>CM056718.1:128767992-138767992 GCA_029844215.1 Przewalskia tangutica | reverse complement strand
TTTCAAGAAGATAACCTTCAGAAATTTATTTTTGTTATTGTATTTAAATTTAGTTTTTATTTTATTTTGTATTATATTTTCAAACATTCTTTTCTTTAAGGTATATATATTTTTAAGTACATATATTTTCTAAAGCTTGATAGATAATTAAACTAGGTTTGACCGGATAACCGCAAATTAGCGGATCTTAAAGGATGCCTAACCCCTTCCCTTTAGGATAATAAAGAACCATGATCCAGAATCTCATTAATTTCACATACCATTAAATGGAGAGCAATTGCAGTATTTTTATTGCAATAGTTCAAGTGTCCTAATTCACTTAACTAATTAGGTGGCGACTCCTAAAAAAATAAGCATTCTTGCTCAATCCAGGGAACTGCGCAAAAGAGCAACGTTGCAGCATCGTTCAGACCCCGAGGTCAAAAACGGGTATGACAAGGCCTGCATTGCAGTGTCCTAAGACAGAAATTCGTCCCCACTTGTGTTGTAGTTCTTGGACGTCTATCTATATGATACAACTATCTAGTGCAAGTTCTTGCACAAGAACTTGACCCTCGCGAATTTACTTTGTGTTGTTTTTTTAGAAATATCTCTTTGGAAGAAAGAGAAGAAGTAATGAGATCAATTCATAAGATTAATTTATGTATTGATTCATCTATTGATTCATTTTTATTGTCTTCCAAGTGATCATCAACCTTTATAAAGCAGTATATTCGAACATATGCAACCTTTCATACCAAAGGTTGTGACTGTTGTGAATAGATACAACTTTTGAACCATTCCAGAAATTTTACCGTTGAACAGCGCCACGACTCTTTGTCCTCAGCGCCGCGACTCTTTGTCCTAAGCGTCGCGGCGTTTGCCCTGGCACCGCGGCTCTGCCTCTTAGAGCCGCAGCGCTTATCATCCTGCAGAGCTCTCTGGACTTTCGGCGCTGTGGCGCTGCTTCCCGGCGCCGTGGCGCTCGTCGCGGTGATTTCCTTTGTTTACTGGACGAACGGCACCGCGACGCTTGGCCAATATTTTTTGAAAATATTTTTGATCACTTATTTTATTCTTCTTTCTTGTACAAGTTCCAACAATGATTGCCATTCCTTTTTACTGCAGGCGCAATGGAAAATTATGGTCTAGTTACATACTGAGAAACAACATTGCTTTATGATGATAAGCATTATGCCGCTGGTCGGCATTCAGGTGAGTTATTTGGTGATTGACACCTTGTTCCCACAATGGAAAATTTGGACTCAGTTTCTTGAAGAGGCCACTGAGGGACTTCATCTAGATGGGCTTGCAGAATCCCATCCCATTGTGGTATGGTGCAACTTCTGGTCTGGTTCTTGTATTTTGCTAAATGCAAGATGCAATCTTGTTTTATTCTCCAATTATTGACATCTATTAGTTGCGCTGCCTTTAGAGTTTAGACAAATCTTATTTTGTCCTACCAGGTTGACATCAATCATGCAGGAGAAATTGATGATTTTTTTATGCAATTAGTTATAGAAAAGGTGCATCTGTCATCCGGATGTTACAGAGCTATCTTGGACCTGAAAGTTTCCAGGTCTGAATTTCCATTATTTACTATATTAATATTCTTTTCGATTTATCTTTTTTCAACTCATTTTTGCTTTATTTCTCTTCCCATTCTGTTGTGCTATTATTTTTGAGTTACAATGGTGGCTACAAGAAAATGGGAAGTAAGTAACAACTATAAAAATTACACTCTGGAATAGAAACAAGATTGAACTACTACAAAGGATTTGCTGAGTCGGATGTTAGCACCCTGTCCTTAAGACAATATTATCCCGTATGTGTCCTTTTACGGTGATTGACAACTTGTCTCCCAAGATAAAACAACAACAAACAATTGAGCAAAGAAAACTCAAATGTTAACTAAAAAGAAGAACCTTTTGAGTGTATAAAAGAAGCTAGAAAGGAAGAAATACTCAGAAATTTCTGATTGCAAGTATGTTCTTCAATTGAGCCAAGAGTCTCAATTTATAGTGTGTGTAAGATGACCTCTTATCTAGCCAACTAATGCAAATCAAGGCCATGTAATGACACTTATTGAGAGTTTATAATTCATCCAAATAATGGTTGAATTCAAGTGCCAAGTAATGGAGGATGAATGCTCCAAAACCATCCCAAAAGTCAGAAGCTTTTCGTCTTTCGTCGAGCATTCTGCCATCGAAGCATCGCGGCCCTGCATGTGAGGCGCCGTGACACCTAAATTCCAGTATCCAACCAACGTTGTGGCTCACGCTAGAGGCATCATGACGCTCAGGCCCTGCAGCTCCGATGGTGCTGCGCCGCAACCCTTCACGGCTCCGCTGCGATTTTCAACTCGTTTCATCTTTTTCACATCGTACACTTCTTCCTTCATTTACCAACATGAAATACTTCTCATTTGTCCAATACCGTCTATCATTCATGTCTCAAACATTTTGTTTATGTATCAATATCTCTTTCAGTAAGGAAATCTATAATCCTTAGTACAACGTGTGCACGTGTGTGGAAACGACGTTTCCGACGTGCGGGGTCCCAATTTTTCGAGTCATAAATAATAGGATTAACTTTTATTCACGTTAATAAATTTCCAACAATCCCCTCTTGAAAGAGATTTTGGCGCACTTACAAGGTGCATTTCTAGCAACCTTTCGGCGGATCGATATTGCATCTGGATAGGTAGTCGTGGCTTTGAAACTTCCATAGTTAAAAACCATCGGACTTACTGCGCAGTGAACGATATGCCTTGAACCATCAGTGTTTAGTGTTAGCCAAGACAATGGTACCAACACAACAACTTTCCTTACTCTGTTTTTCTTTAATGTTTTATACATTGTGGTCATGCACACGTCTTGGATTCTTAAGTGCGTTCATTGAGGCGGTCTATCCTCACACATAAATAGGTGGTCTCCTACAAGGTATGCTTCTATACCCCCACTTCACGAGTATTAGAAACCATTAAAAGTTTCCTCAAACCTAACCTCAATCGTTGAGGATCATTAAAGGTTTTGGAAACTTAACCTTTACCCATACTGCAGATATCACTTAATATCTATTACGGGAACGACCTTGAATTCATTTTTCTTTACAAAAATCATTATTCGAAGTACTCTTGCTTCCACCGAAGCGCTCAACTGAACCTTTACGATTTAGTTTTTCCATTGAACCTGATTTCTGGGATCTCCAGTCAGTAAGGTTGGGTATCCACCGTATCAGTTCTTATTGTTTGGGTTTTAAGCTCATTCCCCTAAATAGGCAGACTGTTTGATCTCTGGGTATGCCCTTTGTCAAAGGGTCTGATATATTCTCCTTTGATTTAACATACTCAATGGAAATAATACCCATGGTGATCAACTGTTGAACAGTCTTATATCTCCGTCAAAATTGATGAGATTTGCCATTGTATATAGAACTTCGTGCCCTTCCTAGAGCCGACTGACTGTCGCAGTAGATCATTACAGAAGACACATATTTGTCCTAACATGGGATATCCTCTAAGAAGTCATGAAGCCATTCAACTTCTTCTCATGCTTTATCTAAAGCGATAAACTCTGATTCCATCGTGGATCGGGCAATGCAAGTTTGCTTAGAGGATTTCCAAGACACAACCCCGCCATCAATTGTAAATATATACCCACTGGTGGACTTGGTATTTTCTATATCATATATCCAGTTTGCATCATTGTACCCTTAGTACAACTGGATATCTCGAATAATGCAACCCGTAATTTTGTGTGTATTCTAGGTACCGTAGTACCCGACTCAACACTTTCCAATGATCATCACTTGGATTAAGGGTAAACCTAGCCAACTTATTAATCGCATAAGCGATATCAGGTCGGGTGTAGTTTGTTATGTACATCAAACTACCAATTACCTGCGCATATCGCTCATGGCATACGGGCGCACCAGGATTTTTATCAATCTTTTGATTTATATCCAGTGGTGACGTTATTGGCGAACTGTCGAACATCTCAAACTTTCTTAGCACATCCTCGATATAGTGAGACTGAGATAAGACCAGTCCGTCAGATGTTTAAAGATTTTGATCCCTAAGATGACATCTGCAATACCCATATCCTTCATGTCGAAACATTGTTTCAACATGTTCTTAGTCTCTAGGATCAACCTAGGACTGCTCACTGTGATCAACATGTCGTCTACATAAAGACATATCATGTCGTCATTTCATGTAGACACATTTGTCACACTCATTAATGGAGAAATCCTTCGATAGTAGAGTACTATCAAATTTTTCGTGCCATTGCTTCGGGGCCTGTTTCAGCCCGTACAGAAATTTGACAAGTCGACAGATTTTCTTCTCTTGTTTTGGAACCACATACCCTTCGGGTTGGTCCATATAGATTTCTTCTTCCAAATCACCATTTAGGAAGACTTTCTTAACATCAATTTGATGTATTTCAAGATCCCGCAATGCGGCGATAACTATGAATACTAGTATGGACGTCATTCTAGATATCGGAGAGTAGGTGTCAAAGTAATCAAGACCCTACTTTTGTCAATAGCCCTTGACTACCAACCTAGCCTTGTACTTGTCTATAGATCCATCTGCTTTTAACTTCCGTTTGAGTATCCACATACAACCCAACAGTTTGTTTGCAGAAGGAATATCAACCAACTCCCAAGTATGGTAGTGCATAATGAAGTCTATCTCACTCTCTATAGCTTCTTTCCAGATCGATGCTTCTGGAGTTAACAATGCTTCATCGATTGTTCGTGGTTCATCATGAACCATGTAATCCACAAAGTCCGGACCGAAGGATCCTTCCTGTCCCTTTTGCTTCGCCTCAGTTTCATCTCTGGAACCTCCAAGTCCTGAGAATCTGGAACACTAGATTCCGGATAATTAACCACTTCTGAGTTCACTGGATCTGAACCTCCTAGATTTGGGCACTCAACGACTCCTGGATCTTGAGAGTTCTGTTCATAACTTCATTTGCGCGAGGTTATGTCTCTTTTCTTTCTAGGAAATGAGTCTTCAAATAAACAAGCATTCTTTGATTCCATGATTGTACCCACATGAATGTCTGGTACATCTGAATTATGCACTACAAAGCGATAAGCACTACTATTATTCGCATATCCGATGAATATGCAATATACAGTCTTAGGCTCAATCTTGACCTGTTTTGGCTTAGGTACTTCAACCTTGGCCAGACAACCCCACACCTTCAAGTATTTGTAAGTGGATTTATTTCCTTTCCATAGCTCGTATAGAGTATTGTCTTTACCCTTATTTGAGATTCTATTATGAATCTTATTAGTAGTAAGGACAACTTATCCCCACATGTTTTGGGGAAGGTCGGAATTGATGAGTAAGACATTCATCATTTCCTTCAAAGTACGGTTCTTGCGTTCAGCGACACCGTTTGATTGAGGTGAGTAAGGAGACAATATTTGATGAACAATGCCCAATTGGGCACAATATTCATCAAAAGGCGCTACATATTCTCCCCCTCTATCTCTACGGATTGATTTAATCTGTCCGCTTAGTTGGTTCTCAACTTCTAATTTGTAGCGTTTTAATGCTTCAAAGGCTTCATCCTTACTTTTTAATATATAAAGATAACAATACCTTGTGTTATCATCTATGACTCACAAAGTACTTGTTCCCCCTAGTTTGTGCGAACTTCAAGTCAAATATATCGGTGTGAATTGAGTTCTAGAGGAGTGGTTTCCCTTTCGATGGATCTAAAGGGACCCTTTGAAAGTTTTGCATCTACGCACACCTCACACTTACATTGAGGGTTTACGTCGATAGACGACAACAACTCTAACTTTTCCAACCTTTGGATATATTGATAGTTTATATTTCCTAATCTACGATGCCATAAATTAGACGACTCAAGCAAATAAGAAGAAGACTCAATTTTATTAATAAAAGGCATTACAGATAAGACGTTATCTGAAGGGGCTTTCACAAACGAAGTCTCTTCCTACAAAAGTTCCATTCTTAGTGATTACAAATTTATTGGACTCAAACACTAGCATAAAACCATTATTCACCAACAAAGGTCCAGAAATTAAATTTTTTCTAATTTCTGGGACATGCATCACCTCCTTCAGAGTAAGCTCATTTCTGAAAGTCATCTTCAGGATCACCTTTCTTATCCCCAACACCACAGAGGAAGCGTTGTTTCCCATGAATAACTTTTTGTCTGTGACTGGTGTATATGTGGAGAAGGCTTCTTTGTTGGAACAGATGTGACGGGTAGCACCCGTGTCCATACACCACTGCATAAGATTCTCAATGAGGTTTGCTTCAAGTACCACCACCGAGAACTCCTCAATCATATCGTCAAGACGCGTGTCTTCGACGATTTAGCTTTAGCATTGCCCTTGGCTTTCACTTTATTCTCATTCTTGAGTTTGCGGAAATCCTTGATCATGTGACCAGGTTTCCCAAAGTGATGGCAGTCCCCCTTAAACTTCTTAGTTGTTTGGGCCTTACCATCCTTCTGGAACTTTCACTTCTTGCTCGTGTTCCCTTTGGCCTCCGCCAGATTTGCCTTTGCCTCAGTGCTTACCCTTAGCCATGTCCTTCTAATTATCCTCCTGAATCTGTAGTTTAATAATAAGTTCCTCAAAGGTCGTCTCCTTTGTCTTGAGTTTTAAGTAACTCATAAACTCATTCCACGAAGGAGGTAACTTCTCAATTAATTAGGCAACCAGAAATTACTCATTTTGTTTCATTTCTTCCAAATACATATGATATAGAATCATTTGAAATTCCTGGACTTGAAACATCACTGTTTTGTCGTTCACCATTTGAAATTTCAGAAATTTCCCAACGATGAACTTCTTAGTACCTGCATTTTATGCGTTGTACTTTTTCTGCAGTTTATCCCATAACCTTTTGGCAGTGCCAACGGTATTGTGTAGAGAGGATTGGACAAACAGTTAAAAATATAGTTCTTACACATGAAATCACTATGACTCCATGCATCAAGAACCATCTTCATGGTGTTAACAACGTGGATACCTTGGCCCCCTCCAACCATTTCATTTGGCTAAGGGTCCATTTCATCTCCATCTTGTGGGGGATCTTCTATTAGGAAACGTGTCATTCCCATAATAGTAAAAAAGAACAGCATCTTATGTTGTCATCTTTTGAAGTTGGTGCCCATGAACTTCTCTGGGCGTTCATGGTGGAATCCGGCGGTGGGAAGAGCCATTGCGTTCCCTTGAGCAGTGGCAAAGGTGTTGGTTGAGCCTTGTGCAGAAGTGGCAGCAGGGGGGAAGGCACTAGTTGTTCCTTGAGCAGTAGTGGAAGATCCATCAACAAATTATTCGTCTCCAGTCATCTTTGTCATTACTTATAGCTAATATTGTCTTAAGATTGTGAGTTACAATGGTGGTTACAAGAAAATGGGAAGTAAGTAACAACTATAAATATTACAATCTAGAATAGGAAGAAGACTGAACTACTATAAATGATTTGCTGAGTCGGGTGTTAGCACCCTGTCCTTAAGACAATATTGCCCCGTATGTATCCTTTTACGGTGATTGATAACTTGTCTTCCAAGATAAAACAACAACAAACAATTGAGCAAAAGAAACTCAAATGTTAACTAAAAAGAAGAACCTTTTCAGTGTATAAAAGAAAGCTAGATATGAAGAAATACTCAGAAATTTCTAATTGCAAGTGTGTTCTTCAATTGAGCCAAGAGTCTCAATTTATAGTGTGTGTAAGATGACCTCTCACCTATCCAAGTAATGGCTGAATTCAAGTGTCAAGTAATGGAGGATCAATGCTCCAAAACCATCCCAAAAGTCAGAAACTTGTCGTCTTCTGTCGAGTATTCTTCCATCGAAGCGCTGCGGCCCTGCCTGGGAGGCGCCGCAGCTCCGACGGTGCTGCGTTGCGGCCCTTCACGGCTCCGCAGTGATTTCCGATTCATTTCATCTTTTACACATCGTACACTTCTTCCTTCATTTACCAACGTGAAATACTTGTCATTTGGCCAATAACCGTTTATCATTTCATGTCTCAAACATTTTGTTTACCAATGATGAACTTCTTAGTACCTGCATTTTGTGCGTTGTACTTTTTTTGCATTTTATCCCACAACTCTTTGCAAGTGCCAACGGTGAAATACATTGTGTAGAGATGATTGGACAAACAATTCAAATATAGTTCTTACACATGAAATATGTCTATGCTTCCTTTCCACTACTCCATTTTGCTGTAGAGTATGTGGACATGAACTTTGATGTATTATACCAAGTTGCATAAATAAGTCATCACAAGCATTGTTAAAAAATTATGTCCCATTGTCTGATCTAACACTCTTAACTTTCATGTTAAATTGTGTTCTGATCATCACAAAGAAACTCTTGAGGACAATAGATACATCAGACTTCAAATTCAAAAGGAAAACCCAAGTCCATTTTATGTAATCATCAACAATAGTAAGAAAATATTTCATACCAGCATAAGTTGGGGTCCTGTATGGTCCTCATACATCAAGGTGTAAAAGCTAAAAAGTTGTATCAGTTTTGCTACTACTAAGAGTAAATGATGTTCTAGTTTGTCTAGCCATAGGACAAACTTCACAATGCTGAATTGAAAAGCTAGTTTTATCTCCAAAACCACTTATCTTCCTCAACACACTCATTGACACATGTCCCATTCTTCTATGCCAAAGTCCAGCCTTTAGCTCAACTGCTGTGACTGAAGTTGA
This sequence comes from Przewalskia tangutica, assembly GCA_029844215.1. Taxonomy (NCBI): domain Eukaryota; kingdom Viridiplantae; phylum Streptophyta; class Magnoliopsida; order Solanales; family Solanaceae; genus Przewalskia; species Przewalskia tangutica. The sequence continues at coordinate 138,759,284 of CM056718.1, read as the reverse complement.
GACAAAGGCTTGTGCCTGCATATCTCCTTTACTCTCCAGCATGTATAGTCCATCTATTTCTCTACCAATCTCCTTCACCTTCCCAGTGAAGAGATCCTGTAGTACAAAGAAATCAGAGAAAAATCTTGCAGAACAATTTAACTCATTTGTTAGCTTTGAAACAAAAAGAAGATTAAACTTGAAATTTGGTACACACAACACATGTTTTATGATATCACCTCCTGATAGCCTGTAATTTCATGTGTGAGTTATTGTTGTTGTATCTCCAGTAGGTAGTTGAACCTGTCCTACATCCTTTATTAAATCCATTTTTTCAATCACAATTTTATTAGCAACCATGTGATTAGTAGCACCAGAATCCACTATCCAAGTAAAATTTTGTTTTCTCTTATTATTAAACATATGATTACCTGCCATATGGGCCTTAGGAACTACTGCATCATGAACTGAGTATTTTCATAACCTGTTGATACTTTTCTGGTGTACAGGATCTCCACAGGATCTCCATGTTGCCTTTGAGGCTGTTGCTCCCTGTAATATGTACTCTTCTGTCTAAAGGTTTCATATATCCAGAACCATCGCCAGTCATTACTATATTTGTCTTTTTTCCATTTGAAATCCTCAAGATAACATATAAGCTTGTAACATGTATCCCTAACATGTCTTTTATTTTTGCAGTGATCAAAGTACATCAACTTGTAACAATTATCCCTGACATGACCTTTCATATTGCAGTAGTCACATAAAGCATTTGGAATGTATCCCTTCCTCTGTTTGTTTTGAGAAAACCTGTTATTCAATGCCAGATTCTCAGCAGTGTCCCCCATGATCATGTAATTTCCTACAATATGCTTTTGACTCTCATCTTGAGATATCATTACATATGCCTGGTTTACACTAGGTGTAAGAGTCATTAATAAAATGTGGCTTCTTGCTTGATTATATCCATCATTAAGTCCCATTAGAAATTTTAACAGTCTTTAATTTGCTAAGTGATTTATGTATTCCCTATGATTTGCATAGCTACATGTAGGTGGAGGGATGATTGAATCTATTTCATCCCATAGGTCCTTTAATCTGGAATAGTAACTTGACACTGGTGACACTCCCTGATTTAGCATTGCTAAGTCTTTTCTTAGCTGGTATACTCTTGACAAATTTACTTTGTCAAATCTCTCTTTCAAATCTGTCCAAACTTCATATCCAGTGGATCTGTATAAGATTCCACTTAGCAAACTTTGTTAACATTTCTCATAATCCAAGACATGACCATTGCATTATGTCGATCCCATTGTTTCACATAATTGGGACCATATGTATCTCTTGTTACAGATCCGTCAATGAATCCAATTTTATTTTTTGTTAACAGGTTTAATTTCATGACACGACTCCATAATGTATAATTCTCCATTCCTACAAGTTGAATCTCAACTTGTATAGCATTTGGTGTGTCTGAAGCATTCAAAAAAAAGTGGATGATTGTGGTCAACAATAACTTTCATCACCAACAATTGAACCAATTTGTGAAGTATTATCCATCAAGATGTGATTTCAACAATGTCAAAGTAAACCGTAACAACACAGTTCAGTGTTGTTCAAAATAGATGCAGAAAAACCTGTTAGACACTAATAACAACTTGCTCCGACCTTCACCATCCTCGATCTACACTCTTGCTTTGATACCGTGTTAAAACTTGTAATATGGACAGTATATTGCTTGCATGCAACAGCTATACGGTGTAATCCAGATACATTCTCAAGTGAGTAAGAAAATCAGGAGAAGAGAACACTAGTTTTGTGGAAGCTTTTCAGATATCAATCTTATATCTCAAAGTAATAACTACACAACTATATATAGCCATCTCAATATGAGCTGGATTCTCAACAGAAAAGAGAAATGAAAACAGAATTTGAACTGATTATAACTAATTGGTGTAACTAACTCAACCACCCTAACAAACTGAGTGTGTTGTTCTCGTGTATGAGGCTGCATGTTGGTATTGTGATCCACAAGAGCTAAATATGTTGTTGCTGCTCAGTTCCGGAAGATCCCACCGCTGAAGTGGTGTTGTTGAATCTCTTCCTTCGAATGACATAGACAAAACTTTTATGGGTTGTTGTTGGATGGTTATGGGTTGTTGTTGGATGGTATTAGTATTGGGCTGACATGTGTTGGGCTCAATACAACTTTCTGTGTTGGGCTAAAAAATACAACTCTCAACAAGAATTGATCAAATAATCGACTCTAACTTATTCAATTATTGAAGTGTGACTAACATTATTATAGTACAATAACAGTGGGATCGTATCTTGCAGGTGTGAGTAAAATGTGTGGTGATGGGAAAGAGAACAACAACAACAACAAAGAGTTAGAAATCTGGAAATAAACAAAGAAATTGGCTTGCTGAGTCGATTGATTTTTCGATCTATCCTTAAGATAATATTACCCCGTATATTCCTTTAACGGTGTAATAGCAACTTATCTCTCAAGATAAAACAACAATCAAACAAATGAGCAAAGGAGACTCAAGTGTTCGCTTAGGAAGAAAGATCTTTGAGTGTATGAATATTGCTAGAGAGGAAGACAATTTTCTGAAATTGTTAAGTGTTGAGTGTGTTCTTGCAAATGAGCCAAAGACATCATTTTATAGGATGATGAACATGACTTCCCAATCAACCAAATAATGGCCATCAATGCCAAGTAATGACCATTGATTTTGGGGTTACATTCAGCCTAGTTATGGCCGAATTCATGAGCCAGATAATGGAGAGTTAATGCTCCAAATTCAGCACAAGAATCAGTTTTATTTCGTCTCCAACGGTATGGAAACAGTCGAAGTGTCGTGGCCCTTCGGGAGGGAACCACGACGCTTAATGTCCAGTAACTCACTGGAGCCTCGGTGCCGCAGCCCTTCGGGAAGGCGCCGCGGCGCATAATTTCCCATAAATTCCAATGACTTTTACCTTCCCAAGCGTTGTGGCTCTAGGTGGAGGCATCGCAGCGCTACAAGCGTCGTGGCCCTGATTGGATGGCACCGCGGCCTTTCTCGGCTCCACGACGATTCCTGATTCATTTCATCTTTTACACATTGTACATTTCTTCCTTCATTTACCAACGTCGAACTATTGTTACTTGGCTAATAACCGTCTATTATCTTACGTCTCAAACATTTTGTATATGTACTAATATCTCTTCCACTAAGGAAATTATGATCATTGGTACAACGTGTGCACGTGTGTGGGAATAACGTTTCCGACGTGCGGGGCCCCAATTATTCGAGTCATAATTAATATGATTAACTTTATTTCACGTTTAATAAATTTCCAACAATCACCTCTTGGAAGAGATTTTGGCGCACGCACCTGGTGTCTTTCTAGCATTCATCCGGCGGATCGATGTTGTATCTGGATAGGTAGACATAGCTTTGAACCTTCCATAGTAGAATACCATCGGACTTACTTACTGCGCGGTGAACATGATGTCTTGAACTGTCAGTGTTTAGTGTAGTCCTGTCCCGTCCCGGTCCCCGTCCTGACCCTGAATAATTAAAAAAAATATTAGCGAGACCGGGGCCCGAACCGGGATGAGACATGGTATGGTCCCGCCTGGCCCGGTCCCGCTCTGACCCGCCCCGTCACGCGTCCCGTCTCGTCCCGCCACGGTCTCGCCCCAGTCCCGCCCGAAACCCACCCAATTGCAAAAATAACCGTTGCAATAATGACCATTTTATATTTTGGATGTTAAGCAACGACCATTTTTGTCCTCCCCCACTCCCCCACCCCCTTTATATTTATTTTTAACCCCTAAGTTATTATATTTACACTTTAACCCAATTTTTCAACTATAAATACCTCATTTCCTCTTCTTATTATTTTCACAAATCTTCCTACTCTCTCTAATCTTTCAATTAATCAATCTCTATACAACATTGTCTACTACATATTCAATCTATTTATTAATTTGAGAATTGGGAGTTAAGTTGACAACTAGCTTGAGGATTATCTATCGAGCAAAGTTTCAATTTTCAACCTCTCGATTACACGTCGACTCTACGTCGGCGTTTGGTACATTCGTTCTCTCATTAAATTATTATTTTGTCTTTATTTCATTTAGCACATTTAATTTCATTATCTTTAAGTCTTTAACTATTTATTACCATAATTAAAATGAAAAGAACAAAAAGTATTTTCGGCAAGGGTACTTCTTCTAGTAGGGCGGGTAACAAGGGCAAGGGTGCTTCTTCTAGTCTAGTCATACTCCTAAACAAGATGATTTTATTTATCCTGAACAATTTCCTGAAATACCATATGATCTAGAAGACCATGTATTTTGTCAAAATGAAAAAGTCTTTAATTTAGATGTCACTCTAGATGATGATACACCCACTAATGTAGATGATCATACACCCACTAGTGAAATGCCTCCTATTCCCCCTAGAATGAGACGAGGTCCGGCAAAACGACCATTAAAATCAGTTGTGTGGAAATATTTTGACAGAGACGTACCAAATCAAGTAGTTATATGTAAAACTTGTAAAACTGTTTATACTTTTAGGAAGACACCTACTGTAAAAACACAAAGTCTTGCATGCACAATACATTATTGAAAAAGATGGTGAGAAAGCGACCTCTCAATAGGGACAAGGTTCACATATTGTCCCGACAAAGTACAGGGTCAAATTAACCCTATGACGGGGGGATTTGTAGGCCCTAAATACGATAAACATAAAGATAGAGAAACACTAGCAAAATTAGTTGTTGTGGAGAGTTTGCCTTTTTCATTTTCTGAATCTCCTGGTTTTATTCATTATATTAGAGATATGTATAATCCTGCTTATAAAGGTTTTCCTAGATCAACTGTTAAAAGAGATGTATTTAAATTTGCACATGAATATCAACAGTATTTACGTTATGCATTATATCATTTTAATGGCAAAGTCGCTCTAACTTCTGATATAGATCGTAGTACTAACGGCCATGATTATTTAACGGTAACCTGTCATTGGATAGATTATAAATGGTCTATGCAAAAACGTATTTTAGCATATAGATATATAGATAGTAGGCACACTGATCAGTTTATTTCAGAAAATATTTATTTAGTCTGCGATTATTACGGAATAACTGATAAAGTTATGAGTATTACATTAGATAATACAGCTTCTAACAATTCTGCTATTTATGTTTTAAAAGAAGATTTAACTCCGTCTTTTCCAAAACATTTTCATATCAAATGTGCGTGCCATATTTATAACTTAGTTGTAAATGATGGTCTTTCTCTTTTTCAAGATAGTCTTGAAAAATACAATTTGCTATAAACTTTATTTTTAAAAATAATAGAATCCAACAGAGAAAAAAATATAAAAAAACTTGTCACGATTGTGGACTATCTTACAGAAAAATTCCCGAAGAAGTACCACTAGGTGGAATTCTTTATATGACCAACTAGTTGTTGCTTATGATTATAGAAAACCTATCACTTTATTTTTTAACGCCCATAATCAAAATTCAACTGATATGATTGTGGATAATGATTGGGAAAAAATTAGATAACTTATTTTATTTCTAGAGAATTTTCAACGAGCAACAAAAGAATTTTATACTTTATATTATCCTACTATTTCAACTATGTTGTTTTATATAGCTATAATATTTTTACTGCTTAAAGAATATATGGAAAAACCTGCTTATAAGACAGCTATTAAAAAATGTTTATGAAATTAAAGAAATATTTTATTCATATTCCCCCTATTTGTATTGTTGGTGCTGTATTAAACCCGACTATTAAAGTAGACGGTTGTAAAAGTCTTATTAAAAATATTTATAACTGTATGAACGTACTACCACCTTCAACTCCCAAAAATTTAAATGTTGAGCCACCTATTGAACAAACGCTAGAAGAAGTGTTGGATAACGTAGAAGATGAATGCAAAAAAGTATATCGGCATTACCAGTAACAAAGTGCTAGTAATCAACCGGCTTTCGTACCATCTTCTTCTGCTTCAACACAGCCTCTAAACAATATGTTGTTTTTGCGGACACTCTTGGATTCTTAAGTGTTTCTTACTCTATCTTTCTTAAATGTTTTATCTGTCGTGGGCCGTGGACACTCTTGGATTCTTAAGTGCTTTCATTTTAGGAGGTCTATCCTCGCACTTAAATAGGTGGTCTCCTATAAGGTATTATGTAATACCCACTACACAAGTGTTATGAACCATTAAAAGTTTTTCCGAACCTAACCTATTCATTGAGGATCATTAAAGATTTAAAAATTTATCATTTACCCCTCTACAGGTAGCACTTTATGTCTATCACGGGAACGACCTTGGATAATATTTCTTAAGAAGAAATCATTGTCCGAAGTGTTCTTGCTTCCTCCGAAGCGCTCAACTGAACCTTTACGATTTAGTTTTCCCATTGAACCTACTTCCTGGGATCTCAAGTCGGTAAGGTTGCGTATCCACCGTATCAGTTCTTATTGATTAGGTTTTAAGCCCATTCCCCTCGATAGGCAGAATATTTGATCTCTGGGTATTCCCTTTGTCAAGGGATCTGTGATGTTTTCCTTATATTTTACGTAATCAATGAAAATAACACCCGAGGTGATCAGCTGCCTAACAGACTCATGTCTCCGTCGAATGTGACGGGACTTGCCGTTGTACATAGAACTTCATACCCTTCCTAGAGCCGACTAACTATCACAGTGGATCATTATAGAAGACACGTATTTATTCCAACATGGGACATCCTCTAAGAAACCATGAAGCCACTCAGCTTCTTCTCCCGTTTTGTCTAAAACGATAAATTCTGACTCCATCGTGGATCGAGCAATAAGGGTTTGCCTAGAGAATTTCCAAGACACTGCTCCACCACCGATTATAGAATATATCCGCTGGTGGACTTGATGTCTTCACTATCAGATATCCAGTTTGCATCACTGTACCCCTCTAGTACAGCTGGATATCTTGAATAGTGTAACCCGAACTTTAGCGTGAATTTCAGGAATCATAGTACCCGATTCAACACTTTCCAGTAATCCTCACTCGAATTACGGGAGAACCTAGCTAATTTATTGACTGCGTAAGCGATATCAGGTCGAGTTTAGTTTGTGATATACATCAGACTGCCAATCACCTGTGCATATCTCTCCTGGCGTACGGGCACACCAAAGTGTTTGTCAATATTTTGACTTATATCTAATGATGTCGTTACCGGTGAACTGTCGAACATCCTAAATTTCTTCAGCACATCCTTGATATAGTGAGATTGAGAAAATACCAGTCCATCAGATGTCTTAGAGATCTTGATCCCTTAGATGACATCTGAGATACCCATATCTTTCATATCAAAATATTGTTTTCGCATGTTCTTAGTCTCTAGGATTATCCCAGGACTGCTTCCAATGATCAATAAGTAAATGAATCGACATTTCCTTTCATGTAAACACATTTGTCACACCCGTTAATGGCGAATCCTTTCGATAGTAGGGTACTATCAAACTACTCGTGCCATTATTTAGGGGCCTGTTTCAGTCATACAACGATTTGACAAGCCGATAAACTTTTATCTCTTGTCAAGGAACCACATACCCCTCGGGTTGGTCCATATATATTTCTTCTTCCAAATCACCATTTAGGAAGGCTGTCTTGATATCTATTTGTTATATTTCAAGATCCCGCAAGGCGGCGATAACTATGAACATACGTATGGATGTCATTCTAGACACCGGTGCGTAGGTGTCAAAGTAATCAAGACCCTCCTTTTGGCGATATCCATTGACTACCAACCTAGCCAAGTACTTGTTTATAGATACATCTGCTTAGTTGGTTCTCAACTTTTGCTTTGTACCTCTTCAAAGGCTTCATCTTTACTTTTAAGTAAGTAAGATGGCAAAATCTTATGCCATCTTCTTAGAACATCACGAAGTACTCATCCCCTCCCTTAGTTTGAGCGGATTTCAAATCTCATATATTAGTATGTAGGAGTTCTTAGAGGAGCGGATTCCCTTTTGACGGATCTAAATGGACTTTTGGAGAGTTTTGCCTCTATGCACACCTCACACTTACGTTAAGGGTTTATGTTGATAGACGACATTGATTCCAACTTTACCAATCTTTGGATAGATTGATAGTTAACAAGTCCTAATCTATGGTGCCATAAATTATGAGACTTAATCAAGTAAATAGAAGGCTTAGTTTTATTGATAGATTAAGTAGAAGGCATTATAGGTGCAGTGGTCTCCTTAAGGAGGCCTTCACAGGCGAAGCCCCTTCCTAAGTAGAAGGCATTACGATTGAAGTATTAACCTTTAGGAGGCCTTCACATGCGAAGCCCCTTCCTACAAATGTTTCGTTTTTAGTGATTACAAACTTATTAGCCTCTAGCACTAGCTTAAAACCAGCATTTACTAATAAATTTCCATAAATTAAATTTCTTCTAATAGCTAGGACATGCATTACTTCCTTCAGAATCAGCTCATTTCCGGACGTCATCTTGAGGATTACCTTTCCTACCCCAGTACCTCTGAAGAAGAATTATTGCCCATGAATAACTTCTTATTTGTGACAGGTGTATACGTGGAGAAGGCATCTTTATTGGAACAAATGTGACGGGTAGCACCCGTGTCCAACCACCATTGAGTCGGATTCTCAACAAGGTCGGCTTCTAGCACCACTGCTGAGAATTCTTCAATCATATCGTTTAGGAGTGTGTCTTCGACGATGTTTGACTTATCCTTGCCTTTGGCCTTATCTTGTTTGAGCTTGCGGCAGTCTTTGGCCATGTGACCAACTTTACCACAATAGTTGCAAGTTACCTTAAACTTTTTAGTTGTTTGGGGCTGGCCAACCTTCTGGAACTTTCACTTTTCGCTTGGGTTCCCTTTGACTTCTGCCATATTTGTCTTAGATTCAGCGGACTGTTTCCCCTTTGGCATGGCCTTCTTATTGACCTCCTGGATCTGGAGTTTGACAATAAGTTCGTCTAAGGTCATCTCCTTCGTTTTGAGTTTCAAGTAATTCATGAACTCGATCCACGAGAGAGGCAGCTTCTCGATCAACGCCCCAACCAAGAATTGCTCATTGGTCTTCAATCCTTCCAAGTCCAGATGATGTAGAATCATTTGAAATTCCTGGATTTGAGATGACACTCTTTTGTTGTCCACCATTTGAAATTTCAGAAATTTCCTAATGACGAACTTTTTGGCACCCGCATCTTGGGTGTTATACTTATTCTGCAATTTGTCCCACAATTCCTTGGCAGTCCCAAATGTGCAATATATCATGTACAAAGGATCAGATAAATTATTCAGAATATAGTTCTTGCACATGAAATCTCTATGATTCCATGTATCACGAACCATCTTTATGTCGTTAATGAGATGGATACCTTGGCCCCCTCCCGCCATTTCATTTGGTTAAGGGTCCGTGTCTTCCCCAACTTGGTGTAGGGTCTTCGGTTAGGAAATGTGACATTTTCATAACCGTCATGAAGAACATCATTTTTTGCTGTCATATTTTGAAGTGAGAACCCATGAACTTCTCAGGGCGTTCATGGTGGAATCCAGCGGGAGTTAGAGTCGTAGCGCTCCCTTGAGCAGTTTGAAAGGCGTTCGGAATGCCTTGAGCAGTATAGGGGTTGACACTAGTTGTGCCAAAAGCAGTGGTATGGAAGGCAGCGGTATTGTCTTCAATAGTGGTGTTAAAGGCAGTGTTATTGCCTTGAGTAATGGTGGAATTTTCAGCGTTGAATTGATCTTGTCCAGTCATGTTTTTTTAAAACAACAAATATTATCTTAAGCTTGTGAGTAAAATATGTGGTAACAAGGAAATGGGAAAGAGAACAACAACAACAACAAAGAGTTAGAAATCTGGAAATAAACAAAGAAATTGGCTTGCTGAGTCGATTGATTTTTCAATCTATCCTTAAGATAATATTATCCCGTGTATTTCTTTTAACGGTGTAATGATAACTTATCTCCCAAGATAAAACAACAATCAAACAAGTGAGCAAATGAGACTCAAGTGTTCGCTTAGGAAGAAAGATCTTTGAGTGTATGAATATTGCTAGAGAGGAAGACAATTTTATGAAATTGTTAAGTGTTGAGTGTGTTCTTGCAAATGAGCCAAATACATCATTTTATAGGATGATGAACATGTCTTCCCAATCAACCAAATAATGGCCATCAATGTCAAGTAATGACCATTGATTTTGGGGTTACATTCAGCCTAGTTATGGTTGAATTCATGAGCCAAATAATAGAGAGTTAATGCTCCAAATTTAGCCCAAGAATCAGTTTTATTTCGTCTCCAACGGTCTGGAAACAGTCGAAGTGTCGCGGCCCTTCGGGAGGGCGCCGTGGCGCTTGATGTCCAGTAACTCACCGGAGCCTCGGCGTCGCGGCGCCTAAGTTCCTGTAACTTACAGTGAATTTTATCGTCACGGCGCCGCTCTGGAGGAGAGCGCAAATACATAAAAGCCACGACTCGATCACGCGCCATGCCCTTCTCGCCCGCGGCGATTTCTGATTCGTTTCATCTTTTACACATTGTACACTTCTTCCTTCATTTAACAACGTGAAACCATTGTTACTTGGTAAATAACCGTCTATTATCTTACGTCTCAAACATTTTGTATACGTACCAATATATCTTCCACATAAAATTATGATCCTTGGTACAACGTGTCCACGTGTGTGGAAACAACGTTTCTGACGTGCAAAACTCAATTGTTCGAATCATAATTAATAGGATTAACTTTATTTCACGTTTAATAAATTTCCGACAGCAGGTGCATTAGCTTATCTCTTCATATAAAACATACGAGATGAATATCTCGATTTCGATTCACACATAGCTTTAATTTTATAATTTTATAAAATGGTTGAAATCAGAGGTGTCGAAGCGTAAAGGTGGGGCCTACACCGCGGGGGTGCTGTATACCGTACCCGTCGGCATATAAAATGGCCAACGCCGCATTGGAAAGGACAATGTGCTGCACTGGCTTTGATTTGTTTCCTTGCTTATCATGTCCTATGCGGTAATCATTTCTCCTGTTTTGTTCATTTTGTTTCTTTTCATGTGTTCTTTTGATTTTCACGCTTTCTGTTGATAAAATTCTTTTGCAGAAATATTTCAACTAGGTAAACGAGGGATATGCATGTGCATTGACTTTTACTCTAATGAAGCATGGACGAGTTCACAATTTCAAAAATATGTGTGTAACTAGATGTGGATTTAATGGGTCTAACTTTTATGCTTTTACCATTGAACTCATACTTTTGAAGTTATAGATTCAAATTAAATGTTTAGATATTCTGTGTTGAAAATATTTGAACCAGTTGAACCTATTTATTTAACATTTTTTGTTTATCGCCTGATGATGTCTGATATCATTATTTGGGTCCGGTTAAATTCAGATTCACGACGGGACGTCTTAGGGGTAAAAGACTCTCTAATAAAGAAACTCTTTACTCATGGCTTGAACTGAAAATCTCTAATTAGGGATGAGAGAATACTTACTAGTCCACACTCCACTACAATCCTTATTGGCATATAGACAATTGATTCAATTACATAAGTTTTTCAATAAAAAGAAAAATATGGATTTCAAGGTGCCCCTACTGGTGGGCTCAATTCTTTAAAAAAAAGTAAAAACATCAAGACGAACGTGATCTCGATTGGAAATAATATTGTTGTTGCGTGTGTTGTTTTTTCTAAGAAAACAAACCTGTGTTGCTAGTAAAAAGGGTGCTTCTTGCATTGAAAATATTATTTTGCATCTATTGTTAATAGAATGAATGATTTTATTAGTGAAATCATGATTTTTCTTGCTTGTATTACTGATAAGTGATAATAAGAGTGTGATTTCACCGTAAATGAAAAATTACTTTTAAATATAAGTTATATAAATGACAATTAATCTCCAATGAATTCAGTGAATGACCGCCGCGTCACCCAATGTTTGATTTATGGCATTATGAATAAAAATTACTTATGATTATCGATAATGTCATAAATCAGACGGAGAGGCGATAGTTATTCACTAAACTCACTAGAGAGTGTGTAACATAAACTATATAATAAAAAAGTCTTATCGCTTTATTAAATTAAAACAAGGCTGGCCAGTGGGCCGGGACGGGCCCACCGGGGTCGGGTTTGGCGGGGTCGGGGCAGAGAAAAGGGGCGGGTCGAGTGGGCGGGCTGGAGGGGTCGGGCGGGACCATACCATGTCCGCCCCGATCCCGTCCCGCTGGGTCTGACGGTCGGGTCGGACGGACGGGTTTTTTTTTTTTTTTAAAAATTTTTTCACTAAATTAAAAATAATAAATTACTAAGTACTAACAAAGTAACATTAACAGATACTTGTCCTATAGTCATAATGTCATATACATATACTATAATATTATAGACTTATAGTATTATAATTTATAATTATAGTATTATAGTATTATACTCATATATATAATATATTTACAATGTATAAACTATAAACTATAAAGTATAAAGTATAAAGTTATAAACTAAATAATTAAACAAAGACAAGAATAGTGTAAAAAAAACATCTCAAAAATTTGTTTTTGTGCCTTTTATATTATTAATTTCATTGAAATATCAAATATACAAGATTCAAAATTACATTGTAATTATCGTTGTTGAAAAAATTGCAAAAGAGTGAAAGACATAGAAAAATTTAAAAATTGCAATGAAATAAATTACCAATTTGAAAATATTTTTCTAATTTCTTTATAATTTCTTGTGGTTCTTGGTTGGAATTGGTATATCTTGATCAAATTGTTCCACGCCGCTACTCATGCCTTCAGATAAAATGTCGTTGTAGTTGTCGCCATCTTCTTCGTTAATCTGTTGATCAGACCTCCTTCGCCTCCGCTCGTATCAATCTTCGAATAGTACCGCCATCTCAAAGTCGTCTCCGCTAATGAGTGTCCGTGCTCTCCTATTTGAAATCGCTGCAGTAAAAGCGCTTCGAAGCGATCACGACGCTTGAATGTTCAAAATATCTCGGTCATCATTGAAAGTGTCGAAATGTCTTCTCATTCGCTCCAATATTTCAAAGAAGTCTTCCTTTCCTTCTTCATTGATAATCGCTGGTAAGGTAAATTACCCGCAAAACAAAAACATCGAACTCACTAATTTGGTTAGCACGCTACCACCGCACATTTTATTTCGAGGCTTTCAATAGAATTAATATTAGGCCTAGCCACGTAAACCGCTTGTCTTTTTTAGGTTGTGTTGAAGAAGAAGATGATACAAAAGTCGGTTGGTTACTAGCACTTTCTTCGGTAATGCCGATATACTTTTTGCATTCATCTTCTACGCTATTCAACACTTCTTCTAGCGTTAGTTCAATAGGTGGTTCAACATTTAAATTTTTGGGAGTTGGAGGTGGTAGTACGTCCATACGCTTATATATATTTTCAATAAGACTTTTACAACCCTCTACTTTAATAGTGTTTAATACAAAGACCAATAATATAAATAGGGGAATAGGAATAAAATATTTTTAATTTCATAAACATTTTTTAATAGCACAGATAAGGTGTTTTTCCATATATTCTTTAAGAAGTAAAAATATTACACTATATAAAACAACATAGTTGAAATAGTAGGATAATATAAAGTAGAAAATTCTTTTGTTGCTCGTTGAAAATTTTCTAAAAATACAATAAGTTCTCTAATTTTCTCCCAATCAAGATCCACAATCATATCATTTGGATTTTGATTATGGGCGTTAAAAATAAAGTAATAGGTTTTCTATAGTCATAAGCAACAACTAGTTGGTCATATAAAGAATTCCACCTAGTTGGTACTTCTTCTGAATTTTTCGTAAGATAGTCCACAATCGTGGCAAGTTTTTTATATTCTTTTCTTTGTTGAATTCTATTATTTTTAAAAATAAAGTGTATAGCAAATTGTATTTTTCAAGAATATCTTGAAAAAGTGAAAGACCATCCTTTACAACTAAGTTATAAATATGACACGCACATTTGATATGAAAATGTTTTGGAAAAGACGGAGTTAAAACATTTCTTAAAATACTAATAGCAGAATTGTTAGAAGATGCATTATCTAATGTAATACTCATAACTTTATCGGTTATTCCGTAATAATCGTATGAATAAATATTTTCAAATAAACTCACCAGTGTGCCTACTATCTATATATCTATATGCTAAAATACGTTTTTGCATAGACCATTTATAATCTATCCAATGACAGGTTACCGTTAAATAATCATGGTCGTTAGTACTACGACCTATATCAGAAGTTAAAGCAACTTTGCAATTTAAATGATATAATGCATAACGTAAATACTGTTGATATTCATGTGCAAATTTAAATACATCTCTTTTAACAGTTGATCTAGGAAAACATTTATAAGCAGGATTATACATATCTCTAATATAATGAATAAAACCAGGAGATTCAGGAAATGAAAAAGGCAAACCCTCCACAGCAACTAATTTTGCTAGTGCTTCCCTATCTTTATGTTTATCATATTTAGGGCCTACAACTCCCCCCGTCATAGGGTTAATTTGACCCTGTACTTTCTCCGGGACAGTAGTATGTGAACCTTGTCCCGATTGAGAGGACGTTTGCTCACCAGTTTTTTCAATCATGTATTGGGCATGCAAGACTTTGTGTTTTTGCAACAGGTGTCTTCCTAAACCCCCCGTCCCACCATGACCTTGTCCAGTTTTAAAAGAATAAACATTTTTACAAGTTTTACATACAGCTACTTGATTAGCTACGTCCTCCAAAAATATTTCCATACAACCGATTTTAATGGTCGCTTTGGACCTGCCTCATAGTAGGGGGGATAGGAGGCATTTCACTAGTGGGTGTATCATCATCTTCATTAATAGGTGTATCATCAACTAGAGTGTCATCTAAATTAAAATCTTCTTCAATTTCAGGATAATCATTTGTGTCAAGATCATATGGTATTTCAGGAAACATTTCAGGATCTATAAAATCATCTTGTCTAGGAATAACTGGAACATGAATACTAGAAGAAGTACCCTTGCCCTTGTTACCACCCCTACTAGAAGAAGCCTGACCCTTACCCTTACCCAACATGCCTCTTAGTCCTTTCATTTTAATTATGCTAATAAATAGTTAAAGATAATGAAATTAAATGTGCTAAATGAAATAAAGACAAAATAATAATTTAATGAGAGAACGAATGTACCAAACGCCGACGTAGAGTCGACGTGTAATCGAGAGGTTGAAAATTGAAACTTTGCTCGATAGATAATCCTCAAGCTAGTTGCCAACTTCACTCCCAATTCTCAAATTAATAAATAGATTGAATATGTAGACAATGTTGTATAGAGAATTAGAGATTGATTGAGAGATTAGAGAGTAGAAAGATTTGTGAAAATAATAAGAAGAGGAATGAGGTATTTATAGGGGTTAAAAATAAATATAAAGGGGTAGGGGTTGGGAGGAGGTTTAAAATGGCCGTTGGACCACGGCTATTTTGTGCAAAGCGGTCGAATCGGCGGGATTTGGGGCGGGTCGGGCGGGGTCGGGCGGGATCGGCTCAAGTGGTCGGGCTGGCGGGACCATACCGTGTCCCGCCCCGGTTCGAGCCCCGGTCCCGCTTTTTTTTAATACTGTCGTGTCGGTCGGTCGGGGTCGGGTCGGTCGACCGGACGGGTCGGATCGCCCGCCCATCGCCAGCCCTACTTTATTCCTAGTTGATCTAATTGATTTGGTTTGATTGCATATTTAATAAATCAACATGATTAGTTTGATTTATGTGTTTAAATAAAAATCGAATCAATCGGACTATGAACACCGTAGGGAGAGTTTCCCCTGAAACGTATTCTGACCACCAAAATATGCAATGGGATGTAGGAAATCTCTCACCGTTAACAAGATGTCTCAGGGGCAGACATGTAATTTTCGCACTTCTTCATGTTCGGTTAATTTTTTTTTTTTTGTTGACGAAGGAACCCGCAGCCGCTGCTCTTTCGGTTAAAATATTTGTTTTAGGTTTCACTTTGATACTTTAGTTTCTTTTAGTTTTGAGTTCATTTTAATAAATTTCATTTTTAAGTACAATGAGAATTACAAACAAAAAAGTCATTATTAGGGATCTTGAAGGTTTAGTACTAATTATCTACTTTTGAAAGGAAAAAAAGTAACAAGAAATGCTTTTCATAGTTTTAAGAAATTTAAAAATAACTTCGATAGTGAAATGCCATTGCTTAATTTTTATTCTAGAAAAATTATTTGCTTTAATTAGATAGTGAAATAGTACATTCATTTTGAAAGAAAAGTCCAAATGTCATTATTAGGAAAATATTGAATGAAATTTGTCGAAATTCTATCTCCATGTGACTATTACACGTGGATAGGGGTGGTAAAATTAGTCCAAATCCAAATGACCCGCCCAATCCGTTTAATGTATCATGGGTTTGGACAAGAGTGATTTTGATGATGTGTTGGTTTGGGCTAGCCCAAGTTGACACATCATAAATTCACAACCCAAATGAGCATATGATCATGCCTAAACTTGACCCACAAAAATGATCAATTTTAATGATTAGAGCTCCACTCTAGATTGAGATTTTTATTTATAAATAATTATTTAAAAAATTCCTTTATTATTTCGGAACAATAAAAATACACCAACGCACACCAACCACCCACCACACTATCCATCTATCACTACCCCTTCCCCTACACCAACCCCCACCCAAACACTGAACCACCCTCACATCTCTGCCCCTACTCGCTTCTACCCCACCTACCCCTACCTCCCGCCCTACCCCACCTCCCTCCGCCCTACCCCATTCTCAAATTTCTATTTTATATATTTTTTACTTTAATAAATAATATTAAATTTTTTCTTACCTCCCCCGCCCTACCTACCCCTCTCCACCCCATTGCCATACCTTCATCATTAAATTTCTATTTCATATATATATATATATATATATTTTATAAAAAATATGAATTTTTTTCTTACATCCCCTACCGCCCTAACACCACCTCCCCCTCCACCCCTCATCCTCAAATTTCTTACATCCCCTACCGCCCCTAGCCACCCCAGCAGCCATAATTATATTTAATTGCAATATTCCCTATGTTGGACTATTTAACATGTTATACCCCGTATTTCCAGAGTATGTACGTAAGGACGTACGTAGAAAAGTTTGGACTTTAAAGTGGCTTGGCCGATTTATTTTTGTTCACAACACCCGATTAGAGTCGTTTTTCGACGAAACGTTTTACACAACTCGCGTAGGGTAAATTACGGCTATGTCATTTCTAATTTTTGCGGATTTTTCCGAGAGACGAATTTTGACCAACAAGAGGCGACACTTGTCACCCTCTAGTAAAGAGTGGCATAATGGCTTGACGAAATGGTTGGGTTTTGTCAAGTAGGTAGGATATTTTTGTGGTAGATGGATAAGGTGCACTTGGCATGATCTTGGCCCTACACTTGCCTTGCACTTGACATGATCTTGGACATTGGTTGGCCTTGGCTTGTCCTATAAATACCCCCCTTTGGAAGACTTCTTCATCCATTCCTAAAATTTCCTAAGTGTTAAAATCATCCTCCTCAGAGTGTGGTTCTCGCCCCAGCCTCCTCCCCTTTGAGAAGGCCCTTTGGCCGAGAGTTCCTTCCCCTTGGCCGAGAATACCCCTAGTGGGTAGGCCGAGGGTATACACCCCCTCAGGTGTTGTCTCGTATAAATACTCCTCTTGGTAGAAATACTCTCAAAAGTATTACATTATACCCAAATTACCTTAGCCTTATACCTTGTAGTATTCCAAGGTTACACTTATACGAAAGCCCGAAATACTATTATACTTCCCGTACCACAAAAACGAAACCCTAAGGAAAATCTCCATAGATAGTCGAGTATTAAGTAGAAGTTGGTTAGAACTTCTGGCGGTGGTTTGGAGCGGGTTGGAGCGCACGGAGTTGAGCTAAACGTTGCTCGTGAGCGACATTAAACTAGGATAATTTTGGGCTTATCGAGGTAATATCTTGTCCCCTTATCGTAATTGGAAATTACATGTTGTAAGATTATATAGTTGAAGTATACTATATATAGAATCGAACCTAGCTTTATGCAATGTCTTTTGACTTAAGCTCAATATAAAGAAAGAGAATCGAATCGTAATTACATAGATCAGACATGAGACTTGTGTAGCATTCTTGTGAAGTAGAATTGTACACGCCCGCTAGATGTATAAACCCCGGTTGGCTTGATGGCCTACCGATAGAGAGAGATTTACGCGGTCATGGGAGTCGCTGAATTTTACGTAGAATGTTCTACGATTAGACCTAGATGTTAATAAGCGCGCGTGGCCTTATAGGTTGAAGTACCACGCGTGGCGCGATCTACTTGGCTTAAGGAGTAGCCGACGGTTTGAGGTACTTGAGCGCTTTTGCTATTAGTCGATAATCGTCGCGGTATGTGAACATCTTCCTACCTTTTCTAGCATGATATGTGTATAACTATGTAGTACGGTAGACGCATACGTGTGTAAAATGCTTTGTGGTTTTAAAAGGTAAGCGACTTGATGTGTGATAATAAAGAAGAGTTATACTAGCTTTATGGGAAGTTAGGTATAACGTTTTAAGAGAGGTAAAGAGAATGGTTTATCGATTTTAAAAGTTAAGAGGCTTAATCTTAAAGATAAGAGACTTAACTTGTTTTACTTGGTAATTAACATTTTGTTAAAAATGTTGTAAAACCTCATTCATGAGTAATGAGTACTTGATTTTAAAAGCAATAATGTTTCTACCGATTTGGAAATCGAATAAGTATCGAACAAACCACAGCGCTAATAAAGGAAATGTTTTGACTAATAATGTATTAGTAAAACCGGTAGAAACTTTCATCCGCATAGAAACTAAGATGAGACAAAATGATGTTACATTTCTAGATCATGGTCGCTTAAATAAGATTGTTATAAACAAGAATAACCTACTCACGTATCGGACATATGTTTCTCAAATTGCTTTTAAAGGAGAATTATATCATTAAGTGATTAAAATTATGAACTCTGAAACTTTCAAAATGAGAAACTTGAGTAATTGAAATTAGGCAAACTTGAAACATTTGGAAAAGAATGTTGTTACTTGATTTTACGAAGAGAAGTGTTTTGATTTACTTCAAAAGATAATCACTCTATTTTCATATACTACGGATATTGTGTGACTTTAGTAAACGTAACGTGTCTTTTAAAGATAATGTATGAAGTACTTTGGGAATAGATACCCGATCTTGTTAATCATATATTAGAATGTACCTTGTGTGTATAACTTGATTGTGTTGGTTTGTGATAGCCTTGTAATACTTTCTTGTTGATTTGATAAGTAAACATGCTAGGATGCTACGTGTGTTAGTATCTTGTGATGTTTTGTGTAAAGGGGTTTTCCTCATCGCGCTTAAAGTTGTTTGACTCTCACCGTTATGTTGGTATTGTACCACTCACTTGACTTGTTTCGGAGGTTGTGCCTCCGTCGGGGTAGACTCGGTGATGCAGGACCATGATTCGAGAATACCTCATGCGGGTCGGGGATCCATGCGAACTACGGAGTTCCGTGTTAGTTTGCGGCCCTTGTGGTCATGCGGTCTTTGTGGCCCGTGCGATGCGAGTCGGGGCGATGCCGGGAGTAGCTACCCTCGACGCGAGGAATACCTCACGCGGGCTATGAGGTTGGCCTACGCGGAGCTACGGAGAGTTCGAGGGCTAGACGCGCAATTGATCTGCGGGCGAGTGACCAACTTTGATCATGTGACGGTGCAAGCAGATATCATGATACGATTTATGACCTGTTAATCTTGTGGGTGTTAGTAGTCGGTTATGCGCTCGCACTTACCTGTCATCGTTTTATTAGGACAGGTGGGACACGGTGTTCATGTATTTCTTGGTGCTTTATATCATAAACTGCCGGCAGTGAGGAAGGTATTCCACGGGCATGATTGATGTTATGGGCGTGAGACTCATAGTTACATTTGAGTGATGACTTTGAGGGCGTGAGTCCCTGACTTGACATGACTGCCTATTTATTGTGATCGTAGTTTGGTTATCATACATGTCTCTGCTTTATAGACTATTATGATTTCATTTACTGATATTTCGATTTCACATACTTGGTACTGTTGTCGACCTCGCCGCTGCGTTCATGCCGCAGGTAAAGGTACACCAGTGTTGATCCTCGCTCTTAGGGTCACAGTTCAGCGTATGTGAAGCTCCGTTTCTCCGGAGGCTTATCAGTGGTATAGTCCCCTGTCGTTGTAGGTATTTACATTCAGGGGTATGGCGGGGCCCTGTCCCGCCATTGTTGTCGTATCATTCTTAGAGGTGCAGTAATCGTTGTGGGCGAGTTGTAATGGGATGTCGCTTCGGTTTTAAATTGATTTATATATTTATGCCGTAAAGGCAAGTTTTCTCGAACTATTGTTTCATACTTCTTGTTATTTCATGTTATCGCCTTATGTTCGTGATTACTCGATGTTGTATCACTAGGGTGCCCGGTAAAGCACGATCACGGGCGGGTTGGTCGTGACAAAAGTGGTATCGAGCGATTAATCCTCGGAAAGTGTCTCTGACCGTATCGATCAGAGTCTTGATTATCGGTGTGTTGTGCGCACACCAATAATCGGAGGCTATAGGATATTTAGGATTTGTTTCTATTCTTCTCACTCGAGATCGTGCCTTAGAGTTGTGTTGTAAGTTGGACCTCTCACGTATTTCTTTCCCTTACCGCTATGCCTCCGCGTAGGCAACCCGCCGGGAGGCGCAAAGCGAGGAGGCTGCGAGTAAATCTGAGGTTACGAGGTCACAGCCCAACCATCACCCGAGTTAGGTGCTTCGTTCGGGAGTTATGCTACGCCACGGCCCAGTGAGTTTAGCAGCGGCGGCGATTCCTCTGCGGCCATGACATTTGAACCTTCAGTTCCACGATCGGAAACAGAGAATATAGATTGCGAAGAGACAACCCTGTTACTAGCTATGGATTTGGCTACCAGAGAGTATACCACGTATGTCGAGTCTTGATGAATATCTTAGAAAGGGTTGTGCGAGTAATTCTTGATTAAGCTTGAGCATGGCACGTATGCGGGCTTGTCGCGGCATGCCAAGAAACGTAGAGATCGACGGGTTAACGAAGGGCGAGAAGAGGCGGGGCGAAAGGTCCTTTGGCAACTTTCGAGTCGAGTCACCTCACCAAAGATTAGATTATGCACATCCACGATGCGAAAGGTCCTCCATAGGTTTCGGGCGTTCGGTATGCGAGAGTCGGTCGAGCTCGAGCTTCCGTTCACGGCACTGCGTAGGTTCCGGCCAGTAGTTGATTTTCCCAGTGTTCGCGGTGTGACGCCATCGGGAACGTCGTCTTTTTGTTGGTGCTCGTATTACCGGCAGCCGTCAGGGCCATGTGTCGAATGGGTGTCCTAGTAGGAGGACTCAGCCTTTAGGATCGGTGGGTAGTTCGTCACCTCCCTTAGCTATCGCCTGCAGGCGGGTTTGATTAGAACGACTAAGGGGAGTGAAGCAGTAAATACAGATAGATCTTTAACCCTCTAGGGATTAGTATGTGTGATAGGGTGAGTATACCTTAAGTGCTATATTCTGATAGCATTGTGTAAATTGTAATTAGAAATCTTGGTTAGTTAACCAAGTAAGATTTGGGGATAGAAGGTGTGAGCCTTAGAGCTTTATACGTAGAGACCTTAGAGGAAAGGCCATCTCGAGTAAAGAAGTATTTTATGTTTGACCCTTGTCGGAGTGCATAGTGCACGTAAGCTATGTTTGTGGGATAAGTCCCTGAGTAGTGTGGAATGAAAGAGGGTAGTTGAGCTAAGAAGACGGCTAGGTTTTCGTAACGTGATTAGTGAGAGTTTTCCGGTTCGGGGAGCTAGTGTCTTGCGCGTTGCCGGGTCGGGTTGAGGCCACGTTGCGGGTCAACCCGCGGCCTGTATGGTGGTGGGGTCAGTTGTGGTGGTCCCGCTTTATGTTAGGGTTATGAGGGTGTTAGGCCCAAGTTTAGTTAACCAGTCTGAGTTCGTGGATGCGTTGATCGATGGTCGGGCCGATGAGGTCGGCCGTCTTATCTTTTAGTCCAAACCGTGTACTCGGTGGTATGTTGCGGCGTTATATCGTAAAGGTTGTAAGGCTGCACGGGTGCCTACCTTTACCTTATGATGCATGGAGCCAGTGTTACTACTGTTCTTTTCCGGAAGTTTTACCAGCGGATTAGGAACTCAGGTGAGTCTCGTATCGTATTCGCCTCGGGCGGTGTGTGGATTTGAGGGTACCGTAAGGATTGTTGTCTCCTGTTGAGGGAATGTTTTAGTAGCTACCATTTCAGTATTCGGATGTCGCTTTATGACGCCTTGCAGGGCGGAAGTGTAAGTTGTCGGTCGATTGGTTTGATGTTGGCGCGTTCAGATAGTTGGTTCAGCTTGTTCCAACAGATCGTGGATAAGTGAGGCTTATCTAGAAGAGGTTTTTGGCAGCTCGGAGAAATCGTGCGGATTATCGGCGGCGACGCTTAGAGTTCGAGTTGACGGTCGGTCTTCAAGGTACCACCGGATAAGTGCGATGAGCTTTGGAAAACAGAGGAAACTTAGCCCGAGTTATTTTGGGCCTTTTGAGTTCATGTGAGGGATAGGCCAGGTTGCCTATATGATAGCATTTGCCGTCCGACTTAGGAGGCAGTACGTCCGGTCTTTCGTATTGTTATGTTCGGGAAAGTATCGGAGATCCATCCAGAGTGTTCCCAGTTAATGATGACCACGTTAGAGATAGTAACCCCAAGTTTTGGAAACCAAGCGAATGAAATGTGGTAAGATTTCGAGTGTACAAGCAGTGCGATACGTAAGGAAGAAGCGAGCATGTATGGCGAGCATAGATGTGATCATTTCTTTTGTAAAGAGAAGGTGCGAAAGAAGTATATTTTAGAACCCCGAGAGAGGTATTGGTGGTGATGTTAGAGGTGTTTCCTCGTGGACTTGGATGGAGGTATTTGCGCGGGTGTTTCTGTGGCCATGTGGGCAGGATTGTTCTCGTAAGTATAGTAGTGAAGACTATACTGGCGCGCGTTTGTTTTGAGACTTAGAAGGAACATTCGGGACGAATGGTTCTAAGGAGGGGAGAATGTTATACCCCGTATTTCCAGAGTATGTACGTAAGGACGTACGTAGAAAAATTTGGACTTTAAAGTGGCTTGGCCGATTTATTTTTGTTCACAACACCCGATTAGAGTCGTTTTTCGACGAAACGTTTTACACAACTCGCGTAGGGTAAATTACGGCTATGTCATTTCTAATTTTTGTGGATTTTTCCGAGAGACGAAACCTTTTGGACCAACAAGAGGGCGACACTTGTCACCCTCTAGTTGGTAAGTGGCGATAATGGCTTGGACGAAATGGTTGGGTTTTGTCAAGTAGTAGGTAGGATATTTTGTGGTAGATGGATAAGGTGCACTTGGCATGATCTTGGCCTACACTTGCCTTGCACTTGGCATGATCTTGGCCATTGGTTGGCCTTGGCTTGTCCTATAAATACCCCTTTGGAAGACTTCTTCATCCATTCCTAAAATTTCCTAAGTGTTAAAATCCTCCCTCCTCAGAGTGTGGTTCTCGTCCCCAGCCTCCCTCCCCTTTGAGAAGGCCCTTTGGTAGAGTTCCCTTCCCCTTGGCGAGAATACCCCTAGTGGGGTAGTAGAGGGGTATACACCCCCCCTTGTGGTGTTGTCTCGTATAAATACCCCCCCTCTTGGTAGAAATACTCTCAAAAGTATTGTTACTATACCCAAATTACCTTAGCCTTATACCTTGTAGTATTCCAAGGTTACACTTATACGAAAGCCTAGAAATACTATTATACTTCCCGTCAGTCACAAAAACGAAACCCTAAGGAAAATCTCCATAGATAGTTGGAGTATTAAGTAGAAGTTGGTTAGAACTTCTAAGGGTGGTTTGGAGCGGGTTGGAGCGCACGGAGTTGGAGCTAAACGTTGCTCAGGAGCGACATTAAACTAGGATAATTTTGGGCTTATCGAGGTAATATCTTGTCCCTTATCGTAATTGGAAATTACATGTTGTAAGATTATATAGTTGAAGTATACTATATATAGAATCGAACTAGCTTTGCGGCAATGTCTTTTGACTTAAGCTGAATATAAAGAAAGAGAATCTGTAATTACGTAGATCAGATGAGACTTGTGTAGCATTCTTGTGAAGTAGAATTGTACACGCCAGGTTAGATGTATAAACCCCTCTGGTTGGCTTGATAGCGGCCTCGATAGAGAGGAGATTTCTGTGATTTGCGGGGAGAGGGGAGGTCTTTGCGAATTTTACGTAGAATGTTCTACGATTAGACCTAGTTGTTAATAAGCGCCTTGTGGCCGGTTAGGTTGTAGTACCCTGCGTGGCGCGCTCGACTTGGCTTAAGGAGTAGCCGACGATTTGAGGTACTTGGAGTGTTTTGCTATTAGTCGATAATCGTCGCGAGGTATGTGAACCTCTTCCTACCTTTTCTAGCATGATATGTGTATAACTATGTAGTACGGTAGACGTACATGTGTAAAATGCGCACATTTGATACTGCGGGCGAGTGACCAGCTGTAACACCTCATTTAAACCGGAGTCGAAAACTGGAGTGTCACGTATGGTTGATTCCTAAATGTATTTAAGGAGTCGCCACCTAATTATTATAGTGAATTAGGACACTTATTAAATAGCATAAAATGCTATAAATGATCTCCATTTAAAGGTCTGCAAAAAGCTATGTGAGATTCTGGATCAGGGTTCTTTATTATCCTAAAGGGAAGGGGTTAGGCATCCTTTAAGATCCGCTAACCTGCGGTTATCCGTTCAAACCTAGGTTAAATTATTTAGCTAAAAAATGTCAAAATTCTAAATGTAATATAAAATTAATCTTTTGAGATAGAATTCATTCGTAAAGAATTTGAAAAGAGAAAGGTATTTTAAGATGTATTAAAAGACATACCTCGATTTTGTAAAGGAGTTTGAATGGAATGGTATTTTCATATATAGAAATCTGCCTTTATATGAATGATTAGAAAAATATCAAAAGAAATTTTTAACAAAAAAAAACATATATATTTCCATTTTTAGAGCTTGTCAAAAGTTGATTGAGTATTTAATAAAAGTAACTTTTAATCAGATTATCTTTTGTACCAATTAAGTCCCTTTTTATTCGTACGTAAATTGACTAGATTAATAAGACACTATTTTGATAAGATCTTAAGGATGTATGATAATAATACCATTCATGATTAATTTCTAATTTCAACTATCATTTGTAAGTTATAGAATTACAGGCCTAGTCTTACTAAGATACATATAAGAGATCACAAGCATAAGGGAATAAGAAAACAATAAAGTTAGGGGAGAGAAAAGAAATGTGGGATAACAATGTTATCTCGCTCATATATATATTTAGAGCCTTTGAGGACGAGAAGATACGACGCGGGTTGTTAATAGCCGCGATGAGTCACATAATAAGACTCCCATGCTCCAGTGTATTTCATGCAAACATAAGAGAAGATAAAGATATTAGTATATATCCAAACCTCGTCAAATAATAAACTGGTATACAATGTAAACACTTGGTCGAAAAGACAAATAGGCCCAAACCAATAATAAGTTAAGCCTTTAAATATAAATCGACCTTATAGTCTAAGACTAATCAACTATATTAAAACACCAACATATGCAGCATGTTCTTTATTATGCCATTCTCAGATTCGTTACATCTCAGCTTATAAACATAAAGCAGACACACATAAACAAAAGAGACAAATCTACCTTGTGTATTATAAACCACATACGAACAAGTCAAACAGACCTGCCATCTTTAGTAAAGCAACTGAAACCGACACCCAACTCGTGTAGACACTTAAAGCTTCTTAGACTGAACATAGTTCTTATTCCGGACTGCAGACTTAACTATAACATGATACTGGGCAGGTTTCAAGGTATGTGGCACTTCACATATCAAAGAAAAAAAAAAGGATTTATTTACCCTACTAGCATATACAATCAGTCAAATCTAACAGCCTAATTCCTAGCCTTTATTACATGTTTTATATTGAATAGGCAGGTCATCAAGAGACATAGGGTCACTTTTTTTTAAGCAATCTTTTTCAGATGTCCAACAAGGACTTCATCAGATTCATGGTTTAAACCATACGGTATGCATAACCAAACAATATAACAAAATCCAGATTCCATATAAACATAAACCATTCATAGCTTAGTGAGTCTAGTCCCATAGAAACCAAACCTTTCCACAATGTAGGACTAGAAATAGGTTAACAAAATCACCTGCACAGGCCATTTCTTTAGACATTGAACATGTATTAACACTCAGAACAAAGAGCTAGAAGATGAATGCAAAATCGTAGGAACATGATTTGAACTTAGCATAGAATGGATTGACATGACTTTCTTTGACTCAACCTAGGAATCTTGTTTCCACTTAACATATCAAGCATTTATAGTGATTTTATTACAATTCATAAAAATTACGGATTTTAACTACCCCAAACAATGGAAACAAAGTAAAAATAAATATATTATGATACATATTAAACTCGTATAGTTAGCTTAAGAGTAAGATACATTAGCTATCTTATGAGACGATGACGTGAAGATCTTATTTTAGGATTAAAATGTTTGTTACTTTATCGGGATGATAACACGACATTGTAAAATCGTGTATCCTTGATCTTAATAACATTTTTTGATTGGAGGTCGGTCTTAAGTTATTTAAGATACCATAGTGATGTTTTAGAAAACAAGTAAAAGATTTGTATCTTTTTATTATAGGCATATAAATGTACACACATAATCACACATAATCCTTTGAATTTTGGTTGTTGTTACTTCCGGGGAACACGTCGGCTTAGTTTGAAAATTTTGGGATTAGACCTCATAATCCCTTTTACTTCCCACTAACTATTGGTTAGGAGAAGTATAAATTATTTAGCTTGTGATTTTCGGAAAAGTACACCGCCCCAGCTAGTTACAAAAAATGGGCAGTGGTTTTAACAAACAAATAAGGGAAAAACCACAAGCTGTAAGTTTCATATTTTTTTAAGGAGATTAAACTCGTTTCATATAAGGAGATTAAGACACATGACGAGAGTAATTAATTTAGGCATGCTTCAGATAGAATGAAGGTAGAAATCAAACCTAACTAATTATCAATTGTCAAATGGTATACACCTAAATTCCGAATTGGATACATATATAATGGATAGTTCTAATATATGGTTATTCTAGCAAGGTGACCCATTCAATAGCAGTTTCAGAGAAAATAGCAACAGACAGGGTAAAGCAAATAGTAGATGGAAACCAATCGACAACCGGCGAGGCTCAAATAAAATGTACATGAATACAACGGAATGCATAAAAATGTATGTTGGAGTAAAAGGATAGAAACAACCTGATCAAATTGCATAGCTGAATTCGAAACAGTAGCAACGATGAAACGTTGGGGATTAGTGTTGTATTGACTGTATATCTCCAAAGAAAACTGATTTTCGATTTGGAACCATTGATTTTTCTGTTGTTTGCTCCCCCTTTTTATTGTATGAAAGGGGGTTTGGAACCGCTGATTTTCTCTTTTGTTATTGTTTGTTGTATTTTTTTTGTGTCTGTCTGCATCTGGTTCTTGACTCGTATTTCCCCCAAGGTGTCTGAGAGGTTTTTGGGCTTATAATGTCAAAGCTAACAAAAGATTAGTTTTCCGCTGCTGAATCCCCCTGATTTTTGCATGCCGAAATTGATTATATATAGTCCTGATTGTGGTCCTAATTTTGGTATGATTCTTACAACTGATTTGGTGATATTGATTACTGATTTTCGGTGATCCTTTACCGTTGTTTTGGTGAGATTCGGGTAGATTTAGGGCGATTTTTACCAAAACTAAAAGGGAGATTTATGGTAAGTTTTGTTATGGTAAGTATTGATTTTGGGGTATATGTTGGTATTGGTTCTTGTTATGGTAGGTTTGTATGGTGGCATGGGTGTAAGATTTTGGACGATAATTGGAAGATTTGTCATGGTTATGGTAAGTTTGGGCGATGAGAAGGGAAGGTGCGGCTATGAAGTTTTAGGTTAGGGGTTGAGAGGGAGAAGGGAAGACGAAATGGAAAAGGGCTGGGAATAAAGTGGCCAGTGGGCGTGATAATAGAGGGGTGAGTGGGCTCATGGTCTTTGGTAGGCGGCGAGAATGGATTGGGCTGAGGGTTGGGCGATAGAAGGTAAAATTTGGGTAGAATTAGGGGTTTAATTAGGGGTAAATTATTTAAATAGGTATTAGTTTTAGGTATTTAATTGTTAATTAGTAGTGAATTAAATTAATAAATTGTGCTTAAGTTATTTAGGTGTTTTATTAATCTAATTGTTATAAATGCGGGCGTGCTATTTAATTAGTGTTTAATGTTTATAAAGTGATGTCATTATTAAGACTCATTAAATAAAAATTAGGACTTCTTAATTCTTTTATGAATGCTATTATTAAAACGCATGTGTTAGATTATGTATTTATTATTTATTATTAGGAATTATGACGAGACTCTAAGTGCGTAACTTTCTACGTAAGACGCGGTGCCATTATTAAATTGTTTATTTATGCCTGTATTTATGTATTATTGTTGCATTTTATTATTATAAAATTGTTCTAAAATTAGTGTAATTTTATAGTTAATGACTGGACGGGAGGGTCAAAATTGGGTGTCAACAGTTGTCCCTCTTTGTATGGAGATGATGGAAGAATCTTCGGACAAAGACGTTGACTCATAGCCAATTTTGTCTCGACCCTCGGAATTAGAGATGTTGGGCAATTAGGCAAGGCTGACGCAAAAAAAAAAAAAAAAAAATTAAAAAAAATTGTCCCAATGTCGAGTTATGACGATACTGGGCTACCATGGTCAAACACCAAGGCGGGCTAACGCGGACTCAAAAATTGTCCCAGTGTCGAGTTATGATGACACTGGGCTATGGTGCTAAAAAATAAAAAATAGAAATCGGCTTGAACACAGGGTGTCTAGCATGGCTTATGGTCTTTGTGGAATGAGTGGTGATGTGGAGCAGTGGGACCGACGCCGAGGCGCTTGACCATTCATTGGGAAGGTTGGCCCCCAACAAATTGCCGGTTATTTGTAGAGAAAATCCACGTTATGCTCCATCTTGTGCAGTTTCCTGTAGATTGAAGCTAAGATAGAAGCATTAGTGCATAACTGTCAAAACAAAATAATGTAAGAATGTAACTTTTGTGTTGTGGTCGTAGTCAAATCGTATATGAAATGATGCAGATGACGCCTTGTGTGGGCGTTATCGTCTTGTATGGACGAAATGCAAATGTCGCCTTGTATGGGCGGAATCATCTTGTATGGACGAGATGCATGTGACGCCTTGTATGGGCGTTCTCGTCTTGTATGGACGAGATGCATGTGACGCCTTGTATGGGCGTTCTCGTCTTGTATGGACGAGATGCAAATGACGCCTTGTATGGGCGTTCTCGTCTTGTATGGATGAAATGCAAATGACGCCTTGTATGAGCGTTATCGTCTTGTATGGACGAAATGCAAATGACGCCTTGTATGGGCGTTACCGTCTTGTATGGACGAAATGCAAATGACGCCTTGTATGGGCGTTATCGTCTTGTATGGACGAAATGCAAATGACGCCTTGTTTGGGCGTTATCGTCTTGTATGGACGAAAATGCAAATGACGCCTTGTATGGGCGTTATCGTCTTGTATGGACGAAATGCAAATGACGCCTTATATGGGCGTTATGCAAATGACGCCTTGTATGGACGAGATGCAAATGACGCCTTGTATGGGCGTTATCGTCTTGTATGGACGAGATGCAAATGACGCCTTGTATGGGAGTTATCGTCTTGTATGGACGAAATGTGAATGACGCCTTGTATGGGCGTTATCGTCTTGTATGGACGAAATGCAAATGACGCCTTGTATGGGCGTTATCGTCTTGTATGGACGAAATGCAAATGACGTCTTGTATGGGCGTTCTCGTCTTGTATGGGCGTTCTCGTCTTGTATGGACGAAATGCAAATGACGCCTTATATGGGCGTTATCGTCTTGTATGGACGAAATGCAAATGACGCCTTGTATGGGCGTTATCGTCTTGTATGGACGAAATGCAAATGACGCCTTGTGTGGGCGTTGTAAATGCTGTATGGACGAAATGCAAATGACGCCTTGTATGGCGTTATCGCTTGTATGGGCGAAATGCAAATAGCGCCTTGTATGGCGTTATCGTGCTGTATGGGCGAAATGCAAATGACGCCTTGTATGGGCGTTATCGTCTTGTATGGGCGAGATGCAAATGACGCCTTGTATGGCGTTCGCTGTATGGGCGAGATGCAAATGACGCCTTGTATGGGCGTTATCGTGTCAGATGGACGAAATGCAAATAGCGCCTTGTTTGGGCGGAATCGTCTTGCAAATAGCGCCTTGTATGGCGTTATCGTCTTGTATGGGCGAAATGCAAATAGCGCCTTGTATGGCGTTATCGCTTTGTATGGACGAAATGCAAATGACGCCTTGTATGGGCGTTATCGCTGTATGGACGAAATGCAAATACGCCTTGTATGGGCGTTATCGCTGTATGGGCGAAATGCAAATGACGCCTTGTATGGGCGTTATCGCTGTATGGGCGAAATGCAAATGACGCCTTGTATGGGCGTTATCGCTGTATGGGCGAAATGCAAATAGCGCCTTATGGGCGTTATCGCTGTATGGACGAAATGCAAATGACGCCTTGTATGGCGTTGTCGTCTTAGACGGACGAAATGCAAATAGCGCCAGTATGGCGTTGTCGTCTATCGGACGAAAATGCAAGTGACGCCTTGTATGAGCGTTGTCGTCTTGTACGGACGAAAATGCAAGTGACGCCTTGTATGGGCGTTGTCGTCTTGTACGGACGAAATGCAAATGACGTCTTGTATGGGCGTTATCGTCTTGTATGGACGAAATGCAAATGACGCCTTGTATGGGCGTTATCGTCTTGTAAGGACGAAATGCAAATGACGCCTTGTATGGGCGTTATAAATGCTGTATGGGCGAAATGCAAATGACGCCTTGTATGGCGTTATAAATGCTGTATGGACGAAATGCAAATGACGCCTTGTATGGGCGTTGTCGTCTTGTATGGACGAAATACAAATGACGCCTTGTATGGGCGTTGTCGTCTTGTATGGACGAAATGCAAATGACGCCTTGTATGGGCGTTATCGTCTTGTATGGACGAAATGCAAATGACGCCTTGTATGGGCGTTATCGTCTTGTATGGACGAAATGCAAATGACGCCTTGTATGGGCGTTGTCGTCTTGTATGGACGAAATGCAAATGACGCCTTGTATGGGCGTTATCGTCTTGTATGGACGAAATGCAAATGACGTCTTGTATGGGCGTTCTCGTCTTGTATGGACGAAATGCATAGATAAAAAAAATAAAAAAATAAAAAAATAAAAAAAATTGTGTTATGCATAATCAAAGCTAGATGAAATAAATAAAGTGTAAATGATGTAGCCTGAGTAATGAAGATGTGGTTTTTGCGAGATGTATTTGATGTAGACTTGTTGCAGATGGACTTCGTGAGCGGATCTGTTGTATTGGAATGTTGTTGTCCTCCTTGTTCCTATTGTCCTGTAAAACTCACTCAAAGAAAAATTGTAAGTTCGGGGAGGGGGTCGGCCGATTTGTGTTGGCTCTTGATACTTGCACGCGTTGTCTTGTCTGGACATGTAACCCCTGTCTGATTTCGAGTCTCGGTCAAAAAACATTTGTTGAAAAATATTCTATCTTGAGAAAATATAGTTATATGTGCTAGTAGGAAATTATGTCGATATTTGAATAGTGACATGTTGTGAAACAAAGCAAACTTCCTTATCCGAAATCGGCGGTATATATTCCCCCATACTCTCGGTGCTCCGCTGCCGTCAGGCTCTCTTTTAAAATTTGTCCCAGTTTTGGGACATGGGACCCTTAGCGTAAATTAACCATGTCCATTGATGTTATTTGTAGTAAAACCCTTAAAATTGTCCCAGTTTATGTCGATCTTTCGAGCATATGGAATCATATTTGTCGGTGTCTTTTGTGGCTAAATCCTTAAAAAATTGTCCCGATTTTGGTGATGGCCCAGGTCGGATATATGTCGCCGTCGGACATAATCGATAACGTCGTTATGCGGGCCGCGTTCTTCGCTCCTGTAGAATAAATGCTCCTGCAAGCTAAGCTCGAGAAAAAGGTTAGTGTATAACTGCTAAAACAAATGATAAATATTTGAGAAAGGCAATTATGTGGGTAGAGATGTCGTCCCTGAGATGTTTCCTTGCAACTGGCGAATTGCCATGATGCCTTTGTTGTGTGCTTTACGCCCGAGCATGATGCGCCAGACTTTGTTGCGGACTTTTGAATTTTGACTGCTGATTGTGGATGCCCCTTTCTGCTGCTGCTGCTTTTGCTGCGGACTTTGGATTGTTGTCATCCTCTGTCTTTGCTGCCTTTTGCTGCTTCTGCTAATACGAAGAAACTTTTTGCCGTATTTTCTGCTTCGGCTATTGCACTTTCTGCTTCTGTTAATATGAAAAGACCTGCGCTCGAAGAAAATTTGTGAGTTTTGGGGGGGATCGATTCGTATTTGACTTCGTCGCCTTGTCCCTTGATATCAGCGTGCCTGGCCTGTTTGGACTTGCAATCCCTGTTTGGTTTCCTGCTTTCGGCCTGCAGGGTTGCCATTTGCTGCGGTATTTGGCGAGGTGTTGATCATTGGTGTTTCTCCTTTCCAACGCCTCTGCATCCTCTACGGGAACGGGGACGAGTCCTAAGTTGTTTCGTGCTTCTGGATTAGTCATTTATTGGATGATTGTGCTTCTGCCAGTCAACGCGAATCAACCTTTTGGGGATAAGCTAGACAAAAATAAACCTTTAACAAATGAAGCAAACCGAGTTAGTATAATATGCAAAAGTTGCAGCCAATATATACTAATAAGCAAATTGCAAATCAAGTGCGTGTTCTAACATGTTTGGGACCTCTTTATGCCAGAGGTAGGCCTAAACGTCAAATATGTGAGGTTATGATGGATTTGTCCAAGTCGCCCAACTGTAATGCTTTTGTTGGAAATGACGACCAAATAACGGTGCACTTTTTCCAATTTCAGCATGACATGATTAGGTTTGGATTTGTCTATCATTGCCAAGCTACACATAATATGCTGGTTGGTCGTTGGGTTGAGAGACCCGTCGACAAGTTTGGTGTCTTCCTAATTGTGGTGTCGATGCCAAGGACCGACCCACCTAAGGTAAATGCATGCATGCCATAAAATAAAAGTGGTATAGCTCTATCTTAAGTTTTCTAAGATTTGGCTTACTAGGCCTTGAGTTCGAGCGAGACACTCAGTGAGAAGGCTACGCGGCCACCGGTTAGATCGGGCACTCCACGTATGTTACCAACTCTCCTAAATTTGGATTTTGAAGAAAGAATTTTGCTGATGCACCAAGCGCACCTCGCATGCAGTGTGTGATTGTGTGAATTTTCCAGAGTGGAAGAAATATGAGCGGAATGCCAGTTTAAAGAAAGCAGTAAAAGCAAATAGCAATTAAAACAGTTAAGCATATAAAATTAAAGTAAGTAATTTTAAGGCATTCAAAACAAATAAAGCAAATAAAGCCAAGCAATAATAAACCTAGGTTTGCTATGGTTAAGAACCTGTCTATCCCCAGCAGAGTCGCCATCTGTAACACCTCATTTAAACCGGAGTCGAAAACTGGAGTGTCACGTATGGTTGATTCCTAAATGTATTTAAGGAGTCGCCACCTAATTATTATAGTGAATTAGGACACTTATTAAATAGCATAAAATGCTATAAATGATCTCCATTTAAAGGTCTGCAAAAAGCTATGTGAGATTCTGGATCAGGGTTCTTTATTATCCTAAAGGGAAGGGGTTAGGCATCCTTTAAGATCCGCTAACCTGCGGTTATCCGTTCAAACCTAGGTTAAATTATTTAGCTAAAAAATGTCAAAATTCTAAATGTAATATAAAATTAATCTTTTGAGATAGAATTCATTCGTAAAGAATTTGAAAAGAGAAAGGTATTTTAAGATGTATTAAAAGACATACCTCGATTTTGTAAAGGAGTTTGAATGGAATGGTATTTTCATATATAGAAATCTGCCTTTATATGAATGATTAGAAAAATATCAAAAGAAATTTTTAACAAAAAAAAATATATATATTTCCATTTTTAGAGCTTGTCAAAAGTTGATTGAGTATTTAATAAAAGTAACTTTTAATCAGATTATCTTTTGTACCAATTAAGTCCCTTTTTATTCGTACGTAAATTGACTAGATTAATAAGACACTATTTTGATAAGATCTTAAGGATGTATGATAATAATACCATTCATGATTAATTTCTAATTTCAACTATCATTTGTAAGTTATAGAATTACTGTGCCTAGTCTTACTAAGATACATATAAGAGATCACAAGCATAAGGGAATAAGAAAACAATAAAGTTAGGGGAGAGAAAAGAAATGTGGGATAACAATGTTATCTCGCTCATATATATATTTAGAGCCTTTGAGGACGAGAAGATACGACGCGGGTTGTTAATAGCCGCGATGAGTCACATAATAAGACTCCCATGCTCCAGTGTATTTCATGCAAACATAAGAGAAGATAAAGATATTAGTATATATCCAAACCTCGTCAAATAATAAACTGGTATACAATGTAAACACTTGGTCGAAAAGACAAATAGGCCCAAACCAATAATAAGTTAAGCCTTTAAATATAAATCGACCTTATAGTCTAAGACTAATCAACTATATTAAAACACCAACATATGCAGCATGTTCTTTATTATGCCATTCTCAGATTCGTTACATCTCAGCTTATAAACATAAAGCAGACACACATAAACAAAAGAGACAAATCTACCTTGTGTATTATAAACCACATACGAACAAGTCAAACGGACACGCCATTTTTAGTAAAGCAACTGAAACCGACACCCAACTCGTGTAGACACTTAAAGCTTCTTAGACTGAACATAGTTCTTATTCCGGACTGCAGACTTAACTATAACATGATACTGGGCAGGTTTCAAGGTATGTGGCACTTCACATATCAAAGAAAAAAAAGGATTTATTTACCCTACTAGCATATACAATCAGTCAAATCTAACAGCCTAATTCCTAGCCTTTATTACATGTTTTATATTGAATAGGCAGGTCATCAAGAGACATAGGGTCACTTTTTTTAAGCAATCTTTTTCAGATGTCCAACAAGGACTTCATCAGATTCATGGTTTAAACCATACGGTATGCATAACCAAACAATATAACAAAATCCAGATTCCATATAAACATAAATCATTCATAGCTTAGTGAGTCTAGTCCCATAGAAACCAAACCTTTCCACAATGTAGGACTAGAAATAGGTTAACAAAATCACCTGCACAGGCCATTTCTTTAGACATTGAACATGTATTAACACTCAGAACAAAGAGCTAGAAGATGAATGCAAAATCGTAGGAACATGATTTGAACTTAGCATAGAATGGATTGACATGACTTTCTTTGACTCAACCTAGGAATCTTGTTTCCACTTAACATATCAAGCATTTATAGTGATTTTATTACAATTCATAAAAATTACAGTTTAACTACCCCAAACAATGGAAACAAAGTAAAAATAAATATATTATGATACATATTAAACTCGTATAGTTAGCTTAAGAGTAAGATACATTAGCTATCTTATGAGACGATGACGTGAAGATCTTATTTTAGGATTAAAATGTTTGTTACTTTATCGGGATGATAACACGACATTGTAAAATCGTGTATCCTTGATCTTAATAACATTTTTTGATTGGAGTCGGTCTTAAGTTATTTAAGATACCATAGTGATGTTTTAGAAAACAAGTAAAAGATTTGTATCTTTTTATTATAGGCATATAAATGTACACACATAATCACACATAATCCTTTGAATTTTGGTTGTTGTTACTTCCGGGGAACACGTCGGCTTAGTTTGAAAATTTTGGGATTAGACCTCATAATCCCTTTTACTTCCCACTAACTATTGGTTAGGAGAAGTATAAATTATTTAGCTTGTGATTTTGGAAAAGTACACACTTGACTAGTTACAAAAAATGGGCGATGGTTTTAACAAACAAATAAGGGAAAAACCACAATTTGTAAGTTTCATATTTTTAAGGAGATTAAACTCGTTTCATATAAGGAGATTAAGACACATGACGAGAGTAATTAATTTAGGCATGCTTCAGATAGAATGAAGGTAGAAATCAAACCTAACTAATTATCAATTGTCAAATGGTATACACCTAAATTCCGAATTGGATACATATATAATGGATAGTTCTAATATATGGTTATTCTAGCAAGGTGACCCATTCAATAGCGATTTGAGAAAATAGCAACATGTGGTAAAGCAAATAGTATCTGCAAATCAATCGACAGTCGGCGAGGCTCAAATAAAATGTACATGAATACAACGGAATGCATAAAAATGTATGTTGGAGTAAAAGGATAGAAACAACCTGATCAAATTGCATAGCTGAATTCGAAACAGTAGCAACGATGAAACGTTGGGGATTAGTGTTGTATTGACTGTATATCTCCAAAGAAAACTGATTTTCGATTTGGAACCATTGATTTTTCTGTTGTTTGCTCCCCCTTTTTATTGTATGAAAGGGGGTTTGGAACCGCTGATTTTCTCTTTTGTTATTGTTTGTTGTATTTTTTTTGTGTCTGTCTGCATCTGGTTCTTGACTCGTATTTCCCCCAAGGTGTCTGAGAGGTTTTTGGGCTTATAATGTCAAAGCTAACAAAAGATTAGTTTTCCGCTGCTGAATCCCCCTGATTTTTGCATGCCGGAATTGATTATATATAGTCCTGATTGTGGTCCTAATTTTGGTATGATTCTTACAACTGATTTGGTGATATTGATTACTGATTTTCGGTGATCCTTTACCGTTGTTTTGGTGAGATTCGGGTAGATTTAGGGCGATTTTTACCAAAACTAAAAGGGAGATTTATGGTAAGTTTTGTTATGGTAAGTATTGATTTTGGGGTATATGTTGGTATTGGTTCTTGTTATGGTAGGTTTGTATGGTGGCATGGGTGTAAGATTTTGGACGATAATTGGAAGATTTGTCATGGTTATGGTAAGTTTGGGCGATGAGAAGGGAAGGTGCGGCTATGAAGTTTTAGGTTAGGGGTTGAGAGGGAGAAGGGAAGACGAAATGGAAAAGGGCTGGGAATAAAGGCTGCTGGCTTCTGGGCTGGGCGTGATAATAGAGGGGTGAGTGGGCTCGCGGGTGCTGGGCCGGGGCGACGAGAATGGATTGGGCTGAGGGTTGGGCGATAGAAGGTAAAGGGCTGGGTAGAATTAGGGGTTTAATTAGGGGTAAATTATTTAAATAGGTATTAGTTTTAGGTATTTAATTGTTAATTAGTAGTGAATTAAATTAATAAATTGTGCTTAAGTTATTTAGGTGTTTTATTAATCTAATTGTTATAAATGCGGGCGTGCTATTTAATTAGTGTTTAATGTTTATAAAGTGATGTCATTATTAAGACTCATTAAATAAAAATTAGGACTTCTTAATTCTTTTATGAATGCTATTATTAAAACGCATGTGTTAGATTATGTATTTATTATTTATTATTAGGAATTATGACGAGACTCTAAGTGCGTAACTTTCTACGTAAGACGCGGTGCCATTATTAAATTGTTTATTTATGCCTGTATTTATGTATTATTGTTGCATTTTATTATTATAAAATTGTTCTAAAATTAGTGTAATTTTATAGTTAATGACTGGACGGGAGGGTCAAAATTGGGTGTCAACACCAGCTTTGATCATGTGACGGTCTAGACAGATATCATGATACAGTTTATGACCCTGTTAGTACTGTGGGTGTTAGTAGTCGGTTATGCCTTCGTACTTACCCTGTACTGTTTTATTAGGACACAGGTGGGACCCGTGTTCATGTATTTCTTGGTGCTTTTATATCATAAAGCTGGCGGTGAGGAAAGGTATTCCACGGGCATGATTGATGTTATGGGCGTGAGACCCATAGTTACATTTGAGTGATGACTTTGAGGCGTGAGTCACGACTTGACATATTCGCTATTTGTGAGCGTAGTTTGGTTATCATACATGTCTCCGCTTTATAGACTATTATGATTTCATTTCTGATATTTTGATTTCACATACTTGGTACTGTTATCGACCTCCTTGAAGTGCGTTCATCTGCAGTAAAGGTACACGGTGTTGATCCTCGCTCTTGTGGTCACGATTCGGCGTATGGGAAGCTCGTTTCTCGGAGGCTTATCGATGGTATAGTCCCGTATCGTTGTAGGTATTTACATTCGAGGGTATGGCGGGGCCTGTCCGCCATTGTTGTCGTATCATTCTTAGAAGTGCATGTAATCTTGTTGTGGGCAGAGTTGTAATGGGATGTAACTGTTCGGTTTTAAATTGATTTATATATTTATGCCGTAAGGCAAGTTTTCTCAGACTATTGTTTCATACTTCTTGTTATTTCATGTTATCGTCTTATGTTCCGCTGATTACTCTGATGTTGTATCACTAGGGTGCCCGGGGTAAGGCACCAGTCACGGGCCCGGGTTCGGGTCGTGACATAACATGTTTTAAGAATATATGTGATGTAGACTTTATGTTTTAATTTGAAGCATTAACATATAAAATATAGGTAGAGAGAGAAGAAAGTAAAGTAGTTGTAAATTAGTGAAACTTTAAATGGTCATAACTCTGAGCTCGGACGTCCGTTTGACCTAATTTGCTTTTTGATTTCGCATATTTTTTCGAGACAAAACCGAACCAAATTTGATTCAGCCGATTTCTCCAAAAACGTTCATCTTGCCAATCTATTTCACTTTCCCCCAAATCGTTACGTTTTCTCTCTTTTCAAAGCTAAATATCTCGCGATATACAATAGATTTCAACGTTCAAATTTTGTGGTAATGTGTCAGAGAATGTCAATTTCAGTATTGGAAATTCAATTTTTTTAAAAAAAAACGGGCCCCGGAATCCGATCCGGAAAATTCTTACCGGTCCGGACCGAGAACCGGACCGATAACACCCCTAGAGGTGGCCAACGGGCTGGGTCAGCCCAGTCCCGCCCCGACCCCGAAATAAAAAAAAATATAAAATAACGGTACTGGAACTCGAACCGGGACGGAACATATTCTCGTCCTACCAATCCCGGCCCGCCCCGGTCCCGCCAAGACCCGATCCGTTCTGGTCCCGCCCGTCCCCTTCCCCTTGCACAAAATAGCAGTTGCACCAACGACCATTTTATATTTTGGTCGTTGTGCAACGACCATTTTTGGCTTCCCCCTCCCCCAATCCTCCTACCCCTTAATATTTATTTTTAACCCCTAAGTTATTATATTTACACTTAACTCAATTTTCCCAACTATAAATACCTCATTTTTCTTCATATTTCTCACAAATCTTCCTACAATCTCTCAATTTATGTTCTACAAATCTACATTGTCTACTAAATATTTAATTTTATTTATTTATTTGGGAGTGAAGTTCAGAACTAGCTTGAGGATCTTCCATCGAGCAAAGTTCAATTTTCAACCTCTCGATTACATGTCGACGTTACGTCGGCGTTTGGTACATTCGTTCTTTCATTAAACTATTATTGTGTCTTTATTTTATTTAGCGCACTTAATTTCATTATCTTTAAGTCTTTAACTATTTATTAGCATAACTAAAATGAAAAAATATAGAGATATATTTAAGGGTAAGGGTCATATTTCTGCTAGTAGGGGTA
The DNA here is from genome assembly GCA_029844215.1 of Przewalskia tangutica. NCBI lineage: Eukaryota > Viridiplantae > Streptophyta > Magnoliopsida > Solanales > Solanaceae > Przewalskia > Przewalskia tangutica. The sequence continues at coordinate 138,719,378 of CM056718.1, read as the reverse complement.
ACAAGGGCAGATGTACTTCTTCTAGTATTCTTACTCCTACTCCTAGACATGATGATTTTGTTGATACTGAACATTTTCCTAGTCCCGCCCCACCCAGATCCCGTCCAAACCCGGCCCACCCCGGCCCGTTGGCCACCCCTACCCAACCTAGCTACCGTTTCTACTCTTTATATTTTCATCAAGACAATTCATAAATTTTGTTCCCATTATTTATTTATATAATATTGTTGAGTTGTATTATTATTAACTTAACATTTGTATGAAATTGAATTCGGTTTTGGTTATAATCATTTATAATGTAATTTTTTTATTGATACATATGGTACTTGTTAGATTCATTATTTAGTTTCTATATGTAACTTGTAATATTGAATTAACTTCTTATTTATTTATATAATCTTAAAATTTTAATTGTAAATTTAACTTTTTAAAATTTTATGCGACATATTAGATTATAGAGTTACAACATTTTTCATACATGTCCGTCTCAATTTATATGGCATCATACTTTACTAGACACAAAGTTTAAGAAAAAACACTTGAATATTTATTCGTATTAATTTGTAACTATCACTTTTTAAAGGAAATATAAGCTTAAAGCCTTAAAGTGAGAAAATTATTTTCCCACGATATTTATGTTAGACCGTTAAACGGAAAAGTACCAAGAAAAAGTTAAAGTTAAATGAAGAAAAAGGAGAAAAGCAAATGTAAATCGCCAAAACTAAGAGTAGAATGTATTAAAAATGTAAAGAAGCAACAAAAATAAGAACCAAATAAATGACGAACACCCGACCAAAAAAGCATGAAAGAAAATAAATATATTAGTTGCTCTAACTAGGGCTTTCATTTCGGATATCCGATCCGATCCGAAAAAAATCGGATATTCGAAAATCGTATATCCAAAATTTTCGAATCGGATAACCGGATGTCCGAAATTTAGGTGCAAAAGCCAAAATGAGCCAGTTTGGTGGATCTGGACCAGAAAAAAGAGAATTCCTGTTCAATTCAAGTCGAGAAAAAAAGAAGCAAACAAACTGCTAAAGAGAATTCATGTTCAATTCAAAAATAAATAAACACTTAAACATACACTACATGATGTGCTTTCAATTTCCATCCAAAGGCATGCTACATGATAAACATTAAACAGAAATATCAAATAAGTCATGTCCAGTGTCCACTGGCCAGTTTCCACATTCCACAGTTTTTGCAATACACACTACACAGATTCCAGTTTTCACATTCCACAATTTTTGCAATACACAGTCTTAAACAGTTTTCAGTTTCCATCCAAAGTCCACACTCCACAGTCTTTCCAGTTTCCAGTTTCCATACACAGTTTTCAGTTTTCATACACATTTTCCAGTTTCCAATACATTTAACTACTAGCTAAAACATCCAATAACCAACATTCAAATTAATACACCAATACAAATAAAGATCACAAATTAAAATACAATGACTCATCAACATAAATTGTTGGTTGCTCCATAGTCAAATCTTTCATACCTACAAAATAAATATCACAAGAAAATAGATAGTATTAGCATTAAGTAAATAAAAATACAAATGTAATAATATATTTTTAAAATAATTGAGATAACTAACCATCTTTCATATTCTCCAACTCGAGCAAACATTACTCTATCACAAGAGGCTCATGAGAAGTTCGAAGCCAATCTTGAGCACATACAATAGCCTCCGCCATTCTTGGAGTCAAAGAGGTACGGAATGAATCAAGCACACGTCCTCCGGTGATAAAATCACTCTCTGAAGCAACAAGCAACAGTAGACACAGATATAGCAAGTACATCACGAGCCATGAGTTGAAGGATGGGATATGTCTTAGTTCTATCCTTCCACCATTGTAAAATATCATAGTTCGCATCATTATGCTCACAATCATCACTCAAATATTTTTCCAATTCATTTTTTCTCTCACTAGTTTCCACACCACCCTTTTCCTTTTGATATTTAAGAGTTATGAATTGTTCAAAATTCATGATTCTTTTTGTCCAATCTCATCATTATTCAAAGTAGGTGTAGAGGAAGAAGAACTTGATTCTTTCTCTTTGTTTTTTGATGAAGGTATGGAAGAAACATAAGAATAAAACAAATCACGTAAATTGACTCTTATTTTTAGAGATAGGAGGGTACTTTGTTCATTCGCATAAGAAGATTCTACAACCCAATCAACATAATTCAACTTATGTCTTGGATCAAGGACTAATGCAACAAACATTAAAATATTGGGATTGTTGGCATTCCCCCAATATTTGTCATGTTTCAATTTCATTTGTTGAGCCATGTTTCTTATACCTTCATCCTCATCCCCACAATATTGTGAAAGCATATTTCCAACACCAAATGCATCTAGCACATAAGAATTTGCAGTCACATAGCGAGACCCGGACAACCTCAAAGTGGCATCATGAAATATTTGTAAAAAAGGCAACAACACATCAACTTTATTTCAATCATTTTCATCCGGCTTACCACCAAATTTTTTAAGCTATCTAACACATGCATTATCTCGAGAGTGCAAGTTAGTAAAAGCCTTTTTGAATTTCATGGCGGATTCAAGCATCAAATAAGTGGAATTCCATCTCGTATCAACATCCAAACACACAAGACTCATAGTTTCTAAACTCTCTTCATGTGCACAAACCTTAAATTTCTGAAGTCTGGCAGGAGAAGATCTAACATATCTCACACTACCACGGATTTTCACTATGAAACTATCAAGATCTTTAAGTACATCTCTCACAATCAAATTCAATATATGAGCAACACATCTCATATGTAAATAATCACCATTTAACACACTAGTTTGATGATGGTTCATTCTTCTTTTCAAATATTGAATAGCTAGATCATTTGAGCTAGCATTATCCACAGTCACAGTCAATATTTTCTTAATCCCCCATTCATTCAAACATTTTTCAACTGCCCTACCAATGATTTCCCCACTATGGTCGGTAATTGGACAAAAATTAATAATCCTTTTATGCAACTTCCAATTTTCGTCAATAAAATGAGCGGTGAGACACATATAACTCAATTGTTTTCCAGAAATCCATGTATCAGTTGTGAGACAAACCCTAGAAATTAGACCTCTAAAAAAATCTTGTAATTTTTTTCTTTCGTCAATGAACAACTTATAACAATCTCTTGTTATAGTAGCACGTGAAGGTACAAGAAAAGTAGGATTTATTGCCTTACAAAAATATCAAAAACCTTCACGCTCTACAAACATGAAAGACAACTCGTCAACAATTACCATCCTAGCAAGTGCTTTTCTAGTGAATTCTTGATCAAAATCCCACAACTTTAGAACATTCACCATCTCAGTAGATCCATCTTCTTTAGTAATTGCGTTTTTTCAAACTCTATTAACTTTTTCTTTAAATCTGAATTGGCTGGACATTTTTTACATCTTTGAGCATGATTTTTTAAAAGAGTACTACCATTCGACCCTTTACAACCAATAAGAGCATCACAATGACTACATCTAGCCACATCAGGATCACTAGTATCTTCATAATGATCCCACCATTTAATTTTTTTTCTTCCTAACATGTTGTGACTGAGAGGAGCTACGACTTACAGTAGGAGGCAAAGGATGTCTTTTTGGTTTGCTTGAGGACGATGAAGGAGTGTCTTTCTTTCTCTTAGTTGGTGGAGCCGAATGTTTCTCTACTTCTTCTTCCACGTTTTTCATGTTTGTATCCACTTCTATGTCATCATTGCTCCCACTGAAATTACTACATTATTGAATATAAAATTAGCAATCTTTAATGGAAAATCAAAAGAAAATATAAGATTTAACAGTGGTGTAATAAAAAAAATTATCAGTGGTGTAATAAAAAAAATTAACACTGTAATATGTAAATATGTAAATGCAGTCTCAAAGTATTCACAAAACAAGATTCACAGCTTTCTCCATTCTTCAACAACAATCCAAACACCCTTCTAATTGTAAATCTGTCCATTATCAACAAAAAATAAAGGAAAGAAAGAATTGCATGTGATGCATCTCAAAATATTTGTGGCCGAAATCCACACACACAAAAAAAACGATTTGTGGCCGAAATACATCATGGTGGCCGAAATACACCATTATCTCTCAAAGATTAATAAACTGAAAAGGTAAAAAATTACCTCATTGTGGCCGAAAATTAGTAACAAATGAACTCTGAAGAAATCTTGTATCACAAATAATTGATATTCGAAGGTCTCTAGACTCTGATGGAGTGCGGCGAAGTGAAGAAGTGAAGATTGAAAGAGGGTTCTGTTGCGGATGTTTCTATTAAAGATGGGGATGTTGCTAGTGAAGATTGAATGAACCAGAATCTGGGTCTCTAGACTCTGTTCTGTTGAAGAAGATAAATGAACAGGGCAAGATGCAAGTATTTGTGAAGAGTGAAGACTGAAGTGCAGCGAATAGGTAAGTAAGGCGAAATGGCAAATGAACCTAATAAAATACCTAATATTTCAGATGGGTATGGGCCAACTTCGAATAAGTACTGTAGCGGGAACTAGGAAGCCCACGAAAAGTAAGTTATATTTCGGATTTTCGGATATTTCGGATATCCGAAAATAGAAAAATTGTGATCCGTATCCGATCCAATTTTTTTCGGATATCCGATCCGAATCCGAAACTCAAAAAAGAGGATTGAATATTTGATTTTTCGGATCGACCGGATCGCGGATCGGATCGATCGGATCGGATTATTATGAACAACCCTAGATCTAACCTATATATCAATATTTTGTGTCGAAATACTTGATCCAGCTAAACCCACACAAAAGAGGCTACATCCATCTCTAAACTTGTCTAAGTTCTCAGGCTACTGATCCTACTTTTTATAACAATTATCTATAACTATCTTCTAGGTGACCTGATAATATTAATAAAAAATTATTCTACTAGTGTGCAGAAGTTAACCTCTTTCTATTTTTTTTATCCGGACTACAGTAATTCTAAATGTTTAGATGTAGTGAGTGAGAAGCTAAGTTCTGTTTTTAACTTTAACAAATCTGTGACTGCTTGACAGACTAGTCTATGCTCAACCAATATTCTGAACTTATCTCGATACTGATAGTTCAGTGGATGGAATAGCGGCCTTGTCTTTTTCTTTTTGTTTTGTGGATTTGAGGTTCATTTATATAACTCAAATCAACATATATATGATGAAGTGTAAGTGTTTGTGTTTGATGGATATATAGTATGTGTTTGATCAAACTTTTACAAGTGTTTTTTAATTTGAGAAACATTTTTTGGGCCAAACACATACTTATCAAGAAGTAGAAATATTTTTTTTAAAAGCCAAAAAGTATTTCTAAAATGGAAGAGAAGGAGAAACACCAAATTGGTGTTTCTCCAAAAGGTGCTTCTCCAAATATTTTTGTATTTTTTTTAATAAAATTGTTGATCGATTTTTTTCAATTTGGTTTAATTATTCACTTTTAAAAAAAATTCAATTGGGTTTAATTATTTATTGTGTTTTTGATAACTAGTTGATATGTTAATTTTTATAGACTTATTTCATTGGGTTTAATTATTCACTCTTTTTTTATTCAATTGAGTTTAATTATTTACTTAGTTTTTTATAATTAGTTGATATGTTATCTCCTCTTTTTTCTTCAAAATTTTGTTTATAAACTTAATTCAACTGGTTTAATTATTCATTGGGTTTTCAATAAGTAGTTGATATGTTATTTGTAGTAAAATGCTTCATTCAATTGAGTTTAATTCTTTATGGGGGGTTTTGATAACTACGATATGTTTTCGATTCTTTTTTTTTTATCAAAAAAAAATGTTTGGGACTGAGGCGTAATTGTTAAAAAACAGATTGTAGCAGTATTAAAAAAATTGATTTTTCTTTGTCATATATATATATATATATATATATATCTTTGCCACAAAAAAAAAATTGTTGCGGCAACTATGGCTATGCATAACTTCATTAGAAGACATGCACTTGAAGATTTCGAATTTGATAAAGATATTGGAGGAACATCAAGAACTTTGAGAGATATCATGATGGATCGATGAATGATGTTACTATGGAATCTGTTCGCCACAACATTGTCACTTCCTTAATGAGTTGCGGGTCATAATAATATTTCTATATTCTAGTTTATTAGTTGTGTAATGATGTAATATATTCAATTTTTGGACATATTGAGTCATTGACTTTTATATTGTCGTTACATTTCTTATGTACAATATAATATTATTTTTTGATTAAATGTTGTAATTAAATAATTTTAAAAAATTTATTAAATTGTAAAGATATACTAATTTTTAGAATCATAGGATAGAAAAAAAAATAGTTTTAAATCTATTAAAAAGAATATTGTAGTTTCTTTGCATAAATGTGGTCAAACAGAGAATTGTTTTCGTTTCTCAAAAATACTTTTATAATTATAGGTCAAACACCTTAACAGATTTTCTATAAACAGTTTCTACAAAACTATTTCTAAGAAACATAAACTGTTTTTAAAAAGTTTGGCCAAGACTCATACGTACCTAGAGCAAGCCAAAGTATTGGAATCCAAAACACTCAGTGCTAGTGAAAGGAATAGGGAACGTGCACACCATGTAAATGGCTCTATGTGTTCAACATACAATTAACCATCAGAAATACGGAGATAGAAGCAACAGGTTCACTGAACTCATTCTTGAGTTGAAGAAGATTTTTGAGACCCTTAATATCAAATACTCTCTTCTCCCTCAACAAGTAGAAGTCAACATGACCAATCTCAGAAATTAATATGCCATTCAAGAAGTACAACACTGAGGTAGTTCATTGGTACATGTAAGCTAATCAGGTTGCCGATGGACTAGCAAAGTCGGCTATTATGCTTAAAGAACCCAAGTTTATCAGCCAATTTCAGGACTTACCTCAGGCCTCCAAACTCCAAAGGATCTTACCACCTTTGACAGATGGCAGTTAATTAACCAAGTTTCAGGATTCGCTATGACAACTCCACATTTTTTGTCAGTTACATTCAGCTCTTTCATCACTGTCCATGGGAATAGTAGAAGAGCACTTTGCTTTTATAACTCTCCCAGCTTTTTGTATAGCACCACTGTATAGGGCTAGTTTCATGCTTAAGTGCCTCTGTTTTAATCCTACTTCTTAGAGACACAATGGTGGAAATATAGAATTTCACTGATTTTGTTATAGGAGAGCTTGTTCACCTTGTGTGTTGTGAGGCTAAGCCTCACACCCCCATCCATTTATGTAATTTTTACTATTCAATATTCAATACACAAGGTAGGGGTCAAGCCAAACCCCACATCACCTCCAAGCCTTAGATCGAGGTGAAATGACTTACTTTAAAATAAAATAAAATAAAATATGGCATTGCAGTCTTGATCATACTTTCTTTGATATCTATTTGAACAAGCACAAAAATAATTGTTATTGCAGCTAATTAACTAAGACAGGTCTGTAAATTGCAATAATATATGTTGCTGCTTTAGTTTCGGGTTAAAACATGTTATTTGTAGTGTGTGCATTTAGTTGTCCTTGTCAACCCTTTATCAATTTCTCAAGTTCCCACCATGCATTAAGTTCCTTCTCCTTTATTTTAAGTATACTAGTGTTGTTTGCTCATATTGTCTGGTCTAAATCAAGATAAAGGAGGATTATGGTAGGCTAGCCTGACAAGTAGTATTAAAACAAATCAAATCACGAATCTCACATAGTCGATAACTCGATATCATCAAAATGAGAAGCAAGGCTGATAAGCTAGGATCCTTCTTCACCAAAAGTTTAAGTAGATAATCGAGGGAAAAATGTTAGGTACCCTTTTGAGTGTCGTGTCAGACACAATTGCTCATTTGACCTAAGTTGGTTTCTAAATGTGTAATTTTTTTAATCTCTCACCTGATGTCCGATATAATATTGGACCTCGACTAATTCAGATTCACGCCGTGTAAGACTCATTTAAGAGGAAAGCATTATCTAACCAGTTTTTTTATGCCGAGAACTTGAATTTGAAACATCTAGTTCAGGGTGATAAGTATGTAGTTTAAGACCAAATAAGCATGAGCAGGAAAAGAAACAACTATTTATTTCTAGCTCAATAAATAAAATAAAAATGCTAAATTGTCCTATCTATGCATTACCCGACATCTCAGGCCTTATACTCAAACGGTCTCCAATTATATTTCGTTGGAAATTTACTAATGTGGAGTTAAGTTTATTTCATTATTTATGACTCGAATAATTGGGGTCTCGCACGTCGGAAATGTCGTTTCCACACACGTGCACTCGTAGCGCCAAGTATCGTAAATTTCATTAGTGAAAGAGATATTAGTGCGTAATTAAAATATTTGAGACATAAAATGATGGACGGTTATTGACCAAATGACAAGTATTTCACGTTGGTAAATAAAAGAAGAAGTGTGTGAAGTGTAAGATGAAACGAGTCGGAAAGAGCCGCTGAGCTGCGAAGGGCCGCGGCGCTTCCAAGCCAGCGCCGCGACGCTAAATGGGCAGTTGCATGCTTACTAGAGTCGTCACTACAAGAAAACTGACCTACGGTGACAGTGAGAGTGTGACAGTTTTTGCAACTGTCACATAGTATGACAGTTTTTTTTTTGACTGCTCGGTCAACAGACACTTATGACATAAGTATGACAGTTATATAAACTGTCATAAATTTATGACAGTTATTTGCACCGTCACATGTTGTGTGACGGATTTTTTGCGTTGGCCCATTTTTTTTGGAGTCGACCCGACCCAACTCTTAAAAATTGACCCATCTAATTAAACCATTAGGTCGAATTCTTTCCATATCAAACCTCTGCCTCTTTCTTTCCATATCAAACCAAAATCTGAGCCCTAAAATTCCATACACATTACGACTAAATCGGAATTCCATATCCATAGAAACCGGAATCTGAGTTTCATCTTTCGTTCTTAGCCATAAATCTTATTTTCTTCCTTGGTTCTTTCGTTCTTAGCCCTAAATATGAGCCCTAAAATTCTCACTGTGTTGTTGAGTCTATTTTATATACAGTTTTGAGTCCTTTTTTATTTAGTATTTTTCCCGTTTTCTTTGTGTTTTGTATAGTATTAGAGTTGATTTTCTTTATTTTGAGTCACAGCGGTCCTAAGGAAGAAAATACCTAAAAAGGAGTTGAAAAAGAGCAGAAAATGAGTCCAAGGTAGTATAGAAGAAATCTGGAAAAATACGAAAGAAAAATGATTAAGGGTCGCGGCGCTCGGATGCAAGAGCTGTGGCGCTGTTGAGCCGCGGCGGAAGAAAGTGTAGTTGAGGCGCTAAATTACCGCCAAAGGCGCCGCGGCGCCTAGAAGCTGAGTCGTGTCGCCTGACGTCCAGTGTGCACAATGTTTTTTATGTCGACGTTGTGCCGCGGCACTACCCTGGCTGAGCCGCGGCGCCGACGCGGAATTTTAAGAAAAATAGGCTGAATTTCAGTCAGAAACCCTAAGACTCAGAAAGGGTTTTGGGACAATTGTAAATAGAAGGTCTTGGCTCATTATTCTGCGACCATAAATCACCTGTTGAGAGCAGATTTGGAGATTAGGGATTCTTGCAATTCCAGTTTTTAAGAAAAATAGGCTGAATTTCAGTCAGAAACCCTAAGACTCAGAAAGGGTTTTGGGACAATTGTAAATAGAAGGTCTTGGCTCATTATTCTGCGACCATAAATCACCTGTTGAGAGCAGATTTGGAGATTAGGGATTCTTGCAATTCCAGTTCTTCTTTGTTCTTCAGTATTAGCGTATGTATGTGATTTTTAGTTTTTAATTCTTTTATTATGAACTAATTACTTTGTTATGGTTTTAAGTCGGATTTACTTGAACCCCTTATTATGATATTAATGTTATAGTTTGATTTCTTCTTCTATGTTATTGGGATCTATTCAACTTGTGATGATTGTTTGATAATTAATTGATCATTAATTCTCATAACTTATATGATTTCAAATCGACATCTGAAAAGGTATATTTGAATATGTTATAGTTGATTAGACATAGATTAAAATCGCGGACGAAAGTACCCCGATACTTGTGTAGTAAATAAGGTTATTGTTCTTAATCCTCCTGTGTGGTAAAACTTATCATAGAAATATAGAAAGTTTCTGCATAAGGTTGAGTTTTTATATGTCCAAACCAGAATATAGAATATATTAGTTAACCTGCTATCTCAATAACAAGAAGAAGATGACTATATATTAATGGAATAATAGGATGGATAGTTGATGAAGGTGAGAATCCCTAATTTTTCCCATACGTGATTCTAATTTGTGATTAATGTCCATATATTTACTGCATTCTTAGATTAATAACTTCATCAAATTATCGATAACCAAACAGAAACTAAAAATCAGACTATAGGTAATTGGCAAGTTAATCCATGAGGACGATAACTCGATCTTACAAATATTTATTACTTAAGCGATATGTACACTGAGCTAACATGTATATTAAATTAAAAAATCTGCATTGGTATTTTTTTTAAATATGGTTAACTGATATGTGTGCATATCTTTTGTTGTGTGTCAGATGTTGTTCTTATAACTATTCGTTGATGGATAAGTCTTGGATGTCATGTTCTCGATTATCACATGAATATAATAAAGGCGTTAATTTTTTTTGCAATTTATTGTAGCCAATGCTGTAGACAGTAGTGTGATTAGGTGTTCTTACACTCAATGTTGAAATTTATCTTTTCATTCAGTGAAAGTTGTATCTGAACATTTGTTCTTTCATGGGATAGATAGTGAATATAAAATCTGGTTTTGGCATGGGGAAAGGTCTGGAAATATGGGCTCTAGAATAGGTGACCAGTTTGAGTCTAACTACAATGATGGGTACACTGTAGATATGGTTACTGATGTTTTTAATAATTGTGTCGATAATAAAGCTTTTAAAGAGCTTCTTGAAGACGCAGAGAAACCTTTATATCCAGGATGCACAAATTCACTAAGTTAGGTGCTCTAGTTAAACTTTTTAATATCAAGGGTAAGTTTGGTTTATCTGACAAACTGTTACACCCCGTAGTTCAGGTCATGCGTTTGAGAGCGTACGAAAGGGGGTAAGACTTAAAATTTTCTAAGGATAGGTTGACGGATCGTTCCGGACGGGTTTTAGTCAAGTTTGGGGCGAGTTATGACCCGATACATTGAGAGTTCCTAAGTGTTTCAGAGGCATGGGGCGTAGTTCGTTGAGTCTAGATTCCAACACAACCAACCGTTCGTCGATAGGACGTCGGAGTAGAAAGTTATGAGAATTACAAGTTCGGTCTGTGATCGGACGAAATGTGTTTGGACGAGCGACAAGGCAGCGGCGCGGATGCAGGCAGCGGCACGAATATCTTGAGGGTCGCTGAAGTTTCAGCGCCCAGCTGAGCAGAACGCGGCCGGAAAATCTGAGGGTCGCGGGAGTTGCAGCCGCTGGCCGGGAAGCGGCCATGGCCGAGGCGGATCTGGGCGGAAAAACTTAGAAAAAGTCAGATTTTTCTTTTAAAAGACCTTGGGAGGGTGACAAGTGTCCCCCCCCCCCCCTCTGATTTTGCATGCCCTAGATTGACCAAGTCTTGATGACTTGGTCATACTTCATCTCTCTTAGACAAAAGCTCTCCCTTCTCTCTTAAAAGTTCAAGCTCCTCCTTCTCTCTAAAATCCAAAGAGAAATTCTAGCCTTAGGAAAAATCTGAAAAGTTAAGAACAAGAAGGAAGTTTGTGGCTAGCTTGTTGGTGGCGTTCTTGGCAAGGAAGATAGCAAAAATATTTGGAATAAGTTTGACTAAAACTTTAAGGTAACATTTCTTCCTTTAGAATTAGTTTCTAGTGTTGCATGTTAAGAAGAAAGAACTTGTGGTAGTGAATAATGCTCTTAGAGTCATTGCATGTAAGAAATATGGTTTGGATGTGAACGAATTGGTTAAGAAAATTATGTGAGCATGTTGTAGCCTAAAAACTACCTTAGACTTGTTAAGTTAATTGTTTTACCTTTTGGGGCAGAATTTTACACACCCAAGTTTAGGTGTGTAATCCCCTTGAGATTGTTTGGATTGTTGGGCCTAAGAAGTGGCGTTTGGATGTTGAATACGGACCTTAAAAAGGTGGCAAAGTATGTAGAAATAAAGAAATCTGCCAATTTTCCATAGAATTTAGGGGCTTTGAACTTAGATAATTCCTACATTGAAATTAGAGGTTAATAAACGTATTATGGTTATTATAGGTTGGCATATTACTTGCGGTAGTTTGAGCTTAGCAAGAGGATTGACCGAAGAGGTATGTGGAAACTTTCTTATCTCTTGAGCATGAGTAGTTATAACTATATAGTACGGTAGACGTACGTGTTTTGAATGAAGTAAATCCTTTTGTTATACTTGACTTGTTTTAAGGAAATGTCTAAGTTGGTTGGGTTAAGAAGTTAACCCGATTGTTCTTAAGGAATGGTTTATCCTAAATAAGGTAGACAAGGATTTCTTGACATAATGAAGTATAGAGTACTTTTGGTGTGAAAGTATTGAATATTGAATTATTCTAAAAGATAAGGGACTTAAAGTTTTGAGGTAAGAAACTTGTTTTCTAAAGGATAAGAGGCTTGGAGTATTTTGAAAATTGTATGAATTTGTTTGAAGTATAAGTCTCTTGGTTAGTAAAAGAACGAAATGGTTTATAAGGAGTTATAACGGCTTTATGAGAAGTTAGTTATAACGGCCTTATGAATGGATAATGATGTCTTAAATGTCTAAAGCATAAAGTTAGTATAACGGCTTTATGGGAAGTTGGTTATAATAACTTTATGGAAGGTTATGAAAGTTGTCTATGTTGATTAATGAGCATAAGTTGTCTAGATTGTGAAAAATTGAAGTTACTTGGTTTCAAGCTTTGAAACGAGTTTTCTAAAGGTGTAGTAACTTGCTTTGAAAAATAGATACGCCTTGATACTACGGGTGTTAGTATCTTGGATTTTATATAAAAAATGAGGCTTTCGAAAAGAATGTACGTACATAGCACTTTGGCTTGTTTAATTGAGAATTATTCTATGTGTGCCTTTATAAGTACTTTGGCTTGCTTAAATAAGAATTCTCTTGGTTTTTGTGAAAAGAAGGCATGGTAATTGTCTTGGTTTATGTAAAGGCATGGTATTGCAATTCGAATTAAAAGCATGTAGTTATGAGTCTATTTGGGCGTACCGTCAGTGATGGAGGATTCCACGGGTATGCGGCCATGATGAGGGTTCGTTTCCCTGTTGACAGTATTATTCCATGGATTAGCTCTCCATGAGGTCTACTGATGCAGGGTGGATCTGGTAGCTATGCCTTCGTACTTGCCTCGTACGGTTCTGATGACACAGGTGGGATCTAGTGTTCATGTGTACTCCTTAGTGTTGTTATATCATAGACTGCCGGCAGTGAGGAAGGAATTCCACGGGCACGATTGATGTTACGAGCATGAGACCTATGGTTATATTTGAGTGATGACTTAGAGGGCGTGAGTCCCTGACTTGATACGTGCGTATATGTTGTGTCTTGTAGTTTGTTGTCATACATGTCTCATGCTTTATATATGCTATATGATTTCATTCTGATATTTTGATTTCACATACTTGGTACTGTTATCGACCTCCTTGCTGCGTTAAATCTGCAGTCGAGATCGTAACTGGCGATCCGCACTCTTAGGATCACTATTCATTTCTTGGAAAGCTCCATCTCTCCGGAGGCTTTGTCTTTTGGTATGATTCCCTGAGGTTATAGACTTTTGTACATTCGGGGTATGGCGGGGCCATCGCCACGATTGTTATTCTAAGTGCGTAGTCACGTTTGTGGTTTGAAATTTGTAAGAATAAGTTGTACTTACGATTAAGTATGTTTTTTTATGGAGCGACCTTATCTGGCGGCGATGGTGTTTACCATTTTATAAGTTATGTGTTGTGTATGTTCATTGCTATTCTCGATGTATACTGTCAGGTACCGGTAGGTACGATCAGCGGCCGCGTCGTGACAAAAGTGGTATCAGAGCAGTTAGTCCTCGGAAAGTGTCTACAGACCGTGACTAGTAGAGTCTTGATTATCGGTGTGTTGTGCACCACATCTATAATCACGAGGAATCAGGACATTTAGGATTGGTTTCCATTTTCTCACTCTAAGATCGTGCGATAAATTTGTGTGGTTAAGTCGTCTCTCCTAACGAGTTATGTTGCTGCATTTCTGAGAAAGCGTGATGACCGGGAAAGATTATGTGGATTGCATATCCAGGTTAGTTATGATGGTAGTATAGTGGGTATAGTGACATACAACTATACAGATTTATGTATAAGGGCCAGACACGTGTTGCCTAGAATGATATTGGAATACCAGGGATTGATAAGGACTAATTAGATACCGGGAAGGTATGAAGTGGTTTGATGAACTCTCATCAAGGTTGTACGTACTAATTTGAGATAATTAGGAGATGATGAGTTGTCTGAGAAATAAATGGACCCTTAGAAGTTTAATTAAGAGACTATTGGGAGACTATGGTTGTAAATTAAGCTACGTGGTATGCTTAAGAGGATAGTCTGAGATGAGATTCGGGTGGAGTAAGTGATGGGATTGTTGTAAGATTTAGTATCGTGAACGAGGGATATTGAGACTATGTACATGTGTTAGAATAAGTTGGTAGATCTGAGCGGGCAAATCTGTTGGTAGTGAGCGAGAGTAGGTGGTAATGGTTCATACTTTGGACTCGTTTTCTGTTTGATTTATGAGGAATGATTAAGCATATGCGATATCTTACGGTCATGAAGTGGCATAGTAAAGTTCTATTAGTGTAGGTGCGAGGAGAGTGCAGGAATATTAGATTGGCTCGAAAAAGAACATTCGGGACGAATGTTTCTAAGGGAGAATGTTACACCCGTAGTTCAGTCATGCGTTTGAGAGCGTCTGAAAGGGGTAAGACTTAAAATTTTCTAAGGATAGGTTGTGGATCGTTCGGACGGGTTTTAGTCAAGTTTGGGGCGAGTTATGACCCGATACATTGAGAGTTCCTAAGTGTTTGAGAGGCACGGGCGTAGTTCGTTAGTCCAGATTCCAACGCAACCAACCGCTCGTCGATAGGGCGTCGGAGTAGAAAGTTATGAAATTACAAGTTCGGTCTTGTGATCGAGAAATGTGTTTGAGACGAGGCGGCAGGGCGCGGATGCGGATCTGGCGCGCGAGATATGCTTGGTCGCTGAAGTTTCAGCGCCCTGGAAGCGAAGCGGCACGGAAGATCTGGTCGCGGGAGTTGCGCGCCCAGGGAAGCGAACCACGCAGGCGGATCTGGGCGGAAAAACTTAGGAAAAGTCGATTTTTCTTTTAAAAGACCTTGGGAGGGTGACAAGTGTCCCCCATCTGATTTTGCATGCACTATATTGACCAAGTCTTCAAGACTTGGTCATACTTCATCTCTCTCTTAGACAAAAGCTCTCCGCCTCTTAAAAGTTCAAGCTCCTCCTTCTCTAAAATCCCAAGAGAAATTCTAGCCTTAGGAAAAATCTGAAAAGTTAAGAACAAGAAGGAAGTTTGTGGCTAGCTTGTTAGTGGTGTTCTTGGCAAGGAAGATAGCAAAATATTTGGAATAAGTTTGACTAAAACTTTAAGGTAACATTTCTTCCTTTAGAATTAGTTTCTAGTGTTGCATGTTAAGAAGAAAGAACTTGTGGTAGTGAATAATACTCTTAGAGTCATTGCGTAAGAAATATGGTTTGGATGTGAGCGAATTGGTTAAGAAAATTATGTGAGCATGTTGTAGCCTAAAAACTACCTTAGACTTGTTAAGTTAATTGTTTTACCTTTTGGGGCGAATTTTACACACCCAAGTTTAGGTGTGTAATCCCCTGAGATTGTTTGGATTGTTGGGCCTAAGAAGTGGCGTTTGGATGTTGAATACGGACCTTAAAAGGTGGCAAAGTATGTAGAAACAAAGGAAATCTTGATTTTCCATAGAATTTGAGCTTTGAACTTAGATAATTCCTACATTGAAATTAGAGGTTAATAAACGTATTATGGTTATTATAGGTTGGCATATTACTTGCGGTAGTTTGAGCTTAGCAAGAGGATTGACCAAGAGGTATGTGGAAACTTTCTTATCTCTTGAGCATGAGTAGTTATAACTATATAGTACGGTGAGCGTCGTGTTTTGAATGAAGTAAATCCTTTTGTTATACTTGACTTGTTTTAAGGAAATGTCTAAGTTGGTTGGGTTAAGAAGTTAACCCGCATTGTTCTTAAGGAATGGTTTATCCTAAATAAGGTAGACAAGGATTTCTTGACATAATGAAGTATAGAGTACTTTTGGTGTGAAAGTATTGAATATTGAATTATTCTAAAAGATAAGGGACTTAAAGTTTTGAGGTAAGAAACTTGTTTTCTAAAGGATAAGAGGCTTGGAGTATTTTGAAAATTGTATGAATTTGTTTGAAGTATAAGTCTCTTGGTTAGTAAAAGAACGAAATGGTTTATAAGGAGTTATAACGGCTTTATGGGAAGTTAGTTATAACGGCCTTATGAATGGATAAGGATGTCTTAAATTTCTAAAGCATAAAGTTAGTATAACGGCTTTATGGGAAGTTGGTTATAATAACTTTATGGAAGGTTATGAAAGTTGTCTATGTTGATTAATGAGCATAAGTTGTTTAGATTGTGAAAAATTGAAGTTACTTGGTTTCAAGCTTTGAAACGAGTTTTCTAAAGGTGTAGTAACTTGCTTTGAAAAATAGATACGCCTTGATACTACGGGTGTTAGTATCTTGGATTTTATATAAAAAATGAGGCTTTCGAAAAGAATGTACGTACATAGCACTTTGGCTTGTTTAATTGAGAATTATTCTATGTGTGCCTTTATAAGTACTTTGGCTTGCTTAAATAAGAATTCTCTTGGTTTTTGTGAAAAGAAGGCATGGTAATTGTCTTGGTTTATGTAAAGGCATGGTATTGCACCGAATTAAAAGCATGTAGTTATGAGTCTATTTGGGCGCATCGGTGATGGAGGATTCCACGTATCGCGCACGATGAGGTTCGTTTCCTGCTGATGATTATTCCATGGATTAGCTCTCCACGAGGCTCGATCACGCAGTGGATCCGTAGTTATGCCTTCGTACTTGCCTCGTACGGTTCTGATGACACAGGTGGGATCTAGTGTTCATGTGTACTCCTTAGTGTTGTTATATCATAGACTGCCGGCAGTGAGGAAGGAATTCCACGGGCACGATTGATGTTACGAGCATGAGACCTATGGTTATATTTGAGTGATGACTTAGAGGGCGTGAGTCCCTGACTTGACATGGCTGCGTATATGTTGTGTACTGTAGTTTGGCTGTCATACATGTCTCATGCTTTATATATGCTATATGATTTCATTACGGTATTTTCGGGCCACATACTTGGTACTGTTATCGACCTCCTTCGGGCCGCGTTACGCCGCAGTCGAGATACGTAACTGGCGATCCGCACTCTTGATCACTGTTCATTTCTTGAAAGCTCCATCTCTCGAGGCTTTGTCTTTTGGTATGATTCACGAGGTTATAGACTTTTGTACATTCGGGGTATGGCGGGCCCCGTCCGCCACATTTGTTATTCCTAGAGGTCTGTAGTCACGTTTGTGGTTTGGGGCTGTAAGAATAAGTTGTACTTCTGATTAAGTATGTTTTTTTATGGCGCACTTTATCTGCCGCGATGATGTTTACCATTTTTATAAGTTATGTGTTGTGTATGTTCATTCGCTATTCTCGATGTATACTGCTGGTACCCGGCAGGTACCGCCGCGCCGGCCGGGTCGTGACACAAACACTTTTCTGAGATATTGAATCTTATATCTCAAATTTTGCGTGAGGGAAATGAATTGTCTGTGTCTTTTTATGATGCTAAGAAAACAATGACTGCTTTAGGGTTAGAGTATATTAAAATTCATGTTTGCCCTAATGATTGCATACTTTATAGAAAACAGTATGAAAAAATGGAAAAATGCCCTACATGTTCTGTTTCAAGTTGGGGGGAAAAAGATGGTAGTGAAGAAGATAGAGTAGGGTTACCTCTAAGGTTTTATGGTACTTCTCTATTATCCCTAGGTTTCATCGAATGTTTCAGTTCTCTCAAACAGCGAAAGGCTTAACTTGGCATGCAAAAGAGAGGATCCGAGATGGGAAGCTTCGACATCCAGCAGATTCAAAAACTTGGGAGTTAATAGATGAGAAGTGGCATAAGTTTGCAAAAGACCCTAGGAACCTCCGTCTAGATTTATCGGTAGATGGAATTAACCCACATAGATCCCTTAGTAGTATATATATTTGTTGGCCAATTGTTCTTACAACCTACAACCTTCCACGTGGCTTTGTATGAAAGAAAATTCTTGATGTTATCTCTCCTAATTTCTGGTCCACAACAATCGGGGAACGATATTGATTTCTACTTAGCACCTTTAGTAGATAATTTACAAATCTCATGGGAAGACGGGGGTGAGTGTTTTGATTCTTTCAAGAAAGATGTATTCAATTTGTGTGCTGTCATGATGTGGACTATAAATACAAATGTAGACTTCGACATAGCAATAAAAATATGTATCTTGGTCATCGTCGTTGGCTTCCAGAAGGACATAAATACATATGGCAAAAATATTCCTTTGACAATGAAATAGAAGAGCAAAATGCCCCTGTACAGTTAAATGGTGAGGACATATTACACTTAGTTGAATGTGTTGACAATACATGGGGGAAGAAAATTGGAAAGAAGCGAAAATATGAGGATGATTCGGATGAGAGATTATGGTGGAAGAAGAAATCAATATTCTACAATTTAGAGTATTTGAAACATTTACTTGAGAGACACCAATTAGATGTTATGCACATTGAAAAAATATGTGTGAGAGTGTATATGAGACTTTGCTTCATATTACATATAAGTCTAAAGATGGCTTGAAGTAGAGGATGTACCTAGTTGCTTTGAAAATTAGGAGAAAGTTAGCACCACAAGTTAAGAAAAAAATAAGACTTGGCTTCCTCCAACATGTTACACATTGACAATGAAGAGAAAATGATCTTTTGTAAATGTTTAAAAAACATTAAAGTTCTGAAAGGATATTCTTCCGACATTCGGAGCCTAGTTTGTATGAGGTAATTGAAACTTCAAGGACTGAAGTCTCACGACTGTCATGTTTTAATGCAGCATTGGATATCACAACATTGGATCAATTACAGAAGGATCTTGTAGTACCTTTGTGTTTGCTAAAAAAATATTTTCCTCCATCTTTCTTCGATATAATGGTCCATTTAACTGTGCACTTGGTAAGTGAGGTGAGACAATGTGGACCTGTTTTTCTTCGTTGGATGTATCCCTTCGAGAGAAATATGAAAACCTTGAAGAGTTATGTGAGGAATCGCAATTGTCCAGAAGGTTGTATTGCTGAGAGTTATATTGCTGAGGAAGGCTTAGAATTTTGCTCCATATACATGTCAGATATGAAAATAGTTGGTGTATCGGAAGGACACTTGCAGAGTTATCAATTGAAAAATCAACTGGTAGACTGAAAATAATCCAACCTGATTTAGCTTTGTTGTTCCAAGCCCACTTGTGGACTTTGGAGAATACAGTTGAAATTCAACCGTTTATTGGGTAATTTATTATTTTCTTAGTTAAAATACATGTCTTGTTGCTTGCTTTTATACACAGTATCACTGAAATTTATTATGTTCATTTAACGGGGAAGTGAGCATTTTGAGTGAATAAGATTAAAACATTCAAAGAGATCTGAGTAGTTGTGTAAGACTTAACACAACAAACACTTTGTTGTTTGACTCAATAATAAGGTCAAAATCATATAGTTATATTATGGTTCTCATTTTTTATTTTAGTCTGTATGTTATTGATTATAAATTGCTTTCTTAGGTTTATGAATTAATACGCAATGATGTTGAAGTTTTAGAAACTTTGTGTTGGTTGTCTCATGGTATTTCTCCCATTGTTTACAAACATTCTGGATATGATGTGAATGAATATCATTTTCAAACATGTGAGCACGACGCAATTCGAAAGACACATAATAGTGGTGTAACTATTATTTCTTCAACCATGCAAGTTGCGAGTTTTAAGGATCAAAATCCTAAAACTCGTGACATGAGATTTTACGGAGTTATAGATCAGATCTGGGATATCAATTACAATATATTTAGAGTTGTAGTTTTCAAGTGTGATTGGGTAGAGAATGTTGGTGGTGTCATATTAAAATATGAGCTTGGATGCACACTTTTAAATCTCAAACGATTAGGCCATAAGTCAGAACCATTCATTTTAGCTTCGCAGGAAACACAAGTGTTTTATGTATCTGATCAAAGTGATGAAAAGTGGTATGTAGTGAGTCGTATGCCGAATAAAGGTACTGATGATGATATAAACAATATGATAGATCATGCTCCCATTGCAAATGAATTACCGGTGAATGATGATGATGACTTTGGTGTATACATATGAGATGGAAAAGATGAAATTTGGGTGTAATTAGTTGTGCATGTTTCGGTGTAAGTATAAATCATTTTTTAATGTTTTGACTTGGTTATGATCAATTATGAATCATATTTGTTGTTTTGACTTGATTCTGATCAATTATGAATCATTTTTTATGTTTTGACTTGATTATGATCAATTATGAATCATTTTTGTTGTTTTGACTTGATTCTGATCAATTATAAATCATTTTTACAGTTTTGACATGGATAAGAAGAAGAGTAAAAAGGAAGATGCATATTGTAACAATGATGATGACCAACTGTCAGATGGTGTATTTGATGAAAATGAAGAGCATGATATTGCTCCAGTACAATGCAAACTTAAACTCATTCCTAATTTTCTAGTGGAGAAAATTCAGAAAAGTGCAAAGATGATGGAGAATATACAAGTGATAAAGACAAACCAGGGGATATCATCCGTAGTAGAGGTGCTGATGTTGGCCATAAACAGAATATGAAGAAAAATATGTGGAAAAATTATGGTTAAGTGCAATAAGTTGGGGATTCCAATAGGCGAATCAAACAATGATTTATGCACTCATTTAGGAGTTTTTGGCCCGCACAACAGTGTTTATACTTCATGATGATTGGCAGTTGGTTCCGGAAGAAGAAAAAGACCGACTTTGATAATTTATTAAGGTAAGTTCATAATGTGTCTGGTTACTTGTATCTCTTCTTTTATTCACCTTCAACCTCTTCTTCTCTCCACCTTCAATCTCTTCTTCTCTTCACCTTATTGCGTCTGGTGGGCTGATTGTAGAAACTTGTGACTGGTGACGGATAAGGGGCTGAAAATTTTGTGTAAATGTCATTTCAGGTACATTTTATGGTTCATCCACGAAGTAAGAAGCAAATTCTACAAGGAATTGGACATATGTTTCGAAACTTCAAATACAGACTAATAAAAAAATATATTGTCCACTGTGTAAATGATCGTCAGTCGTTGTACACTCCTCCAATTGAACAACATATTACCAAATCTGATTGGGAGAAGTTTGTGAAGTCTCATCTTTCTGAAGACTTCCTGCTGAGTTAATGAACAAAATTAAATAACTCCTTTCATATGTAGTTCAATAAATGAAAAAATATCTTTTTTCAAATTTTCTTTAATCAGAAAAAAGTAAAGAGGGCAAAGAATAATTTGAATCATCGCTTGAGCAGAACAGGATATACAAAGATTATAGAAAAAATTGTAAGTTTTATATTTTTGTTTTAATGTAGAAAAATGTGCTTGAACTTAAACTATCTGATTTTTTTTGTTTAATATACAATGCTCTTCATTCGGCGTTTTATAGGAGCAGATTGATAGGAGTGAGCTTTGGAAGCAAGCTCGGATGATGAGAGATGGAAAATTTGACCCGGAATGGAAGTTATTATCAACGAAATTGTAAGCTCACAATTATAAGAATACAAAATCCCTTAATTGACAAATGTAACATTATTCATGAAATGTCTCACCTTAATTCTATCTTACATTATTCTATTGACAGGAAAGGATTAGAAAGGATGTCGAAGAGGGTAAACTCAAGGTTCGTGAAAAGAACGACATACTTGCAAGAGCTATGAAAAAGATTCTAAAAAATGGTCATACGCAAGGGACATGTAAATTTTATACTGCTACTTTGTACTTTCACACATATAATGGATCTGCGGAGACTGGAAGCAATAAGAGATTAGAGCAGCGACTGTTTAATATTGAGAGTGAGTTGAAGGAACTGAGGGGACAAGTTAAAGCAGCGAATGTCAAACATTCAGACATGGACAGTTGTTCTTATGCACCTCCAGTTGCTTCCAATGATGATAAAGACGACGTTGGTGGCCAGGAAAAATCACCAAAGAAAGATCAAATGCTTGTCGTTGACGAAGTGCATCATCCTACCACCAACCAACAGTTGCAGTATGATGATGGTGATAAGACGGTGTTGAATGATCAGATGTTTTAGAAAATGAGAAGAAGAAAGGGAAAAAGAAAACTGGAAATCTTCCACAGCCAATAAGAAAAACATGACATTCAGGAGTGGACAACGAGAACATTATGAAGTGCTTGCTCTTTTTGAGGACATTGTGGATATGAGGTTGTCAACAGACTATTCTGTGCCATACCTTGTGGATGGTTATGTTTTTGAGACCATAAACTCTGTCAAATCTCATATTGACAAGGACAAATGCGAGGCATTACTCAAAATAGATTGGTTAGATGTTAATCAAATTGAAGTTTACATTTGGTACATCTTTTAATTTATTGACTATTTTTTTACATTATGTTCTGTTGTGATGTGTTCATTTGACATTTACTGGCTATGTTTCTATTTTAGCTTGTTGCATGAGAAATACAACCAGCTGGGAAGAGGAAGAGTGCAGCCATTTGGGTTTGTGCTGCCTGGTTTGGTGTGTGCAAATATAAATTCCAAAGGTAAATCAGACAGTCCACCTGAAAAAGGGCAGCAAGTCTATGTGATCGTTTGTTGAAAGGGAAAGACGGACAATATATATTCATGCTATATAATCTTCAGTATGTCAATTCTGTTTTCTTTATATGTTGTATTTAAAGCCTCTTTTTCCCTTAATTAGATTGACAAATAATGAATATACATGATTTGTAGGAATCATTGGGTATTGACTGTTTTTGATGTATCTAAATTTGAGGTATACTATATGGATTCTCTTAATAATGCTCCTCATCAAGACTTGGTAAAATTTATCGCACAGTACGTATCGTTTACTTGTTATTATTTACTAACTTGTTTTAATATTGTTAGTCAATTATATTTCAAGAATGTTGACAAGCATGTTCTAATATTTTGTCATTTTTTATAGTGTCATGCGCATGTACACAACTCAAAAAGGTTATAATAAGAAATGAGCTTTTTCTAGAATGCTGAAAATTGTTAAGGTACTTCATTTTATTCAAGTCTTTAATTGCATGTAATGTAAGTTTAAATTTGTTCAGTTAAGAGACTGTTTGCATCTATCTATATGTTCATGATACCGTTGTATGTTTAAAATACATCTAATTTATTTTAAATGCATATCTAATGCATATCTAGGTAAAATATGAGAAGTTCAGAATATTTGTGCTAACTATTGTGTGCTAATAACATAATCTAAATTGGAAAAGTAAGCTAAAATTTCTCTGTTAACTTAGACGATGTGCATAGAGGTTTATTTGACCTTTGTATGTCAACTGAGTCTTAATCACCTTGAAGATTTGATACTTTGCTTGATAGTTGTTTAAGCTAGGCTGAAATCTGTCTGTAAATTAGGTTGAATCTGTCTGTAAATTAGGCTGAAATATGTTTGTAAATTAGGCTAAAACCTGCAGTTTATGTGAAAAAATCAGAATGTGTTTTGTTTTTAAAGTGCTATATGTTTAAACCATGAAGTGTAGTTAAAGACCTCATCACATGTAACTTGCTCAAATTATCAAAGGAATTAGATACATGTTCTTAATCTTGATAATAGGAATGTTGTATGTTGTCTATCATGTATACTAGCTACTGTGTTTGTAGTGTGCACTAAGCTGACTAGTTGAGGAGAAATTACTCACAGTGAGATTTCTTAGATTTGCTAATGAAGATTTTTAAGTTTAGATTTACTTTCTTTACATGTCACATAGACTGACGAAGTTCACTCTATCCTAGTAACTAGTAACTAGTAGTATACATATATGTTGATCTTGTAAGTTGCATCAAAATAACATACTCGTGTCTATATGGTTCAAGCTTTCAGAAAAAGCTTATATTTGTTCTTGTTTCCTGTTTGTAATTTTTGTAATAGTTACTTACTTCCCTTTCCTCGCAACTGTTGTACTTGTCTTAAGACAAGATTATTGTAAGTGCTAAGAAAGATGACTGGGAAAGAACAATTCGATTCTGAATCTACTATTGCCACTCAAGGCAACCCATCTGCCGCTCCCAGTACTGCTCAAGGCACACCCAACACCTTTTATGCTGCTCAAGGGAACGTCACAATTCCTCCACACTTTGGATTCCACCATGAACGCCCAGAAAAGTTCATGGGCTCCAACTTCAAGATATGGCAATAGAAGATCCTCCACAAGGTGGAGATGAAATGGGAATGACTCATTTCCTAACAGAAGATCCTCCACAAGGTGGAGATGAAATGGACCCTCAACTAAATGAAACGGCTGGAGGGAGCCAAGATATCCATTTCGTTAATGGCATGAAGATGGTTCTTGATGCATGGAGTCATAGTGATTTCATATGTAAGAATTATATTCTGAACAGTCTGCCAGACCCACGCTACACGGTGTATTGCACCTTAGGCACCGTCAAAGCGTTGTGGGAAAGACTTAAGAAAAAGTACAACGCACAAGATGTTGGTACGAAGAAATTTATTGTTGGGAAGTTCCTAAAATTTCAAATGGTGGATAGCAAAAATGTGATGTCCCAAGTCCATGAATTCCAAATGATTCTGCATCACCTGGATTTGGAATGTATGAAACCAAATGAGCAGTTTTTAGTTGCATCACCAATTGAGAAGTTACCTCCCTCGTGGAATATGTTCATGAGTTACTTAAACTCAAGACAAAGAAAATGACCTTTGAGGAACTTATTATCAAACTCTAGATTTATGAAGATAATAAGAAGGCTTTGACTAAGGGAATGCCACCCGTGAGGCAAAGGCAAATCTGGTTGAGGCCAAAGGGAACACAAGCAAGAAGCGCATGTTCCAGAAAGATGGCAAGACCCAGATGACAGAGAAGTTCAAGGGGAACTGCCACCACTGTGGGAAACCTGGTCACATGATCAAGGACTGCCGTAAACTCAAGAATGAGCAAAAAGAGAAGGTCAAAGGCAAGGCACGGGCTAACGTCTTCAAAGACACACTTTTTGATGACATGATTGAGGAGTTCTCGGTGGTGGTGCTTGAAGCAAATATTGTTTAGAATCTCATGCAATGGTGGATGGACACAGGTGCTACCCATCACATTTGTTCCGATAGAGATGTCTTATCCACATATACACCAGTTACGGACAAGAAGATGTTCATGGGTAACAACGTTTCCTCTAATGTACTGGGATATGAAAGGTGGTCCTGAAGATGACTTCTAGCAAGGAGCTTATTTTTAAGAAGGTGATACATGTCCCTAATATTAGAAGGAATTTAATTTCAGGTCCTTTACTGATTAATACTAGTTTTAGGCTAGTGTTTGAGTCTAATAAATTTGTAATCACCAAGAATGGAACCTTTGTGTGAGGGGGCTTCGTCTGTGAAGGCCTCTTCAAGGTTAACGTCATGTCTATAATGCGCACTATCAATAAAATTGAAGCTTCTTCTTAATTTCTTGAGTTCTCTAATTTTGGCATCATAGATTATGATATGTAAACTACCAATTCATTCAAAGGTTGGTAGGTTGGAGTTGTTTCCAATGTAAGTGTGAGGTGTGCGTAGAGGCAAAACTCACTAAGACTCTCTTCAGATCCGTCGAAAGGGATATCGCTCATCTAGAACTTATTCACATAGATATATGTGATTTAAAGTTTGCACAAACTAATGGGGAACAATAATTTGTGACATTCATAGATGATAGCACAAGGTATTTTTACCTTTACTTGTTGAAAAGTAAGGATGAAGCGTTCAGATGCTACTAAGCAGAAGTTGAGAACCAACTAAGAATGCATATAAAGTCAATTCGTAGCGATAGAGGGGGAGAATACGTAGCGCCATTTGAAGAATATTGCGCCTAATCGGGCATTGTTCATCAAACGACGGCTTCATACTCACCTCAATTAAATGGTGTCGCTGAATGCAAGAACCATACATTAAAGAAAATGATGAATGCATGCCTATCAATTCTGGTCTTTCCCAAAATATATGGGGAGAAACTGTTCTTACCGCTAATACAATTCTTAACAGATTCCCACATAAGGATAAGGACAAAACTCCATATGAGTTATGAAAGGGAAATAAACCCACCTACAAATACTTGAAGGTGTGGGGTTGTTTGACAAAGGTTGAAGTACCTAAGCCAAAGCAGGTCAAGATTGGACCTAAGATTGTAGATTGCATTTTCATCGGATATGCAAATAATTGTAGTGCTTATCGCTTCTTAGTGCATAAGTCATATGTACCAGATATCTATGGGGGGGGGGGGGTACTATCATGGAATCCAGAAATGCCAATTTCTTTGAAGATACATTTTCTAGAAAGGAAAGAGACATAACCTCTCGCAAATGAAGTTATGAACAAAGTTCTAAGAATCCAGGAGTCGTTGACTGCCCGGATCTAGTGGACTCCAAACTGGCTAAAAATATCTAGAATCTAATGTTCCAGATTCTCAGAACTTGAAGACTCCAGAGATGGAACTAAGACGAAGTAAAAGGGCAAGGAAGGATAAGTCATTTGGTCCTGACTTTGTAGCTTATTGTCACGACCCGAACCCGGACCCGTGACCGGTGCCTTAACCCGGGCACCCTAGTGACACAACATCAGAGAAAACCAGCGGAATATAAACTCAAGATAAACAACCATTATGATATAGAATAGTCTAGCCCAAAATGGCTAACCCAAAAGTACATAAACCAAACAGTTACATCCTTAACGAACCAAGTTCTGACAAGACTACAGGCCTCTAAGAATGAATAACACTATGACGGGACAGGGCCCCGCCATACCCCCCTGAATGTACAAAAGTCTACCACCTCAGGGAGTCGTACCAAAAGACGAGGCCTCCGGAGAAATGGAGCCTTCCGAGAACCGAACCGTGATCCTAAGAGTGCGGATCAGCAAGCTATGAACCTCAACCTGCGGCATGAACGCAGCCCCCCGAAGGAGGTTAGTACAACATGTACCAAATATGCGAAACTGGAAAATACTGTAATAATATCATAAGTCAAAATATAAGCTGGAGTTATAGACGAAAATCAGTTTACCTTGCACTGTGCCTTACTAACAATGAGAGTAACAAGTATAAGTTTTATAGCATAAAAATAGGAGGCTCACGATCAAAACAGGGTACCTCGCCCGTAGTATTACAAGCAATCCTACTCGGGACTATTTCACCCGCATAGGTCTGTGGACCCGCATGAGGTCATCCGCCTCGCCATAGGACTATTTCACCCGCGTGGGACTATTTCACCCGCATGGATCCCGTGGATCCGCATGAGTACCATCGCAGCTCGCGTGGGACTATTTCACCCGCACGGATCACATGGTCCGATCCGCATGAGTACAAGCGCCGCACTCGCGTCATGGGTAGCAAATCCATGGCATAAATAGTAAACCATCCTATTGAGCATACCCGGCCACCCATCGCACAAGATGTCCAAAGGAAATAACAAGAATAACCCGGGTTTACGTAATAATATATATAACACACCATCCGCTATCATACATACATAAGCACTACCGCCTATCATATCATAACATAAGCACCGCCACTATCATATCATAACATAAGCACTACCGCCTATCATATCATAACATAAGCACTACCTACCATCATATCATAACATAAGCACTACCGGCCTATCATATCATAACATAAGCACTACCGGCCTATCATATCATAACATAAGCACTACCGGCCTATCATATCATAACATAAGCACTACCGGCCTATCATATCATAACATAAGCAAGTTAAGAAATCCCCTAACTTCTTATTAACATTATTAATATATCCTCTCATTTTAGTATACCTAAGGCACCAACATGTCTTTTAATAGAAAATCCGGGAATTTAACCCAAGTACCATGTACTTCTAACCTTTTAAGAAATAACTCCTTTTTATAGAAAAATTCCAAGATACTAATCACCATAGTATCAAGTTACAATTTCTTTTCAAAACAAGTCACATTTCCTTTTAAAACTATCTCAAGCTTCTAAATTAAGTGACTTCATTTCTTGTAAAACCTTAGGCAATTCATGCCTTAAACCCTTTTCCTTCCACAAGTTCAAAACATCAAAACCTTTCTCCATTAAACTTTCACAAACTAATATAACCAACTCCCCATAAAGCCGTTATATTAGAGTTAAACAATAGTAAAACACATTCCCTTAAATCGAGGATTTTTATACTTTTCTTTTAAAACGAAGCAAGTATCAAATACTTATAACAAACGAAGATTTCCAAATCATGCACGTCTACCGTACTACATGTGTACAACTAATCATGCTCAAGAGATAGGAAAGCTCCACATACCTCTTGGTCGATCCACAAGCTAAGTCCAATTTACCGCACGTAGTATGTCAACCTAAAATGACCACAATCGTTTATCAAGCTCTAAATACAATGCAGAATTTTCCCAAGTTAAAGTCACCGATTTCCTACGGAAAATTGGGCAGCGTTTCCTTTGTTTCTACATACATGCCACCTTTTCCAAGGTCGATTTTTAATGCTCAAATGCCATGTTTAAGGCTCAACAACCAACCAACACCAAGGGGATTACACACCTAAACTTTGGTGTGTAAAATTCAGCCCCACAAGTTACACCAACTAACCCAACAAGTCTAATGTAGTATTTAGGCAACAACATGCTCATAATATCCCCCTAATCAATTCTTTCATAATCAACCCCATTTCTTACATGCAACTACTCTAAGTGCATTTTTCCAACTACAAGTTCTTCCTATTAAACATGCAACACCCAATACCAACTACAAGAGAAGAAAGGTTACCTTAAGTTTTAGCCAAACTTATTCCAACACCTTGCTAGCCTTTTCTCCAAGAACACCACCACAATAGTCTTCACAAGCTTGTAATAACCTTTCCTTCCTATTACACTTTTCAGATTTTTCCCTTAGGCTAGAATTCCTCTTGGGAATTTAGAGAGAAGGATGAGCTTTTTAACTTAGAGAGAGATGGAGTGTAGAGATGAAATGTTGAAAGAAATGACCAAGTCTTGGTCAATATAGTGCATGTAGCAGAAATCAGATGGGGGGGGACACTTGTCACCCTCCCATGGCCTCTTTTAAAACAAAAATCAGACTTTCTAAGTTTTTCCGCCCAAAATTCCGCCTCGTGCGCATGCATCCGGCCAGATCCTGGCTCCTCGCGACTCTCGGAACTTTAGGCGCGCGCCGATTTCCGCGCCATGAATTCCGCTGAGCGCGGCCACGCCCGGCGCTACTGAGGCCCATGGCCAAGTTTTCGATTTCGAGTCCTAACTCCTTCCGCATGGCCCTACACGCACGGCACGAACCACGAGGTATAACATTCTCCCCTTAGAAACATTCGTCCCGAATGTTCCTTCTAGGCTTACTCAAATCACAATATCGACATATCTTCTTAACTATTCCTTAGCAAATAAGAATGCTCCCCGAGCCACAACATTACTCAAGCATAATCAACCAAATTAACACCAATCAGTAGGAAAGGGGGTTACCTGGAGGTATAGGGAATAAGTGTGGGTATTTTTTCATCATATCATCCTCCGCTTCCCACGTCATCTCCTCACTGTTCTCGTTCCGCCATAAAACTCGACCGGAAGCCACCTCCTTCGTCCGAGTCGTCTAACTTGACGATCGAGTATCGCTATGGACTCTCCTCATACGACAACTCCTCTCACACTGGATATCTGAATCGGGTGCACTCTAGATGGATTTCAACGCATTTCCGTAACATAGACACGTGAAAATCGGATGTACCGCCTCAAGATCGGACGGCAGATCCAACTCATAGGTAACCTTGCCCACTCTTCGGACAATCTGATACGGCCCAATGTACCTTGGGCTGAGTTTCCCTTTCCTCCCAAATCTCATCACACCCTTCACGGGTGACACTTTCAGAAAGACCCAATCATTAACCTCAAACTCTAAGTGTCGACGCCGATGATCTGCATATGATTTCTGTCGACTCTGGGCTGCCAATAACCGCTCTGGATAAGCTTCACCTTACCCATCGCCACTTGAACCAACCGCCCGATTAATCGCACTTCTCCCACTTCAAACCAACCTATCGGTGACCTGCACTTCCTCTCGTATAAGGCCTCATAAGGCGCCATCTGAACACTAGAATGGTAGCTGTTGTTATAAGCAAACTCCACAAGAGGTAAATGATCCTCCTAGCTACCCCCGAAATCAATAACACAAGCCCGCAGCATATCCTCGTTGTCTCGATAGTGCGCTTACCGCCCGTCCGTCTCGAGGATGAAACGCCGTCCGAGACTCACTTGTGTCCCTAATCCTTCCGGAAAGACCTCAGAAGTTAGCCGTGAATCGGGCTCTCTATCTCGATATAATCGACACCGACTCGTGCAATCTCACAATCTTTCTAATATATAATCCGCATAGTCCTACAAAACGCCGCCCCGATCGAAGAAAGTGGCTGATTTCACACCACAACAATCACCCAAATGGAATCATGTCTCCTCTGGGTGCGAGGTAACCCTGTAATAAGTCCATGTTGACCACCTCCCATTTCCACATCGGAAATCAATAGCTGTGACCACCGGCTTGCTCGTGCTCAACCTTAACTCGCGATAATTAGGACATCGGGCAACAAAACCGCCACGCCCTCTTCAAACCATCCCACCAATACATGCACTGAGGTCATGGTACATCTTAGTCGACCGGATGAATCGAATAACGAGCACCGTGTGCCTCCCGGCCGACGAAGTCTCGCTACATCGGAACACACAACCGGCCTCGAATCTTAGCACCATCCGGCTACCAAATAGACTCTTTCTTCTGGAGAGCTGCGATCTCGATGCACTCAAAATCGGATCCTCATATCGCCGCCTCTTCACCTCCCCGACGATGGAAGACGCGGCGACCTCGAACTCCGACTACATTAACGGAATCAACCAAATGAACCCCAAGGCTTGCTAATCGGTGTAACTCTCGGACCATGTCCCTTCTTCCTGGTTGCACTTCGGCGGACTACCCATCAATGCGACTAAGGACATCCGCAACTACATTGGCCTTCCTGGGTGGTATAGGATATCAATATCACAATCCTTAAGTAGCTCCAACCACCGCTCTGCCGCAAATTCACCGCCTCCGAAGGTATACCGAGTTTCTCGTGGTCTACGCAAATATCCACATGAAATCTATATAAGGAAATTGCCTCCAAATCTTCAAGGTACGATCAATCGCGACTCTAAATCGTGAGTAACGTAATTCCTTTCGCTTCCCTAACCGCGGAAACATAAGCTCTAACCTTATCGTGTTGCGTCAAGACACAACCTAGCCCAACACCCAACGTGTTACAATAATACCCTAACCTCTAGTCTCTCAAGAGGGTTAGGATCGTAGTCGTGGTCAACTTCTCTTCCAATAACGGAAGCCTCTCTTGTACTTGCAAAATATTCGAGCATCCTTAATCTCGATTATGGTTCTGTTTCCTTTCTCTGTTGCAACCAAACTTGGTTACTATACTTGGATCTGATTCCTTTGCTTGCCGCGTGGCTAAGACTTCCGCCAATCACAATTTTTGGGAGAAGACTTCCTTGATCTTGTCAAGTAGTAATCCTCTTATCCTCTCTCACCAGAGCTTATAGTCCTGTTCAACCTCAATTCACGGTATTACATAATCCATGACTTGTCAAGATTTCTTATCGCTCGAGTGTCTACTGCTCTTTCCTTTATAAGTTATTTCAAGTTGTCACGGGTCCCTTACCCTCCGTATTCTCTTACTATCTTTCTCGCAAGACAGATGCTACTACCTTTCCTCGAGGTGTTCCTACGCCCATTACTTACTAATGGTCTTACACTAGTCCGGTAATCAGATCTCGTGCAACTTACATAACCATAGTTGTATTCTCTTTTATCCCTTTTGGTCATAACCTACCTTATGCTCATTAATAGTAAAGTGTTTCTAATTTGCTCCATAACCGTACAGTTTCAAATATGCGTACTACCTGCATTTTTTCTTACGACACTTCCCTGACCATTTCGTAACGTCGTTCTTAATTACCCCCAACACAATACTTGTTCCACGGATATCTAAAACCGTAACTTATGGCATGACGATACTGAAGACCTACCCGTCTCCCATCCTTCCTCTAACTACATGGGTACACATAACCCCATAATACGTAAGACTATCCTTTTATGTATGGGAGCGAACTTATCTCCCTTCAATAAACTTTCTTTGGTGTCACAACCCTAATCACCGGGTCCTCTCGTGGTCCTGTAAATATCTAATCATTACGCACCGCCTTAAAATCGTGTAGATTTTCAAAACCTACCAAAGATGCCCTCTTCTTGCAGCTACTGCGATTTATTTTATTCTTGCCTTGCACATTTCCTTGAAGTTATCCGGAAGGTCGTGGCCCTGACCGCCACACCAAACCAACTCCAAGTACCTCCAAGAGCACTTAACATAAATTTCTTCAAATTCAAGTATTACTTACTTTCTGCGTCAATTCTTCCCAATGGACAAGTCACACAGACTTATTAAAAACAATGATGCCAAAGAAGGAAGGATAATTCACTGGTTACTACTACTTCCCTTCTTCTCCACTCGATGGCAAACTGCCACGAAACCGAATCAATCTCTTCGTAGTCCACGTTGGCATAACATGAGGCCAACTAGCGACTCATAATGACCTCAACGTCACATAATGACTCGCTAGTGGTCCGACGATCGTATCGTTATCGATAATTATTATCCGCCCACTCGGCTACCACCCAACACTCACGGGTGTGGTTACCCTCAAAGGTTCTCATGGATTACGCTTCATTTCTTTCACACTTGGTTGCTCACTTCCTACTGGCCGCATTTCTTTTCCGTACTTTCCAAACTTATTCTAGCTTACGACATAACTTCCATAATAAAGTTGGCCTTCGATCTGAGTTACTAAGTTAAACAATATAAGGTCATTTCCGGCTCACAACCTCGTTCGGTGGAATGCGTCCACGAATCCAGAAAGCGATTAACTAGACTCGGCTTGTACCGTGACTCACACGTGACTACTATCAACCGATCCCACCCCATAAACAGGTATACTAACTTCTCATAATACCATAGTCGTGTCGTCTTGGTCACAACAACCATTACTTACTCCACACGGATCTCATTCGTACTATCCTCTTAAGCATACCACGTAGCTCAATTTACAAACATAGCCTCCCATTGGGCCCCTTAATTAAGCTTCTTAAGGTTCCATTACTTTTTCCGACAACTCATCGTCTCCTAATTTCCTCAACTAGCATGTAAAACCTCGATGAGAGTTCCTTAACTGCTCCTACCTTCCCGGTATCTTATTTAGTCCTTACCAAATCCTGGCAATCTAAAATCATTATAGGCAAAACATATGTGACCCTCATACGGAAATCTGTATAGCTGTATGTCACAATACCAACTATACTACAAGTATTACCAACCTGGATACGCAATCCACATAATCTTCTCTGGGTCACTACTGCTTCCTCGTAGCTGCAAACACCATAACCTGTTAGGGAGAGACGACCCTAACCACACAGCTCTATCGCACGATCTTAGAGTGAGAAGAAATGGAAACCAATCCTAAATATCCTGCAGCCTCCTGATTATAGATGTGGTGCACAACACACCGATAATCAAGACTCTACTAGATACGGCCTGTAGACTCTTTCCGAGGATTAAGCGCTCGATACCACTTTTGTCACGACCGAACCGGACCGTGACGGTGCCTTAACCCGCACCTAGTGACACAACATCGAGAAAACCAATGAATATAAACTCAAGATAAACAACCATTATGATATAGAATAGTCTAGCCCAAAATGGCTAACCTAAAAGTACATAAACCAACGATTACATCCTTAACGAACCAAGTTCGACAAGACTACAGCCTCTAAGAATGAATAACACTATGACGGACAGGGCCCCGCCATACCCCACGAATGTACAAAGTCTACCACCGTGAGTCGTATCAAAGACGAGGCCTCGGAGAAATGGAGCCTTCCGAGAACCGAACCGCGTGATCCAAGAGTGCGGATCGCCAAGCTATGAACCTCAACTGCGGCATGAACGCACTTCGAAGGAGGTTAGTACAACATGTACCAAATATGCGGCGGAAAATACGTAATAATATCATAAGTCAAAATATGTTTGGAGTTATAGGCGAAAATCGGTTTACCTTCAGACCGTGCCTTACTAACAATGAGTAACAAGTATAAGTTTTATAGCATAAAAATAGAGGCTCACGATCAAAACAGGTACCTCGCGTAGTATCATTAAGCAATCCTACTCGGGACTATTTCACCCGCATAGGTCTGTGGACCCGCATGAGGTCATCCGCCTCGTCATAGGACTATTTCACCCGCACGGGACTATTTCACCCGCGTGGATCCCGTGGATCCGCATGAGTACCATCGCAGACTCGCACGGGACTATTTCACCCGCACGGATCACATGGTCCAGATCCGCATGAGTACAAGCGCCGCACTCGCGTCATGGGTAGCAAATCCATGGCATAAATAGTAAACCATCCTATCGAGCATACCCGCGCCACCCATCGCCAAGTATGTCCAAAGGAAATAACAAGAATAACCCGGGTTTACAGTAATATATATAACACGCCTCATCCGCTTATCATACATACATAAGCACTACCGCCTATCATATCATAACATAAGCACCGCCACTATCATATCATAACATAAGCACTACCGGCCTATCATATCATAACATAAGCACTACCGGCTCATCATATCATAACATAAGCACTACCGGCCTACCATATCATAACATAAGCACTACCGGCCTATCATATCATAACATAAGCACTACCGGCCTATCATATCATAACATAAGCACTACCGGCCTATCATATCATAACATAAGCAAGTTAAGAAATCCCCTAACTTCTTATTAACATTATTAATATATCCTCTCATTTTAGTATACCTAAGGCACCAACATGTCTTTTAATAGAAAATCCGGGAATTTAACCCAAGTACCATGTACTTCTAACCTTTTAAGAAATAACTCCTTTTTATAGAAAAATTCCAAGATACTAATCACCATAGTATCAAGTTACAATTTCTTTTCAAAACAAGTCACATTTCCTTTTAAAACTATCTCAAGCTTCTAAATTAAGTGACTTCATTTCTTGTAAAACCTTAGGCAATTCATGCCTTAAACCCTTTTCCTTCCACAAGTTCAAAACATCAAAACCTTTCTCCATTAAACTTTCACAAACTAATATAACCAACTCCCCATAAAGCCGTTATATTAGAGTTAAACAATAGTAAAACACATTCCCTTAAATCCAAGGGATTTTTATACTTTTCTTTTAAAACGAAGCAAGTATCAAATACTTATAACAAACGAAGATTTCCAAATCATGTACGTCTACCGTACTACATAGTACAACTAATCATGCTCAAGAGATAGGAAAGCTCCACATACCTCTTCGGTCAATCCACAAGCTAAGTCCAATTTACCGCACGTAGTATGTCAACCTAAAATGACCACAATACGTTTATCAAGCTCTAAATACAATGCAGAATTTTCCCAAGTTAAAGTCACCGATTTCCTACGGAAAATTGGGCAGCGTTTCCTTTGTTTCTACATACATGCCACCTTTTCCAAGGTCGATTTTTAATGCTCAAATGCCATGTTTAAGGCTCAACAACCAACCAACACCAAGGGATTACACACCTAAACTTTGGTGTGTAAAATTCAACCAAGTTACACCAACTAACCCAACAAGTCTAATGTAGTATTTAGGCAACAACATGCTCATAATATCCCCTAATCAATTCTTTCATAATCAACCCCATTTCTTACGCAACTACTCTACGTGCATTTTTCCAACTACAAGTTCTTCCTATTAAACATGCAACACCCAATACCAACTACAAGAGAAGAAAGGTTACCTTAAGTTTTAGCCAAACTTATTCCAACACCTTGCTAGCCTTTTCTCCAAGAACACCACCACAATAGTCTTCACAAGCTTGTAATAACCTTTCCTTCCTATTACACTTTCAGATTTTTCCTTAGGCTAGAATTCCTCTTGGGAATTTAGAGAGAAGGATGAGCTTTTAACTTAGAGAGAGATGGAGTGTAGAGATGAAATGTTGAAAGAAATGACCAAGTCTTGGTCAATATAGTGCATGTGAGAAATCGGATGGGGACACTTGTCACCTCCCATGGCCTCTTTAAAACAAAATCGACTTTCTAAGTTTTTCCGCCCAAAATTCCCGCCTCGGCGCCGCGGCCCTGCATCCCGGCGCCGCGGCGCCGCAACTCCTGCGGACTCTCGGAACTTTAGGCGCGCGCGGCCGATTTCGGCGCGTGACGTGAATTCCGCGCGGAGCCGCGGCCTGCCTCGGCGCTGGCCGCTGAGGCCCATGACCGAAGTTTTCTGATTTCGAGTCCTAACTCCTTCCGCATGGCCCCATACGCACGGCCTGAACCACGAGGTATAACACTTATATAGTTCATGATGAACCATGGATAATTACTGAAGCGTTGTTAACTCCAGAAGTACCACTCTGGAAAGAAGCTATTGAGAGTGAAATAGACTCTATCCTGAACAACCATACTTGAGAGTTGGTTGATCTTCCTCTGGAAAATAAACCATTGGGTTGTAAATGGATACGCAAATAGAAGTATAAAGTAGATCGGTCTATAGATATTATAAGGTCAGGTTGGTAGTCAAGGGCTATCGACAAAAGGAAGGCCTTAACTATTTTGACACATACTCTCCGGTGTCTAGAATGACATTCATACGAGTATTCATTATGATTGCCGCAATGCAGGACCTTGAGATACATCAAATGGATGTCAAGACAGCCTTCCTAAATGGTGATTTGGAAGAAGAAATTTATATGGACCAACCTGAGGGGTATGTGGTTCCAAGGCAAAAGAATAAAGTCTATCGGCTTGTCAAATCTCTGTACGGGCTGAAACAGGCCCCTAGACAATGACACGAATTTTTTTATAGTACTCTATTATCGAAGGGTTTCGCCATTAATGAGTGTGACAAATGTGTCTACATGAAAGGTAATACTGACTCATACATCATGATATGCCTTTACGTAGACGACATGTTGATCACAAGGAGCAGTCCTAGTTTGATCCTAGAGATTAAGAACATGTTGAAACAATGTTTCGACATGAAGGATATGAGTATTGCAGATGTCATCTTAGGGATCAAGATCTCTAAGACGTCTGACGGACTAGTCTTATCTCAGTCTCACTACATCGAGGATGTGTTGAGAAAGTTTGAGATGTTCGACAGCTTGCCGATAGTGTCACCACTGGATATGAATCAGAAGATTAATAAAAAATGTGGTGCGCTCGTATGCCAGGAGCAATATGCGCAGGTGATTGGTAGTTTGATGTACATAACAAACTGCATCTGACCTGACATCGCCTATGCAGTCAACAAGTTGGCAAGATTTACCCGTAATCCAAGTAATGATCATTGTAAAACGTTGAATCGGGTGCTACGGTACCTAAATATAAGCTAACTTACGAGTTGCATTATTCGAGATATCCAGCTATACTAGAGGGGTACAATGATGCAAACATGATATCTGATATAGAGAACACCAAGTCCACCAGTAGGTATATATTTACAATTAGTAGTGGGGTTGTGTCTTGGAAATCCTCTAAGCAAACTTGCATCGCCTGATCCATGATAGAGTCAGAATTTATTGCTTTAGACAAAAAAGGAGAAGAAGTTGAGTGACTTCATGACTTCTTAGAAGATGTCCCTTGTTGGGATAAACTCGTACCTTCTGTAATAATCGGCTACAACAACCAGTCGGCTCTAGGAAGGGCACGGAGTTCTATGTATAACGACAAATCTTATCATATTCGACGGAGACATAAGACCGTTAGGCAGCTGATCACCATGTGTATTATTTCCATTGATTATGTAAAATCAAAGGAGAACATAACAGACCCTTTGACTAAGTGCATACCCAGAGATCAGATGTTCTGTCTGTCTAGGGGAATGGACTTAAAACCAAAACAAGAAGGACTGATACAGTGGTAACCCAACCTTACTGACTGGAGATCCCAGGAATTATGTTCAATGGGAAAACTAAGTTGCAAAGGTTCAGTTGAGAGCTTCGGTGAAAGCAAGAGCACTTCGGGTTATTATTTATGACTCGAACAATTGGGGCCCACACGTCAGAAATGTCATTTCCACACGCATGCACTTATAGTGGCAAGTATCGTAAATTTCATTAGTGAAAGAAATAATAGTGTGTACTTAAAATGTTTGAGACATAAAATGGTGAACCGTTATTGGCCTGAGGTGAAAGAAATAATAGTGTGTACTTAAAATGTTTTGAAACTTCGGGCCGAATGGCCGTGGCCGGTTAACCAGGAAGCAGGTGTCGGCCGTCGAGTTTATTATAAGGCAGGTGGTATCAAACTCGGTATGACTTCGGTAAAAATCGTCTGAGCAATTGACTCGCTAAGTCGTACAAACCCGATGTTTGTTATAATTTTTTTTAAAATAAAAAATTAATTAAACTTTTCATCTTCCCTAATTAATATTCAAGACCATAAGAGCTTTTCAAGACCAAATGCTTTGATCATTGCTAGATCAACTCGACCAGGTAGTATTTAATTATTAATAATTATATTTTTCATTTTATTTTTGCTTTAATTCATATTTTTGCTGATATTTTTTTTTAATTTATTAACTACACAATCTAGATGATTGGTGGAGATTGTTTGGCGGTGATGCACCAAACTTGCAGAAGTTGGCCATTAAAATATTAAGTCAAACTGTTTCATCTTCTGGATGTGAACGTAATTGAGTGTGTTCGAACGCATTCATACAAAAAAAAGGAATAATTGGAGCATGAGAGACTGAATGATCTTGTTTATGTGCATTATTACTTGAGACTACAAAATAGGTAAAAACTAAATTACAATCATGGATCTATATTAGTTGATGGACATAGATCTTCGTTATTTCATATGTTTGAATTTAACATTCAATATGTGTGTGTAAATACCGGTTGAATCAGTAACTCAATGACCTAGTTAGTAGTTCTATTCGAGTTTCAAAACATTGGTGTTGAGTGGAGAGAATAATATCTGTGTGAAATTTGAATTTGGCAGTGAGTGCGGGTGACTTTATGTTTGTATAAGGTGTCAGTTTTTGAAAGGCAAGCATAAAAAAAAATAATTCCACATGGAGATAGAATCTCATATAATATCTCCCTAATAATGGCATTTGGACTTTTCTTTCAAAATGGATGTCATGTACTTGTTCACTATCTAATCAAACCCAACTAATACTTCTAGAATAAAGATTAAGCAAAACAAATTCCATCAAAATTATTTTAAAACTAGATGGTATGCCCAACTTCATTTTTGTTACATATAAAATGGGGCATAAAATTATAAACTATTAAGCGTTCGTGTTATTTTTATTTTCTCATCATCATAATTATAAGTATATACTTTTTATAATAAATTATCTTTATTGTCTTTTCCATCTAAAATCTAATGAACTGGATAATGTTTTTGTGATACTTTACTACTCTTGCCGAATAACCAACAATTGTAAGTTTGTAACCCTATCTTATTGATTTTATAACATAAAAAAACTATTAACATTCATTTCAAATTTCTATACTTTTATGTGTTTAATTCATTTTTTTATTAATCAAAGTGTTGCCTAAAACTGTAAAAAAAAATCAGAAATAAATATTTTGTTTTGTTTCAAAAGTATTAAGTGTAATCTTTTAACTAATTGACTTTATATAATATGAAGAGTTTGCATATTATTTACTTTTAAGTAACAATTTATATTTCAATTATGTAAATCTAATTATCTATTCAAGAAATTGTTGCTGAGACTCTCAATTGATAGCTAGGAAGTGGGATCCGCACAGGGGCGTCCCTGGGGCGGCCAAGACGACGCCACCGCACAGGGCCCCCGGCCGGAGGGACCTCCGCGGCTCCGCCTCAGAATATTTTTTTTTTATGGATGTTTCAAATATTAAGATATATATTAAAAATGTCTCTAATTTTATCAGTGAGATTTGTAGCTAAGTGGTTGAGGGATCTTCTCAAAAGTTATTTTTTATTGAGAGGTCACAAGTTCGAATCCAATGAGCAATAAAAGATTTTTTTGTTTACAACACAAAAAAGAGGACCCTCCATCTTTAAATAAATAAGTGTTTACTATACATTTATTAGATGTTTTGATCAATAATTTTTTTAATATTAATTAATTAATTAATTTTTAATATAAATAAAAAAAGATCTCTTTTTTTTTCAAAGTGCTTCGAAAGGCGCCGGCTACCTTCTTACTGACAGCACAACTAGGTGCTGGCTTGGATGAGTAGTTCTTCCCATTCCAATCGAGTATGTCCACCACCATAAACCTACAGTTATCCTTAAACTTTCGTGCTTGGTGGAGAAGAAGCGAACAAAAGACGCTTCGTCTTGTTCTGTCATGTCGCGAATCGATCGCGCCAGCTAGGTCAGATTGGAGCAAGATTTTTTGAGAACTAAATCATGAATTTTCTAGGATATTATTAAGGATCTCCGGAAGTTGATTCGTGAGCACAAAAAGGGGCATAGCGTAACAGTGGTTCGACAACAGAGAACAGAACATCTCTGAAAAAAGATAAATACCACAAGACAGAAATAAAATCTTAATTTAGGAAAGGCCAGTCACTGAACACCAAGCCAATCTCGATGAAAGTCAAAGCGCCTTCTTCCAGCAATTAAAGCACGGCTATTGGCCAGCACATAATGGCTAGTTCTTCAAGTCTTCCGTTCGTAGTTGCAATAAGTTTTCTTTTTTGTTTCGAGATTGTGGTACCTGCTGCCCACCCTTCCTCCTCTGCTTTGAGAACCGTGTGAACGGAGAGTGGGCAGAAGAGAAGGAGGTCCTCATACGGAGTCGCACACTTACTTGAGCAGTGCGGGAGGAAGCTAGTCGATCATTCAACAGCAGGAATCTACCCTAGCTGGGAAGAAGGTACTCACAACAAGAGCCAGAAAAGAATCAGAAAGGAGGCATGCTTATGTAAAAAAAAGCAGCGAAGAAAACAAGACACTAAGTTGTTGCGCTAACTCGCTAGCGCTAGCGCACTACCCTTCGCCACGACATTAGTGGCTTAGCTCTTCGCGGTCTTCCCTTATCTTCCCTAACGTGAAGACTAGTTATGGTTTGAGATGAGAAAGGAGCTGAAAGCCAAGGTTGGGTGAGGGTCAAGTAAGCAAGTAAGGGCTTTACCTCTATCATTCACAAAGGCGTACTAGCGACTGAGACAGGACTTCGACCGCTCTTAGTTCTTGGACCGAATGGAAAAGATGCAAAGCTAAGAGAGAGGTGGAAGACATTCCACGTACAGGAACTGGAAAAAAAAAGGGCTCAAACTACAGGGATCTGATACCTGGCTTTCTTGGTATGAGAAGGCCTCCAGTCTATGAAAGTTATCAGACGGATATGATTCTAAAGACCACTAATAACGCACGGGACCCTTAAAAGTATTGAAACATCCCTCGATCCTCAAAATGGTATAAGCTTATGAGCCAAAGTGCAAGCAAGAATTGCATCAATATGAGGGGAAAATGACAAAATGCCCTATAACTAAATTTAATGGCAAGCAAGCCTAAGTCGGTCCTTGACATCTAACTAACTGGGAGCTTTTGCATGCATGGTCTACTAGAAACTTATTTAGGAAGAAGGCATCAAGTTTCGGAAAATTAGGTGAATAGCGTCTATTTATGACATCAGTAACGTTAGATTTTATCGTGTCCAAATCTAACTCCAAAATTTTGAAAATTACATTTTGATCCCCAACTCCAACCATTTAATTATCCAACAAAATTAATGAAAAAATATAATATTTCCCTTCATTTTAATTACCCAAAAAAAATCTCCAAAAGCTCCCGATTTCTCAACTTTTCAGATTTCGTTTTCGGCATTTTTTTTTATTTTTCATCGAAAAATCCATCCCAACCCCAACTATTTGATTATTCAAAATAATAAATAAAAAATCCAATATTTCCCTTCATTTTAATTACCCAAAAATAAAATTCATCCAAAAGCTCCTGATTTCTCCACTTTTCAGATTACGTTTCTGGCGAAAATTGCTATTCATCAAAAAATTAGTCCTAAACGACTTATTATAGCGTCATTGTAGTCAAAGTCTATTATAAATTTATTATGATGTTGATTGCAAAATATATTGGAAAAATAAGGCAGGTACGGGAATAGCAAACAACTATTACAAGTGCTTCGAAAGGGTAAACTATAAGGATTACAACAACCTAAGACCACATCTTTTAAGACATTGTTTACAACAGTCCAATCTTTAAACGGGAAGGTAGGTGAGATTAAACTTTTAATTTTAAAGTGTAAGGAATATAATTTTTTTCCTTGAAACATTTTCATATTCCTAGCCTTACGTTAAGCTCTTTTAATCTCATTATTGACAAGGAAGAATAATTAAATTAGACCTTTTGGATTCTAGGCCACGTCAGTCACTTTGTTGGATTGTTTTCCATTTCCTCCTTACCATACTTCGGATCCTTCGTCTGGGACAAATATAAGCTTTCTGCTACAAGATAGAACAACATCTTCAGCCTTCTCCTCTTGTCCTAGTTAACATCATCAGCCTCTCGTGAGCGCTTGTTTACACCACTCTCGGGAGCAGTAACATCATCACGTCCTTGATCCTAAGATGTACTAGTATGACTATCAGCAGTATCCTGAAGCTCAGCATCAGAGACAGAGATCCCACCTTTCATGGAAGCAGATTTGTAACTATCTTCAAAGAGAGAGCCAAAACTAGGACCAGATTTGAAAGCACGGATGTTGACATAGACAGTGTTTTAATTGTTAACAGAAATGTCAACATAATTATTTTCAAGAAGAAAACCACAACCAGATTTGGGACCATATCTGCTAGCAAATATCTTTCGAGCACTAATACATATCTTATCTTAAGATTGTTGGAAAAATAAGACATGTACGGAAATAGTAAACAACTATTACAAGTTCTTCGAAAGGGTAACCTATAAGGATTACAATAGTAATACACTTGAAGCCAACAAGAATTGTGGCGACAAAAAGCTTTTGTGATCTTGATTCTGAAATCAGTCTTGGATCTTTGTCTTTAATTGCCGAAGGCTCCTTGAATCTTGATAACCTGAAATCAAGAAACACTCTAGAATGGTTACAACTGTGCTGAGTTAAGTGTTAGAATTATGTCCTTAAGACAAGATTTCCCCGTATATATCCTTTTACGTTAATGGGCAATAGTCTACCAAGATAAAACAACATCTAACAAATGAGCAAAGGAAACTCAATTGTTTCTCAAGAAGAACTTTGAGTGTTTGAAGTATGCTAGAGAGGAAGAAGATTTTCAGAACTTTGCAAGTGTTGCAAGTGTTTCAAGCCTTTCCAAGTAAGTGTCAAGTGATGAACAATTGAGCCAAAGGCCTCAATTTATAGTAGTGTAAGAGAGGCATATTCAAGTGCCCATGTAGTAGCCATATAAATACCATGTAATATCCATTCAATCCACCAAGTAATGCAACCAAATAATGATTGATTTA
This sequence comes from Przewalskia tangutica, assembly GCA_029844215.1. Taxonomy (NCBI): domain Eukaryota; kingdom Viridiplantae; phylum Streptophyta; class Magnoliopsida; order Solanales; family Solanaceae; genus Przewalskia; species Przewalskia tangutica. The sequence continues at coordinate 138,675,413 of CM056718.1, read as the reverse complement.
TGCAGGAAAAACTGACATCTTAACGCCCCAAAACGTCTCCACAATTAGCCAAACTTTTGGACTTCCGTCGCACAATCACTGCCTCGGAAGCGTTGTGGCGCTTAAGAATTAGTGTTGCGGTGCCGCATCTCTAGTAAGCAATTAACCAATTAGCATTGCGGCTAAACATTGAGACGTCGCGGCCCTGGTGGTGGTGGCGTCGCGGCGCCGTGGCCCTTCTCGGCTCCATGACCCTTTTCCGACCCATTTCAATTTTACACTATGCACACTTCTTCCTTCATTTACCAACGTGGAACACTCGTCATTTAGCCAATGATAGTCCATCATTCTATGTCTCAAACATTTAACTTACGTATCAATATCTCTTTCACTAATGAAATTTATGATACTTGGCACTACACGTGTGATGCGCGATTTATGCACACACTAAACGCAAGTGCACGTGTCGGGACAAGTAATATAGTCTAGAAGACCGAGTTATCGTCCTCAGGGATTAGTGTCCAATTATCAACCTCTATTCTATGGTATCTATTTGGTAACCGATAATTGATGAATTGTTTATAACTATAAGTATAGATGCTAACTAAATTACTTTATGTTACTTCAGATATGGTGGAAATAAGGCTTTCAAATCTCTTCGACTATCCGCTCATCTTATTTGTTAATGCAAATAATTATGGTTCTTCTTCTATTTTGAGAAAACAGGTTAACTAAGCCGTTTTATACTTATGTTAAGATAATATAAACACTCAACCCCAATATAGAACCCTTCTACCTTTCGGTGACAAGATTGACTATAAAGGAGGATTAAGAGCAATAACCTATTAAGCTACACAAGTATCGGGGTACTTTCGTCCACGATTTAACCTATGTTTATTCAACTATAGCATATTCACAATCTCCCCTTTCGGCTGTTGACACCCAATTTTGACCCTCCCGTCCAGTCATTAACTATAAAATTAGACTAATTTTGCAAAATAATTTTTATGATTTCTTATAATAAAATGCAGCGATAAAACATAAATACATGCATAAATAAATAATTTAATAATAACTTTGCATTTTCTACGTAGAGTATTAAGCATTTAGAGTCTCGCGCCCGCATCAATTAATTTAAAGCCCTGTCATGATTCTTAATTAATAATAAATACATAAAATAAATAATTTAGCAATGACGTCGTGTCAAGTAGCATAGCCGCATTTATTAATACGCCAGAGAATTTCATAATCATTTGTATTTTTAAAATCAATTTAATCTAATACATGCATTTAATAGTGTCGCATTTATAAAAAGTTTTAAACGATTCTTAAATATCATACTTGCATTTAGCATTTAAATAATTTAATCTAAACCCAATTCAATTTTAATTTAACTTCGCAATAATGCATAATAATAAGTTTTTAAATAATAGCGCCGCATTTTAAAATATTAAGCATTGACTAAATAGCACACCCGCATTTATTAATAATTTAAACCCAAGCTCAAAGCACCTAAATAATTTAATCACATTTATTAATTTAATTTACTACTAATTAACTAATTAGATACCTAAAATTAATACACTTAAAAACTCTACCCAAATAAATACCTAATTAAGCTAACTACCCTAAATAATACCCCATTTATCGCTTCATCCGACCCGCACCACGCCCGCAAAGCCCACCCGCAAGCCCTCTCCCTTATCAGCCCATCACCCCACGACCCATCCTTCACTTCCCTCACTATAGCCCATCGTCCCCACTCCCTCCTAACCTAAACCTAAGGTAAACCGCCGCACCTTACCCTCGCGTCCCCATCGCTAAGACTCCTGGCCGAGATTCTCGCCTGAGAATCCGACGACTTTCTTTTCTCACCAGTGCCATTCAAAATCGTTACATACCATATTTACTTTCTAAAATTACACTCGAGAAAGCTCACAAGATCAATATTAAATCAACCCGAAAATCTTGCAATAAAATCGCCCATTCTATGGCAAGAATCTTACAAAAATCAGCAACCCAAATCACCTTTAAAATCTTACCAAAATCAGAACTCCTAATCGCGACTATATAAATGGGTGATTTATACATGCAATGGCATGGGAAGAAAGGGAGAGAGTAGCAGAGCTCAGTCGGGGAGAACTCAGAGGGCAGTCGTTTAGCAATTGGTTCCTCCGCAAAGACAGAGTCCCATTAAGCATCCAGTGAGTAGCATCCAAAAGAGAGTGGCGTCGATTCGCATCTTCGAACAACGATAAATAAACGCTTTTTCTTACACATGCATTTATTAGCCTTCAACCCCAGAGTTAGGATTCCAGCATTCAGAAATTAGCCACCTAGGAGTAAGAATAGAAGTCCGAAGCCCCTTTTTAAATACTAGTCCAGAAATCGCACAAAAACCTGCCTTTTCAATCGCATCGCAATAACCCGTCGAGGGGACCGACGACTTGATACGCTGCCCCGGGTCATTGTCAGAGAAGGTAAAGTCAAAATCTTCTCGGTTGTATTCTGCTTTGTTGTGTCTCTTTGCGTTAAGTTTGTTCGTATTTGTGTCTCCGATCGCGTGGTTTAAAATCGTTTGTTAATATGTTCGCTGGACTACTGATGCTTAAATTCACTATGTCGTGTACTTTGTATCCTCTGTGAGTTCGTTTGGTATATGTGAGCAAGATTAAGATCCTATGAGATGTCCAGATTTTGGCCCCCCCTTACATTCAATTATTAGTCATTTTAGGTCTGTCATAACCTGTGGTTTGCTGAATGTTGTGTCTTCTGATTGTTCTGGTTCCATTTACATGTCTATTAGATAATTTTGGGACCTCATATTGTTTGATAGTACATCTTATAGCAGCCGCATCATCTGTTAAATACCACTAGTTCATAATACATTTTCCTCTCTTAATATGGATTCGGCAGTCACTAGAGTTGTTGGTATATATATGGCAACTAGTATAGATATTAAATTAGCTCCCCTTTGTTCCACATTGATATGTTTGCCATTTGGTTTTAAGTCTATGTTTGTCTGAATACTGCATATATGAATAATGCCATATTCACCTGTATGATGGTTGGCTGCTATGATTTAAAACATGTCCGAGTTTGCTAGGAGGTATATGTGACAACATTTAAGGAAGAATATATATGTCTGGGCATCATCTCTCTGTTCATTTTCCTCCATGATAGTATGGTACACATCCTATATATATTGCTATTTCCCCTGGTATGCTTAGGAATAATATGTTCATTATGGTGTATATTCAGTATATCATTTTGCATCCTTGTGTGACTATATTCCTTGGGCTTAGCCCACCGTCTGTTGCTCCCCTTTCCTTATTCACTACTCTTGGTGCATTCATGCCTACTAATCTGTTTTAAGTGCCTATCCTTATTCGTTTCAATATCAGCTCGGATCCTTGTGTATGTTTTTACACTAAATCATGGTGCAGTCCCTGTTGTATGTTCGCATATCTGTTGCGACTGGTATCTTATGTACATTTTCCTTCTATCGGCGATGCTAAAGTCATCTCATGTTTTGTCTGCTTTCCTCTATGCTCTACTGCCTGCCTTCTGAATCCTTCCCTTTAAAATCTGAAAAAATTCATTTCAGTTTGCTCTTTTGCCCCTGCATTGTCTGTCTGGCCTACTGATACATATTTGGGTCGAACCCATTAGGTTTACTTCTCGTCATTTGTCATATATTGCTCCTTACTGTTTAGTCGTATGTGCCTGATTTTATGCTAACTCATTTATTATATTTGATAAAATTCGGACATATACTAATCCTTAACTTCTTTCTTTGCATGGCATGCATCGGAGTTAAACGAAAAGTCTCATTGCGAGACTCATCACAAAGCTACAGCAAATGATGACCTACACTATGTGCATCTTCATCTCCGCCTCGAAAATTCCAAGCCACCGGCGAATGACATCGCCATTCCCTCGAGTCACCTTTATTGTTTTCTATTCCCGCCCCATTTATTTGTTGTGAATTAATTGTTCTAACATTACATTATTAGCAGTAAGTTGCCTAGAATAATTAAGCTTTGGGTCACCATTAGAATGTTAAAGAGGGTCTTTTCACCATCGAGTGCCTTTCGAATTAGTTTGGCGTTAGAAATCTACTTCCTTTTAAGTTAATCATTCTAGCTTGACACACATTTCCTAAACTATAATTAAACCGCTTAGTCGCATAATTATTTAGGTAGCCAAGACATTAGTTACTAAATCCTAACTTAAGGAAAATCATTTTCTTTTTATAAATTCCCATTAGCACCCGCATAAAATACATGATCATTAATCTTTGCATGATATATTTTCCATCATATTTTTCGTCATCATAGGCTTTGCATTATTACTTCTATTATACTAAGCAACATATATACCGTATAGATAATTTCATACGTCTTCTAACTACTTTCTAAGTGCATGTCTTCAATCAAGATCTGCTTTATATATTTTAAACAAATCTTATATTTTATGCAGGCTAAATTACACTTATGCCTATAAATATCCTTTGCTTAAATACTTTAAAAACATGTACTCTTCTATAGCATAATAATCAACCCTAGGTTTGAACGGACAACCGCAAGTTAGCGGATCCTTTAGGGTGCCTGACCCCTTCCCTTTAGGATAATAAAGAACCCTTACCCAGAATCTCTTTAAAGTTTAGCAGACCATTAAATGGAGTTAATGTTTACTTTAAACTAGTTAAACATTTAGGTGTCCTAATTCACCCAAACTAATTAGGTGGCGACTCCGCGAACCCTTAGCGTTATAGCAACCCTTTAGCCTTTAGGCACTTTTTGGCATTTTGCACCTTTAGCATCCTTTTTAAATTTTAGTATTCTTTAAACATTTAATACTTTTATTTACTTTCTAACACTTTTATTCAAGCAGGGTTCGCTAGACTCCCGTTTTCGACTCCGGTTTAAAATGGGGTGTTACAGATGGTGACTCCGCTGGGGATTTAAGGTTCTTAACCACAACAGACCTAGGGTTATTATTTGGCATTACTTTTTGCATTTAAATTTTGTGTGCTGTATTTTGTTTTATTTATTTTAATTGCTACCTGTTTTACTGCTTTCTTTAAACTGGCATTCCGCTCATATTTCTTCCATTCTGGAAAATTCACACTATCACACACTCACGCGCTGGTGTGCTTCGCGCACCCGCAAATTTCTTTCAAAAAATATCCAAATTTTAAGAGAGTTGGCGCCTGCGCGGAGTTAGATCGGTTCGTCTGATCAGCCGCGTAGCCTTCTCACTCGAGTTGTCCGCTCGGGAACCTTGCGTCTAGAAAAGCCAAATCTTAGAAACTTAAGATAGAGCTATACCACCTTTATTTTAGGGCATGCATGTATTTACCTTAGGTGGGTCGGTCCCTGGCATCGACACCACAATTAGGAAGACACCAAACTTGTCGACGGGTTTCTCAACCCAACGACCAACCAGCATATTATGTGTAGCGTGGCGATGATAGACAAATCCAAACCTAATCATGTCATGCTGAAATTGGGAAAAGTGCACCGTCATTTGGTCGCCATTTCCAACAAAAGCATTACAGTTGGGCGACTTGGACAAATCCATCATAACCTCGCATATTTGACGTTTAGGCCTACCTCTGGCATAAAGAGGTCCCAAACATGTTAGAACACGCACTTGATTTGCAATTTGCTTATTAGTATATATTGGCTGCAACTTTTTGCATATTATACTGACTTGGTTTGCTTCATTTGTTAAAGGTTTATTTTTGTCTAGCTTATCCCCAAAAGGTTGATTCGCGTTGACTGGCAGAAGCACAATCATCCAATAAATGACTAATCCAGAAGCACCAGAACGAAACAACTTAGGACTCGTCCCCGTTCCCGTAGAGGATGCAGATGCGTTGGAAAGGAGAAACACCAATGATCAAAACCTCGCCACACTATTGCAGCAAATGGAAATCATGCAAGCCGAAATAGAAAGGCTCCGAAATATCACAAACCTGTCTATTAGTTTGAATGCACCACTCCCAGAGCAAAGGACAAATGCAATCGTGTCACAAGCCCTTGAGCCTCCACTTCCCCAAAGCTCCCCGCAGAGGCCGCAACATACCAGCTCACACCAAAATGTCACTCGCCCGGTCAATTTGCAAGCCGACCTCCAAAATGATCCGTTCACTACATACACATCTCAACCTCCACCTACTTATATCTCCCCACTCAACCCAAATTGCCAAGCCACCCAATACGAGCAGATGACACACAAACAATATGAGGGATTAGCACATCCGATCGAAAGCCAACCATTTATTATGCATACATCCTCTCAAGAGACAGATCAATACAAGGAAAAGGGCGCGACAGAATTTGTGAATTTGTGAGTTTGAGGGGGGCGGTTGATTCGCGTTGACTTCACCGCTTTGTTCATTGATATCTGCGTGCCTGGCCTGTTTGGACTTGCAACCCCTGCCTGGTTTCCTACCTTGTCCCAGTTTTGAATATGCAAAAGGGCGTTTGGCCTTAAAGTGAGTCTCAATGGAGTTGCCTGGTATGTTATGTGTATTCTCGTTGTTTTCAAAACAAAGGGAAAGTTTCCTAATGGTGTGACCGAAGCCGATTTAGGCCGCCTACGTATCCCCATGAGAGAATCAGGTCATGACGTAGTTCATTACAAGAGAATATTGGGTAAAATTCTAAAGGTGGGACCGAGGCCGATGTGGCCGCCTACGTATCCGCCAGGGGAATCAGGTCGAACGTAGTTCCAAATTATTACATATGAAGGGCAAAAAATATATTAAACTAACTATTTTAGGACTCAGCGGGCCAAAGCAGGGGGCATGAGTCCACTTCTTCTTGCTTTGTGTCTTAGAGGGCGGGGTCTTCAGCGGGATCATACCGGATCACATTGTATTTTCAGCAACGAGCAGACTTTAGAGCCCTTCCACGCAGTTTTTGTATCTTCTTCTTTTGATTTCTGCGAAGTGCATGTTTTGATGAATGATTGATTCAGGCGCAACAGGCTCTAGCCAAGGAGCATTTCTCTTCCTTTGGAGATTGATTGATGATTCAACGACAGTCCCTTCCAAACTGTTTTGTTCAACAATCATGTTCACATAGGCATCATCAGGGTCTGGTAAGTGGTTGTTGTTTATATTGGGGGGAACTTCTTTAAGTTGGATGACTCCATCTTTGATCAATTCCTCGATTTTGTCTTTGAGGGTATAACAATTTTCGGTGTCGTGTCCCTCTGCACCGGAGTGGTATGCACAATGTTTAGTTTTATCGTGCCCTCGGGAGGTAGGCCTGGGGGTATTTCTGGGAATTGGGTGGAGTATTCCTGCGGCTTTCAGCTTCTCATACACTTGGGCTATGGGTTCGCCTAAAGGTGTATAGGTTTTTGTTGGTTTTCTTTTGGCATCTATGCGGGGTTTGGGTCCGTTTGGTGTGCGGGTTCGTGATTGTGGTGAGTATTTTGGATATGCTGGTTGGGTATGGTAAACAGGATATGGGGGGGCGTAGTGCTGATAATGTGGATTTTGAGTGTTTTGGTTATAGTAAGGAGGCGGTGGACTGTGATATACTGGATGTTGTTCTGGCCTATGCTCCTGAATGACCATGATAGAGGGTGATGCATCTCTTCTCCTCTGTGAGGTACCTCCTATGGAATCTGACTGCATTGCCCTGCTAGTTGCTTGTAGGGTCGTCAAGTTTGTAATTACGCTGTCTTAATGCCTTCTTCCACGAAGTCGCCATTCTACGACTTCCGCAAAACTTCGCCAATTACACGATCATCCTTTCATAATATGTCGCGTCTTTCAACGATCGACGAACAAAGTGGTCATTTCGCTCTCTGCCATTGGAGGCTGGACCTTCGCTGCTTCTGACCGCCACCTCAGGGCGTATTCCCTGAAAGTTTCTGTGGATTTCTTTTCAAGCTTCATAAGATAAAATCTGTCCAGGACAGTGTCAGTGTTGAATCTAAATCTATCCATAAAATCTTGTGCCATGGCATTCCAACTGTCCCATTTTCGAGGGTCTTGGCATGTACGATCCAAATACCACGGTTAGACTCCTGATGAATAGCTTCATGATGATTGCTTGATTTTTACCAACTCCAATCAATTTATCGCAATATGACCTTAGATGAGCTCGAGGATTCCATTTTCCATCGAACATGTCAAATTTGGGCACCTTGTACCCCACAGGTAATTCAACGTCGGGGTGCATACATAAGTTTTCATATTCCAAACCTTCTTCCCCCTTGTTCATCTGAATGCTTTTGAATGCCTCTTTCAAACTACGGATTTCTTTTGCCATATTTTCAACAGCTCTGGCTCGAGTCAAAATTGCAACCCATGCAGTGCACAAACGCACGACAAAGACATCATGACAATCCACATGGTTCACAAATGCATCACAACAAAGGCATCATGGCAATTCGTCAGCGGCAGCATCCAGCATGTCCGCCCAAGGACAACATCTCAGCATTCACAACACCCCACATATCATACAGGGAAGACATCCTTATTCACATAATTGCATTTCTCATATATTTATCATCTTGCTTTACCAGTTATACACTAATTTTTCTCAAGCTTAGCTTGCAGAAACATTTATTATCTGAGCATCAAGAACACGTCAAAAACGACGCCATTCAAAAACGACGCCACGCCCAAAACGACGTCGAGTCCAAAACGACTCGAAGTCAGAAAATGACTCGCGTCAAAACGACGCTACGTCCAAAACGACACCACGCCCAAAACGACACCACGTCCAAAACGACGCCGGTCCAAACGACTCGGCCCGAACGACTCGCGTCAAAAACGACGCTAAGTCCAAAACGACGCTAAGTCCAAAACGACACCACGCCCAAAAACGACGCCGAGTCCAAACGACTCGAAGTCCGGAACGACTCGGCCCAAAACGACGCCACGTCCGAAAACGACGCTAAGTCCGAAAACGACACCACGTCCAAAAACGACGTCGAGTCCGAAAACGACTCCGAGTCCGAAAACGACTCCGCATACGAAAACGACGCCACGTCCGAAAACGACGCTAAGTCCGAAACGACTCCGCGTCCAAAAACGACGCCACGTCCGAAAACGACGTCGAGTCCGAAAACGACTCCGAGTCCGAAAACGACTCCGCCTCCGAAAACGACGCCACGTCCGAAAAAGACGCCACGTCCGAAAACGACGCCACGTTCGAAAACGACGCCACGTCCGAAAACGACGCTAAGTCCGAAAACGACGCCACGTCCGAAAACGACGCCAAGGCCGAAAACGACGCCATCATCAACATATCACATCGACGCAGGGACGATTTTCTCTGTTCTCAAAATTGCATTTTTTTCTCATTTCATGCTTTAGTATTATTCTGTCTTAGCAGTTATGCACTAACTCTTTCTTGAGCTTTAGTCTTCAGGGGCAGCAGCAACACAACGACGTCATCAACACAACAAGTCCAAAAATGACTACAAGTCCAAAACGACGCCAAGTCCGAAAACGACGCCAATAGCAACATTCCAATACAACAGATTCGCTCACTGCAACAAGTCTACATCAAATACATCTTGCAAAAAAGCACAGGCTACATCATTTACACTTTAATTATTTCATCTAGTTTTGATTACGCATGAATTACGACACAACTCCACATATAGAATGATTTTTATCTAAACCTTAGGAGACATCATTTGCATTTCGTCTATACAACGACGACAACGCCCATACAAGGCGTCATTTGCATCTCGTCCATACAACGACGAACATTTGCATTTCGTCTATACAACGACGACAACGCCCATACAAGGCGTCATTTTGCATTTCGTCTACACAACGACGAACATTTGCATTTCATCTACACAACGACGACAGCGCCCATACAAGGCGTCATATGCATCTCGTCTATACAAGACGGCGTAACATCACATCATTTCATTATATAGTATATACAATCTGACTACAACCACAGCACAAATTCACATTCTTACATAGTTTTGTTTTGACAGTTATGCACTAATGCTTCTATCTTAGCTTCAATCTACAGGAACTGCAAAAGATGGAGCACAACGTGGATTTTCTTACAAATAATCGACAATTTGTTGGGGCCAACCTTCCAAACAAATGGCGAAGCGGCCTCAGCGTCCGGTCCACTGCTCCACATCTCCATAAAACCCAAAGATAATAAGTCGACACCTGACACCCTGTGCAAGCCGATTATTTTTATTTTCTTTTAGCATCACAACCCAGTGTCGTCATAACTCGACACTGGGACAAATTTTGAATCCGCGTTAGCCCACCTTGGTGTTTTGACCATGGTAGCCCAGTGTCGTCATAACTCGACACTGGGACAAATTTTGAGTCCGCGTTAGCCCGCCCCGGTGTTTCGACCACGGTATCCCAGTGTCGTCATAACTCGACACTGGGACAGATTTTGATTTTTGCGTCAGCCTTGTCTACCGGCCCAACCTTTTTCGCAATCCTGAAGATCGAGACAAAATTGGCTATGAGTCAACGTCTTTGTCCGAAGATCCTTCCATCATCTCCATACAAAGAGGGACAGCTGTTGACACCCAATTTTGACCCTCCCGTCCAGTCATTAACTATAAAATTAGACTAATTTTGCAAAATAATTTTTATGATTTCTTATAATAAAATACAGCGATAAAACATAAATACATGCATAAATAAACAATTTAATAATAACTTTGCATTTTCTACGTAGAGTATTAAGCATTTAGAGTCTCGCGCCCGCATCAATTAATTTAAAGCCCTGTCATGATTCTTAATTAATAATAAATACATAAAATAAATAATTTAGCAATGACGTCGTGTCAAGTAGCATAGCCGCATTTATTAATACGCCAGAGAATTTCATAATCATTTGTATTTTTAAAATCAATTTAATCTAATACATGCATTTAATAGTGTCGCATTTATAAAAAGTTTTAAACGATTCTTAAATATCATACTTGCATTTAGCATTTAAATAATTTAATCTAAACCCAATTCAATTTTAATTTAACTTCGCAATAATGCATAATAATAAGTTTTTAAATAATAGCGCCGCATTTTAAAATATTAAGCATTGACTAAATAGCACACCCGCATTTATTAATAATTTAAACCCAAGCTCAAAGCACCTAAATAATTTAATCACATTTATTAATTTAATTTACTACTAATTAACTAATTAGATACCTAAAATTAATACACTTAAAAACTCTACCCAAATAAATACCTAATTAAGCTAACTACCCTAAATAATACCCCAGCCCATTGCCCATCCGGGACCCGCAGCCCACGCCCGCAAAGCCCACCCGCAAGCCCTCTCCCTTATCAGCCCATCACCCCACGACCCATCCTTCACTTCCCTCACTATAGCCCATCGTCCCCACTCCCTCCTAACCTAAACCTAAGGTAAACCGCCACACCTTACCCTCGCGTCCCCATCGCCGCCAAGACCCTAGCCGAGATTCTCGCCTGAGAATCCGACGACTTTCTTTTCTCACCAGTGCCATTCAAAATCGTTACATACCATATTTACTTTCTAAAATTACACTCGAGAAAGCTCACAAGATCAATATTAAATCAACCCGAAAATCTTGCAATAAAATCGCCCATTCTATGGCAAGAATCTTACAAAAATCGGCAACCCAAATCACCTTTAAAATCTTACCAAAATCAGAACTCCTAATCGCGACTATATAAATGGGTGATTTATACATGCAATGGCATGGGAAGAAAGGGAGAGAGTAGCAGAGCTCGATGGGAGAACTCGGAGGCGATGCTTAGCAATCGTTCCTCCGCAAAGATGTGAGTCCCATTAAGCATCCAGGGGAGTAGCATCCAAAAGAGAGTGGGCGTCGATTCGCATCTTCGAACAACGACAGTCGAAACGTTTTTCTTACACATGCATTTATTAGCCTTCAACCCCAGAGTTAGGATTCCAGCATTCAGAAATTAGCCACCTAGGAGTAAGAATAGAAGTCCGAAGCCCCTTTTTAAATACTAGTCCAGAAATCGCACAAAAACCTGCCTTTTCAATCGCATCGCAATAACCCGTCGAGGGGACCGACGACTTGATACGCTGCCGTCGTCCGAGAAGGTAAAGTCAAAATCTTCTCGCTGTATTCGCTTTGTTGTGTCTCTTTGCGTTAAGTTTGTTCGTATTTGGCTTCACCGATCGCGTGGTTTAAAACTGTTTGTTAATATGTTCGCTGGACTACTGATGCTTAAATTCACTATGTCGTGTACTTTGTATCCTCTGTGAGTTCGTTTGGTATATGTGAGCAAGATTAAGATCCTATGAGATGTCCAGATTTTGGCCCCCCCTTACATTCAATTATTAGTTATTTTAGGTCCACATAACTCGTGGTTTCTCGAATGTTGTGTCTTACGATTGTTCGTTCCATTTACATGTCTATTAGATAATTTTGGGACCTCATATTGTTTGATAGTACATCTTATAGCAGCCGCATCATCTGTTAAATACCACTAGTTCATAATACATTTTCCTCTCTTAATATGGATTCGGCAGTCACTAGAGTTGTTGGTATATATATGGCAACTAGTATAGATATTAAATTAGCTCCCCTTTGTTCCACATTGATATGTTTGCCATTTGGTTTTAAGTCTATGTTTGTCTGAATACTGCATATATGAATAATGCCATATTCACCTGTATGATGGTTGGCTGCTATGATTTAAAACATGTCCGAGTTTGCTAGAGGTATATGTGACAAAGATTTAAGGAAGAATATATATGTCCGGCATCATCTCTCTGCTCCTTTTCCTCCATGATAGTATGGTACACATCCTATATATATTGCTATTTCCTGGTATGCTTAGGAATAATATGTGCATTATGGTGTATATTCGTGATATCATTTGCATCCTTGTGTGACTATATTCCTTGGGCTTAGCCCACCGTCTGTTGCTCCCCTTTCCTTATTCACTACTTTTGGTGCATTCATGCCTACTAATCTGTTTTAAGTGCCTATCCTTATTCGTTTCAATATCAGCTCGGATCCTTGTGTATGTTTTTACACTAAATCATGGTGCGGTCCCTGTTGTATGTTCGCATATCTGTTGCGACTGGTATCTTATGTACATTTTCCTTCTATCGGCGATGCTAAAGTCATCTCATGTTTTGTCTGCTTTCCTCTATGCTCTACTGCCTGCCTCCTGAATCCTTCCCTTTAAAATCTGAAAAGATTCATTTCAGTTTGCTCTTTTCCCCCTGCATTGTCTGTCTGGCCTACTGATACATATTTGGGTCGAACCCATTAGGTTTACTTCTCATTATTTGTCATATATTGCTCCTTACTGTTTAGTCGTATGTGCCTGATTTTATGCTAACTCATTTATTATATTTGATAAAATTCGGACATATACTAATCCTTATCTTCTTTCTTTGCATGGCATGCATCGGAGTTAAACGAAAAGTCTCATTGCGAGACTCATCACAAAGCTACAGCAAATGATGACCTACACTATGTGCATCTTCATCTCCGCCTCGAAAATTCGAAGCCACCGGCGAATGACATCGCCATTCCCTCGAGTCACCTTTATTGTTTTCTATTCCCGCCCCATTTATTTGTTGTGAATTAATTGTTCTAACATTACATTATTAGCAGTAAGTTGCCTAGAATAATTAAGCTTTGGGTCACCATTAGAATGTTAAAGAGGGTCTTTTCACCATTGGAGTGCCTTTCGGAATTAGTTTGACGTTAGAAATCTACTTCCTTTTAAGTTAATCATTCTAGCTTGACACACATTTCCTAAACTATAATTAAACCGCTTAGTCGCATAATTATTTAGGTAGCCAAGACATTAGTTAATAAATCCTAACTTAAGGAAAATCATTTCTTTTTATAAATTCCCATTAGCACCCGCATAAAATACATGATCATTAATCTTTGCATGATATATTTTCCATCATATTTTTCGTCATCATAGGCTTTGCATTATTACTTCTATTATACTAAGCAACATATATACCGTATAGATAATTTCATACGTCTTCTAACTACTTTCTAAGTGCATGTCTTCAATCAAGATTCTTTATATATTTTAAACAAATCTTATATTTTATGCAGGCTAAATTACACTTATGCCTATAAATATCCTTTGCTTAAATACTTTAAAAACATGTACTCTTCTATAGCATAATAATCAACCCTAGGTTTGAACGGACAACCGCAAGTTAGCGGATCCTTTAGGGTGCCTGACCCCTTCCCTTTAGGATAATAAAGAACTCTTACCCAGAATCTCATTAAAGTTTAGCAGACCATTAAATGGAGTTAATGTTTACTTTAAACTAGTTAAACATTTAGGTGTCCTAATTCACCCAAACTAATTAGGTGGCGACTCCGCGAACCCTTAGCGTTATAGCAACCCTTTAGCCTTTAGGCACTTTTTGGCATTTTGCACCTTTAGCATCCTTTTTAAATTTTAGTATTCTTTAAACATTTAATACTTTTATTTACTTTCTAACACTTTTATTCAAGCAGGGTTCGCTAGACTCCCGTTTTCGACTCCGGTTTAAAATGGGGTGTTACATCGGCTTTCGATTAGAAATCATATAAGTTATGATAATTAGTGATCAATTAATTACCAAGCAATCAAGACAAATATTGAATAAATCTCAACAATAATAAGAAGAAACCAAAATATGCATTAATTCATAAGAATGAGTTTCAAGTGATTCGATATGGAAATCCCTAAATTAAGTTAGTTCCTAGCCATAAACATGACAAGAACTAAACTAATATCCAACATAAACTAAAAAGAAATAAAATACAGAACAAAGAAATTACACAAAAGTAGTCTCCAATCTTGATCTCCAAGTTGTGATGAATTGTCAAAAGTGGGAACCCTTATTCTGACCTAGGAATGTCCTTTTTATAGCCTAAAAAACGTTCCCAAACTTTTCCTTCTTGGCCTTGGCACATTCCCATTCGGATTTGGCAGAATTCCCGCCTCGGCGCCGCGGCCCTGCAACTGGCGTCGCGGCGCCGAAACTCCTGTGGCTCTCTGTACTTTGGGCGCCGTGGCGCTCTGATGCTGCTGGTTGGCCATGCGCCGCCTGCTTTCGCCGGTCACCAACTTTCTAGCTTTTTGAGCTCTGGAACCTCTGTTTTTGCCCTCTTTTCGCTTTTTTTCGCCAATGTGTCACTTTAAACCATTATGACTCAAAAGAAAGAAAATCTATCATAAGACAACACATATTTGTACAAAAATGGGCAAAAGACTAACTAAAAATGACTCAAAAAGTGTATATAAAATACATCGATCAACGTGCACGTGTGTGAAAATGACGTTTCCGACGTGCGGGGCCCCCAATTGTTCGAGTCATAAATAATAGGATAAACTTAATTCCACATTAGTAAATTTCCAACAATCCCCTCTTGAAAGAGATTTTGGCGCACTCACAAGGTCCCTTTCTAGCAATCTTTCGGCAGACCGATGTTGCATCAGGAGAGGTAGCTTCCGTTTTGAATCTTCTTTAGTGGAATACCATCGAACTTACTTAATGCGCGGTGAATGTGATATCTTGAACAGTCAGTATTTAGTGTAAGCCAAGACAACGGTACCAACACAACAACTTTCCTTACCCTGTTCTTCTTAATGTTTTGTCCGTTGTGGCCGTGGACACACTTGAATTCTTAAGTGCGTTCATTTGAGGTGGCATATCCTCTCACTTAAATAGGTGATCTCCTATAAGGTATCCTCTTATAACTCACATCACAAGTGTTAGGAACCATTAAATGTTTCCCCAAATCTAACCTCAACCAGTGATGATCATTAAAGGTTTTGGAAACTTAACCTCTACCCACCATGCAGGTAGCACTTTAAGGTATATCGCAGGAATAATTTTGGATTCATGTTTCTTTATATAAATCATCACCCGAAGTGATCTTGCTTCCACCGAAGTGCTCAACTGAACCTTTACAACTTAGGTTTTCAATTGAACATAATTCCTGGGATCTTCAGTCAGTAAGGTTGGGTTACCAGCGCAAAGGTTCATATTGTTTGGGTTTTAACCCCATTCCCCTAGACAGACATAATTCTTGATCTTCGGGTAGTCCCTTAGTTAAAAATATATGTTATATCCTTTTATTAGTAATCAATGAAGTGACACCCGTGATGATTAACTGCCTCGCGATCTTATGTCTCTGACAAAAATGTCTAGACGCCGTCATATGTGTCCTACAGTGTAAACTGACGAAGGCACAAATTTCTCCCAATAAAGGACATCCTCTAAGAGATCGTGAAGCTACTCAACTTCTCATCATTCTTTGTCCAAATAGATAAACTCTGATTCAATCATGAATCAGCTGATGCAAGTTTGCTTAGAGGATTTCCAAAGACACACCATACCCATCCACTTTTGGCTTCGGTGTTCTTCAAGTCCGATGTCCAATTTGCACCAATGTGTTCTCCCAGAACTGCTGGACATTCAGAATACCATATATCGTAGATAAGCGAATATTTCAGATATCATCATATCTGATTTAACGTCTTCTATCGATCATTACCAGTGAACCTTAGTTCAACCGATCTACTTTGTGAGCCGATATCAGGTCGTTTGTAGTGTGTAAAATACATTAAACTACATGTGACCTGCGCATATCTCTCATGGTATATGGGTTGCACTATGATTTCAATCAATTCTATTATTCATATCCATTGGTGACTTCAACGAGACTGTCAAATACCTCACAAATAAGTTAGGAATTAGACCAGTCCATTAGATGTCTTAGAAATCTCAATTCCTAAGATGTCATCTGTGATTCCCATATCTTTCATTTCAATATATTCTTAGTCTCTAGGATCAAACTAGAACTACTCTTTGTGATCAACATGTCGTCTACGTAAAGACATATCATGATGAACGAGTCAAAATTATATTTCATGTAGATATATTTATCACACTCATTAATGGAGAAACTCTTCGATAGTAGAGTACTATCAAAGTTTTTGTGTCAATACTTCGGGGCCTGTTTCAGCCTGCACAAAGATTTTACAAGTCGACCGACTTTCTTCTCTTGATCTGGAACCACACACCTCTCGGGTTGTTCCATATAAATTTCTTCTTTCACTTTCAGACTGTTGGTTTCTAACTTCAGAGTCAATGTTTCTGTAGTCAGATTAATTGTTTCTGTTTAATCTGAACCTTCCAGGACCAAAATGTAACAATTTCAAGGACCAAAATAGAAGTTCAGGAAGAAGCCGAACAGTCCACTAAACTAACTTTTCGTTTCGGAAGGATGTCTTAACATCCATGTCATGCAAGACTGTAGTGACCCTAGATGTTAAGCTATTCACAGGGGAGCATGTGTTCAAGTAGCCGAGACCTTATACTCGTCAGTAGATCCATCTTCTTTGTACTCAATTTGAGTATCCACTTTTACAACTCAAAGGTTATTTTCCCATAGGAATGTCAACTATTACAGTATAGTTCTATCTGATGGAGTCTATTTCTCTCTCCGTAGCTTTTTCCAAAAGCAGCGCTTCTGGAGATAACAATTATTTGTTAATCGTCCATGGTTCATTCTCAACCATACAAGTTAGAAGGCATGGAACCATTCTTTGTCCCCTCTTTGCTCTATCTCGGTTCAACATCTAGAATCCATGAATTCTGTAGATTTGGAACATTAAGTTCCAAATAGTCAGCAACTTCCGAGTCCTATAGATCTGAAGCGTCTAGTTTCGTACAATCAGGCACTCACGGGTTCTTGTTAACCTCGAGCAATTACTTCTTTTCCTTCGCAAGGAAAGTTATCTTCAAAGAATTCAACATTCTTGACACCAAAAGGAGACAAGCACTACTGTTATTTGCAGATCCAATGGATATGCAATCTATAATCTTAGGTCCAACTTGACCTGTTTTGGTATTCCAATCTCTACCAAGCCACCCCACATCACAACATTTATAGGTGGGATCATTTCCATCTTTCACATGGAGGGTTATCCTTATCCTTATGCAGAGTTCTGTTGACAATCACATTAGCGCTAATGATATCCTTGTCCCACTTATTTTAGGCATACGACTTTGCGCTTGGCTAATACCGTTAGACTGAGGTGAGTAAGAAGCAGTTATTTGATTAATGATGTTTCAAATTCTCCCTATTTAACACTACGAATTCCTCAATCCGTAGGCTTAGTTAATTTTCAACTTCTACTTTGTTGCGTTTATCCGCTTCAACAATTTCATCTTTGTTTCTCAACAAACAAATGATGCAATACATTGTACCTTCATCAATGAAGGTCACAAAGTACTCATCTCCCCCTTCTATTTTGTACAAGCTTAAAAACACCCATGTAGGTGTGATTAAGTTGTAGAGGAGCGGTGCATCTTTCGCTATTCCTTTAACAGAATGGAAAGGTGATTTTGCCTCTTCGCCGACCTCACATTTATTTTGAAGGTTTATGTCAACAGAAGGCAACAATCTTAACATAGTTAGTTGTTGAATGAATTTCTATTTAACGTCTCTTAATCTATAATAGCATAGATGCACGGATTACAAATATATCATTCATTGGGCTACAAACATACTGTACCATTCTTAGTTATTACAGACCTGTTGGACTAGAATCAAACCAGCTTGACCAACAACGTCCCTGAAACCGAGTTTGGAACATGTATCGCCTCCTTTTAGAGTGATCCCATTCCCTGAAGTCCTTTTGAGGACAACCTCTCCAACACCTTCTACTTTAGAGGTGGCGTTGCTTCACATGAACAACCTATTGCCCGTGGTTAGGGCGTAACCGGATCATATGTGATCTCGATACTCTGGCCCACTCCAGTTGTTTTGGCATACTGATTGTCTAATTTCTTTTCTGCCTTTATTTTGGCCTTCAGATCGTTTAAATCTGGAAACTCTGACCTACTCCAGTTGCTCGTAGGCTTTGTATGATTGAGCGTATAATACCATCCTGTCATATGAAGGATCTTCTATCGGAATCGGTGACATGTTTGTCTTTAGTCCTCTTCCCTTGTGATTGGTGCCCAGGGAAGTCCCTGGCACTTACTTAGGATTTTTCATAATTCCAATTTAATTACAACCTAAGACCACATCTTTTAAGACGTTATTTACAACAGTCCAATCTTTAAACGGGAAGGTAGGTGAGATTAAACTTTTAATTTTAAAGTGTAAGAAATATAATTTTTTTTCTTGAAACATTTTCATATTCCTAGCCTTTCGTTAAGCCCTTTTAATCTCATTATTGACAAGGACGAATAATTAAATTAGACCTTTTGGATTCTAGCCCTCGTCTGTCACTTTGTTGGATCGTGTGTCCATTTCCTCCGTACCATACTTCGGATCCTTCGTCTGGGACAAATATAAGCCTTCTGCTACAAGATAGAAAAACATCTTCAGCCTTCTCATCTTGTCCCAGTTAACACCATCAGCCTCTCGTGAGCGCTTGCTTACACCACTCTCAGGAGCAGTAACACCATCACGTCCTTGATCCTAAGATGTACTAGTATGACTATCAGCAGTATCTTGAAGCTCAGCATCAGAGACAGAGATCCCACCTTTGACGGAAGCAGATTTGTAACTATATTCAAAGAGAGAGCCAAAACTAGGACCAGATTTGAAAGCACGGATGTTGACATAGACAGTGTTTTAATTGTTAACAGAACTGTCAACATAATTGTTTTCAAGAAGAAAACCATAGCCAAAGTTGGGACCATATCTGCTAGCAAACATCTTTCGAGCACTAATACATATCTTGTCTTAAGATTGTTGGAAAAATAAGACAGGTACAGAAATAGTAAAAAACTATTACAAGTTCTTCGAAAGGGTAACCTATAAGGATTACAATAGCAATACACTTGAAGTCAACAAGAATTGTGGCGACAATAAATTTATGTGATCTTGATCTTCGTTCTGAAATCAGTCTTGGATTTTTATCTTCAATTGCCTAAGGCTCCTTGAATCTTGATAACCTGAAATCAAGAGACACTAAATCTAGAAGGGTTACAACTGTGTTGAGTCGAGCGTTAGCACTCTGTTCTTAAGACAAGATTTCTCTATATATATCCTTTTACGTTAATGAGCAATAGTCTACCAAGATAAAACAACATCTATTAAATGAGCAAAGGAAACTCAAATGTTTCTCAAGAAGAACTTTGAGTGTTTGTAGTATGCTAGAGAGGAAGAAGATTTTCAGAACTTTTCAAGTGTTGCAAGTCTTTCCAAGTATCTTTCAAGTAAGTGTCAATTGATGAACAATTGAGCCAAAGGGCCTCAATTTATAATAGTGTAAGATGAGCCTCTTAAAGTGCCCATGTAATGTCCATATAAATGCCATGTAATGGTCATTCAATCCACCAAGTAATGCAACCAAATAATGGCTGATTTATGAAGGAAAAACTGACATCTTAATGACCCAAAATTTCTCCACAATCAGCCAAACCTTTGGACTTTCGTCGCACAATCACTGCCTCGTAAGCGTCGTGGCGCTGTAGAATTAGCGTTGCGGCGCCGCGGCTCCAGTAAGTGATTAACCAATTAGCATTGCAGTTCATCATTAAGGCACTGTGGGCCTGGTGGTGGTGGCGCTGCGGCGCTCCCGACTCCGCGGTGGAGCCACGACCCTTCTCGGCTTCGCGATCCTTTTCCGACCCGTTTCAATCTTTACACTATGCACACTTCTTCCTTAATTTACCAACGTGGAACACTCGTCATTTAGCCAATAATTGTCCATCATTCTATGTCTCAAACATTTAACTTATGTACCATTTGTTCGACTCATAAATAACGGGATAAACTTAATTCCACATTAGTAAATTTCCAACAAAATATATTATAGTATGTGGTAATTACATGGGTGAATGAGAGGAGATCTCAAAATATTGGAATTAGATTTCTATGAACAATGTGACAGGATGATTCTGCTAGTGATGACAAAGAGTGTAACGAACAAAAAAATTTAAAAACAATTAAACTCCAACCCCAAACCCCAAATTGCACAAATCTAAGGGACCGTAGATAGGTATACCATAAACTGACCGTTTTCAATAGCTAACATTTATCATTTAGGCTCGACTTCACGCATGGTCAATAATTTTCCACGTGTAATATATAGTATACCAAGGATAAAATTTGTCTAAAAATCATAAATAAATAAATAAAATAAAATAAAATAAATAATATTACATGCCACTAGTTAAACATAACAATTTAATACATAATATGAGAATCCCCATCCGTTGAATACCTGATCAAAAGAGTTTTAGGACAAGTAATGATACTTAAAAGATCAATATTTCTCTAAAAGTCATAAATAAATAAAATAAAATACATAAAAGACTTGATAATATTTAAAAATTATAATAACACTTTAATACATCATATGAGAGTTCTCATCCAGTGAATACATGTTTAAAAGAGTTTAAGGACAAGTAACGGTACTTAAAAGACCAATATTTATTTTAAAATGTCATAAATAAAATAAAATAAATAAAAATACTCGATACTATTTAAATATTATAATAACACTTTAGTACATCATATGAGGATCCCCGTCAATTTAAAACATGATCAAAAGAATTTTATAACAAGTAATAATACTTAAAAGGCCAATATTTATCTATAAAAAGCTATAAATAAATAAAATAAAATAAAATAAAATAAATAAAAAGACTTGATACTATTTAAACATTATAATAACACTTTAATATATCATATGATCATCATCACCCATTGATCACATGATCAAAAGAGCTTTAGAATAAGTAATGATTCTTAAAAGGCCAATATTTATCTTAAAAGTCATAAATAAATAAAATAAAAAAACAAAAAAACTTGATACTATTTGAATAGATGGAGACTCTCATATGACTTTATAAAAAGGCTTTATTTATTTATATATTTTTAGATAAATATTGGCATTTTAAGTATCATTATTTATCCTAAAACTCTTTTGATCATGTATTCAATGGATTAAGATTTTCATATGATATAAAGTGTTATTATAATGATTAAATAGTGGCATATCCTTTTATTTATTTATAGTTTTAAGACAATTATTATCCTTAGTCTATACATAACATGTGGTTAATTTTTTACCATGCGTGAAGTCGAGCCTCAATGATAACTGCTAGCTATTGACGACGATCAATGTATGGTATACCTATCCACATTCCCTTAGATTTATGCAATTTGGGGTTTAGGGTTTGGATTTTTTAAATTTTTTTCCTGTTGGACTAGTGCAAATTCAGCATGCTTCACATTGCAATAGTCACCTTTATTTCTCTAGTTTATCTCCAACCAAAATGGTCTAGAATTGTCCCGAGCACTCAGTTATTATAGATTAAGATGGTTTATTTCCAGTTTGGCTTATTTTTTTATTTATTTCTTCTACTGTCTCTTTTCTTGATCAAACTCCTCCATTATCTTTCTCGATCAAACTCTTCCATTCTTTTTTCATAAATAAAAATTTTACATTAAAAAATAGTCTATTAAGGGGTAGTTAGATGGTGGTCCAATCATTAGGCTCTTTCCCGAATATTTCAAAGATTACACGCATATAATGTGTATTTTCAATCATTGTATGTCATCTCTGAGCCTCATGAAGAGACGCTCCATATCATTTCTCGTGGTCGAGCTTGAATCCTTTTCGTCAGAACATGAGATCAATATCTTCATCAGAACAAAGACTGCTTTGAACAATCCTAAAACACATAACTATCACCTCAATCATCTTGATCTCCATCCACACTATGCTCATCCATGGGGTCTGAGTAGGCCTCACTATCAACTTCTACAATTATTTTTCTTTTCCTTCTCGTTTAACAACTTCTTCACCATTTTTTTTAATCTTTAACAGTCGCATTAGAACGGGTTTGAACAATATCAACAGAATGAGGGACTGTTTTTTCTCATCTTCCTCTACATATAGGCAGTTTGTATGATCTATATACAAACAATAGAGTGATGTTGATAAATCACGATATAGTAACAAGAATAATTGATAAAAAATCTAGTATAGACCATAATTCAGTTGCAAAAAGCAAAAACAGAAAAAAGAATACCGAAACAAGCAAAATAAGTATACATAACACATAAACAAAAATAGAAAAAGAAAGACCGAAACAACAAAAAATACAAGCTAAACTTTCAAAATTTTGAATAAAAATCGAAACTTTATGAACACCATGAATCGAGAAAATATAAAAATTTACAGGGCAATATGAAGCTCAAAATGCTCTGAAAGAGTTGCCGAATTAAAAAAAAAAAACATGGGAAGACAATTGAACAATATCGAAACTTGGGTAGAGGAAGAGTAGGTCGAAAGCTTGATAGAATTTTAATTTTAAAAAGTGAAAATGACGGAAGAGAGAGGGGAGGGGGTTATATACTTTAACACAAAAGAACTTAAGTGTATTATCTTAAAATCTCTAAAATTTCAGAAATGATGAATTTTACCCCAAAACCACTCCTCTTTATCCTAACCTAGAAAATCAAATTTAAAAAATTAGGAGGTCTTTCTCCAAATTAAAACTTACCAAAGGCCCTTTCCCCAAATCTTCTCATCTAACCGACATTTCTACAATGGTAGAAATAACAAAGCTATAAGTTCTTAAAATTGCTTAGAACTATGAAAAACATTATGTGTTACGTTGCCTTTCAAAAGTGAATATTTTGTACTAAACCTTCAAGATATATCCTAACAATGACTTTAATTTTCTTGTAATTTTCAGTATTAAAATGAACTAAAAACTAAAATAAAAAAGTGAAACCTAAAATAAATAATTAAAATGAACAAGAAGACGTGTAAAGAAAAATACTTGTCTTTTTGTGAAGCCTCTAGTTAAGGGCGAATGGATTTGCTATACCCGATTACATATTTTTGAGGTTAGAGTACATTTAAGGAAGAGCCGCTCTACTAAAAGTAAGGCTGGCCAGTGGGCCAGGTCGGGCCCACTGGGATCGGGATAGGCGGGGTCGGGACGGAGAGGAGGGGCGGGGGCGGGTTGGGGCGGGCCAGGCGGGATCGGGTCGGGCGGGACGATTCAGATCCCGCCCGCATCGATCCCTGGGCGATTGGTCTGCCGGATCGTGGAAGTCGGGTCGGACGGACGGGCGGGACATTTTTTTTTAATTTTCCACTAAATTAAAAATACTAACAAAGTAACATATAGTCATATAGTGACAGTCATATACTCATATTATAGTATTATATTCATGTATATTTATAAACTAAATAATTAAACAAAGACAAGAAGAGAAAATGAGGTATTTATAGTTGAAAAATTAGGTTAAAGTGTAAATATAATAATTTAGGGGTTAAAATAAATATAAAGGGGTAGGGGGTTGAGGGAGTGGGGGAGGCAAAAAATGGTCGTTGTCTAACAGTCAAAATGTAAAATGATCATTATTGCAACAACTATTTTTGGCAAGTGACTATTTTTGGGCGGGACTGGGGCGGGACCGGGATGGGACCGGGACGGGTCGGGCGAGACCATACCATGTTCCGAACCGGGTCGAGCTCCGGACCCGCTAATTTTTTTTATTATTATTTAATAGGGGTCGGGTCAGGACCGGGCCGAGATCGAGCCGGCCCACTGATCAGTCCTAACTAAAGTGTTCTTAATTTAAATAAAATTTTTCTAATAATGACATTTGGACTTTTGTTTTTCAAAATGGATGTACTTATTCACTATCTAATCAAAGCCAATTAATACTTCTAGAATAAAGATTAAGCAAAACAAATTTCATCAAAACTATTTTTAAATAAGAAAAAATAGTTACCTGAGCTCCCAACGTTTGACCGAAATTTCAACTACACATTATAACCAGGAGATTTATTATCCCCTTGGAATAATGTAATATGAAATATATTGCCTCTTAAGTGTTGAGGTGGCAAAGAAACTGTATTTCACTCTATTTGAGAGAGGCAAAAATAAATTAATAATTTTTTATAAATATTATTTATTTAATATTAATTTTTTGATTTTTTAAAGTCTTTCCTTTCTTTTTCATTTTCTTTTTATCCCATATTAAAATTTTAGTTTTAATTTTTTTCATCTGTTTTCTAATTTCGTTTCTTCCTCAATGCTACATGGCGCTGAAGTCACTATTGTCGCAACTCATAAACCAGTAAACCACCATTAAAGCTACTATCACTTAATACCCAATAAAAATTATAGCTTCAATTAGAAGCTCCATACCAGAACTATAACAAGGAAGAACTGAAGCAAACCCATTTCATTTCAATGGTAGATTTTGAAAGAAATAATCCATTGATTATTTTTATTAATGAATGAGGTATATATACAAATAACATATATGAATTTTTTTTCTACTATACATCTAAATCTCTATTCTATTTGGATACTAACTATACAATTATGGAAAGACTACAAAACTAATTCTACTATAATACAATAATTGTACATATATTTAACACACACCCGCAGTCATAGCGGACAGTCTTCGTACACTGAGACTATCTCTGAAATCTTTAAAAAGGACCGAGGGAAGACCATTTGTAAAGATGTCTGCAATTTGATATCTGGAAGGGACATGACAGACGCGTACTTGTCCACAAGTTACATTTTCTCGAACAAAATGAATGTCCATCTCAATATGTTTAGTGCGCTGGTACTGAACCGGATTTCCAGAAAGGTAGATGACACTTACATTATCACAATAAACCAAGGTAGCTTTCTCAATAGGATAATGAAGTTCTAATAAAAGATTATGTAACCAACATGACTCGAGAACCACATTGGCTACCCCTCGATACTCGGCCTCTGCATAGAACAGAATAACGTTGACTGACGTTTTGCAGACCATGAGACCAAGTTATTCCCAAAGAAACATACAATAGCCAGACGTAGACCTTCTGGTGTCAGGACAGCCAACCCAATCAACATCTGTATATGAGATAGTGTAGACGTCGACGAAGGATATAAATGCAGGCCAAAATCAAGCGTCCCCTGGATGTACCTAATAATTCATTTGAGTACATTCATGTGCTCAATCTTGGGATCATGCATAAACAAACACACCATTTGTACGACATATGTAATATCCGTTCGTGTGAATGTAAGATACTGAAGGGCCCCTACAAGACTGCGATAGCGGGTCGGATCCTTATATGGGGAGCCAATTACAGCACCCAACTTGGATTTATTATCAAATGGAGTGGAAGTGGACTTACATAATGACATCTCAACCCTCTCAATGATCTCAGCAGCATACTTCCTTTGTGATAAGAACAATCCACCTGCATGACGAGTGACAGCAATCCCCAAAAAATAACTCAAGGGTCCCAAGTCCTTCATAACAAACTCAAAACTGAGCATAGTTATGATAGACTGGCGTAATGCATCAGATGAAGCAGTCAAGATAATATCATCCACATATAAAGAGTATATAAGCCAATAACTAACCACGATGATATATGAATAACGAATTATCAGACATGTTGTGAGAGAAACCAATAGTCGACACAAAATCTGCAAACCTTTTATACCAAGACCTCGGGGACTTTTTAAGCCCATATAAGGATTTCTTCAATAAACATACACGATGAAGATATTTGGGATCCCTAAACCCCAAAGGCTGATGCATATAGATTGTCTCCTTGAGATCACCATGTAAGAAATCATTCTTCACATCTAACTGATGAATGAGCCATGCTTTCGAAAGAGCCAAGTTGAGCACAATGTGAATGATAGCCGGTTTGACCACCAGACTAAATGTCTCACCACAATCTACACCAACCTGCTGAGTCTTACCATCACCTACAAGACGAATTTTATGCCTCACAAAAGAACCGTCAGAATTGTCTTTGTGAGCAGAAATCCACATAGACCGAATAATATTAACACCAGATGAATGGGGCACTAACTCCCAAGTCTTATTATCAATAAGAGCATTATATTCATCGGTCATAGCAATTTTCCAGTTTCAGGTCATTCAAAGCAGACACAAGATTACGGGGTAGTGACGATTTAAGAACATTAGAATTTAAATTAAAATATCTTTTTGATTTAAAAATACCCCATTAACTTTGGGTGACTGGACCATGGTTCGGGGTAGAATTGAGTGAATTTTGGGAATTTTCAGAACACGGAACGTCTTTGGCGTGACGATGGGCTCTTTGGACCGAGCTGAATCTGATACTTGTAGTTGGGCCAGAAAGGCCACTGGAAACCGAGGAATTAATTGGGCCAGAACAGGGCTAGGATGATGGCCTAGTTGCTGGATCCAGTGACAACGATAAGGTAGGACATGCGGGTAGTGGGCCCGCTGACAGATTCGGGGTGCGGGAAGTATCTGATAAATGGTAATTAATATACGGGGATATATCATCATCCAAAAAATTATACGAACTAGGCACGAGACTATTGACCTTAGCAAACGGAAATTGGGATTCATAAAAAATAACATGGCGATTAAATTTAATGATGATTTTATTAGTTGATAAATCAAAACATTTATAACCACGATGATTCGACGGATAACCCAAAAATACACAAGGGGTAGAACGAGCCTGGAGCTTGTGAATTGTGGTAGACGGAAAAAGTGGATAACACAAGCACCCAAAGACCCTAAGATATGAATACAAAGGAGTCTTATTATATAAAATTTGAAGTGAGGACGAATATGTCAAACCTTTGGAAGGAAGAATGTTAAGAATATTTGTAGTCATTTGTAGAGCATGATGCCAAAAAAACGGGGGTACGGAAGCATGGAACAATAAAGTGCGGATAATGTTATTAATGGTACGAATTTTGCGTTCGACTTTCCCATTTTGTGAAGACATATGAGGACAAGAAAAATGAAAATTGATCCCATTTTTAGCACAAAACTCCCAAAACTCCATATTGTCATATTCTTTGCCATTGTCACATTGAATATTTTTATTTTCCGTTCGAATTGAGTTCTAATGAATGCTCTAAATTTTAAGAAGATGGAATAAACTTGAGATTTCTTCGCTATTGGAAAAGTCCATAAAAAATTAGAATAATCATCCAAAAATAGAACATAATACCGATGACCCATAGAACTAAGAACATGAGATGTCCATAAATTACAATGAATAATATCAAATGACATTAAAGTATGAGAAGTAGAGTCTACAAAGGGTAACTTAACAATTTTTTCTAAGGAACAAGATTGATAATTCGGAGTACTACGCTTACTCTTACAAGATAAGAGTTTATTTTTATCTAAGACAGACAAAATAGATGACCTAGATGAGCATGCCACAAGGAAAGAGCAAGGGCTGCAAAAGTTGAAGGCATGACTTGACGCGAGAAACCGAGACTTGGTGTGATTGGATAAAGATCTCCCCGACTATCACACCTCATGAGAGGACTCCCCATTTTGAAATCCTTTACAGAAAACCCAAAAGGATCAAAATTAACAAAAACCCAATTATCAGTTGTGAATTTACGGACAGACACCAAATTGTTATCAATTTTGGGGCATGAAGGGTATTTTTCAAGACAAGTGGTGGATAGGGGGGGGACAGAGTTTTATGAACATAACTCTGAATTGGAATTGAATTACCACTACCAACAATTATACCACGATTAATACTCAAATTGGAATAAGACGAGAGAGTACTTTGATCAGAGGTCATGTGTGTAGTGGCGCCGGTGTCTATGTACCGATTCGGGTCAAGTTGAGTCAATCCAAGTGTGTGCATCGCGACTTCAATGTCGGTTTGTATGGGTCATACTGTCGAGAATGCTTGTGTGGGCCGGGGACAAAGAATTCCACCATGTTGCCCCGACCCAATATTGTACCGAAACTGCTGGGCCTGGAAGATGTTGGGCTGACTGCTGGGCCTGGAAGGAGACGGTCCAGCCCACTGGGTGGCGGCTGCTGGGCCTGTAAAATAGTGGTTGTTGGGCCATAACCCACTTCTATGGGGCCCACTGCTGCTGGGGCTAGTAGGTCGGGGGCCCAGTGTTTTGGCTATCGTTCCAGTTGCCGCCGCGTTTGCCCCCAAAATTTTTCCCATTGTTTTTACAATTATTTTTGCCGCAACCGTGGGTACGATTTTGGCCTGAATGATCATCGAAACTTAGAGAATTTGTGGAGAATATCATCAAGATAACAGGGCTAGTACCGGTAGTCGCCTTCTTAGCCAAATCGACTTCTTCCAACGTAACCATGGAGCGGGCTTGATAGAATTCCGAAAGAGGGTTACTTTGACGAAGGATCGAAGCAGCACCGTTATAGGCCTCGGATAGGCCTGTAACAATCTGTAGAACGAGATGACTATTGCTAACAGGAGCACCCACATTGCGAAGTTGATCCGCCAAATCCTTGAGTCGTTTGCAATAAGAGGAAACGTTCGGAAAATTCTCCATAGCGACTTGAGAAAATTCCTGTTCAAGGGTGACAATGCGGGAATGACTGTTATCCTGGAATATATCACACAATATATTCCAAGCCTCCATAGAGGGAGAGTTAGGTTCCATAATCGTCTATAAGAGGTCTAGAGAGATAGTTGCATAAATCCATTGAAGAACTTTTACGTCAAAAATGACCCATAATTTTAGATCATCCTCTTTGGTGGGCACCCTCTCCGTATTAGGATCCGAAGGACGCTCCATTTTAGAAGCCGGTGGGATTATGTGGTGAAGAACTTGATGTGCCATCGCATGAATTTTAAACAACTCCGCTTACGTCCCATATTGTTCGTTTTCTATGTTAAGAACAATAGGAAGAACGCTCTTTATGTTAGAAACTGTTAGGGCAGGGTGAAACATGTTCTTATCAGTCATAGTGAAGAGAACAAAATTTGGAAAATAAAATTTTAGGGGGAGGGTCTCGGGTACGGAGAAACCGAGAGGGGGAGATTGGGATTTTCACAGAAATCAAGAAGAAGAGAAAATTTTGCGGAAGTAAGGAGAAGAACCTAGACTTTTGATACCATGAAAGAAATAATCTCTTGATTATTCTTATTAATGAACGAGGTATATATACAAGTTACATATATGAAAATCTTTTTCCTACCATACATCTAAATCCCTATTCTATTTGGATACTAACTATACAATTATGAAAAGACTACACGACTAATTCTACAATAATACATAATTGTACATATATTTAACATAATTATTTATATCATGGATTAAAGATTTAATTTATATCATGAACTAAGATCTTATCTCTTTTACAGTTCATTATCTAAATTATTATGAAATTTTAATTACAAAATGGACAACCCCTGCTCATTCTCCCCATCTTCATGCTCCTGTCGTCGATCTCACGTTCTCACCCTCACCAGAGCTCCAACAAACGACAAAAATGTCGGTGAACGAAGATAAACCGTCCAAACTCCAACAACGCCATCATAACCCCCTTAAAATCTTCAGATATGTTGTTTTGGGTGTGAGACAACAAAAAATAACTAAGTTCCAGCGATTGCTCTGACAAAATATCGTTCTTGAAAGAAATAATCCATTGATTATTTTCATTAATGAGAGAGAATATATACAAGTTACAATTTCCAAATAGGAGAATCATATTCCTATTCTAATTCCAAAATCCTATTCTAGTAGTATTGTCACGATACAAACCGAAGGGCCGCGACGGGCACCCGGATTCCACCCGCCGGGTACCCCAAATCAAATCATCAACATATAATCACAAGTAAGCACAGACTAAACCGAAAAAGATTATGAAAGATCTTGACCAGAAAACTGACTTATACATGTACATACCCATACCAAAGCCGACACGGCCATACAAAACCACTATCCACAAGACACCTGTCTACAAGCCTCTAAAGAGTATACGACATCAAAATATCATACCAAGACTAGACTGCAACTCTGGAACAAATAGAGTGCTCCGACATCAGCTGAACCAACAACCTACTAGTGTGAACCATCACACTTTTTAACTGAACCTGCGGGTATGAAACACAACGTTCCTAGCAAAAGGAACATCAGTACGACTGATGTACTGAGTATGTCAGACATAAGAAATAAGATCATAACATGAGTATAGCAACAACTGAAACAGAAACAACTGACCAACAATACTTATCAATACTTACCTCTGAGACTCCAATACATATGTCTAAATGGTATGCAATGCAAATACAGTATACTGATGGCCACACATGAGTCTTTCTTTTCATAACAGCCTCTGTGGGCATAATATACATAACTGTCATGCATGATGCACATGTGGTATACAAATGTCCACACAGGAATCCTATCCATAACCGCCACATAGGCATTCAGTTATATCATATAAGCCACACAGGATTTAACATTATCGTATCGTCTTGGCCACACATGCATTCATTTTTACCACACAAGCTCGATATGTGGCCTCTTAGGGTTCTTTTGTGATAATTTGTACCAGCTGCAGGTGGTGTGCGTATATAACGCCTTTTTCCCTTTTCCCATATCCCCTACATATATATACAATATTTACCATATAGTAATGTGTATAGCACAAGTGGTACAGGGTAATATGCAATTGCAATGCAAATGAAATGCATGAATGACAACACCATATTCCAATTTCAATAGGTGACATATTACCTTTGACGACACTGTGAAAACCATCCTCATCTTTTTCATATGCCTCTTTAAAGAGTTAGAAATAATTTAGACATGCTTTAAGCATATAATCAATAACATGAATATTCCTTAACTTCTAATAGTAGAATAAATTATGAAGCAATACCACGGTTATATTTCGTACGTAGAACATGCCAAAAAAAGAAAGAATTTATCTTAACATACCTCAACGTCGAATCTTTATCAATGATATTGGACCCAGCCTCTTCGACACATTAATCATAGACTAACATTAAGTATTTCCATCCCATACATCAACTTAAAAAAAAATTCCAACCCAACCATAAGGTGGAGAAAACAAGCTCTCCTAGTATTCCAAGACTTCTAACAAATGATTTATGCCAAAATCTCTATAAATCAACCTTGGGTTATGAAGAAAATCAGACCCTTCACTATGTCACATTACTTCTAAAACCAAGAAGAGCTAATGGTGAATTTCTCCATGTTTAGGATCAGTTAAACTAGAAGAAATAGGGGAATTATTACTGTAACACAATGGGGTATGAAGCTGCCAATTGGTTTGTGAGTTGTTGCTTATATCTTCCTAAAATTTACATCAAACTGAGGAGGACTTTAAACTTAATCTTCTATCTAATTCACCATTGAAATATATTGTCACCTCCCTCCATCTTTTAAGAAAAGCCTACATATAAACCTTTATGCTAGCTTGTATAAAAAATAAAAATAATCAGTTAGTTACTCCAAAAGAGGACTATTGATGCGCGATTTATGCACACACTAACGCAAGTGCACGTGTCTTGTCAAGTAATATAGTATAGGTAAGACCGAATATCTTCCTCAGGGACTGGTTTTCAAGTACCGATTATCTATCTTATGGTATCTATTTGGTTAACGTCAATTGAATTGAAATTCTAAACTAATAATGCAGGAAATAAACTAATTATGAAAATACTTTGATTTAAATCAGTTATGATGGAGAATTAGGGCTTCCAAGATCATCAACTATCCACTCTATTCAATCCTTAATACAATTAGACTAACTTCTTCTTCTACGTTAAGATAGCAGGTTAACTAGACCGTTTTATACTCCTGTTAAGGTTATATAAACACTCAACCCCAGTATAGCACTTTTCTACCTTTCGGTGATAAGATTGACTATAGAGGAGGATTAAGAGCAGCAACCTATTAAGCTACACAAGTATCAGGGTACTTTCGTCCACGATTTAACCTATGTTTATTCAACTACAGCATATTCACAATCTCCCCTTTCGGCTTTCGATTAGAAATCATATAAGTGATGATAATTAGTGATCAATTAATTACCAAGCTGTTATACCTCGTGGTTCAGGCCGTGCGTATGGGGCCATGCGGAAGGAGTTAGGACTCGAAATCAGAAAACTTCGGTCAGGGGCCTCAGCGCCGCGGCGGGCGCGCCAAGCGCGGAAATTCATGGCGCGCACGAAATCGCGCGGCGCCTAAAGTTCCGAGAGTCCGCAGAGCTGCGCCGCCGGGATGCAGGCTGGCGCCGAGGCGGGAATTTTGGGCGGAAAACTTAGAAAGTCCGATTTTTGTTTTAAAGAGGCCATGGGAGGGTGACAAGTGTCCCCCATCCGATTGCTACATGCACTATATTGACCAAGACTTGGTCATTTCTTTCAACATTTCATCTCTACACTCCATCTCTCTCTAAATTAAAAAGCTCATCCTTCTCTCTAAATTCCCAAGAGGAATTCTAGCCTAAGGGAAAAATCTGAAAAGTGTAATAGGAAGGAAAGGTTATTACAAGCTTGTGAAGACTATTGTGGTGGTGTTCTTGGAGAAAAGGCTAGCAAGGTGTTGGATTAAGTTTGGCTAAAACTCAAGGTAACATTTCTTCTCTTGTAGTTGGTATTGGGCGTTGCATGTTTAATAGGAAGAACTTGTAGTTGGAAAAAAATGCACTTAGAGTAGTTGCATGTAAGAAATGGGGTTTGATTATGAAAGAATTGGTTTGGGGGATTTTATGAGCATGTTGTTGCCTAAATACTACATTAGACTTGTTGGGTTAGTTGTTGTAACGTGTGGCTGAATTTTACACACCAAAGTTTAGGTGGGTAATTCCTTGGTGTTGGTTGGTTGTTGAGCCTTAAACACGGCATTTGAGCGTTAAAAATCGACCTTGGAAAAGGTGGCAAAGTATGTAGAAACAAAGGAAACGCTGCCCAATTTTCCGTAGGAAATTGGTGACTTTAACTTGGGAAAATTCTGCATTATAATTAGAGCTTGATAAACGTATTGTGGTCATTTTAGGTTGACATACTACGTGCGGTAAATTGGACTTAGCTTGTGGATCGACCAAGAGGTATGTGGAGCTTTCCTATCTCTTGAGCATGATTAGTTGTACCTATGTAGTACGGTAGACGTACATGATTTGGAAATCTTCGTTTGTTATAAGTATTTGATACTTGCTTCGTTTTAAAAGAAAAGTATAAAAATCCCTTGGATTTAAGGGAATGTGCTTTACTATTGTTCAACTCTAATATAACGGCTTTATGGGGAGTTGGTTATATTAGTTTGTGAAAGTTTAATGGAGAAAGGTTTTGATGTTTTGAACTTGTGGAAGGAAAAGGGTTTTAAGGCATGAATTGCCTAAGGTTTTACAAGAAATGAAGTCACTTAATTTAGAAGCTTGAGATAGTTTTAAAAGGAAATGTGACTTGTTTTGAAAAGAAATTGTAACTTGATACTATGGTGATTAGTATCTTGGAATTTTTGTATCAAGGAGTTATTTCTTAAAAGGTCGAGTACATGGTACTTGGGTTAAATTCTGATTTTCTATTAAAAGACATGTTGGTGCCTTAGGTATACTAAAATGAGAGGATATATTAATAATGTTAATAAGAAGTTAGGGGATTTCTTAACTTGCTTATGTTATGATATGATAGGCCGGTAGTGCTTATGTTATGATATGATAGGCCGGTAGTGCTTATGTTATGATATGATAGGCCGGTAGTGCTTATGTTATGATATGATAGGCCGGTAGTGCTTATGTTATGATATGATAGGCCGGTAGTGCTTATGTTATGATATGATAGGCCGGTAGTGCTTATGTATGTATGATAGCCGGATGAGCTGTGTTATATATATTATTACGGGTAAACCCCGGGTTATTCTTGTTATTTCCTTTGGACATACTGACACGATGGGTGGCCCACGGGTATGCTCCAATAGGATGGTTTACTATTTATGCCATGGATTTGCTACCCATGATGCGAGTGCGGCGCTTGTACTCATGCGGATCTGGACCATAGGATCCATGCGGGTGAAATAGTCCCATGCGAGTACGCGATGGTACTCATGCGGATCCACAGGATCCATGCGGGTGAAATAGTCCCATGCGGGTGAAATAGTCCTATGACGAGGCGGATGACCTCATGCGGGTCCACAGGACCTATGCGGGTGAAATAGTCCCAGGAGTAGGATTGCTTAATGATACTACGGGCGAGGTACCCTGTTTTGATCGTGAGCCTCCTATTTTTATGCTATAAAACTTATACTTGTTACTCTCATTGTTAGTAAGGCACGGCAAGGTAAACTGATTTTCGCCTATAACTCCAAACTTATATTTTGACTTATGATATTATTACGATTTTCCGCCGCATATTTGGTACATGTTGTACTAACCTCCTTCGGGGGGCTGCGTTCATGCCGCAGGTTGAGGTTCATAGCTTGCTGATCCGCACTCTTAGGATCACGGTTCGGTTCTCGGAAGGCTCCATTTCTCCGGAGGCCTCGTCTTTTGGTACGATTCCACGAGGGTAGACTTTTGTACATTCAGGGGTATGGCGGGGCCCCGCCTGTCATAGTGTTATTCATTCTTAGAGGCTGTAGTCTTGTCGAACTTGGTTAGTTAAGGATGTAATCGCTTGGTTTATGTACTTTTGGGTTAGCCATTTTGGGCTACACTATTCTATATCGTAATGGTTGTTTATCTTGAGTTTATATTCCGCTGGTTTTCTCTGATGTTGTGTCACTAGGGTGCCCGGGTTAAGGCACCGGTCACGGGTCCGGGTTCGGGTCGTGACAAAAGTGGTATCGAAGCGATTAATCCTCGGAAAGAGTCTACGTGCCGTATCTAGTAAGTCTTGATTATCGGTGTGTTGTGCACCACATCTATAATCGTGAGGTGCAGGATATTTAGGATTGGTTTCCATTCTTTCACTCTAAGATCGTGCGATAGCCGCGTGGTTAGGGTCGTCTCTCCCTAAAGTTATGGTGTTTGCATTCTGAAAGCAAAGATGACCGAGAAGATTATGTGGATTGCGTATCCAGGTTGGTAATACTTGTAGTATAGTTGGTATTGTGACATACAGCTATACGAATTTCTGTGTGAGGGTCACATATGTGTTGCCTAGAATGATTTTAGATTACCAGGATTTGGTAAGGACTAAAAAGATACCGGGAAGGTGTGAACAGTTAAGGAACTCTCATCGAGGTTTTACGTGCTAGTTTGAGATAATTAGGAGACGATGAGTTGTCGGAAAAAGTAATGGAACCTTAAGAAGCTTAATTAAGGGGCCCAATGGGAGACTATGTTTGTAAATTAAGCTACGTGGTATGCTTAAGAGGATAGTACGGATGGGATCCGTGTGGAGTAAGTAATGGTTGTTGTGACCAAGACGACACGACTATGGTATTATGAGAAGTTAGTATACCTGTTTATGGGGTGGGATCAGTTGATAGTAGTCCCGCTACGTGACAGAGTCACGAGGGTACAAGCCCGAGTCTAGTTAATCGTTTTACGGATTCGTGGACGCATTCCACCGGAACCAGGTTGTGAGAGCCGGAAATGACCTTATATTGTTTAACTTAGTAACTCCAAGATCGAAGGCCAACTTTATTATGGAAGTTATGTACGTAAGCTAGAATAAGTTTGGAAGTACGGAAAAGAGTACGACCGGTAAGGAAGTGAGCAACCAAGTGTGAAAGAAATGAAGCCAGAATCCATGAGAACCTTTAGGGGGTAACCACACCCGTGAGTGTTGGGTGGTAGCTGAGTGGGCAGATAATAATTGTCGATAACGATACAGTCGTCGGACCCTAGCAGAGCTGTTATGACAGACGTTGAGGTCATTATGAGTACGGGCTAGTTGGCCTCATGTTATGCCAACGTGGACTACAGAAGAGATTGATTCAGACCAATTTTCCTGCAGTTTGCCATCGAGTGGAGAGGAAGGGAAGTGGTAGTAACCAGTGAATTATCCTTCCTTCTTTGGCATCATTGTTTTTAATAAGTTTGTGTGACTTGTTCGTTGGAAAAAAAAAAAAAAAAAAAAAAAATTGACGCAGAAAGTTAGTAATACTTGAATTTGAAGGAATTTATGTTAAGTTCCCTTGGAGGTACTTGGAGTTGGTTTGGTGTGGCGGTCAGGGCCACGACCTTCCGGATAATTTCAAGGAAATGTGCAAGGCAAGAATAAAATAAGTACGGGCGCTGCCGACGGAAAGAAGAGGGCATCTTTGGTAGGTTTTGAAAATCTACACGATTTTAAGGCGGTGCGTAATGATTAGATATTTACAGGACTACGAGAGGACGCGGTGATTAGGGTTGTGACACCAAGGAAAGTTTATTGAAGGGAGATAAGTTCTCTCCCATACATAAAAGGATAGTCTTACGTATGGGTTATGTGTACCCATGTAGTTAGACGAAGGATGGGAGACTGGTAGGTCTTCGATCGTCACGCCATAAGTTACGCTTTAGATAACCGTGGAAAAGTATTATATTGGGGTAATTAAGAACGACGCCACGAAACGGTCGTGAAGTGTCGTAAGAAAAATGCAGTAGTACGATATTTGAAACTGCATTTATGGATCAAATTAGAAACACTTTACTAATAATTATCATAAGGAAGTTAATGACCACAACGATAAAAGAGAATACAAATATTGTTATCTAAGTTGAACTAGACACATAAAAACCGAAATAGTTTAAGACAATTAGTAAGTAATGGGCGAGGAACACCTCGAGGAAAGGTAGTAGCATCAGATCGACGAGAAAGATAGAATGAGAAGACGGAGAGGTGGTTTACACCATGACAACTTGAAATAACTTATAAAGGGAGGACGAGTAGACACTCGAACGATAAGAAATCTTGACAAGTCATTGGATTATGTAATACCGTGAATTGAGGTTGAACACCGGACTATAAGCTCTACGAGCTGAGAGAGGATAATAGGATTACTACTTGACAAGATCAAGGAAGTCTTCCCCCAAAAATTGTGATTGCGTGAAGTCTTAGCCATGCGGCAAGCAAAGGAATCAGATCCAAGTATAGTCACCAAGTTTGGTTGCAACAGAGACAGGGAAACAGGAACCATACCTGAGAGGGAGGATGCTCGCATCTTTTGCACGTCCAAGAGAGGCTTCCAGCTATTGGAAGAGAAGTCCACGACATAGCTTCTAACCCCTCTTGAGAGACTAGAGGGTTAGGGTATTATTGTAACACGTTGGGTGTTGGGCTAGGTTGTGTGCTGACGCAACACGATAAGGTTAGAGCTTATGTTTCCCGGCGGTTAGGGAAGCAAGAAAGGAATTACGTTACTCACGATTTAGAGTCGGCAGCAGTTAATCGTACTCAAGATTTGGAGGCAATTTCCTTATATAGATTTCATGTGGATATTTGCAGACCACAGGAAACTCGGTATATCTTCGCATCGAGGCAAATGAATTTGGCGAGACGGTGGTTGGAGCTACTTAAGGATTGTGATATTGATGTCCTATACCACCCGGAAGGCCAATGTAGTTGCGGATGCCCTTAGTCGCAGATTGATGGGTAGTCCGTCGGGTGCAGCCAGGAAAGGCGATACGGTCCGAGAGTTACACCGCTTAGCAAGCCTTGTTCGTTTGGTTGATTCCGTTAGTAACGAATTCGGTTCGAGAGGTCGCCGAGTCTTCCATCGTCGGGAGGTGAAGAGGCGACGATGAGGATCCGATTTTGGTACGCATCAGACGCAGCCTCTCCAGAAGAGAAGAGTCTATTTGAGGTAGCACCGACGGGTGCTAAGATTCGAGGCGGCCAGTGTGTTCCCGATGTGACAGACTTCGCCGCAGATTCTCGTGAGGCACACGGTGCTCGTTATTCGATTCATCCGGTCGACTAAGATGTACCATGACCTCAGTGCATGTACGTGGGATGGTTTGAAGAGGACGTGGCGGTTTGTTGCCAGTGTCCTAATTATCGAGGTTAAGGTTGAGCAACGAAGCGGTGGCTATTGCAGCTATTGATATTCGATGTGGAAATGGGAGGTGGTCAACATGGACTTTATTACAGGTTACCTCGCACCTGCAGGAGACATGATTCCATTTGGTTATTGTTGATCGACGAAATCACCCACTTTCTTCCGGACGACGCCACCGAGGACTATGCCGATTATATATTAGAGAGATTGTGAGATTGCACTGAGTCGGTGTCGATTATATCGATAGAGGAGCCCGTTCACGGCTAACTCGGAGGTCTTTCGAAGGGATTAGGGACACAGTGAGTCTCAAGACGTTTCATCCTCGACGGACGGACAGCCGAGCGCACTATCCGCACTCGAGGATATGCGGGCTTGTGTTATTGATTTCGGGGTAGGAGGATCATTTACCTCTTGTGGAGTTTGCTTATAACAACGGCTACCATTCTAGTGTTCGATGGCGCCTTATGAGGCCTTATACGGGAGGAAGTGCAGTCACCGATAGGTTGGTTTGCATGGGAGAAGTGCGCGAATCGGGCCAGATTTGGTTCAAGCAGGCGGATAAGGTGAAGCTTATCCAGAGCGGTTATTGGCAGCCCGAGTCGACGTAAATCATACGCAGATCATCGGCGTCGACACTTAGAGTTTGAGGTTAATGATTGGGTCTTTCGAAAGTGTCACCCATGGCGGTGTGATGAGATTTGGGAGGAAGGGAAACTCACCCAAGGTACATTGGGCGTATCGATTGTCCAAGAGTGGGCAAGGTTGCCATGAGTTGGATCTGCCGTCCGATCTTGAGGCGGTACATCCAGTTTTTCACGTGTCTATGTTACGGAAATGCGTTGGAAATCCATCTAGAGTGCACCCGATTCAGGATATCCAGGTGACAGAGGAGTTGTCGTATGAGGAGAGTCCCATAGCGGTACTCGATCGTCAGGTTAGACGACTCCGGACGAAGGAGTTGGCTTCCGTCAAGGTTTTATGGCGGAACGAGAACATAGAAGAGATGACGTGGGAAGCGGAGGATGATATGATGAAGAAATACCCACACTTATTCCCTATACCTCCGTAACCCTTTCCTACCGATTGGTGTTAATTTGGTTGATTATGCTTGAGTAATGTTGTGGCTCGGAGCATTCTTATTTGCTAAGGAATAGTTAAGAAGATATGTTTATATTGTGTTTTGTAAGGCTAGAAGGAACATTCGGACGAATGTTTCGGGGGAGAATGTTATACCGTGGTTCGTGCCGTGCGATGGGCCACGCGGAAGGAGTTAGGACTCAAATCGTAAAACTTGGCCGTGGCTCAGCGCCGCGGCGCCGGAGGCAGGGCCGCGGCGCCAAGGCGGGAAATTCATGGCCGCGGCGCCGGAAATCAGGGCCGCGGCGCCTAAAGTTCCGAGAGTCCGCAGGAGTTGCGGCGCCGCGGCGCCGGGATGCAGGGCCGCGGCGCCGAGGCGGGAATTTTGGGCGGAAAAACTTAGAAAGTCTGATTTTTGTTTTAAAAGAGGCCATGGGAGGGTGACAAGTGTCCCCCCCCATCTGATTTCTGCTACATGCACTATATTGACCAAGACTTGGTCATTTCTTTCAACATTTCATCTCTACACTCCATCTCTCTCTAAATTAAAAAGCTCATCCTTCTCTCTAAATTCCCAAGAGGAATTCTAGCCTAAGGGAAAAATCTGAAAAGTGTAATAGGAAGGAAAGGTTATTACAAGCTTGTGAAGACTATTGTGGTGGTGTTCTTGGAGAAAAAGGCTAGCAAGGTGTTGGATTAAGTTTGGCTAAAACTCAAGGTAACATTTCTTCTCAGTAGTTGGTATCAAGGCGTTGCATGTTTAATAGGAAGAACTCAGTAGTTGGAAAAAAATGCACTTAGAGTAGTTGCATGTAAGAAATGGGGTTTGATTATGAAAGAATTGGTTTGGGGGATTTTATGAGCATGTTGTTGCCTAAATACTACATTAGACTTGTTGGGTTAGTTGTTGTAACTTGTGGGGCTGAATTTTACACACCAAAGTTTAGGTGGGTAATTCCCTTGGTGTTGGTTGGTTGTTGAGCCTTAAACATGGCATTTGAGCGTTAAAAATCGACCTTGGAAAAGGTGGCAAAGTATGTAGAAACAAAGGAAACGCTGCCCAATTTTCCGTAGGAAATTGGTGACTTTAACTTGGGAAAATTCTGCATTATAATTAGAGCTTGATAAACGTATTGTGGTCATTTTAGGTTGACATACTACGTGCGGTAAATTGGACTTAGCTTGTGGATTGACCGAAGAGGTATGTGGAGCTTTCCTATCTCTTGAGCATGATTAGTTGTACCTATGTAGTACGGTAGACGTACATGATTTGGAAATCTTCGTTTGTTATAAGTATTTGATACTTGCTTCGTTTTAAAAGAAAAGTATAAAAATCCCTTGGATTTAAGGGAATGTGCTTTACTATTGTTCAACTCTAATATAACGGCTTTATGGGGAGTTGGTTATATTAGTTTGTGAAAGTTTAATGGAGAAAGGTTTTGATGTTTTGAACTTGTGGAAGGAAAAGGGTTTTAAGGCATGAATTGCCTAAGGTTTTACAAGAAATGAAGTCACTTAATTTAGAAGCTTGAGATAGTTTTAAAAGGAAATGTGACTTGTTTTGAAAAGAAATTGTAACTTGATACTATGGTGATTAGTATCTTGGAATTTTTGTATAAAAAGGAGTTATTTCTTAAAAGGTCAGAAGTACATGGTACTTGGGTTAAATTCCCGGATTTTCTATTAAAAGACATGTTGGTGCCTTAGGTATACTAAAATGAGAGGATATATTAATAATGTTAATAAGAAGTTAGGGGATTTCTTAACTTGCTTATGTTATGATATGATAGGCCGGTAGTGCTTATGTTATGATATGATAGGCCGGTAGTGCTTATGTTATGATATGATAGGCCGGTAGTGCTTATGTTATGATATGATAGGCCGGTAGTGCTTATGTTATGATATGATAGGCCGGTAGTGCTTATGTTATGATATGATAGGCCGGTAGTGCTTATGTATGTATGATAGCCGGATGAGCTGTGTTATATATATTATTACGGGTAAACCCCGGGTTATTCTTGTTATTTCCTTTGGACATACTGACGCGATGGGTGGCCCACGGGTATGCTCCAATAGGATGGTTTACTATTTATGCCATGGATTTGCTACCCATGATGCGAGTGCGGCGCCAGACTACGCGGATCCGACCATAGGATCCATGCGGGTGAAATAGTCCCACGCGAGCACGCGATGGTATCATGCGCGGATCCACGGATCCATGCGGTGAAATAGTCCCACGCGGGTGAAATAGTCCTACGACGGCGGATGACCTCATGCGGGTCCACAGGACCTATGCGTGAAATAGTCCCGGAGTAGGATTGCTTAATGATACTACCGCGAGGTACCTGCTTTTGATCGTGAGCCTCCTATTTTTATGCTATAAAACTTATACTTGTTACTCTATTGTTAGTAAGGCACTGCAAGGTAAACCGATTTTCGCCTATAACTCCAAATTATATTTTGACTTATGATATTATTACGATTTTCCGCCGCATATTTGGTACATGTTGTACTAACCTCCTTGGCTGCGCTCATGCCGCAGTTGAGGTTCATAGCTTGTCGATCCGCACTCTGTGATCACGGTTCGGTTCTAAGGCTCCATTTCTCGGAGGCCTCGCTTTTGTACGATTCTCGGCGGGTAGACTTTTGTACATTCAGGGTATGGCGGGCCCCGCCTGGCCATAGTGTTATTCATTCTTAGAGGCCTGTAGTCTTGTCAGAACTTGGTTCGTTAAGGATGTAACTGTTTGGTTTATGTACTTTTGGGTTAGCCATTTTGGGCTACACTATTCTATATCGTAATGGTTGTTTATCTTGAGTTTATATTCCGCTGGTTTTCTCTGATGTTGTGTCACTAGGGTGCCCGGGTTAAGGCACCGGTCACGGGTCCGGGTTCGGGTCGTGACACAAGCAATCAAAACAACTATTGAATAAATCTTAAATAAGTGAAGAAGAAATCAACTAATTTATTAATTCATGAATAAGAGTTTCAAGAGAATCACAAGGAAATCCCTAACAAAATAATTAGCTCCTAGCCATTGTCACGCTAAGAACTAACATAATCTCCATACATGAACTGAAATAAACAAAGCAAAAAGAAAGAAAAGAAAATATTCAAGAACGAGTCTCCAAGCCTTCTAGCATCCAAGGATTGTGTTGTAGAATATTTACAAGATGGTTTGGTGGATGGATGGATGTAGAATGGTGAATGGTGGGGAATGAATTCTTCTAATGATGTAGAGACTATTTATAGACCAAGAATCCTTTAGGTGAAGGGTTAAGGATTATGTAGGTATGAAAAGTTATTAGAATCCTTTTAGGTAAGGGTTTTAAGGTAGGAAAAGTTATCCCTTTAGGTAGGAAAAATTA
Organism: Przewalskia tangutica; assembly: GCA_029844215.1. Taxonomy (NCBI): domain Eukaryota; kingdom Viridiplantae; phylum Streptophyta; class Magnoliopsida; order Solanales; family Solanaceae; genus Przewalskia; species Przewalskia tangutica. The sequence goes on along the minus strand of CM056718.1, from coordinate 138,632,238 downwards.
TCCCTTTAGACTCAAAACATGTCACCGCCCGTAACTTCATAAATCCCGCCGCGCGCGCGTTCGCAAGATCAGCGCGGCTGAAAATCAGCAACTTTCGGAACATTCAGAACATTGGGCGCCGCGGCCGCTGCCGCCAGGGCGCTGAGGCGTTTTCGCGGATTTTCGCTTAATCGTCCTTTTTCGTCCGGACTTGCCTCGATCTCCTCTATAATTCCCGGAACTTCTTAGACTTCATTTCTTGGCCCTTTTTGTGTGTAATTCCATCTCATTTATGCTCATTTCATCTCCTTTTCGCCATTTCTCCATTTCTGACCGCTGTGACACAAAAGAAAGGAAAACGACCCTAATATTATACTAAACATAAATGAAATGAGTAAAATACTATCTAAAAATGACTCAAAAGGTGTATATAAAATACACCGATCAAACACCCCCAAACTTAACCTTTGCTCGCCCTCGAGCAAAGATCAAAAATATAAACAAAGACACGAAAGAAAATAAAATGACTCAAAGACATTGATCAAATTGCTGCACAATTGTCACTTAGAAAAGCATGAAGGTTAGTAGGATAATATGTAGGAACATGTAGCATGAATTTTTAGCATTCTAAACACATTAAGTCAGATATTTCGCAAATTCAATTTAATCATGCTCAATGGAAGTAAGAATACCTAACTATGCATGTCAATTTCAAAATCCTATGACATGTTTACTTGCTATTCTCCACTAATCATGGATACACATATTAGAGATCTTCAGGGCTTTTCAGGGTTGTAATGTTGGCTTAGGCAGGGGTAGATAAAAATAGACATTTAGGCTCAATTTACGTACCATAAGCTCTTTTGCTTTAAATTCTTCCCTTTTCTTTTGATTCTCTTTTTAACCTCATACCTATCTTTCCCCTCTTTTGTTTTGAGAGAATGAGGTGTCTGATGAATAGTAAGCACCCCCAAACTTAGGCTTTTGCCTATTTATTATTACTTTTTCATTGGGGTGCATCAAAATTGTTCAATCTCTTTTTGTTTCTTTTTCAACACTTTATATTCCAAACAACTCAATTTTTTCACTTATGGCCCAAATATGGAATTATAGGGCGTCAAAGAAAGGTTTTATTTTTAGGCTCAAAGGGGCTGACTAGTGATACATTTTATGTCAGGGTAGGTAAAGAATGGTACGAAAGGGCTAACAAAGAAATGCCTGAGTCATCTCCCTAACATGCATATCCTAACTATTTCGCCTCAAATAGCAAGCAATCATACACATAGGTTTAATCATAAACAATGCACAAGTCAAGAAAGATACTCCAAATAATCTGATTTCATGAATTTTTGGCATATCTAACCTAAGTGTTTAGATGGTTGCTTCTAATTCCATTACATTATTCAACCTTACTTCACTAGGCGATTCCAGTAACTACAGCATGCATGATCTAAAAAAAATTATGACTCAAAAGAAATACTCAAAAATACCAAAACAAATCAAAAAGACTCAAAAAACAATACAACATCCCTCCAAACTTAAATCACACATTGTCCCCAATGTGTGCAAGACTAAAAAAAATAGAGACAACTTACTGACACAACACAACGGTCATAACGGAGGTCTAGGAGGAAAAATTCTGGAATTACAGTTAATATGGCTTCACGTTCCGCGCCCTCGTTCTGGCGCCGCTAGTACTGTGGCTCTCTGGTTCGGCCAAGCGCTGATTCCAGCCGGCTGACGATTTACGCTTTTTCCTTTTTTCAGCTTTGCTCCTTTTCCTGCTTTAGCTTTCTACCCACCTGTCATCCAACAACACAAAACAAGAACCCCAGTCCGTGAGACTGTTCAAGATAAAATAAAATAAACTAAAGACAGAAATTAAAATAACATAATTAAAAATATTGGGTTGCCTCCCAACAAGCGTTGTCTTTAACGTCTTTTAGCCGGACACAATTAACCTTTTCGAGTGCCCATTGGATCCTTCTGCGAACTGCTTGCAATCCGAAAAGTTATTGTTGCAGGTCTCAGTTTTCCTACAACAATCTTTTCAACTAAGGACTTTAGGTATAATATTATCCCCCAAGTACACAAGACATGCTTGTCCTCTAAGCTCTCCATAATGTAGGGATCAGTGAGATTCCCAACATATCTCAACTCTAGGGGGTGCCCTTAAAGGTATGGACTTTCTATTTGGGGATCAACAGTGACAACTGGTGGTGTTTCTTTTGCAATAGGTATAGGAAAAAGAATTTCCAAAGATCCAAAGAGGTGAATAATTGGATCTCAGTAATCTTTTCCTTTTCTACACCAACTATCTCGCCAGATTACTCAATAGCTGGGTGTGGTTCAGGCTCCTCAATTTGCTTACCACCTCCCATAATGATGTCGCTAGGCAGATTTTCTTGAAGTGTATTGCTCATCCTATCCATCAGTTGCCCTATGTGGGTCTCCAAATTTTTGAGGGACTCCCTTGTCTCAGCCATATACTGAGTCTGGCACTTGGTGAGTTTGAGTATGCCTGCCTGCAACTCATCTAGATCATCTTCTGGAACTTGTGGGTTAAGCTGTTGTTGATGACTCTGTTGACACCCAATTTTGCCCATCTTTACTGAACATTTCATTTAGATCGTCCTTTTATCTCCAATTAATTTTACTATGCTTCTCAGTCTTGAAAATCGTCAAAAAATAAGTAGTTTTAATATTCTTCACTAATTATCGCATAATTTTACAATATCGAGTATTACATTTTTTTAATAATTAAAATATAAGCAAAACAATTTTAATATCTCGTCGTCAGTATTGATGATCGATTTTCTCTTAATATGTTCTTCAATTACTAAATTAATCATTTTTTATGAATATTATATTCAAAATTAAATACATGTATTAAATCTTTTGTATCGTATTTTATGCGTGTGCATTTTAAAATTAATTATGTTGACGGAGAGGCATATTTTAATTAATTAGAGGAATTGGATTAGTTACCCATTAATACCATAATCTTCTAATTTAATCCTCAAAATTTTATACTCCTAATTTTCTACCCAATTCTCATCCCCTAAATATATAAATCCTAAAACCTTTTTTATTTTCCCATTTCAGCCCAAAAGATCGAGCAACCCAATCCCATTACCCCTTTATTTTCGTCCAAAACCCTTCCCCAAACCCAAACAAATTAAACTATCCAGCCCACGACCCGTCGCCCCGCCCATGCCCATCAGCCCACCTTCTATTTCCCTTCTTCATCCCCAACATACCCCTAAAAAAGAAATAATCTCTGAAGACCCCCCCTCCCTTTCAAATCGACGAACCCTTATACCCACCAGTCCATCGCCACGAATCGCACTCCAATCCCTCGACGATCATCGCCACCCCATCACCTCCCATCACCCACCTTTTCCCTTCTTTACGAATCATTTCGCAACATCGACTCATGTAAAGTCGCCTCGAACAGAAGAGAAGAGATGATGAATATATCCTTCAGTCTCATTGCATTTTCGTCCTTAAACAATGGGTAATGGCAATACCCTTGTCCCAACAGCTCTTAACCTTCAAATCGTTCTGAAAAGGTAAACTTCAGACCCCATTCGATCTTCTTTTTCAGTCATTGTGTCCCGTCACTTTTGATTCCTTTTCTTTGAATTTGAATTTTGAATTGTGGCTGTTGGAATCCTCAAATCCCAACTATAAATACAGCCCTTTTGGTTTGTGAAAGGGGATCGAACTTTTCATTTTAAAAGGCTTAGAACCAATATTCAGTTCGTTCATTATCAGAAAATCAGTCTTGAAAGTCCAAGAACAAAACCCAATAGAAAAATCATCTTTTTACTCTCAGTCCCGACTCGAAAAGGTCACAAAAATATTCAATCTCATATTCTTCTTCAATCGCATAGCATAAAAATATCTCCGAGCGGAATCGACAAGTCGAAACACGCCTCGGTTCGCTACCCAGAGCAGGTAATCCTATTTCATTTCAAGTTCTGCATTATTTTTAGTTGATTTTCTAATAAAATTATGTGATTATATGTTAATGAAGTTGTTTAGGCGAATTCATAACTGCTTAGGATCCGTATGTTATATATTAAGTCCAAAATGACATGAAGCTGCTATTTACGCTTGATTAAATAGTGAGAAATTGGTTCAAGTTTGGTTTTATATAATTAAGTTTGAATCATGCCTGCATACCTAGAGTGATAATTGCAAAAAAAAAAAAAAAAAGAAGCTAAATTTGACTCTTATGCAGCGGTTTGATGAAATAAGGATGAGGACCTCAAGTCCAAATCTGAGGATCTGCTCACTTTGTTTTGTTTTCAACAATTATATGTGATGCTCTCATAAAATACTATGCTACTCTCTATTTTTATGCCCCCAATGCTATATGTTGAGCCATAAATGAAATTTAAAAGCATGATGCATAATCTTCTTAATTGCCAAAGGATTAGAGGTAGTCTTAAAGTCTAGGTTGTATATATCTATGCAGAGGTGTGGTCTAGCCTTCAGATTTGCACTATGGTTATGCATTAATGCGCATGTATATCAATCTATGCATTTAGAGTGTCCTGTCTTAGGTATGAATGTATGATAACTTGGATTTAGGATCAAAACATGAATAGAAGACCGACTACTGATTCCAAACCACCATGAGATGTGTGTTTATGTCTTCCAGTTCGTAATTAAATCTTTCCGTGTTTTGCTAATTTCGTAAGCTACTTTATATTTTGGAACTTCCTTTTAAGTGGTTCTTTATCCTCAATTGCAAATTAAGCTGGTTTACATCAGTGTTGTTTCCTCTAGCTTACTGGTTTCAAGGTGACATACTTCAAGGCATAAAGACTTGGGTACATTTTAGTTGTATACCAAGATCAGAGTCCCTGCTCATCTTCTGATATGTCATATAGGATATGTATGCTACTTCTTATGTCTAAATGTTCAATAAGAGGTTGGTTATACACCGATCTGTTAAGATATCCGAGTATTCATTCCTCGTTGTTTCTAAATGTGAGATTTTCATCTTTCTGCCCCATTGCTTCTAATTACTTTTGGGTCAAGCCTAATACATGCCTGCTTTTGTTCTTGCTATGTTCCAAAGATCTTGTTCGAATATTAAGACATTATGGACTGATATTCCTTTAGTCTAAAAAGACATTTGTGCCTGCTTTTCTTTTTCTTGCCTTCACACTGTCCAGCCCATGTGTATAACTAGGCTAAGCCCATTGGGATTACTTTATTTATCTCGTCATTTGTTGATCTTTACGCTTTAATCACTGACACACATGCTTAAGTATAAATTATATGCCAAAATGCTTATTTAATATTTTGATAAATATGTAAGGGAAATAATCATTATCTTTTCTTATATTTTTGCATGAAACATCGGGAGCAACGAAGAGTTTCGTCACGAGACTCATCATAACTTTGTCAAGTGAAGACCCGCGTCCAACACGTTGCATCTTCCTGTTTCGGAATTCCTAAACAAAATAGGGCGGGATGACATCGTCACTCGCTTTAGTCGCTTCAATTTTTTTTTTAATTCCGTCATCTTTATTTGTCGTCTTGTTATTTTATTACGTAACCCTGTATAATTATTGAAATGCTTAGAATAGTTAGGCCTAAATTAACAATTAAAAATGGGGTAGTTCTAAAATCGAAAACCCAACGCTAGATTATTTTAGGCTCGTTATACATGTCTAAGCTTTCAAAACAATTTGGTCACCCTTTTATTTGTATGATTAATCATAGGGAAAAATAAGGTTTTACTTTTACCTAATTTGCTAAAAAATAAACTTTTCACAAAAAATCATCTCTTGGTATTATAAATAAAATTGTTTTCTCTTTACTTTCTTACCTATACATGTATTTTACAAATAAAAAATAAATGCATATTTTTGCCTATACATGTATTTTTATAAACAAGTCTTCAACTCTTTTATGTTGTCAAAAATGCGTCTTTTGTTATTAAACTTGCAACGTCTTTTATTTAACATTTATAAAGGATTACATGTTAGCACAATAATATTAAGCTTAAGTTTGAACGGATAACCGCAAGTTAGCGGATCTTAGAGGGTGCCTAACCCCTTCCCTCTAGATTAATAAAGAACCCTTACCTAGAATCTCACATAGTTTCACAGACCTTTGAAATGGAGATCATTCGTAGTATTTTATGCTACATTTTCAGTGTCCTAATTCACTATAATAATTAGGTGGCGACTCCTTTAAATACAATTCAGGAATCAACCATGCAGCAGTAGTCCCGTTTCCGACTACGGTTGAAATGGGGTGTTACAGCATGGCGACTCCACTGGGGATTTTAGGTTCTTAACCACAACAAACATAGGTTAATTTATTGTGCTTGATTTTGCTTAAATTGCCTCCTTTATGTTTTACACTTATTTTGCTTTTATTGTTTTGCCTAAATTATTCTGCTTTACATATAAATATTTTGCATATTGTCTTAACTGCTATTTGTTTACTGCTTTCCTTAAACTGACATTCCGCTCATATTTCCTCCCTTACGGAAAATTAACACTATCACACACTACACGTGAGGTGCGCTTTGCACACCCGCAAATTTCTTTCAAAAAAACCAAATTTAGGAGAGTTGGCATTTTACGCGGAGAATCCGGTCCAACCGGTGGCCGCGTAGCCTTCTCACTCGAGTAGTCCGCTCGGGAACCTTGTGTCTAGTGAAGCCAAATCTTAGAAACTTAGGATAGAGCTATACCACCCTTTATTTTTAAGTCATGCATGCATTTATCTTAGGTGGGTTGATCCCTGGTATCGACGCCACAATTAGGAAAACACCAAAACTTGTCGACGGGTTTCTCAACCCAACGACCAATCAGCATACTATGTGTAGCGTGACAATGATAGACAAATCCAAACCTAATCATGACATGCCAAAATTGGGAAAAGTGCACCGTCATTTGGTCGCCATTTCCAACAAAAGCATTACAGTTGGGCGACTTGGACAAATCCATCATAACCTCGCATATTTGACGTTTAGGCCTACCTCTGGCATAAAGAGGTCCCAAACATGTTAGAGCACGCACTTGATTTGCAATTTGCTTATTGTTATGTATTGCCTGCAATTCTTTGCATATTATACTAACTTGGTTTGCTTCATTTATTAGAAGGTTATTTTGCTTAGCATATCCCCAAAAGGTTGATTCGTGTTGACTGGTAGAAGCACAATCATCCAACAAATGACCAATTCAGAGGCACCAGAACGAAACAACTTAGGACTCGCCCTCGCCTCGTAGAGGATGCAGGGCGTTAGAAAGGAGAAACACTAATGATCAAAACCTCGCCAAACTATTGCAAAGAAATGGAAATCATGCAAGCCAAATAGAAAGGCTCAAATATCACAAACATGTCTATTAGTTTGAATGCACCACTCCTGAGCAGTGGACAAATGCAATCATGTCACAAACCTCGAGCTTCCACTTCCCCAAAACTCCCGCAAAGACCGCAACATACCATTTCATACCAAAATGTCACTCACCTTGGCCAATTTGCAAACCGAGCTCCAAAATGATCCGTTTATTACATACACATCTTATCCTCCACCTACCTATATCTCCCACTCACCCAAATTGCCGTGCCACCCAATACGAGCAGAGGACACACATCACTGGTCCTAACAAACAATATGGGGGATTAACACATCCGACCGAAAGCCAACCATTTATTATGCATGCATCCTCTCAAGAGACAGATCAATACAAGGAAATGGAGCGGCAGACTCGAGCCAGAACTGATGAAAATATGGCAAAAGAAATCCGTAGTTTGAAAGAGGCATTTAGAAGCATTCAGATGAACAAGGGGGAGGCAGGTTTAGAATATGAAAACTTATGTATGCACCCCGATGTTGAATTACCTATGGGATACAAGGTGCCCAAATTTGACATGTTCGATGGAAAGGGGAATCCTCGAGCTCATCTAAGGTCATATTGTGATAAATTGATTGGAGTTGGGAAAAATCAAGCAATCATCATGAAATTATTCATCAGGAGTCTAACCGGCGAGGCGCTGGACTGGTACACATGCCAAGACCCTCGAAACGGGATTGGAATGCCATGGCACAAGATTTCATGGATAGATTCAGATTCAACACCGATAATCGCATCGATAGATTTTATCTTATGAAACTTGAAAAGAAATCCACAGAAACTTTCAGGGAATACGCCCTGAGGTGGCGGTCGGAAGCAGCAAAGGTCCAACCTCCAATGGCAGAGAGCGAAATGACCACCTTGTTTGTGCAGTCATTAAAAGACGCGACGTATTATGAAAAGATGATCAGTGTAATTGGGCGAAGTTTTGCAGAAGTCGTGAGAATGGGCGACTTCGTGGAAGAAGGCATTAAGACAGGCAGGATTACAAACTTGACAGCCCTACAAGCAACTAGCAGAGCAATGCGCAATGATTCCATGGAGGTACCTCACGAGGAAAAGGGATGCATCACCCTGTCACGGTCATTCGGAACATAGGCGAACAACTTCCGGTATCAAAGCCCACCGTTCTTACTATAACCAAAACACTCAAAATCCACGATATACTATCAAGATCAAGGCTACCCCATATCCTCGCTTACCATACCCAACAAGCATATCCAAAATACTCACCACAATCACGAACCCGTACACCAAACGGACCCAAACCCCGCATAAATACTGAAAGAAAGCCAACCAGAACCTATACACCTTTAGCCGAACCTATAGCCCAAGTGTATGAAAAGCTGAAAGCCGCAGGAATACTCCAGCCAATTCCCAGAAATACCCCCAGGCCTATATCCCGAGGGCACGATGAAACCAAACATTGTGCATACCACTCCGTGTCGGCGGGCACGACATCGCAAATTGTTATACACTCAAGGACAAAATAGAGGAGTTAATCAAGAGGAGTCATTCGGTGAAAGATGCCCCTCTCAGGGTAAACAATAACCTTATTCCCGGCTATGAAGATGCCCATGTGAGCATGATAGCTAAAGATGGAGAAAACAGTCTGGAAGGGACTATTACGCCAGCCCGAAAAGGGAAGAAAATTGAATCATCGACCAACCGTCAGAGAAGAGGAGTGCTCACGAGATTGTTTAACTGATGAATAAGTCATTTGTTTAGTTGTGTGCTGCAAGAGATGATCCTACTGAAGACTCAACCATTGAAGACTCAGAGCAAGAAGACAAGTGGACTCGTGCCCCTGCCCTGGCCCGCCGAGTCCGGAAATAGTTAGTTTAATATATTTTGCCCTTTATATGTATTGGAACTACGTTTGACCTGATTCCTCATGGATACGTAGCGCCGTCGCCTCGCCGTCCCACCTTTAGAAATTTTAATTTCACCCAATTTCGCTTGTAATGAACTACGTCATGACTGATTCCTCGCTGGGATACGTAGCGCCTAAATAGGCTTCGGTCACACCATTAGGAAACTTTCCCTTTATTTTTGAATCATAAAACGAGAATACACACCCACTTTTAGGCCAAACGCCATTCGCACATTCAAAACTGGGACAAGGTAGGGAACCAGGCAGGGGTTATGAGTCCAGGCAAGGCAGACGTCCGAGCATCAAGAGTCAAAACTACAAAGTCAATGCGAATCAACCACCCTCAAACTCACAAATTTTCTTTGAGCAGCTTTCTTCATATTAGCGTAAGCAGCGAAGGCATATACATCAACAATCAAATCCAGCAACAATGTCTAGCGCATCAGCTAGGACCTAGAGTCTAATTGCAGGTCATGCAGTGCACAAACGCACAACGAAGACATCATTACAATCCATATTGTTAACAAAATTGCATTACAACAACATCTCAGCATCCACATCATCTGACATATCAGGGACGACATCTCACCCATGTAATTACACCTCTCATATATATTTATCATTTCGCTTAAACATGTATACACTAATTTTTCTCAAGCTTAGCTTGCGGGAGCATTTATTCTACAGAAACTTATCAATGACATCCTTTATTACGCCTATTCAACGACGTTCATCTTATTACGCCCACACAACGGCGTCCTCCTATTTTCGCTATCAATGACATCATTTGTTACGCCTATTCAACGACGCTCATCTTATTACAACGACGCCCTCCTATTACGCCTATCCAACGACGTTATTTCTTATTACGCCCACACAACGACGCCCTCATATTTTGGCTATCAATGACATCATTTGTTACGCCTATTCAACGACGTTCATCTTATTACGTCCACACAACGACGTCCTCCTATTACGTCTATCCAACGACGTTATTTCTTATTACGTCCACACAACGACGTCCTCCTATTACGGCTATCAATGACATCCTTTATTACGTCTATTCAACGATGTTCATCTTATTGCGTCCATACAACGACGTTTCTCTTATTACGTCTATTCAACGGCGACCATCTTATTGCGTCCACATAACGACGTCCTCTTATTCCGTCTATCAACGACGTCTTCTTATTATGGCTGCACAACGACGTTAGCTCAATTACATCTATCAACGACGTCCATCTTATTACGCCTATGCAACGGCCTTATCTATATTTCGTCTAAACAACGACGACCCATATATCGCGTCCACTCAACGACGCAATCTTATTCGTCTATGCAACGACGACTTCTATATCTCGTCCACAGACACGCATCATCTTATTGCGCCTAAGCACCGGTGTCATCTTCATCACAATACGGCCATAAGACGACGCCAAGTCCGAAAACGACGCCACGTCCGAAAACGACGCCAAGTCCGAAAACGACGCCACGTCCGAAAACGACGCTAAGTCCGAAAACGACACCACGTCCAAAAACGACGTCGAGTCCGAAAACGACTCCGAGTCCGAAAACGACTCCACGTCCGAAAACGACGCCACGTCCGAAAACGACGCTAAGTCCGAAAACGACGCCACGTCCGAAAACGACGCCAAGTCCGAAAACGACGCCAAGTCCGAAAACGACGCCAAGTCCGAAAACGACGCCACGTCCGAAAACGACGTCGAGTCCGAAAACGACTCCGAGTCCGAAAACGACTCCACGTCCGAAAACGACGTCATCAGCATATCACATCTACGCAAGGACACTTTCTCTACTCTAAAAAAAAAATGCATTCTTGTTCATGTTTTATTACTCTGTCTTAGCAGTTATGCACTAACTCTTTCTTGAGCTTTAGTCTACAGGGGCAGTTGGAATAAGGACAACATATCCGCATTCACTGTCGCAACGCGTCGGTGCAAAGGCGAAATCACAGCATTTGCAGCAGGCATCGCATTTGTCGCAAGATAGCATTTTCTACTCGCACAGTTACATTGCTTATAAATTCATGCGTTATCATTTGCCTTAACAGTTATGCACTAACCGTTTGTTTAAGTCTTAGCATACAGGAACAGGAGCACAACGTGGAACTACCTCTTACGGCGAACCGAAGCAATTTGTACCTCGAATGTCGATCCGCTCTCCTCCAAAGATCCTCGCAACGCCAACGACTGGTGTCATCATAATTCGACATCGGGACAAATTTTAAATCGCTCCCGCTTTGGTTTTAATTTTCTAGCGTTACGTAACCCAAAGGTCATCATAATTCGACACCGACAAATTTTTAAATCAAGATCCGCCTACGTTAATTTTTCAAAGATCCAAGAACCGGTGTCATCATAATTCGACATCTGGACAAATTTGAATCTACGTCATTCGCTTTAAATTTTTCAAAGATCACCATGGTAGCCCAGCGTCGTCATAACTCGACACTGGGACAAAATTTTGAATTTTTGCGTCAGCCTCGTCTTAATCGCCCAACATTTGTAATTATAAGGATCGAGACTAAATTGGCTTTAAGTCAACGTCTTTGTCCGAAGATTCTTACATCATCTCCATACAAAGAGGGACAAGCTGTTGACACCCAATTTTGTCCCATCTTTACTGAACATTTCATTTAGATCGTCCTTTTATCTCCAATTAATTTTACTATGCTTCTCAGTCTTGAAAATCACAAAAATAAGTAGTTTTAATATTCTTCACTAATTATCGCATAATTTTACAATATCGAGTATTACATTTTTTTTAATAATTAAAATATAAGCAAAACAATTTTAATATCTCGTCGTCAGTATTGATGATCGATTTTCTCTTAATATGTTCTTCAATTACTAAATTAATCATTTTTTATGAATATTATATTCAAAATTAAATACATGTATTAAATCTTTTGTATCGTATTTTATGCGTGTGCATTTTAAAATTAATTATGTTGACGGAGAGGCATATTTTAATTAATTAGAGGAATTGGATTAGTTACCCATTAATACCATAATCTTCTAATTTAATCCTCAAAATTTTATACTCCTAATTTTCTACCCAATTCTCATCCCCTAAATATATAAATCCTAAAACCTTTTTTATTTTCCCATTTCAGCCCAAAAGATCGAGCAGCCCAATCCCATTACCCCTTTATTTTCGTCCAAAACCCTTCCCCAAGCCCAAACAAATTAAACTATCCAGCCCACGACCCGTCGCCCCGCCCATGCCCATCAGCCCACCTTCTATTTCCCTTCTTCATCCCCAACATACCCCTAAAAAAGAAATAATCTCTGAAGACCCCTTTCAAATCGATTTAACCCTTATACCCACCACCCATCGCCGTCTGCACCCAATCCCCGACGATCAAGGCCACCCCATCACCTCCCATCACCCAGCCTTTTCCCCCTTCTTTCTGAATCATTTCAGAACATTGGGACTCATGTAAAGTCGCCTCGAACAGAAGAGAAGAGATGATGAATATATCCTTCAGTCTCATTGCATTTTCGTCCTTAAACAATGGGTAATGGCAATACCCTTGTTCCAACAGCTCTTAACCTTCAAATCGTTCTGAAAAGGTAAACTTCAGACCCCATTCGATCTTCTTTTTCAGTCATTGTGTCCCGTCACTTTTGATTCCTTTTCTTTGAATTTGAATTTTGAATTGTGGCTGTTGGAATCCTCAATCCCAAATATAAATACAGCCCTTTTGGTTTGTGAAAGGGGATCGAACTTTTCATTTTAAAAGGCTTAGAACCAATATTCAGTTCGTTCATTATCAGAAAATCAGTCTTGAAAGTCCAAGAACAAAATCCAATAGAAAAATCATCTTTTTACTCTCAGTCCCGACTCGAAAAAGTCACAAAAATATTCAATCTCATATTCTTCTTCAATCGCATAGCATAAAAATATCTTCGAGCGGAATCGACAAGTCGAAACACGCCTCGGTTCGCTACCCAGAGCAGGTAATCCTATTTCATTTCAAGTTCTGCATTATTTTTAGTTGATTTTCTAATAAAATTATGTGATTATATGTTAATGAAGTTGTTTAGGAGAATTCATAACTGCTTAGGATCTGTATGTTATATATTAAGTCCAAAATGACATGAAGCTGCTATTTACGCTTGATTAAATAGTGAGAAATTGGTTCAAGTTTGGTTTTATATAATTAAGTTTGAATCATGCCTGCATACCTAGAGTGATAATTGCAAAAAAAAAAAAAGAAGCTAAATTTGACTCTTATGCAGCGGTTTGATGAAATAAGGATGAGGACCTCAAGTCCAAATCTGAGGATCTGCTCACTTTGTTTTGTTTTCAACAATTATATGTGATGCTCTCATAAAATACTATGCTACTCTCTATTTTTATGCCCCCAATGCTATATGTTGAGCCATAAATGAAATTTAAAAGCATGATGCATAATCTTCTTAATTGCCAAAGGATTAGAGGTAGTCTTAAAGTCTAGGTTGTATATATCTATGCAGAGGTGTGGTCTAGCCTTCAGATTTGCACTATGGTTATGCATTAATGCGCATGTATATCAATCTATGCATTTAGAGTGTCCTGTCTTAGGTATGAATGTATGATAACTTGGATTTAGGATCAAAACATGAATAGAAGACCGACTACTGATTCCAAACCACCATGAGATGTGTGTTTATGTCTTCCAGTTCGTAATTAAATCTTTCCGTGTTTTGCTAATTTCGTAAGCTACTTTATATTTTGGAACTTCCTTTTAAGTGGTTCTTTATCCTCAATTGCAAATTAAGCTGGTTTACATCAGTGTTGTTTCCTCTAGCTTACTGGTTTCAAGTGACATACTTCAAGGCATAAAGACTTGGGTACATTTTAGTTGTATACCAAGATCAGGTCCTGCTCATCTTCTGATATGTCATATAGGATATGTATGCACTTCTCTTATGTCTAAATGTTCAATAGTAGGTTGGTTATACACCGATCTGTAAGATATCCGAGTATTCATTCTGTTGTTTCTAAATGTGAGATTTTCATCTTTCGCCTGCATTGTTTCTAATTACTTTTGGGTTTGAAGCCTAATACATGCCTGCTTTGTTCTTGCTATGTTCCAAAGATCTTGTTCGAATATTAAGACATTATGGACTGATATTCCTTTAGTCTAAAAAGACATTTGTGCCTGCTTTTCTTTTTCTTGCCTTCACACTGTCCAGCCCATGTGTATAACTAGGCTAAGCCCATTGGGATTACTTCTTATTTATCTCGTCATTTGTTGATCTTTACAGTTTAATCACGGACACACATGCTTAAGTATAAATTATATGCCAAAATGCTTATTTATTATTTTGATAAATTTGGATGGGTACTAATCCTTATCTTTTCTTATATTTTTGCATGAAACATCGAGAGCAACGAAGAGTTTCGTCACGAGACTCATCATAACTTTGTCAAGTGAAGACCCGCGTCCAACACGTTGTATCTTCTGCTTGAATTCCTAAACAAAATAGTATGGATGACATCGTCACTCGCTTTAGTCGCTTCAATTTTTTTAATTCCGTCATCTTTATTTGTCGTCTTGTTATTTTATTACGTAACCCTGTATAATTATTGAAATGCTTAGAATAGTTAGGCCTAAATTAACAATTAAAAATGGGGTAGTTCTAAAATCGAAAACCCAACGCTAGATTATTTTAGGCTCGTTATACATGTCTAAGCTTTCAAAACAATTTGGTCACCCTTTTATTTGTATGATTAATCATAGGGAAAAATAAGGTTTTACTTTTACCTAATTTGCTAAAAAATAAACTTTTCACAAAAAATCATCTCTTGGTATTATAAATAAAATTGTTTTCTCTTTACTTTCTTACCTATACATGTATTTTACAAATAAAAAATAAATGCATATTTTTGCCTATACATGTATTTTTATAAACAAGTCTTCAACTCTTTTATGTTGTCAAAAATGCGTCTTTTGTTATTAAACTTGCAACGTCTTTTATTTAACATTTATAAAGGATTACATGTTAGCACAATAATATTAAGCTTAAGTTTGAACGGATAACCGCAAGTTAGCGGATCTTAGAGGGTGCCTAACCCCTTCCCTCTAGATTAATAAAGAACCCTTACCTAGAATCTCACATAGTTTCACAGACCTTTGAAATGGAGATCATTCGTAGTATTTTATGCTACATTTTCAGTGTCCTAATTCACTATAATAATTAGGTGGCGACTCCTTTAAATACAATTCAGGAATCAACCATGCAGCAGTAGTCCCGTTTCCGACTACGGTTGAAATGGGGTGTTACAGACTCCACTGTCTCTGATAGTAGTGGTCCATGTGTTCTGATTTTTTTCCCCGAATTTAACTTGCAAAATAAGAAAAACAACAAAAGGTGATAAAAAGATGCTCGCGGAACAAGTTAGAAACTTGTTCTTGGAGTAACCAAATTAGAAATAAGAATAGATAAATCGATATTGAAAGTACGTCAATCCCCGACAACGGCACCAAAAAACTTGATGCGCGATTTATGCACACACTAACGCAAGTGCACGTGTCGTGTCAAGTAATATAGTATAGGTAAGACCGAATATCGTTCTCAGAGACTGGTTTTCAAGTACCGATTATCTATCCTATGGTATCTATTTGGTTAACGTCAATTGAATTGAAATTCTAAACTAATAATGCAGGAAATAGGCTAATTATGAAAATACTTTGATTTAAATCAGTTATGATGGAGAATTAGGGCTTCCAAGATCATCAACTATCCACTCTATTCAATCCTTAATACAATTAGACTGACCTTTTCTTCTACGTTAAGATAGCAGGTTAACTAGACCGTTTTATACTCCTGTTAAGGTTATATAAACACTCAACCCCAGTATAGCACCTTTCTACCTTTCGGTGATAAGATTGACTATAGAGGAGGATTAAGAGCAGTAACCTATTAAGCTACACAAGTATCGGGGTACTTTCATCCACGATTTAACCTATGTTTATTCAACTACAGCATATTCACAATCTCCCCTTTCGGCTTTCGATTAGAAATCATATAAGTGATGATAATTAGTGATCAATTAATTACCAAGCAATCAAAACAACTATTGAATAAATCTTAAATAAGTGAAGAAGAAATCAACTAATTTATTAATTCATGAATAAGAGTTTCAAGAGAATCACAAGGAAATCCCTAACAAAATAATTAGCTCGTAGCCATTGTCACGCTAAGAACTAACATAATCTCCATACATGAACTGAAATAAACAAAGCAAAAAGAAAGAAAAGAAAATACTCAAGAACGAGTCTCCAAGCCTTCTAGCATCCAAGGATTGTGTTGTGGAATATTTACAAGATGGTTTGGTGGATGGATGGATGTAGAATGGTGAATGGTGGGGAATGAATTCTTCTAATGATGTAGAGACTATTTATAGACCAAGAATCCTTTAGGTGAAGGGTTAAGGATTATGTAGGTATGAAAAGTTATTAGAATCCTTTTAGGTAAGGGTTTTAAGGTAGGAATCGTTATCCCTTTAGGTAGGAAAAAGTTATCCCTTTAGGTAGGAAAAGTTATCCCTTTAGGACTCTGAAAACATGTCAAATTCTACCCAGAACTTCATAAATCCGGCCGTGGCTACATGAAAATCAGCAACTTTCGGAACATTCGAACATCACGCCATGGTTGCCGCGCTTGGCGCTGAGGCGTTTCATGGATTTTAATTTCATCGTCCTTTTTTCGTCCGGACTTCGTCTGATCTCCTCTATAATTCCCGGAACTTCTTAGACTTCATTTCTTGGCCCTTTTTGTGTGTAATTCCATCTCATTTATGCTCATTTCATATCTTTTTCGCCATTTCTCCATTTCTGACCGCTGTGACACAAAAGAAAGGAAAAACGACCCTAATACTATACTAAACATAAATGAAATGAGTAAAATACTAACTAAAAATGACTCAAAATGTGTATAACAAATACACCGATCAACTATGTATAAATCCTTTAGTGAAGTGTGAGGGGCTCCACATGCCTTTTAATCTCTTTAATGACTAAGTTATGCTAAAGATGACACCACATATCAAATGTTATTAGTCACTACCTGTTTTCCCCCTACGAATCCACATGGGGTCATTCACTTATACTTGTCACATAACTACTACTTAATCCCTTTATCTCCACCATATTCCATATTTATCAATTATACCCATAATTAATTCTTGATCTCAACTCACTTAAATCCGGATAACTTATAAGATCTCCCCATACACAATGTCATAATTCTTGTAATAGACACTAGTCCAAAACTTCTTTATGCATATTTCAAATTTATTCCCAATCTCTGTTGTCACATTTGTTGTATCCAAAATTATTTCGGGATCACATTCTTTTATATACTAATTTCCCATTAGCATATTTAAATATAATAAAATTTTCCTAACGCTCGGGTCTATATCCTTCGTTTACATGCTCAAATTTTTGTCCAAAATTACGAGTCATTACAGCCTTCCTTCCTTAGAAACATTCGTCCTCGAATGTTTGGGTGACATATACCATACATTGCTACATCGGAGCTCTCATAGTCATCAAGCATTAATGATATAATGATTACTTCATCTCATCTTCTATTTTCCACGTCATCTCTACCACATTCTTATTTCTCCATAACACTTTCACAGAAGCTATTTCCTTAGTCCTCAAACAGGAATCTCTTCGTATGACAAATCCTCTGTAACCTACACATCTTCAATCGGTATAATCCAAGAAAGATCTCCAACACATGCTCTCAACATGGAAATGTGAAAGACTGGATGAACAAACTCCAACTTCGAGGGTAAGTCCAATTCATATGCTACTTGGACAAATCTTCGAATTATATGGTATGGTCCAATATATCTTGGGCTACGCTTTTTATTTCTTTCTGAATCTCATTACTTTCTTCATAGGAGAAATTTTCAAGAATATCCAATCATTTACCTGGAACTCTAAGTCTCCGCCGTCACACATCTGAATATGACTTCTAACAATTCTGAGTCGTTAACAATCGTTCCTGGATAAGCTTTACCTTCTCTATGGCTTGATGCACTAAGTTTGGTCCAAATAACTTTGATTCGCCCACCTCGAACTATCCAATAAGAGATCTACACTTCCGTCCGTATAAAGACTCATATGGAGCCATTTTAATATTGGCATGATAGTTGTTATTATACGCGAACTCAATAAGGGGTAAGTGATTATCCCAACTTCCCTTAAGGTCCAACACACAAGCTTGTAAGATGTCCTCGAGCGTTTGAATCGCTCGTTCGGCATGACCGTCTGTCTGAGGATGGAAAGTCGTACTTAAATTAACTTGGGTGCCTAATCCTTTTTGAAATGACTTCCAGAAGTTAGCTGTAAACTGAGAACCTCGGTCAGATATAATAAAAACATGCACACCATGAAGTCGAACAATCTCCTTAATATATAGCTTCACGTATTCCTCGGCTGTGTAGGTAATTTTCACTGGCAAGAAATGAGCTGATTTGGTCAGTATGTCAATGAGCACCCAAATAAACTTACTGAGAAAATGAGGTAACCCCATATTGAAATTCATATTAATCATTTCCCATTTCCATATCAGAATCTCGATGTTCTGAGTCAAGCCACCGGGTTTTTGCTGCTCTATTTACATGCTGACAATTAAGAGACTGAACCACCAATTCTGCAATGTTTCTCTTCATGTCGTCCTACCAATACATACCTTTTTGAGATCATGATACATCTTAGTAGATCCATGGTGAATGGAATATTGTGAACAATGGACCTCCGTCGTAATCTTGTCTCGTAATCCTGCTATATTCAGAATACACAAATGGGCCTTACATATAAGGGTCCCTCTCCCATTATACTCGAAGGTTGCAGTTTTCTTTTTGTTAAATATCTTCTCCAATATTCTCTAAAAATGGGATCTTCATCGTGATGTTCCTTTTTCTTCCCATACGAAGGATGACCCTGCTGTATACTGAGTCATAGGGCTATCACTATCTGAATCCTTCAATCGGACTCCCCCTTAACTAACTGATGTGTTCCCTCATATCAACTTCTCCCCCTATTCCTTACATTAGTCAAGATGCTAGTGGATGAATGATCATATTGTCAACTTAGTTTTGTTTACTAACTGGTGTGCTGGAAACTCTTATATTTGTAGTATCTCAAACATGAACACTTTATGAACAATGTCATCGAATCTAAAGTGTGTGTATCATCACAACTAACTCTCATTCACGGTCTGAAAGAAATCCCCTTTTTTGTACCTTCTCACTACTCGTAGATATAAACACTTCATTTCTTTTGACACTTGTTCACTTATTTCCTTACTTGTTGTATTCCTCATAATTCAAAAATATTCTAGTATACATACGTAATCTCAAACATTGCTACTGATTCCAATCTTTGGCGTTACTACCCCTTAAGGGATGAATTGTTAACTTATTCATTTATTCAGTACGTAGAAGACTCTGAAGAATTGCATTACATGACATTGAGCTAATATCTCCAAACCTGGTCATTGTACTTCGCCTCAAATTCTTCCACTTGCCTTATGGCTAACACTTTCTGTCAATGGCGTTTTAAGAAAAGATTTCCTTGATCTCGTTAAGCTGTAAACTCATTACTTTATCTATCTCGTATAACTTTTGGTCAGTTCAAAAATACTCATAGACATTTGTATTTGCCTGACATCTTATCTGTACTATAATGTCATTATCTCTTGACGTATATCTTTAACGTCTACATTATATGCATAGGCCTCATTGTCATTTTTCACCTGTTTAGGTGCTAATCTCGAGCTTTACTTACTGTTACTTTCGCTTACATACTTTCTGAAAGTTATGACTGCATATATCGTGGAATCGATGATTCATATGTTTAGATCCAATTCATGGTGTTACGTGATCCAATGACTTGTCAAGCTTTCTTGTTCTATAATTATTAGGTCTCTCATCGATCGAGTGCCCATTCGTCTTACCTTTACATTTCCATTTCAAGTTGTCTTGGGGTCTCTCATCTCAAAGTACTTCTCATACTATCTTCCTGAACATCAGAGGTTCGTCACCTTTGGCGTAAAAGTTCTTATTGTCCTTTCTCTACTGTTGATCATTACGCTGTTGTGGAATAATCATACTCTTGTGAAACATACATTTCATTCACCTTTATCCTTCTTGTCATAACCCTTCATTCTACTCATCATTAAACGGAAAATATTTCTACCTTGCTACATCGATCATATAGTTACATTCATACTTATTAATGGTTTTCATATTTCTTACAGTCATTCTTCGATTGTTCCATAGTTCTCGTCCTCAATTACCCCGAAGAAACCATTGTTATCCATAGGTTATGTAGAATTGTAATATGCTGCACAATGAAGCTGAAGACCTTACTAGTCCAATACCTATAGCATACCTTAGCTTACTAACATGATACATGTAATTCTTAATAATACACAATATCACCCTTTACGCAAGAACGATGGCTTATATCCCTTCCATAATCTTCCCTTCTAGAATTGTTCTCCGTTCCTCTCTGACCACTGCTCCTTGTCTCACTATATTACCGGTTGCATGATCCCTTCAGAAGCTCTTTATTCCCAGCAAGTGAACGTAGAATTCCGCAAAAGCTTGTATAATCCCTGACATATTATTTAGAGTACAACCCTTTTAGTCCTTTATATTGAATATCATATTCGCACTTCTCCTTGCTTTTATCAAGCTGTGGAATACATTTATATTCATATCTCCACATATTAGCTATTGCATTTTTTTTTTTGCACTTCGGTTGAAAGAATTTTGTCCTTACCTCATCCACCTCTGATAGTCCTTAGCACATTGTACTTCTTTTGTAATCAAAGCCACATTCATTGGGTCCTGTTGTAGTTCCCTCTAGAATTCTAATCAACAAAAGTCACTGTAAACATGTAGATTTTCATAACCTACTAAACCTTCTAATGATGTCTTCCGTTTTTCATTTGTATCACTTATACTCATCTTGTCATGCGCATCAACTTGGGACACTTCAGAATATTGTGGTCATGACTGCCACACTAAACCAACCCCCTGTACCTTTGTGGCATACTCCAGCATACGCTCGACCATAATGACTACAAGATGGTCGGAGTAGTCTCACTCGACCTTTGCAACTTTGATCCTGAGAAGTTGGCATCTTCGAATCCTTTACATATCAGCGATCCTTAGTTAATAAAATCCCTGACCCTTTAAGGGCCTATCGCTATCCGACACTCTAGGCTGAAGCCTTTCTTGAGAGCCAACCAATTGATTCAATGCCTGCACCGGTCTTCTTACATCCTAATCAGACGGAGCCAGTGGTAGGACTGATGATACATGATCTTCCCTCAACTCCTCTGGTGCTACCGGATTCGTCGATACTTGGAAAAACAACTTACTCATATCCTCTGACGGATCTGTCCTACTAGAAAGCATACTACTCATAATAACACTCAATCCAACTTTAATTTCCCTGCTAATCATAATCCTACCGGAAGAAAGCGTTGCTATAATTGTAAACACAATAAGGTCTACAAGGCAAATCCTTACGAACTTTTGTATTCCGGTGTGTAATACCTCTTTTATTTTACTCCTTCCCAAAACAAATGTTTCGCTTCCCAGGTTTGCACTATCTCTTTAGTATATGCGCGAGACAACTTCTCATAATCTCGAAAATTTCTAACATACTACTGCCCTTCTGGCGTATCAACCGTTTTGATAGAAATCGCTCATTTACTAGCTATGAGTATAAACTAACTGAAGTCTTTTTGATAATCGGTGTTATCGAAACTGTAACAGGCACGAGTTAAACTCGAATTTTTAATACTCAGCTCTACTGCACGATTTACGAGATAACAGAATAGACACCATCCCTAAATGTCAGATAGCCTCATGTGTATAAGTATGGTGCACAACATACTCATACACAAGACTCTACTAAACACGGCTTGTAGACTCCCTAGAACAGACATGCTTTGATACCAATTTTGTCACGATCCAAACCGAAGGGCCACGACGGGAACCCGTATTCCACCCGTCGGGTACCCCAAATCAAATCATCAACATATAATCACAAGTAAGCACAGACTAAGCCGAAAAAGATTATGAAAGCTCTTGACCAAAAAATTGACTTATACATGTACATACTCATACCAAGGCCGACACGGCCATACAAAACCACTATCCACAAGACACCTGTCTACAAGCCTTTAAAGAGTATACGACATCAAAATATCATACCAAGACTAGACTGCAACTCTGGAACAAATAGAGTGTTCCGACATTAGCTGAACCAGCAACCTACCAGTGTGAACCATCACTCTTTTAATCAATCATGGTATGAAACGCGGCGTCAAAGAAAAGGAATGTCAGTACGACTGATATACTGAGTATGTCAGGCATAAGAAACAATATCATAACAGGAGTATAGCAACAACTGAAACAGAAACAACTGACCAACAATACTTATCATTACTTACCTCTGAGACTCCAATACATATGTCTAAATGGTATACAATGCAAATACAGTATACTGATGGCCACACATGCGTCTTTCTTTTCATAACAGCCTCTGTGGGCATAATATACATAATTGTCATGCATGATGCACATGCGGTATACTAATGTCCACACATGAATCCTATCCATAACCGCCACACAGGCATTCAGTTATATCATATAAGCCACACATGCTTTAACATTATCATATCGTCTTGGCCACACAGGCATCTATTTTGATCACACAGGCTCGGTATATGGCCTCTTAGGGCTCTTTTGTGATAATTTGTATCAGCTGCAGGTGGTGTACATATTTAACACCCTTTTCCCTTTTCCCATATTCCCTACATATATATACAATATTTACCATATAGTAATGTGCATAGCATAAGTGGTCCAGAGTAATATGCAATTGTAATGCAAATGAAATGCATGAATGAAAACACCATATTCCAATTTCAACAGGTGACATATTACCTTTGACGATACTGTGAAAATCATCCTCATCTTTTTCATGTGCCTCTTTAAGGACTTAGAAACAATTTAGACATGCTTTTAGCATATAATTAATAACATGAATATTCCTTAACTTCTAAGAGTATAATAAATTATGGAGCAATACCACGGTTATATTTCACACGTAGAACATGCCAAAAGAAAGAAAAAAATTGTCTTAACATACCTCAACGTCGAATCTTTATCAATGATATTGGACCAGCCTCTTCGACAAATTAATCATAGACTAACATTTAGTATTTCCATCCATTACATCAACTTAAAAAAAAATCAGCCCACCATAAGATGGAGAAAACAAGCTCTCCTAGTATTTCAAGACTTCTAACGACTGATTCATACCAAAATCTCTATAAATCAACCTTGGGTGATAAAGAAAATGATCCTTCACTATGTTACATTACTTCTAAAACCAAGATGAGATCATGGTGAATTTCTCCATGTTTAGGATCAGTTAAACTAGAAGAAATGGGGGAATTATTACCGTAACACAATGGGGTATGAAGCTGCCAATTGGTTTGTGAGTTGTTGCTTATATCTTCCTAAAATTTACATCTAACTGAGGAGGAGTTTAAACTTAATCTTCTATCTAATTCACCATTGAAATATATTGTCACCTCCCTCCATCTTTTAAGCAAAGCCTACATATAAACCTTTATGCTAGCTTGTATAAAAAATAAAAATAATCAGTTAGTTACTCCAAAAGATGACTATGTATAAATCCTTTAGTGGAATGTGAGGGGCTCCACATGCCTTTTAATCTCTTTAATGACTAAGTTATGCTAAAGATGACACCACATATCAAATGTTATTAGTCACTACCTGTTTTCCCCCTACGAATCCACATGGGGTCAT
Organism: Przewalskia tangutica; assembly: GCA_029844215.1. Lineage (NCBI taxonomy): Eukaryota > Viridiplantae > Streptophyta > Magnoliopsida > Solanales > Solanaceae > Przewalskia > Przewalskia tangutica. Next base: position 138,608,109 of record CM056718.1, on the reverse strand, counting down.
TTACTTATACTTGTCACATAACTACTACTTAATCCCTTTATCTCCACCACATTCCATATTTATCAATTATACTCATAATTAATTCTTGATCCCAACTCACTTAAATTCGGATAACTTGTAAAATCTTTCCATACACAATGTCATAATTCTTATAATAGACACTAGTCCAAAACTTCTTTATGCATACTCCAAATTTATTCCCAATTCCTATTGTCACATTTGTTGCATCCAAAATTATTTCGGGATCACATCCTTTTATATATATTAATTTCCCATTAGCATATGTAAATATAACAAAAATTTTCCAACGCTCGGGTCTATTTTCTTCGTTTGCATGCTCAAATTATTATCCAAAATTACGAGTCATTACAAGTATAAGACTCCTATAATAATGGTAAGTGTACAATACTAATTAATGTAAAATATTACCTAAAACTAAGTACAAAATAATGTACAAATTTGTACAAAATCGAGAGCACCAATATATATAAAACACATGATATACATTAAGTGTATATCACATGTATATAACATATATTTAACACACACCCGCAATCATAGTGGGCGGTCTTCGTATGCTGAGACTATCTCTAAAATCTTTAAAAAGGACTGAGAGAATACCCTTTTGTAAAGATGTCTGCAATTTGATACCTTGAGGGACATGACAGACGCGTACTTGACCACGACCAACCTTTTCGCGAACAAAGTGAATGTCCATCTTGATATGTTTAGTGCGCTGGTGCTTAACCAGATTACCAGAAAGGTAGATGCCACTAACATTATCACAATAAACCAATGTCACTTTCTGAATATGACAATGAAGTTCTAACAACAAATTACGTAACCAACATGATTCAGAGACCACATTAGCTACCCATTGATACTCGACCTCTATACTGGATCTGGACAAAGTCGACTGACGTTTCGCAGACCATGACACCAAGTTATTACCAAGAAACATATAATAGCCAGACGTAGATAGTCTGGTGTCCGGACAACTACCCCAATCATCATATGTATACGAGACAAGTGTAGACGTCGATAATTAATATAAATGTAAGACAAAGTCAAGTGTCCCCTGAATATACCAAATAATACGTTTGAGCGCATTCATGTGCTCAACCCTGGGATCATGCATAAATAAACACACCTGCTAGACGACATACGTAATGGCTGGTCTCGTGAATGTAAGATACTGAAGGTCCCATGTAAGACTGCGATAGCGTGTCGGATCCTCATATGGTGAACCAGCCGCAGCACCCAACTTGGATTTAGTATCAACCGGAGTGGAAGTGGACTTACGGGATGACATCCCATCCCTCTCAATTATCTCAGTTGCATACTTCCTATGGGATAAGAACAACCCTCCTGCATAACGAGTGACATCACTCCGTAAAAAATAACTCAAGGCCCCCAAGTCTTTCATAACAAATTAAGAACAGAGCATTGTCATGATAGACTGACGTAATGCATCAGATGAGGCAGTCATGATAATATCAACCACATATAACAATATATAAGCCACAGAAGAACCACGATGATGTATGAATAATGAATTATTAGACCTGCTGTGAGAGAAACCAATAGTCGATACATAGTCTACAAACCTCTTATACCAAGCCCATGGGGACTGCTTAAGTCCATACAAAAACTTTTTCAACAAACAAACATAATGATGATATTTAGGATCCCTAAACCCCATGGGTTGATGCATATAGACTGTCTCATTGAGATCACCATGTAAGAAAACATTCTTCACATCCAACTGATGAATGAGTCATGCTTTCGAAAGAGCCAAGCTGAGCACAGCGTGAATGGTAGTCGGCTAGACCACCATGCTAAACTTCTCACCACAATCCATACCCACATGTTGAGTCTTACCATCGTCTACAAAAAGAACCTTATGCCTCGCAAAAGAACCGTTAGAATTGTTATGAGCAAAAATCCACATAGACCGAATAATATTAACACCAGATGGACTGGGCACTAACTCCCACGTCTTATTATCAATAAGAACATTATATTCGTCGGTCATAGAAATTTTTTAATTCAGATCATTTAACGCAGACACATGGTTACGGGATAGAGGAGATTTAAGCACATTAGAATTTAAATTAAAATATCTTTTTGGTTTAAAAATATTCTGTTGACTACGAGTGACTAGTCTATGACTCAGAGGAGAATGGAGTGAATTTTGGGAATTAGCGGAACCGGGGACGGACTGGCCAGCAGGCAGTAGCAGGGGCCGAAACCTGACTCGACACTAGATTTGGCTGGGCAACTGCCCAATTCCAGAAACTGGGGCATGTACTTGCCCAGTCACTGGACTGAACCCAATGGGTAAAAGCAGAGCAGTGGGGCCAATGGGCGGTGGGCCCGCTAGCATATTCGGGGTGCGAGACATGTCTGATAAATGGTGGATAATATATGGGGAGATACAGTCATCCAAAAAATTATATGAACTAGACACGGGACTACACACTTAGCAAACACAAATTGGGACTCATAAAAAAACATGATGACTAATGATGATTTTATTAGACTATAAATCAAAACATTTATAACCACGACGATGAGACGGATAACCCAAAAACATACACGGAGTAGAACGGGCCTAAAATTTATTAATTGTGGTAGACGGAAACAACAGATAATATAAGCACCCAAAGACCATAAGATGTGAATACGAAAGAGTCTTATTATATAAATTTGAAGAAGAGACGAATATGTCAAACCTTTGATAGAAAGAATGTTGAGAATATATATAGCCACATATAGAGCATGATGCCAAAAAGAGGGGGTACGAAAGCATGAATCAATAAAGTTCGGACAATATTGTTAATGGTACGAATTGTTCGTTCGACTTTCCCATTTCGTGAAGACGTATGCGGGAAAAAAATGAAAATTAATCCAATTATTAGCACAAAATTTCCGAAACACCTATTATCATATTCTTAGCCATTATCACATTGAATATTATTTATTTCTCGTTCGAATTGGGTTCTAATGAATGCTCTAAATTTTATGAAGGTGGAAAAAACTTGAGATTTTTTAGCTAGCGGAAACGTCCATAAAAAATAGAATAATCATCGAGAAATAGAACATAATAATGGTGACCCAACGAACTAAGAACAGGAGATGCCCATAAATCGCTATGAATAATATCAAATGACATTAACGTATGAGAATTGGAGTCTACAAACGGCAATCTAACAATTTTTCATAAAAAACATGATTGACAATTCAGAGTACTATGCGTACCCTTACAAGAAATAAATTTATTTTTATCTAAGGAAGACAAAATAGACGACCCCGGATGACCTAGACAAGGATGCCACAAGGAAGGAGCAAGGGCGACAAACGTGGATGGCAAGGCTTGACTCGAAAGATCGAAATGTGGTGTGATCGGATAAAGATCTCCCTACTATCACACCTCAGGAGAGGACTCCCCGTCTTGAAATCCTTCACAGAAAACCCAAACGGATCAAATTCAACAGAAACATAATTATCAGTGGTGAATTTATGAACATACACTAAAATTTTAATCAATTTAGGGGCATGAAGGGTATTATTCAAGATAATAGGTGGATGGGGTGGAGACAGTTTTATGACCATAACTACGAATCGGAATAAAATTACCATTACCATCAATTATACCACAAGGGTTGCTCAAATTGGAATAAGATAAGAGAGTACATGTCATGTGGGTAGTGACGTCGGTGTTCGTGTATCAATTCGGGTCCAGTTAAGTTAATCCAAGTGTGTGCATCGCGGCTTCAATATCGGTTTATGTGGGGGCCGCTGCATGGTGGGCCTGCGGAGGTCGAGGCACAAGCACCCCGGCTTGCTGCCCCGTCCCATCACTGTGTCGAACAAAACTGAGCTACTGTGAATTGGGCCCGAAAGGCTTTCCAGCCCACTACCCGTGAGATGACGGCCCAGCGAAATAAGGGATGTTGGGGATGCAGGGCCATTGCCCACAGCCAGGGGGCCCAAGGCTGGGACCAGTTGGAATGTGGTCCACTGCTGCTACCGCGGGACCCACTGTTGTCGTTACCACCACCGGAAACACCGCGTTTGCCCCCGCGATTTTTTCCATTATTTTTCCGACTATTTTTTACTCCCCCTTGAGAACGGTTTTGGTTCGAATGGTCACCAAAATTCGGAGAATTAGAGGAGGACGTCATCATGACCACATGACTAGCACTCATAGCCGTCTTTTTAGCCAAGTCGACTTCTTCCAAAGTAAGTATGGAGCGGGCTTGATAGAACTTCGGGAGAGGATTACTTTGACGAAAGATAGTTTCAACGTCACTATAGGCCTCAGAGAGGCCGGCAACCATATGTAAAATAAGACGATCGTCACTAACGGGCGCACCAACATTGCGGAGTTGGTCCGCCAGTTCCGACAAACCGCTGTCCAAGACGGGAAAATACAAATTTGTCAATTTAACTTCTTGATTTTCCGACGATGATGCGTCTTTTTTTTGTCAAATCGTTGAAGCCACTAGTGCTACCACTGCCCCGTCTCATTCTCTCCGGCGAACTGATTTCTATTTAATTTTATTGACACATTTTGTGAAGAAGGAAACATGAAGTAGAGATAAGAAAGAAAAATAAAAGAAATTTTAAAAATAGAATAATAATTGAAAAAGGGAAAGAATAAAAAAAAGATTGAAATTCACAGGTGTACCAATGCATATAAGCGTATGACTTTTTAATATATTTCAATTTTAAAATGTTCAGGGGCTAATACGACATTGGAAAAGTAAAAGTGTGTAGTTTAAAATACTGTCAAACGTTGAGACATAATATATTTAAGTGAACATAAAAGACATATTTTAACCGAACAAGAAGTATTGTCCATCCTTGAGACATCAGATTAAGAGTGGATGTATTTCTTGTTGGTAAAATAATCTGTATTTGGCTAAATAATGTTTCAAAACAATATGTTAATCACTTAGTGAAACATATAACATTAATGAAACAATAAACGAAAACAGAATCTGTTTTGGAAAAATAATTTCAGAATGTAATCGAGCCCACTTAGTTCAAAGTGTGTCCTTAAGGAAATTATTCCTCACAAGATTTCGAGGTTAACGGAATATCGCCTCTCAGGATAGAACGATTATCTTACCAGAATAGTAGTACTCCAAATTCCGGTAGCAACGAACCACTCAACTGCAGTATATCACACAGAATGAAATTTTCAAGTTGAAGAACAACTTCAGAATTGATTAGAATATGAATGAATAAATTCTTGGAATAATCAAGAATTTATAGGGTTGGAGGTATTCGTCGATCCGTTTGGATTTGTTTTTAATTAAATAATTAAATAATTAAAGAAACGTTTGTCCAAAAAGATTATCAATCAATCTTTTGACAAATCCAAATCCAAATCCAAATCCAAAGCCGAAGCCGAGCGAGCGACGACGACGGCGCGAGGGGTCCTTGCCCTCTCAACCCTTTTAGCAGCTAGAGAAGGTGTAATGTAATACATACACCTCTCTTTCCTTCTCTTTTTTCGATGTGGGACAAAAGAGCCTTTTACCCTCTTTAATTTTCATCCCATCATTTCCCATTCACCAATATCAAAACCCAACAATCCCCCACATGAATGGGGAATGGTTATAAGATAGAAGGATGTACGGACGAGTGTGATATACAAGCGAGAATTGACTGCATCTGGATAAGTAGGTTTCCCTTTGAACTTTCCGTAGTGAACTTATATCGGATATATTCGATCAATCGGTAGATTTGATATCTTTGAACCGTCGAACTTTGTTGTATACCTAGACAACATAAGACACACAATCAACCCTCAACCGTTTATGGTTCTCACGGTTGTGTTCGTTTCAGCCATGAACACCGTCTGGTCTCATGAGTGCATAGAGAATGAGCTTTTACTGTCATTCCCCTTTAAAGCGGTTTACACTTAACACTCACATAGGTGATTTCTAAACATGTGGTCCTATAGTCACATTATCTGGTCATACATCGCCAGATTTAGATAACCATTAAAAAACCTTAATGCTTTATTAACTCATTAACAAGCCATAAAGTCTTATCCTTATTTCTGAACATTGTCTTCATCCGAGAATGGGTTGAGTTATTTGACAATGTTGAACCGTCAGTCACAACTTTGTTTGATCTCCTTGAACCTAGCTCTTGGGATCTCCATCACTAGGTAGAGTTACCGCTACGATGACTTGTCCTTTGCCTTAACCCCATTCCCATTGATGATCTACCAACTCCCTCTCTAGATAAGCCTTTTGTAAGCGGATCCGCCACGTTATCTCTTGACTTTACATAATCAATTGTGATAACGCCACTAGAGAGGAGTTGTCTAACGGTATTGTGTCTCCGTCATATGTGACGAGATTTTCCGTTATACATTACGCTCTCGCCTACCTATTGCACGCTGATCACAAAGGTATACATATAGGAGCCAAAGGTTTGGGCCAGAATGGAATATATTCTAAGAAATTCCGTAGCCATTCAAATTTCTTCACCGGCCTTGTCTAAAGCTATAAATTCTGATTCCATTGTAGAGCGGGCGATGCATGTCTGTTTTGATGATTTCCAAGACACTGCTCCTCCGCCAACAGTGAAAACATATCCACTCGTGGATTTAACTTCAAACGATCCGGTGATCCAATTTGCATCACTATATCCCTCAAGTACTGCTGGATATTTATTATAATGCAAAGCATAGTTTTGGGTGTGTTGTAAATATCCCAAGACTCGTTTCATTGCCATCCAATGAGTTTTATTGGGATTACTCGTGACTCAGCTTGCTTATAGCACATGTTATATCTGGTCGTGTACAATTCATAATGTACATCAGACTTCCCAAAACTCGTGCAAAGTCCAATTGTGAGTCACTTTCACCTTCATTCTTTTGAAGTGCAAAACTTACATCAATTGGAGTCTTTGCAACATTGAAATTTAAATACTTGAACTTGTCAAGTACTTTTTCAATATAATGTGACTGTGATAATGCTAGACCTTGTGGAGTTTTATGGATCCTAATTCCTAAGATCAAATCAGCAACCCCTAAGTCTTTCATGTCAAATTTGCTAGCGAGCATACGCTTCGTAGCATTTACATCGACAATATCTTTACTCATTATCAACATGTCATCAACATACAAACAAACAATGACTTCATGATTTGGAGTATTTTTAATGTAAACACATTTGTCACACTCATTAATCTTAAATCCATTTGCCAACATTATTTGGTCAAATTTTGCATGCCATTGTTTGGGTGCTTGTTTAAGTCCATAAAGTGACTTAACAAGTCTGCACACTTTCCTTTCTTTACCAGGAACCACAAAACCTCAGTTGTTCCATGTAAATTTCTTCCTCCAATTCTCCATTTAAGAAAGTCGTCTTGACATCCATTTGATGGATTTCAAGACCATATACGACGCCAGTGCCACTAACACCCGAATAGATGTTATTCTTGTTACCGGCGAGTATGTGTCAAAGTAATCAAAACCTTTTTTTTGTCTATAACCTTTGACCACAAGTCTTGCCTTATATTTGTCAATAGTACCATCAGCTTTCATTTTCCTTTTAAAGATCCATTTTGATCCTAAAGGTTTATTTCCAGGAGGAAGATCAACTAACTCCCATGTATGGTTGTTTAAAATTGATTCAATCTCACTATTGACTGCTTCTTTCCAAAATGTTGAATCAGAAGATGACATTGCTGCTTTAAATGTTTGAGGCTCATTTTCAAGCAAGAATGTTACAAAGTCTGGTCCAAAGGAAGTGGATGTCTTTTGACGTTTGCTACGCCTTAGATCCTCTTTGCCTGGTATATTTTCCTTTGGTTCTTCCCGCGGTCGTTTAGATCTTTCACTTGACGACTCACATTCAGTTTTATACGGATAGATGTTTTCAAAGAATTCAGCATTATCTGATTCAATTACCGTATTAACATGAATTTCGGGATTGTCCGATTTGTGAACCAAAATCCGACAAGCTTTGTTGTTTGTAGCATAGCCAATAAAAACACAATCCACAGTTTTTGGTCCGATTTTTACCCTTTTGGGCAAAGGAACTTGGACCTTTGCTAAACACCCCCACACTTTAAAATATTTCAAGTTGGGTTTTCTTCCTTTCCATAGATCATATGGAATAGATTGTGTTTTGTTGTGGGGTACTCTGTTGAGTATTCGATTAGTCAGAGATAGCTTCCCCACAAGCTCTCATGCGTAAACCTAACTAATTAGTAAGACATTCATCATTTTCTTTAATGTTCGGTTTTTCCTTTCCGCAATTCCATTTGATTGTGGTGTGTAAAGGCGAGTTTGATGAATAATTCCATATTCCAAACATGTCTCGCAAAGGAGATTCGTACTCTCCACCCCTATCACTTCTAATCATTTTGATCTTTTTATTCAATTGATTTTCCACTTCGTTCTTGTATTGCTTAAATGCATTAATTGCTCCATCCTTACTATTAAGCAAATACACATAACAGTATCGAGTGCAATCGTCAATGAAAGTTATAAAATACTTTTTCCCACCACGAGATGGTATTGACTTCATATCACATATATCTGTGTGAATTAAGTCTACAGGATTTGAATTCCTATCAATAGACTTATATGGATGTTTAACAAACTTAGATTCAACACAAATTTCACATTTTGATTTGTTACACTCGAATTTAGGCAATACTTCTAAATTGATCAATTTTCGCAAGGTTTTATAATTGACATGTCCTAAACGAACATGTCATAAATCATTTGACTCCAATAAGTAAGACGAAGCTAAATTTTTATTAATACTGTCAACAACCATTGCATTGAGTTTGAAAAGGCCCTCGGTGAGGTAGCCCTTTCCTATGAACATATCATTCTTACTTATTACAATTTTCTCACTAACCAACACACACTTAAACCCGTTTTTGACGAGTAATCCAATAAACTAAATTCTTCCGAATTGTTGAACGTGCGTAACATTGTTGAGAGTCGACCTTGCCTAAGTCATCTTGTAAGTATCTTCCCATATCCTTCAACCTTGGCATTGCAAGATTTCCATAAACAAGACCTCTTCGGGTCCAAATGAGCATAGGTTGCAAATGCTTCTTTGCAATGCAAACATGCCGAGTGGCACCGTAATCCAGCCACCACTCCTTCGGGTTTCCAACCAAATTGCACTGACAAAGATTGCACACGGATCATTTAGATCATCATTCATTTCCACCATATTGGCTTGTCTTCTTCCCTTGTCTTTTTTCGGGAGATGACAATCTGGGCTTTTGTGGCCAGCTTTCCCACAATTAAAGCAGTTTCCCTTGAACTTTTTCTTGTTAGAACCCTTCTCTTTTCCAGAAGGCCTCTTTCTTTTCTTGTTCATTTTAGGAGCAGCATCTTCAACGATGTTGACCCCTTCAATTGGTGAACTCTTACGATACCTCTTTTCAGCGGTTTTGTTATCTTCCTCGATCTTGAGATGAATCACAAGATCCTCCAACTTCATTTCCTTTCTTTTGTGCTTAAGATAATTCTTGAAATCTTTCCACGAAGACGACAATTTCTCAATCATTGCAGCTACTTGGAATGCTTCATTCACTACCATACCTTCAGCAATAAGGTCATGAAAGATAAGTTGAAGCTCTTGAACTTGTGTTCCAACAGTTTTCCCATCAACCATTTTATAGTCTAGGAATTTGGCAACCACAAACTTCTTCAAGCAAGTATCTTCTGTCTTGTACTTCTTTTCAAGTGCACTCCATAGTTCTTTGGAAGTTTCTACTGCACTGTAGACATTGTACAAGTCATCTTGTAAGGCACTTAAAATGTAGCCTTTGCACAAAAATCAGCTGCTTTCCAAGCCTCAAGAACCATGAAGCTGGTTGTCGGGCATATCGGCAGCACGAGGTCTCACCGGTGAACTTTTGCAAACCAAGGGTGGTAAGCCAAAAGAACATTCTTTGCCGCCATCCTTAAAGTTGGCACCGTGAACTTCGCAGTTTTCTCCGGTACCGCAAAGACGGGTTGTAGTAGTAAATCGTGCAAGATTTGCAGAGGTAGTTCCAATTTCAATTGCCATTGTTTGTCATCACAAATCGACAAACTGTTTTAATTAATAAAGCCAAAATAACAATTAATTCACAGACTTCAACGATGAAGATTTTATTTCTTCAAATCGCAGTCGAATTATAAACTTAAACGATGAAGATTTTATTTCTTCAAATCGTAGTATAATTATGAAACTTTAGTATTCCAACGAAGTTTTTATATCTTCGAGTCAGAATGCTAATATTCATATGGAGTAGAAAACTATACAAGTTTTAATCTCCTTAAACAGAACGATGAAATTTTTATGTTCTTCAAATCGTTGCAACAAATATCATACACAACGGTGAAGATTTTATTTCTTCAAACCGAATCAATTTTGATAGCAACAAATATAATACACAACGGTGAAGATTTTATTTCTTCAAACCGAATCAAATTGATAGAAACGAAGTGCACTAGATTGTATGTTGTATACTTGATGAAGTTTTTATATCTTCAAATCAAGTATCCAAATGAGTAGAAAGTTATGAAAACTGTAATCTCAACCGGAGTAGAAAATCCGAAGATTTTAATCTCCAAACAACATACAAGAAAAACACTTTTTTTTCTTTTTCTTTCTCTGAAAAAACACTTTTTTTTTTCTTTTGGAAAACACTTTTTCCTGGACTTTAATATTCAAACGAAGTTTTTATATCTTCAAGTTAGAATATGAAATTACATACGGAGTAGAAAACCACACATGTTTTAATCTCCAAACCAGGATACAGATTAAAATACAATAAACATAATTTTCTTAAGATTGTTGGTAAAATAATCTGTATTTGGCTAAATAATGTTTCAAAACAATATGTTAATCACTTAGTGAAACATATAACATTAATGAAACAATAAACGAAAACAGAATCTGTTTTGGAAAAATAATTTCAGAATGTAATCGAGCCCACTTAGTTCAAAGTGTCCTTAAGGAAATTATTCCTCACAAGACTCGAGGTTAACTAATATCGCCTCCCGGATAGAACGATTATCTTACCGTAATAGTAGTACTCCAAATTCCAGAGCAACGAACCACTCAACGGCAAAGATATCACACAGAATGAAATTTTCGAGTTGAAGAGCAACTTCAGAATTTCAGAATTGATTAGAATATGAATGAATAAATTCTTGAAATAATCAAGAATTTATAGGGTTGGAGGTACTGATTCTGAATGGTTGCAACCATTCAGAATAGTCACCTAATTTTGGAGGGAAATTCGAAAAAGAGAGGGAGAGCCGGACGGGTCGATCCGTTTTTGTCCAAAAAGATTATCAATCCAAATCCAAAGCCGAGCCGAGCGACGACGGCGCGAGGGGTCCTTGCCCTCTCAACCCTTTTAGCAGCTAGAGAAGGTGTAATGTAATATATACACCTCTCTTTCCTTCTCTTTTTTCGATGTGGGACAAAAGAGCCTTTTACCCTCTTTAATTTTCATCCCATCATTTCTCATTCACCAATATCAAAACCCAACATTTCTTTGGAAAAAAAAAGAGTGGATGTATTTCCCTACATCCACTGCACGATTTGGTGGTCGGCATATACATTTAAGGAAAAGACACTCCCTACTAAAGGTGTTCATTGTTCAGTTTCTTATAAGGAATAAGACCTTGGTCCTGTACATGATATGTCATCCTCTCTCAGAGTGCGGTGGTTGACTCTCAAATCAGCCACCTGTTTGACTTATGACATAATAGACGTGCTTTTCAAGCAAAGCAATTTCATGCCATGAAGTAAGACCTCTCCTTCCTAGATATATCAGTGGGACATTCAAATAAGTAATACACCTTAAATGAATGTTAATGAAAGAATCAACAAAGTAAACCCACCATATGCAAGAGGCCTCCAAGTATTACTATTGATAGCTTTACTTCCTTAGCTCGAGTAGGTTGAAAGTTCTATGGTTTCATTTTTTCAATAATTTTTTCAACCCACCATATGCAAGAGGCCTCCAAGTATTTGGCCGACAATGGATTTTAACCATTGAACTTGCACCATATTTCTCATCTTGCACCGCATACATTCCACTTGCCAACTCCACACTAACATATGAATTGATTATTTTTACCCCGACTGACAGTTACGTACTGTACTACTTATCTAGATTTAGAATCAACAAAGTAAACCCACACAAAAAAAGCACGTACTTTTTACTACAAGGGAATCACACTTCTTTTAACAGTAATACCAGGGAAGAAGCAAGATTTTGATAGGACTTAGGAGAATGATTTCTATGAACAATAGATGCAAATATTTTCAATGCAAGAAGCACGTACTTGTTACTTCCCAATTTATTGTTAAAAAGGAAAGAGTAACAACAATATTTCCAATCATAGGAATCACGTACGTCTCTTTTAGACTAACTATAACTTACAAAAATTAATCCCTTCGAGTCAGTGACAGATTTACGTGGGAGCATAAGTATAAGTTAATGTAAGGTATAGTAAACACTTATTTTTTAAAGAAGGAGGGCCCTGTTTTTTGTGTTTTAAACAAAAAAATCTCGCGACCTCTCAATAGTAAATAACTTTTGAAAAAAGTCCTCAACCACTTAGCTACAAATCTCACTGATAAAATTAGAGACATTTTTAATACATATCTTAAATATTTGAAACATCCATAAAAAAAAATCTGGGGCGGAGCCGCGGAGGCCCTCCGGCCGGGGCCCCTGTGCGGTGGCGCCGCCTTGACCGCCCCAGGGACGCCCCTGTGTACATCTATGCTCCTCTCCTTATACCATGCATAACAATGTAAGTTAAGAAATCTCAAGGAGGTTCCAGACTTCAGTTTGAAGCATTGCTACAGAGATCTAAACCTATAGGTTCGTTAAGCCACAATTAAAATTTGGTGTTCATGATTTTCTCTATTTTCGCTTTTCGGCTTTGCCTCTTTTCTATTAATGTGTACAATATTCCCTATAATCCTTACCCATAAGTAAATATTTAATGATATATAATTATGGTAAACTAGGATTTTTATTGTATTAGGGTTCTACATTGTACACTATATATATTGTATTAATGAGAAAGACTCCCCAATGGACATAAATACTTTCTTACATTGTATCAAGAACTAAAACCCTAAAAATCAAGAGAAATTTCGGTCACCGCCGCCCCCCTCCCCATAAAAAAATTTCCGGTCGTCGGTTACCCTCCCCCCTTCTCGATTTTTCTTTATTCCTCTCTACACTACCATAATGCATCCTATGACTACTCCCACGCCTTCTGACGCTTCCGCTTCTACCTCAGTCGTCATCCAAACACCTTCCACAAACCTCTCCTCACCATCCGACTTTCGTCGTTACTAACATCAAAAATTGTATTCCTTTGATTCTTGATCAGGAAGATGATCAATATTGTTCATGAGTGGAACTGTTTCGCATTCACGCATGTGTCTATCATGTGCTTGACTATATAGATGACTCCGTCCCTCGCCCTCCCGAAATAGACGACAGAACATAGCATTGTCTCGATGTCGTCGTCAAACAGTGGATATATGACACAATATCCAATTATTTACTCTACACGATCATGAAAACGGGTGCCTCCGCCAGTGAATTATGGACACACTTGGAAGAAATCTTTCAGGACAACAAGAACACTCGTGCAGTGTACTTGGAAGAACAATTCAACAATACCCGTCTTGAATTTTTTTCTAATATGTCTAAGTATTTCAAGCAGTTGAAACTAGTGTCAAATCAATTGGCCAACGTCGGAACGCCTATGTCCGAAACAAAGATGGTTTTACAATTGGTGACAGGCCTAACAAAGGGTGAGTATGACACTCTGGCCACGATGATACATCAAGTTGACCCTCTACCCAGCTTTAACAAAGCCCGCTAGCAATTACTGTTGGAGGAAACCCGTCGTGCGAAGTAAGACGAGCACATCTAAAAGACGTTAGCAGTTGACGCACCTACGGCCAAATAACACCGCCGCCGGTCAGCCACCTCTGTCGTAGAACAGTCAGCCACGCAGCAGGGGTGACAGGGCCCGCGACAGTGGATGCGGTGGTAGGGAGCGTGGTAAAGGAAGGGGCCAACACGCTAATCAGCAGCCACAACAACCCAACTAATCTGCCCAGTGGGCCGACCTAATAAATTATGTCCAAAATACTTATTGAGTCGCGTACCCATGCTTCTCCTCAGTCTAGCTTCCCTTTTAGCAACAGGGTGTACTTGGCCCAGTCCCGGGTTACCGACCAACCCACTACCAACAGCACCATGCCACATCGTACATGCCCAGTTCCCGCAGTAGCCCAACGATCTGACTCCCTCTGATTTAGGCCAGGCTTTCAGTAGTCTGAATTTGCAGCAGCCCGATAAAAATTAATACATGGACTCGGGAGCTATATCTCACCTCACCCGGTCTGCAATCAATTGTTTCATTTAAAGTCTCCTCGATTTATTACGGTTGGCAATGATCACCGTATTCTAATTCAGGGCTATGGTAACACCCACACTCAGCCACCTCACCCACCCTTCTCCATAAACAACGTCCTTTATTCCCCAAACATCATCAAAATTTAATCTCCATTAGGAATTTTACTCGTAATAATTTTGTGTTTGTTGATTTTGATCCTTTTGGTTTTACTATGAATGATCTGAGTACGGGGACACCTCTTACGAGATGCAATAACACATGGGACCTATATCCATTCACACCCTCATTCGATGCTAGTTCCCGCTCACACACCACCCTAGCTGCTCTGTCTCCATCAATTTGGCACAATAGGCTTGGACACCCAGGAGCTCCTGTTTTTAATTTTCTTAGAAGCAATAATTTTTTTCATTGTAATGGAAAACTTGTCCAAAACTGCGTCTCTTGTCAACTAGGCAAACATGTTTGCCTTCTATTTAATTCATCTGTCAGTATTACGTTTGCTCCTTTTGATATTGTTCATATTGACTTGTGGACATCCCCCATTACTAGCTCCTTAGGTCAGAGGTATTATCTCGTCTTATTAGATGATTACTCTCATTTTATTTGGATTTACCCACTAAAATTCAAATCGGAAGTTTTGCCAAATTTCTTGAATTTTTCACATTTATAAAAATGTAATTTGAACGAGCCATAAAATATTTCCAATGTGACAGTAGTCGTGAATTTACCAATTCGACGTTTAAAAAATTTTGCAAAAATAATGACATGGTTTTTCGGTTTTCGTGTCCTCACACGTTTCGTCAAAATAGTAGAGCGTATCATCCGCACTATAAATAACATGATTCACACTTTCCTATTTTATGTCTCTCTTCCTCATTCTTTTTGGGTTTATGCAGTCAAAATGATATAATACATCCTTAATATTTTACTTACTAGTAACCTTCATAACATGACTCCAACTAAAATCTTACACCGTCAGATTCCATCTTATGATCACCTTCGTATATTCGGTTGCCTATGTTATCCAAATTTCTCATCCACCGCCCCTCACAAATTAGCCCCCGCACCACTCCGTGTGTCTTCTTAGGATTCCCGTTGAATCATAGAGGTTATATGTGTTATGACTTGTCCACTCGTAAAATTCATGTCTCTCGTCACGTCACCTTTGACGAGACCACATTTCTATTTTCGAACATCCAAAGGGTTTGAGAATCAGATTACAATTTTCTAGACGAGTCAGACCTCTCTCTCGTCACCCTTCGAAAACTGTGTCAGTCCAGTACCATCGCCACGTCATAGCCCACCACTGCCACCTACCTAGGCCGTCCATCAGCGTTTCTGCTACCACTGCCAAATCTACCACTGTCACCGTCGATTTCTCTACTACCGACAATCGGCCACCACTCTTCTCAAATCCACCGGTCACTGTCTTGTCATCTGTGTCGTCCCCGTAGTCTCACTACCGAGCCATAATATCTCCATTCGTCGGCAACCAGCATGCCAACCCCATTACCGGACCCCTTCCACCACCGACACCACACCCCATCATTCCGTCCTCTGCCAGTCTCGGTTTATCAAAACCAGCGACCAGACCAAACCCAAGAACCGACATCGAAATCGACCAAGCCCAATAGACTTCCAACCCACCATTCATCATTATTCCGACCCATCAAACCACCTCCCTCGATCGATACCAAGTTACGACACTGACACCTAAACCAAACACTATTCCGACCCCACCCAGTACAACCAACTAGTCAACCAACACCCTTACCCAGCCAACACCCTCACACCGTATGAAAACCTGTGCCCAATACGAAATTTTCAATCCCAAAGTTAAATTTTACCTGTCCACCCAAACAATTTTCCCTATTCTCAAAAGCCCTAAATTAGCCAAACTGGACCCGAATTGGAATGTAGCCATATGTGAGGAGTTTAATGCTTTAACGAACAAAATACTTGGGACTTGGTTCCTCGACCGGAGGAGGTGAATGTGATCTGTTGCATGTGGTTTGTTCGTCACAAGTACATGTATAATGGTGACTTAGAGCGATATAAGGCAAGACTTGTGGAAAATGGTACTAACCAACATGAGGGTATTGATTGCGGTGAGACAATTAGTCTGATTGTTAAACCAGCTACCATCCACACAGTTATGAGCATTTCTATGCGAAAGAATTGACCGATTCATCAGCTTCATGTGAAAAATGATTTTCTCCATAGGGATTTACGAGAAATTGTTTACATGCACCAGTCGTCAGAGTTTGTTCATCCAGCAGCCCCTCGATATTTCTGTCATCTCCGTAAGTCACTTTATAGTTTAAAACAAGTCCCGAGAGTGTGGTATGATCGCTTTGCAAAGTTTATTATGAGTATAGGTTTACATGTAGCAGATGTGATAATTGTCTTTTTTACTTTCCATAGAGGCAGTGACATTGCTTATCTATTGTTATATGTGGATGACATTGTTCTTACTGCTTCAATTGTTGTGTTGAAAAAAGAGATTATTGCACTGCTCACATCTGAATTTGCTATGACTGATTTGGGGAAGTTGAGTTATTTTTTGGGAATCTCAATGACTAGATCTGCAACCTCCATGTTTCTTTGACAGCGTAAGTATGCAGAAGAGATCGTGCACATAGCTAAAATGGACAATTGCAAAATCATATCCACTCCAGTTGATTCTAAATAAAAGCTTAGTGTCGTGGATGATTATCCAGTGATAGATCCTACTCTGTATAAGAGTCTAGCAGGTGCACTTCATTCGATATGTTAAGGGCACACTTGATTATGGACTACACATATACCCCGCCGCACTGAACATGTTATTATCATACACTGATGCAGATTGGGCAGGTTGTCCAGACTAGGGATGGCCGACGGGACAAGGCGGGTTTGAGCGGGATCGGGTTGGGGAGGGGTTGGGTTGGGGTGGGATTAGAGGGTCGGGACAATCGGGCTTGACCGATGTCCCGTCCCGGTACCGGTCCCGTCGGGAAAAGGTATCGGGTCTAGCGGGGAGGTCCGGGATCGGGTCGGGGCGGTTTTTATTTTTTATTTTTTATTGTGCACTTATTTAACAAAATAACAGATATTAAATTTAAATATATAAACAACTCAATAATTGAACAAGATAGTGTAATAAAAATATCTCAAGGTTGTTTTTGTGCCCCTTATATTATTTCATTGAAATATGTTTTTTGATAATACATATACAATTGTTAAAATTACAAATTTATGGTGTTGTTCAAAAGTTGCAAATGACATAGTAAAATTACAATTAAATAAATTACCAATTTGAAAATATTTTTTTTAGTTTCTTCACAACGTCGTGTGGTTCTTCGGTTGGAATTAGTGTTTTTTGGTCAAATTGATCCACGTCGCTACTCATGCCTTCAGATAAGATGTCGTTGTAGTTTTGTCTTCTTCTTCGTTGATCTCCGGTTGACCGCACCTTCTTCGCTTCGCTCGCATCCATTCTCTAACTTCCACGCCTCTCACATTCGTTTGAGTTGCTTCGTTCCTTTCCCCTCGTCACCTCACTCAGTACTATAATCTCCAAGATGTCTCCGGCTAATGAGTGTCTGTGCTTTCATATTTGAAATTTGCCGACAGAAAAATCACTTTCAGAAGTCGTTGATGATGCTTGAATGTTCAAAACATCTCGGGTCATTATTGAAAGTGTCGAAAATGTCTTCTCATTCCCCCTCCAGTATTTCAACAAGTCTTCCTTTCCTTCTTCATTGACAACTGCTTAGTACGGTAAAATACGATGCAAAACAAAAACATCAAACTCGCTAATTTGGTTAGTAGTGCTACCACCACACATTCTATTTCCGAGGCTTTCAATACTAGCCGCAGAAACAACATATCTTTTTAGAGGGTGAGTTTAAGAAGAAGAAGAAGAACGTATGGAAGTCGGTTGGTTGCTATCACTTTCTTGTTGGTAATACCTATATACTTTTTTGCATTCATCTTCCATGCTAGACAATACTTCTTCTTAAGTTTGTTCAATTTCAATAGGTGGTGGGGCATTTATAATTTTGGGAGTTGGAGGTGGTAATACTTCTATACATGCATAAATATTTTCAATAAGTGATTTACAACCGTCTATTTTAATAGTCGAATTTAATATATCACCAATAATTTTGTCGCGCCCTTTTTCGACCGCGACTTTTTTTTTTCTAGCGAACCCTGCTTAAAATGTTAGAAAATAAATAAAAGAGCTAAATGTTTAAAAAAGAGTGCTAGTGTTTTAAAAAAAGGTGCTAGGGTGTTAAAAAGATGTTTAAAAATGCTAAAGGGCTAATGTTTAAAAAGGGTTGCTAGAATGCTAAGGGTTCGCGGAGTCGCCACCTAATTAATTTGGGTGAATTAGGACACCTAAATGTTTAACTAGTTTAAAGTAAAACATTAACTCCATTTTAATGGTCTGTTAAACTTAATGAGATTCTGGGTAAGGGTTCTTTATTATCCTAAAGGGAAGGAGTTAGGCACCCTAAAGGATCCGCTAACTTGCGGTTGTCCGTTCAAACCTAGGTCAATTATTATGGCTAAAGAATGCATGCTTTTAAAAGGGTTTTTGAATAAAAGGGATAGAAATCGTAAGATTTGTGTATAAAAGACAAAGTTAGTTTTTTAAAAAAATATGTGATTAAGATACCTAAATACCATATTAGACATGTGTTATATATAATAAAAGTAATAGTGCAAGATCTATTATGACAAAATATTTATTTATGAGATAAGGTGTAAAATAGCTTTATGCTAACAACCTATGATTTAAATAATTTTTCTTACGTGGATGTTAATAAAGATTTATAGCAAATGGGTTTCTCATATTAGCCATCTAAATACTTATGCAAATGAAAATTATTAAATGGTTTCCTAGAGCTTAAAGGAGGGCGTTATCTTCTAATTTATTGCTTCCATATTATGTTCTAGTAGTAGCGTAATGTTAGACGAATAATTACAATAAACAAATAGAGAAAGGGGAGGCAATAATAAAGACTCTAAGGAATGACGAGGTCATTTTCGCCTATGGCTTTGGAATTTCTGATGCGGAGAGGATGCACATAGATGTGGGTCTTCACGTTTGCCACGATGAGTCTCGCCACGAGACTCTTTGTTGCTCCGATGCGTTTCATGTAAAAAAAAATAAAAGAAGATAAGGATTAGTATACGTCCAAGTTATATTAACAATGCCGGTGAATATTCGCGTGAGTTAAACATATATGTAATTTGATTATGGCAATATGGAATAGGTGGCAGGCAACAAGCAAAGGACATCTCAAGATGATTCAATTAAAGATTAGGCTTCAAGTATAAATCACAAACAGAAAATATAATGCAGGCCCTAAGCACGCAATTTTCCGTTTCCTTGTTATAAACAGAGGACAATAAACTGGCCCAGACTACACTATTTTTTAGATCTCCCATTACGGACAAAGGACAAGAAACAGTTGGGCCATGAATATGGGCAGTACATGGACCAAACAAGTAGACAAATTCATATATGATCTGATATATATATATGTATATACCAAAGCACAAGCGGAAAACATTTCAATGTTATACAACCACCTATTGGGCCTTAGATGTGAACTGCACACAGAATCATGAAACAGGTCTAAGACAATGGCTTTTTTTCAAATTTTTGTTACAGGACAGTAACGAAATGGCAGGGCCCAGATTTAAATTTCAGATCTTTGAAGGAAGGACCACTCAGTATGTATATGCTAATGATCAGCAGGTGACGGTATGCAGTGGAAATATGCAGCCAACAAGTGGTGAAAGTAAATGAGGATGGGCATGTATATATCTCATATGCTTTGATATACATCGTCTTAAATCACAGAAAAACCAACAAAGGAAGCAGACGAAGGATCATTTAGACATATACGAACCCACAGTTGACACTTTGGCATACCGAGATGGATACATACGAGATATTCAGGATAGTACATGTGATATATGCAGAAGTATACACTGACTCAACCTCAATATACAACTGGTAGACATTGAAATATCCAAGACATACACGTATATCCTCGCCTTGTCGATACCCATCCATCAAACTTATGACATTTATATCATTAATCAACATATCGCACTAAGTATAAATTTAATTAACAATTCAAGTGAGACTATCCATGGATTAAGATCATTCAACAACAGATTTAGGCATTAATGAGGGCCTCGGCCTGAATGAACCAAGCCAACACACATTCAACATCAAACACACAAAGTTCCTAATTCCGGTTCATGTTACAAGCATGAGGATTCGAACACCATTTAACACATATTAAGCATACTTGAATACTAGATTAACAGTTCTAAAACTGAACTAGAACTTAAACTAAATGATGTTTGTCACAATATTGATTAATAAGAAACACACAACCGAAATTAACGAGTAGAACTGAAAGGAAATGGATTTACCTCCTCCGGACAGCGACCCGAGGCAGCGTATCAAGTCGTCGGTCCACTCGACGGGTTTTGGGTTTGCGATGCGAATAGAAGGGCGAGGTTTAGTCGTTGGTTTCTTTCTTTGGAACTAAGAAAGGTATTCAAACCTCCCGTTAACATGAAAACTAAAGGTATGGGTCTCAGATTCTCAGATTCTGCGAATAAACTCTACTGCTCTACTCTTAAAGAAAAACGATTGCTACTGACCCCCGTTCTGACCTATGTTCGACTGCCCCCCTCTGAGCTCTATTGCATGTGCTTATATAGCCTTGGTTGGGATTCTAATGTTGGTAAGCAATTAGGGCTGAGATTGGACGATTTGTGTATGGTTCGTGTGATTTGAACCGGTAAGGTAAGGCGAGTGTTGATCGGCCACCGATTCAAGCAAGATTTGGCGCTGGTTATGGTAAGAAACACGTTGGTCGGGTGCGTGGGTAAAGAAATGCCGGATTCTCCGTGAAATCTGGGCATGGCGATTGGGTGCTTTAGGTTTTAGGTTTCTTGGTTATCGTTGTCGGCGAAGGTAAAGTGAAAAGTGGGGTTCGGGTGAGGAAATAAAGGGTTGGTCCTGGGCTTACTGGGTTTGTGTCGGGTCTTTGCGACGGTCGCGGATGTTGGGCAGTGGTGGTGGGTAGTATTAAATTAGTTAAGGTATTTAATTAGTTAAGTTATTTAATTAGTATTAGTTTTAGGTATTTAATTGTTAATTAGTAGTGAATTAAATTAATAAATTGTGCTTAAATTATTTAGGTGTTTTATTAATCTAATTGTTATAAATTTAAATTATTATAATACTAAATGCGGGTGTTCTATTTAATTAATGCTTAATGTGATGCCGTTATAAAATTGAGTTATTTAAATGCTACATGCAGACAGGACTTCTTAATTCTTTTTATGAATGCTATTATTAAAACGCGTATGTTAGATTATTATTTTACGTATTTATTATTTATTTATGTCTGTATTAATATTTTATTGTTGTATTTTATTATTAAGAATTATTGAAAATTAGTGTAATTTTATAGTTAATGACTGGACGGGAGGGTCAAAATTGGGTGTCAACAGTTGTCCCTCTTTGTATGGAGATGATGAAAGAATCTTCGGACAAAGACGTTGACTCATAGCCAATTTTGTCTCGATCCTCAGAATTGAAAGGTTTGGGAAAAAGACAAGGCTGATGCAAAATTTAAAATTGTCCCAGTGTCGAGTTATGACGACACTGGGCTACCATGGTCAAAATACCAAGGCGGGATAACGCGGACTCAAAATTTGTCGGTGTCGAGTTATGGCGACCTTTGGGCTATGGTGTAAAAATAAAAATAAAAATCGGCTTGAACTCAGGGTGTACCGCTATGGCTTATGGTCTGGGTTTTATGGTGATGCGAGCGAGTGGACCGACGCTGAGGCCGCTTCCCATTCATCGGAAAGGTTGGCCCAACAAATTGCCGGTCATTTGTAAGAAAATCCACGTTGTGCTCCTGCTCCTGCATGCTAAGACTTGAACAAACGGTTAGTGCATAACTGTTAAAACAAAATAATGTAAGAATGTAAATTTTGTGTTGTGGTTGTAGTCAAATCGTATATGAAATGATGTGATGATACGCCGTTTTGTATGGACGAAATGCAAATGTCGGCTTGTATGGGCGGAATCATCTTGTATGGACGAAATGCAAATGACGCCTTGTATGGGCGTTCTCGTCTTGTATGGACGAGATGCATATGACGCCTTGTATGGGCGTTCTCGTCTTGTATGGACGAGATGCATATGACACCTTGTATGGGCGTTCTCGTCTTGTATGGACGAAATGCAAATGACGCCTTGTATGGGCGTTCTCGTCTTGTATGGACGAGATGCATATGACGCCTTGTATGGGCGTTCTCGTCTTGTATGGACGAGATGCATATGACGTCTTGTATGGGCGTTCTCGTCTTGTATGGATGAGATGCATATGACGCCTTCTAGGGCATAGATAAAAATTGTTCTATATATGGAGTTGTGTCGTAATTCATGCGTAATCAAAAACCAGATGAAATAATTAAAGTGTAAATGATGTAGCCTGTGGTTTTTTGCAAGATGTATTTGATGTAGACTTGTTACAGTTTGACTTTGTGAGCGAATCTGTTGTATTGGAATGTTGCTATTGGCGTCGTTTTCGGACTTGGCGTCGTTTGGACTTGTCGTCGTTTTTGGACTTGTTGTGTTGATGACGTCGTTGTGTTGCTGCTGCCTCTGTAGACTAAAGCTCAAGAAGGAGTTAGTGCATAACTGCTAAGACAGAATAATAATAAAGCATGAAATGAGAAAAAATGCAATTTCGAGAACAGAGAAAATCGTCCCTGCGTAGATGTGATATGTTGATGATGGCGTCGTTGGCGTCGTTTTCGGACTTGGCGTCGT
Organism: Przewalskia tangutica; assembly: GCA_029844215.1. NCBI lineage: Eukaryota > Viridiplantae > Streptophyta > Magnoliopsida > Solanales > Solanaceae > Przewalskia > Przewalskia tangutica. Next base: position 138,584,791 of record CM056718.1, on the reverse strand, counting down.
TTTCGGACGCGGAGTCGTTTTCGGACTTGGAGTCGTTTTCGGACTCGACGTCGTTTTTTGGACGTGGTGTCGTTTTCGGACTTAGCGTCGTTTTCGGACTTAGCGTCGTTTTCGGACGTGGCGTCGTTTTCGGACTTAGCGTCGTTTTCGGACGTGGCGTCGTTTCGGACTCCTGAGTCGCTTTTGGACCGACGCCGTTTTTGGGCGTGGTGTCGTTTGACTTAGCGTCGTTTTGGACGTGGCGCCGTTTTGGGCGAGTCGTTTCCGGACCGAGTCGTTTTGGACCGGCGCCGTTTTGGACGTGGTGTCGCTTTCGGACTTAGCGTCGTTTTCGGACGTGGCGTCGTTTTCGAACTTAGCGTCGTTTTCGGACCTGGCGTCGTTTTGGGCGAGTCGTTGACCGAGTCGCCGACCGACGTCGTTTTTGGACGTGGTGTCGTTTTCGGACTTAGCGTCGTTTTCGGACGTGGCGTCGTTTTCGGACTTGGCGTCGTTTTCGGACGAAATGCAGATGTTCGTCGTTGTATGGACGAAATGTAGATGTTCGTCGTTGTATGGACGAAATGCAGATGTTCGTCGTTGTGTGGACGAAATGTAGATGTTCGTCGTTGTATGGACGAAATGTAGATGTTCGTCGTTGTATGGACGAAATGTAGATGTTCGTCGTTGTATGGACGAAATGTAGATGTTGTATTGGAATGTTATTGTCCTCCTTGTTCCTGTTGACCTGCAACATTCACTCAAAGAAAAATTGTGAGTTCGGGGAGGGGGTCGGCCGATTTGTGTTGGCTCTTGATATTTGCACGCGTTGTCTTGTCTGGACCATGTAACCCCTGTCTGATTTCGAGTCTCGGTCGAAAACATTTGTTGAAAATATTCTATCTTGAGAAAATACTAGTAGGAAATTATGTCGATTTTTGAATAGCGACATGTTATGAAACAGAGCGAGCATCCTTATCTGAAATCGGCGGTATATTCTCTCATACTCTCGGTGCTCCGCTGCCGTCAGGCTTTCTTTTAAAATTTTGTCCCAGTTTTGGGACATGGAACCCTTCGCGTAAATTGACCATGTCCATTGATGTCATTTGTAGTAAAGTCCTTAAAATTGTCCCAGTTTATGTCGATCTTTCAAGCATATGGGATCATATTTGTCAATGTCCTTTCGTGGCGAAGTCCTTAAAATTGTCTCGATTTGGTAATGGCCGAAGTCGGATATATATCGTCGCCTGGACATAATGCTGATAACGTCGTTGTGCGGGCGTCTTTCTTCTTTGTTCTGTAGAATAAATGCTCCTGCAAGCTAAGCTTGAGAAAACGTTAGTGTATACCTGTTTAAACAAAATGATAAATATATATGAGAAGTGCAATTTTATGGGTAGAGATGTCGTCCCTGATATGCCGGATGAATACTGAGATGTTGTCCTTGCACGGTGTGAATTGCCATAGTGTCCTTGTTGTGTGCGTGGGTTGCAACTTTGACTTTATGTTCGGTGACGCGTATAATTTGTTGCGTGATTTGAACTCGATTGTTGATGTTTGTCCGCTTCGCTATTTCAAGAATTTTGTTGTATTTTTCATCGCTAGTACGCAGAACTTTGTTGTACCTTCGCTAATATGAAGGACTCGCGCCAAAGAAAAATTTGTGAGTTTGAGGGGCGGTTGATTCGCGTTGACTTTGTAGTTTTGACTCTTGATGTCGGACGTCCGCTTTGTTTGGGACTCATAACCCCGCTGGTTTCCTACCTTGTCCCGCTTTTGAAAAGGGTGTTTGCCGAGGGTCTCAATGGAGTTGCTTGTATGTTATGTGCATTCTTGTTATTTGAGCGAACGGCGGAAAGTTTCCTAATGGTGTGACCGGCGATTTAGGCGCCACGTATCCCACGTGAGGAATCAGTCATGACGTAGTTCATTACAAGCGAATATTGGGTGAAATTAAAAATTTCTAAATGTGGGACCGAGGCCGATGTGGTCGCCTACGTATCCGCCAAGGGAATCAGGTCGAACGTAGTTCCAATTATTACATATAAAGGGCAAAATGCATTAAACTAACTATCTCAGGACTCGGCGGGACGAGGCAGGGGCGCGAGTCCACTTCTTCTTGCTCTGTGTCTTAGAGGCGTGGTCTTCACGGATCATACCGATCACATTGTATTTATGTTTCCTTTTCAAAGAACGAAGACTTTAGAGCCCTTCCACGCAGCTTCAGATTCTTCTTTTGATTTCGCAAGTGCATGTTTTGATGAACGACCGATTCAGCGCAATGTGCTCTAGCCAAGGAGCATTTCTCTTCCTTTGGAGATTGATTGATGATTCAACAACGGTCCCTTCCAAACTGTTTTGTTCAACAATCATGTTAACATAGGCATCATCAGGGTTTGGTAAGTGGTTGTTGTTTATATTGGGGGAGCTTCTTCAAGTTGGATGACCCCATCTTTGATCAATTCCTCGATTTTGTCTTTGAGGTATAACAATTTGCGATGTCATGCCTCGACACCGGAGTGGTATGCACAATGTTTAGTTTTATCGTGCCCTCGGGAGGTAGGCCTGGGGGTATTTCTGGGAATTGGATGGAGTATTCCTGCAGCTTTCAGCTTCTCATACACTTGGGCTATGGGTTCGCCAAAGGTGTATAGGTTTTGTTGGTTTTCTTTCGCATCTACGCGGGTTTGGTTCCGTTTGGTGTGCGGGTTCGTGATCAGGTGAGTATTTTGGATATCCGTTGGGTATGGTAAACAGTGATATGGGGGCGTAGTCCGATAATGTGGATTTTGAGTGTTTTGGCTATAGTAAGGAGGCGGTGGATTGTGATACACCGATGTTGTTCGCCTATGCTCCGAATGACCATGATAGAGGTGACGATCTCTTCTCCTCTCGTGAGGTACCTCCCGCGAATCCGACCGCATTGCTCGCTAGTTGCTTGTAAGGTCGGGTTTGTAATCCCGCTGCCTTAATGCCATCTTCCACGAAGTCGCCATTCTTACGACTTCGCAAAACTTCGCCAATTACACCGATCATCCTTTCATAATATGTCGCGCCCTTTAACGATCGCACGAACAAGGTGGTCATTTCGCTCTCGCCATCGAGGTTGGACCTTTGTCGCCTCGACCGCCACCCAGGCGTATTCTCGAAAGTTTCGTGGATTTCTTTTCAAGCTTCATAAGATAAAATCTGTCAGACAAAGGTCGATGTTGAATCTAAATCTATCCATGAAATCTTGTGCCATGGCATTCCATTGTCCCATTTTGAGGTCTTGCATGTACCAGCCACGGTTAGACTCACGATGAATAGCTTCATGATGATTGCACGATTTTTACCAACTCCAATCAATTTATCGCAATATGACCTTAGATGAGCTCGAGGATTCCCTTTCCATCGAACATGTCAAATTTGGGCACCTTGTACTCCAGGTAATTCAACGCCGTGGTGCATACATAAGTTTTCATATTCCAAACCTTCTTCCCTTGTTCATCCGAATGCTTTTGAATGCCTCTTTCAAACTACGGATTTCTTTTGCCATATTTTCATCGCCTCGGCTCGAGTCCGCGCTCCATTTCCTTGTATTGATCCGTCTCTTGAGAGGATGTATGCATAATAAATGGTTGGCTTTCGATCGGATGTGCTAATCCTCATATTGTTTGTGTGTCATCCGCTCGTATTGGGTGGCTTGGCAATTTGGGTTGAGTGGGGAGATATAAGTAGCGGAGGTTGAGATGTGTATGTAGTGAACGGATCATTTTGGAGGTCGGCTTGCAAATTGACCGGCGAGTGACATTTTGGTGTGGTGGTATGTTGCGGCCTCGGGAGCTTTGGGAAAGTGGAGGCTCGGGGCTTGTGACACAATTGCATTTGTCCTTTGCTCGGGAGTGGTGCATTCAAACTAATAGACAGGTTTGTGATATTTCTGAGCCTTTCTATTTCGGCGCATGATTTCCATTTCTCGCAATAGTGTGGCGAGGTTTTGATCATTGGTGTTTCTCCTTTCCAACGCCTCGCATCCTCTACGGAACGGGACGAGTCCTAAGTTGTTTGTTCCTGCCTCTGGATTAGTCATTTATTGGATGATCAGGTTCTACCACCAACACGAATCAACCTTTGGGATAAGCTAAAAATATCCTTTTAACAAATGAAGCAAACCAAGTTAGTATAATATGCAAAAAGTTGCAGGCAATATATAATAAATCAAGTGCGTGTTCTAACATGTTTGGGACCTCTTTATGCCAGAGGTAGGCCTAAACGTCACATATGCGAGGTTGTGATAGATTTGTCCAAGCCGCCCAATCAGTAATGCTTTTGTTGAAATGACGACCAAATGACTGCACTTTTTCCAATGACATGATTAGGTTTGGATTTGTCTATCACCGCCATGCTACACATAATATCTTTGGTCGTTGGGTTGAGAAACCCGTCGACAAGTTTGGTGTCTTCCTAATTGTGGTGTCGATGCCAAGGACCGACCCACCTAAGGTAAATGCATGCATGCCCTAAAATGAAGGGTGGTATAGCTCTATCTTAAGTTTCTAAGATTTGGCTTTTCTAGACGCAAGGTTCCCGAGCGGACAACTCGAGTAAGAAGGCTACGCGGCCACCGGTTAGACCGGACACTCCACGTATGTTACCAACTCTCCTAAATTTGGGTTTTGAAGAAAGAATTTTGCTGATGCACCAAGCGCACCTCGCATGTAGTGTGTGATTGTGTGAATTTTCCAGAATGGAAGAAATATGAGCGGAATGCCAGTTTAAGAAAAGCGGTAAAGCATGTAGCAATTAAAATAAACAAAATATAGCACACAAAAATTAAATGCAAAAATAACGCCAAATAATAACCCTAGGTTTGTTATGGTTAAGAACCTTAAGTCCCCAGCGGAGTCGCCATTCTGTCGCGCCCTTTTTCGACCGCGACTTTTTTTTTTCTAGCGAACCCTGCTTAAAATGTTAGAAAATAAATAAAAGAGCTAAATGTTTAAAAAAGAGTGCTAGTGTTTAAAAAAAAGGTGCTAGGGTGTTAAAAAGATGTTTAAAAATGCTAAAGGGCTAATGTTTAAAAAGGGTTGCTAGAATGCTAAGGGTTCGCGGAGTCGCCACCTAATTAATTTGGGTGAATTAGGACACCTAAATGTTTAACTAGTTTAAAGTAAAACATTAACTCCATTTTAATGGTCTGTTAAACTTAATGAGATTCTGGGTAAGGGTTCTTTATTATCCTAAAGGGAAGGAGTTAGGCACCCTAAAGGATCCGCTAACTTGCGGTTGTCCGTTCAAACCTAGGTCAATTATTATGGCTAAAGAATGCATGCTTTTAAAAGGGTTTTTGAATAAAAGGGATAGAAATCGTAAGATTTGTGTATAAAAGACAAAGTTAGTTTTTTAAAAAAATATGTGATTAAGATACCTAAATACCATATTAGACATGTGTTATATATAATAAAAGTAATAGTGCAAGATCTATTATGACAAAATATTTATTTATGAGATAAGGTGTAAAATAGCTTTATGCTAACAACCTATGATTTAAATAATTTTTCTTACGTCGATGTTAATAAAGATTTATAGCAAATGGGTTTCTCATATTAGCTATCTAAATACTTATGCAAATGAAAATTATTAAATGGTTTCCTAGAGCTTAAAGGAGGGCGTTATCTTCTAATTTATTGCTTCCATATTATGTTCTAGTAGTAGCGTAATGTTAGACGAATAATTACAATAAACAAATAGAGAAAGGGGAGGCAAAAATAAAGACTCTAAGGAATGACGAGGTCATTTTCGCCTATGGCTTTGGAATTTCTGATGCGGAGAGGATGCACATAGATGTGGGTCTTCACGTTTGCCACGATGAGTCTCGCCACGAGACTCTTTGTTGCTCCGATGCGTTTCATGTAAAAAAAAATAAAAGAAGATAAGGATTAGTATACGTCCAAGTTATATTAACAATGTCGGTGAATATTCGCGTGAGTTAAACATATATGTAATTTGATTATGGCAATATGGAATAGGTGGCAGGCAACAAGCAAAGGACATCTCAAGATGATTCAATTAAAGATTAGGCTTCAAGTATAAATCACAAACAGAAAATATAATGCAGGCCCTAAGCACGCAATTTTCCGTTTCCTTGTTATAAACAGAGGACAATAAACTGGCCCAGAATACACTATTTTTTAGATCTCCCATTACGGACAAAGGACAAGAAACAGTTGGGCCATGAATATGGGCGATAATGGACCAAACAAGTAGACAAATTCATATATGATCCGATATATATATATGTATATACCAAAGCACAAGGAAAACATTTCAATGTTATACAACCACCTATTGGGCCTTAGATGTGAATCGCATACGTAATCATGAAACAGGTCTAAGACAATGGCTTTTTTTCAAATTTTTGTTACAGGACAGTAACGAAATGGCAGGGCCCAGATTTAAATTTCAGATCTTTGAAGGAAGGACCACTCAGTATGTATATGCTAATGATCAGCAGGTGACGGTATGCAGTGGAAATATGCAGCCAACAAGTGGTGAAAGTAAATGAGGATGGGCATGTATATATCTCATATGCTTTGATATACATCGTCTTAAATCACAGAAAAACCAACAAAGGAAGCAGACGAAGGATCATTTAGACATATACGAACCCACAGTTGACACTTTGGCATACCGAGATGGATACATACGAGATATTCAGGATAGTACATGTGATATATGCAGAAGTATACACTGACTCAACCTCAATATACAACTGGTAGACATTGAAATATCCAAGACATACACGTATATCCCTCGTCGCAATCTGATACCCATCCATCAAACTTATGACATTTATATCATTAATCAACATATCGCAGTAAGTATAAATTTAATTAACAATTCAAGTGAGACTATCCATGGATTAAGATCATTCAACAACAGATTTAGGCATTAATGAGGGCCTCGACCTGAATGAACCAAGCCAACACACATTCAACATCAAACACACAAAGTTCCTAATTCCGGGTTCGTATGTTTACAGACAGGGATTCAAACACCATTTAACACATATTAAGCATACTTGAATACTAGATTAACAGTTCTAAAACTGAACTAGAACTTAAACTAAATGATGTTTGTCACAGGATTGATTCATAAGAAACACACAACCGAAATTAACGAGTAGAACTGAAAGGAAATGGATTTACCTCCTCCGGACAGCGACCCGGGGCAGCGTATCAAGTCGTCGGTCCACTCGACGGGTTTTGGGTTTGCGATGCGAATAGAAGGGCGAGGTTTAGTCGTTGGTTTCTTTGCTGGAACTAAGAAAGGTATTCAAACCTCCTGTTCTTATGAAAACTAAAGGTATGGGTCTCAGATTCTCGTATTCTCGCGAATAAACTCTCGCTTCTACTCTTAAAGAAAACGATTACATCGACCTCGCTCGACCTATGTTCGATCGCCCTCTGAGCTCTATTGCATGTGCTTATATAGCCTTGGTTGGGATTCTAATGTTGGTAAGCAATTAGGGCTGAGATTGGACGATTTATGTATGGTTCGTGTGATTTGAACCGGTAAGGTAAGGCGGTGTTGATACGGCCACCGATTCAAGCAAGATTTGGGCGCGGTTATGGTAAGAAACACGCTGGTGGGTGCGTGGGTAAAGGAAATGCCGGATTCTTCTACGAAATCCGCACGGGCATGGCGATAGTGCTTTAGGTTTTAGGTTCACGTTATCGTTGTCGATGCGGAAGGTAAAGGTGGTCAAGGCCGGGTTACGGGAGGAAATAAAGAAGTGGTCTGGGCTTACGGGTTTAAATTTGGTCTTTGGTAGGCGACGGTCGCGGATGTCACAAAGCGGTAGTGGGCTGGGTAGTATTAAATTAGTTAAGGTATTTAATTAGTTAAGTTATTTAATTAGTATTAGTTTTAGGTATTTAATTGTTAATTAGTAGTGAATTAAATTAATAAATTGTGCTTAAATTATTTAGGTGTTTTATTAATCTAATTGTTATAAATTTAAATTATTATAATACTAAATGCGGGTGTGCTATTTAATTAATGCTTAATGCGATGCCGTTATAAAATTGAGTTATTTAAATGCTACATGCAGACATGACTTCTTAATTCTTTTTATGAATGCTATTATTAAAACGCGTATGTTAGATTATTATTTTACGTATTTATTATTTATTTATGTCTGTATTAATGTTTTATTGTTGTATTTTATTATTAAGAATTATTGAAAATTAGTGTAATTTTATAGTTAATGACTGGACGGGAGGGTCAAAATTGGGTGTCAACAAATATAAATAGGGGAAATACGAATAAAATATTTCTTTATTTTCATAAACATTTTTAATAGCTTGCTTATAAGCTGGTTTTTCCATATATTCTCTAAGCAGTAAAAACATTATAGCTATATAAAATAACATAGTTGAAATAGTAGGATAATATATACCGGAAAATTCTTTTGTTGCTTGAAAACATTTCTATAAATACAATAAGTTCTTTAATTTTTTCTCAATCGTTATCTACAATCATATCAGTTGGATTTTGATTATGTGCATTAAAAAAATAAAGTTATAGGTTTTCTATAATCATAAGCAACAAGTAGTTATTCATATAAAGAATTTCACCTAGTGGGTACGTCTTCGGGAATTTTTCTATAAGGTAGTTGGCAATCGTGACAAGTTTTTTTATAATCTTTTTTTTGTTGTATTCTATTATTTTTTTAAATAAAGTGTATAACAAATTGTAGTTTTTCAAGAATATCTTGAAAAAGTAATAGACCACCCTTTACAACTAAGTTATAAATATGACACGCACATTTTATATAAAAATTATTTAGAAAAGACGGAGTTAAAACATCTTTTAAAACTGCAATAGCAACATTATTAGAAGATGCATTATCTAATGTAATACTCATAATTTTATCAGTTATTCTGTAATAATCGCAAACTAAATAAATATTTTCTGAAATAAAATCACCAGTGTGCCTACTATCTATATATTTATATGCTAAAATACGTTTTTGCATAGACCATTTATAATATATCCAATGACAGATTACCGTTAAATAATCATGGTCATTAGTACTACGGCCTATATCAGAAGTTAGAGCGACTTTGCCATTAAAATGATATAATGCATAACGTAAATACTGTTGATATTCATGTGCAAATTTAAATACATCTCTCTTAACAGTTGATCTAGGAAAACCTTTATAAGCAGGATTATACATATCTCTAATATAATGAATAAAAACAGGAGATGAAGGAAATGAAAAAGGCAAACCCTCCACATCAACTAATTTTGATAATGCTTCTCTATCTCTATGTTTATCGTATTTAGGGCCTACAACTCCCCCCGCCGTAGAGTTAATTTGACCCTGTACTTGGTCCGGGACAATATGTGAACCTTGTCCCGATGGAGAGAGCGCTCGCACACCCTTTTTTTTTAGCATCGTATTGGGCATACATAACTGGGTGTTTTTGTTTGATGTGTCTCATTAAACCCCCCGTTCCACCATGACCTTGTCCAGTTTTAAAACTATAAATAAATTTACAAGTTTTACATATAACTACTTGATTTTGTACGTCCCTATCAAAACATTTCCATGCATCTGATTTTAATGGTCGTTTTACTGGACCTCGTCTCATACTAGGGGGAATAAGAGACGTTTCAGTTGGATGTTCACTAGTGAGTGTTTCATCTACATTAGTGGGTGTATCATCATCTAGAGCATCTTCTAAATTAAAATCTTGTTCATTTTGAGAAACATCTGCTCGTCTAAATCATATGGTATTTCAGGAAAATCTTTAGTATAAATAAAATCATCATGTCTAGGAGTGGGACTAGGAATACTAGAAGAAGTACCCCTGCCCTTGTTACCCCTACTAGAAGAAGTCTGACCCTTACCCTTACCCAACATACCTCTTAATCCTTTCATTTTAATTATGTTAATAAATAGTTAAAGATAATGAAAATAAGTGTGCTAAATAAAATAAAGATACAATAATAATTTAATGAAATAACGAATGTACCAAACGCAGACGTAACGTCGACGTGTAATCGAGAGATTGAAAATTGAAATTTTGCTCGATAGATAATCCTCAAGCTAGTTGCCAACTTCACTTCCAAATGAATAAACAAAATTGAATATTTAGTAGACAATGTAGACTTGTAGAGAGATTGATTGAGAGATTAGATAGATTGTAGAAAGATTTGTGAGAACGATGAAGAGAAAATGAGGTATTTATAGTTGGAAAATTGGGTTAAAGTGTAAATATATTAACTTAGGGGTTAAAAATATATAAAGGGGGTAGGGGGTTGAGGGAGGCAAAAAATGGTCGTTGCACAACGGCCAAAATGTAAAATGGTCATTGGTTCAACTGCTATATTTGCAAATGGGGTTTCAAGTGACAAGAGACTGCACGGATGAGTCGTCGTATGACTCACCGGTACGAGACCATGTCCCATCCCGGTTCGAGTCCCGGTACCATATTATTCTTTTTAAAATTATTTTGGGGTCGGGGCGGTGATCGGTGTATTTTATATACACTTTTTGAGTCGTTTTTAGCTAATCTTTTGTCCCGTTTTGTACAAATAAGTGTCGTATTAGGATAGATTTTCTTTCTTTTGAGTCAAAGTGGTTAAAATGGCCAAATGGCGGAAAATGAGCTAAAAGAGGGCAAAAGTGGAGGTTCCAGAGCTTAAAAGACGAGAAAGTGGCGAACGAGGCAGAAACACGGACGCCGCGCGCCTCGCGCAATGGGAACTGGCCGCGCGCCAAATCATCGGCGTCGCAGAAGTTGCAGGCCGCGCGCTAAATCATCGAAAGCGCGCAGAGTTGCAATGCCGCGCATTCGCATGCAGAGAGCAGAGCCGCGGCGCCAAATCACCCGGTATCGCGAGGTTCGGCCGCGCCGGAGAAGGTGGTCGCGGCGCCGACGCGGAAAATCGAGTTTAATGACGATTTTCGGCCAGCCCGGCGGAAAAGTTAGAGGCGGTTTTGAGCCTATAAAAGGAGAACCCTAGGCGCTTTTAAGGGTTCCTCTTCGCACAACACAAGGATTCTTGATTGAAGATCGAGACCATAATTTAGTAACTTTCTTTTCTTTTCTTTTCTTTTATTTCGCTTTTGTATGATGAACCTTGAATTAGTTCTCACATGTCAATGGCTAGGAACTAATTCTTTTATGTGGCTTTCCATGTTAAATCACTAGAAACTTATGTTATGAATTAATGACGGTTATGGTTTTTCTTCTTCTTGTTGAGATTTATCCAATAATTGCTTTGAATGCTTGGTAATTAATTGATCACTAATTATCATTATTTATATGATTTCTAATCAAACTTCGAAAGGAGGAGGTTGTGAATATGCTGTAAGTTGGGTGGACATATTTTGGATTGGGGATGAAAATACCTCAATTACTTATGTAGCGTTAATGAGAGGCTTAACAACCCTAATTTTACGCATGGCGCGTGACGGTTAACTAGGTTTTTGGTCTTAATCCTCCTATATAGTCATCCTTATCACCGAAAGGTAGAAAGGAGCAATACTGAGGTTGAGTGTTTATATAGCCTTAACGGAGTATAAAACGATTTCGTAAACCCGCTAGCTCGGCAGAGAAGAACCATAATTCATCGTGATTAATAAGTAACATAAGTGGATAGTTGGCGAGACGTGGAAACCCTATTCTCATCACAATCAAGTAAACCTATAGTTAATTAGCCTTTATAATTGTTAGTCATAAACAACAAAAATCAATATCTGCTACCAAATAGATACCAAAAGATAGATAATTGGTACTTGAACACTAATCTTGTGGGACGATATTCGGTCTTACCAAGACTATATTACTTGTCACGATAACGCACTTGCGTTAAAGTGTGTGCATCTTTTCGCATCAAAGTGACCGAGACGGATCGGGTCGCCCGCCATCGACTGTGCCTAGTATGCATAATACACGCCATTCTACATCCGCTACCGTGTTTTTGGGAGATAATCTCATAACTTGATCTGTCAAGCGGTAAGCCACATTATCTCGTTCGAGTGCAGAAGCTGAGTATAGAGGAGTTGCTGAGATCTGTTGGCTCCAAAACCTTATTTTAGAGCTTTAATGTCCTTTATGTAAACAATTCGATTCAGCATCAGCGAACCAAACATATTGAGATGGACATACACTTTGTTCGTGAGAAGGTTGCTCTAGGCCATGTTACGTTACTGTATTGCATGTGCCTTCTTCATATCAGTAGGCGAATATCTTCACGAAGGGCCTCCCGAGACAGTTGTTCATTGACTTCAGATCCAGAGTCAGTGGCCTCCTCCTGCTCTGACTGAGGGGATGTATTAACGTGTACAATATTCCCTATAATCTCTACCTATAATTAGAATATTCGGTTTGTGGGTTCTGGAACACTCTTTTTTTCCATATTGGGTTTGAATAGATTATTTATACATACTAACCAGTGGCAGAGCCACGTGAAGCAAAGTGGTGCAGTTGCACCACCAATTTTTTGGAAATTTTCGATTAAAACGACATCGTTTTGGATGAAACGGTGCGTTTTAATTTTTTCGATCAAAATTTTTTTTGCTGCACAAAAACATCTCTGCACCACTAGAATTTGTTTGCTGGCTCCTCCACTGATACTAACTAATATTTTAAATACAAATTAATACGAGGTTTGAACCAAAACTACTAAAGCGAATTTGTAGCTAACACTATAGCCCAGCCACTAATATAACCTCTAGGTTAAACCTATTAAATTCAAATCTTAGATGTCCACATCTGTCTTCTTAAAATATTGCATATTTGGATTCACCCTCAATGCAAACAGCGATTACTCCTTATTTACCTATTCCAATTTTTTCTGCAAAAATATATTTTTATCAATAGAAAGTGAAAAATCCATGAAGCAAAGAAGAGGTGAAAACTGAAAAGAATAGAGGTGAAAAATCCATGATTAGCGAGTGATTCTTGTCATTTTCAGCTGTCACCTTATTTCAAGTTTGGTCATTCAATTACTCAAACAAATTAACAAATAATTTCACTTCTTCTCTATCTTGTTTTCATTCATTATTGAGCCAGTGCAGCACATTGTCCCTCCCAATGCGGCGTTGGCCATTTATATGCGGAAACGGGTCCGGTCCGATGCACATCACCCTCACGCTGAGGGCCTCACCTCTGCGCGTCGGTCCGCCAACCATTTTTCAGAACTATGTGTGAATTGTAATAGAGATATTCATCTCGTATATTCACTTCTATGCGTCCTTCACTACTGTATGATGAAGAGATAAGCCAATGCACCTGCTATATATGGGTCCCAACGTTTTTGTACTTACTAGTCATGAAGTTAGGATCAATTATTACATCAATCTTTTCTGACCAGTTGTATTATGAGTATTCTTAAATTGATTAATTTAATGTTGACCGACAACCTATCAGAACTCTCATTTAAATTTTGGATTGATAATGTGAACAAACTCACACGGGGTACAAATACAAAATGTAGGGTGGCTTACGTCTTTTATGAATTGCCTTTTGACACGTATTTTTCTTAATATGAAAGGAACATAGTCCAAAATTGTAAGTTAATTCTATGTTTAAATGATTTAACATAGTCTTTACCATTTGATCAATCGATAATTAGATTTTTTTATGTGTTATTGTAATATTTTATGTATGAAAGTAACTACTTATATAGAAATGATATTAAATTAAATACAATTTTTTAAAAGACAACAAAATCAATTAACCCAAATTGAGATCGAAATATCTATCTAGTATGTTCTATGCGTCCTACCTTCACTGTTGGATTAAGAGAGGCTAATGCACCTGCAATATATGGGGCCCAATGATATTGTACCACAAGAGACAACTTGATTGGAGTTGGACGTGAAAAACATTATGTTTTTTTTAAGAGTCGTTTGGTTATGTAAGACTAATGCATTTATGCCAGATTTATTTTTTATTAGGTGTTTGGTCTATTGTACTAAGAAATTACTATGCAATATATATTCTAAAACAAGTTTTTATCTTCTTATAACAAAACATAATATTGGTCTACCTGAAAGGTTATTTTGATCATTTAACAACTTTAATTCATGTATTGGTGAATATCCGGACGAGTCTCACATCACTCATATAAGGGATGACTGATCTCTTTAATATAACTTTGATAAGTCTCACCTCGTAAGCTGACTTTTAGGATTGAGTTAAACTCAAGATTTATTTTTTAACATGGATCAAAACAAGACCCATTTCAACTCCCGTTTCCCGATGTTCGATCTCATATTAAATTATTCACGTGTTGAGATTTACATGATGTTGTAGGTGAAGAAGAAGAGGAAAGAAAGAAGAGTGGAGAAGAAGCAGATCGAGAGAAGAGAGAAGAGAGACGTGAGAGAGAGAGAGAGAGAAAACAGATTGTAATTGTATATTAATTGGAATGACTTTACATGTGTACATATCTATATATAATTGCTAATGACATTTAACAAATATCTAACTCAACTAGCTGCCTACTAACTGTCATCATTGACAAATATCTAAACTAACTAGCATTTAACCATAGTAGCCATAGTTAGTTATAATCTCCTAACTATGGTTAATTACAACAATGCTATATTTCTACACCCCCCTCAAGCTAGGATGTGTGAAGATGTTCTTCACTCATAGCTTGGATAGTAGATGGTTATGTTGATGTCGACTTAAGGCCTTTGTCAAAATATCAGTCGGTTGTTCCTTCGAAGATTTGTACTGTGTTATCAGCCCATCACGAACTTTCTCCCGAATAAAGTGACAATCAATGTCTATATGTTTGGTTCTCTCGTGAAAGACTGGGTTCCCAAGAATCGAATGGCGATTTCTTTGTGCGAAAGCACTTCTACTGGCTGAGAAACCTCAATCCCCAGTTCTCGAAATAGACCAACTAACCACACCACTTCAGATACTGCAGAGGCCATAGCTCTATACTCGGCTTCTGCAGAGCTTCTCGATATTGTTTCTTGCTTCTTTGATTTCCACGAAACTGGTGAGAATCCATACATTGCCAAGTAACCTGTGACTGATCTTCTCGTGTTGACACAACTGCCCCAGTCTGCATCACAATATATCCTGAGTTTGGGAATGCAGTCAGATGAACTGGACATGAGTATCCCCATTCCTGGTGTCTGCTTCACATATCTTACCAACCTAAGACTTGCCTCCAAGTGTGAAGTCTTAGGTGCTTGCATAAACTGACTAAGTGAATGTACTGTGAATGTAATATCTGGCCTGGTGGTAGTCAAATATAACAGCCTCCCAATTAGTCTTCTGTACATTCTTGGGTCTTCCAACAAGCTGTCTGGACTCAGTGCAATCCCAGACTGAGTAGCTATCAATTTATCCAACTCTACAGTGGTAAGTTTCTGATTAGGTTCCATGGGAAAGGAGGAAGATTTTGCTCCTGATAATCCCATATCTGAGATGAGCTCCAGTGCATATTTCCTCTGATGCATCAAGATTTTCTGTGCACTTCTGGCAAACTCAATTCCAAGAAAATACTTCAACTCCCCTAAGTCCTTGATCTTGAAGGCCAAATGTAGAGACTCTTTTGTAGATTGAATCAACTCTGCATCATTTTCAGTTAATAGTAGATCATCTACATAAACTAGAACCACCACAATCTTCTCATCCTGTTGTTTAGTAAACAGAGAATAATCTCTATGACTCTGAATAAAACCTGCTGATAAGAGTGTTGTAGTTAACTTGATGTTCCATTGTCTAGAGGCCTGCTTCAAACCATACAAGGACTTGAGTAATCTACACACATGTGTTTGCCTATGCTTGATATCAAATCCTTCTGTAATTGTCATGAAGACCTCTTCAGACAGATCACCCTGAAGGAAAGCATTGTAGACATCCATCTGATGTATTGTCCAATGCTTCACTGCTGCTACAGCTACAACTGTCCTGACTGTGCCCATTTTAACCACTGGGGAGAATGTCTCCTGATAGTCAATCTCTTCCTTTTGATTATATCCTTTAGCCACAAGTCTTGCTTTGAATCTCTCGACCTCCTCTGATGTCTTATATTTAATCTTGTAGACCCATCGACAACCAATTGCCTTCTTCCCTTCAGGTAGTTTAACCAGTTCCCAAGTACCATTGTCCTCCAGAGCTTTAATTTGGACTCGGCCTGCAATCCATCTAGAATCTTTAGCTGCATCTGAATATCTAGATGGTTCTGTGTCTAGAGACACCTTGGCAACAAACTTTTGATAAGTGGAAGTAAGACCTGTATAAACAATATTGTCAGAAATGGAGTACAAGCAATTTTAGGACCCTTTGCTAGTGATGTAGTCCTTATGCCATATAGGAGGCTTGTTATTTCTCCCCGATTTCCTGACTGTAGTTCCTACATTCAAGTGCATGCATGTCATATTCTCCAACTCACGAGCTTCATACATCTCTGCGGTGCACTGAGTATCAACTTCATATACTTCCTCGGTATCGAGCGGTACTTTCGAGAACCTGCAATTCTTGAGATGCATCAGTAATAGGTTCTTCTCCTGTAAATTTTTCTTCACATACAGAGGTGTTAAGCAGTTCCTCATAGCAGAATTGCTCATGTGCCTTTATATGTATAGATTCCTCATATTTGTCATTCTGGAAAGGAAATATATCTTCCTTAAACAATACATCCCTGCTGACAAAAATGCTTCGATTCTCCAAGTCATAAAGTTTGTAGCCTTTCTGTGTAGGTGCATAACCCAATAGAACACATTTTACAGCCCTTGGACTAAACTTATCATGTGTGTACAATATAGTAGAAAAACATAAGCATCCTATTATTCTCAAGTGACTAAATTGTGGTGACTTATTGTACAATATTTGATATGGTGACTTATTATTCAGAATTGTTGAAGGAATCCTATTAATTATATACACAGCAGCTTCCACACACATACCCCAGAACTTATCTGGTAAACTACCTTGAAGTTTGATGGCTCTAGCTGTCTCAAGGATATGTCTATGTTTTCTCTCAACCACACCATTTTGATGTGGTGTGTAAGGACAAGAACTCTCATGTACAATACCAAGTGACTTAAATAATTCCCTACAGTTATAATTAAAAAATTCAGTTTCATTATCTGATCTTATTTTCTGAACTTTAGAACCAAACTGTGTACTTACTTTAGCTAGAAAACTTTTCAACACAGTGAATACATCAGATTTTAACCTCATTAAAAAGATCCATGTCCACCTAGAAAAATCATCCACAATGGTCAAGAAGTATTTCACTCCATTATGTGTTTCAATTCTATATGGTCCCCAAACATCTAAATGCAACAATTGGAAAGATTTTGTTGTTCTAGAAGTACTAGCAAGAAATGGAGACCTTGTTTGTCTAGCTAAAGGACATATATCACAATTATTTAGGATAAATTCAGGTTTATTCTTGAAATCAGAAATCTTCCTCAAGACTCCCATATGCACATGACATAGCCTCTTATGCCATGTCACTGCATCTATGTGTTGAGCTGCAGCCATACACCTTCTCACATCCTCTTTCTGTTTATCCAAGCACAAAATGTAGAGTCCATCCTTCTCACTACCAATCTCCCTCACCTTCCCAGATGATAGGTCCTGATATATATAACAGGATGGGAAAAAATTGACACTGCAATTCAGTTCCTTAGTCACCTTTGAAACAAACATCAAATTAAACTTGAAATCTGGTACACAGGGGACATTCCTCAGAACATCACATCTTTCTAGTTTATAATCACCAACATGTGAGATATTTCTTTGAATCTCCCATTGTGATTGAACTTTTCCTGTTCCTTCTGTTAGTAGGTTATGCAATAAGTATTTAGAATCACTTATCATATGGTTAGTTGCACCTGAGTCAACAATCCATTGCAAAAATTCTTCAGTGGTATGTATACCTGTCATGTTTGCCTTATGGTTTCTGTTCATGTCCTTCTCCTCCAACATGTTGAGAATTTGTTGCCTTTGGCTAGGAGTAAATTGTTCCTGTTGTTGCTGCTACACCATCTTAACTCCAGATTGTGGTCTACCAAAAACCTGTCCTGCATTCTCAGATCTATTTGTCACTGCATATGCCTTTTTCTGCTTTGACTTGAAATCATCCGGATATCCAATTAACTGATAGCATCGTTCTTCTAAGTGTCATGTCTTCCCACAATGGTTACACTTCATCAATTTGAAGTAGTCCAGCCTGTAGTGTCCTTTCATGTGACAGAAATCACATGTAGCATTGGGATTGAAAGACTTCATTTGATTGTGATTTCCTCCATATCCTCCCTTGTTATTTCCACTCCTTGCTGTAAACATTGCAGATTCAGCATAGTCACAGACTACTCTATTCCCTCATGCCAGAATTTTTTGACTTTCTTCTTGGTTAACCAGTGCGTAAGCTTGGTTCAGATTAGGAACTTGCTGCATCATGAGCACTTGACTTCTTGCCTGATTATAACCTTCATTAAGCCCCATAAGAAACTGCAGTAGTCTTTGATATTGAAGATGATTAGCAAACTCCTTTGACCTAGGACAACACGATGGTGAAGGTATAATAGAATCGTATTCATCCCAGAGATCCTTCAGCTTTGAGTAGTATCCCGAGACTGACATTGTTCCTTGCCTCAAGGTGAAGATCTCTTTATGAAGTTGGAAGGCCCTTGAACTATTAACTTTGTCAAATCTCTCTTTTAACTCCTCTCATATGCTATGTGAATCAACATTATACAGCATTCCTGTTAACAAACTCTTGCTAACATTCCCAATTAACCATGATACCACGATATCATTGCATCTTTCCCATATCTTGGCTAAATCATCATTATAATGATCTCTTCTGATTGTCCCATCTATGAACCCAATTTGTTCTTCCCAAGTAGTGCTAACTTCATAGCCCTACTCCATAGTGTATAACTGTCCATTCCAATCAAAATTACTCCAATCGACAGAGAGCCAGGTGCATCCAATGGAAACAAATAAAGAGGATGATTGTGATCTACAATGTTCCTCGAATTTGTTCCCTCTCCTACTACATTCGTTCCTCCATCCTCAATGATTCCTGATGTATTCATGCCTGAGACTTTCGGTTTCTTTAACTTGTTCTTAGTCTATGAAAAATGACTGTAAAATCTCCAACTGTAAAATCTCCAGATTTCAACAACAATAAAACCTACAACAACAAAGTTATGTACTCCTGAATCTTAGTCGCATGTTAAAATCTCCAACTGTAAAATCTCCAGATTTCAACAACAATAAAACCTACAACAACAAAGTTATGTACTCCTGAATCTTATCTTAGTCGCATGTAACTCGATTACCTTCAATCCCGACAGAATATCACCAAATCCTTCCCTAAAATATGTCACTCGTAGTCGATGTTACCTTCAATCTGCAATTATTGAATCAATTCGTCTTTCACTGTTGTAGATCTACACTCTGATGTCTTAATTCCTTCGCAAAGTGTATTGCATATCATCATCTTGTCTGAATGCACAAATTTCTGTTTCGATTGAGAATCCGTCAATCAAATTATGTGTGTACTTGAATCTTTCGTGTAACGAAGCTTTGATACCATGTTGAGATCTACATGATGTTGTAGGTGAAGAAGAAGAAGAAAGAAAGAAGAGTGGAGAAGAAGCAGATCGAGAGAAGAGAGACGTGAGAGAGAGAGAGAAAACAGATTGTAATTGTATATTAATTGGAATGACTTTACCTGTGTACATATCTATTTATAATTGCTAATGACACTTAACAAATATCTAACTCTACTAACTGCCTACTAACTGTCATCATTGACAAATATCTAAACTAACTAGCATTTAATCATAGTAGCCATAGTTAGTTATAATCTCCTAACTATGGTTAATTACAACAATGCTATATTTCTACATCACGCTTCAGATATTCATGATTCACTTTTAACAATATCTCCGCATTTTCATTTCATATTTTATCTGCAATAATGCATAGATTTCTCCATAACTTATGCTATTAGCTGAGGCGTGTGCAGAGTATTGACATCAAGTGCATCTAAATCCGATACTTTCGACGATGAACACTAATTTATGTGTAAAATTCACGAAAATGATAAGAAATAGTAATATGTATCTATAACTTTAAAAATACAATGAGTTCAATGCTAAGAACCTTAAAGATGAAACACACTAAAACCCAACATATTGTAATGAATCATGCGTTTTACTTTGGAAAGTGAATAATGAAACCAAACATTATATAAAAAATTGTACGATTTCGCGTGGAGATTAGCTTCTCTATTTCTTCAACCAAACGTCACCTCAACGTTTGATGACACATTCACATTCTATATAAGTATAATAGATAGGATGATGAAATTAAACCTAAGTGAAGTAGCTCCAAAAAAAAAAGATGGAGAAACTACCCCATACCTCTGATTATGTGATTCAGTTCATGGATGATCAACAAGATCACAAGAACATGAGTACCAATGATGCTAATTACATGGCAGAAACAAAACTTACCCAAAATCCTTCAAAATTTCAAATACCACGTCGCCTCACTTTCTCAAAACCAACTGCTCGAGTCTTTGAGTTCAATAGTAGTGTTCCAATCAATCAAAAATCTTGCTATTTAGACTACGAATCTGATGAGTCGTTCAATCCCTCGTGTGAAAAGGATGGAGATAGTGATGATGAATATGATCAAGAACATCACAATGATGAAGAAGGATTTGGGAGTATTAAAGAAGAGTGCAAAAAAAAGAAGAGAAAAATCCCTTTTAGGCTTTTGTTTGAATGGTGCTTTTTTTTACTCACAATATCCTTTTTAATATGTGCTCTCACAATTTCACCTCTTAGGAATAATCCCTTATGGAGTCTTGACTTGTGGAAATGGTGCATAGTGATTCTTGTCATTTTCAGCGGTCGCCTTATTTCTAGTTTGGTCATTCGATTCCTCGTTTTCCTCCTCGAGAGGAACTTCATGCTTCGCGAAAAGGTGTTATATTTTGTGTATGGTCTTAGGAGAAGCTTCCAAAATTGTGTTTGGTTAGGTCTTGTCCTTTTAGCTTTGAATTTCATGTTCAACTCAAAGCTCAACAAACAAAACAAGATGTTAACAAAATTGAGACAAGCTTTAGTGGCCTTACTTATTGCTGCAACGATCTGGCCCATTAAGATCATTCTGGTCAAAGTTTTAGCCTCATCTTTTTTCGTTGCGACTTACTTTGACCGTATGAAGGAAAGTATTTTCCATCACTATGTCCTAGATGTACTTTCTGGTCCCCCAATTGATGTTGAAGAAAGGCATAAATTGAAAGAAACTAGGCAATTATCGAAGCTAAAGAAGCTAAGTATGCAACGCAAGTCATCAGCATGGAGTGTGAAGAGATTGGCTAATTATGTAAGGTTCTTTGGGTTGTCAACAATTTCTAAGAGTGTGGATGAGTTTGGGAACACTGAATCTGAGATTACTAGTGAATTGGAGGCAAAAAATTGTGCCAGAAAGATCTTCAAGAATGTTGCAAATCCTGGTGCCAAGTAAGTCTTCTACTCCTTTATAATTTCTTTTTCACCATCAGATCACACTGCAGAACAACTCAAAGTGGCCCATTTAAGAAAATAACCTTAACTTTTTTAAAAATATTTAGGTCAGTATAATCACTGAATAATGCGTATAATCAGCATGTGAGGGTGTATTTGGTATGGAGGAAAATTTCTCCAATTTTTTCATGTTTGGTTGGTCACGGAGAATATTTTCTCTAGGAAAAATAAATTTCTTCAAAATAAGAAAAATGACTTCATTAGTGAAAGTAAGGAAACTAATAAGTTAGAGAAAACCGCATAAATGGTCTTTTAACTATGAGGGTAGGTTCAAAATAATTCCTTAATTATGCATTTAACAGTTTTGGTCCTTTAAGTTTGTTACAAGTTAATAAAAATGGTCCCTTGACTATGAGAGTAGGTTAAAAATAGTCGCTTAACAGTTTTGGTTCTTTAACTTTGTCAAAAGTTATCACTTTTAGTCTCCAACAAAAAATTCATCAAACTCTTTTTGTTAGATTTGACAAGGACCGTAAAAAAAAAATAGTGAGAACTCAAATTTAGAAGTACAAATTACTAAAGTAAAAACCAAATATCTCGGGACAAAACCGACAGACGTCGTCGGTTATAAGGAGAAAATCGAGAAAAAAATAACAAACATGATAATGTCAGAAAATAAGACCTCGGAGCACAAAAACCGACAGACTATCGGTTAACTGATGTACTCCATCAGCTAAGTAAAATACACCAGACTTTAGAAATAAATTAGGAATAGCAGAAACTACAAAATTGTCACTATTAAAAACAAGCGAAAATCGATAGACGAAAATCAACGGATAAAATTGAGGGACGCTTTCAGAAAGCCAATTATATTTTTATTTTATATCATTTTCAGGAAAAAAAGCGGAAATTATTTTAAAAGAAATTATTACAAATGGAAATATTTATTTTTATACTGGATTTTCAATAAAAATTGAGTCTAATGTATTTTACTTAGTTGATCGACTCCCTCGGTTTAACCGACATAGTCCGTCAGTTTTTGTGTTCCGAGACACTATTTTCTGACATTATCAAATTTGTTGATTTTTCTGATTTTTCTTTCGTCGGTTTTCTCCGATGTATTTGGCTTATACTTTAGTAATACGTACCTCTAAATGTGAGTTCCCGCTAGTTTTTTCCCACAATTCTAGTCAAATCTAACAAACAGAGTTCGATGAATATTTTGCCGGACACTAAAAATGTTAACTTTTTGCAAAGTTAAAGGATCAAAACTGTTAAGTGCATAGTTAAGCTATTTTTAACTTACGCTAATTAGTTAAGGGACTATTTCTGTTAACTTGTGGCAAACTTATAGGACCAAAATTGTTAAGTGCATAGTTAATGGACTATTTTGAACCTACCCTCATAGTTAAATTAAAGGACCATTTATGTCGTTTTCTCTAATAAGTTACATACTGACATTCCACAATGATTGTCTACCCCTCCACCCTTCAACACATCTTACCGTCGCCACCACCTCTCATAGCCCCATCCGAACCACCGCCATAGTACCCTTACCCTCACTTTCATCCTTATAGTGCGTAGATTATATACAATTTTTTAGATAATATGTTTTGCTTACTTATCAAATACCATAAAATAAGTAAAACTCAGCTTTCTTCCGAAGAGAAACATTTTTCTTCATACCAAACACACCTATAATATATACTTGTTAGATACATGTTATACATTATGTACGCACTTGTACCGCTTATTAAAGAATTACGGCTAGGTGAGCGGAAATATTTTTAATCGCTTAGCTAAAACCTTCAACTTCACCTTTTTCGAAAAATATTTCCCGTGCTTTTGGTCGTATCAAACACACAAAAGTTTGAATGGACTTCACTGATTTGAGGTCTTGATGTTACATGGTTGGGGAGAAGTATATTTCAACATGCCTGGCAACATTTATAAGCCATTAATTTTGTTATTAGGAAGGACCACCTATACTAAGGCTAAAGCAAGTCATTCGTGATTAGATAATTGCATTTTTCGCCATTCAAACATATATTCTCTAAAATATAGTGGAGAGATAGATACACATGATCACAGTCCAAGCATAATTGTCGCACTCATTCATGTTATTTTTGTTGGAAATATTTATTAAATATGAAATAAAGTAAATCCTATTAATTATGAATCGAAAAATTGGGGTCCCGCACGTAGAAAATCTTTTTTCCACACACGTGCATACGTAGTGCCAATAATCAAAATTTCCTTAATGGAAGAGATATTTGTACGTATACGAATTGTTTGAGACGTAAGGTAATAAACGGTTATTGGCCAAATGACGAATGATTTCACGTTGGTAAATGAAGGAAGAAGTGCATAATGTGTAAAGATGAAATGAATTAGAAATCACCACGAAACCGGAAAGGCGCGACTCACTCCAGTAAGGCGCGGCTCGCTCCAAGTAAGCGCGGCTCTGGTCGACGTTCGATTCGATAACTCGGCTGGAATTGAAGGCGCGACGCCTCCCGAAAGTCGCGACTCAATTGGCGTTCAGTTCGGTGAGTTCTTTGGGCCCGAAGAATCATGACTCGCCGGCATTTAATCCGTTGGAGTGAATTAAAAACTGATTCTTGGGCTGACTTTGGAGTATTTACTCTCCATTATTTTGCTCATGAATTCAGCCATTACTTGGCTGAATTGTAACTCCAAATTCAAGGCATTAGCATGGCATTCATGGCCATTACTTAGCCATTTGGAGGGTTATCATCTACACACTATAAAATGAGACACAAGGCTCATTTGGAAATACACTTTAAATAAAAAACACTTCATCCTCTCCTGCAATCACAAAACACTTAAAAATCTTTCTTCCAAAGCAAACACTTGTGTTCCCTTTGCTCATTTGTTTGATTGATGTTTTATCTTGGGAGATAAGTTGTCATTACAACTGTTGAAAGGATATACGGGACAATATTATCTTAAGGATAGATCAAGAATTTGGTCGACTCAGCAAGCCCTCATATTTGATCATTTCCAGATTTCTTACTCACTTGTTGTTGTTGTTGTTGCATTCCCATTTCCTTGTCTCTACACACATTTCCCACAAGTTTAAGATAATATTCGTTGCTTTCAACAACAACATGTCTGCTGAAGATCAATTCAATGCCATGAACAACACCGATGCTCAAGGCAATCCTATTGCCTTGATCCAACGCTCGGCGTGCATTAACGCGCCTTGACTCCATTTGTTTTTGGCACTTCTAGTGTCACCACTGATCATGGCATTCCTAATGCCTTAAACTACTGTTTTTGGCACTTCTAGTACTACTGCTGCTTTTGGCACTACGAGTGCCACCACTGCTTTTGGCACAACTAGTGTCAACACTGGTTTTGACACAACCAATGCTTCCACTGCTGCTCCGGGGACTTATAGTGCCCATGCTCCTGCCCAAGGCGTCAACAATATTTATGCTCTTGTTGGAAGCATTCCCAACGCCTTCTGTTGCTCGAGGCGTCATCGCCCTACACTCTTGGTTTTCACCATGAGCGTCCTGAAAAGTTCATGGGTGCTCACTTTAAGTGATGACAACAAAAGATGTTGTTTTCCTGACTGTTATGGGAATGTCACATTTCCTAACCGAAGACCCTCCACTAGTTGGGAAAGATGTGGACCCTCAGCCAAATGATTTGGCGGGAGGGGGCCAAGGTAACCATGTCGCTAACGACATGAGGATGGTTCGCGAAGCATGGAAATATAGTAATTTCATGTGTAGGAACTATATTCTAAACAGTTTGTTCGATCCACTATACACGGTATATTGCACCATTGAAACTGCCAAGCAGTTATGGGACAAACTCCATAAGAAATACAACACCCAAGATGCGGTAGTAAGAAGTTCATCATTGGGAAGTTCCTGAAATTTCAAATGGTGGATAACAAAAGTGTGACATCCCAAGTACATAAATTTCAAATGATTCTACATCACCTGGATTTGGAAGGATTAAAGCCCAACGAACAATTCTTGGTTGGGGCATTGATCGAGAAGGTGCCTCCCTCGTGGACTGAGTTTATGAATTATCTAAAACTCAAAACAAAGGAGATGACCTTAGACGAACTTATTGTCAAACTCCAGATTCAAGAAGACAATAAGAAGGCCATGTCAAAGGTAAAACAACCCGCTGAGGCTAAGGCAAACCTGACGGAAGTCAAAGTAAATTCAAACAAGAAGCGGAAGTTCCAGAAGGAAGGCAAGCCCCCAACAACTAAAAAGTTCAAGGGAAATTGTAACCACTGTGGTATAGTTGGTCACATGGCCAAAGACTGCCGCAAGCTCAAACGTGAGAATAAGGCCAAAGACAAGGCCAAGGCTAACATCTTTGAAGACAAGCTCGTAGACGATATGATTCAGGAGTTCTCAGCGATGGTTCTTGAAGCTAACCTCGTTGAGAATCCGGTGTAATAGTGGCTAGACACGGGTGCTACCCATCACATATGTCCCAATAAAGAAGCCTTCTCCACTTATACACCAGTATCAGACAAGAAGTTGTTCATGGGAAACAATTCTTCTTCAGAGGTGTTGGGGGTAGGAAAGGTGATCCTAAAGATGACGTCCGGGAATGAGCTGACTCTGAAGGAAGTGATGCATGTTCCAGAAATTCAAAGAAATTTAATTTCTGGACTTTTGTTAGTAAATGCTGGTTTTAGGCTAGTGTTAGAGGCTAACAATTTTATAATCACTAAAAATGAAACTTTTGTAGGAAAGAGCTTCGTCTGTGAAGGCCTCTTTAAGCTTAATGTTGCACCTGTTATGCCTTCTGCTTCAACTATCAATAAAATTGCACCTTCTACTTACTTGATTGATTCATCTAATTTACGGCATCATAGATTAGGACATGTTAACTATCAATCTATCCAACGATTGGTAAAGTTGGAACTATTGTCGTCTATCGACATAAACCCTCAACGAGGTGTGCGTAGAGACAAAACTTTCCAAGGGTCCCTTTAGATCCGTCGAAAAGGAAACCGCTCCTCTAGAATTTATACACACTGATATATGTGATTTGAAGTTCGCTCAAACTAGAGGGGGAACAAATACTTTGTGACTTTCATAGACGATGACACAAGGTTTTGTTACATTTACTAACTAAAAAGTAAAAATGAAGCCTTTGAAGCATTCAAACGCAACAAAGCAGAAGTTGAGAATCAACTAGACGGATGGATTAAAACAATTCGTAGCAATAGAGGGAGAGAATATGTAGCGCCTTTTGAAGAACTTTGTATCAAATCGGGTATAGTTCATCAAACAACGGCTCCTTAATCACCTCAATCAAACGGGGTTGCTGAACGCAATAACTGAACACTAAAGGAAATGATGAATGCTCTACTCATCAATTCGGGCCTCCCTCAAACCATGTGGGGAGAAGCTGTTCTTACCGCGAATAGGATTCTTAACAGAGTCCCACACAAGGATAAAGACAAAACTTCATACGAGCTATGGAAAGGAAAGAAACCTACCTACAAGTATTTGAAGGTATGGGGTTATCTGATCAAGGTAAAAGTACCTATGCCAAAGCAGGCCAAGATTGGACCTAAGACTGTGGATTGCATATTCATTGGATATGCCAATAACAGTAGTGCTTATCGCTTCATAGTGCACAAGTCGGATCATCCGGACATCTATGAAGATACGATAATGGAATTAAGGAACGCATGGTTCTTTGAAGACACATTTCCATATAAGGAAAACAACATAACCTCTCACAAATGAAGTTATGAGCAAACCTATGATGAACTAGGAGTCACTGATTACCTAGATCAAAACGGTTCAGATCTAGTAAATTCTGAAGTAGCTGACGATCCGGAATTTAGTATTCCAGATTCTCAGGACTTGAAAGATTCAGAGATGGAACCAAGGCAAAGCAAAAGGGCATGGAAGGACAAGTCCTTCAGTCCAAACTTTGTAGCTTATTTGGTTCAGGATGAACCACGAACAATCGTCGAAGCATTGTCAACTCTAGAAGCACCGCTCTGGAAGAAAGATTTAGAAAGTGAGATAGAATCCATTCTGCATAACCATACCTAGGAGTTGGCTGAACTTCCCCCGGGACACAACCCGTTGGGTTGTAAGTGGATCCTTAAACGAAAGTTAAAGGCAGATGGTTCTATCGACAAGTACATAGCTAGGTTAGTAGTCAAGGGCTATTGCCAAAATAAGGGCCTTGATTACTTCGATACCTACACTCCAGTGTCTAGAATGACATCCATACGTATGTTCATAGCTATCGCCGCCTTGAGGGATCTTGAAATACATTAAATGGATGTCAAGGCTGCCTTCCTAAATGGTGATTTGGAAGAAGAGATATATATGGATCAACCCGAGGGGTATGTGGTTCCAGGACAAGAGACAAAAGTATGTCGGCTTGTTAAATCGTTTTACGAGCTGAAACATGCCCCTAAACAATGACACGAGAAATTTGATAGTACCTTACTATCAAAAGGGTTCGTCATTAATGGAGGTGACAAATGTGTCTACATGAAAGGAACTGTTGAATCCTTCGTCATGATATGCCTATATATAGACGACTTGTTGATCACTGGAAGCAGTCCTGGAATAATCCTAGAGACTAAGAATATGTTAAAACAGTGTTTTGACATGAAAGATATGGGCATTGTAGATGTCATCTTAGGGATCAAGATCTCTAAGATATCTAATGGACTGATTTTATCTCAATCTCACTACATCGAGAATGTACTGAAGAAATTTGGGATGATCGACAGTTCACCGGTATCAACACCATTGGATATAAGTCAAAAGCTTAACAAATATCTGGGTAAGCCCGTACGCCAGGAGCGATATGCGCAGGTGATTTATAGTCTAATGTATATCACAAACTGCACTCGACCTGATATCGCTCATGCAGTCAATAAATTGGCTAGGTTCACTCGAAATCCAAGTGAGGATCACTGGAAAGTGTTGAACAGGATACTACGGTTCCTAAAGTTCACGATACATTTCAGGTTACACTATTCAAGATATCCAGCGGTACTAGAGGGGTACAACGATGCAAACTGGATATCTGATAGCGACGACATCAAGTCCACCAACGGATATATTTTTACAATCGGTGGTGGAGCTGTGTCTTGGAAATCCTCTAGGCAAACTCTTATTGCTCGATCCACGATGGAGTCGGAATTTATCGCTTTAGATAAAGCGGGAGAGGAAGTTGAGTGACTTCATGGTTTTTTAGAGGATGTCCCATGTTGAGATAAAATTGTGTCTTCTGTAATGATCCACTGCGATAGTCAGTCGGCTCTAGGAAGTGCACGAAGTTCAATATACAGCGGTAAGTCTCGTCATATTCGACGGAGACATGAGTCCGTTAGACAGTTGATCACCTCGGGTATTATTTCCATTGATTACATAAAATCTAAGGAAAAATATCGCAGATCCCTTAACGAAGGGAATACCCAAAGATCAGTTGTTCTGCCTGTCTAAGGGAATGAGCTTAAAACCCAAACAATAAGAACCGATATAGTGGACACTGACCTTACGGTGGAGATCCGTGAATAAGGGTCAATGGGAAAACTAAAGCGTATAGGTTAAAGTGGCGCCGGTGGAAGCAAACACTTCGAATAATGTGTCTTTCTTAAAGAAACATAATCCAAGGCCGTTCCCGTGATAGACAAAAAGTGCTACCTGTAAGAGGGGTAAAGGATAAGTTTCCAAACCTTTAATGATCCTCAAAAGTTGAGGTTAGGTTGGTGAAATTTTTAATGGTTCCTAACGCTTGTGTAGCGCGATATTACAAGATACCTTGTAGGAAACCACCTATTTAAGTGCGAGGATAGGTCACCTCAAATGAACGCACTTAAGAATCCAAGGGTGTCCACGGCCCACGATGGACAAACACTAGAAAGATTGAGTAGAAAAGGTGTTGTGTTGGTACCATTGTCTTGGCATATACTAAACACTGACGGTTCAAGACATCACGTTAACCGTGCAGTAAATATGTCATATGGTATTCTACTATGGAAGGTTCAAAGCTCTGGCTACCTCTCCGGATGCAACATCGTTACGCAGTGATTCTTAGAAAGACGCGTGTGCGTGCACCAAAATCTCTTCCAAGAGGGGATTGTTGGAAATATTTATTAAATGTGAAATAAAGTAAATCCTATTAATTATGAATCGAACAATTAGGGCCCCGCACGTAGGAAACCTTGTTTCCATACACGTGCACATGTAGTTCCAAGGATCAAAATTTCCTTAATGGAAGAGATATTGGTACGTATACGAATTGTTTGAGACGTAAGATAATAGACGGGTATTGGCCAAATAACGAATGATTTCACGTTGGTAAATGAAGGAAGAAGTGTATAATGTGTAAAGATGAAATGAATCAGAAATCACCACGAAACCGAGAAGGACCGTGACTCCTCCAAGTAAGGGCAGCAGCGCTTGAAGGGTCGCGGCGCCTCCCCGAAGGGTCGCGGCTCTAATTGACGTTCGGTTCGGTGAGTTCTTTGGGGCGAAGTCATGACTCCTCTCAGAAGCCGCGGCTCCTCGATTGTTTCAATGCGTTGGAGGTGAATTAAAGCGATTCTTGGGCTGACTTTGGAGTATTTACTCTCCATTATTTTGCTCATGAATTCAGCCATTACTTGGCTGAATTGTAACTCCAAATTCAAGGCATTAACATGACATTCATGGTCATTACTTAGTCATTTTGAGGGTCATCATCTACACACTATAAAATGAGATACAAGACTCATTTGGAAATACACTTTAAATAAAAAATACTTCATCCTCTCTTGCAATCACAAAACACTCAAAAATCTTTCTTCCAAAGCAAACACTTGAGTTCCCTTTGCTCATTTGTTTGATTGTTGTTTTATCTTGGAAGATAAGTTGTCATTACAACCGTTGAAAGGATATACGGGCAATATTATCTTAAGGATAGATCAAGAATTTGGTCGACTCAGCAAGCCCTCATATTTGATCATTTCCAGATTTCTTACTCACTTGTTGTTGTTGTTGTTGCATTCTATTTCCTTGTCTCTACACATATTTCTCACAATTTTTTGCCCAACTTCTATCTAACTCAAAATATGTCACTACTAGAAATAAAAGATTTTTCCACCGATATTCCGTGAGAAATTTATGCTATAAAATATAATTTTTTTATCTATTTTCCACCGAATCAGTTCACTGAAAAATTACTGGGAAAACACATAGTGGGAAACAGGTTACCACTGAAACACTGTGAAACTTTCTAATTTTTTCACGTGTTCACATTACTATTTAAGTTTCCACCGACATTCGGTGGGAATACTGAAAAAAATTTAGTGGGAAATTCAATGAGAAAATAGTGATTTTTTAGTAGTGTGTACGCATGAAATTTAAGATATTAATTCGTGAATGATATGTATAAGAGGTAGTTAAATTCTGGTTTGATTAAAAGAATATCATGTTAATCTTCAATTTTAATTATAGTTTAAATGAATTTAGATCTTGAAAACATGCCATGTATGACATCGCTTTAATAAATATACCAATTTTTATGACTCGTTTTAATTTGAGATTTAAGCTTGACTCAGTCCCACTAATTTCCTGTTTTATACCCTTAGTTTGATTAATTTAAAAAAAAACAATTTATTTAAGATTTGAATATGGATATTATACTATTACTTTTCTATTTATTCATATACTAATTTCTCAATAATCATTTTAATAATATATAATAGAAAAGTCAAGTTAAGTAGGCAACTAGACTCCACACGGAATTAATGGTACCACATAGATAGATTGAGAGAGAATGAATAATAGAATTCAGTGAGTTCTAGAAAGAAATTTATTTTAATTTGTCAGGAACTCCTCAATGAAGAGTTGTGACTGACATTAAGTTTTTTTTTTGTTTTTTTTTTTTGTTGTGAAGGCGCCGCAGCTACTCTTTCAGTGCGCTTGCAGAAACTCGGATCGACGCAAAGCGCAAACCACGTCGATCGTAAACCACACTTGCAAGCCTATGTGATGCGCTTCAACGAAGGTTTATGCGAGGATCGAACTCGTGGCCGCGGTCCCACGCCCTTCGCTACACTGCATTCACATTTCTTTGCGGGTGTGACTGACATTAAGTTGACAACTGCTACTATCGTGCCACATATATATTATTTAAAGGAATTAAATGCTCCCATTATTCTTTCACACCAAGTGTAGTAAACTTTCACAAATTTAATGAATGTATAGAATTATAGGGTCAAAATCTGTGTGGGTCACTCTCAACGTTACTCTATTTAAGTTTGAGAAAAATATCGGTTAAGAATCTCACATCGAATATCAAATATGAATATAAACTCCTTATATGAATTTGGACAATTTTCACCCTACAAGCTAGTGTTTGGGTTGAGTTAGGCCAAATATCCATTATCAGAGTCAAATTCGTACCAATTCTTTATTCGTCGATATTGGCCCCAAAAATTATATTGTCCAAGCTCCAGTTAACGAGACATGGACGTGCGGGGAAGTGTTAAGAGTCTCACATCGGATATGAAACGGGAACATGGACTTCTTATATGGACTTGTACAATCCGCACCTGAGTTAGGCCTAAGATTCATTTTTTATATGGTTTTAGAGCCATGCCTATTCCAATTCTATGTTCACCGATGTTAGGTCCCCAAATTATATTATCCATGCTTTAGTTAACAAGGTCTGGGCGTGCGGGGTAGTATTAAGAGTCCCACATCGGATATGAAATGTAAACTCCTTATATGGACTTGGACAATTTTCACCTTACAAGCTAGCTTTTGGGGTGGAGTTAGGCCCAAGATCCATTCTTTACGATATCTTTATAGAGTACAGATTAGATGTTTTAGAATGAAGTTTCAGTTTTCACCCAAAAGACAGCAATATAACTAATGAGTTGTATAACATATGGTAATTAATTTTGTGTGTTTTTGTGATGAGTTGTGTAACATATGGTAATTTAATTTGTGTTCTTTGTGAAGGTACATAGGGGAAGAAGACCTAATGAGGTTCTTGAATAGAGTAGAGATACATACTATATTTCCACTTTTTGAAGGAGCTGTTGAGACGGGAAGGATCACCAAGTCTGCCTTCAAAAATTGGGTGGTAATTATTATACACTTTACTACAGGCCATTATGTATTTCTCTTCTTAAATAACATAAATTAATGCTTTCCTATATCTTTTGTCCGCAGTCAAAATGGGGTTGATCCTTGAGGCCATCCCAACTCGGCCAGTTATTAAGGTAGGGTTGGGTTAAGATTTTTTAAGTCCATTTAAAGCTAAGCCTAACTCTAATTAGCCTGTGGGCTTTGAGGCTTGACGAAGGATGGGCCGAGGCCGACCCATGGGCCGTAGGCTATTTAATTTAAATTATAAATTTAAAAGAAAATTATGCAAAAAGAAGTGTAAAAGTTAAGAATAGTGATTATCGAATAATTCTTAGTATTTTACACAATAGTTTACTCATTTAGCGTTAAATTCACAACAACAACATACCCGATGTAATCTCACTAGGTGGGTGTGTGGGGAGGGTAGAGTGTACGCAGACCTTACCCCTACCTTGGGAGGTAGAAAAATTATTTCCGAAAGACCCTAGGTTCAAGAGAAAACATGACAACAATAAGTGAGACAAACTTTGAGGAAAGTAAAATGAAGTAAGGTAAGTAAATAGATCATGAAAAAATACTATGGATAAGCATTAATGAAGAAATTTTAATAGTACATGCAACAAACTAGTACGATAATAGGAGTATAAGACATAGTAGATAGTAACAGAAAATTGAGGGGCAAGACCCTACAAGTAACACTACGCCTGCTAGTATGAAAGGATACACTAGATATGTACTACACTATCTAACATTCGACCTTAATCTGTGTCCTCCACAACCTCCTATTAAGGTCATGTCCTCGGTAAGTGACAACTGCGTCATGTCCTGCCTAATCACTTCTCCTCAATAATTTTTTTTGGCTTACCTCAGCATCTTTTGAACCCGTCTACAGCCAATTTCTCACACCTCCGCACCGGAGCCTCTGTGCCTCTCCGCTGAACATGCTCGAACCATCTCAACTTCGCTTCCGACATCTTGTCCTCCACCGATGTCACTCTAACCTTGTCCCGGATCACTTCATTTATAATCCTATCTTTCCTACTATGCCCACACATCCATCGCAACATCCTCATCTCCGCCACCTTCATCTTCTCGACGTGGGACTTGTTGACTGCCCACTCTCAGCCCCATACTAGCATTAAATCCCTAATATTAATTTCTAATCACAGAGTATAAAATTGCATCCATCATGAAGATGTACAAACACTTATTGCTACTCGAAATTGGCTACATAACTTTATCCAAATTCAAAGTGGCACTATTTTTTAAGTGAATATAAATATTATTAATTTTTTAAAATATAATAAATTTTAACTAATTAAATTTGCATTTGAATAAGACGAAGATGTTAATCAAGAAAATTTATCACAAACATATTCAACCGCGCTTGACAATATTTGATGTTGAACATATTATAAGTTGTCGAAGAATTATATACTTTCATGTAATCATATGCTAGAAATATTAACAAGCATACATTTAGATTTGAATTATAAGTTGTCGAAGAATTATATACTTTCATGTAATCATATGCTAGAAATATTAACAAACATACATTTAGATTTGAATTAGGTTGAATAGAATTTTTCTTTAAAAAAAAGATTGAAAAAAATGAAGGGCTAGCCCGCCCAGCCCTTGGGCTAGCAGTTTTATGTTTATTTATCAAATATTATAGAATAAATAAATAAAAAATTATTTTTCATATATATTTTCTTAGAAAAACATTTTATGTGAATGCATTTTTGTTTGTATTAAACACACCCATAGTGTAAACAAATTATACACATGCCATTAAATTCTTGATTTTGTTTTTTGTTTGGATTGATTTATTAATAAGTGGATATAGGTACGAGCATACTATGAGAGGAAGTACTTGGCACATTCGTTGAATGACACAAAGACGGCAGTGCAACAGCTTCACAAGTTAGCAAGTGGGATTGTTAGTTTTATAATACTTGTGATTTCACTCTTAGTCATGGGACTTTTGTCCACACAAATACTTGCTCTCCTTCTATCCCAACTTGTCCTTTTGGGATTTGCTTTCCAAAACACTTGCAAGACTATCTTCGAATCCATTATTTTCGTCTTTGTCGTTCATCCGTTTGACATTGGTGATCGTTGTGTTATCGACGGAATTCAGGTAAACAATTTTTATAACATCGACCTATAATTTTAACCTGTTATAGTAAATAATTATCTATCCCTTAACATTAATATTGATTTGATGAGAAAGCGTTTCTATCTAGATTTCATTACTATTAAAAAATCAGGAATTAGTGACCGACTTTGTAGCTAATTATTAAAATTCGTCGCTATTTCTATTTAAGCGATGAATGACCTATAAATTATCAAAATTGATTAACTTCAAGCTATTTAGCGATGAAGTTCGATCTAATTCTAGATTTTTTTTTCTTGTAGTGTTTACTTTTCAATTACTGTAAGAATATAAGAAATAATCTCTTGATTATTCTCATTAATAAAATGCATATATATACAAGTTACAAAGGGGAAATCCTTTTTCCATTCTACTCCTAAATCCTTTTCCGATTAATAAAATGCATATATATACAAGTTACAAATGTATATGGTATATACAAGTTACAAATATACCATATACAATATTTACAATATGAGCAGTGCACGGATGGGCCATATACTTTTTAACTTGGACCGAGAGCCCACTGCACTGCTTAACAATTACCATGACAATTTTCATGTCAATATTAACTAGCTAGTAGAGTATTGATTTGGTTTGATGGGATACGTTACTACAAATTCTAATTTCTTGGTTTTCCATTATATATGCAGATGATAGTGGAAGAGATGAATATATTGACCACGGTTTTTCTCCGTTACGATAATGAGAAAATCTACTATCCGAATGCAGTGTTGATCACAAAGCCAATAAGCAACTTCTACAGAAGCCCTGAAATGTGCGACACAATTTCCTTTGATATTGATACCAATACTTCTATGGACACCATCATAGCCCTCAAAAAGGCTATTCAACTGTAAGAACTCTTGTCATCACCCACCTTTTCTTTAACTAATTATTTCTTTTTAATTTAACTTATGCACATTACTATAAACCACTGCACTGTTAATATTATGAACTTGTCTCGATAGTCGATACTAACAATTTAGTGAATAGAATAGCGAGAGAAACACCGTGATCTAGGATCATTACAAATCCTTTTTTTCTTGCATTTGTTTTATGGATTTCAAGTTCATTTATATAACTCAAATCAATATATATATATATAATGATGATGATGATTTTGCGTTTGATGAAAATATATATAGGTACCTCGAGAGCAAGCCAAAGTATTGGAATCCGAAACACTCAGTGCTAGTGAAAGGAATAGGGAATGTGCACACCATGGAAATGGCTCTATGTGTTCAACATACAATTAACCATCAGAACTATGGGGATAGAAGCAACAGGATCACTGAGCTCATCCTTGAGTTGAAGAAGATTTTTGAGACCCTTAATATCAAATACTCTCTTCTCCCTCAACAAGTACAAGTCAGAAATAATTAATATGTCATTGCACACTTTGATCTATATATAGTGCAAGAATTTGACAAGCAACAAGATGATTGAAGCTAATTAATTATGACAGGTTTGTAAATTGCAATAATGTTGCTGCTTTGTTTCTGGATAAAATATGTTATTTGTACTGTGTGTGCACTTAATTAATTTTCCTTGTCGAACCTTTATTAACTTATGTAGTCTCCATTTTAGTATGTTGTAATAGAGTGTGTAAAAGATTGTCCGTGGTAGACAAGTATATCACTGGGATTTTATCACAAATTCTAAGGGTAAACTGTGTATTTTGTCTTTTAGTTGTTTAGGAAAATCGGGTTCTATGTGTAAGATGATATTAATCTCCCTTGGGGAGTCTTCTCATTAATATCAAAGTATATATAGAGTACAATATTCATCTCTTATACAATAGGAATCCTAAACCTATACAAAAGAGGAATCATAGTCTTACCATAATTATATTTACACAATATATGAAAATATACTAATTATGGGTAGAGAATATTGTTACTACTATGTTGCACCCGTTTATACACCCCCTCAGTCGGAGCGGGAGGAGGCCAGACGCTGAGACTGGATCTGAAGTCAAGAAATAACTGTCTGGAAAATGCTTTGGTAAATATATCTGCATACTGATAGGATGAGGGAACATGTGGCACTCTGACATGTCCTAGCGCAATTTTCTCACGAACAAAGTGTAGGTCTATCTCAATGTGCTTGGTTCGCTGATGTTGAATCGGATTATGAGACAGATAGATGACAGAGATGTTATCACGATACCTGATAGATGTACGATGCAAGGACCGAAGTTCTAACGAGAAATTTACGAGCCAACAAATCTCAGCTACCACATTTGCAACACCTCTGTACTCAGCCTCGGCACTGGAACGAGATAGGGTAGCCTGTCGCTTAGCAGACTAAGAAATCAGATTATCCCCTAAAAATACGCAAAAGCCGGAGAAGGAGCATCGCGTGTCCGGACACCCTGCCAAATCTGCATTCGTATAAGAGAGCAACCTGTTTGGTGCAGAGGGGTATAGGTGCAAACCATAATCAAGTGTGCCCTTAATGTTTCTGATGATATGCTTAAGAGTAGTGAAATGAGACTCCCTGAGGGCATGCATGAAGAGGCATACCTGCTGAACAACATAAGCAATGTCAGGCCTTGTGAATGTGAGATACTGAAGTGCACCTGCAAGACTCCTATACAGAGTAGGGTCGGAGACTAGAGCACCATCCATAGCAAAAAGCTTAGATTTCGAATCAACTGGAGTAGGTGAAACTTTGCAATTCGCCATCTTAGCCATGTACACGATCTCTTCTGCATACTTACGCTGACACAAGAATATGTGGTTGACAGACCTGGTCACTAATATCCCCAAAAAGTAACTCAGTTTCCCCAAATCAGTCATTGCAAATTCAGACTTAAGCAAGGCAATAATCTCATTTTTCAATCCATCGGAGGAGGCAGTAAGAACAATATCATCCACGTAAAGTAATAAGTAAGCAGTGCTACTAACTCGATGAAAAATGAATAGTGATGTATCACTCTTGCTGTATACAAACCCAATCTGTAAGATATTTCTGGAAAATCGATCATACCACGCACGGGAGGCCTGTTTCAGGCCATATAGTGACTTACGGAGATGTCACACATAGTGAGGAACTGCTGGATGGGTGAACCCTGGCGGTTGATGCATGTAGACTTTCTCTCTCAGATACCCATGTAAGAATGTATTCTTCACATCAAGATGATGGATCAGCCAGTGTTTGTCCATGGCAATGCAAAACTGTGCGAATGGTAGCCGGTTTGACAACGGGGCTGAGGTCTCACCACAATTAATTCCCTCCTGCTGATTTGTGTCATTAGCCACAAGTCGTGCCTTATACCTCTCAAGATCTCCACTGTCTCTGAATTTGTGACGAAATAGCCACAGACAACGAATCACATTCACCCCCTCAGGTCTAGGTACTAGATCCCATATGTGCTGTTTAGTTAAAGCATTGAATTCCTCAGATATAGTCGCATTTCAATTAGGGTCTTGTTTAGCCAAAATAGGATTCTTTGGAATTGGTGAAATGATGTGGGCAGACAAGTTAAATTGGATTTTGGATTTGAAGATTTCATGCTTGACACGAGTTTCTATTTGGTGAGTGGGG
The DNA here is from genome assembly GCA_029844215.1 of Przewalskia tangutica. Classification (NCBI taxonomy): domain Eukaryota; kingdom Viridiplantae; phylum Streptophyta; class Magnoliopsida; order Solanales; family Solanaceae; genus Przewalskia; species Przewalskia tangutica. The sequence goes on along the minus strand of CM056718.1, from coordinate 138,546,450 downwards.
ACAGTGGGAGGCGGTGCTGGCTGAGTAGGGAGGGCTGAGACTGATGGTAGGGTAGGATAAGGAGAAGGTGGAGGTGAAGCCGTCGGAGGCTCCACGGCGCCTGTATCGAGCACCGCGGCGATGTCGGAGTGACAGAACTCTCTGGAGATATGGCGTCGCGGCGTCTCATCACTGGGTTGCGGCGCTGTCGACGGGTTGAGAGACCAGACCTCTCTGAAAATATGGCGCCGCAGCGCCTCAACACTGGGCCGCGGTGCTATGGACGAGTCAGAAGAGAGAAGCTTATCAAGGATGATGAGAGAGATAACAGGCTCGTCAAGGAATGAGTAATCCAGTTTTTAGAGTTTCTGAAGATTCAAAAACGGGAATGTGATCTCGTCGAATGTGACGTGACGAGAGATGTGGATTTGACGAGTGGACATGTCATAACATAGATATCCCCTATGGTTCGGTGGGAAGCCTAGGAAAATACATGGAGTGGACCTAGGAGCCAGCTTGTGAGGGGCGGTAGAGCTAAGGTTAGGATATCACTGACAACCGAAAAAAGTAGATAATCATAGAAGGAGACTCTATTGTAAAGGATTTCGGTAGGGGTCATGTTTGTGAAAAGTGCTAGTAGGGAGAATATTGAGAATGCATTATGACATTTTAGCATCATATATCCAGAAGGATGGAGGGAGGGAGATATGAATCAATAGGGTGCGAATCATATTATTAATGGTGCGACTGATTCTTTCAGCTTTACCGTTTTGTGGTGAGGTGTGAGGGCAGGAGAAGCGAAAAACCATGTCATTATTGGTACAAAAAAGGTGAAACATAGAGTTATTGAATTCACAACCATTATCGCACTGAAAAGATTTTATACATTTTTCAAATTGTGTTTGGATGAATGTTCGAAACTCAAGAAATTTGGCAAACACTTCCGATTTAAATTTGAGAGGATACAACCAAATAAAGTGAGAAAAATCATCTAGTAGGATAAGATAATATTTATGACCGAGAGAACTAGCAACAGGTGATGTCCATAAATCGGCATGTATAATATCAAAGGGTACAAAAGTAACACTAGTGGATGATTTAAATGGAAGACGAGTATGTTTTCCTAAAGAACAAGAAACACAGTTTTGGGCAAGCTTCGCATTAAAAGTAATGAAATTATTGCCTCTAAGAAAGTTAAAAACTGGGGCTCCTGGATGACCAAGCCTATTATGCCATGTGAAAGAAGAAATTGCCGCTAGAGAGACGGGAGAGCTAGATCTGGCAGCGGAGGTGGGAGTGAATAGATAGAGATCCCCCGTGCTATTGCATCTCGTAAGAGGTGTCTCCGTATGAATATCCTTCACGGTGAAACCAAAAGGGTCAAAATTAACAGAGACAAGAGTTATTACGAGTGAATTTGCGGATAAAAATTAGATTCTTAATCATATGTGGGGCATATAGGGTATTGAAGGGGGAATGGATGAGAAGGTGATGTGTAGATGTACCATAACCCTTTACTGGAATGCGGTGGCCACTACCAACTGTCACAAATTGAGGATGCTTTAAACCAAACAGTTTGAGAATATTACCTGCAGACTGAGTGAGGTGAGAAGTGGCTCCGAAGTCCACGTACCAGTTGTTGTCAGGCTGTTGCATATTGAGACATCTGAAGGCGACCAACTGATGGGTGTCATCTTTGGGCCGAGTGCTTGATGCGGAAGCTGGCTGGCCGCGGTCTTTATCACAATCTTGTTAGGCGCCGGCTGAGGCGATTATCGCGCACCTGTTGTTATTCTTCTTTGGATTACGATGACGCGACCGCCCGGCACGACCATGAGCTCCTCTGCGCGCGACCGCCACCGCCACGCGCGGCCATCGCGGTTTGGAGTTGTCTGGTGGCGTCTGGTCTTGGGTTGCGTGTTGACAGCTAATGCCTGTTGACTGCGCATCCTGCTTAGAACGACGGGTTTCTTCGAGCAGCAACTGCGAGCGAGCTTTGTTAAAGCTGAGTAACGAATCCGCCTGTTGAATCATGGTAGCCAATGTATCATATTCGCCTTTAGGGAGGCAAGTAATCAACTAACACCAATTGGTGTTAGTAACCGGCGAGTCGACAGCAGCAAGTTGATCCGTCAGGAGCTTTAACTGTTTGCAGTATTCAGTCGTATTGGAAAAGTTTTCAAGACGTGTATTGTTAAATTGCTCCTCTAAATACACAACACGGTGTGTTTGTTGTCCTGAAAAATTTCCTCCAAACGATTCCACAAGTCACGGGTTGTGGAGTCAGATTTCATGATAGTAAGAAGTAGATCCTGAGAAATACTACCATATCCATTGTTTGACGCCGGCGTCTAGACGACGCCAAGTAGAATCATCAACCTCCGAAGGGCGCAGAATGGTATCATCAATATGATCAAGCACGTTATAGAGACATGCATGATTGCGAAACAGTTCAATCCAAGGAGAATACTGACTGCTTTCTTGATCAAGAAGGATGGGGATATGGTTCTTGATGTTGGAAACAGTTAGGGCGGGATGAAAAGATGGTGATGACTTGGTGGTGGAATTTGTGGAGGTAGAAGCGTCAACAACAATGGGAGAATCCTGAGTATCCATTTAAAGAGAGGGAGGAAGGAGAAAACAAAGAAATTTTCGGTGCCGCGGCGGAATAGGAGTAGGGCCGGCGGCTGTGGGAGGTGGGAGGAAGAAAATTTCTAGAGTTTTGTGTGTTTGGCTCTTGATACCATGTAAGATGATATTAATTTCACTTGGGGAGTCTTCTCATTAATATCAAAGTATATATAGAGTATAATATTCATCTCTTATACAATAGGAATCCCAAGCCTATACAAAAGAGGAATTCTAGTCTTATCATAATTATATTTACACAATATATGAAAATATTCTAATTATGGGTAGAGAATATTGTTACTACTATGTTGCACACGTTTATACTATGCATTAAGATGGCAGACCTATCCGTATTCGCATATGCACTTAGGGCTCGTTTGGTACGTCGCATTGTACTGTATATTTTTATATTGGACTGTATTAATATATAATGGACGGTATTAGTGTATTAATATATAATAAACTGTATTTTTTATTTTATTTTATTTTTAGTACAATCCAGAGTAAAAAATGACAGTTGTAGTGTACTATTTTTAAAAATAATGCAGTTCAGTTCGGCTGAAAATGCCCACCAAACGCTATATTAATTTTTTATCTAGTGCAGTCTAGCATAATACAACGTACAAAACGTGCCCTTACGATTGTACCATATCTAAACAATGGCATTTTAAAATCCCCTTGATATAATTTCATTGGATTAATATCAAAAAAGTAAAAATTATCATTCTTCTTGCACGTGTATAGCATAATAACTGTTCAGTCTTTTTCTGGACATATTGCAATATATAGGGCTTAATTATTCGACTAGTCCACTCCAAAAGGGCAGTTGCAAGCCATATTTTTGCACAGATTTTCCATCAACTGCACGGATCTTTAATTTTTGCTACTCATATATGTGGTCTTTAATATTTACTATTCATATATGTGATCTTTAATTTTTTACCCATGTTATTTATTTAATGAAAATATTCAGAACGGCTTTGCAATGTATAATTTCTGTAATATTTTTATCTTCAAAAATTGAACTTTTATCTTACTCGGCATAAATTCTGTAAAAATTAAGTTATGCAGCATAAATTTTATAATACTTTCAGATTATGCGAAGTGTTGCAAATTTTGCATTGTCTGGCATAATTTGTGTGGATGTTATGATACATATGTTAGAGTTAAACGTAAATTATGCCAAGCAAAATCTAAAATTATGTTGAGTGTTGAAAGTTTTGCCTTGTCCGTCATAATTTGTGTGGATGTTATCATAGATATGCGGAGGTTAAATATAAACTATGCCTTACGAAATCTAAATTATGCAGAGCCAATAAGTTTTGAAGGATACAAATTAAAGGTTACAAAATTGAGGAGCAAAAAATAAAGACCACCGCGAAATAAGAATATTTGTGTGAATGATCCGTTGCAAGCCAATAAGCGTTGAGATTACTATTAATTGCACGATTTGTTCTTCAAATGAGATGGTATTTAATTTTTGTTCCCTAAATAAAACTTATGCTTATTGGGGCATAAATATTTTAAAAGATCGATACAAGTTATTTCGGATTCTTAAAAAATGTATGTCCAAATAGGCATAAGTTCAATTTAAGAGCAAAAATTAAAGACCAGCACAAAAGTGCAAATGACCCTGGAAAATGGATCAGCTATTCTTAATGGGCTTCTGAGGGATGTGGGCCATGTGGCCCAGTCGTTATTATTTTTCAGCTTATCAAGTCAAGTGTTAGGGAAAGCACGTGAACAACTTTAATTAACTAATACTTGCACAAGTAGTAGCTCTACATGCACATGTTGCATTCACTATTAGAAAACACAAAATTAGCTATGAAATTTGTCGGTAACCACATGTTAATCAGTCACTAAATAGCTCTTAGCTAATTGGATTTCTTATAATTCATCGATAATCCGCAGTTAAACAAATTTACACGATTTTTTTTTGCAGCAAGAAAATCTTGTCCGTCACTAATTTCTTATTTTCTAGTAGCATACATTACATATACATATGATAAGTCATTATATATATCGATCACATGAGGCAGCATGCATTGACGTTATCATCATTAAAGAGGTTGCTAACTTTGTCATCACCTCGATGAGTAACATGAAGATTGACATGCTTGTCGGCAATATTATAGCATGCCTCCGGTAATTGTAGCTGTCTCTATATTCGGTCGTCATATCTTTGAAGTAGTTGTTTGAGGTTGTGAAGTACAACGGTGGATTTGGGTATGGCCAAAGTTCCGCCCTCTTCCCATGCCTCCTTACCGCATTTAGCACCTTATTTCGTTCCACATATTCTATCATTGTCACCTTCTCCATTGCCATCTCCACCGACACCGATTTCACCCCCGCATGTATGCATATGATGTTTGATAATTTGTAATATATATAAGAAGTGAATTATGTTACAAAGGAAGCCGAAAAGAGTTGAAAGCTTAGTAGGTGTTTGGCCATAGGATTTAGCCAGGACTCAAATTTAAAATTTTAATTTGAAATCAGTGTTTATTTAGGAAATGTGAACAAAATTCCAATTTCAATCCCAAATTTTCAATAAAGAAGAATTTCAAATTTCAAGTTGTGATTTTAATTTATTTTTTTTAATTTAAAACCTGATCCATACGTTTATATTTTTTTTAAAAAGAGACTTATGTTCGTCATGAAGATATTGTCCGGGACCATCTGAGAGTGTAAACGTGTAAATATAAGAAACAATATATTCCCTACCCATAATTAGAATATTTTCATATATTGTGTAAATATAATTATGGTAAGACTAGGATACTTCTTTTGTATAGACTTAGGATTTCTATTGTATAATGGATTAATATTGTACTTTATATATACCTAGATATTAATGAAAGACTCCCCAAGGGAGATTAATACCTCAATGACACAGCACTTGGCTTCCAAGTCTGAAACGCGGCGCCAGGTTGAGCTGCGGCCGAGTCCATTCCAGCAATGACCTACAATCCGTATTCTTACCCTGATTTGTTGGGCCCCGCTCCAGCCTCGCAGCAGGTCCACTTCATGCAAGGTCAGGTTTTGCAGCCCTCATCCGGCATGACACCCACTGAGTTGGGACAGACATTCAGCACCCTCTCCATGCAACAACCTGACAATACTTGGTACATGGACTCAGGCGCCACATCTCACGTCACCAAATCTGCAGGTACTATCCCTAAACTGTTTAGTTTAAAGCATCCTCAATATGTTCTGATTGGTAGTGACAACACATTCGATTAAAGGTATGGTACCTCACACACAACTTCCTCATCCACCATTCTCCCTAAAAACACCCTATATGCCCCGTGATTAAGAACCTCATATATGTCCGACTATTTACTAGTAATAATTACGTCTCCGTGGATTTTGACCCTTTTGGTTTCTTGTGAAGGATATTCATACGGGGACACCTCTTTGCGAATCTGATATACGAGGATCTATCCATTCACTTCCACCTCCATTGCGGATCTTGCTCTCCGTCACTCTAACTATGCTTTTCTTCAACTTGGCATAATAACTTTGGTCATCCAGGAGTTCCAGTTTTTAATTTTCTTAAAGGCAACAATTTCATTGCTTGTAAAGGGAAACCTGCCCAAAATTGTGTTTCTTGCTCTTTAGGCAAACATATTCGTCTTCCGTTTAAATCATCTACTAGTGTTACACTTGCTCCTTTTGATATTATACATGCCGATTTATGGACATCTTCTATCTCAAGTTCTCTCGGTCATAAATACTATCTTGTGTTGCTTGATGATTTTTCACACTATGTTTGGTTATATCCTCTTAAATTTAAATCGGAAGTGTTTGCCAAATTTCTTGAGTTTCGCAAGTTTATCCATACACAATTGGAAAAGGCATAAAATCATTTCAGTGCGATAATGGTCGTGAATTCAATAACTCTATGTTTCACCAGTTTTGTACAAATAATGACATGATTTTTTGCTTCTCCTGCCCTGACACCTCACCACAAAACGGTAAAGATGAATGAATCATACGTACCATTAACAATATGATTCGCACCCTATTGATTCATGCCTCTCTCCCTCCTTCCTTTTGGGTATATGCTGCTAAAATGTCAGAATACATTCTAAATATTCTTCCTACTAGCACTCTTCACAATATCACCCCTACCGAAATCCTCTACCATAGAGTCCCCTACTATGATCATCTACGGATTTTCGATTGTATGTGTTATCCCAACCTCAGTTCTACTTCCCCTCACAAGCTTTCTCCTAGGTATACTCCCCGTGTCTTCCTAGGATTCCCTCCAAACCATAGGGGCTATCTATGCTATGACTTGTCGACTCGTCAAATCTACATTTCTCATCACGTCACATTCGACGAGACCACATTCCCATTTTGAATCTTCCAAAATTCCGAAAACCGGACTACTCATTTCTTGACGAGCCTGCCATCTCTCTCCTCATCCTCGAACAACTCACGTCCTTTGTTCCGTCGTCAGAGTCGCGGCCCCGAGGGCGCGTCGCGATTTCGGTGAGCAATCTTCGTGAATACCGTCGGCGCGCGGCTAAAACTTCAGAAGCATGTCAACCTTCTAGCGTCGCGGCGCTCGATCTAGGAGCCGCGGATCCTCCGACGGCTTCACCCCCACCTTCTCCTTATCCGACTTTACCCACCGTCTCAGATACCACTCCGCCACCCACTGTCCCTACTCATCCAATGGAAACTCGTTCAAAGCATGGAATCTTCAAACCCAAAGTCCATTTCAACATGCGCGAACCATCTCGATTCCAAAGAACCCAAAATTGGCCAAACAAGACCCTAATTGAAATGCGGCTACGTATGAGGAATTCAATGCTTTAACTAAACAACACACGTGTGATCTATTACCTAGACCTGAGGGGGTGAATATAATTCGATGTATGTGGTTTTTATTCACAAGTTCAGAGATAATGGGGATCTTGAGAGGTATAAGGCCCGTCTTGTGGCTAATGGCACAACTCAGCAGGAGGGCATTGATTGTGGAGAGACCTTCAGCCCGGTTGTCAAACCGGCTACTATTCGCACAGTTTTGAGCATTGCCATGGGCAAACACTTGCCGATCCATCAACTTGATGTGAAGAATGCATTCTTACATGGGGACCTGAGAGAAACAATGTACATCGTCAGCGCAGGTTCACCCATCCAATGATCCTCACTATGTGCTGCGTCTCAGTAAGTCACTATATGGCACAAGCGGGCTCCCCGTGCGTGGTATGATCGCTTTGCCAGGTATATCTTGCAGATTGAGTTTGTATGCAGCAAGAGTGATACATCACTCTTCATTTTTCATTGATGTAGTAGCACTGCTTACTTATTACTGTACGTGGATGATATTGTTACATCGCCTCGCCGGATAGATTGAAAAATGAGATTATTGTCTTGCTTAAGTCCGAATTTGCAATGACTGATTTGGAAAAACTGAGTTATTTCTTGGGGATATCAGTGACCAGGTCTGCCAATCACATGTTCTTGTGTCAGCGTAAGTATGCAGAAGAGATAGTGTACAGAGCTAAGATGGCGAATTGCAACGTTATGCTACTCGGTCGATTGAAATCTAAGCTCAGCTATGGATGGTGCTCGATATCCGATCCTACTCAGTATAGGAGCCTTGCAGTGCACTTCAAGATCTCACATTTACGGGCGGACGCATAGCTTATCTTTGTTGGGTGTGCTTATTCATGCACGCCGGAGAGTCTCGTTCTGATCGCTCTTGGCGTATCATTCGATACATTAAGGGTACTCTTGATTATGGTTTGCACCTATACCCCTCTGCACTAAACAAGTTGCTCTCATATACGGATGCAGATTGGGCAGGGTGTCCGGTCACGCGACGCTCCACCTCCGGATTTTGTATTTTCTTAGGGGATAATCTGATTTTTTTGGTCTGCCAAGCGACAGGCTACCCTATCTAGATTCGGTCAGAAATTTGGTCTGAGCGTTGCAAATGTAGTAGCTGAGATTTGTTGGCTCAGAAATTTACTGTTAGAACTTCACTGTCCTTTGTGTCAGGCATCTATTGTGTACTGTGATAACATCTCTGCCATCTATTTGTCTCATAATTCGGTTCAGCATCAGCGAACCAAACACATTGAGATAGACCTACACTTTGTTCGTGAAAATTTGCTCTAGGCCATGTCAGAGTGTTACATGTTCCATCATCCTATCAGTATGCAGACATATTTACCAAAGGACTTTCCAGACAGTTGTTTCTTGACTTCAGATCCAGTCTCAGCATCCGGCCTCCTCCCGCTCCGACTGAGGGGGTGTGTAAACGTGTAAATATAGGAAACAATATATTCCCTACCATAATTAGAATATTTCGATATATTGTGTAAATATAATTATGGTAAGACTAGGATTCCTCTTTTGTATAGGCTTAAGATTCCTATTATATAATGGATGAATATTGTACTCTATATATACCTTGATATTAATGAAAGACTCCATAAGGGAGATTAATATCATCTTAAAGAGAGAATTATATATTAAATAGTAATAGCTAGTTATTACTTTGTTAATTTATTGGACTTTGAAAATACGACATCTTAGGATATTTCGACATTGTTTATGAACTATGGTTTGCTCATTTGATGAGATTATTGTATAGGAGTTGGAAAAGTTTTGATAATTTTTATAAATTGTGGGGAGATTATATATTAAAGTCCAATTTTTAAGATCCAAATTGCATGTCCAAACAAAATTTCAATTTCAAACTTCAACTCAATGATTTGAATAATAGTTTGGAATCATGGCCAATGGATCCTTAATATATAAAATGTCGTGGTATTTTCAATTTTTATTTAAAACTTAAATTTAAGTGGACATATTTATTCATGAAACAAGATGACTATATTATGAAGTAACTAAGAAAAATCTACAGATAGAAATATGAGTTTTGTTGTATTCGAAAGGAAATTACTTGTATTTTCCTCAATCTGTTACGGCAATATCTCTTTAAGAAAAGTCGATTCTTTCACGCCACAAAGCTATTTCTCCGTCGATTATATTTTTCTATTTTCTAAATATAATTGATTGATTATCATGAGCTGCATCCACTGATGATCATCTTATTTTATTGCTTGTACCTCTAAGTTTGAAGAGAACATCTTTGATAACTCTTTCGCACCCACTGCAACACATTCTAACTTTGAGTTCCACCTTCTGCAAAAACAAAACAATAAATTAAGGTTGCATAAATTATTTTTTTGTTGGAAGGAAAAGCAAAAACTATTGATTAAAACCTGTAAAGAAACTGGGGGAACTTTAGCCATGTTGTGCTTGTTGGTGCCTTGGTGGTGAGGAGGAGGATTATGATGATAGTGAAAGAAAGAATAACTAGTGGTGGCAGAGATAAAAGAGCCAAATAAATAGGAAGCTTATCTCCAAATATATTCCTCCAACACAAGGCATATCTTCCTTAAGTTCCAATGTCCTGGCAAATGGATTCTAGTAAAGCAACAAAACTCTTAGTCCGTTTGCATTGTGTTTCAAAGACATGATAAGATTGTTAAGTGGAAAGTTTAGTCATGTTTATCCCTTTTTTTATGCTCAAACATGAAAGCAGGAATAAAATCTATGAACAAAGAGTAATAAAAAACCAAGAGAATCAGTTCTCTATTCTATTATGCATTTATGTTGCCTCAGTCATCTTTTTAGCTCTTCAGGGATCAGCTTCCTGTTGGACTCAATCAGCCCGCAGATCTTCTTTAACATTGTGTGCTACTATTTATTTTGGGTCAAGGGCGCACGATTTTCTCCAAAAGGCAATAATACTCTCGAACTAAGTTTCATGTGGCCCACTATCACAATCCTTGAGTCATTTGAGATTCACTATGTGTCACCTAGGGGTGTCAGATGGGCCGTTTGGACTAAAATTGAGCGGGTCAAGATGAGCTGAATTAATAGATGTGTCAATGCTCAACCCGACCAAAGCTTACATGGGCTAATATGGATAGGTAGGGCTGTCCAACGGGACGGGGTGGGGCGGGGTTGGCGGGGTCGGGGTCTGGCGGGGAATGGGGGTAGGGTGGGGTCGGGGGCTGGCGGGGTCTGCCGTTGCCCCGTCCCGATCCAGAGGGGGTCGGGGTGGGGTCGTGTGGGGTCATTTTTTTATTTGTCTTTAAATTAAATAAATAACACACACACACACAACAAAATAGTTTAATAAAAACATCTCAAGACTATTTTTGTGTCTCTTATATTATTTGACTAGAAGTATGTTTTTTTTTTGTAATACAATTTCAAAATTGCAACTTCATGATATTGAAAGTTGCAAATAAATAACATAGTAAAATTACCATTAAAAGAATTACATTTTAAGAAACACATTTTCTAGTTTCTTTATAATTTCTTGTGGTTCTTCGATTGGAATTGATATATCTTGGTCAAATTGGACGACGTCACTTGCACATCCGTCGGATAAGATTTCGTTGTAGTTGTAGTCTTCTTCTTCGTTGATCTCCGGTTGGTCGCACCTCCTACGCTCCGCACGAATCCGATCTACGAATAGGCGCAATCTCTAATGAGTCACCGATGAATACGTGCTCACTATTTGAAATCTTCCCACGAGAAAATGCGTTTTGGACGTTGATGGCTGAATGTTCAACACATCTCGGGCCATCTTTGCTAGTGTTGGAAAATTCTTCTCATTCTCCATCCAGTATTTCAGCAAGTCTTCACGTCCCTCTTCATTTTCAATTGCTTCATACAGTACAACACCGTGCAAAACAAAAACATCAAACTCGCTAACTTGGTTAGAAACGGTACCACTAAATATTCTATTTCTGAGTCTTTGAATACTAGCCGCAGAAACAACATGTCGTTTTTGTAGGGATATGTTGGGTGTAAAACACACAAGTAAGGCACAACGGAAGTTTAAAATTTTGTTTACTTACTTGCACCCAACAAACATGTCTGGTATGATTATGCGATAATTGTAATCTGCAGAGACATAAGAAAACATACAGTTTAAGATTAGTGTAGTCTCTACTAAAAGGTGCGCACACGATTGTCAATTCGGATGCAAGCCTTGCTGCGGTATATTCCTCCTTCAAGAAAGCTAGGAAAGTTTGACAGAGATTTGAGTGGGTTTTAGTCTCTGGAAAGCAATAATGTCTAGAGTTATAAAAACTGTCAACATAAATTATGAGGTCAAGTGCTGAATATATAGGGAGTAAAACCTAAACCAAATCAGACTTGGATCAGGCTTTAAGACCTGACTCAAATCCGAATTACAGTGGGCCAGTCGAATTGGCCCACTGCTGCGCGACTCCTCCCTTTATTTTCTACACGTTTTAGTTCTAATTAAATCCAAGATTTAATTTTGACTTAATTATATAATTTCCATCAAATGAAAATTATCTCATAATTTATTATTGAATAAAATATCATGATTCTAAATCCGATATTTTACATTCTCTCAATATACCCTTAGACCGAAAAGACAATCGACTTGGTGTGACCCTTTAGGCCTTCACACATCGGCACTTGATCAAATCAAGGTTCACACAGAACTCATAGACTTCGCCGGTGACGGACCCAATGTGTGAAGACGTTTACAAGACTCAAGTAAACAGACCTCTATGTGAGATGATAAATTCCTTTCATTCGCGACACACTCGATCAAGCTGAATATTTGCCAAGTGGCTATCCAAATGGCTTGATCACTTTATCTCATCTATATTAGTCGACAACTAGACCATATCCTAGATATGTCTCTTGCATTGGCCAATGACTTGGTCGACCTAACATCTCTGAGAAGCTGAGTGTTCTCTCGAAATTCTAATCGAGGAATTGAATCCTATTCTTGGCTCAACTACCACCTTAGTCTGTATCGCAATGTACCCAATACAAGTCATGTCTTATCCTACAAGGAATTTAAGCTTAGGACAGGATCAAAATACATTACTCTACAGACCAGGTGCGTATTGACCTCAAGTCAAATGACATTTATCTCCCACATGCTGATAATACTGTAGACATGTATAACAAATAGTTTATCATCAGGGTATGCCAATACCTCTCTAAGAGTATCCACGCGTCCATCACTAGCAACCATTACTAGTAGTAAGTGAGAAATACTACATTCTCTAAGAATGTGATGCAAACCACATGTCGACTTATTATATATCATTTATATTCCTTTCTCAATGATCATTAGTCGAGACTACTTTAAGAACTACGCTCTATCATTAATATCTCACTCTATCAATGACAACGTTAGCTCAAGAGATGCGCATTAATGAATAATATAAACAATCAAATAATAATTCAGTAATTTCAAATGCCAAATATATTAATCTCATTAATAATATGAATGTGTTCAAGTACATTTGCTCCTAAAATGATTTTTTCTAGGACATACATACTTTCAATCTCCCATTTGGCTTAGAGCCAATCACCAATACATCTAATGCCCATATTTTCGAAATGATCATTATGCTTAACTAAGCTTAATGATTTAGTAAATGGGTCTGCTAGATTTTTATCGGTGGGAATATAGTCTATCTTTATTTCTTATGTTTCCACCATCTCCCTGAGTATGTGGTATTTCCTTAGTACATGCTTGTTTCTATTTGTTGATCTTGGTTCCTTAGCTTGAGAAATCGCACCAGTGTTGTCACAATAAATCGTTATTGGACAACTTACACTTGGAACAACCCTTAATTCTAATAAGAACTCGGATATCGCGACAACTTCTTTACCAGCTTCCGATCCTGCAATGTACTCAACTTATGTTGTCGAATCGGCAGTTGTAGCTTGCTTGGAACTCTTCCAACTAACTACTATACCATTTAAAATGAAGGCATAACCTGAGATTTGAAGTCATCAAGATTTGTCTGGAAGCTAGCATCAGTGTACCCAGTAGCTATTAGCTTCACCTAAGTCCTTCATCATGAAGGTGCTGGATAACAATTCTTTGACTGATTGCATGAGAGCCTTATTGTCTCTCATTATCAATATGTCATCTACATATATGACAATGAAGACAATGCTCTCATTTGTACATTTACTATAAACGCACGAGTCTTCTTTGCTTCTAACAAAGTCAAACGATTTGACTGCTTTGTCAAAGCAAATGTTCCAACTCCTTGAGGCTTGCTTAAGTCCATAAATGGACTTCTGTAGCTTACATACTGCTTTGGGTTGACTCTTGGATGTAAAAACCTTTGGCTGTATCATATACACCTCCTCAATTAGATTTCCATTGAGAAAAGCAGTTTTAACATCCATTTGTCAAATATCATAATCATAGTATGCAGTTATTGCAAGCAAAATTCGAATAGACTTAATCTTTGCAATATGTGAAAAAGTTTCATCATAATCGACATCAGGCCGTTGATTATAACCTTTAGCCACCAATCTTGTTTTATAAGTCTGTACTTTGCATATGCATCAATATTCTTCTTGAAGACCCATTTGCATCCTATGGGTCTAACCCCTATTGGCAAGTCAACCAAGTTCCATACTTGATTTATGTACATGGATTCCATTTCGGATTTCATGGCTTCTAGCCATCTCAGTTGAATCAATGTCTAACATTGCTTCGCTGTAGGTTATATGCTTATCATCATCAGGAATATCTATCTCATTGTGTGTTTCAACAAGGAGGTTAAGTCTTTCGGGTGCACGATGAGTCCTAGTAGTCCTACGGAGTTGAACATTCTGCGTTTCAGTGTTTATTGTATTTTGATTTTGAGAAGGTGTTTGTGTGTTGGACAATCCATCACCTTGAGAACTTTCAGGAATATCATTTTGAATAGGATGATGAACAACTATTGTGTCATCTTCCATTGATTGTGTATGAGAGTCTTGCATTTCTGCACTATCTCGCACAACACTCCCACTGACTGAAGGACGTACTCTAAGTACTCAATCACCATTAAATACTCCTACTGAATCCTTGCCTAGGTCATCTGACAAGGGTTCATTCTCTACATTATTTTGCACTTTTTGAATTTCTTCAAGTTCTATTTTGTTGTAACTCTGTTCCTTGTAGACATAGTCTTCTTCAAGGAAAGTTGCATTTCTGGAAACAATTACTTTATGTTCCTCAGAGAGATATAAGTAGTATCCTCTTGTTTCCTTAGGATACCCTACAAAATAATACTTCTCACTTTTATATTCTCAATTTGTCAGCAAACAACTTCTTTACATATGCACGCCACCCCCAGGGTCGCATGTGTCTAAGTGCTGGCTTCTTGCCGATTTATATCTCATATGGAGTTTTCTCTACTGACTTTGATGGAACTCTATTCAAAATATAGATTGAGATTTGTAATGCATATCCCCATAGGTATGTTGGTAGAGCTGAGAAGCTCATCATGGATCTAATCATATCTAATAATGTCCGATTTCTCCTCTCAGCAACACCAATTATTTTTGGCGTTCCGGGAGGTGTCCATTGTGATTGAAATCCATGAAGCTTCAAGTAATCTAGAAATTCTTTACTCAAGTACTCACCTTCTCGATCTGATCGAAGAGTTTTAATACTTGTTTCAAATTGCTTCTCTACTTCTGACTTGTAATCCATGAATTCTTAAAAGCTTTGGACTTATGTTTCATAAGATACACATGCCCAAACCTTGAGAAATCGTCTGTAAAAGTGATGAAAAAAGAAAGCCTCCCTTAGCTTGAGTTGGAAAGGGCCCACATACATCGGTATGGACTAACTCAAGCACCTCTTTGGCACGTACTTCTTTCCCAGAAAGTGATTTGGTTGTCATCTTTCCTCTTAAGCAAGATTCGCAATCATCATATGACTCTAAGTCAAATGGTTCTAGGTAATCTAATTTTCTCAATCTTGTTATCCTTGATTCATTGATGTGACCAAGTCTACAATGCCATAAGTAGGTGAGATTTCTTTGATTACTTATTTTAGCTCTTTCATTTTGTATATTGAAAATTTCATGGCTACAGTTTAGAACATACAATCCATCCACAAGCGGTGCATTCCACAAATAAAACCATTATAAGATAAAACATAACTTCCATTAGTAATAAATGAGGAAAACCATTCAATGTCTAACATAGGGACATAAATAATATTTCTCGTCAAAGACGGATCAAAATAACAATTATTAAGTTCTAAACTAAAGCTTGAATGTAAATCTAGTGTATAAGTCCCCATGCGTTCAGCATCAACTCTTGCTCTGTTTCTAACGCGTAGATCTACTTCCCAAGGTCCAACCTTTCTGCTGTCAATTAGCCCCTGCACATTATTAGAAATGTGTGAGCCACAAGCGGTATCTAATACCCAATAGTGAAAATTAGTTATAGACATATTTATTTCAATAACAAACATATCTTGTCCAGCAGGGCCATCACATTGTGTTTTGTCTCTCCTGGGGCTGTAAAGTCCTTCTTCCAATGCCCTTTTTTCTTACAATTGAGGCAAACATCAGCATCTATCTTGGCCTTCTTTCGAGCAAATCCTTTAGGTTTTATAGTTGTGGGTGTGGCAGCAACCGCCTTACCCTTCTTCTTGTGTACATTCTTACCCTTAGGCTTGAACTTGCTAGATGAGCCCACCATGAGCACCATTTTACCTTTGGAGGTGGATGATTCGAAGGTGTTCAATATATTATGAAGTTTTGGGAGACTCGTTTTCGTTCCATTCATGTTATAATTCACAATAAAGTTCTCAAAGAAACTAGGAAGCGAGTTCAAGATTAGATTAACAGAAAGATTTACGGGAAACTTCGTTCCAATCGAAGCCAACCTCTCAATTTATCCGATCATATTCAAAACATGTTGCGACACCTGACCCCCTTCGTTCAACTTACACTTAAAGTAATCTCTCAATAGTTCATACTCCATTATCTGAGACTGTGACTCATAGAGACTCTTCAAATGTTCTAGCATCTCGTTGGGGCCCATATTTTCATGTTGTCTTTGTAACTCTGGAGTCACAGAAGATAGCATAACACATTGTGCTGAAACAACATCATCAAGATATTTCTGAAAGTTTGTTTTGTCAAACAGAGCATACTCTTCATAATCTTCAGCAGGGACTGTAAGGAGTGTTGTATCCAATACATACTCAATCTTTTCTAATCGCAGTACCAAACGCAGATTTCTTAACCAGTCAGGAAAATTGGCTCCATTCAACTTATTCGTTTCAATCAACATTTTAAGTGATAGATTCGACATTGTAACTGAAGAAAAGATAGACTTGAAATTAACAATCTTATATAATTTCTATTGAGCACATTCATTTACTAACTAACATGGTCTTTAGTTTAATTAGCTCCCACTATTTTAACATAATCTTTTACGCCATGAAAGAATACAGACTCATATCAAATACGGTCATAGTGGGCCAAGATCCAGCTTCGTATTTGTCTCGCGTTTCTTGGTGATAACTTCAACAATATGATCTGGTAGGTCTCTAAACCAAATGCAACCAATTTGCAATTCTTGGTTGACCGAATGTTCTGAACAATTCGATCTGCGTCGCTCGGTTGTCCGACACTGGGGCACCAAGACAGCCTAGCAAGTCAACCCGTTATGCGACTGCAATTATGTATCTAAGTGGACTTAGCCTTAATCGAGCAAACACTGGGGTGTAAATATTCATGAAGGTTTATCACCTACTACAACATTTATATGCATCTATGAAAGGGTCTGAGTCCTCGTAGACTTAGAACAAATACTGGGGCATAAATACTCATCTCGCCGAAAAGGTTTTGCACCACAATCAATTATAACGAACGACACGTTCATTTTAAATGAGACTTTTATTAAATTTGGGGAACATTTTTAATTCAGGGTTATGATCAAAATTAACTATTACATGTTTCAAACATTACTCAAAACATTTAAAAAACATATATTTGGGCGTCGCCTACCCAAGCCTGTTTAATACGGTCCGACAAATACTGGGTGTCGCCTACCCAGACAAGCATAATGCGGACTAACAAATACTGGGCGCCGCCTACCCAGACATGCATAATGCGGACTAACAAATATTGGGCGCCACCTACCCAGACATATATATTGCAGACTAACAAATACTGGGCGCCGCCTACCCAGACATATATATATGAGGACTCTATACTAATTATATGAATGACAATCATTTAAACAATTAGGAGAAACAATTAATTTGTGTGCACATTATCAAATAATATGCTAAATAACAATAATTGTGGGTTAATTAATTTGTTTCAATTTAGAAAATATTTAAATTCAAAATTTAAAACTCAATTTTCAATTTTCAATTTTCAATTTTCGGAATTTTCTGCTCATCCAAACAGTCCCTTAATAATTCAAAAATTAAAATTATTTTTCAGGGGTATTTCTATAATTTTTAGAACCTTAAAATATTTACAGATTCACCCAGGGACCAAATCTGCTTTTCTGAAATTTACAGATTGACCCAGGGACTGAATCTGCTGATTTTAAAAACTTTTAAAATTCCAAAAAATATCTCAGGGACTAATTGTAATTTCAAAAACTTCAAAATACTTTCAGATTTGACCAAGGACCAATTTCAATTTTAAAACCCTAATTGTAATTGCAAAAAGGTCCTTGAACTATCTTAAATTTTCAAAACAAATTCCAACCCCAAATCAAATTTGGGATTCAGATTTAGGGGCGAAATTGATGGAATTAAAACCCACTGGACGATGGCACACATCGGGATGAACTCACCGGTAGTTTTCACCACCGGTTTGGTGGCCCACAGTGGCCGGAATTTGAGCTGCCGCCGACGGTTTCCAAAACCGTCGATGATTCCCTTTTCCGGTCATAGTTGTCGTGTAACACCACCACCATTAGATTCCTCTGGTCGGGACGATCACAGTGGAGGTATTACTTAAGAATTTCGACGCCCGTGGTGGCCAGAAACAGCTCCGCCGTCGACGGCATTCCGACGACTTTTCTGACGTCTACATCGCGTTTCGCCACCTCTCAACACCTTTATCGACCATCTTAAAAAGTTGATTTCTCGACAATAGTGGAGACGGTGTTAGAACACGTTTAATCACCAAACAAATCCCGGAACGCCTTTATTCCACGCCGGAGCGATGGTATCATGCTTATTCACGCCGGAACGATGCCGCATCTTATTCACGCGGAGCGATGTGATCTTGTTCATCGTTCGAATTTATTTATTTTTTATATTCGGAAAATCAGTTTAAATCAAAACAATTAATTATCACACATAGCTTTATTAAAGATTATCGTATAATCTTTAAATCAGTCTGGGATCTGATACCACTATAGGGATTGTTGACACCCAATTTTGACCCTCCCGTCCAGACTTTAACCATAAAATTACACTAATTTTCAATAATAATTTTTAATAATTTTTAAATAATAAAATGCAGCGATAAAACATTAATACATGCATAAATAAATAAATAATTTAATAATGGCACCGCGTCTTACGCACTTAGAGTCTCGCACCCATATTTATTAATTTTAAGCCCTGTCATAATTCTTAATAATAAATGCATAAAATAATAATCTAACACACTCGTTCTAATAATAACATTTATAAAAGAATTAAGAAGTCCAATCTGCAGGGAGCTTTTAAATAACTCAATTTTTATAAAGTTTTAATAACGACGTCGCATTATAAACATTAAGCACTAATTAATTAGCACACCCGCATTTATATTGTAATAATTTTAAACTCAAAATTAGACTAACAAAACAACTAAAATAATTTAACCACAATTTAAATAACTTACCACTAATTAAATACCTAACACCTAAAAAAACTAATTCCTAAAACTAATACCCATTAATTTCATTCACCTCCCCTCCTGATTTAGCCCAACTCTAATACCGCTAAAAATCGCCCAGCTCACTCCCTCATGACAACCCGTCCCAACACATCCCGAACGCAAGCCCAGCGGACCCGGCTTTATTTCCCTCGGCCAGAACCCCATCTTCTCTCGCCCGCGCAGCGAAATCGGGAACATTCAACCTAAAACCCTAATCGCGCACCCTCCCAAATCAACACGCCAAATCCACGATTCTCGCCAAGAAATCTGGATTCCTTTCCTACCGGTACTATTCGAATCACAAAATCGCCCATTTTATGGTAAGAACTTTTAACCAAATCGCACCGGGATAAGCCTGAATCTCTTCCAAAAATCACACGAAATCGGTACCCAAATCGCGTAAAAATCATCTAAAATGGTACGATAACTTACCAAACATGGAACTCAAATCATGGCTAATAAATACTAGTCGATCTTCGCGTGTATAGGGAGAAGCGTGATAATCGAAATCCTCAAACCCCTTTTCTTTGGAATATTGATTGAAAATCAGTTTGTTTTAGGAAGAAAATAGGGCCAAAAAGGCATCGAGAAAGGGAGGAATCGTGGGAGGAAAACCAGTGCATGCATAAAGGTAGAATCCACAAAAGGCTTTCACGCTCAAGAACCCCCCATGTATTAATCCAAGCTCCATATATTGAGAGCAAAAAGCTCGTTCTTCTCCTTCGCATAGCCATTTAAGTGAATCGACGACTTGATCTGTTGCCACGGTCATTTGTCAGGAGAAGGTAAAATCAGCTTCCTATCGATTTCGTTGCATCTTTGTATTTCTGCATTTCTGTTTTGGGTGTTAGATGAATGTTTACGTTGTTCATATCCGTGACTGTTAATTGTTTTACTATCATTTGTTGTATGGCTGAATGATGTAGCCATCGTCTAAAGATTACGGGATTGGCTGAGTTATGTCATTTATGTCGTTATAAATATTCTAGTAATTGTTTTGCGTAGGTTAAGTGCTTGTCATGTAGAACATGTATAATTTCTGAAGCAATGGGATTAGTTCCAGTTATTCACAGTTGGTTTTTATGCTAGCATCTTCGAAACCTATCATGCCATGTCAACCTTAGGCCATTGTTTGTCTACATTCTGACCTGCAATCTTGATCAATATTAATAGCAGCATAAATCAATATAATATATGATGGTTTAACAGTTTGTGTGACATTGCCGTGTCTTTATCTGGGATCTTTGCCCTATATTAGGACTGAACCTATTAATATTCCCAGGCAGATTTTGATGAATCTCCCCTGCATATATCATAAGACCCATCGTTAATGTATATCTGTTCCATCAATCACGGTCTTTTGTTTGACGTCTTGAGTTCAAGATGTAGGGATATATAAATCATATACTCAGTATATTGGATCCACATATTTAGCAGGTCATTGTGTATCATGTTGTATATGCCTGAGACTTGTCCTACTCTTATTTCCTTCAAGTCATCTATGTGTGATAACTGTTCTCTTTCTGGAATTCCTTATCTGTTAGCTTAAGTGAACTGGAAATACATGGATATGTTTCCCTACTGGTTTTGAAGCATAATATACTCTTTTCCCCGTTATTATTCTCTAGCTATAGAATATGCATCCTTGAATTAATATTCACTGTGTGCCTGGGTGTTAGTAAATATGAGCAATTTTATTTGGACTTGGATTGCGTTAATATGTACTGTTGGATTTCCCGCGAGCCAATATTTGATACATTCTGTTGGGCCCTCTGTCTATTTTGGATTGTCACGGTGAAGTAAAATTTGAATCATATCCGTACCAAGTTTTATTTATTTATTTGCGTTAGTTGACAAATTTAAATAATATACTAATCCTTATCTTTTCTTATATTTTACATGAAATGCACCGGAGCAACAAAGAGTCTCGTGGCGAGACTCATCGTGGCAAACGTGAAGACCCACATCTATGTGCATTTATCTCTGCCTCAGAAATTCCAAGCCGCAGGCGAAAGACATCGCCATTCCTCGAGTCCTTTTAATTATTTTCTACCCCGCCCCCATTCATTTATTTATTGTAAATTACTTGTCTAACGCTACATTAATTAATAGAATAATTAGAATATCTAAACCCTGAACCTCTAGATTAGAAAGCAATTCTCTTTAGGTTAATTACTTTAAACTCACTACATATTGCTTAAGTCATACTAAACCATTAAATTTTATTTATCCTCATAACTGTTCGCCGCTAGCATTTTATTACTAGATTTCCAACCCATTTTGTTATAGACTCTCATTAACACTTACATAAAAGCCCTATTTCTTTTATTAAAAACCTCCTAAACATTTGGCATACTATGATATGCTAATAAAAGTATAAGTCATCTTTGCACATATAATAATACATGTTTTAATTAGAACTAGCTTTATATATTTTAAATCTTACATTTTATGTTAACAAGAAGACTTCCTATATTTTACTTAAATACTTTTCAAAGATATGTATTGCATCTTAGCATAATAATTACCCTAGGTTTGAACGGACAACCGCAAGTTAGCGGATCCTTTAGGGTGCCTGACCCCTTCCCTTTAGGATAATAAAGAACCCTTACCCAGAATCTCATTAAGTTTAGCAGACCATTAAATGGAGTTAATGTTTACTTTAAACTAGTTAGCATTTAGGTGTCCTAATTCACCCAAATAATTAGGTGGCGACTCCGAGCAACCCTTTTTACACTTTAACATTCCTTTTAACATTTAGCACTTTTTATTTATTTTCTAACATTTCTTATTAAGCAGGGTTCGCTAGAAAAAGTCGCGGTCGAAAAAGGGCGCGACAGAATGGCGACTTCA
Organism: Przewalskia tangutica; assembly: GCA_029844215.1. NCBI lineage: Eukaryota > Viridiplantae > Streptophyta > Magnoliopsida > Solanales > Solanaceae > Przewalskia > Przewalskia tangutica. The sequence continues at coordinate 138,524,245 of CM056718.1, read as the reverse complement.
CTGGGGATTTAAGGTTCTTAACCACAACAGACCTAGGGTTATTATTTGACAATTATTTTTGCATTTTTATTTTTTGTGTGTTGTATTTTGTTTTATTTATTTTTAATTGCTACTTGCTTTACTGCTTTCCTTAAACTGGCATTCCGCTCATATTTCTTCCACTCTGGAAAATTCACACTATCACACACAACACGCGGGTGTGCTTCGCGCACCTGCAAATTTCTTTCAAACACCCAAATTTAAGAGAGTTGGTGTTTTGCGCGGAGAATCCGGTCCAACCGGTGGTCGCGTAGCCTTCTCACTCGAGTAGTCCGCTCGGGAACCTTGCGTCTAGAAAAGCCAAATCTTAGAAACTTAAGATAGAGCTATACCACCCTTTATTTTAGGGCATGCATGCATTTACCTTAGGTGGGTCGGTCCCTGGCATCGACACCACAATTAGGAAGACACCAAACTTGTCGACGGGTTTCTCAACCCAACGACCAACCAGCATATTATGTGTAGCGTGACAATGATAGACAAATCCAAACCTAATCATGTCATGCTGAAATTGGAAAAAGTGCACCGTCATTTGGTCGCCATTTCCTACAAAAGCATTACAGTTGGACGACTTGGACAAATCCATCATGACCTCGCATATGTGACATTTAGGCCTACCTCTGGCATAAAGAGGTCCCAAACATGTTAGAACACGCACTTGATTTGCAATTTGCTTATTAGTATATATTGTCTGCAACTTTTTGCATATTATACTAACTTGGTTTGCTTCATTTGTTAAAGGGTTATTTTTGCCTAGCTTATCCCCAAAAGGTTGATTCGCGTTGACTGGTAAAAGCACAATCATCCAATAAATGACTAATCCAGAGGCACCGAAACGAAACAACTTAGGACTCGTCCCCGTTCCCGTAGAGGATACAGAGGCGTTAGAAAGAAGAAACACCAATGATCAACACCTCGCCAAACATTGGAACTACGTGTGACCTGATTCCCTCATGGGGATACGTAGGCGGCCATATCGGCTTCGGTCCCACCTTTTAATTTCACCCAAAATTCGCTTGTAATGAACTACGTCATGACCTGATTCTCTCATGGGGATACGTAGGCGGCCTAAATCGGCTTCGGTCACACCATTAGGAAACCTTCCATATTTTTCAAAATAACGAAAACACACATAATATACAAGCAACCCCATGGAAACCCACTTTTAGGCTAAATGCCTTTTGCAAATTCAAAGCGAGACAAGGCGAGAAACTGTGCGGGGTTATGAGTCCCAAACAAGGCAGACGTCTGGCATCAAGAGTCAAAACTACAAAGTCAACGCGAATCAACCGCCCCCCCAAAACTCACAAATTTTTCTTTGAGCGCAGGTCCTTCATATTAGCAGAAGGTACAACAAAGTTCTTCATACTAGTAGAAGCAGAAAATATAACAAAATTCTTCAGAAGCAGCAGAAGCAAACAAACATCAACAATCAGAGTTCAAATCCCGCAACAAATTATAGCGCATCAGCTCGGGCCTGAGTCAAATTGCAACTCATGCAGTGCACAAACGCAAAACAAAGACATCATGACAATCCATATGGTTCACAAATGCATCACAACAAAGGCATCATGGCAATTGTCGATGGCAGCATCTAGCATGTCCGCCCAAGGACAACATCTCAGCATTCACAACACCCCACATATCATACAGGGAAGACATCCCTATTCACATAATTGCATTTCTCATATATTTATCATCTTGTTTTAACAGTTATACACTAATTTTTTTCTCAAGCTTAGCTTGCAGGAGCATTTATTATCTGAGCATCAAGAACACGTCCAAAACGACGCCACGCCCCTAAAGCGGCGCCGATCCTAAAATGACGTCGAGTCCTAAAACGACTCCGAGTCCGAAAACAACTCCGCGTCCGAAAACGACGCCACGTCAAACGGCGCCGGTCCAAAGCGAATCCGGTCGAAAATGACTCGCGTCAAAACGACGCCACGTCCAAAACGACACCACGTCCAACGATGCCCGGCAAACGGCGTAAGTCAAACGACTCAGTCGGCGACTCGGCGTCCGAAACGACGCCACGCGTCAAACGGCGTCGGTCGGCGACTCGAGTCCAAAGCGACTCGCGTCGAAACGACGCCACGCCCAAAACGGCGCCACGTCCGAAACGGCGTCGAGTCAGCGACTCGGTCGAAACGGCGCGCGTCAAAAACGGCGCCACATCTGAAACGACGCCACGTCCAAAAGCGGCGTCGAGTCGAAAGCGACTCAGTCGGCGACTCCACGTCCGAAAACGACTCCACGTCCGAAAACGACGCCACGTCCGAAAACGACGCCATCATCATCAACATATCACATCTACGCAGGGACGATTTTCTCTGTTCTCAAAATTGCATTTTTTCTCATTTCATGCTTTATTATTATTTTGTCTTAGCAGTTATGCACTAACTCTTTCTTGAGCTTTAGTCTACAGGGGCAGCAGCAACACGTCCAGGCAACGACGTCATCAACACAACAAGTCCAAAAACGACGACAAGTCCAAAACGACGACAAGTCCGAAAACGGCGCCAAGTCAGAAAACGGCGCCAATAGCAACATTCCAATACAATGATTCTCTCACAAAGTCAAGCGCAACAAGTCTACATCAAATACATCTTGCAAAAACCACGGCTACATCATTTACACTTTAATTATTTCATCTAGTTTTGATTACGCATGAATTACGACCTGACTCCATATATAGAACAATTTTTATCTATGCCACAGGAGGCGTCATTTGCATCTCGTCCATCTGACGGCGAACATTTGCATTTCGTCTATACTAACGGCGACAACGCCATACAAGGCGTCATTTGCATTCGTCTACACAACGGCGAACATTTGCATTTCGTCTACACACGGCAACGCCCATACAAGGCGTCATCTGATCTCGTCTGCCTATACAAGAGCGTATCATCACATCATTTCATTATATAGTATATACAATCGACTACAACCACGACAAATTCACATTCTTACATTGTTTTGTTTGTGATTTATGCACTAATGCTTCTATCTTAGCTTCAATCTACGAGGCTGCAAAAGATGGAGCACAACGTGGATTTTCTCTACAATGACGGGGCAATTTGTTGGGGCCAACCTTCCCAACGAACGAAGCGGCGGCCTCAGCGTCGGTCCACTCGTTCCACATCACCGTAAAACCCAGTACCATAAGCCATAGCGGTACACCCCGAGTTCAAGCGATTACTATTTTTATTTTTAGCACCACAACCGGTGTCGTCATAACTCGACCTGGGACAAGCTGAGCGCGTTAGCCCGCCTTGGTGTTTTGACCATGGTAGCCCAGTGTCGTCATAACTCGACACTGGGACAATTTTGAGTCCCCATTAGCCCGCCTAGGTGTTTTGACCATGGTAGCCCAGTGTCGTCATAACTCGACCTTTGGGGCGGTTTTGAGTCCGCGTCAGCCTTGCCTAATTGCCCAACATTTTTAATTCTGAGGATCGAGACAAAATTGGCTATGAGTCAACGTCTTTGTCCGAAGATTCTTCCATCATCTCCATACAAAGAGGGACAACTGTTGACACCCAATTTTGACCCTCCCGTCCAGACTTTAACCATAAAATTACACTAATTTTCAATAATAATTTTTAATAATTTTTAAATAATAAAATGCAGCGATAAAACATTAATACATGCATAAATAAATAAATAATTTAATAATGGCACCGCGTCTTACGCACTTAGAGTCTCGCACTCATATTTATTAATTTTAAGCCCTGTCATAATTCTTAATAATAAATGCATAAAATAATAATCTAACACACTCGTTCTAATAATAACATTTATAAAAGAATTAAGAAGTCCAATCTGCAGGGAGCTTTTAAATAACTCAATTTTTATAAAGTTTTAATAACGGCGTCGCATTATAAACATTAAGCACTAATTAATTAGCACACCCGCATTTATATTGTAATAATTTTAAACTCAAAATTAGACTAACAAAGCACCTAAAATAATTTAACCACAATTTAAATAACTTACCACTAATTAAATACCTAACACCTAAAAAAACTAATTCCTAAAACTAATACCCATTAATTTCATTCACCTCCCCTCCTGATTTAGCCCAACTCTAATACCCTTTTAAAATCGCCAGTTCCTTTAAACAACCCGCATGACATGACACATCCTCAGACATGAAGCCCAGGACCCGACCGCTTTATTTCCCACCAAGACCCCATCTTCTCTCCTTCCCTGCCAAAAACGAAATCAGGAACATTCCTAACCTAAAACCCTAATTCGCCGCACACCCCTCCCAAATCAACACGCCAAATCCCACGATTCTCGCCAAGAAATCTGGATTCCTTTCCCTACCAGTACTATTCGAATCACACAAAATCGCCCATTTTATGGTAAGAACTTTTAACCAAATCGCACCCAGGATAAGCACAAATCTCTTCCAAAAATCACACGAAATCAGTACCCAAATCGCGCAAAAATCTGTCTAAAATGGTACCAATAACTTACCAAACATGGAACTCAAATCATGGCTAATAAATACTAGTCGATCTTCGCATGTATAGGGGGGAGGCAGCAATAATCGAAATCCTCAAACCCCTTTTCTTTGGAATATTGATTGAAAATCAGTTTGTTTTAGGAAGAAAATAGGGCCAAAAAGGCATCGAGAAAGGGAGGAATCGTGGGAGGAAAACCAGTGCATGCATAAAGGTAGAATCCACAAAAGGCTTTCACGCTCAAGAACCCCCCATGTATTAATCCAAGCTCCATATATTGAGAGCAAAAAGCTCGTTCTTCTCCTTCGCATAGCCATTTCCGAGTGAATCGACGACTTGATACGCTGCCATTTGTCCGGAGAAGGTAAAATCAGCTTCCTATCGATTTCGTTGCATCTTTGTATTTCTGCATTTCTGTTTTGGGTGTTAGATGAATGTTTACGTTGTTCATATCCGTGACTGTTAATTGTTTTACTATCATTTGTTGTATGGCTGAATGATGTAGCCATCGTCTAAAGATTACGGGATTGGTTGAGTTATGTCATTTATGTCGTTATAAATATTCCAGTAATTGTTTTGCGTAGGTTAAGTGCTTGTCATGTAGAACATGTATAATTTCTGAAGCAATGAGATTAGTTCCAGTTATTCACAGTTGGTTTTTATGCTAGCATCTTCGAAACCTATCATGCCATGTCAACCTTAGGCCATTGTTTGTCTACATTCTGACCTGCAATCTTGATCAATATTAATAGCAGCATAAATCAATATAATATATGATGGTTTAACAGTTTGTGTGACATTCTTAGTGTCTTTATCTGGGATCTTTGCCCTATATTAGGACTGAACCTATTAATATTCCCAGGCAGATTTTGATGAATCTCCCCTGCATATATCATAAGACCCATCGTTAATGTATATCTGTTCCATCAATCACGGTCTTTTGTTTGACGTCTTGAGTTCAAGATGTAGGGATATATAAATCATATACTCAGTATATTGGATCCACATATTTAGCAGGTCATTGTGTATCATGTTGTATATCGAGACTTGTCCTACTCTTATTTCCTTGAAGTCATCTATGTGTGATAACTTGTTCTCTTTCGGAATTCCTTATCTGTTAGCTTAAGTGAATGGAAATACATGGATATGTTTCCCTCTTGGTTTTGAAGCATAATATACTCTTTTCCGTTATTATTCTCTAGCTATAGAATATGCATCCTTGAATTAATATTCCTTTGTGTGCACAGGTGTTAGTAAATATGAGCAATTTTATTTGGACTTGGATTGCGTTAATATGTACTGTTGGATTTCCCGCGAGCCAATATTTGATACATTCTGTTGGGCCCTCTGTCTATTTTGGATTGTCACGGTGAAGTAAAATTTGAATCATATCCGTACCAAGTTTTATTTATTTATTTGCGTTAGTTGACAAATTTAAATAATATACTAATCCTTATCTTTTCTTATATTTTACATGAAATGCACCGGAGCAACAAAGAGTCTCGTGGCGAGACTCATCGTGGCAAACGTGAAGACCAGCGTCTATGTGCATTTATCTCTGCCTCAGAAATTCCAAGCCGCAGGCGAAAGACATCGCCATTCCTCGAGTCCTTTTAATTATTTTCTACCCCGCCCCCATTCATTTATTTATTGTAAATTACTTGTCTAACGCTACATTAATTAATAGAATAATTAGAATATCTAAACCCTGAACCTCTAGATTAGAAAGCAATTCTCTTTAGGTTAATTACTTTAAACTCACTACATATTGCTTAAGTCATACTAAACCATTAAATTTTATTTATCCTCATAGCGTTACGCTAGCATTTTATTACTAGATTTCCAACCCATTTTGTTATAGACTCTCATTAACACTTACATAAAAGCCCTATTTCTTTTATTAAAAACCTCCTAAACATTTGGCATACTATGATATGCTAATAAAAGTATAAGTCATCTTTGCACATATAATAATACATGTTTTAATTAGAACTAGCTTTATATATTTTAAATCTTACATTTTATGTTAACAAGAAGACTTCCTATATTTTACTTAAATACTTTTCAAAGATATGTATTGCATCTTAGCATAATAATTACCCTAGGTTTGAACGGACAACCGCAAGTTAGCGGATCCTTTAGGGTGCCTGACCCCTTCCCTTTAGGATAATAAAGAACCCTTACCCAGAATCTCATTAAGTTTAGCAGACCATTAAATGGAGTTAATGTTTACTTTAAACTAGTTAGCATTTAGGTGTCCTAATTCACCCAAATAATTAGGTGGCGACTCCGAGCAACCCTTTTTACACTTTAACATTCCTTTTAACATTTAGCACTTTTTATTTATTTTCTAACATTTCTTATTAAGCAGGGTTCGCTAGAAAAAGTCGCGGTCGAAAAAGGGCGCGACAGAATGGCGACTTCACTGGGGATTTAAGGTTCTTAACCACAACAGACCTAGGGTTATTATTTGACAATTATTTTTGCATTTTTATTTTTTGTGTGTTGTATTTTGTTTTATTTATTTTTAATTGCTACTTGCTTTACTGCTTTCCTTAAACTGGCATTCCGCTCATATTTCTTCCACTCTGGAAAATTCACACTATCACACACAACACGCGGGTGTGCTTGCGCACTGCAAATTTCTTTCAAACACCCAAATTTAAGAGAGTTGGTGTTTTGCGGAGAATCGGTCCAACCGGTGGTCGCGTAGCCTTCTCACTCGAGTAGTCGCTCGAACCTTGCGTCTAGAAAAGCCAAATCTTAGAAACTTAAGATAGAGCTATACCACCCTTTATTTTAGGCATGCATGCATTTACCTTAGGTGGGTCGGTCCGCGGCATCGGCGCCACAATTAGGAAGACACCAAACTTGTCGACGGGTTTCTCAACCCAACGACCAACCAGCATATTATGTGTAGCGTGACAATGATAGACAAATCCAAACCTAATCATGTCATGCTGAAATTGGAAAAAGTGCACCGTCATTTGGTCGCCATTTCCTACAAAAGCATTACAGTTGGACGACTTGGACAAATCCATCATGACCTCGCATATGTGACATTTAGGCCTACCTCTGGCATAAAGAGGTCCCAAACATGTTAGAACACGCACTTGATTTGCAATTTGCTTATTAGTATATATTGTCTGCAACTTTTTGCATATTATACTAACTTGGTTTGCTTCATTTGTTAAAGGGTTATTTTTGCCTAGCTTATCCCCAAAAGGTTGATTCGCGTTGACTGGTAAAAGCACAATCATCCAATAAATGACTAATCCAGAGGCACCGAAACGAAACAACTTAGGACTCGTCCCCGTTCCCGTAGAGGATACAGAGGCGTTAGAAAGAAGAAACACCAATGATCAACACCTCGCCAAACATTGGAACTACGTGTGACCTGATTCCCTCATGGGGATACGTAGGCGGCCATATCGGCTTCGGTCCCACCTTTTAATTTCACCCAAAATTCGCTTGTAATGAACTACGTCATGACCTGATTCTCTCATGGGGATACGTAGGCGGCCTAAATCGGCTTCGGTCACACCATTAGGAAACCTTCCATATTTTTCAAAATAACGAAAACACACATAATATACAAGCAACCCCATGGAAACCCACTTTTAGGCTAAATGCCTTTTGCAAATTCAAAACTGAGACAAGGCAGGAAACCAGGCAGGGGTTATGAGTCCCAAACAAGGCAGACGTCTGGCATCAAGAGTCAAAACTACAAAGTCAACGCGAATCAACCGCCCCCCCAAAACTCACAAATTTTTCTTTGAGCGCAGGTCCTTCATATTAGCAGAAGGTACAACAAAGTTCTTCATACTAGTAGAAGCAGAAAATATAACAAAATTCTTCAGAAGCAGCAGAAGCAGACAGACATCAACAATCAGAGTTCAAATCCCGCAACAAATTATAGCGCATCAGCTCGGGCCTAGAGTCAAATTGCAACTCATGCAGTGCACAAACGCACAACAAAGACATCATGACAATCCATATGGTTCACAAATGCATCACAACAAAGGCATCATGGCAATTCGTCAGTGGCGATTCAGCATGTCCGCCGAGGACAACATCTCGATTCACAACACCGCACATATCATACGGGAAGACGTCCTATTCACATAATTGCATTTCTCATATATTTATCATCTTGTTTTAACAGTTATACACTAATTTTTTTCTCAAGCTTAGCTTGCAGGAGCATTTATTATACAGGAGCATCAGCAACACGTCCGAAAACGACGCCACGTCCTAAAACGACGCCCGATCCGAAATGGCGCCGGTCCAAGCGACTCGGTCAGAAAACAACTCGTCCAAAACGACGCCACGTCCGAAAACGACGCCCGGTCCTAAAACGAATCCGGTCAGCGACTCGCCCAAAACGACGCCACGTCGAAAACGACACCACGTCCAAACGATGCGGCCGAAACGGCGTCAAGTCCAAAACGACTCGGAGTCGGAAACGACTCGGCGTCCAAAACGACGCCACGTCCAAAACGGCGCCGAGTCGGCGACTCGAGTCCAAAGCGACTCGGCCCAAAACGACGCCACGCCCAAAACGACGCCACGTCCGAAACGGCGTCGAGTCAGCGACTCGGTCGAAAACGGCGCCACGTCCAAAACGACGCCACATACGAAAAACGACGCCACGTCCAAAGCGGCGCCGGTCGAAACGACTCGAGTCGGCGACTCCACGTCCGAAAACGACTCCACGTCCGAAAACGACGCCACGTCCGAAAACGACGCCATCATCAACATATCACATCTACGCAGGGACGATTTTCTCTGTTCTCAAAATTGCATTTTTTCTCATTTCATGCTTTATTATTATTTTGTCTTAGCAGTTATGCACTAACTCTTTCTTGAGCTTTAGTCTCTGAGGGCGAAAGAACACGTCCAGGCAACGACGTCATCAACACAACAAGTCCAAAAACGACGACAAGTCCAAAAACGACGCCAAGTCCGAAAACGACGCCAAGTCCGAAAACGACGCCAATAGCAACATTCCAATACAACAGATTCTCTCACAAAGTCAAACTGCAACAAGTCTACATCAAATACATCTTGCAAAAACCACAGGCTACATCATTTACACTTTAATTATTTCATCTAGTTTTGATTACGCATGAATTACGACACAACTCCATATATAGAACAATTTTTATCTATGCCCTAGGAGGCGTCATTTGCATCTCGTCCATACAACGACGAACATTTGCATTTCGTCTATACAACGACGACAACGCCCATACAAGGCGTCATTTGCATTTCGTCTACACAACGATTTAACATTTGCATTCGTACATTAACGACAGCGCCCATACAAGGCGTCATCTGCATCTCGTCTATACAAGACGGCGTATCATCACATCATTTCATTATATAGTATATACAATCTGACTACAACCACAGCACAAATTCACATTCTTACATTGTTTTGTTTTGACAGTTATGCACTAATGCTTCTATCTTAGCTTCAATCTACAGGAACTGCAAAAGATGGAGCCTGGCGTGGATTTTCTCTTCTGACCGGCAATTTGTTGGGGGGCCAACCTTCCCAACGAATGGCAGAAGCGGCCTCAAGCGTCGGTCCACTCGTTCCACATCACCATAAAACCCAGCACCATAAGCCATAGCGGTACACCCCCAGGTTCAAGCCAGTTACTTCTATTTTTTATTTTTAGCACCACAACCCAGTGTCGTCATAACTCGACACTGGGACAAGCTTTGAGCCCGCGTTAGCCCGCCTTGGTGTTTTGACCATGGTAGCCCAGTGTCGTCATAACTCGACACTGGGACAATTTTGAGTCCGCATTAGCCCGCCTTGGTGTTTTGACCATGGTAGCCCAGTGTCGTCATAACTCGACACTGGGACAGTTTTTGAGTCCGCGTCAGCCTTGCCTAATTGCCCAACATTTTTAATTCTGAGGATCGAGACAAAATTGGCTATGAGTCAACGTCTTTGTCCGAAGATTCTTCCATCATCTCCATACAAAGAGGGACAACTGTTGACACCCAATTTTGACCCTCCCGTCCAGACTTTAACCATAAAATTACACTAATTTTCAATAATAATTTTTAATAATTTTTAAATAATAAAATGCAGCGATAAAACATTAATACATGCATAAATAAATAAATAATTTAATAATGGCACCGCGTCTTACGCACTTAGAGTCTCGCACTCATATTTATTAATTTTAAGCCCTGTCATAATTCTTAATAATAAATGCATAAAATAATAATCTAACACACTCGTTCTAATAATAACATTTATAAAAGAATTAAGAAGTCCAATCTGCAGGGAGCTTTTAAATAACTCAATTTTTATAAAGTTTTAATAACGGCGTCGCATTATAAACATTAAGCACTAATTAATTAGCACACCCGCATTTATATTGTAATAATTTTAAACTCAAAATTAGACTAACAAAGCACCTAAAATAATTTAACCACAATTTAAATAACTTACCACTAATTAAATACCTAACACCTAAAAAAACTAATTCCTAAAACTAATACCCATTAATTTCATTCACCTCCCCTCCTGATTTAGCCCAACTCTAATACCCTTTAAAAATCGCCCAGCCCACTCCCCTTCCTTTAAACAACCCGCAGCCCAACACATCCCCAGCCCAAACCCGCAAGCCCAGCAGACCCCAGCCCTTTATTTCCCCTCAGCCCAGCAACCCCATCTTCTCTCCTTCCCTGCCAAAAACGAAATCAGGAACATTCCTAACCTAAAACCCTAATTCGCCGCACACCCCTCCCAAATCAACACGCCAAATCCCACGATTCTCGCCAAGAAATCTGGATTCCTTTCCCTACCAGTACTATTCGAATCACACAAAATCGCCCATTTTATGGTAAGAACCTTTAACCAAATCGCACCCAGGATAAGCACAAATCTCTTCCAAAAATCACACGAAATCAGTACCCAAATCGCGCAAAAATCTGTCTAAAATGGTACCAATAACTTACCAAACATGGAACTCAAATCATGGCTAATAAATACTAGTCGATCTTCGCATGTATAGGGGGGAGGCAGCAATAATCGAAATCCTCAAACCCCTTTTCTTTGGAATATTGATTGAAAATCAGTTTGTTTTAGGAAGAAAATAGGGCCAAAAAGGCATCGAGAAAGGGAGGAATCGTGGGAGGAAAACCAGTGCATGCATAAAGGTAGAATCCACAAAAGGCTTTCACGCTCAAGAACCCCCCATGTATTAATCCAAGCTCCATATATTGAGAGCAAAAAGCTCGTTCTTCTCCTTCGCATAGCCATTTCCGAGTGAATCGACGACTTGATACGCTGCCCCGGGTCGCTGTCCGGAGAAGGTAAAATCAGCTTCCTATCGATTTCGTTGCATCTTTGTATTTCTGCATTTCTGTTTTGGGTGTTAGATGAATGTTTACGTTGTTCATATCCGTGACTGTTAATTGTTTTACTATCATTTGTTGTATGGCTGAATGATGTAGCCATCGTCTAAAGATTACGGGATTGGCTGAGTTATGTCATTTATGTCGTTATAAATATTCTAGTAATTGTTTTGCGTAGGTTAAGTGCTTGTCATGTAGAACATGTATAATTTCTGAAGCAATGGGATTAGTTCCAGTTATTCACAGTTGGTTTTTATGCTAGCATCTTCGAAACCTATCATGCCATGTCAACCTTAGGCCATTGTTTGTCTACATTCTGACCTGCAATCTTGATCAATATTAATAGCAGCATAAATCAATATAATATATGATGGTTTAACAGTTTGTGTGACATTGCCGTGTCTTTATCTGGGATCTTTGCCCTATATTAGGACTGAACCTATTAATATTCCCAGGCAGATTTTGATGAATCTCCCCTGCATATATCATAAGACCCATCGTTAATGTATATCTGTTCCATCAATCACGGTCTTTTGTTTGACGTCTTGAGTTCAAGATGTAGGGATATATAAATCATATACTCAGTATATTGGATCCACATATTTAGCAGGTCATTGTGTATCATGTTGTATATGCCTGAGACTTGTCCTACTCTTATTTCCTTCAAGTCATCTATGTGTGATAACTGTTCTCTTTCTGGAATTCCTTATCTGTTAGCTTAAGTGAACTGGAAATACATGGATATGTTTCCCTACTGGTTTTGAAGCATAATATACTCTTTTCCCCGTTATTATTCTCTAGCTATAGAATATGCATCCTTGAATTAATATTCACTGTGTGCCTGGGTGTTAGTAAATATGAGCAATTTTATTTGGACTTGGATTGCGTTAATATGTACTGTTGGATTTCCCGCGAGCCAATATTTGATACATTCTGTTGGGCCCTCTGTCTATTTTGGATTGTCACGGTGAAGTAAAATTTGAATCATATCCGTACCAAGTTTTATTTATTTATTTGCGTTAGTTGACAAATTTAAATAATATACTAATCCTTATCTTTTCTTATATTTTACATGAAATGCACCGGAGCAACAAAGAGTCTCGTGGCGAGACTCATCGTGGCAAACGTGAAGACCCACATCTATGTGCATTTATCTCTGCCTCAGAAATTCCAAGCCGCAGGCGAAAGACATCGCCATTCCTCGAGTCCTTTTAATTATTTTCTACCCCGCCCCCATTTATTTATTTATTGTAAATTACTTGTCTAACGCTACATTAATTAATAGAATAATTAGAATATCTAAACCCTGAACCTCTAGATTAGAAAGCAATTCTCTTTAGGTTAATTACTTTAAACTCACTACATATTGCTTAAGTCATACTAAACCATTAAATTTTATTTATCCTCATAACTGTTCGCCGCTAACATTTTATTACTAGATTTCCAACCCATTTTGTTATAGACTCTCATTAACACTTACATAAAAGCCCTATTTCTTTTATTAAAAACCTCCTAAACATTTGGCATACTATGATATGTTAATAAAAGTATAAGTCATCTTTGCACATATAATAATACATGTTTTAATTAGAACTAGCTTTATATATTTTAAATCTTACATTTTATGTTAACAAGAAGACTTCCTATATTTTACTTAAATACTTTTCAAAGATATGTATTGCATCTTAGCATAATAATTACCCTAGGTTTGAACGGACAACCGCAAGTTAGCGGATCCTTTAGGGTGCCTGACCCCTTTCCTTTAGGATAATAAAAAACCCTTACCCAGAATCTCATTAAGTTTAGCAGACCATTAAATGGAGTTAATGTTTACTTTAAACTAGTTAACATTTAGGTGTCCTAATTCACCCAAATAATTAGGTGGCGACTCCGAGCAACCCTTTTTACACTTTAACATTCCTTTTAACATTTAGCACTTTTTATTTATTTTCTAACATTTCTTATTAAGCAGGGTTCGCTAGAAAAAGTCGCGGTCGAAAAAGGGCGCGACAGGGATATGTTGGGTGTAAAACACACAAGTAAGGCACAACAGAAGTTTAAAATTTTGTTTACTTACTTTCCCCTAACAAACGTGTCTGGTATGATTATGCGATAATTGTAATATGCAGAGACATAAGAAAACTTACAGTTTAAGATTAGCGTAGTCTCTACTAAAAGGTGCGCACGCGATTGTCAATTCGGATGCAAGCCTTGCTACGGTATATTCCTCCTTCAAGAAAGCTAGCAAAGTTTGGCAGAGATTTGAGTGAGTTTTAGTCTCTGGAAAGCAATAATGTCTAGAGTTATAAAAACTGTCAACATAAATTATGAGGTCAAGTGCTGAATATATAGGGAGTAAAACCTAAACCAAATCAGACTTGGATCAGGCTTTAAGACCTGACTCAAATCTGAATTACAATGGGCCAGTCGAATTGGGCCCACTGCTGCGCGGCTCCTCCCTTTATTTTCTACATGTTTTAGTTCTAATTAAATTCAAGATTTAATTTTGACTTAATTATATAATTTCCATCAAATGAAAATTATCTCATAATTTATTATTAAATACAATATCATGATTCTAAATCCGATATTTTACATTCTCTCAATATACCCTTAGACCGTAAAGACAATCGACTTAGTGTGACCCTTTAGGCCTTCACACATTCGGAACTTGATCAAATCAAGGTTCATGGGAACTCTGATTGCGGACTTTGACCCAATGTGTGAAGTACATTTACAAGACTCAAGTAAACAGACCTCTATGTGAGATGATAAATTCCTTTCATTCGCGACACACTCGATCAAGCTTAAGATTTGCCAAGTGTCTATCCAAATGGCTTGATCACTTTATCTCATCTATATTAGTCGACAACTAGACCATATCCTAGATATGTATCTTGCATTGGCCAATGACTTGGTCGACCTAACATCTCTGAGAAGCTGAGTGTTCTCTCTAAATTCCAATCGAGGAATGAATCATATTCTTGGCTCAACTACCACCTTAGTCTATATCGCAATGTACCCAATACAAGTCATGTCTTATCCTACAAGGAATTTAAGCTTAGGACAGGATCAAAATACATTACTCTACAGACCAGGTGCGTATTGACCTCAAGTCAAAGGACCTCTATCTCCCACATGCTGATAATACTCTAGACATGTATAACAAATAGTTTATCAGCAGGGTATGCCAATACCTCTCTAAGAATATCCACGTGTCCATCACTAGCAACCATTACTAGTAGTAAGTGAGAAATACTACATTCTCTAAGAATGTGATGTAGACCACATGTCGACTTATTATATATCATTGTTATCCCTTTCTGAATGATCATTAGTCGAGGATACTTTAAGAACTACGCTCTATCATTAATATCTCACCCTATCAATGACAACGTTAGCTCAAGAGATGCACATTAATGAATAATATAAACAATTAAATAATAATTCTGTAATTGCAAATGCCAAATATATTAATCTCATTAATATGAATGTGTTCAAGTACATTTGCTCCTAAAATGATTGTTTCTAGGACATACATACTTTCAATTTTTGAGGTTGTGTTGAAGAAGAAGAAGAAGAAGATGACATGGAAGCCGGTTGGTTGCTAGCACTTTCTTGTTGGTAATGCGTATATACTTTTTTACATTCATCTTGAATGTTATACAACAATTCTTCTCTACTTTTTTCAACAGGTGGTGGGTCATTTGTATTTTTTGGAGTTGGAGGTGGAAGTGTATCTATGCAATCGTAAATAGTTTCAACAAATTTTTTACAATCGGCTATTTTAATAGACGGATTTAATACATCACTAATAAAAATATTGGGGGAATAGGAATAAAATATTTTTTCATTTTTATAAACATTTTTTAATAGGTGTCTTATAAGTTGGTTTTGTCATATATTCACTAAGTAATATAAATATTAGAGCTATATAAAATAACATTGATGAAATAGTAGGATAATAAATACCGTAAAATTCTTTAGTAGCTAGATAAATTTATCTAAAAATATATTAAGTTCTAAAATTGTATCCCAATCTATAAGCATATCACTAGGATTTCGATTACGGGCGTTAAAAATTGTGTTATTGGTTGTCTATACTCATAAGCAACACATAGTTGATTGTATAAAGAATTTCATGTAGTGCATACTTCTTCGGGAACTTTTCTATAAGGTAGACCACAATCGTGACAAGTTTTTTTATATTCTTTTAGTCGTTGTATTCTATTATTTTTAAAAATATAGTTTATAGCAAATTGATTTTTTTCAAGAATGTCTTCAAAAAGTGTTATACCATCCTTACAACTAAGTTATAAATATGACATGCACATTTTATATGAAAATGATCTGAAAAAAATTGGGTTAAGACAATTTTTAATAATCTAACAACAGAAATATTAAAAGAAGCATTATCTAATGCAATAGTCATGACTTTATCAGTTATGCCATAATAATCACAAACAGAAGAAATGTTTTCTTGAATAAAAATACCAGTGTGCCTACTATCTATATATCTATATGCTAAAATACGTTTTTGCATAGACCATTTATAGTCTATCCAATGACATGTTACAGTTAAATAAACATGACCGTTAGTACTACGGCCTATATCAGATGTGATAGATACTTTTCCAGGGTAATGATATAAATAATAACGTAAATACTGTTGATATTCATGTGCAAATTTAAAAACATCTCTCCTAACAGTTGATCTAGGAAAACCGTTATAAGCAGGATTGTACATTGATCTTATATAATGAATAAAACCAGGAGAATCAGAAAATGAAAAAGGCAAATCCTCCACTGCAACTAATTTTGATAAGTCTTCCCTATATTTCATTTTATCGTATTTAGGGCCTACAATTGCCCCCGTCATATGGTCAATTTGACCCTGTACCTGGTGCGGGACAGTATGTGAAGCTTGTTCCGACTGAGAGGGCATTGTTGACTCACCCTTCACTTGAGCCTTATATTCATCCCACTTAGCTTTGTGTTTGATATTCAAATGCGTAGTTAAACCTCCCATCCCGCTCTGACCTTTTCCCATTTTTAATTTATAAATAATTTTGCATGTAAAACTTAATTTTGTACGTCTCTATAAAAAAAGTTCATACATGTGATGTTAATTTTCGTTCTGGTAGGCCTCGTCTCATACTAGGGGGAATAGGAGGCGTTCCAGTTGGAGGTGCATTAGTTGACGTGTCATCTAGATTAGTTGGTGTGTCATCTAGATGTTCTTCTAAATTAAACTCTGGTTGATTTCCAGAAAATAACTCATCGTCTAAATCTAATGGTACTTCAAGAAAATGTTCAGTATCAATAAAATCATCATGTCTAGGAGGAATAGGATGACTAGAAGAAGGACCCTTGCCCTTGTCACCCCTACTAGAACCAGACAAACCCAACATACCTCTTACTTCTTTCATTTTAATTTATGCTAATAAATACGTAAATAGTTAAAGATAATGAAATTAAGTGTGCTAATTAAAATAAATAAACAATAATAATTTAGTAAAGGAACGAATGTACCAAACGCCGACGTGTAATCGAGAGATGTTGAAAATTAAAACTTTGCTCAACGGATGATCCTCAAGCTAGTTGCCAATTTCACTCCAAATTCCCAAATGAATAAATTAAATTAAATATTTAGAAGACAATGTAAAGAGAATGAGAGATAGATTGAGAGATTAGAGAGATTGTAATTGTATGAAGATTTGTGAGAAAGAATGAAGTATTTATAGTTGAAAAAATTGGGTTAAAGTGTAAATATAATAATTTAAAGGATTAAAATAAATATTAGGGGGTAGGGGGTAGGGGGTTGGGGGAGGGGTATTTGGCCGTTGCACAACGACCAAATTGGACAAACTATTGTTGTGCAACGACTAGTCAGTGTCGGGTTATTTTCTCGGCCTCGTACCGGTATCGATACCGAATACCGGTATATTGATACCGATACAGGGCAAGGGGGGTCGGTATGGTAGGGTCGGTGTCGGTATACCCCGCCTCGTTGGCAAGTCCTATGGACGGGTCAAAATGGGATAAATGATGAGTCATAACCCAATTTGCCCAACTTGACACATTACTTTTACAAATTTCAAGCTTACATTCTATGATGCTATTTTATTTTGCATGATATTTGATTTTTCCATATCTTTATTTTTAAAATAAGAATAATATTCTTAAGAATTTTTTCATTTATTATAAAATCAAAATAAATATATAAAATAAGGTGGGAGGGCAGGGGTAGTGGGGGTGAGAGGGAGGGGGTAAGAAAAAAAATCATGTTTATAAATATTTTGTATAAGTAAAATAAATATATAAAGTAAAAACTTCGGGTGCGGGGATGGGGTAAGCAATTTTTTCTCATTTTTTATACAAAGTTTATAAAAGTAAAATAAATATATAAAATAGAAAATTTGGGAGTGGAGTGGGAGGGCGGGGGTAGTGGGGGAGGGGGGTGGGGATGGGGTCCGTAAACTTTCTCATGTTTATATAAAATTTTATATATAAGTAAAATAAATATATAAAATAAACATTTCGGGGGTGGTGTGGGAGGGCAAGGGGGTTGGGGGAGGAATAAGAAAAAAATTCATATTTTTTATAATTTTTTTATAAAGGTAAAAAGAATATGAAATAGAATTTTGAGGATGGGGTAGGGCATGAGAGGTGGAGGGGGGGTAGGGGGGAGGTAAGAGTTTTTTTTAAAAATAATTTTACTAAAGTAAAAAAAATATGAAAAAGAAATTTGAGGATGGGGTAGGGCATGGGGTGGAGGTTAGAAAACAAATCATTTTTTTTTTTTTTTATAAAAGTAAAAAGAATATGAAATTAAAATTCGAAAAGGGGTAGGACATGGGGTGAGGTGGAGGGTAGGAGGGAGGTAAGAAAAAATTCATATTTTTAATAATATTTATATAAAAATAACAAAAATATGAAATAGAAATTTGAGGATGGGGTGGGGGTAGGTGGGGTTAGAGGCGTAGGGGAGGTAAGAAAAAATTTCATATCTTTTTATAAAAGTAAAAAAATAAGAAATAGAAATTTAAGGATGGGGTAAGGTAATGGGGTGGGGGTCGAGGCGACTAGGTGTGGGTAGGGCAGGGGGAGGGAGGGGTAAGAAAAAAATTCATATTTTTCATAAATTGTTTATAAAAGTAAAAAAAATATGAAATAGAAATTTAAGAATGAGGTAGGACAAGTGGGGGTGGGGGTAAGGCGGGAGGTGAGGGGTAGGGCGGGAGGTAGGGGTAGGTGGGGTAGATGTGGGTAGGTGTGGTAGGGAGGTAGTGGGTGGGGTGGAGTAGGCAAGGTAGGGGCAAATATGTGAGGGTGGTTCAGTGTTTGGATGGGGGTTGGTGTAGTGGAGGGGTAGGATGGATGGATAGTGTGGTGGGTGGTTGGGTGCGTTGGTGTATTTTTACTATTCAGTAATAATAAAGGATTTTTAAAAATAATTATTTATAAACAAAAATCTTAATCTTGAGTGGAGCTCTAATCGTTAAGATTAAGCATTTTCGTGGGTCAAGTTTGGACATCACTATGTGTCACCCACATCATTAGAGTATTATGACAATCAAAACCTACAACTAGCTTTATCTTGTGTGCGCGTCTCCAAGCTCTTAATGACAATCAAACTGAGCCGACACCATCTCTCTGCCAATCGTTAATACTTGTCCTGCTGAATTTTCGTGGGTCAAGTTTGGGCATCATCATGGGTTCATTTGGACTGCTGATTTATGATAGGTCAACTTGGGCTAGCCCAAACCAACTCATCATCAAAATCATTACAGTTTTCCCTAAATGGCCTCACACCATTAAGAGATTCCTACACCTTATATGTTGGTTATCAATCTTTCCAGATATCGATATGGGACTTTGTTGGCACACCCAACAATCTCCCCTCGAACTAAGTTCCATGTGGCCCACCACCACGATCCATGAGTCAATTTTTGAGATTCACTATGTGTCACCCACATCATTAGAGTATTATGACAATCAAAACCTACAACTAGCTTTTTCTTGTGTGCGCGTCTCCAAGCTCTTAATGACAATCAAACTGAGCCGACACCATCTCTCTGCCATCGTCATACTTGTCCCGCTGAATCTGTGCTTTGATGCTAATTGTTTGGCTCAACTAGCTCACAGATACTCTTAACATAATGTGATATTGTTCGCTTTGGGTCAAGCACGAAAGGTTTTCCCCAAAAAGCCTCACACTATTAAGAGATTCCTACATCTTATTATATGTTGGCTCCCAATATTTTCAACTATCGGTGTGGGACTTTGTTCGCACACCCAACAATCCCCTCCTCGAACTAACTTTCATGTGGGCCACTACCACGGTCTACGAGTCAAAATTTTGAGATTCACTATGCATGTGTCACCCACGTCATTAGAGTATTATGACAATTGAAACTGCAACTAGCTTCTTCTTGTGTGCTCGTCTCCAAACTAGGCATGCGCCATCTCTCTGCCATCATCATACTCGTCTGGCCGAACCTGGGCTCTATATTATCCGCACCATCTCTCTGCCATCGTTATACTCTGGGCTTTACCAGTTGTTAGCCTCATCCAGCTCAAGATACTCTTAATATGGCGTGATATTGTCCGCTTTGATCTAAGTCCACACGATTTTTCCCAAAAGGCTACACATCATCAAGATATTCCTACCCCTTATATGTTGACTCTGAACCTTTTCAACTATCGATGTGAGACTTTATTCGCACACCTAGTACTTCAGAGCCCTGTTTTCGTTTCACTATTAGAAATAACAGATATTTCATCAAGACATTTATCGACTACGCACTACAAGATTATGCATATATAGCTACGAATTCTCATCTATATATAGATACGAAAATCGTGGTTATGAACTAACAATAGCCACAAAAATTAAAATTCCGTAGCTATTTATAATTTCATAAAATTTCGAAGCAATAAAAGCTAATTCCTCTTTTTCCAGAAGTTGCTGATTATCGTTGTTAAAACTAAGAAGGAATAAGGGCCCATGTATAATGTGTGTATACTGTGTATGTATTATATTGACTGACCTTTAATAGGTCTGGCCCAAATTAAAGGCCAGCCCATTAAAGGCCAGCCCAAGATAACTAGTGGTATTACTTAGGGCATCATTTGTCCTCTGAGAGTAGTCAGAGATTCATTCGAGATATTTTCTCTTCTTCTGTCTTCCTCGAGAAGCCATCTCGTCTTCCTCGAGAAGCCATCTCGTCTTCCTCGATATCTTTTTCTCTGTAACCTTTTTCTTCCATTAATGAAGATAAATGGTTTGGCTTGAACTGACTCTCTCTCTCTTTGTCTCGGTTGCCTTCTCATATGCTGTAGAGTATCATACCTGGAATACCAGTAGAACTCAGTCTTGAGAAACAATAAAATGGAACTCACCAACATCACCTTCTCGCACTAGTAGTTGCGTTAACTGGCGGTGTTGGTTTCCAACAATCGTGAAAATAATCATACAAATAGCTACAAAATTATTGCTTCAATAAAACTTCGTAACTAAATATATGTTTTCAATACACTGTAGCAATAATAACCTTATAGCCACAAAAATTACTTGAAACAAAATATTATAACTTCCTCTTGCTTTGATCTGGTTCCTAATATATCTCATGCTTCTTCCTCTTGCTTGTTCTAAAAACGGTGACACCCCGTCTGTCCTTTCGATGATTCCTTTAACTTGTATGGGTAATTCTTTAAAAGTGTTGTACATCTAGTTGTTCTAATCACCATGACTAAGAGCATCCAGTTTACCAGCAATCTGATTGGCTTCCCTGAGGCAGTGCTGAAGTATGATGCCAGTTGAGTTCATGTGCATCTTTAATTCTTCAACCTCTTTCTGAATTCTCCAAGGAGTGGCATTAAGATCATTAAAACAATCTAATAAAAAAGTTTGATTCACTCTTTGCTAGTATAAAATCATACCTATTGTTGAGGCATCACTTTATACCAAATAGCCACTACTATAGATTTCAGCTTAGATAGCGCTTTTACAAAACGCTATCTAAATAACAGCTTGCATAGCGTTTTTTTAAATTTTCGAATTAAAAAAAAAATATATAACAAAAAATACTTGCATAGCGCTTTTCAGAAATTTTTACCGAAGTGCTATGCAAGTTACTCCTTGCATAGCGCTTATTACAAGCGCTATTATAATTAATATAAATATTCCACTTAGATAGCACTTGTGGAAGCGCTATGCAAGTCCATTTTACCAAATAATAAAGGACTTAGCCGAACTTGTACGTGTATGAAGTCAGAAATTCTCTTTAGAATGCGTCGGTGAACCGTGATTTCGGCGGCGAATCATCGATTTCGGCCACCACAGGACTCCATTGGAGTCGAGACTTATACCATTATTTTCGTCTCTTCAAGCCCGTCATTTCCATACCAACCACAATCGTCGATTCTACCTACATCGTCGGCAATCTCAAATCGAAAAATCCCCATATTTTTCAATCGTCGTTCTTGATTTTGGGTCATCTCCGGTCGATTAGAGGGTCAAGTGTGGTTCCAAAAGGCTCTTATTCATCAGACCTACAGTTTGCACCTAACAACACCCTTTGATTCAACCCCTACATCTACATCTCCCAAATCGAAATTCCCAAAAATCCTAGGCGCAACTTTCGATTTTCCGGCCATCTCCGGTAACGTCGAGCATCAAGAGAGGTCTCATTGTGTTCGTATAGCTGTTCTCTACATTCTATATCCACAACCGTCTCTCAATTCATCACCCATAGGAAAATACCATTGTTGATCGAAAAGTTGACTTCAGAACATTATGGATTGAAATCCCAAAGCAACTAAAATCGATAAACTCCTCAGCTTCATTTCTCATCAGTCGCATATACCCTCAACATCTCCGAGCGAATTCAACGAGCCGAGACGACATTCGATTCACCACCCGAGAAGGTAAACACGATTCCATCTTTAACTTCTTGTTTAAGTTACTTAATATGATCTGTATGAATGTGTTTGTGACGATAAGCCCGTTTAATTGAGATCAGTGCTTGTGTACGTTTGTTTCGGTTGGTTACTAAACCTGTTTGGTTTAATGATGACTGTTAAGATTATTTAAGGAGCTATTAAGCATGTTCAGTCACAACTGAATCACTGTTAAGAGCTATAATGACTTATCTTGTTAGTTTAGGCTTAAATTAATCATATATGACTACACTAAGTCATGATATTGATGGTTAAATTGTCCAGGGATTAGTTGGCATGTTAAAATTGATTGTAACCATTATTTGTTGAATATTTGGTTAAAGTAAATGCATGTTGTGTTTGTTTAAGATAAATTTTGTTCATCTGTAAGCTATCTATAGCCTCACATATCCGCAATGTACACTTGGATGATCACTTTGTCTCTATGTTTGTCTCAGTGATACATCACCTCCATGTTAACATGTAAATTTTCCTAAAGTCACCACATATCATGCCTATCTGTCCAGTTATGTCCACCCCCTTGCATGTTCGAATATAAGACAGAGTATAATAAGAGGTTTGATATAAGCAAGTATTAAATCCAAACTTGGTTTATGCATTGGATAAGAATGTTACTTGTTTAACATATTGTATTGTTTCATGAAATGTCTTCGTATCCCTAATCCGTGTCTTGAACTCATTAGTTCCTAAGTCCTGGGACGAGATCCGGACCGGTAAGAATTTTTCGGGTGGGGTTCCGGGGCTCGGGGTTATTTTTTTAAAATTGAATTTCCAATACTGAAATTGACTTTCTCGGACACAATATCACAAAATTTGAACGTTGAAATCTATTGTACATCGCGAGATATTTAGCTCTGAAAAGGGAAAAACGTAACGATTTGGGGGAAAGGTGAAATTGATTGCCAAGAAGGACGTGTTTGGAGAAATCGGCTGGATAGTCCGTTTGGGATGGCTTCGTCTCGAAAAAATACGCGAAATAAAAAAAAATTAGATCAAACGGACGTCCAAGCGCAAAGTTATGACCATTTAAAGTTTCACTAATTTACAACCTATATTTGATATGTCAATACGTCCCGGCCGGGGAGGGAGTGGGAAATTTGGTGAGGGTGTTCTGGGTATTTTATTGTGGTGTACTGGACTGTGGATTGTGGTGTGTCATTTTATTGTCTTTGTACCAACACATTGTATTTACTAGCATGCCTATGAATTTGTATGTAATAAATATGTGATTGCCGATATGAGCCTTATGTATGTTTGATAAGTTTCTAAATGAATGAATTATCCATGGATTAAGAAATATGGAAGTATGTTTATCTCTGTCAAGTTTTTGTTTAGTTTATCATGTCTATTAAAGTTGCGAAATGATATATTTTAAAGATTTCAGTTGTGAAGCTGCTGGATAGGACTGCAGTTTGTCGATTTAGAAAATGATCAAAATGTGGCATTCGAAGTGTCCACCCATTGCTATTTGTTTTGCTGCTATCATTTGCTGCTGCAACTTTGAGATGTTAGTTTGGAGCATTTTAAACAATGGGTTGTTGCACTTTGAGAATGTAAATAATTGCTACACCTGTGTATTATTATGTTTTATGCGAATGATTATATTATATTATATTTTGAATTGGTATTCTTTTTGTTATCTTTTTGATATTTTATTTATTAGATGAAAAAACGGGGGGGGGGGGGAATATGTACCAAAACAATAAATAAAAATTAAAAAAAAAAAAGATAAAAAGCTATGCAAGCGCTTTTTTGTACTAGTGAGCAAAGAATATGCTTCAGCCCAATTGTTGCTCACTTGTCCTAAGTTCAGCGAGTAAGCAAAAATCATATGACCCTCATACTCTCTAATCACCCCTCCACCTTCACACAATGCATTTTTGCAACTTTTGCAGCTTTCATCTTAGTTAAGCTTTACAAAACTAATAGAAAGTTTGATCTATTTAACAAGAACAATCCTTTTAGTGTTAATTATACTTCCCTTAAGATGTAAAATGTTGTACCAGTTAGAACTAACATGTACCTTGTTAAAAAACCCTAATAGAAAGTACTTTCTTTTTTAATGAATCTCACATGAAAATTTAAATTATTGGAGATCTTAAAAGAACCTATTAGGTAGTGGAAGAAAATTCACGTCATGAGAATATTAGCTTCATTAACTTTTACAATTCTACTAAGTTGCTTTATCTATTTATGTCACAATTTATATGAAATTATTTAGATTTTAAAAGTTAATTTTTTTTTTTGATTATATATTTTGACATAGAATCTTTAAGTATTTTAAAATAAAATTTACGTATTTAAATTTTTTGTAACAAATATTATATTCATAATACTTAAGATTAAAAATATTTAAAAAGTTAATGTAAAAAAATAATTATTTAACTTTCGAAATCTAAACGATGGAACATAAATTAGAATAGAATGAGTAGTAATTTTCGTCCTAACACCTTACTATTAATCACCATAAATTAGAATATATACCTTCCATGTATAGATTGATTAGGTGGTAGATTGCATATAATTAACATAGAATCTAGCATATAATTAGCATGAATCTGCTTTAATTATATTTATCATGTATAGCTTTCTTTGTAACCTTATAAGGGTAGGCTATTGTGTCGGGTTCGTACACGCAGCGAAATTTGAAAATTTATGTTTCAAACCCGACATAGCGGTCAAACTGTAGTATGAATATGTAATGTAAAATAAAACACAAAGCAAATGTAATACTTCGATAGAACACTTACACTTTGGAGATAACAATCCGCAAATCTTGAAGTTTTGTGTAGTCCGGGTTTCGATAGGCGGGCCAATCAGAAATCCGGTCGAATCGATCGCGAACACGACACGGTTCCATGAGGTGACACCGCGGTGCTGGCACGTGTTTCTGGAACTGCGGTCCTAAATCAAGGCACCGTGGTCTGTCCCATTTTCTGCCCCTTTTCCCATTTCTAATGTCTCGATTAACAACCGAACATATATATGATCTCTTTCAAATTACATCCTTCAATCAACGGAATATTTGACTTAGTGTTTACCCTTCATGCCTTTACATATTGACACTAATGTCATTAGGATCTCCACGGAACTCCTAGACTACATATTGACACTAATGTCATTAGGATCTCCACGGAACTCCTAGACTGCGCCGGAAGACGAACCTCAATATGCAAAGTTTAGCTACACGAAGCACGTGAACTGAACCTCTATGTGGGAAGATAAAATCCTTTCATTCACGACACACTCAATCAAGCTTAGGATTTGTCAAGTGTTTATCCAAATGACTTGATCACAATAACTCATCTATATTAGCTGACAACAGTACCATAGTTTCATGCTGTATTTGCAATGGTGGTGACATAGAATACAACATTAGGCATTGAGCTGAGGTGACATCCCGATAATATTTCTCGTTAGAAGCCTTGTCGAAGGTCGAATACTCAGCAGAGTCCTCCGCCGGAGCGGTGGGGAATACTTTGTCCAATGTATACTCAATATGTTCTTGCCTCAGGACAATTCTGATATTCCTGAGTCAGTCTATGAAGTTGGGTCCAGTAAGTCTGTTGGACTCCATGAGCATTTTCAACGAAAAAATTGACATTTCTGAAGATCTGAAAGATATAGATAGAATAGGAAAAATGCAATCAACAATTCATTCTTTCAATAACACATATTCATTATAGACTAATTAAATATGGTCTTTTGTTTAATTAGCTCCCACTATTTTAGCATACTTCTACGACCCCAAGGCAGAATACATACCTAAATCATTTTAAGGTAATAGTGGTCCAAGATCCAAACATATGTTATATCCGTGTTTGCTTTGGCTGATAACTTCAATATCACACTTTGGTAGGTTATCAATCAATTACAAAACCAAATTTGCAACTCTTGATTTGATCAAATATCTTTCATTTTAATCATGCGTCTTTAGACTAGTCTGACACTTTGGCGCCAAGATTCATCTAAACAAGCCAACCCCATTACACGACTGTGTTTAAATGCCTAAGTAAATTTAGCCTTTGCAAGAAAACACGTTGATGTAAATACCTACAAAAGTTTATTATGTACTTTCATTTTAACACATCTATGAAAGGGTCTCAGTCTTCTTAGACTTAGAGCAAATGTTGTGGCATAAATACTCGTATCGCCGAAAATGATTTAGCACCCTAACAATTATAATGGACTACGCGTTATAATTAGACTTGTATTTAATGTTTGGGAATATTTTCAGTTTTCGGGGATTTCAATCAAGATCAACATGTCATATATCATATGGCATCCTATCATGCAATTTTTAAATACAATTAGATGGGAAACCATCAAACCTAATAGGCATGATATAAGATGGTTTTAATCAACTACTGGATGTCGTCTATCCAGACAGTTATCGCGGTCATTAACAATTACTGGGCGCCGCCTACCCAGACAATAATTGCGGATGATATGCTAATAAATTAAATGCATCACATTTAAAACACTTAGCACATTTGTATATTATATAATAATATACCATTAATGATAATCATGAGTTTATTTGTCTAAACTCTATAATCTATGTCAATGACAAACAATCCCTAAATATTTTCTGATATCGAAATTCTGATTTTCAGGAATTCTGTAAACTTTTAATATTTACAGTTCAGTTCCTTAAGAATTTAAAAGTTCAATTCTGAACCCCTATAAATTCAGAATTTGCAATTCTAAACCTCAGAAAATATTTTCAGGTTTTTGGAAGCTGTTTGCAATTTCCAGAACTAAAAACCAATTTTCAAAAAACTTTCTTTAATTACATATTTGCCCGAAAGGACCAAATCTGTCCAATTTTAAAACTTATTTTCCGAAACTGAAACTTCTAAAACTTCAGATTCAGAATCTGAAACTTTTAAACTTCTGTTTCTGATATTTGATTTTTTTTTATAAACACCGCCGCCGCACCGTGATCCAACCGTGGCATCGCGGTGCCTCGAGGCAAAGTTCTTGTTTCGCAAAGCTAATTAGCACCGCTGTCCTAACATGTAGCACCGCGGTACCTCAAAAGCAGTGATCAGAAAAATAAACTACCATCGCAGGCACCGCGGTCCTAACAGGTGGCACCGCGGTGCCTCGAAGGCAGTATTTCCGAAAAATTAATTTTAAGTTTTATGGATGAATAACACCGCGGCTCCCATGAACAGGACCGCGGTGCCTCTGGCTTCATCTAGGCAACACCGCGGTGCTTCATCATGGATCCGCGGTGCCTTACCTCCAGAAACACAAATCCCGAAAATCCAAACTCCTAAAATTGGTTTAGGGTCAGTTTTTCAGATGTATCACTTGTATCTCCATCACCATTAAAACAATATGTTCATCGACCATCAAATCCAAAAAAAATCTCGTTTTTCGTTTCAATGCACCATACTTTAAGTCGGATAACGCATATCAACTTAGAATAGTTATTTATTGGATTGACTTCCTCGAATACATTATTGCATTAACAGATCTGGGCACAAGGACCATGTGTTCTAAAGATTTAGGATTTTAAAGCTTTTAACAACACAAAATATAGATCTAAACAAATCCTAACCCATATTATCATTAATATTCATTACATATCACATGAAACAGCCCTGGATCTGATACCACTGTAGGCTATTGTGTCGGGTTCGTACACGCAGCGAAATTTGAAAATTTATTTTTCAAACCCGACATGGCGATCAAACTATAGTATGAATATGTAATGTAAAATAAAACACAAAGCAAATGTAATACTTCGATAGAAGACTTACATTTTGGAGATAGCAATCCACAAATCTTGAAACTTTGTGTAGTCCGGGGTGCACACTCAAATGTCCCTTGATTTGCAAGTTCCAAGTTCTTAGAACTTTGATGTAATTTCTATCTTTAGAAATGCTAGGTATTTCTACAAAGTTTTAGAAGAGATTTACCTCTCTTAGGTTAAATGGGAAGAGAAACCTCTTATTTATAGGACGCAATAGGAGCTTTAGGGTTTCGATGGGCGGGCCCAAAGATAAACCCTGACTGGTTGAAATCGACCGTGTAACACGACGGCACCGCTGCTCGCACGCAGCCGAACCGCACCGTCCCATTTTCTGCCATTTTTCCCATTTCTAATGTCTCGGTTACCAACTTAACATATATATGTTCTCTTTCTAATTACATCATTCAATCAATGAAACATTTGACTTAGTGTTTACCCTTCGGGCCTTTATATATTGACACTAATATCATTAAGATCTCCATGGAACTCCTAGACTGCGCCAAAAGACGAACCTCAATATGCAAAATTTAGCTACACGAAAAACGTGCTGAACCTCTATGTGGGAAGATAAAATCCTTTCATTCATGACACACTCAATCAAACTTAGGATTTTTCAAGAGTCTATCCAAATGGCTTGATCACAATAACTCATCTATATTAGCTGACAACAGGACCATATCAAAGACATGTCCACTGCGTTGGCCAATGACTTAGTCAACCTAATATCTTATGAGAATCTGAGTGCTCTCTCGAAGATGCATTCGAGGAATGAATCCTAATCTTGACTCAACTACCACCTTTAATCCACTTCGTAACGTACCCAAAACAAGTCGCGTCTCAACCTATAAGGTATTTGAGCTTAGGATAGGATCAACGTACATTGCTCCGTAAATAAGGTGATATCGACCTCAAGTCTAAGGACTACTATCTCCTACACACCGATGACATTATAGATATATAACAAAACAGTACATCAGCAGGGTATACCAATACTTCAACAAGTATTAATGTGTCCATCACGAGTTATCATAACTCGTAGCAAGTGAGACATACTGCGTCCCCTAAGGATATGATGCAGACCACATGTCAACATATAACATATCATCGATATCCCAATCTCGATGATCATTAGTCAAGACAATTTTAAGAGCATCACGCTATGATATTAATTTCTCACTCCATTAATAATCACGTAACCTCTAGGGATGTATTTATCGAATATTATAGACAATCAACTAATAATTCAACAAATGCAAATTTCATAATATTAATCATCATAAAGTCTAAAAGTAAGTCCCAAGGAGTTAGAGAGATGTTTCTCTCACTAGGCGAAAATGCTCTCAACATTTTTTTTCCTAGTTGCTCTTCTACGTATTCCTTCTTCTATGATTTTCATCATCTGATATACTACACGGATTGTTCTTTGATCTAATCCATCCTACGTTTAAGTTTGTGTGTTCATTCCACGTTCACTTTAATCGATTTGTTATAGAGTGAGTTATCTTCCTTCTAGCCATGAGAAAGAATATAAAGATTTCAGCCAAAAGAAAGAAAGAGATTAGTTTGATTTTTCAAGATTTGAATTTGAAGAGTGCATTTCCGGGGGGGGCAGCTTCCGGCGGTGGCCAGTGTGCTTCTCTGAACTTTGTGGAGTATTCGGGTCAGACGGGTATTGCAGGGTTGTTAGTAGGTCAGGAGGGTGATCTTGGTGTGCATGAGGGTCATGTTGGTGGTCCTGGGCCGAGGATGCAGCTCTTTGTTTCTCCCAACTTTTCGGTGGCATCCTCAACTGGTGTTCCGGTTGGAAAACTTGACACTGGAAGGCATTCGGGTCTTGACGGATATCCCGGGTCTTTTGCGGGTATGTTGGGTGGTCGGGTTGCGGAGAGGTAGTGATGGTGATAAGGGTTGTGGTTGAAACCCACGGGTCACCGTTTCATAGTGTTTAAGTCCAAAGTGGCTTTTCCGCAGTCGCTGGAAGTCGGAAAGGCACCGCGTTCCGGTGAGCTCTCGACTGGGGGATCGCGGATCTTGATAGGGATCCCGGGTCGAAAGTGGGTATCGAGGGTGGTCCCGGGTTGCAGAAGGGTGGTGTTGATGTTCATGATTTGTGGTTTGAACCCTTGGATCGCCGATCCTTGGTTTCTGAGTACAAAGAGGTTTTTCCGGCGGGCACTTTGGATGCCAAGGTGAAAGCGGGTCTCAAGGTTAGTCTCGGGTTGATTGCGGGTCAGGTGGGTGGGCATGGGTCTTGGGTGAAGTCCATGGGCCACCAGTCTTTGGTTGTTGAGTCCGAGTTAACTTCTTTTCCAATTGGCCTTGGAAATGCTAAGGTTTCGGAAGCCAAGGAGTTTTTTATCCAAAAGAGGTCTAGTAATTTGATGCATTCAATTGTTGCGGATGTCAATGGCACGCCTCATTCATTAGGTGCTACAACCGAAGCTGCTCCTAATCCCATGGTTCTTGGGATTGTCAAGCCATCTCATTTAAGGCGACTTCGAAATTCGATTTCGGTGGGAACCGGTTTTGACAATAGCACGCCTCATTCAATGGGTGCTACAATCGAAATTGCTCCTATTGCAACGAATCTTGGTAAGGCAAAAGCTCCGGAAGCTGAGGGGTTTTCTCTCCAAAAGATGCCTATTAACTCAACACTTTTAATTGGCATGGGGAATGTAGAGTCATCTCGTTTAAATGAACTTCATAACTCGATTTGGGGGGCAACCGGTGTTGCCAAAACCGAGAGCCCTAGGAACTCTAACGCATTAATTGATAATGCATTAATACAACTAAAGACTTCTGGGACACCAAATCCCAATGATACACGTTTTTTGACTTAATTTGCGGGAAACAACAATTTTCATGGTGACCCCTATACGATTAGAAGTGCTATGGGTATCATGAATACGCCGAGTGTGTACATGCAAACACCACTTTGTGCGGGTAATGATGGATGGCCAGAAGTTACTTCAAGGAAGAATTGTATCAAGTACAAAGTCAAGCAGCAATTTTGAGAAGTGAAAAGAGTATTTCAACCTTCCAAGATTGAGTTTATGATTTAATCCCCTCATTTAACGTCACCTTTGTGTGAACGCCCCATCTCCCCACTCTTTCATTTCGTGTTTATGCTTACGTTGAGGATTGAGAACCCTTAACGACTGATTGTAGCTTCCTGTTCTTTTCGATTTTCTTTAATAATATTTGCATTTACCTGAAAAATAAATAAATAATATTAATCATCATTAATATATAAACATGAATGTGTATAAAGTACATGTATCCTAATACTGATTGTCTCTAGGACATACATGTACTTTCAATAGGGAGATGATATCCTTTATTTTCAATACATAGAAACTCAAGATTTTCTTGTTTATATGGTATCAACGCTGTAATTTTTCTCTCTCCTATGTCTCGAGTGTTTTTTTTCTTTTTTCCAGTCCATTCTAATGGATTCACATCATCAATGTCCGGTTATGAAACATGATGGAAATAATATTTTTTTGTGGGCTTCGTATTTTCATAATTTTCTTGAGGGCAAAGAGCTTTGAGTTCATGTTACCTCATCTAAACCAGCTTCAATGGCTGACAATTCGGCAGTCATCTCTAAATGGTGTGTGTCTGATGCAAATGTACGTACATGGATCATGGAGTCCGTTGACATCGCCATTTCTCTCAATCAGCCATATGTCCTATGCTTGTTGATCGGTGTATTTTATATACACCTTTTGAGTCAGTCTAGTTAGTCTTTTGTCCCGTTTTGTACATACAAAGTGTCGTATTAGGATAGATTTTCTTTCTTTTGAGTCAAAGTGGCTAAAGTGGCCAAATGGCGGAAAAGGAGCGAAAAGAGGGAAAAAGAGGAGGTACTAGAGCTGAAAACGGAGAAAGTGGCAAAACGAGGCTGAAATCCAGACCTGCGCCGCGCCTCGCAATCGAAGCAGGTCGCGCGCTATTATTCGAGAAGTGCAGAAGATCCAGCGCGCGCCTCAGAGACTGAACAGGCCGCGCGCCTCGAGACCGAAACAGCCGCGGCGCCTAAACATCCGAGAAGCCACAGAGTTGCAGCGCGCCTCGCGAGCAGCGAGATATCGGGCGCGCGCCAAAACACCCGAAGTATTGCAGAACTTTAGCCGCGCTTGGCCGACAGCGCGCGCCGACGAAAAATTAGGTCTTTTGATGGATTTTTGGGCCAGCACGGAAGGAAAAGAAGGAGGCGTTTAAAACTATATAAGGAGAACCCTAGGCGCTTTTGAGGTTCCTTTCTTGCACAACTCAAGATTCTTGACTTGGAGTTTGGATACCATTAGCTTAGTAATTTCTTTTCCTTTCCTTTATTTATTTCTTTTTGCATGATGAACTTTGAATTAGTTCTTGTCATATTCATGGCTAAGAACTAATTCTCTTATGGCTTTCTATGTTGAATTCTTGAACCTTATGTTATAAAGTAATGCATGCTTATGGTTATTATTCTTATTGAGAGATCTATCCAATAATTGAGTTGAATTCTTGGTAGCTAATTGACAACTAGTTATCACTATATGATTTCTAATCGATTCAAAAAGGAGGATTGTGAATATCTTTGTAAGTTGGGTAGACGGTCTTGAATTGGGGATGAAAATACCTCAATTAGATTTGTAGCGTTGATGAGAGGCTTAACAACCCTAATTTTGCGCATTGTGCGTGACGGCCAACTAGGTTTTTGTGCTTAATCCTCCTATAGAGTTACCCTTATCGTGAAAGTTAGGTAAGGAACAATACCGGGTTGAGTGTTTATATAACCTAACGGAGTATAAAACGATTTCAGAAACCCGCTTTCTCCAAAAGAAGAACACCATAAGTAATGCATTAACAAGTAAATATGCGGATAGTAAGGATACATAAGCCCTATTCTCATCACATCCAAGTAATTCTTTACATTTAAATAGCTTTTGAAATTCTTAGTTATAAACAACCAATCAAATATTAATTCGCCAAATAGATACTAGAAAATAGATCACTGGTACTTGAACCCTAATCATAGAGGACGATATTCGGTCTTATCTAAGACTATACTACTTGATACGATAACGCACTTGCGTTTAAAGTGTGCATATTACGCGCATCAAGTTTTGGCCACGCCGGATTAGTAATAGTTCAATATCAAATCATCTATTTTTAATTTCTAATTTGGATTTAATTTTTTTTTTTTTTTTTTTTGTTTCTACGAAAATCAGGGTGCCGTGATTCTTTGTTTGTTTTTGATCTTTCTCAGGATATCAGTTTATGCGAAGGAGAAGAGGAGCTGACACTCTTGTTCCCTTCAATCCGGAAATTGAGAAAGCCTGCAAGCGAGTAAAGAATCGAATTGCAACGTTGATAGAAATGGACGGTGCTCCCAACAATAACAGGATGAGAGAAGGGTTAGGTGAAAATCAACTTAACCCAGGAGATCCTCAGCAAGTGCCAATAGATATGGAGGATAGGGTTCGAATCCAGCCAGAAAGAAGTCTGGGAGATTATGTGCTACCAAGAGTGAATGGAGCACAGACTTGCATTAGGCTCCCTACAATAGGAGCCAACAATTTCGAGATAAAACCAGCGATTACGAGCATGAGTGCGACACAAAGGCGCCTGAGGACTGCCATCGGAGGATCCACATATGCACATAGCAAATTTCTTGGAGCTATGTGCCACTTTCAGATATAACGGCGTTACTGATGATGCCGTCAGATTGAGGCTCTTTCCCTTCTCACTCAGGGATAGAGCAAAAGTATGGTTGAATTCCCTGCCAGCTGATTCGATATTTACATGGCACGAGCTGGCACGGAAATTCCTAGCCAAGTTCTTTCCACTCGTAGCAAAGAAAATTAAGAGGGAGTTGAACAACTTCTATCAGTGATGGAGAGTCCTTATATGAAGCATGGGAGAGATTCAAGGATCTACAGAGAGGAAGTGTCCACACCATTGCATTGAGTTGTGGAACTTGGTTCATATTTTCTACAACGGGTCGAGCAAGACAACCGTAACCATCATAGATGCAATGCAGTGGAGCATTCATGAGGAAAACAGCCACGACGCCACGAGTTATTAAAAGATATGGCCACTAACAACCATGTCATCAAGAGAGGCAACCAGTGGGAGAAGAATCGCGGGTCCATGAAGATGCTATTGCCGCTTTGAACGCATGTTGGCTCTTCTAGCGAAACAATTGCAAAGAACATACCGTGGTCGGTGAATGCCGCAACCGCGAAAAAGCGTGAGATATGTGGTGGCCCACATACATTTGATAGGTGTCCTTCAGCGGATCCCAACAATATCCCAATGGAGCAGGCAGAGTGTCAGGCAGGTAATTACCAGAGGCAACAGAACAACCCCTACTCAAACACTTATAATCCAGGGTGGAGGAATCACCCAAACTTCTCATGGAAAGGAGATCGGGCAAGAAAATCGATCAGGCAAGAAAATCGCACGTGGCCAATGAACCAATATCGTGGGCAGCAGACCAAGATAGGGGCGATGCAGAACCAGAAGCAGAATCAAATTTCTTCACTCAAGCCCCCACCAACACTTCAATGCACCAGTCGAAAGAAAACCAGATGAGCTTAAAGGCCATGACAAAGACGCTAACGCCTGCACGCAGCTTTATAACAGACCCAGATCCTCGCTCGTAAACTTGGAAACACAGGTGTAGCAAAGCAGTAAACATCAAAGCCAGGGACATTGCCAAGCAATACCGAGGTAAATCCGAGGAGCAATGTAAGCGCATGCGGTTGAGAAGTGGAAAACAATTGAGCAACAAAGCGCCACCAATAGTTGAGAGGAAGCAATTAGAAAAGATAAGGTGGTGAACCTAGCCTGATAGAGAAAACTCGGAGAAGGAGTATACGTAAAAGATTCCTTTCCCTGCAGATTACAAAGGAAGGCGGTCGATAAACAATTTTCCAAATTCTTGAGGTATTCAGGAAGTTGCACATCAACATACCGTTTATAGAGGCTTTGGAGCAGATGCCATCTTATTTCAAGTTCATGAAAGAAATCTGGGGAAAAAGAGGAATCGGCCGAATATGAGATAGTAGCACTAATGTAAGAGTGTAGTGCTATCTTACAAAAGAAATTGCCACCAAAGCTAAAGGACTGGAAGCTTTACACTACCATGCACAGCGGGGTGACTGCAATGAGCCTTGTGTGATTTGTGGCGAGTATAAATTTGATGCCCTATCGGTTTCAAAAGATCGAGTTAGGAGAAGCAAACCCACCACGTGAGTCCGCAACTAGCCGACAGACGTGGTTCATCCACGAGGAAGATCGAGGATGTGATTGTGAAGGTAGGAAATTTTTCTTTCCCGCAGATTTCTCATTCGGATATGGAAGAAGATGCGTAAATCCCGATCATATTGGGAGACCATTCCTAGCAACGGCAGAGCCTTGATTGACGTTGAAAGAGAGAGCTAACGCTAAGAGTGAGAACGAAGAGATGGTGTTTAAAGTCTTTAAACACGCCATTGAGCCAAGAAGCGTAAGTGGGTGTTTTGCAATCAACACCACCAAACCCCCATGCGAACCATTGCAATGCAACCAAAGAGTGATGAGCCCAAGAAAGCAAGCATGGTTTGCTGAGATGACACTAAATGAGGTAATTGTTCCGGGACTCCCTACTACCGATAATGCTAAAAAGAAAAGGAGAAAAAGGAAACGCCAAATGTGGCGGAAATGGATCGTTGGGGACTTAATCCACCCTGAGGCTAGTAAGTCTAAGGAACTTGCGTCCGCTAAAAGACGTTAAAGATAAGCTCGTTGGGAGGCAACCCAACGCTTTCAATTATGTTATTTTAATTTCTCTTTAAGTTTATTTTATTTTTGTCTCCAGTCTCGCGTCTCGAGTCTTGTGTTTTGTGATGGGATTGACAGTACAGTGGAAATAAATCAAGAAAAGCGAGGATTTGAAAAGGGTAAGCCGCGCAGTATAGGCGCGCGCCGAAATATCCGAAAAGGTGCCGGTTAAGCGCGCGCCAAATATCGAAAAGGTCTTGAAGTTTAAGAGCCGCGCGCCAGAGCAGCGCGGCAGTAAATCGAAAATGTGCGAAGATAGCCGCGGCTCAGAATGGGCGCGCATGAAATCCGATGAGCGCAGAGAGTTTAAGCGCGCACTGAAAGATCTCAAGAGGCGGAAGTTTGCGCGCGGTGTCGATTTGCAGAATTCTGGAAAATACTTTGATCCAAAAGCCCTACCGCCAAATCAAACACCAAGGGCTCTCCTCCCCTCACGAAATTAGAAGCACTACCCACCGCCACCACCGCGATTTTTAGCCAAAAACTGTAAGTCTTTTTGTCTTTTAGTTTTTCCTTTGAGTCTACACATTGGGGACAATGTGTAATTTAAGTTTGGGGGTGTTTTTTTTATGTGTTTCATTTTTATGTTTTATTCGAGTCTTCTTTTTGATTGTTTTTGTTTATTTTGAGTCACCACAAATTTTTTTCGTTTTTGAGTCATAATTGCTGTCACAAAGATCATGTATCTTTGTAGTTGCTAGAAACACCTAGTGAAGTAAGGTAAAATAATGTAACGGAATTGTAGCAACTATTTAAACACCTAGGTTAGATATGCCAAAAACTCACAAAATCTGTCTATTTGGAGTTTCATGCTTGAATTGTGCATACTAAATGATTGAAAACCTATGTGTACGATTATTTGCTATTTGAGGTAAATAATTAGGATATGACGCTAGGAGATGACTCAGCATTTCTTTGATAGCCAATTCTTACCTCTTTTCTATCCTATACTTTAAAAATATATCCCTAGTCAGCCCCATTGAGCCAAAAATTGAAACTTTTTCTTTGACACCCTATATTCCCATAAATTGTGCCATAAGTAAAAATATGAAAAGTGGAGTACATTGTGTTAAAAAGAAGAAACAAAAAGAGTGAACAAGTTTGATGCACCCCAATGGAAAAGTAATAAGAGGCAAAAGCCTAAGTTTGGGGTGCTGTTAGTATAATACACTTCACTCTCCCAAAACAAAAGAGGGGAAGGATAGAATTGAAGTGAAGGAAAGAATCAAAAGAAAAAGGGAAAAATTGAAAAGCCAAAGAGCGTATGGTACAGAAAAATGAGCCTAAATTCCCATCTTTACCAACCCCTACCTAAGCCTACATTACAACCTCAAAGTCTCAAGATCTCTTTTATGCATATCCAGAATTAGTGGAGAATAGCAAGTAAGCATGCCATAGGAATTCTTGAATTTATATGCATGATTTAGTATATTGACTTCCATTAAGCATGATGAATATGAGTTTGCGAAATATTTAGCTTCATGTGTTTAGTGTCTTTGAAAATTTCATGCTATATGTTCCTGATATTATTCTCGCTAACCTTCATGTTTTTCTAGTTAACATTCATGCAAAGAAAAGTGATCAATGGCAAGGAGTCTGCTTTATTTTCTTTGTTGATTTTCTTATTTATCGAGTCTGTCATTTTATTTCTTTCTTTTTATCTTTGCTCGAGGCGAGCAAAGGTTAAGTTGGGTATTTGATCGGTGTATTTTATATACACCTTTGAGTCGATCTAGTTAGTCTTTTGTCCCGTTTTGTACATACAAAGTGTCGTATTAGGATAGATTTTCTTTCTTTTGAGTCAAAGTGGCTAAAGTGGCCAAATGGCGGAAAAGGAGCGAAAAGAGGGAAAAGGAGGAGGTACTAGAGCTGAAAACGGAGAAAGTGGCAAACGAGGCTGAAATCAGACTGCGCGCGCCTCGCGATCGAAGCGGCGCGCTATTATTCGAAGAAGCTGCAGAAGATCCAGTGGCCGCGCCTCGAAGACGAAATGGCGCGCGCTAAACATCCGAGAAGCCACAGAGTTGCAGCATGGCGCTCGCAGCCAGAATATCGGGCGGCGCGCCAAAACACCCGTATTGCAGAATTTAGCGCCTTGCGCCGACAGCAGTGGCGCCGACGCGGAAAAATTAGGTCTTTTGACGGATTTTGGGCCAGCACTGAAGGAAAAGAAGGAGGCGTTTTAAAACTATATAAGGAGAACCCTAGGCGGTTTTGAGGTTCCTTTCTTGCACAACTCAAGATTCTTGACTTGGAGTTTGGATACCATTAGCTTAGTAATTTCTTTTTCCTTTCCTTTATTTATTTTGCATGATGAACTTTGAATTAGTTCTTGTCATATTCATGGCTAGGAACTAATTCTCTTATAGGCTTTCTATGTTGAATTCTTGAACCTTATGTTATAAAGTAATGCATGCTTATGGTTATTATTCTTATTGAGAGATCTATCCAATAATTGAGTTGAATTCTTGGTAGCTAATTGACAACTAGTTATCACTATATGATTTCTAATCAGTTACGAAAAGGAGGATTGTGAATATCTTTGTAAGTTGGGTAGACGGTCTTGAATTGGGGATGAAAATACCTCAATTAGATTTGTAGCGTTGATGAGAGGCTTAACAACCCTAATTTTGCGCATTGTGCCCGACGGCCAACTAGGTTTTGTGCTTAATCCTCCTATAGAGTTACCCTTATCGTGAAAGTTAGGTAAGGAACACACTGGGTTGAGTGTTTATATAACTTAACGGAGTATAAAACGATTTCGTAAACCTGCTTTCTCCAAAAGAAGAACACCATAAGTAATGCATTAACAAGTAACATAAGCGGATAGTAAGGATACATAGAAGTCCTATTCTCATCACATCTGAAGTAATTCTTTACATTTAAATAGCTTTTGAAATTCTTAGTTATAAACAACCAATCAAATATTAATTCGCCAAATAGATACTAGAAAATAGATCACTGGTACTTGAACCCTAATCCTAGAGGACGATATTCGGTCTTATCTAAGACTATACTACTTGATACGATAACGTGCACTTGCGTTTAAAGTGTGTGCATATTACGCGCATCACTTGTGCGATGTGGGACTATCTTCAATGGATCTGTCAGCATAGTAATAATACATGAATTTATCATCTGGAACAATATCTTACCACTTTTTCTCAAGAGAACGCAAGCATTTAAGAATTTTATTCCTCCATCATGCTAATTTGGAATGAGATAGATATGATTGATGAAAAAAGCATTCCTGAAGCGGCATTAGAAACGGTTCTTACCCTGTGACAGAAATCTCAATGTATGTTCCTTATGAATTTACGGCCTGAGTTTGAACATATGCTGGCCTCCATTTTCAACCGCAGCTCAGCCTCGTAGCTCAATAACATATTTGCTGATCTTATTGCCGAAGAGACTCGCCTTGCCTCTCTCTCCTTTCAGAATCCCTCTTCTGATTCCTTCGGTGCTTATAAAGGAAATATCATGACTTGTCTACTATCGAGTGCTTCAATTGTCATGAGAAGGGTCACTATGCTTCTCATTGCCAAAACCAGAGAAGGTCCACCACTAAACTGTTTTGTCACTATTGCAATAAATATGGTCATCTGAAAAATGATTGCTTTATTCGTCCACCACGTTCTAGTCGTTAAACCACTCCCACTTCCTTTACCTATATTGTTGATCCTCCTCTTTATGTTTCCTCCCCTTCTTTACCTACAGACCTTGTGCAGCAACTTATTCAAGGTCTTCATGTTGCAGGGTTTAGTAAGCCTAAGTTGAATACTTCTCAGATTATAGATTCGGGTACCACTCATCACATTACTGGTGACTTGAAACGTTTGCTTCTTCCCAACCTTGTTCCCTTATTGGCACTATTACTGTTGCCAATAGAATGATCTTCTACATTCAGAGAAGTGACATTTTATAATTTAACTTTCCTGATTCTCCTCCTTTAGTCTTATCTAATGCTCTTTATGTTCCCAAATTATCTACTAGTTTGACTTTTGTTAATCAGCTTGTTAAGCAATATTACTTGGTTTCTTTCTCACTTAATGGTTGTCTTATTCAGGACCTGCGAACCGGGAAGGTGATTGGTCGAGGCCGTGGCCAAATGGAACTCTATCTTGGATCTGGGCTTATTCTCTGACTCTCACAAGTGCTTCCTTACTCTGTCTTCTCAGGAGATCGCTTCAACCAATGCTCTTTGGAAATTGTGGCATCGGCGCTAGGGACATCCTCATAATCAAAATCTCAAGTATTTGTTTTCCTCTAGTGATTTGTTGTCTACCATTGATTTTAAGAATAATGTTAGTATTTATTGTGAATCATGTGCTCTTGCAAAATCACATTTATTACCAATTAGTAAAGTATTTATCATACCACCTCTCAATTTGAACTTATTCATTCTGATGTTTGGGGTCTTGCAAGCTCCAAGTCGCTTTCTAGCAATTCTTGTTATGTTATATTTGTTGGAAATTTACTAAACGTGAAATAAAATTAATCATATTAATTTTGACTAGAACAATTGGGGCCCCGCACGTCGGAAATATAGTTTCCACACACGTGCACATAAAGTGTCAAGGATCGTAATATTCTTAAATGGAAGAGATATTGATACGTATACGAATTGTTTGAGACATAAGAGAATAGACGGTTATTGGCCAAATGACAAGTGGTTTCACGTTGGTAAATGAAAGAAAGAAATGTGTAAAAGATGAAACGAATCAGAAATCGCCATGGAACCGATGAGGGCCGCGGTGCGACAAGGACAGAGCTGCAGCGCTTGGAGTGTCGCGGTGCCTCCTCCTAGGACCGCGGCTCTAATTGTCATTTCGGTTCCAGTGACTTACTGGAATTTAGGCACCGCGGCACCCTCCCGAAGGACCACATCGCTTCGACAATTTTCAGTACCGTTGTAGGCGAATTAAAGCTGATTCTTGGGCTGACTTTGGAGCAATTAATCTCCATTACTTGGCTATTGAATTCAGCCATCACAAGGCTGAATTAACCTCAATATCAATGGTCATTACTTGATATTGATGGCCATTCATTTGGTGAATTGGGAAGATATAATCATCTACCTATAAATTGATGCCTTTGGCACAATTGCAAAACACACATTGACACTTAACAATTCTCTGAAATTGTCTTCCTCTGTTGCAATCACAAAACACTCAAAGATCTTTCTTCCTAAGCGAACACTTGAGTTTTCTTTTCTCATTTGTTTGATTGTTGATTTATCTTGGGAGATAAGTTGTCATTACACCGTTGAAAGGATATACGGGGCAATATTATCTTAAGGATAGATTGAGAATTCAGTCGACTCAGCAAGCCAATTGTTTTTGTTGATTTCCAGATTTGTAATTTGTTGTTGTTGTTGTTACATTCTCATTTCCTTATTTCTACACTTTGTTACTCACAAGCTTAAGATAATATTCGTTGTTTCAACAATAACATGACTGGACAAGATCAATTCAACCGCTGAAAATCCCACTGATGCTCAAGGCAATCCCACTGCTTTCAATCCCACTGCTCAAGGCACTAACGCTGTCTTCAACTCCACTGTTTTTGGCACTCCTAGTGTCACCACTGATCATGGCATTCCCAATGCCTTCCAAACTACTATTTTTGGCACTTCTAGTGCTATCACAGCTTTTAGCACTACGAGTGCCACCACTGCTTTTGGCACAACTAGTGTCAACATTGGTTTTGGCACAACCAATGCCTCCACTACTGCTCCAAGCACTTATAGTGCCTATGCTCCTGCCCAAGGCGTCAACAATATCTATTCTTCTGTTAGAGGCATTCCCAACGCCTTTGCCACTGTTCAAGGGGGCGCAACTTCCCCGAAACCTACTGGTTTTCACCATGAACGTCCTGAAAAGTTCATGGGTGATCAGCTTAAGCGATGGCAGAAAAAGATGTTATTTTTCCTGACGGTTATGGGAATGTCATTTTTCCTAACCGAAGACCCTCTAATAGTTGGGGAAGATGTGGACCCTTAGCCAAATGATTTGGCGGGAGGGGGCCAAGGTAACCATGTCGCTGACGACATGAGGATGGTTCGCGAAGTATGGAAACATAGTGATTTCATGTGTAGGAACTATATTCAAAACAGTTTGTCCGATCATCTATACACGGTGTACTGCACCGTTGAAACTGTCAAGCAGTTATGGGACAAACTTCAGAAGAAATATAACACCCAAGATGCGGGTAGCAAAAAGTTCTTCATTGGAAAATTCCTGAAATTTCAAATGGTGGACAATAAAAGTGTGTCATCCCAAGTACAGGAATTTCAAATGATTTTACATCACCTGGATTTGGAAGGATTAAAGACCAATGAGCAATTCTTGGTTGGGGCATTGATCGAGAAGCTGCCTCCCTCGTGGACTGAGTTTATGAACTATCTAAAACTCAAAACGAAGGAGATGACCTTAGACGAACTTATTGTCAAACTCCAGATTCAGGAGGACAATAAGAAGGCCATGCCAAAGGAGAAACAACCCGCTAAGGCTAAGGCGAACCTGACGAAAGTCAAAGGGAACTCAAACAAGAAGCGGAAGTTCCAGAAGGAAGGCAAGCCCCAAACAACTGAAAAGTTCAAGGGAAAGTGTAACTACTGTGGTATAGTTGGTCATATAGCCAAAGACTGCTACAAGTTCAAACGTGAGAATAAGGCCAAAGGCAAGGCCAAGGCTAACATCGTCGAAGACACGCTCGTAGATGATATGATTCAGGAGTTCTCAGCGTTGGTTCTTGAAGAAAACCTCGTTGAGAATCCGGTGCAGTGGTGGTTGGACACAGGTGCCACCCGCCACATATGTTCCAATAAAGAAGCCTTCTCCACTTATACACCAGTCAAAGACAAGAAGTTATTCATGGGAAACAATTTTTCTTCAGAGGTGCTGGGGGTAGGAAAGGTGATCCTAAATATGACATCCGGAAAGGAGCTGACTCTAAAGGAAGTGATGCACGTCCCAGAAATTCGTAGAAATCTGAATTCTGGACCTTTGTAGATTAATGCTAGTTTTAGCCTAGTGTTAGAAGCCAATAAATTTGTAATCACTAAAAACAAATTTTTTGTAGAAAGAGGCTTCGTCTGTGAAGGCCTCTTTAAGTTTAATGTTGCACCTGTAATGCCTTCTGTTTCAACTATCAATAAAATTGAGCTTTCTACTTACTTGATTGAGTCATCTAATTTATAGCATCGTAGATTAAGACATGTTAACTATCAATCTATCCAAAGATTGGTAAATTTGGAATTATTGACGTCTATTGACATAAACCCTCAACGTAAGTGTGGAGTGTGCGTAGAGGCAAAACTTTCCAAGAATCCCTTTAGATCTGTCGAAAGGGAAACCGATCATCTAGAACTAATACACACTGATATATGTGATTTGAAGTTCGCTCAAACTAGAGTGGGGAATAAGTACTTTGTGACTTTCATAGATGATGACACAAGGTTTTGTTACCTTTACTTACTAAAGAGTAAAAATGAAGCCTTTGAAGCATTCAAACGCTACAAGGCAGAAGTTGAGAACCAACTAAGCGGATGGATTAAAATAATCTGTAGTGATAGAGGGAGAGAATATGTAGCACCTTTTGAAGAATTTTATACCCAATCGGGTATAGTTCATCAAACAATGGCTCCTTACTCACCTCAATAAAATGGTGTTGCTGAATGAAAGAACCGAACACTAAAGGAAATGATGAATGTTTTACTCATCAATTCGGGCCTCTCTCAAATAATGTGGGGAGAAGCTATCCTTACCGCG
The DNA here is from genome assembly GCA_029844215.1 of Przewalskia tangutica. Lineage (NCBI taxonomy): Eukaryota > Viridiplantae > Streptophyta > Magnoliopsida > Solanales > Solanaceae > Przewalskia > Przewalskia tangutica. Next base: position 138,480,038 of record CM056718.1, on the reverse strand, counting down.
AATATGATTCTTAATAGAGACCCACACAAGGGTAAATACAAGACTCCATACTAACTATGGAAATGAAAGAAACCTACCTACAAATAGTTGAAGGTGTGGGGTTATCTGGCCAAGGTTAAAGTACTTATGCCAAAGCAGGTCAAGATTGGACCTAAGACTGTGGATTGCATATTCATCGGATATGCTAATAACAATAGTGCTTATCGTTTTCTAGTGCATAAGTTGGATGTATCGGACATTCATGTAGGTATGATAATGGAATCAAGGAATGCAAGTTTCTTTGAAGACACATTTCCATATAATAAAAACAACATAACCTCTCTCAAACGAAGTTATGATCAAATCTCTGAGGATCAAGGAGTCGAGACTACCTAGATCCGAATGGTTCAGATCTAGTGAATTCTGACGTAGCTGATTATCCGGAATCCAGTATTCCAGATTCTCATGACTTGGAAGATTCAGAGATGGAACCAAGGAGAAGGAAAAGGGCCCGGAAGGACAAGTCCTTCGGTCCAGACTTTGAAGCTTATTTGGTTCAGGATGAACCACAGACAATCACTAAAGCATTGTCAACTCCAGAAGCACTACTCTGGAAGGAAACTTTAGAAAGTGAGATAGAATCCATCCTGCATAACCACACATGGGAGTTGACTGAACTTCCCCCAGGACACAAACCTTTGGGTTGTAAGTGGATCCTTAAACGGAAGTTAAAGGCAGATGGATCTATCGATAAGTACAAGGCTAGGTTGGTAGTCAAGGGCTATCGCCAAAATGAGGGCCTTGATTACTTCGACACCTACGCTCTGGTGTCTAGAATGACATCCATACGTATATTCATAGCTATCGCCGCCTTGTGGGATCTTCAAATACATCAAATGGATGTTAAGACAGCCTTCCTAAATGGTGATTTGGAAGAAGAAATATATATGGACCAACCCGAGGGGTATGTGGTTCCAGGACAAGAGACAAAAGTATGTCGGCTTGTTAAATCGTTGTACGAGCTGAAACAGGCCCCTAAACAATGACACAAAAAATTTGATAGTACTTTAATATCAAAAGGGTTCGCCATTAACGAATGTGACAAATGTGTCTACATGAAAGGAAATGTCGAATACTTCGTCATGATATGCCTTTATGTAGATGACTTGTTGATCACTGAAAGCAGTCCTGGGATAATCCTAAAGACTAAGAACATGTTAAAACAGTGTTTTGACATGAAAGATATGGGCATTGCAGATGTCATCCAAGGGATCAAGATCTCTAAGACATCTGATGGACTGGTCTTGTCTCAATCTCACTACAACGAGGATGTACTGAAGAAATTTGGGATGTTCAGTTCACCTGTATCGACACTATTGGATATAAGTCAAAAGATTGACAAACATCTTGGTGAGCCCGTATGCCAGGAGCGATATGCGCAGGTGATTGGTAGTCTGATGTATATCACAAACTGCACTCGACCTGATATTTCTCATGCAGTCAATAAATTGTCTAGGTTCACCCAAAATTCAAGTGAGAATCACTGGAAAGCGTTAAATAGGGTACTACGGTTCCTAAAGTTCACGCTAAATTTTGGGTTACACTATTCGAGATATCCAGCTGTACTAGAGGGGTACAGTGATGCAAACTGGATATCTGATAGCGATGACATCAAGTCCACCAGCAGATATATTTTCACAATCGGTGGTGGAGCTGTGTCTGGGAAATCCTCTAGGCAAACTCTGATTGCCCGATCCACGATGGAGTCGGAGTTTATCGCTTTAGATAAAGCGAGAGAAGAAGCTGAGTGGCTTCATGGCTTTTTAGAGGATGTCTCATGTTGGGATAAACCCGTGTCTTCTGTAATGATCCACTGCGATAGTCAATCGGCTCTACGAAGGGCACGAAGTTCTATATACAATGGCAAGTCTCGTCATATTCGACGGAGACATGAGTCTGTTAGGTAGCCGATCACCCCGGGTGTTATTTCCATTGATTACATAAAATCTAAGAAAAATATAGCAAATCCCTTGACGAAGGGAATACCCAAAGATCAAATGTTCTGCCTGTCTAGGGGAATGGGCTTAAAACCTAAACAATAAGAACTGATACAGTGAACACCCAACCTTACAGACTAGAGATCCCAGGAATACGGTTCAATGGGAAAATTAAATTGTAAAGGTTCTGTGAGCGCTTCGGTGGAAGCAAGAGCACTTCGGATAATGTTTTATTCTTAAGAAACATAATCCAAGGCCTTTCCCATGATAGACATAAAGTGCTACCTGTAAGAGGGGTAAATGATAAGTTTCCAAACCTTTAATGATCCTCTATACTTGAGGTTAGGTTGGAGAAATTTTTAATAGTTCCTAACGCTTGTGTAGCGGGGTATTGCAGGATATCTTGTAGGAGACCACCTATTTAAGTGCGAGGACAGGCCGCCTCAAATGAACGCACTTAAGAATCCAAGTGTGTCCACGACCCACGATGGACAAAAACATAAGAAAAATTGAGTAGGAAAGGTGTTGTGTTGATACCATTGTCTTGACATATACTAAACACTGACGGTTCAAGATATCACATTCACCGCGCAGTAAATATGTCCGATGGTATTCTACTATGGAAGGTTCAAAGCTCCGACTACCTCTCCAGATGCAACATCAATCCGCCGAGTGATTGCTCGAAAGGCACCATATGAGTGCACCAAAATCTCTTCCAAGAGGGGATTGTTGGAAATTACTAAACGTGAAATAAAATTAATCCTATTAATTATGACTCGAACAATTGGGGCCCCACATGTCGGAAACATGGTTTCCACACACGTGCACATAATGTGTCAAGGATCGTAATTTTCTTAAATGGAAGAGATATTGGTACGTATACGAATTGTTTGAGAAGTAAGAGAATATACGGTTATTGGCCAAATGACAAGTGGTTTCACGTTGGTAAATGAAAAGAAGAAATGTGTAAAAGATGAAACGAATCAGAAATCGCCACGGAACCGATGGTAGCGGTGCGGCGACAAGTGTGTCGTGGCGCTGAGGCCGCAATACTTCTCATAGACCGCGACTTAATTGTTTCGGTTTGATGACTTCATCGGAATTTAGGCACCGCAGAGCCCTCCCGAAGTACCGCGGTGCTTCGACAGTTTCCAGTACCGTTGGAGGCGAATTAAAGCTGATTCTTGGGCTGACTTTGAAGCAATTAATCACCATTACTTGGCTATTGAATTCAACCATTACTAGTCTGAATTAACCTCAATATCAGTGGTCATTACTTGACACTGATGGCCATTCATTTGGTGAATTGGAAAGACATAATCATCTACCTATAAATTGATGCCTTTGACACAATTTTAAAACACACATTGACACTTAACAATTCACTAAAATTGTCTTCCGATCTTGCAATCACAAAACACTCAAAGATTTTTCTTCCTAAGCGAACACTTGAGTTTCATTTGCTCATTTGTTTGATTGTTGTTTTATCTTGGGAGATAAATTGTCATTACATCGTTGAAAGGATATACAGCACAATATTATCTTAAAGATAGATTGAGAATTCAGTCGGCTCAGCAAGCCAATTATTTTTGTTGATTTTCAGATTTATAATATTTTATTATTGTTACGTTCTCATTTCCTTGTTTCTACGGTTTGTTACTCACAATATTTGTGGATGATGTATCTCGATATACATGGGCCTACTTTCTTTAACACAAGTCTGAGGTGTTCAAGGTCTTTAAGTATTTTTATGCCATGGTCCGTACTCAATTTGAGAAAAGCATAAAGATTCTTGGTACAGACTTGGGCGGTGAATATATCTCCAAAGATTTTGAGCATTTCTTGGCTACTGAAGGTGTTATTCATCAGAAAATTTGTCCTCACTAGTCACAATAGAATGGTGTTGGCAAGCGGAAATATCACCATATTATTGAAACTGCCCGTGCACTTCGACTCCGTGCCAATTTGCCACAGTTATTTTGGGCTGACGGTGTCCATATGACGGTTTACCTAATTAATCGGATGGCCACTACGGTTTTCCAAAATCAATCTCATCTACATATGTTTCTTGGTACAAAGCCTTTGTACGACACTCTCTGTGTATTTGGATGTACTTGCTATGTGCTTCTTCTAAGATTTGAGTATTCCAAAATTGATGCCAAGTCTGCCAAATGCCTATTTTTGGGATATTCTGACACTAAAAAAGGCTATCGCTGCTATGATTGGGATGCCAAACGGATGAGAATCTCACGAAATGTTCTCTTCTTTGAGGACTCATTCTACTTTCACTCGACTACAGAACCGTCAGATGTCATTGGTCGCTCGACTCCCTTGTCTTCCTACTTTGATAATGAGCTTGATCTTTATGCGAGAGTTCCCTTGGCTGCTCCTCCTCCGTCTTCTCCGGATCCTGGTAACCCTTGGTTTGGTTGCGTCGTTTGTTGGCTGATTTTGGCATTCACTCTTCCTTTCCTACACCATGTATTAACAATGAAAGTACTGTCAAGATTGCCACCAATCCCTTTTTTCATGAACGAACGAAGTTTATCGAGATTCACTCACTTTATTCGGGAAAAAATGATGACGGTCTTATTTCTCTTCCTCACGTTGCCTCTAGAGATCAACTGACGGATTTTTTCACCAGTCTCAAACGAAGAAGCAACATGAGTTCTTTATTAGCAAATTGTTGGTTGACCACCATCAGTTTGAGAGGGATGTTAATCACCATCAATTAGAATATATACATTTCATGGCATATAATTAACTTAGAATATGCTTTAATTATATTTATCATGTATAGCTTTCTTTGTAAGTTTATAAGGAGATGAACTCCTTTATTTTCCATACATAAAAAATCAAGGTTTTTCCCTTCTTCATACTTACACCTAAAGAACTAGTGGCTGCAGGGAACTGTGGCGCCACCGCAAGACCAAACAGTATTCTGAATTTTGCTATTTGCCAAAGTATTTGTTATTATATTAGAAGATCCATTTATTTATTTTTCTTTTTCGATATGATCAAATAATGCCATAAAAAGGAATAATATAGTCTATAGAACGACAATTAGATAAGATTGGCATATTCCTGTATTCCCATTTCCCCGCCGACTTTGCATGACTAACCTGATTACGTACACCTGCATAAAATACAATCCCACTAAAAATAATTTATTTATTTATATAACTATAACTATATAATAAGTGAGGAAGGCTAGTTTAGGTAGGTGTTTACGTCGGGTTCGAAGATTTACATTTTGGAAGTAGTTAGCCAAACAGTTGAATCTTCAATCTTTGTGTAGTCCGAGAGTGTACACGCAAACGTCCCTCGATTTGTAAGTTTTGGAGAACTGTGATGTAATTTGCTAAGTCAAAAATGCTAGGAATTCTGATAGAGCTTTAGAAGAGATTTACCTCTCTTAGATTTTGGTGTATTTTGAATGGAAGGTAAGCCCTCTATTTATAGTTGTAAACAGAGGCTTAGGGTTTAGTGGTGAGCCAATGAGAAAATCGGTCGACAAAAATTGATTTGTCGAGAATCCGTCTGAGCATGATCTTGCCATGTTATTGGCGCATGATCCCAAAACAGGGCACCGCGGTCCTGTTCTATTTTTTCAGTTTTTTCTATTTTAATGTCCCGGTCATCAACCGAACATATAGGTATAATCTCCTTCTAATTACATCCTTCAATCAACAGAACATTTGACTTAGTGTTACCCTTCAGGCCTTTACATATCGTCACTAATTACATTAGGATCTTCACAGAACTCCTAGACTGCGCGGGAAGACGAACCCAATATGTAAAGTATAGCTACACAAAATATGTGAACTGAACCTATACGTGAGAAGCTAAAATCCCTTCATTCATGACACACTCAATCAAACTTAGAGTTTGTCGAGTGTCTATCCAAATGACCTGATTATTATAACTCATCTATATTAGTTGACAACAGGACCATGTCACAGACATGTCCATTGCATTGACCAATGACTTAGTCAACCTAATGTCATATGAGTACCTGAGTGTTCACTCGAATATAAATTCAAGGAATGAATCCTTTCTTCGCTCACATACCATCTTTAATCTACTTCGTAATGCACCCAAAACAAGTCGCGTCTCAACCTATAAGGCATTTGAGCTTAGGACATGATCAAAGTACATTACTCCGTAAACAAGATGGTATTGACCTCAAGTCTAAGGACTTTTATCTCCCACACGTCGATGACATTATAGACATATAACAAAACAGTACATCAGCAGGGCATACCAATACTTCAACAAGTATCCATGTGTCCATCACGAGTTGCCATAACTCGTAGCAATTGAGACATACTACATCCCCTAAGGATATGATGCAGACCACATATCGACGTATCACATATCATTGATATCCCAATTTCGATGATTATTAGTCGAGGTAATTTAAGAGTTACGTTATAACATTAATTCTCACATCATTAATAAACAGATATGCATGTTGGTTTTCTTCTTTAATTGTGTCTTTTGATTTCTATGTTGTTATCACACTTTTATGTTTTACTCATAGTGAAGACACAAAGAAAAACGTAGTGTTTAGTTGGATCGGCTGACATTGAGATAGTGACATAGGACCAGGCAAACACCAAACAACTTCATAGATCAAAAAAAAGTTTGAGATAGAATTTGAAGATGGTGCTCCAACAATGTCTGAAAAACTGAATATATATAACTCAAAACAAAAAGAAAAGTACCCTGCTTTGTTTCATTCGGTAGAGATGTGGCATAACATTTAGCCTCTGAACCGCTAAAGCAGCTAAATAATTCTGTCTGGTCACTCTTTTTTACAACTTTGATAGACCAACAAAAGTTGATATTAGGCCAAGTCTGTTCCGAATGTGGCCGCAGTTGAGGACCCATTTGGGAGTTGGCAAATCACGTTTGAGACCCTGGTTAAAAAGGAGCATTTGTACAGTGTGAAGATATATACAAGAGGAAGCAATTCCTTTAGGGCTATACAAGAGGTTTGTCTTTATTTTCTTAGTTGTGTGTAGTAGTATCTGGAACCTCCCTCCCTTCTAACTTTTACTTTTATTTCTGCATTTTGTTGCAAAGAAAAGAGGAGCATTTCTCTATCAGTATATGTATTTTCATTTCTCCGTTGCAATACAAAACCATGTTTGTTACTGTCAAACAGTGTTCAGCGCCGCGGCCCAAGGCCCCTTGGGCCGCAACTCTTATCCGTGAACAGTGTTCCGGATTATATATATTTAGTATATATTAGAATTAGTTTTATATCTTAATTACTATTGTAATAGTACCATAATTGTATAGTTAGTCTCCTTATAGAATAGAATTTTAGATGTAAAGTAGAAATAGGATTCTCCTATTGTAACTTATATATATATATGTCTTTCATCAATAAGAATAATCAAGGGATTAATTCTTTCATGATATCAAGAGTCTAGGTTCTCTTTACCTTGCTTCCGCTCCTCAAAACTCTCTCTCCCTCTCAGAATTTTTTGCTCACAGCCGCGGCCCTTGCTCTCGGATTTTTGCCAAAAGTCGCGGCCCTTCTCTTCCAAAAATCTTCTCTCCCAAACTTTCTTCTCCTAATCTTCGTGTTTTATTCACCATGACTGATAAAAGCACGTTTCATCATGCCCTCACAGTTTCCAACATTAAGAGCATTCTTCCTATTGTTCTTGATCTAGAAAACGTCCAATATATATAGGACGTGGGCGAAATTATTTAAGATTCATGCCACGGAACATCAAGTTCTTCACTATATCATCCCTCCAACTCCTCCAAAGGGGGGTGATACGACGGCGTCTACGTCTACAACAGTTGTGCCTACCAAAGAAGCAGATCCAAACTTATGGGTCATGCTTGATGCAAAGGTTCTCTAGTGAATTTATGTCACTATATCCTTGGACCTTTTACAGACTATTATGGAGCCCAACTCCACAGCTATGGCGACGTGGGATCGATTGCGTGATATCTTCCAAGATAACAATCATTCTCGAATTGTTATCCTTGAGCAGAAATTTTTCCAAGTTGCTATGGCGAATTTTCTTAACGTTTCTTCTTATTGTAAACGCCTCAAAGACTTGGCAGATCAGCTTCGCAACGTGGGTGCTCATGTTACTAATAGTCGTCTCGTCCTTCAGATGGTTGTCGGTCTGTCCGAAGCCTATATCGGGGTTGCTTCAGTTATTCGTCAAAGTAACCCCCTGCCGGAGTTCTATCAAGCCCGCTCCATGCTCACTTTGGAGGAAGAAGGTTTGGCTAAAAAGGCGTCTATCGGGGCTAGTGCCGTCGTTATGATGACTGCTTCAAATTTCCCCCCTTCCAATCCAACCAACGTGACCCAAAATCACAACAACGGTGGTGGTAAGAAGGGCCAAAATCGGAAAAATAATGGAAAGAATCGCGGCGGGAAAAACGGAGGTAACCTGAATGGTGGCGGTGGTGGGTCATCCACCATGGTCGGCAAGCGGCAGTGCGGGGCCATGGGCCCAAGACGATGGCGCGGTCCCGACACGATGCAACAACGCGGCCGCCATCTCCGCCTGCATCACTCGCGACCCCACTTCTTCCCGAGGCAGTTCTTGGATCAGGCTCCGGGTTTCAAATCAGCTTATAGGCCAGGGCAGCAGTCCGGAATACTCGGGTCTCATCCCCATCAGGCTCATCACGCATAAGGACCCACACAAACCGACATTGAAGCCGCGATGCACACACTTGGATTGACTCAACTGGACCCTAATTGGTACATGGACACAGGTGCCACTACCCACATGACATCCGACCAAGGTACTATCTCGTCTTATTACAATTTAAGCAGTAATCGTGGTATAATTATTAGTAATGACAATTCTATTTCAATTAAGGGTTATGGTAATAAAAATGTCCCCTCCTCATCCACCATTTGTCTTGAAAAATACCCTTCATGCCTCAAAACTAATTAAAAATTTGGTGTATGTCCGTAAATTCACCAATGATAATTGAGTTTTTATTGATTTTGATCCGTTTGGATTTTCTGTGAAGGATTTCAAGACGAGGAGTCCTCTCATGAGGTGTGACAATAGGGGGAATCTTTATCCAATCACACCAAGTCTCAGCATCTCGCGTCAAGCCATGCCGTTCACTTTTGCAGCTCTTGCTCCTTCCTTGTGGCACGCTTGTCTAGGTCATCCGGAGTCATCTATTTTGTCTGTTTTAGATAAAAATAAGTTTATTTCCTGTAAGAGTATGCGTAGTACTCAAAATTGTCAATCTTGTTCTTTAGGAAGAATTATTAAGTTGTCGTTTGTAGCTTCGAATTCTCATACTTCAATGCCATTTGATATTATTCATAGTGATTTATGGACATATCTCGTTCTTAGTTCTATGGGTTCATCGATATTATGTTTTATTCTTGGATGATTAGTCTAAATTTTATGGATATTTCCAATTGCGAAAAATCTCAAGTTTTTTCCATCTTCGTAAAATTAAGAGCTTTCATAAGAACTATTCGAACGGAAAATAAAGAACATTCATTGTGATAATAGTAAAGAGTATGACAATGGAGAGTTTAAGAAGTTTTGTGCTTAATATGGGATAAGTTTTCATTTTTCTTGTCCTCATACGTCTTCACAAAATGAGAAAGTTGAACGAAAAATTTGTACAATTAACAACATTATCCACACCTTATTGGTTCATTCTTCCGTCTCATCGTTGTTTTGCATCATGCGCTACAAATGGCTATAGATCTACTTAATATTCTTCTCTCTAAAGGTTTGACATATTCTTTCCCTCTTCAAGTATTATACAATAAGACTCCTTCGTATTCTCATCTTAGGGTCTTCGGATGCTTATGTTATCCATTATTTCCATCCAACACAATCAACAAACTTCAGGCACATTCTACTCCTTGTGTATTTTTGGGTTATCCATCAAATCACCGTGGTTATAAATTCTTTGATTTTTCTTCTAAATGAATCATCATTAGTCGTCATGTTCTCTTTGATAAATCTCAATTCCCTTTCTCTAAAGTAGAAAAACTGACGCCTAGTTCGTATGATTTTTTGGATGATGATATCTCCTTTTATATTCTCCGTCATTTTTCAGATCTGTCACAAAATTCGTCTCCAGCGCCGCGACCCTTAGGGGTGGCGTTGTTTGCGATATTTCTGTGCTTATGCAAGTGTACGTATCACAATGTAGTAATAATCCCAGTCAGATCGAGTATCGTCCACAGAGACTGGTTTATCAATTACCGAATAACTAATCTATGGTTTCTATTTGGTTAACGTTAATTGTATTTGGTTTTTGAACTAAGAATTAGAACTAAGTCAAGTGCAGGAAATAACTAATGATGATACTTTGAGTTTTAGACAGTTATGAAGGGAATTAGGGCTTCCAATCTCCTCAACTATCTACTCTTTCAATTGTTAATGCACGACTAATGACTCTTCTTCTTATTAAGATAGCAGGTTAACGTAGATGTTCTATATTCCGGTAGGATATATAGAAACTCAACCTAATGCAGAAATCTTCTATATTTCTATGATAGAGTTTACCACAGAGGAGGATTAAGAACAAAAACCTTAAACACTACACAAGTATCGGGTTACTTTCGTCCGTGATTTTAACTTATGTCTAAATAACTATAGCATATTCATATCTCTCTTTTCAGATCTAGATTTGAAATCATTTAAGTTATGACAATCAATGGCTAGTTAATTATCAAACAATCAATACAAATTGAATATATCTTAAATAGATGAAGAAGAAATCACTAACAATGCATTAACTTTCGAAAAAAGTTTCAAGTTGATTCGATAGAAAACCCTAATAAAGAAATTAGCTCTTAGACATTGTCATACTAAGAACCGATTTACAAATATCCAACATAAACTGAAAATAAAGTAAAGGAAAGAAAAGAACTTGAATAAAAATCTCTAATCTTCTTCTCTGTCTCCGCTCCTAGCCTCCAAAAGTATGATATCCCCTAAGAATTAATCCCTAGGGCTTATATCTGTAAAAATCTCATTTTCGGACCCTTTTACCCTTGAGAATTTTGACTTCATTCCACAACTTTAGGCGTCGGCGCCACAGCTCAGCCAGGGTAGCGTCGTGGTGCTAGATCAGTTGTAAACTTACAGTAGCCTCTGAACTTTCGGCGTCGCGGCTCTGCTGGTTGGCGCCGCGACACTGTCAACGGTAATATTCTGGCGCCTTGGCCCTTCACGCTACAGCCGCGGCTCTTTAGCGTCGCGACGCTTCCACTCTTGCACCGCAACACTCCACCTCTTCTGTCCGGATTTCATCAGATTTCTTTCATTCTTCTCGGGACTTCTTAGGTTGATTGTCTGGGCTTTGCTTGTGAAATTTCATCCTCAATATCAGCTCATTTCATCCTCAATTCGGTATTTTCTCCTTTACAACCGTTGTGACTCAAAATAAATAAAAACAACCCTAACACTATACTACGCAAAAGAAAAGAGGAAAATACTAACTAAAATGACTCAAAAATGTATATAAAATAGCCTCAACAGGCGCCGCGGCGCCTATCAGGCAGTAACCAAGTTTCAGAACCACCGTCGTTAGCGCCGCGACCCTTAGTGGTGGCGCCGCAGCTCCAATCTTCCAGTAACCAAAATAATTTTTCGTCGTCGTCAACGCCACGACCCTAGACCTCGGCACCGCGGCGCCTTCGACGGAATTTTTCGAAAATTCCCAAAATTTACCCAATCTAGTCCAGAGTCATGGTCCAGTCACTCGAAGTCAATGGAGTATTTTTAATTTGAATTCTAATATTCTTAAATCACCCTTACCCCGTAATCATGTGTCTGCCTTAAATGACCCTAATTGGAAAATTGTCATGACCGATGAATATAATGCTCTTATTGATAATAAGACGTAGGAGTTGGTACCCCATCCATATGGTGTTAATATTATTCGGTCTATGTGGATCTTTGCTCATAAGGAAAATTTTGATGTTTCATTTGCGAGACATAAGGCTTGTCTTGTAGGTGATGGTAAGACTCAACAGGTTGGTGTGGATTGTAGTGAAACATTGATCGGTGTATTTTATATACACCTTTTGAGTCAGTCTAGTTAGTCTTTTGTCCCGTTTTGTACATACAAAGTGTCGTATTAGGATAAATTTTCTTTCTTTTGAGTCAAAATGGCTAAAGTGGCCAAATGGCGGAAAAGGAGCGAAAAGAGGGAAAAAGAGGAGGTACTAGAGCTGAAAACGGAGAAAGTGGCAAACGAGGCTGAAATCGGACACTGCGCGGCCTCCTGCCGATCGAAGCGATGGCGCTATTATTGAGAAGGCTGCAGAAGATCCAGGCGGCGCTCGAAGACCGAAGCAGCGCGGCGCCTAAACATCAGAAGCCACAGAGTTGCAGTGGCCGCGCGCCAGCAGATATCGGGCGCGGCGCCAAAACACCAGTATTGCAGAACTTTAGGCCGCGCGCTGCAGGCCGCGCGCCGACGCGGAAAAATTAGGTCTTTTGACGGATTTTTGGGCCAGCACGGAAGGAAAAGAAGTGAGGCGTTTAAAACTATATAAGGAGAACCCTAGGCGGTTTTGGGGTTCCTCTTTCTTGCACAACTCAAGATTCTTGACTTGGAGTTTGGATACCATTAGCTTAGTAATTTCTTTTCCTTTCCTTTATTTATTTCGGTTTTGCATGATGAACTTTGAATTAGTTCTTGTCATATTCATGGCTAGGAACTAATTCTCTTATAGGCTTTCTATGTTGAATTCTTGAACCTTATGTTATAAAGTAATGCATGCTTATGGTTATTATTCTTATTGAGAGATCTATCCAATAATTGAGTGGAATTGTTGGTAGCTAATGGACTACTAGTTATCACTTTATGATTTCTAATCGATTACGAAAAGGAGGATTGTGAATATCTTTGTAAGTTGGGTAGACGGTCTTGAATTGGGGATGAAAATACCTCAATTAGATTTGTAGCGTTGATGAGAGGCTTAACAACCCTAATTTTGCATTGTGCGTGACGGCCAACTAGGTTTTGTGCTTAATCCTCCTATAGAGTTACCCTTATCGAAAGTTAGGTAAGTAACTATACTGGGGTTGAGTGTTTATATAACCCTAACGGGAGTATAAAACGATTTCGTAAACCTGCTTTCTCCAAAAGAAGAACACCATAAGTAATTCATTAACAAGTAACATAAGCGGATAGTAAGGATACATAGAAGCCCTATTCTCATCACACCTGAAGTAAGTCTTTACATTTAAATAGCTTTTGAAATTCTTAGTTATAAACAACCAATCAAGTATTAATTCGCCAAATAGATACTATAAAATAGATAGTTGGTACTTGAACCCTAATCCTAGAGGGCGATATTCGGTCTTATCTAAGACTATACTACTTGATACGATAACGTGCACTTGCGTTTAAAAGTGTGTGCATATTACGCGCGTCAAGTTTTTGGCGCCGTTGCCGGGGATTAGGCAATAGTTCAATATCAAATTATCTATTTTTAATTTCTAATTTGGATTTAATTTTTTATTTTTTTATTTTTTTTAGTTTCTACGAAAATCAGGGTGCCGTGATTCTTTGTTTGTTTTTTATCTTTCTCAGGATATCAGTTTATGCGAAGGAGAAGAGGAGCTGACACTCTTGTTCCCTTCAATCCGGAAATTGAGAAAGCACGCAAGCGAAGAAAGAATCAGCGAATTGCAACGTTGATAGAAATGGACGGTGCTCCCAACAATAACAGGATGAGAGAAGGGTTAGGTGAAAATCAACTTAACCCAGGAGATCCTCAGCAAGTGCCAATAGATATGGAGGATAGGGTTCGAATCCAGCCAGAAAGAAGTCTGGGAGATTATGTGCTACCAAGAGTGAATGGAGCACAGACTTGCATTAGGCTCCCTACAATAGGAGCCAACAATTTCGAGATAAAACCGATTACGAGCATGGTGCAGACACTGCGCCTGATTCGGATCGCCATCGGAGGATCCACATATGCACATAGCAAATTTCTTGGAGCTATGTGCCACTTTCAGATATAACGGCGCATCGATGATGCCGTCAGATTGAGGCTCTTTCCTTCTCACTCGAGGATAGAGCAAAAGTATGGTTGAATTCCGCCACCGATTCGATATTTACATGGCACGGTAGGCACGAAATTCCTAGCCAAGTTCTTTCCACTCGTAAGCAAAGAAAATTAAGAGGGGAGTTGAACAACTTCTATCAAGCTGATGGAGAGTCCTTATATGAAGCATGGGAGAGATTCAAGGATCTACAGAGGAAGTGTCCACACCATTGCATTGAGTTGTGGAACTTGGTTCATATTTTCTACAACGGGCTGAGCAGTACAACCAGAACCATCATAGATGCGACAGTGGAGCATTCATGAGGAAAGCAGCCCACGACGCCCACGAGTTATTAGAAGATATGGCCACTAACAACCATGTCATCGAAGAGAGGGCAACCAGTGAGAAGAAGCGTGGGTCCATGAAGTAGATGCTATTCTCGCTTTGAACGCACAAGTGGCTCTTCTAGCGAAACAATTGCAAAGAACATACCGTGTCGAATGTCGCCGTAATCGCTAAAAGCGTGAGATATGTGGCGGCCACATACATTTGATAGGTGTCCTTCAATGATCCCAACAACATCCCAATGGAGCAGCGAGTGTCAAGCGTAGGTAACTACCAGAGGCAACAGAACAACCCCTACTCAAACACTTATAATCGGTGGAGGAATCACCCAAACTTCTCATGGAAAGGAGATCGGGCCAAGAAAATCGATCAGGGCCAGCAGAACCAATATCGTGGCGCAGACCGGTATAGGGCGATGCAGAACCAGATGCAGAATCAGCATTTCTTCACTCAAGCCCCCCAACAACTCAATGCACCAGTCGAAGAAAACCAGATGAGCTTAGCGGCCATGACAAAGACGCCAACGCCGCACGCAGCTTTATAACAGAATCTAGATCCTCGTTCAGAAACTTGGAAACACAGGTAGGACAGCTAGCAAAGCAGGCAAACATCAGGCCACAGGGGACATTGCCAAGCAATACTGAGGTAAATCAGAGGAGCAATGTAAGGCGGTGCGATTGAGAAGTGGAAAACAATTGAGCAACAACGCCTCACCAATAGTTGAGAGAAGCGAGTTAGAAAAGATAAGGTGGTTGAACCTAGCCGGTGATAGAAAACTCCGGAGAAGGAGTATACAGAAAAGATTCCTTTCCCCCAGAGATTACAAAGGAAGGCGGTCGATAAACAATTTTCCAAATTCTTGGAGGTATTCAGGAAGTTGCACATCAACATACCGTTTATAGAGGCTTTGGAGCAGATGCCATCTTATTTCAAGTTCATGAAAGAAATCTTGGGAAAAAAGAGGAAACTGGCCGAATATGAGATAGTAGCACTAACAGAAGAGTGTAGTGCTATCTTACAAAAGAAATTGCCACCAAAGCTAAAGGACCCTGGAAGCTTTACACTACCATGCACAGTGGGCAGGGTGACTTGCAACAGAGCCTTGTGTGATTTAGGGGCGAGTATAAATTTGATGCCCCTATCAGTTTTCAAAAGATTAGAGTTAGGAGAAGAAACCCACCACCGTGAGTCCGCAACTAGCCGACAGATGCTGGTTCATCCATGAGGAAGATCGAGGATGTGATTGTGGGTAGGAAAATTTTTCTTTCCCGCAGATTTCTCATTACGGATATGGAAGAAGATGCAAAATCCCGATCATATTGGGAGGCCATTCCTAGCAACGGCAGAGCCTTGATTGGCGTTGAAAGAGAGAGCTAACGCTAAGAGTGGAGAACGAAGAGATGGTGTTTAAAGTCTTTAAACACGTCATTGAGCCAAGAAGCGTAAGTGGGTGTTTGCAATCAACACCACCAAACCCCATGCGAGCCATTGCAATGCAACCAAAGAGTGATGAGCCCAAGAAAGCAAGCATGGTTTCTTGAGATGACACTAAATGAGGTAATTGTTAGGAACTCCTACTACCGATAATGCTAAAAGAAAAGGATAAAAAGAAACGCCAAATGTGGCGGAAATGGATTAGTTGGGGACTTAATCCACCCTGGGGCTAGTAAGTCTAAGGAACTTGCGTCCGCTAAAAGACGTTAAAGATAGCTTGTTGAGGCAACCCAACGTTTTCAATTATGTTATTTTAATTTCGTCTTTAAGTTTATTTTATTTTTGTCTCGAAACGCCTCGCGGTCTTGAGTCTTGTGTTTTGTGATGGGATTGACAGTACAGGAAATAAATCAAGAAAGCGAGGATTTCGCAGCGGGTAAGCGCGCGCCAGAAACAGTGGGCGGCCGAAATATCTGAAAAGGTGCTGAGATTTAAGGCGCCAGAGCCGCGGAGCAGGTGGCGAAATCGTAAAATGTGCCAAGATAGGCGCGCTTCCAGAATATGGCGCGCATGAAATCCGATGAGCCTTGAGTTTAAGCGCGCGCTAAAAGAGCCGCGGCGCGGCGAATCCAGAAACTTAAAACGCCCAAAAAAAAAAAAATCAGATTTTCCCCAATTCCAACTTCAAAACCCTAACCTTCCCTCTCCAAAAACCCACGAAATTTCAGAAACTTTCTCACAAATCCTCCACAAATCCAACCCAACCACAACCTAAACTCTTAGATTCCCTAAAATCCCCAACTATCTCAAACAACAAAAGCTCCATTCCATAGCCTCAACCCACCAATTGAAACAAGAACAAGCTTGAATCTTCTCATCAAAAGGTAATCCCTATCTTTGTTCTTGAATCCTTTTACTGAAGTTATAGGAAGTAGTAGTTGGGAAGAGTATTGTAGTTGAAATAGTTTGGGCACTGAAAAGTTTGTTGTGAAGTTGGAGAAAAGAGTAGAAAAGGAGGTTGTGGGCATTGTTGAAGTTTGGGGGTGTTGTTTTCGCTGCTAGTTGTTGAGTGTATAGGAAACATTTGTGCACTTAAAATTGAAAGCCCCAGAACCATGGCCACCAGGAAGAGAAGAGGCTCCACATCTACCCCAACCCCACAATACGATGAAAATAGGTTTGTGAGCTATCAAGCCTACCAAAGATACAAAAGGCTTGATACCAGACCCGTAATTCCAGAAAGGGGAATGGATTACCAAAGGGGATCATATGGGGAAGAAGACGTTTATGAGCCCATCCGGGCTATGATTGAGCTAAGGGGATGGAAGAGATTTGTAAATCCTGAGAAGATAGTACCAGTGAATACAACAATGGTACGTGAATTCTATGCCAACTTTCCAGAGAGAATCGAAAGGGGGTGCTTCGTAAGGGGACAGTATATGCCTGTAACAGCAAACGCGATAAATGCAGATCTCAAGACAGTTGATGTTGAAGAAGGAAGTGATTGGAATCACTTTAGAACATGGTCTAGAAGCACCAACCACATCGACCGAATGCCACAGAAACACGAAGCTACCTGCGGTCGCTTTTGAGATAGGAAGAAATGGGTCCAGAGCACTGAGCAGGTGCCAATTCAACAAGCCAAGGCTTGGCTGTATTTTGTCAGTGCCCGCATGATTCCATCCACGCACTTCACCAGAGTGCCAGAAGACAGGATTAAGCTGATTTATGGAATTATGAGGGGGCTGCAAATTGATGTTGGGAAAGAAATAGTGCAGAGCATTGAAGAAATCAGCAGGATGGTGACAACAGGTGGGTTGGGACATGGCTCACTTATCACAAATTTGTGCAGCATAAATGCGGTCCCAATCCTACCCACTGACACTCATGAGAAACCACCGCCATGTCCTATGGGATAGTGCACTCTTTTCCGCACCCCACAAAGCCTGACGAAGAGCACCACCACCACCACCGCAAAGATCGCAGCAGAGGCAACCATGGATGAAGATGAGCACAAATAGGGCTCATATGAGGCAGGACCCAGCCACCGGCCAACCACAAGAGCAGAACCTTCAGAGCCCACAATGGGGCAATTGTACCAACACCAGAAGGAGATGATGCAGACCTTGCAAACAGTAATACAAGGACAGCAAGAAACAAGGCAACAAATCGACGAGCTGAGTGCCTTGTTCAACCAATGGTCGATGCATTATCCACCGCCACCACCACCATTTTAACCAAAGTTTGTAAGTGTCTTATTTTCTTTACTGTCTTTGAGTCTACACACATTGGGGACAATGTGTGATTTAAGTTTGGGGGTGTGTTTTTGTGTTTTAGTTTTTATTTGTGTGTCATGTTATGTTTTATTTAATTTTTTTTTTTTTATTTGTTTTATGTTTATTTTGAGTCACCAAAATTTTTTCTTTCTTGAGTCATAATTGCCTGTCAAAGATCATGTATGCTGTAGTTGCTAGAAACACCTAGTGAAGTAATGTGGAATAATGTAAAGGAATTGAAGCAACTAATCTAAACACTTAGGTTAGATATGCCAAAAGCTCACAAAAATCTGTCTATTTGGAGTTTTTTGCTTGAGTTATGCATGCTAAATGATAAATGCTTATGTGTTATGAGTGCTTGCTATTTGAGGCGAAATAGTTAGGATATGCATGTTAGGGAGATGACTCAGGCATTTCTTTGATAGCCAATTCTTACCATTCTTTTCTATCCCGTACTTTAAAAATATCACTAGTTAGCCCCATTGAGCCTAAAATTTGAAACTTCTTCTTTGACACCCTATATTCCCACAAAGTGTACCATAAGTGAAATTATGAAACAGTAGGAGTACATTGTGTTAAAAAGAAAACAAAAAGAATGAATAAAGTCTGTTGCACCCCAATACAAAAGTAATAAGAAATAGGCAAAAGCCTAAGTTTGGGGTGCTTATTATTATATACTTCATTCTCCCAAAACAAAAGAGGAAGGATAGAATTGAAGTGAAGTAAAGAATCAAAAGAAAAGGGGAAAATTGAAAAGCCAAAGAGCTTATGGTACGTAAAAATGAGCCTAAATGCCTATCTTTACCAACCCCTACCTAAGCCTACATTACAACCCCAAAGTCCCAAGATCTCTTTTATGTATATCCAGAAGTAGTGGAGAATAGCAAGTAAGCATGCCATAGGAATTTTTAAATTTATATGCATACTTGAGTACACTGACTTCCATTTAAGCATGATAAGTATGAGTTTGCGAAATATCTAGCTCAATGTGTTGAAATTCCATGCTATATGTTCCTCGATATTATTCCGCTAACCTTCATGTTTTTCTAGTTAACATTAAATGCAAAGAAAAGTGATCAATGGCAGGGAGTCTGTTTATTTTCTTTGTTGATTTTCTTATTTATTGAGTCTGTCATTTTATTTCTTTCTTTTTATCTTTGCTCGAGGGCGAGCAAAGGTTAAGTTTGGGGGTATTTGATCGGTGTATTTTATATACACCTTTTAGTCGATCTAGTTAGTCTTTTGTCGCTTTTGTACATATAAAGTGTCGTATTAGGATAGATTTTCTTTCTTTTGAGTCAAAGTGGCTAAAGTGGCCAAATGGCGGAAAAGGAGCGAAAAGAGGGAAAGAGAGTGAGTCTTAGAAACGGAGAAAGTGGCAACGAGTGAAATCAGACTGCGCTGGCGCCTCGCAGCTGAGGGCGCGCGCTATTATTCAGAAGCTGCAGAAGATCCAGCGCCGCGCGCCTCAGAGACCAGAAGGCCGCGCGCTAAACATCCGAGAAGCCACAGAGTTGCAGTGGCCGCGGCTCGCATGCCAGATATCGGGCCGCGCGCCAAAACACCCGTATTGCAGAACTTTAGCCGCGCGCCTAACAGGGCCGCGCGCCGACGCTGAAAAATTAGGTCTTTTGACGGATTTTTGGGCCAGCACGAAGGAAACGAAGGAGGCGTTTTAAAACTATATAAGGAGAACCCTAGGCGCTTTTGGGGTTCCTTTCTTGCACAACTCAAGATTCTTGACTTGGAGTTTGGATACCATTAGCTTAGTAATTTCTTTTTCCTTTCCTTTATTTATTTATTTTGCATGATGAACTTTGAATTAGTTCTTGTCATATTCATGGCTAGGAACTAATTCTCTTATAGGCTTTCTATGTTGAATTCTTGAACCTTATGTTATAAAGTAATGCATGCTTATGGTTATTATTCTTATTGAGAGATCTATCCAATAATTGAGTTGAATTCTTGGTAGCTAATTGACAACTAGTTATCACTATATGATTTCTAATCGATTACGAAAAGGAGGGATTGTGAATATGCTGTAAGTTGGGTAGACGGTCTTGAATTGGGAATGAAAATACCTCAATTAGATTTGTAGCGTTGATGAGAGGCTTAACAACCCTAATTTTGCGCATTGTGCGTGACGGTCAACTAGGTTTTTGTGCTTAATCCTCCTATAGAGTTACCCCTATCGAAAGTTAGGTAAGGAACAATCTGGGTTGAGTGTTTATATAACCCTAACGGGAGTATAAAACGATTTCGTAAACCTGCTTTCTCCAAAAGAAGAACACCATAAGTAATGCATTAACAAGTAACATAAGCGGATAGTAAGGATACATAGAAGCCCTATTCTCATCACACCTGAAGTAAGTCTTTACATTTAAATAGCTTTTGAAATTCTTAGTTATAAACAACCAATCAAGTATTAATTCGCCAAATAGATACTATAAAATAGATAGTTGGTACTTGAACCCTAATCCTAGAGGACGATATTCGGTCTTATCTAAGACTATACTACTTGATACGATAACGTGCACTTGCGTTTAAAAGTGTGTGCATATTACGCGCGTCAAACATTCAGCCCAGTGGTCAAGCCGACTACCATTCGCACTGTGCTCAGCTTGACTCTTTCAAAATCATGGTCCATTCATAAGCTAGATATGAAGAATGTTTTCCTATATGGTGATCTCAAGGAGACAGTATATATGCATCAGCCCTTGGAGTTTAGGGATACTAGATATTATAATCATATTTGTTTGTTGAAGAAGTCCTTGCATGAGCTTAAGCAGTCTCCACGAGCTTGGTATAAGAGGTTTGCTGATTATGTTTTGACTATGGGTTTTTCTCACAGCATGTCTGATAATTCATTATTCATATATTGTCACGGTTATTCGATGACTTATATTTTATTATATGTTGATGATATTATCTTGACTGCCTCTTCTGATGCTTTGAGAAAGTCTATCATAACAATGCTCAGTTCTGAATTTACCATGAAGGACTTGGGTCCATTGAGTTACTTTTTGGAGATTGTTGTAACTCGTCATGTAGGTGGATTGTTCTTATCACAGAGGAAGTATGCAGCAGAAATCATTGAAAGAGTTTGGATGCCATCCTGTAAGTCCACTTCTACTCCAGTTGATACTAAACCCAAGTTAGGTGTTGCAGCTGACTCTCCCTATGAGGATCCGACCCGCTATCGTAGTCTTGCAGGCGCCCTTCGGTATTTGACGTTCACGCGACCTGATATTACTTATGTCGTACAACAGGTGTGTTTGTTTATGCATGATCCCAGAGTTGAACATATGAATGCGCTCAAACGCATTCTTATGTACATTCAGGTAACACTTGAGTATGACTTGCATTTGTATCTTTCGTCGACGTCTACACTAGTCTCCTATACAGATGCTGATTGGGGTGGTTGTCGACACCGACGCCCACGCCCGCTATTGCATATTTTTAGGTAATAACTTGGTCTCATGGTCTGCCAAGCGTCAATCCACGCTTTCACGTTCAAGTGCAGAAGTCAAGTATCGAGGGGTAGCCAATGTGGTTTCTGAGTCATGTTAGTTATGAAATCTACTTTTAGAGCTTCATTGTCCTATTGAGAAGGCAACCTTGGTATATTGTGATAATATAAGTGTCATCTACCTTTCTGGTAATCCAGTTCAGCACCAGCGTCCTAAACACATAAAGATGGATATTCACTTTGTTCGAGAGAAGGTAGCTAAAGGACAAGTACGCGTCTGTCATGTCCCTTCCAGATATCATATTGGAAACATCTTTACAAAGGGTATTCCCTCAGTCCTTTTTGAAGATTTTAGAGACAGTCTCAGCGTACGAAGACCGCCCGTTATGACTGTAGGTGTGTGTTAAATAGTGTCCAGTGTCGCGGCCCAAGGCCCATAGCGCCGCGACCCTTATACGTGAACATTGTTCCGGATTATGTATATTTGGTATATATTATAATTAATCTTGTACCTTAATTACTATTATAATAGTACTATAATTGTATAGTTAGTCTCCTTATAGAATATGATGTTAAATGTAAAGTAGGAATAAGATTCTCCTATTATAACGTGTATATATATGTCTTTCATCAATAAGAATAATCAAAGGATTAATTCTTTCAGTTACAAAGTCAGTCGGTTAGTAGGCTTTGCTCCCAATGTATATGACATGCATATGCTTACAGTAATTTAATACACAATGGTACCAAAACATAAAGACAAACCAAAATGGATTCACTCATCACTATTTCAGCCTCCAATCCATCGGTTACATGACTCTTACATTGTATGTTGGCTATCTCAGTATAAATAAACTAGAGGAAAACATTAGAGCAAATTTTGAGTCAAGACTTGTACTTTCTTTTGGTAAATCTCATGTCATTTTCCTGGTGATTTCTTATTCAGCCTCTTTTCTTTTTTCCTCATTTATTTTAGTTTTCTGGTTTCTCGCGCTCTCTGGCATGTTCTTCGTTGTCCTCTTTCCTTTCTTTTTTCTTGTCTCTAAACTTCGTTTGGTGCATGAGCTGGATGGATTTCGCTATTTCTGGTTGTTTGCGGAACATGGGGAACTAGTGCTTTGGTTTTGGGAGTTGCTTGCTCCAATCTATTGTTGTTATCCTTGTGCATGTCATTCTGTGTTCTTTGTTATTAAAATAGGTTAACACTCAAAAGTGTTTAGCCGAATCGAGTGACAATCGAAGGTGGAAAAAAATTCTAAGTCGATAACTTAGCAGAATTATAGTCGAATCTGTTAGCCAGAAAAGCATCATCGGCTATTACAACAGTTTGACCGAGTCATAAATCCGAGGAACGGCTGAGACCCACACATACTTGGACACCTTGAAGACCAAGTCACAGGAACTTCTAGAAAATTAGCAACCAACAACAGCCAGAAGATCATGCTAGAGGTGCAGGCGAAAAAATCGGCACCACCTCCTCATTGTTGGCTAATGGATTTTTTGTGGGTAGTTCAGTGGCTAACACAAAGGGTCACGTTTATTTTTCTTGTACTATAAATATATGAATCATTTGTACATATGAACACAATCAATCAATCAAAAACTGATTTTTACATATTCTCGTTCTTACTTTTATCGCTTTTATTGCAATTTAGTTGTGTTCATGCTTCTTACCACTTAGTTCATTTAATCACAATCTCAACACTTTCTGGAGTAGTTGGAGAACCCATTGCTGAAAGTTAGAGTTCCGATTTCAGCCGAAAACGCTTAATTATGGAAATTAATTTGTCATCTGATTTCGTCAGCCTATAGATGATAGACATTTCAGAGGTGAAAATTGTTGGCACGCCCAGTGGGACCATAGACGATTCCATAGCAAAGTTTGATTATCCAGGTCAGGATCACGCTTGGCGTATGCGCCTGTAATACCTCGAATTTACGGATAATGGTTTGCGCACATAAATGTGGGCAAATGGACCTGAACCCCAGGAAGTTTATGTTGTACTTGCGTATAATAATAAGAAGATTGGTATATAAAAGGAAGTGATCCAGAAATAAATTTGGATTTAACTAGTGTGACGACGGGAATTAATGATAATAATTGTATATTCCCGTAGAGGCTACGGACTAGTGTCATATTATAAGAATTATGACATTGAGTAAAAGAAGTTTTATAAGTCGTCGGGATTTAAGTAAAGTGGGATCGAGAATTAATTGTGTGTGTAATTAATTAATTGTGAGATTAATTAATTATAAGCGTAGGACCCAAATTGAGTGGGATTACGTGTTATTTTATAAACAACAACGCAGTGACTAAGCCGTATAAGTAACTGCTAGCACCATTACAATACCTCAGTTATACACCTCCTTACTGTATTAAGGCTTCACCAAGTTTCTTTAAGAAATTTGTTCTAGAATAACTGATACAATTCCAGAAGGAAACAAAAAGGGTAAGTCTCCATTGATAACCCTCTGAAAATCCTTTGTCAAATTTGGGACTTTTTCGTAAGCTTCGATTCGCAAAAGGGGGAAAACAGTCATGGTGTTTTGGGCCTAAAATTCCAGCAAAATCAAGCCCTTAAACAAGCTTGAACACTCAGAAACTAGCAAAACCTTGAATTTGGGGAAGCTCAAGTCGATTTTTGGGACCTGAGTCTGTTTGTTTTTGTTGTCGAAAACTGACCTGGGTGAAAAGTTTTCCAATGACTTTCGTCACTGCTTCTAACTAAGGTAATTCTTCTCATCTTTTGGTTGGTACGAATTACATAACATGATTCTTACTAGTTCTAAGATGATTATTGAAAATACTAAGTCATGGGGTGTTATCGGAGCTGTTTGGATGAAATTGGAGATTGCATGTGGAATTTCTAAGTTGTTTTGGGTGTTGTAGCAGTAAGGAGAAGGATTAACAGGGCTGGTTTTTTCTCTACATACATAAGGTTTCAATATAGAAGAAATATAGGTTTTACGCATATAAGATGTTTGATGGAATGTCTTAATGAAATATTTTATTAGTATACTGATTTGTGTGTGATTTAAATCATTCATAGGGTGTGGATAATTGTTCATAGAGCTTACAATGATCCGTGGAACTTAGATTAATTCGACAACAAGGTATGCAAGACTCCTTCTTTCTTGTGGCATAATTCTGTGTACAAAATGTAATCGTCATGCTACTCCATAATTTACTCTACTCTTAGTAGTTAAGGAGATTCATATATTGGATTCTATGCTAAAAGCATGTCTAAGTATGGTCTTAAGTCCTTATTAAGGCAATACAGGAAAAGACATTGATGTTCCCAATGTTAACTAAAAGTATAAAGGGTATTGTGTCATTCATGGTATTTTATTGTTATTCGTACATTTTCATTTGCATTGCATCCATATATTACCATGGACCTCCAAGGAGTTATATACTCTACTATATGTATGGGAAATAGGAAAAATGGAAAGGTGTTATATACGCACACCACCTGCAGTTGGTACAGACTATCACAGAAGAACCCTAAGAGGCCAAAATGATGTGATGATGTGATGTGATATGATGCATGTGTGGCTTATTAGGACGGGTTGCACGATCCGCAACACTAACATATATTGGGTCAGGTTTCATGATTCGCAACGTTAATATATATATATATATATATATATATATGTGTGTGTGTGTGTGTGTGTGTACCGCATTTGGATCATGCATACATTCCTTAACCATCATATGGTATAATTCCCCCAGATGTTGTTATGGTAAGAAAGATTGACCGATGAGGCCAAGGTATATGTATACTGTATTGTGCATAACATTTAGGCATATCCATTAGGGCCCTCAGATGCAATTACTGTTGTGTTCTATTTCAGATTATGATATATCTCTGCTATGTTATCCGTTATGCCTAACATACTTAGTACATCAGTCGTACTGACGTCTCTTTTGCTGGGGGACGCTGTATTTTATTCCCGCATGTTCATATTAAGAGAGTGACGATTCACACTAGTAGGTTGCTGGTATTTTGAGCACTACTTATTTCGAAATTGTGGTTTGGGCGTGGTATGTTCTTCTCTTGAAGGCTTGTAGATATGTGTCCTGTGGTTAGTTGTCATGTATGACTTTGTCGGCCTTGGTATGTAAACATATAAGTTGAGGATTTCAGGTTGAAAATATACTTAATCTTTCTCGACTTAGTCTATGGTTAAGTATGTGATATATGGTCAGTGGCGCCCGGTGGGTTGGGTCTGGGTGCCCGTCGCGGCCCTCCGGTTTGGGTCGTGACAGCGCCTAAGGTATGGTAAGAGAATGAATTCAAAATCCAGTCAAAATCCTAAACAGAACACTCCCAGAAGGAACAACGATCCATCATTTTCCTTGGGTATGACTATAACGGTTGATACCTCTCCACTTCCTCCATCAACTCGAGTTGTGGATGAACTTAGCCAACCTAAAGGCCCAACTATCATGACCACCTCATTCATTAGGCAGCAGATTGACTTAGGCATCCACGGAACTATTTACCAACTTTCCAAACAATTGGCTGACATTTTCAAGCCGATGGTACACAATGAGGTTCAGCAGGCGAAGGAACTGGAAACCAACTCGTTGCCTTCTGGAGAATGTTCGGCCAGTTCTGCCATCCCTCCGATGAGTGGCATTGTGTAACATGCAGCTGTGACTTCGGGCGTTGTCCCTCATCTGAATGTGCATCAGTTAGTACCTACTCAGGTACAACCGATAGCACACCTAAGAACACATGCCCAGTCACTTGGTAACCACCCAACTATGTGGTTGCCACCAAATGGGGGGAACTGTGCCACTTGACCAAGCGAGTCTGAAGTATGGGCAGATCAATATGGCTTGCATACTAGTTCAGGCATCTGGACACCTTAGGTTGCCACATGTTATGTCATTCGCTACTGCAAACGGCCCTACGGTACAAGCAACCCATGTTGGCAGCCGAATTGGCAGCCGGTAACCCCAGGCTATAACCCTGCTCGGCTATCTGGTGATGTTGTTTACAGCGGGATACCATTCCAACAATCACAGCCGGTACCCAATCCTTACCATCCAGGAAGCGCACACTTTCCAAGATCGACCGATGTCCGGGGAAAACAGACATGGAACACAGTTCCACCTTATCCTCAGGATTCATCGGCTGTTCCAGGAGCTCAGTATGTAGGCTTTGGTGGCTATACTCAACAGTAGCAATGGGGATCCACTCTACCTCTGGGTAATGGCCATCAGAATACCTACAACTTTCATAACCCTACTCAACAAGGGGTAGAATGGAGGCCTCCAGTTCAAAACACCTACAAGCCAGTTCCAGCTAGCAATCGGCAGAGGACGTCACAACTGATGAACCCTGAAACTATCGTGAACACCATGAAGAGGTACTTTGGCATCCATATGAAGCCATTGGACAAACCCGTTTACAGAAAGCCCTACCCCAATTGGGTAGACCGGATAGGACCATTATCGAGGAATTTCAAAATGCCTGATTTCGTCACATTCTTAGGCGATGACGGTAAATCTACCGCCTAATACGGTGAGGTTGGCCAAAATGAATACCACAAGCTGCAGTTGTTTCCCGTTTCTCTAATCATGACATCTTTTGCCTGGTACACGTCTTTGGCCCCTGATTTCGTACAAAGCTGGGCTGACATGGAGTGTTGTTTCCATGATAGATTTTATTGGCCTCAACCTCAAGTCACTATGACTGATCAGATGAATCTCAAGCAACTGGTCGATGACTCGGCTATCGATTTATCGAGAGATTCAGAAGGAAAGTTGGGAAATGAACTGTACACTTCCCCGAATCGGAGTGCGCTCACATGATAATCAACAACATGCATCCCAGCTAAAAAAAATTAGTGGGACAATCCTGCTCTGACTTAAGCCAGTTAGCCGAGAAGGCTAGCCAAATATAGCAGTATATCCAGGAAAAAGAGAAAAGAAGGGCTAGCTGAAACCGAAGCTCCCATTTGGTATCTATTATAGAGGCATATGTGTCTGACTTAAAGTCAGTCGACTACATGGCAGACACAATGGCAGTCGAGATTGTCAGGGTAAGGTGTATTCTTTCCCAGCCTTGAAAGCTATAAAAGGCAAGGAGATGAGTTCAATCGATAACAATATTGGTTACTCGTTTGACATTACAAAGGCAGACCAGATCATTGACCATCTACTCAAGGATAAACAGATTTGGCTACCCGATGGCCATAGAATTTTGCCTGCCGAAGATCTCAAGGACAAGAATTATTGCAAATGGCACAATTCATATAGCCACGCTACTTCTAACTGTGTGGTCTTCAGGAAGGCAATTCAAAAAGGCATCATGGAACGAAGGTTCAAATTAGTCGATAAGAGCATAGCCGAAATGTCCGTGGATACTGACCCCTTTCCCGCAGTGCCGATGTCCATGGTATCCTTTGTCGAGCTAGACCAATCAAAGGATTTCAAGAAAAAACAGCCGGTGAAAACTGTATGAGTCCCTAAAAACACATTGGTAAGGAGAAGGCCACTAGGGTTTCTATGTTTGATCGGCTGGGCAGCTTACATAATAACCATGAGAACATGAACAAGCAGCCAGTTGGAGGCAATTTTCTTGGTCGCCCTTATAGATCAGACACACTGCTTGGGGACATCATAGATAGTACTTGAGGTTCAAAAGGGACCCAACAGGCCTTAGACGCGGGCTTGGGGGCAAGCAAGGTTCCCGGTCGAGGATAAGCCGAGCCTGCCACAGATAGATGAGGAAACATTCCCCATAGCTAAATAGAGGGTGGCAGAAATTCAACGTAAAAGTAGGGTTTTCTTCCTTTCGTATCACAATAAGGGATGAAAGTCGGCTGAAACTAATGAGTATGATCAAGCAAGCCGTCAATCTACTGGAAAGAAAGAGGCACCGCCGAGTATCTTATCCAGGACTCAAAAGAAGATTGCAACGTGCTAAAGCCTTGCAAAAGATGAAGCTAATGTTTCACCTGATATCCAGTACCAGAGCAGTCGATAAGTAGGAAATTCCTGAATCGGCCGTAGTTGAGGCCATTGAAAGGGCATTCGACTCAATATCTTTAGAAGTTGGGCTATATGAAGAAACTTTAGATCAGCCAGAGCCGAATGATAAACCTGGTAACAATCCAACAGAGGAACCTTGACAGGAGACTACTATCATGACAATATCCTTAGCCGAGACGGTTCTGCAAATTACGCAGAGGGTCCAAGCATTGGAACCTCAGCCAGTACCTATATGTCTCCAGGAGATAGAGGATATTAACTTATTGTCAGCCGTATTGGGTCAAATGGAAAGCTCCATCCTCGATTTATTCCAACAGGATTCGCCGATGAGATTTTGGCAGCTATTAATACGGTCAGTCTGATCCCAAGCGAGTTTTGGGTCGACCGTTCCATACAGCATAGCCTGGAGGCAACGTGTGTGTGGAATATTCTGAATGGACGACAATATATGACACCACGTCTAGTGACACTTTGAGCATTGTATTCGGTGAACCTACGGAAGAGATGGTTAAACACCTCAAACCTCTCTATGTTAGAGTCCGCATTAATGGCAGAGTTGTGTTGAATGTGATGCCACTGCTAACTCTAAAAAATCTCAACAAAACCAGGGAAGATCTCATCCCAACTAACATGAAATGGCTAGCTTTATGGGAGAGGCCTCTAAAGCCTTAGGGATCTTAGTAGCAGAAATCACCGTAGGCCCTAAGACGGACATATATACTTTCTTTGTAATAGATGGAAAGCCGTCTTACGTCATTTTATTGGGCAGGGACTGGATTCACACCAGTCGATGCCTCTCTTCACTATGCACCAAAAGCTCATTTTCTAGGAAGGTGACAAGATAGAGGTTGTGTCGGCCGATGATAACCCATTTCAAGCAGTGATTAAGAGATCGGAGGTCGTCCTGTACTTACCCTATGTGGCTCCCATATTTGTTGTGGAGCAATACGAAGAAGGATCTTGGGAATCCTGCAATCTTACTTCATGGGGTTTTGAGATATAATAATTAGCCAAACCACGACTTACCTTGGAGGAGTTGAATGATTAAAGAGACACAAATCATACATGATTTGTGACATCGGCTAACTGCTTTAAGTTCTGAAGCAAGGATAGAAGAGGAATTGCAGATGGAAGACTACAACAGAGAACCAACGTCGGCAGTCGATGACATCGAGTTGTCAATGGAATTTGAATCACCCATAAGAAGAGTTATACCTAGCTTTGAGTCTCTGGACCCCCTGAAACATATCAACTTGGGAACTGAGGGAGTCCCTTAGCTAACACAATTTAGTAGTTTGCTGAAGGAGGAGGATAAGCAAATCATAACATCTCTTCTAATGCAGTATATACACTGCTTCGCATGGGATTACCACGTGATGCCTGGGCTGGCATGCACTTTGGTATAGCGTAGACTACCGATTAAGGAAGGTTTCACACCCCATAAGTAGCCGCCCAGAAGATATCATCCTCAGCTAATGCCTCAAATTAAAGCTGAGATTGAACGACTGCTGAAGGTTGGGTTCATTAGAACGGCTAGGTATGTGGAATGGTTAGAAAACATCGTGTCAGTCAAGAAGAAGAATGACAATTTTTGGGTATGTATTGATTACAGGAACCTAATCTAGCCACTCATAAAAATGAATATGACATGCCTATAGCCGATATGCTAGTTGATTCGGCAGCCGCTAATGGCGTGCTGACGTTCATGGATGTATACTCTGGCTATAATCAAATAGCAGTGGCCGGAGAAGACATTTACAAGACTAGTTTTAGGTGTCCATGAGTATTGGGCATTTACGAGTGGTTAGTTATGTCGTTTGGTTTGAAGAATATTGGTGCCACTTATCAGATGGCAATGAACACCATCTTCCATGACTTGATCAGCAAGACTGTGGAGGTCTACATTGACGATGTGGTGGTAAGTTCTAACGACTTCAAAGACCATTTAGCCAATCTCGAACAGGCGCTAAAAGAATGAGGATTCATAATCTTAAAATAAATCTAGCCAAGTGCATGTTCAGAGTACCGGCTGACAAATTCCTTGGCTTTTTGGTATATAAGAAAGGCATCGAGATAAATCATAACAAAGATCAGGCAGTTATGGAATCTATACCACCTAGAACAAAGAAATAATTATAAAGCCTGTTATGGAATATCAACTTCCTGAGAAGATTCATAGCCAATTCAGCCGACAAAATGAAGGCTTTCTAGCATTTTCTTAAGCTTAAAGGGTCAGAAGAGCTAGTGTGGGGCTCGCAACAGCAAGAGGCATTTGACCAGGTTAAAAAGGCTCTAGCAACTCCTCTTGTGTTGGTGCCGCCTAGACCGGGAAACCATTGAAGTTGTAAATCTCAGCTGCATATGCGTCTATCTGCTACCTGTTAGCACATGATGTCGATGATGGAACTGAAAGGGCAGTTTACTACCTTAGCCGAATGCTCAATGAGGCTAAAACCAGATATACCCCTATAGAGAAGCTTTTTTATCCTTATTCTATGCTTGTACAAAACTCGAACATTATTTAATGCTACATGTAGTTCATGTTTTATGCAAAATTGACATCGTCTGGTACCTACTGAATAGATCGATATTGGAAAGATGATTAATGAAATAGGCAATCAAGCTCACTGTGTTTTCTCTCAAATATAAGCCACTCAAGGTTATCAAAGGTCAGGCGTTATCTGATTTCTTGGCAGACCACTCTTGTCTAGATGTGGAGAATCCATGTGCCCCCTCCACTACGTGCATGGACGTCGTCTCTTAGACACTGACTTTTGATGGATCGATAATCCAGAAAGGAGTCAAAGCCGGAATAATAATTACCAGTCCTAAAGATGAAACATATAGGTTCTCTTATCGACTGGATTCTGAATTGACAAATAGCCAAGCAGAATATGATGCTCTCATCATGGGACTCAAACTCCTAACCTCTATGAAGGCGAGGTGCATCGATGTTCGTGGAGATTCTCATTTGTTTATCAAATAATTGGCTGGGGAATATGAATGCAAGGATCCAAATTTGTTGGCCCATTACAGAAAGGCTAGCAGATTACTTAGCGGGCTCACATCGTCTGTACTAAGTTATATTCCTAGAGATATGAATGTTGATGCTAACGACTTAAGATAGGGAGCTTCTGGCTTTAGGAAGTCTCTACTCATTTTAGAGTATGATGAGTTGCCAGCCAAAGTTCTAGTCGTGGACCAGACTGGCTCATGGAAGCAGGTATTAATCGACTACTTAAAAGATCCTTCCACTTGCAAGGACCTTAAGGTTAAGATGAGAGCCTTGAAGTATACTCTCAATAATGATGATCTATACAAAATGAGTATATACGGGGTGCTACTCAAGTGCATCAATAAAAAAGAAGCCTTAAGGATTAAGGGAGAAGTCCACGAAGGGATATATGGATCACACAGAGCCGGGCAAACGATGAAATGATTGCTTTACTGCCATGGCTATTATTGGCCTAGGTGTGACGAATCTCAGAAACATGGACCAGTCCAATGGGTACCAGCCGAGTTGTTGTACCCGATCATAAAGCCCTAGCCTTTCAGAGGATGGGCTATGGACCTCATCGGCAAGATCTACCCGCTTTCGGCTAAAGGCCATAATTTCATTATAGTGGCTATCGATAGATCTTCTTTCAAAAGAAATTCGATTCGGAACTCTTATGTTACACCCCATAATTTCCAAGGGAATGATATGAGAATGTACGTAAGAAAATAAGATTTGAATTTTGGAAAGAAAGAAAGATTACTTTTTCTTAAGGAAAAATATCGGGAATTTGTGAAGGAAAAGGTTTATTAATTGAAATTTGGTTTTCAAATTTGATATTTGGGACTTATAGATTATATTGGAATTTTGGATTTTAAGTTCCGGATTTGGTCATGTGGGCCCCACGGGAAAATTTTACGGTTTTGTGGGGCCCTCAATATTTTGAGATATTTTAGCCAACTATAGATATTTTGGAGAAAGAAATAATTTGGACCAATAAGAGGGCGACACGTGTCACCCCTCCACTTGGTCTTGCAAGACTTGGACTTTAAGATATTTGTGAGACAAGTGGACAAGTGGGTCCCACTCCACTTATCTTGCTAGCTTGGCCATACACTTGGCATGATGTACCCCCATGGTGATACATTATATACACATAGAGGGCATGCAAGATTCATCACAACACATAGAAAATATTTCACCTCCCTTCTCCTTTAGTGCTCTCGGTTTTGAGCAATTTTCAAGACCAAAAATTGTTCAATCCTTCATGATAAATCCTCTAATCCAAGACTAAGCTCCCTAATGGAGTGCTAAGCCAAGATAACCCCTTAAACCCCAAGAACATGGTATGGCCGAGAATAGAGGGTGTGAAACCCTAAGGTTCCGTCGACTTTTTGGAAGTCAAATACAAAGTGAAGTTGTGTATAAGCTCATAGGGGTCACATATATATGATTGGAACTCAAAGAAGAGGAGCGAAACGAAAACTGCGGGCCAAACACCTACGGACTATTTTGGGCGTTTTTGAGGCTTTCGGAAGGTAAAATCTCTTCTTATTTTAAAGTAATTGGATATTATTTGTTGTTGACATGTATATATGAGCTTGTACTAAAAGGAATGAAGATTGAAAAGTATTTGGGCCATTTTTGGCAAGTTGGCCGAGACTAGCAATGTTTGTTGTCGTTGGATTCGTTGGTTATTATTGTTGTTAATAACACTTGTCGCATGTTATATAATGAAGGAAATATAGTTGTTGAAAGTTTATATAACTTATATAACATATTGGAATGAAAATTGGATTAAAAGGAATTAAGGAAAAGGACATCGGATTGTAGTTGTTGGTCGTAGAATCTATAAAACTGTTGGATGTTGTTATGCAGTTTTTATGGACTGTTTTGGGGTGTATATATGCTGGAAAATCAGCCCCTAACATACATGTTTAATGTAGTAAGATGACTAGTGAAAGTCCTAAGGAATAAGGGTGTTAAAGGCTTCACATTGTACCCTTAATGTTGGTTTATTATGGACTGTATTGTGGACTGTTTTAAAGTAATTGTGGGGCAGAATTTTACACATCAAGTTAGGCATGTAATCCCCTTTGGTAACTGTTCGTTGTGCCTTAAATGTAGCTTGTTTGTTGATGAAATCAGGACTTGGAAAAGGTGGAAAAGTACGTAGAAACAAAGGAAGTGCTGCCCAAATTTCCGTAGAATAAAAGGGCAATTATTTGGTATAAGTCTTACACTAGTAAGCTTGAAGTAGATAGAAGTGTTATTGTCATTTTAATTTGAAGTACATTTGGGTGTATTGCTACTTGTCGTGTTGGTTAGTCGTCAACGAGGTATGTGAACTTCTTCCTTCTATCGGCATGATTATTTGGAGTATGCTTGACTTGTTTCTTGAAGTATACTTGCCTTGTTATTGAAGTATACATGACTTGTTTCTTGAAGTATACTTGCCTTGTTATTGAAGTATACATGACTTGTTTCTTGAAGTATACTTGACTTGATTTTATAAAGAGAAGTGATTCTACTCCTAGAAGTTAGGGGTATTCGTGTTGTTGATTTTATACTAAATGCATGTCTAAATTCTTCCTAAAGTCCTTACCAAGTCTTATGGGAGATGTTGGTAAGAGTTTTAGGAAGCATTTGAGTCGAGTTAATTGATTTAAAGAGAAGAAGTTACTTGATCTTGAAAGAAGAAGTACCTTGATACTACAAGTATTAGTATCTTGGGGTTTATTACAT
Source organism: Przewalskia tangutica (assembly GCA_029844215.1). NCBI lineage: Eukaryota > Viridiplantae > Streptophyta > Magnoliopsida > Solanales > Solanaceae > Przewalskia > Przewalskia tangutica. The sequence continues at coordinate 138,445,754 of CM056718.1, read as the reverse complement.
GAAATGATTCTTTTATAAAGAATAGATGTGCGTAGTACTTTTGAGGTTCAAGTCCTTAGTATTTCATGAAATGAAAATGCCTTGAGTTTATAAAATGGAGATTGTTATAAGTATACCTTCGATAGTACTTTGAGGTTTTAAAACGAAATATTGTTATATCTATTTCATTGGTAGTACCTTGGGTTCTTAAAGGGAAAGTTGTTCTACCTATAGTACTTTGGTTTCAAAAGGGGTAAAGTGGATTGATTTGAAAAGTGTGAGTAACTTGGGTTTAGATTGAAAGTTACTTGGTGATAGAAAGTGGAAGTGTTGGAGACTACAGGTGTTAGTGTCTCGTGTGTTATAAGGGATGGAACGTACGGCGGACGTACGTTGTATAGTTGAGCTTTATAGAGTAGAAGATGTGTATTTCCTTCTACCCTTACTCTTTCAAGTCATGATAACGCCTTAAGCTTTCTAAAGTAGAAGACGTGCCATACCTTCTAGTAAAGTGAAAAGATGATTTCTACTTGTACATGATTTCTCATGATGGTTATTGATGCGCGGTAAAATGCACACACTTTAAACGCAAGTGCACGTTATCGTGACAAGTAGTATAGTCTTGATAAGACCGAATATCGTCCTCAAGGATTATGGTTCAATTACCAACTATCTATTTTTTTGGTATCTATTTGGTGAATTGATAATTGATTTGTTGTTTATAACTAAGAATTATAAAAGCTATTTTAATATAAAGATTTACTTCAGTGGTGATGAGAATAGGGCTTCCATGTATCCTTACTATCCGCTTATGCTACTTACTAATGCATTAACTTATGGTGTTCTTCTTTGGAGAAAGCAGTTTACGAAATCGCTTTATACTCCGTTAGGGTTATATAAACACTCAACCTCAAAGATCGCGACCTTACCTACCTTTCTGATAAGGATAACTCTATAGGAGGATTAAGAACAAAACCTAGTTGACCGTCACGCACAATGCGCAAAAATTAGGGTTGTTAAGCCTCTCATCAACGCTTACATAAATAATTGAGGTATTTTCATCCCCAATCCAAGAATGTCTACCCAACTTACAAAGATATTCACAATCCCCTTTCTAATCGATTAGAAATCATATAGTGATAATTAGTTGTCAATTAATTACCAAGAATTCAACTCAATTATTGGATAGATCTCACAATAAGAAAAATAACCATAAGCACGCATTAATTTATAACATAAGTTTCTAGCAATTCAACATGGAAAGCCTTATAAGAGAATTAGTTCCTAGTCATTGACATGACAAGAACTAATTCAAAGTTCATCATACAAAATCAAATAAAGAAGAAGAAAGGGAAAAGAAATTACTAAACTAATGGTATCCATCCAAGCAAAAGTCTTGAGTTGTGCAAGTGGACCTCCAAAACCGCCAGTGGTTCTCCTTTTATAGCCGAAAACCGCCTCCTCTTTCCTTCGTGCCCGCCTAATTTCGCCAAAAGACCTAATTTTTCCAAGGCTGCCGCGCCTCGCAGATGCGCCGCGCGCTAAGTTCTGCAATCCGCCGGATGTTTGGCGCCGCGCCCGATATTCGCTGTTCGGTAGCCGCGCTACTGGAACTCTGTAGCTTCTGATGTTTAGGCGCCGCGCTCGCATTCGCCGTTCGAGGCGCCACGCTACCGGATCTTCGCAGCCTCTCAATAATGGTGCCACTACCGCTGATCGCAGTGAGGCCGCGCTGGTCTGGATTTTACCCTTGTTCGCCACTTTCTCTGTTTCCAGCTCTGGCATCTCCTATTTTGCCCTCTTTTTGCTCCTTTTCCGTCATTTGGCCATTTTAACCACTTTGACTCAAAAGAACGAAAAACTATCCTAATACGACACTTATATGTGCAAAATGGGACAAAAGATTAACTAAAACTGACTCAAAAGGTGTATATAAAATACACCGATCAGTTATTCGTGCAAGTGTTGTATTTCACCTCACTGAGTCCCTCGCTTCGGGGGCCGACCTTTGTTATATGTATACATGTGATATTGATTATATGTTATACTACAGGCGTGCTGACAGTGATGTTGGAATTCCACGGACATGCTTCTGTAGGGTTGATTTTATATTATATCATGGACTGCCGACAGTGATGTTAAAATTCCACGGGCATGCTCCAGTGATGCTGATTTGATAGTATACCACAGACACGCTGACAGTGATGTTGGAATTCCACGGGCATGCTTTTGTGAGGTTGACATGCTGACAGTGATGTTAGAATTCCACGGGCACGTTTCCTTGATACTGGCTATATATTGTTCTCCATACACGCTGACAGTGATGTTGGAATTCCACGGGCATGCTTCTGTGAGGTTGACATGCTGACAGTGATGTTGGAATTCCACAGGAACGCTTCCTTGATACTGGCTATATATTGTTCTACAGACACGCTGACAGTATCAAGGCCCCGACATCCCACATCGTATAAGCATGGCCACGGGCATGCTTTTGTGAGGTTGACATGCTGACAGTGATGTTAGAATTCCACGGGCACGCTTCCTTGATACTGGCTATATATTGTTCTCCATACACGCTGACAGTGATGTTGGAATTCCACGGGCATGCATCTGTGAGGTTGACACGCCGACAATGATGTTGGAATTCGACGGGCATGCTTCCTGGATACTTGTTATATATTATACTTTGTACATGCCGACAGTGATGTTGGAATTCCACGGGCATGCTTTTTTGATGATGATTGTATATTATGTTTGTTATATGCTGACAGTGATGGTGTATTCCACGAGCATGCTTCTGTGATATTATATTTTGAGGGCAGGTGTCCCTGATTTTGACATGACTTTCATATTTGAAAGTAGTACAGTGGTACAAGGTACAATTGGCTCTTATTTTATATGACACGGTAGGTTTTGGTATTTGAATTTCATACTTGCCCCTGTCATTCTTTTGTACAGTTATGATTTGTTTATCAGACTTTATTTCATTCTATACTTAGTACTGTTGCATCGACTTATTCGGGCCGTTCATGCCGCAGGTTTAGGTACTCAGTTGTGGATCCGCGAGCTTAGGATCTTTGTTCAGTATTTTGGGATAGCTCCAATGTTTCGGAGTTTGTCATTATGGTTAGGTATTTTCAGGGGTACGGCGGGTTCTTGTCCCGTCATAGTTACTGTCCAAAATCTTTGAGGTCTGTATTCATATATGGGCTGGACTGACGCGAGTTGTATTTATATTTTTGTACAGTTGTAGTCTCATTCGGGCGTTATATATTATGGCAGCCTTATCGGCTTTGCCTTTGTTTAAAGAAAAAAATGAGTGTTATTTATCTTCCGCAGTTTACTTGTGTTGTATGAATAGTAGGGTGCCCAGGTAGGGCACCAGTTACGGACCCGGGGTTCGGGGCGTGACAGAGTGGTATCAAAGCAGTTAGTCCTCGGAATGTCTACAGACCGTGTATAGTAGAGTCTTGTTTATCGGTATGTTGTGCACCACATCCATAAATAGAATGCTATAGTACATTTAGGATTGGTTTCCCTTCTTCTCACTCTGAGATTGTGTGATAGAGCTGTGTTGTTAGGGTAGTCTCTCCCTAATGTATTATTGTGGTTGCAGCTATGAGAAAGGCAACAGTGGCCCAGAAAGGATTATATGAACTTCGTATCCAGGTTGGTAAAACTATTGTATAGTTGGTATAATGATGATGTGTATCTGTACGAGCATATTTATTTGGGGCCCTGTGTTTTGCCTGAAATAATTATGAATTACCATGAGTTGGTTAAGCCTTAATAATTACTTGGAAGGTGTGAAACATTTTATTGAATCCACACCTAGGCTTTATATATGTACTGATTTGGAATAGTCAGGAGGTAATGAACTGACTAAGATTGTGAAAGACTCTTAGGAGATCGTGTTCAATTAACTTAAGGACATACCATGTTGTTAGATTAAGTTGTGTTGTACGCTTAGGTGATTATGTGAATAATATTTGTATGGAATAAATAGAGTTGTTGTGAGTAAGGCAACAAGATTTTGAGATTTTGAGAAGCTACCTTACCCGTATGTGGGGACTGATAATGTAAGCTTGGGACATAGAATAATTGTGAACCTTAGAATATTGATAACCGCTGAGACCTTGGATGTACAAGGCCTTCTCGGGTAGTGAGATTTATGTCAGACCAAGAATGAGAGTTAAGTGCGATAATGGGTCGGGTTGTGGACCAATTACGGGTCGATCCGTAGCCTGGAATGGAGTGGGGTCGGTTGGAGGTGGTCCCGCTATGTGATAGGGTCAGGAGGGTGCAAGGCCCAAGTCTAGTTAATCGTTGTACGAGTTCGTGGACGCGTTCCACCAGAACCGGATCGTGGGAGCCGAAAATGGCCTTAAAATTATTGGGTATAGTGACTCCCAGGATTGGAAAATAGAAGAAATATTTGAAATTATATACGTATACTAGAATAAGTTTGGAAGTACGAGAAGAGTACGACAAATAAGAAAAGGAGCGACCAAGTGTTTATAGTTATGAATAATGAAGGTAGGAAAGGAGAATCCTTTTAGGCCATGAATGAGAGTTAATAGTGGTGATATACACTCTAGAGTTGATTCCTCATTTGGATTTTGATTGATGTATATGCATGTGCGATATATTGTGGCCATGTGTGGCATATTCGATTGTGTAGGGTATAGTTAAAGGGACTATACCTATATCTATTTAGATTGAACCTAGTATGAACATTCTGAACGAGTGTTTCTGAGGGGAGAAGGATGTTACATCCCGTAATTTCCAAGGGAATGATATGAGAACGTACGTATGAAAATAAGATTTGAATTTTGGAAAGAAAGAAAGATTATTTTTTCTTAAGGAAAAATATCGGGAATTTGTGAAGGAAAAAATTTATTAATTGAAATTTGGTTCTCAAATTTGGTATTTGGGACTTATAGATTATATTGGAATTTTGAATTTTAAGTTCCGGATTTGGTCATGTAGGGCCCACGGGAAAATTTTACGGTTTTGTGGGGCCCACAATATTTTGAGATATTTTGGATGAAGAAATAATTTGGACCAATATGAGGGTGACACGTGTCACCCCTCAATTTGGTCTTGTAAGACTTGGACTTTAAGATATTTGTGAGACAAGTGGATAAGTGGGTCCCACTCCACTTGTCTTGCTAGCTTGGCCATACACTTGGCATGATCTCCCCCCTTGATGATTCATTATATACACATAGAGGGCTTGCAAGATTCATCACAACACTTAGAAAATATTTCACCTCCCTTCTCCTTTAGTGCTCTCGGTTTTGAGCCATTTTCAAGACCAAAAATTATTCAATCCTTCATGATAAATCCTTTAATCTAAGACTAAGCTCCCTAATGGAGTGCTAAGCCAAGATAACCCCTTAAATCCTAAGAACATGGTATGGCCGAGAATAGAGGGTGTGAAACCCTAAGGTTCCGTTGACTTTTTGGAAGTCAAATACAAAGTGAAGTTGTGTACAAACTCATAGGGGTCACACATATGTGATTGGAACTCAAAGAAGTGGAGCGAAACGAAAGCTGCGGGCCAAACACCTACGGAGTGTTTTGGGCGTTTTTGAGGCTTTTGGAAGGTAAGATCTCTTCTTATTTTAAAGTAATTGAATATTACTTGTTGTTGACATGTATATATGAGCTTGTACTAAAAAAGAATGAAGATTTAAAAGTATTTGGGTCATTTTTGGCAAGTTAGTCGAGACTAGGCAATGTTTGTCGTCGTTGGATTCGTTGGTTATTATTGTTGTTAATAACACTTGTCGCATGTTATATAATGAAGGAAATATAGTTGTTTATAGTTTATATAACTTATATAACATGTTGGAATGAAAATTGAATTAAAAGGAATTAAGGAAAAGGACATCGGATTGTAGTTGTTGGTCGTAGAATCTATAAAACTGTTGGATGTTGTTATGCAGTTTTTACTTTTTATGGACTGTTTTGGGGTGTAGATATGCTGGAAAATCAGCCCCTAACATACAAGTTTAATGTGGTAAAATGACTAGTGAAAGTCCTAAGGAATAAGGGTGTTAAAGGCTTCCCATCAGACTTTAATGTTGGTTTATTATGGATCAGTGGATCGCTTTAATGTAATTGTGAGGCAGAATTTTACACGTCAAGTTAGGCGTGTAATCCCCTTTGGTTAACTTTTGATTGTGCCTTAAATGTGGCTTATTGGTTGATGAATTCGGGTCTTGGAAAAGGTGGAAAAGTACGTAGAAACAAAGGAAGTGCTGCCAAAACTTCCGTAGAATAAGAGGGAAATTATTTGGTATAAGTCTTACACTAGTAAGCTTGAAGTTGATAGAAGTGTTATTGTCATTTTAGGTTGAAGTACATTGGGACGTATTGCTACTTGTCGTGTTGGTTAGTCGTCAACGAGGTATGTGAACTTCTTCCTTTTATCGGCATGATTATTTGGAGTATGCTTGACTTGTTTCTTGAAGTATACTTGCCTTGTTATTGAAGTATACATGACTTGTTTCTTGAAGTATACTTGACTTGATTTTATAAAGAGAAGTGATTCTACTCCTAGAAGTTAGGGTTATTCGTGTTGTTGATTTTATACTAAATGCATGTCTAAATTCTTCCTAAAGTCCTTACCAAGTCTTATGGGAGATGTTGGTAAGAGTTTTAGGAAGCATTGGAATCGAGTTAATTGATTTAAAGAGAAGAAGTTACTTGATCTTGAAAGAAGAAGTACACTGATACTACAAGTGTTAGTATCTTGAGGTTTATTACATGAAATGATTCTTTTATAAAGAATAGATGCGCGTAGTACTTTTGGGGTTCAAGTCCTTAGTATTTCATGAAATGAAAATGTCTTGAGTTTATAAAATGGAGATTGTTATAACTATACCTTCGATAGTACTTTGAGGTTTTAAAACGAAAGATTGTTATATCTATTTCATTGGTAGTACCTTGGGTTCTTAAAGGGAAAGTTGTTCTACCTATAGTACTTTGAGTTTCAAAAGGGGTGAAGTGGATTGATTTGAAAAGTGTGAGTAACTTGGGTTTAGATTGAAAGTTACTTGGTGATAGAAAGTGGAAGTGTTGGAGACTACAGGTGTTAGTGTCTCGAGTGTTACAAGAGTGGGAACGTACGACGGACGTACATTGTATAGTTGAGCTTTATAGAATAGAAGATGTGTATTTCCTTATACCCTTACTCTTTCATGTCATGATAACGCCTTAGACTTTCTAAAGTAGAAGGTGTGCCATACCTTATGGTAAAGTGAAAAGATGATTTCTACTTGTACATGGTTTCTCATGATGGTTATTCGTGCAAGTGTTGTATTTCACCTCACCGAGTCCCTCGCTTGGGGGGCGACCTTTGTTATATGTGTACATGTGATATTGATTATATGTTATACTACGGACGTGCTGACAGTGATGTTGGAATTTCACGGGCATGCTTCTGTAGGGTTGATTTTATATTATATCATGGACTGCCGACAGTGATGTTGGAATTCCACGGGCATGCTCCAGTGATGTTGTTTTATATTATATCATGGACTGCTGATAGTGAAGTTGGAATTCCACGGGCATATTTCAGTGATGCTGATTTGATAGTATACCACAGACACGTTGACAGTGATGTTGGAATTCCACGGGCATGCTTCTTTGAGGTTGACATGCCGATGGATGTTGGAATTCCACCGCACGCTTCTCGACATCGCTATATATTGTTCTACAAACACGCTGACAGTGATGTTGGAATTCCACGGGCATGCTTCTGTGAGGTTGACATGCTGACAGTGATGTTGGAATTCCACGGGCACGCTTCGACATCGCTATATATTGTTCTACGCACATCGACGCTGATGTTGAAATTCCACCGCATGCTTCGCGAGGTTGACACGATGCTGATGTTGGAATTCCACGGGCATGCTTCCTGGATACTTGTTATATATTATACTTTGTACATGCCGACAGTGATGTTGGAATTTCACGGGCATGCTTCTCTAATGATGATTGTATATTATACTTGTTATATGCTGACAGTGATGGTGTATTCCACGAGCATGCTTCTGTTATATTATATTATGAGGGCATGTGTCCCTGATTTTGACATGGCTTTCATATTTGAAAGTAGTACAGTGGTACATTGTACAGTTGGCTCTTATTTTATATGACACGGTAGTATCTGGTATTTGATTTTCATACTTGCCCCTGTCATTCTTTTGTACAGTTATGATTTGTTTATCAGATTTATTTCCGCTTTCATACTTAGTACTGTTGTGATCGACTTCTTCGGCCGTCATGCCCGCAGGTTTAGGTACTCAGTTGTGGATCCGCGAACTTAGGATCCTTGTTCAACATTTGGGATAGCTCCAATATTCCGGAGCTTGTCATTATGGTTAGGTATATTCAGGGGTACGGCGGGGCCTCCCGTCATAGTTACTGTCCAAAATCTTAGAAGTTTGTATTCATATGTGGGATGGACTAGCGCGAGTTGTATTTATATTGTTGTACAGTTGTAGTCCCATTCGGGCGTTATATATTATGGCAGCCTTATCGACTTTGCCTTTGTTTAAAGAAAAAAAATGAGTGTTATTTATCTTCCGCAGTTTACTTGTGTTGTATGAATAGAAAGATGCCCAGGTAGGGCACTAGTCGCGGGCCCGGGGTTCGGGGCGTGACATCTTATGTGTCCAAGGTTCAATATTGAAATAATTTCAGAGGTTCTATTACTTCACTAAATATGTAGAGGCATAACCAATGAAGATAGTTCATCAGACATATATCATTCAGCTCATCCAACATCATATCATATACAGTTATGGTATTCCCAAGACGATTACAACCGATTAAGGGACGGTGTTCACTGGTTCTAAGGTGGAAACCTTCACTGAAAAATTTGGGATCAAGATGATCACATGCTCGCCTTGTTATGCATTGGCGAATGGACAAGCCGAATAAGCTAACAAACTCATTGTGGACATTATCAGTAAAAATATGGAGGACAAACCAGTAGTATGGCATCTCGCGTTGGATGAAGTTGTCTGGGCGATAAGAAAAACTAAGTTTACAGCTACTGGGACAACACCTTATTGGCTAACCTATGGCCAGGATGCAGTGTTGCCTTTGGAGATTAATGTAAAATCATTACGGGTGGCCAACAAAATTCTTTAAACTTAGAAGAGTATCAACAAATCATGCTAATGGAATTAGATCAACTAGATGAAGATCGACTGATGTCCCTAAAAAGAATCGATATCGACAAACAAAAAATGGCCAAAGCATACAACAAACATGTTAAGCCCAAGAGGTTCGTTGAAGGAGACCTAGTTTGGAAAACTGTGTTGCTACTTGGAATGAAAGATCGTAAATTTGGCAAGTGGTTGCCAAACTGGGAAGGACCCTTCGTAGTAAGCCAATGGATTTCTGGTAACGCGTATCGACTAATAGACATGCATGATGAAGAGCTTGACAGAAATGTAAACGACAAGTACTTAAATAAATACTACCCCTTGATTTGGGGCATGCATGAGTAAAACACAAGTGAACGGTTGCCTGGCCGCACAGGGTGAATTGTTTCCCTTCAATATGGGGAATACATACCGTAGGGCAGCAGTTTGGTTACAGTCACATAAAAAAGGACTTCCCTTCGATTTGGGGAAGACACGGGTAAAAGAAATAGCCACAGACCGACTCCCTAGTCACAAAACAGACCCTTCAAATTGGGGTCAAGAAATGGCTCGGTCATAGTCACATGAAAAGGGACTTCCCTTTGATTTGGGAATAAAAGTAAAAGCACAACTACATACCACCTGCCTAGTCACAAAACAGATATTTGATTTGGGGTCAAGAAATAGCTCAGTCATAGTCACATGAAAAGTACTCCCCTTCGATTCGGAGAAGATGATAGCGAAACAATAGCCATAGACTGGTTGTTTAATCACAGAAATAGACCCTTCGATTTGGGTCGACAAATCTAGGGAGCCGAGTTGGTCGGCATTCCACTAGCTAGAGGTTGCGATATGTCACCAGTAATAAAAGTCTCAGGATTAGCCGAGTCCACAGCTGCTTAGGCATCTTAGGTACCTGTAATCTCCTCTTATTTCTCAATTGCAACAACTGCTACTACCTTAGCCGCCCCCACTCATGTTTGAATCTCTCTTTCAGCACCCAACAAAGGCTCAACTACTACAGTCAATGGGGCCTCGATAAAAGTTGAAGTGTCGGCCGATACATATTAAATTACAGAAGCAGCAACGTCTTCGGACTACAAGTCCATAAAGATATCGGCTGACAACTTAGCAACAAGACCAGTCGACAAGGGAATAGTAGGTGTCGACATTGCTTGAACTAGATGACTTTTAAATGCAACCCATTCATTCTCCAGTTTGGCCAGTCGTTCGCTACCTACTTTTTGATCCAGTTCCCAAACTACCTGATGGCTATCGAGTTCCTGGATATTTTTATCCAATTGAAGGCTCTACCGAAACAACAAAGAACGGGAGGAGTCTTGGGCACTAATAACCAATTCTGAGGCACCTATGGCCGGAGTAATGACCCCTATCTCCGCCTGAATCTGCCCCAAATTAGTCCACAGTCTAGACAGTTGCCCTTGCAAGTCTTTTCTTTGGCTGACATTTTGTTGCATTTCTGCATTCACCTCAATAAAAGAAGTTTGATTGTGGTTCTTCTCTTACCGAAGAGACCCCAAGTATTGCAGAGCAACGACAGCTTCATCATGTATATCTTTGGTCATTTGATGCAAAGCAAATAAATCATTCAAGGCCAAATCCATGTCATTGTAAGCAATTGCCATAATTGGGGAATCCTTTGTTTCTTTTGATAATCGGAGCAAAGAGGCCCTCAGAGCATGAAAATGTTTCTTTGTTGTTTGAGATTCCCCTGGCGAGAGACTCCTTCACTCGCTCCCGGTGGATGCCAACAGGTGAAGATGGTGGAGGTGTAATGTCCACTGAGCCAAAGTAGCGCAAGAGCACATCTTCCGGGATGCTTTTGGCTGGTATCTCTGAGCCGTCAGTTGGGTGGACTTCAATCGAAGGGTTAGTCTCTAGTGGTCTCCTATACAGGAAAGATAGGGTCAGTATAGAGATAAGAACCCAGAGGCGGTAACAGTCCAAGCATAAAATAAAGGGTATACCTCTACGACTGCCCCAATATAGGAAGCCTCGGCTGCCTTGGCAGGAGAAACTTGAGCTTTAAGGGCAGCCGATAATGGATCCCGCGAAAGCATGGTAGCATGAGCCAGAGAAGACTATACGCCAATATGAAGGGAAGCATCAGACGTTTTATGCAGCCATCTGCGCCTTATCAGTTGTGGTCCTTGGAGGACAAACCGAAAACATAAATATTAGTAGCTGATGCGAAGGTGTTCTAGTCAGCCGAGTAATATACCTCAATATCATCTTCTTCTTCAGCAGGAATAGGAACTCTGGGTCTATGGAGGTATTCCTTCCTATAATAGCGAATGGAAACCCCTCCACTTCGTCAGGCTTGCTTGGGCACTGGATTTCTGGGTGATGGGGACTCAATGTCAAAAGTGGTCTTCAGATCAACAAACACTGGAGCAGATGAGGTTGCTGAAAGATACATAAGAGATGTTAGCCAAAAAGTCATAAGAACAATCTGGCTGACGCATATGTAAGAACATAATTTACCTTTTCTCTTTGTCTGCCGCAACCGGACGGAAGACCTTGGGGCAACAGGTCTAGCCGATTTAGAGGAAGCAACTTTTAGAGTGGCTTCTTTTGGCCACAATTTAGAGGTTTCTGGGTTCTTCTTTTTTCTCGACGGAATCAGCCGATCACAATAGACATCTAAAAGGAGACTGGAAAACTTCTTTTTAGTCGTATCCCACCAATCATCGAAAGCGACGGTAGTATTTGCTCTCAAAGGAAACGACTGCCAGTCAAACAAGGCGAGTCTGTCAAGATTATGATCGGCTCACTTATTTGATTGTTCTGCATCAAGAATGCATCGTTAGGTTGAACTAACAATACTGCGGTGGGGCCACGACACGTGCTGAGTAAGGTCAAATTTCCTTTCTATAAAGTTTGGTCGATATGGCTCCACATTCAATTTATCATTTCTAGAAGTGGGCTTCAAACCACCCAACAAGTCCCTGACCGTGAGAATCCTCCCTCATATGAGAACCATAGTCCTCCGTTGGGAGAAAGTAAGGTCATTATCGGCTACTTGGCGGACCCACTCAAGGGTGGCCCATCTCTCTAGGATCGGTTGTCAAACTGTATAATGGTCTCTAGACAGACCATGCATGGTGGAGACAGCGATAAAAGCATCCTAAGGCACAAGAGGGGTTCTCCAAAGAGTATCAGCTAATACTGGCGAGTTTAATAGAAAATGGCGGTCATCAAATTTATTGGGGATAAACTCATGAAAGTAGAGGGTGGTCCACAATTGAAGGAGCCACAGGGGACCGACTAAGGTATCCAGATTTCTGGAGTCCCTTAACATCATCTATGCATCACCAGACCCGTGCATCATCGACTGGAAGAGGTGATATTCGGTGATTATTGGTTATAAACTGGTTGTAGCCTAAAGAAGTCTTTGAGACTTTGATGCCTAAATCAGAAACATCTATATCGCTTAGGACAGATGCCTCGGCTCCCAGAATCGGAAATCCAAGTATCCATCACATCAAGCAGTATGAGGGTCATCATTCCCAAGGAAAAATAAAGGCATTGGCAGTGGTCGACTAGTAACCAAGAAAAGCATATATAAGACCGATGTTGCTAGAGGAGTCAAACTTTGACATCTCAATGGCGTCGTAAAGACTCGTGCACCTCCATTCAGCTTCTTTGGTCGACTTTACCCGGTCCAACCAAACAAAATAGTTGGTAATCTTGGTCGGCCAGGTGCTCATACTAGCCGGACAACGGTTGCCGGTGAACTAGTCGTAGGTAATTACAAGGTCGTAGTTCGTCAGGCAATGGTTGAGAAAGAAAGAGGTCACCTTGTCCAAATGTACTAAAAGAGGCGAGAATCAGTTGCTCATCTATGAAAGCAAAAGTGGGGATTAGGTTATCAGCAGCCAAATCGGTATTGTCTGACCCCAGAGATAGAAAGAAGATGAAGATATGTTTTTTCATTTTCTGATGAAGAATTATGGTTTTTCTGAAGAAGATGGAAAATTCGGGAATTGGCCAAGAAAATTGAATGAGAATCCTTTTGTGAGATACCCTTCCTAAGTACTTCCTCTTTCTCGGAAATATGATTGACACTCTATTAGGAGTCTTTTCGTCGAAAGTGTGCGGCGAAAAATCCGTCATAAATCAATTGTGGAAGCCGAGATGTTTCTGTGGAAGGAAAAGAACTTTTTAAAGGCTATCATTACATGCATTTAAGGTAAAGTGATTGAAATGACATTTATGGCTGCCACACGAAACGACATTCATTTTGGAATACATCAACTCGACAGCCGCACTCGAGTTAATATATGGGAGCAATTGTTAACACTCAAAAGTGTTTAGCCAAATAGAGTGGCAACCGAAGGTGGAAAATGATTCTAAGTCGATAACTGAGCGAAATCATAGCTGAATCCGTTAGCCAGAAGAGCATCACCGGCTATTACATCAGTTTGGCCAAGTCATAATTTCGAGGAACGGCTGAGACACACACATACTCGAACGCCTTGAAGATCAATTCAAAGGACCTTATAGAAAAGTAGCTACCAGCAACAACCAGAGGATTGCGCTAGAGGTACAAGCGAAAAAATCGACACCACCTCCTCATAATTGGCTAATGAATTTAGTGGGTAGTTCGGTGGCTAACATACGGGGTCACGTTTATTTTTTTGTACTATAAATATATGAATAATTTGTACAGATGAACACAATCAATCAATCAAAAACTAATTTTTACATATTCTCGTTCTTACTTATATCGTCTTTATTGCAATTTAGTTGTGTTCGTGCTTCTTACCAGTTAGTTCATTTAATTACAATCTAAACGCTTTCAGGAGTAGTTGGGGAACCCGTTGCTGAAAGTTAGAGTTATGCTTTCAGCCGATATCACTTAGTTAAGGAAATCAATTTGTCATCCGATTTCGTCAGCCAATAGACGGTAGACATTTCAGAGGTGAACAAAATGTACATATTGTTAGTAACTATTTCAAATTCGTTGCTATTTAATTGTCATTCTACGCACTTTTTGTTTCTTTATAAAATCTTAATTAATAGTTAAATTTCTTTTGGGTTCTTGCTTTTGTCTTACAGTAGCTTTTATTTGTTGGTTTGGTTGCTTGAAGATTGAGATATTAGGTAATTTTGGCAGTTTTTATTAGTATTAAGTGTGAGATACACAATGGATGTACGGAAATAGTAAACTTGAAGCCAACAAGTGTTGTGGAAACAATAAGCTTTTGAGGTCTTGATCTTCGTTCTTGGATCAATCTTGTAGTCTTAGATCTTTGGATCTTCGTTCAACTACGGCAAACCCCTTTATCCTTATAACCGAATCTAAAAGACACTAAATCTGGTAGCGTTACAGATGCGTTGTTGAGTTGAGTGATATTCACTTTGTCCTTAAGACATTATTGCCCCGTATATATCTTTTTACGTTAATGGGCACCTTTGAGTGTATGAAAGAATGCTTAGAGAGGAAGAAGATTTTCAGAAAATCTAAATGCAAGTGTGAAGTGTGTTCTTTAATTGAGCCTAAGGCCTCAATTTATAGTGTGTGTAAGATGACCTTTCATCTAGCCAACTAATGGAAATCAATGACCATGTAATGGAACTTATTGAGAGGTTATATTTCAGCCAAATAATGGATGAATTCAAGTGTCAAGTAATGGAGGATCAATGCTCCAAAACCAGCCCAAAAGTCAGAAACTTTTCATCTTTCATCGACCATTCTGCCTCCGAAGTGCCGCGGCTCTGCATGAGAGGCGTCGTGGCTCCGACGGTTCTGCGTCGCGGCCCTTCGCAGCTCTGCGGAGATTTATGACTCATTTCATCTTTTACATATCGTATACTTCTTCCTTCATTTACTAACGTGAAGCGCTTGTCGTTTGACCAATAATCGTCTATTATTTCATGTCTCAAACATTTTGTTTTCATATCAATATCTCTTTCACTAAGGAAATTTACGATTCTTGGTACAACGATGCACGTGTGTGGAAATGACGTTTCCGACATGCGGGGCCCCAATTGTTCGAGTCATAAATAATAGGATTAACTTTAATTCACGTTAATAAATTTCCAACAATCCCCTCTTGAAAGAGATTTTGGCGCACTCACATGGTGCCTTTCTAGCAATCTTTTGGTGGATCGATGTTGCATCTGGATAGGTAGTCGTGGCTTTGAACCTTCCATAGTTGAATACCATCGTACTTACTTACTTCGTGGTGAATATGATGTCTTGAACCGTTAGTGTTTAGTGTAAGCAAAGACAACAGTACCAACACAACAACTTTCCTTACTCTGTTCTTCTTAATGTTTTGTCCGTTATGGTCGTGTACACACTTGGATTCTTAAGTGTGTTCATTTGAGGTGGCCAGTCCTCACACTTAAATAGGCGGTCTCCTACAAGATATCCCATTATACCGCACTTCACAAGTGTTAGGTGTTACACCCCGTAAGTCCAGGACATGTAAAAGAGAATGTACGAAAGGAAACAAGACTGGGAAATTAGTACGAAAGGAAGAATGGTTTTTCCGACGGAAAATCTTTCGGACGTCGGAAAGGAAAAATGTTCGTTGTTGAGAATTGGATTCTCAAAATGTATTATTTGAAGAGTATGGAACTTATTAATATTATGGAAATTTATTTTTTACGGATTTGGTCACGTGGGGCCCACCCGAGGAATTTTACGTTTTGTGGGGCCCACGAGGGTTACGGAATTTTATGGACGAATGAGAGGGCGACACGTGGCACCCCCACATGGCTTGGTCGAAATTTATGCAAGGGTTTAATGGTCATTGACCATCTTGGAAGATAAGTCTTGCAAGCTTGATATTGTTGACAAGTCAACTTGTCCACCTAGGCTTGATCCAAGTGAAACTCATCCTAACCTCACATTTGTTTAAGTCTAAGCCTCCATCAGTGTTATAAGTATACTACTAGTAGCAAGACTTGGCATTTTACACTTAGAAAAATTTGAGAACCTTGTGCTAGCTTGAAGAATCTCTCGGGTTTGCAATAGTCCCACAAAAATTTGTAGTTTTGATCCATTAGCCACAAGACTTTAACCCAATGTCCCTTAGGGTATTGTAAGGATATCTCAATAGAAAGATTTGGAAAAACGCATTTTTACGTTAGTCGCAAGGCGGAAACTAAGGAGTTCTTCAACTTTGAAGTTGGAACTTGAAGAAGGATTCTTGTAGGCCTCTGAGAGTGCTTGGGATTGGAACCTAAGGAAAGGAGCTAAGAATTGCTATAGCGCGACTTTGAAATCTTGGAAATTTTAAGGGCTTGGAAAGGTATAAATTTTGTCGCTTTAGCAATTAAGTTTACTTATTGATTGTAGCTTTGGATATTGCAAGCATGAGTTAATTATTATGTAGTTGGATATGTTTATCGCTATTGGAACCTAATCCGGAAACTAGCATGTTTAGCCTTAAGTTTGGAAATTCAAGTTGATTATTCGTTTAAGTCGTCGCATGTTGTGTAGGAAGGAAATTGTAGTTGTTGAAGTTGTGTATGACTATATAACATGTTAGACCCTAGAACTTGGAATTTGAAAAGGATTGGAAAAGACTTTGAATTGTTAGTATGTAGTTGGCCGAGAATGGCTTGGAGTTTTAAGCTATTTTGTATGAATTGTGGCGAATTTTACACGTATTGTTAGGCGTGTAATCCCCTTTGTTTGGTTGTTGTTTGGAGCCTTAAATGTGGCTTGTTGGTTATTGTATTCGGCCTTGAAAAAGGTGGCAAAGTGAGTAGAAACAAAGGAAGTGCTGCCCGATTTTCCGTAGAATTGGAGACCAAACACTTAGTATTATTCTACGCTGAGACTAGAAGTTGATAGTCTTGTTGTGACCATTATAGGTTGACACTTCTACGCACGGCGTATTCGGCAGCTTGTGGATTTTAGCGAAAGGTATGTGAACTATCTCCTTCTAGCATGATTCCGTAAGATAAAGAAAGTAGGTTCTACTCCTAAATGATCCATTCCTCGGTTGTATTTGGATTGCCTAAAATAGAATTTGTTCTATGTATTTCCTTGAGTGTACTTTGATGTTTGGATTGTAAGTTGTAGAATCCATTTTCTTGATGAAGTTTGGATTCTTAAAAGTGAAGGCATTTTTACTTAAAGTACATGTAGTCTTAAAAAGGAAGTGGTTTCCAAATCTTTTGGCTAGTACCTTAGTTCTAAAACCTAAAGGTCATTATAATGACTTTAGGGGAGTCAAAGGAGTGATTTACTTAGTTGATTTAAAAGAGGAGAAATGACATGATTTAAGAGAAGTAACTTGCGTTAAGGGTGAAGTTACTTGAGGTTTAAAAAGTAGAAGAAAACTTGTTTTCTAACTATTAAGAGACTTGAAGTATTTTGAAAGTTAAGAACTTGATTTGCAAGTATGTGATACTTGGTTTTAATAGTATAAGTCTCTTGGGTATTGAAGGAATGGATATGTCTAAAATCATAAAGGGTTATAACGGCTTTATGGGAAGTTGGTTATAACGGCTTTATGAAAGATTTAGAAAGTTGGCTATTTTGATAAAAGGGCATAAGTTGCCAAGATTGTGAAAATTTGGAGTTACTTGATTTCAAGACTTGAAATGAGTTTTCTAAAAGTGTAGTAACTTACTTTGAAAAATAGACACGCCTTGATACTACGGGTGTTAGTATCTTGGGGCTTTACATAGAAAGGAGTCTTTTATAAAAGAATGTACGTACGTAGTACTTTGGCTTGATAAATTGAGAATTTGTCTATGTATGCCTTGATTAGTACTTTGGCTTGATAAATAGAGAATTATTCTATGTATGTCTTGATTAGTACTTTGGCTTGATAAATTGAGAATTTTTCTATTTGTGCCCGGATAAGTACTTTGGCTAGTTAAATGAGAATTTATTCTATTTGCTCGATAAGTACTTTGGCTTGTTAAATGAGAATTTATCCTATGTGTGCCTTGATAAGTACTTTGGCTTGGTTAATTGAGAACTTGCCTATATGTGCTGGTAATAGCCTTTGAGTGCAAGTATTATGTTTTATTAAGTTGTCACGACTCTCGGTTGAAGGGTCGGCGGTCTTGTTGTAAGTCATCGACGCACAGCGGTGATGTGGGATTCCACTGGTATGCTTAGCTACTTGTAGTACTGGGTTAAATTCGGATTTTATAGAAGATACGGTAGTGCTTATGTCTTGTTTGATGGTCGGTCGAGATAGGGTAAGAGTATAAGTGAGGGTAAACCCCAAGACGCTGTACCACCTTCTCCAGTAGAGTATAAGTGAGGGTAAACCCCAAGACTGTACCACCGCTTTATGTGTTGTTTGACGACCGGTTGAGATAGGGTAAGAGTATAAATGAGGCAAGACCAAGACGTTATACCACCTTCTCGGGTAAGAGTATAAATGAGGCAAGCCTCAAGACGTTATACCCCCGCTTACCACCTCGTGGTCGAGTATAAATGAGGGTAAACCCCAAGACGTTATACCACCTGCTCGTTTACTGCTTGGCGTCTGCTTTTAGAACACAGTGGGACTTGGTGTTCATGTATGCCTATTGGTGCTATGTTATATCATGGATCGCGGTGAGGAAGGATTCCACGCATGATTGATATTGTGGGCGTGAGACCCATAGTTATATTCGAGTAGTGACTTTGAGGGCCTGCGTCCCTGACTTGATATGACTGCTTATGTGTTATGTACTGTGGGTTGGCTATCATACATGTCTCCTGTTTTGTTTAGACTGTTATGATTTTATTACGTGCTACTCGCTCACATACTTGGTACATTCTTCGTGACCTCGCCCGGCGCTCACGCCGCAGTTTAGGTACATTGCTTGGTGATCGGCAGTGTAGGATCCGCCGTGGTTTTGGATAGCTCCCTCTGTCCAAGAGTTTATCTTTTGGTATATATCCTTCAGTACAGGCTTTGTACAGTTTTGGGTACGGCGGGGCCTTGTCCCGTCATATTTCAGTTAACTCCTAGAGGTCTGTATTCATACGCTGGATCGACTCGTGCATGCAGTGTAGGTCTTTTGTTTATGTATATGATATGGCACCTAGTCGGCTTTGTCTTGTACGCACGCTGGTTTTAAAAGAAAAAAATATGAGTGTTATTAATTTCCGCAATATACTTAGTTGTTAAGGTAGAGGTGCCTGTAGGCACGCCACCACGCCCGGTTGGGCGTGACATTAGGCGTCATTAAAAGTTTCCCTAAACCTAACTTCAACCGGTGAAGATCATTAAAGGTTTTGGAAACTTAACCTCTACCCACCATGCAGGTAGCACTTTAAGGTTTATCGTAGGAACGGCTTTGGATTCAGGTTTCTTTACAGAAATCATCATCCGATGTGCTCTTGCTTCCACCGAAGCGCTCAACTGAACCTTTACGATTTATTTTTCCCATTGAACCAAATTCTTGGGATCTCTAGTCAGTATGGTTGGGTTTCCACCATATCAATTCTTTTAGTTTGGGTTTTATGCTAATTCCCCTAGACAGGCAGAACTCTTGATCTTCGAGTAGCCCATTTTAGTTAAAAGGGTTCGCTACATCCCCCATGATGATCAACTACCATACGGTTTTATGTCTCTGACAAATATGTCCAGATGCCGTCATACGTGCTCTCATAGTGTATAACTGGCACAGGCACGGGTTTCTATCAATAAGGGCCATCCTTTAAGAGGTTGTGAATTTACTCAATTTCTCTTCATGTTTTGTCCAAAGCGATAAACTCTGATTCCATCACGAATCGGAAGATGCAAAATTGCTTAGAGGATTTTCCAAAGACACGCCAGGCACATCCACCTGTGGCTTTGGTGTTTTTCAAGTCTGATGTCCAGTTTGCATCATTGAGTTCTCTAGAACCGTTGGACATCCAGAACACCATAATCCATAGATAAGCATATAATTCAGATGTCATCACATCCTATTTAACGCCTTCTATCGATCATTTCCAAACTCACGAGTGAACCTTAGTTCAACTATCTTCTTTATGAGTTAATATCAGGTCAGTTGTAGTGTGTAACATACTTTGAACTACATGTGACCTGCGCACATCCCTCCTGGTATATGGGTTCACCATGATTCCAATCAGTTCTCTTATTCATATACATTGGTGACTTCAACGAGACTGTCAAAACACCTTACAAATGAGTTTGGTTTAGACTAGTCCTTTAATGTCTTAGAAATCCCAATTCCTAAGATGTCATTGCATTTCCATAACATTCATATTGAAACATCGTTGCAACATACTCTTAGTCTCTAAGATCAACCTAGGACTTCTCCCTGTGATCAACATGTTGTCTACGTAAGGGCACATCATGACGAACGAGTCAGAATTACCTTTCATGGAGACACATTTGTCACACTCATTAATGGAGAAACCCTTTCGATAGTAGAGTACTATCAAAGTTTTCATTCCATTTCTTCGGGGCCTGTTTCAGCCCGTACAGAGATTTGACAAGTCGACAGACTTTCTTCTCTTCCCTAGAACCACATACCCTTCGGGTTGTTCCATATTACTTTCTTCTTCCACTTTCGGACTATTTGGTTTTCTAATTGTTGTCTTTTTAGCTTCAAAGTCATTGTTTCTGTAGTCAGATTCATTATTTCTATTTTATCTGAAACTTCCAGGACCAAAATGTAAACATTTCAGGGACCATAATGGAAGTTTAGGAAGAAGCCCAATAGTCCATCAAACCAACTCTCCGGTTAGGAAAGTGTCTCAATCATCCATGTCACGCAAGACCGTAATGACCCTGGATGTTATGTTATTCATAGTGGAGCGCATGTCCAAGTAGCCGAGACATTATACTCGTCAATAGATCCATCTACTTTGTACTCAATTTGAATATCCACTTTTACAACTCAGAAGTTCTTTTCCCGGAGGAAGATTAACTATCACATAAGTATGGTTCTATTTTATGGAGTCTATTTCTCTCTTTTTAGCTTCTTTCCAAGGCAGTACTTCTGGAGATGACAATTCTTTATTAATTGTCAATGGTTTATATTCAACCATACAAGCTAGAAGGCCTGGAACAAGTCTTTGTCCCTTTTTTTGCTCCGGTTTGGTTCAACATCTAGAATCTCTGAGTTCTGTAGATCTGGAACATTAAGTTTCGGATAGTCAGCAACTTCTGAGTACTGTGGATCTGGAACGCCTAGTTCTGTACAATCAAACACTCGCGGGTTCTTGTTAACTTTGAGCAATGACTTCTTTTTTTCCTTCTTAAGGAAAGTTATCTTCAAAGAATTCAGCATTTTTTGACACCAAGATGTGATACATACTACTGTTATTTGCATATCTAATGGATATGCAATCTACAGTCTTAGGTCCACCTTGACCCGCTTTGGCTTAGGTATTTCAACACTCGTCACACTACCCCATATCACAACATTTGTCTATGGGATTCATTCCATGTTTCACATAGAAGGGTTTCCTTATCCTTATGCGGATTTCTATTGAGAATCACATTAGCGGTAAGGATTTTCTTTCCCCACATATCTTAGGTGTACGGATCTGCGCTTGGCTAACACCGTTAGACTGAGGTGAGTAAGGAGTAGTCATTTGATAAAAGATGCTTCACATTCTCCACCTCTATCACTACGAATTCCTCAATCCGTAGACTTAGTAGTTTTGCAACTTCTGCTTTGTAGCGCTCATCCGCTTCAACAAATTCATATTTGTTCTTCAACAAAGGACGCAGTCATCGTCAATGAAGATCACAACGTACTTGTCTCCCCTCTTCTATTGGGTACAAGCTTCAAATCACCCACATATGCGTGACTAAGTTATAGAGGAGCGACGCTTCTTTCACTATTCCTTTTGACGAAATAGAAAGGTGATTTTTGCCTCTTCGCCTACCTCACATTCATTTTGATGGTTTATGTCAACAGAAGGCAACAATCTCAACTTAGTTAGCTTTGAATGGCTTTCTATTCAACGTGTTTTAATCTATGAAGGCATAGATCATGGATTACAAATATATCATTCTCTCGCTACGCACGCATCGCACCATTCTTAGTTATTACGCACTGGCTGACTAGACTCAAGCCAGTTTGACCAACATCGTCCCTTAAACCAGGTTTGGGACATGTATCACCTCTTGTTGGAGTGATCACATTCCTTGAAGTCCTTTGAGGACAACCTCTCTAACTCTTTCTAGTTTAGAAGTGGCGTTGCTTCATATGAATAACCTTTTGCTCGTGGTTAGGGCGTAACTGGATCGTGTGAGATCTAGATACTCTAGGCCACTCCAGTTGCCTTGGCAGACTGAGTGTCCAATTTCTTTTCTGCCTTTCTTTTGGCCTTCAAATCATTTAAGATCTGAAAACTCTGGCCCACTACAGTCCCCCGTAGGCTTTGTATGACTGAGTATCCAATATTATCATGTCAAAAGATGGATCTTCTGTCGGAAGCGGTGACAGGTTTGTCTCTAGTCCTCTAGTCCCCTTCCCTTACTTAGGATTGTCCATAAATCCAATTTATTACAATCTAAGTCCATATCTTTTAGGTTGTTGTTTATAACAGTCCAATATTTAAGCGGGAAGGTGAGTTATCCGATTTCTGATTTTAGGGTGTAGGGAATACAATTTTTTTAATGAAAACACTTCATATTCCTAGCCTTCCTTTATTCCCTTTTATTCAAAAATTCTCTAAACATATTATGGACAATGAAGAATTATTACCTTAGACATGTTGGATTCTGGCCCACGCCAGTCACGTTGTTGGACTGCGTGTCCAAATCCTCCTTATCATAAGATAGAGGCTTTCTGCTACAAGATGGAACATCATCTTCAACCTTCTCCTCATGTCCCAGTTGACATCCTCAACCTTTTGTGGGCAATTGTTTCCACCACTCTTGGGAGCGGTGACAACAACTCTTCCTTGATCCTTAGCCTTGTTTGCATGACTATCAGCAGTAGCTTGAAGCTCATCATCAGATCCAGAGATCCCACATTTGACAGAGATAGATTTATAACTGTCGTCAAAGAGAGAGCTAATACTAGGACCAGATCTAAAACTTTTGTTGTTGACTGAGATAGTGTTAGAACTATTAACAGAATTGTTTTCATCAAGAAAACCACATCCAGATTTAGGACTATATCTGTTGGCGAACATCTTTCTAGCACTAGTACAAAATAATGTCTTAAGATTGTGAGATACACAATGGATGTACGAAAATAGTAAACAACTATTACTAGTGCTTTGAAAGGCTAAACAATATGATTATAATAGCATTAAACTTGAAGCCAACAAGTGTTGTGGAAACAATAAGCTTTTGAGGCCTTGATCTCCGTTCTTAGATCAATCTTAGAGTCTTGGATCTTTGTATCTTCGTTCAACTGCAGCACGCCCCTTGATCCTTATAACCTGAAACCAAAAACATTAAATATGGTAGCGTTACTGAGGCTGCCGAGTCGAGTGATATTCACTCTGTCCTTAAGACACTATTGCCATGTATATATCCTTTTATGTTAATGAGTAACTGTCTCTCAAGATAAAACAACAACTAATAAATGAGCAAAGGATACTCAAGTGTTTCTCAAGCAGAACATTTGAGTGTATGAAAGAATGCTTAGAGAGGAAGAATATTTTCAGAAATTCTAAATGCAAGTGTGAAGTGTGTTCTTCAATTGAGCCTAAGGCCTTAATTTATAGTGTGTGTAGGATGACATCTCATCTAGCCAACTAATGTCAATCAATGGCCATGTAATGGCACTTATTGATAGGTTATAATTCAGTCAAATAACGGTTGAATTCAAGTGCCAAGTAATGGAGGATCAATGGTTCAAAACCAGCCCAAAAGTCAGAAACTTTTTGTCTTTTGTCGACCATTCTGCCTCTGAAGCGTCGTGACTTTGCCAGAGAGGCGTCGCGGCTCCGATGGTTCTGCGTCGTGGCCCTTCGCGGTAATTTCTGACTCGTTTCATCTTTTACACGTCGTATACTTCTTCATTCATTTACCAACGTGAAACACTTATCGTTTGGCCAACAACCATCTATCATTTCATGTCTCAAATATTTTGTTTTCGTACTAATATCTCTTTCACTAGGGAAATTTATGATTCTTGGTGCAACGTGTGCACGTGTGTGGAAACGACGTTTCCGACGTGCGGGGCCCCAATTGTTCGAGACATAAATAATAGGATTAACTTTAATTCATATTAATAAATTTCCAACATTAAGTTAATGGCCAAAATTGTGAAAATGGTGTACGATAATTTTATAAGGTTGTTTCGTGAAGAAGTTCAATTTTTTTGTTGGTGTGTGGTTTAGGATGGGAAAATTGATATTTTCTTTGAGCTTTCTCTGTTTTTCTAACTCTATTCATATGTTTCGATCTTCTTTCAAAGTAAAATTCAGAGTTTGATCTTCTCTTATTTTTATTGAGTTCTTCTCTATGTTGCATTTGTTAGCTATGGATTTAGATAAGAGTGAAAGTTACTTTACATGCAGATTCAGGTATTGAGCCAACTATTGAACGATTTTAGACTTTTAGCTTCTCAACAAGAGAATTTTGGAGTCTTGCACACAATGTTTTGCACAACATAACGATTGGTATAGAAGTGAAACAATGACGACTTTTAACAATGTGTAGCTTATTTGTATATGAGTTATGTAGGAACTTATTGGGAGTCGTGTGAGTCCCACGTGTGAAGCATGGTGCTTAGGTAAATTTTTGTTCCTTTGTATCGTATATTCTGTCGTGATTAATTGTATTTGATCAGATTGATAAAAAGGCTAGCTACCTCTCTAAAAAATTCATTCATGTCCCTCGTGCTCCAAATATCATAAACATGTATGTGTCACTGCCAGGAACTCTCCTGACACTTAATGATCATTGAACCATTAACCATCTACCACCCAAGTACCTAAAGATGATGACGATGATATAGATGCGTATGATGTTTTATTTTGTACTTTTGTAGCTCAATAATTCAGGACAAAATAATTCCTCATGTAAATAGTGTCATGGTTTAATGGCGAGGCTGCTGAAGATGATGAATCCGAAGACATGGAGAATGTTGTCGATGAGGATAAAGATGAAGTTGACAAGGACTGATGAAAAGAAGGTGAGATTTGTTTTGCCTGCTTTTACTAAATGATTCTTTTTCCTAATAATCTAAGTAAGAATAGTCTCTATTTTACCGTACCATATATGCTTACCTGAAAGTAGGGATGTTAAGCGGCGGGGCGGGGCGGGGGAAGGGTACCCCATACCCGTACCCGTACCCGCCACCTAAAACACACCCCACACCCTCTCCACCACCTATCACGGGTAGTAATTCCTTCACCCGTATGCGCCTCACCACTCACCAAACCATCCACATACCCGACCCGCGTTTACCCGCCCCACAGTATAATAGCCAAAACCAAAATCCTTGACCTTTACACACCAAAACAACAAACTCAGAATAATCTGCATCTAACATTTAATTTTATCATCTCCACTCTAATTAATTATCACCTTAATTTATCTCAATTTCTCTTTAATTGACAAAAATCATCATATTATTAAAAAATGAAATAAATACTAGAATAAATACTTTAACTTTAGAAGAGAGACGAGATTTACCTGACTAATACAAAGAATTGAAGAAGTAGGATTTGAAAACAATGAAAAATAATCAATAAGAATTGAAAAGTGAAGACCTAACAAATAATGAAAAAATAGGAAGAAATAAATATGGGTTTTACCTTGAATAGAATGAGATGAAGATGGTATCAAGGACTTTTTTTTAGTAATCCTCAGACCCTTAGGCTTGGATTGTTTTATTGAAAGCAGTAAAAGACCCCAACTAGGGAAAATACAAATAAGGGGGGCTGGGCCTTACCTTACCATTCCTAAAGAGGCAAGAATCCTCTATCTAGCAAGAATGTAAAAAGAAAGAACTAGAGATAACCAGATATTCTATGATCATCACAAAGTTTATAATGTACTCTATAATGATATTACAAATGATGATACTAAGATAATGAAGTAACCATACAAGTAAAAGGATGCTCTCACCAACCTCTGACCTTATAAAGTCCTCAATATCTGGTACCTCTTCCTGCTCGTCCTCAAGATATGATTGAAAAGGTATCATTTCTTCTTTGATCTTGATGATTCTTTGTAAGATACTAATTTCTTCTTAGCTTCCCGCATTGGTACCTCCCTAGGGGCATATTTCACCTTGTGTTTACTAATGATCTCCTCTGGGTCCACATCTGGATATTCTTCCCGAGACTGTTGCACAACTTGAAAAAATGCGTGGTTTTGCCTGAGTTGTGCACTGTCTTCCTCTGTATCACTTTTCCATAGGTCAAGGTATTCTTCGCCAGTCATCTCTGGATACCAGTCCTCCTTTAGGGCAAAGAACTCATCAAAAGGCATGACATCCATCGTTCTGACTCTCCTACCTCATGTTGCTGATGTCGAGGCCTCCACCGCAATCGGCTTTGGTTCTGGTTCATAAAGAATCATAGCCAACTCCTGCTTATCCTCTTCTGATGGAACATACATCTCCAAGCACTCCTCTATTGTGAATTGACAATTACGGTCACTCTTCTTGTGAGCAAGTACTTCCTCAAAGGTTGTCATCCCCGAGAAGTCACCCTCACTCTCCTTCTCTTTGTCAAAGGCATTACGTAGCATAAGAATGTCAGTTTCTGTCATCTTATACTCATACTTGTTCTGCTCAACTTCATCCTTATCTGTCTCACACCAGTTCTTCCTCACACTATCTGTACCTGACGTTAGGGGAGTGGCAGGGCTACAAGTTTGTGGTGGAAATGAGAAAGCATTTTTAGCCAATTTTGGGTTGTTGGGCTTTTAATAGGTGGAGTGGTTAATTTGGTTTTGGCCTTTGAATTTGTTGTAGGTTTGGAGTTTGTAGTGGAACTCGTATCCGAAATGGCTTGTGGGCTTGGGCTTTCGGTTATTAGACTTGGTTAGACAGTTTTTGAACTTGAGATTTGGGCTAGGGTATGGGTCATGGCTTGGGGGTGGGGTCACGAGTTGGGTGGTTTTGGAGGGAGGAGGGGTAGTTTCGGGGTTGGATTGGGTCTCGGAGGTGTGGTGGTTGGGGGTGATTGGTTGGAAGGGTCGGATGGGGCTGCCTGCAGGTCGGGTGCAGGTTACGGTAGGTTTCTGGGCGGTTTAAGGTTTTGGGAGGTTGTTTCGGATGGTTTGTGGTCGAGAGGTGGATCCGAGAGGGGTGGGGTATTTTCTGGAGGTGGGGTATGGTTTGCGGGATGGGGTTATGTCTGGGTTTGTATGGGTCATGGGCCAGGTCGCATGTAGGGTTACAAGAATGGGGGTGGCGGCTAGGGTTTTAGAGGGTAGTTTAGGGTTTTCAAAAGGTGGTATTAGGCTAGGGTTTTGATTAGGCTGTGGCCCAGCTGTCACGTCGACTGCTGGGGGGTATGGGTGGTATTTCCGAGGTTGGGGGTGGTCGCCGGTAGGATTTCCGGCGTACCCTAGGTTTTCAACGTCGTGAATTTCATGAGAGGTGGTTTTCGGCACAGGAGGGGTCAAATTTATGGTTTTTTGGGTTGCAGGGACTGATTCCGACACTGCTACAGTGTTTCCGACGTGAACAGTGACCGGAATCACTGTTGCATTCGTCGGATTCACTATAGCAGACGTAGAAACAGTGTTCTGAGCCGGATTTTTGGTATTTTTTCGTTGTTTTCTATTTATAACAGTGATCCAATCTTCTTTGGTATTGGGATTTGGCGTTTTGGAAAGGTTTTGATTGGTAGGGATTGTAGATGAAGATGAAGGATTTGTAGATGGGAGGGCAGGGTTTGTAGGCTTACCTTGTGCCGTCGTCACACCACCACTGCCATCAACATCACCACTGCCGACATGTCCTCTCTTTGGTCGCAGATTTGGATTAATTTTCCAACATCCCTCAGTATCATGTCCTTGTAATTTACAAGTAGTACAAAATTTGGGCAAACAATCATATTTAATCTTGTGAGATTCGGACATGATTTCTCCCCATTTTCTTATTGGAATTACAAAATTCTCTGGATGCTCCTTAACTAAATTCACTTCCACCTTGACTCTTGCACAACTTTATCTTGTTTTATTTCTTGTAGCCGCATCAATGGAAATAGGTTTTTCCACAGACGCCGCTAAAGAAAATAAAACAGATTCACAAAAATAATGATGAGGTAAACCTGGGAATGAAATCCAAGCATATGCAAATCTTGTCTCCTCCTTAGGATTGAAATTAATATCCCATTTGAAAGTTCTCATCGAATAGGATTTATTCTTCTCCTTAATCTCAAAATTAGATCTTGATCTCAAAGTATCGAAATCTTCTTCAATACCACATCGAATCAAGACGTGTGTATCCCAAAGCAAACCAATATTCACATCTGTTTTCAAACCACATTGCTTTGGGATTGTATTTCTCAAAAAAGCAAGATCTGGCCAATCATGACCGAATTTTCCAATCACAGTAAGAGTCAAATCTTGTTCTTGAATCATGACATCAATTTCCTTCTCATCAAAACTAATAGTGGGTTCACCATGAAGGTAAACAATAGGCTTGATGGGAATTGATGAGCTAGGGTTTCGTGAAGTGGACCCCACCACCTTTCCATTACTGTCGCCGCCTTACACAAAACCACTAGGGTTTTGCCACGCCTTTGGAGTATGGTTTGTTGATGAGGGAATGCGAACTAGATTTCCACAAGCAGCCGACGGACGAGTATGGGTAGCCGTAGTTGATGTCGCCATTTGGCGCGGCGGGTATCGTCGAAATGGGGGGGATGTAACCGACCTCAAGGGGAGGCTGGCCAGTGGCCATGGTGGCCGGATTTTGAGTAGAGGAGGCTAGGGTTTCGGTGCCCTAGCCTACACTTAGTTATGGAGGTGGAGGAAAATCTCGAATGAATTAACTAAATGTATCAAGGATTCATGGCAGCCCCAGGGAGTTTCTTTTTTTGAGTTTGGCTTTAGGAATTAGTGATTTAGGGTTGGCTTTTGAGTTTTTTCATGAGAAGCTTTTGGTTTTGAGTTTTGGGATTCCTGGGATTTCGCAAGATGGGTTATACATGTACGGTGTATGTGAGAAACTGAGAATTATTTATTTTTACTTTATTTCACTTTTAAACCATATTTGGACTTTGGGCTAAGGAAACAAGTTGCAAGCCCATTATTTAGACGGTGCGGGTATGGGCGGTGCGGGTAGCGGATACGGTGCAGGTCTTATATGAAATCCACCCCCGTCCCACCACCCTTCGCGGGTAGGACTTTTGATACCCACCACCCACCAAACCATCTACATACCCTACCCAACTGGAGTGGGTGCGAGGCGGTACCCGCACTTACTCCCCCCATTGACATCCCTACCTGAAAGCTTTGTCTATATATTACACTTCTCTTTTATTTTTCTTGAAGCACCTAATTGATCATAATTGCTGACAATTATGAAATTTTGTACATGTCTATGAATAAAAGTCAGAAAAATTCAGTTAAATTCTCTTAAAATGATGCATTCACTACTTACTTCAAAGTAAAAGAGTTATTGATGGATTATATGTCATTTTATTTGCTATTTTTCTATGAAAGGATTGTAAGATAGATAGATGCATTGATACTCAAAGTAATTATTACCTCAGTCAAGGTGATATTTTCTATTATATTGTTGATGTTGGAAATTTACTCATGTAAATTAAGTTTATCCCATTATTTATGACTCGAACAATTGGGATCCCGCACGTCGGAAACATCGCTTCCACACACGTGCACTCGTAGTGCCAAGTAT
Source organism: Przewalskia tangutica (assembly GCA_029844215.1). Classification (NCBI taxonomy): domain Eukaryota; kingdom Viridiplantae; phylum Streptophyta; class Magnoliopsida; order Solanales; family Solanaceae; genus Przewalskia; species Przewalskia tangutica. The sequence goes on along the minus strand of CM056718.1, from coordinate 138,415,866 downwards.
TATAAATTTTATTAGTGAAGAGATATTGGTACGTAAGTAAAATGTTTGAGACATAGAATGATGGACGGTTGTTGGTTAAATGACGAGTATTCCACGTTGGTAAATGAAGGAAGAAGTGTACAAAGTGTAAGATTGAAATAAGATGGGAAAAGGACCGCGAAGCCACAGCGGAGCCGGGGCGCAGCGCCGCGCGCCCCAAGGTAAGAGTTGCGGCGCTAAATGGTAATTTGGTTATTGGAGTCGCGGCGCTAACGGAAGTCCAAAAGTTTGGCTGATTATAGGGACATTTTGGAGAATTGAAATATTAGTTTTTTCTCCATAAATCATCCATTATTTGATTGCATTACTTAGTGAACTAAGTGACCATTACATGACACTTATATGGCCATTATATGGGCACTTGAAGAGGCATTCTTACACTACTATATATTGAGGTCTTTGGCTCAATTGGAGACACGCCACAATAAGATTTTCTGAACTTCTTCCTCTCTAAGCACTCTTTCAAACACTCAAGTTTTTTCTTCTAGTAAACACTTGAGTTACTTTGCTCATTTGTTAGTTGTTGTTTTATCTAGGGAGATAATTTCCCATTAACGTTAAAGGATATATACGGGGCAATTTTGTCTCAAGGACAGATGAATATCACTCGACTCAGCAGCGCCTTTGTAACGCTACCAGATTTAGTTACTCTTGGTTTCAGGTTATCAAGATGAATGAGCTTATTGCAATTGGAACAAAGATTCAAGAATGAAGATCAAGAAATCAAGACTTATTTGCCATAATTCTTGTTGGCTACAAGTTTGTTGCTATTGTAATACTTTAGTGTTTACCCTTTCGAAGTACTTGTAACAGTTAGTTACTATTCTCGTACATCCATTGTTTTCAACAATCTTAAGACAGATTTGTATTAGTGCTTGAAAGATGTTTGCCAACAGATATGATCCCAAATATGGTTGTGGTTTTCTTGTTGAAACCAGTTCTGTTAACAGCACAAACATTGTCTATGTCAACTGTCACGACCCGACCCCGGGGCCGCGACGGGTGCCCTACCGGTACTCGCCTGTATACATCGAGAATAAAGAATGAACATACATAACACATAAACCTGTAGATAATAAACAATACTGGCTAGCCGACAAGGCCGCCTTCCATAGAATATAATTAATCAAAAGTAACCAGTACAACTTGTTCTTACAGCCCAAACCACAAACGTGACTACAGACCTCTAGGAAAAAACGGTGGCGGGACAGGGCCCCGCCATACCCCTGAATGTACATAATACCTATAAGATCGTGGAAAACCGCATAAACAAAACAAGCCTCCGGAGGAATGGAGCTTCGACACTGCACTGATCCTAAGAATGAGGATCCAACACTGCTACCCTTACCGCAGATGAACGCAGCCTCGAGAAGGGGGTCAAGACACAATATGCATGTACTAAGTATGCGAAACTGGAAAATACTGAAAATACCTCGTAAGTCTAAAATAACTGGAGACATGTATAATAATCAATTTCAGAACACTGTGCCTTAATAATAATGAGAATATAAAGCATATACTATACTGTATGAAAATAGGAGGCTCATGATCAAAGCAAGGTCATCCGCCCGCAGTATCATTAAGCAACCTTACTCCTGGGACTATTTCACCCGCATGGGTTGTGTGGACCCGCATGAGGTATTCCTCGCATAGGTTGTACCCGCCCGCATGGGACTATTTCACCCGCATGAGCCCTACGGACTCGCATGAGGTATTCCTCGCATCGTGGGTAGCAAATCCACGGAATATGCAAATGCCACAACCCGAGGAATGACCCCGTAACGAACAATATATTACTAGCACAAACCGGCTATCATACATAACATAAGCAAGTTAAGAAATCCCCTAACTTCTTATTAGTCTTGTTCATATACATTCTCATTTTAGTTTACTTAAGGCACTAACATGTCTTTTATGAAATCCGGGAATTTAACCCAAAGTACTATGTACTTCTACTCTTTTAAAACCTTAGGCAATTGATGCCTTAAAATCAATTTGCCTTCCATCAATTCATGTCATTTATCCTTACTTATTTTACTTTGAGTAAATCTCTCTTTTTAACTTTCCATAAGGCTAATATAACCAACTTCCCATAAAGTCGTTATATTAACTTCATACTATAAGTAAATTACATTTTCCTATATCTAAGGGACTTGTAGATTTAAAACGGAACAAGTATCATATACTTAAAAACACTTCAAGTCCCTTAACCTTGAAATCTTAAGACATCCTTACTACTTTTAAAGAAGTGAGTAAATCCCCTAACTCCACCGACTTGGACACTTTAAAAACGAGTAAAGGATACCAAGGTCTTGTACGTCTACCGTACTATATAGGTAAAACTATTCATGCTCAAGAGATAGGAAAGTTCCACATACCTCTTCGGTCAATCCACTTGCTAAGTCCAATATAACGCACGTAGTACGTCAACATATAATGACCATAATACGTTTATTAACCTCTAGCTTCAACGTAGAATATTCCAAGTGCAAAGTCACTAAATTCTACGGAAAATCGGACAGCATTTCCTTTGTTTCTACATACTTTGCCACCTTTTCAAGGTCCGAATTCAACATCCAAACGCCACTTTAAAGGCCCAACAATCCAAACAATTCAAAGGGGATTACACACCTAATCTTGGATGTGTAAAATTCTGCCCCACAATGCATATTAACTAAATCAATAAGTTAAAGGTAGTATTTTGGCTACCACATGTTCACATACTAACCTTATTCAATCCCTTCAAATTCAAATCATATTTCTTACATGCAATTTATCTAAGAGCAATATATACCACTACAAGTTTTTTCTTCTTCACATGCAACACCATAAACTAGCAAAAAGAGAAAGAATTGTTACCTTAGAGCTTACCCAACTAATCCAACAAATTTCACTTGTCTTCTTTCCACAATCACCTCCACAAAAACTCCTACAAGCTTGCCAACAAGTTTCCTTCTTACCACATTTTTCAGATTTTTCTCAAGCCTTGATTTCTTCTTGATTTTCTAGAGAGAAGGGAGAGCTTTTAATTTTAGAGAGAGAGAGGAGCTTAAAGAATGACCAAGTCTTCAAGACTTGGTCAATAAATAGGACATGCAAAATCAGATGGGGGGGGACACTTGTCACCCACCCATGGCCTCTTTTAAAACAAAATGATTCGATTTTTCCCCACCGCAGAACCGTGGCCAGCTGAAACCTCCGCAACCTTTCGAACTTCCGCGCCTCGCTTCCGCGCCAGCGCTGTAACTTCAGCGAGCCCTCAGAATATCCGGCGCCGCGGCCCTGCATCCGGCGCTGCGGCGCTGTGGCCCCTGACCGAGATTGCTTTCCTTCACGACTGCGCGCTTAACTTGTAACCTTCATAACTTTCTACCCCGATATCCTATCGACGAACGGTTTGTTGCGTTGGAAACTAGACTCAATGAATTACGTACTAGGCCTTTGCAATACCTAAGAACTCTCAATGTAACTGGACATACACCGCCTCAAATTTTACTAAAAACTCGTCTGAAACCTTCCGTCGACCTATCTTTCAACAATTTAAATCTTAACTCCTTTCGTACGTCCCCATAAGCAGGACCTGAACTACGGGGTGTAACATTCTCCCCCCCCTTAGAAACATTCATCCCGAATGTTCCTTCTAGGCTTACTCAAATCACAATATCGACAAAGACCCTCTTAACTATACTTCTTGCAAATAAAGACGCTTCACATAGCCACAACAATACTTAAGCATACTTGCTAAATTTCAAAAACTAACAATCAGGAAAATGGGTTACCTGGAGGTGTAGGGAACAAGTGAGGATACTTCTTCATCATGTCCTCCTCTGCTTCCCATGTCATTTCCTCCCTGTTCTCGTTCCGCCATAAGACCTTGACGGAAGCCACATCCTTTGTTCGTAGTCGCCTAACCTGACGTCGAGTATCGCTACGGGACTCTCCTCATATGATAGCCCCTCTGCCACCTGGACATCACAAATCGGGTGCACTCTAGACGGATCTCTAATACACTTCCGCAGCATAGACACATGGAAAGCTGGATGTACTGCCTCCAGATCGGACGGTAGATCCAACTCATAGGCAACCTTTCCTACCCTACGGAAAATATGATAAGGCCCAATGTACCTTGGGCTAAGTCTCCCCTTCTTCCCAAATCTCATCACGCCATTCATGGGTGATACCTTCAGGAAGACCCAATCATCTACCTCAAACTCTAAGTGTCGACGTCGATGATCTGCATACAACCGCCGACTACGGTGACAATAACCGCTCTGGATAAGCTTCACCTTATCCATCGCTCGAATCAAATCGCCCGACCAATCGAACTTCTCCCACCTCAAACCACTTATCGGTGACGACCGCACTTCCTCTCGTATAAGGCCTCATAAGGCGCCATCCGGATACTAGAATGGTAGTTGTTGTTATATGCAAACTCACAAGAGGTAAATGATCCTCCCACTACCCTCAAATCAATAACACAAGCCCGCAAAGATATCCTCGCGGTGCGGATAGTACGTTCGGCCCGTCGATGGCCCGAGGATGAAACGCAGATCGAGACTCACTGTGTCCTAATCCTTCTCGGAAATACCTCCAGTTAGCCGAGAACTGGCTCCACATGCGAAATGATCGATATAGGCACTCCGTGCAGTCTCACAATCTCTCTGATATACAATCTAGCATAATCCTCGGCCGAAAAAGTCGTCCTGACTTGAACAAAGTGGGCTGATTTCGTTAGCCTGTCGACAATAACCCAAATGGAATCATGTTTCCTCTGAGTGTGAGGTAACCCTGTAATAAAGTCCATATTGATCACCTCCCACTTCCACATCGGAATATCAATAGCCTGTAATAGCCCACCGGGCTTCTGGTGCTCAACTTTGACCTGCTGACAATTAGGACACTGTGCAACTAAACCTGTCACTTCCCTCTTCAGGCCATCCCACTAATACACACATCTGAGGTCATGGTACATCTTAGTCGACCCCGGATGAATAGAATAACGAGCACTGTGTGCCTCCCCCAAAATCTGCTGACGAAGTCCTGTCACATCGGGAACACACAACCGGCCCTCAAATCTTAGCACCCCATCAGGCGCTATCTCAAATAGACTCTTCTCTTCCTGAATAGTTGTATCTCGATACCGTACCATAATCGGATCCTCATACTGTCGCCTCTTCACCTCCTCGACGATGAAAGACTCGGCAACCTCTCGAACCCGAACTTCATTACCATCAGAACCAGTCAAACGAACCCCAAGGCTCGCTAGCTGATGTAACTCGCGGAACATGCCCCTTTTCTCTGGCTGCACACCTGACAGACTACCCATCGATCTGCGACTAAGGGCATCTGCAACTACATTGGCCTTCCCTGGGTGGTATAGGATATCGACATCGTAATCCTTAAGCAGCTCCAACCACCGTCTCTGCCGCAAGTTCAGCTCCTCTCGTCAAGATATACTGGAGACTCTTGTGGTCTGTGTAAATATCCACATGAACTCCATATAAATAATGTCTCCAGATCTTCAAGGCATGAATCACTGTTGCCAACTCTAAGTCATGTGTGGGATAGTTCTTCTCATGCTTCCTGAGCTGTCGAGATGCGTAAGCTATAACTTTGCTGTGCTGCATCAGTACGCACCCAAGCCCGACACCGACGACATAATAAACCACATATCCGCTCAAACCTCTGAAAGAGTAAGGATCAGGCGATCGTCAATTTCTCCTTGATGAATCGGAAACTCTCTCACAAGCATACGCCCACCGAACATACCGCTACGAGTCACCTAGTCAAAGGCGCCGAGATGGAAGCAAACTTCTCACAAATCTCCGATAATAACCCGCAAGGCCCAAAGTCGCGCACTCCGCTTGCCAGAGTGATTCTAGGCCAAGTCTTCGATCGCTCAATCTTTGTCAGACAACCCGAATACCATCTACCGATAACATGCCCTAAGAAAGCGGTGAAGCCAACCAAAACTCACATTTCGAGAAACTTGGCATACAATCGCGGTCCCGAGGACTCTAACACCGCCTCAAACGGTTCGCATGCCTCGCTCGCGCGAATAAACGAGGATATCATCAATGAATACTATAACAAACATATCTAAGAATGGTTCGAACACTTGCTCATCAAATCCATGAATATGCTTTGGGCGTTGTCAACCCGAAAGACATTACTCGAACTCATAGTGCCCATCACGGTCCCGAATGCGATCTTTGGGATATCCGCCTCTAACTCGCACTTTTGATGATAACTGCATCTGTGTCTATCTTGGAAAAACACCTTGCACCCTGCAACTGGTCAAACAAATCATCAATCCTGGGAAGGAGGTATCTGTTCTTGATAGTTACCTTATTCAGTTGTCTGTAGTCCACACACATACGCAGCGTCCCATCCTTCTTCTTTACAAATAACATTGGCGCTCCCCAGGAAGAAACACTTGGCCTGATAAACCTTTTTCCAGCAAGTCCTTCAGCTGGTCCTTCAATTCCCTCAACTCAGCAGGTGTCATCTTGTATGGTGGAATAGATATCGGTCGAGTATCTGGAGACATATCAATGCAAAACTCAATCTCCCTCTCAGGAGGGATACCCGGAAGCTCGTCTGGGAATACGTCCGAAAACGCTCTAACGACCGAAACTGACTGAAGGTCCGGTATCTCGGCCTCAATATCGAATACCCGAACCATATGGTAGATATACCCCTTCCGCACCATCTTCCTAGCCTTGAGGTAAGAAATAAACCTACCTCTCGGCGACGCAAAGATTCCTTCCACTCGATAATGGCCACGTGAAAGCTGGAACCGTATCAATCTCTCTCTCATATCCACATTGGCATAGCAAGATGCTAGCCAATCCATACCCATAATCACATCAAAGTCCGTCATATCTAACTCTATCAAGTCGGCTGAAGTCGGCGTAGTATATAGTCCCGGGCAAGCTTTATATACCGTTCGGCTACCACGAATTACCTCATCGGCGTAGCCACCTCAAAAGGTTTTATGGACTCGGGCTCTATCCCTATTCTACCAGCAATATGAGGAGATATATAGGACAAGGTAGAACCTGGATCTATCAAAGCATATACATCACAGCATGAAACCAATAATGTACACGTGGCGACATCCGGTGACGCCTCGCCGGTCTCGACGGTGGACATAGCATAAATGCGGTTCGAGGACGGCTGAACTGGACCCACCGACCCTCGCGGCTGCTGGCGTGAACACCCTCGCCTCGGCGCATAGCGTCGAAGACGAAGATCCAAAGAATCGACCGTCGGTGAGCCATAACACTCCCGCCACCTGCGGTGGACAATCTCTCTTCAAATGGCCTGTTACAAGAGTAACAAGCTCACGGAGAACACGACACTGCGTGCAGGTGAGACCTACCGCATCGAGCACACCAACATGTGGGTGGTCTTGATCGGTGACGGTCTCTGCCTCCATGAAATCCCGAAGTGCTGGAGCCCTGACCTGCTCCTGAATGACCCGGCTGCTCAGACCTCCCGCCAGAAAACCGAGAAGGAGCACTCTGTGCTGGCTGAAATGTGGACCTAGTCTGCCGAAATTTGTCGCCTCAAAATCGCCTGAGACCTGCTGTCACGGCCTCTTGGCTGGCGAGTCTAGTTGATCCTCCTTCTCGCCTCCTATCCTCGCGCATACGTCGCATCTCCGGCAATATCCATACACGGTGAAGAGCCACCCCAAGCATCTGAGAATCATATGACGATCTAGCCCCATCACATAGTGATGAACTCTGTCTGTCATGTCAGCCACAATGGTGTGCGCATACCTGGCCAATGAGTCAAACTCCAGGCTGTACTCTCTGATAGTCCTCCCATTCTGCCTCAAGATCAAGAATCTATCCACGCGGGCTCTGCTCATCTCAGGAGGCAAGAAGTGATCCAGGAAGGCCTCTGTGAACTCCTCCCAAATAGTTGGAAGAGCATCCTCACCTCTAGACAACTCCCATGCAAACCAGTTCAACGATATCGCAGAACGGTGAAGAGGCTAGCATGACGGACTCAGTCTCCGAGGCCCTAAGCACCTGCATAGTCCGCTGTAATTGCCGAACAAACTCCTGAGGATCCTCCTCGGATCTCGAACCATAGAACTCGGGTGGATGACAACCCAGAAAGTCCCGAATCCGTAAATTGTCGGCTCTAGGGTTGGCCGCCTGCTCTGTCGCTTGCCGCTCGCTACTATCTTTGGTCAATAACCGGATCTGCTCCCGTAATCTCTATACTCGGCCACGTGGGACCGAGGCTCAGTACGCGGTCTCGATGGCCGTGCGGTGGCCCGAACTCTGAAATTTGGCGACGTCGTGGAACTCGCCACCCGAAACATCATCTCAGGTAAAGACTGGGCTCGTGCCTCGTGACCTCCGCGTCTACTAGCGACTCCTCCGCCTTGCCCTTCTGGGCCGCGGTTGCCTTGCGTGGAGTCATAACTGATACATAAAAGAAAATATCAGAGGGAGTTCAACCTATAGCACAGCTCTATTGCACGATCTTAGAGTGAAAGAATGGAAACCAATCCTAAATATCCTGCAGCCTCCTGATTATAGATGTGGTGCACAGCACACCGATAATCAATACTCTACTAGACACGGTTTGTAGACACTTTTCGAGGACTAACTTCTTTGATACCACTTTTGTCACGACCTTGTGTATTGTCACGACCCGACCCCGGGGCCGCGACGGGTGCCCTACCGGGGCACCCCGTTCAGGTATACATCAGAGAATAGCAGCAGAACATACATAACACATAAACCTGTAGATAGTAAACATTACTGGCTAGCCGACAAGGCCGCTTTCCATAGAATATACTTAATCAAAAGTAACCAGTACAACTTGTTCTTACAGCCCAAACCACAAACGTGACTACAGACCACTAGGAAACAACTGTGGCGGGACAGGGCCCCGCCATACCCCTGGATGTACATAATACCTATAGCATCAGGGAAAAACCGTACCAACAAAACAAGCCTCCGGAGGAATGGAGCTTCGACACTGCATCGGTGATCCTAAGAATGAGGATCCACACACGCTTACCACCTGCGGCATGAACGCAACCCCAGGAAATTCGGTCTGCATGATATGTACTAAGTATCTGGCATCGAAAATACTGAAAATACCTTGTAAGTCTAAAATAACTGGAGACATGTATAATAATCAATTTCAGAACACTGTGCCTTAATAATAATGAGAATATAAAGCGTATACTATACTGCATGAAAATAGGAGGCTCATGATCAAAGCAAGGTCACCCACCCGCAGTATCATTAAGCAACCCTACTCCTGGGACTATTTCACTTGCATGGGTCGTGTGGACCGCATGAGGTATTCTCGTGATAGGTGCACTACCGCCCGCATGGGACTATTTCACCCGCATGAGCCCTACGGACTCGCATGAGGTATTCCTCGCATCGTGGGTAGCAAATCCACGGAATATGCAAATGCCACAACCCGGGGAATGACCCCGTAACGAACAATATATTACTAGCACAAACCGGCTATCATACATAACATAAGCAAGTTAAGAAATCCCCTAACTTCTTATTAGTCTTGTTCATATACATTCTCATTTTAGTTTACTTAAGGCACTAACATGTCTTTTATGAAATCCGGGAATTTAACCCAAAGTACTATGTACTTCTACTCTTTTAAAACCTTAGGCAATTGATGCCTTAAAATCAATTTGCCTTCCATCAATTCACGTCATTTATCCTTACTTATTTTACTTTGAGTAAATCTCTCTTTTTAACTTTCCATAAGGCTAATATAACCAACTTCCCATAAAGTCGTTATATTAACTTCATACTATAAGTAAATTACATTTTCCTATATCCAAGGGACTTGTAGATTTAAAACGGAACAAGTATCATATACTTAAAAACACTTCAAGTCCCTTAACCTTGAAAACTTAAGACATCCTTACTACTTTTAAAGAAGTGAGTAAATCCCCTAACTCCACCGACTTGGACACTTTAAAAACGAGTAAAGGATACCAAGGTCTTGTACGTCTACCGTACTATATAGGTAAAACTATTCATGCTCAAGAGATAGGAAAGTTCCACATACCTCTTCGGGTCAATCCACTTGCTAAGTCCAATATACCGCACGTAGTACGTCAACCTATAATGACCATAATACGTTTATTAACCTCTAGCTTCAACGTAGAATATTCCAAGTGCAAAGTCACTAAATTCTACGGAAAATCGGACAGCATTTCCTTTGTTTCTACATACTTTGCCACCTTTTCAAGGTCCGAATTCAACATCCAAACGCCACTTTTAAGGCCCAACAATCCAAACAATTCAAAGGGGATTACACACCTAATCTTGGATGTGTAAAATTCTGCCCCACAATGCATATTAACTAAATCAATAAGTTAAAGGTAGTATTTTGGCTACCACATGTTCACATACTAACCTTATTCAATCCCTTCAAATTCAAATCATATTTCTTACATGCAATTTATCTAAGAGCAATATATACCACTACAAGTTCTTTCTTCTTCACATGCAACACCATAAACTAGCAAAAAGAGAAAGAATTGTTACCTTAGAGCTTACCCAACTAATCCAACAAATTTCACTTGTCTTCTTTCCACAATCACCTCCACAAAAACTCCTACAAGCTTGCCAACAAGTTTCCTTCTTACCACCTTTTTCAGATTTTTCTCAAGCATTGATTTCTTCTTGATTTTCTAGAGAGAAGGGAGAGCTTTTAATTTTAGAGAGAGAGAGGAGCTTGAAGTCCAGACTTGGTCAATAAATAGGACATGAAAAATCAGATGGGGGGGGGGGACACTTGTCACCCACCCATGGCATCTTTTAAAACAAAATAGTTCTGATTTTTTCCCCCAGCCTCGCAGAACCCGCCTCAACGCCGCGGCCCTGCAGCCGGCGCCGCGGCGCTGAAACCTCCTCAACCTTTCAGAACTTCCGGCGCCGCGGCCCTGCTTTCCGGCGCCGCGGCGCTGTAACTTCAATGAGCCTCGAGAATATCCGCCGCGGCGCTGGCAGCCCCGACCGAGATTGCTTTCCTGCCCGACTGCGCGTTGAACTTGTAACCTCCATAACTTTCTACCCCGATATCCTATCGACGAATGGTTTGTTGCGTTGGAAACTAGACTCAACGAATTACGTACTAGGCTTTTGAAACACCTAGGAACTCTCAATGTAACTGGACATACACCGCCTCAAAGTTGACTAAAAACCCGTCTGAAACCTTCCGTTGACCTATCTTTCAACAATTTAAATCTTAACTCCTTTCGTACGTCCCCATAAGTAGGACCTGAACTACGGGGTGTAACATCAACAACCATGCTTTCAAATCTGGTTCTAGTTTTGGCTCTCTCTTTGACGATAGTTACAAATCTATTTCTGTTAAAAGAGGGGTCTTTGTCTCTGATGCTGAGCTTCAAGAAGGCTGAAGATGTTATTATATCTTGTAGCAGATGGCCTACATCTGTCCTAGACAAAGGATCCAAAGAATGGTAAGGAGGATATGGACACTCAATCCAACGAAGAGACTGCCGTGGGCCAGGATCCAAAAGATCTAAGTTAATAATCCTTCCTTGTCCATAATGTGTTTAGATAATTTTTGAATAAAAGTGAATAAAGCAAGGCTAGGAATATGAAGTGTTTTCATTAAAAACTTATATTCCCTACACTCTAAAATCAGAAATTGGATCACTCATCTTCCCATTTAAAGATTGGACTATTGTAAACAACGGTTTAAAAGATATGGACTTAGATTGTAATAAAATTAAAATTATGGACAATCCTAAGTACGCTCCAGGAATTTCCCTGGGCACCAATCACAAGGGAAGAGAACTAGAGGACTAAAGACAAACCTGTCACCATTTCTGACAGAAGGTCCTTCACTTGACATGATGGTATTGGACACTCAGTCATACAAAGCCTACGGGCGACTAGAGTGGGCCAGAGTTTCTAGATCTTAAACGATCTGAAGGATAAAAGAAAGGCAAAAAAGAAATTGGACACTCAGTCTGCTAAGGCAACTGAATTGGGCCAGAGTATCTAGATCATATATGATCCAGTTATGCCCTAACCACGGGCAAAAGGTTATTTACGTGAAGCAACGCCACCTCTAAAATAGAAGGGGCTGGAGAGGTTGTTCTCAAAAGAACTGAAGGTAATGGGATCACTCTAAAGTAAGGTGATACATGTCCCAAACTTGGTTTTCAGGGACACTGTTGGTCAAACTAGTTTTAGTTTAGTCCAACAGGTCTGTAAAAACTAAGAGTGGTACAGTATCTCTGTAGCCAAATAAATGATATATTTATAATCTGTGTTTCTATGCCATCATAGATTAAGATACATTAAATTGAAAGTCATTCAATAGCAAACCAAGTTGATATTGTTGTCGTATGTCGACATAAACTTTGAAATTGAAAGTAAGGTAGGCGAAGAGACAAAATCACCTTTCCATTTTGTGAAATGAATAATGAAAGAAGCACCGCTCCTCTATAACTTAGTCACACCTACGTGGGTGATTTGAAGCTTATACAAAATAGAGGGGGAGACAAGTACTTTGTGACCGTCATTGATGATTGTACAACGTCTTGCATCCTTTGTTTGTTGAAAAGCAAAGATGAAGTTGTTGAAGCGGATAAGCGCTATAAAACAGAAGTTGAAAATCAACTAAGCCTATGGATTGAGGAATTTATAGTGATAGAGGGGGACAATGTGAAGCATCGTTCATCAAATGACTGCTCTTTACTCAGCTCAGTCTAATGGTGTTAGCCATGCGCATAGACGTACACCCAAGATATGTGGGGCAAGGCGATCATTATCTCTAATGCGATTATCAACAAAACTACGCATAAAGATAAGGATAACCCTCCGTGTGAAACTTAGAAAAGATCTCATATACAGATGTTGAGATGTAGGGTGGCTTGGTAGAAGCCGGAATACCGGAACATATCAAGTTGGACCTAAGACTATAGATTGCATATCCAATGGATCTGCAAATAACAGTAGTTTTTATCGCCTCTTGGAGTCAAATAATGCTAATACTTTGAAGATTATTTTGCTTGAAAAGGAAAAAGAAGTAATTGCTTGAGGTTAACAAGAACCCGTGATTGCCTGACTGTCTGAAACTAGACGTTCCAGATCTACAGGACTCGAAAGTTGCTGACTATCCGGAATTTAATGTTCCAGATTTACAGAACCCAATGATTCTAGATGTTGAACCAAGATAGAGCAAAGAGGGGACAAAGATTTGTTCTAGGCCTTCTAGCTTGTATGATTGAGAATGAACCATAGACAATTAACAAAGAATTGTCATCTCCAGAAGTGTCGTTTTGGAAAGAATCTACAAAGAGATAAATAGACTTCATCAGATAAAACCATACTTGTGTGATGGTTGATCTTCCTCTGGGAAAAGAACCCTTGAGTTGTACAGGTGGATACTCAAATTGAGTACAAAGTGGATGAATTTATTGATGAGTATAATGTCTCGGCTACTTGGACATGTGCTCATCTGTAAATAGCTTAACATCCAGGGCCACCGCAGTCTTGTGTGACATGGATATTGTGATAGCCTTCCTAACCAGAGAGTTAGTTTGATGGAATGTTGGACTTCATCCTGAACTTTCATTTTGGTCCTGGAAGTTTCAGTTGAAACATAAATAATGAATCTGACAACAGAAACATTGACTCTGAAGTTAGAAAGCCAACTGTTAGAAAACCAACAATCTGAATGTGGAAGAAGAAATTTATATGGAACAACCCGAGAGGTATGTGGTTCCAAGGCAAGAGAAGAAAGTCTATAGACTTGTCAAATCTCTGTACCCGAAGCAATGGCATGAAAATTTTGATAGTACTCCACTATCGAAGGGTTTCCCCGTTAATGTGTGTGACAAATATGTCTACATTAAAAATAATTTTGACTCGTTCGTCATGATATGCCTTTACATAGACGACATGTTGATCACATGTAGTAGTCCTAGTTTGATCCTAGAGACTAAGACTATGTTGAAATGATATTTCGATAAGAATGATATGGGTATTGCATATGACATCGTAGGAATTGGGATTTCAAATACATCTAATGGCCTGGTCTAATTCCAAACTCATTTGTGAGATGTTTGACAGTCTCGTTGAAGTCACTAATGGATATGAATCATAGAATTGATTGAAATCACGGTGCACCCGTATACCAGAAGCGATATATGTAGGTCACATGTAGTTTAATGTATTTTACACACTACAACTGACCTGGTATCGGCTTATAAAGAAAATCAGTTGAACTAAGATTCACTCGTGATTCTGGAAAGGATCAATAGAAGGCGTTGAATCAGATATGACAATATCTAAAATATTCACTTATCTACGGATTATGCTATTCTGGATGTCCAGCAGTTCTGGGAGAACACAATGATGCAAACTGGACATCAGAGTTGAAGCACACCAAAGACATAAGTGGATGGGTATGGTGTATCTTTGGAAATCCTCTAAGAAAACTTACATCGGCCGATTCATAATGGAATCAGAGTTTATCGCTTTAGACAAAGCATGAAAGAAGTTGAGTAACTTCAAGACCACTTAGAGGATGTCCCTTATTGGGAAAAACGTGTGTCTTCATCAGTTATACACTGTGAGGTCACGGATGACGGCGTCTGGACATTTTCAGTCATAGACATAAGACCGTTGGGCAGTTGATCATCATGGATGTCACTTTCTTGATTACTAATCAAAGGATAAAGTGGACCTTTTAGGGCATACCCGACGATCAAGAGTTCTATCGGTCTAGGGGAACTGGCGTAAAACACAAACAATAAAAATCGATACGGTGGAAACCCAACCTTACTAACTAGGGATCCCAAGAATTAGGTTCAATGAGAAAACTAAATCGTAAAGGTTCAGTTGAGCACTGCAGTGAAAGCAAGAACATTTTGGATGATGATTTCAGTAAAAAAAACATGAATCCAAAGTTGTTCCCGCGATAGACCTTAAAGTTCTACATGAATGGTGGGCAGAGGTTAAGTTTTCAAAACCTTTAATGATCCTCACCATTTGAGGTTAGGTTTGGGGAAACTTTTAATGATGTCTTACACTTGTGAAGTAGGGTATAGCGAGATACCTTATAGAATACCACCTATTTAAGTGTGAGGACATGACGTCTCAAATTAACGCATTTAAGAATATAAGTGTGTCTACAGACACAACGGACAAAACATTAAGAAGAATAGAGTAAAGAAAGTTGTGGTGTTGGTATCGTTGTGTTGGCTTACACTAAATCTTGACGGTTCAAAACATCACGTTCACTGCGTAGTAAGTAAGTCCAATGGTATTCAACTATGGAAGGTTCAAAGTCAAGGCTACCTATCTAGATGCAACATCGGTCCGCCGAAAGATTGCTAGAAAGACACCTTGTGAGTGCGCCAAAATCTCTTTCAAGAGGGGATTCTTGGAAATTTACTAATGTGGAATTAATTTTATCCCATTATTTATGACTCGAACAATTGGGATCCCTCATGTAGGAAACATCATTTCCATACACGTGCACTCGTAGTGTCAAGTATCGTAAATTTCATTAGTGAAAGAGATATTGGTACGTAAGTCAAATATTTGAGACATAAAATGATAGACGATTGTTGGTTAAATGACGAGTATTCCACGTTGGTAAATGAAGGAAGAAGTATACGAAGTGTAAGATTGAAACGGGTCGGGAAAAGGGTCGCGACGCCACTGCGATGTTGGGACACCACAGGGCCGGGGCACCACGGCGCCGCCACCACCAGGGTAGCGGTGCCCCAAGGTAAGAGCCGCAGTGCTAAATGGTAATTTGGCTACTGGAGCCGCGACGCCTCTGAGCCGAGCCACGGCGCTACCCAGGAAGTGTCTGTGCAACGGAAGTCCAAAAGTTTGGCTAATTATGGGTACGTTTTGGAGTATTGAAATGTCAGTTTTTCCTTCATAAATCAGCCATTATTTGGCTGCATTACTTGGTGAATTAAGTGGCCATTACCTAGAACTTAAATGGTCATTACATGGGCACTTGAAGATGCATTCTTACACTATTATATCTTGAGGCCTTTGGCTCAATTGGAGACACACCACAATCAGATTTTCTGAACGTCTTCCTCTCTAAGCACTATTTCAAACACTCAAGGTTCTTCTTCTAGTAAATACTTGAGTTTTATTTGCTCATTTGTTAGTTTTTGTTTGAGATAATTACCCATTAATGTAAAATGATATGTACGGGGCAATCTTATCTTAAAGACAGAGTGAATATCACTCGACTCAGCAGCGCCTTTGTAATGCTATCAGATTTAGTATCTCTTGGTTTCAGGTTATCAAGATCAAGGATATTGTTGCAATTGGAACGAAGATCAAGAACTCAAGACTTATTGTTTCCACAATTCTTATTGGGTACAAGTTTGTTGTTATTATAATATTTTAGTGTTTACCCTTTCGAAGTACTTGTAACAGTTAGTTACTATTTTCGTACATTCATTGTGTTCCAACTGTTGCTCAGGAAATTTGCATATGATCCATGTACCACATATAAGTCTTGACTTCTTTATCAAGTAATAACAAAAAAATCAACTAACATTTAAGTTTTCTTTCTTACTATCTTACTGTTGTTACTGCTTATGTTTCTATAACCGTCGTGTTTAAGCCAACAAACGACGAACTGCAGGATGATTATGTAATAATGTAAATACATGTAATCATACAATATGTATAGTAACCGTAATACATGGATAGAATACTTATGTTTTGATATATCTAGAGTCTTTTAGTATAGTGTCTGAGGGTGCGCACGCAATTATTCCTCCTTCGCAAGTTCCAAGAACTTTGATGTATCCTTCTTTCGAATAAGAAATTCGGCACAGGTTCGAGAGAATTTGATTCTATGTCTCTAAGACTTAGAATGAAATATGAATATTATGTGTGTCTTGAATAATGAATGGAAGCCTCTATTTATAGATGCGTCTTAGGTCTAAATGCAGCTAGGGTTTCCTGTGGGCCAGGCCCAGAAAATGAGGTACAATGGGTTAGTTCGGACTTCCCACTACCTCATCGGCCCCGCGACTCAAATAAGAGGCATCACAGCCCTATGTCCTAGGCGCCACGGTGCTTGACTTCCAATATGCAATGTCGTCTTGTTTTCATTTTAATTAAATCTGAAATCCAATTTCGACTTAATTAAATAATCATTATTCATTCAAATGTCTTAATTATAAATCGAACATTTATATTCTCTCAATACTCCTTAGATCAAAGGAACAATTGACTTAGTGTTACCCTACAGGTCTTCATATATCGACACTAATCATATTAGGGTCTACATGGAACTCCTAGATAGTACCGGAAGACAAACTCAATATGTGGAGTATATTTACACGAATTCGGTAAACTGAACCTCTATGTGGGAAGATACAATTCTTTCATTCATGACACACTCGATCAAGCTTAGGATTTGCCACGTGTCTATCCAAATGGCTTGATCATTATATCTCATTTATATTGATTGACCATAAGACCATATCCTAGGTATGTCTATTGCGTTGGCCAACGACTTGGTCAACCTAATATCATTGAGAAACTGAGTGCTCTCTCGAATATACATTCGAGGAATGAATCCTAATCTTAGCTCAACTGCCACATTTAATCCACTTCGTAATATACCCAATACAAGTTGTATCTCAACTTATAAGACATTTGAGCTTAGGGCAGGATCAAAGTACATTACTCTATAGAAAAGGTGCGTATCGACCTCAAGTCAAAAGAATTCTATCTCCCACATGCTGATCATACTTTAGACATGTATAACAAATAGTATATCAGCATGGTATACCAATACTTCCAAAGTATCCATGTGTCCTTCACGAGTATCTGTAACTCGTAGCATGTGAGACATACTACATCCTATAAGGATATGATGTATACCACATGTCGACTTATCACATATCATCGATATCCCATTCTCGATGATCATTAGTCGAGGCTATTTTACGAGTTACGTTATAATATTAATATCTCACACTATTAATAACAACGTAACCCCTAGGAATACATATTATAGAATATTATAAACAATCAACTTATAATTCAATAATTTCAAATGCCAAAATATTAATCTTCATTAATAATAATATGAATGTGTATAAAATACATTTGTCCTACTATATATTGTCTCTAGGACATAAATATATTTTCAATCTCCCACTTGGCCTAGAGTCAATCTCCAACGTATCGAATACCCATATTCTCAAAATAACCATTATGCTTAACTAAGCTTAATGGTTTAGTGAGTGGGTCAGCAAGATTATCGTCTGTGGGAACATAGTCTAATCCAATCTCTTCAGTCTCCACCATCTCCCTCTGTATGTGGTACTTTCTTGGTACATGCTTGTTTCTATTTGTTGATCTTCGTTCCTTAGCATGTGCAATTTCACCAGTGTTGTCATAATAAATAGTCATTGGACAACTGGCACTCGAAACTAACCCTAGTTCCTTCAGGAACTCAGAAATCGCGACAACCTCTTTTACCAGCTTCCGATCCAGCAATGTACTCAGCTTCAGTTGTCGAATCAGCAGTTGTAGCTTGTTTGGAACTTTTCGAGCTCACTGCTCCACTATTAAAAATGAACGTGTATCCAGACTAAGACTTGAAGTCATCAAGATCCGTCTGGAAGCTAGCATCAGTGTACCCAATAGCAGCTAGATTTTCTTCTCCACCATAGACCAAGAAGTAATCTTTAGTTTTTCTAAGATACTTAAGAATACTCTTGACTGCTTTCCAGTGTTCCTCCCTAGGATTCTGCTGGAATTTGCAAAGTCATACTAAGTGCAAAGGCCATATCTGGCCTAGTACATGTTATGACATACATGATTGATCCTATAGCCGAAGCATATGAGATCATCTTCATGTGCTCAAGTTCTGTGGTATTAGAAGGACTATCCTTCTTAGATAACTTGATGCCTTGACCCATAGGTAGACCTCATTTCTTGGAATTTTTAATAGAAAAACGTCTAAGCACTTTGTTTATGTAGACTGACATGACAGCCCCAACAATCTATTATGTCTATCTCTATAGATCTTAATTCCCAGAATGTAGCAGGCTTCACCTAAATCCTTCATCATAAAGGTATTGGACAACTAATCATTGGCTGACTGCATGAGAGTCTTACTGTCACCCATTATCAATATGTCATCTACATATATAATAATGAAGACAATACTCTCATCCTTGCGTTTACTATAAACACAAGGATCTTTTTTTATTCTGACGAAATCAAATGACTTGATATCCTTGTCAAAGCAAATGTTCTAACTCCTTGAGGCTTGCTTAAGCCCATAAATAGATTTTTGTAGCTTGCATACAGTATTTGGCTTGGACTCGGATGAAAAACCCTCGGGTTGTTTCATAAATACTGTTATACCCCGTGGTTCAGGTCGTGCGTATGGGGCCGTGCGAAAGGAGTTAGGACTCGAAATCAGAAAATTTCGGTCAGGGGCCTCAGCGCCGCGACGCGAGCGGGAATTAAGTGGTCGCGGAAATAAAGTCGGCGCGGAAATCGGCGTCATGCGCGGAAGTTCAGAAGTCGCGCGATCGCAGGGCGCGAAGCGGGAAATCTAGCGGAAAAACTTAGGAAAATCTGATCTTTTCTTTTAAAAAGGACATGGGAGGGTGACAAGTGTCCCCCCCATCTGATTTTGCATGCATTATATTGACCAAGTCTCATCTTTCATCTCTCTCTTAGACAAAAGATCTTCCTTCTCTCTTAAATATTTTAAGCTCCTCCTTCTCTCTAAGATTCCAAGAGATATTCTAGCCTTAGGAAAAATCTGAAAAGTAAAGGCAAGAAGGAAGCTTGTGGCTAGCTTGTGAAGGTTGTTGTGGTGGTGTTCTTGGAAAGGAAGCTAGCAAGTTGTTGGAAAAATTTGGCTAAAGCTCTAAGGTAATGATTATTCCTTTATAATTAGTTTTTAGTGTTGCATGTTAAGAAGAAAGAACTTGTGGTAGTAAATAATGCTCTTAGAGTCAGTGCATGCAAGAAATGTGGTTTGGGTATGAAGGATTTTGCTAAAGAGGTTATGTGAGCTTGTTGTAGCCTAAAAATTACCTTAAACTTGTTAAGATTAATTGTTATAACTTATGGGGCAGAATTTTACACATCCAAGTTTAGGTGTGTAATCCCCTTTGTGTTGGTTTGGATGTTGGGCCTTAAAAGTGGCGTTTGAGTGTTAAAAATCGGCCTTTGAAAAGGTGGCAAGTGAGTAGAAATAAAGGAAATGCTGCCCAATTTTCCATAGGAATTAGTAACCTTGAACTTGGAAATATTCTACTTTGAAACTAGAAGTTAATAAACGTATTATGGTCATTATAGGTTGACGTATTACGTGCGATAGTTGGAATTAACAAGTGGATTGACCGAAGAGGTATGTAGAGCTTTCCTATCTCTTGAGCATGAGTAGTTGTATCTATGTAGTACGGTATATGTACAAGATTTGATAATCTTCACTTGTTTTGAGGTATATGATATTTGTTTCGTTTTAAAGGTATAAGTCCCTTGGACATAGGGAAATGTGTTTGACTAACGTAAAATGTTAATATAACGGCTTTATGGAAAGTTGGTTATATTAGTTTGAGAAAAAGGTAAATAAAGAAGGGTTTACTTTACATAAAATAAGCAAGGGGAAAATGAGTTGAATTTGTGGAAGGTAAATTGTTTTAAGGCATTAATGGCCTAAGGTTTTAAAGGAAATGAAGTCACTTGATTTAGAAGCTTGGGATATTTTCTAAATGGAAAATTGTGACTTGTTTTGAAAGTAGTTGTGACATGATACTATGGATATTAGTATCTTGGAAGTTTTATATAAAAAGAAGTCATTTCGAAAAAGGGTTACGGTATGTGATACTTGGGTTAAATTCCCGGATTTCTCTTAAAAAGACATGTAGTGCCTTAATGAGCTAAAATGAGAGGATTTATATTAATAATGTTCATAAGAAGTTAGAAGATTTCTTATCTTGTTTATGTTATGATAAGCGTGGCGCTTATGTTATGTATACTAATAGGTTGTGTTGATTTATGTATTATTATTGTTATCATTTGAGTATTCGATAAGCGTGGCGCTTATGTTATGTATACTAGCCGGTTGTGCTGATTTATGTATTATCATTGTTATTACTGCGTATTCCATGTATTTGCTACCCATGATGCGAGTGCGGCGCTTGTACTCATGCGGGCCCATTGGGTCCATGCGGGTGAAATAGTCTCATGCGGGTGAAATAGTCTCATGCGGGTCCACAGGATCCATGCGGGTGAAATAGTCCCATGCGGGTGAAATAGTCCCATGCGAGGCGGATGGCCTTATGCGGATCCACGGGATCCATGCGGGTGAAACAGTCCCAGGAGTAGGATTGCTTAATGATACTACGGGCGAGAGATCCTGTTTTGATCATGAGCCTCCTATTTTTATGCAGTATTATACTTATACTTGTTACTCTCAATGTTAGTAAGGCACAGTCTGACCTAATTTGATTTTGATCTATAACTTAGTGTATTTTGGACTTATGATATTACTACGGTATTTTCGATTTTACATACTTGGTACGTTGTGTCGACCCCTTCGCCTGCGTTCAATCTGCGGTAAGGAAGCAGGTGGTAGATCCTCATTCCTAGGATCTTTTACTCAGGTGTCAGGAGCTCCATTTCTTTGGAGGCTCGACTTTTGGTATGGTTCTCCCTGGTGTTGTTGATGTTTTGTACATTCAGGGGCATGACGGGGCCTTGTCCCGTCATAGTGTTACTCCTTCTTAGAGGCCTGTAGTCTTGTCATAACTTGGTTTGTTTAAGGATGTAACTGTTCGGTTTTATGTACTTTTGGGGTAGCCATTTTGGGCTAGACTACTTTATATCATTATGGTTGTTTATTGTGAGTTTATATTCCACTGGTTTTCTCTGATGTTGTGTCACAAGGGTGCCCGAGTCAAGGCACCGGTCACGGATCCGGGGTCGGGTCGTGACAAAAGTGGTATCAGAGCAGTTAATCCTCGGAAAGGGTCTACAGGCCGTATCTAGTAGAGTCTTGACTATCGGTGTGTTGTGCACCACATCTCTAATCAGGAGGCTGCAGGATATTTAGGATTGGTTTCCATTCTTTCACTCTAAGATCGTGCAATAGAGCTGTGTTATAGGTTGAATTTCCTCTGACGTATTTTTCCTGTATCAGTTATGCCTTCACGCAACCGCGGCCCGAAGGCAAGCGATGAGGAACTACTAGTAGGGCACCGAGGGTTACCAGGGCATAGGCCCAGTCCTTACCGGATGAGGTGTTTCGGACGGCGAGTTCTACAACATCTCCAACCCAGCGAGAATCTGGCGGCGGCCATCGAGGCCGCGGTACGAGCCTCTAGTCCAGCCGGCGGCGAGAGGATATGGGCTACAAGGAGATGGCGATTCTTGGCGGATCGTGGCGAACGTGAGATAAGTGAGCAGCGATTCGGTTGTACCGTAGTTCGACAGAGCTGCTAGCGAGGCGAGGACTTTTGAGTTGCAACCACGAGTTTTATGGGTCGAGGCACGAGGATGATCTCGGGAGTTTATCCGAAGCGATTCTGGATCATGAGGGTGATCGGGGCTTCGCACCGAGTCGGTGGTACTAGGTTCGCATCGGTGCGGGGCAGCTGCGATTGGCGGTATGATTCATAGGAAGCGTCGGGAGCATGCGCTTCCGGTATTTGGGACGAGTTCTCGAGGCGTTACTTGGCCATTTCTTGCCTCCGCAGATGAGAGGCTCGGGCCGATAGATTTTGACATCGAGGCGAGTGGGCGGGCGGTCAGTACAACATGGAGTTTGACTCATTGGCTCGGTATGTGCGCTTTGGTAGCGACATGGAGGGCGGTGTACCGCTATGTCACGGGACTCGATGATCACTTGGCGAGAGTTGCGAGTGGCTCTTCACCGGGCATGGACATTGCCGCGTGCAGTATATGCGCGGTGTGAGAACGGCGGCGGATCGGCAGTGCTCGCGAGAAGAGGCGGGATGCGAGGTCCTCTGGTAGTTTTAGGGTAGACAACCCGAAGCAGCCAGCATTTGCACCACACCGATCAGAGCGCTCCACCATCTTCGGGGCGTCTGAGTATTGGGAGCGGGGCAGGTTCGAGCTTGGGTTCCCAGAGGACGAGTTCCGTCGAATAAGGCCACCTATACCTCGGTGTGGTCGATGTGGCGATTTCCATTATGGGGGTTGCCGTGTTACTCCAGGAGCTTGTTATTCTTGCGGCCAGCAGGGCCATTTGAGGAGAGATTGTCTGACCAGAGGCGGCGGGAATATGATGGCTCACCGGCGAAGTGCGTGGCTGGATCTTCGTCTTCGGTGGCAATGCGCCCGAGGCGAGGTGTTCACGGGCAGCAGCGCGGCGAAGTCATGGCGGGGGTTCTAGTTCAGGTCCTCGAACCGCATCTATGCTATGTCCAGTCGTCAGGACCAGGAGGTGTCACCCGATGTCGTCACATGTACATTATTGGTTTCTTGTTGTGATGTATATGCTTTGATAGATCCAGGTTCTACCTTGTCCTATATATCTCCTCATATTCTTTGGTAGAATAGGGATAGAGCCCGAGTCCAAGAATCTTTTGAGGTGGCTACGCCGTGGAGTCTTGGTGGTAGGCGGCGGGTATATAAGGCTTGCCCAGTGACTATAGCTAGTCGTCAGTCTCTATCTGACTTGATTGAGTTGGATTTGACAGACTTTGCTGTGCTTATTGTTATGGATTGGCTAGCGTCTTGCTATGCCAATGTGGGTATGAGAGAGACTAGTGCGGTTCGGTTTCTGGTGGCCGGTGATCGAGTGGAAAGGGAATCTTTGCATCAGAGGGGTAGGTTTATTTCTTACCTTAAGGCCAGGAAGATGGTGCGGAAAGGGTATATTTACCATTTGGTTCGGGTGTTTGATCTCGGTGAGATCTGGACCTTGATCGATTCCGGTTGTTAGAGAGTTTCCAGACGTATTCCCAGATGAGCTTCCGGGTATCTCTCCTGAGAGGGAGATTGAGGTTTGCATTGATTTGGCGCCAGACACTCGACCGATATCTATTCCGCCATACAGGATGGCACCTGCCGAGTTGAAGGAATTGAAGGACCGGTGAAAGATTTCTTTGGAGAAAGGCTTTATCGGGCCAAGTGTTTCTCCTGAGGCGCCGGTGTTATTTGTAAAGAAAGAAGGATGGGGCCTGCGTATGTGTATTGATTCTGAGCGGTGAACAAGGTAACTATCAAAGCAGATATCCTCCCGGGATTGATGATTTGTTTGACGATTGCGAGTGCGAGATGCTTTTCAAGATAGACTGCGATGCAGTTTACCATCAGGTACGAGTTACAGAGGCGGATATCCCAAAGAATGCATTCGGGACCGGTATGGGCACTATGAGTTCGGGGTGATGTCTTTGGATTGACCAACGCTCGTGGTATTCATGGATTTGATGAATAGGGTGTTCGTGCCATTCTTGGATATGTTCGTTATAGTGTTCATTGATGATATCTTGGTGTATTCGCGCGCGGTCGGGAGCATCTGAATCATTTGAGGGCGGTATCGAGTCCTCGAGGGGCGTGATTGTATGCGAGTTCTCGAAATCGCGAGTTTTGGGCGGCAGTGGCTTTCTTAGGGCATGTTATGGGCCGATGGTATTCGGGTTGTCTGACTAAGATCGAAGCGATCAGACTTGGCGCACCACTACAAGCGGAGAGTGCGCGGCTTTGGGCCTTGCGAGTTATTATCGGAGGTTTATGGAGAAGTTTGCTTCCATGTCGGCGCCTTTGACTAGTGACTCGAGCAGTATATTTGAGTGGGCGGATGCTTGTGAGAGAGTTTTGATTCTTGAAGGAGAAGTTGGCACCGCCTTGATTCTTACTCTTCCCGAGGTTTGGGCGGATATGTGGTTTATTGTGATGCGTCGGGTGTCGGGCATGGGTGCGTCTTTGATGCGACGGCAGAGTTATAACTACGCGTCTCGGCGGCAGGAAGCATGAGAAGAACTATCCCGCATGACTTAGAGTTGGCAGCGATGATTCATGCCTTGAAGATGCGGAGACACTATTTGTATGGGGTTCGTGTGGATATTTACACGGACCAGAGCCTCGATATATCTTCACCAAAGGGAGTGAACTTGCGGCGAGGCGGTGGTTGGAGGCTGCAGGATTATGATGTTGATATTCTATACCACCGGGAAGGCGATGTAGTTGCAGATGCCCTTAGTCGCAGATCGATGGGTAGTCTATCGATGTCTGCAGGGAAAAAGGATATGGTCAGAGATTCTTCACTAGCGAGCCTTGGGGTTCGTTTGTTTGATTCGATAGTGATGGAGTTCGTGTTCGAGAGGTTGCGAGTCTTCCATCGTCGAGGAGGTGAAGAGGCGGCGATATGAGGATCCGATTATGGTGCGGTATCGAGATGCCGCTCTTGAAGAAGAAAGTCTATTTGAGGTGGCGCTGACGGTGCTAAGGTTTGAGGCCGATTGTGTGTTCCGATGTAGCGAGGACTTCGTCGCAGATTTTGGGGAGGCACGCGGTGCTCGTTATTCTATTCACCGGGTCGACTAAGATGTACCATGACCTCGGTGTGTGTATTGGTGGGATGGCACGAAGAGGGGCGTGGCGAGTTTTGTTGCACGCGATGTTCTAATTGTCGGAGTCAAGATTGAGTACCAAAAGCCCGGTGGGCTATTGTAGGCTATTGATATTCCGACTTGGATGTGGGAGGTGATAAATATGGATTTTATTACAGGGCTACCTACCACTCAGAGGAAGCATGATTCTATTTGGGTGATTGTCGGCGGTGTGAAATCAGCCCATTTTCCGTCGAGCAGCGTTCTCGGTGAGACTATGCGGATTATATATTAGAGATTGTGAGGCGCACGAGTCGGTGTCGATTATATCGGATAGAGAGCGGTTCTTGGCTAACCGGAGGTCTTTTCGGAAGGGATTAGGGACACGGTGAGTCTCGATCTGCATTTCACCTCGGATCGACGGGCAGCCGATCGACTATCCGACAGGCGAGGATATCTGCGGGCTTGTGTTATTGATTTGAGGGTATTGGGAGGATCATTTACCTCTTGTGGAGTTTGCTTATAACAACAGCTACCATTCTAGTATTCATATGGCGCCTTATGAGGCCTTATACGGGAGGAAGTGCAGGTCACCGATAGACTGGTTCGAGGTAGGAGAAGTTCAGTTAGTCGGGCGGACTTGGTTCGTGACGATGGATAAGGTGAAACTTATCCAGAGGCGGTTATTAGCAGCCAGTCGGCGAAGTCGTATCACGGTCGTGGCGTCGGCACTTGGAGTTTGAGGTACATGATTGGGTTTTCTGAAGGTGTCACCGTGAAGCGGCGTGATGAGATTTGGGAAGAAGGAAAACTTAGCCCAGGTACATTGGGCCTTACAGTGTCGGAGGGTAGGCAAGGTTGCTATGAGTTGGATCTGCCGTCCGATCTAGAGGCAGTACATCCAGTGTTTCATGTGTCTATGTTGCGAAAATGTATTGGAGACCCATCTAGAGTACATCCGATTCATGAGGTTCAGGTAACAGAGGAGTTATCGTATGAGGAGAGTCCCATAGCGATACTCGATCGTCAGGTTAGGCGATTACGGACAAAGGATGTGGCTTAGTCGAGTCTTATGGCGGGCGAGAACAGAGAGGAGATGACGTGGGAAGCAGAGGATGACATGATGAAGAAATATCCTCACTTATTCCCTATACCTCCAGGTAACCCACGTTCCTAAATTGTTGGTCTTTAAATTTAGTAATTATGCTTGAGTTTTGTTGTGGCCATGTGGAGCGTCTTTATTTGAGTCTATGTCGATATTGTGATTTGAGTAAGCCTAGAAGGAACATTCGGGACGAATGTTTCTAAGGGGGGAGAATGTTATACCCCGTGGTTCAGGTCGTGTGTATGGGGCCGTGCGAAAGGAGTTAGGACTCGAAATCAAAAAAAATCGGTCGAGCCTGTGTATGCCGGAGCGGCGTCAGCGAAATTGAGCGCGGCCGAAATCGGGCGCCGGAAGTTCCGAGTCCGCATGGCCGCCGCTCCGATCTGGCCGAGGCGGGAAATCTGGCGGAAAAACTTAGGAAAATCTGATCTTTTATTTTAAAAAGGACATGGGAGGGTGACAAGTGTCCCCCCCCCCCCATCTGATTTTACATGCATTATATTGACTAAGTCTTAAAGACTTGGTCATCTTTCATCTCTCTCTTAGACAAAAGCTCTTCCTTCTCTCTTAAATATTTCAAGCTCCTCCTTCTCTATAAGATTCCAAGAGATATTCTAGCCTTAGGAAAAATCTGAAAAGTAAAGGCAAGAAGGAAGCTTGTGGCTAGCTTGTGAAGGTTGTTGTGGTGGTGTTCTTGGAAAGGAAGCTAGCAAGTTGTTGGAAAAATTTGGCTAAAGCTCTAAGGTAATGATTATTCCTTTATAATTAGTTTTTAGTGTTGCATGTTAAGAAGAAAGAACTTGTGGTAGTAAATAATGCTCTTAGAGTCATTGCATGCAAGAAATGTGGTTTGGGTATGAAGGATTTGGCTAAAGAGGTTATGTGAGCATGTTGTAGCCTAAAAATTACCTTAAACTTGTTAAGATTAATTGTTATAACTTATGGGACAGAATTTTACACACCCAAGTTTAGGTGTGTAATCCCCTTTGTGTTGGTTTGGATGTTGGGCCTTAAAAGTGGCGTTTGAGTGTTAAAAATCGGCCTTTGAAAAGGTGGCAAGTGAGTAGAAATAAAGGAAATGCTGCCCAATTTTCCATAGGAATTAGTAACCTTGAACTTGGAAATATTCTACTTTGAAACTAGAAGTTAATAAACGTATTATGGTCATTATAGGTTGATGTATTACGTGCGATAGTTGGAATTAACAAGTGGATTGACCGAAGAGGTATGTAGAGCTTTCATATCTCTTGAGCATGAGTAGTTGTATCTATGTAGTACGGTATATGTACAAGATTTGATAATCTTCACTTGTTTTGAGGTATATGATACTTGTTTCATTTTAAAGGTATAAGTCCCTTGGACATAGGGAAATGTGTTTGACTAACGTAAAATGTTAATATAACGGCTTTATGGAAAGTTGGTTATATTAGTTTGAGAAAAAGGTAAATAAAGAAGGGTTTACTTTACATAAAATAAGCAAGGGGAAAATGAGTTGAATTTGTGGAAGGTAAATTGTTTTAAGGCATTAATGGCCTAAGGTTTTAAAGGAAATGAAGTCACTTGATTTAGAAGCTTGGGATATTTTCTAAATGGAAAATTGTGACTTGTTTTGAAAGTGGTTGTGACATGATACTATGGATATTAGTATCTTGGAAGTTTTATATAAAAAGGAGTCATTTCGAAAAAGGGTTACGGTATGTGATACTTGGGTTAAATTCCCGGATTTCTCTTAAAAAGACATGTAGTGCCTTAATGAGCTAAAATGAGAGGATTTATATTAATAATGTTTATAAGAAGTTAGAAGATTTCTTATCTTGTTTATGTTATGATAATCCGGTAGCGCTTATGTTATGTATACTAGCCGGTTGTACTGATTTATGTATTATTATTGTTATCACTGAGTATTCTGATAAGCCGGTAGCGCTTATGTTATGTATACTAGCCGGTTGTGCTGATTTATGTGTTATCATTGTTATTACTGCGTATTCCATGGATTTGCTACCCATGATGCGAGTGCGGCACTTGTACTCATGCGGGCTCATTGGGTCCATGCGGGTGAAATAGTCTCATGCGGGTCCACAGGATCCATGCGGGTGAAATAGTCCCATGCGAGGCGGATGGCCTTATGCGGATCCACAGGATCCATGCGGGTGAAACAGTCCCAGGAGTAGGATTGCGTAATGATACTACGGGCGAGAGATCCTGTTTTGATCATGAGCCTCCTATTTTTATGCAGTATTATATTTATACTTGTTACTCTCATTGTTAGTAAGGCACAGTGCAACCTAATTTTATTTTGATCTATAACTTTCGTGTATTTTGGACTTATGATATTACTACAGTATTTTCCAGTTTTACATACTTGGTACGTTGTGTACTGACCCCCTTCCTCGGGGGCTGCGTTATCTGCGCGAGTAAGGGAAAGCAGGTGGTAGATCCTCATTCCTAGGATCTTTTACTCAGGTGTCAGGAGCTCCATTTCTTCGGAGGCTCGACTTTTGGTATGGTTCTCCCTGGTGTTGTTGATGTTTTGTACATTCAGGGGCATGACGGAGCCCTGTCCCGTCATAGTATTACTCCTTCTTAGAGGCCTGTAGTCTTGTCATAACTTGGTTTGTTTAAGGATGTAACTTTTCGGTTTTATGTACTTTTGGGGTAGCCATTTTGGGCTAGACTACTTTATATCATTATGGTTGTTTATTGTGAGTTTATATTCCGCTGGTTTTCTCTGATGTTGTGTCGCAAGGGTGCCCGGGTCAAGACACCAGTCACGGATCCGGGGTCGGGTCGTGACAAATACTTTCTCAATTAGATTACCATTGAGGAAAGCAGTTTTAACGTCCATATGCCAAATGTCATAATCATAATATGCAGCTATTGCAAGAAAAATCTGACTGGACTTAATCTTAGCAACATATGAAAAAGTTTCATCAAAATCGACCCCAGGCCGTTGATTATAACCTTTAGCCACCAACATTGCTTTATAAGAATGTACCTTGCCAAATGCATCAATATTCTTCTTGAAGACCCATTTGCACCCTATGGGTTTGACCCCAGCTGGCAAATCAACCAAGTTTCATACTTGATTGATGTACATAGATTCCATCTCGGATTTCATGGCTTCTTGCTATCTCTTCTAATCAATGTCCAACATTGCTTCGCTATAGGTTATAGGATCATCGTCATCGGGAATATCTATCTCACTGTGTGTTTCCACGAGTAGATTTAGTCTTTCAGGAGGACGATAAGTCCTACTGGACATACAGAGTTGATTGTTTTGCAGTTCAGTACTTGATATTTTCTAACTCTGCGAGGGTTCTTGTGTGTTGGTTAATCCACCAACTCGAGATCTTTCAGAAATATCATTTTCATGTCTTTCCTAAATGAGAGGAGGCACAACCATTGCGTCTACTCCCAAGGGTTGTGTATGAGGACCTTGTATTTCTGCATTGTTCCTCGTAACACTCCCACTGGCTGAAGGGAGTCCTTGAAGTACCCAATCTTCGCCAAATACTCTAATTGAATTCTTGCATTGGTCATTCGGCAATGATTCAACCTAGAATATATATTGAGGTTTGTATAGCATGTCCCTAAAGGTATGTCGGTAGAACTGTAAAGCTCATCATGGATTGAACTATATCCAATAAGGTTCGGTTTCTCCTTTCAGCAACACCATTCATCTGTGGTGTTCCAGGAGGTGTTAATTCTAAATGGACTCTATGTAGCTTTAAGTAATCTAAAAACTCATTGCTCAAGTATTCACCTCCTCGATCCGATCGAAGGGTCTTGATACTTGTTGTTTCTCCACTTCAGACTTGTACTCCTTGAACTTTTCAAAAGCCTCGGATTTGTATTTCATAAGATACACATATCCATACCTTGTCAAGTCGTCAGTAAAAGTAATGAAGTAATGGACCTTGTCAAATCGAGAATGGTCCACATACGTCAGTATGTACCAACTCAAACACCTCTTTGGGCACCTTTCCCAGAAAGTGGTTTGTTGGTCATCTTACCTTTCAAACAGGATTCACAGTTACCATAATACTCCAAGTCAAATGGTTCGAGGTAGTCAAGTTTCCTTAACCTTGCTATCCTTGTTTGATTGATATGACCAAGTCTACAATGTCATAGGTAGGTAGAGTTTTTCTTACTTATCTTAGCTCGTTTGTTTTGTACATTGAATATTTCTCGACTACAGTTTAGTGTATATAATCCATCCACAAGAGGCACAGGTCCATATATAACATTATCAAAAGATAGTATTTGACTGCCATTATAAATATATGAGGAAAAACCATTCATGTCCAGAACTGGGATAGAAATGATATTCCTCGTTAATGAGAGTACATAATAGCAATCATTCAACACAAAACAATGGCCAGAATGCAAATTTAATCTATAAGTTCCTATGCGTTCAACATCTACTCGTGCTCCATTTCCAACGCGTAGGTCCACCTCTCTTGGTCCAACCTTCTTGTTGTCAGTTAGCTCATGCACATTTGTACAAATGTGTGAGCCACAAGCGGTATCGAATACCCAGGAATGAGAGTTGTTTATAGATAAATTTATTTCAATGACGTACATACCTTGTCCATTAGAGCAGGAGCACCTGGTGTTTTCCCTTATCCTGGTGCGGTGCAGTCTTTCTTATAATGCCCCTTCCTGTTACAGTTGCGGCATACATCTTTGGCTAGAATCACCTTCTTCTTCTTTCACGCCTCTCTTAGGCTTCATAACTGAGGGCGCATCGATTGCTTTGCCCTTCTTTTTCTGTCATTCCTTGCCTTTCGGCTTGGGCCGACTGGAAGTTGCCTTTGGAAGTTGAAGATTCAAAGGTCTTTAGCATGTTGTGCAGCTCCGACAGACTCGCCTTCATTCCGTTCATGTTGTAGTTAACAATGAAATTTTTGAACGAACAAGGAAGTGAGTTCAGGATGAGTGTGGAAATGAGGTTACTCTACAGTTTTATACCGATCGAGGCCACTATCAGCCCTATTATCTTAATAGCTCATATTCTATTATCTGGGACTGAGAGTCATAGAGACTCTTCAAATGTTCGAGCATCTCGTTAGGGCCCATGTTCTCATGTTGTCTCTGAAGTTCCACTGACATGGAAGACAACATGACACATTGAGCTGAAGTGGCGTCATCTAGGTATTTTTGGTAGGTTGTCTTGTCAAAAGTGGCATATTGAGAAGAATCTTCGGTGGGGACTGCGGGAATACATTGTTCAGCACATATTCTATCCTTTCTTGCCTTGGGACAATTCTTAGGTTCCTAAGCCAGTCCAGATAGTTTGGTCCGGTTAGTTTGTTCATTTCCATCAGCATTTTAAGTGATAGGCTCGACATTTTGATAGTCTGAAGAGTTAGATAGACAGGAAACTACAATCAAATTTATTTCCTATTACACACATTTGTTTAGGCTAATTAATCACGGTCTTTTGTTTAATTAGCTCCCACTATTTTAGCCTACTTCTATGACCCAGTGGTAGAATACGTGTTAGGCGTATTTTTTATACGTTTTTTGAGTCATTTTTAGTTAGTATTTTACTCATTTTGTTGATGTTTAGTATAGTATTATGGTCGTTTTCCTTTCTTTTGTGTCACAGCGGTCAGAAATGGAGAAATGGCGAAAATGAGAGGAAATGAGCTTATTTGAGATGGAATTGCACACAAAAGGGCCAATAACTGAAATCTAAGAAGTCCCGAGAAGTATAGAAGAGATCAGATGAAGTCCGGACGAAAAAAGGGACAAGAAACGAAAAATCGAAAAAAAAGTCGTCACCGACGCCGTGGTGCCTGGCAGCAGCGCCGCGGCGCCGACCCTGAAATTTCCGGAAACTTGCAGATTTTTCGGCGCCGTGGCGCCCAATCTCAGGGCCACGGCGCCGACGCGGGATTTTTGATGTTTTGGGCCGAATTTGACACGTTTTCAGAGTCCACAAGGGATAACTTTTCCTACCTACAAAACCTATATAATCCCTAAAACCCTACTCATTAATCTATCATCCTTCAGACCTCCTCATACCACCATTCTACACTCATCCACCTTGTAAATATTCCACAACACCACTCTTGGACGCTAGAAGGCTTGGAGATTTGTTCTTAAGTATTTTCTTTCTCTTTTGTTTTGTTTATTTCAGTTCATGTATGGAGATTGTATTAGTTCTTACCGTGACTATG
The DNA here is from genome assembly GCA_029844215.1 of Przewalskia tangutica. NCBI lineage: Eukaryota > Viridiplantae > Streptophyta > Magnoliopsida > Solanales > Solanaceae > Przewalskia > Przewalskia tangutica. Next base: position 138,382,943 of record CM056718.1, on the reverse strand, counting down.
GCTAGGAGGTAATTACTTATTAGGGATTTCCTTGTGATTCGTTTGAAACTCTTATTCATGAATTAGTGTATTAGTTTGTTTTCTTCTTTATATAGTTGAGATTTATTCAATAATTGCTTTGATTGCTTGGTAATTAATTGATCACTAATTATCATCACATATATGATTTCTAATCGAGATCTGAAAGGGGAGACTGTGAATATGCTATAGTTGAACAAACATAGGTTAAAATCGTGGACGAAAGTACCTCGATACTTGTGTAGTTTAATAGGTTATTGTTTTTAATCCTTCTTTGTGGTAAATCCTATCATCGAAGGATAGAAGGGTTCTGCATCGGGGTTGAGTGTTTATATATCCTAACCGGAATATAAAACGGCTTAGTTAACCTGTTATCTTAACATAGAAGAAGAACTTTTATTGTTGCATTAAGAATTGAATAGAGTGGATAGTTGATGATCTTGGAAGCCCTAATTCTCCATCATAACTGATTTAAATCAAAGTCTTTTTATAATTAGTTATTTCCTGCATTATTAGTCTAAAATTCTAAACCAATTAACGTTAACCAAATAGATATTATAGAATAGATAACCGATACTTGAAAACCAGTCCCTGAGGACGATATTCGGTCTTACCTAGACTATATTACTTGTAACGATACATGCACTTGCGTTTTAAGCGTGTGGATAAATCGCTAACAATACGGACCTAAATTTATTTTAATGTCATAATGGGCCAAGATCCAAGCCTATGCTATCTCCGCGTTTGATTTGGCTGATAACTTCAATAGCACATCTTGGTAGGTTTTAAACCAATTACAAAATTTATTTGCAACTCTTGATTGATCAAATATTTATTTAATCTTGCGTCCTTAGATTAGTCCGACACTTTGGCGCCAAAATTTGTCTAAGCAAGACAACCCCATTACACGACTGCGTTTATGTATCTAAGTAAACTTGGCCTTTGTGAGCAAACATTTTGGTGTAAATACCCGCAAAAGTTTATCATGTACTTTACATTTAAACACATCTATGAAAGAGTCTGACTCCTCGTAGACTTAGAGCAAATGCTTTGACATAAATACTCGTATCGCCGAAAAGGATTTTGCACTCTAACAATTATAATAGATGACGCATTATAATTTAGACTTGTATTTAAAATTTGGGGAACATTTTTATTTTCGGAGATTTTAACCTAGATCAACAATTTCGTATCATATCATATACGACTTATTATCATGCAATTTCTAAAACACGTTTAAATGGGAACCATCAACCTAATAGGCATGATATAAGATGGTTTGATCAATTACTGGGCGCCGCCTACCCAGACAGTTATAGCGGACATTATGCTAATAATTAAATGCATGCATTTAAAACACTTAACATATATATCGTGTATTACTCAATAATATACAATTAATAATAATCATGGGTTAGTTTGTGTAAACTCTAAATCTAAGTCTAATCCAAACAATCCCTTAAAAAAAATCTGATTTTAAAATTGATTTTCAGGGTTTTTCTGCAAACTTTCAGAATTTACAGTTTAGTCCCTCAAGAATTTAAAATTTGCAATTTGAACCCCTTTAAATTCAGAAAATTCAATTTTAATTTTCAAAAAATATTTTCAGATTTCAGGGACCTGTCTGCAAATTCCATAATTTAAAATCATATTTTCAGAAACTATATTTAATTGCAGATTTGCCCAATAGGACCAAATCCACTAATTTGAAAAAGTTTTAATTTCAGATTCTGAAACTTTTAAACTTCAGAATCAGAATTTGAAATCTTTTAAACTTCAGTTTCTGATTCTGAAATTTTTCTTTTTAATGGAGCTTCGGCGTCGTGGCCCTAGAGGCAGTGACCAAAAAATTTAGCTTATGGATGAACAACGACGTGACGCTTCAAAACGGAGCTGCAGCGCTTTGTCAAACCCTAGGTAGCGCTGCGGAGCTCCACCGTGGAGCTGCGACGCCTCTATCTCAGAAACACAAAATTTGCATTTCCGAAACCATAAAACTGGTTTAGGGTCATATTTGCATATTCATCCTCGTTACCCTTCACCATCAAACAACACGTTCATCGACCATCATTCAATCTCTTCTCGTTCTTTGCTTCAGTGCACCATGCTCGTAAGAACCGGTTACACACATCAACTTAGAAGAGTTAGATTGTAATGACTTCCTCGATTACATCATTGTTTAACAGTTCGGGAGATAAGGATTATGTGTTTCTTAAGATATTAGGTTTTCAAGCTTTAAAAGACATTTTCAGATTTAAACAAATTATAACCCATAATATCACTAATAATCATTACATAATCACACAAAACAACCTGGCTCTGATACCACTGTATGATTTTGTTGGGTTCGTGTACGCAGCGGAATTTAAAAATTTATGTTTCAAACCCAACAAACGATGAACTGCAGGATGATTGTGTAATAATGTAAATATATGTAATTATACATGTATAGTAACTGTAATACATCAATAAAATACTTACGGTTTGACTTTGATATATCCCTCTTTCGAACAGCTAGAAAATTCGGCAGATGTTCAAGCGAATTTGATTCTGTCTCTAAGACTTAGAATGAAATATGAATATTATGTGTGTCTTGAATAATGAATGAAAGCCTCTAGTTATAGCTGCATTTTAGGTCTAAAACGCAACTAAGATTTCCCGTGGGTCAGGCCCGAACGAAAGCAATGGGTCGATTCGGACTTCCCGTTGCCTCGTACGCCGCACTCCAAATAGAGCGTCGCGGCGCCATGGTTCCGAGACCACATATGTCTGGCGTGAAACGACTCTCCGCAGAATGCGAGGTAAGATCACAGACCAGACGCGCGTGGTCCGACCCTTCCCCGGACCCCGCACATAGTGGAAGCTTAGTGCACAAGACTGCCATTCTTTAATCATATAGTTTTCAAACAAAATTATATGAACTTTATGTATAATTTATCCAACGCATGAAGCTAGAAATAATTTAAAATAGGTCGTTTATTTTAAATAAGGAAAAATGGATGAAAATGATATTAAAATCATTATTGTTCTTCTTCCTGCCAACTAACATCCACCCTTACCCCTCCCCAACTGGTTTAGAGGTTTTATTTCTGACTTAGTATAACAAAGCAGGTTTTATTTCTAACATTATTTAACAAAACTCTATTATAAAAGACTAAAAATTTGACTAGAATTCTATTAGTATTTATAAATTGTATGCACATGTACCACTTGACAATTATCATTACTCAAGGATAACCCAACTTGCATTATATGGTCATGAAAAGTTTGGTCAAATGTGGTTGTAGCTTGTCCTAAGACCTTTATTTTTAATAACTGTCGATATTTGATTCACTAGTTTGGTCAAATATTTGATTCACTAGCTCAAGGATATGTGGTTGTAGCTTGTCATAGTGCTTCTCGTCATACTAAAAATTTATTTTACAAATTAAATTAGGTATAATGTTTTAGAACTTTTTAGATTTGGCGTTGTTTAATCGGTGCTTGTTCATGTGGACTGATTTTTATTTTAATTATTATTTGAAGCGAAGTCAAAATTTGATGGTTATGATTTTAAAATTTTAGCCTGTTTAAATTGATGAGTTTTAATTTAATAAATTAAATAGGTCATGATACCACATTATGTAAAAAAAATAAAAATAACTAACGCAGATAAATAATATAAATAAAATACGTTACAAACATATATGGCCGCAAAAATTAAATTATAGAGACTATGGGCCTATAACCGTGACGTTTAAATATACGTTTCGTCTTCCTTTTCCTTGTTCACTTTAAACAACAACACCAATCACATAGGGTTGACTGCTTTTTCTGAAAGGGTAAAAGTCAGAAGAATATACTTTTATAGGGTTTTGCATATGACCTATTAATTTTCCTTTGTGGGATTTTCTTGGTTATATGCCGTTTCAATCCCAGGTAAAAAAAATCTTTCTTTTTTATTTTTTCTCTAATTTGTGTGATTCTTGTATCTGTGTGTGGATTTTCTTGATATGTTAAGGTGGGGAATTGAGTTTCTGATCTGATAAAAATATGTTTTTTAATACTGTTTATGCCTTATATATGAATATTTAGGCTGTAAAGTTTGATTCTTTATTGCTTTTGTTTTGAATCTTGTCATATTGTACTTTTAGGTATGTGTTGGAACCAATTTTTTGGATTTATTCGTGTGTTTGTTGTTTGGGAATCTTTTTGTTTATTGGAATTTGTGCTAAGACTATTGGTAATAAGGTTTGCTTATTCATGGTGTTTTGAAATTTGATTTTTGTGTGGCTATTCTATGATGAACTTATGGGAATCATGGTGGTGATTTTTATGCTTTACTATGAAGGTAAGTTTTTGCTTGGTAAAAACTAGTACTCTGTTTTTAAGAACTGATTGTTCTTCTACTACTATACAATCTCTTAGGAGGTTCTAATTATGTATGGGTACAATGAAGTTCTTTGAATTTTGTAGGGAGTATTATTGTAATTGTAACTAAAGGTGTACCTTTTTACTTGTATAATCTTGTACTACTATGTAATGAAAGTATTATTGTGCATTTGACGACTGTTCATTGATATTAATGAGATTTAGCGATGAATGTGACATAAGTTTGTTGTTACTTCTCAATCCAATTATTTAGTTCTTGTCCCTACTCTTTGATTGCTAGAAGGAATTTTTGATAGTCGCAATATGCTTTGTAGGAAGGGTTATATGAAGAATTTCATGACTTTATTGACCTTACAGGAAAAAAGAAGTTTTTCTATGTTTTATGATACTTCTTAATTGTTGATTGAGTGGAATTGTAATGGGTATGAAATGGCGTAGATGCTTTTATTTTATTGGACCACTATCAATTTGCTACTGTCCTATTGACAACTTGAAGTCTTGAACAACCATGAACTAGCAATGTTGATTGGGATCCTTGATTAGCGTGCTTGCATGTTAAATACAATTGCATTACTGAACTAGTCAAATTGTTGCTCCGTTGTCTTTCTCAAGCTTGGTTTTATTTAGTATTGTGCCTTGACATACTGACCCTTTTCTCCTGGTTATGATTTTTCAGGGTCCAGTAGACTTCAATTACAACAGAATAGTATTGTTTAGGACATGGAGCAATCTGCCTTTTCTCAGATCACTTTGAGTATGCTTTCTCATTTCAGGAAGTCCTTGATTGGCGGTTCATCCGTGGAGATCTCCTTGTTGTTTCCTTTGTCAATTGCACATAGTGAACAACTCCTCTTGAATGATCAGTACAGGAGACCCTATGTGATTTCCACATAAGATAGGTGTTGGATGTTTAGTGCAATTCCGCTAGTAAGCAGCACACCTTCTTATGATGTCATTGGGAATTAGTTAGCTTTCTACACACTTGCTTCGGGTTTGGTAGTTTATAAAGACCTCTTCTTCACAATTCGTTCTACTGAAGACTTGGTATCAGATTAATGTGTATTGGAGGCAAGGAGCTAATGTGTTTTTGAGAAAGAAGGTTCTGTGAATTGGGTGTATAATTCGACCTGTTGAATTGAGTTGTTTGGTATTAAGATGCACTGCACCACTTGCCTTTGCTTGCTTTCTCTCCCCTGTTACAGTTTTGGATTTTCTTATGCCATATATCTTACTAATAAGGCTGTGAAGCCCATCCGTCCTCTTATTGCCGATTCTGCCCTCATCAGTTTTGCAGAAGGAAACTAAGGGGGATTTTTCTGAATCAGCCAGGTCATAGTTCCTTTTAGTATTTTTTTTCTTTTCCCGTCATCCTGAGACAGAAGAACTCCACTTTGTTTAAGTGTGTCGTCCCTCTGCTCCAATAAATACGAGTCCTACGTGCTATTGAAGCTGATAAAAATGGAAAGGTGCTGGTCTCACTCATTTCCCTTATTGTTTTTGGTTTCTTTTTTCTATATGCTTATCTAAGCTTTCTTAATGGTGCAGGTACCAGATAATTAAGGAAGTTGGTAATGGTACGTTTGGAAATGTTTGGCGTGCTCTTAATGAACAGACCGGTGAAGTGGTAAGTGTAGATGTGTAAGGAACAACTAAGGACCTACTGATGTTGCTGTAGTTTGGCAGTCCTTTAATTCTATTCATTTTTCCAACACAGGTTGCGATTAAAAAGATGAAGAAGAATTACTATTCGTGGGAAGAATGCATGAATTTGAGAGAGGTCAAGGTTAGGGTGATTTCCTTCCTTTTGGTGTCTTCTCTGCTGAAAATTTAATAACCGTGAATTCTTTTGCAGTCTCTGAGAAAAATGAACCATCTGAATATTGTGAAACTCAAGGAAGTGGTTAGGGAGAATGACATTTTGTACTTCGTGTTTGAATACATGGTATGTCATGATTTTCCTCTGTAATGTATATTTGGGACCAGTCAGTTAATTGAATGAGCTTTTGCAGGAGTGCAATTTATACCAGCTTATGAAGGACAGAGCAAAGCTTTTCTCAGAATCCGAAGTAAGAAATTGGTGCTTCCAAGTATTTCAAGGTCTTGCTTACATGCATCAACAAGGATATTTTCATCGTGACCTTAAGCCAGGTGTTTGACTTCTCCTCTTTTTTATCTGTAATGCTTTGGATGATGAAGAGTTGACTTAACATAAACTATCTTAGTGAACGATATGAGCTGTACTCACTTTTTCCTGTGGGAACCCTTTGTCGTGAAGACTTATATATCTATACTGATACATTGTCCCTATTCCCCTTCTTTTCTTTTATTTTAATTTTTCTAAGGTTTGTTCTTCCCCTATTCCGGCTCTTGCTTGCAGTCATCATTTAGTTAACTTCTTGAAATGTCTACTGCTTTTTGAGTTGGGTGCACTGAGCTAGGCAAAACAAAATATGCGTTCAGGATTTTTGAGATGTACTGTTAAGGGCATCGAGGAAAGCTACAAAAGCTAATACGATTTATTTGTGTTTGTTATATATATATATGCATACAATCACGAAAATTTGCATTTTATAGCAGTTGAATACGTCTTTTATGTTTAGGGAGTTTATGACATCATAATTCATTCCATTCTGATCTGACCCATTTTAGCATACGATACTGATGGTCGTGCAGAGAACTTGTTGGTTTCGAAAGATATAATTAAGGTTGCTGATTTTGGTCTTGCTCGGGAGATCAACTCTCAGCCTCCATATACGGAATATGTATCAACACGTTGGTATCGTGCTCCTGAAATTCTTCTCCAATCACCAATCTATGGTCCTGCTGTCGATATGTGGGCAATGGGTGCTATAATGGCTGAGTTGTTTAGTCTTCGTCCGCTGTTTCCGGGTTCAAGTGAAGCAGATGAGATCTACAAAATATGCAGTGTTATAGGGACCCCAACCAAGAGGGACTGGGCTCAGGGGCTGGAACTTGCTAGTGCTATTAACTACCAATTTCCGCAGATTGCTGCTGTAGATCTCACCTTGCTAGTTCCATCTGCCAGTGAAAATGCTATTAGCCTAATCACGGTAAGAAGTGGTTAAAAGCATTCATATCACTTTCCTTAATTGTTCACAACTTCGTCATATACAACGTTTCTGAATATACTTCCCAAAGGGAATATATATCTGATAGGTTGGCATTCCTCTTCTTTTTTTTTCCGTTTTACTTGCTGCAGTCACTTTGTTCATGGGATCCTTGTAAGAGGCCGACGGCGATCAATGCTCTTCAGCATCCTTTCTTCCAGGTGGCAAACTCCTTCCCTTTTTAGCCTAATGTACACAAGTCAGTGTTCTGTCTCTCTAATAAATTAGATAAATCATTTGTGATGTGGCAGAGTTGCTTTTATGTACCTCCATCACTCCGTGCAAAGGCTGCTGTTTCTAAGACTCCTCCTTCTGGTTTGTACCGTCTACTATTTTTACTTGAAATAAACTCAGATTTTATGATGAACTTAAAAAGGTTTTTTTGTGGTTGTAGCTTGCGTGAGGGGTGCATTGGAGCCGAAGTACAAGTGGTCATCTGGGTTGTTGCACAACCCCAAACCTAGCAGCAACTTCTCTACTGTCAAGTCACAGGTGCCCTTTAACGCAGGTAACATACAGGAATTTGAAGGATTTTACTGGGGTCCAGTTAAATCAGAGGGCTAGCATTCCTTGCACAAACCTTTTACTATTTTTCTTTTCTGAATTTAAATGTGAAAGAACCAACCATCTTTTCAGCTATAGATACAAATGTCCACACCTTCTTTATTCTCATATACTTATACAATTGTTTTTACACTGGCACTCGTGTAACAGGTGTACAAAGGAAGCTGGATATGAATTATCAGGTAGGTGTCCTTGGAAACAACCTTATCTTTATTGTTCATATCTTATAGACAAGACAAATGTTGTGGCTAGACGTAGTGGTATTCTACCTGAATCTAATTTATGCAACAATTGTTCAGGATGCGATGAGGAACGATAAAACCCTGCAAGGCTCTGCTAACCAACAACCAAAATATCGACCTCCTGGAAAGAACGTTCCAAGTGAGTCATTCAATTTTTTTTCCCCACAAACTCTCTTGGCCAGAACAAATTTCCATGGTATACTTGTATTGTTGTGCCCCTAAAGCTAGTTAATTTTTTGGGCTTGACAGTGGTTGGTCCTGGAGTGAAGAGTTTTGCTGTTTCTGATGCAGCTGAGAAGCTAGCGAACGTGAGCATTGACTCTGGCAGAGGACCTATAAAGCCTCCAGTAGTTAAGCCAATGAAGGCAGGAGGGTGGCATGGACAACACGACTTGTTCCATGGACGGTCTAAAGAGTTTCTTCCTGGAAGAAGCTTTTCAAGGAAAGTTGCCGGATAAATAAATGTCCTATAATAGCCGAGAGTATCGTACTTTGTTCTAGTGTTTTTATTCGCGATAGTAGTCTTTATGTGCACTGCTAAATTTGATGTTACTTTGGTGAGTGAGCAGTCTTGTGCTTGCAAGTTTTTTGTTTCGTTTTGGTGATACCGTTGCATCTGGTGTTTTGAATATAAGTTTTTGCTTGTGTTGTTACTGTCACATCTTCATTCAAGTTGTTCAATAAATGTTTTTGCCAACTAATATATCTATCATGGGATAGAACTCACTAATAGTGTAATAAGTTCTAATATTATCAATGTATATTAAATTTCAACTAATAGTGTAAAAAGTTCTTATGTTAATAGTGTGTATAACTTAAATCCTTTTATCGTTGCTTTCTTTTGTGCATAATATGAAGTTGCCCTGGTAAAAGCAGAGACTTGGTTAGTAAGGCAGTCCCGTCATGCTGTCATATCAAGTGTATCCCAACCCGCAAGGGTAGCGAGTTAATGTAGCGATGAAGCGCGGGGCCATGGTCGCGAGTTCGATCCTGCGCATAAACCTTGGTTGGCGCATCGCGTACTGCCAGTGTGGTTTACATGGTGGCGTGGTTTGCCATTTCTGCGTCGGTCGAGTTTACCTGTGCGTCTTCGAAAGAGTAGCGGTGCGAGTTCGCCGTCAAAAAAAAAAAAAAAAAAAGTGTATCCCAATTGGCAGCTTCTAATTTGTTTTGGTAAAATTTTAATATTGCTTCTGTAATTTAAGCGTCTTAATTTTCTTTTTGGTATATTCCAAAAAACGTCTCTTTTTGTCTTAATTTTCTTTTTGGTATATTCCAAAAAACGTTTCTTTTTATATTTAGTAATAGTAAGTTTAATTTGGAAATAGAACTAAGCACTTTGCTAGAACCAAGCTTGACTTTTACCCACAATATTACTAGTCACAAAACACAAGGTAATTTTATAGTCCAATTGACCAAACAACTAATTTCACTTTTTATGGATGGTTATTTATACTTTGTTCAAATTTATATGAAATTATTAACTTATTAGTATGTTAAAAAAATGACATATTTATATGTTTAGAAATAATTTAACCTAAATTTATTTTACTTTTAATGAAAAACTTTTATAACTAAACAAATATTATGACACGTTGAAACTTGAAAGCCACAAGTTTTAAAAAATTATAGTCGCACAATTGTCATGGCACTGACATATTTAGGATCACAAATTTCAAAAAAACATTGATGTTATTTTTTGAGTTATATGATAACATACAAAAATGAATTCAGCGTTTAGAATAATAAAAGTTTACGAGAAGTAATACTTAAGAAATCAACCTCCCTTTTCAAACGAGCTTTGTCCATATAGTTTTTTTTTTCACAAAGACTTGTGAAATTTTAGCGAAGCACAAATCACAAAAAAATCTTCAGATTAATTAAGCGAATACAAACGGCTATACTTCAAAAATACTTTAAAAATAAATATATAATTTTGGCCAAAATAAAGCAAATTGTAAAAGTTGGCCACAAAACCTAATAGCGTATACAACCTTTTCTTTAAACTCAACTAAAAAAGATTAAACCAGAATGCTGGAAGCACAAAAGAATGATTATATAAATGAAGCAACATTAAAAAAAACTCTGTACAATTGATCATTAAGCTAAAGCTCGAGATAATTAGTAACAAAAAGAATGAATCATTTAACAAAAAAGTGAAATACTAATAAAACTCTTTAAACTCGAAAGCAAAATCTTTAATTGTTTTTCTCCCAACAAATTTCAATCCTATCATCCTGTTTTAAATTTGAAGGGGAGTCTTGGAGTAACTCATAAAGTTATTGCAATGTGACCAGGAGGTCATGAGTTCAAGCCCTAAAAACAGTCTCTTGCAGAAATGTGAGCTAAGGCTATATACAATATAGTCTTGTGATCCGATTCTTCTCCGAACCTCGCGCATAGGGAGTGCTTAGTGCACCGGACTGACCTTTCATCCAGTTTAAATTCCTTCTTTTCACAAACTGTCCTCCATGCTTTAACGAGTTGAAAGCAATCAGTTTTCCATTTCTTGAGTGTCAAAATATGCTTTGTTTCTTTATCCATATCAAATACAGTTACATCAACCCCACATACTTCTTCGCAAATTATAGCTTCTTGTTGTTCATCCATGAATGGTAAAATGTAATTCTTCACTTCTTGTCTTGGTAGCAATAACCTTGATGCTCCATTCACATCACTCTTTGTCAACTTCTTAGTTATCCAATGCTCTTCCTCCTCCGCCGCCAGTGGTGGTGGCCTTTAGGGGTGGCAATGGGGCTAGTTTGGGCGGGTTAGGGTAGGGCAAGCCTTGACCTGCTAAAATGTTAACTCGCCTTGCTCTGTCCTGCCCTGTTTAGCATTTTTTAAAAATTTGTCCTGCCCTGCCCCCGTTAAGTCTTGCACCGTCCTGCCCTATTTATGTTATTTTTCATTTTTCACTTTCAACTTGGTATTTATTTTGTTAACTTCTTTTATTTATTTTTTTAAAAATGGATGAACAATCAGTCTATTGTCATAATTTCTTAATATCAAGTAGTTTATGAACTGAATTTATTTTTTAAATGTTATTAATTTCTTTCAACCTTTCGCACTTTCCACTTGTAAGGGCTACAACTCTCAAATCTTAACCCCAAATAAGATATTTCTTACGCCGAGCTGAAGGTAACACGGAGACCTAACAGTCTCCCAAGTTTACTCTTGAAATACTTAGTGTAACTAGTACAAATTCACACAAGAACAACCCTATAAAAACTGTCTCGCCAAGATTTTTAAGAACAAGACACAATCTTAAAACAGTCATAACTTCTTATCCGTAAGTCGGATTAATCCCCATAAAGTATCAAACTATCGAAATCAGAGAAAAATAGAACTTTTATTCAGCACAAACTTTCAGATTCTTTACCGATTTGTACAGTTTTTACGTTATGCATTCTGCCCTTCCAGATTTCGGTTGATCTGAGGCAGAAAATTTAAACAGTGATAACTTTCAAATCGTAAGTCGGATTTATCCTCGTAAAGTCTCAAACTATCGCTAACGAAGTAACCTAGAACTTTTATTCAGCACAAACTCTCATATTCTTTAGCTATTTATACAGTTTTTACGTTATACACTCTGCCCTTTCAGATTTCGGTTGATCTGAGGCATACATTTTAAACAGTGATAACATTCAAATCGTAAGTCGGATTAATCTCCGTAAAGTCTCAATATGACCGTAACAGAAATATGTACAACTCTATAAAATTTTATTCAATTCTAAAAAGTACAACCCAACGTAACAGATTATATCTTTAAATTTGCACAAAGAAAGTTTTGCCCTTTTAACTGCCCTGCCATGTTTAGAATTTTCAAAAAAATGTGTTTTGATCTGTCCCGCACTGCCATGTCCCATTTAAGTATTGCCCTGCTCCATTTAACGTTTGACATGTCCTACCCTGCCCTGCCCCATTTGTCATCCCTAGTGGCCTTATAATTTAACGCTGCAGTTTTGCATTGTTAGTCGAGTCTTTTCTCACCTCTTAGCGGGAACCAATTTCTCTTGCCCCGATTTTGAAATTGAAGTAGAGCCAATGTATGATTCGTCGAATAACGACATTTTCGGAGCACAATTACCTGGTTCCAGAGAAGAATCTTGACTAATTATGGTGGAAGAGGTATCCGGTGTACATGGTAGAGAAATACAGAGATCATTAGACAGCAGCGATAATGTTGATGACGACAAAGGAGGATTATTGAGGGAAATAAATTTCTCTTTCCCCTGATTTTGAAATTGAAGCGTCGAATAATCCTCTGCATTGCTTGATGAAGCGAAAGTCGTAGAAGAGGTAGCGGGTGTGCATGGTAGAGAAAGACAGAGATCAGTGGACGGCGGAGGAGGAGGAGGATTATTGGTTTCGAAGCAGCTACTTGTTACACCCCGTAATTACAGGACATGTTTTAAGAACGTACGTAAGAACTCAGAAATGTTAAGATTAGAGACTTGTAAAAATTTATCGGAATTATGAAATTGTCGGAAAACGAAATATTGTGACGAATGGGAGGGCGACACGTGTCACCCCCCTTAAGTAGTCTTGGACGAAAATAGCATGGCCAAAAGGGTCATTTGACCATTATTAAGATGACAAAGTCTTGCAAGTAGTAGAGGTTGATATAATTGACTTAGTCAATGGGGCCACTTGGCTTGATATTTAAAAGAGTTTCATCCAAACCACACATATGTACAAATCTTGACCCTCCATGCTACTATATAGTAGTACTAGTAGTGAGACAAGCTTTCCATACTTAGAGAAATTTCAAGAAAATTTGAAGAACTCCTAAGGTGCTCTCGGGTTCAAGGTCTACAAGAAAGAAAAAAATTTGTTTGTTGTCCATTAAGCTCCACACTTTAAACCAAGGTTCATGAGGGTATTGTAAAGGTATCTCAATAGAAAGATCCCGGAAAAATAGCGTTTTCGTATTAGTCGCAAGGTGAAAACCTAGTTGCTTTCCTAGGTTTTGATTGGAAGATTAAAGGAAAGTTGTTTGTGATATTCTAAGGCTCTCAAGTGGCGGATTGAAGTGTCAAGAAGAGGCTCTAAGTTGCTAGGGAGCGACTTTGGATTTGAAGTTGGACTAAGACTCGTTGAGGTAACAATCTTGTTCTCTTAAAGTGTTACAAGATTATATATTGTTGTTAGCCTTACATATTTACTAGCATGAAGTTTATGTATTGAAGATTGATAACTGATATGGATTGTTGTAGCCTAAATCCGAAATGACATTGAGCCATTTGAAATTGAAATACAATTTGGACGTTAATTAGAATCGTCGCATGTTTACCTACTTAAGGATTGTAGTAGTTGTAATCGATTGCGGCTTGATATCATGTTATACTAAACAACTTGGATTGAAAAGGAAATTGGATAAGAATTGGTGTTGTTGTATCTCAAGTTGCCGAATTTACCTTGTAATTTGTACTAGTTTGATATCAATTGTGGGGCGGAATTTTACACGTCTTGTAGGCGTGTAATCCCCTATTGATAACTACATTGTTGAGCCTTAAATGTGGTGTGTTTGGTTATTGAATTCGGCCTTGAAAAAGGTGGCAAAGTATGTAGAAACAAAGGAAGTGCTGTCCGATTTTCCGTAAAATTAGTGACTTTGCACTTATAATATTCTACGTTTAAAGTAAGAAGTTAATAGACGTATTATGGTCATTATAGGTTGACATACTACGTGCGGGATATTGTACTTAGCAAGTGGATTGACCCGAAGAGGTATGTAGAACTTTCGTATCTCTTGAGCATGAATAGTTGCACTTACATAGTACGGTAGACGTACAAGACCTTGATATCCTTTACTTGTTTTAAGAATGGCCAAGTTGGGTGAGTTAGGGGATTAACTCACTTCTTTAAAAGTATTAAGGATGTCTTAAGTTTTCAAAGTTAAGGGACTTGAAGTGTTTTAAAGTATATGATACTTGTTTCGTTTTAAACGTATAAGTCCCTTGGACATAGGGAATGTAATTGACTAAGGTATAAAGTTAATATAACGACTTTATGGGAAGTTTGTTATATTAGCTTTATGAAAAGTTAAAAAGAGAGATTTACTCTAAGTAAAATAAGTAAGGATAAATGACTTGAATTAATGAAAGGCAAATTGATTTTAAGGCATCAATTGCCTAAGGTTTTAAAAGAAAAGAAGTCACTTGATTTAGAAGCCTAATTATATTTCTAAAGGTATTGTGACTTGTCTTGAAAAGAAATTGTGACTTGATACTACGGTTATTAGTATCTTGGAAGTATTATATGAAAAAGAGTCATTTTTTAAAAGAGTGGAAGTATGTAGTACTTTGGGTTAAATTCTCGGATTTTTTATAAAGACATGTTAGTGCCTTAAGTAAACTAAAATGAGAGTGTATATGAACAAGACTGATAAGAAGTTAGGGGATTTCTTAACTTGCTTATATATTGTATGATATGTCGGTAGTGCTTATGTTATGTATGATAAGTCGGTAGTGCTTATGTTATGTATGATAACCGGTTTGTGCTAGTGGTATATTATTCATTACGGGGTCATTCCCCGGGTTTGTGGCATTTGCATATTCCGTGGATTTGCTACCCATGATGCGAGGAATACCTCATGTGGGTCCGTAAGGGCTTATGCGGGTGAAATAGTCTCATGCGGGCGGACCAGTCTATCACGAGAATACCTCACGCGGGTCTACACGACTATGCAAGCGGATCTGATCTATGCGAGGAATACCTCATGCGGGTCCACGACCACTGCGGGTGAAATAGTCCCAGGAGTAGGATTGCTTAATGATACTGCGGGCGGGTGGTCCTGCTTTGATCGTGAGCCTCCTATTTTTATGTTGTAAGTATACTCTTATTTACTCTCATTGTTAGTAAGGCACGATTGTCGTAATTTGATTATCATACATGTCTCCGCTTTGTTTTAGACTTATGATGTAATTACGGATTTTCCGGTTATACTTAGTACATATTGTGTCGACCCCTTCCTCGAGCGTTAAATGCCGCGGTAGGGGTAGCGGTGGTGGATCCTCATTCTTAGGATCACTGATCAGGTGTCAGAAGCTCCATTTCTCTGGAGGCTTGTCTTTTAGTACGGTTTTCCCTGATGTTGTAGATATTCTGTACATTCAGGGGTATGGCGTGGCCATCCGCCACGCTTGTTATTCTGCAGTGCAGTAGTCATATTTGTGGTTTGGGTAAAAACAAAGTCATCTTGTTTACTTTTGGTTATGTATATTTTATGGAAGCGGCCTTATCGGCTTTGTGATGTTTATTGTCTAAACATGTTTATGTGTTGTGTATGTTCATTGCTATTCTCGATGTATACAGGCAGGGTGCCTGGGTAGGGCACCGCGCTCCGGGGTTGGGTCGTGACACTACTGTAGGTAAAAATGGTTTCAGAAAGGATAAACAGAATAAATTATGAGTCGAGAGATAACTCTCTGTCTTTAAGATAAAATTGCCTCGTATAGATGTTTTTACGGTGATGGACAATAGTCTCCCAAGATAAAACAACAACACAATCAACTATACAAAGCAAATAAAGTTGATTCTAGCGGAAAAAAATATAGAATAGATTGCTAATTCGTTTATGTTTCTGTATGGCGAACAGAACAGAAGATAAGAGTTTTTGTTGTATGTTTCTGATTTTGTATGTCGAAACAGAAAAGGTTTTGTTGTATATCTGCAAACTAAACGTTAGGATTCAATTTATAGTTTAAGAGGATGGTCGTTGCAACGTTTCTAAAGTCTTCCGAACCATTGCAACATTTCCGAAATCTTCAGGGGCCAAAGTATAAATAAAAAACATTTTAGAGACCAAAAAGAAAATTTCCGAAGACAGTCCACAACCCACGACAAAAATAGAGCTTATATATTTCTCAATACTTCCATCTTCTACCAATGAGGGAGATTTATCATTTTTGGCCAAAAACACTCCATCTTTTCATGTCTCAAACACCTTACTTTGTGTACCAATATCTCTTTCATTTCTTAGCAAAATTTGATGACACTTGGCACTAACATCATCTACTCACTTAGTAGATTAGGCATGTGCAAAGAAACAATGTTTCCGACATGTGGGGCCCATGTGTTCAAGTCATTAAAGACGGAATAAACTCAATCTCACATTAGTAAATTTCCAACAATTCCCTCTTGAAAGAGAATTGGTGCACATGAGGTGCCAAAGTCCAGCAATCTTTCAGCGAAAAGATATTGCATCAGGAAATGTAGCTTTCGGATTTGAACCTTCCTTAGTTGATTACCATCGGATTTACTTACTGCGTGGTGAACGTGATATTTTGAACCGTCAGTGTTTAGTGTAAACCAATACAATGGTATCAGCACAATAACTCTCCTTATTCATTTCTTCTTATTGTTTTATCCGTTATGGCCATGGACAACTCTTGGATTCTTAAGTGTGTACATTTGAAGTGGTCTGTCTTCGCATTTAAATAGGTAATCTCCTATAAGTTATATTGCTCTACCCCACTCGCAAGTGTTAGAAATCATTACATGTTTCAGAACCTTATCCTTTACCCTTTACGTAGGTAGCACACAATGTCTATCGCGGGAACGACTTTGGAGTTATACTTCTTTAAAGAATGATAATCTGAAGTGCTCTTACTTCAAGTGAAGCGCTAAACTGAATCTCTATAGTTTAGTTTTCATATTGAACCAATTCTTGGGATCTCCAGTCAGTAAGTTGGGTTACCACCATAAAGATTTTTATTGTTTGGGTTTTAAGCACATTCCCCTACACATGCAGAATATTTAATCTTTGGATAGGCCTTTAGTTAATGGAATCGCTAAGTTATCATTTTATTTGACGTAATCAATGGAAATGACACCCGTAGTGATCAACTGTCTAACGGTCTTATGTCTCCGACGAATATGTCTAGACTTGTCGTTGTACATATTACTTCGTGCCCTTCCTAAAGCCGATTTGCTGTCACATTGAATCATTACCGAATGTACGAGTTTATCACAACAAGGGATATCCTCTAAAAAGTCGTGAAGCCACTTCTGTTCTTTTCATGTTTTGTCCAAAGCGATAAACTCCGATTCATCGTGGATCGAGGAATGCATGTTTGCTTAGAGAATTTTCAAGACACAGCCGCACCACCAATTGTGAAAACATACATGTTGACACCCAATTTTGTCCCATCTTTACTGAACATTTCATTTAGATCGTCATTTTATCTCCAATAATTGTACTATGCTTCTCAGTCTTGAAAATTGTCAAAAAAAAATAAGTAGTTTTAATATTCTTCACTAATTATCGCATTATTTTACAATATCGGGCATTACATTTTTTATAATTAAAATATAAGCAAAACAATTTTAGTATCTCATCGTCAGTATTGATGATCGATTTTCTCTTAATATGTTCTTCAATTACTAAATTAATCATTTTTTATGAATATTATATTTAAAATTAAATACATATATTAAATCTTTGTACCATAATTTATGTATGTGTGCACTTTTGAAATTAATTAGGACGGAGAAGCATATTTTAATTAATTAGAGGAATTGAATTAGTTACCCATTAATACCATAATCTTCTAATTTAATCCTCAAAATTTTATACTCCTAATTTTCTACCCAATTCTCATCCCCTAAATATATAAATCCTAATACTTTTTTTTATTTTCCCATTTCAGCCAAAAAGATCGAGCAGCCCAATCCCATTACCCCTTTATTTTCGTCCAAACCCTTCCCCAAGCCCAAACAAATTAAACTCCCGCGGCCCAAACATCCCTTGCACCCTTTTTTCCTCCAAGACCAGCCCATCTTCTTTAATCCTCTCTTAAACCTAAAACCCTTTACCATTCCCCAACATACCCCTAAAAATCTGAAGAACCCCCCTCCAGATCGACGAACTCACCCCTTTGACCACCAGTCCGCCGCCACCTTTCCCCTTTATCCGCCAGACAAGCATCGCCGCCCTGCTACCCATCACCTCCCATCATCCAGCCTTTTCCCCCTTTCTTTCTAATCATTCGTAACGTTGAACTCATGCAAGGTTGCTCGAGCAGATCGCCTTGAGCAGAGAAGAGCGGATGAATATATCCTTCACCTCATTGCATTTCATCCTAAAACCAATAGGTAATCTCAATACCCTGTCAACATCTCTTAACCTTCAAATCATTACGAAAAGGGTGAATTTGGACCCTTTTCACCTTTTCCTTTCGGTCACAGAGAAAACCGTCACTTTTTTCCTTTCCTTTCAAATTTGAATTTCGAATTGTGGCTGTTGGAATCCTCAAATCCCAACTATAAATACAACCCTTTTGGGTTGTGTAAAGGGATCGAACTTTTCATTTTTTAAAGCTTAGAACCAATATCCAGTTCGTTCATTATCAGAAAATCAATCTTGAAAGTCCAAGAACAAAACCCAATAGAAAAATCATCTTTTTACTCTCAGTCCCGACTCGAAAAAAAAGTCATAAAAAAACCCCTCAGCTTCATTTCTCTTCAGTCGCATACGCACTCATTCTCCGAGAGGAATCGACGAGTCGAGACGACGTTTCGGTTCGTCACCCGGAGAAGGTAACCTCTTTCCCTTTTGATTTACAGTTTAATATGCGTAGTATCATTTGGGTTATATATTTATGTGTCTATTAATTATTGTTTGAGTATCGAATATGTTCGATTTAAATCTGAATCAGTGTTAGAGTTTATAATGTTGTTTGTTCATTATGTTAGGCCATTGGTTAATTACTCGATTAGTTTAAATCATTGATCAGTCCTTATAGTTGTTTTATGTGAATATTAAGAGAATGTATGTCTGGTTAGCTTAGGCTGAGATTAATCTTATATGACTATATCAAGTTATGGTTTGACTATATCTGTTTTGATTTGGAACCTGGTTTGAGGTCCATTTAGCCATATGTAATCTACTTATATGGTCTTGAGTTGTTTAGTATGAAATGGTAATGTGTCTCAGCTAAGTCTAAGTTGTATAAGTTATAAAATGGCTTAAACTTATCAGTGCAAGCTGCTGAACTTTATAGACTATCCAGTATGATATATGATTAATAATCATGTTTTGGCCATTATGATCACTGGTCCGAATCAGTTATAAGGTGTTACTTTTGCTTCAAACTCAAGTCTAGATATAACTAGTTAAGGAGTTTCCCTTTTGTGTGTGTCTTCTGGAAAATCTAGTTTAAAACATATTGAGTTATGTCTATCCTCTACATGTTTGAGTGTAATACAGAGTATAATAAGAAGCTTGATATATATAGGTGTTAATTCTGAACTTGATATAATGTATTGAACTGAAATGGTACTTGTTTTAAATGTTGTGAACTGTTTCATGAGATGTCCCATGTCCTCAAGTCTTGTTTTGAACTTATTTAGACCCCTTATGTGTTGATTTTGACTCACTACCATTTGTTTTGCCTTATTCTGATGATCAAGTATAAAATATGTATGAATGGGTTGTTTGCTGCTAAACTGTCTCACTTAAACTGCCAGTATAGTCTCAAATATGTATGCACCAACTTGATTTATACATTAACATGCCCTGTCATAATTATTCCTTTCTTCTCAATAAATCATGCATGTTCGATGTTTTGCTTAAGTAAGAAGTGTTTATAATGTGTTGGCATAGCTCATATGAGTATGTGGGAATATGATTAATATGAAACTCAACTAGGATAAATGTTAAATGTGCTGATACATGCTTACCTTGCAATCTGGAAATTTGTCTTTTTGTCTATGATATGTGAAGATATGCAAGTAATATATTCCCAAATATACAAGGTGTAAAGCTTCAAAGTATATCCAGTGTATACTGGAGCTGTATATCCATGTATACCTTGGATATACTATGGTTTTGAATATTTTGTATATCATTATGTTAATTGGATTTATCTGTTAAGTATTTGGGCTGGCCCATTTATGTTGATCGAGATTCAGTTATATTTTGGGCCTGCTCGTAGCTTATTCCCTGATTTTCTGTGATTTGTGGCTTGAAGACTGATATATCACGTGTATAAAAGTCATTATACATTCCTAAATGCGTGTGAAATAATATATCTCAATAGGTTTTAAAATATGGATTCATATATTTATGTATGTGAGTATGTGTTTTATTGGGCCCATTACATATTGGGCTGAATTTTCTTCTTGTAGTCTTATGCTTGGAATGCTTTGGCTTGCTTTATATTTCTGCACATGGTCTAACAGGATGTCCTGCAAGCCCAGTATTATGTTGCATGGTTTGGGCTTACCCTTTCCCTTTTTTAGAAATCTGAAAACTAACTGCTTGGGCCCATTTTTTATGTCTTTAAAAGAAAACTGAAACTCACATATATTGGGCCTGTTTTGACGTGTTCTATTAGGCTGTCCGTTTATAATTAGGATATTATATGCCTGCTTATTCTGTAAACAGTCCAACTGAGATAATTTGTGTGTGTTTAAATTTCATATCAAATGCTAGTTTATTAACGATGAAGTTTAAATATTTTTCTAATCTTTTTCTTTTCTTTTGCTTGCATGAAACACATCGGGAGTGACGAAGAGTCTTACTATGAGACTCATCGCATCTCTCGTCAAATGAAGATCAACGTCCACACTCTTTGCATTCCTCGGCTTCGGAATTCTTAAACCAAAATGGGCTTGATGACAATATCACCCGCCCTACGTCGCTCTCTTTTATTTTTATTCTTATTCCCGTCATTTTATTTCCCCTTGTTGTATTATGTATACTTATTGAAATGCTTAGAATAGTTAGGCCTAGATTAACAATTAAAAAGGGGGTAGTTCTAAAATCGGAAACCCAACGCTAGATTATTTTAGGCTCGTTATACATGTCTAAGCTTTCAAAACAATTTGGTCACCTTTTATTTGTATGATTAATCATAAAAAAATAAGGTTTTACTTTTACCTAATTCGCTAAAAAATAAACTTTCACAAAAAATCATCTCTTAGTATTATAAATAAAGTTGTTTTCTCTTTACTTTCAATTGCCAAAACATAAGTATTTTACAAATAAAATAAACATATTTTTTACCTATACATGTATTTTTATAAACAAGTCTTACAACTCTTTTATGTTGTCAAGAATGCGTCTTTTATTATTAAAAACTTGCAACGTCTTTTATTTAACATTTATAAAAGATTACATGTTAGCACAATAATATTAATCCTAAGTTTGAACGGATAACTGCAAGTTAGCGGATCTTAGAGGGTGCCTAACCCCTTCCCTTTAGGATAATAAAGAACCCTTACCTAGAATCTCACATAGCTTTCGCAGACCCTTTAAAAAATGGAGATCATTCGTAGTATTTTATGCTACATTTTCAGTGTCCTAATTCACTATAATAATTAGGTGGCGACTCCTTTAAATAAAATAGCATTTTAGGAATCCAACCATGCGCAGCAGTAATCCCGTTTCCGACTCCGGTTGAAAATGGGGCGTTACAATACCCACTGGTGGATTTTGTGTTCTTTATGTCCGATATCCAGTTTGTATCACTATATCCTTCCAATACGGTTGTATATCTCGAATAATGTAATTCGTATGTCATCAAATATTTCAGATATCGTAGTATCCGATTTAACGCCTTCTAGTGATCATTTTCAGGATTACGAGTAAACCTAGCCAACTTATTGACTGGATAAGTGATATCGAGTCGGGTACAGTTTGTAATGTACATTAAAATACCAATGAAATGCGCATATCGCTCTTGGGATACGGGTGCACGATGATTCTTATCAATTATATGATTCATATACATTGGTGACTTCATAAGGGGACTGACAAATACATCAAATTTTCTCAAAACATCTTCAATGTAATGAGATTGAGATAAGACCAGTCCTAGGGATGTCAGTGGGGCGGGTAAATACGGGTACCGCCCCGCACCCGCTCCAGTTGGGGCGGGTATGGGGAATGGTTTGGTGGGTGGTGGGGCGGGTATGGGTATCAAAAGTACTACCCGCCATGGGTAGTGGGGCGGGGGTGGATTTCATATAAGACCCGCCCGCTTTCACTCCGCACTGCGTACCAGCCGACCGTATCCTCACCGCCCATATCCGTATCGTCTATTAGTTTAATTAGGCTATTTATGTATTTATTTGGCCCTTTGATTTAAAATATGACTTGAGTCAACCCGCACCGTGTCCTGAAAATCATGAAAGTACCTCTTTCCATTATTTTTTTTACATAAACAGTAGTGTACTGATCCTGAATGTACCTCGTCCATTTGTTTATAAAATGGCTTTGTACTAATCATGAAAGTACCTCTTCCATTTACTTGCTGTTTAGTTTTCTCTTTGTCCACAACTGAGTTTCATGCTCCTAATTATGGAAATCCTGAAAATAATATTAGTAGGCTAATCTACTTTTATTGTCCATTTGCATCTCTGATATATGAAAATAGTAAGTTTAATAGGATGCATGCTTAGGTTAGGCTTGCATGTGTGGATGAAACAACTCTAACCTTGGAATGCCCATCATTTGTGTTTTAATGTTTGTCAACATTTCAGCGAGCATTTATGCTAAGTTAAAACCTTGATCTTGCAGTGGAAAAATGGTTAACTGAGAGATTCAAAAGTCAACCTGGAGAGCTCTGTGTATAGTTGGGTTCGTCTTTTTGACAAGGCAAATCCTGGAAACTAGTTAATCATTTTTTCGGGACCGTCAGAAAAAGAGAATGAGATTAATGGGTACCCGCCGGGTAAGTGGGTACCCGCGCGGAGTAAGTGGGGCGGGGACGGGTGGAGGAATTACTACCCGTGATGGGTGGTGGGGCGGGGGTGGGGGTGTGTTTTAGGTGGTGGAGTGCAGTGCGGTACCCTTCCCCGCCCGCCCCTATCGACATCCTAACGATCCGTCAGATGTCTTAGAAATCTTAATTCCTAAGATTACATCTGCAATACTCATATCTTTCATGTTAAAATATTGTTTCAACATATTATTGGTTTCCAGGATTAAGTTTAGACTACTTCCGGTGATGAGCATGTCATGTACATAAAAACATATCATGACAAATGAGTCAGAGTTCCCTTTGATATAGATACATTTATCACATTAATTTATGGAGAAACCTTTTGATAATAAAGTATTATCAAACTTTTCATGCCATTATTTCAGGGCTTGTTTGAGTCCGTAAATTTCCAACAGCTACTTCTGAAAACAGAGACAACAAAGTATCGTCGTCGTCCTCCTCCTCGGTATTCAATTAGGACTTTAAAAGACTTTTTTTTGGGATAAAAAAGTCATGTGGTATTCAATTAAGATTTTTAAACAATCTAAAAAAGTCTTGTGGTATTCAATCAAGACTATTATGGTCTATTCTGATTCTACTAGCAACAAAGGAAGATAATATGATAAGGTGGAACCTGGATCTATCAATGCATATACGTCTCGGAAAAAGATCGATAATATACCTGTAACCACATTTGGTGACACTTCCTGATCCTGCCTACTAGCCAAAGCATATATGCGTTCGAGGGACCGCTAGAACTAGAAGCTCCGCCACGACCTCTAACACGACCCACTGGCATATGAATACCCTGCCCTGTGGGGCGCATAACTATAGAAGAAGATGAACCAGCAACCGATCTAGTAGGCCGAGCCATACCACCTGTACCACTTCCATAAGGACATTCTCTCATCATATGGCCTTGACGGCCGCAAGAAAAACAAGCACATGTAGTAAGATGGCATTCCCCAAAATGGGACCTACCACACCGAGAACACCGAGGCAAAGGTGGCCTCGACTGACTCGAACCCCTGTTCATCTGTGAACCTGAAGAATACCTGTGGACTGTGGGGGTGCACTCCGTGATGGCTGGGAAGAATACCTAACATGTTGCTGAGGCTGCCCACCTCGAAACTCAGCAGGATAACCAGCCGATCTAGCCCTCTTATGATGGCCTCTGTCGTGATCTCTATCTGGCTGACGTCCTATGTGTCGATCTTCTACCCCCTGTGCATAGGCCTGTACCAGGCAATATCCATACCTGGCTGAAGAGCCACTGCCATAC
The DNA here is from genome assembly GCA_029844215.1 of Przewalskia tangutica. NCBI lineage: Eukaryota > Viridiplantae > Streptophyta > Magnoliopsida > Solanales > Solanaceae > Przewalskia > Przewalskia tangutica. The sequence goes on along the minus strand of CM056718.1, from coordinate 138,358,624 downwards.
ATCCATCAATCAAATAGCGATCTAGTCCCATCACATAACGGTGCACTATATCTGGAATATCAGCTACAATCGTAGGCGCATATCTAGCCAACGAATCAAACTCCAGACTATACTCGCGAATGCTCCTGACATTCTGCCTCAAATGTAAGAATCTATCAACTCTAGCTCTCCTCATCTCTGGAGGCAGGAAGTGGCCAAGGAAAGCCTCTGCAAACTCATCCCATACTGTTGGAGGAGCACCCTCTCCCCTAGATAACTCCCAAGACTCATACCAATTAGTAGCTATATCCCGCATTCGATATGAAGCCAACTCAACATACTCAGTCTCAGAAGCCTTAATTATCCTCAATGTACGTTGTATCTGCCGAATAAACTCTTGCGGATCATCCTCGAGCTTTGACCCAAAAAACTCTGGAGGATTACAACTTAAGAAGTCACGAACCCTCAAACTATCAGATCTATAGTCAACTCCTAGTCCATGTCTGCGGTCCACTAATCTGGTCAGCAGTTGAACTGCATCTATCATGGCACTATCCTCCGCCCCTGGCGAGGAAAGGCTCAGTCTTTGGGGCCTCGGGGCTAGCGGTGATGCCGCCTGAATCGAGGCTGCCGCTTTGCACGCTATTTTAGAGGTGGCGGTGTAGCAGAACTCGCCGACTAAAGTACAATCTCAGGCGTAAACTGGGCATGGGCCCTAGTAACTCTCCGAATCTGACTAGTATCTCCTGCTATTGATTTTCCCTTTTGGGCAGCTGTCGCTTTCTTTGGAGTCATAGCTGAAAACACAATAATTCGTTAGAGAGGGATTATCCTAATAACATAGCTCTATCGCACGATCTTAAAGTAAGAAGAAAATATAACATCCTAAATGTGTTGTAGCTTCCTGTTTATAGATGTGATGCACAACACATCGATAAACAAGACTCTACTGCACACGGTCTGTAGACATTCCGAGGACGAACTGCTCTGATACCACTCTTTGTCATGCCCCAAACCGATGGACAGTGACTGGTGCCCTACTTGGACACTCGTATACGAACCTGTTAAATACAATCAAACTGAATCACAGGACAATGTAGAAATCTGTAAAAATAAGCTGCTGACTCATAACGCTACATATCAACATGAACCTGTCTCCTGAGTAGTCACAGTCAATCAAACATAACAAGATAGGCAAGCCGACAATGCCTCCACTATACATAGGAGTATCCAAAACGAACAACAACCGTACAGCTGACCCAAAACACAACTACAACCCACACATGTCCAAAACACATCTACCACCCACACATGTCTACAGACCTATAAGAGTATAACGGTGAAACATGATGAGATAGGGCCCCGTCGTATCCCTGAATATGCATAAGTCTATAACAAAGGATCTGTACCAAAATCACTAGGCTCCGGAACAATGGAGCTCTCCAAATAGCTGAGCAGAAATCCTAAGCTGGAGGATCGCCAAACAGAGTGTTTGTACCTGCGGGCATGAAACGCAGCCCCCGGAAGAAAGGGGGTCAGTACGAAAAATATACCGAGTATAAAACATGAAGTACGATAAAGAAGATCATAACTGACCAAAAGATGACAGGAGACAAGTATGATAATCAGTATACCCAATGTACTTGTGCCTTATGAAATGAGACTCATACATATCCATATACTATACCGTACCCGACCCATTCTGGGACTCGGTAAATGAAGTCATATACATATATATACCTTACCCGACCCTCTAGTGAGGGTCTCGGTGAAATAGTCATCTGTATACATACCGTACCCGACCCTCTAGTAAGGGACTCGGTGAACCATGCAATGAAGATGTGCACGAACATACCTGGCCCGGGACTCGGTGAAATGATATAATCACATTTTGCACGAATAAAACATCATGAACAACCATATACAAATTAAATCATCATCTGAGACTCTATGGAATAATTAGAATGAACTATCACTGGAGGATCAAAGGCAACTATCATATCAATTATCACTAGGAATTAGAATTCATTGGAATTATGTATGTCCGTCGTACGCTCATTTTATGTAACTCATGCCAAAAAGAAAGAAGGGATAGTTTCACATACCGTTTGTCGTCTATATCAACTCAATAATTAAAGTAGTACCTCAACATATAACAATAGTAACATGCTTGTCAACTCTATGATTATTAGTGTACGTTATATATAACGAATGATAACTTCGTTTTATGTACAATTTCAGGCAACACTTCTCCTACTTATACACACATCCGCAATTCACAACAAAGTCGATAACATCAACAAGACAACAACAATACACGTCTCAAGGATATAGTAAAATCAGTCTCATTACCCCATATACACCATCGTTATACATTCTTTCTCTTTACATCCATGGACTACAACAACCACAACAACCAAGGTGATTAATACACCTATTTCTCATGTTAATCCAGCACCTTTAACCATATTAAAACAACCCTTAAGAACAATCTATATTCCAACACAACGAGAGTGCAATGTAAAACCTTTCTATACCTTTATTCCTTTATGACATATTTTAGAAACTACCACAATGTACATGCATATTTATAACTAAATTTCCAGCATTTCAACTCAACAAGAACAGCCCCTAAATACACTACAACAATGTCCAACAGTTTCATGAATGTCACGGTCCACTAGACATAATACCATAGCTCTTCTATAATTCCTTAAAATTCAATTCATAATTCAACACTTTCATATAAACAACTACAACTTTAAATATCAAGATTTTCTTCAATTTTAACATGCAACCAATGACAACGATAGCAACAACAACAATCAAATCCAATGTAATTAAAACAGCCCCAAATCGGCTCAACTACAACACCAATACAATCACATGCATTTTTTTACTTCCAGTTTCTCTTAACACGAGTTCATCTCTTAACTAAAACATCATTTAACTCCAATTACTCTATAAGAAGAAGAAATCTTACCTTAACTTAGGTAAAACAGTCCCTACTTGCATCGGCACTCACTGCTCCAATTTGCACTATTTCTTCAACTTACAATGACATGCATGCATCCTTTACAAGTTTAAACCCATCTCACTTACATATTTTTCTTCCAAATAGCTCATCTCCAACACTAAAGTTTCTGGAGCAGTTTCGGTCCAGCCATTACCGTGACTCCACTGGTGGGGTGTTTACCATGACTTAGAACTTAGTACAAGAACTTAATATTGGAAGGGGAGTTAATTGAATCTTTAACTAAGCTATGAAGATGGAGGAAAATCTATTCGAGGAAGAAAGAATGGATGTTGAAGGAGTGGTTTTCGAACTAAAGGGGAGGAAATGAGAGGTGCATGAATTTATGGGATGATGAGCCTATGCATGTGGGTGCTTTTGCCACTTTTTCCACGCGTGGGGGAGGGAACAAGCCTCCACAATTAATTAATCTTAGCTCCCACTTCATTTATATCCTGAAAATTTCGAAATGTTCAACTATTATAATCAATTCCCATCGTCACACTCGTTGTATCCAAAAGAAATCCGGGATTACATTCTTTGTATACTAATTTCTAATACTCGAATCTTATTTTCTTAATTACGTTCTCAAGTTATTGTCTTAAAATTACGAGGTGTAACATACCCCCTTCACCCTACCCACTCCACCCTCACCCCCATCATTTAGCCCATCTTGATCTGTCTATCTTAGCCCATGTAAGTTTTGGGTGGGTTGGGCATTGGCCCATCTACAACTTCAACCCATCTTGACCCGCCCAACTTCTGCCCAAACGACTCATCTGGCACCCCTAGCTTTAGCCCTCAAGCCATGTGAACAATTCAATTGTAATAGGAGAAAGCAGGAGATCCTTACATTTGTTTGTGCTATTTTATTTGGTACTTTGGTTGAACTATTTGGTACATTGGTTGAACTATTTGAGTTATAATTTTGTTGAACTATTGTTATTGTAATTTGGTTAAGCTTTTTATTGTTATTTATAGAATTAAGTAATATTTTAGACAATTAATGAGAAAAAATAGTTAATGGAACTTGGAATACTATATATTGTTATTTTAGAAGTACAATAACGACTTTTGATATATTTTACATTAATAACTAGTGATGAAAAATTATAAAAATGTGGTGATGATGAGAGCAAAAGGATTGGAGAAAAAATCATGTGGTCCTTTTAAATCTTATGATAAATCTTTTAAAATCCAAACATAAGAAATCTTGATTGTCAAAATAGTCTTTTAAAATCATAACAATCCTAAATAGTCTTTTAAAATCCATAAGACTTATTTATCCCAAAAAAGTTTTTTAAAATCCTGATTGAATACACCTCCTGATCTTCAATGGGGAACATTAAAGAGAAACCAGCAGTACTACTGGAATACTGATGAGGACAAATATAGCTAATTGGGTCAGCATCTATAACACTATCTTCTGAAATTTCTGGAAACAGAGAACATTGGAAATTGATCATTCATATTTGTTGGGTTCCGGGGCTACGGATAAGCAAGAATACGGAATAAAAATTTGAAACAGCTAGAATAACAAAAATAGTCTATGGATGTTGCAGTCAATGTTGTGTCAACATCTGAGGCAACATTGTGATAAAACAGTTATAAACCTTTGTAGAGTATTTGCAGCGAAAAAAGTAAAGAGACACAAGGTTTATATTTTCAATGGTATATATTAATATATCCCTTGATGGTCAATGACCAAAAGAATTGTATAAATTATATACAATTACAAATGAATTTCTTTTTACAAGATTGAGCAAAAATACGAAAAAGAAATTACAAACAAAAGTGAAGTCGCAAATGACTTCAGCCTAAAGTTACAAAGATCTAAAAAGACAAATACAACATCTTCATTACAATCTCTTGAATATTAATCTTAATCTATAATAAATATAGCAATTGTAATGTAGGACTAGATGTTGTTATACTACTTTAGGCTAGGTGTGTTGATCCAGTTTCTAAAGTAAAATCCGAGAGCTCTCTTGAAAATTCTTCTCGTTCAAAATCTGGATATCGATACTCTGAAGCTCCCCTCTATTTATAGTGTAGAGCTTCCCTTGCAATCCTCACTGATTGGTTGCGGAGGTTGAGTAAAAGAAGGTAGCTGCTTGGACCGATTCTTTCTCCTAAAAAATCTAAGCGTCTTGGACTTGGTCTTCACGCTGCTTCTTCTCCAAGTCTTTGACTGTTTCTTTTACCACGTTTTAAATACAACAGCATTGTAAGCTTGCCTAGGTCATTTTTTATTCATAGTAACACGTCCTGTTTTGGCCGGAAGAATAGGCAAAATCGTTATAGAGATGTTGTCAGGAATGTTGTCACAACATAGTAGGCAACATCCTAAGATGTTGTCCTGAGCATTTACAGATGTTGTCACAACATCCATCCAACATCAATAATCTCCCCTTTTTCTCTTTCTTCATAAAACTTCATACGATGCGAAAATGACTAGGATATTGATTCCTGATGTAGCCCTTACATTCCAAGAATCGGTAGGATCAGTGCTATGCTCCCCCTTAACCTGCAGTAGAAAATCTCAAACAGTGTTGTATTGATGTTATGATTAGTTAGGAGTTATGTTATGTCCGTCGTAACTTTCTTACAGCAGATGCGTAATTAGTCTACAGTGAACATTCATAACAATCCACGTCAGGAAAACATATACAAACTGTTTAGAAATTAATCACAAATATATATTTTCCAGAACGAACCAAAATATCCCATCGTAGAATATTACAAACCAAAAAAAATCCAATTGTTTGTATCTCCACATTTAAACAAAAATAGATTAACAGATATTATCAGCATTCATCAAATCATCACTCCAATCCATCCATGGGCATCCTTGACTAGATTGGTCGAATCACAGTAGCTTCCAGCCGCTTTCTGTGATCGATCAATCTGTGCAGCACTATCTCTTCATCTCCATCTCTATAGCAACATCAAGTAGTCAGCATCATCATCTCAAATCTTATCCCCCTGCATCATAGCTTGGCCCTGCACCATCAGTAACTCCCCCTGTCTGTCTATTTTTAGCAGCGACATCAACATCATCTCCACCTTTTTGTGAAGAAAGTAATCCCTCAAAGTAGTTTCTGGCTCGCACTAGGTCTTGAATTTTCCTGTCAAGTTCAACAATGTGCTTTCGAAGCCAGTATTGGGATATTGGGACCTTTCCTTGATCAATGTTTCCAAGAATATTGGCAACATCATTCGATGTATTAGTGTCTCATTCTTCTTTCTTCTAGGGCAGATCAATAACTCTCTGTCCTTGTTGTTCATAATTGCTCTCTGTACTGAGTAAACCTCTAAGTCTGGACTCGACTTTTCTCCTTTCAGAGTCTTAAAACCTTGGTTGAGCAGGATTTGGAAAATTAAGGAGGGGTATGGAAGGGCAGAGTTGCTTTGTCTTTCTGTCAAGTTGGCAACATGGTTGAAAATGAGGGTTCCTAAATCAACTCTATGATTTCTTCCAAGTTTATAAAGCAGAGATGCTTGATCAAGGGTTACTACTGTCTAGTTTAGGGATGGTAGCAAGTTTGTGCATAGTGGCAAACAAGGCAGTGAGTTTTGACACTAGACTGCGAGGAGCTCAAACAGTGATCAGATTCTTCGTGAGGTATTTGATCATCGTATTGATTTCTTCCACAGTGGGGTTTGGTTGAGGCTCTCTATCACTAACAAGTATTCCTAGAGTGGAGTTGATAATGTAGGGTGTAAAGTTGTATATCTTGTTGTATAGATACACTTTCTCGAATTTCTTTGAGTTGGTGTCCCTAGCATCAAGTGTCAGAAAACACCTTAATTACCTTTTCACAATAGGGATTCTTTCCAAATACAGAACTTAACATCTTGCGACTACTCGAGAATTCAACTAAATTATTGGTAGAAAATAAAGTATGGTCAGTCATCTTTTCTCCTATAACTCCTCTATTCTTAAACCAACTTCAGTTACTAGAGCACGATTTAGTTTGAAACATAGGAGAGTAGGGCATTACCTCAAAATCTGTTTCAGATTCTGTGTGTTCTTATTTGGATGTGGTGGCTTCAGGTGTTGCCTTGGATGTTGGGGCAACATAGTCAGAGTCCTTCTTCTCGTCTGTTGCCTTTGATATTGAGGAAATTGTTTCAACAAAATTCTAGTAAGTTCTTCGTACCCCTTTAGGAATGAAGTTCCTTAAGGGTATGTCATCTGACATCTCTTCTTTTTTTTCTTCTTCCTTTTGAGTTGCATCTTGTGGAGTAAAAGCTGATGGAGTTCTGGAGGAACTGGGTATACTGAAATCAGAGTCAGTGCCACTGCTAATGGTAGTATCAACAGGGAAAGTCGACTCTTCCCAAGATCGTTTTGCAGGCTGGTTATCTCCGAATTGGTTTTTGAAAACCCTTTTAGATCTTCTCGTCGGCATTGTCGATGTTGACTGTCGCGAAGTAAGGTTCAAAAAACCTGATGTTGTTTCAACATCGATGGGGTTTCTGAAGTCACTAGGATAACTCACATGTAGTGTTTCTTCCAAACCAAGCAGGATCATAGCTTGTGTGCAGTCCTCCTCTGTCCGCTTCAAATCATTGATGAAGTGTAAAACGTGTACACCTTATTGTTGTTTGCTGGGCTCGTCGACATTGGAGAATATTCTTTGGTGTTTGTGGATTTTAGGGATATGGACATGGGAGAGGGTTTTGACGAGTTAGGCGTTCTTGAGAAGCTTTGGCTTTGAAAATGTGACGGTGTTTGGGCTGATGTGACAAGTCCAAGACACAATTGGGGGGTTTCATCTTGGCAACATTTAATTACACTCAAACTTGTTTCCTTAAATTTAGGTAGTACAGAATAATTGAAACTCTTCACATACCTAAAACAAAGGGTTTTACATAAGCACAAAACATCATTAAATTTTTTAAAAGAAACGGTCCTCCAAAAATTTTGGATTTTCGTTATTTAGAGAGTCATGTTACATACCACAAGCCAGAATAAAATAAGAAAAACAAGATTGATCAATGTACTAGAACACGATGTTGTGAATGATGTTGGCAACATTTCAAAGTTCAACAAGCATTATGAGACTCCAAGGATTTTCTGATTTGGCAAATGATTATTCTGTATATGTTCTCTATGAGACTGATCGTTGGACTAATGTGACATTTTACCATTGTCCTAATCAACTTAGTTGAACACATACAGATACAAAGAAAAATATTAAGGAATTTTCAACCTTCTTGAAGCACATGGTACTCCTATAGAATAGGAACAATATCAATCTTAGAGCTTTGCTCTTTTTGTATACAACTAAATCTTTAGTAGAGGTTTTGCCTTCTTATGATACTCCCTTTTTATGATATAGATAATTAATTTATATATATATATATATCATCGCAGAGAACGGTATCACATTCAAACCTTGTCTTTGTGAAGTCATGCTTGATTCTTTTGAAAAACAATGCAACATCACTACAATACATATCATGTATATTGAATCAAACAATAAATGATACCCAGAATATTAGGACAACATTTCAGACAACATCTACCTAGCCTGTCTTATTTTCAAAGAAAACAGAGACCACGAGAATTTTTTCAGGCTCGAAAATCTCTCATGATCTAGGGGTTTGGTAAAAATGTCAGCTAGTTGAGAAAGAGTATCAACATGTTCGATTTGAACTAGCTATTTTTCCACTATGTCTCTTAAAAATGATGTCTTATGTCTATGTATTTTGTACGTTAATGCTAAACAAGGTTTTTGGAAATATTAATAGCACTCAGATTATCACATTACAAAATCATGGAGTTGTTAGAAATGTCATAGTCATCAAGCATATGTCGTAACCAGATCAGTTGAGCACAACAACTTTCGGCTACCACATATTCGAATTCGACAGTCGAGAGTGACACACAATTTTGTTTATGACTGTACCATGAGACTAGATTATTGCCAAAATATAAATACCCACCACTAGTGCTTTTCCTATCGTCTACATCACCGACCTAATTCGAGTCACTATATCCTATTAGATTAGGATTAGTGTCTTTGGAGTACCGAATTCCCAAGTCACTTGTACCGGAAACATATCGAATGATACGTTTCACGGCATTAAGATGAGATACCTTGGGACTGGTTCGGAACTTGGCGCAAACACACACGCTAAACATGATATCAGGGCGACTGGCAGTAAGGTATAAAAGGCTACCTATCATAGATCGGTACATATTGGGTCAACATCTTGTCCAACATCGTCTTTACATACCTGTTGCGTAGAGCCCATTAGAGTCATCATGTGTTTAGCATGTTCCAGACCAAATTTCCTAACAAGATTCTTGGCATACTTGCTTTGAGATACAAAGATCCCTTCTTCATTTTGTTTAATCTGCAAGCCTAAGAAAAAAGTTAGTTCTCCAATCATGCTCATCTCAAATGTTGTTGACATTTCTTCGACAAACGATTTCAAGAAGGATTTTGTAGTCGAGCCAAAAACAATATCATCAACACAGATTTGAGCTATTATTACATCTACACCGTGTCTTTTAATGAATAAATATTTGTCATCTTCTCCACGAGTAAAACCAAACTCAACAAGGAAGTTAGTTAAACGACCATACCATGCATGTGGTGCCTGTTTTAGACCATACAAAGCTTTTTTGATCTTGTACACATGATGTGGATGGTGAGGATCTTTAAAACCCTTTGGTTTTTCAACATATACTTCTTTGTCCAAGTATCCATTGAGGAACACACCTTTAACGTCCATTTGGTGCAAGGTAATTTTCAAGTAGCAAGCAATAACAAGAAGCAATATTATTGACTCAAGTCTACTCATATGAGCGAAAGTGTCATCATAGTCGATACCTTCTACTTGTGTATATCCTTGAGCAACAAGTTGAGCTTTGTTACTAACAATCTTCCCTAACTCATCTGATTTTTTTTTTACTATCCACTTGGTCCCAATAACATTTGTGTTGTTGGGTCGTGGTACCAAATCCCAAACCTCATTTCGGGTAAATTGTTCAAACTCTTCTTGCATGGCTTGAATCCAAAAATTATCTTTCAATGCTTCCCCAAAATTTTTAGGTTCCAAAGTAGATGTAAGACAAGAAAGACTAACATATTGGTATATGGTGGACATACACACATACCTTACCATCTCTCGGTAGTTCACTATCTTTTTCTCTCTTGTACGCCTTTGCTCAAAAACTCTCCCTATCACCTGGTCTGGTAGATGTTTCCTTCTAATCCTCGATGGAGGATCTCTTCTCACTTGATCATTCAGTTCAGTAGCAGACTCCTCCTCAACTTCATCCCCTGTGTTCTCTCTTTGAGGTTCAGATGTGTCCTCTGATGTAGGGACAACATATGTTGCTTCAGTGGAATGCTCATCTTCAACTGCAACCACAATGTTGTTTTTTGAATATCTACCAGATATATCCAGCAGGTCATAAAAAATAACATTAACAGACTCATGTATAGTCTTTGTCCGAAGATTGTATATTCGGTAAGCATGGCTATTCTAAGAGTAGCCAACAAATATCCTCTTGTCACTCTTAGAGTCAAATTTAGCCAGCTTATCCCTGTCATTAAGAATACCTCAATGTAGGTTTCTTTCCATTTAACAGTTCATAGGGTGTCATCTTGGTCCCTGGCCTTAGATAGACTCTATTGTATATGTGACATGTTGTGTTCAAGGCTTCTGCCCAAAACCTCTTTGATAAATGCTTAGAACTCAACATTACTCTAGCCATTTCTTGTAAAGTTCTGTTCTTTCTCTCGGCAACCTCATTTTGTTGTGGTGTTTTTGGTGCCGAAAATTCATGGAATATGCCTTTATTTTCACAAAATTTTGCAAATGTTTGATTTTCAAATTCCTTTCCATGATCAGATCTAATTCTAAAAATTGATGAACAAAACAAATTCCCGATTCTATAGTAAAGTGTTCTAAGCATCTCAAAGGTTTGTAATTTTTCCTTTAAAAAGTAGATCCAAGTGAATCTGGAAAAATCATCAACAATCACATAGGAATATATCATCCCTCCTAGGCTATCTACCTCAATTGGACTCATAATATCCATATGCAATAAATAATGAGACGTACCTGAATGTTGTCCGTCATGTTGGACAACATTATGAGAGACTCGGGTCTGCTTTCCCTTCAAACAATCTTCACACAGTATTTTATCTTTTGGATCCAGTCTGGGAATGCCTCTGACATCTTTAAATGAGATCAGCTTCTCCAAGGTGTCGTAGTTGACATGTCCCAACTTCTGGTGCCAAAGTGTCAAGTCACTTACATTTGCAAAGTTGCAAAATGCTTGCTAATCTTATACCTTTCGTCTGAATTTTTTCCCTTAACTGATTCTGAAATCCCGGTCTTTGCACCCGAACCTATGAAGGAGGCCCGGCTACAATAACTATCGAACAGTGTCTGAAGAATGGCGCTCGTATACTCTTGTCTACCTACTAGATAGCAGTTATCTCCGGTTCGGGTTCCTGACATGACACACTTGTTTGCAGAATTTGTAACCTTGCATCCAAGCTTGTTGAATTTCACCTCGAGATCCTCATCACATAGTTGTTTTATGCTAAGAAGATTAGCAACCACCCCCTTCTACGTGAAGAACATTTTTCAAGGCTGGTACATCCGGAATATTAAGAGTTCCTTTACCAATTATCTTACTCTTACTTTCTCCTCCAAAGGTCACGTACCCTCCATTGAATGCTCCATAGTCCTTTAATAGACTTTTGGTACTTGTCATATGACGTGAGCAACCACTATCAAAGTACCATGAACCTGTAATGTTAGTACGCAAGACAATTATGCACACATTACATTTCAGATTCAATTTAGGTACTCATTCCTTTTCAAACATTTTCTTCCTTCTGCTCTCAGGCTTGTTGCTTTGAATGTTGTCAGTGATGTTGGGCAACATCGATGACAACATTTTAGGCGATAGTCTGAGTGCAGAGTTTTGAAGTTTATAGCAGTAGGGCATAAAATGTCCTGACTTTTTACAAAAGCTACATACAAACTTTGATCCAATCATAATGATCTGAGAGTTACATGCATTTTCTTTGACAAATTGTATCCTATCAGTTTGACTATGGATTCTGAAAGTATTGATTTTGCTAGGAGATTGGTACCCAAGTCCAGTCCTTGTAGGATTACTAAAGTTCAGTATTTCATCCAGTTTAGAGGTTCCCATGTTGAGCCTTTAAAAAGTGGTCTCATCTACATTCAAACGAGCACGAATCTTACCAAGCTCTAGATCCTTCTTGGTAAGTGTCACCTCTAATCGGTTGATTGTGCTTTTCAGCCTGCTATTCTCAAGAGCCAATAATTTTGTTTTGAGTTTAGTTGCAATGATTTAGTGATTAAGGCTTTACAAAGACTTTGTAATTCCTTTATCATGTCGTCCTTGGAGTCAACTAGATCCAAATTTACAGCCTCAGATAAAGAAATAAATCCACTAAAACAATATACATCAGAATAATCAAAGTATACATACCTCTCTAATGTTGCAGACATTCCAAATGTGGAGCCCGATGTTGTTCCTGATGTTGTGGCAACAATGTCAACAACATCTTCATCGTCGGACAGTGAGTGTTCAAACATGACTACCAACATTGCCTGTGGTTCTTCTTCTTGATCTCCTTCCTCCTCTTCGTTATCATCATAACTGAGGGTTACCCACATAACCTTACCAATTTTTCTAAGAGTGTTTGCACACTCATTAGCGTAGTGTCCTCAACCCGAGTGTTGACAGTCAATTTTGACCCGTTTTTCGTATATTTATTGCAATTTTATGTGTTTTAGGACACCACATTTTAATCAGCATTTTTTGCATTTTTTATCTTTTTATGTTAAATTAAGCATTATGTCTTTGTTAATATTATGTTTTTATTATTGTTACACCGTCGTTTTATTTTAATAATATTTGCATCTTTTTAAATAATTAGTTGACATCCCATTTTTTACTTTTAATCAGGCATTAAACATGTTTTAAATATTGCAGTTTAGTATTATTGCGTCGACATTTGCATTTTTATAATTTTGCATCTTTTAAATAATTTTTCATTAAATAATTAACTTGACCTTCCATTTTGTCAAACCAAATCCAATAAAAAATTTTAATCAGTACAACCCAACACCATTTTTTTTTTTAATTACATCCAAACACCCTCTTTCATTTTTTCCCCCTAAAATAAAAACCCACTTTTAATTCCCCCCCCCCCCCCCAAACTAAACCCAAACCCTAAAAACCTACCCTATAAATAAAACATTATACTCCCACTTTCCCCCCAACACAAAAATCATCCCTTAAGGACCCAGCCGACACACCCCCTTCCCATTAGCCCACTTCAACTTCAGCTCTCTCAAACTAGCTCATTCCGTCGCGCTTTCACGAGCTCCAAGCTCCGGCGAACACCTCACGCCACACACCGCTGCCGTCTCTCTCCACTCGCCGAACCCCACGCCATCCATCTACCGTCTCCTCTCCACACCTCCGTCGACCACCTGAAACTCCCATCGCCGCCACACACCACCGCCACACACGCCACTCGCCATCGCACTGAACCACCACAACCGTCGAACCCCATCGTTCCTATCAATCATCGGTGGTGTCGCTCGGCGACTCGCCGTGGAAGCGGCGCCCGCTTTCTCTCTGTTGGTAACGTTGAACCTTGTCGGATGTAAACCCGCGACGCTTCTGCTTTATTTCTTCGTTCTTGTAGCTATTATTGTTGTTGGTTGTTGCTGGATTGTTTCCTTTTGCATTTCATATTATATCGCCAGAGTTAAACCAGTGTTGTAACTCCGACGATTCGTTGACCACTACTCCTATGGTTTTGACAGTTTGTTCTACTGATTCTTCGGCCATGTTTATTCTGGTTCTGGCCATTTGGGGGCTGATTTTTAGCCATGCTCTTGACTAATTTTTGCTATGCTTTGTTGGCTGATTTTTAGCCCTGTTCTGGACTAATTTTGGTCTTGCTGGACTGATTTTTTGCTACTGTTCTCGGCTTTATTTCTTGCTACTTGTACTGTTCATGAGCCATTCTTGGCTATGTTGCTGCGAACTGCTTACTGTCAGTTGGATTTTGGACTATCTTTGACTATTTTGCCCCTTTATCTTTTATTAAACTGATTTTGAATAAGATGCTACACTTGAATGACCGATGAAAAAGTTATCCGTCGATTTTTGAGGCCTCCACAGTTGCAAAGACGGAAAATAAAATAAATGAAGCTTTCTGGGCAAGGATGATTTCTTCCAATTACACTGGATAACCAACATGCATTTGGCGTAATTCTCGCGTGCAATTGTTTAGGCTGTCCCACTTTATATATTTTTCATATCTGAGCCCTCCGTGTTTAAAACTATTATTGTTTTGGCGCGGATATGAAGGTTTTATTTATTTTATTGCTTTTAATAATATTGGCCGATGAAGGAATTTCCGTCTGATTTCCAAGGCCTCCTATGTGCAAAAGACGGATTTATTTATTTTTTGCTTTACTTATTAAATTCCTGTCATTACTTTAAAATTATTTATTCTGATACTAACACTTTTACTAAGTGTTTATGCAGGTAGCCGGAGATCATCTTGTGCAGAAAGCCTAAAAAGGGCTAAAAGATGTCCCGGAATGTTATTTTATATCGCATTTAATTTAGTTTTATTATTGTGTAGTGCACTTTATTTTAATTATAAATGCTTAGAATAGATAGAATAAAACGAGCAATAAATAATTAACCTAGGTTTGAACGAACAACCGCAAGTTAGCGGATCTTAAAGGATGCCTAACCCCTTCCCTTTAGGATAATAAAGAACCCTGATCCAGAATCTCACTAATTTCGCAGACCATTAAATGGAAGTCAATTGCAGTATTTTTATTGCAATAAACTAAGTGTCCTAATTCACTTTAATAATTAGGTGGCGACTCCTTAAAATACATTCTAGGAATCAACCATACGTGGTACTCCCGTTTCGACTCCGGTTTAAAATGGGGTGTTACAGATGGCGACTCTGCTGGGGATATCAGGTTCTTGATCATAACATACTCAGGTTAATTAAATATTGCACTTTATTTTGCTTTTATATTTGTTGTAAATATTTTATATTGTTTGCTTTTATTTTGTAATTAACTACTTTAATTGCTACATTCTTTTATTGCTTTCCTTAAATTGTCATTCCGCTCATATTTCCTCCATTCTGGAAAATTAACACTATCACACACTACACGCGAGGTGCGCTTGGTGCATCAGCAAAATTCTTTCTTCAAAACCCAAATTTTGGAGAGTTGGTAATAGACGCGGAGAATCCGGTCCAACCGGTGGCCGCGTAGCCTTCTCACTCGAGTAGTCCGCTCGGGAACCATTTTGTCTAGTAAGCCAAATCTTAGAAAACTTAAGATAGAGCTATATAACTTTTTATTAAGTCATGCATGCATAAATCTTAGGTGGGTTAATCCTTGGTATTAACGCCACAATTAGAAATTCACCAAATTTGTCGACGGGTTTCACAACCCAACGACCCATTAGCATACTATGTGTAGCGTGAGGATGATAGACGGATCCAAGCCTGGTCATGACATGCTAAAATTGGAAAAAGTGCACCGTCATTTGGTCGCCATTTCCAACAAAACATTACAGTTTAACGGTTTGGACCTATTTATCATAATCTCGCATATTTGGCGTTTAGGCTCACCTCTGGCATAAGGGAGGTCCCAAGCATATTAGGGCACACACTTGATTTGCATGCTTTTTGTTTATTATTGTTTGTCGCCAGCAACTCTGTACATATTATTTAATTCAATAATTGCTCTTTTGTGATTCCGGGCACGAGCATTTGCATTTTTTGCACTTTTTGCTTTCACATTGCAATCAAGACTTTTACTGCGTAAATCACTCTTGAATAGCGCGACTTGGACTTTGTGAAGCATCAACCACCAGTCTGGTCGAACCAATCAGGGGAGTCTTTGACTATATTGTCACACTTTTGCATTTTTATTATTTTGGTCATTTTCCTACTCACCTATTTCTTATATTTTTGCGGGAAGGTCGTCTGCATAAACAATGAAAGCGATCGAAAAAGAAAAAATGAGCGTTAGTTATGTTGATTAAAAGAAGTTAGTCTATACCAGATTCAACGATACATCGCTCTCAATTCTTCTTTACTTTGTGTTTTTATTCATATTTGCAAATTCAATTAATATGTTTAGCGTTGATTGCATAGTTTTTACATATCATGCATTTTACAGCATAATTATTCCGAACTACGCGTGTCTGATTCTCACCACACGGTGTGATGCGTAGGCAACTCATTTTGGGTTCGACACCACAAAAATAAAAACCAAAAAAAAAAGTGCATTTCTCACTCGTGCATCCCATTCATCAGGTTCTCGGACATTCATTTTTCGTTACATTCATTTTACTTTGCATTCGTCCACAATGAACAATCATTTCTTTTGCACAGCTTTATATTGCTATCATTTCATTGATAAATTCTTTTCAAGCATACATTTTATAACATATTTGAATGAACTACGCGCACCTGATTCCCTCGGCGGGATACGTAGGCAGCCCTATTCGGGTTCGGTACCATTTATTCAAAAAAATACAAAAATACAATTATTCGAAAAATACAAAAAAAAACAAATATTTTATTCAAAAAAATGCAAAAAAAAAAACGTTATTAAAAAAAAAACATTTTTTTAGTATTATTGCTTGACTTTGTTGATACCAACACAGTTACGGTTCTGCATAAAAAAAACAAGTGATAATCAGTATGGGTTGACTTTGTGGTAAACCATAGATTCTTTTGGTACCTCTTATTCATACTCGCAGATGACATTGTCTTGCATGTTTCCAAGATAAGAATGAAACTGACCTCATCGTTTCATATGCATTGTGTGGTGAGTTATTTGAATAAGTTCAATTGCATTGCATTGTGATCTAGAACGTGGCCTGAATGTTTGTTGAGGCGAAATCTTGAGTAACACTCGGTGTAGGAAATGATCGTAGGCTTTCTTTGACCCGTTTGAGCCTTTTTCAGCCTACCAAATAACATTATCCTTAGTACACCCCTTTGAGCCTAAAACCTATTTTTTTGACAACCGCATATTACACCTACCGCTTTACGAGTGCGTACGCACTATCCCTCTCTTGATCCGACCTCCTTGAGTGCTTTAGAAATGTGCAAGTGACTGACAAAATTCTAGCTGAAGTTTGCAAAGACAAAATTGTCAAAGTCTCAAAAACCAAAAGCAGAGACGACTTCACACAATCAAAAGCCCCGATAAAAAGAAAACAAAAAGAAAAAAAAAGGGAATACATAACCCCGAAAAAAAAAGGGGCTCCAAATGAAAGATTCAAAAGAAGTCAGTACAGAAAAACTGGGACAAAACGAAAGCAAATCAGCATTAAATCGCACAAATATCAAGCACGAACGTAGTCCAACTCTCGAGGAATGATTAGTCACTTTTACCCAAATGATATTCATTCCTTTCCCCAAGCCTACATTACAAGCCCGTGACAAGCCCTACATGATCTTATACTGAGGGTTCTCACATTAGTGGATACTTACGTGACGGCCAAGCCTATGGTATCACAATTGCATGCATTGAACATCTTTCTGAGTGTGAGTGTCTTTTCTCTCAACGTCCCAAAATTCAAAATACTGTAATATATGTGAGAACGAGACTTTCTTTCTGTGAGGGCATTTGAAACGTGAGATTACGTGTAGTTCGAAACCTTGGATGCAAGCAGGTGTGTCAATACTCAGGTATGTCTGAGGTACTATCTGAAGCTGTGTGAATTACACCAGAGTCAATCTCGGTTAGACTGAAAGCAATAAAAGAAAATCCTTATGCACAATACTAATTGTTGGTATCAACTGAAGTCGGAATGTAATATTGTCTTCCACTTTTTCAGAAAAAAAAACAACAAAATTCATATTACATAAAAAAAATCCTTATTTTTGCATCACGAACTACGTCTTGACCTGATTCCCTTAGCGGGATACGTAGGCGGCCACATCGGTTTCGGTCCCACAACATTTTAAAATCATAAAAAATTCTTATTTTTGCATCACGAACTACGTCTTGACCTGATTCCCTCGGCGGGATACGTAGGCGGCCACATCGGCTTCGGTCCCGCATCATTTTAAAATCAAAAAAAAAAATCTTATTTTTGCAGCATGAACTACGTCTTGACCTGACTCCCTCGGCGGGATACGTAGACAGCCACATCGGCTTCGGTCACACCGTTAGAAATATCTTCCTTATTTTTGCAGAGGACTCGATTTTGTCCATATTCTCGCATTCGCTATACATTCATGATAAAAAAAATTGCTTACCTGGTCGCTTTGATAGCGTCAAGATGCAACCTTACCCAGTTCAACATCTTCATTACCAGAAACTGGGACATTTTAAGGATTCACCACAAGAAAATGGCAATAGACGAGGAAAAAGCAGACCAAATAGGTCTCCAGCTTAAACGATCACGGCGTCTGGCGTCAAGAGCCAAAGTTACAAAGTCGACGCTAATCAACCACTCATTTCCTAAAAAACTCACAAGTTTTCTTTGAGTGCAGGATCTTCATATCAGCAAAGGCAGAAACACAATAATAAACTCATGCGGGTCACAAATGCACAACGTCTATGCAATGACGCTATCTCAACCCAGACGGGTCCGCAAGCGGTACGCCACAAACCAATGCATTTCATCTAAGCCTATGCAAGGGCTTCATCTATGTTTCGTCTATGCAACGACGAGCATCTGCATTGCGTCCGAAAACGACGCCATTTCATTTAAGCCTATGCAACGGCTTCATCTATGCTTCGTCTATGCAACGACAAGCATCTGCATCGCGTCTATGCAACAACGCCATTTCATTTTAAGCTGTCTGGCAACCGTTCATGTTTCGTCTATGCAACGACGAGAATCTGCATCGGCGTCTATGCAACGGCGTCATTTCATTTTAAGCCTATCTGGCGGCCATCTATGTTTCGTCATGCAACGACGAGCATCTGCGTCAGCGTCTATCGCAACGACATTTCATTTTAAGCCTATCTGGCGGCCGTTCATGTTTCGTCTATGCAACGACGAACATCTGCATCGCATCTATATTTCGTCCATGCAACGACGAGCATCTGCATTGCGTCCGAAAACGACGTCATTTCATATAAGCCTATTCAACGGCTTCATCCATGTTTCGTCTATGCAACGACGAGCATCTGCATCGCGTCCATGCAACGACGCCTTTTCATATAAGTCTATGAAACGGCTTCATTCATGTTTCGTCTATGCAACGACGAGCATCTGCATCGCGTCCATGCAACGACGCCTTTTCATTTTAAGCCTATGCAACGGCTTCATTCATGTTTCGTCTATGCAACGACGAGCATCTGCATCGCGTCCATGCAACGACGCATTTTCACTTTAAGT
This sequence comes from Przewalskia tangutica, assembly GCA_029844215.1. Lineage (NCBI taxonomy): Eukaryota > Viridiplantae > Streptophyta > Magnoliopsida > Solanales > Solanaceae > Przewalskia > Przewalskia tangutica. Next base: position 138,339,197 of record CM056718.1, on the reverse strand, counting down.
CTATGCAACGACGCCTAGTGATTAAGGCTTTACAAAGACTTTGTAATTCCTTTATCATGTCGTCCTTGGAGTCAACTAGATCCAAATTTACAGCCTCAGATAAAGAAATAAATCCACTAAAACATTTTACATCAGAATAATCAAAGTATACATACCTCTCTAATGTTGCAGACATTCCAAATGTGGAGCCCGATGTTGTTCCTGATGTTGTGGCAACAATGTCAACAACATCTTCATCGTCGGACAGTGAGTGTTCGAACATGACTACCAGCATTGCATGTGGTTCTTCTTCTTGATCCCCTTCCTCCTCTTCGTTATCATCATAATTGAGGGTTACCCACATAACCTTACCAATTTTTCTAAGAGTGTTTGCACACTCATTAGCGTAGTGTCCTCAACCCGAGTGTTGACAGTCAATTTTGACCCGTTTTTCGTATATTTATTGCAATTTTATGTGTTTTAGGACACCACATTTTAATCAGCATTTTTTGCATTTTTTATCTTTTTATGTTAAATTAAGCATTATGTCTTTGTTAATATTATGTTTTTATTATTGTTACACCGTCGTTTTATTTTAATAATATTTGCATCTTTTTAAATAATTAGTTGACATCCCATTTTTTACTTTTAATCAGGCATTAAACATGTTTTAAATATTGCAGTTTAGTATTATTGCGTCGACATTTGCATTTTTATAATTTTGCATCTTTTTAAATAATTTTTCTATTAAATAATTAACCAGCCTTCCATTTTTGTCAAACCAGTCCAGTCCAAGACACAATTTGAATCAGTCCAACCCAACACCATTTTTGTTTTTAATTCCATCCAAACACCCTCTTTCATTTTTTCCCCCTAAAATCAAAACCCACTTTTCATTCCCCCCCCCCCCCCCAAACTAAACCCAAACCCTAAAAACCTACCCTATAAATAAAACATTATACTCCCACTTTCCCCCCAACACAAAAATCAGCCCTTAAGGACCCAGCCGACACACCCCTTCCCATTAGCCCACTTCAACTTCAGCTCTCTCAAACCCTAGCTCTCATTCTCGTCGCTGCCTTTCGCCGGAGCTCCAAGCTCCGGCGAACACCCTCACGCCACACACTGCCCGTCTCCCTCTCCACTCGTCGAACCCCCCCACGCCATACATCTACCGTCTCCCTCTCCACACCTCCCGTCGACCACCACTGAAACTCCCATCGCCGGCCACACACCTCACTGCCACACACGTCACTCGCCACTGCCCTGAACCACCACAACCCCGTCGAACCCCGACTGTTCCCATCAATCACTGGTGGTGTCGCTCCGGCGACCTCGCCGTGGAAGCGACGCCGCTGCTGCTCTCTCTCTGTTGGTAACGTTGAACCTTGTCGGATTTAAACCCCGGCGACGCTACAGTTTATTTCTTCGTTCTTGTAGCTATTATTGTTGTTGGTTGTTGCTGGACTGTTTCCTTTTTGCGTTTCATATTATATCGCCGGAGTTTAAACCGGAGTTGTAACTCCGACGATTCGTTGGCCACTGCTCCTATGGTTTTTGACAGTTGTTCTACTGATTTTTGACTAAGTTGGCTACTGATTTTTTTCGGCCATGTTTATTCTGGTTCTGGCCATTTGTGGGCTGATTTTTAGCCATGCTCTTGACTAATTTTTGCTATGCTTTGTTGGCTGATTTTTAGCCATTGCTCGACTAATTTTGGTCTTCTTTGGTGATTTTTGCTCGTTCTCGGCTTTATTTCTTGCTACTTATCTGTTCATGAGCCATTCTTGGCTATGTTGCTCGCCCTTCTTGTCATCGTTGGATTTTGGACTATCTTTGACTATTTTGCCCTTTATCTTTTATTAAACTGATTTTGAATAAGATGCTACACTTGAATGGCGATGAAAAAGTTATGCGTCGATTTTGAGGCCTCAGATTGCAAAGATGGAAAATAAAATAAATGAAGCTTTCGGGCAAGGATGATTTCTTCCAATTACCTTTGGATAACCAACATGCTGGCGCACGAATTCTCGCATGATTGTTTAAGTGTCCACTTTATATATTTTTCATATTTGAGCTCTCCGTGTTTAAAACTATTATTTTTTTGGCGCGGATATGAAGGTTTTATTTATTTTATTGCTTTTAATAATATTGGCCGATGAAGGAATCTCCGTCTGATTTCCAAGGCCTTCTATGTGCAAAAGACGGATTTATTTATTTTTTGCTTTACTTATTAAATTTCTGTCATTACTTTAAAATTATTTATTCTGATACTAACACTTTTACTAAGTGTTTATGTAGGTAGCCGGAGATCATCTTGTGCAGAAAGCCTAAAAAGGGCTAAAAGATGTCCCGGAATGTTATTTTATATCGCATTTAATTTAGTTTTATTATTGTGTAGTGCACTTTATTTTAATTATAAATGCTTAGAATAGGTAGAATAAAAAGAGCAATAAATAATTAACCTAGGTTTGAACGAACAACCGCAAGTTAGCGGATCTTAAAGAATGCCTAACCCCTTCCCTTTAGGATAATAAAGAACCCTGATCCAGAATCTCACTAATTTCGCAGACCATTAAATGGAAGTCAATTGCAGTATTTTTATTGCAATAAACTAAGTGTCCTAATTCACTATAATAATTAGGTGGCGACTCCTTAAAATACATTCTAGGAATCAACCATACGTGGTACTCCCGTTTCGACTCCGATTTAAAATGGGGTGTTACACCGAGCATGCATGACACTGCACTCTCTCGAGTTGTTTGGGATTGAAATTGGTACCGTCGGAGTTAGATTTCCTCAGTGGATTGTGATTTCTTTGCTCAGAAGGTGACATATTCGACTACTTATTGAAGAGTGGGTTTCTGATGCTGTTTATATTTGGCTTTATTGCGATCAGTGTTGATCTTTCTCACAATCGAATTGAATCGATGAGTGAGTAAGGCAACATTTGCATCACTTCCCAGTTCCTCCAGGTTTTCTTCCTCGTTTTTCAGATCAGGTTTCGAGGTTTGTCCTTGGAGTGCCAAAGTCTTGTCTTTGTATAGATCTCTTTGGCTTTCATGTTTATCTCATATGTTTGGAAGATGCTCATTAAGGCGTGAAGATCCATAGTAGCAAGATTATGGACCTCTTCAATAGCACAAATCTTAGTATTGAATCTTTCAAGAAGAGATTTGAGAGCTTTATCCACAAGTTGTGTGTTGGTTAAAGGAGACCCAAACACTTGACACTGATTATCAATGTCAATCAACTTTTCAAAATAGGATTTTATGTCATCAGATTCTTCCATCCTTAAGCGTTCGTATTGACTCAAGATCATGCGAAGCTTTGTACGTCGAACACTTGAGGTACCCTCACAATGAGTTTGTAAGGTTTCCCAAGCATCCTTAGCCGCTGTGCAATTCTGGATAAGCTTGAACATATAGAGATCTACTCATCCAAATATCGCATTTTGAGCCTTTTCATTAAAGCTTGCACTGTTGATCTCTTCCGCAGTCCATTCAGATTTGGGTTTAGTGAGTACATCACCATCCTCGTCTGCTGGGTACTTGGGGATTACATAGCCTTCGGAAACTGATTTCCATGCTCAAACATCAATGGATTTGATGTGCGAACGTATTCGAATTTTCCAATAGGCATAGTTAATTCCGTCAAGTATTAGAAGTCTATCAACATTTTGTATAACTGAGTCCATTGCCGTAATATACAGAATCAAACACTTATTGTATCAAGTGCAGGCTCTGATACCACTTTTTGGGTTCCAGGGCTACGGATAAGCAAGAATACGAAATAAAAATTCGAAACAACAAAAACAATCTCTGGTTCTTGCCTTCAATGTTGTGTCATCTGAGGCAATATTGTGATAAAACAGTTATAAACATTTGTATTTGCAGTGAAAAAAATAAAGAGACACAAGGTTTATATTTTCAAGGGTATATATTAATATATCCCTTGATGGTCAATGACCAAAAGAATTGTATAAATTATATATAATTACAAATGAATTTCTTTTTACAAGATTGAGTAAAAATGCGAAAAAGAAATTACAAATAAAAGTGAAGTCGCAGATGACTTCAGCCTAAAGATAAAAAGATCTAAAAAGATAAATACAACATCTTCATTACAATCGCTTGACCATTAAGCTTAATCTAGAATAAAGATAGCAATTGTAATGTAGGACTAGATGTTGTTATAGTACTTTAGGCTAGGTGTGTTGATCCAGTTTCTAAGGTAGAATTCGAGAGCTCTCTTGAAAATTTTTCTCGTTTAAAATCTGGATATCGATACTCTGAAGCTCCCCTCTATTTATAGTGTAGAGCTTTCCTTGAAATCCCCACTGATTGGTTGCGGAGGTTGAGTAAAAGAAGGCAGCTGCTTGGACCGATTCTTTCTCCTGAAAAATCTAAGCGTCTTGGACTTGGTCTTCACGCTGCTTCTTCTCCAAGTCTTTGACTGTTTCTTTTACTATGTTTTAAACACAACAACATTGTAAGCTTGCCTAGGTCATTTTTTACTCACAGTAACACGTTCTGTTTTGACCAGAAGAATAGGCAAAATCGTTACAGAGATGTGTTCAGGAATGTTGTCACAACATCGCAGGCAACATCCTAAGATGTTGTCCTGAGTATTTACATATGTTGTCACAACATCCATCCAACATCAACAATATTATCTCCATTAAGTGAAATTAAGCAATATGAAGAATGTTATAGATATTAAGCATAACGAAGAAGAATATAGGGTCTGACGACCCTTTTAGTGTGTAAGATTCTCCCATGTAAACTCAAATTCGGATTGACGCGTTGAGGATTCTTGGTTTATTCCGTTTTTTGATCAATATAGGATTTAGCACTTCATTCCGAACTAGAAACGGAAAGGGAATATCATAAATTTTGTTTGATGTACCTTTCTTGATAATATTCTCTAGTTTTATTACTGTTATAACAATGATGTAATCAGATTGCATAAAACGGGATGTCATCAAGCAATTAATTAACCCCTCCAAATTAACAATGCATTAATCAATTTTGGCTTAATACGACAACCCTTAAAGTTGTCAATAAATTATATTTAAACATTCAAATCATAGTTTGTTCGAATTGAGTACTTGAAAATATGATGAAAGTGTTTCTATTATACATTTTCGATGCAAATTTTAGAAAAAGAATTTGTGTGTATTCTCAACTATCCATTATATAAATAAATTAACCACTAATAATATGTTATTCTCCTTTCATTACACACGTTAGCCTTAATTAGGAGTGTTCATGGTTCGATTTTGAATCGATTTTTTGTTAAAATCAAAATCAAACCAATTTAACTGAGTTTTATTATTAAAACCAAGTCAAACTAAAACACTGCGGGTAAGAGATACTTGATAAGGTTTAGACAACATGTGCATACTAGAGAATACTTCAAGATCTGAATTTGTACATGATCGATGTCGATCTTAGCAAGAACTTTAATTATGATTCTTCCACCAATAAGGAATTACCAAATGGAACTCATGTATGTGATGAAGATCGAATTGATACATGAATGCAGAGAAAGTTGAGAAGATGAGAAGAAGGAGAAGAAGAAAAGAGGAAAAAGAAGGAAGAAAGAAGAACAAGGCGGTTAGGAGGAGAAGTCGGTCGAAGAAGGAGAGAGAGGGAGAAAAATCTGATCTTTTGTTTTATGAAAACATAATAGAGCATTTTACAATGTATTGTCTATTTATACAGAATATGTAAAATGACTAACTAATGATGTAGTTACAACTAATTAACCTCCTAACTAATTCTAACTACTTTAGGTAGTTATTCGATACAGTGTGTTCCATACAATTAGAATACACCTCTATACTTTTACACCCCCCCTCAAGCTAGGGGAAATGAAGATGTTCTTCATCCCTAGCTTGGATAAGAGATGATCATATTATGATCGTTCCAAGGCTTTAGTCAGCAAGTCGGCAGGTTGATCATGTGATGGCAGAAAAATAGTCTTGATCAACCCTTTCTGAATATGTTCACGAATGAAGTGACAATCGATATCAATGTGTTTTGTTCTTTCGTGGAAAATTGGGTTCGCAGCAATTTGCATGGCAGATTCTTTATCTGTAGAAGCGGGACGAGTTCTTTGAACCCGACACGATTCTCGAAATAAGCTGCAAGCGAATGACTTACTCACGAAGATGCTAATGCCCTATATTCATCCTCTACTGAACTGCGAGACACAGTTTCTTGCTTCTTGGATTTCCAAGTCACTGGTGATACACCAAACATCACAAAATAACCAATGACAGACCTCCGACTGTTAACACATGCCCCCCAATCTGCATCGCAGAACACTGTGATTTGAAGGACACTTGAACTAGAAAGAAGGACACCCAAACCAGGAGCTTGCTTGACATATCAAACAAGTCGCAGACCAACTTCCATGTGGGAAATCTTAGGAGCATGCATGAATTGACTCAAGCAGTGAACTACATAGGCTATGTCAGGCTTTATAGTTGTGAGATACAACAAACGACCAATTAGCCTTCTATAGACACTGGGATCTGGAACCAGGGAATCAGGTACTGATGGTATTGATTTTGAGCCTGAATTGGATGCTATAAGCTTGTCAAAATCAACAGTAGTGAGCTTGATATTGGCATCCATAGGTGAAGACGAAGGTTTGGCACCTGCCAAACCCATGTCGGAGATTAATTTCAGTGCATATTTTCGTTGGTGCATAAGAATACCTTGGGAACTTCTGGTAAATTCTATGCCAATGAAATACCTTAACTCCCCAAGATCCTTTATCTTAAAAGCTAATTGTAATGCCAACTTAGTAGTTATAATAAGGCTATGTTCATTCCTAGTAATCAGAAGATCATCGACATATACCAGAACTATCACAATTTTATCTGCAGCCTTCTTTGTAAACAATGAATAGTCCCTGTGGCTTTGAGTAAAACCAGAGGCAATAGGAGAATTAGTTAACTTGATATTCCATTGTCGAGATGCTTGTTTCAATCCATATAATGACTTTAACAATTTACACACATTTGTCTTGCCTCATGTATCACCAAAACCTTCAGGTAGAGCCGTATAAACCTCTTCAAAAAGATCACCTTGCAGGAAGGCATTGTAAACATCCATCTATTGAATTATCCAACTATGTGTTGCTGCAATGGATATAACATCCCTTACTACTCATCTTCACAACTGGTGAAAATGTTTCATGGTAATTCAGTCCTTCCTTTTGATTATACCCCTTTGCAACTAATCGAGCCTTGAATCTTTCTACTTCACCTATTGCCTTGTATTTAATTTTATAAACACATCGACATCCAATAGCTTCTTCCCTGTTGGTAGATTAACCAACTGTCATTGTCTTCTAATGCTTGAATCTCATTCTTCATAGCCTCAATCCATCTCTCATCTTTGACTGCCTGTGAGTATTTCTGAGGCTCGGTATCAAGAGAAGCTCTAGAAATAAAACTCTGATATTGAGAGGATAGACTTGTATATGCAATATGATTAGATATAAGATATAAGCAACTGGAAGCAGCATGCTGAGTAACATAGTCTTTGTGCCATATGGGAGGTCTACTAATCCTAGCAGATCTCATATTATCAGATGCTGAATGTGGCCCTGTAGAAGTGTCCTCACTGGAAGGAAGAATGGCAGCAACCTGGTCCTCACATGAAAGATGTGTATCCTGACTTTGTTGTGTATCATGACCCTCAGATGTTGATGTATATTGTATTGATGTGGTGTTGTCCACTAGCTCATCCTAGTGGAACTGATCATGGGACTTGATGGGATCAATCTCCTCACTGCTGTTGCCTTTAAGTGGAAATACATTCTCCAAGAAGACCACATCCCTGCTCATAAAAAACTCTATTTTCCAGGTCATAAAGCTTATAGCCCTTTTGTAGAGATCCATACCCAAGTAGTATGGCTTTCACAACTCTGAGACTAAACTTGTCATGATTAGTTAAAATAGTTGCAAAACATAAACAACCAATTACTCTAAGATGATTAAGAGATGGTAATCTTTTATGCAATGCTTCAAATGGTGACCTGTTTTGTATGATAGTAGATGAAATTCTATTAATTATATAGACTGCATTTTCAACACAAAATCTCCAGAACCTATCTGGCAGACCTGCCTGTATCTTAATTGCCCTTGTTGTTTCAAGTATGTGCCTATGTTTCCTCTCCACAACACCATTTTGTTGTGGTGTATCTGGACAAGAGGTTTCATGTACCACACCATGCTACAAAAACAGTGCTCTACAATACTGGTTAAGGAATTCAGTCCCATTGTCAGACCTTACCTTTTGTATTTTAGCTTCAAATTGTGTACCAATCTCAATAAAAAAATCCCTAAGTAAAGTTGACACATCAGACTTTAGTCTCATAAAGAAAATCCAAGTCCATCTAGAATGATCATCCACAATAGTGAGAAAATACTTAATTCCATTATGTGTCTCAGTTTTAAAGGGTCCCCATACATCCATGTGTAGTAATTGAAAAGATTTTGAAGCTCTACTAGTACTAATAGAAAAAGGAATCCTAGCTTGTCTAGCAAGGGGGCATACTTCACAGTTAGACATGTTAAACACAACAATATTTTCTTTAAAACATGGGATCCTTTTCAGAACATTCATGGGAACATGGCAGAACCTCTGGTGCCATGTTGTTGCATCAACATGCTGAGAGGCTGAGAAACATTTATTCACTTCTTCTCCTTTATTCTGTAGGTCTCCACACAAGATGTATAGTCCATCTTTTTCAGTTCCAATCCCCCTCACCTTGCCAGAGGAGATATCCTGAAATATACAACATATGGGGGGAAATTGACACTGCAATTTAGTTCTCTAGTGACCTTGGACACAGACATCAAGTTGAATTTAAAAGATGGCACACATAAGACATTTCGAAGGACATCACCTCCTCCCAGTGTGATCGCCAACGTGAGATTTTGGTGATTCACATTGCTGCTGAACCTTGCTGGTACTTTCTGTGAAATTGTTCCCGTGTAAATATTTGTGATCACTAATCATATGATTAGTCGCACCTGTATCTATAATCCATTGCAGGATATCTCTTGAATTAGAGATAGTTACCTGCTGCTGCATTTGCACTGATCTTGGCATTGTGTTGATTAAGCAGGTTTATGAGTTGTTGATGTTGCTGGGGTGTGAGCTGATTATATGGCTGGGACATCTGAAATCCATAGCTTTGTTGAGGCTGGAACTGCTGCTGATATCCATGACTCAGAGAATTCTGAATCACTCTCTGTTGCTCCTGATCATTGTCTTCAAATGAGGAAGAACTTCCTCCAGTAACTCCATATGCCTTCTTGTTTTTATTGTTCTTGAAATTCTGATTCTGAGAAATATCAGGATAACCATGTAGCCTGTAACAGTCATCTTGTATGTGTCCTGTCTTACGACAATAGTCACATTTCATTAGTTTGATACAGTCTACTTTCCAATGCCCTTTCATGTGATAAAAATCACACATGGCACTTGGATTATATGGCTTTCTTGGTTTTGGTTTCACTCATCCACTTCCATTCTTTCCACTTCCATTTCCAACTGTGAACATGACAGAAAAATCCATTTGTTCCTGCATTACTCTACTGGATCCAGCCATCATCCTTTGGCTCTCCTCTTGATTGATCATAGCATACACTTTATTTAGGCTCGGAATTTGCTGCATCATAATAATCTGACTCCTTGCCTGACTGTAGCTCTCATTTAAGCCCATCAGAAACTGCATCAACCTATAATATTGAATATGATCAACAAACTCTCTCGATTTTGGACAGCATGAGGGAAGTGGAATAATCGAATCATATTCATCCCATAAGTCTCTCAATCTAGAGTAGTACATTGAGACTGATAATGACCCTTGTCTCATTGTAAAAATATCCTTATGTAACTGGAAAATTTGAAACTATTAATTTTATCAAATCTCTCTTTTAATGTTTCCCATATGATGTAGGAGTCTGAATTAAAAAGCATTCCAGTGAGCAGACCCTTGCTTACATTTCCCATCAGCCAGGAAACTACTATCGCATTGCACCTATCCCACAATCTTGCCAAGTCTCCATGAAATGAGGATCTCTTAACCGATTCATCAATAAATCCTATCTTGTTCTTTCCTAACAACACAAGCTTCATAGCTCTACTCCAAAGCGTGTAATTATCCATTCCATTCAAAGTGATACCAACCGACAGTGAACCAGGGGCATCCGAAGGAAATAGGTATAAATGATGGTTGTGATCAATTGTCACATTCACACCAGTCAGAACTTCTTTCACTATTCTCCATTATTATCAACTCAATATGATAGAGAGAAAAAAATATATGATCGAACAAATGTCGATCAAGGACAGAAAATATCAGAATATATCAGAGTATGTGATCGAATAAATCACAACTCAAACTGCTACCTCAATCTGCTGTACTTGAACGGATCGCACCTCGATCTACTCTTAATCTTCTAATTTGTCACTGCATGTGACTAATCCTTCCCGGTCCATTTATGAACCACTTGCATGTAACTGATTCCATTCGATTTGTTCTAGTTAAGTGTCGGTTCAGAGACTCTAACTACTCGATCTTCACAGATCGATGTTCTAACTGCTCGATCTTCACAGATCGACGTTTTTCAATTCAATTCGAACTTCGATCTACTTGAACCAGACTCTGATACCATGATGAAGATCGAATTGATATAATGCAGAGAAAGTTGAGAAGATGAGAAGAAGAAGAAGAAGAGAAGAAGAAGAAGAAGAAGAAGAAGAAGAAGAAGAAGAAGAAGAAGAAGAAGAAGAAGAAGAAGAAGAAGAAGAAGAAGAAGAAAAGAGGAAGAAGAAGAAGGCGGTTAAGAGGAGAAGTCGGTCGAAGAAGGAGAGAGGGGGGAAAATCTGATCTTTTGTATTATGAAAACATAATAGAGCATTTTACAATGTATTTTCTATTTATACAGAATATGTAAAATGACTAACTAATGATGTAGTTACAACTAATTAACCTCCTAACTAATTATAACTACTTTAGGTAGTTATTCTATACATTGTGTTCCATACAATTAGAATACACCTCTATACTTTAACACTTATGCAATGTAAGAAAAATCATTACTCCCTTAGTCTCAATGACTTTCATTTGGCGCACATTTTTTAAAATAAAGGAAGACTTTTGAATCTTATGATCTAAAATAAATCACAGATATTTGTGTGGTTATAGATCATCTCATTTTGCGTAAAAGGTAAAATTTAAAGTTAAATTGTTGTCAGTAAGAAAATATATATTCTTTTTTAGACGGACTAAAAAAAGAAGTAAGTAATTCTTTTGGGGACAGAGGTATTAGTTTTTTTGTGTTCGTGTTATCCCGGTATACCTATATTATTCGAAGGGGTTGCAAGATAATTGCTTTTAATTAATGTTATATATTGTCAATAAAGATGAGGAAACATATAGTACGACTACGATCTATCCTAATCCGAGGAGGTCACAAAAAACTGGGAGTAGATCAACGACCAGATGAACTCTTCATCCTTTATATGAGATGCACGAGCATATAGCTTAGAGACCAGGTGGGAAAGTGGAAACATCATAATGAAGTAAATTTTCTCTATGTCCTCTAGGTATCTAATTCACATAGATATGAAGTGCTCAACAGATGACACACTTTTTTTTTTATTACACTAAAACTTTCAATTCTGCCTTAATCTTACTCATAACACTTGGGCAACAAAGCAATCAAATATTGTTGTCTCACATGGTTAACTCTACATTGCACTTTCAAAAACAATATTAGCGTCGTCAACAAGAGCTTTTGTTATGAAAGAGCAACTGAAACAGATGAATGAAACAAATACTAGCAATGTCGTTTATAAAAGAAGTATTAGATGAGATGCTTCAAAGATGTTTGTACCTCATAAAATAAAAAATAAGTAAGAATCACATGTATAGAATTAAACTTTAATGGTTCTTCTTGGTAGGTTATTCAATCATCTTAACATCGATAAAAAAGTCATTACACATCCATAGAAACTTTTCCTTCATTCTTTCTAGTATATCAAAACTTTGTGTTAATAAATATTGATATTATTTTATAAAATCGTGGACTACAAGGTTCAGCATACACATGCAACGCACGTATCGAAATTAATATATAATAATATATATCGTTTAAACAAATAAAAAAACTTTAGCCAAACACAATATTGACAAAAGTATTTTTTTAAAATTAATTAGTTAAATACTTAACTATGATACTTTATGCAAAATTACATTCGACATTAAGCAGATTTTTTGAAAGCTTGCCAAAACAAAACTTAACCTATAGAGAGCTCAATTATTTCTTCTTTAAGCTAAAATTAAAGATCAAACCAGAATGCTGGAAGCACAAAGAATAATAATATATAAATGAGCAACATTAAAAAGCTTTGTTTCAACACTTACATAATTGATCATTAAGCTAAAGCTCGAGTTAATTAAAGAATCATTTAACAAAAAACGAAATAATAAAACTCTCACACACCGTCTTCTTGATGCCTCCTTAGAACACGAAAACAAAATCTTGAATTGTGTTTTTCCCAACGAATCTCAATCAGATCATCTTGTTTTAAATTCCTTCTCTTCACAAACTCAGTCGTCCATGCTTTAACAAGTTGAAAGCAATCAGTTTTCCATTTCTTGAGTGTCAAAATATGCTCTGTTTCTGTATCCATATCAAATACAGTTACATCAACCCCACATAGTTCTTCGCAAATTATAGCTTGTTGTTGTTCATCCATGAATGGTAAAATGTAATTCTTCACTTCTTGTTTTGGTAGCAATAACCTTGATGCTCCATTCACATCACTCTTTGTCAACTTCTTAGTTATCCAATGCTCTTCCTCCTCCTCTGCAGGCTGTGGTACAATTAAACGGCGGCGTTTGGCGTCGTTGATTTTCTTGGAAGGACCCATAGTAGATTCTTGGAACAACAACCTTTTTTTAGCGCAATTATGAGATTCTACTCCATTGCTTGATGAAGCCAATGACGTATATGAATCTTGACTAATTATAGTCGAAGAGGTGTTGGGTGTGCATGAAAGAGAAAGACAGAGATCAGTAGACGGCAGCGATGCTGTTGATGTAATTGGTTTAGTAGCAGTTATGTTTTCAGAAAGTTCTGGAAACAGAGACAAATTATGCAACCTTTTGGGAACACAATTTGATGAAGTAGAAGAATCTTGACTAATTATAGTCGAGGAGGTATCGGGTGTGCCCGGTAGAGAAAGACAGAGATCAGTGGAAACTTCTTGAAACAGAGACAAAGTTGGTTCTGAAGGGTTTTTAGAACCTTCTTGAAACAAAGCGTTGTCGTCTTCGTCCTCGTCATGTAGAATAGGGGACATTAAAAAGCAATCATTAGAAGGATGCGATACTGTTGATGACGACTGACTAGGAAGAAAATAGCTTATTGGGTTGGCATCTATATCACTATCTTCTGGAAACAGAGACAACGTTGGAAATTGATCATTCACATTACCACCGTCTTCCATGGCGTAAAAGAAATTAAGCAGTATGAAGAATATTTTGGAAACTAAAGAAGAATAGAGGGTCTGATTACCCTTTTATAGTGTAAAATTGTCCTATGTAGACTCAAATTGGGATTGAGGATTCTTGATCGATATAGGATTAACACATCATTCCGAACTAGAAAAGGAAAGGGAAGGGAAAATCCTAGTAGTAAAAGTTTAAACTTACCTTTCTTGATTATTGATAATTTGAGTTAGTTTAAATTTTTGTGCACATGTAAAAAGTATTTATTCTTATCAGATAATTACAGATAAACTTTTCAAATAAATATTAATTTGATGCGACATAATTAGAATTTCGCTTTGCATAATTAGTGACTATCTTCGGCATATGTATCATGTACAATCCACAAATTATGACGGATAAGGCATAACTGTCAACACTCAACATAATATGAAAAAAATACAATTTCAAATTTCGGCTGACATAATTAGTGTTTTAATTTCAACATATATATCTAGCATCCACATAAATTATACCGGATAAGACATAATTTCTAACACTCAACATAATATAAAAAAAGGACATTATAAAATTATGCCGCATAGCTTAATTTCTACATAATTTATGTCGCGCGAGACAAAAATTCAATTTTCGAAAAAAAATATTATAGAGACTATGTCTTACGAAGTAGACTCGGATATTTTCATAAAATAAATAATAGGAGAAACATAAATATGAAGGGCAAAAATTAAAGACCAATGCATTTGAGGAGCAATCCGCACAAAAAAAAATGCACCCTACATGGGCTACGGGCCAACTAGGCCAACCATCATAATATTTAAAGTTTAAATTCTAACCTAAACATACTATCATAAATATTTATAACACAATATTATATAGTGTTGTTAACCAAGTCTCAAATCATAACTATATTTTTCCAATAAACACTAATTATTCAAGGTTCCAATTGTTAGTGATGTTCATTAAGTTGGGGGGTTTTCTAACAGATTTGTTGGTTTCAGTACAATTTTAATTGCACGTGATTTTTTATTAATTTGTTGGTCTTAGGACAAATTTGAAGTTTTGTTTCTACGGTTAGACTTCAAATAAGGATTTGATTGTAGCTTTGATTAGAACTAAAAAATTATTATTATTTACATATTTATAATATAGTTTTGTATTTATATTTTAAGACTTTAGTTTTTAGGCTTTGCGATGTAAATATATTATGAGCTATGTAGATTTTATATATATATATATATATATATATATATATATATATAAAGTATTTTTAAATTTGGTCTACGGGTTGGCCTAAGCCAATTCGTTCAAGCCTCGAGAGTTGGGGATAGATAGACCGAACTAAAAAGCCTCATTTAAATGGACTCTAAGAATCTTGCTCAAATCTATTAAACTACGGGTTGAGCTTGCCCGGTCCAGCAAATCAAACCCATAGTGACGTCTCTAAATTAAGAGAAACTTTGGTGTATAGCGATAGTTGTGCGCATAATTACGAAAAAATAGCAACTATTTGGGTAGTGAGATACTTATTTTAATATATAGCGGAATATATTATGTATGCGTAAGTGAAATACAATGTATCCGCGCACATAATAAGTATACATTTTAAACTTACTATGGAGCTCGAGATTTTGAGATTCCCTTGTGATGGTGGGATATTATGTTCCCTCGTCTCCCCTTAGAGGAGAAGGGTGAAACTACTGAGGAGTTTACATAAGACTTCATTAGAATTTTTTTTATTTAGTCAGCAGATTCGAGTGACCAGAATAATCAGCATCTTGATCAGCTTAAGGGGAAGTTTCAATCCTTGAGCATAGAATACCTATATTCTTTGCCCAATTGAAATCACACGAATACAAGATCAACTTACATACACTTATGATTACTTCAATACACTTTACATTCATCTCCCAATAACATTACACATACAATTTATGTGCATACAATATACACTTTACATACGTTCAACATATACTTGTATATTACTATATATTTCAAAATGTATCACACTCAGGCCTCATTTATTTCCATTAATATTTAGATGTCTGAATCTGAATATTAAGATGTGCATTAAGATCTAAATGTCTGAATCTGAATACACATCCTAAATACTAAGATGTTGTCTTTAGATTTAAATACTGAATGATTAGAACTGTTTGTTTTAAATACCTGAATGTGCCTATGGAATTAAACACTATATCAATAAAATATTATAAAATAACTCATTTCAACAAAATAATTTATTTTTGATAGAAAATAAAATTTTGAATATTCATATTTGATTAAAAATTTAAACTAACTCCTTTTTTTCTTCTACAAAGATAAAATTTGAACATTTGAAATGCAAATAAAACTTATATATTACTATGAAAAATATTGTAATAAGGTAAAACATGATTTTTTTACAGAATTTATGATTATTATAATGGTAAACCTTTCTATATCAGTTGAACGTGATTTAAAAAGAGTTGTTATTATTAGTGTTGTTATCGGTCCGGTTCAGTCCGGATATCAACAGATCCGGACTGAACCGATAAGGTTTCGGTCCTGGGACGAGATTCAGGACTGGACCGAAACCTTATCGGTCCGGTTCTCGATCCGGACCGGTAAAATTTGTTTTGGTCCCATAAAAAAACCCAAGGCCTTCATGATAGAAGAAAATATTTAAACTAAAAATTGATGGGGATTTCCTTAAATGAGAAAATCCATAAGAAAACCCAAGGCCTTCACTTTGTTCTAATTGCATGGCTGTTTGTTTTTCTTTGAAAAGTGGAGCCAACTTTAAATAAGGGGATAAATTGTTCTCTTCACTGCTTGCATCCGGTGTGGGACAAATTGTGCTAACCAATTTGTCCATCCTTCTTTCTTGTGTTTCAGCCGATGTGGGACAATTTGTTTTCTCTTTTTGCGTTTGTTACGTATGACTGCATACCGTCATATGGGAATAAGATCCCTGGTTTGTTTCAGCCGATGTGGGAATAAGCTCCCTCAGGTAAATTTGGTATCACCCAACGATAAATGTAGCGACTTTAATTAGAGCTGCTTAACTAAAGGAGTTGATTAAAGCAATCTAATTGAATCAGTACGACATCAGTTTCTTCAAAATGACAAGTTTTAAAATTGAAAAAGGACTAAATCATATTTAGACAACTAACGTTTCTCCCCTTATAAGGATTTTCAACTTAGTATAACTTATTCTAAAAAAATAAGTAATTTTACTAAATAATTTAAATAATCCAACATTAGGGAATATTGCAATTAAATATAATTAGGGCTCATTTGGGAGTGCAGGTGAGGGGAAATTTGGTGGGAGTGTTCTGGGTATTTCTGGGTTCTGGTCCGGCTCCTTAGCGGTCCGGGTAATTTTTGGTCTCGTATCCGGACCGTTAACTTTTCGGTCCAGTATCGGTCGGGTTTCTGGTCAGTTCTCGGGTAATTCTGGAGTATCAGGACCATGACCACTAGTTATGATTGAATCCCACAAGATTTTTTCTAGTAAGAAAGTTTATTTAAATAAGATTAAAAAGGAGAAAAAATTTCAATGCTTGATACAATTTGTGAGCGTTCTCTATTATTTCTTGAAGCTTGGTATGTAGTTAGTTTTAAATTTGATTAGAGAGTTATGTAGTATTCGAGTTTTTTTTAATTCGTTGTTATTGTCTAGAGAAACACTAATTTATAGAGTCATTGCGATCTTTCAAAGATTGAAAAGTGAAGATAGAAATTTTATTGATAAGATGGATTCCCCATGTTTAACTTTTTTGATGCAAAATAGATCATGAATTGGGTTTACACATTGGATTTCAAACTAAATTTTTGATAGATTTAAGAAAATAATTTTGTTATTGTAGATAATCAATTAATATTTATGAAAATAAGAGTTCTTGATAATATTTGGTAGAGAAAAGATAGCTAGATGCGTGTAATTTTTTATGAGAAGAGAAGTTGTGAAATGTTTTGTGAAATTTAAATGAGTCTGAATGATGTTAAGACTTTGTTACATATAGTGACGGACGCAGAGAATTTTCCAACCGGGTGCACACATTTAATAAAGTTTACAAATCATAATCGTCTCCTACGCGTTTTCATATTTTGAAAACGTTTAATTACATCATCATTTGTAACACTCTTAAGCAAATATTTTTCAATAAAACATACAAGACAATCATTTAAAAATTGATCACAAATTCGGTTTTGTAAATCCGTCTTGACAATATTCATTGCAGAGAAGCATCTTTTCACGCTTGTTGTTGCTACCGGCAAAATCAATGTGAACTTCAAAAGCCGACACACCAATGGATACGACAAGTATTTTCGTGTTTGCACAAGCAATGTAGATAGATCAACAAACCCCTCCAATCGACTGAATCTGTCATCTGATCACAAATCCATAATATATGTCTCTAGTTGATTTTCAAGCATCATACAATCAACTAGAGAGAAGTCATCCGAATAAAATTGAGTCATTCTTAACAATTTTGCTATATTGAAATCAACAAAATCATTACTTGGATTCAAAAAAACAACACAAAGAAGCAACTCAGAATTGACCTCATTGAACCGATCATCAAACTCAAACCAATATCAACAAACACATTATCAATACATATTTCATAGACATAGCAAAAGTCTCAATCACATGCACAACACAAATAAACCACTCTTGAACATTCCCACTAGAGTTAATAAATCGCAAAACCACAACCATTTGTTCTTTGTCAGATACATCACTAGACTCATCGACCATTAATGCAAAAAAATCATCTTTGATCTCTTCAATTATCTTTCGTACTATCTCTTGTGCAAATCAATGAACAATATCCTTTTGAATGTGCGGAGAAATCATTTGACAATTTTTTGAGCATTTCCCATAATGACTTTACGAACAGAATCATTTTGATCAGCACAAAACTTAATCATTTCAAAAAAAATCCCCTCTATTTGAAGAATCTCCAGTCTCATCATGACCACGAAAATTCAACCTTTGGTTCAATAAAAATCGACAAGAATCAATTGAAACACCTAATCGAATTCGATATTCATTTCTCACAATGTCTGATTGTCTATGAAGAGCAACTGCAATAGATTGACTTTGTCTCATTAGATCATCACACTTCTTTAAACACACATAATGAGCACTATTAACTGCACCAACATGAGAATCTAACCTTTTTTATTCCAAGTAGAAAAACATTCAGTTATAAATGGTCCACCACCTTGATTGTTGATTTGATCTCTAAACAAATAACAACACAAACAATATGCTTTATCTTCTTTCATGCTATACTCTAACCAACTAGATCAAACCAATCAGGATTAAAACGACGCATTTTATTTTCCATCATTTTCTGAGGGAAATCATGGCCACGGGGTTGACAAGGCCCCCTTAATAGATAAGTTCTTCTAATTTCATTAACCTGGTTCGGGTGAAATTCAGATATTTTTTTCCTTTCTGCAGGATCTGAAGGAAGACTATTCAAATCAACAAAAATTTTCCTAGTTGAAGTTATGGGAACAGACGATTGAGTACTAGGAGATGCACCACTAGAATCACCAATTCCAATTTCTGTCAATTTTCGTTCAAAAAATCTCTCCATATTCCCTTAATAGTCAAAAACCTCTTAATCCTGTTGAAGAGACAAAAACCAAAATTCACAATTTAAAAATTATAATTTAAACAACTAAACATGTAACATGTAACAATAGCACAAATAACAAATTCACAATTTGCACCCAAATAAATATGCAAATAAAAAAAGTCCTAATTTTAAACATCAAACATTTGAACTAGAATTTGAATCTAGTTTTGTTCAACAATGGAATGTAGTTAACCCTCCCAATTTAATTGGGAAACTATAGTTTCTGTTAATTTCCAAACTACCAACTCCAGCAAGAAAATTCACTCCATAATTGACAAGCAATCAAACCTATCAATTTATGAACAATGGAAAGAGAAGAAGAACAGATACAAACTAATATAGAGAGGTGGAGGTGCGAGACTTACCTTGGCGGCAGTGAAGTGGAATCGCAAGATAGGTTGTTTCAAATAAACGTTGGTATACGCGGTTGTTTCTCCACTTTTCTGGAACTAAAGAGAAATATTTCATATGCAAAATTTCTTACTTATATTTCAACTTTCTTCAGTAGCACTTCTCCAACACTATTTTTGTCCTGCATTTCAGTCAATCCAACACTATAGGTGGATCACGTTGAAAATTATAGGTGGGTCACCTTGTAAAACGACGTCGTTTTACAATATGATTAAAAAAATTAAAAATTGCATCACTTGCACCTAGTTTGGCAATCGTGCGTCCATGTGATTCATTCAAACTTATTAAGAGACTTTATAAGAAAACAAAACAAATGAACTTAATGAATATAGTTAATGTCGCTGAATCGAATGATTAAGATTCAAACTTCATTAAATACAAATAAGTGAGGACGTTTGCTCTAAAAAAAATTCTCTAAATTAATAGGAGTATATAAATGCACCCACGTGCAATCCCAATCTGAATTCGCTTTCCATCATGGTCACAGGCACTACCAAAACACCCACAGCTGAAGTGTACTGTATATTAAATTGAGTGTAAAAATAATAAAATAATCTCACTCTTACTGACTCACCGAGAACCCCTCTCTCTCTCTCTCTCTCTCTATTTATGATTCTGTGTTTTCCTCAATCTGGGTCCTTTGTAAACTCAGCAATTATATCAAAGGTAATTTTGTTCATTCTTTAATTTACACATTATTTTATCTTCTTATAAGTAGATTTGCTGTATTTGAGTTTTCTTCTTTCATGGTTCATTTAATTGAATTTTGAGCATATGGTGTTATTGCAATATATATTCTTCATATGGGTATCAGATAATTGGATCTTATACATCTTAGGTGGCAGATCTCTCTTGTACTGTGAGCTAAATATGGATATAATTATGATTTATCTGTCTAATCCGCCTTTAAAAGCACTACATATCCTTAAAACCTAGGTAAACCTCTTTTCTTTTCCACTGTCATGTATGATTTGTAAACAATGAATCTTGGACTCAACTCAACTCAAAAGCTAACTCATGAGAATAGATTACCCAAGACCATATAAGTTTATCAAATTTTCTAATGCTCACCGATGTGGGACTCAACACCCCACGCTCCTGGACATCCAGAGTGTGGACAATATAAGTCTAAGGGTCCAACATTGGAAAAAATGAATTGGACTGTCTGACTCTTATACCATGTAAAGAATGAATCTTGTATTTAACTCAACCCAAAGGCTAGCTCATGAAGTATTGCCCAAAGTAGACCAAAATTCCTAATGCCCGCCGATGTGGGTCTCAACACTCCCGCACGCTCAAGACGGTACATCTAGAGTGTGGATAACATAAGACGAGGGGTCCAACATCGGAAATAATGATTGAACCGGGTCTGACTCTGATATCATATAAATAATGGATCTTGGGCCTAACGTAACCCCAAAAGCTAGCTCATGGGGGCACGATTGTCCAAAACCATATAAGGAAATCAAATTCCCTAATGCTCACCGATGTGGGACTCAACATGATTCACGCAATATGTGTTGATTTTAGTCTGTTCATGCTTCAACATATACTTGTTTTTTTTCTGTTAATAAAACTTGTTTCTTTTCCATCAAGTTTTTTAACATTTAATTTTGGATTTATAATGATCTTTCATTTGATACTTATATTGGTTGTCCTAAATGGATTGGCGTCTTTTAAGACTTTTCTGGTTCCAATCGAATAATTTTTTATATCCATTTACCTACTATTGTTCAAAAGTGCTCTTCAAGGAGCTTACAAGTTTTATGTTATTTAATTTTGTGTCAGAACAGTAGTTTCGAAGAGGCATTTTGTGGATAAAGTTGGGCAGAAAGAGTAAGCATGTCAAGTGAGAGTTGCAGCCATTGGTGTTATAGTTGTAGGCAACCCGTGAATCCCAGAAGAGAAAATGGTGTTTGCCCCAATTGCCTTGGTGGATTTGTTCAAGAGATTGAAGACACAATGAGTAGTAGTGCAGATAATCAAAGCCAGAGGTCAAGATTTATGGAATCTGTCTCCAACTTTTTAAGACGACAAATCTCAGCTACAAGTAATAGTAGTATTTCAGAGAGAGGGAGATCTGATGAACGAGGAAATTTGTGGAATCCATTGCTGATTTTCAGTGGTGATATGCCTGTTCAGATGCCTGGGGAGGGTGAAGTTTTGGAGCTTCTTAATGAGGCTCTTGGCTTCCGACAAGAAAATGGTGGTGATTATTTTGTTGGTCCAGGAGTGGAGGATTTTTTTGAAGAAATTGTCAATCGAAGAAATCATGAGCTTGGTGCTCCTCCTCCTGCTTCAAGATGTTCAATAGATTCCCTGCCAACGGTCAAGATATCCAAAAAGGATGTTAAATCGGATTCCCACTGCCCTGTTTGTAAAGAAAAATTTGCACTGGGGACTCAAGCAACAAATTTGCCTTGCAAGCATTTGTATCACTCGGATTGTATCAGTCCATGGCTACAACAGCGGAGTTCATGTCCTGTTTGTAGAAAGGAGCTGAAACCCGAAACATTTGGCAATGACCATTCTTCTCGGAGTGAAAACAGAAGCAGCAGCAGGCGAAGAGAGAACAGTTCTCAGAATCGAGAAAGGCGGAGACCATGGTGGAACTTTGGTTCATCTCGTTCTCGTTCTCGTAGTACTCCAGCTGCTGAAACTAGCTCACAGACCAGCCATCAACACAATAATTACTCTGACTACTCTAACTGGCCCTTTCAGTAACAAGGTTTCTATAAATTTTCTTTTTTCAAATTCTTTGTGATCATAATGTTCTACCTCTGGTTGAACCTATAAACGTTTTCTCATGGTAGAAAAAAACACTTTGTGTGTTTACTTGATTGTAATGTACACTTGAAGTTTTTCATGTGTTTCTGATGACTGAATTATATCTGGTTCTCAACGTGCGGCTAGTACATTTCTGGTTTCCTTATCGTTTACTTGTCATTTACATTGTTACTATACCTTTCTCATATGTAGCAGTGGATTCGAGGAAAAGGCTTTTCTTTACTGAATAGAAAAGATTCTGTTATTATGACAGGCCAAGCTTGCTTGCTTAAGTTGCAGCTGCATCGGTTCTTGGTAGTTTATATTTTCATCAATAAAACTTGGAACTTCAACTTTTGCATAAATGTTTGACAAGTATACCAAATCCTCTCACTAATGAATAGATCTATTGATTGGCTCTTTCCAAACATAAAGAATTAATGTGCTAAGTTTAAATCTCGATGATCCTTTTGTTAGACATTTAACATAATAAATCCCTAAAGGAGAAGTTGGGATACTTGTTTAAACCAGTGTTTTAAGAGGCGGAGCGTTTTACTTGATAAAATGCGACGCATAAGCCTTGAGGTATGGGGCTTGAACATCCATTCTGTCCTTGAGTCCTTCTCTAGTTTGAAGTTAATTGCACAGAAGATGGAACAATGGACCACAAAATTATCAATTGAGAGTGTCAATAAATGCCAGTGAGCTATAGATATTGACAACAGTATGGAGAAAAGCAGCGTGTTTTGCATCATCTAGCATTTGGTTCAATTAAATTTTCTAGAAAGATTATGTTACAAGGAAAACAACTTGAGACCTTTAAAGAAAGGTCATTCATGAGAGAATTTGCAAGATCATGTAGAAATAGAGATCAAGAAATGCCATGAAAATTGCTAAATCCAAAGTAATTTTGTTCTGTAGAATGGAGCCATTCTATCTGAACTACTATAACTACTTTAAATGTAAGTATCTTGTAATGATCTCTATTTCAGCTTCGTCGCATCCAAGAGGCAAAATTTTCCCTTTCCATTTAATTCTCCCTTTCCATTTAATTCTGATAGAAATTTGTTTTTTCAAAGGTATTGAGTTTGTATTCTCTCGCGGTTCTGTTCCCACCACTGCTTTGCATGCACCTCCCCGAACTTCTCTCGACTGTATGAATGAAGAAAAAATTATAAGATGTCCCAAATGTACAAATTTCAGCAAAAAATAGTGCTCAGGCTCTTCAAATAGTGTCTCGAAATCATAGATGAGAAGTTGGAAGGACTAGCCAAAAAAATTCAAGACCTCTTTTTCTGAAGTTTCATCTTGCATTTGTTGAACATGTCAAGAAGCATGCTAAAATAATCAATGTTGAGATTTTGAAATACCTGAATCTAACACGCCGTAGCTCTCTAGTGCCATCAACTAGTTGTCTGATGGTTATATACACTCCAGGTTCATCTTGTTCTACCCATTCTGACTCCATTTCACTGGCATTACTAACGGAAAGTGAAGCTTCATCTCTAGAGTCGGTGGTTGTCCTTGACGCGTCCATATATGACATGTCACCCTTTGGGAAACCAGTTGATCCAGATGTTTTTTGGTAATTGCTTGGAGTCCAGTCCTTGTTTGTTGCAGGCATCATAGGGCTCTCCATCGCGGATCCAAGCCTCGAATAATTCAAATCTCTCTGAAGAAAAAACATCTTAGGTACATCAATATCTCTATCCAGTCTATTATTTACTTTAGATCTTTATCTTAACTACAAATACTGACCAACCAGTGAACAAATACTAAAGTACTTCTCTTCTGCTGTGTTCTTAATCTTGTATAAGTTGAATAGTTCAAGATTTCCTTTTACTAACCAGTTTAAGCTTAAAAAAGAAACCTATTGATCAATATTGGATATCAATACTCTTTAAGCTATTAAAATTGACCCTTTATAGAACTTGAAGAGTTCAGAGTTTTCTGAATCAAATAATTTTATCGGTGTTATTGATTTTTAGGCAACAAATATAACTTCTTGCCTGTAGAAACTAGATGATGACTTCATGATCTGGCAAAATACTTTGAGCAGGGTAACTAGCTAATTAAGATCTAATGGAAAATGATCAGCTAATACACATAAAAAAGTGGTAACTAGCTAATGAAGATCTAATGGAAACTGACCAGCTAATACACAAAAAAGTGGTAACTAGCTAATGAAGATCTAATGGAAACTGATCAGCTAATACACATAAAGAAGTTGTCCTTATGATGAAATACAGGCCCTATCGGTCATATAAAGATTAAAAGTACCTTACAGTCTAGGTCAAATGGATGTACATAAATAAGTATTTGGTAAATTTTAGTGGTTCATCTATATAACTGAGTTAATGTAAATCAAAGCAGAAAGAAAATGGAGTTCAAATCAAACTGACTTACTCCGTCCTCAGACCATCCAGGCGTGTTAAGAGCTTGTTTGTTGAATCTCTGAACATTGTAGAGCTCCATAATTCGGTCATAATTCTCACCCCACCATCTTTGAGCTTGCCATTTGTTGAACATGTCCCGACTTCAATGAAACCAGCGATATTCAATGTCAGGACCATGAACAGGTGTTTCAATAAGATGTAAATTACACCAACATTTTCCACAAGGACACGAATAATACATATAACAAGTGGACAATCTGACAGCTTACCGGGCCAGTTAGAAAGCTACATGACATGGATATATTCAATCAATTAGGTCATCAGTTCAATTTAGTAAGAAGAAGGGCACAGTAGTAAGTAAGTAAGACATTTGACGGCAACAGTACTAAACAAGTGAGATATTTGAGCAGACAAGGGAACAAAGAAAAGGGAAACTCAATAAGACTTCATTTCATGAATGAAAGGGACTTAACATTGGCCTATGACAAGCTTATATAAAGAAGCTTTCATCACAAAAGAGGTTGTTTCTTATAGTAGTATTTATAGTCAAGAAATTGTCACAATCACAATTCCCATAATTTAGTTCTAGATATCTATTATGACTCAATCCTAAGTAAGTTGGGATCAGCTACATTAATACTTATTGTCCATGTCATGTAAGCTCATACTAATCCAATATAATATATGATAAAGTTTCAAGATAGAAATAAAACAACTACTACAACTCAATCTGAAGTAAGTTGAGATCAGCTACATGAATCCTTATTGTCCATGTCACTCCATTTAAGCTCATCTTAGTCCAATATTATATACTATGATAAAGTTTTGAGGTAGAAATGAAAATAGATTTTCAATAGATACCTAAATCGGATTCGTTTAAGATCATTTCCGCCATTAAGGAGAGAAACAAAAGTGATCTGAACACCAGGTTCAACCTGTGCAGTCCACTCTTTTTGTCCATCCTCTTCCACCACCTCATCACCAGACTGAGAAATAGATTCTACACCACCACCACCACCACCACCACCGCTAAATCCTCTAGCAAATCTTGGATCAGGCCTAGGAGTCCTTAGATTTCCAGCACTTGTAAAATCCCAAGCTGGAGTAGAACTTGAACTTGCTGGTTCATAAGGATATGGAACTCCCTCTGATATTGTATCAAAATCAGGATATGGTCTATGCCCTTTCCTGTAAGTACTTGGTGGTGTGCTGGACTTGCATTTATAAGCACCAGAGACCTTTAAAGCAATATCCTTGATCTGCAAATGTTTTAAAATTATAAGTTCATAGCACTTAAGTACAACATCAAGAGGGTGGATTCTTGATTAGAAGATGATATGTAGTATTAGTAAAAGTTAAACAATGAATGTTGGTTTAAGTGTGAACAAAGGCGAAAAGTGCAGAAAAGCGTGAAACTCCCTTGGGGGCTTTAAACGCAAAGCGCAAATAAAGTGTGGACTTAAATGAAAAAAGAAAGGCGTAAATGGAGAAAAATAAATTGTTTAGGGTCGCTTCTTCAAGTTGCGCTCATTGGCAAGGGAAAAGTATATCTTGGAGCCTTGATGAGGACATTCGCGAAGCACTCAACATGTTTTGCACCATAAAGCACACCTTTGACAATACTGATTAACAAACTAATGACACATTAAAATGTTCTGCCGGCTTCAGACAACATGAAATGATTCCACCTACTACTGCTGCAAGATCAGGCATTTGACTTGTACTATCAAACAAAGAACAGTCAAAGCAGATCTTTTTATAGGCCAAAAGCAAAAATTACTGTTTGAAAGTCAATTTCAGAAGTTAACTTTCTGAGGTACAGATTAATTTTAACAGTTGAACTTGTAAAGGATTGAGTAAGTTGGAGGCTGGACTACAGTAAATGGATAGTATATCAATGCCTGGTCATGTCAAAGATAATTCAGATAAGTCTTTGGCCAGACATGGGTATTGTACTCTTTTCTAAGAGTGCACTAGTTTAGAGTTTAGACATGTTAGACTGTTCTTTTATTGGGTTTGCAAATTCTTAGTAGACTTGACCAAAACAAATTCATACATAAATTAAATCAAATCACTCCATCAACTACCTCATGTTTAAATTATGGTCACCCTTGAACAAGGGAAATTTACCTTGCAGATGTTCACACTGGTATAGCCCTATGTTTAATGGAAAAAAGAGTTTTGTCACATCCAAGAAACCCAAGATAAGTCACCACAGGCTTAGAGGCAAATTCAAGATTTAGAGTCAGATAATTCAAAGTAATCGTGATCTTACTAGTATTTGTCTACATTTTAAATTTCGTTACATTATGTATATGAAATATGATATTAAAGCAATGAGTTCAGTAAGCTGTCATAAATGTCTTTGCTTATGTATCTTTCAAGGACATATGTGAAGTAACTTTATAATACACTTCTTATTTAAGCTTTAACTTTTCATAAAGCTCATGTGCGTATATCGGATCCTTAAAAAAACAATGTATTTTAAGGATTTGACATGTGTACAACAACACTTCTAACGAATCCGAGTGACATAGCTTATCAGAGAGTTTTCGTAGGGACAATTTGTGAGTTAAATGTGTAGTAACAAGTAAATGGGAATGAAACAACAACAAAAGATGTTAGAAATTTGAAAATGAACAAAGTAATTGGCTTGCTGAGTAGATTGAGTATTCAATCTATCCTTAAGATAATATTACCCCGTATATTCCTTTAACGGTGTGATGACAACTTATCTTCCAATATAAAACAACAATCAAACAAATGAGCAAAAGGAACTCAAGTGTTCGCTTATGAAAGAAAAATTGAGTGTATTGGTGATTGCAAGAGAGAAAGAAGATTAACAAAATCTGAAATGTGGTGTGTTATGAATTGAGCCAAAGACCTCAATTTATAGCAAGATGATTGTGTCTTCCCAAATAGCCTAATAAAGGCCTTCAATGCCATGTAATGGTCATTGATTTAGGGTTACAATTCAGCCAAGTAATGGCTGAATTCATGAGCCAAATAATGGAGACTTAATGCTCCAAAGTCAGCCCAAACGTCAGGTGAATTTCGTGTCCAACGGTCACACTAGAGTTGAAGCGCCACGACGCTTCAGGCCCTGTAGCCGAGGCGCCGCGACACTTCAGGTGTCGTGGCTCAGCCATCGAGGCGCCGCGGCCCTTCACCCGTTTCCTGACACGTTTCATCTTTTACACATCGTACACTTCTTCCTTCATTTACCTAACATGAAACCATTGTCATTTGGCCAATAACCGTCTATCATTTTACGTCTCAAACAATTCGTATACGTACCAATATCTCTTCCACTAAGGAAATTATGATCCTTGACACAATATGTGCACGTGTGTGGAAACATTGTTTCCGACGTGCGGGGCCCCAATTGTTCGAGTCATAATTAATAGGGTTAACTTTATTTCACGTTTGATAAATTTCCAACAATCCCCTCTTAGAAGAGATTTTGACGCATGCACATGGTGTCTTTCTAGCAATCATTTGGCGGAACGATGTTGCATCTGGAGAGGTAGCCGTAGCTTTGAACCTTCCAGAGTAGAATACCATCAGACTTATTTACTGTGCGGTGAACGTGATGTCTTGAACCGTCAGTGTTTAGTATAAGCCAAGACAATGGTGTCAACACAACATTTTTTCTTACTCTATTTTCCTTAAATGTTTTGTCCGTCATGGGTCGTGGACACTCTTGGATTTTTAAGTGCGTTCATTTGAGGCGGTCTGTCCTCGCACTTAAATAGGTGGTCTCCTATAAGGTATCCTGCAATACCCCACTACACAAGTGTTAGGAACCATTAAAAGTTTCTCCAACTTAACTGTTACACCCCGTAAGTCCAGGACATGTATAAGAGAATGTACGTAAGGAAACAAGACTTGGAAATTAGTACGAAAGGAAGAATTGTTTTTCCGACGGAAAATCAAATGGACGTCGGAAAGGAAAAATGTTCGTTATTGAGAATTAGATTCTCAAAATGCATTATTTGAAGAGTATGGAACTTATTAATATTATGGAAATTTATTTTTACGGATTTGGTCACGTGGGGCCCACCCGAGGAATTTTACGTTTTGTGGGGCCCACGAGAGTTACGGAATTTTATGGACGAATGAGAGGGCGACACGTGGCACCCCCATAAGTGGTCTTGGTCGAATTAGAGGAGGGGTAATATGGTCATTGAACCTCTTGGAAGATAAGTCTTCAAAGCTTGACATAATTGACTAGTCAACTTGCCACTTAGGCTTGATCCATGTGATTTTAATCCTAGCCTCACATTTGTGTCTAAACCCTCCAATATGTGTTATATACTAACTAGTAGCAAGACTTGGCATGTTCTACACTTAGAAAAAAT
This sequence comes from Przewalskia tangutica, assembly GCA_029844215.1. NCBI lineage: Eukaryota > Viridiplantae > Streptophyta > Magnoliopsida > Solanales > Solanaceae > Przewalskia > Przewalskia tangutica. Next base: position 138,310,097 of record CM056718.1, on the reverse strand, counting down.
TAGAACCCTTAGAGAGAGGAGAAGAGCTCTCGGGTTTGGCTAAGCTCTCACATGAAAAATTTGTAGTTTTGATCCATTAGCCACAAGACTTTAACCCAATGTCCCTTAGGGTATTGTGAGGATATCTCAATAGAAATATTTTGGAGAAAACGCATTTTTACGTTAGTCGCAAGGCGGAAACTATGGGAGTTCTACAACTTTGAAGTTGGAACTTGAAGATGGGTTCTTCATAGGCCTCTAAGGAGTGCTTGTTGCGGATTGGAACCTAAGGAAAGGAGCTAAGAATTGCTAAGGCGCGACTTTGGAATCTTGGAAATTTTAAGGGCTTATAAAGGTATAAATTTTGTCGTTTTAGTAGTTAAGACTTACTTATTGTTGTAGCTATGGATTTTAGCAAGCATGTGTTATATAGTATGAAGTTTGATATGTTTATTGGCAATTGGAACCCTAATCCGAAAACTAGCATGTTTAGCCTTAAGATTTCAATTCAAGTCGACTTTTGGTCTAAGCGTCGCATGTTGTATAAAGAAGGAAATTGTAGTTGTTGAAGTAGCTTATAACTATATAACATGTTAGACCTTGGAACTTGGAATTTGAAAAGGGTTGGAAAAGACTTAGTGTTCTTTATGTAAGTTGTAGAGAATTGGCTAGTGTGCGTTAGACTACTTCATTATGAATTGTGGGGCGGAATTTTACACGTATTGTAAGGCGTGTAATCCCCTTTGTTTGGTTGTTGTTTGGAGCCTTAAAGGTGGCTTGTTGGTTATTGTATTCAGCGCTTGAAAAGGTGGCAAAGTGAGTAGAAACAAAGGAAGTCTTTGCCCGATTTTCCGTAGAATTAGAGACCAAATACTTAGTATTATTCTCGTTAGAGACTAGAAGTTGATAGTCTTGTTGTGACCATTATAGGTTGACACTTCTACGTGCGTATTCGGCAGCTTGTGGATTTAGTAGAAAGGTATGTGAACTATCTCCTCTTCTAGCATGATTCCTTAAGATTAAGAAAGTATGTTCTACTCCTTAAATGATCCATTCCTTGGTTGTATTTGGATTGCCTAGAATAGAATTTGTTCTATTGTACTTCCTTGATTGTACTTTGATGTTAAATTGTAAGTTGTAAAATCCATTTTCTTAGTGAAGTTTGGATTCTTAAAAGTGAAAGTATTTTACTTAAAGTACATGGAGTCTTGAAAAGGAAGTGATTTCCAAATCTTTTGGGCTAGTGCCTTAGTCCCAAAATCCTAAAGGTCATTATAATGACTTTAGGGGAGTCAAAGGAGTGATTTACTTATTTGATTTAAAAGAGGAGAAATGACATGATTTAAGAGAAGTAACTTGTGTTAAGGGTGAAGTTACTTGAGGTTTAAAAAGTATAAGAAAACTTGTTTTCTAACTATTAAGAGACTTGAAGTATTTTGAAAGTTAAGAACTTGATTTGTAAGTATGTGATACTTGGTTTTAATAGTATAAGTCTCTTGGTTATTGAAGGAATGGATACGTCTAAAATCATAAAGGGTTATAACGGCTTTATGGGAAGTTGGTTATAACGGCTTTATGGAAGGTTAGAAAGTTGTCTATTTTGATTAATCGGCATAAGTTGCCTAGATTGTGAAAATTTGGAGTTACTTGATTTCAAGCTTTGAAATGAGTTTTCTAAAAGTGTAGTAGCTTACTTTGAAAAATAGACACGCCTTGATACTACGGGTGTTAGTATCTTGGGGCTTTACATAGAAAGGAGTCTTTTATAAAAGAATGTACGTACGTAGTACTTTGACTTGTTAAAAGAGAATTATTCTATGTATGCCTTGATTAGTACTTTGGCTTGATAAATTGAGAATTTGTCTAAGTGTACCTTGATAAGTACTTTGACTTGTTAAAAGAGAATTATTCTATGTATGCCTTGATTAGTACTTTGGCTTGATAAATTGAGAATTTATCTAAGTGTGCCTTGATAAGTACTTTGACTTGTTAAAAGAGAATTATTCTATGTATGCCTTGATAAGTATTTTGGCTTGATTAATTGAGAATTAGTCTAAGTGTGCCTTGATAAGTACTTTGGCTTGATTGATTGTGAATCATTCTAAGTGTGCCTTGGTAAGGACTTTGGCTTGATTAATTGAGGATTTGCCTATGTGTCTGGAAATAGCGGTTGTGTGCTATTGGTATATCGGTCGTTTCGGTCATTCCGGGTTAGTGGCATTTGCATATTAGTGGAATTGCTACCCACGATGCGAGAATACCTCGTGCGGGTCGTAAGGACTTATGCGGGTGAAATAGTCCCGTGCGGGCGGGTCCACCTATGCGAGAATACCTACGTGCGAGTCGTCACGGGCTTATGCGGGTGAAATAGTCCCGTGCGAGGAATACCTCACGCGGGTCCAAGCGGCTATCACGGGTGAAATAGTCGCGAGTAGGATGGTTAAATGATCTGCGCGCGGATGGTCTGTTTTGATCATGAGCTTATATTTTATATTGTAAGGATACTCATCGTTTACTCTCATTGTTAGTAAGGCCTGATGTGTTGTAATTTGATTATCATATATGTCCCAGTTTGATTGTGTTACCTTATGGTCGTGCTTTTACGATGTGGGATTAGGGCGTGAGACACGAGGCTTTTAGGACACGAGGGCGGGTGTTCATGTATCCTTATTGGTGTTATTACATCATGAATCGCTTCAGCGGTGAGGAAGGATTCCACGGCGTGATTGATATTATGGCGTGAGACCCATAGTTATATTTGAGTAGTGACTTTGAGGGCTGCGTCCCCGACTTGATATGATTGCTTATGTGTTATATCGTAGGTTGGCTATCATACATGTCTCTGTTTTGTTTAAGCTATTATGATTTTATTACGATTACTTGCTCACATACTGCGATTCTTCGTCGACCTCGCCCGAAGTGCGTTCACGCCGCGTGTTTAGGCAGCGATTTGGTGATCGGCGGTGTAGGATCCGCTCGGGGTTTTGGATAGCTCCTCTGTCGGAGTTTATCTTTTGGTATATATCCTTGATGCGGGCTTTATGCGATTATGGGTACGGCGGGGCCTTGTCCGTCATAGTTGATTTAACTCTGCAGAAGTGCGTATTCATATGTGGGATTGGACTCATGTACGGTGTAGTGTCCTTGTTATGTATATTATATGGCAGCCTTGTCGGCTTTGCCTTGCACGTACGTTGGTTTTAAAAAAAATGAGGTGTTATTTAATTTCCGCAGTTTACTTAATTGTTAAGGTAGAAGGGTGCCCAGGTAGGGCACCAGTCACGGGCCCGGGGTTCGGGGTGTGACATTAACCTCTACATTGAGGATCATTAAAGGTTTGAAAACTTATCATTTACCCCTCTACAGGTAGCACTTTATGTCTATCACGGGAACGGTCTTAGATTATGTTTCTTAAGAAGAAATCATTATCCGAAGTGCGTTTGCTTCCTCCGAAGCGCTCAACTGAACCTTTACGATTTAGTTTTCCCATTGAACCTACTTTCTAGGATCTCCATTTGGTAAGGTTAGGTATCCACCGTATCAGTTCTTATTGATTGGGTTTTATGCCCATTCCCCTAGACAGGTAGTACATCTGATCTCTGGTCATTCCCTTCGTCAAGGGATCTGCGATATTTTTCTTAGATTTAACGTAATCAATGAAAATAACACCCGAGGTGATCAGCTGTCTAACGGACTCATGTCTCCGTCGAATATGACGAGACTTGCCGTTATACATAGAACTTCGTGCTCTTCCTAGAGCCGACTGACTGTCGCAGTGGATCATTACAGAAGACACGGGTTTATCCCAACATGGGACATCATCTAAGAAATCATGAATCCACTCAGCTTCTTCTCCCGTTTTGTCTAAAGCGATAAATTCCGACTCCATCGTGGATCTGGCAATAAGGGTTTGCCTAGAGGATTTCCAAGACACAGCTCCACCACCGATTGTAAAATCATATCCGATGGTGGACTTATGTCTCCGCTATCAGATATCCAGTTTGCATCCCTGTACCCCTTTAGTACCGCTGGATATCTCGAATAGTGTAACTCGAACTTTAGCATGAACTTCAGGAACCGTAATACCCCATTCAACGCTTTTCAGTGATCATCACTCGGATTTCGGGTGAACCTAGCCAATTTATTGACTGCATAAGCGATATCAGGTCGAGTGCAGTTTGTGATATACATCAGACTGTCAATCACCTGTGCATATCGCTCCTGGCGTATGGGCACACCAAGATGTTTGTCAATCTTTTGACTTCTATCCAATGGTGTCGTTACTGGTGAACTGTCGAACATCTCGAATTCTTTAGCACATTCTCAATGTAGTGAGATTGAGACAAGACCAGTTAGATGTCTTAGAGATCTTGATCCCTAAGATGACATCTGCGACACCCATATCTTTCATGTCAAAACATTGTTTTAACATGTTCTTAGTCTCTAGGATTATTCTAGGACTACTTCCAGTTATCAACAAATCATCTACATAGAGGCATATCATAACGAACGAATCGGCATTTCCTTTCATGTAAACGCATTTGTCACACTTGTTAATGGCGAACCCTTTCGACAGTAGGGTACTATCAAATTTATCGTGTCATTATTTAGGGGCCTGTTTCAGCCCGTATAACTATTTAAAAAGCCGACAGACCTTTTGTCTCTTGTTTTGGAACCACGTACCCCTCTGGTTGGTCTATGAATATTTCTTCTTCCAAGTCACCATTTAGGAAGGTTATCTCGACATTCATTTGATGTATTTCAAGATCCCGCAAGGCGGCGATAGTTATGAACATACATATGGATGTCTAGCTTTGTACTTGTCTATAGACCCATCGGCATAGTTGGTTCTCAACTTCTGCTTTGTGGCGCTTAGAGGCTTCAGACGTTTCATTTTTACTTTTCAGTAAGTAAAGGTGGCAAAACCTTGTGCCATCATCTAAGAAAGTCAGAAAGTGTTTGTTCCCCCTCTAATTTGAGCGAACTTTAAATCACATATATCAGTGTGTATGAGTTCTAGAGGAGTGTTTTTCTTTTCGACGGATCTAAAGAGACTCTTGGAAAGTTTTGTCTCTACGCACACCTCACACTTACGTTGAGGGTTTATGTCGATAGACGATAATAATTCCAACTTTACCAATCTTTGGATAGATTGATAGTTAACATTTCCTAATCTATGATGCCATAAATTAGAAGACTCAATCAAGTAAAAGGAAGACTCGATCTTATTGATAGTTTAAGTAGAAGGCATTATAGGTGCAATACTTGCCTTAAGGTGGCCTTCGCGAAGCCCCTTTCCTAAGTAGAAGGCATTACAAGTGTAGCATTAACCTTAAGGAGGCCTTCACATGTGAAGCCCCTTCCTACAAATGTTCCGTTTTTAGTGATTACAAATTTATTAGCCTTTAGTACTAGCCTAAAACCAGCATTCACTAATAAATTTCCAGAAATTAGATTTCTTCGAATTTCTGGGACATGCATCACTTCCTTGAGAATCTGCTCCTTCTCGGACGTCATTTTGAGGATTACCTTTCCTACCCCCAGCACCTCTGAAGAAGAGTTGTTTCCCATAAATAACTTCTTATCTGTGACTGGTGTATACGTGGGGAAGACGTCTTTATTGGAACAAATATGACAGGTAGCACCCGTTTCCAACCACCATTGAATAGGATTCTCAACAAGGTTGGCTTCTACCACCACTGATAATTTTTCAATCATATCGTCTAAGAGCGTGTCTTCGACGACGTTTGCCTTATCCTTGTCTTTCGCCTTATCATGTTTGAGCTTGCGGCAGTCTTTGGACATGTGAGCAACTTTACCAGAATAGTTGCAAGTTCCCTTAAAACTTTTCCGTTGTTTGGGTCTGGCCAACCTTCTGAAACTTTTGCTTTTTGCTCGGATTCCCTTTGACTTCCGTCAGATTCGCCTTAGCCTCAGCGAGTTATTTCCCTTTTGGCATGGCCTTCTTATTGTCCTCCTGGATCTGGAGTTTGACAATAAGTTCGTCTAAGGTCATCTCCTTCGTTTTGAGTTTCAAGTAATTCATGAAATCGGTCCATGATGGAGGCAGCTTTTCGATCAACGCCCCAACCAAGAATTGTGCGTTGGGCTTCAATCCTTCCAAGTCTAGGTGATGAAGAATCATTTGGAATTCCTAGACTTGGGATGACACACTTTTATTATCCACCATTAGAAATTTTAGAAATTTTCTGATGACGAACTTCTTGGCACTCGCATCTTGGGTGTTGTATTTCTTTTGTAGTTTGTCCCATAACTGTTTGGTTGTTTCAACGGTACAGTATACCGTGTAGAAGGGATCGAACAAACTATTTAGAATATAGTTCATGCACATGAAATCGCTATGATTTCATGCATCTCGAACCATCTAAACGTCGTTAACAACGTAGATACCTTGGCCCCCTCATGCCGTTTAATTTGGCTGAGGGTTCGCGTCTTCCCCAACTAGTGCAGGGTATTCGGTTAGGAAACGTGACATTCTTATAACCGTCAGAAAAAACAGCATCTTTTACTGTCATCGCTTGAAGTGTGCACCCATGAACTTCTCGGGGCGTTCATGGTGGAATCCAGCGGGAGTTGGAGCAGTGGCTGATGCGCGATTTATGCACACACTAAACGCAAGTGCACGTGTCGTGACAAGTAATATAGTCTAGAAGACCGAGTTATCGTCCTCAGGGATTAGTGTCCAATTATCAACCTCTATTCTATGGTCTCTATTTGGTAATCGATAATTTGATGAATTGTTTATAACTATGATTATAGATGCTAACTAAATTACTTTATTTTACTTCAGATATGGTGAAAATAGGGCTTTCAAATCTCCTCAACTATCCGCTCTTCTTACTTGTTAATGCAAATAATTATGGTTCTTCTTCTATTTTGAGACAGCAGGTTAACTAAACCGTTTTATACTCTTGTTAAGGTAATATAAACACTCAACCCCAATATAGAACCCTTCTATCTTTCGATGACAAGATTGACTATAAAAGAGGATTAAGAGCAATAACCTATTAAGCTACACAAGTATCGGGATACTTTCGTCCACAATTTAACCTATGGTTATTCAACTATAGCATATTCACAATCTCCCCTTTCGGTTTTCGATTAGAAATCATATAAGTTATGATAATTAGTGATCAATTAATTACCAAGCAATCAAAACAAATATTGAATAAATCTCAATAATAATAAGAAGAAACCAAAACATACATTAATTCATAAGAATGAGTTTCAAGCGATTCGATATGAAAAGCCCTAAATTAAGTTAGTTCCTAGTCATAGACATGTCAAGAACTAAACTAATATCCAACATAAACTAAAAAGAAATAAAATAAAGAACAAGAAATTACTTAAAAGAAAGTCTCTAATCTTGATCTCCAAGTTGTGATGAATTCTCCAAAGTGGGATCCTTGAATCTGACCTAGAAATGTCCTTTTTATAGCCTATAAAACGTTCACAAACTTTTCATGCCTTGGCTGGCTCATTCCCATTCGGTTGGCGGAATTTCGCCTCGGCCTGAATGGCCAGCGGCTGAAACTCCTGCGGCTCTGTTCTTTAGGTGCCGTGGCGCTTTCTTTGGTTGGTGGTCTTGTGGCGCCATTCTCGCCGGATTGCCAACTTTCTAGCTTTTTGAGCTCTGGAACCTCTGTTTCTGCCCTCTTTTCGCTCCTTTTCACCAATGTGCCACTTTAAACCATTATGACTCAAAAGAAAGAAAATATATCCTAAGGCGACACATATTTGTACAAAAATAGGCAAAAGACTAACTAAAAATGACTCAAAAAGTGTATATAAAATACACCGATCAGTGGCGCTCACTTGAGCAGGAGCAAAGGCGTTTGGAACGCCTTAAGCAGTAGTTTTTGGCACTAGTTGTGCTGAAACTAGTGGAGTTAAATGCATTGAAATTGCCTTGAGCACTGGGGTTGAAGGCATTGGGATTGCCTTGAACAACGTTGGGATTTTCAGCGTTCATTTGTTCTTGTCCAGTCCTGTTGTTGTTGAATCAACGAATATTATCTTAACCTTGTGAGTTATATGTGTAGTAACAAGTAAATGAGAATGAAACAACAACAACAAAAGATGTTAGAAATCTGGAAATGAACAAAGTAATTGACTTGTTGAGTAGATTGAATATTCAATCTATCCTTAAGATAATATTGCCACGTATATTCTTTTAACGGTGTGATGACAACTTATCTCTCAAGATAAAACAATAATCAAACAAATGAGCAAAGGAAACTCAAGTGTTCGCTTAAGGAAGAAAAATCTTGAGTGTATTAGTGATTGTAAGAGAGGAAGAAGATTAACAAAATCTGAAATGTGGTGTGTTATGAATTGAGCCAAAGGCCTCAATTTATAGCAAGATGATTGTGTCTTCCCAAATAGCCTAATAAAGGTCTTTAGTGCCATGTAATGGTCATTGATTTAGGGGTTACAATTCAGCCAAGTAATGACTGAATTCATGAGGCAAATAATGGAGACTTAATGCTCCAAAATCAGCCCAAACGTCAGGTGAATTTCGTGTCCAACGGTCACACTGGAGTTGAAGCGTCGCGGCCCTTCCGGAGTGCGCCGCCGCGGTGCTTCAGGCCCTGGATCCGAGGCGTCGCGGCCCTTCGAGAAGTCGTCGGGGCGCCTAAATTCCAATAGCCCCCAGTGGTTATTGCCGTCATTAGAGTCGCGGCCCTTCCGAGAGGCACCGCGGCGCTTCAGGTGCCGTGGCTTAGCCATCGAGGCGTCGCGACCCTTCACCCATTTCCCTGACACGTTTCATCTTTTACACATCGTACACTTCTTCCTTCATTTACCTAACGTGAAACCATTGTCATTTGGCCAATAACCGTCTATCATCTTACGTCTCAAACAATTCGTATACGTACCAATATCTCTTCCACTAAGAAAATTATGATTTTTGACACAATATGTGCACGTATGTGGAAACATTGTTCCGACGTACGAGGCCTCAATTGTTCGAGTCATAATTAATAAGATTAACTTTATTTCACGTTTGATAATTCCAACACAATTTGGTATAGGCCCTCATATACATTATACATATTAAGTTTTCTTAAGCTTCTTTCTCCTTTAGTGGTCCACTTGATCAACCTAACCAACTTAAAATATTGTTAGTTTCAAAACCTTTTGGATAGAAATGAATACGCAAGATAGAAAAGTCCATTATAATTGCAAAGATGATAAAATGAAAGTATAAAATAAGGACCACTAAATGAAAGTAAACTAAAGTAGCAACATTATGGGACCAAGAACTTAGATACGTGATCCAAGAAATAACGTGAACATGACCCAATCTATGCTAAACATAAAGGGTGGGGTCAAATAATAAAGTCATATTATAAGGTAACTCTAGTGGCCCACAAATAAAAGCTATATTTATTAATAAATCTTTGGACTCCCTAGTTCTTTTAAAGTCACATTATATGGTCCTCACTACTCCCGGCGTGACCAACAAAATGTTCATTTCATGTTACTCTTCTAACACAATGTCCAAATATAACCCAGCACCAGTTGGGAAATATGGGCCCCCACTAAAGATAGTGACTAAAGCGATAGGTCTCACACTAGGGTTAGTTTGGTACAACTTATTAAAAAAAACTTTTAAAAGTAGATATTTTTATTTAATTTTTATAAATTTTAAGAATCTATAGGCACAAGAATGCTTGAGCTGAAAAAGATTCTTGCATATTACGTCCATAAAATTCAATGGGATAAGCGATATATTAAACCGAATAACATTAATAATGAAATGATAGACAGATAACACCTCTAACATTATAAGATTAAGAATCTCTAAACCATACAATTGAGGGTCAAGCTCATGTGAAAGGGTTTGTCGAATGTTAGAGTCCATTCATGTCCTAACTAACGGATAAATAACCAAATATAATACTCTAAGATAAAGATCAAATTAATTGTTTTTTCTTATATTATTTCTTCTATTAATTTATTAAATTATTTGAATATTGAAGTGTCTTTAGTGAGTAACACGTAAGAATTTTATTAATTAAGTTAATATGATAAATTTTTCTATGTAATGAAAATGGTAAAAAGTACCTGGGCAGTGAGGCTTTTGATGGAGTCTTTAGTATTGGGAGTAGCACGGCCACGAGGTCCTTCTTCACCTCCATCATCTTCTATCTTTTGCTTACACGTGATACACGTCAACATCTTCTCCTGCACTATCTCTTCCTTCTTTTCAGTCCCTATAAAATCAAAACATAAATAAAATTTAATACATGAGTAAAGAAATGCACAAAACAAAAACAACCCTTATTTATAACAAATAACAAATGCTGCCCCAAATTTATTTTATACATCTTAGTTTGATCTAACACAAAAAAAAAAAAAATTGAATATTATGATCTAAAATATATGTTATAATGTATAAAAATATCTTTCGAATTTTGTGATTCTAAACATGTTAAATGAAGATAGAATTACACTGAATTTGTTGTTGTTGTTAAATATAGAAAGTGACATTCGTTTTTTGGATCAAACTAAAATAATTAGTGAGGATCAGAACAAAGATATTAAAGAACATTCAATAATTGAATAACAAAAAGAAATGTGATTGCTTTAATGTGCAGACAAATAAAGAAACATTTTATGAGCCGAATTTTCTGACATATTAACTCATCATCATTAATCTTTATTAATCAATTTTTCATCTTCATTATGAGTAAAAAGGTGTAGAGAGTGGCAGTAATAGGATGAGTAGCAGCAGAGCAGAGTATATATTGAATGAATGATAAATTGCTGTAGAATTTAATACACATTGTCTAGTTTTGAAAGCGGCTTCTACAAACAGACAAACCCCATTTAACCCCCACCCCCCCACACACACAAAAAAATGTGCAAGTTACACAATTAGCCCGTCCGACAAAAATAATTATATTCGCTAGTCAACACACAATAACGTAGGGTCTGGATAGTTAATATTCACTAATCAAATATTTAAGAAATTGTATATATTAATTTTGTATAAAATATGTATATTTTGTTGCCTTTGGTGGAGGTTGAGTCCGTCCATCTTCAATGATTTATACATCATAGTTCCATATGTTGGAGACCCTGGTTCTTCACATGTACATAATCTACTAAGTGAGTAGATGACCGTAGGGCCAAGAATCGTCAAATTCCATTAAAAAATGGAAGAGATATTGGTCCGCGAAGTAAGGTGTTTGAGACATGAAAGAGTGGTGTGGGACAAATCTACCACATCGATAGGAAAAGAAAGAATTGTTCATAATATAAGCATCTAAACTGAATAAGGGATTGGGACCCCAAGGGGTAACTCATGTGTTTGAAGGAGGGAGGACCTAGGTGTGCTTGGGTTTGAGATTAGGCCCACACTCGCCCGGTCCGGATCGGGGCACGAGCTGTTTCTGACATTATCTTTTTGGACCCCAGACTTTATTATAATTATAGTTTGGTCCCTGAAGTTTCTGGAAGACATTTTCTGGAAGGCGCTAAATGTTCAGAGGACATTTCAGTAACGATAAAATCAGTGAATTGATGACATTAATTTTTCTGAACGTTTGACACTTATGCCACAATATTTTAGCCATTAGTGTCCATTAACAGCCCTTTTAAACACCTATTAACACCTCTCCTCATCTTAAACAATATATAATCAATCCTTGTTTCAGATTTGAGAGAGACGCATTATACCAAAAATGAACATAAGAGAAATACTCTCTACACTTGGATGATTTCAGACTTGATGAAATCTCTTCATTTCTTGCAATCTTACATTCTCAAAGATCCTTCTATTCTAGTGAACACTTGAGTTTCATTTGCTCATTTGTTTGATTGTTGTTTTATCTTGGAAGATAAGTTGTCATTACACCGTTGAAGGGATTCGGGGGCAATATTATCTTAAGGATAGATTAAAAATTTAGTCGACTCAGCAAGCCAAGTTACATTATTCTTTTCTCATATTTGTTGTTGTTACTACATTCTCATTTCCTTATTACTACACAAATATCCAACATATTTTGTATAAATGGTATGAACAATAACACTGTTAATATAATTCACAAAGTGAGGTCTAAGTATTGCAAAAGACCTCGGGGATCAAGTATTGCAAATCATAATAGTTATGAAAATGAAAATGCAACAGTGTAGAAGACAAGTCAACTAATAAGGAAAGCAGATTTATATATATATATAGACTATAATATTATTTTGATAGGTGGATATACAGTGTAAAAAACTCAATTTTATTTTTTCAATTTCATGAGAATATTCATACCTCAAAAACTGCAGCAACTGAGCTAAACCCTTCACCAAATACTGAAAATGTGTTCAACAAGATCCTTCCTTTATGCTTTTTTTGGATACCCTTTTGCAAATCTTGGAGAAATATATAATCAAATCACCATAAAAACAGCTGCAATAGTCGCCGGAAATATGGAGAGGATATTGGAAAGAGAGCAAAATATGGAGTAAGAAAACAACATTGGAACAAATGAAGAGGTATTTATAGGGGGAGTGACGCCGTCAAAATTTGTCGTCGTTATATAACGGAAACCGTGTGTTTGTTGGGTTATACGTTGTGGTTAAGGAATTGGACATTGGTGTCATTTAGACAAATGGGTTAAATGTGGTCTTTGTAGGGGACGACATGATGGGCCCATATGTCGAGGTTGTACACGTGGCGTTATTTGATTTGATTAGAAGCATTAAGAAGAGGATAAATAAATTAGTTGGTGAATTTTAAAATGACTTACATGTTTGATTCCACTTATTTTTCTGTTTTTTTGGCATACCAATTTTTACGAACGTTATTCTATGTTAATTTTAATAACCATAAAAATATTAGATAATGCTATTTGTAATTACATATATTTATTTTATAAATTACAAAAATATTACTATAACATAAAATGGTATTTATGTAATATGTTTTTTTGAAAATGATATTCTTGATATATATTTTCTTCTTCTCCCCGAATGAAAACTAAGATAATTCAATTTAGGGATCAAGTGACCCTATATTTATTTATTTCTATTTAGATACAAATACAAAATTGTTGAAATCATTATTAAACATTATTAAATTATAAGAATATCAATCATATTTAGTTATTTATTTTTAAAAAATAAGTTGATCACAAAAGTAAGCTATAATATTTTTTTCTTAGTAAAATCAAGTCCTTATGTCCCCGTTATATATATATATATATATATATATATACGTCCGTTTACACGCCAATATCATGTCAATTATTAGCAAGTGCTTTGATTCAAAAGACTATTAGTAAAGTATGTTGAGGTGATTAAATGAGTTAGTTAGGAGGTTGTTTAAGTTGTTAGAAGTTAAAGTTGTTAAGTTTGTTAGAGTTAGTTCAACTTAATTAGTTGGATAGTTTACATGTATTGTCTAGAACTAACTACTATAAATGTGAGGTTCACCTTTGTATTTTGTCATTCTAAAAATAAGAAAAGCTCCCACAAACAATATTCTTTTCTCTCTTCCTTCCTTCATGAATTCTCTGTTCTTCACTCTACTACACTAGCTCACCATGAGCACATGCAGAGCCACTTTCACACAGAATCAGTAGTTAACATGGTATCAGAGCCTCGAATTGTGTGAATCAAGAGGTTTCGCAGTAGATAGAAGGTTTCGCAGTAGATCGAGACATCAATTGCGAAGGTCGGTGATCGCAGTAGATCAAGAAATCAATTGAAGAGGTCAATGACTGAATTGAGGTCTGCATTATTTGCATTTATTCATATTAGTAGCGAATCACATTATTATTGAAGTCTTGTAACCAATTATGGAGGAAACATTACCAATGTGTCATCGACTGTTGAGGAGAGTTTGAATGCGAATTTGAACATTGTGGATCATGAGGAATGTAAACAAAAGTTTGCTCGGTGGTATATTGTATAGATCCACTAAATATGCAGTGTGGAAGGATCTGAAGGAACGGTTTGATAAAATTAATTTGTGGAGGGTTTATCAGTTAAATAAGGAATTAACAATGTTGCATCAGGGTGTTCTGCCTGTGTCCAGCTATTATTCAAAGATGAAAGATCTGTGTGATGAAATAGACTCAATTATACCACCACTTATATGTAAATGTAATAGTCCTAGAGAATACATACAACATTTGTCTAATCAAAGACTGCTTGAATTCCTCGTGGTACTCAATGATTGCTATAATCAAGCAAGAAGCCACATCATGTTGATGTCACCTACACCTAATGTGAACCAGACTTATGCTATGGTAGCACAAGATGAGAGTCAGAAGTTGATTACAGAAGGAAGTTGTCACGACCCGAACCCCGGGCCTGCGACTGGTGCCCTACCTGGGCACCCTTCTTTTTATACAACACAAGTAACCTGCGGAAGCTAAATAACACTCTTTTTTTTCTTTAAACAAAGGCAAACCCGGTAAGGCTGTCATAATATATAACACCCGAATGAGACTATAACTGTACAACAATATAAATACAACTCACGCCAGTCCAGCCCACATATGAATACAGACCTCTAAGAGTTTTGACAATAACTATGATGGGACAAGGTCCCGCCGTACCCTGAAATACACAACAATCTAAACCAACCGTACTAATGGTAAGCTCTGAAACAAGGAAGCTACCTCAACAGCTGAACAAGATCCCACACACGCGGATCACCCAAATGCGAACCTAAACCTGCGGGCATGAACGCGGCCAGAAGTCGATAACAAGTACTAAGTATGGAATGGAAATAAAGTACAGTATTAAAATCATGGCTGGCCAAGAAATGACAGGGGCAAGTAAAATAATCAAATACCAGATCCAACCGTGTCATATAAAATAAGAGCTAACTGTACCTTGTATCACTGTACCCATGTACCACTGTACTCGCTTCATGAATGCCTACTCATAGAATCATCATGTACATACACGTATAGATAACGTATCATACTCCGTATCTATAACCTGTCCGGCCCATCTTGGGACTCGATATTCATACTCTATATCTAACATGTCCCGACCCAAATTGAGACTCGGTGTAAGGCCGTATAAGGTATAACATGTCCCGGCCTATTCTGGGACTCGGTGTGATGTCATATAAGGTATAACATATCCCGACCCTTTCTGAGTCTCGGTGTAAAGTCATATAAGTCATGTAAGGTATAACATGTCCCGACCCATTCTGGGTCTCGGTGTAAAGTCATATAAGGTATAACATGTCCCGGCTCTTTCTGGATCTCGGTGTAAAGTCATATAAGGTATAACATGTCCCGACCCTTTCTGGGTCTCGATATAAAGTCATATAAGGTATAACATATCCCGAACCATAATGGGACTCGGTGTAAGGTCGTATAAGGTATAACATGTCCCGACACTCGGTGTGAAGTCATATAAGGTATAACATGTCCCGGCCCTTTTTGGGTCTCGGTGTAAAGTCATATAAGTCATGTAAGGTATAACATGTCCCGGCCCATTCTGGGTCTCGGTGTAAAGTCATATAAGGTATAACATGGTCCGACCCTTTCTGGGTCTCGGTGTAAAGTCATATAAGGTATAACATGTCCCGGCCCTTTCTGGGTCTCGGTGTAAAGTCATATAAGGTATAACATGTTCCGACCCTTTCTGGATCTCGGTGTAAAGTCATATAAGGTATAACATGTCCCGACCCATATTGGGACTCGGTGTAAAGTCGTACAAGGTATAACATGTCCCGACACTCGGTGTGGAGTCATATAAGGTATAACATATCCCGGCTCTTTCTGGGTCTCGGTATAAAGTCATATAAATCATGTAAGGTATAACATGTCCCGGTCCATTCTGGGTCTCGATGTAAAGTCATATAAGGTATAACATGTCCCGGCCGTTTCTGGGTCTCGGTGTAAAGTCATATAAGGTATAACATGTCCCGGCCCTTTCTGGGTCTCGGTGTAAAGTCATATAAGGTATAACATGTCCCGACCCTTTCTGGGTCTCGGTGTAAAGTCATATAAGGTATAACATGTCCCGACCCTTTCTGGGTCTCGATGTAAAGTCATTTAAGTCGTATAACATGTCCCGACCTATTATGGGACTCGGTGTATCAATTCAATCATATAACATTTTAAACCATCTTTTGACTTTTCATAAAGCCGTTATAACAAACTTCCATAAAGTCATTATAACAAACTTTTATTTTAGAAACTAAAGCACTACCACATCTTTCTTTTTAAACAAACCAAGGCACTATCACCTCTTTCCTTTTAATAAAACCAAGACATTATCATGTGATGTAACATTAGGGAAATGAACCCAAAAGTACTATGTACATCTATTCTTTCCTTTATAAAACCCCAAGATACTAGCACTTGTAGCATCAAGACACTTTCACTATTAAAAATAAGTTACTTACACTTTTAAACTCAAGTAACTTATTCTTTTCAAATCAAGTGACTTATACCTTTAAATCAAGTTACTTCTTCTTTCCCAAAATCAAGTCATTTATACTTCATATAAATCAAGTCTCTTATACTTCATCTAATCAAATCTCATATACTTTCAAGTAAGGTCTCATATACCTTCAAGTAAAGTCTCGTATACTTTCAACTAAGTCTCATAACTTTCAAATAAATCTAGTCTCATGACTTTCAAATAAATCAAGTCTCATAACTTTCAAATAAATCTAGTCTCATGACTTTCAAATAAATTTAGTCTCATGACTTTCAAATAAATCAAGTCTCATTACTTTCAAATAAATCTAGTCTCATGACTTTCAAATAAATCAAGTCTCATTACTTTCAAATAAATCAAGTCTCATTAGTGTTGTAACTTAGCAAGATAAACTCGGCTCCAATGCTTACTAAATACTCTTACCAACATCTCCCATAAGACTTGGTAAGGACTTAGGAATAATTTAGACATGCCTTTAGCATAGAATCAATAACATGAATACTCTAATAACGAGACAATTATACTTCAAGAAACAAGTCATGTATACTCCAATAATCAATCATGCCGATAGAAAGAAGAAGTTCACATACCTCGTTGACGACTAACCAACACGACAAGTAGAATACGCCCCAATGTACTTCAACCTTGTCGGCTATTCCACATGCCAAGTAGAATATGCCACACATAGTACTTCAACCTAAAATGACAATAACACTTCTATCAATTTCAAGCTTCCAAGTGTAAGACTTATACCAAATAATGACTCTCTTATTTTACGGGAATTTGGGCAGCACTTCCTTTGTTTCTACGTACTTTTCTACCTTTTCCAAGGCCCAAATTCAACAACAACCAAGCCACAATTAAGGGCACAACCAGCAGTTAACCAAAGGGGATCACACGCATACCTTACGTGCAAAATTTAGCCTCTTAACTTAAATAAACAGTTCACAACCAAAGCAACAACCAAAGGGGATTACACGCCAACTTGACGTGTAAAATTCTGCCCCACAACGATATAAAAGCAGTCTATAAAATAGTCCATAATTAACCAACATTAAAGGTACAATATGAAGCCTTTAACACCCTTATTCCTTAGGACTTTCATTAACCATTTTACCGCATTAATCATGCATATTAGAGGCTGATTTTCTAGCATAATAACACCCCAAAACAGTCCATAAAAATTCACGACGACGTCTAACAGTTTTGGGCAGTTTTCGGCCAACAACAACTACAACAATCCAAAGTCATTTTCCATGATTCTATATAATTCAATTCCCATTTCAACACTTATATATATTCCATATCACATATCAACAACAATATTACTTCATTTTAACATGCAACAAGTGTAGATAACAACATTATAATCCAACGAATCCAACAACCCCAAGATTGGCAACTTTCGGCCAACACTAGAATCTACACCTACACTTTTTATTTTCCATTTCTTCCTTAACACAATTTCATCCCTACATATACACAATAAGTAATATCCAATTACTTTAAAAGAAGAAGAATTATTACCTCATTTTTTGCCCAAAAACACTAAAATAGCCGGGGTAAGATTGGCCCACAGTTTTCATTTCGCTCCACTTCTTCAAGTTCCAATCACATATATGTATCTACCACAAGCTTATAACCAACTTCGCTTTATATTTCATTTCCAAAAAGTTGATAAAATTTAGGGTTTTGGCAACACCATTCTCGGCCAACAATGCTTTCCAAAGTTGGGATATTAATCTAGGCTTAACACTTGGTTTAGGGGCTTAATTTTGGAGAAAAGAAACTTAATCAACACTTGTGTTCTTGGCTAGGGAGCTCTCGGCCAAAGGGCTAAAAGGAGAGGAGATGAGAGCTATTTTGGATGAAGTCTAGAATATGAATCCAAGTCTTGCAAGACTTGGATATATACAAATGTAATTGCCAAGTGGAGTGGATCCCACATGTCCACTTGTCCTCAAAATATCTTAAAGACTTGTCATCTTGCAAGCCAAGTGGAGAGGTGTCACGTGTCACCCTCCTATTGGTCCAAAAATTAATTCTTCCCAAAATAATTTCATATTGGCCAAAATATCTCAAAATCTTGTGGGCCCCACAAATATGTAAAATTTCCGGTGGGCCCCACATGATCAAATTCAAGACTTAAAAATTCAATCCTTCATAATCATATACTAATCCCTTAAACCAAATTTGAGACTCTAATTCCAAGTAATTAAGTTTTTCCTTCACAAATTTTTTTGAAATTTTCCTTAAGTAAATGTAATTATACTTTTCTTTCCAACGTTCAAGACTTATTTCCTTATGTACGTTCTCATATCATTTTCTTAGAAATACGGGGTGTAACAGAAGCACAGTTGGATGGGAACCTGGTGAACCAATGGCTATGGTAAGCATGTTTCCTCAGTACAAGCCAAAGAAGCCTCACATTTCAAATGTTTTTTGTGATTTCTGTCAGATGAAGGGACAAATAAAAGAAACTTGTTTCAAGCTGATGCATTGTGATTATTGCAATAATAAAGGACATATCAAGGAAAAATTCTACAAGCTAATAGGATATTTCAATGATTTCAGAGGGAAAAAGAAGGTGAATACAGCTATGACAACTGGTTCATATGGTGATGAAAACAATTCATATCAACACTCATATACTCAGAAAAATATAGGAAAGATGACATACAATCAGCAAGAACAACTCAGTGCTATAATGAGAACATGTACTCCAGAAATTGTGAAAAGATGATTATAATGTTGAACCAAGCATTGGCAGCAGATGCTCATCATAATGAATTGGCACCTAAGGCTCACATGGCAGGTAAAGTAGCATTCAATAAGAAAGGTAAATCTAGTTGGATAGTAGATTCAGGAGCAACTAATCATATGGTGAATGATAAACACATAATTGAGAGAATAATTTAATAGAAAATGCAGGCAAGTCCAATTACCTAATGGCGATACAATTACTAATACTCAGACAAAAAGTTGTAAACTAACATGAGGTGATCTCATAAGACATGTATTGTGTGCCAAGTTTTAAGTTTAACCTCTTGTCAATCTCAAAATTGACAAAAGAGGTAAATTGTTGTGCCAGTTTGTTTTCTGACTTTTTTGTGCTACAGGATCTCTTCACTGGGAAGGTGAATGAGATTGGTAGAGAAGTAGATGACTTGTATATGCTGGGGTCAAAAAGAGATTGATCTAATATGATGCAGACACAAGCTCATGCATCAACTGCAGTTCCAGTAGCAGAAATGCAGGCAAGACTCTGCATAGAAGGATGAGTCATTTGTCAATGAGTGTGCTCAGGAAAATAAAAGGTCTTGGTGATAAATCTAGTTTTGCAATTAAACACTATGAGGTCTGCCTTGTGGCTAAACAAATCAAGTTGTCATTTCCTCTTAGTAATAGTAAATCAGAAGTGGTTTTTCAGTTGTTGCATCTTAATGTGTGGATACCTTATAGAATTCCTACTTATAATGGAATGGGGTATTTACTTACAGCTATTGATGACTATACTAGATGGATTTGGGTGTTTTTTTTATACACATAAAATCAGATGTGGTTATTGTTTTGAAGACTTTGTTAACAATGATCAGGGACACAATTTAATATGGATGTTAAAAGCATTAGATCTGATAATGATTCTGAGTTTTTTAATAGTTCATGCAGTGAACTATTTAATCAACTAGGAATCATACATCAGAGTCTCTTGTCCATACATTTCACAACAAAATGGGTGGTGGAAAGAAGACATAGGCACATTTTGGAAATTGCAAGGGCTATCAAGTTCCAAGGCCATTTGCAAGTTAGCTTTTGGGGTTGAGTTTTTGCCAGCAAAATTTTGGGGTGGTTGTGTAGTAACATCAGTGTATATAATTAATAGAATCCCCTCTGTTGTGATAGGGAACATATCACTCTATGAAAAACTTTTTAAGAAAAAACCATCATTGTCTCACATAAGGGTTGTAGAGTGTTTATGTTATGCTATCAATTTAGTCAAGAGAAATAAGTTTGGTGCCAGAGCTATTAAATCAATAATGTTTGGGTATGATCCTAGACAAAAGAGGTACAAGCTACTAAATCTACTCAACAAAACTATCTTCATCAGCAGAGACGTGTCCTTTTATGAGGATATATTTCCATTCCAGCAGAACGGACAGAATGATATGGCTCAGTAACATTCAGAAGTGGATTATTTTCTCACACTTGAACCACATATTGATGATGCAACAGATATTGAAGCACATGCACAAGTGGTATATGAGTGTTCAAACAAGAAATGAGGCACATAAGAGTCCTTGATTGGTGAAGTCAACACAAGGGACTTAAGTGGTGAAAAGGAAGATGGTAGTTTTTTGTCTGAATATGTGGGGTATTCTCCTCATATGTCACGACCCAATTCATAAGTCGTGATTGCACCTACCCTATTCCCCCGAGTAGGCGAACCACGTTCTCATTAACAAGTTAAATAAGCGAAAAATAAAAGAAAAAGAAGCTACCAAGTCTCAAATATAAAATTCTCCAAAATTTGGTCAAAATGGTATAATAGCACTAACAAGTCTGAAAAATAGAAGTCTGAAAGAATGTCCGAAAGCTACATATTGTCTGTCAATAACCAACGAAAAATGGAAATAACTAAGAAGTCCTTCAGGGGCCACGGACGACCAAGTAGCTCACCCTGAATGACTAGAAGATGTCCACCTCGCGAATCAACCATGGGGCGTAGAACTGGAACCTGTATCGTACTCTGCACTCAACAAAAGTGCGTGAGAGTATCGAGGACAACACTAAATCGTAAGCATCATAGGCCGACATTGATTAGATAACACATGAAGAGTGGAAACTAACAAGTAGCACATAGAACAAACATGTATGGTTACGAATCCTATACAAGTTCAAATATAAGAAATTATGAAATCAACCAGGACAGATATATTTTCACCAAATGAGCAGTTAAAACTAAGAGTAGATGAAAGCAATGCAATACAATAGTCACTTCTCCCTCACTCCACTCTCGTACACACATGCTAAGGCATTGCCTTCAAGCCATGACTCATGGGGGGCCCGCGAAGTCCATGTACCACTCGTGCTCTCTGGATAGAACCTCAGAGGCTATCAATCACTCGCAATCTCCGACAAGGACCTCGGAGTTGCTCAATCACTCTTAATCTCCGGCAGCAACCTCGGAGTTATCAATCACTCTCAATATCCGACAGAAACTTCGGAGTTTATCAATCACTCTCAATATCCGACAGAAACCTCGGAGTTTATCAATATCATCAAAATAATAATATACAAAAAAGTATGACAGACATGATATCAATCTCAACACATATCACAAATATATAATCGACAAGTACAAGTCATATCAATGTCCTATGTTCAATTATCAACATCACAATTCTTTTATTTCACAAGACAAGTGAGCCATTATGCAACAGAGATGCAATCAGATGATAATCACAGAAAATAACACATATGGCGACAAGCCCACATAACTCATCTCCACTTCATGTCCGAAGGTCTATCATGCTAACCCTGTCACTTCCTACAACTACATATGATTTTCTAATCACAGTCTAACTAAAGTAAACTGTAACTTACCTCAATATTGAGCTGGTGCCACGAACAATCAAACCAATGCATTCCCCTTGCGTAGAGCCTCTGAACGCTTAAAATATGTACTCGTGGATTTTGGAAATCATCCATAGTTGTTGCCAATGCTGGTAGTACTCTGATGTGATACTGTACTTGAAAATCTGGCCCCAAGTCAGTGGACAACTGGTCGATTGCGTTAATAGCTGCCCAACTCACTCGAGGATGAGGATCTTGGAAATAGCTCAACGCCATGTTTACAACTTGCTCCAAATTCTTAATCATTACCTTCGTGCTCAACTTCATCACTATGACAAACAGGTTCATCATCAATATCAAGCAACATCTTCATCAGTGCAGGCAACAGATCCTGAAACCTATCCCTATCGTTGGAGCTCGATAAACACTGAATAAAATTAACAACACTTAATCTCGTAATCCTCACATCAAGATTGGGCAAATTACTCAACGTGTTCATAAACACAGAATGCAAGTCCTTAATATAAGGAACTAACATCTCGCCAACATACTGCGCAAAATAAAGCGAATATAAAAAACGCAGACTCTTGTAACTTGGGTAAATCGGAAGTAACACATTGAAACATAAACGGTAACAATTCCGGTCAATTGTTTTTCGGTAGAATCGAAGAAGCAAACTCGGAAACCGTATCGCAAAGCTTTTTAATAATGGATTCGGATTCTTCACATTGGATACATGTTAATACGAGAGTTTTTTTTATACCTGACTGAGTTGAGTGAGTGAGTTTAGGCAAGATGAATGAATCATCACGTGTACGGGGTTTTCTTAGGAGGGTTGTTGATGGTTCTCCCACATCGTGAAGTTGTGGAGAAGGAGCCTCGAACCTCCATACAATCGCCCTGAAATGGAGAGAGAGCAGCCGTGGGGTTTAGGTTTTTTTGTTTTAATGTAGTAATCTTTTCTTTTGTAATAAAACGTGCCCTACACAAAGGTAGTGGGCTTGGCCCACTTTCTGAATTAAATTCATGCACAAATTATATATTAAAACTCCTATAATTTAATACCCTATAGTCTCATACTTCTTTCGTAGTTTTAAAGTGTTAAACGATCAAAAGGGTCGTTACATTAGATATCAATAAAACAATCGCTCGTCCTCGAGCGACAAGATAGAGGCGGAGGAAAAAAGGTACCTAAACTGTCTAACAACTGAGGATATCTACTCCGCATATCCGCCTCGGTCTCCCAAGTAGTCACCTCAACCGGACGGTGCTTCCACAATTTCCCAGCAAGTTTGAAAGAATAAACCAGTTAGTCTATCAGGACAATTGCATTATCCCCTGATAATTCAAATACTGCATTTTTGACGTCCTCCAAAGTTGGCATAGCACATATATTATTATTATTATCTTCTTATGTCACCAGTTGAGAAACATGATCAAGAAGTGGAAAAAAAAGCAGCAGATTCTTGCTCTTGAGAAAACTATTTATGGTAGAAATAAATATCTTCTGCAGCAAGATCATCAACATTCTCTAACCATGTACCCTCAGTATTTTGTATTCTCTAATCGTGATTCTTTTCCTCATACCATTAATCAAGCTATGAAAGGATCTTGTATTCCTATCCCCTTCTCCAACACAACTATAGTTAGATTTTTGTCTTCAAAATTCCTCCTCATAGTGCAAGTACTTTTTTTTAACTTTACTTGAGCCCTATGCAGAATCATTCAGTTTATTTCTGTAGGATCTTCTTCAAATAGTTGATCTTTCACTCTAACAATATTTTCCCTGATACTGAGCTGCTTAAAAGTATCAACAAAGGCATGTTTGCTCCATGAAGACAATGCACATTTAAGCTTCTTTAACTTCTGCTTGAAATTGATAAAAGCATCTCCTGAAGTATCTGCAGTCCAACTCTGTCTAACAATATCTTTAAACTCCAGTCCAAAATTTCAAAAACTTGAAAGGTTTGATGAATTGCTGACTTTGATCACCACAAGTAAGTAGCATAAGAGCATGATCAGAACCAGTTATTGATAGGTGATCAACTTCAAGCTATCCAAATCAATCTTAAAAGTTATTATTAACAAGCATTCTATCCAATCTTTTGAATATACACTCATTGTCTGCTCTATTATCCCACAATGTGAAAGGACCCCCCCCTTGTAGCTAATTTCTGATAGTTCACAAGAATTAATACAAAAGGCAAAGTCCTTATATTCCTGATGGTACACTAGCAGTCCTCCAAATTTTTCTTCTTCATTCAAGATTACATTAAAATCACCTCCTAATAACCAAGGTATTGTCATTCCATTAGTCATACAATACATACTATCCCATAGAGTCAATCTCTCAATAACATCACATTTGACATATACCAAAGTTACAATCATGTGTTTATCCAAATCTTAAAAGAATAGCTTCAAAGTAATCTGTTGTACAGTGTTCTCTAAAATATTCACCTCTATGTTCTCATTCACAAAAAAAAACAGATTTTTCCATTACAATCACTACTAGCATATGGCATACTTATTCTCCTCATATATTGGTGCAATTTACTAACTTCTTGAAAATGCTCTATCAAGACAATTAAGAAAAACTTGTGATGCTTATATAATATTTGCACCCTATGGAAAGCCTTTTGAGTTCTGACTGACCTGATGTTCCAAAATAAAGTTTTCAGAATCATTGGAAATAAATAAAAAAATTGCTTCTGCTTCCCTCACCAGATTTCTTATCAACCTCTTCATCAAAATTTTCTGATCCCTACACATATTTAACTTCTGGATCATGAAATATCATTCTTAAGTGAATCATTCCCTTAGAATCAATCATCATGACTTCCCCCTCCCCTCCTACTTCTGAGGTATGATCAATCTTAGACACCATAACCTCTAATTCAGAATTTGGAGCATCTGAGTCCACCTTACAAATAAGATGATTTCCTGAATCTTGAAATTCATTCACATCTAAACGTGGATATGCCATAATGCTATCTTCTAGCACGTTTTCACTATCATTCAAGATTCAAGTATTGTATCCTTAACATGACATGTATCATTCCCCAATTCATTATCAGTGCTGACCTCATTTAAAGAATGTATCATCTACCTTTGTTCCTCATCATTAATGTTGCTATTAGGCTCATATTGACTACTACTTTCATTATTGATCACAATTGAATGATCAACTTCATTTAGTACATCAAATGAACACTCATCTTATGGGATTGCAGGCCTTGTTATTTAACTTCTTTCTCAGTTTCCATTACATCTTTCTTTCTTGCACCAAAAACTCTATTATCCTTGACAACATTTCAGTTACCAGGATCATCAAGAACCTTGCCACTAGATAGAGCTTTTTTATTGAATCTCCTCCTATTATGATAAGAGTTATTCTTCTTCTTCTTCTGCTCTTGAAAAATAGTGTTGTCTTCCTTGATGGGATGCTCTTCAATAACAGCTAACCCCTTCCATATCTCAACATTATCAGTTGTATCATTGAGAGTAATTTCTTTCTCTTCATGGACAAATTCAGGGTGCAAATGCCAGCATTCCTCTTAACTATGACCTTATAATTTACACTCCCTATAATATTTAAGGAGATAGTCATAATTAATCTTCACTTTCACAATTCTAGTCTTCTTTGTATCCTTATCCTTAATTTCCATATTAACAAACTTTTACAAGTCTGCTAATAAATCTACCAAGACATTCACACGAGCACAATTAGGTCTAGTATGATTAATAATAGCTAGATCCAATTGCAATGGTGTGTCAACTGTCATAGCTAGTGAAAATAATGACTCACTCACAAAGAAAGTTGACATCAATTTAAGGAAAGAAATCCAAGATATCACCGTATAGACGTTTCTTCCTCCATTTTAAACATAGTATAGTATCATAAATTAACAGTCTCATTTGATAAGAGAGTCTATCTTTTGATTGTAAATAATACGATCCTTTTGAACATAGGTTAATGAAATCCTTCATTAAAGATAATCTTATTAAAACATGTCTAGATCGAAATAATTCAATCTTGTGTCATCACTCTAACCCAACTAAAATTTCACCCAACTCATTAACTTGGTACAACTATACCATTCGACTTAAATCTTCATGTTTCTCAATTAACCCTAGCTAGTCACACAAATTTGATAAATCCTTATAAAATCAAAATATTCCAAGTCCTCCTTTTTGTTCTTTCATTTATCTCATTCACCGCTCCGAATACTTTGATATATGGCTTTTGACCTCCTACCCTTCACAACCGTAACGACTCTGATTGTGATATCTCATTACACCCTTACAAAATCCAAAAGTACCCAATCTTAAAATTCTACATGTCTCACTTCAATATCCCTATGTTATTCATACTTGAAATGTTCAATCATGCTATCAAGCTAGAAACGTTTCAACATAGTCTACTATTATGACACAATTTCACCTCAAAAATATACATCAACTACAAGTTGCAGAGATTCCAAGATTTTCTCTTATTTATCCATTCTAGCACATCAATTAAATAATACTATGAAATTACCTATCTTTGGTACAACACATCGCCTTTCCATCAATCTTATCATGTTAATCATCTGAATATTACACCTTACCAGTCACCAATCGCAAAGCCTCATGACACTTCGTCATAACATCTGAATATTCATAGTTCTCATCTATGTATATGACTTTCTCAAAAATGGAAATGATGAGAATCTTATCAGTATAACCAAAACGGTTCTACAACAACATTTCAAGATTAAAGATTTGGGAGAATTGAGGTATTTTTTGGGTTTTGAGTTTGCTAGAAACAGAAATGAAATAGTAATGCACCAGATGAAATATTCACTTGAGTTGCTGGTTGATATGAGACTCGGAGATGCCAAACCAGTTGGTACATCAATGGATATGAATACTAAACTAACTTCAATTGTCTTTGACAAATATGTGGATAGTGCAAATGGAGCTGATGGCAGTGGTATGAGGGATGGCCCTTTGTTGGAGGATCCTACAAGTTATCAGAGACTCATTGGGAGACTCTTGTACCTAACTAATACCAGACTTGATATAGCTTTTGTTGTTCAAAGTATGAGCCAGTTCATGCAAGCACCCAAAGTATCTCACATGTTGGCAGCTAATGGGGTGGTTAAGTATATCAAACAAACACCAGGCCTGGGGATCTTTATGTCAGTAGGAGCCTCTCCTGAATTTTGTGCATATTGTGATGTTGATTGGGAATCTTGTGTTAACGCCAGGAAATCATCGACTGGGTATTTTGTTTTCTTTTGAGCTTCTCTCGTTTCCTGAAAGTCCAAGAAGCAGACTTTGATTTTATTTTATCCAAATGTGAGTTATCATAGGATTAGAGGAAGGGTTCTGACTAAAGTTTCTAGTATCTTCGAATGTAACTAGGATTAGAACTTAGTAGGGATAAAAAGTCATTCAATATTTAAAGATTATTTTAGTTAATCAATATTTAAATTCATGCCTTTAAAATACTATAGATAGATATAGATAAATGTTAAGAGTACCACAACGAATATAGAATGGAAACATAGACTCCTTATATTGACTTGGACAATCCTCACTCTATAAGCTTTTGGGGTTGAATTAGGCCCAAAATTTATTCTTTACATGATATCATAGACAGACTCATTCCAATTCTTTATTCACCGATGTTTGACTCCCAAGTTATATTATCCACACTCCAGTTAATCCACGCTCCAGTTAACAAGGAATGGGCGTGCAGGAGAGTGTTAAGAGTCTTACATCGGATATGGAATGGAACGTGGACTCCTTATATGGACTTAGACAATCCTTATCGTACAAGCTAACTTTTGGAGTTGAGTTAGACTCACGATCCATTCTTTTTAATAGCGGAAAAAATAAAAGTGAACTGGAAGTGATTTCTCATATATTCACTAAATTCGAACTATAAAAAAACCACACATATAAGTAAGATATTTTTCTATTACATGTGGAAAAATAGAAAATGCGTATAATTTGATAAATTAGAAAGTACAACAAATGAATAATAGACATTTATACTAGATCAAAATTTATAAGGGGAAACTACACTGATGTCTCCTAAAACCAAATTATTTACCCTTGCCCCCTTTTTTTCACACTCCTCAAAATTATTTACTCTTAATGCCCGTTATAGTTTTTTTTTTTTTGTAGATAATTGTCTCTTTTTGCTTCCTTTCTTTTTAATTTCTCTACTTCTTTTCTTCTTTTCTCCCATTTTCTCTCCCTTTTCTTTATTTTTTCTTCTTTTGTGTTTCATTTATTTTTTTTCAAATCATAATATTCTTTATTTTATTGTTTCACCATAATCTAATTCCATATTTAATTCTAGTTCCTTTCGTTTTTTAATTTTCTTTCCTTTTAAAAAAAAAAATCTTCTTTTCTATTTATTTATCTCTTTTTTCTTCTTTTCTTTTTATTTCTCTACTTCTCTACTTCTTTCTTTTATTCTTTTTTTCTCATTTTTCTCATTTTTATTCATTTATTTTTATACTATATTTACTTTTCTTTTTCACCATAATTCTGATTCTATATTTAATTCTAATTTCTCTCTTTTTCATTTTTTAATTTCTTTATTACTTTTTTTTTTCAATAGCAATTTAAGTATACTGTTACAATATGCTATGAATATGATACCCACATGGTATCACACAAGAATGCCGATTCATTCTTTCAAAGAAAACACTCACTCCTCAATGATATCAACATGATATATATCATATATACTAACAGAGTATCATAGGGGACTGATTTATTCCTTCAAAAAACACAACTCAATCTTCTATGATACCCACATCGTATATATCATATACTTATAGGGTATCATAGAAGATTGATTTATTCCTCCAAAAAATACTACTCAATTATCTATGATACCTACATGGTATATCATATACTGTCAGGGTATCTAGAGGACCGACGGTTCATTCCTTTAAGAAAAAAACATTCAATCATCTATGATACCATCATGTTATATATCATATATTGATAGAGTATCATAGATAGAATGTTCATTACAATATGATGCACATGCGGTATATATCATATACTCACATGGTATCATAAAGGACCAATTTATTCTTTATAAATAAAACAATCATCATTTCTCTATGATACTCACGTAGTATATATTATATGTTGACAGAGTATCATAGAGGACTAGTTCATTCATTTATATATATATATATATCATATACTGACATGGTATTATGCATGACTGACACACATGATATATCATATATTAACATTTATGATACTTACATGATATATATTATATACTGACATGGTATCATACATACTAGTTCATTCCTTAGAAAATACTTCCAGTCATCTATGATACCAACCTGATATATATCATATACTGACAGGGTATAAAAAAAGGACTGATTCATCCTTAAAAAAAATTCATCAGTCATCTATGATACCTATATGATATATATCATATACTGACCGATTCATTCCTTGAAAAAAATTATCAGTCCTTTATGATACTCATATGATATATATCATACAGTGACAAGGTATCAGAAAGAATATTTCTTCAAAAGAAAATTATAAAACAAAAAGATTTTAGGATTAATTTTAATATTTAATATAATTTTTAGCAAGTTAAATTTTATAAAAAATTACAAAAAGTAGAATCATATTGTAAATATAAATTTTATATTAATATCATTAATATAAGAATACTTAATCAATATTTTATCTTTATATTTTATTTTATTATTTAAAAGAATAATAAAAAGACAAGAAACAATAAAAAGGATAAGGACAAAATAAAAAATAACAAAAATCAAAATAAAAAATGTCACACAAACCCACGTGCAAACACACAAATAAAAAGGAAAAAAGAAAAAAGAGAAACTATTCATAAAATGACAATGTAATTAATGCAGAGAAGGACACCACATGGGCATCTCGGATAAAAAAAATCTGGACAGGAGACATTAAGTGAAAATAGTTTGGGCGGGGAACGCATAAATAGTTTGGGTTTTAGGGGCAACAAGTGTAGCTGCACATTACCTTATTTTATTTTTAGCTTTGCTCTAGATCTATACTAAATAAATTTTGGTATAAACCAACAAATTTTACCTTTTTAAAGGGAAAAGGGTTAAATTTGCCCTCCAACTATACTTTATGGAATAACATTGCTCTCTGTCAAACTTTGAGATCAAATATACCCTCACCGTTTGTAAACTTGTTAAATTTGTCCTCGGATGAACGAATTTGTGAGTTGGACGCCACGTCAGATCCACGTTAGCAGACCATCACCACAAACTACCGCCATTGCCATCTCCGACATCAAAACAACATCAAAATTATCACCGTCGGCCACCAACAAACAACTCCCAAATCTTTCAAAATCGTAACTATTGTTGGAGCTCGTCTCCGGCAAATCAAGCCCAACACCACCACTGCCTCGCGACACCACCACCAAATACAACCACTTATCCACCACAAAATCATTGTACACAAACAACCCTTTGAGTCACAATAATGTTGCCGTTATCTAGTAACTTTAATTCAACAGAGGAAGTTGATGATTGTGTTTCAGATTTTCAAACACTGATCTAATTCACATCGACTAATACGAGGTAGCCTGATTTGAGAATTGATAGATGTTATTTTTTCCGTTTATTAGTTGGTCACGCTTAGCCATCCAAACAACGGTTGTACAGGGTGTCAGTTGATTCGTTGAGCAGTGGCGGAGATGATGGTTCATCATCGGCTAGTGGAGAAGCAATTGTGGGATGAGATGGTGGATTGGTGGTCGCGATTAGGGTTGTTATCGGTCCGGTATGAACATCGACAGATCCATAGACCGAGACCGGACCGATAAGGTTTCGATTCTCGGTCCGGACCGTAAGATTTTTCCGGGTCGGGTCCGGGGCCCGACTTTTTTCTAAAAAAAATTAAATTTTCAATATTGAAATTGACATTCTTGGACACATTACCATAAAATTTGAACGTTGAAATGTATTGTATATCTCGAGATATTTAGCTTTGAAAAAGGAAAAAACGTAACAATTTGGGGAAAAATTGAAATTGATTGTCAAGAAGTACGTTTTTTTAGAAATCGGCTGCTACAATCAAACGTAGCAGCCGATTTTTTTTAGAAATTGGCTGCGCGAAATCAATTTTTTTTTAGGTGAAACGGACGCCCGAGCGCAGACTTATGACCATTTAAAGTTTCACCAATTTACAACTAATTAAGGCTAGTTAGGAATTTGGCGAGTGGACTGAATGGGGGATAGTAGGGGGGGTGTTACCGGATATTTTATCGGGTTACCGGTCCGACTCTTTATCGGTCAGGGTAATTTTTTGGTACTCGTATCCGGACTGTTAATTTTTCGGTCCGAGTATCTATTTGAGTTTACCGGTCCGGTTCTCAGGTAATTACCGGGAGTATCCGGACCGCTAATAGCCCTAGTCGCGATGGTTGATGAAGACGATAGGGTTGGGGTCGTTGTTGTGGGTGTTGTGGCGGTGGTACGACACCAACCATGAACTACCAGAAAGACTTTGGATTCAAGTTTTTAAGCATAATTGGAGCTTCGACGGTGGTGGTCGGCGGATTTAATGGTGAGGCAGTGAGGGGTTGATGTTGTTGGTGGTGTGGTCACCGACGGTGTTCGAATCTAGATATTTGGAGGCTCACCAATGATTGTGTTTGGTCATCACCAGTGGTTATGTTTCAACATCGACTTCATCGAAGACGACCAACGAACCGCAAAGAGGGGAGGTTATTTGATTGTTATTGGTGGAGTTTGTTTGTTTCGACAACGATGTAAAGAAGGGGAAAGAGATAAAGGCATTTGGTTGGTGGTTTCATGTTGGTGTGGAGATGGAGCAGTTATGGTTAGTAGTCATCATTACCGGTCGTTCGGTGGTCAAATCAAACGGCGACAACTGACAGAAAATTGAGAGGGATGAGAGGGAGATGAAGTGAAGGCGTTGGTGGTGAATTAGTTGTATAATGGTGGATTTCACCGGAGCTCTACATGGGAATTTGTCGGATTTCGCCGGATATGGTACAGGTCTGCTAGAGAAGAAGCAACTGTGAAGGTAACGAGTTGAAAGAATATATACGGTGGGCTAACGGATATGGATAACGGGTTAAAATAATTGGGTGAGCCTACATGGCATCTATGTGGATCCGACGTAGCGTTCAACTCACATATTCGTCCATCTGAGGGAAAATTTAACAAGTTTGTAAACGATAAGGGCATATTAGATCTCAAAGTTTGGCGGAGGGCAATGTTATTCCATAAAACATAGTTGGAGGATAAATTTGACCCTTTCCCTTTTTAAATGTTTGAAGTTGGAATTGTGTTTGATCATAGAATTCGCAAATAGTATTGATTATTGGAATGTACATTTTCTTAAAAATATAATTTATACCCCCCTCTCCCCAATTTTCAAAGACTAGGAAAACCATCAAAAGCAATTACTCCCTCTCGATCAAAAAGTGTCCACTTAGTCATTATTTTTTGAGTAAAAAAGAGTGTCCACTTACCAAATTAAAAAAAAAATTAGCACTATTTTTCCAGATTTACTCTTATTATTTGTTAGGTGATCAAATCCCAATACCAATTTAACTAGAGCATTTTAGTCAAATTACCTATTTATGTCTAGGAGTTAGTATTTTCTTAAGGGATGTGAAAATAGCTAAGTGAACACTCTTTTTTACCTGGAGGAAGTAACAAAAATAATCAATGCGTAAACATTGTCGATCAATCATTTTCTATTACATTAATTAGGGGTTTGGACATGCGATTTCATCTCATGATTTCCCAAATCATCTGAAAAAGCATGACTTAGGATTCAAAATTATGATTTCAATTTTTTAAAACGTAAAAGTTGACCTATAATATTTTATAAAAAAAGATTCATAAGTTGGTAGATATATTTACCAATCATGTTTTTACCAACCATTTATATTAAATATTAAAATATCTACAAGTTGATAGTATATTTATAACAAATTTACTCTTACCAACCATGTGAAAGGATTATACTAAAAGTAGTTACACTATAACTCTTGTTCAAATTTCCATTTTATTGACTAAAGTTTGATCAATTGATATTGTATTTTTTTAGAAAGACCTTCTAGCAACATATTAATTTTGTTATGAACTATGACTTGCTCATTTGATAAGATTGTATAAGAATTGGGAAAATTTTAATGGTATTCAAAACTTGTGGTTTTTTTATGTCTATAAGAAAAAATACAACTTAAGAAATCCAAATTGCATATCCAAACAAAACTTCAACTTTAAATCATCATGATTTCAAATCATGTCCAAACAGCTCATGAGCATGATTTATATAGACTTTCAGAATTATCCGCATCTTCAACATGTATCGTCATTAGATCACACATTTCTCTAGTATTTCCTAGTTCAAAGTCTTCGCTTGTCTTCTTCCTCTTTCCTTTTTCAGAAATTGATTTCCATCTCCCAATTATTAATTTCAATCATCAATTTTATTAAACAATAAATTCAGAGTCCATCAATGTTTACTACTACAACTACATTTATCCAACTTAAACAAAAAAATCATTTTATGTGTAATATTTCTCTTAAACCAATTGTGCAAAGACCGATTGTTGGGTATTTACACCGGTTGTTGGTTGAATTAAATGAGGTCAAATTTATAAAAATAAAATGTAGGGTAAAATTTGAAAAGGGAAAGATAAATATAATGATCAAAAATAAAAAGTGAAAATTGTGAAAATAAGGTTTTGGGTGCTTTTCAAATTCCAAATACAGCTTCAATTTTTTTATGGTCAAACGTTAATTTAAAAAAAAAAATATCTAAAAAAATTAAATTATTCTCATGGTCAAACGGGTCCGTACTAGCATTAATGTTCTTATTCGACATTTAAAAAAAAAAGAGAAGTACCAAATCTTAACAGAATCAATCTAAAACCGAAGAGAAACCAAGATAATCGCAATGGTAAATAAACATCTAAGTTTAATTATACACAAAAAATAAAGTAAAATTTGATATGATAAAAATTAATTAAATAAACCGGTTTAACCAAAATATCAACACCCTTACTCATTACATGAGTGTAATGTGAGATATAAGGAGCTTGTTTTATTATTTCTCAATTATCCTTAAATTATTACAATGTTTTAGAGCTTGTAAAATTGTGTTGAGAACCCATTTGAACTAGAGTTGTTGTTTTTTGTAAAATGAAAAAATAAAAACTTGGAATACAAACTAAAATATTAGTTTCAATAGGTTTAAAATTTTGAAAATTTCAAACTACATTTTTTAAAAGAAAAAACAACCCAGACAAAATAATTTGTAAATTCTAAAGCAAATGTGACTAAAAATAAGTGCAAAATGAAAGGTCAAATCAAACACATTTTTTAATAGAATATGCAGGATTTAGTTATTCATGTATTATTTATTCCACCTTTTTTCCTATATAAAATAATACATAGATTCCCTCATAACGTACACATGCAGTGACAGAGCTAGTAAGGGTCGAGGGGGTTCGAACCCCCTCCAGCGAAAAATTACACTGTATATATAAGGTTAATTTTTTTAATGAATATTAGTAGACGTTGAACCCCCTTAACTTCTTCGTATGTTTACTTATTTATATTTTTGAACCCCCTTAGTAAAAGTCCTGACTCTACCACTGTATACATGTATTAGTTTGCGGGTTTCTAAATTACAAATCAAATACCGAACTAATTTTATACATTAATAACTCACCTCATAACGAGCTATCAAACACATTATTACTGATGCAGAATTTTAATACATAATAACTTACTCCTAACAAGCTACCAAAAAACCAACAAAAATAATAAGTACATGTCATGTGTTTTACATATGACCTATGACTTGATTATTATAATTTAAATTTAATTTATCACTTAACCTTAATAAATTAACATGATTTAATATGCATGAGTTCCAATAAGTTTTTCCCTTATTAACTATGTGGAGGAAGAGAGTTTTAGTGACTAGTGTCACAGTCCAAGCTCATGCTCATGATATAATACTATATGAATTTGTGTTATAATACTACTAGTATATTTTTTCAATTATGGATTAACCTAAAATGTTCTATCCACCTCTTTAAAGTTGAGTTCACTAGTCTAGTAGATTTGTCAGTCCTTGTCTTGGACCCGGCCTCATCACCCTGAGCGTCACATTTAATTCTTAAGGGTAAAAAGGCGAAATCTCTCGTCCACAAAACCCCTATCCTGATCCAACAGAGATTAGTGGAGATGTAAATGTGACTTAGCGGCCCACTAACTCAATCCTTCATTCTTTTTGTCGTTAGAATCTGATTGGGACTTTGACATATTATGCCTTATTCTTCTTGCTTCCATTTACTTTTTTGTACCGTACGTTTAGACCATAAAATTAAGAATATGTTCTTTGGTGTTATATGGGACTTAGTACCGGCTGTGACCGTTCACTGCAATGCCATATTTTTGGGCAGAGATACTCCAAATTTCACTCAGACGTGTAACCTGCTGTTGTCGGTTGTCAGCACTGCTTCTCTATTCCATTCTGCTGCTTCTGCACTTCTGCTTTGGCATTTCTGGCAAAATATTTTGGGGCAAATTGCATAAATGCCAATTCTGCTTTTTTTGAATACTAGTGTTGCGTACTAACTTTATTCCTCCATCTGAGGCTTAAGCAAAGAAGAAATGCATGGAATAACGAGACAACTCAATGCCAGTCTATTTCATCCTTCAACAAGCAACAACCCTACCAGCTAGAGGCAAAGCTCGGGGCACAACGGGTTCATCCGAATATATATAAAATGAAAATTATACTATATATATAAAATGAAAATTATTTTTTTGTATATGTTACTCCTTCTGTCTCAATTTATGTGACACGATTTTCTTTTTGGATTGTCCAAAAAAAAATGTCACCTTTCGATATTTAAAAACAATTTACTTTATGAGATGATTTACAGCGACACATTTATATAAGACTTGTTTTGGACCACATATTTCAAAAGTCTTCATTTCTTTCTTAAACTCTGTGTTAAATCAAATAGTGCACATAAATTGAGACGGAGGGAGTGTAAACTGTAAAGAATGGATCTTGGGTCTAACTCAACCCCAAAAGCTAGTTTGTAGGGTGATGATTGTCCAAGTCCATAAAAGGAGTCTATGTTCTCATTCCATATCCGATGTGGATGTGAGACTCTTAACACTCTCCGCACGTTCGAACCTTGTTAACTGGAGCGTGAATAATATAATTTGGGGGTCAACATTAGAATGTGTCTGACTCTGATACCATGTAAATAATAGATCTTGAGCCTAACTCAACTCCAAAAGCTAGTTTTTGAGGGGTTGAGTTAGGCCCAATATCAATTCTTTATCGGGAGTAATATATAGTATTTAGTTGTTGAATTCTCTTGACTTTTTTTTAAGTTTACTTCATTATATTACGAATTCTTTTAATAAAGATCATGGCTCCACCACTAATCTTAACCCTTTCTCCAACTTATAATAAAAATTGGCATGAGTATACTATTATTTAAAAGAAATTCTCTGGAAAGGGTAGACAGTTGGTTTGTTGAATTGTCATCTATATAGTAGCCAAGACAAGAAACATCCTCAGATGAGAAAAGGAATGGACCCTTCATAGGTCCCAAGAATCCAGTTTAGATTTAGATGTTTTTGTGGTATATGTCAGATTTAGAGATGACAAATGTACGAGTTAAGTATATTTGAACTAGTTAATACAGGTAGAGGTGGACTTATAGTGTAATTTATGTATTCACCTGATGAATTTAATTAGTAGTTGTTTGCTTAGAATTTGTGCGTATCTAACTTTTTTTTTTTTTATGTTCTCTCTTGAGCCGAGAGTCTTTCGGAAACAACATTTCTCTCTCCTAAAGTAAGGATAAGGTCTGCGTACATTCTATTCTTTTAGACCCCACCGTGTGGATTACATTAGGTATGTTGTTGCTTAGAATTTATATAAATATTAAGAAATTTACTAGATAACTATCCAATTAATATTTGACTATGAATCTATTCATTATTGCATACTAATTTGAAGTCGTTATAAACCTCTGTAAACTTCAGATTCGCTTCTTTTTGAGTAACTAGGTCAATTCAATATAGGGGTCATAAGCCAACAAGTCCGGTAGGACAAAATCCATGGTTTTAAACATTCGTGCGTTATGTGTCAATGATCTTTACTATTCATAGTCAGAAACCATGCAGTCTTTGAGTTCTTTCTATTTTTTGGATGAGGATTAGATTAAGGCTGGCCAGTGGGCCGGGCCGACCCGACCCCGTCCCGGTCCCGACCCGACTCCGACCCCGACCCCGACACGACACCGGTTATAAAAAATAAAAGCGGACTGGCTCGAACCGGGGACAGTATGGTCCCGCCAGTTCGACCGCCAGCCCCGATCCCGCCCCGACCCGCCCGACCCCGCCCCAAATCCCGCCCCTGGGCCGACCAGACAAAATAGCGGTTGTCCAACGGCCATTTTACATTTTGTCATTGACAACGCCATTTTAGGCCTCCTCCCTCAACCCCTACCCCTTTATATTCATTTTTAACCCTATAAATACCTCATTCCTCTTCTTATTATTTTCACAAATCTTTCTACTCTCTAATCTCTCAATCAATCTCTAATTCTCTATACAACATTGTCTACATATTCAATCTATTTATTAATTTGAGAATCGGAGTGAAGTTGCAACTAGCTTGAGGATTATCTATCGAGCAAAGTTTCAATTTTCAACCTTCGACACACGCCGACTTACGTCGCTGCTTGGTACATTCGTTTCTCTCATTAAATTATTATTTTGTTTTTATTTCATTTAGCACATTTAATTTCATTATCTTTAACTATTTATTAGCATAATTAAAATGAAAGGACTAAGAGGTACGTCAAAGAGTAAGTGGTCGCTTCTTCTAGTAGGTGGTAACAAGGGCAAGTGGTACTTCTTCTAGTATTCCTGCTCGATTATTCCTAGACAAGATGATTTTATAGATCCCAAATGTTTCTGAAATACCATATGATCTTGACACAAATGATTATCCCGAAATCAAGAAGATTTTAATTTAGATGACACTCTAGTTGATGATACACCTATTAATGAAGATGATGATGATACACCCACTAGTGAAATGCCTCCTATCCCCCCTACTATGAGACGAGGTCCGGCAAAACGACCATTAAAATCACCAGATGGAAATATTTTGACAGTGGACGTAGCTAATCAAGTAGTCAGATGTAAAACTTGTAAAAATGTTTATTCTTTTAAAACCGACAAGGTCATGTGGACTGGGGTTTAGAAGACACCTATTGCAAAAACACAAAGCCTTGTACGCTCAATACATTATTGAAAAAGAACGTGAGAAGTCGTCCTCTCAATCGGGACAAGGTTCACATACTGATACTACTGTCCCGGAGAAAGTACAGGGTCAAATTAACCCTATGACGGGGGGAGTTGTAGGCCCTAAATACGATAAACCTAAAGATAGGAAGCACTAGCAAAATTAGTCACGTGAGGGTTTGCCTTTTTCATTTCTGAATCTCCGGTTTTATTCATTATATTAGAGATATGTATAATCCTCGCTATAAAGGTTTTCCTAGATCAACTGTTAAAAGAGATGTATTTAAATTTGCATGAATATCAATGATTTACGTTATGCATTATATCATTTAAATTGCAAAGTCGCTTTAACTTCGATATAGTCGTAGTACTAACTACCATGATTATTTAACTCAGAATTTGTCATCGATAGATTATAAATGGTCTATGCAAAAACGATTTTAGCATATAGATATATAGATAAGAGGCACATCGGTGAGTTTATTTCAAAAATATTTATTCAATACGATTATTACGGAATAACCGATAAAGTTATGAGTATTACATTAGATAATGCATCTTCTAACAATTCGCTATTAGTATTTTAAGAAATGTTTTAACTCGTCTTTTCCAACACATTTTCATATCAAATGCGTGCCATATTTATAACTTAGTTGTAAAGGATGGTCTTTCACTTTTTCAAGATATTCTTGAAAAATACAATTTGCTATACACTTTATTTTTAAAAATAATAGAATTCAACAAAGAAAAGAATATAAAAACTTGCCACGATTGTGGACTATCTTACGTAAAAATTCAGAAGTACCAACTAGGTGGAATTCTTTATATGACCAACTAGTTGTTGCTTATGACTATAGAAAACCTATTACTTTATTTTTAACGCCATAATCAAAATCCAAATGATATGATCAGGATACCGATTGGGAGAAAATTAGAGAACTTATTGTATTTTTATAAAATTTTCAACGAGCAACAAAAGAATTTTCTACTTTATATTATCCTACTATTTCAACTATGTTGTTTTATATAGCTATAATATTTTTACTTCTTAAAGAATATATGGAAAACCCTGCTTATACTGCAGCTATTAAAAAAATGTTTATGAAATTAAAAAAATATTTTATTCCTATTCCCTCTATTTATATTATTGGTCTCAGATTAAACCCGACTATTAAAGTAGAGGTTGTAAAAGTCTTATTGAAAATATATATAATCAGATGGACGTACTACCACCTCCAACTCCCAAAAATTTAAATGTTGAACCACCTATCAACTAACGCTAGAAGAAGTGTTGAATAGCGTAGAAGATGAATGCAAAAAGTATATCTAAGATTACCAAAGAAGAAAGTGCTAGTAACCAACCGACTTTTGTATCATCTTCTTCTTCAACACAACCTAAAAAACGACAAGCAGTTTCTGTGGCTAGGCCTAATATTAATTCTATTGAAAGCCTCAGAAATAAAATGTGCGGTGGTAGCAGTGCTAACCAAATTAGTGAGTTCGATGTTTTTGTTTTGCAGGTAATTTACCTTACCAAGCAGCTTATCAATGAAGGAAAGGAAGACTTTTAAATATCGAGCCGAATGAGAAGACATTTCCGACACTTTCAATGATGGCGAGATATTTTGAACATCTGGCGCCATCGCTTCGAAGCGCTTTTTCGCAGTGATTTCAAATAGAGAGCACATACACTCATTAGCGGAGACACGGAGATGCGGTACTATTCAGAGATTGGATACGAGCGGAGCGAAGGAGGCGCACAACCGTAAATTAACGAAGAAGATTTACAACTACAACGACATTTTATCTCAAGGCATGAGTAGCGACGTGGAACAATTTGATCAAAATATACCAATTCCAACCAAGAACCACAAGAAATTATAAAGAAATTAGAAAAATATTTTCAAATTGGTAATTTATTTCATTGCAATTTTTAAATTTTTCTATGTCTTTCACTCTTTTGCAATTTTTTTCAACAACAGTACACTACAATGTAATTTTGAATCTTGTATATTTGATATTTCATATTTCAATGAAATTAATAATATAAAAGGCACAAAACAAAATTTGAGATGTTTTTTTACAATATTCTTGTCTTTGTTTAATTATTTAGTTTATAACTTTATACTTTATAGTTTATACTTTATAGTTTATAGTTTATACTTTATACTTTATAAATATATTATATATATGACTATATGAGTATAATACTATAATACTATAATTATAAATTATAATACTATAAGTCTATAATATTATAGTATATGTATATTACATTAATGTTACTTTGTTAGTACTTAGTAATTTATTATTTTTAATTTAGTGGAAAAAAAAAAAAACCCGCCAACCCGTCCCGTCCCGACCCGACCCCGACCCGCCCCGACTTACCCAACGGGGATCGGATCGGACGGGACATGGTATGGTCCCGCCCGACCCGACTCCTCCAGGCCCGCCCCACCGACCCGCCTTTTCTCCGCCCGACCCCGCCCCGACCCGCCAAACCCGACTCGTGGGTCTGCCCCGCCCACCGCCAGCCCTAGATTAGATCCGTGAATACTGGAAAAATGAAAGCTAAAAAGAGAGGACCTTTGATAGTGTATAACTCTACACATAAATGGATGAAAGTAAAATTACAACCATTAGACTTGAAATCTAAGCCAGTTGCCACATTTTTCTTTTCAAATGTTCCAAAACTAGCATGTCCATATATGAGTATGTGTTGTGGCAAGTGTGTTTTTTTTTACACGTGGCAGTGAAAGGAAGAATGAGCTTTTTTTATGTTCTAAAGAAAGGATTCGTGCAAGATCTTGTTATACCATCTCCCCATCGGCACACACACAGCAGGAGACAATTTGAATGACATGTTAACGTAAAAATAATTAAGATTATTAAATATATAAGAGATAATCTTGTCACGTGGAGACAATGTCTCATGCAATGCCATGTGGTAGTCTGCGATTGGCTGTCAGAAATTCATTTTTCACCGCTATTTTAATTGCTATTTTTGACCAATAATTTGACCGAATTATAAAATAAAAAAAACACCAATTTTTTTATTTTTCAAGATCTATAAAAAGAAACTAAGTTTACTTCATTTGGACACCGAAATATTTTGGCTATTTTCTCCAAATTTCTATGTTCTTCCAAATTATTTGCTATTTTTTTAAATATGGATCATAATCAAAATTTGAATCTTCCTCCAAATTTTATATTTCCTAACCAACTACAAAATCTCAATATTCAACGTCCATAAAATTCTCAAAATATGTCATCCAATTTTCAAATGCCAACTAATTTTGGTATGCAATATCCGCATAACCGAAAAGTTTGGAATTTGGAAAAAGTTTGGAACAACCGAAAATTAATTTTCAATTTATGATTTTAATATTATCAATGTTTTAGTATGATTTTGATAAATTGTACGATTAATTTATCTTCATTAATAAAATCATGTATTGTTGTGTTTTAATATTATAATAAATTTGATAAGTGTCAAAATTAAATGAATATAAGTAATTTATAATTTTGTTATTATATGTGTAATAATATGAATTACAAGAATAATATCATATACAAAATAGAAAATGAGATAGAGTGAATATATATGATGTGATATATGTATTAATGTGGAGGAAAGAGAAAATGAATTATTTTATGAAATATCTCCTGCTATGGAATATATGTGATAAATGAAGATATTTGATAATGTAACAGATGAATAATCTGATGTGGCAGGAGATAAATGTGATTTCAATTATCTCCCGTCGGAGATGGTATTAGGGATGAAAAGCATAGTCAAAGTTTCCTTTCAATCTATTCTTCAATTCCTTGTCCGGGAAAATACCCATATTTGTCCATTTGGGGTTTTGTTAACTTGCATATTCTTCTTCTTCTTTCAAGTTCAAAATCCAACACTTTTGAATGGTAAGAAATAAAACTTCTCTTATTTTAACTTCACATACTTCTTTATACCTCTTATAGCCTTGTGCAGATTTTTGCCTAAAGTAAGTGTGCAATAATAAAACTGACCTAACCAAAGTAAAACACAGCTCTGCATTATGTATATTAGTCGTACATACTGTCTTTGCCATCTGGAAATGGGACCTAATAAATCCTGCCATATGTCTTGGCAACTTGCAATGCCTTTAATTCAAACTGTTATTTAATTTGGTTAATAATTCCATCATTAAGAAGTTATTATCATCTGTTTGTGCCCAAACTAAGAGGAATTCTTTCATTATCTCATCGTTATAACATCTTCTTACGTCTACTACTACGAGAGTGACAAAATGTAGATATTTATCTCTCACTAGTACAAGTACCAAATAATTTTTTGAAAGAAATAATTCCTTGATTATTTTTATTAATGAAAAATATATATATACAAGTTACAAGGAAGATCCCCTTCCTATTCTACCTAGGAATCCCTATTCTATAAGAATACTAACTTTACAATTATGATAATATTACACTACTAATTAAGGTACAAACCTAAGTCTAATAATCACTAAATATACAAAGGAAACACAAAGAGTCCCACATGATAACTCTCGGCTGGGATGTGGCCCATATACACTTTAACACACCCCCGCAGTCATAGCGGGCGGTCTTCATACGCTGAGACTGTCTCTAAAATCTTCAAAAAGGATCGAGGGAAGACCCTTTGTAAAGATGTCTGCAATATGATATCTGAAAGAGACCTGGCAGACGCGTACTTGTCCTTTAGCTACCTTCTCTCGAACAAAGTGAATATTCATCTCTATGTGTTTAGTGCGCTGGTGCTGAACTGGATTACTAGAAAGGTAGATGACACTTATATTATCACAACACACCAAGGTAGCTTTCTCAATAGGACAATGAAGCTCTAAAAGTAGATTTCTAACCAACATGACTCGGAAACCACATCGCTACCCTCGATACTTACTCTGCACTTGAACGTGAAAGCGTAGATTGACGCCGCGCACTACGAGACCAAGTTATTACCCAAAAACATACATTAGCCAGACGTAGACCGTCTGGTGTCAGGACAACCACCCCAATCAGTATCTGTATATGAGACAAGTGTAGACATCGATGAAGAGTACAAATGCAAACCATAATCAAATGTTCTCTGAATGTACCTAAGGATGCGTTTGAGCGCATTCATATGTTCAACTCTGGGATCATGCATAAACAAACACACCTGCTGGACTGCATATGTAATGTATGGTCTTGTGA
Source organism: Przewalskia tangutica (assembly GCA_029844215.1). Classification (NCBI taxonomy): domain Eukaryota; kingdom Viridiplantae; phylum Streptophyta; class Magnoliopsida; order Solanales; family Solanaceae; genus Przewalskia; species Przewalskia tangutica. The sequence continues at coordinate 138,266,520 of CM056718.1, read as the reverse complement.
ACGTAAGATACTGAAGGGCACCTGCAAGACTACAATAACGGGTCGGATCCTCACATGGAGAGCCAACTGCAACACTCAACTTGGGTTTAGTATCAACTGGAGTAGAAGTGGACTTACAGGATGACATCCCAACCCTCTCAATGATCTCTGCTGCATACTTCCTATGTGTTAAGAACAATATGCCTGCATGACGAGTGACTACAATTCTCAAAAAATAACTCAAGGGTCCCAAGTCTTTCATGGCAAACTCAGAACTGAACATTGTCATAATAAACTTTCTCAAAGCATTAGAAGAGATAGTCAAGATAATATCATCAACATATAACAATATATAAGCCATGGATGAACCCCGACGATATATGAACAATGAATTATCAGACCTGCTGTGAGAAAAACCCATAGTCGAAACAAAATCAGCAAACCTCTTATACCAAGACCGTGGAGACTGCTTAAGTCCATACACTGACTTCTTCAATAGACAGACATGATTAGGATATCTTGTATCCCTGAACCCCAACGCTGATGCATATACACTGTCTCCTGAAGATCACCATGTAGAAAAACATTTTTCACATCTAGTTGATGAATGAGCCATGATTTTGAAAGAGCTAAGCTGAGCACGTGCGAATGGTAGCCGGCTTGACCACCAAGCTAAACGTCTCACCACAATCCACACCAACCTGCTGAATCTTACCATCACCTACAAGTCTAGCCTTATGCCTTGCAAATGAACCATCATAATTTTCCTTATGAACAAAAATCTACATAGACCGAATAATATTAACACCAGATGGACGGAGTACCAACTCCCACGTCTTATTATCAATAAGAGCATTATATTCCTCGGTCATGATAATTTTCCAATTAGGGTCATTTAAGGCAGACACAGGATTATGGGGTAAGGGGGATTTCAGAATATTAGAATTCAAATTGAAATGTCTTTTTAGTTTAAAAATACCCCGTTGACTGCGAGTGACTGGACCAAGACTCTAGGTTGGATTGGGTGAATTTTGGGAATTTTTGGAAACCTCGCTGAAGTTTTGGCGTTGGCGCCTGCATGCGTGGGCCGCGCTGCTCTCGCAGAGTTTTAGCGCGCACAAGTGACATTTTTTCGGGAAAATCTGAAAAATGGCGTAGAACACGGGGGGGAGATATCCTCATCCAAAAAATCATAAGAACTAGGCACGAGTTTTTCTACTTTTAAAAGGGAAATTGGGATTCATCAAAGAGAACATGACGACTAATGATGATTCGTTTAGAGGACAAATGAAAGCATTTATAACCACGATGATTTGACGGAAAACCCAAAAACACACAAGGAGTAGAACGTGCCTGAAGTTTGTTGATTGTAGTGGATGAAAACAGTGGATAACATAAGCATCCGAAGACCCTAAGATGAGAATATGACGGAGACTTATTATATAAGACTTTGAGAGGGGATTGATATGTTAAACCTTTAGAAGGAAGAATATTGAGTAGATCGGTAGCCATTTGTATCGCATGATGCCAAAATAATGGAGGAACAGAAGAATGAACCAATAAAGTGCGGACAATATTATTAATGGTATGATTTTTTCGCTCAGCTTTCCCATTTTGTGAAGATGTATGAGGACAAGAAAAATGAAAATTTATCCCATTTTGAGCACAAAACTCCCTAAATTCCCCATTGTCATACTCTTTACCATTATCACATTGAATGTTTTTTATTTTCCGTTCAAATTGTGTTCTTATGAAAGCTCTAAATTTTATGAAAATGGAAAAAACTTGAGATTTTTTCGCAATTGGAAACGTCCATAAATATTTAGAATAGTCATCTAAGAATAAAACATAATAACGATGACCCATAGAACTGAGAATCGGAGATGTCCACAAATCACTATGAATAATATCAAATGACATTGAAGTAGTAGAATTCGACGCTACAAATGGTAACTTAATACTTTTTCTTAAAGCATAGGATTGACAAAGTGGAGTACTACGCATACCCTTACAAGAAATAAACTTATGTTTATCTAAAGAAGATAAAATAAACGACCCTGGATGACCTAGACGAGCATGCCACAAGGAAGGAGCAAAAGCTGCAAAAGTGGATGACATAGCTTGACGCGAGATGCTGAGATTTTGAGTGATTGGATAAAGATCACCCCTACTGTTACACCTCATGAGATGACTCCCCGTCTTGAAATCCTTCACAGAAAATCCAAACGGATCAAAATTAATATAAACCCAATTATCAGTGGTGAATTTACGGACAAATACCAAATTCTTAATCAATTTTGGGGCATGAAGGGTATGTTTCAGGACAAGGGGTGGATGAGGAGGGGATAAAGTTTTATGATCATAACCCTTAATCGGAATAGAATTGCCATTACCAACAGTTATACCACGATTAATGCTCAAATTGGAATAAGACGAGAGAGTACCTTGATCGGATGTCATGTGAGTAGTGGCACCGGTGTCCATGTACCAATTTGGGTCCGGTTGAGTCAAGCCAAGCGTATGCATCGCTGCTTCAATATCGATGCAGGTGGCCACACCGCGCGTGGGCCTGATGAAGTGAGGCCTGGCATATCGGATCACTGGCCGCCATAAGCCGGTTCAACTCGTAGTCCGAATCGGAAGGTCGGCCGGATCGAGGCGCCGCGGGCGCTGTAAGGCCGAGCCGCTGCGGAGGTGCCGGGACCCATCGCATCGCCCGTGGAGTCCCTGTGGGCTCCAGGATTGCTGCTGCTGGTGCCGGTTGCCTCCGTTGTTGCCGCCACGATTCTTGCCATTATTCTTTCGATTCTGGCCCTTCTTACCACCACCGTTGTTGTGATTTTGAGTCATGTTGGTTAGATTGCAAGGAGTAAAATTGGAAGAAGTCATCATGACGACAGGGCTGGCCCCAATCGCCATTTTCTTAGCCAATCCGGCTTCCTCCAAAATAAGCATAGAACGGGCTTGATAAAACTCGATGCGGGTTACTCGACGAATCACCGGCAACACCGCCATAGGCCTCGGCAGCCCGCAACCATCCAAGAACTAGACGACTTTGAGAAACCAGAGAACCCACGTTGCTGAGTTGGTCTGCCAAGTCCTTGAGGCGTTTGCAATAAGAAGAAACGTTGGGAAAACTCGCCATAGCCACCTGAGAGAATTCCTGCTCAAGGATAACGATTCGAGAATGACTGTTATCTTGGAATATGTCGCTCAATCGATCCCACGCCGCCATAGCTGTGGAATTTGGTGTCACGACCCGACCCAAGCTCGCGATCGTGCCCTACCCGCACCCCGCTGTATACATCGAGAATAGCAATGAACATACATATAAACTTAGACAAGAACAACAACAAAGCTAGCCGATCGCCACCTTCCGTAAAATATACTCAAACCGTAAATGAGCAAGACATTTTTTTTTCTTTACAACCCAAACCACAATGTGACTACTGCACTTAAGAATAACAACTCGCGGACAGGCCCCGCCATACCCTGAATGTACAACAACCGACAATACGAGGATAAGCCTCGGACAGCGAGCTTCTCAAATTGAACAGTGATCCTAAGAGAGAGGATCGGAATCTGCACTTCACTGCGGATTTAACGCGGCCGGCGAGGTCAAGACAACATGTACCAAATGTGAACCGAAAGTATCAGAACGAAATCATAAGTCTAAAATAAAATCGAGACATGTATGATAACTCGATTAACGACAATCGTGCCTTACTAACAATGAGTAAATAAGAGTATACTTACAATATAAAGTAGGAAAGCTCACGATCAAAGCAGGACCATCCGCCCGCAGTATCATTAAGCAATCCTACTCCTGGGACTATTTCACCCGCATAGATCGCGTGGACCCGCATGAGGCATTCCTCGCATGGGACTATTTCACCCGCATAAGCCCTTACGGACTCGCATGAGGTATTCCTCGCATAGGCTGGACCCGCCCGCATGGGACTATTTCACCCGCATAAGCCCTACGGACTCGCATGAGGTATTCCTCGCATCGTGGGTAGCAAATCCACGGAAATATGAAATGCCACAAACCCGGGGAATGACCCCGCAACAAATAATATATCACTAGCACAAATCCGGCTACTACACATAACATAAGCACTACCGGTTTATCATACAATACATAAGCAAGTTAAGAAATCCCCTAACTTCTTATTATTCTTGTTTATATACACTCTCATTTTAGTTTACCTAAGGCACTATCATGTCTTTTATAAAAAAAATCCGGGAATTTAACCCAAAGTACTACGTACTTCTATTCTTTTAAATGACTCATTTCATTATAAAACTTCCAAGATACTAATAACCGTAGTATCAAGTTACAATTTCTTTTCAAGACAAGTCACAATACTTTTAGAAATAAAAATTAGGCTTCTAAATCAAGTGACTTCTTCTCTCGTAAAAACCTTAGGCAATTGATGCCTTTAAATCAAATTGCCTTTCAATAAATCAAGCCATTTATCTTTCCATAAAGCCAATATAACCAACTCCCCATAAAGTCGTTATATTCACTTTATGCCTTAGTCAAGTACAATTTCCTATCCAAGGGACTTATTCGTTTAAAACGAAACAAGTATCACATACTTTAAAACTCTTCAAGTCCCTTAACATACTTAAATTACTTAGAGTAAACCACTCTTTAAACTTTCCATAACAACAAGTATCAAAATACTTTCAACATATTTAAAGTCTCTTAACTTTTGAAAACCAAGATATCCTTAAATATTAAACAAGTGAGTTAATTCCCTAACTCAAACAACTTGGGCATTCTTAAAATAAGCCAAGGATATCAAATAGACTAGATTGTCAAAATCTCAGACGTCACCGTACTATACATTTACAACTTAATCATGCTCAAGAGATAAGAAAGTTCCACATACCTCTTCGGTTTAATCCACTTGCTAAGTCCAATCGCCGTACGTAGTATGCCAACCTATAATGACCATAGTACGTCTATTAACTTCTAGTTTCAAACGTAGAATACTCCAAGTGCAAGTCACTAAATTTTACGGAAAATCGGACAGCACTTCCTTTGTTTCTACTCACTTTTCCACCTTTTCAGGTCGAATTCAATAACCAAACACGCCACATTTAAGGCCTAACAAAGTAGTTAACAATAGGGATTACACGCTTAAACAAGACATGTAAAATTCCGCCCACAATGTAAAACAACTAGTCTAAACTACAATGTCCGTTCTAAACATAGGACAACAATGCAAATCGCTTTTCAATCCCTTTTCAATCCAAGTGGTTTAGTATAACATGATAACAAGCGCAATCGACATAACTACTACAATCCTCAAGTAGGTAAACATGCGACGATTCTAATTAACGACCAAAATTGTATTTCAATTTCAAAAGGCAAATCATGCCATTTCGGTTTTGCACTCCTAAAATTCCATAATACTTATCAAACTTCATAACACATATCACATGATCATTTCTAAATTATAACAACATGGAATCTTCAATTACAAACGTAAGACGAAGATTATACCTCATTTGCCCAAATATGATCCAAGATCACAAGTCGCTCCTTAGCAACTTTAGCTCCTCCTTTCGACGTTCCAATCCACTCCAAGCAACCCTTAGAAGCTTATGAATAACTCATCTTCAAGTTCCAACTTCAAAGTTGAAGAACTCATTAACTTTCCGCCTTGCGACTAATACGAAAACACCATTTTTCCGGGATCTTTCTATTGAGAAACACTTACAATACCCTTAGGTACCTTGGTTTAAAGTTGGGAGATTATTGGACAACAAACAAAAAATTTTCTTGAAACCCTCAAGCAAAGCCGAGAGCACCCCTTTAGGCTCTTCAAGATTTTTGTAAAAATTTGACTAAGTGTTGAAGCTTGTCTTGCACTAGTACACATATATAACCAATTGGAGGGTCTAGATTAGAACAAATGGATGACTCGGATGAGTTTCACATGGATCTTGCCCAAGTGGCCCTTGGACTTTTAGTCAACAATGTCAAGCTAAGTCATTTGCAAGACTTGGTCATCTCACTAATGGTCAAATGACCCTTTTGCCCATGGTAAATTTCGTCCAAGACACTAAGGGGGGGAGGGTGACACGTGTCGCCCTCTCATTCGTCGAAATATTTCGTTTTCCGACAATTTCATAATTCCGATAAATTTTTACTCGTCTCTAATCTTAACATCTTTTTGTTCTTACGAACATTCTTATAAACATATCCAGAAATTTCCGGGGTGTAACATTTGGTTCCATAATCATCTGTAAAAGGTCCAAGGAGATAGTGACATAAATCCACTAAAGAACCTTGACATCAAGCATGACCCATAATTCTGGATCTGCCTCTTTAGTGGGCACAATCGTCGTAGAAGTAGACGCCGTATCACCCCCTTTGGAGGAGTTGGAGGAATGATATGGTGGAAGACTTTATGTGCCAAAGAATGAATCTTAAATAATTTCGCCCACGTTCCATATTGAACGTTTTCTAGGTCAAGAACGATAGGAAGAACGCTCTTGATATTAGAAACTGTGAGGGCAGAGTGAAAAGTGTTCTTATCAGCCATAGGGAATAGAACAACAAGATTCAGAGAAGGGAATTTGTGAGAAAGAAGGAAGAGAAGATACTCGGTTTTTGTGAAAGAGGAAGAACATAAAAAATCGAGAATAAAGAGCAAAATTTTGAGAAAAGAAGAAGAAATTTTGAGGAGCGGAAGCAAGGTAAAGAGAACCTAGACTCTTGATATCATGAAAGAAATAATTCATTGATTATTCTTATTAATGAAAAACATATATATACAAGTTACAAGGAAGATCCTCTTCCTATTCTACCTAGGAATCCCTATTCTATAAAAATACTAACTTTACAATTATGATAATATTACACTACTAATTAAGGTATACACCTAAATCTAATATTCACTAAATATATAAAGGAAACCTAAAGGGTCCCACGTGATAACTCGGCTGCGGCCCATATACACTTTAACATTCTGCAACTAATTAGGCAAATGATAAAAACAAATCAAACTCATCAAACCTTTTTTGGCCTATGTCGAAAATTAAAGCTGATCTCTTATGATTTTCACGAATCAATTAATGAATTATCGAGAAGAAAATTCATCGTATAACAAAAATAACATGCACTTTCTAGGAATACAAGATTACAGAAACAAACATTCTAAGTCACTAAGATATCACGTCAAAAAGTTTAATCTATGAAATGCCACAACCCACTCTTCAAAAGATGTGTGATCACAATACATGCATTAGAAAAAGAATAAAGCAAACATAAGTGGAAAAAAAAACATTGGACAGGGAAACCTCTTAATTTTTAAAGAAGAGAAAAAGGAGAAGAAGCTTTTTCTTAATACAAGGTCACATCAAATCCAAATCTAAACAAGACTCATAAAAGGTTAAAGAAAGACACATGCATGTCGAGATTATAAGAGACTTACTTTTAACGTTAGGAATGTTCTTTAGTTTGCTCTGCTGCAAGCAAAACACAAAAAGCAATATTGATATAATTACATGCAAAGTTCGAAAAAGTGATAAATTAAAAAGCCATGCCTTATTCAGCGATCTCATCATCAAAGATCTCTCAATCCCCATTTCCAAGATTTCTCTCATTACCTTTGGTTTTTGTTATAATAAAGAGTGCTTACTCAGTGTTAAAAAGAAGAGAAGAGACCCCAGTTGCCGTTAATGTACTTTAATTTTTTTCAATGAACAGATATTAAGACCACAGTTAAGTTTGTTTGGCCATTCTTATAAAAATCGAATCCTCCTGGTTGAAAATTCAAATTTGGTCATTGATTCACGAGCTCTCAGTATTTGTCCAACTCTGAGTTATAATACTGCATGTGTAAAACTTTGATTTTCTTACTCAAATTGCTCATTCTATTGTTATTTATGCTTGATATAAACAATTAATCCTGGTAAACAATTGACCAACTACTTTTTTACATAGTTAACTTTATCTATTTTGAATCTCTATCTGATGGAATTAACTCTCAACTAATTGAATAATAATCCAGTAATGTCTGAGTTTGGAGTGAATACACTTTATACTAAGGGTCTGTTTGGAAAGTCACCTGGTAATTGGAATTGGTGTAATTACTAGGCAGTATAATAATTACGATGATAGATTTGGTTGTCATAAAGTAATTACATTGTAATTACGAGCGTGTTGTTTGATTGCACAAGTATAATTACACAATTAAATATTTTAAATTCTAAAAATAAAAGTTAATTATAAAAAAATTAAACGTTAATGTTTGACAAATATATGTTCATATAAGAAATATTACTTAATTTTATCTATCATTGTGTATTGAAGATACATATTATTTCAAAAATATAGATCTAAATAATTATAAATTTGTAACTTGTATTATAAAAAAAGTTGATATGTATAAATAAATAATATTTTAATTGAATCAATTAATAAAAAATTCTTACAAAGCATACATTTTGCAATAACATCACGGGCAACCCGTTTGACAAAAAAAATTAATATTAACAATCATAATTTCATAATATTATTTAAATATTAAAAAGCAATCTATCCATGTTAACATCACTCAATATAAGCTAAGTTTACATATAACCTCATCCAACAACGAAATTCAACTTTAATAACATCACTAGCTCGTTATAAGTCAAGTTTGTGGATGACTTATCCTTTCTAAGATTAGTGTAACTTTAAAAAAAAAATAGAGCAATAACATAGCTAGCTGAAATTTTAAAAAATAAAGAAAAGATAACAATAAAGTTTATATAGCTAAGTGAAATAAAAGATAAAGAAAATTAAATAATACAATATGAGAAATTATGTAGAAGAACGTGAAGTAAAGGCCGAGAAATGAGAAATAAAAAAATAAAAGATAATAATATAAAAAGAATAATATTTGAAAAAAAAAATTAAAAAAGTTAAAATAAAAAATAAATTAAAAAGAAAAAAGAATTGAAATAAAAAATAAATTCAAAAAGAAAAGAAAAGAAGAGATTCATAAATAACCTTGTAATTACCTGTAATTTTCAACCCCTCTTGAGAACTTAAGAGTAATTACTTGACCAACATTCAATTACACCCAATTACATGATGACCAAGTAATTACTTGACCAACAAACATGCTAAAATTGTGTAATTACACTCAAATACAATTACAGGGTGACTTTCCAAACAGGCCCTAAGTATTGAAAGAGCTTACAGGAGTAGAACTTATAAGAGTAGATCTTTTTCAAATAGAGTTTTTATCAAAAAGTTGTTAGGTGTTTGGTTGTCAATAAAAAAAAATGATTTTGTATAAAAAACAAAAAAGTTGTTAGGCCAAAAGAAACTCTATTCCCATAAGCCCAAATTTTGGGCTTATGGAATAAGTGTTTATGACACCCATAAACTCTACTCCTTTTTCAACCAAACACGTCTAAAAAATTTCATGCTTATTTTAAAAAATAGCACTTATGAGATTCCATAAGCTCAACCAAACGGGCACTAAAGCTTTTAAAGTCTGTTTTGACTGCCTTCAAAAAAGTGTTTGCTTGTAAGTAGTTACAGAACTGCTTTACCACATTTATGCAGATTTACTAGAATATTCTTTTTAATAGATTTAAAACTATTTAAAATATTCTTTTTTATCCTATGTTTCTAAAAAATAGTATATCTTTACACTTTAATAATTTTTTTTAAAATTATTTAATTACTACATTTAATCAAAAAATAATATTATATTGTACATAAGAAATGTAATGACAATATGATAATTAATGACTCAAATATGTCCAAACCTCCGCCCTACCCACCACATCCTCAAATTTCTATGTCATATTTTTTTTACTTTTATAAAAAATATGAATTTTTTTCTCCCCCCTACCCCCTCCTACCCCCACCCACCCCATTGCCCTACCCCATCCTCAAATTTCTATTTCATATTTTGTTACTTTTATAAAAAATGATTGAAAATATGAAATTTTTTCTTACCTCCCCCCTTCCACCTACCACATTATTAAATTTCTATTTTATATATCTTTTTTTACCTTTATAAGCAATTTATAAAAAAATATGAATTTTTTTCTCCCCCCGCCTTACCCCCCACCCCATCCTCAAATTTCATATTTTTTTTTACTTTTATAAAAAATGATTGAAAATATGAATTTTTTTCTTATCTCCCTACCCCTTACCCCCTCCTCCGTGCATCTACCACATTCTCAAATTTCTATTTTATATATTTTTTATTTTTATAAAAAATATGAATTTTTTTCTTACCCTCGCCCTACCCCACTCCATCCTCAAAGTGGAAAAAGTGTTTAGAAAGTACATGTTTAGCCTAAGAAGTGTTTCTTCCAGAAGCTTGGCCAAACAGGTACTAAGTCAACTTCAGTTAGTTCGACGGGCTTAAACTGACCGAATAGGCTTTTACTTGAAAATAATCAAAATATACATGTATAACTGTAGCTACTCATAATGGGCTGGGAATTGTCAAATGGTGGAGTCTGTGACAACTTGTCCTCCTTTTCTTTAGCTTCTTAAGCAATAGAATGGCGTTAAGCAAAGGTTTAGAAAAGAAAGGCGTTAACAAACTTAACTGTGACTAATTATCAAAATTTAAGTAAAAACTTGATTAAAGGCCCTAGAAGCTGTTCTTTTCACCTCCAATAGTAAATTGGAATTGGACCAGTACTCTTGATGAATATAAGGGAAAAATGAACTCTTCCAGGTTTCTTTTCTTTCAAATATCTTCGGTTTTATAAACTCACTAACTAGAATATTACCTACACAGCACTACACAGTTTCCACTTTGTGTGACATATGCACGAAAGTGATGTTCTAATAGAACATTACCAAAAAGCCAATATAAGCGCGGATGAACAGATTACCTTCTTAGTATTGTCCGATGCATCTAGAAAATATAAAAATTTACAAGAGTAAGCCCTCAAATTTGAATGTTGTGTTGCGTTTATTCCACAAGAAACTGAAATTATAAGCTGCCAACTGCCTCAGATCATCCTTCAGATTCAGTCTTCCTGTTTCCAAGCTATTCAATAAAAAACTAGGCCTGCAAAAAGATAACACCAAAAAAGGAGTTTGAATTTTCGTGAGTTGAATTTCTATAGGAAGCAGGCCTCAAAAGATCATCACTTTGAACTGTCTCCATGAGCTCCTATCCTAAAGGAATATGTTCCTTGATGTTTATTGATGAATGATTTACAATATACATAAAGTTACAAAAATATTTACTTTGATACAAACTAGGTAATTAATTAACCTAATTATAAAAAGATTATAATTCTACCTAAATTAGGAGATATAAAATCAATAAAATTAATGAAAGAATATTGGAAAATATTCTATTACACCCTGCAGGCGAAGCGGGAAGTTCACGAACACTGAGACTGACTCGAAAATCATCAAATAGTATGCGCGGAAGTCCTTATTGAAGATGTCGACAATCTGAGATCTGGAAGAAACATGAAGGACACGAACTTGACCACGAGCCGCTTTTTCGCGAACGAAATGAATGTCCATCTCAATGTGTTTAGTGCGCTGATGTTGGACAGGATTGCCAGAAAGATATATCGCACTAATATTATCACAGTAGACCAGTGTTGCCTTAGGTCCCACGTATTATTATTATTATTATCAATAAGAACATTATATTCGTCAATCATTGTAGCTTTCAATTAGGGTCGGACAAGGCATCCTTTAGGTTACGAGCGACAGGAGAAGAGACAACTTAAACGGAAAGGTTAAACAACCGTTTAGATTTATGAATTTCGTGCATGGCACGAGTTTCCATGGTCCGAGAGTGTGTCTCGGGATGCAGGTAGGGAGGGGGTTTGTCGCGGGACTGATGGGTAGAGGAGGAAGGACAGGGATGACGGTACTGGCTGGTCGAACCTCGGTTTGCCGAGAGGTGGCTGCAGAATCACCCTGAGGCGAGCTGTTCCGGGCCATCATCGGTAGAACCGGGTGGGCAGCTAGTCCTGGACCGACCGAGGTGGTGTCGGTCGTCGGGTGTCGGGGTGGGACGGCGGATTATGTAAATGGTGAATTAGAAGAGAGTTTAGGTCATCATCTAGGAAGTCGTAGGATTATTGAGGTGACGAGTGTAGAGAGGCAAAAAGGAATTAAGACTCATCAAATAGGACATGACGTGAAATAATAATTTTACGACTTGATAAGTCATAGCACGAGTAACCACGATGATTGGCAGGGTAACCCAGAAACACACACGGGAAAGATTGAGGTTGGAGTTTGTGAGTGGTCGAATGGAGGGTAACAAAGACATCCAAAAATACGCAAGTGTTGGCAGGAGGGGTTCCTACAAAACAGAACTTGGGTGGGCGACCGTTGAGCTAGAGACTTGTTTAGGATTATGTTTAGGAGATATGTGACAATGAATAGTGCGTAATGCCAGCATTGCGGGTGAATTGAGGCGTGAGCAAGTAGGGCACGAATGAGGTTGTTTATGGTTCGAATTTTCCATTCGGCTTTACCATTTTGGGAGGATGTGTGAAGGCAGGAAAATCGAAAGGTAAGACCGTTTTTGGAGAAAAACTATTTGAATTGATTATTATTAAATTTCCGGTCATTGTCACATTGAAACATTTAATGCTTTTTCAAATTATGTTTTTACGAAAGCACTAAATGAAGAAAAAAATGTGGTAGACCTGAGATTTATTTCCAATTGAAAAAGTCCATAGAAAGTTGGAATAATCGTCCAAAAACAACACATAATATCGATGGACAACCGTACCCAAAAACAACACATAATATCGATGTTCCTTGATGTTTATTGATGAATGATTTACAATATATATAAGGTTACAAGAATATTTACTTTAATACAAACTAGGTAACTAATTAACCTAATTACAAAAAGATTATAATTCTATCTAAAATAGGAGATATATACAATTAATGAAAGAATATTGTGAAATATTCTATTATATCCTTCTGCACTGTCTTTAGTCAATGTAATTCAGAGAAACTAGTTTTCACCTTTCAAGAAATTATATAGCTCAAACTAAAATGGATTACGAGTTTTGAAAAATGTCCATCAAAAGCAAAAAAGACAATGCTTTATAACAGGTGGACAGATAATCATTTATTTGGAAACACACACACACAACAATAAACCATCAGAAAACAAGAACAAAATGGTTGCATGAATGTAGTAGAACGGATGAATGCTTTTTCACTCATCACCCAAAAGATGATTTACTATCAATCAGAGTTGCAACCCTTCAGGAAATGTACTAGCTTGGTGCTCAAATTTCTGTATAGAAATGATTTAGAGGATGAAATGAAGGAATTTTATCTGGATGTATGGAGGCTTGAAAAGGTAGAAAGGGAGCATTCTGCATAGGAACCAAGCACACAGAATGATTTTGAAAGTACTGATTTCAATAGTTATCTGTGATATACCAAATACTCACCTTTTACAAGAGCTAAATTCTATTTTCCATTTCTTCCTCAAGGTTAAACAGTCTTTCGAGGAATAAATAAAATAATTGCATGAGAAACACTATGCAAACAGAAATTATGCTGGCTGTATTAAGCAAACTAGGATCCTATCAAGTCTTTCATATGCCATAAGGATAAGGAGAAAGGATTCATAGGTATTTTCCCCCAGGTAGATTTCACATACGTCAGAATGAACATGTCACAACTTTATACGCTTTTATACTGGCTACCATATTGTTCTGGTGATCTTGCACCATCAAAAGAAAAAGTTTCCTAGTTCATGTTCCATATACCAGGAAAGTAATACTTGACATAAGTACTGGATAGATAACTAAAACAGTTATCGCCCCATATGATTCTTAGTTCAGGTTTAAAGAAACACAAGATAGATACAAGTACAACAACAAAGCAGCAAACGGATTACCTCAAACGCTAATGCCTTCAACAAGCTGAAGTTAAATGGACCCCATAACGGTTCTTGAGAGTATCTATGGCTTTCTCGACTGATTGTGACAGCTCAGGGATGGTTTGTTTGCACACTGTAAAGTATGTGAACACGGTTTATGAGATGTTCATCCTAATCCAAAAGGGAAATTCAGAAGAATCTGTTACACTTTTGGCCAAGCCAAAAGAAGAACAAATAAATCAATTTCTTCAACTGCCCACTCCAAGTATTTAAAGCCTAATGTCTCAAGGTTATTATATGTTCAGCATTGTTAAGAAACCCGTGGCAGTACAGTTGCAGGTACTAAAAATCATATCCTCATAGTTGACATAAGGCTAAGAACTTACAGCGAGCTCCACTAGCTTGAAGTTCTGCCATGAACGTAGAATATGAACCCTAGAAAGGAAAGATTAAATTAACTAATGGTAATGACAAAGCATTTGAGATCAAATGGGATCAGACTTGTGAAAGGTAATAGCAGATAACGGAAGATTCACCTTCATTGCCTCCCTGCCTTCATTGATTCGGTCAGACATCTTTTTGTACTCCCTTTCTGCTTCATCTGCCACTTGCTGGCATCCTTGTGTCTGAATCTGCTTAATTACCAAGAAATAAGAAGGAAAATGCAACGAAATACCACATTTACAGCAGATATGAAACAGCTCCTAGGTGTGGAATAAGCTATACTATCTAGAAAACTGGTCATAAGTGGTTATTCTATCCCTTTTAATTTGCTTTAGAAGTTGAAGTACAATATAACAAGTACAAAGCCAATGAGAGAAAACTACTTATCGTGAGCACTAAACGCAATCAAAGCATGTTCAGCGGAATCATGAACAACAGAAAATCACATAACTCAATGGATTATCATTAATCTTGTTAATCAAAAGTTTGATAGGAGCTTGAGAAGTATGAGATCAACTTACAGCAGACAAGATTCTAATCATTGTTTACTTGATTTTAGGTCTATAACTCAAAACTGACCTAATCTCATTAAGCGTGAAATAAGAAGGTTGGGCTTCAGCAACATAAAAAAGGGCATTACATCTAGATGCTCTCTATTAGTCAAATGATATCATTGAAGACCATGATTTTGCATGTAACAAGTTCCAGTTTCTACTATAGTGTTCCCAATGTGATATAGCTGGTTACTTCCCATCGAACAAATGTCGGAGAAGATCATTACTTCAAAAGTAACTCATATCTCCTGCAAGTCTGTTATACATCCTCTTTCATAAAGTGATGAGCAAAACATTGTGGTTCACGTTTAAAGGCAGAGCACGAAGAACTGCACTAACTATCGCAATGTACAAATAGTTTGGTATTTTAACATTAAAATCTTACTCAGAAGAACATAAATTAAAACTTCAGTGCTAGATGGCACCAGGTTATCAGACAATTTGCAGAACTTAGCACTAAGCTCGAATATTTGTGAGCCAAATTTAGATATCCTAATAGTAGACACATTTAAGTCCATCAATTGAGGAAGTCTCCATAAGCTTATTCATCTTTAGCAAACAGAATAATTATACTACTCTGAAAGCCTATCTAACTGGCTAAAATATTTCTGGCTCTCCCTTTGTACTACTTTCAGCAGCGGATCTAAATTTTTCCCCAGTCCAGCATTATAGAAACATCAAAGAGGGGGAATACTTAATAACAAATATAAAAATCTGAGTAAATCAGAGTAGTAACCATCCGTCCAATTATTAAACTTTAACATTGTCGGGAATGTTCTAGAACATTCACTATTTCGGTTTTTTAGCTCACTATATTATGGATCTTACACCTAACTTTTTAGGATTATAAGCTTTGGAAAACACTCAAAATAAGCTGCATCAACATCAAAACTGAGAGAAAAAAACAATTTGTTTCTCATGCAATGAAAGTCATGCAAGTTCTTAAACTAGATCATCAAACCGGAAACCAATGACATATCACCAAATTGAGAAAATTAGTTGGAAATCACCACACATCACAGAGTATCTGTGAGTAAAATTGCGGTTACAAGGAAATAGGGAAATTAACAACAACAAATTACAAGTCTGAAATAGAAAATCAGGAATTGAGTCGATTGATGTTCAATTTGTCCTTAAGACAATATTTCCCCGTATTAATCCCTTAACGACGATTGACAATTCGTCTCCCAAGATAAAACAGCCACAAACAATTTAGCAAAGGATAACTCAAGAGTTTACTATAAAAGAAGAATCTATGAGTGTATGAAGGATTGCAAGAGAGGAAGATTTTCTGAAATGTTGAGTGTCAAGTGTTTCTTGCAAATGAGCCAAAGGCCTTATTTTATAGTGTTGAGAAGAGGACCTTCCATTAGCCTAATAATGGCCTTGAATGACCATGTAATGACCTTGAATATGGAGTTACAATTCAGCCAAATAATGGCTGAATTTATGAGCCAAATAATGGAGAATTAATGCTCCAAAGTCAGCCCAAAAATCACTTTTAATTCTCTTCTAACGTTCTGAAACTGTCGCAGCGCCGTGGCCCTGCAGGTTGGCGCCGCGGCGCCGAAACAAAGAGTTCCGGGCGTCACCGGCGCTGGTGGCGCCGCGGCTCCGAGGCAGTTCCTGTTGCGTCGCGGCCCATTTCCGACTAGTTTCGACATTCACACTTTGTGCAATTCTTCCTTCATTTACCAACGTGAAACCAACGTCATTTGGCCAATAACCGTCTATCATTTCATGTCCCGAACACATCGTATATGTACCAATATCTCTTTCGGAAATTTGTGATCCTTGGCACAACGTGTGCACGTGTGTGATAACAAGGTTTTCGACCCCCACATGATCGAGTCATAAATAATAGGATTAACTATATTCACGTTTAATAAATAAATTTCCAACAATCCCCTCTTGAAAGAGATTTTGGCGTACACGTATGGTGTCTTTCTAGCAATCCTTCGGCGGATCAGTGTTGCATCGGGATAGGTAGCCGTGGCTTTGAACCTTCCATAGTAGAATACCATCGGACTTATTTACTGAGCGGTGAACGCGATGTCTTGAACCGTCAGTGTTTAGTATGAGCTAAGACAATGGTACCAACATAACACATTTCCTTACTCTATTTTTCTTTAATGTTTTGTCCGTTGTGGCCATGGACACGTCTTGGATTCTTAAGTGCTTCAATTGAGGCCGGTCAGTCCTCGCACTTAAATAGGTGGTCTATTACAAAGTATTCTGCTATACCCAACTTTTACAAGTATTGGAACCATTAAAAGTTTCCCTAAATCTAACCTCAACTAACGAGGATAATTAAAGGTTTTGGAAACTTAACCTCTTACCCCTTTGCAGGTAGCACTTGATGTCTATCACGGGAACGGCTTTGAATTCATGTTTCTATGTAGAAACATTATCCGAAGTGCTCTTGCTTCCATCGAAGCGCTCCACTGAACTTTTACGGCTTGATTTTTCCATTGAACCTAATTCCTAGGATCTCCAGTCTGTTAGGTTGCGTGTCCGCGGTATCAGTTCTTAGTGATTGGGTTTTAAGCCCATTCCCCTAGATAGGCAGAACATCTGATCTCTGGGTATTTTATTTGTCAAGGGATCTGCTATGTTTTCCTTTAATTTTATGTAATCAATAGAAATAATACCCGTGATGACCAGCTGCCGAACGGTTTTATGTCTTCGTCTGATGTGACAAGATTTACCGTTGTACGTCGAACTCCGTGCCCTTCCTAGAGCCGATCGTATCGCGGTGGATCATTCTGAAGATGCGGGTTTATCTGACGTAGGATATTAACAAGAAGTCATGAAGCCACTCGACCTTTCTTCTCGCTTTGTCTAAAGCGATAAACTCGACTCATCGTGGATCGGGCAATGCAAGTTTGCTTAGAGGATTTCAAGACATAGCCCGCGCGATTGTAAATATATACCCATTTGGTGGACTTGGTGTTCTCGATATCGGATATTCGGATTTGCATCAACATACCCTACAAATACAACTGGATATCTCGAATAATGTAACCCGTAAGTTTGCGTGTGTTTCAGTTATCTTAGTACCCGAGTTAACGCTTTCCAGTGATCCTCACTCGGATTGCGGGTGAACCTAGCCAACTTGTTGACTGCATAAGCGATATAGTGCAATTTGTAATGTACACCAGACTGCCAATCACATGCGCATATCGCTCCTGACGTATGGGTGCACCAAAATGTTTATCAATCTTTTGATTTACATCCAGTGGTGTTGATATTGGTGAACTGTCGAAAACCTCAAATTTCTTCAGCACATCCTCGATGTAATGAGATTGAGACAAGACCAGTCCGTCAGATGTCTTAGAGATCCTGATCCCTAAGATGACATCTGCGATACCCATATCTTTCATGTCAAAACATTGTTTCAACATGTTCTTAGTCTCTAGAATTACCTTAGGACTGCTACCGGTGATCAACATGTCGTCTACGTATAGGCAGATCATTACAAACGAGTTGGCATCTCCTTTAGTGTAGAAACATTTGTCACACTCATTAATGGCGAATCCCTTCGATAATAGAGTATTATCAAACTTCTCGTGCCATTGCTTTGGGGCTTGTTTCAGCCCGTACAAAGATTTGACAAGCCAACAAACTTTCGTCTCTTATCCAGGAACCACATACCCCTCAGATTGGTCCATATAAATTTCTTCTTCCAAATCATCATTTAGGAAGACTGTCTTACATCCATTTGGTGTATTTCCAGATCCCGCAAGGCGGCGATAGCTATGAATATACGTATGGATGTCATCCTGGTAGGTGTCAAAATAATCAAGACCCTCCTTTTGTCGATATCCCTTGACTACTAACCGGGCCTTGTATTTGTCTATAGATCCATCAGCTTTTAGCTTCCGTTTGAGTATCCATTTACATCCCAACGACTTGTTTCCCGGAGGAAGATCAACCAACTCCCAAGTATGGTTGTGCAAAATGGATTCTATTTCACTTTCAATAGCTTCTTTCCAGAGCGGCGCTTCTGGAGTTGACAATGCTTCAGCGAGTGTATGTGGTTCGTCATGAACCATATAAGCTACAAACTCTGGACCGAAGGACTTATCTTGCCTTGGCCCTTTTGCTTCGTCTTGGTTCCATCTCTGAACCCTCCAAGTCCTGAGAATCTGGAATACTGGATTCCGGATAATCAACCACTTCGGAGTTCGCTGGATCAGAATCGTTTAGATCCGGGTAGTCAGTGACTCCTGAGTTTTGTGATATCTGATCATAACTTCGTTTGAGAGAGGTTATGTCTCTTTCCTTTATAGGAAACGAGTCTTCAAAGAATCTAGCGTTCCTTGATTCCATAATTGTATCCTCATGAACTCTGGTACATCTGACTTATGCACTATGAAGCGATAAGCACTACTGTTGCTTGCATATCCGATGAATTTACAATCAACAGTCTTAGGTCCAATTTTGACCTTCTTTGGCGTAGATACTTTAACCTTTGCCAGACAACCCCAAACCTTAAAGTATTTGTAGTTAGGTTTCTTTCCTTTTCATAGCTCGTATGAAGTCTTGTCCTTACCTTTGTAAGGAACTCTGTTAAGAATCTTGCAAGCGGTAAGGACAACTTCTCCCCACATTTATTGGGGAAGGCCGTATTGATGAGTAACGCATTCATCATTTCCTTTAACGTACTATTTTTACGTTCAGCAATTCCATTAGATTGAGGTGAGTAAGGAGCCGTCGTTTGGTGAACAATGCCCGAATGAGCACAAAATTCTTCAAACGGTGCGACATATTCTCCCCCTCTATCGCTACGGATTGTTTTAATCAGTCTGCTTAGTTGATTCTCAACTTCTGCTTTGTAGCGTTTGAATGCTTCAAAGGCTTCATCTTTACTTTTGAGCAAGTAAAGTATGATACCTTGTCTATGCTCGGTATGAAAGTCACAAAGTACTTGTTCCCCCCTCTAGTTTGTGCGAACTTCAAGTCACATATATTATGAGTTCTACAGGAGCGGTTTCCCTTTCGACGGATCTAAAGGGACCCTTTGAAAGTTTTGCCTCTACTCACACCTCACACTTACGTTGAGGGTTTACGTCGATAGAAGGCAACAACTCCATCTTTACCAACCTTTGGATGGATTGATAGTTTACATGTCCTAATTTGTGATGCCACAAATTAAAAGATTCAAGCAAGTAAGTAGAAGGCTCAATTTTATTAATGATAGGAGTAGCCATTACAAAAGCATTAACCTTAAAGAGGACTTCACAGACGAAGCCTCTTCCTATAAATATTCCATTTTTAGTGATTACAAACTTGTTAGATTCAAACACCAGCGTTCACCAATAGTGGTCCAGAAATTAAATTTCTTCGAATTTCTGGGACATACATCACTTCCTTCAGAGTCAGCTCCTTCCCGGACGTCATCTTCAGGACCACCTTTCCTACCTCAAGACTAAAGCGTTGTTACCCATGAGCGACAACGTAAAGTGGCCCAGTGTATATGTGGAAAAGGCGTCTTTGTTGGAACATATGTGGCGGGTGGCACCTGTGTCCATCCACTATTGCATAGGATTCACAACAAGGTTTGCTTCAAGAACCACTGCCGAAAAATCCTCAATCATATCGCCAAGAAGAGTATCTTCGACGATGTTAGCCTTGGCCTTTCCTTTGGCCTTTTCTTTATTAGCATGCTTGAGTTTGCGACACTCCTTAGCTATGTGGCCAGATTTGCCACAATAATAGCAAGTCCCTTTAAATTTTTCAGTTGTTGGGCCCTTTGCATCCTTTTGGAACTTTTGTTTCTTGCTTGGTTCCCCTCTTACTTCCGCCACGTTCGTCTTAGCCTCAGCGGGTTGCTTCCCTTTTGGCATGGCCTTCTTATTATCCTCCTGAATCTGGAGTTTGACAATAAGTTCATCTAGAGTCATTTCTTTCGTTTTGAGTTTTAGATAACTCATAAACTCATTTCACGAAGGAGGTAACTTCTCAATTAACGAGCCAACCAAGAATTGCTCGTTTGGCTTCAAACATTCCAAATCCAAGTGATGTACAATCATTTGAAATTCCTGGACTTGGGATGCCACAGTCTTGTTGTCCACCATTTGAAATTTTAGAAACTTCTCAATGATGAACTTCTTTGAACGATCTTAGGTGTTGTATTTCTTCTGAAGCTTATCCCACAACTCTTTGGCAGTACCAACGGTACAGTATACCGTGTAAAGAGGATCAAACATGCAGTTCAGGATATAATTTCGGCAAAGAAAATCACTATGACTCTAGGCATCTAGAGTCAACTTCATGTCATTAGTGACATAGATCTCTTGGCTCCCTCCCGCCAATGTTTCAGGCTGAGGATCCACCTCATCTCCAACTTTTGGAGGATCTTCGGTTAGGAAGCGAGATACTCCCATAACCGTCAGAAAGAAAAGCATCTTTTGTTGCCATCTCTTGAAATTTGTTCCCATGAACTTCTCGGGGCGTTCATGGTGAAAACCGGAGGGCGGTGGAACAGTGGTCTTCTGAAATGTTGAGTGTCAAGTGTGTCTTGCAAATGAGTCAAATGCCTCATTTTATAGTGTTGAGAAAAGGACCTTCCATTAGCCTAATAATGGTCTTGAATGACCATGTAATGACCTTGAATATGGAGTTACAATTCAGCCAATAATGACTGAATTCATGAGCCAAATAATGGAGAATTAATGCTCCAAAGTCAGCCCAAAAATCACTTTTATTTCTCTTCCAACGTTCAAATCGCCGCGTGTGCGTGGCGCAGTTGGCGCCATGGCGATTCTTGGCGTCGCGGCCCGTTTCTGACTAGTTTCGACATTCACACTTTGTGCAATTCTTCCTTCATTTACCAACGTGAAACCAACGTCATTTGGTCAATAACTGTCTATCATTTCTTGTCCCAAACACATCGTATATGTACCAATATCTTTTTCACTAAGGAAATTTGTGATCCTTGGCACGTGTGCACGTGTGTGGAACAAAGTTTCCGACGTGCGGGGCCCCACATGTTCGAGTCATAAATAATAGGATTAACTATATTCACGTTTAATAAATAAATTTCCGACAGTATCCATCCGTAAACACCAAAACCAGAAATCTTCAACCATCTTTCAACATATAACAAAAAAAGGATTCCATATATATCCATACACCATGAATACGAGAAAATTACCAGCATACATACAAACAAACGTACATACATACATACAAACACCCACACACACACGCACACAGAACATAGCATTATCCGGAAACACCAAAACCAAAAATCGTCAATCATCTACCAAATATGTGGATTCCATATATGCCCATGCATTATATGAACACGAGATAAACATAAATGTATAAACATAACATAATCTTCATAATCTCATAGCTAATGTGTAAATAAAGAGCGAGAGAGAGAGAAATAGATATACCTTGAGTCGTTTATGAAGGCGAGACTGAGAAGCTTCGAGATCCTTAAGAATCTCCATATGCGATCGCTCAACTTGTCGCTTAACAACATCCAATTGAGACGACGCAAATTCCTTCAGATCTACAATCGTCTTCATATTTTTAACCGATGCTGGTGAACCAGCAGGCTTCAACTGAACCGGACTTGAAATGAAGCTCTTCTTACCAGTCCTCCTCTTTGATGACATTGGCGTGACGTCACCAGCTTTGAACGTTTTGAAATTGAACTCGAATGGCTTTGGAGACTCACTCATTGATTGGACAGGACTTGTTGCTATGATTGCCGGTGGAGTTGATATAAAATCCATCGCCGATGACTTCCTCGTCGATCTCGATCTCGATCTCTTCTTCATCTCTTCTCTCGAAGTTTCTATCTATCTGAAATATGAATAACTAATGCTAATTTCAATCTGGGGGTTTTTATACTGGGCGGGTTATTTTGAAATTGCTAACGTGGATGTGAAGTTTGAGAAGCCGCTAATCTAATTCCTAATTTATCATGAAAATACAATATGGTGCGAAAATATTCGGGGAAAAATAGATAAAATATGATGCAAATCATAAATAGAGGTGCAACATGCGAAAAGCTGCCCTGAAATACAATAATTCATGTAATATTCCGTTTTTAAAAATAATTCATGCCCCGAAAAGCTCGTCGCAGCCCTTCTCGGCTTCGCGACCCTTTCCGACCCATTCCAATCTTTACATTATTTACACTTCTTCTTTCATTCACCAACATGGAACACTTGTCATTTGGCCAACAATCACCCATCATTTTATGTCTCAAACATTTTACTTACGTACCAATATCTCTTTCAAAAATGAAATTTACGATCCTTGTTAAATTTTGAAAGAGCGAAGGCAGTGCAGATTTGAAGTGGCTGACTGAGTTGTTTAACGTCATTTTTAAGACGACAAGAATGTCCGAAGAATGGAGGTGGAGTACAATGGTTCCCTTGTACAAAAATAAAGGTGATATCCAGAGTTGCAACAACTATAGGGGTATCAAGTTGCTGAACCACACTATAAAAGTTTGGGAAAGGGTCGTGGAGATGAGGGTGAGGAAATACGTGTCTATTTCCAAGAACCAATTTGGATTCATGCCGAGACGTTTGACTACCGAAGTCATTCATCTTATTAGGAGATTGGTGGAGCAGTATAGGGAGAGGAAGAAAGATTTACATATGGTTTTCATCGACCTCGAGAAGACATATGACAAAGTCCCTAAGGAGGTTCTATGGAGATATTTGGAGGTTAGAGGTGTACTTGTGGAGTACACTAGGGCTACCAAGGATATGTATGATAGAACCAAGACTAGGGTACAATCAGTAGGAGGAGACTCGGAGCACTTTCCAGTGACGATGTGGATGCATCAGGGATCAACTCTTAGCCCATTCCTATTTGCCTTGGTCATGGATGGACTAATGCGACAAATCCAAGGGGAGGTACCATGGTGTATGTTATTCACATACGACATAGTCCTGATTGATGAGACTCGCAGCAGAGTGAATGTCAAGCTGGAGGTTTAGAGACAGACTCTGGAGTCTAAATGGTTCAAGTTGAGTAGGACCAAGACAAAATATTTGGAGTGCAAGTTCAGCAACGGAAGCGATCTTGAGACAGACGTGGAGGTGAGGCTTGGTACTCAGGTCATTTCGAAGAAATGAAGCTTCAAATACCTAGGGTCTATTATCCAGGGGAATGGAGAGATTGATGACGATGTCACACATCATATTGGGGCAGGGTGGATGAAATGGAGGCTCACATCTAGAGTCTTGTGTGACAAAAATGTGTCAACTAAACTTAAAGACAAGTTCTATAGGGCGGTGGTTAGACCAACTATGTTATATGGGGCATAGTGTTGGTTAGTCAAGACTTCACACATACAAAATATGAGAGTTGCAGAGATGAGTATGTTGATATGGATATGTGGGCATATAAGGAGAGACATGATTAGGAATGATGATATCTGGGATAAAGTGGGAGTGACCTCGGTGGAGGATAAGATGCGGGAAGCGAGGTTGAGATGGTTCATGCATGTGCATAGGAGAGACACAAATGCACCAGTGCAGAGGTGTGAGAGGTTGACTATGGACGAGTTCAGGAGGGGTGGAGGTAGGCCAAATAAGTATTGGGGAGAGGTGATTAGACGGGATATGACGTATGTGCAACTTACTGAGGACATGACCTTAGATAGGGGGTTGTGAAAAATATGAATTATGGTATAAGGGTAGTAGGTAGTCGAGTGTAGTCCTCTTTACGCTTACAAAATAATAGTGTAGTGTTATTACTGTAGGTTCGATTAGTCTGTCACATTTATAGGCGCATTATTTCTCTTTAGTACTCTGTAGTTTGATTCCTGCTGCTATATGTTCGTTAGTGTAATTTATTTATCTTATTTAGTTGTGTTAGCTACTGATTCTTGTTAGCTATTGCTTTTTGTTAGCTACTGCTTCCTGTTATTAGAATGCACTACCATTGCGTATTTGATTTTTACTAACTGCATATCCACATTGCTTTAATTTCTCATCTGAGTCTGACCGTTTCTCATACTTTGTTTTGTTTTTCTTGCTCTACCTGATTATGTTTTGTCTTGAGCCGAGGGTCTCCTGAAAACAGTTTCTCTACCTATCAAGGTGGAGGTGAGGTCTGTGTACATTCTACCCTCCCCAGACCCCATATTGTGGGATTTCATTGGGTATGTTATTGTTGTTGTTGTTGGTACAATGTCTGCACGTGTGTGAAAATGACGTTTCCGACATGCGGGCCCCCAATTGTTTGAGTCATAAATAATAGAATAAACTTTATTCCACATTGATAAATTTCCAACAATCCCCTCTTGAAAGAGATTTTGGCGCACTCACAATGTGCATTTTCTAGCAATCTTTCAGCAGACCGATGTTCCATCAGAAAAGGTAGCTTCCGCTTTGAACCTTCCTTAGTTGAAGGTACGGGTTTGTACCAATATGGGATGTCCTCTAAGATGTCATGAGTCGACTCAGTTTATTCTCCTGCTTTATCTAAAGCGATAAACTCTGACTCCATCGTGGATCGGGCGATGCAAGTTTTCTTAGAGGATTTACAAGACACAACCCCACCACCAATTGTAAATATATACCCACTGGTGGACTTAGTGTTCTCTATATCAGATATCTAGTTTGCATCTGATACATTTCGGCTTGTGGAAGACACGAATTCAAACAACAACAAATGCGAAAACTAAAATAACAAGAAAATTGAGAATGAGAATTGAAGAAATTGGGATGAGAAAATAGGGATAGAAGCAAGACTCGATTGATAATGAATTTATGGGCAAACTTGGATATATAAAATCCAAATCCTCCCAATTGAATTCAACCAAAAGAACTTATACTATTCAATTTCAACAAAAGAGATGATTCAAATGAATCCACAAGTGAACAACTCAATTATGAAATTGATAGAACCAAGGGTTCAATAACCAACTAAGGAAACCACCTTCATTATCTATCATTAAATACTAATTAACACTACAAACTATCCTAAGATAATACTAACACACCCATATGAGTTCAATATTTATCTTCAAAACTAAGGATGAAAATAAGGCTAAGGGTTCCTTATATAGTATCCCTATTACAACAAAGACCCAAAAGTGGCATTTGCACAAATAACCTAACGTGGGCCCTTCTCCTCTTGAAATGCAATCATATCCTCGAATTTGCACTTTTAACCATATTGTGTGGCTTCCATCAATTGACCCTCATCTCCATGATTCTTCCAAGCAATCATCCACACAATATATGCTTTTATGACTTGTCCTTCCATGAGCTTCAAAGGCCCCGTCTCTATCACCAAAAGGCATATGGCATGGAATTGCATGTCTGAAGCTCTATCACAGGTTTTAGCTTTCATAGTCACCCATGAGCTTCATAGGATCATATCATCCTCCCCTTCTTCAAAAGGATTCATCCTCAAATTCGTACCTTACAAGACATAGAAGAGTATGAGTGCATATCCTCGCACACAACAAATAGGGTATTCATCATAAGGTAAATGGTAATATCTAAAGTAAGCAAAACATACAACCAACACACTAAATGACTCACTTTGATGATATAATCAAGCATTATAAGGATCTAGAAAAACTATGTATCCCAATAATGCCTAAGACACTTGGCTATTCAAGACATGAGGGTAAATTAAGGAACCCAATGCATTTAAGAAAATAAACATGCAAGTTCACAGTGATCCTAGCATTCAAGAAGCACATATTTTTCCTTAAGTCAAGAAACAAGTGATCTCCCTCACGGCTAAGTGCAACATCACAAACAAAATCAACCCAAGTCAAGAGCCTAATTATTACACTAGTCCATCCCAAGAAAGGATCCACTATCAAGTCAACATCGGGGTCAAATACAAAGGTATCCCCCACATTATTTTGATCACATTCTCCATGCAAGCCTAACATAAAATTAAGTAATAACACTAGTAAATAATCACATGAACGACTAGAAGTATTACTACCATATTCATCACACAAAGAATTACCCCTATGGCTTTAGAAAGCCCAAGAATAAGCATGAGCCACGAATACATACCGTCCTCGAAGGAAATATAAGATGTGACATCTGTTGACAGTCAATTTTGACCCGTTTTTCATATATTTGTTGCAATTTTATGTGTTTTAGGACACCGCATTTTAATCATCATTTTTTGCATTTTTTATCTTTTTATTTTTAAATTAATCATTATGACTTTGTTAATATTATGTTTCTATTATTACTACACCGTCGTTTATTTTAATAATATTGACATCTCTTTAAATAATTACTTGACATTCCGCTTTAATTTTAATTAGACATTAAACATTTATCTAAATATTATATTTTTATTATTATTTCATCGGCATTTGCATTTTAATAATCTTGCATCTTTTTAAATAATTTTTCTTTTAAATAATTAACCCGCTTTGCATTTTGTCAAAACCAGTCCAGTACGAGACCCAATCCGAATCATTCCAATCCAACACCATATTTAATTTCATCCAAACACCCTCTATTATTCCCCATTTTAAATTTCAAATACCAATTTTCCTTTCCCCCCCCCCCCCCTCAAATCAAACCCAAACCCTAAACCTAATCTTACCCCTATATAATAAACATTACCCCCTTTATTAAAAAAGGGAAGAAGCGACCTACAATATCAAGACACCGCACTTTCCATTATACGACTCCTCACCGATTTTATAAAAACCATCGCCCCTCTCCTCCTCGTCGCGCCGCCGCGCCGGCCGAGCTCCAAGCTCGGCGAACCCTAGCAACACCTTCACCGCACACCGCCCTCTCCTCACCCCACCGTCGCCGTTGCTCATCGTCGGCGACCACAACACCGTCTCCGTCCGACCACCACCACGCGAACCAAACCTCCAAAGAAACCTCGCCACAACCTCAGATCTGCCGTCTCGCCGCCGGAGCTGACCACCGGCGACTGGCGGAGACGATGTTGGTTTCTTTTTTGTTGTTATTATATATTGTGATTCGGGTTAACTGATTTTCTAATTTTTGCGTCGCCTCTTACCGGAGTTCTGAAAAACTCCGGCGACCTTGCTCTTGACTGCATTTTGGGCATCGGTTGTTATCTTGGTTAATGGGCTGATTTTATGTTTTTTTGGGGGCATCTGCCGGAGTTTTAAGACTCCGGCGACGTTTTAAAATTTCAGCGAACTATGCCGCTGGTTGTTTCCACTGTTCCGGCGAACCACTATCGCAGCGGTGTTGATATTAAACCACTGGTATTCTGTCGCTGGCTGCGTTTTTCTGTTCGGTATTGTTGCTTATTATGTCACTGGCTGCGTTTTTCTGGTTGGAATTGTTGTTGCTGCTTGTAGTGTCTCGCTAATCATTTTGGGCTATGTTGCTTACTGTTTCGCTGTGTTGCTACTGTTTTTGGTGTTCCATAGTGATTTGGACGATTTTTCCCTTTTACTACTTTATTAAACTGATTTAGAACATGATACTACACTTGGTATTTTACTGATTTTTGAACAAGATACTACACTTGGTATTTTATTTATTTTTGAACAAGTTACTACACTTGGTATTTTATTGATTTTGAACTTGATACTACACTGGCCTAAGAAGGATTTATCCGTCGATCTGGAGGCCTCCATGGTAGGCGAGACGGAATATGTGGGCGAGGAGGAAAGTGAAAAGATTAGACGAGAATGCATAGTATCGTTCACCGGGAGGTGAGTCGGCCATGGCCAAACGATATTGGCTTCTCATGTCTTAGTATCCTTGGCATAACACTAGCTGAGCCCACACTATATAATAAAAAATATCTTCTACATATATATCTATATATATATACATACATTGTGTTTGTTTGGTAATTTATTTATTATTTACTAACTCTTCTACTAAGTGTCTTTTGCAGTGCAGGGCAAAGTTAAAGCATTCACATAAAATAAAATAAAAGCGAAATGTCGCTAAATTCTCTTCATTACATCTTTTTATGATTATTTGCTTTTATTACTATCTTGTTAAATATATATCTATTTTAAATATTTGCATGCCTAGTTTAAATATCTCTTGGTTGATTTAATAATTAGAACACCTTTAGAATTGTAGATTGCATGTTAGCACAATAATATTAAGCCTAAGTTTGAACGGATAACCGCAAGTTAGCGAATCTTAAAGGATGTCTAACCCCTTCCCTTTAGGATAATAAAGAACCGTTACCTAGAATCTCACATAGCTTTCGCAGACCTTTAAAAATGGAGATCATTCGTAGTATTTTATGCTACATTTTTTAGTGTCCTAATTCACTATAATAATTAGGTGGCGACTACTTTAAATGCATTTAGGAATCCAACCATACGTAGTAATCCCGTTTCGACTCCGGTTAAAATGGGGTGTTACATCATGACGACTCCGCTGGGGATGACTAGGTTCTTAACCATAACAGACTTAGATTAATTATTGTGCTTTATTTTTTTCTTTATTTGCTTAAATTGCTTTTTTTGTGTTTTATACTTATTTGCTTTTATTTTTACTTTGTATAAACTGTTCTTCTTTACATATGAATATTTGCATGCTGTCTTAATTGCTATATGTTAGTGATTTTCCTAAACTGTCATTCCGCTCATATTTCCTCCCTTACGGAAAATTAACACTATCACACACTACACGCGAGGTGCGCTTTGCACACCCGCAAATTTCTTTCAAATACCCAAATTTAGGAGAGTTGGCATTTTACGCGGAGAATCCGGTCCAACCGGTGGCCGCGTAGTCTTTTCACTCGAGTGTCCGCTCGGGAACCTTGTGTCTAGTGAAGCCGAATCTTAGAAAATTTAAGATAGAACTATACCACCCTCTTTATTTTTAAGTCATGCATGCATAAACCTTAGGTGGGTTAACCCTTGGTATTAACGCCACAATTAGAAATTTGCCAACTTGTCGACGGGTTTCACAACCCAACGACCCATTAGCATACTGTGTGTAGCGTGATAATGATAGACAAATCCAAGCTTAAACATGACATGCCGAAATTGGAAAAAGTGCACCGTCATTTGGTCGCCATTTCCAACAAAACATTGCAGTTTAACGACATTGACCTATTTATCATAATCCCTCATATTTAGCGTTTAGGCCCACCTCTGGCATAAAAGAGGTCTCAAACATGCTAGGACGCGCATTTGATATCTATATAGTCTTCTTGCTATTATAAGGTTTGTTGCTTTCAGCTACGTGCACTTTACTACATTATTTTGCTACTTCAACTTTGTGCATTCACTTAGTATTAATTACGAGCTATACTAGCTTGGTTTTCTGGGGCTGTGTTATTCCTTGCATTATCAGCGCGATACGCGGAAAACCCATATCCCAAACAACAATTTGCTCAAAATTTCATCACAATTCGGAACTACGTGTGACCTGATTCCCGCGGAGGGATACGTAGGCGGCCATTTCGGCCTCGGTCCCACCTTTTAGAAAAATCCTAATTTTCCATCTCTTAAGGATCACTTTATTCTCCATCACCGGCAAACTATGGTTTAAACTGGTTCCTTTGGCAAAATGCATAGGCGGCCATATCAGCTTTGGTCCCATCTTAAAAAAAAAAAAAAAAAAACTCGAGGTCTAATCAACGAACCCAACTTCAACAGGGCTATGCTCCTAGACTATGTATCTACTTGATCTCTATGGCGAGATACGTAGGTGGCCACATCGGACTCAGTCAAACTCTTTCTAAAGTCTTTTGCCCTTACTCTACCGGTTACAAAGCACACTCCATCCAATCTCCGCGATAGGATAGTTTGGTCTTCCATATCAAATTCGGTCTCGTCCATTTGACATCCTCTTATGCCAAAACTGGGGCTGCTTTAAAAAAAAACTTCACTGCAACGAGAGGCCGTCAATACCGAATAGCATATTATCGACTACGCTATCGCAGCCAAATACTTAAAACCAGACGACGGTTATAAGTCCGAATAGATCGGGCATGCGAGTGGTCAGATTTAAAGCTACAAAGTCCGCACAAATCAAAAGCCCATTTCAAATCTCACAAATTTTCTTTTGTGTACAGACAACAGGGGCTGGAAAGTTGACAACGTTGAAGGGGATTTTCGCATAGCAGCTCGGCTCACAGGGCCACATTCTTATCCTCATTCATTCGTTTTTGCATATCTATATATCCCTGCACTAATTACTGCATCTATCTTTGATTTTGTAGGAAGTTTCACATAGCATCTCAGCCCGCAAAGCCACAATCGCACGCGTCTATCACGACGTCATTTGGCTCACAGGGCCACTCTCATCCTCATTTCTCAATCACTTTACGACTCTAATTATTTTTATTCGGTTTATATTCTGTAGGTAATTTCATTATAGTGGCCTGGCCCACCGGGTCGAAATCATCTTATTACGTCCACACAACGACGTCCTCCTATTACGGCTATCAATGACGTTCTTTATTACGTTTATTCAGCGACGTTCATCTTATTACGTCCACATAATGACGTCCTCTTATTACGTCTATCAACGACGTCTTCTTATTATGGCTGCACAACGACGTTAGCTCAATTACGTCTATCAGCGACGCTCCTTTTATTTAACGACCTTTATATCGCGTTCACTCAACGACGCCATCTTATTATGCCTATGCAATGGCCTTATCTACATTTCATCTATGCAACGACGACCCATATATCACGTCCACTCAACGACGTCATCTTATTATGCCTATGCGATGGCCTTATCTACATTTCGTCTATGCAACGACGAACCCTATATCGCGTCCACTCAACGATGCCATCTTATTATGCTTATGTGATGACTTTATCTACATTTCGTCTATGCAACGACGACCCCTATATCGCGTCCACTCAACGACTCCATCTTATTATGCCTATGCAATGGCCTTATCTACATTTCGTCTGTGCAACGACGATCCCTATATCGCGTCCACTCAACGACGCCATCTTATTATGTCTATGCAATGGCCTTATCTACATTTCATCTATACAAGGACAACCCATATATCGCGTCCACACAATGACGCCATCTCAATGCCTGAGCACCGGCATCATCTGCATCAATGCCTGAGCACCGGCATCATCTGCATCAATGCCTAAGCACCGACATCATCTGCATCAATGTCTGAGCACCGACATCATCTGCCTCTAATTATTTCTTTATAAATTATTTCAGATAGGGGTTCCCAGTTCACCTCACACTTTTGACAAAGTTTCCAGCAGGGTCTCGGGACAAAAGTTAAGTTAAGAACGGCTTTCCACCCGCAAACAGATGGGCAGGCTGAGCGAACAATTCAAACACTTGAGGACATGTTGCGATCTTGTGTGTTAGATTTTCAGGAAAGCTGGTTGGACCATCTATGTCTAATTGAGTTCGCCTACAACAATAATTTTCACTCTAGCATACAAATGGCCCCGTTTGAAGCATTATATGGACGAAAATGTAGGTCTCCACTTAGATGGTTCGAGGTGGGTGAGACACAACTGTTCGGACCTGAAGTCATTCAAGAAACAAATGATAAGGTACAGATGATTCGGGAGCGGATCAAAATAGCTCATAGCCGTCACAATTCCTATGCGGATCATCGAAAAAGAGATCTTGAATTCCAAGAGGGGGAGAAAGTATTTTTAAAAGTGTCCCCAATGAAGGGAGTGATGCGTTTTGGTAAGAAAGGGAAATTGAGCCCAAGGTTTATTGGGCCATATGAGATCTTGCGAAGAGTGGTGAATGTGGCTTACGAATTAGCACTTCCACAAATTGGAAGCGGTAGCATCCAGTATTTCATGTGTCAATGTTACGAAAATACTTGCATGATCCAAGTCACGTCATCCTTCCCGGAGATAGTTCTTAATGAGAGCTTGATATGAAGAAGTTCCGGTGGAAATACTTGATAGAAAGGTCCAACGCCTTAGAAATAAAGATATTGCTTCCGTGAAGGTCCTATGGAGGAATCACTCCACAGAGGAAGCCACCTGGGAAGCTGAAGAGGAGATGAAAGTCAAATATCCATTCCTATTTGACTAAGGTAATAAAAAAAATACGTAACATAGTACTTTATATGTGTGTCATTTGCGTGTCTATATGCATGTTTTACAACCTTATTCTCATTCGAGGACGAATGCTTCTTAAGAAAGAGAGAATGTGGAGCCCCAAATTTGTTACAATAACAATAAACATTATTGTGTCTATGTGGTTATGTTACGACCTTATTCACATTCGAGGACGAATATTGCTTAAGGAGGAGAGAAGGTAAAATCCGGGAAAAAAAATAGTAATATATAGTTGTGGTTGAGTTAATAAAAATATATATATATAAGAAAACAAAGAATAAATTGCATGGGATAGAGTTAGTGTTAAAGTTGGATATACAGATAGATAAAATGAAAATAAGAAAACAAAAAAAAAACAAAAGAAAACAAAAACAAACAAAAAAAAATCTGCACATTAACATGCACGTCCACCCCTTCCCTTCCCCCCTTTTCATTTCCCCTCCAACTCTTGTCATTCCACCTCCCATAGGTTATAGAAAACTCTTCTACTTATACATTGTACATGACACAAATAAAATACCTAGCACAAAGAATAGAAAATCAGAAAAAAAACTAGTGAAAAGTAGAGGAAAAAATATGCTTATTACGTTATAATGTGATTGCACTTGGAATATTGTGGTGTTACTTTGAATTGCAGGGTAAGGTTCTCACTCAGCCCCAGATGGTAGGGCTGACTCTTTATTTAACATGTTTCAGAAAAGCGTGATAGTGGAAAGGCTCCACGCCAAGGCTAGCGATCGTCCATGACCTCTTGTCATATACAAGTCCATTCTTGGGCTTGGTATTCGCCAGTTCGGATGTCGATTTGATGTCTGAAATGCCTGTGGAATGGTCTTCCTTCCAACTTAGAATAATCTTTGTCAGTATGTCTATGTAGAAACAATATTTGCACGAGCATGGGCTCGCGTTATGTTTTTAATAAAGTCATAAACAAATTTCTTTATTGTTATTTTTATTATAGCTCCGTATTTGAATATAAGTTCAAATTTCTAAATAAAGAGAATTAAATGGTGCTCCTGGTGGGAAATAATTGTCCAGGTGCCATCACGCCCTAAGTAAAGACTTAGGAAAATTTGGGGCGTGACAAGTTGGTATCAGAGCTAAACCAGGTTAGGAGATTCTAGGAAGTTTCTTGAGTTGGGTGTTTGAGCGATTTACTTATTGCGACGGTGTGCGCGCCTTAGTAATAAGTAAACTAATAACATCCTAAAGTTTCCTTCTTTCATACTCCTCTGCCTATTTCGAGTCTTTTTCAAGACTTGATTCTCATCTACATCTTTCACGGGTTAGGAAGAAGATTGTACAACGTTATCTTGACGATAATTGTTGTGTAGATGGTGATTATAAGACGAGTTCCAACAAAGAGGAAGTACTCGAGGAACAGCAAAGGAAATGCAAGCTCAGAGGAAATTCATGCGTCGTAAGATGAACTCGGGAGATGATTTTAACGAGTATATGTGCGACACAATCGAACTTTGTGTGTATTTGTTTAGGAGTAGACAGAAGAGGCGTTCCTACGACCCAACCTTCTTCAACTTTCCGATTGGAGTCATATTACAGATAATATTCAACACCGTCCGAACAATTCCGATCCTCATTCGGAGGGCAAAGATGCTAAAGGAGATGTTACGAAGGTTCTGGATCAAATTTCTATTTCAGGTAATAGTAGTAGGGGAAAGAATGAGCGAAATGGAAAGGGAAGCAAGGAAGAAGGTTCACAGGGAGTTGAATGTCAATCAGCAGAATAGGCAAATTATGCGGTTAAGCCCTTTAGAACGTGTTGTAGTAGGTGCATGTTCGAGTAAGAGAGCTATAGGGAATGACATGGAATGACATGCTCTGATGTATTGTAATGTCATGAAATATTTTCAAATATGAGGAATGAAACATTATTAATGCAAGTTTTGAGTTGTCATTATTGTTTAGTTAATCTGCGTTTTCTTGTGGTGTTGCATGCTTATGAACTATAAGAAAATTTTAAGAGCTAGAGTAGACATTCCGTCTTCTAAAATATGAGTGTGTTTGTCTTTACAGAAAATGGTGAATTCACAAATCCCGGGGGCTCAAGAGGAGGTTCATCACGAAGCTCATGTACCTCTAGTTGACGTAGTGGTGTCTGAAGGGAGCGGAGAAAATGTCGGAGAAAATGTTGGAGAGAACGAGAGTCAAATGGCCCAAGAAACGGTGGGACAAAAACTAGATAGACTTATAGAGTTAATGACAGTGATTCCACACATGGTTCCTGCGCACCTAGTGTCTGTCGTAGCCCCGAACGAACCCAGGGGCCGAGGGGCCAGGTGCGCACTACGGACCGAGAGTGTAGAAGCTCAGCGATGCACGATAGGCTATGGGCAAATTTTATGAGGAGAAGAGAACCATCATGCGCAGGGAAGGACCCGAGTCGACGATAGTATTCTCGATGAAGTTGAAGACTTAATGTTCACATTGGGACGCGTGGACGCAGGTGTCAACTTGGTAGCGCGCGACTAGTGGATGATGCAGGGTGTGGTGGAGGAATTTTAGGAAAAATCGTCCCCGATGTCACCACCAATGACTTGGGGAGGGTTCAGAGCGGCATTCATTGAGAAAATTATGTCTAATACGCGCAAGGATGCGCTCAGACGGGAGTTTGAACAATTGAAGCAAGGTGTCTGTAGTGTACAAGAATATGATACACAGTTCGTGAGGTTATCGGTATACAACACACATGTCCCCTACGAGAAATGGATAGAGTCAAGCGATTTGTAGAGGTTTAAACGAACATAGCAGAAGGTGGTGGCGTTAGCCAACGATCGAACTTATCTTGATTGTCGATATGGCTTTGAGGTAGAAGGTTTCGCTAAAGCAAAAGAGAATATTCGCAGAAGAGATTTGGACGTCGGGATCATTTAACGAGTCAAAATTAGAAGCGGGGAGTTTAGTAAGGGATCTTGAGACCGAACCAATGCGAGTCGATCTTATTTCAAGCCTAAGGGGCATAGTTGGTCTAATTACCAAGGTAGCAAGGACAAGGCCACCAACCCTAACACAGGAGGTGACAAACCGATTTGTACGATTTGTCAAAGAAAACACACTGGAGAATATCGGCTCTTAACGAAGACATGTTATAACTGTGGAGAGTCAGGCCACTATGCCAGGGATTGCAAGAAGAGGACCCAAACTCAATCTATTCAGGGGAGATCGAAGCAACCACGGTGCTCTGAGAAATCGGAAACCAACCCGCCAGAGTCGGGAGGTCAACAACCCAACAATTTAATCGGCTCTACGCTTTGCCCGGAGGAATGGCGAAGCATCTAATGCGGTGGTCACGGGTATTTTGCTAGTCTTGAGTATTCTGCATTTGTATCAGACGATCTCTACATTTTCATATGTGTCAATGGGCTTTGCTAAGAATTTACACGTAGAACGCTTATTTAAGTGAACCTTTTGAGGTTATGACACGATGGGGGCCTCGATTTGGGCCTCTCGGGTGGTAAATAATTTCCATTAGAAGTGAATGACGAGAACAATGGTGAACCTAGTACTACTTGATATGGTAGACTTGACGTCATTTTGGGTATGGATTGGTTGTCGGCATGTTATGCCATGTTAGATTGTCGGCGAAAGATAGTGAGATTAACTTTTAGGAGAACGAAGTTGTTATAAGGGTAGGATTGGAATATTGTCACGACCCGGCCGGGCGCGACTAGTACCTCTTGGGGTACCTGTCGTATATGTCGGAGAATAGCGTGAACATAACCTGACACATAACTTCAAAAAGGGTAAAACATAGCGGCGGTAGATAAAGTGCCTTTCCATAAACATACTTAAACAAAGTATTTATAATACAATTGGTTCTTATAGCCCAAAATATATAGGTGGCCACACTTAAAGATAACAATCGTGGCGGGACGGGGCCCGCCATACCACGGATGTACAAAATACCTATAGCGTCGGGAATATCCATACGATAAATAAGCTTAGGAGGAATGGAGCTTCGACAGGAATAGTGATCCTAGAACGAGGATCTCAATCGCTTACCCCTGCGGCATGAACGGCCCAGGAAGGGGGTCGATCTGATATGTACCAAGTATGTAAAGTGGGAAAATCTTGTAATATGATATCATAAGTCTAAAAGCAAGCTGAGTCATGGAAGACAATAAAATACCTTTTCTTGTGCCTTACTAACAATGAGAGTGACAAGTATATATACATATATAATCTTGCATAAAATAGGAGGCTCATGATCAAAGCAGGTACCTCGCCTGTAGTATCAAAAAGAAACCATCCTACTCACGGGACTATTTCACGCGTGGGTCTGTGGACCCGCGTGAGGTACTCTCGCGTCGGTGTACTGCGGCGTGGGACTATTTCACCGCATAAGCCCATAAGGACTCGCGTGAGGTATTCTCCGCATCATGGGTAGCAAATCCACGGGCAGGTGGTATAACGATCTTGGGGACTTTCCGCCGGATATACTCTTACCACGAAGCAGATGGTATAACGATCTTGGGTGTACCTCGGATATACTCTTTGCTGGGCGGATGGTATAACGATCTTGGGGCTTGCCGCCGGATATACTCTTATCTTAGTGCGGATGGTATAACGATCTTGGATCGCGCCGGATATACTCTTTGCTGAAGCGGATGGTATGACGATCTTGGTGGCCCGCCGGACATACTCTTACTGAAGGAGGTGGTATGGCGATCTTGGGGCTTGCCGCCGGACATACTCTTACCCTATCACAAATCGTATCATAATAATAATAAGTTAAGAAAACTTATAACTTCTTTTTAGTCTTGTTCACATACTCTCTCATTTTAGTTTACTTAAGGCACTTAACCATATCTTTAATAAAAGAACAGGAATTTAACCCAGTACTACATACTTCACTCTTTCAAAAGTGACTCTTCTTTATACATAAAAGCCTTTGGGCAATTGATGCCTTTAAATCAAGTTGCCTCTTCATATAATTATCTTACTTAGAGTAAATCCCTTCTCATTAACCTTTTATGAAGCTAATAGACCAACTTCCCATAAAGTTGTTATATTAACTCTATACTTTAGTAAAAATCATACTTTTCCCTTAACGAGGACTCATCGTTCTTAAAGCGAAAAGTCATTTTATACTCAAAACAAGTAAGAACACCAAATCTTGTCGTCTCAAGTACTACATAGTTTCATCTATTCATGCTCGAGAGATAGGAAAGCTTCACATACCTCTTTGGTCAATCCACTTGCCAAGTCCAACTACATGAGTAATATTTCAACTATAATAGTCATGATACGTTTATTAACCTCTAATCTTAATGTAGAACAATCCAAGTTCAAAGTCACTAAATTCTAAGAAAAATCGGGCAGCATTTCCTTTGTTTCTACTCACTTGCCACCTTTCTCAAGGCCGAAATTATCATCAAAACACCACATTTTCGGCTCAATCAATCCAACAATTCAAAGGGGATTTCACACCCAAAATTTCTGCCTCATAAGTTTACAACAAATCACTTAACAATTCTAAGGTAGTTTTTAGGCTACAACAAGCTCATTTGTTCTTCTTAACCCATTCTCCATATCCAACCCACATTTACTTGCATGCAGGACTACAAGTGCATTATTTTACTACCACGAGATCTTGCTTTCTAAGCATGCCACTAGAACTAAGTTTAAAGGAAGAAATGTTACCTTAAAGTTTTAGCCAAACTTATTCCAAATATTGCTAGCTTCCTTGCCAAGAACACCACCACAACAATGCCAACAAGCTAGCCACAAGCTTCCTTTTCTTGCTCTTATCTTTGATTTTCTAAGGGTTTTTAGAGAGAAGGGAGCAATTTGAGAGAGAGAGAGAAGATGAAAGATAGAAAATGACCAAGTCTTGGTCAATATATTGCATCTGACAGAAAATCAGATGGGGACACTTGTCACCTCCCATGGTCTCTTTAAAACAAAATCAGATTTTCTAAGTTTTCGCCCAAATTCCCGCCTCGGCGCGCCACTTGGCCGTGTGGCGTGGCTCCCTCATGAGCTCTACGAACTTTCGCGCGGCCCTGCATCTGGCGCGGCGGCTGCAACTCTGCGACCTCTCGATACTTTAGGCGCCGCGGCCACCGCCGCTTTGCTCGAACGCATTTACGCCCATTGCACTGAACTTGTAACTCTCATAACTTTCTACTCGATGCCCTATCGACGAGCGGTTGGTTGCGTTGGAATCAAGACTCAACGAACTACGTCCTAGGCCTTTAAAATACTTAGGAACTCTCAACGAATCGGGTCATAACCCGCCTCAAAGTTGACTAAAAACCGTCGAACGACGTCAACTGTCGCCGGAAATTTTAAGTCTTACATACTTTCGTGCGTTTCCATACGTAGGTCGAACTACGGGTATAACATTCTCCCCTTAGAAACATTCGTCCCGAATGTTCCTTCTAAACTTACTCAAATCACGACATCGACATAGACCCTCTTAACTATTCATTCGTAATAAAGAAGCTCGCGAGCCACAACATCTGTAAGCGTAAATGCTAAATCAAAACTAACAAGCGGGAAAGTAGGTTACGGAGGTATAGGGAATAAGTGAGGATACTTCTTCATCATGTCATCCTCTGCTTCCACGTCATTTCCTCCTGTTGCGTTCGCCATAGGACGCTTGTGGAAGCCACGTCTTTCGTCCAAGTCGTCTAACTCGACGATCGAGTATCGTATGGGACTCTCTCATACGATAACTCCTCATTACTTGGACATCCCGAGCGGGTGCACTCTAGATGGATCTCGA
Source organism: Przewalskia tangutica (assembly GCA_029844215.1). Lineage (NCBI taxonomy): Eukaryota > Viridiplantae > Streptophyta > Magnoliopsida > Solanales > Solanaceae > Przewalskia > Przewalskia tangutica. The sequence goes on along the minus strand of CM056718.1, from coordinate 138,226,920 downwards.
TACATTTCCAATGACATGGACACATGAAAATCGGATGCCGCCTCAAATCGGACGGAAGATCTAACTCATGCAACCTTGCCTACCCTACGGACAATCGATACGGCCCGATGTACCTTGGGCTAAGCTTCCCTTTCTTTCCAAATCTCATCACGCCGCCGTGGGCGATACGCTAGGAAAACCCAATCATCTATCTCAAATTCCAAGTGTCGACGCCGATGATCTGCATCGACTTTTTGCTACGACTGCCAACAACCGCTCTGGATAAGCCGCTTATCCATCATCTGCTGGACTAAGTCCGGCCCGACTAATGAACTTCTCCGCCTCGAACCACTATCGGTGACTGCACTTCCTCGTATAAGGCCTCGTAAGCGCCCGTCGAATCCGGAATGGTAGCTATTGTTATAAGCAAACTCCACGAGGTAAATGATCCTCGGCTACCACGAAATCAATAACACAAGCGCGAGATATCCTCGAGTGTACGGATAGTGCGCTCGGCTTTGTCCGTCCGTCACGAGGTGAAACGCCGTCTTGAGACTCACTGTGTCCCTAACCCCTTCGAAAGGACCTCGAAGTTAGCCGAAGCGGGCTCCTCTATCGATATAATCGACAGGGACCGTGCGGTCTCACAATCTCTAATATATAATCTGGCGCATAGTCCTCGGTGAAACGTCGTTCGGCCGGAAGAAAATGGTGATTTAAATCGACTGCCGACAATCACCCAAATGGAATCATGCTTCCTGCGAGTGGTAGGTAGCCACATAATAAAATCCATATTTATCACCTCCCACTTCCAAGTCGGAATATCGATGGCTCGCAATGCTCACCAGCTCGGTGCTCAATCTTAACCTGGCGACAATTCGGCGCGTGCCACGAACTCCATGGCGTCCTCTTTAGGCCATCCCACCAATACACGCATCGAGGTCATGGTACATCTTAGTCGACCGGATGAATAGAATAACGAGCTGTGTGCCTCACGAGAATCTGGCGGCGAAGTCTGTCACATCGGGAACACACGGCCGCCTCGAATCTTAGCACCCGTCAGCGCTACCTCAAATAGACTCTTCTCCTTCGGAGAGCTGCGTCTCGATGCCGTACCAAAATCGGATCCTCATCATCGCCTCGCTTACCTCGCCGATGATAGACTCGGCAACCTCTCGAACCCGAATTCCCTATCGAGAACCAACCAAACGAACCCCGAGGCTTGCTAAGCGATGTAACTCTCGGACCATATCCTCTTCTGCTGGTGAACATCAGACGGACTACCCATCGATCTGCGACTAAGGGCATACGCCACCACATTGGCCTTCCGGGTGGTATAGAATATCAACATCGTAATCCTTAAGTAGTTCCAACCACCGTCTGCGCATGAGTTCGGCTCCTCTGGTGAAGATATCGGAGACTCTTGTAGTGCGTGTAAATGTCACATGAACTCCATATAAATAATGTCTCCGGATCTTTAAGGCATGAATCACTGCTTTGCCGGCTCAGTCATGTGTGGGATAGTTCTTCTCATGTTTCCTGGTGTCGGGATGCATAAGCTATAACCTTGCCGTCTTTGCATCGACGCACCAAGCCCGACACTGGCGTCGCGATAAACCACGTATCCATCTAAGCCTGCGGAAGAGTAAGAAGCTGAGGCGGTTGTCAACTTCTCCTTTAGCTCAAAACTTTCCTCACAAGTATCCGTCCGGAACATAGCCGCTTTACGAGTCGGCTTAGTCAAAATCTTTGAAATAGAAGCAAACTTCTCCAAACCTCAGATAATAACTGCGAGGCCCAAAAGCTACGCACTGCCGGTGTAGTGGGTCTAGGCAAGTCTTGGCTGCTTCAATCTTTCTTTGTATCAACCGAATACCATGGCCCAGATAACATGCCACTAAGAAAGCCAGCGCCGGCCGAACTTCGCGCCGAGAACTTGGCATACAATTGCGGTCTCGGAGGACTCGTCTACCGTCGCCGAATGATCAGTATGCTCCCGCTCGTGCGCGAATACACCAAGATATCATCAATAAACACTATAACGAACATATCCAAGAATGGCACGAACACCTATTCATCAAATCCATGAATCTGCTTTGGGCGTTGGTCAACGAAAGACATCACCACGAACTCATAGTGCCCGTCACAGGGTCCCGAATGCGATCTTTGGGATATCTACCTCTCTAACTCGTGACTGATGATAACTGACCGTAGGTCTATCTTGAAAAACACTTTGCACCTGCACTGGTCAAACAAATCGTCAATCACGGGAGGATATCTATTCTTGATAGTTACCTTGTTGTTGCTGTAATCAATACATCTGGCGTCGTCCATCCTTCTTTACAAATAACACTGGTGCTCCCGAGGAGAAACACTTGGCCTAATAAAGCCTTTCTCGGCCAAATCTTTGGTGGTCCTTCACTCCTTCATTTCGGCGGGTGCCATCACGTATGGCGGAATAGATATCGGCCAGTATCGGCGCCAAATCAATGCAAAACTCAATCTCCCTTTCGGGAGGATGCGGAAGCTCATGCGGGAATACGTGCGGAAACTCTCTAACGGCCGGGCGGTGAAGGTGCGGTACCTCGACCTCGATGTCGAATACGAACCGTATGGTAGATATACCCTTTCCGCACCATCTTCCCAGCGCCGAGGTAAGAAATAAACTTACCGCCGGCGATCGCAGTATTCCCTTCCACTCGATAATCGGCTCGTAGGAAGCTGGAACCGAACTAATCTCTCTCTACGGTCGCGTTGGCATAGCAAGATGCTAGCCAATCCATACCCATAATCACATCAAAGTCTGTCATATCCACTCTATCAAGTCGGCAGAGTCGGCGGTATCTATAGTCATGAGGCAAGCCTTATACACTCGCTCGGCTACGGCTGAATCACCATCTTGGCGTAGCCACCTCAAGGTCTTATGGACTCGGGCTCTATCCACTATTCTCGGCGATATGAGGAGATATGTAGGACAAGGTAGAACCGGATCTATCAAAGCATATCATCATGCAAGAAACGATAATGTACTGTGGCGACATCCGCGGCGCCTCACGGTCTGTCATTGGACATAGCATAGATGCGGTTACGAGGACCGCTAGAATCTGGAACCCTACCACGACCTCTGCGGCGGCCTCTTGGCCATAAGTACCACGCCTCGGGGCGTCTAACCATCGAAGATGAAGATCCGACAACGGACCGTCGGTGAACCGTAATGCTCCGCCGCTGGGGCGGACAATCCTTCTTGGATGGCCTGCGTACAAGAGTAACATGATCTCGAACCCATACGACACTCGCCGGATGAGACCTACGCGTCGAGCGCGCGAGAGGTAGGTGGTCTCGATTAGTCTTTGGTCTCGCCTCGCGAAAACGGCGTCTGGAGCACGACTGCTCGCGAATAACCTGGCGATCGGACCTCGCGCGGAAAGCGTGAAGGAGCACTGCGGTGGTGGAAGGTGGACTGGTCTGCTGCGAAATTTGCGCCTCAGCGCTCACGAGAACCCGATGTCACGGCCTCTTGGTGGCCCAAATCTAGGCGATCCTGCTCTCTGTCGCCGATCCGCTGCGTATGCTGCGTCTGGCAATATCCATCCACGGTGAAGTGCCACTCCTAAGCGATGTCGTGTGACGGTCTAGCCCATCACGTATCTATGAACCACATGCGCCATATCATTTACAATGGTGTGTGCGTATCGGCAAGGAGTCAAACTCAGTGTACTCACGATAGTCCTCCGTCTGTCTCGAGGTCAAGAACCTATCTCTGCGGGCTCTCCTGCCTCGGGAGGCAAGAAGTGGTCTAAGGCGCCTCTGTGAACTCCTCCCAATCGGTGGAAGAGCATCATCACCTCGACAATACCCGTGACTCAGCAGTTCAGCCTTGATATCAGCGTAAGGTAAGCTAGTGTAGGACTCGATGTCGATGCCTAAGAACTGCATGGTCATTTGTGGCTTCCGGACAAACTCCTGCGGATCCTCATGAATCTCGAACCATAGAACTTCGGGTGGGTGACAACCGGGAAATCCGAATCAAGTAAGCTATCGGCTCTGGGTTGGCGCTGCTCTGTCGTATTGCCACTGCCACTATCTTTGGTCGATGGCAGAATCATTCCCGTAATCTACGTACTCGGGCCACATGTGGGGTGGAGAGCTCGTCTGCATGATCTCGATGGCGCGTCCGGCGCCTCGAACTCTGCGAAATTTGGCGGCGGCGTGGAACTCGCCGCCACTAAACATCATCTACGGTAAGGATTGGGCTGTGCCTGCGTGATTCTCCGCGTCCACTAGCGGCACCGCCGTTGCCTTGCCGCCACGGGCGCGGTTGCCTTGCGTGGAGGCATAAGCGATACATAAAGGAAAACATCGGGGAGATTCAACCTATAACTTCGGCTCATTGCACGATCTTAGAGTGAAAGAATGAAACCAATCCTAAATATCCTGCGACCTCACGATTATAGATGTGGTGCGACGACCGCGATAATCAAGACTCTACTGAACGCGATGCGTGGACACTTTCAGAGGACTAAGCGCTCGATACCACTTTTGTCACGACCGGCCGGGGCGCGACTAGTACCTCTTGGGGTACCTGTCGGTATATGTCGAGAGAATAGCGGCGAACATAACCTGACACATAACTTCAAAAAGGGTAAAACATAGCGGCGGTAGATAAAGTGCCTTGCCATAAACATACTTAAACAAAGTATTTATAATACAATTTGGTTCTTATAGCCCAAAATATATAGGTGGCCACAGACCTCTAAAGATAACAAGCGTGGCGGGACGGGGCCCGCCATACCACGGATGTACAAAATACCTATAGCATCGGGAATATCCATACGATAAATAAGCTTAGGAGAATGGAGCTTCGACAGGAATAGTGATCCTAGAGCGAGGATCCTCAATCTGCTTACCGCCTGCGGCGTGAGCGGCCCAGGAAGGGGTCGATTACCTGATATGTACCAAGTATGTAAAGTGGGAAAATCTTTGTAATATGATATCATAAGTCTAAAAGCAAGTTGAGTCATGGAAGACAATAAAATACCTTTTCTTGTGCCTTACTAACAATGAGTGACAAGTATATATCGTATATAATCTGCATAAAATAGGAGGCTCGTGATCAAAGCAGGTACCTGCCAGTAGTATCAAAAAGAAACCATCCTACTCACGGGACTATTTCACGCGTGGGTCTGTGGACCGCGTGAGTCTCACTCGCGCATCGGTTTGTACTGCGGCGTGGGACTATTTCACCGCGTAAGCCCATGGGACTCGCGTGAGGTATTCCTCGCGTCGTGGGTAGCAAATCCACGGGCAGGTGGTATAACGATCTTGGGGACTTTCCGCCGGATATACTCTTACCGAAGCGGATGGTATAACGATCTTGGGGTGTACCTCGGATATACTCTTTGCTGGGCGGATGGTATAGCGATCTTGGGGCTTGCCCGCCGGATATACTCTTATCTTGGTGCGGATGGTATAGCGATCTTGGATCGCCGCCGGATATACTCTTACTGAAGCGGATGGTATGGCGATCTTGGGGTGGCCCGCCGGACATACTCTTACTTTGAAGGAGGTGGTATGGCGATCTTGGGGCTTGCCGCCGGACATACTCTTACCTATCACTGTTGTCATCATATCATAATAATAATAAGTTAAGAAAACTTATAACTTCTTTTTAGTCTTGTTCACATACTCTCTCATTTTAGTTTACTTAAGGCACTTAACCATATCTTTAATAAAAGAACAGGAATTTAACCCAGTACTACATCTTGACTCTTTCAAAAGTGACTCTTCTTTATACATAAAAGCCTTTGGGCAATTGATGCCTTTAAATCAAGTTGCCTCTTGTATAATTATCTTACTTAGAGTAAATCCTTCTCATTAACCTTTTATGAAGCTAATAGACCAACTTCCCATAAAGTTGTTATATTAACTCTATACTTTAGTAAAAATCATACTTTTCCCTTAACGAGGACTCATACGTTCTTAAAGCGAAAAGTCATTTTATACTCAAAACAAGTAAGAACACCAAATCTTGTCGTCTACAGTACTACATAGTTTCATCTATTCATGCTCGAGAGATAGGAAAGCTTCACATACCTCTTTGGTCGATCCACTTGCCAAGTCGAACTCATGAGTAATATTTCAACCTATAATAGTCATGATCGTTTATTAACCTCTAATCTTAATGTAGAACAATCGAGTTCAAAGTCACTAAATTCTAAGAAAAATCGGGCGTTTCCTTTGTTTCTACTCACTGCCACCTTTCTCAAGGCGAAATTATCATCAAAACACCACGTTTTGGCTCGATCAATCCAACAATTCGAAGGGATTTCACACCCAAAATTTACGCCTCGTAAGTTTACAACAAATCACTTAACAATTCTAAGGTAGTTTTTAGGCTACAATGAGCTCATTTGTTCTTCTTAACCCGTTCTCCATATCGAAACCACATTTACTTGCATGCGAGGACTACAAGTGCATTATTTTACTACCACGAGATCTTGCTTTCTAAGCATGCCACTAGAACTAAGTTTAAAGGAAGAAATGTTACCTTAAAGTTTTAGCCAAACTTATTCCAAATATTGCTAGCTTCCTTGCCAAGAACACCACCACAACAATGCCAACAAGCTAGCCATGAGCTTCCTTTTCTTGCTCTTATCTTTCAGTTTTCTAAGGGTTTTTAGAGAGAAGGGAGCAATTTGAGAGAGAGAGAAGATGAAAGATAGAAAATGACCAAGTCTTGGTCAATATATTGCATCTGTGAAAATCGGATGGGGACACTTGTCACCTCCGTAGTCTCTTTAAAACAAAAATCAGATTTTCTAAGTTTTTCGCCCAAATTCCCGCCTCGGCGCAGCCCGCCTTGCCGGCGGCAGCGTGGCTCCATGAGCTCTGCGAACTTTCGGCGCGACCCTGGCATCTGGCGCGGCACTGCGCTCTGCGACCTCTCGATTACTTTAGGCGCGCGACCCTGCATCTGGCCGCGGCCACATCGCGCTGCTCGAGCATTTACGCCCGCTGTGGCCCGAACTTGTAACTCTCGTAACTTTACTCCGATGCCCTATCGACGAACGGTTGGTTGCGTTGGAATCAAGACTCAACGAACTACGTCCTAGGCCTTTAAAATACTTAGGAACTCTCAACGAATCGGGTCATAACCCGCCTCAAAGTTGACTAAAAACCGTCCGGAACGACCCGTCAACCTGTCCTTCGGAAATTTTAAGTCTTACATACTTTCGTACGTTTCCATACGTAGGGTCAGAACTACGGGGTATAACAAATATCCTCAGGTAAGTTTATTTCCTACATTGGGGCTCAAAAGTTATTGAGAAGTCACAAAGTGGAGTATGCATATCTGGCTAATATAGTGGATACCCAAAAATAATCCCCAGTAGTGAATGATGTCCCTATTGTTCGAAATTTTCCGGAGGTTTTTCCTGAAGATCTTCCAGGTCTTCCTCCGGATAGAGAAGTGGAGTTTGCTATAGAGTTAATTCCGGGTACAAGACCCATTTCTATTCCTCCATATCGAATGGCCCGGTGAATTGAGGAGTTAAAAGAACAATTGAAGGATCTTACGGATAAAGGCTTTATAAGGCCTAGTGTTTCCCGCAGGGTGCACGATCTGTTTGTGAAAAGAAAAGGCGGATAGCTCGAATGTGCATCGATTATCGGCGACTCAATAAGGTCGCGATCAAGAACCGATATCCATTACCAAGAATCGATGATCTTTTTGACCAACTTGAGGAGCTATTTATTTTTCAAGATTGATCTCCGTTCGGGATATCATCAGCTGAAAATAAATCCGGATGATATATCCAAAACAGCCTTTAGAACCCGATACGGCCATTATGAGTTCTTGGTCATGTCTTTTGGGTTAACCAATGCCCCATCGGCTTTTATGGATTTAATGAACAGAATCTTCAAAACCATTCCTAGATTTGTTCGTGATTGTGTTCATAGATGATATCCTAATCTACAGTAAGAGTGTTGAAGAACATGAAGAGCATCTGAGGGTAGTGCTTCAAGTCTTGAAACAAGAGAAACTATATGCTAAATTTTCAAAGTGTGAATTTTGGTTGGAAAAAGTAGCCTTTTTGGGTCATGTTATGTCAAGGGATGGAATTATGGTAGACCCCCAGAAGATAGAAGCAGTGAAGAACTGGCCAAAACCGACCACTCCGACAGAGGTTAGAAGTTTCTTGGGTTTGGCTGGGTATTATAGAAGATTCGTAAAAGGTTTTTCTAGTCTTGTTGCTCCCTTGACCCGGTTGACTCAAAAAACGGTTAAGTACCAGTGGTCGGAAGCATGTGAAGCCAGTTTTCAGAAACTAAAGGAATTGTTGACTACTGCACCAGTCCTAACCTTACCATCGGGACAAGAATGGTTCACAGTCTACCACGATGCCTCTAGAGTTGGGTTAGAATGTGTCTTGATGCAATTTGGAAAGGTTATTGCGTATGCATCTAGACATTTGAAGATACATGAGAAGAATTACCCAACTCATGACTTGGAATTAGCTGCGGTGGTGTTTGCCTTACGAATATGGAGACATTATTTGTATGGTGTGCATGTGGACATATTTACAGATCATAAGAGTTTGCAGTACATAACCACGCAGAAGGATTTGAATCTCCGACAAAGAAGATGGTTAGAGTTGCTTAAGGATTATGACCTTAGTATTATTTACCATCCTGGGAAAGCCAACGTGGTGGTCGACGCTCGATAAGAGATCAATGGGCGCTTGACCCGTTTGGCAATACAAAGAGGGTATTGTTAAGTGAGGTACAAAGATTGGGAAACCTCGGGGTTAGCTTAAGCGAGATCGGTGAAGGTAGGGTGGTGGTACATGATACCTCGCGATGCCTTAGCTTGAGAAATAAAAGAAAGTCGGTTTGAGGATACGGAGTTTGTTGGATTTCGGAGAGGATCCAACAGGAAAACCTTCGATTTACATTGGGAGATAATGCGGAACCGCCCGATATAAGGGTAGGTTATGTGTTCCTAAGGTAAAGGATCTAAGGAGGAAGATCTTAGATGAGGTCACAACACAAGATATTCCATTCATCCGTGGTCAACAAAAATGTATCGGGACCTCAAGGCAAATTCTTGGTGGGGCGGGATGAAGAAAAGACGTTGCGGAGTTTGTCGGGAGATGTCTTATATGTCGCCAGTGAAAGTTGAACATCAAAACTGGCGGATTACTTCAGGACATTGGAGTCCCAGTGGAAATGGGAGGCGATTCATATGGATTTTATGGCGGTCTCAGAAAACTCGAGAAGGGTATGATTCTATTTGAGTGATTGTTGATCGGCTTACAAAGTCGGCCCATTTCTTACGGTCAAGACTACGTATCGCGCACCACAAGATGCATGATTTATTTGAAGGAGATTGTGCGGTTACAGGATTCCTTTACAAATTATTTGAGATAGGGGTTCCCGATTCACCTCACACTTTTGGCAAAGTTTCCAGCGGTCTCGGGACAAAAGTTAAGTTAAGCACGACTTTCCACCATGAAACGGATGGGCAAGTGGCGAACAATTCAAACACTTGAGGACATGTTGCGATCTTGTGTGTTAGATTTTCGGGGAATGGTTGGACCATCTATGTCTAATTGAGTTCGCCTACAACAATAGTTTTCACTCTAGCATACAAATGGCCGTTTGAAGCATTATATGGGCGAAAATGTAGGTCTCCACTTGGATGGTTCGAGGTGGGTGACGCCTTGTTCGGACTGAAGTCATTCAAGAAACAAATGATAAGGTGCAGATGATTCGGGAGCGGATCAAAAGCATTTCATGGCGTCACAAGTCTATGCGGATCATCGGAAAGAGATCTTGAATTCCAAGAGGAGAAAGTATTTTTAAAAGTGTCCCCGATGAAGGGAGTGATGCGTTTTGGTAAGAAAGGAAATTGAGCCCAAGGTTTATTGTGCCATATGAGATCTTGTGAAGAGTGGGAATGTGGCTTACAATTAACACTTACAAGAAAGAGGCGGTCGTCCGGTATTTCATGTGTCAATGTTACGAAAATACTTGCACGATCCAAGTCACGTCATCCTTCCACAGGAGATAGTTCTTAATGAGGAGCTTCAATATGAAGAAGTTCCGGTGGAAATACTTGATAGAAAGGTTCAACGCCTTAGAAATAAAGATATTACTTCCGTGAAGGTCCTATGGAGGAATCACTCCACAGAGGAAGCCACCTGGGAAGCTGAAGAGGCGATGAAAGTCAAATATCCATTCCTATTTGACTAAGGTAATAAAAAAAATGCGTAACATAGTACTTCATATGTGTGTCATTTGCGTGTCTATATGCATGTGTTACAACCTTATTCTCATTCGAGGACGAATGCTTTTTAAGAAAGGGAGAATGTGGAGCCCCAAATTTGTTACAATAACAATAAACATTATTGTGTCTATGTGGTTATGTTACGACCTTATTCACATTCGAGGACGAATGTTGCTTAAGGAGGAGAGAATGTAAAATCCGGAAAAAAAAATAGTAATATATAGTTGTGGTTGGGTTAATAAAAATATATATATATATAAGAAAACAAAGAATAAATTGCATGGGATAGAGTTAGTGTTAAAGTTGGATATATAGATAGATAAAATGAAAATAAGAAGAAAAAAAAAATCTGCACATTAACATGCACGTCCACCCCTTCCCTTCCCCCCTTTTCATTTCCCCTCCAGCTCTTGTCATTCCACCTCCCATAGGTTATAGAAAACTCTTCTACTTATACATTGTACATGACACAAATAAAATACCTAGCACAAAGAATAGAAAATCAGAAAAAAACAAGTGAAAAGTAGAGGAAAAAATCTGGAAAAAAAATACCAAGAGGGCAAGAAGAACAAGAATCAAAATACTAGAGAGTAAGGATAATTTTAGCAACCACACAACAATAATCTTCACACTTACAAGGTGAGTTTTCTCACTCAGAAATTCTTGGTAACATCCTTTACTTTAAGTTCAATACATGTTAGAATAAGAATTGAGTGTTGAAAAGAAATATTGAACTTTTGATTGTTTAGACAACTAGTTGCGTCATGAACTTTACGAACTGTTCTCACTGAGTTATAATTGTTAGAATTTGATGAAATTTGTAAGAGTGGTACACCTCTCTGTTATGATCATATAGAACCAAAAATGAGGTAAAATGGACATACGGTTTGAAAGTTATCATAGTTCAAAGTTCCTGCCTTAGATTTGGCCGAAATTTGGAAAGACATAATTACGAACTGTTCTCACTGAGTTATAATTGTTAGAATTTGATGCAATTCGGAAGAGTGGTACACCTCTCTATTATGATAATATAGAACCAAAAATGAGGTAAAATGGACATACGGTTTGAAAGTTATCATAGTTCAAAGTTCCTGCCTTAGATTTGGCCGAAATTCGGAAAGACATAATTACGGACTGTTTTTATTGAGTTTTACTTATTAGAATTATATGAAAATTTACATGGTTGTAAATCTCTCTGTTACGGACAGATATAGATAAAGATTTATTAAAACGGACTTACGAGTTGAGAGTTATTGTTGTTTGAAGTTGCTGCCTCGGATTCATCGGAATCCATAAGGGCAGGATGTTGAAACGTAAAACTGTACTAATATGTGGGGAATATGAAAATTGTTGCTAAATTAAAGTTCTAGATCTCTATGTTGTGGACATTTTGAGACCTTACGGGGGTCTATCCGACTTACAGATTGAGAGTTATCGCTGTTTAAAGTTTCTGCCTCGGATCTATCGAGATCCAGGAAGGGCAGCAAATAAAAGTGTAAAACTGTACCAAATGGTACAGAATATGAAAGGATGGTTCACATGGAGACGTGTAGATCTCTGTTATCGTCGTTTTGAGATTTTATGGGGCTTGAACGGGTTTACAGATTAGGAGTTATGACTATTCTAAGATTGGATTATGTTTAATAAAAATTCTGCCGAAACAAATCTAATATGACTGTTTTGAGGATAAATTTGTGTTAGTTACCTAAAGTAGTTTTAAATGAAATTTGGTACAGTGAAAGATCCCCGTCTTACCTTAGTTTCCGCTTGAGAAACACCTTAGTTGGAGTTATGGTTAAAAAGTTATAATCGTTACAAGTATGAATGACAGAATGTTGGGAAATAGAATATTATTTATTCGATCTTTTGAAAAATATGAAAAAGTGAATACGTGTTCACATACATATATAAATATAAACATAATGGATCGGGTTGCACGCCGCAACAAAACGTAAAGTGAATACGTGTTCACAAATACGTAAATATAATGGGTCGGGTTGCACGCCGCAACAAAACGTAAAGTGAATACGCGTTCACAAATACGTAAATATAATGGATCGGGTTGCACGCCTCAACAAAACGTAAAGTGAATACCCATTCACAAATACGTAAACATAATGGATCGGGTTGCACGCCGCAACAAAACATAAAGTGAATACGTGTTCACAAATACGTAAATATAATGGATCGGGTTGCACGCCGCAACAAATATGAAAGATGAATACATGTTCATCTATATATAAATATGAAAAGTGAATACGCGTTCACAAATATATAAATGTAATAAACATGTGGAAATGCAGGGGAATGTCTTAACGTATAATACGAGATAAAATGAAGTGTTAGTTAAACCGAGAATTTCCTATGAGGAGTTGTTGCATATTTAAAAATGTTGTAACTTTGATATGTTTTGCAATATGCTTATTACGTTATAATGTGATTGCACTTGGAATATTGTGGTGTTACTTTGAATTGCGAGGTAAGGTTCTCACCACCCAGGATGGTAGGTGACTCTTTATTTAACATGTTTGAAAGTGTGATAGAGGAAAGGCTCCACGCCAAGGCTAGCGATCGTCCATGACCTCTTGTCATACCCATCCATTCTTGGGCTTGGTATTACGTCGAGTTCGATGTCGATGTCTCGAAATGCACGTGGAATGGTCTCCCTTCCAACTTAGAATAATCTTTGTCAGTATGTCTATGTAGAAACAATATTTGCACGAGCATGGGCTCGCGTTATGTTTTTAATAAAGTCATAAACAGATTTCTTTATTGTTATTTTTATTAATAGCTCCGTATTTGAATATAAGTTCAAATTTTTAAATAAAGAGAATTAAATGGTGCTCCTGGTGGGAAATAATTGTCCAGGTGCCATCACGCCCTAAGTAAAGACTTAGGAAAATTTGGGGCGTGACACAACATCTCGGCATTCAACATGTCTGTACGAGGATGACATCTCGACATTTGCAGTATCCAACATATCACACAGGGACCACATCTCTTCCCGGAGAATTGCATTTTCTCATATATTCATGCTTTATCATTTTTCTGTCTTAACAGTCATGCACTAATCTTTCTAATCTTTAGCCTGCAGGAGCCTTAATTTACAAGAGTAGGAGCACAACGTGGAACCATCTCTTACGGCAAACTGAAGCAATTTGTACCTCGAATGTTGATTCGCTCTCCTCCAGCATCCCGCAACACAGAACCCAGTGTCATCATAATTCGACACTGGGACAAAATTTTGAATCCGCATCTGCCCTGCCTTAATTTTCCAGCATCCCACGACATGATACCCAGTGTCATCATAATTCGACACTAGGACAAAATTTTGAATCTGAATCCGCCCTGCCTTAATTTTCCAGCATCCTGCGACACAATACCCAGTGTCATCATAATTCGACACTGGGACAAAATTTTGAATCCGCATCCGCCCTGCCTTAATTTTCCAGCATCACAACAACCAGTGTCATCATAATTCGACAGTGGGACATATTTCTGAATCGATATTCGTCCGACCATAATTTTAGCATCGCAACAACCCAGTGTCATCATAATTCGACGCTGGGACATTTTTTAAATCTGCGTCAGCTTTACTTTTTACTTTAGCATCGCAACAATCCAGTGTCATCATAATTCGACACTGGGACATTTTTTAAATCTGCGTCAGCTTTACTTTTACTTTAGCATCGCAGCAATCCAGTGTCCTCATAATTCGACACTGGGACATTTTTAAATCTGTGTCAGCTTTGCTTTCTACTTTCGCATCACAACGACCCAGTGTCATCATAATTCGACACTGGGACAATTCTGAGTCTGCATCAGCCCCACTGTTGAGTTCTAGTTTTTAAAACAGGACAAAATTGACTACAAGTCAACATCTTTGTCCGAGGACTCTTCCATCATCTCCGTACAAAGAGGGACATGCTGTTGACAGTCAATTTTGACCTGTTTTTCGTATATTTATTGCAATTTTATGTGTTTTAGGACACCGCATTTTAATCATAATTTTTTGCATTTTTTATCTTTTTATTTTTAAATTAATCATTATGACTTTGTTAATATTATGTTTCTATTATTACTACACCGTCGTTTATTTTAATAATATTGACATCTCTTTAAATAATTAATTGACATCCCGCTTTAATTTTAATTAGACATTAAACATTTGTCTAAATATTATATTTTTATTATTATTGCATCGACATTTGCATTTTAATAATCTTGCATCTTTTTAAATAATTTTTCTTTTAAATCATTAAGCCACTTTGCATTTTGTCAAAACCAGTCCATTACGAGACCCAATCCGAATCATTCCAATCCAACACTATATTTAACTTAATCCAAACACCCTCTTTTTTTCCCCCCCCCCCCCCCCCATTTTTAAATTTCAAATACCACTTTTCATTTCCCCCCAAATCAAACCCAAACCCTAAACCTAATCCTACCCCTATATAATAAACATTACCCCCTTTATTAAAAAGGGGGGAGGGGGGCAGCCCTACAATATCAGCACAGCCGCACCCTTTCCATTATACAGCTCCCTCACTGATTTTATAAAAAACCATCGTCCCCTCTCCCTCGTCCCCGTCGCCGCCGCCCTTCGCCGGAGCTCCAAGCTCCGGCGAACCCCCTTAGCAACACCTTCAGCCGCACACCCCTGTCCTCTCCCTCACCCCACTGCCCGTCGCCGTTGCTCATCGTCGGCGACCCTAACACCCGTCTCCCGTCGACCACCACCACGCGAACCAAACCTCCAAAGAAACCTCGCCACAACCTGTATCCTTCGCCGTCTCGCCGCCGAGTGACCACCGCGATCGCGAGACGCTGTTGGTTTCATTTTTGTTGTTATTATATATTGTGATTCAGGTTAACTGATTTTCTAATTTTTGCGTCGCGTCTTACCGGAGTTCTGAAAAACTCCGGCGACCTTGCTCTTGACTGCATTTTGGGCATCGGTTGTTATCTTGGTTAATGGGCTGATTTTATGTTTTTTTGGGGGCATCTGCCGGAGTTTTAAGACTCCGGCGACGTTTTAAAATTTCAGCGAACTATGCCGCTGGTTGTTTCCACTATTCCGGCGAACCACTATTGCAGCGGTGTTGATATTAAACCACCGTATTCGTCATTGCGTGCGTTTCTGCTGGTATTGTTGCTTATTATGTCACTGGCTGCATTTTTCTGGTTGGAATTGTTGTTGCTGCTTGTAGTGTCTCGCTAATCATTTTGGGCTATGTTGCTTACTGTTTCGTTGTGTTGCTACTGTTTTTGGTGTTCCATAGTGATTTGGACGATTTTTCCCTTTTACTACTTTATTAAACTGATTTAGAACATGATACTACACTTGGTATTTTACTGATTTTTGAACAAGATACTACACTTGGTATTTTATTGATTTTTGAACAAGTTACTATACTTGGTATTTTATTGATTTTGAACTTGATACTACACTGGCCTAAGAAGGATTTATCCGTCGATCTGGAGGCCTCCATGGTAGGCGAGACGGAATATGTGGGTGAGGAGGAAAGTGAAAATATTAGACGAGAATGCATAGTATCGTTCACCGGGAGGTGAGTCGACCGCAGCCGAAACGATATTGGCTTCTCATGTCTTAGTATCCTTGGCATAACACTATCTGAGCCCACACTATATAATAAAAAAATATCTTCTACATATATATCTATATATATATATATACATACATTGTGTTTGTTTGGTAATTTATTTATTATTTACTAACTCTTCTACTAAGTGTCTTTTGCAGGTACCTGGAGGCGCACCCCAAAGTTAAAGCATTCACATAAAATAAAATAAAAGCGAAATGTCGCTAAATTCTCTTCATTACATCTTTTTATGATTATTTGCTTTTATTACTATCTTGTTAAATATATATCTATTTTAAATGTTTGCATGCCTAGTTTAAATATCTTTTGGTTGATTTAATAATTAGAACACCTTTAGAATTGTAGATTGCATGTTAGCACAATAATATTAAGCCTAAGTTTGAACGGATAACTGCAAGTTAGCGGATCTTAAAGGATGCCTAACCCCTTCCCTTTAGGATAATAAAGAACCCTTACCTAGAATCTCACATAGCTTTCGCAGACCTTTAAAATAGAGATCATTCGTAGTATTTTATGCTACATTTTTAGTGTCCTAATTCACTATAATAATTAGGTGGCGACTCCTTTAAATGCATTTAGGAATCCAACCATACGTAGTAATCCCGTTTCGACTCCGGTTAAAATGGGGTGTTACAGTGAGATGTTCATCTATTTAGAGAAGTGGATAGCAAGACTTAGCCACATTTCATTTTCTCACATTTTATTTCATCAACCAAACTCTCTCTTCTCTCTCCCTTAACCCTAAATTTCTAAATCTAAGGAAAATATTCCAAGAACAAGAGTTGATTATTATCCAAGATTAAGAACATTAATCAAGTCTTAAGCCAAGTTAACCTCCAAGAATCTCCAAAAACCATTTTGGGCCGAGAAAGGGGATTGAAACCCTAGGCTTGTTCTTCAACTTTTTGGAAGTAAAACAAGAAGGTAATTTGGTTATAAGCTTGTAATGGATACATGTGTGTGATTGAAACTTGAAGAAGTGGAGCAAAACAAAAATTGTGGGCCAATAAAGTGCGGACTGTTTTGGACGATTTTGGGCACAATAAAAGGTAAAAATTCTTCTTCCTCTTGAAGTAATTGGATATTACTTATTTTTATAATGTATAGACGAGCTTGTTCTAAAAAGAATGAAGGATAAAAAGTGTTTGGATGATTTTTGGGTGTTGGGCCGATTTGGGGCAGTTTTGGGTATATTGGATTTCGTTGTTTATTGTTGTTATTAAAGTCATCCATTGCATGTTATAATGAAGGAATATTGTAGTTGATAAGTTGTTACAACTTGTATAGTAGTATTTAAATTTTAATTGGATTAAAAAGGATAATGGAAAGGGTAATTGTATTGGGGTGTTGGCCGCGTATTGTATAAAACTGTGGGATATTATCGTGCGCTTTTGGCGGATCGCTTTTGTGGTGTTAATTTGCTGGAAATTCAATTGTCAATATGCATGTTTAGTGTGGTAAATGACTATTGAAAGTCCTAAGGAATAAGGGTGTTAAAGGCTTCATATTGTACCCTTAATGTTGATTTATTATGGACTGTTTTAATATCATTGTGGGGCAGAATTTTACACGTCTAGTAGGCGTGTAATCCCCTTTGGTTAACTGTTGGTTGTGCTCTTAAGTGTGGCTTGATTGGTGTTGAATTCAAGCCTTGAAAAAGGTGGAAAAGTACGTATAAACGAGGGAAGTGCTGCCCAAATTTTCGTAGAATAAGAGGACCATTACTTGGTATAAGTCTTACACTTGAAAGCTTGAAGTTGATAGAAGTGCTATTGACATTTTAGGTTGAAGTACTACGTGTGGCATATTCTACTTGGCATGTGGAATAACCGATAAGGTTGAAGTACATTGGGGCATATTCTACTTGTCGTGTTGGTTAGTCGTCAATGAGGTATGTGAACCTCTTCCTTCTCTCTTTTGGCATGTTCTACGTGTGAACCATTACTGTGGTATTGTTTCAAAAGTTATTCTACTCTTAGAAGTTAAGGAGTATTCATGTTGTTGATTCTATGCTAAAGGCATGTCTAAATTATTCTTAAGTCCTTACCAAGTCTTATGGGAGATGTTGGTAAGAGTTTTTAGTAAGCTTTGGTGTCGAGTGGTACAGACGACAAGTGTTAGTATGTGAACTATCCTTTCTTCTTCTAGCATGATTCCTTGTTTTAAAGTGAGTGTATCCTACTCCTTAGTGATGTAATTCTTGATAGTACTTTGGATTTCCTAAAATAGAAGTTGTTCTATATACTTCATTGATAGTACTTGGGGTTTTTAAAATGAAAGATTGTTATATCTATTCTCTTGATAGTACGTTGGGTGGTCTAAATGAAAGTATTTCATTTTAGTTCATTGTAGTATATGAAAGAAATTACATGATTGAAAGGTATAAATTACTTGGTGTCAAAAGTATACTTGACTTGAAAAGTATAACTTACTTGAGTTTAAAAGTGTAGTAACTTGATTTTAAAAGTGGAAGTGTCTTGATGCTATAAGTGTTAGTGTTCTGAGGTTTATAAATGAGAAGATGTACGGCGGGCGTACATAGTACTTCAGGTTCAATTTCCCTATTATTACTAGATGTGATATTGCCTTGAGTTCTCTTAATATGATAGTTCATTCTATTTGTGCTAATGAGAGTCGGAGATGATTTAAATTGTATAGTTGGATCATGTGAGTACGTCCATGATTACGACATAAATCTTATTGTGAAAATTATATAGTTGGATCATGTGAGTACGTCCATGATTACGACATAAATATTATTATGAAAATTGTATAGTTGGATCATGTGAGAACGTCCATGATTACGACATAAATTTTATTGTGAAGATTGTATAGTTGGATCATGTGAGTACGTCCATGATTACGACATAAATCTTATTGTGAAAATTGTATAGTTGGATCATGTGAGTACGTCCATGATTACGACATAAATTTTATAGTGAAGATTGTATAGTTGGATCATGTGAGTACGTCCATGATTACAACATAAATCTTATTGTGAAAATTATATAGTTGGATCATGTGAGAACGTCCATGATTACGACATAAATTTTATTGTGAAGACGGTATAGTTGAAACCATGTGAGTGTGTCCATGATTATGTTATAAATCTCGTTCTGAAAAAGGATACAATTGATTTTATATTTTTAAAAAAAGGGGCCCAGTTGACTTCGGTGATACAAAGTTGTTATAAGAGTACGGTTGATACAAAGAGTACGATGATATAGTAATCTGATACGAGTCTGATGGTTCAAAGGATACAGTAGTACATTGGTACAAGCGATACAAGGTACAGTTGGATCTTATTTTACATGGCACGGTAGGATCTAGTATTTGATTTTCATACTTGTCCCTGCCATTCTTTTGTACAGTTATGATCTTGTTTACTGTATTTCATGTTTACATACTTGGTACCTTGTCAGACCGATTTCTTCTGGGACGCTCATGCGCCACGGTATAAGTACTCAGTTGGGTGATCCGTGAGCTTAGGATCCTAGTTCAGCGTGTTGGGAGAGCTCCAGTGTTTCAAAGCTTGTCATTATGGCTAGGTGTATTCAGGGGTACGACGGGGTCTTGTCCCATCATAGTTTACTATCCAAACTCTTAGAGGTCTGTATTCATATGTGGGCTGGACTGACGTGAGTTGTATTTATATTGTTGATGGCAGCCTTGTCGGCTTTGCATTTGTTTATAAAAAAAAAAGAGTGTTACTTAGCTTCCGCAGGTTACTACAGATGAGGTGCCTGTGTAGGCACCGCCATGGGCCGGGGTTCGGGTCGTGACATATAGTTTATAAGGAAACCAGTCTTCTCCACCATATTGATTGTTACTTGTTCTTTCCTCTGCACACTCCTAACTGTGTTGGTATCAACCAAGTCAATCAATATTACTTAAAAATATATAATACAAATTTGGATAAAGGTTTTCTTTTAAATAAAGTATTTTTGTATTTTTTTGAATAAAGAGTACCGAACCCGAGTAGGGCTGCCTACGTATCACACCGTATGGTGGGAATCAGGTACGCGTAGTTCGTTCAGATAAGTTATAAAATGTATGCTTGAAATAGAATTTATCAATGATAGGATAGCAGGAGTAAAAGCTGTGTAAAACAAATTATTGTACACTATGAGACGAATGCAAAGTAAAATGAATGTAATGAAAAAAATGAATGTCCATGATATGATGAATGTAATGAAAAAATGAATGTCCGTAATGGAATGAATGAAATGCATGGCTGAGCCAAATATGCGTTCCTTTTGTTGTGGTGTCGAACTCGAGGAGGATTTTTTAATTATTATTATTATTATTTTTATGTGGTGCCGAACCCAAGATGAGTTGCCTACGTATCACACCGTATGGTGAGAATCAGACACGCGTGGTTTGGGAGATATGTTGTAAAATGCATAATATGAAAGATTTGTGTAACGAAAACTAAGCATATGAATTGAATATGCAAGTATGTATAAAATACAAAAGTATAGACAACTCAGAGTTATACCTCGTTGAATCTGGTGTTGGCTCTTCTTTAAGTCAAAAAATCTCCCGGTTTCCTGCAAAACTAAGAGCAACGGGTGAGAGTAGAAAAGTGATGGAAAAATAATAAAATGCGAGAGTGACAGTATAGTCAAAGACTCCTCAATTTGGTTTTCTCGAACTGAAGACTGACTCCTTTCAGTCGAAAAATATCTCTCGATCATCTTTGTGACGCTTTTGTTTTGTTCTTTCCTGGAGTATCTCTGAGGATAATGTTTTAGAATGACCGTCCCCGACTGTTTGTGAGGACGGTTCTTTATTATCCTAAAGGGAAGGGTTAGACATACTTTAAAATTCGCTAACTTGCGGTTATCCGATCAAACCTAGGTTAATTATTTATCGCGCTTTAGAAAACATGTGTTTTGAGAATATACAGTTTAAGAAAAAGAATGTTGTAAAAGTATTTGCGACGAACCTAATAAATAAACTAGCGATTTCCGATTTTAATCTATTTTTTTAATTATTAATTCTAAATCTACCTATTATAAACAATTTCAATAATAACAATTACAATAAAAATACAATACAGAATGAAATAAGAAAAAAACTAAATTTAATACAACAACAAAAATCAAACTCCGAAAGTATCTTGTCTTCTTTAGCGTTTATAGGCATTCTTCACAAGCTTTCAAGAACAAACGATTAGAAACATTAAAATATATATAAAATTTTAAAATTTTATTTTTCGTCTTTTCAACTGTGGAGGCCTCCAAAATCGCCGGATATTTTTTCATCAGCCAAAGTGTAGTATCTGTTCAAATCAGTGAGACTTACATCAAGTGTAACAATTGTTCAAAATCCGTTCCAGAAAAATAATCAAGGAAATCAGTCCATTGATTTGAAAAAACAAACAGCTGACATGGTGGTAAACCAGTGACAAAACAACCATAAAGAACAAGACAGTCAAAACTGTCTGGAACAGTAAACGGGTCCGGGAAAGGTCGTCGGAAAATTTGAAATGTCGCCAGAGTTTCCCAAAAATGAAAAATTAAATCAGTCCACAACCGATAAATATACCTACAAAAAATAAGGCAGAACAAAGAACAACGAATTTCAAAAACTTCGGCGACAGACCCAAAATAGAAAATCAGATCAGTCCACAACTGATAAATATACCAATAAAATAAAGCCGAACAAACGTCGTCGGAGTTTTCGAAAACTCCAGCGAGATACCCAAAAAAACAGAAAATCAAATCAGTCCACAACCGATAAATATACCAACAAAATAAAGCCGAACAAAGGTCACCGGAGTTTCAAAAACATCGGCGAGGTATCCAAAAACAGAATATCAAATCAGTCCACAACCAACAATATACCAACAAAAAATAAAGCCGAACAAAAGGTCGCCGGAGTTCAATAACAAGCAAAAGAGCAACAGTGTCACTTCCACGATGGAGTACGCCGAAGCAACACCACAGTGATGATTCACTGGAATCCGAGCAGTGGGGTTATGATGTGGGTGACGGGGTTGTGGTTGGTGACAGGGTTTCGATGGTAATGATGGTGGGGGGTTGTGATGGCGAGGGTTGGGGTTCGCCGGAGCTTGGACCTCCGGCGTTGGTGGCGGCGACGGGAAAGAGGGATGTCGGCTGAAACTATCAAAAGGGGAAGGGTCTTTGTGCGGTTGCTCCTCGATATTAAAAAAAATAATGGGAGAGGTTTGTGATATAGGGGAGTGAAAGAGAAAGGACATGATTTTTCGACGGATTTGGTGGCCTGAAAATCTGGTGGGGATTGGGCGGCGACGGCGGATTGAGAGTGAAAAGGTTTTGAAAATAAGAGGGTAGGTTTTTTGTAGTCTTTATCTTAGGTTTTTGTTTTTAGGGTTCTAAAATAAAAAGGAAGGTAAGGGAGATGTGCTTCAGGTTTGTTGAGCCGGGGGTGGCCGAATTGGGCTGCTCCCTTTCCTTTGTGTTGGTGGGTTTTTGTGGATGGGTAGAAAGTTTAGGTTGGCTTTATGGAATAAAAAAATGGGTTGGGGTTTAAAAATATAAAAGGGTTCATTATTTGAAAGAAAAAATGATTTAAAGAGATGAAATATTATTAAAATAAAATGACTATGTGATAATAATAATAAAATATATATAATATTTAAGAAATGCCTAATGCTTAATAAAAATAAAAAATGCGATGTCATTTTTCGAAAATAGAACAACATGAAATATTAGGTAAAATATGATTATTATATAAAATGCGAGAAATTATGATAAAAATGTGGTGTCAAAAAATACTTAAAATTGCGATAAATAATCAAAAAGATGAGTCAAAATTGGGTGTCAACACCCATGAGAAACATTTGTCCCATATTCGCTTCCGGAGTAGTAATTCTCACCATCATATTGACCATGATCATGTTGACCATCATCGCCTCCATATTCTTCATCACTAGCATAGCAATATCCTCCATTACTAGTGGTATACCTCTCCATGTCACCATCGTAGGATTCCAATATTATGGATGACATAATTCTTATATCTCATTCCCTTATGACTCATCTTCTTGTACCTACAAAACAAGAAAACACGTTAGTAGTAAAAGCTCCTCACATCACTCGTATTTGCACTCAAGTTTACCACAACCTAATGTTTCTTCCAAAGCTGGTATAGAAACCACTTGTTCAATCAATTCACACGGTTGCTACACTTTGTGGAAGAATAGATTCTTGTTTAAGGAATGATGGACGACTCAAAATAGACGACCAAGAGCCAAAGAAGTTCAGTGAAATAAAATAGAAAAACTTAAGAAAATTTAGCACGAAATAAAAATTCGGTCTCAAGAACTAGTTAACAATCAAGTAAGAACAATTACTAATTGTTAATTAGCTTAGAACATTAAAGAAATGAGAAGGAAAGAAGAAAATTCGAATTTCAACACTTAAACTTTTTATTTTTATTTTTGAAATTTGGGATGAAAGTGATGAAATTCACAAATTAATTAGCAAATAAGTATGTTTAATTACTAGTTGTTAATTAATAAGAAGGATAAAGGACAAGAAAATTAGAAGAAGAAATCAAACCAGAAAAAATTTGGGCGAAAACGAGGTCAAAATCGCTCAAAATAGTGGAAAAACATAGCAAAACAGGGCAATTTGCGCCCTGCAGGCGCGTGGCTGCTATCGTGATTTTTTTTTTTAATTCAGAAATTTGGACTAATTTTCATTTTTTTTTACTTTGGGATCACAAACATCTTTCAATCTTTGACTTGAAGATTTTTGAATCAAACACCCTCTTTTGTCTTCTTCTTCAAGGTGAAGGTATGAACATGCTCAAGAACATGTAGGACACCCAAAATTTTAATCCACCTCAAACCAACTCCAAATTGCACTAGATTTTAAATATAAGCTCCCATTGATGTAGAGAACAAAACCCACCAATTTTTGAAGCCAATATCACATTCTCTCACCAAAACACATCTTCAGTTTCAAACCTTCAAGGTCCTTCAATGGTAGAAGGCTCACAACACCTCCAAACTGAACGAAACTTGAAATTTAGGTTCAACTAACACTACAGAACAAGAATCTAGTGTCAAAACAACAAAATTAACAAAAAAAATATTTGTTGGAATTTTTGAAATTTCGGATTTTTTGATTTTTTTTAGAACTAAGGATGAAGAATTGATGGAACAATTCTTCTACCAAGCTTTGATATAAATTTACCTGGGTGCACTGCGTTTTCAAAAGCTTTCTGTCCAACCGGCTCCACAAATGATACGTTCTGGCTAGTGGAAGACAAGGATTCAAACAACAACAAATGCGAAAACTAAAATAACAAGAAAATTGGGAATGAGAATTGAAGAAATTAGGATGAGAAAAGAGGGATAGAAGCAAGACCCGATTGGTAATGAATTTATGGGCAAACTTGGATATATGAAATTCAAATCCTCCCAATTGAATTCAACCAAAAGAACTTATACTATTCAATTTCAACAAAAGAGATGATTCAAATGAATCCACAAGTGAACAACTCAATTATGAAATTTATGGAATTGGGTTCAATAACCAACTAAGGAATTCACCTTAATTATCTATCACTAAATACTAATTAACACTACAAACTATCCTAAGATAATATACTAAAACACTCATATGAGTTCAATATTTATCTTCAAAACTAAGAATGAAAATAAGGCTAAGGGTTCCTTATATAGTATACCTATTACAACAAAGACCCAAAAGTGGCATTTGCACAAATAACCTAACATGGGCCCTTCTCCTCTTGAATTGCAATCATATCCTCGAATTTGCACTTTTAACCACATTGTGTGGCTTCCATCAATTGGCCCTCATATCCATGATTCTTCCAAACAATCATCCACACAATATATGCCTTTATGACTTGTCCTTCCATGGACTTCAACCCTGTCTCCATCACCAAAAGACATATGGCATGAAAATGCATGTCCGAAGCTCTATCACGGGTTTTAGCTTTCATAGCCGCCCATGAGCTTCCTAGGATCATATCAGCATCAATGTACCCCTCTAGTACAATTGGATATCTCGAATAATGCAACCCGTAAGTTAGCGTGTATTTTAGGTACCGTAGTACCCGATTCAATGCCTTCCAATGATCATTACTAAGATAACGAGTAAACCTAGCCAACTTGTTGACTACATAAGTGATATAAGGTCGGGTGCAGTTTGTTACGTACATCAAAATCTCAATCACATGTGCAGTCTTATTGGAAGAAATAAGAGAAGTGCAAGAATTCATAACTTCCCCTTGTTTCAGTGTCTCAGTTTCTGATGAAACAATGGACACTAAACTACAGAAAATTAAGCACAAAAAAAGGAAGTAAAGGATTCTCATAGCTAGTTTTAGTAGCTTCATCTTCTCTAATTACAATTGCCAATTGACATTCTTGATTGAGGTATTATTAAGGCAATAGAATGAGATAAGGAAATAGAACTACTGGATAGGTAATATACTTCACATTCTTAGTTATATTATATGGGATGTCATTGTATTCCTCCCAATATCTTTAAAAGGTTGTTTAATGTGATTATAATGACTTTTCATACTATTTACATTTACATCTCCCAACTTCCGTGTTTGACTCTACTTTGAGTAACCAAAACACACAAGTAACAGTGGATGATGTCGCAACAAAGGGTATAGATGAATGATCCGGATACCTTCATCCTTAATCATATGTCTTCGGTCGATTCCCGGAAATGGATTTCTTGGTAGGGAGTGTTCTACTCCCTTAATAGGCCTATTCGCTGCCGAATTACTCACGAGCCAATTTTTGAATATCGGGTACTTTTAAAAACAGTGGATGCCATCATTATTGAAAGAAATAATCCCTTGATTATTTTCATTAATGAAAGAGTATATATTCAAATTACAATTTACATAATAGGAAAATCTTATTCCTATTCTACTCCCATAATCTTATTCTACTTGTACAATAATTATACAATTATGGTAAGTGTACAATTCTAATTTAATACAAATCTACCTAATTTAATACAACAAATCTGTGCCACATGTGATACACAAATAAGGTATATCACGATATTTATCACACCCCCGCAGTCATAGCAGACGGTCCTCGTACGCTGAGACTGTCCCTAAAATCTTCAAAAATGACCGAGGGAAGACCTTTAGTAAAGATGTCTGCAATTTGATATCGGGAAGGGACATGATAGATGTGTACTTGTCCAAGATCTACCTTTTCGCGAGGATATCTATCTCTATATGTTTAGTGCGATGGTGTCGAACCAAATTATCAGAAAGGTAGATGGCACTAACATTATCACAATAAACTAAGGTAGCGTTCTTAATTAGACAATTAAGCTCTAAAAGAAGATTACGTAACCAACAGGATTCAGAGACCACATTGGCTACCCCTCGATACTCGGTTTCTGCACTAGAGCGTGATAAAGTCGACTGACGCTTTGTAGACTAGGAGACCAAGTTATTACCAAGAAATATACAATAGCCAGACGAAGAGCGTCTAGTATCTGGACAGCCACACCAATCAGCATCTGTATATGAGACACTTGTCGATGTCGATAAAGGATATAAATGTTACACCTCGTGGTTTTAAGACGATAATTAGAGAAAGTAATTAAGAAATAAGATTCGAATCTTGGATATAGAGTATATTTATAAATGCAAATACAGAAACTAGTATACAAAATGAGGTGTTTCTGGAAATATTTTGGTTACAACGAATGTGGCAATGAGAATTGAAAATGATAGTTGTATATTCGAGTTATGGGTTAGTGTCGTATTTTAAGAATTACGACATTGAGAATACGAAATCTTATGGAAATTTTTAGGATTTAAAAGGAGTGGAACCTAAGGTTAATAAATTGTGGGATTTATTATAGAAGAAGGGATTAATTTAAATAAGACAAGTTAGATAAGAGGAACTAATTGCAATTAAAAAAATCCAGAATTTTCTTGTTTTAACTTTGAGAAAAACCCTTCACCTTCTCATCTTCTTTCATCTCATTTTCAAGACTTCATTACCTCTCTTCTCTCAAATGATTTCTCCATTTCCATAGCAACAAATTGAAGATTTTATCTCCTCTTCTTAGACTACATTACTCACCAAAAATTGGAAGCCAAAACAACACACAAACAGTGGGCAAAATCGCACAAACAGTGGGAAAAGTCGACCCACTGCTGGCCGAGATTTAGAGCCAAGAAACTTCAAATTTTTGGATACGTTTTGAAAGAAAAACGTGTAAGGATGATGGGTTAACATTGTAGAACACATGCATGTGTTACACCCCGTATTTCCGGCAGTTGAGATAAGAACGTACGTAAGAATTTGGGAATTTAATTTCGAAAATTGGTCATGTGGGACCACCCGAGAAATTTTGTATATGTTGGGGAGTTTGGGAAGGCAAAGCGGAGAACAAAAAATACCAAAACGTGTATGAACAGTGAAAACCCGTCCATGAACAGTGTTGTTCAATGAACAGTGTTCAGAAAAACACCATTTCCGGCCAAACCGTGAATCACGGGCGAGACATATACCAAAAGCTTCGTCTTGTCGAGCGTCACGCCCATACCAACCGCCACCGTCGATTCTCCGGAATCGCGGCGATTCAGATCGAAGTTTCGATCCTTCGCTCATCCATCTTCCCGTTCGGTTTTTCGATTTCACCAATCGAGGTGCAATCGACGGGAGTGGAGTATACCATCAGAACCACCATCTCGCTGCCGTCATTTCCATGTAAACCAGGACCCTCGATTCTTGCTCAAGCTCGCCGTCGACCAGATCGATTTTCGTCGAAACCCTAGGTCGTCGACGAGCATTTTCCGGCCACCACAGGTAGAGTCGACGGCCGTGGCTAGTGTAGAAACATTCAGGGTGGAAAGGCCGACATTTTGGCACCACCCACGACCTCCAATTCAACCTGCATCGTCGGTCAACTAAAACCCTTTTTCGATCGGAAGTTGGAAGATTCCGATCGATTCCTGCTGATTGAGGCTAAGGCGTATACCGTTGTGTTCGTATTGATCTTAGCTACGTTTTGCAACCAATCCGAGCCTCAATTCTCGGATTTGAATCGCCATTGATGCGCCTTGAGCTGTTGGCGGCGCGGTGCCGCAGACCACCAGCGATGCCGCGTGACCACCAGACCTCCAAAAATTGTTTCCCATTAATTCATCCACGCAACGATTCGATGAATTCACTTTCAACAGATCAAAATGGAATTTTCCGACGAACAATTCGGCGGTGGCGCGAAGTGGGAATCTGCCACAAATGGCGGTAGTTCAGCCGCTTAACCACACGAAATATTCCACAAGTACTCTCAGTGATCCGGACAACAATTTTCCAATCAGCGTTATCTACTTAGCGTGTGGATTAGCCAAGAGGTATGTAAACTTCTTACTTCTTTTGACATGAATTTGATAAGTCTAGAGGATGGAAGTACTTTGGTAAGTCTATGTGACTTGATTCTTGGAAGTAAGTAAATTGATTTTCAAGGTTAATGGACGTATGGTGACCATTATAGGTTGACGTACTAGGTATAACGTATCCTACTTGAAGAATGGAATAGCTCGAGTGGAAGTACTTTGGAGCTTTTTGCTACTTGTCGATAAGCGTCGCGAGGTATGTGAACCTCTTCCTTCTTTAGACATGGTTCTATGTATGGAATATACGTGGTATTATTTCATGATTCCTTCTATTCTTAGAAGTTAAGAAGTATGTATGTTGATTTACTCTACGTAAGGGTTATGTCTAAGTTATCCTAAGTTATAAGTATGTTAAATTGTCTAAGTCCTTACCAAGTCTTATGGGAGATGTTGGTAAGAATGGTTACGAAAATATGAGATTTGATTTAAAACTATGTGTCTTGATTTATTTAAAATAAGTAAGTGGATTTTACGTTCAAAAATGACTTGAATTTATATGTGAAAAGGGATTGATTTTAAAAGTGAAAGTTATATGGTTTTAAGAGAATAAGTTACTTGGTTTTGGAAGTGTATGGAACTTTATATTTGTTTTGTATAAGTATAAGTAAGTGGATTTTTAAAGAATGTATGATATAAGGTTTTAAGACTATGAACTTTGGTTGTCTTCTAAGGATTATGAAACTTTATTTTTCAAGTTGTGGACTTGATTTCTAAAAATCTTGATGACATGATTTTAAGAGTATGTGACTTGAGTTTTAAAAAAGAAAGAAGTTTATGATTCTTTTAAATGCGTATGTACGTGGTATTTTAGTCTAGTTTCCTAATGTTGTAAGAATAAAAGTGCCTTGAGTTCTCTAAAATGAAGGGTTGTTATAATAGCTTTATGGGAAGTTGTTATAACGACTTAAGAAGAGGTAACAATACGTTTAAAATGTTACGTAAGGAAAATTACACCGAGCCTACAAATAGGCCGGATTACGTTATGAAATACAGGAGCCTACAAATCGCGGATTACGTTATGAAATACACGAGCCTACAAATAGGCGGATT
Organism: Przewalskia tangutica; assembly: GCA_029844215.1. Classification (NCBI taxonomy): domain Eukaryota; kingdom Viridiplantae; phylum Streptophyta; class Magnoliopsida; order Solanales; family Solanaceae; genus Przewalskia; species Przewalskia tangutica. Next base: position 138,197,568 of record CM056718.1, on the reverse strand, counting down.
ACGTTATGAGATACAGAGCCTACACATAGGCGGATTATGCCATATTACCCCGAGCCTACACATGGTAGGGTTACGTCATCTTACCGAGCCCACAGGTGGCGGATTATGCTACATGATTCCACGATGCAGAGCGGGTGGGCGGATTATGCTACATGATTCCACAAGACACCGAGCTCGCGGTGGGCGGATTATGCTACATGATTCCACAAGACACCGAGCCCCACAGCGGGCGGATTATGTTATATGATTCCACAAGATACCGAGCCCCGGGCGGGCGGATTATGTCACATGATTCATGATGCGTGTCCCGCAAATGGGCGGATTATGTTATGTAAGATATGTAAGTTATGTGAAAAATTTGGATTAAGCTCTTAAGTAAGTATGTAAGAATATGTTGTTAAATCTTATCGAAAGAAGGAAAGAGCGGTTAATATATGATTGATTTCGCGAGTTAAAGGGCGTTCTTTATGCGATTATGATTTGATTCTTGCACGTTATTTACATTCCATATTCGCAATTTTGTTATGCGGCCCGCCGAAAGTGCGTTAAATGTCATGAGTTTAGGTACAGTGTGGATCCGCGAGCTTAGGATCTGGTTCAAAGATTTTAGATGGCTCAGATGTTCGGAGTTGTCGCTATGTATATTCAGGGGTATGGCGGGGCCTGTCCATACAGCGATTATGTTAAAACTCTTAGAGGTGCAGTCACGCATGTGTGGGTATGTTTGTAAAGAAAGGAGGCAACTGCTTCGTTCATGTATGTACGTCCAGGAAGGTAGCCCTATCGGCTGACCTGTTGTTTATTTCTGTTGTTTTATGTTATAAGTTTCATGTATGTTCCGCTGATTATCTCTGATGTTTACCGGTAAGGGTGCCCAGGTAGGGCACGATCCACGAGCTTGAGTGGTCGTGTGACGATGTCACTTGGAGTTGAAGAAGTGGAAAATTTTGTGAAGGAAAATCGATAAAACAGTGAGTTTCGAATTAGGGACTGTTTGAACAAAATAAGGTAATATATTCTTCTTCTTATAGTTTAAATAAAGTTGCATGATGTTGTAAATTAAGGGATGAAATTGTGTTAAGAGAAAACTTGAATTTAGGTAATACATGTGACTATTTGGGTGATTTGGCGAATATGGGACTGATTTTAGTACATTGGATTTAATTGTTGTTGTTGTTATCATTGTCACTAATTGCATGTTGATATTAAAGGAAATTTTGATATTGAAAGTTGTAATTAATTATGAAAGTGTTGAAATATAGATTGAATGTTAAAAAGTGGAAAGAAGAGCTAAGATAGTGTGTTCTTGGACCATAATATCTAAGAAATTGTTGGACGGTTGTAAAGGATATCTTAACATGGTTAGAAGAGTTATATTAACATGAGAAATAGGTGTATTAATCATCTTGGTTGTTGTAGTTGTGGTATTGCATAAATGTAAAAGAAAAAATGTATTATGGTAGCGTATATGAAGTATATGAGACTAATTTGATTATACCTTGGAATTGTGCTTGGTTATTGGTTTGGTTGGCATTTGTTGTAAATAGTGGATGTACATACAAACAAGGGAAGTGCTGCCCGAATTTTTATAGAATAGGAAGTCGTCATGTGATATAAAGTATGCTAGTAATCATAAGAATTGACGAACGTGTTACCATTATTATAAGTTTAAGTACTAGACGAGACATATTCTAGTAGTGAGTTGGCTAGTTCGACTAAAAGGTATGTAAAATTCTTCCTTCTTTCTTTTGGCATGATTTTTTAAGAAAGTACGGCGGACGTACATACTTTCTGCACAGTCTATTTCCTAAAGATGTTAGTCATGAGAATTGCCTTTGACTTTCTAGTAAGAAGTTCATTTAATGATTTTATCGAGTTTCCAAATGAGGTTTTAAAATGATTCATGATATGATAAGTGTTTTGAGTTTTCAAAAGATGTTTTAAAATGATACATAATATGATAGCGCCTTTTATCTATTCCATTGAGAGACAAGTGACGATTTGATATGTATAAAGCTACTCAGGATATTTCATTAGTGTTGATATGATTATATGACCTTACCGCATCCCAGAACGGGTCGGGCAGATACGCGCGCAGATTCCTTATATGACTTTATCGCGTCCCAGGATGGGCCGGGCAGTATACCTTATATGACTTTACCGCATCCCAGGAAGGGCCAGTCAGAGTACCTTATATGACTTTACCGCGTCCCAGGATGGGCCGGGCAGTATACCTTACACGACTTTACCGCGTCCCAGAGGGTCGGGCAGTTTATGTATATATGATGATTTTATATGGACATACATGACTCTCACTTTATAAGGCACATCTGACTCTCATTCGTATATGACACAATTGAAATGATAATTTTATTATTATACTTGTCTCATGATATCCTTTGGCCAGTTATGATATTTCTTACAGTACTTCATGTTTTACATACTCAATACATTATTTCGTGTTGACCCCCCCTCCCCCACCTTTCCTCGGTGGGCTGCGTTCATGCCCGCAGGTACAAATATTTAGTTCGGCGATCCTCCGGCTTAAGATTCCTGCTCAGCTGTTTTCTTGGGAGCTCCACTGTTCTGGAGTTAGCCATTTTGGTACAGATTCGCTATTTTAGTCTTATGTATATTTAGGGGCACGACGGGGCCCTGTCCCGTCATATTTTGTTATCCTTCTCATAGAGGTCTGTAGACAATTGTGGGTTGTACTTATGTAGAGTTATAAATCTGTTTTGATCAACCATGTTGTTGTATACTGTGTTGGGATGCTCCCGTGTATATGTGATACTATCTGGTGGCAACCTTGTCGGCTTACCTGTTATATTATGTTGGCTAGTTGTGACTTCCAAGAGGCAGGTGTCGATTTGGGCATATGTTATTGTTGCAGTGTTATGCTGCCGGATTTCATAGTCCTTAAGTGTAGTTGGATCATGTGTGACAGGTTAGTATAATGGCGTCATTAGGGCGTTTAGTCGCGGCTCGTTTGGTCGTGACAAGTGGTATCAGAGCAGTTATTCTTCGAAATGTCTACAGACCGTGTCTAGTAGAGTCTTGTGTATGAGTATGTTGTGCACCATACTTATACGCAGGAGGCTGCAGGGCATTTAGGATTGGTTTCTTTTCTTTCATCTCATAGATCGTGCAATAGAGCTATGTCAGTAGGATAATCCCCCCCTAACGAATTATTGTGGTTGCAGCTATGTCTCCAAAGAAAGCGACAACGGCCCAGAGAGGCAATTCAGTAGCAGACGATACTAGTCAGATCCGTAGAATTACTAGGGCCGTGCTCAATCTACGCCGGAGATTTTACTCAAGCCGGCAAGATTTGTAGGTATGGTATATGAAGGTTAATACTTGAGAAGCTCTATAATTACTGGTGTAATGACCTTGGAGTTGGCCAAAAGGCAGGGAAACAAATTACATGATTAGTAGGATATGTGTTGGTTTGGTGAATAAAGTAAGGGTTGGTTCTTCATAGCCAAGTATCGAGTAAAGACTCTAAAATTAGATATTGGTCAATGGTGGAATTTATGGTAATAGTTTGATGATGGGTGGGGTTAACTACTAGTTATGGGGAGCTTGAGTATCAATTATGGGGATAGTAACCTATGAATCAATATTGAAGAGTAGGGAAACTGCTTTATCAGCATAGAGTAAAGCCACATTTGGAGATATTTTCAAGTAATTAGCTGTTGTGGAGGATATTTTGAGAATTAAAGAACAATTGTTTAAAGATAACCCTTCACCTATAAAGAGAATAGTCTTACAGAAAGCACATGCAGAACTAGAGAAATATGTTCATTATGAAGAGGAATTTTGGAGACAAAATTCACACATGACCTGTTTTGCTGAGGGTGATATAAATACAAGGTTCGTTCACAAATTTTACATGTTAAGAGGATTCAAAATCAAGAAGGCTAGTGGATTGGAGGAGACACATTATTGGCAGATGAAGCTATTAGATATTATCATCAGCAGTTTACTCAAGAAGGTGCACCAACTGAGTTTTCTCTCTTGGATCATGTTCCGAGTATGGTTAATCAAGAGACTAAAGATCAACTTACAAGTAAGCCTACTTTGGAAGATGTTAAGAAAGCATTATTTGAATTATCTGGGGGAAGTTCAGGTGGACCAGATGGTATGATTGAGATTTTCTATTAAATGTGTTGGGATATTGTTGATGCATATGTATATAATATGGTTAAAGCTTAGATTGAATGCCAAACATTACCTAAGTCCATAACACACACTAATCTGGTGTTGTTAAAAAGGGAAATACTATAGAGACATTTGCTGATATAAGACCTGCCACTCTCAGCAACTTTATAAATAAGGTAATTTCAAGGGTGGTTTAGGATAAGCTTGAAGCACTGTTATCTTTTCTGATTCTTCCTAATCAGTTTGGCTTTGTAAAGGGAAGATGCATCATTGAGAATGTTCTTTTAACTCGGGAGATTGTGACTGGTATTAGGCTAAGGAGAAAGCCAACTAATGTGGTGTTTAAGATGGATATGATAAAGGCCTGTGATAGAGTTTCTTTTTTTTTTATTTCTGATGAAGAGTTTACATCTGCAGAGCCTAAATCTCTAAGGCTAATCATGAGAGTATTACAAGATTGTGAGCAAGTTTCAGGCCAACTGATCAATAAAGGCAAAAGTTTATTTTACATGTATAGCAATACTAATTTTTCAAGAAAAACTTTCCCATTCACCTATTTGGGATGCCCAATCACACATGCAGGGAAGAGGAAGGATGATTACAATAATTTGATAAAGAAGGTGAAGAACAAATTACAAGTCTGGAAATGAAAATTTCTATCATTTGAAGAAAAATCTACTTGGATAATCAGTGTTCTTTTAAGTATGCCAATCCATCTAGTATTAACTATAAAGTCTCCAAAATATTTCATAGATGAGTTACAGAAAGTCTTTGCAATATTTTATTGGGATAATAGAGATGAAGGCAGAATAAGGCATTAGTCCTCATGGTTGAATATGTGCTTACCTAGAGATAAAAAAAAAGTATAGGACTTAGATCATTGGTTGATGTGTCTAAAGCCTTATGTGCTAAACTTTAGTGAAATTGAACTGTTAAATAGTGGATGAGATTATTCAGGATGTGAAGGAACTTATGATAGATGAGAGATGAGATTTGTAGAAATTGCAACAGCTATTTTCTAGGGATATAGTGGATCATATCACACAAGAATTAGAGTTGCATAAATTAGCAGAAGGATGTGAAATGTCATGTTAGATAATGACAGCTTCATGTAAATTTACATAGGCAGTGCATGGGAGTTGTTAAGAAGAAAATCACACAAATCTGATGTTTTTAAGAATATATGGATACCAGGATTACCTTGTAAGATTTCATTCTTCTTATAGAGATTATGAGAGTTTAAAATACAAGTGGGGATGTCCTAAGAAGAGTTGGAAAGGAGACTGAGGCTAAATGCTGCTATTGGGAGAAAAGGAAATATGAGACCATGGATCATTTGTTTGTTTTTGGAGATCCGGTAACGCTGATATAGGTATTACGACTCAGTTTCTGTAGGTGACACGGATATTGCTAGTATGGTGAATGTTTATTGCTCTCCAAGTTCAAAGTAGTATTCGGAGCTGTACCACTTATCACTATACGGTAGATATGGAAGTGGGGAAATATTGTGTGGCATGAAGGCAAGATGACTATCTATAAGATGTGTAGACTCTTATTTTCATGGCAAAAAATATATTCTAAAGTGCCTTCCTCAGATAATGCAGATGTTTGAGGGTTTCGGGCTAAGACTAGCAAGTAAGATAGTTAAATGGGAAGTGATTAATATGAACCTCATTACAGGCTTACCTCGTACGCAGAAGAAATATCCTCAATTGTTCCCTAGGCCTACAAGTAATTCAATTCAACTCCTTATTTGATTATAGTAATTGATGAATTGTATGTGTGATATATTATGGCCCTGTGTGGCATCTGTTGGTTTACTGAATATAGGTGGATAGACATAGTTATAAAGGAGACTCTGCCGAAATTTTTATAGCATGAGACCTATTAAGAACATTCGAGGACGAATGTTTCTAAGGAGGGAATGATGTTACACTTCGTGGTTTTAAGACGATAATTAGATAATGTAATTAAGAAATAAGATTCGAATCTTGGATATAGAGTATATTTATATATGCAAATACGGAAACCAGTATACAAAAAGAGGTGTTTCCGGAATTGTTTTGGCTACAACGAGTGTAGCAATAGGAATTGAAAATGATAGTTGTATATTCCCATTATGAGTTAGTATCGTATTTTAAGAATTACGACATTGAGAATACGAAATCTTATGGAAATTTTTAGGATTTAAAAGGAGTGGAACCTAAGGTTAATAAATTGTGGGATTTATTATAGAAGAAGGGATTAATTTAAATAAGACAAGTTAGATAAGAGTACCTAATTGCAATTAAAAAAATCAGAATTTTCTTGTTTTAACTTTGAGAAAAACCCTTCACCTTCTCATCTTCTTTCATCTCATTTTCAAGACTTCATTCCCTCTCTTCTCTCAAACGATTTCTCCATTTCCATAGCAACAAATTGAAGATTTTATCTCCTCTTCTTAGACTACATTACTCACCAAAAATTGGAAGCCAAAACAACACACAAACAGTGGGCAAAATCGCACAAACAGTGGGAAACATCGACCCACTGCTGGCCGAGATTTAGAGCCAAGAAACTTCAGATTTTTGGACAAGTTTTGGAAGAAAAACGTGTAAGGATGATGGGTTAAAATTGTAGAACACATGCATGTCACTTGGAGTTGAAGAAGTGGAAAATTTGGTGAAGGAAAATCGATAAAACAGTGAGTTTCGAATTAGGGACTGTTTGGACAAATTAAGGTAATATATTCTTCTTCTTATAGTTTAAATAAAGTTGCATGATGTTGTAAATTATGGGATGAAATTGTGTTAAGAGAAAACTTGGAATTTAGGCAATACATGTGACTATTTGGGTGATTTGGCCGAATATGGGACTGATTTTAGTACATTGGATTTAATTGTTGTTGTTGTTATCATTGTCACTAATTGCATGTTGATATATTAAATGAAATCTTGATATTGAAAGTTGTAATTAATTATGAAAGTGTTGAAATATAGATTGAATGTTAAAGAGTGGAAAGAAGAGCTAAGATAGTGTGTTCTTGGACCATAACATATAAGAAATTGTTGGACGGTTGTAAGGGCTATCTTAACATGGTTAGAAGAGTTAGATTAACATGAGAAATAGGTGTAGTAATCACCTTGGTTGTTGTAGTTGTGGTATTGCATAAATGTAAAAGAAAAGAATGTATTATGGTAGCGTATATGAAGTATATGGGACTAATTTGGTTATACCATGGAATTGTGCTTGGTTATTGGTTTGGTTGGTATTTGTAGTAAATAATGGATGTACATATAAACAAAGGAAGTTCTGCCCGAATTTTTATAGAATAGGAAGTCGTCATGTGATATAAAGTATGCTACTAATCATAAGAAGTGACGAACGTGTTACCATTATTATAGGTTGAAGTACTAGACGAGACGTATTCTAGTAGTGAGTTGGCTAGTTCGACTAAAAGGTATGTAAAACTCTTCATTCTTTCTTTTGACATGATTTTTTATGAAAGTACGGCGGATGTACATACTTTCTACACAGTCTATTTCCTAAAGATGTTAGTCATGAGAAGTGCCTTTGACTTTCTAGTAAGAAGTTCATTTAATGATTTTATCGAGTTTCCAAATGAGATTTTAAAATGATTCATGATATGATAAGTGTCTTGAGTTTCCAAAGGATGTTTTAAAATGATACATAATATGATAGCGCCTTTTACCTATTCCATTGAGAGACAAGTGATGATTTGATATGTATAAAGCTACTCAGGATATTCCATTAGTGTTGATATGATTATATGACCTTACCGCATCCCAGAACGGGCCGTACAGATACGCGCGCAGATTCCTTATATGACTTTACCGCGTTCCAGGATGGGCCGGGCAATATACCTTATATGACTTTACCGTGTTCCAGGATGGGTCGGGCAGTATACCTTATATGACTTTACCGCGTCCCAGGATGGGCCGGGCAGTATACCTTATATGACTTTATCGCGTCCCAGGATGGGTCGGGCAGTATACTTTACACGACTTTACCGCGTCCCAGAGGGCCGGGCAGTTTATGTATATATGATGATTTTATATGGACATACATGACTCACTTTATAAGGCACAACTGACTCTCATTCTTATATGACACAGTTGAAATGGTAATTTGATTATTATACTTGTCTCATGATATCCTTTGGCCAGTTATGATCTTTCTTACAGTACTTCATGTTTACATACTCAGTACATTATTTCGTACTGACCCCCCTTTCCTCGGGGGGCTGCGTTCATGCCCGCAGGTACATATATTTAGTTCGGCGATCCTTCGACTTAGGATTTCTGCTCAGCTGTTTTCTTGGGAGCTCCACTGTTCCAGAGTTAGCTATTTTGGTATAGATTCACTATTTTAGACTTATGTATATTTAGGCACGACGGGGCCCTATCCCGTCATATTTTGTTATCCTTCTCATAGAGGTCTGTAGACAGTTATGGGTTGTACATATGTAGAGTTATAAATCTGTTTTGGTCACCCGTATTTGTTGTATCCGTGTTGGGATGTTCCGTGTATATGTGATACTATTCGGTGGCACTTGCTCGCCACTGCTATATATTGTGTTGGCTAGTTGTGACTCCCCAGGAGACAGATGCCGATTCGGGCATATGTTATTATTGTTGTGTTATGCTGCCGGATTTCATATTCCTTAAGTGTAGTTGGATCATATGTGACAGGTTAATATAATGGCGTCATTAGGGCATTTAGTAACGGTCCGTCGGGTCGGGTCATGACAATAAATATAAACCATAGTTGAGTGTCCCTTGATGTATGGAATAATCCGTTTTAGCACATTCATGTTCTCAACCCTGGGATCATGCATAAATAAACACACCTATTGTATGCCATACATAATATCTGGTCTCATAAAAGTAAGTTACTGAAGAGCCCCTGCAAGATTGCGATAACGGGTTGGGTCCTCGTAAGGTGAGCCAACCGCAACACCTAGCGTGGGTTTAGTATCAACGGGAGTGGAAGTTGACTTACATGAGGACATCCCAACACACTCAATAATCTCGGCGGCATATTTTCATTGTGATAAGAATAGCCCACATGCATGTCGAGCAACACCAATCCCCAAAAAGTAACTCAAGAGCCCCAAGTCGTTCATAGCAAACTCAGAACTGAGTATTGTCATGATAGACTTGCGCAAATCATCAGAAGAGGCATTCAAGATAATATCATCCACATATAATAGTATATAAGCCAGGGAAGTACCACGACGATATATGAATAATGAATTATCTGACCTGCTGTGAGAGAACCTAATAGTCCAAACATAGTCTGCAAATCTCTTATATCAAGCTCGTGGGGCCTGCTTAAGCCCATACAAGGACTTCTTCAATAAACAGACATGATGAGGATATTTGGGATCTGTAAACCTCAAGGGCTGATGCATATAAAATGTCTCTTTAAGATCACCATGTAAGAAAGAATTCTTCACATCTAACTGATGAATGACTATGTTTTCGAAAGAGCCAAACTGAGCACAATGCGAATGGTAGCCGGCTTGAATACCAGACTAAACATCTCACCACAATCCATACCCACATACCGAGTCTTACCATCACCTACAAGACGAGCTTTATGTCTTGCAAAAGAACTGTCAGCATTTTCTTTATGAGTAAAAATCCACATAGATCGAATAATATTAAGACCAGATGGACGGGACACCAACTCCCACGTCTTATTATCAATAAGAGCATTATATTCATCGGTCATAGAAATTTTCCAATTCATATCATTTAAAATAAAAATTGGGTTACGGGGTAGGGGTGATTTAAGAACATTCGAATTTAAATTGGATTTTTTTTTAATTTAAAAATACCCCGTTGACTACGAGTGACCGGTCTATGACTCGGGGAAGAATTGGGTGAATTTTAGGACATATCGGGACAGGTGATATACTGGCTAGTAGGCACTGCCTGATGGCCCAATATTGGAACTGGGTGCGTCGGCGTAAATAGAAACTAGGCCAGAACTGGGTTGGACAGGCGGCCCAGTTGCTAGACCCATGACGGGAGTTGGCAATGGGACTGGAGAACCAGCGGGCAATGGGCCCGCTGGCGGAATTTGGGTGCGAGATAAGTCATATAAATGGTGGATAATATATAGAAAGACATCATCATCCAAAAATCTATGCGAACTAGACACAGGACTACTCACCTTTGCAAATGGAAATTGAGTTTCATAAAAAATAATCTGGCGACTAATGATGATTTTATTAGACGATAAATCAAAACATTTGTAACCACGATGATTAGACGGAAAATTCAAAAACACACAAGAGGTAGAAAGGGCCTGAAGTTTGTTAATTGTGGTTGACGGAAAAAGGGGATAACACAAACACCCACAGACCCTAAGATGAGAATACGATAGAGTCTTATTAAATAAAATTTGAAGAGGGGATGAATATGTCAAACTTTTGATAGTAAGTATGTTAAGCAGATACGTAGCCATATATAGAGCATGATGCCAAAAGTAAGAGGGTACGGAAGCATGGACCAATAAAGTTCGAACAATATTGTTAATTGTGCGAATTTTTCATTCGACTTTCCCATTTTGTGAGGAAGTATGAGGACAAGAGAAACGAAAAATTATGCCATTAGTGTCACAAAAATCGCGAAATAACCCATTATCAAATTTATTGTCATTTATCACATTGTATATTTTTTATTTCTCGGTCGAATTGGGTATGGATGAATGCTCTAAATTTTAAGAATGTGAAAAAACTTGTGATTTTTCGCTAACGAAAATGTCCATAAAAATTATATCATCCAACAATAACAAATAATAACGATGACCCATAGAACTTAATCGGGAGATATCCATAAATCACTATGAATAAATTAACGTACGAGAAGTAGAGGCTACAAAAGGTAATCAAACATGTTTTCCTAAGGAACGTGATTGAAAAACTAGAGTACTACGCGTACACTTACAAGAAATAAAAAAATTATTTAAAGAAGACAAAATTAATGACCCCGGATGACCAAGACGTGAATGCCACAAGGAAGGAGCAAGAGCAGCAAAAGTAGAAGGCAAGGATAGACGCGAAAGACTAGACGTTGGTATGATAGGATAAAGATCTCCCCTACTATCACATCTCATGAGAGGAATCTCCGTCTTGAAATCCTTCACAGAAAACCCAAGAGGATCAAAATCAAAAGAAACTTAATTATCAGTGGTGATTTTACGAACAGACACCAATTTTTAAATTAATTTAGGGGCATGATAGACATTTTTTATGACAAGGGGTGGATGTGGGCCAGACAACGTTTTATGACCATAACCACGAATTGGAATCGAGTTGCCATTACCAATAATTATACCATGGTTTTTGCTCAAATTAGAATAAGACTAGAGAGTACCTTGGTCGGATGTCATGTGAGAGGTTGCATCGATGTTCATATACCAATTTGCGTCTGGCGGATTCAATCCAAGTGTATGTATTGCAGCTTCAATATCGGCTTGGGTGGGGCCCACGACATGATGGGCCTGCGGAAGTCGGGGCGTGAAGATGCTGGAAACCAGGGGCTGTTGGGCCACTGCCCATTGGCCCTGGCCCGGGCCCCCGACGAGGAGGCCCAAGGCTGGGACCAATTGGGTTGTGGCCCACTGCTGTTAGGGAGGGACCCTCTGCCACTGTTTTGGCCACCGTTACCACCGCGTTTGCCCGTGCGATTTTACCATTATTTTTGCGACTATTTTTGCCACTACTGTGTGAACAGTTTTGGCTTTAATTATTAATGAACCCTTGAGAATTTATGGAGGACGTCATCATGACCACGGGACTCGCACTAGTAGTCGCCTTCTTAGCCAAGCCGACTTCTTCCAAAGTAAGCATGAAGCGGATGTTAAGTGTATTTTGTATACACTTTTGAGTCATTTTTAGTTAGTATTTTACTCTTTTATTTTGCGTTTAGTGTAGTGTTAGGTTGTTTTTCCTTCATTTTGTGTCACAGCGGTTATAAAGGAGAAGATACTACTTTTGAGGATGAAATTGCACAATAAAAGGCCAAGAAATGAAGTATAAGAAGTCCTGGGGATTATAGAAGAAATCATACGAAGTCTGGACGAAAAAAGGACACAGAATCGCGAAATTCCGGAAATCACCGCCACCGGCGCCACGGCGCTAAATAACCTGCAGGTTCTGATTTGGTCGCAGTATTTTTGGCGCCGTGGCACCTGCCTGCAGGGCCACGGTGCCGACGCGGGATTTCTGATATTTGGGCCGAATTTCAGAGGGTTAAAAGGGTCTGAAGAGCAAGTTTTCTCAAGTATAAAACCCTAAAACCCTACTCATTATGTGATACCTTATACCATAACCTAAAAATCATACTTTTGGAGGCTAAGAAGGAGGCAAGGGCAATATTAGAGACATCTTCTTGTTCAAGTTATTTTCTTTCCCTTATTTTATATCAGTTTATGTTGGATTGTAATTTAGTTCTTGACATGACAATGTTTAGGAGCTAATTACTTTAGTAGGGTTTCCGTCGAATCTTCTTGAAGCTATTTCATATAGTTAATGCAGTAGTTATTGATTTCTTCTTCAGCGTATTAAGATCTATTCAATATTGCTATGGTTGCTTGATAATTAACTAACTATTAATTGTCATCACTTATATGATTTCGAATCAAAAGTCTAAAAAGTGAGATTTGAATATGCTGTAATTGTCTAGACATAGGTTAAAATCGTGGACGAAAGTATCCCGATACTTGTGTAGTATTTAAAGGTTATTGTTCTTAATCCTCCTGTGTGATAAAACTTATCATAAAAATATAGAAGATTTCTACACTAGGTTGAGCTCTTATATGTTCTAACCGAAATATAATGACAGATTTATTAACCTGCTATCTTAATAAGAAGAAGAATCACTAGCATTGCATTAACACGTGAAAGAGTGGATAGTTGAGGAGATTGAAAGCCCTATTTCCTTCATAATTGTTATAAACCCAAAGTAGTATAATCTCTAGTTTAATTTCTGCACTTAGTCATAATTCTTAGTCTAAAATCCAAACTAAAGAACGTCAACCAAATAGATACCATAGAATAGAAAATCGGTACTTAATAAACCAGTCTATGTGGACGATAAACTCGGTCTTACAGATCTTTATTACTTGAACGATACGTACACTTGCGTAAGCATTTAGAAATATCGCAACAAGTTTTTGGCGCCGTTGTCGGGGACTGGCGTACTGTTAATATCGATTTATCTATTCTTATTTCTAATTTGGTTTTTATTTTCAGTTTTTTTATTTTTATTTTGCTTTAGTGTTGTTTGCCGTGATATGTGTTGTTTTTATAGTCTTAGGAACTTGGTTTATGCGAAGTAGGAGATGAGCTGACATTCCTATCCCTCTGAACCCTGAGATTGAGAGATGTGCAGACAGAACATGAAAGAGAAAAAAGCAGCTGATTCCATAGCAATGGGAGATCAACGACACAACAATTTGATGGATGATGAGTTACCGCTTGTCTTAAGACAACTACAAGGGTGCAGAATTGCATCAGGCTTCCAACTTTTGAAGCCAATAATTTTGAGATCAAACCAGTCATATTGCACATGGTTCAAAGCTCAGTTCAGTTTGGGGGATTACTGTTAGGCATATTTCATATACCTATTTTGAGTCATTTTCGATTAGTATTTTACCTATTTTTGTTGCGTCTAGTACAGTTTTAGGGTTGTTTTTCTTTCTTTTGAGTCACAGCGGTTCGAAAAGGCAAAATGGAAAAAAGGAGCGAAAAGTGGGAATAAAAGGAGGTCCCGAGGCTGAAAAAGGTCGAAAATCGATGACTCGGAAAAAACAAACACAACGCGCGCGGCCCAGAGGGACGCGGTGCCATTTATTCAGAGAGCTGCAGGAGTTTCGCATCACCGCTGTCGACTGTAGAACCGCGGTGCCGGTACATAATTTTTCAGTTCCGAGTTGGAATTGGCCAAGGGCAATAGGGTCCCTAGGGCACGAAATTGATACATATTTAAAACTATAGGGATCAGTTTTTAGGAGGGGGGGGTCCATTCTTGAACACAAGAACAACACAAGGCACTTGGAGCAACAATTGGAGACTTTAACTTCGTAATGTTTTATCTTTAGTTTTTATTTCAGTTTTATGTTGGATATTGTGTTAGTTCGTAGCAGGTCTATGGCTAGGAACTAAACACTTAATTAGGGTTTTCCTTGTGATTCACTTGAACCTTTATTCATAATTTGATGCAATAGTTTGATTACTTCTTCAATTATTAAGATCTATTCAATAATTGATATGAATGTTTGATAGTTAATTGATCACTAAATATCATAACATATATGATTTCGAATCAACAACCGAGATGAGAGATTTGGATATGCTGTAGTTGAATAGACATAGGTTAAAATCGTGGACGACAGTACCCCGATACTTGTGTAGCTTTATAGGTTACTGTCCTTAATCCTCCTATGTGGTAAATCCTATCATAAAAATATAGAAGGGTTCTGCACTGGGGTTGAGTGATTATATATCCTAACCGGAATATAAGACAGTCTAGTTAACCGCTATCTTAACATAGAAGAAGAATCATTCTAGAACGCATTAAGGATTGAATAAAGTGGATAGTTGATGATTTTGGAAGCCCTAATTCCTTCATAATCTGAAGACAACCTAATTAGTTTACTTATTTCTTGCAATCATTCCAGTAGTTAAATAAAAACTCCAATCAATATTTGTTCGCCAAATAGATAACACAAAATAGATGCTCGGTACTCAGAAACCAGTCTTTGTGGACGATATTCGGTCTTACATACTATATTACTTGAGACGATATGTACACTTGCATTTTGCGCGTGTGGAAATCACCTAACAAGTTTTTGGCACCATTGCTGGAAACTGACGTATATCTAATATCGAACCATCTATTTTTATTTCTAATTTGGCTTTATTTTTATTTTTATTGTTAGAACCGTGTGTCGTGATCTGTTTGTTGATTGTGATCTATTTCAGGAATCTAGTGTATGCGAAGTAGGAGAGGAGCAAACACTCCTATCCCTCTAAACCCTGAGATTGAGAGACTTTGCAGACAAAACAGGAAAGATAAAAGAACTGCTAAATTATTAGCAATGGGAGATCAGCAGAACAAAAATGGGATACCAGTAGAGGGGTTGAATAATGAGATACTAGTTGCCCCGGGACAAGTCCCACCACATGCGGAGATGAGTTTGGGGGACTATGTTCTTCCCGCAGTCTTGCATCAGGCTCCTAGCTATAGGGGCTAACAATTTTGAGATCAAGCCAGCCATCCTAACATGGTCTAAAACACAGCACAGTTTGGGGGACTACCATCTGATGATCCCCACATGCACATTGCAAACTTCCTGGAGCTGTGTGCTACTTTCAAATACAATGATGTCACTGACGATGCCATCATACTGAGGCTCTTCCCATTCTCACTGAAGGATAGAGCCAAAAGTTGGTTGAACTCACTGCCTTCCAACTCCGTCACTACTTGGCAGGACCTGGCCCAATAGTTTCTAGCAAGGTTCTTCCCTCCTTCCAAAGCAGCAAAGTTAAGAGGAGAGTTGAACAATTATTACCAAGTGGATGGTGAGTCGCTCTATGATGCATGTGATCGATTTAAGGATCTGCAGAGGAAGTGCCCACATCATGGCATAGAAAAGTGGATGTTGGTCCACATCTTTTATAATGGGCTGAGTGGTACTACGCGTACCATCATTGATGCAGCAGCATGGGGTGCCTTCATGAAAAAGAGTGCCAATGAGACACATGATTTACTAGAGGATATGTGTCACGCCCCGAACCACGGGCCCGCGACTGGTGCCCTACCTGGGAACCCTTCTATTCCTACAACACAATAAACAGCGGAAGATAAATAACACTCATTTTTTTTCTTCTTAAAACAAAGGCAATGCCGATAAGGCTGCCATAATATAAATCACCCAAAAGGGTCTACACTATTCAATAATGTAAATACAACTCTAGCCATCCAAATTCACATACGTATGTATGCACCTCTAAGATTTTGGACATATACTATGACGGGACAAGGCCCCGCCGTACCCCTGAATATAGCTAGCCATAATGACAAGCTCCGGAATATTGGAGCCATCTCAAAATGCTGAACCAAGATCCTAAGCTCGCGGATCCACAACTGTGTACCTAAACCTGCAGACATGAACGCATCCCCGGCAAAATCGACACGTGCCGAATATGGAACGAAAATAAGGTACGATGAAAGCAGATCATAACTGTACAAAAGAATGACAGGGGCAAGTATAAAAAGTAAATACCAGATCCTACCATGCCATTACAACTCATGAACTTAATCGCACATTATTATCTTTTCCCATTTTTCAATAAGAGTTATAGTCAAATTCTTACGTACATACTTAGGAAAAATCATCAAGTTCATAACCATATAACTTACGTATCTTGCATAACATAATCCGACCCTTTATAGAGGGACGCCTCATTTTGGAGTTCACTTTGATTATCCATACGTAATAACGTAACCCGGCCCACTCTGCGGGACACAACGAAGTCATAAAAAGTCTTCCCACGAAGGTATACTGCCTGGCCCATTCTGGGACGCGGTAAAACCATATAAGTCTACCCATAAAGGTATACTGCCCGGCCCAATCTGGGACGCGGTAAAGTCACATAGTCTTCCCATAAAGGTATACTGCCCGACCCAATCTGGTACTGCCCGGCCCAATCTGGGACGCGGTAAAGTCACATAGTCTTCCCATAAAGGTATACTGCCCGGCCCAATCTGGGACGCGGTAAAGTCACATAGTCTGCCCATAAAGGTATACTGCCCGGCCCAATCTGGGACGCGGTAAAGTCTTTACATAACATTTTAAACCATCTTTTCACTTCTTCTTAAGTCATTGTAACAGCTTCTCATTAAGCTAATATAACAACATTTCACTTTAGAGAACTTAAGGCACTTTTCTTCCTTCTTACATTAGGGAAAGTTAAACCCATAAGTACCACATACATACATACTTAAAAAGGATCATAAAACTCCTTCTCTTTTAAATCAATAACTTCTTCTCAAGTTACATTCTCTTTTGAAATCAAGCCTCTTAACTTTTGAAATAAATCATAGAAACCATACTTTTTAAATCAAGTCATTCATTCCTTTAAGAATCAAGTCCCATAACTTGAAAATAAAGTCTTATAACCTTTTAAGAATTCAAGGTTCATAGTCTTAAAACTTCATGACATAAACTCTTTAAATTAAGTAACATATACTTTTATGAGTTGCGAATAGGTTATACTTGTTTATAACGATCTTATTAAAACAGCCATGATCTAGAAAATGTAATACAATTTTGTCTTATCTTAGTTTCTATGCAGATGGAGAATTCTACTCATTTTAGTATAATTGATTGTCGATACATTTTTATTAACGCTGCAATGACTTGTTCGATACTTATTCTCATTAGTGCAGTAAATCAGCAAAGTCACCTCAACTCCACATACTTCCTAACGACTCTTACCAACATCCCCCATAAGACTTGGTAAAAACTTAGGATAACTTAGACATACCTTTTACATAGAGTAAATCAACATACGTACCTCTTAACTTCTAAGAGTAGAAGGAATCATGAAATAACACCACATGTATATTTCATACATAGAACATGTCAAAAGAAGGAAGAGGTTCACATACCTCGCGACGACTATCGACAAGTAGCAAAATGCTCCAAGTACTTTAACCTTGCTAGCTATTCCACCCTTCAAGTAGAATACGCTACACGTAGTACTCCAACCTATGATAACCATAACATGTCTATCAACTTCTAGCTTATCAACGTGGAATAATACTAAGTGCTAGGTCTCTTATTCTACAGAAATTTGGGCAGCATTTCCTTTGTTTCTACGAACTTTTCCACCTTTTTCAAGGCCCGAATTCAATAACCAATATGCCACATTTAAGGCTCAACACATCAACCAATCCAAGGAGATTACACGCCTTACAGGACGTGTAAAATTCTGCCCCACAATTAATACCAAGTAGTTCAATAAACAATGCCATTCTCGGCTAAATAGGTGCAACAACATATAATCATTTCCAATTCCTTCTCAATCCAATTTGTTAAGTCTAACATATTATATAGTTGTAAACAACTTTAACAACTATAATTCCTTCTTTATATAACATGCGACGACTAAAACTAATAACCAAATTGAATTACAATTTCAAGGCTAAACATGCTAGTTTCGGATTAGTGGTTCCAATATCCATAACACTTATCAATCTCCATTATGTATATCTCATGCTTGTTTATATACATCACTACACCAATATGAAAACTTTAATCACTAAGAGGACAAGGTTGTTACCTTGATAAGCCCAAAACAGTCCAATAAATCCCGCCCATTTTAGCCCTCTTTCCGCAATTCCTCTTCACGTTAAAATCACCTCTACGAACCCCCTACAAGCTTGTCAGCATATTTCCTTCTTGTCGCCTTTCCAAAAATCTCATCACACTTAGGGTTTATCGATTTTTGAGAGAGAAGAGAAGAGCAATTTCTTGGAATGAAATCTTGCAAATGGTCAAGTCTTGAAAGACTTTGGCCATAATATAAGGTCTAGCTTGCTTTACAAGTTGGGAGGGACACTTGTCGCCCTCCCATAGGCCTCTACAAAAATATCTTCTATTTTTACACCTTTTCCGCAAAAAACCCCGCCTCGGCGCCGCGGCCCTGCAGTCGGCGCCGTGGCGCTGCAACTTCAGACAGTTTCAGGGCTTACGGAGTCGCGGCCCTGCATCCGGCGCCGTGGCGTCTGACCCTTTCTCTTTTGTCAGCAGATCTTGTAACGTCCATAACTTTCTACTCCGATGTCCTATCGAGAAGCGGTTTATTGCGTTGGAAACTAGACTCAATGAACTTCATACTAGGCTTTTGAAACACTTAAAAGCTCCCAATATACTAGGAGATATACTACTCCAAAGTTGACTGAAAATCTGTCTAAAATAATATTCTGCCAACTTCTTTTTCTTTTTTTCCAAATTCGAATCTTATTTCCTTTCGTACGTTCTCATCTCATCCTCTTGGAATTACGGGGCGTAACAATATGGCAGACAACAACCATCAGGGAACAGATGACAGGTCAGTGACCAACAGGAAGGTCATGTGTATTCATGAATTAGATGCAATCACTGCCCTGAATACACATGTAGCCCTTCTGACAAAGCAACTGCAGCAGAACACCATGACTGTGAATGTAGTCAAGACGTCTGTAAATTGTGAGATTTGTGAGGGCCCATATTATTTTAACAGATGCATAGTAGTTGATCCCAACAATATGCCAATGGAGTAGGTTCAGGCGGTTGGGAACTTTCAGAGGCCTTACAACTCCAACACGTATAATCCAGGGTGGAGAAATCACCATAACTTTTCATGGAGGAACGACCAACCCCAGCAGCAGACATATCAAAGTGGTTACCAGAGCCAGCAGGGACACAATCAGGCCACTTCATCCCAGCAGTTTAGGCCACCGCATGCAGCAGAAAAGCCCGATGAATCGAGAGTCAGATCGCCACACTGACCAACTCACAGAATCAGTTCATGTCAGAAACCAGGTCCTCTCTTAGGAACTTGGAAACACGGGTTGGGCAGCTTACAAAGATGGTAACTAACAGGCCACAGAGCGCTCTCCCAAGCAATACAGAGGTGAATCCTAGAGAACAATGTCAAACAGTATTATTGAGGAATGGAAAGCATTTGGAGCACGTTTCTCCCCAGCCCGCAGTGGTAAGTGAGAATGAGGGTGAGAAGGTAGTTGAAGTAGAGAAAAGGGGGGTCACTGAGGACCGCCCTACAGTTGAAAAAGCTCCACCAGCACCTTTGAGGGAATATGTTAATAAAATCCCTTATCCTCAGAGGCTACAAAAGAAGACAGTTGACAAGCAGTTCTCCAAGTTCTTGGAGGTGTTCAAAAAGATACACATAAATATTCCCTTCATTGAGGCGCTAGAGCAGATGCCCGCATACTTCAAGTTCATGAAGGAGATACTTGGGAAAAAGAGGAGGCTAGCGGATTATGAGACAGTGTCATTGACAGAGGAGTGCAGTGCCATCTTGCAAAAGAAACTGCCTCCTAAGCTTAAGGATCCAGAGAGCTTCACCTTGCCCTGCACTATTGGTAGGGTGACATGCAACAGGGCGTTGTGTGATCTAGGGGCTAGCATCAATCTAATGCCCCTATCTGTCTTCAAGAGGTTGGGTTTGGGGGAAGCCAAACCGACCACAGTAAATCTGCAGCTAGCCGACCGAACTGTGGTGCATCCCAGAGGCATAATCGAAGATGTGTTGGTTAAGGTAGGAAAGTTCTTCTTCCCTACAGACTTCCTTATTCTTGATATAGAAGAAGATGATGAGATATCAATCATCTTGGGGAGACCATTCCTTGCTACTGGGAGAGCCTTGATTGATGTGGAAAAGAGGGAAGTGAGACTCAGGGTTTAGGAGGAGGAGATAGTGTTCAAGGTGTTCAAATCCGCCATTGAGTCTCATGCCATTGACAAGTGTTTCGCAGAAAGTACAGCTGGCCCAGTAGTTCAGCCAGTGCAGGCCAAAGCTAGGGAGACCATCCCTACAACATTAAACCCACAGGTCAGCAAGGTGGCAGGAACAAAAATTGATGAGATGAAAGCCCTCGAAAAGGTAAGTATTACTGAACCCCCTCTGGTGAAGAAGAAAAATAGAATGAGAAAGAGGAGGATGATTATGAAATGGATAGGTTGTGGGGTTAAATTACCCCAATGATTTTTGATAAGTAACCTGCGTCCGGCTAAAAGACGTTAAAGACAACGCTACTTGGGAGGCAACCCAATGTTTAAATTCTGCAATTTATTTTAATTAGGACAGTCTCACTTTTGGTGTGTTTGTTATGTTGTGATGCCAGGTGAAGGACTCAGAGGATGGAGCATGAAGGAAAGGGCGAAAAGAAACGAATCGAAGACCGCAGATCGTCAGATCGCGCAGCGTGCGAATCTTCGTGAAAGCCTCAGATTTATGATCGCGGTGCCACAGAGGCAAAACTGCGATGCCAGTTCACAATCCCCGAAAATATGAAAAGGCCCGGAATCGCCAAATCTCCTCCCACAGATACCGTCACAATGCAATATCCGCCGCCACCACCACTATTTTGAGCCGATGTACGTCTGTAAGTCATCTCTGTTTCATCTTTGAGTCATACACATTTGGGACAATGTGTCAGTTAAGTTTGGGGAGGTACTTGTACTTTCTTATAATTTTGAGTCGTTGATTTGTGTCTTTTATGTGTCTATATGAGTCACAATATTTTTTTTATCATGCATGTTGTAGTTACTTGAAACGCCTAGTGAAATAAGTAGGATAATGTAATGGAATGATATGCAAAAATCTGTGTGCTTAAGTTAAATATGTCAAAGATTCATGAAAACCTGATTAGTTGGATTATTGTGTGCTTAGCCTGTGTATGTCAATTGCGAAAAAATGTCCTGCATGCTTGCTATTTGAGGCGAAATAATTAGGATGTACATTTTAGGGGGAGGATTCAGACATTCATTTGTTAGCCCTTCTTACCTTTCATTATCTACTCTGACAATGAATTGTATCCCTAGTCAGCCCTTTGAGCCTAAAATGAAAAACTATTTCTTTGACACCCCAATTCCCTCGTGTGCCATAAGCAATAACTGATGATACGGAGAAAAAAGAAAGTGAAAAAGAAATACAAAAGAGAGCAAAAATAAATTATGCACCCCAATTAAAATATGAAAAAGCTTATGTTTGGGGGTGCCAATGCGAATGTGTATGTTCCGCTATCAACAAAAAGAGAAAAGGGAGTAACGGGTATGAACTAAAAAGAATACAACAAGAAAGAGAAACAAGTTGAATGAAAAGCGCTTATGGTACGTAATTTGAGCCTAAATGCCTATTTTTACCTACCCCTGCCTAAGCCTACATTACAACCATGAAAAGTCCTGCTGATACCTAGTATGTATGTCCATGATTAGTGGAGAATAACAATTAAACAGGCTATAGTACCTTGACAAAAATGCAATGACATTGACATGCATAGGTTAGGTATTCATGCTTCCAGTGATTGTGACTGAAATGAATCTGCGAAATATCTAACTTGAAATTCTAGATTGTTCAATGCATGCTACATCTATTCCTACATATTGTCCTAACTAACGTTCATGTGTTTCTAAGTGACATTTTGCAACTGCTTGACGTGAGTCTTTTGATTTTATTTCTTTGTTCTGTTTTCTTCTTTGCTCGAGGGCGAGCAAAGTTTAAGTTTGGGGGTTTGTTAGGCATATTTCATATACCTATTTTGAGTCATTTTCGATTAGTATTTTACCTATTTTTGTTGTGTCTAGTACAATTTTAGGGTTGTTTTTCTTTCTTTTGAGTCACAGCGGTTCGAAAAGGCAAAATGACAAAAAGGAGCGAAAAATGGACATAAAAGGAGGTCCCGAGGCAGAAAAAGGTCGAAAATCAATGACTCGAAAAAACCACAGCAGCATCGCGGTGCCCAGAGGCAGGACCGCGGTGCCATTTATTCAGAGAGCTACAGGAGTTTCGGCATCGCGGTCGACTGTAGAATCGCGCGCTTGCATGAAATTTTTCGCCCGAGTTGGAATTGGCCAAGGGAAATAGGGTCCCTAGGGCACAAAATTGATACCTATTTGGGATCAGTTTTTAGGAGGGGAGTCCATTCTTGAACACAAGAACAACACAAGGCACTTGGAGCAACAATTGGAGACTTTAATCTTCGTAATTTTCTATCTTTAGTTTTTATTTCAGTTTTTTGTTGGATATTGTGTTAGTTTGTAGCATGTCTATGGCTAGAAACTAAGCACTTAATTAGGGTTTTCCTTATGATTCACTTGAACCTTTATTCATAATTTGATGCAATAGTTTGATTACTTCTTCAGTTGTTAAGATCTATTCAATAATTGATGTGAATGTTTGATAGTTAATTGATCACTAAATATCATAACATATATGATTTCGAATCAACAACCGAAAGGAGAGATTTGGATATGCTGTAGTTGAATAGACATAGGTTAAAATCGTGGATGACAGTACCCCGATACTTGTGTAGCTTTATAGGTTATTGTTCTTAATCCTCCTATATGGTAAATCCTATCATAGAAATATAGAAGGGTTCTGCACTGGGGTTGAGTGATTATATATCCTAACCGGAATATAAGACAGTCTAGTTAACCACTATCTTAACATAGAAGAAAAATCATTTTAAAACGCATTAAGGATTGAATAAAGTGGATAGTTGACGATTTTGAAAGCCTTAATTCCTTCATAATATGAATACAACCTAATTAGTTTACTTATTTCTTGCAATCATTCCAGTAGTTAAATAAAAACCACAATCAATATTCGTTCGCCAAATAGATAACATAAAATAGATGCTCGGTACTTAAAAATCAGTCTCTGTGGACGATATTCAGTCTTACAAACTATATTAATTGAGACGATACGTACACTTGCGTTTTGCGTGTGTGGAAATCGACTAACAATTACCGTCTGAAGATCCACATTTGCATCTAGTAAATTTCCTGGAGCTATGTGCAACTTTCAAGTACAATGGTGTTACTGATGACACCATTCGATTGAGACTCTTCCCATTCTCACTCAGGGATAGAGCAAAATGCTGGCTGAACTCATTACAGGCGAAATTCATCACTACATGGCAAGATTTAGCCCACAAGTTTCTTGCCAAGTTCTTCCCCCAGCTAAGGCAGCGAAGCTCAGAGGTGAGTTGAATAACTTTTATCAGCTGGAGGGAGAACCATTATATGATGCATGGGAGAGGTTTAAAGACTTGCAAAGAAAGTTCCCACATCATGGGATTGAGAAGTGGATGCTAGTCCACATATTTTACAATGGGCTATGTGGTACAACTCGTACCATCATTGATGTTGCAGAAGGAGGAACGTTCATGAAGAAGAGTGTCAATGAGGCACATGATTTGCTAGAAGATATAGCCACAAATAATCATCAGGGGGCCGATGAGAGAGCAGTGAACATCAG
This sequence comes from Przewalskia tangutica, assembly GCA_029844215.1. Lineage (NCBI taxonomy): Eukaryota > Viridiplantae > Streptophyta > Magnoliopsida > Solanales > Solanaceae > Przewalskia > Przewalskia tangutica. Next base: position 138,173,336 of record CM056718.1, on the reverse strand, counting down.
GAAAGTGACTAGGATTCATGAGTTAGATGCTATCACTATATTGACTGCGCAGGTAGCCACTTTGACAAAACAGATGCAGCAGAGTACCATGACAGTTAAAGCAGTTCAGACACTAGTGAGATGTAAAATTTGTGAGGGTCCCCATACTTTTGATAGGTGTACAGCAGTGGACCCAAATAATGTGGCCATGGAGCAGGTTCAGGCAGTGGGGAATTTTCAGAGGCCCTACATCAATGTATTCTCTAACACATATAGTCCGGGGTGGAGAAATCATCCAAATTTTTCATGGAAGAATGAACAAGGGCAACAACCACAATTTCATGCATCGTCCTAACAGCAGTTCAACCCACCAGACCCACAAGAGAAGTCAGATGAAATAAGAGAAATAAGAGCAACACTGATGACCTTGGCTAAATCCCAGACAGAATCCAACAACTCCCAGACTCAATTCATGAAGGAGACCACCCAGTTCATGACCGAGACTAGGTCATCCATCAGGAGTTTGGAAACACAGGTGGGACAGCTGGCGAACACATTGAATAATAGAGAGCAATGTAACCTTCCTAGTAATACAGTGATGAATCCAATGGAGAAATGTCAAGCAAACAGTTTGAGAAGTGGGAAGCAGTTAGAGCATATGGCACCCCAACCAGTGGTTGAAAAGGAGAAGGATGTGGGGAAGACAATTGAGGTAGAAAATGAGGGTGTTACTGATGACCACCCTATTTTAGAGAAGGCTCCAACCGCAATGATGAGGGAGTATACAGACAAAATTTCTTACCCTCAAAGACTGCAGAAGAAGACTTGGATAAGCAGTTTTCGAAATTTTTGGAGGTATTAAAAAAATTGCATATCAACCTTCCATTCATTTAAGCTTTGGAGCAGATGTCAGCTTTTGCGAAATTCATGAAAGACATCCTATTTAAGAAGAGAAAGCTGACAGATTATGAGACAGTGGTGCTGACAGAGGAGTGCAGTGCTATATTGCAGAAGAAACTTCCCCCTAAGTTGAAAGATCCAGGGAGTTTCACCTTACCTTGCACCATAGGAAATGTGACATGCAAGCAAGCTTTATGTGATCTAGGGGCAAGTATCAACCTGATGCCCCTCTTTGTGTTCAAAAGACTTGGTTTGGGGGAGGTAAGACCAACCACAGTCACCCTGCAGCTAGTTGATCGCTCGGTTGTGCATCCCCAAGGAATAATTGAAGATGTGTTGGTACAAGTGGGTATTCCTGCTGATTTCATCATTTTAGACATAGCTGAAGATGAGAATATGCCCATGATCCTTGGGAGACCATTCCTAGCCACATGGAGAGCCATCAATGATGTTGAAAAGGGGGAGTTAAAACTCAGAGTTCAATATGAGGAAATGGTATTCAAAGTTTTCAAGCAGCCCACTGAACCTGAAGTCGATGCTAGATGTTTTGCTATTGGGGTAGTGGATAAGGTTGTGCCTAAGAAGAGCCTCAAAAGTATTGATGCTCGTGGGGTACCACCAAAGCAGCATGAAGAACCTCATGGTAAGACTTCTGAACTAGCAATTGATGAAAAAGAATTGAACTTCTCTGAAATCAAAACTGTGAAAAAGAAGAGGAGAAGGAGAAAGAGAATGGTGCTAAAATGGATATGCGGATGGGATACTCTACCCCCTTGATCTAGTAAGTAACCTGCATCCGGCTAAAAGACGTTAAAGATAGCGCTACTTGGGAGACAACCCAATGGTTTTAATTATGTTATTTAAATTTTGTTTTAGTTTGTTTTATTTTGTCTTGAACAGTCTCACGATCTGGTATGTTAGTGTTTTTGGATGACAGATAAAAGCAGGAACTGACTCCGAGGAGAAAATGGCAAAAAATGCTGAAAATTGAGAAAATTGGCAGCAGCGCCGTGGCGCCAAAATGTAGGGCCACGGCGCTGAAACTTCAGAGAGCCAGATGCCTTGTAATTTCCAGAATTTTTCCTCTCAGACCTCCGTTATGACCGCTAGAGCCAGATGTCGCGCAATTTCAAGAATTTTTCCTCCCAGACCTCCGTTATGACCGTTGTGTTGTGTCAGTAAGTTGTCCCTTTATTTTTAGTCTTCTCACATTGGGAACAATGTGTAGATTAAGTTTGGGGGGTATCTTATTTTGTTTTATTGTCTTGTTTTTGAGTTTTTTTTATTTGTCTTTGTGTTGTTTTGTGTATTTTTGAGTCATAATTTTTTTATGGATCATGCATGTTGTAGTTGCTAAAGATATTGAGTGGATAAAGTGGGATAATGTAATGGAATTACAAGTGACATTCTGTGTGCTTAAGTTAGATATGCAAAAAAATCATGACATCTAATTATTTGGGATATTTGTGCTTAGCCTATGTGTGTCAGTTATGGAAAGAAAGGTTGAAAAATGTCTAGAAAATCTATTTTCTTGTTATTTGAGGCGAAATAGTTAAGATGTACATGTTTAGCGAGATGATTCAGGCATTTCTTTGATAGCCCTTCTGAACATTCATTACCTACCCTGACATAAATTGTATCACTAATCAGCCTCTTTGAGCCTAAATAATATCTTTGTTTTGACAACTATGATTCCCTAAGTTGTTCTATAAGTAATAATTGAGAATGATTGGGATGAAAGTGTTGAAAAAGAAATGAAAAAAGAGAGTGAAAATTTAATGCACCCCAATGAAAAATATGCAAAAATCTAAGTTTGGGGGTGCTTGTTATTTATAATGTATCTCACTCTCTCAAAAGAAAAAAAGGGAGAAAATAGGTATAAGATTAAAAAGAAAATCAGAAAGAAGGAAAAAGAGTTGAATGAAGAATGCTTATGGTACGTAATTGAGCCTAAATGCCTACTTTTACCTACATCTGCCTAAGCCTACATTACAACCTTTGAAAGTCCTGGTGATCTTTAATATGTATATCTATGATTAGTGGAGAATAACAAGTAAACAGGTCTATAGCCTTTGGAAAAGATTGAATGAAATTGACATGCATAGGTTAGGTATTTGTATTTCCAGTGACTATGATCTAATTGAATTTGCGAAATATCTAACTTAAAATTCTAGATTGCTAAATATTCATGCTATGTATGTTCTAACATATTATCCAACTTTCATCCATGATTTTAAAGAAGCATTACTATAACTATTTGATCAATTTCATAGAGTTTTTGTTTTTATTTTGTTTAGTGTTTTACTCGAGGGTGAGTAAAGTGTAAGTTTGAGGGTGTTTGTTAAGTGTATTTTGTATACACTTTTGAGTCATTTTTAGTTAGTATTTTACTCTTTTATTTTGCGTTTAGTGTAGTGTTAGGTTGTTTTTCCTTCATTTTGTGTCACAACGATTATAAAGGAGAATATACTACTTTTGAGGATAAAATTGCATAAGAAAAGCCCAATAAATGAAGTATAAGAAGTTCCGGGGAGTATAGAAGAAATCATACGAAGTCCGAACGAAAAAAGGACACAGAATCGCGAAATTCCGGAAATCACAGCCACCGGCGCCACGACGCTAATAACCTGTAGGTTCTGATTTGGTCGCAGTATTTTTGGCGTCGTGGCGCCAGCCTGTAGGGCCACGACGCCGACGCGGGATTTTTGATTTTTGGGCCGAATTTTAGAGGGTTAAAAGGGTCTGAAGTGCAAGTTTTCTCAAGTATAAAACCCTGCTCATTATATGATACCTTATACCATAACTTTAAAATCATACTTTTGGAGGCTAAGAAGGACGCAAGGGCAAGATTAGAGACATCTTCTTGTTCAAGTTATTTTGTTTCCCTTATTTTATTTCAGTTTATGTTGGATTGTAATTTAGTTCTTGACATGCAATGTTTAGGAGCTAATTACTTTAGTAGGGTTTCTGTCGAATCTTCTTGAAGCTCTTTCATTTAGTTAGTGCACTAGTTATTGATTTCTTCTTCAGCGTATTAAGATCTATTCAATATTACTATGATTGCTTGATAATTAACTAGCTATTAATTGTCATCACTTATATGATTTCGAATCAAAAGTTTGAAAAGTGAGATTTGAATATGATGTAATTGTCTAGACATAGGTTAAAATCGTGGACGAAAGTACCCCGATAATTGTGTAGTATTTAAAAGTTATTGTTCTTAATCCTCCTGTGTGGTAAAACTTATCATAGAAATATAGAAGATTTCTACACTAGGTTGAGCCCTTATATGTCCTAAACGGAATATAATGACAGATTAGTTAACGTGCTATCTTAATAAGAAGAAGAATCACTAGCATTGCATTAACACGTGAAAGAGTGGATAGTTGAGGAGATTGGAAGCCCTATTTCCTTCATAACTGTTATAAACCCAAAGTAGTATAATCTCTAGTTTAATTTCTGCACTTAGTCATAATTCTTAGTCTAAAATCCAAACTAAAGAACATCAACCAAATAGATACCATAGAATAGATAATCGGTACTTAATAAACCAGTCTCTGTGGACGATAAACTCAGTCTTACAGATCTTTATTACTTGAACGATACGTACACTTGTGTAAGCATCTAGAAATATCGCAACAACGGGCTTAATAGAACTTTGAGAAAGGATTACTTTGACGAATGAGAGCTCCAACGTCACTATAGGCCTCAGATAGTCCAACGACCATCTGTAAACAAGACGATCTTCACTAACGGGCGCACCAATGTTGCGGAGTTGGTCCGCCAATTCCTTAAACCTTTTGCAATAAGCTGAAATATTCGGGAAATCTTTCATGTTGACGTGGGAGAATTCCTGCTCAAGTGTAATAGCTCTGGAATTTTGATTATCTTGGAATATGTCATGTAGCCTATCCCAAACAGCCATCGCTGTAGCGTCCGACTCAATAATCGTCTGCAACAGATCGGTAGATATAGTGGAGTAAATCCACTGAAGGACTGTGGCATCAAGAGTCGTCCATAACTTAGGACCATCCTCACGTTTAGGAACCTCTGTATCCTCATGAGTTGCGGGGATTATGTGATGGATGACTTGATGCGAGTGTGCGTGAAATTTGAATAATTCAGCCCACATCGCATATTGAACGTTTTCTATTTCAAGAATAAAAGGGATATGATTCTTGATGTTAGAAGCAACAAGGGCATGATGAAATGTGTTCTTTGATGTAGACATAATGAAAGAAAAATACGTGAGGAATTTGGAAGAGAGAATGTGGGATAGGAAATTGCACAGAAACCGAGGAGAGGTGCTCGACACTGAAGGGAAAATTGGAGAGAAAATTTTCAACATAGACTTCTGATACCATGAAAGAAATAATCTCTTGATTTTTTTCATTAATGAAAGAGTATATATACAAATTACAATTTTCATAATAGGAAAATTATATTCATATTTTACTCCCAAAACCTTATTATACTTGTACAATAATTATACAATTATGGTAAGTATATAATTTTAATTTAATAAAATCTACCCAATTTAAAACAACAAATCCGTGCCACGTGATTAACAAATAAGGTATATCACGATATTCATCAATTATCACATACATTATCCTTCTTAAGTTAATGGCATTTGTGTAGGAGAATTTCTTTTCAGTGTTAAATAAAACAAATGCGCTATCTCCTGTTTAGTAAAAAAAAACCGGGGCTTTTCGAAATCACCAACTTGTAAATATTAAAACCCCATAAAGAATTTGCAGAACAGACTGCATTATAGCTATATATAGTCCCTCCCTTCACTACTTGTCCATCATGAACTTTGCACACACCTTTAAGAAAAATAAACAAAGTGCATATTTTATATCCATATTAATTGATGTATAAATTAAATGGATTTGAAAAATAATTTGAAATAAATAATTAATGCTAAAGATAAAACAGAAAAAAATAAGTTATTTTTATCTTGATATGCTAATTAATTTAATAAGTAAAAGTCAAAATCTATTTTTAGTATAATAGACAAGTAAAAGTGAACAAAGGGTGTAAATATTGTGAGTATAATGTGTAGTAACAAGGAAATGAGAATGTAACAACAACAACAAGGATGTTAGAAATCTGGAAATTAACAAAGTAATTGGCTTGCTGAGTCGAATATATCCTTAAGATAATCTTGCCCTGTATATCCCTTTAACGGTGTAATGACAACTTATCTCCCAAGATAAAATAGCAATCAAACAAGTGAGCAAAGGAGACTCAAGTGTTCGCTTAGGGAAGAAAGATCTTGAGTGTATTGGTGATTGCAAGAGAGGAAGAAGATTGACAAAATTTGAATTGTGGTGTGTTATGAATTGAGCCAAATGCCTCAATTTATAGCAAGATGACTGTGTCTTCCCAAATAGCCTAATAAAGGCCTTCAATGCCATGTAATGGTCATTGATTTAGGGGTTACAATTCAGCCAAGTAATGACTGAATTCATGAGTCAAATAATGGAGACTTAATGCTCCAAAGTCAGCCCAAACGTCAGGTGAATTTTGTGTCCAACGGTCACACTAGAGTTGAAGCGCCGCGACGCTTCAGGCCCTGGAGCCTAGGCGTCGCGGCCCTTCGAGAAGGAGCCGAGGCGCCTAAATTCCAGTAGCTCCCAGTGGTTATTTACCGCCATTAGAGTCGCGTCCCTTCCGGAAGGCGCCGTGGCGCTTTAGGTATCGCGGCTCAGCCATCGAGGCGCTGCGGCCCTTCACCCATTTTCTGACACGTTTCATCTTCTACACATCGTACATTTCTTCCTTCATTTACTAACGTGAAAGCATTGTCATTTGGCCAATAACCGTCTATTATCTTACGTCTCAAACAATTCGTATACGTACCAATATCTCTTCCACTAAGGAAATTATGATCCTTGGCACAATTTGTTCGAGTCATAATTAATAGGATTAACTTTATTTTACGTATAAATTTCCAACAATCCCCTCTTGGAAGAGATTTGGCGCACACACATGGTGCCTTTCTAGCAATCATTTGGCGGAACGATGTTGCATCTAGAGAGGTAGACGTAGCTTTGAACCTTTCATAGTAGAATACCATCGGACTTATTTACTGCGCGGTGAACGTGATGTCTTGAACCGTCAGTGTTAAGTATAAGTCAAGACAATGGTATCAACACAACATTTTTCCTTACTCTATCTTCCTTAAATGTTTAGTCCGTCGTGGGTCGTGGACACTCTTAGATTCTTAAGTGCGTTCATTTGAGGCGGCATGTCCTCGCACTTAAATAGGTGATCTCCTATAAGGTATCCTGCAATACCCCCACTACACAAGTATTAGGAACCATTAAAAGTTTCCCCAACCTAACCTCTACATTGAGGATCATTAAAGGTTTTGAAACTTATCATTTACCCCTCTACAGGTAGCACTTAATGTCTATCACGGGAAAGAACTTGGATTATGTTTCTTAAGAAGAAATCATTATCCGAAGTGCTTTTGCTTCCTCCAAAGCGCTCAACTGAACCTTTACAATTTAGTTTTCCCATTGAACCTACTTTCTGGGATCTCCAGTTGGTAAGGTTGGGTATCCACCGTATCAGTTCTTATTGATTAGGTTTTAAGCTCATTCACCTAGACAGGCAGTACAGCTGGCTCTGGTCATTCCCTTCGTCAAGGGATCTGCGATATTTTCCTTAGATTTAACGTAATCAATGGAAATAACCCGAGGTGATCAACTGCTTAACAGACTCATGTCTCCGTCGAATATGACGAGACTTGCCATTGTACATAGAACTTCATGCCCTTTCTAGAGCTGACTGACTATCGCAGTGGATCATTACAGAAGATACGGGTTTATCCCAACATGGGACATCCTCTAGAAAACTATGAAACCACTCAGCTTCTTCTCCCGCTTTGTCTAAAGCGATAAATTCCGACTCCATCATGGATCGGAAAATAAGGGTTTCCCTAGAGGATTTCCAAGACACAGCTCCACCACCGATTGTAAAAATATATCCGTTGGTGGACTTGATGTCTTCGCTATCAGATATCCAGTTTGCATCATTGTACCCCTCTAGTACCGCTAGATATCTCGAATAGTGTAATCCGAACTTTAGCGTGAACTTCAGGAACCGTAGTACCCTATTCAACTCTTTTACAGTGATCATCACTCGGATTTCGAGTGAACTTAGCCAGTTTATTGAATGCATAAGCGATATCAGGTCGAGTGCAGTTTGTGATATACATCAGACTGTCAATCACATGTACATATCGCTCCTGGCGTACGGGCACACCAAGATATTTATCAATCTTTTGACTTCTATCCAATGGTGTCGTTACCGGTGAACTGTCGAACATCTCAAATTTCTTCAGAACGTTCTCGATGTAGTGATATTGAGACAAAACTAGTCTGTTATATGTCTTAGAGATCTTGATCCCTAAGATGACATCTGCGACACTCATATCTTTCATGTCAAAACATTGTTTTAGCATGTTCTTAGTCTCTAGGATTATCCTAGGACTGCTGATCAGTGTATTTTATATACACTTTTTGAGTCATTTTTAGTTAGTATTTTACTCATTTTGTTTATGTTTAGTATAGTATTAGGGTCGTTTTCCTTTCTTTTGTGTCACAGCGATCAGAAATGGAAAAATGGCGAAAAGAAGAGAAAATGAGCTTAATTGAGATGGAATTGCACACAAAAGGGCCAAGAATTGAAGTCTAAGAAGTTCTGGGAATTATAGAGGAAATCAGACGAAATCCGGACGAGAAAAGACGACGAAACGAAAATTCGCCAGAAAAACGTCACCGGAGCCGCGGCGCCCAAAGTGCTGAAAGTCCCGAGAGTTGCTGATTTTCAGGCGCCGCGGCGCCAGTCTGCAGGGCCGCGGCGCCGAGGCGGGATTTATGAAGAGCTGGGCCGAATTTGACATGTTTTCAGAATCCTAAAGGGATAACTTTTCCTTCCTAAAGGGATAACTTTTCCTTCCTAAAGGGATAACTTTTCCTACCTTAAAACCCTTACCTAAAAGGATTCTAATAACTTTTCCTTTCCTACATAAATCCTTAACCCTTCACCAAAAGGATTCTTTGGCTATAAATACTCTACATCATTAGAAGAATTATTCATTCTCCATTCCACCATTCATCATTCTACATCCATCCTTCCACCAATCCATCTTGTAAATATTCCACAACACAACCCTTGGATGCTTGGCTTGGAGACTCATTCTTAAGTATTTTCTTTTCCTTTTCTTGTTTTTATTTCAGTTTTTATGAAGAACATGGGATTAGTTCTTGTCATGTCAATGACTAGGAACTAATTCCTCTATAGGGCTTTCCATGTTGAATCTCTAGAAACTTATGTTATGATTTAATGCATGTTTATGGTTATTCTTCTTCTTGTTGAGATCTATCCAATATTTGAATCGAATGCTTGGTAGTTAATTGACAACTAATTATCACTATATGATTTCTAATCAGACTCCGAAAGGAGGGGATTGTGAATATGCTGTAAGTTGGGTAGACATTCTTGTATTGGGGATGAAAATACCTCAATTATTTATGTAGCGTTAATGAGAGGCTTAAAAACCCTAATTTTGCGCATGGTGCGTGACGATTAACTAGGTTTTTGTTCTTAATCCTCCTATAGAGTTATCCTTATCACCGAAAGGTAGGTAAGGTGCAATACTGGGGTTGAGTATTTATATAACCCTAACGGGAGTATAAAACGATTTCGTAAACCTGCTTTCTCCAAAAGAAGAAGACCATAAGTTATTGCATTAATAAGTAACATAAGCGGATAGTGAGGAGACGTGGAAGCCCTATTCTCATCACCACTGAAGTAAACCCTTATAGTTAAATAGCTTTTATAATTCTTAGTTATAAACAACAAATCCAAATATCAATTTACCAAATAGATACCAAAAGATAGATAGTTGATAATTGAACCCTAATCCTTGTGGACGATATTCGGTCTTACTAAGACTATACTACTTGTTACGATAACGTGCACTTGCGTTAAAGTGTGTGCATCTTACCGCGCATCAACTGCTTCCAGTGATCAACAAATCATCTACATATAGGCATATCATGACGAACGAATCGGCATTTCCTTTCATATAAACGCATTTGTCACACTTGTTAATGGCGAACCCTTTCGATAGTAGGGTACTATCAAATTTCTCGTGCCATTGTTTAGGAGCCTATTTTAGCCCGTACAATGATTTGACAAGCCGACACACTTTTGTCTCTTTTTCGGGAACCATATACCCCTCGGGTTGGTCCATATATATTTCTTCTTCCAAATCACCATTTAGGAAGGTTGTCTTGACATCCATTTGATGTATTTCAAGATCCCGTAAGGCGGCGATAGCTATAAACATACGTATGTATGTCATTCTAGACACCGGTGAGTAGGTGTCAAAGTTGTCAAGGCTCTCCTTTTGGCGATAGCCCTTGACTACCAACCTAGCCTTGTATTTATCGATAGATTCATCTGCCTTTAACTTCCGTTTAAGGATCCACTTACAACCCAAATGTTTGTGTCCCGGTGGAAGTTTTGCCAACTCCCAGGTGTGGTTGTGCAAGATGGATTCTATCTCACTTTCTATAGCTTCTCTCCAGAGCGGTGCTTCTGGAATTGACAACGCTTCGGCGATTGTCCGTGGTTCGTCCTGAACCAGATAAGCTTCAAAGTCTGGACCGAATGACTTGTCTTTCTGGGCCCTTTTACCTCGTCTTGGATCTCTGAATCTTCCAAGTCCTGAGAATTTGGAATACTGGATTCTGGATACTCAGCCACTTCAGAATTCACTAGATCTAAACCGTTTAGATCCGGACAATTGATAACTCCAGGATCCTCAAAGGGTTGCTAATAACTTCGTTTGTGAGAGGTTATGTCTCTTTTCTTTCTAGGAAATGAGTCTTCAAAGAAACTTGCATTTCTTGATTTCATAATTGTACCTACATGAATGTCCGATACATCTGACTTATGAACTAGGAAGCGGTAAGCACTACTGTTATTGGCATATCCGATGAATATGCAATCCATAGTCTTAGGTCCAATCTTGACCAGCTTTGGGGTGGGTAATTTAACCTTGGCCATACAACCCCACACCCTCAAATATTTGTACGTGGGTTTCTTCCATTTCCATAGTTTGTAAGGAGTCTTGTCCTTACCCTTGTGGAGGACTCTATTAAGAATCTTTATTTGCGGTAAGAACAACTTCTCCCCACATGTATTGGGGAAGGCCTGAATTGATAAGTAATACATTCATCATTTTCTTAGGTGTTCGGTTCTTGCGTTCAGCAACACCGTTTGATTGAGGTGAGTAAGGAGCCGTCATTTGATGGACTATACCCGATTAGGTACAAAACTCTTCAAAAGGCGCTACATATTCTCCCTCTATCGCTACAAATTATTTTAATCCGTCCGCTTAGTTGGTTCTCAACTTCTGCTTTGTAGCTTCTGAATGCTTCAAAGGCTTCATATTTACTCTTAAGTAAGTAAAGGTAGCAAAACCTTGTGCTATCATCTATGAAAGTCACAAAGTACTTGTTCCCCCCTCTTGTTTGAGCGAACTTCAAATCACATATGTCGGTGTGTATGAGTTCTAGTGGAGCGGTTTTCCTTTTGACGGATCTAAAAGGACTCTTTGAAAAAAATTCCTCTGCGCACACCTCACACTTACGTTGAGGGTTTACGTCGATAGACGGCAATAATTCCAACTTTACCGATCTTTGGATAGATTGATAGTTTACATATCCTAATCTATGATGCCATAAATTAGAAGACTCAATCAAATAAGTGGAAGACTCAATTTTATTGATAATTGAAGTAGAAGGCATTACAGGTGAAACATTAAACTTAAGAAGGCCTCACATGCGAAGCTCCTTCCTACAAATGTTCCGTTTTTAGTGATTACAAACTTATTAGCTTCTAACACTAGCCTAAAACCAACATTAACTAATAAATTTCCAGAAATTAAATTTCTTCGAATTTCTGGGACATGCATCACTTCTTTCAGGATCAGATCGTTTTCGGACGTCATCTTGAGGATTACTTTTCCTACCCCAGCACCTCTGAAGAATAATTGTTGCCTATGAACAACTTCTTATATGTGACTGGTGTATATGTGGATAAAGCGTCTTTATTTGAAAAAATGTGATGGGTAGCACCCGTGTCCAACCACCATTGCGTTGGATTATCAACAAGGTTGTCTTCTAGCACTACTGCTGAGAATTCTTCAACCATATCGTCTAGGAGTGTGTCCTTGACGTTGTTTGCCTTAGCCTTGCCTTTGGCCTTTTCTTGGTTGAGCTTGTGGCAGTCTTTGGCCATATGACCAACTTTACCATAGTGGTTGCATTCCTTACGGACCACCTTCATGTCGTCAATGACATGGATACCTCAGTTCCCTCTCGCCATATCATTTGGTTGAGGGTCCGCACCTTCTCCAACTAGTGGAGGGTCTTCGGTTAGAAAATGTGATATTCTCATAACCATCAAGAAAAACATCATCTTTTACTACCATCGCTTGAAGTGTGCACCCATGAACTTCTCGGGGCGTTCATGGCGGAATCCAGCGGGAGTTGGAGCAGTGACTCTCACTTGAGCAGGAGAAAAGGCGTTTGGAACGCCTTGAGCAGTAGTGTTGGCACTAGTTGTGACGAAACCAGTGGAGTTAAAGGCATTGGAATTGCCTTGAGCAGTGGGGTTGAAGGAATTGGGATTGCCTTGAACAACGTTGGGATTTTCAGCGTTCAATTGCTCTTGTGCAGACATGTTGTTGTTGAAAAGGCGTGGAAAGCCATTTGAACTTGATTGACTATAAAGTTTGGAGAGCAGCTAAAGCTCCCCTATTCCCCAAAGGTTGATCAAAAGAGGAGAGGAGCGAAGCAACGAGACTATTAACAGCGGAGATTATCTTAAACTTGTGAGTATAATGTGTAGTAACAAGAAAATGGGAATGTAACAACAACAACAAAGATGTTAGAAATATGGAAATTAACAAAGTAATTGGCTTGCTGAGTCGAATCTATCCTTAAGATAATCTTGCCCTGTATATTCCTTTAACGGTGTAATGAAAACTTATCTCCCAAGATAAAATAGAAATCAAACAAGTGAGCAAATAAGACTCAAGTGTTCGCTTAGGGAAGAAAGATCTTGAGTGTATTGGTGATTGCAAGAGAGGAAGAAGATTGACAAAATCTGAATTGTGGTGTGTTATGAATTGAGCCAAAGGCCTCAATTTATAGCAAGATGATTGTGTCTTCCCAAATAGCCTAATAAAGGCCTTCAATGCCATGTAATGGTCATTGATTTAGGGGTTACAATTCAGCCAAGTAATGGTTGAATTCATGAGGCAAATAATGGAGTCTTAATGCTCCAAAGTCAGCCCAAACGTCAGGTGAATTTCGTGTCCAACGGTCACACTAGAGTTGAAGCGCCGCGACGCCAGTTCGATAGGCGCCGCGTCTTCGGTATGAGCCGAGGCGCCTAAATTCCACTATTCCAGTAGCTCCCAGTGGTTATTTACCGTCATTAGAGTCGCGTCCCTTCCGGAAGGCGTCGTGGCGCTTTAGGTGCCGCGGCTCAGCCATCGAGGCGCTGCGGCCCTTCACCCATTTTCTGACACGTTTCATCTTCTACACATCGTACATTTCTTCCTTCATTTACCAACGTGAAACCATTGTCATTTGACCAATAACCGTCTATTATCTTACGTCTCAAACAATTCGTATACGTACCAATATCTCTTCCACTAAGGAAATTATGACCCTTGGCACAATATGTGCACGTGTGTGGAAACATTATTTCTGACGTGCGGGGCCCCAATTGTTCGAGTCATAATTAATAGGATTAACTTTATTTCACGTTTGATAAATTTCCAACAAATATCAATCAGCAACGGTTGTTAACTGTTAAGAATGAAGAAAACCCACAAAGATTGTTAGGATTTGAGTCCAAAATCCGACCTAATAAGAAAACAGTAAGTAAGCGAAGAACAAATAACACACACAGATTTATAGTGGTTCACCCTCCATGCGAGAGCTACGTCTACTTTGCCGTTGCAGATTTTACTATAATCAAATAGGGAGTTTGAGTTTACAATTCTCTCTTTCTCTCTTGTTCGACCTCAAAGAAAGAAAAATTGCGCCGTAGTCTATATATAGCGAAAACTAGGATGAACATAATACAAGCCTAAAATTCTCAAAATACACTCCACTAAATAACCTTACATTATAAAAAAAATCTCATTATCACAAATATACTCCCACGGGAGGCGGGTTTACCACCCCTTCCAACCCCACGTCGACCTGATCGCTCAAGTCGATCAGCGTTCCACACTCTGTGTAGGATCTTCATAGTGTCGGCGGTGAATTAAGCTTCACCACTCAACAAAGATTACTTAGAAACAAACGCAAAACTTGAAGCGAGTATCAAAATATTATCGTTAAGCCCCAGATTTTCTGAATATTTTAACGATTTAAAAGAAGAAAAATGAGACGTACAAAGTAGCGTAACTTCTGAAAATTTTGAGAGCTTTTCCTCTGTCACACGAACAAACAGAGTGTCAATTTTCATTACGCATTTAGAGAAAGGAATCAGAAAGGTGTTCTGTATACATGACTCAATGGAAGGTTGACATGTGTTAATGAAAAACAAATAGCTAGTCAGGATCTGTTTAGTCAAGCTTCTGAAAAAATGTTTTTATTTTTTAGAAGTAGTTTTGCAGAAACTGTTTTTGGAGAATCTGTTAGGGTGTTTGGCTTATAGTTATAGAAGTACTTCTGAAAAACAGAAACAGTTTCATGTTTGGCTCACATTTATGCAAATTTACTAGAATATTCTTTTTAATAGATTTATAACTATTAAAGATATTTTTTTCTATCCTATGTTTCTAAAAATTAATATATCTTTACAATTTAATAAAAAAAAAATTGCAACATTTAATCAAAAAATAATATTATATTGTACATAAGAAATGTAACGACAATATGATAGTCTATGACTCAAATATGTCCAAATCTACCCCCGTCTTACTCACACCTACCCCCACCCCCCACCCTACCGCCCACCACACCCCATACCCCTACCCTCATTCTCAAATTTTTATTTCATATTTTTTGTTACTTTTATAAAAAAATTATTGAAAATATCAAATTTTTTCTTACCTCCTCCTACCCCCTCCCCCGTCCACCAACCACATTCTCAAATTTCTATTTTATATATATTTTACTTTTATAAACAATTTATAAAAAATATGAATTTTTTTCTTAAACCCCCCCCCCCCCCGCCCTACCCCCTACCCTCCACCCCACCCCATTGTCCTAATCTTATCCTCAAATTTCTATTTCATATTTTTTGTTATTTTTATAAAAAATATGAATTTTTTTCTTACCCCCCACCCCACCCCATTGCCCTACCCATCCTCAAATTTCTATTTCATATTTTTTGTTACTTTTATAAAAAAAAAAAAAAAAAAAAAACTTACCCCTCCCTACCTCCTACCCCCCACCTCACCTCATTGCCCTACCCATCCTTAAATTTCTATTTCATATTTTTTGTTACTACCCCACCCTACCCCATTTCCAAATTTCTATTTTATATGGGGATATTATATGAGATTAAAAAGAATTTTGTGAAAAGAAAAAGGGTAAATGAATCCAAAAATAAAATTCATTTAATAGGCAAAAAGGACTTCTCGAGAAACACCTCTCGAGAAGCACCAAATTGGTGTTTCTGCTTCTCTTCTCATCTAGAAACACTTTTTGGCTTCTGAAAAAAGTGTTTCTGTTTGTGAAAAAGTGGTGTTTGGTCAAAGAAGTGTTTCTGAGAAACAGAAACACTTTCAAAAGCTTGGCCAAACACACCTTATACCAATTACTCTCTCTATTTTACTCTAATTTTAAAAGAATTATTTGGTAATGTTGAACTGTCTGTAATATTTTGTAGTGTGCTTTCTGTATACATGAGTAATAGAATTTCCCATTGTAGTTTGGTTATGATAGGAAAAGAAATGTAATTTATGGTACTCTTTGTAGGTTTTTGAATATTTTATTTTTTGTTATAAATCAATTTATTTTAATTTAGTTTTGTTTCAAATTTGTAGTGTGCTTTTCTTGCCATCTTCATTTCAATATCTTTAAAAGATTATTTAATGTGACCATAATAAATGATGTACTTTTCATAATATTCACAAATACACTTCCATCTCCCATATTCGCGTTTGATATCGCTCGAGTTGGCACAACTCACAAATAATAACGAATGTCATCGCAGCAAAAGGTGTGGGGGGATGATTTTGATATCTTTATCTTTAATCATATGAGCCGAGGGTCTCTCGGAAATAGTCTCTTTACCTAACAGGATAGAGATAAAGTCTGTGTACATTCTATCCTTCTCAAATCTCACGTTGTGAGATTTCACTGGGTATGTTATTGTTGTTATCCTTAATCATATATTTTGAGGTTAAGTTTTAAAGATGGATAACTTTTTGATACGGAGTGTTCTACTCCCTTAATGGCCTATCCGACATGAATTCAAATTAATCTCGAGCCAGTGGTTTCGACTATCAGATAGCTACAAAAAACAATAGAAGCCATCATTGTCACAGACAGATTCCTTGTTATTTTTCTTGCGAAAGACTTGAGTTAATGACATTTGTTTATGAGAAGTTTTTGCAGTGTTAAATAAAACAAATGGTGCTCTCTCCCGTCTAGTTGATGAATATATGGGTGAAAATCATTTTAATCCTCCAACTTGTTAACGCCAATCTAGACTTATCAATGAATAATGTTAAAACTAAAGAAAAGGCCCATGTATAATTTGTATATACTGTGTATATTTCTGGATATGGTTATTTCTGGATATGGTCACTGGCCTTTAATAAGTCTGGCCCAAAATATAAAGGCCAGCCCATTAAAGGCCAGCCCAAGGTAAAACGTCAAAAGTTATATTAGGGCATAAGGGCATCTGTCCAAAAGGACAGAGGAGATAGAATATTCGAGAGCCTTTTTGTTATATCTTCTTGAAGAAGGCTTCTCGTCTTCTCTGAAAGCTTCCTTCTCTGTAACTTCTTTCTGTAAACTTTTCCTTCCATTAATGAAGGTAAATGTTACGATCTAACTGGTTCTCTATCTCACTAACCTTATTATATGCTGTTGAGTACCATTTCTGTGAAAGGTTGAAGAACTCAGACTTGAGAAACATCAAATAAGAAATCACCGACATCTCCTTCTCGCACTGATAGTTGCGTTAATGGCGGTGTTGGATTCCAACATGGTATCAGAGCAGGCTATTCCTGTCGACTGTGCATGCGCCAAGATCTGAGCAAATCGTCAAGATCTGAGTCTATAACCAGATCTACTGGTGCATGCTTCGATTGAAGTGATTACAAGATCTGAGGGATTCACTCTGAGGTATCCTGTATTTCTCCGTACTGCTCTTGTGGGTCTTTAACTCTCTGATATTGTTCTGGTCGTTATAAGTTTGTCTAGATCTGAAAGAAAGTATATGTGACGGGTTCCTGTCCTTAACATCTTAAAAGAATGGTAACAGATCTAACAAATGAAAGCAGTTCTTCTAAGGATGGAGGTTCTTTATCCATACCTAGAGAACCTACTGGTAGTATCCCAACCAACACTGTCTTTGACCATAACCATCCCCTTTTCCTACAAGCCTCGGATGTCAGTGGTAGTTCTTTAATTTCTTTTCAACTACTGGGATCTGAAAACTACACTGTTTGGAGCAAATCTATGAAGATTGCTCTACTTGGAAGAAATAAGTTAGGCTTTGTAAACGGAAACTGTACTAAAAATCATTTTGGGGTGGAATGGTGGGACCAGTGGAATAGAGTCAACGCCGTTGTACAGGCATGGCTAATGAATGCTGTGTCGAATAGCTTACTATGTGGTGTATTATATGCAGAAACTGCATATGAGGTATGGGAAGATTTAAAGGAAAGATTCGATAAAATTGATGAATCAAGAACCTATGACCTACATAGGGAAATTGCTACCTTATCACAAGGTAATGACAGTGTAGCAGATTATTACACTAAACTAAAAAATCTGTGGGTAGAGTTTCAAGCCATTGTCCCACCACCAAGTTGTGCTTGTCCTACCTCAAAAGACTTTACTGACTACCTACAGAGACAAAAACTCTATCAATTCCTCATGGGGTTAAATGAAAGTTACATGCAGGCAAGGAGCCAAATTCTACTTATGTCACCCCTTCCTACAGTCAATAAAGCTTACTCCATGATAATTAGTGATGAAAATCAGAAAGGAATTAGTGCTAGGGGCCTTCGAGTCGGGTCCAACTGGTGGTGGACACAGTGAAAAATTAAATCCTCCTACTGCTATGTATTCCAAGACTGGAACAGCAGGGAATCAGAGGTCAAGAAGGAATACCAGCCTATTCTGTGAAGAATGCAAAATGAGAGGTCACACTAAGGAGTCCTGTTACAGACTTGTTGGATATCCTCCTGGTTTTAAGTCAAAGAGGAAGGAGTTTGCTGCTCACAATGCTCACAACAGAGCTGCAGATTCCTTCTCTGATGACAATAAAACCAACTGGCATGTTGAAGGAGCACCCAAATTCTCTCAGAACCAGTATGAGCAGATAGTAAAGCTACTAAACAATAATCAATTACAGACAGGAGTATCTCAGAACCCTCAAGGTATTCAATCATCTGCAAATGCTGCAGGTATATCAGAACTCAAAGCCTTAAATGTTTTCAATACAGTCAAGAACTGGATAATAGACACTGGTGCTACAAATCACATGGTTTATGACATAAACATGTTAGATAAGATTAATATAAGAAGTGACTTAGCCACACCAGCAAAGGTGTTCTTACCAAATGGTCAGTCTGCTCAGGTCACTCACACTGGCACTAGTACTCTCTCTAATAGAAGTACACTAGAAAATGTTTTCTGCCTTCCTCAGTTCAAATATAATTTATTATCTGTGTCACAACTAACAAGAGAGCTGAAGTGTACAGCTGTCTTTTACCCTGATTTCTGTCTATTTCAGGATCTCTACAGTGGGAAGGTGAAGGAGATTGGTAGACTCCAAGATGGACTTTATATACTTGTTAATCATGATAAAGGTAGACAGGATTCAAGAAAGACAGTATTGAATGTACAAGATAAGCAAAAGAGAACTATGGCAGAAGAAGACATTAATCTGTGGCACAGGAGGCTGGGTCATACTTCTAGTAAGGTACTTACTAAACTGATTAGTGCTAGCATTGATGAAATAGCAAAGGCAATAAAAACTTGTAATGTGTGCCCTTGTGCAAAACAGTGTAGACTACCCTTCCCAAATAGTACTACTTACAGTAATAATGCTTTTGACATTGTGCACATGGACATGTGGGGTCCTTATAAGGTTGAAACATATAATGGGAAGAGATTTTTTCTCACAATTGTAGATGATCACACTAGAATGACTTGGATATATCTACTTAGGCTTAAATCTGAGGTTTGTGTGGTACTTAATCAGTTTCTCAAATATATATCAACCCAGTTTAATCAAACAATCAAGATTATCAGAACTGATAATGGGACAGAATTTGTGAATGATACTTGTAACACCCTGTTTCAGAACTTAGGTATCATTCACCAAAAAAGCTGTGTTTATACACCCCAGCAGAATGGTGTTGCTGAAAGAAAACACAGACATATATTAGAAATTACTAGAGCAATAAGAATGGAGGCCAACATTCCTTTAAAATTCTGGGGCCTGTGTGTACAGGCTGCAGTGTATTTAATTAACAGACTACCCTCCTCTATTACTCAAACTACACCTTTTGAAAGTCTCTATCACAAGAAACCTTCCATAGATCATATAAAAACCATTGGATGTCTTTGCTTTGCTAATGATCTAACTGTCACTGACAAGCTCCATTCCAAAGTTAAAAAATGTGTTCTGATGGGCTACTCTGAAACACAAAAGGGGTACATTGTGTATGACTGCGATCTAGAACCTCATTGTTAGTGGAGATGTTAAATTTAGAGAGAATATTTACCCTTTTAAAGAACAGGTCACTGAGAACCCTATCTTTCAGGGTCTGCCTACTAACAATGATAATCAAAGTATAACCCAAGAAAGTTCTCAGAAAATTACTGACAATCCTGAAGCAGATTCTGCAGATATCATCAGGATAGAACCTGTTAAGGGTAGTAATTCCATTGAGCATGATGTAGTAGAAGCATTACGATAATGCTCAATATATATTTCAACGACCACGGACTCAAATAATGACACTAGGAGGTCCAAAGGACTCAAACAACCTCCTATATGGCTTAAAGACTTTGTTACAACCAACGCCAACAATGTTTCATCCTATTGCCAACTATATCTCTTATGATAGTCTAAAACCTACCTATCAAGCCTTTCTAAGATCTTTCTCTGAACTGACTGAACCTAAAGGTTACCTGGAAGCATCTAAAGATCCTAGGTGGGTAGAGGCTATGAAAAGTCAAATAGATGACTTCAAGATAATCACACTTGGAAAATTGTTAATTTACTGAAGGAAAACACCCTATCGGCGCAAATGGATCTATAAAATAAAATATAAAGACACCGAGAAGTAGAAAGGTTAAAAGCTAGACTTGTTGCTAAAGGTTATAGCCAATGAAGGAATTGATTACGAGACCTTCTCCCGTTGTCAAAATGGTTACTATAAGAACTATCGTTTATCACGCTTCTAGATCTTGGCATATTCATCAAATGGATGTTTATAATGCCTTCCTTCAAGGGGATTTACTTGATGAGATCTATATGACCTTACCACAAGGATTCAGTAGTCAGGGGGGCAATAAATCTGTGTGTAGACTTACTAAGTCCTTGTATGGGCTCCAGTGACTCCAAGCAGTGGAACTTCAAGCTATCGAGGCTCTGTGTCAGATGAAATTTAGGCAATCTGAATTTGATCACTCACTGTTTCTTAAACAGAGTGGGCAAGATGTAATAATCATACTTATCTATGTGGATGACATGTTAATTATAGGGAACAATCTAAGACTCATAAAAGAGACTAAGCAGTCCCTTCATAACACTTTTAAGATGAAGGACCTGGGAGAATTAAAGTATTTTCTAGGAATAGAATTTGCTAGATCCTCCAAGGGGATTGTTATGCATCAAAGAAAGTATGCCGTAGAGCTTATTTCTGACCTAGGCCTATTCGCCAAACCTAGTAATACACCCATGGATTCAAATGTGAAACTCACCACAGCGAGTATGATGAGTATGTGGAGAAGCAAAGTACTAATACAGAAAAATCAGTCACTGTTGATGTTCCAGTAAAAGATATCAGTTCTTATCAAAGGGTAATTGGTAAGCTGCTATACCTTACTCTTACTAGACCAGATATTGCGTATAGTGTGCAAACACTTAGCCAATTCCTACAAAGTCCAAAGAAATCCCACTATGATGTTGCACTCAGAATAGTAAGATATGTAAAAGGTAAGCCAGGACAAGGACTGCTATTATCTAGTAATAAACAAGAGACTTTAACTGGTTTTTGTGATGCAGATTGGGCTTCATGCCCACATACAAGAAAGTCTATTACAGGTTATTTAATCAAGTTTGGAGACACCCTCATTTCTTGGAAATCAAAGAAACAAAGCACAATTTCTCGCAGTTCTGCAGAAGCAGAGTATAGAAGCCTTGCCAACACTGCTGCTGAAATTACATGGCTTCTGGGCTTATTGAAAGACATTGGTGTAAACATCGCGAGCGAATCGTGTACACCGACAAATCAGCCATACAAATGGCGGCCAATCGATGTTTCATGAAAGGACAAAACATCGAGATTGATCTTCATTTTATTAGGAGAAGATTCGAAAGAGGATGATTCAAACCGAGTATGTTCAATCTGCAGAAGCGGCAGATATCCTTACAAAGGGTTAACTAGATTACAACACATACATCTTTGTTCCAAGCTAGGCTTGCTAAATATATTCGAAAGCACTGTTGAGAAAGTTAAAACTAAAGAAAAGGCCCAGGTATAATTTGTATATCGTGTATATTTACGGATATGATTATTTCGATACGGTCACCGCCTTTAATAAGTCTGGCCCAAAATATAAAGGCCAGCCCATTAAAGGCCAGCCCAAGGTAAAACGTCAAAAGTTATATTAGGGCATAAGGGCATCTGTCCAAAAGGACAGAGGAGATAGAATATTCGAGAGCCTTTTTGTTCTATCTTCTTGAAGAAGGTTTCTTGTCTTCTCTGAAAGCTTCCTTCTCTGTAACTTCTTTCTGTAAACTTTTCCTTCCATTAATGAAGGTAAATGTTACGATCTAACTGGTTCTCTATCTCACTAACCTTATTATATGCTGTTGAGTACCATTTCTGTGAAAGGTTGAAGAACTCAGACTTGAGAAACATCAAATAGGAAATCACCGACATCTCCTTCTCGCACTGATAGTTGCGTTAATGGCGGTGTTGGATTCCAACAAATAAGAATAATAAAATTCAAGTAATTCAAGATAACCTTTAATCAACAACAATAAGTACAACAAATACTTAAGCACATACTAACTTGGTGTAGATAGAGGCTTGCTTGATGCAGTGTCCTAAGACAAAAATCCGTCCCCACTTGTGATGTAGTTCTATGGACATCTGCCTTGAGGATACAACTATCTAAGTGAGAGTTCTAGCACAAGAACTTCACTTCTAGCGAATTTACTTTATGTGTTTTTCAGAAATATTCTTGTGGGAAGAAGATGAAGATCAAACAACAATCTTAGATCATTAATTGAGTTTTAATGATTGATTGTTAAGTGTATTGTGTTGTATATCTTCTAACAAGTGATCAACATGCTTTATAAAGCATAAAATTCGACCATAAACGGTTTCACCTAAAGGTTGTGGCCTTATGTGAAGAGACACAACTTTTGATTAAAATCTGGAAATTACCATTAAGCGCCTCGGCTCTTGCCCCTAGCGCCCCGACCCTAATTCATTTTTCAGTTCCAGTGGCTTACTGCCAATCAAGAGCCTCGGCCCTTCGTCCTTGCGCCTCGGCCCTAATTCGCTTTCATAATTCCAGTAACTTACTGGAAAGTAAGAGCCTAGGCCCTGTCATCAAGTGCCTCGGCTCTTCAACCAATTTTTGCCGAAGTCATTTTTGATCACTTTACTCTTCTTCTTCTACAAGTTCCAACACAACTTTACTCTAAAAACCAAATACCTCTCCCAACTTTGAACAATTAACATTTTCATCCTCTTATCTCAACTTTCGGCCATTGACCGATAACATTAGATCAGTTGACCGATCATCAAGGGAGTAAAATGGAAATTTCACTTTATATTCTTAATTAATTAGTGGGTACCCTAATTAATCATATATAATTTTCTACGATTTTTCTCCGTTAATTAATTCTAACGCATCTTTACCGTCTTCATCAATTTTTCTCCATTAGCCTAAACAATTTTTCATATTTCCAGAGAACCTTTCAAACCCTTGTAAACAATTGTTTAATCAAGACACCCAAATAACCCTTAACTTCAATTACATTATCCAGATAAACTTTCTACGACAATCCTTTGTTAGATTTGACAAGCAAGACTATCAATTTGTATAATTTGGAGTGTCTTGTAAAATGCTTTTACAAAAAAATGGAATCAAGTCGCAAGCGGGTTCACCAAAGAAAACTGGTAAGTCTTAATACCGAGCGCAACAACACCTGTGAAGCACACCACATTGCCAACTTATTATATCTTCAAGAACAATGCTCGAACTGCTTATAATCTTCATCTTCGTAGAATCACCATCGTCAACCAAAAGAAAAGCTTGTTCCTTAAAATTCAAATAGCATTATTGTGTTATCATCCAACTTCTCTTCATAAGCAGTAGGCGTTATGACAATTTAGAGGTTTTGGAAATGAATCTTATATTTAATTGCATCAAGATTTGACCAATTTGTGAATTATTGTTAAGATCACAGGGTCACAAAGCTGAAAGGTTCTCTGGAAATTTGAAGACAGCAGAGATGCATTAGAATATTGAATCAACGGAGGAAAACTATGGAAAATATTATATGTGATTAATTAGGGCACCCATTAATTAATTAAGAATATAAGTGAAATTTCATTTTACCCCTTTGATGATCGGTCAACTAATCTAAAGTTATCGATCAATGGCTAGAAGTTGAAATAAGAGGATGAAAATGTCGATTGTTCAAAGTTGAGAGAGGTATTTGATTTTTAGAGTAAAGCTGGAGGACTAAAATGATTTTCACCCTTGAATATGTTCCCTTTTATTTGTCGAAATTAAACTGTCAAAATGTAATTAATAAAACTGTCGCAAATGACAATAGAATAAGAGTAGTTCGTTATAGGTTGAAGAAGAGCGTATAACATATAAACTGCTAATAATGAGAATGTACTCAAATCGGTACTTACCAAAGTGCAAATAATCCTAACTTGTGTGGTATATCAACTTGCTCAAGCACTCATGATTTTGCTCTATAAAATTTAAGCCAAATTGACTTACGTGTATAGTCTGAAAATGCTCAACTATTGTTTAGCAATACATGGTATCTCTTGACAATTTCAAACTCCGTACAGAAAGACATATAGCTGGTCCATTAAATTTAAATTTGTAAAGTCAAGATTTCTTTCGAAATTGATTGACCTAGTTAAGATAATTAAATAAAAACACGTTAGATTAAAGAATATACATTCATATATATTCTAGCATGTAAACAGGACTAACGGAGATCATGAGTTCAAGCCGTGGAAACAACCTCTAACAGAAATGCAAAGGTTGCATACAACAGACCTTTTTGGTTCGGCCCTTCCCCGAACCCCGGACATAGCGGAAACTTAGTGCACCGGGCTGCCATTTTTACATTCATAGTATCACATCGAGCTTAGTTTTTAAATACAGTGTATTTTGCCATTAAAACAAATAAGCCTTTCTTTTCTAGACGGAAAATAAGTCTAACAAAATGGAGACTGAAACAAAGTTTCCTCGAGAATCCAGAATATGGATATAAAATTGCACCAATGTACCTAAAGAGATCAATTTTACAAACTTAAATTACATGATCTGCAACAAAATATTGAGTCAGTCTTCAAACTGGAAACCACAGAGTAATCATCTCAGCCCAGCAGAATGACTGGTTAAAACACGTTTATTTTTCGACGATAAGCGTTAGCAGCATTTGAAGACAACTCGTTTTTATCTTCTTAAAACATTGTTGACATTAGAAAATCAACCACAAAGACATGGAACAACTCAATGTTCCAGCAACATAAAGGTTACATACACCTCATACAAGCAGATATGGGTTTGCATTAGCATGTTTGTTCCTCTGCATAGCACCAAACTGCTTGGAGTTTTTACAGCGGTATCTCCCTCAAGCATCTGCAGGCAAGAAGAAAAAATATATCAATAAGCTTGATGCAAAAGACTAAACTACTAAAACGGGAAAAGATGTTAATTTTCACCATTCGGGGAGCACGCGCTCCTTGAAGAGAAGTCAGAAGTGGATATGGAGAGCTGTGTAGTGGAGAAATTATTTTTGTTGGATCCCTCATTGTCAAGGTTGGACCACGATTCTTTAGCAGTGGGCCATTCGTTAAAGAAAGGGCGCATCGAATGCTGCTGCTCCTCCTTTACTGTTCCAGGTGAATCTATATCACTGCCAAAGAAGCAATGCTGGTGTCGTCGTTTTGAAATTGTTGAATCAATCATAGGCTCAAATAGATTAGGTAGATGCATCTCTGTTGAGCTATCCAGCAACTGAGAATCATGTTTTGGTCTCACCGTGGGGCTTGAAGAAACTTGAGAAGGCAATACCCATGTGCTGTCTGTGTTGGTCCCCATCCTTAAACTTCTGACAGTTGCAGAAGCTTCTGAAGAAAAATTGTGCTCATCAGTATCAGGAGCAATTCCATGGAGATACCTGTGATACATTTTGGCATTAATGAAACTGAATATTACAACATTTATTTCTCTGAAGGCCGTACAAAAATGACAGCATATTAGACATGTTACTTTAAGCAAGCAGCATTCAAGAACAGTATTAAAAGATTAAAGAAGCACAAGGCAAAGTACCGTAACAGTGCACGTATTTAATCAGAATAATGACCTGAGAGGAGCTTCTTCAAATTCCCAAGATTGTTGTCAACTTCCTAATAATGAAAAGTACCTCCTTTAACCCCCCCCCCCCCCCCCTAAAAAATGAACAAAAGAAAAGAAAGGGAATGCACTCAGAAACTAAAGCAAGAAAACAAAAAGACAAGAAGGGAGTGGGTGCACAGTAAGCGGGATGATGCATCCTTCAGCACCATATGACATTAGCCAAAGTCTACAAGGCAAAATGGTGGAAAGCTATAACCATTTAAGACTACATTGTAATTCTTCAGACCATTAGATATAATTCTAGTGAGAAAAACAAGATGATTGTGGTAGGACATAATATTCCCAACATTCCATCACTGAGCTCTGCAAGCATGTGTCATGCTATTCCGATCCGGAAAAAAAATCTCACATGCTAATAGACACACTGAATGCCTAGTGGGATCTAGTTTATGACTTGGCAAGTAACTGAAAATACTTTATCCTTCTAATTTTAAGATAATAAGTGAGTCCATAGAGGAGACGCTTTTAGGCTCTAGCATGCAAGTATTGATGCTGCTCCTCCCTGAAAGTACCAAAGACAAATATATTCTAATTTCCTAAAAGCTATTTCAAACTTAGACCCGTAAACTGATGAAAGATTCCTGTGACTGGGTTACTCAACTCTCTCTCTCTCTCTCTGGGATAAGTGTAACTCCAAAATTCCAACTTCATTTACAAGACAAATAGCATTGCCATCTAGTAGCACGAAGAGCACATTCAAGGACAAAACTCTGCAACCAACACCAGCAAGCAGACATGCGTTTTCATGTTACCAGAAATTCTGTCCGTGTCACACAGGCACCTCGGATATCTTTAGAGGGAGTGGGAAATAGCATTTAGAGGTCAATCAATAATAAATTATCAGGCCATCAAAATTCTACAAAGCTGGTAGGTCTCAATTTAGCAGAAGTGGGAAGATGAACTCTAGTGGAAACATGAATGGAAGGTGTACAAAAACGGGTCTTAAGTTGACAAAAAGGGGAAAGGTTGATGTTATGATAATAGTTTCCAAGTCCTATATAGCATCCGCCCAATGTGGCTTTGAGTTCACATTTCTATCTTTTATCAGCTAAAGAAAGACAAAACACAGAATCATTTTTTGAAACAAGCAGTGTGTTAAACCACATGACACAGTCCGAGATGAAGCCTTGAAGAAACATTTTGGAGTAATATGGATGACAGATTCTGTAATCGAAGTACCAAAGCTGACATGCCAACTATCGGAAAACACATTTAGGCCACAAAGTACTCAAAATGACACAAGAACATCAAGACAAATGTATCCAAGGAAAGGAAGAAATACAGAGGACAAAACCAAGGTACCTATAATCCTTGTTATCTATTCCATAGGAGACAGGCTCCATCGGAAACTTTGTTGCAGTGTTCCCATAATTCAGCGTTCCTGAATTAGCAACAGAATATAATGGCATGTTCTGGAAGCTTCCACTGCTGCTATTTTGGAAACTTCCTCTTGTATTGCTGCTCCCAGTGGTAATTTGTGACACACTAGTCGACAAGGACTGGGAAGTAGATTGAGATTCCACAGGCTTTCTTGAACGGTTGCGGCCTCGATGCATGTGCCGCTCGCAATATTTGGAGTCAGGATACGCATCTTTCGAGCATCTCCACTTCTTTCCATCAGTCCTTCTACACCTTCCTGGCTCAGGATCAAACTTCTTCCCATAATAGGAACAATATCCCACTGCACATGTAAGATACAAATCATTAAGCTCCATACTGAGCTAATGCAGTATAGCCGGACCCACCACCCTGAATGAAGTCCTTTTACGGCAAAAGAAGATAAATACGAAGATCTGATCAACCACACAGCAATCAGAAACCAATGAAATAGGAGCATACCAAAACACAGTTGCCACTACCTGAGCACTTACACAAACACAGACATCAAAAGTAAGCACATATGTAAACTATTCATGATCGGTGGGAGTTGTAGCCTTAGTGCTACGGGTTCAACCGAACCCAATAAGTTTGACACAGGAATATAGATATTTATGTGTAAAACAGCAAAATTTCTACAAAGATCAGATTTTGAAACCATAATTTAAAAGTACATTGAGTCATTGCTAAGAATTTTGAAGGCCGAACCCATCAAATTTAGATTCTTGATCCCCATCGGTTCTACAACTTAAATAAACACCGGATAAGCCTCTTAAAAGGCAAAAACAAATGTGTTGCTATTACATTGACACAATGAAAGATAAAGCTATAATACACCAGATGCCAACCCCAGATAGACTAGATTAACAATCTTTCCACTCAAAATTGGTAAACAGATAACAAAAGTCTCTCCTAGAACCAAACCATTACAGCTGCACAGATTAAATACAGCAAAAACAAAAGTAAATCCATTACTCTGATCCCAAACAAAGAACAAGAGATGGTACTAATTGCACATCCATAACAGGACATAAAATATTCAAGAATGCCTAAAAGGAGACCTTTTTCAGATCTGCATGCTTCAATTGCACCATCAAAGTGAGATAAAAGAGCAAGATATTCATTTCTCAAGTAGATAAGATAAAATGAGGAAAGGAATCAAGAAAACATACAGCTTGGATGATTAAAGAACCTAGCTGAGATAGCTTCAAAGCTACGGCGTATAGGAACAACAAGGTCTGGTGGCACAGGTAGACCTGCCACCAAGTACTTATATATCATTGCTTGATGCTCCAGTTCTTGCCATTGCACAGCTGTGAATGGTGGCCGGTAACCATACCCCATGCCCCCCTCCCCCCCTCCCCCCATCACTGATGTAGAGGTCCCACTCATTTTAAATCAAATTTTACCCACCCCCGCTTTCCCCTTTTTACACTTGCACTCAGAAAGCTGCACCTAGAAATCAACACAACACCAGTTAATATACAAACATATATATATATATACACAGAGACAGAAAGACACAGAAAAATGTGTTTTTGTGTTATGTGTTGTGTGTGTGTGTTTTTAAGCCATAGAATTTCATCAAATGCAACAACAACAACATATACACCTCTATCTAGGGAGATAGAGAGGTTGTTTCCGATAGACCTTCGGCTCAAGAGAAAGCATATCAAAGCAGGTCAAATTTCATCAAATGCAAAAAGGATAAAAAAAACATAATCCTCAAGAAAACAAAAAAGTTTCAAACTTTTTAACAACCAGAATTTTTCAAAATATGTTCAATACAATAAGTTTACCCCTTGACAAATTTCATGGGAAAGTCAACTATGTTTGTTTATGAAATTAGCAAAGAATTCAATCAAATGCAAAATGTTCCAAACTATGAAGCAATATTAGCTAGTTTGAGTACCAAGATTCAACCTTTACACTTTCAAATCCAATACTTCAAAAACATATCACTATACTACCAAACAAGACATACAGTTGGCTCATTTTGTAAGACAGATAAAAATGTGTTTTTGTGTTGTGTATTGTGTGTGTTATAGAGAGCAAAGGTTGTTGAGGTTACCTAAGAGGGGGACAGATCTAGGGTTTGGACAAGTATGGAAGGAAGAGCAGAGAGAACAAAAAGCTGACGAAGGGAAAAAAATAATAAAGTGAAGTGAGATTTAAGTAGAGTGAATCAAGAAAATGTAGTGACAAAGTGATAGTAATAATATAGCACTACCAAGTGCTTATCTACAACACAAATAAATGAGTTTCATTACATTACATTAATGGAGATTTTGAAAGCTTACATTGAAGTTTAGCATATGAAGAAAATGAATAACAACGTGATAGTAATAGTAGTACTTATCATTAGTTATCAAGAAGACAAATAAATGAGGTTGATTACATTACCTAGTACAACCATTTTACTTAAATGGAAAGATTTTTAATGTTGACATTGTAGTTTAACAGGGAATTATAATGAAGGGTTTAAGGTTTAAGGTTTAAGAATGGAGTGTTGATAGTTAACCAAGCATTGGGGTATGGGGATAAAAGAAGGGTGTGATGTAGATAGGATTGAAAGAGGGGGGACCTAATGGAGTGGGGTAAGATAAAATTATGTCGTGTTGTGGTCCAATGATGCAACGCCCTCTTTTACTATCTTTCAAATCGGTCATGTGATTGTATCATGACCCCAAAGATGCAAACTTTGTCCTTAAGGTTCAACAATTATTAAGAATGACCTACAAAAGATTTTATTGTGGTGATATTTGCTTGTTTCCCTTTTTCTTTTTTGAAACCTTGTGCTTTTTGTTTGAGTAAGAATGTATAATATCTTGATAATTAAGCTCCAAACATTATCAAGGAATTTAGTGACGTAAAAGATCTCTCAATCTGAGTCGTGAAATGAAAAAAATGTAGGGCTTTGTTGGATTCATACGTAAGACGCAATGGAAATTAAAATTTTATTTTGCTTACTTCCCAATAATTATGTATGATATAGTTATATGACAATTGAAACCTATAAAGACTTAAACATAAAAATTATAGGTTGTATTATCTGGAATTTTTATTAAGGAATTACACGTGACTGTCCTTTCGACTAAGCCCTATGCTACGGTGTATTCCTCTGTCAAAAAAACCAGAAAATCTTGACAGAGGTTCGAGAGAATTTTATTCTAAACTCTAAGTCTAGAATATAGTTTATGATTTGTGTTGATAATAAGGTTTTCAGTCATTCTTAAACTTATGGTGTAGTGCTGTTTATATAGGAGGATTTAGGTCACAAATCAAATTAGGGTTGGGTTCCAAGCATGGCCCTAAAACTGAGATGTAGTGGGCCAGTCGACTAGGCCCACTGTCGGGTCGGCGTCGTGACTCGGCCTAGTAGGCGCTGCGGCCCTTCACGTCCCGTCTCGTTAATATATATTCAACACGTTTACTTAAATCCAAAATTCAATTTTGACTTAATTAAATAATTTTCATCAAATAGAAATTATCTCATAATTATTATCAATTTAAATATCTTGATTCCAAATCGAATATTTAATAATTTCTCAATACACCCTTAGATCGAAAGGACAATCGACATAGTGTGACCCTATAGGCCTTCACATATAGACACTAATCCAATTAAGGTCCATACGAAACTCCTAGACTGCGTTGTACGATAAACTCAATATGTGAAGTACGTTTACATGAATCCAGCAAACATAACCTTTATGTGAGATGGTAAATTTCTTTCATTCGCGACACACTCGATCAAGCTTAGGATTTGTCACGTGTCTAGCCAAATGGCTACGATGATTTGGCTTTGAAAGATGAGAAGGACGATTTGAGAGCGAATCCTCCATTAATGACTCTTGTTACTGTTCTCGAATAGGCTCTTTCGGGTTCAGGTAAATGCATGCATTTGTCTCATACACTATGATTCTTTCTTGTACTCCAACTCGGTAGCTCATTCCGGATAAGCGAGTGAATGGCTTTCAAGTCAGGAAAAAAAATAAGGAAGCAACCCAGAGGGTATAGTTACTATAACTAATAAGAAGAATAGTAAAGTCAGTGTAGAATAATAGAATCTCTTAGTAAGAGTTTTCTTAGAACAACAAGCGGCGGATGAGCGCACTAGCGCTGGGGCATTGGATTCTCACCAATGTTTGCGTTACTCAAGCCGACATTCTCGGCAACCGTCCGCGCTCGCGGAGGCTTCTAAGGCGGAACGCTCCCCTACCGATGTATTTTGACATCTCACAGCTTCGGCAGATCGCTTAGTTCCCCTTTCACCTCTAGGAAAAACTTATGGGATGAGCCCTTCTACTCGTCATTTTTATATTAAAGGGAAAATTCTCGATCCGCTCCGATCACTGAGAAGTTGAGTATTCTCTCGAATATCCAATCGAGGAATGAATGTTTACGTCGTAATGCACCCAACACAAGTCGTATCTTATCCTATAAGGAATTTAAGCTTATGACTGGGTCAAAGTACATTACTCAGTAAAAAAGGTATGTATTGACCTCAAGTCAAATGATCTTTATCTCCACACGCTGATAATACTCTAGACATGTATAATAAATAGTTTATTAGTAGGGTATACCAATACTTTTCAAAAGTATGCATGTGTCCATCACTAGTAACCATTACTAGTAGCAGGTGAAACATACTACATTATCTAAGAATGTGATGCAGTTCACGTGTCGACTTATAACATATCATCGATATCTCATTCTCGATGATCATTAGTCGATGTTACTTAGAGAGTTACACTCTATCATTAATAACTCACTCTATTAATGTCAACGTAAGCTCAAGAGATGCACATTAATGAATAATTACAAATAATCAAATAATAATTCAATAATCGCAAATGCCATAAATATATTAATCTTATTAATAATACGAATGTGTTCAAGTACATTTGTTCCTAATGATGATTGTCTCTAGAACATACATATTTTCAATCTCCCACTTGACCTATAGCTAATCACCAATGTATCTAATACCCATATTTTTAAAATGATCATTATACTTAACTAAGCTTAATGGTTTAGTAAATGGGTCAGCTAGATTATCATCTATGGGAACATAGTCTAATTTTATTTCTTCAGTTTCCACCATCTCCCTGAGTATGTGGTATTTCATCGGTACATGCTTATTTTTGTTTGTTGATCTTGGTTCCTTAACTTGCGCAATCGCACCAGTGTTGTCACAATAAATCGTTATTTGTGTTTATTATGGAATAATTGATAAAATTATGACTTTTACATTAGATAATGCTATCTCTAATGATTATGCTATAAGACTTTTAAAAGTTCGATTAACTCCATCTTTTCCTGGTCATTTTTATATATCATGTGCGTGCCATATTTATAACTTAGATGTAAAAGATGGCCTAAAACTTTTTGAAAATATTCTTGATAAAATACAATTTGCTAAAAACTTTATTTTTAAAGGTAATAAAATAAAAGACGCAAAGAGTATAAAAATTTGCTACGATTGTAGATTACCTTATAGAAAAATTCCTGAAGAAGTAGCGACTAGGTGGAATTCTCTATATGAACATACGGGTTGCTTACGATTATAGAGAATCTATAATTTTATTATTTAGCGTCATAATAAAAATTCAAGAGATATGCTTGTAGATAATGATTGAGATTTTTTTTAGAACTTAAATGGATTCTTAGAGAAATTTTTTCAAGCTACTAAAGAATTTTTCGGTATTTATTATCATACTATTTCAACTATGTTATTTTATGTAGCTCTAATATTTTTATTACTTAATGAATATATGAAAAAACAAACTTATAAGGCATCTATTGAAAAAACGTTTAAAAAATTTAAAAATACATTTTTCTATTCTCACTATTTATATTATTGGTGTTGTATTAAATCCGACTATTAAAGTAGACATATGTAAAACACTTATAGAAACGATTTATGATTGTATAAAAGTACTTCCAACAGAACCAACTCATGAACCAACTAAAGAAGAAGTTATGTCTAACATACACAATGAATGCAAAAAAGTATATATGTATTACCAATAACAAAGTGCAAATAATCAACCGGCTTTTGTACCATCTTCTACTACTTCGCTAACCTTATAAAAACATGCGGTTTCTACTGCTAGTATTCAAGGCCTTAGAAATAAAATATTTAGTGGTTCAACTTCTTCACAAGTTAGCGAATTTGATGTTTATGTTTTGCATAGTGTTGTACCGTACGAATTAATTGTTAATGATGAAGGACATGAAGACTTGCTGAAATACTGAAGGGACAATGAGAAGACATTTCTGACACTTGCAAAGATGACCCGAGATGTGTTGAACATTCAAGCATCATCAACAACGTCTGAAAGCGTTTTTTCTGCGGGAAGATTTTAAACTGGAGAGCACAAATATTTATTGGCGGGGCACACAATGGAAATTGCAGTTCTATTCAGATATTGAATTCGAGCGGAGTGTAGAATGTGCGGTCAAGTGGAGATCAACGAAGAAGAAGACTACAACTACAACAAAATCTTGTCTGACGGAACAGAAAGCGACGAACAATTTGACCAATAACTTCTAAGTCCAACCGAAGTTCCTCGAGACATTGTGAGGAAATTAGAAAACTTATGGTTAACTATGTAAATTTTTTAATTGCAATTTCACTATGTGATTTGCAACTTTTGAACAACACCACAAAGTTACAATTTTGAAATTGTATTACAAAAAAATTATATTTTTATTAAATAATATAAGAGGCACAATATCATGAGGTGTTTTTATTACACAATTTTGTCCAATTGTTTATATATATTATTATTTTTAAATTGTCTAAAAAAAGAAATATTGTTACCAACCCCGCCCCGTCCCCCCAACATCGGTCCCCTTTTCCGGCGAGTTGTGGGATGGGACGGGACATCTTCCTATCCCGCTAACCCCAGTCCACCTGTCCCCCGGAGACCCGATCCCGATCGTTTTCCCGTCCCGCCAGGATCCGCCCCGTTGTCCACCCCTAGTTTGAACTACTCAGTGTATGAAAGTAGATCAGAGTCCAAAAAAATTGGTCGTTTACAAGTATGCGGATCGAGAGCTCAATGTATAAAAAATGATGTTCCAAATATTATTTAGGACTTAAAAGTGTGATGATGATGGTTGGAGATAATATTTTATGTGTGCATAAAAAAGCTATGGACTAATGCTATATCACATGATTATGATAATTAGTATATGAAGTATGTTAAAAAGTAATTTATATTTGAGTGAACTGAACATGGGTAATTAATCGAATGTTGAAATAAAGTGGGAGAGTAAAAAATTAAGTAGTGTATTATCGAATAAAGATTAAAGTGGCTTATTTATTGTCTCCATGGATAAAGGTTTAGGTGGCATCCCCTCCACGTGGAAGCTTGAGAAAAGGGTATTAAGTGACACTTATATATATCTATATAAAATCTTACCTAGAGGAGACAATTTCTAGTGGTGGACCCACGGACAGAAATAAGATCTAACATTCCCTACTTGGTTTGCATTTCATCATCGGAGTTCTGCACTTGCAGACTCAAAGAAAGAATGCATGGCTCCTTCACAACAAAAACATATCATAAACACATATTTAAGGATATGTACATTTAGTTTGGGGAGAAACATTTTCACCTTGTTCTTATTTAGTTTCAACGTGAAGATCATTTCATGGAATCATCAACGTCATTTTCAAAGTGAAGTAACTATAGAAGGGGTATATACTGACATTTAAGGTAAGATTTTTCTTATCTTTCATGTGTATGAGCTAAGTTAAGCTCTAGATGTGTTTGGTTGTTAAGTACTTATGAGACGGCGATTCGAAGATGTAAACTGGTGGTTGGATGCTGTTATGGTGTGTTGTTGGGACTATTTTGTTATGGTAAGATGCTAGATATGAGGAGCGGAGAAATGTCATTTAGTTAATCATATAGCGAGCTTGTTGCTCGTCGATTGTTGTTGTGTTTCCTTGAGTTTTAATAATAGCATTATTGTCACTTCTTGTAGATTAACGAGTGTTAGATGGGTTGTTCATTGTTGTTATTGAAGGGTCAATGTTCAGGTATGCTAAGGCTATCATTTCTTTCTTGTAAGCATGACCCGAAGGTAAGCGAAACGCGAAACGTAAATGAACGCCCATTCATATTAGTTAAAAATATCCATGTTCTTCATTCCATTGAGATAATAATTGAACCTTGTTTGTCCCTTATTCGGAGTACTTTTTCACATCTTATATTATCTTTCAGTATGTGATATTATGTGCTCTTTTGTTAGATTCATGATAGTTGATATATGTAAGCAAATAACGATAGTCGGAGGGTTACGACCTTATGTCACTCCGATCACGTTCCTGATGTCCTTTTGAGGTCTTTCATGCATCATATATATGTATATATTTTCTATCAAGACGCGTTATAGTCGTCGGGTATGACACTTATATGTGCACACCACTACAATTGGGTACGATAACACCGAGTTCTATTATGATCGGGTACAATATAATGATGACATTGCTCCATAGTGTGGCTTATATACATGTATGATTATGTTTTTAAAGGAAAGCATGCATATCATACGCCCTCAGTGTCATTCAGAGTTACAGGTTGTCTCCTCTCTACCCTTATTTACACTTCGGTATTCATTTACATTTCTTGCCTTACATCTTTCCTACTGATTGTTCTTTTCTTAGGCACTGTGTTCATGCCCGCAGGTACATCTAGACAAGGTGACATACCTCCTCAGTAGGGTGCCCGTTCTCAGCTATGGATAGTCGCACTCCACTTCTCCAGAGTAGCTATTTGGAGTCGCTAGGTATCTATGTATATATATGTTTTGGTATTTTGGGTAGGGTGGGACTTTGTCCCGACCAGATGTATTATGCACTCTTAGAGGCTTGTAGACTTATATCAACGTGTATTCATGAAAAAGTACGGGCTTTCTCCTACTGCTTGAGAAATAAGCATTCGGAACACTAAGCCTGACCTTGTCGTCTTTTTGTCAGTTGTCTATACTCTTGATATGGCCTTGTCGGCCTCGGTTATGTATATATACTGTTTTAGGGCCTTTTCTGTGTGCATGTGATACATCCTTATCATATTAATGATTATTTGGAGGCTTTGTCAGCCCCAATTGCATGTTAGAGCTCTCAGGTACTACAATTAGTTCGCTCGGACCTTCGGGTGACGGGTGACAGCCACACCCCCAAGGTTGGGGTATGACAAACTTGGTATCAAAGAAGGTGTGTCCTAAGTGCAAGTCGTATCTAGTAGAGTCTTGTTTATGAGTGTGTTGTGCACCACACTCATAAGTAGGAGGCTACAAAATATTTAGGATGATTACCTTTTCTTCTAATCTAGATTGTGCGATAGAGTTAAGTTATAAGTATTCATTCTGAACCTTCATCTAGTCGGGTGTGGCCCTCTAATATAGAGTAGCACGAGCCTCATGGGTTGCTAACAAAGAAAACCTTACTTCCTTTTGGTATGATAACTGGATTCTTAACATCCCTACCCTTAGAGAATTCATTTAGGGCCCTCTAAACATAGCGGAAGATAACCTGAAGGTCAGGGACTATAAGGACAATCCTAAAAACCTCTCATTTGATCTCCCTTCTAAAATTAAACACCTCATCAACAACACCTCTACCCATAGTTCCACTAGTGAGGAAGACTATAGCTACGGGAAGCTGACCAACAATGGTGAGTTTACTTTCAAGAGTACGTACTCTCTTATCAGTCATTCCAATAGCACTGAGGAAGCTAACAATGCTCTAAACTTTAACTGGATTCGGAAGCTTAAAGTCCCCAATAAAATCAAGTTCTTTATCTGGTTGATGAACCATAAGAGGCTTCCCACCAACTCATGCCTCTATTCTGTGGGTGTTAACATAAATTCTCAGTGCAATTTTTATAACAATCATTCTGAGACTATTAGTCATATATTATCTGAATGCAATGCTACCAACAACCTTTAGAATGATGTTGTAACTCATTGTACCACCAATCCCTCTATAATTATTAACCTTACCATATTGAACACTTCAAGTGCCTTCACTAACACTTGGAATGTCCTAAAATCTGCTAGCTACAATCACCTCTTGGACTGGAATGCCCTTATACCATTTTGCCTCTGGAAAATTTGACTAATCCGAAACTATAATATTTTTAATAATAAAAATGACCAGCCTTATTTTCAAAATGTTTGTGGTGAACTATTGAATTTACCAATATTATTGATCACAACAAAAGAACCAGTGAGAGAATTGACATTTCTCTCAAATGGGACCCTCATACTTGGGAAACAAGCTCAACACTGATGGATCAAACTTTGAAAAATCTGGGGTGGGTGACATTGGGGGAGTAATTAGGAACAATAGAGGGGACTGGGTAATAGGCTTTTGCAAAGGTATTCCTAACACCACTAATATCTATGCAGAACTAACAACTATCATGTAGAGACTATAATTAACTCATGATCAGAATTTGATGCCCTTGGAGATCAAGTGTGATTCTAATGAGGTAATCACAGTGATTAAAAATGGACACCTACCTTATATGCATATTATTTCTGAATGCAGGTCCTTGATGTACAAGCAGAACTAAAACAAATCTACCGTGAGCAGAATATGGTGGCGGATGCATTGCCTAAGGAGGGAGCAAGGAAGGAATTTTTTGTGGCACACCCCTCAGGTTGTAAGTGTCTTTTGGAAGGATGTATTAACACAAAGGGTCAACTGTTGTGATTTGCAAATAATGACCAATGCGTCAAATCATGTAACAAACATAAGTCTACATATATTTTTGTTATATATAAGTAGTAATATCTAATTTACAAAAAAAGGCATTTGACTATAGAAATTAAATACTTTTCATTTATTTGGAATTTTTGAAGTTGGGAGGTGATTGTAGAGTTGTGTTTGGTTATAATTTTTACAAATAATATTTGAAATAAGAATTTTTTTTATTGTGATATTTTAAATTATTAATTATTATTACTTATAATACTTTTTATATGTAAATTATTTTTTAAACAAGCATATCCGAATTCACGATCAAAATAAAGAATTTTGATTCTCGAAATTCGAATTATACTCCCTTCGTGTAAATTTAGGTGTCTTACTTTGTCCCGTAAAAAGTGTTTCTTTCTATATTTAGTGAGTTTTTCAATTTCAATACTTTAACCACAAAATTTAAAGCACTATACACATATTTAATTTAAAATAATAAGTATTATCTCTCTTTATTTTTTAAATTCTATGCCAAATTAAATGGAAAGACTTCAAATGAAAGTATAGAAAGGAAACAAATATAAATTGGAAGGTAGTTAATAATTTTTATGGCCAAAGCGTTGTCTCTTTTGGGGCAGTTTTTGCCACTTGGCTCAGTCACCCCTTCTCCCCCGGCCTCTTCATTCTTCGAGAACCCTATTTTTGAATTCTCATATCTAATTATCATCATCATGAGTCTTTTTGGTCTTGGAAGGTAAACTTCCAATCATATTTTGTTTTGTTTTTATGTGAATTGAACTTTTTATTTTTGGGAATTCGGTGCTGATTTATATGTTTTCATGATCTCTGATTGATTTATTGATCTATTTTTTCTTTTTTCCTGTATTAATGTTATTTATGTTGTTTCAATTTTTGCTGATACTGTAAATGAGGTTTAAGGATTTTTAATATGTGTAGCTAATTTAGGGTTATTTGTGTATACACTTGAATTTCTTAGGAGCTTTGATGCTTTGCATATACTTCCTCCTCCCATATTATTTGTCCACTTTCCCCTTTACACGCCCTTGAAAAATCATAAATATTTTTAATACATTACCCTTATATCTCTCCAATGAATTGCATTCTAATCAATATTGACTACTTAAAAAACAATTAATGTTGAGGACAAAATAGGAAAACTTTACTTAATTCTATCTTGGTTTTGTAAATTGACAAGTATTTTTGGGACAACTATTTTTAGTAATGTGGACAATTAATATGGGATGGAGCCCTCCATCCCAATTTATGTTATTGTAGTTTGACTGAGCACGAGGCTTAAAAAATAAAAGAAGATTTTTAAATCTTGTGGTCTAAAATAAGCCAAAGATTCTTGTGTGATTATAAATATCTTGTTAAAAGGTAAAGTTTAAAAGTTAAATTATTGTCAAATAAGGAAACATGCCATTCTTTTTGGGACTGACTAAAAATGAAAGTTTGTCATATAAATTGGGACAGAGGGAGTATCATTTTACTATTTTGTTTAACTGGTTTTAAAATAGAAATTTGGGTTAGCTAATAGTGTTTGAAGATATGTATTTGACGTAGCCAAATTGTACAAGTTTCCGTGGATAGTTGTACCCTGTTTCATTGGAACTGAACATGTCAAGTGAATTTGAATGGACCACCATGCGTTGTTACATTCTTAAAAAGATAAATCAAACTTATTGCATTTTTTCATTTTTTATTGGAGCTTAACATGCCAAAGAATGGAACTTTCCGCATATCAGCCTATTAATAAATTATGTGTGTAAATGGAACAATTCTGTTTCATAGTTTCTTGTAAAGTATGTAACATTAGGTTGTTTGTCCTGATTGGTTTAAGAGCTTAAAGGATATCTTAGAGATGCTAAGGAACAAAAGACCGAAGCAATTTTGTAGCAAGTTTTTGGCTATTGATTAATATTGAGGGTTTGTCTGAACGAAGAGAATATTATAGCTTAGCATTTGTATTCCAAGTACATATATTTGCTTTATACTGTATGAACATTGCCTTGTCTCCTAAATTTTACTAGTTTTACTTTGGCCTGCTTAAGGCCGACGCGTCTGCCTATGGTTGGGTTGAATTTTAACTTCTAGTGTGCCTTGCTTTCAGATTTGACTGGATTGTTATCCGTATCCATACACATTGCACATTGTCATCTAATGTGTTGTTTGCTCTTTCTATACAGGAATCAGAGAACATTCCGGCCCAAAAAAAGTGCACCCTCGGGGAGTAAGGTTGCTCTTTTTCCTAGTCCAGGAGAAGGATTCTCCTGTAGTCTTCTGTGTTTTTGTACTTAATTTCCCATGTGTTAACTCTTTGGCTGCACTTTCTTGATGTTGATACCTCCAATTTCTGAAACTTTTCAGTTGTCTATGAAAGAGCAATCTTCAAGCTTTAGGGCAAATTGACTATGTTTGTCCAATTTTCAAGGATGCTTTGATCTTTCTAATCTTCATGCTAATATGCATTTATGATTGATTGACCATGATATTTGGGATATGTAGAACTACTAGAGTTATTCTACTTATTTAGAGAATGAGGCAGGGACTAGGTAAGCCTGGCTGCAAAAGATTTAACATTATTTTGATTTTGGTGACCTTTCAACTTTGCGAATGAGATATATAAAATATTGGACTCTAGAATGTTAAGTGAGCAAGTAATTTTGTCTTGTTGATGCCAGGAAACTGCATCCTAAAAATATTTAACTATGTGGCTAGCAAGGTACTTATTTCAGATATAAGGATAAATTGTGCTTTTTGTTCACATGATGTATGGTTTCTATTTGGCAAGGTTTGTGACATAGATTGACAGGCTTTTATTTTCAGTTAGAGAAGCATCAGGATGAAAATCAATTAAATAGTTTCATAACTCTGAGAAACATAATTGTTTTTGGAGCTCTCAAGGCTCATCTAAGCTTCAAACTTTGATAAGATAAGATTTGGTTCAATAGGCTAGTTCCACAATTGCATGCTGTGAGTTTAGATCCTTGTGTCAGGCATTGAACTTGTAACCATTTTCAGATATGCCTAAAGATACACAATGTGGTTGGTGAGCACTATTAGGCAGGCTCTGGCCTTTTGGCATTATTCTCTTGTATTTTCTTGATGACATTTGTGTTTGAGCCAGCTTGCATACATCGACTATTTCACCAGGTACCTACTACTTTCCACCAACAGAGGTACCTTCCCCACCATGGCTTAGGTTGATGGTAAGAAATCACCTAAGTGTTTTTTGTTTTTGCTTCCGTTGGGATTTTACCCTGAGACCTCATATTTCTCCTCCCACTTCGTTGATCACTAGGCCACACTCTTGGGTGCCCTGTATCTTCAACTGAATTATTTGAATAAATCCTCCCAATTTATAATTTTATGAAGCCGGCATTTTTGGTATTCAAGCTGTAGAGCATCGTATCGTAAAAAAATGCTAGGCTTGTTTGTTTGTTGCAGTTTCTAGGTAGTAATTGTCAACAAATTTACTGCAAGTTTTGTGCTTTTTTAGATGAATTGTCTTATATGTTTTATTTGTTCCATGTCTTCTTTCTAGTTTATCATTCTTCCCAGACTTCTGTAATGATCCGGAATGTATCAACAAACTGTGGAGTAGAAGAATAGTATATTTCCTATTGACTAGGTCATCTTCCTTAATTTGCTCTTCTTTTCCACTATTACAGGGGGAACAATTAAGGAAGCATATCGATGCCACATTGGGTAGTGGAAACTTGAGAGAGGCTGTAAGGCTCCCTCCGGGAGAAGATATTAATGAGTGGCTTGCTGTCAACAGTACTATTTCTCCCTCTCCACCTTTCTATCTTTCATGCATGTGCATGCTAGTACGTAATTTTAGCTCCATTTGTCTGGCTCAATGTTTCTCAGACACAAACAACAATGTGATTGCTGTGTTCACAATTGCCCTTGAGCTGCAGGCCTAAGTGGTTGAAGAAAAGTCGCTCTATATAGCCAAAAAGAAAAAAAGAGGATCTTAAAAATGACAAAGAAAGATACCCCATCTATCCCAAACTGCTCTACTTTCTTGCGATTGTTCCCAAAGTTTTTCACTTCTCTAAAAAGGTTCTCTATGGTTTCGTATACCTTTTCAAATATAATGCTGCAAGAGAGCACATATGGCTCCCCCCTCCCCCCCATAAATCTGCATGACTTATCTTAAAACTAACAAAATTTCCAATTCATCTGAGGTTTATTCTCCACGGTTTAGTAACTTTTATTTGAACAAAATGCT
This sequence comes from Przewalskia tangutica, assembly GCA_029844215.1. Classification (NCBI taxonomy): domain Eukaryota; kingdom Viridiplantae; phylum Streptophyta; class Magnoliopsida; order Solanales; family Solanaceae; genus Przewalskia; species Przewalskia tangutica. Next base: position 138,130,942 of record CM056718.1, on the reverse strand, counting down.
TCAACTCTACCCATGTCTTCTAGGTAACAGGTGTAGTAAAGGCCTGTGGATAGGTTGTAAGCGTGTGTAAGTGTTGTGTTATAGTATGAACAAAAGCTAAATTATGCAGTACCTTGATCTCTATCTTTCTGGGTCATCCAAATGCCACATGAACATACCATACATCTGAAGAAGTTCCACCAAAATTAAAAATTCACATTTTAACAACAGCTTTTCTCTATTTTCTTACTAGCAATGAGAATTTTCAATGACGTTTAAAGACTAGTGGAACATATGGAAGGAGAGAAATGACAGAATTTTTTAAGGAAGATCCAATTCCATTCAGAAGATCAAATGGAATTGTATTAATTCTTTATGTTTTTGGTGTAACGAAAATAGTATAGACGATGCATTACAGATAGTGGATTTCATAGGACTTTTATAATTATCACCACTATGTAGCTCTTTTTGGAGGTGGCCAGCATGTTCCTTAATGCTGAGGAATACAACGTTACCCGTTTCAAAAAAAAATAAATTAAACTGTGTTGCAGAAAGGATTCTGGATAGAAGCTTTCGTGCTGCTGCTTACATGTGAGTTTCTGTTTGAAGCCAATTGTGAGAACAGAGTGTTTCATATAATGTGTTTTCTTTGCTCTCATAATGCACAAACGCAAGCACACGTGCACATTAATTTTGTTTCCTTACTCAGTTGTTGCCATAAGCTAATCTAAATTTTAAACTGAATGGAGGTTTATTTTGCAATATCCAGCTGTCGATTTCTTCAACCAGGTGAATCTGCTTTATGGCATCCTGACTGAGTTCTGCACGCCAGAGAACTGCCCTACAATGACCGCAGGCCTAAGTATGTTCAGTAAATGACTGCTTTGATTGATACTTGTGCAAAGTGGTTTGCTATGTAGTTCAGTGATGTATAAGAATAACGAGTAATCATTTAGATGCTTGTTGATTATATATCAGAAAGGTTGCTCTCCTGAGCAATATTTGAGAAGGGTTACAATTATATTAGTCATTGCCTCATTCCTTTCTCTAATTGATATTTGAACTTCCATTGAGGATTTCAGTACTTATTAGATTCTACTAATCGGTGAATGTTCTAAAGTCTTGCAAAACTATCCTCCATGTGGAGTTAACTTATTTAGGTTCCGATTTAGATGCTAATTAGAAACACCATAAATCCTTCCACCACGCTTGCAATTTTAACACCACTTATGTGAAATTACCTTGAATTTAGTTGAAAGTGTTTCTATTAGAAAGAAGCATTTAAAGCCATGTATGTTTCTCTTGAGAATGCTCTTTGCTTGCTGTTTTTTCTGAATGACCAAGAAAGTTGATACTGACATTCTTAATGGTTGTACTGTCATTTGTTCTGCATCAAACAACTCTAACTTATCTTCCAGTCTATAATTAGTTGTTCTTCTTTTTTTCTTCTACCACTTGTCTAATATTTTGATATCTGTACAGCTTTCTATCACAACCTCTGCCCGAAAAACAGAATTACTTAAAAAAGGAAAAAAATGGAAAATGTAAGGACTGGAATTTGGTAGGACAACAAAAGGACTTGTTTCTAGATAATTTCTTACTTTTTCCCTTGTATGGAGTATGGTGAGTGGAAGAGGGGGTGATGACATAATGTAGTTATTTGTCACACTGCTTATACACAAAGCTGCCATTTAATGGAGATGGCTGCCTGGTAAATGATCGTAGGTGATAGCGGATTCTAGTGTTTGGCTACAATGCTATGCTTTTCTATGTGCTGCTCTATGGCAGTAAACTAGTGTTAATGTTGACAAATTTGCTTCAATACCATTACGTTGCCTGCTGTGGTTTACTTGATTGTTGGTCTTTATCGACAAGTATTTAAGTCTTGTTGGTTGCTGAAGCATTCCAATAAGAAACCACGAGTAGGAGAGACCACTGTAATTAGCTTGTCGGAAAGATTATTGATAGGGCCTGCCTCAGGATATTGGAGAAAACCCCAAATGCTGGGAACTGACTTTGTTAGCTTTAATCTTGAAGGATAATTCAACGAACTTGTTTGATGAACTGCCGATGTGTTTACTGATTCATCAGGGAGTCTTGAGGACTATCTTTGGATCCTGTTGTAATCCATTATCAGAGTTTTTTGGGCAGTTAAATCTCAAAGGACTTAAAAACACTAGCAGTTTCCTTATTAGTGTGGTGTCCAAGTCGCAGTTATCAAATATAATCCAGAACCAGACCAGATAAGAAGATCTTTATTGTGAATCTGTGTCGTTCTTGCATAGGCATTTGTGGGAAATTAATGAAAATATCCTTCTAAAATCACATGAAAGGAAATCAGTGGTCTAGTATTTGATAATGCATGCAAATGAGGCATGTTTGCAATCAGTTTCAGGTTTGATAAATGTGAGATGTTATTAATGATTTTTTCCTTTTGGATAAGGTAAGGTCATTATTAATTGATTATGATACTTATTTGATCAGGCTAGGTGTTTTAAGATTTACAAATCTAAGTGTTCGAAGATGTTTGTGTTTTAGTTCCTTTCAGAGAAAATTTTCCAAACAGAGAAGCAGAGGAAACACATTAAGTACATGATTAGATTCTTACTATGATAGTACTAGTGTTATTTTTTTTTTTTGGATATAATAAAATCCACCCTTAAACCCTCCTACCCAGTAGCCCAATATTGGCCTTCTCCACTTCCCTAACCTTATAGTTGGGGGAGGAGATGTCCTTACAACTAGGCTATCCCTCCTTTCTTAAGTACACTTTAGTGCCCATAATCTGTCTTGAGGGCGATAGTATGGTAGATATAATCAACGGCACGATATGGAAATTCTTAACACTATAGATATGTTAGTGATTAGTAAGTTTAATTTAATATAATAAAACTGGTACTCAAATATGAACTTTAATGCTTTTAAGAGTTACTTATTAAAATATAAGCAAACATGAACTTAAATATGATATTAATACTTAAGGTATCTATGCATATCTTTAATTTTCTTAAAAGTTCTGAACTTGATTCACATGGTTTTGTTTCACGTGCTTCAATTGATTGCAATTTGCTCTACTTCTTTTACCATACAAGTGAAAGACGTCCTATAGGGAACCTTTATACCAATAATATTATATGGGAGTGAAGGTTATTCTCTTAAGTTCTGATTAACCCATGAGATGAATGTCATCGTAATGCAGATTGAGGGTAGGAAGATTGGGCAAATCAGAAATATTTTAACTTTGACAAAGGGTCTAAGTGGCATACATAAAGGATCAAACGAGAGAAGATCGCTTGAAATGGTCCGGCAATGTCCTACATAGACCTCCATATGCACAGATGCCACAAATGACGATTGAAGGTGATAAATAGGGATGAAGTATATTTAAAAACATATTGGGGGAAGATGTTTCAGAAGACTTACCATCTGTCGCAATCAATGTGAATTTAAATAAGAAAGAAGACAATGAAAATATAGGGTGTATATACTATATAGGCGACACCAACTATTTGAGACTAAATTGTTGCTGCTCTTATAATATTGTCAAAATTTTCTTAATTTGGTTAAAAGCTTGTATGCCATGTACAGTAAATGTGAGATTTAGAGAACTTATGGTTTTATAGATTTTAATTTACTTTTAAAGACGAATTATAGATTTTAATTTACAGAGAATTCATATATTACACATTGGGATTTAGACATAGTTGATTAATTGATCGATTCATTACATATTTGTTTTTTCATGTGTGCATTCTTTTTTTAGGAAATTTCTAAAAATATACTGCCCAACATAAAATATTATGCCACGTAGCCCAATACACTATAATACAACAGTATACCTGGGGAAAAATATTATACATAATGTATCAACTTTGTTTAAAAATCTATAAAAGGTGTTTATACACAAATCTGGGTTAAACCGGGTAACAATATGGGTTATGTGGCGTAAATATTTTCTCCCACAAGTGGGGTTTGGGAATGGTGGGTTGTACGCAGTTCTTACCCCTGTCTTTTGCAGGGTAGAGAGGTTGTTTCTAATAGATCCTCGGTTCAAGAAAAGCATTTTTGAAGGATCTAATACTGGATAAATACCTTTAGCTGCTAATCATCTTAGTAGTACCACGGTAGCATCTAAATGTGCAAATGTTGTAGCAAGAGCAGATTCGGTCAAATCGTCTGAGGGTACATAAACTGCTTGAATTGAATAGAGGTTATGGACCTTTCTTAGGTGGAAGTTAATTCTTTCTTGTAAAGAGCGGGTTTTTACCACGAGGATGGGCCAGAATGCAAATGAGGGTTTTGCTCTATGGAGGCTGCTTATTGACATACATCAACATGATTGTTTCTTCTAGTTCTATGTCCTTGTTCTCACCATTCAAACTTAAGGTCGCAGTCATAAGTCTAGACTTTAATTACTCCCGTTCACTTTTACTTGTCCACTTTGGACTTTGCACATCCTTTAAGAAATAATAATTGATATGATTATTTTATCACAATATCCATAATAATAGATATTTAATCATACGTCTTAGGAAATGATTTGAGGAATAAGTAATTAATGCGAAGGCTAAAATATGAAAAAATAATAATATGTTTTGTCTTCATATGCTAAATGTGACAAGTAAAAGTGAAATTGTAGTTTTAGTATAGTGGACTTGTGAATAATACACGAAAAAGAAAGTCTAGACCTTGATTTTTGTTTTTTCCGTAATATGTTTTTTCTGCACTATTGACTTCCATTAGTTATTGGTGAATTGCATTTTTTGTTTCACTTTTACAGAGAAATTTATCTAGTTTGGTGGTTATCTTAACCCTGTGAATGCTGATTCCTCCTTAATCAAGTTCAGTCTGAGTTAAATTAAATCCAAAAGTTTCTTATGCTATTGTTTTCGATGTTTCAAGATCTTCCTGACTTCTTGACATATTGATTTCAGGTATGAGTACAGGTGGGCTGATGGAGTACAAATTAAGAAGGCAATTGAAGTTTCGGCTCCAAAATACGTTGAATATTTGATGGACTGGATTGAAACTCAATTGGATGATGAATCTATATTTCCTCAGAGGCTTGGTAATTACTGATATTTAATTGGAAACTATAGCATGCCTTTTTTGTAATGTCTAGAGTACTGTACCGGTGCGAAGTATAGTGTGGTGTCAGATTTCTGATAGCTCTTCCTTCTTGCTATCCCCTAATAAACAATAAAGTTGCACGCACTACCTTATCCAGACTACAAATACTAGAATGCTTGGGATAGCAATGAAGAGAATGGCTAGTTATTATTTCGTTACTGAGCGACTTTGATCCTCATTTCCTTCACTCATAGAAGAACCAAGCCTACATATGAATGAAAATTGTCGTTAGGAAGAAACAAAGATACTCTACTACTCAGTTTCCAATGCAGGGAAAAGAGCCTTGCGTTTGGTTATTTGTTCGGAGGAGGTGATTCTAGTTGCTTTTGAAACGTTTTGTCAAGAACTTCACTGTGCAACTTAAGTCGTTTAGGATGCTCATAAAATTCTGTATGTGGATTGATTACCATGGAGTTAATAATATATGTTTATTTTGTAGGAATTTGGACTGATTGACAAGAAGGAGCTGGTCCCACTCCAAGAGATTATAGAATCCATCATTGTCCCTTACTGAGCAACATTATATTTTATTTTGCTGCTACAACTGGAACTAAATAGTGTAATTTAATAAAGTTCGTGGTCATCCAAAGTGTATAGCCTCAGTTGACTTTGAAGTGTTTAAAAATGTACAACGTGTTGTATGGTTGTAGCTTTCCTATATTGCTTTCAGCAAAGTCCCTTTTTATGACTAAATGAAGAGCAAACAGATATCAGCCCTACAGTACAGTTATAGACATGTTTGTTTTCGGGTTGCTCTGATGAGTAATGATCAGGAGGTTAAGTTTACTCCTTTGGTTGTCCAAGTTTATGGTTAATGTTGTAGGAGAGAACCATAGTGGTAAAATATGGTGCCCCCCCCCCCCCCCCCATCCCAAGTATAACGGAAAGGAGCAAATAAAGGAGACAACTTTACAATAGTTAGCCAAAGTTGAGTAACTTTTTTGGTTACAAAATGTTAGCGATTTTTTAGAATACTAGAGCAAAGTTAGATGATTTTTTCTTTATAAAAGTTGTTTTGATGATTTTGGTACAATAACGTAAAAATTGAGTGATTATTTGTGGAATTATTCCTAGACCGAGGTGTAATTGGTATAAAAGAAATATTTTTAAAATTTTCATGTTTGATTGACCAAAAACACTGTCCATGTGCTTAATTGTGAATCCTTTTTTATAAAATTCAGGCCCTGGTTTGGTCATTAGAAATTTTCACTTTTTTTCATTTTTTTTTAAAAAATTGACGTTTGGCCATGAAAATTGCATATATAAAACTTGAAAACACTTAAACCATTATTTTCACTTTCAGTACATTCAAACAACTCAAAACATTTTTTATAAAAACTATAACCAAACACAATTTCATCTTCAACTTCACAATCAATAAAGTGAAAAAAATATAAAGATTGCTTATATTTGGAGGTAAGTTTAAAATAGCTCCTTAAATTGTCACGACTCAAATCGGAGGGCCTGCAGGAGCTGCTGGATTCGATTCTTCTAACTCGGAGAAGGAGGCTAAGAATCGCTTAGCTAATCTGATCTGCAACTCTCTTTTGACTTTCAAAACGGAGTAACCAACCGCCTTACCCGCCAGTCGGGCACCACTAACCATACACACCATACCCAATCATATTTAAAAACGGACTAAGCCGAAAAAAGACTGTATAAAGTTTCAATCGGAAAGCCTCAACTTAAGGTCGACAAGGCAATAAATGACAACTATCCACATACCTATCTACAAACATCTAAAGAGTATAACATACCACGATCAGACCGCAACTCAACTCTGAAACAAAATATAGTGCTCCAATACCAGCTGAACCAGCAACCTACTAGTGTGAGCGGTCACCTTCTTTAACTGAACATGCGGGTATAAAACGCAGCGTCCCCCGACAAAAGAGACGTCAGTATGACTGATGTACTGAGTATGTCAGACATGAATAATAACATAACAGGGATATAACAATAAATTGAAACGAAAACAACTGAGCAGCAATAAATGCCTCTTAGACCCGAATACATATACCTAAATGTTATGCAATGCAAATACGGTATCATATTGGCCACACAGGCATCTTCCTTCTCATAACAACCACTGTGGGCATCATACCATATAATGATTAATGATTGTATGCATGATGCAAACGCGGTATACTAATGGCCACACATGCATTTTCCTACCCAGCACCACATTCTACATCGTATGAGCCACACATGCTTAATATTAGCCTCTTAGGACTCTTTTGTGATAGTTTGTACAAGCTGCAGGTGGTGTGTGTATATAACAATTTTCCCTTTTTCCATATCTCCTACATATATATAATATTTACCATATAGTAATGTGCATATCACAAGTGATCCAGGGTAATATATGAATGTAATGCAAATGAAAATGCATGAATGACAATGAAACATCCTTTTGAACTTATCGGATGCCATAACCTTTTTGCCCTTTCGGCTAACATTGGGAGCACCAACGTGTACATTTTTCGTATGCCTCAATAAGGACTCAAGAATATATTTAGACATGTTTTTTTACCATAGGAGTCAATAACATGATCATTCTTAACTACTAAGAGTAGAGTAATTTATGGAACAATATTCCGGTCATGTTTCGTACATATAATATGCCCAAAAGAAAGAAAAGGCCTTGCATACCTTGTTATTGGAGTTATCTAAGTTCCACCGGTCCTGTAAGCTCTACGAATGATTAACTACATCATACGAATGATTTAAATCATAATCGGATCAACATACTAGTAATGAAATCATCCAAAAGAAAGAAAAAGCCTTGCATACCTTGTTATTGGAGTTATCTAAGTTCCACCGGTCCTTGTAAGCTCTACGAATGATTATCTACATCATACGAATGATTTAAATCATAATCGGATCAACATACTAGTAATGAAATCATTGAGACATTTTAGCGAACACCTTGTACGCATAGAATCTATGTTTCTTCTATGTAGAAACCTATGCATGTAGCAAACACTCAACCCTTCTAACTCTCCTCATTACTGCTATAATGTCTAAATTAATTCAACAACTTCACATGAAACCACCAATTTCATACGAACCGCCCAACAATACCAAATCAATCAACTTAGCATTTGCGATAATCATCCTAGAACCTAGTGAGAATAATGCTCTATAATTGGTATAAACTTAGGAATAAGAAGGATTACCTCTGTTAGAAGCTGCGACGAGAGTCGTCGAACGACATCTCACCAAACCCGATTCCGACAAGCAGAACAAAACAAAAAAAAAACTTCTAGAACTCGTTCGAAACTCTGGGTTTTTCGCCTGTTTTCGGAGTGTTCAAGTTTGTTTCGAGGGTTTAATTTCGCTGGAAAAAGGCCCAAAACACCATGAATTTCCCCCTTTTGGTGAGCAAAAGCTTACGGAATTTTCCAATTTGGCCAAGAATTTCAGATGGTTACTAACTGAGCTTACTCCTTCAGATGGAAGTATATCAATTACTTCTTTAAGGAACAATTTCTACATAACATAAGCTTAAGAAGATGAAGGTATTTACTAGAAGAGAAGGGTGCATGTTTTGGAGACTTGTGAAGCTCTGAAGCTGCCAGCGATCGGTTTATAAGGCTTAGCCACTCAACCAGTGTTTTATAATGCTACACGTATTTTCCCACTATCTATTGTCCCCAATTATAATTAATTAATTAATTATACACACAATTAAATTCTTGATTTCAATTCACTTAAATCCCGACGTCTTATAAAACCTTCTTATACTCAATGTCATAATTCTTGTAATATGACACTAGTCCATAACCTTTTTGAGGATATACAATTATTATTAATTCACCGTCGTCGCACTTGTTAAATCCAAAATTATTTCGGGATCACATCCTTCTATATACTAATTTCCTTATTAGCATACGTAAGTACAACATAAACTTTTCGGAGTCCAGATCTAATTGCCTAAGTTTAAGTGTTCAACCATTATCCGAAAGTACGAGATATTACATCTTCTCCCCCTGAGAAACATTCGTCCTCAAATATTGGGGTGATATATCTAACTCTCGTCACCATAAAATGAATCAAGTCCAGTAAAAGCAAGAGAAAGAAGAAAGCTATTCATGTCCAGGCTAACACAAATTCAATCACATATCCAGTATCAACAATAAGCCAGTATGAGCAGGACAACACTTCTACTAATCACACAGTACACAACATGGTAACAGTTCTTATTAAGGTGCATCCGTGACAACAAAACAATAGCCAAACAGTGGTAACAAGTGATATCAACCAACAGTCACAACAATAACAGGCATGGTAGCTAAATGCCTCAGAAACTAACAAGTATATGCAGCAACCAGTTCAATGTAACATTGTCCAAAATAAAAGGCAACAACTATTGGGAACTGTTTCAACACTTTGCCTCAGATTCCCACAATAGAGATAATCATGACATATCAACTGCTAGATGACTAAAGGGATAAGATTCATGTTACATAGAGATTTAGATAGAACAAATAAGCATACTAAGGGCACGTTTGGTATGCTTTATTACGCTGGACTGTACTGGACAAAAAAATAATACAACGTTTTCAAGATCGATGCATTTATTTTTAGAAATAAGATACAGTAATCATATTTTGAGACCCATATAGCGGTGGTCTCTCGGATCAGACTAAAAATATATAATCCATTATATATTAATACTCTAATACCGTCCATTATACATTAATACAATTCAGTCCAATACAATACAATCCAGTCCAATGAAATTAGTACAGTCCAGTGCGACGTACCAAATGAGCCCTAATGGCACAAAACCACTGATCCAATAGATGCATATTTAGCTGGCCCTAGGAATTGAACTAATCTTAACATTTCCAGACAGCTAAAACTAAACATGGCTACCAGTTATTTAACCCAAATTCAATTTATGTATTCACAAAGATAATAGTTAATATATGTATACAAGATGATAGATATAACTAATGCAATTTTTTTTCAAGTTTTCACGTCCATGTTTAGACAACCAGAATCAACTTCACAAAGCAATATATTCATAAGAAAAAGCTATGTCTTATATAACTCATTTTATACTTAGCCATTCTTATACAGTTAGCACTTAATCTAAATGGAAATGAAAATTTTAAGTTAACCATGATGCAAACAATAAGAATCTAGCTGACAACAAAGTGTGATAACATTTCAGCCAATAACTCATGGTAAGGTTTGAAGATGGGCAATGGCTAATGTTGAGTGTATTTTATACACTCTTTTGAGTCATTTTCAGTTAGTATTTTACTCTTTTATTTTGCGTTTAGTATAGTGTTAGGTGTGTTTTTCTTTCTTTTGTGTCACAGCGGTTATAAAAGAGAGAATACTAGAAATTGCACAATAAAAGGGCAAGAAATGAAGCCTAAGAAGTCTCGGGAAGCATAGAAGAAATCAGACGAAATCCGGACAAGAAAATACACTGTAAATCGCGAGGGGTTTACCGGCATAAAGCGCTGTGGCACCAAAATGCAGGGCCACGGCACTGGAAATTCAAAGAGGTCGCAGGAGTTTCGGCGCAGTGGCGCCAAAATGTAGGGCCACGGCGCCGACGTGGGATTTTCTCGTTCTGGGACAAATTATGACAGGGTTAAAAGGGTCCGAAACGCAATTTTTCTCAGATATAAAACCTTGTAACCCTCACATTATTCATGATCATACTTTGGGGGAGGAAAAAGAGGCCACAAGATACACAATTGGAGACTCTTGTTCAAGTTCTTTCTCTTTCCTTTATTTTAATTTCAGTTTATGTTGGATTGTAAATTAGTTCTTGACATGACAATGTCTAGGAGCTAATTACTTTATTAGAGTTTTCCGTCGAATCACTTGAAACTCTTTCATATAGTTAATGCATAGTTATTGATTTCTTATTCAGCCATATTAAGATCTATTCAATATTGTTTTGATTGCTTGATAATTAACTGATCACTAATTGTCAACTTATATGATTTCGAATCAAAAGTCTGAAAGGTGAGATTTGAATATATTGTAGTTGTCTAGACATAGGTTAAAATCGCGGACGAAAGTACCCCGATACTTGTGTAGTGTTTAAGGTTATTGTTCTTAATTCTCCCGTGTGGTAAAATCTATTCATAGAAATATAGAAGGTTTCCGCATAAGGTTGAGTTTCTATATGTCCTAACCAAAATATAGAACAAATTAGTTAACCTGCTATCTTGATAAGAAGAAGAATCGTTAGCATTGCATTAACACGTGAAAGAGTGGATAGAGATTGGAAGCCCTATTTCCTTCATAATTGTTTTAACCCCAAGTATCATCACTTTAGTTTATTTTCTGCACTTTACTTTAGTTCTAATTCTTAGTTAAAAATCCAAACAAAATTACGGTTACCAAATAGATACCATAAATTAGATAATCGATACTTGATAATCCAGTCTCTGTGGACGATAACTCGGTCTTACAGATCTTTATTACTTGAACGATACGTACACTTGCGTAAGCACTTAGAAATATCACAACAACTAATTTATCAGAAGGTGAAACATAGAAAGCAACAGTAAACCCATTCAAAAGCAGTAGCAACTCCCTTTTGAAACAACAAACACACAACCTTAAGGCATAATTAAACATCCTTAAAAACAACCATAAATGAGCCAGGAATGCAGCAAAACCAACGTATCCAAATGCTGCAACTGATAACATCATCTGGCTCAAAGAATACAATACTTAAGTTCCTCAATGTATAACAGTGGGCTCAAAGGATGCAACAGTAAATCATCTCAACCAACAACAAATATAGAGCAACTAATTGCCTCAACTTACCTTAAGAAATGTAACTCATTTCAAACTTAAAATACATCAATTATTTACACTAAAGCACAACAGATCAACAGCCGATTCAATACAACATGGCAGCTCAACAAGTGCAATATGTGCAACAAAACAATAATAGTGAATAACAACCACTTATCTCAAAAGGGCAGCAACAATCTTACCCAAGTTACAACAGCTCAGGGAAACATAACAAATAACATCAATTAATAGCAAAACAACAACCATAACTCAAAGTGTAGAAGATCATTTCTCAAAGTGCAGTATGTGAGAACCACACAAGTTCATTTGTGCATAACATGGATAATATGACTGAAAAGAAAAAGTTGAAACACACACATGTCCCCAATAAATATGTTCATATAGATGCATATCATTACCACATCAAATTGTACAACAATCTTATCAATCTACACACAAAATCCATATACTTCTTCGACTAATCCAAACATATAATCATATATCGGTTAAATATAATACATGATTTATTTAAAGGTAACTAATTTAAAAACTTTGTGGACTATTAGGACAGATATTCTTATGACTCAGCTCTATCGAACGATCTAGATTTTGAAAGACGGAGACAATTCTAAATGCCCTGTAGCCTCTTCCTTATAAGTGTGGCGCGCTACACATCCATAAACAAGACTCTACCAGACACGACTTGTAGACATCCTAAGACAGACCCGCTCTGATACCAAGTTTGTCACGACCCAAACCGGAGGACCGCGACGGGCACCCATACCCTATCTACAGGGCACCACTAACCATAAACACCATACCCAATCATATTTAAAAACAGACTGAGCCGAAAAAAGACTGTATAAAATTTCAACCGGAAAGTCACAGCTTATATATATATATATATATATATACCAATGCCGACAATTTCATACATGACAACTATCCACAGGACACCTATCTACAAGCCTATAAAGAGTATAACATACCACGATCAGACCGCAACTCTAAAACAAAATATAGTGCTCCAATACCAGTTGAACCAGCAACCTACTAGTGCGAGTTGTCACCCTCTTTAACTAAACCTGCGAGCATAAAATGCAGCATCCCCTAACAAAAGAGACGTCAGTACGACTAATGTATGAGTATGTCAGGCATGGATAATAACATAACAAAGATATAACAATAAACTGAAACGAAAATAGCTGACCAGCAGTAAATGCCTCTGAGAACCTATTACATATACCTAAATGTTATACAATGAAAATACGGTATATTATTGGCCACATACATGATCGGTGTATTTTATATATACTTTTTGAGTCGTTTTTAGTTAGTCTTTTGTCCCTTTTTGTACAAATACGTGTCGTCTTAGGATATATTTTCTTTATTTTGAGTCAAATTGGTTAAAATGGCTATTTGGCGGAAAAAGAGCTTAAAAAGGGCAAAAGTGGAGGTTCCAGAGCTTAAAAGATGAGAAAGTGGCGAACTGTGCACGGACACGCCGCGGCGCGCGCCCGCCATCAGTCCAGCGCCCGCCCAATATCCGAAGGTCTCGAGTTGCAGCGCCGCGACGCCTCTGACAGCGAGTGCAGTGGTCGCGACGCCTAATTACGTAACATCGCAGGTTCCGCTACGACGCGAAAATCGTGTTTTTAGGCGATTCAGGTCGGACTGAAGCGGAAAAGTTGGAGGCGGTTTGAGCCTATAAAAGGAGAACCCTAGGCGGTTTTCAAGGTTCCTTTCGCACAAACACAAGACTTCTTGGAGTTGAAGATTGGAGACCTTTACTTAGTAATTTTCTTTTCTTTTCTTTACTTTACTTTCAGTTTTTATGTTGGATATTGAATTAGTTCTTGTCATGTCAATGACTAGGAACTAATTCCATTATAGGGATTTCCATGTCAAATCACTTGAACCTTATGTTATGAATTGATGCATGTTTATTGTTGTTCTTCTTATTGTTGAGATTTACCCAATAATTGCTTTGAATGCTTGGTAATTAATTGATCACTAATTATCATTATTTATATGATTTCTAATCAAACTTCGAAAGGAGGAGGTTGTGACTATGCTGTAAGTTGGGTAGACATAGGTCGGATTAGGGATGAAAATACCTCAATTACTTGTGTAGCGTTAATGAGAGGTCTAAACACCTAATTTCACGCATGGCGCGTGACGATTAACTAGGTTTTTGGTCTTAATCCTCATATAGAGTCATCCTTATCACCGAAAGGTAGAAAGGAGCGATACTGGGGTTGAGTGTTTATATAGCCTTAACGGGAGTATAAAACGAATTAGTTAACCTGCTAGCTCCAAAAGAAGAAGAACCATAATTTATTGCATTAATAAGTAATATAAGCGGATAGTTGAGGAGACTTGGAAGCCCTATTTCCATCATTACTGAAGTAAACACATAATTAGTTAGTATTTATAATTGTTAGTATAAACAACAAACTCAAATATCGGTTACCAAATAGATAACAAAAGATAGATAATTGGTACTTGAACACTAATCCTTGTAGACGATATTCGGTCTTACCTAGACTATATTACTTGTCACGATAACGTGCACTTGCGTTAAAGTGTGTGCATCTTTTCGCGCACCAAGTTTTTGGCGCCGTTGCCGGGGATTAGTCATAGTTCAATATCAATTTTATCTATTTTTAATTTCTAATTTGGTTTTTTATTTTTGTTTTATTATTTTCTTTAATTTTTTTTTTGTGAAAACAAGTGTGCCGTGATCCGTTGTTGGTTTTGATTCATCTCAGGGATCCTGAAGACATGGATTACTATTGTCAATATGATAGAGCTCCAACCATAGAGGAAGAGAGGGAGGAGTTACGAGAAGCCATACTCAGTTTCACTAGGTATCAAAATCAGTTCATGGACGAAACAAGAATGGCCATGAAGAAGTTGGAAACGCAAATAGGAGAACTCGCGATCATATTGAACAACGAAACGCAAGAAAAGCAATCTGCACCTGGGGAAGGCAATATGAAAGCACAATGTCAGGCGATTGACCTGAAGAATGTCGAATCAGTGGAGATAGAAAGTTCACAGCAGCGCTGATGAGCTGGATGCGTGGCGCCAAGATTCTGGGACAGGCAGAGTTTGAGCGCCTGGCGCCAGAGGTGCCGCGCGCCAGAGCCCGTGAAAAGTTGGTAGAAGTCAGAGTAACGCACCCTGTGAAGATACCATATCCCCAGAGGTTAAAAACATGTGCTCTTGACAAGCAATTCTCTAAATTTGTGGAAATTCTCAAACAATTGCAACTCAATATTCCGTTTGCTGAAGCATTAGAGCAGATGCCGAGCTACGTAAAGTTCCTGAAGGATATTCTTAGCAAAAAGAGGAGGATAGAGGACTACGAAACAGTGGTGTTGACTGAGGAATGTAGTGCCATCCTACAGAGAAAACTACCTCAGAAATTACAAGATCCAGGGAGCTTCACCATCCCATGCACCATTGGGAAGTTTGAATGTCAGAAAGCATTGTGCAATTTGGGGGCAGGCATAAATCTGATGCCTTATCTAGTTTTCTGCAAACTGGGAATGGGAGAAGTCAAACCTACAAACATCACTTTGCAGTTAGCTGACCGCTCCATAGTTCATCCTAGAAGAGTCATCGAAGATATATTAGTGAAGATGGACAAGTTCATCTTTCCCGCTGACTTCGTTATCTTAGACATAAAAGATAACGACGGAATCCCCATCATATTTGGCAGACCCTTCTTAGCCACAGGACAGGCTCTCATTGATGTTCACAAAGGGGAGTTGAAGCTTCGGGTAGATGAAGAAAATGTGATTTTCAATGTTTTTCGGGCAGCAACTTTTCCAGATGCCAATAATAACTGCTCAGCCATTGATCTTATCGAAGATGCAGTGTCAGCCAAGGGGTTCGGACATGATGATACGCTTGAAGAAGTACTGACCAAATGAGATGATAATAGTAGAAACGATCCAGGTCTGATGGAGTATGCAAATTGGATGAATGTTTATGAGAAATGGGATAAGAGGAAGTATGAAGAGCTTGGGCAGATGCCAGAAAGATCATTACCATCCACAGAGAAGGCTCCAGAGTTAGAGTTAAAAATCCTACCCAATCATTTACAATACCAATACCTAGGTGAAGAGAAAACCTTACCAGTGATCATTTCACGCCACCTATCCACCGAAGAGATTGATAAAATGCTAAGAGTGCTGAGGGATCACAAGCGTGCCATTGGATGGACATTAGCAGACATAAACGGGATAAGTCCATCAACGGTAATGCATAAGATCCGTCTAGATGAGGAGAGCAGACCATCCATCGAGGCACAAAGGCGACTAAACCCAAACATGAAAGAGATAGTCAGAAAGGAAATCATGAAATGGCTCGATGCAGGAGTAATTTACCCTATATCTGACAGCGCATGGGTGAGTCCAGTACAAGTGGTGCCCAAAAAAGGGTGGAATAACAGTGGTGACCAACGAAAGGGACGAACTCATTCCTTCTAGAACAGTTACCGGATGGAGAATCTGCATTGACTATCACAAGTTGAACAAGGCAACCAGAAAAGACCACTTCCCGTTGCCATTTCTAGATCAAATGTTGGATAGACTTACAGGGCACAACTACTACTGCTTTTTGGATGGCTACTCAGGGTATCACCAGATTGCAATAGCGCCAGAAGATCAGGAAAAGACAACATTCACTTGTCCTTTTGGTACATTTGCATTCAGAAGGATGCCATTTGGACTTTACAATGCACCTGCAACCTTTCAGAGGTGTATGATGGCAATTTTCTCAGACATGGTAGAGAGGACCATAGAGATCTTTATGGATGATTTTTCGGTCTTTAGAGCATCATTCGATGAATGTTTGAGGCACTTAGAAGCAGTGTTAAGCCGGTGTGAAGAATCTAACCTTGTGCTAAACTGGGAGAAGTGTCATTTCATGGTAACAGAAGGGATTGTTCTGGGACACAAAATATCAAACCAAGGTATTGAGGTAGACAAAGCAAAGATTTCAAGATGTCGAAAATCTCCCACCTCCAGTATCAACAAAAGGGGTCAGAAGTTTCCTTGGGCATGCAGGTTTCTATAGAAGATTCATCAAGGATTTTTTAAAGGTTTCAAAACCTCTTTCCACATTGCTAATGACGGGGGTTGCCTTCGACTTCAATAAGGAATGCCTATCCGCTTTTCACGCCAAGCGAAAGCTTATTTCAAAGACTCCATAGTCATTGCACCAAACTGGGAGCTACCATTTGAACTGATGTGCGATGCAAGCGATTATGCAGTGGGAGCAGTGCTTGGACAAAGAATCGATAAGGTATTTAGATCCATTTACTATGCTAGTAAAACTCTAAATGACGCACAGTTAAATTACGCGACTACCGAAAAGGAACTACTAGCAATAGTATATGCATTTGAGAAATTGTGCCATACTTGATTGGAAATAAGGTGATAGTATACATCGACCATTACGCCATAAAGTATTTGATGACAAAGAAGGATGCAAAACCTCGCCTCATTCTGTCACGACCCGACCGATCGCGATCGCGCCCTACCCAGGCACCTTTCGTAATCATCGAGAAAATCACGGAACATACATGAAACTTAAAAATAAAACATCGTAGTAAACAAAGTTAGCCGATAGGCTACCTTCACGAACATATATAAATACAACAAGCAGCTTGCCTCATTTCTTTTACAAATCGACCCACAAAATGTGAATACGCACTTAAGAGTTTTGACATAACAACTGTATGGACAAGGCCCCGCTGCACTTCGAATACACATAAATGTGACAACTCAAACACTGGAGCCATCTCAACTTTAACCGGATCCTAAGCTCGCGGATCCACAATCGTACCTAAACTCGCGGCATGAACGCAGCTCAAGGGGCCGATAACAAAAATTTACGAATATGGAACATAATATAACGTCAAGAAACAAATCATAATCAGATAAAAGAATGACAAGGACAAGTATAAAAATACTTACGGATCCTCGTGTCATTACCACTTATGAACTTAATCGTACCTTACTATCCTTTCCATTCCCAATAAAAGTTATAGTCACATTCTTACGCACATTATTTAGAAAAGAATCATTAAGTTCATTACCATATAACTTACTTATCTTTCATAACATAGTCCGCCCACTACGAGGGACACATATACCGCCTACCTAACTGGGACGCGATCAAGTCACACTAATATCAAAGCATGCCCGTGGAATCCCCATCATCGCCGATGACTATTAGTGTAAAATATAACCATGTGACGCGCCCGTGGCATCCCACCTCACCGTCGGCGTACACATACACAATACATATATATATATCCTGCCCGTGGAATCCCACATCACTGCCGACAGACCAGGGTATAATAATACACCAATAGTCATACATGAACACCAAGTCCCACCGGTGGTATAGCGTCTTGGGGGTCTACCCCTCACTTATACTCTTACCCCGGGAGAAGGTGGTAAAGCGGTGGTATAGCATCTTGGTCTACCCTCACTTATACTCTTACCCCGAGAAGGTGGTATAACGTCTGGGCTTGCCTCATTTATACTCTTACCCTATCTCGACTTGGCCACAAACAACACATAAAGCGGGTGGTGCAGCTGCTTGGGTTTACCCTCACTTATACTCTACTCGGAGAAGGTGGTATAACGTCTTGGGCTTGCCCCTCATTTATACTCTGACCCTATCTCGACCGACCATCAAACAAGACATAAGCACTACCATGTCTTTTATAAAATCCGGAAATTTAACCCAAGTTCTACAAATAACGGAAGCATACCCGTGGAACCCCACATCACCGCTCAGACGTCCCAAGAATCTTACAACAAGACATCCGAATTCTTCAACCGAGAGTCGCGACAACTTAATAAAACACAATACTTGCACTCAAAGGCTATTACCAAAGACATATAGGCAAGTTCTCAATTAACCAAGCCAAAGTACTTATCAAGGCACACATAGGATAATTCTCATTTTATCAAGCCAAAGTACTAATCAAGGCATACATAGAATAATTCTCTTTAACAAGTCAAAGTACTACATACGCATTCTTTTATAAAAGACTCTTTCTATGTAAAGCTCCAAGATACTAACACCCGTAGTATCAAGTCCTATTCACCTTTCAAGACAAGTCACAATACCTTTTTAGAAATACAAACACCGCTTTCTAAAACAAGTGACTTCTTTTATTAAAAGCCTTAAGCAATTGGTACCTTTAAACCAATTTGCCGTTCCTTAATACAAGTTATTCCTTTGATTACGTTATTAGAGAAAACCATTCTCTTATCCTTCCATAAAACCGTTATAACCCACTTCCCATAAAGCCGTTATAACCCTTTATGGTTTTAGACAAACTCATTCCTTTTATAACTAAGAGATTTATACTTTCAAATCAAATCTCTTAACTTTCAAAATACATCAAGTCTCTTAACTTTTTAGAAAACAAGTTTCAAAGTCTTAAAAGCTTCATACGTAAACTCTTTTAAAATTTGTAACAAATCTTTGGTGCGTCGTGAATAAGTTATACTTATTTATAACGATCTTATTCAAGTAGCCATGATCTAGAAAATGTAATACAATTTTGTCTTATCTTAGCTTCTATGCAGATGGAGGATTTCTACTTGTTTTAACATAATGGATTGTCATTACATTTTCCTTTATTAACGCCGCAGTGGCTTATTCGATACTTATACTCATTTGTGCCGTAAATTAGCCAAATCAACTCGACTCCTTTTTATATAAAACCTTAGGCAATTGATGCCGTAAAATCAAGTTGCCTTTTTACATAGTCAAGTCATTTATCTTTCCATAAGGCAAATATAACTAACTTCCCATAAAGCCGTTATATTCACTTTATACCTTAGCCATAAACAATTTCCTATCCAAGGGACTTATACGTTTAAAACGACAAGTATCACATACTTTAAAACTCTTCAAGTCCCTTAACTTTAAAATCAACTTAAGACATCCTTACTATTTTCAAAGGTGAGTTAATCTCCTAACCCACCCGACTTGGCATCACATAAAACAAGTAAAGAATGTCATAGTCTTCAGATGTCTACCGCACTACATACGCAACTAGTCATGCTCAAAAGATAGGAAAAGTTCTACATAGGGTAATTCACATAACTACCTCTTAACTTCTAAGAGTAGAAGGAAACATGAAAGGATACCACAAGTATATTCCATACATAGAATCATGCCAAAGGAAGAAAGAGGTTCACATACCTCGCGATTGTCGACAAATAGCAAACTGCTCCAAAGTACTCCAACCTTGATAGCTATTCCATTCTCCAAGTAGGATACGCTATACTTAGTACTTCAACCTATAATGGTCACAATATGTCCATTAACCTTTTACTTCCAACGCAGAATCATTCTAAGTGCTAAGTCACTAATCCTACGGAAAATCTGACAAAGACCTCCTTTGTTTCTACTAACTTTGCCACCTTTTCAAGGTCGAATACAATAACCAAACAGCCCCAATTGGCTCACAATTAAGTAAGATAGTCCAATACAAATGACTAACTAAACAGCCCCAATTGGCTCACAATTAAATAGAAGATAGTCCAATACAAATGACTAACTAAACAGCCCCAATTGGCTCACAATTAAATGTAAGATAGTCCAATACAAATGACTAACCAACTACTACAAACTACAAGTTCAAAATCGGCCACCTTGAGTTCAACCAAACTAATTCTTATCCAATTTCCATTTCAAACCAAAATGGTAGCATAATAAGATATCAAGTCGCATTTGGTTAGTACTACCATAAGCTTCAAGTCAATAACATGCGACGATTCTAACAACGATCAAATTGTAATCCAACTTAACATGGCCTACATTTCATTTCGAATTTCAAAGACTACAATCGATCTATAATCCTTATAAACTTCAACACATATGCTTCATGCTAGTAAAATGTAAGGCTAACAACAATACATAATCTTGTAACACTTAAAGAGAACAAAATTATACCTCAACGAATCTCAATCTAACTTCCAACCAAGTCGCTTCTTAGCAACTTAGAGCCTCTTCAAGACACTTCAATCCGCTACTTGAGACCCTTAGAACAATACCAACAACTTTCCTTCAAACCTCCAATCCAAAACCTAGAAAGCCACTAGGTTTTCACTTTGTGACTAATACGAAAACTCTCTTTTTCCGGGATTTTTCTATTGAGATACACTTACATAACACTCATGAACCTTGGTTTAAAGTGTGGAGCTTAATAGACAACAAACGAATTTTTTTCTCTCCTTGGTCCCTCTCAAACCCGAGAGCTCAATGTGGAGTTCATCCAATTCTCTTCAATTTTTTTCTAAGTGTTGGACTAAGTCTCACTACTAGTAGTATTATAAAACACATTGGAGGGTCAAGATGCAAACAAATGGGTGGTTTGGATGAGCTTTACTTAAATATCAAGGCTTGGGACCTTTGACTTTGGTCAAGATTGTCAAGCTTCACTACTTGCAAGACTTTGTCATCCAAGACTATGGTCAATGACCATATCGCCATGCCTAAATCGCCCAAGGCATCATAAGGGGGTGACACGTGTCGCCTCCCGTCATTACAACAAAACGCTTTCCGACAATTTCATAATTCCTATAAATTCCTACAAGTCTCTAATCTTGACACTTATGAGTTCTTACGCACGTTCTAAAACATGTCCGTAAATACGGGGTGTAACATTCTTCCCCCCTTAGAAACATTCGTCCCCGAATGTTCTTTCGGAGTCAATCTTTATAATAAGCGACATAGCTTCTTCTCACAACCCCGACATACCAACAATGCCACACATGGCCACATAACAATACTTATGCTAAGATGTCAACCTTGGCACTTATAAAGCCAACTAGTCCATATTCATAATGACCTTAAAGCCTGTCATAATCCTCTCTACTCGGTCTACTAAGGGTCTGACGACTGTATCATCACCGGGAAAATCTCATATTCCCGCTCAGCTACCACCCCAAACACTCACGGGTGTAGTTACTGATGCGCGATTTATGCACACACTTTAAACGCAAGTGCACGTTATCGTATCAAGTAGTATAGTCTTAGATAAGACCGAATATCGTCCTCTAGGATTAGGGTTCAAGTACCAGTTATCTATTTTCTAGTATCTATTTGGCTAATTAATATTTGGATTTGTTATTTATAACTAAGAATTATTAAAGATAAGTAACTATAAAGAATTACTTCAGATGTGATGAGAATAGGGCTTCTATGCATCCTTACTATCCGCTTATATTACTTGTTAATGCATTACTTATGGTGTTCTTCTTTTGGAGAAAGCAGTTTGAAATCGCTTTATACTCCCGTTAGGTTATATAAACACTCAACCCAGATTGTTCCTTACCTAACTTTCACGATAAGTGGTAACTCTATGAGGATTAAGCACAAAACCTAGTTGACCGTCACGCACAATGCGCAAAATTAGGGTTGTTAAGCCTCTCATCAACGCTTACAAATCTAATTGAGGTATTTTCATCCCCAACTCGAGACCGTCACCCAACTTACAAAGATATTCACAATCCCTCCTTTTCAGAATCTGATTAGAAATCATATAGTGATAACTAGTTGTCAATTAGCTACCAAGAATTCAACTCAATTATTGGATAGATCTCTCAATAAGAATAATAACCATAAGCATGCATTAAGTTATAACATAAGGTTCAAGAAATTCAACATAGAAAGCCCTATAAGAGAATTAGTTCCTAGCCATGAATATGACAAGAACTAATTCAAAGTTCATCATGCAAAAACTGAAATAAATAAAGGAAAGGGAAAAAAAATTACTAAGCTAATGGTGTCCAATCTCCAAGTCAAGAATCTTGAGTTGTGCAAGAAAGGGGAACCTCAAAAACTGCCTAGGGTTCTCCTTATATAGTTTTAAAACGCCTCCCTTCTTTTCCTTCCGTGCCCGCCCAAAATCCGTCAAAGGCCTAATTTTTCCGCGCCGCGGTTCGCTGTGGCGCCGCGCGCTAAAGTTCTGCAATACTGGTGTTTTGGCGCCGCTCGATATTCGCTGCTCGGTAGCCGCGGCCTGCAACTCTGTGGCTTCTCGGATGTTTAGCGCCGCGCTTTCGTCTTCGAGGCCGCGCTGAATCTTCTGCAGCTTCTTCAATAATAGCGCCGCGCCCTCGCTTCGATCGCAGGAGGCCGCGCGCAGTCCGATTTCAGCCTCGTTTGCCACTTTCTCCGCTTTCACTCTAGACCTCCTCTTTGCCCTCTTTTTGCTCCTTTTCCGCCATTTGGCCATTTCAACCACTTTGACTCAATAGAAAGAAAAACTATCCTAATACGACATTTATATGTGCAAAATGGGACAAAAGACTAACTAAAACAGACTCAAAAGGTGTATATAAAATACACCGATCAAATACCCCCAAACTTAACCTTTGCTCGCCCTCGAGCAAAGATAGAAAGAAATACAATAAAATGACAGACTCAATAAATAAGAAAATCAATCAAAGAAAATAAATGACTTCGCCATTGATCACTTTTGCTGCATGAAGGTTAACTAGAAAAACATGAAGGTTAGCAGAATAATATGCAGGAACATATAGCATGGAATTTCAACACATTGAGCTAGATATTTCGCAAACTCATACTTATCATGCTTAAATGGAAGTCAGTGTACTCAAGTATGCATATAAATTCAAAAATTCCTATGGCATGCTTACTTGCTATTCTCCACTAATTCTGGATATACATAGAAGAGATCTTCAGGACTTTGAGGGTTGTAATGTAGGCTTAGGTAGGAGTTGGTAAAGATATGCATTTAGACTCATTTTTCTGTACCATAAGCTCTTTGGCTTTTCAATTTTTCCCTTTTTCTTTTGATTCTTTCCTTCACTTCAATTCTATCCTTCCCCTCTTTTGTTTTGGGAGAGTGAAGTGTATTATACAAATAGGCACCCCCAAACTTAGGCTTTTGCCTCTTTCTTATTACTTTTCCATTAGGGTGCCTCAAACTTGTTCACTCTTTTTGTTTCTTCTTTTTGACACAATGTACTCCACAATTTCATATTTTCACTTATGGCACAATTTTGTGGGAATATGGGGTGTCAAAGAAAAAGTTTCAATTTTTGGCTCAATGGGGTTGACTAGTGATATTTTTAAAGTACGGGATAGAAAAGAATGGTAAGAATTGGCTATCAAAGAAATGCCTGAGTCATCTCCCTAACATGCATATCCTCACTATTTCGCCTCAAATAGCAAGCACTCATAACACATAAGTATTTATCATTTAGCATGCATAACTCAAGCAAGAAACTCCAAATAGACAGATTCTGTGAGTTTTTGGCATCTCTAACCTAAGTGTTTAGATAGCTGCTTCCATTCCTTTACATTATTCCACCTTACTTCACTAGGTGTTTCTAGCAACTACAGCATACATGATCTTTGACAGGCAATTATGACTCAAGAAAGAAAAAATTTTGGTGACTCAAAATAAACATAAAACAAATAGAAAAATTTAAATAAGACATAACATGACACACAAATAAAAACTAAAACACAAAAACACACCCCCAAACTTAAATCACACATTGTCCCCAATGTGTGTAGACTCAAAGACAGTAAAAGAAAACGACACTTACAAACTTTGGCTAAAATGGTGGTGGTGGCGGTGGATAATGCATCGACCATTGGTTGAACAAGGCACTCAGCTCGTCGATTTGTTGCCTTGTTTCTTTCGCCCTTGTACCATCGCTTGCGCGTCTGCATCATCTCCTTCTCGTGTTGGTACAATTGCCCCATTGTGGGCTCAAGGTTCTCGCTGTGGTTGGCCGTGGTCGGGTCTCGCTCATATGAGCCCCTATTTCGTGCTCATCTTCATCCATGGTTGCCTTCGCCGCTTGTTGTTCCGCCGCGGTGCTCTCCGTCCGCCGGGGCCGGGGTCCGGAAAAGAGTGCACTATCCCATAGACACCGGGCACTGGTTTCTCTCATGAGAGTGTCGCTGGTAGGATTGGGACCGCATTTATGCCGCACAAATTTGTGATAAGTGAGCCATGTCCCAACCCAATTGTCACCATCCCGCTGATTTCTTCAATGCTCGCACTATTTCTTTCCCAACATCAATTTGCACTTCATAATTCCATAAATCGCCTTAATCCGCTCTTCCGCACTCTGGTGAAGTGCGTGGATGGAATCACGCGGCATCGACAAAATACAGCCAAGCCTTGGCTGCCTTGTTGAATTGGCACCTGCTCAGTGCTCTGGACCCATTTCTTCCTATCTCAAAAGCAGCCCCTGGGTAGCTTACTGTGTTTGCAACGTCATTCCAGTCGATGTGGTTGGTGCTTCTAGACCATGTTCTAAAGTGATTCCAATCACTTCCTTCTTCAACATCAACTGTTTTTAGCGTTGTATTTATTGCTTCGCAATACAGCATATAATTTCTCAAAGCACCCCTTCTCGCCCTCTCGGAAAGTTTGCATAAAATTCCCGCACCATTGTTGTATTCATCGGTTTTATCTTCTCCGGATTGACAAATCTCTTCCACCCTTAGCTCTATCATAGCCCGGATGGGCTCATAAACGCCTTCTCCTCCCCATAGATCCCCTTTGTAATCCATTCCCTTCCGGAATTACGCCCAGTATCAAGCCTTTTGTATCTTTGGAAGGCACGTAACTCACAAATCTATTTTCATCAGACATTGTGGTTGGGGTGGATGTGGATCCTCTTCTTTCTCGTGGCCATTTATAAACAATATCTGCAGCTTCTAATTTTGTGGCACAATGTCTCCTATACACTCAACAACTAGCAATGACAACACCCCAAACTTCAACAATGCCCACAACCTCTTTTTCTACTCTTTTTCTCCAACTTCACAACCAACTTTTCAAGACCCAAACTACTCTAACTACAATACTCTTCCCAACTACTACCTCCTATGACTTGGTGAAAGGATTCAAGAACAAAGATAGGATTACCTTTCATGAGAAGACTGCTTGTTCTTGCTTTCAATTGGTGGTTGAGGCTATGGAATGGAGCTTTGTTGTTGAGATAGTTGAGGGTTTTGGGAATTTAAGAGTTTAGGTTGTGGTTGGGTTGGATTTGTGGAGGTTTTGTGGGCAAATTCTGGAATTTCGTGGGTTTTGGAGAGGGAAGGTTAGGTTTTGGAAGTTGGAATTGGGAAAATCTGATTGGGCGTTTTAAATTTCGATTCCCGCCTTGCGCCGCTGCTTTAGCCGCGGCGCTAATCATCTGCGCTCTTCGATTTTCGCGCCGCGCCGCTCTCGGCGCCGCGCCTAAACTTCCGAGCCTGTTCAGATCTTTTGCGCCGCGCCGCTCTGAAGGCGCGCTACTCCGCTTCTGAAATCCTTGCTTTTCTTGATTATTCCCCTTTAATTTCTTGTACCACAATCACACAACAACAAGATCCAATACCGTGAGATCGTTTCTTAGACAAATTAAAATAAAATAACGGTGTAAATTCAACTAACATAATTGAAAACATTGGGTTGCCTCCCAACAAGCGCTGTTTTTAACGCTTTTAAGCGGACGCAAGTTCCTTAGACTTACTAGCCCCGTGGATTAAGTCCCCAACCAATCCATTTCCGCCACATTTGGCGTTTCCTTTTTCTCCTTTTCTTTTTAGCATTATCGGTAGTAGGGAGTTCCGGAACAATTACCTCATTTAGTGTCATCTCAGCAAACCATGCTTGTTTTCTTGGGCTCATCACTCTTTGGTTGCATTGCAATGGCTCGCATGGGGGTTTGGTGGTGTTGATTGCAAAACACCCACTTACGCTTGGCTCAATGACGTGTTTAAAGACTTTAAACACCATCTCTTCGTTCTCCACTCTTAGCGTTAGCTCTCCTCTTTCAACGCCAATCAAGGCTCGCGTTGCTAGAAATGGCCTCCCAATATGATCGGATTTCGCATCTTCTTCCATATCCGAATGAGGAAATCTGCAGAAAGAAAAATTTTCCTACCTTCACAATCACATCCTCGATCTTCCTCGTGGATGAACCACCTGTCCCGCTGGCTAGTTGCAGACTCACGCGTGGGTTCGCTTCTCCTAACTCCAATCTTTTGAAAACCGACAGGGCATCAAATTTATACTCGCCCCAGATCACACAAGGCTCTTGCAAGTCACCTTGCCCATCGTGCATGGTAGTGTAAAGCTTCCAGGTCTTTTAGCTTTGGTGGCAATTTCTTTTGTAAGATAGCACTACACTCTTCTTAGTGCTACTATCTCATATTCGCCGCTTCTCTTTTCCCCAAGATTTCTTTCATGAACTCAAGTAAGATGGCATCTGCTCCAAAGCCTCTATAAGCGGTATGTTGATGTGCAACTTCCGAATACCTCCAAGAATTTGGAAAATTGTTTATCGACCGCCTTCCTTTGTAATCTCGGGGAAAGGAATCTTTTCAGATACTCCTTCTCCGGAGTTTTCTATCACCGGGCTAGGTTTAGCCACCTTATCTTTTCTAACTCGCTCTCTCAACTATTGGATTGGCCGTTGCTCCAATTGTTTTCCACTTCTCAACCGCACCGCCTTACATTGCTCCCTGATTTACCTCGATTGCTTGGCAATGCCTCGCGTGGCCGATGTTTACCGCTTTGCTACCGCCCTACTGTGTTTCCAAGTTTCAACGAGGATCTAGATTCTGTTATAAATCGCGTCGGGCGTTGGCGTCGCCGTCATGGATGCTTTAAGCTCATCTGGTTTTTCACGACTGCATTGAGCATGGAGGCCGGGGCTTGAGTGGCGGTCGTGATTCTGCATCGCTTCTCGCATCGCCCCTATACCGATTCTCGCGCACGATATTGGTTCTGCTGGCCCTGCATCGCTCCGCTGCCTCGTACTGAGTTTGCTGGCCCTGATCGCCTTTCCAGGCGAAGTTTGGGTGTGTCCTCCACCCTGGATTATAAGTATTTGAGTAGGGGTTGTTCGTTGCCTCCGGTAGTTACCTCTCGCTGACACTCTGCCTGTTCCATTGGGATGTTGTTGGGATCCGCTGAAGGACACCTATCAAATGTATGTGGGCCGCCACATATCTCACAGTTTTTCGGCAGTTGCACAGCATTTACTGACACAGTATGTTGCTGCAATTGTTTCGCTAGAAGAGCCACTTGTGCGTTCAAAGCAGCAATAGCATCTACTTCATGGACCCCCACAGTTCTTCTCCCACTGGTTGCCCTCTCTTCAGTGACATGGTTGTTAGTGGCCATATCTTCTAATAACTCGTGCCGTGGGCTGTTTTCCTCATGAATGCCCCACTGCGTCGCATCTATGATGGTTACGGTGGTACCGCCACCGTTGTAGAAAATATGAACCAAGTTCCACAACTCAATGCAATGGTGTGGACACTTCCTCTGTAGATCCTGAATCTCTCCCATGCTTCATATAAGGACTCTCCATCCGCTGATAGAAGTTGTTCAACTCCCTCTTAATTTTGCCGCTTACGGTGGAAAGAACTTGGCTAGGAATTTACGTGCATTTCGTGCCATGTAAATATCGAATCACCGGCAGGAATTCAACCATACTTTTGCTCTATCCACGAGTGAGAAGGAAAGAGCCTTCAACTGACGGCATCATCGAACGCCGTTATATTCGAAAGTGGCACATAGCTCCAAGAAATTTGCTATGCGTATACGTGATCCTCGATGGCATCCTCCGAATCGCGATCATGCCGCACCATGCTCGTAATCGCTGGTTTTATCTCGAAATTGTTGGCTCTTATCAGAGGGAGCCTAATGCAAGTCTGTGCTCCATTCACTCTTGGTAGCACATAATCTCCTGCATTTCTTTCGCCGGATTCGAACCACGTCCTCCATATCTATTGGCACTTGCGAGGATCTCACGGTTAAGTTGATTTTCACCTAACCCTTCTCTCATCCTGTTATTGTTGGGAGCACCGCCCATTTCTATCAACGTTGCAATTACCGATTCTTTCGCTCGCATGTGCTTTCTCAATTTCCGGATTGAAGGAACAAGAGTGTCACTCCTCTTCTCCTTCGCATAAACCGATATCACGAGAAAGATCAAAACAAACAAAGAATCACGACTCGATTTTCGTAGAAACTAAAAATAAATAATAAAAATGAAAAATTAAATCCAAATTAGAAATTAAAAATAGATAATTTGATATTGAACTATTGCCTAATCCAGTAACGGCGCCAAAAACTTGATGCGCGATTTATGCACACACACTTTAAACGCAAGTGCACGTTATCGTATCAAGTAGTATAGTCTTAGATAAGACCTAATATCGCCCTCTAGGATTAGGTTCAAGTACCGATTATCTATTTTCTAGTATCTATTTGGCTCATTAATAATTGGATTTGTTATTTATAACTAAGAATTATTAAAGATAAGTAACTATAAAGAATTACTTGGATGTGATGAGAATAGGGCTTCATGCATCCTTACTATCCGCTTATATTACTTGTTAATGCATTACTTATGGTGTTCTTCTTTTGGAGAAAGCAGTTTATTTAAATCGTTTTATACTCCCGTTAGGGTTATATAAACACTCAACCCCAAGATTGTTCCTTACCTAACTTTACGATAAGGGTAACTCTATAGGAGGATTAAGCACAAAAACCTAGTTGACCGTCACGCACAATGCGCAAAATTAGGGTTGTTAAGCCTCTCATCAACGCTACAAATCTAATTGAGGTATTTTCATCCCCAACTCGAGACCGTCTACCCAACTTACAGCATATTCACAATCCTCCTTTTCGTAACTGATTAGAAATCATATAGTGATAACTAGTTGTCAATTAGCTACCAAGAATTCAACTCAATTATTGGATAGATCTCTCAATAAGAATAATAACCATAAGCATGCATTAAGTTATAACATAAGGTTCAAGAAATTCAACATAGAAAGCCCTATAAGAGAATTAGTTCCTAGCCATGAATATGACAAGAACTAATTCAAAGTTCATCATGCAAAACCGAAATAAATAAAGGAAAGGAAAAGAAATTACTAAGCTAATGGTGTCCAATCTCCAAGTCAAGAATCTTGAGTTGTGCAGAAGAAAGGGAACCTCAAAACCGCCTAGGGTTCTCCTTATATAGTTTTAAAACGCCTCCTTCTTTTCCTTCCAGTTCGCCCAAAAATCCGTCAAAAGACCTAATTTTTTCCGCCGGCGCCGCTGGCCATGTCGCGGCGCGCGCTAAAGTTCTGCAATACGGGTGTTTTGGCGCCGCCTCGATATTCGCTGCTCGAGGCCGCGGCACGCAACTCTGTGGCTTTCGGATGTTTAGCGCCGCGCCTGCTTTCGTCTTCGAGCGCGGCCTGAATCTTCTGCAGCTTCTTCGAATAATAGCGCGCAGCCTCGCTTCGATTGCAGGAGGCCACGGGCGCAGTCCGGATTTCAGCCTCGTTTGCCACTTTCTCCGCTTTCACTCTAGTACTCTCCTCTTGCCCTCTTTTTGCTCCTTTTCCGCCATTTGGCCATTTCAACCACTTTGACTCAATAGAAAGAAAAACTATCCTAATACGACATTTATATGTGCAAAATGGGACAAAAGACTAACTAAAACAGACTCAAAAGGTGTATATAAAATACACCGATCAGTTACCTCAAAAGGTTCTTATGGATTCAGGATCTATTCCTTTACACTTGGTTGCTATCTTTTTTTACTGGTCGTACTCTTTCCGTACTCCCAACTCATACTAATATACATATATAACTTCCATACCGATTCTGGCCTCTAATCTTTGGAGTCACTCTATAAAACAATATAAGGTCATTTCCGCCATGACTGAACAGGTGGAACGCGCCTACTAACCCGTAAACAATTAACTAGACTTGGGCCTTGCGCCGTGACTCGCCACGTAGCGGAACTACTACCAATCGATCCCACTCCATTCCAGATATGGGAGACCCAGAATGTGTCCTCGACCCTACCAACGTCGCACTTAACTCTTATCCTTGGTCTGTCTTAAAATCTTATTGCAAGAGAAAGCCTTATACATCTAAGGTCTCAGCTATCAATATTCTTAGGCTCGCAATTTCCATGCTCCAAGCCTACCTTACCAATCCCCAATAACGGTATAAAACTTCTCATAAAATCATAACCATGTTGTCTCGATCACAACAACCATTACTTACTCTATACAGCCTCATCCGTATAATTCTCTTAAGCATACTACGCAGCTTAATCTATTAACATGACATTCCGTTAGTTCCTTAATATGGCTTCTAAGGGTTCACTACCCTATCGCATGACCTCATCCTTTCCCAATAATCTCAAAATAAACCACAAGACCTTGGCGAAAATTCATTAACTATTCCATACCTTCCGTGATCTAGTTAGTCTTTACCGATTCCGGTAATCTAAAATCATTCTAGGCAACACGCTGCCCGACTCATACATAACTCCGTATATATGTATGTCACAATACCAACTATACTATAATCATTACCTACCCGGATACGCAATCCACATAGTCCTTCCCGGTCATCGCTTTCTCAGAATGCAATCAACATAACTCGTTAGGAGAGCGACCTAACAACACAACTCTATGGCACGATCTCGAGTGAGAAGAATGGAAACCAATCCTAAATGTCCTGCAGCCTCCCGATTATAGATGTGGTGCACAACACACCGATAATCAAGACTCTACTAGACACGGCTCAGACACTTTCCGAGGACTAATCGCTCGATACCACTTTTGTCACGACCACCTCGGATCGCGATCGCGCCTACCTGGGCACCCTTTCAGGTAATCATCAGAGAAAATCAGCGGAACATACATGAAACTTAAAAATAAAACATCGTAAGTAAAACAACAGGTTAGCAGATAGGGCTACCTTCCTGAACATATATAAATACAACCGAAGCAGTTGCCTCATTTCTTTTACAAACTGACCCACAAAATGTGAATACAGACCTCTAAGAGTTTTGACATAACAAGCGTATGGACAAGGCCCCGCTGCACTTGAATACACATAAATGTGACAACTCAAACACTGGAGCCATCTCAACTTCTGAACCGGATCCTAAGCTCATGGATCCACAATGTACCTAAACTGCGGCATTTAACGCAGCTTCGGCGGGGTCGATAACAAAAGTTGAATATGGAACATAATATAACGTCTGATAAACAAATCATAATCGCATAAAAGAATGACAAGGACAAGTATAAAAATACTTACGGATCTGCCGTGTCATTACCACTTATGAACTTAATCGTACCTTACTATCCTTTCCATTCCCAATAAAAGTTATAGTCACATTCTTACGCACATTATTTAGAAAAGAATCATTAAGTTCATTACCATATAACTTACTTATCTTTCATAACATAGTCCGCCCACTACGGAGGGACACATATACCGCCCTACCAACTGGGACGCGATCAAGTCACACTAATATCAAAGCATGCGTGGAATCCCCATCACCGATGTACTATTAGTGTAAAATATAACCATGTGACGCGCCGTGGCATCCCACCTCACCGCTACAGCATACATACACAATACATATATATATATCCCGCCTGGAATCCCACATCACCGCCGACACCCAGGTATAATAATACACCAATAGGCATACATGAACACCAAGTCCCACCGGTGGTATGGCTGGGTCTACCCTCACTTATACTCTTACCCGGAGAAGGTGGTAAAGCGGTGGTATAGCATCTTGGGGGTCTACCTCACTTATACTCTTACCTGGAGAAGGTGGTATAACGTCTGGGCTTGCCCTCATTTATACTCTTACCCTATCTCGACTTGGTCACAAACAACACATAAAGCGGTGGTACAGTCTTGGGGTTTACCCTCACTTATACTCTTACCGGAGAAGGTGGTATAACGTCTGGGCTTGCCTCATTTATACTCTTACCCTATCTCGTGACCATCAAACAAGACATAAGCACTACCATGTCTTTTATAAAATCCGAATTTAACCTAAGTGCTACAAATAGCTAAGCATACCCGTGAACCCCACATCACCGCTTGTGACGTCCCAAGAACTTACAACAAGACATCCGACCTTCAACCGAGTCGCGACAACTTAATAAAACACAATACTTGCACTCAAAGGCTATTACCGTACATATAGGCAAGTTCTCAATTAACCAAGCCAAAGTACTTATCAAGGCACACATAGGATAATTCTCATTTTATCAAGCCAAAGTACTAATCAAGGCATACATAGAATAATTCTCTTTTAACAAGTCAAAGTACTACATACGTACATTCTTTTATAAAAGACTCCTTTCTATGTAAAGCTCCAAGATACTAACACCCGTAGTATCAAGTCCTATTCACCTTTCAAGACAAGTCACAATACCTTTTTTAGAAATACAAACACCGGCTTCTAAAACAAGTGACTTCTTTTATTAAAAGCCTTAAGCAATTGGTACCTTTAAACCAATTTGCCGTTCCTTAATACAAGTTATTCCTTTGATTACGTTATTAGAGAAAACCATTCTCTTATCCTTCCATAAAACCGTTATAACCCACTTCCCATAAAGCCGTTATAACCCTTTATGGTTTTAGACAAACTCATTCCTTTTATAACTAAGAGATTTATACTTTCAAATCAAATCTCTTAACTTTCAAAATACATCAAGTCTCTTAACTTTTAGAAAACAAGTTTCAAAGTCTTAAAAGCTTCATACGTAAACTCTTTTAAAATTTGTAACAAATCTTTGGTGCGTCGTGAATAAGTTATACTTATTTATAACGATCTTATTCAAGTAGCCATGATCTAGAAAATGTAATACAATTTTGTCTTATCTTAGCTTCATGCGGATGGAGGATTTCTACTTGTTTTAACATAATGGATTGTCATTACATTTTCCTTTATTAACGCCGCATTGGCTTATTCGATACTTATACTCATTTGTGCCGTAAATTAGCCAAATCAACTCGACTCCTTTTTATATAAAACCTTAGGCAATTGATGCCGTAAAATCAAGTTGCCTTTTACATAGTCAAGTCATTTATCTTTCCATAAGGCAAATATAACTAACTTCCCATAAAGCCGTTATATTCACTTTATACCTTAGCCATAAACAATTTCCTATCGAGGACTTATACGTTTAAAGCGGGACAAGTATCACATACTTTAAAACTCTTGAAGTCCCTTAACTTTAAAATCAACTTAAGACATCCTTACTATTTTCAAAGAAGTGATTTAATATCCTAACCCACCCGACTTGGCATCACATAAAACAAGTAAAGAATGTCATAGTCTTGTACGTCTACCGTACTACATAATGCAACTAGTCATGCTCAAAAGATAGGAAAAGTTCTACATAGGGTAATTCACATAACTACCTCTTAACTTCTAAGAGTAGAAGGAAACATGAAAGGATACCACAAGTATATTCCATACATAGAATCATGCCAAAGGAAGGAAGAGGTTCACATACCTCGCGACGATTGTCGACAAATAGCAAAATGCTCCAAAGTACTCCAACCTTGATAGCTATTCCATTCTCCAAGTAGGATACGCTATACTTAGTACTTCAACCTATAATGGTCACAATATGTCCATTAACCTTTACTTCAACGCAGAATCATTCTAAGTGCTAAGTCACTAATCCTACGGAAAATCGGACAAAGACCTCCTTTGTTTCTACTAACTTTGCCACCTTTTCAAGGTCGAATACAATAACCAAACAGCCCCAATTGGCTCACGATTAAGTAGAAGATAGTCGATACAAATGACTAACTAAACAGACCCAATTGGCTCACAATTAAATAGAAGATAGTCCAATACAAATGACTAACTAAACAGCCCCAATTGGCTCGCGATTAAATAGAAGATAGTCCAATACAAATGACTAACCAACTACTACAAACTACAAGTCCAAAATCGGCCACCTTGAGTTCAACCAAACTAATTCTTATCCAATTTCCATTTCAAACCAAAATGGTAGCATAATAAGATATCAAGTCGCATTTGGTTAGTACTACCATAAGCTTAAAGTCAATAACATGCGACGATTCTAACAACGATCAAATTGTAATCCAACTTAACATGGCCTACATTTCATTTCGAATTTCAAAGACTACAATCGATCTATAATCCTTATAAACTTCAACACATATGCTTCATGCTAGTAAAATGTAAGGCTAACAACAATACATAATCTTGTAACACTTAAAGAGAACAAAATTATACCTCAACGAATCTCAATCTAACTTCCAACAAGTCGCTCCTTAGCAACTTAGAGCCTCTTCAAGACACTTCAATCCGCTACTGAGACCCTTAGAACAATACCAACAACTTTCCTTCAAACCTCCAATCCAAAACCTAGAAAGCCACTAGGTTTTCACTGCACTAATACGAAAACTCTCTTTTCCGGATTTTTCTATTGAGATACACTTACATAACACTCATGAACCTTGGTTTAAAGTGTGGAGCTTAATAGACAACAAACGAATTTTTTTCTCTCCTTGGTCCTCTCAAACCCGAGAGCTCAATGTGGAGTTCATCCATTCTCTTCAATTTTTTCTAAGTGTTGGACTAAGTCTCACTACTAGTAGTATTATAAAACACATTGGAGGGTCAAGATGCAAACAAATGGGTGGTTTGGATGAGCTTTACTTAAATATCAAGGCTTGTGGGACCTTTGACTTTGGTCAAGATTGTCAAGCTTCACTACTTGCAAGACTTTGTCATCCAAGACTATGGTCAATGACCATATTGGCCATGCCTAAATCGTCCAAGGCATCATAAGGGGGGGTGACACGTGTCGCCCTCCCGTTCGTCACAACAAAACGTTTTCCGACAATTTCATAATTCCTATAAATTCCTACAAGTCTCTAATCTTGACACTTATGAGTTCTTACGTACGTTCTTAAAACATGTCCTGTAAATACGGGGTGTAACACATTCGATGGGTCTTGCTACTACAAGAATTCGACGTGGAAATTCGTGACAAGAAAGGGACAGAAAATTCAGTTGCAGACCACTTGTCAAGACTGGAGAACACAGAGAGCCAGAACACCAAGGATGTGCAAATAAATGATCATTTTCGGACGAACAATCGCTTTCAAGTAAGTGCGAATTTTAATTTACCTTGGTACGCTGATTTTGTTAACTTTCTTGCAGCTAAGGTAATACCCCCAGAATTGACAAGACAACAAGTGAAGAGGTTTTACTCCGAAGTAAAGCACTACTATTGGGAAGAGCCTGTGTTATACAAACACTGTGCCGATCAAGTCATCAGGCGATGTATACCAGAGGAGGAGATGCACCAAGTTCTCACTCATTGCCACACCCTATCATGTGGTGGACACTTTGGGGCATCAAGAACGGCGCAAAGGTGCATCGCAAAGCGGATTCTATTGGCCAACACTTTTTAAGGATGCCCATGCCTTTGTGAAGAGTTGTGATAGTTGTCAGAGAACAGAGAACATTTCAAGACGAAACGAAATGCCTTCGCAAGGAATATTGGAAGTGGAACTATTTGATGTGTGGGGAATCGATTTCATGGGACCATTCCCGCCATCCTTTGGAAATCAATATATCCTTCTGGCAGTGGACTATGTGTCCAAATGGGTAGAAGCAGTAGCCACAAAAGAAAACGATAGTAAGACTGTTCAAAAATTCCTTCAAAAGAATATTTTCACAAGGTTCGACACTCCGAGAGCCATCATCAGTGACGAAGGAAGTCACTTTTGCAACAAGCAGCTGAATTCATTGCTTTCCCGATATGGAGTCTACCACAGCACCACAACTGCATACCACCCTCAAGCGAATGGGCAAGAAGAAGTGTCAAATAGGGAAGTGAAGAGCATATTAGAAAAGACGGTGAACGGCTCAAGGAAGGACTGGTCTATCAAACTAGATGACGCATTGTGGGCATACCGAACAACATTCAAAACACCAATTGGTATGTCACCATATAAGTTAGTTTTTGGTAAAACATGTCATTTGCCAGTAGAGTTGGAACACAGAGCGTATTGGGCAATGAGGAAGTTAAACATGGACGCCAAGGCAGCAGGACAGAGGAGGCTACTACAGCTAAGCGGGTTAGATGAATTCAGGCACAATGCCTATGAGAATGCAAAGATCTACAAGGAACGAACGAAAGTATGGCACGACAAGAGGTTGATACCGAAAGACTTCCAAGAAGGACAACAAGTGCTTTTATTCAACTCAAGGTTGAAATTATTTCCAGGCAAGTTAAAATCACGTTGGACAGGACCATACACGGTGGTAAGAGTATTCCCATATGGTGCAATTGAAATAAAAGGGAGAGAGAGAGCTCCCTTCAAGGTAAACGGACAGAGGTTAAAACCTTATCTGATCAATGAAATGAAATACATGAACTTAGTAACCTCTCACACCCTAGAATAATAAGGAACTTGCGTCCGGCTAAAAGACGTTAAAGACAGCGCTACTTGGGAGGCAACCCAAGGTATTTCAGTTTATTTATTTTAATGCAATTAGTCTTTATTTAGAACAGTCTCACGGAGGTAGTGCTATGTGTTGTGATGACAGGTGCAAGGCCAAGAACTTGGAAGGCGAAATCAAGAGGCGGATTTCGAGAAAATCGCGAGGCCATGGCCAGAGCAGGCGCGGCGCGAAAAAGAGAAGAAGCCAGAGTTTGAATGGCCATGCGACATGGCGCGCCACAACGAAAAAAATCTGAAGTTTGAAAAGACACACTAATCCGAAGGCCCTGTCTCCAAATCAAAAATCCATAGATCCCCTCCCCTCACGGAATCCAAAGCACTATCCACCGCCACCATTTTAAACCAAGTCTGTAAGTGTCCTTTTCTTTTATTGTCTTTGAGTCTTGCACACATTGGGGACAATGTGTGATTTAAGTTTGGGGGGGTGTCTTATTTGTGTCTTATTGTTATAGTATGTTTGAGTCTTTTTGATTGTTTTTGTGTATTTTTGAGTCATAATTTTTTTTCTTTTTGAGTCATAATTGTCTGTCAAAGATCATGCATGCTGTAGTTACTAGAAACACCTAGTGAATTAAGGTGGAATAATGTAATGGAACTAGAAGCAACTATCTAAACACTTAGGTTAGATATGCCAAAAACTCACAAAATCTGTCTATTTGGAGTTTCTTGTGTGAATTATGCATGATAAATGATTAAAACCTATGTGTTATGATTGCTTGTTATTTGGGGCGAAATAGTTAGGATATGCATGTTAGGGAGATGACTCAGGCATCTCTTTGTTAGCCAATTCTTACCACTCTTTTCTATCCCTGACATTAAAAATATCCCTAGTCAGCCCCATTGAGCCTAAAAATTGAACTTTTTCTTTGACATCCTATATTCCCATACTTGTGCCATAAGTAAACATGTGAAATAGTTGGAATATAGTGTGTTAAAAAAGAGACAAAAAGAGCAAACAAGATTGATGCACCCCAATTAAAAAGTAATAAGAAATAGGCAAAAGCCTAAGTTTTGGGGTGCTTGCTATTATGATATACTTCACGCTCTCAAAACAAAAGAGGGGAAAGATAGATTTGAACTGAAGGAAAGAAATCAAAAGAAAAGGGAAACACTGAAAAGCTAAAGAGCTTATGGTACACAAAAATGAGCCTAAATACCTATTTTTACCTACCCGTGCCTAAGCCTACATTACAACCCTTAAAAGTCCTGAAGATTTCTTAGTTGCATATCCATGATTAGTGGAGAATAGCAAGTAAAAATGCCATAGGATTTTTGAAATTAACATGCATGATTCAGTATTGTGACTTCCATTAAGCATGATAAAAATGAGTTTGCGAAATATCTAGCTTAATGTGTTTAGTGTGCTAAAATTTCATGCTATATGTTCCTGCATATTATTTTGCAAATCTTCATGTTTTTCTAAAGTAACACCAATGCAGCAAAGTGATCAATGCCATTGAGTCCTTTATTTTTCATTTTTCTTGAGTCTTTATTTCTTTCTTTTTATCTTTGCTCGAGGGCGAGCAAAGGTTAAGTTTGGGGGTATTTGATCGGTGTATTTTATATACACTTTTTGAGTCGTTTTTAGTTAGTCTTTTGTCCCTTTTTGTACAAATACGTTTCGTCTTAGGATAGATTTTCTTTCTTTTGAGTCAAATTGGTTAAAATGACTATTTGGCGGAAAAGGGGCTAAAAGAGGGCAAAAGTGGAAGTTCCAGAGCTTAAAAGACGAGAAAGTGGCGAACTAGGCACGGACGGGCGGCCGCGGCGCCTCGCCCATCAGTCCAGCGCCCGGCGCCCGATATCCGAAGGTCTCGAAGTTGCGGCGCGCGGCTCTGCAAACGGCGAGTGCGGTCGCGGCGCCTAATTACGAGCAACGCAGGTTCCGTGCGGCGCCGATAGCGAGCAGCGGCACGCGGAAAATCGAGTTTTAGGCGATTTACGGGCGGGCTGAAGGGAAAAGTTGGAGCGGTTTGAGCCTATAAAAGGAGAACCCTAGGCAGTTTTCAAGGGTTCCCTTTCTTGCACAAACACAAGACTTCTTGGAGTTGAAGATTGGAGACCTTTACTTAGTAATTTTCTTTTCTTTTCTTTACTTTACTTTCAGTTTTTATGTTGGATATTGAATTAGTTCTTGTCATGTCAATGACTAGGAACTAATTCCATTATAGGGCTTTCCATGTCAAATCACTTGAACCTTATGTTATGAATTGATGCATGTTTATGGTTGTTCTTCTTATTGTTGAGATTTACCCAATAATTGTTTTGAATGCTTGGTAATTAATTGATCACTAATTATCATTATTTATATGATTTCTAATCAAACTTCGAAAGGAGGAGGTTGTGACTATGTTGTAAGTTGGGTAGACATATGTCGGATTGGAGATGAAAATACCTCAATTACTTGTGTAGCGTTAATGAGAGGTCTAAACACCTAATTTCACGCATGACGCGTGACGATTAACTAGGTTTTTGGTCTTAATCCTCCTATAGAGTCATCCTTATCACCGAAAGGTAGAAAGGAGCGCTACTGGGGTTGAGTGTTTATATAGCCTTAACGGGAGTATAAAACGAATTAGTAAACCTGCTAGCTCCAAAAGAAGAAGAACCATAATTTATTGCATTAATAAGTAATATAAGCGGATAGTTGAGGAGACTTGGAAGCCCTATTTCCATCATTACTGAAGTAAACACATAATTAGTTAGTATTTATAATTGTTAGTATAAACAACAAACTCAAATATCGGTTACCAAATAGATAACAAAAGATAGATAATTGGTACTTGAACACTAATCCTTGTGGACGATATTCAGTCTTACCTAGACTATATTACTTGTCACGATAACGTGCACTTGCGTTAAAGTGTGTGCATCTTTTCGCGCACCAATACATTTTCCTTCCCACAACAGCCTCTGTGGGCATCATACCATATAATAGTTAATGAATGTATGCATGATGCAAATGCGGTATATTAATGGTCACACATGCATTTTCCTACCAAACCACACATGCTACATCATATGAGCCACACGTGATTAATATTGACTTCTTAAGGCTCTTTTGTGATAGTTTATATCAGCTGCAGGTGGTGTGCGTATATAACACCTTTTCCTTTTCCCCATATCCCCTATATATATATAATATTTACCATATAGTAGTGTGCATAACACAAGTGATCCAGGGTAATATGAAGTAATGAAAATGTATGAATGACAATGAAACATCCTTTTGAACTTATCGGATGACATAACCTTTTTGCCCTTTCGGCTAACATTGGGAACACCAACATGTACCTTTTACGTATGTCTCAATAAGGACTCATGAACATATTTGGACATGTTTTTTTACCATAAGAGTCAATCACATGATCATTCTTAACTACTATGAGTAGAGTAATTTATGAAATAATATTTCGGTTATGTTTCGTACATAGAATATGCCCAAAAGAAAGAATGCATACCTTGTTATCGGAGTTATCTAAGTTCTACGGGTGCTTGTAAGCTCTACAAATGATTATCTACATCATATGGATGATTTAAATCATAATCGGATCAACATACTAGTAATGAAATCATTGAGATATCCTAGCGAACACCTTGTACGCTTTCTTCTATCTAGAAATCTATGCATGTAGCAAACACTCATGCCTTCTAACTCTCCTCCTTACTGCTATAATGTCTAAAAAAAATCAACAACATATGCAACCATCAATTTCATACGGATTGCCCCAACAGTACCCAACCAACCAACTTAGCATTTCTAATAATCACCCTAAAACCTTGTGAGAATCATGCTCTATAATAGGTATAAATTTAGGAATAAGAAGGATTACCTATGTTAGAAGCTGCGACGAGAGTCGTCGAACGACCTCTCACCCAACCCAATTCCGACAAGCAGAACAGAAACCCAAAAAAACAACTTCTAGAACTCCTGTCATAATTCTTGTAATATGACACTAGTTCATAACCTTTTTGGGGATATACAATTATTATTAATTCCCCATCGTCGCACTTGTTAAATCCAAAATTATTTCGAGATCACATTCTTCTATATACTAATTTCCTTATTAGCATATGTAAGTAAAACATAAACTTCCGAAGTCCGGGTCTAATTGACTATGTAAGTGTTCAACCATTACTCGAAAGTACTAGATGTTACTATTTTTTTTACTTTACTTTTTATTTTATATAATCTGTGACCTTTATAAATTAGTTCTAAATTTTATTTTATACAACATTTATTATAGTTTTGAATTCTTTAAAAAAGTACAATTTTTACATATTTAAAAGCTTTCTAACTTTAATTTTTTGTT
Source organism: Przewalskia tangutica (assembly GCA_029844215.1). Lineage (NCBI taxonomy): Eukaryota > Viridiplantae > Streptophyta > Magnoliopsida > Solanales > Solanaceae > Przewalskia > Przewalskia tangutica. Next base: position 138,089,362 of record CM056718.1, on the reverse strand, counting down.
TTTCTTAGTAACTCGTTCTCGAAAAATTACATGATGTGTTGAATATTTTATTATAAAGTTCATTTTGATTTTTGGGTACTTTACAAGGGCTTAAGCGAAATAAACTATTCTGTAATTTTGTTAGGAAACTGTTTTCCTCCTTGTAACCAAAAAAGTGAGAAATATTTTCTAATTGATCAAATTTATTTGTGCTTGGTTCATTATCAGCAACTACCTTAATTAATAGCAATCCAACAATAGTCTACTTTTCAGTGTCAAAATTACACTAATCAAATTTAGTAGCGTGCGTTTTCAAACCATGATTTTATAATTTGATTTCAAATTGTTATGCAATTTGGACATAACTTGAACTTCAACTTTATATCATGGTTTGAAATCTCAAATCATCCAAAAAGGTGTGATTTGAGATTTCAAATCATGATTTCAATTTTTTTTTTAAATATAAAACTTGGCCCATAAGTTTATATTTTATAAAAAGATCCATAAATTAGTAAATATATACCAATTGATCGACTTTATATTGTATTGGATATAATTGTCTAATACATAATTTATATTGTATACATACAAAAGTATGACTGTGTCATGACTTGAAAGTGTACAACTGAAGACCAACCATTTGCGAGAATACCAAAGGAGTGATGAAATATGAACATGATGATATGGTTGCTAATGATATTGACCAACAACCGGTTCAAAGTAACAATGTAGCTTCGTCTTCTCGATCATCTAATCGGAAATGCATGCTCGGCATGAAGAGATTTCATACCATATGGGAAGATTATATTAAATAGTAATTGCACTACTATTCATGTTCAATTTTCCTTTTTTATTGAAGTAAAGTTTGATCAATTGATATTGTATTCTTTAGAAAAACCTTCGAGCCGCGTATTAATTTCGCTATGAACTATGACTTGCTCATTTGGTAAGATTGCATAAGAATTAGAAAATTTTGATAGTTTTCACAACTTGTGGGTTTTGATGTCAATGAGAAAAAATACAATTTAAAAAAACCCAAATTACATGTCCAAACAAAACTTCATCTTCAAACCATGATTTCAAAGCATGTCTAAACGGCTCCTTAGACAAATGAATAATTTAAGAGCAACATCCTCAAATGTACATTCAAGGCCTTTCCCTAACCAAAGAATATAATACAAAAATGGCTAAACTACTATTAATAGGCCCTTGTAATCCGGCCCTTCCGCGAACCCCGCACATAAGAGAGCTTAATGCACCGGACTACCTTTTTTTTTAAACTATGAATATTCCTAACCATTAAGAGGCACATGTGGATTCCTAATTTCTGAATGACCAGTCTCTGAAGCTGCAAAACCATAAGATCCAGCAGTGGCAGCAAGGACAACAAAAATCATGGAGAAAAGTTGAAAGTTTGCAAGCAACTCCCCTCTAACCTCGCTATCTGCTGAACGACACATGATTTCATTCCCCTTGAGCTGGCAACCATCTGGCATCATCGGACCATACAGAGTGAATGCAGTTTGATAGAACCAGAGTCCTTGGAGTGTTACGGCAATGCCGCTAGCCAAATCAAGAGGGAAGCTGGTGGGCATAAGAGCTCCAGCGATAATCGTCAATATGCATAGGCCGATGAGGAGGACAAGGATAAGGTGATAGTACCCTTCGAGGCCTTTGTGGGTTGTGGAGTGGAAAAAGAACAAGAAATACTCTGCAGCGAATGCTGTGGCACCGATCAAGCAGAGAGCCCCATCAGGCAAGGGAAGAAAACTGAAAGATGAAAGCACAATATATTGAGTTAATAGAGACTGATGGAATGGAAAATCCAAGACAAACAGATAGTTAGTTATATACATAAAAATATTCAAAGTTGGGCAAGATAGTTCATATATATTCCACATATTGAGAGCCTATCATAGATAACTACTCTTCAAGGAGATTAATACCAGTGGAAAATATGATAACTCGTGTTGGAAATGACCCCAAGAAAGGGTAAGATATTAATTTATATCGTTTATCTTTCAATCATATGCCTAAAGCAATGAATGTATGTAGTTGCTATATTTTAACTAGATTTCCCTCACTCACCAAATGATCGTGAATAATGCAAACTTCCAGTTTTACTTAATAAAGGGTACTGAAACAGTAATCCCCCTCTGGATATTTCCTAAACTGCTGAAAAGAAGTTATCACCATAAGGAAGAGTTTCAACACCTCTAATTTTTTCTCTCTGTCGGTTTAAAATAAAAACTGATTCCATAACAAGTCTTAAGAGCAAGATTTTCAAGGATTGCATGAAGAAGTAGGCAATCTAGGGAATCCAGACCCCTGTTCTGTAGGCCAGCAAGAAAGATGATAATGAATTATCAATGTGGGTCGGAGGAACATAAGATATCATTAATTTAACATACACAGTATTCATCATACATGCACTAGTTAATCCAGAAACATTAGATCAGTCATGTGATTGTAATAGTATGTCTTCAAGTCTCATTCCTCAAATCCGATTCTAGAACTTATGAACGGGACTACTCAGTTCAAGAACTTAGTATCCTTAGAGAAATAACAAAGCAGGAATTGATCTTTTCTTGCTGGAGAAGCATGGCTCAGTTCTGGTTCCAACTAACCAAATTTTAACACGATATATGACTAAATTCACACTTGCAGTTACTACAACTGCCAGTAAAAGCTCTCTAGTTCAGTCAGTTTCCAAGCACCTGTTATACCTAACTGGTACCACACTTACCTAGCTAGAGGAATGTGTTACAGTGCCTGTTTTGACTGCTTCCATTTAGCTTTGAAGTGTTGCTTAAAGAATAGAAATGCCTAAAGACAAGGATATCTAGAAAAAGGAACAGAGAAATAAAAGGAAAAGTAGATGGAGATGTAGGCATTTGTTGGTGTAAAACACACAAGTAAGGCACAGCGGATGTTTAAAATTTTGAGTAAACTTACTTGCTCCAACAAATGTTTCTGGTATGATTATGCGATAATTATAATCTACAAAGACAGGAAGAAAACTTACAGTTTAAGCTTTGTTAGTCTTTACTAAAGGGAGCGCACGCGATTGTCAATCCGGGTGCAAGCCTTGCTTCGGTATATTCCTTTGCCCAAGAAAGCTAGGAAATCTTGGCAGAGGTTTGAGAGAATTTTATTTCCTGAACTCTGAGTTCAGAAAGTGGAAAGTCAGTCCTGAAATTATGGGTTAAGTGTCAAATATATAGTGGAGGAAACCCTAAACCAAATTAGATTTGGATCAGGCTTCAAGACCTGACCCAAATCCAAATTGCTGATGGGCGATCAGTGGGCCCATATCTTGCTTTCTATTTATTTTCTGCATGTTTTAGTTCTAATTAAATCCAAGATTTAATTTTGACTTAATTATATAATATTCATCAAATGAAAATTATCCCATAATTTATTATTAAATAAAATATCTTGATTCTAAATCCGATATTTTACATTCTCTCAATATACTCTTAGACCGAAAAGACAATCGACTTAGTGTGACTCTTTAGGCCTTCACGTGACGCTTGATCAAATCAAGGTTCACGGAACTCTGAAGCGGCGGTGGCGGACCCGATATGTGAAATGCGTTTACAAGACTCAAGTAAGCAGGACCTCATGTGAGATGATAAATTCCTTTCATTCGCGACACGCTCGATCAAGCTTAAGATTTGTCAAGTGTACATCCAAATGGCTTGATCACTTTATCTTATCTATATTAGTCGACAAACTAGACCGTATCCTAGATATGTCTCTTTGCGTTAGTCAATGACTTGGTCGACCTAACATCTCCGAGAAGGTGAGTGTTCTCGAAATTCCAATCGAGGAATGAATCCTATTCTTGTCTCAACTACGCCCGATTTACCGTGTAATGCTGATACAAGCCGCGTCTCAACCTATAAGACATTTGAGCTTAGGGCGGGATCAAAGTGCATTGCTCGTAAATAAGGCGATATTGACCTCAAGTCTAAGGACATCTATATCGCGTCTTGATAATACTCTAGACATGTATAACAAATAGTTTATCAGCGGGGTATGCGATACTCATAGAGTATCCGTGTGTCCATCACTGCAACTATTGCTAGTAGTAAGTGAGATATACTACGTTCTACAGAATGTGATGCAGACCACATGTCAACTTATAACATATCATTGATATCTCATTCTCAATGATCATTAGTCTAGGCTATTTTAAGAACTACACTCTATCATTAATATCTCACACTATTAATGACAATGTAAGTTCAAGGGATGCACATTAATGAATAATATAAAAAATCAAATAATAATTCAATAATTGCAAATGTCAAATATATATAATATGAATGTGTTCAAGTACATCTGCTCCTAAAATGATTGTTACTATGACATACATACTTTCAATCTCGGCAGCTCTGACGATCACGATGTATCTAATGCCCGTGTTTTGAAATGACCATTATGCTTGACTAAGCTTAATGGTTTAGTAAATAGATTACGCTAGATTATTACGATTGGGAATGTAATCTATCTTTATTTCTTACATTTCCACCATCTCACGAGTATGTGGTATTTTCTTAATGCGTGTTTGTTTTACATTCGTTGATCTTGGTTCCTTAGCTTGAGCAATCGCACGATGTTGTCACAATAAATCGTTATTGGACAACCGGTACTGGAACAACCACAATTCCTTCGAACTTCGGATATCGCGACAATTTCTTTACCACTTAGATCCGGAATGTACTCGGCTTACGTTGTCGAATCGTCGGTTGTAGCTTGCTTGGAACTCTTCCAACTAACTACTCCACCATTTAAAATGAAGGCATAACGGTGAGATTTGAAGTCATCGAATGCATGCGGAAGCTAGCATCGATGTACCCGGTAGCTACTAGCTCTTCTTGTCGCCATAGACTAAGAAGTATTCTTTAGTTCGTCTAAGATACTTAAGAATACTCTTGACTTTCGATGTTCCTTCGAGGATTCTTTGGAATTTGCAAGTCAAGCTAAGTCATAAACCACATCGGCCTTATGCAGTCATGACATCGTGATTGATCTTATAAATTTGAAGCATATGGAATTCTCTTACGTGCGTTGAGTTACTGCAAGCGTGGAAGGACAATCCTTCCTTGACAACTTGATGCCTTGACCCATACGAAGATTCCCTTTCTTGGAATTTTCCATAGAGAAATGTTTTAGCATTTTGTCTATGTATACGGACTGTGACAGCCTCAACAATCTATTAGGTCTATCTCTGTAGATTCTAATTCCAAGAATGTAGCAGGCTTCACTCAAGTCCTTCATCATGAAGGTTCTGGATAACCATTCTTTGACAGATTGTATGAGAGCCTTATTGTCTCCCATTATCAATATGTCATCTATATATATAACAATGAAGACAATGCTCTTATTTGTGCGTTTACTATAATCGCACGGATCTTCCTTGCTTTTAACAAAGTCAAACGATTTGACTGCTTTGTCAAAACAAATGTTCCAACTCCTTGATGCTTGCTTAAGTCCATAAATGAATTTTTGTAGTTTGCATACTGCTTTGGGTTGAGTCTTGGATGTAAAACCCTCTGGTTGTATCATATACACCTCCTCAATTAGATTACCATTGAGGAAGACAGTTTTAACATCCATTTGCCAAATATCATAATCATAGTATGCAGCTATTGCAAGCAAAATCCGAATGGACTTAATCTTTGCAACAGGCGAAAAGGTTTCATCATAATCGACCCGGTAGTTGATTATAACCTTTAGCCACCATCTTGCTTTATAAGTGCGTATTTTGCCATATCGTCAATCTTCTTCTTGAAGACCCATTTGCATCCTATGGGTCTAACCCCTATTGGCAAGTCAACCAAGTTCCATACTTGGTTTATGTACATAGACTCCATTTCGGATTTCATGGCTTCTTGCCATCTCTGTGAATAAATGTCTAACATTGCTTCACTGTAGGTAGTAGGCTCAGCATCATCAGTAATATCTATCTCATTATATGTTTTAACAAGGAGATTAAGTCTTTCAGGTGCACGATGAGTCCTAGTGGTCAGCATCATCAGTAATATCTATCTCATTATATGTTTTAACAAGGAGATTAAGTCTTTCAGGTGCACGATGAGTCCTAGTGGTCCTACGGAGTTGAACATTCTGCGTTTCAGTGTTTGCTGTATTTTGATTTTGAGAAGATATTTGTGTGTTGGACAATCCACCACCTTGAGAACTTTCAGGAATATCATTTTGAATAAGGATGATGCACAACTATTGTGTCATCTACCATTGGTTGTGCATGAGGGTCTTGCATTTCTGCAGTATCCCTCACAACACTCCCACTGGCTGAAGGGCGTACTCTAAGTACTCAATCATCATCAAATACTCCATTTGAATCCTTGCAGGTTATTTGACAAGGGGTCATTCTCTACATTATTTTGTACTTCTTGAATTTCTTCAAGTTCTATCTTGTTGCAACTCTGTTCCTTGTAGACATAGTCTTCTTCAAGGAAAGTTGCATTTCTGGAAACAATTACTTTATGTTCCTAAGGAAGATAGAAGTAGTACCCTCTTGTTTCCTTAGGATACCCTACAAAATAATACTTCTCACTTTTAGATTCCAATTTGTCAGTGAGCAACTTCTTTACATATGCAGGGCACCCCAGGGTCGCATGTGTCTAAGTGCTTGCTTCTTGCCATTCCATATCTCATATGGCGTTTTCTCTAGATGGAACTCTATTCAAAATATAGATTGAGTTTTGCAATGCATATAGGTATGTTGGTAGAGCTGAGAAGCTCATCATGAATCTAACCATATCTAATAAGGTACGATTTCTCCTCTCAGCAACACCATTCATTTGTGGCGTTCCGGGAGGTGTCCATTCTGAATGGACTCCATGAAGCTTCAAGTAATCTAGAAATTCTTTACTTAAGTAATCACCTCGCCGATCGATCGAAGAGTTTTAATACTTGTTTGAAGTTGCTTCTTACGACTTGTACTCCATGAATTTCTCAAAAGCTTGACTTATGTTTCATAAGATACACATGCCCAAACCTTGAGAAATCGTCGTAAAAGTGATGAAATAAAGAAAGCCTCCTTAGCTTGAGTTGGAAAAGGCCAGCATACATCGGTATGGACTAACTCAAGCACCTCTTTGCACGCACTTTCCAGAAAGTGATTTGGTTGTCATTTTTCCTCTTAAGCAAGATTCACAATCACCATGACTCTAAGTCAAATGGTTCTAAGTAATCTAATTTCCTCAATCTTTGTCCTTGATTCATTGATGTGACCAAGTCTGCAATGCCATAAGTAGGTGAGATTTCTTTGATTACTTATTTTAGCTCTTTTATTTTGTATATTGAAAATTTCATGGCTCTGATTTAGAACATACAATCCGTCCTGGCGGAGCATTTCCACAAATAAAACCATCGTAAGATAAAACATAATTTTCATTGGTAATATGTGAGGAAAACCCTCGATGTCTAACATAGGGATAGAAATAATATTTCGTCAAAGACGAACAAAATAACAATTATTAAGTTCTAAACAAAAGCACGAAGGTAAATCTAGTCTATAAGTCCCCACGTTGCCCGCATCAACTCTAGCTCCATTGCCAACGCCAGAGATCTACTTCCGAGTCCAACCTTTTTGTCAATTAGCCCTCGCACATTATTACAAATGTGTGAGCCACAGCGGTATCTAATACCCAGCGGTGAGAATTAGTTATAGACATATTTATTTCAATAACAAACATACCTTGTCAGGCGGGGCAGCAGGCCAAGACGCGTGCTTTGTCTCTCCGGGGTTATGCTGATCCTTCTTCCAATGTCCATTTCTCTTACAATTGAGGCAAACATCAACAGCTATCTTGGCCTTCTTTCGAACAACTCCTTTAGGTTTCATAGCTGTGGGTTTGGCGGTAACCGCCTTACCCTTCTTCTTCTGCATATTCTTACCCTTAGGTTTGAACTTGCTAGATGAGCCCACCATGAGCACAACTTTACCTTTGGAGGTGGATGACTCGAAGGTCTTCAACATATTATGAAGTTCTGGGAGACTTGCTTTCGTTCCATTCATGTTGTAATTCACAATGAAGTTCTCAAAGAAACCAGGAAGCGAGTTCAAGATTAGATTAACAGAAACATTTGTAGGCAGCTTCGTTCCATTCGAAGTCAACCTCTCAATTAATCCAATCATCTTCAAAACATATTGTGACACCTGACCCCCTTCGTTCAGCTTACACTTAAAGAGATCTCTCAACAATTCATACTCCATTGTCTGAGACTGTGAGTCATAGAGACTCTTCAAGTGTTCTAGCATCTCGTTGGGGCCCATATTTTCATGCTGTCTTTGTAACTTTGGAGTCATAGAAGATAGCATAATACATTGTGCTGCAATAGCATCATCAAGATATTTCTGATAGGTTGCTTTGTCAAACAGAGCATACTCTTCAGAATCTTTAGCAGGGACTGTAGGGAGTGATGTATCCAATACATACTCAATCTTTTCTAATCGCGACAAACGCGATTTCTTAACGATCGGAAAATTGGCTCCATTCAACGTGTTCGTTTGAACCAACATTTTAAGTGTGATTCGACATTATGGCGAAGAAAAGATAGACTTGAAATTAATACTTTAATATAATTTCTATTGAACACATTCATTAACTAACTAACATGGTCTTTAGTTTAATTAGCTCCCACTATTTTAACATACTCTTTTACCCATAAAGAATACGGACTCATATCAAATACAGTCATAATGGGCCAAGATCCAAACTCATGTTGTCTCCGCGTTTGCTGAGGCTGATAACTTCAACAACACGATCTGGTAGGTCTCTAAACCAATTGCAAACAATTTGCAACTCTTGGTTGACCGAATGTTCTAAACAATTTGATCTGCGTCCCTCGGCTATCCGACTGGGCGCGAAGCGACTAGCAAGTCAACCCCGTTATGCGACTGCAATTATGCATCTAAGCGGGCTTAGCCTTCATCAAGCAAACAATGGGGTGTAAATACTTACGAAGGTTTATCACTACTATAACATTTATATGCATCTATGAAAGGGTCTGAGTCCTCGTAGACTTAGAGCAAATGCTGGGGCATAAATACTCATCTCGCCGAAAAGGATTTTGCACCACAATCAATTATAACGGACGACGCGTTCATTTTAAATGAGACTTGATTAAATTTGGGGAACATTTTAATTCAAGGTTATGACCAAGATCAACTATTATATCATACATCATATGGCATCCTATCATGCAATTTCTAAACACATTTAGATGGGAAACCATCAAACCCAATAGGCATGATATAAGATGGTTTTAATCACATCTTGGGCGCGCTACCTGCATAATTATAGCCATTGAAAGTAAACAATTCGGGCGCCGCTACCTGCATAATAATTGCGGACTAACAAATCTCTGGCGCGCTACCCAAACATATATTTGCGGACTCTATTCTAATTATTTAAATGACAATCAATTAAACAATTAAGAGAAACAATTAATTTGTGCACTCATTATCAAATAATATGCCAAATAACAATAATTGTGGGTTAATTAATTTGTTTCAATTTAGAAAATATTTAAATTCAAAATTTAAACTCAATTTTCAATTTTCGGAATTTCTGCTCATCCAAACAGTCCCTTAATAATTCAGAAATTAAAATTTAATTTTCAAGGGTATTTCTGCAATTTTCAGAACCTTAAAATATTTACAAATTTACCCAGGGACCAAATCTGATTTTCTGAAATTTACAGGTTGACCCAGGGACTGAATCTGCTGATTTTAAAAAATTTTAAATTTCCAGAAAATATCTCAGGGACTAATTTGTAATTTTCAAAACTTAAAATATTTTCAGATTTGTTTAAGGACCAATCTTCAATTTTAAAACCCTAATTTTAATTGCAAAAAGGTCCTCAAACTATTTTAAATTTTCAAAACCAATTCTAACCCCAAATCAAATTTGGGATTCGGATTTCGGGGCGAAATTGACGGAATTAAAATCCACCAAACGATGACACACATCGGGACGAACTCACAGGTGGTTTTCACCACCGATTTGGTGGCCCACGGTGGCCGGAATAGGTGGCGCTGCCGGAGGTTTTTAAAACCGTCGGTGGTGCTTCTTTTCCGGTCATCGTTGCCGAGCAACAATACCACCATTAGATTCCTCTCGTCGAGACGAACACGATGGTATTATTACTTAATGATTTAAATCGCGTGGTGGCGGAATAGCGATCCGCCGGTCGGTTTCGACGACTTTTTCCGGCGTCTTCATCGCGTTCGCCACCTCTCAACACCTTTATCGACCATCTTGAAGTGGATTTCGATAATAGTGGAGCGATGTTAGAACACGTTGAATCACGGAAAAAATCAAGAAATTTCTTGTTCACGCCGTGAGCGAATCGCAGCCATCGTTCGTGAATAAGGCTTCATCGCTTCATCGCCAATTTTTTTATAAATTCCGAAAATCAATTTTAAATCAAAACAATTAATTATCCCACATATCGTTATTAAAGATTATCGTATAATCATTAAACCAGCCTGGGCTCTGATACCACTGTAGGGATTTGTTGGTGTAAAACACACAAGCAAGGCACAGCGAAAGTTTAAAATTTTGAGTAAACTTACTTGCTCCAACAAACGTTTCTGGTATGATTATGCGATAATTATAATCTGCAAAGACATGAAGAAAACTTACAGTTTAAGCTTTGTAAGTCTTTACTAAAGGGAGCGCACGCGATTGTCAATCTGGGTGCAAGCCTTGCTTCGGTATATTCCTTTGCCCAAGAAAGCTAGGAAATCTTGGCAGAGGTTTGAGAGAATTTTATTTCCTGAACTCTGAGTTCAGAAAGTGGAAAGTCAGTCCTGAAATTATGGGTTAAGTGCCAAATATATAGTGGAGGAAACCCTAAACCAAATCAGATTTGGATCAGGCTTCAAGACCTGACCCAAATCCAAATTGCGATGGGCGGTCGCTGGGCCCATCAACATCTTGCTCCTCTATTTATTTTCTGCATGTTTTAGTTCTAATTAAATCCAAGATTTAATTTTGACTTAATTATATAATTTTCATCAAATGAAAATTATCTCATAATTTATTATTAAATAAAATATCTTGATTCTAAATCCGATATTTTACATTCTCTCAATATACCCTTAGACCGAAAAGACAATCGACTTAGTGTGACTCTTTAGGCCTTCACACGTCAAGACTTGATCAAATCAAGGTTCACACGAACAACTAGGCGCCACGGTTTGACCCGATATGTGAAAGACGTTTACAAGACTCGAGTAAGCGGACCTATGTGAGATGATAAATTTCTTTCATTCGCGACACACTCAATCAAGCTTAAGATCCGCAGTGTCTATCCAAATGGCTTGATCACTTTATCTCATCTATATTAGTCGACAACTAGACCGTATCCTAGATATGTCTCTTGCGTTGCCAATGACTTGGTCGACCTAACATCTACGAGAGTGAGTGTTCTCGAAATTCGAATCGAGGAATGAATCCTATTCTTGCTCAACTACCACCTTCAATTTGCCGTAATGCACCCAATACAAGGCGTCTCAACCTATAAGGCATTTGAGCTTGGGGCGTGATCAAAGTGCATTGCTCGTAAACAAGACGATATTGACCTCGAGTCTAAGGACCTCTATCTCCACACGATAATACTCTGCAGACGTATAACAGATAGTTTATCAGCAGGGTATGCCAATACTCCTCTAAGAGTATCCATGTGTCCATCACTAGCAACTATTGCTAGTAGTAAGTGAGATATACTACATTCTCTAAGAATGTGATGCAGACCACATGTCGACTTATAACATATCATTGATATCTCATTCTCAATGATTATTAGTCTAGGCTATTTTAAGAACTACACTCTATCATTAATATCTCACACTATTAATGACAATGTAAGTTCAAGGGATGCACATTAATGAATAATATAAACAATCAAATAATAATTCAATAATTGCAAATGTCAAGTATATATTAATCTTATTAATAATATGAATGTTTTCAAGTACATCTGCTTTTAAAATGATTGTTTCTAGGACATACATACTTTCAGGAGATCCATAGGACAAATCAAGAAAGGGTAGTTAGAAGGCTGGAATGTCGTCATTTTCCTTCCGAGGGGGGAGGAAAACCACCTAGATTTGCTTGCAATTTATCAGGACTTGCATGCATATAATTATTTCAAAGGTATGTGGGCCTAGGCTAAAGGCAAACTTGATTCGCAGTAATCCAACTTGACACAGTATGTGAATTACTTAACGAAATTTAGTCCATCGTAGTTCTTAAGAAAATTGTATAAACAACTATATTGATGTAGAGAAAACAAATATGCAGTGTGTATAAAGTTCCAATAAATTCTAACTAGGCTGAAGAAGTCAATGTACTTTTCCTAAATATGAGGAGATCACTAAGCAAAAGTCATAACGAAAAATGATTACGATGGGATATTGGACACTCATTCAATCTTCTCATCATCTTCACAAACAGAGAAAGAAGGTTCTAAATATAAGTTCTTTATAAATAAGAAAAGTCAGGGCCATGCCCCTATCAACAAATAATCATTAGAAAACAAACAAATTTATAATTTAACTCAACCTTCTATCATACAGAGCACCATTAGCTGGAAACTTTACAATTCACCATTGATAATAGAGAAGTATAAGCAGTTGGTAAGTGTAACTTTTTGGTTCAGCATCAGAAGTCTAAAATAGTACTAGGTTCCACATGATCAAAACTAATTAGGAGAGCGATTTTCTAGATTTTTTCACTTCAACACTTCTACTAAGATTTAAATTTACTTTAACATATAATCTAAAATACCCTTAGGCCAACAAGCACCAAAGTCAATAAGATTATGAATCAGGAAAACTAACCTGGTTTTCTCTGAAAGGAGCACAATCAAACCGAAGATGACAAACATGAGAAGCATTCCAGCATGCTCAAAGTTATTCATATGAGTAGGATTCAAAACCCCATGAACGAAAAGTCTGAGGTGAGTCGAATAGAAGAGCTCGATACAAAAATCAATAAAACCTCCAATTGCTATGACATAAAGTTCCAAATATTTCAACTTCCCATCAAAACCTGGAACAGGGTTCCAAACCCTCACCCTAAATGACTTTGGATTTGATGAATATCTAACAAGAGCACACCATATATGCCACACACCAATCACAAGAAATAGTGTTCCAGGAAGAACATGCCCAGGAAAAGAACCCATCTTTTCTTTCCACAATTCAAGAAAATATCTTCTCCAATAAAATACACTAGTCTGTAGCCTTTAAACCATACTTTCAGCAAAATTCAAGATTGACCCAATTCTTGAAACTTCTTCAAAACAATATCACCAAAAGAATTTTTTTACACTTTTCTCATATACCAAGAAAATATCTTCCCAATAAAAACAACAACTCTATAGCCTTTAAATCACTCTACCAAAGAGTTTCAGCAAGATCAACCCAATTCTTGAAACTTCTTCACTTCTTCAACACAATATCACCAAAAAAAAAACATTACACTTTTCTCATATACCAAGAAAAGATCTTCTCCAATAATTAAAAAAACAACAATTCTGTAGCCTTTAAATCACTCTACCAAAAAGTATCAGCAAAATTCAAGATTGGCCCAATTCTTGAAACTTCTTTTTCTTTACTTCTTCAGCACAATATCACTAAAAGCAAAAATAAAAAAAATTACAGTTTTCTCATATACCCTGTTCTTTGTAATTGTGCTATGTAAAACACTAAAGTTTGTTCAAGAATCTTAGAAACAGTTAACTTTGTGAGAATATATTCTTACCTAGTGGAATCTTTGAAGAGAACAAACTTGTTAATTACAACCTGTTGTACCAAAAAACAGCAATTAAACTTAGTGATGAATATACAAAATTGCTCATTTACCAAACTACTTTTTGAATGAAATAATTACATCAAAAAGCTAACTTTTGAATTGACAAAAGAGAGAGAGAAGAATAGGGAACTAATTATAGTCCTAGGGAAAGGCCCACTGAATAACAACATCAATAAAGTCAAAAGAGTACACCATCTGTCTCAGTTTATTTGTCTCATTTTTAACTTGTCATCAAAAAATTTTTAAAAAAGATTTTTAAATATTGTAATTTTAATTAAATTAATGATAGATAAAATGCACCATATTGTTGGACTACACTCTGGGGTGATATTATATAAAAAATAGTCATGTGAATTCATAATTACTTAACTAAATTCGATATATTATATGTATAATTTTTAAAATATATCTAATATTAACGAATAATACATGGTCCAACGAGACTAAGTGATGTACTGGTTAATCACTGAGTTTAAATTCTTATGGTCGAAGAATCGAACCGAACTTGCTGCATTTAAAAAAAAAGAAGTCTTTAGAAGCAAGATGCAATTTATCATCCTATTAAAATTCTAGATTCGTCTCTAACTACACTGAGTGTATTGTTGTTGCATATATAAAATGTACCACAATGATTTTTAATCTAATAATCTTAAATATATCGTGTTTAAAGTCGAAATTAAAGAATTACAAAAAAAAAGATGTTTATTTTTAAGAAGATTAAAAATAAGAAGAACAAATTGAAAAACATTATTTAATTAAGTTATAATGCAAGTCCCAGGAGGAAGTCAATAATCAAGAGCTTGAAAACAAAGAAATTCAAAATTCCACATTTCTAATCGCCATAGTTGACAAGATTGAAGAACCCAATTTTCAGATCTATAATTTATTTATTACTAATAACAACGAATATTCAAAATAAATTTGTTAAATACAAAGAATAGAGCGCACCTTTCTATAGTTGTTTTGCGATTGCCGAAAAAAGACTAGTTTTTGTTTGAGAAAAGTGAAGAAAGTGGATCGGAGAAAGTTGTGATGATGGAGGTATTATTGAGTTTGGATTAATTTAATATTTGAACGTGTCTTAGCTTTTTTCTCTATCTCACAGATGCTTTTTTACTCCTATATGTTACATGTATCAATGCTTTTGTTTTTTTCTTCACTCGTCATATATATATATATATATATATATATATATGAAGTCTTGTGCGATAAAAATGTGTCACTAAAATTTAAAGACAAGTTCTATAAGGGTGGTTACTATGTTATATGGGGCAGAGTGTTGATAAGTCAAGACTTCGCACATTTAGAAGATGAAAGTTGCGGAGATAAAGATGCTGAGATGGATGTGTGGGCATACAAAGAGGGATAGAATTAGAAATGATGATATCTGAGACAGAGTGAGAGTGGCCTCGGTGGAGGATAAAATGCGAAAAGCGAGATTTAGATGGTTCGGAATGTGCAGAGGAGAGACACAAATGCCCTAGTACGGAGGTGTGAGAGGTTGGCTATGGACGGATTTATGAGGGATAGAGGTAGGCCGAAGAAGTATTGGGAAGAGGTGATTAGACGGGATATGACACATGTGCAACTTCCTGAGGACAAGACCTTAGATAGAGGGTTGTGGAGGAAACAGATTAGGGTAAAAGGGTAGTAGGTATTTGTTGCTTGTTAGCGTAAATGGTCATTATTTGTTGAGTCCTAAGTAAATGAAACTTCAGTAGCTGCACCTTAATCTCTCTAACAACAAGACTTCTATCAACTTGTTCATCAATTGCATCACCAGAAACATAAGGTAGGTGAATTGGTAGGGGTTGTCCATGTGAGATGTACGGTTGCAAGAAAATGGAAAGAAAGTAACAAGAACAAGGATTACAAGCTGGAAATAGGAACAAGAAAAAAGACTACTACAAAGATTTGCTGAGTCGGGTGTTATCACCATGTCCTTAAGACAATATTGTCCGATATAAATCATTTAATGGTGTTTGACAACTTGTCTTCCAAGATAAAACAACAACAAACAATTGAGTAAAAGAAACTCAAGTGTTTACTAACAAGAAGATCTTTTTGAGTGTATGCAAGAAAACTAGAGAGGAAGAAGGAAATCCGATTTCAAGTGTGTTCTTCAAATGAGCTTTGAGTCTCAATTTATAGCGTGTAGAAGATGACTTCCCAACTAGCCAAGTAATGGACTTCAATAGCCATGTAATGACACTAATTGAGGGGGTGTAATTCAGCCAAATAATGGCTGAATCCAAATGTCAATTCGTGGAGAATCAATGCCCCAAACTAGCCCAAAAATCAAAAACTTTTCAGCTCCCGTCAAAGTCATCTGCCATCGAAGCTCTGCGGCCCAGCCTGAGAGGAACCGTGACACTTGCCTTCTAGATACCACTTCCACCAAGGCGCCGCGACGCTGCCTGGAGGCGCCACAACACCCAACTTCCAGTAAGCAACCAGAAGTTAGGCGTCGCGACCCTTGGGTAGAGGCGATGCGACCCTCTACGGCTTTACGGCGATTTCTGACTTGTTTCATCTTTTACACATCGTACACTTCTTCCTTCATTTACCAATGTGAAACACTCGTCGTTTGGCCAACAACCGTCTATCATTTCATGTCTCAAACATTTTGTTTACGTACCAATATCTCTTTCACTAAATAAATTTACGATCATTGGTACAGCGTGTACGCGTGTGTGGAAATGACGTTTCCAACGTGCGGGGATTCAATTGTTCGAGTCATAAATAATATGATTAACTTTATTTCATGTTAATAAATTTCCAACAATCCCCTTTTGAAAGAGATTTTTGGCCCACTCACATGGTCCCTTTTTAGCAATCTTCTGGCGGATCGATGTTGCATCTGGATAGGTAGCCGTGACTTTGAACCTTCCATAGTAGAATACCATCGGAATTACTTAATGCGCGATGAACGTGATGTCTTGAACCTTCAGTGTTTAGTGTAGCTAGAAGTGACCGGTGGGCGGGCGACCAGGCCGTCGGTCAGGAAACCACGACCGTATAAAAAAAAATGGGAGCAGGGCTCGAGCAGGCGGGGCAGTATGGTCCCACCGACCACTTGAGCCGATCCCGCCCCTTGATCCGCCGCTGCGAGAAAATAGTCGTTGTCTAACGGCCGTTTTACATTTTAGTTAAACAGCGGCCGTTTTGGCTTCCACTCCCGACCCACCCGGCTATATTTATTTTTAACCCTAAGTTATTATATGTACACTTTAACCCAATTTTTCAACTATAAATACCTCATTTCCTCTTCTTATTATTTTCACAAATCTTTCTACTCTCTGATCTCTCAATCAATCAATCTCTATTTTCTATACAACATTGTCTACTACATATTCAATCTATTTAGTATTTATTAATTTGAGAATTGAGAGTGAAGTTGGCAACTAGCTTGAGGATTATCTATCGAGCAAAGTTTCAATTTTCAACCTCTCGATTACACGTCGACTCTACGTCGGCGTTTGGTACATTCGTTCTCTCATTAAATTATTATTTTATTTTTATTTCATTTAGCACATTTAATTTCATTATCTTTAAGTCTTTAACTATTTATTACCATGAAAAGAGTAAAAAGTGTTTTTGGCAAGTCTTACAGTAGGAGGCGGGTATGAGGGCAAGGGTACTTATTCAGTATTCCACTATTCTAGACAAGATGATTTTATAGATCTGAACTGTTTCTGAAATACCATATGATCTTGACACAAATGTTTATCCTCATTGAAGAAGATTTTAATTTAGATGACACTCACAGATGATGATACACCTACTAATGAAGATGATGATACACCCACTAGTGAAATGCCTCCTATCCACTCTTATGAGGCGAGTCCCAAAGCGACCATTAAAATCGGTTGTATGGAAATGTTTTGTGAGGGCGTCTGAATCAAGTATGTATGTAAAACTTGTAAAAATATTTATTCTTTTAAAAGCTGGACAAGGTCATGGTGGGGCGGGGTTTAGGAAGACACCTGTGCAAAACACAAAGCCTTGCGTACGATACATGATTGAAAAAATGGTGAGCAAGCGTCCTCTCAATCGGGACAAGGTTCACATCTTGTCTGGACAAAGTACATGGTCAAATTAACCACATGACGGGGAGTTGTAGGCCTAAATACGATACACATAAAGATAGGAAGCTTAGCAAAATTAGTTGATGTGGAGGGTTTGCCTTTTCATTTCTGAATCTCACGGTTTTATTCATTATATTAGAGATATGTATAATCCTACTTATAAAGGTTTTCTAGAACAATGTTAAAAGAGATGTATTTAAATTTGCATGAATATCAGATATTTCGTTATGCATTATATCATTTAAATTGCAAAGTCGCTCTAACCGATATAGGTCGTAGTACTATGAGCATGATTATTTAACGGTAACTTTGTCATTGGATAGATTATAAATGGTCTATGCAAAACGTATTTTAGCATATAGATATATAGATAGTAAAGTTTGGTGAGTTTATTTCGGAAAATATTTATTCAGTCTGCGATTATTACGGAATAACTGATAAAATTATGAGTATTACATTAGATAATACATCTTCTAACAATGCTGCTATTTGTATTTTAAGAGATGGTTTAACTCTGTCTTTTCCAAAACATTTCCATATCAAATGTGCGTGTCATATTTATAACTTAGTTGTAAAGGATGGTCTTTCACTTTTTCAAGATATTCTTGAAAAAATACAATTTGCTATACACTTTATTTTTAAAAATAATAGAATTCAACAGAGAAAAGAATATAAAAAAACTTGTCAAGATTGTGGACTATCTTACAGAAAAATTCCCGAAGAAGTACCAACTAGGTGGAATTCTTTATATGACCAACTAGTTGTTGCTTATGACTATAGAAAACCTATCACTTTATTTTTTAACGCCCATAATCAAAATCCAAATGATATGATTGTGGATAATGATTGGGACAAAATTAGAGAACTTATTGTATTTCTAGAGAATTTTCAACGAGCAACAAAAGAATTTTCTACTTTATATTATCCTACTATTTCAACTATGTTGTTTTATATAACTATAATATTTTTACTTCTTAAAGAATATATGGAAAACCACCTTATAAGGCACTATTAAAAAATGTTTATGAAATTAAAGAAATATTTTATTCTTATTCCTATTTATATTATTGGTCTTTGTATTAAACCCACTATTAAAGTAGAAGTGCAGTAAAAGTCTTATTGAAAATATTTATACCTGTATGGACGTACTACCACCTCCAACTCCCAAAAATTTAAATGTTGAGCCACCTATTGAACAAACGCTACAAGAAGTGTTGAATAGCGTAGAAGATGAATGCAAAAAAGTATATCGGCATTACCAGCAAGAAAGTACTAGTAACCAACCGACTTTCGTACCATCTTCTTCTTCAACACAGCCTAAAAAAAGACATGTTGTTTCTGGGGCTAGTATTGATTCTATTGAAAGCCTCAGAAATAGAATGTGCGGTGGTAGCAGTGCTAACCAAATTAGCGAGTTCGATGTTTTTGTTTTGCAGGGTAATTTACCTTACCAAGCAGTTATCAATAAAGAAGGAAAGGAAGACTTGCTGAAATATTGGATGCAGAATGAGAGGACATTTCCGACACTTTCAATGATGGCCCGAGATATTTTGAACATTGGCGTCGTCAATCGCTTCTAAAAGCGCTTTTCTGCAGTGATTTCAAATAGGAGAAACCAGACACTCGTTAGCGGAGACAACTTGGAGATGGCGGTACTATTCGAGAGATTGGATACGAGCGGAGGCGAAGGAGGTCTGATCGACGAGATTAACGAAGAAGAAGGCGACAACTACAACGACATTTTATACGAAGGCATGAGTAGCGGCGTGGAACAATTTGACCAAGATATACCAATTCCAACCGAAGAACCACGAAATTATAAAGAAACTAGAAAAATATTTTCAAATTGGTAATTTATTTCATTGCAATTTTTAATTTGTCTATGTCTTTTGCAATTTTTTCCAACAACGATCTTCTGATGTTTGTAATTACGAATCTTGTATATTTCAATGAAATAATTAATAATATAAGAGCACAAAACAACCTTGAGATGTTTTTACACTCTTCTTGTCTTTGTTTAATTATTTAGTTTATACTTTATAGTTTATAGTTTATATATATGAGTATAATACTATAATTATAATACTATAATATTATAATAGTATAATATGAGTCTATGACTATCACTATATGACTATATGTATATGTTAATGTTACTTTGTTAGTAATTTAGTATTTTTAATTTAGTGAAAAAAATTTTTAAAAAAACAAAAACAAAAAACACGACGAGTCACTCGCGTCAGGCGTCAGGCCCGCGCCCAGCGGGGCCGGGGCGGGACACGATATCGTCCCGCTAGTCGGTCACTTTGGCCCGCGGCTTCGACCAGCCCTGCCTCGCTTTGACCGTCCAGGCCGGTGGGCCGGCCATCGACCCGATCTGAGTGTAAGCCAAGACAATGGTACCAACACAACACCTTTCCTTACTCTGGTCTTCTTTAAGGTTTTGTCCGTTGTGGCCATGGACACGTCTGGATTATTAATTGCATTCATTTTAGGCGGCCATTCATCGCACTTAACTAGGTGGTCTCCTACAGGTATCCTGCTATACCTCACTCCACGAGTGTTAGGAACCATTAAAGTTTCTCCAAACCTAGCCTCAACCGTTGAGGATCATTAAGGTTTTGGAAACTTAACTTTTACCTACGCTGCAGATAACACTTAATATCTATCACGAGAACATCCTTGGATTCATGTTTCTATAAAGAAATTATTATCTGAAGTGCTCTTGCTTCCACCGAAGCGCTCAACTGAACCTTTACGACTTAGTTTTCCCATTGAACCTAATTCCTGGGATCTCCAGTCAGTAAGGTTGGGTGTCCACCGTATCAGTTCTTATTATTTGGGTTTTAGGTCCATTCCCCTAGACAGCAGACTGTCTGATCTCTGGATATGTCTTTCGTCAAGGGATCTGCTATGTTTTCCTTTGATTTCACATAATCAATGGAAATAATACCTGTGGTAATCAGCTGTCGAACGGTCTTATGTCTCCGTCGAATATGACGAGATTTGTCGTTGTACATAAAACTACGTGCCCTTCCTAGAGTCGACTGGCTGTCGCAGTGGATCATTACAGAAGGTATGGGTTTATACCATATGGTATATCCTCTAAGAAGTCATGAAGCCACTCAATTTCTTCTCCTGCTTTATCTAAAGCGATAGATTCCGTCGTGGATCGGGAGATGCATGTTTGTTTAGAGGATTTCCAAAACACAACCCCTCCACAAATTGTAAATATATATATCCACTGGTGGACTTGGTGTTCTTTATATCAGATATCCAGTTTGTATCACTGTACCCCTCTAGTACAGTTGGATATCTCGAATAATGCAACCCATAAGCTAGCGTGTATTCCAGGTATCATAGTACCCGATTTAACGCTTTCCAATGATTATCACTTGGATTACGGGTGAACCTAGGCAACTTGTTGACTGCATAAGCGATATCAGGTCGAGTGTAGTTTGTAATGTACATCAAACTACCAATCACCTGTGCATATCGTTCCTGGCGTACGGGCGCACCATGTTTTTTATCAATATTTTGATTTGTATCCAATGGTGTTTTAATCGACGAACTGTCGAATATCTCAAACTTCTTCAACACATCCTCGATGTAGTGAGATTGATACAAGACGAGTCCGTCAGATGTCTTAGAGATCTTGATCCCTAAGATGACATCTGCAGTACCCATATCTTTCATGTCAAAATATTATTTCAACATGTTCTTTGTCTCTAGGATTATCTTAGGACAGCTACCTGTGATCAACATGTCGTCTACATAAAGGCATATCATGACGAACGAGTCGACATTTCATTTTGTGTAACACATTTGTCACACTCGTTAATGGCAAACCCTTTCGATAGTAAAATACTATCAAATTTCTCGTGTCATTGCTTTGGGGCCTGTTTTAGCCCATACAAAGATTTGACAAGCCGACAAACTTTCTTCTCTTATCCTGGAACCACAACCCCTCGGGTTGGTCCATATAGATTTCTTCTTCTAAATCACCATTTAGGAAGGATGTATTAACATCCATTTGATGTATATCAAGATCCCGCAATGCGGCGATCGCAATGAATACTCGTATGGATGTCATTCTAGACACCAGAGAGTAGGTGTCAAAGTAATCAAGACCCTCCTTTTGTCGATAGCCCTTGACTACTAACCTGGCCTTGTACTTGTCTATAAATCCATCTGCTTTCAACTTTCGTTTGAGTATCCACTTACAACCCAGCGGTTTGTTTCTCGGAGGAAGATCAACCAACTCCCAAGTATGGTTGTGCAGAATGGAGTCTATCTCACTCTCTATAGCATTTTTCCAGAGTGATGCTTCTGGGGTTGACAATGCTTCAGCAATTGTCTGTGGTTCATCATGAACCATATAAGCTACAAAGTCTGGACCGAAGGATTTGTCTATCCTAGCCCTTTTGCTTCGTCTTGGTTCTATCTCTGGACCCTCCAAGTCCTGAGAATCTGGAATACTAAATTTCGGATAATCAACCACTTCAGAGTTTGCTACATCTGAACCGCCTAGATCTGGGCAGTCAATGACTCCTGGATCATGAGAGTTTTGTTCATAACTTCGTTTTCGAGAGGTTATGTCTCTTTCCTTTCTAGGAAATGAGTTTTCAGAGAAACTAGCGTTCTTTGATTCCATGATTGTACCCACATGAATGTCTGGTACAACTGACTTATGCACTAAGAAGAGATAAGCACTCTGTTATTTGCATATTCGATGAATATGCAATCTATAGTCTTAGGCCCAATCTTGACCTGTTTTGGCTTAAGTACTTCTACCTTGGCCAGACAACCCCACACCTTAAAGTATTTGTAGGTGGATTTCTTTCCTTTCCATAGCTCGTATGGAGTCTTGTCCTTACCCGTATGTGAGACTCTGTTAAGAATCTTATTAGTGTAAGGATAACTTATCCCCACATGTTTTGGGGAAGGCCTGAATTGATGAGTAATATATTCATCATTTCCTTTAACGTACGGTTCTTGCGTTCAGCAACACCTTTTGATTGCGGTAAGTAAGGAGCCGTTGTTTGATGAACTATGCCTGATTGAGAACAATATTCTTCAAAAGGAGCTACATATTCTCCCCCTCTATCGCTACAGATTGATTTAATCCGTCCGCTTAGTTGGTTCTCAACTTCTGCTTTGTAGTGTTTGAATGCTTCAAAGGCTTCATCTTTACTTTTTAGTAAGTAAAGGTAATAATACCTTGTGCTATCATCTATGAAAGTCACAAAGTACTTGTTCTCCCCTCTAGTTTATGCGAACTTGAAATCACATATATCGGTGTGTATGAGTTCTAGAGGAGCAGTTTCCCTTTCGACGGATCTAAAGGGTCTCTTTGAAAGTTTTACCTCTACGCACACCTCACACTTATGTTGAGGGTTTACGTCGATAGACGACAAAAACTCCAACTTTACCAATATTTGGATAAATTGATAGTTTACATGTCCTAATCTATGATGCCATAAATTAGACGACTTAAGCAAATAAGAAGAAGGCTCAATTTTATTAATAGATAAAGTAGAAGGCATTACATATATATCATTAACTTTAAAGAGGCCTTCACAGATGAATCCCCTTCCTATAAATGTTTCATTCTTAGTGATTACAAATTTATTAGCCTCAAACACTCGCCTAAAACCAGCATTCACCAACAAAAGTCCAGAAATTAAATTTCTTCGAATTTCTAGGACATGCATAACCTCATTCAGAGTAAGCTCTTTTTCGGAAGTCATCTTCAAGATTACCTTTCCTACCCAACACCTCTGAAGAAGCATTGTTGCCCATGAACAACTTCTTATCCGTGACTGGTGTATATATGGAGAATGAGTCTTTGTTGGAATAGATATAACAGGTAGCACCCGTGTCCATCCACTTATCCTTTTTTGTTTGGTACGAAAGGATGGAAGGCCAAGTTTATCCATGTTTAAATCACTCTTAACCTCTCTGGGCAACTGTGTGAAGTCTGAGAACCAAGTTAGAGAAGTGCAAATCAATCCATTATTGGCCAGAGAGTCATCAACTCTGTTAGCCTCGCAAAAGCAATGCTGTATCTCAAATTCTTCAAGAAAATCCAGATTTGATCTAATCTCCACAATCACTGGTTGTATCTCCAAGGAACAAAGGCATTGTTTTGGATCCATTTACAAAGCATCAGAGAGTCAGTCTCAATCTCAACTCTGTTGAAGTTGTTATCCCTACACCATTTAAGGCCAGTGAAGAGTGCAAGAGCTTCGGAAAGATTATTAGAGATAAACCCTAAATTAATGGAAAATGCACTAACAAACTTCCCTTGACAGTTTCTGATGACACCACTGAGACCTGGATTCCCTTTCCGTATTCGACTTAACCCAATCAGTTCTAGGAGGATGCCACTTCACTGAGATGACTTCAAATTCAGGCTTCGCTTTGTCCAGTAAATTATAGAAATGAAACCATCTCATGAATGGAGGGATTCTTGGGAACTGTTTGTGAGCCAGTAGGGTCAGTTGTTGATTGATTTGTAAGATAATGTCGTTGGAAGACATCCTATTATTTTCAAATCTATTCTTGCACCTTGCTTTCCATATTTGTCAAATAATAATGCCAGGAGCAACTTGAAGGATCAATTTCTGGATAGGATTAGAAATCTTTGTCATCCACCAAATCAGAATCAGCTGTCTAAGTTCCTCCTGACCAGATATAATACCCATCATCTGGTTAAAATACAGCCACACAGTCCTACTAATTTTTCCTTTGCAAAACAGGTGTTCTTCATCTTCAATATCAGGTAGCACACAACAATTACATTTAGAGGGACTATGGCAACCAAATCTTTTCAAATTTTCATCCACGACCACCTTATGTTTTAAAAGTCTCCATAAGAAGAAAGAGATTTTAAAAGGACATTTCTTATGCCATATCATAGTATTGACAAAGGAAGGATTATGGAATTGTCTAATGCTATTCCGAGAGGAGCTACAACTAAATCTGTTGACAACAATAAATCTACATTTACATCTACAAATTTTCCGATTTCGATGCCAGCATCAATTAAATCGAGGAAGAAAGAAGAGTCAAGAAAGAGAAGAGCTTTTTCGGACAACACAAAGTAATATTGAATTTCCCAAAGCTGAACTAAAGTTGTGTCTCTATATTTTCTAGAATGGAACACGTGTAGTGCATAACGTTGGATCATTGTTGAACAGCTGTCCAAAATGGAAATATTTAGAAGAAGGCACGTGATTTACATATAAAGAAATAAGTAGTCAGTTATAAATTTGTTATGTTCTATCCAATAGATTTAGGACATGTGTACAAGGGCCCATGTAATTTTCATTTACTGTTTTTTCTTCACATGGTTTGTATATATACATTAAAGGTACATGAATAAAATACACAGAAAAAATTATCCTATCATCTTCGCCAAATTTTATCATGGTATCAGAGCAATGAAAGCTCGATCCATTTTTTACAAACATATTTATGTGTCATTCAACCTAAATCAAACATGTCAGAGGAAAATTCTTCTTCAGGCATCACGGATGGTGGTGATGATAATGCGATCACCCAGAATCATCCATACCACCTTCACCCCTCAGATTCACCTGAAATATGCCTTGTCAATACTGTATTTGATGGCAAAGAATTTCTAGGATGGAGGAGATCAGTGTTGATAGCCCTCTCTGCAAAAAAAAAAAAACTAGGTTTTATTAATGGTATATGTAAGGAACCAGATCTAGCCTCAAATGATTACCCACAGTGGTATTGTTGCAATGACATGGTCACTGCTTGGCTCCTTAACTCATTATATAAGGAAATCAAAGACAGTGTAATCTACTCTAAAACTGCAAAGGAACTATGGGACAGTTTAGAAAGAAAATTTGGAAAATCAAATGGAGCGAAGCTATATCATCTCCAGAAAGAACTGAGTGTTTTGGTACAAGTAAACTCAGATATATCAGGTTATTTTACAAATTTAAAAAGATTATGGGATGAAATAGATTCCTTAAATTGTGATGTGGTTTGCACTTGTGTTTGTACATGTGAAGGAAAAGGAAAAATCACTAAATCTATGCAAGATCAAAGACTAATCCAATTCTTAATGGGTTTGAATGATGTTTATGCACATGCTAGGGGTAATATTTTAATGATGAACCCTTTGTCTAGCATGGATCATGCTTATTCATTGTTGTTGCAAGATGAGAATCAAAGGGAAATATATGTTAATAGTCATATATTTTCAAAATCCGATGTCCTTCAAAATTCTAAAAAGATCAAAATCTTCCTCTTTTATGGTCAGTAACCAAGGAAAAATAACTATAAAGGGGGAACTTCAGTTTTCAAAGGTGGAAATAATTTTCAGAAAAATCAGGGATACCAGGGACAAAAATTCGGAAACCCTTATCCTCAAGCACAACATCAAGGTTACCCACAAATGCAGCTTCAAAGACCTACTGTTTTCCTTCCTCAACCATACCAACAGAAATCTGGAAATAACCAGTTTAAGGGAAAGGGGAAGAGAGCAAAATTCAATCCTAATGTGAGTTGCACACACTGCTACAAGATTGGACATGTCATAGATGACTGTTTTAGATTACATGGTTTTTCAGAGGATTTTGAATTTAACAAAGGAAAGAACTCTCAAAACTCAATCAGATGGAATGCAGCACTGGGATATGAAGAGATACAGGATCAGAGGGAGGCACACCAATATCAGAATTCTAACAACAATTTGCAACATCTAAGTAGAGAACAAAAGACAGAGGTTGCACATATGTTTAAATAAATGCAAATCGAACAAATAGGACAAAGCAGTGTCTCCACAACACCAGATGCAAATGCAATAGCTAGTACTATTCTTAAATACACAGGGGTTTGTTTGTCATTTTTTAACTCTAGCACCTGGATCATAGATTCAGGTGCATCTGAGCATATGTGTTTTGACTCTAACTGGTTTACTTCCTTAACAACCCTTCTTGTTCCTCTAAGCGTGAGTTTGCCAAATTCATATAAGTTAATTGTTACCCATACAGGGACTGTTCCTATCTCCTCTGATCTGACTCTGAAGAATGTTCTTCATGTGCCATCTTTAAAATATAGTTTACTCTAGGTTAATAGATTGTGTCTCCAGATTCAATGCAATATTTTATTCACTCATACTGCATGCATTTTGCAGGACCTTTTACTGAGGAGTGTAGGAGCTTTTGGTGATGTCAAAGAAGGATTGTACTTATTGCAGCCTTCAGTTTCTAAGTCTAGTTTTTCTCCTAAGAAAGATGAAATTCCTATATCACAAAGGAATGATTCTCAGTTTGTTTCAAGTTCAGTTTATCATCCTTTTTTTTATATGTAAGCCTTTGGCATATTAGGCTGGGACACTTGCCCATATCAGCAATGAAACATTTCAATTTTATAAATTCAACATCTCTCTCTGATTCTGTGTGTGATATTTGTCCTAAAGCTAGGCAAACTAGATCATCTTTTCCTATCAATACAATCAAGAAAAAGGGAATTTTTGATCTTATTCATATTGATACCTGGGGACCATATAGACAATGCACTTATAATGGATATAAGTATTTTATTACCATAGTTGATGATTTTAGTAGAGGAACTTGGACCTTTTTACTTAGCACTAAGTGTAATGCTTTCCCAATTTTAAAATGTTTTCTTGCCAGGGTGGAAAGACAATTCAACAGGAAAGTAAAGTGTATCAAGTCTGATAATGCTTTGGAGTTAGGATCAGTGTCACAAGAGGCATCTTACTTAGCTGAACTAGGTATATTGCATCAGAGAAGTTGTGTTGCTACTCCACAACAAAATGGGGTTGTGGAGAGAAAACACAGACATCTCTTGGAGATAGCCAGGGGTCTGTTTTTTCAATCTAAAGTTCCTATGTCTTATTGGGGAGAGTGTTTTGACCGCAACACATCTCATTAATATGCTTCCATCTAGCGTTTTGAAAGGGAAAACACCTCATGAAATACTTTTCAACAAAAAGCCATGTTACCAGTCCCTAAGAAGTTTTGGTTGTTTATGTTACTCCTCCACTTTGTCTCAGGGAAGAGGGAAATTTGATCCTAGAGTTGTAGAGTGTGTCTTTCTGGGTTATCCACAACAACAAAAGGGTTACAAGCTTTTGAATTTACAAAGTAAGAAAGTTTTTGTCTCTCGGGATGTGCATTTTCATGAAAACATATTTCTTTTTGCCTCAAATCAGCCTACACCAGCACATCATTTTCCTACTGACCACTCCTCACATCATCTACAAAAATCATTTCCTTTTTCACACTCTGATGAACAAGCAAGTGACCCCAATCCCTCTACAACAAATGATTCATCCAGTGAACCCTCTTCACATTCACTTATACCTAATACACTCGAGAACAATTATTCATCTACCATCAACCCACTTCCACCACCTAGAAGATCTGAAAGGAATAGTCATAGACCATCATATTTGGATGATTTCATTTGAACTAATGTTTTCTTCACTGATCTCACTCAATCTTGTTTTTCTACACCACCTAGTCTCCCTAAGAACCCTTCCACTCTTCTTACAGTTTCTAAAGAATCCACATCACATTATCCATCTGAACCTGCTACCTATTTAGAAGCTCTATCACATCCTGGATGGAAGGAGGTTATGAATACAAAAATTGAGGCACTTAAATTAAACAACACATGAGATGTAGTTGAATTACCTTTGGGAAAGAAGGCTCTCCCTTGTAAATGGGTATACAAGGTCAAACAGAACTCAGATGGATCCATTGAAAGACTCAAAGGTAGATTGGTGGTAAGGGGGGATATACAAAGACAAGGGATAGATTATACTGAAACTTTTTCCCCTGTTATGAAGATGACTACCATCAGATGTCTGTTGGCAGTAGCTATTAAGAAAAATTGGCCAGTTTCTCAGTTGGACGTCAATAATGTTTTTCTACATGGTAATCTAGAGGAAGAAGTTTTTATGAAGTTTTCGCGTGGGTTACACCACCTACTCCTAACCATGTTTGTCTTCTCAAAAGATCTTTGTATGGATTAAAGAATGCTTCACGGCAATGGTATGCTCGGCTGGCTGGAGCGTTAAACTACAAAGGATATTCAGCATCTCAAAATGATTATTCTTTGTTTTTTAAGAAAAAATGGTGATCTCATCTCAATTTTAGCAGTCTATGTTGATGACATTCTACTTATAGGAAGTGATGAACAGGAAATTGCTCATATCACAAATTTTCTTCACTCAGAATTCAGAATAAAAAATCTTTGTGACATTCATTATTTCCTAGGAATGGCGATTATCAGAGACACGCGTGGTTTCATTATCAGGCAGAAAAAATTTACCTTAGAATTGTTACAAGAGTTTGATTGTAGCCATTTTCCCAGAGTGTCTTCTCCACTTGATCCAACAATTAAATTAAGTGAACAAATGATGCGCGATTTATGCACACACTAAACGCAAGTGCACGTGTCGTGACAAGTAATATAGTCTAGAAGATCGAGTTATCGTCCTCGGGGATTAGTGTCCAATTATCAATCTCTATTCTGCGGTATCTATTTGGTAACCGATAATTTGATGAATTGTTTGTAGCTATGATTATAGGTGATAACTAAATTACTTTACTTTACTTCAGATATGGTGTAAATAGGGCTTCCAAATCTCCTCAACTATTCGCTCGTTTTACTCGTTAATGCAAATAATTATGGTTCTTCTTCTATTTTGAGATAGCAGGTTAACTAAGTCATTTTATACTCCTGTTAAGGTAATATAAACACTCAACCCCAATGTAGAACCCTTCTATCTTTCGATGACAAAATTGACTACAAAGGAGGATTAAGAACAATAACCTATCAAATTACACAAGCATCGGGGTACTTTCGTCCACGATTTAACCTATGTTTATTCAACTATAGCATATTCACAATCTCCCCTTTCGTATTTCGATTAGAAATCATATAAGTTATGATAGTTAGTGACCAATTAATTACCAAGCAATCAAAACAAATATTAAATAAATCTCAACAATAATAAGAAGAAACCAAAACATGCATTAATTCATATGAACGAGGTTCAAGTGATTCGACATGGAAAGCCCTAAATTAAGTTAGTTCCTAGCCATAGACATGCCAAGAGCTAAACTAATATCCAACATAAATTAAAAAGAAATAAAATAAAGAACAAGAAATTACACAAAAGTAAGTCTCCAATCTTGATCTCCAAGTTGTGATGAATTGTCAAGTGTGGGATTCCCAAATCTAACCTAAAAAGGCCCTTTTTATAACCTCAAAAACGTCCAACAACTTTTCCTTCTTGGCCTTGGCCCATTCCTATTCGGATTTGGCTGATTTTCCGCCTCGGCGCCGAAACTTCTGCGGCTCTCTGTTCTTTGGCGTAGTGGCTCTGCTACTACTTTCTTCTCGGGTTGCCAACTTTTTAGATTTTTGAGCTCTGGAACCTCTGTTTCTGCCCTCTTTTCGCTCCTTTTCACCAATGTGCCACTTTAAACCATTATGACTCAAAAGAAAGAAAATCTATCCTAAGACGACACATATTTGTACAAAAATGGGCAAAAGACTAACTAAAAATGACTCAAAAGGTGTATATAAAATACATCGATCAACAAACTGATTCAGTAATAGAGAACCCTACTGTTTATAGGCATTTAGTGGGTAAGTTAAACTACCTCACTCATACTAACTAAAAATGACTCAAAAGGTGTATATAAAACACACCGATCAACAAACTGATTCAGTAATAGAGAACCCTACTGTTTATAGGCATTTAGTGGGTAAGTTAAACTAACTAAAAATGTGTGACCGGATTTGGCATTTGCAATTTTGAAGCTCAGCCAGTTTATGCAAAGGCCATCCCTTTCTCATTTCTCTGCTGCCCTCAGAGTACTCCGATATCTTCAACTCGACCCCAGACAAGGAATTATTTTGTCTGCTCATCCTTCTTTTTCTCTCCTTGTATTTTGTGATGTCGATTGGGCATCTTGTCCGGATTCACGCCGATCAGTGAGTGGTTTTTATATCACACTCGGAGGCTCACCTATTTCTTGGAAATCCAAGAAACAAGCTTCAATCTCACTTTCTTCGGCGGAGGCCGAGTATCGCTCCATGCGAAAAGTCACCGCAGAGCTCACATGTCTTGTTTGCCTTTTTGCCGATTTCTCTATTTCTCCATCACTGCCAGTGCCGATCTATTCCGACAACCAAGTTGTGATACACATCGCACGAAATCCCGTCTTCCACGAGAGAACCAAACATGTAGAGCTTGACTGCCATTTTGTCCGTCAGCAGTACCTATATGGCATGATTTCTTTGTTTTTTGTTCCATCGGAAAAACAGATCGTCGATCTGTTCACTAAGCCTTTAAACGGAGCTTCCCATCGGAATATTATGCACAAGTTGGAGGTTTTATCTCTCCCCTCAAACTTGAGGGGGGATATTGACAACAATAAATCTACATCTACATCTACAAATTTTCCGATTCCGATGACAGCATCAATTAAATCGAGGAAGAAAGAAGAGTCAAGAAAGAGAAGAGTTTTTTCGGACAACACAATAATATTGGATTTCCCAAAGCTGAACTAAAGTTGTGTCTCTATCTTTTCTAGAATGGAACACGTGTAGTGCATATCCACCCTCCAATGATTATTTGATGGATTGAAACTGGAACGTTGGATCATTGTTGAACAACTGTGCAAAATGGAAATATCTAGAAGAAGGTCACGTGATTTGCAGATTAAGAAATAAGTAGTCAGTTATAAATTTGTTATGTACTATTCAATAGATTTAGGACATGTGTACAAGGACCTATGTAAATTTTATTTACTGTTTTTTCTTCACATGGTTTGTATATATACATCAAAGGTACATGAATAAAATACACAAAATAAATTATCCTATCATCTTCACCAAATTTTATCAAAATCTCCCATCTGAAGAAGCATTCCAAATTGGTTGATCTTCAAGATGCGGAGAGCTAATTGTAACTCTCTGGATCTGTTGTACCTTCTCAAGAGGGAGAATATCAATAAGTTTAGCATAATTCCAATTTCCATTCACAATGTAATCAGACACATAAAACTTGACAGAAGTAGAAGCATTCTCATAATCAGCAAGCTTTCCATCACCCAACCAATTATCCCACCAAAACCTTGAGGAGCCAGAATGAATCTTCCAAGCATTTAAGTAATCAACTGTATGCCTGATATGCATCATTCTTATCCAAGTATGAGATTGAGTAATTCCACTTTCTGGCCATATGATGTACTCTTTGCGAGTATTTTGCTTTCAAAAATTCTGTCCAGAGAGTAGATTTGGTCCTGAAAATCCACCACAATTTAGCTGCAAAAGCATCAGAAACATCTTGCAAAGATCTTACTCCAATATCACCCCCAGAAGTTGGATAGCTCATTTTCTCCCATGAGGACCAATGGTATTTATTTTTGCCCTCAGAAGATCCCCAAAAGAAGTTAGCAAAAACTTTCTCTATTTGTTGTAAAATAGTCTTTGGGGGTTGGCAAATTGAAATAAGTTTCTTACTTCGTTCATCTGATCAATAGTTCCACCTGCTCTACTTGCTTTCAGTCTTCCTTACTTCTGTGACTTCATTGAATGTGAATGTGCTTAGAATTTTGACCATGTTTATGCAGGGCTACTAGATTGTGCGTCAGAGTGTTGGAGGTACCCCTTGTTTACTAGGGAAAACAGTTGATTGCAACTATTTTCGCGGGCCTACGTATTTGGAAGTAAAGACTCACATCGTTCTCCTCTTGAATATGGCTACATAGGCGCATAATTTGACATAGTGCCAGACAATTATGTGTTAGAATTGATTTCTGCTACTTACGTTCTCGGGCTTGTGATTGGTGTAATTACGACACTAGTAGTTGACATTGCTTTTCTTGTATAGGTGAGTGAGTAGTCCTTCACCCATGAGATTTCATTAAATTCATGAAGACTAATTGGAGGTACATTTGGATCCAGCTGTCTCAGATTATTCCTAAATTTTTTGAGTTAAACTAAAAGTACGAATGGGAATGACTAAAATGGTGAGATCGTCATATGAATCTGACATTGAGCTGTGATTTAGTACAGATTGTACTTTCCTAGTCTTTTAAAATTTAAGAAGAAAAAAGTACTCCTAGTAATTAGTAAATATAATTAACATAATTGTTTTCACCTAGAACTATTACTCAATATCAAGATTTATCAGAAACATATTGGCTTAATCATATTATAAATTGAGAAGGAATGTGTGGGGGGGGGGGGGGGTGAGGGAGGGGGGCAGTTAGGGATGTCAGTGGGGTGGATAAATGCGGGTGCTCGCACCCGCTCCATTTGGGGCGGGTATGAGTGGGTTGGGTGGGTGGTGGGGCGGGTATGGGTATCAAAAGTGTTACCCGTCATGGGTAATGGGCGGGGGTGAATTTCATATAAGACCCGCCCCGCCCCACTACTGCATACACACCGACTGCATTCGCCGCCCATATCCGTATCATCTATTAGTTTAATTAGGCGATTTACGAAATTATTTGGCCCGTTCTTGATTTAAAATGTGACTTGAGCTAACTGCAAGTTGTGTCGCCTTGTTAAACACAAATGCACCACGTTTTTTTTTCTCATTCTCTTTGTTCTTCTTTTTTTTGTTAAATATTTTCATCTTTACTGTTTTTTAATATTCATAATATTTTGGCAAGGTTTTAGACTTATATTCGATACACCATAGTGGAAAGATTTCTTTTTTTCCCTTTTTCTTATATAACTTTCATTTTGGTGACTAAAATAATTGCTAGACATTATTTGAGCATTTTATTAATGGGTACCCGCCGGGTAAGTGGGTATTCGCGTGAAATAAATGGGGCGGGAGCAGGTGGAGGAATTACTACCCGTGATGGGTGATGGGGCGGGGGTGGGGATGTGTTTTAGGTGGTGAGTATGGGTATGGGATACCCTTCCCCGCCCCCGCCCCGCCCCATTGACATCCCTAGGGGCAGTGTGGTAGGAACGAGGGGAGGGGTCAAGCAATGTAAACAGGGTTAAGCTGGTAGAGTGGTAAGAGAAGGATGAAGGACGAGGATTTGGGTTGGGAAACTTCTATGTTAAGCTTGGTACCCGAAGATGTTGGATCTAATCTTTGTGAGACTAGCATTAAACTGGCATGAAGTCATGAATACTATATATTATGATTGGATAAACTTCATACAAAAAACATAATTGGTCTACTTCTAAACATTTCCTCCATTGATATGAACTTGGATGAGCTAACTGATCCCAAGACTTGAAACTCTTAACACTTCTCATTTTGTGATTAGAGGGGTAAGCAAAGGATTTAGACAAGAAGGACGGTTAACTGAGGTGACCTTAGTTTTTTTTTTTTCATATGATGGAGATTTGACAGTTTCTTTTTTTACAGATAAAACATGTGATCTAACATAAAAAAGGAACACAATGCAGGGTCTCATCCAGGTATACTAGAAGTCACTTAGTTCAGATTATCACCAACTAAATACAGTTTTTGGCAAATAATGAGCAATGGCAATGTAAACAGTAAGTATTTGGGCCACATTACATCAGATACCAAACCCAAGCCCACTCGATATGTCATGAATATGCAAAACATAAACCAAGACAGATTTGTAAAGAATCCAAAAAACATCGTGGGTTCAAAAGCTCCTTATTTCCTATCGTATACACGTAACATGCCATGCCAAAGTAAGTTTACTCTATTTAAACCAAACTAATCTCGGATCCTAGCAAAATGTGATTCACAAGTTCAAACCACTTCTGGCTGATCTTTGAATAGGAAAAAGAGTGGATCTGCAGGGTCAAAGGGTCGAGAAACTCAACGCCACTATTCTTGAACAACTTGGAGCCGGGCCTAAAAGGCTAAAGCGCATACATATAGAGAGGTGCAAATGCGCTAGATATAATTGCGCTAGATATCACTTATTTATGATACCCCAGTGAAACATAGCATCTGAAACATATCCAGTTAGTTAAATAGATTACACTATAAGATGACTTAAGGGACTTCACATGCTATCATATGGACATCTTTTACATTCAAATAGGCAGGATTAAGTGCAAAATCAACTTAACCGATAACTGACATACTGAGACAGTTAGACACCTCTTTAGGAACAACAACTTGGGTTATGCAGCACTCCTAATAGTCTAACTAGGCATATCTACTACTGTTCATGTTACATAGCAATTAATTTGATACCCTAGGACTGACTCAAACCAGTGATCATGATGGTCAAAACATAGTTATTATTCACATATCATGCGGGACAGTCCATGCACTTCATTTAACTACAACAAAATAACCAATCAATATCCGTGTTTATTTTCCAGACATAGAGCATTTAGACATCCAAACCAAATATCATGTTCGTCATGAAATTACTAAATACACAAAACTGTTTGGGTAAACTGAAGCATATTGAACATTAATGTGATAATGCTAACAAATATCATCCAGAAATATAACATAACAGCATACAAATTTGCATAAGAGTCGAAATTCAAAAGAGAAAGTAGGTTACCTTCTCCGGATGACGAACCGAAGCGTCGTCTCGACCCGTCGAATCCGCTCGGAGAGTATGGGTGTTTGTGCGACTGAAGCGAAGCAAGACTTAATGTTTTCGGATTTTTGTTGAAGTAATACTCGAAATCAGAAAGGGGTGTTTGAAATACAAGAACTTTCAAACGAAGAACAAAAGGAAGGTATTTAAAATCAATACTCGAAGTCGGGACCCCCTTTTACGAAGAACAATGGGGTCCTTTTATAGATAAGTTTCCCCCTAACGTTCACCCCTTTAAAAAAATCTGAATTCGAAATTTGAATTAAAGGGCAAGATTTGGAAGCGGATTTTCGGGGGAACAGGGTATGGTGAGATGTACGATGTGATGTAGGGGTGTGATGGTGTCAGGGGTGGTTAGGAGCAGGAGTATGGGGTGCAGGGGCATGGGCGGCGATGGAGTTGATGGACAGGGGTCTACATTTTGGAACGATGGGGAGGGGTGTTTGAAGAAAGGGGATTGGGCTGGGTCGCGAAATTGGTTTGGGCTGGACGAAAATTTGGACTGATTTTAAAAGAAATGGGGAATGAAATATGGGGGAAAATAAGTAATCTATTTATGGATTAATATGTAATTAATCTAATTCTCTCAATTAATTAAAATATGCTTCCTTGTCCTAATTAATTCCAAAAACGCACACACATAAATTACGGTACAAATGATTTAATATATGTATTTAGTTTTGAGTAAAAATATAATACTCATAGAAAAATGATTAATTTAGTACTTAGTGAAAATATTAAGAGAAAATCAATCACCAATACCGATGTCGAGATATTAAAATTATTTTGCTTATATTATGAAATATAATACCCGATATTTTAAAAATACGCGGTAATTAGTGAAAAATATTAAAACTTAGCATTTCTGGAGAATTTTCAAGACTGAAAAACATAATGAAATTAACAGAAGATGAAAGGTGATCTGAACAAATAATCGGTAAAGTAGGGACAAAATTGAGTGTCAACAAATAAGACGCGAAACTTATAGTCGTAATCTTCTAAGACTTTCTTCTCCAACTCACTCAATCGGTCAAAGAGTTGTGGGGCTAGGAGTGTTCTCAATCTTAGCATTCCGAGACAAAGCCTGGGTCGTCGAACTAAAGAATCTCGACATTGGCCATAAAAACGCGTTTGAAGACCTGTTTCTGGGACTGATAGAGAGGGTCTAAAACTGGAATTTCTGCCCCACCCTACCCCAATCTCAATTTTTTTTTTACTTTTATAAATAATTTATAAAAATATGATTTTTTTCTTACCAAATATCCACACCTACCCCACCCCCACCCATCCTCAAATTTCTATTTCATATTTTTTGTTATTTTTATAAAAAATATTATTAAAAATATGAAAAAAATCCGTACCTCCCGCCCTACCCCCTCCCCCGCCCTACCACATTCTTAAATTTTTATTTTATATTTCTTTACTTTTATAAATAATTTATAAAAATATGAATTTTTTCTTACCCTCTCGCCTCTAACCCCAACCTCACCCCCACCCCATTCTCAAATTTCTATTTTATATTTTTTTACTTTTATAAATAATTTATAAAAATATGATTTTTCTTACCCCATACCCACACCTACCCTCCACCCCACCCCATCCTTAAATTTATATTTCATATTTTTTGTTACTTTTATAAAAAAAATATTAAAAATATGAAAAAAATTCGTTCCTCCCCCAACCACCCCCGCCCTACCACAATCTCAAATTTGTATTTTATATTCTTTTACTTTTATAAATAATTTATAAAAAATATGATTTTTTTTCTTTCCTTCATCCCTATCCACACCTACCCCTTCCAGCCTCACCCCATCCTCAAATTTCTATTTCATAATTTTTTTGCTTTTATAAAAAAATGATTTTTTTTTTAAAATATGATTCTTATTTTAAAAATAAAGATATGGAAAAATCAAATATCATACAAAATAAAATAACATCATAGAAGGTAAGTTTGAATTTTGTAAAAGTAATGGGTCAAGTTGGGCAATATGGATTATGACCCATTATTTTAGCCCATTTTGATCGATCCATCTTAGCCCATGTAAGTTTTTGGCGGGTTGGGTATTGACTCATCTACAACTTCAGCTCATCTTGACCCGCCCAACTTCAGTCCATCCGCAATGGTAGTTCTTTGCAGACAAGTGCATTTGTGCTCCAATATATAAAGTAGACCAGACTAGAAGACGGAGGCGGAAAGCGGGACTCTCACAGACGAAGAAGAAAGAAATGCAGGCTCATTAACAGCTCTAATATATAATGACACAATAAACCGTCAAAAGTTAACAACCAAAGAAAATTTGAATGGAAAATCATCACCGTCTTAGGAGAAAGGCCAAATGGGATATTGTTGACACCCAATTTTGACCATCCCGTCTAGTCATTAACTATAAAATTACACTAATTTTTTAAAATAATTTTTAATAATAAAACATTAATGCAGTCACAAATAAGCAATTTAATAATGGCACCGCATCTTACGTAGAATATTAAGCACTTTGAGTCTCGCGCCCGCATTTATCAATTTTAAGCCCTATTCTATTTCCATTAACTCAAATAATTCTTAATAATAAATAAGTACATAAAATAAATAATTTAACAATAGCGTCGCATCAAGCATTTCTTAAAATTATAGCTACGTTTATTAATACGCAAGACAACTTCATAATTATTATTTGTAATTTAAACCCCTATTAATTTAATTTAACATAGCAAAATACGCATAATAAATAAGAATTTAATAACGGCATCGCATTATAAAATATTAAGCACTAATTAAATAGCACGCCCGCATTTATTATTGTAATAATTTAAACCTCATTTATTTACCACTAATTAAAATACTAACATTAAAATTTGACAAAAACTAATAATAATACATAGCCCAAACATTAATCCCTCCCTTTCTAGTAATTCCCCAAGCCCAAAAATCGTCCAAGGCCCAATCTTTACAGACCGACCCACAGGCCCACTCCCCCTTATACTCCATCGTCCAAACATTAAAGAAAAAAAAACCTGAAAGCTAAACCTAGCAGCTTCAGCAACCAGCCGCGTGATGCACGATTTAATGCACACACTTTAACGCAAGTGCACGTTGTCGACTCAAGTAATATAGTCTTGAAGACCGAGTTATCGTCCTCAGGGATTAGTGCTCAAGTACCAATTATCTATCCTTTGTTATCTATTTGGTAACCGATATTTAAGTTGTTGATTATAACTAACAATTATAAAGACTAATTAACTATGTGTTTACTTCAGTGATGATGGAAATAGGGCTTCCAAGTCGCCTCAACTATCCGCTTATATTACTTATTAATGCAATAAATTATGGTTCTTCTTCTTTTGGAGATAGCAGGTTTACTAATTCGTTTTATACTCCCGTTAAGGCTATATAAACACTCAACCCCAGTAGCGCTCCTTTCTACCTTTCAGTGATAAGGATGACTCTATAGGAGGATTAAGAACAAAAACCCTGTTAATCGGCACGCACCTTGCGTGAATTTAGGTATTTAAACCCATATTAACGCTACACAAGTAATTGAGGTATTTTCATCCCCAATCCGACTTATGATTACCCAACTTACAACATAGTCACAACCTCCTCCTTTCGAAGTTTGATTAGAAATCATATAAATAATGATAATTAGTGATCAATTAATTACCAAGCATTCAAAACAACTATTGGGTAAATCTCAACAATAAGAAGAACAACTATAAACATGCATCAATTCATAACATAAGGTTCAAGTGAATTGACATGGAAAGCCCTATAATAGAATTAGTTCCTAGCCATTGACATGACAAGAACTAATTCAATATCCAACATAAAAACTGAAATAAAGTAAAAGAAAGAAAAGAATTTACTAAGTAATGGTCTCGATCTTCAACTCCAGAAGTCTTGTGTTTGTGCGAAGGAACCCTTGAAAGCGCCTAGGGTTCTCTTTTTATAGCTTCAAAACCGCCTAAGGTTTTCCTTCAGGCCTGACCCATAAAATTGTCAAAGACTGATTTTCAGCGTCGCGCGGCCACGCTAATGGCGCGCGGCCGGAACTCTGCGGTTCGATGATTAGGC
Source organism: Przewalskia tangutica (assembly GCA_029844215.1). Classification (NCBI taxonomy): domain Eukaryota; kingdom Viridiplantae; phylum Streptophyta; class Magnoliopsida; order Solanales; family Solanaceae; genus Przewalskia; species Przewalskia tangutica. Next base: position 138,049,770 of record CM056718.1, on the reverse strand, counting down.
GTCGCGGCCACGCCTTCTTGTCTAGGCGCCGCGTACTGCTCTGCGACCACGATCTTTTAGCGTCGGCGGCGCCTGCCTTTTTGGCTGGGCGCGCGTCTTGGCTTTGTGTTCGCCACTTTCTCGTCTTTTAAGCTCTGGAACCTCCACTTTTGCCCTCTTTTCGCTCCTTTTCCACCACATAGCCATTTTAACCAATTTGACTCAAAAGAAAGAAAATCTATCCTAAGACGACACATATTTATACAAAAAGGGACAAAAGACTCACTAAAAACGACTCAAAAAGTGTATATAAAATACATTGATCAAATACCCCCAAACTTAACATTTGCTCGCCCTCGAGCAAAGATCAAAAGAAAGAAAGAAATAAAGACTCAAGGACCTTGATCACTTTGCTGCATTGGTGTTACTTAGAAAAACATGAAGATTAGCAGAATAATATGCAGGAACATATAACATGAAATTTTAGCATTCTAAAACACATTAAGCTAGATATTTCGCAAACTCATTTTTTATCATGCTTAATGGAAATCAAATACTGAATCATGCATGTTAATTTCAAAAATCCTATGGCATTTTTACTTGCTATTCTCCACTAATCATGGATATGCATATAAGAGATCTTCAAGACTTTAAAGGGTTGTAATGTAGGCTTAGGCATGGGTAGGAAAAAATAGACATTTAGGCTCATTTTGTGTACCATAAGCTCTTTTTAGCTTTTCAATGTTTCCATTTTCTTTTGATTTCTTTTCTTCACTTCAAATCTATCTTTCCCCTCTTTTGTTTTGAGAGCGTGAAGTGTATCATAATAGTAAGCACCCCCAAACTTAGGCTTTTGCCTATTTCTTATTACTTTTTTTTATTGGGATGCATCAAACTTGTTTGCTCTTTTTGTCTCTTTTTTAACACATCATATTCCAATTATTTCACATTTTTACTTATGGCACAATTTTGGAAATATAGGGTGTCAAAGAAAAAGTTTCATTTTTAGGCTCAACGGGGCTGACTAGGGATATTTTTAATGTCAGGGATACAAAATAGTGGTACGAATTGGCTGACAAAGAAATGCCTGAGTCATCTATCCTGACATGCATATCCTAACTATTTCGCCTCAAATAGCAAGCAATTATAACACATAGGTTTTAATCATTTATCATGCACAATTCAAGTAGAGAACTCCATATAGACAGATTTCATGAGTTTTTGGCATATCTAACCTAAGTGTTTAGATAGTTGCTCTAATTCCATTACATTATTCCACCTCACTTCACTAGGTGTTTCTAGTAACTACAGCATGCATGATCTTTGACAGACAATTTTGACTCAAAAGAAAAAAAAATTATGACTCAACAATACACAAAAACAATAAAAAAGAATCAAACATACTATAATAATAAGACACAAATAAGACACCCCCCCAAACTTAAATCACACATTGTCCCCAATGTGTGTAGACTCAAGATAATAAAAGAAACAAGACACTTACAGACTTGGTTTAAAATGGTGGCGGTGGCGGTGGATAATGCATCGACCATTGGTTGAACAGGGAACCCATCTCGTCAAATTGCTGGTGCAACTGTTGTTGCCCCTGCCTCAATTCTTGTTGTCCTTGTCTCAACTCTTGTTGTCCTTGTATCACTGTGTCGAAATGTTGCATCATCCTTCTGCAGTTCTCGAGAAACGCTCCATCATAAACCGGAGGTTACGATTACGTGGGTGGTGGTCGCTTCCTGCCGCATATTGAGCCTCTATCTCAGGCTCATCTTCGTCCATGACGGCCTCTGCTGCTGCTGCTGGTGCTGGTGCTCTTCTTCTTGCTGCTGGGGGACTTGGGTCTGGAAAGGAGTGCACTATCCCATATGACACAGGCAGCTGGTTTCTTTCATAAGTATCAGTGGGTAGGGTTGGGACCCCATTTATGGCGCATAAACTTGTAATAAGTGAGCCATGTCCCAACCCACCTGTTGTTACCAACCTGCTAGTCTCTTCAATATTTTGCACTATCTCTTTTCCAACATCAATCGTCCTCCCCGTCATAATTCCAAATATCAATTTGATTCTGTCTTCTGGCACTCTGGTAAAGTGCGTTGATGGAATCATGCGGGCACTGACGAAATACAACCAACCCTTGGATGTCTTGTTGAACTGACACCTACTCAGTCCTCTTGACCCATTTCTGGCAATATCAAATGCAGCCCCAGGGTAGCTCATGTACTGCGGCGGTATTCGATCGATCTTTGTTGGTGCTTCTAGACCATGTTCTGAAGTAGCTTCGGTCATCACCTCTTTCTTCAACATATGTTGTTTTTAGGAACACATTTATCGCTTCTGCCGTCACAGACATATATCTTCCCCTCACAAAGCATTTATTGTCCACCTTCTCCGGAAAGTTAGCATAGAATTCACGCACCATCACTGTGTTCATTGGTGCTATCTTTTCCGGGTTTACAAATCTCTTCCACCCCATCATCTCAATCATTGCCCGAATGGGCTCATAGACATCCTCCTCCCCAAGCGAATCCCTTTGATAATTCATTCCCCTTTCAGGGATTAAGGGCCTAGTACTAAGCTTTTTGTATCTTTCATAAGCTTGTTGGCTAATAAACCTAGTATCATCGTATTGGGGGGCTGAAGTGGATGTGGATGCTCTTTTCTTTCTGGCAGACATGTTTAAATCACTTTTTGCGGCGTTTCCCTAGTATCACAGATGTTACCCAACACTATCACCCAACAACTAGCAGCTACGACACTATCACCCCCAAACTTCACTCCTGCACAACACCCACACCCTCCTTGTATATTCTTCCTCAAAATTTCACAACCAATTTTTTCAATACCCCAACAACTTCAACAATACAACACTCCTCCAATCTACCTCTTTTGACTACAGTAAAGCTCTCAAGAAAAGACGAAGATTACCTTTTTACGATGTTCTTCAAGGTTTTCTTGCTTCTAATGGTGATTTTTGGCACTGGGATGAAGTTTTGTTGGTTGAAATGGTTAAGGGTTTAGGGATTTTAAGAGTTTTGGTTGTGTTTGAGTTTGATTTATGGAGGATTTGTGGGTAAAGTGTGGATTTTCGTGGGTTTTGTGGAGAAAAAGGGTTAGGTTTTGATTTGAAATTGGGGAAAATCGGGTTTTTGGGCGTCTTTTAATTTCTGGATTTCCGCTTTGGAGCCGCGGCCCTGCATTTGGCGCCGCGGCGCCCAACTTACTGCACTTCTTCGGGAATTTCCGCTTTGGAGCCGCGGCCCTGCTCGCAGCGCATGTGCCGCTCAGCGCTTCGCTCTTTTTGGCGCCGCCATGCTCCAGGCGTATGGCTAACCCGATTTTCTGGAATTCCTGGCTATTCTTCCGTTTTCCCCCTCCAATTTATTGGCCTACACCTGTCAATCACAACACAAACACTACCTCCGTGAGACTGTTCTTAGTAAAACTGACTATATTAAAATAAATAATTTAAAATACTTTGGGTTGCCTCCCAAGTAGCGATGTCTTTAACGTCTTTTAGCCGAACGCAAGTTCGTTAACTCAAGAAGTGTGGGGTAGATTAACCCCACAACCAATCCATTTTCTCCACATTTTCCTTTATTCTTCTTCTGTTTCTCTTCTTAAAACTATTTTCAAGGGAAGGTTCAGGAACACATACCTGCTTTGGCGGAGGTTCGGCATCACGTACCTGCTTTTGTGGGCTTATTTCCATTGGTTTGGCTTGCACTGGCTCACAGGGGGGTTTGATGGTGCTGATTGCAAAGCACCTGCTCATGATTGGTGGCTCAATAATGTGTTTAAATACTTTAAACACCATCTCTTCCTTCTCCACCCTCAACGTCATCTCTCATTTTTCTACATCGATCAGGGCTCTCCCTGTCGCCAGGAATGGTCTCCCCAATATGATGAGGATCTCTGCATCCTCTTCCATGTCGATAATGAGGAAGTCCGCATGAAAAAAAAAATTCTACTTTAACAAGCACGTCCTCAATCTTCCCTCTTGGGTGCACCACTGTTCTATCGGCTAGTTGCAGGCTCACCGTGGTTGGTTTTGCCTCACCTAACTCCAACCGTTTAAACACCGATAAAGGCATCAAATTTATACTTGCCCCTAAATCGCAAATGGCCCTGTTGCATGTCACCTTGCCAACTGTGCAAGGCAATGTAAAACTCCCTGGGTCTTTTAGTTTAGGGGGCAACTTCTTCTGCAGGATGGCACTGCACTCCTCAGCCAGCGCCACCATCTCATACTCTGCTAGTTTCTTCTTCTTCCCCAAAATCTCCTTCATGAATTTAAAATAAGAGGGCATTTGCTCCAACGCCTCTATAAAGGGTATGTTGATATGTAGCTTTCTGAACGTCTCCAAAAATTTGGAGAATTGTTTATCAACTGCCTTCCGCTGCAATCTCTGTGGGAACGAGATCTTCTCAGTATACTCCTTCTCTGGAGTTTTCTCTACTACTGGGCGAGCTTCAACCACCTTCTCTTTCTCTATTTCTGCCCTTTGTTCAACTACCGGCTGAGGTGAATCGCCGCCCAACCGCTACCACTTCTAAGCCGCATCGCTCGACATTGTTCTCTCAGATTCATCTCTGTGTTGCTTGGCAGTGTACCTTGTGGCCTGCTGTTCGATTGCTTTGCTAGTTCACCCACTTGTGTTTCCAAGTTCTTGAACGAAGATCTAGTTTCTGTCACGAACTGGGTCTGGGCGTTGGTGAGTGCCAACAAAGCTGCTCTCAGCTCGTCTGGCTTTTCTGGCTGAATAAGTGCATTGAATTATTGAGAAGGTGGGGCCTGAGTAAATGGCTGCTGATTTTGGTGCTGCTGGTTTTGCATCGCCTCTATACCGATTCTCACGCCTCGGTCTCCTCCATGAAAAGTTTGGGTGATTCCTCCACCATGGATTGTATGTGTTGGAGTATGGGTTGTTCTGGGGCCTCTGATAGTTACCCACGGCTTGGCACTCTGCTTGCTCGATTGGCATATTATTAGGATCAGCTGAAGGACATCTATCGATTGTATGTGGACCACCACATATTTCACAGCTCTTTGGAATCTGCACTGCATTCACCGATATTGTATGTTGTTGCAGCTGCTTGGTCAACAGGGCAACTTGGGCATTCAGGGCAGTGATGGCATCTATCTCGTGAACTCTCATTGTTCTCCTACCACTCATTGGTCTATCTTCTGTGACATGGTTGTTTGTGGCCATATCTTCTAATAAGTCGTGAGCTTCATGGGCTGTTTTCCTCATAAAGGTCCCACCTGCTGCTCCATCGATAATTGTTCTGGTTGTTCCGCTCAGCCCGTTATAGAAGATGTGGACCAAGTTCCACAACTCAATACAGTGGTGTGGGCACTTTCTCTGCAAGTCCTTGAACCTCTCCCAAGCTTATAATGACTCTCCATCTGCTTGGTAGAAATTGTTCAACTCCCCTCTCAACTTTGCTGCTTTGCATGGTGGGAAGAATTTTGCCAAAAATTTCTGTGCCAGCTCTTGCCATGTAAAAATCGAATCAGGTGGTAAGGAATTCAACCATACTTTTGCTCTATCACTGAGTGAGAAGGGAAAGAGCCTCAATCTGACAAATACATCGTGAACGCCGTATTCTCGAATGTTGCACATAGCTCCAAGAAATTAGCTATGTGCATACGTGATCCTCGATGGCGCCCTCCAACCGCACTGCGTTCTCGCACCATACTTAGAATCGTCGGTTTGATCTCAAAGTTATTTGCTCCTATTGCTTGGGAGCCTAATACATGTCTCAGGTTCGCTCACCCTCCGCAAAGACGTAGTCTCCCAAGCTTCTTTCTCGCTCGACTTGTACTCTCCTCCACATCCATAGGTATTCTCCGAGGCATTCCTTGGTTAAGTTGATTTTCACCTAACCCTTCTCTCAAAGACGTTGTTGTTTGGGCGCCGCCCATCTCACTAAGTGCCGCAATCTGGTTCTTTCTGCTCACATGTACGAGTTTTCAATCTCTGGATTGAAGGGAACAAGAGTGTCTACTCCTCTTCTCCTTCGCATAAACTGATTTCCTGAAACAGATCAAAATGCATAAACAGATCACTAAGAATCGGTTCTCACAAAATAAATAAATAAAACGTAATAAATAAAAAGATAAAAAAACCAAATTAGAAATTAAAAATAGATAAAATTGATATTGAACTATGCCTAATCCCCGGCAACGGCGCCAAAAACTTGATGCGCGATTTAATGCACACACTTTAACGCAAGTGCACGTTGTCGACTCAAGTAATATAGTCTTGAAGACCGAGTTATCGTCCTCAGAGATTAGTGCTCAAGTGCCAATTATCTATCCTTTGTTATCTATTTGGTAACCGATATTTGAGTTGTTGATTATAACTAACAATTATAAAAACTAATTAACTATGTGTTTACTTCAGTGATGATGGAAATAGGGCTTCCAAGTCGCCTCAACTATCCGCTTATATTACTTATTAATGCAATAAATTATGGTTCTTCTTCTTTTGGAGATAGCAGGTTTACTAATTCGTTTTATACTCCCGTTAAGGCTATATAAACACTCAACCCCAGTAGCGCTCTTTTCTACCTTTCGGTGATAAGGATGACTCTATAGGAGGATTAAGAACAAAAACCCTGTTAATCGTCACTCACCTTGCGTGAATTTAGGTATTTAAACCCCTATTAACGCTACACAAGTAATTGAGGTATTTTCATCCCCAATCTGACTTATGATTACCCAACTTACAGCATAGTCACAACCTCCTCCTTTCGAAGTTTGATTAGAAATCATATAAATAATGATAATTAGTGATCAATTAATTACAAAGCATTCAAAATAACTATTGGGTAAATCTCAACAATAAGAAGAACAACCATAAACATGCATCAATTCATAACATAAGGTTCAAGTGAATTGACATGGAAAGCCCTATAATAGAATTAGTTCCTAGCCATTGACATGACAATAACTAATTCAATATCCAACATAAAAACTGAAATAAAGTAAAAGAAAGAAAAGAATTTACTAAGTAATGGTCTCCAATCTTCAACTCCAAGAAGTCTTGTGTTTGTGCCAGAAAGGGAACCCTTGAAAACTGCCTAGGGTTCTCTTTTTATAGCTTCAAAACTGCCCTTAAGGTTTTCCTTCAGGCCTGGCCCATAAAATCGTCAAAGACCTGATTTTTCCCGCGCCGCTGCTCGCTCATCGGCGCGCGCTACGGAATCTCGTGAGTTTCTGATGATTAGGCGCCGCGCCGCACTCTCATTGTCTAGGCGCGCGCCGCAACTTCGCAGCTTCGATCTTTGGCGCCGGGCGCTGCCTCGCTGGCTGAGGCGCGCGCGCTGGCTCGTGTCCGTGCCTGGTTCGCCACTTTCTCGTCTTTTAAGCTCTGGAACCTCCACTTTTGCCCTCTTTTCGCTCATTTTCCGCCACATAGCCATTTTAACCAATTTGACTCAAAAGAAAGAAAATCTATCCTAAGACAACACATATTTATACAAAAAGGGACAAAAGACTCACTAAAAATGACTCAAAAAGTGTATATAAAATACACTGATCACCGCGCCTTCCCTCTCACGCCCGATTTTCGCCGGAATCTTCTCCGGATTTTCCATCCACGAAATCCGGCGTATCCTTCCCCCTTTCACCTCGAAATCATTTCGAATCAGAACCATCCAAGAAATCTCTTATAATCCTAACCTATATCATCGCGAGATCAACCCTTACCATAACCAAATCATTCCATAAAAAATCATCCTAATAAACACAGAATCGGGATAAAATCAATCGCACCAAATCAGTACCAAAAGCTTACCAAACTTGGAACCCAAATCATGGCCATATAAATGAACTCATTTTACATATGCAAGGGCAAAATTGGACGGAGGAAAATATCACGACCACAATAAGGAACCCATCGAAATCAGCAAAAGAAAAGGGCATCAGTTCTCGCAGAATAAAACTTGATTAAAGGCATCCGAAAATAAGGGAAAATTAGCTGGCAAGGAGCAATAAGAATCCTAAAAAATCGGTAGGGAAGCAACAAGAACAGAAGTTCAAACGAAATCATTTCTTTTTCGCAATATCAGTCAAGAACCAGGTAAAGTTTCATTCCTCTTCTAATCGCATCACAACAAAACTCCGAGCGGATCGACGACTTGATACGCTGTCTCGGTTCGTTGTCCGGAGAAGGTAAACCCAAAATTCTTCTCAGTTAATTTCTTTGCATTGTTGTGTGCCTGCGTGATTAAATGTGTGTAATTTAGATTAATGTATTCATCGAAGTGTAGTCTGACTTGCTGGTGTAATCACAATGGCAGACGATGTTATGAATTCGATGTTTGATGACTAACTGCTAGTTCAATCTTAAATATGCAATGTTTGGTCTTCTTATTTTGTACCAGATATCGGGTAGAACAGTAATAAGGGCATCGAGATTCGATTACGCATTTCAATGACATCTTAATCTCCTTTACTTATTTGTAAATAATAACGAAGGACGGATGTTCTTGTTTTTGCTGAATCCTCTAGAATTGTTATACACTAGATGCGATGTCAACCGTAAAGCGATAATTCTGCTAGCTAAATTCATGTTGAGATTCATATTGTTTTCCCCGACGTATGTCGAGTTGCGACATTGTGGATTTCACTTAGATAGTTATTGGTTTCCATGTAGTGAGAGATATTTTTAGGATATGGTCTATCATCGAAAATCAATTTAGGTACTTATTTGAGAAAATGACTCTGCATACTTGAGGTGTTGACATTTAGTGGCCCTGTTAGTGTCTCTGTTTGGTTGCTGAATTACTATTTTGTTCCATGTAGCAGTATATGCATACTATAGGGTAAGGTCTTGTATGTTTCTAAAATTGAATAAAGGGCTTGAAACATATGCTAACCAAAGTTTATTGGCATTTAACCACTGAAATGTACCCGTATAGCAAATGATATACCTTAAGCTTAGACCATGCCGCATGTCTTGGGTTCATACAAAAATATCCACCATAATATCTTCCTCCTCCATCGCATTGATGTCTATGTGTTTATTCTTAGTTTGGGGTCTGATCGGTGTATTTTATATACACTTTTTGAGTCTTTTTTAATTAGTATTTTACTCATTTTATTTATGTTTAGTATAGTATTAGGGTCGTTTTCCTTTCTTTTGTGTCACAAAGAATAAAAATGGAGAAATGGCGGAAAGGAGATGAAATGAGCATAAATGAGATGGAATTGCACACTAAAAGGGCCAAGAGATGAAGTCTAAGAAGTTCCGGGAATTATAGAGAAAATCAGACGAAGTCCGGACGAGAAAAGACGACGAAACGGAAATTCGCCAGAAAAATGTCACAGGCGCCGCGGCGCCGGGCAGCAGAGCCGCGGCGCCCAAAGTGCTGAAAGTCCCGAGAGTTGCTGAATTTCAGGCGCCGCGGCGCCAGTCTGCAGGGCCGCGGCGCCGACGCGGGATTTATGAAGTCTGAGCCGAATTTGACATATTTTCAGAATCCTAAAGGGATTATTTTTCCTTTCTAAAGGGATAACTTTTCCTTCCTAAAGGGATAACTTTTCCTACCCTAAAACCCTTACCTAAAAGGATTCTAATAACTTTTCCTACCTAAATAACTTTTCCTACCTTAAAACCTTTACCAAAAAGGATTCTACCTAAACTTTTCCTTTTCCTACAAATTCTTAACCCTTCACCTAAAGGATTCTTTGGCTATAAATACTCTACACCATTAGAAGAATTCTGGATTCTCCAACCAATTCTCCATTCCACCATTCACCATTCTACATCCATCCACCCACCAATCCATCTTGTAAATATTCCACAACACAACCTCGATGCTTGGCTTGAGTCTCGTTCTTAGTTTAGTTAAGTTTCTTTTCTTTTCTTTTCTTTATTTCAGCTTTGATGTTAAATATTGAATTAGTTCTTAGCGTGACAATGGCTAGGAACTAATTCTCTTATGTATTTTTCTATGTTGAATTTCTTGAACCTTATGTTATAAATTAATGACGCTTATGGTTATTTTTCTTATTGTGAGATCTATCCAATAATTGGGCTGAACTCTTGGTAATTAATTGACAACTAATTATCACTATATGATTTCTAATCGATTCGAAAGGGGATTGTGAATATCTCGTAAGTTGGGTGAGGCTCTTGAATTGGGGATGAAAATACCTCAATTAGATTCAGAAGCGTTGATGAGAGGCTTAACAACCCTAATTTTGCGCATCAGGCGCGACGGTCAACTAGGTTTTTGTTCTTAATCCTCCTATAGCGTTACTCCTTATCAAAAAGTTAGGTAAGGAACAATACTGGGTTGAGTGTTTATATAACCTAACGGAGTATAAAACGATTTCAGAAACCCGCTTTCTCCAAAAGAAGAATACCATAAGTTAATGCATTAGTAAGTAGCATGTTGAGAGTAAGGATACATAAGCCCTATTCTCATCACATCCAAGTAATTCTTGATAGCTTTTATTATTCTTAGTTATAAATAACAAATCCAAATATTAATTAGCCAAATAGATACTAGAAAATAGATAACTGGTACTTGAACCCTAATCCTAGAGGACGATATTCGGTCTTATCTAAGACTATACTACTTGATACGATAACGTGCACTTGCGTTTAAAGTGTGTGCATAAATCGCGCATCAAGTTTTTGGCGCCGCTGCCGGGGATTAGGCAATAGTTCAATATCAAATTTATCTATTTTTAATTTCTAATTTGGTTTTATGTATAGTTTTCTTTAATTTTGTTTATTTTATGTATTTAGTGTGTGAAAACAGGGGTGCCGTGATTCTTTGTTGGTTTTGATGCATCTCAGGGATCCTGAAGATATGGATTTCTACTGTCAATATGATCGAGCTCCAACCATAGAGGAAGAGAGGGAGGAATTACGAGAAACTCTACTCAGTCTCACGAGGTCCCAAACTCGGTTCATGGACGAAATGAGGTTGGGTATAAAGAGGTTGGAAACGCAAATAGCAGAACTCGCGATCATATTCAACAGCGAACAGCAAGTTGAGGAGCCTGAATCACACCCAACTATTGAGGAAATTGGTGAGATAGCTGGTGTAGAGAAGGAAAAGATTGCGTAAATCCAATTATTCACCTTCGATTCTGTGGAAATTCTTTTTCATGCACCTATCACAGAAGAAGCACCACTAGCTATCACGAATGACTCCCAATTAGGAATTGCATACCATCAAGGGCAACCCCCAGAGTCAAGAGATGTAGAGAATTTCACGGTTTCCTACAAAATAAGAAGCCTAAAAGACAAACTCATCTTGTGTGCTTGGGGGATACTTGTATGTTTAAGGCCCCTGTTTGAACAAATAGTTATAGGGAAATTGAGACCTATAGCAATAAATCTGTGGATTGCAAGCAGTTCGCAGAAGTATCCAATGGGCACTCAGAAAGGTTAATTGCGTCCGGCTAAAAGACGTAAAGATAAACATTGGGAGGCAACCCAACGTTTTCAATTATGTTATTTTAATTTCAGTCTTTAGTTTATTTTATTTTGTCTAGAACAATCTCACGGTCATGGGGTCTTGTGTTTGAGCTGTGATTGATAGGTACAGGGGAATGAACTGAAGGCGAAAAACTGAAAGAAAGTCAGGATTTCCAGAAAAGTAGCCATGGCGCTGTATAGGGCGCGCCAAAAGAGCTGAACAGCGCAGAATTTAGCGCCGCGCTGTGAGCAGGCCGCGGTAGAATTCCGTAAAGTTTGCAGAATTTAGCCAGCCGCTGCGAGCAGGCCGCGCTCGAAAGTCCCGGCGAGCGCAGATGTTTGGGCGCCGCGCGCTAAAAGTGGTGCGCGCTGGCGGAATCCATAAATTTAAAACGCCCAAAAAAAAACTGCACCCGCCTCAAAGAGCCAGACGGAGAGCACCACCAAGAAGCAGAGGCCGCCATGGATGAAGATGAGCACAAATATGGGCTCACATGAGGCAGACCCACCACCGCCAACCACAAGAGCAGAACCTTCAGAGCCCACAACGGGGCAATTGTACCAACACCGTAGGAGATGATGCAGACCTTGCAACCAGAATACAAGGACGAAGAAACAAGGCAACAAATCGACGAGTGAGTGCCTTGTTCAACCAATGGTCGATGATTATCCACCGCCACCACCACCATTTTAGCCAAAGTTTGTAAGTGTCGCTTTCTTCGCTTCTTTGAGTCTACACACATTGGGGACAATGTGTGATTTAAGTTTGGGGGTGTGTTTTTGTGTTTTTGTTTTTATTTGTGTGTCATGTTATGTCTTATTTAAATTTTTCTATTTGTTTTATGTTTATTTTGAGTCACCAAAATTTTTTCTTTCTTGAGTCATAATTGCCTGTCAAAGATCATGTATGCTGTAGTTGCTAGAAACACCTAGTGAAGTAATGTGGAATAATGTAAAGGAATTGAAGCAACTAATCTAAACACTTAGGTTAGATATGCCAAAAACTCACAAAAATCTGTCTATTTGGAGTTTCATGCTTGAATTGAGCATACTAAATGATTGAAAACCTATGTGTACGATTGTTTGCTATTTGAGGCGAAATAATTAGGATATGCATGTTAGAGAGATGACTCAGGCATTTCTTTGATAGCCAATTCTTACCATTCTTTTCTATCCCGTACTTTAAAAATATATCCTAGTCATTAATTGAGCCAAAAATTGAAACTTTTCTTTGACACCCCATATTCCCACAAATTGTGCCATAAGTAAAAATATGAAAAAGTGGAATACATTGTGTATTGAAAAAGGAAGACAAAAGGAGTGAATAAGCGTGTGCACCCCAATAAAAAGTAAAAATAAAATAGGCAAAAGCCTAAGTTTGGGGGTGCTTATTATGATTATACATTTCACTCTCCCAAAACAAAAGAGGGGAAAGATAGAATCGAATGAAGGAAAGAACCAAAAGAAAAAGGGAAAATTGAAAAGCTAAAGAGCTTATGGTACACAAAAATGAGCCTAAATGCCTATTTTTACCTACCCCTACCTAAAGCCTACATTACAACCCTTAAAGTCCTGAAGATCTCTTTTATGCATATCCAGAATTAGTGGAGAATAGCAAGTAAGCATGCCATAAGAATTCTTGAATTTATATGCATGATTTAGTATATTGACTTCCATTAAGCATGATGAATATGAGTTTGCGAAATATCTAGCTTCTTGTCTTTGAAATTTCATGCTACATGTTCTGCGTATTATTCTGCTAACCTTCATGTTTTTCTAGATAACACTAATACAGCAAAAATGATCAATGGCAGTGAGTCTTTTATGTTTCGTTCTTTGAGTCTTTTATTTTCTTTCTTTCTATCTTTGCTCGAGGGCAAGCAAAGGTTAAGTTTGGGGTATTTGATCGGTGTATTTTATATACACTTTTGAGTCTTTTAATTAGTATTTTACTCATTTTATTTATGTTTAGTATAGTATTAGGTCGTTTTTCTTTCTTTTGTGTCACAATGATCAAAAATGGAGAAATGGCGGAAAGGAGATGAAATGAGCATAAATGAGATGGAATTGCACACTAAAGGGCCAAGAGATGAAGTCTAAGAAGTTCCGGAATTATAGAAAATCGAGAAAGTCCGGACGAAAAAACGGCATTAAACGGAATTCGCGAAGAAAAATGTCACAGCGCCCTTGGCAGCATGGCCATGGCGCCCAAAGTCTTGAAAGTCCCGAGAGTTGCTGAATTTCAGCGCGGCTGATCTGCGATGGCGCGCACGCGGGATTTATAATCTGGCCGAATTTGACATATTTTCAGAATCCTAAAGGGATTATTTTTCCTTTCTAAAGGGATAACTTTTCCTTCCTAAAGGGATAACTTTTCCTACCCTAAAACCCTTACCTAAAAGGATTCTAATAACTTTTCCTACCTAAATAACTTTTCCTACCTTAAAACCTTTACCAAAAAGGATTCTACCTAAACTTTTCCTTTTCCTACAAATTCTTAACCCTTCACCTAAAGGATTCTTTGGCTATAAATACTCTACACCATTAGAAGAATTCTGGATTCTCCAACCAATTCTCCATTCCACCATTCACCATTCTACATCCATCCACCCACCAATCCATCTTGTAAATATTCCACAACACAACCCTTGGATGCTTGGCTTGGAGTCTCGTTCTTAGTTTAGTTAAGTTTCTTTTCTTTTTCTTTTCTTTATTTCAGTTTTGATGTTAAATATTGAATTAGTTCTTAGCGTGACAATGGCTAGGAACTAATTCTCTTATAGGGCTTTTTCTATGTTGAATTTCTTGAACCTTATGTTATAAATTAATGCATGCTTATGGTTATTTTTCTTATTGTGAGATCTATCCAATAATTGGGCTGAACTCTTGGTAATTAATTGACAACTAATTATCACTATATGATTTCTAATCAGTTACGAAAAGGGGATTGTGAATATCTTTGTAAGTTGGGTAGACGGTCTTGAATTGGGGATGAAAATACCTCAATTAGATTTGTAGCGTTGATGAGAGGCTTAACAACCCTAATTTTGCGCATTGTGCGTGACGGTCAACTAGGTTTTTGTTCTTAATCCTCCTATAGCGTTACCCTTATCAGCGAAAGTTAGGTAAGGAACAATACTGGGGTTGAGTGTTTATATAACCCTAACGGGAGTATAAAACGATTTCGTAAACCTGCTTTCTCCAAAAGAAGAATACCATAAGTTAATGCATTAGTAAGTAGCATAAGCGGAGAGTAAGGATACATAGAAGCCCTATTCTCATCACATCTGAAGTAATTCTTGATAGCTTTTATTATTCTTAGTTATAAATAACAAATCCAAATATTAATTAGCCAAATAGATACTAGAAAATAGATAACTGGTACTTGAACCCTAATCCTAGAGGACGATATTCGGTCTTATCTAAGACTATACTACTTGATACGATAACGTGCACTTGCGTTTAAAGTGTGTGCATAAATCGCGCATCAGGGTCATATGAATGTCTGGGAAGTAATGTGACCTTTCTCTAGTGTTTCTTACTGCTACTGGCCATCAGTGAAATCATTTTCTTAGTATTGACACAGTGTTGGGACAATGTGAAGGACTCAACAATGCCCATTTCCAGATAGTAGGATCAGCCGCAGTCCAGTATGCTAGAAAATGTTGTTCTTTGTCTCAGGACTGTGGTCTGGGTCTGGCATAGTTATTAAGGCCAAATCTGGATTATTCTTCAAAGTATTAGTATAATTAATATGGCCTAAATATGATTGTGCATGCCCTCTTTAAAAAATCTGAAACCCAACATTCTGTTGATGTTGGTTGCTGCCAGTTACCGAGGCCCAGCTTGGGCTGAATAACGTTGGGCCCTTGATCGACTTCTATCATTTTTAGAGATTAACTTAATTAAATGTTAGCTAGAATATGCATATGTTCATTTACATTTTTTTTGGAATATTTACTAATCCTTATCTTTTTTTTACATGAAACGCATCGGAGAAAAATGAAGAGTCTCACGGCGAGACTCATCACGACTTTCGTCAATGAAGGTCTGCATCTACATCCATCGTGTTCCCTCCTCGGCAACTCCTAGAAAACAAAAATAGGATGGAGTCACCCACTTTAATTCTTTTACCCTCTTGATCCTCTTGCCTTATTTTTTATGTCTTTATTTGTTTATTGTAATTTTACTATCTAACTTTGTAATTAACAGGAGACCCAAAACAATTAATCTTTGAACATATAAGGTGGGAAGGTAATTTAGAGTTAGAAATACACTTCTAGTTATTTATCTTAGGCTTGTCATGTATGCCTATTCTCGCCTAATAATTAAAATGACATATCTAATCAGAAAGTTAATGCATAACAAAGAAATTGATTTTCTCATAAATCACTCAATGATGTTATAATTCACTTCATAATAAAATTATCTTTTTATTATCCATGATGAAAAATAGTGTCTTTTATATTATACCTTGCATATATTAATCAAAATTGATTTTGCAAATGAAAGGCATATCTTTAGTAAATACAACATCATTTTATAAATACGCACTTTAAGTTGCACGTATATTTTTTTAGCATTAGTCTTATAAATCTTTTATCAAAAAATGCATTCTTTGATAAAGTTCTTGCAGCATCCTTTTAAAAGCGTATTTTCTATAGCATAATAATTTACCCTAGGTTTGGCAGGACAAGTGCAAGTTAGCGGATCTTAGAGGGTGTCTAATATCTTCCCTCTAGATTAATAAAGAACCCTTATCCAGAATCTCACACTAGTTTCGCAGACCATAAAAATGGAGTTAATGTTGACTTTAACCTAGTTGACATTTAGGTGTCCTAATTCACCCAAACTAATTAGGTGGCGACTCCGCGAACCCTTTAGCATCCTATCCAGCCCCCTAACATTTTACCCCTTAGCACCTAGCACTACCCTTTTAGCATTTTTAGCACCCCTTTTTAAGAACCTTATACTTTTAGCACTCTTTAACCTTTTAGCACCCTTTTAGCATTTATTTTATTTTTCTAACATTTATTAAGCAGGGTTCGCTAAAATAATGTCGCGGTCGAAAAAGGGCGCGACAGAAATGGCGACTCTGCTTGGGATTAAGGTTCCTAACCACAACAGACCTAGGGTTATTATTCGACATTATTTTTGCATTTAATTTTTATGTGTTGTATTTTGTTTTATTTGTTTTAATTGCTATTTGCTTTACTGCTTTCCTTCAACTGACATTCCGCTCATATTTCTTCCACTCTGAAAAATTCACACTATCACACACTACACGCGAGGTGCGCTTGGTGCATCAGCAAAATTCTTTCTTCAAAACCCAAATTTAGGAGAGTTGGTAATATACGTGGAGTGTCCGGTCTAACCGGTGACCGCGTAGCCTTCTCACTCGAGTTGTCCGCTCGGGAACCTTGCGTTAGTAAAGCCAAATCTTAAAAACTCAGGATAGAGCTATGTTGACACCCAATTTTGACCCTCCCGTCCAGTCATTAACTATCAAATTACACTAGTTTTGTAAAATAATTTTTTATGATTTTTTATAATAAAATGCAGCGATAAAGCGATGTCTGAGCATGAATAAAACAATTTAATTATAACACCGCATTTTTATGTAGAATATTAAGCACTGAGAATCTCGCCTTAATTAATTTTAAGCCACACATTAATAATAAGTACATAAAATAAATAATTTAGCAATGACGCCGTGTCAAGTAGCATAGTCGCATTTATTA
This sequence comes from Przewalskia tangutica, assembly GCA_029844215.1. NCBI lineage: Eukaryota > Viridiplantae > Streptophyta > Magnoliopsida > Solanales > Solanaceae > Przewalskia > Przewalskia tangutica. The sequence continues at coordinate 138,032,594 of CM056718.1, read as the reverse complement.
ATACGCAAAGTAATTTCATAACTTGTTCTAAATAATAACGCACAATAAATAAGATTTTAAAATAATAGTACCGCATTTTGAGTAAGAGCATTAAGCAATCCTTAAATATCATACCTGCATTTAGTATTTAAATAAGTTAATAATTATTGTAGCGCCTAAAGTCATATTAAGATAATTCAATCTTAGCTTAAAATAATAATAAAATACGCATAATAAATAAATTTTAATAACGGCATCGCATTCTAAAATATTAAGCATTAACTAAATAGCACACCCGCATTTATTATTTAAATTTAAACTTAGGCTAGCAAATCACTTAAAATAATTTAAGCACAATTTGTTAATTTAATTTACCACTAATTAACTAATAACCCACCTAAAATACCTAATTAATTAATAATAAACCCAAACCAAAACTTAATACCCACTACTGCATTGACAACCCGAGCTGACTTTTCCCTTTATCAGCCCAGGCCCGTCAGTCCTCCCCCTTTCTTAAAAAAACATACCAACATTTACCCATCGTCCAGGAGACAAAAACAAATAAGAAAAACACAACCATCTTTAAAACCTAAACCCAAAAATACCTTTCATTCAACTTTTTTTTTTTATTTTCCAAAGAAGCCCAATTACACGCAATTTGACCTCTTAATATCCCTAAAGACAAAAAAAAAGGACCTAATCCAAAATAATCCTTCATCCTCACAGCAGCTGCAAATTCAAATGCAGCCCCAAAAACAAAGCCACCAAATCCGATGCATATCCCCTTTGACCACGAATCATCTTCCAAAGTTTACCATATCAAAAACCTTTCCAATCTACATACCTAAAACATCCCAAAATAGGTCGAAAGCTTTCAAATTATTCCATAAATCATTCTAAAATCGTTCCAATAATTGCACCAAATCAGCACCAAAATTCGCCTTAAAATTAACACCAACAATCGCCATAAATACATACCTAAATTGGAACCCCAAATGGTGACTATATAAATGGGTCGATTTGCACATGCAAAGGGCATCCCTGGGCATCCGAAAAAGACAGTGAAGAGCAAGAACATAAATAAAAAACCCTTCTTCTTCCTCGCAAGATCAGTGGCGAACCAGTAAGCATTACAAAGCAAAATCGTCATTCCCTTTTAATAGCATTGCAATAACCCGTCGAGTGGACTGGCGACTTGATACTCGCCTCGGTTATTTGTCAGGAGAAGGTAAACTTAAATTCCTCGATCCATTTTGTATCTCTGTGTGTTTTGGGTGTTAAATTTGTGTTAGTCACTCATGTTGATGCCTCCGTTAATACACCTCTGTTATTTCATATACATATATTTCTGTGCTGTTTGCTAGGTAGTAATCTGTGGTTTACCTGTGCGTAAATTGGATTCATTCCGTCGGTGGAGGTAGTGTCATACATGTTAGAAGAAGCAGTCACAATAACGTTTTGATTATTTGCAACCTGTTATATTTGTTTAGAATAGCTGAGATGGAATAGGCGATGAATATAATGTTGTTCCGCCTCCGAGATCGTGATTTGTAAGGTCTGTTTATTAATCTGCGCGAATGCTTTCGTAATTAATTGAATATTACCAAAAGGATTTGACCACACCCATAAGTCTGTTTAGGGATAGTATATACAGGATATACAGACATGATCATACACGTATTTGCATATTCAGGTTCCCCCCCCCCTTTTTTTTTTTATATAGTCGGAATATGTATGTATATAGAGAATATCTTTACCTACATGTTCGTATAAATGGGTTTGTTGCACGCATTGAGCTAATCAGTTTCTCCCTTTAAATCTAAAAGAGTTTATGTCCTAGGCCTACCATTTTCTTTTAAGTCAGAAATAGTTGGGATCATTGTATGTAGCCTGTCCCCTTGTTTTCAAATCTGAAGTGCCGTATGTTTGGGCCTGCATTGTCCTGCGAAAAAATGAAGTAATTTATCAGCTGCTTAATTTTTATATAAATGCTTATTATTTGACAAGGTTAGGATAAGTATTAATCCTTCTTTTCTTTTTTTTTTTACATGAAATGCACCGGAGCAACAAAGAGTCTCATAGCGGGACTCATCGTGGCAAACGCGAAGACCCGCATCTACATGCATTTATCTCCGCATCGGAAATTCTAAGTCATAGCGAAGTGACTTCGCCATTCCTCGAGTCGTCTTATTATTCTCTACCCCGCCGTTCATTTATTTATTGTGTAATTAATCGCTAACACTCGACATTAACGATAAGTTGCCTAGAATAATTAAACTTTGGGTCACCATTAGAAATTAGTTCAACATTAGAAATTGGTTTGTTCCTTTAAGTTAATTATTTTTAGCATTGCTTAAATCATATTAGATCATCTAACAATTTTCCACCGGCATAAATATTCAGGTAGCTAAGATATTATTAACAACAGTAGAAATCTATTTTTATGAACTCTTGCTAACATGCATAATAAATCCCTTTTTAGTCTTTGCATAATAGGTATTTTCATATGATGCTGCAAAAAAAAACACATTTTATATGTCACTAAAACACTTTCTTTATGAACACATGTTTCGCACTAAGGACATTTAAAACATAATCTTACATTTTTCTCTTAGTCAAAAATACATCTCAAATGTTTTAAATTTCTAAATACCCTTTAAAACATGCATTCTTTAGCCATAATAATTAACCTAGGTTTGAACGGATAACCGCAAGTTAGCGGATCCTTTAGGGTGTCTAACCCCTTCCCTTTAGGATAATAAAGAACCCTTACCCAGAATCTCATTAAAGTTTAGCAGACCATTAAAAATGGAGTTAATGTTTACTTTAAACTAGTTAAACATTTAGGTGTCCTAATTCACCCAAACTAATTAGGTGGCGACTCCCGAACCCTTTAGCATTTTTAAAACACTTTTTTAACACTTTAGCAACCCTTTTAAATTTTAGTATTCTTTTAACATTTAACACTTTTATTTATTTTCTAACACCTTTTATTTCAAGCAGGGTTCGCTAGAATCCCGTTTTCGACTCCGGTTTAAAATGGGGGTGTTACAGATGGAGACTCTGCTGGGGATTTTAGGTTCTTGACCATAACAAATCTAGGTTTATTATTGCTTAACTTTATTTGTTTGTTTTAAATGCCTTAAAATTGCTCGCTTAATTTTGTATGTTTAATTGTTTTAATTGCTATTTGTTTTTACTGCTTTCCTTAAACTGGCATTCCGCTCATATTTCTTCCACTCTGGAAAATTCACACTATCACACACAACACGCGGGTGTGCTTCGCGCACCTGCAAATTTCTTTCAAACACCCACATTTAAGAGAGTTGGTATTTTGCGCGGAGAATCCGGTCCAACCGGTGGTCGCGTAGCCTTCTCACTCGAGTTGTCCGCTCGGGAACCTTGCGTCCAAAAAAGCCAAATCTTAGAAACTTAAGATAGAGCTATACCACCCTTTATTTTAGGGCATGCATGCATTTACCTTAGGTGGGTCGGTCCTTGGCATCGACACCACAATTAGGAAGACACCAAACTTGTCGACGGGTTTCTCAACCCAACGACCAACCAGCATATTATGTGTAGCGTGGCGATGATAGACAAATCCAAACCTAATCATGTCATGCTGAAATTGGAAAAAAGTGCACCGTCATTTGGTCGCCATTTCCAACAAAAGCATTACAGTTGGGCGACTTGGACAAATCCATCATGACCTCGCGTATTTGACGTTTAGGCCTACCTCTGGCATAAAGAGGTCCCAAACATGTTAGAACACGCACTTGATTTGCAATTTGCTTATTAGTATATATTGGCTGCAACTTTTTGCATATTATACTAACTTGGTTTGCTTCATTTGTTAAAGGTTTATTTTTGTCTAGCTTATCCCCAAAAGGTTGATTCGCGTTGACTGGCAGAAGCACAATCATCCAATAAATGACTAATCCAGAAGCACCAGAACGAAACAACTTAAGACTCGTCCCCGTTCCCTTAGAGGATGCAGAGGCGTTGGAAAGGAGAAACACCAATGATCAAAACCTCGCCACACTATTGCAGCAAATGGAAATCATGCAAGCCGAAATAGAAAGGCTCCGAAATATCACAAACCTGTCTATTAGTTTGAATGCACCACTCCCAGAGCAAAGGACAAATGCAATCGTGTCACAAGCCCTTGAGCCTCCACTTCCCCAAAGCTCCCCGCAGAGGCCGCAACATACCACCACACAAAATGTCACTCGCCTTGGCCAATTTGCAAGCCGACCTCCAAAATGATCCGTTCACTATATACACATCTCAACCTCCACCTACTTATATCTCCCACTCAACCCAAATTGCCAAGCCACCCAATACGAGCGGATGACACACAAACAATATGAGGATTAGCACATCCGATCGAAAGCCAACCATTTATTATGCATACATCCTCTCAAGAGGCAGATCAATACAAGGAAATGGAGCGGACTCGAGCGAGTCGATGAAAATATGGCAAAAGAAATCCGTAGTTTGAAAGAGGCATTCAAAAGCATTCAGATGAACAAGGGGGAAGAAGGTTTGGAATATGAAAACTTATGTATGCACCCTGACGTTGAATTACCTGTGGGGTACAAGGTGCCCAAATTTGACATGTTCGATGGAAAGGGGAATCCTCGAGCTCATCTAAGGTCATATTGCGATAAATTGATTGGAGTTGGTAAAAATCAAGCAATCATCATGAAGCTATTCATCAGGAGTCTAACCGTGTATTTGGGTACATGCCAAGACCCTCGAAAATGGGACAGCTGGAATGCCATGGCACAAGATTTCATGGATAGATTTAGATTCAACACTGACACTGTCCTAGACAGATTTTATCTTATGAAGCTTGAAAAGAAATCCACAGAAACTTTCAGGGAATACGCCCTAAGGTGGCGGTCAGAAGCAGTGAAGGTCCAGCCTCCAATGGCAGAGAGCGAAATAACCACCTTGTTCGTGCAGTCGTTAAAAGACGCGACGTATTATGAAAGGATGATTAGTGTAATTGGGCGAAGTTTTGCAGAAGTCGTAAGAATGGGCGACTTCGTGGAAGAAGGCATTAAGACAGGCAGGATTACGGACCTGACAGCCCTACAAGCAACTAGCAGAGCAGTGCAGTCAAATTCCATCGGAGGTACCTCACAGAGGAGGAGAGATGCATCACCCTCTGTCATGGTCATTCAGGAACATAGGCCAGAACAACATCCAGTATATCAAAGCCCACCGCCTCCTTACTATAACCAAAACACTCAAAATCCACATTATCAGCACTACGCCCCCCCATATCCTGTTTACCATACCCAACCAGCATATCCAAAATACTCACCACAATCACGAACCCGCACACCAAACGGACCCAAACCCCGCATAGATGCCGAAAGAAAACCAACAAAAACCTATACACCTTTAGGAGAACCCATAGCCCAAGTGTATGAGAAGCTGAAAGCCGCAGGAATACTCCGCCCAATTCCCAGAAATACCCCCAGGCCTACCTCCCGAGGGCACGATAAAACTAAGCATTGTGCATACCACTCCGGTGCAGAGGGACACGACACCGAAAATTGTTATACCCTCAAAGACAAAATCGAGGAATTGATCAAAGATGGAGTCATCCAACTTAAAGAAGTTCCCCCCAATATAAACAACAACCACTTACCAGACCCTGATGATGCCTATGTGAACATGATTGTTGAACAAAACAGTTTGGAAGGGACTGTCGTTGAATCATCAATCAATCTCCAAAGGAAGAGAAATGCTCCTTGGCTAGAGCCTGTTGCGCCTGAATCAGTCATTCATCAAAACATGCACTTCGCAGAAATCAAAAGAAGAAGATACAAAAACTGCGTGGAAGAGCTCTAAAGTCTTCTCGTTGCTGAAAAGGAAACATAAATACAATGTGATCCGGTATGATCCCGTTGAAGACCCCGCCCTCTAAGACACAAAGCAAGAAGAAGTGGACTCATGCCCCTGCTTTGGCCCGCCGAGTCCTAAAATAGTTAGTTTAATATATTTTGCCCTTCATATGTGTAATTGGAACTACGTGTGACCTGATTCCCTTGGCGGATACGTAGGCGGCCATATCGGCTTCGGTCCCACCTTTTAGAAAATCCCAATTTCTCTTTTGCTTGTAATTGGAACTACGTTCGACCTGATTCCCTTGGCGGATACGTAGGCGGCCACATCGGCCTCGGTCCCACCTTTAGAATTTTACCCAATATTCGCTTGTAATGAACTACGTCATGACCTGATTCTCTCATGGGGATACGTAGGCGGCCTAAATCGGCTTCGGTCACACCATTAGAAAACTTTCCCTTCGTTTTGAAAATAACAAAAATACACTTAATATACAAGCAACCCCATTAAGACCCACTTTAGGCCAAAACGCCGCTGCGTATTCAAAGCGGGACAAAGTAGGAAACGGCGGGGTTATGAGTCCCAAACAAAGCGACGTCCGACATCAAGAGTCAAAACTACAAAGTCAACGCGAATCAACGCCCGCCTCAAACTCACAAATTTTCTTTGGCGCAGTCCTTCATATTAGCGAAGGTCTGACAAAGTTCTGCATACTAGCGAAGCGAAAAATACAACAAAATTCTTGAAGCGTGACGGACAAACATCAACAATCGAGTTCAAATCCGCAACAAATTATAAGCGCATCGGCTCGGGCCTGAAGTCAATTAACTCGCATGCGACAAACGCACAACAAAGACATCATGACACTCCACATGGTTCACAAATGCATCACAACAAAGGCATCACGGCATTAAATCGTGGCGGCAAGATCGGCGTGTCCGCCCGAGGACAACATCTCAAAGATTCACAACACCGCATATCATACGGGAAGACATCCTTATTCACATAATTGCATTTCTCATATATTCATCATCTTATTTTACCGCTTATACACTAATTTTTCTCAAGCATAGCTGCGGAGCATTTATTATCTGCGAGCATCAAGAACACGTCCAAAACGACGCCACGTCGAAAATGACGCCGGTCCAAACGACGCCGGTCGAAAATGACTCAGTCGAAAATGACTCGCGTCCAAAAACGCCCGCGTCCAAACGACGCCCGGTCAAACGACGCCGAGTCCAAACGACCAGTCCAAAACGACTCGCGTCAGAAGACGGCCGCGTCCAAAACGACGCCAGTCAAAACGGCGCCGAGTCCAAAACGACTCGGTCGAAAACGACTCCGCGTCCGAAAACGACGCCACGTCCGAAAACGACGTCGAGTCCGAAAACGACTCCGAGTCCGAAAACGACTCCGCGTCCGAAAACGATGCCGCGTCCGAAAACGACATCGAGTCCGAAAACGACTCCGAGTTCGAAAACGACTCCGCGTCCGAAAACGACGCCCCGTCCGAAAACGACGTCGAGTCCGAAAACGACTCCGAGTCCGAAAACGACTCCACGTCCGAAAACGACGACGAGTCCGAAAACGACGACAAGTCCGAAAATGACGCCAAGTCCAAAACGACGCCAAGTCTGAAAACGACGCCAAGTCCGAAAACGACGCCATCATCAACATGTCACATCTACGCAGGGACGATTTTCTCTGTTCTCAAAATTGCATTTTTTCTCATTTCATGCTTATTATTATTATTATGTCTTAGCAGTTATGCACTAACTCTTTCTTGAGCTTTAGTCTACAGGGGCAGCAGCAACACGTCCAGGCAACGACGTCATCAACACAACAAGTCCAAAAACGACGCCAACGATGCCAAGTCCGAAAACTACGCCAATAGCAACATTCCAATACAACAGATTCGCTCACAAAGTCAAACTGCAACAAGTCTACATCAAATACATCTTGCAAAAAACCACAGGCTACATCATTTACACTTTAATTATTTCATCTAGTTTTGATTACGCATGAATTACGACACAACTCCATATATAGAACAATTTTTATCTATGCCCTAGGAGGCGTCATTTGCATCTCGTCCATACAACGACGAACATTTGCATTTCGTCTATACAACGACGACAACGCCCATACAAGGCGTCATTTTGCATTTCGTCTACACAACGACGAACATTTGCATTTCGTCTACACAACGACGACAACGCCCATACAAGGCGTCATCTGCATCTCGTCTATACAAGACGGCGTATCATCACATCATTTCATTATATAGTATATACAATCTGACTACAACCACAACACAAATTCACATTCTTACATTGTTTTGTTTTGACAGTTATGCACTAATGCTTCTATCTTAGCTTCAATCTACAGGAACTGCAAAAGCTGGAGCACAACGTGGATTTTCTCTTACAGCGAACCGGGGCAATTTGTTGGGGGGCCAACCTTCCAAACAAATGGCCGAAGCGGCCTCAAACGTCGGTACACTCGTTCCACATCTCCATAAAACCCAGCACCATAAGTCGGTAACGGTACACCCCTAAGTTCAAGCCAATTATTTTATTTTTATTTACACCATAGCCCAGTGTCGTCATAACTCGACACTGGGACAAATTTTGAGTCCGCGTTAGCCCGCCTTGGTGTTTTGACCATGGTAGCCCAGTGTCGTCATAACTCGACACTGGGACAAATTTTGAGTCCGCGTTAGCCCGCATTGGTGTTTGACCATGGTAGCCCAGTGTCGTCATAACTCGACACTGGGACAATTTTTTAATTTTTTTTTTGCGTCAGCCTTGTCTATTTGCCCAAACCTTTCAATTCTGAGGATCGAGACAAAATTGGTTATGAGTCAACGTCTTTGTCCGAAGATTCTTCCATCATCTCCATACAAAGAGGGACAACTGTTGACACCCAATTTTGACCCTCCCGTCCAGTCATTAACTATCAAATTACACTAGTTTTGTAAAATAATTTTTTATGATTTTTTATAATAAAATGCAGCGATAAAACGATGTCTGAGCATGAATAAAACAATTTAATTATAACACCGCATTTTTATGTAGAGTATTAAGCACTTAGAATCTCGCGCCTTTATTAATTTTAAGCCCTGTCATTAATAATAAGTACATAAAATAAATAATTTAGCAATGACGCCGTGTCAAGTAGCATAGTCGCATTTATTAATACGCAAAGTAATTTCATAACTTGTTCTAAATAATAACGCACAATAAATAAGATTTTAAAATAATAGTACCGCATTTTGAGTAAGAGCATTAAGCAATCCTTAAATATCATACCTGCATTTAGTATTTAAATAAGTTAATAATTATTGTAGCGCCTAAAGTCACATTAAGATAATTCAATCTTAGCTTAAAATAATAATAAAATACGCATAATAAATAAATTTTAATAACGGCATCGCATTCTAAAATATTAAGCATTAACTAAATAGCACACCCGCATTTATTATTTAAATTTAAACTTAGGCTAGCAAATCACTTAAAATAATTTAAGCACAATTTGTTAATTTAATTTACCACTAATTAACTAATAACCCACCTAAAATACCTAATTAATTAATAATAAACCCAAACCAAAACTTAATACCCACTACCGCAGCCCAACCCGCAGGCCCAACTTTTCCCTTTATCAGCCCAGGCCCGTCAGTCCTCCCCCTTTCTTAAAAAAACATACCAACATTTACCCATCGTCCAGGAGACAAAAACAAATAAGAAAAACACAACCATCTTTAAAACCTAAACCCAAAAATACCTTTCATTCAACTTTTTTTTTTTTTTTTAAATTTTCCAGCAAGCCCAATTACACGCAGCCCAGCCTCTTAATATCCCTAAAGACAAAAAAAAAGGACCTAATCCAAAATAATCCTTCATCCTCACAGCAGCTGCAAATTCAAATGCAGCCCCAAAAACAAAGCCACCAAATCCGAGGAATATGCCCGTTGAGCACGAATCATCTTCCAAAGTTTACCATATCAAAAACCTTTCCAATCTACATACCTAAAACATCCCAAAATAGGTCGAAAGCTTTCAAATTATTCCACAAATCATTCTAAAATCGTTCCAATAATTGCACCAAATCAGCACCAAAATTCGCCTTAAAATTAACACCAACAATCGCCATAAATACATACCTAAATTGGAACCCCAAATGGTGACTATATAAATGGGTCGATTTGCACATGCAAAGGGCATCCCTGGGCATCGAAAAGACAGTGAAGAGCAAGAACATAAATAAAAACCCTTCTTCTTCCTCGCAAGATCGTTGGCGAACCGATGGCGCATTACAAAGCAAAATCGTCATTCCCTTTTAATAGCATTGCAATAACCCGTCGAGTGGACTGGCGACTTGATACACTGCCTCGGTTCGCTGTCCGGAGAAGGTAAACTTAAATTCCCCTCAGTCCATTTTGTATCTCCTGTGTGTTTTGGGTGTTAAATTTGTGTTAGTCACTCATGTTGATGCCTCCGTTAATACACCTCTCTGTTATTTCATATACATATATTTCTGTGCTGTTTGCTAGGTAGTAATCTGTGGTTTACCTGTGCGTAAATTGGATTCATTCCGTCGGTGGAGGTAGTGTCATACATGTTAGAAGAAGCAGTCACAATAACGTTTTGATTATTTGCAACCTGTTATATTTGTTTAGAATAGCTGAGATGGAATAGGCGATGAATATAATGTTGTTCCGCCTCCGAGATCGTGATTTGTAAGGTCATTTATTAATCTGCGAATGCTTTCGTAATTAATTGAATATTTACTAAAGGATTTGACAACACCCTTAAGTATGTTTTGGGATATTATATACAGTATTTCATGACTTGTTCATACACGTATTTGCATATTCAGGTTCCCCCCCTTTTTTTTGTATATAGTCGGAATATGTATGTATATAGAGAATATCTTTACCTACATGTTCGTATAAATGGGTTTGTTGCACGCATTGAGCTAATCAGTTTCTCCCTTTAAATCTAAAAGAGTTTATGTCCTAGGCCTACCATTTTCCTTTAAGTCAGAAATAGTTGGGATCATTGTATGTAGCCTGTCCCCTTGTTTTCAAATCTGAAGTGCCGTATGTTTGGGCCTGCATTGTCCTGCGAAAAAATGAAGTAATTTATCAGCTGCTTAATTTTTATATAAATGCTTATTATTTGACAAGGTTAGGATAAGTATTAATCCTTCTTCTTTTTTTTTACATGAAATGCACCGGAGCAACAAAGAGTCTCATAGCGGGACTCATCGTGGCAAACGCGAAGACCCGCATCTACATGCATTTATCTCCGCATCGGAAATTCTAAGTCATAGTAAGTGACTTCGCCATTCCTCGAGTCGCCTTATTATTCTCTACCGCCCCATTCATTTATTTATTGTGTAATTAATCTGCCTAACACTCGCATTAATTGATAAGTTGCCTAGAATAATTAAACTTTGGGTCACCATTAGAAATTAGTTCAACATTAGAAATTGGTTTGTTCCTTTAAGTTAATTATTTTTAGCATTGCTTAAATCATATTAGATCATCTAACAATTTTCCACCGGCATAAATATTCAGGTAGCTAAGATATTATTAACAACAGTAGAAATCTATTTTTATGAACTCTTGCTAACATGCATAATAAATCCCTTTTTAGTCTTTGCATAATAGGTATTTTCATATGATGCTGCAAAAAAAACACATTTTATATGTCACTAAAACACATTCTTTATGAACACATGTTTCGCACTAAGGACATTTAAAACATAATCTTACATTTTTCTCTTAGTCAAAAATACATCTCAAATGTTATAAATTTCTAAATACCCTTTAAAACATGCATTCTTTAGCCATAATAATTAACCTAGGTTTGAACGGATAACCGCAAGTTAGCGGATCCTTTAGGGTGCCTAACCCCTTCCCTTTAGGATAATAAAGAACCCTTACCCAGAATCTCATTAAAGTTTAGCAGACCATTAAAAATGGAGTTAATGTTTACTTTAAACTAGTTAAACATTTAGGTGTCCTAATTCACCCAAACTAATTAGGTGGCGACTCCCGAACCCTTTAGCATTTTTAAAACACCTTTTTAACACTTTAGCAACCCTTTTAAATTTTAGTATTCTTTTAACATTTAACACTTTTATTTATTTTCTAACACCTTTTATTTCAAGCAGGGTTCGCTAGAATCCCGTTTTCGACTCCGGTTTAAAATGGGGGTGTTACAAGCTATACCACCATTTATTTTAAGGCATGCATGCATTTACCTTAGGTGGGTCGGTCCTTGGTATCGACACCACAATTAGGAAAACACCAAACTTGTCGACGGGTTTCTCAATCCAACGACCAACCAGCATATTATGTGTAGCGTGACGATGATAGAAAAATCCAAACCTAATCAAGACGTGCCGAAATTGGAAAAAGTGCACCGTCATTTGGTCGCCATTTCCAACAAAAGCATTACCGTTGGACGACTTGGACAAATCTATCATAACCTCGCATATGTGACGTTTAGGCCTCCCTCTGGCATAAAAGAGGTCCCAAACATGTTAGAGAACGTGCTTGATTTGCAATTTGCTTATTATTATATATTGCCTGCAACTCTTTGCATATTATACTGACTTGGTTTGCTTCATTTGTTAGAGGGTTATTTTGTCTAGCTTATCCCCAAAAGGTTGATTCGCGTTGACTGGTAGAAGCACAATCATCCAATAAATGACTAATCCAGAGGCACCAGAACAAAACAGCTTAGGAATCGTCCCCATTCATGTAGAGTATGCAGAGGCGTTAGAAAGGAGAAACAACAATGATCAACACCTCGCCAAATTACTGCAGCAAATGGAAATCATGCAAGCCGAAATAGAAAGGCTCTGAAATATCACAAACATGTCTATTAGCTAGAATGCACCACTCCCGGAGCAAAGGACAAATGCAATCGTATCACAAGCCCTTGAGCCTCCACTTCCACAAAACCCCCCGCAAAGGCCGCAACATACCAGCTCACACCAAAATATCACTAGCCCGGTCAATTTGCAAACCGACCTCCAAAATGATTTGTTTACTACATACACATCTCAACCTCCACCTACTTATATCTCCCCACTCAGTCCAAATTGCCAAGCCACCCAATACGAGCAGACGACACGCATCACTAGTCCTAACAAGCAATATGGGGCATTAACACATCCGACCAAAAGCCAACCATTTATTATGCATGCATCCTCTCAAGAGACAGATCAATACAAGGAAGTGGAGCGGCAGGCTCGAGCTAGAGCTGATGAAAATGTGGCAAAAGAAATCCGTAGCTTGAAAGAGGCATTCAAAAGCATTCAGATGAACAAGGGGGAGGAAGGTTTAGAATATGAAAACTTATGTATGCACCCCGACGTTGAGTTAACTGTGGGGGTACAAGGTGCCCAAATTTGACATGTTCGATGGAAAGGGGAATCCTCGAGCTCATCTAAGGTCATATTGCGATAAATTGATTGGAGTTGGGAAAAACCAAGCAATCATCATAAAACTATTCATCAGGAGTCTAACCGGCGAGGCGCTGGACTGGTACACATGCCAAGACCCTCGAAAATGGGACGGTTGGAATGCCATAGCACAAGATTTCATGGATAGATTCAGATTCAACACTGACACTGTCTCGGATAGATTTTAGCTTATGAAACTTGAAAAGAAATCCACAGAAACTTTCAGGGAATACGCCCTGAGTTGGCGGTCAGAAGCAGCAAAGGTCAACCTCCAATGGCAGAGAGCGAGATGACCACCTTGTTCGTGCAGTCTTTAAAAGACGCGACGTATTATGAAATGATGATCAGTGTAATTGGGCGAAGTTTTGCAGAAGTCGTAAATGGGCGACTTCGTGGAAGAAGGCATTAAAACGGGCAGGATTACAAACCTGACAGCCCTACAAGCAACTAGCAGAGCAATGCAGTCAGATTCCATAGGAGGTACCTCACAGAGGAGAAGAGATGCATCACCCTCTATCATGGTCATTCAGGAACATAGGCCATAACAACTTCCAGTGTATCAAAACTCACCGCCTTCTTACTATAACCAAAACACTCAAAATCCACAGTCATATTATCAGCACTGCGCTACCCCATATCCTGTTTACCATACCCAACCAGCATATCCAAAATACTCACCAAAATCACGAACCCGCACACCAAACGGACCCAAACCCCGCATGGATGCCGAAAGAAAACCAACCAAAACCTATACACCTTTAGCCGAACCCATAGCCCAAGTGTATGAGAAGCTGAAAGCCGCAGGAATACTCCAGCCAATTCCCAGAAATACCCCCAGGCCTACTTCCCGAGGGCACGATAAAACCAAACATTGAGCATACCTCTCCGGTGTCGAGGGACACGACATCGAAAATTGCTATACACTCAAGGACATAATAGAGGAGTTAATCAAAGAGGGAGTCATTCAGCTGAAAGATGCTCCTCTCAATGCAAACAATAACCTTCTTCCCGGTTATGAAGATGCCCACGTGAACATGATAGCTAAAGATGAAGAAAACAGTCTGGAAGAGACTATTACGCCACCCCGAAAAAAGACGAAAGTTGAATCATCGACCAACCGCCAGAGAAAAGGAGGTGCTCCTTGCCGGAGATTGTTTAACCATTGAATAAGTCATTCGTCTAGTTGTGTGCTGCAAGGGATGATCCTGCTGAAGACTCAGCCATTGAAGACACAAAGCAAGAAGAAGTGGACTCGTGCCTCTGCCTTGGCCCTCCGAGTCCTAAAATAGTTAGTTTAATATATTTTATGCTTTATCTGTAATAAATGGAATTACGTTCGACTTGATTCCCTTGGCGGATACGTAGACGGCCATATCGGCCTCGGTCCCACCTTTAAAAATTTTAATTTCACCCAATTTCGCTTGTAATGAACTACGTCATGACCTGATTCCCTCATGGGGATACGTAGGCGGCCTAAATCGGCTTCGGTCACACCATTAGGAAACCTTCCCTTATTTTGAAAATAACGAAAATACACATAATATACAAGCAACCCCATTGAGACTCACTTTAGGCCAAACGCCCTTTGCATATTCAGAACTGGGACAAGGTAGGAAACCATGCAGGGGTTATGATTCCAAACAAGGCAGACGTCCGAGCATCAAGAGTCAAAACTACAAAGTCAATGCGAATCAACCGCCCCCCTCAAACTCACAATTTTCTTTGAGCGCAGGTTCTTCATATTAGCAGAAGCGGAAAATACAACAAAAGTTCTTCATATTAGCAGAAGCAGAAAGAAGCAGCAGAAGCAGACATACATCAACAATCAGAGTTCAAATCCCGCAACAAAGTCTAGCGCATCAGCTCGGGCATAGTGTCAAATTGCAATCCATGCAGTGCACAAACGCACAACAAATACATCATGACAATCCATACGGTTCACAAAGGCATTACAACAACATCTCAGCAGTTGCAACATTTAGCATGTCCGCCCAAGGACAACATCTCGGCATTCACAACACCCCACATATCAGGGACGACTTCTCTACCCACAGAATTGCATTTCTCATATATTTATAATTTTGTTTTAACAGTTATACACTAATTTTTTCTCAAGCTTAGCTTGCAGGAGCATTTATTCTACAGGAGCAGCAGCAACACGTCCAGGCAACGACGTCATCATCATTACGTCCACGCAACGACGTCATCAGCATTATGTCTACGCAGGACGCCATCAGCGTCGTCAACACCCTGACGCCATCCGCTTCAACACAATGACATCTTCATCAACACCAAGTCCAAAAATGACGTCAAGTCCAAAAACGACGCCATGTCCGAAAACGACGCCAAGTCCGAAAACGACGCCAAGTCCGAAAACGACGCCGTGTCCGAAAACTACGCCAGTCGGAACGACGCCAGTGTCGGAACGACGCCAGTGTCGGAACGACGCCAGGTGTCCGGAACGACGAAGTCGGAACGACGCCGTGTCCGGAAACGACGCCGTGTCCGGAAACGACGCCGTGTCCGGAAACGACGCCGAGTCCGGAAACGACGCCGAGTCCGGAAACGACGCCGAGTCCGAAAACGACGCCGAGTCCGAAAACGACGTCGAGTCCGAAAATGACACCGAGTCCGAAAACGACTCCGAGTCCGAAAACGACGCCATGACCGAAAACGACGCCAAATCCGAAAACGACGCCAAGTCCGAAACGACCCCGAGTCCGAAAACAACGTCAACGACGCCAATTCCGAAAATGACTCCAAGTCCGAAAACGACGCTGAGTCCAAATGACGCCCGTCTGAAACGACGCCCGTACGAAAATGACGCCGCGTCCAAAGACGACGTCATCAGCATATCACATCTACGCAAGGACGATTTCTCTAATCTCAAAATTGTATTTCTTATATATTTATCCCTTTTTATTTTGCCTTAGCAGTTACGCACTAATTTTGTCTTGAGCTTTAGTCTACAGAACTTCAATCTAAAGGGGCAGTTGCAGCAAGGAGAACATATTCGCATTCACAATCGCAACGCGTCAGTGCAATGACGAAAGTCACAGCAGTTGCAATATCACATCAACACAACAAGCATCACATTTTTACATGATACATTTTCTACTCACACAGTTACATTACCTATAAATTCATGTGTTATCATTTTACCGTAACAGTTATGCACTAACCGTTTGCTTAAGTCTTAGCATGCAGGAGCAGGAGCACACCGTGGATTTTCTCTTACAGCGAACCAGGACAATTTGTTGGGGGGCCAACCTTCCCTGCAAATGGCAGAAGCGGCCTCGAGCGTCGGTCCACTCATTCCACATCACCAATAAGCCCAACGTTTTCATAAGTCAATACCGGTATACCCCCCATGCTCAAGCTAGTTTATTTTAACATCACGTCAACCCAGTGTCGTCATAACTCGATACTGGGACAAATTTTGATTCTGCATCAGCCCACCTTAGTGTTTGACCAAGGTAGCCCAGTGTCGTCACAACTCGACACTGGGGACAAATTTTGAGCCCGCGTTAGCCCGCCTTGGTGTTTTGACCATGGTAGCCCAGTGTCGTCATAACTCGACACTGGGATAAATTTTAAGTCCGCATTAGCCCGCCTTGGTGCTTAACCATGGTAGCCCAGTGTCGTCATAACTCGACACTGGGACAAATCTTGAATTTCGCGTCAGCCTTGTCTTAATTGCCCAACATTTTTAAATTCTGATGATCGAGACAAAATTGGCTATAAGTTAACGTTTTTGTCTGAAGACTCTCCCATCATCTCCACACAAAGAGGGACAAGTTGTTGACACTCAATTTTGACCCTCCCGTCTAGTCATTAACTATAAAATTACACTAATTTTTTAAAATAATTTTTAATAATAAAACGCAACAATAAAATATTAATGCAGGCACAAATAAGCAATTTAATAATGGCACCGCATCTTACATAGAATATTAAGCACTTTGAGTCTCGCGCCCGCATTTATCAATTTTAAGCCCTATTCTATTTCCATTAATTCAAATAATTCTTAATAATAAATAATAAATAAATAAATAAATACATAAAATAAATAATTTAACAATAG
The DNA here is from genome assembly GCA_029844215.1 of Przewalskia tangutica. Classification (NCBI taxonomy): domain Eukaryota; kingdom Viridiplantae; phylum Streptophyta; class Magnoliopsida; order Solanales; family Solanaceae; genus Przewalskia; species Przewalskia tangutica. The sequence goes on along the minus strand of CM056718.1, from coordinate 138,015,187 downwards.
CGTCGCATCAAACATTCCTTAAAATTATAGCTATGTTTATTAATACGCAAGACAACTTCATAATTATTATTTGTAATTTAAACCCCTATTAATTTAATTTAACGTCGAAAAATACACATAATAAATAAGAATTTAATAACGGCATCGCATTAAAAATATTAAGCACTAATTAAATAGCACGCCCGCATTTATTGTTACAATAATTTAAACCTCATTTATTTACCACTAATTAAAATACTAACACTAAAATTTGACAAAAACTAATAATAATACATATCCCAAACATTAATCCCTCCCTTTCTATTAATTCCCCAAGCCCAAAAATCGTCCAAGGCCCAATCCTTACAGACCGACCCACAGGCTCACTCCCCCCCTTATACTTCATCGTCCAAACATTAAAGAAAAAAAAACCTAAAAGCTAAACCTAGCAGCTTCAGCAACCAGCCGCGCCTTCCCTCTCACGCCCGATGTTCGCCGGAATCTTCTCCGGATTTTCCGGCCACGAAATCCGGCGTATCCTTCCCCCTTTCACCTCGAAATCATTTCGAATCAGAACCATCCAAGAAATCCCTTATAATCTTAACATATATCATCGTGAGATCAGCCCTTACCATAACCAAATCAGTCCATAAAAAATCATCCTAATAAACACAGAATCGGGATAAAATCAATCGCACCAAATCAGTACCAAAAGCTTACCAAACTTGGAACCCAAATCATGGCCATATAAATGAATCCATTTTACACATGCAAGGGCAGAATTGGACAGAGGAAAATATCACGACCACAATAAGGAACCCATCGAAATCAGCAAAAGAAAAGGGCATCAGTTCTCGCAAAATAAAACTTGATTAAAGGCATCCGAAAATAAGGGAAAATAGCTGGCAAGGAGCAATAAGAATCCTAAAAAATCGGTAGGGAAGCAACAAGAACAGAAGTTCAAACGAAAGCATTTCTTTTTCGTAATATCAGTCAAGAACCAGGTAAAGTTTCATTCCTCTTCTAATCGAATCACAACAAAACTCTGAGCGGATCGACGACTTGATACGCTGCCTCAGTTCGTTGTCCGGAGAAGGTAAACCCAAAATTCTTCTCAATTTATTTCTTTGCATTGTTGTGTGCCTGCGTGATTAAATGTGTGTAATTTAGATTAATGTATTCATCGAAGTGTAGTCTGACTTGCTGGTGTAATCACAATGGCAGACGATGTTATGGATTCGATGTTTGATGACTAACTACTAGTTCAATCTTAAATATGCAACTTTTGGTCTTCTTATTTTGTACCAGATATCAGGTAGAACAGTAATGTTACACCCCGTATTTACAGGACATGGTGTAAGAACGTACGTAAGAACTCACAGTGTTAAGATTGGAGACTTGTAAAAATTTCTCGGAATTATGAAATTGTCGGAAAACGTAATATTGTGACGAATGGGTGGGCGACACTTGTCACCCCCCTTATTGATGCCTTGGACGATTTTAGGCATGGCCAAAATGGTCATTGACCATAGCCTTAGGATGACTAAGTCTTCCAATTAATTAGCTTGACAAAATTGACTAAGTCAAAGGGTCCTAAGTCTTGATATTTTAATTAGAGATCATCCAAACCACCCAATTGTTTGCATCTTGACCCTCCAAGGTTCTATATAACACTACTAGTAGCAAGACCAAGTTTGACACTTAGAAAAATTTCCAAGAATTTCAAGAATCCAAGGAGGTGCTCTCGAGTTAGGCTAGCTTCCCACAAGAATTTTTTTTGTTTGTTATCCAATAATCTTCCCACTTTAAACCAAGGTCCCTATGTGTATTGTAGGCATATCTCAATAGAAAAATCTCGGAAAAGATAGTTTTCGGGTTAGTCGCAAAGTGAAAACCTAGTGGCTTTCTAGGTTTTGGATTGGAGGTTTGAAGGAAAGTTGTTGGTGTGGTTCTAAGGGTATCAAGGATAGGATTGAGGTGTCTTTATGAGGCTCTAGGTTGCTAAGGAGCAACTTCGGTTTTGAAGATTGGATTACAATTCGTTGAGGTATAATCTTGTTCTTTGAAAGTGTTACAAGATTATTTATATTGTTGTTGTTAACTTTACATGTTGCTAGCATGAAGTTGTTAAGTTGAAGTTTATAAGTATTATGGACTACTTGTAGCTTAAGTTCAAATGGAAAGTAAGTCATGTTAAGTTGGAATACAATTTGAACGTTATTAGAATCGTCGCATGTAATTGACTTGAAGATTATAGTAGTTATAATTGGTTGCGACTAGATATCATGTTATGCTACCAAGTTAGGATTGAAATGGAAATTGGATAAGAATTAGTATTGTTGAACTCAAGGTGGCGAATTTGGACTTGTAGTTTGTATTAGTTTGTTATTCATTTGTATTGACCACCTTCTAAATTGTGAGCCAATTGGGGCTGTTTGGTTATTGTATTCGGCCTTGAAAAGGTGGCAAAGTGAGTAGAAACAAAGGAGGTGTTTGTCCGATTTTCCGTAGAATTTAGCGACTTAGCACCTAGAATATTCTACGATAAAGTAAGAGGTTAATGGACGTATGGTGACCATTATAGGTTGATGTACTAAGTATAGCGTATCCCACGAAGAATGGAATAGCTCAAGGTTGAAGTACTTTGGAGCATTTTTCTACTTGTCGACAATCGTCGCGAGGTATGTGAACCTCTTCCTTCCTTTGGCATGATTCTATGTATGGAATATACCTGTGGTATCATTTCCTGTTTCCTGTTACTCTTAGAAATTAAGAGGTAGTTGTGTGACCTACTCTATGTAGAACTTTCCTATCTTTGAGCATGACTAGTTGCACGTAGGTAGTACGGTAGACGTACAACACCTTGATATCCTTTACTAGTTTGTGAATAGCCAAGTCGGGTGAGTTGTGAGATTAACTCACTTCTTTGAAAGTATAAAGGATGTCTTAAGTGTTATTAAAGTTAAGGAACTTGAAGAGTTTTAAAGTATGTGATACTTGTTCCGTTTTAAACGATAAGTCCTTGGATAGGAAATTGTTTTGGGCTAAGGTATTAAGTGAATATAACGGCTTTTTTGGTAGTTAGTTATATTTGCTTTATGGAAAGATAAGTGATTTGATTTTAGTGAAAAGGCCACTTGTTTTAAGGCATTAATTGCCTAAGGTTTTATAATAAAAGGAGTCACTTGTTTTCTAAGGGTTAAGAGACTATTTGTATTTTTGAAAGTTATGAGAATTTATTTGAAAGTATTTAATACTTGGTTTCAAAAAGTAGAAGTCTCTCGGTTATAAAATGAACGTGTTGGTCTAAACCATAAAGGGTTATAACGGCTTTATGGGAAGTCTGTTATAACGGCTTTATGGAAGGTTAAGAGAATGGTTTTCTCTAGAGTAAGCAAAGAAATAACTTGTGTTAAGGAAGGGCAAATTGTTTTAAAGGTACCAATTGCTTAAGGTTTTAAATAAGGAAGTCACTTGACTTAGAAGTGGTGAATTGTATTTTCTAAAAGGTATTGTGACTTGTCTTGAAAGGTGAATAGGACTTGATACTACGGTTGTTAGTATCGGGAAGTTTTATTTGGAAAGAGTCTTTGAAAAGAATGTCGCACGTAGTACTTTGGCTGCTTAATCGAGAATAATTCTACGTGATGCCTTGATTAGTACTTTGGCTTGTTAAATGAGAATTATTCTATTTGTGCCCGATAAGTACTTTGGCTTGTTTAATTGAGAATAATTCTATGTGATGCCTTGATTAGTACTTTGGCTTGTTAAATGAGAATTATTCTATTTGTGCCGATAAGTACTTTGGCTTGTTAAATGAGAATTATTCTATTTGTGCCTCGATAAGTACTTTGGCTTGTTAATTGAGAATTAGCCTACGTGTCGGGTGATAGCCTTTGAGTGCAAGTATTATGTTTTATTACGATCCGCGACTCGGTTGGAGGCCTTTGTCTTGTTATAAGTTACTGACGCATCTGCGGTGATGTGGGATTCCACGGGTATGCTTCCGTTATTTGTAGCACTTGGGTTAAATTCGGATTTTATAAAAGACATGGTAGTGCTTATGTCTTGTTTGATGGTCGGTCGAGATAGGGTAAGAGTATAAATGGCGGCAAGCCCCAAGACGTTATACCACCTTCTCGGTAAGAGTATAAGTGAGGGTAAACCCCAAGACTGCACCACCTTTATGTGTTGTTTGACGACCTGGTCGAGATAGGGTAAGAGTATAAATGAGGGCAAGCCCAGACGTTATACCACCTTCTCCGTGGTAAGAGTATAAGTGAGGGTAGACCCAAGATGCTATACCACCGCTTTACCACCTTCTCCGTGGTAAGAGTATAAGTGAGGGTAGACCCAAGACGCTATACCACCGGTGGGACTTGGTGTTCATGTATGCCTATTGGTGTATTATTATACCTGGATCGGCAGTGATGCGGGATTCCACGCGGGATATATATATATATGTATTGTGTATGTACGCAAGCGGTGAGGTGGGATGCCACGGCGCGTCACGTGGTTATATTTTACACTAATAGTATCGGCGGTGATGGGGGATTCCACGGGCATGCTTTGATATTAGTGTGATTTGATCGCGTCCCAGTTGGTCGGGTAGTATACGTGTCCCTCCGTAGTGGGCGGACTATGTTATGAAAGATAAGTAAGTTATATGGTAATGAACTTAATGATTCTTTTTCTAAATAATGTACGTAAGAATGTGACTATAACTTTTATCGGGAATGGAAAGGATAATAAGGTACGATTAAGTTCATGTGGTAATGACACGGCAGATCGGTATGTATTTTTATACTTGTCCTTGTCATTCTTTTGTACGCTTATGATTTGTTTATCAGACGTTATATTCTGTTCCATATTCGCACTGTTGTTATCGACCCTCTGGGCCGCGTTAAATGCCGCAGTTTTAGGTACCCATGTTGGTGATCCTTGCTCATAGGATCTCGGTTGATTTGAAAAGCTCCATTTGCTCGAGGCTTATCTCTTGTATGGTTTCCTCGAGGTAGTAGATTCATGTATATTCGTGGGTATGGCGGGCCCCTCCCGCCACGCTTGTTCGATTGTTATTCCAAGTGCAGTATTCACATTTGGTGGGTCAGTTTGTAAAAGAAAGGCAAGCTTCCGGTTGTTTTTATATATGTTCAGGAAGGTAGCCCTATCGGCTAACCTGTTGTTTTACTTACGATGTTTTATTTCTAAGTTTCATGTATGTTCCGCTGATTTTCTCTGATGTTTACCTGTAAGGGTTCCCAGGTAGGGCGCCAGTCGCGGTCCCGGGGTCGGGTCGTGACAAGTAATACGGGCGTCGAGATTCGATTACGTATTTCAATGACATCTGAATCTCCTTTACTTATTTGTAAACAATAACGAAGGGCGGATGTTCTTGTTTTTGCTGAATCCTCTAGAATTGTTATACACTAGATGTGATGTCAACCGTAAAGCGATAATTCTGCTAGCTAAATTCATATTGAGATTCATACTGTTTTCCTCAACGTATGTCGAGTTGCGACATTGTGGATTTCACTTAGATAGTTATTGGTTTCCATGTAGTGAGAGATTTTTTTAGGATATGGTCTATCATCGAAAATCAATTTAGGTAGTTATTTGAGAAAATGACCCTGCATACTTGAGGTGTTGACATTTAGTGGCCCTGTTAGTGTCTCTGTTTGCTTGCTGAATTACTATTTTGTTCCATGCAGCAGTATATGCATACTATAGGGTAAGGTCTTGTATGTTTCTAAAATTGAATAAAGGGCTTGAAACATATGCTAACCAAAGTTTATTGGCATTTAACCACTGAAATGTACCCGTAATAGCAAATGATATACCTTAAGCTTAGACCATGTCGCATGTCTTGGGTTCATACAAAAATATCCATCATAATCTCTTCCTCCTCCATCGCATTGATGTTTATGTGTTTATTCTTAGTTTGGGGTCATATGAATGTCTGGGAAGTAATGTGACCTTTCTCTAGTGTTTCTTACTGCTACTGGCCATCAGTGAAATCATTTTCTTAGTATTGACACAGTGTTGGGACAATGTGAAGGACTCAACAATGCCCATTTTCAGATAGTAGGATCAGCCACAGTCCAGTATGCTAGAAAATGTTGTTCTTTGTCTCAGGACTGTGGTTTAGGTCTGGCATAGTTATTAATGCCAAATCTGGATTATTCTTCAAAGTATTAGTATAATTAATATGGCCTAAATATGATTGTGCATGCCCTATTAAAAAAATCTGAAACCCAACATTCTGTTGATGTTGGTTGCTGCCAGTTATCGAGGCCTAGCTTGGGCTGAATAACGTTGGGCCCTTGATCGACTTCTATCATTTTTATAGATTAACTTAATTAAATGTTAGCTAGAATATGCAGATGTTCATTTACATTTTTTTGGAATATTTACTAATCCTTATCTTTTTTTTACATGAAACGCATCGGAGCAAAATGAAGAGTCTCGCGGCGAGAATCATCACGACTTTCGTCAATGAAGGTCTGCATCTACATCCATCGTGTTCCCTCCTCGGCAACTCCTAGAAAACAAAAATTGAATGGAGTCACCCACTTTAATTCTTTTACCCTCTTGATCCTCTTGCCTTATTTTTTATGTCTTTATTTGTTTATTGTAATTTTACTATCTAACTTTGTAATTAACAGGAGACCCAAAGCAATTAGTCTTTGAACATATAAAGGGGGAAGGTAATTTAGAGTTAGAAATACACTTCTAGTTATTTATCTTAGGCTTGTCATGTATGCCTATTCTCGCCTAATAATTAAAATGACATATCTAATCAGGAAGTTAATGCATAACAAAGAAATTGATTTTCTCATAAATCACTCAATGACGTTATAATTCACTTCATAATAAAATTATCTTCTTATTATCCATGATGAAAAATTGTGTCTTTTATATTATACCTTGCATATATTAATCAAAATTGATTTTGCAAATGAAAGACATATCTTTAGTAAATACAGCATCATTTTATAAATACACACTTTAAGCTGCACGTATATTTTTGTAGCGTTAGTCTTATAAATATTTTATCAAAAAATGCATTCTTTGATAAAGTTCTTGCAGCATCCTTTTAAAAGCGTATTTTCTATAGCATAATAATTTACCCTAGGTTTGGCAGGACAACCGCAAGTTAGCAGATCTTAGAGGGTGCCTAATCCCTTCCCTCTAGATTAATAAAGAACCATTATACATAATCTCACACTAGTTTCGCAGACCATAAAAATTGAGTTAATGTTGACTTTAACCTAGTTGACATTTAGGTGTCCTAATTCACCCAAACTAATTAGGTGGAGACTCCGCGAACCCTTCAGCATCCTATCTAGCCCCCTAGCATTTTACCCCTTAGCACCTAGCACTACCCTTTTAGCATTTTTAGCACCCATTTTTAAGCACCTTCTACTTTTAGCACTCTTTAACCTTTTAGCATTTATTTTATTTTTCTAACATTTTATTAAGCAGGGTTCGCTAAAATAGTGTCGCGGTCGAAAAGGGCGCGACAGATATCATAGTGTGCTACTAGAGTGTGGTTTTATGTATAATGACAATCTATAAGCATTTATCCCTTGTTTAAGATATTCCTTACCATTAGCGGGTATTCTCCGAATATTCACAGTATATATTATAATTATTGTCTATTTAAGGTAACTTAGGATTCTTACGTATTAGGAATCACTTTTATACAACTATATATATATTGTGATTAATGAAAGAAATCCCTAAGGAAAACTATTTCAATTATCCGTACTATTAATAACATGGTCCGTACCCTCATCTTTCATGTCTGTCTGTCACCATCTTTCTGGGTCTATGCTGTTAAAATGGTAGAATACGTCCTAAACATTTTACCCACTAGCACCCTACAAAACAAGACCCCACTGAAATTCTATACCATAGGACACCTTTCTATGACCACTTACGAATTTTCGGTTGTCTGTGCTACCCCAATCTGAGCTCCACCACCCCTCACAAATTAGCTCCCAGAACTACACCATGTGTATTCGTTGGTTTTCCACTAAATCATAGGGGATATCTGTTCTATGACTTCTCATCACGTAAAATCATTGTTTCTCGTCACGTCACTTTTGACGAGACAAGTTTTCCATTTTCCAATATCCGAAAATTCCAAAACACTGATTATACATTCCTCGATGAGTAAGAAATATCACCACTGGTCCACCACCTACGCCATCACAGTCCCGCTGCTCCAGCGTCTTCTCCGACGTCAGATTTTGACGTGGTCTTGCCCATCTCGTCGGAACCTCACCATCGGTTGTCCCCTTCATCGAGTGTCCATCGAGCTACAATCTCCGAACACCCCATCAACTCTGGCACTCCGTCAGATCCATCTACATCTGACCCGCCACTGCCAACCCTCCTCTCACCTGACCCGTCACAGCCAGTCACCGGTCCCAGAGTCTCTAACACACCATAGTCACCACACCTCCACCCATCTTTGTTTTCCCATCACCCAGACCAGATCCCACAACTCCGACACTCCACAGTGGTTTCGACAATGTCGAACCCACTGTTGTCGACCAGTCCAACCGCTATACACCCCGTACTTCAGACTATCCAGATCCCACATACTGCACCACCAACCACCCATTCCATGGAAACTCGTGCAAAGCACGGGATCTTCAAACTCAAGGTCTACTTTAATCTGGCTACTAAAACAATTTCACCTATTCCCAAAAACCCAAAACTAGCCAAACTGGACCCCAATTAGAATGCGGCCATATGTGAAGAATTTAATGCTTTAACCAAGCAACATACTTGGGATTTGGTACCGAGGCCGGATGGGGTGAATGTAATCTGATGCATGTGGCTATTTCATCACAAATTCAGATACAGTGGTGACTTGGAGCGCTATAAAGCAAGACTTATGGCAAATGGTACAAATCAACATGAGGGCATTGATTGTGGTGAGACTTTTAGCCCGGTTGTCAAACCGGATACGATTCGCACTATTCTCAGTATTGCTATGGGTAAAAAGTGGATGATTCATCAACTGCATGTCAAGAACGCATTTCTTCATGGAGATTTGAAAGAAAATGTGTATATGCATCAGCCACCAGGATTTGTTCATCCTGTAGTTCCTCAGTATGTTTGTCGTCTCAAGAAGTCACTTTATGGCCTCAAACAAGCACCCCGTGCTTGGTATGACTGCTTTGTCAGGTATATTATGCAGATTTAGTTTATATGTAGCAGGTGTGATACATCTCTGCTCATGTTTCATCATGATAGTGACATTTCTTACTTGCTGTTATATGTGGATGACATTGTTCTCACTGCCTCCTCTAACAAATTGAAAAATGACATCATTGCTCTACTCAAAATTGAATTTGCTATGACCTATTTGGGCAAGCTTAGTTACTTCTTGGGTATATCAGTGACTAGATCTGCAGATAATATGTTCCTGAGTCAGCGTAAGTATGGAGAAGAAATTGTGTACAGAGCTAAGATGTCGAATTGCAAAGCTATGCCTACTCCGGTTGATTCGAAATCCAAGCTCAGTGCTTCTGATGGTGATCCGGTGTCTGATCCTACTCTATATGGAGTCTTGCAGGTGTTCTTAAGTACCTCACATTTACAAGACCTGACGTTGCATATGTAGTTCAACAGGTGTGTTTGTTTATGCATGCCCCGAGGGAACCCCATTTTGCTGCTCTTAAGCGTATTATCAGATACATTAAGGGTACTCCTGACTATGGGTTGCATCTCTACCCATCCGCTCCGACCAGGTTTCTCTCTTACACAGATGCTGATTGGGCAGGATACCCGAACACGCGACACTCAACTTTCGGCTATTGTATTTTTTAGGGGATAACCTCATCTCTTGGTATGCCAAGCGGCAAACCACTTTATCCCGCTCCAGTGCTGAATCAGAGTATATAGGTGTTGCTAATGTAGTTGTTGAGGTCTGTTGGCTCCGAAATCTTCTCTTGGAGCTACATTGTTCACTGCATAAATCGTCTATAGTCTATTGTGATAATATTTCTGCCATATATATATCTCATAATCCGGTCCAGCATCAGCGGACCAAATATATTGAGATGGATATCCACTTCGTCCGTGAGAAGGTAGCACTTGGTCAAGTCAAAATACTTCATATGTCCTCCTCCTATCAATATGCAGACATCTTCACAAAGGGACTACCCAGACAACTGTTCACAGACTTCAGATTCAGCCTTAGCATTCGGCCTCCTCCCGCTCCGTCTGAGGGGAAGTATTAGCGGATATTCTCTGAATATTCACAGTATATATTATAATTATTATTGTCATGTATTTAAGATAACTTAAAATTCTTACTGTATTAATCACATTTTTACAATTATATATATTGTGATTAATGAAAGAAATTGGTAAAGAAAATTATTTCAATATATTACCCTTACTAATCACAAGTTTAGCTTGTCATATTCTGATGTGTACGTGGATTAGTTAAATTGACCTCCCACTTGCACCACCATCTGTTACCACCGACAAAATGACACAGTAGATCCAAATGTCCATATTTGTTTGACATAATGAGAGATGTGGTGCATTTGCCCCTTAGTAATGATGCCTTTTCCTTTTGTGCCAGGCCAACACCTCTGATGAGTTGTCGGAGCGGCTTATAGGTGTTGTTCGTTTTTCTCATGCGGAACCATCATCAGCTATTGTACCTAAACTGGAGCCTGACACACCATCGTAGGTCAATCTTGACACCCATCAACTATCACAGAAATTGATTTTTGAAGTATATATACACACATCCATGTTGGTCGATTCATATTTTTCATTCATTAGTTTCTCAAAATTTTAACATTAAATAGAGGTAATATTTTGTATATAGGCTGTAAATACTGTGTTTTCTTTTTCTAAAGGTCTTTCCCTCTTGTGGTTAGAGCAGCAATATTTCCTCTTTTTTTGTTGTTTCGCTTGCCTTTTCATTTGTTTGTACAGAATTGTGATGTTTTTTCGTAAGACATTTCTAGTTATGGTAGAGTGAATTGCTCATGGCAATTAGATATAACAGCTTGGTAGATCAAATTCTAGATAAACTTAATTTTTCTTTTCCTCCTATCTTAGAAAAGATACTTTTTGACTGCCTTGAATGCATGAAGTTAGAGCAGAACGGTGCAGATAGCTTATCTTTTATTGTTTTTCTTCTTCTGGAATATTGTTCGTTTTAATGTGGTTGGTGAGTATGGAAACATATTGTAGAATAGTGCTCCTTAAGATAAAAAAAATAAAAATAAAAAGTAAAGAAAAGGAAATGGCGGTAACTACGATCCTTTTCCTCATCTTGCCTCTTCCCCCCTCAAAGTTGGTAGGCTTCTGCTGCGATATTTCGCTGACGCAAATATACTTATCGCTAAAGTAATAAAGTCTGTAAGATCGAGTTATCATCCACAGAAATTGATTTATCAAGTACCGAATATCTAATCTATGGTATATATGGTTAACGTTCTTTTGTTTGGTTGATGAACTAAGAATTAAAACTAAAATAATTTACATAAAATAAATTAAGATGATGATACTTTGGGTTTAAGACAGTTATGATGGGAATTATGATTTTCAATCTCCTTAATTATCCACTCTTTCACTTGTTAATGCAATACTAATGACTCTTCTTTTTATTAAGATAGCAGGTTAACTAATATGTTCTATATTCCGGTTAGGATATATAAAAACTCAATCTTGTGCAGAAACCTTCTATATTTCTATGATAGATTTTACCACATAGGAGAATTAAGAACAATAACCTTAAACACTACACAAGTATCAGGGTACTTTCGTCCACGATTTTAACTTATGTCTAAACAACTACATCATATTCAAATCTCCCTTTTTTTAGATCTCAATTCGAAATCATATAAGTTATGACAATTAATGGTCAGTCAATTATCAAACAATCAATACAATATTGAATAGATCTTAATATAGTTGAAGAAGAAAACAATAAATATGCATTAACTTATGAAAGAGTTTCAAGCGATTCAACGGAAAATCCTAATAAATAAATTAACTTCTAGACATTGTCATGCTAAGAACTAATTTAATATCCAACATAAACTGAAATAAAACAAAGAGAAAAAAAAGAACTTGAACAAAAGTAGTCTCCAATCTTGCTCTGTAGCCTCCTTTCTAGCCTCCAAAATCTGATATAAAGTATGAGAGGGTTTCAGAGTTTTATATCTGAGCAAAATTGGGTTTTAGACCCTTTTACCCTTATTAAATTTGGCCCAGTTTCATAAAAAATACGCGTCGGCGCCGCGGCGCTGTCTTGGCACAAAAAATCAGACCTTGCAGGAGTTTCGGCGTTCCGGCGCCTCGGCGCTGCGGTTCTAATTCCGAGCAACTTCTGCAAATTAGCCTTGTAGACCCCGTGCGGTTTACATTGTAATTTTTTTTAAATTGCTTCCCGAGCTTCTCTAGTTGATTGCTTGGGCCTTAATTATGCATTTTCATCTTCCAAATCAGTCATTTCATCCTCATTTCGGGTTCTCCATTAGGACCGTTGTGACTCAACATGAAGAAAAACAACCATAACACTATACGAAATGCAAAAGAAAAGAGAAAAATACTAATTAAAAAAGACTCAAAAATGTATATAAAATAGACTCAACAAACACCCCCAAATTTAAACTTTACTCGCCCTCGAGTAAAACACTAAATAAAAACAAAAACAAAATCAAAGTGTTATACCCCGTAGTTCTGGCCATACGTGTGAGAGCGTACGAAAGGGATTAAGACTTAAATTTTAGAAGGATAGGTTGACGGGTTGTTTCGGATGAGTTTTTGGTCAACTTTGAGGCGGGTTATGACCCGTTACATTGAGAGTTCCTAGGTGTTTCAAAGGCCTAGTGCGTAGTTCGTTGAGTCTAGTTTCCAACGCAACCAACCGTTCGTCGATAGGACATCAGAGTAGAAAGTTATGGGAGTTACAAGTTCGGTCATGATCGGACGAAAAGGTGTTTGATCGAGAGCCACGGGGCAGCGGCCGGATGCAGGGCCGCGACGCCAGATTATCTGAGTGTTCGCTGATGTTGCAGCGCCGCGGCGCCGGGAAGCAGGGCCGCCGCACCGGAAAGTTCTGGGAGTCGGCAGAGGTTTTGGCGCGTGGCCGTAACAGGCCGCGCGCAGGCGGGTTCTCGCAGTTAGTGGAAAAATCTGAACTGCTTTGTTTTAAAAAGGCCATGGGAGGGTGACAAGTGTCCCCCCATCCGATTTTTGCATGCACTACTTATTGACCAAGTCTTGAAGACTTGGTCATTCTTCAAGTTCTTCTCTCTCTCTAAAGCTAAAAGCTCTCCCTTCTCTCTAGAATTTCAAGAGGAAATCAAAGCTTGAGGAAAATCTGAAAAAGTGTGGCAAGAAGGAAGCTTGTTGGCTAGCTTGTAGGAGTATTGTGGTGGTGTTTTTGGAAAGGAGGATAGTAAATTTGTTGGAATAATTTGGCTATAAGCTCTAAGGTAACAATTCTTCTCTTGTAGCTAGTTTTTGGTGTTGCATATGAAGAAGAAAGATCTTGTAGTGGTAAATATTGCTCTTAGATAAATTGCATGTAAGAAATATGGTTTGGATATGAAAGAATTGGATAAGAAGGTTATGTAAGCATGTTGTTGTTATACCCCGTATTTCCAGAGTATGTACGTAAGGACGTACGTAGAAAATTTGAACTTGTATAAAAAGTGGCTTGGCCGAAATTTATTTGTGCACAACACCCGGTTAGAGTCGTTTTGACGAAACGCTTTCCACGACTTCGTAGGGAATTTCCGGCTATGTCATTTTTAATTTTTGCGGATTTTTCCGAGAGGCGAAACATTTTGGACAACAAGAGGCGACACTTGTCACCCTCTCATTGGAACACCTTAGGCGGTAAAGGGGTTGGCGAATGGCCATTGTTTGGTCAAGGGTTGGTAGGATATTTTGGTGGTAGATGGATAAGGTGCACTTGGCAAGATCTTGGCCTACACTTGCCTTGCACTTGGCAAGATCTTGGCCATTGGTTGGCCTTTGCTAGACCTATAAATACCCCTTTGGAAGACTTCTTCATCCATTCCTAAAATATTTCTAAGTGTTAAATCCTCCTCCCTCCTTATTGTAGAGTTCGGCCAAGAGCCTCCTCCCCTTGGCGAGAGCCCTTCCTCCTTGGTGCTAGCCGTGGTACCCCTAGCCTAGTTGTTTTCAGTATAATACCCCCTCTTGGTAGAAATACTCTCAAAAGTATTGTTATAATGCCCAAATTACCTTAGTCAGTATACCTTGTAGTATTCTAAGGTTATACTTATCTGAAAAGCCAGAAATACTATTATACTTCCTTAGTCACAAAACCGAAACCCTAAGGAAAATCTCCATGGTTAGTTGGAGTAATAAGTAGAAGTTGGTTAGAACTTCTAAGGGTTGTTGGAGCTGGTCTGAGCACTTGAGTAGGAGCTAAACCTTGCTCGTGATCGACATTTAAACTCGGATAATTATGGGCTTATCGAGGTAAATATCTTGTCCTCTATTGTAATTGGAAATTACATGTTGTATGATTATATAGTTGAAGTATACTATATATAGAATGAACGTAGTTATCGGCAATGTCTTTTGACTTAAGCTGAATAATAAGAAACCTTTTCGAAAGAAGAGTCTTGAATCAGATTTACATAGGACTGTATTACAGTAGACTTGTGTAGCTTTTCTGTGGAGTAGAATTGTACCCGTTCGGGTTAGATGTATAACCCCCCCCTGGTTGGCTTGGTAGCCAGCCTCGATAAAGGAGGAGATTTACGCTGTTGCGGGGGGGAGGTGCTGCCGAATTTTCGGTAGAATGTTCTACGATGAGGTCTAAATGTTAATAAGTGCCTTGTGGCCTTATAGGTTGAAGTACTACGTGTGGCGCGATCTACTTGGCTTAAGGAGTAGCCGACAGTTGGAAGTACTTGCAGCGTTTTGCTATTAGTCGATACTCATCGCGAGGTATGTGAACCTCTTCCTATCTCTTCTAGCATGATATGTGTGAACTATGTAGTACGGTAGACGTCGTGTGCTAAATGTATTTGATTGGTTTAAAACATAAAGTGTTATAACGGCTTTATGGGAAGTTGGTTATAACACTTTATGTTGGTAGAAAATACTTGTGGTTTTTAAAAAAGGTAATCGATTTGAACTATAAGCGGCTTATTATGTGTTAATAAAGAACTTGAAGTATTTCAAAAGATTTTTGAATCATTTGAAAGAAGAAGAAATACTTGGTTTTGAAAACTTAAGAGTTATACTAGCTTTATGGGAAGTTAGGTAATAACGGCTTAAGAATGTTTCTTGATTTGAAATCGAACGTGTATCGACAAACCACCGCAGCGTTAATAAAAGGAAATGTTTTGTGATTAAGTATTATTAAAACCAAGAGAAACTTCCATCTGCATGAAGCTAAGATGAGACAAAATGATATTTCTAGATCACGGTCTTTGTAATAAGATTGTTATAAACAAGAATATCCTACTCATATAAGGCTTATGTTTCTCGATAGCTTAAAAGAGAATTATATTCTTAAATGAATAAGACTATGAACTACTAAACCTTTCTAAAATAAGAAACTTGAACATTGGAAATTAGGCAAACTTGAACATTGGAAAGAAGGTTGCTACTTGATTTTACAAAGAGAAGAAATTGATTTACTTTAAAAGATAATCACTCTATTGTTATATACTACTGTATTGTGTGACTTTTGTGAAAGTAACATATCTTTAAAGAGTTATGTATAAAGTACTTTGGGGATAAAACCCGATCTCGTTAATCATATAGTAGAAGGTACCTTATGTGTGAATAACTTGATTGTATTGGTTTGTGATAGCCTTGTAATACCTTCGTGTTGATTTGATAAGTAATCATATTAGGATGCTACAGTGTTAGTATTCGTGATGTTTGTGTAAAGGATTTTCCTCGATTGTGCTTATGATGTTTAAACGATAAAGTTATGTTGGTATTTATACCACTCGCGTGTTCCGGGGTTAAGTCGCCTCCGACGCGGGGTAGACTCAGCGATGCAGGACCATGATTCGAGAATACCTCACGCGGGTCCCGGGCCTATGCGAGCTACGAGTTCCGTGTTAGTGTGCGGCCTTTATGGTCACGCGATCATGTGGCTACGCGGATCGCGAGTCCGGGCGATCGGGAGTAGCTACCGACGCGGGTTATACCTCACGCGGGCCTACGAGATTGGCCTACGCGAGTGCGGGAGTTCCAGGGCTGACGCGCACATTTGATATTGCGGGCGAGTGACGGCTTTGATCATGTGACTGCAGACAGATATCATGATTCGATTTATGACCTTGTTAATCGTAGGTGTTAGTAGTCGGCTATGCCTTCGCACTACTGTCTTTATTTTATTTGGGCACGCAGTGGGACCCGTTGTTCATGTGTGTTCCTTGGTGCTTTTCTATCATCGATCGCCGGCGGTGAGGAAGGTATTCCACGCATGATTGATGTTGTGGGCGTGAGACCCATATTTATGTATTTGAGTGATGACTTCGAGGCGTGAGTCCCGACTTGATATGACCGCTATTTATTGTGAATCGTAGTTTGGTTATCATACATGTCTCCGCTTTATATAGACTACTATGATTTCATTCTGATATTTTGGGCCAGCATACTAAATTTTTGTTATCGACCTCGCCCGGTGCGTTCATCCGCAGTAAAGTACACGATCGCCGATCCTCGCTCTTAGGGTCACGATTCGGCGTTTGGAAAGCCGTTTCTCGGAGGCTTATCTTGGTATAGTCCCTATCGTAGTAGGTATTTACATTCGTGTATGACGGGCCTGTCCCATTGTTGTCGTATCATTTTCTTAGAAGTGCAGAATCTTGTTGTGGCGGGGTTTGTAAAAGATTAAACTGCTCATTTGTAAGAGTTGTTGTTTATATATGCGAAAAGGCAAGTTTTCCTCGACATCTTGTTTTGTACTTCATTTGTTTCATGTATGTGTATTATGTTCGTGATTACTCGATGTTGTATCACTAGGGTGCCCGGTAGGCACGATCCACGCCCAGTTCGTCGTGACAAAAGTGGTATCGAGCGATTAATCCTCGGAAAGTGTCTCTGACCGTATCGATGAAGTCTTGATTATCGGTGTGTTGTGCACCACACCAATAATCGAGGAGGCTATAGGATATTTAGGATTGGTTTCTATTCTTCTCACTCGAGATCGTGCCTTAGAGCCGTGTTGTAAGTTGGACCTCTAACGATTTCTTCCCTTACCGCTATGCCTCGCGCAGGCAACCCGGGAGGGCAAGGCGGCGGAGCCGTGAGTAAGTCTGAGAGAGGTTACGTGGGCACAGCCCAATCATTACCTAGGGTAGTGCTTCATTCGGGAGTTCTGCGACGCCACTAGCCCCAGAGAGTTTAGCACGGCGGCAGATTCCTCTGCGGCCATGATATTTGAACCTTCCGCCCAGGGAACACGAATATAGATTTCAAGGAGGCGACCACATTACTAACTATGGATTTGACTACCAGAGTATACCGATGCATCGCGAGTCTTGATGAATATCAACGAAGGTTGTGCAAGTAAGTTCTTCGATTAGGCGAGCATGGCACGTATGCGGGCTTATGCAAAGCCGAGAAACGTAGAGATCGACGGGTTAACGAAGGGCGAGAAGAGGCCGAGTAGCAAGTCCTTTGGTAACTCGCGGCGAGTCGCCTCGCGGCCAGATTAGATTATGCGCATCCACGGTGCGAAAGGTCCTCGCGGGGTTCGTGACGCTCGGTATGCAGGAGTTGGTCGAGCTCGAGCTTAGGTTCCGCGATCACACGAAGGTTCCAACCATCCGATTCGCTTTTTCGGTGTTCACAGCGATGTGGCGCCATCTCGGGAATGTCGTCTTTTAGTCGGTACTTGTTGTACTATGACCGTCAGTGCGATGTCGAAAGAGTGTCCTTGTAGGAGGACTTAGCCTTCAGGATCGATGGGTAGTCGCCACGCCTTAGCTATCGCCTGCAGGCGTGTTTGATTAGAACGACTTAGGGAGTGAAGCGAGAGATATAGATATATCCTTAACCCTCTACAGAGATGCGTATGTGTGATAAGGTGAGTATACCTCAAGTGCTATGTTCTTATAGCGATGTGTTAGTTGTGATTAGAAATCATGGTGGGTTAACCGAGTAAGATTTTGGGGGATAGAGAAGGTGTGAGCCTTAGAGTTTTATACGTAGAGACCTTAGAGGTAAGGCCATCTCGAGCAAAAGATGTATTGTTTATGTTTGACCCTTATAGGAGTGCATAGTGCACGTGAGTTATGTTTGTGGGATAAGTCCTCGAGTAGTGTGGCATGAAGAGGGTAGTTGAGCTAAGAAGACCGCTAGGTTTTAAACGTGATTAGTGAGAGTTTTCCTTGGGAGCTAGCGTTAGCGCGTTGCGGATCGGGTTGAGGCCGTGTTGCGGGTCAACCCGCGGCTGTTTGGTGGTGGGTCAGTTTGTGGTGGTCCCTTGTGATAGGTCACGAGGTGTTAGGCCCAAGTTTAGTTAACCGTGTCTGAACTCGTGGATGCTTTCGACGATGGTCGGGCCGAGGAGGTCACCGCCTTGTCTTCTAGCAAGGCCGAGTGCTCAGCAGTTGTTGTTTATATCGTAAAGGTTGTAAGGTCGCACGGTGCCTACCTTCACCTTATGGCGCATGTGAAGCCCGGTGGTGGCTATTTTCGTTTTCTAAAGTTTTACCAAGCATGTGTTAAGAACTCGTAAGTCTCGAATCGCATTCGCCCGCCGGGCTGTTTCGATTTCGCGGATAGTGGTGGGGATTGTTGTCTCTGTGGAGGTAGTGTTTAAGCTACCATTTCAATGTTCGGATGTCGTCTTTTGAAGCCTTGTAGGGGCGGAAGTGTAAGTTGCCGGTCGATTGGTTCGATGTTGGCAAGACTCAGATAGTTGGTTCAGGCTTGTTCCAGCAGACTGTGGATAGGGTAAAGCTTGTCTAGAAGAGGTTCCGGCTCGGAGAAATCGTGCGGATAATCGGCGACGCTAGAGTTCAGCCGACGGTCGGTCTTCCTGAAAATACCACCCCGGGTTGGGTATGACGAGTTTTGGAAAACAGAGGGAACTTAGCCCGAGTTACTTTGGGCCCTTTTGAGTTCATGTGAAGAATAGGCCAGGTTGCCTATATGTTAACATTTGCCGTCCGACTTAGGAGGCAGTACGTCCGGTCTTTCGTTTTGATATGATCAGGAAAGTATCGGAGAGCCATCCAAAGTGTTCCCAGTTAATGATGACCACGTTAGAAATAGTAACCCCGAGTTTTGGAACCGGCGATGTCGAAATGTGGTAAGAGTTCGAGTGTCTGACGACCTCGGGGATCGCGTGTAGTCGGCACCATTTGTTGGGTCACGGATCGACACTAAACCGCGCGCAAAGTGACAAAAGTGGGATCGGAAGAAGCGAGCATGTATGGCGAGCATAGATGTGATCATTTCTTTTGTAAGGAGAAGGTGCGAAGGAAGTATATTTTAGACCCGGAGAGAGGTGTTTGTGGTAATGTTAGAGTGTTTCCTCGTGGACTTGGACGGAGGTATTTGCGCGGACGCTTCGTGGCGGTGTGGCGTGATTGTTCGTAAGTATAGTAGTGAAGACTATCTCGGCGACGCTTGTTTTGAGACTTAGAAGGAACATTCGGACGAATGTTTCTAAGCGAGGAGAATGTTATACCGTATTTCCAGTATATGCGTGGGGCGTGCGTAGAAAATTTGAACTTGTATAAAAATGGCTTGGCGAAATTTATTTGTGCACAACACGGTTAGAGTCATTTTTCGACGAAACGCTTTCACGACTTTCGTAGGGAATTTCCGGCTATGTCATTTTTAATTTTTGCGGATTTTTAGAGAGACGAAACATTTTGGACCAACAAGAGGCGACACTTGTCACCCTCTCATTGGAACACCTTAGGCAGTAAAGGGGTTGGCGAATGGCCATTGTTTGGTCAAGGGTTGGTAGGATATTTTGGTGGTAGATGGATAAGGTGCACTTGGCAAGATCTCGGCCTACTGCCTTGCACTTGGCAAGATCTTGGCCATTGGTTGGCCTTTTCTAGACCTATAAATACCCCCCCGTTGGAAGACGTCTTCATCTATTCCTAAAATATTTCTATGTGTTAAATCCTCCTACCTCCCCTTATTGTAGTGTTCGGCCAAGAGCCTCCCTCCCTGGCGAGAGCCCTTCCCTCCTGGGTGCTAGCCATGGGTACCCACTAGCCTAGTTGTTTCGTATAATACCCCCTCTTGGTAGAAATACTCTCAAAGTATTGTTATAATGCCCAAATTACCTTAGCCAGTATACCTTGTAATATTCTAAGGTTATACTTATCTGAAAAGCCCGTAAATACTATTATACTTCCCTTAGTCACAAAACCGAAACCCTAAGGAAAATCTTCATGGTTAGTTGGAGTAATAAGTAGAAGTTGGTTAGAACTTCTAAGGGTTGTTGGAGCGGGCCTGAGCGCGGAGTAGGAGCTAAACCTTGCTCAGGATCGACATTTAAACTCGGATAATTATGGGCTTATCGAGGTAAATATCTTGTCCTCTATTGTAATTGGAAATTACATGTTGTATGATTATATAGTTGAAGTATACTATATATAGAACTGAACGTAGTTATCGGCAATGTCTTTTGACTTAAGCTGAATAATAAGAAACCTTTTGAAGAAGAGTCTTGTTGTATTTACATGATCGTATTCTGATGAGACTTGTGTAGCTTTTACGTGAGTAGAATTGTACCCGCTCGGGTTAGATGTATAACCCCTCGGTTGGCTTGGTAGCGGCCTCGATAAAGGAGGAGATTTCTGTTTGTGCGGGAGAGTCTTTGCGAATTTTTGGTAGAATGTTCTACGATGAGGTCTAAATGTTAATAAGCGCTTGTGGCCTTATAGGTTGAAGTACTACGTGTGGCGCGATCTACTTGGCTTAAGGAGTAGCCGGCGGTTGGAAGTACTTGAGCGTTTTGCTATTAGTCGATACTCGTCGCGAGGTATGTGAACCTCTTCCTATCTCTTCTAGCATGATATGTGTGAACTATGTAGTACGGTGAGCGTACGTGTGCTAAATGTATTTGATTGGTTTAAAACATAAAGTGTTATAACGGCTTTATGGGAAGTTGGTTATATGACTTTATGTTGGTAAGAAAATACTTGTGGTTTTAAAAGGTAACCGATTTGAACTATAAGCGGCTTATTATGTGTTAATAAAGAACTTGAAGTATTTCAAAAGATTTTTGAATCATTTCGAAAGAAGAAGAAATACTTGGTTTTTGAAAACTTAAGAGTTATACTAGCTTTATGGGAAGTTAGGTAATAACGGCTTAAGAATGTTTTACTGATTTCAGAAATCAGAATGTGTATCGACAAACCACTGCAGCGTTAATAAAAGGAAATGTTTTGACAGATTAAGTATTATTAAAACCAGTAGAAACTTCCATCTGCATAGAAGCTAAGATGAGACAAAATGATATTTCCTAGATCATGGCTGCTGTAATAAGATTGTTATAAACAAGAATATCCTACTCATATAAGGCTTATGTTTCTCGGATAGCTTAAAAAGAATTATATTCTTAAATGAATAAGACTATGAACTACGAAACCTTTCTAAAATAAGAAACTTGAACATTGGAAATTAGGCAAACTTGAACATTGGAAAAGAAGGTTGCTACTTGATTTTACAAAGAGAAGAAATTGATTTACTTTAAAAAGATAATCACTCTATTGTTATATACTACGGGTATTGTGTGACTTTTGTGAAAGTAACATATCTTTAAAGAGTTATGTATAAAGTACTTTGGGGATAAAAACCCGATCTCGTTAATCATATAGTAGAAGGTACCTTATGTGTGAATAACTTGATTGTATTGGTTTGTGATAGCCTTGTAATACCTTCGTGTTGATTTGATAAGTAATCATATTAGGACGCTACGTGTGTTAGTATTCGTGATGTTTGTGTAAAGCGGATTTTCCTCGATTGTGCTTATGATGTTTAAACGATAAACGTTATGTTGGTATTTATACCACTCACCGTGTTCCGGGGTTAAGCCGCCTCCGATGGGGGTAGACTCGGTGATGCAGGACCATGATTCGAGAATACCTCATGCGGGTCCCGGGCCTATGCGAGCTACGAGTTCGTGTTAGTGTGCGGCCTTTATGGTCACGCGATGCATGTGGCTACGCGGTGCGAGTCGGGGCGACGCCGGGAGTAGCTACCTCGATGCGGGGTTATACCTCACGCGGGCCTATGAGATTGGCCTACGCGAGTCTGCGGGAGTTCGAGGCTAGACGCGCACATTTGATATTGCGGCGAGTGACCGCTTTGATCATGTGACGGCTGCAGACAGATATCATGATTGATTTATGACCTTGTTAATCTTGTGGGTGTTAGTAGTCGGCTATGCCTTCGTACCATCTTTATTTTATTTGGGCACAGTGGGACCCGTTGTTCATGTGTGTTCCTTGGTGCTTTTCTATCATCGATCGCAGCGGTGAGGAAGGTATTCCACGGGCATGATTGATGTTGTGGGCGTGAGACCCATATTTATGTATTTGAGTGATGACTTGAGGCGCGAGTCCTCGACTTGATATGATCGCTATTTATTGTGAATCGTAGTTTGGTTATCATACATGTCTCCCGCTTTATATAGACTACTATGATTTCATTTACGATATTTTGATTCGCATACTAAATACTGTTATCGACCTCGCCCGAAGCTGCGTTCATGCCGCAGTAAAGGTACACGATCGTTGATCCTCGCTCTTAGGGTCACGATTCAGCGTTTGGAAAGCCGTTTCTCCGAGGCTTATCTTCGTATAGTCCGTCGTTGTAGGTATTTACATTCAGGTATGGCGGCCCCTGTCCGCCATTGTTGTCGTATCATTTTCTTAGAGTGCATAGTAATCGTTGTGGCGGGGTTTGTAAAAAGGATTAAACTGCTCATTTGTAAGAGTTGTTGTTTATATACGAAAAGGCAAGTTTTCCTCACATCGTTTTGTACTTCATTTGTTTCATGTATGTGTATTATGTTCCGCTGATTACTCTGATGTTGTATCACTAGGGTGCCCGGGGTAAGGCACCAGTCACGGGCCCAGGTTCGGGTCGTGACAGTTGTAGCCAAAATACTACCCTAAACTTGTTAAGTTAATTGTTATGTATTGTGGGGCAGAATTTTACACACCC
The DNA here is from genome assembly GCA_029844215.1 of Przewalskia tangutica. Classification (NCBI taxonomy): domain Eukaryota; kingdom Viridiplantae; phylum Streptophyta; class Magnoliopsida; order Solanales; family Solanaceae; genus Przewalskia; species Przewalskia tangutica. The sequence goes on along the minus strand of CM056718.1, from coordinate 137,992,012 downwards.
AAGATTAGGTGTGTAATCCCCTTTGTGTTGATTGGATTGTTGGGCCTTAAAAGTGGCGTTTGGATATTGAATTCAGCCTTGATAAAGGTGGCAAAGTATGTAGAAGCAAAGGAAATGCTGCCCGATTTTCCGTAGAATTTAGTAACTTTGCACTTGGAATATTCTACGTTGAAACTAGAGGTTAATAAACGTATTATGGTCATTATAGGTTGACGTATTACGTGCGGTTTATTGGACTTAGCAAGTGGATTGATCCGAAGAGGTATGTGGAACTTTCCTACCTCTTGAGCATGAATAATTGTATCTATGTAGTACGGTAGACGTACAAAGGCTTTGGTATCCCTTACTTGTTTTAATGATGTCTTAAGTCTTAAAGTTAAGGGACTTTGAGTGTTTTAAGTATGTGATACTTGTTTCGTTTAAAAGTATAAGTCCCTTGGATATAGGGAGAGGTGTTTGACTAATGTATCATGGTAATATAACGACTTTATGGGAAGTTGGTTGTATTGGCTTTATGAAAGGTTAACAAAGAAAGGTTTACTCTAAGTAAAGAATAGTACGGATAAATGAATTGAATTTGTGGAAGGCAAATTGTTTTAAGGCATTAACTGCCTAAGGTTTTAAAAGAAATGAAGTCACTTGATTTAGAGGCCTATTGTATTTTTAAAAGGTAAACGTTGCTTGTTTTGAAAAGTTGTCGTGACTTGATATTACCGTTATTAGTATCTTGGGAGTTTTACATAAAAATGAGTCATTTTCTTAAAAGGTTTAAGGAACGTGGTACTTGGGTTAAATTCCCGGATTTTCTTTTAAAATGACATGTAGCGCCTTAAGTAACTAAAATGAGAGGATATACTAATACTGTTAATAAGAAGTTAGGAGATATTCTTAACTTGCTTACGTTATTATAAGCCGGTAGCGCTTATGTTATGTATGATAGCCGGTTGTGCTGATTTATCTATTATTATTATTATTATTACTACTTATGCCATAGATTTGCTACCCATGATGCGAGTGCGGCGCTTGTACTCATGCGGGCCCATGCGGGTGAAATAGTCCCATGCGAGGCGGATGACCTCATGCGGGTGAAATAGTCCCATGCGGGTGAAATAGTCTCATGCGGGTGAAATAGTCCCATGCGAGACGGATGACCTCATGCGGGTCCACAGGACCTATGCGGGTGAAATAGTATCAGGAGTAGGATTGCTTAATGATACTACGGGCGGGAGACCCTGTTTTGATCATGAGCCTCCTATTTTATGCAGTAAAGTTTATACTTGTTACTCTCATTGTTAGTAAGGCACATAGTACTGTATTTTGATTTTCATCCATGACTCCAGCTTATTTTAGACTTATGATATTATTACAGTATTTTCCAATTTTGCATACTTGGTACATATCAGGTAACGACCCCTTCTGGGGCCTGCTCATGCCGCAGGTAGGGGTAAGCAGGTGGTGGATCCTCATTATTAGGATCTTGCTCAGGTGTCAGAAGCTCCATTTCTCCGGAGGCTCGACTTTGGTACGGTTCTCCTTGGTGTTGTAGATGTTTTGTACATTCAGGGGTATGACGGGGCCCTGTCCCGTCATAGTGTTTACACATTCTTAGAGGCCTGTAGTCCTGTTATAACTTGGGTTGTTAAGAATGTATTATTCGACTTTGTTTTATTTAGAGGTAGCCATTTTGGGTTAGCCTGTTTATATTCTATATGGGTTCTTGTTGTGAGTTTATTTTCCGCTGGTTTTCTCTGATGTTGTATCACAAGGGTGCCCGGGGTAAGGCACCAGTCACGGGTCCGGGGTCGGGTCGTGACAAAAGTGGTATCAGAGCAGTTAATCCTCGGAAAGGGTCTACATGTCCTATCTAGTAGAGTCTTGATTATCGGTGTGTTGTGTACCACATCTATAATCAGGAGGCTACCAGATATTTAGGATTGGTTTTCATTCTTTCACTCTCAGATCGTGCAATAGGGCTGTGTTATAGGTTGAACTTCCTCTGACATATTTTTATGTATCAGTTATGCCTCTACGCAAGGCAACCGCGGCCCAGAAGGGCAAGGCAGCTGAGGGAGCTGCTAGTAGGACACAGAGGGCCACGAGGGCACAGGCCCAGTCCTTACCAGAGAGAATGTTTCGGACGGCGAGTTCCACGACGTCGCCACCCCCAGCAGAGTTCGGCAGCAGAATGCCATCGAGACCATGCGGTACTGAGCCCCCAGTTACGGCACAGGCGTAGGAGATGGGTTACAAGGAGATGACCCAGTTATTAGCCAGGATCGTGGCTAGGCGGGAGAGGCGACGGAGAGGCGGTTCGGTTGTACCGTGGTCCACCCTGCATCGATAGCGAGGCTGCGGGACTTTTTGAGTTGCACCCCACCAAAGTTCTATGGGTCGAGGCCTGAGGATGATCCTCAGGAGTTTATCCGACAGTTACAGCGGATCATGAGAGTGATCAGGGCTTCAGAGACATAGTCGGTATTATTGGGTTCACATCGGTGTCACGACCCATTCCGGGGCCCGTGACTGGTGCCTTACCGGGGCACCCAAGTAGTCATACATCAGAGTAATCAGCGGAAATATAAAGCAAGACATGAAACAGTTTATAAAATGAGACACAGTTTATGTGAGAAAACATCGCCTTTCGGCATATATATATAAACATGGTTTAGCAGTTACATCCGACAATGCATAACATGACTACTGCACTTAAGGAAATATACAACTATGGCGGACAGGGCCCGCCATACCCCGATCAGACAAAACTATCTACAACAGGGAGATCATACCCAAAAGTAGAGCCTCCGGAAAGGATGGAGCTCCTGACACCAACGTAGAGATCCTAAGAATGTGGATCTAGCACCTGCTTGCCCTTACCTGCGGCATGAACGCAGCCCGAGAGGTCGATAACAGTACGGTGAAGTATGAAGCGTAAAATACTTAAATGAAACATATCATTTTAAAAACAGTTTTGCAAGTATGTATGAAGCAACTAGAAACCGCACATAGTGCCACATAACAAACAAGAGCGTGATAGGTAAACGTAACAGGTCTTTTCTAGTGCGAATGATCAGCAGGCCATTGCGTAGTATCACCATGCAAGCCTAATCTCGGACTCCGTAGTCGCATAGGCCAATCACATAGGCCCGTAGGGTATATAACCCGCATCGGTAGCTACTCCTCGGCATCGCCCCGGACTCGTAGTCCGCATGGCCACATGCATCGCGTGAGGTATAACCCCGCACACTAACCTAGAACTCCCGTAGCTCGCATAGGTCCCTTGGACCCGCATGAGGTATTCTCGAATCACGGTCCTGCATCACCGAGTCTACCCCGTCGGAGGCGCCTTAACCCCCGGAAATATGTCAAGAGGTGAGTGATGTTACACTAACCTAACAGCTTATCGTTAAACAACATAAGCACAACAAGAATACTCTTTTACACAAACGTTACAAGACACTAACACACATAGCATCATATCATGTCCACTTATCAAACCATTTTATTCTTTTCACCAATCAATATAAGTCTTGTTACAAACACATAGGTAAACTGTTCCTTTTATTAATCTTAAGTGGTTATACCTAACTTCCCATAAAGCTAGTATAACTCTTAAGCTTCTGTTTTAAAAACCAGTTAGTTCTCTTCTGAAAAATGATTCAGTATTCTTTTGAAATGCTTTCAGTTCTTTATTATTCAGGCTTAAGCCGTGAGGCATTGCGTAAGTATTATTCAGCTTAAGTCAAAGACATTGCCGTAGTTATTATTCGATTAACACGTACGCGTCACCGTACTATATATATATTGTAAAATATCATGCTTTAGGAGAATCACATACCTTCTGAAAACCACCGCCAAGTCAATATGTCGCACAGCAGAGTCACCATAATAGTCACAGACATCTATCAAAGACTACTCAAGGTCATTCTAAACAGAGGGTTCACAATTTACGGAAAGTCGGGCAGACTTCCCTACAGGTGAGCTATATAAGTTCATCGTGAAAACAGTCCTATGTAATCTGATTTGATTATTCTTCTTTAAACCCTTACTGTGATAATGATTCAATTCTATTCGCAATATTCTTCTAAGTATTTATACTTATTCTTATACTACAACAAGAAGTATTCTCTAATTCAAAAGAGGTTAGGATTAGTTACCTCGGTAAGCCCAATAATATCCTAGATTAAGTCGCGCTGAGCAAGGTTTTGCTCTAAGTTGTATGCTCGAGAAACCTTAGAAGTTCTTCACAACTTCTACTAAGTACTAAGGTATTTGGGCTAGGGTATTTTGGGCATTATAACAATACAAGAAGGCAACTTTTCTACCAAAGGAGGGGGTAGGTTTTGGCTAGGCAGTGGGCCTCGCCAAACTACTTAGGCTAGAGGGGGTATTCGCCAAGGGCCTTCACAAGGGAGGGGAGGTGTTGGACGAAAAGGCTACAAAGGGAGAGGAGAGGATTTTCAAGACTTGGAAAGATTTGTGGATGAAGAACTCTTCATCTCTAAGGGGGTACTTATAGGTCAAGAGGTGGCCAACCAATGGCCAAGATTAAGACAAGTTCAAGGCAAGTGTAGGGTGAGGATTAACTAAACACAAATATCCTACCAACTCCTTGACTTGTGCACAAGGCACAAAAAACGTGCCAATGCTCTCCAATTCCGTCCAATGGACGATTCAAGTCCACCAATTGGAGGGTGCCAAGTGTCGCCCTCCCGTTGGTCCAAAATGTTTCGTCTCTCGGAAAAATCCGCAAAAATTAGAAATGGCATAGCCGGAATTTACTCTACGAAAGCTGTGGAAACGTTTCGTCGGAAAACGATTCTTTTTGTGAGTTGTGCCCAAAACAATCGTCCAAGCCTAAACCTTAAGGCTAAACTTTTTGTACGTATTCCCTTACGTATATACTATGAAAATACGGGGTATAACATTCTCCCCTCCTTAGAAACATTCGTCCCGAATGTTCCTTCCCAAGACAGATAGCGATAAGGTTCTTCATAACTTAAACAGTTTGCAAATGCCACACACGGCCACAAAGCAACACTTAGGCATAAACGATAATGAAAATTTACAAGTAGGAAAGTGAATTACCTGGAGGTGTGGGGAATAGGTGAGGATACTTCTGCCTCATGTCCTCCTCGGCTTCCCACGTCATCTCCTCCCTGAGCTCGTTCCGCCACAAGACTTTGACGGAAGCCACATCCTTGGTCCGCAGACGCCTAACCTGACGATCGACTATCGCTATGGGAATCTCCTCATACGATAACCCCTCGGTCACCTGGACATCGTCAATCGGGTGTACCCTAGATGGATCCCCGATACATCTCCTCAGCATAGATACGTGAAAAACCGGATGCACTGCCTCCAGATCGGACGGCAGATCCAACTCATAGGCAACCTTGCCTACCCTGCGGACAATCTGAAACGGCCCAATGTACCTTGGGTTGAGTTTCCCCTTCTTCCCGAATCTCATCACACCCTTCATGGGTGACACCTTTAGGAAAACCCAATCATGAACCTCGAACTCAAGATGCCGACGACGATCTGCGTCGACTTACATGCGACTTTGAGTCGAATAGCGCCTCGGATAAGCTTCACTTATCCACCGCTTGCACCAAATCTGGTCCCACTAGCTGTCCCTCGCCCACATCGAACCAACCTATAGGCGATCTGCACTTCCTCCCATACAAGGCCTCATAAGGCGCCATCTGAATGCTGGAGTGGTAGCTATTATTATACGCGAACTCAACTAGAGGCAAATGATCCTCCCAACTACCATCGAAGTCAATAACACGTGCTCGCAGCATATCTTGAAGTGCGGATAGTGCGCTCTGCTGTCCGTCTGTGCGTGGATGAAATGCGATTACTCGTGCTCACTGCGCCCTAAACCCTCTGGAAGGACCTCGAAGTTAGCCGTAAACCGGGCTCCTGCATGCGATATGATCGAAGTAGGGACTCATGCAATCGACGATCTCTCGAATGTAAAGTCGGCATAATCCTCAGAAAAAGTCGCCCCGACGGGAAGAAAGTGGGCTGATTTCGTCACCGTCGACGATAACCCATATAGAATCATGTCTCCTCCGAGTGCGAGGTAATCCCGTGATGAAGTCCATGTTGATTACCTCCCACTTCCGTCGGGATCTCAATCGTCAGAATAAACCACCGTGCCTCGGTGCTCTACCTTCACCGCCGACAACACAGGATCGAGCTACGAACTCGCAACGCCCTCTTCAAGCCATCCCACCAATACACAGATCTAAGGTCGTGGTACATCTTGGTCGACCGGATGGATAGAGTAACGCGTATGTGTGCTTCCCAAGAACCCGCTGCCAAGTCTCAAACATCCGGAACACACGACCGCCTCAAACCTTAGCACCCCATGGTGCTACCTCAGGACCCGCCTCACGAAGAGTCAGATCACGATATCGAATCAAAGCGGGATCTCGAATGTTGCCTCTTCACCTCCTCAACGATGGAAGACTCGGCAACCTCACGAACTCTAACCCCACGCTATTAGAATCAATCAAACGGACACCAAGGCTCGCTGGCGGTGCAAATCACGAACCATGTCCCTCCTCTCTGTTGCCGCATCGATAGGCTCCCATCGACCTACGACTAAGAGCATTCGCCTGGCATTGGCCTTCGGGTGGTACAGGATATCAACATCGTAATCCTTAAGCAACTCTAACCACCGTCTCGCCGTAAGTTCGGCTCCTCCGTGAAGATATACTGGAGGCTCTTGTGGTGCGTAAAAATATCCACGTGAACCCCATACAAATAGTGCCTCGGATCTTCAAAGCGTGAATCACACCGCCACTCCAAATCATGGGTGGGGTAGTTTCTCGTGTTTCTTGGTGTCGGGATGCATATGCTATAACCCCGCCATGCTGCATCAACACACATCCCAACCCGATGCCCGACGCATCACAATACGACATAACCATCCGGAAGAGTAAGAACGGGCGGTCGTCGGTCTCTTTCAAGAATCGAAACCCCGCCACAAGCATCACCATCAAACTTGGTCGCCGAGTCGGCCTAGTCAATGGTCTTGAGATAGAAGCAAACTTCTCCACGAACCGATAATATCTGCAAGGCCCAGCTGCGAACCTCTGCCGGAGTAGTAGGTCTAGGCCAAGTCCTCGCCTCGATCTTGGCGTATCCACTCGAATGCCATCAGCCCGACAATATGCCCAAGAAACGCCATCAAGTCAACCAAAACTCACATTTGGAAAACTTGGCGCATAAGCTGGTCTCGAGAATCACAAGATCGCCGAAGTGCTCGCGTGCTCTGCTCTGGCGAGAATAAACCAAGATATCATCAATGAACACTATCACAAACGTGTCCAAAATGGTTTGAACACTCGGTTCATCAAATCCATGAATACCGTCTGAGCATTGGTCAACCCAAAAGACATGACCACGAACTCATAATGCGTCTGGGTCTGAATGCGATCTGGGACGCCCACCTCTCGACTCTTTTGATGATAGCCCGACCGTAGATCAATCTTGGAGAAGCATCTCGCACTCGCAACGGTCGAACAAATCATCAATCACAGGAAGGGTATCATTCTTAATGGTCATCTTGTTCACCGTCAGAATCAACACATGCGCTAGGCGTCCGCCCTTCTTCTTCACGAACAATACTGGCGCTCCCGGGGAGAAACACTAGGCTGATGAAGCCCTTCTCCAAAGAAATCCCTAAGCCGATCCTTCAACTCTCTCAACTCGGCAGGTGCCATTCTGTATGGCGGAATGGAAATAGGCCGAGTGTCTGGCAATATGTCAATACAAAACTCAATCTCCCTCTCAGGAGGGATACCCGGGAGGTCATCTGGAAACACTTCTGGGAACTCACGACTCGAATCGATCAAAATCTGGTACCGCAGCCTTGATTATCAAACACGAACGAGATGGTAGATATACCCTTCGCACCATCTTCCTAGCCTTGAGGTAGGAAATAAACCTACCGCCGGCGATACCGTGTTCTCCCACTCAACAACCGGCTCCTCAGGAAACTGGAACCGTACTACTCTCTCTCTGCAGCCTACATTGGCGTAGCAAGAAGCTAGCCAATCCATCCCCATGATCACGTCGAAGTCAATCATCTCCAACTCTATCAAGTCGGCTAGGGTCCGACGACTGTAAATGGTCACAGGACAAGCTCTATATACCCGCCGAGCTACATCGAATCACCCAGGCGTGGCTACCTCGAAAGGATCTATGGACTCGTGCTCTATCCCTATCCTACTAGCAACAAGGGAGATATATAGGGCAGTAGAACCGGATCTATCAAGGCATAAACATCAAACCCGAACCGATAAGGTACTGTGGCGACATCGGTGAGGCCTCCCGATCTGTCGGTGGACAAAGCATAAATGCGGTTCGAGGACCGCTAGGCTGGGACCCGCCACGACCTCTGCGACCTGCGGCCATGAGTACCTTGCCCTCCGGGCGAGTAGCTGTCGAGGATGAAGAAGACGGCGAAAGAACTCGTGACCCTACCATCAAGATCGCGCTTGGCTGGACGATTCCTCGCATAGTGACCTGCTGGCCACCATCAAACAAGCTCCCGTAGCAGCACCACAACTCCCGGTGGGATCTACCGTCGGCCACACCGGCGGTGGTCCGTCGGCGATACCTCGCCGCTCGACGCTCAAGTCCTGGGGCCTCGTCCGCCTCGAATATCTGGCCGTCTTGAGGACGGTGCAGGAGTGCTCTGGGCTGGCTGTGGTGCAAATCTAGACTACTGCTGAGGCCGCCCACCACGATAGCCACCAAACGACCCTGCCGTCCTGGTCTTCTTCTGCTGCTGTCAACCGCGGTCTCTACGCCTCACATCCTGCAGCATGAGCCTGCATGCGGGTAATGTCCATACCCGGCTGAAGAGAAACACCCGCACACGACTCGGCCATATAGTCATCTAGCCCGGTGACGTAGCGGTGCACCCTATCCTCCATATCTGCTACCAACGCTGGGACATATCGAGCCAATGAATCAAACTCGACATTGTACTCCCTGACAGTGCGACCTCTCTGCCTTAGCAGTAAAAATCTATCAGCCCGCGCCCTCCTCATCCGCGAGGCAAGAAGTGAGTGAGAAAGCCTCGAGAACTCATCCCAAGTACTGGGACGCGTGCTCTCCCGGGATAACTCCCATGAATCAAACCAATCATCGCAGATCACGCGCGACCTATCTGGCGAATCGGTCACAGACTGCATCTCGAGGCCTTGATCACCCTCATGATCCTCTGTAGCTGACGGACGAACTCCTGCGGATCATCCTCCGGCCTCGACCCGTAAAACTCTGGCGGGCTACAACTCAAGAAATCTCGTAGCCTCAAATCATGCGCCTCGGGTGTACCACGGTGCGGCCGTGGCTGAACTGAATCGCCATCGGCCTTATCTCGTATCGCCACAACTCTAGCCAAAAGCTGGGCCATCTCCTTGTACCCTAACTCCTCCGCCCCAGGCTGTGGGACAGGAGGTGTGGGTACTGTGGTCTCTGCTGGGGCCGACGGCGTCATAGAACTCGCCGTCTGCGGTATAGACTGGGCTCGAGCCCTCGTGACTCTAGGTGTTCGCGGCTCCTACCGCTTTGCCTCTGGGCGGGTTGCCTTACGTGGGCATAATCATTCAGAAAGGAATACGTTAGAGGGTCCAACTTTAACACAACTCTAAAGCACGATCTCAGAGTGAGAAGAATGGAAACCAATCATAAATATCTTATAGCCTCCTGATTATTGGTGTGGTGCACAACACACCGATAATCAAGACTCTACTAGATACGGTCTGTAGACACTTTCCGAGGATTAACTGCTCTGATACCACTTTTGTCACGACCCGTTCCGGGGCCCGTGACTGGTGCCTTACCGGGGCACCCAAGTAGTCATACATCAGAGTAATCAGCGGAAATATAAAGCAAGACATGAAACAATTTATAAAATAAGACACGCTTTATGTGAGAAAACATCGCTTTCGGCATATATATATAAACATGGTTTAGCGATTACATCCGACAATGCATAACATGACTACAGACCTCTAAGGAAATATACAACTATGGCGGACAGGGGCCGCCATACCCCGATCATACAAAACTATCTACAACGGGGAGATCATACCTAAAGTAGAGCCTCGGAAAGGATGGAGCTCACGACACCAACGTAGAGATCCTAAGAATGTGGATCTAGCACTGCTTGCCCTTACTGCGGCATGAACGCGGCCCCGAAGGAGGTCGATAACAGTACCAAGTATATGAAATCAAAATACTTAAATGAAACATATCATTTTAAAAGCAGTTTTGCAAGTATGTATGAAGCAACCAGGAAACCGCATAGTGCCACATAACAAACAAGCAGTGATAGGTAAGCGTAATGTGTCTTTTCTAGGTGCGAATGATCAGCAGGCCAATTGCGTAGTATCACCATGCAAGCCTAATCTCGACTCCCGTAGTCCGCATAGGCCAATCACATAGGCCCGCATAGGGTATATAACCCTGCATCGAGGGTAGCTACTCCTCGGCATCGTCCTGGACTCGTAGTCCGCATGGCCACATAGACCGCATGAGGTATAACCCGCACACTAACCTCGAACTCCCGTAGCTCGCATAGGTCCCTTGGACCCGCATGAGGTATTCTCGAATCATGGTCCTGCATCACCGAAGTCTACCCCGCATCGGAGGGCAGCTTAACCCCCGGAAATATGTCAAGAGGTGAGTGATGTTACACTAACCTAACAGCTTATCGTTAAACAACATAAGCACAACAAGAATACTCTTTTACACAAACGTTACAAGACACTAACACACATAGCATCATATCATGTCCACTTATCAAACCATTTTATTCTTTTCACCAATCAATATAAGTCTTGTTACAAACACATAGGTAAACTGTTCCTTTTATTAATCTTAAGTGGTTATACCTAACTTCCCATAAAGCTAGTATAACTCTTAAGCTTCTGTTTTAAAAACCAGTTAGTTCTCTTCTGAAAAATGATTCAGTATTCTTTTGAAATGCTTTCAGTTCTTTATTATTCAGGCTTAAGCCGTGAGGCATTGCCGTAAGTATTATTCAGGCTTAAGTCAAAGACATTGCCGTAGTTATTATTCAGTTAACACATGTACGTCTACCGTACTATATATATATTGTAAAATATCATGCTTTAGGGAGAATCACATACCTTCTCAGCGAAAACCACCTGCCAAGTTGAATATGTCGCGCGCAGAGAGTCAGCCTATAATAGTCACAGACATCTATCAAAGACTACTCTGAAGGTCATTCTAAACAGAGGGTTCACAATTCTACGGAAAGTCGGGCAGAACTTCCCTACCCTGAGCTATATAAGTTCATGTGAAAACAGTCCTATGTAAGTACTTTGATTATTCTTCTTTAAACCCTTCTGCGTGATAACAGTTCAATTCTATTCGCAATATTCTTCTAAGTATTTATACTTATTCTTATACTACAACAAAGAAGTATTCTCTAATTCAAAAGAGGGTTAGGATTAGTTACCTCGGTAAGCCCAATAATATCCTAGATAAAGTCGCGCTTTGAGCAAGGTTTTGCTCCTAAGTTGTATGTCTAAGGAAACCTTAGAAGTTCTTCACAACTTCTACTAAGTACTAAGGTATTTGGGCTAGGGTATTTTGGGCATTATAACAATACAAGAGGCAACTTTTCTACCAAAGGAGGGGGTAGGTTTTGGCTAGGCTAGGGGGCCTCGGCCAAACTACTTAGGCTAGAGGAGGGGGTATTCGGCCAGGGCCTTCACAAGGGGAGGAGGTGTTGGGCGAAAAGGCTACAAAGGGAGAGGAGAGGATTTTCAACACTAGTAAAGATTTTTGGATGAAGAACTCTTCATCTCTGCGGGGTATTTATAGGTCAGAGGTGGCCAACCAATGGCCAAGATTAAGACAAGTGCAAGGCAAGTGTAGGGTGAGGATTAACTAAACACAAATATCCTACCAACTCCTTGACTTGTGCACAAGGCACAAAAAACGTGCCAATGCTCTCCAATTTCGTCCAATGGACGATTCAAGTCCACCAATTGGAGGGTGCCAAGTGTCGCCCTCCCGTTGGTCCAAAATGTTTCGTCTCTCGGAAAAATCCGCAAAAATTAGAAATGGCATAGCCGGAATTTACCCTACGAAAGCTGTGGAAACGTTTCGTCGGAAAACGATTCTTTTTGTGAGTTGTGCCCAAAAAAATCGTCCAAGCCTAAACCTTAAGGCTAAACTTTTGTACGTATTCCCTTACGTATATACTCTGAAAATACGGGGTATAACAATCGGCTACGGGATACTGCAGTTGACTGGTATGATTCATGGGAACTATCCCGGGGGGAGCATGCGCTTCCAGCTGTTTGGGACGAGTTCTCAGAGGCGTTCCTTAGCCATTTCTTTCCTCCGCAGATGAGGAGAGCTCGGGCCGATATATTTTTGACACTGAGACAGAGTGGGCGGACGGTCCGGGAGTACAACGTAGAGTTTGACTCGTTGGCTCGGTATGTACTCGCTTTGGTAGCAGACATGGAGGACAGGGTGCACCGCTATGTCACAGGGCTCGATGATTACTTGACAGAGAGTTTCACGGGAGTAGCTCTTCAGCCGGGCATGGACATTGCCCGCATGCAGGCATATGCACTTGGGTGTGAGGAACGCAGGGGCCGACGGATTGACAGTATCGCGAGAAGAGGCGGGAAGCGAGGTCCTCCGTAGTTTTCGAGGTAGACAACCTCAGCAGCAGATCGGATTTGCACCTCAGCCGGTTCAGAGCGCTCCTCCACCATCTTCCGACGTCTGAGGATTCGAGGCGGGACAGGGTCCTGTGGCTTCGGTTCTCGGAGGACGAGTTCCAGTCAGATGAGGCCACCTATACCTCGGTGTGGCCGATGTGGCGATTTCCATTATGGGGGGTGTCGTGTTCCTCCAGGAGCTTTTTACTCTTGTGGCCAGCAGGGCTATTTGAGGAGAGATTGTCCGACTAGAGGCGGCGGGAATGTTATGGCTCGGTGGCGGTCGATGGGATCTTCATCTTGGTGGCGATGCGCCGGAGGCGGTGTTCACGGACCAGCAGCCGCGGCAGGGTCGTGGTAGGGTCCTCAGCCGGTCCTCGAACCGCATCTATGCTATGTCCACCGTCAGACTGCGAGGCGCCACGTGATGTCGCCACCGTACATTATTGATTGCATGTTGTGATGATATGCTTTGATAGATCCAGTTCTACCTTGTCCTATATATCTCCTCATATTCTTTGGTAGAATAGGGATAGAGCCCGAGTCCATAAAACCTTTTGAGGTGGCTACGCCAGTGGGTGATTCGGTGGTAGCTGAGCGGGTATATAAGGCTTGCCCAGTGACTATAGACAGTCGTCAGACTCTAGCCGACTTGATAGAGTTGGATATGACGGACTTTGATGTAATTATGGGTATGGATTGGCTGGCTTCTTGCTATGCCAATGTGGACTGTAGAGAGAGACTGGTACGGTTCCAGTTTCCTGGTGAGCCGGTTATCGAGTGGAAGGGGAATACTGCGTCGCCGAGGGGTAAGTTTATTTCTTACCTCAAGTCTAGGAAGATGGTACGGAAGGGGTATATCTACCATATGGTCCGGGTATTCGATACTGAGGCTGAGATACCATACCTTCAGTCAGTTCTGGTCGTTAGAGAGTTTCCAGACGTATTCCCAGACGAGCTACCGGGTATCCCTCCTGAGAGGGAGATTGAGTTTTGCATTGATTTGGCGCCAGACACTCGACCGATATCTATTCCGCCATACAGGATTGCACCTACCGAGTTGAAGGAATTGAAAGACCAGCTGAAAGATTTGCTGGAAAAAAGGCTTTATCAGGCCAAGTGTTTCTCCCTGGGGAGCGCCAGTGTTATTTGTAAAGAAGAAGGATGGGACGCTGCGTATGTGTGTTGATTACAGACAGTTGAATAAGGTAACTATCAAGAAGAGATACCCCCTCCCCAGGATTGATGATTTGTTTGACCAGTTGCAGGGGGCGAGGTGTTTCTCCAAGATAGACCTGCGATCTGGTTATCATCAGGTGCGAGTTAGAGAGGCAGATATCCCGAAGACTGCATTTAGGACCCGGTATGGGCACTATGAGTTCAGGGTGATGTCTTTCGGGTTGACCAACGCCCCAGCAGTATTCATGGATTTGATGAACAGGGTGTTCAAGCTATTCTTGGATATGTTCGTTATAGTATTCATTGATGATATCCTGGTTTATTCGCGCACAGAGAAGGAGCATGCAAATCACTTAAGGGCGGTATTGGGAGTCCTCCGGGACCGGCAGTTATATGCCAAGTTCTCGAAATGCGAGTTTTGGTTGGCCTCAGTGGCTTTCTTAGGGCATGTTATCGGAGCCGACGGTATTCGGGTTGATCTGACAAAGATTGAAGCGATCAAGACTTGCCTGCACCACTACACCAACGGAGTGCGCAACTTTGGGCCTTGCAGTTATTATCTGAGATTTGTAGAAGTTTGCTTCCATCTCAAAGACTTTGACTAGGGTGACTCGGAAAGCGGCTATGTTCCGTGGGCGGATACTTGTGAGAGAGTTTCCACCATCAAGGAGAAATTGACGACCTTCAGCTTCTTACTCTTCCAGAGGGTTTAGACGGATATGTGGTTTATTGTGATGCGTCAGGTGTCAGGCTTGGGTGCGTGCTGATGCAGCACGACAAAGTTATAGCTTATGCATCTCGACAGCTTAGGAAGCATGAGAAGAATTACCCCACGCATGACTTAAAATTGGCAGCAGTAATTCATGCCTTGAAAATCTGGAGACATTATTTGTATGGAGTTCATGTGGATATTTACACAGACCACAAGAGTCTCCAGTATATCTTCAGCCAGAGGGAGCTGAACTTACGGCAGAGACGGTGGTTGGAGCTGCTTAAGGATTACGATGTCGATATCCTATACCACCCTGGGAAGGCCAATGTAGTTGCAGACGCCCTTAGTCGCCGATCGATGGGTAGTCTGTCTGATGTACAGCCAGAGAGAAGGGATATGGTCCGAGAGTTACATCAGCTAGCGAGCCTTGGGGTTCGTTTGGTTGATTCTGATAGTAATGGAGTTCGGGTTCGAGAGGTTGTCGAGTCTTCCATCGTCGAGGAGGTGAAGAGGCGACAGTATGGGGATCTGATTATGATACGGTATCGAGATGCAGCTCTTCAGGAGGGGAAGAGTCTATTTGAGGTAGCACCTGATGGGGTGCTAAGATTTGAGGGCCGGTTGTGAGTCCCCGATGTGACAGGACTTCGTCAGCAGATTCTGGGGGAGGCACACAGTGCTCGTTATTCTATTCATCCGGGGTCGACTAAGATATACCATGACCTCAGATGTGTGTATTGGTGTGATGGCCTGAAGAGGGACGTTGCGGAGTTCGTGGCGTAGTGCCCGAATTGTCAGCAGGTCAAGGTTGAGCACCAGAAGCCCAGTGGGCTGTTGCAGGCCATTGATATTCCGACTTGGAAGTGGGAGGTGGTAAGTATGGATTTTATTATAGGGTTACCTCACACTCAGAGAAAGCATGATTCTATTTGGGTTATTGTCGACAGGCTGACGAAATCAGCCCATTTTCTTCCAGTCAGGATGACTTTTTCGGCCGAGGATTATGCCAGATTATATATCAGAGAGATTGTGAGATTGCACGGAGTTCCTATATCGATTATTTCAGACAGAGGATCCCAGTTCACGGCTAACTTCTGGAGGTCTTTTCAGAAGGGATTAGGGACACAGGTGAGTCTCAGTACTGCGTTTCATCCTCAGATCGGACAGACGGAGCGCACTATCCGGACAACGACGATATCTTTGCGGGCCTGTGTTATTGATTTCAGGGGTAGCTGGGAGGATCATTTACCTCTTGTGGAATTTGCTTATAACAACATCTACCATTCTAGTATTCAGATGGCGCCTTATGAGGCCTTATACGGGAGGAATTGTAGGTCACCGATAGGCTGGTTTGAGGTGGGAGAAGTGCAGTTAGTCGGGCCAGACTTGATTCAGCAGGCAGTGGATAAGGTGAAGCTTATCCAGGAGCGGTTATTGTCAGCTCAGAGTCGACAGAAGTCGTATGCAGATCATCGGCGTCGACACTTGAAGTTTGAGGTAGATGATTGGGTCTTCCTGAAGGTGTCACCCATGAAGGGTGTGATGAGATTTGGGAAGAAAGGGAAACTTAGCCCAAGGTATATTGGGCCTTATCAGATTGTCCGTAGGGTAGGCAAGGTTGCCTATGAGTTGGATCTGCCGTCCGATCCGAGGCGAGACATCGATTTTCACGTGTCTATGTTGCGGAAATGTATTGGAGATCCATCTAGAGTGCACCCGATTTGTGATGTCCAGGTGACAGAGGGGTTATCATATGAGGAGAGTCCCATAGCGATACTCGATCGTCAGGTTAGGCGACTTCGGACAAAGGATGTGGCTTCCGTCAAGGTCTTATGGCGGAACGAGAATAGGGAAGAGATGACGTGGGAAGCAGAGGATGACATGATGAAGAAGTATCCTCACTTATTCCCTATACCTCCAGGTAACCCACTTTCCTGCTTGTTAAATTTTAATTTGGCAATTATGCTTAAGTATTGTTGTGGCATGTGGAGCGTCTTTAATTGCAAAAAGAATAGTTAAGAAGGTTTATGTCGATATCGTGATTTGAGTAAGCCTAGAAGGAACATTCGGGACAAATGTTTCTAAGGGGGGGAGAATGTTATACCCCGTAGTTCTGGCCATACGTGTGAGAGCGTACGAAAGGGATTAAGACTTAAATTTTAGAAGGATAGGTTGACGGGTTGTTTCAGACGGGTTTTTGGTCAACTTTGAGGCGGGTTATGACCCGTTACATTGAGAGTTCCTAGGTGTTTCAAAGGCCTAGTGCGTAGTTCGTTGAGTCTAGTTTCCAATGCAACCAACCGTTCGTCGATAGGACATCGGAGTAGAAAGTTATGGGAGTTACAAGTTCAGTGCGCAGTCGGATAGAAAGGTGTTTCGGTCAGGAGCCACCGGGCCGCGGCGCCGGATGCAGGGCCGCGGCGCCAGATTATCTGAGTGTTCGCTGATGTTGCAGTGCCGCGGCGCCGAGAAACAGGGCCGCGACTGGTGCCCTTCCGGGGCACCCTGTCAGGTATACATCAGAGAATAGCAACGGAACATACTTACACAAAACCTGAATATAGCAACATCACTGGCTAGCCGACAAGGCCGCCTTTCATAGATTAAACATACTCAAAAGTAAACCGTACAACTTGTTCTTACAGCCCAAACCACAAACGTGACTACAGACCTCTAGGAATAACAACTGTGGTGGGACAGGGCCCCGCCATACCCCTGAATATATAAAAGTCTACAACTTCAGAGGCTGTACCAAAAGGCAAGCCTCGAGAAATGGAGCTTTAGATAATCGACCGATGATCCTAAGAGTGCGGATCGACAAGCTATGTACCTCAACTGCGGCATGAACGCAGCCCCGAAGGTCGATCGCAACGGTACCAAGTATGCGGCGAAAAATATCGTAAATGAAATCATAACAATCTATATAAAGCAGAGACATGTGTGATAACGAACCACGATACCGATATATATTAGCGATCATGTCAAATCGGTCTCACGCGTAAAAATCATCACTCAAATATAACCCGAATTTAACCATGATGGCGCGTGCCGGCATCTTACCTCGGTATAATCATGGCCATGGAACCGTCCTAATGGAAGCATACCCGTGGGCCACCCAACGCGTCAGTATGTCCAAACTCAACAACAAGATAACACTTACCATGGAAGCATACCCGTGGGCCACCCAACGCGTCAGTATGTCCAACAAAATAACAAGATAACACTTACCGTGGAAGCATACGTGGGCGCTGGCGTCACAAGATGTCCAACGAAATAACAAGATAACACTTACCGAGGAAGCATACCCGTGGGTCACCCAACGCGTCAGTATGTCCAACGAAATAACAAGATAACACTTACCGTGGAAGCATACCCGTGGGCCACCCAACGCGTCATTTAAGAGAAAATCCGAGAATTCAACCCAAGTACCACGTGTTTCTAACCACTTAAGAAATGACCCCTTTTTATATAAAACTTCCAAGATACTAATAACCGTAGTATCAAGTCACTACTACTTTCAAGACAAGTCACCTTTCCTTTTTAAAAAGTCCATTTCCTTTTTCACAAAAGTCACATGCTACCAACACCCATGGTATCAAAATAGAGTAACTATTATTTGAAGTAACCCAAAAACAATTCCCATACTTCCTTTTCAAATAAACCAAGACATTACCATGTCTTCTTTTTCTATATCAAATCACTTCTCGAACTAGTATAAGTTTCAAAACTTCAAATTCTCAAGCCTCTTACTTTTAAACCAAATCCCACAACGGGGAAAAATCAAGTCTCGTATCTTTTTAAAACAAATGCCAAGTTACCATTTTAAAGCCAATAATAAAACCATTTCTTTGTTTTCATAAAGTCGGTATAACTAACTTCCCATAAAGCTATTATAACACTTTATGTTTAAAACCAACCAAATACAACTATAAGCATTTATGAGACCAAGAGGGCTTATTCTTTAACATCCAAGTACCCATTACTAACAAATAAGGTTTTTACCACTTTTTGACCCAACCAAGCCCTTTTTACTTCATATCAAGTCAAGGCACAAAAAGGGAAATCAAACCACTTTAACACACGTGCGTCTACCGCACTATATTTTTCACAAATAATCATGCTCAAGAGAATAGGAAGAATCACATACCTCTTCGGTCAATCTACTTGCTAAGTCCAATATACCGCACATAGTATGTCAACCTATAATGACCATAATACGTTTATTAACCTCTAGTTTCAACGTAGTATTATCCAAGTGTCAAGTCACTAAATTCTACGGAAAATTGGGCAGCATTTCCTTTGTTTCTACATACTTTTCCACCTTTTCAAGGCCGAATTTCAACATCCAAACGCCACATTTAAGGCCCAACAATCCAAACATTTCAAAGGGGATTACACACCTAAACTTGGATGTGTAAAATTCTGCCCCACAATGTACAACAACTAACTTAACAAGTTTAAGGTAGTATTTAGGCTATAACATGCTTACATAACCTTCTTATCCAATTTCTTCACATCCAAACCATATTTCTTACATGCAAACTATCTAAGAGCAACATTTACCCCTACAAGATCTTTCTTATTCACATGCAACACCAAAAACTAGCTACAAGAGAAGAATTGTTACCTTAGAGCTTTAGCCCAACTATTCCAACGAATTTGTTAGCCTCTTTTCCAAAAACACCACCACAACAACTCCTACAAGCTTGCAAATAAGCTTCCTTCTTGCCACCCTTTTTCAGATTTTCCTCAAGCTTAGATTTCCTCTTGAAAATCTAGAGAGAAGGGAGAGCTTTATTTTTAGAGAGAGATGAGAGTTTGAAGAATGACCAAGTCTTCAAGACTTGGTCAATAAGTAGTGCATGCAAAATCAGATGGGGGGGGGGGACACTTGTCACCCTCCCATGACCTTTTTAAAAGAAAAAAATCCGTTTTCCTCAGTTTTTCCGCCAAAAATTCCGCCTCGGCGCCGCGGCGCGGAAACCTCCGCAACCCCACAGATCTTCCGGCGCCGCGGCCCTGCTTCCCGACGCCGCGGCCCTGTGGTTCCTGACCGAACTATTTTTCTGCCCGACCGCGCACTGAACTTGTAACTTCCATAACTTTCTACTCCGATGTCCTATCGACGAACGGTTGGTTGTGTTGGAAACTAGACTCAACGAACTACGTACTAGGCTTTTGAAACACCTAGGAACTCTCAATGTAACGGGTCATAACCCGCCTCAAAGTTGACTAAAAACCCGTCTGAAACAATCCGTCAACCCATCTTCCTAAAATTTTAAGTCTCAATCCCTTTCGTACGTTCCCATGGCCAGAACTACGGGGAATAACATTCTCCCCCCCTTAGAAACATTCATCCCGAATGTTCCTTTCAGACTTACTCAAATCACAGTATTGACATAGACCCTCTTAACTATTCTTCTTGCAAACTCGAACTCCTTCTAGTATACGTACCACACTCTTGTTCCCGATCCGAGACAATCTCTCTATGCAAGTCATGAAAAACCTAGTGGTTTCCTTAGTTTAGCTACCCACTATCATTTCACACTACTCATGGACTTATCACCCAAGTATACCCCACGTATACTATGTTCCTTGACAAAGGTCCCCTGTAGAATCTTTCACTCAAAATGGCCCTGTATCTAAGGTTCCCACGGTTATCAGAATTCTAAGGCCCACACTTCCACGTCCCCAAACTTACCCCTTCTACAAACCAGGCTTAATAAAATCACAATTTACATAAAATTACCCGCACATAACACTTAACACGTAACCATCTTATCACACCCACTAATCGTTAGAGAGTTAAGGATATATCTGTAACTACTGCTTCATTTTCCCCTTGTCATTCTAATCATGATCCTACCCTGCACGGCGCATAGCAAAAGAAGGCGATGAACCAGCCACTGATCCCGAAGGCTGAATCTCTTCATCCGTGTTATCTCTGGTCGGACAGTTCCTCGCAAAATGGCCTTGCTGGCCGCATGTAAAACAAACTCCCCTACCAGCACGACACTCCCCATCGTGGAGCCTACCACATCGGCCACAACGAGGTAGGGGTGGCCCCATCTGACTAACATCCTTTTTCCCTCGAAAACCTGAAACCTTGGAGCCCTGACCTGCTCCTGAATCTCCCGAACGTCCTGAAGACTGTGGTGGAGTACTCCGTACTGGCTGAGGCGCATAACTAGCCTGCTGCTGAGGCGGTCCGCCTCGAAAGTTACCAAAGGACCCTGCTGTCTTGGCCCTCTTCTGCTGATCTTGGTTATTCCGTCGACCTCTACGCTCCTCACACCCAAGTGCATAAGCCTGCATGCGGGCAATGTCCATGCCCGGCTGAAGAGCTACCCCCGTGCAACTCTCTGCTAGGTAATCATCGAGCCCTGTGACATAGCGGTGTACTCTGTCCTCCATGTCTGCCACTAAAGCGGGTACATACCGAGCCAACGAGTCAAACTCTACGTTGTACTCCCGGACCGTCCGCCCACTTTGTCTCAGCGTCAGAAATCTATCCGCCCGCGCTCTCCTCATCTGCGAAGGCAAGAAGTGTGCAAGAAATGCCTCTGAGAACTCGTCCCAACCAGCTGGAGGCGCATGCTCCCCCCGGGACAGTTCCCATGAATCAAACCAGTCGACTGCAGTATCACGCAGCCGATGTGAACCCAAAACTACCGACTCTGTCTCCGAGGCCTGGATCACTCTCATGATCCGCTGCAACTGTCGGATAAACTCCTGAGGATCATCCTCAGTCCTCGACCCATAGAACTCTGGTGGCCTGCAACTCAAAAAGTCCCGAAGTCTCGAGCTATCAGATCTGGGGTGAACTACGGGTATAACCGGAACCGCTGTCTCCCGCCTGTCCTCTTGCCTTGCCACTATCCTGGCTAATAACTGGGCCATCTCCTTGTAGCCCATATCCTCTACTCCAGGCTGTGTAACTGGAGGCTCAGGTACCGCGGTCTCAGTAGCCGCTGCTGCTGCTCCGAAATCGGATAGGGCTGGCGACGTCGTGGAATTCGCTGTCTGAAACATCACCTCAGGTAAAGACTGGGCCTGTGCCCTCGTAACCATCTGCATCCTACTTGCATCTCCCTCAGTTGCCTTGCCCTTCTGGGCTTTGGTTTCCTTGCGTGAAGGCATAACTGGTACATAAAAAGAGGTCAGAGAGGATTCAACCTAGTAGGGCGGCTCTGCTTGCGATCTCGGAGGAGAAGAATGGAAACCAATCCTAAATGCCTGCTGACCTCACGATTATAGATGTGGTGCACAACACACCGATAATCAAGACTCTACTAGACACGATGCGTAGACACTTTCCAGAGGACTAAGCGCTCTGCGATACAACTTTTGTCACGACCGACCGGGGCGCGGCGGTGCCTGCAGGTACCGCATCGGTATACATCAGAGAATAGCAACGGAAGATACCTACACAAAACCTGAATATAGCAACATCACTGGCCAGGCAAGGCGCCTTTCATAGATTAAACATACTCAAAGTAAATCGCACAACTTGTTCTTACACTCAAACCACAAACGTGACTACATACCTCTAGGAATAACAAGCGTGGTGGGGCAGTCCGCCATACCACGAATATCTGATCTACAACTTGAGAACCGTACCAAAAAGGCAAGCCTCCGGAGAAATGGAGCTTTCTGAGAACTGACCAGTGATCCTAAGAGTGCGGATCGGCAAGCTATGTACCTCAACTGCGGCATGAACGGCCCGAAGGAGGTCGATAACAGTACCAAGTATGCGGCCCGAAAAATCACGTAAATGAAATCATAACAGTCTATATAAAACAGGAGACATGTGTGATAACCAAACCACAGTACACGATATATATTAGCAGTCATATTAAATCAGGGTCTCACGCCCGTAAAAATCATCACTCAAATATAACACGGGAATTTAACGTGATGGCGCGTGCCCCAAGATCTTACCTCGGTATAAGCATGGCCATGGAACCGTCCTAATGGAAGCATACGTGGGCGCCACCCAACGTCGGTATGTCCAAACTCAACAACAAGATAACACTTACCGTGGAAGCATACCCGGGCCACCCAACGCACAAGATGTCCAACAAAATAACAAGATAACACTTACCGTGGAAGCATACCCGTGGGCCACCCAACGCGTCAGTATGTCCAACGAAATAACAAGATAACACTTACCGTAGAAGCATACCCGTGGGCCACCCAACGCGTCAGTATGTCCAACAAAATAACAAGATAACACTTACCGTGGAAGCATACCCGTGGGCCACCCAACGCGTCAGTATGTCCAACAAAATAACAAGATAACACTTACCGTGGAAGCATACCCGTGGGCCACTGATCGGTGTATTTTATATACACTTTTCGAGTCGTTTTTAGTTAGTCTTTTGTCCCTTTTGATACAAATAAGTGTCGTATTAGGATAGATTTTCTTTCTTTTGAGTCAAAGTGGTTAAAATGGCCAAATGGCGGAAAATGAGCTAAAAGAGGAGGTTCCAGAGCTAAAAGCAGAGAAAGTGGCGAACGAGGCAGAAACCCGGACCAGCGCCGCGGCGCCTCCTGCAGTCAGAAGCAGGGCCGCGGCGCCCAATCATCAGAGAGGCTGCAGAGGATCCAGCGCCGCGGCGCCCACAGACAGCAGAGATCAGGGCCGCGGCGCCAAATCACCCGGTGTCGCAGGTTCGGCCGCGCGCTGAAGCGTGGCCGCGCCGACGCTGAAAATCAGGTTTTAGACGAAATTCTGGGCCAGGCCTGAAGGAAAAGAAAGGAGGCGATTTTCAGCCTATAAAAGGAGAACCCTAGGCAGATTTTAAGGGTTCCCCTTCTTGCACAACACAAGGATTCTTGCTTGGAGATTGGAGACCATAACTTAGTAATTTTCTTTTCTTTTCTTTCTTTTATTTCAGTTTTTGTATGATGAACTTTGAATTAGTTCTTGTCATGTCTATGGCTAGGAACTAATTATTCTATAGGGCTTTCCATGTTAATTCATTAGAAACTTATGTTATGAATTGATGCATGTTATGGTTATTCTTCTTTGAGAGATTTATCCAATAATTGCTTTGAATGCTTGGTAATTAATTGGCAACTAATTATCATTATATGATTTCTAATCAAACTTCGAAAGGAGGAGGTTGTGAATATGCTGTAAGTTGGGTAGACATATTTGGATTGGGGATGAAAATACCTCAATTATTTATGTAGCGTTAATGAGAGGCTTAACAACCCTAATTTTACGCATGGTGCGTGACGGTTAACTAGGTTTTTGTGCTTAATCCTCCTATAGAGTTATCCTTATCACTGAAAGGTAGAAAGGTGCAATACTGGGGTTGAGTGTTTATATATCCTTAACAGGATATAAAACGATTTCGTAAACCTGCTAGCTCCGAGAGAAGAAGACCATAATTCATTGCATTAATAAATAACATAAGCGGATAGTTGAGGAGACATGGAAGCTCTATTCCCATCACAACTGAAGTAAACCTATAGTTAATTAGCTTTTATAATTCTTAGTCATAAACCACAAAATCAATTATCAATTTCTAAATAGATACCAAAAGGTAGATAGTTGGTACTTGAACCCTAATCCTTGTGGACGATATTCGGTCTTACCAAGACTATATTACTTGTCACGATAACGTGCACTTGCGTTAAAGTGTGTGCATCTTTTCGCGCATCAAGTTTTTGGCGCCGTTGCCGGGGATTAGACATAGTTCAATATCAAATTTATCTATTTTTAATTTCTAATTTGGTTTTTATTTTTATTTCGTTACATTGTTTATTTTATTTTATTTTATTTTCTTTTGTACAAACAAGTGTGCCGTGATTCGTTGTTGGTTTTGATTCATCTCAGGAATCCTTTAGATATGGATTTTTACTGTCAATATGATAGAGATCCAACCATAGAGGAAGAGAGGGAGGAATTACGAGAAGCTATACTCAGTTTCACGAGGTACCAAAACCAGTTCATGGACGAAACGAGAATGACCATGAAGAAGTTGGAAATGCAAATAGGAGAGCTCGCAATCATGTTGAACAGCGAAACGCAAGAAGAGCAATTTGCACCTGGGGTAGGCAATATGGAAACACAATGTCGCATAATTACGATGCCGAAGGATGCCGAGGAGATCGGAGGAGATAGAAAGTGCGCCGCGCGCCTATGAGCAGGGCCTCGGCGCCGATGATTCTGAGACAGTGCAAGAGAGTGAGCGCCACGCAGCGTGGCCGCGCGCCGTAACCAAATCGAAAATTTGGCGTGAAGAGTAACCGCACCCCAGGTGATAATACCATATCCCCAGAAGTTAAAAACATGTACTCTTGACAAGCAATTCTCTAGATTTGTGGAAATCCTCAAACAATTGCAACTCAATATCCCGTTTGCTGAAGCATTAGAGCAAATGCCGAGCTACGTCAAGTTCATGAAAGATGTGCTTAGCAAAAAGAGGAAGATAGAGGACTACAAAACAGTGATGTTGACTGAGGAATGTAGTGCCATCCTACAGAGACAACTACCTCAGAAGTTACAAGATCCATGGAGCTTCACCATCCCATGCACCATTGGAAGGTTTGAATGTCAGAAAGCATTGTGCGACTTGCGAGCAGGCATAAATCTGATGCCTTATCTAGTTTTCTGCAAACTAGGAATGGGAGAAGTCAAACCTACCAACATCACTTTGCAGTTAGCTGACCGCTCAATAGTTCATCCTAGAGGAGTCATCGAAGATGTATTAGTGAAGGTGGACAAGTTCATCTTTTCCGCCGACTTCGTTATCTTAGACATACAAGATAACGATGGAATCTCCATCATACTTGGCAGACCCTTCTTAGCCACAGGACAGGCTCTCATTGATGTTCACAAAGGAGAGTTGAAGCTTCGAGTAGATGAAGAAGATGTGATTTTCAATGTTTTTCGAGCAGCAACTTTTCCAGATGCCAAGGATAACTGCTCAGCCATTGATCTTATCGAAGAAGCAGTGTCAGCCAAGGAGTTTGGACATGATGATACGCTTGAAGAAGTACTGAACAAATGGGATGAGGATAGTAGAAGCGATCCAGATCTGATGGAGTATGCAAATTGGATGAATGTTTATGAAAAATGGGATACGAGGAAGTATGAAGAGCTTGGACAGATACCAGAAAGATCATTACCATCCACAGAAAAGGCTCCAGAGTTAGAGTTAAAAACCCTACCCAATCACCTACAATACCAATACCTAGGTGAAGAGAAAACCTTACCAGTGATCATTTCATGCCATATATCCACCGAAGAGATTGATAAACTGCTAAGAGTACTGAAGAATCACAAGCGGGCCATTGGATGGACATTAGCAGACATAAAAGGGATAAGTCCGTCAACGATAATGCATAAGATCCGTCTAGATGAGGAGAGCAGACCATCCATCGAAGCCCAAAGGCGACTAAACCCAAACATGAAAGAGGTAGTCAGAAAGGAAATCCTAAAATGGCTCGATGCAGGAGTAATTTACCCTATATCTGACAGCACATGGGTGAGTCCAGTACAAGTGGTGCCTAAAAAGGGTGGAATAACAGTGGTGACCAACGAAAGGAACAAACTCATTCCTTCTAGAACAGTCACTGGATGGAGAATCTGCATTGACTATCGCAAGTTGAACAAGGCAACCAGAAAAGACCACTTCCCGTTGCCATTTCTAGATCAAATGTTGGACAAACTTGAAAGGCATAACTACTACTGCTTTTTGGATGGATACTCAGGGTATCACCAGATTGCAATAGCACCAGAAGATCAGGAAAAGACAACATTTACTTGTCCTTTTGGTACATTTGCATTCAGAAGGATGCCATTCGGACTCTGCAATGCACCTGCAACTTTTCAGAGGTGCATGATGGCAATTTTCTCAGACATGGAGGAGAGGACTATAGAGATCTTTATGGATGACTTTTCGGTCTTTGGAGCATCGTTCGATGAGTGTTTAAGGCATCTAAGCGATGTTAAGGTTCTGCGAAGAGTCTAACCTTGTGCTAAATTGGGAGAAGTGTCACTTCATGGTAACAGAAGGAATTGTCTTGGGACACAAAAT
This sequence comes from Przewalskia tangutica, assembly GCA_029844215.1. Classification (NCBI taxonomy): domain Eukaryota; kingdom Viridiplantae; phylum Streptophyta; class Magnoliopsida; order Solanales; family Solanaceae; genus Przewalskia; species Przewalskia tangutica. Next base: position 137,965,340 of record CM056718.1, on the reverse strand, counting down.
ATCAAACCAAGGTATTGAGGTGGACAAAGCAAAGATTTCAGTGATCGAAAATCTACCACCTCCAGTATCAACAAAAGGAGTCAGAAGTTTCCTTGGACATGCAGGTTTCTATAGAAGATTCATCAAAGATTTTTCAAAGGTCTCAAAGCCTCTTTCCACATTGCTAATAACGGGGGTTGCCTTCGACTTTAACAAAGAATGCTTATCAGCATTTCAGACACTCAAGGAGAAGCTTATTTCAGCACCCATAGTCATTGCACCAAACTGGGAGCTCCCATTTGAACTAATGTGCGATGCAAGCGATTATGCAGTAGGAGCAGTGCTTGGACAGAGAATCGACAAGGTATTTAGATCCATTTACTATGCCAGTAAAACTCTAAATGACGCACAGTTAAATTATGCAACTACTGAAAAGGAACTACTAGCAATAGTATATGCATTTGAGAAATTCAGGCCATACTTGATTGGGAATAAGGTGATAGTATACACTGACCACTCTGCTATAAAGTACTTGATGACAAAGAAGTATGCAAAACCTCGCCTCGATGGGTCCTGCTTCTACAAGAATTCGACGTGGAGATTCGTGATAAGAAAGGAACAGAGAATTCAGTTGCAGACCACTTGTCAAGACTGGAGAACACAGAGAGCCAGAACACCAAGGATGTGCAAATAAATGATCACTTTCCAGACGAACAACTGTTTCAAGTAAGTATGAATTCTAATTTACCTTGGTACGCTGATTTTGTTAACTTTCTTGCAGCTAAGGTACTACCCCCAGAATTGACAAGACAGCAAGTGAAGAGGTTTTACTCAGAAGTAAAGCATTACTATTGGGAGGAACCTATGTTATACAAATACTGTGCCGACCAAGTCATCAGGCGATGTATACCAGGGGAAGATATGCACCAGGTTCTCACCCATTGCCACACCCTATCATATGGTGGACACTTTGGGGCATCAAGAACAGCGGAAAAGGTACTGCAATGCGGATTCTATTGGCCAACACTTTTTAAGGATGCCCATACTTTTGTGAAGAGATGTGATAGTTGTCAGAGAACAGGGAACATCTCAAGACGAAACGAAATGCCTTCGCAAGGGATATTGGAAGTAGAACTCTTTGATGTGTGGGGAATCGATTTCATGGGACCATTCTCGCCATCCTTTGGAAATCAATATATCCTTCTGGCAGTGGACTATGTGTCCAAATGGGTAGAAGCAGCGGCCACAAAAGAAAACGACAGTAAGACTGTTCAAAAATTCCTTCAAAAGAATATTTTCACAAGGTTCGGCACCCCAAGAGCCATCATCAGTGACGAAGGAAGTCACTTTTGCAATAAGCAGCTGAATTCATTGCTTTCCCGATATGGAGTCTACCACCGCACCACAACTGCCTACCACCCTCAAGCTAATGGGCAAGCAGAAGTGTCAAATAGAGAAGTGAAGAGCATATTGGAAAAGACGGTGAACGGCTCGGAAGGATCGGTCTATCAAATGGATGACGACATGGGCATACCGGACAACATTCAAAACACCAATTGGTATGTCACCATATAAATTAGTTTTTGGTAAAGCATGTCATTTGCCAGTAGAGTTGGAACACAGAGCGTATTGGGCAATGAAGAAGTTAAACATGGATGCCACGGCAGCAGGACAGAGGAGGTTACTACAGCTAAGCGAGTTAGATGAATTCAGGCACAATGCCTATGAGAATGCAAAGATCTACAAGGAACGAACGAAATTATGGCACGACAAGAGGTTGATACCGAAAGACTTCCAAGAAGGACAACAAGTGCTTTTATTCAACTCAAGGTTGAAATTATTTCCAGGCAAGTTAAAATCACGTTGGACAGGACCATACACGGTGGTAAGAGTATTCCCATATGGTGCAATTGAAATAAAAGGGAGAGAGGGAGCTTCCTTTAAGGTAAACGGACAGAGGTTAAAACCCTATCTGATCAATGAAATGGAATACATGAACTTAGTAACCTCTCACACCCTAGAATAATAAGGAACTTGCGTCCGGCTAAAAGACGTTAAAGACAGCGCTACTTGGGAGGCAACCCAAGGTATTTCAGTTTATTTACAATTAGTCTTTATTTAGAACGGTCTCACGGAGGTAGTGTTTGTGATATGATTGACAGGTACAGGCCAAGGACTTGGAAGGCGAAAACTGAAGAGAAGCCAAGGATTTCCAGAAAATCGCTAGAGAGCCGCGGCGCCCAGAAGCAGGGCCGCGACGCCAAAAGATCAGAAGAAGCCCAGAAGTCCGAGCGCGGCCCGAGCGTAACCGCGACGCAGAAGTTCGAACCAAAGACAGAGTTTGGGCGCGCGTGCCCATTTACAGGGCCGCGGTGGCACAACGGAAAAAAAGATCTGAATTCTGAAAGACGCCCTGATCCGAAGGCCCTGTCGCCAAATCAAAAACCCAGAGCTCTCCTCCCCTCACGGAATTCAAAGTACTATCCGCCGCCACCACCACCATTTTAGCCAAATCTGTAAGTGTCTTATTTCTTTTATTGTCTTTGAGTCTACACACATTGGGGACAATGTGTGATTTAAGTTTGGGGGGTATTTGTGTTTTATTTGTGTTTTATTTGTGTTTTTATTGTTTTGTGTATATTTTGAGTCACAATTTTTTTTCTTTTGAGTCATAATTGTCTGTCAAAGATCATGTATGCTGTAGTTACTAGAAACACCTAGTGAAGTACGGTGGAATAATGTAATGCAATTAGAAGCAACTAGCTAAACACCTAGGTTAGATATGTCAAAAACTCACAAAATCTGTCTATGTGGAGATTCTTGCTTGAATTGTGCATGCTAAATGACTTAAACCTATGTGTTATGAGTGTTTGCTATTTGAGGCGAAATAGTTAGGATATGTGTGTTAGGGAGATGACTAAGGCATTTCTTTGATAGCCAATTCTTACCACTCTTTTCTATCCCGGACTTTAAAAGTATCCCTAGTCAGCCCCATTGAGCCTAAAAATTGAAACTTCTTCTTTGACACCCTATATTCTCAAAAATTGTGCCATAAGTAAAAACGTGAAATAGTGGAATAAATTGTGTTAAAAAAGAGACAAAAAGAGTGAACAACTGTGATGCACCCCAATAAAAAAAAGTAATAAGAAATAGGCAAAAAGCCTAAGTTTGGGGGTGTCTGTTATTATGGTACACTTCACTCTCCCAAAACAAAAGAAGGGAAAGATAGAATCGAAGTGAAGGAAAGAATCAAAAGAAAAGGGAAAAATTGAAAAGCTAAAGAGCTTATGGTACACGAGATGAGCCTAAATGCCTATTTTTACCTACCTATACCTAAGCCTACATTACAACCCTTAAAAGTCCTGAAGATCTCTTTTATGCATATCCAGGATTAGTGGAGAATAGCAAGCAAACATGTCATAGGATTTTTCTAGTTTACAAGCATGATTCAGTATGTTGACTTCCGTTAAGCATGATAAAAATGAGTTTGCGAAATATCTAGCTTAATGTGTTTAGTGTGCTAAAATATTCATGCTATATGTTCCTGCATATTATTCTGTTAACCTTCATGTTTTTCTAGATAACATCAATACAACAAAAGTGATCAATGTCAGTGAGTCTTTTATTTTTCGTTTTCTTTGAGTCCTTTATTTATTTCTTTCTATCTTTGCTCGAGGGCGAGCAAAGTTTAAGTTTGGGGGTATTTGATCGGTGTATTTTATATACACTTTTCGAGTCGTTTTTAGTTAGTCTGTTGTCCCTTTTTATACAAATAAGTGTCGTATTAGGATAGATTTTCTTTCTTTTGAGTCAAAGTGGTTAAAATGGCCAAATGGCGGAAAAGGAGCTAAAAGAGGGCAAAAGAGGAGGTTCCAGAGCTAAAAGCATATGAAAGTGGCGAACGAGGCGTAACGGACCAGCGCGCGCTATGCGATCGAAGCGGTCGCGCGCCAATCATCGAGAGGTGCCGAGGATCCAGTACGCGCCACGCATGCAGAGATCAGGGCCGCGGCGCCAAATCACCCGAAGTGCTGCAGAAGTTCCGGCGCCGCGGCGCCGAAAGCAGGGCCGCGGCGCCGACGCGGGAAAATCAGGTTTTAGACGAAATTCTGGGCCAGGCCTGAAGGAAAAGAAAGGAGGCGGTTTTCAGCCTATAAAAGGAGAACCCTGGGCAGATTTTAAGGGTTCCCCTTCTTGCACAACACAAGGATTCTTGCTTGGAGATTGGAGACCATAACTTAGTAATTTTCTTTTCTTTTCTTTCTTTTATTTCAGTTTTTGTATGATGAACTTTGAATTAGTTCTTGTCATGTCTATGGCTAGGAACTAATTATTCTATAGGGCTTTCCATGTTAATTAATTAGAAACTTATGTTATGAATTGATGCATGTTATGGTTATTCTTCTTTGAGAGATTTATCCAATAATTGCTTTGAATGCTTGGTAATTAATTGACAACTAATTATCATTATATGATTTCTAATCAAACTTCGAAAGGAGGAGGTTGTGAATATCTTTGTAAGTTGGGTAGACATATTTGGATTGGGGATGAAAATACCTCAATTATTTATGTAGCGTTAATGAGAGGCTTAACAACCCTAATTTTACGCATGGTGCGTGACGGTTAACTAGGTTTTTGTGCTTAATCCTCCTATAGAGTTATCCTTATCACCGAAAGGTAGAAAGGTGCAATACTGGGGTTGAGTGTTTATATATCCTTAACGGAAATATAAAACGATTTCGTAAACCTGCTAGCTCCGAGAGAAGAAGACCATAATTCATTGCATTAATAAATAACATAAGCGGATAGTTGAGGAGACATGGAAGCCCTATTCCCATCACAACTGAAGTAAACCTATATTTAATTAGCTTTTATAATTCTTAGTCATAAACCACAAAATCAATTATCAATTTCCAAATAGATACCAAAAGATAGATAGTTGGTACTTGAACCCTAATCCTTGTAGACGATATTCGGTCTTACCAAGACTATATTACTTGTCACGATAACGTGCACTTGCGTTAAAGTGTGTGCATCTTTTCGTGCATCAGCCACCCAACGCGTCAGTATGTCCAACGAAATAACAAGATAACACTTACCGTGGAAGCATACCCGTGGGCCACCCAACGCGTCATTTAAGAGAAAATCCGGGAATTCAACCCAAGTACCACGTGTTTCTAACCACTTAAGAAATGACCCCTTTTTATATAAAACTTCCAAGATACTAATAACCGTAGTATCAAGTCACTACTACTTTCAAGACAAGTCACCTTTCCTTTTTAAAAAGTCTATTTCCTTTTTCACAAAAGTCACATGCTACCAACACTCATGGTATCAAAATAGAGTAACTATTATTTGAAGTAACCCAAAAACAATTCACATACTTCCTTGTCAAATAAACCAAGACATTACCATGTCTTTTTTTTTCTATATCAAATCACTTCTCGAACTAGTATAAGTTTCAAAACTTCAAATTCTCAAGCCTCTTACTTTTAAACCAAATCCCACAACGGGGAAAAATCAAGTCTCGTATCTATGGCTAGGAACTAATTATTCTATAGGGCTTTCCATGTTAATTAATTAGAAACTTATGTTATGAATTGATGCATGTTATGGTTATTCTTCTTTGAGAGATTTATCCAATAATTGCTTTGAATGCTTGGTAATTAATTGACAACTAATTATCATTATATGATTTCTAATCAAACTTCGAAAGGAGGAGGTTGTGAATATGCTGTAAGTTGGGTAGACATATTTGGATTGGGGATGAAAATACCTCAATTATTTATGTAGCGTTAATGAGAGGCTTAACAACCCTAATTTTACGCATGGTGCGTGACGGTTAACTAGGTTTTTGTGCTTAATCCTCCTATAGAGTTATCCTTATCACCGAAAGGTAGAAAGGTGCAATACTGGGGTTGAGTGTTTATATATCCTTAACGGAAATATAAAACGATTTCGTAAACCTGCTAGCTCCGAGAGAAGAAGACCATAATTCATTGCATTAATAAATAACATAAGCGGATAGTTGAGGAGACATGGAAGCCCTATTCCCATCACAACTGAAGTAAACCTATATTTAATTAGCTTTTATAATTCTTAGTCATAAACCACAAAATCAATTATCAATTTCCAAATAGATACCAAAAGATAGATAGTTGGTACTTGAACCCTAATCCTTGTAGACGATATTCGGTCTTACCAAGACTATATTACTTGTCACGATAACGTGCACTTGCGTTAAAGTGTGTGCATCTTTTCGTGCATCAGCCACCCAACGCGTCAGTATGTCCAACGAAATAACAAGATAACACTTACCGTGGAAGCATACCCGTGGGCCACCCAACGCGTCATTTAAGAGAAAATCCGGGAATTCAACCCAAGTACCACGTGTTTCTAACCACTTAAGAAATGACCCCTTTTTATATAAAACTTCCAAGATACTAATAACCGTAGTATCAAGTCACTACTACTTTCAAGACAAGTCACCTTTCCTTTTTAAAAAGTCTATTTCCTTTTTCACAAAAGTCACATGCTACCAACACTCATGGTATCAAAATAGAGTAACTATTATTTGAAGTAACCCAAAAACAATTCACATACTTCCTTGTCAAATAAACCAAGACATTACCATGTCTTTTTTTTTCTATATCAAATCACTTCTCGAACTAGTATAAGTTTCAAAACTTCAAATTCTCAAGCCTCTTACTTTTAAACCAAATCCCACAACGGGGAAAAATCAAGTCTCGTATCTTTTTAAAACAAATGCCAAGTTACCATTTTAAAGCCAATAATAAAACCATTTCTTCCTTTTCATAAAGTCGTTATAACTAACTTCCCATAAAGCTATTATAACACTTTATGTTTAAAACCAACCAAATACAACTATAAGCATTTATGAGACCAAGAGAGCTTATTCTTTAACATCCAAGTACCCATTACTAACAAATAAGGTTTTTACCACTTTTTGACCCAACCAAGCCCTTTTTACTTCATATCAAGTCAAGGCACAAAAAGGGAAATCAAACCACTTTAACACACGTGCGTCTACCGCACTATATTTTTACAAATAATCATGCTCAAGAGAATAGGAAGAATCACATACCTCTTCGGTCAATCCACTTGCTAAGTCCAATATACCGCACGTAGTATGTCAACCTATAATGACCATAATACGTTTACTAACCTCTAGTTTCAACGTAGTATTATCCAAGTGTCAAGTCACTAAATTCTACGGAAAATTGGGCAGCATTTCCTTTGTTTCTACATACTTTTCCACCTTTTCAAGGACGAATTTCAATATCCAAACGCCACATTTAAGGCCCAACAATCCAAACATTTCAAAGGGGATTACACACTTAAACTTGGATGTGTAAAATTCTGCCCCCACAATGTACAACAACTAACTTAACAAGTTTAAGGTAGTATTTAGGCTATAACATGCTTACATAACCTTCTTATCCAATTCCTTCACATCCAAACCATATTTCTTACATGCAAACTATCTAAGAGCAACATTTACCCCTACAAGATCTTTCTTCTTCACATGCAACACCAAAAACTAGCTACAAGAGAAGAATTGTTACCTTAGAGTTTTAGCCCAACTATTCCAACGAATTTGTTAGCCTGTTTTCCAAAAACACCACCACAACAACTCCTACAAGCTTGCAAATAAGCTTCCTTCTTACCACCCTTTTTCAGATTTTCCTCAAGCTTAGATTTCCTCTTGAAAATCTAGAGAGAAGGGAGATCTTTATTTTTAGAGAGAGATGAGAGTTTGAAGAATGACCAAGTCTTCAAGACTTGGTCAATAAGTAGTGAATGCAAAATCAGATGGGGGGGGGGGACACTTGTCACCCTTCCATGGCCTTTTTAAAAGAAAAAAATTTGTTTTTCTCAGTTTTTCCGCCAAAAATTCCGCCTCGGCGCCGCGGCGCTGAAACCTCCGCAACCCCACAGATCTTCCGGCGCTGCGGCCCTGCTTCCCGGCGCCGCAGCCCTGTGGTTCCTGACCGAACTATTTTTCTGCCCGACCGCACACTGAACTTGTAACTTCCATAACTTTCTACTCCGATGTTCTATCGACAAACGGTTGGTTGCGTTGGAAACTAGACTCAACGAACTACGTACTAGGCTTTTGAAACACCTAGGAACTCTCAATGTAACGGGTCATAACCTGCCTCAAAGTTGACTAAAAACCCGTCCGAAACAATCCGTCAACCCATCTTCCTAAAATTTTAAGTCTCAATCCCTTTCGTACGTTCCCATACGCATGGCCAGAACTACGGGGCATAACATCGACAGAAGTTTCCGCACCGCGGAGCCGGCTGCAGGGCCGCGGCGCCGAGGCGGGTTCTGCGAAGTTGAGTGGAAAAATCTGAACTGTTTTGTTTTAAAAAGGGCCATGGGAGGGTGACAAGTGTCCCCCCCCCCCCATCTGATTTTTGCATGCACTACTTATTGACCAAGTCTTGAAGACTTGGTCATTCTTCAAGTTCTTCTCTCTCTCTAAAGCTAAAAGCTTTCCCTTCTCTCTAGAATTTCAAGAGGAAATCAAAGCTTGAGGAAAATCTGAAAAAGTGTGGCAAGAAGGAAGCTTGTTGGCTAGCTTGTAGGAGTATTGTGGTGGTGTTTTTGGAAAGGAGGCTAGCAAACTTGTTGAAATAATTTGGCTAAAAGCTCTAAGGTAACAATTCTTCTCTTGTAGCTAGTTTTTGGTGTTGCATGTGAAGAAGAAAGATCTTGTAGTGGTAAATATTGCTCTTAGATAAATTGCATGTAAGAAATATGGTTTGAATATGAAAGAATTGGATAAGAAGGTTATGTAAGCATGTTGTAGCCAAAATACTACCCTAAACTTGTTAAGTTAATTGTTATGTATTGTGGGGCAGAATTTTACACACCCAAGATTAGGTGTGTAATCCCCTTTGTATTGATTGGATTGTTGGGCCTTAAAAGTGGCGTTTGGATATTGAATTCGGCCTTGATAAAGGTGGCAAAGTATGTAGAAACAAAGGAAATGCTGCCCGATTTTCCGTAGAATTTAGTAACTTTGCACTTGGAATATTCTACGTTGAAACTAGAGGTTAATAAACGTATTATGGTCATTATAGGTTGACGTATTACGTGCGGTTTATTGGACTTAGCAAGTGGATTGATCCGAAGAGGTATGTGGAACTTTCCTACCTCTTGAGCATGAATAATCAGATCTATGTAGACGCAGACGACAAAGGCTTTGGTATCCCTTACTTGTTTTAATGATGTCTTAAGTCTTAAAGTTAAGGGACTTTGAGTGTTTTAAGTATGTGATACTTGTTTCGTTTAAAAGTATAAGTCTCTTGGATATAGGGAGATGTGTTTGACTAATGTATCATGGTAATATAACGACTTTATGGGAAGTTGGTTGTATTGGCTTTATGAAAGGTTAACAAAGAAAGGTTTACTCCAAGTAAAGAATAGTACGGATGAATGAATTGAGTTTGTGGAAGGCAAATTGTTTTAAGGCATTAACTGCCTAAGGTTTTAAAAGAAATGAAGTCACTTGATTTAGAGGCCTATTGTATTTTTAAAAGGTAAACGTGGCTTGTTTTGAAAAGTTGTCGTGACTTGATACTACCGTTATTAGTATCTTGGGAGTTTTACATAAAAATGAGTCATTTTCTTAAAAGGTTTAAGGAACGTGGTACTTGGGTTAAATTCCCGGATTTTCTTTTAAAATGACATGTAGTGCCTTAAGTAACTAAAATGAGAGGATATACTAATAATGTTAATAAGAAGTTAGGAGATATTCTTAACTTGCTTACGTTATGATGTTGGTAGCGCTTATGTTATGTATGATAGCGGTTGTCGATTTATGTATTATTATTATTATTACTACTTATGTCATGGATTTGCTACCCATGATGCGAGTGCGGCGCTTGTACTCATGCGGGCCCACCGGGTCCATGCAGGTGAAATAGTCCCATGCGGGTGAAATAGTCCCATGCGAGACGAATGACCTCATGCGGGTGAAATAGTCACATGCGGGTGAAATAGTCCCATGCGAGGCAGATGACCTCATGCGGGTCCACAGGACCTATGCGGGTGAAATAGTCCCAGGAGTAGGATTGGTTAATGATACTACGGGCGGGAGACCCTGTTTTGATCATGAGCCTCCTATTTTATGCAGTAAAGTTTATACTTGTTACTCTCATTGTTAGTAAGGCACAGTGTACTGTATTTTGATTTTCATCCATGACTCCAGCTTATTTTAGACTTATGATATTATTACAGTATTTTCCAGTTTTGCATACTTGGTACATATCGTATCGAATTTCTTCCTGGGCCGTGTTCATGCCGCAGTAGGGTAAGCAGTGGTGGATCCTCATTCTTAGGATCTTGCTCGTGTCCAAGCTCCATTTCTCCGGAGGCTCGACTTTTGGTACGGTTCTCCCTGGTGTTGTAGATGTTTTGTACATTCAGGGGTATGACGGGGCCCTGTCCCGTCATAGTGTTTACACATTCTTAGAGGCCTGTAGTTCTGCTATAACTTGGGTTGTTAAGGATGTAACTGTTCAACTTTGTTTTATTTAGAGGTAGCCATTTTGGGTTAGCCTGTTTATATTCTATATGGGTTCTTGTTGTGAGTTTATTTTCCGCTGGTTTTCTCTGATGTTGTATCACAAGGGTGCCCGGGGTAAGGCACCAGTCACGGGTCCGGGGTCGGGTCGTGACACAAAGACTTTATGAAATGGATCAAGTAGTTATATCATTGTTGCCTCAAAAATCATGGATGAAAATTGGGATAATATGTTAGACTATAGCATGAATGTTTAGCAATGTAGAATTTCAAGATAGATATTTCGCAAATTCAGTTAGATCATAATCACTGGAAATACAAACACCTAACCTATGCATGTCAATTTCATTCCATCTTTCCCAAAATTCTATAGACCTGTCTACTTGTTATTCTCCACTAATCATAGACATACACATTAGAGATCTTCAGGACTTTCAAGGGTTGTAATGTAGGCTTAAGCAGGGGTAGATAAAGTTTGCATTTAGGCTCAATTTTCGTACCATAAATATTTTTCATTCAACTCTTTTTTCCATCTTTTTGACTTTCTTTTTAGTCTCATACCTATTTTCTCCCCTCTTTTCTTTTGAGAGAATGAGACACATTTATAAATAACAAGCACCCCCAAACTTAGGCTTTTGCATATTTTTTATTAGGGTGCAACAAATTTTCACTCTTTTTTTATTATTTTTTCAACACTTTTCATCTCAATAATTTTCAAGTATCACTTATGGCACAATCAGAGAATCATAGGGTGTCAAACAAAGATATTATTTAGGCTCAAAGGTGCTGACTAAGGATACAATTTATGTCAGGGTAGGTAATGAACAGTAAGAAGGGCTATCAAAGAATGCCTGAGTCATTTCTCTAAACATGTATATCTTAACTATTTCGCCTCAAATAACAAGCAAAAGGGTTTTCTAGACATTTTCAACCTTACTTTCCATAATTGACAACACATTGGCTAATCACAAATATCCAAATAATTAGATGTCATGAATTTTTGGCATATCTAACTTAAGCACACATATTTTGGCTTTTAATTTCATTACATTATCTCACTGTATCCACTCAATATCCCACTTTATTTTGGCATATCTAACTTAAGCACACATATTTTAGCATATCTAAAACATAAATTGAAATAACATAATTAAAACATTGGGTTACCTCCCAATTAGCGCTGTCTTTAATGTATTTAGCCTGACGTAGATGCCTTGTTCACTCAAGGGGGTTGATTACTCCCGCAGCATATTCATTTCATTATCATCCCTTTCCTCTTTTTTTTTTCCACAGGGCTAAGTTCAGAAGGGTTCACCCCTTTTTCATCATTCACAGCTTCATTCACCTTACTCTCAGGTTCTTCGCACTGTTGTAATGTTACCCCACGAGCATCAGTACCCTTGGAGCTTTCCTGAGACACAACCTTGTTAACTATCCCAACAACAAAACATCTATCATTGGCTCGTGGTTCACTGGGTGGTCTGAAAACTTTGAATATCATTTCCTCATCTTGGACTCGGAGCTTTAACTCTCTCTTTTCAACATCAATGAGGGCTCTCCCCGTAGCTAGGAATGGTCTCCCAAGGGTAATGGGCATATTCTCATCTTCCTGCATATCAAGAATGAAGAAATCAGCAGGAAAGATGACTTTTCCCACTTTCACCAATACGTCTTCAATTATACCTCGGGGATGTACGATTGAGTGATCAGGTAGCTGCAAGTTAACTGTGGTTGGCTTTGCTTCCCCCAACCCAAGTCTTTGAAACACATAAAGGGGAATCAGGTTGATACTTGCCCCCAAATCACACAAAGCCTGCTTGCATGTCACTTTCCCTATAGTGAAAGGTAAGGTGAAACTCCCTGGATATCTCAACTTTGGGGGAAGTTTCTTTTGTAAAATTGCACTGCACTCCTCTGTCAGCACCACTGTATCATAGTCTGTCAGCTTCCTCTTTTTAAAGATGATATATTTTATGAATTTGACGTACACTGGCATTTCTCCAAGGCTTCAATGAAAGGGAGATTGATATGCAATTTTTTGAAGACCTCCAAAAACTTGGAAAATTGTTTGTCAAGAGATTTCTTCACAAGTCTTTGAGGGTATGGGATTCTGTCTGTATATTCCCTCATGACTGCTGGTGGAGCCTTCTCTAAAATAGGACGGTCATCAGTAACCCCCTTTTTCTCTGCATCAACTGTCTTCTCCAACTCATTCTCTTTTTCAATCAGTGGTTGGGGTGAAACCTGCTCTAACTGTTTACCACTTCTCAGGCTGATTGCCTGACACTGCTCCCTTGGGTTCATCACTGTGTTGCTAGGGAGGTTCCCCTGCGGTCTGTCACTCAATTTCTCTGCTAACTGCCCCATTTGAGTCTCCAAGTTCCTAATAGAGGATCTTGTTTCCGCCATGAATTGAGTCTGAGAGTTGGTCGGGGTTGAAAATGAGGACCTGGTTTTCGCCATGAATTATGTGCAGGAGTTGGCGTGGTCAGCCATCGCTCACTTCATCCGCTTATCTTGTGGCCTGGTGGCACTGGCCGCTATTGCTGGATCTGTCCCTGAGGATATGGATTGGTCTGTTGAAATAGCTCCTGAAACTGAGGTTGCTGCCCTTGGTCATTCCTCCTTGAAAAGTTTGGGTGATTTCTCCACCCCTGATTATATGTGTTAGAGTAAGGATTTTTGTGGGGCCTTTGAAAGTTCCCAACTGCCTGAACCTGCTCTATATGTACATTGTTTGGATTCACTGTTGTGCACCTATCAAGAGTATAGCCCCCCCATAAATCTCACAACCCACTGATGTCTGAACTGCATTAACAGGAATAGTAACCTGCTGCAACTGCTTTGTCAAAGTGGCAACCTGAGCAGTCAATGCAATGATAGCATCCAACTCATAAACCCCAACCATTTTCCTGTTGTTTGTTGCTCTATCATCTGATCACTGATGGTTGTTGGTGGCCATATCTTCTAATAAATCATGTGCCTCATTGACACTTTTGCTCATGAACGTTCCTCCTGCAGCATCATCAATAATGGTACGCGTAGTACCACATATCCCATTGTAGAAGGTGTGGACCAACATCCATTTTTCAATCCCATGATGCGGAAACTTCCTCTGCAAGTCTTTAAACCGCTCTCATGCATCATACAATGATTCTCCCTCCAGCTGATAAAAATTATTAAGCTCTCCTCTAAGCTTTGCTGCCTTCGATGGAGGGAAGAATTTGGCAGGAAACTTCTGAGCCAAGTCTTGTCATGTGGTAATGGAGATCGCCTACAAGGAGTTCAACCAGCTCTTGGCTCTGTCCCTGAGTGAGAATGGGAAGAGCCTCAATCGAATGACATCATCAGTAACGCCATTGTATTTAAATGTTGCACACAGTTTCAGGAAATTTACCAAATGCATATGGGGATCTTCAGACGGTAACCCCCCAAACTGAACTGAACCTTGAACCATGTGCAAGATCGCTGGTTTTTTCTCAAAATTATTAGCTTCCACAGCTGGAAGCCTGATGCAAGTCTGCACCACTGTAATTGTCGGCAGTACATAGTCCCTCAAGCTCCTCTCTGCAGGATGCTGTACTTGTCTCATGACAGGCGGCAACTCATTATTCACCTCATTCTGATTCTGTTGATTTTCCATCGCTAAAGAATCATAAATCTTTTTGTTTTTCTTGTTTTGTTTGCAATTTTTTTCTATCTTCGGGTTAAGAGGGACAAATGTTTCTGCTTCGCATAAACTAAGCTTCTTGAAATCGATCAAAAACAAACAAACAGATCAAGACAAAAAATGTTCTAAAAAAAAGAAAAAAAAACAAATTAGAAATACGACTAGATAATTCGATATTGATAGTACGCCAGTCCCCAGTAACGGCGCCAAAAACTTGTTGCGATATTTCTGTATGCTTACGCAAGTGTGCGTATCGCTAAAGTAATAAAATCGGTAAGACCGAGTTATCATCCACAGAGACTGGTTTGTCAAGTATCGAATATCTAATTTATGGTGTTTATTTGATTAACGTTCTTTTGTTTGGTTTATGAACTAAGAATTGAAACTAAAGTAATTTGCAGAAAATAAACTAAGATGATAATACTTTGGGTTTAAGACATTTATGATGGGAATTAGGGTTTTCAATCTCCTCAACTATCAACTGTTTCACTTGTTAACGCAATACTAATGACTCTTCTTCTTATTAAGATAGCATGTTAACTAATATGTTCTATATTACAGTTAGAATATATAAAAACTCAACCTTGTGCAGAAACCTTCTATAGTTCTATGATAGATTTTACCACACAAGAGAATTAAGAACAATAACCTTAAACACTACACATGTATCGAGGTACTTTCGTCCACGATTTTAACATATGTCTAAACAACTACAACATATTCAAATCTTCATTTTCAGATCTCGATTTGAAATCGTATAAGTTATGACAATTAATGGTCAGTCAATTATCAAACAATCAATACAATATTGAATAGATCTTAATATAGCTGAAAAAGAAATCAATGACTATACATTAACTTATGAAAGAGTTTCAAGTGATTCAACGGAAAATCCTAATAAAGAAATTAGCTCCTAGACATCGTCATACTAAGATCTAATTTAATATCCAACATAAACTGAAATAAAACAAAGGGAAGAAAAAGAACTTGAACAAAAGTAGTCTCCAATTTTGCTTTGTAGCCTCTTTTCTAGCCTTCAAAATCTGATATAAAGTGTGAGAGGGTTTCAGGGTTTTATATCTGAACAAAACTGCGTTTTAGACCCTTTTACCCTTATTAAATTCTACCCGCCAAAGAAAATACGGTTTGCCACATGCCATGGCCGGGCGCTGTCTTGACACAAAAATCAGACCTTGTAGGAGTTTTGGCGCCACAGCGTTGTCGACGAGAAAATTCTGGTGCCTCGGCGCTGCGGTTCTAATTCCGAGAAACTTCTGCAAATTACCCTTGTAGACCCCGTGCGGTTGACAGTGTAATTTAGTTTAAATTGCTTCTCGAGCTTCTCTAGTTGATTTCTTGGGCCTTGATTATGCATTTTCATCCTCCGAATCAGTCATTTCATCCACATTTCGGTATTTTCTCCCTTAGGACCGCTATGACTCAACATGAAGAAAAACAACCATAACACTATACGAAACACAAAAGAAAAAAGAAAAATACTAATTAAAAAGGACTCAAAAGTGTATATAAAATAGACTCAACAACTTATTAGCTTGTATAGTCACATATGTGAAACACAACATAATATGGAGGATTTGTAGTTGAATAATAAAATGGATTTACCTAGGAAGTGAAGTCTAGGAGAAAATGCAATGGCGCGAAGGCTAAAAGAAAAAGTAAGGTGCGAAGGGCACTCCTTAAACCGCTTTAGGTGTATGGGCTGTGATATTTGTGGTAGCCAAACTTTTTCATTTATAATTGAGGTTGTCTAACCTCTAAACTGTCGTGAACTCCAACTTGTAGTCTCATATTACATATTGCTTCTCTATATTCTATTTGGAGATGGTAAGGGTTGTCCTATATGAAGTTTTCCACATTATTTGCTTATGAGTTGAATAAATGACTTCAGAGAGCACATTGAACTATCTGGATAACCATTCTGGAAAATAGATCTTAAAGCCATTGCTTGCCTATGAACCCCTTCATTATTCATGATCTGGCCAATTCCTTGAACTATGTTAGCTTTCTTCACCATATCTCTCCGGTCATCAATAAGTAAAATCACATGTCCCATTTTCAAGTAATTTGCTACCAATTTGGCATCATGGAATTGGTCACCCCTGATTGACCACGCCAAAATTAGGATGTCGCGTCCTATTGCCTCTATTGTTGAGTTCCATCCACAATGTGATAGATATCCGCCAGTTGAAGGATGGCCCAAAATCAACAATTGTGGTGCCCATCTCTTTATTATCAACCATCTGTTCCCTATTCTTTCTTCCAATTCATGAGGGTAATATTCTTCTTCTTGGTGGTTGCTTCCAAAGAGACCCGGAGGTGGACCGTATTGAGTTGTGGAGCTTAATTCATTTACCTACACTATGAAGATCATACGCGCAATCGGTTGTCATGATCAACTGTTACAGAAGCGATTATAATCGGCTGATTATAATAGGATGTCGATAAGGCGGTGAAAAATAATCTTTCCCGAGGAAGTAGGGCGGCGGGTTTAAAACCCTAATGTGATTTAGTGGAGGGTACCTTAGGAATTTCAGTCTTGTATTATGTTGCCCAAGTTTTGGCTATAAAAATTAGGGCGCCATACCTTCTAGGTAGTACCACATCAGAGTGAGTTGTACATAGAAAAATATTTTCTTTCTTGAGAGTAAAATGGTGAGTCGTGAGACGGTGTAGCCGAAGAAAGAGAGATTGTCTCAAAACTCCATTATAGTGAAAATCTGCAGCGACAAGTGGACATAGCTCTCACATTGAGGGTGAACCACGATAAATATGTGTGGCTTATTTTGTTCTTTACCGATTTACCGTTGTCTATTTAGACGGGTTTGGGTCGTCAAATCCTAACAACTGGTATCAGAGCAACAAGTTCTGTTGCGATCTAGAAAACAATGGGAGGCGAAGATGGTTCAGCACACGACATCGATAAATTCGATGGGAAAAATTATGCATTTTTTAGAATGCATATTGAAGGCTATTTGTACGGCAGAAAGCTTCATCAGCCATTGAGCCCGAAGCTAAAAGATATGAATGAAGTCGATTGGAACCTCCTTGATAGACTGGTTCTGGGAGTAATTCGACTGACGTTGTCGAAGAATGTTGCTCACAACGTGGAGAAGGAAAAGACCACGACTGGCCTAATAAAGGTTCTGTCCGATATGTATTAGAAACCTTCGGCTAACAACAAGGTATTTTTCATGAAGAAACTCTTTCACCTGAGGATGGAAGAAGGTGCTACTGTTGCAACGCACGTGAATGAATTCAACATGATTGTCAACCAACAGTCATCGGTTGCAATCGAGTTTGACGATAAAGTGCAAGTCCTAATTTTGTTGGCGTCCATGCCAAATAGTTGGGAATCGAAGAGTAAATAGGTTGGCAATGATAAATGAAGTTTAACGATGTTAGGGATCGTGTCCTAGCCGAAGAGGTTCACAGGATAGATTCTGGTGAAGCGTCGACTAGTTCTGCTCTAAATGTTTAGAACAGAGGCAGAAATCATGACAGAAACAACAACCAAAATAAGGGCAGGTCGAAGTCAGGGAATGACATGGGCCAATCCAGATCCGGACGAACACTTGAGTGTTGGAACTGCGGGAAATTGGGTCACATCAAGAAGAACTGCAGAGCACCGAAGAAGGAAGACAACAAATGGGGTGGAATTAATGCAGCCACATATGATATTGGCGATGTGCTATTATTATCGGTTGACAGTCCGATCGACTCTTGGGTGCTTGACCCAGGAGCATCTTTACACACCACCCCACACAGTGATATAATGACGAACTACGTGGCTAGGAATTTCGACAAAGTGTATTTAGCCGATGGAGAGCCATTAGACGTTGTTGGTACTGTAGACATTAAGTTAAAGATGTCGAATGGACTCGTGTGGAAGATCACAAAAATTAGACATGTGCCGAAGCTGATGTGGAACCTGATTTCAGTGGGTCAGCTTGACAATCAGGTACACAATGTTAACTTTGGTAACTGGTCCTGAAAGGTAACGAAGGGTGCCATGGTGGTTGGCCGAGGCAAGAAGACTAGTACTCTGTACATAACAACTAGATGTCGTGATACAATCGTTGTTGTTGATAGCACAAAGCAGACAGAGTTGTGGCACTATCGTTTGGGGCATATCAGCCAGAAAGGAATAAAGTTGTTGGTAACGAATGACATGATTCCAGAGTTGATGTCGGTGGATTATCATATGTGTGAGAGTTGTATTCTTGGAAAACAGAAGTGAGTGAGTTTTTCAAGCGTCGACAGAGAATTGAATGTCGAGAAACTGTAATTGGTGCACACGGATGTGTGGGGACCTGCCACCGCCCCCTAACTCGGAGGATCACATTACTATGTGACCTTCATTTATGATTCAACCAAGAAGCTATGAGTTTATTTCATGAAAAATAAATCGGACGTGTTCAGTGTATTCAAAAGGTGGAAATCCATTGTCGAGAATGAGACAAATCTCAAGTTGAAGTGTTTGAGGTTCGACAACGGCAGAGAATACATTGATGGTGACTTCAAACGATACTATGCCGATAATGGGATCAAGATGGTGAAGATTATTCATGGAATGCCGAAAGAATGAACCGAACGTTGAATGAGCGTGCTCGGAGTATGAGAATACACTCTGGGCTGCCCAAGATATTCTGGGAAGATGCAGTCAATACCGCAACCTTCTTAATTAACCGAGGACCGTCTGTTCCTCTAGGTTTCAAAATTCCATAAGAGTCCTGGAGTGGCAAGAATGTAAATCTTTCTTTTCTGAAAGTGTTTGGTTTCTTATCGTACATTTATATTGATGCTACGACTAGAAACAAGCTTGATCCGAAATCTAAAAAGTGTTATTTTATTGGCTATGGTGACACCGAGCTTGGTTACCGATTTTAGGATAAACAGAATCGGAAGGTCATCCGAACCAGGGATGTCGTCTTTAACGAACATGTGTTGTACAAGAACAAGTTGCGAGAGAATTCAGAATGTCAAAACAAGGAATCAGAGACAGTCGATTTAAGGGTCTTCTCGACACCCGAGCCGCAACCAGAGGCAGAGGAACAAACTAGTGATGACGGGGTTGATGAAAATGTTGATTCTGAAACAGATCAGTGGACGCCGATCATGGAACTGCGCAAATCATCCAGGATCAGAAAGCCGGTTCACGAATTCTCTTCATCCCTTAACTACATTATGTTCACTGACAAAGGGGAGTCGGAATGTTACAAAGAAGCAATGCAAGTCGATGAATCGATCAAGTGGGAGCTGGCGATGAAAGATGAGATGGACTCACTATAGGAAAATCACACATGGGAGTTAGTCGAGTTTCCAGCAGAGAATAAGGCATTGCAGAATAAATGAGTTTATCGGATAAAGGAAGAACCCGATGAAAGAAAGCGCTATAAATCAAGACTGGTTGTGAAGGGATTTCAACAGAAAGAAGGCATCGACTACAAAACGATCTTCTCTCCCGTAGTCAAGATGGTGACTATCAGAACTGTTCTTGGGCTGGTAGCAAAGGAAGATTTGCATCATTAACAGATGGACGTTAAAATTATCTTTCTTCACGGTGATTTAGATGAGGAAATCTACGTGCGACGACCGGAGGGATTTGAGGTCAAAAGAAAGGAGAATTTGGTGTGCAAACTTCAAAAGAGATTGTATGGACTGAAATAGGCTCCAAGATAATGGTACAAGAAGTTTGACAGCTTTATGAGTAAAACTGATTTCGTAAGGTGCGAAGAAGATCACTGTTGCTACTTCAAGAGATTTGAAGACTCCTACATGATACTGCTTCTTTATGTCGATGACATGCTGATCGTTGGAGAAAACCTACAGGAGATTGATCGGCTGAAAAGGAAGCTGTCGGAAGAGTTTGCAACGAAGGATTTGAGAGATGCAAAGCAAATCCTTGGGATGAGAATCAACCGAATCAAGGAGGGCATCAAACTCTCACAAGAAGAGTATGTGAAGAAGGTTCTCAAGAGGTTCAACATGCATGATGCCAAGCCAGTCAACACTCTCTTGGCTAGACATTTTCGGTTGTCAAAGGATCAGTCGCCGACAACTGAGGATGAGAAGAAGCATATGGACAAGGTACATTATGCATTGACTATCGACAATATTATGTATACAATGATATGTACGAGGCCATACATTGCATATGCAGTGAGAGTTATCAGCCGATTTATGAGCAATCTGGGAAAGCAACATTGGGAAGCTGTGAAGTGGATATTTAGATATCTGAAAGGCAACTCGAATTCAGTTTTGTGTTTCTGAAAGTCAGAAACAGGATTGCAGGTGTTACACCCCGTAAATTCAAGAAGATAAAATAAGAACATACCAAGGAATATCGGATTAGAAAGTTGAAAGACAAGTTGCCAAACATGTGTTGGACGGATTTTGAGTCTACCTTGGAGTTTTGTACCCCTGTTGTTAAGAATTTCGAGGTGTTTAATAAGCCTAGTGTGTAGTCCGTTAAATCTAGTTCCTAACGCAATAAACCGTTCGTCGATAGGACATCGGAGTCAAAAGTTATGGAAGTTTCAAGTTTGGTGCGCAGAAGGCAGCGCAGCTTTGCTCAGGTACAGTACGCCGCGGCCGGACGCAGGTCGCGCGCCGTTGTACCGGGAGTCCACGGGTTGCAGCCGCGGCGCCGAACGCAGGCGCGCAGATCGCTGGAAATTCTCGAAGCGCCGCGCGCTGGCGGATTTTTGACGCCAGAAGCGGCTAAAAACAGGGATATTTTGATAAAAGGCCTATGGAGGGTGACAAGTGTCCTCCCATCTTTTGACCAAAGGAGGGTCTTATTTTAGGGCCAAGTCTTCAAGACTTGACCATTTGCAAGTGGTTTCCAAGAAAAATCCCCTCATCTCTCTCAAATCATGAACCGGTGAGATTTTTGGAAGGGTTTCAAGAAGGAAAAGTGTCAAGCTTGTAGGGTCTGTGGTAATTTTGAAGTGAAGAAGATTTCGGAAAGAGGGCTTCTTGAGGTAAAATCTTCTCCTTCTTGTGTAAATGAAGTTTTCAAGTTTTAGTAGTCAAGAAATGAGCCTGAGGCTGTTATATTAAAGTTTGAAAAGATTTGGATCTTGTTGTCTTGTTGAAAACCGAAAAGGGGGCATGTTAGCCACTCATGCTGTAATCAATTCATTGTTAGCTAAAAATCGTTGCATGTTATAAATAGGAGGGTATATAATTGGTTATGACTTATATAACATGTTGGAATAACGAGATTGGATTAGAAAGGAAATTGATAGGAAAGTGATATGGTAGCCGAATGGGGCTTGGAATTATTGGGTTGTTTTGTATTATTGTGGGGCGGAATTTTACACGTATTGTAAGGCGTGTAATCCCCTTTGTTGGTTGTTGTTTGGAGCCTTAAATGTGGCTTGTTGGTTATTGTATTCAGCCTTGAAAAAGGTGGCAAAGTAAGTAGAAACAAAGGAAGTGCTGCCCGTTTTTCCGTAGAATTAGAGACCGTATACTTAGTATTATTCTACGTTAGAGGCTAGAAGTTGATAGTCTTGTTGTGACCATTATAGGTTGACACTTCTACGTACGGCGTATTCGGCTTAGCTTGTGGATATTAGCCGAAAAGGTATGTGAACTATCTCCTCTTCTAGCATGATTCCTTAAGATTAAGAGAGTATGTTCTACTCCTTAAATGATCCATTCCTTGTTTGTATTTGGATTGCCTAGAATAGAATTTGTTCTATGTACTTCCTTGATTGTACTTTGATGTTTAAATTGTAAGTTGTAAAATCCATTTTCTTAGTGAAGTTTGGATTCTAAAAAGTGAAAGTGTTTTACTTAAAGTACATAGAGTCTTGAAAAGGAAGTGGTTTCCAAATCTTTTGGGCTAGTGCCTTAGTCCCAAAATCCTAAAGGTCATTATAATGACTTTAGGGGAGTCAAAGAAGTGATTTACTTAATTGTTTTAAAAGAGGAGAAATGACATGATTTAAGAGAAGTAACTTGTTTTAAAGGAGTGAGTTACTTGAGGTTTAAAAGTAGAAGGAACTTGATTTGTAAGTATGTGATACTTGGTTTTAATAGTATAAGTCTCTTGGTTATAAAAGGAATGGATATGTCTAAAACCATAAAGGGTTATAACGGCTTTATGGAAAGTTGGTTATAACGGCTTTATGGAAGGTTTAGAAAGTTGTCTATTTTGATTAAAGGGCATAAGTTGCCTAGATTGTGAAAATTTGAAGTTACTTGATTTCAAGCCTTGAAATGAGTTTTCTAAACGTGTAGTAACTTAATTTGAAAAATAGACATGCCTTGATACTACGGGTGTTAGTATCTTGGGATTTTACATAAAAAATAGTCTTTTGAAAAGAATGTACGTACGTAGTACTTTGGCCTGTTTAATTGAGAATAATTTTATGTGATGTCTTGATTAGTACTTTGGCTTGTTAAATGAGAATTATTCTATGTGTGCCTTGATAAGTACTTTGGCTTGTTTAGTTGAGAATTGCCTATGTGTGCTGGAAATAGCCGGTTGTGTGCTATTGGTATATCAGTCGTTCGGTCATTCCGGGTTTGTGGCATTTGGATATTCGTGGATTTGCTACCCACGATGCGAGGAATACCTCGCGGGTCCGTATGACTTATGCGCGGTGAAATAGTCCCACGCGGGCGGTCCAAATATGCGAGAATACCTCACGCGAGTCCGTAAGGGCTTACGCGGTGAAATAGTCCCACGCGAGAATACCTACGCGGGTCCACGCGCCTACGCGGTGAAATAGTCCCGCGAGTAGGATGGTTAAATGATACTGCGCGGATGGTCTGCTTTGATCATGAGCTTCCTATTTTATATTGTAAGGATACCATCGTTTACTCTCATTGTTAGTAAGGCACAATGTGTTGTAATTTGATTATCATATATGTCCCCGATTTGTTTGTGTCACCCTATGGTCATGATTTTACGATGTGGGATTAAGGCGAGACCACGTGGTATTTAGGACACAGTGGGACTTGGTGTTCATGTATCCTTATTGGTGTTATTACATCGCCGGATCGCCATGGCGATGAGGAAGGATGCCACGCATGATTGATATTACGGGCGTGAGACCCATAGTTATATTTGAGTAGTGACTTTGAGGGCTTCGCCCCCGACTTGACGTGGATCGCTTGTGTATTGTGGTATCGTAGGTTGGCTATCATACATGTCTCCCGCTTTGGTTAGACTGTTATGATTTTATTACGCATTTCATCGCTCACATACTTGGTACATTCTTCGCATCGACCTCCGGCCGCGTCACGCCGCAGTTTAGGCACGTTGTTTGGTGATCGGCAGTGTAGGACCGCCGTAGTTTTGGATAGCTCCTTCGCTCGGAGTTATCTTTTGGTATAAGTTCTTTCAAGATGTGCTTTTGTACGCATGGTACGGGGGCCTTGTCCCGCCATATTTCAAGAAACTCTTAGAGGTCCAGATTCATACGTGGATTGGACTCGTACGGTGTAGTGTCTTTTGTTTATGTATATATGGCACCTTGTCGGCTTTGCCCTCGCACGCATTTGTTGTTTTAAAAAAATGAGGTGTTATTTAATTTCCATTTTACTTGTATTGTTAAGGTAGGCGGTGCCTGGTAGGCACCACCACGCCCGGTTCGGGGCGTGACAGAGTGGTATCGAGCGATCGACCCTGAATGTTTACTGACCGTGTCTAGTAGAAGTCTTGATTATCGGTGTGTTGCGCGCCACACCCATAAACAGTGAGGCTACAGGACATTTAGGAGTTGGTTTCTATTCTTCTTACTCCAAGATCGCGTGCAGAGTCGTGTTAGTAAGATAATTCCTCTCGACGTATTGTTGTGTTACGCTTATGCCTCGAGGGCAACACCGCCTTGAAGGGCAAAGGAGTAGCAGGAGCTACTAGTCGACTCGAGAGAGTTGATAGGGCTTATGCCTGTGTTATACTGGATGTTGTACCACACGGCGATGAGTTCTTGCGCCAGTCTTGAGACCACAGACCAGAGCCTCTGCTTCGCCAGGGGAAGACTTTAGGTCATGAAGGAAGCCATTATGTTATTGACCAAGATTGCGGTGCTACGCTTTCCTCGCAGGGGTTATTCGGCGGCATGCAGGCAGTGTAGGTAGGGGGCCAGCGCGGAGATCTGCGTAAGAGGGCAAGACCGGTTGGTTATTCCGGTGAGTTTTTGGACGAGCTGCCTCAGCAGCGAGTGAGATATTCGTCCCAGCCTACCCAGTACATACCCCCGCAGTCCACAGGTGGGAGGTTTGACCCCACAAGGTATTTAGGAGCCGGTCCAAGCTCCAGAGGTAGAGGTCCTCAGAGGAGCAGAGGATTTTCTCGGTCGAGGCCACATATTCCTCAGTGTATCATATGTGGTAAGCGTCATTCGGGGAAATGCCGTTATGACACAGATGGTTGTTATTATTGTGGCCGTCCGGGCCACAAGAAGTGGGAGTGTCCGGTTAGAAAGAGCGCCGGTAAGGTGGCTCAGCCTATGAGGCCGATGGTTGATTCCCTTTCCTCCACAGCTGTGCGTCCCCCAGGGCAGGGTGTTCAGATGTCAGCCAGTCGTGGTAGAGGTCAGGGTGGAGTTTATAGTTCTGGCGGTCCTTCGAACCGCATAGATGACGTGACTATTGGACAGGATCAGGAGGCAACATCTCATGGGGTTACAGGTATATCTCGATTCTTTTGAATCATGCGTGCTTTGATAGATTCAGATTTCGCCCTAGCATATGTTTTCCCTTTGTTGCTAGCAGTTGTAAGTGATAGTACCCCAGAGGTAGGGATACTTTGATTAGTAAAGTGAGAAGTTAAGAATGTTGGCAAGAATGATAAGTAAACTGAGACCATAGTTGTGTAGAGTTCACACGTAGTAATTACCCCGTAACAGTGTAAGACCGATAGGAAGGATGTCGATGAGAAATACTTTGACTTATGTGACGAACCTCTAGTGAATAGGGGATAGGTAAGAAGACTGGAGATAAGAGAGAGATTTATTTCGGACTAAGAATGAGGAGTTAAGTGACGATGAGTCGGGTTATGGACTCATTTTGGGTCACCGATAGTATGGAATGGGGATGACGATTAGAAATGGTCCCGCATGTGATAGGTCCCGAGGATGCAAGGCCCCGCTTTAGTTAATTGTGGTACGAGTTTGTGGACGTTGCTCCACCGAACTAGGTCGAAAGGACCGGTAAGAGCCTTAACGGAATGTAAGTAACGATATGGCCAAGTTGGTTAGTAACTCCAAGGATTGGGAACGTAAACAAAATTTGAGATTTTGTACGTGTACTAGATGAGTTTGAAAGTACGAAAGTATGACAAGTAAGGAAAGAAAGGAACCTCTAAGGATCCCGTGTTAGGGAAGATCAGAACCTTCGAGTTTTGTGAGAAGGACCACTGACGGCGTCCATTATTATGTTTACGTATGTTATGTGGTGGCCATGCGTGGCATCGTTGGTCTGTGCATTTGATTGTTAGGCATAGTATAGAGATTGTGTCGGAGTTTGTATAGCGTGACAACCGACTAAGAACATTCGGGGACGAATGTTTCTAAGGGGAGATTGCAGGTGTTACACCCCGTAAATTCAAGAAGATAAGATAAGAACATACCAAGGAATATCGGATTAGAAAGTTGAAAGACAAGTTGCCAAACATGTGTTGGACGGATTTTGAGTCTACCTTGGAGTGTTGTACCCCTGTTGTTAAGAATTTCGAGGTGTTTAATAAGCCTAGTGTGTATTCCGTTAAATCTAGTTCCCAACGCAACAAACCGTTCGTCGATAGGACATCGGAGTCAAAAGTTATGGAAGTTTCAAGTTTGGTGCGCAGAAGCGCGCAGCTTTGCTCGTGGGTACAGTGCGGGCCGGAATCAGGGTCGCGCGCCGGTTGTACTGGGAGTCCACGGGGGTTGCAGAGCCACGGCGGAATGCAGGTCGCGCGCCGAATGCCGGAAATTTCGAGTGGAAGCGCCGCACACGCGTGGCCGCTGGTCCCAGCGCGGATTTTTGACGTGGTAAGGGGCGAAAAACAAGGGATATTTTGATAAAAGGCCTATGGGAGGGTGACAAGTGTCCCTCCAATCTTTTTGACCAAAGGAGGGTCTTATTTTAGGGCCAAGTCTTCAAGACTTGACCATTTGCAAGGGTTTCCTAAGAAAAATCCCGCTCCTCTCTCTCAAATTGATGAACCCCTGTGAGATTTTTGGAAGGGTTTCAAGAAGGAAAAGTGTTGGCAAGCTTGTAGAGGGTTCGTGTCGGTAATTTTGAAGTGAAGAAGATTTCGGAAAGAGGACTTCTTAAGGTAAAATCTTCTCCTTCTTGTGTAAATGAAGTTTTCAAGTTTTAGTAGTCAAGAAATGAGCCTGAGGCTGTTATATTAAAGTTTGAAAAGATTTGGATCTTGTTGTCTTGTTGAAAACCGAAAAGGGGGCATGTTAGCCACTCATGCTGTAATCAATTCATTGTTAGCTAAAAATTGTTGCATGTTATAAATAGGAGGGTATATAATTGGTTATGACTTATATAACATGTTGGAATAACGAGATTGGATTAGAAAGGAAATTGATAGGAAAGTGATATGGTAGCCGAATGGGGCTTGGAATTATTGGGTTGTTTTGTATTATTGTGGGGCGGAATTTTACACGTATTGTAAGGCGTGTAATCCCCTTTGTTGGTTGTTGTTTGGAGCCTTAAATGTGGCTTGTTGGTTATTGTATTCGGCCTTGAAAAAGGTGGCAAAGTGAGTAGAAACAAAGGAAGTGTTACCCGTTTTTCCGTAGAATTAGAGACCGTATACTTAGTATTATTCTACGTTAGAGGCTAGAAGTTGATAGTCTTGTTGTGACCATTATAGGTTGACACTTCTACGTACGGTGTATTCGGCTTAGCTTGTGGATATTAGCCGAAAAGGTATGTGAACTATCTCCTCTTCTAGCATGATTCCTTAAGATTAAGAGAGTATGTTCTACTCCTTAAATGATCCATTCCTTGTTTGTATTTGGATTGCCTAGAATAGAATTTGTTCTATGTACTTCCTTGATTGTACTTTGATGTTTAAATTGTAAGTTGTAAAATCCATTTTCTTAGTGAAGTTTGGATTCTAAAAAGTGAAAGTGTTTTACTTAAAGTACATAGAGTCTTGAAAAGGAAGTGGTTTCCAAATCTTTTGGGCTAGTGTCTTAGTCCCAAAATCCTAAAGGTCATTATAATGACTTTAGGGGAGTCAAAAGAGTGATTTACTTAATTGTTTTAAAAGAGGAGAAATGACATGATTTAAGAGAAGTAACTTGTTTTAAAGGAGTGAGTTACTTGAGGTTTAAAAGTAGAAGGAACATGATTTGTAAGTATGTGATACTTTGTTTTAATAGTATAAGTCTCTTGGTTATAAAAGGAATGGATATGTCTAAAACCATAAAGGGTTATAACGGCTTTATGGAAAGTTGGTTATAACGGCTTTATGGAAGATTTAGAAAGTTGTCTATTTTGATTAAAGGGCATAAGTTGCCTAGATTGTGAAAATTTGAAGTTACTTGATTTCAAGCCTTGAAATGAGTTTTCTAAACGTGTAGTAACTTAATTTGAAAAATAGACATGCCTTGATACTACGGGTGTTAGTATCTTGGGATTTTACATAAAAAAGAGTCTTTTGAAAAGAATGTACGTACGTAGTACTTTGGCCTGTTTAATTGAGAATAATTCTATGTGATGCCTTGATTAGTACTTTGGCTTGTTAAATGAGAATTATTCTATGTGTGCCTTGATAAGTACTTTGGCTTGTTTAGTTGAGAATTGCCTATGTGTGCTGGAAATAGCCGGTTGTGTGCTATTGGTATATCAGTCGTTTCGGGGTCATTCCCCGGGTTTGTGGCATTTGGATATTCCGTGGATTTGCTACCCATGATGCGAGGAATACCTCATGCGGGTCCGTAAGGACTTATGCGGGTGAAATAGTCCCATGCGGGCGGGTCCAGCCTATGCGAGGAATACCTCATGCGAGTCTGTAAGGGCTTATGCGGGTGAAATAGTCCCATGCGAGGAATACCTCACGCGGGTGCACGCGGCCTATGCGGGTGAAAAAGTCCCAGGAGTAGGATGGTTAAATGATACTGCGGGCGGATGGTCTGTTTGATCACGAGCTTCATATTTTATATTGTAAGGATACTCATTATTTACTCATTGTTAGTAAGGCACAATGTGTTGTAATTTGATTATCATATATGTCCCCGGATTTGTTTGTGTCACCCTATGGTCATGCTTTTACGATGTGGGATTCCGGGGCAGGAGACCACGTGGTATTTAGGACACAGGTGGGACTTGGTGTTCATGTATCCTTATTGGTGTTATTACATCGTGGATCGCCAGGTGAGGAAGGATGCCACGGGCATGATTGATATTATGGGCGTGAGACCCATAGTTATATTTGAGTAGTGACTTTGAGGGCTTGCGTCCCTGACTTGATGTGACTGCTTGTGTATTGTGTACTGTAGGTTGGCTATCATACATGTCTCCTGCTTTGGTTAGACTGTTATGATTTTATTACGATTTCATCGCTCACATACTTGGTACATTCTTCGTCTTGACCTCGCCCGGGGTGCGTTAAATCTTTGCGAGTTTAGGTACGATGTTTGGTGATCGGCAGTGTAGGACCGCTCGAGTTTTGGATAGCTCCTTCGTTGGGAGTTATCTTTTTGGTATAAGTTCTTTCAAGATGTGCTTTGTACAGATTATGGTATGCTGGGGCCTTGTCCGTCATATTTCATAAAACTCTTAGAGTGCAGATTCATATGTGGGATTGGACTCATGTAGTAAGGTCTTTTGTTTATGTATATATGGCGGCCTTGTCGGCTTTGCCTCGCACGCATCAGTTGTTTTAAAAATGAGGTGTTATTTAATTTCCATTTGTTTACTTGTATTGTTAAGGTAGAAGGGTGCCGGTAGGGCACCGATCCACGCCCGTGGTTCGGCGTGACAGAGTGGTATCGAGCGATCGGTCCTCGGAATGTCTCTGCACCGTGTCTAGTAGAGTCTTGATTATCGGTGTGTTGCGCGCCACACCCATAAACGAGAGGCTACAGGACATTTAGGAGTTGGTTTCTATTCTTCTTACTCCAAGATCGTGCCGTAGAAATGTTAGTAAGATAATTCCTCTCGACGTATTGTTGTGTTCGATTATGCCTCGGAGGGCAACGGCGCCTTGAAGGGCAAAGGAGTAGCGAGAGCTACTAGTCGACTCAGAGAGTTGATAGGGCTTATGCGGAGTTATCTGGATGTTGTACCACGATCGGCGAGTTCTGCGCCCAGTCTTGAGACCACGCGACACGAGCCTCTGATTTCGATTAGGGAAGACTTTAGGGTCATGAAGGAAGTCATTATGTTATTGACCAAGATAGCGATGCTACTGATTTCCTTAGCGAGGTTATTCGGCGATGCAGAGCAGTGTGTACAGAGGGTAGGGCAGCGCAGATCTGCGTGAAGAGGCAAGACCGGTTGGTTATTCGGTGAGTTTTGGACGAGTGCCTCGGCCGAGTGAGATATTCGTCGGCCTACCCGGTACATACCCCATGATCCCACGGTGAGAGGTTTGACCACAAGGTATTTAGGAGCGGTCCAAGCTCAGAGGTAGAGGTCCTCGGAGAGCAGAGGATTTTCTCGGCCGAGCCACATATTCCTCGATGTATCATATGTAGTAGCGTCATTCGGGAAATGCCGTTATGACACGATGGTTGTTATTATTGTGGCCGTCCGCCACGAAAGTGGAGTGTCCGGTTAGAAAAGCGCGGTAAGGTGGCTCACTATGAGGCCGATGGTTGATTCCACTCCTCGCGGTATCGTCCCGAGCGAGGTGTTGGATGTCACCGATCGTGGTAGAGTCGAGTGAGTTTATAGTTCGCGGTCCTTGAACCGCATAGATGACGTGACTATTGGACGGGATCGAGGCAACATCTCTCTGGGGTTCTGGTATATCTCGATTCTTTTGAATCACGCGTGCTTTGATAGATTCGATTTCATACAGCATATGTTTTCCTTTGTTGCTAGCGATTGTAAGTGATAGTACCCAGTAGGGATACTTTGATTAGTAAAGTGAGAAGTTAAGAATGTTGGCAAGAATGATAAGTGGCGAGACCATAGTTGTGTAGAGTTCACACGCGTAGTAATTACCCCGCAATGATGTAAGACCGATAGGAAGGATGTCTGAGAAATATTTTGACTTATGTGACGAACCTCACAGTGAATAGGGGATAGGGTAAAGTACTGGAGATAAGAGAGATTTATTTCGGACTAAGAATGAGGAGTTAAGTGTGACGATGAGTCGGGTTATGGACTCATTTTGGGTCACCGATAGTATGGAATGGGGTGATGTGATTAGAAATGGTCAGTTATGTGATAGGGTCCAGGACGCAAGGCCCCGTTTAGTTAATTGTGGTACGAGTTTGTGGACGTTCCACCTAACTAGGTCGAAAGGACCGAAGAGCCTTAACGGGAATGTAAGTAACGATATGGCCAAGTTGGTTAGTAACTCAAGGATTGGGAACGAAACAAAATTTGAGATTTTGACGTGTACTAGATGAGTTTGAAAGTACGAGAAAGTATGACAAGTAAGGAAAGAAAGGAACCTCTAAGGATCCCGTGTTAGGAAGATCGTAACCTTCGAGTTTTGTGAGAAGGGACCACGACGGAAGGTCCATTATTATGTTTACGTATGTTATGTCGTGGCCGTGCGTGCATCGTTGGTCTGCGTTTGATTGTTAGGCATAGTATAGATTTGTCTGAGTTTGTATAGCGTGACAACCGACTAAGAACATTCGGGGACGAATGTTTCTAAAGGGAGATTGCAGGTGTTACACCCCGTAAATTCAAGAAGATAAGATAAGAACATACCAAGGAATATCGGATTAGAAAGTTGAAAGACAAGTTGCCAAACATGTGTTGGACGGATTTTGAGTCTACCTTGGAGTGTTGTACCCCTGTTGTTAAGAATTTCGAGGTGTTTAATAAGCCTAGTGTGTAGTCCGTTAAATCTAGTTCCCAACGCAACAAACCGCTAAATCGATAGGACATCGGAGTCAAAAGTTATGGAAGTTTCAAGTTTGGTGCGCAGAAGGCAAGCGGCGATTTTGGTTCAGTACAGCGCGGCACGAACGCAGGGCCGCGGCGCCGGTTGTACTGGGAGTCCACGGGGGTTGCAGAGCCGCGGCGCCGGAATGCAGGGCCGCGGCGTCGGAATGCTGGAAATTCTCAGAAGTGGAAGCGCCGCGGCGCCGTGAGTCTAAATTGTATACACCGATAAATTGAATTATTTTTACACTATCTGATCAACTAAAAGAAGATATAAATAGATGCTCATAATTAGCGAAATTAGTAATTCAAAAATGATACAAGTATATATATACATTAACTATTATTGTATAAAAGCTAAATCCATATTATTATATAGAAGGGGCTATTCTGACCCCCCGAATATACTTATTGGCACCTGATTGTAATTCTTACAAATGAAATTGACCTTATAAAATACTACCACAGTTAATCGTTTTTTATCAATCTCTTCATTGGAAGCATAACCTCTTTGGAAGACTACGAATTTCCCAATTGTAAGACAGGTCCAGTTATCTTAAGTGTACTTGATCTCCAATGGAAGACGGTAACTGCTTAAATTCTAACTTACATAATGAGACAAACTTTTCGAGGACAGAGGACCAGAAGACACCAATTTAGCAAAACCAATGGACATGATACCTTCATCATCATTTAAATTATTTCACGGATATTGCTGCTTGATGTGCTTGCTGAAAAAGAAGATGCAGCCAAATCATGGATGAGATCATGTATCTTGAAATAAGTATTACCACCAGACTTATCTTCTTCAATCTCTTGGAAGAACGCCCTCGCGTATAATTCTTTCCATACTTCATTACCCACATCCTCTAGCTCTAAGTTTCCTCTTGATAAAAGAAAGCCGTGTGCCATCCACCAGAGAGAAATTAGCCTTTCCTTTGCCATCCTAGAGTCTTTTGGGAATACCGCACAATACGCAAAGTATTGTCTCAAATCAAGTGGAGGTGATGGTAACTCAGTCTCAGGGCAAGAAAAATAGAATTTTCTCATGTGGTAAATGTTGGAACTTGTATGGGATTAAGAAAAAACAAGTGATCAAAAGTGGCCTCGGATTTTTTGCCAAAGAACCGCGGCGCTTCTCGTCCAGTGAGCAAAATTATTTCACCATCGGAAGGGCCGCGACGCCTGATTGGCACTGAGCTACTGGAATCTGAAAAATGAATTAGGGTCGCGGCGCTGAGGGCAAGAGCCGCGGCGCTTGGGCAACGGTCATTTTCTGGAAATGTCCAAAAGTTGTGTCTCTTCCCTAAAGTCACAACCTTTGGTATGAAAGACTACAATGGTCGAAAATATTACTATATAAAAGTGATGATCACTTGTTTGAAGCATACAACACAATTAACACAAACTAATCTTATGATTTGAAAATCAAAATATTCTAAGATTGTGAATTGCTTCTTCTTTCAAAACACATTTCTGAAGAACACATATAGTAAATTCGTCAAAGGTAAAGTTCTTGTGCTAGAACTCTCACTTAGATAGTTATATCCTCTAGACAGACGTCCGAAGAACTACAGCACAAGTGGAGACGCATTTTTGTCTTAGGACACTGCATTGCAGGCTCTATCGACATCAAGTTAGTATGTGTTTACAATTCGCTGATTTCAAGTTATATTGAATTGTTATTATATTATTGTACTTATTCATTGATATACTAGATTGACACTAACAATCTAAGACAAAATTCTC
The DNA here is from genome assembly GCA_029844215.1 of Przewalskia tangutica. Lineage (NCBI taxonomy): Eukaryota > Viridiplantae > Streptophyta > Magnoliopsida > Solanales > Solanaceae > Przewalskia > Przewalskia tangutica. The sequence goes on along the minus strand of CM056718.1, from coordinate 137,932,329 downwards.
ATAAATTTTTTCTGATTTGTTGAGCTTGCAAATTTTTTCCAGAGAATTCAATTTCCTGATTTGCAAAAGATGGATCAATCTGGATCGTCAATGGTGAAAAACCATGTTGAGAAACCCAAGAAATTTAAGGGTTCTGTTTCAAACGCTAGTAACAAAAAATGCTGTTTTATTTGATCACTCTCCAAGTGGCAAATGTGTTGACTGTCGAGGCTCCAACGGCACTGCCGGAAGGAGAAGGGGAGAATGCTCTTACTGATGCGGAGAGAGCCGAAAGACTGAAGGCTATTGAGACTTGGTGGAGCCCAGAGTTTCTTTGCAAGAACTACATTCTCAACGCCTTAGACGATACTCTCTATGATATATACTCCACGTTCAGAACAACATGGGAGTTATGGCAGTCACTGAAGAACAAGTGCAAATCTGAGGTTGTTTGTTCGAAAAAGTTCATCATCGGCAAGTTCCCGAACTTCAAGATGAGCGATATAAAATTTATTGTCAAGCAAGTTGAGGAACTCCAAGTCATTGTTCACGAACTAGAGGTTGAAAGTATGGGCCTTAACCAAAATTTCCTTTTTGGTGCTATTATTGAGAAATTACCTCATTCTTGGAAGAATTTTAAGGTTTATTTGAAGCATCTAACCGGAGAGATGAGTTTTGAGCAACTGGTTCTGAAAATTCGTGTTGAAGAGGACAACCGGAAGAATGAAAGGGCTGATGTTGTTTCATTGGAGCCTAATGCCAACATGGTAGAAGGCAATGCTTCCAAGACCAAGTTTCAGAAAGGCAAGGGCAAATTTATTGGTCCCAAACCATCTTTTGCAACCGGGATGAATGCACTCGCCCCACAAAGGACCAATGCATTCAAGAAACCACAACCAGGACTATGTTGGGTATGTGGCAAACATGGGCACAGAGCAAAAGATTGTCGCCTCCGCAAGAGTCAAGGTGGTGGTGTTGGAGGTTCGAGTAATGTCAACCAATCCAACCGGGCTGAAACTAAAAACCAATTCATTGGGGTTGTGACTGCTCAAGCAAATCTGATTACAAATTCAACCAATTGGTGGATGAATACGGGTGCTACAATGCATGTATGTTCAGAAAATGACATGTTTTCATCTTACCAAGCCATCAAGGATGGAGAACCACTGTTCGTGGGAAATGCTGCTGCTACAAAGGTAGAAAGGAAAGGGAAAGTGACTTTGAAGCTCACTTCCGGGAATGATCTTGTGCTCACAAATGTGTTGCACGTGTCTGAAATCTGTAAGAATTTGATTTCTGAGTCTGTTCTTACTTCTTAGTAACAAGGGCTTCAAAATTGTAATAGAATCCGACAAATTTATAGTCACCAAAGATGGGGTGTATGTAGGCAAGAGTTACCTCAGTGAGGGCTCTTCAAATGAAGTATTGTACCTACTGTCGCGCCCATTTTTTTACCAGAGCCGAAACGGTGTACGACATATGGGTGAATTCTAAATTTAATTTAAGGAGTCGCCACCTAATTATTTTAAAGATGAATTAGGACAACTACTTAGTAAACTAGAACACTTTATATAGCATGAAAATGCTACAAATGATCTCGGTTTAATGATCTGCAAAGCTTAGTAAGGATTCTTTATTATCCTAAAGGGAGGGGTTAGACATCCTCTAAGATCTGCTAACTTGCGGTTGTTCGATCAAAGTTAGGTTAATATTATGTATAAAAATGCATGTTTTTGAAAGTATAAAGCTAAGAAAGGATGTTGCAAATAATCACTTGAAAGATGTATATATTTTTTGAGAAATTTGCATGAAATTTATTTTAACCGCATGAAAGGTAATTTGTTTGAAAATTATATGTTGTGTATAAAATTAAAGTTTTATGAAAATATGCACTTGTAAGACATTATTAAAAAGCATGTTGTAGAGATATGAAAAATAAACATCCGTTTTAAGCTACCCTCCCCTTTAATATATTGGTCTCAAATCTACCTATGCTACACATTTAAATATTTTTAAATATTTATATGAGATCACATATTATAACAAGAAAATAAAATGAACGGCGGAATTAAGGAATAATGATAAAAGAGCGAATGGAGCGGATGATGTTGTCATCCGGCCCATTTGGTTTAGGAGTTCCGAAGTCGAGGAATGCAAAGAACATGGACGCGGCTCTTTATTTTCGTCGAGTCGTGTTGAGTCTCATGCCGAGACTCTTCATATACTCCCGAGGCATTTCATGTAAAAAAAAGAAAGGAAAAGGATTAGAAAATATTCCAAACCTTGCCAACAATAAACAACTAAAGTGAATACTTATGTGAACTTAAACACACACACATGTATATATATATATATACTTTAACTATTTGTTTAATTGTAACGGCCTCCAAAACGAACCAACAGATCCAAAAAAAAAAAAATGTAAAACAAAAATTGTTCAGCCGAGGCATCGGGCCTTATACTAACAGTAAGTAGAGAAACATGTACTATATACTCATGATTCTTGACTGAAACATATAGACAAGATAGTTCTACTTCAAATAAAACAACAATGACGAACTGGCCATCAACAAAAGTGGGTTTAGCCAAAATAAATATATAGCGATAGGGAAACAAAAGGAAAGCCAGAGAACAGGAGGATGGGTTAAGCCAAGCCCATGTACATATGTTAAAGGGAAATCTGCTGGGCCCAATTCACAAAGAGAGCAAATATGTCAAGCAGGTGTGGTACACTTAAGTGTATATAAATATATATAAACCCCTATATATACCTGAGCCTTACATCCTGTATACTCTGAAGTCTACCACCTGTATACTTCAGCTTTCTCATACTGAAAGCAGGTAAAATGACAGATACATGGGGGTGATCATAAAATAGGACAACACCATGCTTTTCAGAGACTAAAAATCACTTAACAGAAATTAGATACTCACATTCACATTCAACACTATATGTCTTGGCATAGTGACCCTCAAACAATCCAAATGAGGCATGTGAATCGATCAATCTATAGATAGTTTCATGCTGACAACAAGATGACTTAAGAGAGTACTATAATCCTAAAGCAAAAACATTTTTTACACTCAAACAAATTATATAGATTTAAACCAATTCAGGTGCACATCCAAGATAAACAGAGCTAAGCTAGAGGATTAATCAGGGAGGATATTTCAGACATGACCAAGACATACAATAAGGCCAAAATGATAATCAAACAGTCTTCCTAGGTTCAAAAAATCAACATGCCATTACTTTTAAAATATATATATACCGAATGATCTGATTTCAGGACTTTAACAAGATACACACATCACAAAGATTTATATCTAATAAAGGCATACAGGAATTCGGAAGCTAAGACCTGTATAAATTCCCCATCCTACTTCTACCATTATACACTTATGCACATTAGCTCATAAGCATATTGACCAGGATTTCAAGTTAAACCACCCTACTAACTATGATAAGAGACCCAAACAAACATATTTAGCCCCCATAATCAACTAGACGTAGTTCTAAACTCTTATTCTCAGACATTTATAGCATATAAAGAGCAGGGGGGCATATTAATTCTTAACTAATCATAAGATCTTGATTGTGTCCAGTGTCATTTTCTTTTAACACAGAAACCAATACTAAAATAGTAGCACATATTACATCATATTGATATAACATAACAGATCATACAAAAAATCCGAATTTTTCAGAATATAAACATAAACAGAACAAACAAGAAATATAGGGAAATAGTAGGAGTTTGAGTTCGTTGACCTTCTCCGGTAGCGAACCGAGGCGTGTTGAGACGATTTTAGTGTATGGCGATAAAGAAAGAAAGTTTTCAGGATTTAGATGGCTTTTCAATCTAAAACTGAGAGTAAACAACAAGGGGGATTTCTTTTCTGATTTTTAACTCTGAGAAAAAGAGGGGTATTTCTTCTGATTTTCTAGAACTCGAATTGAGAAAAAGGGAAAATAAGCTTTCTTTGGTTTTTTTTTGTTCTTGGCTCTTTTGGGGACTGAAAAATCGATCTTGCATTCAAAAGAAATGGACCCTTGAACACAAACTCGAGGGCTGTATTTATAGCCACAAATTGAGGGGTTTCAATTTGAAATTCAAATTGGAAAGAAAAGGGGGAAAATTCTGAGATTAGAGCTGTTGGGACAGAGGTATGGGTTCAATCCTTTAGGTCCAAACTTAAACGAACCTGAATCGATGTTTTACCCACTGAATCGAAGAGAGGAGGGCTCGATTCAGTGGACAAAACAAATTCGTGGCTCAGAGGATTCAGAAAATGACGGGAGGGGTGATGTGAGATGTCTGATGATGCGGATTTTCGGGGGTAAAGGGAGCGAGTTTTCGGGGATTTTGCAGGTGATGGGTGATGGTTCAAGGTATGGGGGTGTCAGTGATGGGTAAAGGTGCTGGACTGGTGGTCTGTTGGGTGTGGTGGAGATTATCCGGCAGGTAAAGGGAAGTCGACGATGGAGGACTGCTGGTCGTTGTGGGGTTCGTCGGTTGGGGATTTGGTTTGGTTTGAACTTTGAAGTGGACGAAAATGGAGGTTTTGGTTTTGATTTCTGGAAGGGACGTTTTAGTTAGGGGGTTGTTCAGTTTTGAAAAAATAGGAGGTTGGGCTTGGGTCGGGGTAATGGGCTGCGCAGTGGGCTATTGAATGGGAATATTGGGCTGATTTCGTTGGGAAAAAAGGAGATTTGATTAGCCCAAATTATGGATAATTGGTAATTAATCCAAATCTTAATTAATTAAAATATGCTTCTTTTGTCCTGATTAATTTCTCTACCCATGCGTAAATCACGATACAAAATATTTAATATTTAATTTAATTTAAGTAAACGGTGATATCCATATGAGAATGATTAATTTGGTAATTGGTGAAAAAATATTAAGAGAAAATTAATTACCAATGTTGATGCCGAAATATAAAAATTATTTTGCTTTTATTTTAATTATAAAAAATATAATAATCGATATTTTAAAATCATGCGGTAATTAGTGAAAATATTAAAACTTTGCATTTTTGAGATTTTTCAAGACTGAGAAGCATAGTGAAATTAATATAAGATAAAGGGACAACCTAAATGAAATGTTCAGTAAATGTGGGACAAAATTGGGTGTCAACACCTACTCAGGCAGTTGTCATTATTAATGAAAATGCAGGCACCGGCACTGCTTCTATGTATATGGTTGATTCCCCTTCTTTATGACATTCTCGATTAGGTCATGTTAATTATCGTTCCTTATAAAGAATGGTAAAGATAGGCATGTTGCCAAAATATTCTATGAACAAAATGACTAAATGTGGAGTTTGCATAGAATCAAAGTATGCAAGTCATCCTCATAAATTTGCTGTGAAATCAAATGAAGTTCTTGGTTTAATTCATAGTGATTTGTGTGATTACCAAGCAATCCCTTCGCGTGGAGGAAAGAATTATTATATATCGTTTATCGATGATTGCAGTAAATTTTGCTATGTATACTTAATACATACCAAAGATGAGGCTTTGAACATGTTTAAAACATACAAAGCAGAAGTGGAAAACCAACTTGACAAAAGAATTAAAATTCTAAGGTCAGACAGAGATGGTGAATATCAATCAAATGAGTTCAAAGAATTTTGTTCTACTCATGGTATAGTTCACCAAACCACTGCGCCATATACTCTAAAATAAAAATGGAGTTGCCGAACGTAAGAATAGAACATTGAAGAATATGATAAATTCAATGTTGATTAATTCGGGGGCACCCCTTAGTCTATGGGGTGAGGCGTTAATTACTGCAAATATGATATTGAATAAAATCCCTCAAAAGAAAAACGATCAATCTCCTTATGAATTGTGGAAAAGAAGATTTTCTACTTTCAAAAGGATAAAAGTGTGGGGTTGCCTAGCGAAAGTTCAATTTCTCTTGCCAAAGACAACTAAACTTGGACAAAAAATGGTGGATTGCATATATATTTGTCATGCCCATAATAGTGCAGCATATAAGTTTTTGGTGTATCGTTCCGATGTTGAAGGTATTCACAAGAACACACTAATGGAATCTACTGAGGCAGAATTTTTTGAGGATATTTTTCCTTACAACAACACGGATACAAGTGTTCTTAATCATAAGAAGAGGACACTGCTTCAAGATGAGTCATACCAAGACACTCAAAATGATGAACATCTTACTTCCTCTGTTCAAGAAGAAAATTCTAAACTAAGGAGAAGTAAACGTGAAAAAGTTGTCAAAGATTTTGAACCGGACTTTATGACCTTTTCCGTTGAAGGAGAACCTCAAACATATAGGGCTGCTATGGAATCATTCGAAGCACCTTATTGGAAGGAGGCTATCCAAAGTGAGGTAGAATCCATTGTACAAAATAATACATGGATATTAGTTAATCTTCCTCCGGGACAAAAACCAATAGACCATAAATGGATTTTCAAACGGAAATTAAGGCCTGATGGTACTATAAAAAATACAAAGCTCGTATTACCAAGGGGTTTAGACGAAAAGAAGGTGTAGATTTCTTTGATACCTACTCACCAGTATCTAGAATTACGTCTATAAGTACGTTAATTGCTATAGCAGCGATTCACAATTTGAAAATACACCAAATGGATATGAAAACTGCATGAATGGTGAACTAGATGAAGAAATTTACATGGAACAACCCGAAGGGTTTGTTGTTAAAGGTCAAGAGAATAAAGTCTGCAAATTGATTAAGTCTTTATATGGACTTAAACAGGCTCCAAAACTGTGGCTTGAAAAGTTTGATAATACATTATTATCAAATGGTTTTCAAATAAATGAATGTGAAGTGTCTACATTAAGGAGTGTAATAATGCATATGTCATTATATGCTTGTATGTGGATGATATGCTAATTATGGGAACAAGTAAGGATGTAATTAACCAAACTAAGAAGATGTTGCATGTCGTTTTCGATATGAAAGATATGGGAATAACGGATGTCATTATTGGTATTAGAATTTAAAGAAATTCCGAGGGTTATATATTAACTCAATCCCATTATGTTGAGAAGGTCCTTAGAAAATTTGGACATTATGATGATAGACCGGTTGTTACCCCATTTGATCCCGCTAGTCACCTTAAGAAGAATGAAAGTGAAAGTATGTCTCAATTGGAGTATATACAAGTTCTTGGAAGCTTGATGTACATAATGAATTGTACAAGACCGGATTTAGCATATACAATTAGTCGACTTAGTCGATACTCACATAATCTTGGAAATGATCATTGGGTTGCACTAATAAGGGTACTATGATATCTAAAGCATACAATGAACTATGGGTTGCATTATACAAAATATCCTCCCGTGTTAGAATGATATTGTGATGCTAATTGGATTTCCAACCATTCAGAAAGTAAGTCCACAAGTGGTTATGTATTTACACTTGGTGGAGCGTCGGTATCTTGAAAATCATCAAAGCAAACAGTAAATACGCGATCAACTATGGAAGCAGAGTTTGTAGCCTTGGATAAAGTTGTCGAAGAAGCATAATGACTAAGAAACTTCCTAGAAGGTATTCCGTTGTGGACAAAGTCTGTGACGGCTATTTGCATACATTGTGATAGTATGGCTTCCCTGACGAGGGAAAAAAATCAAATATACAATGGCAAATCGAGGCATATAAGGCGACGTCATAATACAATATGAAGCTTGCTGAAGAATGGAATTATTTCCATTGATTATGTAAAGTCAAATGCCAATATAGCGGATCATTTGATAAAAGACCTTAACAGAGAGCAAGTCGTATTTACATCGAGGGGAATGAGCTTAAAGCCAATGCAATGAGTCGTTAACTGGCGGAAACCTAACCTATCATAATTGTAGATCTCATGGTTTAGGTTCAATAGGAAAACTAGTTGGGGAAGACTCAAGGAGCATAAAACACACATATGCTCATTCCTATGGTGTACTAAATGGGTTAATCTGTTGATGTTTAAGGGATGAATATATTATTCTTAATAATACTCAAAAGCATATATGGTGGGATAGTACGGACTATTTTTGTTTGGTATTACCTATATGAGATTGATATGGGGTCGCATCTGGGAGAACCGATATGGCTACGTTCTCTAGAAATTCTCATGAAGAAGGAGTTGTTCACGACCGAAATGAACACAACCGTAAGAATTGAAATATGTTGATATGATATGTGTGATACTTGTTGTCTTGGTTTACTACAAAATGTGAATAGTTCAAGACATACGTTCACTATTTCACAAGTAGACCCGATAGATATTTACTACGAACGGTTCAAATCCAAAAGACACTTTTTCCGATGCATATCATATCGCGTTGTTCAGAAATCAAGAAAAGTTCCTTATTATCTTATTTTCTATCCAAAATGGGGTATTGTTGATGTTTGAATAGAAAATGTGGGGTAATGTTGGAACTTGTATGAGATTAAGAATAAATAAGTGATAAAAAATGGCCTCAGATTTTTTGCCGAAGAGCCGCAGCACCTGGAATTAGGGTCGTCACGCCTCTCGTCCAGTGAGCAAAAATATTTCACCGTCGAAAGGGTCGCGGCGCCTGATTGACAATGAGCTACTGGATTTTGGAAAATGAATTAGGGCCCTTGGGCAACGGTCATTTTCTGGAAATGTCCAAAAGTTGTGTCTCTTCCCTAAAGTCACAACCTTTGATATGAAAGACTGCAATGGTCGAACATATTACTTTATAAAGGTGATGATAACAACACAATTAACACAAACTAATCTTATGATTTGAAAATCAAAATTATTCTAAGATTGTGAATTGCTTCTTCTTCCAAAACACATTTCTGAAGAACACATGTAGTAAATTCGTCAGAGGTGAAGTTCTTGTGCTAGAACTCCCACTTAGATAGTTGTATCCTCTAGACAGATGTCCGAAGAACTACAAACAAGTGGGGGCGAATTTTTGTCTTAGGACACTGCATTGCAGGCCTCTATCGACATTAAGTTAGTATGTGTTTATAATTCGCTGAATTCATCGTTGTTGATTTCAAGTTATATTGAATTGTTATTATATTATTGTTCTTAGTCATTGATGATACTAGATTGACACTAACAGTAAATTCCAAATCTCTTCCCACGTTCTTCTCTTTTGAAGCATAAAAGACCTCCAAGAGTCTTCGCTGCTAAAGGAACAACCTCATATTTCTTCACAATCTCCTTTCCAATAGGCACAAGATTAGGATTTATTTCTTCTTGGTTTCCAAATGCATGTTGCATGAACAACAACCAACAATCTTCTTGAGACAAATTGGATAACTGATATGGTTGCAAAGTGCCCATAATTGATCCAACCTTTTCAAGACGAGTAGTGACTAGAATTGAAGCATCACTTGCTCCAACCTTCAATACTACTCTTAGATTAGCCCACTTTTCTTGATCTTGATTCCAAACATCATCCAAAAACAAGAAAGTATCTTTTTCCATTCAACAACTTCTGAAGCGTTTTTTGAAGGGAAGTTAAATCGTTGACATCTTGAGAACTTTTTTCATCAATTGATCTTATAATTGCCTTTATCAATCTCTTCTCATCAGTATCATATTAGACACAAACTCATATCTTTATATTGAAATGCTCAGTCACTTCCTGATCATTGAAGATCATTTGGGCAATTGTCATCTTTCCAAGTCCCCCATACCAAGTATTGGGAGCACTGGAAGTTCTTGGGCAACATTAATATTGTTTATCAGGATTTTACTATCTCATCCTTCTCTTTGTCTCTTCCATAGACTTTTGGTACAATAAAACCTATTCCAAGCAATGTCCACAATAAAGAGACAAGAATGAGCTTGATGAGCAACAAATATGAGAATAAGGAAGTTGAAGAACATGATTTAGAAAATCATGGTGAGTTCCACTAGGCAAAAAGTGAATTAAGGGACAAAGTATATAGTTTTTGGAGTTTCTCCATTTTTTGAAATCATTTTCAGCATCAGCTGTGAACTAGTAACTAAAAACAGATTAGTTAAGAGTATTTCCTAACTTTTCTTATTTATGAAATTACTTGCTATATTATGACATAGAAGTTAAGTAATCATTAAGAGTCACTCTTACAGTCTTGAATGTACAATTTTTGCATGGTTAATTTATATGGTCTAAGACAACTCAGATTTATTTTGTGTCACTTAGACTTGAGATAAAAATTTAGATTAGAGAATTTTTTTTAAACTCCCCTGGTTAGGATTTGACGACCCAAATTCGACTAATCAGAAAACAGTAAATCGACAACGAACAAATAACACACAGATTTATAGTGGTTTACCCTTCAATGCGAGAGCTACGTCCACTTTGCCGCTGCAGATTATTCACTATAATCAAAAGGGAGTTTTGAGTTTACAATTCGTTCTTCCTCACCTTTCACTCGTGATGAATTCTAATGAATTTTCGTGATGAAATTATCTAGAAGAACATCGCCCTAGTCTATATATAGCGAAAACTAGGGCGTACAATATATGAGCCAAAGTTCCCAAAATACTCTCCACTAAATAACCTTAGTCACTAAATGACCTTAGTCACTAAATAACCTTAGTCGCTAAATAACCTTAGCCGATCAGCGTTCCAAACTTAGTCGATCAGGTCTTCATAGTGTCGACAATGAATTAGGCTCCACAACTCAACAATTTCCCACTTGGAGACTAATTTCAATCATTTGTTTCCATTTGCAGCTGCGACCTCAATCCTCATCCACAGAGTCCAACTGAAGTTGCACACAACTTCAGTTTATCGTTTGACACGACCTTCGTCAGCATGTCTGCTGGATTCTGACTTCCAGGGATCTTCTCAAGCACTAATACTCCATCTTCCAAAACCAGTCTGATGAAATGATACCGGAGTTGTATGTACTTCATTCGAGCATCGTAGACCGAGTTTCTTTGCCAAATGAATGGCACTCTGGCTATCATAGTATAACACACTCCCCTTGTGGTCCTGATCCAATTCCTGCAGAAATTATTATAGCCACATCATCTCCTTCATGGCCTCCGTCACTGCAACCTACTAAGCCTCACAGCTAGAGAGAGCTACTATTTTTTGAAACTTTGAAATCCAGCCGATTACATTACCTCCGAAGGTGTAAATATACCCGGATGTGCTCTTTCGGCTATCAACATCACCACCAACATATCCATGCAATCCTGTCTCTGACTTCCGGAAATACAAAACTAAACTTGAGCTGCCCTTCAGATACCTGAAAATCCACTTCACAACCTCTCAGTGTTGCTTTCCCGGATTGCTCATAAACCTGCTAACAACTCCCACTGCATGTGCAATTTCTGGCCTCGTACATATCATCGCGAAAATAAAACTGCCGATAGCTGAGGCATGAGGTACCTTGTCCATATGCTCCTTCTTGTCCTCGGTCACAAGTGACTGATCCTTTGACACCCGAAAGTGTCCATCCAAGGGAGTACTGACTGGATTGGCATTGTCTATGTTGAGCCTCTTGAGAAGCTTTTTCACATATTCTTCTTGTGAAAACTTGAGGTCCTCCTTACTTCGAATGATTCTCATTCCAAGGATTTGTTTTGCGGCTCCCATATCCGTCATTGCAAATTCTTCTGACAGCTTCTTCTTTAACCTATCAATCTAATGTAGGTATGCTCCTACGATCAGCATGTCGTCAACATAAAAGAGCAGTATCATGTAGGAGTTTTCAAATATCTTGAAGTAACAACAGTGATCTGCTTCACACATTAAAAATTCGAATTTCTTCATAAAGCTGTCAAATTTCGTATACCACTGTCTTGGTGCCCGTTTCATTCCGTACAGCTCTTTTGAAGCTTGCACACCAACTTCTCTTTCCATTTGAACTCAAATCCCTTAGGTTGCTTCATGTAAATTTCTTCTTCTAATTCACCATGAAGAAAGGCAGTTTTCACGTTGTTTGAGAGAGCTTCTTTTCTAAACTCTAAGTCTACAAATCTCCGTAATTTTGTGATCGGAGTCAGCTGATTTTTTCCAGTTTTAGTACCTTCATCAACCTCACCATGACTGTCTTGTCGGCTGTCTTCTCAAACTACTTATTCCTCTGCCGCAATAGCACCTTGTTGTAGCTCTAGTGCCGAGAAGTCGATTTGGCTTTCCACCTTTTGAAGACAGTGAACACGTTGAATTTGTTTTTCATAAAATAGACCCACACATTCCTGGTTGAATCATCAATGAAAGTCACATAGTAGAGTGATCTTCTGAGTGAGGGGATAGTAGCAGGTCCCCACACGTTAGTGTGCACCAATTCAAGCTTCTCAGCTTTCAATTTTGTACCTGCACTTGAAAAACTAACTTGCTTCTGTTTTCCGAGTATGCAAATCTTACACATATGATGATCCACCGACTTCAGCTCCGGAATTATGTCGTTGGTAACTCGTAGTGGGTACCCATTTTCTTACCGCGAGCAACCACCATAGCACCCTTCGTCACCTCCAGGAACCATTACCAAAGGTAACATCATGTCCTTATCATCAAGTCGACTTCATCGAGATCGACACGATCGCCTTCGTGACGTGTCCGCCTTTTTTATTTTTCACACATTTCCATTTGACATCTGCAAATTAATGTCTCCAGTACCGATACTTTCTAAAGGCTTACCATCTGCCAAAATAGACGTACCCGTACTTCCTCGCAATATAATTCTCCATTATATCACGATCTGTATTGGTGTGGAAAGACGCTCCCGAGTCAAGCACCTAAGAGTCAATCGGGCTGTCAACAAACAACATCAGCTGATTAGCAATGTCCTTAGTGAACAACGTCACCGCATCACCAATGTCTTCAGTGGCAGCATTGGCTCCACCCCTTGTTGTAATCCTTTTTCGGTGCCCTGTAATTTCTTTTGACATGACCTTATTTCCCACAGTTTCAACATTCAAGCGTTCGCCCGGACCTGGATTGACTTCTGTCATTCCTTGACTTCGACTTGCCCTTATTTCGGTTGTGGTTTCTATAGGAAGAACTTGTCGATGCCTCACCAGAATCTATCCTGCGAACTTCCTCCGCTAGAATACAATCCCTAACATCATTAAATTTCAATTTATCAATGCCGATAGAATTACTAACTGATGCTCTCATCTTCTCCCAGCTATTCGGCACAGACGCCAGCAAAATTAGGGTTTGCACTTCATCGTTAAACTCAATTGCAACAGATGACAATTGATTGACAATCGTGTTGAATTCATTCATGTGTGCTACAACAGGAGCACCTTCCTACATCTTTAGATGAAAGAGTTTCTTCAATTGAAATAAGTTATTGTTTGCCGAAGGTTTCTCATACATGTCGGACAGAACCTTTATCATGCCAGCAATGGTCTTCTCCTTCACCACGTTATGAGCAACGTTCTTCGACAACGTCAATCGAATGACTCCCAGAATCTGTCTGTCGATGAGATTCCAATCTGCATCATTCATGTCCTCTGGCTTCGGACTCAATGGTTGATGAAGCTTTCTACCGTACAAATAATCTTCATCTGCATTCTCTAAAATGCAAATCTATACCATCGAATTTTCTGATGTCGTGCGCCGAACCATCTTCGCCTCCCATAGTTTTTTGAATCACAACACAACATGTCGCTCTGATACCAGTTGTTAGGATTTGACGACCCAAATCCGACTAATAAAAAAAATAGTAAATCGGCAAAGAACAAATTACACACACAGATTTATAGTAGTTCACCCTCAATGCGAGAGCTACGTCCACTTTGTCGCTGCAGATTCTTCACTATAATCAAAGGGAGTTTTGAGTTTACAATTCGTTCTTCCTCACCTTTCACTCGTGGTGAATTCTAATGAATTTCGGTTATGAAAATTACCTAGAAGAACAACGTCATAATCTATATATAGCGAAAACTAAAGCGTACAATATATGAGCCAAAGTTCCCAAAATACCCTCCACTAAATAACATTAGCCACTAAATAACCTTAGTCGCTAAATAACCTTAGCCGATCAGCGTTCCAAATTTAGTCGATCAGGTCTTCATAGTGTCTGCTGCCGATCAGGTCTTCATAGTGTCGACAATGAATTAGGCTCTATAACTCAACACCTCTCACCCAAAAAACACATGAATTTGATAACTGCCAAAACTGAACTAAGTTTTTTAATACTAATTTTATCTAAAATTTACTATTTAAGATGAGCACCTGATTCCCGTCTAGCAGTTTTTTTCACTGTAATCTTTCGCGCAAATGAAACTTCGTTCTTTCCTCAGCAATTTCATCTTGTTTTGTCATCACTGCTTTCATCCCTTTCCCGGCCTTGTGACGGAAAACGATAGCCTTTGGATTACAACACTAAAATTCAGACTACTTGAATCTTGTGGCCTTAGTTTTATATTCGTCCAAGATATCATCGACTTCATATGTAGCAGCAGTGATTTTCCGCAACCAATTTTCTAGTGGCTTGTCCTTCAGTTGCAGTTGTTTCTTGTTATACCCCGTGGTTCGGGCCGTGCGTGTGGGGCCGTGCGAGAAATTAGAGAAACACGTTCAGGGGCCTCAGAGCCGCGGCGGGTGAAGGCGCGAGGCGCTGGTTCCAGTACGCGGGCGCCGAAGCGCGCGCCGAAAGATCCGAGGTCCGCAGAGCTGCAGCCGGGCGCCGGAAGCGTGGCGCGCGCCGAGGCGGAAATTTGGGCGAAAAACTTAGAAAATCTGATTTTTGTTTTAAAGGGGGCCATGAGGGTGACAAGTGTCCCCATCCGATTTTCAGAATGCATGCAATATAATTGACCAAGGCTTGGTCACTTTTCCATCTTTCATCTTTACTCTCTCTCTCTCTCTCCAAAGCTCGAGCTCCCTCTCTCTAAAAACCTCAAAGTGTTCTAGCCTAAGAAAATCTGAAAAGTTAAAGGCAAGGAAGCTTGTGACTAGCTTAGAAGTGTTATTGTGGTGGTGTTCTTGGAGAAAAAGGCTAGCAAGGTGTTGGAATAAGTTTGGCTAAAACTTAAGGTAACATTTCTTCTCTTGTAGTTGGTATTGGGTGTTGCATGTTTAATAGGAAGAACTTGTAGTTGGAAAAATGCACTTAGAGTAGTTGCATGTAAGAAATGGGGTGTGATTATGAAAGAATTGGTTAGGGGGATTTTATGAGCATGTTGTTGCCTAAATACTACATTAGACTTGTTGGGTTAGTTGTTGTAACTTGTGGGGCTGAATTTTACACACCAA
The DNA here is from genome assembly GCA_029844215.1 of Przewalskia tangutica. Lineage (NCBI taxonomy): Eukaryota > Viridiplantae > Streptophyta > Magnoliopsida > Solanales > Solanaceae > Przewalskia > Przewalskia tangutica. The sequence goes on along the minus strand of CM056718.1, from coordinate 137,917,168 downwards.
AGTTTAGGTGTGTAATCCCCTTGGTGTTGGTTGGTTGTTGAGCCTTAAACATGGCATTTGAGCGTTAAAAATCGACCTTGGAAAAGGTGGCAATGTATGTAGAAACAAAGGAAACGCTGCCCAATTTTCCGTAGGAAATTGGTGACTTTAACTTGGAAAAATTCTGCATTGTAATTAGAGCTTGATAAACGTATTGTGGTCATTTTAGGTTGACATACTACGTGCGGTAAATTGGACTTAGCTTGTGGATTGACCGAAGAGGTATGTGGAGCTTTCCTATCTCTTGAGAATGATTAGTTGTACCTATGTAGTACGGTAGACGTACAAGATTTGGAAATCTTCGTTTGTTATAAGTATTTGATACTTGCTTCGTTTTAAAAGAAAAGTATAAAAATTCCTTGGACTTAAGGGAATGTGTTTTACTATTGTTTAACTCTAATGTAACGGCTTTATGGGGAGTTGGTTATATTAGTTTGTGAAAGTTTAATGGAGAAAGGTTTTGATGATTTGAACTTGTGGAAGGAAAATGGTTCTAAGGCATGAATTGCCTAAGGTTTTACAAGAAATGAAGTCACTTAATTTAGAAGCTTGAGATAGTTTTAAAAGGAAATTTGACTTGTTTAAAAAGAAATCGTAACTTGATACTATGGTGATTAGTATCTTGGGATTTTTTTTTGTATAAGAAAGAGTTATTTCTTAAAAGGTTAGAGGTACATGATACTTGGGTTAAATTCCCGGATTTTTATTAAAAGACATGATCGTGCCTTAGGTATACTAAAATGAGAGGATGTATTAATACTATTAATAAGAAGTTAGGTGATTCTTAACTTGCTTAAGTTATGATAGGCCGGTAGTGCTTATGTTGTGATGTGATAGTCCGGTAGTGCTTATGTTATGTTTAATAGCCGGATGAGCTATGTTATATATATTCATATTATCTGGTTACGTAAACCCCTGTTATTATTTATGCCATGGATTTGCTACCCATGATGCGAGTGCGACGCTTGTACTCATACGGATCCGACCATAGGATCCATGCGGGTGAAATAGTCCCACGCGAGTACGCCGATGGTACTGCGCGATCCACAAGATCCATGCGGGTGAAATAGTCCCACGCGGGTGAAATATCCTACGACGAGGCGGATGACCTCACGCGGTCCACAGACCTATGCGGGTGAAATTGTCACGACCAACCGGCCCGTGGATCGTGCCTTACCCCGCACCCTAGTGATACAACATCGAGTAATCGTGAACATAAAACACAATACATGATACAATGTAAAGAAGACACATGTTTATCTCAAGGAAAGTGGCCTCTCAAGATATATATATAATAACAACTCTTTCAAAATGAGCAGTTTAATCCTTTTACAAACTCGCCCACAACAAGATTACATACCTCTACGAATGATGTGACACAACGACGGACAGTGGCGCCACATACCCCGAATGTAAGCACCTACAACAACAGGGACTATACCAAGATAAGCCTCCGAGAAACGGAGCTTTCCCAAACGCTGAATCGGACCCTAAGAGCGAGGATCAACGATCGTGTACTCAACTCGCTGCATTTAACGCAGCTTCCGGCGAGGTCAAGATAACAGTACCAAGTATGTGAAATCGAAAATATCAGAAATGAAATCATAATAGTCTATAAAGCAGAGACATGTATGATAACCAAACTACGCTCACAATAAATAGGCAAATATGTCAAGTCGTGACTCACGCCTCAAAGTCATCACTCAAATGTAACTATGGGTCTCACGCCCATAACATCAATCATGCCCGTGGAATACCTTCCTCACCGCCAGCTTATGATATAAAAGCACCAAGAAATACACATGAACACCGTGTCCCACCTGTGTCCTAATAAAGCAAGACAGGTAAGTACGAAGGCATAACCGACTACTAACACCTACAAGATTAACGGGGTCATAAATCAGATCATGATATATGTCTAGACATCACATGATCCAAGCCGGTCACTCGCAAAGATCAAATGTGCGCCTAGCCCCGAACTCTCCGTAGCTCAAGATAGGCCAACCTCATAGCCCGCATGAGGTATTCTCGCATCGAGGGTAGCTACTCCCGACATCGCCCCGACTCGCACCGCATGGCCACAAAGACCGCATGACCACAAGCGGCCGCAAACTAACCCGAACTCCCGTAGTTCCGCATGGATCCTCGACCCGCATGAGGTATCCTCGAATCACGGTCCTGCATCGCTCGAGTCTACCCCGTGACGGAGGCGCTTAACCTCCGAGACAAGTCAAGGTGAGTGGTACAATACCAACATAACGGCCGAGAGTCAAACAACTTTAAGCGCAATGAGGAAAACCCCTTTACACAAAACATCTCAAGATACTAACACACGAGATCCTAGCATGTTTACTTATCAAATCAACAAGAAAGTATTACAAGGCTATCACAAACCAACACAACCAAGTTATACACACAAGGTACATTCTAATATATGATTAACAAGATCGGGTATCTATTCTCAAAGTACTTCATACATTATCTTTTAAAAGATACGTTACGTTTACAAAAGTCACATAATACCCGTAGTATATGAAAATAGAGTGATTATCTTTTGAAGTAAATCAAAACACTTATCTTTGTAAAGTCAAGTAACAACATTATTTTCCAAACGCCCAAGTTTGCCTAATTTCAAATGTTCACTGCTCTTATTTTAGAAAGGTTTCAGAGTCCATCGTCTTAGTCATTTAAGAATATAATTCTCTTTTAAACCATCTGAGAAAACATAAGCCTTATATGTGAGTAGGATATTTTTGTTTACAACAATCTTATTATAGCAGCCATGATCTAGGAAATATCATTTTGTCTCATCTTAGCTTCTATGCAGATGGAAGTTTCTACTGGTTTTAATAATACTTAATCTGTCAAAATATTTCCTTTTATTAACGCCGCAGTTGGTTTGTCGATACACATTACGATTTCCAAATCAAGAAACATTCTTAAGCCGTTATACCTAACTTCCCATAAAGCTAGTATAACTCTTAAGTTTTCAAAAACCCAAGATACTTCTTTCAAAATGATTCAAAAATCTTTTGAAATACTTCAAGTTCTTTATTATTACATAACCAGCCAGTTATAATTCAAAACCGTTACCCCTTTAAAAACCACAAGTATTTTCTTACCTACATAAAGTTGTTATAACCAACTTCCCATAAAGCCGTTATAACACTTTATGTTTTAGACCAATCAAATACATTTAACACATGTACGCTCATCGCATACATAGTTACACACATATCATGCTAGAAGAGATAGGAAGAGGTTCACATACCTCGCGACGAGTGTCGACTAATAGCAAAACGCTCCAAGTACTTCCAACCATCGGCTACTCCTTAAGCCAAGTAGATCGCGCCACACGCAGTACTTCAACCTATAAGGCCACAAGGCGCTTATTAACATCTAGATCTAATCGTAGAACATTCTACAGAAAATTCGCAAAGACCTCTCCCCGCAAATCGCAGAAATCTCCTCCTCTATCGAGGCCGGCTATCAAGCCAACCAGGGGGGGGTTTATACATCTAACCGGACGTGTACAATTCTACTTCACAGTAATGCTACACAAGTCTACTGTAATACAGTCCTATGTAATTACAGTTCAGTTCTCTTCTTTAAATTCAGGCTTAAGTCAAAAGACATTGCCGCACAATTATGTTCAGTTCTATATATAGTATACTTCAACTATACATTCCTACAACATGTAATTTCCAATTACAATAGAAGGTCAAGAGTGTTTACCTCGATAAGCCCAAAATTATCCGAGTTTAAATGTCGATCCTGAGCAAGGTTTAGCTCCTACTCCGTGCGCTCCGACCCGCTCCAAACAACCCTTAGAAGTTCTAACCAACTTCTACTTAAACTCCAACCAACTATGGAGATTTTCCTTAGGGTTTCGGTTTGAGACAAAAAGGGACATTTAGGTAGTATTTAGGACTCTACGATAGAGGTATATTTGTAATACTACAAGGTATACGGCTAAGGTAATTTGGGTATAACAACAATACTTTTGAGAGTATTTCTACCAAGAGGGGGGGGGGGGGGGGAAAGGGTGCTCTCGGCCAAAGGCCTTCCCAAAGGGCGCGGGGAGGGACGAAACACTACAAGGAGAGGGGGGGGGGCGGATTTTAGACTTAGGAAAGTTTTGATGAAGAAGTCTTCAAAGGAGGAGGGTATTTATAGGCAAAGGCCAACCAATGGCCATGATCATGCCAAGTGCATAGCAAGTGTAGGGCCAAGATTCACCCATGTGTCCTTAACCAACTAACACACAAATATCCTACCTAACCCTTGACAAAAATGGCCACACTTTCGGCCACCTTTACCGCCCACACTCCACCAATGAGAGGGTGCCAAGTGGCGCCCTCTTGTTGGTCCAACACGTTTCGTCTCTCGGAAAAATCCGCAAAAATTAGAAATGACATAGCCGAATTTTCCTTCGCAAGTTATGTAAAACGTTTCGTCAAAAAAAGACGATAATCCGGTGTTGTGTACAAATAATTTTCGGCCAAGCCACTTTAAAGCCCAAACTTTTCTACGTACGTCCTTACGTACATACTCTGGAAATACGGGGTATAACATTCTCCCCTCCTTAGAAACATTCGTCCCGAATGTTCTTTCTAAGTCTCGAAACAAACGCGCGCCAGTATAGTCTTCACTACTATACTTACGAGAACGATCCTGCCACACCTGGCCACAGAAACATCTGCGCAAATTCTTACATCCAAGTCCACGAGGAATCACCTCTAACATCACCACAAACACCTCTCTCCGGGGTCTAAAATATACTTCCTTCGCACCTTCTCCTTCCAAAAGAAATGATCACATCTATGCTCGCCATACATGCTCGCTTCTCCCTTTACTCGTCGTGATACCACTTTTGTCACTTTGCCGCGAGGTTCTAGTGTCACTCCGGCGACCCAACAAATGGTACCGGCCGCACGCGATCCCCGAGGTCGCCGTGACACTCGAACTCTTACCACATTTCGACATCGCTTCGCTTTCCAAAACTCGGGTTACTATCTCTAACGTGGTCATCATTAATCGGGAACACTGATGGATCTCCGATACTTTCCGATCATAACAATACGAAGATCGGACGCACGGCCTCCTAAGTCGGACGGCAAGAATGCTAACATATAGCAACCCGCCTATTCTTCACATGAACTTAAAAGGGCCCAAAGTAACTCGCTAAGTTCCTCTGTTTTTTTCAAAACTCGTCACACCCAACCCGGGGTGGTACTTTCAAGAAGACCGACCGTCAACCTGAACTCTAAGCGTCGTCGCTGATTATCCGCACGATTTCTCTGAGCTGCCAGAACCTCTTCTAGACAAGCTTCACCCTATCCACATCCTGCCAACACGTATGAACCAACTATTCGAACGCCAACGCCGAACCAATCGGCCGCAACTTACACTTCCTCCCTACAAGGCGCCACAAGGCGATATCCGAACACCGAAATGGTAGCTATAAAACACTTCCCCAACGGAGATAACAATCCTCACAACTACCCCGAAATCCAAACATTGCCCGAGGCGAACGCGACACGAGACTCACCGAAGTTCCTAACCCCGCTCGTAAAACTTCCGTAAAGAAACAGCAGAACTGGCTCCACCGTCTGCTCATAAGGTGAAAGCAGCACCCCGCAGCCTTACCACCTTCTCGATATATCATCACCGCCAAGCAACGGTCCCGACTAAAAGAACACGACGATGGTGACCCCATCGCCCGACCATCGGTCGAACGCATCCACGAACTCAGACTGGTTAACTAAACTTGGGCCTAACACCTCGTGACCTACCACAAGGCGGGACCACCACAACCGACCCCACCACCATACAGCCGCGGGTTGACCCGCAACGTGGCCTCAACCCGACCCAAGAACGCCGCAAAAATACTAGCTCCCGATCCTAACAATCTCACTAATCACGTTACGAAAACCTAGCGTCTTCTTAGCTCAACTACCCTCCTTCATTCCACACTACTCAGGGACTTATCCCAAACATAGCTCACGTGCACTATGCACTCCGATAAGGATCAAACACAAATGTAATCTTTCTCTCAAGATTGTCTTGCCTCTAAGGTCTCCACGTAAAAAGCTCTAAGGCTTACACTTTCTCTATCCCCCAAATCTTTCCCGGTTACTAACCATGATTTCTAATCACAACTTACACACTGCTATCAGAACATAGCACTTATGATATACCCATCTTATCATACATACTGATCTCTAGAGGTTAAGGATAAACTCAGATCTACCGCTTCACTCCTTAAGTTGTTCTAATCAAACTCGCCGTGCAGCGCATAGCTAGGGAAGATGACGAACTACCCACCGATCCTGAAGGCTAAGTCCTCCTACAAGGACATTCTCTCGACATCAGACCCTGACGGTCGTAGGTACAACAAGTACCAACTAAAAGACGACATTCCCCGGGATGACGTCTGTCACACTGTGAACCGGAAGCCCCGGAGTTCTGACCAACTCCTGCATACCCCGAACGTCCTGAAATCCGTGGAAGACCACTCTGCACTGGTGGATGTGCAAATCTAATCCGCCGGTGAGGTGACTCGCCTCGAAAGTTACCAAAGGACCTTTCGCCCCCGCCCTCTTCGTCGCCCGTTAACCCGTCGATCTCTACGCTTCTTGGCTCGCCGCGCACAAGCCCGCATACGTGCCATGCTCAAGCCTAACTGAAGAATTACTCTCGCACACCCCTTTCTAAGATATTCATCAAGACTCGCGGTACATCGATATACTCTCTGGTAGCCAAATCCATAGCTAGTAACAGGGTTGTCTCTTTGCAATCTATATTCTCTGCTCTGGCCGCGACTAAAGGTTTATATATCATGGCCGCAGAGGAATCGCCGCCGTGCTAAACTCTCTGGGCCGTGACGAGCATAAATCCCCGATCAAGCACCTAACTCAGTGATGGTTGGGCTGTGCCCTCGTAACCCTCATACTCTACTCGCAGCCTCCTCGCCGCTTGCCCTCTGGGCCCGGGTTGCCATGCGGAGGCATAGCGGTAAGTGGAAAGAAATACGTGAGAGGTCCAACTTACAACACACTCTAAGGCACGATCTCAGAGTGAGAAGAATAGAAACCAATCCTAAATATCCTATAGCCTCCTCGATTATTGGTGTGGTGCACAACACACCGATAATCAAGACTTACTAGATACGGTCGTAGACACTTTCCGAGGATTAATCGCTCGATACCACTTTTGTCACGACCGAACCTGCCCGTGGATCGTGTCTTACCGGGCACCCTAGTGATACAACATCGAGTAATCACGAACATAAAACACAATACATGATACAATGTAAAGAAGACACATGTTTATCTCAAGGAAAGTGGCCTTCTCAAGATATATATATAAATAACAACTCTTTCAAAATGAACAGTTTAATCCTTTACAAACCCCGCCCACAACAAGATTACTGCACTTACGAATGATGTGACCACAACGACGGACAGTGGCTCGCCATACCACGAATGTAAGCACCTACAACAACAGGACTATACGAAGATAAGCCTCCGAGAAACGGAGCTTTCCCAAACGCTGAATCGTGACCCTAAGAGCGAGGATCAACGATCGTGTACTCAACTCGCGCATTAACGCGGCCCCGGGCGAGGTCGATAACAGTACCAAGTATGTGAAATCAAAATATAAATGAAATCATAATAGTCTATAAAGCGGAGACATGTATGATAACCAAACTACGATCACAATAAATAGGAAGTCATGTCAAGTCGTGGACTCACGCCTCAAAGTCATCACTCAAATGTAACTATGGGTCTCACGCCCATAACATCAATCATGCGTGGAATACCTTCCTCACCGCCAGCTTTATGATATAAAAGCACCAAGAAATACACATGAACACCGTGTCCCACTGTGTCCTAATAAAACGAAGACAGGTAAGTACGAAGGCATAACCGACTACTAACACCTACGATTAACGGTCATAAATCGTATCATGATATCTGTCTGCACCGCCACATGATCCAAGCCGTCACTCGCCGCAGATCAAATGCGCGTCCTAGCCCCGAACTCTCCGTAGCTCGCATAGGCCAACCTCATAGGCCCGCATGAGGTATTCCTCGCATCGAGGGTAGCTACTCCCGCATCGCCCCGACTCGCACCGCGTAGCCACAAAGACCGCATGACCACAGCGGCCGCAAACTAACTCGAACTCCGTAGTTCCGCATGGATCCTCGACCCGCATGAGGTATCCTCGAATCATGGTCCTGCATCACCGAGTCTACCCCGCACGGAGGCGCCAACCTCCGGAGACAAGTCAAGGTGAGTGGTACAATACCAACATAACGGCTGAGAGTCAAACAACTTTAAGCGCAGTCGAGGGAAAACCCCCTTTACACAAAACATCTCAAGATACTAACACACGTAGCATCCTAGCATGTTTACTTATCAAATCAACAAGAAAGTATTACAAGGCTATCACAAACCAACACAACCAAGTTATACACACAAGGTACATTCTAATATATGATTAACAAGATCGGGTATCTATTCTCAAAGTACTTCATACATTATCTTTTAAAAGATACGTTACGTTTACAAAAGTCACATAATACCCGTAGTATATGAAAATAGAGTGATTATCTTTTGAAGTAAATCAAAACACTTATCTTTGTAAAGTCAAGTAACAACATTATTTTCCAAACGTCCAAGTTTGCCTAATTTCAAATGTTCACGGTTCTTATTTTAGAAAGGTTTCGTAGTCCATAGTCTTATTCATTTAAGAATATAATTCTCTTTTAAACCATCTGAGAAAACATAAGCCTTATATGTGAGTAGGATATTTTTGTTTACAACAATCTTATTATAGCAGCCATGATCTAGGAAATATCATTTTGTCTCATCTTAGCTTCTATGCAGATGGAAGTTTCTACTGGTTTTAATAATACTTAATCTGTCAAAATATTTCCTTTTATTAACGCTGCAGTGGTTTGTCGATACACATTCGATTTCCAAATCAAGAAACATTCTTAAGCCGTTATACCTAACTTCCCATAAAGCTAGTATAACTCTTAAGTTTTCAAAAACCCAGTATTACTTCTTCTTTCAAAATGATTCAAAAATATTTTGAAATACTTCAAGTTCTTTATTATTACATAACCAGCCAGTTATAATTCAAAACAGTTACCCCTTTAAAAACCACAAGTATTTTCTTACCTACATAAAGCTGTTATAACCAACTTCCCATAAAGCCGTTATAACACTTTATGTTTTAGACCAATCAAATACATTTAACACATGTACGTCTATCGTACTACATAGTTACACACATATCATGCTAGAAGAGATAGAAAGAGGTTCACATACCTCGCGACGAGTGTCGACTAATAGCAAAACGCTCCAAGTACTTCCAACCGTCGGCTACTCCTTAAGCCAAGTAGATCGCGCCACACACAGTACTTCAACCTATAAGTCCACAAGGCGCTTATTAACATCTAGATCTAATCGTAGAACATTCTACGTAAAATTGAAGACTCTCCCGCAAATCACAGAAATCTCCTCCTCTATCGAGGCCGGCTATCAAGCCAACCAGGGGGGGGTTTATACATCTAATCGGACGTGTACAATTCTACTTCACAGTAATGCTACACAAGTCTACTGTAATACAGTCCTATGTAATTACAGTTCAGTTCTCTTCTTTAAATTCAGGCTTAAGTCAAAAGACATTGCCGCACAATTATGTTCAGTTCTATATATAGTATACTTCAACTATACATTCCTACAACATGTAATTTCCAATTACAATAGAAGGTCAAGAGTGTTTACCTCGATAAGCCCAAAATTATCCGAGTTTAAATGTCGATCCTGAGCAAGGTTTAGCTCCTACTCCGTGCGCTCCGACCCGCTCCAAACAACCCTTAGAAGTTCTAACCAACTTCTACTTAAACTCCAACCAACTATGGAGATTTTCCTTAGGGTTTCGGTTTGAGACAAAAAGGGACATTTAGGTAGTATTTCCGGGCTCTACGTATAGAGGTATCTTTGGAATACTACAAGGTATACGGCTAAGGTAATTTGGGTATAACAACAATACTTTTGAGAGTATTTCTACCAAGAGAGGGGTATTTATACGAGACAACACCACAAGGGGGGGGGGGTATACCCCTTGGCCAACCCTACCAGGAGGAACTCGGCCAAGGGGAAAAGGGTGCTCTCGGCCAAAGGCCTTCCCAAAGGGAGAGGGGAGGGACGAAACACTACAAGGAGATGGGGAGGATTTTAGACTTAGGAAAGTTTGTGGATGAAGAAGTCTTCAAAGGAGGGAGGGTATTTATAGGCTAAGCAAAGGCCAACCAATGGCCAAGATCATGCCAAGTGCATAGCAAGTGTAGGGCCAAGATTCACGTGTGTCTTTAACCAACTAACACACAAATATCCTACCTAACCCGACAAAAATGGCCACACTTTCGCCACCTTTACCGCGCTCGCGATGAGAGGGTGCCAAGTGGCGCCTCTTGTTGGTCCAACACGTTCGTCTCTCGGAAAAATCCGCAAAAATTAGAAATGACATAGCGGAATTTTCCTTTATGAAGTTATGTAAAGCGTTTCGTCGAAAAACGACTCTAATCGGGTGTTGTGAACAAATAATTTTCGCCAAGCCACTTTAAAGCCCAAACTTTTCTCGCACGCCCCACGTACATACCGGAAATACGGTATAACGAAATAGTCCCGAGTAGGATTGGTTAATGATACTACAGGCGAGGTACCTGTTTTGATCATGAGCCTCCTATTTTTATGCTATAAAATGTATACTTGTTACTCTCATTATTAGTACGCACAGTCTGCAACATAATTTGGTTTTATCTATAACTTCGGTGTATTTTGGACTTATGATATTACTACGGTATTTTCCGTTTTACATACTTGATACGTTGTGTGCGACCCCCTTCGCCGGGGCTGCGTTCAATCCGCAGTAAGGAAAACAAGTGGTAGATCCTCATTCCTAGGATCTTGTACTCAGTGTCGGGAGCTCCATTTCTTGGAGGCTCGACTTTTGGTATGGTTCTCCTGAGTCGTTGATATTTTGTACATTCAGGGAATGACGGGGCCTGTCGTCATAGTGTATTCATTCTTAGAGGCACGTAGTCTTGTCGAACTTGGTTCGTTAAGGATATGTATTCGGTTTATGTACTTTTGGGTTAGCCATTTTGGGCTAGACTATTCTATATCTTAATGGTTGTTTATCTTGAGTTTACATTCCATTGGTTTTCTCGATGTTGTGTCACTAGGGTGCGGGTTAAGGCACCGGTCACGGTCCGGTTGGTCGTGACAAAAGTGGTATCGAGCGATTAATCCTCGGAAAGAGTCTGAGCCGTACTAGTAGAGTCTTGATTATCGGTGTGTTGTGCACCGCATCTATAATCGTAGTGCAGGATATTTAGGATTGGTTCCCATTCTTTCACTCTAAGATCGTGCAATAAGTGTGCTATAGGTTGAATTTCCTCAGCGTATTTTCTGTATCGATTATGTCTCCGCCAAGTAACCGCAGCCCGAAGGGCAAGCGATGAGAACTACCAGAGGGCACCGAGGTCACGAGGCACGAGCGATCCTTACGAGCGAGGTGTTTGGACGGCGAGTTCTCTGACGTCGCCAACCCCAAGTCGGAGCGGCAGCGGCTGCTGAGACCGCGGTACACGAGCCTCGATCCAGCGGCGAGCGAAGGATATGGGCTACAAGGAGATAGCCCGATTCTTGGCGAGATCATGGCGAGCGAGGATAGGTTGGAGACAGCGATTCATTGCGCCGTGAATTCGACCAGGCTGCTAACGAGGCGAGAGACTTTTGAGTTGCAGCCACCGAGTTTTATGGGTCAAGGCACGAGATGATCCGCGAGTTTATCCAAGCGATTCTGAGAGGATCGTAGGGTGATCGGGCTTGGAGACCGAGTCGGTGGTATTAGGTTCGCATCGGTGCGGACACTTCTGATTGGCGGTATGATTCGTGGAAGCGTCCCGGGAGCATGCGCATCCAGCTGTTTGGGACGAGTTCTCAGAGGCGTTACTTGGCCATTTCTTACCACCGCAGATGAGGAGGGCTCGGGCGATAGATTTTTGTGGCCCGAGGCAGAATGGGCGGACGGTCCGGGAATACAACGTGGAGTTTGATTCATTGGCTAGGTATGTGCCCGCATTGGTAGCAGACATGGAGGACAGGGTGCACCTCAATGTCACAGGACTCGATGATCACTTGGCCGAGAGTTGCTCGGGGTGGCTCTCGGTAGGGCATGGACATTTCGCGTGCGAGCACGTGCTCTCGGGTGTGAACGCGGTAAGCGGATCGGCGGTATCAGCGAGAAGATGGCCGGGACCGAGGTCCTACGGTAGTTTTAGGGTAGACAACCCCAAAGAAACCGATTTGCAGCCTGGCCGGTCGAGCGCTCTCCACCATCTTCGGGGCGTCTGAGTATTCGGGAAGCGGGGCGGGGTTCGAGGGCTTGGGTTTCGGAGGACGAGTTCGGTCGGATGAGGCCACCTATGCCTCGGTGTGGTCGATGTGGTGATTGCCATTATGAAGTGTCGTGTTCCTCCGTGAGATTGTTATTCTTGCGGCGGCGGGGCCATTTGAGAGAGATTGTCCGTCCGGTGGCGGGAATATGATGGCTCGGCCGGCGGTCGATGGTGGATCTTCATCGTCGATGGCGATGCGCCCGGGCGTGGTATTCACGGACGACAGGCGCGGCGCAGTCGTGGTAGAGGTTCGATTCAGCGGTCCTCGAACCGCATTTATGCTATGTCCCGGCCGCCGGGACGGGGCGTCACGATGTCGTCACAGTACATTGTTGGTTTCTTGATGTGATGTTTATGCTTTGATAGATCCGAGTTCTACCGTCCTATATATCTCCTCATATTCTTTGGTAGAATAGGGATGAGCCGAGTCCATAGAATCCTTTGAGGTGGCTACGCCGATCGGTGCCGGTGTTAGCCGGCGGGTATATAAGGCTTGCCCGGTGACTATAGATGGTCGCCGGACTCTGGTGACTTGATAGAGTTGGACATGCGACTTCGATGTGATTATGGGTATGGATTGGCTAGCGTCTTGCTATGCCAATGTGGAGCAGAGAGAGGTTAGTTCGGTTCGGTTTCTGGTGGCCGGTTATCGAGTGGAAGGGAATCTTGCATCGCCGGGGTAGGTTTATTTCTTACCTCAAGGCTAGGAAGATGGTACGAAGGGTATATTTACCATTTGGTTCGGGTATTCGAAATCGAGGTGAGATACGGACCTTGATCGATCCGGTGGTTAGAGAGTTTCAGACGTTTTCCCAGACGAGCTTAGGGTATCCTCCCGAGAGGAGATTGAGTTTTGCATCGATTTGGCACGGACACTCGACCGATATCTATCCCGCCATACAGGATGGCACTGCGAGTTGAAGGAATTGAAGGACCGGTGAAAGATTTCTTTGGAAAAGGCTTTATCGGGCCAAGTGTTTCTCCACAGGAGCACGGTGTTATTTGTAAAGAAGAAAGATGGGGCCAGCTGCGTATGTGTATTGATTCTGGCGGTGAACAAGGTAACTATCAAGAATAGATATCCCTCCCGGGATTGATGATTTGTTTGACGATTCTGAGTGCGAGATGTTTTTCCAAGATAGACCTCCGTTCTGGTTATCATCAGGTGCGAGTTAGAGAGGAAGATATCCCGAAGACTGCATTCAGGACCCGGTATCGGCACTATTAGTTCAGGGTGATGTCTTTCCGGGTTGACCAACGCTCGTGTATTCATGGATTTGATGAATAGGGTGTTCAGGCCATTCTTGGATATGTTCGTTATAGTTTTCATCGATGATATCTTGGTGTATTCGCGCACAGAGCAGGAGCATACATATCATTTGAGGACGGTGTTGGAGTCCTCGAGGGGCCGGCGATTGTATGCCAAGTTCTCGAAATGCGAGTTTTGGTGGCTTGATGGCTTTCTTAGGACATGTTATCGGGCCGATGGTATTCGGGTTGATCTGACAAAGATTGAGCGATCAAGACTTGGCCTAGACCAGCTACAGTGCGCACTTTTGGGCCTTGCAGGTTATTATCGAGGTTTGTGGAGCATTTTGCTTCTATTTCAAAGACCTTTGACTAAGTGAATCGGAAGCGCTATGTTCGGTGGGCGGATACTTGTGAGGAAAGTTTCCGATTGCTAAAGGAGAAGTTGACGACCGCCCGTTCTTACTCTTCGGAGGTTTAGATGGATATGTGGTTTTATTGTGACGCGTCAGTGTCGGGCTTGGAGTGCGTCTGATGCAAAGACGGCAAGGTTATAGCTTATCGTCGGCGGCTTAGGAAACATGAAGAACTATCCCACACATGACTTGGAGTGGCGGCGATGATTCATGCCTTGAAGATCTGGAGACATTATTTATATGGAGTTCATGTGGACATTTACACGGACTCACAAGAGTCTCGATACATCTTCACCGGAGGAGTGAACTTGCGGCGAGGCGGTGGTTGGAGCTACTTAAGGATTACGATGTTGATATTCGTACCACCCAGGAAGGCGATGTAGTTGCAGATGCCCTTAGTCGCAGATCGATGGGTAGTCTATCGATGTTGAGCAGAGAAAAGGGATATGGTGCGAGAGTTACACCGATTAGCAAGCCTTGGGGTTCGTTTGGTTGATTCCGTTATGGAATTCGGGTTCGAAGTCGTCGAGTCTTCCATCGTCGAGGAGGTGAAGAGGCGACAATATGAGGATCCGATTTTGGTACGGTACCGAGATGCAGCTCTCCAGGAAGAGAAGAGTCTATTTGAGGTAGCACCGGATGGGGTGCTAAGATTCGAGGGCCGGTTGTGTGTTCCCGATGTGACAGGACTTCGTCAGCAGATTCTGAGGGAGGCACACAGTGCTCGTTATTCGATTCATCCGGTCGACTAAGATGTACCATGACCTCGTGCGTGTATTGGTGGGATGGTTTGAAGAGGGCGTGGCGGTTTTGTTGCCCATGTCCTAATTGTCGTGAGTTAAGGTTGAGCACGAAGCGTGGGCTATTACAGCTATTGATATTCCGATGTGGAAGTGGGAGGTGGCCAACATAGACTTTATTACGGGGTTACCTCGCACCCGGAGAGACATGATTCCACTGGTTATTGTTGTGGTGGCGAAATCAGCCCACTTTCTTCGATCGGGGCAGCGTTTTCGAGGACTATGCGAGATTATATATTAGAGAGATTGTGAGATTGCACGAGTCGGTGTCGATTATATCAGATAGAGAGCCCAGTTCACGGCTAACTTCGAGGTCTTTCCGAAGGGATTAGGGACAGGTGAGTCTCGGGCGGCGTTTCATCCTCGACGGACGACGGGCGCCGAGCGCACTATCCGGACACTCGAGGATATCTGCGGGCTTGTGTTATTGATTTCGGGGTAGGGAGGATCATTTACCTCTTGTGGAGTTTGCTTATAACAACAGCGGCTACCATTCTAGTGTTCGGATGGCGCCTTATGAGGCCTTATACGGGAGGAAGTGCAGTCACCGATAGGTTGGTTTGAAGTGGGAGAAGTGCGATTAATCGGGCGGTTGGTTCGATGGCGATGGATAAGGTGAAGCTTATCCGAGGCGGTTATTGGCAGCCAGTCGGCGAAATCATACGCAGATCATCGGCGTCGACACTTAGAGTTTGAGGTTAATGATTGGGTCTTTACGAAAGTGTCACCCATGAAGGGTGTGATGAGATTTGGGAGGAAAGGAAACTCGACCAGTACATTGGGCGTATCAGATTGTCAGAAGAGTGGGCAAGGTTTCTATGAGTTGGATCTGCCGTCCGATCTTGAGGCGATACATCGATTTTCACGTGTCTATGTTACGGAAATCGTTGGAGATCCGTCTAGAGTGCACCGATTCAGGATATCCGGTGTGGAGGAGTTGTCGTATGAGAGAGTCCCATAGCGATACTCGATCGTCAAGTTAGACGACTCGGACGAAGAAGGTGTGGCTTCCAAGGTTTTATAGCGGAGCGAGAACAGAGGAGATGGCGTGGGAAGCGGAGGATGATATGATGAAGAAATACCCACACTTATTCCCTATACCTCCAGGTAACCCCCCATTTCCTACTGATTGGTGTTAATTTAGTTGATTATGCTTGAGTAATGTTGTGGCTCAGGGAGCATTCTTATTTGCAAAAGAATAGTTAAGAAGATATGTTTATATTGTGTTTTGTGTAAGGCTAGAAGGCATTCGACGAATGTTTCTAAGAGAATGTTATACCAGTGGTTCGGGCCGTGCGTGTGGGCCGTCACGAAATTAGAAACACGTTCGGGGCCTCGAGTCGTGGCCGGAGCGAGGCCCAGCGCGTGAAGCGGTGAAGGCGTGAAGTTCCAGCCTTGCTGCAGAAGCGAACGCGACAGAAAGATCCGAGGAAGCGCATGGCAGCACGGAAGCGGCGAGGCGAAATTTGGGCGGAAAAACTTAGAAAATCTGATTTTTGTTTTAAAAGGGGCCATGGGAGGGTGACAAGTGTCCCCATCCGATTTTGAGATAAATGCGATATAATTGACCAAGGCTTGGTCACTTTTCCATCTTTCATCTTTACTCTCTCTCTCTCTCTCCAAAGCTTGAGCTCCTTCTCTCTAAAACCTCGAAGTGTTCTAGCCTAAGAAAATCTGAAAAGTTAAAGGCGAAGGAAGCTTGTGACTAGCTTAGAAGTGTTATTGTGGCGGTGTTCTTGGAGAAAAGGCTAGCAAGTGTTGGAATAAGTTTGGCTAAAACTTAAGGTAACATTTCTTCTCTTGTAGTTGGTATTGGGTGTTGCATGTTTAATAGGAAGAACTTGTAGTTGGAAAAATGCACTTAGAGTAGTTGCATGTAAGAAATGGGGTGTGATTATGAAAGAATTGGTTAGGGGGATTTTATGAGCATGTTGTTGCCTAAATACTACATTAGACTTGTTGGGTTAGTTGTTGTAACTTGTGGGCTGAATTTTTACACACCAAAGTTTAGGTGTGTAATCCCCTTGGTGTTGGTTGGTTGTTGAGCCTTAAACATGGCATTTGAGCGTTAAAAATCGACCTTGGAAAAGGTGGCAATGTATGTAGAAACAAAGGAAACGCTGCCCAATTTTCCGTAGGAAATTGGTGACTTTAACTTGGAAAAATTCTGCATTGTAATTAGAGCTTGATAAGCGATTGTGGTCATTTTAGGTTGACATACTACGTGCGGTAAATTGGACTTAGCTTGTGGATTGACCGAAGAGGTATGTGGAGCTTTCCTATCTCTTGAGAATGATTAGTTGTACCTATGTAGTACGGTAGACGTACAAGATTTGGAAATCTTCGTTTGTTATAAGTATTTGATACTTGCTTCGTTTTAAAAGAAAAGTATAAAAATTCCTTGGACTTAAGAATGTGTTTTACTATTGTTTAACTCTAATGTAATGCTTTATGGGAGTTGGTTATATTAGTTTGTGAAAGTTTAATGGAGAAAGGTTTTGATGATTTGAACTTGTGGAAGGAAAATGGTTCTAAGGCATGAATTGCCTAAGGTTTTACAAGAAATGAAGTCACTTAATTTAGAAGCTTGAGATAGTTTTAAAAGGAAATGTGACTTGTTTGAAAAGAAATCGTAACTTGATACTATGGTGATTAGTATCTTGGGATTTTTTTTGTATAAAAAGAAGTTATTTCTTAAAAGGTTAGAGGTACATGATACTTGGGTTAAATTCCCGGATTTTTATTAAAAGACATGATCGTGCCTTAGGTATACTAAAATGAGAGGATGTATTAATACTATTAATAAGAAGTTAGGTGATTCTTAACTTGCTTAAGTTATGATAGGTCGGCAGTGCTTATGTTGTGATGTGATAGTCCCAGTGCTTATGTTATGTTTAATAGCGGATGAGCTATGTTATATATATTCATATTGTTACTGGGTAAACCCCGTTATTATTTATGCCATGGATTTGCTACCCATGACGCGAGCGACGCCAGTACTACGCGGATGCGGACCATAGGATCCATGCGGGTGAAATAGTCCCACGCGAGCACGCGATGGTATCATGCGGATCCACAGGATCCATGCGTGAAATAGTCTCACGCGGTGAAAAAGGTCCTACGACGGCGGATGACCTCACGCGGGTCCACAGGACCTATGCGGTGAAATAGTCCCGCGAGTAGGATCGCTTAACGATACTGGCGAGGCAGGTACTGCTTTTGATCATGAGCCTCCTATTTTTACGCTTATAAAATGTATACTTGTTACTCTCATTATTAGTAAGGCACGGCAACATAATTTGGTTTTATCTATAACTTCATGTATTTTGGACTTATGATATTACTACGATATTTTCGCTTTACATACTTGATACGTTGTGTCTCGACCCCTTCCGGAGTGCGTCACGCCGCAGGGGAAGCGGTGGTAGATCCTCATTCCTGGATCTTGTACTCAGTGTCGTGAGCTCCATTTCTTGGAGGCTCGACTTTTGGTATGGTTCTCCTGAGTCGTTGATATTTTGTACATTCAGGGCATGACGGGGCCTGTCGTCCGCCATAGTGTTATTCATTCTTAGAGACGTAGTTTATGTCTTTTGGGTTAGTGATTTGATTTTTTTCTAGACTATTCTATATCTTAATGGTTGTTTATCTTGAGTTTACATTCCGCTGGTTTTCTCTGATGTTGTGTCACTAGGGTGCCCGGGTTAAGGCACCGGTCACGGGTCCGGGTTCGGGTCGTGACATTTCTCATGAGAAACTTCAAGCACCACTTTAATTATAGAAAACATGCTCGAAAGTTTTTCAAAATCATTTTTAAAACCGAAAAGCAATACAAGTCCCCCTTTGATTAAAGACTCATATTTTCTAGCAGAATTTCAAAGAAAACTTCTACCATATGTTCGATATGAGGAGGGATACTAGAGTGGGAATTTTAACACAAATTAAAGTTGATGAGTAAACAATGAATCTGTATTTTTTAAATGAAGTTGGGTTGTTGGAATGAAATATGAGGAGTTCAAAATTGACTGATTTGTTCACAAAGCTTGACTTGATGCAGGGTGTGAAATTGTAATTACAATGAGGATACTTTTTGTGTGGTTGCATTTCACGGAAACTACTGCACATGCTAATGGGCTTGGACGGACCATAACTTGGGCCATCCTGGGCCTTGGCCCACCCCCATTTTAAAAAAAATTGACTACTAGTATTGGTCCACTGCCTTTCAAAAAAAAAGATTTAACCTATTGAAAAATCATGAAGTCACTATAAACCACGTGCGTGAGTGAAGAATTGCAATTTCCAGCGGCAATAAGTAGAACGACAACGAAAGCTTTCTCTAAGTGTGTTGTATTCTCTCTATTATTTTATTAGATTATTTGAAGGTTTTGTAAATAGAATTTTTGGGTTTAATTTAGATTGTTAATTATGATTGCAAATTAGGGAAATAATTCATTTTAAACCAATTCTTTTATTGATTGGTTTGATGAATTATTAGAAATATTTAATTTATGATAGTAATATTGTGGTCCCAATTCAATTTTAGTTAGGAGATTGGTTATTTTAAATGTTTGATTTTTTTGTCAGATTTGAGAATATTATACAAATGTCAAAACCACAAAAAAAGATTAGTTCGTTCTTTAAAACAAAAGAACCCACTAAACCTTTGGAAAATGATGCACTTGTGGTAAATGAACATGTTACAAATGTCAGGGTTTCAAGTGAATGAGAAACTTCAAATCGAGCTAGGCCGAGAGCGCTTAGTATCAATTCTATTAATTATGATCCCGCTGAGCGAGTTCAAATTTGGGAATATCCTTTTCGCCAACGTGATGAAGTTATACGTGCTCATATCAATGAAGGTCCTTGTCACCCGGATGAAAAATATATTTTCCCGTATTCAGATCCCGTTGGCTATCAAAGAAGTTGTCAACATCATTGGTTTATAACTTTTTCATGATTGGATTATTCAAAGTCAAGGGACAAACTCTTTTGTCATCCATATTTTTGTTTAATAGTCCGGGCAATTCAAAAGTGTTCACAGTTGATAAATTTCAGAATTGAAAAAGGGTAGGTGGAAAAGATTGTGTTTTCTTGACTCATATGGGAGATGAATTCAACCCATGACAAAGCTGTGCAATCTAGGTTGGATTTACTAAACCAACCTTTTCATATAGTTCACTCATTTGAGAAACAAAGTACACAACAAAGAGAATATAATAGGTTGCGGTTGAAATCTCGATTGATGCGACAAAATATTTGACACTTCAAGGATTGGCATTCAGGGGGCATAATGAAAGACATGACTCTTTGAATCGGGGAAATTTTCTTGAATTGGTTGAACTTTTGACTTCTTATGACAAGAAGGCCGAGATAGCGTTTAAACAAACTTCTGATACTGGGAATGTCTCTTATACATTAGGGAAGATCCAAAAAGAGATAATTGAAATCTTTGCGAAAAAAGTCAGACAAAAAATATGAGATGAAATTGGTGACTCTTTCTTTTCTATTTTAATGGATGAATCTGAGATGTTTCACACAAAGAGCAGATGATTATTGTGATGCGATTCGTTGATAAAGAAGGAACATTAAGGGAGCGATTTTTTGATCTAGTATATGTGAAGAACACTTCATCACTTACATTGATGAACGAATTTTTTTTGGTCATTTCTCGAAACAATCTTGACATTAAAAAAATACGTGGACAAGGATATGATGGTGCGAACAATATGCTGAGCCATCTCAACGGATTACAATCTTTGATTGCAAAAGAATGTCCATATGCATATTATGTTCATTGTTTAGCTCACCGCCTTCAGTTGACATTAAATGCGGCTTCCACATAGGTAATCTATGTTGATTTTTTTTTTTGAGAAACTGAGATTCATTATTAATTTTGCTACCGATTTAACCAAACGCAATGATGAACTACAAGTTGCTCAAGCTGAACAAATTGCTCAAATGATTGAAAATGATGAAATTGAAACCGGGAGGGGACTTAATCAGATTGGAACCCTACAAAGGGCTGGAGATACTCGTTGGGGCTCCTACTTGAGATCAGTGTCAAGTTTGATTAAGATGTACAATGCTACACGTTTGGTTCTTGATAATATTATTGATGATGGCAAAACAAGCACTCAACGGGGTCAAGCATATTCTGGCCTTGAGGCAATGAATTTATTCGAGTTTTTTTTCATACTGCATTTCATCCAAGAATTGATGGAGAATTACTGATTCTCTTTCTCAAGCTCTCCAAAAAAAGTCACTAGACATTGCCCATGCTATGTATCTTGTTCGGACAACAAAGACCATTGTTCAGAAACTCAGAGATAATGGATTTGATGATTTGCTCCTAAAGGTAAAACTTTTTGTGCCCACCATTCCATAGAAGTTTCCAACCTAAGTGAAAAGTATAAGGGCATGAGAGGGTGTAGCCGTGTCAATTTACATGATTTTACAATTGAAATCATTATAAAATTGATATATTTTATGCTACTATAGATTTTGAGACGCAGGAGTTAAACAGTCATTTAAGTGAGCAAGCAATGGAGTTGATTTCTCTTAGTTGTGCTCTTGATCCAAGAGAGAAATATGTCTCATTTGATGTTGAGCGAATTTATGAGCTAGCAAAAAAATATTATTCAAGGGATTTTACAGAGCTAGAATTGGAGCAATTGTTGACAATAGAGTTAAGACACTTTGGAGTTGAAGTATCTGATGATAAGAAGTTGAATTCTCTTTCAAGTATTATTATGTTGTGTAAGTGGATGGTAGATACAGGAAGATCGAAAATCTATCCGTTGATATTTAGATTGGTTTCTCTTGTGCTTACGCTCCCGATTTTCACTGCAACAAATGAACGTGCATTTTCAGCTACAAAATTGTGAAGAGTCGACTCCGCTACAAAATGTCAAATGATTATCTTACAAATACTTTGCGGCCTCCTTCCGGGTGGCCCGAGCCATCAGTGAGATACCACTCTGAAAGAGCTAGAATTCTAACCTTGTGTCAGGACCTACGGGCCAAGGGACAGTGGTGATTTTAGAATCAGTTAAGGGAAAAAATTCAGACGAATTCTCCTTAACAGTCGAGTTGTGTTGAGTTTGAACTCGAACTTATAGTAAGAGTTTTCTTAGAACATGCTTCGGGAGAAAGTTTTCACATAGTTCTTTTCGGACTAATTGATTGGAGTTTCTTCAGCTTAATCCTTTATCCTATTCTCATTTCACTTTCAATTCTTATTATGATCGTGCCGATGTCTCCCTTACGAAATTGAAGATAAGTAGAATCTTGTGTTGGCAGTTAGTTATCGATGAACGATGAAACCACATCGTGTGCGGGTATTGTTTGCTGCTACCTTAGAACTCCTATTGAGTCAAGCAGTAAATATTATGACTGGCAAAGTAACTAAAACACCAGAGCTCTTCTAACCAAAACCTGTAACGAATCGAACCCGAAGATGGATCAAGGTAGCTTGCCTGCCAAGCCGAGCGCCAGGAGAACGTCGAGACTCCATTTGTTTGGAGCGCGAGGCCAGCAGAGCTTGCTTCAGAGGAGATAAGAAAAGGCTAATGAAGCCACATCCGGAAAGTTTGAAGCTAACTGCATGTCGAGCGCTTAAGCGGAGCTTGTGGTCGTCTCATTTCCTTACTTCTTGCCTATTCGAAATGCCATCAATAGGTTTAGCCAGGGCATTTACAACACGACCCAAAGTCTCGTTGTTTTCCACTCCTGTAAGTCTCTAAGGAAGGCAAGTTGCTCACATCCAAACATCTGATCGGGGAACGGGGCAACGCCCATGAAGCTCCGGCGGAAAGGGAAGGCATGCCAGGCCGTAAAGAGTTTTCTTCGAGCGAGTGGTCTTTCTATCTTTTTGGGTTGCATTGAAAGGTGTTCCAATGTGAGAAGGGCGAGAAGCCACTTGACTATAAACTTCGAACTGCTACGCAACGTACGAACCAAATCACCAAATGGTGAGTTAATGCGAAAGCAGGCCAAGCTCCTCCTTTTGAATAGAGATAGGGTCGCCTATCAATCGACACTCGATGTTACGAGCTCTGCTTACTTAGCCGCTCACTCGAACTTTAGTTCTCGTTTTCTTGTCATCGTAAAGGGGAATAGGTTGTTTTGCGCATCCAACAACTTAAAGAGTTTGCGGAGAAGGGTTGACCAACCCTTAGTTTTTAAATTACCAGAATCTCACTGATAGACATATACTTTAAGGAAATAGAGGCGTAAAAGCCACTTGACTTTATAAGAAAGACCGGGCTAAATGTAACTACTTTTTGCTCCTCCCTTTTCAAGAACAGATCTAGCAGATAGGATACTACTCGTCCTTGATTTCTTATCCGCGAAGTCAGATAGTTCTTTCTTGCTTTCTCCTACTCTTTCTTTATCGTATTATAAAGAACTTGTTGCCAATTCCCAGAATACTAATGTACCCTCGTGTATACAGTTGTCCAACTACTTTCTTCCTCAGGTTTAGAATCCTGAGTACAGTGTTCCAGGTGTAGCAGGGGCCATACCTAATATATATTTCCTCTCTACCTTTCAGAAATGACATAAAGTGCGAACCAAGATCCATGATACGAAAACCAAAATCGTCCACGTAAGGCTCACATATGTTATGTAGGAGGTCAATGAAGTTATCCCAATACCAGAGAGACACTTCACAGAGTGAGATACTAATGGTTAGGGGGATGGTAGAGTGAGGAAGGGCTATGCTTTGCTGGGGAAAGAGATGTCGTCAACTAAAGAGGTATCGAGAAAGAGGGCAATCGTTAATAAGAAGACTCGACTATTCTTCTTTGAGTAGATGTCGGCATGACCACTGCTATTTCATCTGTAGCTGTATATTGAAAGAGAAATTGTCGATGACTTTGACATAGATGCTATTATCAATGACTTTCATGATTCGAAAGAACGTAAATTGCTATTGTAATATAGTTATTTGAGCGCTAAATATATTTTTTATTTTATTTTAGTCGGTCCACCCTATAATTATTTCGTTAGTCCGTTCCTGCCAGTATGCATATTCATGGAAACTGATAGTTAGCTCATGTCGTGTCTTTTATTGCCCACATTGATTGCCCACCACCTATAATTTTCTTGTGGGATAGTTTTTCATCTCTGTCCGCAGAAAGTTCTCAAAAAAACACGGTCTTTTGGTCTTGTCAATTTATCAACTTGTCCAACTTGGCTCAACACAACTTTTCATTGAGACCAATCCTACTAAGCACCACTAATTAGGAAAATGTTAGTGTCACTATCTGTATTTCTTCTTCTGTTAGGCTTTCTATTAGTTGATAATTTTTTTTATAACTTACAGTGTGCTACAATACAAAATCCTTTGTGAAGGTGTTATTAATTTAACCAATACACAAATCGATAACCGGCCAATAACCGCTAAATCGATCTTGAACTCACTGATATATATCTTATTGATTTGATTAACGGTTTAGTACATTCAAAATTCAGTAATTGATAATCCGAATCGTTGTTTTAAGCGCAAATAGCCAACCGAATTGTTCGATAAACCCCTACGGACTAAACTACCGTTTTGTTGCATAAAAGTATCTAAGCTAAAGTTGTAACTATAATATGCTTATACAAAAAGTTTTATTTTGAGTCTCACACATCCTATAATACTTGTGTGCGGCCTTTTATAGATTGACATGTGGAGCTTATGAACACACTTTTAATTTATTATAATGTAATTTATAAAAGGAAAATGGTCAAAAATGCCCTTTAACTATTCGAAACTAACAATATTTCGTCGCTTGTTAAATTTTGTACAACCATGCCCCTGCCGGCTGGCGCCATTAGGAATATGGGTCAAATACGCCTTTATTTCTACAAATGAGGCCAACTACCATAACTAGAACTGATTAGCCGATTAGTTGACCAGATTTGCCCGTGGAGTGCTCTTATGGACCTTCACGTGTGCTGTAAGGGCATATTTGGTCCATGTGTATATAAACTGAAAGGACACTAAAGAAAATATTTCAACTTTATTCTGAAATAGAGTCGTAGATGAAGCAGATAATAACTTTATCCACATATAGTCTACTAGTTTGAGGAAGTACTAGATTTACTCTAATTTTTGCCAATTTGATTCGCTGGAGAGATAAACCAGTGGCCCTTTCCATTGTACAAGCAAGATTGGTTGGATTAGCTCACTTTTCTGTAGGTTATATATTCACTTATGCGGCTTTCTTGATTGCCTCTACGTCGGACAAATTTGGTTAATATTTTTAATTTTTGCATATCAGTTCTGATAAAATCACACAAGCTACATGGGTAATTGAAATAACCAAGCATGAAGAGTTAATTAACACAGTTGGTTCCCATGTTAGCAACTAAGACTTGAGCTCATTTATTTGAACGGTTCTGCCTGATTTCCTCTGCTTCTTGAAGTCCCTCAAAAGAAAACGAATGAGTGGTGTTAGTTATATAAATCATTTTCCTACAGAACTAGTGGTTTTAACTTTTAAGGTGTTGCAATCCCTCTGATAAAGATTTTCGGGTCGACTCTCTAGTGCATGACAACGTCGAATATCCAAAAGCTTCAAAGCAATAAGACTGGCCAGGCTGGTATGCAGCTCTTTTAAGTTTTTTGAAGGATGATATATTCATGGACTCGATATATGCAAGTTGTTTGAATGTCTCTTCTCGGAGGAAGTCTGTTCGACGTTATGACTAATTTAGAGGGAGGTGAGAGTGCTAAGATTAGATATGGAGTTCAAAGTTGTTGCATCTGTGTTGCCCCAAATTTCAAATTTCTTGACACAAGAAAGGGTCCTCAAGCATAAGGAATTGATCTTTTCGTTCCCTTTTTAGCAATCTTATCAGATTAGGAAAGCCTTTTAAGACAAGTCGTCTCAAAGATGGGAACCTTCCACAATCATGAACATTGTCTTCAATAAAATCCACAGACCCGCCGAATAAGCATAAACTTTCTAGACAAGGCAGCTCTCCAAAGGGTGGAAGGCACAAGCACGTTTTACAGCAATCAATTCAATAGTGGCAACATTTTTCAAAACTGAATGGTTCATCCAGTTTGGGAGACGGAGACCTCTGAAGCCGGTTACTTTTAAAGATTGCAGATTGGGGTGTGGTTTGAGGGCTTTAAGCACTTTTTCATCCAAATCTTTTTCTGGTTCATAGCCATCGGACCTATCCCAACTCATACATAACTAGTGCAGATTTTGTTTTACAGATAAATTGGTTTCATTTGCATCCATATCCTTCTTCACTCTTTCAAGGTGTGTGATTGAAAGTGATCCACCAAGGTTTAGGTTTCGTAGTTCACCAAGTTGATAACCTTTACTCTTGCCAATAATAAAGCAATCTAGAGTTTTAAGGCATGTCAACGATCCCATTCTTGGTGATATAGAAGTCAGTGGACAGTAATAGAGAAGAAGATTCCGAAGCCAAATCCTCGACATCAATACCTTTCTAGTGAGTGTTTAATTATGTTTTCACCTATCATCTACATTTGAGGTGTTAAGCTACACTTTCACTTATTATCTACATTCCGATTTTAAGCACCAAGGGGACAGATTTGGCAGTTGATAAGATCTCCATAAAAGGTTTCAGCTTGCAAATTTACAAGCATAAATCTTCAAAATCTTGAGAGGTGCAAAAGCTTAACAGAAACATCGCCTACTATAATATAATATGAATTTGCAGTGAGAGAGATATATAAGACTAGTTGAGAGGCCTTCTTCCATTAGGAGAAATTTACAGTTAGCAAGAACCAGTTAGGTCATGCTGATTAAGTACATTAATGTTAATAGGGAATTCAAGCAAGTGGAAAACTTAAGAGGATAGTTCAAAGATTCTAATAGTGAACTCAAACGGAAAGTGTTTCAAAAAAGTCTACAAAGAACAAAGAGCAGAATTTACCCTCTGCATCTTACATTGAAAGAAGGAACAACTTAATCTCATTACCATTTCAGGCATTTCAACATAATGTGGAGGAACTTATACATGCAAATGCAGCAAAGACGAGTAACTTATGAGACGCTACAGCTAACCAAAAAAGAAGTAGAATGAATTAACTTTCGATCAAATCTAACACAGAGAGGAGACAAGAGAGTCTGTCAAAGTGCACTAATAAACTAAGACACTAGAGCTTGAAGAGATGCAAGATTCTAAGCTAGGAAGCTAATTTCAAGTGACAATAACATAATAACAAATAAATTTTAGCTCCTAGAAATGTTCGGTATGAGTCTCATTTGAGAAGAATATTGAATGATAATGAGGTCGCATGGGCACAAATAAATCACACATAGTTAGTTCACCAATAACAGCACATTATTAGGTGATTGTTGGCAATTAGTCAGTCTTCTGAGCTCACTACAAATGCCTCGTTCATAAGGGCTTTGCGATAAGATCCCTCTCGAGAAATAGTCTTTTCAAGGCTGCATGAGAGATACATGGTGCAGGACACCTTTTATCAAGTTAGGATGGAATTCCACTTCTGAAGGTGATCAAAGTGATATAACAGAAACCATTGGAAACATTTGAAAAGCTGGAAGTAGTTTAATACTTTTATGAGGAGAACAACTAGCAATCAGTATATATGATATCAGTATATGATCTACTTAATATTTACTAAAGAAATAGTCTTTCTTAGTAACTTTATCGATAAAAATGTGATATCCCTGTACTTTTTGACGGATGTTCCTTGATTTAGATAAAATCATCAATAAAATTATGAGCAGGCAGGCAGGAAAAAGAAAACACGAATTTCTCTGTTTGGTATTTTTCCCGTTTCCATAATATTCATTGCCAATGTGGTAATCCACCTCTGTTAGCGAATAATTAGAACTAGTGCATATCAAAAGCCAGCAGCAAGTACAGAGCACATAATAATTAATAAACAAATAGATCTTAATCATTGATTTGTTTCCAAAAGAAAATAACAAAATTACATCCAATGGCAGGAATTTAATCTGTGTGGGAGACTCACAAAGAACGAACCTCAGAAAGAAAAGAACAGATCAAGACTAGCCAATACACACATTTGGAATATGAGCAATTTTGTGCCAGTCCTCTCCTATCCCCTTCTCACAGCGCTTTTCCGCTTCTGGACGGCCAACAACTCTTAAACTTGTGAGGGCTATTAGGTGCTACAATCCCTCGGGTAAAGATGTTAGCATGTTACGGTGTTCAACAAATAACTCCATGAGTGACGTTAAACCTTTCAGCTCTTCGTTGGGGAGACTCTCTAGTGTGTAACAATAACGAATATCCATACGCTTCAAATCATTGAGACTGGCCATGATGCTAGGTAGCTCTTTGAGATTCTCGAAGTAAGAGATACTCAAGTATTTGAGATTTGCAAGGCTTTTGAATATCTCTTCTTGGAGTGAAGTCGCTTCGTGGTTACTAAAAATCTTGAGGGAAGTAAGAGTGCTAAGATTAGATATGGAGTTCAAACCTGTTGCATCTGCCTCCCCCCAAATTTCTAATTTCTTGACAAAAGAAAGGGTTGGAAAAACAAACATAGGGAAATCCGAAATCTTCATCTCTTCAAGCATGGATAATATCTCTTCTCCTTCCGTTCTCTGCAATCTTTTCAGATTACAAAAGCTGCATATATGAAGTTCTCTCAGGGATGGGAACCTTCTTCTTGTGGGAAATCCAGAATGAACATAATCATCTTAAACATACTCCACCTCCGCAGACCCGTCTTGTAACTCTAGACTTTCTAGACAAGGCAGCTCACCAAAGGGTGGTAAATACGAGCAGTTTTGGCAACCGTTAATTTATAATAGACGACCCTTTCCAAAACTGAGTGATTCATCCAGTTTGGAAAACGGAATCCACTGAAGCCAATTATTTCTAAATATTTCAGACAAAGGTGTGATTCAAGGGCTTCAAGCACTTTAACTTGATCTGATTCATAACTATGTGGTCCATCCCAACTCATGCTTAAAGAGTGAAGATTTGCTTTTGCAGATAAATTGGATGCTTTTGCATCCGTATCATTCTTCACTCTCTCACGGTGTGTTATTGCAATTGAGCCACGTAGATTTAAGTTTTGTAGTTCACCAAGCCGATAACCTTTCCTTTCACCCACAAGAAAATAACTTAGTGTCTTGGCATGTCGACAATCCGTAAATTCCGAAAATATTAAGTTAGGGGGAAGATGAAAGTTATGCCCTAAACTACAAGCTAGCGCGTAGTCTTGGTGGCATAGTGTTAGGATTTGAGTCTCAAATCCTACCTAATCAGAAAACGGTAAATAAGCGAAGAACAAATAACACACACAAATTTATAGTGGCACCCTCAATGCGAGAGTTGCTTCCACTTTGCCGCTGCAGATTTCACTATAATCAAATAGGGTGTTTGAGTTGCACAACCACACAGAAAGAAAACGGCGCCCTAGCCTATATATAGCGAAAATTAGGGCGAACATAATACAAGTCAACACATAGAAGTCAATGGACAGTGATCAAGTACAAGGTTTCGGAGACTACCAAGTTTATTTGATTGTTTTGGCAAACAGGAAAGTGACTGGAAATTATATAGATCAAGAGTCTGCAGATTTTGAAGCTTGCATAACCTCTTTGGAAGACTACAAATTTTATTGCCAGAGAGGTCCAGATATCGTTAAATGTACTAGATCTCCAATGGAAGACGATAACTGCTTAAATTCTGTGTTACTTAGATTAAGCACCCTTAATGAGACAGTCCTTTTAAAGAGCAAAGGAGAGTAAGAATGCACCACTTCAGCGAAACCAATGGACATCATATCTTATAATCTTTTACAATGAGCATCATATCTTCATCATCTTTTACATTTACTTGGCGGATATTGCTGCTTGATGTGCTTGCTGAGAAAATAGATGTAGCCAAGTCATGGATGAGATCATGCATCTTGAAATAAATTTTACCAGATTTAACTTCCATCTCTTGGAAAAAAGACCTCAAGTATAATTCTTTCCATACTTCATTACCCACATCCTCTAGCTCCAAGTTCCCTTTTGATAAAAGAAAACCATGTGCCATCCAGAGAGTGATGATATTTTCCTTTTCTATATTGGTGTCTTTTGGGAATACCGCGCAAAACACAAAACATTGTCTCAAATCAAGTGGAAGATGATAATAACTCGGCCTCAGGGCAGGCAAAAACAGAATTTTCATCTTGAGGTAAATTCCAAATCTCACTATCTATCACATGTTCCCATTCACTTTCTTCCCTCTTGAAGCGTAAAAGACCTCCAAGAGTTTTGGCTGCTAGAGGCACATCCCCACATTTCTTAACAATCTCCTCTCCGATCACGACAAGTTTAGGATTTGTTACTGTTTGGTGGCCAAATGCATGTTGCTTGAACAACAACCAACAATCTTCTTGAGACATATTTGACAACTGATATAGTTGCAAAGTTCTCATAATTGATCCAATCTTTTCAAGACGAGTAGTAATTAGAATTGAAGCACCACTTGCCCCGACCTTCAATACTGCTCTTAAATTTTCCCACGTTTCTTGATCTTCATTCCAAACATCATCCAAAACAAGAATGTATCTTTTTCCATTCAACAACTCCTGAAGCTTCTTTTGGAGGGGAGCCAAGTCCATGTCACCAACTTTCCTTCAAAAGATTCTACGATTGCCTTTATCAATCTCTTCTCATCAAAATCATCTAAGACACCAACCCATATCTTTAGATTAAAATGCTCAGTCACTCTCTGATCATTGAAGACCATTTGGGCAAGTGTCGTCTTTCCTAGCCCCCCCCCCCCCCCCACATGCCAATTATTGGGAGCACCGGAAGTTCTTGGGCATTACTAACTTTGTTTATCAAGATTTTCACTATCTCATCCTCCTCTTTGTCCCTTCCATAAACTTCTGGTTCAGTCAAAACAAAACCTGTTCCAAACATTATCCACACGAGAATGTTGTTACATCCAACACATTATGAGTTAGCAGAAAATAGAGAAGATTTTTGCACAACAAAGAGACACGGATGAGCTTCAAGATTGAGAAAATCATGCTGAGTTCCGCCAGGCAGAATGTGATTTAAGATGAAAAAATATACTTTTGAAGTTTCTCCATATTTTCTGCAATCATTTTCAGAATCTTTTATGCACCGCTTAAGCAGATTATTTCTTGGTGCTGTCATTTTCAAACTGAAAAGTGCACTAAGAATTTATAAGGTCTAAAACAACTAAGACTTTTTTTTTGTCAATTAGACTTGAGACAAACATTTAAATTAGAGGAAATATTTGAAACTTTCTCTCAGCCCATGAACACACATAAATTTGATAATTGCCAAAAAAATGAATATAAACTAAATTGTTGAAATACTAACTTGTCTTAAAAAAATTAAGATGAGCACCTGTTTCCCGTCTAGCAACTTGTCTCTCTATAATCTTTTCATGCAACTGAAAAATCCTTCGTTCCTCCGCAATTGCATCTAGTTTGTCCATCATTTCTTTCATTCTTTTTTCCACCTTGTAACGGAAAGTGATGGTCCGTGGATGATGACGTCCCAATACAGCCCGCTTGCATCTTGCTGCCTCAGTTTTACATTCGTCCAAGATGTCATCAACTTCATATGCAGCAGCGTTGAGTTTCTGTAACCAGTTTATTATTGCCTTGTACTTCAATTGCTTCTCCTGAGCATCTTCTAGCACAGCTTGAATCATTGAAAACATGCTTGAAAGTTTTTCGAACTCCTTCTCAAAACCAAAAAACAATCCCAGTTCCCCTTGGATGAAAAAACTCAATTTGTCTAGCATAACTTGAAGGAAAGCTTCAGCCATATGTTGAATTCACTATAACGTATATTAGATATGTGGACAGAGCTAGATTACCACAAAATTATGTGAGTAAACAATGAATCTATATTTTTGAAACAAAGTAAGATGTTGGAATGAAATATGGGCAGTTCAAAGCTTGACTTGAGGAGGGCGTGGAATTATATCAATTACAAAATGATCTCATGAAAACTGCAGATGGGGCTCAATTATAGGTCTCTCTCTGCCTACCACAAAGACTTCTTTTTAAATTAAATTAATTTGTCTGACCACAAAACACACCTTTTATGGTATTATTAATATCTCAAGTTGTAGGCTTGGTGCTTCCATTCCTTTGAGCATTTGCTTTTGACAAAACTTAGTTACTGAGAGGTACCATATTTCTATCCTATTTATTATATATTGAAAGGTACTGTTTACTAATAAGTACAATATAATAAACAAAGTATTTAAATGCAAATTCGGGTAACTTATTTGGTTATTTTATTCAATCAAATTAATTTATATAGAATTATCAATATCTTCCATTACAATATCCATGTATTCTTGTATTAACGCATGTTATTTAGTATTTTTTGTCTTCATTTATAGTTTACTAGTATTTGGGCACATGCATTGTGTGTACCTATTCAAATGAACAAGGCTCTTGTTTTCAGGATTTTCAATTAAATTCACTCAATAGACTAGTACTCAATTGAAATTTGAATCTGTAATATAGAATTCTGCAACAACATAGTCCGCAAAAGAACACAGTTATGAAAAGTTTTTCATCCTTCAAATGACAGGAGAAAGAAGGCAAACTGAACATTCTCGCCATGTAATTCAAAAACAAAGACAATCAAGCTGATGGAAGAATGTCCAAAGCAACTTCTTTCAAGGATGGCATCGATTCTTGTTGATGCAGGCACATGTATGTATTTCCTACTCTTCGGAAAACTTTCCATGGACCAGGGTAGCACCTATATTTTAAAAGGACGGAGAAAAATTCATTCCAAAGAAAAAAGAAGAGCAGCGAAAGTCATGTGAGAACAAAGCAAATCTAACAAATGGTGGAAAAATAAAGTTCAGCATTTGTTCGAAGCTTTGGTAAAGGCATTACCTAAACAGGACTCCTCCATTTCGTCCTTTAAAATTGTGAATGTAATATACCGTCTCCATCTTAGGGAAAAGAGTCTTGGAAAGTGCAGCCAGCTTCGGGTAGAAGAATGACGGATAATCTTAATCTTGTCAAAGATAGCATGAAATACGGTAACTTAACACGGAACAATTGTTAATTTGTTAAGAAGATCTCTTTTCTTTTCTGTAATTCTTTAAAGGCGACAAAATACATACTAAGATGTCTATCCTGTTTCCGGGGCAACAAGTTACTTCATTACCACAATATGCAGACAAACATGCTGTTGGAACTTGTACAAGAAGAAGAGAAGAAAGTGATCGAAATCTGGAAAAATAGGCGTAGCACCGCGGCGCCCAGGAACAGGGCCGCGGCGCCGGACAGGAAAAAATTCCCGTCGACAGCGCCACGGCGCGGGAAGCAGCGCCGAAACTTCAAAGAGGTCTGAAAGTCAGGGTCGCGACGCTGAGAGGCAGAGCCGCGGCGCCAAGGCCAAGCGTCGCGGTGCCGAGGACGCAGGGCCGCGACGCTGAGCCAAACGGTCAGAAATCCGAATTAAGAGTTGTGACTTTTCTGAACATTTTGAGTGAATGGTTATGCATGTTCAGATGTTTATACTATAAAATGATCACTTGGTTGCATGGAGAAAATACAAGATCTACATATTACATTGCAATCAATCATTTAACTCAATTAATGATTTGAGATTGTGACTTCTTTCTCCTTCTTCTTCATAAAAGCTTTCCTGAAGAACGCATATAGTAAATTCGCCAAAGGTGAAGTTCTTGTGCTAGAACTCTCACTTAGATAGACGTCCGTAAAACTACAACACAAGTGGGGGCGAATTTTTGTCTTAGGATACTGCATTGCAGGCCTCTATCGACATCAAGTTAGTATTGGTTTTTCCAGTTTGTTGAATATTTCAGTATTGATTTCAATTTATGTTGAGTTATTGTCATATTATTGTACTTGTTCATTGATGATACTAGATTGACACTAACACATGCAGAGCAATAAGAACCTTTTATTCTTTGATCGGAGTACAATTTTTTTTTATTAGATTCGACAGTATAAGTATGAGTTATCTTCTAATAGTACTTGTTAAATTCAACTAAGAGTTACCTTAATCAAAATAATATATTTGTTATCAGGAAAAGAAAATGAAATCAGATAGAAATATCAAAATTTATGGTAAGAAAGGATACAACCAGATCTTATCCGATCAAGCTCTCCATTGAATATAATCAGTTTCCTTGAAGTGTTCGACACTGCTGCTTTGTATAGCTCTTCCACGACAAGCATCTCTATATTGCAGAAATAAATGCTGTCATCACAATAATTCTACGAAATTGATCACTTGATATACACTAAGGTGAAAGAGTCTGATGTTACCATTGACATTAAAATATGGATAGGCGACTACAAAGAGTTCATCT
Source organism: Przewalskia tangutica (assembly GCA_029844215.1). Lineage (NCBI taxonomy): Eukaryota > Viridiplantae > Streptophyta > Magnoliopsida > Solanales > Solanaceae > Przewalskia > Przewalskia tangutica. Next base: position 137,882,863 of record CM056718.1, on the reverse strand, counting down.
TCGGGCTTGACACGGTCAGCCATCTTGACCTTTTCAGTGAAACCAAAATCCTCGAAAAAAGAAGGCTTTGTCAAATAATCCAACTTAAAGGATGCTCCACCAAAAATAGATTGTCTTGCAAATTTCACTTCATTAGCCTCCGGGAAAAACTGAAAGGTTTAATGCAAGTTTGACAAATCGCACCTGATAGAGTAAAAGAGCTTAATGGGAAAAGAGGTGATCACAAACATTAGCAGGGAAGTATGCTATGAAAATACAAAATGGATACCAATATACCATAACAAGAGGAATTGCCTCAACTAATAACAAACAGAATACAACAGCAAACTATCGAAGGAAGAAACAAGAATAAGCAGAGGAAACTGTGAGCACTACCACTTGTTTTGTAGCACAAGAAGATGAAACTCTTATGGAGGAATATGATAAGAGGAAAAATAATCCAGAAGCATCATTGGTTTAACATTAATATTTAACATCTTCAGCTTCTTGTCTTAGTTGTAATGACAGCTTACATGTGAAAGAAGAAATTAAGTTCTCATGTATCGGCATTATTTGTGTTAGATTAAGGTAGACTGGTGATGTTAAACAGAGAAATAAGATAGCAATAATTAACAACAGCCAAGCTCATGCACGAAGACAAGAGAGATGAACTCTGAAAATAGATGAATTTTGGTTTATTTTGTATAAAGTGAAAACTAGAATTAAGCCCACATTCTTATGCAGTATAGTTGAACAGTTTAGGATTAAGCAATAGCTTTTCCTCACTAATTTTCTGAGTACTTCTTTACAGTTAATATTTTCATTAATTACTTTCCAAATATACCCATTGCGATGTGATTGTTTCCCCCAAGGAAACATAGAATGTACAAATTGTAGAATTCAATCGTGATAGGACATTGGCAATTGTCTCTAAGTGTAGTAAACCAAATGAAAAGAGCAATAGCCAGCATTGCCTTTTTGAGACTCACAGTGTAGTAAACCAAATGAAAAGAGCAATAGCCAGCATTGCCTTTTATCTTTAGAAAAAATAAAGATCGATAAAGGTTCTGAACTATAAATTTCATTCTAAGTCAGCGACTTACAATTCTGGTCCTTGTGGATTTCTCTGGTATAACCAAGAGATCACAGAACTCGCGTATTAGTTGCATACTTCCAGTCATTTCTGTTCCACCCTCACCGTCACCTGATAATATTTAACAACAGAGTAAATTCACCTGACATGAACGGGAAATCAGCGAGCTAGTGTAGATTACACCGATCTTCACATGCTCAAACCAGGAGAAAGTACCAAGGAGGGAAATTAGGCATAACCTGGTACAGAACCTAGTCCAGCAGTTGGAAATTCAATCTCCTGGTACAAGAAAGTTGTTGCTCTTTCAATCGACGGGATGTATGGATACGGTATTATTTCTTTAAAGTGTTGTCACTTGAAGACATACAGGGAAAATTGACTGACCATCAGCTGTTTGTTGTCCTTCAATGCCAATTCAGTTGCTTCTTTAGCCTGTTAATCATGAAATTCCGAGATTATGTTTGAAGAACTACAGGAACAACAAGATATGCGATTCACTAATGGATGCATGAAATGGAAAGTTAAAATAGAAAAAGTTTAGGGTCGTAATATGCATACATTTCAAGAATTTTAGAACTAGAAATTATCATGCAATGGACATGAACTGTTATGTTTTCTAGTCAGTGTTTAATTATGTTTTCACTTATCATTTACATTTGAGTGTTCAACTACACTTTCACATATTATCTACATTCCGATTTTAAGCCCCAAAAGTGGACAGATTTGGCAGTTGATAAGAGCTCCATAGAAAGTTTCAGCTGCATATTTACAAACATAAATCATAATAGTCGTGAGAGGTGAAAAAGCTTAACAGAAACATAGTCTACTAGAGAAATAGTCTTCTCAAGGCTGGATTACATGATACAGGTGGACACACTTTTTATCAAATCAGGATGGCATTCCCACTTCAAGGTGATCAAAGCGATGTAATAAAAACAACAACGAACATTCGAAAGTCAGCAAGTACTTTATACTTTTAGCAAGAGAAAAACTAGCAACAAGTATAATGATATCAGTATATGATCTACTTAATACTTACTAGAGAATTAGAATCATTCTTCGTAACTTTACCTAGGAGTCACATTATACTAATTCACCTTACTCGCCGCCCTTGTTATTTTAACTTCTTCTTTTTTCATAATTCATCCTCCTATCTTATCTGTGTACTAAACAATCCTTCATATATTTGACCCCAAAAAAGACTCTACAACAACGACTTAAATCCTCCTATATGTGTGCAGACGTTCTATTAGCTACTAGCAATTAAGTTAACCATCCTTCACAAGTTAAAGAAAATATATACTACTATTTTTAAGATTTCAAGCACTTCGCATTCTGTCAGACTACTTCTCATCAGTTTGATCCCAAAACCATTGTAGCAACTAATAGATGTGGAGCAAGGATTTGAAGTTTATGGGTTGAGCACTTGCCACCGTGCTCATAGTTCCGTAATTAAGTATTTATACATACTCAATGAATTTCCTAATATAAATACAGGGTCTAAACAAAAGCTCTACCTCCGCCCCCTAGCAACTAATACATTAATCTCCCAGAAATAGTTAGGAAAATATGAAAAGGTAACCTAGTATGGTTAACAATAACTTGGTGGAAAAAGGGATTCTTTTTTTTTTTTAACTTTTCTATTAGCCGTGTATATAGGTGTACTATGTATAATATATTTAGTGTTATGTTATATAATATATTATACATAGTAGACCTATATACACGACTAATATTTTCCTTTTAATGTGAGTGTTAAAAGTGAACTAATAGAATGAAACATACTTGTTGAAGTAATTCAGTATAGTCCTTAGGGAATGACAGATCAAATCCAATTGAAGCAGCTTTATTCCCTGAACAACTGATAGAAAATTCAAGATTTCTTGAATTGTTCACATTTCTCTTCCATTGAGACCTTCTCCAGTTGAAATCCTACAACATATTCCACAAAATTATACAATCAGTATCTATTAAGAAAATTAGTTGTAAACAACTATTTGTATGATTATAAATCAAAAGATATAATTCCAATATAACTATAAGTTTACCTGTTGAGTAAGAGAGGAAGATGGCAGAGCGGTTGGGGAAGTGGATAACCACATTTTGAATTCTAACCACAAGGAGGTGTACCTCTCCTTTATTTATATACCTTCGTGGTACACATAATGTTTTTGTGTATTTTAATAATTTTATTTACTTATGTTTTAGGTCATTTAATAGTATAAAAATAGTTTATACTGATAGTGTCTACAAGTTTTAAATAAAGGAAGAAAAGATGAAAAAATATTTTGAAGTCCAAGAATTGTCTGACAATTTTTCACTTTTTCTGATTTTATTTGAAAATTTTAAGTTGTATTTGGATTTTGGAAAACACCCACACGTTTTTAGCAAATTTTTATAGTCGTACAAATATTATCTCATATTTAACATTATAAATTTTAAAAGTCTTATAAACACAACTTTTATGACAATATAAGAAATGCCTCAAATATTTTAAAAACTGCTCTAATTGTAAAAGTGCACTTAATTGTGCTAGACGAATTATGAACTTTTACAATAAATTCTGGCTAATACTATTTAATAAAAAATGAAAAAATGGGCCCTAAAAATTTTCATTTTTCGGAGACCCTGTGCGGTAGCACACCTCGCATGAGTCCAAAGACTGAATATAAAGTTTTAAATTTTAAAATTCTTCATTTCTTATTATACATCCCTTTTTGGTTTTTCTTCGTTTTTGTGTAATTTTGAACAAAGAATTGCACATGCCTTAAAACTCACTACGGGAAAGATGACAAATAAAATCAAATGAATAATTTAATGTTGCTCACATACATGAAGAACTAAATGTAGATAAAGTCATTCTATATTATATTCCTCTTTCATGTTCTTTCCTCACTCAAATCAACTAATTACCTCTTTCATCAATCTCTGTCGGGCGGGCATAGGAATCCTGTGGGCGAAGAATTTCGTCTAGAAAAAAGAAACTACTTATGTTGCTTATTCTTTTAGACACATATGTTAGATAAACTTAGTCACATCGATTATTTAAGTCAAATTCATTCAGTTATTATAATTAACTAATTTAATAAAATAAAAAATAATATTAATTAACATGGTTAAATAATAGAAGTCTAGATAAAAATGCATGTCATATATCTATTAATTTAATATAAATAATTGATACAAATAATAGTTATAAGTAGATCACATTCATTGTTACAACACCAGATCAAATGAATACTAGAACTACAATTATTGAATATAATAATTGATAATTAGTACACGCCAATTAATTAGAAGAAATTATAAACCATGGAACTCTGGTTAAACACAACGCTTCAAGTAGTCCTCAGCTGTGGTGTAGTTAACCTCAGGGTAGAGTTTAGTTGCCTCCTCTCCTTCATCTCCAATTTCAAAGTTTGCAAGGCAACCCTCGTCGCAAACATTATCGTAATAATGACCTAGTCCAACTTGGTCTTCATACCCATATTCTATTTTTCAAGGGAGAAAACATAAATAAATAACGAAACGTACATTCTGTTGGAAATTTATCAATGTAAAATATAGCTTATCCCATTATTTATGACTCGAACAATTGGGGGCACGCACGTCGGAAAAGTCATTTCCACACACGTGCAGACATTGTACCAAAGATCGTAAATTTCATTAGTGAAAAAGATATTGGTACGTAAGTAAAATGTTTGAGACATAGAATGATGGACGGCCGTTGGTCAAATGACAAGTGTTCCACGTTGGTAAATGAAGGAAGAAGTGTGCATAGTGTAAAGATTGGAACGGGTCGGAAAGGGTCGCGGAGCCGAGAAAGGTCGCGGCTCCGCAGCTCTTCCGAGGCGAGCCGCGATGCTAATTCCGGCCCGAGTCACTGGAGCCGCGGGGCTACCCAGGCAGAAAGTCTGAAACGAAAATCTATTTTTGTGACGTTGGGTTGCCCTCAATTGTATTCATTCCAACATTATTCAACCATTATTTGGTTGATAAATAAGTGTCATTACATGGGAAATTCATTATCATTACATGGGTAATTCAATGTCATTACTTGGCACTTGAAGGGACAAATCTTACACACTATAAATTGAGGCATTTTGCACAATTGTTAAAAACTTGCAACACTTACAAAATTCTGAAAACTTCTTCCTCTCTAGCATATTGCAATACTCAAATTTCTTCAAGAGAAACACTTGAGTTTTCTTTGCTCAAGTGTGTTAGTAGTTGTTTTATCTTGGGAGACTATTGCCTAGCAAACGTAAAAGTATACACGGGGCAATCTTGTCTTAAAGACAGAGTGTCATCACTCGACTCGGCATAATTGTAATACTTCCAGATTTAGTGTCTCTTAATTTCAGGTTATCAAGATTCAAAGAGCTTTCTACAATTGGTACACAGATTCAAGACTGATTCAAGAACTCAAAAAGCTTGTTGTTGCCATAATTTGTATTTACTACAAGCTTGTTGCTATTGTAATATTTGTTGTTTATCCTTTCGAAGCACTTGTAATAGTTATTTACTATTCTTGTACTGCTTTATTTCCAACAACTTTAAGACCAGATTGTATTAGTGTTCGAAAGATGTCGGTCAACAAGTGTGTGACCAAATCTAGCCATGGTTGTGGTTTTCTGGTTGAAGACAGTTCCATTAACAGTTCTGTTGATAGTAACATTGTTTCTGCCAACAAACTATGGTTCTGATGCTGAGGTTCAGAGTTCTTATGCTGATCATGTTGTTGACGGTCAAGGTGTTGATGGTGTCACCGCTCCTGAGAGTGGTGGAAACAAGCGCTCACGAGAGGCTGAGGATGTTAACTGGGACAAGAGGAGAATGCTGAAGATGTTGTTCTATCTTGTAGCAGAAGGCCTATATCTGTCCCAGACAAAGGATCCGAATTATGATAATGAGGAAATTGACACTTAGTCTGACTGAAGTGTGCTAGTATCCAAAAGGTCTAAGTCAATTATCTTTCCTTGTCTATAATGTGTTTAGATAATTTCTGAATAAAAGTGTGTAAAGAAAGGCTAGGAATATGAAAGTGTCATTAAAAATTTATATTCCCTACACTCTAAAATCAGAAATTAAATCTCTCTCCTTCCTGGTTAGAGATTGGATACTGGAGAACAAGACTTAAAAGATCCGTTTTTTGAGTGTATTTATTAAAAGTGTGTAAAGTATGTTCACACATATGAAGGAGAGAGAGATCCACTGACTGTGTGAAAACTGTTACCACTCTTAAGCAAGCGCTAGGAATTGTCTGGGAATCAATCTCAAAGGAAGAAGACTAAAAAATAATGGCTTATGTTAAGAAGTTGCAGAAGATCCTTCGTTTGATAGGATGATATTGGATACTCATTCGTACAAAGCCTACGGGCGACTGGAGTGGGCCAGATTTTCCAGATCTTAAATGATCTGAAGGCCAAAAGAAAGGCAGAAAAGAAATTGGACACTCAGTCTCCTAAAGCAACTGGAGTGGTCCAGAATATCCATATCATATATGATCCGGTTAGGCCCTAACCACGGGAAAAAGGTTGTTTATGTTAAGCAACGCCACCTCTAAAGTAGAAGGGGTTGGAGAGGTTGTCCTCAAAAGGACTTCAGTGAATGGCATCACTCTAAAAGGAGGTGATACATGTCCCAAACTTGGTTTCAGGGACTCTGTTGGTCAATTTGGTTTGAGTCTAGTCCAACATGTCTGTAATAACTAAGTTGGTACAGTATGTATGTAGCCAAGTGAATGATATATTTGTAATATGTGAATCTATGTCATCATAGATTAAGACACGTTAAATAAAAAATTATTTAACAACTAACTAAGTTGAAATTGTTGCCTTCTGTCGACATAAACCCTCGAAATAAATGTGAGATGGACGAAGATGCAAAATCACATTTCCATTCCGTCAAAGGAATAGAAAAAGAAACACCGCTCCTCTAAAACTTAATCAAACCTACATGGGTGATTTAAAGCTTGTACAAAATAAAGGGAGAAAAGGGCTTGGTGACCTTCATTGATGATGGTACAAGGGATTGCATCTTTTGTTTGTTGAAAAGCAAAGCTGAAGTTGTTGAAGCGGATAAACGCTACAAAGCAAAAGTTAAAAATCAACTAAGCCTACAGATTGAAGAATTCGTAGTGATATAGGGGGAGAATATGAAGCATCATTCATCAAACGACTGCTCCTTACTAACCTCAGTATAACGGTGTTAGCCAAGCGCAAAGTCGTACGTCCAAAATATATGGGGCAAGGCGATCCTACCGCTAATAGGATTCTTAACAGAACTCTGCATAAGGATAATGATAACCCTTAATGTGAAATATGGAAAGGATATCACCTACAAATATTGTGAAGTGGGGTGGCTTGGTATAGATTGGAATATCGAAATAGGTCAAGTTAGACCTAAGATTGTAGATTGCATATCCACTGGATCTGCAAATAACAGTAGTGTTTGTCGCCTCTTCGTGTCAAAGAATGATGGATTCTTTGAAGATAACTTTTCTTGAGAAGGAAAATAAGTAATTGCTCGAGGTTAACAAGAAACCGCAAGTGTCTGACTGTTCGAAACTAGACGTTACAGATCTACAAGACTCGGAAGTTCCTGACTATTTAGAACTTAATATTCCAGATCTATAGAACTCAGAGATTTTAAATGGTGAACCGAGATGGAGCAAAGAGGGGACACAGACTTATTCCAGGCCTTCTAGCTTGTATGGTTGAGAATGAACCATGGACAATTAATAAAGAATTTTCAACTCCAGAAGAACTGCTTTGGAAAGAAGCTACAAAGACAAATAGATTCCATCAAATAGAATCATACTTGTGTAATGGTTGACCTTCCTCCGAGAAAAAAACCTTTGGGTTGTAAAAGTGGATACTCGAATTGAGTACAAAGTAGATGGATATAATGACGAGTATAAGGCATCGGCTACTTGGACATGTTAAGGACTGAAACAGTCCTACATGATACCATCTCAGTATATTTTTATTCCATGATGGTATCATGGAGGACTATTGAAGGGTGTTTCATTGAAGGACTGCGGCAGTGCTACATGATACCATCTCAATACATTTTTATACGATGATGGTATCATGGAGGACTGAGACTTTTATTCAAGGAATTCAACAGTATTTCATGATACCATCTCATTATATTTTTATACCATGATGGTATTATGGAGAGATGTTGAAGAGTGTTTCATTGAAGGACTCCAACACAAAATATGACCTGAATTATCTTTTAGATGACCTGAATGTTTTTGTCAATTGTCCCTTATTGGTCATCTATTTACTAAATGACCCTTTTTTTAACACATATGAATTTTTAGACCACATGATCTCTTTTGAACAAACTTAAAATTGTCCACATACAAAATAATAATAATAATAATAATAATAATAATAGTAACCATCTGCATGTTCCCCCCCTCCCCTTTTCATCTCTCTTCTCCTTTCACCTCCCACAAGTTACACACACACTATATATTCTTCATAGCACAAAAGAAAACACTTAGCACAAAAAATATAAATTCAGAAAAATACCAAGAGCAAAAAAATCAGAAAAATACAAGAGAGCAGGAAGGGAAAGGATTAGTTGGAATTTGAAAGTTCATTTGCAGTACGAAGCAACAAAAGGTGAGTTCTCTCACTCATAACTCTTAGTAAAATCCTTTTATTTTAAGTTACAATACATGTTAGATTATAATGCGGATGTTGAAAGAATGATCATGAAATTATTATTAATAGGTTATTTAATAACTAGTTTGGGTCAGGAAATTACAATCTGTTTCACTGAGTTATACTTGTTAAAATTGGATAAAATTATACAGGACTAAGAGCGGGGAAGGAACTAGGGCGGGCATAAGCTCACCAATTAGGATGCCTGATTGACGCATCTTTGTACATATCTCCTTCACGGTCAGATTGAGCCCAAGCGGGGCTAAAATCGACATACAGTTTGAGAGTTGTCACATTTTAAAGTTCCGACTCGGATCGAATGAAATCCGGAAGGTAGAACGTATAACAGAACAACTATACATATTGTTGAAGAATCTGAAAAGTTGTGCTGAATAAAAAATCTAGATTTCTCCATTCTCGATAGTTTGAGACTTTACAGAGATTAATCCGACTTACGGATAACAAATTATTTCAATTTAAAATTTTGTCTTAGTTTTACAAAACTCTGGCGAAATAGTTTTCTGATAGTTATTAAAATAAAAGAACTGAATTTTTGGTGAGAAATCTTAAACGTTGTGGTGAATAGAAGTTCTAAATTTATCTGTTCTCGACAGTTTGAGACTTTACAGAGATTAATCCACTTACGAATAAAACGTTATGATTGTTTTAAGATTGTGTTTTGTTTTACAAAAATCTGGCGAAATAGTTTTCTGAGAGTTGTTAAAATAAAAAGAACTGAATATTTCGGTGATGAATTTGAAAAGTTGTGATGAATAGAAGTTCTATATTTCTCTGTTCTAGACAGTTTGAGACCTTACAGAGATTAATCCAACTTACGAATAAAATGTTATGATTGTTTTAAGATTGTGTTCTTTTTACAAAAATTATGGCGAGACAGTTTTCATAGGGTTGTTTCTTGCGTGAATTTGTACTAGTTACACTAAGAATTTTCAGAGAAAACTTGGGATAGCGATAAGATCCCCGTGTTACCTTTTACTCGACATAAGAAATACCTTATTTAGGGTTACAATTTGAGAGTTATAACCCTTACAAGTGGGACGGACGAAAAGTTGAAAGAAGAAAATATTATTTGAGTCTTTTGAACATATAACATATATATGAAATAAATAATCCCTTGATTATTCTCATTAATGAAAGTTGTATATATACAATTTACAATAGAAAAATTATTTTCCTATTCTACTTCTAAAATCCTATTCTATTTGAAGACTAATAATACAATTAAGGTAAGTGTACAAGATTAATTAAGGTACAAGACTAATACACAATATCTACCAAATATACACCAAATACTAAATCTGCCCGTGATGGGCCTTCTGGACATTCTTCCCGTGATGGGCCTTCTAGACATTCTGCCCGTGATGGGCCTTTTGGCTTTGATGATCATTTGTCCAATATACATAAGTATACATGTGTATATCATGTGTATACTAATGTATATTTAACATACCCCCGCAGTCATAGCGGGCGGTCTTCGTACGTTGAGTTGTCTCTAAAATCTTCAAAAAAGACCGAGGGAAGACCCTTTGTAAAGATGTCTGCAATTTGATATCTGAAAGGGAAATGACAGACGCGTACCTGTCCACGAGTTACCTTTTCGCGAACAAAATGAATGTCCATCTCAATATGTTTAGTGCGCTGGTGTTGAACCGGATTCCCAGAAAGTAGATGGCACTAACATTATCACAAAAAACCAAGGTAGCTTTCTCAATAGGACAATGAAACTCTAATAGAAGATTACGTAACCAACATGACTCGGAGACCACATTGGCTACCCCTCGATACTCGGCCTCTGCACTAGAACGGGACAATGTTGACTGACGTTTTGCAGACCATGAGACCAAGTTATTACCAAGAAATATACAATAACCAGACGTAGACCGTCTGGTGTCAGGACAGCCACCCCAATCAACATCTGTATATGAGAGTGTAGACGTCGATGAAGGATATAAATGCAAGTCATAATCAAGTGTCCCCTGGATGTACCTTATAATGCGTTTGAGCGCATTCATGTGCTCAATCCTGGGATCATGCATAAACAAACACACCTGCAGTACACCATATGTAATATCAGATCGCGTGAACGTAAGTTACTGAAGAGCCCCTGCAATACTGCGATAGCGGGTTGGATCCTCATATAGGGAGCCAGCCGCAACACCCAACTTGAGTTTAGTATCAACTGGAGTGGAAGTGGACTTACAGGATAACATCCCAGCCTTATCAATGCTCAGATGCATATTTCCTCTGTGATAAGAACAATCCACCTGCATGACGAGTGACAGCAATCCCCAAAAAATAACTCAAGGGTCCCAAGTCTTTCATAGCAAACTCAGAACTGAACATTGTCATGATAGACTGACGTAATACATCAGATGAAGCAGTCAAGATAATATCATCCACATATAAGAGTATATAAGCCAATGACGATCCACGATGATAAATGAATAACGAATTATCAGACCTGATGTGAGAGAACTCAATAATCGACACAAAGTCTGCAAACCTCTTATACAATGTCTGTGGGGACTGCTTAAGCCCATATAAGTACTTTTTCCATAAACAAACATGATACGGATATTTGGGATCCCTAAACCCCAAGGTTTGATGCATATAAATTGTCTCTTTGATATCACCATGTAAGAAAGCATTTTGCACATCCAACTGATGAATGGGTCATGCTTTCGATAGAGCCAAGCTTAGCACTGTGTGTATGGTAGCTGACTTGACCACCAGACTAAATGTCTCACCACAATCAACACCAACATGTTGAGTCTTACCATCACCTAAAAGACGAGCCTTATGTCTCGCAAAAAAACTGTCAGAATTGTCTTTATGAGCAAAAATCCACATAGATCGAATAATATTAACACCAGATGAACGAGACACTAACTCCCACGTCTATCAATGAGAGCATTATATTTGTCAATCATATCAATCTTTCAATTCGGGTCATTTAAAGCAGACACGGGATTACGGGGTAGTGGTGATTTAAGAACATTATAATTTATATTAAACTGTCTTTTTGGTTTAAAAATATTATTTTGACTTGGGGTGACTGAACCATGACTCGGGGTAGAATTGGGTGAATTTTGGGAATTTTCAGGAACACAGACGGCCGCCAACAGCCCACCGCGTACGCCGCTTGTAATCGAAACGGAATTGTTGGACTTAGGCCAGAAACACTACTGGAAGTCGAGGCACGAACCGCCGTAACTCGCTAGGAAGATGGCGGTTGCTGCACTAGTGATGACGCACAGGAGGACCAATGGCGGTGGTCCGCCGCGATTCAGGGCGCGGAACATATCCAAAAATTAGTGAATAATATACGGGGATATATCATCATCCAAAAAATTATGAACTAGGCACGAGACTATTTACCTTAGCAAACGGAAATTGGGATTCATCAAAAATAACATGGCGACTAATGATAATTTTATTAGATGATAAATCAAAACATTTGTAACCACGATGATTTGACGGATAACTCAAAAATACACGGGGTAGAATGAGCCTGAAGTTTGTTAATTGTGGTGGACGGAAAAAGTGTATAACACAAGCACCCAAAGACCCTAAGATGTGAATACAAAGGAGTCCTATTATATGAAATTTAAAGAGGGGACGAATATGTAAAACATTTGGAAGGAAGAATGTTGAGAATATCTGTAGCCATTTGTAGAGCATGATGCCAAAAAACGGGGGTGTGAAAGCATGGATCAATAAAGTGCGGATAATGTTATTAATGGTACGAATTTTACATTCGGCTTTCCCATTTTGTGAAGACGTATGAGGACAAGAAAAACGAAAATTGATCAATTTTTTTGCACAAAACTCCCGAAACTCCCTATTGTCATATTCTTTGTCATTATCACATTGAATATTTTTTATTTCCTGTTCGAATTGAGTTCTAATGAATGCTCTAAATTTTAAGAAGATGGAAAACATTTGAGATTTCTTCACTATTGGAAAAGTCCATAAAATTTTAGAATAATCATCTAAAATAGAACATAATGTCGATGATCCATAGAACTAAGAACAGGAGATGTCCATAAATCTCTATGAATAATATCAAATGACATTAAAGTATGAGAATCAGAGTCTACTGTTAGGCGTATTTTGTATACGTCTTTTGAGTCATTTTAGTTGGTATTTTACTCGTTTTTATTGTGTTTAGTATAGAAGTAGGTTTGTTTTTCTTTCTTTTGAGTCACAACGGTGCAAAATGGCAAAAAGGAATGAGAAATGGGCAAAAAAGGTTCTCCCGAAGTGAAAAGGACGAAAGTTGGCAACTCAGAGCGAAAGAAGTCAGCACCGCGGTGCCATCAGGCAGAACAGCGGTGCCATATTTACCGAGGAGCCACAGGACTATCAGCACTGCGGTTCCATTAGGCAGTACCGCGGTGCCATTTGTGCTGAGAAGCTGCAGGAGTTTCGACACCGGGGTGCCGGTATGCAGAACCGTGGTGCCAACGCGGAAAATTTCAGTTCCGAAGACAAATTGGCTAAGGGAAGATTGGTCCATAGGGCACAAAAATTATAGGATATTTAAGCCCTAAGAATCAATGCTATGAAAAGGTTGGTCACTCTACAACACAACACAACACAAGGCGGATTTGGAGCTACAATTGAAGACTTTGTTCTACGTAATTTTCTTTCTTTCATTTTTAATTCAGTTTATGTATGGATATTGTGTTAGTTCTTAGCGTGAATATGACTAGGAGCTAAAGACTCTATTAAGACTTTCCTTATGAATCGCTTGAAACTGTTATTCATAAATTAATGCAGTAGTTTGATTTCTTCTTCGTTTGATTAAGATTTAGTCAATATTTGGTATGAATGTTTGATAATTAATTGATCACTAGTTATCATAACCTATATGATTTCGAATCAAAAATCGAGAGGAGAGATTTGGATATGCTGTAATTGACTAGACATAGGTTAAAATCGCGGACGAAAGTCTTATCATAACCTATATGATTTCGAATCAAAAATCGAGAGGAGAGATTTGGATATGCTGTAATTGACTAGACATAGTTTAAAATCGCGGACGAAAGTACCTCGATACTTGTGTAGCATTATAGGTTACTGTTCTTAATGCTCCTATATGGTAAATCCTATCATAGAAATATAGAAAGATTCTGCATTGGGGTTGAGAGATTATGTCACGCCCTTTTCCGACCGCGTCATTATTCTAGCGAATTCCTGCTTAAATAAAATGTTAGAAAAATAAAATAAAATGTTAAAAGGGTTGCTAAAAGTGCTAAGGAGGTGCTAAATAGGGTGCTAAGTGCTAACGGGTTCGCGGAGTCGCCACCTAATTAGTTTGGGTGAATTAGGACACCTAAATGTCGACTAGGTTAAAGTAAACACTAACTCCATTTTTTATGATCTGCAAAACTAATATGAGATTCTGGATAAGGGTTCTTTATTAATCTAGAGGGAAGGGATTAGGCACCCTCTAAGATCCGCTAACTTACGGTTGTCCGTTCAAACCTAGGTTAATTATTTATGCTAAGGAAAATGCGTGTTTTGAAAATATAAAAAATGTTTCAAAGTATTTTATAAAAGGAGGCATATTGATAAAAAGTTTATAAGACTAATGCTATAAAAATATATGTAAAGTTTTAAAGTGTGCGTTTATATTATTTATAATGTAAACGATGCAAAGTTGATTTATGGACTAAATATATGTACTTGCTTTATAAAAATACATGTAAAGCTAATTTTGGATAAGTGCATTGTAAAATATATAAAGTTGAAAGTATGCATTTATACTGTTTGTAAAATGAATATGCGCAAAGTCGATTGATTTGACTAAGGATATGCATTTATCTGCGAAATCAAAGAAGTGATGCGTTAGTTTCATGTTTAAATATGCAATTTTAACGGTTAGGCAAAAGATTAGACATGAATGACAAGCCTAAGATAAATAATTAGAAGTGCATTTAATTCTAAATCACCATCCCACCTTATATGTTCAAAGACTAACTGAACTAGCTCTCCTATTAGTTACAAAGTTAGGTAATAAAATTGCGATAAACAAATAAAGGCATAAAATGAGGCAATGATATTAAAAGAGTAAGAGGAGTTGAGATGGATGACGACATCATCTTGTCCTATTTTTGTTTTAGGAATTTCTGAAGCAGGAATGCGGATGAATATGGATGCGGGTCCCATTTGAAGTAATTCATGATGAGTCTCGCCATGAGACTCTTCATTTTGCTCTGATGCATTTCACGTAAGAAAATAAGAAAAAGAAAATGTTAGTATATGCCTACAAATAGACAAATAATCATGTAAACTCAAGCAAGTATATGATCTTAATTTTAATTATTTTAATCCGAAACAAACCAACAGATTGAAACAATTAAAAGCCCAAATATTGTCCATCCCTGCATAGGGCCTTAGATACAGGCAGTAAGGCTAAAACATCAAACATGCCCATAAATTTCCAGATTTAGAGGACACAGTCAATCAGTCCAATATGTGATAGGCCCAATTAACAAACATTCACATTCAAACATATAGATCTCATATTTAATTAAAAACGTGAGACATAGAGAAGAAAAGGAAAGACTGATATACATGATATTAGGCATTCTTAAAGAGGCAAGATTAAGCAAGTTAAAAACATAAGTAACAGTATTGACTAGAAGCAGAGGATATTACAAAATGATCATGTATGCAAATGAACCCAATTCAAGGAAACATCAAAACATATTTAATATTCAGACAAAAGCCAAGAGGTATGTTCATCTCTAACTAAACATGAAGCAGGTATAGGTATGCAATAATTTAGAAAGATCCTAATGGCCCAAGAACCCAAACTTAAGTTCAAAACATGTTTGTTTTAAGCATTCAAATTAAGTGATTTTTCCCTCTTATCCTTAAATTGCACACTATCACCATATCTAACCTACACTAAACAGTCTAACATGTGAAACATCTTCAGAATATTCAACTAAACAGACATGATCTTCTTAAAGCATACTTAGTAACATGAAGACTTTTACTTCATTCAATAAAACATGTTAAGAACTCAGTCATGTACACAAAACTCCTTGTTCAAAAGCTCATACATGTATATTGTAGGAAGGATAACACATTCTAAACTGGGGTGTTTTATACCACAACTGAATCGTAAGAGGAGACAAGAACAAATTCTTCAGCTTTATTACTCAGTCTGGATCACGACCCCAAAGGAAAATAAACAGTCATGTCTTCTAAGCACATCAAAATCAGGCAATATCCAGAGACTACATGTACCCACACAAGGCTTCTCTTCACCCCATTTTTTTGCCACTCCCAGATTCATACCCACAAGTTTATAAACATGTTGATAGAGGTACAAAACTAAGGCTTTACCATCATTTGATATTAATAACAAGGAAATCAGTAACGACAACAAATAAGTACCGGATCAATTTAAACACGATTTAAGTGATGTGGATTCTTACTAACTAGACATAGAGAGCAACTAAAAGCAGGTGTTCATATTCCTTATTCCACAAGTTCTCACATATATATCGCGAATATGAATGAGTCATTCCCAGATTGGTATCATCGCTATAACGGTTGAAAATATAGTTAAAGGGCATTACAACATTCATGTTTCACATTATCTAACAGACATAAATGACAGATTACATTATACCAACATATCTCGCAAGCATCATACAGGCCATAAAAATGCAAATAAGATATAAAGTTGGGAGGGCGATGGGTTTACCTTCTCCGGGAAGCGAACCGAGGCAGCGTATCAAGTCATCGATTCACTCGGAGGATTTATTGCGATGCCATTAAAAGGGAATGAAGCTCTTCGTTGATTTATTTATGAATTTTTGTTTTATGTTATGGATACTATTCAGAGGGTTAAGGGGTTTGTACGGTAAAAACTCTTACCGATATCCCCTGTTTTCTCTGGATTTCTATTGGGTTTCCTACTGGTTTTCGATCTGTTTCTCTAGTGTTTTCCTCTGTCGAAATCCATGCTTACTGCTGTTTTTCCCCTAGTTTTCGATGGATGCTTTTACTGATTCCTGTATGGGTTCTTCGTCGTCTTCCCCCCCTCTTGCATGTGTATGTTGCTATGTTTATATAGCCCTAATTCGGGTTTCAGTGTTGGTAAGTATTGATGCGATTCTCCACTGATTCGGACGAATCTTGGTATTAATAACTATGATTTGGTTTCCATTCCTGGTAGGCTTTTATATGATTTTATTTTGGGGTGCATGGTAAGGGAATGACGGGGATGGTAAGAGTGTGAGTACAACGCCGGATTCTCCGTCGAGAATCTCGGCTGAGACGTTGGCGGCGACGGGGTGCGAGGGTGAGGGGCGGATTCCTTTAGGTTTAGGTTTTTTTTTTGTTTTGTTTTATGGGTTGTGGACGATGGGGAAGGATAAAAGGGCTGGGGTGCTGGGCCGCGGGTAGTTGGGCTGGGTAGATTTTGTGGGCTGCGAATTAAATTGGGTTGCAAGTTTTAGTTTATTTTGGGTAGAATTTAATTTAGGTAAAGTTTTAATGTTGTGTTTTAATTAGTGATAATAAAAATGGGGTTTAAATTGTTATTAAATTATTTTAATACTACCTTAGGTACTTTAATAGTTTTAGCTCGGGTTTAAATTATTACGAATTAATTAATGCTTATGTTTAAAGGCGAGCGTGCTATTAATTAATGCTTAATGTTTTTATAATGCGATACCGTTATTAAAATCTTATTTATTATGCGTATTTTGCGATGTTAAATTAAAATTGAATGGAGTTTAGATTATTATTAAATTATTTAAATGCTAAATGCAGATATGATATTTAAGGATTGCTTAATGCTTTTATGTAAAATGCGGTGCCATTATTAAATTGCTTATTTATGCATGTATTAATATTTTATTATTGCATTTTATTATTATAAAATTGTTAAAATTATTTTGAAAATATTAGTGTAATTTTATAGTTAATGACTGGACGGGAGGGTCAAAATTGGGTGTCAACAAATTATATGTCCTAACCGGAATATAAGACAGTCTAGTTAACCACTATTTTAACGAAGAAGAAGAATCATTTTAGTTGCATTAAGGATTGAATAAAGTGGATAGTCGAGGATTTTGGAAGCCCTAATTCATTCATAACTGATTACAACTTTATTAGTTTAAATCTTGCAATTATTCTAGTAGTTAAATAAAAACTCCAAACAAATATCGATTGCTAAACAGATAACATAAAATAGATGAACGGTACTTAGAAACCAGTCTCTGTGGACGATATTCGGTCTTACAGACTATATTACTTGTGAACGATGCGTACACTTGCGTGAGCAGTCGAAATATCGCTAACAAGTTTTTGCGCCGTTGCCGGGGACTGGCGTACATCTAATATCGAATCATCTGTTTTTATTTATACTTTGGCTTTATTTTTATTTAATTTTAATTTTATTTTTTACTATTAGAACCGTGTGCCTTGATTTGTTTGTTGATTTTGATCTGTTTCAGAAATCTAGTCTATGCGAAGAAGGAGAGGAGCAGATACACTTGTTCCCTTCAACCCTGAAATCGAAAAACTGTGCAAACAAAACAGGCGCAACAAAAGGATATCTGAGTCAGCACCATGAACAATGAACCAAATCAGAATGGGGCGGACAATAAGGTTCCTGAGAATGCAGGGGAGCCAATACAGGTCCCAACAGAGAGAAGTTTGGGGGACTATGTTCTTCTCACGGTCACAGGTGCACAGACTTGCATCAGGCTCCCAGCTATAGGGGCCAACAACTTTGAGATCAAGCCAGCCATCATGAGAATGGTCCAGAACACAGTACAATTTGGGGGACTGCCATTTGAAGATCCCCACATGCACATTGCAAACTTTCTGGAGCTGTGTGCCACTTTCAAATACAATGACGTTACTGACGATGTCATTAGACTGAGGCTCTTCCCGTTCTCACTGAGGGATAGAGCCAAAAGCTGGTTCAACTTACTGTCTGCCAACTCCGTCACTACCTGGAAGGACATGGCCCAAAAGTTTCTAGCAAAATTCTTCCCTCCTTCCAAAGCAGCAAAGTTAAGGGGAGAACTGAACAACTTTTATCAGGTGGATGGTGAATCACTCTACGATTCATGGGAGCGATTCAAGGATCTGCAAAGGAAATTCCCACATCATGGCATTGAGAAGTGGATGTTAGTCCACATTTTTTATAATGGGCTGAGTGGTACTACTCGTACCATCATTGATGCTGCAGCAGGGGTGCTTTTATGAGAAAGAGTGTCAATGAGGCACATGAGTTACTGGAAGATATGGTTGTCAACAATCATTAAGGGGCAGATGACAGGTCAGGGACCAGCAGGAAGTCTATGGGCATACATGAACTAGATGCCATCATCGCCCGAACGCATGTGGCCCTTTTTGACGGCTAACTGCAGCAGAACACCATGTTTGTAAATGCAGTCCAGATGTCAGTAAACTGTGAGATTTATGGTGGGCCGCACTCTTTTGACAGATGCACAGCGGTGGATCCTAATAATGTACCAATGGAGCAGGTACAGGCAGTTGGAAACTTTCAGAGGTCTTATAATTCCAACACATATAACCCAGGGTGGAGAAATCACCCTAACTTTTCGTAGAGGAACAATCATCCTCAGCAGCAACCATATCAAGGTGGTTACCAGAACCAGCAGGTGCAAAATTAGGTCACTTCATCCCAGCAGTTTAGACCACCTATACAACAGGAGAAGCCTGATGAACTGAGAGTTGCATTGCTTACACTCACCAATTCGCTGAATCAGTTCATGTCTGAAATAAGGTCCTCTCTCAGGAGCTTGGAAACACAGGTTGGACAACTTGCAAAGATGGTAACCAATAGGCCGCAGGGAACTCTCCCAAGTAATACAGAGGTAAATCCTAGAGAGTAGTGTCAAGCAGTGTTGTTGAGGAGTGGAAAGCAGTTGGAGCAGGTTGCTCCCCAGCCTGCAGTGGTAAGTGAGAAGGAGTGTGAGAAAGCAGCTGAGGTAGATAATGAGGGGGTCACTGAGGACCGCCCTACAGTTGAGACAGCTCCACGAACACCTTTGAGGGAGTACATTGATAGAATCACTTACCCTTAGAGGTTACAAAAAAAGGCAATTGACAAGCAGTTCTCCAAGTTTTTGGAGGTGTTTAAGAAGCTTCACATAAATATCCCCTTCATTGAAGCACTAGAACAGATGTCAACATACTTTAATTCATGAAGGAGTTACTTGGAAAAAAGAGAAGGCTAGCGGATTATGAGACAATATCTTTGATAGAGGAGTGCAGTTCCATCCTGCAAAAGAAACTACCTCCTAAGCTGAAGGACCCAGGAAGCTTCACCTTGCCCTGCACTATTGGTAAGGTGACATGCAACAAGGCGCTGTGTGATCTAGAGGCCAGTATCAATCTCATGTCTATGTCTGTTTTCAAGTGATTGGGTTTGGGTGAAGCCAAACCAACCACAGTGAATTTGCAGTTGGCCGACCGAACCGTAGTGCACCCCAGAGGCATAATAGAAAATGTGCTGGTCAAGGTGTGAAAGTTCTTCTTTCCAGCAGACTTCCTCATTCTTGATTTGGAGGAAGATGATGAAATACCCATCATTTTTGGGAGACCATTCCTTGCAACTAGGAGAGCCCTGATTGATGTAGAAAAGGAAGGACTGAGACTAAGGGTTCATGAGGAAGATATGGTGTTCAAAGTGTTCAATTCCATCATTGAATCCCAAGCCATCAACAAGTGTTTCGCAGTCAACATAGCTGACACAGCAGTTCAGCCAGCACAGGTCAAAGCTAAGGAAATCATTCATACAGGGGTGAACCCACAGGTCAGCAAGAATGCTGAAACAAAAATGAATGTCATGGAAGCCGTCGAACAGGTAAGTCTTACTGAACCCCCTCATGTGAAAAAGAAAAACAGAGTGAGAAAGAGGAGGATGATTTTGAAATGGATAGGTAGTGAAGTTAAAATACCCTAATGATTTAATGAGTAACATATGTCCAGCTACAAGACGTTAAAGACAGCGCTACTTGGGAGGCAACCCAATTTTTAAATTACGCAATTGAGTTTAATTAGAACAGTCTCACTTTTGGTATTTTTGTGGTGTTGTGATGACAGTGGAGGAAGCGGAGATTAAGCACGAAGAAGAGGATGGAAAACACAGAATTGGGGGAGCACCGCGGTACCATTGTGCAGGATCGCGGTGCCGACTATTTAGAGAGGTCGCAGGAGTTTATGCACCGCGGTGCCATTACGCAATACCGATGTGCCGAACAATCAGAAGGGCCACTGTACTTTTGGCACTGCGGTTCCATCAGACAGTATTGCGGTGCCAGGATGGGATTTCCAAATTAAAAGCCCTAATCTCCCAAATCTTTTTCCACACAAATACAAATCCTTCCTCTCTCTAAAAATTCTGAAAATCCCTTTCTCTACCCATAAAAATCTCCCACAAACTTCCCCAAATTATTCCAAAAATCCCTACACAAACCCTCATATCTTGTACCACCATCATTCCTTCCAATTGGGTCAAGAAATTAGTGAAGAACAACTCTTCAAAAAGGTAATTTTCATCATTGTTCTTGCAATTTCAAGGCTAGTAGGAAAAGTAACTTGCAAGTTTGGGGGTGTACGAGCTTTGTTGGTAGGGTGTTGGGTGGTTGTGGGTGTGTGTTGGGTATTGTTGTGTTGTGTAGTTGTGTGGATTGAGGCTTATTGTGGTGTAATTGTTGTGTATTGATGTTGTGGTCCGGTTTTGCTTGGCTATTGTTGTTGTATGGTGTGAGAGTTGTTGGGAAACCTTGAGGAAACAAAGGAAACGCTGCCGGAAAAAAATAATTCCCAACACCCTTCACTATGGCCTCTAGAAAACGAAATTCGAGAGCTTCAACATCTTCATCCGCTCCAGACTATATGTGACTCGATTCTCTAACAAACAGGCGGAGGATCGATACAACAAGATTAGCACTAGGGCATTGATACCAGAAAGAGACATGGATTACCAATCCAGGCCATTTGATGATGATGATGACTACGAGCCTATTAGGGCCATAATCGAGGAAAATGGGTAGAGAAGGTTCACCAATCCAGAAAGGATCCCACTTCAAAATTCTAGACTTGTGAGGGAGTTCTATGCGAATTACCCCGAGCAAGAGGATGGGAGGTGCTTTGTTAGAGGGAAATATGTGTCTGTCAGTTCTGAAACAGTGAATGTGATACTAAGGACCTATGATGTGGAGGACCGAGGTGATAATCCAAACTACTTCAGAAGTTGGTCAAGAGATGTCAACCACATCCTGTGGAACGTAGTGGCGCATACATTGTGCTACCCAGGCGCTTAGTTTAGTTTTGCCCTCAAGGGATCCAGGAGACTTGCCCGATGCCAATTTAATAGAACAACCAAAAGATGGCTATATTTCATAAGTGCACGCTTGATTCCGTCAACTTATTTCACAAATGTGCCCTCAGACAGAATCAAGCTCATTTATGGCATCATGACGGGCAAGCCAATTGATGTGGGGAGAGAAATAGTGCAGAGCATAAGGGAGATTAGTAGGCTGACTACTATTGGCGGATTGGGACATGGTTCACTCATTACTGCCTTATGTGATAGGCATGGAGTCCTAACATTCGCCACTGATATCCTAGAGAAGAGTCAGTCTGCTGTGCCCTACAGTTTAGTGCACTCCTTTCTTAACCCCAACCCAGGACCAGCAGCAAGGGGAAGGGGCCCAGCAGCAACAGATGCAGCAGCCATGGATGAGGAAGGCCTGAGGTAGAGGCACACAATGAAGAAAGCGAAAGCAGCCATCAGCCTCCCCTGTCCTTAGAGCCTCCAATGTCAATGATGGAGCAGATGCTCTTGAACCAACAAAGAATGTTATGGAATCAAGAGCAAATGATGCAAGACCATCAACACCTGACCCAGCGTGTTGATAATTTGAGTTCCATATTCACTGTTGACACCCAATTTTGACCCTCCCGTCCAGTCATTAACTATCAAATTACACTAATTTTGTAAAAAATAATTCTCTATGATTTTTATAATAAAATGCAACAATAAAACATTAATACAGGCATAAATAAACAATTTAATAATAAATAATAAATACGTAAAATAATAATCTAACACCCGCGTTTTAATAATAGCATTCATAAAAGAATTAAGAAGTCCTAATTTTATTTAATAAGTCTTAATAACGACATCACATTATAAAGTATTAAGCATTAATTAAATAGCACGCCCGCATTTATAACAATTAGGTTAATAAAGCACCTAAATAATTTAAGCACAATTTATTAATTTAATTTACTACTAATTAACTAATTAAGCACTTAAAACTAATACCTTAAAACTAACCTAGAACTAATACCCATTTAATTAGCCCAACACCCCTTAAAAATTCGCCCAGCCCAAGCCCTTTTCCCCATCACCCATTTCACTCCTCTTCAAATTTCAAAACCCGCGACCCACAATCCATCGCCCACAACCCATAAAACAAGAGAAAAACCAACACCACGCTTGATCCCCATCGTCCCTTCCTTCAACAAATTTCTTAGAAAAAAACCTAAAGATAGAACCCTAAAAAACCTAAGCTTCAATCGCCGCCACGCCCGGATTTCTCGCCGGAGAATCCGGGCTTCCCTTCACCCACGCGCACGAAGCCAGCCAACGATTTCTTACCATAAAATCAGCACTAAATCGCCAAGATTCGTCGAAGAATAAAACAGTAAGAACCAACCTAAATCAGCACAAATCTCGTCGAATCAAGCACAAATCTCAGCCTTAATTACTTACCAAACTTAGAACCTAGAAGGAGGGCTATAAAAAGGCACATGCAATAGAACATTAGCATCGGTCGAACACAGAGCAGAGACGGGGAGTCCAATGGCAATAGTCGACAGGCATAGGAGGTTAGGAGGTCCAGCAATCGACAACCCAGACCATTAGCATCGCACAAATAAGAAGCCTGAAATATTTCTTTTCAATATCAGCCAAAGATCAGCAAACAAACTTCGACCTTTCATTCGCATCGCAAACCTAAAGCCTGTCGAGTGGACTGACGACTTGATACGCTGCCTTGGTTCGCTGCCCGGAGAAGGTAAACTCATCACTTTCTCAATTTTCCATTGATTTATAGTCCTGCGAGCTGTATGATTGCTTGAGAAATACGTCGGTGTGATGTCGTTGTTATCTATGTGTGTTAACGCTATAATGGCTTACTTGGTGTTCGCGATATAGGCAATAATCTGTGCAATTAGAAATATGAACACCTGTTTCTTCATTTGCTTTCTATGGCTAGCTGACATAAATCCATGTGCAATATGTCTAATATCATTGAAATCTATCCTAAGTCGATCCTAAAAGCAAATAACAAAAGGCTAACTGGTTAGATAATATGGAATGTCATGTTATACATGTATTAATGCCTAAAGGATGTCTAAAAATTTGTTTAAACTTACCTGTGGTTTAAGTAATGTAAAACAGTAATCGATTGATGATTATTGAAGATAAGTGACCCGTCTAGGCCCGAATATATCATACTCGAGCCTAATGTTATTACAAGATATCTGTTGCATACTAAGGGAGTGGTCCGATTTGCATCGTTGCTGTAAGGGGTACACATGTTACTCTATACTAAGCTTAATATGAAGTTGCATTGTCCTAAAGGCTACGCTAATTGGCTCATATGTGTGTCCTGTGTTCATCTATTAGTCAATATAATGTCTGAAATTGTTTCCTTAGAACTGCTTTGGTACTGCGTCATGGGCTTTGTAGTCTATGTGCTCTGTCTGATATGTTATATCGAGTTCAGATCTGCTGTGGTGTCCATATTGATCCCTAAAATGCTAGTTATGATGAATTTATCCATCCTAGTATCTTTAAGTTAAATTCATGTTCATGAAACTGTTTACCATGCTAAATTTGATTATGTCTATGTATTGTGTCCCACGCATTGCCAACCCAGTATCATACCCAAGTGATTCGCTTTCATTCACATATGCTGGAAAACTGCTTAGTGTCTCATTAAATATGCTAGTCTGAGTTAATGTAAAATATGCAGCTGGCATCTTTCTTCTCCTCATAGGTGTGTTGTATTATGTTATTAATGAGCTTGTTTACCCCCCAAAGCCCATAAGAGGTCATTTGATACTAATTCAGCCAATTGTTGCTTCTGTAGGGTAGCTATTTGCTTGTCTATTCCCATATAATATGTTTAAGTCAAATTAAGAAAGGCTGGCGCATGGACTTGATAAATTAGTTGGGTATCTATCTGTCGGTCTAGTTAACTATCTGCTTTGTCTCTAAATGTGCCTCAAGTGGTCTTAAATGATTCTAATGCATGTTTGTGAAATTCTATTAGTCTGGGCCTGTTTGTGCTTCATAATAGTTTGTCCTAGGCCCATAAAGTATTCATTCTTGACTCTGCACTACCTATTGGGTCCGCCTTAGCACGCCCACGCCTCCCATATCCCGCACCCATTAACGACACCATCGCTTTGGGCCCAGATTCTCGCTTTGAATTACCGAGGATAAAATAATTTCATGTCAATGTTACTTGCATTATTAGTCCGGTTCCAAGTATATTCTAATTCCTTATTTTTTTATATATTTTGCATGAAACGCATCGAGTTGAATGAAGAGTCTCATCATGAGACTTATCGCGACTTTCACAAATGAAGACTGCGATCTATGTTCATCACAGATCTCGCATCAGAAAATTCCAAAAAATCACCGGCGAAATAGCACAGCCATTCTTCGAGTCATCTTTATTTAATTTTTCTACCCCGCCCCCATTTATTATTTAATTGTCTAACGTTATATTAACATTAGTACACATAGTTAAACTTTGAGTGCCATTAGGAATTAGTTCGACGTTAGAAATATACCTCCTTTTAAGTTAATTATTATAGCTTGACACATTGCTTAAACTATAATTAAACCATTTAGTCGCATAATTATTTAGGTAATCAAGACATTATTTACCAAATCCTAACTTGAGGAAAATCATTTTTTGATAAATTCCTACTAGCATTCACATAAAAATATATATTTATAAATCGTAGGATCGTTAACCTTCGCATGATATATTTTCACATCCTATTTGTTCGTCATCACAGGTTTTGCATTTGTTACTTCTATATTATACTAAGTAACATATATACCCTATAGCATAATTTCATATGTTTTCTAACTACCTTTTAAATGCATGTCTTCAACTAAGATTAGCTTTATGTATTTTAAACCAATCTTGCATTTTGCACTTACGCTTATAAATATACTTTGCTTAAATACTTTAAAACATACATTTTCAATAGCATAATAATTAACCCTAGGTTTGGCAGGACAACCGCAAGTTAGCGATCTTAGAGGTGCCTAACCCCTTCCTCTAGATTAATAAAGAGCCCTTACCTAATCTCACTAAGTTTAGCACCATAAAATGGAGTTAATGTTTTACTTTAAACTAGTTAAACATTTAGGTGTCCTAATTCACCCAAATTAATTAGGTGGCGACTCCGCGAACCCTTTAGCATTTTTAAACACCTTTTTAACACCTTAGCAACCCTTTTAAATTTTTGCACATTTTAAACATTTTAACATTTATCATTTATTTTCTAACATTTCGTATTGCAGGTTCGTTAGTAATCCCGCTGACTCGGTTAAATTGGGGTGTTACAGATGGCGACTCACTGGGATTTTAGGTTCTTAACCACAATGGACCTAGGGTTATTATTTGGCAATTATTTTGCATTTAATTTTTGTGTATTGTATTTTGTTTATTTTTGCTACTGCTTTCTCGCTTTCCTTAAACGGCATTCCGCTCATATTTCTTCCATTCGAAAATTCACACAATCACACACCGCATGTGAGGTGCGCTGGTGCATCAAAGAAAATTCTTTCTTCAAAACCCAAATTTAGGAGAGTTGGTAACATACGTGGAGTGCCCGGTCTAACCGGTGGCGTAGCCTTCTCACTCGAGTTATCCGCCGGAACTCAAGGCCTAGAAAAGCCAAATCTTAGCAAACTTAAGATGAGCTATACCACCTTTATTTTAAGGCACGATGCATTTACCTTAGGTGGCCTGGCCCTGGTATCGACACC
This sequence comes from Przewalskia tangutica, assembly GCA_029844215.1. Lineage (NCBI taxonomy): Eukaryota > Viridiplantae > Streptophyta > Magnoliopsida > Solanales > Solanaceae > Przewalskia > Przewalskia tangutica. The sequence continues at coordinate 137,855,994 of CM056718.1, read as the reverse complement.
ACTATTAGGAAGACACCAAACTTGTCGATGGGTTTCTCAACCCAACGACCAACCCGCATATTATATGTAGCGTGGCGATGATAGACAAACCCATACCTAATCATGTCATGCTGAAATTGGAAAAAGTGCACCGTCATTTGGTCGTCATTTCCAACAAAAGCATTACAGTTGGGCGACTTGGACAAATCCATCATAACCTCGCATATTTGACGTTTAGGCCTACCTCTGGCATAAAGAGGTCCCAAACATGTTAGAACACGCACTTGATTTGCAATTTGCTTATTAGTATATATCGACTGCAACTTTTTGCATATTATACTAACTTGGTTTGCTTCATTTGTTAAAGGTTTATTTTTGTCTAGCTTATCCCCAAAAGGTTGATTCGCGTTGACCGACAGAAGCACAATCATCCAATAAATGACTAATCCAGAAGCACCAGAACGAAACAACTTAGGACTCGTCCCCGTTCCCGTAGAGGATGCAGAGGCGTTGGAAAGCAGAAACACCAATCATCAAAACCTCGCCACACTATTGCAAAGAATGGAAATCATGCAGTTCAAATAGAAAGGCTCCAAATATCACAAACCTGTCTATTAGCTTGAATGCACCACTCCCAGAGCAAAGGACAAATGCAATCGTGTCACAAGCCCTTGAGCCTCCACTTCCCCAAAACTCCCCGCAAAGGCCGCAACATACCAGCTCACACCAAAACGTCACTTGCCCGGTCAATTTGCAAACCGACCTCCACAATGATCCGTTCACTACATACACATCTCAACCTCCACCTACTTATATCTCCCCACTCAACCCAAATTGCCAAGCCACCCAATACGAGCAGATGACACACAAACAATATGAGGGATTAGCACATCCGATCGAAAGCCAACCATTTATTATGCATACATCCTCTCAAGAGACAGATCGATACAAGGAAATGGAGCGGCAGACTCGAGCCAGAGCTGATGAAAATATGGCAAAAGAAATCCGTAGTTTGAAAGAGGCATTCAAAAGCATTCAAATGAACAAATGGGAGGAAGGTTTAGAATATGAAAACTTATGTATGCACCCCGACGTTGAATTACCCGGGTACAAGGTGCCCAAATTTGACATGTTCGATGGAAAGGGAATCCTCGAGCTCATCTAAGGTCATATTGCGATAAATTGATTGAGTTGGTAAAAATCAAGCAATCATCACGGCTATTCATCGTGAGTCTAACCGCGAGGCGCTGGATCGTACACATGCCAAGACCCTAAAAATGGGGCAGTTGAATGCCATGGCACAAGATTTCATGGATAGATTTAGATTCAACATCGACAATCGTCTTATGCGATTTTATCTTATGAAGCTTGAAAAGAAATCCACGTAAACTTTCGTGAATACGCCCAGTGGCGGTCGGCAATGAAGCGTCCAAATTCTCCAATGACAGAGAGCGAAATGACCACTTTGTTTGTGTAGTCGTTGAAAGACGCGACATATTATGAGAGAATGATCAGTGTAATTGGGCGAAGTTTTGCAGAAGTCGTAAGAATGGGAGACTTGGAAGAAGGCATTAAGACAAGTGCAATTACAAACTTGACGCTCTACAAGCAACCAAATAGGCAATGCGATCGATTCCATAGGCTCACAGAGGAGAAGAGACGATCACCCTCTATCATGGTCATTCGTGAGCATAGGCGAACAACATCCGTGTATCACAATCCACCGCCTCCTTACTATAACCAAAACACTCAAAATCCACATTATCAGCACTACGCCCCCCCATATCCTGTTTACCATACCCAACCAGCATATCCAAAATACTCACCACAATCACGAACCCGCACACCAAACGGGCCCAAACCCCGCATAGATGCCGAAAGAAAACCAACAAAACCTATACACCTTTAGGCGAACCCATAGCCCAAGTGTATGAGGTGAAAGCCGCAGGAATACTCCACCCATTCGTAAATACCCCTGTGCCTACCTCCCGAGGCACGATAAAACTAAACATCAGGCATACCACTCCGGCAGCAGAGGACACGACAATCAAAATTGTTATACCTCAAAGACAAAATCGAGGAATTGATCAAAGATGGAGTCATCCAACTTAAGAAGTTCCCAATATAAACAACAACCACTTACTGCACTCGATGATGCCATGTGAACATGATTGTTGAACAAAACAAGTTGGAAGCGGATCGTTGAATCATCAATCAATCTCCAAAGGAAGAGAAATGCTCATCGCTGTGAGCACATTGCGCTGAACGGCCATTCATCAAAACATGCACTTCGCAGAAATCAAAAGAAGATACAAAATCTGCGAAAGGCTCTAAAGTCTCGCTTTGAAAAGGAAACATAAATACAATGTGATCTGGTATGATCCCGCTGAAGACCCCGCCCTCTAAGACACGAAGCAAGAAGAAGTGGACTCATGCCCCTGCTTTGGCCCGCCGAGTCCTAAAATAGTTAGTTTAATATATTTTGCCCTTCATATGTAATAATTGGAACTACGTGTGACCTGATTCCCTTGGCGGATACGTAGGCGGCCACATCGGCTTCGGTCCCACCTTTTACAAAATCCCAATTTCTCCTTTGCTTGTAATCGAACTACGCTCGACTGATTCCTCAAGGATACGTGGCGCCACATCGGCCTCGGCCCCACCTTTAGAATTTTACCCAATATTCGCCAGAATGAACTACGTCATGACTGATTCCTCGCTGGATACGTAGGCGGCCTAAATCGGCTTCGGTCACACCATTAGGAAACTTTCCCTTTGTTTTGAAAACAACGAGAATACACATAACATACAAGCAACTCCATTGAGACTCACTTTAAGGCCAAACGCCCTTTTGCATATTCAAAACTGGGACAATGTAGGAAACCAGGCAGGGGTTATGAGTCCCCAAACAAGGCAGACGTCCGGCATCAAGAGTCAAAACTACAAAGTCAACGCGAATCAACCGCCCCCCCCAAAACTCACAAATTTTTCTTTGAGCGCAGGTCCTTCGTATTAGCAGAAGGTACAACAAAGTTCTTCATACTAGTAGAAGCAGAAAATATAACAAAATTCTTGAAGCAGGCATGTGACATCAACAATCGAGTTCAAATCCCGCAACAAATTATAGCAAGATCGGGCCTAGAGTCAAATCAGAACTCATGCGAAGGCACAAACGCACAACAAAGACATCATGACAATCCATATGGTTCACAAATGCATCACAATAAAGGCATCATGGCAATTCGTCACGGCAAAGATCCAAAGATGTCTGCCCAAGGACAACATCTCAGCATTCACAACACCCCACATATCATACAGGGAAGACATCCTTATTCACATAATTGCATTTCTCATACATTTATCATTTTGTTTTACCAGTTATACACTTATTTTTCTCAAGCTCACTGCAGAGAACATTTATTATCTGAGCATCAAGAACACGTCCAAAACGACGCCACGTCCAAAAACGACGCCGAGTCCAAAACGACTCGGTCCGAAACGACTCAGTCCAAAACGACTCGCGTCCGAACGACTCCGCCAAAACGACGCTAAGTCCAAAATGACACCACGCCCAAAACGACGCCGAGTCAAAACGACTCAGTCCGAAACGACTCCGAGTCCGAAACGACTCGCCCAAAACGACGCAACGTCCGAAAACGACGCTTTGACCTAAACCGACACCACGTCAAAAACCGACGTCGCGTCCGAAAACGACTCCGAGTCCGAAAACGACTCCGCGTCCGAAAACGACGCCACGTCCGAAAACGACGCTAAGTCCGAAAACGACACCACGTCCAAAAACGACGTCGAGTCCGAAAACGACTCAGTCCGAACGACTCGGCCCAAAACGACGCTAAGTCCGAAACGACTCGGCCCAAAACGACGCCACGTCCAAAACGACGCCAGTCCAAAACGACGCCAAGTCCTAAAACGACGCTAAGTCCGAAAACGACGCCACGTCCGAAAACGACGCCACGTCCGAAAACGACGCCACGTCCGAAAACGACGCTAAGTCCGAAAACGACGACAAGTCCGAAAACGACGCCAAGTCCGAAAACGACGCCAACGACGCCATCATCAACATATCACATCTACGCAGGGACGATTTTCTCTGTTCTCGAAATTGCATTTTTTCTCATTTCATGCTTTATTATTATTCTGTCTTAGAAGTTATGCAATAACTCCTTCTTGAGATTTAGTCTACAGGGGCAGCAGAAACACAACGACGTCATAAACACAACAAGTCCAAAAACGACGACAAGTCCAAACGACGCCTAGTCCAAAACGACGCCAATAGCAACATTCCAATACAATGATTCGCCACAAAGTCAAATCGCAACAAGTCTACATCAAATACATCTTGCAAAAACCACAGTTACATCATTTACACTTTAATTATTTCATCCGGTTTTGATTACGCATGAATTACTTACACAACTCCACATATAGAATAATTTTTATCTAAACCTTAGAGACATGATTTGCATTTCGTCCCATACAAGACGATAACGCCCACACAAGGCGTTATTTGCATTCGCCATACAAGACGATAACGCCCATACAAGGCGTCATATGCATCTCGTCCATACAAGACGAGAACGCTCATACAAGGCGTTTTATGCATTTCGTCCATACAAGACGATAACGCCCATACAAGGCGTCATTTGCATCTCATCCATACAAGACGAGAACGCCCACACAAGGTGTCATTTGCATTTTGTCCATACAAGATGATTCCGCCCATACAAGGCGACATGTGCATTTCGTCCATACAAGACGATAACGCCCACACAAGGCGTCATCTGCATCTCGTCTATACAAGACGGCGTATCATCACAACATTTCATATACGATTTGACTACAACCACAACACAAAATTTACATTCTTACATTATTTTGTTTTAGCAGTTATGCACTAACCGTTTGTTCAAGTCTTAGCATGCAGGAGCAGGAGCACAACGTGGATTTTCTCTTACAGCGAACCGGGGAAATTTGTTGGGGGGCCAACCTTCCCAATGAATGGCAGAAGCGGCCTCAAGCGTCGGTCCACTCGCTCCACATCACCATAAAACCCAAAGACCATAAGTCGATAGCGACACCCTGTGTTCAAGCCGATTTTTATTTTTATTTTTACACCATAGCCCAAAGGTCGCCATAACTCGACATCGACAAATTTTGAGTCCGCGTTATCCCGCCTTGGTATTTTGACCATGGTAGCCCAGTGTCGTCATAACTCGACACTGGGACAATTTTAAATTTTGCATCAGCCTTGTCTTTTTCCCAAACCTTTCAATTCTGAGGATCGAGACAAAATTGGCTATGAGTCAACGTCTTTGTCCGAAGATTCTTCCATCATCTCCATACAAAGAGGGACAACTGTTGACACCCAATTTTGACCCTCCCGTCCAGTCATTAACTATCAAATTACACTAATTTTGTAAAAAATAATTCTCTATGATTTTTATAATAAAATGCAACAATAAAACATTAATACAGGCATAAATAAACAATTTAATAATAAATAATAAATACGTAAAATAATAATCTAACACCCGCGTTTTAATAATAGCATTCATAAAAGAATTAAGAAGTCCTAATTTTATTTAATAAGTCTTAATAACGACATCACATTATAAAGTATTAAGCATTAATTAAATAGCACGCCCGCATTTATAACAATTAGGTTAATAAAGCACCTAAATAATTTAAGCACAATTTATTAATTTAATTTACTACTAATTAACTAATTAAGCACCTAAAACTAATACCTTAAAACTAACCTAGAACTAATACCCATTTAATTAGCCCAACACCCCTTAAAAATTCGCCCAGCCCAAGCCCTTTTCCCCATCACCCGCAGCCCACTCCTCTTCAGCCCAAAACCCGCGACCCACAATCCATCGCCCACAACCCATAAAACAAGAGAAAAAACCAACGACAGCGGTTGATCCCCATCGCCCCTTCCTTCAACAAATTTCTTAGAAAAAAACCTAAAGATAGAACCCTAAAAAACCTAAGCGTGAATCGCCGTCACGCCCGGATTTCTCGCCGGAGAATCCGGGCTTCCCTTCACCCACGCGCACGAAGCCAGCCAACGATTTCTTACCATAAAATCAGCACTAAATCGCCAAGATTCGTCGAAGAATAAAACAGTAAGAACCAACCTAAATCAGCACAAATCTCGTCGAATCAAGCACAAATCTCAGCCTTAATTACTTACCAAACTTAGAACCTAGAAGGAGGGCTATAAAAAGGCACATGCAATAGAACATTAGCATCGGTCGAACACAGAGCAGAGACGGGGAGTCCAATGGCAATAGTCGACAGGCATAGGAGGTTAGGAGGTCCAGCAATCGACAACCCAGACCATTAGCATCGCACAAATAAGAAGCCTGAAATCTTTCTTTTCAATATCAGCCAAAGATCAGCAAACAAACTTCGACCTTTCATTCGCATCGCAAACCTAAAGCCTGTCGAGTGGACTGACGACTTGATACGCTGCCTTGGTTCGCTGCCCGGAGAAGGTAAACTCATCACTTTCTCAATTTTCCATTGATTTATAGTCCTGCGAGCTGTATGATTGCTTGAGAAATACGTCGGTGTGATGTCATTGTTATCTATGTGTGTTAACGCTATAATGGCTTACTTGGTGTTCGCGATATAGGCAATAATCTGTGCAATTAGAAATATGAACACTGCTTTCTTCATTTGCTTTCTATGGCTAATGACATAAATCCATGTGCAATATGTCTAATATCATTGAAATCTATCCTAAGTCGATCCTAAAAGCAAATAACAAAAGGCTAACTGGTTAGATAATATGGAATGTCATGTTATACATGTATTAATACCTAAAGGATGTCTAAAAATTTGTCTAAACTTACCTGTGGTTTAAGTAATGTAAAACAGTAATCGATTGATGATTATTGAAGATAAGTGACCCGTCTAGGCCCGAATATATCATACTCGAGCCTAATGTTATTACAAGATATCTGTTGCATACTAAGGGAGTGGTCCGATTTGCATCGTTGCTGTAAGGGGTACACATGTTACTCTATACTAAGCTTAATATGAAGTTGCATTGTCCTAAAGGCTACGCTAATTGGCTCATATGTGTGTCCTGTGTTCATCTATTAGTCAATATAATGTCTGAAATTGTTTCCTTAGAACTGCTTTGGTACTGCGTCATGGGCTTTGTAGTCTATATGCTCTGTCTGATATGTTATATCGAGTTCAGATCTGCTGTGGTGTCCATATTGATCCCTAAAATGCTAGTTATGATGAATTTATCCATCCTAGTATCTTTAAGTTAAATTCATGTTCATGAAACTGTTTACCATGCTAAATTTGATTATGTCTATGTATTGTGTCCCACGCATTGCCAACCCAAAGATCATACCCAGTCGTATCTTGCTTTCATTCACATATGCTGGAAAACTGCTTAGTGTCTCATTAAATATGCTAGTCTGAGTTAATGTGAAATATGCAGCTGGCATCTTTCTTCTCCTCATAGGTGTGTTGTATTATGTTATTAATGAGCTTGTTTACCCCCCAAAGCCCATAAGAGGTCATTTGATACTAATTCAGCCAATTGTTGCTTCTGTAGGGTAGCTATTTGTTTGTCTATTCCCATATAATATGTTTAAGTCAAATTAAGAAAGGCTGGCGCATGGACTTGATAAATTAGTTGGGTATCTATCTGTCGGTCTAGTTAACTATCTGCTTTGTCTCTAAATGTGCCTCAAGTGGTCTTAAATGATTCTAATGCATGTTTGTGAAATTCTATTAGTCTGGGCCTGTTTGTGCTTCATAATAGTTTGTCCTAGGCCCATAAAGTATTCATTCTTGACTCTGCACTACCTATTGGGGTCTGCCCAGTGTTACTGCCCACGTCTCCCATATCCTGCAGCCCATTAATGACAGTCTACTGTTTTGGGCCCGTTGTATTCTGCTTTGAATTACCGAGGATAAAATAATTTCATGTCAATGTTACTTGCATTATTAGTCCGGTTCCAAGTATATTCTAATTCCTTATTTTTTTTATATATTTTGCATGAAACGTACCGGAGCCGAATGAAGAGTCTCATTGCGAGACTTATCGCGACTTTCGTCAAATGAAGACTGCGATCTATGTTCATCACGATCTCGCATCGTAAAATTCCAAAAATCACGTGAAATAGCACACCATTCTTGAGTCATCTTTATTTAATTTTTCTACCCCGCCCCCATTTATTATTTAATTGTCTAACGTTATACTAACATTAGTACACATAGTTAAACTTTGAGTGCCATTAGGAATTAGTTCGACGTTAGAAATATACCTCCTTTTAAGTTAATTATTATAGCTTGACACATTGCTTAAACTATAATTAAACCATTTAGTCGCATAATTATTTAGGTAATCAAGACATTATTTACCAAATCCTAACTTGAGGAAAATCATTTTTTGATAAATTCCTACTAGCATTCACATAAAAATATATATTTATAAATCGTAGGATCGTTAACCTTCGCATGATATATTTTCACATCCTATTTGTTCGTCATCACAGGTTTTGCATTTGTTACTTCTATATTATACTAAGTAACATATATACCCTATAGCATAATTTCATATGTTTTCTAACTACCTTTTAAATGCATGTCTTCAACTAAGATTAGTTTTATGTATTTTAAACCAATCTTGCATTTTGCACTTACGCTTATAAATATACTTTGCTTAAATACTTTAAAACATACATTTTCAATAGAATAATAATTAACCCTAGGTTTGGCAGGACAACCGCAAGTTAGCGGATCTTAGAGGGTGCCTAACCCCTTCCCTCTAGATTAATAAAAAGCCCTTACCCAGAATCTCACTAAGTTTAGCAGACCATAAAATGGAGTTAATGTTTTACTTTAAACTAGTTAAACATTTAGGTGTCCTAATTCACCCAAATTAATTAGGTGGCGACTCCGCGAACCCTTTAGCATTTTTAAACACCTTTTTAACACCTTAGCAACCCTTTTAAATTTTTGCACATTTTAAACATTTTAACATTTATCATTTATTTTCTAACATTTCTTATTAAGCAGGGTTCGTTAGTAATCCCGTTTTCGACTCCGGTTAAATTGGGGGTGTTACATTCACCCAATGGACAATGCAGTATCCGCCGCCACCACCACTTTGAGCCGTTGTAGGTCTGTAAGTCGTCCAATTTTAATTTTTTGAGTCTTTTACACATTTGGGACAATGTGTAGTTTAATTTTTTTTGGGGAGGGGGGGGGGAGTCCTTATTTTATTTTATTTTTAAGTCTTTTATTATTTTTGTGTTTTATGTGAGTCAAAAAAAAATTGTATGATCATGCATGTTGTGCTTATTTGGAACGCCTAGTGAACTAAGTGGGATAATGTAATGGAATGAGAAGCTAAAATATGTGTTATTAAGTTGTATATGCCAAAAATTCATGAAAATATGATTATTTGGAATATTTGAGGCTTAGCCTATGCGTTGTTAAGTGAAAATTGACTGTGAAGTCTGCTTGCTTGTTATTTGAGGCAATATAGTTAAGATGTACATGTTAGGGAGATGATTCAGATATTTCTTTGCTAGCCCTTCTTACCATTCATTGTCTAACTTGCACTATATCATACCACTAGTCAGCACCGGTGATCCTAAAATAAGTTGTTTTCTTTGACACCCTATGATTCCCTCATGTGTCATAAGTAGTAATTGAATAAAGGGATGAAAAAGAGTGAAAAAGAAACACAAAAAGTGAGTGAAAAATTGACGCACCCCAATGAAAAAGAACGTAAAATCTTAAGTTTGGGGGTGCCTATATGAATTGATTCATGCTCTCAGAAAGAGAAAAGCGGAATGATAGGTATGAACTGAAAAGAATACCAAAAAGAAGGACAAAATGGTTAAATGAGAAAAACGCTTATGGTACGTAAATTGAGTCTAAATGCCTACTTTTGCATACCTCTGCCTAAGCCTACATTGCAACCCTGAAAAGTCCTGAGAATCTTTAGTATGTATGTCTATTATTAGTGGAGAATAGCAAGTACACAGGACCGTAGAACTAAATGAAATTGACATGCATAGGTTAGGTATTCATGCTTCTATTACTTGTGATTGAAATGAATTTGCGAAATATCTGACTCGAAATTCTAGATTGTTGAATTCATGCTATATTTGTTCCTGCATATTACCTCAACTGACGTTCATGTGTTTCTAAGTATTTGTGCAGCTGCTTGATTTGAGTCTTTTATTTTTGTGTCTTTGTTTTTGTTTTGATCTTTGCTCGATGGCGAGCAAAGGTTAAGTTTGGGGGTGTTTGTTAGGAGTATTTTGTATACGCCTTTTGAGTCATTTTTAGTTGGTATTTTACTCGTTTTTGTTGTGTTTAGTATAATAATAGGTTTGTTTTTCTTTCTTTTGAGTCACAGCGGTGCAAAATGGCAAAAAGGAACGAGAAATGGGCAGAAAAGGTGCTCCCGAGGCCAAAAGGACGAAAGTTGGCAACTCAGAGAGAAAGAAGTCGACCAGCGGTACCATCGAGAAGCGGCGCCATATTCTGGGAGTCACAGGACTTTCAGCATCGCGGTGCGATTAGGCAGTACCTCGGTGCCATTTGTCTTTGAGAAGGCTGCGGGAGTTTCTTGCCAGGGTGCCAGTATCTGGCTATGGTGCCAATGCGGGAAATTTCAGTTCCGAAGACAAATTGGCTAAGGGCAGATTGGTCCATAGGGCACGAAAATTAGAGGATATTTAAGCCCTAGGAATTAATGCTATGAAAAGGTTGGTCACTCTACAACACAACACAACACAAGGCAGATTTAGAGCTACAATTGGAGACTTTGTTCTATGTAATTTTCTTTCTTTCATTTTTAATTTAGTTTATGTATGGATATTGTGTTAGTTCTTAGTGTGACTATGGCTAGGAGCTAAACACTCTATTAGGGCTTTCCTAATGAATCGCTTGAAACTGTTATTCATAAATTAATGCAGTAGTTTGATTTCTTCTTCGCTTGATTATGATTTAGTCAATATTTGGTATGAATGTTTGATAATTAATTGATCACTAGTTACCATAACCTATATGATTTCGAATAAAAAACCGAGATGAAAGATTTGGATATGCTGTAATTGACTAGACATAGGTTAAAATTGCGGACGAAAGTACCTAGATACTTGTGTAGCATTATAGGTTACTGTTCTTAATCCTCCTATGTGGTAAATCCTATCATAGAAATATAGAAGGGTTCTGCATTGGGGTTGAGTGATTATATTTCCTAACCGGAATATAAGACAGTCTAGTTAACCGCTATCTTAACGAAGAAGAAGAATCATTTTAGTTGCATTAAGGATTGAATAAAGTGGATAGTCGAGGATTTTGGAAGCCCTAATTCATTCATAACTGATTACAACTTTATTAGTTTAAATCTTGCAATTATTCTAGTAGTTAAATAAAAACCTCAAACAAATATCGATTGCCAAATAGATAACATAAAATAGATGAACGGTACTTAGAAATCAGTCTCTGTGGATGATATTCGGTCTTACAGACTATATTACTTGTGAACGATGCATACGCTTGCGTGAGTAGTCGAAATATCGATAACATCTACAAATGAAAACTTTAACACTTTTTCCTAAAGAACAAGATTGACAATTCGGAGTACTACGCGTACCCTTTCAAGAAATAAGATTGTTTTTATCCAAGACAGAAAAAATAGACGATCTCGGATGACCTAGACGAGCATGCCACAAGGAAGGAGTAAGAGTTGCAAAAGTTGAAGGCATGACTTGATTCGAGAAACTGAGACTTGGTGTGATTGGATAAAGATCTCTCCTACTATCATACCTCTTGAGAGGGTTTCCCGTCTTGAAATCCTTCACAGAAAACCCAAAAGGATCAAAATTAACAGAAACACAATTATCAGTTGTGAATTTACGGACAGACACCACATTTTTAATCAATTTTGAGGCATGAAGGGTATTTTTCAAGACAAGTGGTGGATGGGGGGGGGGGGGAAGTTTTATGACCATAACCATGAATTGGAATTGAATTACTATTACCAACAATAATACCACGATTACTGCTCAAATTGGAATAAGACGAGAGAGTACCTTGGTCGGATGTCATGTGGGTAGTGGCGTCGATGTCCATGTACCAATTCAGATCCGGTTGAGTTAATCTAAGTGTGTGCATGGCGGCTTCGATGTCAGTGTGAGTCGGGGCCGATGCTTGGTGGGCCTGGTGGGGTCGAGGCCCAAGCACGCTGGCTTGGTTCCCCGACCCCGTTGCTGGTCTCTGCCGACGCGATTGTTGGGCCACTTCGGCCGTGGTGGGCCTCGTGGGCTCTCGGAATTGTGGCCACCGCGCGGGCGGTGGGCCGGGTAATAATAGGGGTTGTTGGGCCCAGGCCCACTACTCCAGTTCGTCGGCCATGGTCCCTAAGGTTGTGGCCAGTGGGCTTGTGTCCTACTGCCCCGAGGGCCATTTCCACCCCCATTGTGTCCACCTCGGTTGCCGCCTCTATTCATGCCATTATTTTTGCGATTCTGACCCTTTTTGTCGCCACCTTGGTCACGGTTTTTGCCAAAATTGTTAGTAAAACCATGAGAATTTTCGGAGGACACTATCATGACCACATAACTAGCATTAGTAGCCGCATTTTTAGCCAAACCGACTTCTTCCAATGTAAGCATGGAGCGTGCTTGATAGAATTCTGGTAGAGGGTTACTTTGACGTTGAATTGAAGCAACATCGTTATAGGCCTCGGACAGGCCTGCAACCATCTGTAGAATGAGACGACTATTACTAACAGGAGCACTCACGTTGCGAAGCTGATCCGCCAAGTTCTTGAGTCATTTGCAATAAGATGAAACGTTTGGGAATGACTGTTATATTGGAATATATCACGCAATCTATTCCAAGCAACAATAGCTGAAGAGTTAGGTTTCACAATCATCTGTAAGTGGTCCAGGGAGATAGTGGCATAAATCCACTGGAGAACTTTTGCGTCAAGAGTGACCCATAATTTTGGATCGTCCTCTTTGGTGGGCACATCCTCCGTATGGATCCGGAGGACCCTCCGTATTAGGAGCCGGAGGGATTATATGGTGGAGAACTTGATGTGTCATTGCATGAATCTTGAATAATTCTGTCCATGTCCCATATTGAACGTTTTCTAGGTCAAGAACAATAGAAAGAACACTCTTGATGTTAAAAATTGTGAGAGCGGGATGAAACGTGTTCTTATCAGTCATAGTGAATAGAACAAGAAGATTTGGTGAAGGGAATTTATGAGGGAGGTCTCGGGTTTACGAGGAAGGGAGAAGAAATCCGAGAAGAGTCTCGGTTGGTGTTTGGGACACAAAAACCGAGAGCAAGTTTGCGGAAGCAAGCAAGAAAAAAATAACCTAGACTTGTGATACCGTGAAAGAAATAATCCTTTGATTATTCTCATTAATGAAAGGTATATATATACAATTTATAATAGAAAAATCTTTTTCCAATGCTACTCCTAAAACCCTATTCTTTTTGGAGACTAATAATACAATTAAGGTAAGTGTACAAGACTACTTAAGGTATAAGACTAATACACAATATATGCCAAATACTAAATTTGCCCGTGATGGGCCTTCTGGACATTCTGCCCGTGATGGGCCTTTTGGCTTTGATGATCATTTGTCTAATATACATAAGTATACATGTGTATATCATGCGTATACTTATGTATATTTAACAATATAAACGAATATATAAATGCATTGGATCGGGCTGCACGGACCACAATAAATATATAAATGCATTGAATTGAGTTGCACGGACCGCAACAAATATATATATGCATTAGATTGGGTTGCACGGACCGCAACAAATATATAAATGCATTGGATCGGATTGCACAAACCACAACAAATATATAAATGCATTGAATTAGGTTGCACAGACCGCAATAAATATATAAATTCATTGGATCGGGTTGCACGGACCGCAATAAATATATAAATGCATTGGATCGGGTTGCACGGACCGCAACAAATATATAAATGCATTGGATCAGATTGCACGAACCGCAACAAATATATAAATTCATTGGATCGGGTTGCACGTACCGCAATAAATATATAAATGTGTTGGATCGGGTTGCACGTACCGCAATAAATATATAATATGTTATATGGGATAAAGTAGGGGTACTGGTTAAACTAAGTATTTCTTAGGACGAGTGGGGAGGAGATTTTGCACGTGAATATTTATTGGCTTATTTAATTAAAGTTTTGTAATATATTTGTCACAACATGTTTATTATGTTTATAATATGATTGTAATTAGAATATTGTGAGGTTACCTTGGATTGTAAGGCGGGGTTCTCACTCAGCCCCGGATGGTAGGGCTGACTTTTTTATCTAACATGTTTCAGAAAAGCGCGACAAGGGGAAGGTTCTGCAACAGGACTAGTGATCTCCCACAGTCCCGTTTGTTTCACCAATCAATTGCTTCAGATTTGGTGACTTTAGTTCTTAAATAAGTAGGTGGAAGAAGTTAGTCTCATTATCTCGGGAATGCCCCATATGGGATGGTTTCCTTTCAAACTTCAAAATTTTTATTCCATGTGTGGAATTTTCATTGAGTCTAGGTAGAAGTTATGGTTGCACGAACATGGGCTCATGGTCTTATTAATTAAGTACATAACATTTTTACTTTTATTGTTATTACCACTTCCGCACTTAAATACAGGTTTAATTTGAAAAGGAGTATATTAAAATGGTTCGCCTGGGGAAAAGAGAAAGTTGTCCAGGTGTCATCACGCCCTAAGGAAGGACTTGAGAAAAGTCGGGGAGTGACCTCCCCCTGTTCTTTTTCGGCCTACATCTACCTCTCATAAATCCTACGACCGTAAATCTCTCACACCTCCTAACTGACGCATCCTCACACCTCCTCTTCACATGCTCAAACCATCTCAGTCTCGCTTCCCTTATCTTGTCCTCCACAGGGGCCACTCCGACCTTGTCCCGTATATCTTCATTCCTAATCATATCTCTCTTAATATAACTACACATCCATCTGAGCATCCCTGCTACTTTCATCTTCTAAACGTGGACGTTCTTGACTGGCCAACACTCTGCCTCATACAACAGTGTTGGTCTAACCACAACTTTGTAGAATTTACCTTTCAGCCTAAGCGACACTTTCTTATCGCAAAGCATTCCGAAGGCAAGCCTCCATAGACAAAATAGTTGAAATTGGACAAATAAAATATCATTCAAGCTAAGGACCTATTTAGTATGGCATGATACATATTTTAGGAAAATATTTTTCACCAATAAGTATGTCTTGAAATATACTTACTTGTACAAAAGGATATAATTAAGACATTTTAGTTGTAACTTCACTCTTGGCTTCATTTGTTTGTTTTAACCAATATATGTAAATATTACTTTAATTTATTAGTTACAGCTACAAGTTACAACTTACAACTATCATCAAATACCACCCACAGGCAAATTAGAATACATTGCACTTTCTCTATTTCAATGTATGTGATTCTATTTTTTAAATTTTAAAATAATTCTAACAAATTTATAGTCATAAGTACAAATGTTATAGCATATTTAAAACCTCACAAGTTTCAAAAATGCCCTTTTTAAAAAACAATTAGTGCTCAATCAGATAGATTCACGTAAAATGCTCTCTTTATTCCTTTTTTACTCGTCTCTCATACTGAAAGTATTTGTTTTATTCAAGTAACAAATACGAATAATTGTTTTACTTAAAAGGGACTATGTCTCTTGGTTTGCATTTTAAGAGCTATCTTAATGGTTTTTTCAGACGTGACTGGGCAGGGTGTTCAGATGATCGAAGGTCTACACATGGTTATTGTATTTTTCTTGGACCTAATTTGGTCTCTTAGTTCTCCAAAAAGCAAAGAGTTGTTGCTCGATCAAATACAATACTCCAAAAAGCAAGGACTCTAGTTCTTGCCTTGTACATGTTTTATATAACTAGATTTGTGTATCATATGTATATAACATAATAATAAGAAATCTCATTTCTCTTCAATCGTTTCAGAAACAACTTTTAGAGGATTTTTCGAAATTAAAGAAAGTGACTTATACTGACAAATTTATCTATGTATTGTTGAAAATATTTATTCAACGTGAAATAAAGTAAATTCTATTTAATTACGAATTGAACAATTGGGGCTCCGCACGTAGGAAACGTTGTTTTCACACACGTGCACAAATAGTGTCAAGGATCATAATTTTCTTAAATGGAAGAGATATTGGTACGTATACGAATTGTTTGAGACGTAAGAAAATAGACGGTCATTGGACAAATAACGAATGGTTTCACGTTGGTAAATGAAAGGAAGAAATGTGTAAGAGATGAAACGAATCAGAAAAAATTGTCTCGGAAATACTGGGAGGCACCGCGGTGCCACAAGGACAGGACCGCGGTGCCTCCACCGTGGGACCGCGGTGCAAATCCAATTTTCGATTCCAGTAACTTACTGGAATTTAGGCACCGCGGTGCCCTCCCGAGGGACCGCGGTGCTTCGACGATTTTCAGTAACGTAGGAGGTGAATTGAAAGTGATTCTTGAGCTGACTTTGGAGCAATTACTCTCCATTACTTGGCTAATGAATCCAGCCATTACTAGGCTTAATTAACCTCAATATCAATGGTCATTAATTGACATTGATGGACATTCATTTGGTGAATTGAGAAGACTAAATCATCTACCTATAAATTGATGTCTTTGGCACAATTGCAAGACACACATTCACTAAGCAATTCTCTAAAATTGTCTTTCTCTCTTGCAATCACAACACACTCAAAGATCCTTCTTCCTAAGCAAACACTTAATTTCCTTTGCTCATTTTTTTTATTGTTGTTTTATCTTGGGAGATAAGTTGTCATTAAAACCGTTGAAATGATATACGGGGCAATATTATCTTAAGGATAGATTGTTCATCCAATCAACTCAGCAAGACCATTTGTTTGTTTAATTTCCAGATTTCTTGTTACTTGTTGTTGTTGTTACAATTCTCAATTTCTTATTTCCACACTTCATATCCAACATGTAATGGACTTTGAAATATGCACAGAAGCTTTTCTAAACACTACTACAGAATTGCGCTTGCATAGCGCTTTTTTTAAGGCTTGTATAGCTCTTAAAAAAGCGCTATGCAAGCTTACTACTACCATAGCGCTTTTCTTAGATAGCGCAAAAAAAAACGCTATGCAAGTTATACTTCTATTTTGAAGATACTAGCTTGCATGGCGCTTAAAAAGGCGCTATCCAATTGTTTTTATCTCTTTTTTTTTTACTTTTTATTTATTGTTTTGGTACCTATTTTTTCCCCCTGTTTTTTCACCTAATGAATAAAATATCAAAAAGATAACAAAAAGAATACTCATTCAAAATATAATATAATATAATCATTCGCATAAAACATAATAATATATTTAAAATAGTATCTCAATCATTAGTAGCTTACAATCATTAACTAATAACAATATGACATAATCAACAATTACATCAAAATACTAACTAATAGCTTCAACCTTCCATTTTTTCTTTAAGGAATCGATTGTACAAGTAGTCTGCCCAATTAATTCAAAAAAAAATCATTTTGCTTGTAGGATAAACTTTGAATGGTGAACTATGAACTAACTGCAAAACATAGATGTTACAAAAATATAGTTAGAATAGAAACGTCCAACAAATAAATAGGTATGTAAATATTTAAATAAGATATGCATTTAACAAGAAAACAAAAATCATATAAAGAGGGAGTGAAGAGAACTTAGCGGTATTTCATTTTTATTTTTCCTTTTCTGCGCGGGCTTTAACTTTAGGATGCGTCTTGTTGCGATATTTCTAAGTTCTTACGCAAGTGTACGTATCGTTCAAGTAATAAAGATCTGTAAGACCGAGTTTATCATCCACAGAGACTGATTTATTAAGTACCGATTATATATCCTATGGTATCTATTTGGTTGACGTTCTTTTAGTTTGAGAATTATAACTGAGAATTATAACTAAGAATTATGACTAAGTGCAGGAAATAACTAAAGATTATGATACTTTGGGTTTATAACAGTTATGAAGAGAATAGGGTTCCAATCTCCTCAACTATCCACTCTTTCACGTGTTAATGCAATGCTAATTATTATTCTTCTTATTAAGATATCAGGTTAACTAATCTGTTATTATATTCCGGTTAGGACATACAAGAGCTCAACCTAGTGTAGAAATCTTCTATATTTCTATGATAAGTTTTTACCACACAGGAGGATTAAGAACAATAACTTTTAAATACAACACAAGTATCGGGGTACTTTCGTCCACGATTTTAACATATGTCTAGACAATTACAGCATATTCAAATCTCACCTTTCAGACTTTTGATTCGAAATCATATAAGTGATGACAATTAATAGCTAGTTAATTATCAAACAATCATAACAATATTGAATAGATCTTAATATGATGAAGAAGAAATCAATAATCAATGCATTAACTATATGAAAGAGTTTCAAGAAGATTCGATGGAAACCCTACTAAAGTAATTAGCTCCTAAACATTGTCATGTCAAGAACTAAATTACAATCCAACATAAACTGAAATAAAGTAAAGGGAAGAAAATAACTTGAATAATGAGATGTCTCCAATTGTGTCTTGCCTCCTTTTCTCCTCTCCAAAGTTGTGTTTAGAATATGGTATAAGGTATAAGGTATGCTCAGCGTTTAGGGATTTATAGCTGGGAAAAGTTGCCCTTTCGGACCCTGAAAACGTGTCAAATTCGGCCCAAAATTAGATTTTCCGCGTCGGCACCGAGACCCTGCAGGCTGGCGCCACGGTGCCGAAAATACTGGAGTTGAATCAGAGTACGCAGGATAATTAGCGCCACGGCGCTGCTGGCAGGCGCCGCGGCGCCGTCGATGGCCCAGTTCCGGTTTTTGCATTTCTGTGTCCTTTTTTCGTCCGGACTTCGTCAGATTTCTTCTATGCTTCCCGGAACTTCTTAGGCTTCATTTCTTGGCCTTTTGAGTGTACAATTCCATCTCAATTAAGCTCAATTCATCCTCGATTATGTACTTCCTCCTTTATGATCGTTGTGACACAAAATGAAAATACACCAAACACTATACTAAACACGAAATAAAAGAGTAAAATACTAACTAAAAAAGACTCAAAAGTGTATACAAAATACACTTAACACGTCTTCGGGTACCTGCAAAAAACACTTAGTAAAAGAGTTAGTAATATGAATAAATACGAGTAAAACCTTCGGATCCATAATAAAACAATATGAGTTTTAATTACGGAAGGCTCAGATCTATATTTTGTAAAAGGACATCTCAAGCAAGTCATGGGTGTGTCCTAGTGACTTGTCAGTCAATCTAGTCGCCCCCCAAGCATGTTGGTATCCGGTATATATGTAATAAATCCATAAGTGCCATCATCGTCTTTTTCCGAAAGAAAGCAAACTGAGGGACAACCTTTCCGGGAGGGTCATGTAGTATCATGTTCAAATCAAGGTTATGCTGAAATCGAAGGGATGCAGCCTCAATTTTAATTTCATTGGCCTAAGTGTAGTATTACTGTTCAAATCAATAAATACCAGAAGTAATAGACTCCGTTTGGAACAGCTTCAAGACAACAATATGTTAATCAAATCGTAGCAACAGTAGGTTGAAGTACTCGGCAGAAAGCCTCGAAACGATAGTAATAAGATGTAGCAGTAGTCTGATATGAAAAGCAGCAGTTGGATATTAAAGGTAGAAGTTATGGGCAAAAATACAGCAGCAGTGGGCATCAAAACAGAGCGGCAGTGGGCAAAAATTGCAGCAGCAACGAGCATTAAAATGCAGCAACAGTGGGCAAAAAATGCAGCAGCAGTGGGCAAACCAGGATAGTATCTATTCATTTTTTCAGAGACAGTAGCAGCATCTGTTCCACTGGAAACCAGCAGGTTTTGCTTCAAAAATGCCTCAAGGTGCAGATCATTTCTCAAAGTACCACATTTTAGAACCATACAAGTGCAAGATATCCCCAAGATACATTTTAGCAAGTTCTTATGTAAGGCTCTATCCATTTAAACATGGTGTTTCCACAGCTCCATGGTCATTCAAACTAAGTTAAATACATATTTTTCACTCAATCAAACATCATATGACGTCATATGGTTCAAGGAAATTCAGCACATTAATATGATGACAGTTTCTATATTAAGCAATGAGGACAGATATATGTTTTGTTTAAGAAACATGATAGGCAAGCAAATGGACAGATGTCTCGTAGAAGACTTTACATAATAACATGGAATCATTTAAACCTTTAAACAGGCAAGGCGGGTATACAGCTAGTTTACTGGACACTTAGGGAAAATATTCAAGCAACCAATTCAAAAGAAAGGACCTTTAGACATGATACACAATCAAATGCCAACCCTATACATTTCTAGTGTACTTTGAAACAAACAGATAAGGAATTTCAGAATGGAACCAAAGTATATATACTAATTCTTAAGCAGTTTGGACAATCAGCAGGGACCGATTTACAATCAGCAGACCATATGATGTACATTGAACAGGAAATTGAATAGGAAGCCAGTTTACCTTTTATGTGTGGCGAATCTGAGGGGACGGCAAGCGTACCTTCGAATCGTCGAAGAAGAGTTCTAGTAACTAGTTTGCGAAAAGAAACAAGATGAGAGGAATCCAAAATCGAGTAGAAAAAGAAAAGTTTTTGTATTCAGCCCTTGAGTAAATTATGAAAACTCAATTAAGATAATGTCAAGTAAAACATTATGCGGCACCAATAATAGATGGAGGAGGCTGCCCAATCGTCCCCGTCGCCATGGCCGCCACACACTGGCCGGAAAAATGAAGAAATCTCAAAACTGAGATTCGAAGATCGGGATTGAGTGTAGGTAGTAGAGGAAGATGAGATGAAGTCAATGACACCACCCACTGCCATCGACAATAACATAAACGACCGAAAAAAGCCAAAAATCTATCGGAAAATCGATTTGGTCGACGTGAAGATTGGGGATGAATTGGAGGTGATGGGTGGGTGTAGAATATCGGGGAGATGATGACGAGTGTATTAGTACCTACCACGACCGATGATAACAACTCAGGTTGCCGGAAAGTCCCTGGCGGCGCTTAGGCTTTTGGTGAAATCGATTTGAGTGTTAAAACGATTCAGGTGGAATCGATATATGCCAATTAATTTTGGCTATTGAAGTAACATTTACTTCAATAGCGCTTCCACAAGCGTTATCTAAGTGGAATATTTATATTAATAAATTACTTAAGTAACACAAATTATAATAGCGCTTTAAATAAGCGCTATGCAATGAGTAACTTGCATAGCGCTTCGATTAAAATTTCTGAAAAGCGTTATGGCTGTATTTTTTGTTAGATTTTTTTTAATTTGAAAATTTGAAAAGGCGCTATCTAAGCTTCATTACGCAAGCTGAAATCTGTAGTAGTGAAAATTTGAGTCGATAGTATTTAATAAGAACATTATAACATGTGTTCAGATATTCAATAGAAACAAATTGTAATTCGAATGTCTAAATAAAATATACTGACAAATTTAAGGATTGTCAATCTTATTCTGCCATTGTGATGGTTTCAATTGTTGGGATGCGAAAAGAATAAAAAGGATACGTGTGGAATGTTTTTTATAAGAGACTTTTGTTGTAATTTTGTGTAATAAACAGGGATGGAAGAACTGAAAGGATAGACAAAGGAAAGCTTAGTGCAATGTTGTCGAGTCGAATGTTTGACACTCTCTCCTTAAGGCAAAATTACCCCCGTATAAATTGGCTTACGGTGGATCGGTAATAGCCTCCCAAGATAAAACGACAATACTTTCTCAAGCACAAGCCAAATACTTGAGAATCCTTGTAGAAGAAACAAGAACAAGAGATTGCTAGAAAAAGAAGCAAGACTCTCAATAATTTCATATTTTGTATTGTGAATGGGATGGTTTAAAATCTGAAATTGAGACTCATATTTATAGTTGCAAACTTATGATCCACATGCCATGTGAATGCTTTAAATGGGGTACATTGATCTCTTCAAAAGTCACATAGTTCATGCCAAGAGTTGGCTTAACTTTGGCATTTCCAATGAGTGTACATTCAGAAAAATCTCTTGATTTTTTCGTTCACTATACCGACAGCGCCGCGGTGCTAAATATGTCGTAACCATATACTCGAGACACTGGAAATCTGCGCCGCGGCGCTGTCCCGTCATGGCTCAGCGCCGCGGTTCTTCCCCATTTTCTGTATTTTGCACATTTCTTCTTTTCTTATACTGTCGTGGGAGACGCATCAATTTAGCCAATTTATCGTCCATCCTTACCTAACTTAAGAACACTTTAACATGTGTACCAACATCTCTTTCATTACGTGAAATTTAGCTAGACATTATACGATGTATGCATGTGTGTGGAAATCGTATTTCCAACATGTGGGACTCATGTGTTCAAGTCATTAAGGACGGGATAAACTCAATCCCACTAGGTAAATTTTCCAACAATCTCCTCTTGAAAGAGGTGTTGGTGCACGCGGAGTGCCAACCATTAGCAATCTAGTAGCAGAAGTATATTTCATCAGAATAGGTAGCCCGCAGCTTTGAACCTTTTCTAGTCAACTACGATTGGACATATTTACTGAGCGGTGAACGTGATGTCTTGAACCGTCAGTGTTTAATATATGCCAAGACAATGATAGAGACACAAATAAATGTCCAATCTCTCGTTTCTTCTTATTGTTTTGTCTGTTGTGGCCGTGGAAACACTTGGATTCTTAAGTGCGTACAACTGAGGCGGTCTGTCCTCGCACTTAAATAGGTGACCTCCTACAAAGTACCTTGCAGTACCCCACTATGTCAGTGTTATGAGTCATTAAAAGTATCTTTATCTTAACCTCAACTCTCGAGTGTTTATGTTAAGATTTTGACACTTAACATGTACCCACCATTCATGTAGCATTTTAATGTCTATCGCGGGAAGGCTTTGGATTAGAGTTTCCATAAGGAACCAATATCCGAAGTGCTCTTGCTTTTCTATAAGCGCTCAACTGGACCTTTACAGCTTAGTTTTCCCATTGAACCAAATTTCTGGGATCTCCAGTCAGTATGGTTGGGTTACCACCATATCGGTCCTTATTGCTTGGGTTTTAAGCCCATTCCCCTAGACAGGCAATACACCTGATCATTGGATAATCCCTTAGTCAAAGGGTCAGCTATATTCTCCTTTGATTTTATGTAATCGATGGAGATAATACCCGTGGAGATCAATTGCCTAACGGTCTTATGTCTCCGATGTATGTGCCAAGATTTGTCGTTGTATATGCTACTTCGTGCCCTTCCTAATGCCGATTGACTGTCGCAGTGGATCATCACCGAAGGTACGTGTTTATACCAGCAAGAGATATCCTCCAAGAAGTCATGAAGCCACTCAGCTTCTTCACATGCTTTGTCTAAAGCGATGAACTCCGATTTCATGGTGGATCGGGCGATGCAAGTTTGTTTGGAGGACTTCGAGTACACAGCCCCACCACCAATTGTAAACACATACCCATTGGTGGACTTGGTATTCCTTATATCAGATATCCAGTTTGCATCAATGTACCCCTCTAGTACAGCTGGATACCTCGAGTAATGCAATCCTTATGACATTGTATATTTCAAATACCGGAGTATTCGATTAAGCGCTTTCCAATGGTCATGTCTGGTATTACGTGTAAACCTTGACAATTTATTGACGGCATAAGCGATATCAGGTCGGGTACAGTTTGTTACATATATCAGACTGTCGATTACCTGCGCATATCGCTCCTGGAGCACGGGTGCACCATGATTCTTGTCAATGCTTTGACTCATATCCGTTGGTGACCTTAATGGCGGACATTCAAACATCTCAAACTTTCTCAAGACATTCTCTATGTAATGAGACTGAGACAGCACTAGTCCGTCAGATGACTTAGAAATCTTAATTTCTAAGATGACATCTGTGATACCCATGTCCTTCTTGTCAAAACATTGTTTCAACATGTTCTCTGTTTCCTGGATCAAAGCTCGACTACTATATATGATCAACATGTCATCTACGTAGAGGCAGATCATGATGAAGGAGTCAGAGTTTCCTTTCACGTAGACACAATTATCACACTCGTTAATGGAGAAACCTTTTGACAATAGTGTACTATCAAATTTTTCATGTCATTATTTTGGAGCTTGTTTCAGCCCATACAAAGACTTGATAAGTCTACAGACTTTATTCTCATGTCCTGGAACTACATACCCCTCGGGTTGTTCCATGTATATTTCTTCTTCCAAATCACCATTTAGGAAGGTTGTCTTAATGTCCATTTGATGGATTTCAAAGTCATGCAGTGCTGCAATGGCAATGAATAACCTTATGGAAGTCATTCTCGATACTGGGGAGTACGTGTCGAAGTAGTCAAGACCTTAAGTTTGTCAGTATCCTTAGGCTACCAACCTAGCATTGTACTTGTCTATAGATCAATCAGCTTTGTACTTACGCTTAAGTACCCACTTACAGCCTAGTGGTTTATTTTCCAGAGGAAGATCAACCAACACCTAGGTGTGATTTTGCATGATGGACTCTATCTCACTTTCCATAGCTTCTTTCCAAAGCGGTGCTTATGGAGTTGATAATTCATCTGCAATTGTCTGTGGTTCATTCTCAACCAAGTAAGCTAGAAAGTTCGGCCCAAAGATTTCTCTTTCCTGTCCCTTTTACTTCGCCTAGGTTCTGTCTCAAGACCAGTTGGATTCTCATCCACATTTGTATCCATTTGGTCAGAATCGTCAGATCCCGGGGAATCATGACACCTTTTGCGCGAGGCGACTTCATTTTCCTTCTTAGGAAAGATTGTCTCAAAGAATTCAGCATTCCTTGACTATATTATTGTACTCCCGTGAATATCTGGTATATTTGACTTGTGTACCAGAAAATGATAAGCACTACTGTTATTTGTGTATCCAATGATGATGCAATCTACAGTCTTAGGTCCTATCTTAACCTATTTTGTCTTAGGTACCTCGACCTTGGCCAAACAACCCCATACCCTTAGGTATTTGTAAGAGGGTGTCTTTCCTTTTCACAGTTCATATGGAGTTTTCTCCTTGCCTCTGTGAGGGACTCTATTGAGTATCATGTTGGTAGTAAGAACTGCCTCTCCCCACATATTTTGCGCAAGGCCGAAATTGAGAAGCAAGGCGTTCATCATTTCCATTAGTGTATGGTTCTTGCGTTCCGCCACACCGTTTGACTGTGGAAAGTATGGTACAGTCGTTTGATGGATTATACCAGATTGGGCACAGTATTCCTCAAATGGATCTACATACTCTCCCCCTCTATCGTTATGAATCGTTTTATCGTAGACTTGGTTGGTTTTCAACCTCGGCTTTATAGCGCTTAAAGGCATCGAACGTTTCGTCCTTACTTTTGAGTAAGTAAAGGTAGCAGTACCTTGTACTATCATCTATGAAAGTCACAAAGTATTTGTTCCCCCCTCTAGTTTGATCGAACTTTAAATCATAGATGTCTGTGTTTATAAGTTCTTCAAAACTTATTTCCTTGGATTTGAGTTTGAGATAGCTAGTGAACTCACTCCACGAGGGAGGCAGTTTCTCAATAAGTGAAGCGACCAAGAATGATTCATTGGGCTTCATACCTTCTAGATTCAGATCATGGATGATTAACTGGAACTCCTGTACTTGTGACATGACTGATTTGTCATTCACCATTTGGTACTTCAGAAACTTTTCGACTATAAACTTCTTAGCACCCGCGTCATGAGTATTGTAATTCTTCTGCAATAGATCCCATAACTCCTTTACGGTATTTGTAGTGCAATATACCGTGTAGAGTGGGTCACACAGGCAATTCAGGATGTAATTCCTGCACATGTAGTCAAAATGACTCCAGGAGTCAAATTTCATCATCAGACCACTAGTATTCTGGGTATCCTGGCCCGCCAGAACCGTGTTATCGGTTTGGACGTCCATATCATCTCCAACAGTAGGAGGATCTTCAGTTAAGTATTTTGACATACTTAGTACTGTGAGATAGAACATCTTTTGTTGCCACTTTTTGAAGTTAGTGCCCGCAAACTTTTTGGGTCTTTCGGCTTGGAAGTTGGGAGGAATCATAACATTCTCAATGGTACCGAAATTGATACCAGCGGCAGTAGCAGTGTCAGAAGATGTGGGTTGATTGAAAGCAGTGACTTGTTCCTTTTCATTCACCATCTTTAGTTCTTCACAATAATAATTTTGCCTTAAGTTGTTTTAATTTTGTGTAATAAACATGGATGGAAGAACTGAAAGGATAGACAAAGGAAAGCTTAGTGCAATGTTTGTCGAGTCGAATGTTTGACACTCTCTCCTTAAGGTAAAATTACTCCAGTATATATTGGCTTACGGTAGATGGGTAATAGCCTCCCAAGATAAAACGACAATATTTTCTCAAGCACAAGCCAAATACTTGAGAATCCTTGTAGAAGAAACAAGAACAGGAGATTGCTAGAAGAAGAAGCAATGCTCTCAATAATTTCAGATTTTGTATTGTGAATGGGATGATTTAAAATCTGAAATTGAGACTCATATTTATTGTCTCAAACTTGTGATCCACATGTCATGTGAATGCTTTAAATGGGGTACATTGATCTCTTCAAAAGTCACCTAGTTCATGCCAAGAGTTGGCTGAACTTTGGCCTTTTCAAGGAGTGTACATTCAGAAAAATTTATTGATTTTTTCATTCACTGTACCGGCAGCGCTGCGGCCCTTAACTGAAGGCGCCGCGACGCTAAATATGCCGTAACCATTCTCGAGACATTGGAAATCTGCGTCGCGGCTCCTGACCGAAGCGTCGCGGCGCTGTCCCGTCGTGGCTCGGCGCCACGGCTCTTCCTCATTTTCCGTATTTTGCACATTTCTTCTTTTCTTATACCGTCGTGGGAGACGCATCAATTTGGCTAATTAATCGTCCTTCCTTACCTAACTTAAGAACACTTTAACATGTGTATCAACATCTCTTTCACTACGTGAAATTTAGCTAGACATTGTACGACGTATGCATGTGTGTGGAAATCGTATTTACGACATGCGGGGCTCCATGTGTTCAAGTCATTAAGGACGGGATAAACTCAATCCCACTACGTAAATTTTTCAACAAAGAGAAAACAAGGTGTGCTACTCTTTTTAAACAATGAAGTGTACTGAATTTCTATGCTGAGTTATTTTGGTAGATATTATTCCAGACAAAAAATCATGCATATTGATTTCAATGATACAACTTGTAGGTGAAATTGAGACTGTTAACCAAAGTTGGGTAGGACTGGGTAATACACACATAAACACCTTGTTTCAATTTGACTTTTATAATTTACTTACTGCAAGTTTGAATTTAGAGGCTATAAATATTTTCTTTTAAATATATAATAGAATTACTCAAATATACACTAATGTACTTAAGTCAGCATGACCTAATTGGTTTTTGCTAACTGTAAATTTCTCCTAATGTACTTAGTCATGCTATCATCTGTACCTTTTTACTCATGTGGATCGCGTCTGATAACAATCTAATAGATGTAGATGGTAAGTGAAAACATAATTAAACACTCGCAAGAAAACATACCAGGTCATGATAATTTTTCGGTCTTGAAATGTATGTATGCTACCACAAGGACCAAAATTATAAGTCTCTGGCCTTTATCAATCTTTATCTTTCTAAATTAAAAGATCACTTGACAAAACATTGTTGTGCTGAAACTAAATAGATGTTTGGTAATGAGAACTTGTGCTTTTAAACATATAATTAATATATGGACTGAATGGTGTTGGATCATATTACGCCAATACCATTCGAGGATTAAAAGACTATAGGATCAAATCCTTGTTCCCGTGGGAGAGATGTAACGCTACTGTCCAATCTTGGATAATGAACAGTGTGTCTAGTAACTTGCTAGGGGGAATGTATTATGTAGATAGTGCATTCGAAGTCTTGGAAGACCTAAAAGAAAGGTTTAATAAGGTAGATGGCTCAAGATCCTTTAGTTTGCATAAAGAAATTGTGAGGCTAACTCAAGGAAAATCATCTGTGGCGGTGTATTTCTCTAGGCTGAAGGAGTTGTGGGTAGAATTAGAAGCTTTAGTGCCCCCTCCTGGTTACAACTGTGATAAGTCAAGGGATTTCATAGCTTATCTTCAAAGGCAAAAATTGTATCAGTTTTTTATGAATCTAAATGACAACTATATACAAGCTAGGAGTCAAATTCTGTTGATGACTCCTCTACCCTCGGTAAACCAGGAATATGCTAAGATAGTGAGTGATGAATCTCAGAAGGCAATGGGAACTACTTCTAGTTCTGGTTCTGTTGGTTTATTAGGTGTTGTGCCAAGTCTTGATCCCTCTGCAACGTAGTCCAAGACTAGATACCAGGGTCAAAGATACAAGAAGAACAACAACTTGTATTGTGATTACTGCAAAATGAGGAATCACATAAGAGAAAATTGCTATAAACTGGTAGGATACCCTGAGGAGTCTAAGTTCAAAAGAAAAGGAAGTCCATGTGGATCTGCTGCAGCATACAATATTGTGACAGAAGAGGCAGAAGGTTAGTTTGAAACTCAAGGACACAACAAGGCTAGTAGGATGCAGTATTCAGATATACCTATACAAATGACTCAGATGACAAATGTTTTAAAACATCCTAATGGAAGACTTGGAGGAGTCAGCTTAACTGTTCAACATCAACCTACTATTAGGGAAGAAGAAATAAAACTATGGCATAAGAGGTTTGGCCATGTATCTAGCACAACATTAAACAAACTGCTACCTGCTAGGAGTCAAGATATAGCAGACTCTTAAGAAATGTAGTATATGTCCATGTGCAAAACAGCGTAGGCTTCCATTTTCTGCTAGCTTAAGTAAAAGTGTTGCTATGTTTGATCTTGTTCACATGGATGTATGAGGGCGTTATAAGGTTCAAACATTTGATGGTAATAAATACTATAATTGATGACTTGGATTTACTTGCTTAAAATGAAATCTGATGCTTGTATTGTTATTCCTTTATTTCTGAAGTTTGTTCAAACTCAATTCAATAATGTAGTAAAAGTTATCACGTCAGATAATGGTATGGTACTGAATTCCTAATGATGTCCGAAAGAATGTGTTTGAATAATTAGGAATAAAACACCAAAGATCATGTGCCTATACACCTCAACAAAATGGTATAGCAGAAAAAAAGCACATATATATTAGAAGTCACTAGCGCAATCAGATTTCAAGCTAATATTCCTTTAAAATTTTGGGACATTGTGTTCAAGTTGTTGTATACTTGATTAATAAACTACCCTTCTTTGTGATCAACATGTCTCCATATGAGAAACTACATAACAGAAAATCATCTCTTAGTCATCTAAAAGTATTGTGATGTCTATGTTATGCTAAAAATCTAACTGAGACTGATAAACTTCAATCAAGGGCAAGATCTGTTGTACTGGTGGGTTATTCAGAGGGTATAAAAAAGCTATGTCATCTATGATCTAGATAACAAAAATTTCTTTGTAAACAGAGACGTTAATTTCAGGGAGGATCAATTTCCTTTCAAGTGGAACACTATAGACAAACCTGTGTTCATTAATGGCATGCCAGATTTGTTTCAAGTTGAAGGTCATATTAGACCAACTTAGGATTTACAGCAGAAGTCTTCTGACCTATCTAACAGTCAACATTGCCAAAGTGACACTACATCATTACCAATTCCTACACCAACTCAAACAACAACTACATATACTTCACCACCACAGAAAACCATTCCTGAACCTATATCACAAACTACCTCTGAGCCTACTCTTCCAAATGCATCCCTTCAAGTTGTTCCTACTCAATCTATCTCAAGAGCAAAGCCTATAGCTAAGCCTACTAGAAGATCCACAAGAATAGCAAAAGCACATATATGGGGAAAAAACTTAATATCTCTTAACTTACATCAAAATGCATTTCATCCTATAACTGAGTGTGTCTCCAACATATCATGCATTTCTGTCAGCTTTCTTTCTATCACTGAACCACAGTCCTATGTTGAAGCAACTAAAGATCCAAAGTGGATTGATGCAATGCAGACTAAAATTGATTCTTTACAAAACAACAACACATGGGAGATAGTCAGTTTACCAGAAAGAAAAAAACCAATTAGGTGCAAGTGTATATACAAAAGTGAAGTACAAGGCTACACATGAAGTTGAAAGGATTAAGGCAAGGTTGATTGCAAATGGATATAGTCAAAATGAAGGTATACACTATGAGGAGACACTATCTCCTGTAGCCAAGATAGCTACAATAAGATCAGTTCTGTCTATTGCAGCTGCAAAGAATTGACATATATACTAAATGAATATATATATATATGGACATTCCTCAGGGATTTCAGAGTCAAGGGGAGACTAATGTGTGTAGACTCAAATAATTCCTCTATGGATTGAAACAAACACCAAGGTAATGGAATGTCCAGTTGACAGAAGCCTTACTCAAATTTCAGTTCAATCAAAGTCAGTTTGATCACTCTTTATTCATCAAAAGAAGAAAAAAGGAAATACAGTGGTCCTTATCTATGTTGATAACATGTTGATAACCTGTGACATGATTGAGCTTATAGATAAAACTAAGAAATCACTTCAAAAAGCCTTTAAGATGAAGGACCTAGAAGAGTTGAAATATTTCTTGGAAATTGAATTTGCAAGATAAAAAAAAGGAATTCTTATGCATTAGAATTAATTTATGAACTTGGACTCTCATCTGCTAAACCAGTGGGTACACCTATAGATAACAACACGAAGCTAACTACAAGAGAATATGATAAACATCTTGCAGCTACTTCATCTCCTCCAACTATCTCACTTACAGATGATGAACCACTGCCAGATCAAGGACCATATCAGAGGCTTATTGGAAAATTACTTTATTTCACAGTTACAAGGTCTGACATAGCCTTTAGTGTACAAGCTCTCAGCCAATATTTGCAATAGGCAGTGTTCTAAAAAACGGTCTGGGCGGCCGCCTAGGCATCCCAGACCGTCCCGGTTTTGTCCTAGGCGGCCCAGTCACACTATTTTACCCCCAATTTTTTTGCCCTATATTCCAGCAAAATAGAGGCGCGAATAGCAACAGGGAGAAAAAATCAAAGAGAAGAGAAGCAGCTGGGTCTCGTTTCTGTTGGACATCGAGAAGAGAAAAGGGGCCTTAGGGTTCCGTTCTTTGTCGAAATAGAAGGGGTAAAGGGGGATTGGATTTTACACGTGAAGTTAAACTGTTAAAGGACTTCGGCTGGTCCCGTTTCAGTTGGGCCAGACCCAGCTGCTTCAAAAGAATTAAAAGAGGCCCAAATTTCGTATTTAACTTAAATAAATGCAACGGTTATATTTTCTAAATGTGGCTATTTTTAAATTAACAAATGGCCAAGGTAATTTCAAATATAACCGAATCAAGTCATAAGCATCAAATTGAGCCCAAATTTGACATTAATTGGAAATTGAAATGTCCAAAACATGCAAAAAAAATCTTAATTTAAAATACAAGAACTTAAGAATGTATTGATTCTATGATTTATATATTTTATGCATATATGATATATATACTATTTAATAATTTATATATTTTAATATTTTTACTATTTTATGGACATTAAAAAAAATCGCCTAGGCGCTAGGCGGCCACTCCCCGCCCTGGTCCCGCCTAGCGTTTTTTAGAACATTGACAATAGCCAAAGAAATCCCACATGAAAGCAGCTCAAAGAATAGTCAAATACATTAAAATGAGCCTGACCTAGACATACTTTTATCCAATAAGCATCAAGAAAAGATCACTATCTTATGTGATGCTGATTGGGCAGCATGTTCACACACTAGAAGATTTATTACAGGGTTCTTGATTAAGATTGGAGATTCAATTATGTCTTGGAAATCAAAGAAGCAAACAATAATATCAAGGAGTTCTGTTGAGTCTGAATATAGAAGCATGGTCTCAGTAATAGCAGAATTAACATGGTTGTTAGGAATGTTGAAAGAAATTGGACTCAACTTTGAACTTCCTGTAACTGTGTACAGTAAAAGTAAAGTTGCAATTCAAATTACAGCTAATCCAGTGTTTCACGAAAGGACAAAATATATTGAAATATATTGTCATTTCATAAAGGAAAAAATACAACAAGGACTGGTAAAGATAGACTTCATCGACACTATTAATCAACCAGTAGATATTCTTACAAAGGGCTTGAACAAGGTTCAACACGTGTACTTACTAGGATTGCTTAACATATTTACTCCACCTAGCTTGAGGAGGAGTATTGAGAATAAGAGTAGTCAAGATCTTATTAAAGCTAATAAGTCGCCGAAAATGAATTTTGGTAACTGGATAAAATTTGCATTCTTTTGTTTGGTTTTGCAAAATACAATTATATGGTCAAAAACACATCTGAAAAATTATTTTTTTATGAGTTTTCTACCTGAGTAGTTCGATATAAATAAAGTTATCCTATAATGAGGAGATCAATCCTTTTGAGCTCAATTATTTAATTGTTGTACAGATCTAAAATTGACGAAGGAACAAAGAGTTAACAGATTGCTTAGTGTTGTCTCTGTAATTAGAAGCTTAGACAAACCGACTATTTGGCATGTAGACTTCAACCACCTCAAAACATTAAAGATTAACCACATAAGGACAAAGCAATTCAAATTAAACAAGTGTTTAAACGGTTTTGTCAACCACCCAGCTCGCTAGCAAAAGATCACACTCTGTTTCTTGTCAAGTAAATTTCTAGCCTATCATGTGAATCTGAGCTATATTGACTACTCAAATCACATCATAGCCACGAGCAAGAGAAATGTTGATATGTTACTCTCAATTTTAAATTAAATGTACACGTTCGAGATATGTCCAGCATTTATTGGATGCACCTGAACTGTTCAGGAATCTATGATGTACAAAAATAGCATCACATCTTAGAATCATGAGGTTACCAAATTATGAGGTGTCGATATTAATTTATGCCGAATTGCACCACATATAGTCCCCGGACCTTGTGTGCAAAGAAAGAGAAATGAAAATTAAAAATAATTTATTAGTTTGACAGTATAAAAGAAATCTGAAAATATTTTGTATAAGATTGCGTTCATGACTTTTAGGAGCCGTTTGGACATGATTTGCAATCATTTGAAGTTAAAGTTTTGTTTTGACATGCAATTTGGATTTCTTAAGTTGTATTTCTTTCTCAGACATAAAACCTCACAAGTTGTGAAAACCATCAAAATTTTCCTAATTCTTATGCAATTTTTCAAATGAGCAAGTCACATAGTTCATAAAAATATTAATACGCGGCTAGAAGGTCTTTCTAACAACATCAATTGATCGAACTTTAGTTCAATAAAAAGGAAAATTGAACATGAACTTTAGTCCCAACAGAAAAAGGTTTTACTATTTACTTCGGAATTTTAAGTAATTGCAGGGAAGGAATTGATTCCCAATTCATCTTGGACAATTATATTCGATACAATATAAAGTCGATCAATTGGTCAAGTTCTATATTTAAAGAAAATTGAAATCATGATTTAGAATCTCAAATCACATCTTTTTTGATGAAAAAATATATCTTACAATGATGATCAAAGTTCATGTAATTTGACTTTCGAGAACCAAATGTGACAAGTAAAAATGAATTGAGGGAGTAGCTTAGTTTAGAGATTTTCTCTACATGTTTGTTTGTCTCTTTATTTTGCAAAAGTTTTCTATTTTTCATGTTGTCTCCTTCTAATGAGTTCAATTGTAACAAATTTTTCGTGTCCACACTGTTTGGAACATGTTTTGTTTTAACTGAACCAGAAGTTGGGAGGGACAAAGAGGAGGATGAGATAGTGAAAATTTTGATAAACAATGTTAATGCAACCCAAGAACTTCCAGTGTTCCCTATAATTGGTATGAGGGGACTAGGAAAGATGACACTTGCCCCAATGATCTTCAATGATGAGAGAGTGCCTGAGCATTTCAATCCCACAGATGATTTTGATGAGGAGAGGTTGATAAAGACAATTGTAGGAAATATTGAAAGAAGTTCTCTTGATGTCTAGGACTTGGCTTCTTTTCAGACGAAGCCTCAGGAGTTATTGAATGAAAAACGATACTTGCTTGTCTTGGATGATGTTTGGAATGATGAACAATAAAAGTGGGCTAAGCTAAGAGCAGTCTTAAAGGTTGGAGCAAGGGGTGCTTCTATTCTAGCAACTACTCGTCTTGAAAAGGTTGGATCAACTATGGGAACTTTGCAACCATATCAGTTATCAAATTTGTCTCAAGAATATTGTTTGTTGTTGTTTATGCAATGTGCATTTGGACAACAAATAGAAACAATTTCTAATCTTGTGGATATTGGAAAGGAGATTGTGACGAAATGTGGCGGTGTGCCTTTAGCGGCCAAGACTCTTGGAGGTCTTTTACGCTTCAAGAGAGAAGAAAGTGAATGGAAACGTGTGGGAGATAATGAGATTTGAAATCTATCTCAAGATGAAAGTTTTATTTTGCCTGCTCTGAGACTTATCATCACCTTCCACTTAATTTGAGACAATGTTTTGCATATTATGCGATGTTCCAGAAGGACACCAAAATTGATAAGTTATATCATCTTGTATTTTGATGATTTGTCAAAATGTTGAGGAACCAGATGGAGACCAGGTCTGCTATCTGCTCTCGTTATCGTCTGATCAGCGATTCTGATTGTAAAGTCGTATTTTCATCGACAAAAGTACAACAGCATTGTTGTAGCTTGCTAGTGGTCAAACCAAGGATGAATAGTACATATCTCCTCACACATGCTCCCAAATATATAAACAACATGTTACAAGGTTTAAGGCAACACTTGAAAATCTAAAATTACTCTTAAAGTGTAGCGGCCACAAGAATCTCCAAGTGCTTCAAGAACAAAGTTTTTTTGCAAACTGAAGGACCGGATCCTAACAACTGAAAATGTTTAAGTCCTTTAGTTCATTTCAAGTCTTTGTCATTTTATTCTTTATTGTAATCGTACACTACTTTTAAAAAGTATCATAGTAGGACATATTTCAACCTTTGTTGGTTTGTGTTCTTAGCTAGAGTTAGTCAAGATTTGTAGCTTTGCAATAGAGTTATTGTAAAGGGCTTACAATATAGGTATTATAATAGGTGAGGATTAAGAGTTTAATTCTTAGGTTGTAATCTGAAGTTGCTCAGTTAGTGAAGTTGAAAACCCACTTGGTAGGTCGTGGTTTTTAATCCCTTGAGCAATGAATTTTCACGTAAATCGTGTGTTATTTACTTTATGTTTTGCTTAAGGGAACATATTGTTAGCGATTTTTCACATGCTTAACGCAAGTGTACGTATCGTTACAAGTAATATAGTCTAGGTAAGACCGAATATCGTTCTCAGAGATTGGTTTTCAATTACCGATTATCTAAGCTTTAGTTTCTATTTGGTGAACGTAAATTGGTTTGGGTTTTTAGACTAATAATTAAAACTACTGCAGGAAATAAACTAATTATGAAAATATTTTGGTTTAAATCAGTTATGATGGAGAATTAGGGCTTCCAAGATCCTTAACTATCCACTCTATTCAATCTTTAATACAACTAGACTGACCTCTTCTTTTACGTTAAGATAGCGGTTAACTAAACTGTCTTATATTCTGGTTATGATAGATAATCACTCAACCCCAGTGCAGAACCCTTCTATATTTCTATAATAGAATTTACTACATAGGATGATTAAGAACAGTAACCTATTATGCTACACAAGTATCGGGGTACTTTCGTCCGCGATTTTAACCTATGTTTATTCAACTATAGCATATTCAAATCTTCTCTTTCGGAATTCGATTCGAAATCATATAAGTGATGATAACTAGTGATCAGTTAATTACCAAGCAATCAAAACAACTATTGAATAAATCTTAACTATATGAAGAAGAAATCAAATTAATACATTATGTCATGAATGAGAGTTTCAAGCGATTCAATAGGAAAAGCTCTAACAAAGTAATTAGCTCATAGTCATAGTCACGCTAAGAACTAATACAATCTCCAACATGAACATAAATAAAAACAAAGCAAAGAGAAAGAAAATACTTAAAACTAGTCTTCAAGCCTTCTAGCCTCCGAGGGTTGTGTTGTATGTACAATGATGGAATGAATTCATGGAATCAGCATGGTTTAGGGATTATATAGCTAGGAAATTTGTCTCTTTCGGACCCTGAAAACGTGTCAAATTCGGCCAAGAAACTCAAAAATCTCACGTCGGCGCCGCGGCGTCGAAACTCCTGCGACGAATCCAACTTTCAGAATTTCTGCGCCGCGCGCCCGAGGCGCACCGCCGCTTTTTCGTTCTGTCCTGTTTTCGTCCGAACTTCGTCTGATTTCTTCTATACTTTCCGGGACTTCTTAGACTTCATTTTTTGGCCCTTTTAGTGTGCAATTCCACCTCAAATGAGCTCATTTCCTCTTTTTTACGCCATTTCTTCATTTTTAACCGCTGTGACTCAAAAGAAAGAAAAACGACCCTAATACTATACTAAACACAAACGAAATGAGTAAAATACTAACTAAAAATGACTCAAAAAGTATATGCAAAATACACCTAACACATATAGAGAACCCAATTCTCTATACTATTTGGTGGACTCTTAGTTTCTATCAATTGATATCAGAGCGGGTGTTTTCTAAAAGGTTAACACCTATAAAAAATATCTCTAATGGCTGCTCCACCAAACTTAGAGGAAGGACAATCGACCACAAGACCACCAAGGTTCAACAACAAGTACTATGGGTGGTGGAAGACAATGATGCATGATTTTATCATGGCTAAGGATTCTGAGTCGTGAGACATCATTTGTGATGGTACTCATGTCCCTATGAAAGTAGATCCAGATAGTCTCACAACTACCCCAAATCAAGAAAGGAGTACATTGATGTGGATAGAAATGTTGCAGAGAAGAACTTCAAGGCCAAGAAGATCTTTATGTGTGGTGTTGGACCGGATGAATACAATTATGTCTCTTCTTATGTATCTTCTAAGGAGATCTAGGAAGCTCTCCAAACAACTCATAAAGGAACTACTCAAGTGAAAGAGTCCAAGATATATATGCTCACAACAGAGTATGAGCTGTTTAAAATGAGAGAGGACGAATCAACATAAGACATGCATATCAGGTTTACCTCTATCAGCAATGAGCTTAACTCTCTTGGAGAAATCATTATGACCAACAAACTGATAAGAAAATTACTTGGTGGTTTCCCATACTCTTGGGATATCAAGGTAAATGATATATACGAAGCCAAGAACTTAAAAACGCTGACCATTGATGAACTGATTGAAAATCTCAAAACTTATATGATGAAGAGAGTTAGAAAGAAGATAGAAAAGAGTGAGAAAAAATGAGAAGAACCTAGTCCTCAAGGCTGCATAAAGTGACTCAAGCAGTGACGAAGCTGATATGGCATATCTCACTCGCAGATTTCAAAAGATAGTTCGAAAAAATAGTGGGGTCTCAAGAATAGGAAGCTTCAGTAGGAACTTCAAAGAAAATAACAATAGTTACCATAAGTGTGGGAAACCTGGTCATTTTATTAAAAGATCGTCCCCTTCACAAGCAGGACAATAAGAAAGGCAGGACTGCTAAGAGAAACCATGTCCCTGATAAGAAGTTCAAGAGGAGAGATGTAGTTGATGACTTGGTGAAGCAAGCTCTTGCTACTTGGGGAGACTCCTTAAGTGAATCTAAAAATGATGGTTATCAGTGTGACACATCAATGATGTCCATTGTCGCACCCGATTTTGAACTCTCAGGCTTGAATGCGCGACGGAATGGTTATCCTCCCAAAAAATGTAAAAAATGTTAATGTTAAGGGAGTCACCACCTAATTAATTGGGTGAATTAGGACACCTAAATGCTAACCGATTAAAGTTAACATTAACTCCATTTAATGGTCTGTGAAACTAAATAAGATTCTGAGTAAGAGTTCTTTATTATCCTAAAGGGAAGGGATTAGGCATCCTTTAGAATCCGCTAACTTACGGTTGTCCGTTCAAACCTAGGTTAATTTATTTGGCTAAGAGATGTATGTTTTAGAAAAGATTATTTAAGTAAAAAAGGGATGTGGCAAATATCTAAAGACTATATGTTGATAACTAAAAAGGGTCTTATAAGACTCACAAAAATATATAAAGTTGATTATGCATTTACAAGACATGAAATCATTTTATTTGACACAAGTAAAAAAATGATAAATTACCCCTATTAGTATATGTAAGGTTAAGACTCTTATATATAAAGTTAATTATGAAATTACTTTTATACGTGTATGCAAAAAATTACTTCCTATGATATTTATGAAGAGTTTATGAGAAATTTTATTTCTTAAGAATTAAATATGAAGGATATATTAACTACATGACTAAAGCATAGCTAGGGTTAATTGAATTATTTTAGATTTAGATTTATATGATGAACCTAGAATAAATAAGGGATGAATTTATCTTTTAAACTACCCTTCCAATGTATTCAAAGACTAGTAGAGTTAATTATCCTATTAATTACAAGGTTAACAAATAATTATCACAACAATAATAAATAAATAAATAAATAAATAAATAAATAAATAAATAAGCAAGCAAGGAAGGAGATTGGAGTTGATGTAATGTCTAGAACGGATGACGACGCCATCCATCCCATAGTTGTTTGGAAGCCCTGTGGCAAGAGTGTGGACGGTGATATGTAGATCATGATGAGTCTCATACTGAGACTCTTGATTTATGTCCCGATGCATGTCATGTAAAAAATAAGAAAGAAAAGGATTAGTAAATATTCTAAACTCCATCCTATACGAAAATAAGTGAAATGTTAAACTAAATACGCAAATACACATGCTGCCAGTATTCACTGGGGCAATACAGATAACGAATCCCCACCAGCAGGTAAAGCATTTTAGAGATTAATCAATTGAATGGGCCTCAATATGCAGAAAACGTGACTAGTAACATCTGATTTTACTTCTCAGATTTCAAAGAAAATATTAATGTTATCACCCAAACAAGCCCATTTATACAAACTCACCTCTAATATATATCTAGCCGTATAAGGGTTGATATACATAAGACATACACATAAACCATGAGAGGTATACAACCCATATACACTGAATGTATGCTAATGAGATGTAAACAAATATCAGAGAATGGAAATACTGGGCATTAAGCAGCAGAGCAGATATGGAGGCAAGATTTATTGTGTTGCATGACCACTGATACATTGGATTGGCAAAACTCCAAAAGGAAAATATAAGGCAGACATTTCGAGACCAATAGTTTAGGTACATATGGGACAAACTCATTTTTAGTTTTAGATAAACTGCTGAATCCACACATGGAAAAGTCATGCAAACAAGTATATCTCCCATATAAATTAAAGGTGTAAGAAAGCATGCAAACTGATTCAGTCCATCCGAAACTATCCACTAACTGCTAAGTGTCAAACCTCCCGATTCATGTCAAGTTATGGAGGTACATCAGATGTATCCACAAACTGAGCATACACATACTTCAATAGCAGGATATGTGAGGCGTAATGGTATGGTTAGTTGGTGATTCATTTTAATATCTAGCCAAAATACATCAAATGCAGGACTTATCAACCAAACAAGTCTCGTACTATCACTTTAGCATAGACGACCTTCAACTTAATGTTCTTAAGACGAATTGAATTGATTCGTATACCAAACATATATCTAAGTAAAGCAGTATATGACTAATATTTGGGCATGATCTTGATATGCGATAACTTGGGAATCAAAATGAGATAACAACTTCTCTATTCCTACAAATTTCAGATCCAGTAATATATGTCGGGGTTGAAAATCCAGCAGCCATGTACCTTAAGTACTGGATTTGGATTATAATAAGGACGTGGATATATAGAAATCTGAGACGCGACAGTAATCATCTAGGTATTAGGCAGTCTTCATGAATTCAGCAAATAGCAAAGATAAGTATTACACATCTTCCAGACTTGAAGCAATCTTAACAAATACATAACAGAATCATAATATCTCAGCTAACAACACAAAATGGATCTGGGACCCTTATACGAATGGTATACACTTAACCATATCCATAGAAAAACCACAATTGAATACACACACTTAAAACAGAATCGACACCACAAATACTGAAAATCACAACTAACAGATTTATCTGAGAAACAATGATTAAACTAAGTCGAATGGATTCGACAAAATAACCTGGATCTCATCATACAGAGCATACAGTATCAATTAAATGACTAAGTAATAGAAAAAGAGTGGGTTTCCGGACCTTTTGTAGGTAGCGAACTGAGACGACGACAAAGGTTTTCCAGAATCGTCGAAGAAAAGTTCGTGAAGAACTGGTTTGCAGAACAGATAGTAGTAACTGAATAGAAAGAGGGGGGTTCTAGGTACGATGCTATGAGTAATCTCGATGATTGATTCCCGTCCTATTGCATGTCAAAACGTTGGTCTTTATAGTCCCTAGTTAGGCTTCGATTTATGGTAAGTTTAGGACTTGATTTGAGGGGACGATTTGTACTGATTTTGTTAAGGATTTGTGGGCTATTTTTGGGTCGATTCTCGTACTGTTCTTGTTATGGTAAGGGCGAGCTGGCTGTGTGGATGATTTGGAGGATTTTACTACGGTTCTCGGATGGTTCGAAACAGAAGGGAAGATTTTGTTATGATAAGTGTGATTTGTGGGATGATTTGGTTATGGTAAGTGTGATTTGTGGGATGATTTGGTTCAGGATTCGCCGGATTCTTCGGCGAGAATCCCGGCTGGCGATGGGAACGAGGACGAGGTGTGTGCGGCGGGAGAGGGGTAGTGGGATTAGGGTTCCTCATCGGTTTCTCTTTAGGGTAAAGGCTGGGAGGGGTGAAATAAAGGCTTAGGGGGGAAATGGGCCACGGGTAGTTGGGCTAGATGGGAGTGGGCTGGCGATTTTTTAAAGGTTAGGGCGATGGGGGGTGGTTATAGCGTAGTGGGCTTGGGGTCAGACGAAATTAGGGGTAATTGGGCTGTTAGTTATTGATTTGTGGGTTAATCTTAGGTGTTTTGTTTAATTAATGGTAAATTAATGAAACCTAAATTGTGATTAAATTATTTAGGTGTTTTATTAGTCTAAGCTATTATTATAATTATAAACGCGGGCATGCTATTTAATTAGTGCTTAATATTTTATAATGCTAGACCATTATTAAAACTTACTTATTATGTGTATTTTGCGATGTAAAAATTGTAGTTCTAAAAAAAAGAAAGTTGTTTAATTTATTGGTTATTGAATTAAGGGGGTGGACAAAATTGGGTGTCAACAGTTGTCCCTCTTTGTATGGAGAAGGTGAAAGAATCTCCAGACAAAGACGTTGACTTATAGCCAATTTTGTCTGGGTCATCGGAATTGGAGCAATGTGTTGTTGGTGTCTGAAAACTAAAGGTGGGGCCGACGCGGATTTAAAATTTGTCCCAGTGTCGAGCTATGGTGACAATGAGTTATTGTGGTGCTAGAATACTCCTGAAAGCTCTCGAGTTGGTGAATTAACCAACACACAAGAACCCTCTCACAGTCAGAACATACCTAGTACTGAACTGCAAAACAATCAACTCCGTAGGTCCGCTAAGACTCATCGTCCTCCTGAAAGACTAAATCTACTTGTGGAAACACACAGTGAGATAGATATTCCCGATTACGATGAGCCTACAACCTATAACGAAGCAATGTTGGACATTGATTCGAAGATATGGCAAGAAGCCATGAAATCCGAAATGGAATCTATGTACGTCAATCAAGTGTGGAACTTGGTTGATTTGTCAAGTGGGGTTAAACCCATAGGATGCAAATGAGTCTTCAAGAAGAAGATCGGTGCATTTGGCAAGGTACAGACTTATAAAGCAAGGTTGGTGGCTAAAGATTATAATCAACGGCCTGGGTCGATTATGATGAAACATTTTCACTTGTTGCTAAGATTAGTCCATTCGGATTTTGCTTACGATAGCTGCATTAGGGCTGCACAAAAATCGGTCCGGACCGAACCGGACCGATAAATTCGGTCTGGTCTTCGGTCCTCATAATTTGAGTTTTCGGTCCGGTCCAGGTTCAGTCCGGTCCGAAAATTTTATTTTTATTTTTATTTTTATAATATATATAATATATATAATTCCTAATATCTATTGAATTATATAATTCCTAATATATATAATATATATAATTTATAATTTTCTAAATTCCTAATTTTCTAATATATAATATTATATAATTAGGACGGTCGCGTTAAGCCCCGCTTTTTTAAAATTGAATTTCCAATACGAAATTGACATTCTCTCGACGCGTGCCACGAAATTTTTACGTTGAAATCAATTGTACATCGCGAGATATTTAGATTTGAAAAGGGAAAACGTAACGATTTGGGAAAAAGCGAAATTGAGGGGCAAGATGGACGTTTTGGAGAATCGCGAATCAAACCGCTTCAAGATTTACGCCCGTATCGAAAAAATACGGGAAATTAACAAAAAATAGGTAAAACGGACGTCCGAGCGCAAAGTTATGACCATATAAAGTTTGATCAATTTACAACCTATATTTGATATGTCAATACGTCCGGGCTGGCGGGGGGGGGACTGGGGGGCTGGGGTGGCAAATTCGGTCCATTCGGTCCAATAGACCGGACCGGACCGAAAATGACCTGGACCGGACCGGACCGAGAAATTCGGTCCGGTCTTCGGTCCTAGTAATCTCGATTTTCGGTCTTCGGTCCGGTCCGGTTTTAACCTTTTGTGCACCCCTAGCTGCATATTATGACTATGATATTTGGCAGATGGACTTCAAAACCGTTTTCCACAATGGTAATCTAATTGAGGAAGTGTATATGAAACAACCCGAGGGTTTTTCATCTGGGTCCAAACCAAATGTTGTATGCAAGCTACAGAAGTCCATTTATGGGCTCAAGCAAGCCTCAAGGAGTTGGAACATTTGCTTTGACAAGGCTATCAAGTCATTTTTCGTCAGAACCAAAGAGGATCCTTGTGTTTATAGTAAACGCAAGGATGGGAGTATTGTCTTCATTATTATATATGTAGACGACATATTGATAATGGGAGACAATAAGACTCTCATGCAGTCAGTGAAGGAGTGATTATCCAGTACCTTCATGATGAAGGATTTAGGTGAAGCCTGCTACAGTCTGGAAATTGGAATCTATAGAGATAGACTTAATAGATTGTTGGGGTTGTCACAGTTCCAAGAAAGGCGGTCTACCTATGGGTCAAGGCATTAAGTTATCTAAAAAGGATAATCCTTCTAATGTTGTAGAACTTGAGCGCATGAAGAAGATCTTATATGCTTCGGTTATAGGATCAATCATGTATGTCATGACATATACTAGGCCAGTCTTTGCACTTGGTATGACTTGAAAATTCCAGCTAGAAAGCAGTCAAGAGTATTCTTAAGTATCTTAGACGAACTAAAGATTACTTTTTAGTCTATGGTGGAGAAGATAATCTAGCTTGTATTGGGTACACATGCTAGCTTCCGGACATATATTGATGACTTCAAATCTCAGTCTGGTTACACGTTCATTTTCAATGGTGGAGCGGTGAGCTGAAAAAGTTTTAAACAAGCTACAATCGCGATTCGACAACCAAGTCGAGTGTTGGATCGATCGGTAAAAAAGAAGTTGTCGCGATTTCTGAGTTCCTGAAGGAACTAGGGGTAATTCCGAGTGCTAGTTGTCCAATTACTATTTATTGTGACAACACTGGTGCGATCGCACAAGCTAAGGAATCAAGATCAACAAACTGAAACAAGCATGTACCAAGGAAGTACCACATACTTAGGGAGATGGTGGAGACTGAAAAGATTATATTAGACTATGTTCCCACAGACGATAATCTAGCTGGCACATTCACTAAACCATTAAGCTTAGTTAAGTATAATGATCATTTTGAGAATATGGGCATTAGATATGTTGGAGATTGGCTCTAGGCCATGTGGGAGATTGAAAGTATATTTATGTCCTATAGACAATCTGTATTAGGACAAATGTACTTTATACACATTCTTATTTATATTAATGGAGATTAATATTATGGCATTTGCAATTATTGAATTATTAATTGATTGTTTATAATATTCTATAATATGCATTCCTAGAGGTTACGTGGTTATTAATTGTGTAAGATATTAATATTATAGCGTAATTCTTAAAACAGTCTCGACTAATGATCATCGAAAATGAGATATCGATATGTGATGAGTCGACATGTGGTCTGCATCATATCCTTAGAGGATGTAGTATGTCTCACCT
Source organism: Przewalskia tangutica (assembly GCA_029844215.1). Lineage (NCBI taxonomy): Eukaryota > Viridiplantae > Streptophyta > Magnoliopsida > Solanales > Solanaceae > Przewalskia > Przewalskia tangutica. The sequence goes on along the minus strand of CM056718.1, from coordinate 137,811,554 downwards.
GCTACGAGTTATGGTAACTCATGATGGACACATGGATACTTTGGAAGTATTGGTAATATACCCTGCTGATATATTGTTTGTTATATATGTCTAAAGTATGATCCGTGTGTGGGAGATAGAATTCCTCCGACTTGAGGTCGATACGCACCTTATACAGAGTAATATACTTTGATCATGTCCTAAGCTCAAATATCTTATAGGTTGAGACATGGCTTGTATTGGGTATATTACGAAATGGATTAAAGGTGGTAGTTGAGCCAAGATTAGGATTCATTCGAGCAATGTATATTCGAGAGAGCACTCAGCTTCTAAGTGATATTAGGTTGACTAAGTCATTGGCCAACGCAGTAGACATATCTATGATATGGTCTTGTTGTCAACTAATATAGATGAGATATAGTGATCAAGCCATTTGGATAGACACTTGACAAATCCTAAGTTTGATCGAGTGTGTCGTGAATGAAATGATTTTATCTTTCCACATAGAGGTTTAGTTTATCTTTCCGTCTAGGAGTTCTGTGTAGACCCTAATGTGATTAGTGTCGATATGTAAAAGTATGTAGGGTAACACTAAATCAATTATTTCGTCGATCTAAGGATGTAATGAGAGAAAATAAATGTTCAATTTATGATTGAGACATTTAAATGAATAATGATTATTTAATTAAGTCGATTTGAATTTCGAAATTAATTAAAATGAAAACGAGGCAAAATTGGATAAGGGTTGCGACAAATGGGACCCAGGGCCGCAACGCCACTGAGCGCCGCGGCGCGACCTTGGCAGTGGGCTAGTCAGACTAACCCACTGCGTCTCGGTTTCTGGGTCAGTCCCACGTGTAACTCTAGCTACGTTTTAGGGTTAAAACGCAGCTATAAATACATGCCTTAAGATCATAATTGTTACACCTCGTAAGTTAAGACGATAATTAAGAACGTCATTACGAAATAAGATTCGGATATTAGATATAAAGTATAGTAATACAAGCTAATTCGGAAGTTGGTATTCAAATGATGTGAATCCGAAAATTTTTTGGTTACTACGTGTGTGACATGGGGAATTTAAAATGATAGTTATATGTATTCCCTCTATGAACTAGCAACATAGTATGTAAGTTACAACGACGAGGATACGAGTTCTTATGAGTTTTTCAAGATTTAAAAGAATTGGGACATAAGATTAATTATTGGTGAGAAGTGGACCAAAGTGTAGAAAACAATTTTCAGATTTTAAGAGTTCAATTTTGAAGCGAAAACATGTATAGATGATGGGTTAACATTGTAGATTGTTGCATGTCGATTTGGAATTGAAGAAGTGTGAAATTGAAGCCAAAAAATTGGAGCGAAAACAGTGGCAAAATCGGTACTACTGGGCAGATTTGTAGTCAACTTTGGAAGGGAATATCTCCTAGCATATTAGGCGTTTTTTGGTGTTTCAAAAGCCTAAAATAAAGTTCGTCGAGTCTAGTTTCCAACACAATAGACCTCTCATCGATAGGACACCGTAGTAGAGAGTTATGGATGTTACAATTTCAGCTGACAAAGCAGTGGCTAAAAATCGGGACTGTTTTGGGGATTAAATTAAGGTATGAAAATTCTTCCTTCCATGCTATAATTGAAGTTGCATGTTGTCGTAGTTGAAGTATTGTGTTATGGTTGCTAATTGCATGCTACAAATTGGAAGGAAACATTGAGATTTAAGTTGTAAATTGTTTATATAAGAATGTTGAAATATGAAATTGAATTTTAAAGAGTTATGGAATTATGTTGTCAGACCAATTTGAAGACTATTTTATGTGCATCGGATTGGAGTGTTGTGATGAAATTCTTATCACTAATCGCATGTTGCGAATTGAGACGTAACATTGATAATTAAGAGATAATTATTTTATGAAAGAATTACAAGAGGAATTGGAATTTTAAGAATTAAGAGGCAACGTGTTGATATGACCGAAAAGTTGATGAAAATCATTGAACATTATGGTAATGTATTACGGGCTGAATTAGTATTTAAATATCAGTTACAAACATGCATATGTATTGAGGTAGTTACCTATACATGCCTTGAAAGGATTTAAGTGTAGAAAAATGTTAATTTCATATTCTTGAATTGGCGATGTTGCTAGAAGATTGGGTTGCTCCCATGAATAATTCTAACGTAACTAAATGATTGACTAACATGAGAAATAAATGTAGTAGTTGCTTTGGTTATTAAAGTTGTTAAATGGAATAATTACAAAGAGAAGGTATGCGCACTAACGACGTAAATGGAATGTTTGAGATAATTTTGACTACATATTGAAATGATAGTGATTATTGGTTTGATTTGGATTTGAATTGTTGGTTGATTTGGATTGTTGGTTGGATTTGAATTGTTAGTTGATTTGGATTATTGGTAAATTGTGGATACGCACATAAACAGAGGAAATGCTGCCCAAATTTCTATAGAAATAGGAAGTCGCTATTCGATATAACTCACGTTAGAGATCATAGAATTGACGAACGTATTACTATTATTATAGGCTGACATACTAGACGAGGCGCATCCTAGTATTGCATTGGTTGAGCGACTAAGAGGTATGTGAGACTATCCTTCCTTTTTTTGGCATGATTTTGTGAAAATCCTTCTTCCTTCTTTTGGCATGACTTTGTGAAAAACTTTCATTTGACTTGATTTTAATAAAAGTACGGCGGACGTACATGATTTTCTACAGAGTTAGTTTTAAAGGAAAATTGTTATGACAAGTGCCTATGATTTTCAGTAAAGAGCTTATTATGATGATATTATCGAAAGTCACAGATGATTTCTAATTGCATATAGTTGCTCATGATATCTACTCGTGCCAAGTCTTATTACACATTCACCGAGTCTCTCACATAGAGGGTCGGCACTATATTGTATGTTCCGGGTTCGAGTCCCGGCTATTATTATTATATTACTTGGGTTCGAGTCCCAAGCGGATTCAACTCCCGGATTATTATTATTCCATGGATTAACTCGCTATGATGCGGGTTCGAGTCCCATGACATTATATTATTCCATATACTTACGTGGGTTCGAGTCCCACGATATATATACTTACTTGGGTTCGAGTCCCATGATATATACATACTTACTTGGGTTCGAGTCCCATGATATATATGTACTTAGACGGGTTCGAGTCCCGTGCTATTATATCCTGAGGATAGAAGTTTATGATTTTGGCACGACTTGCATATTTTGAAAAGGTAAGAACTGATTTTCATTACTCTCATTTGATAAGGCACGATTATCGTTAAGTTGATTTCATACTTGCCTCATGTTATACGTGCAACTGATAAGATTTCAATTATAGTAATTTTCAGTTTCACATACTTGCTACATCTATCGTCGACCCCTTTTCCGGGCTGCGTTAAATGCCCGCAGTTCTCGTGTTCGAATAGGTGACCACCTTGATTTAGGACCTCTATTCAGCAGTTGGACAGCTCCATTGTTCCGGAGCCGGTTATTTGGTATAGAACCTCTTTATTTTGATTGTATATATTTTATGGGCACGACGGGGTCCTGTCCCGTCTTATGTCACTATCGTACTCTTAGAGGTCTGTAGACAATCGTGGGTGATAGATGTGTTTTGGACTTGTGTAGAACATTTATGCGGTTGAGTTAGCTGTATAATTGTGCTTGTTTTGGGGATGTTCCCGTATATAGTGGGGCAGCCTTGCCGGCTTGCCTATTGTGATTGTTTCTTTGTTTACATGATGTTATTTGGTGGCAGCCTAGTCAGCTAGCCCGTTGAGATATGTCAGTTAGTTGTGTAAGGCAGCCTTGCCGGCTCACATATTTTGGGGATATGTTGTAGATACAGCGTTGTGCTACCGAAATTTCTATAGATCTCGGTATTAAATGGATTAAGAGTGACAGGTCAGTAATGACGTCCAATTAGGACGTCGGGTCGCGGCTCGTCGAGTCGGGTCGTGACAAAAGTGGTATCAGAGCAGTTAGTCCTCGGAATGTCTACAGACCGTGTCTAGTAGAGTCTTGTGTATGGGTATGTTGTGCACCATACTTATACACAGGAGGCTGCCGGACATTTAGGATTAGTTTCTACTCTTTCATCTCATAGATCGTGCAATAGAGCTATGTCAATAGGATAATCCCCCCCTCTTCCTAATAATTATTGTGGTTGTAGTTATGTTCCAAAACAACTTCCCATAAAACTATTATAACAACCTTTCATTTTAGAGAACTTAAGGCGACAGTGGCTCAGAAGGGTAAAATCAGAATAAATCGGACTTGACCTGGTGTGTCAAGCCATAAGGAAAGTGGAAGAATTTGAATAGAAGTATGATGACCAGGTTTGGAGATACTAGGTCAACGTCAGGTAATGTAACTCTTCAGAATCTTTTACGTACCAAATAAGAAAATAAGTTAACAATTCATCACTTAAGGGATGATATCATCAGGGATTAGAACCAGGAGCAATGTCCGAGATTACGTATGTATACTAGAATGTGTTGGAATTATGGAAAGAACGACAAGTAAGAAATGAGTGAACAAGTGTTAAAAGAAATGAAGTTGTTTATAATTATGAGTAGTGAAGAGATCCCATCCAGACCATGAATGAAGTATCGACTTGTGAAATGAATTGCAGTAGTCTCTATCTTATGAATTGATACCCAGTTATGCTATGTTATCTGCTCTATAGTTACAGAGATTGAACTTTTCCTTCCAAAGATAGAAAATGAAGCTTACATATTCTTTTCTCCTTCATACCTCTAATTAAATTTTGAGCGCTAATTGTTAGAATCTGTGACTGTTTTAGGGTATACCATGTTGTTGGACTATGTGAAGGTAGGAAACTGCAAAAGAATATTGTTTCCATGTAAGAATGAGAAGGGGCTATTACTTCTAGATTAATAAGATTGATATATAAGAATGAAAGCATTTTTCTTACTTTGGACCGAATGTTGGGAAGTATTGGACATAGGGATTAATTGAGTTTCTTTCGCAAATGACTTAGAACTTGGGAATGATGAGCATCTTATTAGTGTATAGTTGTGTCAAGCATTTTAAATATTGTAACCTCTGGAGTTCATATTTTTAGTTAAGAAGTTATTTGAAGGATTGGTAACCAAGGTATGTATTCATGTACAATTTCAATGCATTGGTTGACGCAGAATACTAAGATGGTGTTATTTGGTCTCTTGGAAGCCTCATCTCGATGAGGTAGATATTAAAAGTTGTACAAAATAGTTGGAACACTGCGGGGTGACACATAGGGGTTGTTAACACCCAATTTTGACCCTCCCGTCCAGTCATTAACTATAAAATTAGACTAATTTTGTAACAATAATTCTAATAATTTTATAATAATAAAATACAACAATAATACATTAATACAGGCATAAATGAGCAATTTAATAATGACACCGCGTCTTACGTAGATTATTACGCACTTAGAGTCTCGCGCCCATATTTATTAATTTTAAGCCCTGTCATAATTTCTAAACACATAAAATAATAATCTAACAAAAAAAATTAAGAAGTCCTAATTTATTTAATAAGTCTTAAGAATGACATCACATTATAAACATTAAGCACTAATTAATTAGCACACCCGTATTTATTATAGCTTAGACTAATAAAACACCTAAATAATTTAATCAATTTATTAATTTACTTTACCACTAATTAATCATCACGACCCGGCCGCGATCGGTGCCCTACCTGCACCCGCTCGGTATACATCGAGAGAATAGCGTGAACATACACAACATACAAAAAAAAAACTTAGACAGTAACCAACAAAAGCCTAGCCGATAAGGCCACCTTCCAGTAAAATATACTCAATCCGTAAATAGAAAAGACATTTTTCTTTTCTTTGACCCAATCCACATGTGACTACTGCACTTAAGAATAACAACTCGGGCGGGGCCGCCATACCACGAATGTACAACCACCGACAATACCGAGGATAAGCCTCGAAATGAAGGAGCTTCTCAACCAGCGGTGAGCAGTGATCCAAGAGCGAGGATCAAGAACTGTACTTTACTGCGGCGTGAACGGCCTTCGAAGAGTCGAGACAACATGTACCAAATATGTGGCCCGAAATGCGTAATGAAATCATAAGTCTAAAATAAAGCGGAGACATGTATGATTACTCAATTAACGATAATCGTGCCTTACTAACAATGAAAGTAAATAAGTGAATACTTACAATATCTACGATGAGGCTCACGATCAAAGCGGGACCACCCGCCCGTGATCATTAAGCAATCCTATTCACGGGACTATTTCACGCGTAGATCGCGTGGACCCGCATGAGGTATTCCTCGCGATAGTCGCACTACCGCCGCGTGGGACTATTTCACCGCGTAAGCCCATAAGGACTCGCATGAGGTATTCCTCGCATCATGGGTAGCAAATCCACTAAACAGTGGTATAACGTCTTGGGGTTTACCCCTCATTTATACTCTTACCCTGAAGCGGGTGGTATAACGTCTTGGGGGTTTACCCCTCATTTATACTCTTACCCTAGCTCAACCGGCCATCATACATAACATAAGCCCTACCGGCTTATCATACAATAAATAAGCAAGTTAAGAAATCCCCCTAACTTCTTATTAGCCTTATTCATATACATTCTCATTTTAGTTTACTTAAGGCACTAACATGTCATTATAAAATCCGGGAATTTAACCCAAAGTACTACATACTTCTATTCTTTAAAAAAATGACTCTTTTTCATATATAACTTCCAAGATACTAATAACCGTAGTATCAAGTCATAACTACTTTTCAAGACAAGTCACGATACCTTTTAGAAATACATTTAGGCTTCTAAATCAAGTGACTTCTTTCTTTTTAAAACCTTAGGCAATTGATGCCTTAAATCAAATTGCCTTTCAATAAATCAAGCCATTTATCTTTCCATAAAGCCAATATAACCAACTCCCCATAAAGTCGTTATATTCACTTTATGCATTAGTCAAGTACAATTTCCTATCCAAGGGACTTATACGTTTAAAACGAAACAAGTATCGCATACTTTAAAACTCTTCAAGTCCCTTAACATACTTAAATTACTTAGAGTAAACCACTCTTTAAACTTTCCATAAAAACAAGTATCAAAATACTTTCAACATACTTAAAGTCTCTTAACTTTGAAAACCAAGATATCCTTAATATTTAAACAAGTGAGTTAATTCCTAACTCAATCAACTTGGACATTATAAAATAAGCCAAGGATGTCAAATGGACTAGATCGTCAAAATCTTGTATGTCTACTGCAGTACTATATCGTGAAACTAGTCATGCTCAAAAGATAGGAAAAGTTCCACATACCTCTTGGTCAAACCACTTGTCAAGTACAAATTCCCGTAGTATGTCAACCTATAATATTCACAATACGTCCATTAAGGCCTTACTTCAAACGTAGAATATTATAAGTGTTAAGTCTTTAAATTCTACGGAAAATCTGACAAAGACCTCCTTTGTTTTTACTAATTTTGCCACCTTTTCCAAGGTCGAAATACAATAACCAAACAAATTTCGATTGGCTCACAATAATATAGAAGGTAATCCAATGCAAATGAATAACCAAACAGCCCCAATTGGCTCACAATAATATAGAAGGTAATCCAATGCAAATGAATAACCAAACAGCCCCAATTGACTCACAATAATATAGAAGGTAATCCAATGCAAATGAATAACCAAACAGCCCCAATTGGCTCACAATAATATAGCAATACCAATTCTTATTCAATTTCCATTTCAATCCAAATTGGTAGCATAATGAGATATCAAGCCGCAATTGATTCTAGCTACTACATTCTCCAAGTAGGTAACATGCGACAATTCAATTAATCGATCAAATTGGATTTCAATTTCAAATGGCTAAATATGACATTCGGATTTTTAGCTTCCAATTCCATAACACTTAACAAACTTCATAACACATATCACATGACCACTTATAACTTATCATAACATGAAATCTTCAATTACAAAAGTAAAACGAAGATTATACCTCAATTAGCCCAAATATGCTCCAAGAGTACAAGTCGATCCCTAGCACCTTTAGCTCCTCCTTCCGACATTCCAATCCACTCCAAGCCACCCTTAGAAGCTTATGAAAAACTCATCTTCAAGTTTCAACTTCAAAGTTGAATAACCCTTTAGGTTTTCGCCTTGCGACTAATACGAAAACACCATTTTTCCGGGATCTTTCTATTGAGAAACACTTACAATACCCTTAGGAACCTTGGTTTAAAGTGGGGAAATTATTGGACAACAATTGAAATTTTTTTCTTGAAACCCTAAGCCTAGCCGAGAGCTTCTCTTTTGCTCTTCAAAATGTTTGCAAAATTTTTACTAAGTGTTGAAGCTTGTCTTGCACTAGCATACACATATAACAAGATGGAGGGTCAAGATTAAAACAAATGGGTGGTTAGGATGCACTTCACAAGGATCAAGCCAAGTGGCATTGACTTGGTCAACAATGTCAAGCTCTTGCCTTTGCAAGACTTGATCTTTTAAATTATGGTCAAATGACCATTTCCCCCATGTCAATTTCGTCCAAGAGTATTAAGGGGGGTGACACGTGTCGCTCTCCCGTTCGTCGCAATATTTCATTTTCCGACAAATTCCAAAATTCCGATAAATTTACTCGTCTCTAATCTTAACATCTTTTTGTTCTTACGAACGTTCTTATAAACATATCCTGAAATTCCGGGGTGTAACATTAACTAATTAAATACCTAACTAATACCTAATTCTACCCAACCCAAAACCCTCAACATCCGCAGGCCCTACACCCAGCAGCCCCCTCAGCCTTTCTTTATCCTTACCCGCTACCCATTTCAAGACCCGCACCAACTCGCCTTTTACTGTGCCCGAGCCTTATAACCATCGCCCTTATACCTCATCACTCAGCAGCCCTAAAAACATTTGGATACACCTTCATCCCTGTTAAACGAAACCCTAAACCCGTCGCTTCCACGCCCGGATTTCTCGCCGGAGAATCCGGGCTTCCCTTCACCCACGCGCACGAAGCCAGCCCTTCTTACCATAACCAAAACCAGATCTTCTGAAAATGGCAACTTACCACGATCTATTCAAATCACACCTAGAAATAGCTGAATCACTCACGAATCAGCACCATATCAAGCCCAGAATCAGCCTTATTTACTTACCAATATTAGAACCTAGAGTGAGGCTATATAACGCACATGCAATAGAACAAAGGCATGGGTCAGGCTCAGGGGATTAGGGGCATCAGTCGAACACAGAGCAGAGACGGGGAGAAGACAAAGAAGGCATCGGAGTCGTGAGTCAAGACCAGAGAATTAGCATCGCAAGAATAAAGGTTCGAATCCCTTTCTTTTAGTTCCAGCCAAAAACCAGCAAACAAAAATCTCGCCCTTTCATTCGCATCGCAAACCCAAAACCCGTCGATTGGACCGACGACTTGATACGCTGCCCCGGGTCGCTGTCCGGAGAAGGTAAACTAGAACCCCTTTCAGTTTTGTTTTTTTTTACTTCCACTGTTTCGCATGCTTCATCATCAATTTAGTTCGTTTGTTTATAAATGTCTAAATACGATGTTTGGTCAATCTGTCTGTAATTGATTCAGTTTACTAATTGTCGTCAGATTCATATCTAATATTGTATTTCGAAATAACGTTAATAACTTGTCGCAAGGACATTATCAGTGATGTCAAGTGATCGCCTTGGGATATTTGCTACTTAGTAGGCTGAGTATGCTGAATATGCAGCTAAGCCATTGCCTATGTTTCTAAATCCAGTATGACCTATAATTCTGTTTCATGTTGCATATCCTGTATCTATGTATGTGTTTTTCTTTCTTGAAAAAGGCATTTAAGCTTAATCTGGTCGTCGTTCGAAGTCTGTAGCCCCGTCGCAATGTATTGTGTGTGTCATATGCAGCAACATATGATTGTCACAAATCATCTGAATTCGTGTGAATGTTCAAAAGCATGCTTATTCTGTCTGAGGATCATATTTGGTTAGTTAGATGTCTTATATCACCAATAATGGGCAAAGCATAGGAAAACATCAAATAATGTTGGTATTGTCTCTTGTTTGTTGAAGTGCTAAGTTGCTGCGAGGCTATTTCCTTAAATCTGAAAACAGAACCTCCCCATATACGTCATATAAAATGAATCTTCTGTGAGTACTCATTGCAATGTATATCAGTGCGTCGGATAGGTTCTAAACATTCTAAATGGCAAGGATATGTTTGGACATACATGTAGAGGTCGAATCGGATTTGCATCTTTACGCCAACCGAACAACAACCGAATTACCCATATGTTTAGTATATTAACACGTATATCGTATTTTATGTCTTTGGCCCGCTTTGCTTCTTATTTCGTCTCGCTATCTTGTTTACAATCTGACCAGTGCATTCACAGCATATGTGAGTGTTCACTGCAGCAGGGAAACTGTAGCTGCCTCATGTTTTTTTTAAGCTGGTCAGTAAACAAATAGGCATATCCAAATGTTTCAATGTCACGATGTCTTCTGTCCATCCTCATGCTCGTATGTCAAATTCAGTGTACTTCCCTTGCCTATTTAGGTATCAAGATTATTCCTGTGTCAATAGGTGAAGTCTCCTAAACTGCCTTGTACTTTGCCCCAATCTGCTAGGTTGCGCTTGCTGGATTAAGTGACACTGTGTGAAGTTATGTCTCTGTTTTGCATCCTATATTCAATTCATAACCCCCCATTCTCGTGCTTGTGTACAAAATCATGTGGTACTGCTAGTTTAATCTTGTTTTGATAAGTATCTGTTTAGTGTATTGTTAGGTAGATCAAGTAAAAATAGAATAGACATATGCATGCTTTCGTTAATATGGAAACTATTATTTATGATAATCCAAGTCTGAATACATGTATATAAGATAGGAATACTTGTTATTAGATTCACCGTTTGGCGATTCTCCTAAAAAGTTTGAAAACAACGTGAAATTTGGCGTATTTATTTTCCTATTCGCGTACGTGGTTGCATCGAATCTTCTTGTTTCGCTTATGGCGGTATGCATACATTCTATCCACTAATTTATACATTCTTATATGCTGATTACATGCAAATATAGATTATGTGCGTATAGATTTTTATGATTCAAGTAATTAGGATATATGCTAATTCCTTATCTTTCTTTTCTTTGTTTTGCATGAAATACATCGGGAGCAACGAAGAGTCTCGTCATGAGACTCATCATGACTCTCGCCAGCATGAGATCCACATTCGTGTCCGCACTCCTAAGACAAATAGGACAAGATGACGTCGTCATCCATCTCAACTCCTTTTACTCTCTAAATCTCCTTGTCTCATTTATGTCTTTTATTTTTATTATTTGTAATTTATTATCTAACGTTGTAATTAATAGAGACATAATAATTATCTTTTAAAATAAATTGGACGGGTAGTTTTGAAAATCAGAAATGCACTTCTAATTACTTACTTTAGGGCTTAACCTGCATGTCTAAACTTTTGCCTAACAATTTAATTTGCATATCTAATTATGAAATTTATGTATAGATTCTTCTCAAATGCAAAATTAAGTATTTTAGGCATACTTGTGTTAATCAAGATTAAGCTAGCCAGTAAACACATACATTTAGTCAACAAATCAATTTTGCATCATTTTCTCATAAATAATACAATGACATATGTTTAAACTTTATACGTACTCTTATAGCATTAGCCTTATAAATCTCTTATCAAAACGAATATCTTTTATAAATACTTGCATCATCCTTCTCTTCAAAGATTTTCAAAAGAAAAAAAAATGTACTTCATTAGCGTAATAATTAACCCTGGGTTTGGCAGGACAACCGCAAGTTAGCGGATCTTTTAGGGTGCCTAACCCCTTCCCTTTAGGATAATAAAGAACCCTTACCCGGAATCTCATTAAGTTTAGCAGACCATTAAATGGAGTTAATGTTTACTTTAAACTAGTTAAACATTTAGGTGTCCTAATTCACCCAAAATAATTAGGTGGCGACTCCGCGAACCCTTTTCAAACATTTTAAACATTTTAGCACTTTTTATATTTTAAACACTTCTTTAACACTTTTATTATTTATGTCCTAACATTTACTTGAACAGGGCTCGCTTTTAAAAAGTCGCGGTCGAAATCGGGCGCGACAGGGGTATAAATAAAAGTTTTCATATGACCTTGGTGAATGCGTTTAATGATGTGGCTCTTAAAATGAACTGTTAATAGATATTGGAAGGTTACATGGCCAGATGCAAGGACCATAAGCAATAATGATTTATTTCAACTAGGCATTAAAATGGAATAGAAGAGTGAAGTGTCAGGTCGCTAAGACTGAGATAAGGGATTTTAAGCAGTAGGTAGCGGGTTATGGTGAAATGAGTGGCAAGCAGGGTGTATAACAACACTTACTAATTAAGAATGAGATGATAACCTACATGCTTCTAAGGTGCCTTTCATGGAACCAGACCTATATGAACATTCTCTTGAGTTAATTAGGTGGGAAGTAGGCATAAAAGCTCAGTATAAGTTCAGATATTTTAATAGGTGGAGGTTGAATCCTGAATTTCTATAGACCATAATAGAAGGATGAAAAACAGATAAGAGAGGTACAAAGATATAGATGAATTCAACGAAGTGATAATAGATATTCAGTGTGATGTAGCCAAGTGACAAATGTCGACGCAGCCAAAGACACAACTGAGTTAGCAAGTCCAACGAGAGGGGATAATGATGCCCAATGTGGAGCAGAACAGGGTAGTGGAAGCGGATATGTCTATCCTAAATATATTAATCAGCAGAGAAACTTAATCAGAGATAATATGAGGGATGATTAACATGACAAACTTAAGGATTCACTGGTGAAGGAGTTGCATGAACTAGGTAGATGTACTATGGTATATGCAAAGTGTGATGCATTGGGAAGGTTGTCTCTGGGATAGTTTATACTATATTGTCGACGATATGAGGGATCATTGACTAGTTAGTGGGAATTTCAATGTTATTATAAATGAAAGGGAGACAATAGGCGATCTTCATATATATCCTGCAGAGCGTGAGGATTTTTGCATTTTATACTAATTCATGTGAAATGTTTGAAATTGAATTTAAAGGGAGTCCTTTTAAGTAGTGGAATGAAGGAGCCGATAATGACTGTACCTTTAAGAGGTTCGATAGAATATTGGCAAACATTTATTTTAGCTTGGTTTGGACAAATGGAAGTGGAACATGTAATAAGAACAAGTTTAGACCATGCCCCTTAGTTGTTAACTTATGGTGATCAATCTATGCATGTGAGTAAACCATTTAGATTCCTCAAGTTTTGGACGGAATATGAAGCGTTCTTTTAGGCGCTAAATCAAAATTCGCACACTGTTGTTGATTAAGATGATTTCGTTTCTTGTATACCGAAACTGAAGAATGTCAAGACTGTCCTATTATTATGGAGTAAGTCAACTTTTGGAGATATTTTTTAAGAAATTAAGTTTTAGGGAGGATATTGTTAGATTTAAAGAGGAGTTGTTTGAAGAATTTCCAACAGAAGCAAATAGAATGATTTTACAAAGAGTTAAGGCAGACTTTGAAGGAGTATGAAGAAGCTTCTGGCCATTCGATAAAAGGAGAGTTCTGTTTATATGCATGCTAAGGCTCCTAATAACTTGATTCAGCAAGAAAAGGTATTACTGATTTCACAAGGGGAACATTTCCATTCATGTATTTAGGATATCCAGGATTTCATGTTAGAAAGATGAAGATAGACTATGCTGAATTAATTAAGAAGATTAAAGACAAGTTACAGGCTTGGAAAGAAAAATTGTTGTCACCATGAGGTAAAGCAGTGTTGATTACTAGTGTGTCACAAGTGTGCATATACACATACTGTCTGCTATAAGACTTGCAAAATGTGTGATCAAAGATATACATACAAATAGTTGTAATTTCTTCTGGTGTATAGTAAGGATGATGTTAAGGCTAAGTATTGGTTTACATGGTTATAAATGTACTTGCCTAAGGATGATAGTGGATTGGGGTTCAAACCTCATTTTGAAGATATTAAAGGCAGATGTGTAAAAAGCTATGATGGAAATCTAGGACCACCAACTCTCTATGGGTTAACTTTCTAGGGAACATGTACTCTAAGAAGCATTACCCTCAATATGTGCAACGGGAAGGTGGTTCTCAGGCCTTGAAAATTGTTGTTGAGGTAAAGGATAACATTGAATAAGAAATATGGTGGGAAACAAAGAGTGGGACCGCTAACATTTGATTTGATAATCGTACCAAATTGAAAACATTACACTATGTACTACTATCAGAGTTTCTTATTAAAGAAAGAGTGAAAGATGTACAGAACTGCTACGTGGAGATTGATGGAATTTGTCAAGGCTAGGGTAGTATCTACCAGATGACATTGTCTTTCATGTCGCTACATACTTGTTATATCCACAATTCTTGGTGATAATGACAAGTTCTAGTAAATTTACTGTGTCAAGTTCCTGGGATTTGTTGAGATAAAGATCTTATCCTTCTGAGGTATATAGGTAAATGTGGGTTAAAAGAATGTCATTCAAGGTATATTTCTTTCTATGGACGATGTGAAAATTTAAAATTTCAGTGGATAAAGTGTTGCATAATATTGGAATTAATATAGTATCAAGATGCTGCTGATATAATGTATTACATCAAGGAATGATAGATCACTTGTTTAGTACAAGGGAGTTGTCAAATCTATATGGAGCTATTTTAACTATGCAGCTGGTATACACATGAATTGTCGTCATGTAAAACATGCAGTACATATATGGTGGAACACTATATGTCATTACAAATTGAAGAGAGTGTACAAGGTAGTACCAGCTAGGATATTATGGAAAGTTTGGAAATGAAGGAATATAGTACCGCATGGAGACTCTTTAACTTTGTTCAAGGTATTACATAAAATTCAGTTGAATATTCACAGGTAATTTGGTTCCTTACTTAACCATTTTGAATTGGTGAATTGCATGTGTGTTATATTGTGGCCCTGTGAGGCATCTGTTGGTTTGCTGGATACAGATGGATAGACATAGTTATAAAGGAGACTCTGCCGAAATTCTTCTAGCATAAGACTTATTATGAACATTCGAGGACGAATGTTTTTAAGGGGGGGGGGGGAATGTTACACCTCGTAAGTTAAGACGATAATTAAGAATGTCATTAAGAAATAAGATTCGGATATTGGATATAAAGTATAGTAATACAAGCTAATTCGGAAGTTGGTATTCAAATGATGTGAATCCGAAAATTTTTTGGTTACTACGTGTGTGACATGGGGAATTTAAAATGATAGTTATATGTATTCCCGCTATGAACTAGCAACATAGTATGTAAGTTACAACGACGAGGATACGAGTTCTAATGAGTTTTTCAAGATTTAAAAGAATTGGGACATAAGATTAATTATTGGTGAGAAGTGGACCAAAGTGTAGAAAACAATTTTCAGATTTTAAGAGTTCAATTTTGAAGGGAAAACATGTATAGATGATGGGTTAACATTGTAGATTGTTGCATGTCGATTTGGAATTGAAGAAGTGTGAAATTGAAGCCAAAAAATTGGAGCGAAAACAGTGGCAAAATCGGTACTACTGGGCAGATTTGTAGTCAACTTTGGAAGGGAATATCTCCTAGCATATTAGGCGTTTTTGGGTGTTTCAAAAGCCTAAAATGAATTTCGTCGAGTCTAGTTTCCAACACAACAGACCTCTCATCGATAGGACACCGGAGTAGAGAGTTATGGACGTTACAATTTCAGCTGACAAAGCAGTGGCTAAACATCGGGACTGTTTTGGGGATTAAATTAAGGTATGAAAATTCTTCCTTCCATGCTATAATTGAAGTTGCATGTTGTCGTAGTTGAAGTATTGTGTTATGGTTGCTAATTGCATGCTACAAATTGGAAGGAAACATTGAGATTTAAGTTGTAAATTGTTTATATAAGAATGTTGAAATATGAAATTGAATTTTAAAGAGTTATGGAATTATGTTGTCAGACCAATTTGAAGACTACTTTATGTGCATCGGATTGGAGTGTTGTGATGAAATTCTTATCACTAATCGCATGTTGCGAATTGAGACGTAGCCTTGATAATTAAGAGATAATTATTTTATGAAAGAATTACAAGAGGAATTGGAATTTTAAGAATTAAGAGGCAACGTGTTGATATGACCGAAAAGTTGATGAAAATCATTGAACATTATGGTAATGTATTACGGGCTGAATTAGTATTTAAATATCAGTTACAAACATGCATATGTATTGAGGTAGTTACCTATACATGCCTTGAAAGGATTTAAGTGTAGAAAAATGTTAATTTCATATTCTTGAATTGGCGATGTTGCTAGAAGATTGGGTTGCTCCCATGAATAATTCTAACGTAACTAAATGATTGACTAACATGAGAAATAAATGTAGTAGTTGCTTTGGTTATTAAAGTTGTTAAATGGAATAATTACAAAGAGAAGGTATGCGCACTAACGACGTAAATGGAATGTTTGAGATAATTTTGACTACATATTGAAATGATAGTGATTATTGATTTGATTTGGATTTGAATTGTTGGTTGATTTGGATTGTTGGTTGGATTTGAATTGTTAGTTGATTTGGATTATTGGTAAATTGTGGATACGCACATAAACAGAGGAAATGCTGCCCAAATTTCTATAGAAATAGGAAGTCGCTATTCGATATAACTCACGTTAGAGATCATAGAATTGACGAACGTATTACTATTATTATAGGCTGACATACTAGACGAGGCGCATCCTAGTATTGCATTGGTTGAGCGACTAAGAGGTATGTGAGACTATCCTTCCTTTTTTTGGCATGATTTTGTGAAAATCCTTCTTCCTTCTTTTGGCATGACTTTGTGAAAAACTTTCATTTGACTTGATTTTAATAAAAGTACGGCGGACGTACATGATTTTCTACAGAGTTAGTTTTAAAGGAAAATTGTTATGACAAGTGCCTATGATTTTCAGTAAAGAGCTTATTATGATGATATTATCGAAAGTCACAGATGATTTCTAATTGCATATAGTTGCTCATGATATCTACTCGTGCCACGTCTTATTACACATTCACCGAGTCTCTCACATAGAGGGCCGGCACTATATTGTATGTTCCGGTTCAAGTCCGGCTATTATAATTATATTACTTGGGTTCGAGTCCCAGCGGGTTCAACTCGGATTATTATTATTCCATGGATTAGCTCTCCGTGATGCGGGTTGAGTCCGTGACATTATATTATTCCATATACTTACGTGGGTTCGAGTCGCGATATATATACTTACTTGGGTTCGAGTCTCATGATATATACATACTTACTTGGGTTCGAGTCCCATGATATATATGTACTTAGACGGGTTTGAGTCCCGTGCTATTATATCCTGAGGATAGAAGTTTATGATTTTGGCACGACTTGCATATTTTGAAAAGGTAAGAACCGATTTTCATTACTCTCATTTGATAAGGCACAACAGATTATCGTTAAGTTGATTTCATACTTGCCTCATGTTATACGCTCAATTATGATTTCAATTATAGTATTTTGATTTCACATACTTGGTACATCTATCGCATCGATCCCTTTTCAGAAATTGCGTTAAATGCCGAGTTCTCGTGTTCAATAGGTGACCCTTGATTTAGGACCTCTATTGGCGGTTGAAAGCTCCATTGTTCGGAGCGGCTATTTGGTCAGAACCTCTTTATTTTGATTGTATATATTTTATGGGCACGACGGGGTCTGTCGTCTTATGTCACTATCGTACTCTTAGAGTGCAGTAGGCGATCGTGGGTGATAGATGTGCTTTGGACTTGTGTAGAAACGTTTATGCGGTTGAGCTAGTTGTATAATTGTGCTTGTTTTGGGGATGTTCCGTATATAGTGAAGGCGACCTTGTAGCTGCCTATTATGATTGTTTCTTTGTTTACATGATGTTATTTGGTGGCGGCCTAGTCAATTGCGTTGAGATATGTCGATTAGTTGTGTAAGCGGCGCTTGCCACTCACATATTTTGGGGATATGTTGTAGATACAGCGTTGTGCTGCCGAAATTTCTATAGATCTCGGTATTAAATGGATTAAGAGTGACAGGTCAGTAATGACGTCCAATTAGGACGTCGGGTCGCGGCCCGTCGAGTCGGGTCGTGACAATAATTCATACACTTAATTTCACAAATCATTCTAAGTCTTAGAGATTTAGTCTTACAATATCCTCTCGAACTTCTACCGAATTTCTTAGCTATTCGAAGGAGTTACATTGGAGTCTAGAACTTGCAATCGAAGAATAGTTGTGTGCGCACCCTCAGACGTTACTAGAAGATTCCAGAATATACAAACTGTAAGTTTTCGTTCGAAGTATTACGGTTGTATTATTACATGTTATTTGATTACATGTATGTTTATCATTGCATAATCATCCTACAGTTCGTCGTTTGTTGGGTTTGAAACTAAAATTTTCAAATTTCGTTGCGTAACACGAACCCAACAAAACCCTACAGAATGTACTTGAACACATTCGTATTATTAATAAGATTAATATATTTATATCATTTGCAATTATTGAATTTTATTTGATTATTTGTAATTATTCATTAATGTGCATCCTTTGAGCTTACGTTGTCATTAATAGAGTGAGATATTGATGATAGAGCGTAACTCTCAAAATAGTCTACTACTAATGATCATCTAGAATAGGATATCGATGATATGTTATATGTCGACATGTGGTCTGCATCACATTCTTGTAGAATGTAGTATGTCTCACCTACTTCTAGTAATTGTTACTAATGATGGACACATGGATACTTTTGGAAAGTATTGGTATACCCTGCTAATAAACTTTTTGTTATGCATGTCTAGAGTGTTATCAGCGTGTGGGAGATAAAAATCATTTGACTTGAGGTCAATACGCACCTTGTTTACAAAGTAATGTACTTTGACCTTGTCTTAAGCTGAAACTCTTTATATGATAAGATACGGCTTGTGTTGGGTGCATTATGATGTAAACTAAGATGGTAGTTGAGCCAAGAATAGAATTCATTCCTCAATTGGATATTTGAGAGAGCACTCAACTTCTCAGTGATATCAGGTCGACCAAGTAATGCAAGAGACATATTTAGAATATGGTCTAATTGTCGACTAATATAGATGAGATAAAGTGATCAAGCTATTTGAATAGACACATGGCAAATTCTAAGCTTGATTGAGTGTGTCGCGAATGAAAGGAATTTATCATCTCACATAAAGGTTATGTTTGCTGGATTCATGTAAACGTACTTCACATATTGTGTTCGTCGTAAGGCACAGTGTAGGAGTTCCGTATGGACCTTAATTGAATTAGTGTCAATATATGAAGGCCTATAGGGTCACACTGTGTTGATTGTATCTTTGATCTAAGGGTGTATTGAGAAAGTATTAAATATTCGATTTTGGAATCGAGATATTTAAATTGATAATAACTATGGAATAATTTCTATTTGATGAAAATTATTTAATTAAATCAAAATTAAATTTTGGATTTAATTAAATGTGTTGAATATATAAATGAGTAACGTCAGGCACCGCGGCGTCTACTAAGCTGAGCCGCGACGCCTACCCGACATTGGGCCCAGTCGGACTGACCCACTGCACCTTAGTTTTTGGGCCATGCTTAGAGCTAACCCTAATCCGATTTTGGCCCAAAATTAACTATATATACAGCACTAACCTCATTGATATTAGACTAATGATTCTATCAAACAATTCTAAACTTAGAGTTTAGAATAAAACTTTCTCAAACCTCTGTCAAGATTTCCTGGTTTTCTTGACAGATGAATACACTACAGCAAGGTATTTGCAATCGAATGGAACAACCACGTGTTCGCCCTTAGTGAAGATTCCAGATTAAACAATCTGTAAGTGTTCTTGTTTAAGTTTAACTTTACAGGTTTTGATTGTCATATAATCAGAAGGAATTGTTGGGTTCCGCTGTGTCATACTTGTATATTTTGAACCAAACAAAACCCTACCGTCACTCTCTTCCTATGTGAACTCTGTGAATCACTCTTCAACGAACTCGTGGACTTGGAAGAAGAATTTTCTGCTGCATGATTAGAGGTGGGAATCATCTTTTCTGATTGAGAATGAACCGACTTCTCCAAGAAAGATATCGAGTCAATAAAAGAGTCAAAACATATGCTTGTCTTTGCTATTTGATTACTTTCTCCATGTGTCCCACCCTCTTTGAATCCAGAAACGAATACTGTAATGTACGAACAATATTTACCAACAGATTCCTTTCTTCATTTTATTCAAGAAACTCTCAAGATTTGGATGATGAGACACTTTTTTCTTAATGGGGCCTCATGAACATCAAATTTAATAGCCATCTTGATTGAGGTCAAATAAATTCCATCCGGATGACTTTGTTCTATGAGCTAAAACATCATTTTATGCTCGAATAAGCATCAATAGCATCTCCCTATATATTATTGTTACTGTACTGGTTATCAGATACTAGTCATGTCAAGCCTTACTATAACAACGTCGTTTGTCCTGATATTTAGCTATGAAATTTTGTCATAGAGAACACATAATATAACTTAACATTGAGAAATTGGTTCCAAAACAAACTTGGTGGTTACAGTGAAATGGTGTTATACGACAAAGAGGTCTGACTGTACTAGTAATAACAAATTGGCAGTCTAATACAACAAAGATACAAAAGTTACTATGAATACAAAGATACAAAAGCTAATATGAATAAGCAGCTAAAATACCTGGCCTTTCCAGTTTCTTCTGGTCTTGCTTCTCAAGTTCAAGGGCATGAAGAATGGCATCTTCTCTATGTGCATATTTCAGGATTTTAGTATAGGTAAAAGTCTTGGATGATTCAGCTTTTCTGATACAACCATCTCACTCACCACATCGAAATGCCTTTACGCGACTAGACTTCTCCAAATTGTACCAACACCTGATAATTTTGTTATACAATTGCACACAAACATGATTCAACACTTCATTTTCTGATCTCAAATCCACAAAATATCTCAAGAAACACATTAAAGGAAAAAACCAAAAACAAAGATGGCACAGTTTTGTCCTGTTTCTCTGTTTCCTATGCAATCCAGAAGCTGGCTATAGGTACACAGGTTTAATATATCAAAAGTATCAAGAAAAAAAAACCACAAATTAAACTTAGAAAAACAAACTATAATGCTCTAGCTAAGCTGTTACACCAGCAAAAGTGACATTCCTATTATTATAGGACAAAAAGGGTCTTAAGTCCAAAAGGTTGTTTTCAAACATAGTAGCTTCTTGTCTGAGAACCAAAACAAAATACATAATATTCAACCTTCATTTCTTGAGCATCAAAACATTCAAGAAGATATAAAACAAGAGATTTATTTAAGGGGAAGTGCTCTTTGCCAGAAACTTTTTCATACCCATAACTCAATTCCAGACCTCTAATTAAAAACAAAAGAATTTTATCCGTTCCACCAAAACCAACAATCTAAACCAAATGAATGTCGGAACAAAAATTCAAATAGATATTGGGAATAGGACTTTCCTTTAGGTAAAAGTTCATCAAAGCTAGGTTGACTTTCATAGCACTTGATATATAGATCATATATTTAATTAGTCGTTACTTGTGGGTATGTTGTTGTTTGTCTAAATACCTTCAAGAAGATATAAAACAAGAAATTCTGCTATATTTTTTTCTTACTACTTAGCAGCAAAAGACAGTTGCTCACATAAGAACTTAGGTTCTTTTCTTGTTTAATACCCAAAAAAATGCACAAAATCTTAACTACTTACCAAGAATAAACAAAAGTGGTACTCAAAAATCCCATATTCTAACTTCTAACAACGCACACAAACCACAAAAATAAGCATTATCTCGACCAAGAAGCTTGATGGGAAATCTTGACCTGGAACTAGAACTAGTACGAGATAGAATCCCATTAGTTGTTGTTACTTCATTACTGCACAATATTCTCCCAGGCCACCATGTTCCATTTTTTCTTTGCACCCAAACCACACTACCTGCTTTGTTTCCTGTGTGATAGAATATTTTCCTCATCTTTATTCATCTAATATGGTAAAAATATATACATGTAATACAATAAATATGAAGAGTGATATTCTCCTTAATATCTTCCTATTTAATTACTTATTTAATTCTAATAATATCTCCTATTTAATTCTAGTAATATCTCTTATTTAATTCTTTTACAACATACCATACTAGGATCTTTACATTAATAATATTATTAATAAGCATTTAATAATACTATTCTAACACTCCCCCTCAGTTGAAGCTGGAGGGCGCCGAATGCTGAGACTGTCCCGAAATTCTTTAAATAAAATCAGCGGAAGTCCTTTCGTGAAGATATCGGCGATTTGATGACGCGTTGGGACATGTAATACTCGCATTTGTCCGCGAGCCACTTTTTCACGGACAAAATGGATATCCAACTATATATGTTTAGTGCTCTGATGATGTATTGGATTTCCAGAGAGATATATCGCACTAATGTTGTCACAGTAAACCATAGTAACCTTCGGAATTGGGCAATGAAGCTCTAGTAAAAGATTTCGAATCCAGCATGAGTCAGACACAACATTGGCAACTAAGACGGTATTCACCTTCAAGACCGAGCGCGAACCGGGTTGCCATTTGGAAGACCATGAAACTAAATTATCACCGAGGAAGACACAATAACCAGATGTGGAGCGTCTGGTGTCTGGACAGCCTGCCCAGTCTGCATTTGTATAAGTAACAAGTTTGGAGACGCAAGATGGGTAAAGGTGTAATCCATATTCCTGAGTGCCCTTAATGTAGCGCACAATGCGTTTGAGAGTATGCATATGTTCTTCCATCGGATTATGCATGATTAGGCACACTTGTTGCACGACATAGGTTATGTCTGGTCTTGTAAATGTGAGATATTGCAATGCGCCTGCTAGGCTGCAGTACAATGTTGGATCAGCATAGGGTTTGCTAGAGATGACACTTAATTTGGACTTTCAGGTTCACCTGTCGAAGGTTTGCACGACGTCATTCCAGCTCGTTCCACGGTCTCAGATGCATACTTCTTCTGTGAGAGAAAGAGCCCCCCTGCATGTCGTGTCACAGCAATCCCTAGAAAGAAGTAATGGAGCAAGATCCTTCATAGCAAATTCTGAACCAAGCTGAGACATGATATTCTTGCGGCGGATTACGAAGAAATTCGAGAATAATATCATCCACATACAACAGAAGATAAGCCGTATGATTATCCTGATGATAGATAAAAAGTGAATTATCGGAACGGCCGTGTGAAAAACCCATTTGTGATACAAAATCTGCAAACCGCTGATACCAGGCCCTGGGTGCCTGTTTGAGACGCAGGCATACATGATTGGGATATTTTGGATCTCTGTATCCCAATGGTTTATGCATGTAAACAGTCTCATTTAGGTGACCATGGAGGAAAGCATTTTTGACATCCAACTGGTGAAGGGACCATCCTCTGGATAGAGACAAGCTGAGCACTGTTCTGATAGTAGCTGGTTTGACCACTAGACCGAATGTCTCCCCACAATCGATACCCACCTGCTGCGTCTTCCCATCACCTACAAGACGGACATTATGCCGCTCAAAAGAACTATCAGATTTTTCTTTATGACTAAAAATCCACATAAACCGAATTATATTAGCATTAAATATGGTAAGAATATATACATGTAATACAATAAATATGAAGAGTGATATTCTCCTTAATATCTTTCTATTTAATTACTTATTTAATTCTAATAATATCTCCTATTTAATTCTAATAATATCTCCTATTTAATTCTTTTACAACATACCATACTAGAATCTTTACATTAATAATATTATTAATAAGCATTTAATAATATCATTCTAACACTATCACTGGCCTTCCCATTTCAAAGGTTTATTATTAAAGGGAGTTTAGTACGTACTGTCATCATTATCATCATCAGGGAGAAGTAAAAACAAACAAAAAGAGTTGCAGAGCTAAGAATAAAGCAACCAATGGGGCTGTGCTATCTGTTTGTTTTTCTTTTTGAATGTACGGAAAATGTACAGTTGCCTCTCTTTTTGGTTTGTTTTTTATTAGGGAAAAGCTATCGTGAGATAATACTAGAAGGTTTAAAAAAAATTGTGCTCCTAATTAGCCATCAAATACTATTACTACTACATGTTTTTTACTCTATTTCTTTCGATTTATGTGACACATTTTTTTATATGTTAGAAAATAAATATTTAATTACTCCTTCAGTTTAAAAAAGAATGCATATTTCTTTCTTTTTTCAAATCTTTCATTTTAACTTTTTACGTTGCATGTTTAAGACCACAAGATTAAAGATCATTTTTTATACATTCATTACATCATTTTTATAATAGAAAAGTATTTACCTTTGTATATCATCACTAACACACCTAAAGATTAACCAGAAAATTAAATTTCGCATTGCACAGTTGTATTCCTACACATCACGAAAAGATTATCCAAGTTGACGATCAGTTGGTTAAAGGTAGTTAAAAGTACTCTCATATAGTGCTTACACCAAATCATATTAATTTGCACCAAGTATCTCATGTTCGTGCATGGTCCAGGGAAGGGCAGGCAGCCGCACCTCAAGGGAGATGAGAATGTGGATTTATTAACTATGTCCAATGATATCATACAGTATTTGAAGACGCATATTATGTATCCACTGAGGATGTAAACATAGAGTAAGGAGAAGAAAACAGCAAGAATCATAACTGCAGATAAATAAAACAAGTTAGGTTATCATATGATTCGGGAACTTATAGCACGGGAAACAAGATGGAAGAAATCAATGAAAATTTTGAGACAAAATTAATGGCCTGGCTACAAATGCAGCTGATCAAAGATGTACAATGACCTCTATCCAAAAGAATAGTCAAAATAGATAGAAAAGAATAAGCTATTTTAGAACTTTACAATATTAGGATCTAAAAGAACTGTGTGAGCACTGAACTCCATAATCTAATGTATCATCACCTTGAAGGGGTCTCTGATGGCTGACTATTCAATGCAGAACTTGAGGGAATAGAAGGCATAGCTCCATTATCTTGAGACGACGAACCGCCCCACTTGGGCTCTGCATCTGATGGCTCCATCACATGCACCGTGCCATCACTCATGCCGAGAGCAAATTGGTTGGAATCAGATGGATGTGCTGCTATCACCACAGGAAATGCAACGCCACTGCCACTGCCACTGCTTAAACAAGTGAAATTCAGATTAGTTGGCCATTGTGAAATATTACCTCTAAATTCAGATAAGGTAATGAGCATGTCATTATTTCATGTCACTGCATAGAGAGCTTTGTGCCCTCTTCACTAAATATAAGCGGAAATCCAAGTGCTAATTTTGTTTTAATAAATGTATTGTGCATTCACTCAAGAACTTATCTTCCTCGAAAATTGTCCTCTGGATAGTGCAAAATTTTACAGGGAAAATGATCATTTCTTTTAGAATATCATTTTCCTTTTGAACAAACACATGCAAGAAAATCATTTTCCTTTAGTCACATACCATTATTTTCTTGAGAAATATATTTTCCAGAGATACCCGAGCTGGTAAACAACTGGACTAGGTGACTAAGCTGGCCACTCTAACTCTCATATTTGCCACTATTGTCCAAAACACGTGCACTACTACCATTTATATACGTGTAAACAATGAATGATTACCTGCCAATTGAAGATAAATAAGCTGAGGGTGCAATTCTACATCGAAGTCTGAGACTGTCAGCATCAAATATTCCGATTGCACCATCACAGAATCCAGTAAAGATCAGCAGGCCATCACATGAGTATATAGCACTTGAAATGGGAGCAGAAAGTGAATCTCTTGGATACCACTGCAACCAATTAACACCCAAATCATTTATATTTGAACTAGGAAAAGCAAGGAACTTAAGAGCCAAACTTTTGAGTGCATGATAATGACTATCATGTTCATAATGAAATACGCAAACACGTAAGTTCTCTTTTGTTGAGCCATGCCAAGCAACTTATATGCAGCTACACTGCCGAAGTATGTAAAGCAAGAAAGGAAAATAGAAACTAGGAAGTTTGAAAATCTCATCACAATAAATTAGTAAATGAATTTACAACCAATATTTATAATGGGAACAAAGAACACAGATAACCACATTGGTCCCCAGCATCTAGTTAGCATTGCCATAATAGATCCTAAGCGTTAAATGATTATTTCCTATCACACTCTTGAAATATAGCTAACCTTTGTAACACGGGACACCCTTATTCCAAGCAAACAAGAAACACAAATATCTAAAATATCCATTCCAACATTTGGCCATGGTACAATCACAATTAAAGATGATGAGAATGATATGTACTGATAAATGGAATTTAGTTAACCTACAACACCTGATTTCTCTGAGCAATCAATACATTTCTACATGCATTTAACAATAAATTAATGTGAAGACTTACTGAACGCTGACATTCAAGTTGGGTATCATAGATTCCAATTTGGCTTTCATGAACTACTAGTATATGAGATTGGTCATTATGGAATTGGACTCTAGTTTCTCCAACTAATGGAGCTTGGTGACCTGGTGGTGCTTGGATAGGCCTTGCTTTTTTCTTTTCCCAGCCATCAACACTCCAGATACATAGCTGCATCACAGAACAAGCACCAAATATTGTCCTATTAGCATGTTATTGAAATTATACCGCATTACTACTATAGCATCAAGATTGCAAGGTTGCAAAGGAAGTACCATTGCCCATCCTAAAGAAATAACAAACTAAGACTCGTGAATAAATGCAACATATAAATCCAAACGGTTGCCTTGAAAAGGAAATGAATGCAAGAGAGGCAAAATGAAAGCAAAGCGGAGAAAACCACCGACTTACCTGTGCATCTGCACCTGAAGATACCAGAACATTCAGACTGTGTGAAAATGCAAGGCCTGTGATACGTTTCTGGTGACCCTTGAGCTTGGTTTTGACCTATGACAGGGTCAGATAACCAAAAGGGTGCAATATTATTTCACAATGACACCATAAAGAAGCAAACAGAAAAGATACGTTGCCACAAAATTCTAAAGGACAGACGGGAATAAGGAAAACAGAAAACAAAGTTGATAAGCACAAGGCCTGAAAGAAATATAATAAAAGGCTCTTGCTTTGATATTTGATGGTTCTATGTCTTCCTGGCCTTAAAAGTCTGTCTATATTGACGTAAAGGAGAAAAAACATGGTAGGTTACTGTGAAATATTAGTGATTAACATCCATTTGTCTAAAAATAAAGATAAGTAAAGGTATTATACTTTCATGCTTCTGTCCAGTTTTAATTAATTGATAATGGTGACGATGAGGGCACCCAACCCCTCGA
The DNA here is from genome assembly GCA_029844215.1 of Przewalskia tangutica. Taxonomy (NCBI): domain Eukaryota; kingdom Viridiplantae; phylum Streptophyta; class Magnoliopsida; order Solanales; family Solanaceae; genus Przewalskia; species Przewalskia tangutica. The sequence continues at coordinate 137,784,118 of CM056718.1, read as the reverse complement.
TATTTACTTTCTTGCTAAACAAACCTCATCCTTCGAGATTTACCTCCCACTCCAACAATCCCTCCTCTTTACAACCGAAAACCAAACATAGATTTCTTCCAAATTCATTATCTACAACTTTACTAAAACAATGAAGTCTAACGTAAACTCTGAGTTGTTAGCAGGCATATTTAAAGAGAAACATGTCTAATGATATTCCCACCACGCACGGCTAATAACCATTGTGAAAAAGAGGAGAACATAGAAGCTACAAAATTAAGTTTCAGCATCAGAATAAACAGTGAGAAATTAAAGAAGTAATATTGTCGCTTCGAAGTGAAATGTGCAACCTAGGACCAACACACAAAAAAAAGAAAAAGTACCTCATCAACCCTAACATTGTATATCTGGATAGTGGAGTCCTCCATTCCTACAGCGATAACGTTGTTATCTTGAGGATGAAATGCCAAATAGGTGGCTGCAGGGGGTGGCGGCATGAAAGTTGTCATCACCTGACCAGAGTTCATGTGTCAGTTTAGATAAACCAATTTATCATTGTCAAAGAAGGGACAAGTCAATATTGTACATAATGATCTTCAAGTTCAAGAACTAAACGAGATCTCCGTCCACTTCTTTTCCTAGAGAGGGTCACAACATACCTTAAAAGTCATCATGTTAAACAAGGAGACCTTTCCCCCGGAAGCAGACATGACATAAGAATCATTTTTTGATAAAGCAATACATGCAGCCGCATCTTCAGCAGATTTTGCATCACCGACATCATTCGACATGAGTGCTCCATTTGTCGGCTGCCACAGTTGAGGAGCAACTGCTGCGGAGGACTGAAAGAAAAAAATAAGGAAAGGAAGCCATTCAGAATTTTCTGACAAGAACTAACGAGAATTTGATGTGAGCCATATCGATACTCCAACTTAACCTTTCCAGATGGATTTCGCTCATTTCTCTGCCATTTCCAGAGCTTATGAATGGCATTGGAGCCCAGTGCCAGCACAGCAAGCCCAGAATTCATATAGAGCAGCCGCAGCACCTGTCATCATTACAATTCAAATGTCTTTAAGTTACTGACAAGCATATTGTGCCTCAACGTTAATTAGCAACAATTCACATTCCATCGAGAAAGACATAAACATGCAGTAGGAGACTCAACACTAGTCTCCAGGAACAATTAAGAGTTGTTAAAGATATAATCGAGCAAATAAGAATGGCCCCATCTAACAGTATAAGCTATCAATGAGGTAGTCAAACAATTCAACGGTATTAGAGCAAGCGGAGATCGTAGGTTCAAGTCTCTCTGCCGCCCTTCACCAAAAGGAGTTTCTGCGTGCTTGGCCATGAAAAAGAATCAGATCCGCACATGAGAGGGTGTGTTGGTGATACAATTGAGCAAATAAATTACTTCACTACTGCTTAACCTTTTATATAATGTAGTCACATAATTTAATTCAACAAGAGAGGATTATGACAAAATATGCCACCATTTTTAGTCTTCAAAAGAAAAACTACCACAAGCAAGTGAAAATCAAAATGCAGATGAAGTTTTATAACAACCTTGCTGGCTGACAGAGGGTCTGGCAACTTTAGAGTTTTAAGTTGAGATGAGTCAGCAATGTCAGAGAACTTCCAGCTTTTAATCTTGTCCATACTTTCTGCAATTCTAGGTTTCACGTCAGGAACTCTGCTGTTTTCCATGGTGGCCTATTGATATAACAAGCATGATAAGTCAAATATAATAGAATCATACTTCAAATGACAAAAGATCAGGAAGCACCATGCACTTCCCTGTCAAAAGTAATAAAGAGGGGGAGGAGGAGAATCATCGCAGATAATATACCAGATTGCCGATGGACATTGATTGCTGAGTTCTATCGCTACGTTCAATGATTTGAGGTGCAGCGCCAGAAATATTAGGAATTGGACCTAAGGAACCAGCAATTGGTGGCTGCAGATGCATCAAGATTAAAAAAACCATTATACTGGTGGTATGAATATGACAATTTAAATTTGTTAAGGGCCTTGTGTAGTAAGAAACCATAACTGTCCCCAAACTAGGAGCAATATTACCTTAACATTGACTTCAGAATGCGCACGAGAACCCTCAAATGCCCTGCTCTCCAGCATCCTCAGCATTCGATGTCCATCAGTGTTTGCCAGAACCTTGATTCCATTATCACTCGTCGTGACAGCCAGCAATGAGCCTTCCTTATTGAATCTTAGTCTAGGACTGGCCTGAAAAGAAAATTGGAGTTCAAGAATTCTCAGTTTCAATAATATGTCCTCCATCAAACAAAATAATTCAAATAACAGAAATACTAACAGGCAATCCACCATCGCCATCAGTAGATGTAAGCATGTTGGTATTATCCATTTCCCAAAACTTTATCTGGAACTCATCGCCTGCAGCTAAGAAACGATTCCTCGTCGTGTCGAACTGCACAACACCTAATGAACGCTTTCTAAAGCCAGAGAACATCCTCTTGATTGCTCCTTCACTCTCATTCCACTCTACAAGGTGGGATTCACCTTCTTTACTTGTCCCACAAGAGAAGAGTCTGAAAGAAGATAGGAAAAGTTAAGAATGACCATATATAACATCAAATGCAAAGAAGTTTGTCTTGTTCAGAGATCTTTCTCAAAAAGTTTGTTTCAGAGCATTGGTCATAAAATCCCCATATGCCTCTTTCCAATTCATTTTTTCTACCTTTAACTCATTCATTATGGCTGTCGAATCTCTTATCATGGCACCTTCTGAGTATAAAATTAACCCTGATGAGTCCTCCAATGGCGTCATGTTTTCCTTTAGGGAGTACCCATAACTTAAGCCTTTTTTTATTTTTTGGGCAATCGTATGTTTGATAGACTGCCGAAGAAGGGGCTTTTGAGTTCTGGAAAATCTACTAGGAGGAGTACTATACCCGGAGAATGTATGCATTCAAAAAATAGTATGATGAAGAATGTTGAAGTGTGTGATCACCTCACTTAAAAAACTTAAGTTGTTAACACACTTATATTTATTTAATAATGTCTGACAACACGCCCCTGAAGTTCGGCCTTGTTCTTTTTCACGAGTCAAGTACATGATTTTTTTTTGATAATGGGTGACTCAAGACCTCTGCCTACTCTGCTACCATATTAAAGTGTGTTACCATCTCATCCAACAGCTTAAGCTAGAGAGAAACTTTAATTTATTTAATTATGCCTTTAAACAAAGAAAACAAAATTAGAGCTAAGAGGAAGAAGACCACTGATGAAATCACCAAACAGCAAAAGAATTAAAGATGCTTGAGTTCAATGTGAATTATGGTAGGTAAAGGCAGATTTTTGCTAACATCTGATAAAGAAGCTATGTTTTATTAGTTGGAGTGCGCACGGACAGCAGAAACAAAAAAAAGAGTTAGCATACTATTGACTCAGACATGGAGAGCTGACATTTACTGTTTGCAAGAGACTAAGATGGACCATTGGGACATATCCTAGGTTTTCAAAAAATCTGCATGAATTTTTGGACACGAAATGAATTGAACTTGACCAACATCAAGGTTTTCTACATCAGAATTGGGCATGGACGTGCCTCGATTGGGCCAACATTGATGAGTAAAAGAAAACTTGCCACATCACATTTCTTGCTTCTTGCAAGAAGTTGGCTGTAAAGGGAGTATAGTGGAATTGTTGGAAATGACACCATTTGCAAACAGAACAGGAGTGTTCAAAACCACCATTTGATTCAGCGTCAAAATTCTAGACCATCTACAGTATGTTCCTTAACTTATATGGCCAATTCTAGGTGATGCCTAGGACAGTAAAGGAGTTTGTTGAGTTGGACTGGACGAAAGCTGAGCAAACAACGGGAGGCTATGGTTCATTACTCTAGCAAGTAATTTTTTGTTGACTGGCTAAAAAGAATCAAGGTGTTTCAATGGCAGGAGCAGTGTTGTCAAAGGTGTGCTTAAAGTGCGCTTAAGCCTTGAAGAGAGAATCAAAACATGTTGAGCTCTTCACTCGCTTAATGTGCGCTTTAGTGCCGACATCAAGGCCCTAAGACATATTTTTCCTTGTCAATGAGCGTTTCTTGATGAGGCTACACTAAATAATTGATATTTCACTTTACTGTTATTTTTTTCAACTTTGTTGTCCATATATTTGTTATTCGTGCTTATAATTATTAATCTTGGACAAAACATATATATTTGTATTTTCCTCCATTTACGCCTTTTTTCATTAAAGCTTACGCTTTATTTGCGCTTAAATCCCCTTTTTGCGCTTTTTGCTTTTGATAACACTGGGCAGGAGAAACTTGTTTATAGACCTCCTTTTTTACAAGGCAAGGTAGAAAACTTGTTTAGACTTAGTTACAAATGTTTGTGCTTTTGGGTTTTTGGTATGACATGCTGAATGTATATGATATATAAAATCTGTTTGAATCCTTCTGTTCCCCAAATTTATAAATAAAAATATTTTACTTGTCAAAAGTACTGCAGAGGACAAGTACAAAGAGACAAAAAGAAAGTGCAGAAACATAAAACAGAAAAGAACAGGAATAGAGAGAAAATGTGGCAGCAAGAAATAAAAGGGGTTATACCAAATTTTGAAGATAAGGAAGATGGTAGATTTTAGAATCATTATACTACTATAGCTTGGTACAAGGATGGAGAAATAAAATGTATTACCAAAATTTGCATCACAAGGATAAGATCTCATCGAAGAAAGTAATGTAGTAAGATTCCATGCATTGCATAAAAATCGTCAAAGCTTCCTTGCTTGTTTGAAACAAATAAGGTCACTTAGTAAACAAAGATCAAATTGTACTGGCTTTTGGACCAACCTGGTTCCATCAGCACTATATGCCATTGTTGTGCACCAAAGACCAGGAGCATCATAATCTACTCTTGATTCCATGCAATCATACAGCCAAGCTTTTATTTTACCATCAATCGCCGTAGAGAAAATAAACTGCAAAATATAAATTCAGAAAATGGTCTTCTTTATCAAACACAACATCATAAAATTATAAGACGGTTTCGTTGACTCTAATTTTAAGAAGCCCTATGAAAATCATTCAGCAGCCCGAAAGTCAATATTTTGAAAAGCAACCACAGAATGCAATTGGTTTACCTGGATATTCTCTTTATAGTGAGGGCAGACAGAATATACAGGAGCTTCATGCCCCTCAAACATATATTGTCTACGACCACCAACTGCATCCCAGACCTGTTATAAGAGCAAATAATGAAGAAAATAAATCCTACAAAATTTCAGAATTACAATACCAACAGTTTTCTTCCTTTTTTTCTATATAAAGGAAAGCATACACCAATATTATGTTATCATGTCAACGAGAAAACCTTGATTGTCTTGTCATCCCCGCACGTTACTATGCAGAGTTGCTTATTAGGGTGGGCAAATGCAATATCATTAACGCCGCCAGCATGAGCATCAATCTACAACATGGAAGAATAATGAAGACTTGATGAGTTATGTAATAATTGATATGAGGATGTGAGTAAAAAGAGACAGCATCTTCTCATGGCTTACTTCTAGATGTTGTCTCAGTTCTCCCGCTGGGCTGTATGTATATATTTGAACAATGTGCTTTGAAAAGGCAACTCCTACAAAAAGCAAAATGACAGAATCATGGGTACAATTGAGTTCCTAAAGCTGCAAAACTTATCACAGAAAAGAAAAAATGAACCATAAAAGTCCATCTTACCAAGTATAGAACCATCTGGGCCCCATACACAACGATTGACTGATATAGTGGCATCTTTGACCAAAGCTGACTGAATGATAGGAAATGATGTTAATTTGGGAAGCAAATGTGAATCTTGCAACCCAAAGAAGAAAAGGAGAAATATGCTATAAATTGAGTAAATAAGACTTAATATAGACATACTCCTTCCATCCCAAATCAAGTGAATCCTATTAATAAGCTGAAAAATAAGAAAAAAGAGTTTTTGGAGTTGTTTATTGGGGTGTATTTAGATTATGCTAAAACGTTTGTTAATATTTGAAGTAAGGTAGTTCACTGAACGATGACATGCCAAGACCAAATAATATACAATACAATATGAATTGGTTTGGCATCTCATTTCAGGGACAAGATTCACACTAAAGTATGACGGACTGGAAAGAAAATTGTTCACTAAGGAGGGATCAAAGAAGCAATATTGGAATTCAGAAGTCAAAACCCGCAAGAAACTCTTACCTGGAATGGCATTGAGCATGCAGATATAGCCCAAACCTTGAAGGTTTTATGTGCTAACCGTTCTCGAGATCCAACTTCCCAAATGCTAATGTCACCAACATTGGTACCCACTACATGGTGATACAGGAAAAAATGGAAATTAGGACCAACAGAAAATGGAAGCCACACAATTCCCCCTTCTCAACCATGGGTCTCACTTACAAAATACTTAAATGATATATCACAATTTTGAATAGGAATATGCACATAAACACCCAATAATCATAAGTAACCCTTCCCATACTAACTATAGAGGGGCCAATCAAAATCAACCTAGAAGAACAGTCTGTTGTTGGGGATGGAAATCCATGCTCATAACGTTGGATCCTTGGCTAAGGTTCCGCACAACAGTTTTGGGAAGGTCATCCGGTGAATACATATTGGGAGGAGGATGAGTTGAACCAGAAAAGGATACCTGGAAAATAACAAAAAAAGATATTGTGTTTACTTGCCGTGTTAATTAATTAGGTTAAGTAATCTCGCAAACTTCCTATTTCCATCTTACTTCAATCTCACCTCATCAGATTGACCGGCACGCATTCGTTTCATCAAATGCTCAGAATCGGCCATTTGAAAGTCCATTCCAGGACCGCCTGGGTTAGTTCTTGGATGTTTTAGAAAGGGAGCTGATGACATTACAATAGACAACTTTAGTTTAAGAAAACACTAACTTCTTGGAAATGCAACCACAGTTTCCTCCAAACCAATAATAATATAACAGACCAGAGCCAGGAAGAGCCTGCACAAGTCCAGGGGGACCAGGAGTAACAGCAGCATGAGGCATAGAAGGATTTGCATTTGACATCCACCCTGCTATGGCACTTGGTGAAGGAGAAACAACTGGTTGGAATGGCTGCAATAAGAAAACTAAAATAACTGAGACCACATGGAATATAACAAATGGTTTAGCAGATAAGTAAGAGGTTTTGTTCTCAAGGGAATAACATGTCTAATGAATTCTACTCACACTGTGAGCACCAAGAGAAGGAAATGCCCCAGGCTTTGGAACTGGTCCAGCAAGAGGCGTATTTGGAGGAGGAGGCCGAGTTCCATTGCTAGAAGCACAAGTATGATCAGTAAAAAGTGTTTTAATATCAGGGTTTGGACGCGGATTCTTGCATAGCTGATGCTGCCAGTTGAGACTGAAATTCAATGACACAAAACTTAATAATATAGTTTTAACTAGAAAATTAGATTATCACAGAAGGGGGTTGATCTCATCCCGTACTAACAATATCAACAACTAACTGCAATAAAGGATTATAATTAGTACTGGCAGAATAATGGACCCCCATTGACATTGCTTAGCTAGGAATTGAAACTAACTCAATCAGCATCTCTACTTGAGGTAATCTTTAAAGGATTGATGGTACATAAGATCATTCCAAATCTTTCTCATATTATGGGGATATAAGAAGTATTAAATATCCCCAGATAGATAACCTCAGTGGATTAAATGCAAGATAGAAAGCATGTTTTAGCATAGAACCTTTGATTAATCAATGTCCGCAGACGTGATGCTTTGAAAGAAGGAAAAGCTAACTTGTCACGGAACAGAGGGTTTGCCTCAATAAGCTTTTTAAGCTCTACCAGCATAATATTTCTTGCCGACTTTGTATCCCCATATTTGGAGAGCTGCTCGTTCTGCCTAGGGACACAACAAAAGATTTTCAATTAATCATCAACAAAAGGAAAGAGCACACATCACACTTCAAATGCCAAAATATAATACCTAAAATTGTCAAGAGTCAATAACTGGGTGATCTCCTTGAAAAGATCTTCATTAAAAGAAGCAAAAACCTTAAGGTCCTTCCCAAGAATCTCAACTGCTTTTACTCGGTCATGCCTGACAAATATATTTCCGAAACCAACCAAATGATTAGAGGTACTGCTGACAAAACTTATGAAACAATTAATTGGTGAATGACATTTGAACTCACTTGTCAAGAGCTTCAAGATATTTTTGTTTCCTTATTTCAAAGAAGATCTTCATCGAATATCGGTTGTCCTCAACCTTTGTGAACCCACTTAGGTATTTCTCAACTTCATCCCATTCACCAGCTTGCACTTGATCCTCAAAGTATTTCATGTTGAAGAAGAAACCAGATTCTTGCTCCAACCTAAAGTTAATATTCACGCAATTTCATGGTAAAATGGAACATCAGAAGAGAACAAGAGAATTAACATAACATCCCCTTGATACTAAGTAAATCTTATGTCATCTAACTTGTTGTCTAGACTAGCTAAACGATGAAATGAGAGAACCTAAAAGCAAATAACCCAAAAGGAAACAATCATAATATGTCACCACTAAACAAAGCAAATCTACAACTGACTCAAGGTGATCATTTGGCTACAAAATTCATCGGGTCTAATCGAACAAACTAGAAAATGAAAAATCAAATTTGGAATCCTTAATCACATTTCATATGCTAGATTATATATGCATTCGAATTTTAACGATAAAGGCTTATAGAGAAACTTACTTATGAACTGTCTCTTTGAACTTCTCCTCATCCAAAAACTGGCGGATTAAGAAAACCAGTTCCCTACTCAAGGAAGACATGGTGACAGCTCCAGGAACTCCTAGCCACTCCAGTGCAAATATTTGGATGTTAAATTAGCAAAAGCAAAGAAAAAGTAACCTAATTTTTCACCAAACGGAGCCCCTTTGCTCCAAGTAATCAATCACCTACTTAATTTAGATCACTTCCCCAACACCTAACAAAACATTCATCCAAAGAATGCTCAAATTTTTCACAACCTTCCAGAAATAAGAACTCTTATAAGCTGAAAACACACAATGTACCAACACCAAGAATCCAACAAAATCACTTCAATCCTTGCTCCTTCACCACCAAAGTGCATAAACCTCTAAATCAATACATCTAATTCAAATCCCAAGAAGATGCCAACCCCAATTAAACCACAACAAAAACACAAAGTCCAAAACTTTCTTGGAAAATGAGTTCCACCAAAATCACCCCAAAATCCTCAAATTCCTATATCTAACTCATGAAAATCAAATCTTTAACCTAGCCTTACATTAAACAAACAACCCCACTTCAGTTTTTCATTAAAGAACGCATTTTTTCAAGAACCAACAATAATGAGAGCAAAAGCACCACAAAAACAAAGTCCAAAACTTTCTTGGAAAATGAGCTCCACCAAAATATTACCCCAAAATCCTCAAATTCCTAAACCAAACTCATAAAAATTCAATCTTTAACCTACCCAACACATTAAACAAACAACCCCACTTCAGTTTTCCACTAAAAACTCATTTTTATCAAGAACAAACAATAATAAGAGCAAAAAGTAGTCTTTTTCAGATCTGGGTACATATAATAACTCAACAAGAATGCATATATTGAAGAGCCTAGAGACTACTTTACTTGTTTATGACAACCCCACATGATGTTTAACAAAAATAAAACTAGGGTTTTACTTTTTTTTACTACAGAATGTTTGATCAAGTTTTATAAAGTGGTTATGTTTTTAGAATTAGTTTTTCAAAAACTGTTTATAAGTTATAACTACTCCCGAGAAATATAAATACTTAGCCCCACAGCAAAGAAACTATAATATTATTTTTAATAAATTTAAAATTATTTAAAATATTATTTTTTATCATATATTTTTAAAAATTAGTATATCTTTAGAAATTTAACAATAATATGATAGTCAATGACTCAAATATGTCCAAACCTACCTCGCTTTACCCACACATACCCCTCCACCCTCCTCATCCTCAAATTTCTATTTCATATTTTTTTTAATTTTATAAAATATGAATTTTTTACCCCCCACCGTCCTAACCCCCATAACCCCTCCACCTACCCCTCGTCCTCAAATTTTTATTTCATATTTTTTGTTATAGTTATAAAACATTATTTAAAATATGAAATTTTTTCTTACCTCTCCGCCCGCCTACCCCATTCTCAAATTTCTATTTTATATTTATTTACTTTTATAAACAACTTATAAAAAAGATTCTTACCGCCCTACCCACACCTACTCATCCTCAAATTTCTATTTCATATTTTTTGTTACTTTTATAAAAATAAAAAAAATAAAAACTTACCTATCCTGCTCTACCGCATTCTCAAATTTCTATTTTATATGGGATTAAAAGAATTTTGTGAAAATAAAAGAATAAATAGATCCAAAAAAAATATTTAATGGACAAAAAAGGTTTCTTGAGAAACACTTTGGAGAAACTTCAAATTGGTGTTTCTTGTTCTCTTTAATGTAAAAACACTTTTTAAATTTTTTAAAAAAGTGTTTCTACTGTATGTGTTTTATCAAAAAAATATTTCTGAGAAACACTTTTAAAATCTTGACCAAACACATGAAAAAGACTTCCTTTTTTTCTTTGCAGACACAACCACTTTTAAAATAAACTAATTTTGAAACGGAGTGAGTATTTGTTTTCCTTAAAAAAACACGAGTGAGTACAGTGGGGTGAGGATAGAGAATGTCACAGTATGTTGTGTTGAAGCTCTTGATTTACACGTGTCAGATATTGATTGGATATATTGGAAAAAGTTGGTAAATAAGCACTGTTTTATTACTTTACTAGTACTTTTGGGAAGTTCAAGCAAATACGAATAAAAACTTTTACAATCAAACTGCCCTCATTATTAAGTCATGTCCATTGAAGTAATAATTGTTAAAAGTTGTTGGTCGAAGAACAAATTATAACAAGGAATAAAAATGAATTCAATTCTTTTAATATTATTTTATGCAGTTTAAACAGGTGGAAAGTGGCCCTAAATTACCAAATGTGAGTGTGTCTTACTCAAATTTTTGAATGAAGTAAAAGTCTTTATTATTTATTTATATGATGTCGATACTCATTAATTTACTTAGAAGAAAAATTAAAGACGTTTGTCCTTGAAGCTTTTTATTATTCTTTCTTAGCTTTTTACACAATCCAGCAAAAATCATGGAAAAACTTATATGCACTCGAAGGTTACATAAAATTAATGAATATAAGATTTATATTTTGCTATCACTTAATTATAATTATATGATAAGAGAATGTTTACTTTAATTTATAATTTCTAAGGAGAAATTGTTAGTTTGATGTAAATATCAAGTACATTAAATTATATTTGAAAAATATACTACCATATACATGGTATATATTGTTGGAACTTGTATGGGATAAGAAGAAACAAGTGATCAAAATAAAGCATTGGAATTTTGGCGTAGCGTCGCGGCGCCGGAACAGGGAAAAATCCCGTGCTCGGCGCCACGACACCAAAAATCCTGCGAGCTCTGACAGATTTTTGCATCGCGACGCTACGAGGAAGAGCCGCGGCGCTGTGACGATTTTCCATGTTGGCGCCAAAGGCTAAGAGATGCGGCGCTGGGCCCAACGGACGGATTTTTCGAATCAAAAGTTGTAACTTTTCAGAACAATCACAACATTTGGTATGAATGGTTGTAGTTGTTCATATGTTACTACTATATAAAGAATATTGATCACTTGGTTGCAGATATACAACACAAGACAATCAATCATTTAACATAATTAATGATTTGAGATTGTTGATTCTTCTTCTTCTTTCCTAAATACAGTTCTGGGAAAAAACATAAAGTAAATTCGTCAGGGTCAAGTTCTTGTGCAAAAACTCGAACAGAACCAGATAGTTGTATCCTCTAGATAGACGTCCGGGAAACTACAGTACAAGTGGGGACGAATTTCTGTCTTAGGACACTGCGACAACAGGACTCTATCGTATCAAGTTAGTGTTTGTTTTTCAATTTGCAGTATTCCTTGTTGTTGAGTTCAATTTCAATTGAGTTATTATTCTATTATTGTGATTGTTTATCGAAGATCCTAGATTGTTAATAACATATACACGGTATACAATACCTTGTGTATATCACGAAAACTCAAGACAATTGGGAGACTGTGATGTACAATGTATACACCGTGTATATCTCTGTTCTTGATAATATATTAATTGTATATAATTAGCATTGTACACTTATAATAATTATAGAATTCTTGTATAAATAGAATAACGTTTTGAGAGTAGAATAGTGTTATACCCCGTGGTTCGGGCCTGGACCGCGATCGAGTTCTCAGCGCTGGGCCGGAGGCGGTGGCGCCGCGGGTGATTGTAGGGCGGCGCGGAGTCGTGGCGCGACTCGAAAAATCTTGAGTCGCTGAGATTCAGCGCCATGGGCACCGGAAGCGAGCCGCGCGCCAAAAGATCCGGCGGGAGCAGTGGCGAGCCGCGCGGGAAGGGCCACGCGGGGCGGAAATTTGGGCGAAAAACTTAGAAAGTCGATTTTTGTTTTAAAAAGGCCATGGGAGGGTGACAAGTGTCCCCCCATCCGATTCTGCACATGCATTATATTGACCAAGACTTGGTCATTTCTTTCAACATTTCATCTCTACACTCCATCTCTCTAAGTTAAAAGCTCATCCTTCTCTCTAAATTCCCAGAGGAATTCTAGCCTAAGGAAAAATCTGAAAAGTGTAATAGGAAGGAAAGGTTATTACAAGCTTGTGAGGACTATTGTGGTGGTGTTCTTGGAGAAAAGGCTAGCAAGGTGTTGGAATAAGTTTGGCAAAAACTTAAGGTAACATTTCTTCTCTTGTAGTTGGTATTGGGTGTTGCATGTTTAATAGGAAAAACTTGTAGTTGGAAAAATGCACTTAGAGTAGTTGCATGTAAGAAATGGGGTTGATTATGAAAGAATTGGTTAGGGGGATATTATAGCGTGTTGTTGCCTAAATACTACATTAGACTTGTTGGGTTAGTTATTTGTAACTTGTGAAATTTGAATTTTACACACCAAAGTTTAGGTGTGTAATCCCTAGTGTTGGTTGGTTGTTGAGCCTTAAACATGGCATTTGAGCATTAAAAATCGACCTTGGAAAAGGTGGCAATGTATGTAGAAACAAAGGAAAGCGCGATTTTCCGTAGGAAATTGGTGACTTTAACTTGGAAATTCTGCATTTGTAATTAGAGCTTGATAAGCGTATTGTGGTCATTTTAGGTTGACATACTACGTGCGGTAAATTGGACTTAGCTTGTGGATTGACCAGAAGAGGTATGTGGAGCTTTCCTATCTCTTGAGCATGATTAGTTGTACCTATGTAGTGCGGTGAGCGTCTGAGATTTGAAAATCTTCGTTTGTTATAAGCATTTGATACTTGCCGTTTTAAAAGAAAAGTATAAAAATCCTTGGACTTAAGGGAATGTGTTTTACTATTGTTAACTCTAATATAACGGCTTTATGGGGAGTTGGTTATATTAGTTTGTGAAAGTTTAATGGAGAAAGGTTTTGATGTTTTGAACTTGTGGAAGGAAAATGGTTTTAAGGCATGAATTGCCTAAGGTTTTACAAGAAACGAAGTCACTTAATTTAGAAGCTTGAGATAGTTTTAAAAGGAAATGTGACTTGTTTTGAAAAGAAATCGTAACTTGATACTATGGTGATTAGTATCTTGGAATTTTTGTATAAAAAGAGTTATTCCTTAAAAGGTTAGAGGTACATGATACTTGGGTTAAATTCCCGGATTTTTATTAAAAGACATGATCGTGCCTTAGGTATACTAAAATGAGGATGTATTAATACTATTAATAAGAAGTTAGGTGATTCTTAACTTGCTTAAGTTATGATAGGCCGGTAGTGCTTATGTTATGATATGATAGGCCGGTAGTGCTTATGTTATGATATGATAGGCCGGTAGTGCTTATGTTATGATATGATAGGCCGGTAGTGCTTATGTTATGTATGATAGCCGGATGAGCTATGTTATATATATATTGTTACGGGTAAACCCCGGGTTATTATTTATGCCATGGATTTGCTACCCATGATGCGAGTGCGGCGTTTGTACTCATGCGGATCTGGACCATAGGATCCATGCGGGTGAAATAGTCCCATGCGAGTACGCGATGGTACTCATGCGGATCCACAGGATCCATGCGGGTGAAATAGTCCCATGCGGGTGAAATAGTCCTATGACGAGGCGGATGACCTCATGCGGGTCCACAGGACCTATGCGGGTGAAATAGTCCCAGGAGTAGGATTGCTTAATGATACTACGGGCGAGTACCTGTTTTGATCATGAGCCTCCTATTTTTATGCTATAAAATGTATACTTGTTACTCTCATTATTAGTAAGGCACGGTCTGACATAATTTGGTTTTATCTATAACCTTAATGTATTTTGGACTTATGATATTACTACTGATATTTCCGATTTACATACTTGACGTTGTGTCGACCCCTTCGCCGGCCGCGTCATCTGCAGTAAGGGAAGCGGCGGTAGATCCTCGTTCTAGGATCTTGTACTCAGTGTCGTGAGCTCCATTTCTTGGAGGCTCGACTTTTGGTATGGTTCTCCCAGGTTGTTGTTATTTTGTACATTCAGGGCATGGCGGGGCCTGTCCGTCATAGTGTTATTCATTCTTAGAGGCCTGTAGTCTTGTCGTAACTTGGTTCGTTAAGGATGTATTCGGTTTATGTACTTTTAGGTTAGCTTGATTTAGGCTAGACTATTCTATATCTTAATGGTTGTTTATCTTGAGTTTACATTCATTGGTTTTCTCGATGTTGTGTCACTAGGGTGCGGGTTAAGGCAGGTCACGGTCGGGTTGGTCGTGACAAAAGTGGTATCGAAGCGATTAATCCTCGGAAAGAGTCTACAGCCGTATCTAGTAGAGTCTTGATTATCGGTGTGTTGTGCGCACCACATCTATAATCGTGAGGCTGCAGATATTTAGGATTAGTTCCCTGCTTTCACTCTAAGATCGTGCAATAGAGGCGTGTTATAGGTTGAATTTCCTCGGCGTATTTTTTCTGTATCGATTATGTCTCCGCGAGCAGCGCAGCCCGAGAAGGCAAGCGATAGAGAACTACCGGTGAGCACCGAGTCACGAGGCACGAGCCCGGTCGCTTACGAGCAGTGTTTGGACGGCGAAGTTACGACGTTGCAACCCCCAGTGGTCGGCGGCGGCGGCCATCGAGACGCGATACACGAGCCTCGATCCAGCGGCTTGGCGGAGGATATGGGCTACAAGGAGATAGCGATTCGGCGAGATCGTGGCGACGGAGAGATAGGTTGGAGACGGCGATTCATTTGTAGTTCGGCCACAGAGGCTGCTTCGAGGCGAGAGATTTTTGAGTTGTAGCCACCGAGTTTCACGGTCGAGACACGAGGATGATCCTCGGGAGTTTATCCGGCGATTCAGCGGATCATGGCGGTGATCGGGGCTTCGAGATCGATGGTCTTGAGTTCGCATCGGCTGCGGGATACGGCGATTGGCAGTACGATCGTGGGGCGTCGAGGAGAGCATGCTTCGGCCGTTTGGGACGAGTTCTCGAGAGGCATTCCTAGCCATTTCTTGCCTCCGCAGATGAGGAGGGCTCGCCGATAGATTTTTGTGGCCCGAGGCGAGAATGGGAGGGCGGTCCGAATACTGGCGTGGAGTTTGACTCATTGGCTAGGTATGTGCGCATTGGTAGCGACATGGAGGGCGGGGTGCCGTATGTCACGAGACTCGATGATCACTTGGCGAAGTTGCTCGGGGTGGCTCTTCACCGGGCATGGACATTGCCGCGTGCGAGCACATGCCCTCGGGTGTGAGGAACGCGGTAAGCGGATCGGCAGTATCGCGAGAAGAGGCGGAGCGAGGTCCTCTGGTAGTTTCGTGGTAAACGGCCTCGGCGAGACGAGGTTGCACCACGGCGATTCGAGCACTCCTCCACCATGCCGGGGCGTCTGAGTATTCGGGAAGCGGGGCGAGGTTCGAGGCTTGGGTTTCGGAGGACGAGTTCGGTCGGATGAGGCCACCCATGCCTCGGTGTGGTCGATGTGGTGATTGCCATTATGAAGTGTCGTGTTCCTCCAGGAGCTTGTTATTCTGCGGCGGCGAGGCGTTTGAGAGAGATTGTCCGTCCAGTGGCGAGAATATGATGGCTCAACCGGCGAAGTCGATGGTTGAATCTTCATCGTCGATGGCGATGCGCCCGGAGCGAGTATTCCGCGACGATGACAGGCGCGGCGGTCGTGGTAGAGGTTCGATTCAGCGGTCCTCGAGAACCGCATTTATGCTATGTCCACCGCCGGGACGGGGCGTCACGATGTCGTCCGCAGTACATTGTTGGTTTCTTCTTTGTGATGTTTATGCTTTGATAGATCCGAGTTCTACCTGTCTATATATCTCCTCATATTCTTTGGTAGAATAGGGATAGAGCGAGTCCATAGAATCCTTTGAGGTGGCTACGCCGGTAGGTGCCGGTGTTAGGCGGCGGGTATATAAGGCTTGCCGGTGACTATAGATGGTCGTCGGACTCAGTCGACTTGATAGAGTTGGACATGTGACTTCGATGTGATTATGGGTATGGATTGGCTATCGTCTTGCTATGCCAATGTAGCTGCGAGAGAGAGGTTAGTTCGGTTCGGTTTCTGGTGGCCGGTTATCGAGTGGAAGAAGTCTTGCGTCGCCAGGGTAGGTTTATTTCTTACCTCGAGGCTAGGAGGATGGTGCGGAAGGGTATATTTACCATTTGGTTCGGGTATTCGATCACGAGGTGAGATCACGGACCTTGATCGATTCGGTGGTTAGAGAGTTTCACGTTTTCCCAGGCGAGCTGGGTATCCTCACGAGAGGAGATTGAGTTTTGCATCGATTTGGCACGGACACTCGGCCGATATCTATTCCGCCATCTGAGAATGGCACTGCCGAGTTGAGGCGAAAGACCGGTGAAGGACTTGCTAGAAAAAGGCTTTATTAGGCCTAGTGTTTCTCGCAGAGCGCGGTGTTGTTTGTAAAGAAGAAAGATGGGGCGTTGCGTATGTGTATTGATTACGAGCGGTGAATAAGGTAACCATCAAAATAGATATCCTCCCGAGATTGATGATTTGTTTGACGATTGCGAGTGCGAGATGTTTTCAAGATCGACTGCGATCAGTTATCATCAGTGCGAGTTAGAGGCGAGATATCCGAAGACGCATTTAGGACGGTATGGGCACTATGAGTTGAGGTAATGTCTTTTGGATTGACCAACGCCCAGTGGTATTCATGGATTTGATGAATAGGGTGTTCGAGCCATTCTTGGATATGTTCGTTATAGTGTTCATTGATGATATCTTGGTGTATTCACGCCGAGCGGAAGCATCTGGATCATTTGAGGACGGTGTTGGGAGTCCTCAGGGACCGGCAGTTGTATGCCAAGTTCTCGAAATGCGAGTTTTGGCTGGATTCAGTGGCTTTCTTAGGACATGTTATCGGAGCCGATGGTATTCGGGTTGATCTGACAAAAGATTGAGGCGATCAGACTTGGCCTAGACCACTACAAGCAGTGCGCAGCTTTGGGCCTTGCAGTTATTATCGGAGGTTTGTGGAGAAGTTTGCTTCTATTTCAAACCTTTGACTAAGTGACTCGAGAAAGCGGCTATGTTCCGTGACGGATACTTGTGAGAAAGTTTCGGTTGCTAAAGGAGAAGTTGACGACGCCCCGTTCTTACTCTTCCGAGGTTTAGATGGATATGTGGTTTATTGTGGCGTCAGTGTCGGGCTTGGAGTGCGTCGATGCGGCGACGGCAAGGTTATAGCTTATGCGTCGGCGGCTTAGGAAACATGAGAAGAACTATCCCACACATGACTTGAGGCGGCGTGATGATTCGTGCCTTGAAGATCTGGAGGCATTATTTATATGGAGGGCATGTGGACATTTACACGGACCACAAAGTCTCCAAGACATCTTCACCAGAGGAGCCGAACTTGCGGCGAAGGCGGTGGTTGGAGCTACTTAAGGATTACGATGTTGATATTCGCACCCGGGGAAAGCGATGTAGTGGCGTATGCCCTTAGTCGCAGTCGATGGGTAGTCTATCGATGTTCGAGAGAAAAGGGATATGGTCCGAAAGCTACACGATTAGCAAGCCTTGGGGTTCGTTTGGTTGATTCCTAGTTAATGCGAATTCGGGTTCGAGAGGTCGCCGAGTCTTCCATCGTCGAGGAGGTGAAGAGGCGGCGATATGAGGATCCGATTTTGGTGCGATGCAGACGCAGCTCTCGGGAAGAGAAAGTCTATTTGAGTAGCACCGGATGGGGTGCTAAGATTCGAGGCGGTTGTGTGTTCCGATGTAGCAGGACTTCGTCGGTGCAGGGGAGCCTGCGGTGCTCGTTATTCGATTCATCCGGGTCGACTAAGATGTACCATGACCTCAGTGCATGTATTGGTGGGATGGTTTGAAGAGGGCGTGGCGGTTTTGTTGCCCGTGTCCTAATTGTCGGCGAGTTAAGGTTGAGCACGAAGCGGTGGGCTATTACAGTATTGATATTCGATGTGGAAGTGGGAGGTGGTCAACATGGACTTTATTCAGGTTACCTCGCACCCGGAGAGACATGATTCCATTTGGGTTATTGTTGTGGTGTGAAATCAGCCCACTTTCGATCGGGGCGGCGTTTCGGTAGAGGACTATGCCAGTTATATATTAGAGAGATTGTGAGATTGCGAGTCCGGTGTCGATTATATCGAGATAGAGAGCCTGTTCACGGCTAACTTCGAGGTCCTTCCGGAAGGATTAGGGACAGTGAGTCTCGGCGCGGCGTTCATCCTCGAGACGGACGAACAGGCGGCGCACTATCCGAACACTCGAGGATATGTTGCGGGCTTGTGTTATTGATTTCGGGGTAGTGGAGGATCATTTACCTCTTGTGGAGTTTGCTTATAACAACGGCTACCATTCTAGTGTTCGGATGGCGCGCATGAGGCCTTATACGGGAGAAGTGCAGTCACCCATAGGTTGGTTTGAAGTGGGAGAAGTGCGATTAATCGGGCGATTGGTTCGTGAGCGATGGATAAGGTGAAGCTTATCCAGAGGCGGTTATTAGCGGCCAGTCGGCGAAATCATATGCAGATCATCGGCGTCGACACTTAGAGTTTGAGGTTAATGATTGGGTCTTTACGAAAGTGTCACCCATGAAGGGTGTGATGAGATTTGGGAGGAAGAAACTTCGGCCCAGTACGTTGGTCGTATCAGATTGTCAGAAGAGTGGGCAAGGTTGCTATGAGTTGGATCTGCCGTCCGATCTTGTGGCGGTACATCCATTTTCACGTGTCTATGTTACGGAAATGCGTTGGAGATCGTCTAGAGTACACGATTCGGGATGTCGGTGTGAAGAAGTTATCGTATGAGAGAGTCCCAGCGATACTCGATCGTCGAGTTAGACGACTTCGGACGAAGGGCGTGGCTTCCGTCAGTCTTATGGCGGAGCGAGCAGGAGAAATGGCGTGGGAGCAGAGGATGACATGATGAAGAAGTATCCTCACTTATTCCTACACCTCCAGGTAACCCACTTTCTGCTTGTTAGTTTTGATTTAGTTGATTATGCTTGAGTAATGTTGTGGCTCGGGAGCATTCTTATTTGCAAAGGAATAGTTAAGAAGATATGTTTATATTGTGTTTTGTGTGAGGCTAGAAGGAACATTCGGACGAATGTTTCTAAGGGAGAATGTTATACCAGTGGTTCGAACTGGACCGCGGTCAGTCTGTGTATGGCCGGGCTTGAACGCAGCGCTTGGCGAGTGATTATGGGCGCATGGCCGGAAAGTCGGTTGACTCCGAGAAATCGAGTTGGCCGCTGAAGCATGGCGCAAAAGATCCGGTCCGCAGGAGTTGCGGCCGCGCGCCAGGAAGGCAGCGGCGTGGCGGGAAATTGGCGGAAAAACTTAGAAAGTCGATTTTTGTTTTAAAAAGGCCATGGGAGGGTGACAAGTGTCCCATCGATTCTGCTACATGCATTATATTGACCAAGACTTGGTCATTTCTTTCAACATTTCATCTCTACACTCCATCTCTCTAAGTTAAAAGCTCATCCTTCTCTCTAAATTCCCAGAGGAATTCTAGCCTAAGGAAAAATCTGAAAAGTGTAATAGGAAGGAAAGGTTATTACAAGCTTGTGAGGACTATTGTGGTGGTGTTCTTGGAGAAAAGGCTAGCAAGGTGTTGGAATAAGTTTGGCAAAAACTTAAGGTAACATTTCTTCTCTTGTAGTTGGTATTGGGTGTTGCATGTTTAATAGGAAGAACTTGTAGTTGGAAAAATGCACTTAGAGTAGTTAATGTAAGAAATGGGGTTGATTATGAAAGAATTGGTTAGGGGGATATTATGAGCGTGTTGTTGCCTAAATACTACATTAGACTTGTTGGGTTAGTCGTTGTAACTTGTGGGGCTGAATTTTACACACCAAAGTTTAGGTGTGTAATCCCCTTGGTGTTGGTTGGTTGTTGAGCCTTAAACGTGGCATTTGAGCATTAAAAATCGACCTTGGAAAAGGTGGCAATGTATGTAGAAACAAAGGAAACGCTGCCCAATTTTCCGTAGGAAATTGGTGACTTTAACTTGGAAATTCTGCATTTGTAATTAGAGCTTGATAAACGTATTGTGGTCATTTTAGGTTGACATACTACGTGCGGTAAATTGGACTTAGCTTGTGGATTGACCGAAGAGGTATGTGGAGCTTTCCTATCTCTTGAGCATGATTAGTTGTACCTATGTAGTACGGTAGACGTACAAGATTTGAAAATCTTCGTTTGTTATAAGCATTTGATACTTGCTTCGTTTTAAAAGAAAAGTATAAAAAATCCCTTGGACTTAAGGGAATGTGTTTTACTATTGTTAACTCTAATATAACGGCTTTATGGGGAGTTGGTTATATTAGTTTGTGAAAGTTTAATGGAGAAAGGTTTTGATGTTTTGAACTTGTGGAAGGAAAATGGTTTTAAGGCATGAATTGCCTAAGGTTTTACAAGAAACGAAGTCACTTAATTTAGAAGCTTGAGATAGTTTTAAAAGGAAATGTGACTTGTTTTGAAAAGAAATCGTAACTTGATACTATGGTGATTAGTATCTTGGAATTTTTGTATAAAAAGAGTTATTCCTTAAAAGGTTAGAGGTACATGATACTTGGGTTAAATTCCCGGATTTTTATTAAAAGACATGATCGTGCCTTAGGTATACTAAAAAGAGAGGATGTATTAATACTATTAATAAGAAGTTAGGTGATTCTTAACTTGCTTAAGTTATGATAGGCCGGTAGTGCTTATGTTATGATATGATAGGCCGGTAGTGCTTATGTTATGATATGATAGGCCGGTAGTGCTTATGTTATGATATGATAGGCCGGTAGTGCTTATGTTATGTATAATAGCCGGATGAGCTATGTTATATATATATTGTTACGGGTAAACCCCGGGTTATTATTTATGCCATGGATTTGCTACCCATGATGCGAGTGCGGCGTTTGTACTCATGCGGATGCGGACCATAGGATCGTGCGGGTGAAATAGTCTCGTGCAGTGCTGCGATGGTACTCATGCGGATCCACAGGATCCATGCGGGTGAAATAGTCCCGTGCGGGTGAAATAGTCCTATGGCGAGGCGGATGACCTCATGCGGGTCCACAGGACCTATGCGGGTGAAATAGTCCCGAGAGTAGGATTGCTTAATGATACTACAGGCGAGGTACCTGTTTTGATCATGAGCCTCTATTTTTATGCTATAAAATGTATACTTGTTACTCTCATTATTAGTAAGGCACGGTCTGACATAATTTGGTTTTATCTATAACCTTAATGTATTTTGGACTTATGATATTACTACAGTATTTTCGATTTACATACTTGGTACGTTGTGTGACCCCTTCCTGGGGCTGCGTTAAATCCGCAGTAAGGAAAGCGGCGGTAGATCCTCGTTCTAGGATCTTGTACTCAGTGTCGGGAGCTCCATTTCTTGGAGGCTCGACTTTTGGTATGGTTCTCCTGAGTTGTTGTTATTTTGTACATTCAGGGCATGGCGGGGCCCCTGTCCGTCATAGTGTTATTCATTCTTAGAGGCACGTAGTCTTGTCGAACTTGGTTCGTTAAGGATGAATGTTATTCGGTTTATGTACTTTTGGGTTAGCTTGATTTAGGCTAGACTATTCTATATCTTAATGGTTGTTTATCTTGAGTTTACATTCCGCTGGTTTTCTCTGATGTTGTGTCACTAGGGTGCCCGGGTTAAGGCACCGGTCACGGGTCCGGGTTCGGGTCGTGACAAAAAGGAATAGAATTTTCCAAATTATGAAAATTGTAAATTGTATATATACTCATTCATTAATAAAAATAATCAAGAGATTATTTCTTTCATGGTATAAGAAGTTTAGGTTCACAAAAATCCTACCGACTTTTTTTTCGCTGCCTCATCGATTTTCGTGCATTATTCTCGGAATTCGAGCCCCTTCCCTCATCTTCTCCCAAATTTTCTTCCAAATCCCTCCTTCACTTATTGTTCTTTCGTTATGTCTACGTCAAATAATACGTTTCATCCTGGCCTTTCAGTTTCCAACATCAGGAACCACAACCCTATTGTTATTGAGATGGAAAACATCCAATATGCAACGTGGACGGAATTATTCAAGATTCACACACACTCTCATCAAGTACTTCATCGCATCATCCCTTAGCCGCAGGCACAGAGCTTGCCCAAAAGTTGACCTGGTGTTAAGGACAATTCTTGATGTTACCGTTCTGTATTGGATTTGTTCCACTAACTCTACGGACCTCTTGCAAACAATTCTTGAACCCGACGCTACGGCAATGAAAACTTTAAATAGGGTGTGTGACATATTCCAAGATAACAAAAACTACCGTACGGTTACTCTTGAGCATGAATTTTTTTCATGTTAACATGTAGGATTTTCCGAACGTCTCAGCCTATTGTAAAAGGCTGAAGAAATTGGTGGATCAACACCGCAACATTTGTGCGCCCGTCACCAATGATCGTCTTGTTCTTCAGATGGTTGCAGGCCTTTTCGAGCCCTTTAGTGGCGTTGGAACTCTCCTTCGTTAAGATCCTCTACCATAATTCTATCAATCTCGTTTCATGATTCGTTATAAGAAGTCGACTTAGCTAAAAAGGAAGCTACTGGTGCAAATCCTATTGTCATAGTGACCACGTCTGACACCTCTCACCCATTCTTTGAGAATTCGGGACAAAACCGCAACAACGGTGGAGGTAAAAGGGTCAAAATCGAAAAAATAATGGCAAGAATCGCGATGGTAACGAAGGTGGCCGAAATATAGTGACGGTGGCAATGGCCTCGGGACAGTGGACCGCCAGCCAACTGGTCCCAACCGTGGGCTCCCTGGTCGTGGCCCAACAACTCTTATTTTCCGCCAAGCTCATATCCGAGAAAATAGGCCCTGTTCTAGCAACCATCTAGGCCTAGGTCGTCGAGTCCACATTCTGGCGGCACTTTTCTATATGTGTCGGGGCAGTAGGTCGGTGTGCTTGGACCTCAGGCCTTCCAGGCAGTGGGGCTCACACCGACACCAACAGATATTGCGGTTGCTATTCATATGCTTGGACTATCTCCTCCTGACCCGACTTGGTACATGGACACCGACGCCACTTCTCACATGACGTCCGATCAAGGTACTCTATCATATTATTTTAATTCGTGCAAACAACATGGTATTATCATTGGTAATAACAACTCAATTCCAATGCGTGGTTATGGTCATACCACGTTGTCTCTCATACATCTGTCTCTCTGGTCTTGAAAAATACTTTTCATGCCCCTAACTTAATTAAAAAATTGGCATTTGTCTGAAAATTTACCACTGACAATTGGATTTCTGTTAATTTTGATCCTTTTGGGTTTTCTGTGAATGATTTGAAGACGGGAACACCACTAATTATATGCAATAATAAGGGACACCTATATCCACTCACCACCAACACCAGTTTCTTGAGTCAAGCCATGCTTTCTACCTTTGTGGCTCTTGCTCCTTCCTTGTGGCATCCACGTCTGGGTCATCCGGGGTCGTCTATTATTTCATCGTTACATAAAAATAATTTTATTTCTTGTAAGGATACACAGAGTGCTCCACCTTGTTCATCATGTCCGTTAGGGAAACATGTTAGGTTACCATTTGTAGCTTCTACTTCTCGTACGTTGATGCCTTTAAATATTATTCATAGTGATTATGAACATCTCCCGTTTTGAGTTCTGTGGGTCATCGTTATTATGTATTATTATTCTAATTTTTATGAACTTTTTCCTATCCAAAAAATCTCAAGTGTTTTCCACATTTTTTAAATTTAGAGCCTTTGTCTTCAAATAATTCGATCGATAAATTAAAAATATTCAATGTGATAATGGCACGGAATATGATAATAAGTTAGTTCGGGATTTTTGTGATAGTAATAGTATAGTTTTTCGTTTTTCTTGTCCTTATACGTCCTCACAAATGTAAAAGTCGAACGAAAAATTCGCATCATTAATAATATTATCCGAGCTTTATTGATCCATCCGTCTGTACCTCCTTCTTTTTGGCATCATGCTCTACAAATGGATACTTACCTCCTTAATGTACTTCCTACCAAAGGGTTAGCATATCTCTCCTTAAAATTTTCTATAATAAAAATCTTTTGTATTCATATCTTAGGGTCTTTGGTGTTTATGCTATCCACTTTTTCCGTCGACTATGATTAACAAACTTCAAGTCCATTCTACTGCTTGTGTATTTTTGGGTTATCCATCTAATCATCATGGTTATAAATGTTTTGATTTATCATCTAATAAAATCATAGTTAGTCGTCATGTTATTTTTTATGAAACCCAATTTTCGTTTGCTAAAGTGAGTAGTCTCGTGCCTAATTCGTATAATTTTTTAGATGACGAGATCTCAATATATATTATCCACCATTTATCAGACATGTCCTGTGCCCAAAATCCCCTGGCAGGTCCACTCCAGCGCACTACCCCAATTCATGTTCCCACTGCCCCAGTTCATGTTTCCGTCATTGGGCCAACAGGCCCACTGCTTACTAGCTGATATGTCACCAACCCATCCACTACCCAAAATCTATTCAATTCTCCCCCGAGTCACAAACTTGTTACTCATAGTTAACGGGGTATTTTTAAACTAAAACGACATTTTAATCTAAATTCAAACGTTCTTAAATCTCCTCTACCTCATAACTCAGTGTCTGCCTTAAATGACCCGAATTGGAAATTGGCTATGAACGACGAATATAATGCTCTTATTAAAAATAAAACGTGGGAGTTGGTACTCTGTCCTTCTGATGTTAATATTATTCGGTCTATGTGGATTTTGCTCATAAAGATAATTCTGATGGTTTGTTTGCGATACATAAGGCTCATCTTGTAGGTGATGGTAAAACACAATAGTTGGCGTAGATTGTGGTGAGACATTTAGTCAGGTGGTCAAACCGGCTACCATTCACATTGTTCTCGGTCTGGCTCTTTCAAAAGCATGACTCATTCATCAGCTAGATATAAAGAATATTTTCTTATATGGTGATCTTCAGGAGACAGTTTACATGCATCAGTCCTTGGGTTTTTGAAACCCCACATATCCTAATCATGTCTTTTTATTGAAGAAGTCCTTGTATGGACTTAAGCAGGTCCCCGGGTGTGGTATAAGCGATTTGTCAACTATGTATCTACTATTTGGTTTTCTCACAACAAGTCTGATAATTCTCTATTCATCTATCATCGTGGTACTTCCCTAGCATATATTCTATTATATGTGGATGATATTATCTTGACTGCTTTTGATGATGATTTACGTAAGTCTATCATGACTCTACTCAGTTATGAGTTTGCTATGAAAGACTTAGGACCCTTGAGTTATTTCTTGGGAATTGTTGTCACCCGTCATGCAGGTGGGTTATTCCTCTCATAATGGAAATATGTCGTTGAGATCATTGAGCGGGCTGGTATGTCCTCGTTTAAGTCTACTTTCACTCTCATTGATACTAAACCCAAACTGGGTGTCGTGGCTGGCTCACCGTACGAGGATCCTACCCACTATCGCAGTCTTGCAGGAGCTCTTCAGTATTTTACTTTCACACGACCAGATATTACATATGTCGTACAAGATGTGTGTTTGTTTATGCATAATCCTAGAGTTGAGCACATGAATATGTTCAAACGCATTATACGTTACATCCAGGGAACACTTGACTATGACTTACACCTATATCCATCGTCGGTCCCTATACTTGTCTCGTATACAGATGTTGATTGGGGTGGCTGTCCAGATATCAGATGCTCCACTCCTGGTGATAACTTGGTCTCATGGTCTACAAAGCGACAGTCGACGTTATCACAATATAGTGCAGAGGTCGAGTATCGAGGGGTGACCCATTGGTATCTGAATCATGTTGGTTATGTAAGCTTCTCTTAGAGCTCCATTGTCCCATTCAGACAATCACCTGGGTATATTGTAATAATATTATTGCAGTCTATCTTTCTGGTAATTCGGTTCAACATCAGTGCACTAAACACATTGAGATGGATGTCACGCCCCGAACCCCGGGCCCGTGACTGGTGCCCTACCTGGGCACCCTTCTACATTAACAACTAAGTAAACTGCGGAAATTAAATAACGCCTCATTTTTTTTTAAAACCAATCGTGCGTGCAAGGGCAAAGCCGACAAGGCTGCCATATAATATACATAAACAAATGACACTACACTGTACACGAGTCAAATCCCACATATGAATACAGGCCTCTAAGAGTTTTACTGAACTATGACGGGACAAGGCCGCCAGTACCCATAATCGCATAAAGCACATCTTGAAAGAACTTATACCAAAAAGATAAACTCGAATGAAGGAGCTATCCAAAACTCGAGCGGTCCTACACTGCAGATCACCAAACAGCGTACCTAAACTGCGCAGATGAACGCAGCCGGAGGTCGAGGTCAAGAATGTACCAAGTATGTGAAGCAGAATGCGTAATGAAATCATAGCGCTAAACAAAGCAGAGACATGTATGATAGTCAACCTACGACACAATACATAAGCGATCATATCAAGTCGTGGACGCGTGCCTCAAAGTCACTACTCAAATATAACTATGGGTCTCACGCCCGTAATATCAACCATGCCCGTGGAATCCTTTCTCACTACTGGCATCCATGATATAACAATATCCTCGTGGTCGCGTGCCGGAATCCCACATCGTATAAGCGCACTACGGGTAATACAAACAACCGAATCTAACCCGCTCGGTCACACGCCGGAATCCCACATCGTATAAGCATGTCCATGAGTATCCTCGTGGTCGCGTGCCGAATCCCACATGGTATAAGCATGACCATGGGGTAACACAAATAATGGAAGCATACCCATGGAATCCCACCTCACTGTCGGTACGTCCAAGTAAACTTACAACAAGGCAGCCGACCCTCCAACCGAGAGTCGCGGCAACGTAATAAAACATAATACGTGTACTCAAATGCTATCACCAGCACACATTGGCAATTCTCAATTAAACAAGCCAAAGTACTTATCAAGGCACACATAGAATAATTCTCAATTAAACAAGTCAAAGTACTTATCAAGGCATACATAGAATAATTCTCAATTAAACAAGTCAAAGTACTTATCAAGGCACACATAGAATAATTCTCAATTAAACAAGCCAAAGTACTTATCAAGGCACACATAGAATAATTCTCAATTAAACAAGCCAAAGTACTACGTACGTACATTCTTTTCAAAAGACTCATTTTTATGCAAAACCCCAAGATACTAACACCCGTAGTATCAAGGTGTGTCTATTTTTCAAAGTAAGTTACTACACTTTTAGAAAACTCATTTCAAAGCTTGAAATCAAGTAACTTCAAATTTTCACAATCTAGGCAACTTATGCCTAATAATCAAAATAGACAACTTTCTTAACCTTTCATAAAGTCGTTATAACCAACTTCCCATAAAGACGTTATAACCCTTTATTGTTTTAGACATATTCATTCCTTTTTATAACCAAGAGACTTATACTTAAAACCAAGTATCACATACTTACAAATCAAGTTTCTTAACTTTCAAAATACTTCAAGTCTCTTAATATTTAGAAAACAAGTTTCTTCTACTTTTAAACTTCAAGTAACTCACACCTTTAAAACAAGTTACTTCTCTTAAATCATGTCATTTCTCCTCTCTTAAAACGATTAAGTAAATCACTCATTTGACTCCCCTAAAGTCATTATAACAACCCTTAGGTTTTGGAACTAATGCACTAGCCAAAAGATTTGGAAACCCCTTCCTTTTCAAGACTCTATGTACTTTAAGAAAATACTTTCACTTATAAGAATCCAACTTCACTAAGGAAATGGATTATACAACTTACAATTTAAACATCAAAGTACAATCAAGGAAGTACATAGAACAAATTCTATTTTAGGCAATCCAAATACAACCAAGGAATGGATCATTTAAGGAGTAGGACATACTTTCTTTATCTTAAGGAATCATGCTAGAAGAGCAGATAGTTCACATACCTTTTCGGCTAAAATCCACAAGCTAAGCCGAATACACCGTACGTAGAAGTGTCAATCTATAATGGTCACAACAAGACTATCAACTTCTAGTCTCTAACGTAGAATAATACTAAGTATACGGTCTCTAATTCTACGGAAAATCGGGCAGCACTTCCTTTGTTTCTACTCACTTTGCCACCTTTTTCAAGGCCGAATATAATAACCAACACGCCACATTTAAGGCTCAAAACAACAACCAAACAAAGGGGATTACACGCCTTACAATACGTGTAAAATTCCTCCCCACAATTAATACGAAGTAGTTCCACATTCAAGCCATTCTCGGCCAACAACATAACCAACAATTCAAAGTCTTTTCCAATCCTTTTCCAATTCCAAGTTCTAAGGTCTAACATGTTATATAGTCATAAACAACTTCAACAACTACAATTTTCTTCTTTATACAACATGCGACGACTTAAACTAATAATCAACTTGAATTGTAGTCTTAAGGCTAACATGCTAGTTTTCGGATTAGGGTTCCAATAGCCAATATACTTATCAAACTTCATTCTATATATCCCATGCTTGCTAATATCCATAGCTACAACAATAAGTAAACTCAATTACTAAAACGACGAGAATTATACCTTTATAAGCCCTTAGAATTTCCAAGATTCAAAGTCGCGTCTTAGCAATTCTTAGCTCCTTTCCTTATGTTCCAATCCGCTTCAAGCACTCCTTAGAAGCCTATGAAGAACCCATCTTCAAGTTCCAACTTCAAAGTTGAAGAACTTCCTAAGTTTCCGCCTTGCGACTAATACGAAAACACCGTTTTTCCGAAATCTTTCTATTGAGATATCCTTACAATACTCTTAGGGACCTTGGGTTTAAGTCTTGTGAACAATTGATCAAAACTACAAAAAATTTGTGTTGGACAAGGACCAAACCCGAGAGTTATGTCTTGCACAAGAATGAGTGAAATAATTCTAAGTGTTTCAAGAGCTTGTCTTGCACTAGTAGTATGCTTATATAACACATTGGAGGGCTTAGATGAACACACTTGTGGGCTAGGATGAAGGACAATTAATGTAAAGCCAAGTGGACAAGTTGACTTGGTCAACAATCTCAAACTAGCAAGACTTATCTTCCTTGATGGTCAATGACCATTTTACCCTTACAAATTTCGACCAAGACCATGTGGGAGAGGTGCCACATGTCGCCCTCTCATTCGTTCATAAAATTCCGTAACCCTCGTGGGCCCCACAAAACGTAAAATTCCTCGGGTGGGCCCCACATGACCAAATCCGTAAAAAATAAATTTCCATTAGGTTAATAAGTTCCATACTCTTCAAATAATGCATTTTGAGAATCCAATTCTCAACAACGAACATTTTTCCTTTCCGACGTTCGGAAGATTTTCCGTCGGAAAAACAATTCTTCCTTTCGTACCAATTTCCAAGTCTTGATTCCTTACGTACATTCTCTTATACATGTCCTGGACTTACGGGGTGTAACAATGGATATCCACTTTGTTCGCGAAAAGGTAACTCGTGGACAAGTACATGTCTTACATGTCATTTCTAGGTACCAAATTGCATACATTTTTTACTAAGGGTCTATTTGAAGATTTTAGGGACAATCTCAGCGTACGACGACCGCTCGCTATGACTATGGGGGTGTGAAAATATACTACCATATACATGGTATATACACGGTATACAATACCTTGTGTATACCGTGTACATCACGGAAACCCAAGAAAATTGGGAGACAGTGATATACATGGTTCACACTGTGTATGTCTCTGTTTTTGATAGTATATTAATTGTATATAATTAACATTGTACACTTATCATAATTGTAGAATTTTTGTATAAATAGAATAATGTTTTGAAAGTAGAATAGGAATATTTAATTTTTATATTATGAAAATCGTAAATTATATATATATATATATATATATATATACTCATTCATTAATAAAAATAATGAAGGGATTATTTTTTTCAAATATTTTGAAAAACAAAAGTAGTACTTATAAGATAAATGAAAAATGAGCTGCACATACATTAGAAGGGTAATAAATAGCAGTACAAATTGTTCAGGTGGTCAAACCTTGAACAGGGCTTGTGTGGAGAAAATAAATGTCACTTGTCAGATGAGTATTTTTCAGAAGGCGGTTATGTTTTAAATAATTTTTAAGAACTGCTATGTTTTAAACAGTGTTTAATATAAGCGGTTATCTGATGCCATTTTATGTGACGCTAATCGGTATCATTTGGTAGCAAATATAATAAGTGTGATAAGCCTTAAGAGAAGAATAAAATGGAAAAATTACATGATGTTGCGAATACTTTAAACTGTTATTATGATGCATAGTTATAGTTTCAAAAAATTATGAAATGCCACTACATTTTGGTTTTGTAGCAAATCACAATACACATGCGTAATTGTATGTTGATATAATATGCGTTGATACAATTTTTCTCGTGATTTCAACCGATACAGTATGCGTTGATACTGTTGATGTTGTGTGAGTATTGTGACAACATCAGGTGTTATGCATGGACAACATCTTGCAGTGTTCTGCAGATGTTGCCCGCAGTGTTGTGCAACATCCTGCAGTGTCCTGCAGATGTTGTCTCCGATGTTGCCGCAACATCTCACCAAACATCTTTGGAAACGATTTTGCCTATTCTTCCGGCCAAAACAATTTTTTTTACTGTGAGTTAAAAATGCCCTAGGCAAGCTGAATATGGAGCTGTGTTTAAAACGTGGGAATTGAAGGAGTCAAGCTTGGAGTCGAAGCAGCTTGAAGACCAAGTCAAAATAGACCAAGTCAAAGTTGTTGAGAAATTCATGGAGCTGGAATAGGTCCAAGCTGCAGCCTTCTTTCTCTCAACTTCCACAACCAACCAGCGAGAGTTTCAAAGAAGTTTTTCACTATATATAGAGGAGGAACTTCAAAATATTGATATCCAGAATCAAAATGTAAAAATACCAAGAGAGCTCTCGGGATTTCGCTTCAGAAATCTGGATCAACATTTTAGCATAAAGATTTTAACATCTTGTCTCACATTACAATTGCTATCCTTATTCTAGATTAAGCTTACTGTTCAAGCAATTGTAATGAATATGTTGTATTTGTCTTTTTAGATTATTTTTACTTTAGGCGAAGTCATCTGCGACTTCATTTTTTGTAATTTCTTTTCTGTTTGTAACGCTCAATTTGTAAAAAGAAATTCATTTGTAATTGTATATAATATATACAATTCTTTTGGTCATTGACCATCAAGGGATATATTAATATATACCCTTTAAAATATAAATCTTGTGTCTTTTACTTTTTCGCTGCATTTATACTCTTAAGATTTATTCTGTTTTTATCAGATGTTGTCATCAATGTTGTCTCAACATTGTAGGCAACATCCCGAAATTATTTCAGTTATTCTTGATGTTTCGATTTTAATCTTATTTATCCATATCCCGGGACCCAACAAGTGGTATCAAATTCAACACTTGACACAATAAGTGTTTGGTCATGTTATTCTAAGCTATGGATCCGGCAAATCCAAAATATTGGTAGACTTTCCGTTGGTTCAAATTATGCCTATTGGATCGTCTATGTTCTCATATCAAATTAATTGATGTTAGGTATGTATATCTATAATCCATGGGTATGTTGTATCAATGTAGCCGCCGGATGAGGAATGTGACATTCTTGTTACATTCAAATCCAAATGGACGACTGAGAAACCAATAAAGTGAACTACAACGAAAAAGCCTTATATGCAATATTTGTTTATGGCTAAGGATACTTAGGAG
Organism: Przewalskia tangutica; assembly: GCA_029844215.1. NCBI lineage: Eukaryota > Viridiplantae > Streptophyta > Magnoliopsida > Solanales > Solanaceae > Przewalskia > Przewalskia tangutica. The sequence goes on along the minus strand of CM056718.1, from coordinate 137,751,728 downwards.
ACCTTACAAATGTTATTTAAAGGTAGCTCGAGTATTCAACGTATGAAGCTTTGCATACTCATGAGCCGATATGAACATTTGAGGATGGAAGAAACGGAAGACGTAAAATTTTATTTTGAAAAGTTGACTGACATTTCCAGATTTATAATGTTGGAATTAATGTTGTAACATTTGTGACAACATATTTCTTGTATGTGAATATGTTGGGACAAATGTTGGATAACATTCTGCCCAACATTCCTTCTAGTAAATGTCAAGTGTTTGGTGTTTCTTTAACCAACACCCAACTTATGGAAAAACTCTCTGTTCTCTTCCTAAGAAGTTCAATATAAAAATTTGTGTGATTGAAGAAGTTTGTGATGGTGCTAATGTTGTCTTGCTCTCTCGAAAATTCATTTCGATGGTGAGAAAGATCAACAATGATAGGTTTAAGTCTAAATCCAAAGAGTACCAAAGTCAAACCTTTAATCATCAATCCACTAGATTTTCTCCAAATACACAAAAAGGTAACTAAGGAAATTCAATTCGGATCATACCAAATTTGATCTCAAACAGCTTGAGTCCGGACATGCATGCTCAAGTTGGGGTCATTATGCTAATAAATGTACAAACACTCTTAGAAATTTGGTAAGAGTCGGTGAGTTTTTCTTAGTGATGATGAAGAAGATCCAGAACCAAAATCACAAGCAAATGCAATGTTGGATGCTGTTTTCGAACAATTTCTGTTGATAGCGAAGATGTCATCGATAATGTTGTCTCATCATCTGTGGCAACATTTGTAGTACTCTGCATGTGTTGCTCAACATCTGTGGCAACATCAGCGACAACATCTACGAAAACATCTCTAAGGTATGAATATTTTTACTATCCAGGCGTAAATTGCTTTAGTGATTTTATTTCAACTAGTGAGGCTCTATGATTGGATCAAGTTGACTCTCAAGATGACATGATTAAGGAAGTACAAAATCTTTGTAAATCTTTAATCATTGAATCTGAGCAACGTGACTCAAAAGTCAAATCTTTAACTCATGAGAACCATGTTTTAAAAGGCACAATTACCCATTTAGTGGTAGCACTTACCAAAAAGGATCTCTAATTTGGTAAGATTCGTGTAAAATTTGGATTCTGCCGTAGTCACTTTCCAGAAGCTCAACACGAGGATCTTAAAATTGGATGAAATTCTTTACTTCAATAAGTCTTCATATGCAGGTATTGGGTATAAAAAATCTCTTAAAATTGTTTATCCTAATTTCGTTGATAAAAATGAGAAAATCTTTCTATAAATGAAAGATTATCTTGTCTAAATCAAAGAATAATCTGAAGTATGTGGGTAGTTACTTAAATTTTCTTGGAAATGTAATGACATACTACTTCAAACTTCAAAATTCTGTGAACAAGGTGTTGCCTAAAATGTCGTCTAAAATGTTGTCCAAACATTTCAGACAACATTCGAAACTACATTTCTGAACAGAAAAGGAGAAAACAGTTTAAGAGAGATTGAGTTCTCAAAATGGACTTAACTTGTAATATCTTTATTACTGCATTAGAAAACTAACATTGCAGGTTCTTGGTACTTTAATTGTGAGCATTCATGCCACATGACAAGTACGAAAGACTTTATGAAGAACTAAGAGTCATTCAATAGAGGTTACGTGACTTTTTGGAGGTGGGAGTAAGATCAAGATTATTGGTAAAGAAACGCTGAATGGTTCTGATGTACCAGCCTTGAAGATTGTACTTCATATTGATGGCTAGTTGCTAACCTTCTTAGCATACTTTGTGATGATGACCTCAAGGTAAAATAATCTCTGAAGTTTGTATGAAAGATAAGCAAACACATGTTGTCCTTAATGTTGCCCAACACGACGGACAACATTCAGGTATGTCTCTCTGTTTTCAGTTATTGCATGTGGATCTAATGGATCCAATTGCAGTAGACAACCTACGGGCATGAGGTATTCCTTTGTTATTGTGGCTGATTTTTCTATGTACACATGGAGATATTTCTTTAAACGAAAAATCATGAACCTTTGATATGTTTAAAGCTTTACACTCTAGAATTATGAATCTGTTTTGTTCTCTTATTTTTGGATTAGATCCGATCATGGAAATGATTTTGAAAACCGTTCTTTTGTAAAAATGTGTGAAAAGAAAGGGATTTTCCATGAATTTTATGCTCCCAAAACTCCTCAGTAGAATGGGGTAGCAGAAAGGACGAACAAAACCTTGCAAGAAATGGAAGAGGGATGTTAAGTTCTAAACAAATGTCAAATAAGTTTTTTTATGGCAGAAGCCTTAAACACCACATCTCTAATAGAGTCTACCTAAGACCAAGTGCTAAAATGACATCCTTTGAAATAATATTTGAGTTACTTTTATATCTCTTTTGGGTGCATTTGGTACATCTTAAATAACAGGTATCATTGGGCGAAGTTTGACTCTAAGAATGAGAAAGAAATTTTTATTGGCTAGTCATGCTTATCGTTTATACAATCCGTGGACCAAGACCCAACAAGAGTTGATCAATGTTATTTTTGGTGATCTTACTGATGTGACAGGTAAATCATCAGAAAACAACATTGCAGTTACAGTAGAAAAAGAGCAAACTGCAGAATCAGATGTTGTCCCAAATGTTGTCACAACATCAGAGGCAACATCTGAATCAACTGAAGAGACCACAAGGGTCGAAGTAGAGGAGGAGTCCAGAACTTAATTTCAAGATCAAGTGAGAAGTGACCCTCCATCAAGGATTGGTAAGAATCATCTCTCAGACCAGATGATAGGGGGAGTCTATGAAAGAATTATAACAAGAGAGAAAGAGTCAATCAAATACCGAGAGATGATAAGGTATGTGTGTATGTCTATCATATAACAACAGGTTAGTCTTTCTTGTTTCATATCTACTTTAAAACCAAAAATATTTTGGAAGCACTAAAAGATGATTTTTGGATTCAAGAAATGCAAGAAGAGCTTGAGCAACATTCTCGAAATGATGTCTGAGATCCGGTTCCAAGTCTTAACAATTCAAATGTTATTGGAACTAAATGGATCTTTAACTCAGACTAATCGAGAACTATAGTTCAAAATAAATCTCATCTAAGTGGCTCAAGGCTATACACAGGTTAAAGGTACGGACTATGACGAAACCTTTGCACATGTGGCTAGAACTGAATCAATTAGACTTACTCTTGCTATTGATTGTTGTCTAAAAATTATCTTGTACCAATTGGATGTTAAAAGTGCTTTCCTAAGTGGTTTTTCTTGATAATAAAATCTATGTTTTGGGGATCCTCACCACCCACATTGTGTATACAAGCAAAAAAAATGCTTTGTATAGGTTGAAACAAGCCCCTTGTGTGTGGTATGATCGTTTGATTAGACTTCTACTTGATTTTGGTTTAGACGTGATGAATCTGATAGAACTTTATTTATAAAATGTCACGGTGTAGATATTATCATCGCTCAAATTTATGTAAATGACATAGTTTTTGGCTCGTCCTCACAGTCGTACCTTAAGATTTTTTGTCGAGGCTATGTGATCAACATTTGAGATGAGCATAATTGGGGAACTACCTTATTTCTTAGGCCTGCAGATAAAGCAAAGTGAAGATGAAACTTTCATCGCACAAACCAAATATGCCAAGAATATAGTTAGAAGATTTGGATTGGAGAGTGCTAAACATGTGAAAACTCCAATGAGCTTCTCGCAAAAAGGTATGTAAAGACGATGTTGGCGAAGATGTTGACCCAATATTGTACCAATCCATGATAAGTAGTCTTTTGTATCTTACTGTTAGTCGTCCAACATTATGTTTAGTGTATTTGTGTGTGCATGTGTTCAAGCCTGTCCCAAAATATTCCACTTAAATGCCGTAAAACGTATTATTCGATATGTTGTTGACACATATGAGTTGAGAATTTTGGTATTCCAATGACACTTATCCTAACTTAATAGGATTTAGTGACTTGGATTGGGCTGGAGATGTGAATGATAGGGAGAATACAAATAGAGGATATTGTTACCTTGACAACAATCTTATACATCTTTTTTCAAGCAACACTATAATTTTGTACTGTGATAATCTGAGTGCTATTAATATTTCCAAAAATTCTGTTCACCATTCAAGTACAAAACACATAGACATAAGACATCATTTTTTAAGAGACTTAGTGGAAAAACAACTAGTTCAAATCGAACATGTTGATACTCTTTCTCAACTAGCTGATATTTTTACCAAACCCCTAGATCATGAGAGATTTTCTAGCTTGAAAAAATCTCTTGGTCTCTGTTTTCTCTGAAAATAAGATAGGCTATGTAGTTGTTGTCCTAAATGTTGACCTAACATTCTGGGTAACATTTACTGTTTGAGTCAATTTGCAGGATATGTGTTGTAGTAATGTTGCACTGTTTTCAAAAGAATCAAGCATGACTTTACAAGGACAATGTTTGAATGTGATACCGTTCTCTGCGATGATGTATATCATAAAAAAGGAGTATCATAAGAAGACGAAGCCTCAACTAAAGATTTGGTTTTATACAAAAAGAGCAAAACTCTAAGTTTAGTACCGTTCATATTCTATAGGAGTACCATGTGCTTCAAGAAGGTTGAAAATTCCTTAATATTTTTTTTTATCCATATGTGTTCAACTAAGTTGATTAAGGACAATGATAAAATGTCATATTTGTCCAGCGATCAGTCTCATAGGGAACATATACGGAAAACCATTTGCCAAATCAGAAAATCCTTGATGTCTCAAAATACTTGTTGAACTTTGAAATGTTGTCAACATCATTCACAACATCATGTTCCAGTACATTGATCAATCTTGTTTTTTTTAATTTTTTCTGGATTGTGGTATGTAACACGTCTCTCTAAATAACGAAAATCCAAAATTCAATAGGACCGTTTCTTTTTAAATTTTTAATGATATTTTGTGCTATGTAAAACCTTTTGTTTTAGGGATGTGAAGAGTTCCAATTATTCTACACTACCTATTTTTTGGGAATATTGTTGTGAGTTGCTTAAAGAAATGTTGTCTTGTATATAATACTCTTCTTATTTGTTATTTTTCATGTCATTTCAAGAATTTATATATATATATGTTTAAAAAAATGAGGGAAAAATCACCTCCTCAGATTATTTTCTATATCTCCGATGAAATCATCACCATTTCACACTTCAATCATGGATGGTTGTTATATATATATATATATATATATATATATATATATATATATATATATATTGTTTGTGAGTTGTTACATTTATATATATGTCATATCTATATATATATATATATATATATATATATATATATATATATATAAACGTATCTTGATTAATTCTCAAAATTCTCTCCTACATATTCACCAATAAAATACTTCTCCAATGTCAACAAAACTGTCAGATAACACTCCATTAAATACCCCATGAACATTAGCCATTTGTCGAATACGAAGAGCCCAAGCTCAATACCTCTCAGCAAACTTGAAAACCCGTCTTCCTCTAGGATAGAAATATTGACTTGAACTGGAAGAAGGAAGCAGGAAATGACGATGTTGTCAGGAATGTTATCGACGATCTAGGCAAATTCATTTATAGAGATGTTGCCTGCGATGTTGTATCAACGATCTAGGCAAAGTCATTTACAGAGATGTTGTCAGTGATGTTGTCACAACATCGCAGGCAACATCCAGAGTTCATTTCATGATACTGCTTTCTCCACAAAAAGGGGGAGAAAATGTTGTTATCTATGTAGGAGGAGAAGAGCAAGGGGAGATTGATGATGCTGAACCTGAACTGTTCATGTTTGGTTAATATGTGAGTTTTGTGAAGAAAGACAAAAAAAGGGAGATTGTAAACGTTGGAATTAAAGAGGGAGATTGTTAACGTTGGAATTAGTGTTGTAACATTTGTAACAACATATCTACATACATGTATGGATATATGTTAGGACAAATGTTACGCAACACCTTGACCAACATTTCTTCTAAATTGATTTTGTCTTACTTCACGCTGATGGATATTGATATGTGTGGACAGTGAGACAGTTCTATGTTTAGTCTGTAAATATATTTGTATATATTTTATTTGTGGATGATGTATGGATATTAGTCTCTTGGTACTTACAACAATGTTGTACGTATGTTGTGACTGACAAATATATGTTCTTACTAACCTAATTTACAATACAATAGTTGAAACTTATAACTACAGATTGAGGGGGAGCATGACTACAATCTTGCTGAGTTTGAAATGTTATGGGAAACATTTACAATCAGTCGTATCCTTGACATTTTTAGATTTGTATGCAGTTTTGTGAAGAAATTCAAAAAGGGGAGATTGTTGATGTTGTGTGAGTGTTGTGACAACACCAGGTGTTATGCCTGGACAACATCTTGCAGTGTTCTGCAGATGTTTTCCGCAGTGTTGTGCAACATCCTGCAGTGTCCTGCAGATGGTGTCTCCGATGTTGCCGCAACATCTCATCCAATATCTTTGTAAATAATTTTGTCTATTATTCCGGCCAAAATAATATTTGTTACTGTGAGTTAAAAATGCCCTAGGCAAGCTGAATATGGAGCTGTGTTTAAAACGTGAGAATTGAAGGAGTCAAGCTTGGAGTCGAAGCAGCTTGAAGACCAAGTCAAAGTAGACCAAATCAAAGTTGTTGAGAAATTCATGGAGCTGGAATAGGTCCAAGTTACAGCCTTCTTTCTCTCAACTTCCACAACCAACCAACGAGAGTTTCAAGGAAGTTTCTCACTATATATAGAGGAGGAACTTCAGAGTATTGATATCCAGAATCAAAATATAAAAATACCAAGAGAGCTCTCAGGATTTCGCTTCAGAAATCTGGATCAACATTTTAGCCTAAAGATTTTAACATCGTGTCCCACATTACAATTGCTATTTTTATTCTAGATTAAGCTTACTGTTCAAGCAATTGTAATGAAGATGTTGTATTTGTCTTTTTAGATTATTTTTACTTTAGGCGAAGTCATCTGCGACTTCATTTTTTGTAATTTCTTTTCGTTCAGAATACCAATTTGTAAAAAGAAATTCATTTGTAATTGTATATAATATATACAATTCTTTTGGTCATTGACCATCAAGGGATATATTAATATATACCCTTGAAAATATAAACCTTGTGTCTTTTACTTTTCCGCTGCATTTATACTCTTAAGGTTTATTCTGTTTTTCTCAAATGTTGCCACCAATATTGTCTCAACATTGTAGGCAACATCCAGAAACTGTTTCAGTTATTCTTGCTGTTTCGATTTTATCTTACTTATCTATAGCTCGGGACCCAACAAATACAATTGATACCCGTATGATACATCTGATACATGACGACTGATACAACTTTTTCGTTGATATAATTGATACTCGACTGATACAACTCCGCATGATACAACAATTGTAGTTGTGTCTCGTAAATATGAAAACTATAACTACATTTTGTATATAATTATACTCTAAATTGTAGCCATTTATGAAATTTTCTCAGTAAAAATCTACGCAAAATGAGACAATTAAAGCAGTTAAAATGTAGAGTGCTCCAGCCTCCAATTACTCTTTTTAGATTTCGATATTCCTATTTCCATTTTTGGTGCAGCTTCCAGTTGACATGTTTTCAATGTATTCTTAAAAATATCAGGTATGAAACAATTGGCAACTTTGTCCTGTTGGTATGTGGTATCAATCAAGTGCCACTTCTTGATTACGACTTTGGACCAATCTCTATTCTTGCTTCAAAAAATGTCTACTTATTGCCTCATTTTCTTTCTTTTTTTCTTTTTTGCATGGGGGATAAAATATCAAAAAGTTAATTTTAGTCTCCAGAAAAAAACAAAAACTGAAAGAAAAAAGTTGGAATCCTCAAATCCACATTGAGAGATTATCGCTTGAAATTAAAATAAAATTTACATATTCAAAAAATATTACATAAAAAAGTATATACTATCATATAACTTGAGTTCAAATCGAAATAGAATTTGTTTAACTGATCAAATATAGGAGTAATAGTATCATTTTTCTGGTTTAAATATAACATTAACACTAGACTCAAATAAAAGCTAAATATATAACTATATTTTTGAAAAGTTGCGGGCAATGATTTTACTCCCTTGAGATAATTTTATAGCAAATTTGAATATCGCTGTGGTATTTGTGGATTAAAATGGATGTACGAAAATAATATACAACTACTACTAGTGTTTCGAAAGGATAAACAATAATGAATTACAACATTTAACAAACTTGTAGCCAACAGGAGTTGATGCTACAATAAACTTGTAGCCAACAAGAGTTGGGGCTACAATAAACTTGTGAGTTCTTGATATGTCTTAAATGGTTCTTGAATCTGTCGTCCTGGATCTTCGTTCAATTGCAACAAACTACAAGATAACCTGAAACCAAGAGACACTAAATCTCTACTTGTTACAACTGTACTGAGTCGAGTGTTAGCACTTTGTCCTTAAGACATAATTGCCCCGTATATATCCTTTTACGTTTATGGGCAACTGTCTCCCAAGATAAAACGACATCAAACAAATGAGCAAACGAACTCAAGTGTTTCTCAAGAAGAACCTTTGAGTATGTGAAAGTATGCTAGAGAGGAAGAAGTTTAGAAAAATCTGAACTAAACAAGAGTAAAGTGTATTCTACAATTGAGCCAAAGCCTCAATTTATATTATGATGAAGATGACTTCTCAACTAGCCAAGTAATGGTCTTCAATAGCCATGTAATGACACTTATTGATGGGTTAAAATCAGTCAAATAATGGCTGAATTCAAGTGCCAAATAATGGAGGATCAATGCTCCAAAATCAGTCCAAAAGTCATAAATTTTTTGTCTTCCGTCGAAACATTCTGCCATCGAAGCGCTGCGATCCTGTCTGGGAGGCGCTGCGGCACTTGAATTCCAGTGGCTACCAGACACCAAGGCGTCGCGGCTCCGACGGTGGTTGCGTCGCGGCCCTTCACGGCTCCGCGACGATTTCCGACTCGTTTTATCTTTTACACATCGTAAACCTCTTCCTTCATTTACCAACATGAAACACTCGTCATTTGATCAATAATCGTCTATCATTTCATCTCTCAAATATTTCATTTACGTACCAATATTTTTTTCACTAATAAAATTTATGATCTTTGGTACAACGTATGCATGTGTGTGAAAACGACGTTTCCGACGTACAGGGTCCTAATTATTCGAGTCATAAATAATAGGATTAACTTTATTTCACGTTAATAAATTTCCAACAATCCCCTCTTGAAAGAGATTTTGGCACACTCACATGGTGTCTTTCTAGCAACTTTTCGGCAGATCGACGTTGCATCTGGATAGATAGTCGTGGTTTTGAACCTTCCATAGTAGAATACCATCAGACTTACTTACTGCGCGGTGAATGTGTGTTAGGCGTATTTTGTATACGTCTTTTGAGTCATTTTTAGTTACTCTTTTACTCGTTTTTGTTGTGTTTGATATAGTATTAGATTTGTTTTTTTTTTTGAGTCACAGCGGTTTCAAAAGGCAAAATAGCGAAAAAGAGCGAGAATTGGGCAGAAAATGTGCTCCCGAGGCAAAAAGGACGAAATTTAGTACATCAGGACGAAAGATTTTCAGCACCGCGGTGCCACTATGCAGAACCGCGGTGCCATATTTGTTGAGAAGGTTCAGGAGTTTAGGCACCGCGGTCTGCATGCAGAATCATGCAGGTGGAAAATCTCGCCCAAGAAAAATTGGCTAAGGGCAGATTGATCCATAAGACACGAAATTTGGAACATATTTAAGCCATAGAGATTAATGCTATGAGGGGTGGGTCATTATACAATATAGCACAACACAAGACAACATGAGAGGCTACAATTGGAGACTTAGTTCGCAGTAATTTCTTTTCTTTCGTTTTAATTTAGTTTATGTATGATTGTGTTAGTTCTTAGCGTGACTATGGCGAGGAGCTAAACACTTTATTAGGGCTTTCCTTATGAATCGCTTGAAACTTCTATTCATGAATTAATGCAGTAGTTTGATTTCTTCTTCACTTGATTAAGATTTAGTCAATAATTGGTATGAATGTTTGATAATTAATTGATCACTAATTATCATAATATATATGATTTCGAATCAAGAATCGAGAGGAGAGATTTGGATATGTTGTAATTGACTAGACATAGGTTAAAATTGCGGACGCCAGTACCCCGATACTTGTGTAGCATTATAGGTTACTGTTCTTAATCCTCCTATGTGGTAAATCCTATCATAGAAATATAGAAGGGTTCTGCACTGGGGTTGTGTGATTATGTTCTAACCGGAATATAAGCCGCTATCTTAACGTAGCAGAAGAAGTCATTCTAGTTGCATTAAGAATTGAATAGAGTAGATAGTCGAGGATTTTGGAAGCCCTAATTCATTCATAACTGATTACAACTTAAATAGTTCAGTAATTCTTGCAATTATTCTAATAGTTAAACAAAAACCCAACTCAAATATCGATTGCTAAATAGATAACATAAAATAGATGAACGATAATTAGAAACCAGTTTCTGAGGACGATATTCGGTCTTATTAGACTATATTACTTGTCAACGATGCATACACTTGCGTGAGCATTCGAAATATCGCTAACAAGCTTTTGGCGCCGTTGTCGGGGACTGGCGTACATCTAATATCGAACCATCTATTTTTATTTCTAATTTGGCCTTATTTTTATTTTTATTTTTACTATTAGAACCCCATTACCTTGATTTTGTTTGTTGATTTTGGTCTATTTCAGGCATCTAGTATATGCGAAGAATGAGAGAAGCAGATACACTTGTTCCATTCAACCCTGAAATTGAAAAATTGTGCAAGCAAAACAGGCGTGAGAAAAGAATTGTTGATTTACTAGCCATGGAAAATCAGCAGAACAACAATGGGGTACCTGACGAGGGGTTGAATAATGAGGTACCGACTGCCATGGGACAAGTCCCACCACCTGCAGAAATGAGCTTGGGAGATTATGTTTTGCCCACGGTTACTGGTGCACAGACATGCATTAGGCTCCCAGCAATAGGGGCGAACAACTTTGAGATCAAGCCAACCATCCTGAGCATGGTTCAGAACACATTACAGTTTGGGGGATTGCCATCTGAAGACCCCCACATGCAGATTGCCAACTTTCTGGAGCTGTGTGTCACTTTCAAGTACAATGACATTACTGATGATGTCATTAGACTGAGGCTCTTCCCGTTCTCACTTATGGACAGAGCCAAGAGTTGGTTGAACTCACTACCAGCCAACTCCGTCACCACCTGGCAGGATTTAGCCCAAACATTTCTCGCAAAGTTCTTTCCTCCTTCAAAGGCAACAAAGTTAAGGAGAGAGTTGAACAATTTCTACCGGGTGGATGGTGAGTCACTCTATGATGTCTGGGAGCGATTTAAGGATCTGCAAAGGAAATGCCCACATTATGGCATAGAGAAGTGGATGTTAGTCCACATTTTTTATAATGGGCTGAGTGGTACTACTCGTACCATCATTGATGATGCAGCAGGGGGAGCCTTTATGAGAAAAAGTGTCAATGAGGCACATGAGTTACTGGAAGACATGGCTATCAATAATCATCAAGGGGCAGACGATAGGTCAGTGAATAGCAGGAAGACTATGGGCATACATGAGTTAGATGCCATCACTGCCCTGAATGCACAGGTGGCCCTTCTGATGAAGCAACTGCAGAACACCATGTCTGTGAATGCAGTCCAGATGTCTGTAAATTGTGAGATTTGTGGTGGACCGCATTCCTTTGACAGATGCACAGTGGTGGACCCTAATAATGTGCCAATGGAGTAGGTTCAGGCAGTTGGGAACTTTCAGCGCCCTTATAATTCCAACACATACAATCCAGGGTGAAGGAATCACCCTAACTTTTCGAGGAGGAGCGACCAGGCTCATCAACAACCATATCAAAGTAGTTACCAGAACCAGCAAGGACATGATCAGTCTACCTCATCCCAGCAGTTTAGACCACCTACATAGCAGGAGAAACCTGATGAGCTGAGGGTTGCATTGCTTACACTCACTAATTCGCAGAATCAGTTCATGTCTGAAACCAGGTCCTCTCTCAGGAACCTGAAAACACAGGTTAGGCAACTGGAAAAGATGGTAACCAACAGACCGCAGGGTACACTCCCAAGCAATACAGTGGTCAATCCAAGAGAGCAGTGTCAGGCAGTGTTGTTAAGGAGTGGAAAGCAGTTAGAGCAGGTTGCTCCCCAACCCGCAGTGGTTCATGAGAAAGTGGGCGAGAAATCAGTTGTGGAAGAAAAAAAGAGGGTCACTGAGGACCACCCTACAGTTGAGAAAGCTCCACCAACACCTTTGAGGGAATACACTGATAGAACCCCTTACCCTCAGAGGCTCCAGAAGAAGGTCATAGACAAGCAGTTCTCCAAGTTCTTGGAGGTATTTAAGAAGTTTCACATAATATCCCCTTTATTGAGGCGTTAGAACAAATGCCCGCATACTTCAAATTCATGAAGGAGATACTTAGGAAGAAAAGAAGGTTGGCGGATTATGAGACAGTAGCACTGACAGAGGAGTGCAGCGCCATCCTATAAAAGAAACTGCCTCTTAAGTTGAAATATCCAGGAAGCTTCACCCTGCCCTACACTATTGGCAACGTAACATGCAACCGGGCGCTGTGTGACTTAGGGGCTAGTATAAATCTCATGTCTCTGCCTGTATTCAAGAGATTTGGTTTGGGAGAAGCCAAACCAACCACAGTTAATCTACAACTGACTGACCGAACTGTAGTGCACCCCAAAGGCATAGTAGAAGATGTGCTTGTCAGGGTGGAAAAGTTCTTCTTCCCAGCAGACTTCCTCATTCTTGACATGGAGGAAGATGATGAAATACCCATCATTTTGGGGATACCGTTCCTAGATACTGGTAGAGCTTAATCAATGTGGAGAAGGGAGAATTGAGGCTAAGGGTTCAGGAAGAAGAAATGGTATTCAAGGTGTTTAAATCTACCATTGAGTCACAGGCCAGCAACAAGTGATTCGCAGTAAGGACAACTGACACAACAGTTCAGCAGGCTCAGACCAAAACTAGGGAGATCATCCCTACAGCTGTGAACCCACAGGCTAGTTTGAAAGCTGCAACAAAAGTAGATGACATGAAAGCTGACAAACAGGTAAATCCTACTGAACCTACTATTGTGAAGAAGAAAAATAGAGTGAGGAAGAGGAGAATGATTTTTAAGTGGATAGGTTGTGGGGTTAATTTACCCCAATGATTTGATAAAGAACATGCGTCCGGCTACAAGACGTTAAAAACATCGCTACTTGGGAGGCAACCCAATGTTTAAACTATGCAATTTAGTTTAATTAGAACAGTCTCACTTTTGGTATTTTTTTGTTGTGTTGTGATGCCAGGTGAAGAAGTAGGAGAATGAGCACGAAGAAAAGGATGAAAAACACGAAATTGGGGAAGCACCGCGGTGCCATTATGCAGGACCGCAGTGCCTAATGTTCAGAGAGGTCACATGCGTTTATGCACCACGATGCCATTATGCAGAACCGCATGTTATACCCCGTAATTCTGGCCATGCGTGTGAGAGCGTACGAAAGAGAGTAAGACTTAAATTTTAAAAGGATAGGTTGACGGACTGTTTCGGACGGGTTTTTAGTCAACTTTGAGGCGGGTTATGACCCATTATATTGAGATTTCCTAGGTGTTTCAAAGGCCTAGTGCGTAGTTCGTTGAGTATAGTTTCCAACGCAACCAACCGTTCGTCGATAGGACATCGGAGTAGAAAGTTATGGGAGTTACAAGTTCGGCGCAATGGACGTAAAAGTGTTTCGAGCCAGCTGGTCGGCCACGGACGCAGGTCGCGGGCGCAGATGATCTGAGTGTTCGCTGAAGTTGCAGCGCCGCGGCGCCGGGAAGCAGGGCCACGGCGCCGGAAAGTTGTGGGAGTCGACAGAGGTTTCAGCGCCGCGGCGCCGGATGCAGGGCCGCGACGCCGAGGCGGGTTCTGCGAAGTTGAGTGGAAAAATCTGAACTGTTTTGTTTTAAAAAAGGCCATGGGAGGGTGACAAGTGTCCCCCCCATCTGATTTTGCATGTACTATTTATTGACCAATTCTTGAAGACTTACTCATTCTTCAAGCTCTTCTCTCTCTCTAAATTAGAAGCTCTTCCTTCTCTCTAGAAAATCAAGAGGAAATCAAGGATTGAGAAAAATCTGAAAAAGGTGGCAAAAAGGAAACTTATTTGCAAGCTTGTAGGAGTTGTTGTGGTGGTGATTGTGGAAAGGAGGCTAGCAAATTTGTTGGATTAATTTGGCTAAAGCTCTAAGGTAACAATTCTTTCTCTTGTTGCTAGTTTTTGGTGTTGCATGTGAAGAAGAAAGAACTTGTAGTAAAAAATATTGCTCTTAGATAAGTTGCATGTAAGAAATACGGTTTGGGTATGAAAGAATTGGATAAGAAGGTTATGTAAGCATGTTGTAGCCAAAATACTACATTAAACTTGTTAAGTTAGTTGATATGCATTGTGGGACAGAATTTTACACACCCAAGATTAGGTGTGTAATCCCATTGTATTGATTGGATTGTTGGGCCTTAAAAGTGGCGTTTGGATGTTAAATTCGGCCTTGAAAGAGGTGGCAAAGTATGTAAAAACAAAGGAAATGCTGCCCGATTTTCCATAGAATTTAGTGACTTTACACTTGGAATATTCTACGTTGAAACTAGAGGTTAATAAACGTATTATGGTCATTATAGGTTGACGTATTACGTGCGGTATTTTGGACTTAGCAAGTGGATTGACCCGAAGAGGTATGTGGAACTTTCCTACCTCTTGAGCATGAATAGTTGCATCTATGTAGTACGGTAGACGTACAAGTCTTTGATATTCCTTACTTGTTTTAATGATGTCTTAAGTTTCAAAGTCAAGGGACTTGAAGTGTTTTAAGTATACGATACTTGTTTCGTTTTAAAAGTATAAGTCCCTTGGATATAGGGAAATATATTTGACTAATGTATAACGTTAATATAACGACTTTATGGGAAGTTAGTTGTATTGACTTTTTGGAAGGCTAACAAAGAAAGATTTACTCTAAGTAAAATAAGTACGGATAAACGATTTGAATTTGTGAGGGGCAAATTGCTTTTAGGCATTAATTGCCTAAGGTTTTAAAAAAAATGAAGTCACTTGATTTAGAAGTCTATTATATTTCTAAAAGGAAACGTGACTTGTCTTGAAAAGTAGTGGTGACTTGATACTACGGTTACTAGTATCTTGAGAGTTTTACAATAAAAAGGAGTCATTTTCTTAAAAGGTTTAAGGTACGTGGTACTTGGGTTAAATTCCCGGTTTTTCTCTTAAATGACATGTTGGTGCCTTAAGTAAACTAAAATGAGAGGATATACTAATAAGGTTAATAAGAAGTTAGGGGATATTCTTAACTTGCTTATTTTATGATAAGCCAGTAGCGCTTATGTTATGTATGATAGCCGATTGTGCTGAGTTATGTATTATTATTATTATTACTACTACTTATGCCATGAATTTGCTACCCATGATGCGAGTGCGGCGCTTGTACTCATGCGGGCCCACAGGGTCCATGCGGGTGAAATAGTCTCATGCGGGTGAAATAGTCCCATGCGAGGCGGATGACCTCATGCGGGTGAAATAGTCCCATGCGGGTGAAATAAGACCCATGCGAGGCGGATGACCTCATGCGGGTCCACAGGACCTATGCGGGTGAAATAGTCCCAGGAGTAGGATTGCTTAATGATACTACGGGCGAGAGACCCTGTTTTGATCATGAGCCTCCTATTTTTATGCAGTAAAGTTTATACTTGTTAATCTCATTGTTAGTAAGGCACAGTGCAATGTAATTTGATTTTCATCCATGACTCCAGCTTATTTTAGACTATGATATTATTACGATTTTCCGCTTTACATACTTGGTATATATCAGGTGACCGAATTTCTTCGGGGCTGCGTTCATGCCGCAGGGGTAAAGAGTGGTGGATCCTCATTCTTAGGATCTTGCTCAGGTGTCAGAAGCTCCATTTCTCCGGAGGCTCGACTCTTGGTACGGTTCTCCCTGGTGTTGTAGATGTTTGTACATTCAGGGGTATGACGGGGCCCTGTCCCGTCATAGTGAATACTCATTCTTAGAGGCTTGTAGTCCTGTTATAACTTGGGTTGTTAAGGATATAACTGTTCAGCTTTGTTATATGTAGAGGTAGCCATTTTTGGGTTAGCCTGCTTATATTCTATGTGGGTTCTTGTTGTGAGTTTATTTTCCGCTTGTTTTCTCTGATGTTGTATCACAAGGGTGCCCGTGGTAAGGCACCAGTCACGGGTCCGTGGTCGGGTCGTGACAAAAGTGGTATCAGAGCAGTTAATTCTCGGAAAGGGTCTACAGACCGTATCTAGTAGAGTCTTGATTATCGGTGTGTTGTGCACCACATCTATAATCAGGAGGCTACAAGATATTTAGGATTAGTTTCCATTCTTTCACTCTAAGATCGTGCAATAGAGATGTGTTATAGGTTGAACTTCCTCTGACATATTTTTATGTAAAAGTTATGCCTTCACGCAAGGCAACCGCAACCTAGAAGGGTAAGGCAGCTGAGGGAGCTGCTAGTAGGACACAGAGGGTTACGAGGGCACATGCCCAGTCTTTACCTGAGATGATGTTTCGGACGGCGAGTTCCACGACGTCGCCACCCCCAGCAGAGTTCGGGCGCAGCGGCGCCATCGAGACCGCGATACGAGCCTCCGCCATACGTACTGGAGCAGAGGAGATGAGTTACAAGGAGATGACCCAGTTATTAGCCAGGATCGTGGCTAGGCAGGAGGACATACGGGAGGTAGCGGTTCCGGTTGTACCCGTAGTCCACCCTGAATCGATAGCGAGATCGCGGGACTTTTGAGTTGCGACCACCGAGTTCTATGGGTCGAGGCACGAGGATGATCCTCGGGAGTTTATCCGACGATACATCGGATCGCGAGTGATCGTGGCTTCGAGACAGAGTCGGTATTATTGGGTTCACATCGGCCGCGGATACCGCAGCTGATCGGTATGATTCATGGAACTATCCTGGGAGCACGCGCTCACCGCTTTGGGACGAGTTCTCAGAGGCGTTCCTTAGCCATTTCTTGCCTCCGCAGATGAGGAGAGCTTAGGCTGATAGATTTCTGACGTTGAGACAGAGCGGGCGGACGGTCCGGGAGTACAACGTAGAGTTTGACTCGTTGGCTCGGTATGTACCCGCTTTGGTAGTAGACATGGAGGACAGAGTGCACCGCTATGTCATAGGGCTCGATGATTACTTGGCAGAGAGTTGCACGGGAGTAGCTCTTCAGCCGGGCATGGACATTGCCCGCATGCAGGCATATGCACTTGGGTGTGAGGAACGCAGGGGCCGACAGATTGACAGGTATCAGCAGAAGAGGGCCAGGACAGCAGAGTCCTCTGGTAGTTTTCGAGGTAGACAACCTCAGCAGCAGACCAGATTTGCACCTCAACCGGTTCAGAGCGCTCCTCCACCATCTCCCGGACGTACAGGGCATTCAGGGGCAGGACAGAGTTCCAGGGCTTCGGGTTCCCAGAGGGACCAGAGTTCCAGTCAGATGAGGCCACCTATACCTCGGTGTGGTCGATGTGGCGATTGCCATTATGGGGGGTGTCGTGTTCCTCCAGGAGCTTGTTACTCTTGTACGCAGGCCATTTGAGGAGAGATTGTCCGACTAGGCGGCGAATGTTATGGCTCACCGAAGCGGTCGATGGTCGGATCTTCGTCTTAGGTGGCGCGCCTCGGCGCAGAGTGTTCACGACCAAAGAGCCGCGGCAGGGTCGTGGTAGGGTCCCAGCCCAGCCGTCCTCGAACCGCATTTATGCTATGTCCACCGCCGTGACCGCGAGGCGTCACGGATGTCGCCACAGTACATTATTGGTTTCATGTTGTGATGTATATGCTTTGATAGATCCAGTTCTACCTTGTACTATATATCTCCTCATATTCTTTGGTAGAATAGGATAGAGCCCGAGTACATAAAACCTTTTGAGGTGGCTACGCGCATGGTGATTCATGGTAGCCGAGCGTATATAACGCCGCTCAAATGACTATAGGCGATCGTCGACTTCACCCGACTTGATAGAGTTGGATATGACGACTTTGATGTAATTATGGTATGGATTGGCTAGCGTCTTGCTATGCCAATGTGGATGTAGAGAGATCGCACGGTTCAGCTTTCTGGCGACGGTTATCGAGTGGAAGGAATATCGCCGCCGCGGTAAGTTTATTTCTTACCTCAAGACTAGGAAGATGTGCGGAAGGGTATATCTACCATATGGTTCGGTATTCGATACGGAGGTGAGATACCTGACCTTGATCGCCCGGCCGTTAGAGAGTTTTCGACGCATTTCGGACGAAGCTCCGGGTATCCTCCCGAGAGGAGATTGAGTTTTGCATTGATTTGGCGCCAGACACTCGACCGATATCTATTCCGCCATACAGGATGGCACTTGCCGAGTTGAGGGAATTGAAAGACCAGCTGAAAGATTTGCTGGAAAAAGGCTTTATCAGGACAAGTGTTTCTCCCTGGGGAGCGCCAGTGTTATTTGTAAAGAAGGATGACGAGACCACAGATGTGTGTTGATTACAGAAAATGAATAAGGTAACTATCAAGAATGTATCCTCCCGTGATTGATGATTTGTTTGACCAGTTGCAGGGTGCGAGATGTTTCTCCAAGATAAACATGCGATCTGGTTATCATCAGTGCGAGTTAGAGAGACAGATATCCCGAAGACTGCATTCAGGACCCGGTATGGGCACTATGAGTTCAGGGTGATGTCTTTCGGGTTGACCAACGCCCCAGCAATATTCATGGATTTGATGAACCGGGTGTTCAAGCCATTCTTGGATATGTTCGTTATAGTATTCATTGATGATATCACAGTCTATTCGCGCACGCAGCGAGCACGCAGATCACTGAGCGGTATCGAGTCCTCCCGACCGCGACAGATGCCAAGTTCTCAAACGCGAGTTTTGGTTGGTCTCGATGGCTTTCTTAGGGCATGTTATCTGGCCGATGGTATTCGTTGATACATCAAAGATCGGCGCAATAAGACTTGCCTGCACCCACTACAAGCGAAGTGCGCAACTTTTTGGGCCTTGAGGATTATTATCGGAGGTTTGTGGAGAAGTTTGCTTCCATTTCAGCACCTTTGACTAAGCTGACTTAGAAGGCAGCTATGTTCCGGTGGACGGATGCTTGTGTGGAAAGTTTCCAGTTACTAAAGGAGAAATTGACGACCGCCCCAGTCCTTACTCTTCTAGAGGGTTTAGACGGATATGTGGTTTATTGTTGTTATACCCCGTAGTTCGTCCGATCGCGATGGCCAGCGGCCTCGCCACGCGTGGCAGCGCATGGCGCCAGCGGGTGATGGTAGGTCGCGGTCGGAAAGCGTGGCGCACACGACAAGATCTGGGTTGTTGAAGTTTCAGCACCACGACGCCGCAAAGTCCTGAGAGGCGGCAGAAGTTTCAGCGCCGCGGCGCCGAGGCGGGTTCTACGAGAGTTAGTGGAAATTTCTGCACTGTTTTGTTTTAAAAGAGGTCATGGGTGGGTGACAAGTGTCCCCCCCCCCATCTGAAATGTTGCATGCCTTATATTGACCAAGTCTTGAAGACTTGGTCATCTTTCAAATCTCTCTCTCTCTCTAAGCAAAAGCTCCCACTTCTCTCTAGAATTCCAAGAGGAATTCAAAGCTTAGGAAATCTGAAAAGGTGTGGCAAGAAGGAAGCTTGTGGCTAGCTTGTAGGTGTTGTTGTGGTGGTGTTCTCGGAAAGGAGGCTAGCAAAATTGTTGGAATAGTTTTGGTTAAAGCTCTAAAGGTAACATTTATTCTCTTGTAGCTAGTTATTGGTGTTGCATGTGAAGAAGAAGGAACTTGTAGTAGTAAATAATGTTCTTAGAATCATTGCATGTAAGAAATATGGTTTGAATATGAAAGAATTGGTTAAGAAGATTATGTGAGCATGTTGTAGCCTAAAAACTACCTTAGACTTGTTAAGTTGGTTGTTTTACCTTGTGGGGCAGAATTTTACACATCTAAGTTTAGGTGTGTAATCCCCTTGAAAATGTTGGATTGTTGGGCCTTAAATGTGGCGTTTGGATATTGAATTCGACCTTGAAAAAGGTGGCAAAGTATGTAGAAACAAAGGAAGTGCTGCCCAAATTTTCCTTAAGAATTAGTAACTTGAACTTGGAGTTTCTACATTAAAATTGGGGGTTAATAAACGTATTATGGTCATTATAGGTTGACATATTACGTGCGGTATTTCGGACTTAGCAAGTGGATTAACCGAAGAGGTATGTGAAACTTTCATATCTCTTGAGCATGAGTATTTGTACCTATGTAGTACGGTAGACGTACAAGATTTGATATCTTTCACTTGTTTTAGAGTATGTGATACTTGTGTCATTTTTAAAAGTATAAGTCCATTGGATTTAGGGAAAATGTATTTGACTAAGGAATAACGCAAATATAATGACTTTATGGGAAGTTGGTTATATTAGCTTTTGAAAGGTCAACAATGAAAGGTTTACTCTAAGTAAAACAAGTACGGGTAAATGATTTGAAACTGTGAAAGATGGATTGATTTTTAGGCATTGATTGCCTAAGGTTTTAAAGGAAATGAAGTCACTTGATTTAGAAGCTTATTATATTTCTAAAAGGAAATATGACTTGTCTTGAAAAGAAATCGTAACTTGATACTATGGTGATTAGTATCTTGGAATTTTTGTATAAGAAAAGTTATTTCTTAAAAGGTTAGAAGTACATGGTACTTGGGTTGAATTCCCGGATTTTCTATTAAAAGACATGTTGGTGCCTTAGGTATACTAAAATGAGAGGATATACTAATAATGTTAATAAGAAGTTAGGGGATTTCTTAACTTGCTTATGTTATGATAAGCCGGTAGTGCTTATGTTATGTATGATAAGAAGTGCTTATGTTATGTATGATAGGTAGAGTGCTTATGTTATGTATGATAGGCGGTAGTGCTTATGTTATGTATGATAGCCTGGATAAGTTATGTTATATCTATATATTATTACTGGTAAACCAGGTTATTACTTATGCCATGGATTTGCTACCCACGAAAAGCGAGTGCGCCAGTACTACGCGGATCCCACCACATAATCCATGCGGGTGAAATAGTCCCATGCGAGTACGGCGATGGTACTCATGCGGGTCCACAGGATCCATGCGGTTGAAATAGTCTCATGCGGGTGAAATAGTCCCATGACGAGGCGGGTGACCTCATGCGGGTCCACAAGACCCATGCGGGTGAAATAGTCCAGGAGTAGGATTGCTTAATGATACTACGGGCGAGGTACCCTGTCTTGATCATGAGCCTCCTATTTTTATGCAGTAAGATTTATACTTGTTACTCTCATTATATGTAAGGCACAGTGCAAGGTAAATTGATTTTCGTCTATGACTCCAGCTTATTTTGACTTATGATATTATTACAAGTATTTTCCAGTTTTACATACTTGGTACATATTGTGTCGACCGCTTCCTGGCCGCGCTCATGCCGCAGTAAGGGTAAAGGTGGTGGATCCTCATTCTTAGGATCTTTGCTAAGGTGTCGAAGCTCCATTACTCGAGGCTCGACTTGATTTTGGTACAGTTCTCCCGACGTCAGAGGTTTTGTGCATTCAGTGGTACGACGGGCCCCGTCCGTCATGGTTGTTACAAACTCTTAGAGGCCTGTAGTCCGGTTGTAAATTGGGTTATTAAGGATGTAACTGTTCAGTTCTGTTTTATCTATGTTACGGGAAGATAGCCATTTTTGGGTTAGCCTATTTTATCTTATATGGTTCTTGTTTATGAGTTTATTTCATTTGGTTTTCTCGATGTTGTATCACAAGTGGTGCTCGGTAGCCACGATCACGGATCCGAGGTCGGGTCGTGACAAAAGTGGTATGTGAGCAGTTAATCCTCGGAAAGGGTCTACAGGCCGTATCTAGTAGAGTCTTGATTATCGGTGTGTTGTGCACCACATCTATAATCGTGAGGTCGCAGGATATTTAGGATTGGTTTCCATTTCTTTCACTCTAAGATCGTGCAATAGAGCCGTGTTATAGGTTGAATTTCCTCTGACGTGAATTTTGTATGTATCAGTTATGCCTCCACGCAAGGCAACCGCGACCCAGAAGGGCAAGGCAGCGGAGGGAACTACTAGTAGGACACCGAGGGTTACCCGGGCACAGGCCCAGTCCTTACCTGAGATAATGTTTAGGGCGGCGAGTTCCACGACGTCGTCAACCCCAGCAGAGTCTGGAGCAGCAGCAGCGCCATCGAGACTACGCAGACTCGAGCCTCGATTACACACCGAGCAGAGGATATGGGCTACGAGAGATGGCGATTATTGGCCGAGATAGTGGCTAGGCAAGAGGGCGACAGGAGAGCCGGTTCCATTGCACCGTAGTTCCTCCCAGATCCGATAGCGTGAGACTTCGGGACTTTTTGAGCTGCAGCCCTCCAGAGTTCTATGGGTCGAGGCCTGAGGATGATCCTCAGGAATTTATCCGCGATTCTGGATCATGAGGGTGATCAAGGCCTCGGATACCGAGTCGGTTGTACTGAGTTCGCATCGGCTGCGTGATACCGCAGTTGACTGGTTTGATTCATGGGAGCTGTCCCGGGGGGAGCATGCGCTTCCAGCTGTATGGGACGAGTTCTCGGCGGCGTTTCTTGGTCATTTCTTGCCTCCGCAGATGAGGAGAGCACGGCCGATTTACGACATCGAGTGGCGGGCGACAAACCGAGTACAACGTAGAGTTTGACTCGTTGGCTCGATATGCCCACTTTAGTAGCAGATATGGAGGACGAGTGCACCGCCACGTCGTGGCTCACGACTATTTGGCAGAGAGTTGTACGGGAGTAGCTCTTCAGCCGGGCATGGACATTGCCCGCATGCATGCCTATGCACTGGGGTGTGAGGAATGCAGGGGCCGACGGATTGATAGGTATCAGCAGAAGAGGCCGTGACAACGGCCCTCTAGTAGTTCTCGAGGTAGACAACCCTCGAAGCAGACCGAATTTGCATCACAATGCTCAGAGCGCTCCTCCACCATCTTCCTGTCAGACAGGTATTCGAGGCGTGACAGGTCCTGTGGCTTCGGGTTTGCAGAGGACGAGTTCGATCCGATGAGGCCACTCATGCCTCGGTGGTCGATGTGGTGATTGCCATTATAGGGTGTCGTGTTCCTCCAGAGCTTGTTACTCTTGTGGCGGCAGGCCATTTGAAGAGAGATTGTCCGACCAGGCGACGGAATGCTATGGCTCGGCCAGCGAGTTGATTCGGTCTTCATCTTGATGGTTATGCGCCCGAGGCGTGGTGTTCACGCCAGCAGCCGCGCAGGGTCGTGGCAGGTTCTGATTCCACGTCCTCGAACCGCATTTATGCTATGTCCCACCGCCAGACTGCGAGGCGCCACCGATGTCGCCAGTACATTGTTGGTTTCTTGTTGTCCGTTTATGCTTTGATAGACCCGTGTTCGCCTCGCCCTATATATCTCCTCATATTGCTGGTAGAATAGGGATAGAGCCCGAGTCCCTTAGACCTTTTGAGGTGGCTACGCCAGTAGGTGAGTCGGTGGTAGCTGAGCGGGTATATAATGCTTGCCCAATGACTATATACAGTCGTCAGACTCTAGCCGACTTGATAGAGTTGGATATGACGGACTTTGATGTGATCATGAGTATGGATTGGCTAGCGTCTTGCTATGCCAATGTGGACTGTAGAGAGGTTAGTTCGGTTCCGTTTCCGGTGGCGGTTATCGAGTGGAGAATCTGCATCGCCGGGTAGGTTTATTTCTTACCTCAAGACTAGGAAGATGGTGCGGAAGGGTATATTTACCATTTGGTTGGTATTCGACATCGAGGTGAGATCTGGACCTTGATCGATTCGGTTGTTAGAGAGTTTCGGACGTATTCCCGCACGAGCTTCGGGTATCCTCCCGAGAGGAGATTGAGTTTGCATTGAGTTGGCGCCGACACTCGACCGATATCTATTCCGCCATACAGGATGGCACCGCCGAGTTGAAGGAATTGAAGGACCGGTGAAAGATTTCTTTGGAGAAAGGCTTTATCGGGCCAAGTGTTTCTCGCAGGGAGCGCGGTGTTATTTGTAAAAAAGAAGGATGGGGCCAGCTGCGTATGTGTATTGATTCTGACGGTGAACAAGGTAACTATCAAGAACAAATATCCCCTCCCCAGGATTGATGATTTGTTTGACCAGTTGCAGGGTGCGAGATGCTTTTCCAAGATAGACCTGCGATCTGGTTACCATTAGGTACGAGTTAGATAGGCGGATATCCCGAAGACTGCATTCAGGACCCGGTATGGGCACTATGAGTTCAGGGTGATGTCTTTCGGATTGACCAACGCTCCAGCGGTATTCATGGATTTGATGAATAGGGTGTTCAGGCCATTCTTGGATATGTTCGTTATAGTGTTCATTGATGATATATTGGTGTATTCGCACACAGAACAGGAGCATACAGATCATTTGAGGACGGTATTGGGAGTCCTCAAAAACCGGCAGTTGTATGCCAAGTTCTCGAAATGCAAGTTTTGGCTGGCTTCAGTGGCTTTCTTAGGGCATTTTATCGGGGCCGATGGTATTCGGGTTGTCAAAGAAAGATGAGGCGATCAGACTTGGCCTAGACCCACTACACCGATGGAGGTGCGCAACTTTTTGGGCCTTGCGGGTTATTATCGGAGGTTTGTGGAGAAGTTTGCTTCCATGTCATCGCCTTTGACTAGGCTGACTCAGAAAGCAGCTATATTTCAGTGGACGAATGCTTGTGAGGAGAGTTTTGATCATGAAGGAGAAATTGACGACGCCCGTTCTTACTCTTCCCGAGGTTTGGACGGATATGTGGTTTCTTGTGATGCGTCGGGTGTCGGGATTGGAGTGCGTCGATGCGGACGACAAGGTTATAACACACATCGGCGACTTAGGAAGTATGAGAAGAACTATCCCACACATGACTTAGAATTGGCGTGATGATTCATGCCTTGAAGATCTGGAGACACTATTTGTATGGAGTTCATGTGGATATTTACACAGACCACAAGAGTCTCCAGTATATCTTCAGCCAGAGGGAGCTGAACTTACGGCAGAGACGGTGGTTGGAGTTACTCAAGGACTATGATGTTGATATTCTATACCACCCAGGGAAGGCCAATGTAGTTGCGGATACCCTTAGTCGCAGATCGATGGGTAGTCCGTCGACGCTCACCGGAGAAGAGGATATGGTCGAGTTACATCGGTAGCGAGCCTTGGGGTTCGTTTGGTTGATTCGATAGTGAGGAGTTCGGGTTCGAGAGGTTGCCGAGTCTTCCATCGTCGAGGAGGTGAAGAGGCGATATGAGGATCCGATGTAGTGCGGTATCGAGATGCCGCTTGTCAGAAAGAGAAGAGTCTATTTGAGGTAGCGCCGGATGGGGTGCTAATATTTGAGGGCCGGTTGTGTGTTCCCGATGTGACAGGACTTCGTCAGCAGATTCTGGGGGAGGCACACAGTGCTCGTTATTCTATTCATCCGGGGTCGACTAAGATGTATCATGACCTCAGATGCGTGTATTGGTGGGATGGCCTGAAGAGGGACGTTGCGGAGTTCGTGGCGCAGTGCCCGAATTGTCAGCAGGTTAAGGTTGAGCACCAGAAGCCCGGTGGGATGTTGCAGGCTATTGATATCCCGACGTGGAAGTGGGTGGTGGTAAATATGGATTTTATTATAGGGTTACCTTCCACTCAGAGGAAGCATGATTCCATTTGGGTTATCGTCGACAGGCTGACGAAATCAACCCATTTTCTTCCAGTCAGGATGACTTTTTCGGCCGAGGATTATGCTAGACTGTATATCAGAGAGATCGTGAGACTGCACGGAGTTCCTATATCGATTATTTCAGACAGAGGAGCCCAGTTTACGGCTAACTTCTGAAGGTCTTTCCAGAAGGGATTAGAGACACAGGTGAGTCTGAGTACGGCGTTTCATCCTCAGACCGACAGACAGGCCGAACGCACTATCCAGACACTTGAGGATATGCTGCGGGCTTGTGTTATTGATTTCAGGAGTAGCTGGGAGGATCATTTGCCTCTTGTGGAGTTTGCTTATAACAACAGCTACCATTCTAGTATCCAGATGGTGCCTTATGAGGCCTTATACGGGAGGAAGTGTAGGTCACCGATAGGTTGGTTTGAGGTGGGAGAAGTTCAGTTAGTCGGGCCAGACTTGGGACAGCAGGCGGTGGATAAGGTGAAGCTTATCCAGGAGAGGTTATTATCAGTTCAGAGTCGACAAAAGTCGTATGCAGATCATCGGCGTCGACACTTGGAGTTTGAGGTACATGATTGGGTCTTCCTGAAGGTATCACCCATGAAGGGTGTGATGAGATTTGGGAAGAAGGGGAAACTTAGCCCAAGGTACATTGGGCCTTATCAGATTATCCGTAGGGTAGGCAAGGTTGCCTATGAGTTAGACCTGCCGTCCGATCTGGAGGCAGTACATCCAGTTTTTCACGTATCTATGTTGCGGAAATGTATAGGAGACCCATCTAGAGTGCACCCGATTCATGATATCCAGGTGACAGAGGAGTTATCGTATGAGGAGAGTCCCATAGCGATACTCGATCGTCAGGTTAGGCGACTTCGGACAAAGGATGTGGCTTCCGTCAAAGTATTATGGCGGAACGAGAACAGGGAGGAGATGACGTGGGAAGCAGAGGATGACATAATGAAGAAGTATCCTCACTTATTTTCTATACCTTTAGGTAACCTACTTTCTTGTTTGATAGTTTCATTTGGAAATTTTGCTTGAGTATTGTTGTGGCTCGTGGAGCGTCTTTATTTGCAAAAGAGTAGTTAAGAGCGTCTATGTCGATTGTGATTCGAGTAAACCTAGAAGGAACATTCGGGACGAATGTTTCTAAGGGGAAGAATGTTATACCCGTAGTTCGTGCGGATCGCGATCGGGGCCTCAGCGCATGGCACGGGCGAACATGGCGCCAATGCGGGTGATGGTAAGGCCGCAGCGCCGGAAGATCTGAAGGGTCGCTGAAGTTTTAGCACCGCGGCGCCGCAAAGTCCTGAGAGGCGGCAGAAGTTTCAGCGCCGCTGCGCCGAGGCGGGTTCTGCGAGAGTTAGTGGAAATTTCTGCACTGTTTTGTTTTAAAAGAGGTCATGGGTGGGTGACAAGTGTCCCCCCCCCCATCTGAAATGTTGCATGCCTTATATTGACCAAGTCTTGAAGACTTGGTCATCTTTCAAATCTCTCTCTCTCTCTAAGCAAAAGCTCCCACTTCTCTCTAGAATTCCAAGAGGAATTCAAAGCTTAGGAAATCTGAAAAGGTGTGGCAAGAAGGAAGCTTGTGGCTAGCTTGTAGGTGTTGTTGTGGTGGTGTTCTCGGAAAGGAGGCTAGCAAAATTGTTGGAATAGTTTTGGTTAAAGCTCTAAAGGTAACATTTATTCTCTTGTAGCTAGTTATTGGTGTTGCATGTGAAGAAGAAGGAACTTGTAGTAGTAAATAATGTTCTTAGAATCATTGCATGTAAGAAATATGGTTTGAATATGAAAGAATTGGTTAAGAAGATTATGTGAGCATGTTGTAGCCTAAAAACTACCTTAGACTTGTTAAGTTGGTTGTTTTACCTTGTGGGGCAGAATTTTACACATCTAAGTTTAGGTGTGTAATCCCCTTGAAAATGTTGGATTGTTGGGCCTTAAATGTGGCGTTTGGATATTGAATTCGACCTTGAAAAAGGTGGCAAAGTATGTAGAAACAAAGGAAGTGCTGCCCAAATTTTCCTTAAGAATTAGTAACTTGAACTTGGAGTTTCTACATTAAAATTGGGGGTTAATAAACGTATTATGGTCATTATAGGTTGACATATTACGTGCGGTATTTCGGACTTAGCAAGTGGATTAACCGAAGAGGTATGTGAAACTTTCCTATCTCTTGAGCATGAGTATTTGTACCTATGTAGTACGGTAGACGTACAAGATTTGATATCTTTCACTTGTTTTAGAGTATGTGATACTTGTGTCATTTTTAAAAGTATAAGTCCCTTGGATTTAGGGAAAATGTATTTGACTAAGGAATACCGCAAATATAATGACTTTATGGGAAGTTGGTTATATTAGCTTTTGAAAGGTTAACAAAGAAAGGTTTACTATAAGTAAAACAAGTACGGGTAAATGATTTGAAACTGTGAAAGATGGATTGATTTTTAGGCATTGATTGCCTAAGGTTTTAAAGGAAATGAAGTCACTTGATTTAGAAGCTTATTATATTTCTAAAAGAAAATATGACTTGTCTTGAAAAGAAATCGTAACTTGATACTATGGTGATTAGTATCTTGGAATTTTTGTATAAGAAAAGTTATTTCTTAAAAGGTTAGAAGTACCCGGGGTAAGGCACCAGTCACGGATCCGAGGTCGGGTCGTGACAATTGTGATGCGTCGGGTGTCGGGCTTGGGTGCGTACTGATGCAGCACGGCAAAGTTATAGCTTATGCATCTCGACAACTTAGGAAGCATGAGAAGAATTACCCCACACATGACTTAGAATTGGCAACAGTGATTCATGCCTTGAAGATCTGGAGACATTATTTATATGGAGTTCACGTGGATATTTACACAGACCACAAGAGCCTCCAGTATATCTTCAGCCAGAGGGAGCTGAACTTGCGACAAAGGCAGTGGTTGGAGCTGCTTAAGGATTACGATGTCGATATCCTATATCACCCAGGGAAGGTCAATGTAGTTGCAGACGCCCTTAGTCGCAGATCGATGGGTAGTCTGTCAGGTGTGCAGCCAGAAAAGAGGGACATGGTCCGCGAGTTACATCAGCTAGCGAGTCTTGGGGTTCGTTTGGTTGATTCTGATAGTAATGGAGTTCGGGTTCGAGAGGTTGCCGAGTCTTCCATCGTCGAAGAGGTGAAGAGGCGACAGTATGAGGATCCGATTATGGTACGATATCGAGATGCAACTCTCCAGGAGGAGAAGAGTCTATTTGAGGTAGCACCTGATGGGGTGCTAAGATTTGAGGGCCAGTTGTGTGTTCCCGATGTGACAGGACTTCGTCAGCAAATTCTGGGGGAGGCACACAGTGCTCGTTATTCTATCCATCCGGGGTCAACTAAGATGTACCATGACCTCAGATGTGTGTATTGGTGGGATGGCCTGAAGAGGGACGTGGCAGGTTTTGTTGCTCAGTGTCCTAATTGTCAGCAGGTCAAGGTTGAGCACCAGAAGCCCGGTGGGCTATTGCAGACTATTGATATTCCGATGTGGAAGTGGGAGGTGATTAATATGGACTTTATTACAGGGTTACCTCCCACTCAGAGGAAGCATGATTCCATCTGGGTTATTGTCGACAGGCTGACGAAATCAGCTCATTTTCTTCCAGTCAGGACGACGTTTTCGGCCGAGGATTATGCTAGACTGTATATCAGAGAGATTGTGAGACTGCACGGAGTGCCTATATCGATCATTTCAAACCGGGGAGCTCAGTTCTCGACTAACTTCTGGAGGTCCTTCCAGAAGGGGTTAGGGACCCAGGTGAGTCTCAGTACTGCGTTTCATCCTCAGACCGACGGACAGGCCGAGCGTACTATCCAGACACTTGAGGATATGCTGCGGGCTTGTGTTATTGATTTCAGGGGTAGCTGGGAGGATCATTTACCTCTTGTGGAGTTTGCTTATAACAACAACTACCATTCTAGTATCCAGATGACGCCTTATGAGGCCTTATACGGGAGGAATTGCAGGTCACCGATAGGTTGGTTTGAGGTGGGAGAAGTTCAGTTGGTCGGGCCAGACTTGATTCGTGACGATGGATAAGGTGAAGCTTATCCGGGGCGATTATTGTCACCTGAGTCGGCCAGTCGACGCAGATCATCGGCGTCGGCACTTGGAGTTTGAGGTAGATGATTGGGTCTTCTTGAAGGTGTCACCCATGAAGGGCGTGATGAGATTTGGGAAGAAAGGTAAACTCTGCCCAAGGTACATTGGGCCTTATCAGATTGTCCGTAGGGTAGGCAAGGTTGCCTATGAGTTGGACCTGCCGTCCGGTCTGGAGGCAGTACATCCAGTTTTTCACGTGTCTATGTTGCAGAAATATATTGGAGACCCATCTAGAGTGCACCCGATTCGTGATGTCCAGGTGACAGAGGGGTTATCGTATGAGGAGAGTCTCATAGCGATACTCGATCGTCAGGTTAGGCGACTTCGGACAAAGGATGTGGCTTCCGTCAAAGTCTTATAGCGGAACGAGAACATGGAAGAGATGACGTGGGAAGCAGAGGATGACATAATGAAGAAGTATCCTCACTTATTCTCTATACCCCCAATTAACCCACTTTCCTTCTTGTTAGTTTTAATTTGGCAATTATGCTTAAGTATTATTGTGGCATGTGGAGCGTCTTTAATTGCAAAAAGAATAGTTAAGAGGGTCTATGTCGATATTGTGATTTGAATAAGCCTAGAAGGAACATTCGGGACGAATGTTTCTAAGGGGGGGGGGGGGGGAGAATGTTATACCCCATATTTCTGGCCATGCGTGTGAGAGCGTACGAAAGGGAGTAAGACTTAAATTTTAAAAGGATAGGTTGACAGACTGTTTCAGACGGGTTTTTAGTCAACTTTGAGGCGGGTTATGACCCGTTACATTGAGAGTTCCTAGGTGTTTCAAAGGCCTAGTGCGTAGTTCGTTGAGTCTAGTTTCCAACGCAACCAACCGTTCGTCGATAGGACATCGGAGTAGAAAGTTATGGGAGTTACAAGTTCGGTCATGATCGGACGAAAAGTGTTTCGGCCAGAGCGGGTCGCGGCGCCGATGCAGGTCGCGCGCGATGATCTGATTGTTCGCTGAAGTTTCAGCGCCGGGACGCAGGGCCGCGGCGCCGGAAAGTGGTGGGAGTCGGCAGTGGTTTCAGCGCCGCGGCGGATCGCAGGCCACGAGGCGGTTCTGCGAAGTTGAGTGGAAAAATCTGAACTGTTTTGTTTTAAAAAAGGCCATGGGAGGGTGACAAGTGTCCCCCCCATCTGATTTTGCATGTACTATTTATTGACAAATTCTTGAAGACTTAGTCATTCTTCAAGCTCTTCTCTCTCTCTAAATTAGAAGCTATTCCTTCTCTCTAGAAAATCAAGAGGAAATCAAGGATTGAGAAAAATTTGAAAAAGGTGGCAAGAAGGAAACTTATTTGCAAGCTTGTAGGAGTTGTTGTGGTGGTGATTGTGGAAAGGAGGCTAGCAAATTTGTTGGATTAATTTGGCTAAAGCTCTAAGGTAACAATTCTTTCTCTTGTTGCTAGTTTTTGGTGTTGCATGTGAAGAAGAAAGAACTTGTAGTAAAAAATATTGCTCTTAGATAAGTTGCATGTAAGAAATACGGTTTGGGTATGAAAGAATTGGATAAGAAGGTTATGTAAGCATGTTGTAGCCAAAATACTACCTTAAACTTGTTAAGTTAGTTGATATGCATTGTGGGGCAGAATTTTACACACCCAAGATTAGGTGTGTAATCCCCGTGTATTGATTGGATTGTTGGGCCTTAAAAGTGGCGTTTGGATGTTAAATTCGGTCTTGAAAGAGGTGGCAAAGTATGTAGAAACAAAGGAAATGCTGCCCGATTTTCCATAGAATTTAGTGACTTTGCACTTGAAATATTCTACGTTGAAACTAGAGGTTAATAAACATATTATGGTCATTATAGGTTGACGTATTACGTGTGGTAATTTGGACTTAGCAAGTGGATTGACCCGAAGAGGTATGTGGAACTTTCCTACCTCTTGAGCATGAATAGTTGCATCTATGTAGTACGGTAGACGTACAAGTCTTCGATATTCCTTACTTGTTTTAATGATGTCTTAAGTTTCAAAGTCAAGGGACTTGAAGTGTTTTAAGTATACGATACTTGTTTCGTTTTAAAAGTATAAGTCCCTTGGATATAGGGAAATATATTTGACTAATGTATAACGTTAATATAACGACTTTATGGGAAGTTGGTTGTATTGACTTTTTGGAAGGTTAACAAAGAAAGATTTACTCTAAGTAAAATAAGTACGGATAAACGATTTGAATTTGTGAGGGGCAAATTGCTTTTAGGCATTAATTGCCTAAGGTTTTAAAAGAAATGAAGTCACTTGATTTATAAGCCTATTATATTTCTAAAAGGAAACGTGACTTGTCTTGAAAAGTAGTGGTGACTTGATACTACGGTTACTAGTATCTTGGGAGTTTTACAATAAAAAGGAGTTATTTTCTTAAAAGGTTTAAGGTACGTGGTACTTGGGTTAAATTCCCGGTTTTTCTCTTAAATGACATGTTGGTGCCTTAAGTAAACTAAAATAAGAGGATATACTAATAAGGTTAATAAGAAGTTAGGGGATATTCTTAACTTGCTTATTTTATGATAAAGCCAGTGTAACATGTTATGTATGATAGCCGTTTGTGCTGAGTTATGTATTATTATTATTATTACTACTACTTATGCCATGGATTTGCTACCCATGATGCGAGTGCGGCGCTTGTACTCATGCGGGCCCACAGGGTCCATGCGGGTGAAATAGTCCCATGCGGGTGAAATAGTCCCATGCGAGGCGGATGACCTCATGCGGGTCCACAGGACCTATGCGGGTGAAATAGTCCCAGGAGTAGGATTGCTTAATGATACTACTGGCGAGAGACCCTGTTTTGATCATGAGCCTCCTATTTTTATGTAGTAAAGTTTATACTTGTTACTCTCATTGTTAGTAAGGCACAGTGCAATGTAATTTGATTTTCATCCATGACTCCAGCTTATTTTAGACTATGATATTATTACAGTATTTTCCAGTTTTACATACTTGGTACATATTGTGTACTGACCCTCTTCCTCGGGGGCTGCGTTCATGCCGCAGGTAGGGGTAAGCAGGTGGTGGATCCTCTTTCTTAGGATCTTGCTCAGGTGTCAGAAGCTCCATTTCTCCGGAGGCTCGACTTTTGGTACGGTTCTCCCTGCTGTTGTAGATGTTTGTACATTCAGGGATATGACGGGGCCCTGTCCCGTCATAGTGAATATTCATTCTTAGAGGCTTGTAGTCCTGTTATAACTTGGGTTGTTAAGGATGTAATTGTTCAGCTTTGTTATATGTAGAGGTAACCATTTTTGGGTTAGCCTGCTTATATTCTATGTGGGTTCTTGTTGTGAGTTTATTTTCCGATGGTTTTCTCTGATGTTGTATCACAAGGGTGCCCGGGGTAAGGCACCAGTCACGGGTCCGTGGTCGGGTCGTGACACCGCGGTGCTGAATGACCACAAGGGCCACATTACTTTCAGCACCGCGGTGCCATCAGGCAGTACCGCAGTGCCGGAACGGGATTTCTGAATTAACAACCCTAAATCCTTTCCCACATAAACACAAACCCTTCTTCTCTCTACAAATTCCGAAATTCCTCTCCTTCTATCCACAAAAATTCCCACAAACTCTACCAAATTCTTCAAAAATCCCTACACACCACCCCATTAAGAACCCTCATATCTTACACCATCATCATTCCTTCCATTTGGGTCAAGAAATTGGTGAAGAACGACTCTTCAAAAAGGTAATCTTCATCATTGTTCTTGCATTTTCAAGGCTAGTAGGGAAAGTAACTTGCAAGTTTGACGGTGGTACGTACTGTGGTGGTAGGGTATTATGTAGTTGTGGGTGTTTGCTGCGGTGGTTGTTCGTTGTGTAGCTATGTAGATTGAGGCGTATTGTGGTGTAGTTGTTGTGTATTGCTGCTGTGGACCAATTTTTGGTTGGTTATTGTTGATTGTGTGAAGTGTTATTTGTTGGGACACCTCGAGGAAACAAAGGAAACGCTGCCGAAATTTTTCCAACAACCTTCACAATGACTTCTAGGAAAAGAACCACCCGAACCACCTCATCTCCATCAGCCCTAGACTATGATGTTACTCGATTTACCAACAAACAGGCAGAAGATCGATATAACAAAATTAGTACTAGGGCATTGATACCAGAAAGAGGCATGGACTACCAGGCCATGTCATTTGACGATGATGATGACTACGAGCCTATTAGGTCCATGATTGAGGCAAATGGGTGGAAGAGGTTCACCAATTCGGAGAGGACCCCACTTCAAAATTCTAGCCTTGTGAGGGAATTCTATGCGAATTATCCCGAGCAAAGGGATGCGAGATGCTTTGTTAGAGGGAAATATGTGTCTGTGAGTTCTGAAGTTGTGAATGCGCTACTGAGGACCTATGACGTTGAGGACCAAGGCAATAATCCATACCACTTCAGTTGTTGTTCAAGAAACATAAACCACATCATGTGGAATGTAGTTGCGGAAACATTGTGCTACCCAGGCGCTGAGTTTAATTTTGCCTGCAACGGATCCAGGAGACTTGCCCAGTGCCAATTTAACAGAACAACCAGATGATGGCTATATTTTGTAGGTGCTCGCTTGATTCCGTCAACTTATTTCACCAATGTGCCCACAGACAGAATCAAGCTCATCTATGGCATCATGACGGACATGACAATTGACGTTGGGAGAGAAATAGTGTAAAACATAAGGAAGATTAACAAGATGACTACTACTGATGGATTGGGACATGAGTCACTCATTTCTGCCTTATGTGATAGGCATGGAGTCCCAACATTCGCCACAGATATTCTTGAGAAGAGTCAGTCTCACGTGACCTACAATTTAGTGCACTCTTTTCTTGACCCAAATCCAGGACCAGCAGCAAGAAGGGGCCCAGAAGCAGCAGATGCATCAGCCATGGATGATGAAGAGCCTGAGGCAGAGGCACACAATGAGAAGGCGAAAACATCCATCAACCTCCCCAGTCCTTGGAGCCTCCAATGCCAATGATGGAGCTGTTATACCCCGTAGTTCCAGGGTATGTATGTTGGGACGTACGTACGAGAATACGACAGAAATTTTGGAAAGAAAGGAAGATGTGATTTTTCGACGGAAAAGTTTTCGGTTTTTGTGAAGAAAAAGGTTCGTTAATGGGAATTGGATTCCCAGATTTGGTATTTGGACTTCTTGTATTATATTAGAATTATTGGATTTTATTTTCGGAAATGGTCACGTGGGGCCCACGGGAGAAATTTACGGTTTTGTGGGGCCCGCTTTGTTTTTGAGATTTTCGATATTTTGGATATTTTCGGGAGATGAAATATTTTGGACGAATCGGGGGGCGACACGTGTCACCCCCTTGTGTGGCCATGTGGTAGAATTGTGGATGATGGCTAGGCCACTTGTCCCTTGGCCGAAATGGCCCAACACTTGGATGCCTAAATCGTTGGCCATGTGGTGTGGTGGGACCCACACACACATGGCCCAATCTTGACCACCCACTTGACTTGATCTTGGCCCTTGAATCTTCTATATATACCCCTTAGCTTGAAGACTAATTCATCCCACACTTAAGAGCTTTCAAGGCAAATAATACCCCCTCCCTTGAGTGCTTTCGTCCACCCTCTCCCCTCTTGTGTAGAAATACTTGGAGTATTATTTTATAGTCCCAAATACCTTGGCCTAGTATCCCTAGTAGTATTCCAAAGTTGTTTTAATACTAGGAACCCGGAAATACTACTTTTATTCCAAAAGTCGCAAAATGAAACCCTAGAAAAATCTTCATAAGCTTGGTTGAAGTGTTAAGAGAAGTTGTTTAGAAACTTCTGGCGGTCGCTGAGCGGGTTGGAGCGTAAGGAATTGGAGCTAAACGTTGCTCAGGATCGACTTTAATCTTGGATAATTTTGGGCTTATCGAGGTAAATAATCTTGTCCCCCTATTGTAATTGGGAATTACATGTTGTAGTAATATATAGTAGAGTATACTATATATAGAATGAGTATTGAAAAGAATTGAACTGTATTTACATAGGGTCTGATTTACAGATCATTGTATTATTGTGAAGATTTGAACACGTCAGGTTAGGCGTGTAAATCACACAGGAGTTGTTGGCACAGTAGCGGGCCTTGATAGGGGAGGAGATTTGTGTGATTGCGGGGGGGAGGTGCTGCCGAATTTTCTGTAGAATATGGAACCATGTGTTTAGAATATTCTACGAAGAGATCTAGGAGTTGATAGGCGTTGTGTGGCCTTTATAGGTTCGCGATGCCGAGTAGCGTATTCTACTTGAAGAGTGGAAAAGGCTAGCAGAGTTACAGTACTGTGGAGCGTTTTGCTAAATGTCGATAATCGTCGCGAGGTATGTGAACCTCTTCCTATCTTTTCTAGCATGATTGTTGTGAACTATGTAATACTGAGACGCATACGTGCTAAGTGTTTTGGTTGGTTTAAAACATAGGGTGTTATAATAGCTTTATGGGAAGTTAGTTATAACGACTTTATGTAGGTAGAAGAATGGCTTATTGATTGTAGAAGTTAAGAGACTTGATCTTCAAAGATAAGAGACTTGACTTATAAACGACTTGATTTTGAAAGTTAAGAGACTTGATCTTGAAAGATAAGAGACTTGACTTATAACGACTTGTTTTCAGAAAAAGAGAAGTAACTTGATTTTAAGTATAGGTTACTTGTTTTGAAAAGAGTACATTATTTGGGTTTTAAAAGAATACTTGTAGTGGTTTTAAAAGAAAAGAGACTTGTGGAATTGAAGAGTTTTCGGTTTAAAGGAAGACATTGTTTTGTCTTAAGTTGGTTTAAAACATAAAGTGTTATAACAGCTTTATGGGAAGTTAGTTATAACGACTTTATGAAAACAAAAGAATGGTTTTATCATTGGTTTTAAAGTGGTAACTTGACTTTAAAAGGAGAAGTGTTTTGGTCTAAAAAGAAGGCATGGTATTGCCTTAATTTGGTTTTAAAAGGAAAGTATGGAAGTTGTTTTGGTTTACTTAAAAATGTTAGTCACTCTATTTTGATACTACGGGTATCGGGTGACTTTTGTAAAAGAAATGGATCTTCTAAAAAGAATTTAACGTACGTAGTACTTTGGGGATTAAAACCTGGACTTGTCAAAAAATGAAAGTACCTTGAGTTGTGTGTAGCGTGCCTATGTTTGCGTGTGATAGCCTTGTTGTGCAAGTGTTGTATTCTTATGTTACCGCGTCTCTCGATGGAGGGCCGGTCATGTTATCTTGTTATTGGCTTGGACATACTGACACGATGGGTGGCCCACGAGTATGCTTCCATTCTGATTGTTATCTTGTTACTTCCTTTTGGACATACTGACACGATGGGTGGCCCACGGGTATGCTTCCATTAGGAGTGTTATCTTGTTATTGGCTTGGACATACTGACACGATGGGTGGCCCACGAGTATGCTTCCATTCTGATTGTTATCTTGTTATTTCCTTTTGGACATACTGACACGATGGGTGGCCCACGGGTATGGTTCCATTAGGATTGTTGT
Organism: Przewalskia tangutica; assembly: GCA_029844215.1. Classification (NCBI taxonomy): domain Eukaryota; kingdom Viridiplantae; phylum Streptophyta; class Magnoliopsida; order Solanales; family Solanaceae; genus Przewalskia; species Przewalskia tangutica. The sequence goes on along the minus strand of CM056718.1, from coordinate 137,714,240 downwards.
TCCATGGACTAGCTCTCCATGAGGTTTCACGGTCGGCCTTGGTATCGGTGGTTGGCTTCGTACTTGCCGTCTCGTGGTGATTCGGCCTTAGTACACAGTAGTTAGCTCTCGCACTTGCCCGTTCGGTCAGTAGTGGCGAAGTCTCGTGATCTGACTTTGGTATCCGGTAGTTAGCCGTACTTGCCGACGGTGCGTGGCGCAGGCTTGGTATCTGGTAGTTGGCTTTCGTACTTGCCCCGTGTCAGCTTCGTGGTTTGGTTGTATAGTATTGTTAGTACAGTTGTTATGACTCAGGTGGGACCTGGTGTTCATGTGTACTTCTTGGTGTGTTTATATCATAGACTGCCGGCAGTGAGGAAGATGTTCCACGGGCATGATTGATGTTGTGGGCGTGAGACCCATTGTTATAATTGAGTAATGACTTTGAGGGCGTGAGTCACGACTTGACATATTTATTTATATATTGTGGACGTAGTTTGGTTATCATACATGTCTCTGCTTTATATAGACTATTATGATTTCATTTCTGATATTTACTGATTTCACATACTTGTACTGTTATCGACCTCGCCCGAAGTGCGTTCATGCCGCGGTAAGTACATCGATTGTGGATCCGCTCTTAGGATCACGATTGACTTTTGGGAAGCTCCGTTTCTTGGAGGCTTATCTTTAGTATAGTCCTGTCGGTGTAGTTACTTGTACATTCGAGGGTATGGCGGCCACTGTCCGTCATAGTTATAATTACATTCTTAAGTGCAGAAATCTTGTTGTGGGCAGGGTTTGTAAAAGGATTTAACTGTTCAGGTTGATACATTTATGTATATATTCAGGAAGGTGACCGGTTTGGTTAGCCTGGTTCATGCTTTATGTCTGGTTTCATGTTTAAGTTTTTATTTCCGCTGATTTTATCTGATGTTGTATCACTAGGGTGCCCGGGGTAAGACACCAGTCACGGGCCCGGGATCGGGTCATGACAGGAGCAAATGCTCCTAAATCAACAACAGATGTTGCGAAACCATGAGAGCATGATGCAACACCAGGAGCAAATAGTGCAAAATCAGTAGCAGATGATGCAAGAGCATCAGGACCTAACCCAGCATGTTGATAATTTAAGTTCCATGTTCACCCAATGGTCAATGCAGTATCCGCCGCCACCACCACCATTTTGAGCCGCTGTATGTCTGTAAGTCATCCCTCTTTAATTTTTGAGTCATTTACACATTTGAGACAATGTGTAATTTAAGTTTGGGGGAGGGGAAAGTTTTTATTTTATTTTATTTTTGAGTCTTTTGTTTGTTTTTTTATTTTATGTGTGTGTCAAGTTTTTTTTATGATCATGCATGATGTGCTTATTTGGAACGCCTAGTGAACTAAGTGGGATAATGTAGTGGAATGAGAAGCAAAAATATGTGTGCTTAAGTTAGGTATGTCAAAAATTCATGAAAATTTGATTATTTGGAATATTTGGTGCTTAGCCTATGTCTTTGTCGATTGAAAAATGCATGAAGTCTGCTTGCTTGTTATTTGAGGCGAAATAGTTAAGATGTACATGTTAGGGAGATGATTCAGACATTTCTTTGTTAGTACTTCTTACCATTCATTACCTACCTTGTAATAAATTGTATCCATAGTCAGCCCATTTGAGCCTAAAATAAGAGGTTTTCTTTGACACCCCATGATTCCCACGTGTGCCATAAGCGGTAATTGAAAAATTGGGATGAAAAAGAATGAAAACGAAATATAAAAAGAGAGTGAAAAAGTGTTGCACCCCAATGAAAAAAATGTAAAAGCTTATGTTTGGGGGTGACTATGTGAATTGTTTCATTCTCTCAAAAAGAGAAAGAGGGATATAGGTATGAACTGAAAAGAATACCAAAAAGAAGGACAAAATGGTTGAGTAAGAAAAATGCTTATGGTACGTAAATTGAGCCTAAATGCCTAATTTTATCTACCCCTGCCTAATCTCTTTGTCACGCCCGAACCCGGGCGTGACGGTGCCTACACAGGCACCCTCCTACCTTAATAACACAATTAAACCGCGAAATTAAATAACACCTCGTTTTTTTTAAAACCAACGAACATGCAAGGGCAAAGCCGACAAGACTGCCATATAATATACATAATAAAAAGACACTACACTGTACACGAGTCCAATCCCACATATGAATACAGACCTCTAAGAGTTTTACTGAACTGTGACGGGACAAGGCCCCGCCGTACCCATAACTGTACAAAAGCCTGTAATGAAGGATCTATACCAAAATGATAAAATGCTGAACAGATGATGGAGCTATCCAAAAACTCTGGGCAAAGGTCCTACACCTGCAGATCACCAAACTGCGTACCTAAACCTGCGGCATGAACGCAGCCCCCCGAAGGAGGTCTGTACGAAGAATGTACCATGTATGTGAAACTGAAAGTACTGTAATGAAATCATAACGGTCTATATAAGACAGGAGACATGTATGATATCCAAACTACAGTACACAATATAAAAGCAGTCCTGTCAAGTCAGGGACGCATGCCCTCAAAGTCAATAATCAAATATAACCATGGGTCTCACGCCCATAACATCAATCATGCAGTGGAATCCCTTCCTCACTGCCGACAGTCTATGATATAATATAACACCAATAAGCATACATGAACACCAAGTCCCACATGTGTCCTAAAAGCATGCGGGCAGTAGGAAGCGAACGCGGATCCGGCTGCATCATAAAACTGATCGGGGCAAGTACGAAATCCAACTACCATTTCCAGCCTGCGTCAACAACTGACCGGGGCAAGTACGAAAGCCAACTACCAGATCCAGCCTGTCGTCACGAGATATGACCGGGGCAAGTGCGAAAACTATCTATCGGAGTCTACCGTACCAAACTGTGAAATAGAACTGACGGGGGCAAGTACGAAAGCCAACTACCAGACCATCCTGCGTCAGCCACTGACGGGGGCAAGTACAAAAGTCAACTACCAGACCATCCCGCGTCACTAAACCTCATAGAGGGCTAGTCCATGGAATAACAATATCCAACATGGTCGCATGCTTCGGAATCCCACATTGTATAAGCATGTCCATGGGGTAATCAAAACAAATCCGGGAATCTAACCCGCCTCCTGGTCGCATGCCCCGGAATCCCACATCGTATAAGCATGTCCAAAGAGTAATAAAATCAATCCGGGAATCTAACTCGCATCCTGGTCGCATGCCCCGGAATCTCACATCGTATAAGCATGTCCAAGGATCAATCACAATGGAAACATACCCGTGGAATCCCCCATCACTGTCGGTACGTCCAAGTAAACTCACAACAAGACAGTTGGCCCTCCAACTGAGAGTCACGGCAGCGTAAAAATATAATACTTGCACTCAAAGGCTATCACAAGCAAGCATAGGCAAGTTCATAAAATCTTTAGACTTTCATTATCATACAAACATGAATTTCATTTTATAACTCAAGGCACTTTCGTTTTATATAAAAATCCGAGATTTTAACCCTAAGTACTACGTACTTCCATTCTTTTCAATAGACTCATTTTTATATAAAACCCCAAGATACTAACACCCGTAGTATCAAGGCGTGTCTATTTTTAAAATTAAGTTACTACACCTTTAGGAATTCATTTCAAGACTTTGAAACCTAGAAATTTCTAATTTCACAACCTAGGCAACTCATGCCTATCAATCAAAATAGACAACTTTCTTAACCTTCCATAAAGCCGTTATAACTAACTTCCCATAAAGACGTTATAACTCTTTATGGTTTTTAGACAAATTCATTCTTTTTATAACCAAGAGACTTATACTTTTAAAACCAAGTATCATATACTTTCAAAATACTTCAAGTCTCTTTAACTTTAGAAATGAAGTTACATAACTTTCAAAATACTTCAAGTCTCTTAATCTTTAAAAATCAAGTTACATAACTTTCAAAATCTCAAGTAACTCACACCTTTAAAACAAGTTATTTCTCTTTAAATCATGTCATTTCTCCTCTTTTAAATCAATTAAGTAAATCACTCTTTTGACTCCCCTAAAGTCGTTATAACAACCTTTAGATTTTGGAACTAAGACACTATCCAAAAGATTTGGAAACTACTTCATTTTCAAGACTCTATGTACTTCAAGTAGAACACTTTCACTTTTGAAAATCCAAATTTCATCAAGGTAATGGATTATAACAACTTTCAATTTAAACATCCAAAGTACAATCAAGGAAGTATATAGAACAACTTCTATATTAGGCAATCCAAGTACAATCAAGGAGTGAATCATTTAAGGAGTAGGATTTACTTTCTTTATCATAAGGAATCATGCTAGAAGAAGAGGAGATGGTTCACATACCTTTTCGGCTTAATCCACAAGCTAAGTCGAATACGCCACACGTAGAATTGTCAACCTATAATGGCCACAACACGACTATCAACTTCTAGTTTCTAACGTAGAATGATACTAAGTATACGGTCTCTTATTCTACGGAAAATTGGGCAGCACTTCCTTTGTTTTTACGTACTTTTTCACCTTTTTTCAAGGCCCGAAAATCAATAACCAACATGCCACATTTAAGGCTCAATACATCAACCAATCAAAGGGGATTACACGCCTTACAATACGTGTAAAATTCTGTCCCACAATTAATACCAAGTAGTTCAATATCCAAAGCCATTCTCGGCTAACATGTACAACAACATAAAGTCCTTTCCAATTCTTTTTCAATCCAAGTTGTTAGGTCTAACATGTTATATAGTCGTAAACAACTTTAACAACTACAATTCCTTCTTTATATAACATGCGACGACTAAACTAATAACCAAATTGAATTGTAATCTCAAAGGCTAATCATGCTAGTTTCGGATTAGTGGTTCCAATATCCATAACACTTATCAAACTTCAATATATACATCTCATGTTTGTTTATATCCATAACTACAACAATAACTAATCTTTAATCACTTAACGACAAGATTGTTACCTTGATAAGCCCTTATAAAATTCCAAGATTTAAAGTCGCTCCTTAGCAAATCTTAGCTCTTTTCCTTCACGCTCCAATCCGCTATTTGAATCCCTTAGAAGTTCACAAACAACTTCTCTTCCATTTCCAATCAAAACTATGAAAACGACTTAGGTTTTCGCCTTGCGACTAACGTGAAAACGTCGTTTTTCCGAGATTTTTCTATTGAGATATCCTTAAAATACCGCTAGGAACCTTGGGTTAAAGTATTGTGAATAATGAACCACAATTGCAAAATTTTTGTGTGGAAAAAACCTCAAACCCAAGAGCACTCTTCAAGAACAAGAATGTGTGAAATTTTTCTAAGTGTTGAAGACTAAGTCTTGCTACTAGTTTAGTATATATAACACAATGGAGGGTCAAAATTACAACATTTGTGTGGCTAGAATGAAGAATACTTAATATCTAGTCAAGTGGCAAGTTGACTTGGTCAATTATCTCAAGCTTTGTCAAGACTTGATCATCTACATTGGTCATTGACCATAGTACCCTTGGTCCAATTCGAGCAAGCCCATGTGGGGTGGGGGGACACGTGTCGCCCTCCCATTCTTCCATAAAATTTCGTAACCCTCGTGTCCCCCACAAACCGTAAAATTTCTCGGGTGGGCCCTACGTGACCAAATCCGTAAAAATAAATTTCCACAATGTTAATAAATTCCATACTCCTCAAATAATGCATTTTGAGAATCTAATTCTCATCAACGAACATTTTTCCTTTCCGACGTTCGGAAGATTTTCCTTCAAAAAAACAATTCTTTCTTTCGTACCAATTTTCAAGTCTTGTGTTCTCGCGTCTATTCTCTTATACATGTCCTGGGATTACGGGGTGTAACACCTACATTATAACTCTGAAAAGTCCAGATGATCTCTAGAATGTATGTCTATGATTAGTGGAGAATAACAAGTAAACATGCCTATAGAACTAAATAAAATTGATATGCATATGTTATGTATTTGATCGGTGTATTTTATATACACTTTTTGAGTCGTTTTTAGTGAGTCTTTTGTCCATTTTTGTACAAATACGTGTCGTCTTAAGATATATTTTCTTTCTTTTGAATCATATTGGTTAAAGTGGCTCATTGGCGGAAAAAGAGCAAAACGAGGGCAAAAATGGAGGTTCCAGAGCTCGAAATGCGAGAAAGTGGCGAACCAGGCACAGACACGGGTCAGCGCCGCGGCACCTCCAGCCAGCAGGGCCAGGCACCACGGCGCCGAAGATTCAGAGGAGTGCAGGGATTCCGGCGCCGCGGCGCCGAAGCGGAAAAAATCAGGTTTTTGAATGAATAATGGGCCAGGCCTGAGGGAAAACCTGAATGACGGTTTGGAGGCTATAAAAAGAGAACCCTATGTCAGAATTAAGGGTTCCCTTTCTTGCCAATTCACAACACATCTTGGATTTCAAGATTGGAGACCATTCTTTAGTAATTTCTTGTCTTTGTTTTACTTTATTTTCAGTTTATGTTGAATATTGAATTAGTTCTTGTCATGTCTATGGCTAGGAACTAATTCTAATATAGGGCTTTCCATGTCAATTCACTTGAACCTTATATTTATGAATTAATGCATGTTTGTGGTGTTTCTTCTTATTGTTGAGATTTATCCAATATATGTTTTGATTGCTTGGTAATTACTTGATCATTAATTATCATTACTTATATGATTTCTAACCGAAATTCGAAAGGGGAGGTTGTGAATATGCTGTAGTTGGGTAGACATAGGTTGAATCGTGGATGAAAAATACCCCGATTACTTGTGTAGCATTAATAGGGTTTTTGTTCTTAATCCTCCTCTAGAGTCAACCTTATCACTGAAAGGTAGAAAGGTGTTGTACTGGGGTTGAGTGTTTATATAACCTTAACAGGAGTATAAAACGGATTAGTAAACCTGCTATCTCCAATAGAAGAAGAACCATAGTCAATTGCATTAATAAGTAAGTTAAACGGATAGTTGAGGAGACTTGAAAACCCTATTTCCATCATTACTGAAGTAAACAACATAGTTAATTAGTTTTCATAATTGGAATCATAAACAACAACTCAATTATCGGTTACCAAATAGATAACAAAGAATAGAAGTTGGTACTTGAACACTAATCCTTGAGGACGATAACTCGGTCTTCTAAGACTATATTACTTGACTCGACACGTGCACTTGCATTTAAGTGTGTGCATAAATCGCGCATCATGTTTTTGGCGCCGTTGTCGGGGATTGGCGTAGTTCAATATCAATTTTATCTATTCTTAATTTCTAATTTGGTTTTTATTTTTGTTTTTATTTATTAATTTTTTATTTTTTTTTGTAAAAACCAGTGTGCCGTGATCCGTTTGTTTGTTTTTGATCTGTTTCAGACACTTAGTTTATGCGAAGGAGAAGAGGAACAAACACTCTTGTTCCTTTCAATCCAGAAATTGAGAAAACTTGTAAATAGAACAGAAGGAACCAACGAATTTCAGCTTTAATTGAGATGGAAGGCGTACAGAACAACAACGAGATGAATGAGGGGTTAGGTGATCATCAGCCTAACCAAAGAATGTCTCGGAGAGTGCCAATGGATGTAGATGAGAGAGTTCAGGTCCAAGCGGAGAGAAGCTTGGGGGATTATGTGCTGCCGAGGGTGAACGGAGCATAAACTTGCATTAGGCTCCCAACAATAGGAGCAAATAATTTTGAGATCAAACCGACGATTCTAATTATGGTGCAGAATACGGTTCAGTTTGGAGGGTTGCCGTCGGAGGATCCTCACATGCATATAGCTAATTTCTTGGAGTTATGTGCAACATTAAGATACAATGGCGTTACTGATGACACCGTCAGATTGAGGCTCTTTCCCTTCTCACTCAGGGATAGAGCGAAAGTGTGGTTGAATTCTTTGCCAGCAGATTCGATATTTACATGGCAAGAGTTGACACAGAAAATTTTAGCAAAGTTCTTCCCACCATGCAAAGCAGCGAAGCTGAGAGGGGAGTTGAATAATTTCTATCAAGCCTATGGAGAATCATTATATGAAGGTTGGGAGAAGTTCAAGGACTTGCAAAGGAAGTGTCCACACCACAACATTGAGTTGTGGAATTTGGTCCACATTTTCTATAATGGGCTGAGCGGAACGACCAGAACGATTATTGATGCAGCCGCAGGTGGAACCTTTATGAGAAAAACAACTCATGAAGCTCATGACTTATTGGAGGACATGGACACCAATAATCATGTCACAGAGGATAGACAAGTGAGTGGCAGAAGAACAGTGAGAGTTCATGAGATAGATGCCATCACTGCCCTGAATGCCCAAGTTGCCCTTTTGACCAAGCAGCTGCAACAAAATACAATGTCTGTAAATGCAGTGCAACTGCCCATGAGTTGTGAAATGTGTGGTGGTCCACATACATTCGACAGATGCCCTTCAGCTGATCCTAACAATATCTCGATTGAGCAAGCAGAGTGCCAAGCTGTATGGAACTATCAGAGGCCCCAGAACAACCCATACTCAAACACCTACAATCCAGGGTGGAGGAATCACCCAAATTTTTCATGGAGAGGTGAGCGAGCGTGAGAACCGGTTTAGAGGCGATGCAAAACCAGCACCATTCACTCAGGCCTCATCTTCTCAACAATTGGTGGCCCGCCCAACCGAAAAGCGAGGCAGTGAGCGGCTTTGTTGACACTCACCAACTCCTGGACCAGTTCATGCGGAGACTAGATCCTCGCCGGGAGCTTGGAAACACAGTGGGGCAACTAGCAAAGCTAGCAACCAGCCACGAGGTACCTGCCGAGCAACACAGATGAACCACAGAGAACAATGCGGCGATGCAGTGAGGAGTGGAAAGCAGTTGGAACAGCGTGCACCTCAGCCTGTGGTTGAACAGAGGGTAGAAACAGAGAGAGAAAGGGTTGTTGAAGATCGCTCAATAGTAGAGAAAGCTCCAGAAAAGGAGTACACCGAGAAGATTCCATTCCCACAAAGATTGCAAAGGAAAGTAGTTGATAAGCAATTCTCCAAGTTTTTGGAAACATTCAGAAAGTTACATATCAACATACCCTTCATCGAGGCTTTGGAGCAAATGCCCTCTTATTTCAAATTCATGAAGGAAATTTTGGGGAAGAAGAAGAAATTGGGAGAGTATGAGATTGTGGCACTGACTGAGGAGTACAGTGCTATCCTGCAGAAGAAATTGCCCCCTAAACTCAAGGACCAGGGAGCTTTACATTGCCTTGCACAGTTGACAGGGTGACATGCAATAGGGCCCTTTGTGATTTGGGGGCGAGTATAAATTTGATGCCTTTGTCGGTGTTTAAGAGGTTGGAATTAGGTGAAGCCAAACCAACCACGGTGAGCTTGCAACTAGCGGACAGAACGGTGGTGCACCCCAGGGGGAAGATTGAGGATGTTCTTGTTAAAGTAGGAAAATTCTTTTTCCCTGCGGATTTCCTCATTCTTGACATAGAGGAGGATGCGGAGATTCCCATCATATTGGGGAGACCGTTCTTGGCAACAGGGAGAGCCCTAATTGATGTAGATAAAAGAGAGCTGACACTGAGGGTAGAAAGTGAAGAATGGTGTTCAAAGTGTTCAAACACGTTATTGAGCCCCCGATCATGAGCAGGTGATTTGCAATCAGCACTTTCAGAACTTCTTGTGAGCCAGTTCAAGCCAAAACAAGGGAGATAGGCCCACCAAAGCAAGTACGTGATGTTGAACCTCCGCCAAAGCAGGTATGTGCCACTGAACCTTCGCTTGAAAATAATTATAAGAAGAAAAACAGAAGAAGAAAAAGGTGAATATTGAAAAAATGGATTGGTTGTGGGGTTAATCTACCCCACACCTCTTGATCTAACGAACTTGCGTCCGGCTAAAAGACGTTAAAGACAGCGCTACTTGGGAGGCAACCCAAAGTAGTTTAATTTATTTTATTTTAATGAAGTTGATTTTTACTTAGAACAGTCTCACGGAGGTCTTGTTTATGTGTTGTGATGACAGGTGCAGGGCCAACAATTTGGAGGGCGAAAACTGAAGATAAGCCAAGGATTTCCAGAAAATCGGGTTAGTGTCGCGGCGCCCAGAAGCAGGGCCGCGGTGCCAAAAGAGCAGAAAGACGCTGAAGTTTGAGCGTCGCGGCGCCCAGTAGCAGGTCCGCGGCGCCGAAAAAGCAGAAAGGCGCAGGAGATTAAGCGTCGCGGCGCCCAGGAGCAGGGCCGCGGCGCCAAAAATCCAGAAATTTTTTGAAGTCTAGGCGCGCCAATTTGCGCGCGCATGAAGTTCGTAAGAGTGCAGAAAATCAGGCGCGCTGAAGACGAAATCGAAATTAAATAGCCCAAATCCGATTTTTCCCAATTCCAAATCAAAACCTAAACCTTCCTCTCCACAAAACCACGAAAATCCACACTTTACCTAAAAATCTTCCATAACCAAACCCAAACACAACCAAAGTTCTTAAATTCCCTAAACCCTTAACCATCCTAAACAACTACCTCATCCCATTACCTCAAATCATCATTAAGCAAGAGAATCTTGAAGAACACCGTCAAAGGTAACGCCGTCTTTTCTTGAAAGCTTTCTTAGTCAGATGAGGTAGTAGATTGGAGGAGGTGTTGTATCTGTGAGGGTGTGTTGGGGTGTTGAAATTGGTTGTGATATTTCGAGGAAGAGTATACGAGGTGAGTGTGGGTGTTGTGCAGGAGCTTCTTAAGTGAAGTTTGGAGGTGATAGGTGTTGTAGCTGTTGATTGGTGAGTGATAGTGTTGGTTAACGTTGTTGGTACAAAGGAAACGCTGCAAAAAGTTATCTAAAAATGTCTGCCAGAAAGAAAAGAGCTTCCACATCCACCTCAGCCCCTCAATATGATGATACTAGGTTTGTCAGCCAAGAGCTCATGAGAGATACAAAAAACTTAGTACTAGGCCCTTAATCCCTGAAAGAAGAATGGATTATCAAAGGGAGTCGCTTGGGGAGGGGGATGTCTATGAGCCCATTCGGGCGATGATTGAGATGATGGGGTGGAAAAGATTTGTAAATCCGGAAAAGATAGCACCAATGAAAACAGTGATGGTGAGAGAATTCTATGCTAATTTTCCGGAGAAGGTAGACGATAGATGCTTCGTGAGGGGAAGATATGTGCCTGTGACGGCAGAAGTGGTAAATGTGTTATTGAAAACAGTTGATGTTGAAGGAGGAGATGACGATTGGAGCTATTTTAGAACATGGTCCAGAAACTCCAACAACATCGACTAGAATGCCGTAGCAAGCACAGTGAGCTACCACGGGCCGTATGAATTTGCGAGAAATGGGTCGAAGGGTGGCGGTGTCGATTCAACAAAGCAACCAAGGGTTGGTTGTATTTAAATCGATGCCACTTTGATTCCATCAATGCACTTTACATGAGTGCCAGAAGACAGAATCAAATTGATATATGGAATTATGTCAGGGAAGACGATTGATGTTGGGAAGGAGATAGTGCAAAGTATTGGAGAGACCAACAGGTTGATAACAACAGGTGGGTTGGGACATGGCTCACTTATTACATGTTTATGCTCTATAAGTGGGGTCCCAACCCTACCCACTAATACTTATGAGAAAAACCAACTTCCTGTGTCATACGGGATAGTGCACTCCTTCCCAGACCCAATACCCCCAGCAGCAGCACGAAGAAGATCAACACCAGCAGCACCACCAGCAGCAGCAAAGGCTGCCACGGATGAAGATGAGCCTGAAACAGAGACTCACTATGAGGCAGGAAGCAACCATCAGCCGCCCACAGAATCAGAACCTCCAATGTCTATGATGAAGCAGTTACTCCAGAACCAGAGAAGGATGATGCAGAATTTTGACACGGTGATACAAGGACAATAATAAATGAGGCAGAGAATTGACGAGATGAGTTCCTTGTTCAACCAGTGGTCAATGCACTATCCACCGCCACCGCCACCGCCACCATTTTAAACCAAGTTTGTAAGTGTCATGTTTCTTTTATTTTTCTTTGAGTCTTGCACACATTGGGGACAATGTGTGATTTAAGTTTAGGGGGGTGTCTTATTTGTGTCTTATTGTTGTAGTATGTTTGAGTCTTTTTGAATTGTTTTGTGTATTTTTGAGTCATAATTTTTTTTCTTTTTGAGTCATAATTTTCTGTCAAAGATCATGCATGCTGTAGTTACTAGAAACACCTAGTGAAGTAAGGTGGAATAATGTAATGGAATTAGAAGCAACTATCTAAACACTTAGGTTAGATATGCCAAAAACTCATGAAATCTGTCTATTTGGGGTTTCTGCTTGAATTGTGCATTGTTAAATGATTAAAATCTATATGTATGATTGTTTGCTATTTGAGGCGAAATAGTTAGGATATACATGTTAGGGAGATGACTCAAGCATTTCTTTGTTAGCCGATTCTTACCACTCTTTTCTATCCCTGACATTATAAAAATATCTCTAGTCAGCCCCGTTGAGCCTAACATGAAACTTTTTATTTGACACCCTATATTCCCACACTTGTGTCATAAGTAAAAATATAAAATGGTTGGAATAGAATGTGTTAAAAAAGAGACAAAAAGAGTGAAAAAGTTTGACGCACTCCAATAAAAAAGTAATAAGAAATAGGCAAAAGCCTAAGTTTGGGGGTGCTTGTTATTCATAATACACTTCACTCTCTAAAAACAAAAGAGGGGAAAGATAGATATGAAGTGAAGAATGGAAATCATAAGAAAAGGGAAAAATGGAAAAGCTAAAGAGCTTATGGTACAAAGAAATGAGCCTAAATGCCTATTTTTACCTACCCATGCCTAAGCCTACATTACAACCCTGAAAAGTCCTGAAGATCTCTTATATGCATATCCATGATTAGTGGAGAATAGCAAGTAAACATGACATAGGATTTTGAAATTAACGTGCATAATTCAGTATCCTTACTTCCATTAAGCATGATTAAATGAGTTTGCGAAATATCTAGCTTAATGTGTTTAGAATGCTAAAATTTCATGCTATATGTTCCTGCATATTATCCTGCTAATCTTCATGTTTTTCTAAGTAACACCAATGCAGCAAAGTGATCAATATCGTTGAGTCTTCTATTTTTCTTTCTCTTTGTGTCTTTATTTCTTTCTTTTTGATCTTTGCTCGAGGGCGAGCAAAGGTTAAGTTTGGGGGTATTTGATCGGTGTATTTTATATACACTTTTTAAGTCGTTTTTAGTGAGTCTTTTGTCCATTTTTGTACAAATACGTGTCGTCTTAGGATATATTTTCTTTCTTTTGAGTCATATTGGTTAAAGTGGCTCATTGGCGGAAAATGAGCAAAAAGAGGGCAAAAACGGAGGTTTCAGAGCTCGAAATGCGAGAAAGTGGCGAACCAGCACGGGCATGGGTCATGGCGCGGCACCTCGGCCAGCGGGCGAGCGCCACGGCGCCTCCAGCCAGCAGGGCCAGGCGCCACGGCGCCGAGATTGAGTGCGAGGATTCGGCGCGCGGCGCCGACGCTGAAAATCAGGTTTTGAATGAATAATGGGCGGGCACGAGGAAAACACGAATGACGGTTTGGAGGCTATAAAAGAGAACCACAGGTCGAATTAAGGGTTCCCTTTTGTCACGACCCGACCCGGGCGCGATCGTGCCCTACACAGGCACCGCTTGGTATACATCAGAGATAATCAGCGGAACATACATGAAACTTATAAATAAATCATCAAAGACAAAATCAACAGGTTAGCCGATAAGGCTACCTCCCTGGATAGTAAATACATAAACGAAGCAGTTGCCTCCTTTCCTTTACAAACAGACCCACAATATGTGACTACAGACCTCTAAGAGTTTTTAACATAACAACTGTGGCGGGACAGGGCCCCGCCATACCCCTGAATAACATAAATCTACAACCTCAGGGACAACGTGCACAAGAGATAAGCCTCCGGAGCAAATGGAGCTTTTCTCAAAACTGAACCGAGATCCTAAGAGCAAGGATCACCACCCTGGGTACCTAAAACATGCGAGCATGACGCGGCCCGAAGAAGTCGATCAACATGTAGAATATGGAGCGAAATAACGTCTGATGAAACGGATCATAGCGTACAAAAGAATGCGAGAGACAAGTATAAAAAAATACATACGGATCTGCGTGTCATTACCACTTATGAACTTAATCGTACCTTATTATCTTTTCCCATTTTCAATAAAAGTTATAGTCACAATCTTAAGGACATGATTAGGAAAAATCATTAAGTTCATTACCGTATAACTTACTTATCTTTCATAAGTATAATCCGGCCCTTTAAGGAGGGGCGCCTTTACTACCCCGATGCGGGGCCTTGACCAAGTCACACAAATATCAAAGCGTGCCCGTGGAATCCCCCATCACTGCCGACAGCTATAAGTGTAAAATATAACCATGTGACGCGCCCGTGGCATCCCACCTCACTGTCGGCGTACACATACACAACACATATATATATCTCCTGCCCGTGGAATCCCACATCCTGCAAGCGGTATAAGCGTAAAATATAACCATGTGACGCGCGTGGCATCCCACCTCACCGTCGGCGTACACAACATATATATATATATATATATATCGCGGCCGCATGCCCCGGAATCCCACATCGTATAAGCATGGCCATAACGTGCCCTCGGCATCCCTCATCGTAGGTGCAGGTCTTCATGGGGAGCTAGCCCATGGAGTAATAATATAACATGCCCCCGGAATCCCTCATCGTGGGTACATGTCTTCATGGGGAGCTAGCCCATGGAGTAAAATATAACATGGTCGCATGCCCCGGAATCCCACATCGTATAAGCGTGACCGTGGAGTAATAAACGCGGGCATCTAACGCGTCTCGCTGCATGCCGGCATCCTCCTCATCGTATAAGCATGGCCAAGATCAATCACAATGGAAGCATACGTGGAATCCCGTCACTGCCGGTGCGTCGATAAAATGTCCGGCATCTAACCCGCGTCTCGGTCACATGCCGGAATCCCACATCGTATAAGCATGTCGAGGATCAATCAAAATGAAAGCATACGTGGAATCCACATCAGCTTCGATGCGTCCAAGTAAACTTACAACAAAACGATCGGCCCTCCAGTGAGAGACACGACAACGTAGACATATAATACTTGCACTCAAAGCTATCACAAGAAAACCTAGGCAAGTTCATTAAACCTTTAGACTTCCATCTTTATAAACTCATGGTACTTTCGTTTTACACATTAAAATACGGGAATTAAACCCCAAGTACTACGTACTCCTACTCTTTTAGAAAGTCCCTTTTTCAAATAAAACTTCCAAGATACTAACAACCGTAGTATCAAGTCATACTACCTTCAAGACAAGTCACAATACCTTCTTAGAAATACAATTTCTGAACACTAAATCAAGTGACTTCTTCCTCAAAACATTAAACGATTTATACCATTAAGACAGTTGCCCTTCTTCATTTCAAACCAATTCTTTGCTTACATTATTAGAGAAAATCATTCTCTTAACCTTCCATAAAGTCGTTATAACCAACTTCCCATAAAGCCATTATAACCCTTTATGGTTTTAGACCAACTCATTCCTTTTATAACCAAGAGACTTCTACTTTTTGAAACCGAGTATTATATACTTTCAAATCAATTCTCTTAACTTTCAAAAATACAATTAGTCTCTTAACCTTTAGAACTCAAGTGACTCCTTTTATTATAAAACCTTAGGCAATTGATGCCTTAAAATTCAAGTTGCCTTTTCATTAAAAACGAGTCATTTATCTTTCCATAAAGCAAATATAACCAACTTCCCATAAAGCCGTTATATTCACTTTATACCTTAGCCAAAATACAATTTCCTATCCAAGGGACTTATAGGTTTAAAACGGAACAAGTATCACATACTTCAAAACTCTTCAAGTCCCTTAACTTATAAAAACATTAGACATCCTTAATACTTTCAAAGAAGTGAGTTAATCTCCTAACTCACCCGACTTGGCTATTCATAAAACTATTAAAGGATATCAAGGTGTTGTACGTCTACCGTACTACATACGTGCAACTAGTCATGCTCAAAAGATAGGAAAAGTTCTACATAGAGTAAATCACACAACTACCTCTTAACTTCTAAGAGTAGAAGGAAACATGAAATGATACCACAGGTATATTCCATACATAGAATCATGCCAAAGGAAGGAAGAGGTTCACATACCTCGCGACGATTATCGACAAGTAGCAAAATGCTCCAAAGTACTTCAACCTTGATAGCTATTCCACCCTCCAAGTAGGATACGCTATTCTTAGTACTTCAACCTATAATGGTCACAATACGTCCATTAACCTCCTACTTCAAACGTAGAATATTCCAAGTGCCTAAGTCACTAAATTCTACGGAAAATCGGACAGCACCTCCTTTGTTTCTACTTACTTTGCCACCTTTTTCAAGGCCGAATACAATAACCAAACACGCCACATTTAAGGCCCAATCAAAGCAATTAACAATAGGGGATTACACGCCTACTAGACGTGTAAAATTCCGCCCCACAAACGATATCAAATTAATACAACTTACTAGGCCAATTCAGCTAACTTGAAGTACTACAACATCAATTCTTATCCAATTTCCATTTCAATCCAAGTTATTAGCCTAACATGATATCAAGTCGCAATTGATTATAAGTACCATAATCTCCAAGTAATTAACATGCGACGATTCTAATAACGACCAATTTGTAATCCAACTTCACATGGCTTGCATTACATTTCAGATTCTAAGGCTACAAGCAATCCATAATACTTATAACTTCAACACATATACTTCATGTTAGCAACATGTAAAGCTAACAACAATATAAATAATCTTGTGACACTTTTAAGAGACAAGATTTTACCTCAACGAATCTTAATCCAACTCCAAATCCGAAGTCGCTCCTTAGCAACTTAGAGCCTCTTCAAGACACTTCAATCCGCTACTTGAGACCCTTAGAACAATACCAACAAGGTTCCTCCAAACTTCCAAACAAAACCTAGAAGACAACTAGGTTTTCGCTTTGCGACTAACCCGAAAACTATCTTTTTCCGAGATTTTTCTATTGAGATATGCTTACAATACACTTAGGAACCTTGGTTTAAAGTGGGAAAATTATTGGACAACAAACAAATTTTTTCCATGTGGAGAGGGAGTGAACCCGAGAGCAACATGCTCTTGTTCATCCAATTTTTGTGTAAATTTGGCTAAGTGTTAGGCTTGTCTCACTACTAGTAGTATTATATAGGGACATAGAGGGTCAAGATGTAAACAAATGGGTGGTTTGGATGAAGTCTTATTAAATATCAAGACTTTGGACCCTTTGACTTAGTCAATTTTGTCAAGCTCTCTATTAGCAAGACTTGTCTTCCTAACAAGGGTCAAATGACCCTTGTGCCCATGCTACTGATCGTCCAAGGCACCATAAGGGGGTGACACGTGTCGCCCTCCCATTCGTCACAATATTACGTTTTCCGACAATTTCACAATTCCGATAATTTTTTTTTTACAAGTCTCAAATCTTAACACTTGCGAGTTCTTACGTACGTTCTTAAAGCATGTCCTGTAAATACGGGGTGTAACACCTTTCTTGCCAATTCACAACACATCTTGGAGTTCAAGATTGGAGACCATTCTTTAGTAATTTCTTGTCTTTCTTTTACTTTGTTTTCAGTTTATGTTGAATATTGAATTAGTTCTTGTCATGTCTATGGCTAGGAACTAATTCTAATATAGGGCTTTCCATGTCAATTCACTTGAACCTTATATTTATGAATTAATGCATGTTTGTGGTGTTTCTTCTTATTGTTGAGATTTATCCAATATATGTTTTGATTGCTTGGTAATTACTTGATCATTAATTATCATTACTTAGATGATTTCTAACCGAAATCCGAAAGGGGAGGTTGTGAATATGCTGTAGTTGGGTAGACATAGGTTGAATCGTGGATGAAAATACCCCGATTATTTGTGTAGCATTAATAGGGTTTTTGTTCTTAATCCTCCTCTAGAGTCAACCTTATCACCGAAAGGTAGAAAGGTGCTGTACTGGGGTTAAGTGTTTATATAACCTTAACAGGAGTATAAAACGGATTAGTAAACCTGCTATCTCCAATAGAAGAAGAACCATAGTCAATTGCATTAATAAGTAAGTTAAGCGGATAGTTGAGGAGACTTGAAAGCCCTATTTCCATCATTACTGAAGTAAACAACATAGTTAATTAGTTTTCATAATTAGAATCATAAACAACAACTCAATTATCGGTTACCAAATAGATAACAAAGAATAGAAGTTGGTACTTGAACATTAATCCCTGAGGACGATAACTCGGTCTTCTAAGACTATATTACTTGACTCGACACGTGCACTTGCGTTTAAGTGTGTGCATAAATCGCGCATCAGTATTCATGCTTCCATTACTTATGATTGAAATGAATTTGCGAAATTGATGCGCGGTAAGATGCACACACTTTAAACGCAAGTGCACGTTATCGTGACAAGTAGTATAGTCTTGATAAGACCGAATATCGTCCACAAGGATTAGGGTTCAATTACCAACTATCTATTTTCTAGTATCTATTTGGTGAATTGATAATTGATTTGTTGTTTATAACTAAGAATTATGCAAGCTATTTAAATATAAAGATTTATTTCAGTGGTGATGAGAATAGGGCTTCCATGTATCCTTACTATCCGCTTATGCTACTTACTAATGCATTAACTTATGGTATTCTTCTTTTGGAGAAAGCAGTTTCTGAAATCGTTTTATACTCCCGTTAGGGTTATATAAACACTCAACCCCAGTATCGCACCTTACCTACCTTTCGGTGATAAGGATAACTTTATAGGAGGATTAAGAACAAAAATCTAGTTGACCGTCACGCACAATGCGCAAAATTAGGGTTGTTAAGCCTCTCATCAACGCTACATAAATAATTGAGGTATTTTCATCCCCAATCCAAGAATGTCTACCCAACTTACAACATATTCACAATCCTCCCCTTTCGGAATCTGATTAGAAATCATATAGTGATAATTAGTTGTCAATTAATTACCAAGAATTCAACTCAATTATTGGATAGATCTCACAATAAGAAAAATAACCATAAGCATGCATTAATTTATAACATAAGTTTCTAGCAATTCAACATGGAAAGCCCTATAAGAGAATTAGTTCCTAGCCATTGTCATGACAAGAACTAATTCCATGTTCATCATACAAAATAAAAATAAAGAACAAGAAAGGGAAAAAAAATTACTAAACTAATGGTATCCAATCTCCAAGCAAAAGTCTTGTGTTGTGCCAGAAGGGGAACCCTTAAAAACTGCCTAGGGTTCTCCTTTTATAGGCTGAAAACCGCCTCCCTCTTTTCCTTCAGGCCTGACCCAAAATTTCGTCAAAAGACCTAATTTTTCCGCGTCGGCGCCGCGCCTCGCATGACTGCGGCCACAAAGTTCTGCAATCCGTCGGGTGTTTTGGCGCCGACCACGATATCTCTATGCCATGCGAGCTGCATCTTCTGTAGCTCTCCGGATGTTTAGCGCGCCGCGCTCATCTGTGCGAGGCCATGGCGCCGAGTCTTCGCAGCCTCTTCTGATAGTGGCGCCGCTGCTGGCAGTGAGGCGCGTGCGCCGGGTCTGATTTTACCCTCGTTCGCCACTTTCTCTGTTTCCAGCTCTGGCATCTCCTCTTTTGCCCTCTTTTTGCTCCTTTTTCGCCATTTGGCCATTTTAACCATTTTGACTCAAAAGAAAGAAAAACTATCCTAATACGACACTTATATGTGAAAAACAGGACAAAAGACTAACTAAAACTGACTCAAAAGGTGTATATAAAATACACCGATCAAATACCCCCAAACTTAACCTTTGCTCGCCCTCGAGCAAAGATAGAAAGAAATAAAATAAAAGACTCAAACAACGAAAAATAAAAGACTCACTGCCATTGATCACTTTTGCTGTATAAGTGTTAACTAGAAAAACATGAAGGTTAGCAGAATAATATGCAGGAACATATAGCATGAAATTTCAGCACATTAAGCTAGATATTTCGCAAACTCATATTCATCATGCTTAATGGAAGTCAGTATACTAAATCATGCATCTAAATTCAAGAATTCCTATGGCATGCTTACTTGCTATTCTCCACTAATTCTGGATATGCATAAAAGAGATCTTCAGGACTTTTAAGGGTTGTAATGTAGGCTTAGGTATAGGTAGGTAAAAATAGGCAATTTAGGCTCATTTCGTGTACCATAAGCTCTTTTAGCTTTTCAATATTTCCCTTTTTCTTTTTGTTCTTTCCTTCACTTCGATTCTATTTTTTCCCTCTTTTGTTTTGGGAGAGTGAAGTATATAATAATGACAAGCACCCCCAAACTTAGGCTTTTGCCTATTTCTTATTACTTTTGTATTGGGGTGCAACAGACTTATTCACTCTTTTTGTCTCTTTTTTAACACAATGTATTCCACTATTTCCTATTTTCACTTATGATACAATTTGTGGGAATATAGGGTGTCAAAGAAGAAGTTTCAAATTTAGGCTCAATGGGGCTGACTAGGGATATTTTTTAAAGTACGGGATATAAAAGAATGGTAAGAATTGGCTATCAAAGAAATTCCTGAGTCATCTCCCTAACATGCATATCCTAACTATTTCGCCTCAAATAACAAGAAATCATAACACATAAGTATTTATCATTTAACATGCATAACTCAAGCAAGAGACTCCAAATAGACAGATTCTGTGAGTTTTTGGCATATCTAACCTAAGTGTTTAGATAGTTGCTTCAATTCCGTTACATTATTCCACCTTACTTCACTAGGTGTTTCTAGCAACTACAAAGATACATGATCTTTGTGAGCAATTATGACTCAAAAAGAAAAAAAAATTGGTGACTCAAAATAAACATAAAACAATAAAAAAGACTTAAATAAAACATAACATGACACACAAATAAAACACCCCCAAACTTAAATCACACATTGTCCCCAATGTGTGTAGACTCAAAGACAGTAAAAGAAATAAGACACTTACAAACTTTGGCTAAAATGGTGGTGGTGGCGGTGGATAATGCATCGACCATTGGTTGAACAAGGAACTCAACTCGTTGATTTGTTGCCTTGTTTCTTGCTGTCCTTGTACTACTGTGTCCAAGGTCTGCATCATCCTCATCTGATTTTGAAACAATTGCTCCATCGTGGGCGTTGGAGGTTCTGCTCCTGTGGTTGGCCGGTGGCTAGGTCCTGCCTCATATTGAGCCCCTATTTCAGGCTCATCTTCGTCCATGGCGGCCTCTGCTGCTGCTGCTGGTTGTACTCTTCGTCTGGCTGCTGGGGGGCTTGGGTCTGGGAAAGAGTGCACTATCCCACAGGACACCGACAGTTGGTTTCTCTCATGAGTGTCAGTGGGTAGTTTTGGGACCGCACTCATGTGACATAGCTTGGTGATAACTGAGCCATGTCCCAATCCGCCTGTTGTTACCAACCTGCTGATTTCCTCAATGCTCTGCACTATTTCTTTCCCCACATCAATCGTCAACCCCCTCATAATTCCATATATCAGTTTAATCCTATCCTCCGCACTCTGGTGAAGTCGTGGATGGAATCACGCTGGCCGATTTAAATATAGCCAACCTTTGGCTACTTTGTTGAATTGACACTGCTCGGTGCTCTTGACCCATTTCTTCCAATATCAAAAACAGCCCGTGGTAGCTCACGGTGTCTGCAGCGGCATTCGGTCGATGTGGTCAATCTTACAGACCGTGTTCTAAAGTGATTCCAATCACTTCTTTCTTCAACATCAACTGTTTTCAATTGTATATTTATATCCTCTGCTGTCACAGGCACATAATGTCCCCTTACAAAGCATCCCCTTTCCACCTTCTCCGGAAAGTTGGCATAAAATTCACGCACCATTGTTGTGTTTACTGGTGCTATCTTCTCCGGATTCACAAATCTCCTCCACTCCCTTAACTCAATCATCGCCCGAATGGGCTCATAAACATCTTCTTCCCCATATGACTCCCTCTGGTAGTCCATTCCCCTTTCTGGTATTAAGGGTCTGGTATCAAGCTTTTTGTATCTTTGGTAGGCTTGGTAGCTCACAAACCTATTTTCATCGTATTGTGGGGTTGGGGTGGATGTAGAGCCTCTTCTATTCCTGGTGGCCATGGTTTAAAATAAGTTATGGAGCTTTTCAATTTAGTGGCACAATTGTTTCCTACACAATCTACAACTAGCAGTGAACACAACACCCCCAAACTTCAACTTTTCTACCCAATACCCACACTCATTTTCTACTCTTTTCTCCAAACTTCACAATCAACTTTTCAGTACCCAATTACTTCAACTACAATACTTCTTCAAACTACTACCTCCTGTGACTTCAGTAAAGGATTCAAGAACAGAAAAATATTACCTTTTTATGAGAAGCTTCAAGCTGTTCTTGTTTCTAATGGTGGTTTGAGGCTATGGAATGGAGCTTTGTTGGTTGAGATGGATAAGGGGTTCTAGGAATTTAAGAGTTTTGGTTGTGGTTGGGTTTAATTTGTGGAGGATTTGTGGGCAAATTTTTGGAATTTCGTGGGTTTTTGGAGAGGAAGGGTTAGGTTTTTGAAATTGGATTTGGGGAAAATCTGATTCTGGGCGTTTTAAGTTCGATTCGCAGCTGGCCATGCGCCAAACTCCCGCTCGCCTTCGAGATTTTCTGCGTCGCGGCCCTGTTACGGGGAGCCGTGGTGCCTAAATTTGGCAAATTTTCTGGAATTTTTGGCGCCAGCCGCTCTCTGAGCGCATGGCTTCAACTCGCCTCTGCTCGATTCTTTTGGCGCTGCGCCCTGGCGCCTGTAGCGCCGCTACACCCGCTTTTCGAAATGGCTTTTCGCGATTTATTTCCGCTTATTTCCTGTACCTATCAATCACAACACAAACACAAGAATCAAAGACCGTGAGATTGTTCTAGACAAAATAAAATAAACTAAAGACAGAAATTAAAATAACATAATTGAAAACGTTGGGTTGCCTCCCAACAAGCGTTGTCTTTAACGTCTTTTAGCCGGACGCAATTAACCGGTACGAGTGCTCATTGGACCCTTCTGCGAACTACTTGCAATTCGCAGATTTATTGCTATAGGTCTCAATTTCCCTATAACTATTTGCTCAACCAAGAACCTTAAACATACAATTATCCCCCAAGTACACAAGACAAGCTTGTCTTTTATGCTTTTTATAACGTAGGAATCCGTGAAATTCTCTACATCTCTCAACTCTATGGGGTACCCTTGCTGGTATGGGCTTCCTAATTGGGGATCAGCTGTGATAGCTAGTGGTGGTTCTTCTGTAATAGGTGCAAGAAAAATGATTTCTACAGAGTCCAAGAAGGTAAATAATTGGATCTCTGCAATTTTTTCCTTTTCTACACCAACTATCTCACCAGATTCCTCAATAGTTGGGTTTGGTTCAGGCTCCTCAAATTGTTGTTCACTGTTAAAAATGACTGCGAGTTCTCCTATTTGCAGTTCCAGCTTCTTTATGGCCAATCTCATTTCGTCCATGAACTGCGCTTGATACTTAGTGAGACTGAGTATGACTTCTCGCAATTCCTCTCTCTCTTCCTCTATGGTTGGATCTCGATCATATTGACAGCAGAAATCCATGTCTTGAGGATCCCTGAGATGCATCAAAACCAACAACGGATCACGACACCCTTGTTTTCACACAATAAATACATAAAACGAAAAAGAATAAAATAAAATAGAACAAATAAAAACATATAAAAATTAACAAAGAGTAAAAACCAAATTAGAAATTAAAAATAGATAAATTTGATATTGAACTATGCCTAATCCCCGGCAACGGCGCCAAAAAATTGATGCGCGGTAAGATGCACACACTTTAAACGCAAGTGCACGTTATCGTGACAAGTAGTATAGTCTTGATAAGACCGAATATCGTCCACAAGGATTAGGGTTCAATTACCAACTATCTATTTTCTAGTATCTATTTGGTGAATTGATAATTGATTTGTTGTTTATAACTAAGAATTATGCAAGCTATTTAAATATAAAGATTTATTTCAGTGGTGATGAGAATAGGGCTTCCATGTATCCTTACTATCCGCTTATGCTACTTACTAATGCATTAACTTATGGTATTCTTCTTTTGGAGAAAGCAGGTTTACGAAATCGTTTTATACTCCCGTTAGGGTTATATAAACAATAAACTGATGTCGCACCTTACCTACCTTTCGGTGATAAGGATAACTTTATAGGAGGATTAAGAACAAAAATCTAGTTGACCGTCACGCACAATGCGCAAAATTAGGGTTGTTAAGCCTCTCATCAACGCTACATAAATAATTGAGGTATTTTCATCCCCAATCCAAAAATGTCTACCCAACTTACAACATATTCACAATCCCCCCCTTTAGGAATCTGATTAGAAATCATATAGTGATAATTAGTTGTCAATTAATTACCAAGAATTCAACTCAATTATTGGATAGATCTCACAATAAGAAAAATAACCATAAGCATGCATTAATTTATAACATAAGTTTCTAGCAATTCAACATGAAAAGCCCTATAAGAGAATTAGTTCCTAGCCATTGTCATGACAAGAACTAATTCCATGTTCATCATACAAAATAGAAATAAAGAACAAGAAAGGGAAAAGAAATTACTAAACTAATGGTATCCAATCTCCAAGCAAAAGTCTTGTGTTGTGCGGAAGGGAACCCTTAAAAGCGCCTAGGGTTCTCCTTTTATAAATGAAAACCGCCTCCTCTTTCCTTCGTGCTGGCCTGCAATTTCGTCAAAAGACCTAATTTTTCAGCGTCGGCGCGCGGCCTGAGCGCAGCGCGCGGCCGGAAGTTCTGCAATCCGTCGGGTGTTTTGCGCGCGGCCCGATATCTGGCTGCGAGCGCGCGGCCACTGCATCTTGTAGCTCTCCGGATGTTTAGCGCCGCGCCCTGCATCCTGGCATCGAGGCGCCGTGGCGCTGAGTCTTCGCGCCTCTACGAATAGTGGCGCGCGCCTAACAGCTGCGGGAGCGCGCTGGTCTGTATTTTACCCTCGTTCGCCACTTTCTCTGTTTCCAGCTCTGCCATCTCCTCTTTTGCCCTATTTTTGCTCCTTTTTCGCCATTTGGCCATTTTAACCATTTTGACTCAAAAGAAAGAAAAACTATCCTAATACGACACTTATATGTGAAAAACGGGACAAAAGACTAACTAAAACTGACTCAAAAGGTGTATATAAAATACACCGATCAGAAATATCTGACTTGAAATTGTAGATTGCTAAATTTATGCTATATCTATTCCTACATATTATCCCAACTGACGTTCATGTGTTTCTAAGTACTTATGCAGCTGCTTGATTTGAGTCTTTGAGTCTTTTGTTTTTGTGTCTTTGTTTTGTTTTGATCTTTGCTCGAGAGCGAGCAAAGGTTAAGTTTGGGGGTGTTTGTTAGGCGTATTTTGTATACGCCTTTTGAGTCATTTTTAATTAGTATTTTACTCGTTTTTGTTGTGTTTAGTATAGTATTAGGTTTGTTTTTCTTTCTTTTGAGTTATAGCGGTTCCAAAAGGCAAAATGGCGAAAAAGAGTGAGAATTGGGCAGAAAAGGTGCTCCCGAGGCAAAGGACGAAAGTTGACACATCATGACGAATCATTTTCAGCATCGCGGTGCCACTATGCAGAACCGCGGTGCCATATTTGCTGAGAAGGTGCAGGAGTTTAGGCACTGTGGTGCCGTTATGCAGAACCGCGGTGCCGGTGCGAAAAATCTCAATTCCGAAGAAGAATTGGCTAAGGGCAGATTGGTCCATAGGGCACGGAATTTGGAACATATTTAAGCCCTAGGGATTAATGCTATGAGGGGTGGGTCATTCTACAAATAACACAACACAAGACAACAAGGGAGACTACAATTGGAGACTTAGTTCGTAGTAATTTCTTTTCTTTCATTTTTAATTCAGTTTATGTATGGATTATGTGTTAGTTCTTAGCGTGACTATGACTAGGAGCTAAACACTTTATTAGAGTTTTCTTATGAATCGCTTGAAACTTCTATTCATGAATTAATGCAGTAGTTTGATTTCGTCTTCACTTGATTAAGATCTAGTCAATAATTGGTATGAATGTTTGATAATTAATTAATCACTAATTATCATAATATATATGATTTCGAATCAAGAACCGAGAGGAGAGATTTTAATATGTTGTAATTGACTAGACATAGGTTAAAATCGCGGACGACAGTACCCCGATACTTGTGTAGCATTATAGGTTATTATTATTAATCCTTCTATGTGGTAAGTCCTATCATAGAAATATAGAAGGGTTCTGCACTGAGGTTGAGTGATTATATGTCCTAACCGGAATATAAGACAGTTTAGTTAACCACTATCTTAACGTAGAAGAAGAAGTCATTTTAGTTGCATTAAAGATTGAATAGAGTGGATAGTCGAGGATTTTGGAAGCCCTAATTCATTCATAACTGATTACAATTTAAATAGTTTAGTAATTCTTGCAATTATTCTAGTAGTTAAACAAAAACTCAACTCAAATATCGATTTCTAATTAGATAACATAAAATAGATGAACGGTAATTAGAAACCAGTCTCTGAGGACGATATTCGGTCTTATCAGACTATATTACTTGTCAACGATGTGTACGCTTGCGTGAACATTCGAAATATCGCTAACAATGTGATGTCTTGAACCTTCAGTGTTTAGTGTAAGCCAAGACATACCAACACAACAACTTTCTTTACTTTGTTCTTCTTTAATGTTTTATCAGTAGAAAAGTCTTGGATTCTTAAGTACGTTCATTTGAGGTGGTTAGTCCTCACACTTAAATATGTGGTCTCCTACAAGGTATCCTGCTATACCCACTTTACAAGTGTTAGACACCATTAAAAGTTTCCTCAAACCTAACCTCAATCGGTGATAATCATTAAAGATTATGTAAACTTAACCTCTACCCACCATGTAGGTAGCACTTTAAGGTCTATCACGGTAACGACTTTGGATCATGTTTCTTTACAAAAATCATCATCCGAAGTGCTTTTGCTTCCACCGAAGCACTCAACTAAACCTTTACGATTTAGTTTTTCCATTTAACCAAATTATTTGGATCTCCAGTCAGTATGGTTGGGTTTCCACCGTATCAGTTCTTATAGTTTGGGTTTTAAGCCAATTACCCTAGACCGACAGAAATTTTGATCTTTGGGTAGCCCTTTGGTTAAAGGGTCCGCTATATCCTTTGATTAGTAGCCAAGGATGTGTCACCCGAGATGATCAACTACCATACGGTTTTATGTCGACAGATATGTCCAGACGCCGTCATCTGTGCCCTTATAGTGTGTAACTGACGAAGGCACAAGTTACTCCCAATAAGGGACATCCTCTAAGAGGTAGTGAAGTTACTCAACTTCTCATCATGTTGTGTACAAAGCGATAAACTCTGATTTCATCGGCCGATACAAGTTTACTTAGAGGATTTTTCAAAGACACGCCACACACATCCACTTATGGATTTGGTGTTCTTCAAGTCTGATGTCCAGTTTGCATCATTGAGTTCTCCTAGAGCCGCTGGACATCCAGAATACCATAATCCATAGATAAGTGAATAATTTAGATGTCGTCACATCCTATTTAACGCCTTCTATCGATCATTTTCATAATCACGAGTGAACCTTAGTTCAACTGATCTTCTCTATGAGCCGATACCAGGTCAGTTGTAGTGTGTAAAATACATTGAACTACATGTGACATGCGCATATCGCTCCTAGTATATGGGTGCACCATGATTCCAATCAGTTCTACGATTCATATCTAATGTTGCCTTTCAACGAGACTGTCACACACCTCACAAATGAGTTTGGATCTATACCAGTCTGTTAGATGTCTCAGAAACTCCAATTCCTAAGATGTCATCTGTAATACCCATATTATTCATATCGAAACATTGTTTCAACATACTCCTAGTCTCTAGGGTCAATCCAGGACATCTCCCCGTGATCAACATATCGTCTACATAAAGGCACATCTTGACGAATGAAACAAAATTACCTCTCACATAGACACATTTGTCATACTCATTAATGGAGAAGCCCTTCGATAGTAGAGTACTATCAAGGTTTTTGTGTCATTGCTTCGGGCCTTGTTTTAGCCCGCACAAAGATTTGACAAGTCAACAGACTTTCTTCTCTAGCCCTGGAACCACATACCCCTCGGGTTGTTCCATATAAATTTCTTCTTCCACACTTAGACTGTTGGTTTTCCAACTGTTGTCTTTCCAATCTCAGAGTCAATGTTTCTGTAGTCAGATACTCAGATTCATTGTTTTTGTTTTATCTGAAACTTCTAGGACCAAAATATATACATTTTAGGGACCAACAAGGAAGTTCAAGAAGAAGCCCAACAATCCACTAAACCAACTCTCTGGTTAGGAAGACTGTCTCAATCATCTATGTCACGCAAGACTATAATGATCCTGAATGTTAAGTTATTCACATTGGAGCACATGCCCAAGTAGCCAAGGCTTTATACTTGTCAGTAGATCCATCTACTTTGTACTCAATTTGAGTATCCACTTTTAAAACCCAGAGGTTCTTTTCCCAGAGGAAGATCAACCATCACACAAGTGTGGTTCTACCTGATGGAGTCTATTTCTCTCTCTGTAGCTTATTTCCAAAGCAGCGCTTCTGGAGATGACAATTATTTCTTAATTTTCCATGGTTCATTCTCAACCATATAAGCTAGAAGGCCTGAAATAAGTCTTTGTCTCCTCTTTTTGCTCTGTCTTGGTTCAACATCTAGAATCCCCGAGTTCTGTAGATCTGGAACATTAAGTTCCGGATAGTTAGCAACTTCTGAGTCCTATAGATCTGGAACGTCTAGTTCCGTACAATCAGGTACTCGCGAGTTCTTATTAATCTTGAGCAATATTTTTTCCTCTTAAAGAAAGTTATCTTCAAAGAATTTAACATTCTTTGACACCAAGATGCGATACGCACTACTGTTATTTGCAGATCCAGTGGATATGTAATCTACATTCTTATGTCCAACTTGACCGCTTTGGCTTTGGTATTTCAACACTTTCCACACTACCCCATATCACAATATTTGTAGATGAGATCCTTTCCATACTTCACATGGAGGATTATCCTTATCCTTATGCAGAGTTCTCGTTAAGACTCACATTAGCGGTAAGGATCGCCTTGCCCACATACCTTGGGGGTATGGCTTTCCACTTGCTAACACCGTTAGACTGAAGTGAGTAATGAGCAGTCATTTGATAAACGATGATTCGCATTCTCCCCCTCTATCACTACGAATTCCTCAATCCGTAGACTTAGTAGCTTATGCAACTTCTGCTTTGTAGCGCTTATCTGCTTCAACAAATTCATCTTTGTTCTTCAACAAAGGATGCAATACATTGTACCATCGTCAATGAAGATCACAACGTACTTGTCTCCCCCCTCTATTTGTACAAACATCAAATCACCCACGTAGACGTGACCATGTTATAGAGAAGCGGTGTTTCTTTCGCTATTCCTTCGACAAAATGGAAAGGTGAGTTTGCCTCTTCGCCTACCTCATATCAATTTTGAGGTTTTATGTCGACAGACGACAACAATCTCAACTTAGTTAGTTTTTGAATGACTTTCTATTCAACATGTCTTAATCTATGAAGGCATAGATACACAGATTACAAATATATCATTCTCTTGGCTACAGACGTACTGCACCATTCTTAGTTATTATGGACCTGTTGGACTAGTCGCAAACCAGCTTGACCAACAACGTTCCTGAAACAAAGTTTGGGATATTTATCACATTTTTTTAGAGTGATCCCATTCCCTGAAGTCCTTTGAGGACAACCTCTTCAACTCCTTTTTCTTTGAAGGTAGCGTTGTTTCACATGAACAATCTCTTGCCCGTGGTTAGGACGTCGCCATATCATATGTGATGTGGATGTTCTGGTCCACTCCAGTTGCCTTGGCAGACTGCGTGTCCAATTTCTTTTATGCCTTTCTTTTGGCCTTCAGATCGTTTAAGATCTGGACAACTCTGGCCCACTCTAGTGGCCCGTTGGCTTTCTATGACTAAGTGTCCAATACTATCCTGTCAAAAGACGGATCTTCTATCGGAAACAGTAACAGGGTTGTCTATAGTCCTCTAGTCCTTTTCTTTAGTCCTCTAGTCTGCTTCTCTTGCGATTAGTGCCCATAGAAATTCCTGATGCTTACTTAGGATTGTCCATAATATCAATTTATTACAATCTAAGTCCATATCTTTTAAACCATTGTATACAATAGTCCAATCTCTAAACGGGAATGTAAATGACCCAATTTCTGATATTAGAGTGTAGGGAATATAACTTTTCAATGAAAACACTTCATATTCCTAGCCTTGCTTTATTCCCTTTTATTTAGAAATTCTCTAAACATATTATGGATAAGGAAGAATTATTACCTTAGACCTTTTGGATTTTGGCCCACGTCAGTCCCTTCGTTGGACTGACTGTCCATATCCTCCTTACCATGGTTCAGATCCTTTGTCTAGGACATATGTAGTGCTACAAGGTAGAACAACATCTTCAGCCTTCTCGTCTTGTCCCAGTTGATATCCTCCACCTCTCGTGGGCGCTTGTTTCCACCACTCTTGGGAGCGGTGACAACAAATCTTCCTTGATCCTTAGCCTTGCTAGCATGACTATCAACAATATCTTGAAGTTCAACATCAGATCCACATCCCACCTTTGACTGAGATAGATTTGTAACTGTCGTCAAAGAGAGAGCCAAAACTAGGACCAGATTTGAACCTTTGTTGTTGACAGAGACATTCTTAAAAATGTTAACAGAAATGTCAACAAAACTGTTTTCAAGAAGGAAACCACAACCAGATTTGGGATCATATCTGCTGGCATACATATTTCTAGCACTAGTACAATTAATGCCTTAATATTGTGAGTATAACAATGGATGTACGGGAATAGTATACAACTACTACTAGTGCTTCGAAATGATAAACAATAATGAATTACAACAGTTAACAAACTTGTAGCCAACAAGAGTTGGGGCTACAGTAAACTTGTGAGTTCTTGATATGTCTTGAATGGTTTTTGGATCTGCCATCCTGGATCTTCGTTCAATTGCAACAAGCTACTTGATCTTGATAACCTGAAACCAAGAGACACTAAATCCCTACTTTTTACAAATGTGCTGAGTCGAGTGTTAGCACTCTGTCCTTAAGACATTATTGCCCCGTATATATTCTTTTACGTTTATGGGCAACTGTCTCCCAAGATAAAAACAACATCAAATAAATGAGCAAACGAAACTCAAGTGTTTCTCAAGAAGAACCTTTGAAAGTATGATGAAGATGACTTCCCAACTAGCCAAGTAATGTCCTTCAATAGCCATGTAATTACACTTATTGAGGGGCTATAATTAAGCCAAATAATGGCTCAAGTGCCAAGTAATGAAGGATCAATGCTCCAAAACCAGCCTAAAAGTCAGAAATTTTTCGTCTTCCGTGAAAGCATTCTGCCATCGAAGCGTCGCGGCCCTGCCTGGGAGGCGCCACGACACTTGACTTCCAGTGGCTACCAGACACCAAGGAACCGCGGCGCTCAGGAGCCGTGGCTCCGACGGTGGTTGCGCCGCGGCCCTTCACGGCTCCGCGACGATTTCCGACTCGTTTCATCTTTTACACATCGTGCACTTCTTCCTTCATTTACCAACGTGAAACACTTGTCATTTTGCCAATAACCGTCTATCATTTCACGTCTCAAACATTTCGTTTACGTACAATATCTCTTTCACTAAGGAAATTTACGATCCTTGGTACAATATTTGCACGTGTGTGAAAAAGACGTTTCCGACGTGCGGATCCCCAATTGTTCGAGTCATAAATAATAGGATAAACTTTACTTCACGTTAATAAATTTCCAACAATATTGATTACTGAATTCTTAATCTCACTTTTCAATCAAATCTTAAGTACCACTAGAAATGAAACAAAATTGTAATTCATAGTTCGAAATTTGCCTTTCATAAAGGGTTAATGCCTAAAAGTACGGTAATAACCGAGCAATTATTTTATCACAGCCAAGACAATTCATGACTATTTGATTTTTTTAAAAATAATAAAGAACGTGTCTTCTCTATTTGGAGTTTTATTGAGAAACATTAAATATTTTCTATTTAAACTTAAAAAAAGTTGGTATTGAAAAACTATAAATAGTGAAAGAAAGAGTTCTCTGAATTTTAATAAGAAATTCCTTCAAAGACCCCCACCTTGCTGCACGAAAACTCCACCTAATGAAATGAAGTCTACTTTCTCAATTTGGATTACAAGAATCAACAACTGTAATTTGCAATGAATTATAATGTCATTCTTTAATCAAATCTTCAAGTATAATTTGAAAATGATACTCAATCGCAACTCATAATTCTAACATTTGCTTTCAAAATACTCATAAAGTGTCACATAAACTAATTAAAGGATTAAAAATTTCAGATAATTAATCGGATCAATTTATGTATAAGTGGTAGAAATGTTGTTAATTTTTCCTTGTTTGCTTACTGGTGATTACGTAACAAGGTAATATATGACACATTGTTAGGCGTATTTTGTATACGTCTTTTGAGTCATTTTTAGTTAGTGTTTTCCCATTTTCGTTCAAATAAGTGTCGTGTTAGGTTGTTTTTCTTTCTTTTGAGTCATAGCGGTGCAAAAAGGCAAAATGGCGAAAAGGAACGAGAATTGGGTAGAAAAGGTGCTCCCGAGGCAAAAAGGACGAAAGTTGGCAAATCAGGACGAAAGATTGTCAGCACTGCGATGCCAATATGCAGAACCGCGGTGCCATATTTATTGAGAAGCCACAGGATTTTCAGCACCGCGGTGCCATTATTACTGAGAGACTGCAGGAGTTTCGGCACCGCGGTGCCGGTGCGGAAAATCTCAGTTCCGAAGAAGAATTGACTAAGGGCAGATTGGTCCATAGGACACGAAATTTGAAACATATTTAAGCCATAGGGATTAATGCTATGGGGGAGGTTGATCATTCTACAACATAGAACAACACAAGACAACAAGACAGACTATAATTGAAGACTTAATTTGCAGTAATTTTTTTTCTTTCGTTTTTAATTCAGTTTATGTATGAATTTTGTGTTAGTTCTTAGCGTGACTATGACTAGGAGCTAAACACTTTATTAGGGCTTTCCTTATGAATCGCTTGAAACTTCTATTCATGAATTAATGCAGTACTTTGATTTCTTCTTCACTTGATTAAGATTTAGTTAATAATTGGTATGAATGTTTGATAATTAATTGATCACTAATTATCATAATATATATGATTTCGAATCAAGAGCCGAGAGGAGAGATTTAAATATGTTGTAATTGACTAGACATAGGTTAAAATCGCGGACGACAGTACCCCGATACTTGTGTAGCATTATAGGTTACTGTTCTTAATCCTCATATGTGGTAAATCCTATCATAGAAATATAGAAGAGTTTTGCAATGGGGTTGAGTGATTATATGTCCTAACCGGAATATAAGACAGTTTAGTTAACCGCTATCTTAACGTAGAAGAAGAAGTCATTCTAGTTCCATTAAGGATTGAATAGAGTGGATAGTCGAGGATTTTGGAAGCCCTAATTCATTCATAACTGATTACAACTTAAATAGTTCAGTAATTCTTGCAATTATTCTAGTAGTTAAACAAAAACCCAACTCAAATATCGATTGTCAAATAGATAACATAAAATAGATGAACGGTAATTAGAAACCAGTCTCTGAGGACGATATTCGATCTTATTAGACTATATTACTTGTCAACGATGCGTGCGCTTGCGTGAGCATTCGAAATATCGCTAACACACATTTATTTTTTGTGTACTAGAATTAGTACTAGGCCTGGTCAGTGGGCCGGGACGACCCGGTCCCGCACAACCCCGAAATTATTAAAAAAAAAAGAAAATACGGTACCGGGACTCGAACCGAGACGGGACTTGGTCTCGTCCCGCCAGGCCTGGTCCCGCCATGACCCGACTCGTCCCGATCCCGCCCCTTATCCCGCCCCTTGTCCCGCCCATTGTCCCGCCCGAAGCTCCCCTTTTGCAAATATAACTGTTGCACCAACGCCATTTTACTTTTTGGTTGTTGTGCAACGACCATTTTTGGCCTCCCCCACTCCCACACCCCCTTTATATTTATTTTTAATCCCTAAGTTATTATATTTATATTTTAACCCAATTTTTCAACTATAAATACCTCATTTTCTCTTCATTTTTCTCACAAATCTTCCTACAATCTCTCTAATCTCTCAATCAATCTCTCTACAAGTCTACATTGTCTACTAAATATTCAATTTTATTTATTCATTTGGGAGTGAAGTTGGCAACTAGCTTAAGGATTATCTATCGAGCAAAGTTTCAATTTTCAACCTCTCGATTACACGTCGACGTTGGTACATTCGTTCTTTCATTAAATTATTATTGTCTTTATTTTATTTAGCGCACTTAATTTCATTATCTTTAAGTCTTTAACTATTTATTAGCATAATTAAAATGAAAGAATTAAGAAGTATGTTAGGTAAGAGTAAGACTTCTTCTAGTAGGGGTAACAAGGGCAGAAGTACTTCTTCTAGTATTCCTAGTCCTACTCCTAGACATGATGATTTT
This sequence comes from Przewalskia tangutica, assembly GCA_029844215.1. Classification (NCBI taxonomy): domain Eukaryota; kingdom Viridiplantae; phylum Streptophyta; class Magnoliopsida; order Solanales; family Solanaceae; genus Przewalskia; species Przewalskia tangutica. The sequence goes on along the minus strand of CM056718.1, from coordinate 137,679,545 downwards.
ATTGATACTGAATATTTTCTTGAAATACCATATGATTTAGACGAACAGATATTTTCTCAAAATGAACAAGACTTTAATTTAGAAGATGCTCTAGATGATGATACACCCACTAATGTAAATGAAACACCCAGTAGTGAACATCCAACTGAAACGCCTCATATTCCTCCTAGTATGAGACGAGGTCTAACAAAGCGACCATTAAAATCAGATGCATAGATTTTTTTTAATAGGGACGTACAAAATCAAGTAGATATATGTAAAACTTGTAAATTTGTTTATATTTTTAAAACTGGACAAGTCATGGTGGAACGGGGGGTTTAATGAGACACATCAAACAAAAACACTCAGCTATGTATGTCCAATATGATGCTAAAAAAAGGGTGTGCAAGCGCCCTCTCCATCGGGACAAGGTTCACATACTGTCCCGGACCAAGTACAAGGTCAAATTAACCCTACGACGGAGGGAGTTGTAGGCCCTAAATACGATAAACATATAGATAGAGAAACATTATCAAAATTAGTTGTTGTGGAGGGTTTGCCTTTTTCATTTCCTTCATCTCTTGATTTTATTCATTATATTAGAGATATGTATAATCCTGCTTATAAAGTTTTTTAGATCAAATGTTAAGAGATATATATTTAAATTTGCACATGAATATCAACAGTATTTACGTTATGCATTATATCATTTTAATGGCAAAGTCGCTCTAACTTCTGATATAGGCCGTAGTACTAACGACCATGATTATTTAACGGTAACATGTCATTGAATAGATTATAAATGGTCTATGCAAAACGTATTTTAGCGTATAGATATATAGATAGTAGGTACACTGGTGATTTTATTTCAGAAAATATTTATTTAGTTTGCGATTATTACGGAATAACTGATAAAATTATGAGTATTACATTAGATAACACATCTTCTAATAATGCTGCTATTACAGTTTTAAAAGATGCTTTAACTCCGTCTTTTTCAAATAATTTTCATATAAAATGTGTGCGTCATATTTATAACTTAGTTGTAAAGGACGACCTATTACTTTTTCAAGATATTCTTGAAAAATACAATTTGCTATACACTTTATTTTAAAAAATAATAGAATACAACGAAAAAAAGATTATAAAAAACATGTCACGATTGCCAACTACCTTATAGAAAAATTCCCGAAGAAGTACCACTAGGTGAAATTCTTTATATGAACAACTACTTGTTGCTTATGATTATAGAAAACCTATAACTTTATTTTTTAACGCTTATAATCAAAATCCAACTGATATGATTGTAGATAATGATTGGGGAAAAATTAATTAAAGAACTTATTGTATTTTTAGAGAAATTTTTTCAAGCAACAAAGGAATTTTCCGATATATATTATCCTACTATTTCAACTATGTTGTTTTATATAGCTATAATATTTTTACTACTTAGAGAATATATGGAAAAATCAGCTTATAAGCAAGCTATTAAATAAATGTTTATGAAAATAAAGAAATATTATATTCCTATTCACCCTACTTATATTATTGGTGCTGTATTAAATTCGACTATTAAAATAGATGGTTGTAATTCACTTATTGGAAATATTTATAACTGTATAGAAGTATTACCACCTCTAACTCCCAAATATTTAAATGCCCCACCACCTATTGAAATTGAACAAGCAAAAGAAGTGTTGTCTAGCATAGAAGACGAATGCAAAAAAGTATATAAGTATTACCAACAAGAAAGTGCTAGCAACTAACCGACTTCCGTATCATCATCTTCTTCTTCAACACACCCTCTAAAAAGATATGTTGTTTCTGCGGCAGTATTGAAAGCCTCAGAAATAGAATGTGCGGTGGTAGCACTACTAACCAAATTAGCGAGTTTGATGTTTTGCAGGGTATTTTACCATACCAAGCAGTTGTCAATGAAGAAGGAAAGGAAGACTTGCTGAAATGCTGGAGGGGAAATGAGAAGACATTTCCGACACTTTCACTGATGACCCAAGATATTTTGAACATTCATGCATCATCAACGGCTTCTGAAAGCGCTTTTTCTGCCGACAGATTTCAAATAGGAGAGCACAACCACTCATTAGCCGGAGACAGCTTGGGGATTGCAGTACTATTCAGAGATTGGATATGAGCGGAGCGGAGAAGATGCGGTCAACCGGAGACCAACGAAGAAGACGAAAACTACAACGACATCTTATCTGAAGGCATGAGTAGCGACGTGGATCAATTTGACCAACAAATACCAATTTCAACCGAAGAACCACACGACATTGTGAAGAAACTAGAAAAAGTATTTTCAAATTGGTAATTTATTTAATTGCAATTTTACTATGTCATTTGCAATTTTTGAACAACATCATAAAGTTGTAATTTTGACAATTGTATATATATTATCAAAAAACATATTTCAATAAAATAATATAAGAGACACAAAAATAGTCTTGAGATGTTTTCATTACACTATCTTGTTCAATTATTGAGTTGTTCATATATTTAAATTTAATATTTGTTATTTTTTTTTAAATAAGTGCACAATAATAATAATAAAAATCGCTCGACCCGATCCCGCCCCGCCACAACCCGATCCCGCCCAAACCCGCCCCGCCTCGGCCCGTCCCGTCCCGTCCCGTTGGCCACCCCTTATTAGTACTGTTTGGGACATAAATATTTATGATTTGGGCGAGACAAGGAAAGCAACTCCCAACCGTATGACAAATTGGATTTACCCAATTAGTAATAAATTAATCTTTCTCGGAAATCTTCAAGTCTTTTCACTTTATTATGTTTTATATCAACAAGTCTTGTAGTCACTATTTTTTAAAAAGTAAAACGGGTCACGGTGCCACATGAAATTCAAAATAATAATTTAAATGCTAACAAGGATTTTTAGTTAAAAAATAGTATACAATTTGGTTGTGACACAAGTTAAAGTGACTTTATTGGAACAAAATAAAGTAATGTGACTTTACTGAATAATTTCCTTAATTTAAGTGATTTTATTGTGACAAAACAAACTAAAGTGACTTTACTACATACTTTCTTTAACTTGAGTGACCTGTTGATGAATTTAACCCTACACATCTAATTAATAGACAAAAAACAGGTCAACTTTATAAAGCCATGTTTTTTGCTCTAAGTTTTTGTGTGTGGTTATTTTATTGTTTGGTATCATTACTCTTGTCTTGTTATTAATCACAAGAAAAGAATGGCAGATTCTTAGATAAAATCCATGATACATTACAGCATTAGGTAGATTTTACATACACTTTGTTCATGCAAGTTAAAATATTCTTTTGAAACAACCAAGAAAAAAATTAGGACAAAAGACAAAATAAATAAATGAAGAACACACACACAAAATATTAGTAGCATTAAAATACAGCACTAGATTTGATCTTTTACTTCTTCTTGAACTTCAGTTGACACTGGCACCTTAATTTCAACACCACTATCCAAGCCAGCAAGCACTGGTGAGCCTCTCTCACTATACTCTTTAACATGTCCTGCAGCTTTTGCACCTCCAAAGTTACTAATATTCCCAAATATAAGAATGATTTTTCCAAGAATTGCAGCACAAAATGCGACTCCAAATGACATTTCAATGTTTAGAGGTGAACTTGATGCAAGTGCAAAACCAGCACAAGTTCCTAAAGCTCTCACCCAAGAGAACCAAACAGAAAATGCACCTTCTTTACCAGATGGTGAGCAATCCAGCCAAAGTACTCTACCAAATGCATGCAACACACATGTGGCAGTAGTTTGAACTGCAGCAAAGATGAATATGTGAATTCTGTTCCAATCGTCGTGGCGATAGTAGAATCCGAATCCCGAGACTATTGCTGATAGTATAAATCCAAGAAGCTGCATTTTCACTGCATCAGCTCTTATAAGTTGCTGTAGTGGATGAATAAGTGGAAGGGAGACTAATGGGAAGATAAAATAGGTGAGCCATAGGTATAATATGTTCACTGGTGGGATGCAAAGGTCTCCCATCGAATAAAGTACCCCTGCTGTGAAAATGCACATTGATGTGAAAGATGAGAGGAAAACTCCAGAAAGACTTCCAGCTGCATGAGGGTACTTGAAAATCGAAACAACATGAGTTTTTGGAGCAGAATTCGGGTGCAAGTCTGCATTTTGACCAGGTCGATTCGAGGTAGCAATATGAACCATTCCAATCAACCAAATTAGGCCACTAAAGATTGACACAACCCACAAGCTAGTGAAACTATCAGATCTCCTGAGCATATGGTAAGTAAAAGCAGACATAATAGCAGCACCTAAACAGCCTGCAGCAGTGGAATGAAGTGAAAGCCAACTAGCAACAGCTCGTCTATCCGGGAATTGGCTTTTTCGGATAGGTGAGCCAACGAGGCCTCGGACCAGTAGGCCAAGGTGGCGGGCGTGGCAGGACGAGGCAATGGTATTGGAAGCAACAATTGCAGCAATATAAGGTGGAAAGATCCATCTTGTCTTGAAAAAACCTGCTGGAAGACAGAATAAAGCTCCAATGGCTGTTGATGCAGCTGCAATGAGCTGTTGATTTCTGCCGTAGTCTAGGTGGACGGAAAGAAAACCAAGAACTGGTGCTGCTAGAATTAGGCCAATGATCCAAGATATTGAAGTCCACTCAAGTGCTGAACACTCGATACCAGAAAGATTTATCCTATGCTTTGTTAACATTTCATACCTGGAAGTACATATAGGCTTAATTAATCACTATCTGTTTCTTATTTCCTTTTTTTTTCTCCAATGCAACATGTAAACAATAGATGATATTATATTGGCAAAGTGAGACACGATGCTGATTAGAAGTAATTACACCAAAAGGATTCACCGTTTACTTTTCCTAGCCATTACATATATTATACATAGTAATACACTGATTATACACATATTATACATGGATCATGTGTGTGTGTGTGTGTATATATATGTATATGTATATGTATATCTGCCGGCTATTTTTAGTTTAAGCGATTTGGTGGGAGGCAATGTAGGTTTATTCTTCAAGACAAATTATGTTGGAAAGTCAAGAAGAAATATTCTTCTGTTCTAATGATGCAAACATAAAAGAAAACACACCAATACTTCACCAACTATGTTTCCTTATCATTTATCTTCCCCTCCTAGCTAGAAACAAAACATATGTATAGGTGTTTTATCCTATATTTCCATTCCAGACCATCACTTATTGGTGGAAAGTTAAAGAACACTAACATAACATGACCTTAATCATAAGAGTGTTTGTCTAAATTACCTTTTATCGCTCACTGAGTTTATATTTCACTATCTGAAAAAGTAAGGGTAAATCTGAAAAACAGTAATAAGCGAGCTCTCTTTCCCTCTAAAATGTCAAATCTTTTCAAACAAGTTCAGTTTGTCAACTAATATTTGAAACCCGCAGAGGTAGTTTATGAACTTACAGTTCTAACTCCCTTTGTCTGCACTCCAATCCCTTAGCATTCTTCACAATGCCAAGCTGAGGTTGCTGTGGCCAAGACAAAGTCTGACTAATTATGAGGGGAAAAACAATTGGAATCAACACAGTGTGAATGAAGTAGGAGCACATCCCATACAAATGCCATCCAAAAACTTCAGTTTTTGTTGGCTTCATTTCTTGATCATCTCCTCTATAATCCTCCTCATAATCAGCCCTCTGGAGTTTCATCCCTACTTTATGAACATCCTGTATAGACATGTCCTCTTCATCTTCCATTGGTTTTGGCCTCCGAGTTGAAGTGCTTTCCATCTCATAAGTATTTTCTTCCATTTTCGCACTTAAAAAGAGAAGAAAACAATGATTTTTTGTTTTGTTTTGTCTAGTAGGTTGTAAGGAGTATTTGTAGGACACTAAGGGACTTAACATGGTGAAATTTGTATGTGCAAGCAACAGCTGGTTGTGAAAGTTTCAAGGATATATGCATGGTGGATACCTTGTTTTCATCAATTTGATAAAGAACAAAAAGTAGTTTTTGGCATTATGCTGTTTCCCTTGTTTATCTCTGGTTATTCTTTCTATTTTGTGTGTGTCTGACAGTCATCAAATGATGTAATGCTGGAATAAGTTAGAATTGGCAGCTTGATGGCTTCGGGAAAACCGTAGTATATGGGAGATTATTCTTCAAACAAAATGGTTTGCATGAAACCATTATGTTTAAAAAAAAAGGATGTTTGATAGTGACTTGGATTGAAAACAAAACAAAACCTTGTGATAATCAAAGAAATAATAAGTTGGAAGGGCAATCATTTTAAGAGAAGTTCTAGGCAAGTGCATGATCAAAGATACCTGTACATTATCATGTGTGAAAAATAAATAACAGAACATAGAGTATAATGTCTCAACAAAATTGTGGACCATTTTCTGTGACAATATGATCAGGGGAAAAATGTAGAATACATATTGAGTTGTTCAAAAGGATTACAGATTACTATGATTTGTGCACCATTTCATGAATCTGTTTAAGAAGAATGGATTTTTAGGATACTAGAGAACAAAACACCATTAGAAGTCGATAATAATATATGAAGTATAAACTGTCACTTTTTGGCTCTTCTGAGTTCGTACCAAAAGATGGTACTTAGTTTAGCTACATTTCTGTTATGTGATGTAAAGTGAGGTGCATTTCTTTGTCATTGGCTAGGTACCAAGGGTATTTAGCTTCATTCTCTGATTGCTGGAAATTAACATCAATACTATAGGCCTTAGTAATTCCATGTGTAACGTTTACAATTCTAAGTTGTAATCACTAAAATAAAAATTTCCAGATAAAGAGATTTGTAGCTATAAAAGAAAAATTCAAGTGAACTTCAATTCCTTTTAGTAGGAGTTGCTTGAGATATTAAGATTAACGAACATCGAAGAAAGTAGAACATAAAAGACGTGTTTTTCTTGTTGTACGACTTAACTTCAAAGTTGCAGCATTCATCAGATTAAGATTTGGGTAAAGTTTTCTGCTTTTTTTCTCTTAAATGTTATACTACATTCATTAGTAGGCAACCCTAAGATATCAAAGTTCTTTCATATATTGTGTCCTGTCTATTTTTAAGATTCGACCTTTTGCTTGGTCATGGTACTATAGCTTTGGAGGCTTTGATCTAGTACCCCCTCCGCGAATTGTTTGTTCTCTTTTTGGTTTTATCAATAAAATCAACCACTTCCTGCTGGTTTTATTTTAAACTAAGGAAGAAAAAAAAAAGAAAAAAAAAAGTCAAAGAAAAAAATAACAGACACCAAATATAAGTTGGTCAAAATTGTTGCTAGGAAAAATCAAGATTGTCTCTTTCCACAAGCTTTCCTACAAGTAACATATCCAAATATCATTTGCACTCAGAAAAATCTGAAACATTCTGGCTGAAAAGTGTTTCAAAGCATTGACTATTCTTAAGTGCACTTTTGGCTTTGAGCAACAGATAACCCTATAAAGAGAGGATCATATTATTATCTGCAGCAACATTTTTTTGTCTCTAGCTGCCAAAAATGAAATCTTTAGCCAATTCCATCTTCAGTTTACTATTGAACTTATTCTGTGGCCAAACATGTATCATTAAATTTTCATCTGTAGCTGCAATAACCTCAATGAAGCCCGGTGATGAACTCAATTACTCAAAAGTACTTGATTCGGAAGGTGGAAAATTCGAGTTTGGATTTTTCTCTATCCCACAAACAGATAAATATTATCTTAGAATAGGGTATGCAGGTGATTCAGTAGAGAAGAAATTATGGATAGCAAATCCAAATACACCTATGTTGAACAACTCAGGATTGCTCACCATAGATACTACAGGAACACTGAAAATCACCAGTGGAGGGAAGACGGTTGTGAATATTGCCCCGCCTTTATTGACAGGAAGTTTAATAGCTAGGCTTCAAGATTCTGGAAATTTTGTGCTTCAGGATGAAACTCGGAACACGACTTTATGGCAAAGCTTCGATCATCCTACCGATAGTCTTTTGCCTGGTCTGAAGCTTGGTTATAACCTTACAACAACGCAAAATTGGACTTTAACTTCTTATTGGTTGAGTGATTATATTCCGGCCTCAGGGGCTTTTACTTTAAGTTTGGAGTCCATTCAAGATGCATTTCAGTTGGTTATATGTCAAAGGGGCGAGGTTTATTCGACTAGTGGGGCTTGGAGAAATCAAGGTTTTCCACTCTTAACTGCACTGAATGATTCTTCTAACAGATATCAGTATAATCTCAGCTTGGAATCTGAAAAATATGGAGTGTTCTTCCAATTTGATGCTCCAGAGGGAAGTTTCCCAAGTCTTGAGTTTTCTTCAAATGGGGCTATTCTTGGTGGCGGTGAAGACGGTCGTGTATACGCCCTTTATAATGAGTTCTGTTATGGTTATGAAAGTGAGGATGGTTGTGTCTCTACGCAGTTGCCTGAGTGCCGAAAGGATGGTGATAAATTTGAGCAAAAGAGTGGAGATTTTATTGATAGATATAATACTAATGATTATGATAATGCAAGTAATAGTCTGGGTGATTGTATGCAGTTGTGTTGGTAGCACTGCAGTTGTGTTGGATTCATCACTCTCAGCAGCAATGGGACCGGCTGCCTGATTTGGAACGGAAAGAGGAATTTTAGAGTCGATGAGAGTGGTAATGCAGTGCAAAGATATGTTCTGGTTTCATCAAAATCATCTAAAGGTAAGTCCTTATATCAGGAGTACACCTTATTCATGAATTAATATATTTTGTATATGTCAAGGGTCAACTGTACAACTCTCAGCATGCTATAGGTGCAGGAAAAACTTGGATATGGATAGTAATTGTTGTAGCTGTTTTAATCACTTTGCTAATATCTGGTTTCATCTGCTACATAATAGTAAGAAGACGCAAACAACAAGGTATATCTCCACAAAGTGATCTAGTAACTAGTATGTTGTTTTGTCAATTATGTTAAGCATGTACAAATAACTACAAACTTCTCTTGCACAGATGAGAAAAGAAAGGAGGAAGAGTATATACGTGAGTTGACAGCATCAGATAGCTTCGACGACACTAATTTGAAAGAAAAAGATGGAAAGGAAATACAGGATTTGAAGATATTTAGCTTTGGATTCATATTGGCAGCCACATACAACTTCTCAAGTGAAAACAAACTCGGAGAGGGTGGTTTTGGACCTGTTTATAAGGTACAATTACATTATGCATCCGAAAAACTTCAGTGCCTTCATTGCATAACTGAATTACCTGTAAAAATGTATGACAGGGAAAGTTTCCAGATGGAAGAGAGGTGGCAGTCAAGAGACTTTCACGAACATCAGGTCAAGGGCTTGTAGAGTTCAAGAATGAGCTTATACTAATTGCAAAAGTTCAGTACACATATCTAGTTCGAGTTCTAGGATGTTGTATTTATAGACCCATTTCAGTTCAGTAGCTCGAGTTCTATATATTTATTGCTGCCATTATCAGAAATTCCCAGGTTGCTGATTTTAATTACAACTTTATTTGATTCTCTAATTCATTGGGTTATTTATTCTCTGGTGAGAAGTTTGGTCAGATTCTTAGGAGACAATTTATGTGGAGTTTCTGAGGTCAGTTTGTCCTTTGGTCAAGAAATTATATTCGGTTCAATCCCGGGTTTTCAAATATTCTATGGCTTGTAATCTCTCCTCTAATAAAACATTTCTGGTTTCGGCAGAAGAGTTGGCTAAATTCTCTCAGTATCAGAAATCCATTTCACTTAACGCTTATAAAACATGTCTTATTTGATTCTAGTGCCACAAATCACGGAAATTCTAATATTTTTTTTAGCTTTCAATTGCACAAAACATCCTTTTCGGTTACTATAGCTGATGGATCAACTTGTAACATTATTGGATCTGGGATTGTTAAACCAACCTCATCTATTACCTTGTCATCTATATTAAGTCTACCAAAGTTGGCCTTTAATTTGATTTCTATTAGTAAAATTATCAGAGATCTTAACTGTTATATCTCATTCTTTTTTTTGTTTCGTGATCTTACGACAAATAAGGTTATTGGTAAAGGATGTTGTCACGCCCTTTTTCGACCGCGACATTGTTTTAGCGAATCCTGCTTGCATAAAAATGTTAGAAAATAAAAATGTTAGAAATACTAAACAGCTAAATGTGCTAAAAGGTTAAAAGGTGCTAAGATGTTAAAAAGGGGTGCTAAAGGTAAAAGGTGCTAAGATGTTAAAAAGGGGTGCTAAAGGTAAAAGGTGCTGGAAATGCTGAAGGGGGCTAAATGCTAAAGTGTTAAAAAAGGGTGCTAAAAGTGCTAAAGGAGTCGCCACCTAATTAGTTTGGGTGAATTAGGACACCTAAATGTCAATTAGGTTAAAGTCGACATTAACTCCATTTTAATGGTCTGCTAAACTTAATGAGATTTTGGACAAAAATTCTTTATTAATTTAGAGGGAAGGGGTTAGGCATCCTCTAAGATCCGCTAACTTGCGGTTGTCCATTCAAACCTAGGTTAATTATTATGGTAAGAAAATGCCTGCTTAGAAAAAATATTTGAAGTAAAAGAATGTTGCAGGTGTTTTATATAAAGTAAGGAAAAAATGTGTTCTTTGATGACATAAAAGGTTTATGGTTTTATAAAGTAGAATTAATTTTGGATGAAAATATATGTTCATAAGATACTTAATGTATCGGATGATACACTTAAGAGCAGTGAAATGAGACTCCTTGGGGGTATGCATGAATAGGCATACCCGCTGAACATCTAAGAAATGTCTGGCCTTGTAAATGTGAGATATTGAAGTGCACCTGCAAGACTCCTATACAGAGTAGGATCGGAGACTAGAGCACCATCCATAACACCGAGCTTAGATTTTGAATCAACCGGAGTAGGTGAAACTTTGCAATTCGCCATCTTGGCCCTACACACCACCTCCTAATCCATTTCCCCTTAAAAATACCCTATATTCCCCACATATATTAAGAATCTAATCTCTATCCGCAAATTTACTCGTAATAATTTAGTCTCTGTTGATTTTGACCCTTTTGGTTTCATTGTGAAGGATCTTCATACGGGGAAACCTCTTACGAGATGCAATAGCACGGGGGATCTCTATCCATTCATTCCCACCTCCGCTGCCAGATCTTGCTCTCCCGTCTCTCTAGCGGCTATCTCTTCTTCAACATGACATAATAGACTTGGTCGGAACCTAATTTTTAATTTTCTTAGAGGCAATAATTTTATTACTTGTAATGGGAAGCTTGCCCAAACCCGTGTTTCTTGTTCTTTAGGCAAACATACTCGTCTTCCATTTAAATCATCTACTAGTGTTATTTTGCACCATTTGATATTATACATACCGATTTATGGATATCACCTGTTGTTAGTTCTCTAGGTCATAAATATATCTTATCTTACTAGATGATTTTTCTCACTTTGTTTGATTTTATCCTCTCAAATTTAAATCGGAAGTGTTTGCCAAATTTCTTGAGTTTCGAACATATATTCAAACACAGTTTGAAAAAGGTATAAAATCTTTTCAGTGCGATAATGGTCGTGAATTCAATAACTCTATATTTCACCGTTTTTGTACTAATAATTGCACGGTCTTTCGCTTCTCCTGCCCCCACACCTCCCCACAAAACGGTAAAGCTGAAGGGGGGCGGGGGGCGGCTGCACAAAAATTCTAGGGTTTTTGGTTTAGGCTCTGATACCATGTTAGATGATATTAATCTCCCTTAGGGAGTCTTCTCATTAATATCAAAGTATATATAGTGTACAATATTCATCCCTTATACAATAGGAATCCTAGACCTAATCACAAGACGAATCCTAGTTTTACCATAATTATATTTACACAATATATGAAATATATTCTAATTATGGGTAGTGATACAATTGTTACTACTATATACACGTTTACAGATTTACTGTAACCATTATGGGTATATTTGGTACAAGGAAAATATTTCCACAAAAAAAATCCATGGAAAGGAGTGTGGAACATCACTTATAGAACTTGTTTTTCTATTCCATCAGAAAAGTTATTTTTCTGTTTTTTAAATAACTTATTTTATATTTTTAAATAACTTATTTTAGTAGAAAAAATATTTGGTCCAACTAAATATGAAAAAATATGTTCATCTCATCATCTGTACTAAACACACCGTGGGAATAGTTTCTACCAAACACATGCGTGTCTTCTTATGGGAATAAAATATAAGTTTCACTAACAAGTAATATGGCCTTCACTTTGCACTTTGAGTCAACCTCTTCATTACCAAATAATTTGATTCCTAAGTATAAAACTTTTGATTTCCTTTTCCAACTTGTGTACTTGTCAACACTTTTGAACAAAACACCCTTTACCTGAAGAAAAACAAAATATTGTGTTTGTTTGAGAAAGAGATTAGTATTCATGGCTCCGCAAGTTGATCAAATGCCAGTGAAGAAAGTAGAGTATCTTGACGTCCTTACAAAAACCGGAGAAAAAACTGGCATCTCTAAACCCAGGTAGCAACTCCACATCAAAGACATTTGATGGTTTGACTTTGTGTATCGAATGGTTGTTAGATTAATGGAATTAAACATTTTGCAATCTAATAATGTTTTGTTGTTGAACATAATTACTGTCTGATAATTACATGTAAGGGATCATTATCATTGAGAATTATGATGATCGAGTTTATATTTGGTTACGAATTTTAAGTGTATATAGAACGTTTTTGGCGCAATTTTTTATCTACATAAAGTATGTTATCAAAGTGTAATCTCAGATAATTAATGTTTGCACTCTTCTTTTCCAACCTTTTTTATAGAGAGCCTTCTTTCTACTTAATGTTTGAAGAAAATTTCGAAAACTAAAAGGCCCTTTTGTGTCTGAAAATGATTTCAACTATATGTAGGGGTATGACAAGAATAGGAGAAAGAAAAATATCTTAATAAAACGGATCTTGTGCCTGACTCAACCCCAAAATCTAGCTCAGGTGGTGAGAATTGTGTAGACCATATAAGGAGACTACAACGTATACATTTAACCAATGTGAGAAATCCCTTACACACCCACAACTGAACATTTGGAGCGTGGAGTAACATAATATGGGTGCATAAAATCCTGTAAAGATTAATAATAGGCCATTATTACTTCTCTGATGTATCAGCCCATGTCGTGGGCCAGCCCAATGTAAAGGCCAGCCCATTACGTTTACTTATTAGGGCAAGGCGTAAGGAAAGGGGCAGAGGCTTCTAGGCTAAGAAAGAAAGTTACCTTCTCTCTATAACTTCTCTCTAAGCCTCTCTCTGTAATCGACTTCTTCTCTGTAAATCTTCTGAGTATTCATGGAGTTATATGAATGATTCTTCATCAATACATGAATAAGAAACTCAGTCTTCCTTTCTGTTGTACCATTGATTCTGTCATATTATCGATCTGAGTCTCGTGTAAACCCTAAAAGAGTAAATCACAGACATCGGCTTATTGTACGCCAACCGCGATAATGGTGGTGTTAGCTTTCAACATGGTATCGAGCGGTCATCGGATCTCATCGCACGTCGATTAAAGTGATTACAAGATCTGAGTAAATCACTCTGAGGTATCCTGTGATATCTTGTATTGCCATCTTGCTTTCTTGTGGAGTTTAACTCCCCGATGTTGTGTTGGTCCTTATAATCTTGTCTAGATCTGAAATAAAATTGATGTGACTGTTATCTAGTTCTAACAATTTGAAAGGATGGTAACATATCTAACAAATGAAAGTAGTTCTTCTAAAGATGGAGGTTCTTTATCCATACCTAAAGAACCTGCTGGTACCATCTCAACCAACACTGTACTTGACCATAACCATCCCCTTTTCTTACAAGCCTCGGATGTCAGTGGTAGTTCTTTAATTTCCTTTCAACTACTGGGATCTGAAAACTACACTGTTTGGAGCAAATCTATGAAGATTGCTCTACTTGGAAGAAGTTAGGCTTTGTAAATGGAAACTGTACTAAAAATCATTATGGGGTGAAATGGTGGGATCAGTGGGATAGGGTCAATGCTGTGGTACAAGCATGGCTAATGAATGCTGTTTCGAATAGCTTGCTGTGTGGGGTGTTATATGCAGAAACAACATATGAGGTATGAGAAGACTTAAAGGAAAGATTTGACAAAGTTGATGAATCTAGAACCTATGACCTACATAGGGAAATTGCTACCCTATCACAAGGCAATGACAGTGTAGCAGAATATTACACTAAGCTAAAAAATCTATGGGTAGAATTTCAAGCCATTGTGCCACCACCAAATTGTGCTTGCCCTACCTCTAAAGAGTTTACAGACTACCTACAGAGACAGCAACTCTATCAATTCCTCGTGGGTTAAATGAAAGCTACATGCGGTGAGTCAAATCCTACTTATGTCACCCTTCCAATACCGATAAAGCTTACTCCATGATTATTAGTGATGAAAATCGAAAGGAATTAGTCTGGGGCCTTTCGAGTGGTCCAACTAGTGGTGGACACGTGAAAAAATAAATCCTCCTATCGCTATGTATTCTAAGACTGAACAATAGGAAATCGAGGTCGAAGGAACACCACTATTCGTAAAGAATGCAAAATGAGAGGTCACACAGGAGTCCTCGCTGCACTTGTTGGATATCCTCGCGGCTTTAAGTCAAAGAGAAAGGAATTTCTTTGCTCATGATGCTCACAACAGAGTTTCAGATTCCTCCTCTGATGACAATAAAAAACAACTGGCAAGTTGAAGGAGCACCAAAATTCTCTCAGAACCAGTATGAGCAGATAGTAAAATTGCTAAACAATAACCAAATACAGACAGGAGTATCTCAGAACTCTCAAGGTATTCAGTCATCTGCAAATTTGGCAGGTATATCAGAACTCAAAGCCTTACATGTTTTCAATATAGTCAAAAATTGGATAATAGACACAGGTGCTACAAATCACATGGTATATGACCTAAACATGTTAGATAAGATTAGTAACAGAAATGACCTAGTCACACCAAAGAAGGTGTTCTTACCAAATGGCCAATCAGCCCAAGTTACTCACACTGGTACTAGTGCTCTCTAATAAGTACTGTTTGGAAAATGTTTTCCTTCTACCTCAGTTCAAATATAATTTACTATCTGTGTCTCAACTAACAAGAGAGCTGAAATGTGCAGCTGTCTTTTACCCTGATTTCTGTCTATTTCAGGATCTCTACAGTGGGAAGGTGAGGGAGATTGGTAGACTCCAAGATGGGCTCTATATGCTAGTAAATCACAATAAAAGTATACAGGATTCAAGAAAGACAGTTTTAAATGTACAAGCTAAGCAAAAGAGTACTATGGCAGAAGAAGACATTAACTGCGTACGTAAGGTGGGTCATACTTAGTAAGTACTTAGTAAACCGATTAGTGCTAGTAATGATGAAATAGCAAAGGCGATAAAACTCGTAATGTGCCCTTGTGCAAGCAAAGGTAGATTACCCTTCCCAAATAGTACTACTTACAGTAATAAAGCTTTTGACATTGTGCACATGGACATGTGGGGTCCCTATAAGGTTGAAATTTATAATGGGAAGAGATTTTTTCTCACTATTGTAGATGATCACACTAGAATGACTTGGATATACCTGCTTAGACTTAAATCTGAGGTATGTGTGGTAATTAATCAGTTTCTCAAATATATATCCACACAGTTTAATCAAATAGTCAAGATTATCAGAACTGATAATGGGACAGAATTTATTAATGATACTTGTAACACACTGTTTCAGAACTTAGGTATTATCCATCAAAGAAGCTGTGTATATACACCCCAGCAGAATGGGGTTGCAGAAAGAAAACACACATATATTAGAAATTACTAGGGCTATAAGAATGGAGGCTAACATTCCTTTAAGATTCTGGGGCCTGTGTGTACAGGCTGCAGTATATTTGATCAATAGACTACCCTCCTCTATTACTCATACTACTCCTTTTGAAAGCCTCTATCACAAGAAACCATCCATAGGTCATATAAAGACCATTGGATGTCTTTGCTTTGCTAATGATCTAACTGTCACTGATAAGCTCCAGTCTAAAGTTAAAAGATGTGTTCTGATGGGATACTCTGAAACACAAAAGGGGTACATTTTGTATGACCTGCAATCTAGAACTCTCATTGTTAGTAGAGATGTTAAGTTTAGAGAAACTATTTACCCTTTTAAAGAACAGGTCTCTGAGAATCCTATCTTTCAGAATCTGCCTAATAACAATGATAATCAAAGTATAACCCAAGTAAGCTCTCAGAACAATACTGATAAATCTGAAGAGGAATGTACAAATATCATCAACATAGAACCTGTTGAGGGCAGTAATCCCACTGAGCATGATTTAGTAGAAGCAAATTCTGATAATACTCAATATCTATGTCAACCTGATATAAATTCAAATGACAACACTAGGAGGTCTAGCAGACTCAAACATCCTCCTATATGGCTTAAAGACTTTGTTACAACACATGCCAACAATGTTCTCTACCCTATTGCCAATTATATTTCCTATGATAACCTAAAACCTACCTATCAAGCCTTTTTAAGCTCCTTTTCTGAACTAACTGAATCTAAAGGTTATATGGAAGCTTATAAAGATCCTAGGTGGGTAGATGCTATGAAAGCTGAAATAGAAGCATTACAAGATAATCACACTTGGGAAATAGTTACCTTACCAGAAGGAAAACAACCTATTGGCTGTAAATGGATCTATAAAATAAAATATAATGACACTGGAGAAGTAGAAAGACTAAAAGCTAGGCTTGTTGCTAAAGGTTATAGCCAACAAGAAGGAATAGATTACCAAGAGACTTTCTCCCCTGTTGTAAAAATGGTAACTATAAGAACTATTCTCTCTATTGCTACCTCCAGATGTTGGTATATCCATCAAATGGATGTGTATAATGCCTTCCTTCAAGGGGACTTATTTGATGAGATTTATATGACCTTGCCACAAGGCTTTAGTAGTCAGGGGGGCGGTAAACATGTGTGTAGACTTACTAAATCCTTGTATGGGCTCAAGCAAGCTCCAAGACAGTGGAATTTCAAACTTACAGAGGCTTTAGTACAGATGCAGTTTAGGCAATCTGAGTTTGACCACTCTCTGTTCTTAAAACAAAATAGCCAAGGAATAACAGTCATACTTATTTATGTGGATGACATGCTAATTACAGGGGATAATATTAGGCTCATAAAGGAGACTAAGCAGTCCCTACATAATGTTTTTAAGATGAAAGATCTGGGAGAGCTAAGGTACTTTCTAGGAATTGAATTTGCTAGGTCCAGCAAAGAGATCATTATGCATCAAAGGAAGTATGCCTTAGAACTCATTTCTGAACTTGGTCTAGCTGCTGCCAAACCTATTAATACACCCACTGATTCTAATATGAAGCTTACCACAAAAGAATATGATGAATATAAAGAAAAACAGGTTACTGATGAAGGGAAAACAGTCATTGATGATGGTCCTGTAGAAGACATCAGCTCATATCAAAGGATAATTGGTAAGCTGCTATATCTTACTCTTACTAGACCAGATATTGCTTACAGTGTGCAAACACTTAGTCAGTTTCTACAAAATCCAAAGAAGTCACATCTTAATGCTGCAATCAGAATAGTAAGGTACGTAAAAGATAAGCCGGGACAAAGAGTGTTGTTATCCAGTAATAAACAAGAAACTCTAACTAGTTATTGTGATGCAGATTGGGCTTCATGTCCACATACAAGAAAATCTATTACAGGTTATTTAGTCAAGTTTGGAGACTCTCTCATATCCTGGAAATCTAAGCAAAGTACAATCTCGAAGCTCATTGAAGCGAATATAGAAGTCTAGCGACTATCTTTGAAATCACACGGCTACTAGGTTTATTGAAGGACATTGGTGTGACATCAAGTACCGAATCGTGTACACAGACGAATCACCATACAAATGGCAAAGAACCGTGTTCCACGAAAGGACAAAACACATAGAGATTGATCTTCACTTCATCAGGGAGAAGATTCGATCAGGAATGATTGAAACTGAATACATCAATACTACAGAGCAACCTGCAGACATTCTTACTAAAGGGCTTAGCAGATTTTACAACATTTGCATCTCTGTTCCAAGCTAGGCCTGCTGAATATCTTTGAGCACCCAGCTTGAGGGAGGCTGTAAAGATTAATAATAGGCCATTATTACTTCTCTGATGTATCAGCCCATGTCGTGGGCCAGCCCAATGTAAAGGCCAGCCCATTACGTTTACTTATTAGGGCAAGGCGTAAGGAAAGGGGCAGAGGCTTCTAGGCTAAGAAAGAAAGTTATCTTCTCTCTATAACTTCTCTCTAAGCCTCTCTCTGTAATCGGCTTCTTCTCTGTAAATCTTCTGAGTATTCATGGAGTTATATGAATGATTCTTCATCAATACATGAATAAGAAACTCAGTCTTCCTTTCTGTTGTACCATTGATTCTGTCATATTATCGATTTGAGTCTCGTGTAAACCCTAAAAGAGTAAATCACAGACATCGGCTTATTGAGATCTATCTATGTGTGAATTTAGACGCACAGTCTCCTTACATTCAGCAATATAGTTGCTTCCAAAAGGAATAAACAAGAGAAATTCTGCAAGCTGGATCCTTTTCTTCTTTTATTGAATAGGACCGCAAGATACTTACGATCAAAGAGGCTCACGGCTTAGGTTGGTGACTTCTATTGCTCTTAGGAGGGGTGTCCAACTAAGATTGGCCAAGTGGTCGAGCCTATGTCATAATTTGTGACAACAGGGGTACAACATAAACAATAGCTGGTTCCTGAGAAGATTATTTATTTTGTATAATTAACAATAATATTAAATGTATTTAAACTCATAGTTGTCTAAATATAAACATCGCTATCTTCACATGGCATCTCAATAAAGCACGATATGTAGATAAATTGAGGTTTCTAGCTCTGTGATTCCTGTTCACTGAGCTTTATCTACTGAATACATAAGAGTAATAATCTCTTGGGACCATCATTGTTCTACTTGTACAGAGTAGATGTTCACAGAGATGGAGACTATCATCGAGCTGTTCATGTATGGATATTTTCCGAGAGTACAAAAGAGCTACTCCTCCAACTACGTGTTGACTGCTGTTTGTGGGATATCTCGAGTGCCGGTCATGTATCTGCTGGAGAGTCATCTCTTATTTCAGCAATGTAAGCTGAACTTTCTTGATATAGTTTCACATGAACTGAGAAGGTTGTTGTTTCATTGGAAACAACATAATCTTCAGCTTCATAACCTTTTCAATAATGCAAACATATTGGATCAATTCAATTTTTTGTAATACACATTGCTTATGCAAAGAGAGTTTTCTTTGTGCATGTAAAACCAATGTATAATAGTTTGTATGGTGAAATTTTACACCCATTTAAATGCTGAATGCTCTCTTCATGCTATTGCATAAATACTCTCATGGTCTAAATGCTTTTTTTTGGATAAGGCTTGTACTTATTGCTGACTTATTACATTCTTGCAGGAGAGAGCTTCAAGAAGAACTTGGTATAACACTTCCGAAGGATGCATTTGAATTAATATATGTTTCTATTCAAAATCGGTTGGTAGATTAAAACTCTAACTGACCATGTCGTCTTATTCTGCACAATCAACCAGTAGTAGTCGCCTTTTAGCTTCAGAGCTATGATTTGTTCTTCTCCGTGTCGAATCTTCTTTCCTATTTCTCTTGGACAGATGTGTCTTCTTATACCTGTCAATTTGGTTTTGTTATATGTGAAAACATTACTCTTTGCCATTGAACAGTACAACCTAATTATCTAAATGTAAATGTTGATTAATATATTTACTATTTCATATGTGACATTGAGCTGTCAGGAGGCCCAATGAAATATAGAAGTGAGGCAACCAAATAAAAGAAACTAATGATAGCACTTATCGGGAAAAAATATCTAATGATAGCCTAGCGCAATATGGGAAATGTTCAAAAGGCTTAATCCCATGAGTTTTCCTTTTCATTTTTCCTTTCTTTTGGGTAGAGCCCATCAGTTTTTCTATTGAATAAAACTATCACAATTAGTTCCTAATAGATAAGCTTATGTGATTTTCTGGTCATGTATTTGAGGATAAAATTGAAAAAAAAACAACGTATTCATTAAATTTGTGGTCAATCTGTTTAATGTATCTTATTGGCTCCAGATCTTTTTATTTGATCCGTTGACTAGATTGTAGTATACTTTTTATTTTACAGGGATAACTCAAGCACTTATATGTGATATGTAGTTGGTACATTAACATAGCCATAATTTAAAGTTTGTCAAATGCTGCTCAAATGTATCCATTTTGCACAAAATTTCCAGGACGTTTAAGCTATATGGAACTTTTTGAAATTTAACTAGTGCAGTACTTTTTTGATACCAGGAAGAAAATTGTAGTACAGATACTCATTCCTCAAAAAAGAAAAATCATAGTACAGATGCTCTCGAACATGGCAAGCAGCATTTCGATTATAGTTTCAAGTTACTGTTCTTCATAGCATGTGTTTCTCTTGGTCAGTAGAGAATACTAAATGTTGCAATGACTTGCAGCACTTACAAGGGTACTTTCAACAACGAGTACGATGATGTATATCTGGTGACAATTACAGATCCAATTCCTTTGGAGGCCTTTACACTTCAGGTTAGTAAATTTTATTTGTTGTAAAATGTTCTTGGAATTGCTGTTATAATTCCCTGAGATTACTATGTATCTATCACTTGGTTTTTCACATTTTCGCCATAGGTTTATTGTTTGCAACTCTAAGTGGAAATACCATTCCTACTTCCCCTTCTTTAAAAGAAATGGATATACCATCCTGTAACAAGAATGAACGTAAAGGGAGATTTCCGTCTTGAAGTGTAACAACTTTGCAGCTTTTCACTTTTATCTTACATGGTGTCAGAATTGAACTTCTAGAATTTGTAGATTCTCCTATTATGAAAAAACTTAAAAAGAAGAAGAAATACCATTCCTAAGTGGAAATACCATTCCTACTTCCCCTTCTTTAAAAGAAATGGATATACCATCCTGTAACAAGAATGAACGTAAAGGGAGATTGCCGTCTTGAAGTGTAACAACTTTGCAGCTTTTCACTTTTATCTTAATGGTGTCAGAATTGAACTTCTAGAATTTGTAGATTCTCCTATTATGAAAACTCAACTTAAAAAGAAGAAGAAAAGAGACTTTTCTGGTTCTTGTTGCTGCTAATCCATTAGATTCTGTCATTTTGTTCTCTGTATTTTTCTTGCATCTTCCAGCAGAATTGCGATGTTCTACAAGTGTCTCTTACATGAAAAAGGACATTCTATAGCAGACCATTCAAAGAAATATTTGATTAACATTCCATCAAGCTTTACCAAAACAAAGCAATCAACATGCACGTAAATGCATGCAGTTCATAGTAGGATCTCCTCCTTTACAGAAGCATCTCCTTTGTTCTCTCTTTATATAACGCTTTGGGTAGAAAGAGTTATCTCTTTTACATTTAATGTATCTTAGGATAACTATCTTGTAAGCTCTTTGAGTAGGCATGATTATTGATAATTATAGCAGGCCTGCTGCCTCATAGTCAATCTACCATCACACCATTATTTTAAGCTAGTTGATATGTTCTTAAACTACATCATTTTTTGCTTTGACTTGGTCATTTTAGGTGTGTAATAATCTTTCTTAGTTTTGCATATGTATCCAAATAAGTCCAACATAAGTCAATCTAAAAATTGCTGTAAATTTGAACTAGCTGAAAAGACGACGTAGAATGCTCTACAATTGTTACTTTCAGTATACTTTGAATCTCCAATATCATAGCTTCTGAAATCTTGTTTCCTGGTTGTTGAAGTACTTCAAATTTGCCAAGTTGCTAGCTTTTTGCTTTTCTTTACTTTTGAGATAATTTCTTTCTTTGTTCCCCCAAAACTAAAAATTGTCACTTTGCCTTTTGTCTTGGTAGGAATCAACAGTTTCCACTGTAAAATATATGTCTTTTGAGGAGTATAGAAGAGTGCTTGCTCATAAAGATCCTGATTATCTGCCCCTTGCGAATGATGAATATGGTCAGCAGCTCTTTACAATAATTGAGAAGAGGTATGTCACGTATTACGTAGAAAAAGCTTTGCATTGTTGTAACTGCCTAATCATCTCTTCTTATGGGAATGGGTACTTGAGCTTGCTGTTAATATAAGCGGTGTGTTTTCTTCCTTTAAGGTGGTTCGTGATGATTATTATTCTGCAATTAGTTTGACACTTTTCTTATCACATGTTCTCTTAATTACATATAGGTAATCAATATATGTGCATAAAGATAGTTTTCCACATCCAAACTTTGTTTCTTTCCTTTTTCGTGGTGCATTTAACCATATCTACTAGATAATTTTAGGATGATTTCTTTGATCAATCACATATCAATCTTGTCTTTGTTACCTTTAATGCTTTGTGAACCTGAGCTATCTGGTATGGAATATCTGCAGGTACAAGGAAAATGCTGAAGCTAGAAGTTTGACTATTGAGAAGCAGCTAAACCGCTATGCTAGTATTTCTCTCTCTGCAGAGGTTTCAATTCTAAACCATGTTGATCTTTCTTACAGTTATATCGTTACCACAAGATCTGATGAAAAAATACCCTGATCTCCAAGTTCACTTCTTTCGCGCGTGTGTGTGTGCTGGTGGCGGAAGGACTTTCTGGATGTGGCTCTTGCTTGTTCGTATATCCACATATCTTATTTTTTTGCCTCTTGGACAGTGAGGAGATTAAAATACCGAGCACAGTGCATCTATCATAATCAGTCAACTGGTGATGGGTTTAGCCTTAAGCACTATACATTTTAGTTATCCCTCACTCATTAAATAATCTAAAAAGGGAAGTAAGACCACCATTTTAGTCAGGAGGAAGTGCCTTAAGTTTTTTTGATGAATCTTACATGCCTTTTGCAGATCTACTTCCTAGTACTGATCTGGAGATTTGACCAACAGGTCAAAAGTACTTACTGAGATTTTGACAGTGGAGACCTAAATGATACTCCCTCTGCTTCAATGTATATGATACTCTTTCTAGTTTGAGACGTTCGAAAATGTTTAACACCATTGCAACTCTATCCAACTTTTACAATTTCCGAGATTTCAAATCTATTAAATTATTCAAATTTTAAACTTTCACGTGATTATTCTTTTCTTGATAACTAACTTTTCAACCGTTGGTTTACTATTTTCTTCCACTACCACTGATATTATACATTTAACCCGCAAGGGTGTGCCAAGTTGGTTGAGCAGGGATCTCCCAAATGAGGGGTCTCAGGTTCGAAACCCCTGTATGCTTTCTCGGTCGAGCTCGTCAAACGGGGTTTGCTTAGTACGGGTTACCTCTCCTATGTGGTTTGCGGGCTATTATACTGGAGTGGGGTTTACCTTGTGCACTGGTTCCTTGTCATACAAAAATATATATTTATTATATATTTAAAAAATGAATTTAAGCTCCATCTCCCGTCAAACACCTTCATATAAATTGAAATGGAGTGAGTGTTGTAGTTTCATGTTTCTAGTAGAAAACCTAATAAAAAGCCCACTTACTGCCTGTAGTTCTGAAGTAGAATCAGATTTCAGATGTTTGATTTATTAAAAAAAAGTGAGTGAATCTCATATTGTTAGGTATTGCACAATAGAGAAATGATCATCTGTGCGGTTCGTTTCTTATATTTTTTATTTTTCTGGGTTCTCATTAACTGAGTATTGCTTCTCTGGTCTTATGGAGGCTTATCATCTATTTATTCCTCTACCTTCCTCGTGTAGCTCTGTGTGTAAACAGTCAAAACAAGAAATGATCATTTGTAGGTCGTTTCTTTTATTCTTTCTGTTTTCTGGATTCTACCAGTTAACGAGATACTCCTGCACTGGTCTTATGGAGGCTTATAATCTATCTTCTATTTGTGTCTCTGTGTGTCAGAATTACACAATTTAGTTAAAGACAAAATTGAGTTAGTGAAACAGTATGGCTTCTCTTAAATGTTAGTCACTGATGTCAGCTTTTTCTTGGACAGTTGACTGCGCTGACTGCTGCAGACAAAGAAGCACTAACTCTACTTGTTAAAGCTGCAGCAATCATGGACGAAATCTTCTGTCTGCAGGTATCTAGAATCAGCATACTTGTGCTGAGTTCAAATTGTGATGTATTAGAAGTTTCTATTTTTAAACTATGTCAGTATGGATAAGCAAGTAGCCTACTATGATTTTGCAATTAATGTGTGTTAACTACTCCCTCTATCCCTATGGCACACTTTCCTTTTTAGTATGTCCCAAGAGAATGTCACCTTTTTATATTTTGAAACAATTTAACTTTATGAGATGATTTACGGCCACACAAATATCTAAGGCTTGTTTTGGACCTCATATTTCAAAAGTATTCCATTCTTTCTTACACTCCGTGGCTAGTCAAGTGGTGTCACATAAATTGGGACGGAGGGAGTACTATTTTAGGTCTTATTTTTCGGTGAGCAGAAATCAAGTTTGTTTTTCCCCTTTTGGTGTGCGCTGTAGGCATTGATGTTAACATAGCCTTATTAAATGGAGTTATCATTGTTGTTATAATAATGGGCATGCTGTAGTACACCATCTTTACTATGGAAAGCATGAGCTAACTATTCCTCAAGTTAGTTGCATGCACAGAAAAGTGAATACTAACCAATTTGATGAGTTGGAATTTGATTGTGTCAATCAAATGAAATGCTAATGGTTTTTTGTTGAAGTGGTGAACCGATAATTTCAAGGAGGTCCAAATGTGTTTGTATCCAGCCATACATTGAAGATCTTGGAAATGCCTTGGACTAATTTGAAACCATGTGTTACCAAGTCTTTTAACTTTTTATTCATATCAAAGGAAATAGTACTCCACCATTTCATTCATTTTGTGTCTTTGTTTGACCAGACACGAAGTTTAGGAATGTAAACAAGACGTTTGAATCTTGTGGTCTTAAGCTAAATGTGTGCTTTGCATATGGTTATCTTGTGGTCATAAAACATTCCATGGCATTCCTACAAGGCGGTATTATTAAGCGTAAAATTGGAATGTTGGAAATTGGAATTAAGGAGTAATTAATTATAGAAAGGTGATATGCCTTTTTAAGAAAACTAAAATGAAAGTAAGACACATAAATTGAAACGGATAGAGTATTAGTTTGACCTTTCTTCTTGAGCATGGGCACAGAAGGGAGAGGTGAGTAGCAATTAAAGAGAATAACATTCTTTGAAGGTAATAGGAAAAACGAGAGTTTTTGTTGAATTGATTATTCACAATGTTAGACAAACGCCTTACAGCTTTGGATAACACCCGAGAGATGCCACAAATGCTTAGGAAGAGTTCCCAACATTGTCTAGAGAATCTGCAATGTAGGAATAATTGTTCAACTGTTTCCTGGTTTTCTCACATAATAGCATCTGTTTCATAAAGAATAGCCTGTCCTCTGTAAATTATTTTGAGTTAGACATGCCCCCTAGGTTGCAGTATATCCCATACAGGCTATCTTAACTGGAGCTATAGTCTTCCAGATCATCTTCCATGGCCAAGTTTATCCCAAGGAGATGTTTCCCTAATCAGCAAGCTGTAACAACTTTTAACTGAGATTTTTTTTATCTTTGATGGCTGTTGTTCAAATCAAAGAATCTCCCTTCGCCGGAATTAGCTGGACAGAATTCAATTGCTGAAGTAATTCACAATAATCTTCTAATTTCCAATTGTTCAAATCCCTCAGAAATCTATCTGCTGAATGAAAATCAGCAATAGTACCTCTAGTATTAGTGGAACAATTGAACAAAATAGGAAATCAAACGGGGTGTGTTTAGAATTGAGTAAATAAAAGTGTACACTTCCTAATAGCGTAAGCTTTTAGATGACATGGTCAGACACTTCAATAGTAGTAATTTTGTTACCCTGTGAAGATAATAGAAATAAAAGAGAACTTCATGTTAAATTAATTATTGAAATGTACAAGAGGAGTTCCTTAAGACCAAGCTCTTTCCTCCCTTTACTATAAATTCTTCTAATGGTGGAAGTTCAGTCCCAGCTTTCTCACTAAGACCGGATCTTTAAACGGTGTTCTTCCTAAAAAGCCATCGCGGATATCTTATATACACAATTTTCCATTTTCTTAACAAGTTGCTTGGAATCATATATTCTTATATTTGACATGTAAAGGTTTTGATGTTCAATTTAGATGATGCTTTTCTTTATAAGATGCCTTCACAACTTTACAAGTGTTTAATATTTCTTTCATCTGAGTCTAGGGAGGGTGGAGGGACATGTGTTAATATTTTTTTCTTAACAATGTCAAGCCCTCTTTGCATCCTTCCAACCTAGATAAAAGATATGCATAATTAGTTTTACATTGAGAAACATGACTATGCTATGTTATTGGTGCTTGCCCTGGCTCTTAGAGAACTTTTCTGCGTTCTCTCCTATTGATTTTCTCCTTCATAACTAGGTTTGGTATAGCAATCCATCTTTGAGAGACTGGTTAAATGAGCACGCTGACAAATCACAGTTGGACAAGTTAAAAAGGATGTACTATGTAATAAATAAAAGTCAATGGTATGTCTCCCTTGTGAAAACTTATGTCCCCTCTTTCTCGTTCTTACTCTATATGTGTTAGTGCCTCTATTTGCTTCCTGGTAGTAAGAATTTTTTAACAGGGTATTCAAGTGAACGTGGCAATGATATAAATTGAAAGTTTATTGGATACAAGTCAAAATCGGACTCTAGAGATGTTGGACATTGTGGACAAACGAGATTGGTCAAAGACATGGTTTCGTTGGATCTGATCATCTAGAGATGTCTTAAGTTATTGGTTATACACTATGAAGCACGGACACCTCATTTAGGGTGAGGTGTCCGTGTCGGACACCTCATCGGACACGAAACGCCTCGGACACGTGTCCGGGACGTTTCCCAGCAAAAAAAAAAAAAAAAATCGGACACGGCAGGGACACGGCAAAGGGGGACACGGCAGGGACACGCGGGGGCCACGGCAGGGACATTTTTTGTTTTTTTTAGAAAAAGTTTAGTTTTGATTTTATTTGATTTATTTTAAGTAAATTTATATTTATTTGAATTTGGGTCTTGGGACATACTTATGTATTAGTTTATGGACTATGGTCTTATGAATTATGTATTGAATATTTGATTGATTGTCAATTTGTTATGAATGTTTCTTTTTAATTTGGTACATATTTAATTTGGTATTTTGGTTATTTGGTTATTTGGTATATAACAAATTTGAATTAAATTTATAATTTATTTATGAATGTGAAGCTTTAATAATATTAATTTATATATATTATATATATTATATTATATATATTATATTATATATATTATATATATTATATTATATATATTATATATATTATATATATTATATTATATATATTATATATATTATATTATATATATTATATTATAT
Organism: Przewalskia tangutica; assembly: GCA_029844215.1. Taxonomy (NCBI): domain Eukaryota; kingdom Viridiplantae; phylum Streptophyta; class Magnoliopsida; order Solanales; family Solanaceae; genus Przewalskia; species Przewalskia tangutica. The sequence continues at coordinate 137,652,131 of CM056718.1, read as the reverse complement.
ATATTATATATATTATATTATATATATTATATATATTATATTATATATATTATATATATTATATTATATTATATTATATATAGATAAATGTTTTTTAATTTATTTTTACAGCCGTGTCCCTGCCGTGTCGTGTCCCCTATTTTTCAAAATTGCCGTTTCCGCGTGTCCGTGTCCGTGTCCGTGTCCGTGTCCGTGTCCGTGCTACATAGGTTATACATGATCCATGACCTGTGCTTTCTGGTTTAACCATCGTTAATGTCATCAGATACTAATTTAATGTAGTCATTTTGATGTAAACTGCTACTGGCTTATCAGGTGGTTCCCTCAAAATTGACTTTTTGAAGTAAATTTTCTGCTGAATGTCATTCGAAGTGCTACAAGACTTATGTAATAGAAATGTTTCTCCAACAGCACTGTATTGTTATCTGTTGCACTTTACTTCTGTATCACAATGACCTGCTTTGAATGGAAATGACTTTCATTTCTTATTGCCGCTCATTTATTACATGGTGAACTATGGATTGTAGTATTCTGAACTCGTTCTTATGTTGTTAGGTCTAGCCTGGACGAAAATGAGGCTTTTCTGACAACTGCAGATTCTGCTGTCAAGCTTCTTCCAAAAGCGACAAAGTCTGTATCAGGTTGGAATGGTCTTGAATATAGAACAACATTTCCTAGCATGAAACCACCTGGTGCAAGTTTTTACCCACCAGATATGGACAAAGTGGTATACCGTGGCAAAAAAATTCTATATACTCTAAAATACGGTCTTTTCTGCTCTCCACTGAAGTCATTTTTCATACCTTCCTCAGTTCTGAATATCCATGACTGATTTAACTGAGGTAGAACATCTACTTCTATTTTTGTTGAAGGAATTTAACTTATGGAAAGATAGTCTTCCAGAAGATCAACAGAAAGAAGCAATTGGTTTTTTCAATGTTATTAGAAGGCATAATGAATCATTCTTGGAAAATATGATATCCCACAAAACGGAAAATAGCACTAGCTCCCTTCATGATCTCTATGTGGTTCCATATTCTCAAGAGTACTACTCTCTCCTTTCTGAAGCATCTACCTTGCTTCGCAGTGCAGGAGACATGGCCAGCTCAACTAGGTATTCGATTTGTTTTAGGTTATTAATTATATTGAATCTTGGCGTACACATGTTGATGTAGTACCTTGTTCTTGTTTTCAGTTTGAAGAGACTTCTTTATGGAAAGGCTGATGCATTCCTTTCAAATGATTACTATGATTCAGATATTGCTTGGATGGAATTGGTACGTCACTGTTTCCTACATATCTGCAGTACATACGATGGCAGCATTTAGTTTTATGAATATCTCTCTTTTTAGTGAATTTTCCTTTTTTTTTCTTTGAGCTGATGGATATCCATTTCTTACACAATGGATAAGAAATCCTACCAGATGAAATAAGATATTATACAAAACTATTCTCTAACATTAATATTTATGAGTAACTTCTGCAATTGATATCTTGAACTTTTGAGTAGATAGTACTATTGGAATCAAAAGCACAAAGATTAGTCAAATTCTTTACCAGTGAAGTTCCAATTTTCCTTGATAAATGAAATTGTTACTTCCTTGTATATTGTTGATTTTATGCTTATTTTGCTGGGTCTCATTTATCTAATGTTTTTTTTTCGAAAGCCTCATTGCATAGGGCTAAAGTAGCAATTGATTAACACGAAACTGACTACTGGAAAGGGGAAGTATACAAGTTATTAACCTGATATTTGTGTCTGCACTATCCTTTATATGTCTTATACAAGTTATTAACCTGATATTTGTGTCTGCACTATCCTTTATATGTCTTATCTAGTAAAAAATGTGGAACCAATTGCCCTCCTTACTACCTTGGTTTCTGCCAATTGTTTTCAAGTTAAATGCCTTGATCAGCTCCAGCTTGCAATGTGAGCACTATGTGGCGCTTACATGTGCTCTGGTTCTGGGTTTGACAGTCATTCTTTAAGCTGACATGTTCTTTTGTTTTCTAACTTATGAAGGACTCTAAGTTGGATGTCACCATTGGCCCTTATGAGACTTATGAAGATGCACTTTTTGGGTACAAGGTATCAACAAATTACGAAACTCGATCCTTGGTTATCATCCCTATTATGATTAGAATTTGGTGTTTTATTCCAGAATGCTTAAGTTCGATCCCTGCTTATGCATGTAGCTTATGTGACCTTATTGCCAGGCAACATTTGAGGCATTTATAGGAGTCCGTGATGACGAAGCAACAGTGCAAGTCAAATTGTTTGGAGATCATCTGCAGGTGCCTATAAAGATCCATCCTGAAAAGTTTTTGCTCCATAATTTCCTTATTTCTCTGTTATTCACTGAAACTAAACTATTCTAGGTTTTGGAGAAGAGTCTTCCAATGGACAATATTTACAAGTCAGAAAATGTTACAGCTGCTCCTATCCGGGTTATCCAGCTTCTTTACAATGCAGGGGTGAGTCCGTATTTATTTTGTTTGACAAGTAGCAGAACGTTGTATTGATTGCACATGAAATGATGCTAAAGGACATCCAAAAAGAAAATGCAATGTTTGTTCTCTATTCTTATCTTAAAAAATCAGTATACCTGGTTCTCTGTGTGACACCTCGTTTCTTTTCTGCCAAAGGCAAAATATATAAGAAGTAAGAAAGAAGACCACTAAATAAGGTACTTCAAGCTTCAGACAGTTACTGTTTCGAAGTTCTTTCTTTGGCAGGATGTGAAGGGCCCTCAAACAGTTGCATTTAATCTTCCAAATGATGAACGGATAGTTAAAGATCGAGGAACGTCAATGGTCATGCTTAAGAATGTTTCTGAGGCAAAGTACAAACTCCTTTTTACTCCCCTTTCTTTTCCTTTTTCTGTGATTTCAAATGCCGCTGACAAAATAACAAGTTGTAAAGACCCGTGACATGCTTCTATATGGAGATTGTGTACTTATTCTGGCTTTTTATCAGGTTCAAGCTTATCCTTAGGCCTATAGCTGATGTATGTATTATGAAAGAACAACAAGAGTTGGTGGACTTCGAATCATTCTTTACTCACACAATTTGTCATGAATGCTGCCACGGTATTGGGCCTCACACGATCACCCTTCCGAATGGGCAGAAGTCAACAGTCAGACTAGTCAGTTTTAACCTATGCTTTATTTCTCCAAATTTGTCCTCCTTTTTTGTCACTGTACGTTTAATTTCTGGAAGAAATATCAGATCACATCTCATTGCTTTCTGATGAGAAGTTTTATCAAATGTCTTGTTTATCTGTTTGATATCATTTTGACAAACATTAGCTGCAACCATATCATAGGAGCTGCAAGAACTTCATTCATCACTGGAAGAAGCAAAGGCGGATATTGTTGGGCTTTGGGCTCTTAAGTTTCTAATGGATAAGGTAAGATAACTAATTGACAGCTAATTAGAGTAGTTCACTCTTGCACATACAGTTACAAATTTGTTTGAAGACTAGTTGATTTTACATTATTTTTCTTAGTCTTTTATCTGTTTTGTGGATCAATGAAAATAAATGTTAGGTTAGTTAGATCCTTTCTTTGTGAGAAAAACAACAAATTGTTGTTTACCTCTTGAAAAAAAGTGTTACCTTTACTAATTGGGCTCTATTTGTATAAAATATGTTTCTTCTTGTAGTCATAAATAAAATATGAATCTGATGGGAAATATTATGCATGGCAGCAAGAAGAAATAAGTACGAATGGGTCAAAATTAGATGCACCGTAGCTACCAGTGATATACTTATTGATGGTTCTAAAATTCCGTCTCGGAAATCAATTTTATTACTTTTTAAAATAATATAGCTCATGTTTACAAGGTCTCCATACGGATTATGCAGTTGTAGTATGAACTAGTGTAGAGAAACCGCAGATAGTGCTTAGCACTAGCCCAAGACCGGGAAACCCGAGAAAAACTAAGAGAATAAATCTCTAAGTATGAAGAAGAATATGGAAGAACACTTAGAGAATACTTGAAACCCTCTAAGTATGAAGAAGAATATGGAAGAACACTTAGAGAATACTTGAAAGACTCTTAGAGAGGATGAGAGAAATTATGATGAACACTCTTTCTTTGAACTTGTTTTTATTTCACTTGTTCAACTTTTCTACTATTACAAATGAGAGAGGAAGGAGCTATTTATAGGCTCAAAAACTACAAAATATCTTACAAACATTTTCCTAATCTCTAGAGCTTTCTACCATAATATCTAGATTATTAACTAATAGAATTCTCTAGAACACTTAAGGAGGAGGTGATGATGTTTCTAGAGAAATTCTAGAACTTGGGCTTAATTTTGGGTTTGGTCCAAAAAGGTTAGTTGGATGATGAACCCATAATTAAGCTTAACCCAAAATCTAGTTTAATTTCAATACTCCCCCTTAAACTTGATTTTGTCAACCAACCCGAGCTTCGAGCGAAGTAATTCGAATTTGCCCTTTGGTAATGACTTGGTGAAAATATCTGCAACGTTGTCCTCGCTTCGAACCTCCAAAGCTTCAATCATTCTATCAAGCACCTTCTCCCTACTGAAGTGATGTTCTAACTCAATATGCTTCGAACACTGGATTATTAGCCAACGTGATAGCACTTTGATTATCTCCGTAGATGGCAACCGGCTTATTGATCGGCTCGAACAAATCTTCAAGGAGTCTTCGAAGCCATACACACTCTTGAGCTGTGAGTGTCGAAGCTTTATACTCCGCTTCAGTGGTAGACAGTGACACCATTGCTTGCTTCTTGCTGCGCCATGAAACGCTTGTGTCTCCACATAAGAACACATAACCTGAAGTTGATTTTCGATCATCTAGATCTCCACCAAAGTCAGCATCCGTGAAACCATAGAGACAAACCTTAGCATTGTACTTGTACATCAAACCCATGCCAAGAGTTGTCTTCACATACTTCAAGATCTTCTTTGCCACCTCTAGATGTGGCTTTCTTGGTGCTTGCATAAACCGACTTACGAGACCTACCGCAAAGGCAATGTCAGGTCTTGTAATGGTTAAGTATAGAAGACTTCTTACAAGAGAGCGTTTTTGGGTTGTCAGGTCTTGTAATGGCAATGTTAGGTCTTGACCAACTTGTGGCATATATATGTTATTGAAATTAAACTAGATTGGGTTAAGCTTAATTATGGGTTCATGATCCAACTAACCTTTTTGGACCAAACCCAAAATTAAGCCCAAGTTATAGAATTTCACTAGAAACATCATCACCTCCTTAAGTGTTCTAAAGAATTCTATTAGTTAATAATCTAGATATTATGGTAGAAGGCTCTAGAGATTAGGAGAAGGTTTGTAATTTATTTTGTAGTTTTTGAGCCTATAAATAGCTCCTTCCTCTCTCATTTGTAGTATGCAGAAAAGTTGAACAAGTGACATAAAAACAAGTTCAAAGAAAGAGTGTTCATCATAATTTCTCTCATACTCTCTAAGAGTCTTTCAATTATTCTCTAAGTGTTCTTCCATATTCTTCTTCATACTTAGAGGGTTTATTCTCTTGGTTTTTCTCGGGTATTACGGTCTTGGGCAGCTAAGCACTATCGGTGGTTTCTCTACATGGTATCAGAGCCATTCTAATCTTGTGCTCATCAAGATCGGGGTTTAGGAGAACTCGGGGTTACTCTAAGTATGGAATCAATGGGTCGTGTCGTTGGTTTGAGAATGAAGATCTTAAACCAATCTAACTACCGGTTATGGAAGTCATGTATGGAGTCATACTTGGTGAATGAGGACTTATGGGATGTCGTCGTGGTAGCGACAACACCACCAGGGAGATCTTTGCAGCGAGCGACAAAAGAGTGGAACGGAAGAATGCGAGCGGAGTTTGCTTTGAAGAGGTCAATATCCTCGGGAGTATTTGAGCATGTCTCAAAGTGTACATCCGCTAGTTCTATTTGGCAGGCGTTAGATCAATTGTTCAACAAGAAGAACAAGGCTCGGCTCTGTTGTTAGAGAAACGAGTTGGCGAACGCGAAGCGAAGTCTTGATCTCGAGTTTTTATCAAGGTAAAGAATCTTTGCTCTGAGATTAATACTCTTAATCCGGAGGAGTCGATTTCGGAAGCTCGGTTGAAGCGGTCTATTATTCGTGGTCTACGACCCGAATATACACCGTTTGTTACTTCAGTTCAAGGATGGGCTACACAACCTTCCTTGGAGGAATTTGAAAACTTGCTAGCTTCGCAAGAATCACTAGCAATGCAAATGGCCGGAGTTAAAATCCATGATGATTCGGGAAGCGCTTTTGTAGCTCGGAGGCAACAAAGCTTCAAAGCCAAACCAAGGGATGGTGGTGCAAAGAACAATGATGGACGGGAAGGATCTTCTATTGGAGATAAGAAACGATTCAAGTGCTACCGGTGTGGGAAACTTGGGCATTTTAAAAGAGATTGTCGAGTCAAGCGGAAGGAAACAAATATGGCGGAATCAAAAGGTCATATTGTAGATGAAGAATGGGGAAAATGTTTCACGGTGGAGGCTGCATCTTCAGGTTTATCCACAACTAAAAATCTTGGAAATGATTGGATTGTAGATTCTGGTTGTAGCCATTATATTACCGGAGATGAGAAGTTATTTTCTAGTCTTCAGCGTCATGACGGGAAAGAAGCCATCATTACCGCGGACAATTCAATCCACCGCGTTGAGAAGGAAGGGACGGTTGTCATTGAAGGAGATGATGGAAGCCCAATCACTCTCAAGAACGTGTACCATGTTCCTGGAGTAAGGAATCTTCTCTCTGTAGTAAATGTGGTGGACTCAGGTAACTACGTTTTATTTGGCCCAAGAGACGTTAAATCCTTAAAAATTATTAAAGAGTTAAAGGTGGATGTGGTTCACACCGGAGCACAGGTTAAAGATTTATATGTTTTATCGGCCTCAAATTCTTATGTTAAGAAGATGAGTACCAATGACAATGCCTTGATATGGCATGCTAGGCTTGGTCATATAAATATGACTAAGCTCAAAGTGATGGTGAATAAGAATTTGGTCAATGGGCTCCCAAAATTGAAGATTCAGGATGAAGGAAAACTTTGTGAAGGTTGTCAATATGGAAAATCACATAGACTTCCATTTGACAACTCCACTTCACGATGCAGCGCTCCGTTGGAAATGATCCATAGTGATCTGATGGGTCCGACGAGAACATCCTCCTATTCCGGGTCTCGATACATGTTGCTGTTTGTTGATGATTTTTCACGATACACTTGGGTATACTTTGTGAAGGAAAAATCAGAAGTATTCTCCAAGTTTCAAGAATTCAAGGTTACCGTGGAGGGAGAGTTGGGTCGGAAGATCAAGACCTTAAGGACGGATAATGGAGGGGAGTTTATGCAAAAGAAGTTTCTCTTTTTGTCGAGATCGTGGTATCAAGAGACAATTACATGCCCGTATACACCTCAACAAAATGGAGTAGCAGAAAGGAAAATCAGACATTTAACCGAGACGTGTAGAAGTTGGTTACATAACAAGAATTTGCCTAAAGCCTTATGGGCAGAAGGCATGAGATGTGCAGCGTATGTCATCAACCGGATGCTACTTAGTCCGAACAATATGAAGTCTCCTTATGAGATTGTTCATGGGAAGAAGCCAACGGTGAAACATCTCAGGAGATTTGGATCAATCTGCTACGTCCATGTGTTCGACTCTCAAAGAACCAAGCTGGAGGCAAAGGCAAAGAAATGCATCTTTATCGGCTATGATGAACAAAGGAAGGGATGGAGGTGTATGGATCCAGAGACACACAGGTACACTGTGTCTCGTGATGTTGTCTTTGATGAAGTTTCTTCATATTATGGGCCACCTCAAGTCTTGGTTGAGCAAGATGGTGCGAGTTCCTCCAAGAGCGATGAACCAGCTCCTTAAATGCCAAGTGAGAGCGGAAGTACTGAAAAGGAGACGCAAGGTGAAAGGGGGAGCACTAACCAAGAGGAAGATGAGGAAGAAGATCATGGTTACATGGCTAATCAACGGCCAAAAAGGAATATTATTAGGCCTGCTCGGTTCAGAGATGAAAGGTTTGTCACTGCTTACTCATGCTACTTTGCAGCTCCATTAGATGAAGATGAGCCATTATCGTAGGATGAAGAAAAAGGAGTTCAAGAGTGGGAGGTCGCAATGAAGGAGGAGATGAATGCTCTCATGAAGAACGAAACTTGGGATTTGGTTTCGAAACACAAGGATGTCCAACCCGTCTCTTGTAAATGGGTGTATCTACTTAAGCGGAAAACGGCTGAGAGATTAACATATTTAAGGCAAGGTTGGTTGCTCGAGGGTTCTCTCAGAAGTATGGAGAATATTATGATGAGACTTTCAGTCCAGTGGCGAAGATGACTACGGTACGTTCACTTTTATCTTTAGCCGCAAGCTTTGGCTGAAAGTTATGACAACTAGATGTGAAGAATGTTTTTCTATACGGTGAGCTTGATAAGAATATCTTCATAGAGCAACCACTTGGTTTCAAATCACGAGAGCATCCTGATTATGTGTGTAAGCTTAAGAAGGCTTTGTACGGGTTAAAACAAGCTCCATGAGCCTGGTATGGAAAGCTTGCTCAATTCCTTCAGTTTTGCGATTATGTTCCATCAAATTCTGATTCGAGTCTATTCTTCAAGAAGAATGGAGGAGTCCACGTGGTAGTTCTTTTTCACGTGGAGGATATGATAATCACCGGGAATGATCATGCTGAAATCGCTCATCAACAAGAGGATATGTCGGAGAGGTTTGAGATGAAGAAGTTGGGTGAGCTGAATAACTTTCTTGGTTTGGAGGTTGAAAGGGTAAAGGATGGAATATTCATCGGCCAACAAAGCTATGCAAGAAGAATTGTTGAGAGGTTCGGGGTACACGAAGGAAAGACACGTACTACTCTGATGGATGTGAACATAAAGCTTAAACGCAATGAAGGGTCCTTGCTACCCGATCCTCGACCTTATTGCTCTCTTGTAGGAAGTCTTCTATACTTAACCATTACAATACCTGACATTGCCTTTGCGGTAGGTCTCGTAAGTCGGTTTATACAAGCACCAAGGAAGCCACATCTAGAAGTGGCAAAGAAGATCTTGAAGTAAGTGAAGACTTAGACATGATTTTGGTGTACAAGTACAATGCTAAGGTTTGTCTCTATGGTTTCACGGATGCTGACTTTGGTGGAGATCTAGATGATCGAAAATCAACTTCAGGTTATGTGTTCTTATGTGGAGACACAAGCGTTTCATGGTGCAGCAAGAAGCAAGAAACGATGTCACTGTCTACCGAAGCGGAGTATAAAGCTTCGACACTCGCAACTCAAGAGTGTGTATGGCTTCGAAGACTCCTTGAAGATTTGTTCGAGCCGATCAATAAGCCGGTCGCCATCTACGGAGATAATCAAAGTGCTATCAAGTTGGCTAATAATTCAGTGTTCCATGCAAGGACGAAACATATTGAGTTAGAACATCACTTCAAGAAGGTGCTTGATGGAACGATTGAAGCTTTGGAGGTTCGAAGCGAGGACAGTTGCAGATATCTTCACCAAGTCATTACCAAAGGGCAAATTCGAATTACTTCGCTCGAAGCTCGGGTTGGTTGACAAAATCAAGTTTAAGGGGGAGTATTGAAATTAAACTAGATTTTGGGTTAAGCTTAATTATGGGTTCATCATCCAACTAACCTTTTTGAATCAAATCCAAAATTAAGCCCAAGTTCTAGAATTTCTCTAGAAACATCATCACCTCCTTAAGTGTTCTAGAAAATTCTATTAGTTAATAATCTAGATATTATGGTAGAAAGCTCTAGAGATTAGGAGAAGGTTTGTAAGATATTTTGTAGTTTTTGAGCCTATAAATAGCTCCTTCCTCTCTCATTTGTAGTATGCAGAAAAGTTGAACAAGTGAAATAAAAACAAGTTCAAAGAAAGAGTGTTCATCATAATTTCTCTCATCCTCTCTAAGAGTCTTTCAAGTTAAGTGTTCTTCCATATTCTTCTTCATACTTAGAGTGTTTATTCTCTTGGTTTTTTTCGGGTTTCTCGAGTATTACGGTCTTGGGCTAGTGCTAAGCACTATCGGTGGTTTCTCTACATATGTAATCTAGTTGACGTTCATAAGATCTTTCAATTTGAGAATGAATACCGGAATTTTACATTCCTGCTCTCCCTTATGATAATCAAAACCAAAAGACAATGATCTTTGTTCTTTTATGGCCTAGGATTTGCTTCCAAAGAGCCTGGCCAAGTCAATGTATGTCTCATTTCTTGCTGGATGTTTCCGCTCTGTACGCTTTGGATTAGAGGAAGCTCATGGGTAGGATTGCTGTCACTTGTCATCCTCTTTAGTCTTTACCTTCCACATTGTATTGTCCTCACAAGTCTTTAAATTTTCAAACACTATCAGGAAAGGACAAGCATTGCAGTTTAACTATTTGTTAGAGAAAGGCGCTTTTGTTTTGCATCCTGATGAAACATTTGCCGTTGACTTTGAAAAGGTATGATATAATGGGACTCAATGTTTCATATTTCACTCAGTTCTTCCAGTGATGTCTCTATTTCGCTTCTATTCGTAGGTTGAAGATAGTGTTGCAAGCTTGAGCAGAGAAATTCTCACAATACAAGCAAGGGGCGACAAAGAAGCTGCTAGAACACTTCTCCGGAAATATAGTGTGATGACACCACCACTGAAATGCGCACTGGAAAAGCTGGAAACAGTTCAGGTATAAACTCTTAGTAGTGCTTAGTTTTCAGTAATAACTGTTGCTGCTATTCTATGAATTGAATGTCAAATCTGCAGATGGTCTAAAACTACTTTTGTCTAATTTCTGATATCAAGCCTGGGGTGCCTTTTATAGAAGTATTAGTGTCACTATCTTAATACGATGGTATTAATGCGTGGAACTTAGACCTAGATAGACAAAGAGAGATTCAGTCTCTTGAGCGACAGATCAAGAAATGCAAAGAGAATTTGTGTATTAAGCACGACCTTATCTATCACAAGAGAGAAAAACCACGACTTTATAAGAGTGTTTTCCGTGTTCTAAGTAGCCATGAACTCCAAGTATTAACTTAAAATGGAGTGTTGCTACTATAAATATGGTCTCTTATAACCGCACTAAGAGATAAAAAGTGAAAAACCATAATGTATCATCAGGGGCAGATGGAGTAGTGTGCCGCCGTGTTCATTTGGGTTGGATGCGGAGGATAAATTTTCACGCAAAAATGTACTAAAATTGCAATAAATAGTAGATCTAAAGTCTAAACTCATAATGTAAAAAATAAAATGGGTTGAATGGTAAAACCCTTACCGATTGAACGGATAGAACGTAAATCCTGAATCTGCCTCTGTGTATCATTAGAAAAAAGAGAGGATATTATGGTAGGCTATCGAAACAATACGTCTGTTCTCTACTTTGTTCCATCAATGCAGTCCCAACATCTTGCATATATCCTTGTTTAGGCCTTCACATTTATAGTGTGCATGAAAGAGGAAACTGAATTCTGAAAGGTAAATATATATCATAGATTGACTGATGATTCTGATTCAGGCATATATAATCTAGTTACTCTATATAAACTGATAGACTTTTACTTTTCACTGGAACTTTTAGAAGGTGTTTATAATATGTTCATTCTTAAATTTTCAGGTTCCTGTGGATATTGTCCCTGATTTTCCCATTGCTAATCAAATTTTACGGGATATCAACTGAAGATGGTAACTGCACCTTCCGTTGTCACAGAAAAGTCACTAAACTACCCACCCTCTTTCCAGTTGGTCCTAAAAGCAAAATAATTTTCGGGGATTTTTTATTCATATCCTATTATCATCAGTTTGTTTACAATATATGAATAATATACCAGTTTTTTTTGTTTGAGTAATGCATGAGATTTTATTATCAGACTATTATAATTAATACGTTATATGTTCAAAAGTTGATCTTATGTTCTATCAGTAAAATTAGTCATGTCACTATCCTTTTGAACTATAGTAATACTTATACTACATATTAATTGAATTTCTTAACATAAATATTGTAAACGTGTATAGTAGTATAATAATATCCCTACCCATAATTAGAATATTGTGTAAATATAATTATGTTAAGACTAAAATTTCTCTTGTATATGCGACTAGGATTCCTCTTGTATATGGGATGAGCATTGTACACTGTATATATTAATATTAATGAGAAAGACTCTCCAAGGGAGATTAATATCATCTTACATGGTATCAAGAGCCTAAACTAAAAACCCTAGAATTTTCTTGAGCACCCCCCCCCCCCCCGGGGCATCTTAGTCGCGACGCCTCCCCTCTCAAAATTCTTGGTTTCTTTTCTTTCTTCTTCTCTCCTAAATTACATCCACTATCATGACTCCTCCTGAATCCCCTACAACCTCCTCCAACGTTATTACTCCCGAAACACCAAAATCATCTTTTCATCCAGCCCTAATCGTTACAAACATCAAGAATGCATTCTCATTCTTCTTGATCAAGAAAACGGTCAGTATTCTCCTTGGGTTGAATTGTTTTGCATTCATGCATGTGTATATAACGTGCTTGATCATATCAATAACACTATTCCTCGCCCCGGAGGTTGATGATTCTACATGGCATCGTCTCGACGCTGCCGTCAAACAGTGGATATATTGTAGTATCTCTCAGGATCTTCTCCTGACTATCATAAAATCTGGCGCCACCGCCAGTGAATTGTGGATTCGTTTGGAGGAAATTTTTCAGGATAACGTGTATTGTAGTATAATAATATCCTACACACCACCTCCTCATCCACCCTTCTCCCTTAAAAATGTCCTATATGCCCCCACACATCATTAAGAACCTAATTTATGTCCGCAAATTTACTCGTAATAACTCTATCTCTGTTGACTTTGACCCTTTTAGTTTCACTGTGAAGGATCTGTATACGGGGACACCTCTTACGAGATGCAATAGCACGGGGGGATCTCTATCCATTCCCTTCCACCTCCACTATCGGATCTTGCTCTCCCGTCTCTCTAGCGGATATTTCTTCATCAACATGACATAATAGGCTTGGTCATCCCGGAGCCCCAGTTTTTAATTTTTTTAGAGGCAATAATTTCATTACTTGTAATAATGGAAAGCTTGCCTAAAAATGTGTTTCTTGTTCTTTAGGCAAACATACTCGTCTTCCATTTAAATCATCTACTAGTTTTACTTTTGCACCATTTGATATTATACATGCTGATTTATGGACATCACATATTGCTAGTTCTCTCGGTCATAAATATTATCTTGTCTTACTAGATGATTTTCCCCACTATGTTCGGTTATATCCTCTCAAATTTAAATTGGAAGTGTGTCAAATTTCTTGAGTTTCGAACATTCATTCAAACACAATTTGAAAAAGGTATAAAATTTTTTCAGTGCGATAATGGTCGTGAATTCAACAACTCTATGTTTCACCATTTTTGTACTAATAATGGCATGGTTTTTCGCTTCTCATGCCCTCACACCTCCCCACAAAACGGTAAAGCTCAAAGAATCATCCGCACCATTAACAATATGATTCACACTCTATTGATTCATGTCTCCCTCCCTCTGTCCTTCTGGGTATATGCTGCTAAAATGTCAGAATACATTCTAAATATTCTCCCAACTAGCACCCTTCACAATATGACCCCTACCGAAATCCTCTATCATAGAGTCCTCTCTTATGATCATCTACGGATATTCGACTGTCTATGTTATCCTAACCTTGCCTCTACTACTCCTCACAAACTAGCCCCCAGGTCCACTCCATGTGTCTACCTAGGCTTCCCGCCCAACCATAGGGGCTATCTATGCTATGACTTGTCCACTCGTCAAATTCACATCTCTCGTCACATCACATTCGACGAGATCACATTCCCATTTGCGAATCTTCAAAAATTCCAAAAACCAGATTACTCCTTTCTTGACGAGCCTGTCATTTCTCCCATCATTCTCAGTCAAATACATTCACAACGTCATCAGCGTCGCGGCCCATCATGGAGGCGCCGCGGCGCCATTCTTTCAGTGACCAAGATGCTTATGTCCCATCGTCAGCGCCGCGGCCCATCGATGAGGCGTCGCGGCACCAAAACTCGTGTGACCAAAATTCTCCACCACCGTCGTCAGCGCCGCGAACCTGTGAAAAGGCGTCGCGCCGCCAAAACTTCGAAGGATCAAGTTCGTTGTCGCGACCTTGATCACGCGGCCACACGCCGACGCATAGCCTCCTCCACCCCCCTTATCCGACCTTACCTTCTGTATCGGATCCCACTACTCAGCCACCACAGACACCCACTGTCCCCACTCACCATATGGAAACTCGTGCTAGACACGGAATTTTCAAACCCAAAGTCTAATTTAACCTGTCTGCCCAAACCATCTCCCCACTTCCCAAAAATCCCAAATTGGCCAAACAGGACCCTAATTGGAATGCGGCTATGTCTGAGGAATTCAATGCTTTGACTAAATAGCACACATGAGATCTAGTACCTAGACTTGAGGGGGGTGAATGTGGTTCATTGCATGTGGCTATTTCGTCATAAATTTAGAGACAATGGGGACCTTGAGAGGTATAAGGCACGTCTTGTTTAATGACATGAATCAGCATGAGGGCATTGATTGTAGTGAGACATTCAGCCCGGTTGTCAAACTGGCTACCATTTGCACAGTTTTAAGCATAACTATAGGCAGACACTGGTCAATACATCAACTTGATGTGAAGAATGCATTTTTACATGGGGACCTAAGAGAGACAGTCTACATGCATCAGCCGTCTGGGTTCACCCATCCTGCAGTCCCTCATTATGTGTGACGTCTCCTTAAGTCACTATATGTCCTGAAACAGGCCCCCCGTGCGTGGTATGATCGTTTTGCCAGGTATATCTTGCATATCGAGTTTATATGTAGCAAGAGTGATACATCACTCTTCATTTTTCATCAATGTAGTAGCATTGCTTACTTATTACTTTACGTGAATGATATTGTTCTTACAGCCTCCTCCGATGGGTTGAAAAATGAGATTATTGCCTTGCTTAAGATCGAATTTGCAATGACTGGTTTGGAAAAGCTGAGTTATTTATTGAGGATATCAGTGACCAGGTCTGCCAACCAGATGTTCTTGTGTCAGCGTAAGTATGCAGAGGAGATTGTGTACAGGGCTAAGATGGTGAATTGCAAAGTTATGCGTACTCCAGTTGTTTCAAAATCTAAGCTCAGTGATATGGATGATGCTCCAGTCTCCGATCCTACTCTGTATAGGAGTCTTGCAAGTGCACTTCAGTAACTCACATTTACAAGGCCAAACATTGCTTATTTATGCATGTTGACACCCAATTTTATCTCATTTTTACTGAACATTTCATTTAGGTCGTCCTTTTATCTTATATTAATTTTACTATGCTTCTCAGTCTTAAAAATTCTTCAAATTGCTAAGTTTTAATATTTTTTACTAATTACGGCATAATTTTTAAATATCGGGTATTACATCTTTTGATTAAAATAAAAGCAAAATAGTTTTAATACTTCGACATTGATTAATATTTTCACCAATTACTAAATTAATCATTTTCATTATATATTATATTTTTCTACTTAAATTAAACACATCTATTAATTCACTTGCACCGTAATTTATGTGTGTGCACTTTTGAAATTAATTAAGATGAAAGAAGCATGTTTTAATTAATTGGGAGATTTGGACTATTTACCTAATTAAATTCTTCAACATTTTCATTCCCTCATTTATTCTAAACCAGGCCGACCCCTTTAACTAAATCTCTCTCCTCGTTAATCTCCAACCCAACCAGCAGCCTGTCATCCCAACTCCACCCAAACCAGAACACCCATTTATCCGACGGATTTCTCCCTTTCATCGCCCCATCTTCGGACCAGCAGACTAATGCCATCACCCACACCCTGCACACCCCTAAAATCCGCTGAAACACTCACCTTAACATCAACATCACCCATGCCTTTGTCCTTGTCCTGCAACATTGAGCCATACACCTATCTCAACAACAATTCTCATATATCCCATCACCTTTAATTCAAAATTCAACCGTTGGAAGAAGGGATTGGGGGTTCAAAGTTTAGCATAAATACAACCTTATGGGTTGTGTCTAGAGAGAGTTTTTCTGGCCCAGAAAAATACCGAGCATTCTGTGTTTCTAAAAGGCCGAAAACCAAAAATCAGTCTTGACTTGAAGAGAATTGAAAAATCAAGAAAGAAAGCCTTTTTTTACTGTCAAAAATCAAAATTCGAAACCCCTCTTAATCGCATAAACCACATTCTTTGAGCGGATTCGACGAGTCGGGATGACGCCTCGGTTCGCTGCTCGAAGAAGGTAAACTCGTCGCCTTCCCAACTTTCTGTTTAATTTGCATTTTTATGGTTTGTATGATGTTTGTCGCTTGCGGAATGTCGGTGTAATTTATGTGTGTTAAACTAATATGAAGCATGTTTGGGGGATTCATGAATGATGTAATGTTCTTTAACTATATTTGCCAATGTTATAATGTTAATCCCCCGACATTTTGTTGTACACTAGCAAATTGATTCAGTCTCTACGTTGTTTTAAGAAATGTATATGTTACATCAAGACACTATCACTTGTAGCATCAAGACACTTTCACTTTTCAAATCAAGTCACTTT
Source organism: Przewalskia tangutica (assembly GCA_029844215.1). Taxonomy (NCBI): domain Eukaryota; kingdom Viridiplantae; phylum Streptophyta; class Magnoliopsida; order Solanales; family Solanaceae; genus Przewalskia; species Przewalskia tangutica. The sequence continues at coordinate 137,635,475 of CM056718.1, read as the reverse complement.
TCTTTTCAAACCAAGTAACTTACACTTTTCAATTTAAGTCACTTATTCTCTTCAAATCAAGTCACTTATTCTTTTCAAACCAAGTAACTTCCACTTTTAAAATCAAGGCACTACCACCTTATGTACCACAAGGAATCCGAATCCATTTTAAAACATGTACGTCTACCGTACACTCATTTTATAAAAACCATGCCAAAAGGAAGAAAGGATAGTTCACCTACCACTTGTCTTCTGTACCAACTCAACTCCAATGCTTACTAAAAACTCTTACCAACATCTCCCATAAGACTTGGTAATGACTTAGGAATAATTTAGACATGCCTTTAGCATAGAATCAATAATATGAATCTCCTTAACTTCTAAGAGTAAAATAACTTTTGAAACAATACCACAGTTATGGTTCGTACGTAGAATCATGCCAAAAGAAAGAAGAGGTTCACATACCTTGTCGTCGAACTAGCCCACTCACTATTAGAATGCGTCTCGTATAATACTTCAATCTATAATAACAATAACACTTCTATCAACTTCATGAATACTAGTATACGTAGTATATACTATACCACATAAATACTCTCCTTTCATATAAAAATTCGGGTAGTGCTTCCCCTATTTATACATACTTTTCCACCTTATAAATAAGGCCAATAACATCAGTAACCAAGCACTACTTAAGGGCACAACCAAAACAACAACCAAGGTGATTCACACACTTACTTCTCATGCTAATCCGGCCTCTTAATCCACATAGAAATAGTCCATAAAAACAGTCCATACTTCTACAACAATGAGGGTAAAATGTGAAGCTTACAACACATTTATATACCCTTATTCCTTTAGGACTTACATTAGCGATTTACCACGTTAAACATGCATAATTGTGACTAAATTTCCAGCATTATAACGTCATAAAACAGTCCCTAAAACAGCACAACAACGTCCCACAATTTCATACAATTTTTCGGCCAACTACTACAACCGAAGCCATTTCCCTACCTTCTTATAATCCAATTCACATTCCAACACTTATCTATAAGACATATCAACTTGTAACAACAAGTTTTCCTTCATTTTAACATACAAGTGGTGATGATAACAACAACAATAACCAAAACTGTCTCAATTCGGCTATCATGCCAAAAACTGTGACATGTATTTCTTGTTCTCCTTTTTACTTAACACAAGTTCATACCTTACTTATAACAACATGTAAACTCTATTAATCTCTATAGGAAGAAGAATCCTTACCTTAACTAGCCAAAATAATCCACAAGTTCTCGGCTCACAGTTCTCTTTGCTCCACTTCTTCAAGTCGCAACAAAACACACATGTATCCTCTACAAGCTTGTATCCATCTTGCTTTTATGTTTTTCTTCCAAAAATAACATAATAAGCTTAGCATTTCAAGACAATATTCTTGGCCAAAACTGTGGTTTAAAGTTCTTGTAGAGTTAACTTGGCTTAGAACTTAGGTAGAGGGATTAATCTTGGAAAATACGTTGTCTTTGATCTTCACTTTTGCTATGGTTTTTGAAATCTTCAAGAACAAGGGAGAGGGATGAGGGTTTGAAGGATGAAGATCTTTTTTATCCAAGTCTTTCAAGACTTGTGGGTTATTTGGTGCTATGTAGGACAAGTGTAAGGGGACCCACGAACCCCACTAGTCCACTTGTCACAAAATATCTTCGGATTGAAAAATTCCCATGGCGCATGATCGCCGCCGGCGCTGCGGTCACGAAAGTCTGCGACCTCGATGGTTAGTTGTGGCCGTGATCTGCGATCTTCCTTTGATCTGCCAACTTTTGTCCTTTATGTTTCGGGAGCTCCTTTTCTGCCCACACTCTATTGGGAAGAACTCAATTTATAGTACTACTTCTCGTCGTCACCTTTATTGTATCCAAATTTTTTCCTTATCAAAAATGTAAATACACTATCCTTCCAACATTCAAATCTTATTTTCTTACTTACGTTCTCCCTTAATGCCACGAACTACGGGGTGTAACATTCTTCCCCCCTTAGAAACATTCGTCCTCGAATGTTCATCAAATGTCTCAAGCTATACAAATTTCGGCATAGTCTCCTTTAACTATACCTATCAACCAATACTCGTTAGAGTCGACACCGCGGCCTTAAATTATTGTCGCTCCTCTAAAGCTTCAACACCGTGGTCCTGCACTTCGGCACCGTGGTTTCGTAATTCCTGCAACCTCTCTGAAGTTTCAGCACCGCGGTCTTGTCCTTTGGCACCACGATGCTGTGCCTGAATTTCACATCACGCATTTTTCACTTAATCTCTTATTTTTCTACTAGTTCCAACAATACTCAGCAAACCCAAGGATGCCTCACATGGCCATAATATAACACATAGTCTCATTCTACTTCTGATAGTCCTTAGCACATTGTACTTCCTTTGTAATCAATGTCACATTCATAAGGTCCTATTGCAGTTCCTTAAAATCGATAATACCATTTCCAATCGGCTCAACAATCATCAACGACAATCACAAGTGGTTTATACTCAAACCAAGGAATCATCACCACTAGTATACTTCACATATACTATGTACTTTATCCAAGATCACACATAAAATACTTTTCTCAAGAAGGCCTTGTCTAAACTAAGGTCTCAACGATTATCAAATACTCTAAGATCCTCAAGTATTCCATGTCCCAAACTTACATTATCTCTCCCCGTATACGGGCAAAATAGCTTCTCAATATCTCAATATCATGTTGTCTTAATCACAACAACCCTATTTACTCCATATCAAAATTATTCGTGCATCTCACTTAAGCATCAACATAGCTTAATCTAACAACAAGGTATGCCATTAAGTCAATTTAACATGATCTCTTAAGAGTTCATCCCCCTCTCAAATAGCCCATCACCTCCTAAATTACTCCAAATTAGCACATATATAACATTGATGTGGATTCATTACACGGTTTCATACATTCCAAGCAATTTATAAAGCTCAACCATCTCACGATAACCCATAATCATTTCAGGCAACACACACATGACCCTAATAAATATGTTCGTATAGATGTACATCATCATACCAACTATACAACAATTTTACTAACCTGTATACCAAGTCCATATATTCCCCTTCGGGGCCGCTGTCGCTTTCTCATAGCTGCAATCACAATAATACGTTAGGGAAGGACTACCCTAAAAACATAGCTCTATCGCACGATCTTAGAGTAAGAAGAATAGAAACCAATCCTAAATGTACTATAGCCTCATATTTATGGGTGTGGTGCACAACACACCGATAACCAAGACTCTACTGCACACGGTCTGTAGACATTATGTGGACTAACTGCTCTGATACCATTCTTGTCATGACCCGAACCCCGGGCCCGCGACTGGTACCTACATGAGTACCCTTATACTCACACAACACATATAATCAGCGGAAGCTAAGGAACAATTTTTTTAAAGCGAGTGGCCAGTAAAAGCGCCACTATATAAGCGGAACATCCCGACAATACCGTAGTACAACTGACCAACAATATATACAACTCCCGCAAGTCCAGCCCACATATGAATACAGACCTCTAAGAATTTGGACAAAAAAAACTATAACGGGACAAGGCCCCGTCGTACCCCTGAATGTACATAAGTCTAAAATCAAAGACTGTACCAAAATGACAAGCTCCGAAACTGTGGAGCTATCTCAAAAACTGAGCAATGATCCGTACGCGGATCACCAAACTGAGTACCTACACCTGCCGGCATGAACGCAGCCCCCCCCCCCCCCGGATCCGACTGTGCCATATAAAATAGAGCCAATTGTACCGTCCATAAGTATGAGAGTCATTTTAAAACCATGAATGCCTTTTCATATAATCATAAACTGTTATGGGTATCTATACCCACATCATAACAATCTTTTGTAATTTAACTCATCTTTTGACTCTCAAAAGAATAAAACCAGGGTACCAACATCTCATGTACCAACCATTAAAATGAACTTCCCGTTTAGAAAAACCAAGGTACCAACATCTCATGTACCAATCACATATACAAACTTTTATTTTCATTTATGCCAAGGTACCAACATATCATGTACCGAACACATATAAAATCTTTCATTTTAGCTATGCCAAGGTACCAGAACATCATGTACCAAACACATATAAAATCTTTCATTTTAGTTATGCCAAGGAACCAAAACATCATGTACCAAACACATATAACATCTTTCATTTTAGCTATGCCAAGGTACCAAAACATCATGTACCAAATAGATATAACATCTTTCATTTAGCTATGCCAAGGTACCAAAATATCATGTACCAAACACATATAACATCTTTCATTTAGATAAACCTAGGTACCAACATCTCGTGTACCATACACATATAACATCTTTCATTTAGATAAACCTAGGTACCAACATCTCGTGTACCATACACATATAATGAACTTCTCCTAACACATATCTATAGGATTTAAACCAAGTAAAAACCATGTACGTCCGCCGTACATCCCTTCATTTATAGAACCCCAAGACACTATCACTTGTAGCATCAAGACACTTTCACTTTTCAAATCAAGTCACTTATTCTTTTCAAACCAAGTAACTTACACCTTTCAATTTAAGTCACTTATTCTCTTCAAATCAAGTAACTTCCACTTTTAAAATCAAGTCACTTATTCTTTTCAAACCAAGTAACTTCCACTTTTAAAATCAAGGCACTACCACCTTATGTACCACAAGGAATCCGAATCCATTTTAAAACATGTACGTCTACCGTACACTCATTTTATAAAAACCATGCCAAAAGGAAGAAAGGATAGTTCACCTACCGCTTGTCTTCTGTACCAACTCGACTCCAATGCTTACTAAAAACTCTTACCAACATCTCCCATAAGACTTGGTAAGGGCTTAGGAATAATTTAGACATGCCTTTAGCATAGAATCAATAACATGAATACTCCTTAACTTCTAAGAGTAGAATAACTTTTGAAACAATACCACAGTTATGGTTCGTACGTAGAATCATGCCAAAAGAAAGAAGGAAGAGGTTCACATACCTTGTCGTCGAACTAGCCCACTCACTATTAGAATGCGTCTCGTATAGTACTTCAATCTATAATAACAATAACACTTCTATCAACTTCATGAATACTAGTATACGTAGTATATACTATACCACATAAATACTCTCCTTTCATATAAAAATTCGGGCAGTGCTTCCCCTATTTATACATACTTTTCCACCTTATAAATAAGGCCAATAACATCAGTAACCAAGCACTACTTAAGGGCACAACCAAAACAACAACCAAGGTGATTCACACACTTACTTCTCATGCTAATCCGGCCTCTTAATCCACATAGAAATAGTCCATAAAAACAGTCCATACTTCTACAACAATGAGGGTAAAATGTGAAGCTTACAACACATTTATATACCCTTATTCCTTTAGGACTTACATTAGCGATTTACCACGTTAAACATGCATAATTGTGACTAAATTTCCAGCATTATAACGTCATAAAACAGTCCCTAAAACAGCACAACAACGTCCCACAATTTCATACAATTTTTCGGCCAACTACTACAACCGAAGCCATTTCCCTACCTTCTTATAATCCAATTCACATTCCAACACTTATATATAAGACATATCAACTTGTAACAACAAGTTTTCCTTCATTTTAACATACAAGTGGTGATGATAACAACAACAATAACCAAAACTGTCTCAATTCGGCTATCATGCCAAAAACTGTGACATGTATTTCTTGTTCTCCTTTTTACTTAACACAAGCTCATCCCTTACTTATAACAACATGTAAACTTCATTAATCTCTATAGGAAGAAGAATCCTTACCTTAACTAGACAAAACAGTCCACAAGTTCTTGGCTCACAGTTTTCTCTTTGCTCCACTTCTTCAAGTCGCAACAACACACATGTATCCTCTACAAGCTTGTATCCATCTTGCCTTTATGTTTTTCTTCCAAAAAGTTCATAACAAGCTTAGGGTTTCAAGACAATATTCTTGGACAAAACCGTGGTTTAAAGTTCTTGGAGAGTTAACTTGACTTAGAACTTAGTTAGAGGGCTTAATCTTGGAAAATACGTTGTCTTTGATCTTCACTTTTGCTATGGTTTTCGAAATCTTCAAGAACAAGGGAGAGGGATGAGGGTTTGAAGGATGAAGATCTTTTTGATCAAAGTCTTTCAAGACTTGTGGGTTATTTGGTGCTATGTAGGACAGTGTAAGGGGACCCACGAACCCCACTAGTCCGTTTGTCACAAAATATCTTCGGATTGAAAAATTCCGCATAGGCAGTGATGGTCGCCGCCCGGCGCTTGCGGTCACGAAGTACTGCAGCCTCCCAGTAGTTGTGGCACCACGGTGCTGCAGTCTTTCACACCTGATCTGCCAAATTTTGTCCTTTATGTTTCGGGAGCTCCTTTTCTGCCCACACTCTATTGGAAAGAACTCAATTTCTAGTACTACTTCTCATCGTCACCTTTATTAAATCCAAAAAATTTCCTTATCGAAAATGTAAATACACTATCCTTCCAACATTCAAATCTTATTTCCTTACTTACGTTTTAGTGGATTGAGGCTTATTGTGGTGTAATTGTTGTGTATTGCTGTTGTGGTCCGGTTTTGCTTGGCTATTGTTGTTGTGTGGTGTGATAGTTGTTGGGAAACCTCGAGGAAACAAAGGAAACGCTGCCGATTTTGTTTCCAACAACCTTCACTATGGCCTCTAGGAAACGAACTTCGAGAGCTTCAGCATCTTCATCTGCCCCAGACTATGATGTGACTCGATTCACCAACAAACATGCGGAGGATCGATACAACAAGATTAGCACTAGGGCATTGACACCAGAAAGAGACATGGATTACCAGGTCAGGCCATTTGATGATGATGATGACTACGAGCCTCTTAGGGGCCATGATCGAGGCAAATGGGTGGAGAAGGTTCACCAATCTAGAAAGGATCCCACTTCAAAATTCTAGCCTTGTGAGGGAGTTCTATGTGAATTACCTCGAGCAAGAGGTTGGGCGGTGCTTTGTTAGAGGGAAATATGTGTCTGTCAGTTCTGAAACAGTGAATGTGATACTAAGGACCTATGATGTGGAGGACCAAGGCGATAATCCAAACCACTTCAGAAGTTGGTCAAGAGACGCCAACCACATCCTGTGGAACGTAGTGGCACAGACATTGTGCTACCAGTAGTGAGTTTAGTTTTGCATAACGGATCCAGGAGACTTGACCGATGCCAAATAATAGAACAGCCAAAGGTTGACTATATTTCATAAGTGCGCGCTTGATTCCGTCAACTTATTTCACAAATGTGCCCTCAGACAGAATCAAGCTAATTTATGGCATCATGACGGGCATGACAATTGATATGTGGAGAGAAATAGTGCAGAGCATAAGGAAGATTAGTAGGCTGACTACTACTGGCGGATTGGGATATGGTTCACTTATTTCTGCCTTATGTGATAGGCATGGAGTCCCAACATTCGCCACTGATATCCTAGAGAAGAGTCAGTCTGTTGTGACCTACAGTTTAGTGCACTCCTTCCTTGACCCCAACCCAGGACTATCATCAAGGGGAAGGGGCCCAACAGCAGCAGACGCATCAGCCATGGATGAGAAAGAGCCTGAGGCAGATACACACAATGAAGTAAGCGGCGGCCATGACCTCTCGTGTCGCCAGAGCCTCCATGCGATGATGGAGCAGATGCTCTTGAACCAACAAAGGATGCTGCGGAATCAAGAGCAAATGATGAAATACCATCAACACCTGACCCACCGTGTTGATAATTTGAGTTCCATGTTCACCCAATGGACAATGCAGTATCCGCCGCCACCACCATTTTGAGCCGATGTAGGTCTGTAAGTCGTCTCATTTTAATTTTTTGAGTCTTTTACACATTTGGGACAATGTGTAGTTTAAGTTTGGGGGGAGTTTTCAATTTTTATTTTATTTTTGTGAGTCTTTTGTTGTTTTTGTGTTTTATGTGAGTCAATTTTTTTTGTTGTATGATCATGCATGCTGTGCTTATTTGAAACGCCTAGTGAACTAAGTGGGATAATGTAATGGAATGTGAAGCTAAAATATGTGTGCTTAAGTTAGATATGCCAAAAAATCATGAAAATCTGATTATTTGGAATATTTGAGGCTTAGTCTATGCGTTGTCAAGTGAAAAATGTATGTGAAGTCTGCTTGCTTGTTATTTGAGGCGAAATAGATAAGATGTACATGTTAGGGAGATGATTCAGACAGTTCTTTGCTAGCCCTTCTTACCATTGCCTACCTTGCACTAAATCGTACCACTAGTCAGCCCCGTTGAGCCTAAAATAAGTTGTTTTCTTTGACACCCCATGATTCCCTCATGCGCCATAAGCAGTAATTGAATAAAGGGATGAAAAAGATTGAAAAAGAAACACACAAAAAAAAGAGTGAAAAATTGACGCATCCCAATGAAAAAAAACGTAAAAGGTTAAGTTTGGGGGTGTCTATATGAATTTATTCATGCTCTCAAAAAGATAAAAGGGGAATGATATGTATGAACTTAAAAGAATACCAAAAAGAAGGACAAAACGGTTGAATGAGAAAAACGCTTATGGTACGTAAATTGAGCCTAAATACCTAGGTTAGGTATTCATGCTTCCATTACTTGTGATTGAAATGAATTTGCGAAATATCTGACTTGAAATTCTAGATTGTTGAATTCATGCTATATTTATTCCTGCATATTATCCCAACTGATGTTCATGTGTTTATAAGTCTTTGTGCAGCTGCTTGATTTAAGTCTTTGAGTCTTTTATTTTTGTGTCTTTGTTTTTGTTTTGATCTTTGCTCGAGGGCGAGCAAAGTTTAAGTTTGGGGGTGTTTGTTAGGCGTATTTTGTATACGCCTTTTGAGTCATTTTTAGTTGGTATTTTACTCGTTTTTGTTGTGTTTAGTATAGTAGTAGGTTTGTTTTTCTTTCTTTTGAGTCACAGCGGTGCAAAAAAGCAAAATGGCAAAAAGGAACGAGAAATGGGCAGAAAAGGTGCTCCCGATGCAAAAATGACAAAAGTTGACAACTCAGAGCGAAAGAATTCAGCACCGCGGTGCCATCAGGCAGTACTGGTACCATTTGTGCTGAGAAGCTGCAGGAGTTTCGGCACCGCGGTGCCAACGCGGGAAATTTCAGTTCCGAAGGCAAATTGACTAAGGTCAGATTGGTCCATAGGGCACGAAAATTAGAGGATATTTAAGCCCTATGGATTAATGCTATGAAAAGGTTGGTCATTCTACAACACAACACAACACAAGGCGGATTTGGAGCTACAATTGGAGACTTTGTTCTACGTAATTTTCTTTCTTTCGTTTTTAATTCGGTTTATGTATGGATATTGTGTTCATTCTTAGCGTGACTATGGCTAGGAGCTAAACACTCTGTTAGGGTTTTCCTTATGAATCGCTTTAAACTTTTATTCATGAATTTATGCATTAGTATGATTTCTTCTTCACTCGATTAAGATTTAGTCAATATTTGGTATGAATATTTGATAATTAATTGATCACTAATTATCATAACCTATATGATTTCGAATCAAAACCGAGAGGAGAGATTTGGATATGCTGTAATTGACTAGACATAGGTTAAAATCGCGGACGAAAGTACCCCGATACTTGTGTAGCATTATAGGTTACTGTTCTTAATCCTCCTATGTGGTAAATCCTATTATAGAAATATAGAAGAGTTCTGCACTGGGGTTGAGTGATTATATGTCCTAACCGAAATATAAGACAGTCTAGTTAACCGCTATCTTAACAAAGAAGAAGAATCATTCTAGTCGCATTAAGGATTGAATAAAGTGGATAGTCGAGGATTTTGGAAGCCCTAATTCATTCATAACTGATTACAACTTTATTAGTTTAAATCTTGCAATTATTCTAGTAGTTAAATAAAAACTCCAATCAAATATCGATTGCCAAATAGATAACATAAAATAGATGAACGGTACTTAGAAACCAGTCTATGTGGACGATATTCGGTCTTACAGACTATATTACTTGTGAACAATGTGTGCGCTTGCGTGAGCATTCGAAATATCGCTAACAATTAGCCTTGCCTTTAATTCTCCAAATGTCACAATAACCCAGTGTCATCATAATTCGACACTGGGACAAATTTTAAATCTGCATCAGTCTTGCGCTTAAGTGTCTAGCATTAGAGACTCCTTTTGCCTTTGCATTTCCCGATCTTTGACGAGTAAGACAAAATTGGCTACGAGTCAACGTCTTTGTCCGAAAACTCTTTCATCGTCTTCCCTCAAAGAGGGACAAGCTGTTGACACCCAATTTTGTCTTATCTTTACTGAACATTTCATTTAGGTCGTCCTTTTATCTTATATTAATTTTACTATTCTTCTCAGTCTTAAAAATTCTCCAAAATGCTAAGTTTTAATATTTTTACTAATTACGACATAATTTTTAAATATCGGGTATTACATCTTTTGATTAAAATAAAAGCAAAATAGTTTTAATACTTCGGCATTGATTAATATTTCACCAATTACTAAATTAATCATTTTCATTATATATTATATTTTTCTACTTAAATTAAACACATATATTAATTCACTTGCACCGTAATTTATGTGTGTGCACTTTTGAAATTAATTAAGATGAAAGAAGCATGTTTTAATTAATTGGAAGATTTAGACTATTTACCTAATTAAATTCTTCAACATTTTCATTCCCTCATTTATTCTAAACCAGCCCAACATCTTTAACTAAATCCCTCTCTTCGTTCATCTCCAACCCAACCAGCAGCCTGTCATCCCAACTCCACCCAAACCATTCCCAAACCAGAACACCCCTCTATCCGACGGATTTCTCCATTTCATCGCCCCATCTTCGGACCAGCAGACTAATGCCATCACCCACACCCTGCACACCCCTAAAATCCGCTGAAACACTCACCTTAACATCAACATCACCCATGCCTAGTGCTGTTATCGGACCGGTCCGGTCCGGGTATCCACTTACCGGAACCGGTCCGATAAGCTTACCGATCCAGACCGGGACCGGACCGATAAGGTTTCGGTCCTGGAACGAGATCTGGTCCCGGACCGAAACCTTATCGGTCCGGTTCTCGGTCCGGACCGGTAAGAATTTTTCAGGTCGGACCGTTTTTTTTTAAAAAAAAAAAATTTGAATTTCCAATACTGAAATTGACATTCTCGGACGCGGTGCCACACAATTTTTACATTGAAATCAATTGTACATCGCGAGATATTTAGATTTGAAAAGGGGAAAAACGTAACGATTTGGGAGAAAAGTGAAATTAAGGGGCAAGATAGACGTTTTTTGCAGAAATCGGAGGAATCAAACCGCTTTAGCAGTTTGGACGCCCCCGTATCGAAAAAATACGCGAAATCAAAAAAAATTAGGTAAAACGGACGTCCGAGCGCAAAGTTAGGACCATATAAAGTTTGATCAATTTACAACTAATTAGAGCGGGAGGGAGCTGTTGGGGCTTCTTGGTGGGGCTGGCTGGAGGGGGGGTGGGGTGGGGTGGGGTGTTATCGGGTATTTTCTGGGTTCTGGTCCGGCTCTTATCGGTCCGGTATTTTTAGTACTCGATGTCAGGCGGTTAAGGTTTCGGTCCGGTTTTGGTCCGGGTTTACCGGTCCGGTTTCGGTCCGGTTCTCGAGTATATACGAACCACTAACAGCCCTACCCATGCCTTTGTCCTTGTTCTGCAACATTGAGTCATGCACCTATCTCAACAACAACTCTCATATCTCCCATCACCTTTAATTCAAAATTCAACCGTTGGAAGAAGAGATTGAGGGTTTAAAGTTTAGCATCAATACAACCTTATGGGTTGTGTATAGAGAGAGTTTTTCTGGCCCAGAAAAATACCGAGCATTCTGTGTTTCAAAAAGGACGAAAACCAAAAATCAGTCTTGACTTGAAGAGAATTGAAAAATCAAGAAAGAAAGCCTTTTTTTACTGTCAAAAATCAAAATTCGAAACCCCTCTTAATCGCATAAAACGCATTCTTTGAGCGGATTCGACGAGTCGGGATGACGCCTCGGTTCGCTGCTCGAAGAAGGTAAACTCGTCGCCTTCCCAACTTTCTGTTTAATTTACATTTTTATGGTTTGTATGATGTTTGTCGCTTGCGGAATGTCGGTGTAATTTATGTGTGTTAAACTAATCTAAAGCATGTTTGGGGAATTCATGAATGATGTAATGTTCTTTAACTCTATTTGCCAATGTTATAATTTTAATCCCCCGACATTTTGTTGTACACTAGCAAATTGATTTAGTCTCTACGTTGTTTTAAGAAATGTATATGTTACTCTATACTAAGCCTAATGTGAAGTTGTACTACTCTTTTACAGCTTGTGTTAATGGATTTGGGCTATGTTGAAATTGCGGTTTCCTAAACATGACAAGTTTGAGCTATTATTGGTATATGCATTAAGTCAATTATGTGAACAGGGAACTCATTTAGATCGACATGAAGACTATATATGCTAAAGAATAATTCTACCATAGTAGCCTGCGACTTGTTTTACTTAATACATGCTGCAAAGCCACTGGTTTGATCTACCGGATTATGTCTGATCGCCTAAACTGTCCGAGAACAGGCACATATGTCTCTGTTCTGGTCCTAAAATGCCTGTCTATGAATTTCATGTTAATTAGAAGTGCTGATAGCCTTTGCCTACTTGCTCTAATCCATCTCATTTGTTCACATGTTTGTTTTAAAAAAATCAATGCATTTTGAATAAATGAGTCCTATAGAGATAGTTCTTTGAAGATTTGTGTGGTATACATGGACTGTATTGCATCAGTTTGCTGGCAGTTCCCTTATCTCAGTTTTTGAAGTCATAAGATATATGGATTGTGTATCAAGTACACATACTCCATATATCGAGCGAATACCCTGTTTGAATATTTAGTATGTCACCCAATATGCTTAAAAGGGATATGAAGTATGTGTTTGTTTTGAATATCATGCAGTTGTTTTGTGCTTTGGTTTTAAAATTGAATATGTTAGTGCATACTTAGCCTGTTTGCTTTAATTCACTAAATCTGGGAGGATACATCTCCTAGATGTACAAGAGTACAAGCATAAGTATATGTATTCATTGCATGTTCAAGTCTCATGTTTGAAGTATCCTATGTATACCAGTTGTATGTGAATCAAGGCTTATACATATGTGAACAAAATATCTCATGGGTTGGGCTTATTTCTTTTCTCTATTTAAAATCTGAAATACCCACATTTTGGGGCCTATTTGTTGTTGCTGCTAGACTTTTCCTTCCATGGCCCAAAGTATGAGTTGGTTTGCTTGTTTATATTTTATCATGTTGTGGCCTTGCTAAATCGGGTGAACAGTAAAACAAACTAAAACATAAGTGCTATGAATTTACCCCAATACTTGTCCATTCTTTGAGAAGTATTTTTTAGACCATATACTAATCCTTTCTTTTCCTTTCTTTTATTTTACATGAAATGCATCGGGAGCAACGGAGAGTCTTGTTATGAGACTCGTCATGGCTATCATCAAATATCGCCGAGCTGCTGCATTTGGTTGGACACTGTTGTTATCTGTTGCTATTGTTCATTGCATATATTGCACTTGCTGAGCTGCCTGTAATTGTGACACTGCATTTGGAGATGGGTCACTGCAACTCAGAGTTAATTTGCAACTGTGTTTCGAGAAACAATCTGCTAGGCTTTAAGCAGATTTGATGCTGAAATGACCTCTGAGTTTTCGGCCATCTGTTGTTGTATTCATGGGATAAAAATTGCTGCATTTTTGTGGGCTGATTGCTGCTATGCTTGCTGCCATTTTGCCACTGCATTTGGTGATATTGTGGGTTAAACTTACTTCTGCGTTTCAGCCCAGCTATTGTTGCACCTGAGTAGAATGGAGGCCATACTATTGTTGTGCTTCCCGGGCCAAATCTGAGTCGGTCTTCTCTCATGTTTGAGTTAAACCACAACTGCATTTTAAAACAACTGCTGGTTGATGTTATATGTTGAGAAAAACAGATACATCACAAAATGAACAGATCGCTACACTTGGTGGAAAGTTCCACTGATTTGAACATGATAGTACTTAAGAATGGTTGTTGCATTTCTTGGCTGAAAAGTGTCATCTCTTGAGCAAATTTGGGCCATTTGCTGCCGCTTGTTAGCCAAATTGATGTTGCGTATTGGTCGAATTATTGCTGCACTTTTTGAGCATATGTGATATGTGTCACCGTTGTATTTTTAAGCCTCACCACTGGTGGCTTCTCGGCTAAAGGCGTGCTACTTTGAGGCTGTTTCGGATAGCCATAATATTTCCGAAATGTACTGATTTTGAACAAGATACTACACTTAGGCCAATGAAATTGAAATTGAGGCCGCGTCCCTTCGATTTCGGCATAATACTGATTTTGACCCAGAAAGGTTGTCCCTCGGTTTGCTTTCCTTCGAAAAAGGCGATGATGACACTTGTGGATCTTTCACATATATACCGTATACCAAAATGCTTGGGGGGCGACTAGATTGACTGATGAGTCACTAGTTCGCAACCATGACTTGTTTGGGATATCCCTTTACATAAAATATAGATCTGAGCCTTCCGTAATTAAAATTTCTATTGTTTTTTACGGATCCGAAGGTTTTACTCGTATTTATTTATTTTACTAACTATTTTACTAAGTGTTTTTGCAGGTACCCGGAGGCGCATCCTAAAGTTAAAGCCCGCGCAGAAAAGGAAAAGCGAAATACTGTTAAGTTCTCTTCACTCCCTCTTTATATGATTTTTGCTTTCTTGTTAAATGCATATCTTATTTAAATATTCGCATACCTAGTTTAAATATCTCTTAGTTTAATAATTGTAGAACACTTTTAGAATTGTGAATACATGATAGCACAATAATATCAATCTAAATTTGACCGGATAACCGCAAGTTAGTCCTAATTGCAATAGCTAACCCACGTACAACATTGCAATAAATCTCAATCAAACCTTTTATTCAGCCCACGTATACTTTTAGTCCTACAACCGTTTTAATTTTATTTGTAATGATTGTTTCTTTGCTATTTTTTATTTTTTTTTGGCTTGATCTCCTTTTTGTTCATTATTTTAGTTAGGTAACTAAATGTTTTTCCTTTTTTTTTTGGTTGGTGGTTAGAAATGTGAAAACTATCAAAGAATAGGAATGTTGAAAAAATATCTACAAAAAATAGTTAATTATTTCTTCTATCGCCATTAATTTTGCATGCTAGAAAGTTCCATTTTAGTTTTAACAGATTATGTCATTAAACTTGAATTGGATATTTTTATTTGTATGGCTATTAATAGTTATATACATATGAAGTCTACAATTTTTTTAGTGATTTTACTTTTATTGGATAAAGATACATTTAATTTATATTACGTAAAAGTATAAGCTCCAAATAAAAGAAATATATGAATTAGCTAATGAACCAACATCAAAGGGATGTTGGCGATTCTAAAAGGATAGTATATCTAAAGTAATATTGGTGATATCAACTTCATCAATCATGTAGTATGTATTAACATTTGCACCAAGTTGGTGTAACAGTAAAGCGCGAGACCGCAAGGTCACGAGTTCGATCCTCTGCATAAACCTTCTTGGTTGAGTCTGTCACACATGGCTTGCCAAGTGTGGTTAATCGACTGACGTGGTTTGCAGGCTATTGCGTCAGTCTGGGGTTTACCATGTGCGCACTCGAAAGAGTAGCGGCTACGGGTTCCCTAGTCAAAAAAAAAAAACATTTGCACCATTATAAGTTCATATTAAATTGTGTATGTATACACACATGAAAGAAACCCCTTTTTTGGTAGTATATCTTAAAATCATAGTAGATCATTTATAAAGGATTAAATAAAACATGCTACCTCTTAAGTTTGAATTGCCAGTTTTTACATTTTTTTTGTTTTCATTCAAGTTAACAAATATTGATTTAAATGAATAATTTCATATTCAATCTCGATGTCTACCGTCAATTTTTTCAGTCAATAGATTATATAGAAATTATCTAAACAATCATGAATTAAAAAAAGAAAAGATATTTGATTAATAAATATTATTATTTTACAAAAATTATAACATCAAGATTTGTTCATATTTATATTTTCTTCATGACCGCGGGAAGCGCGGTCAAGTATACTAGTTATGTAATATCATTGAAGTAATATTTAAATACATGTAAGGGCGAGATGAAATATATTGCATCCATCTCATTGTTAATTAAGAGAAGAATGAACATCCCATTCGGTTATCAATAATCAATCAAAATCCTAAGTGAATTCAAGATCAAGAGGATGCGTCTTAACTTGATGTTTAACTAGTGTATCACTCGGTCTCATTTAATCATGGGTTCCTTTAGTTAATATCAGATATACTTTAAAAATTATACACATCATATACCGAATTTAATCGGATGACCATGAATTCAGGTGACCTATTTTTTGTACATAAATTCGCCCCTAATCAAAATACTTCTAATGGGTGTCTTTTCTTTTGTTTAACCTAATCTAATTTTCAGAAGCTATTGCATTTTATCAAATATCTAAGTTCAAAGCAATTATTGAAAGGGAAATTTTACTCGGCCTCCTTTCACTAAAATAATAGCTAGCAAATATATAATTTGTATATATTAATTATAAGGTTGAACCCATTGCGGGCCCTTTGTGATCGTCAAGATTTTTCACTTAAACACCTCAAGTAAACTTTATTTCATTTATACATCTCAGGTGGGCTTTTACTGTTTCATTTACACGCTTTTCGATGACTCAGTTAAATATGTAAAGAGTGTGTAACACACTCGTTGATGACGTGGCAAAGTAGCCAATTAGTTGATTACATTTGGCATTTTGGGTTCGAAATAATAGTTAAAATGATTTATGAGAAAAAAAGATTTTTTTCCAGCAAAAATTAAAAATAAAAAATCTAAACAAACTCCACATATTTTTTCGTCGGAAAATGAATGGGTTTTGTGGAAAAAAAAATCGGTGAGCTATTTTTAAAATTTTCAGATCTATTCTATTTTTAGGTTTATTTATTCGGCCCGTCTATCAATTTTGTTTTATTATTATTATTTAATTAAATTTATATGTCAATGAAGAGAAAAGATGAAATTTTTTACCCAAGAAAAAAATATTATTTGAGACATTAACGCCCTGTGGGGTGATATTTTGTAACACCTCTTACCTTCAACTAAGCCTTATTCATGATCCACGAGTGTAGAAAACCAAAACGGGAAGTTACGCTGGAAAACCAGATTCAGTTCAGCAGTCCAGAAATTTGACGCTATATTGTACGGACCATAAAATGTTTTCTTGTCCGTCAAAGCGAACCGTCAATTTCACTATTGAAATTGACGACTTGTTGGTCAATTGTACAGACCGTCAAATTATTGACAGGCCGTCAATCTTCACCATTTCCAAACTCCATATTTCACAACTCTTTGAAAATTTTCAGAAAATAACAGTACGGTTCAATTATACTGATTGTCAATTTGGATCATCAAAATATTGACGGCCCAGACTATGACTGTCGAACAATCGACCGACCGTCAAACTCTCCCGACAACAAACAATATAAATATGAGACTTGATTAAAAAATCAATTTTCACAATTCTAAAGCCCTAAAACGAAGGTTCTCTCTTTCCAACTATATCCTACATCAAGGTAAGTCCCTTCCATGTATTTTCATACGATTCTAACATAGTATAATCAATTTCTAAGTGAATTCCACTACTCTTAACCTGAGATTTTCAAGATAAACCCAATTTAAGGTTTCAAGGTGCAATCTTTGGAGTTCTTTTTCAAAATCATGATTTTTAATACAAGTTTGAAAACAAGTTAGATATGTAGAGCTTCTATCTACGTGGGGGATATCATTGTTCTTCCCCACACCACATGAAATCCATAAAATAAGAATTTTTAAACTTAGGATTTTGCTCAAGTTCATATTAACCTTATACATGTTCGATTATACATTTCATCTCATGTTGCCATTCATTATGTTTATGATGTGTCATTGTGATAGTCATGAACTTGTATGTAATCCATAAACTCATGCTTTGATTTTCATGAGTTCTTAATTATCAAGTCATGAATTATTATTACTTAATCTATGAAATTATACATGTTTTCTCACAAGATATATATTTTGAAATTATGTTCATGTTAAACTATCTCAAATCATGTTTACAAGTTATTTCATGGGCTTACAAGCAACTATATTCAAGTACATGTTTTGGGAGTTGCATAGTTTTCGAGAAGGCTTAGATAGCCTGAAACTATGTATGTCACTGTAGGATAAACGTCGCTCTACCAGAGGAAGATACCTTCATATTGCAGATTGGATCCTTTATTGTCATGTTCATGTCTCGTACCCCGGCAAGATATGAGAAATCTCTGTTGGTCGGGACAGGTATCAAACTCTACGTACCCACGTGATATTTTATGTCATCGGTTATGCTACAACACTCCCCACAAATATACAGTTATATATACATACATACATTTTTCAGACTTTATTCATGTTATTATACTCATGTTCATGTTTTAAGTTTCATGTTTCTCTTATATCATGTGCCTTCTTATTTCATTCGGTTGTTTTACATATGGTACAATTCAAATGCACTAATGTCCTTTTGCATGGGCATGCACTTCACGGTGTTGGTGCTGAGTTTCAGGAAGACGGATTTGCTCAATAGGGTTGCTTTAGTACCAGTTGTTTGGTGAGCCCCACTTCATTCGGGGTGCCAATCTAGTTATTTTATGATTATATTTTATTAGCAGAGGTGTGTCAGGGTCTTGTTGTGGTAGACAATTTTACAGATTCATATTGTCAGAGGTTTCATAGACTAGTCCAGTATCATGTCATGTCAGTCATGTCAGTAGTGATTTTCATACTTATTACATTTTCAGAATATTTTCGCGATATGCTTTCAGATTATAAATTTAGTATATATTTATTTACATATTTTTATTATCATATTTAGTGTATGTTTTGGTACTCATATTGACAAGTAAGTCATGTGATTCGCTAGATCACATGCAGCAAGGCACCAAGTATTGTGTTCCGTCCAGAACATGATTCGGGGCGTGGCATGTTTTTTCTTTTTTTGGTTAAAACTATTTTTTTAAAAAAACTTAAAATTTATTTTTGATATTTATT
Source organism: Przewalskia tangutica (assembly GCA_029844215.1). Taxonomy (NCBI): domain Eukaryota; kingdom Viridiplantae; phylum Streptophyta; class Magnoliopsida; order Solanales; family Solanaceae; genus Przewalskia; species Przewalskia tangutica. The sequence goes on along the minus strand of CM056718.1, from coordinate 137,616,255 downwards.
TTATACCAAAGTTGTCACATACTCTCAGAGAATGATGATGATCTTCATTTTTTCGGTGAACAAGATAGAAATGGTGGAAGGTTTGTTAATGGTCGAATATTAAGTGGAGAAGAAAGAGAAAAAGAACAAAGAATAAAGAAGAAAAAGAACAAAGAATAAAGAAGAAGAATTTTCACACAACTTGCCAAGTCAGCAAAAAATATCTAAATAAAACATTAAAGGCCCACCTGATTTAACACCTCACACATTCAAACTAAGTCATGATCATTATTCAAGAGTTTAGAAAAACAAGATGGGGAGTTAAAGTTGAAAAAGCAGTTTCAGTTCTGCAAATTCATAACATGTTACGGACCATACAAATCACCATCAAAATTGACTTTGTACGGTAGGATTATACGAACTATATAAAAATAACGGACCGTCCTTTTGATTGTAACGTTCCCCCCAACTTTTGGCGGTCACTATTTAGTTGAACTTCGGTGAGGATCTGTTATACGAACCGTAAAAAATTATACGGTGCACAATCATATCATAGAAAAAGTTACGGATCATCGATTCCGTCAGTAAAAGTCCCGACAAATTGAACAATATAAATATGTGGGATTAGTTTTTAATTCTAAATTTTCATACTATCAAGTCCTATAACGAAGTTTCTCTCTTCCCAACCTTCTCCTACATCAAGGTAAGCCTTTATCCTGCAATTCTAAGTGATTCTAACATGATCCTCATGAATTCTAAGTGAAAATTATTTGTTCCTAACCTAGGGTTTTCAAGATAAACTCATTGCAAAGCTCAAGGTTAAAGCTTTGGGGTTCTTCTTCCAAGTTCAGATTTTTATTATAAGTTTTGGAGCGAATAAAGTATGTAGAGATTTTATCCACGTGTGAGAACATCATTGTTCTTCCACACGCCACATGTAATCCATGAAACATGAATTGATCAGACCTAGGTACTTCAAGTTCATGATAATTCTAAACTACGTGTATCATGATATATCATATCTGTATTACTAATTCATTATTGTATTTTTGATATTCCATTTTGGTTATTAAGAATCTATCTGTAATTCATGAATACCTATGTCTTGCATTTCATGAGTCCTTAAACACGAGTCATGAACCTATATTATGCAATTTCCATGAATTATACATGTTTTCCATATTTTATGCAAAGTATATTAAGTATTTATGTTCATGCTATATGTAATACTTATCAGCCTTATTTACAAGGCATGATTTCACAAATCATGGGTTTTCTAGCCAATTATATTTCATGTTCATATTTTTAGGAGTTGCACAGATTACCGAGAAGGCTCAGACAACCTAAAATTGTGTTTTCTAGTGTAGGATAAAGATCGCTCTGCTCAGAGGATGATATCTTCATGTTACCCCTAGTTATATTATTGGATCCATTATGTCATGTTCATATCTCGTACCTCGACAAGCTACGAGATTACTTAGCTGATCGGTTAGAGATCAGACGTCACGTTCACACGTAGTGGTTACATGTCAATTTTATTAATGCTCTAAAAAAATCAGATATACAGTTTACAAATTTTATACATGTTCTTATACTCATGTCAGATCATGTTCATCTACATTGTTTAGTTTCAGTTTCATGTTACTATTATTTCATGTGTCTGCTTATTCTTCCAATTGCTTTACATTCGGTATAATTCAAATGTACTAACGCCTCTTTGCCTAGGTCTTGCATTTCACGATGCATGTACTAAGTTTCAAGAAGACAGATCTGCACTCTAGGACTGCACTTGTATCAGCTATTTGGTAAGCCCCATTTCATTCGGAGTGTTAGTTGGTTATTTTCATAATTACATTTTAGAGTAGAGGTATGACAGAGCCTTGTTCTGGTAAACAATCTTGCAGACAAACCCATATTTTAGACATTTTATAGACTAGACTAGTTTAGCCTTTCAAGTCAGATTCAATATTCAGACTTGTCACGATTTCAGATATTTCCATAATATATATATATATATTCAGATTATATTTTCAGTATTTGTGTTTTTCATGTTTTAAATTATTACTAGTGCATGTTTTGATGCCCATGTTGATTCAACAACTATATGGTTCGCTCGGCCACTGCGGTCAAGCATCGAGTATCGTATTTCACCTAGGTCATGGTTCGGGGTGTTACAAAACTTGGTATCAGAGCCTAGGTTCAAGTGTCTAGGGAGTCTATAAAATCGTATCCAGTGGAGTCTCTTTTATGTGTGTGAGGTGCCCACGCATGTAATTAGTTGACCATAAATACATCTAGGATTGCCTCACTTCTTTCATACTCTAGATCATGTAGTCAGAGATATACCTTTAGGACATTTTTCTAACTCATATGTATTACGTACTTTAGAAAATGTCTGCTAAAAGGAAGTCCGCTACAAGCAAGAGGACCGCTACCAGTGCTACTCGGGAGGAGAACACTCAGGCTCAGAGAGCCAACACATCACCCCCACATGACACTAGGGGGGCTGCTGAGATTCATACTCCAGATTCACCATCCAATTCTACTGACCCGGATGTTAGGGGAGCTATCTAGCTACTCACCCAGATTGTGGTAGCATAGGCCCAACGTCAGGGAACGATTGTAAGTACAGGGGCTAGCAAAGTTATCCAGCTTCAAGACTCGGGAGTTTCTACGCATGGACCCTCCAGTATTCACGAGGTCTAGTAAGACAGAAGAACCGCATAATTTCATTGACGTGCTACAAAAGGTCTTTCGTGTTATGCATGTTACTGAGTTAGATGCAACAACATTGGGAGCTTATAAGTTTACATGATATCCCCTTAAATCCGCAACTCCCATCACCCAAAAATCGCCCTTTTTCACCTTTATTTTTTAATTTCAAAACTCCATTTTTTACTATAAAAAGACCCCTTGGTCTTCATTGAAAGGGTGTCCAAATTTTGGAAGATTTAGCATTTTATCCCTTGATTCATCATTTCAAAGGGGATTTCGACTTTTTTTGGAGCCTTGGTTTTGGATTACCACATTTCTTGTTTATTTTGGTGTTGTAATTTCAGATCCGAACCCGCGAAAAAAAAAAAACGAGGTTGGATATTCTTGATTTTGTTTAATAAATACCTATGTGGTTTTCTTAATTGGCATCCCTAAATTTTCTTTGTTCTTCACATGTTGTTTTTCCGAAAATATGCCAAAAAATAGAATGAAAAAAAATCTATTTTCTTGTTTAGTTCTCGGGTCGGGTTTTGAATCACAACTTGTTATTTTATTTTGATACTTGGACCGAGAATATCAATATTTTATTGCACTATTTTGGTATCATCTTTGAGTCGGGTCATCATTTCGGGTCGGATCGACCCGAAATCCGGGTCACCGACCGGGTATATTTTTCCAAAATTGGTTTTGATATTTTGTTGTTGGTTATATGAAAATTTTCAAGAAAAAAACTGATGTCGGGTCGGGTCAGAATCCGGACCGGGTGAGTTCGGGTCGGATGTTTGAATCGCGGACTGTTTGATTTATTTTGTTAATTTACTGATTTGAATAAATACTACACTTGGGCTGATGAAATTAAATTTGAGGCCATGTCACTTCGTAAATTAATTCTTGATTTTGGTTCGTTTTATTTTTTACTGATTTGAACATGATATTACACTTGGGCCGATGAAATTAAATTTGAGGTCGTATCCTTTAAAAGGATATCCGTTGGTATGTGTCCCTTCGAAATTGGGCTAGGATGAAACTTAAATCTTTTTACTTCACCCGAGAGACCAACACGTTCGGAAGGCAAGGCGACTAAAATGGCCAACGAGTCATATGTAGCCACGACGTGATTGGAATGATCTTTTCAAAGTTCAAGTCTGAGCCCTCCTTATCCAAAACATTTATTGTTTTGAGTACGGATCCGAAGTTATTTGTATTTAATTGTTTCTAATCGTTTTTTCTTGATAGCTTGCAAGGAATACTTACGAGAGTTGAAGATACCCCTCGGAGATGATTTATTTTTGTTGTTCTTATTTTCTTTAATTCCATTTTATTTTATTATGTATTGTAATTTAATTTATTGTACTTGTATAATTATTGAAATGTTTAAAATAGGTAGACTTAGAATTAATGATTTAAAAAGGGTAGATTAAAATCGGAAACCGCTAGTTTATTTATTTTAGGCTCGTCACCCCTATTTTCAAAACGTTAGTTTTATTTATTTTTAGGCACGTTGCCCATATTTTTCATAACCGCTAGTTTATTTTAGGTTTGTCTATGCACGTCCAAACTTTTCAAAACAAATTTATAACCTTGTGCATTATTAATCATGCCAAATAAATTGTTCGGTTTTCATCTGATTTATAATAAAATGGCATAAATCATTCATGTATATTACAAACAATTTGTCTTTTGTTCTTACTATCAAAATTGTCAAAAATTGCATTCTTTATAAATAATGTCATACAAATACATATTTTTACTAAAAATACATTTTTATACGATGTCATATAAATGTATACATTTTACAAAAAACAATTCTACATTATATTTTATAAACCATGCTATATGAATACATACCTTTTTTTCAAAAAAACATCAAAAATATATGTATTTTTACAAATCATATTATGTATATACTTTGTCATAAAACAAAATCATGTCATATTCTATCCAGAGTCAATTTTTATATCGAATGTTTATCATACTTTATCCAAAAATATAAAATATTTTACACGCATCTTATAAAAACCCCGTTTTGTACATATTTTCAAACACATTTTTTCACCGCAACATTCGCTTTTTAAGTGAATATTTTCCTAGAACACATATTTTCTAAAGCTCAATAAATAATTAATCTAGGTTTGAGCGGATAACCGCAAGTTAGCGGATCTTAAAGGATGTCTAACTCATTCCCTTTAGGATAATAAAGAACTCTTACCCAGAATCTCATAGTTTCGCGGACCGTTTAATGGAGTTTATTTTACAGTAATTTGCATAAACATATAGGTGTCCTAATTCACCATAATAATTAGGTGGCGGCTCCTCACATTAGCATTTCATTAATACATGGAATCACCAGTAACGTTGTGTTCCGTTCCGACCTTCCGGTCAAAAATGGATGCGACAGCATGACGACTTTGTTGGGGACATCAGGTTCTTAACCATAGCAAACACATGTTACTTAAATATTGCGCTTTCTTTTTTCTCTTATTTGATCAAGTGCTTTAAATTGTTTCCTTTTAAATTTTTGTATGCTTAACTGCTTTGATTGTTGCGTTCTTTTTCTCCTTTCTTTACCTTGGCATTCCGTTCCTATTTCCTCCACTTCGGAAAATTAACACTATCACACATTACACGCGAGGTGTGTTTCGCGCACCCGCAAAATTTCCTTTCAAATATCCAAATTGTAGGAGAGTTGGCGTATGCGCGGAGCATCCGGACCATCCGGTGGCAGTGTGGCCTTCTCACTCGAGTAGTCCGCTCGGGAATCTTGCGTCTAGTAAGTCAAATCTTAGAAAATTTAGGATAGAGCTATACCACCCTTTATTTTAAGTCATGCATGCATACCTCTTAGGTGGATCGATTATTGATATCGACTCCATAATTAAGAAATCCACCAAATTGTCACGGGTCTCGCGACCCAACGACCAATCAACATATATGTGTAGCATGATAATAATAGACAGATCTAAGCCTAACTATGACATGCCAAAATTAGAAAATGTAATTCATTTTGTCTTCATTTCCAACAAAAGCATTAATGTTTAACAACTTGAATCAATCTATCACAATCTCACATATGTGGTGTTTAGGTCCACCTCTGGCATAAGAGATGTCACAGGCATATTAGGGCGTGCACTTGATTTGCATGCGATTTTCTTACTATTATTTGTCGCTTGCAACTCTGTACATACTATTTAAAGCAATAATTACCCCTTTCAACTTTGTACATATCATGCCATGTTGGTTGCAACTATGGGCACGAGCATTTGCCCTTTGCGCTTTTTAGCTGTCACACTACAATCAGGACTTCTACTGGGGCAACGCAATATATTTTGGTCCATGGGACAGACGTTATGTTACCAGCAAAGGGTAAATCATTTTAAACATCACGACTCGGATCTTGTGAAGCGTTAACCTCCAGTCTGGTCGAACCAATAAAGGGGAGTCTTTGACTATACTGTCACACTACTATATTTTATTATTTTCGTGACTTTCCTACTTTCACCTATTGCTCTTATTTTTTGTAGGAAGACCGTCCTCGCAAACAGTCGAGAGTGGTCTTTATAAAACATTATCCCTGGAGATACTCCAGGAAAGAACAAAACAAAAAACTTTCACAGAGACGACCGGGAGATATTTTTGACTGAAAAAAATCAATCAACCCCCAGTCCGATCGAACCAATCAGGGGAGTCTTTGACTATACTGTCACACCGCTACATTTTTATTATTTTCGTGACTTTCCCTACTTTCATCCAATATTCTTATTTTTGTAGGAAGACCGTCCTCACAAACAGTCGATGGCGGTCGTTATAAAACATTATCCCTGGAGATACTTCAGGAAAGAATAAAATAAAACGTTTCACAAAGATGTCCGGGAGATGTTTTTGACTGAAAGAAACAGCCAATACTGAATTCAACGAGGCATCGCTCTGAATTTGTCTATACTTTTGTATTTTATACATATTTGCAAATTCAATTGATATGCTTAAATTCGTTACATAATTAATTTATATCATACATTTTACAACATACCTGCACGAACTACGTGTGTTTGATTCTCACCATACGATGTGATACGTAGGCAACACATATTTTCAAAATGTTAGTTTATTTATTTTTAGGCACGTTGCCCATATTTTTCAAAACCATTAGTTTATTTTAGGTTTGTCTATGCACGTCCAAACTTTTCAAAATAAATTGGTCACCTTTTGCATTATTAATCATGCCAAATAAATTGTTCGGTTTTCATCTGATTTATAATAAAATGACATAAATCATTCATGTATATTACAAACAATTTGTCTTTTGTTCTTACTATCAAAATTGTCAAAAATTGCATTCTTTATAAATAATGTCATACAAATACATATTTTTACTAAATATACATTTTTATACGATGTCATATAAATGTAATCCTTTTACAAAAAAACAACTCTACATTATATTTTATAAACCATGCTATATGAATACATATCTTTTTTTAAAAAAAACATCAAATATATATGTATTTTTACAAATCATACTATGTAAATATATACTTTGTCATAGAACAAAATCATGTCATAATCTATCAAGAGTCAATTTTCATATCGCATTTTTATCATACTTTATCAAAAAATATAAAATATTTTACACGCATCTTATAAATAAAACCGCTTTTGTACATATTTTCAAACGTATTTTTTCACCGCAACATTCTTTTTTTAAGTGAATATTTCCCTAAAACGCATATTTTCTAAAGCGCAATAAATAATAACCTAGGTTTGACCGGATACCCGCAAGTTAGCAGATCTTAAAGGATGTCTAACCCCTTCCCTTTAGGATAATAAAGAACTTTTACCCAGAATCTCATAGTTTCGCAGACCGTTTAATGGAGTTTATTTTACAGTATTTTGCATAAACATATAGGTGTCCTAATTCACCATAACAATTAGGTGGAGACTCTTTACATTAGCATTTCATTAATCCAGAGAATCACCCAAGTACGTTGTGTTCTGTTCTGGCATGGTAAAAAATGGGCACGACAGTATGCCCCATATATGATTCCAGACATGAGGTCCAGAGTTAGACGTTTTGTGTATGGTCTTGATCCCCAATTGTTCGATGCCGCTAATATTTCTGCTCATAACATGGAAATGATTATTACCAAGATGGTAGTGTTTGTACAAGGTAATGAGACCAAAAATAAAGGAAGATGAAGCATTACAGAAAGAGAAGTATAAGGAGTTCAATAAGATAGCTAACTCTTCAAGTCACTTCAGTCATGGGGGAGGTAGAGGCAGACAATTCTTAAAAAACAAATCATTAGGACCCACTCCATCTTCAGCCAATGCCTCACCTCCAAAGTTCAGAAAGGATCATAAGAGATGGAACTTCATATCATCAGGCTCACAGTCACATGCCAGTATGGGTCAAAGTACCTACAACAATCTAGTTTATGGTAAGTGTGGTAAGAGGCACCTGGAGGAGTGTCACTTGGGTATAGATGTATGTTATGGGTGTGGTTAGCGAGGTCACTTTCAGAGAGACTACCCATCAACGAGGGAGGGTATAGAAGGTAATATGGCTCAGTCCATAAATTCAGTAGTTCCTCATAATTCTTAGACCCAGTCAGGTCGTGGTCCAGCTAAATCTGATAACACAAGCGGAGGTCAAACTGCTTGCATGCACCATTAGGTCGTCAGGATACAGAGGCTCATGCAAATGTAGTCACAAGTATATTAACCATTTTCACTTTTGACATTTATGCACTTATGGATCTTGAATCCATTCTATCTTATGTAACCCCATTTGTTGCTAAGAAATTTGGAATAGAACAAAAACATTGCATGAACCCTTTGAAGTATCTACTCCAGTTTGTGAGTTAGTTATAACTAGATGAGTATATAAGGGTTGTCCAGTTAAATTTTATCACCATGTTACAGTAGCTGACTTGGTAGAGTTAGAATTAGTAGACTTCGATGTAATCATGAGAATGGATTGGTTGTCTTCATGTTATGCCACAGTAGGTTGTAGAACCAAAATTGTCAGTTTCGAATTTTTTGGTAAACCTGTCATAAAATGGAAGGGTGATGCAGTAGCACCCTTAGAAAGGTTTGTTTCCTAACTTAAAGCCATAAAGATGATATCCAAGGAGTATATTTATCATCTAGTTCGGGTTAGAGATGCAGATGCCCATACCCCAACTCTTTACTCTATGCCAGTTATCAACGAGTTTTCAAAAGTTTTTCCCGAGAATCTTCCCGGAGTCCCTTCCGATAGGGAGATTGACTTTGGAATTGATTTACTTTCCAACACTAAGACGATATTTATTCCACCATATAGAATGACTCCAACAGAATTAAAAGAGTTAAAATCCCAATTGAAAGACCTCATTGATAAGGAATTCATTAGAATATGTGTATCATCTTGATGTGCACCAGTCTTGTTTGTTCAGAAGAAGGATAGATCTTTGCCTATGTGCATTGACTATCGGTAGTTGAACAACGTCACCATTAAGAACAAATATCCTCTTCCCAGAATTGATGACTTATTTAATCAACTATAAGGTGCCCAATGTTATTCCAAGATTGACCTCAAATCAGGGTACCATCAGTTTAAGTTAAGGAAGTTCACGTTCCGAAAACCGCCTTCAGAACTCGCTATGGTCATTTCGAATTTTGTGTCATGTCATTCGGATTGACGAATGCACCAACTGCTTTTATGGATCTTATGAACATGGTCTTCAAGATTTATCTTGATATTTTCATCATTATCTTCATCGGTGATATTCTAGTATATTCTCGTAGTGAGGCAGATCATGCAAAACAACTTAGAATATTATTATAGACACTCTAAAATCACGAGCTCTATGCGAAATTTTTAAAATGCGAATTTTGGCTAAAGTAAGTAGCATTCTTAGGCCATGTGATTTCAGGTAAAAGTGTCCAAGTTGATTTCCAGAAAGACACTGTAAAGAATTGGATCAGACTCGCCTCAGTCTCTGAGATAAGAAGCTTCTTGGGTCTGGCAGGCTATTACAAACATTTTGTAGAAGGGTTTTCCTCTATCGCAACTCCATTGACTAGATTAACTCATAACAAAGTCAAATTTCAGGGGTCAGATGCATGTGAGCGTAGTTTTGAAGAATTGAAATCAATACTGACTTCTGCTCTAATGTTAACATTGCAGAGGAAACAGAGAGATTCATAATATATTGTGATGTATCAGGTGTTGGTCTCAAATGTGTTTTAATGTAGCATGGTAAGGTTATAGCTAATACATCTAGATAACTTAAACATCATAAAAAACTATCCGATACATGATTTAGAATTAGCAGCCGTGATTTTCGCACTCAAGATATGGCGCCACTATGTATATGGAGTTCGCGTTGACATTTTCACAGATCACAAGAGACTTTAGTATATTTTCAAGCAGCGGGAGTTAAATCTTAGGCAGAGGAGATGACTTAAATTGATAAAAGATTATGATGTGGATGCTCTCTATCATATGGGAAAAGCGAATGTGGTAACCGATGCTATTAGTCGGAGATCCATGGGAAGCATAGCTCATGTTGAAGAAGAAAAGAGAACCATGACGAAGGAAATTCACTGACTAGTCAGTCTAGAAGTTTGATTCATGTACTTCAAAGATGGTAGTGTTGTTATCCAGAGCAAGTCTGAATCCTTCTTAGTAGCTGAGATGAAGGAGAAACAATTTAGTGATCCCTATTTGTTGCAGCTGAAAGAGGGTATCCACAAGCATAAGACTATGGCTTTTGAACAAAGGGGAGATGACGGTACTTTAAGGTACCGAGGCAAGTTATGTGTTCTAAATGTGTATGGACTCAGAGAGCAGATCATGGTAGAAACGCACAATTTTAGGTATTCTATCCACCTAGGTTCTACAAAGATGTATCATGATCTTAAAGAGATTTATTGGTGGAACGATATGAGGAAAAATATGGCAGATTTTGTAGCGAAATGTCCCAATTGTCAACAAGTGAAAGCCGAGCACTAGAGGCTTGATGGATTGGCTCAGAATATTGATATTCCTATTTGAAAATGGGAGATGATAAATATAGACTTCATAACAGGTTCACCTCGCTCGTCCAAAAGACATGATTCGATTTGGGTGATTGTGGATCGGCTTACTAAATCAACCACTTCTTGACAATCAAGACCATGAATTCAGTAGAGAATTATGCTAAGTAGTATATCTGAGAAATTATCAGAATTCATGGGATCCAGTGTCCATTATTTCAGATCGTGGTGCTCAGTTCAGAGTGCACTTTTGGAAGTCTAAAGGATTTGGTACCAAGATAAATCTCAGTACAACTTTTCATCCTCAGACAGATGGTCAGGCAGAGCGGACTATCCAAGCCTGCAAGGACATATTCAGGGCATGTGTTCTTGATTTTAAAAGTAATTGGGATGATCATTTGCCTCTCATTGAATTTACTTATAATAACAATTATCATGCTTATATCCACATAGCACAGTTCGAAGCTTTATATGTGTGCAAGTGTAGATCACCCATTTGGTTCGAAGTTGGTGAAGCAGAATTGTTAGGACCATACTTGGTCCATCAGGCCATGGAGAAATTCAAGTTAATTTAGGAGCGTTTGAAAATGACTTAAGAGTTTCCAGAAGTCCTATTCGGATGTGAGGCGTAGAGACTTGGAGTTTCAGGTTGCTGATTGGTTGTTTTTGAAAGTTTCACATATGAAAGGTGTCATTCCCAATTATATTGGACCATACATGATCCTGCAAAAGATTGGCCAAGTGGTTTATGAGCTTGAATTGCTACACGACTTAATTGTTGTGCATCTAGTGTTTCATGTATCCATGTTAAGGAAGTGTGTGGGAGACCCTTCGTTGATAGTTTATAATGAATCCATTACAGTTAAGGATGGTCAGACCTATGAAAAGATCCATGTGGATATTCTATACCACCATATTCAAAAGTTGTGAACTAAGAAAGTTGCCTCAGTGAAAGTGTTGTGGAGAAGTCAGAAAGTTGAGGAGGCTACATGAGAGGACGAAGAGGACATGAAGTCCAGATATTTGCATTTATTTGAAGAGAAAGCAGAAAATAAACAAGGTAAATATCTTTAATATGCATGTCATGTTCCTTATGAATTCATGTGTTCAGTACTCAGGTTCTATGTCCCAATTGTTAGGCGTATTTTGTATACGTTTTTTTGAGTCATTTTTAGTTAGTATTTTCCCATTTTCGTTCAAAATAAGTATCGTGTTAGGTTGTTTTTCCTTATTTTGAGTCATAGCGGTGCAAAAAAAAGGCAAAATGACGAAAAGGAGCGAGAATTGGGCAGAAAAGGTGCCCCCGAGGCAAAAAGGACGAAAGTTGGCAAATCAGGACGGAGGATTTTCAGCACTGCGGTGCCAATTTGCAGAACCGCGGTGCCATTATTACTGAGAGACAGTAGAACTTTCGGCACCGCGATGCCAACCTGCAGGACCGCGGTGCCGAGGCGGAAAAATCACGTTCTGGGCCGAAATTTGACATGTTTTCAGGGTCCACAATGCAATATTTTCCCAACTATATAATCCCTAAAACTCTGACTTTATGGGGCAGCTGGGAATCCTTGTACATATTCCAGAACACAACTCTTGGAGGCATGAAGATTGGAGACATAGTTCAAGTTATTTTCTTTTCTTTTTTCTTTGTTTTATTTCAGTTCATGTTGGATTTTGTATTACTTATTAGAGTGACTATGGCTATGAGCTAAACACTTAATTAGGGTTTTCCTATTGAATCACTTGAAACCTTATTTCATGATTTAATGCATTAGTTTAGTTTCTTCTTCACTTGATTAAGATTTATTCAATAATTGATATGAATGTTTGATAGTTAATTGATCACTAATTATCATAATCTATATGATTTCGAATCGATAACTGAGAGGAGAGATTTGGATATGCTGTAATTGAATAGACATAGGTTAAAATCGCGGACGGAAGTACCCCGATACTTATGTAGCATTATAAGTTACTATTCTTAGTCCTCCTATGTGGTAAATCCTATCATAGAAATATAGAAGGGTTCTACACTGGGGTTGAGTGATTATATATCCTAACTGGAATATAAGACAGTCTATTTAACCGCTATCTTAACGTAGAAGAAGAAGTCATTCTAGTTGCATTAAGGATTGAATAGAGTGGATAATTGAGGATATTGGAAGCCCTATCTCCATCATAACTGATTAAACCTAAGTAATTTAGTTTAATTTCTGCACTTAGTCTTAGCTATTAGATAAAAATACAAACAAATTAACGTTCATCAAATAGAAACCATAACTTAGATAATCGGTACTTGATAACCAGTCTCTGAGGACGATATTCGTTCTTACCAGACTATATTACTTGTAAACGATGCGTGCGCTTGCGTGAGCATTTGAAATATCGCTAACAAGTTTGTTGGCGCCGTTGCCGGGGACTGGCGTACTTTATCGAATTATCTAACCTTATTTCTAATTTGGTTTGTATATATTTAATTATGTTATTTTATTTCTAATTTGGTTGCTCCGGGAACAAGTTTCTAACTTGTTCTGCGAGCATCTTTTTATCACTTTTTGTTGTTTTTCTTATTTTGTACGTAAAGTTGAAAAAAAAAACAAAAAAATGGACTACTACTACTAACAGGGGCATCAGTACTTCGACTACTATCTGCAGCATCAGTATCATCAACAGCAATTTAACCCACAGGTACCACATGAAGATCGAAATGAGCTGCAGGAAGCCTTACTCAGGCTACCCAGTCCCAGACTCCTCAAGGGCAATTCCAGCAGCCACAGAGTCAGGCCCCATCAGAGGAGTGGATGAATTGAGAGAAGCATTGTTGGGACTCACAAACGCCCAAACTCAGTTCATGGTGGATGTAAGATCCTCTTTCCAGAACTTGGAGACTCAATTGGGATAAATTCTGAATTTGGAACCACAAATCGGGAAACTGATGGACATGGTACCCATTACACCTTAAGAAAGTCCACCGAGTGACCCAGTTACGAGGAGTGGTGAGCAGATGGTGGAACCTGAACCACAACAAGCTGTTGAGGAATTTGGAGAGATAGTTGGTGTAGAGAAAGAAGAGGTCACTGAGGACCACCCTATTGCAGAAGGGACAACACCAAATGTCATTGTTGACCCTAAAAAAAAGTCCATACTCTGAAGGGCACCCCCAAAAGTTGAGAGATGTAGGGAGTTTCACTGATCTCTACATTATAGAGAGCCTAGAAGACAATATTGTCTTGTGTAATTGGGGGATAATCTTAGATATGAGGCCCTTGTTTGAAAAACGTGTTGTAGGAAAAGTGAGACCTGCAACAATGACTGTGCGGATTGCAAGCAGTTCGCAGAAGGTTTTACTGGACACTAGTAAATGTTAACTGCGTCCGACTAAAAGACGTTAAAGACAGCGCTACTTGGTAGGCAACCCAATGTTTAAATTATGAAATTTAGTTTAAATATAACAGTCTCACTTTTGGTATTTTTGTTGTGTTGTGATGCCAGGTGAAGGAATCGGAGAATGAGCATGAAGAAAAGGGTGGAAAACACGAAGTCGAGTCAGCACCGCGATGCCAATCTGCAGGATCATGGTGCAAATGTTCGAGAGGCCCAAAGATTTAGTAATCGCGGCAACTACGCAGAATCACGTGCCGACAATGACTTCGAAAAATAAAAGGCCCTGAATCGCCAAATCTCTTCCCACAGATATCGTCTCAGTGCAGTATCCGCCGCCACCACCACCATTTTAAACCGTTGTATGTCTGTAAGTCATCCCTTTTTAATTTTTGAGTCTTTTACACATTTGGGACAATGTGTAGTTTAAGTTTGGGGGATGTTCTTATTTATTTTATTTTTGTGTCTATTTTTGAGTCTTTTGTTCATTTTTGTGTTTTATTTGAGTCAATATTTTTTTATGATCATGCATGATGTGCTTATTTGAAACACCTAGTGAACTTTGTGGGATAATGTAATGGAATGGGAAGCTAAAATCTGTGTGCTTAAGTTAGATATGCCAAAAATTCATGAAAATTTGATTATGTGGAATATTTGATGCTTAGCCTATGTGTTGTCAATTGAAAAATGTTTGTGAAGTCTGCTTGCTTGCTATTTGAGGCGAAATAGTTATGATGTACATGTTTAGGGAGATGATTCAGACATTTCTTTGTTAGCGCTTTTTACCATTCATTACCTACCTTGCAATAAACAGTATCCCTAGTCAGCCCCTTTGAGCCTAAAATAAGTGGTTTTCTTTGACACCCCATGATTCCTTCGTGTGCCATAAGCGGTAATTGAAAAATAGTGAAAAAGGAATACAAAAAGAGAGTGAAAAAGTGATGCACCCCAATGAAAAAAAATGTAAAAGCTTAAGTTTGGGGGTGTCTATGTGAATTGTTTCATGCTCTCAAAAAGAGAAAGGGGGATATAGGTATGAACTGAAAATAATACCAAAAATAAGGACAAAATGGTTGAGTAAGAAAAATGCTTATGGTACGTAAATTGAGCCTAAATGCCTAATTTTACCTACCCCTGCCTAAGCCTACATTACAACCCTGAAAAGTCCTGATGATCTCTAGAATGTATGTCTATGATTAGTGGAGAATAGCAAGTAAACAGGTCCATAGAACTAAATGAAATTGATATGCATAGGTTAGGTATTCATGTTTCCATTGATTATGACTGAAATGAATTTGCGAAATATCTGACTTGAAATTCTAAATTGCTAAATTCATGTTATATCTGTTCCTACATATTATCTCAACTTACGTTCATGTGTTTCTAAGTAACCTTGTGCAGCTGCTTGATTTGAGTCTTTGAGTCTCTTTGATTTTGTTCTTTGTTTTTTGTATTTTGATCTTTGCTCGAGGGCGAGCAAAGGTTAAGCTTGGGGGTATTTGTTAGGCGTATTTTGTATACATTTTTTGAGTCATTTTTAATTAGTATTTTCCCATTTTCGTTCAAATAAGTATCGTGTTAGGTTGTTTTTCCTTCTTTTGAGTCACATCGGTGCAAAAAAAGGCAAAATGACGAAAAGGAGCGAGAATTGGGTAGAAAATGTGCTCCCGAGGTAAAAAGGACGAAAGTTGGTAAATCAGAACGGAGGATTTTCATCACCGCGGTGTCATTATTACTGAGAGACTGCAGGACTTTCGGCACCGTGGTGTCATTATTACTGAGAGACTGTAGGACTTTCGGCACCGCGATGCCAGCATGCAGGACCGCGGTGCCGAGGCGGAAAAATCACGTTCTGGGCCGAAATTTAACACATTTTCAGGGTCCACAATGCAATATTTTCCCAACTATATAATCCCTAAAACTCTGACCTTATAGGGCATGTCACGACCCGACCCCGGGCCCGCGACTGGTGCCCTACCTGGGCACCCTTACAGGTATACATCAGAGATAATCAGCGGAACATACATAAACTCAACAAGAAATAAATAACAGGTTAGCCGATGAGGCTACCTCCCTGGATATATATATATACGTAAATACAAAAGCAGTTACCTCTTCTTCTTTTTTACAAAGCAACCCACAAGATATGACTACAGACCTCTAAGAGTTTTGGCATAACAACTGTGACGGGACAGGGCCCCGCCATACCCCTGAATGTACATAAATTTACAACCTCAGGGAACTATACCACAAGACAAAGCCTCCGGAGAAATGAAGCTTTCCAAGAACTGAACAGTGATCCTAAGAGTGAGGATCATCAAGCTATGTACCTCAACCTGAGGCATGAACACAGCCCCCCGAAGGAGGTCGGTACAACAAGTACCAAGTATGTGAAACTGAAAGTACTGCAATTTAAATCATAAAGTCTAGATATATAAAGCTGGAGATAAGTATGATAATCAAATTAACAGTACAACCGTGCCTTGCCGAAATTAACGTAATGAAAGTCAGGTTTACCTTTTAAATACTATTTCAACACATGAACAATAGTCACACCATGGCTAGGGACACAAGCCCTCAAAATCATCACACAGTCCAGTAAGGGTCTCAAGCTCGCAAACATCAAAGTATGCCCGTGGAATCCCCCATCACTGCCGACAGCCGTAAGTGTAAAATATATCCATGTAACACGCCCGTGGCATCCTACATCACTGCCGGCGTGCACATATAAAATATATATATATATATATATATATCATGCCCGTGGAATCCCTCATCTCGGGTACATGACTTCATGGAGAGCTAATCCATGGGTAATAATCGTATATAACATGCCCGTGGAATCCCTCATCTCGGGTACATGTCTTCATGGGGAGCTAGTCCATGGAGTAATAGTATATAACATGGTCGCATGCCGGAATCCTTCATCGTATAAGCATGTCCATGGAGTAATAATAGTATATAACATGCGTGGAATCCTCATCTCGTACATGTCTTCACGGGAGCTAATCCACGAGTAATAATAGCATACGAATTACACGCGTCGTGGTCGCGTGCCTAATCCTTCATCGTATAAGCATGTACATGGATCAATCACAATGGAAGCATACCCGTGGAATCCTCCATCACTGTCGGTACGTCAAAGTAAATCACAACAAGACAGTCGGCCCTCCAACTGAGAGTCACGGCAGCGTAAAAATATAATACTTGCACTCAAAGGCTATCACAAGCAAGCATAGGCAAATTCATAAAATCTTTAGAATTTCATTATCATACAAAAAATGAATTTCAATTTATAAACTCAAGGCACTTTCGTGTCACATAAAAATCCGGGAATTTAACCCAAAGTACTACGTACCTTTATCCTTTATAAAAATGACTTTTTCTCGTATAAAATCCCCCAAGAAACTAACACCCGTAGTATCAAGGCTTGTCTACATTTCAAACAACTCACTACACTTTTAGAAATACATTTTTAGGCTTCTAAATCAAGTGACCCTTACTTTAAAACTTTAAGCAATTGATGTCTTTAAATCAAATTGCCCTTCTTTATTTCAAGTCATTTATCTTTGTTTTTCATTACTAGAGAAAACCATTCCTTTAACCTTCCATAAAGTTGTTATAACCAACTTCCCATAAAGCCGTTATACTAACTTTATGCTTTAGAAACTAAGACATCTTTAACCTTTCATAAAGTCGCTATAACTAACTTCCCATAAAGCCGTTATAACTCTTTATGTCTTAGACAAATTCATTCTTTTTATAACCAAGAGACATATACTTTCAAATCAAGTTACATAACTTTCAAAATACTTCAAGTCTCTTAACTTTAGAAATCAAGTTTCTTAACTTAGAATATCAAGTTTCTTAACTTTAGAAATCAAGTCTCTTAACTTAGAATATCAAGTTTCTTAACTTTAGAAATCAATTCTCTTATCTTAGAATATCAAGTTTCTTAACTTAGAATATCAAGTTTCTTAACTTTATAAATCAAGTCTCTTATCTTAGAATATCAAGTTTCTTAACTTAGAATATCAAGTTTCTTAACTTTATAAATCAAGTCTCTTATCTTTAGAATAGTTCAAGGAATCAATATTTTCCAAATCAAGTATTCTATACTTTTCAAGTCAAGAAATCCTTCCACGTAACATCAAGTCACATATCATTTTCGAAAACAAGGCAAGAATACCAAAATGAAACCAAATTCATTTTTAACCATGTACGTCCACCGTACTATACATTTATAAAACTCATGCTCAAGAAGATAGGGAAAGTTCCACATACCACTTCGACTCAATCCACTTGCCAAGTTGAATACGCCGTGCGTAGAATGTCAACCTATAATGACCACAATACGCCTATTAACTTCTAGCTTTCAACGTAGAATATTTCTAAGTATAAGGGCTCTTATTCTACGGAAAATCGGGCAGCACTTCCTTTGTTTCTACGTACTTTTCCACCTTTTTCAAGGCCCGAAAATCAATAACCAAATGTCACATTTAAGGCTCAAAAATTCAGAAATTCTAAGGGGATTACACGTCTAGCCGGACGTATAAAATTCTGCCCCACAATCAATATAAAACTGTCCATTAATCCAAAGCCATTCTCGGCTACAAGCAATGCCACAACGATATCAATTTCCTTTCAATCCAAGTTGTTATTCTAATATGTTATATACCCTATAACAATTATAACAACTATAAATACTTTCTTTCTTAACATGCGACGATTGTAACTATCGACCAAATTGATTACAACATAAATGACTAACTTGCTCATTTTCGGTTTTTAACATGTCGACATGATCCAAATCTTTTCAAACTTCAATCATTATATCACATGCTCATTTATCAACTACTATAACATGTAATCTTTAATCACATTAAGAAGACGAAGATTTTACCTCAATGAGCCCAATATATAATCCAAGATTAAAGTCGATCCGTAGCAACTTTTAGCTCATCTTCTTACATTCCAATCCGCTCCAAGCACTCCTTAGAAGCTCATGAAGAACTCCTCTTCAAGTTCTAATCCAACTTATGAAGAACACCCTAGGGTTTCACGTTGCGACTAACGTGAAAACGTAATTTTCCCGGGATCTTTCTATTGAGATAACCTTAGAATACCTTAAGGGATCTTGGGTTTGAATATTGGGAATTATGGAGCAAGATTGCAAAAAAAATTGTGTGGAAAGGTGCCATTGCCGAGAGCACTATAACAAGAACAACTAGTTCTTGATTTTTCTAAGTGTGGAAGAAGTCTTGCACTAGTATAGGATATATACTACAACCAAGGGCCTAGATTAAAACACTTGTGTGGATGAGATGTGGTCAACAATAACAAGCCAAGTGGCTTCTTGACTTTGCTCAAGTTTCCGCCCCACATGGGCACATGGAGGGTGACACGTGTCGCCCTCCGGTTGGTCTAAAATATTTCATCTCCCGAAATTCCGATAAATTCTATAAGTCTCAAATATCAAATTCGGGAACTCAATTCTCATTAACGAACAATTTTTCCTTCCCGAGGCTCGAAATCATATTCCGTAGGAAAAAGAAATCCTTCTTTCGTTTCAATCTTAAAGTCGTACTTTCTCCCATACGTTCTCTTAAACATGTCCTGGAATTACGGGGTGTAACAGGGCAGCTGGGAATCCTTGTACATATTCCACAACACAACTCTTGGAGGCATGAAGATTGGAGACCTAGTTCAAGTTATTTTCTTTTCTCTTTTCTTTGTTTTATTTCAGTTCATGTTGAATTCTGTATTAGTTCTTAGCGTGACTATGGCTATGAGCTAAACACTTAATTAGGATTTTCCTATTGAATCGCTTGAAACCTTATTTCATGATTTAATGCAATAGTTTGGTTTCTTCTTCACTTGATTAAGATTTATTCAATAATTGGTATGAATGTTTGATAGTTAATTGATCACTAATTATCATAATCTATATGATTTCGAATCGAGAACTGAGAGGAGAGATTTGGATATGTTGTAATTGAATAGACATAGGTTAAAATCGCGGACGAAAGTACACCGATACTTGTGTAGCATTATAGGTTACTGTTCTTAATCCTCCTATGTGGTAAATCCTATCATAGAAATATAGAAGGGTTCTGCACTAGGGTTGAGTGATTATATATCCTAACCAGAATATAAGACAGTCTAGTTAACCGCTATCTTAACGTAGAAGAAGAAGTCATTCTAGTTGCATTAAGGATTGAATAGAGTGGATAATTGAGGATATTAGAAGCCCTATCTCCATCATAACTGATTAAACCTAAGTAATTTAGTTTAATTTCTGCACTTAGTCTTAGCTATTAGATAAAAATACAAATAAATTAATGTTCACCAAATAGAAATCATAGCTTAGATAATCGGTACTTGATAACCATTCTCTGAGGACGATATTCGGTCTTACCAGACTATATTACTTGTGAACGATGTGTGCGCTTGCGTGAGCATTCGAAATATCGCTAACACCCATGTTCATGTTTTCATGTAATAATGTCTATTCAGTTCTCTTGTTCGATGTCAAGTTTCTTCACATTCATGTATTCATGCCATTCTAATTCTTAACCACAACCCATCATTCGAGGATGAATGATCCCAAAAGAGAGATATAGTAATACTTCGTACCTTCAAACTAAGCCATGATCATGATTTAAGATTTTAGAAATCCAAGACGGGGAGTTAAAATTGAAAAACCAACTTAAGTTTTGCAAATCCAGTTTTACGCCCAAAATATACGGACCATAGAAATTGACAGTACAAATCGCCGTCGAAATTGATGTTTTACGGTAGGATTATACGGACCGTCCTTTTCGACCGTAACTTTTCCTTCAGCTTCTGGCAATCACTGTTTAGTTGCATTTGGGTACAAAATTATACGGTCTAAAGCTAGACCGTAGAAAAAGTTATGGACCGTCTATTCCGATCGTAAAAGTCCCGACGAACTGAGCAGTGTAAATACGTGGGATAAGTTTTTAATTCTAATTTTCATACTCTCAAGCCTTAGAACGAAGTTCCTCTCTTCCAAACCTTCTCCTACATCAAGGTAAGACTTTCTCCTGCAATTCTAAGTGATTATAATATCATCCTCATGAATGTTAAGTGAAAATTTATTGTTCCTAACCTAAAGTTTTCAAGATAAACTCATTCCAAGGCTCAAGGTTCAAGCTTTGTGGTTCTTCTTCCATGTTCAGATTTTTATTACAAGTTTTAGAGCGAATAAGGTATGTAGAACTTCTATCTACGTGTGAGAACATCATTGTTCTTCCCCATGCCACGTGTAATCCATGAAACATGAATTATTCAGACCTAGGGTTTTACTTCAAGTTCATGATAAACCTAAACTACATGTATCATGATATACCATGTCTGTATTACAAATTCATTATTGTATTCTTGATATTCCATTTTGGTTATTGAGAATATATCTATAATCCAAGAATACTCATGTCTTGTATTTCATGGGTCCTTAAACACGAGTCATGAACCTATATTATGCAATTTCCATGAATTCTACATGTTATCCATATTTTATGCAAAGTATATTAAGTATTTATGTTAATGTTATATGTTATACTTATCAGCCTTGTTCAAGTCATGATTTCACAAATCATGGGCTTTCTAGCCAAATATATTTCATATTTATATTTTTGGGAGTTGCACAGATTACCGAGAAGGTTCAGACAACCTGCAATTACATTTGACAGCGTAGGATAAGGATTGTTCCACCTAGAGGATGATACCTTTATGTTACCCCTTGTGGGATTATTGGATCCATCATGTCATGTTCATTTCTCGTACCTCGACAATGTATGAGATAGCTTAGCTGATCGGGCAGAGATCAGACAACACGTTCACACGTGGTGGTTACATGTCAGTTTTGTTAATGCTCTCCAAAGAAAATCAGATATACATTTTACAGATTTTATATATGTTATTATACTTAGGTCAGATCATGTCCATGTACATTGTTCAGTTTTAGTTTGATGTTCTTTTATTTCATATGCCTGATTATTCTTCCAATTGCTTTACATACGATACAATTCAAATGTACTAACGTTTCTTTGCCCGGGGCCTACACTTCACGGTGCAGGTACTGAGTTTCAGGATGACGAATCTGCACACTAGGACTGCACCTGTATCAGCTATTTGGTGAGCCCCATTTCATTCGGGGTGTCAGTTGGTTATTTTCATGATTACATTTTAGAGCAGAGGTATGCGTGAGCCTTATCCTGATAAACAGTTTTGCAGACAAATTCATATTTTCAGAGGTTTCATAGACTAGACTAGTTTAGCCTTTCATGTCATATTCATTATTCAGACTTATCATGATATCAGATATTTCCGCAATATATATATCTTTAGACTATATTTCAGTATTTATGTTTTTCATATTTTAAATCACTACTAGTGTATGTTTTGATGCTCATGTTGATTCAGCAGCCACGTGGTTCACTCCATCACATGCAGTCAAGCACCGAGTGTCGTGTTTCGTCCAGACCATGGTTCGGTGCGTTACACCTAGGGTTGTCCAACGGGGTGAGGCTACCCGACCCGACCCCGCCCCACCCGACCTCGACCCCACCCTGACCTTGCTTGACCCGATACCGAGATCGAATATTGGTATTCAGTATCATTTCGGTACGGGGTCTAGAATTTTTCCCGACCCAACCCTGCGCCGCCCCGACCCCAACCCCACACCTTGCCCTTTACACAACGGCTATTTCACAATTTGGCCGTTGTGCAATGACTAAGTTTCACCCCCACCCTAACTCCCCTACTCCCTTAATATTTATTTTTAACCCTTAAGTTATTATATTTACACTTTAACCCAATTTTTTCAACTATAAATACCTCATTTTCTCTTCATCTTTCTCACAAATCTTCCTACAATCTCTCTAATAATCTCTCAATCTATCTCTCATTCTCTCTACATTGTCTACTAAATATTCAATTTTATTTATTCATTTGGGAGTGAAGTTGGCAACTAACGTGAGGATCATCCATCAAGATATGGATAAAAATAAAGATAGGGAAGCATTATCAAAATTAGTTGCAGTGGAGGGTTTGCCTTTTTCTTTTCCTTTCCTCTCTTGGTTTTATTCATTACATAAGAGATATGTATAATCCTGCTTATACCGGTTTTCCTAGATCAACTGTTAGTAGAGACGTTTTTAAATTTGCACACGAATATCAACAATATTTACGTTATTCATTATATCATTTTCCTGGAAAAGTATATATTACGTCTGATATAGGTCGTAGTACTAACGACCATGATTATTTAACTATAAATGGTCTATGCAAAAACGTATTTTAGCGTATAAATATATAGATAGTAGGCACACTTGTGTTTTTATTTCAGATAATATTTTTTCAGTTTGCGATTATTATGGCATAACTGATAAAATCATGACTATTACATTAGATAACACTTTTTCTAATATTTCTGTTATTAGATTATTAAAAAATGTTTTAAATCCATCTTTTTCAAATCATTTTCATATAAAATGTGCATGTCATATTTATAACTTAGTTGTAAGGATGATCTATCACTTTTTGCAGACATTCTTGAAAAAATATAATTTGGTATAAACTATATTTTTAAAAGTAATAGAATACAACGAATAAAATATTATTAAAAAACTTGTCACGATTGCCAACTACCTTACAGAAAAATTCCCGAAGAAGTATGCATTAGGTGGAATTCTTTATACGAGCAACTACGTGTTACTTATGAGTATAGAAGACCTATAACTTTATTTTTTAACGCCCATAATCGAAATCCTACTGATATGATTATATATTCCGATTGGGATTCCATTTTAGAACTTATAACATTTTTAGAGAATTTTTTCTAGCTACTAAAGAATTTTTCGGTATTTATTATCCTACTATTTCATCAATGTTGTTTTATATAGCTCTAATATTTTTATTACTTAGTGAATATATGGAAAACCCAGTTTATAAGGAACCTATTAAAAAATGTTTCGAAAAATAAAAAATATTTTATTCCTATTCCCTCAATTTATATTATTAGTGTTGTATTAAATCCGTCTGTTAAAATAGATGGTTGTAAAACACTTATTGAAACTATTTATGATTGCATAGATAAACTTTCACCTCCATCTCTCAAAAATCCAAATGACCCACCACCTATTGAAAAAACTAGAGAAGAAGTGTTGTCTAGCATACGAGATGAATGTAAAAAAGTATATACGCATTACCAACAAGAAAGTGCTAGCAATCAACCGGCTTCCATGTCATCTTCTTTTTCTTCAACAGAACCTCAAAAACGACATGTTGTTTATGAAACTAATATTGAAAGTCTCAGACATAGAATGTTTAGTGGTAACATTTCTAACCAAGTTAGCGAGTTTGATGCTTTTATTTTGCAGGGTGTTCTACCGTACACAACAATTGTCAATGAAGAGGGACATGAAGACTTGCTAAAATACTGGAGGGAGAATGAGAAGACATTTCCAACACTTTCTAAGATGACCCGAGATGTGTTGAACATTCAAGTGTCATCAACAGCGTCTGAAAGCGTTTTTTCGACCGGCAGATATCAAATAGGAGAGCACATACATTCATTGGAGGGAGACTCTTTGGAGATTGCAATTATATTCAGACTGGATTCATGCGGAGCGCAGGAGGTGTGGCCAACCGGAGATCAATGAAGAAGAAGACTACAACTACAACTAAATCTTATTCGAAGGATGTGGAAGCGACGTCGACCAATTTGACCAACAAATATCAATTTCAACCGAAGAACTACAAGAAATTATAAAGAAAATAGAAAACGTGTTTCTTAAAATGTAATTCTTTTAATTGTAATTTTACTATGTTATTTATTTACAATATTCAATATCACGAAGTTGCAATTTTAAAATTGTATTACAAAAAAAACCATACTTTTATTAAATAATATAAGAGGCGCAAAAACAGCATTGGATTGTTTTTATTAAACTATCTTGTTGTGTATGTGTGCTATTTTTTTAATTTAAGGGTAAAAAAACGACCCACCCCCGACACCTCGGGATTTGGATGGGACGATGCACTCCGCCCCCGACCCGCCACTTCCGCCAAACCCCGACCCGCCAATTTCGCCAAACCCGCTTGACCTCAACCCCGCCGCCCGACTCGTTGGCCACCCCTAGTTACATCTGAGGTGTCTGAATGAAACAAAGCTTACTTGAGGTGTTTGAGTGAAAAATATTATCGACCACAAGAGGCCCGCGATGGTTCAACCTAATTATAATATATAAAAACTATATATATTCTATATTTACATGATGTATTTTTTGTTTATTCACTAGAGCTAATTATTTTTGGCTAAGCGGTCAAATGTGTAAAAAGCCTTTAAAAAACCTCGTCTAATGGCTCAATCCACGCACGAAACGAATCATTCTTCATTTTTTACGCGGATTGACCTTCAAATGCATTGATCTTTAATTTTTCCCTTCATATTCGTGGTCTTTAATTTTTACCTCTGCTGTTATTTTATAAAAATATTCAGGTTTATTTCGCAAGGCATAGTCTCTATAATATTTTTCTCTTCGGAAACTAAATTTTGTCTCACGCGGCATAAATTATGTAAGAATTAAGTTATGCAGCATAGTTTTACAGTAATGTTTTAGATTATGTTGAGTGTTAAAAATTATGCCTTATCCGGCGTAGTTTGTGCGGATGTTATGATACATATGTTGAAGTTAAATGCTAATTATGTCGTTGAAATATGAAATTATGCATTTTTCATATTATGTTGAGTGTTGAAAATTATTTTTTATCCGACATAATTTGTGTGAATGTTATGATACATATGTTGAAGTTAAACGCTAATTATATCTTGCAAAATTTTAATGATATTGCGCTAAAAAATAATAAAGGGCAAAAATTAAAGAACACAACTTTGAAGGGTAAATTAAAGACCACTCCAAAATAGGGAAGTTGTGCGAATGACCCATCATTCTTCACCGATCCAACATATTCGGATCCTACCCGACCCGACATCTTCCTCACGCGAAGCAAATTTCTAAATCCTTTTTCCCCAATCCACGAGACCTCGATTCAATCTACGGCGTAGATCGGCCGACGTTATTCCGGTCACCGGCGTTCATTTCCCGGTCAGATCAGCATAGTGATATATGTATACAACTAGGTTAAGTTAAGCCTAATATGGCAATCTTCGACGATGAAGATGAACCACTTGCTCAATTCCTCGAATCGGAGATCTTCACTGTCTCCGATCAGGTAAATCCTCGAATTGTGTTTCGATAATCAATTGTAAAATTAGAATCTTCCGGGTCGGTGAGGATCAAAATGTTGTTTCTATAAGATTAAGGTTTTTGAGGTAAGAAAAAGATTGAAATAAATAGAGTACTTAAGAGAAAGTAGTGAATTAGGTTTTTTTTTTTTTAATTACCAAGAGAAAAATAAGGGAGCTTTGGAGTAACGGATAAATTTGCTGCTATGTGACCTGGAAGTCACGGGTTCAAGCTGTGGAAACAGCCTCTTGCAGAAATGCAAGGTAAGGCTGCATACAATATATCCTTGTGGTCCCGACCATGACATAATGGAGCTTAGCAGACCGCCGTCTTTTTTTTTTTAAAAAGGTAAGAAAGATTCCAGCTGCAATAAGTTTCTTACGAGGAAAATATAATCTTTTTTTTGTTTCCGGTGTCTTGGTACCAGCATTGAGGCCAGACTAAATCCGGATTTGCGTCGGGAAGTCCCACGTTGGGGGTTTGGGGGGGGGGGGGGGGACCGCGCCAAACAAAAGCGAATAGAAGAGATAGTTGTGAACCTGGATATATTTCCCCCTCAATTTTTCATCTATAATTACTAAAGAAAGATAAAGATGTGTATGGAATTTGTACATAGGAAACCATGAGGAAGATCCTATACATTTGTTAATTTCCACTAGTAAAACACATGAGGAAAAGTAGCGATCTTTTTGCAATTTTGTGTTTTTCTGAATTGGTGTCAGGATTTCCTTTTTCTTCGTTGTTGCGACAACCATGAGTTGAGGAAAACGGTTGCTTTATATGGGAAAAATTGGTAAAAGGGTGATCATTTGTTAGGAGAGTATTGCACCCCAGACTCAAGGTGTGGCCTAGTGGTCAATGAAGTGGGTAAGAACCATGAGATATCAGGTTCAAAAATGAGAAAAACACTAAGTGATTTCTTCCCATCTGTCCTAGCCTTGGTGGACAGAGTTACTTGGTACATGTTGCTTGTGGGAGGTAGCAGGTATCCATGGAATTAGTCAAGGTGCGCGCAAGTTGGCTCAGACACCACGGTTATAAAAAAAAAAAGAGAGTACTAACTATGGTGCATCTGCACCATGTATGTGCAGACATCTTTTTTTTTTGGGAAAATATCTGTCAATTCTTGTGTTCTTCTCGTGGGGAGTTGGAGGATATTTCATTACATCCCTTTCGTCAAATTCACATGTCTGTATGTCTAGTATGCATCTGATCTTTTGGTACAAACCATAGTATGTGCGAATGCACTTGATTGGAATTTGTTAAACGATTCTTTTGTTTCAGGATGAAGAGATTGTAGAGGATATCTTGGACGAAGATGGTGTGAAGAGGAGAGGTAAGCGTTTCAAAGTTGATTATGGTAATGATGGATTTGAAGGAGAGGAGCGAATAACAAAGAAAATGAGAGTTCTGGAGGATGAGGATGAGATTGATGGAAAGGAGAAGCGGGAGCAAGATGAGGAGGAGGAAGAGAAGAGGGAAGCAAAGGTGATGAAGATTGAGGGGGAGGAAGAAGACGAGGAGGAAAAGGTGAAGGCATTACTATCATCTCCATCTTTCTCAGCACCAGTCAAAGTCGAATCTGAATGTGCATCTTCACCTCCAAGGATGTGTCAGAGTGTCATGGATAATAATAACAGTGTTGCCAGTACAAGCAACAACATGGGGCAGGTCCCAAGTAGGATAGAGACTGGGATACTCAGTAAAGTACCTCAAGAATTGCTCCGTCACACCCTCAAGTTCCTTTCACCAGAGGTATTCACATTATTTTTTCTTTTAGTTATTTCTTTAGTTTTCTATACTGCTTGTCAAAATATATGCATTTGCAAAGGGAAAAAAGAGAACAGATAGGGAGTCGAGGGCTAGAGCCATTTGTGGTTTCTACGTGCATTTCTGTTGTCGAAAGCTGTCTGTTTTATGTAAATTCTGGCAGGATCTTGTGGCATGTACAATGGTCTGCAAGTTCTTAAATTTTACTGCTTCTGATGAATCCTTGTGGCGCTGGCTGTAAGTATTCTGCACCTTGTGTCCACTCCCTCCGTCTCCTCCTTCCCCCATCTCCCTCTAAATGGATGCGTGTTCTTTTTTATTTGATAAGGTAAATAATTTATTAATGATGGGAAAACCCCTTATACGGCTCGTATACCAAAAAGAGAGAACCTACAACAAAATATGGTTCTCGACGAAAGAACACCAAACCTTCATACACAGGGACACCTCATAGGTGCACCAAAAAATAAATTAGAAACGAGAGACTATTTTGCAACTTTAACAAAATCACTAACAACTCCTTGAAATTCTCTCATGTTTCTCTCGCCATATAACCCACATAATGGCTAATGGAGCAACATTCCAAAGTCCAAACCCCCTATCTTCTCTTCCTCCTCCTAAAGGCATAACTATGCAACACCTCCTTCACTGTACCCGACATCACCCATAGTATCCCAAACCAATTTAGGACCACTGAGCATAACCGTGTAGCAACCAGAGATGATCTACATCTTCTCCCGAACATCTGCACATGTAGCACCAAGTAACACAGGTGGTCCTCCTCTTCCTCATATTCGTCAGGATCACTCCCCTTGCTATGAACCATGCAAAGAAACACACCTTCCTAGGCGCCCTGGTAATCCGAATAGATTGGTATGGAAAATCCGATTCCTCTCTCACTGTGTGTGTTTAACATTCGAATCATTTGCCATCCCCTAACAGATAGATATTGTTTTCATGGACCTTGACTACCTTTGTGTTAAAGGACCCTTGTCATTCTCTCTAAGAAGGATATTTCTGGAGCTCAAATTTTCATTTGGATCTATTGATGAATAATAATGTATTTCATTTAGGTACCGCATGCGATGGGGTCTGTTGCTCCCAACAAGAAAGCCACGGGACTGTGCTTGGAAGAAGCTTTACATCCAGGTATCCTTTTGTTCAAATGTATGTTTCATTTGTCATTGTCTAAGCATTACAACTATGTAAATGAGTTAATACAACAACAACAACATACCCAGTGAAAATCCCACAATGTGGGGTCTCACTTCCACCTTGGTAGGTAGAGCGGCTGTTTTCGGAAGACCCTCGGCTCAAGATAAAGCATAATCAGGCAAAGCAAGCAAATCAAAATAAAGTATGAGAAACAATCAACCTCAGACGAGAAATCAACGCATTATGGACATGCAGATAGTAAAAATCAAATACGCAACGGTAATGCATTCTAACAACAGGGAGCAGTAGCTAACACCACTAAATAAGATAAATAAATTAAATTAAATAAATAAATTACACTAAAGATCACATAGCAGCAGGAATCAAACTACAGAGTACTATAAAACAATAATGCGCTTATAAGTGTGACAAGCTAACCGAACCTACAGTAATACTACACTATCATTTTGTAAGCGTAAAGAGGACTGCGCTCAACTACCTACTACCCTTCTACCCTAATTCGTGTCCTCCACAACCCCCTACCCTAATTCGTGTAAATGAGTTAATAAGTTTACTAATTATAACACTAAATTACAAAATTGTTTTTTGTCGCGTTGAGGTTACTAAACTTTATCCACTATACCAGTAAAGTCACAAAACAGTCTTTTTTTTGTCACAAAGTAACTGAATTTTTACCCGCTATAATAGTAAAGTCATTGAAGTTTTACCACTATAACGACAAAACTTGCCTATCAAGTTCAATGACTCAATTATTATAGTGGGTAAAGCTTAGTTACTGTAATGTGTCAAAACTAGTTTGTTACTTTACTGTTATAGTAGATAAAGTTGAATGATCATACGTAAAATTACCACCTGTATATTTTGGCTTACTTTTATATTTAGCTATACTAGCATATACTCGTCGATTTAATCTATCAATTTGTGACTAGTTCTAAGTTTGAGAGCAGAGTTGAAAATTGAAAACTTAAAAACTTTTTTTGAAAAAGTTTATCCTTGTTGAGACATAATATAATTAAGTTGTTAAAATTGTGCTCTCTAACAGTTTAAGGTTTTAGTTGAGATGGTTACACACTTTAATATGGTATCAGAATTAGACCCATCCCTATTCTTTGTTTACAGAATGTTGGGTCCCTATGGTATATTTTTCATGCTCCAAATGTCCAGAGTACGATGAATGTTCCACATTGATTGAGGGAATGTTCTATTGTCTCTTTATAAGTCTTGGACAATTCTCACCTCATGAGCAAGAGGTCCTATGTTCAAATCTCATTATCTCACCGCCGTTCAAAAAGTTAAAATATTTTCCAGGTGTTTAACCCAGTAAAAAACAATTCAAGCCAAAATATAACTAGGTTGATAAAAATGTGCTCTCGCTAACGGTTTAAGCTTTTTGATCAAATGGTCACACATTTCAAACAATCCCTAAATTGAATTGATAATTTTTGTGTTCTTGAAAGGGACAAGGTTAAAAGTTGGTCACATATTAGGCTGACTACTCTGTCGCCAGCCACTTCTAGCTTAAGGAATGCAAAAGTTGAAGTTTAATGGATGGGTTAGGGAAAATGTCTCATACTTTTGACCTGGAAATCACTTTATCAAGGTTATGAAGGACATAGTAAATTCTACCGGGGAAGTGCAAGGAGAACTGTCATCGTGAATGGAAGGATTTGATAAATATTGTGTACTTCGATAGTTATGATTTTATCTAATTCATAAAAAGGGTCAAATTGACGAGATACATAAGTGAGGCATTTGGAACGTTGCTTTAATTTCTATTTTGCTGTAGTACGTATTTATGTCTGTATAACAGTACCTAACACACCTAACACAGAAACACCAAGTATGCTTTATGATTTACTAATTTGGTGTATCCTCAGATTTAATTAACTTCAGTCTAATTGAATATTGTTTTCCGCAGCGTGATGCAGATGATATGATGGAGTTTGTCAGGAATACTCCTACGGAATTTAAGGAATATTACATCCAAATGCAGGCAGCAAAAAGAAGCCAAGCTCCTCCTCCGTCTCAGGTGACTGGAGGGCTTTTAAGAACTTCATAGTACTGCATATGAATCTGGACAGTTCCAAATAACTTTATAATTTCTTGTCCTTGATTTATGGCTGTAGATTGTCCAGGAACCTTTCCCTTTATTTCCTGAGTGAACAATGTTTTTCCTTTTCTTTTTTCCCTGCAAAAGCAAGAAATAAACAGCCAGAAAAATGATACTAACTTAAATAAACCTTTAAGACCCTTCATTTTTATTTCCATTAAGTTGTAAGTGGCAAGATTTCTTATGAGTAACCTTTTTATGGCTTTAATGTACAGGTAAGTGATGACCGCATAATTCTTGATAAGACAATTGCTGATCAAGTCTCTATTTGGAAGAAAAGCAAAGGTCTGGGTGATAAAGTGGTGATTGATCATGTGTGCTCTGGGGATACGTGCACTTACTATCAAATAGGAGATGTATATGTTTGTGAGAAAACTGGACATGTCCATGGTAAGAAATGGCTTGCTTCACTGTAACTTGCTCGTTAGATGCATACAATGAGATTCCTGTGTATTTGACCTCAACGTACTGTCGCTTATTGGTTCTCTGTGGTTGTGCAGTTTGTGATGACACGTGTAGGGAGGTTGTACCTGATCCTATAAATGGTCTTCTGGTGTGTACCATATCAGGCCGCTGTTTTGATAGTATGTTGTCAACTTCCGAATTGGAACTAGATGGGGTAAGAAACAAGTAACTTGCGAATGCTATTTTTGAAAGAAATGAAATTTATGAAAGAAGGAAATTCATGTTCTGTAGCTTAAAGAGTTTGATGGCTATTCTTATGCAACTTGGAAATAAAGCATAAGTAAAAGATAAACTTCGAATATGTGTTTTTTGTTGTTTTGAAACTTTTTGCATTGGTAAAATGTTTGCTGAATTTTCTGCAAAATCAGTAGTTAAAATGCACTAAAGCTTACTTGTTGGGTAGTTGTGTTGGATAAAGCACACTATTCAAAAATGGAAATTTGCTTGTCTGTATACTATAAATTTAATAGCTGTTGCACTGATATGTTAACACTGCTAGAATACAGCAGCTGTGAAAGATGGAATGAGAAGCTAACTTGCTAAATCCTAGTCTTATTAGTGGTCCTTAGAACATCCTGTTGGATAATATCTCCAGAACGTGTGTAAGGACCTCTTATTTATTGGGTGATGTTTTATGCTATGTGAAGCTTGTTCATGCCTGATCTTGATTTTTGAGTATGTATGATGCATCTTGCATCAGATTTTGGTTACTGTGTCTATTCTATTTCCACCTAGTGCCTGTATAATGTGTTTGTTGTAGGTACATCCTTGAATAGATAGTAGCATCTCCCACCTGTAATAATGTGTTTGCTACCAAGTAATAATACAGTTAAAGATATAAAATGTTTGACATATTTAATGTATAATGTAGCATAGTTTTAGCTAATTTTAAGTTTATAACAGGAGCAGCAACAAGTTGGCACTGCAGATGAAGCGGAGCCATTCATGGGATCGGGTCGTTTTGGTATGAACCTTTTTATCAGTTTTTTCTTGATTGCGCCTCTCCTAATATCTTTTTCGGTTTCAGCTCGAGCTTATTTACTGGGATATAACTGTGATGATGAGAAAGAGCTTGAAGATGCTTTGCGCTTTTGCTGATGTGTATAGTTATAAAGCCTGTGGCTTCCATTGATGACATTCTAGCAAGTCTTGTTTCAATCTTGTACTGTAATTTTATATCACTAAATTAAGTATTACAAAATTTGTTTTTTCACTTAATATTTCTCTTGCATATGGGTGTTGCTATCTTCCTTTGGGTGCACGTAGTGGAGATATTCCCAAGACTACACTCTGTAGGAAAAAACATGAGTTTGGGGAATTTGGATTGATCCTGGAGGGAAATAGAAGCAATAGGACTTGATGCATGGTAGGTACATCTGTTACTAGTTATATGTTACATTTTGTTTTGCTTTCTGTTATGCATACACAACTCTGTGAAGAAAGGAAAGTAGGCGCTTTTAGGGCCCATGTGGAGTTAGCTGGAATGGATGGGAGAAATCAAAACTAGGGGAATGCTTACTAATAGTAAAAGGTTAACATCTCTCCGCCCATACCCGTTACATTTTGTTTTGCTTTCTGTTATGCACAACTCTGTGAAGAAAGGAAAGTATGGGCTTTTAGCTCCCGTGTGGAGTAGCTGGAACGGATGGGAGAAATCAAAACTTGGGGGAGTGCTTACTAATAGCGAAAGGCTAACATCTCTCCACCCTTATTAGTAGTAGTGAACATTAGGTTAACTTTTTTCTGTAAAATGATAGATTAAAGTAAGCCCAAATCTTTTTTAATTAGGTTCGACAGTCCGGTTTCTGTCTATGATTAGTTTTGATTGCGGTGTTTCTTTCATGTGTTGCAAGATCCAAAAGAAAGTCACTATAAAACAATCAATAAGATTTTATCAACTGTAGCCACTTTTTATTCAGTTCTTGGGAAAGAGATCCTTTTTTAATAGGTGCCTTCTCCATTAATTTGCTAGACCACGCCTGACCACTTTTATTTTATGAAAAGGACCTCCTACAACTCATACCCTTCAATTTTCTCTAATCACCTGGAAAAAATCCAAGTTGCCTTATCCAAACGTTGAGAGAGAAAAATGGTTATTTGAGTAATTAATGGTCCGCCTTATCAACTTGATCCATTATTTATATCTGTCTCCCCAAATTAAGGCACATGCATATCACAACCAAGTATGTATATTAATTCCTCTCATAATTGATGACATTATCGTCTTTCCATAGGATCAGAATATATATATTTTCAAGTGTGGTTAATCGGTTGACGTGGTTTGCAGGCTATTGCGTCAGTTCGGAGTTTACCCTGTGCGCACTCGAAAGAGTAGCGGCTGCGGGTTCCTTCGTCAAAAAAAAAAAATATATATATATTTTAGGTCTTCCGGGGCATAGTCCAGTGGTAAAGTCTGGGCGCTATAAGACGCTCTGGCATGGACAGCGTGGGTTTGATTCCCCGCATACGCGAAGAAATTCTGCATGTTGGGGAATTTGACCTTGTCTCATTGATCAGTTGTACGCTCCCAGTAACTAGCCATTGGAGCACATCCCGTGATTTACTGGTGATATTGTTGAAGGACCGGTGCCATCACCTCGAGGACGTCTGGGTAATACCAGTGGAGTAGTAGCCTGAAAACCTCGATTATCAAAATATATATATAATTTAGAGTCACTTTTTCCTTTGTTTTATATTGGATTGGATATTCCCATTCCTTTAATTGATAGACAAATAGTGAAAAAATCTCTTTAAGACAACTCTCTTATGTTTTCATGTCCAGAATGCGAGCCTTTCAAAAAATTGACTTCAAGTAGCACTAAGGATGGGTGGCGGTAAGAATCAAGGTCAATTTGAGGGGACTCTTAACACTCTCAGCACGTTCAGACCTCGTTAACTGGAGTGTGGATAATATAATTTGGGGACTCAACATCGGGGAACAAAGAATTGAAATTAGTCTGATTCTGATGTTATGTAAAGAATGGATATTGGCCCAACTCAACCTCAGAAGCTAGCTTGTAGGGTGAGAATTGTCCAAGTCCATATAAGGAGTCATGTTCCCATTCTTAACATGATAGAAACCACCGTGTATCCACACGGACAAAGTGTATATTTAGGATATTTAGATTTCTTACCATATTTTGTAGAATTCTTATACAAGTGTAATTAAGATATTAGTATTATAGTAGGAATAAGATTTTTCATATTTAGAGATTGTATATTGTATATATAGACATCTTCATTAATGAAAATAGTCAAGAGATTATTTCTTTCATGATATCAGAAGTCTAGGGCAAAAAAAACCTTTACCCAAAAAACTTCTGCTACCCTTCTTCCTCGGAAATCGAGAATCAGGCCGTCGGCCTATAGTTTTTTTCGTTTTCTCTCCCAAATCCCTAATTCTCCAATTGTTCTTTTGTCATGTCTACATCAAAGAACATGTTTCATTCCACCCTTACAGTCTCCAACATCAAGAACCACATCCCTATTATTTTTTAGATGGAAAACGTTCAATACGAGACGTGCGCGGAATTATTTAAAGTTAATGCACGCTCTTATCAAGTCCTTCATCACACCATTCCTTCAGTAACAGGCAAGGAGTTTGTGCCTACTCTCGAGGATGACCCTGTGTTATGGACAACCGTTGATGCTACCGTTCTCCAGTGGATTTATTTCACTATCTCTACAGACCTCTTGCAGATGATTATTGAACCTAACGTCACGGCAATAGAAAATTGAAATAGGGTGCGTGATATATTCTAAGATAACAAAAATTCTCGTGCTATCACTCTTGAGTAGAAATTTTCTCATGTCAACATGGAGGATTTTCTTAATGTCTCCGCCTATTGTAAAAGGTTGAAGGAATTGGCGGATCAACTCATAAATACTGGTGCGCCCGTCACCAATGATTGTCTTGTTCTGCAGATGGTTGCAGGTCTATCTGATGCCTATAATGACATTGAGACGCTTCTTCGCCAAAGTAATCATCTCCCACCGTTCTACCAGACACGTTCCATGCTCATATTAGAAGAGGACGACTTGGCTAAAAAGGCGGCTATCAAAGAAAATTATGTCATGATGATGGCCTCATCCGATGACCCTTACTCGTTCTCGGATAAGTCTAGCCAAAATCGTAACAAGGCGGCGGCGGCAAAAAGGGTCAAAATCGGAAAAATAATGGCAATAATCGAGGCGGCGACCGCAGCAGTGGCGGTGGTCGAAACAGCGGCAGCTATGGCGTTGCAGTGGAGGTAGGCCGACTGGGCTACAGTACCACTGGTCGCAGCCTTGGGCCCAAGCCAACTGGTCGTGGGGTTGTTGGGCCAGTGGCTAGTGGCCCAACACGACATATGATCCGCTGAAGCTTTTGGTGGCGGGCGGTGGCGTGAGGCCCAATTCATCGTTCGGTTGGCAAAGGAGCGATGGGTGGCTGCGGGCCTCGACCTCAACAACCCTTCACTACTACGGGCTCAATTTTTAGTCCGACACTTATAGATATTGAGGCCACGATGCATACACTTGGAATAAATTCTCCGGACGCAAATTGGTACATGGACACCAGAGCCACGTCTCATATGACGTCCGCACAATGTAATATCTCGTCTTATTTTAATTTGAGTAATAATCGTGGCATAGTTGTTGGTAATGACAATTCGATTCCAATTCGTGGTTATGGTCACACAAGTTTGCCCTCACCACACCCACCTCTTGTCCTTAAAAATGTCCTTCATGCCCCTCACTTAATTAAAAATTTGGTGTCCGGCCGAAA
The DNA here is from genome assembly GCA_029844215.1 of Przewalskia tangutica. NCBI lineage: Eukaryota > Viridiplantae > Streptophyta > Magnoliopsida > Solanales > Solanaceae > Przewalskia > Przewalskia tangutica. The sequence continues at coordinate 137,579,603 of CM056718.1, read as the reverse complement.
ATTCACAATTGATAATTGAGTGTGAGTTAACTTTGACCCTTTTGGATTTTCTGTGAAGGATTTCAAGACGGGGATACCTCTAATGAGATGTAATAGTCGGGAGAGCTTTATCCAATCACCACCACCGCCATTTTCACGAGACAAGCCACAATTTCAACATTTGCCGCTCTTGCTTCTTTTTTGTGGCATTCACGTTTAGGACATTCGGGGTCATCTATTATTTCTTCTCTTAAAAATAATAACTTCATTTATTGTAAGAGTACGCGCAATACTCATATTTGTCCCTCTTGTCCTCTAGGGAAACATGTTAGATTACCGTTTGTAGTCTCTACTTCTAGTACGCCGATGTCTTTTGACATTATTCATAGTGATTTATGGACATCTCTCATTTTGAGTTCTTTGGGCCATCATTATTTTCACGAGACAAGCCACAATTTCAACATTTGCCGCTCTTGCTTCTTTTTTGTGGCATGCACGTTTAGGACATTCGGGGTCATCTATTATTTCTTCTCTTAAAAATAATAACTTCATTTATTGTAAGAGTACGCGCAATACTCATATTTGTCCCTCTTGTCCTCTAGGGAAACATGTTAGATTACCGTTTGTAGTCTCTACTTCTAGTACGTCGATGTCTTTTGACATTATTCATAGTGATTTATGGACATCTCTCATTTTGAGTTCTTTGGGCCATCATTATTATCTTTTATTTTTCGATGATTATTGTCACGACCTGACCCCGGGCCCGCGACTGGTGCCCTACCTGGGCACCCTTACAGGTATACATCAGAGAAAATCAGCGGAACATACATGAAACTCATATCATACTTTTACAGGAAATAAACAACAGGCTAGTCGATAAGGCTACCTCTCTAGATATATAAATACATAGCCAAAAGCAGTTACATCCCTTTTTTTTTCTTTACAAACCGACCTACAAGATATGACTATAGACCTCTAAGAATTTTGACATAACCACTGTGACGGGACAGGGCCCCGCCATACCCCTGAATATACATAAATCTACATCAACAGGGATCCGTACCAAAAGATAAGCCTCCGGAGTAAATGGAGCTTTTTCCAAAAATAACTTAACAGAGATCCTAAGAGCAAGGATCACCAACCTGTGTACCTAACACCTGCGGGCATGAACGCAGCCCCCCGAAGGGGGTCAGTACAACATGTACCGAGTATGGAACGGAAATAAGGTATAGTAAACAAATCATAATTGTACAAAAGAATGACATGGGCAAGTATAAAAAGTAAATACCAGATCATACCGTGCCAATACAACTCATGAACTTAATCGCACATTATTATCTTTTTCCATTTTCAATAAGAGTTATAATCAAATTCTTACATTCATACTTAGGAAAAATCATCAAGTTCATAAACACAAAACTTACGTATCTTGCATAACATAATCCGACCCTTTTTGGAGGGACGTCTCATTTTGGAGTTCACTTTGATTAACCATACGTGATAACGTAACCCGACCCATTTGCGGGACACGGTAAATTCATAAAAAGTCTTCCCACGGAGGTATACTGTCCGGCCCATTCTGGGACGCGGTAAAGTCACATAAGTCTGCCCATAAAGGTATACTGCCCGGCCCATTCTGGGACGCAGTAAAGTCACATAAGTCTGCCCATAAAGGTATACTGCCCGGCCCATTCTGGGATGCGATAAAGTCACATAAGTCTGCCCATAAAGGTATACTGCCCGACCCATTCTGGGACGCGGTAAAGTCACATAAGTCTGCCCATAAAGGTATACTGCCGGTCACGGGGCCGGTAAAGTCGCGTAAGTGCGCCCGTAAGGTATCTTGCCGGCCCATTCGGGGCCTTGGTAAAGTCAAATAAGTCTGCCCATAAAGGTATACTGCCCGGCCCATTCTAGGACGCGGTAAAGTCATATAACATAATCCGGCCCATTTATGGGACTCGGTATAACACATATCGTAACCCGTCCCATGTGTAGGCTCGGTGTGTCTCATAACATAATTCGGCCTATTTGTAGGCTCGGTGTATCTCGTAACATAACCCGGCCAATTTGTAGGCTCGGTGTATCTCATAACATATCCCGGCCTATTTGTAGGCTCGGTGTAATTTTCCTTACATAACATTTTAAACCATCTTTTCACTTCTTCTTAAGTCGTTATAACAACTTCCCATAAAGCTATTATAACAACCTTTCAATTTAGAGAACTTAAGGCACTTTTATTTCTTATTACATTAGGGAAAATTAAACCCAAAAGTATTACGTACATGCATACTTATAAAAGAATCATGCCACACCTTCTCTTTTAAACCAATAAACTTCTTCTTTTGAAAACTCAAGTTACATTCTCTTTTGAAATCAAGCCTCTTAACTTTTGAAATAAATCATGGAAACCATACTTTTTAAATCAAGTCATTCTTTCCTTTAAGAATCAAGTCCCATAACTTGAAAAGTAAAGTCTCATAACCTTTTAAGAAATCAAGGTTCATAGTCTTAAAACTTCATAACATAAACTCTTTAAATTAAGTAACATATACTTTTATGAGCTGTGAATATGTTATACTCGTTTATAACGATCTTATTAAAGCAGCCATGATCTAGAAAATGTAATACAATTTTGTCTTATCTTAGTTTCTATGCAGATGGAGAATTCTACTCATTTTAATATAATTGATTGTCGATACATTTTTATTAATGCTGCAATGGCTTGTTCGATACCTATTCTCATTAGTGCAGTAAATTAGCAAAGTCACCTCGACTCCACAACTTCCTAACGACTCTTACCAACATCCCCCATAAGACTTGGTAAGAACTTAGGATAACTTAGACATACCTTTTTACATAGAGTAAATCAACATACGTACCTCTTAACTTCTAAGAGTAGAAGGAATCATGAAATAACACCACATGTATATTTCATACATAGAACATGCCAAAAGAAAGAAGAGGTTCACATACCTCGCGACGACTATCGACAAGTAGCAAAATGCTCCAAAGTACTTCAACCTTGATAGTTATTCCACCCTTCAAGTAGAATACGCTATACGTAGTACTTAACCTATAATAACCATAATACGTCTATCAATTCCTAGCCTTTTTAAGGTAGAATAATACTAAGTGTAAAGTCTCTTATTCTACGGAAATTTGGGCAGCACTTCCTTTGTTTTTACGTACTTTTCCACCTTTTTCAAGGCCCAAAATCAATAACCAACACGCCACATTTAAGGCTCAACAATTCAGCTACCCAAAGGGGATTACACGCCTTAACAGGTTGTGTAAAATTCTGCCCCACAATTAAAGTAAAACTATCCATAATCTTTAGGCAATTCTCTTCAATATCAAGGACAACAACAACATCTATTTCTTTTCAATTCCTTTCTAATCCAAGTCGTTATTCCAACATGTAATATACGTCATGATCAATTATAACGACTAAATTCCTTTCATTAAATAACATGCGACGATTATAACTAACAACTTTAATGGCTAGTATGCCAATTTTTTGTTTTAACATCTCAACATGATCCAAATCTTTTCAAACTTCATTCTATATATCACATGCTCATTTATCAACTACTACAACATGTAATCTTCAATTACAATAGCAAGACGGAGATTATTACCTCTTTAAGCCCAAATCTTATCCAAGATCAAAAGTCGATCCTTAGCAACTTCTCCAAGCAATCCTTAGAGGTTCATAAACAACTTCTCTTCAAATTTCAACTTCAAAGTTGAAGAACACCTTTGGTTTTCATGTTGCGACTAACGTAGAAACGTAGTTTTTTCGGGATTTTTGTGTTGGGATATCCTTAGAATACCTTTAGGGACCTTGGGTTTGAATATTGGGATTTATGAAGCAAGATTGAAGAATTTTTTTCTCTTCTTGAGAGCTATGGCCGAGAGCCTCATTTGTGCTCACAAGATTTCTCAATTTTTTCTAAGTGTGGAATTTGTCTAGTCTTGCACTAGTAATGTGGTTATATACTACAACCAAGGGGTGAGATCAAAACAAATGTGTGGCTAGGATCTTAGTCAATATAGTCAATAATGTCAAGCTCTCCACTTGTCTAGTTGACTTGGTCCATTTCTTTTCATCCAACAAGCCCATGTGGAGGGTGACACGTGTCGCCCTCCTATTGGTCTAAATATTCCATTTTCCGGAATTTTCATAGTTGGTCAAAATATCGAAAACCTTGTGGGCCCCACAAAAACGTAAAATTTTCCGAGTGGGCCCTACGTATCCATCTCCGAAGATAAAATTTCATAATTTCTGATAAATTCTAAAAGTCTCAAATAACAAATCTGAGAACCCAATTCTCATTAACGGATAATTTTCCTTCCCGAGGTTCGGAAGATTTTCCTTAGAAATAACAACTCCTTCTTTCGTTCAAATTTTTAAAGTCCTGATTCCATACGTACATTCTCTTAAACATGTCCTGAAATTACGGGGTGTAACAATTATTCTAACTTTTTGTGGACCTTTTCTTTGTCTAAAAAATCTCAAATGTTTTCCACATTTTTAACCTTTAGAGCTTTCATTCGTACCCAATTTGAACGGGACATTTAAAATATTCAATGTGATAATGAGAGAGAATATGATAATGGGCCATTTTGAAAATTTTGTGACACTCGTGGCATATATTTTTGATTTTCCTGTCCTCATACGTCCTCACAAAATGGAAAGGTCGAAAGAAAAGTTTGTACCATTAATAATATTGTCTGAACCTTACTAACACATGTTTCATTATCTCCATCTTTTTGGCATCATGTGTTACAAATAACTACCTACCTCCTTAACATTCTCCCTAGCAACAGTTTAGCATATAAATCCCCACTTAAAATTTTTTACAATAATGATCCCTTGTATTCTTATTTTAGGATGTTTTGGTGTTTATGCTATCCACTTTTTCCGTCTATTACAATTAACAAACTCCAAGCTCGTTCTACCGCTTGTGTATTTTTGGGTTATCCATCAAACCATCGTGGTTACAAATGTTTTGATTTATCCTCTAACAAAATCATAATTAGTCGTCATGTTATTTTTTATGAACCCCAATTTCCGTTTGGTAAATTGCATAGTTTCGTGTCTAGTTCGTATAATATTTTGGATGATGGACTATCACCATATATTATCCATCATTTATTCGAGTTATCCCGTGACCAAAATTCGTCAGTAGGCCTACTGTCTGTTGGCCCAAATACGACTGATCCAATCCATGGCCCAAATTCTGTTGGCCCAGGTAGTGGCAATGTTCCCGTGTTTCGGCCCAGTCCCAATCTCAGGACTGTTCTCGATTCACGACCCAGTTCTCCTAGCGACCCAACTTCTGCTTCTGAACTGGTTCCAATTTCTGGCCCACTTAATTATTCACCACTTCCACGTTGTCCGCTACCTGTTGTTGGGCTAACAGGCCCACTGCCTGCTGGCTAGTCAAATACCTACCCGATCAATACCCAAATCCCATCCAATTCTATCTAGATTCAAGGGCCCGTTACTCATAGCCAATGTGGTATCTTTAAACCCAAACGGCATTTTAATCTTAATTCAAATATCACTAAATCACCCCTACCACGTAACCCAATGTTTTCCCTTCATGACCATAATTGGAAACTGGCCATGAATGACGAATATAATGCTCTTATTAAAAATAAGATGTGGGAGTTGGTGCCCCCATCTGTCTGGTATCAATATTATTCGTTCTATGTGGATGTTTACTCATAAAGAAAATTCTGACGGTTCTTTTGAGAGGCATAAGACTCGTCTTGTAGGTGATGGTAAAACACAAGAGGTTGGCGTAGATTGTGGAGAAACATTTAGTCTGGTGGTCAAATCGGTGACTATTCGCACTGTGCTTAGTCTGGTTCTCTCGAAAGCATGGCCCATTCATCAGCTGTATGTGAAAAATGTTTTCTTACATGGTGATCTTAAAGAGATAGTATGTATGCATAAGTCCTTGGGTTTTAAGAACCCCAATTATCCCACCATGTTTGTTTGCTAAAGAAGTCTTTATATGGGCTTAAGCAGGCCCCACGGACTTGGTATAAGAGGTTTGCAGATTATTTGTCTACTATTGAGTTTTCTCACAGCATGTCTGATCATTATCTGTTATCTATCGTCGTGGTACTTCTCTACCATACATTCTGTTGTATGTGGATGATATTATTTTGACTGTCTCATCTGATAATTTGTGCAAGTCTATCATGACCTTTTCTCAGTTCAGAATTTGTTATGAAATGCTTGAGGCCCTTAAGTTATTTTTTGGAATAACTGTCACACTCGTCATGCACGTGGTCTATTTTTATCACAGATGAAGTATGCGTCTGAGATTATTGAGAGAGTTGGAACGTCATCTTGTAAGTCCTCGTCTACTCCGGTTGATGCCAAATCGAAGCTGAGTGCTACGTCTAGCACACCATATGAGGATCCCACCCACTATCGTAGTCTTGCAGGGGCTCTTCAGTATTTTACATTCACGAGACCAGATATTACTTATGCAGTTCAACAAGTGTGTTTATTTATGCATGATCCGTAGATTGAGCACATACATGCGCTCAAATGCATTATACTATACATACATGGCACACTTGATTATGAGTTGCATTTATATCCATCATCAGTCTCTACTCTCGTCTCTTATACAGATGCTGATTGGGGTAGATGTCCAAATATCAGATGTTCAACCTCTGGTTATTGTATGTTTCTTTGTGATAACTTGGTCTCTTGGTCGACAAAATGTGAGGCTACTTTATCGCAATCCAGTGGGGAGACCGTGTATCGAGGAGTAGCCAATATGGTGTCTGAGTCATGTTGGTTGCGTAACCTTTTATTAGAGCTTCACTTTTCTATTCAGAAAGCTACATTGGTCTACTATGATAATGTTAGTGCCGTCTATCTCTCTGGGAATCCGGTCCAACATCATCGCACTAAACATATTGAGATGGATATTCACTTTGTTCGCGAAAAGGTAGCTCATGCACAAGTATGTGTCTTATATGTCCCTTCAAAGTACTAAAATGCTGACATCTTTACTAAGAATCTTCTCTTGGTTATGTTTGAATATTTTAGGGACAATATCAGCGTACGACAACCGTTCGCTATGACTGCGGGGGTGTGATAGAAACCACCGTGTATCCCACACGGACAAAGTGTATATTTAGGATATTTAGGTTTCTTATCATATTTTATAGAATTCTTGTACAAGTGTAATTAGGATATTAGTATTATAGTAGGAATACAATTTTCCATAATTAGAGATTGTATATTGTATATATAGACATCTTCATTAATGAAAATAATCAAGGGATTATTTCTTTTAAATTTGGTTATCCGGGACAATATCCTCTGCAGGCTGGAGGTTACCCTTCACAAAGATATACGCTTGCTCAAGGATATCCACATGTTGGAGCCTATCCTCCACAAGGGTATCCCGAGCTGGTGGATATCCTCCACAAGGTTATCCCTCGGTTGGTGCATATCCTCCACAAGGGTATTCCCAGCTGGTGGATATCCTCCACAATGTTATCCCTCGGCTGGTGCATATCCTCCACAAGGGTATCCTCCAGCACCAAGCAGGTACCAATCTTCACTATTTACATGAATAGTATTATATTTCTACACTTTTGGTTTGCACTAAATAAGATACGTACATGTCACATTTTAGGGCATGAAAACATGGGATTAGTAGCTGGAAGCATGGCTGCTACAACAGCAGCCTATGGTGCTGCAAGTCTTGGACGTGGCGATTATTATGGTCACATGAAATACAAGCAGGGCAAGTGTAAGGGTGGCAAGAAATTCAAGAAGTGGAAATAAGCATTTCATATTTAGTATATATCATCCTGATTTTGTATTTTACGGTAGATAAATTCTTGTACTATTTTTCAAATAACGAGTACTATTCACGTCTTATTGTTTATTGGCATTGGAGTTGTGTGTTACAGATGCGACTTGACTCAATTTTCTTTAAAATATTACGATTAGTAGTGATCAAAATGAGTTTGAATAACATGGTCTAAATGGACAATACTATCATAATAGTATGCTTAACTTGAATGGTCAATCAATTAGTACTACTAATTATAGAAGATTATTTATATTCATATTATACAAGTTATAGGTTTCGTTGACCTATAGGTTACATGTTCAAGCTGCGGAAGTAGTCACTAATTCTTTCATTAGATAGGTTATCTACATCACACCCCTTGAGGTGCGGTCCTTCCCAAAATCTTGCTAACACGGGATGCTTTGTGCACCGAGATGCCCCTTTTATGACAAGTTATCCATTAATATTTATTGTTGGGTCCGGGGGCTATGGAACAGTATATAAAAATACAAATAAACTAAATAAAACTTGAATGTCAATTCTGTTTTCGAATGTCAGGAATAATGTCGTCTGACAATGGTAATAACACAGTAGTAAAAACAAAAATATTTGAAGAGTAAAAAACATAAAAAAATTAAAGTACACAAAGGTTTAAAATTTACATAGGTTATTTATGTTATATAACCTATGACGGTCAATGACCGAAAGTATTGTATATATTATATACAATTGAATAAATTCATTCTTTTACAATATTACAAAAATACAACAAAAAAGAATTAAAAATGATGAAGTCGCGGATAACTTCTGCCTAAAAAATCTACTTAAATAGACATAGACAACATCTCATTACAATTTATTAAATACAGAACAAATCTAGAATCTAAGCAGCAATTATAATGTTGGACAGAATATTGTCAACACGCTCAGGCAACACTGGTGATCCAGATTTTTGAGATGAAATCATGAGAGCTCTCTTTGTGTTTTTGCTTTCTGGTTCTGGATATCGATTTACTACAGCAACCTCTCTATTCATAGTAGATAGTCTTCCTTAAAAAGCTTGTTGAATCATTGTGATGGTTGAGGGAAAGGTGGGCAGCTGATTTGTTTGTTGGAGAAGATCATGGAGAAAAATCCTCTAACTTCTTGGACTTGTTCTCCAAGCATAGAAATGGCTTTGACTTGTTCTTCCTACGTTTTTCATCAGCTTCTAATTACCTTGTCAAGTCACTTTTCTATCGTAGTGAAAATTCAACGAGAATTGCTTTAGTCCGTGAAGTAAGGCAAAACTGTTTGTCATAAAATATTGGTCTGAATGCTTTGAAATTTGTTCCAACATTTCTTAATTTGATAAAATAGTACTAAAAATGATATGTTGGGTGAAATGTCCCAACACCAAATCTGACATTAACATTCTCCCATTTTTTTGTCTTTCTTCACAAAACTTACTCCTCTTCTGGTTGTGCCATTACCAATCGCGGGTAACCCCCGGTCCGGCCGCCCCTGACCTAAGAAGAACTATTATCCTTATGAACAAACAAGGATCAGCTTCTTACTTCTCGAGCGATAGTTCCACGATCCCGACCAGCAACTTCTTTGGAGTAGGGGCATCAAAGCTTGCCCAACCTAGTAAAGGGGCTTGGGGATAGAGGGTTTTCTGGGTGAGAGAAAGTTTCAGGTTGGATTTTTTTAGATCAAATAGTACTAGTTGGGTAGACAGAGGTGGTGAAATCTAACCTTTGCATCGATCTTCTTTAGCATTCTAATCCGTGCGGGTGACTTAAGGCAATGACATAAATATTTTCCCAACATCTATGATTACAATTATGCTCCCCCTTAACCTGTGATTGCATACAACCAAAACTTGTGTATAACAGGTCATATGATTCAAAAATGATATCATCACATAAATGACATCCACAAAAACTACATTGTACAAATATCCATTGTCAAGATAATCAGCCACATTAGCTAATTAAGGAAAACAATCCATAAAGACACTAACTAATAAAAATTCATCAATAGCAGCAATTCCTCATTTGTTCATTATGCAGCAGCAACTTCCAGCAACTTTCTACTTCTGCATAATAGCTTTTTCTGCACAAAATAGCAGTCTTTAGCCTTCTTCCTATATTCCCCCTACATCAGCTTCCTCAACTTCCTCTTCTCCCGATGTATCATCACTTCCTCTTGCTTCATCAACTTCATTTTCTCCTCTTTTTGTGAAGAAAATAGTAACATGAAGTGATTCTAGCTTGAATCAGAGCATTCTGCACAACATCAACCTCAGAGATTTGTTGGTTGATCTTTGCAGTTTGATTATCAAGTCATTCAATAGATAGTGGAGACTTTCTGAGATCAGCGTTGCCAAGAATGTTGGTGACATTTCTGTCAATATCTGTACTATATTCCTTCCTTATTCCAGGGCATATCAATGATTCTATCTTTGCTCTTCAAAACTGTTTTGTTTACTGTGTACAGTTCAGGATCATTCTGTAACGTGTCCTCTCTCTCAGGCTTAAGACATTGGGAAGTTATAACTTTGAATATCATAGAGGAATAAGGGACGATTGAGATTGATTTTTTTGTGTCAATTTGACAACTTGATGGAAGATCATTTTGCCCAGATCAACTCTCAACCCTTTTCCTATTTTATATATCATGGTGGCTTGTTCTGTAGTTATAATTTACCCATTCATCGAAAGAAGCTAATTGTGTATAGAAATTTTGTGAAGGGTGGCAAACAATGCTGTTAATTTAGAGGCAGAACATCTAGAGATCCACTTATGCATTATACCTCCAGTGAGGTACTCAATTACTTCATCCCTATTGCCCATTACATGGTCTGCTTCTCTAAGATTATCTTCAACATTTAATCACATACATTGGTTTATTATAGCAGGTGTGAAAGAATATACTCTATTATAGAGATATATATTCCCAAACTTCTGTGAGGATGTATTTCCTATAGCAGTACTCAAATTAACATAAAGTAACCTAACGATTTTATCAATATATGGTCTTTTTCAGTAACAGATCCTAGAAGTTGTCTTTCTTTTAAGAACTCTATCAAACCATGTTCTGAGTATAAAGCAATGTCTAACACTTTTTCATACCTAATAATTCTATTCTTGTACTGGTCCCAATTATCAGAATTAGTTTTTGAATACAAATTGTTTGAGTAGATAGATACCTCAAGATCTGAATCAGACATGGTTGAACTGCTGGAGAAAGTTGGTGTGTGTGCCTCTTTGGGTGTTGGCTGGAATGTTGCCTGAGATGTTGTGGCATCTGTGGCAACATTTTGGTCAACACATGGCCTTGTAGTCCTGGCAACTCTCTTTGGAAAGAATTGTTTCAAGGGAGTTTCATCTGGAATTTCCTTTTTCAGAGGCACATTTTGTGGTACAGAAGCAGTTTGTTCTTCTCCACTTTCTTTAGTTGAGAGTTCAAAGGTCGTTTCCAAACGGTCACTACTTGAACAAGTAGGTGTAGACGTCTCAAATCTGGACCTTTTATTGCTTGGTTATGTATGAAATGTTCTCTCAAATACTCTACTCGAAAGACGAGTAGGGAAGGTGGATGAGCTTGGTCTTTTGCCCAGGGCTGAAATATCAGATGTTTCATCAACATCTATTAGGTTGTTGTCATTGACTGGGTAGCTTATATCTAAAGGTTCCTCTGAACCCTTAAATACTATGGCCTTAGATAAGTCCTATGTGGATTGTGAAGAAGATGACTGGCAATGTCGTTGTGGTTCAGTTGGCTTGGATGCTTGGATGATTCAGTGTTTAAAGGAGGGCTAGTACTCATAGGAGTGTTGGCCGGTGTGTTGGCTGACATTGGTGTTGACATAGGGGAGGTATCCTATGGTGAGGTTTGAGGAGAATGTTGTGGAAATTTAGGGTTTGAGTTTGGAATGGTGATTGTTCCATCGGGTAGGTAGGGATAAACCCGAGGTGTGATTTGATTTTCCTTTTTTTAAAGTTTTAAGGGAAAATCGGACAAAATAAAAAAGAGCAGTTGAGAAAAATTTATACAAGGCAATACTTTCTTATCTAACAAAAATTTCTTAGTTTTAGGTGTTTCAATTTTACACAAACACTTACACCAAAACTATTGGGATAGATAAGCATCATGGCAGGAATTTAATTTGGTCTTATTATTTTAAGGTTTGAAATTCCTATTAAAACAAGACATAAAAATAGGGAAGAAAAAAACATAATTTCCCGAAATTAGTTAAGATCAATATCTCCAACACATATCATGTTTTGAAAATATCAACAGCAATGTTGGCAACATTTTGGACGGCACAAGTATTTTGATCCCACAAGAATTTTTCGTTTTGGCAACAAATCAAGACATGTTTTACATACACTCTATGAATTTGATCACTGGACCAATTTAACATTTTTCCATTGATACTCCTATAGAATAGGAACTATATTATTTCTTGGGCTTTGCCCATTTTTCACAGTTGTCAACTATTTATAAAGATTTTGCCTTATTTTGATACTATTTTTTTATGATATATAATATCATCACAGAGAACGGTATCACATTGAAAACATATCCTTATTGAATGATCAAGCTTATGTGACCAAAAGTTATGCACCATACAATAACAATAATCTGTCAGTGATATATCATAGACAAATGTCACCTGAAATGTTAGAGAACGTTTCGGCTAACATTCATCAAAAATGTCTTTTTAGAGATTACAAAGACCAAGAGATTTCTTCAAACTAAAAAATCTCTCATGGTCTAATTATGATAATACTTTGGTTTATATCAGTTATGAAGGAATTAGGGCTTCCAATATCCTCAACTATCCACTCTTTTCAATCCTTAATGCAACTAGAATGACTTCTTCTTCTACGTTAAAATAGCGGTTAATTAGAATGTCTTATATTCCGGTTAGGATATATAATCGTTCAACCCCAGTACAAAAAAAATCTATATTTCTATGATAGGTTTTACCACATATGGGGATTAAGAACAATAACCTATAATGCTACACAAGTATCGGGGTACTTTCGTCTGCGATTTTAACCTATGTCTATTCAATTACAGCATATCCAAATCTCTCCTCTCGGTTCTTGATTTGAAATAATATAGATTATGATAATTAGTGATCAATTAACTATCAAACATTCATACCAATATTGAATAAATCTTAATCAAGTAAAGAAGAAATCAAACTAATGCATTAATTCATGAAAGGGAGTTTCAAGCGATTCAATAGGAAAGCTCTAATTAAGTAATTAGCTCTTAAATATTGTCATGTCAAGAACTAATACAAACCAACATAAGCTGAAATAAAAACAAAGAAAAGAAAAAAAACTTGAACCAAAGTTGTCTCCAATCTTGTGTTGTAGCCTCCTTTTCCTCTCCAAAGTATGATATGAGATATAAGATCCCAGATGAATAATGAGGCTAGGGTTTAGGGAGTTTATAGTTGAGAGAATATGGACTTCAGACCCTAAAAATTGTGTCAAAATCGGCCCAGAACGTGATTTTTCCGCCTCGGCACCGCGGTACTACAGAATGGCACCGTGGTGCCGAAAGTACTGCGGCTTCTCAGTAATTATTGCACCGCGGTCCTGCAGAATGGCACCGCGGTCCTGCAGTCTTTCGTCCGGATCTGCCAACTTTCATCCTTTTTGCTTCGGGAGCTCCTTTTCTGCCCACTTTTATCTTCTTTTTGTCATTTTGCCATTTAGAACCGTTGTGGCTCAAAAGAAAGAAAAGAAACCATAACAAGACACTTATTTAAACAAAAATGGGAAAAATACTAACTAAAAATGACTCAAAAGCGTATACAAAATACGCCTAACAATATCCTTATTGAATGATCAAAGCTTATGTGACCAAAAGTTATGCACCATACAATAACAATAATCAGTCAGTGATATATCATAGCTAAATGTCACCTGAAATGTTAGAGAACGTTTCAGCTGACATTCACCAAAAATGCATTTTAGAGATTACAAAGACCAAGAGATTTCTTCAAACTAAAAAATCTCTCATGGTCTAAAGCTTTTGTAAAAAATATCAGCTAGTTAATGAGTATTATCAACATGTTCAATTTTGACTAGCTATTTTTCAACTAAATCTCTCAAAAAATGATGTCTAATATCAATATGTTTTGTACGTGAGTATTGAACTGGATTTTTGAAAATATTTGTTGCACTGAAATTATCACAATGCAAAACTAAAATGTTAGTTTTAAAACCATAATCGTCTAATATGTGTCGTTAGCCATATTAATTGAGAGCAACAACTTCCAGCTGCTACATATTCATATTCAGTAGTTGAAAGTGAGACACAATTTTGTTTACGACTATACCATGACACAAGATTATTGACAAGACAAAAACATCTTCCACTTGTACTCTTTCTATCATCCACATCATCAGCCCAATTCAAGTCACTATATCATATTAAATTAGGATTGGTATCTTTGGAATACCAAATTCTCAAATCACATGTGCCGGCAACATATCTAATGATACATTTCACGACATTTAAGTGGAAAATTTTGGGGCAGGCTTGGAATCAAGCACAAACACTAAATATTATATCAGGATGACTAGCAGTAAGATATAAAAGACTACCTATCATAGATCGATATAAAGTTGGGTCGATATTTTCACCAACATTATCCTAACATATCTTCTGTGACGATCCCATTGGAGTTTTCATCTATTTAGCATTTTTCAACACAAACCTCTTAACTAGATTCTTGGCATATTTACTCTGGGAGATGAAAATTCCATCTTCACTTAGATTAATCTGCAAGTCTAAGAAAAAAGTTAGTTTTCCAATCATGCTCATCTCAAATGTCGATGACATTACTTCAACAAATGTCTTTAGGTAAGACTGTGAGGTTGAACTAAAAACTATGTCATCTACATAGATTTGAGCAATAATAATATCTACACCGTGACGTTTAATGAATAAAGTATGATCAGCTTCACCACGGTTAAAACCATATTCAAGAAGGAAATTAATTAGACGACTATACCATGCTCGAGGGCTTGCTTTAATCCACATGATGCATTTTTGAGCTTATACACATAATGTGTATGGTGAGGATCTTCAAATTCTTTTGGTTGTTTAACATAGACCTCCTTATCGAGATAACCATTCAAGAAAGCATCTTTTACATCCATCTGATGTAGGGTAATTTTCAGACAACAAGCAATGACAAGTAGAAGTCTAATTGACTCAATTGTAGCTACAGGTGCGAAAGTTTCGTCATAATCAATCCCTTCGAAATGAGTATAGCCTTGAAAAATTAGATGGGTTTTATTTCTCACAACAGTTCCCGATTCATCTGATTTATTTTTAAAAATTCATTTAGTTCCAATTACATTAGTATTATATGGGCATGAAATTAAATCACAGACTTCATTTCGAGAAAATTGTTCAAGTTCTTTTTGCATTGCTTGAATCCAACAGTTATCATTGAGTGTTTCTGAAACATTCTTAGGTTCTAAAGTAGATATAAAATAAGAAAGATTAACATCTTGGTATATGGTAGACATACACACATACCTTACCATATCTCTGTAATTGAGTAGTTTTTTTCCTCTTATTCTAATCCCTCAAAAACTCCCCTATCACTTGGCCCGCTAGATGATTCTTCCTAATCCTTGATGAGGGATCCCTTCGTACTTGATTAAGTAATTCAGCATTTGATTCCTCATCGACGACCTCTGTGTTCTGTGTTTCAGGTTCAGATGTTGCTTCAGGTGTGATAACATTTGGGGCAACATCTGATTCTTCTGCAATATGCTTATTTTTCACCGAAACTATAATGTTATTTTCATTTGTATCTCCTATAAAATCAGAAAGATCATCAAAAATAATATTTACAGACTCTTGTATAGTTTTGGATCTTAGATTGTACACTCGATAAGCATGACTATTCTAAGAATAGCCAACAAAAATTCATTTATCACTCTTAGAGTCAAACTTTGCCAAATGATCTCTATCATTTAAGATGTAACAAATATACCCAAAGACGTGAAAGTAACGTAAGTTAGGTTTCTTCCATTTATAATCTCATAGAGTGTCATCTTTGTTCCAGACCTTAAGTAGACTCTATTAGTGATGTGACATGCAGTGTTCAAGGCTTCAGCCCAAAAACGTTTTGACATATGTTTAGAACTAAACATCACTCTAGCCATTTCTTGCAATGTTTTATTCTTCCTTTCTGCTACCCCATTTTGTTGAGAAGTTTTGGGAGCAGAATATTCATGAAAAAATCCATTTTTCTTATAAACTTTTGTAAATGAGCTATTTTCAAATTCTTTTCCATGGTCGGATCTAATCCAAAAAATAGGAGAATGAAATAAATTTCTTATCCTAGAGTGCATGATTCTAAACATGTCAAACGTTTGTGATTTTTCTTTAAAAAAATATATCCATGAAAATCTAGAAAAATCATCTACAATCACATAGGAATATATCATGCCTCCTAAACTTTCTACTTCAATTGGACCTATAAAATCCATGTGTAATAATTGAAAACAGTGAGACGTACCTGAATGGTGTATGTCATTATGAACAACATTATGAAAAACACGGGTTTGCTTACCTCTCATGCAATCTTCACAAATTGTTTTACCTTTAGGAATCAGTTTGGGAATGTCTCTTATCGCCTCATATGAGATCAATCTTTCTAAATTACGGTAATTAACATGACATGATATTTAATGCCACAATGTTGTGTCATCGATCCTAACACTATTTCATATTTCTTGCCTTCAACAAGATAACAACTGTCACATGTTCTTGTACCTGTCATGACACACTTATTAGCTTCATTCGTAACTTCACATGCATTCTTATTAAACTTTACCTCAAGATTGTCATCATATAGTTGACTTATACTAATAAAATTCGTCATTAAACCCTCAACATGTAAGACATTTCTTAGGGCTGAAAATTCAGGAACACTTAAGATCCTTTTTTCCAATTATTTTGCTTTTACTTACACCTCCATAAGTCACGTTACCTCCATTGAATGACTCATAGTCCCTTAGAAATTCCTTTGTACATGTCATGTGGCGAGAACATCCACTATCAAAGTACCAAAAACATGAAATATTAGTTCTTAATGCAGTTATGGCAACATTACAAACAATATCCTTTTTAGGAACCCATACTCTCTTAAAGTAAATTCTTCTTTTTGGTTCAGAATTGTTGCCTTTAGTGTTATCAGGTATGTTAGACAACTTTTTGGGCAATATTTTGCTCACTGAATTTTGAAGTTTGAAATAAAATTGTCTTAAGTGTTTAGGGGAGTTACAGTAATGACACACACTTCATTTTCTTTAACATATATGAAAACCTATTCTTTACTCCTTTTTCTTTTACAACCCACATTTTATCATTTTTATCAAAGGTACTTGAGCTTATTGTTTTAAGAGAGTTTTCATAACCAATACATTCATGTGAAGGTTTACTAAGGTTGAGTATCTCATTCAATTTTGAAGACCCAGTGTTGAGCCTACGGAAGATTGCTTCAGCTAGATCTTACCAAATTCAATGTCCTTTTGGTAAGTGCAACCTCTAAACGGGTTATCGTGCCTTTTAAATCTGCATTCTCAAGAGTTAAAGATTTTACATTTGTGTCAAGTTGCTTGAATTCTATGATTAAGTCTTTACAAAAATTTTGTAATTTCTTAATCGTGTCATCTTTGGAGTCAACTTGATCCTCAAAATCAGTCTCACTACTAGAAATAAAACAACTTAAGCAATTAATATCAGAATAGTTAAAGAATTTGTAACTCTTGGATGTTGCTAGAAATGTAGATGTCGCGCTGATGTGGACGCAAATGTTATGGCATTTGGGATGACATTGTTGATGATATTTTCATCGTCCGATAAGGACTGTTCGCGAACAGTAGTCATCATTGCTTGTGACTCTATCTCTTTGTCTCCTTCCTCTTTTCCTTCGTCATCACTAAGAGAAACTCATAGACTTTTACCAAATTTTCTCAAAGTATTTGCACATTCATTAGCATAATGACCCCAGCCCGAGCATGCATGACATTGCACAGACTCAAGTTGTTTGGGATCAAATTTTGTACGATCTGAGTTGGTTCTATTTAGTTGATTTCCTCTTTGTACTATTGGAAGAGATTTAGTGGACTTTTGATTGAAGCCTTGGTTTTGGTGCTCTTTGGATTTGAACTTATTTCTCTCATTGTTGAACTTCCTCACCATCGAATTGAATTTTCGAGTAAGAAGGGCAACATTTGCACCGTCACCAACTTCTTCAAGGTTCGCATCCTCATCTTTGATTTGACTTGAATTGCTACATTATTGATCTTGTACAATTCCTTTTGATTCTCAATGTTCATCTCATAGGTTTTGAGAATGTTCATTAAGGTATGAAGGTCCATTGTAGTAAGATTGTGAGCTTCTTCAATCACACAAATCTTTATATTGAACTTTTTAGGAAGAGAACGGAGTGCCTTTTCCACAAGTTGAGTGCTGGTTAAAGGGGCACCAATCACTTGACATTCATTAGAGATGTCAATCGACTTTTCAAAATAGGTTTTAATGTTCTCTGTTTCTTTCATCCTTAAACATTCATATCTACTCATAAGCATACGAAGCTTCGTCCAACGAACACTAGAGCTACCTTCACAATGAGTTTGTAAAGTATCACATGCATCTTTAGTCGTAGAGCAATTTTGTATGAGTTTGAACATGTAAAAATCAACTCATCCAAAAATTGCATTTAAGACTTTCTCGTTGAAGCTTGCATTATTGGTTTCTTCCGCAATCTATTCGGATTTAGGTTTAGCAAGAATATCACCTTCCTCATCTGATTGTAACATATGAACAACATATCCATTGGTTATATATATTCATGCTCTAACATCAATTGATTTGATGTGAGAACGTAGGCAAATCTTCCAATAGACATAGTTTGAACCATCTAAAATAGAATGTCTATCAGTTGTTGGATTTGCCGGATCCATAACAGTAAATAACAGGACCAATCACTTATTGTGTTAAGTGTCGGCTCTGATACCACTTGTTGGGTCCCGGGGGCTATGAAATAGTAACTAAAAATGCAAATAAACTAAATAAAACTTGAATGTCACTTCTGTTTTCGAGTGTCATGAATAATGTCGTCTGATAATGGTAACAACACAGTAGTAAAAACAGAAACCTTAGAAGTGTAAAAAGCAATGGAAATTTAAAGTATACAAAAATTTAAAATTTACACAGGTTATATATATTATATAACCTATGACGATCAATGACCGAAAGTATTGTATATATTATATACAATTGAATAATTTTTTTTTTTTACAATATTACAAATATACAACAAAAAGGAATTAAAAAATGATGAACTCAGAGATGACTTATGCCTGAAAAATATACCTAAATAGACATAGACAACATCTCATTATAATTGCTTTAATACAGAACAAATTTAGAATCTAAGCAGTAATTATAATATTGGACAGAATGTTGTCGACACGCTCAGGAAACACTGGTGATCCAGATTTCTGGGATGAAACCACAAGAGCTCTCTTTGTGTTTTTGTTTTCTGGATATCGATTCAATGTAGTAATCTCTCTATTTATAGTAGAGAGTCTTTCTTGAAAAGCTCGTTGAATCGTTGTGATGGTTGAGGGAAAGGTGGGCACCTGATTTTTTTTGTTGGAGAAGATTATGAAGCAAAATCCTCTAACTTCTTGGACTTGTTCCCCAAGCATAGCAACGACTTTGACTTGTTCTTCCCACGTTTTCATCAGCTCCTAATTACCTTGTCAAGTCACTTCTCCATCGTACTAAAAATTCCACGAGAATGGCTTCAGTCCGTGAAGGTAAAATTGTTTATCATAAAATGTTGTGACATTTGTTCCAACATTTCTTAATTTCAACTTAATACTAAAAATGATATATTGGGTAAAATGTCACTAACACAAAATTCAACATTAACATTTACTACGTACCAACATTTGCAGCTAGAAAAATTTAGACAAGCATGCATCCATACTATGATCAACCGAATTCATTATTAACTTCACCATGATTGATTAGATGAAAGATTTTACAAATTAAAGTGACCATTTAGTTCATAATCATTTGAATGATCAATATAAGGTCAGAAATTAGAATACATTACTCCCTCCAATTTTTCACCAAGAGAGTGGATCGAACAATGACAACGAAAAACTAATTTGAACTTCATCTTATATCATAATATGAACCAAAAAATTCTTCGCGCGATGCTTTTTTGGGGTCCAATTCTCATAATACTCGAATAAAAGGAGTTAGCCGTAAAAAATGCAACACGATAGAAAAGTTTATTCGTTCGTCCACGTTTTATTCTTCTTTTATATTAACAAAAAAGTTATTGTTTTTCAGCTCTACAATTTTTTTTAAAAATACAATAAAATAAAAGAATAATTTGATTCATATTGAAGAAGGACCCAACTAGTCCCCGGGCATAGCGTGATGAAGAAGGAGTTTAAACTTAAAATTCAGTTGGAGGCCTGTAGCGTGAGTTCGAATCTTGATGGGAGCATTTTGCTCTCTTCTAGGATAGTTTCTTGTATGTGATAACAATTGTTCTGTTCTCAAACTCTGATCATCCAGACACATTTTACGATTTGATGATAGTAGTGTTGAGGGACCGATATTACTATTTCTAGGAATAGTGTGCAAAAAAATTCCAAAAAATTGGGCTTTTCTTTAGTTAAAGTAGAACACGACATGTACGCGTCTAAGTAACGCGTGGAATCCTTTAAATATGTTTACAAACAGCCTTCAAATACTCACATATTAGACCATTTCCACTAACTTTTGCTTAACGTTCCCTCAACTTTTCAACCAGAAAAATTCTGTAAGTACTCTTCCCTTTTTACCCCTCCCCATTGATGCAAATTGTGTGTGTTTTTCTCCTTTTGCTTAAGGCTTTGTTAAACCATCCATGAATTATCTAAATTACATAATCTGATGATCACAAGTCTGAAAATTCAAGATCTGTGTTTTTTTAATTATAAGTTTGATTTTTTTGTACCCTTGTGATGCTTTATGTTTTCTAAATTTGGGTTTTTGGTTACAACAACAATAACATACCAGATTAATCTCACTGTGTGAAGTAAGAGGAGGATAAGATGTACGTGGACCTTAATTCTACGTTTGTGGTGTACATAGGCTGTTTCTCATAGATCTTCGGCCTAGAAGAACGCAGTCAATTTAGAAATTTAAGGAAAATAAGAAAGTAAGCTATCACAATACAAAACAAATACAGCAACACATAGAACAAAAGGATTTTGTCTTTTTTTAGGTGTACAACAAAAGTGATGCAACGATGTGTAAACAAATTAGTCATATAACTAATAGATTATAATAATCTAATCATGAAAAAAGAATGAATCTTTGGTTTTAGCTCCTTTTGCTTCACTATATTTAGCCACTTTTCCTTCTTTACTATCCACCCACCACCCCAACAAAAAGCCCCCTCTTTTTCCTCAATATATAAACTGAATTACTTTACTCCCCGCATATCGGGAGCTTAGTGCATCAGGCTGCCCTTTTTTAATTACTTTAACATTTGTTGTTTCTATTTTATCATTTGTTGTTTCTATTTTATCCAAAAAAATTATGTTGTTCGGAGTCTCCAAAAATTGTTTTCGAAAAAATGCACTACTTTGGAGGATGGACACACACCATTTTTGAAGAGTCCTAGCAACAGAGGCAAAAACAAAATCTTTGTTGTTTCTAATCTTGAAGAGGTGAAGACTTGTATTTCCCTATAGGTGATCTGAAAACTTAATTAGGGGTGGATGGATATGAGTTTTCAATTTGATGGAGAGAATGGTACTGAAATACACAAAAATGTTGATGGATCCTCCTCCTGTTTCCTGCAATTTTGGTTGTAACTTGTGTTATATTTAACATTTCTTAGCTGTCAGTTTTATGCTTTTTGCAATAGCAGCTGTCATTTTTCATGTTCCACCTTTTTTGGTGTACTAACTGTATTTCTTGAATTTGTGTTTTGACTTATTGATGTCTCAGAAAGCATTGTAGGTTTTAAAGTTGAGAGAGTATTACTAATTGATATCATCGTGTGGCTCATAATATCTATCATCTGCAATCTCATTTTATTCGATAGTTCGTCATTTTTTGTAATATGTTTGACAAGTATTTATCTTTTTAAGGTACTAGTGAAATATGGGAGGCGGTAAGGATGATTCTGATAAGGGAATCTTTTCCAATCTTGCGGGTATGGCTGGAGGTATGGCTGGTCATTCCGGTGGTCATCATGGATATCCTCCACAACAGGGGTACCCTCCGCAGCAAGGGTACCCTCCTCAAGGGTACCCTCCACAGGGTTATCCTCCCCAAGGTGGATACCCGCAAGGAGGATACCCACCACAAGGCTATCCTCCGCAACAAGGGTATCCTCCACAAGGATATCCTCCTTCAGGTCACCATGGGGCTCCACACCAGTCAGGTATTATTTTTCCGCAAGTTTCTTGGAAATGACTTGTTATACGCCTCATTGAGTAATTTGCACAGTTATTCTGCTTCATAATAGCTAGGGGGAGACTTTAGTAACCAAATACTTCTTGATAATTTCTTCCTTATAAATTTTTCATCGTTTTTTTGCTTTGTTACTTTTCAGGGCATGGTGGCATGGGGGGCATGGGCGGCATGTTAGCCGGAGGTGCTGCAGCTGCAGCTGCTGCCTATGGTGCTCATAAGCTGTCACACGGTGGATCTCATAACATGGGACATGGTGCTGCCCACTATGGAGGCGGTCAGTTTGGAGGTGGCCATTCTGGAGGCAAGTTTAAGCATGGCAAGCATGGGAAATTCAAACATGGAAAGCACGGCAAGCACAAGGGAGGGATGTTCGGAGGAGGGAAATTCAAGAAGTGGAAGTAAAACTAGTTATAGTATCAAAAACTTCGCCTGGCTTTACCATGTGCTAAAACTCGGCTCTTTGAATAAGATATACTACATGTTATTATGGCCTATAGGCCTGTGAGATGTTGTCTTGTTATATTGCATTTTCAATACTAAGTTGAGTGAGATTGATCTGCAGCAATTGAATTGCCCCAGAGGGGCTTAAACTTTTCTTTATTTCTTATCTTTTGTATATGCTCGATCACTGCATTTCCTCTTTGAAAGTAGACTGTGAAGTCTGAATAGTTGTAGAATGAGGAAACCAAACCTAGGAGCATAGTTTCTGTACAGTATTGCACTACTAACACCTTGATTGCAAAAGTTCAGAACATCTCTTCCAAGTCTTGTTTCAATTGTTTGTTTCTGTACGAAGTTAAAAGTTATTAAATGTAGTTGCACTAGGGACTCTGCCAGGAATTTTCTTATTGTGTGAATGAAGTAGGTCATTTGGTTCCTGCACTAAATTATTCCGGATTATAGTTTTTGGATTAATTTACTCCACCTGGAGGTGGGATAAAATAATTTTGAATTTGATGGTATTAGCTGCGATATTTCAGAATTATATTTTAAACTTGATCTATTCTTAAGATAATATTGTTCCGTATATCCTTCCAACGATTGTAATGACAACTTATCTTCCTAAGATAAAACAACAATCAAACAAATGAGCAAAGGGAATTCAAGTATTTGCTTTGGAAGAAGTGATTGCAAGAGAGGAAAATAATTTCAGAGAATTGTTGAGTGTAAGTTGTCAAAATGTGTTTTGCAAATGAGCCAAAGGCCTCATTTTATAGTGTTGAGAAGAAGACCCTCCAACTAGCCAATTTATGACTTTGAATGACCAAGTAATGACCATTAGTATGGAGTTACAATTCAGCCAAGTAATGGTTCAAGAGCAAAATAATGAGGAGTTAATCCTCCAAAGTCAGCTCAAACGTCAGTTTTTATTCTTCTCCAACTGATCGAACGGCCACGCGGCCTGGCAGGAAAGCGCCGTGGCGCTGTAACTCAGAGGCGCAGCCGCGCTCGCCGCAGAGTGGCGCTGTGGCGCCGAAACTTCAGGGACTTGACGCCGCGGTCCTGCATGAAGGCGCCGCGGCCCGATTCATGACTCGTTTCATCTTTTAACATATTGTACATTTCTTCCTTCATTTATCAACGTGAAACCAACGTCATTTGGCCAATAACCGTCTATTACCTTACGTCTCAAACAATTCATATATGTACCAATATCTTTTCCATTTAAGAAAATTATGATTTTTGGCATTGTATGTACACGTGTGTGGAAACAACGTTTCCGACGTGTGGGGCCCCTAATTGTTCGATTCGTAATTAAATAGAATTAACTATATTTCACGTTTAATAAATATTTCTAACATTGTTCAAACAATGTAGCCAGTCAACTTAGCTACAAAATTTTCTGAGCTAATAAGATTTCCTTTAAACATTTTATCTTCTTATTCTTGTCTATAATGAAATTAATACCTATTTATCAAAATAACCGAAATTTATGTAGAGTAATAATTATACAAGCGTCTGACATATGTACAACACCACCTATAATTTATTTATTCTTTTTTACTTTGTTTTCTTCCTTCTTTTATTTCTTACCGCCAACATTTGGTCGAAAATTACCAAACTCACCTATCTCATTACCAGCAAATAACACCTTTGCCCTTATCCGTAATTTATAAATGGGAAAAGGGTCATATTTGCCCTCAACATTTAGAAAAAGGTTTGTATTTGCCCTCCGTTAACGTTTGAGGTCAAATATACCCTCCGTTAGTCCAAATCTTTTGTATTTGTCCTTATTTAACATATTTGCCACGTGACAGCCACGTAGAGGACACATGGCAAAGTGGGACCTATATTGTTATGCCCAGTCGACGTTTGTGAACAGTAAGTCCGGCGGCGGAACAGTGATTCCGGCCAAATCACGAATCCAACTGCGACGTGTGATATACCAAAAGATTCGTCACGTCAATCCCGTCATTTCCATACCAACCACGAACGTCTATTCATCCTACAACTTCTCCAATCTCAGATCGAAAATCCACCACTGTTTCGTTCATTTTTATCCAAATTCCGGCGAGCTGAGATTGAATCGACGGCGGAGGGATACACCACTGTAACCGTCGTCTCACAGCGGTCATTTCCATACCAACGTCGTCCATCAACTCAACCCCAAATTCTCCGACGACCAAATCAGAAATCTGAGAAACCCTCGCCGCAACTTTGGATTTTTCGGCAACTTCGGTAACGTCGAGCTTCGTGGGTGGTGTCTATGTATTAGTCTCGGTCTTAGCTACATTTTGCAATCACCCCCGTGCCTCAATTCATCTTAAATCGTAATCCACCATTGTTACTTGTTGAAGCTGCTCCCTCGGAACAGTGGCGGATTTTCGATCTGAGATTGAAGGAGATGTTGGATGAATCGACGTTCGTGGTTGGTATGGAAATGACGGGCTTGACGAGACAAATCTTTTGGTATGTCACACGTCGCCATTGGATTCGTGATTTGGCCGAAATCACTGTTCCGCCGCCAGACTTACTGTTCACAAACGTCGACTGGCATAACAATATGGGTCCCATTTTCCCACGTGGCTGTCACGTGGCGGATCTGTTAATTAAGGGCAAATACAAAAGGTTTGGACTAACGGAGGGCATATTTGACCCCAAATATTAACGGAGGGCAAATACAAACTTTTTTCTAAACGTTGAAGGCAAATATGACCCTTTTCCCTTTATAAATATATATGAAGAGGTTTGTTGTCCATCATCAACGTTGTTTTATTTCCATTCCATTTCACATATAACAATCAAATTATCACTATCTCGTATCATCGTGCACTATCATTGCTTCATGTATGGTCCAGAAAAATATATAAAATTGTTAGTGTTAATCTAGTATCATCAATGAATAAGCACAATAAAAGAATAATAACTCTATTGAAATTCAAATCAACAATGAAATATTCAGCAAATTATAAAAAACAGCACTAACTTGTTACGATAGAGGCCTGCTGTCGCAGTGTCCTAAGACATAAATTCGTCCCCATTTGTGTTGTAGTTCTTCGGACGTCTATCTTGAGGATACAACTATCTGGTTCGAGTTCTTGCACAAGAACTAGACCCTGGCGAATTTACTTTATGTTGTTTTTCAGAAATATCTTTTTGGAAAGAAGAAGAAGTAGAAGCAAAAATCTCAAATCATTAATTGTATTAAATGATTGATTGTAGTTAGTTCTATGTTTAGTCAAGTGATCAACATGCTTTATATATCATTGATTTCGTCCATAGCAGTCTTTCATTCCAAAGGTTGTGACTATAGGGAAGAGACACAACTTTTGGACTGTTCCAGAAAATGATCGTTGCACAAGCGACGCGACTCTCACCCTTAGCATCGCGACTCTTTCCCCCGGCGCCGCGGCCCTTACCCAAGGCGTCTCGGTCCTAATTCATTTTGGAATTCCAGTGAGCTACTGCCAATCAGGCGTCGCGACTCTCGTCACGGTAATTTCCTCTTTGGTTACTGGACAAAAGGTGTCGCGGCCCTAGTCCCAGGTAGGGCTGTTAGCGGTCCGGATACTCCCGATAATTACCCGAGAACCGGACCGGTAAACCCGGACTGATACTCGGACCGAAACCTTAACGATTCGGATACGAGTACCAAAAAAATACCCGAACCGATAAGGAGTCGGACCGATAACCCGGTAAAATACCCGCTAACACCCCCACCCACTCCCTAGTCCCCCTCCTGCCAGCTCTAATTAGTTGTAAATTAATGAAACTTTAAATGGTCATAACTTTGCGCTCGGATGTCCGTTTGACCTAATATGTTTTTGATTTCGCGTATTTTTTCGAGATAGGTGACAAACGATAAAGCGATTTGAGCAGCCGATTTCTCAAAAAACATCCGTCTTGCCAATCAATTTCACTTTTACCCCAAATTGTTATCAATTGTCCATTTTCAAATCTAAATATCTCGCGCTATATAATATATTTCAACGTAAAAATTTCGTGGTAATGTGTCAGAGAATGTCAATTTCAGTATTGAAAATTCAATTTAAAAAAAAATCAGTCAGGCAGTAAAATTCTTACCGTCCGGATCGAGAAGCGACCGATAAGTTTCGGTCCGACCGATTCGTTCAGATCAAACCTTATCGGTCCGGGATCGGTCCGGACCGATAAGCTTATCGGTATGGGACCGGTAAGTGGATACCCAGACCGGACCGGACCGATAACACCACTAGTCCCAGACGTTTCGACAAAAATTCTGATGCCATTTTCGATCACTTATTTCTTCTTAAGCTCATACAAGTCCAACAATACCTCACATTTTCTATTTAAATATCAATAATACCCCCACATTTGGATAGAAAATAAGTGTCACGCCCCGAACCCCGGGCCCGTGACTGGTGCCCTACCTGGGCACCCTTCTACCTTAACAACTAAGTAAACTACGGAAATTAAATAACACCTCATTTTTTTTTTCAAAACCAACATACGTACAAGGGCAAAGCCGACAAGGCTGCCATAATATACATAAATAAAAGACACTACACTGTACATGAGTCCAATCCCACATATGAATACAGACCTCTAAGAGTTTTACTGAAATATGACGGGACAAGGCCCCGCCGTACCCATAACCGTACAAAAGCACATCTGAAGGAACTATACCAAAAGATAAACTCACGAGCAGGAGCTATCCAAAACTACGGCGGTCCTACACTGCAGATCACCAAGCTGCGTACCTAAACTGCGACATGAACGCAGCCCGAAGGGCGAGGTCAAGACGAAGAATGTACTAAGTATGTGAACGATGAAATCAGTAATGAAATCATAATCTAACAAAGCAGAGACATGTATGATAGCCAACCTACGAGACACAATACATAAGCGATCATATCAAGTCGAGACGCGTGCCTCAAAGTCACTACTCAAATATAACTATGGGTCTCACGCCCATAATATCAATCATGCGTGGAATCCTTCCTCACCGCGGCGATCCATGATATAATATAACACGATAAGCATACGAACACCAAGTCCCACCGTGTCCTAAAAATTATGCTAGCGAGTAGGAAAACGAACCACGGATCCGGCTGCATCATAAACCGACGGGGCAAGTACGAAAGCTATCTACCAGATCCAGCCTGCGTCACAAAATCTCATGGAGGGAGAATCCATGGAATAACAATATCCCTCGTGGTCGCGTGCCGGAATCCCACATCGTATAAGCATGACCGTGGGTAATACAAACAACCAAATCTAACCCGCCTCGGTCACATTCCGGAATCCCACATCGTATAAGCATGTCCAGGAGTATCCTCGTGGTCGCGTGCCCCGAATCCCACATAGTATAAGCATGACCGTGGGTAACACAAACAACCGAATCTAACCCGCCTCGGTCATACGCCGGAATCCCACATCGATAAAGCGTGTCGAGTATCCTCGTGGTCGCGTGCCGGAATCCCACATCGTATAAGCATGACCATGGGTAATACAAACAACCGAATCTAACCCGCATCACGGTCACATGCCGGAATCCCACATCGTATAAAGATGTCCGCGAGTATCCTCGTGGTCGCGTGCCGGAATCCCACATCGTATAAGCATGACCATGGGTAATACAAATAATGGAAGCATACCCGTGGAATCCCACATCACCGTCAGATGCGTCCAAGTAAACTTACAACAAGACGGTACTTCTCCAACCGAGAGTCGCGGCAGCGTACAAATATAATACTTGCACTCAAAGGCTATCACCAGCACACATAGGCAAGTTCATAAAATCTTTAGACTTTCATTTTATAAACTCAAGGCACTTATAGAATACTCCTCAATTAAACAAGCCAAAGTACTTATCAAGGCACAGATAGAATAATTCTCAATTAAACAAGCCAAAGTACTACGTACGTACATTCTTTTCAAAATACTCCTTTCTATGTAAAACCCCAAGATACTAACACCCGTAGTATCAAGGTGTGTCTATTTTTCAAAGTAAGTTACTACACTTTTAGAAAACTCATTTCAAAGCTTGAAATCAAGTAACTTCAAATTTTCACAATCTAGGCAACTCATGCCCATTAATCAAAATAGACAACTTTCTTAACCTTCCATAAAGCCGTTATAACCAACTTCCCATAAAGCCGTTATAACCAACTTCTCATAAAGCCGTTATAACCCTTTATGGTTTTAGACATATCCATTCTTTTTATAACCAAGAGATTTATACTTTTAAAACCAAGTATCACATACTTACAAATCAAGTTCTTAACTTTCAAAATACTTCAAGTCTCTTAATATTTAGAAAACAAGTTTCCTCTACTTTTAAACCTCAAGTAAATCACTCTTTTAACTCCCCTAAAGTCATTATAACAACCCTTAGGTTTTGGAACTAAGGCACTAGCCAAAAGGTTTGGAAACCACTTCCTTTTCAAGACTCTATGTACTTCAAGTAAAATACTTTCACTTTTAAGAATCCAAACTTCACTAAGGAAATGGATTATACAACTTACAATTTAAACATCAAAGTACAATCAAGGAAGTACATAGAACAAATTCTATTTTAGGCAATCCAAATACAACCAAGGAATGAATCATTTAAGGAGTAGGACATACTTTCTTTATCTTAAGGAATCATGCTACAAGAGGAGATAGTTCACATATCTTTTCGGCTAAATCCACAAGCTAAGCCGAATACGCCGTACGTAGAAGTGTCAACCTATAATGGTCACAACATGACTATCAACTTCTAGTCTCTAACATAGAATAATACTAAGTATACGGTCTCTAATTCTACGGAAAATCGGGCAGCACTTCCTTTGTTTCTACTTACTTTGCCGCCTTTTTCAAGGCCGAATACAATAACCAAACATGCCACATTTAAGGCTCAACATACCAACCAATCAAAGGGGATTACACGCCTTACAATACGTGTAAAATTCCGCCCCACAATTCATACCAAGTAGTTTAATACTCACAAGCCATTCTCGGCCAACAATAACTCAACACAAGTCCTTTCCAATTCTTTTTCAATTCTAAGTTCTAAGGTCTAACATGTTATATAGTCATAAACAACTTCAACAACTACAATTTCCTTCTTTATACAACATGCGACGACTTAAACTAATAATCAACTTGAATTGTAATCTTAAGGCTAAACATGCTAGTTTTCGGATTAGGGTTCCAATAGCCAATATACTTATCAAACTTCATAATATACATCTCATGATTGCTAATAACCGTAACTACAATGATAAGTAAACCTTAATTACTAAAACGACAAGATTTATACCTTTACAAGCCCTTAAAATTTCCAAGATTCAAAGTCGCTCCTTAGCAATTCTTAGCTCCTTTCCTTATGTTCCAATCCGCTCCAAGCACTCCTTAGAAACCTATGAAGAACCCATCTTCAAGTTCCAACTTCAAAGTTGAAGAACTCCTTAAGTTTCCGCCTTGCGACTAATACGAAAACGCCGTTTTTCCGAAATCTTTCTATTGAGATATCCTTACAATACCCTTAGGGACCTTGGGTTTAAGTCTTGTGAATAATGGATCAAAACTACAATTTTTTGTGTGGACAAGATAGTGAACCCGAGAGCTATCACATGAAGAACAAGGTGTTGTGATTTTTTTCTAAGTGTTGGAAGACCTTGTCTTGCACTAGTCTAGTATATATAACACAACGGCGGCCAAGATTATAACAAATGTGTGGCTTGGATGAAGATCATTAATTAAATAGCCAAGTCGACTTCGTCAACAATCTCGCCAAGAAGACTTATCTTCCTTGATGGTCAATGACCATTTTACCCTTACTATTTTCGACCAAGACCATGTGGGGGAGGTGCCACATGTCGCCCTCCCATTCGTCCATAAAATTCCGTAACCCTCGTGGGCCCCACAAAAATGTAAAATTCCTCGGGTGGGCCCCACATGACCAAATCCGTAAAAATAAATTTCCATAATGTTAATAAGTTTCATACTCTTCAAATAATGAATTTTGAGAATCCAATTCTCAACAACGAACATTTTTCCTTTCCGACGTCCGGAAGATTTTCCGTCGGAAAAACAATTCTTCCTTTCGTACTAATTTCCAAGTCTTGATTCCTTACGTACATTCTCTTATACATGTCCTGGACTTACGGGGTGTAACAATAAGATAATGAGGAACTTAACATTATTCTGAAAGAACTCGATATGATATGCATCGGAAAATATGTCTTTTGGACTTGAACCGTTCGTAGTGAATACTTATCGGATCTACTTTGTGAAATAGTGGACGTGTGTCTTGAACTATTCACGTTTTGTTGTAACCAAGACAACAGGTATCGCACATATCATATCAACATATTTCAATTCTTACGGTTGTATTCATTTCGGTCGTGAACAACTCTTTTTTCGTGAGAATTTCTAGAGAACGTAGCCATATCGGTTCCCACAGATGCGACCCCACATCAATCTTATATAGGTAATACCAAACAAGAATAGTCTGTACTATTCCACCATAATAGCTTTTAGTATTATTAAGAATAGTATTCATTTCTTAATCGTCAACGGATTAACACACTTAGTTCACCATAGGAATGAACATATGTGTGTTCTATGCTCCTTGAGTCTTCCCCAACTAGTTGTCCTATTGAACCTAGACCATGGGATCTCCAATTATGCTAGGTTAGGTTTCCGCTAAGTAGTGACTCATTGTATTGGCTTTAAGCTCATTCTTCTCGATGTCGACTTACTCTCTGTTAAGGCATTTTGTCAAATGATCTGCTATATTGTCCTTTGATTTCACATAATCAATGGAAATAATTCCATTCTTCAGCAAGATTCGTATTGTATTATGACGTCGTATTATATGTCTCGATTTGCCATTGTATATTTGATTATTTTCCCTCGTCAGGGCAGCCATACTATCACAATGTATGCAAATGGTTGTCACGGACTTTGTCCACAACGGAATACCTTCTAGGAAGTTCTTGAGTCATTCTGCCTCTTCGGCAGTTTTGTCCAAGGCTACAAACTCTTTTTCATAGTTGATCGCGTATTCACCGTTTTCTTTGATTATTTCCAAGATATTGATGCTCCATTAAATGTAAATACATAACCACTTGTGGACTTACTTTCCGAATGGTTGAAAATCCAATTAGTATCACAATATCCTTCTAAAATAGGAGGATATTTTGTATAATGTAACTCATAGTTTATTGTATGCTTTAGATATCGGAGTGTCCTAATTAGTGCAAACCAATGATCCTTTCCAGGAATATGTGAGTATCGACTAAGTCGACTCACTGTATATGCTAAGTCTTGTCTCGTACAATTCATTATGTACATTAAGCCTCCAAGAACTTGTGTATACTCCAATTGAGACATACTTTTACCCTGGTTTTTCTTAAGGTGACAAGAGGGATCAAATGGTGTAACAACCGGTCGATCATCATAGTGTCCAAACTTTCTAAGGACCATTTCAACATAGCGGGATTGAGTTAAGATGTAACCGTCAGAATTCTTTTGAATTCTAATACCAAGAATGACATCCGATATTCTCATATCTTTCATATCGAAAACGGCATGCAACATCTTCTTAGTTTGGTTAATTACATCTTTATCCGTTCCCATAATTAGCATATCATCATATAAGCATATAATAATACATGCATTCTTACATTCTTTAATGTAGACATATTTATCACATTCATTTATTTGAAATTTATTTGATAACAATGTATTATCAAACTTTAAATGTCATTGCTTTGGAGTTTATTTAAGTCTGTATTGAGACTTAATCAATTTACAAAACTTCTTTTCTTGACCTTTAACAACAAATCCTTCGGGTTGTTCCATGTAAATTTCTTCATCTAGTTCACCATTCAAAAATGTGGTTTTCACATCCATTTGGTGTATTTCCAAATTATGAATCGCCGCTATAGCAATTAACGTCCTTATAGACGTAATTCTGGTTACTGGTGAGTAAGTATCAAAGAAATCTACACCTTCTTATTGACGAAATTCTTTGGCTACTATACGAGCTTGTATTTTTCTAAAGTGCCATCAGGCCTTAATTTCCGTTTGAAAATTCATTTATGACCTATTGGTTTTTGTCCCGAAGGGAGATCAACCAATATCCATATATTATCCATATATTATTTTGCACAATGGATTCTACCTCACTTTGGATAGTCTCCTTCCAATAAGGTGCTTCGGATGATTCCATAACAGCCATATATGTTTGAGGTTCTCCTTCAACGGAAAAAGTCATGAAATCTGGTCCAAATTTTTTGACAATTTTCCCACGTTTACTTCTTCTTGGTTCCGATTTTTCTTCTAGAACACATGAAGTAAGATTATTGTCACGCCCGTTTTTGACCTCGGGGTCTGAACGGTATCTGCAACGTTGCTCTTTGGCGCGGTTCCCTGATGGAGCAAAAATGCTTGTTTTGAGGAGTCTCCACCTAATTAGTTAAGTGAATTAGGACACTTGAACTATTGCAATAAAATACTGCAATTGATCTCCATTTAATTGGTCTGCGAAATTAATGAGATTCTTGATCAGGGTTCTTTATTATCCTAAAGGGAAGGGGTTAGACATCTTTTAAGATCCGCTAACTTGCGGCTATCCAATTGTCACGACCCGAACCCCGGGCCCGTGACTGGTGCCCTACCTGGGCACCCTTCTACCTAAATGACACAAGTAAACCGCAGAACTAAATAACACCTCTTTATTTTTTTAAAACCAACGAACGTGCAAAGGAAAAGCCGACAAGGCTGCCATATAATATACATAATCAAAAAGTACTACACTGTACATGAGTCCAATCTCACATATGAATACAAACCTCTAAGAGTTTTACTGAACTATGACGGGATAAGGCCCCGCCGTACCCATAACTGTACAAAAGCCTGTACTGAAGGATCTATACCAAAATGATAAGCTCTTGAACAAATGGAGCTATCCAAAACTCTGAGCAGGGGTCCTACACCTGCAGATCACCAAACTGCGTACCTAAACTGCAGATTTAACGCAGTTCCCTGAGAGCGGGTCAAGACGAAGAATGTACCAAGTATATGAAACAATAAATCAGAAAGGAAATCACACAGTCCACATATAACAGGAAGCAAGTATGATAACTCAAAACAACAGCACACTGAACCTTGCAAACATGAGAGTAATGCAATCATCTTTATCTTTTAAGTTATGCTTTTAACAATGAGATTAATTGTTCCACTTTAAGTCATAAACTCACTGCACCCTTTCATTAATGAAATCACTACCGTTTCAAAACACGGGCGTCGTGGTCGCTGTGGTCAACCACATACGTGGTTATAATGCAACATATCATAGGACTATTTCACCCGCATAGGTCACGTGGACCCGCAATGAGTCATCGGTACACGATACTCGCATCACGGATAGCTAATACATGGCTTATATATATCCCGGGAATTTAACCCGCCCGAGTCTATCCGACCCGCCGTGAGTGTGTACCACTCACACCATGGGGAGCTACTCCATGATATCTTTTTAACCAAGTCATTTGGCCCTTTGCTGAGGGACGCGGAGATGTGGAAATATGACACTTGCACGAATGTCTATATGAGCAACCCATATGCAAGCAAACCATTCTTGACCTTTATTTATAAAATGAATAAACCATCATTTTAGCAAACCAAGACAATACCATGCCTTTCCTTTTTACACAAACCAAGACAATACCATGCCTTTCCTTTTTACATAAACCAAGACAATACCATGTCTTTCCTTTTTTCATAAACCAAGACAATACCATGCCTTTACACAAACCAAGACAATTACCATGCCTTTACACAAACCAAGAGAAATTCTCATTTAAGCAAGCCAAAGTACTATCAAGGCACAAAATAGAATAATTCTCATTTAAACAAGCCAAAGTACTATCAAGGCACAAATAGAATAATTCTCCTTTAAGCAAGCCAAAGTACTATCAAGGCACAAATAGAATAATTCTCATTTAAACAAGACAAAGTACTATCAAGGCACAAATAGAATAATTCTCCTTTAAGCAAGCCAAAGTACTACGTACGTCCATTCTTTTCAAAAGACTCATTTTTATATAAAACCCCAAGATACTAACACCCGTAGTATCAAGGCATGTCAAATTTTCAAATTAAGTTACTACACCTTTAGAAATTCATTTCAAGGCTTTGAAACCAAGTAACTTCTAATTTCACAACCTAGGCAACTCATGCCTATCAATCAAATAGACTATTCTCTTAACCTTTCATAAAGTCGTTATAACTAATTTTCCATAAAGCCGTTATAATTCTTTATGTATTAGACAAATTCATTCTTTTTATACCCAAGAGACTTATACTTTTAAAGTATCATATACTTTCAAATCAAGTTTCTTAACTTTAGAAATCAAGTCTCTTAACTTTAGAAATCAAGTAGCTTATACTTTTAAATTCCAAGTAATTCACACCTTTAAAACAAGTTACTTCTCTTTAAATCATGTCATTTCTCATCTTTTAAATCAATTAAGTAAATCACTCCTTTGACTCCCCTAAAGCCGTCATAACAAACTTCCCATAAAGTCATTATAACAACCTTTGGGTTTTGGAACTAAGGCACTATCCAAGAGATTAGGAAACCACTTCCTTTTTAAGACTCTAAGTACTTCAAGTAAAACAGCTTTCACTTTTGAAAATCCAAATATTATCAAGGGAATGGATTATAACAACTTCCAACTTAAACATCCAAAGTACAATCAAGGAAGTATATAGAACAACTTCTATATTAGGACATCCAAGTACAATCAAGGAAGTATATAGAACAACTTCTATATTAGGCAATCCAAGTACAATCAAGGAGTAGATCATTTAAGGAGTGGGATTTACTTTCTTTACCATAAGGAATCATGCTAGAAGAAGAGGAGATGATTTACATACCTCTTCGGCTTAATCCACAAGCTAAGTCGAATACGCCGCACGTAGAATTGTCAACCTATAATGGCCACAACACGACTATCAACTTCTAGTTTCTAACGTAGAATGATATTAAGTATACGGTCTCTTATTCTACGAAATATTGGGCAGCACTTTCTTTGTTTCTACGTACTTTTCCACCTTTTTCAAGGCCCGAAATTAATAACCAACATGCCACATTTAAGGCTCAACACATCAACCAATCAAAGGGGATTACACGCCTTACAATACGTGTAAAATTCTGCCCCACAATTAATACCAAGTAGTTCCATAGCCAATGCCATTCTCGGCTAACAATGTACAACAACACCAAGTCTTTTCCAATTCTTTTCAATCCAAGTTGTTAAGTCTAACATGTTATATAGTCGTAAACAACTTTAACAACTACAATTCCTTCTTTATATAACATGCGACGACTAAACTAATAACCAAATTGAATTTCAATCTCAAAGGCTAAACATGCTAGTTTCGGATTAGTGGTTCCAATATCTTTAACACTTATCAAACTTCAATATATACATCTCATGCTTGCTAATATCCATAACTACAACAATAAGAAATCTTCAATCATTAAAACGACAAGATTGTTACCTTGATAAGCCCTTATATAACTCCAAGATTCAAAGTCGCTGCTTAGAAATCTTAGCTCCTTTCCTTCACGCTCCAATCCTCTATTTGAAGCCCTTAGAAGTTCACACACAACTTCCCTTCCATTTCCAACTTCAAAGTTGAAGAACACCTTAGGTTTTCGCCTTTCGACTAACGTGAAAACGTCATTTTTTCGGGATCTTTCTATTGAGATATCCTTATAATACCCTTAAGAACCTTGGATTAAAGTATTGTGAATTATGAACCACAAACGAAAATCTTTTGTGTGGGGAAAAGCTCAAACCCGAGAGCCCTCTTGATGAACAAGAATGAAGTCTTGAAATTTTCTAAGTGTTGAGATAAGTCTTGATACTAGTGTAGTATATATAACACAATGGAGGGCCTAGATCAAAACACTTGTGTGGCTTGGATGAAGAAGATTTAATATCTAGTCAAGTGGGCAAGTTGACTTAGTCAATAATCTCAAGCTTGTCTTCAAGACTTGATCATCCTTCTCTTGGTCAAATGACCTCTTTGCCCTTGGTCCATTTCGAACATGCCCATGTGGGGGGGTGACATGTGTCGCCCTCCCATTCATCCATAAAATATTAAAACCCTCGTGGGGCCCACAAAACGTAAAATTTCCTCGAGTGGGCCCTACGTGTCCAAATTCGAAAATAAATTTCCACAATGTTAATAAATTTCATACTCCTCAAATAATGTATTTTGAGAATCTAATTCTCATCAACGAACATTTTTCCTTTCCGAAGTTTGGAAGATTTTTCCTTTGGGAGACAATTCTTTCTTTCGTTCAAACTTTCAAGTCTTGTGTTCTCGCGTCTATTCTCTTAAACATGTCCTGGAATTACGGGGTGTAACACCAATCAAACCTAGGTTAATTGTATATTGGCTTTTTATTCTACATATTCTAAGCATTTTTCATAATTTACAATTAAAATAAAATGCAATACAGAATAATAAAAATAAAATTAGACAACGACATAAAATAAAACTTCGGGACATCTTTTGAAATGCATCTCCGGGTACCTGTATAAACACTTAGTAAAAGTGTCAGTAAGAGAGTAAATAAATTTTCAAAGAATGACAAGAATTAAAAGTAAAACCCATATTTTATACATGGGAGGCCTTGAAAATCAGACGGAGATTCCTTCATCGGCCAAACTATTTTATTTCGTCTTTTCAACTGTGGAGGCCTCAAAAATCGATGGATAACTTTTTCATTAGCCAAAGCAAGTGTAGTATCTCTTCAAAAATCAGTATACCAACAGTGTAGTATTTATTCTAAATCAGTTTAATAAAATCAAAAGGGGCAAAATCGTCTAGAAATCAGCCCAAACCCGACAAACAGTCAACACCAAATAGTAAAAACCAGTGAGTGAAATGTCTGTGAGGCAGTGGAAACAACAACATAGCAACGAAAATGGCTCTAAAATCAGCCTAAGAACAAACAGTACGGTTCGACGGAAACCGCTATTAATGTCGGAAAACTTAGAACGTCATCGGAGATAGTCCACTAGCAAAAGCAGACAATAAACTCCCCCAAACAGCGAACCA
This sequence comes from Przewalskia tangutica, assembly GCA_029844215.1. Taxonomy (NCBI): domain Eukaryota; kingdom Viridiplantae; phylum Streptophyta; class Magnoliopsida; order Solanales; family Solanaceae; genus Przewalskia; species Przewalskia tangutica. The sequence goes on along the minus strand of CM056718.1, from coordinate 137,541,693 downwards.
ACAACGGTCGCCAGAATATTTAAATTCCGACCAAACCCCAAAAAAAATAAAAAAAATAAGTCCAGTTAAACAAAACCAACAAACAAATTCCGAAAATAAATCCAATCGAGGTCTTCGGAGTTTTTAAACTTCGGTTAGTTACCCCAAGGTCATAATAATCAGTCCAATAGTCAACATGTCCAAAAAATACCGAAAAATAAAGCCAACAGTTCCCAAATATTAAGGCGATCGGAGTCGCCGGAGTTTTTTAACTCCGGCGAGATAATCCCTAAAAAATAAAATCCAATGAGTCAACCAACAGTATACCGAACCAAATAAAAGCCGAAAAAAAAGGGTCACCGGAGTTTTAGAACTTCGGTCAGTTATAAAAAGAAAATCAGTCAGCTAACAACCAAAATAATAGCAACAAGGGTAAGTTTCAACAGCACAAAAAGAGAGCGGGAGGTGGCGTCACTACCACGGCGAGGTTGCCGGAGGGACCCACCGCAATGGTGAGGTTCGACGGTGAACAATGAGGTGGGTATGGAGTCCGCAGGGTTCGATGGGAGCAGTGGTGGCCGACGGGTTTAACAGGAGAGAAGGTTCTCGCCGGTCATCACCTCCGGCGAAACAGGGGTGTGGTGGTGTGTTATAGATTAAGAATATAGGAATTGGGATGGGTTTGTTTAAGCAATGAAAAAATGGAGTGTGGATGTTGATTGTTTTGAGAAATATGAAGGGTAAAAGTAATAGGTGCTGCTGAGTGTTCTCCAAAAATGAAAGGGAAGTTGTTTTATTTATTGGGAGATTTTAGGTTAGAGTTTGGATTTTTGGGGGGGAAAATAAAAAGGGTGTTTGGATAAAATTAAAAAATGGTCTTGGATTGGACTGATTCAAATTGGGCCTCAGACTGGATTGATTTGACGAACTTGGCTTGAGTAAAAATACAACAGTGTTTATTATTAAAAAATAAAAATATTTAAAGAGATGCAAAATTATTAAAATAAAATAACTGAGTAATAATAATAAAACATGATATTAACAAAGACCTAATGCTTAATAAAAGATGCAATTCCATTTTGTGAAAAATAAAACATAGAATATTAGGTAAAGATATGCAAAATAACGATTAAAATGTGGTCTGCTAAAATACTTAAAAATGCAAGAAATGACCGAAAAATGGGTCAAAATTGGGTGTCAACAGCATGCCCCTCTTTGTACGGAGATGATGGAAGAGTCTTCGGACAAAGATGTTGACTGGTAGCCAATTTTATCCGGTTTTATAACTAGAAAATCAAAAGCGGGGCTGATGCAGACTTAAAATTATGCCCCAGTGTTGAATTATGTTGACACTGGATTACAAGTGCAGTGGGGTACTGGAAAGACAAGGTGTTTTTTTCCCAAAATGCCTCTAGGGTGTTTGTACCCGAGGTCAAGATGCCAAAGGTGTTTGCAGATGCTGAGATGTACGATCAGGATGATGATGACGTCATTGTGTTGACGTGGTGATGTCGTCATTGTGTTGATGATGGTGTCATTGTGTTGACGCGATGATAATGGCGTCGATGCCTAGACGTGATGCAGATGTTCGTCGTTGCATAGACGAAACATAGATGAAGCCGTTGCATAAGCTTAAATGAAATAACGTCGTTGCATATACGCGATGCAGATGTTCGTCGTTGCATAGACGAAATATAAATGAAGTCGTTGCATAGGCTTAAATGAAATGACGTCGTTGCACAGACCCGATGTAGATGATCGTCGTTGTACAGACGAAACATAGATGAAGCCATTGCATAGGCTTAAATGAAAGGGCATCGTTGCACAGACGTGATGCAGATGTTCGTCGTTGCACAGAAGAAACATAGATGAAGCTGTTGCATAGGCTTAAATGAAAGGGCATCGTTGCACAGACGCGATGCAGATGTTCGTCGTTGCACAAACGAAACATAGATGAAGGCGTTGTATAGGCTTAAATGAAATGGCGTCGTTGCACAGACGTGATGTAGATAAAGTTGTTGCATAGGCTTAAATAAAACGGCGTCGTTGCAAAGACGCGATGCAGATGCTCGTCATTGCACAGACGGAACATAGATGAGGTTGTTGCATAGGCTTAAATAAAAGGGCATCGTTGTACAGACGCGATGCAGATGTTCGTCGTTGCACAGACGAAACATAGATGAAGCCGTTGCATAGACTTAAATGAAAGGGCGTCGTTGCATGTTAGCGATTTTCCACACGCTTAACGCAAGTGTACGTATTGTGACAAGTAATATAGTCTTGGTAAGACGGAATATCATCCTCAGGGACTGCTGTTCAATTACCAGACATCTATCCTACGTTATCTATTTGACTATCGATATTTTGTTCTGGTTTTATCTATAAACTACTGAAGTAACTGCATAAATTAACTAAGATACTTTATTTGAATCAGTTATGGTGGAAATAGGGCTTCCAATCTCCTCGACTATCCACTCGCTTTAATCCTTAATGCAACAATAAAGATTCTTCTTCTATGTTAAGATAGCAGGTTGACTAGACTTTATATTCCGGTTAGGATACATAAACGCTCAACCTCAGTGCAGAAATCTTCTATATTTCTATGATAGATTTTACCACATAGGAGGATTAAGAACAATAACTTATAAAACTACACAAGTATCAGGGTATTTTCATCCACGATTTTAACCTATGTTTATTCAATTATAGCATATCCAAATCTCCCCTCTCGGATCTCGATTCGAAATCATATACGTGATCATTAATTATCAAACAATCAAATCAAATATTGAATAAATCTTAACTATATGAAGAAGAAACCAAAATACTGCATTAATTCATAAAGATAAGGTTCAAGTGATTCGAAAAGAAAGCCCTAATTAAAAGTTTAGCTTCTAGCCATAGACATGCTAAGAACCAAATTAATATCCAACATAAACTAAATCAAAATAAAGCAAAAAAAAAAGAAAATACTTTGGAACAAGTCTCCAATCTTGTAGCCTCCAAGAAACTAGGTATTGTTGTCAAGAAAGGATTGTGGAACCCTTAAAAAATCTGCCCAAAGGGCCTTTTATAAGCTCCCAAAAACGTGTGCCCTGGAAATCCCTGCCCTTGACTAATTCCCATTCAGATCTGGACTGTTTACCGCCTCGGCGTTGCGGCCATGCAGACCGGCGCCGCGGAGACGTAACTCATGTAGCCTCTCAGAATTTGGGCGTCGTGGCCCTGCATTTCTGCGCCACGGCGCTGCTTTGCCTTTGTCTGGATTTCCAGCTTTCGTCAATTTTGGCTCGGGAAACTCCTTTTCTGCCCACGTTTTGCTCTTTTTCGTCACTTTACCTTTTTAAATCAATGTGACTCAAAAGGAAGATAAACTACCCTAACACGACACATATTTGAGTGAAAATGGGCAAAATACTAACTAAAAATGACTCTAAAAGTGCATATAAAATATGTAACAAACACCTCCAAACTTAAAGAAAATAAAATAAAAGACTCAAAGACTCTGATCACTTGCTGGACAAATGTCACTAGAAAAACATGAATGTCAGTTGAGATAATATGCAGGAACAGATATAGCATGAATTTTTAGCACTCTAAAACTTTCAAGTCAGAGATCTTCAGGACTTTTCAGGGTTGTAATGTAGGCTTAGGCAGGGGTAGGTAAAAATAGGCATTTAGGCTCAATTTACGTATCATAAGCTATTTTCATTCAACTCCTTTTCCTTTTTTTCCTTTTTAATCTCATACCTATTTTTCCTCTTTTGTTTTGAGAGAATGAGATACATTATAAATAACAGACACCTCCAAACTTAGGTTTTTGCATATTTTTCATTGGGGTGCATTAATTTTTCACTCTCTTTTTGTTTCTTTTTCAACACTTTTTATTCCAAGAATCTTCAATTTTCACTTATGGCACAAACATGGAATCATAGGGTGTCAGAGAAAGATCTTATTTAGACTCAAAGGGGATGACTAGCAAGGGTAAGAAGGGCTAACAAAGAAATGTCTGAGTCATCTCCCTAACATGTACATCCTAACTATTTCGCCTCAAATAACAAGCAAGCAGACACAGAGACTTTATCATTAACAACGCATAAATTAAGCACGGATACCCCAAATAATTTGATTTCATAAATTCTTGACATATCTAACTTAAGCGTTCAGATTTTGCTTCTAATTCCATTACATTATCCTACTTAATTCGTTAGGCGTTTCAAGTAACTACAACATGCATTATCGTAAAAAAAATTGACTCATATAAAACATAAAAAAAATCAAATAGACACAAAATAGACAACCAAAATACACTAAGAACCCCCCCCCCCAAACTTAAATCACACATTGTCCCTAATGTGTACAAGACTCAAAATAAAAAGACGGAACGACCTACAGACTTTACGGTTTAAAATAGTGGTAGTGGCATTGACATGGCAGACAAGTAAAGGTCAAAACAGAATCAAAGACACAAAAGAAAAGAAAATAAAAGACTCAAAGACTCTGATCACTTGCTGCACAAATGTCACTAGAAAAACATGAATGTCAGTTGGGATAATATGCAGGAACAGATATAGCATAAATTTTTAGCACTCTAAAACTTTCAAGTCAGATATTTCGCAAATTCATTTCAATCATGCACAATGGAAGTAAGAATATCTAACATATGCATGTTAATTTCAAAATTTTATGGCATGTTCACTTACTATTCTCCATTAATCATAGACATACATACTAGAGATATTCAGGACTTTTTAGGGTTGTAATGTAGGTTTAGGCTGGGATAGGTAAAAATAGTCATTTAGGCTCAATTTACGTACCATAAGCTATTTTCATTCAACTCATTTTCCTTTTTTTTATTTACTTTTTAATCTCATACCTATTTTTTCCTCTTTTGTTTTGAGAGAATGAAATACATTATAAATAACAGGCACCCCCAAACTTAGGCTTTTGCATATTTTTCATTGGGGTGCATCAATTTTTTACTCTCTTTTTGTTTCTTTTTCAACACTTTTTATTCCAAGAATCTTCAATTTTCACTTATGGCACAAACATGGAATCATAGGGTGTCAGAGAAAGATCTTAATTGGGCTCAAAGGGGCTGACTAGCAAGGGTAAGAAGGGCTAACAAAGAAATGTCTGAGTCATCTCCCTAACATGTACATCCTAACTATTTTGCCTCAAATAACAAGCAAGCAGACACATAGACTTTATCATTAACAACGCATAAATTAAGCACGGATACCCCAAATAATTTGATTTCATGAATTATTGGCATATCTAACTTAAGCGTTCAGATTTTGCTTCTAATTCCATTACATTATCTCACTTACTTCATTAGGCGTTTCTAGTAACTACAGCATGCATGATCGTAAAAAAAAATTGACTCATATAAAACATAAAAAAAATCAAATAGACACAAAATAGACAACCAAAATACACTAAGAACCCCCCATCCCCCCAAACTTAAATCACACATTGTCCCTAATGTGTACAAGACTCAAAATAAAAAGACGGGACGACTTACAGACTTTACGGTTTAAAATGGTGGCGGTGGCATTGGCATGGCAGACAATTTCAGATAGGCGTCGCGGCCCTGTATTTTGGCACCATGGCGCCAAAACTCCAGTAGGTTCTCTGGTCTTTCGGCGTCACGACACTGCTATCTGGCGCTACGACGCCATTTTCTCTGCAGCTCCCTTTTCTTTACCCTGCTGCTTCTAGTCCATGTTCTGCCTGAGATTACAAGATTGTGAGTCTGTTCAAAAGAAAAATTAACAAAATTTCTAAAGTGTTGGATTGCCTCCCAACAAGCACTGTCTTTAACGTCTTATAGCCGGACGCAGGCCCCTCTTTACATTGGATTGAGATGGATCACAGAGCTCACATATTCCATGTCATTTATCAAGTAAGGTTTCAATCTCTGTCCGTTCACTTTGAATTGGCTTCCTCTCTTCCTCTTACTTCAACTGCACCATAGGGGAATACTCTTTCAATAGTTAAAGGGTCTGACCATCGAGATTTAAGCTTTCCTGGAAAGAATCGCAACCTAGAGTTGAATAAGAGCACTTGTTGTCCTGATTGGAAGTCTTTTGGGATCAAGTTCTTATCATGTCATGCCTTGGTTCTTTCATTGTAGATCTTTGCATTCTCATAGGCGTTGTATCTAAATTCTTCTAACTCACTCACCAGAGTAGCCTCTTCTCGCTCGCCGCCTTGTTCAACTCATGTAGTCAATGCAAATCCTCCATCATGTAACTGTTCTAGATGGAATGAGCTCGTTCTTTTCATTGGTCACCACAGTCATACCACCCTTCTTGGGCACCACTTGTACATGACTCACTTATGCAATGTCAGAGATAGGATAAATTACCCCAGCATCAAGCCATTTCATAATCTCTTTTCTCACCACCTCCTTCATGTTTGGATTCAGTCTCATCTATGTCTCAATGGAGGATCTGCTCTCATCTTCTAGACGGATATTATGCATCACTGTTGAAGGACTTATCCATCTTATGTCCGCCAATGTCCACCCAATAGCACGCTTGTGAGCCATCAATACTCTCAGCAGCTTCTCAACCTCCACTGTGGATAGATGACATGAAACGATTACAGGTAAGGATTGGTTCTCACCTAGATATCGATACTGCAAATGATCTGGCAGAGTCTTCAACTCTAGTTCTGGAGTTTTCTATGTGGATGGCACTGGTCTCTCTGGCATGGTTCCTAGCTCTTCATATTTCTTTTTATAGCATGGCTCAAGGGAATCCAACCAACTCGCATACTCCATCAATTTCGCGTCATCCACATTACCCCCAACACCTTGTGTCATCACTACTTCAAGAGCATCTGCACTCCTGAACTCGCTTTCAGAAATTGTTTCTTCAAACATATCAATAGCATAACAGTTATCACTTGTCTTTGGGAAGGTTGCTGCCCGGAATACATTGAAAATCATCTTTTCTTCCTGAACACGAAGTCTCAGCTCACCTTTTTGAACATCAATGAGTGTCTGTCCTGTGGCTAGGAATGGCCTGCCAAGGATAATGGGAATCAGTTCATATTCTTCCATGTCTAAGATGATGAAATCAGCGGGGAAGATAAACTTGTCCACATTAACCAACACATCTTCGATGATTCCTCTAGGGTGGACGATGAAGCGATCGGCTAGCTGTAAGGTGATGTTTGTAGGTCGTGCTTCCCCCATTCGAAGTTTGAATAACACCGAATAGGGCATCAAATTTATACCTTCCCCCCAATCACACAAGGCCTTCTGGCATTCAAACTTCCCTATAGTGCAAGGGATGGTGAAGCTCTCCGGATCTTTCAATTTCTGAGGTAACTTCCTCTGTTGGATGGCATTGCATTCCTCAGTCAACACCACTGTTTCATAGTCATCTAACCTCCTCTTTTTACTGAGAATCTCCTTCATGAACTTTACATAACTCGGCATCTGCTCTAGAGCCTCAGCAAATGAAATGTTGATATGCAGTTGTTTGAAGATTTCCAGAAATGTAGAAAATTGTTTGTCAAGAGAACTTGTTTTTAGCCTCTGGGATATGGTGTCTTCACCAAGGGTGCGTCAACAACTGTTGGCAGTGTTCTTTGTTTCGGACGAAGGTCTCCAGTAACCACTACGTCGTCTGATGTATCGGCGCCGCGGCTCTGGAAATCTTGAGAGCCTTCTGATTCTTCCTTCTTCGAACACGGTGGTGGTGAGCTAGCTTCCACTAGTTCGCCATTTCTTAGATCAATCGCCTTGCACTGCTCTTTCATATTCACCCCAATATTGTCAGGGTGGTTCCCTTCTATTCTGTTGCTCAGCATGCCAGCGAGTTGTCCTATTTGTGTCTCTAAATTTTTGAGGGACACTCTTGTCTCATCCATGAACTGAGTCTGGCGCTTAGTGAGCATAAGTATGGCCGCCTGCAACCCATTTTGATCTTTCTGTGGGATATGAGGGTTGCATTACTGTTGATAGTTCTGTAGCCCGTGATAGTGGTAGTCCATGTTCGCTGGGTCCCTGAGATGGATCAAAACCAACAAACAAATCACGGCGCACAGTTCCATAAATAATAGAAAATAATAAAAAGAAAATAAAAGCCAAATTAGAAATTAAGAATAGATAATTTGATATTGAGACTATGTCAATCCCCGGCAACGGCGCCAAAAACTTGTTAGCGATTTTCCATACGCTTAACGCAAGTGTACGTATCGTGACAAGTAATATAGTCTTGGTAAGACCGAATATCGTCCTCAGGGACTGGTGTTCAATTACCGGACATCTATCCTACGTTATCTATTTGACTATCGATATTTTGTTCTGGTTTTATTTATAAACTACTGAAGTAATTTCAGAAATTAACTAAGATACTTTATTTGAATTAGTTATGGTGTAAATAGGGCTTCCAATCTCCTTGACTATCCACTCGCTTTAATCCTTAATGCAACAATAAATGTTCTTCTTCTATGTTAAGATAGCAGGTTGACTAGACTGTTTTATATTCCGGTTAGGATACATAAACGCTCAACCCTAGTGCAGAAATCTTCTATATTTCTATGATAGATTTTACCACATAGGAGGATTAAGAACAATAACCTATAAAACTACACAAGTATCGCGGTACTTTCGTCCACGATTTTAACCTATGTTTATTCAATTATAGCATATCCAAATCTCCCCTCTCGGATCTCGATTCGAAATCATATACGTGATGATAACTAGTGATCAATTAATTATCAAACAATCAAACCAAATATTGAATAAATCTTAACTATATGAAGAAGAAACCAAAATACTGCATTAATTCATAAAGACAAGGTTCAAGTGATTCGAAAGGAAATCCCTCATTAAAAGTTTAGCTCCTAGCCATAGACATGCTAAAACCAAATTAATATCCAACATAAACTAAATCAAAATAAAGCAAAGAAAAGAAAATACTTTGGAACAAGTCTCCAATCTTGTAGCCTCCAAGAAACTAGGTTGTGTTGTCAAGAAAGGATTGTGGAACCCTTAAAAAATCTGCCCAAAGGGCCTTTTATAAGCTCCCAACAACGTGTGCCCTGGAAATCCCTGCCCTTGACCAATTCCCATTTGGATCTGGACTGTTTTCCGCCTCGGCGTCGTGGTCGTGCAGACCGGCGCCGCGGATACGTATCTCCTGTGGCCTCTCAGAACTTTGGACGACGTGGCCCTGCATTCCTGCGCCACGGTGCTGCTTTGCCTTTGTCCGGATTTCCAATTTTCGTTAATTTTGGCTCGGGAAACTCCTTTTCCGCCCACTTTTTGCTCTTTTTTGCCACTTTATCTTTTTAAATCACTGTGACTCTAAAGGAAGAAAAACTGCCCTAACATGACACATATTTGAGTGAAAATGGGCAAAATACTAACTAAAAATGACTCTAAAAGTGCATATAAACTATGTCTAACATTGCACATACGCGATGCAGATGTTCATCGTTGCACAGACGAAACATAGAAGAAGTCGTTGCATAGGCTTAAATGAAAGGGCACGTTGTACAGACGCGATGCAGATGTTCGTCGTTGCACAGACGAAACATAGATGAAGTCGTTGCATAGGCTTAAATCAAAGGGCATTGTTGCACAGACGCGATGCAGATGTTCGTCGTTGCACAGACGAAACATAGATGAAGCCGTTGCATATGCTTAAATGAAAGGGCGTCGTTGCACAAACGAAATATAGATGAAGTTGTTGCATAAGCTTAAATGAAAGGGCGTCGTTGCACATACGCGATGCAAATGTTCGTCATTGCACATACGCGATGCAAATATTCGTCGTTGCACAGATGAAACATAGATGAAGCTGTTGCATAGGCTTAAATGAAAGGGCATCGTTGCACAGACGCGATGCAGATGTTCGTCATTGCACAGACGAAACATAGATGAAGCCGTTGCATAGGCTTAAATGAAATGACGTCGTTGCACAGACGTAATGCAGATGCTCGTCGTTGCATAGATGAAACATAAATGAAGTTATTGCATAGGCTTAAATAAAATTGTGTTGTTGCATAGACGCGATGCAAATGTTCGTCGTTGCATAGATGAAACATGAATAAAGCCGTTGCATAGGCTTAAATGAAAATACATCATTGCATAGACACGATGTAAATGTTCATCGTTGCATAGACGAAACATGGATGAAATTGTTTTATGGACGTACCTTCTTTGTGATCCGCCTAGGTTGAAATGACGCCGTTACATAAACGTTGTGCGTTTGCGACCCGCCTGGGTTGAAATGACGTTGTTGCATAGACGTTGTGCGTTTACGACCCACCTGGGTTGAAATGACGTCGTTGCATAGACGTTGTGCGTTTGTGACCCGCCTGGGTTGAAGTTCTTGCAAACCCAATCTGGATGAAGAGTTAATGCATGGATATATATAATATAAAAATGAATAGGTGAGGATTAGAATATGACCCTGTGAGTCGAAGTACCGTCTTTGTACGGACATAATGCAGTTGGGACCCTATAGGTCAAGATGACGCTTTTGTACAGATGCCAAACATGAATGTGATCCTCAAAATATGCCTCAGTTTCTGCTATATGAGGACGCTGAACTCTTTATTTAGACAAAATCGAGTCATGTGTAGGCAATTTGCCTGCTCTATCAGGGTGATCAGATGAGCTTATTTTGTTATGTGCAAAGATAAGAGAGAAAGATTTATAATAATGTGACCGAAGCCGATGTGGCTGCCTACGTATCCCGCCGAGAGAATCAGGTCAACACGTATGTCGTGATGCAAAAATAAGAATTTTTATGATTTTAAAATGATGTGGGACCGAAGTCGATGTGGCTGCCTACATATCCCACAGAGAGAATCAGGTCAAGACGTAGTTCGTGATGCAAAATAAAGTTATCAATATATGTATTTTTTTGTTGTTTTTCTGAAAAAATGGGAAGACCGCATCACATTCTGACTTTAGTTGATACCAACAATTAGTATTGCGCATAAGGATTTTTGTTTATTGCTTTCAGTCTAACCGAGACTGACTCCAGGGTAATTCATACAGCTTCAGATGGTACCTCAGACATACATGTGTCGACACACTTGCTTGCATCCAAGGTTTTGAACTACACGTATCCTCATGTTTCAAATGCCCTCACTGAAAGAAAGTCTCATCCACACATATATTCTAGTATTTTAAATTTTGGAATGTTTAGAAAAACACACTCACACTCAGAAAGATGTTCAATGCATGCAATTGTGATACCATAGGCTTGACCGTCATGTAAGTATCCACTAATGTGAGAACCCTCAGTATAAGATCATGTAGGTCTTGTCATGGGCTTGTAATGCAAGTTTTGGGGGAAGGGATGGATATCATTTGGATAAAAAGTGACTAATCCTTCCTCGAGCGTTGGACTACGTCCGTGTTTGATATTTGTGCGCTTTAATGCTGACCTGCTTCCTTTTCTTTTTTTTTGTCCCAATTATTTTGTACTGACTTCTTTTGAATTTTTCATTTGGAGCCCCTTTTCAGAGTTATTTTCTCATTTCATTCGTCATAATTTGTTTTCTTGATAATGTCGAGGCTTTTGATTTCTTCTTTTTGTGAAGTCGTCATTTGTGTTTTTTTTTCCGTTTTGGGACTTTGACAACTTTTGTCTTTGGAAATTTAAACTAGAATTTTTTGTCAGCCACGTTCATATTTGTAAAGCGCTCAAGGAGGTCGGGCCAAGAGATGGATAGTGCGTATGCACTCAAAAATGGTATAGGTGTAATATGCGGTTGTCGAAAGAATAGGTTTTAGGCTCAAAGGGGTGTACTAGGGATAATGATATTTGATAGGCTGAAAAGGCTCAAACGGATCAAAGAAAGCCTACGATCATTTTCAATACCGAGTGTTACTCAGGATTTCGCCTCAACAAACATTCCGGTCAAGTTCTAGATCACAATGCAATGCAATTGAACTTATTCTAAAACTCACCACACAATGCATATGAAACGACGAGGTTGGTTTCGTTCTTATCTTGAAAGCATGCAAGACAATATCATTTCGGGTGTGAATAAGAGGTACCAAAAGAATCTATGGTTTATCACAAATTCAACTCATACAGATTCTTACTCCTTCTTTCATATGCACACCCCTAAATGTGTTGGTATCAACCAAGTCAAACAATGGTACTTAAAATATTTTTTTGTATATTTTTTTTAATAAAGTGTATGAAATGATACTTGAAAAATATATAATTATTTTTGTATTTTTTAAATAAAGGGCACCGAACCCGAGTAGGGTTGCCTACGTATCCCGCCGAGGGAATCAGATGCGCGTAGTTCGTTCAGATAGGTTATAAAATGTATGCTTTAAAAAGAATTTATCCATGATATGATAGCAAGAGTAAAAGTTGTGTGCAAAACAAATGATTGTCCACAATAGAATAAATGCAAAGTAAAATGGTTGTCCATGATATGATGAATGTCCGTGATAGAATGAATGTAATGAAAAAATTAATGTATGTGATAGAATGAAAAGCATGGGTGAACCAAATATGTCCTCCCTTTTTATTATTATCATTACTTTTTACGTGGTGCCGAACCCAAGATGGGTTGCCTACGTATTACACCGTGTGGTGAGAATCAGACACGCGTAGTTCGGGAGGATACGTTGTAAAATGCATGATATGAAAGAATTATGTAACGAAAACTAAACACATGAATTGAATATGCATGTATAAAAATACAAAAAATATAGATAACTCAAAGTGATGCCTCGTTGAATCTGGTATCAGCTGACTTCTTTCAGTCAACATAACTCACGGTCGTTTTTGTGATGATTTTTTTTCTTTTTCCGAACGCCCTCGCTGTTTGCGAGGACTGTCTTCCTGCAAAAATATGAGAAATAGGTGAGAGTAGGAAAGTGACAAAATAATAAAATGCAGGGGTGTGACAATATAGTCAAGAATCCCCTGATTGATTCGACCGGGCTGGTGGTTGATGCTTCACAAAGTTCAAGTCGCGTTATTCAAGAGCGATTTACGCAGTAGTAGTCCTGATTGCAATGTGACAGAAAAAGTGCAAAATGCAAAGTGCAAATGCTCGTGCCCGGAGTTATAAGCACATGACATGATATGTACAGAGTTAAAAAGGTAATTATTGCTTTAAATAAAATGTACAGAGTTGCTAGCGACAAACAATAGTAAACAAAAGCATGCAAATCAAGCGCACGCCCTAATATTCATGAGACCTCTCTTATGCCATAGGTGGGCCTAAACGCTAAATATGCGAGATTATGATAAATAAGTCCAAGTCGTTAAATTGCAATGTTTTGTTGGAAATGACGACCAAATGACGGTGCACTTTTTTCAATTTCGGTGTGTCATGACCAGACTTGGATCTGTTTATCATTATCACGCTACACATATATGCTTATTGCTCGTTGGGTTGCGAAACTCGTCGACAATTTGATAGATTCCCTAATTGTGGAGACGATACCAAGGTCCGATCCACATAAGATGTATGCATGCATGACTTAAAATAAAGGGTGGTATAGCTCTATCCTAATTTTGCTAAAATTTGGCTGACTAGACGCAAGGTTCTCGAGCAGACTACTTGAGTGCGAAGGCTACGCGGCCACCGGTTGGACCGGATTCTCTGCGTAAAACGTCAATTCTCCTAAATTTGGGTATTTGAAAGAAATTTGTGGGTGTACAAAACACACCTCACGTGTAGTGTGTGATAGTGTGAATTTTCCGTAAATAAGAAAATATGAACGAAATGTCAGTTTAAGAAAAGCAGTAAACAAAAGTAACAATTAAAGCAGTTAATTACAAATTTAAAGCATTTACAACAAATTAAAAGGAAATAAAGAGCAATATTTAATTAATCTGATTTTGCAATGGTCAAGAACCTGATATCCCCAGTGGAGTCGACATGCTGTCACACTCATTTTTTATCTCGGGGTCTGAACGGTATCCGCAACGTTGATCTTTGGCGCGGTTCCCTGATGGAGCAAAAATGCTTGTTTTGAGGACTCTCCACCTAATTAGTTAAGTGAATTAGGACACTTGAACTATTGCAATAAAATACTGCAATTGATCTCCATTTTAATGGTCTGCGAAATTAATGAGATTCTGGATCAGGGTTCTTTATTATCCTAAAGGGAAGGGGTTAGACATCCTTTAAGATCCGCTAACTTGCGGCTATCCAATCAAACCTAGGTTAATTGTATATTAACTTTTTATTCTACATATTCTAAGCATTTTTCATAATTTACAATTAAAATAAAATGCAATACAAAATAATAAAACTAAAATTAAATACAACGACATAAAATAAAACTCCGGGACATCTTTTGAAATGCATCTCCGGGTACCTGTATAAACACTTAGTAAAAGTGTCAGTAAGAGAGTAAATAAATTTTCAAATAATGACAAGAATTAAAAGTAAAACCCGAATTTTATACATGGGAGGCCATGGAAATCAGACGGAGATTCCTTCATCGGCCAAACTATTTTATTTTCGTCTTTTCAACTGTGGAGGCCTCAAAAATCGATGAATAACTTTTTCATTGGCCAAAGCAAGTGTAGTATCTGTTCAAAAATCAGTATACCAACAGTGTAGTATTTATTCTAAATCAGTTTAATAAAATCAAAAGGGGCAAAATCGTCCAGAAATCAGCCCGAACCCGACAAACAGTCAACACCAAATAGCAAAAACGAGTGAATGAAATGTCTGTGAGGCAGTGGAAACAACAACATAGCAACGAAAATGGCCCCAAAATCAGCCTAAGAACAAACAGAACAGTACGGTTCGACGAAAACCGCTATTAATGCCGGAAAACTTAGAACATCGTCGGAGACAGTCCATTAGCAAAAGCAGACAATAAACTCCCCCAAACAGCGAACCAACAGCGGTCGCCGGAATATTTAAATTCTGACCAAACCCAAAAAAAAAATCGAAAATCAGTCCAGTTAACCAAAACCAACAAACAGATTCCGAAAATAAAGCCAACCGAGGTCTTCAGAGTTTTTAAACTCCGGTTAGTTACCCCAAGGTCAAACAAATCAGTCCAATAGTCAACATGTCCAACAAATACCAAAAATTAAAGCCAACAGATCCCAAATATTAAGGCGATCGGAGTCGCCGAAGTTTTTTTAACTCCGGCGAGATAATCCCTAAAAAATAAAATCCAAACAGTCAACCAACAGTATACCGAACCAAATAAAAGTCGAACAAAAAGGGTCACCGGAGTTTTAGAACTCCGGTCAGTTATAAAAAGAAAATCAGTCAGCTAACAACCAAAATAATAGCAACAAAGGTAAGTTTCAACAACACAAAAAGAGAGCGAGAGGTGGCGTCACTTCCATGGCGAGGTCGCCGGAGCGACCCACCGCAGTGGTGAGGTTCGACGGTGAACAACGAGGTGGGTATGGAGTTCGCAGGGTTCATGGTAACGGGAGCAGTGGTGGCCGACGAGTTTAACAGGAGAGAAGGTTCTCACCGGTCATCACCTCCGGTGAGACAGGGGTGTGGTAGTGCGTTATAGATGAAGAAGATAAGAATGGGGATGGGTTTGTTTAAGCAATGAAAAAATGGATTGTGGATGTTTATTGTTAGGTGTTGAGGAAGATGAAGGGTAAAAGTGAAAGGTGTGGCTGAGTGTTCTCCAAAAATGAAAGGGAAGTTGTTTTATTTATAGGGAGATTTTAGGTTAGGGTTTGGGTTTTTGGGGGAAAACTAAAAAGGGTGTTTGGATGAAATTAAAAAATGATGTTGGATTGGACTGATCCAAATTGGGCCTCAGACTTTACTGATTTGACGAACTTGACTTGAGTAAAAATACAACAGTGTTTATTATTAAAAAATAAAAATATTTAAAGAGATGCAAAACTATTAAAATAAAATAACTGAGTAATAATAATAAAACATGATATTAACAAAGACCTAATGCTTAATAAAAGATGCAATGCCATTTTGTGAAAAATAAAACATAGAATATTAGATAAAAATATACAAAATAACGATTAAAATGCGGTGTGCTAAAATACTTAAAATTGTAAGAAATGACCGAAAAACCGGTCAAAATTGGGTGTCAACAATTATCATCATTTTGAGTATTTTAGTTTGACTCATCTTGAGGCAGTGTCCTCTTCTTATGATTAAGAACACTTTTATCCTTGTCTTTGTAAGGAAAAATATCCTCAAAAAATTATGTTTCAACAGATTCCATAAGTGCGTTCTAGTGAATACCTTCAACATCGAAATTATACACCAAAATTTTTTATGCAGCACTATCAGGGCCAATATATATGCAATCCGCCATTTTCGATCCAAGTTTAGTTCTCTTTGGTAAGGGAACTTGAACTTTCGCTAGGAAACCCACACTTTCATCCTTTTGAAAGTAGGCAATCTTTCTTTCCATAATTCATAAGGAGATTGATCACTTTTCTTATGAGGAATTTAATTTAGTATCATATTTGCAGTAAGTAACGCCTCTCCCCATAAACTAAGAGGTGCGCCTGAACTAACCAACATTGAATTTATCATATTCTTCAATGTTCGATTCTTTCGTTCGGCAACTCCATTTTGTTTTGGAGTATATGGTGCAGTGGTTTGATGAATTATACCATGAGTAGAACAAAATTCTTTGAACTTATTTGATTGATATTCACCACCTCTATCAGACCTTAGAATTTTAATTCTTTTATCAAGTTTGTTTTCCATTATCGCTTTATATGTTTTAACATGTTTAAAGCCTCATCTTTGGTATGTATTAAGTATACATAACAAAATTTACTGCAATCATCTATGAATGATATATAATATTTTTTTCCTCCACTAGATGAGGTTGCTTGGTAATCACACAAATCACTATTAATTAAACCAAGCACTTCATTTGATTTCACAACAGATTTATGAGGATGACTTGCATATTTTGATTCTATGCAAACTTCACATTTAGTCATTTTGGTCATAGAACATTTTGGCAACATGCTTAACTTTACCATTCTTTGTAAAGAACGACAATTGACATGGTCTAATCTTGAATGTCATAAGAAGGAAATCAACCAAGTACATAGAAGTAGGGTTGTTATCGGTCCGGATACTCCCGATAATTACCCGAGAACCGGATCGATACTCGGACCGAAACCTTATCGTTTCGGATACGAGTACTAAAATTACTCCGACCGACATTTGAGCCGGTCCCAGAACCCAGAATATACCCGCCCGCACTACCCTAATTATATTTAATTGTAATATTCCTTAATGTTGGACTATTTTACATGTTTTAAGAATATATGTGATGTAGACTTTATGTTTTAATTTGAAGCATTGACATAAAATATATGTAGGGAGAGAAGAAAGTAAAGTAGTTGTAAATTTGTGAAAATTTAAATGGTCATAACTCTGCGCTCGGACGTCTGTTTCACCTTTTTTATTTTTTATTTCACGTATGTTTTCGAGACGAGGCCGGACAAACAGCCATAAGGCCGACTCAGTCGATTTCTCAAAAACGTCCGTCTTGCCAATCAATTTCACTTTTCCCCAAAATCGGTTATTAATTTTCCCTTTTCTTCGCTAAATATCTCGTGATATACAATAGATTTTAATGTCCAAATTCCGTGGTAATGTGTCCTAGAATGTCAATTTCAGTATTAGAAATTCATTTTTTTTAAAATGGACCCCGATCCCGACTAGGAAAAATCTTACCTGTCCGGATCGAGAACAAGACCGATAAGGTTTCGATCCGATCTCAGATCTCGACTCAGGACCGAAACCTTATCGGTCCGGTTCTCGGTCAGGACCGGTAACCTTATCGTCCGGTCCGAGTATGTCGATATCCGGACCGGACCGAACCGATAATAGCCCTACATAGAAGTAGTGCTAGTGCCTGGTAAGATGAAAACATATCCTTTTCAGAACATACGTGTATTGTAGCACCCATATCTATCCACCAATCGGTTGAATTTGTAAGCAGATTTGCTTGAGCAGCAACAACCCCAATGAATTGGTTTTTAGTTTCAGCCCGATTGGATTGGTTGACATTACTCGAACCTCCAACACCACCACCTTGACTCTTGCGAAGGCGACAATCTTTTGCTCTATGCCAGGTTTACCGCACACCCAACATACACCAATATGTGATTTCTTGAGCCCATTGGTCTTTTGTGGGGCGAATGCATTCTTCCCGGTTGCAAAAGATGGCTTGACACCAACAAACTTGCCCTTGCCTTTCTGAAACTTAGCCTTTGTTGGATTTCCTTCAACCATATTTGCATTTGGCTCCAAGGAAACATCATAAGCCTTTTCATTCTTCCGGTTATCCTATTCAACTCGAATTTTCAGAACCAATTGCTCAAAATTCATTTTCTCGGTTAGATGCTTAATAAACTTTAAAATCCTTCCATGAAGGAGGTAATTTCTCAATAATAGCACCAACAAGGAATTTCGGGTTAAGGCCCATACCTTCAACCTTTAACTCATGAACAATGACTTGGAGTTGCTCCACTTGCTTAACAACATGCTTGACATCGCTCATCTTAAAGTTCAGAAACTTGCCGATGACGAACTTCTTGGAACAAACAACCTCAGTTTTGTACTTGTTCTCCAATAACTGCCACAACTCCCGTGGCCGTCAACGCGAGTAGATATCATAGAGAGAATCATCCAAGACATTGAGAATATCGTTTCTGCAAAGAAACTCTTGACTCTCCCAAGTCTGAATAACCTTGAGATTTTCAGCCTTCGCTTCCTTAGTAAGAGCATTCTCCCCTTCTCCTTCCGGAAATGCCATAGGAGCCTCAGCAGTCAACACGTTTGCCACATGAAGAGTTGTCAAATAGAACAACATCTTTTGTTGCCAGCGTTTGAGTCAGAACCTTTGAATTTCTCAGGTTTCTCAACATGGTTTTTCACCATTGACGATACAGATTGAGCCAATTTTGCAAATCAGGAAAATGATTCTCTGAAAATTTTGCAAACAATCAGAAAAATGAATTTTTCTGAATTTCTGTCTTAGATTGTTAGTGTCAATCTAGTATCATCAATGAATAAGCACAATAAAGGAATAATAAATCTATTGAAATTCAAATCAACAATGAAATATTTAGCAAATTATAAATAACAACACTAAAACATTGATAATATTAAAATCACAAATTGAAAATTAATTTTCGATTGTTCCAAATTTTTGTCAAAATTCCAAAATTTTCAGTTATACGGATATTGCATACTAAAATTAGTTGGCATCATATATGACATTTGAAAATTGGATGACATATTTTGAGAATTTTGTGGACGTTGAATATTGAGATTTTGTATTTGGTTAGGAAATATAAAATTTGGAGGAAGATTAAAATTTTGATTAGGATCCATATTAAAAAAAATAGCAAATAATTTGGAAGAAGATAGAAATTTGAAGAAAATAGCCAAAATATTTCGGTGTCCAAATTAAGTAAACTTAGTCTCTTTTTATAAATATTAAAAAATAAAAAAATTGGTGTTTTATTTTTTAATTCATCAAATTATTGGTAAAAAATAACAATTAAAATAGCAGTGGAAAATGAATTTCTGACAGTCAATCGCAGACTGCAACATGACGTTGCAGGAGACATTGTCTCCTTCTCCGGTAGGAGACATTGTCTCCACGTGACAAGATTATCTTCTATATATTCAATAATTTTCAATTACTTTCACGTCAACATGTCATTCAAATTATCTCATGCGTAATTATCGATGACAATCTCCCTCGGTGGAGATATCTTACCCCCTCAACCACTATCGATCATTACCAAATTCATTACCATCGCGACCAACAAATATGAAAGCACCACCACTGATTCCACAACTACAATTATCACCGATTACACTAGCTATCACCACCTAAAATTACAATATCAACATCCACACCAATAAATATCACAAAATTACCATCACTGACAGGCATCGCCACTTATTGAGTTATTTCACTAGCAACTACTAAACTCATTACCGGCAATTTCATTGTCCACCATCAAACCCATAATCACCAATTTCACCAGCCACCGCCAATTTTATTAGCCACCATCTATTTCATCGGCCACTATCACTATCTGTTTCACTAGACACGCTTAAATCTATCACCATTTTTAATTTCACACGTCATAACTAAATCTACCACCATTACTTGATACAACTGTCCCAATCTAAGATCATAGTATATCATCGTATATTTCACCAACCATCGCCGTCATCAATTTCATCAGCCACCACCATAAGAAATCAACGCACCTCTATCAATTTCATTACCCTCAAACAAACTCATCACCAATTTCACCAACCTTGATATATCATTAATACAAAAAAATTATAGTGCACCACCTAAAATATTATATTGTGTTATTGACTATTTTGGACATGATTAGGCAACAAATTATGTATTTTCTTACTTTCAAGCCTAATCAAATTTTAATGATTAACAATAATAAACCAAAGACTCCCAAAATTTTGAATAGACACAAAACTCGAAATAAAACTTAAATAATAATATATTTTATTTGCTTTTATTAATTATCAATAAACCAATGTATCTCAAAATTGAAAAAGATATATAAACTCAATCAATAACTAAAAAGAGCAATTCAGTATAATAAGCTCTCGCTATGCACGGGGTTCAGAGAAAGGTCGGAATCATAAGGGTATATTGTACTCAGTCTTACTCTACATTTCTGCAAGAGGATGTTTTTACGGCTTAACGCATGACCTCCTCATCACATGACAATAATTTTATCAGTTACTCCAAGACTCTTCTTCAAACTCAATCAATTACCTATTTATGAAAAAATAACAAAGAGATTGAACTACGAAGGTGGTCATAAACATAACATATTGATCTCAAGGAATTAGTAAGCTAAAATAAATCATTTACGTAAATTAATAGTCCTATCAAATGTTATGTTTCCAAGTAAAGATTATAAATATATCAAGTCAGATCCCCACCTTCGTTCTCCGACAGTAACCACTCCTGCGACCAGGCAACTAACTTCGATTGACGACCAGGTAACGCCACCAAATTACTACCCCGATGATTTTTTCTGGCATCTTCTCTTTTCTACTTCTTCTTATCTTCTATTTTCCTCATTTTCTTATTCTATTCTTCTCTTTTTCTCAGTTCTTTTTCTTCTTCTGCCACTCAGATCAACCAACTTCTCTAAGGTCCTTCCTTTTCCCCTGATATGATTCCCTTGCATGTCCTTTCCCTTGCGTAGGATCTTGAGGCAGAAGGACCTCGCGATTGAATATCAAAGAATTACGAGATTTGACCCGGTGATTACATCTGAGGTTCTAAACTATAGTTTTTCTTGACTGAGATTGACCTCTGAGAGCGGATCAGAGGGAGGGAAAAAGATCAATCAAGAGAAGTCCGCTTCTCGCATAGGTTACTAAGTTGCTCCGACGCCAGCGTGAACAACAACTCCGGCGGTGAACAATATCTCATAGTGAACAATACTCCGACAGTGAACATTGGTTTTCCAGTAGAGAACATGTTCTACCCAACTGAAGTTGGTACCTCCAGTCGCCCTTACTGATTCTTTATCTATCATCATTGTAGCTGGTTTTTTTCTTTTTCTCTGTTTGATGAATTTTGAATTCTACATTCTATCCTATAATTCTATCTTTTTTGTCGTTTAGTTAGACTTGTTTACTACATTTTTGCCGACTTGTGCTATAGTATTGATTTCTTTCTCTTTTAGTGTAAACTGGTGATTAGTTTTTATTTATTTTAGGGGTGTTGGTAAACAATGGTATACTAGGGTCATGTTCTCGGTTGGGGACATGGGTGAGGGTTATGAGGTAAGTGGGGTAAGAGAGGTGCTAGGTCGAGAATAGGGTCTTGTAACATTGAGACTTTAACGGGGAAGTTCATAGAGCTAGTTAAGATTCTTAAGAAGAAGGGGATTAATATAGCCTGTGTTTAGGAGATCAAATGGGTAGGACCTAAGGCTAAGGATGTGGACGAGTATAAGTTATGGTTCTCAGGTAGGTCGAGGTATAGAAATGAGGTAGATATTTTAGTAGACATCGAGCTAAGGGATCAGGTGGTAGAGGTTATGAGAGTCAATGACAGGATGATGACGATTAAGTTGGTAGTTGGAGGGTTCACTATGAACATTATTAGTGCTTACACGCCATAGGCGGGTTTGGACGACGAGGAGAAAAGACATTTTTGGAAGGATTTGGATGAGATAGTGGGAGGTATACCACACATTGAAAAGTTATTTGTAGTAAGGGATTTTAATTGACATATCAGATCACTTCCGGGGGTTATGACGACGTGCATGGAGACTTTGACTTCGGGATAAGAACGGAAGAGACGTCTCACTATTGGATTTCGCTAACGTTTGTGGGATTGTGATAGTGAATTCGAGGTTCTTAAAAAATGAGGATCATTTGGTGACTTTTCGTAGTTCGATGGCTAAGGCTCAGATAGACTTTTACCTCCTTGAGAAGGTTGACAACGATCTTTGTAAAGACTACAAGCTAATTCTAAGTAAGTATTTTACAACCCAACATAAGTTTTTGGTGATAGATTTGGAGATCACGATAGAGTAGTAGAGGAGGGTTGTGGATGACAAGTTAAGAATCAAATGGAGGAGTTTGACCATGGCTAGTGCAAATGATGTGGGAGAGAGGTTAATAGCAGAGGGATTGGGGGAGTAGTAGGGATGTGACCGATATATGGGAAAAGACAACCAGTTGCATTCAGGAGGTAGCTAGAGAAGTGCTAGGGGTCTCGCAGGGTAGCCGTGGCGGAAATCGAGAGGACTGGTGGTGGATGATAAAGTTCAAGAGAAGGTAAAAGTAAAGAAAGTGGCTTATGTGAAATTAGTAGAAAACAAGGATGAGGTGGAGAAGTAGACTAGGGAAATATATAAGATGGAGAGGAAGGAGGCAAGGCTGGCGGTTACGACGACGAAAACAACGACTTTTAAATGCTTGTATGTGGAATTAGAGGGAAAATATGTGGATAAGAAGTTGTACAGACTAGTCACTGAGAGGGAGATGAAGACCCGTGACTTGTATCATGTAAGGTGCATCAAGGACGAGGATGTCAAAGTACCGGTGAAGGACGCGCGTATTAGACGGAGGTGACAGTCTTACTTCCATAATCTCTTGAACAAAAAACGAGATAAAGACATTGTGCTGTGAGATCTGGATCAATCTGGAAGGTATCGGGATTTTGGATATTGTAGAAGTATTACGGTTGAGGAGATTAAGGGTGATGTTCACAGGATACGCATGGGACGAGCGGCCGGGCTTGATGAGATCCAATAGAATTTTGGAAAAGCGCAAGCAAGACAGGTTTGGAGTGACTCCTGAGTTATTTAATGTCTTTTTAAGATGATGAGAATACCCGAAGAATGAAGGTGGAGTACAATAATTTCTTTGTACACGAACAAATATGACATCTAGAGTTGCAACAACTATAAGAGTATCAAGCTTTTAAGCTACAATATGAAAGGTTGGGAAAGGGTCGTGGAGATGAGAGTGAGAAGAAACATCTCTATTTCCGAGAACCAATTTAGATTCATGCCGGGGCGTTCGACTATAGAAGTCATTCATCTTATTAGGAGAGTTGTAGAGCAGTATAGAGAGAGGAAAAGAGACTTACATATGATTTTCATTGACCTCGAGAAGACATACGACAAAGTCATTAGGGAGGTTATATGGAGATGTTTGAAGGTTAGAGGTGTACATGTGACGTACACTAGGGCGATCAAGGATATGTATGATCGAGCCAAGACTAGGGTACGAATAATTGGAGGAGACTCGGAGCACTTTCCAGTGATGATGGGATTGCATCTGGGATCAACTATTGGCCCATTCTTATTTGCCTTGGTGATGAATGGACTGACGCGACAAATTCAAGGGGAGGTGACATGGTGTATGTTATTCGCAGATGACATAGTCCTAATTGATGAGACTCGCAGTGGAGTGAACGCTAAGCTGGAGGTTTGAAACAGTCTCTAGAGTCTAAAGAGTTCTGATTGAGTATGACCAATATATAATACTTAGAGTGCAAGTTAAGTAACGGGAGCGACCATAAGACAAACGTGAAGGTGAGGCTTGATACCCAGGTCATTCCAAATAAAGAAAACTTCAAGTATCTCGGGTCTATTATCTAAGAGAATAGAGAGATTGATGACGATACCACACATTGTATTGGTGCATGATGAATGAAATGGAGGCTCGCATCTGGAGTCTTGTGCGATAAAAAGGTTCCATCAAAACTTAAAGGCAAGTTATATAAGGTGGTGATTAGTCCGACTATGTTGTATGGAGCGGAATGTTGGCCAGTCAAGACTTCGCACATCCAAAAGATGAAAGTTGCGGGAGATGATGATGCTGAGATGGATGTGTAGTCATACAAAGAGGGATAATATTAAGAATGATGATATCCGGGACAGAGTGATAGTGACAGCGGTGGAGGATAAGATGCGGAAAACGATGTTGAGATGGTTCAGACATGTGCAGATGAGAGAGATAAATGCTCAATGCAGAGGTGTGAGAGGTTGGCTATAGACTAATTCACGAGGGGTAGATGTAGGTAAAAGAAGTACTGGGGAGAGGTGATTAGAGGGGATATGACGCATGTGCAACTTACTGAGGACATGACCTTATATAAAGGGGCTGTGGAGGACATGGATTAGAGTAGTAGGTAGTTGAGCATAGTCATACTTACATACTGATAGTTGTAGTGTTATTATTGTAGATGTGCTTAGCCTATCATAATAGTAGGCACATTATTATTTTATAGTCCTATGTCCTTTGATTTCTGTTGTTATATGTTCTTTCGTGTACTTTGTTTATCTTATTTACCTACGTTAGTTACTATTTTTTTTAAAATACTTTATCATGACTTATTCTCTTTTGTTACTCTCATTTTCATACTGCTTTAAATTTTTTATTCGGTCCGACTGCCTCTCGCTACTGTGTTTATATTTTTCTCGAATGGTAGTCTTTCGTAAACAACTTCTACTTACCAATGTAAATGTAATGTTTGCGTATACTCAACCTCCACTGAATATGTTGTTGTTGTTGTATAATTGTATTTATATTTAATTTAATTTAATTTAATTCTTTTTCAATATCAAAGTATACCATAACCAAATATAAGTCGGCTTGTTAAGTCTATTTGATTTGATTTAAGGTTATGTTTGGTTTTCTTGTTTTCCTTAAACAATCCTAACTAGGAGATTAAAAAGGAACACAAAATAAATAGTACTCCCTTTCTTCAAATTTATATAATATAGTTTGATTAAATATAAAATTTATTTATTTTTTTTTTTTTAATTTTGTTATTTAAAATAAATTAAAAATATTTGTGTAGCGAGAAAATATGTGATTATTTTTTGGACCACCGGAAAGGAAAGCGTGTGAGTGAAACTCGAAATCACCCCCACTAGGGCTGAAGTGTCAATAACATTCTCTTCCTTTGTTTACACCGCTGGCTATAACAGCTGTGCCACCCACACTCCTCTCCTTCTCTCTCTCTCTTAGGGTATGTTTTTCTCTTTCTCTCTCTAACAAATCTGCAATTTCTTCGTTTAATTTCAATTTCAATTTTTTTTGTTTTTGTGAAATTTAGGTCTTAGGGAATCAGATCGGTAAAGAAAGACATGTCGGATCAGAGATTGACCCGTATCGCTATTGTTAGCGCCGACAAGTGCAAGCCCAAGAAGTGCCGGCAAGAATGCAAGAAGAGTTGTCCAGTTGTTAAAACTGGTAATATACCATTCGATTTCTTAATTTTAAAACTTGTAAACTTTGTTTTGGTATGAATTTACAGGTTAAAAGTTGCATCAATGAGGGAGATTATTTGTATGATTAAGTTTTGAGCTTTGCACGATTAGTTGTGAGATTATTTACTACATTTTGTATTAATGATTGTGGAGTATATTATTGATATCAGCCTAGTGGTGCGGGGAGTTATTTAAATACATCCAGTGAAGTTCTGAGGATAGGCATGCATTACAATGGTTTCTGAATACCAATACACCATTAAAAAAAGGAAAATAGAAGCTAGGTGGCTGAAAAGCTTCCTCTGTCATCTTGAGGTTGTGTTGGAGTCATTGTTGGGGAAAGTAGAATGCGGCTGCAAAGACTTTGGAGGAATGGATATTCTTCTCTTATTGGGATCAATATCCAACAAGTAGATGTAGTGTTTCTGTTTTGGAAGGTAAGCTATGGCTGGAATCTACTTGTCGATTCTGAGGAAGAGGATAAGAGGGGTTATTAACCAAGGGTTGCATCCCCTGATGTGCAGTAACAGAATTATTAAATCTCCAGGAAAAAAGAACAGAAGTAAGAGTTTTGGCATATGAGGTCTATTTAGGTAGGCGCTGGATCAACCATGGTTATATTGGCAAAATGCCAGAGGAATCTAATGTTCACCATCTATTCTATATACTTCTGTAACGGGAAGAAAAATTAGACTATTAGGTTGGGTGATAAATCCTTCTTTCTTTCTTCCTTTAACTTCCTTTAAATCCTTCTTTCTTTCTTTCTCTCTTCCCCCTCTCTCTGGGGTTGGACCAGGGGGAATGGTGTATGAGGTTTTGTAATTAATGAGATTGAAATCATTTGACGTGGATTGAGGGCACATCAGTTTTATACCGTTGTTAGGGTGTTGTGTTCTTGGCTACACAAGCTGTCAAGGACTCAAGGTACCTGATGAAATGTCCCCATTTACGTTGCCAGACTTACGTTTCCATAGTTCTGTCTCTTAGGCATATGGTCCTCTAATGGCACTACTCTTTAACTAGTTATAAGGGTCTCTTTAGGGTTTGAAAATCATGTTAGATTTCCAGAATAACCGAGGATGCCATTTCTGTTAAATTTAGGACAAAGGTAACAATACTTGATTGATTAAAAGAATTATAGCTTTTTGTCCAGTTGGACAAAATATGACTGATAATTGAAGTACTAGAAGGGGGCGAGGTTCTCCGAATCAATGTGAACTGTTTAGGAATAGAACAGAGGAAACATGGATCCGTTTAGATTATACCAGCTTATTAAGAGAACCTCTGTCTTAGAGCCCATAATTTGCCGTGAAAGGAAAAATGACTAGAGTTTGAATGAAATGGATCCAAATGGAGCGGAATAGTTACAGAGGACTCATGTGTGAGACCCTATCTGGGACCAATGTGTAGTTGTTTTTCTAATCGTTGGGATATAGGTGTAATTGCTTTTTTAATGGTTGGGATTGGGGTGTAGTTGTCTTCTTAATTGTCAGTATTGAGGTATAGTTGATTGACTGTCAAATCAAATAATCAATGTATGGAAGATGTAAGCTGAGTGTAGTATTACTTCGTATAGCAGGGAAATATGCTTGCTCATTTTTATTATTTGGCCGCATTTAGATATGTCTTCTTCAATCAACTAAGCTTTGTTTTTGCAGGTAAGTTATGTATAGAGGTCACTGCAGCCTCGAAGATTGCTTTCATCTCAGAGGAGCTGTGTATTGGATGTGGTATTTGTGTGAAGGTTTGTATACATTACAAGTATGGAGAATTTTTTTGCTGCAGATTGGTCATTGTGCCTTCTGACTGATATTTTATTTGTTAATGCAGAAATGCCCATTTGAAGCAATTCAGATCATCAATCTGCCAAAAGATTTAGACAAGGATACAACCCATCGTTATGGTCCCAACACTTTTAAATTGCACAGGTCTGTTTAAGCTGCAACTCTTCTGGAGAAGTCTTTTGTTGATCACATGTCTGTTAATAAAGTTAATTCTTGAAAAATTGTTGCAGGTTACCTGTTCCTAGACCAGGACAGGTTCTTGGTCTGGTTGGGACAAATGGTATTGGAAAGTCAACTGCCCTTAAAGTTTTGGCTGGAAAATTGAAACCAAACTTGGGACGCTTCACTGTAATACTCTTTTGCATCTTCATCACTAGTAATTTCATGGCCATACAGCTTGCTTATGCTTTCTTTAATCTTTCTGTGGCAGAACCCTCCTGATTGGCAAGAGATCTTGACTCACTTTCGAGGATCCGAATTGCAGAACTACTTCACTCGTATTCTGGAAGATAACTTAAAGGTGACTTCTGATCTAGTGTTTCAGCTATCCTAATTGCCCCTAGCGTTTTCTAGTTGGTTTCTTTGTGAGTATCACTCATCTTTAGGTATATATAATGCCTCTTGCTCCTTTTCATTGAGGGGTACCTGGCTAATGTTAAACTATACAAAAACATCACAGCACAATGGATTTAGTTGTCTGACCAGGAGGGCATTGTAGCTCTCCGGAATAGGTGTTCTTCCTCTGTACCATTGTGATTGGTCAAATCATCACTAATTGTCCACCTAACTCTGGGTCCTGACTAGATCTGTTACGATTTCCATTATTTCAATGGTAATGCAGTGTTGTCCATAACTTGTGTAGAAATTCTGGCATGTTCTTTTTTATACTAGGGAGCAGCAAGGTCACCTGCTACATCCGAATAAATTGTTCTGTAGGCCATTGCCATTTTGAGCAGTAAAGAATGCTGGACCGCTGTAAGATAATGATGGAATGCATCATTCAAAGAATTGTTGAACAACTTAAATTTTTAAAATCATCACACCATCTATATCAAGATGTCTTTTTTATTTAGCTTGTAGTTTGTTGTGTCCAATTACCTTTACTCTCGACCATATAGTATTTTATTCATTTGTAATTTTAACTTTTTCAAACAGGCAATTATCAAGCCTCAGTATGTCGACCATATTCCAAAGGCAGTTCAAGGAAATGTGGGACAAGTGCTTGACCAAAAAGATGAGAGAGACGTGAAGGAAAAACTGTGTGTTGATCTAGAGCTGAATCAGGTTTTGGATCGTAATGTGGGTGATCTATCTGGTGGAGAGCTTCAGAGGTTTGCTATTGCTGTTGTTGCAATCCAAAATGCAGAGATATACATGTTTGATGAGCCCTCGAGTTACCTTGATGTGAAGCAGAGGCTTAAAGCTGCCCAAGTTGTCAGATCATTGCTTCGACCAAATAGGTTCTAATTCATTCTCTTCTGTCTTTTCAATAATCAAGGTTTCAATTTATCAGTCTGCATACTGAAATATTCTTCTCTGTTTCAGCTATGTCATCGTTGTGGAGCATGATCTTAGTGTGCTTGATTATTTGTCTGATTTCATTTGCTGCTTATATGGGAAGCCTGGTGCATACGGGGTTGTGACCCTACCCTTCTCAGTCAGGGAAGGAATTAATATATTTTTGGCTGGATTTGTGCCTACAGAAAATCTACGTTTTCGTGATGAATCTCTTACTTTTAAGGTAAGATTCAGATTCTTGTGTAACCAGCATATCATGGCAAATATGATCAGAACGTTAACATTTTTCCATACTCTGTAGGTTGCTGAGACCCCACAAGAGGCTGCTGAGGAAATTGAATCTTATGCACGTTACAGATATCCAACCATGACTAAGACTCAGGGTAATTTCAAGCTTAAGGTTGCCGAAGGTGAATTTACTGATTCACAGATTGTTGTGATGCTTGGTGAGAATGGAACTGGGAAGACAACCTTCATTCGCATGCTGGTATGCTTTGTTTTACAAATATGTCATTTCTGAAATGGCTGCTGTTTCCAGTCTTCTGTGTTATAAAGACTCTTCCACTTGTGGTTGTGAATATGCAGGCTGGTCTATTAAAGCCTGATGTGGTGGAAGGAGGATCTGATGTCGAGATACCGGAGTTCAATGTTTCATACAAGCCCCAGAAAATTAGTCCAAAATTTCCAAACACCGTGAGGCATTTGCTACATCAAAAAATACGTGATTCTTATCAACACCCCCAGTTTTGTTCAGATGTGATGAAGCCTCTCCAGATTGAGCAATTGATGGACCAAGAAGTTGTGAATCTTTCTGGTGGAGAGTTGCAAAGAGTTGCCTTAGCCCTGTGCCTTGGAAAGGTAATTTTTCTCCCACTCTGTAGATCTGCTTCTGTGGTTGTTTTGTACATTGATCTGGTAGATGTCTTGGTCCGAGATCAAACGGAGTCTGCCTTTGTTTTTTCCTTTTTAGGCTCTCTATGACAGATACTGGTTCTCTTTCTTTATTGTATCCTACTTTTCCGGAATGGTCTTGCAAATGTTGGCCTTCAAACCCTAATTTGGATATGTTACAGATGAAACTGTAACAGCTTTGTTGAAGCTTTTTTGCTGTATTTTGCAGTACCTTCTTGATACCCTATATAAGAAATTTCCCTTACCTGTTAAAAAAGGTGTGTTTTGTTGCAATGTAAAGGTGTCTGGTCCAGCAATGCAAAAGGTCTCTCCATGTGTTTATTTAATGTTGTAGCAATTTTTCTTGGATTGTCGTTTTATTTTCTTCCCTGGTCTAGGGCGTTAGATTGAGGCTTTTGCAAAGTTAGACAAAACCAGCAATAAATTTCTATTTGCATCTTGGATTGCATTGGGTAGTTAATATTCGTATTGCATCTTGGTGCTCCTCTGCTCCATTTTGTTTATTATAAGTCTAAACCATGTGCTATTATTATTGAAAACCTTTGTTTCTTACCTGCACAGTTATGAAAATGTTGCACAAGATATGTTTCATCACATTACTCTAAAATCATTTAGAGGGGGGTACTGTACATAAGTAGTGAAGTCTAGATGAAGAGCAAAGTTTGTGTGCAAAGGCAGCATATGAAGACTATTGCACTCATTTCTCTTGTATTTTTATATTGTAACCTAACTTGTTTAATTAACTCCATGCAGCCTGCTGATATATATCTGATCGATGAGCCAAGTGCCTATCTTGATTCTGAGCAACGTATTGTAGCTTCAAAAGTCATCAAGAGATTCATTCTTCACGCAAAGAAGACTGCATTTGTTGTAGAGCATGACTTTATAATGGCAACTTACCTGGCCGATAGAGTCATTGTGTACGAGGGGACGCCTTCCATAGATTGTGTTGCAAATGCACCCCAATCATTGTTGACCGGAATGAACCTATTTTTATCAGTAAGCCTTCTGCATATAGCTTGTTTTTTATATTTTGTAGCTCGTCTTCATTACTTAAAAAGTTGTCCTGCTAGCAGTTTTATTACTCTGAGATTTGTCCCTGCATGAAA
This sequence comes from Przewalskia tangutica, assembly GCA_029844215.1. Classification (NCBI taxonomy): domain Eukaryota; kingdom Viridiplantae; phylum Streptophyta; class Magnoliopsida; order Solanales; family Solanaceae; genus Przewalskia; species Przewalskia tangutica. The sequence continues at coordinate 137,510,649 of CM056718.1, read as the reverse complement.
CTATTATTTGTTGTAGCACATGTTTTCTCATGTAAACACAAATGCTTTTTAGACAGCTGCACTAGCTGTCCACTTTATATTCTGCCCGACTGTTGATGTAATTATGTTCTTTTTCTTCTTACTGATGTGCTATCCAAATTGTGTGCAGCATCTGAACATTACATTTAGAAGGGACCCAACTAACTTTCGGCCAAGAATCAACAAACTGGAGTCAACCAAGGATAGGGAGCAGAAGTCAGCTGGATCCTATTATTATTTGGATGATTAAACCAGAACAGGTTGCATCCACGATCCTTGCTTACCTCTTTCTATTGGCACCTTGATGTTAACAGAAGCTCCACTCTTCCCGTAGGTGCTAACTGATGATCGCGAGCAGCCTCTGATTATTTATATTATAGACGACTAACATAAAGAGGTTGGCGTCTCAGCAAACAGATGATTGGATATCAGCAGAATGCCTTTCTGTTTCATCGTTGGTTTTTATATGATTTAGTAATTATTACTGGTATTATGTACTCATAATGTAGTATTGTTCACCAATTTTGACTGCAGAGAGTAGTTTCTCCTCGGATTTTGCATTTTGTATGTTGGTTGATCTTTGGCATATGAAGCATTTGATTGGGTTGATGAAAATTGGATGACGCCTAATGCTTTCGTCTTTAGTAAGTGGTGATTATTGAACTTTTATGCAGTAAGTGACAGTTGATTTTTCGTCTCTTGCCTCTGTGATTGTAACATATTATTTTTAGTATTTGGTTGTCTAAACATCTTTCTCGAGAACATTTCACTGTAAGAGAAATAATTTCCCTTCATTCACAACTCTTTATTTCGTATGACTAAAAGTTACTAGGATATTATTTTCAGCTTTTATTATTTAAAAACTTCCATCAAACATTATTCGATTGTTAGCATTGATAATAATTTGTAATGTTTTTTTTTACTCTTAACTAAACACTAAAAAGTATTTTGTAGAGAATTAGTTTGGAAAAAATTTCTTGAAAAATGCTCTTTGTTTTCTCGTGTCGGGAGTACCAATCTTTGAAATTCTTTTCAACAGAGAAAAACATTAGTCTCTTCTAACGTATTTGTGTCGTTAGTTGCAAAGTCAAAACTAACTTGTAATTATGTTAGGGAAAAGGGTAAAAAGTACAGCTAAAATATTCGAAAACCCGTTACGTTTTTTGTTCAAAAATATCCGCTAACAAGTGAAACAGCTCAACAGTTGCTCCAAAACAAGAAAGAAAAAGGGTCAATTTTGCTCTTATTCTTTTAGTTTCTTGTTTGGGGGGAGGGGTAAACACTTTTCATTTTAACAAATAAAAAACGATGACGTATAACTTCTTCTAGTTTCTTATGCATTAGTTATGTGTTAACATATAAATATGATATCATGTACTTTTTCTTACGTAACTATGTAAAAAGTTATTTTTCTATATTCATAATAATGAATTTATTTTACTAATTCTAAGACTGATTGATAATAGAGATCAAATTTAATATGTGTTGGTATGCTATATTACTTATAGTAACTTTAAGTCATATCAATTTTCAGCCGAGGGCCGGTATAATAGTTTTGGAAGGAAACAATTTAATAAATATTTAGTTAAAAAATTAATGTTGATAATTAAATTTTATTTAACATAAATTTGGCATTGTATGAAAATTATCATTTAAAATAGTCAGTAATCTCATAATTTCCAATTTTAAGTTTTTGCTCAAGTCTTTACAATCAAGAGCACTTGTCCTGAGTTAGAAATGGATGGCAAAACTGCCCCATTTCTAATAGTTCAAGGACAAAATTGACTCATTTTCATTGTTTTGGAGCAACGGTCAGCATGTGGGGTGTTTTTGAGCTATTTCGCTAGTTGGAAGAGCAAAAAAAGTAATGACGAGAATATTGTTGAGCAGAAAAAAACGTAACCAAGGGTATAGATAACCTATTTCAATCAGTGTACAAACAACTTTGTTATGTCCACACCAACTTCCTCTAAAACCACCGGACATTGCATTAAATTCATCCACTCACGCTCAATTATAAGGAGAAATGACCAATCAATAGCTGGGGTTTTCTATTTTCAATAATCATCCCAAGCCTAAGGTAAAGAATGGATCTTGGGTCTAACTCAATCACAAAAGCTAGCTTGTAGGGTGATGATTGTCCAAATCCATATAAGGAGTTCATTTCCGATGTGGGACTCTTAACACTCACCCGCACGTCCAGACCTCGTTAACTGAAGCGTAAACAATATAATTTGGTGGCCAACATCGGTGAACAAAGAATTGGAATGAGCATGACTCTGATACCATGTAAAGAATTGATCTTGAGTCAAACTCAACCCCAAAAGCTAGCTTGTAGGGTGAGGATTGTCCAAATCCACATGGAGTCCATGTTCCCATTTTATTTTCGACGTGAAACTCTTAACACTACCAATTCATCATTGACAGAATGAGTAATAGGTTAGCCAATTGGAAGACTCACTTTCTTAACATGGCTGGGAGGGTGACTCTTACTCAATCAACTCTTACTGCTATTCCTGGTTACTACATGCAGTATACCATTCTCCCCTAAAAAATTCAGAATCAAATTGGTAAAATCATGCGTAATTTTATTAGGGAAAGCACTGATGATAAAAAAATACACTTATTAAGATGGAATGTAATCACTACTGACAATTCATCTGGAGTTTAGGGATTCGGAAAACTATGTCTAAAAATATTGCTCTTCTTAGAGACTGTTGATTAATCCCTCTCTTCCATGGTCTAAGTTATTAAATCAACGTTACACTTATAAAAGGTTGAATAATCACCCTTCTTTTTCATTAGAAAGCTGTTATTAAGGGTTGGGAAATTTGTTCTAAATGTATTTGTTGGAACCCTATGGTAGATATTTGGTATAATAAATGGATTCCTAATCTCCCTTCCCTTGGACATTACCTTATTAATTTCCCAGATATTGAAAAACCTATCAGCTCCCTAATTAAAAATAATAACTGGGATCTCAGTCATCTTTCCTTTGATATCCCCTGGAAACACATCCACACCATCTCTTTACCTCTCCCCTGTCACCCCCCCCCCCCAATAATAATGTTATATCATTCTCCATAGTCTCTTGTTATCCCCATAATTTTTTTGTTGACGAAGGAACCCGCCGCCGCTACTCTTCGAGTGCGTACAGGGTAAACCCCGGACTGACGCAATAGTCTGCAAACCACGTCAGCCAATTAACCACACTTGGCAAGCCATGTGTGACAAAGAAGGTTTATGCAGGGGATCGAACTCATGACCTTGCGATCCCGCGCTCTACTGCTACACCAACTTGGCTACCCTTTCGGGTTTATCCCCATATTGACATGCCTTCAGATACATCTAAAGACTTTAGGTAGATATGGGTTCTCAGATGCCCAAATAAGATTAAGTTCCTCTTGTATCACGACATAATTCATAGTAAAGATTATCTACATCACATGGGCATTAACATTGACCCGAAATGTCCTGTCTGTAGATATGCTAGGGAGACTACTACTCACATATTTCTCAATTGTCCATAATATGTAGGACAAGTTAGGCTTTACTTTCGATCAATCTCCTAACTCCCATTGGTTAGACATCATTAGGTCTCACTCTCCTCCTCTTCCATACCATATCTTTAAATGAGAAGATATATATCCTTTTGAATCAATAGAAATCATAATAACACCTCTTTTACTCCTTACTTGTCAATCATTTCTCAGGGAAGAGAATTTATAATTCTCACTCAAAATTCCCATTTCCATCATAAAAAACTATCCCTATCCTTCCAAGTGGTATAAACTTAACATTGATGGCTCTTTTGGTGATAAGTCACAAACAGGAGGTATAGGAGGTGTAATTCGTAACAACAAGGGTGAATGGGTTATAGGTTTCAATGGTTACATTTATGCTAACTCTCCACTACATGCAGAATTGCAGGCTTTACATGTAGATTTTAATCTGGCCAATGAGAGGAATTTACTGTCCATTGAAATAGAAATTGTATGGACCAAATAAATGTAATTTATAAAGGACACACTGCTTGTTTTACAATGCAGATGGTTGATCCACAAGATGAAAATGGTGTTCATACGCCATAACTTCAGGCAGGGAAATAGGTGGCACATATTTTGTCCAAGCAGGGTTTGAAGAACAACACAAGGGCCCAGTTTATCATTTTGCTATTCCCCCTTCTTATGTATTAAATCTATTAGATGAAGACATTTCTACTACTGCTTTAGCTACCAAGGATGTTGATAGTAATGTCAGTATGTCTCTAGCTACTATGGGAAATTACTGTGTCCTTAGGGACACAAGCTCTATCGTGTATTGTTTTTGAAGTTTTAATATATGTAATAAAGTATCTTTGATCTCAATTTTTTTCTTATTTCGATCCGTTCATTTTACCCCTTTCCCCATTACGTCATGATACGAGTTATAGACGACTTTCATGAATGTAAAATGTTGATATTCAATTCACAATATTAATTATCCTTTATTCTGCACTTCAGTACCATTTTCTCGGAGGATTATTTTTATTTCAATTATCTTCATTAAAAGATTAAGTATTTAAAGAACGTAAGTGTTGGAAAGTTTGTATAATCCTTCATATTCTGAGCACTCTTTTTTTTTTCAAAAAAAAAACTTCCATATTTTATCCCTCTAGTGATTTTTGCCTCCAACAAGGTGAGATAATTTGTTGTTGTATTATGGTTTTATATGTATCATGATTATATTCCTTGAAACCATATCAGCTAACTAAATTTGCGCACTATATATTAGTCTGTGTAGTTGATGCAAATCATTCATATATGATATATATAGTCCTTGATTATAGTATAATTGATACTTATGCAGAAGGTGCAGATGGTTACTATTAGTGTAATTCTTGCTCTCACCCCTTTGCTGGTTGGAAAAGGTTAGCATCTCTTTCATTCAACTGGTTCAAAATTTCAAATTTAGGTTAGCTTCTAGTCGACTACTCTGTGATGGACTTACTTCTTTCCTCGCTCATGTAACACCTCGTACTTTCGAATGATGGTAGACGTATATAAGTAGATTTGAGACCGAGGAAATTTTGTTATATGAAAGATATGCACATCAAGAGCTTAGTATATAAAGGATGCGATCCCGAAACAATTTAAAATTTAACAAGTGTGACCACAGTGATTTAAAATAATATTTTGAATATCCCAAAAGAAGTTATGGACTAGAGCTATATCACATAGCTGTGATAATTGTAATAATAAGTATATAAAGTGTGTTAAAAGCGATTTAATATGTAAACAATTTGAGATAAGGAGTGACGTGGGAGACAAGATCTTAAATATTAAGTAGAGCAAATGATAAGTGGCATGATGCCTTTCCACACGTCAAAAATTAAAGGAACCAATTATTACATGTCACGACCCAAATCGGAGGGCCGCGACGGGCGCCTGAATCCCACCCGCCGGATACCCCAAATCAACGCAATTAATACCTAATCATAAATAAGCACGGACGAAAAAAGATTATGAAAGCTTTTGACCACAAATCTGACTTATATATATACATGCCCACGCTGAAGCCGACAAGGCCATACGAAATCACTATCCACATGACATCTTTCTACAAGCCTCTAAAGAGTATACTACATCAAAATATCATACCGGGACTAGACTGCAACTCTGAAACAAATAGAGTGCTCCGACATCAGCTGAACCAACAACCTACCAGCGTGAACCATCACTCTCTTTAGCTGAACCTGCGGGCATGAAACGCAGCGTCCCCCGACAAAAGAGACGTTAGTGCGACTGATGTACTGAGTATGTCAGACATAAACAATAGTTGAACACGAGTATAATAACAACTGAAATAGAAACAACTAACCAACAGTAAACACCTAGATGTTATTCATGACGCAATATGTACATACCTCGGCCTCATCGGACAATCTTTTTTACCATAACAGCCTCTGGAGCATCACACCATATGTTGGTTAATGCATGCATGCATGATGCAAATACGGTATATATATATATATATATATATATATATATATATATATATATATATATATATTTATCATTCATTAACCAACATATGGTGTGATGCTCCAGAGGCTGTTATGGTAAGATTGTCCGATGAGGCCGAGGTATGTACATACTGCGTCATATATAACATCGAGGTGTTTACTGTATATATATGTTAGTGTTGCGGATCGTGCAACCCATCCCATCACATCATGTTAGTGTTGCGGGATCGTGCAACCCGTCCCAATCGCCTCTGTGGACATCACATCACATCATATCATATCGTCTTGACCACACAGGCATCCATTTTGACCACACAGGCTCGATATGTGGCCTCTTAGGGCTCTTTTGTGATAGTCTGTACCAGCTCATATCATATCGTCTTGGCTACACATGTATCCATTTTGACCACACAGACTCGATATGTGTCCTCTTAGAGCTCTTTTGTAATAGTCTGTACCAGCTTATATCATATCGTCTTGGATAAAATATGAATGCAAATGTAAATGCATGAATGACAATAAAATATTCTCTGAATTTATTGGACGACAATAATATCCTTGCTCCTCTGGCTAACATTATGGAAATATCTGATTTGTGATAACAGATCCGAATTGCCTAATTAATTCATTATATGAGCCGTTAGTAGTTTATATTTTTATAATAATCTTATCTAATCAGCCGTGAACTAGAAAATGTAAAACAAATTGATTATATCTCAATTTCTATGCAGATGGAATTCTAATCATTTTAATATAATAGCTTGTCAATACCTTATTTACTTAATGCTGCAATGACTTATTTTAACAGATTTATTAAAAACATATCCACTTATTTATTAGATCAGTCTCAACACTTAATACTTATCAGTTACTTTAAATTAGCAAAGTCAACTCGGCTCCAATGCTTACTAAAAACTCTTATGAATATCAAGATCTCTCCCATATGTCTTAATAAGAACTCAGAACGATTTAGACATGCTTTTAGCATAGAATCAATAATATGATTACTCCTTAACTACTAAGAGTAGAATAATTTATGGAGCAATACCACAATTATATTTCGTACGCAGAACATGCCAAAAGAAAGAAGGATTTATCTTAACATACCTCAATTTACTTAATACTGTATTGAATTGGGAATTTCCAAAGGGCTCCGTTTGAATCACGTCCCCACCATAAATGTAAAGAGCTTGGTTTCCAGTAAAATCACTTAAAGGAAGTTTATGAAAAAAAAAAGGGGTATTGGGAAGTTTTCTATAGAAGTCATTCTTCTGTCGAAAAATTAAAGTGCAGGTTGCTGCTACTACATTAGATATGAAAAGAATGAGAAGAAAACGTTACTGCTACTTCCTTTAGCTTTATATGAATCAAGTGTATAAATCCACTATAACTAGTACTCAAAAGTGTACTCATTTACATATATATATGTGCATGTATATAAAGCCACCATGTGGCGGTTGTTGTGCCTATAAGTAATAAAAATGATTTTTTTTATCCCTAAGCAGTAAACATTAACGTGGAACATGGAAGGTCCATCTATTCTTACTTTAGCGGTGGAGCCATCATTTAGATAAATATCACTTTTGGGATTATTCGTCTCGAAAAAATACGCGTAAATCAAATTTTTTTTTAGGTAAAACGGACGTCCGAGCGCAAAGTTATGACCGTATAAAGTTTGATCAATTTACAACCTATATTTCATATGTCAATACGTCCGGGCTGGCGGGAGTGGGATTAGGTGAAATTTGGCTGGGGGTCAAATTCGGTCCGAAAATGACCCGGACCGAACCGAAAATGACCCGGACCGGACCGGACCGAGAAATTCGGTCCGGTCTTCGGTCCGGAAAATCTTACTGTTCGGTCTTCGGTCCGGTCCGGTTCGGTCCGGTCCGGTCCGGTTTTAACCCTTTGTGCACCCCTAATCACCTACTACATATAGTATATAATAATATCCTAGATATTAACAAATGACACTTAATTAACCCATGATTTATAAAACCTTTTTATATTCAATGTCATAATTCAATATCATAATTTCTATAATATGATACTAGTCCATTACCTCCGTATGTACACACTAAATTTATATCCGATCTTCATTGTCATACTTATTGTGTCCAAAATTATTTCGGAATCACGTCCTTTTGTAAACTAATCTCTTTATTACCATACGTAAATATAACATACACTTTTCGAGGTCCGGGTCTACTTGCTTACGTTAAAGTGCTCAAATCATTACTCAAAATTACGAGGTGTTACATTACAGGTCTGTCCTAAGGAGTCTACAAGTCGTGTCTAGCAGAGTCTTGTTTATGTGTGCACCACACTTATAAACAGGATGCTACATGACATTTAGGATGATGGTTACTTTTCCTTCTTGATCTAGAATCGTGCAGTAGAGCTGATTCTTAAGAATTCGAGTTTAATTCGTGCCTGATACTGTTTCGGTAATGTCGGTTACCAAAAAGACTTCGGTTAGTTTATATTCCTAGTCAGTAAATGAGTGACTTCTATCAGACGATTGATACGCCAGAAGGACAGTATTATGTTAAAAAAATTGAGATTGTGAGGAATTGTCTCACTCATATACGGAAGAGATAATGAGGATAATATTACAGATAATAATCTAGAACAATTTGATACATAATATTGGTATTAAGAATGAAAACTCATCCTTCTTTTGATGATATAAGACATGCTAATACTACATATTGGATATGTTAAAAAATAAGATGAAATTTTATAAAAACGAATTCAAGTATTAAAAGAAGTAGATAAAATTTTAGAACCTTCTCAAACATTACACAACGTTATTAGAACGAATAATGCTAAACAAGAAACATTAGACAAAATAATACCCTTATAACATCCATTGGGATAAAGGTTACAGATTTCTAGTCCTTGGGATGAAATCACTCCACTGTCAAGCCTTTATATACAACAACACCAAATTGATGATGCTTTAACAATTTTATATATAGCAACTTCACAACTATAAAATGAAGAGACATCCATCATTTGAACCAACAAATAAATTAAATAAAACAAAACGGCTATGCAAAGAATTAAGACAATTTTTTTTTTTTTTTTTTTTTTTTTTTTTTTTGTTGACGAAGGAACCCGCAGCCGCTACTCTTTCGAGTGCGCACAGGGTAAACCCCGGACTGACGCAGTAGCCTGCAAACCACGTCAGCCATGTAAACCACACTTGGCAAGCCATGTGTGACAGGCTCAACCAAGAAGGTTTATGCAGGGGATCGAAGTATATTATTAATAAAATATCATAATAAAATAAGAGCATTAACAAACTTAGAAAATAAAATAAATAATCTAACACAGAGAGAAATAGATACGGAAGAAATAACAAAAATATATATAGAAATAATAAATCTACAAAATCAGATTATAGAAGATATAAATACAGACTTAAATATAACTTCAAGCTCTTATGAGTAATCAATTAGCAAAACTTAGGAGAATAGCTGAAAAACCATTAACATATAAAAGAGATATTAATCATCATATTTCAAGTTGTAGGATAACTTTAAATATTATAAATGAAATAGAACGACTTTTGAAAGAATGTTATCAACAGATAAAAGAACGAGAAGACACTATTTGAACTTTAAGAAATATGTTAGCATTAAAAGATGAAGAAATTATGAAGCTAAGAGAAGAAAAATTGCGGGAGATAACTGTTAATGTTGAGTTTGGTGTTATGTGAAGAGATCCATCTCTGAGACTCTCACAGTGACATGCAGACCAGTAGATTCTCAAAGAGGGTTATCGTCCAGATGAAGAAGACGATGTAGATGATTATCAATAGAGAGAGAAAGGGAGATAGAGAGATGAAGAGAACACGTATTGTATTTCATCAGAATTAATATTACATTGATAAAAATGTCTAACATATAACCTATACAGAGACTAAAGTCGACTGGGCTCTTTATCACATGGGCTTCTGACTGGCCCATTAATATTTGGGCCATTACATTTCTTTTCTTTTCTCAACATTATGACATTTTGCCCAACATATTATTTTCAGTATTAAGTTAAAATCAGAAAATGTTGGAACAAATGTTATGACATTCGGACCAACATTCTGATAACAATTTGCCTTACTTCACGTGACTGAAGCTAATCTCTTGGAATTTTTACCACGATGGTAAAGTGACATGACAAGGAGCTTTGGAGCTAGGGCTAGCCAGTGGACCAGGCCGGCCCGGTCCCGACCTGATCCCGACCCGGCCCCGACCCGGTCCCGGCCCGGTCCCATCCCGATCCCTACCCGGCCCCTATTAAATAAATAAAAAAAATTTAGCGGGTCCGGGGCTCGAACCGGGACGGGACATGGTATGGTTCCGCCGACCGGCCCCGCTGACCCGACCTGCCCGGCCCCGCCTGGGCCCGCCAATTACCAAAAATAGCCGTTGCAATAACGACCATTTTACATTTTGGTCGTTATTGCAACGACCATTTTTGGCTTCCCCCACTCCCCCAACCCCTACCCCCTACCCCCTTTATATTTATTTTTAACCCCTAGGTTATTATATTTACACTTTAACCCAATTTGCCAACTATAAATACCTCATTTTCTCTTCTTATTTCTCACAAATCTTCCTACAATCTCTAATCTCTCAAATCTCAATCAATCTATTTCTATACAACATTGTCTACTACATATTCACTCTACTTATTAATTTGAAAATTGGGAGTGAAGTTGACAACTAGATTGAGGATTAATCTATCGAGCAAAGTTTCAATTTTCAACCTCTCTCGATTACACATCGACTCTACGTCGGCGTTTGGTACATTCGTTCTCTCATTAAATTATTATTTTTATTTCATTTAGCACATTTAATTTCATTATCTTTAATTTTTTTAAGTCTTTAACTATTTATTACCATAATTAAAATGAAAAGAACAAAAAATGTTTTGGGCAAGGCCTTGGGTATGAAGGGCAAGAGCAATGGTACTTCTTCTAGTATTCTTAGACAAAATGATTTTATAGATCCTGAACTGTTTCCTGAAATACCATATGATCTTGACACATATGTTTATCCTCAAAATGAAGAAGATTTTAATTTAGATGACACTCTAGATGATGATACACCTACTAATGTAGATGATGATACACATACTAATGTAGATGATGATACACCCACTAGTCAAATGCCTCCTATCCCCCCTAGTATGAGACGAGGTCCGGCAAAACGACCATTAAAATCAGCTGTATGGAAATATTTTCACAGGGACGTACCGAATCAAGTAGCTATATGTAAAACTTGTAAATTTGTTTATTCTTTTAAAACTGGACAAGGTAATGGTGGGACGGGGGGTTTAGCAAGACACCTATTGCAAAAACACAAAGCCTTGCATGCCCAATACCTTATTGAAAAAGATGGTGAGCAAACGTCCTCTCAATCGGGACAAAGTTCACCTACTGTCCCGGATAAAGTACAGGATCAAATTAACCCTATGACGGGGGGAGTTGTAGGCCCTAAATACGATAAGCATAAAGATAGGGAAGCACTAGCAAAATTAGTTGTTGTGGAGGGTTTGCCTTTTTCATTTCCTGAATCGCCTGGTTTTATTCATTATATTAGAGATATGTATAATCCTGCTTATAAAGGTTTTCCTAGATCAATGGTTAATAGAGACGTGTTTAAATTTGCACACGAATATCAACAATATTTGCGTTATTCATTATATCATTTAAATTGCAAAGTCGCTCTAACTTCTAATATAGGTCGTAGTACTAACGACTATGATTATTTAACGGTAACCTATCATTGGATAGATTATAAATGGTCTATACAAAAACGTATTTTAGCATATAGATATATAGATAGTAGGCACACTAGTGAGTTTATTTCACAAAATATTTATTTAGTCTGCGATTATTACGGAATAACTGATAAAGTTATGAGTATTACATTAGATAATGCATCTTCTAACAATTCTGCTATTTATGTTTTAAAAGAAGTTTTAACTCCGTCTTTTCCAAAACATTTTCATATCAAATGTGCGTGTCATACTTATAACTTAGTTGTAAAGGATGATCTTTTACTTTTTCAAGATATACTTGAAAAAATACAATTTGCTATAAATTTTATTTTTAAAAATAATAGAATTCAACAGAGAAAAAAATATAAAAAAACTTGTCACGATTGTGGACTATCTTACAGAAAAATTCCCGAAGAAGTACCAACTAGGTGAAATTCTTTATATGACCAACTAGTTGTTGCTTATGACTATAGAAAACCTATCACTTTATTTTTTAACGCCCATAATCAAAATCCAAATGATATGATTATGGATAATGATTGGGACAAAATTAAAGAACTTATTGTATTTCTAGAGAATTTTCAACGAGCAACAAAAGAGTTTTCTACTTTCTATTATCCTACTATTTCAACTATGTTGTTTTATATAGCTATAATATTTTTACTTCTTAAAGAATATATGAAAAAACCTGCTTATAAGGCAGCTATTAAAAAAATGTTTATGAAATTAAAGAAATATTTTATTCCTATTCCCCCTATTTATATTATTGGTGCTGTATTAAACCCGACTATTAAAGTAGACGGTTGTAAAAGTCTTATTGAAAATATTTATAACTGTATGGACGTACTACCACCTCCAACTCCCAAAAATTTAAATGTTGAGCCACATATTGAACAAACGCAAGAAGAAGTGTTGGATAGCGTAGAAGATGAATGCAAAAAAGTATATCGGCATTACCAGCAAGAAAGTGCTAGTAACCAACCGTCTTTCGTACCATCTTCTTCTGCTTCAACACAGCCTCAATAAAGACATGTCGCTTTCATGACTGATTGAAAGCCTCAGAAATAGAATGTGCGGTGGTAGCACTGCTAACCAAATTAGCGAGTTCGATGTTTTTGTTTTGCAGGGCACTTTATCTTACCAAGCAGTTGTCAATGAAGACGGAAAGGAAGACTTGCTGAAATATTGGATGCAGAATGAGAAGACATTTCCGACACTTTCAATGATGGCCCGAGATATTTTGAACATTCAAGCGTCATCAATCGCTTCTGAAAGCGCTTTTTCTGCAGACAGATTTCAAATAGGAGAGCACAGACACTCATTAGCCGGAGACAGCTTGGAGATGATGGTACTATTCAGATATTGGATACGAGCGGAGCGAAAAATGTGCGGTCACCCAGAGACGAAGAAGAAGACGAAAACTACAACGACATCTTATCTGAAGGCATGAGTAGCGACGTGGAACAATTTGACCAAGATATACCAATTCCAACCGAAGAACCACACGAAATTATAAAGAAACTAGAAAAAGTATTTTCAAATTGGTAATATACTAATATATTTCATTGCAATTTTAGTATTTTTTTAATTTTTTCTATGTCTTTTGCAATTTTTTCAACAACAGTACACTACAATGTTGTAATTCTGAATCTTGTATATTTCAATGAAATAATTAATAATATAAGAGGCACAAAAACAGCCTTGGAATGTGTTTTTTACACTCTTCTTGTCTTTGTTTAATTATTTAGTTTATAACTATATATGAGTATAATACTATAATAGTATAATATAAGTATATGACTAAATGTTACTTTGTTAGTAATTTAGTATTTTTAATTTAGTGGAAAAATTAAAAAAAACCCGCCCGTCCGTCCGCCCCGACAGCCCCGACCCGACGCCATCGGTGCAGGACGACGACACGATCTTCCGCTAGTACCGGTCCCACCTGGCCCGCCCCAGCCCGACCCCGCCCCTCCACTCTGTCCCGACCCCGTACCGTGCCCGCCTATCCCGATCCCAGTGGGCCCGGCCCGACCCACTGTCCAGCCTTATTTGGAGCTGATGAAAAACGTGGGAAGACCAAGTCCATTACGTTGCTAAACTTGGGGAACAAGTCCAAGAAGTTAGAGAATATTGCTCCACATTCTTCTCCAACAAATCCTATCAGCTGCCCATCTTTCTCTCAACCTCTACAATGATTCAATGAGCATTTCAAGGAAGACCATCTACTATAAATAGAGAGACTGCATCCGTGAATCGATATCCAGAAAAATCAAAAGAAAATATCAAGAGAGCTCTCCGATATAACGATCAGAAAACTGGATCACAAGTGTTACCTGAGCATGTCGACAACATTATGCCCAACATTATAATTGCTGCTTAGATTCTAGATTTGTTCTTTATTGAAGCAATTGTAATGAGATATTTTCTATATCTATTTAGGTAGATTTTTCAGGCATAAGTCATCTGCGACTTAACCTTTTTTATTTCTTTTGTATTATCTTGTAATATTATAAAAGAAGAAATATATTCAATTACATATAAATATATACAATACTTTCGGTCATTGACCGTCATAGGTTATATATTGATATAACCTATGCAAATATAAACCTTTGTGTTCTTTATTATTTCCGCTGCATTTTACTCTTCAAAGGTTTTTCTGTTTTTATCGAAGTGTCATCACTTGTGCCAGAAGACATTATCGCTGACATTTGCAACTGTTTTAGCATACAAGCTTATTTTACTTTTGGTTAATTTTTAATTGTTCTATAGTATTACCCCCGGGACCCAACAAGTGGTATCAGAGCCAACACTTGACATAATAAGTGCTTGGTCCTGTTATTTAAACTATGGATCCGGCTAATCCAACAATTGGTTGGCTTCCTATTTTAGATGGTTCAAACTATGCCTATTGGAAGATTCACCTACGCTCTCATATCAAATCAATTGATGTTAGGGTATGGAGAACTATTACCAATGGATATGTTGTTCCAATGTTACCACCAGATGAGGAAGGTGACATACTTGTTAAACCTGAATCCGAATGGAATGCCGAAGAAACCAACAATGCAAACTTCAACGAAAAAACCTTAAATGCCATTTTTGGATGGGTTGATCTTTATATGTTCGAACTCATACAAAACTGTTCTACAATCAAGGACGCATGAGATACTTTACAAACTCATTGTGAAGGTAGCTCTAGTATTCGTCGAACGAAGCTTCGTATACTCATGAGTAAATATGAACGTTTAAAGATGGAAGAGACAGATGATATTAAAACATATTTTGAAAAGTTGATTGACATCTCTAATGAATGTCAAGTGCTTGGTTATCCATTAACCAACACTCAACTTGTGGAAAAAACACGTCGTTCTCTTCCTGAAAAGTTCAACATAAAGATTTGTGCGATTGAAGAAGCTCATAATCTTGCTACAATGGGCCTTCATACCTTAATGAGTATTCTCAAAACTTATGAGATGAATATGGAGAATCAAATGACATTGTATAAAATCAAAGATATAACACTGCAAGTAAAATCCTTAGAGAATCAAATCAATGAAGAGCAACCTTGAAGAAATTGGTGATAGTGCAAATGTTGCCCTTCTTACTCGAAAGTTCAATTCAATGGTAAGGAAGTTCAACAATGATAAAAATAAATTCAAATCCAAAGAGCACCAAAACCAAGACTTCAATCAAAAGTCCACTAACTCCCTTCCTATAGTACAAAGAGGAAATCAACTAAAGAGAACCAACTCAGATCGAACTAAATTTGATCCCAAACAACTTGAAACTGTACAATGCCATGCATGTTCAGGGTGGGGTCATTATGCCAATGAATGTGCAAACACCTTGAGAAAATTTGGTAAAAGATTGTGGGTTTCTCTTAGTGACGACGAAGGAGAAGAGGAAGGAGATCAAGAAATAGAGTCACAAGCAATGCTGACCACTATTTTTGAAACAATCCTTATTAGACGAGGAAAATGTTGTCGACATTGTTGTTCCAAATGTCACCACATTTGCTTCAACATTAGCGACGACATCTGCAGTTCCAACCACACCCGAAAGGTATGAATACTTCAACTATCCTGATATAAATTGCTTTAGTAGTGTTATTTTTATTAGTGAGACTAACTTTGAAAATCAAGTTGACTCCAAGGATGAAATGATTAAAGAATTACAAAAACTTTGTAAGGACTTAATTCTAGAATCCAAGCAACTTGATTCAAAAGTAAAATCTTTAACTCTTGAGAATGCAGATTTAAAAGGCACAATAATTTGTTTAGAAGTTGTACTTACCAAAAAGGACATTGATCTTGGTAAGATAAGTGCAAAGTTGGATCTAGCTGAAGCAGCCTTCCGTAAGCTCAATACATGGACTTCCAAACTGGATGAGATACTGAGTGTTAGTCAACCACCACACGCAGATTTTGGGTACAAAAACTCTCTTAACGCAATATTGTCACGACCAGGCCGGGGCGCGGTAGTGCCTCTTGGGGCACCCGTTCAGTATACATCGAGAGAATAGCGTGAACATACATAACACATAACCTGTATAAAGTAAACATCACTGGCAAGCCGACAAGACCGCCTTCCATAAAATAAACTTAATCAAAAGTAAAAACAATACAACTTTGTTCTTACAGCCCAAACCACAAACGTGACTACAGAACTCTAGGAACAACAACTGTGATGGGACAGGGCCCCGCCATACCCCCTGAATGTACAAAAGTCTACAACCTCAGGGAACCGTACCAAAAGACAAAGCCTCCGGAGAAATGGAGCTTTCAGAAGCGACGGTGACCACAGAGTGCGGATCGGCAAACTACGTACCTCGACTGCGGCATGAACGCGGCCCGGGGAGGTCGATCACAACAGTACCAAGTATGCGAAATCGGAAAAATCGAAAATACTTCATGAGTCTAAAATAGCGGAGACATGTATAAAAATCGGTTCTGAGAACAACGTGCCTTACTAATAATGAGAATATCAATCATATATTATCTTTGCATGAAAATAGGAAGCTCATGATCAAAGCAAGGTCATCCGCCTGATATCATTAAGCTCTCCTACTCGCGGGACTATTTCACCCGCATGGGTCATGTGGACCGCGTGAGGTATTCTCGCATAGGTGTACTCACCCGCGTGGGACTATTTCACCGCGTGAGCCCTACTGGACTCGCGTGAGGTATTCCTCGCGTCGTGGGTAGCAAATCCACGGAATATACAAATGTCACAACCATACCGAAACATACGTGGAATCCCATCACCGATGCGTCCGGGGTAACCTCGTCTTTGCGTGCCTCGGAATCCTCATCGTAAGCATGTCGAGTGCATACGTGGAATCCCACCTCGGCTGTCATGCGTCTTAAATAAGCTCATACTATGACCATGGAAGCATACCCGTGGAATCCTCCATCACTGACGGTACGTTCAAGTAAGCTCGTACTACGACCATGGAAGCATACCCGTAGAATCCTCCATCACTGACGGTACGTCCAAGTACTTTTATAACTTCTTTAGACTTTCATTAATCTACAAAATAAATCTCATTCTTGACCTTAAGGCACCTTCTTATTGCTTAATCAAATCCGGAGAAATTTAAACCGAAGTACTATGTACTTCTACTCTTTCAAAAGATCCCCTTTTCACATAGAAATTCCCATTTTACACTCTAAGCAATTGATGCTTTTTAAATCAAATTGCCCTACTTAATTTCGATTCTTTCATCTTTGTTTACCTTATTCAAGAAAACCAACTCTTTAACTTTCCATAAAGTTATTATAACAAACTCCCCATAAAGCCGTTATACTAACTTTATGCTTTAGAAATTAAGACATTCTTATCCTTTCATAAGGCCGTTATAACTAACTTCCCATAAAGCCGTTATAACTCCTTATAAACAATTTCGTTCTTTTATTAACCAAGAGACTTATACTTCAAATCAATTTACACAATTTTCAAAATACTTCAAGTATACCAAAGGATTTACTTTATTTAAAACACGTACGTCTACCGTACTATATAGTATAACTACTCATGCTCAAGAGATAAGAAAGTTCCACATACCTCTCCGGTTAATCCACTTGCTAAGTCCAATACACCACACGTAGTACGTCAACCTATAATGACCATAATACGTTTATTAACCTCTAGTTACAATGTAGAATACTCCAAGTGCAAGGTCACTAAATTCTAGGGAAAATTGGACAGCATTTCCTTTGTTTCTACATACTTTGCCACCTTTTTCAAGGCCGAATTCAACATCCAAACACCACTTTTAAGGCCCAACAATCCAATCAATTCAACGGGGATTACACGCCTAAACTTGGATGTGTAAAATTCTGCCCCACAATGTATAACAACTAACTTAACAAGTTTAAGGTAGTATTTAGGCTACAACATGCTTACATAACATTCTTATCCAATTCTTTCATATCCAAACCATATTCCTTACATGCAATTTATCTAAGAGCAATATTTTTAACTACAAGTTCTTTCTTCTTCACATGCAACACCAAAAACTAACAACAAGAGAAAGAATTGTTACCTTAGAGCTTTAGCCAAATTAATCCAACAAATTTGCTAGCCTCCTTTCCAAAAACACCACCACAATAACTCCTACAAGCTTGCAAATAAGTTTCCTTCTTGCCACACTTTTCAGATTTTTCTCAATCCTTGATTTCCTTTTGATTTTCTAGAGAGAAGGAATAACTTCTAATTTAGAGAGAGAGAGAGGAGCTTGAAGAATGACCAAGTCTTCAAGACTTGGTCAATAAATAGTGCATGCAAAAATCAGATGGGGGGGGGGACACTTGTCACCCTCCCATGGCCTTTTTAAAAGAAAATATCTGATTTTCCTCAGTTTTTCTGCCAAAAACTCCGCCTCGGATCCGCGGCCCTGCAGCCGGCGCCGCGACGTTGAAACTTCTGCCAATTCTCGGGTCTTACGGCGCCGCGGCCCTGCTTCCCGGCGCCGCGGCCCTGTGGCTCATGTCCGAAATGTTCCTGCCCTACTGCGCACTGAACTTGTAACTTCCATAACTTTCTACTCCGATGTCCTATCGACGAACGGTTGGTTGCGTTGGAAACTAGACTCAACGAAATACGTACTAGGCCTTAGAAACACCTAGGAACTCATAACGCAACTGGACATAAGCCGCCTCAAAGTTGACTAAAAATCCGTCCGAAACAATCCGTCAACCTATCTTTCTAAAATTTTAAGTCTTAATCCCTTTCGTACGTCCCCCTAAGCATGACCCGAACTATGGGGTGTAACAAATATGCTCTAATTTATTTGACAAAAATGAGAAAATGGATTTGGTGAAAGAAAAAGGATTAAATAATAGAGTCCCATAGATGTCAAATGATATGAAGTTTTGTTCCATCATTGTAACAACCCTGGTCATTTAAAACCATATTGTTTCAAATTTCAGAATCCAGGAGCAGAATGTTGTCAAGATGACTGTAAAACATTTCGGACAACACTCGAAGCAACATTCCTCAGTCCAGAAAGGAAAAATGTTTTAAGAGAATTTGGGTTCCCAAAATGAGTGTGAAAATGTAATGTTGCTATAACTGCTTTAAGGACTAACATTTCAGGTTCTTGGTACTTTGTTAGTGGGTGTTCACGCCACATGACAGGGACAAGAGAGTACCTAAAGAACTATGAGTCACTCAGTGTAGGTAACGTGACTTATGGAGGTGGCGGTAAAAGTAAAATCATAGGAAGAGAAATCTTAAATGTTCCTGGTGTTCCTGCCTTAAAATATGTCTTACATGTTGAAGGTTTAATGGCTAACCTAGTTAGTATAAGTCAATTGTGTGACGACAATCTTGAGGTAAAGTTTAATAAGTATGCTTGTATAGTTACAAATGAATCTAACAAATATGTTATGTCAGGTACAAGGTCATGTGACAATTGCTATATTGTTGGAGAACAAGAAATCTGCAATAATGTTAGGACAGATGACACAACTTTGTGGCATAAAAAATTAGGGCATGTCAACTACCGTAACTTAGAAAGATTAATTTCTTATGAGGCAGTAAGAGGCATTCCTAAATTAAGTCCTAAAGATAAAATAGTGGTCTGTGAAGATTGTCTAAAAGGTAAGCAAACCCGTGTCTCCCATAATGTTGCCCAGAATAACGGACAACATTCAAGTACGTCTCACTGCTTTCAATTATTACACATGGATTTTATGGGTCCAATCGAGGTAGACAGTTTAGGAGGCATGAGGTATTCCTATGTGATTGTAGATGATTTTTCTAGGTATTCATGGATATTTTTTTGAAAGAAAAATCTCAAACTTTTGGCATTTTTAAGATATTGCACTCTAGGATAATAAATTTGTATCATTCTTTTATTTGTCGGATTAGGTCCGATCATGAAAAAGAGTGAAAATAATCCGTTCTCAACATTCTGTGAGAAAAAAGGTATTTTCCATGAATTTTCTGCTCCCAAAACTCCTCAGCAGAATGGTGTAGCAGAGAGAAAGAATAGAACTCTACAAGAGATGACTAGAGTCATGCTTAGCTCTAAGAAAATGTCAAAACATTTTTTGGCTGAAGCCTTGAATACTGCAAGTCACATCACAAATAGAGTCTATCTAAGGCCTGGAACAAAAATGACACCCTATGAGCTAATTAATGGAAAGAAACCCAATTTGCGTTACTTTCATGTGTTTGGGTATGTTTGTTACATCTTAAATGATAGAGACCATCTAGCAAAGTTTGACTCAAAAAGTGACAAAGGATTTTTTGTCAGTTATTCTCAAAATAGCCATGCTTATCGTGTGTACAATCTTAGGACCAAAACTATACAAGAGTCTGTGAATGTTGTTTTCGATGACTTTTCTGATCTTACAGGGAATACATCTGAAATAATGTTATAATTTCAGTGGAGAATGAGCAGACTGCTGAAGAACCAGATGTTGCCCCAAATGTTACCACATCCGAAGCAACATCTAAACCTGAACTCGAGAACACAGAAGGTACAGATGAGGAGCCGAATGCTGAATCGCTAGATCAAGTACGAAGGGACCCCTCATCTAGGATTAGAAAGAACCACCCTACAGGTGTTACACCCCGTAAGTCCAGGGCATGTTAAAGAGGATGTACGTAAGGAATCAGGACTTAAAAATTGGTACGAAAGGAAGAATTGTTTTTCCGAAGGAAAAATGTTCGTTGATGAGAATTAGATTCTCGAAATGCGTTATTTGAGACGTATGGAATTTATCGGAATTGTGGAATTTTATCTTCAGAGATGGATACGTGGGGCCCACTCGGGAAATTTTACATTTTTGTGGGGCCCACAAGGTTTTCGATATTTTGACTAATTATGGAAATTTCGGGAGACGAAATATTATGGACCAATCGGAGGGCGACACGTGTCACCCTCCACATGGCCCTTTGTTGGGCGAAATTGACTTGGTCAATGACCAAGTGGAGGCTTGAAATTATTGACTAAGATCCTAGCCACACATTTGTTTTGATCTCACCCCTTGGTTGTAGTATATATCCTCTACTAGTGCAAGACTAGTCCAATACTTAGAAAAAATTTCAAGACTTGTTGCTAAAGTGAGGCTCTAGGTTTTGAAGCTCTCAAGAAGGGAAATTTTTTGCAATTTTTCTTCATAAATCACAATACTTAAACCCAAGGTCCCCAAAGGTATTCTAAGGATATCTCAACACAAAAATCCCGGAAAACAAAACTACATTTTTACGTTAGTCGCAACATGAAAACCTAAGGTGTTCTTCAACTTTGAAGTTGGAATTTGAAGAGAAGTGGTTTATGAACTTCTAAGGATTGTTTGGAGTGGATTGAAATGTCAAGAAGAGGAACTAAAGTTGCTGAGGATCGACTTTAGGTTTTGAATTGTATTTGGGCTTAAAGAGGTAATAATCTCCGTCTTGCTATTGTAATTGAAGATTACATGTTGTAGTAGTTGATAAGTGAGCATGTGTTATATAGAATGAAGTTTGAAAAGATTTGGATCATGTTGAGATATCAAAACCAAAAATTGGCATGCTAGCCATTAAAGTTGTTAGTTATAATCGTCGCATGTTATTTAAGGAAAGGAATATAGTTGTTACAATTGGTTATGACTTATATAACATGTTAGAATAACGACTTGGATTTAAAAGAATTGAAAAAGGGCTTTATGTTGTATTGAATTGGTTGTGGCCGAGAATGGCCCTAGAAATTGGTTAAAAATGGACAATATAAATGGACTGTCTTATATTAAATTGTGGGGCAGAATTTTACACGTCCTGTTAGACATGTAATCCCCTTTGAATTGCTGAATTGTTGAGACTTAAATGTGCCGTATTGGTTGTTGATTTCGGGCCTTGAAAAAGGTGGAAAAGTACGTAGAAACAAAGGAAGTGCTACCCAAATTTCCGTAGAATAAGAGACCTTACACTTAGTATGATTCTACGTTAAAAAGCTAGGAGTTGATAGACGTATTATGGTTATTATAGGTTAAAGTACTACGTATAGCGTATTCTACTTGAAGGGTGGAATAGCTATCAAAGTTGAAGTACTTTGGAGCATTTTGCAACTTGTCGCTAGTCGTCGCGAGGTATGTGAACCTCTTCTTTCTTTTGGCATGATCCTACGTATGAAATATCCATGTGATAATATTTCATGATTCCTTCTACTCTTAGAAGTTAAGAAGTATCCACGTTGCTGATTCTAAGTTAAAGGTATGTCTAAATTATCCTAAGTCCTTACCAAGTCTTATGGGAGATGTTGGTAGGAATGGTTAAAAAGTTATGAGGTTTGATTTAAAGCTATGTGCCTTGATTTATTTGATGTAAGTAAGTTGATTTTATATTTGAAAATGACTTGAATTTATATGTGAAAAGGGACTTGATTTTATAAGTGGAAGTTATATGGTTTTAAAGAGAATAAGTTACTTGGTTTTGGAAGTGTATGAAACTTTATTTTTCAACTTATGAGACTTGATTTCTAAAGTATAGATGACATGATTTTATATGTATAAGTGACATGATTTTAAAGAGTATATGATACGAGATTTTAAGACTATAAGCCTTGATGTTATAAGTGGAAATGACTTGATTTAAAAAGTATGGCTTCTTGATTTATTTCAAAGGATAAGAAGATTGATTTCAAAAGAGTATGTAACTTGAGTTTTAAAAAGAAGAAATTTATTGATTTAAAAGAGAAGGAGTTTTATGATTCTTTTTAAGTATGTATGCACGTAGTACTTTTGGGTTTAGTTTCCCCAATGTGATAAGAAATAAAAGTGCCTTAAGTTCTCTAAAATGAAAGGTTGTTATAATAGCTTTATGAGAAGTTGTTATAACGACTTAAGAAGAAGTGAAAAGGTGGTTTAAAATGTTATGTAAGGAAAATCACATCGAGCCTACAAATAGGCCGGGTTATGTTATGACATACACCGAGCCTACAAATAGGCCGGGTTATGTTATGAGACACACTGAGCCTACAAATAGGCCGGGTTATGTTATGAGATACACCGAGCCTACACATAGGCCGGGTTACGCAATATGCACCGAGCCTACACATAGGCCGGGTTACGTCATCTTACACCGAGTCCCACAGGCGGGCCGGGTTATGCTACATGATTCCACAGTACACCGAGCCCCACAGGCGGGTCGGGTTATGCTACAGATTCCACAGTACATCGAGCCCCACAGGTAGGCCGGGTTATGTCACATGATTCATCAGTACACCGTGTCCCGCAAATGGGTCGGGTTACGTTATCACGTATAGATAATCAAAGCAAGCTCCAAAATGAGAAGTCCCTCCATAAAGGGCCGGATTATGTTATGTAAGATATGTAAGTTATGTGGAAAAACTTGATCAAATTCTTAAGTATGTATGTAAGAATATGATGTTAATTCTTATTGAAAGAAGGAAAAGAACGATTAATGTACAATTGATTTCAGGAGTTAAAATGGCACGGTAGGATCTGGTATTTCATTTTTATACTTGCCCCTGTCATTCTTTTATACAGTTATGATTTGGTTACTGTACCTTATTCCCGTTCCATACTCGGTACCTGTTGTACTGACCCCCTTCGGGGGGCTGCGTTCATGCCCGCAGGTGTTAGGTACACAGGTTGGTGATCCTTGCTTTTAAGAGCTCTGTTAAGTTTTGGGAAGAAGCTCCATTTACTCCAGAGGCTTGTTTTGGTATGGGTCCCTGTTGTTGTAGATTTATGTACATTCAGGGGTATGTCGGGGCCCTGTCCCGTCCTAGTTGTTATGTCCAACTCTTAGAGGTCTGTAGTCATATATGTATGTTGTACTTTGAAAAGATGTAAGTCCTTTTGTTATCTATGTATGTATGGTGGCAGCCTTATCGGTTTTGCCTTTGTTTAGAAAAAAAAAGAGTGATATTTATCTTCCGCGTTTTACTTATGATGTATGAATAGAAGGGTGCCCAGGTAGGGCACCAGTCACGGGCCCGGGGTTCGGGTCGTGACAACAGGTCAGGTGATAGGGGTAGTGTTTGAAGGTGTAAGAACAAGGGGGAAATAACCTCTAAACTACAGAGATATGATCAGATATGTGTGCATGTATACCATGTATCAAAATTTCAGTCTTTCTTGTTATATATCTACTTTAGATCCTAAGAATATTTCAGAAGCACTCAAAAATAATTGTTGGATTCAAGCTATGCAAGATGAACTTGAGCAGTTCACTAGAAATGAAGTCTAGAATTTAGTTCCACGCCCTAATAATACTAATGTAATTGGAACTAAATGGATATTTAAAAACAAGTTAGATGAATCTGGAACTGTTGTGCGAAATAAAGCTCGCCTAGTTGCTTAAGGATACACGCAGGTCGAAGGAATTGACTATGACGAAACCTTTGCTCCTATTGCCAGAATTGAGTCAATTATTTTGTTACTTGCCGTTGCTTGCTGTCTTAAGATTACTCTCCATCAGATGGATGTTAAAGGTGCTTGGCTATCTTGATAAAGAAGTCTATGTTGAACAACCTAAAGGATTTGAAGATCCTCACCATCCACGGTTTGTATACAAGCTCAAAAAAGCCTTGTATGGACTAAAACAAGCTCCTCGTGCATGGTGTGGTCGTTTAACTCAGTTTCTTCTTGAATTTGGTTTTAAACGTGGTGAAGCTGATTGTACTTTATTTATAAAACATCACAGAGTAGATATAGTCATTTCTCAAATCTATGTAGATGACATAGTTTTTTGGTTCGACTTCACAGTCCTATCTTGAGAATTTGTCGAAGCAATGTCTTCAACATTTGAGATGAGCATGATAGGGGAACTAACTTTTTTTTTAGGCATGCAGATAAAGCAAAATGAAGATGGAATATTTATTCCCAGAGTAAGTATGCCAAGAAATTAGTTAAGAAATTTGGATTGGAAAATGCTAAACAAATGAGAACTCCAATGGGATCCACAGAGAAGATATGCAAAGGCGATGTTGGTGAAAATGTTGACCCAACATTGTATCAATCTATGATAGGTAGTCTTCTATATCTCACTGCTAGTCGTCCTGATATAATATTTAGTGTTTGTGTATGTGCTCGATTCTGAGCCTGTCCCAAAGTCTCCCACTTAAATGGCGTAAAATGTGTCATTAGATATGTTGCCGACACATGTGAGTTCGGAATTTGGTATTCCAAAGACACTAATCCTAACTTAATAGGATATAGTGACTCTGATTAGGCTGGTGATGTGGATGACAGAAAGAGTACGAGTGTAGAATGTTTTTATCTTGAAAATAATCTTATTTCTTGGTATAGTCGTAAACAAAACTGTGTCTCACTTTCAACTGCTGAATCTGAATATGAGCAGCTAGAAGTTGTTGTTCTCAATTAATATGGTTAAGACACATGCTAGACGACTATGATTTTTCAAGTAATATATTAGTTTGTATTGTGATAATCTGAGTGCTATAAATATTTCCAAAAATCCAATTCAGCACTCTCGTACAAAACACATTGATATAAGACATCATTTTAAGAGATTTGGTTGAAAAACAGCTAGTTCAAATTGAATATGTTGACACTCTTCATCAACTAGCTGATATTTTTACAAAAGCTTTGGACCATGAAATATTTTCTAGTCTGAAAAATTCTCTTGGTATCTGTAATCTCTGAAATGGCATTGTGTGGTGAATGTCGGCTTAAATCTCTCTAACATTTTGGATGACATTTACCTATGTAATATCATAATCTGATTTTTGTTATTGTTTATTGACATAAATTTTGTGTTCACACAAGTATGATCCTAAAATAAGAACATGATTCAAAAGTGATATCGTTCTCTGCGATGATATTAGATATCATAAAAAAAGGAGTATCAAAAGAAGGCAAAGCCTTTTACTAATCTTTTGACAACTTTCAAATGGGCAAAACCCTTAAATATGATACCGTTCCTATACTATAGGAGTATCAATTGCTAAAACATGAAATTATGAGGATATAAATAAGTATTCTTGTTTTTGACACAAAAATAAATTTTGTATGTGGTTTATGACTAGATCAGATACAATGGAAAAATGTTACATTGGTCTGGTGGTTAAACGCATAAAAACACATATAAAACGTGTCTTAATTTGTTGTAAAAAATGAAAGAGTTCTTCAGGGATCATAATACTTGTGTTATCCAAGATGTTGCCAACATTACTGTTGACATTTTTAGATAATGATATGTGTTGGGATACAGTACATACCTGATTTTTGAAAAATCTGTTTTTAGCTTCCCTATTTTTATGCCTTATTTTGGAATTTAAACTTTTAAATAATTAGATCAAATTCCAAATCTTGATGTCTATTTTTTCTTAAGTTTTGGTGCAAGCATTTGACTACAACTCAAACACCTAAAAACCAAAAATATTTTGTTTGTTTGCCAAGTGTATAAAATCTTCTTCATTAGTTCTTCTTTTTAAGTCATTTGCCTTTTCCGAAAATTTAAAAAAAAAAGAAAAAGGAAAAAGATCACATCAATCTCGATTTAACCAAGACCGATGGATTCATCGTCACACTCTTCATCTTCCAAAACGCCCCAAAACCCTAAACCCTTACAATCTCCTTCTCATTACTCTCCAATGGACACATCCCCGATGTCAACACCTATGTCAACCAACATTTCAGAGAACATTCCAATGAGTACCAGTCCACCAATATGCTTTGCTATTGTACTGAGTTCGCACCACGAACCACTGGCTATAAGCTATCCAGGGGATGATAACAATCCCATAGATGTCGATCCAACCCTAGATGTTTCGGTATTAGGAAAGAGGACCAGTACTTCTTAGTTTGCCTCCAGGAGGTCGAGTAGAATCTTTGATAAAAATGTTCACCCTCAGCCTGCTGTCAAGAAATCGAGGTTCGAGATGCAAGTCCCTGCTTGTTCAAGCAGTGACACTGATGACACAGATTTAAACCTCTCTTTTGAAGATGATAGAGAAGAAACCCCTGTTGAAGAGAAACAAGGTGAACCACAAGCTTCTGAGTTTCACCCGGAGCCCTTTACTTCTGTTCCTCAAAAGTCGTCTGAGGATGATGAAATTCCTGATGACACCCCCTTGAAGAGATTCTGTCGCAAAAGAATTACTCACAAAATCAGATCACATGCTGATACAGATGTTGCCCAATGCCACAACATCTCAGGCAACATTCCAATCGACTTTTGAAGAAACAGATTCTCCTAATTCCTCCAACAGCTCAGATTCCAACAGACCAGACATGTCGGATACAGACAGTGAGGTAAATACTGTCTCTAACAAATTTTATTCTAAAGCAAAGCATTATAATTGGGATAACTTTAGGAATATGATGATTAGGTCGAAAAAAGAATTGGACATTGCTTCATGTGTTGAGTATGGAGTGGTAGAGTTTCTTGAGGACAGACCTTCTGGGATCTATCACTGGTAAACAACCTTATGTTGATGAGGTTGTAAGGTTGTTCTATACAAATTTGGACTATACTATAGAGGATACCTCTTCTAAGAGATATGGAAAAGTGTACCTCTATAATAAAGTTTGTCGTTTTACCCCTTCAATCATAAATCAATGTTTGGGACTTGATGATGAGCATGTGAAAGAAACAGAAAGAGGAACGACAAATAAGGATACAATTATAGAATATCTCACAGGAGGTATACTAAAGAAATGGATTCCTCGATGCCCAGCGTCAAAACTCACTGCTCTATTTTCAACTCTCCACAAAATAGCAATACATAATTGGCTCCCATCCTTAACTGAATCAATTGTCACAAGTGAACAAACCTCTCTGCTCTTCAAAATTGGAAAATGATTCAAAGTTGATATAGGCAAGATAGTCTTCTATCAAGTTGCAAATCTAGCAGAAAAACATCAACGCCCATTTTACCTTTTCCCTCTCTGATTTTTAAAATATTGACTAGCCAAGGACTAGAGCCTTTGAGAGAGGATATTTTGGGGAAAGCTCCTGAACTTTACACTGTAAACAAAACTATTCTTAAGAGTAAAGAGAGGTTAATTGATCTCCCTTGGACAAAAGAGGCAGATAAAATGTTGTCAGAAAAACATTCAAGGCAACATTGGTCCAAGACAGTCTGAACTGTCTACAACTTAGCTGGTGGAACAAATTGCTAAAATCAACTCACAAATTGTTGAGATTGACAATAATAGGAATGTACTAGTAAGAGCCAGAGACTATTTCTTATTGTTGCTTTCTTCCCAAAAAAGGGGAGATGATTCATGCGGGGAAGAAATTTGAGACTAGCAATGTCATTCCGCTCGTGATCTGAATGCGAGGGAGATAGAAGAGACTAACTGCCATGATGCAGTGTTGAAATTAAGCAAAAATAGAAAGCGTCTGAAAGCTACTACTGATGCTTGACTTACAGGGTTGATGTGCTGTTGTGATTGCTGACTGTTGCTGTGATGTGTTGTTGCTATGTTGGTTACTGATTTGATTACTTGATTACTGATTTAGGTTGTATAAGATAATTTTATTATGTAGTTAACGTAGTCACTATTTTTAATTTTGGGATGTAATGATCCGACCATTATATTTTGTTTATGGTTGGATGTAAATGACTATGTTTTTTCTCTTTCTAATCCGACATGAATATGGTATATATATATATATATATATGTCTTGTATATGTTGTATTTATATGCCATCACAGGTTGAGGGGGAGCATTCGTGTAGTCATAGATGTGTCTATGCCTTTGCCTTAGGTCACTCGCACTGAGTAGATTATGTTTTGTGAAGAAAGGCAAAAAGGGGGAGAATGTTAATGTTGGGTTTGGTGTTATGACATTTTCTCCAACATATCATTTTCAGTACTAAGTTAAAATCAGAAAATGTTGGAACAAATATTATGACATTCGGACCAACATTCTGATAACAATTTTGCCTTACTTCATGGGACTGAAGCTAATCTCGTGAGATTTTTACCTTGATGGTAAAGTGACATGACAAGGAGATTTGGAGCTGATGAAAAACGTGGGAAGATCAAGTTCAAGACATTGCTAAACTTGGGGAACAAGTCCAAGAAGTTAGAGGATCTTGCTCCACATTCTTCTCCAATAAATTCTATCAGTTGCCCATCTTTCTCTCAACCTCTACAATGATTCAATGAGCATTTCAAGAAAGACCCTCTACTATAAATAGAGAGGCTGCATCAGTGAATCGATATCCAGAAAAATCAAAAGAAAATATCAAGAGAGCTCTCCGATATAACGATCAGAAAACTGGATCACAAGGTCTACAACATTCTGCTCAACATTATAATTGCTTCTTAGATTCTAGATTTGTTCTTTATTGAAGCAATTGTAATGAGATGTTGTCTATGTCTATTTCGGTAGATTTTTCAGGCATAAGTCATCTGTGACTTAACCTTTTTTATTCCTTTTGTATTATCTTGTAATATTGTAAAAGAAGGAGTATATTTAATTATATATAAATATATACAATACTTTCGGTCATTGACCGTCATAGGTTATATCAATATATAACCTATGTGATACAAACCTTTGTGTTCTTTATTATTTTCGCTGCATTTTACTCTTCAAAAGTTTTTCTATTTTTATCGAAGTGTCGTCACATGTGCTAGACGACATTATCGCTGACATTTGCAACTGTTTTAGCATACAAGCTTATTTTACTTTTGGTTAATTTTTAATTGTTCTATAGTATTACCCCCGGGACTCAACCATAACCAGAAAGGATAATGAAATAAAAGACCAAAATGACATCATAAAAGAACAGTATAAATACATTAACGAAATAATTAATGGATAAAGGAAAATAAATAGTAGAAGAATCAAACGAAACATGTAAATGAATACATGTGAAAGAGGAATAACACAAACTTTAAGCTTTAAACCAGATATATATCAAAAGATACAAGATGAAAAAGAAGAACTATCAATTAATTTTTTTTAAAAATAAAATGGTTTGAAAGAAATAAAGAAGTAAGATATATAGCACAAAAACATGAAAATGTAATTGACACAACTAGTATAAATGGAAAAGCAAAAATAAGTTTAATAACAAATGAAATTATCAAATGAGAATTAGCAAAACTATCTACGAAAGAAGCTAAAATATATATATTTCGAAGGAATAAAATTCACTATAAAAACATATTTCTAAAAAAGAATATAGATACACCAATACAACTATACATAATAGATGGTAGAATATTAGGAAATCTACAAGACACCTTAATACCAATAATAAAAGGAAATTTAATATACCAAAAATTAAAATTTACGGTACAACCAGATTTTAGTATATCATTAAAAGATGAACATAAAAATTAGCTTTAACACTATATTATAAATTAGATGAAATAAAAATGCCATCAGGTAGCAAAGTAATAAGTATAGAAACTAAAATGATATATGCTTTAACCGGAAATCACCATGTAAGAAAATAACATGAAATGAATATTTTAGTATCAAAATTATATTAAGATATATTAGAACTGATAGAACACAAGGAAAATGCTACAATAACAATACCAGAAGAAATACAAATGGGTTTTAACAATAGAACTATAACACCATCACATAGATTAAAAGCACAAATAGAAGGATCAACACTAATAATTAAAAGTGAACCAAGAATATTAAGACATAATAGTTTAATAGGTAGACAACCAAGAACATTAAATTTAATAAATATACTAAGTAACAGATTAAGATTTAAAGTAGTAATATTCAATGAATTTATAACAACTGATTGTATAGCTGAAATTAATACAAGAGCCGTAAAAAGCTTTATACATATAAGTAAAATTAATGAAAAAGATTGTAATATGATAGAGCCACAAACTTGCAATTATCCTGAAAATGAGAGAGAAATAATAATTACTAAAAATATTAATCTAAAGTTTAAAATTCAAGATTTAGAATATAAAATAAACATAGAAGTAATAGAATATGATAGTTTTAATGAATTATTATTAGGAAGTGACTTTTTAACCATGATAGATTATAGAATTAATGAAGGAATTGAAATTAGAGACCAAGGAAAAACAAGGTTTGTAAATAAAATATGAATATTCAAGAAAAATACAAAAGAAGAAACATAAATTAAAGATTATAAAAACAATGTTATCAGAAGAAGTAATAATATCCCAACTTAAATACTTAAGATATAGTGCGAAAGAGATAAAACTAAAAAATGATATAAAACAATTAGAACAACAATGTAATAAATCTACTAAAATATGAATTGATATGGAAAATGGATGGAAGAAAAGAATTAATAATCCTGAATAACTTTAATGAAAAAGTGGATGAAATATGACACGAAATAATAATAGTAAAAAACATTCTACTAAGTATGGATGAAATAAGAGAAAATCAAATCCAAATAAAACAATTAGTACAAAAAGAATTGACAAAATTATGAAATGTATCAAAAATTTCAACATTTAACTTAATATTAGAACAACTTAATATATTAGTAACACACATAAATAAAGGAAAACAAGCAGTTAAAGCACCTGAAACGAGTAATACTAATCAAGAAGAAACAATTACTATGATAGATCCTAATAAACCAGAATTAGTACCAATTGATGCATGAAGACGAAGTAAAGAACTCATAATGATATATATTAGTAAAATAAAGCTTAAATTACCAAAAGAGGTAGAAAAAACATTAGATAATTTAACATTAGTACATGAAAAAGGATAATTTTAATGGATACACACGAACTAAGTGTAATAACATTTCTTAAATCATGGAACAAATATAATTCAAAAAGAAAGATATAAATATGAACCTATGCGAAGCAAAAACTTTAAAAATATATCAAATAAAAATAGTAATTCTTCAAAGGTTAAAATATTGTAGACTTAAAAGAAACCGAAAAAAGTGAAAAACTAGAATATTTGCCGAACCGGATCCTTATGTCTGGTACTCGTATTCGGACCATTAACTTTTCGGTCTGAGTATCGGTCCGAATATTTCGATCCAATTCTCGAATGTATCCGGACCGATAACAGCTTACAACACAAAATACAACAACAAATTTGTTACTTTGCAAGCGTCTTTTTTGGCTGCATTTCAGCACATAATACAATAGCAAATTGCTTGCAAAACTGGTCCATATTGACTGTTTTTTTCAGCAGCTAATGCAGCTATAATTAGATCATTTTCAGCACAATTTCAGCACCACTTTAGACCATTTTCAGCACCCTTTCAACTTAATTTCACCACAATTTCTGCACCATTTTCAGCATCAAATTGACAAATGTTTAGTGCATTCTCACCACCATTTTCAATCGCATGGAATCTGTCTTCAGAGCTACAAAAGAGAAGAATTTCACATATCCAGTTATTTATCCTTTCTAACTTCAATTGATCACATTTCTTTTAAAAATCAATCATACTCAAATGTTCATTAGCAGAAAACAAACTGATTACAAACGTTTGAGAAGTAGCAAATATGTACTAACAAAAACTTAAACCAAAGAAAATCTAAGTAGAAGTAAATATTACTATATACAAACACATAAGGTAACAAAAAAAACATGAACATTCTAAGCCACACTTCACAAAATTATAGCAAGTAATGGAAAAAATTAGTAACCCAAGAAAAAAAAAATTGAATTAAACCGGGTCCTTATTGGGTAATTAGATTGGGTTGCCGGACCGGATCCTTATCGGTCCGGATCCTTATGTTTGGTACTCGTATCCGGACCGTTAACTTTTTGGTTCGATTATCAGTCCGGGTGTTTTGGTCCGATTCTCAGATGTATCCGGCCCGATAACAACTCTAATTGTGAGTACAATGGTGGATGTACGAGAATAGTAACAAACTATTACAAGTGCTTCGAAAAGGTAAACAATAAGAGTTACAATAGCAACAAAATTGTGGCCAACAAGAGTTATGGACACAACACGTTTTGAGTTCTTGAATTCATCTTGTATCTTCCGTCTTGGATCTTCGTTCCTATTGCAACAAGATCCTTGATCTTGACAACCTGAAACCACGAGACACTAAATTCCTACTTGTTACAACTGTGCTGAGTTGAGTGTTAGCACTTTGTCCTTAAGATATTATTGCCCCGTATATATCCTTTTACGTTTATGGGCAACTGTGTTCCAAGATAAAACAACATCAAACAACTGAGCAAAGGAAACTCAAGTGTTTCTAAGGAAGAACCCTTGAGTGTTTGAAGTATTCTAGAGAGAAAGAAATATTCAGAATTTTCTGAGAGTGTGTTAACAATTGAGCCTAAGGCCTCAATTTATAGTAGTGTAAGAATGCCTCTTTACGTGCCCATGTAATGTCCTTTTAAGTTCCATGTAATGGCCACTTAATTCACAAAGTAATGCAACCAAATAATGGTTGATTTGTGGAGGAAACACTGACAATTGAATGCTCCAAAACATCCCCATAATCAGCCAAACTTTTGGACTTCCATCACATATACACTGCCTGGGTAGCGCCGCGGCTCGGCCTCGGAGGCGCCACAACTCCAGTAGATACTACCAACCAAGCGCCGCGGCTCAACCATTTGGTGCCGTGGTG
The DNA here is from genome assembly GCA_029844215.1 of Przewalskia tangutica. Classification (NCBI taxonomy): domain Eukaryota; kingdom Viridiplantae; phylum Streptophyta; class Magnoliopsida; order Solanales; family Solanaceae; genus Przewalskia; species Przewalskia tangutica. The sequence goes on along the minus strand of CM056718.1, from coordinate 137,476,825 downwards.
CCGCGACCCTTGTGGTAGTGGCGCCACCGAGCCCCGATTTCACGGTGATGCCGCGACCCTTTTCTTACCTGTTCCAATCTTACACTTCTTCCTTCATTTACCAATGTGGAACACGTGTCATTTAACCAACGATCGTCCATCATTTTATGTCTCAAACATTTACTAATGTACCAATATCGCTTTCACTAATGAAATTTATGATAATGGGCATTACGAGTGCACGTGTGTGAAAATGGCATTTCCAACGTGCGAGTCCTCAATTGTTCGAGTCATAAATAATGGGTTAAACTTAATTCCATATTAGTAAATTTCCAACAATCCCTTCTTGAAAGAGATGTTGGCACACTTACAAGGTGCATTTCTAGCAATCTTTCGGTGGACCGATGTTGCATATGGATGTGTTACACCCCGTATTCCAGGACATGTCTTGTCACGGCCGAACCGGGCGTGGTAGTGCCTACTACAGGCACCCTTACCTAACAATACAAGTAAGTGCGGGCTGAAATAACACCTCATTTTTTTTTTTTAAAACAAACGTACGTGCAAGGGCAAAGCCGACAAGGCTGCCATATATACATAAACAAAAGACACTACACCGTACATGAGTCCAATCCCACATATGAATACAGACCTCTAGGAGTTAAACTGAACTATGACGGGACAAGGCCCCGCCGTACCCAAAACTATACAAAGCCTGTACTGAAGGACATATACCAAAGATAAACTCCGGAATAGAAGGAGCTTATCCAAAACCACGGCAGGATCCTACACCTGCCGATCACCGAACTGCGTACCTAAACCTGCGGCATGAACGCAGCCCCCCGAAGGAGGTCAGTACGAATAATGTACCAAGTATGTGAACAAAGAAATGCGTAATGACATCATAACAGTCTAAACAAAACAGGAGACATGTATGATAGCCAACCTACAGTACATAGCACATAAGCAGTCATATCAAGTCAGGGACGCAGGCCCTCAAAGTCACTACTCAAATATAACTATGGGTCTCACGCCCATAATATCAATCGTGCCCGTGGAATCCTTCCTCACTGCCGGCAGTCCAGGATATAACATAACACCAATAGGCATACATGAACACCAAGTCCCACCGGTGGTATAGCATCTTGGGGGTTTACCCCTCACTTATACTCTTACCCTGGAGAAGGTGGTAAAGCAGGTGGTATAGCATCTTGGGGGTTTACCCCTCACATATACTCTACCCTGGAGAAGGTGGTACAGCAGGTGGTATAGCATCTTGGGGGTGTACCCCTCACATATACTCTACCCTGGAGAAGGTGGTAAAACAGGTGGTATAGCATCTTGGGGGTTTACCCCTCACATATACTCTACCCTGGAGAAGGTAGTACAGCAGGTGGTATAGCATCTTGGGGGTGTACCCCTCACATATACTCTACCCTGGAGAAGGTGGTAAAACAGGTGGTATAGCATCTTGGGGGTTTACCCCTCACATATACTCTACCCTGGAGAAGGTGGTAAAGCAGGTGGTATAGCATCTTGGGGGTTTACCCCTCACTTATACTCTTACCCTATCTCGACCGACCATCAAACAAGACATAAGCACTACCATGTCTTCTATAAAAATCCGGGAATTTAACCCAAGTACTACAAGTAACGGAAGCATACCCGTGGAATCCCACATCACTGTCGGTACGTCCCAGTAACTTACAACAAGACAGCCGACCCTTCAACCGAGAGTCGCGGCAACTTAATAAAACATAATACTTGCACTCAAAGGCTATTACCAGCACATATAGGCAAGTTCTCAATTAACCAAGCCAAAGTACTTAGCAGGGCACAAATAGAATAAATTCTCATTTAACAAGCCAAAGTACTTATCCGGGCACAAATAGAATAAATTCTCATTTAACAAGCCAAAGTACTTATCCGGGCACAAATAGAATAAATTCTCATTTAACAAGCCAAAGTACTTATCCGGGCACAAGTAGAATAAATTCTCATTTATCAAGCCAAAGTACTTATCCGGGCACAAATAGAATAAATTCTCATTTATCAAGCCAAAGTACTTATCCGGGCACAAGTAGAATAAATTCTCATTTATCAAGCCAAAGTACTTATCCGGGCACAAGTAGAATAAATTCTCATTTAACAAGCCAAAGTACTTATCCGGGCACAAATAGAATAAATTCTCATTTAACAAGCCAAAGTACTTATCAAGGCATACATAGAATAATTCTCTTTTAACAAGTCAAAGTACTTATCAAGGCACACTTAGACAAATCCTCAATTTATCAAGCCAAAGTACTTAGCAAGGCATACATACATTCTTTTATAAAAGACTCCTTTCTATGTAAAGCCCCAAGATACTAACACCGTAGTATCAAGGCGTCTATTTTTCAAGGTAAGTTACTACACTTCAGAAAACTCATTTCAAAGCTTGAAATCAAGTAACTCCAAATTTTTACAATCTAGGCAACTTATGCCGATTTAATCAAAATAGACAACTTTCTAAACCTTCCATAAAGCCGTTATAACCAACTTCCCATAAAGCCGTTATAACCCTTTATGGTTTTAGACGTATCCATTCCTTCAATAACCAAGAGACTTATACTATTAAAACCAAGTATCACATACTTACAAATCAAGTTCTTAACTTTCAAAAATACTTCAAGTCTCTTAATAGTTAGAAAACAAGTTTTCTTCTACTTTTTAAACCTCAAGTAACTTCACCCTTAACACAAGTTACTTCTCTTAAATCATGTCATTTCTCCTCTTTTAAATCAAATAAGTAAATCACTCCTTTGACTCCCCTAAAGTCATTATAATGACCTTTAGGTTTTAGAACTAAGGCACTAGCCAAAAGATTTGGAAATCACTTCCTTTTCAAGTTTCTATTTTAGGCAATCCAAATACAAGCAAGGAATGGATCATTCAAGGAGTAGAACTTACTTTCTTTATTCTAAGGAATCATGCTAGAAGAGGAGATAGTTCACATACCTTTTCGGCTAATATCCACAAGCTAAGCCGAATATGCCGTACGTAGAAGTGTCAACCTATAATGGTCACAACAAGACTATCAACTTCTAGTCCCTACGTAGAATAATACTAAGTATTTAGTCTCTAATTCTACGGAAAATCGGGCAGCACTTCCTTTGTTTCGACTCACTTGCCACCTTTTTCAAGGCCGAATACAATAACCAACAAGCCACATTTAAGGCTCCAAACAACAACCAAACAAAAGGGGATTACACGCCTTACAATACGTGTAAAATTCCGCCCCACAATTCATATGAAATAGCTTAAAACTCCAAGCCATTCTCTACGACTACATACTAACAATTCAAAGTCTTTTCCAATCCTTTTCCAATTCAAGTTCTTAGGTCAACATGTTACTTAGTCATAAACAACTTCAACAACTAAAATTCCTTCTTTATACAACATGTGACGACTTAACTAATAATCGACTTGAATTGAAATCTTAAAGCTAAACATGCTAGATTTGGATTAGGGTTCCAATAGTCCAAATACTTATCAAACTTCATACTATAAAACTCATGCTTGCTAATAACCATAGCTACAATGATAAGTAAACCTTAATTGCTAAAACGACAAAAATAATACCTTTATAAGCCCTTAAAATTTCCAAGATCCAAAGTCGCGCCTTAGCAATTCTTAGCTCCTTTCCTTAAGTTCCAATCCGCTCCAAGCACTCCTGTGAGGCCTATGAAGAACCCATCTTCAAGTTCCAACTTCAAAGTTGAAGAACTCCAATAGTTTCCGCCATGACTAACGTGAAAACTCCGCTTTCCGAAATCTTTCTATTGAGATATCCTTACAATACCCTACGGGACATTGGGTTAAAGTCTTGTGGCTAATGGATCAAAACTACAAATTTCTCATGTGGGAAATTGCACTTAACCGAGAGCATGTTGAAGAACAACAATTGTTGGGATATTTTCTAAGTGTAAAATGAGCTTGTCTTGCACTAGCTATGTATATAAAACACATTGAGGGCTTGGATTAATACACTTGTGGTCTAGGATGAAAGACAATTAATGAAAAGCCAGTGGACAAGTTGACTAGTCAACAAAATCAAGCTAGCAAGACTAATCTTCCAAAGTGGTCAATGACCATTTTACCCTTGTACAAATTTCGACCAAGCCATGTGGGGTGCCACGTGTCGCCTCTCATTCGATCCATAAAATTCAGTAACCTCGTCTTACAAAACGTAAAATTCCTCGGGTGGGCCCCACGTGACCAAATCCGCAAAAAATAAGTTTCCATAATATTACTAAGTCCCATACTCTTCAAATAATGTATTTTGAGAATCCAATTCTCAACAACGAACATTTTCCTTTTGACGTCGAACATTTTAGTTGAAAAACAATTCTTCCTTTCGTACTAATTTCCAAGTCTTGGTTCCTTACGTACACTCTCTTATACATGTCCTGGACTTACGGGGTGTAACATGTATATGAGAGCATACATGAGAAAATAAGACTTTAAAGTTGGAACGAAAGAAAAAATTGTTTTTCCTAAGGAAAATCTTCCGAACCTCGTGAAGGAATTTTTTTTATTAATTGGAATTTGGTTCTTAAATTTGGTATTTGAGACTTTTTGAATATTTAAGAATTATGGATTTTTAAGTTCGGATTTGGTCACGTGGGGCCCACGGGAAAATTTTACGGTTTTGTGGGGCCCACAATATTTTCGATATTTTGGCCAATATGGACGTTTTTGGGGGATGAAATATTTTCGGACCAATAGGAGGGTGACACGTGTTACCTCTCCCATTTGACTTTGACTTTGACTTGTCTTGAGATATTTTGAAGACAAGTGGACTTGTGGGTCCCACCCACACTTGTCCATCATCTTGAACCTACACTTGGATTGATCTCAACCCTTGGTTGCTCTATATATACACATAAGAGGTGCAATACTTGTCTTCCAACACTTAGCCAAATTTCAACAAGAAATATATCTCCCTCCTTGGAGAAACTCTCGACCAAGGGCAAATATGGAAGACCAAAATTCTCAAATCTTCCAAGCTTAGTTTATTATACAAAATTAAGGCCCCTAACCAAGTGATTAGCAAGATTAAGCACCCTTAACCCCTAAATCTAGGTTGGACCAAAAATGGTGATGAAACCCTAGGGGTTTTCGTCGACTTTTTGGAAGCAAAACGTGAAGAGAAGTTGCTCCTAAGGTTGTAGGGGATACATATATGTGATTGAAACTTGAAGAAGTGGAGCGAAACGAAAACTGCGGACCAAAACTTAACATTCTGCCCGAGACGTTTTTGGGCACAAAATTGAGGTAAAAGTTCTTCTTCCTCCGCAGTAATTAGATATTACTCATTGTTATTAGATGAACTTGTATTAAGGAAGATATAGAAAATAAGGTGTGCATGTACCATTTCCAAGTTGAGGCCGAGACTAGGACTTTTCGGACCATTGGATTCGTTGATTTTTATTGTCGTCATCAACACTTGTCGCATGTTATATAATGAAGGAAATATTTTTTTGATAGTTAATATAACTTATATAACATGTTGGAACTTGATTTGGATTAAAAAGGAATTAAGGAAAATGGATTTGGATTTAAAGTATGATGGCCGAGAATGACCCTTAATGTTGGTAAATAATGAACTGTTTTAAAATAGATTGTGGGGCAGAATTTTACACGTCCAGTTAGGCGTGTAATCCCATTGGCTAACTGTTGGTTGTGCCTTAAATGTGGCTTGTTGGTTGATGAATACGGGCCTTGGAAAAGGTGGAAAAGAACGTGGAAACAAAGGAAGTGCTGCCCAAATTTCCATAGAATTAGAGGGCCATTATTTGGTATAAGTCTTATACTAGAAAGTATGATATTGATAGAAGCGCTATCATCATTATAGGTTGAAGTACTACATGTAGCATATTCTACTTGGAGGGTGGAATAACCAATGAGGTTGAAGTACATTGGAGCGTATTGCTACTTGTCGTTTGGGTTAGTCGCCAACGAGGTATGTGAACTTCTTCCTTCTATCGACATGATTATCCTTGATGTATACTTGCCTTGTTTTGGAGTATACATGACTTATTATTGAAGTATACTTGCCTTGTTATTTGGAGTATACGTGACTTGTTTTCTTGAAGTACTTGCCTTGTCATTAGGAAGTATTCATGTTATTGATTTTTATGCTAAAGGTATGTCTAAAATATTCCTAAGTTCTTACCGGGTCTTATGGGGGATGTTGGTAAGAGACGTTAGAAAGTATTAGAAGCGGGTATAACCTATTCACGGTTCAAATGAGTGTTAATTTTAAATGTATGAGTGACTTGGTTTGAAATGAATAAGTTACTTGAATTACTTAAAAGTTATGAGATTTGATTTAAAGTAACGAGACTTGATTTTCAAGGTTAAGAGACTTGTTTTAATTAAAAGATTGTGAGATTTTATTTTCAAGTTATGAGACTTGATTTTGAAAGTCGTGTGATTTGATTATATAAAGTATAAGTGAATTGATTTTGAAGTACACGATACTTGGTTTTGAAAGTATAAAGTCACTTGAGTTTTGAAAGTTATAATACTTGAATTGAAAAGTACAAGCTTACTTGATTTTAAAGAAGAGAAGTAACTTGATTTAAAGGTATAAGTTACTTGATTGATTTAAAGAGAATAAATGATTTGGTTTGGAAAGAGTAAGTGATTTGATTTAAAGAGAAGTTACTTGATTTCAAAACCTTGAATTGAATTTCTAAAGGTGTAGTAACTTGATTTGGAAAGTATAGATTACTTGATTTGAAAAGTATAGATTACTTGATTTGAAAAGGTATGGATTACTTGATTCGGAAAGAATAATTAACTCGATTTGAAAAGTATGGATTACTCGATTTAAGGAGAATAAATGACTTGAGGTTGAAAGAAGAGGTTCTTGGTTTTAAAAAGTATAAGTTACTTAAGTTTAAAAGTGTAAGTAACTTGATTTTGATAGCAAAAGTATTTTGGGATTCAGTTTCCCTAACATTTCATGAAAAGATTCATTTTATAAAGAATAGATGTACATATACTTTTGGGTTTATTTCCCTAACATTACATGATTTGAGTCTTCTTGTAAAGAAGTGAATGTACGTAGTACTTTGGGTTCAACTCCCTTACATGAAGTGATAATGCCTTGGTTGTATTAAAAGGAAAGATGTGGTAGTGCTTTAGTTTTTCTAAAATGAAAGACGTTATAACGGCTTTATGGGAAGTTGATTATAACAGTTTGTGGAAAGTCAAGAGATAGTACAAAAGGTTATAAGGAAATCATGTGAGAATGTCCATGATTAAGTCCTTAATATAGTACATGAAATGAAAATGCCTTGAGTTTATAAAGTGAATGTACGGCGGACGTACAATTGTTGTAATGGATCTTAATCCTTAATGAACTATGTGATAGTGCCTTGGTGTATAAAATGAACGACTTGTTAGTGTCTTGGATTTTCAAAGAAAATGACAGGTCATTCTATTTGGGCTAATGAGAGTCAAAAGGTAATTTAAAGTGTACATAGTTGCTTGTGATAACTTTATGTGTACAATCCTTTATATTTACCCGGAGTCCCAGAATGGGACGGGACATGTTGTACCTCGCATGGTATTGTCTTGGTTATTTTAGAAAGGAAGACATGATATTGTCTTGGAAATTCTAAAAAGGAAGGCATGGTATTGCCTTGGTTTTTCTAAGGAGGAGAGTACCTCCTATTTGATCTAATGAGAGTTAAAGATTACTTAACTTGCATATGTTGTTCATGATAGCCATTGGTGCTAGTGTTATGAGTATAATTGCGGAGTAAACCCCCAAGACATTATACATCTCCTGAGTATAATTGCGGGGTAAACCCCCAAGACATTATACATCTTCTGAGTATAATTGCGGGGTAAACCCCCAAGACATTATACATCTCCTAAGTATAATTGCGGGGTAAACCCCCAAAATATTATACATCTCCTGAGTATAATTGCGGGGTAAACCCCCAAGACATTATACATCTCCGTGGACTAGCCCTCCACGATGCGGGTATCCATATATACTCTCATTACCCTCATTGTTAATCAGGCACAGTGTACTGTTATTTTGGTTGTTATACTTGCCTCCCATGATTATATTTGGACTGTGTGGTTTTACAAAAAAAAAAGGGCATAGTTGACTCTCGGTGTTATAATAGTACAGTGTTACAGTGATACAGGGATACAATAGTACATGGTACATTTGACTCTGGTTTTATATGACACGGTAGGATCTGGTATTTGATTTTTATACTTACCTCTGTCATTCTTTTGTACAGTTATGATCTTATTTCCTGTACTTCATGTTAACATACTTAGTACCTTGTTGTACTGACCTCCTTCGTGGGGCTGCGTTCATGTCCGCAGGTCTAGGTACTCAGTTGTGGATCCGCGAGCTTAGGATCCTGGTTCAGCATTTTGAGATGACTCTAATGTTCCGGAGCTTGTCATTATGGCTAAGTATATTCAGGGGTACGCATACCTTTTCAAATCAAGTAATCTAACTTGATTTGAAAAGGTGTAGTAACTTGATTTGAAAAGTATAGATTACTTGATTTGAAAAGTATGCGTACCCCTGAATATACCTAGCCATAATGACAAGCTCCGGAACATTGGAGCTATCCCAAAATGCTGAACAAGGATCCTAATCTCACGGATCCACATCTGAGTACCTAGACCTGCAGACATGAACGCAGCCCCCCAAAGGGGGTCAGTACAACATGTACTAAATATGGAACAGAAATAAAGTACAGTAAACAAGATCATAACTGTACAAAAGAATGACAGGGGCAAGTATGAAAATCAAATACCAGATCCTACCGTGTCATATAAAATCGAGCCAATCAGACTTGTACCACCGTACTAATGCATCCATCAGACATCAGTACTACTTTCAAATATGAAAGCCAAGACAAAATCAGGGACACCTGCCATCAGAATATAATATCATAGAAGCATGCTCGTGGAATACACCATCACTGTCAGCATGTAACAAGTATAATATATAACAAGTCATGTAAAAGTTAGGGACACATGCCCTCAGAATCATTATGCAATTCTAACCATGGGTCTCAAGCCCGCAATATCAAAGTGTGCCCGTGGAATCCTTCATCACTGTCGGCATGCACTAAGTGTAATATATACAACATGTATCAATGAAGCATGCCCGTGGAATCCTTCATCACTGTCGGCATGCACAAGGTGTAATATATATATATATATATATATATATAACATGCCCGTGAAATCCTGCATCTCGTGTACATGTCTTCATGGAGAGCTAGTCCATGGATTAATAGTATCGTCCGGGGATCGAACCCGCATCATGGCCGCACGCCCACGGAATTCTTCATCGTGTAAGCATGTCCATGGAGCAATATAGTGGAAGCATGCCCGTGGAATCCTTCATCACTATCGGCACGTCCAAGTAAATAATACAACAATGGAACCACGCACATGGAATTCCTCCATCATGTAAGCACGTTCAAGTAATTAATGCAACAATGTTGCCGACCCTCCAGTGAGGGACGCGGTCCAAATATCAAGACTGTACACATATAGCTATCACAAGCAACTATGTACACTTTAAATCATCTTTGACTCTCATTACACAAATAGAATGAACTATCATTCTCTTTGAAAAACCAAGACACTAACAAATCTTTCATTTTACAACACCAAGGCACTATCACATAGTTCATTAAGGATTAAGATTCATTACAGCAATTGTACGTCCGCCGTACATTCACTTTATAAATTCAAGGCACTTTCGTTTCACGTATTTTATTAAGGACTTAATCATGGACACTCTCACATGATTTCCTTATAACATTTAAACCACCTCTTAACTTTCCACAAAACTATTATAACAACTTCCCATAAAGCCGTTATAACAACTTCCATTTAGCAACCTAAGGCACTATTACCTCTTTCCTTTTTAAACCAACCAAGACATTATTATGTCATGTAAAGGAGTTGAACCCAAAGTACTATGTACATCTATTCTTTAACGAGAACCTTTTCATGCAATGCTAGGGAAAATGAACCCCAAAATACTTTTGATATTAAAATCAAGTTACTTACACTTTTAAACTTAAGTAACTTATACCTTTAAAACCAAGAACTTCTTCTTTCAACCTCAAGTCATTTATTCTCTTTAAATCAAGTAATCCATACTTTTCAAATCGAGTTACTTATTCTTTCCGAATCAAGTAATCCATACTTTTTCAAATCAAGTAATCTATACTTTTAAAATCAAGTAATCTATACTTTTCAAATCAAGTAATCTATACTTTTCAAATCAAGTTACTACACCTTTAGAAATTCCATTCAAGATTTTGAATTTAAGTAACTTCTCTTTAAATCAATCAAATAACTTATACCTTTAAATCAAGTTACTTCTCTTCTTTAAAATCAAATCACTTCTTCTTTCAACATTTAAGGAAATTATTCCTTTAAATCAAGTAACTCATTCTTTTCCAATGACGTTACTCCTATCTTTTAAAATCAAGTAAGCTTGTACTTTTCAATTCAAGTATTATAACTTTCAAAATAAACCAAGTCTCTTATCTTTAAAATTCAAGTATCATATACTTTCAAAATCAAGTGACTTTATACTTTCAAAACCAAGTATCATGTACTTCAAAATCAATTCACTTATACTTCATATAATCAAATCACACAAAATTTCAAATCAAGTCCCATAACTTGAAAATAAAGTCTCATAATCATTTAAATAAAACAAGTCTCATAACCTTGGAAATCAAGTCTCATAACTTTAAATCAAAGTCTCATAATCTTGAAAATCAATACTCATTTGAATCGTGAATAGGTTATACTTGTTTATAATACTTCCTAACGACTCTTACCAACATCCCCCATAAGACATGGTAAGAACTTAGGAATCTTTTAAACAAGCCTTTAGCATAAAATCAATAACATGAATACTTCCTAATGACAAGACAAATACTTCAAGAAAACAAGTCACGTATACTCCAAATAACAAGACAAGTATACTTCAAGAATAAGTCATGTATACTCCAAAACAAGGCAAGTATACTTCAAGGATAGTCATGTCGATAGAAGGAAGAAGTTCACATACCTCGTGACGACTAACCCAAACGACAAGTAGCAATACGCTCCAATATACTTAAACTTTATTGGCTATTCCACAAGCCAAGTAGAATGTGCTACACGTAGTACTTCAACCTAAAATGACAATAGCACTTCTATCAACTACAAGCTATCAAGTGTAGGAATTATACCAAATAATGGCCCTCTAATTCTACGGAAAATTTGGCAGCACTTCCTTTGTTTCTACGTACTTTTTCACCTTTTCCAAGACCCGTATTTATCAATCAACAAGCCACAATTAAGGCGCAACCAACAGTTAACCAAAGGGGATTACACGCCTAACTGGACGTGTAAAATTCTGCCCCACAATCTATACAAAACAGTCCATAAAACAGTCCACAATTTATCCAACATTAAGGGTACCATGTGAAGCCTTTAACACCTTTATTCCTTAGGACTTTCATTAGACACTACTATACTTAAACATGAATATTAGGGGCTGAATTTCCAGCATTTTACACGCCCAAAACAGTCCATAAAATGACACGACAACGTCTAACAGTTTTGGGCAGTTTTTTGGCTAAAACGACTACAATCCGATAACTCTTTCCTTAATCCATTTTATTCCAATTCGAGTTACAACACTTCCATATATGACATACCAACTTATCAACAACCATGTTAACGTATTTCAACATGCGACAAGTGTGGATAACAACAACCATATAACAAACGAAACCAAGGGCGCAAAATTGCCTCAAATCGGCCAACAACATATCTACCTCATACACATCTTATTTTCCATTTCTTACTTAACATGAATTCATCTATACATTATAACAATAAGTAGTATCCAATTACTTTAATTTAAGAAGAACTATTACCTCATTTTTGTGCCAAAAATCGTCCCGGGTAGAATGCTCAACAATGACCCATAGTTTTCGTTTCGCTCCACTTATTCAATTTCCAATCACATATATGTGACCCCTATGATCTTATACACAACTTCTCTTCACGTTCCATCACCAAAAAGTCGACGGAAAACCCTCAAATCTCAAACCTATCTCTCAACCCCTATGAAATTTTAAGGGTAAATGGTGTATTATCTTGGCTAATCACTTGGTTAGGGGACCTTAATCTAGTATATATGAACAACACTTGGAAGATTTAACAATCTTGCTCTTGCTTTCTTGAGTGGTTCGAAAATATAGAGCAAAGGAGCTAAGGGAATTGTTCTTGCAATTTCTCTAAGTGTTTGGATGAAGTCTTGCCCTTCACCATGTATATCTAACAAGTCCAATGGCTTGGATGAGGAAAAGTGTAAGGATGAGATGAGGGACAAGTGGAATGGGACCCACTTGTCCACTTATCTTGATGAAAATATCTCATCCAAGACTAGGTCAAAGTCAAAGTCAACGGGGTGACACATGTCGCCTTCTCATTGGTCAAAAAATTATTTCATCTCCCAAAAATTCATAATTGGCCAAAATATCGAAAAATATTGTGGGCCCCACAAAACCGTAAAATTTTCCCGTGGGCCCCATGTGACCAAATCCGAACTTAAAAATTCATAATTCTAATATATTCCAAAAGTCTCAAATACCAAATTTGAGAACCAAATTCCGATTAATAAACCTTTTCCTTCACAAGTTCCCGATATTTTTCCTTAAGAAAAATAATCTTTCTTTCGTTCTAAGATTCAAATCTTATTTTCATACGTACGTTCTCATCTCATTGCCTTGGAATTACGGGGTGTAACAGTGAAGTTACTCAACTTCTCATCATGCTTTGTACAAAGCGATAAACTCCGATTCCATCACGAATCCGCCGATGCAAGTTTGTTTAGAGGATTTTCAAAGACACACCATACATATCCACTTGTGGTTGTGGTGTTCTTCAAGTCTGATGTCCAGTTTGAATCACTGTGTTCTCCCAGAACCTCTAGACATCCAAAATACCATAATCCGTAGATAAGTGAATATTCAGATATTGTCATATCCGATTTAATGCCATCTATTGATTATTTCCAAAATCATGAGTGAACCTTAGTTCAACCGGGTGCACAATGATTCCAATCAATTCTATGATTCATATTCATTGGTGACTTCAACGAGACTGTAAAACCACCTCACAAATGAGTTTGGATTAGACCAGTCCGTTAGATGTCTTAGAAATTCCGATTCCTAAGATATCATCCGCAATACCCATATCCTTCATAACGAAACCTCATTTCAATATATTCTTAGTCTCTAGGATCAACCTAGGACTTCTCGCTGCGATCAACATGTCGTCTATGTAAATGCACATCACGACGAACGAGGCAGAATTACCTTTCATGTAGATACATTTGTCACACTCATTAATGGAGAAAACCTTAGATAATAGAGGACTATCAAAATTTTCATGCCATTGCTTTGGGCTTGTTTTAACCTGTACAGAGATTTGACAAATCGACAAACTTTCTTCTCTTGCTTGGAACCACATACCCCTCGGGTTGTTCCGCATTACTTTCTTTTTCCACTTTCAGACTTTTGGTTTTCCAACTGTTTGACTTTCTAGATTTAGAGTCAATGTTTCTGTAGTCAGATTCATTGTTTTTATTTTATCTGAAATTTTCAGGACCAAAATGTAAATATTTCAGGGACCAAATGGAAGTTCAGGAAGAAGCCCAACAGTCCATCAAACCAACTCTCCGGTTAAGAAGTCTGTCTTAACATCCATGTCACACAAGACTATGGTGGCCCTGGATGTTAAGCTATTTACAGAGGAGCACATGTCCAAGTAGCCAAAGCCTTGTACTTGTCAGTAGATCCATCTGCTTTGTACTCAATTAGAGTATCCATTTTTACAACCCAAAGGTTATTTTTCCGGAGGAAGATCAACCATCACACAAGTATGGTCTTATTCGATGGAGTTTATTTCTCTCTTTGTAGCTTCTTTCCAAATGAGTGCTTCTGGAATTAACAATTCTTTGTTAATTGTCCATGATTTTTTCTTAACCATACAAGCTAGAAGGCCTGGAACAAGTCTTTGTCCCCTTTTTGCTCCGTCTAGGTTACACATCTAGAATCCATGAGTTCTGTAGATCTGGAACATTATGTTACAGATAGTCAGCAACTTCTGAGTCCTGTAGATCTGAAACTTCTAGTTTCGGACAGCCAGGCACTCACGGGTTCTTGTTAACCTCGAGAAATTACTCTTTTTTCCTTTCTAAGGAAAGTTATCTTCAAAGAATTCATCATTATTTGACACCGAGATGCGATAAGCACTACTGTTCTTTGCAGATCTAGTGGATATACAATCTACAGTCTTAGGTCCAATCTTGACCTGCTTCCACACTACCCTATATCACAACCTTTGTAGATGGGATCCGTTCCATGTTTCACATGGAGGATTATCCTTATGCGGAGTTCTACTGAGAATCACATTAACGGTAAGTATCGTCTTGCCCCACTTATTTTGGGCTTACAACTTTGTGCTTGGCTAACACCGTTAGATTGGGGTGAGTAAGGAGCAATCATTTATTGAACGATGTTTCACATTCTCCCCCGCTTCTTTCGCTATTCCTTTGACGGAATGGAAATGTGATTTTGCCTCTTCGCCTACCTCATATTCATTTTGAGGGTTTATGTCGACAGAAGGCAACAATCTCACTTTAGTTAGATTTTGAAAGACTTTATATTTAACGTGTCTTAATCTATGATGTCATAGATGCAAGGATTACAAATATATCATTCATTTGGCTACATACATATTGTACCATTCTTAGTTATTACATACCTGTTGGACTACACCAGTTTGACCAATAGCGTCCCTGAAACCAAGTTTGGGATATGTATCACCTCTTGTTAGAGTGATCCCATTTCCTGAAGTCTTTTGAGGACAACCTCTTCAACTACTTCTACTTTGGAGGTGGTGTTGCTTTACACGAACAACCTCTTTCCCATGGTTAGGGCATAACCGGATCATAGATGATCTAGATACTCTGGCCCACTCCAGTTTCCTTGACAGAGTGTCCAATTTCTTTTCTGCCTTCCTTTTGGCCTTCAGATTATTTAAGATCTAGAAACGCTGTCCCACTCCAGTCGTCCGTAGGCTTAGTATGACTAAGTGTCCAATATCATCCTATCAAATGAATGATCTTCTGTCGGAAACGATGATTTGTCTTAGTCCTCTAGTCCTTGTCTTTAGTCCTCTAGGCATTTTCCCTTGTGATTGGTGCCTAGGGAATTCCTAGCGCTTACTTAGAATTGTCTATAATTTCAGTATTATTACAACCTAAGACCATACTTTATAGGGGTGTTTACAATATCCCAATCTTTAAATGGGAAGGAAAGTGAGATTAAATTTCTGATTTTAAAGCGTAAGGAATAAAATTTTCAGGAAAACCTTTCATATTCCTAACTTTACTTCAAGCCATTTAATCTCATTATTGACAAGGAAGAAATTTAACATAGAACTTTTTGGATTCTGGCCCACGTCAGTCACGTGTCCAAATCCTCCTTACCATGGTTCAAATCCTTTGTCTGAGACCGATGTAGGCCTTCTGCTACAAGGTAGAACAACATCTTCAGCCTTCTCCTCTTGTCCCATTTGATATCCTCCACCTCTCGTGGGCGCTTGTTTCCACCACTCTTGGGAGCAGTGAGCGCAATTCTTCCTTGTCCCTTAGTCGTACTAGCATGACTATCAACAATATCTTGAAACTCATCATCAGATCCAGAGATCCCACCTTTGACAGAAACAAATCTTTAACTATCATCAAAGAGACCTAAAACTAGGACCAGATTTGTTGACAAAGATAGTGTTTGAATTGTTAACGGAACTATCAACAGAACTGGTTTCAACAAGAAAACCACAGTCAGATTTGGGATCATATTTATTGGCAAACATCTTTCGAGCACTAATACAAATAATGTCTTATGGTTGTGAGTACAATGGTGGATGTACAGAAATAGTAACTAATTATTACAAGTGTTTCGAAAGAGTAAACAATAAAAGTTACAATATCAACAGAATTGTTGCCAACAAGAGTTATGGCCGCAACACGTTTTGGGTTCTTGAATTCATCTTGTATCTTCGTTCCTATTGCAACAAGCTCATTGATCTTGACAACCTGAAACCAAGAGATACTAAATCCCTACTTGTTACAACTGTGCTGAGTCGAGTGTTAGCACTCTGTCCTTAAGATATTATTGCCCCGTATATATCCTTTTATGTTTATGGACAACTGTCTCCCAAGATAAAACATCATCAAACAAATGAACAAAAGAAACTAAAATGTTTCTAAAGAAGAACCATTGAGTGTTTGAAGTGTGCTAGAAAGGAAGAAGTATTCAGAATTTTCTGAGAGTGTGTTAACAATTGAGCCTAAGGCCTCAATTTATAGTAGTGTAAGAATGCCTCTACAAATGCCCATGTAATAGCAATTTAAGTGCCATGTAATGACCACTTAATTCACCAAGTAATGCATCCAAACAATGGTTGATTTATGGAGGAAAAACTTACAATTGAATGCTTCAAAACGCCCCCATAATCAGCCAAACTTTTGGACTTCCGTCGCACAGACACTACCTAGGTAGCGCCGCGGCTCCAATAGCTACTGCCAACTAAGCGCCGCGGCTCCAGTAGCTACTTCCAACCAAGCGCCGCGGCGCCGTAGCTCTTGTAGTGGTGGCGCCGCGGTGCCCCGGCTCTGCGATGACGCCACAGTCCTTTTCTGACCCGTTCCGATCTTACACTTCATACACTTCTTCTTTCATTTACCATCGTGGAACATGCGTCATTTAACCAACGACCGTTCATCATTTTATATCTCAAATGTTTACTCACGTACCAATATCTCTTTCACTAATGAAATTTACGATACTTGACATTACGAGTGCACGTGTGTAGAAGCGACGTTTCCGACGTGCGAGACCATTGTTCGAGTCATAAATAATGAGTTAAACTTAATTCCACATTAGTAAATTTCCATCAGATATTTCTTAGACTTAGACAATGTTTATGATGAACAAGAAATAAGTATATGAATATATGACTGAAATCTTGGAATGTACATAACATTAATAAACTCCACACATACTGATAACTTAGACTATATTTATGATTTAATATCCAAAATATTATTAGAAAAAGTAGCATTTTGGATAGAATCCATAACACATCAATAAAGACCACAAGTATTTAGTCATGCAAAAGATTGGAAATATATGTTAATATCATTTGATATAGTATTAAAAAGAGAATTCTTAGGAGAAAGATGGTTAGTAGCAAGAGAAAATGTACTAGTAGAAAGAAAAATGGAAATCATAATGAACTTAAATACTATGAAATGTTGTAAAATTAATAAATTACCAGAATATACAATAAGTTTTAGTAAATTCTTTTATGAAGCAAGATTCTTACCAGATGAAGATATAATATATCAACAACTTTATTATGACAATTTACCATCACCGTACAATACCAAGGTATCTAAAGAATATAATCAATTAGAACCAAAAGAAAATACATTAGGTGAATGAATAAGAGTATTAAGAGCATACTTAATGAGAAAATGTGAAGAATATAAAATACAACAAAAAATTAAAAAAGATAAAAAACAAGAATTAAAAGAATTATGTGGATTCACTGAAAGGAGATTAGTATTTGGATGCGATGATAAAAGAAAAGAAAGAAGATATAAAAAACATAGAAAACCATATCAGGAAAGATATAAAAGATATAATAAATATAAGAAACCTTACTATAGCAAATATAGAAAGAAAAGATTTAAAAGGCACAAAAATACCCCTGAAACTAGAAGAAAATTTAAACATAAAAGAAAATTTAGAAAAAGGAAATATGTGAAACTTTAGAAGAAAATATTAAAGAATGTAAATGCTCGAATTGTAATGAAAAAGGACATTATCCTAATAGTGTCCAAAATTAAAGAAAAAGTGTGTACAATATATTAATATGGCAAATTTTATCATGAATTTACAACAAATAAAAGAAGATAATAATAAATGATATGAGTATGAAGATTTCTATGTTAGCCAAACAGAAAATGAAAGTGAAACAGAATTAGAAAATATTAACTTTATTAATATCTATTCAAATAGTGCACTATATGTAATAAATAAATAATGGTAGCAATTTATACAAAAGCTCATATAGAGTACAAGCCTAATAAAATGATAAAGAAAAACATATTCATAGATAGTGGAGCAGATATATGTTTAGCAAATAGAAATGTATTAGTATCATACAAATGGAAAAAAAATCTAAGGGATATAGGATAAGAGTAACATGATTTAATGAACAGATGAAAGAATTAGATATAATAGCAGAAAATATGAGAATAATATTAGGAAAAACAATATTTAAATTGCCAATAATATGTCAAGAAAATACTATGAAACAACCAGTATTATTAGAAAATAACTTCCCAGACTTCTTTAAGACACTATAATAAACAATCGTACTTTAAGTTTACAAACACCATGTAATAAATGGATAATATTAAAAAGAGTAATACCAATACAAACACTGAAATTATGTAATTTAAGATCGGACATAAATAATAACTTAGAACTATTAAAAGAAAAATATCTCAACATACTAAAAACAAACTTTGGAGAAAACCCTATACAGTTATGGGATAAAGAGAAAATATATGCTGAAATAAAATTAATAAATCCTTATGATACAATAAAATATAAACCTATTAGGTATAGCCCAACCGATCAAAAAGAATTTGAAACCCAAATTAAAGAAATACTAGACATATGAATAATACAAGAAAGCAAAAACTCACATAGCAGCCCAGCCTTTTTAGTTAGAAAATATAGTGAACAAAAAAGAGGAAAGGCTAGGATGATAATAGATTATAGAAAATTAAATAAAAAGATAATATTTTATGGATACTTTATACAATATAAAATAAACTTTATTAACCGATTAGGAGAAAAAATGGTTAAGTAAATTTGACTATAAAAGTGGATTTTGGAATATTAAATTAACAAATGAATCAAATGTAGGCGTTTTGTCGGGTTCGTACACGCAGCAAAATTTGAAAATTTATGTTTCAAACCGACATGGCGGTCACACTGTAGTATGATTATATAATATACTTCGTACGAAGACTTACATTTTGTAGTTAGCAATCTGAAAACTTTGAGGCTTTGTGTAGTCCGAGGGTGCACACACAAATATTCCTCGATTTGCAAGTTCTGGAAACTTTGATGTAATTTGCCAAGTCTTGGAATGCTAGGGATTCCAACAGAGCTTTAGAAGAGAATACTCTCTTAGTTTTGGTGTGTTGAAATGAGAGGGGGAACCCTCTTATTTATAGCTGAAGAGGACAACTAGGGTTCCCCATGGGCCAGGCCCTTTAAACCTCACTAGACTGGGCCAACAGTCAGACCTGCTGGACGCGCCTCAGCGCCGCGACCCTGCATAAGTGGCGACGCAGCGCTCGACGCGCATTTTGGCACCGCGGCCCTGTCCCATTTTCTGCCTTGTTTCCATTCTAATGTCCCGTTTATCAACCGAACATATATATACATATAATCTCTTCTCTAATTACATCCTTCAATCGATGGAACATTTGACTTAGTGTTACCCTTAGGCCTTTACATATTGACACTAATAACATTAGGGTCTTCACAGAACTCCTAAACTGCACCGGAAGACGAACTCAATATGTAAAGCTTAGCTACACGAAACATGTGAACTGAACCTCTATGTGGGAAGATAAAATCCTTTCATTAACGACACACTCAATCAAACTTAAGATTTGTCAAGTATCTATCCAAATGGCTTGATCATTATAACTCATCTATATTAGTTGACAACAGGACCATATCAAAGACATGTCCATTGCGTTGACCAACGACTTAGTCAACCTAATATCATATGAGTATCTGAGTGCTCACTCAAATATACATTCGAGGAATGAATCCTAATCTTGGTCCAACTACCACCTTTAATCTACTTCGTAATGCACCCAAAACAAGCCGCGTCTCAACCTATAAGGCAATTGAGCTTAGGAGAGGATCAAAGTACATTACTCCGTAAACAAGGTGGTATTGACCTCAAGTCGAAGGACTTCTATCTCCCACACGCCGATGACATTATAGACATATAACAAAACAGTACATCAGCAGGGTATATCAATACTTCAACAAGTATCCATGCGTCCATCACGAGTTGTCATAACTCGTAGCAAGTGAGACATACTACATCCCTAAGGATATGATGTAGACCACATGTCGACGTATCGCATATCATCGATATTCCAATCTCGATGATCATTAGTCGAGGCTATTTAAGAGTTACGTTATAATATTAATTTTCACATCATTAATAACAACATAAAATCTAGGGATGCATTTATAGAATATTATAAACAATCAACTAATAATTCAATAAATGGAAGTGCCATAATATTAATCATCATTAATATAATACGAATGTTTATAAAATACATTTTGTCCTAATACAGATTGTCTCTAGGACATACATATACTTTCAATCTCCCACTTGCCCTAGAGCCAATCACCAACATATCTAATACCCATGTTCTCAAAATGACCATTATGCTTTACCAAACTTAATGGTTTAGTAAACGGGTCTGCTAGATTATTGTCAGTGGAAACATAATCTATCCTAATATCTCCAGCTTCCACCATCTCTCGGAGAATGTGGTACTTCGTTGGTACATGCTTGTTTCTGTTTGTTGATCTTGGTTCCTTTGCTTGTGCAATTGCACCAGTGTTGTCACAATAAATGGTTATTGGACAACTAGCACTCGGAACAACCCCTAGTTCCTTCAGGAACTTAGAAATCGCGACAACTACTTTAGCAGCTTCCGATCCAGCAATGTACTCCGCTTCAGTAGTCGAGTAAGCAGTAGTAGCTTATTTGGAACTCTTCCAGCTCACTGCTCCACCATTGAAAATGAACGTGTAACCAGAATGAGATTTGAAATCATCAACATCTGTCTAGAAACTATATACCCAGTGGCAACCAACTTATCTCCTCTACCATAGACTAAGAAGTAATCTTTAGTACGTCTGAGATACTTAAGAATACTCTTGACCTCCTTCCAGTGTTCCTCACCAGGATTCTGCTGGAACTTGCAAGTCATACTAAGTGAAAATGCCACATCTGTCCTAGTACAGGTCATGACATACATGATTGATCCTATAACCGAAACATATGAGATCCTCTTCATGCGCTCAAGTTCTACAACACTAGAAGGGCAACCCTTCTTAGATAACTTGATGCCTTGACCCATTTGAAAACCACCTTTCTTGGAATTCTCCATTGAAAAGCGTCTAAGCACTTTGTCTTTGTAGATTGACTGTGACAGCCCCAACAATCTATTAAGTCTATCTCTATAGATCCTAATTCTCAGAATGTAGCAGGCTTCACCTAAATCCTTCATCATGAAGGTTTTGGACAACTAATCCTTAACTGACTGCATGCGAGTCTTATTATCTCCCATTATTAATATGTCATCAACATATATAATAATGAAGATAATACACTCATCCTTGTGTTTGATATAAACACAAGGATCCTCTTTGCTTCTGACGAAATCAAAAGATTTGATAGCCTTGTCAAAGCAAATATTCCAACTCCTAGAGGCTTGCTTAAGCCCATAAATGGACTTCTGTAGCTTGCACACAAAATTTGGTCTGGACTCGGATGAAAAACCCTCGGGTTGTTTCATATACACTTCCTCAACTAGATTACCATTGAGAAATGTGGTTTTGACGTACATCTGCCAAATGTCATAATCATAATGTGCAGCTATCACAAGCAAAATCCGAATAGACTTTATCTTAGCCACTGGTGAAAAGGTTTCATCATAATCCACGCCAGGACGCTGAGTAAAACCTTTAGCCACTAGTCTAGCTTTATAAGTCTGAATCTGCCAGATGCATCAATATTCTTCTTGAAGAGCCATTTGCATCCTATGAGTTTAACCCCATTTGGAAAATCAACCAAGTTTCACACTTGATTGATAAACATAGATTCCATTTTGGATTTCATGGCTTCTTGCCATCTCTTCGAATCAATGTCTAGCATTGCTTCACTGTAGGTTGTAGGCTCATCATCATCGGAAATATATAACTCATTTTATGTTTCCACAAGTAGATTTAGTCTTTCCGGAGGAAGATGAGTTCTAGTAGACCTACAGAGTTGGGTGTCTTGCAGTTCAATTACAGGTATGTTCTGATTGTGAGAATGTTCTTGTGCGTTGGTTGATCCACCAACATTAGAGCTTTCAGGAATATCATTTACATGTCTTTCCTGAATAGGAGGAGGTGCAACTGGTGCACTTGCTCCCAAGGTCTGTGCAGGAGAATCTTGCATTTCTGCATTCTCCTCGTAGCACTCTCACTGGCCGAAGGGCGTACCCTGAGTACCCAATCTTCGCCAAAGGCTCCTACTGAATTCTTGCCTTTATCATCTGGCAAGGATTCAACCTCTACTTTGTTCTTGAATTTCTTCAAGTTCTATCTCTGTGCAACTCTTGTAAAATCCGGGAAAAAAAAATGTAATATATAGTTGTGGTTGGGTTAATAAAAATATATATATATATATAAGAAAACAAAGAATAAATTGCATGGGATAGAGTTAGTGTTAAAGTTGGATAAATAGATAGATAAAATGAAAATAAGAAAAAAAAACAAAAGAAAAAAAGAAAAAAAAATCTGCACATTAACATGCACGTCCACCCCTTCCCTTCCCCCCTTTTTATTTCCCCTCCAACCCTTGTCATTCCACCTCCCATAGGTTATAGAAAACTCTTATCCTTATACATTGTACGTGACACAAATAAAATACCTAGCACAAAGAATAGAAAATCAGAAAAAAACAAGTTAAAAGAAGAGGAAAAAATCTGGAAAAAATACCAAGAGGGCAAGAAGAACAAGAATCAAAATACTAGAGAGTAAAAATAATTTTAGCAACCACACAACAATAATCTTCACACTTACAAGGTGAGTTTTCTCACTCAGAAATTCTTGGTAACATCCTTTATTTTAATTTCAATACATGTTAGAATAAGAATTGAGTGTTGAAAAGAAATATTGAACTTTTGATTGTTTAGACAACTAGTTGCGTCATGAACTTTACGAACTGTTCTTACTGAGTTATAATTGTTAGAATTTGATGAAATTCGGAAGAGTGGTACATCTCTCTATTATGATCATATAGAACCAAAAATGAGGTAAAATGGACATACGGTTTGAAAGTTATCATAGTTCAAAGTTCCTGCCTTAGATTTGGCCGAAATTCGGAAAGGCATAATTACGGATTGTTTTTATTGAGTTTTACTTATTAGAATTATATGAAAATTTACATGGTTGTAAATATCTCTGTTACGGACAGATATAGACAAAAGGGTTATTAAAACGGACTTACGAGTTGAGAGTTATTGTAGTTTGAAGTTGCTGCCCCGGATTCATCGGAATCCAGAAGAGCAGGACGTTGAAACGTAAAACTGTACTAATCTGGGGGAATATGAAAATTGTTGCTAAATGAAAGTTTTATATCTATCTGTTGTGGACATTTTGAGACCTTACGGGGGTCTATCCGACTTACGGATTGAGAGTTATCGCTGTTTAAAGTTTCTGCCTCGGATCTATCGAGATCCAGGAAGGGCAGCGAATAAAAGTGTAAAACTGTACCAAATGGTACAGAATATGAAAGTATGGTTCACATGGAGACGTGTAGCTCTCTGTTCTCGTCGTTTTGAGATTTTATGGGGCTTGAATGGGTTTACAGATTAGGAGTTATGACTATTCTAAGATTGGGTTCTGTTTAATAAAAATTCTGCCGAAACAAATTTCATGTGGATGTTTTGAGGATAAATTTGTGTTAGTTACCCAAAGTAGTTTTAAATGAAATTTGGTACAGTGAAAGATCCCCGTCTTACCTTAGTTTCCGCTTGAAAAACACCTTAGTTGGAGTTATGGTTAAAAAGTTATAATCGTTACAAGTATGAATGACAGAATGTTGGGAAATAGAATATTATTTATTCGATCTTTTGAAAAATATGAAAAAGTGAATACGTGTTCACATAAATATATAAATATAAACATAATGGATTGGGTTGCACGCCGCAACAAAACGTAAAGTGAATACGTATTCACAAATACGTAAATATAATGGATCGGGTTGCACGCCGCAACAAAACGTAAAGTGAATACGCGTTCACAAATACGTAAACATAATGGATCGGGTTGCACGCCGCAACAAAACGTAAAGTGAATACGTGTTCACAAATACGTAAATATAATGGATCGGGTTGCACGCCGCAACAAATATGAAAGATGAATACATGTTCATCTATATATAATATGAAAAGTGAATACGCGTTCACAAATATATAAATGTAATAAACATGTGGAAATGCAGGGGAATGTCTTAACGTATAATACGAGATAAAATGAAGTGTTAGTTAAACCGAGAATTTCCTATGAGGAGTTGTTGCATATTTAAAAATGTTGTAACCTGATATGTTTTTGCAATATGCTTATTACGTTATAATGTGGTTGCACTTGGAATATTGTGGTGTTACTTTGAATTGCAGGGTAAGGTTCTCACTCAGCCCCAGATGGTATGGCTGACTCTTTATTTAACATGTTTCAGGAAAGCGTGATAGAGGAAAGACGACACGCCAAGGCTAGCGATCGTCCCGCAGCCTCTTGTCATACCAAGTCCATTGCTTCGGGCTTGGTATTCGTCAGGTTCAGGATGTCAGTTCCAGTGTCTCGGGAAATGCCCGTGTGGAATGGTCTCCCTTCCAACTTAGAATAATCTTTGTCAGTATGTCTATGTAGAAATAATATTTGCACGAGCATGGGCTCGCGTTATGTTTTTTTTTATAAAGTCATAAACAGATTTCTTTATTGTTATTTTTATTAATCGCTCCGTATTTGAATATAAGTTCAAATTTCTAAATAAAGAGAATTAAATGGTGCTCCTGGTGGGAAATAATTGTCCAGGTGCCATCACGTCCTAAGTAAAGACTTAGGAAATGTCGGGACATGACAACTCTCTTCCTTGTAGACATATTCATCTTCAAGAAAAATTGCGTTCCTAGAAACAAATATCTTATGTTCTCTAGGAAGATAGAAATAGTATCCCTTAGTTTCCTTTGGATACCCAACAAAGTAACATTTCTCACTCTTAGACTCCAACTTATCAGTGATCAACTTCTTGACATATGCAGGACACCTTCAGGGTCTCATGTGTCTAAGTGATGACTTCTTGCCACACATATGTCATCTTTTCAACTGATTTAGAAGGAACTCTGTTTAGAACATATATCGAGGTTAGAATAGCGTATCCCCAAAGGTATGCAGGAAGAGTTGAAAAACTCATCATGGATCGAACCATGTCAAGCAAGGTTCGGTTTCTCCTCTCGGTAACACCATTCATTTGTGGTGTCCCAGGAGGTGTCCATTCTGAATGAACTCTATGAAGCTTTAAGTATTCAAGAAATTCTTTACTTAAGTATTCACCTCCTCGATCAGATCGAAGAGTCTTGATACTCTTTGAGAGTTGTTTCTCAACTTCACATTTAAACTCCTTAAACTTTTCGAAGGCCTCGAATTTGTGTCTCATAAGATACACATATTCATACCTTGATAAGTCGTCTGTAAAAGTAATGAAGTAAGAGAAACCTTCTCTAGCTTGAGTCGAAAATGGTCCACATACATCAGTATGTACTAACTCAAGAACCTTCTTGGCATGGATCCCCTTTACAGAAAGAGGTTTAATGGTCATCTTACCTTTCAAACAAGATTCACAGTTACCATAAGATTGTAAGTCAAATGGTTCAAGGTAATTTAATTTCCTCAACCGTTCTATCCTCGTTTGATTGATATGACCAAGTCTACAATGCCACAAGTAGGTAGAATTTCTTTCACTTAACTTAGCTCTTTTATTTTGTACATTGAAAATTTCTCTGTGGTAGTTTAATGTATACAATCCATTCACAAGAGGCGCAATTCCATACACAACATTATCAAAAGCCAAAATCATATTGCCATTATTAATGCTTGAGGAAAAGCCCTCAATGTCAAGAACAGGAATGAAAATAATGTTCCTCGTCAATGAGGGAACATAATAACAATTGTTTAACATTAAACTTTTGCCGGAAGGTAAATCTAATCTATAATTTCCCACGTGCTCAGCATCAACTCGTGCTCCGTTTCCGACGCGCAGGTCCACCTCTTGAGGTCCGACCTTCCTGCTATTAGTTAGCCCCTGCACATTTATACAAATGTGTGAGCCACAAGCGGTATCTAGTACTCATGAATAAGAATCATTTATAGACAGATTAATTTTAATTACAAACATACCTTGTCCAGTAGAGGATGATGCACCAGGTGCCATCCCTCCTCCTGGAGCAGTACAGTCCTTCCTCCAATGCTACTTCCTGTTGCAGTTCATGCACACATCCGTTACAGGCAGTTTCTTCTTCTTCTTTTTTGCCCCTCCTTTGGGCTTCATTGTTGTTGGCGCAACAACAACTTTGCCCTTCATCTTCTGTTGTCCCTTACCTTTCGGTTTGGGATGACTAGAGGAGCCAACCATGATAACAGGTTTTCTTTTGGAGACCGAAGACTCGAAGGTTTTCACCTTATTATGCAACTCCGGCAACTTCGCCTTAGTTCCATTCATATTGTAGTTAATGATGAAACTCTCGAACGAACGTGGAAGTGAATGCAGGATGAGGGTAGAGGCAACTCTGTCGTGAAACTTTATATCGATCTAGGCCAACCTTTCTATCAACTCAATCATTTTCAACACATGTGGAGACACCTGGCCCCCTTCATTTAGTTTACATTTAAAAAGTTCTATGAGCATCTCATACTCCATTGTCTGAGACTGAGAGTCATAGAGACTCTTTAAATGTTCTAACATTTCGTTAGGCCCCATGTGCTCATGCTGTCTTTGTAATGAAGGTGACATAAAAGACAACATAAAACATTTAGCTGAAGTGGTATCATCATAATGTTTCTAGTAAGCAACCTTATCAAAAGTGGCATACTCGACAGAGGTTTCTGCAGACACTGTAGGGAATACCTGGTCCAATACATATTCAATCTTTTCTTGCCTCAGGACAATTCTTACATTCATGAGCCAATCTAGAAAATTAGGTCCGGTCAATATGTTGAATTCCATTAACATTTTCAACGAGAAACTAGACATTCTGAAGATATGAAGATATAGAAAGACAGGAAAATGCAATAAAAAATTCATTCTCCTAATTATACATATTCATTATATGCTAATTTAACATGACCTTTTGTTTAATTAGCTCTCACTATTTTGCATACTTCTACGAACCCAAGGTAGAATACGGATCTAAATCATTTTAAGGTCATAATGGGCCAAAATCCAAACATATGCTATATCCACGCTTGCTTTGGCCGATTGCAAAGCTTATTCACAACTCTTGGTTTGATTAAATATCTTTCATTTTAATCTTGCGTCTTTAGATTACTCCGACACTTTGGCGCCAAGATTCATCTAAACAACAACCCCATTACGCGACTGCGTTTAAATGCCTAAGTAAATTTGGCCTTTGCAAGCAAACACTTTGGTGTAAATACCCACAAAAGTTTGTCATCTACTTTCACTTTAACACATCTTTGAAAGGGCCTGAGTCCTCGTAGACTTAGAGCAAATGCTTTGACATAAATACTCGTATCGCCGAAAAGGATTTTGCACCCTAACAATTATAATGGACGACGCGTTTTAATTAGACTTGTATTTAAATATTTGGGGAACATTTTCAGTTTTCGGGGATTTTAACCAAGATCAACAATTATGTCATACATCATATGACATCCTATCAAGCAATTTCTAAACACATTTAGATGGGTAACCATCAAACCCATTAGGCATGATATAAGATTGTTTTAATCAAATACTGGGTGCCGTCTACCCAGACAGTTATCGCGGTCATTAAAAGTAAACAATTACTAGGCGCCGCCTACCCAGACAATAATTGCGGATGCTATGCTAATAATTTAAATGCATCACATTCAAACACTTAACACATTTGTATATTATACAATAATATACCATTAATGATAATCATGAGTCTATTTATCTAAATTCTATAATCTATGTCTACGCCAAATAGTCCCTAAACATTTTCTAATTTTAAAATTCTGATTTTCAGGAATTCTGTAAACTATTAAAATTTATAGTTTAGTCCCTCAAGAATTTAAAGTTCAATTTGAACCCCTATAAATTCAGAAAATACAATTTTAACTTTCAAAAAATATTTTCAGGTTTCTGGGACCTGTTTGCAATTTTCAGAACTTAAAATCAAATTTTTAGAAACTTTATTTAATTACAGATTTTCCCGAAAGGACCAAATCTGTCCAATTAAAAACTTTTATTTTCAGATTCTGTTATATTGAAAACTTCTGAATCAGAATCTGAATATTAAAACTTCAGTTTCTAATTCTATTTTTTTTTAAATTACCGTCGTCAGCGCCTCGACCCTTGGGGCAGCGCCGCGGCGCTGAAAGTTTAGAGAACAGAATCTTGCAGACTGTCTCATCAGCATCGCGACGCCTTAGAGGCAGTAAGTCCAAAAATTTATTTTAAGCTTTCTGGATGAACAGCGCCGCGACGCTCTTGAACAGAGCCGCGGCGCCTCTGGCGTCATCTGGGCAGAACCACGACGCTCCATCGTGGAGCCGCCACAAAAACCCTAGCAGCGCCGCGACGCTCCATCGTGGAATCGCGGCGCCTTACCTCCAGAATCACAAAATCCAAAAATCCGAACCCCTGAAACTGGTTTAAGGTCAAATTTTTAGATTTATCACTTGCATCTCCATCACCATTAAACAATACATTCATCGACCATCATTCCAATTTTCTTCTCGTTCTTCGTTTCAATGCACCATGCTCTAAATCGAGCCGGATAACACATATCAACTTAAAAGAGTTATATATTGGAAAAACTTCCTCGAATACATCATTATTTTAACAGATCCGGGTGCAAGGACTATGTGTTCTAAAGATTTAGGATTTTAAAGCCTTTAACAACATAAAAAATAGATCTAAACAAATCCTAACCCATATTATCATTAATATTCATCATATAATCACACAAAACAGCCCAGACTCTGATACCTCTGTAGGCGTTTTGTCGGGTTCGTACACGCAGCAGAATTTGAAAATTTATGTTTCAAACCGACATGGCGGTCAAACTGTAGTATGATTATATAATATACTTCGTACGAAGACTTACATTTTGTAGTTAGCAATCTTAAAACTTTGAGGCTTTGTGTAGTCCGAGGGTGTACACACAAATATTCCTCGATTTGCAAGTTCTGAAAACTTTGATGTAATTTGCTAAGTCTTGGAATGCTAGGGATTCCAGCAGAGCTTTAGAAGAGAATACACTCTTAGTTTTGGTGTGTTGAAATGAGAGGGGGAACCCTCTTATTTATAACTGAAGAGGACAGCTAGGGTTCCCAATGGGTCAGGCCCTTTAAACCTCACTAGATGGGCGTGATCGGACTGCTGGGCCTCGGCCGCGACCTGCATAAGTGGCGCGCTATTTTCGACGCGTGTTTAGCGCCACGACGAATCAATGGCGCCGCGGCCCTATCCCATTTTCTGCCATGTTTTCATTTCTAATGTCCCGATTATCAACCGACCATATATATATAATCTCTTCTCTAATTACATCCTTCAATCGACGGAACATTTGACTTAGTGTTACCCTTCAGTCCTTTACATATTGACACTAATAACATTAGGGTCTTCACGAAACTCCTAGACTGCGCCGGAAGACGAACTCAATATGTAAAGTTTAGCTACACGAAACATGTGAACTGAACCTCTATGTGGGAAGATAAAATCCTTTCATTCACGACACACTCAATCAAGCTTAGGATTTGTCAAGTGTCTATCCAAATGGCTTGATCATTATAACTCATCTATTTTAGTTGACAACAAGACTATATCAAAGACATGTCCATTATATTGGCCAACGACTTAGTCAACCTAATACCATATGAGTATCTGAGTGTTCACTCGAATATACATTCGAGGAATGAATCCTAATCTTGGTCCAACTACCACCTTTAATCTACTTTGTAATGCACCCAAAACAAGCCGCGTCTCAACCTATAAAACAATTGAGCTTAGGACAGGATCAAAGTACATTACTCTTTAAACAAGGTAGTATTGACCTCAAGTCTAAGGATTTTTATCTCCCACACGCCGATGACATTATAGACATATAACAAAACAATACATCAGCAGGGTATGCCAATACTTCAACAAGTATCCATGCGTCCATCACGAGTTGCCATAACTCGTAGCAGACATACTACATCCCCTAAGGATATGATGCAGACCACATGTCGACGTATCACATATCATCGATATTCCAATCTCGATGATCATTAGTCAAGGCTATTTAAGAGTTACATTATAATATTAATTCTCACATCATTAATAACCACGTAAACTCTAAGGATGCATTTATAGAATATTATAAACAATCAACTAGTAATTCAACAAATGCAAGTGACATAATATTAATCATCATTAATATAAGTATGAATGTGTATAAAGTACATTTTATCCTAATACAGATTGTCTCTAGGACATACATATACTTTCATCAAAACCCTTAGCAACGTTTAGTGCCTCTTAAGGACACTATGAATGGAATGTATTACCATTTGGATTAAAAAAAATGCACCTCAGATATTTCAATGAAGAATGGATCAAGTATTCCGAAAATTAAAAGACTTTTGTCTAGTATATGTTGATGACATACTAATATATAGTGATACGTTAAAAGATCATATAAACCACTTAGAGAATTTTATAAAAACTGTAAAACAACATTGAGTATTATTATCTAAAAAGAAATCCAAAATCTTTAAAAATAATATAGAATATTTAGGATATGTTATAGACAAATATGGAATACAATTGCAAGAACAAATTGTTGTACACCCATTTTAACCGGAGTCAAAACGGTGTACGACGTATGGGTGATTCCTGAATTTGTTTTTAAGGAGTCGCCACCTACTTATTTTAAAGATGAATTAGGACATCTACTTAGCAATAATACTAAAAATAACTTTATTTAATGGTCTGCAAAACTTAATGAAATTCTAGGTTAAAGATTCTTTATTATCCTAAAGGGAAGGGATTAGACATCCTTCAGGATCCGCTAATTTACGGTTATCGTGTCAAACCTAGGTTAATTATTAAATTAAAAAAAGTCATTAAAACATCAGGGGCAATGCATTTCATTGGAAAACCTATATGTTAAAATTGTAGTTCATTTGAAAAGCTTAAATTTTGGATTAAAGACGTGCATTCCCAAAAGTACACAAAAAATATGCAAAAGTTTGAGAACGTCATTTTTTCGAAGCAAGCTTTAAAATATTCTAAATCATATGGGATTAAAAGTCTTTGATTTAGTTCAAAACATGTGTAGTAAATACGTATTCTACAAAAAAAACATTTACCAATTGAAACAAAATCCAAAGCTATAAAATTGGTCAGAGACTAAATTCCAGTTGCCCTTTAGGCGAAAAAAGATGAGTTGATTTATAAGCAAAATGATTCAAGTTCCATCCAGATGGCTTACTAAGTCAAATTAAATTCATTTGGACTCATAAAATATCCCAAGCACCCCCCCTTTCTAAATCAATCTATTAATATTAAGTTTACCTATTCTACACAATTCAATAATTATGCAAGTGCAGTAAACAAAAGTAAATGACGGAATTAAGAAATAATAATAAAAGAGCGATCGAGGACAGATGACATTGTCATCCATGCCCGTTTGTTTAGAAATCTTGAGGCTGGAGAATGCAAGGAACATAGATGTGGGTCTTCATTTGACGATAGCTATGGTGAGTCTCATAACAAAACTCTTCGTTGCTCCCGATGTGTTTCATGTAAAACAAAGAAAAGAAAATGTTTAGTATACATGCAAACCGTATACAATATATTCAGAGGAAAATATAACACTAATGCACAAAACAGTCATGCAGAGATGTCCAATTTAACGCCAGACAACTGACAGTATCAAAACAAGCAGAACATGAACTCCTATGAATTTTCAGGAGGCATTTAAACTAACAGAACACAAGCTAAGCTTAGACAAAGTCATAGAACAATAAACAAACTTGTATGTGCATCAGATCTAAACCTGATGATCAATTTAACACTAAATAAGTTCAGGATCTTAGAAGGAAATGGGTAATAACAACATGGTATGGATTCCAAAATCACCCTATGTTGGATAGCTAATATAGATCAACTAACACATATGGTTGAGCAAATCACCAGTCAAGACAGATTCATATGATACAAGTATTGGGATGACATATCTTGAGGAGTTGTTTTATGACATAGATTAAATTTAGTTCTAGCAAGTAAACAACACAAGTTGATCATTAAACGAGTTAAATAAGCATTGCAAACCGTGTTACCCCATTTACCAAACCCGAATTAAACCCAAATAGCACAAAACTTGGTGAGAATTTAGATCACAAACAGAATCATCCATATCTCAAGAGACATTCCACATCCATATACCTCATTTTCACATATTTTAACTAAAGGTAGGCAGAAGATCATTTCTTTTAACAAAAGGGAAACAGATGCAGTTTATGCACCAATATTTATAAGTTCAAACACACCTACTTAAATCTTTCTTTTGTCCCTTTCAGGCGATCGGAAAATAAAGAAATAGTTAATATATTCAAGATAATTACGTATTTACAAAATACCGTCTCAATTCTTTGCCAGAATTTAATAAAAGAAGAAAATGACAATTATTTTTCTGTTGTTATGATTTTATTATTAAAAATATTTCTGGAACTAAAAATATTTTAGCTTATTTTCTTAGCAGGTACTGTTAAATAAGGCCCAAAGGCCTAAGCGTCGCAGCCCAAAGACCCAAGCACCGCGGCCCAGTCCCATTACTGTTCCGTGAACAGTGGATTAGTTGTGTATATTTGGTATATATTATATTAGTCTTGTACCTTAATTAGACTTATATTATTACCATAATTGTATAGTTAGTCTCCTTATAGAATATGGATTTAGATGTAAAGTAGAAATAGGATTCTCCTAATGTAACTTGTATATATATGCCTTTCATCAATAAGAATAATCAAATGGTTAATTCTTTCATGGTATCAAGAGTCTAGGTTCTCTTTACACTGCTTCCGCTCCTCAAAACTTTCTCTCTCCCGCTCGGATTTGTTCCAGCGCCGCGGCCCTTCTCTTCAGAAAATCCTCTCTCACAAATTCCCTTCTCCGAAATCTTATCCAAAGTTTGTTCTATTCACCATGACTGATAATAACACTTTTCATCCTGGCCTCACCGTTTCTAACATCAAGAGTGTTCTTCCTATAGTTCTTGATCTAGAGAACGTCCAATATGAGACGTGGGTAGAAGTATTCAAGATTCATGTAATGACACATAAAGTTCTTCACCACATCATCCTTCCCACTACTCCTACGAGGGGTGATATGACGTCTACGTCTACAACGGTTGTGCCCACCAAAGCAGCATATCCAGACTTATGGGTCATGCTTGATGCCAATGTTCTCCAGTGGATTTATGCCACTATCTCCTTGGATCTTTTACAGACGATTATGGAACCCAACTCCACAGCTATGGCGGCGTGGAATCGATTGCGTGACATCTTCCAAGATAACAGTCATTCTCACATTGTTATCCTTGAGCAATAATTTTCTCAAGTTGCTATGGCGATTTTTTCGAACGTTTCTTCTTATTGAAAATGCCTCAAGGACTTGACAGATCAACTTCGCAACGTGGGTTCTCCTGTTCTAGTTTTTCAGATGGTTGCTAGTCTATCCGAGGCCTTTATAGGGGTTGCTTCGATTATTCATCAAAGTAAACCCCTGTCGGAGTTCTATCAAGCCCGCTCCATGCTCACTTTGGAAGAAACGGGTTTGGCTAATGGGCATCGATCAGAGCAAGCCCCGTCATCATGATGACTGCTTCCAATTTTTCTCCTTCCAATCCAGCCAACGTGACCCAAAATCACAAAAACGGGGGTGGTAAGAAGGGACAAATTGGAAGAATAATGACAAAAATCGCGGCGGCAACAACGGGGTAAACCGTCAGCAGCAACAATAGTTTTGGGGCCCACATATGGCCCCTGGATAGTGGCAGTAGGTCCCAGCTCCCCACAGTGCCGCAGCTCAGCATTACAGCGCTGCAGTGCCTTAGTCTCTGTTGCGATATTTCTAGATGCTTACGCAAGTGTACGTATCGTTCAAGTAATAAAGATCTGTAAGACCGAGATATCATCCACAGAGACTGGTTTGTCAAGTACCGGTTATCTATTCTATGATATCTATTTGGTTAACGTTCTTTAATTTGAGAATTATAACTAAGAATTAAAACTAAGTGCAGAAAATAAACTAAAGATGATAATACTTTGGGTTTAAAGCAGTTATGATGGAAATAAGACTTCCAATCTCCTCAACTATCCACTATTGCACGTGTTAATGCAATGTTAGTGATTCTCCTTCTTATTAAGATAACAGGTTAACTAATCTGTCATTATATTCCGGTTAGGACATACAAGAGCTCAACCTTGTGCAGAAACCTTCTATATTTCTATGATAGATTTTACCACACAAGAGGATTAAGAACAATAACCTTAAATGCTACACAAGTATCGGGGTACTTTCGTCCACTATTTTAACCTATGTCTAAAAAACTACAACATATTCAAATCTCCCCTCTCGGATCTCGATTCGAAATCATATAAGTGATGACAATTAGTGATCAGTTAATTATCAAGAAATCAAAACAATATTGAGTAGATCTTAATATGACTGAAGAGGAAATTAATAACTATGCATTAACTATATGAAAGAGTTTAAAGAAGATTCGACGGAAAACCCTACTAAAGTAATTAGCTCCTAAATATTGTCATGTCAAGAACTAATTTACAATCCAACATAAACTGAAATAAAATAAAAGAAAGAAAAAGAACTTGAACAAGCTTTGTCTCCAATCTTGTGTTTTAGCCTCCTTCTTAGCCTCCACAAAGTATGATTTTATGTATGGTATCAGGTCTCCCATGATGAGCAGGGTGTTATACTTGAGAAAACTTGCGCTTCGGACCCTCTTAACCCTCTAAAATTTGGCCCAGAAATTGAAAATCCCTCGTCGGCGCCGAAATTCCTGCAGCTCTCTGAACTTCCAGCGCCATTGCTCTAGCGCCATGGCGCTGCAGCCTGGCGCCATGGTGCTGCTTGGCGCTCTGCACTTCTTAGACTTCATTTTTTGGGTTTTTCTTGTGCAATTTCATCCTCAAAAGTAGTATCTTATCCTTTATGATCGTTGTGACACAAACGAAAGAAAAACATACCTAACACTATACTAAACGTAAAATAAAAGAGTAAAATACTAACTAAAAAGGACTCAAAAGAGTGTATAAAATACACTCAACAAACACCCCCAAACTGACACTTTACTCGCCCTCGAGTAAATCACTAAACAAAGAATAAAATTAAAAACAAAGACTCTATGAAATGGATCAAGTAGTTATAGCAATGCTTCTTCAAAATCATGGATGAAAGTTGAGATAATATGTTATAACATACATAACATGAATATTTAGCAATCTAGAATTTCAAGTTAGATATTTTGCAAATTCAATTATATCATAATCACTGAGAATACAAACACCTAACATATGCATGTCAATTTCATTATATCTTTCCCAAAATTCTATAGACCTGTTTACTTGCTATTCTCCACTAATCATAGACACACATTTGAGATCATCAGGACTTTTAAGAGTTGTAATGTAGGCTTAGACAGGGGTAGGTAAAAGTAGACATTTAGGCTCAATTACGTACCATAAGTATTTTTCATTCAACTCTTTTTTCCTTTTTTTTGTCTTTCTTTTTATTCTCATACCTATTTTCTCTCCTCTTTTCTTTTGAGAGAATGAAACACAATATAAATAACAAGCACCCCCAAACTTAGACTTTTGCATATTTTTCATTGGGGTGCATCAAAATTTTCACTCTCTTTTCATTCTTTTTCAACACTATTCATCCCAATATTTTTTCAATTATTACTTATGACACAAATATGGAATCATAGGGTGTCAAACAAAGATATTATTTAGGCTCAAAGGGGCTGACTAGTGATACACTTTATGTCAGGGTAGGTAATGAATAGTCAGAAGGGCTAACAAAGAAATGCCTGAATCATCTCCCTAACATGTACATCTTAACTATTTCGTCTCAAATAACAAGCAAACAGATTTTTTAGACATTTGTCAACCTTTCTTTCCATAACTGACACACATAGGCTAAGCATAAATATCCCAAATAACTAGATGTCATGAATGTTTGGTATATCTAACTTAAACATACAGATTTTTGCTTTCAATTCTATTACATTATCCCACTTTATCCACTCAATATCTTTATCAACTACAACATACATGATCCATAAAAAAAAATTATGACTCAAAAAAAATATAAAACAACACAAAGACAATAAAAAAGACTCAAAAATAAAACAATAAAACAAAATAAGACACCCCCAAAACCTAATAGACACATTGTCCCCAATGTGTGAAGACTAAAAATAAAGGGACAACTTACTGACACAACACAACGGTCATAACAGATGTCTGAGAGGAAATTCTTGAAATTGCACAGTATCTGGGCTCTCTGAATTTCTAGCGCCGTGGCCCTGCATTTTGGCGCCACGACGCTGTGCTCTTTTCTAGCGTTTTGATCCATTTCCACTCAGGGTCAGTCCCTAGTCCACCTGCCATCAAAACATAAGACAAAATCCAAGACCGTGAGACTGTTCAAGATAAAATAAAACAAATAAAACAAGAATTGAAATAACATAATTAAGAACATTGAGTTGCCTCCCAAGTAGCGCTGTCTTTAACGTCCTTTAGTCGGATGCAGTTCACTTACTAAATCAAGGGGGTAGAGTATCCCCTCCGCATATCCATCTCAGTACCATTCTCTTCCTCATCATCTTCTTTTTCACAAAGTTAATTTCAGGAGGGTTCATTTTCTTTTTAGGTTCCTTGGCGTTACTCTCAGGTTCCACACTTTTCTTTAATGGTACCCCACGAGCATCAGTACTTGTGAGGCTGTTCTGCAACCCAACCTTGTCAACTACCCTAATAGCAAAACATCTAGCATCGACTTGAGGTTCAGTGGGCTGCTTGAAAACTTTGAACACCATTTCCTCACCTTGAACTCTGAGTTTTAGCTCTCATTTTTCAACATCAATCAGTGCCCTCCTGTTGCTAGGAATGGTCTCCCAAGGATCATTGATATCTTCTCATCTTCCTCCATATCAAGAATGAGAAAGTCAACAGGCAAGATGAATTTGCCCACTTTTACCAACACATCTTTAATTATTCCTCTAGGATGCACAATAGAGCGATCAACTAGCTGCAAGTGGACTTTTGTTGTCCTTGCTTCCCCCAAACCAAGTCTTTTAAACACAGAGTGGGGCATTAATTTGATACTAGCCCCTAAGTCACACAAATCCCTCTTACATGTAACATTCCCTATAGTGCAAGGTAAGGTGAAACTTTTCGGATCTTTAAACTTAGGGGGAAGTCTCTTCTGCAAGATAGTACTGAAGACCTCTAAGAATTTGGAAAATTTCTTGTCTAAGGACTTCTTCTGCAGTCTTTGAGGGAATGGAATTTTGTCTACATATTCTCTCATAACTGCCGGTGGAGCTTTCTCTAAAATAGGGTGGTCCTCAGTAACCCCCTCTTTCTCTGCCTCAACTGCTTTCTGCAACTCGATCTCCTTTTCAACCACTGCTTTGGGTGTCATCTGCTCTAACTGCTTCCCACTCCTCAAGCTAATTGCCTGACACTGTTCTCTTGGGTTCACCACAGTGTTAGTGGGAAGATTCCCCTTAGGTCTGTCATTCACTTTCTCTGCCAACTGCCTCAATTGAGTATCCAATTGACTAATGGATGACCTGGTTTCCGCCATGAATTGAGTCTGGGAGTTGGCCAGGGCTGAAAGTGAGGATGCCAAAGATGAAAATGAGGACTCCAAGTTGCTAATGGATGACTTGATCTCGGTCATAAATTGTGTGGTCTCCTTTATAAATTGTGTCTGGGAGTTGGCCAAGATTGAAAGTGATGATCTGGTCTCTTTCATGACTTGTGTCAGTACTGCTCTTATTTCTCTTATTTCTCTTATTTCATCTGACTTCTCTTGTGGGGCTGGTGGGCTGAACTGCTGTGAGGCCGATGCTGGATTCAAGGATTATTGTGGACTACTATGTTGATACTACCCCTAAAACTGAGATTGCTGCCCTTGATCATTCCTCCATGAGAATTTGGGGTGATTTCTCCACCCCTGATTATAAGTGTTGGAGAATGCATTATTGTAGGGCTTCTGAAAATTTCCCACTGCCTGAACCTACTCCATGTGCATATTGTTTGGGTCCACTGCGGTGCATCTGCCAAAGGTATGAGGACCCCCACAAATCTCACAACTCATTGGTGTCTGAGCTGCTTTAACGGGCATAATATTCTGTTGCACCTGCTTTTTCAAAAGTGGAAACCTGGGCAGTCAATGCAGTGATAGCATCTAGCTCGTGAATCCCAGCCACTTTCATGTCGTTCATTGCTCTCTCATCGGCCCCCTAATGGTTGTTTGTGGCCATGTCTTCTAGCAAATCATGTGCCTCATTGACAATCTTTCTCATGAACGTACCTCCTACTGCAGCATCAATAATGGTATGAGTTGTACCACACAACCCATTGTAAAATATGTAGACTAACATCCACTTCTCAATCCTATGATGCGGGCACTTTCTCTGCAAATCTTTAAATCGCTCTCATGCATCATATAGTGGTTCTCCTTCCAGCTGATAAAAGTTATTAAGCTCACCTCTAAGTCTTGCTGCTTTGGCTGGAGGGAAGAATTTAGCAAGAAACTTTTGAGCCAAGTCTTGCCATGTGGTAATGGAGTTCGCCTGTAATGAATTCAACCAGCTCTTTGCTCTATCACTGAGTGAGAATGGGAAGAGCCTCAATCGAATGACATCATCAGTAACACCATTATAGTTAAACGTTGCACACAACTCCAGAAAATTTGCTAGATGCAAATGAGGATCTTCAGACGGTAACCCCCCAAATTGAACCGAGCCTTGAACCATGTGCAAGATTGCTGGTTTGATTTCAAAATTATTGGCTTCAACAGCTGGAAGCCTGATGCAAGTCTGCACTCATGTAATTGTCGGCATCACATAGCTCCCTAAGCTCCTTTCTGCAGGATGCTGGACTTGTCTCATCACAGCCGGTAACTCATCATTCACCATATTCCGATTCTGCTGATCTTCCATTGCTAACAAATTAGCAATTCTTTTAACTTTTCTGTTCTGTCTGCACAATCTTGTAATCTCAGAGTTCAGAGGGATAGGAGTGTCTGCTCCTCTCATACTTCACATAAACTAATTTCCTGAAATTGATCAAAAACAACAAACAGATCACGACAAACAACACTAAAACAACATAAAAATAAAAATAAAAACCAAATTAGAAATAAGAATAGATAGTTCGATATTGAAAGTACGCCAGTCCCCGGCAACGGTGCCAAAAACCTGTTGCGATATTTCTAGATGCTTACGCAAGTGTACGTATCGTTCAAGTAATAAAGATCTGTAAGACCGAGTTATCGTCCACAGAGACTGGTTTGTCAAGTATCGGTTATCTATTCTATGTTATCTATTTGGTTAACGTTCTTTAGTTTGAGAATTATAACTAAGAATTAAAACTAAGTGCAGAAAATAAACTAAAAATGATAATACTTTGGGTTTAAAGCAGTTATGATGGAAATAGGGCTTCCAATCTCCTAAACTATCCACTCTTTCACGTGTTAATGCAATGTTAATGATTCTTCTTCTTATTAAGATAGCAGGTTAACTAATCTGTCATTATATTCCGGTTAGGACATACAAGAGCTCAACCTTGTGCAGAAACCTTCTATATTTCTATGATAGATTTTACCACACAAGAGGATTAAGAACAATAACCTTAAATACTACACAAGTATCAGGGTACTTTCGTCCACGATTTTAACCTATGTCTAAACAACTACAACATATTTAAATCTCCCCTCTCGGATCTCGATTCAAAATAATATAGGTGATGACAATTAGTGATCATTTAATTATCAAGCAATCAAAATAATATTGAGTAGATCGTAATATGACTGAAGAAGAAATCAATAACTATGCATTAACTATATGAAAGAGTTTCAAGAAGATTCGACGAAAAACCCTACTAAAGTAATTAGCTCCTAAACATTGTCATGTCAAGAACTAATTTACAATCCAACATAAGCTGAAATAAAATAAAGGAAAGAAAAATAACTTGAACAAGGTTTGTCTCCAATCTTGTGTTGTAGCCTCCTTCTTAGCCTCCACAAAATATGATTTTATGTATGGTATCAGGTCTCCCATGATAAGCAGGGTTTTATACTTGAGAAAACTTGCGCTTGCACTTTTTAACCCTCCAAATTCGCCCAAAATCGAAAAATCCCGCCGACGCTGTGGCCGTTGGCGCCATGGCGCCGAAATTCCTGCAGCTCTCTGAACTTCCAGCGTCATGGCGCCGAAATTCCTGCAGCTCTCTGAACTTCCAGCGTCATGGCCCTACAGCCGGGCGCCATGGCGCTGATTGGCGCTCTGCACTTCTTAGGCTTCATTTCTTGGGTTTTTCTTGTGCAATTTCATCCTCAAAAGTATCTTCTCCTATATGACCGCTGTGACACAAACGAAAGAAAAATACACCTAACACTATACTAAATGCAAAATAAAAGAGTAAAATACTAACTAAAAAGGACTCAAAAGAGTGTATAAAACACACTCAACAGTCTCAGCCCGTGCAAGCGCCGTGACCCAGCTTCTTCCCAGGTCAGACTTGTCACGACCCGACCCCGGACCCACGACTGGTGCCCTACCTGGGCACCCTTATAGGTATACATCAGAGATAACCAGCGAAATATAAATAAAGCTCATAGACATGCAGTAATGTGAAATAAGAACCAGGCTAGCCGATAAGGCAACCTTTCTGCATATACATAACAAAGGGATACATCTTTTACAAGTCCAACCCACAAAATATGACTACAGACCTTTAGGAGTTTGGACCCTATCTATGACGGGACAGGGCCCCGCTATACCCTTGAATGTACATAAATCTACAACAGCAGGGATCCGTACCAAAAGATAAGCCTCCGGAGTAATGGAGCTTCTCAAAAGCTGAACAGCGATCCTAAGAGTGAGGATCAACAACCTGTCTACCTCTACCTGCAGATTTAACGCACTTCGAGGAAAGCGGGTCGACAAAACATGTACCAAGTATATTAAACCGAAAGTACTGTGATGAAATCATATAGTCTAAAAATAAAGGTAGAGACGTGTATGATAACCAAATTAACAGTACACTGTGCCTTACTAATAATGAGAGTAAATAAAACCTTACCGTTTAAAATAGGAAGCTTATGATCAAACTAGGGCCACCCGCCTGTAGTATCATTAGCAATCCTACTCCTGGGACTATTTCACCCGCATGAGTCTTGTGGACCCGCATGAGGCAAGTTGCCTTGCATGAGACTATTTCACCCGCATAGGGCTATTTCACCCGCATGGACCCTGTGGCCCGCAATGAGTATATACGCCATACTCACATCGTGGGTAGCAAATCCACGGAAATGCAAAATGCAAATGACCCGGGGATTGGCCCCGTAATAAATAATATAACACTAGCACTAACGACTATCATGAACAACATATGCAAGTTAGCAACCTTTAACTCTCATTAATTAAACTTAAGGCACCATCATGTAAAATCCGGGAATTTAACCCCAAAGTACTACGTACTTCTATTCCTTTTAAAAGAACCATTTTCATATAAAAGCCACAAGATACTAACACCCGTAGTATCAAGGCATGTCTATTTTTCAAATCAAGTTACTACACCTTTAGAAATTAATTTCAAGGCTTTGAAACCAAGTAACTTCTACTTTTCAAACTCAAGTAACCAATACCTTTAAATCAAGTTACTTATACTCTTTAAATCAAGTATCATATACTTTCAAAATCAAATCATTTATTCTCTTTTAAAATCATTCAAGTAAACCACTCTTTTACTTCCCATAAAGTCGTTATAACTAACTTCCCATAAAGCCATTATAACACTTTATTTTTAGAGAAAAACTAAGGCATTTACATCCTTTAAAACCAAGTGAGTTTAACTTTCCATCTCAACTAAACCTGTACCTTTTTAAATCAAATCAATGGTACCAAAATGAAACCGAATTCCTTTAAGACATGTATGTCAACCGTACTATACATTTATAAGATTCATGCTCAAGAAGATAGGGAAAGTTCCACATACCTCTTCGGCTTAATCCACCCGCTAAGTTGAATACGCCACACGTAGAATGTCAACCTATAATGACCATAATACGTCTATCAACTTCTAGCTTTCTAAGGTAGAATAATACTAAGTATAAGGTCTCTTATTCTACAGAAAATTGGACAGCACTTCCCATATTTCTATGTACTTTTCCACCTTTTTCAAGCCCCGAAATCAATAACCAACACGCCACATTTAAGGCACAACCAATCAACAACAATACAACATATAGTCCTTTTTCAATTCTTTAATCCAAGTCGTTACTCCAACATGTTATATACGTCATAACAATTATAACAACTAAATTCCCTTTCTTGTATAACATGTGACGATTATAACTAACAACCAAATCGATTAACAACTTTAATGGCTAACATGCCATGTATCGATTTTAACCCTCATATTATCTTAACACTTATCAATCTTCATTCCTTATATCACAAGTTCATTTATCAACTACAATAACATGTAATCTTCAATTACATTAAGAAGACAAAGATCATTACCTCAATAAGCCCAAATATAATCCAAGACTAAAAGTCGATCCTTAGCAACTTTAGCTCCTTTCCTTCACGTTCCAATCCACTCTAAGCAACCCTTAGAAGTTCATAACCAACTTCTCTTCAAGTTCCAACTCAAAATATGAAGAACACCTTAGGGTTTCAAGGTGCGACTAGCGGATTAACGTAGTATTTCCGGGATTTAAGAGGTTGTTTATGCTTAGTATACTACTAGGGACCTTAGGTTTGAGTATGGGGATTTATCAACAACATTTGAAGAATTTTTTTCTCTTCTAGAGAGCCTTGGCCGAGAGCCTCTAAACCTTGGACAATATTTCATGAAAATTTTCTAAGTGTTAAAGTCTTGCTACTAGTTGGTAGATATATAGTGAAACCAAGGGTGAGGATTAAAACAATTGTGTGGCCAAGATTGAGATGAATAAATATCTTAAGTCAACTTGGCCACTTGGCCAAGTCATTCTCACCCAACATGGGCCATGTGGGGGTGACACGTGTCACCCTCCTATTGGTCCAAAAATATTTATCTCTCCAAAATTCTAATAAATT
Source organism: Przewalskia tangutica (assembly GCA_029844215.1). Classification (NCBI taxonomy): domain Eukaryota; kingdom Viridiplantae; phylum Streptophyta; class Magnoliopsida; order Solanales; family Solanaceae; genus Przewalskia; species Przewalskia tangutica. The sequence continues at coordinate 137,433,171 of CM056718.1, read as the reverse complement.
CTATAAGTCCCAAATACCAAATTTGAGAACCAAAATCCAATTATTTAACCCTTTTCTTTCACGAGGTCCTTATATACATGTCCTGAAACTACGGGGTGTAACATTCTTCCCCCCTTAGAAACATTCGTCCCGAATGTTCTTACCAAGTTCAATCTAAACCGATATCGGCATAGTCCCCTATAACTATACCCAACACAATCTAATATGCCACACATGACCACAATATAACACTTATGCATATATGTCAATCAAAATCGACAAGTAGGGAGAAATAGATTACCTGTAGGTGTAGGGAACAAGTGAGGATACTTCTTCATCATGTCCTCCTCTGCTTCCCAAGTTATCTCCTCTCTATTATCATTTTGCCACAAGAACTTGATGGAAGCCACACCCTTGGTCCGTAATCGTCTAACCTGACGATCAAGTATCGCTATAGGACTCTCCTCATACGATAACCCCTCTGTCACCTGGACATCACTAACCAGGAAAACTCTGGATGAATCTCCGATACACTTCCGTAACATAGAAACATGGAAGACCGGATGCACTTCTTTCAGATCGGATGACAGATCTAACTCATAGGCAACCTTGCCTACTCTACGAACAATCTGGTATGACCCAATGTACCTCGGGCTAAGTTTCCCATTCTTTCCGAACCTCACCACACCCTTCATGGGTGATACCTTCAAGAACACCCAATCGTCAAGATAAAACTCCAAGTGTCGACGTCGATTATCTGCATACGACTTCTGTCGACTCTGAGCTGCTAATAACCTCTCCTGGATAAGCTTCACCTTATCCACAGCCTACTGAATCAAGTCTGGGCCAACTAACTGAACCTCGCCAACATCGAACCAACCGATCGACGACCTACACTTCCTTCCATATAAGGCCTCATAAGGCGCCATCTGAATACTGGAATGGTTGCTGTTATTATACGAAAACTCAACAAGAGGAAAATGATCCTCCTAGCTACCCCTGAAGTCAAAGATGCAGGCCCTCAACATATCCTCAAGGGTCTGGATAGTACGCTCTGCCTGTCCCGCTTGGCTCGAGGGTGAAATGCGATCGAGACTCACCTGTGTCCCTAACCCCTTTTGGAAAGACCTCCAGAAGTTAGCTATAAACTGGGCCCCTCTGTCTGATATAATAGATGTAGGAACTCCGTGTAGTCTCACAATCTCCCGGATATACAGTCTAGCATAATCCTCAGCCGAATAGGTAGTCTTGACTGGAAGAAAATGGGCTGATTTCGTCAGCCTGTCTACTATAACCCAGATGGAATCACACTTCCTCTGAGTACGAGGTAACCCTATAACAAAATCCATGTTGATCACCTCCCACTTCCACGCCGGAATCTCAATCGTCTGTAATAGCCCACCAAGCTCTGGTGCTCAACCTTGACATGCTGACAATTCAGACACTGAGCAACGAACTCTGCTACGTCCCTCTTTAGGCCATCATACCAATACACACATCTGAGGTCATGATACATCTTAGTCGACCCCGGATGAACCGAATAACGAGCATTGTGTGCCTCCCCTAGAACCTGCTGACGAAGTCCTGCAACATCGGGTATACACAATCTACCCTCGTACCTTAGCACCCAATCAGGTGCTACATCAAATGAACTCTTCTCCTCTCGAAGAGCCGTATCTCGATACCGTACCAGAACCGGATCCTCATACTGTCGCCTCTTCACCTCCTCAACGATGGAAGACTCGACAACCTCTCGAACCCAAACTCTACTATCATCGGAATCAACCAACCGAACCCCAAGGCTCGCTAACTGATGAATCTCATGAACCATGTCCCGTCTATCTGGCTGCACATCTGACAGACTACTCATAGATCTACGACTAAGAGCATCTGTAATCACGTTGGCTTTCCCCGGGTGGTATAGGATATCGGCATCATAATCCTTTAGCAACTCTAACCACCGCCTCTACCTCAAGTTCAGCTCCCTCTGCCTGAAGATATACTGGAGGCTCTTGTGGTCTGTATAAATATCCACATGAACCCCATATAAATAATGCCTCCAAATCTTCAAAGCATGTATCACTGCCGCTAACTCCAAATCAGGAGTAGGGTAGTTCCTCTCATGCTTCCTGAGCTGTCGGGACGCATAAGCTATAACCTTACCATGCTGCATCAACACGCAACCAAGTCCGACACCCGTAGCATCACAATAAACCACATAACCCTCTAATCCCTCGGGAAGAGTAAGAACTGAAGCTGTCGTCAACTTCTCCTTTAATAACTGGAAGCCCCTCTCACAAGCATCCGTCCACTGGAACTTAGCCTCTTTCTGAGTCAGCCTAGTCAAAGGTGCTGAGATCGAAGCAAACTTTTCCAAAAATCTCCGGTAATAACCTGCAAGCCCTAAGAAGTTGCGTACCTCAATCGGTGTAGTAGGTCTAGACCAAGTTTTCACCGCCTCAATCTTTTTCGTATCAACCCGAATACCATCGGGCCCAATAATGTTCCCCAAAAATGCCACTGAGGCCATCCAGAACTCACACTTAGAGAACTTGGCATACAACTGCCGGCTTGGAGGACTCTAAGTACCGTCCTCAAATGATCTGCATGCTCCTGCTCCGTGCGAGAGTAAACCAGGATGTCATCAATGAATACTATAACAAACGTATCCAGAAATGGCTTGAACACCCGGTTCATCAAATCCATAAATACCGCTGGAGCATTAGTCAAATCCGAACGACATCACCCTGAACTCATAATGCCTGCACGTCTGAATGCGCCTTGGGATATCTCGCCTCTAACTCGTACCTGATGATACCCGGATCACAGATCTATCTTGGAAAAATACTTCGCACCCTACAACTGATCAAACAAATCATCAATCCTGGGGAGGGGTACCTATTCTTGATGGTTACCTTGTTCAGCTGCCTGTAGTCAATACACATACGCATCGTCCCATCCTTCTTCTTCACAAATAATACCGGCGCTCCCCAAGGTGAAGTACTAGGCTTAATAAAGCCTTTCTCCAGCAAGTCTTTCAGCCGGTCTTTCAACTCCTTCAACTCAAGGGTGCCATTGCATGCGGAGGAATAGATATAGGTCAGTATCCGCGTAACATCGATCTGAACTCTATCTCCTCTCTCAGGAATACCAGAGATCAATCGGAAAATATTCAAAATTCTCTAACCACCGAATCGATCAAGAATCGCACCTCATCCTCCGTATCGAACACCCGAATAAGATGACAAATATATCCTTTCTGAACCATCTTTCTAGCCTTGAGGTAAGAAATAAACTACCCCTCGGCGACGCAGTATCCCCTTTCCATTCAATAACCGGCTCACCGGGAAACTGGAATCGAACCAATCTGTCTCTACAGTCAACATTGACATAACAAGAATCCAACCAATCCATACCCATAATGACATCAAAATCTATCATATTCAGCTCTATGAAGTGTGCTAGGGTCTGACGACTGTGTATAATCACCGAGCAATTCTTATATACCCGCTCAGCTACCACCGAATCACCCACTGGCGTAGCTACCTCAAAAGGTTCTATCGACACCGGTTCTATACCTATTCTACCAACAATAAGATGAGATATATAGGACAATGTAGAACCCGGATCTATCAAAGCATAAACGTCACAACATGAAATCAATAGTATTCATGTGACGACATCCGGCGAAGTCTCCTGATCCTGTCGACTGGCCAATGCATAGATGCGGTTCGGAGGATTGCTAGAACTAGAACCTCTGTCGCGACCCGCTGGCCCGTAACCACCCTTCCCTCCAGGGCGCATGACCACAAAAGATGATGACCCGACAACTGACCCTGTAGGCTGAGCCACACTACCCATGCCGCCTCTGGTCGGATAATCCCTCTTCAAATGGCCCTACTGGCCGCAAGAGAAACATGCTCCCAAAGCAATACGACACTCTCCACGATGGGACCCACCGCATTGACCACACCGAGGTAAAGGTGGCCTCATCTGGCTAGTACCCCTGTTCCCCTATTTGCCAGAAGACTGGAGAGGAGTACTCAGGTTACGGCGACGCAGACCTAGCTCGCCGAGGCTGTCCGCCGAAAGTTACGAAAACCCCGCGCCCCGCCCTCTTATATCGCCTCCGTCTGGTGACTTCTATGTCTGCTTTTCCACCTCGCATATACGGATCTCGAAATATCCATACCTGGCTGAAGAGCCACTGCCATGCATCCATCAACCAAGTAGTGGTCTATCCCTATCACATAACGATGAACTCTATCCGTCATGTCAGCCACAATAACGGGCGCATACCTAGCCAATGAGTCGAACTCTAGGCTATACTCTCTGATGGTCCTGCCACCCTACCTCAATGTCAGAAACCTATCAACTCGGGCTCTCCTCATCTCAGGAGGCAAGAAGTGACCTAGAAAGGCCTCCGTGAACTCGTCCCAAACGGCTGGAGGAGCATCCACGCCCGTGGACAGTTCCCACGACTCAAACCAGTTCACTGCAACATCACGTAACCGGTAAGAAGCTAATACAACTGACTCGGCCTCCGAGGCCCTAATCACCCGCATAGTCCGCTGTATCTGCCGAATGAACTCCTGAGGATCATCCTCAGGTCTCGACCCATAAAACTCTGGTGGATTGCAACCCAGAAAATCCCGAACCCTCAAACCGCTCGCTTAGGATTCGCGCACGCCTCGTCTGCGCTCGCCACTATCTCTCAGATTTCTATCCTCGCTTCGGCCGAGGGACTGGAGGCTCGAGTATTGAAACCTCTAGAGCTGCAGCTGCTCTAAGCTCCTCTGGTACTATCAGCGTAACCGAACTCGCCGACTGGGCCACAACCTCAGGCATAGTCTGGTCCTGAGCCCTAGTGACTCTCTGCGTCCTACTAGCAGCTCCTACTGCTGCCTTTCCCTTGTAGGTTGTTGTTGCCTTCTGTGGAGGCATAATTGATACACAATATAATGTTAGAGAGAGATCAACCTATTAACACAACTCTACTGCACGATCTCAGAATGAGAAGAATGGAAACCAATCCTAAATATCCTGAAGCCTCCTGATTATAGATGTGGTGCACAACCCACCGATAATCAAGACTCTACTAGACACGGTCTGTAGACACTTTCCGAGGACTAACTGCTCTGATACCACTTTCGTCACGACCCGACCCCGGGCCCGCGAGTGGTTCTCTACCTGGGCACCCTTACAGGTATACAACAGAGATAACCAGCAGAATATAAATAAAGCTCATAGACATGCAGTAATGTGAAATAAGAACCAGGCTAGCCGATAAGGCCACCTTTCTGCATATATACATAACAAAGGGATACATCTTTTACAAGTCCAACCCACAAAACATGACTACAGACCTCTAGGAGTTTGGACCTTATCTATGATGGGACAGGGCCCCGTTATACCCCTGAATGTACATCTACAACAGCAGAGATCCATACCAAAAGATAAGCCTCCAGAGTAATGAAGCTTCTCAAAAGCTGAACAACGATCCTAAGAGTGAGGATCAACAACCTGTCTACCTCTACCTGCGACATGAACGCAGCCCCCGTGGAAACGGGGTCAGTACAAAACATGTACCAAGTATATGAAACCGAAAGTACTATAATGAAATCATATAGTCTAAAAATAAAGCTGGAGACGTGTATTATAACCAAATTAACAGTACACTGTGCCTTACTAATAATGAGAGTAAATAAAACCTTACCGTTTAAAAATAGGAAGCTTATGATCAAATTAGGGCCACCCGCCCGTAGTATCATTAGCAATCCTACTCCTGAGACTATTTCACCCGCATGAGTCTTGTGGACCCGCATGAGGCAAGTTTCCTCGCATGAGACTATTTCACCCCCATAGGACTATTTCACCCGCATGGACCCTGTGGCCCGCAATGAGTATATACGCCATACTCGCATCGTGGGTAGCAAATCAACGGAAATGCAAAATGCAAATGACCCAGGGATTGGCCCCGTAATAAATAATGTAACACTAGAACTAATGGCTATCATGAACAACATATGCAAGTTAGCAACCTTTAACTCTCATTAATTAAACTTAAGGCACCATCATGTAAAATCCGGGAATTTAACCCCAAAGTACTACGTACTTCTATTCCTTTAAAAAGAACCTTTTTCATATAAAAGCCACAAGATACTAACACCCGTAGTATCAAGGCATGTCTATTTTTCAAATCAAGTTACTACACCTTTAGAAATTAATTTCAAGGCTTTGAAACCAAGTAACTTCTACTTTTCAAACTCAAGTAACCAATACCTTTAAATCAAGTTACTTATACTCTTTAAATCAAGTATCATATACTTTTAAAATCAAATCATTTATTCTCTTTTAAAATCATTCAAGTAAATCAATCTTTTACTTCCCATAAAGCCATTATAACAATTTATGTTTAGAGAAAAACTAAGGCATTTACATCCTTTAAAACCAAGTGAGTTTAACTTTCCATCTCAACTAAACTTGTACCTTTTTAAATCAAATCAATGGTACCAAAATGAAACCGAATTCATTTAAGACATGTACGTCAACCGTACTATACATTTATAAGATTCATGCTCAAGAAGATAGGGAAAGTTCCACATACCTCTTCGGCATAATCCACCCGCTAAGTTGAATACGCCGCACGTAGAATGTCAACTTATAATGACCATAATACGTCTATCAACTTCTAGCTTTCTAAGGTAGAATAATACTAAGTATAAGGTCTCTTATTCTATGAAAAATTGGACAGCACTTCCCCTATTTCTATGTACATTTCCACCTTTTTCAAGGCACAAAATAAATAACCAACACACCACATTTAAGGCACAACCAATCAACAATAATACAACATATAGTCCTTTGTAGTATTTAAGGTTATTGTTCTTAATTCTCTTGTGTGGTAAAATCTATCATAGAAATATAGAAGGTTTCTGCACAAGGTTGAGCTCTTGTATGTCCTAACCGGAATATAATGACAAATTAGTTAACCTGCTATCTTAATAAGAAGAAGAATCATTAACATTGCATTAACACGTGAAAGAGTGGATAGTTGAGGAGATTGGAAGCCCTATTTCCATCATAACTGCTTTAAACCCAAAATATTATCATCTTTAGTTTATTTTCTGCACTTAGTTTTAATTCTTAGTTAAAATTTTCAAACTAAAGAACGTTAACCAAATAGATACCATAGAATTCAAATTAAAATATCTTTTTGGTTTAACAATACCTCATTGACTGCGAGTGATTGGACCATGACTTGGGGCTGGATGGTGTGAATTTTGGGAATTTTTGGGAGACGATCTCGACCGCCGTGGCGTGTTGGTCTGGGCTGAATTTCGTAAAATACGCTGCGCGCATGGCTGATGAACTGCAGAGCTCTCTGAAGTTTTGGCACCGCGACGCTGAAGACGAAATTAAATCACCCTGGCTACTTGACGACTGGCACCGTGGCGCCTCCCCTAAGGTTCGCGGCGCTGATGACGTTTTTTTTGAAAATTCTGAAAAATGACGGAGAACATAGGAGAAGATATCATCATCCAAAAAATTATAAAAACTAGGCACGTATTTTTCTACTTTAGAAAATGGAAATTGGGATTCATCAAAGAGAGCATAACGACTAATGATGATTCGTTTAGAGGACAAATCAAAGAATTTATAACCACGGTGATTTGACGGATAACCTAAAAATACACACGGGGTAGAACGTGTCTGAAGTTTGTTGATTGTGGTGGATGAAAATAGGGGATAACATAAGCATCCAAAGACCCTAAGATGAGAATACGAAGGAGTCTTATTGTATAAAACTTGAAGTGGGGAGGAATATGTCAGACCTTTAGAGAGAAGAATATTAAGTATGTCGGTAGCCATTTGTAGTGCATGATGACAAAACAATGGAGGGACGGAAGAATGAACCAATAAAGTGCAGATAATGTTATTAATGGTACAAATTTTTCGTTCAACTTTCCCATTTTGTGAAGACGTATGAGGACACAAAAAATGAAAATTTATCTCATTTTGAGTACAATCCTCCCTAAACTACCCATTGTCATACTCTTTATCATTATCACATTGGATGTTTTTATTTTCCGTTCGAATTGAGTTCTTATGAAAGCTCTAAATTTTATGCAGATGGAAAAAACTTGTGATTTTTTCGCAATTGGAAACGTCCATAAAAATTTAAAGTAATCATCCAAGAATAAAACATAATATTGATGACCCATAGAACTGAGAACCGAAGATGTCCATAAATCGCTATGAATAATGTCAAATGACATTGAAGTATTAGAATTCGAAGCTACAAATGGTAACTTAATGATTTTTCCTAAAGAACAGGATTGACAAAGTGGAGTACTACGCGTACCCTTACATAAAATAAACTTATGTTTATCTAAAGAAGATAAAATAGATGACCTCGGATGACCTAGCATGCCACAAGGAAGGAGCAAGAGCTGCAAAAGTGGAAGGCATGGCTTGACGCGAGATGCTGAGACTTGGTGTGATTGGATAAAGATTCCCCTACTGTCGCACCTCATGAGAGGAATCCTCGAAATCCTTCACAGAAACCCAAATGGATCAAAATAAATAGAAACCCAATTATCAGTGGTGAATTTACGGACAGACACCAAATTTTTAATCAATTTTGGGGCATGAAGAATATTTTTTAGTACAAGTGGTGGATGAGGAGGGGACAAAGTTTTATTACCATAACCATTAATTGGAATAGAACTACCATTACCAACAATAATAGCATGATTACTTGTCACAGCCCGAACCCCGGGCGTGATCGTGCCTACACAGGCACCTTCTACCTTAACAATACAAGTAAGTCATGAATCGAAATAACACCTCATTTTTTCTTTTAAAACAAACGTGCTGGGCAAAGCCGACAAGGCTGCCATATATACATAAACAAAAGACACTACACCGCATACGAGTCCAATCCCACATATGAATACGCACCTCTGAGTTAAATCAACTACGACGGACAAGGCCCCGCCGTACCCAAAACTATACAAAGCACATCTTGAAGGACATATACCAAAGATAAACTCCTAATGAAGGAGCTTATCCAAAACCCCGAGCAGGATCCTACACTGCCGATCATCGAATCAAGTACCTAAACTGCGGCGATGAACGCAGCCCGGGCGAGGTCAAGAAGAATGTACCAAGTATGTGAACAAAGAGCATCAGAATGAAATCATAATCTAAATAAAACAGAGACATGTATGATAGTCAACCTACAAGACATAGCACATAAGCGATCATATCAAGTCGTGGACGCAGCCCTCAAAGTCACTACTCAAATATAACTATGGGTCTCACGCCCATAATATCAATCGTGCGTGGAATCCTTCCTCACCGCCAAATCAGATATAACATAACACCAATAGGCATACATGAACACCAAGTCCCACCGGTGGTATAGCATCTTGGGGTTTACCCTCACTTATACTCTTACCACGGAGAAGGTGGTAAAGGTGGTATAGCATCTTGGAGGTTTACCCTCACATATACTCTACCCCGGAGAAGGTGACGGCGGTGGTATAGCGATCTTGGGGTGTACCTCACATATACTCTACCGGAGAAGGTGGTAAACAGTGGTATAAAGATCTTGGGGTTTACCCTCACATATACTCTACTGGAGAAGGTGGTAAAACAGTGGTATAACATCTGGGTTTACCCTCACATATACTCTACTGGAGAAGGTGGTAAACAGGTGGTATAGCGTCTTGGGGTTTACCCTCACATATACTCTACTCCGGGAGGTGGTAAAGCGGTGGTATAGCATCTGGGGTTTACCCTCACTTATACTCTTACCCTATCTCGATCGACCATCAAACAAGACATAAGCACTACCATGTCTTCTATAAAAATCCGAATTTAACCTAAGTACTACAAGTAATCTAAGCATACCCGTGGAATCCCACAACACCGCTCAGACGTCCCAAGAACTTACAACAAGACAAATGACCCTTCAACCGAGAGTCGCGCAACTTAATAAAACATAATACTTGCACTCAAGGCTATTACCCGTACATATAGGCAAGTTCTCAATTAACCAAGCCAAAGTACTTATCGGGCACAAATAGAATAAATTCTCATTTAACAAGCCAAAGTACTTATCCGCACAAATAGAATAAATTCTCATTTAACAAGCCAAAGTACTTATCCGCACAAATAGAATAAATTCTCATTTAACAAGCCAAAGTACTTATCCGCACAAATAGAATAAATTCTCATTTAACAAGCCAAAGTACTTATCCGCACAAGTAGAATAAATTCTCATTTAACAAGCCAAAGTACTTATCCGCACAAATAGAATAAATTCTCATTTAACAAGCCAAAGTACTTATCCGCACAAATAGAATAAATTCTCATTTAACAAGCCAAAGTACTTATCCGCACAAGTAGAATAAATTCTCATTTAACAAGCCAAAGTACTTATCCGGGCACAAATAGAATAAATTCTCATTTATCAAGCCAAAGTACTTATCCGGGCTCAAATAGAATAAATTCTCATTTAACAAGCCAAAGTACTTATCAAGGCATACATAGAATAATTCTCTTTTAACAAGTCAAAGTACTTATCAAGGCACACTTAGACAAATCCTCAATTTATCAAGCCAAAGTACTTAGCAAGGCATACATACATTCTTTTATAAAAGACTCCTTTCTATGTAACGCCCCAAGATACTAACACCGTAGTATCAAGGCGTGTCTATTTTTCAAGGTAAGTTACTACACTTCAGAAAACTCATTTCAAAGCTTGAAATCAAGTAACTCCAAATTTTTACAATCTAGGCAACTTATGCCGATTTAATCAAAATAGACAACTTTCTAAACCTTCCATAAAGCCGTTATAACCAACTTCCCATAAAGGGTTATAACCCTTTATGGTTTTAGACGTATCCATTCCTTCAATAACCAAGAGACTTATACTATTAAAACCAAGTATCACATACTTACAAATCAAGTTCTTAACTTTCAAAAATACTTCAAGTCTCTTAATAGTTAGAAAACAAGTTTTCTTCTACTTTTTAAACCTCAAGTAACTTCACCCTTAACGCAAGTTACTTCTCTTAAATCATGTCATTTCTCCTCTTTTAAATCAAATAAGTAAATCACTCCTTTGACTCCCCTAAAGTCATTATAATGACCTTTAGGTTTTAGAACTAAGGCACAAGCCAAAAGATTTGGAAATCACTTCCTTTTCAAGTTTCTATGTACTTTAAGAAAAATACCTTCACTTTTAAGAATCCAAACTTCCCTAAGGAAATGGATTATACTACTTACAATTTAAACATCAAAGTACACTCAAGGAAGTACATAGAACAAATTCTATTTTAGGCAATCCAAATACAAGCAAGGAATGGATCATTCAAGGAGTAGAACTTACTTTCTTTATTCTAAGGAATCATGCTAGAAGAGGAGATAGTTCACATACCTTTTCGGCTAATATCCACAAGCTAAGCCGAATATGCCGTACGTAGAAGTGTCAACCTATAATGGTCACAACAAGACTATCAACTTCTAGTCTCTACGTAGAATAATACTAAGTATTTAGTCTCAATTCTACGGAAAATCGGGCGACACTTCCTTTGTTTCGACTCACTTGCCACCTATTTCAAGGCGAATACAATAAGACAAGCCACATTTAAGGCTCCAAACAACAACCAAACAAAGGGGATTACACGCCTTACAATACGTGTAAAATTCCATGTGATTCATCTGAAATAGCTTAAAACTCAAGCCATTCTCACGACTACATACTAACAATTCAAAGTCTTTTCCAATCCTTTTCCAATTCAAGTTCTTAGGTCAACATGTTACTTAGTCATAAACAACTTCAACAACTAAAATTCCTTCTTTATACACCATGTGACGCCTTACCTATGAATCGACGTGAAGTGAAATCTTACTGCTAAACATGCTAGATTTGGATTAGGGTTCCAATAGTCCAAATACTTATCAAACTTCATACTATAAAACTCATGCTTGCTAATAACCATAGCTCTGATGATAAGTAAACCTTAATTGCTAAAACGACAAAAATAATACCTTTATAAGCCCTTAAAATTTCCAAGATCCAAAGTCGCGCCTTAGCAATTCTTAGCTCCTTTCCTTAAGTTCCAATCCGCTCCAAGCACTCCTTAGAGGCCTATGAAGAACCCATCTTCAAGTTCCAACTTCAAAGTTGAAGAACTCCAATAGTTTCCGCCTTGCGACTAACGTGAAAACTCCGTTTTTCCGAAATCTTTCTATTGAGATATCCTTACAATACCCTAAGGGACATTGGGTTAAAGTCTTGTGGCTAATGGATCAAAAATACAAATTTCTCATGTGGGAAATTGCACTTAGCCGAGAGCATGTTGAAGAACAACAATTGTTGGGATATTTTCTAAGTGTAAAATGAGCTTGTCTTGCACTAGCTATGTATATAAAACACATTGGAGGGCTTGGATTAATACACTTGTGGTCTAGGATGAAAGACAATTAATGAAAAGCCAAGTGGACAAGTTGACTAGTCAACAAAATCAAGCTAGCAAGACTAATCTTCCAAAGTGGTCAATGACCATTTTACCCTTGTACAAATTTCGACCAAGCCATGTGGGGGTGCCACGTGTCGCCCTCTCATTCGTCCATAAAATTCCGTAACCCTCGTGGGCCCCACAAAACGTAAAATTCCTCGGGTGGGCCCCACGTGACCAAATCCGCAAAAAAATAAGTTTCCATAATATTACTAAGTCCCATACTCTTCAAATAATGTATTTTGAGAATCCAATTCTCAACAACGAACATTTTCCCTTTCCGACGTTCGGAACATTTTCCGTTGGAAAAACAATTCTTCCTTTCGTACTAATTTCCAAGTCTTGGTTCCTTACGTACACTCTCTTATACATGTCCTGGACTTACGGGGTGTAACATTCTTCCCCCCTTAGAAACATTCGTCCCCGAATGTTCTTAGTCGGTTGCTAAGATATACTAACTCCGCATAATCTCTATACTATGCCTATCAATCAAAACTGCACAAGACCAACGATGCCACACATGGCGCCACAACATACGTGAACATAATAATGGACCTTTCGTCAGTGGTCCCTTCTCACAAAACTCGAAGGTTCTGATCTCGCAACACGGGATCCTTAGAGGTTCCTTTCTTTCCTTACTTGCCATACTTTTCGTACTTTCAAACTCATCTAGTACACGTACAAAATCTCAAATTTTGTTTCTATTCTCCACCTTGGAGTTACTAATCAAACACGGCCATTAAGCTACTCACATTCCGTTAAGGCTTTTCTCGGTCCTTACGACCTAGTTAGGTGGAGCAACGTCCACAAACTTGTACAATGATTAACTAAACTTGGGCCTAACATCCTCAGGACCCTATCACATAACGGGACCATTTCTAACTGACATTACCCCATTCCATACTATCGGCTGACCCGAAATGAGTCCATAACCCGACTCATCGTCACACTTAACTCCTCATTCTTAGTGCGAAATAAACCTCACTCTTATCTCAAGGTACTTCTTACCTATCCCCTAGTCACTAGAGGTTCGTCACATAGGTCGAAGTATTTCACTGCATAATCTTCCCTATTGGTCTTACATCGGGGGCCGATTACTACGTGTGAACTCTACACAACTATAGTCTCAGTTCACTTACCATTCTTGTCAACATTCTTACTTCTCACTTTACTAATCAAAGTATCCCTACCTCTGGGGTACTATCACTTACAACTGCTAGCACCGCTATCTTGGTCAATAACATAACTGCTTCCTCGCGACCACTATAGTCTTCTCCTGCAGAAAGCTGGAGGCTCAGTCTTGGGGCCTCAAAACTGGCGCGAAGGACTCGATCGCGGAACAACATCCGGTATAACCTGGGCATAAGCCCTATCAACTCTCTGAGTCTGACTAGTAGCTCCTGCTACTCCTTTGCCTCTTGGGCGGTGTTGCCTCTTGGAGGCATAAGCGTAACACTGACCATACGTCGGAGAGGAATTTTCTTACTAACAGCTTTATGGCACGATCTTAGAGTGAAAAGAATAGAAACCAACTCCTAAATGTCACGTAGCCTCACTGTTTATGGGTGTGGCGCGCAACACACCGATAATCAAGACTCTACTAGACACGGTGCGTAGACATTCAGAGGATCGCGCTCACGATACCACTCTGTCACGGCCGAACCCGGGCGTGGTGGTGCCCTACACAGGCACCTTCTACCTTAACAATACAAGTGGCTGCGGGATCGAAATAACACCTCATTTTTTCTTTTAAAACAAACGTACGTGCAAGGGCAAAGCCGACAAGGCTGCCGTATATACATAAACAAAAGACACTACACCGTACATGAGTCCAATCCCACATATGAATACAGACCTCTAGGAGTTAAACTGAACTATGACGGGACAAGGCCCCGCCGTACCCAAAACTATACAAAGCCTGTACTGAAGGACATATACCAAAGATAAACTCCGGAATAGAAGGAGCTTATCCAAAACCACGGCGAGGATCCTACACTGCCGATCACCGAATCGTGCACCTAAACTGCGGCGTGAACGCGGCCGAAGGAGGTCGAGACGAAGAATGTACCAAGTATGTGAACAAAGAGTGCGTAATGAAATCATAACGATCTAAATAAAGCAGAGACATGTATGATAGCCAACCTCTGATGCATAGCACATAAGCAGTCATATCAAGTCAGGGACGCAGGCCCTCAAAGTCACTACTCAAATATAACTATGGGTCTCACGCCCATAATATCAATCGTGCCCGTGGAATCCTTCCTCACTGCCGGCAGTCCAGGATATAACATAACACCAATAGGCATACATGAACACCAAGTCCCACCGGTGGTATAGCATCTTGGGGGTTTACCCCTCACTTATACTCTTACCCTGGAGAAGGTGGTAAAGCAGGTGGTATAGCATCTTGGGGGTTTACCCCTCACATACTCTACCACGGAGAAGGTGGTACAGCGGTGGTATAGCATCTTGGGGTGTACCTCACATATACTCTACTGGAGAAGGTGGTAAAGCAGGTGGTATAGCGTCTTGGGGTTTACCCTCACATATACTCTACACTGTAGAAGGTGGTATATCTGGTGGTATAGCATCTTGGGGGTTTACCCCTCACATATACTCTACCCTGGAGAAGTTGGTAAAGCATGTGGTATAGCATCTTGGGGGTTTAACCCTCACATATACTACTGGAGAAGGTGGTAAGCGGTGGTATAGCATCTTGGGGTTTACCCTCACTTATACTCTTACCTATCTCGACCGACCATCAAACAAGACATAAGCACTACCATGTCTTCTATAAAAATCCGAATTTAACCCAGTACTACAGTAGCTAAGCATACGTGGAATCCCACATCACCGTCGGTGCGTCAAGAACTTACAACAAGACAGCCGACCCTTCAACCGAGAGTCGCGGCAACTTACTAAAACATAATACTTGCACTCAAAGGCTATTACCAGCACATATAGGCAAGTTCTCAATTAACCAAGCCAAAGTACTTATCAGGGCACAAATAGAATAAATTCTCATTTAACAAGCCAAAGTACTTATCAGGGCACAAATAGAATAAATTCTCATTTAACAAGCCAAAGTACTTATCAGCACAAATAGAATAAATTCTCATTTAACAAGCCAAAGTACTTATCAGGGCACAAATAGAATAAATTCTCATTTAACAAGCCAAAGTACTTATCCGCACAAGTAGAATAAATTCTCATTTAACAAGCCAAAGTACTTATCCGGGCACAAATAGAATAAATTCTCATTTAACAAGCCAAAGTACTTATCCGGGCACAAATAGAATAAATTCTCATTTAACAAGCCAAAGTACTTATCCGGGCACAAGTAGAATAAATTCTCATTTAACAAGCCAAAGTACTTATCCGGGCACAAATAGAATAAATTCTCATTTATCAAGCCAAAGTACTTATCCGGGCTCAAATAGAATAAATTCTCATTTAACAAGCCAAAGTACTTATCAAGGCATACATAGAATAATTCTCTTTTAACAAGTCAAAGTACTTATCAAGGCACACTTAGACAAATCCTCAATTTATCAAGCCAAAGTACTTAGCAAGGCATACATACATTCTTTTATAAAAGACTCCTTTCTATGTAACGCCCCAAGATACTAACACCGTAGTATCAAGGCGTGTCTATTTTTCAAGGTAAGTTACTACACTTCAGAAAACTCATTTCAAAGCTTGAAATCAAGTAACTCCAAATTTTTACAATCTAGGCAACTTATGCCGATTTAATCAAAATAGACAACTTTCTAAACCTTCCATAAAGTCGTTATAACCAACTTCCCATAAAGCCGTTATAACCCTTTATGGTTTTAGACGTATCCATTCCTTGATAACCAAGAGACTTATACTATTAAAACCAAGTATCACATACTTACAAATCAAGTTCTTAACTTTCAAAAATACTTCAAGTCTCTTAATAGTTAGAAAACAAGTTTTCTTCTACTTTTTAAACCTCAAGTAACTTCTCTTAAATCATGTCATTTCTCCTCTTTTAAATCAAATAAGTAAATCACTCCTTTGACTCCCCTAAAGTCATTATAATGACCTTTAGGTTTTAGAACTAAGGCACAAGCCAAAAGATTTGGAAATCACTTCCTTTTCAAGTTTCTATGTACTTTAAGAAAAATACCTTCACTTTTAAGAATCCAAACTTCCCTAAGGAAATGGATTATACTACTTACAATTTAAACATCAAAGTACACTCAAGTACATAGAACAAATTCTATTTTAGGCAATCCAAATACAAGCAAGGAATGGATCATTCGAGTAGAACTTACTTTCTTTATTCTAAGGAATCATGCTAGAAGAGGAGATAGTTCACATACCTTTTCGGCTAATATCCACAAGCTAAGCCGAATATGCCGTACGTAGAAGTGTCAACCTATAATGGTCACAACAAGACTATCAACTTCTAGTCTCTACGTAGAATAATACTAAGTAATTAGTCTCAATTCTACGGAAAATCGGGCAGCACTTCCTTTGTTTGACTCACTTGCCACCTATTTCAAGGCCGAATACAATAACCAACAAGCCACATTTAAGGCTCAAACAACAACCAAACAAAAGGGGATTACACGCCTTACAATACGTGTAAAATTCCGCCCCAATTCATCTGAAATAGCTTAAAACTCCAAGCCATTCTCGACTGACTACATACTAACAATTCAAAGTCTTTTCCAATCCTTTTCCAATTCAAGTTCTTAGGTCAACATGTTACTTAGTCATAAACAACTTCAACAACTAAAATTCCCTTCTTTATACAACATGTGACGACTTAACTAATAATCGACTTGAATTGAAATCTTAAAGCTAAACATGCTAGATTTGGATTAGGGTTCCAATAGTCCAAATACTTATCAAACTTCATACTATAAAACTCATGCTTGCTAATAACCATAGCTCTGATGATAAGTAAACCTTAATTGCTAAAGCGACAAAAATAATACCTTTATAAGCCCTTAAAATTTCCAAGATCCAAAGTCGCGCCTTAGCAATTCTTAGCTCCTTTCCTTAAGTTCCAATCCGCTCCAAGCACTCCTAGAGGCCTATGAAGAACCCATCTTCAAGTTCCAACTTCAAAGTTGAAGAACTCCAATAGTTTCCGCCTTGCGACTAACGTGAAAACTCCGTTTTTCGAAATCTTTCTATTGAGATATCCTTACAATACCCTAAGGGACATTGGGTTAAAGTCTTGTGGCTAATGGATCAAAAATACAAATTTCTCATGTGGGAAATTGCACTTAGGAAGGCGTGTTGAAGAACAACAATTGTTGGGATATTTTCTAAGTGTAAAATGAGCTTGTCTTGCACTAGCTATGTATATAAAACACATTGGAGGGCTTGGATTAATACAACGTGGTCTAGGATGAAAGACGATTAATGAAAAGCCAAGTGGACAAGTTGACTAGTCAACAAAATCAAGCTATGAGACTAATCTTCCAAAGTGGTCAAAGACCATTTTACCCTTGTACAAATTTCGACCAAGCCATGTGGGGTGCCACGTGTCGCCTCTCATTCGTCCATAAAATTCCGTAACCTCGTGGGCCCCACAAACGTAAAATTCCTCGGGTGGGCCCCACGTGACCAAATCCGCAAAAATAAGTTTCCATAATATTACTAAGTCCCATACTCTTCAAATAATGTATTTTGAGAATCCAATTCTCAACAACGAACATTTTCCCTTTCCGACGTTCGGAACATTTTCCGTTGGAAAAACAATTCTTCCTTTCGTACTAATTTCCAAGTCTTGGTTCCTTACGTACACTCTCTTATACATGTCCTGGACTTACGGGGTGTAACATTCTTCCCCCCTTAGAAACATTCGTCCCCGAATGTTCTTAGTCGGTTGCTAAGATATACTAACTCCGGCATAATCTCTATACTATGCCTATCAATCAAAACTGCACAAGACCAACGATGCCACACATGGCCACCACAACATACGTGAACATAATAATGGACCTTTCGTCCGTGGTCCCTTCTCACAAAACTCGAAGGTTACAGTCTCCTCAAACACGGGATCCTTAGAGGTTCCTTTCTTTCCTTACTTGCCATACTTTTTCGTACTTTCAAACTCATCTAGTACACGTACAAAATCTCAAATTTTGTTTCTATTCTCCACTCCTTGGAGTTACTAATCAAACCTGGCCATTAAGCTACTCACATTCCCGTTAAGGCTTTTCTCGGTCCTTACGACCTAGTTCCGGTGGAACGCATCCACAAACTTGTACAATGATTAACTAAACTTGGGCCTAACATCCTCAGGACCCTATCACATAACGGGACCATTTCTAACTGACATTACCCCATTCCATACTATCGGCTGACCCGAAATGAGTCCATAACCCGACTCATCGTCACACTTAACTCCTCATTCTTAGTCTGAAATAAACCTCACTCTTATCTCAAGGTACTTCTTACCCTATCCCCTAGTCACTAGAGGTTCGTCACATAGGTCGAAGTATTTCTACCGTACAATCTTCCCTATTGGTCTTACATCGGGGCGATTACTACGTGTGAACTCTACACAACTATAGTCTCGGTTCACTTACCATTCTTGTCAACATTCTTACTTCTCACTTTACTAATCAAAGTATCCCTACCTGCAGGGTACTATCACTTATTTGCTAGCACCGCTATCTTGGTCAATAACATAAGCTTCTTCCTCGCGACCATAGTCTTCTCCTGAGAAGCTGGAGGCTCAGTCTTTGGGGCCTCAAACTGGCGCGAAGGACTCGTAGGCTGCGAACAACATCCGGTATAACACGGGCATAAGCCCTATCAACTCTCGAGTCGACTAGTAGCTCCTGCTACTCCTTTTGCCTCTTGGTTTGTTGCCCTCGCGGAGGCATAAGCGTAACAACCATACGTCGAGAGGAATTTTCTTACTAACACGACTCATGGCACGATCTTAGAGTGAAAAGAATAGAAACCAACTCCTAAATGTCTGTAGCCTCCTGTTTATGGGTGTGGCGCAACACACCGATAATCAAGACTACTAGACACGGTCAGTAGACATTCAGGTGATCGCTCGATACCACTCTGTCACGGCCCGAACCGGGCGTGGTGGTGCCCTACAGGCACCCTTCTACCTTAACAATACAAGTAAGTGCGGGCGAAATAACACCTCATTTTTTTCTTTTAAAACAAGCGTGCGTGCAAGGGCAAAGCGACAAGGCTGCCATATATACATAAACAAAAGACACTACACCGCATACGTGAGTCCATCCACATATGAATACGGACCTCAGGAGTTAAATCGAACTATGACGACAAGGCCCGCCGTACCCAAAACTATACAAAGCATCTTGAAGGACATATACCAAAGATAAACTCGGAATAGAAGGAGCTTATCCAAAACCACGGCAGGATCCTACACACTGCCGATCACCGAGCTGCGTACCTAAACTGCGGCGTGACGCGGCCGAAGAGTCGATGCGAAGAATGTACCAAGTATGTGAACAAAATGCGTAATGAAATCATAACAGTCTAAATAAAACAGGAGACATGTATGATAGCCAACCTACAGTACATAGCACATAAGCAGTCATATCAAGTCAGGGACGCAGGCCCTCAAAGTCACTACTCAAATATGACTATGGGTCTCACGCCCATAATATCAATCGTGCGTGGAATCCTTCCTCACCGGCGATCCAGGATATAACATAACACCAATAGGCATACATGAACACCAAGTCCCAGGTGGTATAGCATCTTGGGGTTTACCCTCACTTATACTCTTACCTGGAGAAGGTGGTAAGCGGGTGGTATAGCATCTTGGGGTTTACCTCACATATACTCTACCTGGAGAAGGTGGTACAGCGGTGGTATAGCATCTTGGGGTGTACTTCACATATACTCTACCTGGAGAAGGTGGTAAAGCAGGTGGTATAGCATCTTGGGGTTTACCTCACATATACTCTACTCGGGAGAAGGTGGTAAAGCAGGTGGTATAGCGTCTTGGGGTTTACCCTCACATATACTCTACCACGGAGAAGGTGGTAAAGCGGTGGTATAGCGTCTTGGGGTTTACCCTCACATATACTCTACCACGGAGAAGGTGGTAAAGCGGTGGTATAGCATCTTGGGGTTTACCCTCACTTATACTCTTACCTATCTCGTGACCATCAAACAAGACATAAGCACTACCATGTCTTCTATAAAAATCAGGAATTTAACCAGTACTACAAGTAGCGGAGCATACGTGGAATCCCACATCGATGCGTCCAAGAACTTACAACAAGACGGTGACCCTTTCAACCAGAGTCGCGGAAACTTAATAAAACATAATACTTGCACTCAAAGGCTATTACCGTACATATAGGCAAGTTCTCAATTAACCAAGCCAAAGTACTTATCGGGCACAAATAGAATAAATTCTCATTTAACAAGCCAAAGTACTTATCCGCACAAATAGAATAAATTCTCATTTAACAAGCCAAAGTACTTATCAGCACAAATAGAATAAATTCTCATTTAACAAGCCAAAGTACTTATCAGCACAAATAGAATAAATTCTCATTTAACAAGCCAAAGTACTTATCCGGGCACAAGTAGAATAAATTCTCATTTAACAAGCCAAAGTACTTATCCGGGCACAAATAGAATAAATTCTCATTTAACAAGCCAAAGTACTTATCCGGGCACAAATAGAATAAATTCTCATTTAACAAGCCAAAGTACTTATCCGGGCACAAGTAGAATAAATTCTCATTTAACAAGCCAAAGTACTTATCCGGGCACAAATAGAATAAATTCTCATTTATCAAGCCAAAGTACTTATCCGGGCTCAAATAGAATAAATTCTCATTTAACAAGCCAAAGTACTTATCAAGGCATACATAGAATAATTCTCTTTTAACAAGTCAAAGTACTTATCAAGGCACACTTAGACAAATCCTCAATTTATCAAGCCAAAGTACTTAGCAAGGCATACATACATTCTTTTATAAAGACTCGCTCTATGTAACGCCAAGATACTAACACCGTAGTATCAAGGCGTGTCTATTTTTCAAGGTAAGTTACTACACTTGGAAAACTCATTTCAAAGCTTGAAATCAAGTAACTCCAAATTTTTACAATCTAGGCAACTTATGCCGATTTAATCAAAATAGACAACTTTCTAAACCTTCCATAAAGCCGTTATAACCAACTTCCCATAAAGCCGTTATAACCCTTTATGGTTTTAGACGTATCCATTCCTTCAATAACCAAGAGACTTATACTATTAAAACCAAGTATCACATACTTACAAATCAAGTTCTTAACTTTCAAAAATACTTCAAGTCTCTTAATAGTTAGAAAACAAGTTTTCTTCTACTTTTTAAACCTCAAGTAACTTCTCTTAAATCATGTCATTTCTCCTCTTTTAAATCAAATAAGTAAATCACTCCTTTGACTCCCCTAAAGTCATTATAATGACCTTTAGGTTTTAGAACTAAGGCACAAGCCAAAAGATTTGGAAATCACTTCCTTTTCAAGTTTCTATGTACTTTAAGAAAAATACCTTCACTTTTAAGAATCCAAACTTCCCTAAGGAAATGGATTATACTACTTACAATTTAAACATCAAAGTACACTCAAGGAAGTACATAGAACAAATTCTATTTTAGGCAATCCAAATACAAGCAAGGAATGGATCATTCAAGGAGTAGAACTTACTTTCTTTATTCTAAGGAATCATGCTAGAAGGAGATAGTTCACATACCTTTGGCTAATATCCACAAGCTAAGCCGAATATGCGATGCGTAGAAGTGTCAACCTATAATGGTCACAACAAGACTATCAACTTCTAGTCTCTACGTAGAATAATACTAAGTATTTAGTCTCTAATTCTACGGAAAATCGGGCAGCACTTCCTTTGTTTCGACTCACTTGCCACCTATTTCAAGGCCGAATACAATAACCAACAAGCCACATTTAAGGCTCCAAACAACAACCAAACAAAAGGGGATTACACGCCTTACAATACGTGTAAAATTCCGCCCCACAATTCATACGAAATAGCTTAAAACTCCAAGCCATTCTACTAACTACATACTAACAATTCAAAGTCTTTTCCAATCCTTTTCCAATTCAAGTTCTTAGGTCAACATGTTACTTAGTCATAAACAACTTCAACAACTAAAATTCCTTCTTTATACAACATGTGGCGACTTAACTAATAATCGACTTGAATTGAAATCTTAAAGCTAAACATGCTAGATTTGGATTAGGTTCCAATAGTCCAAATACTTATCAAACTTCATACTATAAAACTCACGCTTGCTAATAACCATAGCTACAATGATAAGTAAACCTTAATTGCTAAAACGACAAAAATAATACCTTTATAAGCCCTTAAAATTTCCAAGATCCAAAGTCGCGCTTAGCAATTCTTAGCTCCTTTCCTTAAGTTCCAATCCGCTCCAAGCACTCTCAGAGGCCTATGAAGAACCCATCTTCAAGTTCCAACTTCAAAGTTGAAGAACTCCAATAGTTTCCGCCATGACTAACGTGAAAACTCCGCTTTTTCCAAATCTTTCTATTGAGATATCCTTACAATACCCTAAGGGACATTGGGTTAAAGTCTTGTGGCTAATGGATCAAAACTACAAATTTCTCATGTGGGAAATTGCACTTAGCGAGGCGTGTTGAAGAACAACAATTGTTGGGATATTTTCTAAGTTTAAAATGAGCTTGACTAGCACTAGCTATGTATATAAAACACATTGGAGTCCTTGGAGTAAAACACATGAGGTCTAGGATGAACGACAAATAATGAAAAGCCAAGTGGACAAGTTGACTAGTCAACAAAATCAAGCTAGCAAGACTAATCTTCCAAAGTGGTCAAAGACCATTTTACCCTTGTACAAATTTCGACCAAGCCATGTGGGGGTGCCACGTGTCGCCCTCTCATTCGTCCATAAAATTCCGTAACCCTCGTGGGCCCCACAAAACGTAAAATTCCTCGGGTGGGCCCCACGTGACCAAATCCGCAAAAATAAGTTTCCATAATATTACTAAGTCCCATACTCTTCAAATAATGTATTTTGAGAATCCAATTCTCAACAACGAACATTTTCCCTTTCCGACGTTCGGAACATTTTCCGTTGGAAAAACAATTCTTCCTTTCGTACTAATTTCCAAGTCTTGGTTCCTTACGTACACTCTCTTATACATGTCCTGGACTTACGGGGTGTAACATTACTGCTCAAATTGGAATAAGACGAGAGAGTACCTTGGTCGGATGTCTTGTGGGTAGTGGCACCTGTGTCCATGTACCAATTAGGTTCCGGTTGGGTCAAGACAAATGTGTGCATTGCATCTTCAATTTTGGTCTGAGTGGAGTCCATTGCATGTTGGGCTTGAGGGGGGCGAGGTCCAAGAATACCGGACTGTTGAGGCTGCCCATATGCTGGTCTGAACTCTGGAGTCTTGTTACACCCCGTAGTTCCAGGACATGTATATAAGGACCTCGTGAAGGAAAAGTGTTAAATAATTGGATTTTGGTTCTCAAATTTGGTATTTGGGACTTATAGAATTTATTAGAATTTTGGAGAGATAAATATTTTTGGACCAATAGGAGGGTGACACGTGTCACCCCCACATGGCCCATGTTGGGCGAGAATGACTTGGCCAAGTGGCCAAGTTGACTTAAGATATTTATTCATCTCAATCTTTGCCACACAATTGTTTTAATCCTCACCCTTGGTTTCATTATATATCTACCAACTAGTAGCAAGACTTTAACACTTGGAAAATTTTCATGAAATATTGTCCAATGTTTAGAGGCTCTCGGCCAAGGCTCTCTAGAAGAGAAAAAAATTCTTCAAATGTTGGTTGATAAATCCCCATACTCAAACCTAAGGTCCCTAGTAGTATACTAAGCATAAACAACCTCTTAAATCGCGGAAATACTACGTTAATCCGCAAGTCGCACCTTGAAACTCTAAGGTGTTCTTCATATTTTGAGTTGGAACTTGAAGAGAAGTTGGTTATGAACTTCTAAGGGTTGCTTAGAGTGGATTGGAATGTGAAGGAAAGGAGCTAAAGTTGCTAAGGATCGACTTTTAGTCTTGGATTATATTTGGACTTATTGAGGTAATGATTTTTGTCTTCCTAATGTAATTGAAGATTACCTGTTATAGTAGTTGACAAATGAACTTGTGATATAAGGAATGAAGATTGATAAGTGTTAAGATAATTTGAGGGTTAAAATCGAGACATGTCATGTTAGCCATTAAAGTTGTTAATCGATTTGGTTGTTAGTTATAATCGTCACATGTTATACAAGAAAGGAAATTTAGTTGTTATAATTGTTATGACGTATATAAAATGTTGGAGTAACGACTTGGAATAAAGAATTGAAAAACAAGTATCGGGGTACTTTCGTCCATGAATTTAACATATGTCTAAACAACTACAGCATATTCAAATCTCCCCTCTCGGATCTCGATTTGAAATAATATAAGTGATGACAATTAGTGATCAGTTAATTATCAAACAATAAAAACAATATTGAGTAGATCGTAATATGAATGAAGAAGAAATCAATAACTATGCATTAACTATATGAAAGAGTTTCAAGAAGATTCGACGGAAAACCCTACTAAAGTAATTAGCTCCTAAACATTGTCATGTCAAGAACTAATTTACAATCCAACATAAACTGAAATAAAATAAAGGAAAGAAAAAGAACTTGAACAAGCTTTGTCTCCAATCTTGTGTTGTAGCCTCCTTCTTAGCCTTCACAAAGTATGATTTTATGTATGGTATCAGGTCTCCCATGATGAGCAGGGTATTATACTTGATAAAACTTGCGCTTCAGACCCTTTTAACCCTCTGAAATTTGGCACAAAAACTGAAAATCCCGCGTCGGCGCCGTGGCGCTGCTGGCTGGCGCCATAATTCCTGTAGCTCTCTGAACTTCCAGTGCCATGGCCTGCATTCTGGCGCCATGGCGCTGCTTGGCGCTCTGCACTTCTTAGGCTTCATTTCTTGGGTTTTTCTTGTGCAATTTCATCCTCAAAAGTAGTATCTTCTCCTTTATGACCGTTGTGACACAAATGAATGAAAAACACACCTAACACTATACTAAACGCAAAATAAAAGAGTAAAATACTAACTAAAAATGACTCAAAAGAGTGTATAAAATACACTCAACTGTCTCAGCCCGTGCAAGCGCCGTGACCCAGCTTTTTCCCAGGTCAGACTCCAAGGTTCAGACCAGCGTATGGGCAGCCCCAGCAGTCCGGTATTCTTGGACCTCGCCCCCCTCAAGCCCAACACGCAATGGGCCCCACTCAGACCAACATTAATTCAGCTATGTACACACTTGGCTTGACCTAACCGGACCCTAATTGGTACATGGACACAGGTGCCACTACCCACATGACATCTGACCAAGGTACTCTCTCGTCTTATTCCAATTTGATTAGTAATCGTGCTATAATTGTTGGCAATGTCAGTTCTATTTCAATTAAGGGTTATGGTAATAAAACTTTGTCCCTTCCTCACCCATCACTTGTCCTGAAAAATACCCTTTATGCCCCAAAATTGATTAAAAATTTGGTGTCTGTCCGTAAATTCACCACTGATAATTGGATTTCTATTGATTTTTATCCATTTTGGTTTTCTGTGAAGGATTTCAAGACGTGGATTCCTCTCATGAGGTGTGATTGTAGGGGAGATATTTATCCAATCACACCAAGTCTCAGCATCTCGCGTCAAGCTATGCCTTCCACTTTTGCAGCTCTTGCTCCTTCCTTGTGGCATGCTCGTCTAGGTCATCCGGGGTCATCTATTTTATCTTCTTTAGATAGACATAAGTTTATTTTATGTAAGGGTACGCGTAGTACTCCACTTTGTCAATCCTGTTCTTTAGGAAAAATCATTAAGTTACCATTTGTAGCTTCGAATTCTAATACTTCAATGTCATTTGACATTATTCATAGCGATTTATGGACATCTTCGGTTCTCATTTTTATGGGTCATCGATATTATGTTTTATTTTTGGATGATTACTCTAAATTTTTATGGACGTTTCCAATTGTAAAAAAATCACAAGTTTTTCCATCTTCATAAAATTTAGAGCTTTCATAAGAACTCAATTCGAACGGGAAATAAAGAACATCCAATGTGATAATGGTAAAGAGTATGACAATGGGTAGTTTAGAGAGTTTTGTGCTCAAAATGGGATAAATTTTTATTTTTCTTGTCCTCTACGTCTTCACAAAATGGGAAAGCTGAACGAAAAATTTGTACCATTTATAACATTATCTGCACTTTATTGGTTCATTCTTCCGTCCCTCCATTGTTTTGTCATCATGCACTACAAATGACTATCGATCTACTTAATATTCTTCCCTCTAAAGGTCTGACATATTCCTCACATCTTCAAGTTTTATACAATAAGACTCATTCGTATTCTCATCTTAGAGTCTTTGGATGCTTATGTTATCCCCTGTTTCCATCCACCACAATCAACAAACTTCAGACACGTTCTACCCCGTGTGTTTTTGGGTTATCCGTCAAATCACCGTAGTTATAAATGCTTTGATTGTCCTCTAAACGAATCATCATTAGTCGTCATGTTCTCTTTGATGAATCCCAATTTCCATTTTCTAAAGTAGAAAAACCCGTGCCTAGTTTTTATGATTTTTTGGATGATGATATCTCCCTCTATGTTCTCCATCATTTTTCAAAATTTTTAGAAAATACGTCATCAACGCCGCGACCCTTAGGGGAGGCGCCGCGACGCCAGTCGTCCAGTAGCCAGGGTGATTTAATCTCGTCATCAGTGCCGCGGTGCCAAAACATCAGAGAGCTCATCTGCTCATCAGCGCCGCGCGCTTCGACGCAATTTCAAAATTCAGCCAAGAGGCCCACCGCTTGCGCCACCCGCACTGCCTCCCATCCAACCCCAAGTCATGGTCCAATCACTCGCAGTCAACAGAGTATTGTTAAACCAAAAAGACATTTTAATTTGAATTCTAATGTTCTTAAATCACCCTTACTCCATAATCTTGTGTCTGTCTTAAATGACCCTAATTGGAAAATTGTCATGACCGATGAATATAATGCTCTTATTGATAATAAGACGTGGGAGTTGGTATCCCGTCCATCTGGTGTTAATATTATTCGGTCTATGTAGATTTTTGCTCATAAGGAAAATTCTGATGGATCATATGCGAGACATAAGACTCGTCTTGTAGGTGATGGTAAGACTCAGCATGTTGGTGTGGATTGTGGTGAAACATTTAGCCCAGTGGTCAAGCCAACTACCATTCGCACTGTGCTAAGCTTGGCTCTTTCAAAATCATAGCCCATTCATTAACTAGATGTGAAGAATATTTTCCTACATGGTGATCTCAAGGAAACAGTGTATATGCATCAGCCTTTGGGTTTTAGGGATACTATATATCCTCATCATATTTGTTTGTTGAAAAAGACCTTGTATCAGCTTAAACAGTCTCCACGAGCTTGGTATAAGAGGTTTGCTGGTTATGTTTCGACTATGAGTTTTTCTCACAGCAGGTCTGATAATTCATTATTCATATATCGTCATGGTTCTTCGATGAATTATATATTATTATATGTGGATGATATTATCTTGACTGCCTCTTCTGATGCTTTGTGAAAGTATATCATGACAATGCTCAGTTCTGAGTTTGATGTGAAGGACTTGGGTACATTGAGTTGTTTCTTGGGAGTTGTTGTTAATCGTCATGCAGGTAGATTGTTCTTATCACATATGAAGTATGCATCAGAGATCATTGAGAGAGATGAGATTTCCACTTCTACTCCAGTTGATACTAAACCCAAGTTGGGTGCTGCAACTGGCTCTTCCTATGAGGATCCAACCTGCTATCGTAGTCTTGCAGTCGCCCTTCAGTATCTTACGTTCACGCGACCTGATATTACATATGCCGTACATCAGGTGTGTTTGTTTATGCATGATCCCAGATTTGAACATATGAATGCGCTCAAACGCATTCTTAGGTACAATCAGGGAACACTTGAGTATGACTTGCATTTATATCATTTGTCGACGTCTACACTTGTCTCCTATACAGATGCTAATTGGGGTGGTTGTCCTGACTCCAGACGGTCTACGTCTGGTTATTGCATATATTTAGGTAATAACTTGGTCTCATGGTCTGCTAAGCATCAATCCACGCTTTCACGTTCAAGTGCAGATGCCGAGTATAGAGGGGTAGCCAATGTGATTTCTGAGTCATGTTGGTTACGTAATCTACTGTTAGAGCTCCATTGTCCTATTGAAAAGGCTACCTTGGTGTATTGTGGTAATATAAATGTCATCTACCTTTCTGGTAATTCAGTTCAGCACTAGCGTACTAAATACATAGAGATAAATATTCACTTTGTTCGAGAGAAGGTAGCTAAAGGACAACTACGCGTCTGCCATGTCCCTTCCAGATATCAGATTGCAGACATCTTTACAAATGGTCTTCCCTCAGTCCTTTTTGAAGATTTTAGAGACAGTCTCAGCGTACGAAGACCGCGCGCTATGACTGCGAGAGTGTGTTAAATAAGGCCCAAAGGCCCAAGCGCCGCGTCCCAGTCCGCGACCCAGTCCCATTACTGTTCTGTGAACAGTGGATTAGTTGTGTATATTTGGTATATATTATATTAGTCTTGTACCTTAATTAGACTTATATTATTACCATTATTGTATAGTTAGTCTCCTTATAGAATAGGGATTTAGATGTAAAGTAGGAATAAGATTCTCCTATTGTAACTTGTATATATATGCCTTTCTATCAATAATAATAATCAAGGGATTACTTCTTTCAGGTACAACAATGTCAATTACCAATGGTAATTTTGAAGACTATATTACCAATGTCATGTATTCCATTATTCAAACCAATCAGACCTTAATATCCAAGATACAAGAAAATACACATCTTGTTAACCAGCTTAGAGAAGCCTTCCAAGATATACAAACCTATAAAACTTTAAATCACCACAATCACCTAAACTTACCACGAAAAACCAAATCTCTCTACTAAAATTCCAACAACATTTCCATACAAATTAGCAACCAATCAACCATATCATCATCTTCGCAATTACCAGTAGTATCTATGAACGATAAATTGAAATTTCACCAGATTATATTAGTGCATATGAACAAATAAATAAGTTTTATGATTATAAATCTAACCCATATATTTTGGGAAGTGCTAAATTAAGTAAATACCCTAGATTTTTATGCAATGAAAATGCTAACCCCGATATAATCTTAAAATTATTTACTTATGGCTTTATTGATAAAATAATAGTATATGACACGTTTTATAATATTTCCAAGCTACCTAGTGTTATTGTTGAATCTTCTAGAGCCATGATGGACTCCTTTGGAAGAGGCATATATGGCATACAACTTTTTGATGCATCAACCGATTTGACTGGTAAATTTATTGTCATTTGTCAATTATTTAAATCCGGCAAAATAACAATATAAGTGGAGACGATAGAAATTTTAAAAAGAAGATTCCTTGTACTATTGATAAATTTCAAGAATGACTAAGTTCTAAACGAGCCATTGGACTATTAACATTAAAATAAAAAATAGAATACATGTTAAAAGCCAGAAAGGCCTACATTATTAGAACCTCCAAAGGTGGAGAAGTGGAACAAATAATTACCATGTATTATAATAATGATATTTTATCACAGGACACTATGGAACTGACAAATTTGCATGATCGAATTATAAATATGAAACGTAGACATGAAAAGGAGATGATGGAACAATATCACATGATAATAGGTCAAAATAAAAGGCCGGTAATCCATACTACTAATGTACTACTAATGCGAAAAAATGAGAAGGGACTTCTGACCCTTTTGCCTGAAAATGTAACCTCATATGATACTCTGATAGGGATTATGTAGCCCTACTACATGAAGTCCAATATGATACTATGTTACGACCCAGTGTAGTTTTACTATAGTAAGCCATATACTATCCATATTACAATTCATATTACTCTATGCTACAAAACTGCAACAAGAAAGAGGGAGACATTCAAGAAAAACGTGACAAGATAAGATGACAAAGGCAGATAAAGATAGCTGACACCAATGGAAAAAGAAGAAAGCTGGAGAATTATTTATGAAAAAATATGGCAGTCGGACATAACAATTATAAAAGCCGCCGGACCCATATCACAACAAGACAATTCTCTGCAAAGAAAAATCATGACAAACTGCTATTCAAATTTTTGACAAAATAACAACAACACAAACAACTATCAACATCAAGGTAGATAAGTTCATGACTTTTGAAGATAAAACATTGAAGTCTTAAAGACTTTTCAAAGAAGTATTATTATACACTTTATGACTTTTAGAAAATTTTGTCATCTTGCAATCGTGTATTTGATAGTGGTTATCTTTATAAAGAGCCTCTTGTAAGCATTGAAAGACATTCAAAAAATCTTTCAATAAAAAATCTTCATTTGAGAAAACTCATGTCTAGCTAAATTCTCTCTTAGTCTATAATCTTTGCCAAGAAAAATATCATAATACAAGAGGAATTCACTTGGAAAGTTTATACTTAGAACCATATTAGTCCCAAAACCTTCATTTCTACAAGACTTTTAGGAAGAGTCTATTGAGTCTCCTAGCACCTAGGCCATTTATCCCGTTATTGTTGAAGAAGAAAAAAAGGAAATCAAGAGCCAGGGTGGGTGAGCATTTCAGTGACCTAAAATTTTATTAGAGGTATGATTTTTAGACTATGTCTTTCTAATTATAATATTGATAAGTGTAGTCTCTATAACTATGATATTAGTATTGGTTTAAGGTTATAGAATGTTAAATAAAAAATAAATTTTAATCCAATGATAATTGCTTCCATACTACCTGATTATTATTGAAATAATTAACATTGAAATATTTTTTGTTAAAATACCATCTATATTCCTTCCATTTTAGGGTTAATAGATGATGAAAAGATCTACCTCAATAATGGTACAAAAAAAAGAGTAAAGTAAAAGAAGTAATATGCACCTGAATGCAGAAGATTTTAAGGATTCTCTCTGTAGACCTTATCATGTTTATGATCACAACAATGCCTTCTTTCAATAGGATTATGATTACCAGGGAGATTGAAGTTGGATTGAGTGTAAATACGAGTAGTATGCTCTCCATTGAGACAAATCTGTCAGAGGATATGAGTAAGTTGCTTTCCTAGGCACGACTTCAGCATAGAACATCCAATAGAGATAGGACCTTGAGGATTCAGTGAGATCATAACCTAGGGAACTTATTAGTCAGAGATCGTTGATATTTAATGGTTCAAATATGTCAATATCTCAGGGTTAAATTTGTAAAAGGTCAACTAAGACCGTCCCGACCATCTTGTAGTCAGTTGGGTCGAGTGCATGCCGGATTATGCCGCAAAGGTACAGGGGGTTGGTTTAGTGTGACAGTCATGGCCACAACATTCCGAAGTGTCTAAAGTTTATGCGCAAAGGTAAGGATAAGATGATTGGAGTTGTATAGATGAAAAGCAGAAGACGTCAATGAAAGGTTTAGTAGGTTATAAAAATCTACACACTTTACACTAACGTACCCAAAATAGTGAGCCCATGCCATATAAGGATCGAGTTATCCACGATAGTGAAAGAGGACATAAGTCTTTCATCCGTGTGTAAAGGGCCATACCACATATTATTGAGAATTACATATATCATTGTTGGTAAACTAAGACATGCTATAGGTATTGGATGGGTAAGGTCTTCGACGTCATTGTCACACCCCGAACCCCGGGCCCGTGACTGGTGCCCTACCTGGGCACCCTTCTACCTTAACAACTAAGTACATTGCGGAAATTAATAACAGCTCATTTTTTTTAAAGCAATCAGACGCATAAGGCAAAGCCGACTAGCCGCCATATAATATACATAAACAAAAGACACTACACCGCACACGAGTCCAATCCCACATATGAATACGCACTCTAGGAGTTAAATCGAACTATGACGGACAAGGCCCCGCGTACCCATAAATGTACAAAAGCACATCGAAGGAACTATACCAAAATGATAAACTCACGAACAAAGGGAGCTATCCAAAACTCGGCAGGTCCTACACTGCCGATCACCAAATCAAGTACCTAAACTGCGCATGATTTAACGCACTTCAAGGAGGTCGAGACGAAGAATGTACCAAGTATGTGAGCGATGAAATCAGAATGAAATCATAATCCTAAGCAAAGCAGAGACATGTATGATAGCCTACCTACAAGACACAATACATAGCGGTCATATCAAGTCGTGGACGCATGCCTCAAAGTCATTACTCAAATATAACCATGGGTCTCACGCCCATAATATCAATCATGCGTGGAATCCTTCCTCACCGCTGCGATCCACGATGTAATAACACCAATAAGGATACATGAACACCAAGTCCCACCTGTGTCCTAAATACCACGTGGTCTCATGCCCCGGAATCCCACATCGTAAAAGCATGACCATAGGGTAACACAAACAAATTCGGGGACATATATGATACTCAAAATACAACACCTTGTGCCTTACTACAATGAGAGTAAACAGTAGTATCCTTACAATATAAAATAGGAAGCTCATGATCAAAGCAGGACCATCCGCCCGCAGTATTATTCAGCAATCCTATTCCTGGGACTATTTCACCCGCATAAGTCGCGTGGACCCGCATGAGGTATTCTCGTGATAGGTGGACCCGCCGCACGGGACTATTTCACCCGCATAAGCCCTTTCGGACTCGCATGAGGTATTCCTCGATAGGACTATTTCACCCGCATAAGCCCTTACGACTCGCGTGAGGTATTCTCGCATAGGTCGGACCCGCCGCACGGGACTATTTCACCCGCATAAGCCCTACGGACTCGCATGAGGTATTCCTCGTGATCGTGGGTAGCAAATCCACTAATTATGCAAATGCCACCAACCCGGGAATGACCAAACGACCGATATAACAATAGCACACAACCGGCTATTTCCAAAGACACATAGGCAAATCCTTAATTACAAGCCCAAGTCCTTACCAAGGCACACTTAGAATAATTCTCTTTAACAAGCCAAAGTACTTATCAAGGCACACTTAGACAAATTCTCAATTTATCAAGCCAAAGTACTAATCAAGGCATACATAGAATAATTCTCTTTAACAAGCCAAAGTACTTATCAAGGCACACTTAGACAAATTCTCAATTTATCAAGCCAAAGTACTAATCAAGGCATACATAGAATAATTCTCTTTTAACAAGTCAAAGTACTTATCAAGGCACACTTAGACAAATTCTCAATTTATCAAGCCAAAGTACTAATCAAGGCATACATAGAATAATTCTCTTTAACAAGTCAAAGTACTTATCAAGGCACACTTAGACAAGTTCTCAATTTATCAAGCCAAAGTACTAATCAAGGCATACATAGAATAATTCTCTTTTAACAAGTCAAAATACTTATCAAGGCACACTTAGACAAATTCTCAATTTATCAAGCCAAAGTACTACATACGTACATTCTTTTATAAAAGACTCCTTTCTATGTAAAGCCCCAAGATACTAACACCCGTAGTATCAAGGCGTGTCTATTTTTCAAAGTAAGTTACTACACTTTTAGAAAACTCATTTCAAAGCTTGAAATCAAGTAACTCCAAATTTTCACAATCTAGGCAACTTATGCCGATTTAATCAAAATAGACAACTTTCTAAACCTTCCATAAAGCCGTTATAACCAACTTCCCATAAAGCCGTTATAACCCTTTATGGTTTTAGACGTATCCATTCCTTCAATAACCAAGAGACTTATACTATTAAAACCAAGTATCACATACTTACAAATCAAGTTCTTAACTTTCAAAATACTTCAAGTCTCTTAATAGTTAGAAAACAAGTTTTCTTCTACTTTTTAAACCTCAAGTAACTTCACCCTTAACGCAAGTTACTTCTCTTAAATCATGTCATTTCTCCTCTTTTAAAATCAAATAAGTAAATCACTCCTTTGACTCCCCTAAAGTCATTATAATGACCTTTAGGTTTTAGAACTAAGGCACTAGCCAAAAGATTTGGAAACCACTTCCTTTTCAAGTCTCTATGTACTTTAAGAAAAATACCTTCACTTTTAAGAATCCAAACTTCCCTAAGGAAATGGATTATACTACTTACAATTTAAACATCAAAGTACACTCAAGGAAGTACATAGAACAAATTCTATTTTAGGCAATCCAAATACAAGCAAGGAATGGATCATTCAAGGAGTAGAACTTACTTTCTTTATTCTAAGGAATCATGCTGTAAGAGAGATAGTTCACATACCTTTTCGGCTAAATCCTCAAGCTAAGCCGAATACGCCGTACGTAGAAGTGTCAACCTAAAATGGTCACAACAAGACTATCAACTTCTAGTCTCTATGTAGAATAATACTAAGTATTTAGTCTCTAATTCTACGGAAAATTGGGCAGTACTTCCTTTGTTTCTACTCACTTTGCCACCTTTTTCAAGGCCAAATACAATAACCAACAAGCCACATTTAAGGCTCCAACAACAACCAAACAAAGGGGATTACACGCCTTACACCACGTGTAAAATTCCGCCCCACAATTCATACAAGGTAGTTCCATAATTAAAGCCATTCTCGGCCAACTTACAACCAACAACACTAAGTCTTTTCCAACCCTTTTCCAAATTCCAAGTTCTTAGGTCAACATGTTATTTAGTCATAGTGTTACACCCCGGAATTTCAGGATATGTTTATAAGAATGTAAGTAAGAATTCAAAATGTTAAGGTTCGAGACGAGTAATTATTTAGCGGAATTTTGGAAATGGTCGGAAAACGAAATATTGCGATTTAACGGAGGGCAACACGTGTCACCCCCCTTAGCTTTGCCTTGGACAAAATGGCATGGCCATTTTGGTCATTTACCTTAAGTCTTGGATGACTAAAGTCTTGCAACTTGTGTAGCATGACATTCTTGACCAAGTCAATTAGTCAATAAGTCTTGACTTACTAAGAGCTTATCCAAGCCTCACATTTGGTGATATCTTGACCATCCTTTACTCTTTATATTACTAGTAGTGCTAGAGAGAGCCAACACTTGAAATTTCACACAAAAATTGGAAGAGCATAGGCTTAGCTCTCGGGTTCACTTAGCATTAGAAGGAGAAAAATTTGTTCCTTGTTCTTTTAATTCCCACTTTAAACCAAGGTTCATGAGGGGCTAGTAAGTGTATCTCAATAGAAAAATCCCGGAAAAAGAGAGTTTTCGTATTAGTCGCAAAGAGAAAACCTAGAGACTTTCTAGGTTTTGGATTGGAAGTTTGAAGGAAAATTGTTGGTATGGTTATAAGGGTCTCAAGTAGCGGATTGAAGTATCTTGGAGAGTCTCTAAGTTGCTAAGGAACGACTTCGGATTTGAAGATTGGATTGAGAATCGTTAAGGTATAATCTTGTCCTTTAAGATGTTACAAGATTATATATTTTTGTTGTTGTTAGTTTTACACGTTGACAACATGAAGTTGGTATGTAGAAGTTTATAAGTATTATGGAGTGCTTGTAGCTAAATTCGAAATGTTATATAAGCCACTTGAAAATTGGATTACTAATTGGTCGTTTATTAGAAATCGTCGCATGTTACCTACTTAGAGATTATAGTAGTTATAATTGGTGGCGACTTGATATCATGTTATGCTAACATTGGATAAGAATTGATGTTGTAGTATTTCAAGTTAGCGAATTGGACTTTTAGTTTGTTTTTCATTTGTATTGGACTACTTTCTAAATTGTGAGCCAATTGGGTGTTTAGTTTTTATCGAGTACCTTATAGAAATTGTGAGCCAATTGGGGCTGTTTGGTTATTGTATTCGGCCTTGAAAAAGGTGGCAAAGTAAGTAAACACAAAGGAAGTCTTTGTCCGATTTTCCGTAGAATTTAGTGACGTAGCACTTAGAATACTCTACGTGTGAAGTAAGAAGGTTAATGGACGATTGTAACCATTATAGGTTGAAGTACTAAGTATAGCGTATCCTACTTGGAGAGTGGAATAACTATCAAGGTTGAGGTACTTTGGAGCATTTTGCTACTTGTCGACAATCGTCGCGAGGTATGTGAACCTCTTCCTTCCTTTGGCATGATTCTATGTATGGAATATACTTGTGGTATCATTTCATGTTTCCTTCACTCTTAGAAGTTAAGAGGTAGTTATGTGATTTACTCTATGTAGAACTTTTCCTATCTTTTGAGCATGACTAGTCAGACGCATGTAGTACGGAGACGTCAAGACTATGATATTATTTACTTGTTTTATGTAATGCCAAGTCGGGTGGGTTAGAGATCAACTCACTTCTTTGAAAATAGTAAGGATGTCTTAAGTTTTATTAAGGTTAAGGGACTTGAAGAGTTTCCAAGTATGTGATACTTGTTCCGCTTTTAAACGTATAAGTCCTTGGATAGGAAATTGTTTTTGCTAAGGTATAAAGTGAATATAACGGCTTTATGGGGAGTTAGTTATATTTGACTTATGGAAAGATAAGTGATTTGATTTTAGTGAAAAGGCCACTTATTTTTAAGGCATTAATTGCCTAAGGTTTTATAATAAAAGGAGTCACTTGTTTTCTAAAGGTTAAGAGACTATTTGTATTTTTGAAAGTTATGAGAATTTATTTGAAAGTATTTAATACTTGGTTTCAAAAAGTAGAAGTCTCTTGGTTATAAAAGGAACGTGTTGGTCTAAACCATAAAGGGTTATAACGGCTTTATGGGAAGTTGATTATAACGGCTTTATGGAAGGTTAAGAGAATGATTTTCTCTAATAAAGTAATCAAAGAAATAACTTGTGTTAAGGAAGGGCAAATTGTTTTAAAGGTACCAATTGCTTAAGGTTTTAAATAAGGAAGTCACTTGATTTAGAAGCCGGTAATTGTATTTCTAAAAAGGTATTGTGACTTGTCTTGAAAGATGAATAGGACTTGATACTACGGTTGTTAGTATCGGGGAAGTGTTATTTGGAAAGGAGTCTTTTGAAAAGAATGTACGTACGTAGTACTTTGGCTTGTTAAATGAGAATAATTCTATGTGATGCCTTGATAAGTACTTAGGCTTGTTAAATGAGAATTATTCTATTTGTGCCCGGATAAGTACTTAGGCTTGTAAAATGAGAATTATTCTATTTGTGCCCGGATAAGTACTTAGGCTTGTAAAATGAGAATTATTCTATTTGTGCCCGGATAAGTACTTAGGCTTGTTAAATGAGAATTATTCTATTTGTGCCCGGATAAGTACTTAGGCTTGTTAAATGAGAATTATTCTATTTGTGCCCGGATAAGTACTTAGGCTTGTTAAATGAGAATTATTCTATTTGTGCCTTGATAAGTACTTTGGCTTGGTTAATTGAGAATTAGCCTATGTGTGCTGGTGATAGCCTTTGAGTGCAAGTATTATGTTTTATTACGTTGCCGCGACTCTCAGTTGGAGGGCCGGCTGTCTTGTGGTAAGCTACTTGGACGTACCGACAGTGATGTGGGATTCCACGGGTATGCTTCCGTTATTTGTAGTACTTGGGTTAAATTCCCGGATTTTTATAAAAGACAGGGTAGTGCTTATGTCCTGTTTGATGGCCGGTTGAGATAGGGTAAGAGTATAAATGAGGGGCAAGCCCCAAGACGTTATACCACCTTCTCCAGGGTAAGAGTATAAGTGATGGGTACAACTCCAAGATTCTGTAGCATCTGCTTTATATGTTGTTTGACGGCCGGTTGAGATAGGGTAAGAGTATAAATGAGGGGCAAGCCCCAAGACGTTATACCACCTTCTCCAGGGTAAGAGTATAAGTGAGGGGTAAACCCCCAAGACGCTATACCACCTGCTTTACCACCTTCTCCAGGGTAAGAGTATCAGTGAGGGGTAGACCCCCAAGACGCTATACCACCGGTGGGACTTGGTGTTCATGTATGCTATTGGTGTTATATTATATCATGGATCGCGGTGAGGAAGGATTCCACGGGCAGATTGATATTATGGGCGTGAGACCCATGGTTATATTTGACACTTATAGCCGCTTCGGCGATGGGATTCCACGCCACCCTTTGCTATTTTGTGTGACTTGATCGCGTCGAATTGGGCGGGTAGTATACGCGTCCTCCACATAAGTGGGCGGATTGTGTTATGAAAGTTAAGTAAGTTATATGGTAATGAACTTAATGATTTTCCTAAATCATGTACATAAGAGTGACTATAGCTTTTATTGAAAATGGGAAATGATGATAAGCTACGATTAAGTTCATAAGTGGTAATGACACGGCAGATCCGCATGTACTTTTTATACTTGCTCGCCGTTCTTTGTACGCTTATGATCGCTTATCAGACGTTATTTCGTTCCATATTCGCATTGTTGTTATCGACTTTTCGGGCCGCGTCATGCCCGCAGATTTTAGGTACTGTGTGGTGATCCTTGCTTAGGATCTCGGTTGATTTTGAGAGAAAGCTCTATTTGCTCGGAGGCTTAGCTCTTGGTGCGGTTTTCCCGAGGTAGTAGATTCATGTATATTCGTGGTATGGCGGGCCTGTCCCGCCACAGAGTTATGTTAAAACTCTTGAGGTGCTGTAGTCACATATGTGGGTCGCTTTGTAAAAGAAATGAGGCAACCGCTTGGTTGTATTTATATATGTTCGTGAAGGTAGCCCTATCGGCTAACTCCGTTGCTTTTACTCCGATGTTTTATTTATAAGTTTCATGTATGTTCCGCTGATTTTCTCCGATGTTTATCGTAAGGGTGCCTGTGTAGGGCACCGCCGCGTCCCGGTCGGTCGTGACAAAAGTGGTATCGAGCGCTTAGTCCTCGGAAAGTGTCTGAGACCGTGTCTAGTAGAGTCTTGATTATCGGTGTGTTGTGCACCACATCTATAATCGTGAGGCTGCAGGACATTTAGGATTGGTTTCATTCTTCTCACTCGAGATCGTGCGATAGAGGCGTGTTGTTGTGGTCGCCTCCCTAACGAGTTATGTTGATTGCAGCTTCGAGAAAGGCAGCAGTGACCCAGGAAGGACTATGTGGATTGCGTACCCAGGTTGGTAATGATTAGAGTATAGTGGGTATTGTGACATACATCTATACGGAGTTATGTATGAGGGTCAGACGCGTGTTGCCTAGAATGATTTTAGATTACCAGGAATCGGTAAAGACTAACTAGATACCGGGAAGGTATGGAATAGTTAATGAATTTTCGCCAAGGTCTTGTGTTTTATTTTGAGATAATTGGGAAAGGATGAGCTGTCTGATAGGGTAGTGAACCCTTAAGAAGCCATATTAAGGAACCTAACGGAAATGTCATGTTAATAGATTAAGCTGTGTAGTAAGCTTAAGAGGATTATACGGATGAGGCCTATATAGAGTAAATAATGGTTGTTGTGATCGAGACAACATGGTTATGGTTTTGTGAGAAGTTTTGTACGCATCTTGGGGATGATAAGATAGGTCGAGCATGGAAATGCGAGCCTAAGAATATTGATAACCTGAGACCTTAGATGTATAAGGTTTTCTCTCGCAATAAGATTTTAAGTCGGACGAGGATAAGAGTTAAGACGGCGGGTCGGGTGAGGACTCACACGGTCTCCCTTGGTCCGGAATAGAGTGGGATCTGGTAGTAGTTCCGCCACGTGACAGTCACGGCGCGCAAGGCCCAAGTTTAGTTAATTGTTTTACGGGTTCGTGGGCGTGTTCCACCTAACCAGTCATGAAAGCCGAAATGGCCTTATATTGTTTTATAGAGTTACTCCAAAGATTTGAGGCGAATCGTATGGAAGTTATGTATGTATGCTAGTATGAGTTGGAAGTACGAAAAGATAATCTCTTTTGGGCTTAAGAGGACGCAGTATGCGTGTACAAGGTATTAGGGCCATGTGTGGCATTGTTGGTATGACGGGTTGTGAAAGGAAACTATGTCGCAAATTATAAAGATTGACTCAAAGAACATTCGGGACGAATGTTTCTAAGGGGAAGAATGTTACACTCGGAATTTCGGGATATGTTTATAAGAATGTAAGTAAGAATTCAAAATGTTAAGGTTCGAGACGAGTAATTATTTAGCGGAATTTTGGAAATGGTCGGAAACGAAATATTGCGATTTAACGGAGGGCAACACGTGTCACCCCCTTAGCTTTGCCTTGGACGAAATGGCATGGCCATTTTGGTCATTTACCTTAAGTCTTGGATGACTAAAGTCTTGCAACTTGTGTAGCATGACATTCTTGACCAAGTCAATTAGTCAATAAGTCTTGACTTACTAAGAGCTTATCCAAGCCTCACATTTGGTGATATCTTGACCATCCTTTACTCTTTATATTACTAGTAGTGCTAGAGAGAGCCAACACTTGAAATTTCACACAAAAATTGGAAGAGCATAGGCTTAGCTCTCGGGTTCACTTAGCATTAGAAGGAGAAAAATTTGTTCCTTGTTCTTTTAATTCCCCACTTTAAACCAAGGTTCATGAGGGTATAGTAAGTGTATCTCAATAGAAAAATCCCGGAAAAAGAGAGTTTTCGTATTAGTCGCAAAGAGAAAACCTAGAGACTTTCTAGGTTTTGGATTGGAAGTTTGAAGGAAAATTGTTGGTATGGTTCTAAGGGTCTCAAGTAGCGGATTGAAGTATCTTGGAGAGTCTCTAAGTTGCTAAGGAACGACTTCGGATTTGAAGATTGG
Organism: Przewalskia tangutica; assembly: GCA_029844215.1. NCBI lineage: Eukaryota > Viridiplantae > Streptophyta > Magnoliopsida > Solanales > Solanaceae > Przewalskia > Przewalskia tangutica. Next base: position 137,391,935 of record CM056718.1, on the reverse strand, counting down.
ATTGAGAATCGTTAAGGTATAATCTTGTCCTTTAAGATGTTACAAGATTATATATTTTTGTTGTTGTTAGTTTTACACGTTGACAACATGAAGTTGGTATGTAGAAGTTTATAAGTATTATGGAGTGCTTGTAGCTAAATTCGAAATGTTATATAAGCCACTTGAAAATTGGATTACTAATTGGTCGTTTATTAGAAATCGTCGCATGTTACCTACTTAGAGATTATAGTAGTTATAATTGGTGGCGACTTGATATCATGTTATGCTAACATTGGATAAGAATTGATGTTGTAGTATTTCAAGTTAGCCGAATTGGACTTTTAGTTTGTTTTTCATTTGTATTGGACTACTTTCTAAATTGTGAGCCAATCAATTTGTTTAGTTTTTATCGAGTACCTTATAGAAATTGTGAGCCAATTGGGGCTGTTTGGTTATTGTATTCGGCCTTGAAAAAGGTGGCAAAGTAAGTAAACACAAAGGAAGTGCTGTCCGATTTTCCGTAGAATTTAGTGACGTAGCACTTAGAATACTCTACGTGTGAAGTAAGAAGGTTAATGGACGTATTGTAACCATTATAGGTTGAAGTACTAAGTATAGCGTATCCTACTTGGAGAGTGGAATAACTATCAAGGTTGAGGTACTTTGGAGCATTTTGCTACTTGTCGACAATCGTCGCGAGGTATGTGAACCTCTTCCTTCCTTTGGCATGATTCTATGTATGGAATATACTTGTGGTATCATTTCATGTTTCCTTCTACTCTTAGAAGTTAAGAGGTAGTTATGTGATTTACTCTATGTAGAACTTTTCCTATCTTTTGAGCATGACTAGTTGATTATGTAGTACCAGAGCGACAAGACTATGATATTATTTACTTGTTTTATGTAATGCCAAGTCGGGTGGGTTAGGAGATCAACTCACTTCTTTGAAAATAGTAAGGATGTCTTAAGTTTTATTAAGGTTAAGGGACTTGAAGAGTTTCCAAGTATGTGATACTTGTTCCGCTTTTAAACGTATAAGTCCCTTGGATAGGAAATTGTTTTTGGCTAAGGTATAAAGTGAATATAACGGCTTTATGGGAGTTAGTTATATTTGACTTATGGAAAGATAAGTGATTTGATTTTAGTGAAAAGGCCACTTATTTTTAAGGCATTAATTGCCTAAGGTTTTATAATAAAAGGAGTCACTTGTTTTCTAAAGGTTAAGAGACTATTTGTATTTTTGAAAGTTATGAGAATTTATTTGAAAGTATTTAATACTTGGTTTCAAAAAGTAGAAGTCTCTTGGTTATAAAAGGAACGTGTTGGTCTAAACCATAAAGGGTTATAACGGCTTTATGGGAAGTTGATTATAACGGCTTTATGGAAGGTTAAGAGAATGATTTTCTAATAAAGTAATCAAAGAAATAACTTGTGTTAAGGAAGGCAAATTGTTTTAAAGGTACCAATTGCTTAAGGTTTTAAATAAGGAAGTCACTTGATTTAGAAGCCGGTAATTGTATTTCTAAAAAGGTATTGTGACTTGTCTTGAAAGATGAATAGGACTTGATACTACGGTTGTTAGTATCGGGGAAGTGTTATTTGGAAAGGAGTCTTTTGAAAAGAATGTACGTACGTAGTACTTTGGCTTGTTAAATGAGAATAATTCTATGTGATGCCTTGATAAGTACTTAGGCTTGTTAAATGAGAATTATTCTATTTGTGCCTGGATAAGTACTTAGGCTTGTAAAATGAGAATTATTCTATTTGTGCTGGATAAGTACTTAGGCTTGTAAAATGAGAATTATTCTATTTGTGCGGATAAGTACTTAGGCTTGTTAAATGAGAATTATTCTATTTGTGCGGATAAGTACTTAGGCTTGTTAAATGAGAATTATTCTATTTGTGCGGATAAGTACTTAGGCTTGTTAAATGAGAATTATTCTATTTGTGCCTTGATAAGTACTTTGGCTTGGTTAATTGAGAATTAGCCTATGTGTGCTGGTGATAGCCTTTGAGTGCAAGTATTATGTTTTATTACGTTGCCGCGACTCTCAGTTGGAGGGCCGGCTGTCTTGTGGTAAGCTACTTGGACGCACGACGGTGATGTGGATTCCACGGCATGCTTCCGTTATTTGTAGTACTTGGGTTAAATTCTGATTTTTATAAAAGACAGGTAGTGCTTATGTCTGTTTGATGGCGGTTGAGATAGGGTAAGAGAGTATAAATGAGGCAAGCCCCAAGACGTTATACCACCTTCTCCGGGTAAGAGTATAAGTGAGGGTAAACCCCAAGACGCTGTACCACCCGCTTTATATGTTGTTTGACGGCCGAGATAGTGGTAAGAGTATAAATGGCGGGCAAGCCCCAAGACGTTATACCACCTTCTCGGGGTAAGAGTATAAGTGAGGGTAAACCCCAAGATGCTATACCACCGCTTTACCACCTTCTCCGTGGTAAGAGTATAAGTGAGGGTAAACCCCAAGACGCTATACCACCGGTGGGACTTGGTGCTCATGTATGCCTATTGTGTTATATTATATCATGGACTTCCAGCGGTGAGGAAGGATTCCACGGCAGATTGATATTATGGGCGTGAGACCCATGGTTATATTTGACACTTATAGTCGCCGGCAGGATGGGATTCCACGGCCACCCTTTGCTATTTTGTGTGACGTGATCGCGTCCGAATTGGCGGGTAGTATACGTCCCTCGTAAAGGGGCGGATTGTGTTATGAAAGTTAAGTAAGTTATATGGTAATGAACTTAATGATTTTCCTAAATCATGTACATAAGAGTGTGACTATAGCTTTTATTGAAAATGGGAAATGATGATAAGCTACGATTAAGTTCATAAGTGGTAATGACACGGCAGGATCTGGTATGTACTTTTAAACTTGCCTGTCGTTGCTTTGTACGCTTATGATCTGCATCAGACGTTATTTCGTTCCATATTCTGCACTGTTGTAATCGACTTCTTCGGGGGGCTGCGTTCATGCCCGCAGGTTTTAGGTACCAGGTTGGTGATCCTTGCTCTTAGGATCTCGGTTCAGTTTTTGAGAGAAAGCTCTATTTGCTCCGGAGGCTTAGCTCTTGGTACGGTTTTCCCTGAGGTAGTAGATTCATGTATATTCAGGGGTATGGCGGGGCCCTGTCCCGCCACAGTGGTTATGTTAAAACTCTTAGAGGTCTGTAGTCACATATTGTGGGTCAGTTTGTAAAAGAAATGAGGCAACTGCTTCGGTTGTATTTATATATGTTCAGGAAGGTAGCCCTATCGGCTAACCTGTTGTTTTACTTCCGATGTTTTATTTATAAGTTTCATGTATGTTCCGCTGATTTTCTCTGATGTTTACCTGTAAGGGTGCCCAGGTAGGGCACCAGTCGCGGTCCCGGGGTCGGGTCGTGACACATAGACAACATCAACAACTACAATTTCCTTCTTTATTCAACATGCGACGACTTAAACTAATAACCAACTTGAATTCCAATCTTAAAGCTAAACATGCTAGATTTCGGATTAGGGTTCCAATAGTCAAAATACTTATCAAACTTCATACTATATAACACATGTTTGCTAAAATCCATAGCTACAACAATAAGTAAGTCTTAACTACTAAAACGACAAAATTTATACCTTTCCAAGCCCTTAAAATTTCCAAGATCCAAAGTCGCGCCTTAGCAATTCTTAGCTCCTTTCCTTAAGTTCCAATCCGCTCCAAGCATTCCTTAGAGGCCTATGAAGAACCCTTCTTCAAGTTCCAACTTCAAAGTTGAAGAACTCCCTTAGTTTCCGCCTTGCGACTAACGTGAAAATACGTTTTTTCCGAAATCTTTCTATTGAGATATCCTTACAATACTCTTAGGAACCTTGGTTTAAAGTCTTGTGGCTAATGGATCACAAACTAAAATTTTTTGTGTGGGAATAATAGCAAACCCGAGAGGTCTCTTGTTCTTGGCACAAGTGTTCTCAAATTTTTCTAAGTGTTAAATGACAAGTCTTGCACTAGTAGTATACTTATAACACAATGGAGGGTTTAGATATCCACAAATGTGAGGCTAGGATGAAAATCACATGGATCAAGCTTATGTGGCAAGTTGACAAGTCAACAATGTCAAGTTTAGCAAGACTTATCTTCCAAGATGTTCAATGACCATAATACCCCTCCCCTAATTCGACCAAGACCACTTATGGGGGTGCCACGTGTCGCCCTCTCATTCGTCCATAAAATTCAGAACCTCATGGCCCCACAAAAATGTAAAATTCCTCGGGTGGGCCCCACGTGACCAAATTCGTAAAAAATAAATTTCCATAATTTTAATAAGTTCCATAATCTTCAAATAATGCCTTTTGAGAATCCAATTCTCAACAACGAACATTTTTCCTTTCCGACGTTCGGAAGATTTTCCGTCGGAAAAACAATTCTTCCTTTCGTACTAATTTCCAAGTCTTGTTTCCTTTCGTACATTCTCTTATATATGTTCTGGACTTTCGGGGTGTAACATTCTTCCCCCTGTTGACACCCAATTTTGATCCTCCCGTCCAGCCATTAACCATAAAATTAGACTAATTTTGTAAAATAATTTTTATGATTTTTTATAATAAAATGCAGCGATAAAACATAAATACAGGCATAAATAAACAATTTAATAATGGCGTCGCGTCTCACGTAGAGTATTAAGCACTTAGAGTCCCGCGCCCGCATTAATTAATTTCAAGCCATGTCATGATTCTTAATTAATAATAAATACATAAAATAAATAATTTAGCAATGAAGTCGTGTCAAGTAGCATATTCGCATTGTAATCAATTTTAATCTAATGTATGCATTTAATAGCATCACATTTATAAAAGCTTTAAACAATTCTTAAATATCATACTTGCATTTAACTTCGCAATAATAATAAGATTTTAATAATAACTTCGCATTTTCTACGTAAAGTATTAAGCACTAATCAAATAGCACGCCCGCATTTATAACAATTAGGCTAATAGAACACCTAAATAATTTAAGCACAATTCATTAAGTTAATTTATCACTAATTTTAAATACCTAAAATTAACTCCTAATTAAAAGCCTAATTAAAACTACCTAACTAATACCCTTAATTCGCAGCCCCACAAGCCCAAATAATTTTCGTCCAGTCCGTGACCCGCGACCCGTCGACCCGGCCCACGCCCTTGCCCCTTTAAACGTTCAGCAGCCCATATACGCAGCCTCAGCCCCATCGTCCTCGACAAAACGAAACCCAGAACCCTAATCCTCCGTGTCGCCGCCATGCCCGGATTTCTCGCCGGAGAATCCGGGCTTCCCTTTACCCATGCACACAGACAGCTCATTTCTTACCATATCTATTCTCCAACGAATCCAACGATACCTTTCCATAACCAAACAAATCCTTCCAAAAATCAGAACCCATTCGAATCAGTAGAAAATCGATACGAATCACTTACCAATCAGCACAAATCTCTTACGAAATCTCAGCCTAGAATCAGCCCTAATTGCTTACCAATATTAGAACCTAGGGTGAGGCTATTTAAGAACATGCAAAGGCATCAGAAAGTGGGGGGTGAACAGAGTAAGGCAGGGCTCAGAGGAGTCCAATAGCAACATAGCAATTTAGGGCAACAAGACCCAGATAGCATCGAAACCGATAGCACAGTAGAGTTCATTTCAGGGCAGACAGTAGCAGCAGTGTCGAACATAGGTCAGAGTCAGACGACAATACTCGGTTAGAGAGGGTACCCATAGCATCGATGGGGACCTTGAGTAGAGTTTAAAACCCTTAGCCATAGTCAGCAACTCATATAGCATCGACACCTTAGCGGCAGTTAAGAAATTCAGACAGAGCAGCAGAACATAGAGCATAGACAGCAGAGTATCGGGAGTTGGGGTTCAGCACTTAGACTATTAGCACCAATAGGAAGTTCAAACCCCTCCTTTTAATTCAGGCCAAGAATCAGCAAACAAACCTTGCCGTTATTCGCATCGCAAACCCAAAACCCGTCGATTGGACCGACGACTTGATACGCCGGTCATTGTCCGAGAAGGTAAAATCGAATCCTTCTCGATTCATTTCAGACGCTGTGTTCTTTTGTGATTAAACTCAGACGTTCATTTGTATTTGCATTCATTGAGGCATAAAGACGACGCCGTCATCGTTAAGTTATTTGTTAATCTGTCCGCAGGATTATTGATGCCAAATACGTTGAATCACATATTTTATGTCCCTTGTGTATTTGTTGTATTCATGTGTCGGTTTACTAAGTGCGGTTAACAGCCGGGTTGCTTTGGAAATACATGAATCTCCTACTAAATTGTATTATGAGGCATTACGTCAAGCTCTATAAAACTTGTTTAACATGTATCTAACAAACTAGCGTGTCCGCTCGCCTAAACCGACCAAGTTAAGTCACTTAGATATCATGCTAGGCCTATTGTAAGAAATCAGTCTAGTTAAAATAGTTTGAATCAACAATTGGCATGTCTCGTTAAAGTCATAACTTGGAGTTCTTAAAGGGTAAATTCGTCCTGTTCGATTTGCATTTTTATGGCTCGATGACGCTGCAGGATATGTTAGTCAGTGTAATCGCCATTTGCATACGAATCAAGTATATCTGTTTGGTTCTAAATCTATTTAGTCAATATTAATAGTTATTGATACTGCAATCGTGTTAATGTGATTAGGCCAATATTAGCATCGCGATGTATCTATGCATCCGGCCGATAATTTTCCGATCTCGATGCTCTGCTTTGGTCTTGACATCGCTATGCCCGAGGAGTAACATGATGTGGTTCCGTCGCTTTGTCCAATTTTACAACCAATTTGTCGCTATATCTTTTGAGTAAATGTGTCATTATACTTGGTTCCATTGTATCACTATATTCAAATTTTAATGGTTGGATTATACAGTCCAAATGCATGTATTGTGAAAAGTTGGTCGTTGTTAGATTTATGTTATTCTCATCTTATATGGTTGTGTTGTGCAAGTACATGTTCGTATGTTTTTCTTTAAATCGTATGTTTTGTTTGTTGGCCTTACGCCGGTCATGTGTCGTCTTCTCTCGATTTCATTAGCCACGAGTTTCGCACCTTTGACCGAGTAGTCGGACTCGCTTATAAATAATAAGTAATGCTAATAGCGAGTATTTTTAGTTGTCTTATGAAGAATCAAAGCAACTGGGTGGTAGTTCATTTGGTTCTTCGCTAATTGGTTTGTTGCCTTTGGTAATTACAACGCAATCGTATATGTCCTATGTTCTCTATATATCCAAAGTAATATAATTTCTATGTTTCTATGAAAATATATGTATTGTTTGGGCTTGCTTGTCTCGCCACTCAGCCATCAACCAAGCCCTTTGGGTTGAATAACATTTGGTCTTTACTTTATTTGGATCATTTAGTTTGGTATTGATACAATTAAGTAATAAAATACATACGTGTCGGCATTTAATACCTTATTTATTTACATTATTGTAAGGTTTGAGATATATACTAATCCTTATCATTTTCTTTTCATACATGAAACGACGGAGTTAAAAATGAAGAGTCTCATGGCGAGACTCATCATGAGCCACTTCAAATGGCAACTCAAGACTGCATCCATCGAGTTCCATCTTCAGCAACTCTTAGGAAAAACAAATAGGACAAGATGTCGTGGTCATCCGTCTCGACTCCTCTTACTCTCTAAAATTAATTGTCTCATTATGCCTTTATTTGTTTATTCGCAAATCTATTTATTTTGTAATAATAAGAGACATAGAACAATTATTGTCGAAATAAATAAATTGGGCGGGTAGTTTAAAATCGGCAAGGCACTTCTGATTATCTATTTTAGGTTTGTCACTTCATATCTAATCCTTTGCCTGAATTATTAAAATTGCATATCTAAAACTAACGCCTCACTTCTTTAATTTCGCAGATAAATCTATGGCCCATAAAGCACCTTTAGCATCTTAGCATTTCTAGCACCTTTTAAGCACTCTTTAACATTTAGCATTCTTTTTGCACTTTTAGCACCATTTACTTTTTAAAATTAACCTTTAGCACCTTTAGCCTTTTAGCCCCTCTTAGCACTTTTAGCACCTTTAATATGCTAGCACTCCTTTTGCACCTTTGACACCTTTCTTTTTAAGCTTTCTAAGCATTTTTTAAAACTTTAGCATTTTTTAGCATTTTTAACCTTTTAGCACTTTTAATATTTTAGCACCCTTTTAAATACTTTTAAGCCTTCCTTTAAACAATTAGCATCTTATTTTTCTAACACTTTTTCTAAACAGGAGCCCTTCTAGCATTTAATACCTTTAGCAACCTTTTACTTTAAGGCACCTTTTAAACATTTTAACATTTTAACATCTTATTAAGCAGGTGGAGCTCTATTTTGCATTTTAAAAAATATAATAATTACCCTAGGTTTGGCAGGACAACCGCAAGTTAGCGGATCTTAGAGGGTGCCTAACCCCTTCCCTCTAGATTAATAAAGAACCCTTACCCAGAATCTCATTAAGTTTAGCAGACCATTAAAATGGAGTTAATGTTTTACTTCAAACTAGTTAAACATTTAGGTGTCCTAATTCACCCAATTAATTAGGTGGCGACTCCGCGAATCCTTAGCATTCTAGCAACCCTTTAGCATCCCTAGCACTTTCTTTTAAATTTTAGCATTTATTTATTTATTTAGCATTTTATTATTTATTTTTCTAACATTGCATTTTGAGCAGGGTTCGCTATTTTAAAAAGTCGCTACTAAAACGAGCGCGATGTAACGGCGACTCCACTGGGGATTTTAGGTTCTTAACCACAACAGACCTAGGGCTATTATTTGGCAATTATTTTGCATTTAATTTTTTGTGTATTGTATTTTGTTTATTTTTTGCTACCTGCTTTACTGCTTTCCCTAAACTGGCATTCCGCTCATATTTCTTCCATTCTGGAAAATTCACACAAATCACACACTCACGCGCTGGTGTGCTCCGCGCACCCGCAAATTTCTTTCAAAAATATCCAAATTTTAGGAGAGTTGGCGCCTGCGCGGAGTTAGATCGGTTCGTCTGATCAGCCGCGTAGCCTTCTCACTCGAGTTGTCCGCTCGGGAACCTTGCGTCTAGAAAAAGCCAAATCTTAGAAACTTAAGATAGAGCTATACCACCCTTATTTTAGGGCATGCATGCATTTACCTTAGGTGGGTCGGTCCTTGGCATCGACACCACAATTAGGAAGACACCAAACTTGTCGACGGGTTTCTCAACCCAACGGCCAACCAGCATATTATGTGTAGCGTGGCAATGACAAACAAATCCAAGCCCAATCATGACATGCTAAAATTGGGAAAAGTGCACCGTCATTTGGTCGCCATTTCCAACAAAGGCATTATAGTTGGACGACTTGACAACCGGCCATAATCTCGCATGTTGACGTTTAGGCTTACCTCCGCATGAAGAGGTCCCCCTGCATGTTAGGAAACATTTGAATGTGCTATGTGCAATATATCTGCTACATACCTGCAAATTATGTGCTTTATGCTAACACCGTTTGTTGCATTTTTTAGAAAGATTTATCATCCTCCCCAAAGGTCGATTTGTATTTGACTAAGCAATGACAGAGCATCAATACTTCACAAAACCAAAGGCATGGTCCAAATGATACGACCGATTCAAGCGGCATCTCGAAGGAACGAGTGGAACCCGCTTGGTTCCTATAGGCAAAGCAGGGTCTCGTAAAAGAAAGGCAAAGATAGATCCGATCGAGCACTCGCAACCCTACAGCCAAATCAAGGCCTAAACATCACTACATACAAGCAACTACATTGAGACCCACGTTAGGCCAGACACCCTTTTCGAAACTGGGACCATGTAGGAAACTGCATGTGGATTGCAAGTCCAAACAAAGCCGTGCACGCGATATCAAGGGACAAGCGCGCAAGTAAGATACGACCGACCCTCCCCAAAACTCACAAATTTTCTTTGAGCGCAGTTCTTCATATTAATGTATGTAAAGTGCAATAGCGAAATGTAAAATACGAAAAAGTTTCTTCAGATAGCGTAAGAAGAAAAAGCAGCAAAGGCAGAGGATGACAACAATCCAAAGTCCGCAAAGCAAAGCAAGAATGAGTGCGGCATCAATAATCGGCAGTCAAAGTTCAGAGGCCCGCAACAAAACCTAGCGCATCAATCCCTGCATAAAGTCAAATTGGCAACTCGCGCATCACGCCCAACAAAGGCATCATGACAATTCGTCAGTTGCGGCATTTAGCATGTCCGTGCAAGGACAACATCTCAGTATTCATCTGGCGTATCAGGGACGACATCTCAACCCATAAAATTGCACTTCTCATATACATTTATCATTTCGTTTAAACAGGTATACACTAACGTTTTTCTCAAGCTTAGCTTGCAGGAGCATTTATTCTACAGGAGCAGAATGATACGCCCGTGCAACGACGCGTTATCGATTGTGTCAAGGCAACGGCACCATCAAGATTGGCTTCACGCAACGACGCCAAAGAACAATACGCCACGGCAACGACGCGACGATTGCGGTCCGTGCAACGACACCATCAAGATTGCGTCACGCAACGACGCCAAAGAAGAACACGCCCAGTGCAACGACGCCAGCACCATTATGTCCAGGCAACGACATCATCAGCATTGCGTCTACGCAACGACGCCAGTAACAACACGTCCAGGCAACGACGTTATCAGCATTATGTCCAGGCAACGACATCATCGCGACAAGGCCTACGCAACGACGCCAAAGAAGAACACGCCCAGTGCAACGACGTTATCAGCATTATGTCAAGGCAACGACATCATCAGCATTGCGTCTACGCAACGACGCCAAAGAACACGCCCGCATAACGACATCATCGCGATTGCGTCTACACAACGACGCCAGCAACATTATGTCCAGGCAACGACATCATCGCGATTGTGTCCAGTAACGACACCATCAAGCGCTTCACGCAACGACGCCAAAGAACACGCCCAGAAACGACGTTACGCGATTGTGTCCAGTAACGACACCATCGCGATTGGTTTACGCAACGACGCCAAAGAAGAAAGACGCCCGTGCAACGACGTTATCGAACACGCCCAGTAACGACGTTATCAGCATTGTGTCCAGGCAACGACACCATCAGCATTGCGTCTACGCAACGACGCCAGCAGCAGCACGTCCAGGCAACGACGTTATCAGCACATTAAGTCCAAAAACGACGCCATCATCAGCATATCACATCTACGCAGGGACGATTGCTCTGTTCTCAAAATTGCATTTTTTCTCATTCATGCTTTATTATTCTGTCTTAGCAGTTATGCACTAACTCTTTCTTGAGCTTTAGTATACAGGGACAGTTGCAGCAAAGACAACATATCCGCGTTCACAATCGCAACACGTCTCAGGCGAGGACGAAAATCACAAAGATTCACAACATCGCATCAACACAGCAGGCATCACATTTTTGCAGGATCACAGTTACATTGTTTTAAAATTATGCATCATCATTTTGCCTTAACAGTTATGCACTAACCGTTTGTTCAAGTCTTAGCATGCAGGAGCAGGAGCACAACGTGGATTTTCTTACAAATAATCGGGAAATTTGTCGGGCCAACCTTCCCAACAAACGGCGTAAGGCCTCAAGAGTGGTCCACTCGCTCCACATCACCATAGAACCCAAAGACCATAAACCATAGCGCAGACATCCCGTGTTCAAGCCGCTTATTTTTCTTTTACTTTGTGCACCATAGCCCAGTGTCATCATAACTCGACACTGGGACAGCTTTAAGTCCGCGTTAGCCCACCTTAGTGTTTTGACCATGGTAGCCCAAAGGTCGCCATAACTCGACACCGACAAATTTTGAGTCCGCGTTAGCCCGCCTTGGTGTTTTGACCATGGTAGCCCAGTGTCGTCATAACTCGACACTGGGACAGTTTTGAGTCCGCATTAACCCGCCTTGGTGTTTTGACTATGGTAGCCCAGTGTCGTCATAACTCGACACTGGGACATATTTTAATTTCGCGTCGGCTGGCCTAATGACGACATTTTAATTACGAGGATCGAGACAAAATTGGCTATGAGTCAACGTCTTTGTCCAAGATTCTTCCATCATCTCCATACAAAGAGGACTGCTGACACCCAATTTTGACCCTCCCGTCCACCATTAACCATAAAATTAGACTAATTTTGTAAAATAATTTTATGATTTTTATAATAAAATGCACGTGATAAAACATAAATACGTGCATAAATAAACAATTTAATAATGGCGTCGCGTCTCACGTAGAGTATTAAGCACTTAGAGTCCCGCGCCCGCATTAATTAATTTCAAGCCATGTCATGATTCTTAATTAATAATAAATACATAAAATAAATAATTTAGCAATGAAGTCGTGTCAAGTAGCATATTCGCATTGTAATCAATTTTAATCTAATGTATGCATTTAATAGCATCACATTTATAAAAGCTTTAAACAATTCTTAAATATCATACTTGCATTTAACTTCGCAATAATAATAAGATTTTAATAATAACTTCGCATTTTCTACGTAAAGTATTAAGCACTAATCAAATAGCACGCCCGCATTTATAACAATTAGGCTAATAGAACACCTAAATAATTTAAGCACAATTCATTAAGTTAATTTATCACTAATTTTAAATACCTAAAATTAACTCCTAATTAAAAGCCTAATTAAAACTACCTAACTAATACCCTTAATTGCACAAGCCCAAATAATTTTCGTCCAGTCCGTGACCCGCGACCCGTCCGACCACGCCCTTGCCCCTTTAAACGTTCAGCAGCCCATATACGCAGCCTCAGCCCCATCGTCCTCGACAAAACGAAACCCAGAACCCTAATCCTCCGTGTCGCCGCCATGCCCGGATTTCTCGCCGGAGAATCCGGGCTTCCCTTTACCCATGCACACAGACAGCTCATTTCTTACCATATCTATTCTCCAACGAATCCAACGATACCTTTCCATAACCAAACAAATCCTTCCAAAAATCAGAACCCATTCGAATCAGTAGCAAATCGATACGAATCACTTACCAATCAGCACAAATCTCTTACGAAATCTCAGCCTAGAATCAGCCCTAATTGCTTACCAATATTAGAACCTAGGGTGAGGCTATTTAAGAACATGCAAAGGCATCAGAAAGTGGGGGGTGAACAGAGTAAGGCAGGGCTCAGAGGAGTCCAATAGCAACATAGCAATTTAGGGCAACAAGACCCAGATAGCATCGAAACCGATAGCACAGTAGAGTTCATTTCAGGGCAGACAGTAGCAGCAGTGTCGAACATAGGTCAGAGTCAGACGACAATACTCAGTTAGAGAGGGTACCCATAGCATCGACGGGGACCTTGAGTAGAGTTTAAAACCCTTAGCCATAGTCAGCAACTCATATAGCATCGACACCTTAGCGGCAGTTAAGAAATTCAGACAGAGCAGCAGAACATAGAGCATAGACAGCAGAGTATCGGGAGTTGGGGTTCAGCACTTAGACTATTAGCACCAATAGGAAGTTCAAACCCCTCCTTTTAATTCAGGCCAAGAATCAGCAAACAAACCTTGCCGTTATTCGCATCGCAAACCCAAAACCCGTCGATTGGACCGACGACTTGATACGCTGCCCCGGGTCGCTGTCCGGAGAAGGTAAAATCGAATCCTTCTCAGTTCATTTCGTATCGCTGTGTTCTTTTGTGATTAAACTCGTATTGGTTCATTTGTATTTGCATTCATTGAGGCATAAAGACGATGCTGGTCATCGTTAAGTTATTTGTTAATCTGTCCGCAGGATTATTGATGCCTAAATACGTTGAATCACATATTTTATGTCCCTTGTGTATTTGTTGTATTCATGTGCTGGTTTACTAAGTGCGAAGCTAACAGGCTGGGTTGCTTTGGAAATACATGAATCTCCTACTAAATTGTATTATGAGGCATTACGTCAAGCTCTATAAAACTTGTTTAACATGTATCTAACCAACTAGCAGGCAGGTCTGCCTGGCCTAAACCGACCAAGTTAAGTCACTTAGATATCATGCTAGGCCTATTGTAAGAAATCAGTCTAGTTAAAATAGTTTGAATCAGCAATTGGCATGTCTCGTTAAAGTCATAACTTGGAGTTCTTAAAGGGTAAATTCGTCCGGTTCGATTTGCATTTTTTATGGCCTGTATGACGCTTGCAGGATATGTTAGTACAGTGTAATCTGCCATTTGCATACGAATTGAAGTATATCTGTTTGGTTCTAAATCTATTTAGTCAATATTAATAGTTATTGATACTCGCAACTGTGTTGGCCAATGTGATTAGGCCAATATTAGCATTGGCAGTGTATCTATGCATCTGGCTGATAATTTTCTGATCTCGATGTGCTCTGTTTTGGTCTTGACACTGCTATGCCTGAGGAGTAACATGATGTGGTTCCGTCTGCTTTGTCCAATTTTCTGAACCAATTTGCTGCTATATCTTTTGAGTAAATGTGTCATTATACTTGGTTCCATTGTATCACTATATTCAAATTTTAATGGTTGGATTGTACAGGTCCAAATGCATGTATTGTGAAAAGTTGGTCAGTGTTAGATTTATGTTATTCTCATCTTATATGGTTGTGTTGTGTGCAAGTACATGTTCGTATGTTTTTCTTTAAATCAGTATGTTTTGTTTGTTGGCCTTACGTCGTCATGTCGGTCTTCTCTGATTTCATTAGCCACGAATTTCAGACCTTTTGACTGAGTAGTCAGACTCGCTTATAAATAATAAGTAATGCTAATAGCAGTAGTATTTTTAGTTGTCTTATGAAGAATCAGGCTAACCAAGGGTGGTAGTTCATTTGGTTCTTTCTGCTAATTGGTTTGTTGCCTTTGGTAATTACAACGTGCACTGTATATGTCCTATGTTCTCTATATATCCAAAGTAATATAATTTCTATGTTTCTATGAAAATATATGTATTGTTTGGGCTTGCTTGTCTCGGCCACTCCAGTTTACCGAACCGAAGCCCGGTTTGGGTTGAATAACATTTGGGTCTTTACTTTATTTGGATCATTTAGTTTGGTATTGATACAATTAAGTAATAAAATACATATGTGTCGGCATGAATACCTTATTTGTTTACATTATTGTAAGGTTTGAGATATATACTAATCCTTATCATTTTCTTTTCTTACATGAAACGCATCGGAGCAAAAAATGAAGAGTCTCATGGCGAGACTCATCATGAGCCACTTCAAATGGCAACCCGCACCTGCATCCATCGAGTTCCATCTTCAGCAACTCTTAGGAAAAACAAATAGGACAAGATGTCGTGGTCATCCGTCTCGACTCCTCTTACTCTCTAAAATTAATTGTCTCATTATGCCTTTATTTGTTTATTCGCAATTCTATTTATTTTGTAATAATAAGAGACATAGAACAATTATTGTCGAAATAAATAAATCATGGGTAGTTTAAAATCGTGAAGGCACTTCGATTATCTATTTTAGGTTTGTCACTTCATATCTAATCCTTTGCTGAATTATTAAAATTGCATATCTAAAACTAACGCCTCACTTCTTTAATTTGTGAGATAAATCTATGGCCCATAAAGCACCTTTAGCATCTTAGCATTTCTAGCACCTTTTAAGCACTCTTTAACATTTAGCATTCTTTTGCACTTTTAGCACCATTTACTTTTAAAATTAACCTTTAGCACCTTTAGCCTTTTAGCCCCTCTTAGCACTTTTAGCACCTTTAATATGCTAGCACTCCTTTTGCACCTTTGACACCTTTCTTTTTAAGCTTTCTAAGCATTTTTTAAAACTTTAGCATTTTTTAGCATTTTTAACCTTTTAGCACTTTTAATATTTTAGCACCCTTTTAAATACTTTTAAGCCTTCCTTTAAACAATTAGCATCTTATTTTTCTAACACTTTTTCTAAACAGGAGCCCTTCTAGCATTTAATACCTTTAGCAACCTTTTACTTTAAGACACCTTTTAAACATTTTAACATTTTAACATCTTATTAAGCAGGTGGAGCTCTATTTTGCATTTTAAAAAATATAATAATTACCCTAGGTTTGGCAGGACAACCGCAAGTTAGCGGATCTTAGAGGGTGCCTAACCCCTTCCCTCTAGATTAATAAAGAACCCTTACCCAGAATCTCATTAAGTTTAGCAGACCATTAAAATGGAGTTAATGTTTTACTTCAAACTAGTTAAACATTTAGGTGTCCTAATTCACCCAATTAATTAGGTGGCGACTCCGCGAACCCTTAGCATTCTAGCAACCCTTTAGCATCCCTAGCACTTTCTTTTAAATTTTAGCATTTATTTATTTATTTAGCATTTTATTATTTATTTTTCTAACATTGCATTTTGAGCAGGGTTCGCTATTTTAAAAAGCCGCGGTCGAAAACGGGCGCGACACCCCCCTTAGAAACATTCGTCCCCGAATGTTCTTAGTCGGTTGTCACGCTATACAAACTCCGGCACAATCTCTATACTATGCCTATCAATCAAATGCACAAGACCAACGATGCCACACCTGGCCATCGCCTAACATACGTAAACTTATCAATGGACCTTCCGTCCGCGACCCCTTCTCACAAAACTCGAAGGCTACAGTCTTCTAAAACACGGGATCCTTAGAGGTTCCTTTCTTTCCTTACTTGTCATACTTTCTCGTACTTTCAAACTTATCTAGTACACGTACAAAATCTCAAATATTGCTTCTATTCTCCAATCCTTGGAGTTACTAACCAAACTTGGCCATATAGTTACTTACATTCCCGTTAAGGCTCTTCTCGGTCCTTACGACCTAATTCCGGTGGAACGCATCCACAAACTTGTACAACAATTAATCAAACTTGGGCCTGACATCCTCAGGACCCTATCACATAACGGGACCATTTCTAACTGACATTACCCCATTCCATACTATCGGCTGACCCGAAATGAGTCCACAACCCGACTCACCGTCACACTTAACTCCTCATTCTTAGTCTGAAATAAATATTTCTCTTATCTCAAGGTACTTCTTACCCCATCCCCTATTCACTAGAGGTTCGTCACATAAGCCAAAGTATTTCTTACTGTACAATCTTCCCTATCGGTCTTACACTTATACGGGGTAATTACAACTTGTGAACTCTACATAACTATAGTCTCGGTTCACCTATCGTTCTTGTCAACATTCTTACTTCTCACTTTACTAATCAAAGTATCCCTACCTCTGGGGTACTATCACTTACAACTGCTAGCACCGCTATCTTGGTCAATAACATAACTGCTTCCCTCATGACCCTATAGTCTTCTCCTAACCGAGAAACTGGAGGCTCGTCTTTGGGGTCTCAAAACTGGCGCAAAAGAACTCGATCATGCGAACAACATCCGGTATAACACGGCATAAGCCCTATCAACTCTCTGAGTCTGACTAGTAGCTCCTGCTACTCCTTTGCCCTTCTGGGCGGCTGTTGCCCTCCTTGGAGGCATAACTGTAACACAACAATACGTCAGAGAGGAATTTCTTACTAACACAGCTCCATGGCACGATCTTAGAGTGAGAAGAATAGAAACCAACTCCTAAATGTCCTGTAGCCTCCTGTTTATGGGTGTGGCGCGCAACACACCGATAATCAAGACTCTACTAGACACGGTCTGTAGACATTCCGAGGACTGACTGCTCTGATACCACTCTGTCACACCCCGAACCCCGGGCCCGTGACTGGTGCCCTACCTGGGCACCCTTCTACCTTAACAACTAAGTACATTGCGGAAATTAATAACAGCTCATTTTTTTTAAAGCAACCGTACGTACAAGGCAAAGACGACTAGGCTGCCATATAATATACATAAACAAAAGACACTACACTGCACACGAGTCCAATCCCACATATGAATACAGACCTCTAGGAGTTAAATCAACTATGACGGACAAGGCCCCGTACCCATAAATGTACAAAAGCATCTTGAAGGAACTATACCAAAATGATAAACTCAGAACAAAGGAGCTATCCAAAACTCGGCAGGTCCTACACTGCCGATCACCAAATCATTACCTAAACTCGCGCATGAACGCAGCCCGAAGGAGGTCAATACGAAGAATGTACCAAGTATGTGAGCGATGAAATCAGTAATGAAATCATAACGATCTAAGCAAAGCAGGAGACATGTATGATAGCCTACCTACAATACACAATACATAAGCAGTCATATCAAGTCAGGGACGCAGGCCCTCAAAGTCATTACTCAAATATAACCATGGGTCTCACGCCCATAATATCAATCATGCCGTGGAATCCTTCCTCACCGTGATCCCATGATGTAATAACACCAATAAGGATACATGAACACCAAGTCCCACCTGTCCTAAATACCACGTGGTCTCATGCCCCTAATCCCACATCGTAAAAGCGTGACCATAGGGTAACACAAACAACCGGGACATATATGATACTCAAAATACAACACCTTGTGCCTTACTACAATGAGAGTAAACAGTAGTATCCTTACAATATAAAATAGGAAGCTCATGATCAAAGCAGGACCATCCGCCCGCAGTATTATTCAGCAATCCTATTCCTGGGACTATTTCACCCGCATAAGTCGCGTGGACCCGCATGAGGTATTCCTCGCATAGGCTGGACCCGCCCACATGGGACTATTTCACCCGCATAAGCCCTTTCGGACTCGCATGAGGTATTCCTCGCATAGGACTATTTCACCCGCATAAGCCCTTACGGACTCGCATGAGGTATTCCTCGCATAGGCTGGACCCGCCCGCATGGGACTATTTCACCCGCATAAGCCCTACGGACTCGCATGAGGTATTCATCGCATCGTGGGTAGCAAATCCACGGAATTATGCAAATGCCACCAACCCGGGGAATGACCCCGAAACGACTGATATAACAATAGCACACAACCGGCTATTTCTAGCACACATAGGCAAATCCTTAATTACAAGCCAAAGTCCTTACCAAGGCACACTTAGAATAATTCTCTTTAACAAGCCAAAGTACTTATCAAGGCACACTTAGACAAATTCTTAATTTATCAAGCCAAAATACTAATCAAGGCATACATAGAATAATTCTCTTTTAACAAGTCAAAGTACTTATCAAGGCACACTTAGACAAATTCTCAATTTATCAAGCCAAAGTACTAATCAAGGCATACATAGAATAATTCTCTTTTAACAAGTCAAAGTACTTATCAAGGCACACTTAGACAAATTCTCAATTTATCAAGCCAAAGTACTAATCAAGGCATACATAGAATAATTCTCTTTTAACAAGTCAAAGTACTTATCAAGGCACACTTAGACAAGTTCTCAATTTATCAAGCCAAAGTACTAATCAAGGCATACATAGAATAATTCTCTTTTAACAAGTCAAAATACTTATCAAGGCACACTTAGACAAATTCTCAATTTATCAAGCCAAAGTACTACATACGTACATTCTTTTATAAAAGACTCCTTTCTATGTAAAGCCCCAAGATACTAACACCCGTAGTATCAAGGCGTGTCTATTTTTCAAAGTAAGTTACTACACTTTTAGAAAACTCATTTCAAAGCTTGAAATCAAGTAACTCCAAATTTTCACAATCTAGGCAACTTATGCCGATTTAATCAAAATAGACAACTTTCTAAACCTTCCATAAAGCCGTTATAACCAACTTCCCATAAAGCCGTTATAACCCTTTATGGTTTTAGACGTATCCATTCCTTCAATAACCAAGAGACTTATACTATTAAAACCAAGTATCACATACTTACAAATCAAGTTCTTAACTTTCAAAATACTTCAAGTCTCTTAATAGTTAGAAAACAAGTTTTCTTCTACTTTTTAAACCTCAAGTAACTTCACCCTTAACGCAAGTTACTTCTCTTAAATCATGTCATTTCTCCTCTTTTAAAATCAAATAAGTAAATCACTCCTTTGACTCCCCTAAAGTCATTATAATGACCTTTAGGTTTTAGAACTAAGGCACTAGCCAAAAGATTTGGAAACCACTTCCTTTTCAAGTCTCTATGTACTTTAAGAAAAATACCTTCACTTTTAAGAATCCAAACTTCCCTAAGGAAATGGATTATACTACTTACAATTTAAACATCAAAGTACACTCAAGGAAGTACATAGAACAAATTCTATTTTAGGCAATCCAAATACAAGCAAGGAATGGATCATTCAAGGAGTAGAACTTACTTTCTTTATTCTAAGGAATCATGCTAGAAGAGGAGATAGTTCACATACCTTTTCCGCTAAATCCTCAAGCTAAGCCGAATACGCGTGCGTGAAGTGTCAACCTAAAATGGTCACAACAAGACTATCAACTTCTAGTCTCTATGTAGAATAATACTAAGTATTTAGTCTCTAATTCTACGGAAAATCACAAAGACTTCCTTTGTTTCTACTCACTTTGCCACCTTTTTCAAGGCCGAATACAATAACCAACAAGCCACATTTAAGGCTCCAACAACAACCAAACAAAGGGGATTACACGCCTTACACCACGTGTAAAATTCCGCCCCACAATTCATACAAGGTAGT
The DNA here is from genome assembly GCA_029844215.1 of Przewalskia tangutica. Lineage (NCBI taxonomy): Eukaryota > Viridiplantae > Streptophyta > Magnoliopsida > Solanales > Solanaceae > Przewalskia > Przewalskia tangutica. The sequence continues at coordinate 137,371,420 of CM056718.1, read as the reverse complement.
TCCATAATTAAAGCCATTCTCGGCCAACTTACAACCAACAACACTAAGTCTTTTCCAACCCTTTTCCAAATTCCAAGTTCTTAGGTCAACATGTTATTTAGTCATAGACAACATCAACAACTACAATTTCCTTCTTTATTCAACATGCGGCGACTTAAACTAATAACCAACTTGAATTCCAATCTTAAAGCTAAACATGCTAGATTTCGGATTAGGGTTCCAATAGTCAAAATACTTATCAAACTTCATACTATATAACACATGCTTGCTAAAATCCATAGCTACAACAATAAGTAAGTCTTAACTACTAAAACGACAAAATTTATACCTTTCCAAGCCCTTAAAATTTCCAAGATCCAAAGTCGCGCCTTAGCAATTCTTAGCTCCTTTCCTTAAGTCCCAATCCGCTCCAAGCATTCCTTAGAGGCCTATGAAGAACCCTTCTTCAAGTTCCAACTTCAAAGTTGAAGAACTCCCTTAGTTTCCGCCTTGCGACTAACGTGAAAATACGTTTTTTTCCGAAATCTTTCTATTGAGATATCCTTACAATACTCTTAGGAACCTTGGTTTAAAGTCTTGTGGCTAATGGATCACAAACTAAAAATTTTTGTGTGGGAATAATAGCAAACCCGAGAGGTCTCTTGTTCTTGGCACAAGTGTTCTCAAATTTTTCTAAGTGTTAAATGACAAGTCTTGCACTAGTAGTATACTTATAACACAATGGAGGGTTTAGATATCCACAAATGTGAGGCTAGGATGAAAATCACATGGATCAAGCTTATGTGGCAAGTTGACAAGTCAACAATGTCAAGCTTAGCAAGACTTATCTTCCAAGATGTTCAATGACCATAATACCCCTCCCCTAATTCGACCAAGACCACTTATGGGGGTGCCACGTGTCGCCCTCTCATTCGTCCATAAAATTCCGTAACCCTCGTGGGCCCCACAAAAATGTAAAATTCCTCGGGTGGGCCCCACGTGACCAAATCCGTAAAAAATAAATTTCCATAATTTTAATAAGTTCCATAATCTTCAAATAATGCCTTTTGAGAATCCAATTCTCAACAACGAACATTTTTCCTTTCCGACGTTCGGAAGATTTTCCGTCGGAAAAACAATTCTTCCTTTCGTACTAATTTCCAAGTCTTGTTTCCTTTCGTACATTCTCTTATATATGTTCTGTACTTTCGGGGTGTAACAGTCATCCTGCAGCATGTTACAATTCTAAATAACCTCTGGATAATAATAGCTTGTTAGGGGCAATTGAGGACGAGAACTACGGAAAAATCAAAGAATGTATAAGAGATTTTCCCCTTCCTTGCCCCATTTAATGCTTTTCCATCAACTGAAGCGGGAAGAGAAGGATCACGATGTGGAAAGATCTATCAATGATGAAGAAGTAAGAGAGAGTTTCTAAATCCGTTGCGCAACAAGCAGCGGATGAGCGCACTAGCGCGAAATCCGTTGCGCAACAAGCATCGGATGAACGCATTAGCGCGAAAGCCGATGCGCGTTATATAAAAACAGTTAATAAGTATGAATGAAATGATATGATCAAGGATCGAGGCATAAACCTTTTCCGTTTAATGAAGAATAGAAGGAAGGATTACAACAAAAAGTATAAAGGTGAATGAGATTATAGTTGTACAAGTTTTACAAAGGTATGATTACTCCAGAATAGCGTAACGACCAATGGTAGATGAGAGACAGTAAAAACTATTCCACTAAGAGTGGTGCACCTCTAATGTTCATGAAGATAGTATGAGGAATACTTTGAGATAAGAGACCCCCAATGCAACTTGAATGGAAATGTAAAGGTAAGACAAAGAACACTCGGTTGATAGGAGATCTAATAATGATAAGACAACAAAACTTGACAAGTCCTTGGATCATGTAACATCGTGAATTGAATCTAAATATATGAAGCATCGGTTCTACAACATATGCAATCATACATTTCAAAAAGTATGTAAACAGAAGTAACAATGAGTAAGGCTCGATATTAGCACCTAACATGTGAAAATGGGCCAGTGACGCCTATAGATACAAAGTAGACATTAAAGGTATATGTCAAGAAATAATGACATTAAAATGTCGATAAAATATTAGACAAATACGGATGTCTATGAGCATTATTGAATTGACCAAAGGTTCTACGAGATGGATAAGGTAATAGGTGTACAACTTAACGAGATCAAGGAAATCTTTTTTCCAAAGCACCATCGACAGAAAGTCTTAGCCATGAGGCAAGTGAAGGAATTCAAATCTAAGTATAATGACCAGGTTTGGATATAGTAGGGCAACATCATGTAATGCAAAATTCTTTAGAATCTTCCACGTATAGAATAAGGAAATAAGTTAACAAATTATCCTTTGAGGGATAGTAACGCCAAAGATTGAAATCAGGAATAATGTTTGAGAGTACGTATGTGTACCAGAATATTTTAGAATGAAGACGAGTACAGCAAGTAAGAAAATGAGTGAACAAGTGTCAAAAGAAGTAAGAAATGAAGTTGTTTATAATTACGAGTTGTGGGAATGTACAAAAAAATTCCTTTCAGACCATGAATGAGAGTTAACTACGATGATATGCGCATGTCAGATTCGAATGGCATTGTCTGTTAAGTATTCACAATTGAGATACAACAAATATAAGAGTTTTCAGCACACTAGTTAGTAAACAAAGCTAAGTTGACAGTATGATCATTGACCCACAAGTGGCTTGACTAATGTGAGGACTAATGAGAGAAGTTGACCTGAGGGAACACATCATTTAGCTAAGTGAGAGTCCGATTGGAGGATTCAGATACTGATAGCCTTATGACTCAGAATACAACAGGGTCATCCATTATACTGGAAGAAAAGGAACATCATGATGAAGATCCTATTTAGGGAAGATCGGGAAGAATATTTAACAAAAGAGAACCGCAACCTCAAGTATAATAGAGCGGGACCCCAGATGGAAGTTCCATTTGTGTATTTCTAATGTAGTAGGATTACGAGACAAAATTATGACAAGGGTGCATTGCTCACGATATTCTATTCCCTGGATCTAATAAGATGTAACATAATATCAAAAGTATGTATTGATGGGACAACATGGATAGGAATATTGTGGAATTGGTAGTTTAGTGTCTTAATTGTTAGCAAGTAAAAGTGGAGCACCAAAAGCCCGACGTCTTGTCTCGGAATATTGATGTCCCGATGTGGAAATGAGAAATGATTAATATGGATTTCATTACGGGTTTACCTCGATCTTATAATAAGTTTGATCTTATTCAGGTGATTGTTGATAGACTGACCAAATCAACTCATTTCTTGGCGGTCAAAACTACATATTCAGCCGAGGACTATGCAAAGTTGTACGTTAAGGAGATTGTTCGCCCTCATGTTGTTCTTAGTTCTATTATGATTGAACGAGATGCAAACTTCACAGTTATTTCTGGAGATCATTTCAAAAGGGTTTGGGCACTCAAGTTGATTTTAGCACAACTTTCCACCCTCAGACAGACGGACAGGCCGAGCGTACGATTCAGACACTCGAGGATATGCTATGAGCTTGTATATTGGACTTCAAGGAAAGTTGGGGTGATCATTTAACCCCTTATTGAATTTGCATATAATAACAGTTATCATGCTAGCATTAAATTGGCCCCATACGAAACTTTGTACGAACCGAAATATAGAACTCCTATCGAATGATTTGAAGTATGCGAATCATAATTATTTGGGCCTGACTTAGTGCACCATGCTATAGAGAATGTGAAGCTTATCCAAGAATGGTTGGTAACCACTCAATGTTGTATTCAGATGTGCGATGGCAGGACTTAGAGTTCTAAGTGGATGATTGGGCCTTCTTGAAGATTTCTCCTATGAATGGTGTAATGAGATTTAGGAAAAGGGGAAAGCTTAGCCCAAGGTACATTGGGCCATATCGCATAATTTGAAAAATCAGCCAAGTGGCTTACGAATTAGACTTGACTTCGGAGATAGAGTTTGACCATACAATTTTCCATGTTTCTATATTAAGGGTGTGTGTTGGGGACCCTTCCCAGATTGTACTCAATTGTCGTTGTGAAGGTTACAGAGGATCTATCATACGAAGAGGTTTCTATTGTCATCTTAGATTGACAAGTCCGCAAATTGAGGACTAAAGAAGTAGCCTCCGTGAAAGTTTCGTGGCGGAATAAGAAATAGAGGAAATGACATAGGAAGCGGAAAAGGATATGAAACATAAACATCCCTACCTATTTCAGACCAATGTCGGGGTTCCGAAAGAAGCATAATGTGAATTCTATTTTGTATTATTGTAATTAATGCTTGAGGATCATGTGTGGTCGGATGTAAATACACGTTTTATATTATATGACCCCATGAAAAGGTGGTTGTGTTTTTTGGCTACGTGACGGAGATTAGATATGTCACCCCAACATCCGAGGATGAAAGTTTCCAAGGGGGAAATAATATAACACCCCATACTTTCGGATGATGGTTTGAATAGCTAGACGTATGCAAGTAGACCTGAGGCCGAGAAAAGATTGTTATATGGAGGTATGCACATCAAGAGCTTAATATATAAAAGGTTGCGGTCCTGAATAATTTAGGATTTAATAAGTGTGACCGCAGTGATTTGAAATAATATTTTGTATGTATCAAAAGAAATTACGGACTAGAGCTATAACATACGATTGTGATAAAGAGTACATGAAGTATGTTAAATGTATTTTAATATGTAAACAGTTTGAGATGAGGAGTGACGTGGGAGACAAGATCTTAAATATTAAGTAGAGCAAATGATAAGTGGCATGATGCCTTTCCACGCGTCAAAAATTAAAGGAACCAATATTACTATGCATTACTAGGTATATGTGTCATGTTTCGATGTAGGATAAGTATGGAAAGGGTGATCTATAAATGGATCCCACGAAATTAGTAAGAGGTTTTATGAAATTGTCACTTCTCTTTGAAATTTCAAAAGAAGAAATGGACAACAAGCCATTTTGTTTTTCGACGAGCATTAGAGGGATTATAGAGTATCCTCTCGCTTGGAAAATTATAGGTACACAACGAATTATTTTGGAAACAACAACGTGGATTCATTTTTGGCAAGCAACAACGTTGTTTTCCTACATAAAGCAAGTCAGAGATTTCTTCGTAATGAAGTAAGGTGAGAAAAGCTCTAAGAGGACGATAAAGATTAATATATGTTGGAATGATTGATCTCATAGTAATTATTGAAGGATCGGAATTCTAGGTATGTTAAGGCAAAAAATTCTTTTTTTTGGCATGTTCTAAGTACGAAATACAAACGTAATATTATCTCATAAATAATTTTACTCTTAGTTGTTAATAAAGTTCATGTTATTCATTCCTATATTCAAAGCATATCTAAATATGTTTCTAAAATCCTTATTGACGTATATGAAAAATATGTTAGTATTCTTGATGTTAATCAGAGGTGGATCGATATTACATCACTCCGATAAAATTATAGTATCTTATTATCATTCATGCATTATATTCATGTATATATCTTGACCTCAAATGCATGGGGATGGGAAATGGGATTCGGCACCGTCTGCCGCTAGTACATATATACACGATAATTATTATGCCCACAGAGGCCGATAAAGTAGCTCGCCTAAAAGGAGAGGAACGAAGCTTCGTCTTTGTTTTTCTTCAAACCCCTAATCCACTTCTACTCCTATTCCACCAGAGCCCGACCTTCCTAATAAGTCCTTGGTTTGGTGGTTGCTACCAAGACGATTTTTTATGCCCATCAAAGGACCTCGAGATGCTAACATATGCCCACAGAGGTTGTTATGGTAAGAAAGATGCCCAACGAGGCCAATGGAGTTATATACACATATATATATGTATGACCGTATTGTGCATGACACTTAGGCATATTATGGCCCTCAGAGACATTCTACACAGACTTGATACTTATGCATATTATGGCCCTCAGAGGCATTTTCTACTGGTTGGTTGTTTCTTATCTCGTGTTACTTTCAGGTCTCTATTATGCTAGTTGTCATGTCTGATATACTCGGTATATCAGTCGTACTGATGTCTTTTTTATCGGGATGTTGCGTTTCATGTCTGCAGGCTCAGGTAAACAGGGTGACGGTCTACACTAGTAGGTTGCTGGTTCAGCGGATATTGGAGCACTCCATTTATTCCGGAGTAGCAGTCTAATCTTGGTATGGTATTTTTAAATATGTCTAAATCTTATGATGTCACATACTCTTTAGAGACTTGTAGACAGTTGTCCTGTGTATAGTAGTCGTGTATGGCCCTGTCAGCCTTGATGTGTGTGTCAGCAAAATGTTTGGTAATGGTCCTTGTGACCATGATTAGGTATGGTTAGATGTTACATATATGATTAGTGGTACTTGGCAAGGAAGATCTGGGTGCCCGTCATGACCCCCGGTTTGGGTCGTGACAACTCATTTCTACGTAAACCAATAAAAAAACGAGAAAAGAAATAGAAAAAGCCATTTTTTTTCTATTCACTCATGATCTGTTACTGACTAGCAAGTAATAATTGAAAAATGATGTTTTATTGCTTGCATTAAGATTTAAAACATGTCGGAAGAGAAAAGCCAATCAATCAAAATCAAGAAAAAAAAACAAAAATAGAGAATCAAGATCACACAGGTAAAAAAACATTTAGTGATTTTTTCACATCTAAATTTAGTGAAAAAAGTTATCTGATACCCGTGCTAGTTAGAGGCAACAAGTAACTAATTGGTAAAGTTATTTGAATGTTCTCAAACACTTGTTGTATACGTACTGTTTTCATAGAGTAAATATTACTCTGGTAATACCAAAATTATGTATGTACAATCCTTGGTGATGTTGATTTTTCTTTTGATGTATCCATATATTTTGCATTTTGCTAGATAGTATGGAATTAATATATAGTAGTAACTAATGATATGTTAATCTACATCTTGTGCAGGTTCAACAAGACCATGTTTAAATGTAAGAGAGTGCCACGTTAACTGTGGTAAAGGTTCTCCAATTTGTGTACACAATACTTGGTTGTATTGCAAGTGTGATATGTACTTTCCACCCACAGCTAATAATGCAACCAATCTAATTCTTGGTGCTTGTTTGCAATTTAACATATGTTTGTTGGGTGTGTTTCTTTTCACAGTAATAATGTTACCTCTTTGCCTATCAATAGTCAAGTTCGTTGCTCTTTGGTGCGGTTCTCTAGATGGAGCAAAATGCTTGTTTTGAGGAGTCGTCACCTAATTAGTTAAGTGAATTAGGACACTTAAACTATTGCAATAAAAATACTGCAATTGATCTTCATTTAATGATCTGCGAAATTAATGAGATTCTGGATAAGAGTTATTTATTATCCTAAAGGGAAGATGTTAGACATCCTTTAAGATCCGCTAACTTGCACTTATCCGGTTAAACCTAGGTTAATTATTATACTAAAGAAAATGCATTTTTTTATATACAAAATTAACTATTTAAAAGATGCAATGACAAGAATAAATAAACTAGAGACATTTTGAAACATGCTTGACGAGCATAAGAAAATAAAACTAGCGACGGGTTTCTGATTTCAATCTATCCTTTTTTTAATTATTAATTCTAAGTCTTCCTATTCTAAATATTTCAATAATTAAAATTACTATGAAAATACAATACAGAATGAAATAAAAGCTGAATTTAAATGCACAACAAACAATAAAACTCCGAAGGGTGTCTTCTTGTCTTCTTTAGCCCTTTTAGGCATTCTGCACAAGATGTATTTCCGGATACTTGTATAAACACTTAGTAAAAGTGTTAGTACGAGAATAAATAATTATCAAACGATGACAAGAATTAATAAGTAAACAAAAAGTAAAAACCCTCTTTTGTACATTGCAGGCCTTGGAAATCAGACGAAGATTCCTTCATCGGCCATTTTGTATCTGTTCAAAATCAGTGTGCCAACAATGTAGCATTTGTTCTAAATCAGTTTAATAAAATAAAGGGGCAACATAGTCAAAAAAGCATTCTGAAATCCAACGGACAGTAAACAGTTCGCAACAACATAGCCAAGAATGGTTCATGAACATTACAAGGAGCAACAATAACACCGGAAATAGTAGAAACATGGTAGGCCAGTTTACCGGAAAACCAGAGGTCCGCCGGAGTTTTTTTAAAACTCCGACGGGATACTAAAATCAAAAAAATCAGTCCAAATAACCGACAACAACCATAAAATGAAGTCAACAAGGTGACCGGAATTTTTAAATTTCGATCAAAACAAAAATCAGAAAAATCCGCAACAGATACCCAAAGTAAAGCCATTAAGGTCGTTGAAGTTTTTAAACTTCGGTTAGTTACCCCAAAGTCACAAAAATCAGTCCAACAAACAAAGCGACAAACAGATCAAAAATAAATAGCCAACAGAGGTCGTTAGAGTTTTTAAACTCCGGTTAGTTACCCCAAAGTCACAAAAATCAATCCAACAAACAAAGCGACAAACAAATAAAAAATAAATAGCCAACAGAGGTCGTCAGAGTTTTTAAACTTCGGTTAGTTATCCTAAAGTCACAAAAATCAGTCCAACAACAAGTAAAAATAACAGAAGCAGTAGCTAGTTCACCGGAGACAAGTTATCACCGGAAAAATTCAAAATGTCGCCTGAAAACCAGAAATCAGTCCAACAGTACAAGCATATAACAGGTCCCGAAAAATACAACCAATATAGGTCGTCAGAGCTTTAAAACTCCGGCCAAATACCCCAAAAATAGGAAAATAAGTCCGGCAAATTTGTGAAATGGTAGAGGCAGTGACAAAATCACAACAATATAATGACAACAAAGTCGGAGAACATACTCGCCCGGGCGACAAATATTATGTAAAAATCAACCCGAAGCAGATCGCACAAAATAAAGCCAACAACACAACAAAAGAGGAAAGGAGGGTCGGCGTAGCCTCGTCGGCAAAAATATCGGAGCGACGCCGGAACCTCTTTCAGGTCAGTTCTAAAAAAAGTAAAATAACACAACAAAAAGAAACCAAGTATCATCATAGCTCAGTGGTGGCTGCTCCGGTTCACCGGAGCTTGAAGCTCCTCACCAGAGCAGTGGTGGCGACGAGAGTAAAAGAGGGCAATGGGGGGTTGATTCATCTGGGGTATGGCGTTTGTTGGTGATGTGGATGGTTCACCGGAGCTCGGAGCTCCGGCGGCGACGACGACGGGAGAAGAGTTTTGGCAGTGGGAATGGATAAAAACAAATGGAGGAATAACATATTATAGGTGGGCTGTTGACTGGACTCCAAATAGAGTGAGAGGGGTAAAATAAAATGAGAGAGAGGGTGGGGTGCGGCTGATGTTCTTTTGGAATGGAGGGAAATATGTTATTTTATAGAGATTTTTAGGGTTTTGGTTTGATTTTGTGGGGAAAGGATGAAAGTGTGCTGGGCTTTATTTTTTGGGCCTCGGTTTATTTTAGGGGAATTTAATTGATTTTTTTATTGGTTGGGTAAGAGGAAATAAAATGGGTATTTGGATGAAAGGGTTTGGTTAAAATATGAAAGGGGCTTATTATTTTAAAATAAAAATTATCTAAAGAGATGTAAATTATTAAAATAAAATGACGGTGTAATAATAATAAAAATAATATTAAGAAAGTTCTAATGCTTAATTAAAAAAAAAGAGATACAATGCCATTTATAAAAAAATAAACATAGAATATTAGGTAAAATTTTAATTATTATAAGAAAAAATGCAAAAAATGTGGTGTCCAAAAATACTTAAAATTGACACAATAGCAAAAAAAATGGGTCAAAATTAGGTGTCAACAGCTTGTCCCTCTTTGGCTGAAGACGATGAAAGAGTTTTGGACAAAGAAGTTGACTTGTAGTCAATTTTGTCTCCATCGTCAAAATTAGAACAAAGATCAGAAAATGCATGGGCAAAAAGAATTTTAAGAAGAATTAAAAGCAAAGCTGATGCAGATTCAAAAATTTTATCCCAGTGTTGAATTATGATAACACTGGGTTGCTACGATGCTAAAAATCAAAGACAGGCAGACGCCGATTAAAAAATGTTCCAGTGTCGAATTATGATGACATTGTGTTGCTGCGATACTAAAAAATTAAAGACAGACAGACGCCGATTCAAAATTGTTCCAGTGTCGAATTATGATGACACTGAGTTGCTGTGATGCTAGAAAATTAAATACATACAGACGTCGATTCAAAATTATCCCATTGTCGAATTATGATGATACTGAGTTACTGCGATGCTAGAAAATTAAAGACGGGCTGACGCCGATTCAAAATTGTCCCAGTGTCGAATTATAATAATACTGGGTTGCTGCGATGCTAGAAAATTAAAGACGGGCTGACGCCGATTCAAAATTTATCTCATTGTCAAATTATGATGACAATGGATTATTGGTGTTGCGGGATGTTGGAAGGTACATGGTATTCGTTCCATGAAATGCCTCTAGGGTGTTTGTTTCCGAGGTCAAAATGCAAAGAAAATGAAGAGGACGTCATTTCTGGATGCAAAACGGATGTTCGTCATTTTTGGACGAGGGTGACGTCGTTTTTAGATGCAATGATGATGTTCATCATTTCTGGATGAAGATGACATCGTTTTTTGATGCAGTGCAGATGTTCGTCATTTCTAGACGAAAATTGAGTCATTTCTGGACGCAGTGCAGATGTTCATAGTTTCTGGACGAAAATGACATCATTTCTGGACGCAGTGCAAATATTCGTCATTTCTGGATGAAGATGGAATCATTTCTGAACACAATGTAGATGTTCGTCGTTTCTGGATGAAGATGACATCGTTTCATGATGCAATGCAGATATTCGTCATTTCTGAACGAAGATGACATCATTTCTGGACGCAATGCAGATATTCGTCGTTTTTGGACGAAGATGGTGTCGTTTCTGGATGCAATGCAGATGTTCGTCGTTGCATAGACGAAAAATCGATGAAGTCGTTGTATAGGCTTAAATGAAATGACGTCGTTGCATAGACGTGATGCAGATGTTCGTCGTTGCATAGACGCGATGCAGATGTTCGTCGTTGCATGGACGAAACATAGATGAAGTTGTTGCATAAACTTAAATATAATAGCATCGTTGCATAGACGCGTTGCAAATGTTCGTCGTTGCATAGACGAAACATAGATGAAGCCATTGCATATGCTTAAATAAAATGACGTTGTTATATAGAAGCGATACAGATGTTCATCGTTGCATAGACAAAATATAGATAAAGATGTTGCATATGCTTAAATGAAATAACGCCGTTGCATAGACGCGATGCAGATGTTCGTCGTTGCATAGACGAAACATAGATGAAGTTGTTGCATAAGCTTAAATGAAATGACGTCGCTGCATAGACACGATGCAGATGATCGTCGTTGCATAGACGAAAGATAGAAAAAGTTGTTGCATAGGCTAAAATTAAATGACGTCATTGCATAGACGCGATGCAGATGTTCGTTGTTACATTTATAAAACATAGATAAAGACGTTGCATAGACTTAAATGAAATGACGTCGTTACATAGACACAATGCAGATGTTCGTCGTTGCATAGACGAAACATAGATGAAGTCGTTGCATAGGCTTAAATAAAATAACGTCGTTGCATAGACGTAGTGCAGATGTCATCGTTGCATAGACGTTGTGCAGATGTCGTCGTTGCATAGACGTTGTGCAGATGTCGTCGTTGCATAGACGTTGTGCCGATGAAGCCGTTGCATAGGCTTAAATGAAATGACATTGTTGCATACACGCGATGCCGATGTTCGTAGTTGCATAGACAAAATATAGATGAGTCTATTACATATACTTTAATGAAATGACGTTGTTGCATAGACGCGATGGAGATGTTCATCGATTCATAGATGAAACATAGATGAAGCTGTTGCATAAGCTTAAATGAAATGACGTCGTTGCATAGACGCGATGCAGATGTTTATCGTTGCATATACGCGATGCAGATGTTCGTCGTTATATAGACGAAACATAGATGAAGTTGTTGCATATGCTTAAATATAATGACGTCGTTGCATAGACGCGTTGCAAATGTTCGTCGTTGCATAGACAAAACATAGATGAAGCCGTTGCATATGCTTAAATGAAATGATGTCATTGCATAGACGTGAGACAGATGTTTATCATTGCATAGACGAAACATAAATGAAGTCGTTGCATAAGCTTAAATGAAATGACGTCGTTGCATAGACATGATGCAGATGTCGTCGTTGCATAGACGAAACATAGATGAAGCAGTTGTATAGGCTTAAATGAAATGACGTCGTTGCATAGACGTTGTGCAGATGTCGTCGTTGCATAGACGAACATGATGAAGTTGTTAAATATGCTTAATAAAAATGACGTCGTTGCATAGACGTTGTGCAGATGTCGTCGTTGCATAGACGAACATGATGAAGTTGTTTCATAGGCTTAATAAAAATGACATCGTTGCATAGACGTTGTGCAGATGTCTTCATTGCATAAACGAACATGATGAATCTGTTGCATAGTCTTAATGAAAATGACGTCATTGCATAGACATTGTGCAGATGTCGTCATTTCATAGACGAACATGATGAAGTCGTTGCATAGGCTTAATGAAAATGATGTCATTGTATAGATGTTGTGCGGATGTCGTCGTTGCATAGACGAACATAATGAAGCCATTTCATATGCTTAATGAAAATGACGTCGTTACATAGACGTGATGATGTCGCCATTGTGTTAACGATGATGATAGAGGTGTCGTTGCATGGATGTATTGTTGCTGATGTCTCTACATGGATATAATGCTGATGCGACGTCGTTGTATGAACGTTGTGCGTTTGCGACCCGAATGAGTTGAAATGATGTTGAAGTTCTTGCAAACCCAATCTGGATGAAGAGTTAATGCATGCATATATGTAAGGTAAAAATGAATAAATGAGGATTAAATATGACCCTGTGAGTCGAAATATCATCCTTGTACGGACATAATGCAGTTGGGACCCTGTATGTCAAGATGGTGCTTTTGTACAGATGCCAAACATGAATGTGATCCTCGCGAGATGAACTGTGATGCAGAAGTTTTTTGCAAAACTAGGCATACATGTTTCGGCTTCCTGCCTTTGTCAACCTGAAAACTCAAAGAAATTTGTGAGTTTGGGCGGATGGACGGTTGATTCATGTTGACTTTGTAGCTATGGCTATTGACACTAGCACGCTCAGACTGGTTTGGACAGAAGGCTCAATTGGCCAGCTCTTTTCCCTGTCTATTGTCGTCTTCTCGCAGTGAATCCTTAAAATGCCCCAGTTTCTGATAGATGAAGATGTTGACCTTTCAACTTGGCAAGATTGAGTCCTGCGTAGGTAGCTTGTTTGCTCTATCAAAGTGATCAAATGAGCTTATTTTGTTATGTGCAGAACAAAGGGAGATAGATTTCTAAAGGGTGTGACCGAAGCCGATGTGGCTGCCTATGTATCCCACCGAGGGAATCAGGTCAAGACGTAGTTCGTGATGCAAAAAATAGGATTGTAAGGTTTTCAAAAGTTGGACCGAAGCCGTTGTGGCCGCCTACGTATCCCGTTAATGGAATCAGGTCAAGACGTAGTTTGTGATACAAAAAATAAGGATTTTTATGATTTTTAAATGACGGGGGACTGAAGACAATGTGGCCGCCTACGTATCCCATAGAGGGATTCAGGTCAAGACGTAGTTCGCGATGCAAAAAATAGGATTTTTATGATTTTCAAATGATGTGGGACCGACGCCAATGTGGCCGCCTACGTATCCCACAGAGGGAATCAGGTCAAGACGTAGTTTGTGATGCAAAAAATAGGATTGTAAGGTTTTCAAAAGTTGGACCGAAGCTAATGTGGCCGCCTACGTATGATGTCAAGGGAATCAGGTCAAGACGTAGTTCGTGATGTAAAAAATAGGATTGTAATAATTTTCAAGTGATGTGGGACCGAAGCTAATGTGGCCGCCTACGTATCCCGCATAGGAAATCAGGTCAAGACGTTGTTCGTGATGCAAAAATAAGAATTTTAATATACATATTTTGTCATTTTTTTCTGAAAAGAAAACATAATCACGTTTGACTTCAGTTGGTATCAACAATTAGTATTGTGCATAAGGATTCCTGTTATTTACTTTTAGTCTAACCGGAACTGACTCCAGGGTAATTCATACAGCTTCAGATGGTACCTCAGACATACCTAAGTATCAACACACTTGCTCGCAACCAAGGTTTCGAACTACACATATCCTCACGTTTCAAATGCTCTCTCTGAAAGAAAGTCTCATCCTCACATATATTCCAGTATTTTCAATTTTGGGACGTTTAGAGACACACACTCACACTCAGAAAGATGTTCAATGAATGCAATTGTGATACCATAGGCTTGACCGTCATGTAAGTATCCACTAATGTGAGAACCCTCAGTATAAGATCATGCAGAGCTTGTCATGGGCTTGTAATGTAAATTTGGGGGAAGAGATGAATATCATTTGGGTAAAAAGTGACTAATCCTTCCTCGAGCATTGGACTACGTCCGCGCTTGATATTTGTGCGCTTTAATGCTGACCTGCTTCCTTTTTTGTTCCAGTTCTTTTGTACTGACTTCTTTTGAAGCCCCACACAATACACATGAAATGATGAGGTTGATTTCGTTCTTATCTTTAAAGCATGCAATACAGTTTCATTACAGGTGTGGATGAGAGGTACCGAGAGAATTTATGGTTTACCACGAAGCAAGTCCTTTTCACAATATCGATTGTTATATATCATTTCTTATGCACACTTCTAACTGTGTTAGTATCAACCAAGTCAAACAAACACTTAATTTTTTTTTTGTATTTTTTAATAACGTTTTTTTTTGTATTTTGAATAATTTTTTATTTATTTTTTAATAAAGGGTACCGAATCTGAATAGGGTTGCCTACGTATCTCAATTTTAATAAGAATCAGGTGCGCGTAGTTCATTCAGATAGGTTATAAAATATATGCTTGAAAAATAATTTATCCATGATATGATGCAAGAGTAAAAGCTGTGCAAAACAAATTATTGTCCACTATAGAATGAATGCAAAGTAAAATGACTGTCCATGATATGATGAATGTAATAAAAAAATGAATGTTCGTGATAAAATGAATGTAATGAAAAAATGAATGTATACGATATGATGAATGAAATGCATGGGTGAACCAAATATGTCCTTTTTATTATTATCATTTTTTTATGTGGTGCTGAACCCAAGATGGGTTGCCTACGTATCACACCGTGTGATGAGAATCAAACACGCGTAGTTCGAAAGATGTGTTGTGCAATGTAAAGGAATTATATAATGAAAACAAAGCACATAAATTTATTTACAAATATGTATAAAATACAAAAGTATAGAAAAACCCAGAGCGATGTCTCGTCGAATCTTGTTATTGGCTGACTTCTTTCGGTCAACATAACTTCTAGTCATTTCTGTAATGTTTTTTTTTCTTTATTTCTTTTTTATTCCTTTTTTTTAACTACCGCCCTCGACTGTTTGCGAGGACGGTCTTCCTGCAAAATTAATATGAAAAATGGGTGAGAGTAGGAAAGTCACAAAATAATATAATGTAAGGGTGTGACAATATAGTCAAAGACTCCCCTGATTGGTTCGACCGGACTGGAGGTTGATACTTCACAAGGTCTGAGTCATGTTGTTTAAGAGCGATTTACCCAGTAGAAGTCCCGATTGGAGTGTGACAGCAAAAAGTACAAAAATGCAAATGCTCGCGCCCAGAATTGCAAGCACATGACATAATAAGTACAAAGTTGAAATGATAAATATTGCTTTAAATAATATATACAAAGTTGCTAGCGACACACAATAGTATACAAATAGCATGCAAATCAAGCACGCACCTTAATATGCCTGGGACCTCTCTTATGCCAGAGGTGGGCCTAAACGCCAGATATGCGAGATTGTGATAGATTGATCTAAGTTGTTAAACATTAATGTTTGTTGGAAATAAAGACAAGATGAATGTACATTTTCCAATTTTGTCATTTCATGATTAAACTTGAATTCATCTATCATTATCACGCTACACATATATGCTTATTGGTCGTTGGGTTGTGAAAACCCGTCGACAATGTGGTGGATTTCCTAATTGTGGAGACGATACCAAGGTCCGACATACCTAAGATATATGCATGTATGACTTAAAATAATGGTGGTATAGCTCTATCCTACATTTGCTAAGATTTGGCTTACTAGACAGAAGGTTCCCGAGCGGACTACTCGAGAGAAAAGGCTACGCGGCCACCGGTTGGACCGGACACTCCACTTATATGCCAACTCTCTTAAATTTGGGTTTCATGAAAGAAATTTGTTGATGCACAAAGCACACCTCGCGTGTAGTGTGTGATAGTGTTGATTTTCTAGAATGGAAGAAGTATGAGTGGAATGACAATTTAAGGAAAACAGTAAAATAAAGTAGCAATTAAAGCAGTTAATCACAAAATTAAAAGTGAATAATTTAAAGCATTTACAATAAAAATGAAAGTAAAATAAAGCACAATATTTAATTAACCTGGGTTTGCTATGGTTAAGAACCTGATATCCCCAGTGGAGTCGCCATGCTGTCGCGCTCGTTTTTTACCTCGGGGTCTGAATGGTGCTGGAACGTTGCTCTTTGGCGCGGTTCCCTCGATGGAGCAAAATGCTTATTTTGAGGAGTCGCCACCTAATTAGTTAAGTGAATTAGCACATTTGAACTATTGCAATAAAAATACTACAATTAATCTTCATTTAATGGTCTACAAAATTAATGAGATTCTGGATAAGGATTCTTTATTATCCTAAAGGGAAGGGGTTATGCATCTTTAAGATCCGCTCACTTGCGGTTATCCGGTCAAACCTACGTTAATTATTATGCTAAATAAAATGCATTTTTTATATACAAAATTAACTATTTAAAAGATGCAATGACAAGAATAAAAATAAACTAGAGGCATTTTGAAACATGCTTGACGAGCCTAAGAAAATAAAACTAGCGTCGGGTTTTCGATTTTAATCTATCCCTTTTTAATAATTAATTCTAAGTCTGTCTATTCTAAATAATTCAATAATTACAATTACAATGAAAATACAATACAAAATGAAATAAAAACTGAATTTAAATGCAACAACAAAAAATAAAACTCTGAAAGGTGTCTTCTTGTCTTCTTTAGCCCTTTTAGGCATTTTGCACAAGATGTATTTCCGGATACCTGTATAAACACTTAGTAAAAGTGTTAGTACGAGAATAAATAACTCTCAAACAGTGACAAAAATTAATAAGTAAAACCCGTCTTTTGTATAGGGAAGTCTTCGAAATCAGACAGAGATTCCTTCATCGTCCATTGTAGTATCAGTTCAAAATCAGTGTGCCAACAATGTAGAATTTGTTCTAAATCAGTTTAATAAAATAAAGGGGCAAAATCGTCAAAAAAGTAGCCTGAAATCAAACGGACAGTAAACAGTTCGCAACAACATAGCCAAGAATGGTTCATGAACAATACAAGAAGAAACAATAACGCCGGAAATAGTAGAAACATGGTAGGTCAGTTTACCGGAAAACCAGAGGTCCGCCGAAGTTTTTTAAAACTACAGCGGGATAATAAAATCAAAAAAATCAGTCCAAATAACCGACAACAACCATAGAAAAATGAAGCCAACAAGGTGACCAGAATTTTTAAATTCCGGTCAAAACAAAAATCAGAAAAATCCGCAACAGATACCCAAAGTAAAGCCATCAAGGTCGTTGAAGTTTTTAAACTCCGGTTAGTTACCCCAAAGTCACAAAAATCAGTCCAACAAAAAAAGCGACAAACTGATCAAAAATAAATTGCCAACAGAGGTCGTCGGAGTTTTTAAACTTCGGTTAGTTACCCCAACGTCACAAAAATCAGTCCAACAAACAAAGTGATAAACATATCAAAAATAAATAGCCAACAGAGGTCGTTGGAGTTTTTAAACTCCGGTTAGTTACCCCAAAGTCACAAAAATCAATCCAACAACAAGTAAAAATAACAGAATATTAAAAGTGCTTAAAATAGGTGCTAAATATGCTAAAGGTGCTAAAAGTGCTTAAAAGGTGCTAGAATATTAAAAGTGCTAAAAGGGTGCTAAAAGGTTAAAATTTAAAAGTAAAATGTGCTAAGTGATAAAGGGGTTAAAGGGTAAAGATGCTAAAAGGGGTGCTAGGGTTCGCGGAGTCGCCACCTAATTATTTTGGGTGAATTAGGACACCTAAGGGTCAACTAGGTTAAAGTCAACGTTAACTCCATTTTTATGGTCTGCAAAACTTATGTGAGATTCTGGGCAAGGGTTCTTTATTATCCTAAAGGGAAGGGGTCAGGCACCCTAAATGATCCGCTAAGTTGCGGTTGTCCGTTCAAACCTAGGGTTAATTATTTATGCTAAGAAAAATGTATGTTAAAAATATTTAAGTAAAAGATGTTGTAAATATCCCTAAGAGGAAATACATTTTTTGATGATAAAAGAAAATCATAATGTTTGTTTATAAAATAAGGTTAACTTTGAAGGAGCATATTCGTTCGTAAAATACTTAAATAAGATGTTTATATTGCATAGCATAATATAAAGGGTAGTAATGCAAAATTAGTTATGGCAAAGTATGCATTTATGAAAATATGCCTAACATGTAAAAGTGTCTATTAGGCAAGAGATAATAAAAGTATGACTTTTAAAATAATGTATGCAATAGTAGAGTTTATAAGAAAATGAGTTCCTCATGTTAGATAATATTTTAACTAGATGAGTAGCCGTGCTAGCGAGAGTTACGAAGTGGTTTAATGTAACTTAGGCGGTGTATTACAAGCTAAGAACAATTAACTTAGGGGAAATGGATTTCTGGTATCAAACTACCTTCTAATTTATTGAGTTAAGATTAACTACTCTTAAGTATAACATTAATAATGCAATGTTAGACAATTAGTTCACAACAAATAAATGGGGGGCAGGATAAGAAAACAATAAAGGTGACTCGAGGAAATAGCGATGTCGTTCGCCGGTGGCTTGGTGTTTTCGAGGCGGAGATGAAGATGCACATAGATGTAGGTCCTCGTTTGTTGTAACTCATGATGAGTCTCGCCATGAGCTCTTCATTTTTGCTTCGATGCGTTTCATGTAAAAGAAAGAAAGGAAAAGGATTAGAAGGTATCCAAATTTGATTGAATCATAGATGTCATTCGCACGCACATTAGCAACTTGAGCTGTAATAATCAGTAAATGAAATGACATAACTATAATGAAATTGTGATAATGAACAGACGCAACAATGCAGTGAGCTAAATGGGCTTAGCCCCAAACATACACACATGCCAGATAGACCATACGGGACTTCAACTGAAAAGTGACGAAGATAAATTAGCATAATACATATATTCAGATTCGACAAGAGGGGAGGATAATTCGGTTCACATATATGTTTGGAAGACACAGACGAAAACCGAATTCACCCATTAACTTCTCATACAAGTGCAAATTTCTTTCCCAGACCAACATGCAGAATTTAACCCAAATAAACATAATAACCCAGACTTTGGATTTTAAATCAGAACCTGCAATACTGCGTACCCAGTCATACATAGGGAAGACTAGTTTTCTGTTATATTGTTGTCATTCAAACTCACTTTAAGCATAGAAGTAGATATCCAGGGACTGGCATATATGGGGGCACAATACACAGACATGGTCAAATTAGTATTGCCAACAGCTTCGTGCACCATGTCCGCAATTCAATAACTCGATATAAATTACAATCAGTATTTCAGGATTTAATCTGAAAACCTTATATAATCTTAAGCTCGACAACATATACCAAACAAATGCATAGGAGATATATAGCATATGACACAGTGTATTTAGGCATTACTAGTCCTGTGAACAAGTTGACAAACAATTTTAACAATAACCGACATCTCCTACGCGCATTGATGAACACAAATACGAACGGACTAACACATGTTTAACACACAACACATAATGATACAAAAGTAAACTGAGAGGATTTTTTTGGGTTTACCTTCTCCGGAAAGTGAACCGAGGCAGCGTGTCAAGCCGCCGATTCACTCAGAGAATGCGGTTTATGCGATGGAAAGAGAAGAAAGCTTTGCGAAGAGTAAAGAAAAAAACTGTCGGTTCTTGACTGATTCAGAACATGGTTTTCGGATTTCCTACTCTTATGATGTTAACCTTCTGGACGCTGAATCCCTAACTCCCGATGCCTGTTCCTTGTTTTTTTTCCTGATGTTCTTACTGATTCCTGAGTAGGTCCTTTTCTCTGTGGAACTCCCCTTGCCCCCCCTCTGCAATTGCATGTATAGATTGCCCCCTTTATATAGTCCCGATTTGGGTTCCCCATTAGGTAGGTTGATTCGGAAACGATTTAGAATGGTTATAGTTATGGTAACTTATGATTTCTGAACTGATTTAGGGAAGATTTGGTACAAATTTAGTACGATTTGGGCGGTGGTTTGTGCTTGATTTTTATGTGATACTTCAGTAGCTTTAGGAAGGTCTTGGGTGATGGATATGGTAAGTTTGTTATAGTAAGTTTATGGGTGTCGATTGCGATGGGAACCAGATTTTCCAACCCGAAAATCCGGCGGGATTCATGGGATTGAGATATGTCGTTTGGACGAGGGTAGTCTTAGTGCGGCAGGTTATGTGGTTAAAGGCTTTAGGTTTTTTCAGAAAAGAGTAAGGGAGGATGATAGGTAAAGGGCTGGGGTTTGGGTCACGGGTATGTGGTGGCATGGGCCGGGTATTGGGCTATGTTGTGGATGAGAAGATGTATAGGAAATAATAGGGTTGGGCCGCAGGTCATATCATATTTGGGCCTAGGGGCTATCCGAAAATGGGATAAGGGATTGGGCTAGTTTTAATTAGGTATTAGTTTTTTAGGTGTTTTAATTTGGGTAGTGTATTACTTAATTAATTAGTAGTAAATTAAATTAATAAATGTGGGTGTGTTATTAACTAGTGCTTAATATTTATAATGCAACACCGTTAAAATCTTATTTATTATGCGTATTTTGCGAGGTTAAATTAAAATTGAATGGGGCTTAGATTATTATTAAAATGCTAAATGCAGATATGATATTTAGGGATTGCTTAATGCTTTTTATAAATGCGATGCTTTTATTTATTGTGCATTATTTAATATTTCAGTTAAGATTAAATTATCTTAATATGACTTTAGGTGCTTTATTAATTTTGGCTGGGTTTAAATTATTACAATAATTATGCAATTGCTTTGCGTATTTAATAAATGCGGCTATGCTATTCGACACGACGTCGTTATTTATTCATCATGCATGTATTATTATTTAAAAATTATTAAGAATTGTTTGAGTTTTAATTCATGGGAAATAGGGCTTAAATTACGAATAATATTAATAAAATTGTTTGTTATTAAAATACCGAGTGCGGACGTGAGACTCACGGTGTGCCTAATAATCTACGTAAAATGCGGTGCCATTATTAAATTGCTTATTTATGCATGTATTATTGTCGCATTTTATTATTATATAAAAAAAATCATTGGAAACTGGTGTAATTTTATAGTTAATGACTGAACGAGAGGGTCAAAATTGGGTGTCAACAACTTGTCCCTCTTTGTATGGAGATGATGGAAGAGTCTTCGGACAAAGACGTTGACTTATAGCCAATTTTGTCTCGATCCTCAGAATTAAGATGTTGGGCAATTAAGACAAGGCTGACGCGGACTCAAAATCTGTCCCAGTGTTGAGTTATGACGACACTGGGATACCATGGTCAAAACACCAAGGCGGGCTAACGCGGACTCAAAATTTGTCCCAGTGTCGAGTTATGACGACACTGGGCTACCATGGTCAAAACACCAAGGCGGGCTAACGCGGACTTAAAATTTGTCCCAGTGTCGAGTTATGACGACACTGGGCTACCATGATCAAAATACCAAGGCGGGCTAACGCGGACTCAAAATTTGTCCCAGTGTCGAGTTATGACGATACTGGGCTACCATGGTCAAAACACCAATGTGGGATAACGCGGATAAAAAATAAACTAGCTTGAACTTAAGGGTGTACCAATATCGACTTATGATGCTGTTGGGTTTATTGGTGATGTGGGATGAGTGGACCGACGCTTGAGGTCGCTTCTGCCTTTCGTTGGGAAGATTGGCCCCCCAATAAATTGCCCCGGTTCGCTGTAAGAGAAAATTCACGTTGTGCTCATGTTCCTGCATGCTAAGACTTAAACAAACGGTTAGTGCATAAATGTTAAGGCAAAATGATGATGCATAATTTTAAAAGCAATGTAACTGTGTGAGTAGAAAGTGCTATCCTGTAAAAATGTGATGCTGTAACATGCTGTGACTTTCATCCTTGCACGGACGCGTTGCGATTGTTGATGTCATTATTGCGTAGACGAAATGCTAATGACGTCGTTGCTCAGACGATATCGCCTTTGGCGTCGTTACGTAGACGCACGTCACGACGCCGTCGTTCGGACGTGTTGATCGCGATAACGCCGCGTTCGACGCGTGTTGCGGCCGATAACGTCGTTGCTTGGACGTGTTGCTGCTGGCGTCATTGCATAGACGTAATGCTGCTGGCGTCGTTGCGTAGACGTAATGCTGATAACGTCGTTGTCTAGACGTATTGCTGTTGGCGTCGTTGTGTGGACGCAATGTTGATGACGTCGTTTCCTGGACGTGTTGATGCTGATAACGTCGTTGTCAGGATGTGTTGTGCTGATAACGTCGTTGCTTGGACGTGTTGCTGCTGGCGTCGTTGCGTAGACGTAATGCTGCTAGCGTCGTTGCGTAGACGTAATGCTGATAATGTCGTTACCTAGACGTATTGCTGCTGGCGTCGTTGCGTGGACGCAATGCTAATGACGTCGTTGCTTGGATGTGTTGCTGCTAGCGTCGTTGCGCAAGCGTACGCCGCCGCATCGTTGCGTGACGCACGCCGATAACGTCGTTGCCAGACGACATCGCCGGGCGTCGTTGCGTGGACGCACGCCGACGACGCCGTCGTTCGGGCGTGTTGATGCTGATAACGTCATTGCCTGGACGTATTGCTGCTGACGTCGTTGCGTGGACGCAATGCTGATGACGTCGTTTCCTGGACGTGTTGATGCTGCTGCTGACGTCGTTGCGTGGACGTAATGCTGATGACGTCGTTGCCTAGACGTGTTGTTGCTGACGTCGTTGCCTAGACGTGTTGTTGCTGACGTCGTTGCGTGGACGTAATGTTGATGACGTCGTTGCCTAGACGTGTTGCTGCTGACGTCGTTGCCTAGACGTGTTGTTGCTGACGTCGTTGCGTGGACGTAATGCTGATGACGTCGTTGCCTGGACGTGTTGCTGATGCTCTTTGTTGTGGATTTTGAACTTTGATTGTTGATCGTCGATGTCCCTTTCTGCTTCTGCTGCATTCTTTCTGCCTCTACTAATATGAGGAAACCTGCGCTCAAAGAAAATTTGTGAGTTTTGGGGGGGGGGGGGTCGGTTCGTATTGACTTTGCGGCCTTGGTCCTTTCTGTCCATGCGCCTGATTTGTTTGGACCTGTAACCCCTGTCTGATCTCTTTGAGATGTTTGGTAGCGTTCTAAAAGTATTTTCCAAAACGAAACATTTTCATGAGGTATGCCCAATACATCTTTTAGAAATAAACATTTATATGACATGCGTATAAAGTGTAAAAAGGCTTGTTGAATTTGCCGAATATGACACGTATTCTGACCAAAACAAACATCTTTTGGAGTCCTTATTATGATCTCTTCGTGGTGCGTAAAATTGACCTAGTTTCGCTATGCGGGCGCGTGGGCGAGACTTAACTTTGGCGGGAATTGCTCATATCACTTTTGGAATAACCAAACACATTCTGTTACTTGCGGGCTGATGGGAATATTCCTAATGGTGTGACCGAAGCCGATTTAGGCCGCCTACGTATCCCCATGAGGGAATCAGGTCATGACGTAGTTCATTACAAGCGAAATTTGATAAAGCTAAAGTTTCTAAATGTGGGACCGATGCCGATGTGGCCGCCTACGTATCCGCCAAGGGAATCAGGTCGAACGTAGTTCCAATTACAAGTAAAGGGACTTTCTAATTTGCGGCAGATCACACACCCCGAACCTCGTGGATCGTGCCCTACTGGCACCCTTCTACCTTAACAACTAAGTACATTGCGGAAATTAGTAATACTCATTTTTTTCTTTAAAATAAACGACGCGGTAAGCGGCAAAGCCGACAAGGCCGCCATATATACATAAACAATGACACAACATCGTATACGAGTCCAATCCCACATATGAATACTGCACTCTAAGAGTTATATCAACTATGACGGACAAGGCCCCATTGCACTAAAACTGCATAAAGCCTGCATCAAGGATATATACCAAAAAGATAAACTCGAACAGAGGAGCTATCCAAAACCCCGAGCAGATCCTACGCTGCCGATCACCGAACAACAGACCTAAACTGCGGATTGAACGCAGCCTCGGGCGAGGTCAAGACGAAGAATGTACCAAGTATGTGAATGTAGCATCGTAATAAAATCATAACAGTCTAAACAAAGCAGAGACATGTATGATAGCCAACCTACGATACATAATACATAATCCACATCAAGTCGTGGACGCAGCTCCTGAGTCATTACTCAAATATAACCATGGTCTCACGCCCATAACATCAATCATGCCCGTGGAATCTTTCCTCACCGCCGTGATCCATGATATAGTACAACACCAATAGGCATACATGAACACCAAGTCCCACGGTGGTATAGCATCTTGGGGTTTACCCTCACTTATACTCTTACCCCGAGAAGGTGAAAGCGGTGGTATAAAGATCGGGGTTTACCCTCACATATACTCTACCGGGAGAAGGTGGTAAACAGTGGTATAGCATCTTGGGGTTTTCCTCACATATACTCTACCCTGAGAAGGTGGTAAACAGTGGTATAGCATCTTGGGGTTTACCCTCACATATACTCTACCCGAGAAGGTGGTAAACAGTGGTATAAAGATTCGGGGGTTTTCCTCACATATACTCTACCCCGGAGAAGGTGGTAAACAGTGGTATAGCATCTGGGGTTT
The DNA here is from genome assembly GCA_029844215.1 of Przewalskia tangutica. NCBI lineage: Eukaryota > Viridiplantae > Streptophyta > Magnoliopsida > Solanales > Solanaceae > Przewalskia > Przewalskia tangutica. The sequence continues at coordinate 137,346,277 of CM056718.1, read as the reverse complement.
ACCCTCACATATACTCTACTGGAGAAGGTGGTAAACAGTGGTATAGCATCTGGGGTTTACCCTCACATATACTCTTACCCTATCTCGACCGATCACAAACAAGACATAAGCACTACCATGTCTTTTATAAAAGAATCCGAATTTAACCCAAGTACTACCAATAACGGAAGCATACGTGGAATCCCACATCACCGCTTTGACGTCCCAAGAACTTACAACTGCATGTACAATTCTCCACCCGAGAGTCGCGACAACGTAATAAAACATAGTACTTGCACTCAAAGGTTATCACCGGCACACATAGGCAATTCCTAGTTAATCAAGCCAAAGTACTAATCAAGGCACACATGGAATAATTCTCAATTATCAAGCCAAAGTACTTATCAAGGCACACTTAGAATAATTCTCAATTAACAACCAAAGTACTAATCAAGGCACCAATAGGATTATTCTCATTTAACAAGCCAAAGTACTAATCAAGGCACACTTAGACTAATTCTCAATTAATCAAGCCAAAGTACTAATCAAGGCACACTTAGACAAATTCTCAATTTATCAAGCCAAAGTACTAATCAAGGCACACTTAGACAAATTCTCAATTTATCAAGCCAAAGTACTAATCAAGGCACACTTAGACAAATTCTCAATTTATCAAGCCAAAGTACTAATCTTTTCAAGAGACTCCTTTTTGTGAAAAATCCCAAGATACTAACTGTTACACCCCGTATTTACAGGATATGTTTTAAGAACGTACGTAAGAACTCATAAGTGTTAAGATTTGAGGCTTGTAAATTTATCGGAATTATGAAATTTTCGGGAAACGTATTATTATGACGAATGAGAGGGCGACACGTGTCACCCCCCTTATGATGCCTTGGTCGAATTTAGGCATGGCCAATATGGTCATTTACCATAAGTCTTGGATGACTAAGGTCTTGCAAGTTGTGGCATGAGAATGTTGACTAAGTCAAAGGTCAATTAGTCTTGATATTTAAGTCGAGCTTATCCTAACCACCCATTTGGTTACATCTTAACCCTCCATGTCCCTTTATTATACTACTAGTAGCAAGAGAGGGCTTAACACTTAGCAAAATATCACAAAAAATTGGATAACCATGAGCAAAAGCTCTCGGCTTTGCCAACAAGAAGAAAAGAAAATATTTGTTTGTTGTCCAATAATTCCCCCACTTTAAACCAAGGTTCATGAGTGTTATGTAAGTATATCTCAATAGAAAAATCCCGGAAAAAGAGAGTTTTCGTATTAGTCGCAAGGTGAAAACCTAATGGCTTTTCTAGGTTTTGTTGGAGATTTGAAGGATAATTGTTGGTGTTGTTCTTAGAGTCTCAACAAGCGGATTGAAGTGTCTTGGAGAGACTTTAAACTACTAAGGAGCGACCTGATTGGATTTGGATTAAGATTCATTGAGGTATCACCTTGTCTTTTATAGTGTTACAAGATTATGTTTATAATTGTTGTTGTTAGCTTTAAATGTTGCTAGCATGAAGTTGATTAGTAGAAGTTTATAAGGATTGTGGATTGATGGTAGCATTGGAAATCCGGAATGTAATATAAGTCTTGTTAAGTTGGATTTCAATTTAGTCGTTATTAGAAATCGTCGCATGTTACCTACTTAGAGATTATGGATTGTTATAATCAAATACGACTTGATATCATGTTATGCTACCAATTTGGATTGAAATGGAAATTTAATAAGAATTGGTAAGGTTGAACTCAAGGTGGCCGAATTTGGACTTTTTAGTTTGTTTTTCATTGTATTGGACTACTTTCTAAATTGTGAGCCAATTGGGGCTGTTTAGTTAGTCATTTGTATTGGAGTACCTTATAGAAATTGTGAGCCAATTGGGGCTGTTTGGTTATTGTATTCGGCCTTGAAAAAGGTAGCAAAGTAAGTAGAAACAAAGGAGGTCTTTGTCAGATTTTCCGTAGAATTAGTGACTTAGCACTTAGAATAATTCTACGTTAGAAGTGAGAGGTTAATGGACATATTGTGACCATTATAGGTTGAAGTACTAAGTGTAGCGTATCCTACTTGAAGGATGGATTTGCTATCAAGATTGAAGTACTTTGGAGCATTTTGCTACTTGTCGATAATCGTCGCGAGGTATGTGAACCTCTTTCTTCCTTTGGCATGATTCTATGTATGGAATATACCTGTGGTATCATTTCATGTTTCCTGTTACTCTTAGAAGTTAAGAGGTAGTTATGTTGAATTACTCTATGTAAAAGCTACGTCTAAGAAATCTTAAGTCCTTACCAAGTCTTATGGGGGATGTTGGTAAGAGTCGTTAGGAAGTATTTGAGTCGAGTTGACTTGGCAAATTTACTGACGAATGAGAATAAGTATCGAACAAGCCATTCTTTGCGTTAATAAAGGAAAATGTAATGACAATTAATTATGTTAAAACAAGTAGAATTCTCCATCTGCATAGAAGCTAAGATAAGACAAAATTGTATTACATTTTCTAGATCATGGCTACTTGAATAAGATCGTTATATATAAGTATAACTTATTCACAACGCACCAAAGTATATGTTACTTAATTTAAAAGAGTTTACGTATGGAGTTTTAAGACTTGAAACTTGTTTTCTTAAAAGTTAAGAGACTTGACGTATTTTGAAAGTATAAGTCTCTTGGTTATAAAAAGAATGAATTAGTTTAAGGCATAAAGTTAGTATGGCGGCTTTATGGGAAGTTGTTATAATAACTTTATGGAAGGTTAAGAGAATGGTTTTCTAATGTAAGCAAAGAATGTTTTGAAATAAAGAAGGCAAATTGTTTTAAAGGTACCAATTGCTTAAGGTTTTAAGTAAGTCACTTGATTTAGAAGTAGAATTGTATTTCTAAAAAGGTAGTGTGACTTGTCTGAAAGGTAGAAATGACTTGATACTACGGTTGTTAGTATCCGAAGTTTTGTTTGAAAAAGAGTCTTTTTCTAAAGGAGTAGAGTGCGTGAAGTACGTTGGGTTAAATTCGGGTTTTATATGACATTATCGACCCGAGATGGGCCGGGCAAAGATACCTTTACGCGCACTATATGACATTATCGACCCGAAGATGGGCAGGCAAGATACCTTTACGCGCACTATATGACATTATCGACCCGAGACGGGCCGCAAGGTATACCTTACGCGCACTATATGACATTATCGACCCGCAGATGGGCGGCAAGATACCTTACGCGGACTAGATGGCGTTATCGACCGAGGATCGGGCCGCAAAGATACCCACGCGCACTATGTGACCTTGATCGCGTCCTAGATTGGGCCGGGTAGTATAGGTGCCCCTCCTTACAGGGCCGGATTATACTTATGGAAGATAAGTAAGTTATATGGTAATGAACTTAATGATTTTTCCTAATCATGTACGTAAGAATGTGGCTAGAGTGTTATAGAGAATGAAAAAGATAATAAGGTGCGATTAAGTTCATAAGTGGTAATGACAGCGAGGATGCGGTATGTATTTTTATACTTGTCCTTGTCATTCTTTTGTACGATTATGATCCGCTTTATCAGACGTTATTTACATTCCATATTCGGTACTGTTAGATCGACTTCTTCGGGCTGCGTTCATGCCCGCAGGTTTTAGGTACCCGTTGGCGATCCTCGCTCTTAGGATCTCGATTCGATGAGAGAAAGCTCCATTTGCTCGGAGGCTTATCTCTTGTATGCAGTTTCCCGAGGTAATAGATTCATGTATATTCAGTGGGTATGGCGCCCTGTCCCGCCACGATTGTTATGTTAGAACTCTTAGAGGTCTGTAGTCACATATTGTGGGTCGGTTTGTAAAGAAAAGGAGGCAACGCTTTGCCAGTATATATGTATGTCGGGAAGGTAGCCACTATCGGCTAACTGTTGTTTTACTGTTGTTCTATTTTATAAGTTTCATGTATGTTCCGCTGATTTTCTCGATGTACTGTAAGTGGTGCCTGTGTAGGCACCGCCGCGATCCCGGTCGGATCGTGACAAAAGTGGTATCGAAACGATTAGTCCTCTGAAAGTGTCTCTGCACCGTGTCTAAGTAGAGTCTTGATTATCGGTGTGTTGTGCACCACATCTATAATCGTGAGGTGCAGGACATTTAGGATTGGTTTCCATTCTTCTCACTCTGAGATCGTGCCATAGAGCTGTGTTGTTAGGGTCGTCTTTCCCTAACGAGTTATGTTAATTGCAGCTACGAGAAAGGCAGCAGTGACCCAGGAAGGATTATGTGGACTGCGTATCCAGGTTGGTAATGATTATAGTATAGTTGGTATTGTGACATACAACTATACGGAGTTATGTATGAGGGTCAGACGCGTGTTGCCTAGAATGATTTTAGATTACTAGGAGTTGGTAAAGACTAACTAGATACCGGGAAGGTATGAAACAGTTAATGAATTCTCGCCAAGGTCTTCTCGGGTAGAAAGATTTATTATGGACCAAGGATAAGAGTTAAGTGCGATGGCGATGACGGTGTGTACATTGCAGTTCGCCCCATAGCTGAAATGGAGTAGGATCGGTTGGTAGCAGTTCCGCCACGCGTGTGGTCACGAAGGTGCAAGGCCCAAGTCTAGTTAATTGTTTTACGGGTTCGTGGACGCGTTCCACCGGAACCAGGTCGTGAAAGCCGGAAATGGCCTTATTTTGTTTTATAGAGTGACTCCAAATATTAGAGGCCAAAATTGGTATGGAAGTTACGTATGTATGTTAGAAGGAGTTAGAAGTACGAAAAGGTAATCTCTTTTGGGCTTATGATGGATGGATGTGCGTGTGCGAGGTATTAGGGCCATGTGTGGCATTATTGGTATGTCGGGGTTGTGAAAGGAAACTATGTCGCTAATTATAAAGATTGACTCCGAAAGAACATTCGGGGACGAATGTTTCTAAGGGGGGAAGAATGTTACACCCCGTATTTACAGGATATGTTTTAAGAACGTACGTAAGAACTCATAAGTGTTAAGATTTGAGGCTTGTAAATTTATCTAATTATGAAATTTTCGAAACGTATTATTATGGCGAATGGGAGGCGACACGTGTCACCCCCCTTATGATGCCTTGGTCGAATTTAGGCATGGCCAATATGGTCATTTACCATAAGTCTTGGATGACTAAGGTCTTGCAAGTTGTGGCATGAGAATGTTGACTAAGTCAAAGGTCAATTAGTCTTGATATTTAAGTCGAGCTTATCCTAACCACCCATTTGGTTACATCTTAACCCTCCATGTCCCTTTATTATACTACTAGTAGCAAGAGAGGGCTTAACACTTAGCAAAATATCACAAAAAATTGGATAACCATGAGCAAGAGCTCTCGGCTTTGCCAACAAGAAGAAAAGAAAATATTTGTTTGTTGTCCAATAATTCCCCCACTTTAAACCAAGGTTCATGAGTGTTATGTAAGTATATCTCAATAGAAAAATCCCGGAAAAAGAGAGTTTTCGTATTAGTCGCAAGGTGAAAACCTAATGGCTTTTCTAGGTTTTGTTGGAGATTTGAAGGATAATTGTTGGTGTTGTTCTTAGAGTCTCAACAAGCGGATTGAAGTGTCTTGGAGAGACTTTAAACTACTAAGGAGCGACCTCGGATTGGATTTGGATTAAGATTCATTGAGGTATCACCTTGTCTTTTATAGTGTTACAAGATTATGTTTATAATTGTTGTTGTTAGCTTTAAATGTTGCTAGCATGAAGTTGATTAGTAGAAGTTTATAAGGATTGTGGATTGATGGTAGCATTGGAAATCCGGAATGTAATATAAGCCTTGTTAAGTTGGATTTCAATTTAGTCGTTATTAGAAATCGTCGCATGTTACCTACTTAGAGATTATGGATTGTTATAATCAAATACGACTTGATATCATGTTATGCTACCAATTTGGATTGAAATGGAAATTTAATAAGAATTGGTAAGGTTGAACTCAAGGTGGCCGAATTTGGACTTTTTAGTTTGTTTTTCATTGTATTGGACTACTTTCTAAATTGTGAGCCAATTGGGGCTGTTTAGTTAGTCATTTGTATTGGAGTACCTTATAGAAATTGTGAGCCAATTGGGGCTGTTTGGTTATTGTATTCGGCCTTGAAAAAGGTGGCAAAGTAAGTAGAAACAAAGGAGGTGCTGTCCGATTTTCCGTAGAATTAGTGACTTAGCACTTAGAATAATTCTACGTTAGAAGTGAGAGGTTAATGGACATATTGTGACCATTATAGGTTGAAGTACTAAGTGTAGCGTATCCTACTTGAAGGATGGATTTGCTATCAAGATTGAAGTACTTTGGAGCATTTTGCTACTTGTCGATAATCGTCGCGAGGTATGTGAACCTCTTTCTTCCTTTGGCATGATTCTATGTATGGAATATACCTGTGGTATCATTTCATGTTTCCTGTTACTCTTAGAAGTTAAGAGGTAGTTATGTTGAATTACTCTATGTAAAAGCTACGTCTAAGAAATCTTAAGTCCTTACCAAGTCTTATGGGGGATGTTGGTAAGAGTCGTTAGGAAGTATTTGGAGTCGAGTTGACTTGGCAAATTTACGGCACGAATGAGAATAAGTATCGAACAAGCCATTGCTGCGTTAATAAAGGAAAATGTAATGACAATTAATTATGTTAAAACAAGTAGAATTCTCCATCTGCATAGAAGCTAAGATAAGACAAAATTGTATTACATTTTCTAGATCATGGCTACTAGAATAAGATCGTTATATATAAGTATAACTTATTCACAACGCACCAAAGTATATGTTACTTAATTTAAAAGAGTTTACGTATGGAGTTTTTAAGACTTGAAACTTGTTTTCTTAAAAGTTAAGAGACTTGACGTATTTTGAAAGTATAAGTCTCTTGGTTATAAAAAGAATGAATTAGTTTAAGGCATAAAGTTAGTATGACGGCTTTATGGGAAGTTGGTTATAATAACTTTATGGAAGGTTAAGAGAATGGTTTTCTCTAATGTAAGCAAAGAATGTTTTGAAATAAAGAAGGGCAAATTGTTTTAAAGGTACCAATTGCTTAAGGTTTTTAAGTAAGAAGTCACTTGATTTAGAAGCCGGTAATTGTATTTCTAAAAAGGTAGTGTGACTTGTCCTGAAAGGTAGAAATGACTTGATACTACGGTTGTTAGTATCTGGGAAGTTTTGTTTGAAAAAAGAGTCTTTTTTTTCTAAAGGAGTAGAGGTGCGTAGTACGTTGGGTTAAATTCCCGGGTTTTATATGACATTATCGACCCAGAGATGGGCCGGGCAGTATACCTTTACGGGCAGACTATATGACATTATCGACCCAGAGATGGGCCGGCGATACCTTTACGCGCACTATATGACATTATCGACCCGAGATGGGCCGGGCGATACCTTTACGCGCACTATATGACATTATCGACCCAGATGGGTCGGGCAAGATACCTTTACGCGCACTAGATGGCGTTATCGACCGAGATTGGGCCGGCGGTATAACTTACGCGCACTATGTGACCTTGATCGCGTCCTAGATTGGGCCGGGTAGTATAGGTGCCCCTCCTTACAGGGCCGGATTATACTTATGGAAGATAAGTAAGTTATATGGTAATGAACTTAATGATTTTTCCTAATCATGTACGTAAGAATGTGGCTATAGTTTTTATAGAGAATGAAAAAGATAATAAGGTGCGATTAAGTTCATAAGTGGTAATGACACGGCAGGATCTGGTATGTATTTTTATACTTGTCCTTGTCATTCTTTTGTACGATTATGATCACATTTCAGACGTTATTTCTGTTCCATATTCGCACTGTTGTTATCGACTTCTGGGGCCGCTGCTCATGCCCGCAGTTTTAGGTACCTGTGTTGGCGATCCTTGCTCTAGGATCTCGATTCGATTTTGAGAAAGCTCCATTTGCTCCGGAGGCTTATCTCTTGGTACGGTTTTCCCTGAGGTAATAGATTCATGTATATTCAGGGGTATGGCGGGGCCCTGTCCCGCCACAGTTGTTATGTTAGAACTCTTAGAGGTCTGTAGTCACATATTGTGGATCAGTTTGTAAAGAAAAGGAGGCAACTGCTTCGGTTGTATATATGTATGTCCAGGAAGGTAGCCCTATCGTCTAACCTGTTGTTTTACTTCTGTTGTTCTATTTTATAAGTTTCATGTATGTTCCGCTGATTTTCTCTGATGTGTACCTGTAAGGGTGCCCAGGTAGGGCACCAGTCGCGGTCCCGGGGTCGGGTCGTGACACTAACACCCGTAGTATCAAGGCGTGTCTATTTTTCAAAGTAAGTTACTACATTTTTTTTGAAAGCTTATTTCAACACTTGAAATCAAGTAACTCAAATTTTCTTTTACAATCTAGGCAACTTATGTCGATTAGTCAAAATAGACAACTTTCTAAACTTTCCATAAAGCCGTTATAACCGACTTCCCATAAAGCCGTTATAACCCTTTATGGTTTTAGACATATCCATTCCTTTTATAACCAAGAGACTTATACTTATTAAAAATCCAAGTATTAAATACTTTCAAATCGATTTTCTTAACTTTTAAAATACACTTAGTCTCTTAACCTTTAGAAACCAAGTAACTTATTTTATTACTAAACTTTAGGCAATTGATGCCTTAAAAATCAAGTTGCCTTTTCATTAAAATCGAGTCATTTATCTTTCCATAAAGCAAATATAACCAACTTCCCATAAAGTCGTTATATTCACTTTATACCTTCGCCAAATACAATTTCCTATCCGAGGACTTATACGTTTAAAACGAGACAAGTATCACGTATTTTAAAACTCTTTAAGTCCCTTAACTTTCAAAACACTTCAAGTCTCTTAATATATAGAAAACAAGTTTCTTCTCTTAAATCATGTCATTTCTCCTCTTTTAAACAATTAAGTAAATCACTCCCTTGACTTCTAAAGTCATTTTAATGACCTTTAGGTTTTGGAACTAAGGCACTAGCCAAAAGGTTTAGAAACCACTTCCTTTTCAAGACTCTATGTACTTTAAGTAAAATACTTTCACTTTTAAGAATCCAAACTTCACTAAGGAAATGGATTATACGACTTACAATTTAAACATCAAAGTACAATCAAGGAAGCACATAGAACAAATTCTACTTTAGGCAATCCAAATACAACCAAGGAATGGATCATTTAGGGAGTAGAACATACTTTCTTTATCTTAAGGAATCATGCTAGAAGAGGAGATAGTTCACATACCTTTTCGGCTAATTCCACAAGCTAAGCCGAATACGCCGTACGTAGAAGTGTCAACCTATAATGGTCACAACAAGACTATCAACTTCTAGTCTCTACGTAGAATAATACTAAGTGTTTGGTCTCTAATTCTACGGAAAATCGGGCAGCACTTCCTTTGTTTCTACTCACTTTGCCACCTTTTTCAAGGTCGAATACAATAACCAACACGCCCCATTTAAGGCTCCAAACAACCACTAAACAAAGGGGATTACACGCCTTACAATACGTGTAAAATTCCGCCCCACAATTTAATACAAAGTAGTTCAAACTTCACTAGCCATCCTCGGCCAACATACTAACAATTCAAAGTCTTTTCCAATCCTTTTCCAATTCCAAGTTCTAAGGTCTAACATGTTATATAGTTACAAACAACTTCAATAACTACAATTTCCTTCTTTATACAACATGCGACAACTTAAACGAATAATCAACTTGAATTGTAGTCTTAAGGCTAACATGCTAGTTTTCGGATTAGGGTTCCAATAGCCAATATAATAAACAAACTTCATAATATACCACTCATGCTTGCTAATATCCATAGCTACAACAATAAGTAAGCCTTAACTACTAAAACGACCAAATTTATACCTTTCAAAGCCCTTAAAATTTCCAAGATTCAAAGTCGCGCCTTAGCAATTCTTAGCTCCTTTCCTTAGGTTCCAATCCGCCCAAGCACTCCTAGAAGCCTATGAAGAACCCATCTTCAAGTTCCAACTTCAAAGTTGAAGAACTTCCTAGGTTTTCGCCTTGCGACTAATACGAAAACTCCGTTTTCGAAATCTTTCTATTGAGATAACCTTACAACACTCTTAGGAACCTTGGGTTTAAGTCTTGTGAACAAAGGGTCACAAACTAAAATTTTTCTTGTGGGGAAAGTGGCTAACCCGAGAGCTAACTTAAGAACAAGAAATGTTTGTGATTTTTCTAAGTGTTGGAAACTTAGTCTTGCACTAGTAGTGAGCTTATATAAAACATTGGAGGGCTTGTATTATCACAAATGTGTGTCTAGGATGAGTTTCACATGGATTAAGCTTAGGTGGACAAGTTGACTTGTCAACAATATCAAGCTTGAAGACTTATCATCTACTTAGGTCAAATGACCACTTTAGCCTTGCAAAATTTCGTCCAAGCCTTGTGGAAGGAGTGCCACGTGTCGCCCTCTCATTCGTCCATAAAATTTCGTAACCCTCGTGGGTCCCACAAAAATGTAAAACTCCTCGGGTGGGCCCCACGTGACCAAATCCGTAAAAATAAATTTCCATAATATTATTAAGTCTCATACTCTTCAAATAATGTATTTTGAGAATCCAATTCTCAACAACGAACATTTTTCCTTTCCGACGTTCGGAACATTTTCCGTCGGAAAAACAATTCTTCCTGCCGTACCAATTTCCAAGTCTTGTTTCCTTTCGTACATTCTCTTCTACATGTCCTGGACTTACGGGGTGTAACATTCTTCCCCCCTTAGAAACATTCGTCCCCGAATGTTCTTAGTCGGTTGTCACGCTATACAAACTCCGGCACAATCTCTATACTATGCCTATCAATCAAATGCTCAAGACCAACGATGCCACACATGGACACCACATAAGATACGTAAACATATCAATGGACCTTCCGTCCGCGACCCCCTTCTCACAAAACTCGAAGGTTACAGTCTTCCCAAAACACGGGATCCTTAGAGGTTCCTTTCTTTCCTTACTTATCATACTTTCTCGTACTTCCAAACTCATATAGTACACGTACAAAATCTCAAATTTTGTTTCTATTCTCCAATCCTTGGAGTTACTATCCAAACTTGGCCATTTTGTTACTTACACTCCCGTTAAGGCTCTTCTCGGTCCTTACGACCTAGTTAGGTGGAGCAACGTCCACGAACTCGTATAACGATTAACTCAACTTGGGCTGGCATCCTGGGACCCTATCACATGCGGGACCATTTCTATCGACATTCACCCGATTCCATACTATCGGTTGACCGAAATGAGTCTATAACCCGACTCATCGTCACACTTAACTTCTTGTTCTTAGCCTGAAATAAATCTCTCTTATCTCAAGGTACTTCTTACCCTATCCCCTAATTACTAGAGGTTCGTCACATAGGTCGAAGTATTTCTACCGTACAATCTTCCCTATTGGTCTTACACTGTCAGAGGGCAATTTCTACTTGTGAACTCCACACAACTATAGTCTCAGTTCACTTACCATTCTTGTCAACATTCTTAACTTCTCACCTTAGTAATCAAAGTATTCCTACCTCTGGGGAACTATCACTTATAATTGCTAGCAACACAAGGAAAACATATATGCTAGGGCAAAATCTGAATCTATCAAAACACGTATGATTCAAAAGAATCGAAATATACCTGTACCCCCATGCGATGTCGCCTCCTGATCCTGTCCAGTAGTCACGTCATCTATGCGGTTCGAAGGACCGCCAGAACTATAAACTCCCCCCTGACCTCTACCACGGTGGGTGACATCCAACACCCGCTGCTGGGGACGAGTGCGGAGGAAGGGGAACCAACTACCGGCCTCAAAGGCTGAGCCACCCTACCGGCGCTCCTTCTAACCGGGCATTCCCACTTCTTGTGGCCCGGACGGCCACAATAGTAACAACCATCTGTGTCATAACGGCATTTACCTGAATGATGCTTACCACATCTGATACACTGAGGAATAGGTGGCCTCGACCGAGAAGGTCCTCTGCTCCTCTGAGAACCTTGACCCCGGGAGCTTGGACCGGCTCCTAAATACCTTGTGGGGTCAAATCTCCCACCTGAGAGCTGCGGGGGTATGTACTGGGTAGGCTGGGACGAATATCTCACTCATTTCTTTGAGGCGGCTCGTCCAAAAACTCAGGAATAACCAACGGACTAGCCTCTTACGTTGATCTCCGCTGGCCCTCTACCTCTGTACACACTGCATGCTTGGCGAATAACCCTGCTGTGGAAGCCTTTGCTAACTTGGTTAATAACATAATGGCTTCCTTCATGACCTTAAAGTCCTCTCTGGCGAAGCTGCGGGCTCAGTGCTTTGGGGTCTCAAAACTCGTGAAGAACTCGCCGTGGAACAACATCCGGTATACCCTGGGCACGAGCCCTATCAACTCTCCGAGTCTGACTGGTAGCTCCTGCTACTCTTTTGCCCTTCTGGGCGGCTGTTGCCCTCCTTGGAGGCATAGCTGTAACACAAAAATACGTCAGAGAGGAATTACCTTACTAACACTACATGGCACGATCTCAGAATGAGAAGAATAGAAACCAACTCCTAAATGTCCTGTAGCCTCCTGTTTATGGGTGTGGCGCGCAACACACCGATAAGCAAGACTCTACTAGACACGGTCTGTAGACATTCCGAGGCCGATCGCTCGATACCACTCTGTCACACCGAACCGGGCGTGGTGGTGCCCTACTGGCACCGCCTACCTTAATAACTAAGTACATTGCGGAAATTAGTAACAACTCATTTTTTCTTTAAAATAAGCGTGCGTGCAAGGCAAAGCCGACAAAGGCTGCCATATATACATAAACAACAGACACCGACATACGTGAGTCCAATCCACATATGAATACGGACCTCAAGAGTTATCTTGAACTATGACGGAATGAGGCCCCGCCGTACCCAAAAGCGTAAAGCCTTGTCTTGAAGGATATATACCAAAAGATAAACTCTGAGCAGAGGAGCTATCCAAAAACCCTGAGCAGGATCCTACGCCTGCCGATCACCGAACAGCGTACCTAAACCTGCGGCATGAGCGGCCCGAAGGAGGTCGATCGAAGAATGTACCAAGTATGTGAGCGAAATGCGTAATAAAATCATAACGATCTAAACAAAGCGGGAGACATGTATGATAGCCAACCTCTGATACATAATACATAAGCGATCCACATCAAGTCGGGGACGCAGCCGCTGAGTCATTACTCAAATATAACCGTGGGTCTCACGCCCATAACATCAATCATGCCCGTGGAATCTTTCCTCACCGCGTGATCCATGATATAGTACAACACCAATAGGCATACATGAACACCAAGTCCCACCGGTGGTATAGCATCTTGGGGTTTACCTCACTTATACTCTTACCACGGAGAAGGTGGTAAAGCGGTGGTATAGCATCTTGGGGTTTACCTCACATATACTCTACCCTGGAGAAGGTGGTAAAGCAGGTGGTATAGCATCTTGGGGGTTTTCCCCTCACATATACTCTACCCTGGAGAAGGTGGTAAAACAGGTGGTATAGCATCTTGGGGGTTTACCCCTCACATATACTCTACCCTGGAGAAGGTGGTAAAACAGGTGGTATAGCATCTTGGGGGTTTTCCCCTCACATATACTCTACCCTGGAGAAGGTGGTAAAACAGGTGGTATAGCATCTTGGGGGTTTACCCCTCACATATACTCTACCACGGAAGGTGGTAAAGCAGGTGGTATAGCGTCTTGGGGTTTACCCTCACATATACTCTTACCCTATCTCGATGGCCGTCAAACAAGACATAAGCACTACCATGTCTTTTATAAAAGAATCGAATTTAACCCAAGTACTACCAATAACGGAAGCATACGTGGAATCCCACATCACCGCGAGAGTGCGTCAAGCTTACAACCTGACGGTAATTCTCCACCCGAGAGTCGCGACAACGTAATAAAACATAGTACTTGCACTCAAAGGTTATCACCGGCACACATAGGCAATTCCTAGTTAATCAAGCCAAAGTACTAATCAAGGCACACATGGAATAATTCTCAATTATCAAGCCAAAGTACTTATCAAGGCACACTTAGAATAATTCTCAATTAACAACCAAAGTACTAATCAAGGCACACATAGGATTATTCTCATTTAACAAGCCAAAGTACTAATCAAGGCACACTTAGACTAATTCTCAATTAATCAAGCCAAAGTACTAATCAAGGCACACTTAGACAAATTCTCAATTTATCAAGCCAAAGTACTAATCAAGGCACACTTAGACAAATTCTCAATTTATCAAACCAAAGTACTAATCAAGGCACACTTAGACAAATTCTCAATTTATCAAGCCAAAGTACTAATCTTTTCAAGAGACTCCTTTTTGTGAAAAATCCCAAGATACTAACACCCGTAGTATCAAGGCGTGTCTATTTTTCAAAGTAAGTTACTACATTTTTTTTGAAAGCTTATTTCAACACTTGAAATCAAGTAACTCAAATTTTCTTTTACAATCTAGGCAACTTATGTCGATTAATCAAAATAGACAACTTTCTAAACTTTCCATAAAGCCGTTATAACCGACTTCCCATAAAGCCGTTATAACCCTTTATGGTTTTAGACATATCCATTCCTTTTATAACCAAGAGACTTATACTTATTAAAAATCCAAGTATTAAATACTTTCAAATCGATTTTCTTAACTTTTAAAATACACTTAGTCTCTTAACCTTTAGAAACCAAGTAACTTATTTTATTACTAAACTTTAGGCAATTGATGCCTTAAAAATCAAGTTGCCTTTTCATTAAAATCGAGTCATTTATCTTTTCATAAAGCAAATATAACCAACTTCCCATAAAGTCGTTATATTCACTTTATACCTTCGCCAAATACAATTTCCTATCCGAGGGACTTATACGTTTAAAACGGGACAAGTATCACGTATTTTAAAACTCTTTAAGTCCCTTAACTTTCAAAACACTTCAAGTCTCTTAATATATAGAAAACAAGTTTCTTCTCTTAAATCATGTCATTTCTCCTCTTTTAAACAATTAAGTAAATCACTCCCTTGACTCCCCTAAAGTCATTTTAATGACCTTTAGGTTTTGGAACTAAGGCACTAGCCAAAAGGTTTAGAAACCACTTCCTTTTCAAGACTCTATGTACTTTAAGTAAAATACTTTCACTTTTAAGAATCCAAACTTCACTAAGGAAATGGATTATACGACTTACAATTTAAACATCAAAGTACAATCAAGGAAGCACATAGAACAAATTTTACTTTAGGCAATCCAAATACAACGAGGAATGGATCATTTAGGGAGTAGAACATACTTTCTTTATCTTAAGGAATCATGCTAGAAGAGGAGATAGTTCACATACCTTTCGCTAATTCCACAAGCTAAGCGAATACGCCGTGCGTAGAAGTGTCAACCTATAATGGTCACAACAAGACTATCAACTTCTAGTCTCGTAGAATAATACTAAGTGTTTGGTCTCTAATTCTACGGAAAATCGGGCAGACTTCCTTTGTTTCTACTCACTTTGCCACCTTTTTCAAGGTCGAATACAATAACCAACACGCCCCATTTAAGGCTCCAAACAACCACTAAACAAAGGGGATTACACGCCTTACAATACGTGTAAAATTCCGCCCCACAATTTAATACAAAGTAGTTCAAACTTCACTAGCCATCCTCTAACATACTAACAATTCAAAGTCTTTTCCAATCCTTTTCCAATTCCAAGTTCTAAGGTCTAACATGTTATATAGTTACAAACAACTTCAATAACTACAATTTCCTTCTTTATACAACATGCGACAACTTAAGCGAATAATCAACTTGAATTGTAGTCTTAAGGCTAACATGCTAGTTTTGGATTAGGGTTCCAATAGCCAATATAATAAACAAACTTCATAATATACCACTCATGCTTGCTAATATCCATAGCTACAACAATAAGTAAGCCTTAACTACTAAAACGACCAAATTTATACCTTTCAAAGCCCTTAAAATTTCCAAGATTCAAAGTCGCGCCTTAGCAATTCTTAGCTCCTTTCCTTAGGTTCCAATCCGCTCCAAGCACTCCTATAAGCCTATGAAGAACCCATCTTCAAGTTCCAACTTCAAAGTTGAAGAACTTCCTAGGTTTTCGCCTTGCGACTAATACGAAACCTCCGTTTTTCCGAAATCTTTCTATTGAGATAACCTTACAACACTCTTAGGAACCTTGGGTTTAAGTCTTGTGAACAAAGGGTCACAAACTAAAATTTTTCTTGTGGGGAAAGTGGCTAACCCGAGAGCTAACTTAAGAACAAGAAATGTTTGTGATTTTTCTAAGTGTTGGAAACTTAGTCTTGCACTAGTAGTGAGCTTATATAAAACATTGGAGGGCTTGTATTATCACAAATGTGTGTCTAGGATGAGTTTCACATGGATTAAGCTTAGGTGGACAAGTTGACTTGTCAACAATATCAAGCTTGAATACTTATCATCTACTTAGGTCAAATGACCACTTTAGCCTTGCAAAATTTCTTCCAAGCCTTGTGGAAGGAGTGCCACGTGTCGCCCTCTCATTCGTCCATAAAATTTCGTAACCCTCGTGGGTCCCACAAAAATGTAAAACTCCTCGGGTGGGCCCCACGTGACCAAATCCGTAAAAATAAATTTCCATAATATTATTAAGTCTCATACTCTTCAAATAATGTATTTTGAGAATCCAATTCTCAACAACGAACATTTTTCCTTTCCGACGTTCGGAACATTTTCCGTCGGAAAAACAATTCTTCCTGCCGTACCAATTTCCAAGTCTTGTTTCCTTTCGTACATTCTCTTCTACATGTCCTGGACTTACGGGGTGTAACAGAGACCCTATATGGGCTCTATGCATATCCCACCGAGGGAATACAACTTTTTACAATGTAAAGGGGATTACATGGAAAACAAATACTCCTAGACGTAATATCTCTTTACCGCATGTGCGTTGATAGCTTTAGGACATACTTCGCCATCCATCTCAGCTAAGATTAGAGCCCCTCCACTTAATACTCGATGAACCATGTAGGGCCCTTGCCAATTAGGTGCGAACTTTCCTTTAGCTTCACTTTGATTCGGAAATATGCGTTTCAAAACCAATTGTCCCGGCTTGAATAACCTTGGCCTTACTCTCTTGTTAAAAGCTCTAGCCATTCTGTTCTGATAAAGATGCCCATGACAGACTGCATTCAATCTCTTTTCATCAATCAACATCAGCTGCTCACAACGATCTTGTATCCATTCGGCCATTCGGCTTCGAACTTGGATAATTCTCAACGATGGTATTTCCACCTCTCGGTATACGACTTCATTCCATAGACCAAAAGATATGGCGTTGCCCCGGTAGAAGTCCGGATTGTGGTGCGATAACCCAAAAGCGCAAAAGGCAAATTCTCATGCCAATGTTTGTAGTTCCTGATCATCTTGCGCAATATCCTCTTGATGTACTTGTTGGCTTCTTCTACTGCTCCATTCATCTGAGGCCGATACGGAGTGGAATTACGGTGAGTGATATTAAAATTTCCACATATCTCACGCATCAAGTTACTGTTGAGATTGGTTCCGTTATCGGTTACAATCGACTCAGGAATTCCAAATCGGAAAATGATGTTGTTGTGAATGAAGTCGACTACCACCTTCTTCGTCACTGATCTGTGTGATGATGCTTCTACCCATTTAGTGAAATAGTCAATTGCTACGAGGATGAATCTGTGCCCATTTGAGGCAGCGGGTTCGATAGGGCCGATGACATCCATGCCCCAAGCTGCGAATGGCCAAGGAGAACTTGTCACATTAAGTTCATTCGGAGGTACTCGAATCAAATCCCCATGAATCTGGCACTGCCGACATTTCTGCACAAAGCGGATACAATCTGTTTCCATCGTCATCCAAAAATAACCTGCTCGCAGAATCTTTTTCGCCAAAGTGAAGCCATTCATATGAGGTCCACATGTCCCTCCGTGTATCTCTATCACTAGCTTGCTTGCCTGTTGAGCATCGACACATCTCAGTAAGCCCAGATCTGGAGTCCTTCGGTATACAACCTCCCCATTCAAAAAGAAATGGTTTGCTAATCTTCGAAGTGTTTTCTTCTGGATGTTGGTTATGCCTTCCGGATACTCTCCTGTTTTGAGGTATCTTTTGATGTCATGGTACCATGGATTCCCGTCTATTTCCTCATCTATATGAGAGCAATAAGCCGGCTGTTCCAGCACACTCACTGTGATCAGATCGATGTAATTCTTGTCCGGATGTTGAATCATGGAGGATAAGGTTGCCAATGCATCAGCGAATTCATTCTGGATCCTTGGGACATGCTTAAATTCCATATTGCTGAACTTCTTCTGCAATTCCTTCACGCAATGCAGGTAGGGGAGTATATTCATATTCTTGGTTGTCCATTCACCCTGTACCTGATGGATCAGTAAGTCTGAATCACCTATGACCAGTAATTCTTGTATGTTCATATCTACGGCCATTCTGAGTCCCAATATGCAAGCTTCATATTCTGCCATATTGTTGGTGCATGGAAATCTGAGCTTCACGGAGATCGGATAATGCTGACCTGTTTCTGAAACCAAAACTGCTCCAATGCCAACTCCCTTGAAGTTTGCCGCTCCGTCGAAAAAATCCTCCAACCTGGATAATCCTCTGAGATATCTTCTCCGACAAACAATACCTCCTCATCAGGGAAATAGGATCGAAGGGGCTCGTATTCCTCATCGACCGGGTTCTCAGCAAGATGATCAGCTAATGCCTGCCCTTTTACGGCTTTCTGCGTGACGTACACGATATCAAACTCGCTCAACATAATTTTCCATTTTGCTAGTTTTCCGGTGGGCATGGGCTTCTGAAGGATATACTTAAGTGGGTCCATCCTCGAAATAAGATACATGGTGTATGCTGATAGATAATGCCTGAATTTCTGGGCGACCCAAGTTAATGCACAACAAGTACGTTCTAGTAGAGTGTAATGAGCTTCATATACCGTGAACTTCTTACTTAAATAATATATGGCCTGCTCCTTTTTCCCTGTTTCATCGTGTTGCCCCAACACGCATCCAAAAGCATTTTCTAATACAGACAAATAGAGTAGCAACTGTCTCCCCGGTTCTGGCGGTACTAAAACTGGTGGATTAGAAATGCACTCTTTGATTCTATCAAAAGCCTGCTGACAGTCTGTTGTCCATTTGGTAGCTGCACCCTTCTTCAGCAATTTGAATATCGACTCGCATATCACAGTGGACTGAGCTATGAACCTGCTGATGTAGTTGAGACGACCAAGGAAGCTCATTACGTCTTTTCTGCTTTTCGGAGGAGGTAACTCTTGGATGGCTTTTATTTTCGAAGGGTCCAGCTCAATTCCTCTTCTACTCACTATAAAACCCAACAGCTTCCCAACAGGGACGCCAAATGCACACTTCGCAGGATTCAGTTTCAGATTATACTGCCTTAGCCGCTCGAAGAACTTCTTCAAGTTCGCCAAATGGCCCTCCACTTTTCGCGATTTGATGATGACATCGTCCACATAGACTTCAATTTCCTTATGAATCATGTCATGAAAGATGGTAGTCATGACTCTCATGTAGGTAGCGCCCGCGTTCTTGAGACCGAACGACATTACTCGATAATAGTACACCCCCCACGGGGTAGTGAATGCTGTCTTTTCTGCGTCCTCCTCTGCCATAAGGATCTGATGATAACCAGCAAAGCAGTCGACGAACGACTGTAGTTCATGCTTCGCACAATTGTCGATGAGTATATGAATGTTTGGAAGAGGAAAGTCATCCTTCGGGCTAGCTCTGTTGAGGTCCCTATAATCCACGCAGACTCGGACCCTTCCATCTTTCTTCTTTACCGGCACGATATTTGCTAACCAAGTAGGGTACTTTGCAACCCGAATTACCTTTGCGTCGAACTGTTTAGACACCTCCTCTTTGACTTTCAAACTCATGTCTGGTTTGATCTTTCTTGGCCTTTCTTTTACGGGGAGATAAGATGGCTCAATAGGCAACCTGTGTGCGACGATGTCCGTACTCAAACCTGGCATGTCGTCATACGACCAAGCAAACACGTCGGTGTATTGTTTCAGGAGCTCAATCAAATCTTTCTTCTGTGTGACATTTAGGTGGGCACTGCCCCTAGTCTCTTTCACAACTCCTTCATCGCCTAATTTTATCAACTCAGTTTCTTCTAAATTCGGTTTAGGCCTATTCTCAAAGCTTTCCAGCTCTTGGCTAAACTCTGATTGCGGACATTCCTCTCGTTTCTCAGGGTTATACTCGCCATTTGAACTTTGTTCGCTGGTTTCATTACATGTCATATTCGCATTATCGACAGGTTTATTAATATGATCGCTGAAAGGAGAATGCGTAAAGAATTTAATTTTAACACAAGCAAGTTTTAAAGCTGCAAAATATCCTGAAATTTATGATGAAAGCAAAAATGCGAGATTAAGACATATTAAAGAAATGTAAATGCAGGCCTGTTTTTCTTTTTAGATATAAAGTCACATTGCTAGAACTATCATAAACTCTACCAAGCTCCTCGGAAGGTCAGGACATGGGTGCAAGTCCAATTATTCAGGTTGTATCCATGCTCTGCGTCCCGAATGGTGGGCTCTTCCTCGTGATCCCCTATGATCATACAACAATCTGCTTCATCTTCTCCTACGAACAGATTCTGGAACCCTGCTACAAGATCCTCTGGGTCGTCTTCTCTCAGCATCTGGATGGTGCAGGCTTTGACTAATGACTGACTTAGGGGCGGAATGGGCATAGGCAAGGGAATATATCCTTTTTTCCGGAGGCTCGCGGTCACCAAATCCTTCGAGGTGGGCTGGTACCCCAAACCAAAAGTGTCCTTCTTCCCAAACAACTGGATAGGCTCTGTGATCCCATTCATACCGGATCCAAGACCTCTGCCGGGCTCGTACCCATTTCTTAGCATTTCCTTGGCTATCATTGTGAGAGAACGTGGCAGCTGCAACGGCCTGACCCTGCTGGCATTCTTGATCTCATTAACATGAAAGACCGAACCATCCAACTGTTTTACGTTCTCTATGACAGGGACTGCATAATCGGTGTTGATGCTTCCCTTTTTATCCCCAAATACTACCACTTCACGGTGATTCCATATAAACTTTAGGCACTGATGCAAGGTGGACGGGACTGCACCAGCCTCGTGAATCCACGGCCTTCCTATCAACAGATTGTAACATGTAGCAATATCCAATACTTGAAACTCCACAACGAATTCTGCAGGTCCGATCAGCAGCGTGAGGTCAATTTCGCCTTCGACTCCCCTATGGACTCCGTCGAAACCTTTGACCCTGATATGACTTTTACGAATTTTCTTGCAATCTGCCCCCAATTTCAACAGCGTCGTCATGGGACAAATACTGACGGCCGAGCCTCCGTCAATCAGAACTGTTGAAACAATATTGTCTGCGACCTGGATGGTGATATTCAATGCAAGATTGTGTCCGACGCCACCAGCGGGTAGCTCATCATCGTGAAAGGCGATTCTGCGGGCCTCTAACACTTGTCCGACTAAAGCTGTCAAGTTCTCGTCTGTTGTACCCTCTGGAACATATGCATCTTTCAGTACCTCCATTAACGCAGTCCTGTGTGGGGCCGAATGCATTAACAGTGAAAATAAAGAGATATGTGCTGATGTTTTCTTCAACTGCTCCACGACAGAATATTCCTTAGTGGGCATCTTCCTCCAAAATTCCTCAACTTCAGCCTCTGTCACGGGTTTCTTTTGTGGTACCTCCGTGTAATATCTCACTGACCTGGTTATACCTGCAGCGGTGACTTCTATGGCTTGCTTCCCAATTTCTCTGCGATCTACTCTGATTGGCGGCTCCCAGCCGGGTATCTGAGCAACTGTGATTGAACCCTTATGTTTTGGCGGCGCCCTTTCCAGCTCAAATACTGCTTTCTTTCGAATATTGGTGACAGGGGCGACGAAAGCAGAAGGTTCAGCTCTTCCTGATCGGATGGTTCCCTCCAAGTTGTATTCCTCATCTAAGGTTATCAAGTGCACATTGGCGTTGCCGTGGTTTGGCAAGGGATTATCATGCACGTTTGGGGCAGGATCCTTCAGCTGAATTACCCCTTCTTTGATCAACGCTTCGATTTTGTCCCTGAGGGAGTAACAACTTTCAGTGTCATGCCCTGGGCTATCGGAGTGATACGCGCAACGCTTATTCTCATCATACCATCTTGGGATAGGGTTAGGAATCCTTCCTGGAATCGGTTGGATCAAGCCTGCAGCTCACATCCTTTCGTATATTTGGGGTATGGGTTCAGCCAGTGGGGTGCGAACTTTGGGTAGTCTCCCTTCAAAATTCGTGTTTGGTCTAGGTGCATTGAGTGCTCTATTTTGTTGGCGGGCTTGATGGGCGGGTCTATGCGGGGCAGGATAAATGGGTGCTTGAGAAGCGTTATATATAGGCTGTGTGTTGTAGTTGGGGTATGGGGCAGGTGTATAGTGAGGTGTGGAGTTTTGGTTACTTGTGTTGTAGTATGGGGTTTGATAGGATGGGTTTTGGTATGTTATGAATGCTTCGGGTTTACGTTCTTGTATGAACATGGAAGAGGAAACTGTCTCTTTCTTCCTTTGTGAAGTACTCCCGATGGTCCCTGACTGAATTGCCTTATTGGTTGCCTGTAATGCTGCCAAAGTCGTAATCCTACCAGTTTTAATACATTCCTCCACGAAGTCGCCCATTCTGACAACTTCCACAAAATTCCGTCCGATGACGTTTATCATTTGCTCATAGTAGGTTACGTCATTCAAAGATTGTACGAATAGCGTGGTCATCTCACTCTCCGCCATGGGTGGTTGTACTTTTGCTGCCTCTGAACGCCATCTCATGGCGTACTCTCTGAATGTCTCCGTAGACTTCTTTTCCAACTTCACCAAATAAAACACATCTCTGGCGGTTTTTGTATTGAACTGAATCGCTCCAAAGTCTTGGGCAATACATTCCGGTTATGCCATTTCATGGTCTGGCTAGTATACCAATCTAATGTCTCGCCGGTCAAACTTCGAATGAATAACTTCAAAACGACTGCTGGGTTCTTTCCTACTCCGATCAGCTTGTCACAATATGACCTCAAGTGTGCACGGGGGTTCCCCTTCCCATCAAACATATCAAACTTGGGCACCTTGTACCCTACAGGTAGCTCCACATCTGGATGCATGCAAATATCCTCGTAATCTAATCCTTCATGACCCTTATCCGATCGCATGCTCCGAACAGCTTCTTTCAAGCTATGAATCTCTTTGTCTACGTCCTCGTCCATTTTGGCTCGAGCTTCCTTTTCCATTTCCTCGTAATGATCCATTTCCTGAGGGAGTACAGGGACGGTAAAAGACTGGGTTTCTGCTGTGTATGTTAGTGGTATGGGTTGTTTGTTGGGGCTGGTAATAGGTATGGTGTGTATGTATTGGTTAGTCTGGCGATTCGGGCTGATCGGGGTGAAGTAAGCAGACGGGGGCTGAGATACATGGGTAGTAAGAGGATCGTTTTGAGGGTGGAGTTGAGGATTGGCTGGGCGAGGGATAGTCTGATCGATAACTGGTAGTCTCTGCGGGGAGTTTTGTGAGATATGTGGTGGTGGAGGTCGATCTGGGATAGTTTGTGAGGTAGTGGCCCTTTGCTCTGGTATACGGGTATTCAAACTAATGGATAAGTTTGTCAGATTCCGTAATCTTTCCATCTCAACCTGCATATCAGCAATTTGTTGTAGTAGTTGTGCGATGCATTCTTCTTGACTAGTGACATTTCTCCCTTCTGAAGGTTCTGTCTCGCCGACAGGAATAATTCTCAAACCTTTTGGCTCAGACGCCCCCGAGCCAGTCATGTCATCATTTCGTGCCTTGGACCTGGTAAAGTGTGGATGCTCCGACATTGCTAAATCAAATAAGAACCGACCTTTTGGGGGAAGTAATAAATCCTTCTACAATGCAGCAAACAGAGTTAGCATAAAGCACATAATTTGCAGGTATGCAGCAGGTATATTGCACATAACACATTTAAACGTTTCCTAACATGCAGGGGGACCTCCTTATGCCAGAGGTAGGCCGAAGCGTCAAATATGAGATAATGATGGATTGGTCCGAGCCCATCGGATCGAAATGCTTTTATTGGGAATAAAACTAAAAGTGAAATTGCAATAAAGAAATATCAAAACTAAAGATTATTCCTAATGCTACATTATGCTACGGAGAATGTGGTGGTGGTGTAATGGTGTTGCTAGGTCCTGCTCCTGCATTTTCCAAATATTGCATGATGTTTTGTAGTTGGTCCCACATCTCAGGGGAGATGGCGTTGTTCTCTAATCTGCACACTTTCACCCAATTGGTCATGTTGATATCCTCGAAACCCTGCTTGCCTTTGGGACTCGGACTGCCACAATCTTCCTTGAACCATGCATAGTATTCAGGCGTACCTCCTGCTTGCTCATATTTGACATCTATTTTCTCAATGTTGTTCCATTCATCAAGGATTTGCTTCTTTCTAGGAAAAGTGCAATTTGCCCCAAACGTGACTTCTGAATCCTTCATGTCCGATCGGAGAGGGATTACCTGTTCTTGACCAAACTGGCGGAGTACACGCAGCGGAGCATATGGCTGAAGTCCCCTTAATCCGATGAGCTCGATGTAATAACGGTCTTTGCTCCTTACATAAGCTTTGTTGATACGGGATAGCAGTGGGTACCTCCATTGCACTTGGTTGCTAGTGCGGGATGCCAGAAATTCATACCAATCCCTAGTACCGACCGGCTACACGAATCACTTCATCTTGTCGTAAAAACTTACAATTCTATAATCATTGCTAAAACAAATGTCTGTCATATTCGATCGTTGATAAAAGTGTTCCATGGCCCACATCTGTAAGATGAGATTGCATCCCTCGAAAAAATTGGTTTCCCTTCGCTTGCATTTTCCCAGAGCTCGAAATATCTCAGCTAGGATCATGGGGACCAAAGTAAGTTGCGTGCCATTAATGCCTTCAAAAACCATTCGGGTCACAGAACATATGCAAGTGCTGATCCTTCCATGCTCGAGTGGAAACACTAGAGTGCCTAACAGAGCAACAGCGAACGCGGTATGTCGTCTAGTTTTCCATTGTCCCAGACTGCAAGAGAACTCTTTTCTAAACGACTGATAGCCATCTTGGAGACCATATCTCTCGTACAGATAATCTAGGGAAACCCAATTATTTTCAAAACAACGAAGTTCCTTTGTGTTCTTTAGGCCCATGTAATGCAGGAATCTCTTTCCAGATTGACTATAAGGGATGATTTGTCCTCTGCCTTGGTAAGCTAATCTTGTGAAGTAGTTGATTTCTTCTAACGTGGGGGTGTGTTCGAAGTCTTGAAATCTGAACACTGCCCTATCCGGATCCCAGAACTGAATCAAGGCCCTAACTATATGTTGATCTGGAGCGATGTCAAACAAAGCCATGAGACAACCTAATTTGCTTCTGATGGTCATTTTGATGCTGCTGTCGAAATTCTCCCACCAAATCTTTAGCTTCGTCGGCACACCACTCACCATTCTGATTTCAGGGATTGTCGGAATACTGCTCATCCTATACATAAAACCAAAAAATAAAATGCAAAATTTCCCAATGCTAGCATGTCACGTTAGGCTCGGATTCATCCATCAATATCACGTAACACATAATATGTTGTTAGTCGTTGGGTCGTGAAAAACCCTTCAACAATTGGGTGGGCTTCCTAACTGTGGTGTCAATGTCAAGGATTGACCCACCTAGGGTAAATGCATGCATGCCTTAAAATAAGGGGTGGTATAGCTCCATCCTAAGTTTTTAAGATTTGGCTTACTAGACGCAAGGTTCCCGAGCGGACAACTCGAGTGAGAAGGCTATGCGGCCACCGGTTAGACCGGACACTCCACGTATATTACCAACTCTCCTACATTTGGGTTTTGAAGAAAGAATTTTCTGATGCACCAAGCGCACCTCGCATGTAGTGTGTGATTGTGTGAATTTTCCAGAGTGGAAGAAATATGAGCGGAATGCCAGTTTAAGGAAAGCAGTAACAAATAGCAATTAAAACAGTGACAAATAAAGCAATTTACAACACACAAGAAAATTAATTGCAAAAATAATGCCAAATAATAACCCTGAGTCTGTTACGGTCAAGAACCTAATGTCCCCAGCGGAGTCGCCATTTCTGTCACGCCCCTTTTCGACCGCGACATTTTTAGCGAACCCTGCTTAATAAAACGTTGTTAGAAAATAATATAAAAATGCTTAAAATAGGTGCTAAATATGCTAAAGATGCTAAAAGTGCTTAAAAGGTGCTAGAATATTAAAGGGTGCTAAAAGGGTGCTAAAAGGTTAAAATTTAAAAGTAAAAGGTGCTAAGTGCTAAAGGGGTTAAAGGGTAAAGATGCTAAAAGGGGTTCTAGGGTTCGCGGAGTCGCCACCTAATTATTTTGGGTGAATTAGGACACCTAAGGGTCAACTAGGTTAAAGTCAACGTTAACTCCATTTTTATGGTCTGCAAAACTTATGTGAGATTCTGGGCAAGGGTTCTTTATTATCCTAAAGGGAAGGGGTCAGGCACCCTAAAGGATCCGCTAAGTTGCGGTTGTCCGTTCAAACCTAGGGTTAATTATTTATGCTAAGAAAAATGTATGTTAAAAATATTTAAGTAAAAGATGTTGTAAATATCCCTAAGAGGAAATACATTTTTTGATGATAAAAGAAAATCATAATGTTTGTTTATAAAATAAGGTTAACTTTGAAGGAGCATATTCGTTCGTAAAATACTTAAATAAGATGTTTATATTGCATAGCATAATATAAAGGGTAGTAATGCAAAATTAGTTATGGCAAAGTATGCATTTATGAAAATATGCCTAACATGTAAAAATGTCTATTAGGCAAGAGATAATAAAAGTATGACTTTTAAAATAATGTATGCAATAGTAGAGTTTATAAGAAAATGAGTTCCTCATGTTAGATAATATTTTAACTAGATGAGTAGCCGTGCTAGCGAGAGTTACGAAGTGGTTTTAATGTAACTTAGGCGGTGTATTACAAGCTAAGAACAATTAACTTAGGGGAGATGGATTTCTGGTATCAAACTACCTTCTAATTTATTGAGTTAAGATTAACTACTCTTAAGTATAACATTAATAATGCTATTACACCCCGTAGTTCAGGTCCTGCTTATGGGGACGTACGAAAGGAGTTAAGATTTAAATTTTTGAAAGATAGGTCGACAGAATGTTTCGGATGGGGTTTTAGTCAACTTTGAGGCGGTTTATGTCCAGTTACATTGAGAGTTCCTAGGTGTTTCAAAGGCCTAGTACGTAGTTCATTGAGTCTAGTTTTCAACGCAACCAACCGTTCATCGATAGGACATCGGAGTAGGAAGCTATGGGAGTTACAAGTTCGGTCTTGTGATCGGCGTAAAAGCAACATCGGTCGGGGCCCAGTGACTGCGGCACGGATCTGAGGCATGGCGCCGGATAATCTGGAGAATCGCTGAAGTTGCAGCGCCGCGGCACCGGAAAGCAGGGCCGCGGCGCCGAGGCGGTTTTTTTTTGCGAATCTGGGAAAAATCAGAACTGTTTTTTTAAAAAAGAAGCCATGGGTGGGTGACAAGTGTCCCCCCCCCCCCCCATCTGATTTTTGCATGTCCTATTTATTGACCAAGTCTTGAAGACTTGGTCATTCTTGAAAAGCTCTTCCCTCTCTCTAAAATTCCTCTCCCTTCTCTCTAGAAATTCAAGAAGAAACCATGGTTTAGAGAAAATTTCAGAAAAAGTGGCCAGAAGGAAACTTGATGGCAAGCTTGTAGGAGTTTTGTGGAGGTGATTGTGGAAAGAAGACAAGTGAAATTTGTTGGATTAATTTGGGTAAGCTCTAAGGTAACAATCCTTTCTCTTTTGCTAGTAAATTGTGTTGCATGTGTGGAAGAAATGATTTGTAGTTGTCAATATTGCTCTTAGATATATTACATGTAGGAATTGGATAAGAATTTAGATTAAAAAGGAATTTGATAAGAATTTATGTTGTTATACCTCAAAATTGCCAAATTGGACCTTGTAGTTTGTATTAGTTGTTATGTATTGTGGGGCAGAATTTTACACGTCCAAGTTAGGCGTGTAATCCCCTTTGTGTTGATTGGATTGTTGAGCCTTAAGGGTGGCATGTGTGGTTATTGAATTCGGCATTGAAAAAGGTGGCAAAGTATGTAGAAACAAAGGAAGTGTTGTCCAATTTTCCGTAGGAATAAGGGACGTTTCAACTAGAATGTTTTATGTTGGAGATAAAGGCTAATGGACGTATTATGGTCCTTATAGGTTGACATACTACGTGCGGTATATTGGACTTGCAAGTGGATTGACCCGAAGAGGTATGTGGAACTTTCCTATCTCTTGAGCATGAATAGTTGCACTTATATAGTACGGTAGACGTACAAAAATTTGATGTCCCTTACTTGTTTTAAGATTGGCCAAGTTTGGTGAGTAAGGGGATTAACTCATTTCTTTAAAAAGTATTAAGGATGTCTTAAGTTTTCAAAGTTAAGGGACTTGAGGTGTTTTAAGTATATGATACTTGTGTCGTTTTAAAAGTATAAGTCTCTTGGATATAGGGAAATGTATTTGACTAATGTATAACGTTAATATAACGACTTTATGGGAAGTTAGTTATATTAGCTTTATGGAAGGTTAACAAAGAAAGATTTACTCTAAGTAAGGTAAGTACGAATAAATGATTTGAATTTGTGAAAGGCAAAATTGATTTTAAGGCATTAAGTGCCTAAGGTTTTTAAAGGAAATGAAGTCACTTGATTTAGAAGCCTATTATATTTCTAAAGGGAAATGTGACTTGTCTTGAAAAGTAGTCGTGACTTGATACTACAGTTATTAGTATCTTGGAAGTTTTACATAAAAAGGAGTCATTTCTTAAAAGGTTAGAGGTACGTGGTACTTGGGTTGAATTCCCGGATTTTCTCTTAAATGACATGTTAGTGCCTTAAGTAAACTAAAATGAGAGGATATATTACTA
Organism: Przewalskia tangutica; assembly: GCA_029844215.1. Classification (NCBI taxonomy): domain Eukaryota; kingdom Viridiplantae; phylum Streptophyta; class Magnoliopsida; order Solanales; family Solanaceae; genus Przewalskia; species Przewalskia tangutica. The sequence goes on along the minus strand of CM056718.1, from coordinate 137,317,258 downwards.
ATGTTAATAAGAAGTTAGGGGATTTTCTTAACTTGCTTATGTTATGATAAGCCGGTAGCGCTTATATTATGTATGATAGCCGGTTGTGTTAGGTTACGTATTATTAATATTATTACGGGGTAAACCCCGGGTTACTACTTATGCCATGGATTTGCTACCCATGATGCGAGTGCGGCGCTTGTACTCATGCGGGTCCACAGGATCCATGCGGGTGAAATAGTCCCATGCGAGGCGGATGACCTCATGCGGGTCCACAGGACCTATGAGGGTGAAATAGTCCCAGGAGTAGGATTGCTTAATGATACTACGGGCGAGGGACCCTGTTTTGATCATGAGCCTCCTATTTTTATGCAGTAAAGTTTATACTTGTTACTCTCATTGTTATTAAGGCACAGTGCATTGTAATTTGATTTTCTTCCATGACTCCAGCTTATTTTAGACTTATGATATTATTACAGTATTTTCCAGTTTTACATACTTGGTACATATTGTGTACTGACCCCCTTCTTCGGGGGCTGCGTTCATGCCGCATGTTGGGGTAAGCAGGTGGTGGATCCTCATTCTTAAGATCTTTGCTCAGGTGTCAGAAGCTCCGTTTCTCCGGAGGCTTGACGTTTGGTACGGTTCTCCCTGATGTTGTAGATGTTATGTGCATTCAGGGGTATTGTCCCGTCATAGTGGTTACACATTCTTAGAGGTCTGTAGTCCTGCTATAAATTGGGTTGTTAAGGATGTAACTGTTCAGTTTTTGTTATATTTATGTTTACGGAAAGGTAGCCATTTTGGGTTAGCATGTTTCATATTCTATATGGTTTCTTGTTTGTGAGTTTATTTCCGCTGGTTTTCTCTGATGTTGTATCACAAGGGTGCCCGGGGTAAGGCACCAGTCACGGGTCCGAGGTCGGGTCGTGACAAAAGTGGTATCAGAGCAGTTAATCCTCGGAAAGGGTCTACAGGCCGTATCTAGTAGAGTCTTGATTATCGGTGTGTTGTGCACCACATCTATAATCAGGAGGCTACAGGATATTTAGGATTGGTTTCCATTCTTTCACTCTAAGATCGTGCAATAGAGCTGTGTTATAGGTTGAACTCCCTCTGACATATTTTTATGTATCAGTTATGCCTCCACGCAAGGCAACCGCGGCCCAGAAGGGCAAGGCAGCTGAGGGAGCTGCTAGTAGGACACATAGGGTTACGAGGGCACAAGCCCAGTCTTTACCTGAGATGATGTTTCGGACGGCGAGTTCCACGACATCGCCAACCCCAACAGAGTTCGGGCGGCGGCATGACTCATCGATACCACGGTACGAGCCTCGCCATTACGGCTGGAGCAGAGGATATGGGCTACAAGGAGATGGCCCAGTTATTAGCCAGGATCGTGGCAAGGCAAGAGGACAGACGAGAGACAACGGTTCCGGTTGTACCCGTAGTTCACCCCAGATCTGATAGCTTGAGACTTCGGGACTTTTTGAGTTGTAGCCCACCAGAGTTATATGGGTCGAGGCCTGAGGATGATCCTCAGGAGTTTATCCGACAGTTATAGCGGATCATGCGAGTGATCAAGGCCTCGGAGACAGAGTCGGTAGTTTTGGGTTCACATCGGCTGCGTGATACTGCGATTGGTAGTTTGATTCATGGAACCGTCGGGAGCATGCGCTTCCAGCTGTTTCGGACGAGTTCTCAGAGGCGTTTCTTAGCCATTTCTTGCCTCCGCAGATGAGGAGATCTCGGGTCGATAGGTTTCTGACGTTGAGATAGAGTGGGCGGACGGTCCGGGAGTACAACGTAGAGTTTGACTCGTTGGCTCGGTATGTCCCCGCTTTAGTAGCAGACATGGAGGACAGAGTACACCGCTATGTCACAGGGCTCGATGATTACTTAGCAGAGAGTTGCACGGGAGTAGCTCTTCAGCCGGGCATTGACATTGCCCGCATGCAGGCTTATGCACTTGGGTGTGAGGAACGTAGGGGCCGACGGATTGATAGATATCAACAGAAGAGGGCCAGGACAGCAGGGTCCTCTGGTAGTTTTCGAGGTAGATAACCTCAGTAGTAGACCGAATTTGCACCTCAGCCGGTACAGAGCGCTCCTCCACCGTCTTCCGGACGTCCAGAGTATTCAGGGGCAGGACAGGGCTCCAGGGCTTCGGGTTTCCAGAGGAACCAGAGTTCCAGTCAGACGAGGCCACATATGCCTCGGTGTGGTCGATGTGGTGATTACCATCATGGGGGATGTCGTGTTCCTCCAGGAGCTTGTTACTCTTGTGGCCAGCAGGGCCATTTGAAGAGAGATTGTCCGACCAGAGGCGGCGGGAATGTTATGGTTCAGCCGAAGCGGTCGATTCTTTGAATCTTCGTCGCCGGTGGTCGAGCGCCCGGGCGTGGTATTCACGGACCAGCAGGCGCGGCGAGGGTCGTGGTGGGGTCCTGATTCAGCGGTCCTCAGAACCACATTTATGCTATGTCCAGCCGTCAGGACCAGGAGGCGTCACCGGATATCGTCACAGGTACATTATTGGTTTCATGTTGTGATGTATATGCTTTGATAGATACAGGTTCTACCTTGTCCTATATATCTCCTCATATTGCTGGTAGAATAGGGGTAGAGCACGAGTCCATAAAACCTTTTGAGGTGGCTACGCCAGTAGGTGATTCGGTGGTAGCGGAGCGGGTATATAAGGCTTGCCCAGTGACTATATATGGTCGTCAGACTCTAGCCGACTTGATAGAGTTGGATATGACGGACTTTGATGTGATTATGGGTATGGATTGGCTAGCGTCTTGCTATGCCAATGTGGACTGTAGAGAGAGATTGGTACGGTTCCAGTTTCCTGGTGAGCCGGTTATCGAGTGGAAGGGGAATACTGCGTCGCCGAGGGGTAGGTTTATTTCTTACCTCAAGGCTAGGAAGATGGTGCGGAAGGGGTATATCTACCATATGGTTCGGGTATTCGATACTGAGGCTGAGATACCGGACCTTCAGTCAGTTCCGGTTGTTAGAGAGTTTCCAGACGTATTCCCAGACGAGCTTCCGGGTATCCCTCCTGAGAGGGAGATTGAGTTTTGCATTGATATGTCGCCAGACACTCGACCGATATCTATTCCACCATACAGGATGGCACCTGCTGAGTTGAGGGAATTGAAAGACCAGCTGAAGGATTTGCTGGAAAAAGGCTTTATCAGGCCTAGTGTTTCTCCCTGGGGAGCGCCAGTTTTATTTGTAAAGAAGAAGGATGGGACGCTGCGTATGTGTGTTGATTACAGGCAGCTGAATAAGGTAACTATCAAGAACAGATACCCCCTCCCCAGGATTGATGATTTGTTTGACCAGTTGCAGGGTGCGAGGTGTTTCTCCAAGATAGACATGCGGTCTGGTTATCATCAGGTGAGAGTTAGAGAGGCAGATATCCCAAAGCGCATTCGGGACCTTGTATGGGCACTATGAGTTGAGTAATGTCTTTGGGTTGACTAACGCCCCGAAGATTCATGGATTTAATGAACCGGGTGTTCAAACCATTCTTGGATATGTTCGTTATAGTATTTATTGATGATATCCTAGTTTATTCGCGCACAGAGCAGGAACATGCAGATCACTTGAGGGCAGTATTAGGAGTCCTCAGGAACCGGATGTTGTATGTCAAGTTCTCGAAATGCGAGTTTTGGTTGGCTTCAGTGGCTTTCTTAGGGCATGTTATCGGGGCCGATGGTATTCGGGTTGATATAGCAAAGATTAAGGCAGTCAAGACTTGGCCTAGACCTACTACACCGACGGAGGTGCGCAACTTTTTGGGCCTTGCAGGTTATTATCAGAGATTTGTGGAGAAGTTTTCTTCCATTTCAGCACCTTTGACTAGGCTGACTCAGAAAGCAGCTATGTTTCGGTGGACGGATGCTTGTGAGGAGAGCTTCCAGTTACTGAAGGAGAAATTGACGATCGCCCCAGTTCTTACTCTTTCAGAGGGTTTAGACGGATATGTGGTTTATTGTGATGCGTCGGGTGTCGGGCTCGGATGCGTGCTGATGCAGCACGGTAAAGTTATAGCTTACGCATCTCGACAGCTCAGGAAACATGAGAAGAACTATCCCACACATGACTTAGAGTTGGCAGTAGTGATTCATGCCTTGAAGATCTGGAGACATTATTTATATGGAGTTCATGTGGATATTTACACAGACTACCAGAGCCTCCAGTATATCTTCAGCCAGAGAGAGCTGAACTTGCGACAGAGACGGTGGTTAGAGCTACTTTAGGACTATGATATTGATATCCTATACCACCCATGGAAGGCCAATGTAGTTGCAGATGCCCTTAGTCGCAGATCGATGGGTAGTCTGTCAGGTGTGCAGCCAGAGAAGAGGGGCATGGTCCGCGAGTTACATCAGCTAGCGAGCCTTGGGGTTCGTTTGGTTGGTTCTGATAGTAGTGGGGTTCGGGTTCGAGAGGTCGCCGAGTCTTCCATCGTCGGGGAGGTGAAGAGGCGACAGTATGAGGATCCGATTATGGCACGGTATCGAGATACGGCTCTTCGGGAGGAGAAGAGTCTATTTGAGGTAGCACCTGATGGGGTGCTAAGATTTGAGGGCAGGTTATGTGTACCCGATGTAGCAGGACTTCGTCAGCAGATTCTGGGGGAAGCACATAGTGCTCATTACTCTATTCATCTGGGGTCGACTAAGATGTACCATGACCTCAGGTGTATATATTGGTGGTATGGCCTGAAGAGGGACGTTGCGGAGTTTGTGGCGCAGTGTCCGAATTGTCAGCAGGTCAAGGTGGAGCACCAGAAGCCTGGTGGGTTGTTGCAGACAATAGAAATTCCGACATGGAAGTGGGAAGTGATCAATATGAACTTTATTACAGGGTTACCTCACACTCAGAGGAAGCATGATTCCATCTGGGTTATTGTCGACAGGCTGACGAAATCAACCCATTTTCTTCCAGTCAGGACGACTTTTTCGGCCGAGGATTATGCTAGATTGTATATCAGAGAGATTGTGAGACTGCACGGAGTTCCTATATCGATTATTTCAGATAGAAGAGCCCAGTTCACGGCTAACTTCTGGAGGTCTTTCCAGAAGGGATTAGGGACACAGGTGAGTCTCAGTACTGCGTTTCATCCTCAGACCGACGGACAGGACGAGCGTACTATCCAGACACTTGAGGATATGTTGCGGGCCTGTGTTATCGATTTCAGGGGTAGCTGGGAGGATCATTTACCCCTTGTGGAGTTTGCATATAACAACAGCTACCATTCTAGTATCCATATGGCGCCTTATGAGGCCTTATACGGAAGGAAGTGCAGGTCACCGATAGGCTGGTTTGAGGTGGGAGAAGTTCCGTTAGTCGGGCCAGACTTGATTCAACAGGCAGTGGATAAGGTGAAGCTTATCCAGGAGCGATTATTGTCAGTTCAGAGTCGACAGAAGTCGTATGCAGATCATCGGCGTCGACACTTGGAGTTTGAGGTGGATGATTGGGTTTTCCGGAAGGTATCACCCATGAAGGGCGTGATGAGATTTAGGAAGAAAGGGAAACTTAGCCCAAGGTACATTGGGCCTTATCAGATTGTCCGTAGGGTAGGCAAGGTTGCCTATGAGTTGGATTTGCGGTCCGATCTGGAGGCAGTACATCCAGTTTTTCATGTGTCTATGTTGCAGAAGTGTATTGGAGATCCATCTAGAGTGCACTCAATTTGTGATGTCCAGGTGACAGAGGGGCTATAATATGAGGAGAGTCCCATAGCGATACTCGATCATCAGGTTAGGCGACTACGGACAAAGGATGTGGCTTCCGTCAAGGTCTTATGGCGGAATGAGAACAAGGAGGAAATGACATGGGAAGCAGAGGAGGACATGATGAAGAAGTATCCTTACTTGTTCCCTACACCTCCAGGTAACCAACTTTCCTGATTGTTAGTTGTAAAAGTTAGCAATTATGCTTAAGTATTGTTGTGGCCATGTGGAGCGTCTTTATTTGCAAGAAGAATAGTTAAGAGGGTCTATGTCGATATTGTGATTTGAGTAAGCCTAGAAGGAACATTCGGGATGAATGTTTCTAAGGGGGGGAGAATGTTACACCCCGTAGTTCAGGTCCTGCTTATGGGGACGTACGAAAGGAGTTAAGATTTAAATTTTTGAAAGATAGGTCGACAGAATGTTTCAGACGGGTTTTTAGTCAACTTTGAGGCAGTTTATGTCCAGTTACATTGAGAGTTCCTAGGTTTTTCAAAGGCCTAGTACGTAGTTCATTGAGTCTAGTTTCCAACGCAACCAACCGTTCGTCGATAGGACATCGGCGTAGGAAGCTATGGGAGTTACAAGTTCAGTGCGCAGTCGAGCAGAAAAGCAACATCGGTCAGGGGCCACAACACCGCGGCGCCGGATGCAGGGCCGCGGCGCCGGATAATCTGGAGAATCGCTAAAGTTGCAGCGCCACGGCGCCGGAAAGCAAGGCGCGGAAGCGAGCGCGGCGCGGAAGTGCGAGACTTTGCGGAGGTTTCAGCGCATGGCGCTGATGCTGGTTTTTCGCGAACTGGGAAAAATCGAATGTTTTTAAAAAAGAGGCCATGGGTGGGTGACAAGTGCCCCCCCCCCCCCATCTGATTTTTGCATGTCCTATTTATTGACCAAGTCTTGAAGACTTGGTCATTCTTGAAAAGCTCTTCCCTCTCTCTAAAATTCCTCTCCCTTCTCTCTAGAAATTCAAGAAGAAACCAAGGTTTAGAGAAAATTTCAGAAAAAGTGGCAAGAAGGAAACTTGATGGCAAGCTTGTAGGAGTTTTGTGGAGGTGATTGTGGAAAAAAGACAAGTGAAATTTGTTGGATTAATTTGGGTAAGCTCTAAGGTAACAATCATTTCTCTTTTGCTAGTAAATTGTGTTGCATGTATGGAAGAAAGGATTTGTAGTTGTCAATATTGCATGTAGGAATTGGATAATAATTTATGTTGTTATACCTCAAAATTGCCAAATTGGACCTTGTAGTTTGTATTAGTTGTTATGTATTGTGGGACAAAATTTTACACGTCCAAGTTAGGCGTGTAATCCCCTTTGTGTTGATTGGATTGTTGAGCCTTAAGGGTGGCGTGTGTGGTTATTGAATTCGGCCTTGAAAAAGGTGGCAAAGTATGTAGAAACAAAGGAAGTGCTGTCCAATTTTACGTAGGAATAAGAGATGTTTCAACTAGAATGTTCTACGTTGGAGATAGAGGCTAATGGATGTATTATGGTCCTTATAGGTTGACATACTACGTGCGGTATATTGGACTTGCAAGTGGATTGGCCCGAAGAGATATGTGGAACTTTCCTATCTCTTGAGCATGAATAGTTGCACTTATATAGTACGGTAGACGTACAAGAATTTGATGTCCCTTACTTGTTTTAAGATTGGCCAAGTTTGGTGAGTAAGGGGATTAACTCATTTCTTTAAAAAGTATTAAGGATGTCTTAAGTTTTCAAAGTTAAGGGACTTGAGGTGTTTTAAGTATATGATACTTGTGTCGTTTTAAAAGTATAAGTCCCTTGGATATAGGGAAATGTATTTGACTAATGTATAACGTTAATATAACGACTTTATGGGAAGTTGGTTATATTAGCTTTATGGAAGGTTAACAAAGAAAGATTTACTCTAAGTAAGGTAAGTACAGATAAATGATTTGAATTTGTGAAAGGCAAAATTGATTTTAAGGCATTAAGTGCCTAAGGTTTTTAAAGGAAATGAAGTCACTTGATTTAGAAGCCTATTATATTTCTAAAGGGAAATGTGACTTGTCTTGAAAAGTAGCCGTGACTTGATACTACGGTTATTAGTATCTTGGAAGTTTTACATAAAAATGAGTTATTTCTTAAAAGGTTAGAGGTACGTGGTACTTGGGTTGAATTCCCAGATTTTCTCTTAAATGACATGTTAGTGCCTTAAGTAAACTAAAATGAGAGGATATATTACTAATGTTAATAAGAAGTTAGGGGATTTTCTTAACTTGCTTATGTTATGATAAGTCGGTAGCGCTTATGTTATGTATGATAGCCGGTTGTGCTAGGTTACGTATTATTAATATTATTACGGGGTAAACCCCGGGTTACTACTTATGCCATGGATTTGCTACCCATGATGCGAGTGCGGCGCTTGTACTCATGCGGGTCCACAGGATCCATACGGGTGAAATAGTCCCATGCGGGTGAAATAGTCCCATGCGAGGCGGATGACCTCATGCGGGTCCACAGGACCTATGCGGGTGAAATAGTCCCAGGAGTAGGATTGCTTAATGATACTACGGGCGAGGGACACTTCTTTTGATCATGAGCCTCCTATTTTTATGCAGTAAAGTTTATACTTGTTACTCTCATTGTTAGTAAGGCACAGTGCATTGTAATTTGATTTTCTTCCATGACTCCAGCTTATTTTAGACTTATGATATTATTACAGTATTTTCCAGTTTTACATACTTGGTACATATTGTGTCGACCCCTTCTCGGGCTGCGTTCATGCCGCAGGTAGGGGTAAGCAGGTGGTGGATCCTCATTCTTAGGATCTTTGCTCAGGTGTCAGAAGCTCCATTTCTCCGGAGGCTTGACTTTTGGTACGGTTCTCCCTGATGTTGTAGATGTTATGTGCATTCAGGGGTATGACGGGGCCCTGTCCCGTCATAGTGGTTACACATTCCTAGAGGTCTGTAGTCCTGCTATAAATTGGGTTGTTAAGGATGTAATTGTTCAGTTTTTGTTATATTTATGTTTACGGAAAGGTAGCCATTTTGGGTTAGCCTGTTTCATATTCTATATGGTTTCTTGTTTGTGAGTTTATTTCCGCTGGTTTTCTCTAATGTTGTATCACAAGGGTGCCCGGGGTAAGGCACCAGTCACGGGTCCGAGGTCGGGTCGTGACAAATGCAATGTTAGACAATTAGTTCACAACAAATAAATGGGGGGCAGGATAAGAAAACAATAAAGGTGACTCAAGAAAATGGCGATGTCGTTCGCCGGTGGCTTGGTGTTTTCGAGGCGGAGATGAAGATGCACATAGATGTAGGTCCTCGTTTGTTGTAACTCATGATGAGTCTCGCCATGAGACTCTTCATTTTTGCTCCGATGCGTTTCATGTAAAAGAAAGAAAGGAAAAGGATTAGAAGGTATCCAAATTTGATTGAATCATAGATGTCATTCGCACGCACATTAGCAACTAGAGCTGTAATAATCAGTAAATGAAATGACATAACTATAATGAAATTGTGATAATGAACAGACGCAGCAATGCAGTGAGCTAAATGGGCTTAGCCCCAAACATACACACATGCCAGATAGACCATACGAGACTTCAACTCAAAAGTGACGAAGATAAATTATCATAATGCATATATTCAGATTCGACAAGAGGGGAGGATAATTCGGTTCACATATATGTTTGGAAGACACAGACAAAAACCGAATTCACCCATTAACTTCTCATATAAGTGCAAATTTCTTTCCCAGACCAACATGCAGAATTTAACCCAAATAAACATAATAACCCAGACTTTGGATTTTAAATCAGAACCTGCAATACTGCGTACCCAGTCATACATAGGGAAAACTAGTTTTCTGTTATATTGTTGTCATTCAAACTCACTTTAAGCATAGAAGTAGATTTCCAGGGACTGACATATATGGGGGCACAATATACAGACATGGTCAAATTAGTATTGCCAGCGACCGTGCACGTATGTCCATGATTCAATAACTCGATATAAATTACAATCAGTATTTCAGGATTTAATCTGAAAACCTTATAGAATCTTAAGCTCGACAACATATACCAAACAAATGCATAGGAGATATATAGCATATGACACAGTGTATTTAGGCATTACTAGTCCTGTGAACAAGTTGAACAACAATTTTAACAATAACCGACATCTCCTACGCACATTGATGAACACAAATACGAACGAACTAACACATGTTTAACACACAACACATAATGATACAAAAGTAAACTGAGAGGATATTTTTGGGTTTACCTTCTCCGGACAGTGAACCGAGGCAGCGTGTCAAGCCGCCGATTCACTCAGAGAATGCGGTTTATGTGATGGAAAGAAAAGAAAGCTTAGCGAAGAGTAAAGAAAAAAAACTATCGGTTCTTGACTGATTTAGAACAGGGTTTTCGGATTTCCTACTTTTATGATGTTAACCTTCTAGACGCTGAATCCCTAACTCCCGATGCCTGTTCCTTGTTTTTTTTCCTGATGTTCTTACTGATTCCTGAGTAGGTCCTTTTCTCTGTGGGACTCCCCTTGCCCCCCTCTGCCATTGCAAGTATAAATTGCCCCCTTTATATAGTCCCGATTTGGGTTCCCCATTAGGTAGGTTGATTCTGAAACGATTTAGAATGGTTATAGTTATGGTAACTTATGATTTCTGAACCGATTTAGGGAAGATTTGGTACAAGTTTAGTACGATTTGGGCGGTAATTTGTGCTTGATTTTTGTGTGATACTTCAGTAGCTTTAAGAAGGTCTTGGGTGATGGATATGGTAAGTTTGTTATAGTAAGTTTATGGGTGTCGATTGCGATGGGAACCGTATTTTCCAACCCGAAAATCCGGTGGGATTTATGGGATTGAGGTATGTCGTTTGGACGAGGGTAGTCTTAGTGCGGCAGGTTATGTGGTTAAAGGCTTTAGGTTTTTTCAGAAAATAGTAAGGGATGATGATAGGTAAAAGGGCTGGGTTTGGGTCACGGGTATGTGGTGGCATGGGCCGGGTATTGGGTTATGTTGTGGATGAGAAGATGTATAGGAAATAATAGGGTTGGGCCGCGGGTCATATTGTTACACCCCGTAAATTCAAGGAGTTAAGATAAGTTGGCAAACATGTGTTGGACGGATTTTTAGTTTGCCTTGGAGTGTTGTACCCCAGTTGTTAAGAATTTCGAGGTTTTTTTAAAAAAAGCCTAATGTGTAGTCCGTTAAATCTAGATCCCAACGCAACAAACCGTTCGTCGATTGGACATCGGAGTCAAAAGTTATGGAAGTTTCAAGTTTGGTGCGATCGAGCAAAGATTGATTTTGGTACAGCGCCGCGGCGCCGGAATGCAGGGCCGCGGCGCCGGTTGTTCTGGGGGGTCGCAGGGGTTGCAGCGCCGCGGCGCCGGAATGCAGGGCCGCGGCGCCGACATGCGGAAGATTTATTTTTGGAAGTGGGCCTTGCGCCGAGGCGGATTTCTTGCGATGAAGTGACGAAAAACAGGGGGTATTTCGTTTATAACCTATGGGAGGGTGACAAGTGTCCCTCCCATCCTTTTTATCAGTAAGTGGTCCTATTTTAGGGCCAAGTCTTGGAAGACTTGGCCATTCCATTTCATTTCATTTCATTTCCAAAACCCTCCTAAGAAAAACCCTCTCCCTTCTCTCTAGTTTTTGGAAGAAAACCTAGCTTTAGAGGAGATTGTTGGAGCGGCGGCAAGAAGAAAAAGTGTGGGTAAACTTGTGGGTAACGCTGGTGGGCGATTTTGACGGAAAGAGGTGGAAGAAAAAGGGATTTTTGTGGGCTATTCCTTAAGGTAAAAGTTTCCCCTTTCTCTTGGTTATGAGCCTAAGGCTGTTATATTTTAGTAGTATAGATTTGAGCCTGAGGCTGTTTTATTTGAATAGAGTTGGATCTTGTGGTCTTGTTGAAGATGTCTAGGGCTAGATATCATGTTAGGCCTAAGAACTTGGATTGGAAAGAGTTGAAAGGAGTTTAGGATTGGTTTATTGTTGGCCAAGAATGGCATGGGTTATTGGTTTATTTTGCATTATTGGGGGAGTTTGGTTATTGAATTCGACCTTGAAAGAGGTGGCATAGTAAGTAAGAACAAAGGAAGTGCCGTCCAAATTACCGTAGAATTTAGGGACTTTGCACTTAGTTATTCTACGTTCGAAGCTAGAGTTTGATAGATGTTTCATGACCCTTATAGGATTGAAGTACTACGGTAGCATATTCTACTTAAGGGCGATAATACGGTGGAGCATTTTGCTTATTGTCGACAATCGTCGCGAGGTATGTGATTCTTCCTATCCTCTTCAAAGATGACTATTTGTAAAATATATAGTGCGGTAGACGCACGTGTGTTAAAGGAATTTGATTTCCCTTTTGTGTCTTGACTTGATATGAAGTGTTAAGGGCTTCATTGTGTGGAAATAGTAGTAAAGTCTTATCCGTTGGTAGCGAATTTTCGGTGGTTAAAGAATGAGCCCTATTGGTCTCATAAATGTTTATAGTGGTAATTGGTTGGTTTAAAACATAAAGTGTTATAACGGCTTTATGGGAAGTTTGTTATAACCACTTTATGTAGTTAAAAGAATGGTTTGTCGATTTCAAAAGATAAGAGACGGACTTGTAATTGACCTAATTGGTGTTGAAAAGTATAAAACCTAATTCGTGAGAAATGAATACTTGGTTTTTAAAAGAATAATGTTACAAATTTCGGAAATGGGAATAAGGATCGAACAAGCCAATGCAGCGTCGATAAAGGAAAGAAGTAATGACATTAATCATATTAAAACCAGTAGAAACCTCCATCTGCATAGAAGCTAAGATAAGACAAAATGGCATTACATTTCCTAGATCATGGCTGCTCTAATGAGAATTATTGAAATCAAGTTCTGATTTTCCTAAAAGTTTCAAAGTAAGGAACTCGTTTTCTAATAGAAAAGAGACTTAAGAATTTGAAGTATTTTGGTTTAAAAGAAAGGCATGATTTTGTCTTGACTTGTTTTATTAATCATAAAGTGTTGTAATAGCTTATTGGGAAGTTAGTTATAACGACCTTATGGAAAATAAAGAAATGGACTCATTATTGGATTTTAGAGTGGTAACTTGATTTTGGAAAAAGGGAAGTAACTCGTTTTCAGATATTGAACTCCTTGTGATGGAAAAACATAAGTGACTTGTTTATAAAAGGTAGGAGTACCTTGATCCTAAAGGGTTAAGTACTTGGGTTTTAAATGGTATACTTGATGTTGTGTTAAGAAGTATTTATAGTACCTTGAGTTGTGTGTACTAGCCTATGCTTGTTGTGGTAGCCTTTGTTGTGCAAGTGTTTGGTTGTGTGCTACCGAGTCTCTCGATGGAGGAAGGCTATCTGGTTGATTGATGGACATCTTGACGCGTTGGGTAGCCACGGGTATGCTTCCATATGTCGATCCTCTTGGACACGCCGACGTTGGGTAGCCCAGGTATGCTTCCATTAGGAGTGTTATCTGGTTAGTTGTTTGGACATACTGACATGTTGGGTAGCCCACGGGTATGCTTGCACAGTGAGTATCATCTTGTTATTTCCTTTGGGCATACTGACACGTTGGATGGTCCACGGGTATGGTCACACTAGGATGGTTCCATGGCCCATGTTTATACCGACGCGTGAGATGCCGGGCATGCGGCCATTGTGCGGGTTAAACTCGGGTTGTATTTGAGTGATGATTTCACGCATGAGTCCCCGACTTGACATGGCCTTATATGTTGTGTCTTGTAGTTTGGTTATCATACATGTCTCCCGCTTTATATAGACTATTATGATTTCATTTACGATATTTTACGCTTCACATACTTGGTACTGTTATCGACCTCCTTGAAGTGCGTTCATGCCGCAGTTGAGGTACATAGCTTGCGATCCACTCTCTTAGGATCGCTGTTCGGTTCTCGGAAAGCTCCATATCTCGGAAGCTTGTCTGTGGTACAGTTCCACAAGTAGTAGACTTTTGTATATTCAGGGCATGGCGGGCCCTGTCCGTCATTATGGTTTCAAATTCTTAGAGTGCAGCTTTGTTGTGGCGAGTTTGTAAGCGGATATGAATCGCTCAAGTTTTAATTTATGTACAAAAAGGTAACCGTTGGGTTAGCCTGCTTTCTTATTTCACTGTTTTCTTTCATGAGTGTTTTTTTATTTTTCCGCTGATTTTCTCTGATGTTGTATCACTAGGGTGCCCGGGGTAAGGCACCAGTCACGGGCCCGGGTTCGGGTCGTGACACATATCATATTTGGGCCTAGGGCTATCCGAAAATGGGATAAGGGATTGGGCTAGTTTTAATTAGGTATTAGTTTTTTAGGTGTTTTAATTTGGGTAGTGTATTACTTAATTAATTAGTGGTAAATTAAATTAATAAATGTGGGTGTGTTATTAACTAGTGCTTAATATTTATAATGCGACGTCGTTAAAATCTTATTTATTATGCGTATTTTGAGAGGTTAAATTAAAATTGAATGGGGCTTAGATTATTATTAAAATGCTAAATGCAGATATGATATTTAGGGATTGCTTAATGCTTTTTATAAATGCGATGCTTTTATTTATTGTGCATTATTTATTATTTCAGTTAAGATTAAATTATCTTAATATGACTTTAGGTGCTTTATTAATTTTGGCTGGGTTTAAATTATTACAATAATTATGCAATTGCTTTGCGTATTTAATAAATGCGGCTATGCTATTTGACACGACGTCGTTATTTATTCATCATGCATGTATTATTATTTAAAAATTATTAAGAATTGTTTGAGTTTTAATTCATGGAAAATAGGGCTTAAATTACGAATATATTAATAAAATTATTTGTTATTAAAATACCGAGTGTGGACGTGAGACTCACGGTGTGCCTAATAATCTACGTAAAATGTTGTGCCATTATTAAATTGCTTATTTATGCATGTATTATTATCGAATTTTATTATTATATAAAAAAAATCATTGGAAACTGGTGTAATTTTATAGTTAATGACTGAACGAGAGAGTCAAAATTGGGTGTCAACAACCGGAAAATTCAAAATGTCCCCTGAAAACCAGAAATCAGTCCAACAGTACAAGCAGATAACATGTCTTGAAAAATACAACCAACAGAGGTCGCCAGAGCTTTAAAACTCCGGCCAAATACCCCAAAAATAGGAAAATCAGTCCGACAAACAGTGAAATGGTAGAGGTAGTGACAAAATAACAACAATATAATGGCAACAAAGTTGGAGAACATACTCTCCGGGGCGACAAAGATTATGTAAAAATCAACCCGAAGCAGATCGCACAAAATAAAGCCAACAACACAACAAAAGGGGAATGGAGAGTCGGCGTCGCCTCATCGGCAAAAATACCGGTGCGACGCCAGAACCTATTTCAGGTCAGTTATAAAAAAGTAAAATAACACAACAAAAAGAAACCAAGTATCATCATGGTTCAGTGGTGGTTGCTCTGGTTCACCGGAGCTTGAAGCTCCTCGCCGGAACAGTGGTGGAGACGAGAATAAAAGGGGGAAGTGGGGGGGGGATCGCATGGGGTATGGCGTTTGTTGGTGTTGTGGATGGTTCACCGAAGCTCGGAGCTCCGACGGCGGCGACGACAATAGAAGGATTTTGGGAGTGGGAATGGATAAAAAAATGGAGGGATAAGAGATTATAGGGGGATGTTGGCTGGACTCCAAATAGAGTGAGATATGGAGGGATAAGATATTTTAGGGGGCTGTTGGATGGACTCCAAATAGAGTGAGAGCGGTAAAATAAAAAGAGATAGAGGGTGGGGTGCGGCTGATGTTCTTTTGGAATGGAGGGAAATTTGTTATTTTATCGAGATTTTTTAGGGTTTTGGTTTGATTTTGGGGGGAAAGGATGAAAGTGTGTTGGACTTTATTTTTTGGGCCTCGGTTTTTTTAGGGGAATTGGACTGATATTTTTATGGGTTGGGTAAGAGGAAATAAAATGGGTATTTGGATGAAAGGGTTTGGTTAAAATATGAAAGGGGCTTATTATTTTAAAATAAAAATAATCTAAAGAGATGTAAATTATTAAAATAAAATGACGGTGTAATAATAATAAAAATAATATTAAGAAAGACCTAATGCTTAATTAAAAAAATAAGAGATGGGATGTCATTTGTAAAAAATAAACATAGAATATTAGGTAAAAATATGATTATTACAAGAAAATATATAAAAAATGACGATAAAAATACGGTGTCCAAAAATACTTAAAATTGCAACAAATATCCAAAAGATGGGTCGAAATTGGGTGTCAACAACTTGTCCCTCTTTGTCTGAAGATGATGAAAGAGTTTTCGGACAAAGAAGTTGACTTATAGGCAATTTTGTATCCATCGTCAGAATTAGAACATAGATCAGAAAATGCACGGGCAAAAAGAATGTTAAGAAGAATTAAAAGCAAAGCTGATGCAGATTCAATTTTTTTGTCCCAGTGTCAAATTATGATGACACTGGGTAGCTACGATGCTATAAAATCAAAGACAGACAGACGCCGATTCAAAAATTTCTCAGTGTCGAATTATGATGACTGGGTTGTTGCGATACTAGAAAATTAAATACAGGCAGACGCCGATTCAAAATTGTCCCAGTGTCGAATTATGATGACACTGGGTTGCTGCAATGCTAGAAAATTAAAGATGGGCTGACGCAGTTTCAAAATTGTCATAGTGTCGAATTATGATGATACTGCGTTGCTGCGATGCTAGAAAATTAAAGACGGGCTGACGCCGATTCAAAATTTATTCCAGTGTCAAATTATGATGACATTGGGTTATTGGTGCTGTGGGATGCTGGAAGGTACAGGGTGTTCGTTCTATGAAATGCCTCTAGGGTATTTCTGGACGAGAGAGGCGTCATTTCTGGACGCAATGATGATGTTCGTCATTTTTGGACAAAGGTGGAGTCGTTTCTGGATGCAGCACAGATGTTCGTTGTTTCTGGACGAAGATAGCATCGTTTCTGGACGCAATGCAGATGTTCATCATTTTTGGACGAAAATGACGTCGTTTCTGGATGCAATGCAGATGTTCGTTATTTCTGGACGAATATGACATCATTTCTGTACGCATTACGATGTTCGTCGTTTCTAGATGAAAATGGCGTTATTTCTGGATGTAATGCAGATGTTCGTCATTGCATAGACGAAACATCAATGAAGCCATTACATAGGCTTAAATGAAATGATGTTGTTGCATAGATGTGATACAGATGTTCGTCATTGCATAGATGAAACATAGATGAAGCCGTTGCATAGGCTTAAATGAAATGACGTCGTTGCATAGATGCGATGCATATGTACGTCGTTGCATAGACGTAACATAGACGAAGCTGTTGTATAGGCTTAAATGAAATAACGTCGTTGCATAGACATGATGCAGATGTTCGTCTGTTACACCCCGTAGTTCCAGGACATGTATATAAGGACCTACGTGAGAAAATACGACTTTAAGTTTGAAACGACAGAAATATTATTTTTTCATACGGAAAATATTCTGAACCTCGTGAAGGAAAAATATTTAATAATTGGAATTTGGTTCTCAAATTTGATATTTGAGACTTATAGAATTTATTAGAATTTTAGAGAGATAAAATATTTTGGACCAATAGGAGGGTGACACGTGTCACCCCCACATGGCCCATGTTGGGCGAGAAAGTGTTGGCCAAGTGGGCTCAAGATATTTATTGTGCACAATCTTAGCCACACATGTGTTTTAATCTCCACCCTTGATTTCCCTATATATCTACATACTAGTGCAAGACTTTAACACTTCGAAAATTTCAAGAACTATTGTGCACACATAAGGGCTCTCGGCCAAGCTTCCTTGAAGAACAAAAAATTCTTCAAATGTTGTTGATAAATCCCCATACTCAAACCAAGGATCCCTAGTAGTATACTAAGTATAAACAACCTCTTAAATCCCGGATATACTACGTTAATCCGCTAGTCGCACCATGAAACCCTAAGGTGTTCTTCATATTTTGAGTTGGAACTTGAAGGGAAGTTGGTTATGAACTTCTAAGGGTTGCTTGGAGTGGATTGGAACGTAAAGGGAAGGAGCTAAAGTTGCTAAGGATCGACTTTTACTCTTGGATTATATTTGGGCTTAGTGAGGTAATGATCCTTGTCTTCTTAATGTAATTGAAGATTACATGTTATAGTAGTTGATAATTGAGCTTGTGCTATAAGGAGTAAAGATTTATAAGTATTTAGGATATTTGGATGGTTAAAACCGAGACATGGCATGTTAGCCATTGAAGTTATTAATCAATTTGGTTGTTAGTTATAATCGTAACATGTTATACAAGAAAGGGAATTTAGTTGTTATAATTGTTATGACGTATTAACATGTTGGAGTAACGACTTGGATTAAAGAATTGAAAAAGGACTATATGTTGTATTGTTGTTTGATTGGTTGTGTCTTAAATGTGGCGTATTGGTTATTGATTTCGGGCGTTGAAAAAGGTGGAAAAGTACGTAGAAACAGGGGAAGTGTTGTCCAATTTTCCGTAGAATAAGAGACCTTATACTTAGTATTATTCTACCATAGAAAGCCAGAAGTTGATAGACGTATTATGGTCATTATAGGTTGACATTCTACGTGCGGCGTATTCAACTTAGCGGGTGGATTAAGCCGATGAGGTATGTGAAACTTTCCCTATCTTCTTGAGCATGAATCTTATAAATGTATAGTACGATTGACGTACATGTCTTAAATGAATTCAGTTTCATTTTGGTACCATGGATTTGATTTAATAAGGTACAAGTTTAGTTGAGTTGGAAAGTTAAACTCACTTGGTTTTTAAAGGATGTAAATGCCTTAGTTTTTCTAAAAACATAAAGTGTTATAATAGCTATATGAGAAGTTAGTTATAACGACTTTATGGGAAGTTAAAAGAGTGGTTTACTTGAATGATTTAAAAGAGAATAAATGATTTGATTTTGAAAGTATACGATACTTGACTTAAAGAGTATAAGTAACTTGATTTAAAGGTATAGGTTACTTGAGTTTGGAAAGTAGAAGTTACTTGGTTTCAAAGTCTTGAAATGAATTTCTAAAGGTGTAGTAACTTGATTTGAAAAATAGACATGCCTTGATACTACGGGTGTTAGTATCTTGTGCCTTTTATATGAAAAGGGTTCTTTTTAAAGAAATAGAAGTACGTAGTACTTTGGGGTTAAATTTTCGGATTTTATATGATAGTGCCTTAAGTTTAATTAATGAGAGTTAAAGATTGCTAACTTGCATATGTTGTTCATAATGGCCGTTAGTGCTAGTGTTATATTATTTATTACGGGGTCAATCCCCGGGTCATGTTGCATTTTCGTGGATTTGCTCCCCACGATGCGAGTATGGCGTATATGCTCATTGCGGGCCCACAGGGTCCATGCAAGTGAAATAGTCCTATGCGGGTGAAATAGTCTCATGCGAGGCAAATTACCTCATGCGGGTCCACAAGACCTATGCGGGTGAAATAGTCCCAGGAGTAGGATTGCATAATGATACTACGGGCGGGTGGCCCTAGTTTGATCATAAGCTTCCTATTTTTAAACAGTAAGGTTTACTCTTATTTACTCTCATTATTAGTAAGGCACAGTGTACTGTTAATTGGGTTATCATACATGTCTCCAGCTTTATTTTAGACTATATGATTTCATTACAGTACTTTCTGTTTCATATACTTGGTACATGTTTTGTACTGACCCCCTTTCCTCGGGGGGCTGCGTTCATGCCGCTGGTAGAGGTAAACAGGTTGCTGATCCTCACTCTTAGGATCATTGTTCAGCTTTTGAGAAGCTCCATTACTCCAGAGGCTTACCTTTTAGTACGGATCCCTGCTGTTGTAAATTTATGTACATTCAGGGGTATGGCGGGGCCCTGTCCCGTCATAGATAGGGTCCAAAATTTTAGAGGTCTGTAGTCATGTTTTGTGGGTTGGACTTGTAAAAGATGTATCCCTTTGTTATGTATATATGCAGAAAGGTGGCCTTATCGGCTAGCCTGGTTCTTATTTCACATTACTGCATGTCTATGAGCTTTATTTATATTCCGCTAGTTATCTCTTATGTATACATGTAAGGGTGCCCAGGTAGGGCACCAATAGCGGGCACGGGGTCGGGTCGTGACAAAAGTGGTATCAGAACAGTTAGTCCAGTATATATGTGGTTCATGTGGATATTTATACAGACTTTATGAGAAGTTAGTTATAACGACTTTATGGGAAGTTAAAAGAGTGGTTTACTTGAATGATTTAAAAGAGAATAAATGATTTGATTTTGAAAGTATACGATACTTGACTTAAAGAGTATAAGTAACTTGATTTAAAGGTATAGGTTACTTGAGTTTGGAAAGTAGAAGTTACTTGGTTTCAAAGCCTTGAAATGAATTTCTAAAGGTGTAGTAACTTGATTTGAAAAATAGACATGCCTTGATACTAAGGGTGTTAGTATCTTGTGGCTTTTATATGAAAAGGGTTCTTTTTAAAGAAATAGAAGTACGTAGTACTTTGGGGTTAAATTTTCGGATTTTACATGATAGTGCCTTAAGTTTAATTAATGAGAGTTAAAGATTGCTAACTTGCATATGTTGTTCATAATGGCCGTTAGTGCTAGTGTTATATTATTTATTACGGGGTCAATCCCCGGGTCATGTTGCATTTTCGTGGATTTGCTCCCCACG
The DNA here is from genome assembly GCA_029844215.1 of Przewalskia tangutica. Classification (NCBI taxonomy): domain Eukaryota; kingdom Viridiplantae; phylum Streptophyta; class Magnoliopsida; order Solanales; family Solanaceae; genus Przewalskia; species Przewalskia tangutica. Next base: position 137,296,827 of record CM056718.1, on the reverse strand, counting down.
ATGCAAGTATGGCGTATATGCTCATTGCGGGCCCACAGGGTCCATGCAAGTGAAATAGTCCTATGCGGGTGAAATAGTCTCATGCGAGACAAATTACCTCATGCGGGTCCACAAGACCTATGCGGGTGAAATAGTCCCAGGAGTAGGACTGCATAATGATACTACGGGCGGGTGGCCCTAGTTTGATCATAAGCTTCCTATTTTTAAATAGTAAGGTTTACTCTTATTTACTCTCATTATTAGTAAGGCACAGTGTACTGTTAATTGGGTTATCATACATGTCTCTAGATTTATTTTAGACTATATGATTTCATTACAGTACTTTCAGTTTCATATACTTGGTACATGTTTTGTACTGACCCCCTTTCCTCGGGGGCTGCGTTCATGCCGCAGGTAGAGGTAAACAGGTTGTTGATCCTCACTCTAAGGATAATTGTTCAGCTTTTGGGAAGCTCCATTACTCCAGAGGCTTACCTTTTGGTACGGATCCCTGCTGTTGTAAATTTATGTACATTCAGGGGTATGGCGGGGCCCTGTCCCGTCATAGATAGGGTCCAAACTCTTAGAGGTCTGTAGTCATATTTTGTGGGTTGGACTTATAAAAGATGTATCCCTTTGTTATGTATATATACAGAAAGGTGGCCTTATCGGCTAGCCTGGTTCTTATTTCACATTACTGCATGTCTATAAGCATTATTTATATTCCGCTGGTTATCTCTGATGTATACCTGTAAGGGTGCCCAGGTAGGGCACCAGTCGCGGTCCCGGGGTCGGGTCGTGACATCATCGTTGCATAGACAAAACATAGATGAATTCGTTGCATAGGCTTAAATAAAATGACGTTGTTGCATAGACGTTGTTCAGATGTCGTCGTTGAATAGACGAACATAATGAAACCGTTGCATAGGCTTAATGAAAATGACGTCGTTGCATAGACGTAATGCAGATGTTATGTCATGATCCAACCCGATGGGCCGTGACTGGTGCCCTAATTGGTCACCCGTATACGAACCTATTAAATATAATCAGACTGATACCAAGAAAAATGTAGAAATCTAAAAAAGTATGCAGCCGACTCGTAACGCTACATATCAAAATGAACTTGTCTCCCGCGGAGTCACAGCTAATCAATCATAACAAAATAGACAAGCCGACAAGGCTGTCACTATACACGGGAATATCCAAAACGAACTACAACTGTATAGCTGACCAAAACACGTCTCCAACCCACACATGTCCACAGACCTTTAAGAGTATAACAATGAAATATGACGGGACAGGGCCCCGCCGTACCCCTGAATATGCATAAGTCTATGACAAATGATCTGTAGCAAAATGACTAGGCTACGGAACAATGGAGCTCTCCAAATAGCTGAGCAGAAATCCTAAACTGGAGGATCACCAAACAAAGTATCTATACATGCGGGCATGAAACGCAGCCCCCCGAAGAAGGTCAGTACAAAAAATGTACCGAGTATATAAAACATGAAGTACGATAAAGAAGATCATAACTGGCCAACAGATGACAAGACAAATATGATAATCAAAGGTACTAATGCACCTGTGCCTTATGAAATGAGAGTCATACATGTCCATATAATATATCGTACCCGGCCCATTCTGGGACTCGGTGAATGAAGTCATATACATATATATACCGTACCTGGCCCTCTAGTGAGGGTCTCGGTGAAATAGTCATATGTATACATACCGTACCCAACCCTCTAGTGAGGGACTCGGTGAACAATACAATGAAGTTGTGCACGAACATACCCGTCCCGAGACTCAGTGAAATGATATAATCACATTTTGCACGAATATAATATCATGAACAACCATGTACAAATTAAATCATCATCTGAGACTCAATGGAATAATTAGAATGAACTATCACAGGAGCATCAAATGTCACGCCCCGAACCCCGGGCCCGCGACTGGTGCCCTACCTGGGCACCCTTCTATTCATACAACACAATAAACCGCGGAAGATAAATAACACTCATTTGTTTTCTCTAAACAAAGGCAAAGCAGATAAGGCTGCCATAATATAGGTCACCCGAAAGGGTCTACACTCTTCAACAATGTAAATACAACTCTAGGCAGTCCAGCCCACATATGAATACAGACATCTAAGAATTTGGACAGAAAACTGTGACGGGACAAGGCCCCGCCGTACTCCTGAATATACTTAGCCATAATAACAAGCTCCGGAACATTGGAGCCATCTCAAAATGCTGAACCAGGATCCTAAGCTCGCGGATCCACAACTGAGTACCTAGACCTGCGGACATGAACGCAGCCCCCCGAAGGAGGTCAGTACAACAAGGTACTAAGTATGTAAACATGAAGTACAGGAAATAAGATCATAACTGTACAAAAAAATGACAGGGGCAAGTATAAAAATCAAATACCAGATCCAACCGTGTCATATAAAACCAGAGTCAAATATACCCTGTATCATTGTACTACTGTATCCCTGTATCACTGTAACACTGTACTATTATAACACCGAGAGTCAACTATGCCCTTTTTTTTTGTAAAACCACACAGTCCAAATATAATCACGGGAGGCAAGTATGACAACCAAAATACCAGTACACTGTGCCTGATTAACAATGAGACTAATGAGAGTATATATGGATACCCGAATCGTAGAGGGCTGGTCCACAGAGATGTATAATGTCTTGGGGGTTTACCCCACAATTATACTCAGGAGATGTATAATATCTTGGGGGTTTACCCCGCAATTATACTCAGGAGATGTATAATGTCTTGGGGGTTTACCCCGTAATTATACTACGGAGATGTATAATGTCTTGGGGGTTTACCCCGCAATTATAGTCAGGAGATGTATAATTTCTTGGGGGTTTACCCGCAATTATACTCATAACACTAGCACCAATGGCTATCATGAACAACATATGCAAGTTAAGTAGTACTCTTGTCACGACCCGACCCCGGGCCCGCGACTGGTGCCCTACCTGGGCACCCTTACAGGTATACATCAGAGATAATCAGCGGAACATACATGAAACTTATAAAATAAATCAACAAGAAATAAACAACAGGTTAGCCGATAAGGCTACCTCTCTGGACACATATACATATACTTAACCAACGCAGTTACATCCTTCTTCTTTACAAACTGACCCACAAGATATGACTACAGACCTCTAAGAATTACAACTGTGGCGGAAAAGGGCCCCGTCATACCCCTGAATGTACATAAATCTACAACGTCAGGAAACTGCATCTAAAAGATAAGCCTCCGAGTGAATGGAGCTTCTTCCCAAATCAACAGATCCTAAGAGCAAGGATCACCAACCTGTGTACCTAACACCTGCGGGCATGAACGCAGCCCCCCGAAGGGGGTCAGTACAACAGGTACCGAGTATGGAACAAAAATAAGGTACAGTAACCAAATCATAACTGTATACAAGAATGACATGGGCAAGTATAAAAATGAAAACCAGATCCTACCGTGCCATTTTAACTCCTGAAATCAATCGTATATTAACCGTTCTTTTCCTTCTTTCAATAAGAATTAAAATCACATTCTTACATACATACTTAAGAATTTAATCAAGTTTTTCCACGTAACTTACATATCTTACATAACATAATCCGGCCCTTTATGGAGGGACTTCTTATTTGGGAGCTTACTTTGATTATCCATACGTGATAACGTAATCCGGCCCATTTGCGTGACACGGTGTACTGATGAATCATGTGGCATAATCCGGCCCGCCTGTGGAGCTCGGTGTACTGTGGAATCATGTAGCATAATTCGGCCCGCCTGTGGAGCTCGGTGTACTGTGTAATCATGTAGCATAATCCGGTCCGCCTGTGGAGCTCGGTGTACTGTGGAATCATGTAGCATAATCCGGCCCGCCTGTGGGGCTCGGTGTAAGATGACGTAACCCGGCCTATGTGTAGGCTCGGGGTAATATGGCGTAATCCGGCCTATGTGTAGGCTCGGTGTATCTCATATCATAATCCGGCCTATTTGTAGGCTCGGTGTAATTTTCCTTGCATAACATTTTTAAACCATCTTTTCACTTCTTCTTAAGTCGTTATAACAACTTCCCATAAAGCTATTATAACAACCTTTCATTTTAGAGAACTTAAGACACTTTTATTCTTGCAACATTAGGGAAACTAAACCCAAAAATAATACGTACATACATACTTAAAAAGAACCATAAAACTCCTTTCTTTTTAAAGCTCAAGTCACATACTCTTTTGGAAACCATCTTCTTAACTTTTGAAATAAATTAAGAAGCCGTACTTTTTTAAAATTTAGTCCTTTCCACTTATAATCAAGGCTTATAGTCTTAACACCTCGTAACATACACTCTTTAAAATCATGTCGCTTATACTTATAAAATCATGTCCTCTATACTTTAGAAATCAAGTCCCATAACTTGAAAAATAAAGTTTTATAATTCTTTAAAGAAAATCAAAGTTCATAGTCTTAAAACTTCATAACATACATTCTTTAAAGTCCATTTACTTATACTTATAAAATCATGTCATCTATACTTTAGACATCAAGTCCCATAACTTGAAAAATAAAGTATCATACACTTCCAAAACCAAGTAGCTTATTCTCTTTAAAATCATATAACTTCCACTTTTAAAATCGATCCCCTTTTCACATATAAGTTCAAGTTCATTTTCAAACATAAAATCAACTTACTTACTTCAAATAAATCAAGACACAAAGCTTTAATTCACACTTCATAACTTCCTAACCCTTCTTACCAACATCCCCCATAAGACTTGGTAAGGACTTAGGATAATTTAGACATACCTTTAACTTAGAATCAACAACGTGGATACTTCTTAACTTCTAAGAGTGGAAGGAATCATGAAATAATATCACATGGCTATTTCATACGTAGGATCATGCCAAAAGGAGGAAGAGGTTCACATACCTCGCGACGACTAGCGACAAGTTGCAAAATGCTCCCAAGTACTTTATCCTTGCTAGCTTTTCCACCCTTCAAGTAGAATACGCTACTCGTAGTACTTCAACCTATATTAATCATAACATATCTATCAAATCGTACAATCATACTAAGTGTAATGTCTCTTATTCTACGGAAAATTGGGCAGCACTTCCTTTGTTTCTACGTACTTTTCCACCTTTTTCAAGGCCCGAAAATCAATAACCAACATGACACATTTAAGGCGCAACAATCCAACAATCCAAAGGGGATTACATGCCTTAACAGGACGTGTAAAATTTTGCCCCACAATTAATATAAAACCGTCCAATAACTTTAGGCAATATTCGGCAATATCAAGGACAACAACAACATCTATTTCTTTCCAATTCCTTTCAATCCATAATGTCGTCCTAACATGTTATATAGTCGCAAACAACTCTAACAACTATAATCCCTTCTTTATATAACATGCGACGACTAAAACTAATAACTAAATTGAATTACAATCTTAAGGCAAATCATGCAACTTTCGGATTAGGGTTTCCAATATCCATAACACTTATCAAACTTCATAATAAATACCTCATGCTTGCTAATATCCATAACTACAACAATAAGTAATCCTTTATCATTAAAACGACAAGATGGTTACCTTGATAAGCCCTAATCCGACTTCAAGATCCGAAGTCGCTCCTTAGAAACTTAGCTCCTTTCCGTGACACTCCAATCTTCTATTTGAAGCCCTTAGAAGTTCACAAACAACTTCCTTTCAATTTCCAACTTCAAAGTTGAAGAACACCTTAGGTTTTCGCCTTGCGACTAACGTGAAAACATCGTTTTTCCGGGATCTTTCTATTGAGATACCCTTACAATACCCTTAGGAACCTTGGTTTAAAGTATTGGTATTATTGAACAACAAACGAAAAAATTTCTTGTTGGATTGATAGCAAACCCGAGAGCTTTTTAGCTTGCACAAGACTTTCTTGAAATTTTTTCTAAGTGTGGAGACAAGTATTGCTACTTAGGGTGAGTATATAATGCAATGGAGGGTCTAGATTAAAACATTTGTGTGGCTTGGATGAATTTCATTTAAAAATCTAGTCTAGTGGCTCATTGACTTAGTCAATTATCTCAAGCTCTAGCTTAGTCAAGACTTGATCATCTAAGTTTGTCAATTGACCTTAACACCCTTGGTTCATCTCGAACAAGCCCATGTGGGGGGGGGGGGGGGTGGTGACATGTGTCGCCCTCCCATTCGTCCATAAAATTTTGTAACCCTTGTGGGCCCCACAAAACGTAAAATTTCTCGGGTGGGCCCTACGTGACCAAATCCGTAAATAAATTTCTGTAATATTCCAATAATGTATTTTGAGAATCCAATTCGCATCAACGAACATTTTTCCCTTCCGAAGTTCGGAAGATTTTCCCTCGGGAAAACAATTCTTTCTTTCGTACAAATTTTCAAGTCTTGTGTTCTCGCGTCTATTCTCGTATACTTGTCCTGGAATTCCGGGGTGTAACATTCTTACCCCCTTAGAAATATTCGTCCCCGAATGTTCTTTCGGAGCTCAATCTAACATTTCTTGGCATAGTCTCATAAAACTGCACTTAATGAAACCTAATTATGCCACATATGGCCCTAATACACTGCACATGCATATCCATCCATCATAAGCCAAACGAGGAAACAAATCCAAAGTGTGCACCATCACTATATACTCCCATTCATGGCCTAAAAGGATTATCTTTTCGTACTTCCAAACTTATTCTAGCATCCGTTCATGACACTTAAATATACAACAACCTTATCATGCATACAAGTCTCTAAAGGGTCAAAGATATACCTGAAATCATATAGGCGGTTCAAAGGACCGCTAAAACTGGGAACTTCCACCACGACCTGCGCCACGGCTGCGGTGTATGAACATCTGCCTAGCTATCAAGGCGAAGAACTCAATCGATCCAAAGATCGTATGCTATCCCACCAGAACCTCCTACTAGGACAATCCTCAACATATAGCCTCGACGCCACAGTAAACAGGCGCAAGATGACGACGACATTCCCCATGGTGATGCCGGCCACACTGTGAACACTGAGGAAAGAGTGGTCCCGACTGCGTAGAACCCACGTGCGGCGCGAATCAAAACTCGAGCTCGACCAGCTCCGAATTACCGGTGATCCAACTTCCGCCGTAAAATCGGGTAGGAGCACTGCGTCTTGGTGAAATGTAGACCTAGCCTGCTCCTGAGGCTCTCCGCTTCGAAAATCACCCTGAACCTCTGCCATCCTGGCCCTCTTGGGCTGGCCTTGGTCTGGCCGGTCCTCTCTCTCCCTGTCCTCAATCCCCTGTGCATATGTCTGCATCCTGGCAATATCCATACAGGTGAAGGGCCACTCCTGTGCAGCGGTGATCATATATAGCGGTCTAGCCCCATAACATAACAATGAACTATATCAGCCATGTCAGCCACAATAGTGTGCGCATACATGACCAACGAGTCAAACTCCAGGTTGTACTCCCTGATGGTCCTCCCATTCTGCCTCAATGACAATAACCTATCAACATGGGCTCTCCTCATCTCAGGAGGCAAAAAGTGATCAAGAAAGGCCTCTGTGAACTCATCCCAAACAGCTGGAGAAGCACCCATACCCCTAGACAGTTCCCATGACTCAAACTAGTTCAACGCAATATCGCGTAACCGGTAAGAAGCTAGCACCACTGACTCGGTCTCCGAGACCCTAAGCACCTGCATAGTCCGCTGTATCTGCCGAATAAACTCCTGAGGATCCTCCTCAGATCTTGAACCATAGAACTCGGATGGACTACAACCCAGAAAATCCCGAATCCTCAAACGGTCGGCCCTAGGTTTAGCTACCTGCTCCTGTCGGCGCTGCCCTACCACTATGCTAGTCAATAACCTGATCTGCTCTCCATAATCTTTATACTCTGCCCCTGTCTATGGAACTGGAGGCTCAGGTATCGGAACCCCTGGAGCTACGGCTGCTCGACTCTCTAATATCGCTGCAGAATCAACTTCGCACCGGACCACAACCTCAGGAATAGTATGGGCCTGAGTCCTAGTAACCCTCTGCGCACCACTAGCAGCTCCTGCTGCTGCCTTGCCCTTCTGGGCCCTGGTCGCCTTCCATGGAGACATAGCTGATACATAAGAATAGGTCAGAAGGGATTCAACCTAATAAGACAGTTCTACTGCACGATCTCAGAGAGAGAAGAATGGAAACCAATCCTAAATGTCCTGCAGCCTCCTGATTATAGATGTGGTGCACAACACACCGATAATCAAGACTCTACTAGACACGGTCTGTAGACACTTTCCGAGGACTAACTGCTCTGATACCACTTTTTTCACGACCCGACCCCGGACCCGCGACTGGTGCCCTACCTGGGCACCCTTACAGGTATACATCAGAGATAATCAACGGAACATACGTGAAACTTATAAAATAAATCAACAAGAAATAAACAACAGGTTAGCCGATAAGGCTACCTCCCTGGACACATATACATATACTTAACCAACACAGTTACATCCTTCTTCTTTACAAACTGACCCACAAGATATGACTACAAACCTCTAAGAATTACAACTGTGGCGGGACAGGGCCCCGACATACCCCTGAATGTACATAAATCTACAACGTCAGGGAAACCGTACCCAAAAGATAAGCCTCCGGAGTGAATGAAGCTTCTTCCCAAAAACTGAACAGAGATCCTAACAGCAAGGATCACCAACCTGTGTACCTAACACCTGCGGGCATGAACGCAGCCCCGGAAGTCGATAACAGTGCAGGAGTATGGAACAGAAATAAAGTACAGTAACCAAATCATAACTGTATACAAGAATGACAGGGGCAAGTATAAAAATGAAAACCAGATCCTACCGTGCCATTTTAACTCCTGAAATCAATCGTATATTAACCGTTCTTTTCCTTCTTTCAATAAGAATTAACATCATATTCTTACATACATACTTAAGAATTTAATCAAGTTTTTCCACGTAACTTACATATCTTACATAACATAATCCGACCCTTTATGGAGGGACTTCTTATTTGGGAGCTTACTTTGATTATCCATACGTGATAACGTAATCCGGCCCATTTGCGGGACACGGTGTACTGATGAATCATGTGGCATAATCCGGCCCGCCTGTGGGGCTCGGTGTACTGTGGAATCATGTAGCATAATTCGGTCCGCCTGTGGAGATCGGTGTACTGTGGAATCATGTAGCATAATCCGGCCCGCCTGTGGAGCTTGGTGTACTGTGGAATCATGTAGCATAATCCGGCCCGCCTGTGGGGCTCAGTGTAAGATGACGTAACCCGACCTATGTGTAGCCTCGGGGTAATATGGCGTAATCCGGCCTATATGTAGGCTCGGTGTAATTTTCCTTGCATAACATTTTTAAACCATCTTTTCACTTCTTCTTAAGTCGTTATAACAACTTCCATAAAGCTATTATAACAACCTTTCATTTTAGAGGAATTAAGACACTTTTATTCTTGCAACATTAGGGAAACTAAACCCAAAAATACTACGTACATACATACTTAAAAAGAACCATAAAACTCCTTTCTTTTTAAAGCTCAAGTCACATACTCTTTTGGAAACCATCTTCTTAACTTTTGAAATAAATTAAGAAGCTGTACTTTTTTAAAATTTAGTCCTTTCCACTTATAATCAAGGCTTATAGTCTTAACACCTCGTAACATACACTCTTTAAAATCATGTCTCTTATACTTATAAAATCATGTCCTCTATACTTTAGAAATCAAGTCCCATAACTTGGAAAATAAAGTTTCATAATTCTTTAAAGAAAATCAAAGTTCATAGTCTTAAAACTTCATAACATACATTCTTTAAAGTCCATTTACTTATACTTATAAAATCATGTCATCTATACTTTAGACATCGAGTCCCATAACTTGAAAAATAAAGTATCATACACTTCCAAAACCAAGTAGCTTATTCTCTTTAAAATCATATAACTTCCACTTTTAAAATCGATCCGCTTTTCACATATAAATTCAAGTTCATTTCCAAACATAAAATCAACTTACTTACTTCAAATAAATCAAGGCACAAAGCTTTAATTCACACTTCATAACTTTCTAACCCTTCTTACCAACATCCCCCATAAGACTTGGTAAGGACTTAGGATAATTTAGACATACCTTTAACTTAGAATCAACAACGTGGATACTTCTTAACTTCTAAGAGTGGAAGGAATCATGAAATAATATCACATGGCTATTTCATACGTAGGATCATGCCAAAAGGAGGAAGAGGTTCACATACCTCGCGACGACTAGCGACAAGTTGCAAAATGCTCCCAAGTACTTTATCCTTGCTAGCTTTTCCACCCTTCAAGTAGAATACGCTACTCGTAGTACTTCAACCTATATTAATCATAACATGTCTATCAACTCGTAGAATCATACTAAGTGTAATGTCTCTTATTCTACGGAAAATTGGGCAGCACTTCCTTTGTTTCTACGTATTTTTCCACCTTTTTCAAGGCCCGAAAATCAATAACCAACATTCCACATTTAAGGCGCAACAATCCAACAATTCAAAGGGGATTATACGCCTTAACATGACGTGTAAAATTCTGCCCCACAATTAATATAAATCCGTCCAATAACTTTAGGCAATATTCGGCAATATCAAGGACAACAACAACATCTATTTCTTTCCAATTCCTTTCAATCCATAATGTCGTCCTAACATGTTATATAATCGCAAACAACTCTAACAACTATAATCCCTTCTTTATATAGCATGCGACGACTAAAACTAATAACTAAATTGAATTACAATCTTAAGGCAAATCATGCAACTTTCGGATTAGGGTTTCCATTATCCATAACACTTATCAAACTTCATAATATATACCTCATGCTTGCTAATATCCATAACTACAACAATAAGTAATCCTTTATCATTAAAACGACAAGATGGTTACCTTGATAAGCCCTAATCCTACTTCAAGATCCGAAGTCGCTCATTAGCAACTTAGCTACTTTCCTTGACACTCCAATCCTCTATTTGAAGCCCTTAGAAGTTCACAAACAACTTCCCTTCAATTTTCAACTTCAAAGTTGAAGAACACCTTAGGTTTTCGCCTTGCGACTAACGTGAAAACGTCGTTTTTCCGGGATCTTTCTATTGAGATACCCTTACAATACCCTTAGGAACCTTGGTTTAAAGTATTGGGATTATTGAACAACAAACGAAAAATTTTCTTGTTGGATTCATAGCAAACCCGAGAGCTTGTTAGCTTGCACAAGACTTTCTTGAAATTTTTTCTAAGTGTGGAGACAAGTCTTGCTACTTAGGGTGAGTATATAATGCAATGGAGGGTCTAGATTAAAACATTTGTGTGGCTTGGATGAATTTCATTTAAAAATCTAGTCTAGTGGCACATTGACTTAGTCAATTATCTCGAGCTCTAGCTTAGTCAAGACTTGATCATCTAAGCTTGTCAATTGACCATAACACCCGTGGTCCATCTCGAACAATCCCATGATGGGGTGACACGTGTCGCCCTCCCATTCGTCCATAAAATTTCGTAACCCTCGTGGGCCCCACAAAACGTAAAATTTCTCGGGTGGGCCCTACGCGACCAAATCCGTAAATAAATTTCCGTAATCTTCCAATAATGTATTTTGAGAATCCAATTCACATCAACGAACATTTTTCCCTTCCGAAGTTCGGAAGATTTTCCCTCGGAAAAACAATTCTTTCTTTCGTACAAATTTTCAAGTCTTGTGTTCTCGCGTCTATTCTCGTATACTTGTCCTGTAATTCCGGGGTGTAACAACTCTCCTCCTTAGAAAACCCAAGGCAATACCATGCCTTCCTTTTTAGAATTTCCAAGAATATACCATGCCTTCCTTTCTAAAATAACCAAGACAATACCATGCAAGGTACAACATGACCCGGCCCATTCTGGGACTCGGGGTAAACATAAAGGATTGTACACATAAAGATATCACAAACAACTATGTACACTTTAAATTACCTTTTGACTCTCATTAGCCCAAATAGAATGACCTATCATTTTCATTGAAAATACAAGACACTAACAAGTCGTTCACTTTATACACCAAGGCACTATCACATAGTTCATTAAGGATTAAGATCCATTACAACAATTTTACGTCCGTCGTACATTCACTTTATAAACTCAAGGCACTTTCATTTCATGTACTATATTAAGGACTTAATCATGGACATTCTCACATGATTTCCTTATAACCTTTTATACTATCTCTTGACTTTCTACAAACTATTATAACCAAGTTCCCATAAAGCCGTTATAACATCTTTCATTTTAGAAAAGCTAAAGCACTATCACATCTTTCCTTTTAATACAACCAAGGCATTATCACGTCATGTAAGGGAGTTGAACCCAAAGTACTACGTACATTCACTTCTTTACAAGAAGACTCAAATCATGTAAAGTTAGCGAAATAAACCCAAAAGTACTATGTACATCTATTCTTTATAAAAAGAATATTTTCATGAAATGTTAGGGAAAATGAATCCCAAAATACTTTTGCTATCAAAATCAAGTTACTTACACTTTTAAACTTAAGTAACTTATACTTTTTAAAACCAAGAACCTCTTCTTTCAACCTCAAGTCATTTATTCTCCTTAAATCGAGTAATCCATACTTTTCAAATCGAGTTACTTATTCTTTCCGAATCAAGTAATCCATACCTTTTCAAATCAAGTAATCTATACTTTTCAAATCAAGTTACTACACCTTTAAAAATTCAATTCAAGGTTTTGAAATCAAGTAACTTCTCTTTAAATCAAATCACTTATTCTTTCCAAACCAAATCATTTATTCTCTTTAAATCAATCAAGTAACTTATACCTTTAAATCAAGTTATTTCTCTTCTTTAAAATCAAGTAAGCTTGTACTTTTCAATTCAAGTATTATAACTTTCAAAACTCAAGTAACTTTATACTTTCAAAATCAAGTATCATGTACTTCAAAATTAATTCACTTATACTTTATATAATCAAATCACACGACTTTCAAAATCAAGTCCCATAACTTGAAAATAAAGTCTCACAATCTTTTAATTAAAACAAGTCTCCTAACCTTGAAAATCAAGTCTCATTACTTTAAATCAAATCTCATAACTTTAAAGTAATTCAAGTAACTTATTCATTTCAAACCAAGTCACTCATACATTTAAAATTAACACTCATTTGAACCATGAATATGTTATACCCGTTTTTAATACTTCCTAACGTCTCTTACCAACATCCCCCATAAGACATGGTAAGAACTTATGAATATTTTAGACATACCTTTAGCATAAAAATCAATAACATGAATACTTCCTAATGACAAGGCAAGTACTTCAAGAAAACAAGTCACGTATACTCCAAATAACAAGGCAAGTATACTTCAAGAATAAGTCATGTATACTCCAAAACAAGGCAAGTATACTTCAAGGATAATCATGTCGATAGAAGGAAGAAGTTCACATACCTCGTGACGACTAACCCAAACGACAAGTAGCAATACGCTCCAATGTACTTGTCACGACCCGACCGGGCGCGGCGGTGCCCTACAGGCACCCTGCCTGTATACATCAGAGAATAGCAGCGGAACATACACAACATAAACACATGTGTAAATAAAAACGTCACAGGCTAGCCGATCAGACCGTCTTCTATAATATAAACATAATCAAAAGTACAACTCAGTTCTTACAGCCCAACCACATACGTGAATACAGACCTCTAGGAATAACAACTGAACAACTGTGGCGGGACAGGGCTCCGCCATACCCCTGAATATACATGAATCTACTACCTCAGGGAAAACGTACCAAGAGATAAGCCTCCGGAGCAAATGGAGCTTTTCTCAAAACTGAACCGAGATCCTAAGAGCAAGGATCACCAACCTGGTACCTAAAACTGCGGGCATTTAACGCGGCCCAGAAAGTCGATAACAGTACGAATATGGAGCAGAAATAACGTCTGAGAAATGGATCATAATCGTACAAACGAATGACAAGGACAAGTATAAAAAGTACATACCAGATCCTGCCGTGTCATTACCACTTATGAACTTAATTTCACATCAATATCTTTTCCCATTTTCAATAAAGGTTATAGCCACATTCTTACGCACATGATTAGGAAAAATCATTAAGTTCATTTCTATATAACCTACTTATCTTTCATAAGTATAATCCAGCCCTTAAAGGAGGGCACATTTACTACCCGGCCCAATCTGGGACGCGATCAAGTCACACTAATATCAAGCGTGTCCGTGGAATCCCCCATCACTGCCGACAGCTACAAGTGTAAAATATAATCATGTGTCGCGCCCGTGGCATCCCACCTCACCGCTTCGGCGTACATTCACAACACATATATATATCTCCCGCGTGGAATCCCACATCACCGCCGATCCGTGATATAATAATACACCAATAGGCATACATGAACACCAAGTCCCACCGGTGGTATATCGTCTTGGGGGTCTACCCCTCACTTATACTCTTACCCTTGAGAAGTTGGTAAAGCAAGTGGTATAGCATCTTGGGGTCTACCTCACTTATACTCTTACCTGGAGAAGGTGGTATAACGTCTTGGGGCTTGCCGCTCATTTATACTCTTACCTATCTCAACCGACCATTATACAAAGCAAGCGGGGTATAATGTCTTGGGGTTTACCCTCACTTATACTCTTACCCCGGGAGAAGGTGGTATAACGTCTTAGGGCTTGCCGCCATTTATACTCTTACCCTATCTCAACCGACCATTATACAAAACAGAAGCACTACCATGTCTTCTATAAAAATCCGGGAATTTAACCCAAGTACTACAATTAACGGAAGCATACCCGTGGAATCCCACATCACTGTCGGTATGTCCAAGTACTTACAACGAGACAGCCGGCCCTCCAACCGAGAGTCGCGGCAACGTAATAAAACATAATACTTGCACTCAAAGGCTATCACCAACACACATTGGCTAATTCTCAATTAACAAGCCAAAGTACTTATCAAGGCACACTTAGACTAATTCTCAATTAATCAAGCCCAAGTACTAATCAAGGCATCACATAGAATAATTCTCATTTAACAAGCCAAAGTACTTATCAAGGCATACTTAGACTAATTCTCAATTAATCAAGCCAAAGTACTAATCAAGGCATCACATAGAAAAATTCTCATTTAACAAGCCAAAGTACTTATCAAGGCATACTTAGACTAATTCTCAATTAATCAAGCCAAAGTACTAATCAAGGCATCACATAGAAAAATTCTCATTTAACAAGCCAAAGTACTTATCAAGGCATACTTAGACTAATTCTCAATTAATCAAGCCAAAGTACTAATCAAGGCACAAATAGAATAATTCTCATTTAACAAGCCAAAGTACTAATCAAGGCATCACATAGAATAATTCTCATTTAACAAGCCAAAGTACTTATCAAGGCATACTTAGAATAATTCTCATTTAACAAGCCAAAGTACTACGTACGTACATTCTTTTCAAAAGACTCCTTTCCAAATAAAACTTCCCCGATACTAACAACCGTAGTATCAAGTCCTATTCACCTTTCAAGACAAGTCACAATACCTTTTTAGAACTACAATTACCGGCTTCTAAATCAAGTGACTTCTTTATTAAAAACCTTAAGCAATTGGTACCTTTAAACCAATTTGCCCTTCCTTAATACAAGTTATTTCTTTGATTACTTCATTAGAGAAAACCATTCTCTTAACCTTCCATAAAGCCGTTATAACCAACTTCCCATAAAGCCGTTATAACCCTTTATGGTTTAGACCAACACGTTCCTTTTATAACCAAGAGACTTCTACTTTTTGAAACCAAGTATTATATACTTTCAAATCAATTCTCATAACTTTCAAAAAAAATACAATTAGTCTCTAAACCTTTAGAAAACAAGTGACTCCTTTTATTATAAAACCTTAGGCAATTGATGCCTTAAAAACAAGTTGCCTCTTCACTAAAATCAAGTCATTTATCTTTTCCATAAAGCAAATATAACTAACTTCTCATAAAGCCGTTATATTCACCTTATACCTTAGCCAAAAACAATTTCCTATCCAAGGGACTTATACGTTTAAAACGGAACAAGTATCACATACTTTAAAACTCTTCAAGTCCCTTAACTTAAATAAAACTTAAGACATCCTTTATACTTTCAAAGAAGTGAGTAAATCTCCCAACTCACCCGACTTGGCTATTCACACTACTAGTAAAGGATATCAAGGTGTTGTACGTCTACCGTACTACATACGTGTAACTAGTCATGCTCAAAGATAGGAAAAGTTCTACATAGAGTATATCACACAACTACCTCTTAACTTCTAAGAGTAACAGGAAACATGAAATGATACCACAGGTATATTCCATACATAGAATCATGCCAAAGGAAGGAAGAGGTTCACATACCTCGCGACGATTGTCGACAAGTAGCAAAATGCTCCAAAGTACTTCAACCTTGAGCTATTCCATTCTTCAAGTAGGATACACTATACTTAGTACTTCAACCTATAATGGTCACCATACATCCATTAACCTCTTATTTCAAACGTAGAATATTCTAAGTGCTAAGTCACTAAATTCTACGGAAAATCGGACAGCACCTCCTTTGTTTCTAGTAACTTTGCCACCTTTTTCAAGGCCGAAATACAATAACCAAACAGCCCCAATTGGCTCACAACAATATAGAAGGTAGTCCAATACAAATGAATAACTAAACAGCCCCAATTGGCTCACAATTTAGAAGGTAGTCCAATACAAATGAATAACAAACTACAAGTCCAAATTCGGCCACCTTGAGTTCAACCATACCAATTCTTATCCAATTTCCATTTCAATCCAAATTGGTAGCATAATATGATATCAAGTCGCATTTGATTATAATAACCATAATCTTTAAGTAAGTAACATGCGATTTCTAAAAACGACCAATTAGTAATCCAATTTTCAAGTGGCTTGCATAACATTTGGTTAGCTACAAGCAATCCATAGTACTTATAACTTCTACATATCAACTTCATGCTAGCAACAAGTAAAGCTAACAACAATATAAATATATAATCTTGTAACACCTTTAAAAGACAAGATTATACCTTAACGATTTTTAATCCAATTCCAAATCCGAAGTCGCTCCTAGTAGTTTAGAGCCTCTCCAAGACACTTCAATCCGCTTGTTGAGACCCTTAGAACAATACCAACAATCTTCCTTCAAACTTCCAATTCAAAACCTAGAAAGCCACTAGGTTTTCACTTTGCGACTAATACGAAAACTCTCTTTTTCCGGGATTTTTCTATTGAGATATGCTTACTATACCCTTAGGTACCTTGGTTTAAAGTGGGGAGACTATTGGACAAAAATTGAAAATTTTCTCTTCAAACCCTTAGCAAAACCGTGAGCTTCACTTAGCACAAGAACAAGATTTCAAAATATTTTCTAAGTGTGGAGAAAGGCAAAGTCTTGCACTACTAGTAAGCTTATATTACACAAGGAAGGGTTAAGATTAAGACACTTGTGTGGTTTGGATGAGATTCATTTAAATATCAAGCTAAGTGGGGTCATTGACTTGGTCAATGTTGTCAAGCTACTACTTGCAAGACTTGTCTTGCTAACCAAGGTCCAATGACCCTCTTGCCCTTGCAAGATTTCGTCCAAGGCATCTTCTAAGGGGGGTGACACGTGTCGCCCTCCCATTCGTCACAATAGTACATTTTCCGACAATTTCATAATTCCGACAACTTTACAAGTCTCAAATTTTTTTTTACACTTGCGAGTTCTTACGTACGTTCTTAAAACATGTCCTGTAAATACGGGGTGTAACAGTACTTCAACCTTATCGGCTATTCCACCCTCCAAGTAGAATATGCTACACGCAGTACTTCAACCTATAATGATGATAGCGCTTCTATCAATATCATACTTTCTAGTATAAGACTTATACCAAATAATGGCCCTCTAATTCTATGGAAATTCGGTACTTCCTTTGTTTATATGTACTTTTCCACCTTTTCCAAGGCCCGTATTCATCAACCAACAAGCCACATTTAAGGCGCAACCAACAGTTAGCCAAAGGGGATTACACGCCTAAATGGACGTGTAAAATTATGCCCCACAATCTATATTAAAACAGTCCATTATTTACCAACATTAAGGGCCATTCTCGGCCATCATACTTTAAATCCAAATCCATTTTCCTTAATTCCTTTTTAATCCAAATCAAGTTCCAACATGTTATATAAGTTATATTAACTATCAACAACAATATTTCCTTCATTATATAGCATGCGACAAGTGTAGATGACGACAATAAAAATAAACGAATCCAATGGTCCGAAAAGTCCTAGTCTCGGCCTCAACTTGGAAATGGTACATGCACACCTTATTTTCCATATCTTCTTTAATACAAGTTCATATATATACTATAACAATGAGTAATATCTAATTACTGCGGAGGAAGAAGAACTTTTACCTCAATTTTGTGCCCAAAAACGTCCCGGGCAGAATGCTAAGTTTTGGTCCGCAGTTTTCGTTTCGCTCCACTTCTTCAAGTTCCAATCACATATATGTATCCCCTAAAACCTTAGGAGAAACTTCTCTTCACGTTTCTCTTCCAAAAAGTCGACGGAAACCCCTAGGGTTTCATCACCATTTTCGGCCCAACCTAGATTTAGGGGTTAAGGGTGCTTAATCTTGCTAATCACTTGGTTAGGGGCCTTAGTCTTGTATAATAAACTAAGCTTGGAAGATTTGGGAATTTTGGTCTTCCATATTTTCCCTTGGTCGAGAGTTTCTCCAAGGAGGGAGATATGTTTCTTGTTGAAATTTGGCTAAATGTTGGAAGACAAGTCTTGCACCTCTTATGTGTATATATAGAGCAACCAAGGGTTGAGATCAATCCAAGTGTAGGGTAAAGATGGTGGACAAGTGTGGGTGGGACCCACAAGTCCATTTGTCTTCAAAATATCTCAAGACAAGCCAAAGTCAAAGTCAAAGGGAAGAGGTGACACGTGTCACCCTCATATTGGTCCGAAAATATTTTATCCCCCAAAACGTCCATATTGGCCAAAATATCGAAAAATATTGTGGGCCCCATAAAACCGTAAAATTTTCCCGTGGGCCCCACGTGACCAAATCCGAACTTAAAAATCCATAATTCTTATATATTCAAAAAGTCTCAAATACCAATTTGAGAACCAAATTCCAATTAATAAACCTTTTTCCTTCACGAGGTTCGGAAGATTTTCCTCAGGAAAAACAATTGTTTCTTTCGTTCCAACTTTAAAGTCTTGTTTTCTCACGTATGCTCTCATATACATGTCCTGGAATACGGGGTGTAACATTCTTCCCCCCTTGGAAACATTCGTCCCGAATGTTCTTACTAGGTTTATGCTAACAAATCTCGGTATAGTCTCCTTAGACTACACCCTACGAACCCAAATATGCCACATATGGCCCTAATACCTCGCACATGCATATACATCAATCACAAGCCAGATGAGGAATCAAATATAGGGTGTATCACCACTATTTACTCCTATTTATGGCCTAAAAGGATTCTCTTTTCGTACTTTCATTAATTCATAACTATAACCACTTCAATTCTTTTAACACTTATTCGCTCCTTTCCTTACTTGTCGTACTTTTCTCGTACTTCCAAACTTATTCTAGTACACGTACATAATTTCAAACACTGCTTCCAAATCCTTGGAGTTACTATATCCAAACTGGGTCATTATACTTAGATTCAATTTTCGTTAAGACCCTTCTCGGCTCTCACGACCCGGTTCTGGTGGAACGCGTCCACGAACTCGTACAACGATTAACCAGACTTGGACCTTGCACCCTCGTGACCCTATCACATAGCGGGACCACCTCCAACTGACCCCACTCCATTTCGGGCTACGGGTTGACCCATACTCAGCCCACAACCCGATCCATTGTCGCACTTAATTCTTATTCTTGGTCTGAAATAAATCTTACTACCCGAGAAGGCCTTATACATCTAAGGTCTCAGCGGTCATCAATATTCTAAAGTTCACAATTATTCTATGTCCTAATCCTATATTATCAGTCCCCGCATACGGGAAATGTAGCTTCTTAATATCTCATAATCATGTTGTCTTACTCACAACAACTCTAATTACTCCATACCATTATTATTCACATAATCACTTAAGCATACAACACAACTTAATCTAACGACATGGTATGTTATCAAATCAATTGCACATGATCTTCTAAGAGTCTAACACAATCTTAGACAGATCATTACCTCCTTACTATTCCAAATCAGTACATATATTAAGCCTAGGTGTGGATTCAACAAATTGTTTCACACCTTCCAAGTATTACTAAGTCTTAACCAACTTATGGTAACTCATAATCATTCTAGGCAACACACATATGACCCCAAGTAAATACGCTCGTACAGATATACATCATCATAATACCATCTATACGTTAATTTTACCAACCTGGATACGCAATCCATATAATCCTTTCTGGGTCACTGTTTCCTTTCTCAAAGCTGCAATCACAATAATACGTTAGGGAGAGACTACCCTAACAACACAACTCTATCGCACGATCTCAGAGTGAGAAGAAGGGAAACCAATCCTAAATGTACTGTAGCCTCCTGTTTATAGATGTGGTGCACAACACACCGATAAACAAGACTCTACTATACACGGTCTGTAGACATTCTGAGGACTAACTGCTCTGATACCACTCTGTCACTTCCCGAAACACGGGCCCGCGACTGGTGCCCTACCTGGGCACCCTTCTATTCATACAACACAATAAACCGCGGAAGATAAATAACACTCATTTTTTTTCTTTAAACAAAGGCAAAGCCGATAAGGCTGCCATAATATAAGTCACCCGAAAGGGTCTACACTATTCAACAATGTAAATACAAATCTAGCCAGTACATCCCACATATGAATACAGACCTATAAGAATTTGAATAGTAAATTGTGATGGGACAAGGCCCCGCCGTACCCCTAAATATACTTAGCCATAATGACAAGCTCCGGAACATTGGAGCCATCTCAAAATGCTGAACCAAGATCCTAAGCTCGCGGATCCACAACTGAGTACCTAGACCTGCGGACATGAACGCAGCCCACCGAAGGAGGTCAGTACAACAAAGTACTAAGTATGTAAACATGAAGTACAGGAAATAAGATCATAACTGTACAAAATAATAACAGGGGCAAGTATAAAAATTAAATATCAGATCCTACCGTGTCATATAAAACCAGAGTCAAATGTACCATGTATCACTGTACTACTGTATCCCTGTAACATTGTACTATTATAACACCGAGAGTCAACTATGCCCTTTTTTTTTTGGTAAAACCACAAAGTCCAAATATAATCACGGGAGGCAAGTATGACAACCAAAATAACAGTACATTGTGCCTGATTAACAATGAGAGTATATATGGATACCCGTATCGTGGAGGGCTAGTCCACGGAGATGTATAATGTCTTAGGGTTTACCCCACAATTATACTCAGGAGATGTATAAAGTCTTGGGGGTTTACCCCGCAATTATACTCAGGAGATGTATAATGTCTTGGGGGTTTACCCCGCAATTATACGCATAACACTAGAACCAATAGCTATCATGAACAACATATGCAAGTTAAGTAATATTTAACTCTCATTAGATCAAATAGGAGGCACTCTCCTCCTTAGAAAAACCAAGGCAATACCATGTCTTCCTTTTTAGAATTTCCAAGACAATATCATGCATTCCTTTCTAAAATAACCAAGACAATACCATACGAGGTACAATATGTCCCAGCCCATTCTGGGACTCGGGGTAAACATAAAGGATTTTTACACATAAAGCTATCACAAGCAACTATGTACACTTTGAATTACCTTTTGACTCTCATTAGCCCAAATAGAATGACCTATCATTTTCTTTGAAAATCCAAGACACTAACAAGTCGTTCATTTTATACACCAAAGCACTATCACATAGTTCATTAAGGATTAAGATCCATTACAACAATTGTACGTCCGTCGTACACTCACTTTATAAACTCAAGGCACTTTCATGTCATGTACTATATTACGGACTTAATCATGGACATTCTCACATGATTTCCTTATAACCTTTTATACTATCTCTTGACTTTCCACAAACTGTTATAACCAACTTTTCATAAAGCCGTTATAACATCTTTCATTTTAGAAAAGCTAAAGCACTACCACATCTTTCCTTTTAATACAACCAAGGCATTATCACGTCATGTAAGGGAGTTGAACCCAAAGTACTACGTACATTCACTTCTTTACAAGAAGACTCAAATCATGTAATGTTAGCGAAATAAACCCAAAAGTACTATGTACATCTATTCTTTATAAAAAGAATCTTTTCATGAAATGTTAGGGAAAATGAATCCCAAAATACTTTTGCTATCAAAATCAAGTTACTTACACTTTTAAACTTAAGTAACTTATACCTTTTAAAACCAAGAACCTCTTCTTTCAACCTCAAGTCATTTATTCTCATTAAATTGAGTAATCCATATTTTTCAAATCGAGTTACTTATTCTTTCCGAATCAAGTAATCCATACCTTTTCAAATGAAGTAATCTATACTTTTCAAATAAAGTAATCTATACTTTCCAAATCAAGTTACTACACCTTTAGAAATTCAGTTGAAGGTTTTGAAATCAAGTAACTTCTCTTTAAATCAAATTACTTACTCTTTCCAAACCAAATAATTTATTCTCTTTAAATCAATCAAGTAACTTATACATTTAAATCAAGCTACTTCTCTTCTTTAAAATCAAGTAAGCTTGTACTTTTCAATTCAAGTATTATAACTTTTAAAACTCAAGTGACTTTATACTTTCAAAATCAAGTATCATGTACTTCAAAATCAATTCACTTATACTTTATATAATCAAATCACACGACTTTTAAAATCAAGTCCCATAACTTGAAAATAAAGTCTCGCAATCTTTTAATTAAAACAAGTCTCTTAACCTTGAAAATCAAGTATCATTACTTTAAATCAAATCTCATAACTTTAAAGTAATTCAAGTAACTTATTTATTTCAAACCAAGTCACTCATACATTTAAAATTAACACTCATTTGAACCATGAATATGTTATACCCGTTTTTAATACTTCCTAACGTCTCTTACCAACATCCCCCATAAGACATGGTAAGAACTTATGAATATTTTAGACATACCTTTAGCATAAAAATCAATAACATGAATACTTCCTAATGACAAGGCAAGTACTTCAAGAAAACAAGTCACGTATACTCCAAATAACAAGGCAAGTATACTTCAAGAATAAGTCATGTATACTCCAAAACAAGGCAAGTATACTTCAAGGATAATCATGTCGATAGAAGGAAGAAGTTCACATACCTCGTGACGACTAACCCAAATGACAAGTAGCAATACGCTTCAATGTACTTCAACCTTATCGGCTATTCCACCCTCCAAGTAGAATATGCTACACGTAGTACTTCAACCTATAATGATGATAGCGCTTCTATCAATATCATACTTTCTAGTATAAGACTTATACCAAATAATGGCCCTCTAATTCTATGGAAATTTGGGCAGCACTTCCTTTGTTTCTACGTACTTTTCCACCTTTTCCAAGGCCCGTATTCATCAACCAACAAGCCACATTTAAGGTGCAACCAACAGTTAGTCAAAGGGAATTACATGCCTAACTGGACGTGTAAAATTATGCCCCACAATCTATATTAAAACAATCCATTATTTACCAACATTAAGGGCCATTCTCGACCATCATACTTTAAATCCAAATCCATTTTCCTTAATTCCTTTTTAATCCAAATCAAGTTCCAACATGTTATATAAGTTATATTAAATATCAACAACAATATTTCCTTCATTATATAACATGCGACAAGTGTAGATGACGACAATAAAAATCAACGAATCCAATGGTCCGAAAAGTCCTAGTCTCGGCCTCAACTTGGAAATGGTACATGCACACCTTATTTTCCATATATTCTTTAATACAAGTTCATATATATACTATAACAATGAGTAATATCTAATTACTGCGGAGGAAGAAGAACTTTTACCTCAATTTTGTGCCCAAAAACGTCCCGGGCAGAATGCTAAGTTTTGGTCCGCAGTTTTCGTTTCGCTCCACTTCTTCAAGTTCCAATCACATATATGTATCCCCTAAAACCTTAGGAGAAACTTCTCTTCACGTTTCTCTTCCAAAAAGTCGACGGAAACCCCTAGGGTTTCATCACCATTTTCGGCCCAACCTAGATTTAGGGGTTAAGGGTGCTTAATCTTGCTAATCACTTGGTTAGGGGCCTTAATCTTGTATAATAAACTAAGCTTGGAAGATTTGGGAATTTTGGTCTTCCATATTTTCCCTTGGTCGAGAGTTTCTCCAAGGAGGGAGATATGTTTCTTGTTGAAATTTGGCTAAATGTTGGAAGACAAGTCTTGCACCTCTTATGTGTATATATAGAGCAACCAAGGGTTGAGATCAATCCAAGTGTAGGGTAAAGATGGTGGACAAGTGTGGGTGGGACCCACAAGTCCATTTGTCTTCAAAATATCTCAAGACAAGCCAAAGTCAAAGTCAAAGGGAAGAGGTGACACGTGTCACCCTCATATTGGTCCGAAAATATTTTATCCCCCAAAACGTCCATATTGGCCAAAATATCGAAAAATATTGTGGGCCCCATAAAACCGTAAAATTTTCCCGTGGGCCCCACGTGACCAAATCCGAACTTAAAAATCCATAATTCTTATATATTCAAAAAGTCTCAAATACCAATTTGAGAACCAAATTCCAATTAATAAACCTTTTTCCTTCACGAGGTTCGGAAGATTTTCCTCAGGAAAAACAATTCTTTCTTTCGTTCCAACTTTAAAGTATTGTTTTCTCACGTATGCTCTCATATACATGTCCTGGAATACGGGGTGTAACATCAAGGCAATTATCATATCAAGTATCACTAGGAATTAGAATTCATTAGAATTATGTACGTCCGTCGTACACTCATTTTATATATAACTCATGACAAAAAGAAGGAAGGGATAGCTTCACATACCGCTTGTCGTCTGTATCAACTTAATAATTAAAATTCGTCTCGATTAGCATTTCAACCTATAACAATAGTAACATGTCCGTCAACTCTATGATTACTAGTATACGTTATATATAACGAATGATAACTTCGTTTTAAGTACAAATTCGGGCAGCACTTCCCTTACTTATACACACATCCGCAATTCATAACAAGGTCGATAACATCAATAAAAAGACACGTCTCAAGGACATACAAAATCAGTCCCCTATACCCCATATACACCATAGTTATACATTCTTTCTCTTTACATCCATGGACTACAACAACCACAACAACCAATGTGATTATACACCTATTTATCATGTTAATCCAGCCCTTTTAATCATATTGAAACAGTCCTTAAGAACAGTCCATATTTGTTACACCCCGTAATTCAGGTCATGCTATGAGAACGTACGACAGGAGTTAAGATTTAAAATTTTAGACTGATAGGTTGTCAGAATGATTCGGACGGGTTTTAGTCAACTTTGGAACGGCATATCTCCTAGTTCATTAAGAGTTTGTAGGTGTTTCAAAGGCCTAGCATGTAGTTCGTTGAGTCTAGTTCCCAACGAAACCAATCGTTCGTCGATAGGACATCAGAGTAGAAAGTTATGAGGTTACAAGTTCGGTCGTGATCGAGCCAAAACGTATTTGGTCGGGGCCACGCAGTGTGGCGGCCGGATCAGGCAGCGGCGCCAGATAGTCTGGAAGTCGCTGAAGTTGCAGCGCCGGCCGCGAGCGAAGCGCGCGGAAGTTCCAAAAGTTCGCAGAGGTTTCAGCGCGCCACAGGAGGAGTTTTGCGGAGCGAGGAAAAATCAGATCTGTTCGTTTAAAACGCCCCTGGGAGGGGGACAAGTGTCCCCCCCCCCCCCCCCATCTGATTTTTTGCATGTCCTATTTATTGACCAAGTCTTGAAGACTTGGTCATTCTTGAAAAACCTCTCTCTCTCTAAAAACCTCTTTTCCTTCTCTCTAAAATTCCTCTCCCTTCTCTCTAGAAATTCAAAAAAAAAAACCAAAGTTTAGAGAAAATTTCAGAAAAGTGGCAAGAAGGAAACTTGTTGGCAAGCTTGTAGGAATTTTGTGGAGGTGATTGTGGAAAGAAGACAAGTGAAATTTGTTGGACTAATTTGGGTAAGCTCTAAGGTAACAATCCTTTCTCTTTTCCTAGTAAATTATGTTGCATGTGTGGAAGAAAGGACTTATAGTTGTCAATATTCCCTTTAGAGGTATTGCATGTAGGAATTAGATAAGAAATTGGATTAAAAAGGAATTGGATAGGAAGTTATGTTGTTATATCTCAAAAATTGCCAAATTGGACCTTGTAGTTGTATTAGTTGTT
This sequence comes from Przewalskia tangutica, assembly GCA_029844215.1. Lineage (NCBI taxonomy): Eukaryota > Viridiplantae > Streptophyta > Magnoliopsida > Solanales > Solanaceae > Przewalskia > Przewalskia tangutica. The sequence continues at coordinate 137,270,349 of CM056718.1, read as the reverse complement.
ATGTATTGTGGGGCAAAATTTTACACGTCCAAGTTAGGCGTGTAATCCCCTTTGTATTGATTGGATTGTTGAGCCTTAAAGGTGGCGTGTTTGGTTATTGAATTCGGCCTTAAAAAAGGTGGCAAAGTATGTAGAAACAAAGGAAGTGATGTCCAATTTTCCGTAGGAATAAGGGACTTTTCAATTAGAATGTTCTACGTTGAAGATAGAGGCTAATGGACGTATTATGGTCATTATAGGTTGACATACTACGCGTGGTATATTGGACTTGCAAGTGGATTGACCCGAAGAGGTATGCGGAACTTTCCTATCTCTTGAAGCATGAGTAGTTATAACTGTATAGTACGGTAGACGTACGTGATTTAAATGAAGTAAATCCATTTGATATACTTGACTTGTTTTAAAAATGTCTAAGTTGGTTGAGTTAGAGAGTTAACTCACTTGTTCTTGAGGAATGGTTTATTCTAGATAAGGTAGACAAGGATTTCTTGACATGAAGAAAATATAGAATACTTGATGTGGAAGTATTGAGTATTGAATTATTCTAAAGATAAGAGACCTGATTTTTAAGTTAAGAAACTTGTTTTCTAAAGTTATGAGACTTGAAGTGTTTTGAAAGTTGTGTAACTTGATTTGAAGTATAAGTCCCTTGGTCATAAAAGAACGAAATTATCTAAGATATACGGAGTTATAACGGCTATATGAAAGGATAAGGACGTCTTAGTTCCTAAAGCATAAAGTTAGTATAACGGCTTTATGAGAAGTTGGTTATAATGACTTTATGGAAGGTTAAAGGAATGGTCTTCTTGAGTAAGGTAAACAAAGATGAAAGAATCGAAATTAAGTAGGGCAATTTGATTTAAAGGCATCAATTGCTTAGAGTGTAAAATGGGGATTTTATGTGAAAAATGGATCTTTTGAAAGAGTAGAAGTACATAGTACTTCGGGTTAAATTCTCCAGATTTGATTAAGCAATAAGAAGGTGCCTTAAGGTCATAAAAATGAGATTCATTTAGTATATTAACGAAAGTCTAAAGAAGTTATGAAGTTTACTTGGACGTACCGACAGTGATGTGGGATTCCACGGGTATGATTCCATTGTCTTAGTGTGAGTTTACTTGGACATACCGACAGTGATGTGGGATTCCACGGGTATGCTTCCATTGTCTTAGTATTAGCTCACTTGGACGTACCGACAGTGATGTAGGATTTCACGGGTACGCTTCCATTGACTTAGTATGAGCTTACTTGGACGTACCAACAGTGAGGTGGGATTCCACGGGTATGCTTTCATTGTGGTTGATCCTTGGACATGCTTACGATGGGGGATTCCGAGGCATGCACCTTGGACATGCTTACGATGAGGGATTCCGAGGTATGCGACCAGGATGCGGGTGAAATTCCCGAATACGATTATTACCCCATGGATTAGCTCCCCATGAAGTCATGTACCCGAGATGAGGGATTCCACGGGCATGAGATATATATATATATATACATGTGTTGTATGTGTGTACGCCGACAGTGAGGTAGGATGCCACGGGCGCGTCACATGGTTAGCTTTTATACCTAGCGGTCGGCAGTGATGGGGGATCCCACGGGTGCTTTTCGATGTTTATGGGCTGGTGTTCATAGCCCTGGTGTGACTATGGTTCATATGTTGAAACAGGATGTACATGGTAAAACTGACTTTCATTACTTTCACTTCGGTAAGACACATTGTACTGTTAATTGGGTATCATACATGTCATCAGCTTTATTTTAGACTATTATGATTTAAATACGATTTCGCTTTTACATACTTGGTACATGTTGTCTCGACCTCGCCGAAGTGCGTTCATGCCGCAGGTTGAGGTGCATAGCTCGCTGATCCGCACTTTTAGGATCACTGTTCGGTTCTTGGAAAGCTCCATTTCTCCGGAGGCTTTGTCTTTTGGTACGGTACATTGAAGTTGTAGACTTTTGTACATTCAGGGGTATGGAGGGGCCCTGTCCCGTCACAGTTGTTATGTAAACTCTTAGAGGTCTGTAGTCATATGTTGTGGGTCATTGTTAAAAAAAAAAAAAAAAAGGGATTTGAGGTAACTGCTTTTGGATTTGTATATATATCCCGGGAGGTAGCCTTATCAGCTAACCTAGTATTTATTTCATTGTTAAGTTTACGTATGTTCCGCTGATTATCTCTGATGTTTAGCTGTACGGGTGCCCACGTAGGGCACCAGTCGCGGGCCCGGGGTCGGGTCGTGACAAAAGTGGTATCAGAGCAGTTAGTCCTCGGAAAGTGTCTACAGATCGTGTCTAGTAGAGTCTTGATTATCGGTGTGTTGTGCACCACATCTATAATCAGGAGGCTGCAAGATATTTAGGATGGTTTCCATTCCTTTACTCTAAGATCCTGCAATAGAGCTGTGTTATAGGTTGAACTCCTTCTGACATATTTTTATGTATCAGTTATGCCTCCACGCAGGCAACGCGGCCCGGAAGGCAAAGCGGTGAGCCGCAAGTAGGGCCTTGAGAGGTTACGAGGCACAGCCCAGTCTTTACCGAGGTGATGTTTGGACGGCGAAGTTCCACGACGTCGCCGGCCCAGAGAGTTCGGCGGCGGCGGCGCTACTAAGATCGCGGTACACGAGCCTCCATTCCGGCCAAAGCGAGTATAGGGATTACGGAGAGCGGTCAGGTTGTTGACTAGCATTGTGGCGGCGGCGCGCCGGAGGCCGTGCTAACCCTAGAGCCGACAGTTTAAGGATTCGGGACTTTTTGAGTTGTAATCCACCCGAGTTCTATGGTTCGAGGTCTGAGGAGGATCCTCAGGAGTTCATTCGGCAGGTGCAGCGGACTATGCAAGTGCTTATGGCCTCGGAGACAGTGTCCGTTGTGTTAGCTTCTTACCGGTTACGCGATATTGTGTTGAACTGGTTTGAGGCATGGGTGTTGTCTAGAGGTGTGGGTGCTCCTCCAGCTGTTTGGGATGAGTTCACGGAAGCCTTCCTCAGTCACTTTTTGCCTCCTGAGACAAGGAGAGCCCGCTTGGATAGGTTCTTGGCATTGAGACAGAATGGGAGGACCATCAGGGAGTACAACCTGGAGTTTGATTCATTGGCCAGGTATGCGCCCACTATTGTGGCGGACAGAGTTCACCGCTATGTGATGGGGCTAGACCGTTATATGGTTACTGCATGTCTGGGAGTGGCTATTCAGCCAGGTATGGATATTGCCAGGATGCAGGCGTATGCACAGGGGATTGAGGACAGGGAAAGTGAGGGCGGCCAGTCTCAGCCCGGCAAGAGGCGGGGCAGCGAGGGTTTCAGGATAGCTTTGGTGGGCGGCCTCGGTGGCCGGTGGTCTACATTTTCGCCGACGCAGTGCCCTTCCGGCCTTCCGTGGGTGGTTTGACCGGGGATATTAGGAGCAGTCAAGCTCCAGCGGCGAGTTGCGAGCGTCGAAGATAGTACCAGGGGAGGCCACCTTTGCCTCGGTGTGGTCACTGTGGTAGATCTCATTTTGGGAAGTGTCGGACTAGGTCGACAGCTTGTTATGCTTGCGGCCAACAGGGCCATTTGGCGAGAGACTGTCCGACCAGAGGTGGCACTGGTGGGATGGCACAATCTATTGGATCAGTTGCAGGTTCTTCACCTTCAATGGCTAGGCAGGATGTTCATGCACCGGCAGGCCGCGGCAGAGGTCGTGGTAGCAGTTCCCAGTTTTAGCGGTCCATTGACCCGCCTATGTGATGTCAGGTATATCTTTGACCCTTTAGAGATTAGTATGCATGGTAGGATTTTTGTATGATTTAGTGTCATGAACGGAGGATATTGAGACTATGTACATGTGATAGAATAAGTTGGTAGATACGAACAGGCAATCCTGTTAGGCCGTGAATGGGAGTAAGTGGTGATGGTTCACACTTTGGATTCGTTTTCTTGTTTGACTTACGATGAATGGATATGCGTGTGCGATATCTTAGGGTCACAAGTGGCATAATAAGGTCCCATTAAGCGTAAAGTACGAGGATGTACCGAGGAATATTAGATTGGCTCCAAAAGAACATTCGGGGACGAATGTTACTAAGGGGGGATGTTACACCCCGTAATTCAGGTCATGCTATGAGAACGTACGACAGGAGTTAAGATTTAAAATTTTAGAAAGATAGGTTGTCAGAATGATTCGGACGGGTTTTAGTCAACTTTGGAGCGGCATATCTCCTAGTTCATTAAGAGTTTATAGGTGTTTCAAAGGCCTAGCATGTATTTCGTTGAGTCTAGTTCCCAACGCAACCAACCGTTCGTCGATAGGACATCGGAGTAGAAAGTTATGGAGGTTACAAGTTCAGTGCGTAGTCGAGCCAAAAAGTATTTTCGGTCAGGGGCCACAGCGCCGCGGCGCCGAATGCAGGGCCGCAGTGCCGGATAGTCTGGAAGTCGCTGAAGTTGCAGCGCCTCGGTACCGGAAAGTATGTCCGCGGCGCCGGAAGTTCCGAAAGTTCGCAGAGGTTTCAGCGCCGCGGCGCCGAGGTGGAGTTTTTGCGGAAAACTGAGGAAAAATCAGATATTTTCTTTTAAAAAGGCCATGGGAGGGTGACAAGTGCCCCCCCCCCCCATATGATTTTTTGCATGTCCTATTTATTGACCAAGTCTTGAAGACTTGGTCATTCTTGAAAAACCTCCCTCTCTCTAAAAACCTCTCTTCATTCTCTCTAAAATTCCTCTCCCTTCTCTCTAGAAATTCAAAAAAAAAACCAAGGTTTAGAGAAAGTTTCATAAAAGTGGCAAAAAGGAAACTTGTTGGCAAGCTTGTAGGAATTTTGTGGAGGTTATTGTGGAAAGAAGACAAGTGAAATTTGTTGGACTAATTTGGGTAAGCTCTAAGGTAACAATCTTTTCTCTTTTGCTAGTAAATTATGTTACATGTGTGGAAGAAAGGACTTATAGTTGTCAATATTGCCTTTAGAGGTATTGCATGTAGGAATTGGATAAGAAATTGAATTAAAAAGGAATTGGATAGGAAGTTATGTTGTTATATCTCAAAAATTGCCAAATTGGACCTTGTAGTTGTATTAGTTGTTATGTATTGTGGGGCAGAATTTTACACGTCCAAGTTAGGCATGTAATCTACTTTGTATTGATTGTATTGTTGGGCCTTAAAGGTGGCGTTTTTGGTTATTGAATTCGGCCTTGAAAAAGGTGGCAAAGTATGTAGAAACAAAGGAAGTGATGTCCAATTTTCCGTAGGAATAAGGGACTTTTCAATTAGAATGTTCTACATTGAAGATAGAGGCTAATGGACGTATTATGGTCATTATAGGTTGACATACTACGCGTGGTATATTGGACTTGCAAGTGGATTGACCCGAAGAGGTATGTGAAACTTTCCTATCTCTTGAAGCATGAGTAGTTATAACTGTATAGTACGGTAGACGTACGTGATTTAAATGAAGTAAATCCATTTGATATACTTGACTTGTTTTACAAATGTCTAAGTTGGTTGAGTTAGAGAGTTAACTCACTTGTTCTTGAGGAATGGTTTATTCTAGATAAGGTAGACAATGATTTCTTGACATGAAGAAAATATAGAATACTTGATGTGGAAGTATTGAGTATTGAATTATTCTAAAGATAAGAGACCTGATTTTTAAGTTAAGAAACTTGTTTTCTAAGGTTATGAGACTTGAAGTGTTTTGAAAGTTGTGTAACTTGATTTGAAGTATAAGTCCTTTGGTCATAAAAGAACGAAATTATCTAAGATATACGGAGTTATAACGACTATATGAAAGGATAAGGACGTCTTAGTTCCTAAAGCATAAAGTTAGTATAACGGCTTTATAAGAAGTTGGTTATAATGACTTTATGGAAGGTTAAAGGAATGGTCTTCTTGAGTAAGGTAAACAAAGATGAAAGAATCGAAATTAGGTAGGGCAATTTGATTTAAAGGCATCAATTGCTTAGAGTGTAAAATGGGGATTTTATGTGAAAAATGGATCTTTTGAAAGAGTAGAAGTACATAGTACTTCGGGTTAAATTCTCCGGATTTGATTAAGCAATAAGAAGGTGCCTTAAGGTCATAAAAATGAGATTCATTTAGTATATTAACGAAAGTCTAAAGAAGTTATGAAGTTTACTTGGACGTACCGACAGTGATGTGGGATTCCATGGGTATGCTTCCATTGTCTTAGTGTGATTTTAATTGGACGTACCGACAATGATGTGGGATTCCACGGGTATGCTTCCATTGTCTTAGTATGAGCTCACTTGGACGTACCGACAGTGATGTGGGATTCCACGGGTATGCTTCCATTGACTTAGTATGAGCTTACTTGGACGTACCGACAGTGAGGTGGGATTCCACGGGTATGCTTCCATTGTGGTTGATCCTTGGACATGCTTACGATGAGGTATTCCGAGGCTGCACCTTGGACATGCTTACGATGAGGGATTCCGAGGCATGCGACCAGGATGCGGGTGAAATTCCCGGATACGATTATTACCCCATAGATTAGCTCCCCATGAAGTCATGTACCCGAGATGAGGGATTCCACGGGCATGAGATATATATATATATATATATATATATATATACGTGTGTTGTATGTGTGTCTGTAAGCGGTGAGGTAGGATGCCACGGGCGCGTCATATGGTTAGCTTTTATACCTAGCGATCGACAGTGATGGGGGATCGCACGGGTGTTTTTCGATGTTTAAGGGTTGGTGTTCATAGCCCTGGTATGACTATGGTTCATATGTTGAAACAGGCTGTACAGGGTAAAACTGACTTTCATTACTTTCACTTCGGTAAGGCACAGTGTACTGTTAATTGGGTATCATACATGTCATCAGCTTTATTTTAGACTATTATGATTTAAATACAGTACTTTCAGTTTTACATACTTGGTACATGTTGTCTTGACCTCCTCGGGCTGCGTTCATCATGCGAGTTGAGGTGCATAGCTCGTTGATCCGCACTCTTAGGATCACTGTTCGGTTCTTGGAAAGCTTCATTTCTCCGGAGGCTTTGTCTTTTGGTACGGTACCTTGAAGTTGTAGACTTTTGTACATTCAGGGGTATGGCTGGGCCCTGTCCCGTCACAGTTGTTATGTAAACTCTTAAGTGCCAGAGCCGTATGTTGTGGGTCATTGTTAAAAAAAGGATTTGAGGTAGCCGCTTTTGGATTTGTATATATATCGGGAGGTAGCCTTATCGGCTAACCTAGTATTTATTTCATTGTTAAGTTTACGTATGTTCACGATTATCTCGATGTTTACTGCGGGTGCCTGGTAGGGCACGATCGCGAGCAGAAGTGGCCGTGACAAAAGTGGTATCGAGCGATTAGTCCTCGGAAAGTGTCTGAGGCATCGTGTCTAGTAGAGTCTTGATTATCTGGGTGTTGTGCACCACATCTATAATCAGGAGGCTGCAAGATATTTAGGATTGGTTTCCATTCTTTTACTCTAAGATCGTGCAATAGAGCTGTGTTATAGGTTGAACTCCCTCTGACATATTTTTATGTTTCAGTTATGCCTCCACGCAAGGCAACCGCAGCCCAGAAGGGCAAGGCGGTGAGAGCCGCAAGTAGGAGCCTTGAGGGTTACGAGGCACAGCCCGATCTTTACCTAAGGTGATGTTTCGGACGGTGAGTTCCACGACGTCGCCAGCCCCAGCAAAGTTCGGAGCGACAGCAGCGGCTACTAAGACCGTGGTACCTGAGCCTCCAGTTCCACAGCCAGGGGCAGAGTATAGGGATTACGGAGAGCAGATCAGGTTGTTGACTAGCATTGTGGCGAGCGGCCGCCGAGCCGGTAGCTAACCCTAGAGCCGACAGTTTAAGGATTCAGGACATTTTGAGTTGTAATCCACCCGAGTTCTATGGTTCGAGGTCTGAGGAGGATCCTCAGGAGTTCATTCGGCAGGTGCAGCGGACTATGCAGGTGCTTATGGCCTCGGAGACAGTGTCCGTTGTGTTAGCTTCTTACCGGTTACGCGATATTACGTTGAACTGGTTTGAGGCGTGGGTGTTGTCTAGAGGTGTGGGTGCTCCTCCAGCTGTTTGGGATGAGTTCACGTAAGCCTTCCTCGGTCACTTTTTGCCTCCTGAGATGAGGAGAGCCCGCTTGGATAGGTTATTGGCATTGAGACAGAATGGGAGGACCATCAGGGAGTACAACCTAGAGTTTGATTCATTGGCGGTATCGCCACTATTGTGGCGGACATGGCGAGACGAGTTCACCGTATGTGATGGGGATAGGCCGTTATATGGTTCTTGCGTATGCAGGAGTGGCTCTTGACGGTATGGATATTTCGGGATGCAGTGTATGCACGCGAGGATTGAGGGCGGGAGAGTGAGGCGGCCAGTCCATCCCAGCCAAGAGGCCGGGGCAGCGAGTTTCGGGATAGCTTTGGGGTGGGCGGCCTCGTGGCCGGTGAGTCTACATTTTCGCCGATGCAGAGTGCCCCTTCCCGGCCTTCCGACGGGTGGTTTGACCGCCGGGGATATTCGGGAGTTGGTCAAGGCTCCAGGGCGGCAGGTTCACAGGCGTCCGAAGATAGTAGCCAGGGGAGGCCACCTTTGCCTCGGTGTGGTCACTGTGGTAGATCTCATTTTGGGGAGTGTCGGACTAGGTCGACAGCTTGTTATGCTTGCGGCCAACAGGGCCATTTGGCGAGAGACTGTCCGACCAGAGGTGGCACTGGTGGGATGGCACAGTCTATTAGATCAGTTGCGGGTTCTTCACCTTCAATGGCTAGGCAGGATGTTCATGCACCGGCAGGCCGCAGCAGAGGTCGTGGTAGCAGTTCCCTGTTTTAGCGGTCTTTTGACCCGCCTATGTGATGTCAGGTATATCTTTGACCCTTTAGAGATTAGTATGCATGATAGGATTGTTGTATGATTTAGTGTCATGAACGGAGGATATTGAGACTATGTACATGTGGTAGAATAAGTTGGTAGATACGAACATGCAATCCTGTTAGGCCGTGAAAGGGAATAAGTGGTGATGGTTCACACTTTGGATTCGTTTTCCTGTTTGACTTACGATGAATGGATATGCGTGTGCGATATCTTAGGGTCACAAGTGGCATAATAAGGTCCCATTAAGCGTAAAGTATGAGGATGTACCGAGGAATATTAGATTGGATCCAAAAGAACATTCGGGGACGAATGTTTCTAAGGGCGGGGGGTAGAATGTTACACCCCGTAATTCAGGTCATTCTATGAGAACGTACGACAGGAGTTAAGATTTAAAATTTTAGAAAGATAGGTTGTCAGAATGATTCGGATGGGTTTTAGTCAACTTTGGAGCGGCATATCTCCTAGTTCATTAAGAGTTTGTAGGTGTTTCAAAGGCCTAGCATGTAGTTCGTTGAGTCTAGTTCCTAACGCAACCAACCGTTCATCGATAGGACATCGGAGTAGAAAGTTATGGAGGTTACAAGTTCAGTGCGCAGTTGAGCCGAAAAGTATTTTCGGTCAGGGGCCACAGCGCCGCGGCGTCGGATGCAGGGCCGCGGCGCCGGATAGTCTGGAAGTCGCTGAAGTTGCAGTCTTGCGCCGGAAGCGAGGCGGCGCGGAAGTTCTGAAAGTTCGCAGAGGTTTGTGGCGGCCGAGGCGTAGTTTTGCGGAAGCGAGGAAAAATCAGATTTTTTCTTTTAAAAAAGTCATGGGAGGGTGACAAGTGCCCCCCCCCCCAATCTGATTTTTTGCATGTCCTATTTTTTGACCAAGTCTTGAAGACTTGGTCATTCTTGAAAAACCTCCCTCTCTCTAAAAACCTCTCTTCCTTCTCTCTAAAATTCCTCTCCCTTCTCTCTAGAAATTCAAAAAAAAAACTAAGGTTTAGAGAAAATTTCATAAAAGTGGCAAGAAGGAAACTTGTTGGCAAGCTTGTAGGAATTTTGTGGAGGTGATTGTGGAAAGAAGACAAGTGAAATTTGTTGGACTAATTTGGGTAAGCTCTAAGGTAACAATCTTTTCTCTTTTGCTAGTAAATTATGTTGCATGTGTGGAAGAAAGGACTTATAATTGTAAATATTGCCTTTAGAGGTATTGCATGTAGGAATTAGATAAGAAATTGGATTAAAAAGGAATTGGATAGGAAGTTATGTTGTTATATCTCAAAAATTGCCAAATTGGACCTTGTAGTTGTATTAGTTGTTATGTATTGTGGGGCAGAATTTTACACGTCCAAGTTAGGCGTGTAATCCCCTTTGTATTGATTGGATTGTTGAGCCTTAAAGGTGGCGTGTTTGGTTATTGAATTCGGCCTTGAAAAAGGTGGCAAAGTATGTAGAAACAAAGGAAATGCTGTCCAATTTTCTGTAAGAATAAGGGACTTTTCAATTAGAATGTTCTACGTTGAAGATAGAGGCTAATGGACGTATTATGGTCATTATAGTTTGACATACTACGCGTGGTATATTGGACTTGCAAGTGGATTGACCCGAAGAGGTATGTGAAACTTTCCTATCTCTTGAAGCATGAGTAGTTATAACTGTATAGTACGGTAGACGTACGTGATTTAAATGAAGTAAATCCATTTGATATACTTGACTTGTTTTAAAAATGTCTAAGTTGGTTGAGTTAGAGAGTTAACTCACTTGTTCTTGAGGAATGGTTTATTCTAGATAAGGTAGACAAGGATTTCTTGACATGAAGAAAATATAGAATACTTGATGTGGAAGTATTGAGTATTGAATTATTCTAAAGATAAGAGACCTGATTTTTAAGTTAAGAAACTTGTTTTCTAAGGTTATGAGACTTGAAGTGTTTTGAAAGTTGTGTAACTTGATTTGAAGTATAAGTCTCTTGGTCATAAAAGAACGAAATTATCTAAGATATACGGAGTTATAACGGCTATATGAAAGGATAAGGACGTCTTAGTTCCTAAAGCATAAAGTTAGTATAACGGCTTTATGAGAAGTTGGTTATAATGACTTTATGGAAGGTTAAAGGAATGGTCTTCTTGAGTAAGGTAAACAAAGATGAAAGAATCGAAATTAAGTAGGGCAATTTGATTTAAAGGCATCAATTGCTTAGAGTGTAAAATGGGGATTTTATATGAAAAATGGATCTTTTGAAAGAGTAGAAGTACATAGTACTTCGGGTTAAATTCTCCGGATTTGATTAAGCAATAAGAAGGTGCCTTAAGGTCATAAAAATGAGATTCATTTAGTATATTAACGAAAGTCTAAAGAAGTTATGAAGTTTACTTGGACGTACCGACAGTGATGTGAGATTCCATGGGTATGCTTCCATTTTCTTAGTGTGAGTTTAATTGGACGTACCGACAGTGATGTGGGATTCCACGGGTATGCTTCCATTGTCTTAGTATGAGCTCACTTGGACGTACCGAGAGTGATGTGGGATTCCACGGGTATGCTTCCATTGACTTAGTATGAGCTTACTTGGACGTACCGACAGTGAGGTGGGATTCCACGGGTATGCTTCCATTGTGGTTGATCCTTGGACATGCTTACGATGAGGTATTCTGAGGCTGCACCTTGGACATGCTTACGATGAGGGATTTCGAGGCATGCGACCAGGATGCGGGTGAAATTCCCGGATACGATTATTACCCCATAGATTAGCTCCCCATGAAGTCATGTACCCGAGATGAGGGATTCCACGGGCATGAGATATATATAGGATTGGTTTCCATTCTTTTACTCTAAGATCGTGCAATAGAGCTGTGTTATAGGTTGAACTCCCTCTGACATATTTTTATGTATCAGTTATGCCTCCACGCAGCGCGACCCGAGAAGGGCAAAGCGGTGAGGAGGCGCAAGTAGAGCCTTGAGAGAGAGATTCTGGCGCGAGCCCGATCTTTACCTAAGGTGATGTTTCGGACGGCGAGTTCCACGACGTCGCCAGCCCCAGCAGAGTTCGGAGCGGCTGCGGCGCTACTAAGACGCGTACACGAGCCTCAGTTCCACGGCCGAGGCGAGTATAGGGATTACGGAGAGCAGATCAGGTTGTTGACTAGCATTGTGGCGGCGGCCGCCGAGGCCGTGCTAACCCTGGCCCAAGCAGTTTAAGGATTCGGGACTTTTGAGTTGTAATCCACCCGAGTTCTATGGTTCGAGGTCTGAGGAGGATCCTCAGGAGTTCATTCGGCAGGTGCAGCGGACTATGCAGGTTCTTATGGCCTCGGAGACAGTGTCCGTTGTGTTAGATTCTTACCGGTTACGCGATATTACGTTGAACTGGTTTGAGGCGTGGGTGTTGTCTAGAGGTGTGGGTGCTCCTCCAGCTGTTTGGGATGAGTTCACGTAAGCCTTCCTCGGTCACTTTTTGCCTCACGAGGCGAGAGAGCCCGCTTGGATAGGTTATTGGCATTGAGACAGAATGGGAGGACCATCAGGGAGTACAACCTAGAGTTTGATTCATTGGCCAGGTATGCGCCCACTATTGTGGCGGACATGGCGGACAGAGTTCACCGCTATGTGATGGGGATAGACCGTTATATGGTTCTTGCGTATGCAGGAGTGGCTCTTGACCGGTATGGATATTTCGGAGATGCGGCGTATGCGAGGATTGAGGCGGGAGAGTGAGGCCATCAGGTCGGCCACCAAGAGGCGGGGCAGCGTGGTTCGTGGATAGCTTTCGGGGTGGACAACCTCGAAGCAGTCGAGTCTACATTTCGCCGTCTGAGTGCCCTTCCGGCCTTCCGGCGGTGGTTTGACTTGGCCGAGGATATTCGGGAGCGGTCAAGGCTTGAGCGGCGAGTTGCGAGCGTCCGAAGATAGTAGCCAGGGGAGGACACCTTTGCCTCGGTGTGGTCACTGTGGTAGATCTCATTTTGGGGAGTGTCGGACTAGGTCGACAACTTGTTATGCTTGCGGCCAACAGGGCCATTTGGCGAGATGTCAGGCAGTGGCACGGTGGGATGGCACGATCTATTAGATCGATTCGGGTTCTTCACCTTGATGGCTAGGCGGGATGTTCATGCACGGCGGGACGCAGCGAGGTCGTGGTAGCGATTCCAGTTTAGCGGCCCTTTGACCCGCCTATGTGATGTCAGGTATATCTTTGACCCTTTAGAGATTAGTATGCATGATAGGATTGTTGTATGATTTAGTGTCATGAACAGAGGATATTGAGACTATGTACATGTGGTAGAATAAGTTGGTAGATACGAACATGCAATCCTGTTAGGCCGTGAATGGGAATAAGTGGTGATGGTTCACACTTTGGATTCGTTTTCCTGTTTGACTTACGATGAATGGATATGCGTGTGTGATATCTTAGGGTCACAAGTGGCATAATAAGGTCCCATTAAGCGTAAAGTACGAGGATGTACCGAGGAATATTAGATTGGCTCCAAAAGAACATTCGGGGACGAATGTTTCTAAGGGGGGGGGGGGTGGAGAATGTTACACCCCGTAATTCAGGTCATTCTATGAGAACGTACGACAAGAGTTAAGATTTAAAATTTTAGAAAGATAGGTTGTCAGAATGATTCGGACGGGTTTTAGTCAACTTTGGAGCGACATATCTCCTAGTTCATTAAGAGTTTGTAGGTGTTTCAAAGGCCTATCATGTAGTTCGTTGAGTATAGTTCCTAACGCAACCAACCGTTCATCGATAGGACATTGGAGTAGAAAGTTATGGAGGTTACAAGTTCAGTGCGCAGTTGAGCCGAAAAGTATTTTCGGTCAGGGGACACAGCGCCGCGGCGCCGGATGCAGGGCCGCGGCGCCGGATAGTCTGGAAGTCGCAGTACCGCGGCTGCGGAAAGCAGGGCCGCGGCGCCGGAAGTTCTGAAAGTTCGCAGAGGTTTCAGCGCCGCGACGCCGAGACGGAGTTTTTGCGGAAAACTGAGGAAAAATCAGATTTTTTCTTTTAAAAAAGTCATGGGAGGGTGACAAGTGCCCCCCCCCCCAATCTGATTTTTTGCATGTAGGAATTAGATAAGAAATTGGATTAAAAAGGAATTGGATAGGAAGTTATGTTGTTATATCTCAAAAATTGCCAAATTGGACCTTGTAGTTGTATTAGTTGTTATGTATTGTGGGGCAAAATTTTACACGTCCAAGTTAGGCGTGTAATCCCCTTTGTATTGATTGGATTGTTGAGCCTTAAAGGTGGCGTGTTTGGTTATTGAATTCGGCCTTAAAAAAGGTGGCAAAGTATGTAGAAACAAAGGAAGTGATGTCCAATTTTCCGTAGGAATAAGGGACTTTTCAATTAGAATGTTCTACGTTGAAGATAGAGGCTAATGGACGTATTATGGTCATTATAGGTTGACATACTACGCGTGGTATATTGGACTTGCAAGTGGATTGACCCGAAGAGGTATGCGGAACTTTCCTATCTCTTGAAGCATGAGTAGTTATAACTGTATAGTACGGTAGACGTACGTGATTTAAATGAAGTAAATCCATTTGATATACTTGACTTGTTTTAAAAATGTCTAAGTTGGTTGAGTTAGAGAGTTAACTCACTTGTTCTTGAGGAATGGTTTATTCTAGATAAGGTAGACAAGGATTTCTTGACATGAAGAAAATATAGAATACTTGATGTGGAAGTATTGAGTATTGAATTATTCTAAAGATAAGAGACCTGATTTTTAAGTTAAGAAACTTGCTTTTTAAGGTTATGAGACTTGAAGTGTTTTGAAAGTTGTGTAACTTGATTTGAAGTATAAGTCCCTTGGTCATAAAAGAACGAAATTATCTAAGATATACAGAGTTATAACGGCTATATGAAAGGATAAGGACGTCTTAGTTCCTAAAGCATAAAGTTAGTATAACGGATTTATGGGAAGTTGGTTATAATGACTTTATGGAAGGTTAAAGGAATGGTCTTCTTGAGTAAGGTAAACAAAGATGAAAGAATCGAAATTAAGTATGACAATTTGATTTAAAGGCATCAATTGCTTAGAGTGTAAAATGAGGATTTTATGTGAAAAGGGGATCTTTTGAAAGAGTAGAAGTACATAGTACTTCGGGTTAAATTCTCCGAATTTGATTAAGCAATAAAAATGTGCCTTAAGGTCATAAAAATGAGATTCATTTTGTATATTAACGAAAGTCTAAAGAAGTTATGAAGTTTACTTGGACGTACCGACAGTGATGTGGGATTCCACGGGTATGCTTCCATTGTCTTAGTGTGAGTTTACTTGGACGTACAGACAATGATGTGGGATTCCACGGGTATGCTTCCATTGTCTTAGTATGAGCTCACTTGGACGTACCGACAATGATGTGGGATTCCCCGGGTATGCTTCCATTGACTTAGTATGAGCTTACTTGGACGTACCGATAGTGAGGTGGGATTCCACGGGTATGCTTCCATTGTGGTTGATCCTTGGACATGCTTACGATGAGGTATTCCGAGGCTGCACCTTGGACATGCTTACGATGAGGGATTCCGAGGCATGCGACCAGGATGCGGGTGAAATTCCCGGATACAATTATTACCCCATAGATTAGCTCCCCATGAAGTCATGTACCCGAGATGAGGGATTCCACGAGCATGAGATATATATATATATATACATGTGTTGTATGTGTGTACGCCGACAGTGAGGTAGGATGTCACGGGCGCTTCACATGGTTAGCTTTTATACCTAGCGGTCGGCAGTGATGGGGGATCCCACGGGCGCTTTTCGATGTTTAAGGGCTGGTGTTCATAGCCCTGGTGTGACTATGGTTCATATGTTGAAACAGACTGTACAGGGTAAAATTGACTTTCATTACTTTCACTTCGGTAAGGCACAGTGTACTGTTAATTGGGTATCATACATGTCATCAGCTTTATTTTAGACTATTATGATTTAAATACAGTACTTTCAGTTTTACATACTTGGTACATGTTGTACTGACCTCCTTCGGGGGGCTGCGTTCATGCCGCAGGTTGAGGTGCATAGCTCGTTGATCCGCACTCTTAGGATCACTGTTCAGTTCTTGGAAAGCTTCATTTCTCCGGAGGCTTTGTCTTTTGGTACGGTACCTTGAAGTTGTAGACTTTTGTACATTCAGGGGTATGGCTGGGCCCTGTCCCGTCACAGTTGTTATGTAAACTCTTAGAGGTCTGTAGTCATATGTTGTGGGTCATTGTTAAAAAAAAAGAAGGGATTTGAGGTAACTGCTTTTGGATTTGTATATATATCCCGGGATGTAGCCTTATCGGCTAACCTAGTATTTATTTCATTGTTAAGTTTACGTATGTTCCGCTGATTATCTCTGATGTTTACCTGTACGGGTGCCCAGGTAGGGCACGATCGCGAGCGAGGTCGGGCCGTGACAAAAGTGGTATCAGAGCAGTTAGTCCTCGGAAAGTGTCTACAGACCGTGTCTAGTAGAGTCTTGATTATCGGTGTGTTGTGCACCACATCTATAATCAGGAGGCTGCAAGATATTTAGGATTGGTTTCCATTCTTTTACTCTAAGATCGTGCAATAGAGCTGTGTTATAGGTTGAACTCCTCGACATATTTTTATGTATCGATTATGCCTCGCACGCAGCAACCGCGGCGAGAAGGGCAAGACGGTGAGAGGCTGCAAGTATGACTTGAAGGTTACGAGGGCTGAGCCCGTCTTTACCTATGGTGATGTTTCGGACGGCGAGTTCCACGACGTCGCCGGCCAGCGAGTTCGGGCGGCGGCGCTACTAAGATCGTGGTACACGAGCCTCTAGTTCCGGCCGAGGCAGAGTATAGGGATTACGGAGAGCAGATCAGGTTGTTGACTAGCATTGTGGCAGGGCAGCGCCGCCAGGAGCCGGTAGCTAACCCTAGAGCCGACAGTTTAAGGATTCGGGACTTTTTGAGTTGTAATCCACCCGAGTTCTATGGTTCGAGGTCTGAGGAGGATCCTCAGGAGTTCATTCGGCAGGTGCAGCGGACTATGCAGGTGCTTATGGCCTCGGAGACAGTGTCCGTTGTGTTAGCTTCTTACCGGTTACGCGATATTGCGTTGAACTGGTTTGAGGCGTGGGTGTTGTCTAGAGGTGTGGGTGCTCCTCCAGCTGTTTGGGATGAGTTCACGGAAGCCTTCCTCGGTCACTTTTTGCCTCCTGAGACGAGGAGAGCCCGCTTGGATAGGTTCTTGGCATTGAGACAGAATGGGAGGACCATCAGGGAGTACAACCTGAAGTTTGATTCATTGCCCAGGTATGCGCCCACTATTGTGGCGGGCAGAGTTCACCGCTATGTGATGGGGCTAGACCGTTATATGGTTCTTGCGTATGCAGGAGTGGCTCTTCAGCCAGGTATGGATATTTCGGGATGCGAGCGTATGCACGAGGATTGAGGCGGGAAGAGTCGGGGCGGCGAGTCGGCCACCCCGAGGCGGGGCAGCGAGGGTTTCATGATAGCTTTGGGGTGGGCGGCCTCAGGTGGTGGTCTACATTTTCGCCGTCTGAGTGCCCTTCCGGCCTTCCGTGGGTGGTTTGACCGGGGATATTCGGGAAGCGGTCGAGCTCGAGCGGCGAGTTGCGAGCGTCGAAGATAGTAGCGAGAGCCACCTTTGCCTCGGTGTGGTCGCGTGGTAGATCTCATTTGGGAGTGTCGGACTAGGTCGGCGACTTGTTATGCGGCAGCGGGGCCATTTGGCGAGGCATTCGACCGAGGTGGCACCGGTGGGATGGCACGATCTATTAGATCGATTGCGGGTTCTTCACCTTGATGGCTAGGCGGGATGTTCATGCCGGCAGCCGCAGCAGGTCGTGGTAGCAGTTCCCAGTTTTAGCGGTCCTTTGACCCGCCTATGTGATGTCAGGTATATCTTTGACCCTTTAGAGATTAGTATGCATGATAGGATTGTTGTATGATTTAGTGTCATGAGCGGAGGATATTAAGACTATGCGTGTGGTAGAATAAGTTGGTAGATCTGACGAGCAATCCTGTTAGGCCGTGAATGGGAATAAGTGGTGATGGTTCACACTTTGGATTCGTTTTCCTGTTTGACTTACGATGAATGGATATGCGTGTGCGATATCTTAGGGTCACAAGTGGCATAATAAGGTCCCATTAAGCGTAAAGTACGAGGATGTACCGAGGAATATTAGATTGGCTCCAAAAGAACATTCGGGGACGAATGTTTCTAAGGGGGGGGGGGGGAATGTTACACCCCGTAATTCAGGTCATTCTATGAGAACGTACGACAGGAGTTAAGATTTAAAATTTTAGAAAGATATGTTGTCAGAATGATTCGGACGGGTTTTAGTCAACTTTGGAGCGGCATATCTCCTAGTTCATTAAGAGTTTGTAGGTGTTTCAAAGGCCTAGCATGTAGTTCGTTGAGTCTAGTTCCTAACGCAACCAACCGTTCATCGATAGGACATCGGAGTAGAAAGTTATGGAGGTTATAAGTTCAGTGCGCAATTGAGCCGAAAAGTATTTTCGGTCAGGGGCCACAGCGCCGCGGCGCCGGATAGTCTGGAAGTCGCTGAAGTTGCAGTGCCACGGCACCGGAAGTTCTGAAAGTTCGCAGAGGTTTCAGCGCCGCGACGCCGAGGCGGAGTTTTTGCGGAACACTGAGGAAAAATCAGATATTTTCTTTTAAAAAAGTCATGGGAGGGTGACAAGTGCCCCCCCCCCCCCCATCTGATTTTTTTGCATGTCCTATTTTTTGACCAAGTCTTGAAGACTTGGTCATTCTTGAAAAACTTCCCTCTCTCTAAAAACCTCTCTTCCTTCTCTCTAAAATTCCTCTCCCTTCTCTCTAGAAATTCAAAAAAAAAACTAAGGTTTAGAGAAAATTTCATAAAAGTGGCAAGAAGGAAACTTGTTGGCAAGCTTGTAGGAATTTTGTGGAGGTGATTGTGGAAAGAAGACAAGTGAAGTTTGTTGGACTAATTTGGGTAAGCTGTAAGGTAACAATCTTTTCTCTTTTGCTAGTAAATTATGTTGCATGTGTGGAAGAAAGGACTTATAGTTGTAAATATTGCCTTTAGAGGTATTGCATGTAGGAATTGGATAAGAAATTGGATTAAAAAGGAATTGGATAGGAAGTTATGTTGTTATATCTCAAAAATTGCCAAATTGGACCTTGTAGTTGTATTAGTTGTTATGTATTGTGGGGCAGAATTTTACACGTCCAAGTTAGGCGTGTAATCCCCTTTGTATTGATTGGATTGTTGAGCCTTAAAGGTGGCGTGTTTGGTTATTGAATTCGGCCTTGAAAAAAGTGGCAAAGTATGTAGAAACAAAGGAAGTGCTGTCCAATTTTCCGTAAGAAAAAGGGACTTTTCAATTAGAATGTTCTACGTTGAAGATAGAGGCTAATGGACGTATTATGGTCATTATAGGTTGACATACTACGCATGGTATATTGGACTTGCAAGTGGATTGACCCGAAGAGGTATGTGAAACTTTCCTATCTCTTGAAGCATGAGTAGTTATAACTGTATAGTACGGTAGACGTACGTGATTTAAATGAAGTAAATCCATTTGATATACTTGACTTGTTTTAAAAATGTCTAAGTTGGTTGAGTTAGAGAGTTAACTCACTTGTTCTTGAGGAATGGTTTATTCTAGATAAGGTAGACAAGGATTTCTTGACATGAAGAAAATATAGAATACTTGATGTGGAAGTATTGAGTATTGAATTATTCTAAAGATAAGAGACCTGATTTTTAAGTTAAGAAACTTGTTTTCTAAGGTTATGAGACTTGAAGTGTTTTGAAAGTTGTGTAACTTGATTTGAAGTATAAGTCCCTTGGTCATAAAAGAACGAAATTATCTAAGATATACGGAGTTATAACGGCTATATGAAAGGATAAGGACGTCTTAGTTCCTAAAGCATAAAGTTAGTATAACGAATTTATGGGAAGTTGGTTATAATGACTTTATGGAAGGTTAAAGGAATGGTCTTCTTGAGTAAGGTAAACAAAGATGAAAGAATCGAAATTAAGTATGGCAATTTGATTTAAAGGCATCAATTGCTTAGAGTGTAAAATGAGGATTTTATGTGAAAAGGGGATCTTTTGAAAGAGTAGAAGTACATAGTACTTCGGGTTAAATTCTCCGGATTTGATTAAGCAATAAAAATGTGCCTTAAGGTCATAAAAATGAGATTCATTTTGTATATTAACGAAAGTCTAAAGAAGTTATGAAGTTTACTTGGACGTACCGACAGTGATGTGGGATTCCACGGGTATGCTTCCATTGTCTTAGTGTGAGTTTACTTGGACGTACCGACAATGATGTGGGATTTCACGGGTATGCTTCCATTGTCTTAGTATGAGCTGACTTGGACGTACCGACAATGATGTGGGATTCCCCGGGTATGCTTCCATTGACTTAGTATGAGCTTACTTGGACGTACCGACAGTGTGGTGGGATTCCACGGGTATGCTTCCATTGTGGTTGATCCTTGGACATGCTTACGATGAGGGATTCCGAGTCATGCACCTTGGACATGCTTACGATGAGGGATTCCGAGGCATGCGACTAGGATGCGGGTGAAATTCCTGGATACGATTATTACCCCATGGATTAGCTCCCCATGAAGTCATGGACCCGAGATGAGGGATTCCACGGGCATGAGATATATATATATATACATGTGTTGTATGTGTGTACGCCGACAGTGAGGTAGGATGTCATGGGCGCGTCACATGGTTAGCTTTTATACCTAGCGGTCGGCAGTGATGGGGGATCCCACGGGCGTTTTTCGATGTTTAAGGGCTGGTGTTCATAGCCCTGGTGTGACTATGGTTCATATGTTGAAACAGGATGTACAGGGTAAAACTGACTTTCATTACTTTCACTTCGGTAAGGCACAGTGTACTGTTAATTGGGTATCATACATGTCATCAGCTTTATTTTAGACTATTATGATTTAAATACAGTACTTTCAGTTTTACATACTTGGTACATGTTGTACTGACCTCCTTGCGGCTGCGTTCATCTGCGCGAGTTGAGGTGCATAGCTCGCTGATCCGCACTTTTAGGATCACTGTTCGGTTCTTGGAAAGCTCCATTTCTCCAGAGGCTTTGTCTTTTGGTACGGTACCCTGAAGTTGTAGACTTTTGTACATTCAGGGGTATGGAGGGGCCCTATCCCGTCACAGTTATTATGTAAACTCTTAGAGGTCTGTCGTCATATGTTGTGGGTCATTGTTAAAAAAAAAGAAAAAAGGGATTTGAGGTAACTGCTTTTGGATTTGTATATATATCCCGGGATGTAGTCTTATCGGCTAACCTAGTATTTATTTCATTGTTAAGTTTACGTATGTTCCGCTGATTATCTCTGATGTTTACCTGTACGGGTGCCCAGGTAGGGCACCAGTCGCGGGCCCGGGGTCGGGCCGTGACAATATTCCAACAACAACAAGAGTGCAATGCAAAGCCTTTCATTACCTTTATTCCTTTAGGACATATATTAGCAACTACCACAATGTACATGCATATTTATAACTAAATGTTACACCCCGTATTTCCAGGACATGTTTATAAGAACGTACGTAAGAACTCAAAAATGTTAAGATTTGAGACTAGTAAAAATTTATCGAAATTATGGAAATGTCGGGAAACGAAATATTGCGACGAATGGGAGGGTGACACGTGTCACCCCCCTTGGTTGGTCTTGGTCGAAATTGACCATGGATAGAAAGGTCATTTGACCAAAGTAAAGATGACCAAGTCTTGCAAAGCTAGAGCTTGAGTTTATTGACTAAGTCAAAGAGCCCACTTAGCTTGATATTTAAATCCCATTCATCCAAGCCACACATTTGTTCTAGTCTAGACCCTCCAATGTTTTATATTATCATCCATGTAGCAAGACTTGTCTAAACTCTTAGAAATTTTTTAGAGAAACTTGAGCTAGGCTTATGAAGCTCTCGACTTTGCTCTCTAAGAAGAAGAATTTTTTTTTGTTTGTGGTTCAATAATCCCAATACTTTAAACCAAGGTTCCTAGAGGTAGTGTAAGGATATCTCAATAGAAAGATCCCGGAAAACGACATTTTTACGTTAGTCGCAAGGCGAAAACCTAAGGTGTTCTTCAACTTTGAAGTTGAAAATAGAAGAGGAGTTTTTCACAAGCTTCTAAGGGTTGCAAATAGCGGATTGGAACGTCAAGAAAAGGAGTTGAAGTTGCTAAGGATCGACTTTAGGTTTTAGATTGTTTTGGGCTCAAAGAGGTAATAATCTTCGTTTTACTATTGTAATTGAAGATTCCATGTTATGATAAGTTAGAAATGATCATGTGATATATATTGTGAAGATTTATAAGTGTTATGGATATTGGAACCACTAATCCGAAACTAGCAAGTTTAGTATTTGAGATTTGTAATTCAATTTGGCTATTAGTTTTAGTCGTCGCATGTTGTATAAGAAGGGATTATAATTGTTATAATTGATTACGACTATATAACATGTTAGAATAACAACTTGGATTGAAAAGGAATTGAAAGAGAATTAATGTTGTGGTAGCCGAGAATGGCATGGAATTATTGGATTGTTTTGTATTAATGTGGGGCAGAATTTTACACGCCATGTTAAGGCGTGTAATCCCCTTTGGATAGCTGAATTGTTGGGCCTTAAATGTGGCATGTTTGGTTGTTAAATTCGGGCCTTGAAAAAGGTGGAAAAGTACGTAGAAACAAAGGAAGTGCTGTCTGATTTTCCGTAGAATTTGGTGACTTTACACTTAGAATATTCTACGTTTGAAGCTAGAGGTTAATAGACGTATTATGGCCATTATAGGTTGAAATACTACGAGTAGCGTATTCTACTTGAAGGGTGGAAAAGCTAGCAAGGTTATAGTACTTTGGAGCATTTTGCTACTTGTCGGTAATCGTCACGAGGTATGTGAACCTCTTCCTTCTTTTGGCATGTTTTATGTGTGAAATATACATGTGGTATTATTTCATGATTCCTTATACTCTTAGAAGTTAAGAGGTATGTATGTTGATTTACTCTATGAAAAAGGTAGGTCTAAGTTATCCTAAGTTCTTACCAAGTCTTATGGGGGATGTTGGTAAGAGTCGTTAGGAAGTATTTGAAGTCGAGTTGACTTTGCTAATTTACTACACGAACTAGAATAAGTATCGAACAAGCCATTGCAGCGTTAATAAAAGAAAATGTATCGACAATCAATTATATTAAAATGAGTAGAATTCTCCATCTGCATAGAAACTAAGATAAGACAAAATTGTATTACATTTTCTAGATCATGGCTGCTTTAATAAGATCGTTATAAACGAGTATAACCTATTCACAACTCATAAAAGTATATGTTACTTAAATTAAAAGAGTTTATGTTATGAAGTTTTAAGACTATGGACCTTGATTTCTAAAAAGGTTATGAGACTTTATTTTTCAAGTTATGGGACTTGATTCTTAAAGGAAGGAGTGACTTGATTTAAAAAGTTTGGTTGCCATGAATTATTTCAAAGGTTAAGCGGCTTGATTTCAAAAGCGAATGTAACTTGAGTTTTTAAAAGAAGAAGTTTATGGATTTAAAAAGAGAAGGAGTTTTATGATTCTTTTTAAGTATGTATGTACGTAGTACTTTTGGGTTTAATTTTTCCCTAATGTAAAAAGAAATAAAAGTGTCTTAAGTTCTCTAAAGTGAAAGGTTGTTATAATAGCTTTATGGGAAGTTGTTATAACGACTTAAGAAGAAAGGAAAAGATGATTTAAAATGTTATGTATAGATGACTTTATCGCGTCCCAGGAATGGGTCGGGCAGTATACCTTTATGGGCAGACTATATGACTTTATCGCGTCCCAGGAATGGGCCGGGAAGTATACCTTTATGGGTAGACTATATGACGTTATCGCGTCCCAGGAATGGGTCGGGCAGTATACTTTTATGGGCAGACTATATGACTTTATCGCGTCCCAGGAATGGGTCGGGCAGTATACCTTTATGGGCAGACTTACATGACTTTATCGCGTCCCAGAATGGGTCGGACAGTATACCTTCGTGGGAAGATTTTTTATGAATTCGCCGTGTCCCGCAAATGGGTCGGGTTACATTATCACGTATGGATAATCAAAGCGAACTCCAAAATGAAGCGTCCCTCTATAAAGGGTCGGATTATGTTATGCAAGATACGTAAGTTATATGTTTATGAACTCGATGATTTTTCATAAGTATGTACGTAAGAATTTGACTATAACTCTAATTGAAAAATGGGAAAAGATAATAAAGTGAGATTAAGTTCACGAGATTGTAATGACATGGTAGGATCTGGTATTTATTTTTATATACTTGCCCCTGTCATTATTTTGTACAGTTATGATTTGTTTACTGTAACTTTTTTCTGCTCCATACTTGGTACCTGTTGTACTGACCCCCTTCGGCGGGCTGCGTTCATGCCCGCAGATATTAGGTACACAGGTTGGTGATCCTTGTTCTTGGGATCTCGGTTCAGGTTTGGGAAAAAGCTCCATTTACTCCGGAGGCTTATCTTTTGGTACGGTTTCCCTGAGGTTGTATATTCATGTATATTCAGGGGTATGGCGGGGCCCTGTCCCATCACAGTTATTATGTTAAAACTCTTAGAGGTCTGTAGTCATATCTTGTGGGTCGGTTTGTAAAGAAGAAGGATGTAACTGCGTTTGGTTATGTATGTATATGCGTCCAGAGAGGTAGCCTTATCGGCTAACCTATTTTTTTTTTGTTGGTTTATTTTATAATTTTCATGTATGTTCCGCTGATTATCTCTGATGTATACCTGTAAGGGTGCCCAGGTAGGGCACCAGTCGCGGGCCCGGGCTCGGGTCGTGACAAAAGTGGTATCAGAGCAGTTAGTCCTCGGAAAGTGTCTACATACCGTGTCTAGTAGAGTCTTGATTATCAGTGTATTGTGCACCACATCTATATCCAGGAGGCTGCAGGACATTTAGGATTGGTTTCCATTCTTCTCACTCTGAGATCGTGCAGTAGAGCTGTGTTATTAGGTTGATCCGTCACTGACGTATTCTTATGTATATGAATCAGCTATGCCTCCACGGAAGACGACCAGGGCCCAGAAGGTCAAGGCAACAGCAGGAGCTGCTAGTGGTACACAGAGGGTTACCAGTACTCAGGCCCAGACTATGCCTGAGGTTGTGGCTCAGGCGGCAAGTTCAGTTACGCCGACAGTATTAGAGGAGCCGAGAACAGCCGCAACTCCAGAGGTTCCGATACCCGAGCCTCCAGTTCCGCAGCCAGGGGCAGAGTTTAGAGATTATGGAGAGCAGATCAGGTTATTGACTAGCATAGTGGTAGGGCAGCGCCAACAGGAGCAGGTAGCTAACCCTAGAGCCGATAGTTTAATGATTCGGGATTTTCTGGGTTGTAGTCCACCCGAGTTCTATGGTTCGAGATCTGAGGATGATCCTCAGGAGTTCATTCCGCAGATACAGCGGACTATGCAGGTACTTAGGGTCTCGGAGACCGAGTCAGTGGTGCTAGCTTCTTACCGGTTACACGATATTGCATTGAACTGGTTTGAGTCTTGGGGACTGTCGAGGGGTGTGGGTGCTCGTCCAGCAGTTTGGGATGAGTTCACAAAGGCCTTTCTTGATCACTTTTTGCCTCCTGAGATAAGGAGAGTCCGTGTTGATAGGTTCTTGTCATTGAGGCAGAATGGGAGTACCATCAGGGAGTACAACCTGGAGTTTGACTCGTTGGCCAGGTATGCACATACTATTGTGGCTGACATGGCGGACAGAGTCCACCGCTATGTGATGGGGCTAGACCGTTATATGATTACTGCATCCCTGGGAGTGGCCCTTCAGCCAGGTATGGATATTGCCAGGATGCAGGCTTATGCATAAGGGATAGAGGACAGAGAGAGAGAGGATCAGCCAAACCCAGGCCAGCCTAAGGGGGCCAGGACGGCAGGGTTTCAGGGAAATTTTCGAGGCGGACAGCCTCAGCAGCAGGCTAGGTCTACATTTCAGCCAGCACCGAGTGCTCCTCCACAGTTTTCCGGCGGGGGGTTTTACCACCCTGGGAATGCAGGGGCCGGTCAGATATCTAGAGCTTCAGGGTCTCAGGGAGATGGGGGTTCCAGTCAGTCGAGGCCATTTTTGCCTCAATGGGTCCAGTGTGGTAGGTTCCATTCTGGGGTGTGTCGCGCCAGTACGGGTGCTTGTTTTTCTTGTGGTCGTCTAGGCCATATGTTAAGAAAGTGTACTTATAGAGGTGGCACTGGTGGGACAACATAGTCTACTGGATCAATTGCGGGTTATTCACCTTCAATAGCTAGGCAGGATGTTCATGCACCGGCAGGCCGTGGCAGAGGTCGTGGTGGAAGTTCCCAATTTTAGCGGTCCTTTGAACCGCCTATATGATTTCAGGTATATATTTGACCCTTTAGAGACTTGTATGCATGATAAGGTTGTTGTATGTTTAAGTGTCATGAACGGATAATATTGAGATTATGTATGTATGCTAGAGTAAGTTGGAAGTACGAAAAGATAATCCTTTTAGGCCATGAATGGGAGTAAATAGTGATGGTGCACACTTTGGACTTGTTTTCTCATTTGGCTTGATGGATGGATATGCATGTGCGATGTATTAGGGCCATATGTGGCATAATTAGGTTTCATTAAGTGTAGTTTTATGAGACTATGCCGAGAAATGTTAGGTTGAGCTCTGAAAGAACATTCGGGGACGAATGTTTCTAAGGGGGGGAAGAATGTTACACCCCGTATTCCAGGACATGTTTATAAGAACGTACGTAAGAACTCAAAAATGTTAAGATTTGAGACTTGTAAAAATTTATCGAAATTATGAAAATGTCGGGAAACGAAATATTACGACGAATGGGAGGGTGACACGAAATTGACCATGGATAGAAAGGTCATTTGACCAAAGTAAAGATGACCAAGTCTTGCAAAGCTATAGCTTGAGTTTATTGACTAAGTCAAATAGCCCACTTGGCTTGATATTTAAATCCCATTCATCCAAGCCACACATTTGTTCTAGTCTAGACCCTCCAATGTTTTATATAATCATCCATGTAGCAAGACTTGTCTAAACACTTAGAAAAAATTTAGAGAAACTTGAGCTAGGCTTATGAAGCTCTCGGCTTTGCTCTCTAAGAAGAAGAAATTTTTTTCGTTTGTGGTTCAATAACCCCAATACTTTAAACCAAGGTTCCTAGAGGTATTGTAATGATATCTCAATAGAAAGATCCCGGAAAAATGACGTTTTTACGTTAGTCGCAAGGCGAAAACCTAAGGTGTTCTTCAACTTTGAAGTTGGAAATAGAAGATGGGTTTTTCACAAGCTTCTAAGGGTTGCAAATAGCGGATTGGAACATCAAGAAAAGGAGTTGAAGTTGCTAAGGATCGACTTTAGGTTTTGGATTGTTTTGGGCTCAAAGAGGTAATAATCTTCGTTTTACTATTGTAATTGAAGATTCCATGTTATGATAAGTTAGAAATGATCATGTGATATATATTGTGAAGATTTATAAGTGTTATGGATATTGGAACCACTAATCTGAAACTAGCAAGTTTAGTCTTTGAGATTTGTAATTCAATTTGGCTATTAGTTTTAGTCGTCGCATGTTGTATAAGAAGGGATTATAATTGTTATAATTGATTGCGACTATATAACATGTTAGAATAACAACTTGGATTGAAAAGGAATTGAAAGAGAATTAATGTTGTGGTAGCCGAGAATGGCATGGAATTAATGGATTGTTTTGTATTAATGTGGGGCAGAATTTTACACGTCATATTAAGGCGTGTAATCCCCTTTGGATAGCTGAATTGTTGGGCCTTAAATGTGGCATGTTTGGTTGTTAAATTCGGGCCTTGAAAAAGGTGGAAAAGTACGTAGAAACAAAGGAAGTGCTGTCTGATTTTCCGTAGAATTTGGTGACTTTACACTTAGAATATTCTACGTTTGAAGCTAGAGGTTAATAGACGTATTATGGCCATTATAGGTTGAAGTACTACGAGTAGCGTATTCTACTTGAAGGGTGGAAAATCTAGCAAGGTTATAGTACATTGGAGCATTTTGCTACTTGTCGGTAATCGTCGCGAGGTATGTGAACCTCTTCCTTCTTTTGGCATGTTTTATGTGTGAAATATACATGTGGTATTATTTCATGATTCCTTATACTCTTAGAAGTTAAGAGGTATGTATTTTGATTTACTCTATGAAAAAGGTAGGTCTAAGTTATCTTAAGTTCTTACCAAGTCTTATGGGGGATGTTGGTAAGAGTCGTTAGGAAGTATTTGAAGTCGAGTTGACTTTGCTAATTTACTGCACGAATGAGAATAAGTATCGAACAAGCCATTGCAGCCTTAATAAAAGAAAATGTATCGACAATCAATTATATTAAAATGAGTAGAATTCTCCATCTGCATAGAAACTAAGATAAGACAAAATTGTATTACATTTTCTAGATCATGGCTGCTTTAATAAGATCGTTATAAACGAGTATAACCTATTCACAACTCATAAAAGTATATGTTACTTAAATTAAAAGAGTTTATGTTATGATGTTTTAAGACTATGAACCTTGATTTCTAAAAAGGTTATGAGACTTTATTTTTCAAGTTATGGGACTTGATTCTTAAAGGAAGGAGTGACTTGATTTAAAAAGTTTGGTTGTCATGAATTATTTCAAAGGTTAAGCGGCTTGATTTCAAAAGCGAATGTAACTTGAGTTTTTAAAAGAAGAAGTTTATGGATTTAAAAAGAGAAGGAGTTTTATGATTCTTTTTAAGTATGTATGTACGTAGTACTTTTGGGTTTAATTTTTCCCTAATGTAAAAAGAAATAAAAGTGCCTTAAGTTCTCTAAAGTGAAAGGTTGTTATAATAGCGTTATGGGAAGTTGTTATAACGACTTAAGAAGAAAGGAAAAGATGATTTAAAATGTAATGTAAAGATGACTTTATCGCGTCTCAGGAATGGGCCGGACAGTATACCTTTATGGGCAGACTATATGACTTTATCGGGTCGAGAATGGTAGGCGGCAATATACCTTTATGGGCAGACTATATGACATTATCGCGTCCCAGGAATGGGTCGGGCAGTATACCTTTATGGGCAGACTATATGACATTATTCTGTCGAGAATGGTAGGCGATATACCTTTATGGGCAGACTATATGACATTATCGCGTCCCAGGAATGGGCCGGGCAGTATACCTTTATGGGCAGACTATATGACTTTATCGCGTTCCAGAAATGGGCCGGGCAGTATACCTTTATGGGTAGACTATATGACATTATCACGTCCTAGGAATGGGCCGACCAGTATACCTTTATGGGCAGACTATATGACATTATCGCATCCCAGGAATGAGTCGGGCAGTATACCTTTATGGGCAGACTATATGACATTATCACGTCCCGGGAATGGGCCGGGCAGTATACCTTTATGGGTAGACTATATGACTTTATCGCGTCCCAGGAATGGGTCGGGCAGTATACCTTTATGGGCAGACTATATGACATTATCACGTCCCGGGAATGGGCCGGGCAGTATACCTTTATGGCAGACTATATGACATTATCGCATCCCAGGAATGAGTCGGGCAGTATACCTTTATGGGCAGACTATATGACATTATCACGTCCCAGGAATGGGTCGGGCAGTATACCTTTATGGCAGACTTAAATGACTTTATCGCGTCCCAGAATGGGCCGGGCAGTATACCTTCGTGGGAAGATTTTTTATGAATTCGTCGTGTCCCGCAAATTGGCCGGTTTACATTATCACGTATGGATAATCAAAGTGAACTCTAAAATGAGGCGTCCCTCCATAAAGGGTCGGATTATGTTATGCAAGATACGTAAGTTATATGTTTATGAACTCAATGATTTTTCATAAGTATGTACGTAAGAATTTGACTATAACTCTTATTGAAAAATGGGAAAAGATAATAAAGTGCGATTAAGTTCACGAGATTGTAATGACATGGTAGGATCTGGTATTTATTTTTATATACTTGCCCCTGTCATTATTTTGTACAGTTATGATTTGTTTACTGTAACTTTTTTCTGCTCCATACTTGGTACCTGTTGTACTGACCCCCTTCGGGGGGCTGCGTTCATGCCCGCAGGTATTAGGTACACAGGTTGGTGATCCTTGTTCTTAGGATCTCGGTTCAGGTTTGGGAAAAAGCTCTATTTACTCCGGAGGTTTATCTTTTGGTACGATTTCCCTGAGGTTGTATATTCATGTATATTCAGGGGTATGGCGGGGCCCTGTCCCGTCACAGTTGTTATGTTAAAACTCTCTGAGGTCTGTAGTCATATCTTGTGGGTCGGTTTGTAAAGAAGAAGGATGTAACTACGTTTGGTTATGTATATATATGCGTCCAGGGAGGTAGCCTTATCGGCTAACCTGTTTTTTTTTTGTTGGTTTATTTTATAAGTTTCTTGTATGTTACGCTGATTATCTCTGATGTATACCTGTAAGGGTGCCCAGGTAGGGCACCAGTCGCGGGCCCGGGGTCGGGTCGTGACACTAAATTTTCAGCATTTCAACTCAACAAGAACAACCCCTAAATACAATACAACAATGTTCGATGATTTCATGAATGTCACAGTCCACAAGACATAATATTATAACTCTTCTCATAATTCTTTAAAATCCAATTCATGTTTCAACAATTTCATATAAACAACTACAACTTTAAATGTCAAAATTTCCTTCAATTTAGCACATAATTAAGGACTACCGTAACAACAACAACAATCGAACCCAATGTAATTAAAACAACTCTAAATCGACTCAACTACAACACCAATACAATCACATGCATTTTTTTACTTCCAATTTCTCTTAACACGAGTTCATCACAACATCATTTAACTCTAATTACTCTATAAGAATAAGAAATCTTACCTTGTTTAGCATAAAACAGTCCCTACGGCTACTGCACCATTTTGCAATATTTCTTCAAGTTACAATGACATGCATGCATTCTTTACAAGTTTGAAACCATCTTACTTACATGTTCTTCTTCCAAAATGTTTATCTCCAAAGCTAAAGTTGCTAAAGCTAAAATCGGTCCAGCATTTACCGAAACAGCCACTGTGAGGATTTACCATGGCTTAGAACTTAGTAGAGGAGCTTAATCTAGGATGGGGGAGTTGATTTAGTCTTCAACTTAGCTATGAAGGTCGAGAAAAATTTGTTGGAAGAAGAATAGAAAGGGGTATTTGGAAGGGGGTGGTTTTCGAACTAAGGGTGGAGACATGGGAATATGTGGGCTGAAATTTAATGGTGCATGTTGGTGTTGTGCCACTTGTTCCACGCGTGGGGGGGGGGGGGAGGGGGAAGGCACAAGTTCCCACAAGTAGTCAACTTATTATTCTCCTCTCCACTAAAATTAATCCCACATTTAATTAATCTTAGACCCCACTTTATTCATATCCTGAAAATTTCAGAATGTTCAACTATTATAATCAATTCACATCGTCACACTCGTTGGGTCCAAAATTATTCCGGGATCATATCCTTTTGTATACTAATTTCCAATACTCAAATCTTATTTTCTTAATTACGTTCTCAAATTATTGTCTTAAAATTACGAGGTGTAACATCCTTCCCCCCTTATAAACATTCGTCCTCGAATGTTCATAATAGGTCCTATGCTATAAATTTTTTGGCATAGTCCCCTCTATAACTATACCTACCAACCTATATTCAGCAAACTCATAGATGTCTCACAGGGCCACAATATATCACATGTATTATTCACCAATCAATATAGTCAAGTAAGGAATTGAATTACCTGCAGGCATAAGGAACAAGTGAGGATACTTATTCTTTATCTCATTTTCTGCTTCCCAAGTCACCTCTTCCCTATTATTGTTTTTCCATAATACTTTGACGGAAGACACATCCTTATATGTAACCTTCTAACCTGGCGATCAAGTATAGCTATGGGACTCTCCTCATAAGATAACTCCTCTTTTACATGAACATCATCTACAGGGAATACTCTAGAAGGATCACCAATACATTTACGCAGCATCGATACATGAAAGACTGGATGTACCGCTTCCAAATCAGATGGTAGGTCCAACTCATAGGCAACCTTGCCTACCGTACGAAAAATTTGATAAGGTCCAATGTATCTCGGGCAAAGCTTCCCCTTTTTACCAAATCTCATCACACCCTTCATGGGTGACACCTTCAGGAATACCTAATCACCAATCTAAAACTCTAAGTGTCGACGTCGATTATCTGCATATGACTTCTGTCGACTCTGGGCTGCCAATAATTTCTCCTGAATAAGCTTCACCTTATCAACAACTTGCTGAATCATGTCTGGGTCGAATCACTCATGAGCACAAGCTCCAATATATTAGTCTCGCCTACATCGAACCAACCAATAGGTGACCTGCACTTCCTCCCATATAAGGTCTCGTACGGTGCCATCTGGATACTAGAATGATAGCTATTATTATAAGCAAACTCAATAAGTGGTAAATGATCATCTCAGCTATCTCTGAAGTCAATAATACAGGCTCACAACATCTCTTCTAGTGTCTGGATAGTACGCTCAGCCTGCCCATCAGTCTGAGGGTGAAATGTCGTGCTAAGACTCGCATGTGTCCCCAATCCCTTCTGGAACGATCTCCAAAAGTTAGCTGTAAATTGAGCTCCTCTGTCCGATATAATAGATATAGGAGCCACATGAAGTCTCACTATCTCCCTGATGTATAACCTCATATAGTCTTCAACTAAATATGTAGTCCTGACTGGAAGAAAATGAGCTGATTTTGTCAGTCTATCCACAATAACCCATATAGAGTCATACTTCCGTTGAGTGTGAGGTAAGCCTGTAATGAAGTCTATATTAATCACTTCCCATTTCCAAGTTGAGATCTCTATCTCCTGCAGTAATCCACCAAGCTTCTGGTGCTCGACCTTAACCTGTTGACAATTCGGGCACTGAGCAACAAACTCCGCTATGTCCCTTTTCATGCCATCCCACCAATATAAGCATCTAAGGTCATGATACATCTTTGTTGACCCTGGATGAATAGAATAACGAGCATTGTGTGTCTCTCCCATAACCTGCTGGCGTAGCCCTGCACCATCAGGTACACATAATTTGCTCTCATACCGTAGCACCCCGTCAGGTACAACCTCGAATAGGGTCTTCTCCTTCGATGAGTTGCGTCTCTATACTGTTCAAGAACATGGTTCTAGTACTGATGTCTCTTTACCTCTTCTATGATAGAGGACTCAACAACTCCTCGAACAATAATTCCACTATCTCCAGAATTAGCCAAGCGGACTCCAAGGCTAGCTAGCTGGTATATCTCACGAACCATCTCCTTTCTTTCTGGTTGCACATCCGTCAAGCTACCCATAGATTTACGGCTAAGAGCATCTGCTACAATATTTGCTTTCCCTGTATGGTATAGAATATCGACATCATAATCCTTTAGTAACTCTAGCCACCGTCTCTATCATAAATTTAGCTCTTTCTGCTTAAATATATATTGGAGACTCTTGTGATCCGTATAAATATCAACATGAACTCCATATAAATAATGTCTTCATATCTTCAAAGCATGAATCACTACTGCTAACTCCATATCATGAGTAGGATAATTCTTCACGTGCTTTATGAGCTGTCGGGAGGCATAAGCTATAACCCTGCCATGTTGCATCAACACACAACCTAGTCCAATACCTGAAGCGTCACACTAAATAACATAACCATCTGGTCCCTCAGGAAGAGTTAGAACTGGAGCCGTAGTCAACTTGTCTTTCAACAACCGGAAGCTTTGCTCACAAGCACCAGTCCATTGGAACTTAGCTTCCTTCTGAGTTAGCCTTGTTAAAGGGGCTGAAATCGAGGCAAACTTCTCTACGAATCTCCTATAATATCCTGCTAGCCCCAGAAAACTGCGTACCTCAGTAGGTGTCGTAGGTCTGGGCCAAGTCTTTACTGCCTCAATCTTCTGCGTATCTACCCGAATACCATCAGCTCCGATAATATTCCCCAAGAATGCTACCGAAGTCAACCAAAATTCGCATTTAGAAAATTTTGCATACAACTTCTGGTACTGGAGTACCCTAAGTACCTTCCTCAAATGGTCTGCATGCTCCTCTTCTGAACGTGAATAAACCAGAATATCATTAATGAATACAATAAAGAACATATCTAGGAATGACTTGAATACTCGGTTCATCAAATCCATAAATACTGCTGGAGCATTGGTCAGCCCAAAACATCACTCTAAACTCATAATGCCCGTATCGGGTCTGGTCTGTCTTGAATAATCGTCTCCTTTACACTTTGATGATAACCTGACCGCAAGTCTATCTTCGAAAACACTTAGCACCCTGCAATTAGTAAAATAAATCATCAATCCTGGGGAGGGGATACCTGTTCTTTATTGTTACTTTATTCAGCTGCCTATAATCAATACACATCCGCAGCGACCAATCTTTCTTCCTCACAAATAGTACGGTGCTCCCCAAGCTGATGTACTGGGCCTGATGAAGCCTTTTTCTAGCAAGTCTCTCAGTTGTTCCTTTAACCCCTTCAGCTCTGCAGGTGCCATTCTATAAGGAGGAATAGATATGGGTCGGGTATCTGGTAGTACATCTATAGTGAACTCTATCTCCCGTTATGGAGGAAGACCTGGAAAATCATCTGGGAATACACCTGGGAATTCAATAACTACCGGAACTGACCGAAGAGCCGGTACCTCTGCTTTCATATCATGCACTCGAACCAAATGATAAATATAACCTTTTCTAACCATCTTCCTTGCCTTGAGGTATGAAATAAACTTACCCATCGGCGATGCTGTATTCCCTTTCCACTCTATAATTGGCTCGCCTGGAAACTGAAATCGAACTATCTTTTCTCTACAATCGACATTAGCATAACAAGAAGCTAACCAAACCATACCCATAATAATGTCACGACCCGACCCCGGCCCACGACTAGTGCCCTACCTGGGCACCCTTACAGGTATACATCAGAGATAACCAGCGGAATATAAATAAAGCTCATTGACATGCAGTAATGTGAAATAAAAACCAGGCTAGCCGATAAGGCCACCTTCCTGCATATATACATAACAAAGGGATATATCTTTTACAAGTCCAACCCACAAAACATGACTACAGACCTCTAAGAGTTTGGACCATATCTATGACGGGACAGGGCCCCGCCATACCCCTGAATGTACATAAATCTACAGCAACAGGGATCCGTACCAAAAGGTAAGCCTCCGGAGTAATGGAGCCTCCCAAAAGCTGAACAGTGATCCTAAGAGTGAGGATCAGCAACCTGTTTACCTCTACCTGTGGCATGAACGCAGCCCCCGAGGAAAGGGGGTCAGTACAAAACATGTACCAAGTATATGGCGAAAATCTTGTAATGAAATCATATAGTCTAAAATAAAGCTGGAGACATGTATGATAACCAAATTAACAGTACACTGTGCCTTACTAATAATGAGAGTAAATAAGAGTAAACCTTACTATTTAAAAATAGGAAGCTTATGATCAAACTAGGGTCACCCGCCCGTAGTATCATTATGCAATCCTACACCTGGGACTATTTCACCCGCATAGGCCTTGTGGACCCGCACGAGGCGATTTGCCTCGCATGAGACTATTTCACCCGCATAGGACTATTTCACCCGCATGGACCCTGTGGGCCCGCAATGAGCATATACGTGTTATACCCCGAAATTCATGTCATGCTAATAAGAACGTACGAAAGGAATTAAGATTTAAATTTTAGAAGGATAGGTTGACAGAATGTTTCGGACCGATTTTAGCCAACTTTGAGGCGGTTTATGTCCAGTTGTATTAGGAGTTCCTAGGTGTTTCAAAGGCCTAGTACGTAGCTCGTTGAGTCTAGTAACCAACGCAACAAACTGTTCGTCGATAGGACATCGGAGTAGAAAGTTATGGAAGTTACAAGTTCAGTGCGCGGTCGAGCATAAAGGAATTTGCGGTCAGGGGCCACAGCGCCGCGGAGCCGGATATTCTGAGGGTTCGCTGAAGTTGCAGTGCCGCGGCGCCGGAAAGTAGGGCATGGCGGAAGTCTTGAAGTTCGCGGAAGTTTGTAGCCAGGCGGGTTTCTCGAACTGGGAAAATGAGTTTTATTTTTTGAAAAAGGCCTTGGGTGGGTGACAAGTGTCCCCCCCCCCCCATCTGATTTTGTGCATGTCCTATTTATTGACCAAGTCTTGAAGACTTGGTCATTTTTGAAAGAACTCCCTTCTCTCCAAAAATTTCCTCTCCCTTCCCTCTAGAAATTCAAGGAGAAACCAAGGCCTAGAGGAATTTTGGAAAGGTGGCAAGAAGGAAACGTGTTGACAAGCTTGTAGGAGGTTTGTGGAAGTGATTGTGGAAGGAAGACAAGTGGAATTTGTTGGACTAATTTGGATAAACTCTAAGGTAACAATCCATTCATCTTTTAAGTAAGAATTGTGTTGCATGTATGGAAGAAAGGACTTGTAGTTGTCAATATTGCCTTTAGATATATTGCATGTAGGAATAACAATTTGGATTGAAAAGGAATTGGATAAGAATTTATGTTGTTATACCTCAAAGTTGTCGAATTGGACCTTGTAGTTTGTACTAGTTTGATATCAATTGTGGGGCGGAATTTTACACGTCTAGTAGGCGTGTAATCCTCTATTGTTAACTACATTGTTGAGCCTTAAAATATGGCGTGTTTGGTTATTTAATTCGGCCTTGAAAAAGGTGGCAAAGTATGTAGAAACAAAGGAAGTGATGTCCAATTTTACGTAGAATAAGGGACTTTTCAATTAGAATGTTCTACGTTGAAGATAGAGGCTAATGGACGTATTATGGTCATTATAGGTTGACATACTACGTGCGGTATATTGGACTTGCGAGTGGATTGACCTGAAGAGGTATGTGGAACTTTCTTATCTCTTGAGCATGAGTAATAGTAAATATTTAGTACGGTAGACGTACGAGATTTTTGACAATCTAATCCATTTGATATCCTTGGTTTATTTTAAGAATGTCCAAGTTGGATGAGTTAGGGAATTAACTCACTTGTTTAAAAATATTAACGATATCTTGGTTTCTAAAGGTTAAGGGACTTGAAGTATTTTAAAAAGTATATGATACTTGTTTCGTTTTAAAAAGTATAAGTCCCTTGGGTATAAGGAAGAATGTAATTGTCTAAAGTATAAAGCTAGTATAACGGCTTTATGAGAAATTGGTTATAATAGTTTTATGGAAAGTTAATAAGAGTGGTTTACTCTAGGTATTGTAAGTATGATAAATGACTTGAAATAAGGAAAGACAAATTGAGTTTAAGGCATCAATTGCCTAAGGTTTTAAAAGAAAAGAAGTCACTTGAATTAGAAGCCTATTTATATTTCTAGAAAGTAAGGTGACTTGTCTCGAAATGTAGTTGTGACTTGATACTACGGTTATTAGTATCTTGGGAGTTTTATATAAAAAGGAGTCATTTTTAAAAGGTTAGAGGTACGTGGTACTTGGGTGGAATTCCCGGATTTTCTCTTAAATGACATGTTAGTGCCTTAAGTAAACTAAAATGAGAGGATATATTAATAATGTTAATAAGAAGTTAGGGGATTTCTTAACTTGCTTACGTTATGATAAGCCGGTAGCGCTTATGTTATGTATGATAGCCGGTCGTGCTAGGTTATGTATTCTTACGGGGTAGACCCCGGGTTACTACTTATACTTATTCCATGGATTTGCTACCCATGATGCGAGTGCGGCGTTTGTACTCATTGCGGGCCCACCGGGCCCATGCGGGTGAAATAGTCCCATGTGAGGCGTATGACCTCATGCGGGTCCACACGATCCATGCGGGTGAAATAGTCCCATGCGAGGCAGATGGCCTCATGCGGGTCCACACGACCCATGCGGGTGAAATAGTCCCAGGAGTAGGAATGCTTAATGATACTGCGGGCGGGTGACCCTGCTTTGATCATGAGCCTCCTATTTTCATGCAGTAAAGTATATGCTTGATATTCTCATTATTAGTAAGGCACAGTGTAGTGTAATTTGATTATCATACATGTCTCCAGTTATTTTAGACTTATGAGGTATTTTCAGTATTTTCCAGTTTCGCATACTTAGTACATATGTGTGCGACCCCTTCCTCGGCCTGCGTTAAATGCCGCAAGTAAGGGTAAGCAGGTGGTGGATCCTCATTCCTAGGATCACTGGTCTGGTGTCAGAGGCTCCATTTCTTCGGAGGCTTGTTTTGTTGGTACGGTCTTTCCCTGATGTTGTAGATATTATGTACATTCAGGGGTATGGCGGGGCACTGTCCCGCCACAGTTGTTATTCCTAGAGGTATGTAGTCACATTTGTGGTTTGGGCTGTAAGAACAAAGTTGTACTGTTTTACTTTTGGTTAAGTATATTCTATGGAAGGCGGCCTTGTCGGCTAGCCTGTGATGTTTATTGTCTAAACATGTTTATGAGTTGTGTATGTTCCGCTGCTATTCTCTGATGTGTACCTGAATGGGGTGCCCCGGCAGGGCACCAGTCGCGGCCCCGGGGTCGAGTCGTGACAAAAAGTGGTATCAGAGCAGTTAGTCCTCGGAAAGCGTCTACAGACCGTGTCTAGTAGAGTCTTGATTATCGGTGTGTTGTGCACCACATCTATAATCAGGAGGCTACAGGATATTTAGGATTGGTTTCCATTCTTTCACTCTAAGATCGTGCAATAGAGCTATGTTATAGGTTGAACTCCCTCTGACATATTTTTGTGTATCAGTTATGCCTCCACGCAAGGCAACCGCGGCCCAGAAGGGCAAGGCAGCCGAGGGAGCTGCAAGTAGGACGCAGAGGGTTATGAGGGCACATACCCAGTCCTTACCTGAGGTGATGTTTCAGACAGCGAGTTCTACGACGTCGCCAGCCAGCGAAGTTCGGGCGGCGGCGGCCACGAGACCGCGGTACACGAGCCTCGATTACGGCTGGAAGCGAGAGGATATGGGCTACAAAAGATGGCGATTATTAGCGAGATCATGGCAAGCGGGAGGATAGGCGGAGAGCGGTTCGGTTGTACCGTAGTTCCCCCGAATCGATAGCGAGACTTTGGGACTTTTGAGTTGCGGCCACTAGAGTTCTATGGGTCGAGGCGAGGATGATCCTCGAGAGTTTATCCGACGATTCTGCGGATCATGAGTGATCAAGCCTCGGAGACAGTCGGTAGTATTGGGTTCACATCGGCTGCGTGATCTGCGATTGGTAGTTTGATTCGTGAAAGCGTCGGGAGCATGCGCTTCCGGCTGTTTGGGACGAGTTCTCAGAGGCATTTCTTAGCCACTTCTTGCCTCGCGAGATGAGAGAGCTCGGGCGATAGATTTCGGCGTTGAGGCAGGCGGGCGAACGGTCCGGGAGTACAACGTAGAGTTTGACTCGTTGGCCCGGTACGTCCCCGCTTTAGTGGCAGACATGGAGGACAGGGTACACCGCTATGTCACAGGGCTCGATGATTACTTAGCAGAAGGTTGCTCGGGAGTAGCTCTTCAGCCGGGCATGGACATTGCCGCGTGCGAGCTTATGCGGCAGGTGTGAGAGCGTAGGGCCGGCAGTTGATAGATATCGGCGAGAAGAGGCGAGGGCAGGTCCTCTGGTAGTTTCGAGCGGGCGACCTCGTGATGGATTTGCACCTCAGCCGGTTCAGAGCGCTCCTCCACCGTCTTCCGGGCGTTCAGGGTATTTAGGGGTAGAACAGGGCTCCGGGGCTTCGGATTCCCAGAGGAACCAGGGTTCCGGTCAGATGAGGCCACCTATACCTCGGTGTAGTCGATGTGGTGATTCCCATCGTGGGGGGTGTCGTGTTCCTCCAGGAGCTTGTTACTCTTGTGGCCAGCAGGGTCATTCGAAGAGAGATTGTCCGACCAGAGGCAGCGGAAGTGTTATGGTTCATCAAGCGAAGTCGATTCTTTGGATCTTCGTCTTGGTGGTGAGCGCCGGAGCGAGTGTTCATGGACGGCGAGCGCGGCGAGGTCGTGGTGGGGTCCGATCAGCGGTCCTCAGAACCGCATTTATGCTATGTCCAGTCGTCAGGACCAAGAGGCGTCACCAGATGTCGTCACAAGTACATTATTGGTTTCATGTTGTGATATATATACTTTGATAGATCCAGGTTCTACCTTGTCCTATATATCTCCTCATATTGCTGGTAGAATAGGGATAGAGCCCGAGTCCATAAAACCTTTTGAGGTGGCTACGCCAGTAGGTGATTCGGTGGTAGTGGCGGGTATATAAGGCTTGCCGGTGACTATATCTGATCGTCAGACCCTAGCCGACTTGATAGAGTTGGATATGACGGACTTTGATGTGATTATGGGTATGGATTGGCTAGCGTCTGTTATGCCAATGTGGATTGTAGAGAGAGATTGATGCGGTTCGGTTTCTGGGAGCCGGTTGCTCGAGTGGAAGGGAATGCTGCGTCGTAGGGGTAGGTTTATTTCTTACCTCAAGGCTAGGAAAATGGTGCGGAAGGGTATATCTACCATATGGTTGGGTATTCGATCTGAGGTCGAGATACGGACCTTGATCGATTCGGTTGTTAGAGAGTTTCCAGACGTATTCCCAGACGATCTTCCGGGTATCCCTCCTGAGAGGGAGATTGAATTTTGCATTGATATGTCGCCAGACACTCGACCGATATCTATTCCACCATACAGGATGGCACCTGCTGAGTTGAGGGAGTTGAAGGACCAGCTGAAAGATTTGCTGGAGAAAGGCTTTATCAGGCCTAGTGTTTCACCCTGGGGAGCGCCGGTTTTGTTTATAAAGAAGAAGGATGGGACACTGCGTAGGTGTGTTGATTATAGACAGTTGAATAAGGTAACTATCAAGAACATATACCCCCTCCCCAGTATTGATGATTTGTTTGACCAGTTGCAGGGTGTGAGGTGCTTCTCCAAGATAGACCTGCGGTCTGGTTATCATCAGGTGCGAGTTAGAGAGGCATATATCCCAAATACTGCATTCAGGACCAGGTATGGGCACTATGAGTTCAGGGTGATGTCTTTCGGGTTGACCAACGCCCCAGCAGTATTCATGGATTTGATGAACCGGGTGTTCAAGTCATTCTTGGATATGTTCGTTATAGTATTCATTGATGATATCCTGGTTTATTCGCGCACAGAACATGACTATGCAAATCATTTAAGGACGGTACTGGGAGTCCTCCGGGACCGGCAGTTGTATGCCAAGTTCTCGAAATGCGAGTTTTGGTTGGCGTCAGTGGCTTTCTTAGGGCATGTTATCGGGGCCGATGGTATTCGGGTGGATATATCAAAGATTGAGGCAGTCAATACTTGGCCTAGACCCACTACACCGACGGAGGTGCGCAGCTTTTTGGGCCTTGCGGGTTATTATCGGAGATTTGTGGAGAAGTTTGCTTCCATTTCAACACATTTGACTAGGCTGACCCAGAAAGCAACTATGTTCCGGTGGACGGATGCTTGTGAGGAGAGCTTCCAGTTACTAAAGGAGAAATTGACGACCGTCCCAGTTCTTACTCTTCATGAGGGTTTAGACGGATATGTGGTTTATTGTGATGCGTCGGGTGTCGAGCTTGGGTGCGTGCTGATGCAGCACGGTAAAGTTATAGCTTACGCATCTCGACAGCTCAGGAAGCATGAGAAGAACTACCCCACACATGACTTAGAGTTGGCAGCAGTGATTCATGCCTTGAAGATCTGGAGACATAATTTATATGGAGTTCATGTGGATATTTACACAGACCACAAGAGCCTCCAGTATATCTTCAGCCAGAGGGAGCTGAACTTGCGGCAGAGGCGGTGGTTAGAGCTACTTAAGGATTATGATGTCGATATCCTATACCACTCAGGGAAGGCCAATGTAGTTGCAGATGCCCTTAGTCGCAGATCGATGGGTAGTCTGTCAGATGTGCAGCCAGAAAAAAAGGGCATGGTCCACGAGTTACATCAGCTAGCGAGCCTTGGGGTTCGATTGATCAATACCGATGATAGTGGGGTACGGGTTCGTGAGATTGCCGAGTCTTCCATCGTTGATGAGGTGAAGAGGCGACAGTATGAGGACCCAGTGTTGGTACGGTATCGAGATGCAGCTCTTCAGGAGGAGAAGAGTCTATTTGAGGTAGCGCCTGATGGGGTGCTAAGATTTG
Organism: Przewalskia tangutica; assembly: GCA_029844215.1. Taxonomy (NCBI): domain Eukaryota; kingdom Viridiplantae; phylum Streptophyta; class Magnoliopsida; order Solanales; family Solanaceae; genus Przewalskia; species Przewalskia tangutica. The sequence continues at coordinate 137,228,319 of CM056718.1, read as the reverse complement.
AGGGCCGGTTGTGTGTTCCCGATGTGACAGGACTTCGTCAGCAGATTCTGGGGGAGGCACACAGTGCTCGTTATTCTATTCATCCGGGGTCGACTAAGATGTACCATGACCTCAGATGTATGTATTGGTGGGATGGCCTGAAGAGGGACGTGGCAGGTTTTGTTGCACAGTGTCCTAATTGTCAGCAGGTCAAGGTTGAGCACCAGAAGCCCGGTGGGCTATTGCAGGCTATTGATATTCCGACGTGGAAGTGGGAGGTGATCAATATGGACTTTATTACAGGGTTACCTCACACTCAGAGGAAGCATGATTCCATCTGGGTTATTGTCGACAGGCTGACGAAATCAGCCCACTTTCTTTCAGTCAAGACGACTTTTTTCGGCCGAGGATTATGCTAGATTGTATATCAGAGAGATTGTGAGACTGCACGGGGTTCCTATATCGATTATTTCAGACAAAGGAGCCCAGTTCACGTCTAACTTCTGGAGGTCTTTCCAGAAGGGGTTAGGGACACAGGTGAGTCTCAGTACTGCGTTTCATCCTCAGACCAACGGACAGGCCGAGCGTACTATCCAGACACTTGAGGATATGTTGCGGGGCTGTGTTATTGATTTTAGGGGTAGCTGGGAGGATCATTTACCTCTTGTGGAGTTTGCATATAACAACAGCTACCATTCTAGTATTCAGGTGGCGCCTTATGAGGCCTTATACGGGAGGAAGTGCAGGTCACCGATAGGCTGGTTTGATGTGGGAGAAGTTCAGTTAGTCGGGCCAGACTTGATTCAGCAGGCGGTGGATAAGGTGAAGCTTATCCAGGAGTCGACACTTGGAGTTTGAGGTGAATGATTGGGTCTTCCTGAAGGTATCACCCATGAAGGGCGTGATGAGATTTGGGAAGAAGGGGAAACTTAGCCCAAGGTATATTGGGCCTTATCAGATTGTCCGTAGGGTAGGTAAGGTTGCCTATGAGTTGGATCTGTCGTCCGATCTGGAGGCAGTGCATCCAGTTTTTCATGTGTCTATGTTGCGAAAGTGTATCGGAGATCCATCTAGAGTGCACCCAATTTGTGATATCCAGGTGACAGAGGGGTTATCATATGAGGAGAGTCTCATAGCGATTCACGATCGCCAGGTTAGGCGACTGCGGACAAAGGATGTGGCTTCCGTCAAGGTCTTATGGCGGAATGGGAACAGAGAGGAAATGACATGGGAAGCAGAAGAGGAAATGATGAAGAAGTATCCTCACTTGTTCCCTACACCTCTAGGTAACCCACTTTCCTGCTTGTTAGTTTTTTTTATTTGGCAATTATGCCTAAGTATTGTTGTACGTAGAAGGAACATTCAGGATGAATGTTTCTAAGGGGGGGGGGGGGAGAATGTTATACCCCGAAATTCAGGTCATGCTAATAAGAACGTACGAAAGGAATTAAGATTTAAATTTTAGAAGGATAGGTTGACAAAATGTTTCGAACGGATTTTAGCCAACTTTGAGGCGGTTTATGTCTAGTTGTATTAGGAGTTCCTAGGTGATTCAAAGGCCTAGTACGTAGCTCGTTGAGTCTAGTAACCAACTCAACAAACCGTTCGTCGATAGGACATCGGAGAAGAAAGTTATGGAAGTTACAAGTTCAGTGCGCGGTCGAGCAGAAAGGAATTTGCGGTCAGGGGACACAGCGCCGGATGCAGGGCCGCGGCGCCGGATATTCTGAGGGTTCGCTGAAGTTGCAGCGCCGCGGCACCAGAAGTGCTGAAGTTCGCGGAAGTTTCAGCGCCGCGGCGCCGAAGCGGGTTTCTGCGAATCTGGGGGAAAAATCTGGAGTGTTTTTTTAAAAAAAAAGGCCTTGGGTGGGTGACAAGTGTCCCCTCTCCCCCCATCTGATTTTTTGCATGTCCTATTTATTGACCAAGTCTTGAAGACTTGGTCATTTTTGAAAGAACTCCCTTCTCTCTAAAAATCCCTCCTCCTTCTCTCTAAAAATTTCCTCTCCCTTCCCTCTAGAAATTCAAGGAGAAACCAAGGCCTAGAGGAATTTTGGAAAAGTGGCAAGAAGGAAACATGTTGACAAGCTTGTAGGAGGTTTGTGGAAGTGATTGTGGAAGGAAGGCAAGTGGAATTTGTTGGACTAATTTGGGTAAACTCTAAGGTAACAATCCATTCATCTTTTAAGTAAAAATTGTGTTGCATGTATGGAAGAAAGGACTTGTAGTTGTCAATATTGCCTTTAGATATATTGCATGTAGGAATAACAATTTGGATTGAAAAGGAATTGGATAAGAATTTATGTTGTTATACCTCAAAGTTGCCGAATTGGACCTTGTAGTTTGTACTAGTTTGATATCAATTGTGGGCGGAATTTTACACGTCTAGTAGGCGTGTAATCCCCTATTGTTAACTACATTGTTGAGCCTTAAAATATGGCGTGTTTGGTTATTTAATTCGGCCTTGAAAAAGGTGGCAAAGTATGTAGAAACAAAGGAAGTGTTGTCCAATTTTCCGTAGAATAAGGGACTTTCCAATTAGAATGTTCTACGTTGAAGATAGAGGCTAATGGACGTATTATGGTCATTATAGGTTGACATACTACGTGCGGTATATTGGACTTGCGAGTGGATTGACCCGAAGAGGTATGTGGAACTTTCTTATCTCTTGAGCATGAGTAATTGTAAATATTTAGTACGGTAGACGTACGAGATTTTTGACAATCTAATCCATTTGATATCCTTGGTTTATTTTAAGAATGTCCAAGTTGGTTGAGTTAGGGAATTAACTCACTCGTTTAAAAATATTAAGGATATCTTGGTTTCTAAAGGTTAAGGGACTTGAAGTATTTTAAAAAGTATATGATACTTGTTTCGTTTTAAAAAGTATAAGTCCCTTGGGTGTAAGGAAGAATGTAATTGTCTGAAGTATAAAGCTAGTATAACGGCTTTATGGGAAGTTGGTTATAATAGCTTTATAGAAAGTTAATAAGAGTGGTTTACTCTAGGTATTGTAAGTATGATAAATGACTTGAAATAAGGAAAGACAAATTGAGTTTAAGGCATCAATTGCCTAAGGTTTTAAAAGAAAAGAAGTCACTTGAATTAGAAGCCTATTTATATTTCTAGAAAGTAAGGTGACTTGTCTCGAAATGTAGTTGTGACTTGATACTACGGTTATTAGTATCTTGGGAGTTTTATATAAAAAGGAGTCATTTTTAAAAGGTTAGAGGTACGTGGTACTTGGGTGGAATTCCCGGATTTTCTCTTAAATGACATGTTAGTGCCTTAAGTAAACTAAAATGAGAGGATATATTAATAATGTTAATAAGAAGTTAGGGGATTTATTAACTTGCTTACGTTATGATAAGCCGGTAGCGCTTATGTTATGTATGATAGCCGGTCGTGCTAGGTTATATATTCTTACGGGGTAGACCCCGGGTTACTACTTATATTTATTCCATGGATTTGCTACCCATGATGCGAGTGCGGCATTTGTACTCATTGCGGGTCCACCGGGCCCATGCTGGTGAAATAGTCCCATGCGGGTGAAATAGTCTCATGCGAGGCGGATGACCTCATGCGGGTCCACACGATCCATGCGGGTGAAATAGTCCCATGCGAGGCGGATGACCTCAAGCGGGTCCACACGACCCATGCGGGTGAAATAGTCCCAGGAGTAGGAATGCTTAATAATACTGCGGGCGGGTGACCCTGCTTTGATCATGAGCCTCCTATTTTCATGCAGTAAAGTATATGCTTGATATTCTCATTATTAGTAAGGCACAGTGTACTGTAATTTGATTATCATACATGTCTCCAGTTATTTTAGACTTATGAGGTATTTTCAGTATTTTCCAGTTTCGCATACTTAGTACATATTGTGTACTGACCCCCTTCCTCGGGGGCTGCGTTCATGCCGCAGGTAAGGGTAAGCAGGTGGTGGATCCTCATTCTTAGGATCACTGGTCTGGTGTCAGAGGCTCCATTTCTCCGGAGGCTTGTTTTGTTGGTACGGTTTTTCCCTGATGTTGTAGATATTATGTACATTCAGGGGTATGGCGGGGCCCTGTCCCGCCACAGTTGTTATTCCTAGAGGTCTGTAGTCACGTTTGTGGTTTGGGCTGTAAGAACAAAGTTGTACTGTTTTACTTTTGGTTAAGTATATTCTATGGAAGGCGGCCTTGTCGGCTAGCCTGTGATGTTTATTGTCTAAACATGTTTATGAGTTGTGTATGTTCCGCTGCTATTCTCTGATGTGTACCTGAATGGGGTGCCCCGGCAGGGCACCAGTCGTGGCCCCGGGGTCGGGTCGTGACAATACACCATACTCACATCGTGGGGAGCAAATCCACGAAAATGCAAAATGCAACATGACCCGGGGATTGACCCCATAATAAATAATATAACACTAGCACTAACGGCCATCATGAACAACATATGCAAGTTAGCAATCTTTAACTCTCATTAATTAAACTTAAGGCACTATCATGTAAAATCCGGGAATTTAACCCCAAAGTACTATGTACTTCTATTCCTTTAAAAAGAATCCTTTTCATATAAAAGCCACAAGATACCAACACCCGTAGTATCAAGACATGTCTATTTTTCAAATCAAGTTACTACACCTTTAGAAATTCATTTCTAGGCTTTGAAACCAAGTAACTTCTACTTTCCAAACTCAAGTAACCTATACCTTTAAATCAAGTTACTTATACTCTTTAAGTCAAGTATCGTATACTTTCAAAATCAAATCATTTATTCTCTTTTAAATCATTCAAGTAAACCACTCTTTTAACTTCCCATAAAGTCGTTATAACTAACTTCCCATAAAGCTATTATAACACTTTATGTTTTTAGAAAACTAAGGCATTTACATCCTTTAAAAACCAAGTGAGTTTAACTTTCCAACTCAACTTAACTTGTACCCTTTTAAATCAAATCAATGGTACCAAAATGAAACCGAATTCATTTAAGACATGTACGTCAACCGTACTATACATTTATAAGAATCATGCTCAAGAAGATAGGGAAAGTTCCACATACCTCTTCGGCTTAATCCACCCGCTAAGTTTAATATGCCGCACGTAGAATGTCAACCTATAATGACCATAATATGTCTATCAACTTCTAGCTTTCTAAGGTAGAATAATACTAAGTATAAGGTCTCTTATTCTACGGAAAATCGACAAAGACTTCCCTGTTTCTACGTACTTTTCCACCTTTTTCAAGGCCCGAAATCAATAATCAATACGCCACATTTAAGGAACAACCAACCAAACAACAATACAATATATAGTCCTTTTTCAATTCTTTAATCCAAGTCGTTACTCCAACATGTTAGTACGTCATAACAATTATAACAACTAAATTGATTAACAACTTCAATGGCTAGCATGCCATATTTCGGTATTCACCCTCCAAATTCACCAACACTTATAAATTTTTATTCCTTATATCACAAGATCATTTATCAACTACTATAACATGTAATCTTCAATTACATTAGAAAGACAAAGATCATTACCTCAATAAGCCCAAATATAATCCAAGATTAAAAGTCGATCCTTAACAACTTTAGCTCCTTTTCTTTACGTTCCAATCCACTCCAAGCAACCCTTAGAAGTTCATAACCAACTTCTCTTCAAGTTCCAACTCAACATATGAAGAACACCTTAGGGTTTTGATGCGCGGTAAGATGCACACACTTTAAACGCAAGTGCACGTTATCGTGACAAGTAATATAGTCTTAGTAAGACCGAATATCGTCCTCAAGGATTAGGGTTCAATTACCAACTATCTATTTTTTTGGTATCTATTTGGTAAATTGATATTTAGATTTGTTGTTTTTAACTAAGGATTATAAAAGCTATTTAACTAAAAGGGTTTACTTCAGTGATGATGAGAATAGGGCTTCCACGTCTCCTCACTATCCGCTTATGCTACTTATTAATGCAATAACTTATGGTTTTCTTCTTTTGGAGAAAGCAGGTTCACGAAATCGTTTTATACTCCCGTTAGGGTTATATAAACACTCAACCCCAGTATCGCACCTTACCTACCTTTCGGTGATAAGGATAACTCTATAGGAGGATTAAGAACAAAAACTTAGTTGACCGTCACGCACAATGCGCAAAATTAAGGTTGTTAAGCCTCTCATCAACGCTACATAAATAATTGAGGTATTTTCATCCCCAATCCAAGAATGTCTACCCAACTTACAGCATATTCACAATCCCCTTCTAATCGATTAGAAATCATATAGTGATAATTAGTTGTCAATTAATTACCAAGAATTCAACTCAATTATTGGATAGATCTCACAATAAGAAAAATAACCATAAGCATGCATTAATTTATAACATAAGTTTCTAGCAATTCAACATGGAAAGCCCTATAAGAGAATTAGTTCCTAGCCATAGACATGACAAGAACTAATTCAAAGTTCATCATACAAAACTGAAATAAAGAACAAGAAAGGGAAAAGAAATTACTAAACTAATGGTATCCAATCTCCAAGCAAAAGTCTTGTGTTGTGCAAGAAGGGGAACCCTTAAAAACTGCCTAGGGTTCTCCTTTTATAGGCTGCAAACCGCCTCCCTCTTTTCCTTCAGGCCTGGCCCAGAATTTCGTCAAAAGACCTAATTTTTCCGCGTCGGCGCCGCGGCCCTGCAGACAGGCGCCGCGGCGCCGAAAGTTCTGCAATCCGTCGGGTGTTTTGGCGCCGCGGCCCTGATATCTGCTGTCTGAGGGCGCCGCGGCGCTGGAACTCCTGTAGCTTCTCGGATGTTTAGGCGCGCGACCTGCGCATCTGCTGCACGAGCGCGCGCTGGATCTTCTGCAGCCTCTCTGAATAGTGGGCGCCGCTGGTCTGAATTTTACCCTCGTTCGCCACTTTCTCTGTTTCCAGCTCTGGCATCTCCTCTTTTGCCATCTTTTTGCTCCTTTTCCGCCATTTGGCCATTTTAACCACTTTGACTCAAAAGAAAGAAAAACTATCCTAATACGACACTTATATGTGCAAAAATGGGACAAAAGATTAACTAAAACTGACTCAAAAGGTGTATATAAAATACACCGATCAGGTTTCGAGGTGCGACTAGCGGATTAACGTAGTATTTCCGGAATTTAAGAGGTTGTTTATGCTTAGTATACTACTAGGGATACTTGGTTTGAATATGGGGATTTATCAACAATATTGAAGAATTTTCTTGTTCTTCATGGAGCTTGGCCGAGAGCCTCCTAAGTGTGCACAAAGTTTTCTTGAAATTTTTCTAAGTGTTAAAGTCTTGCACTGGTATGGATAAATAATGAAACCAAGGGTTAAGATTAAGACAAATGTGTGACCAAGATTGAGATGGACAAATATCTTGAGTCAACTTGGCCACTTGGCCATGCCATTCTCGCCCAACATGGGTCATGTGGGGGTGACACGTGTCACCCTCCTATTGGTCCAAAATATTTTATCTCTCCATAATTCTAATAAATTCCATAAATCTCAAATACCAAATTTGAAAACCAAATTCCAATTATTAAACTTTTTTCCTTCACGAGGTTCGGAATATTTTCCGTAGGAAAAAGTAATCTTTCTTTCGTTTCAAGCTTAAAGTCGTATTTTCTCATGTAGGTCCTTATAAACATATCCTGGAACTATGGAGTGTAACAAATAATATCAAATTCAGTCATGTCTAACTCTATCAAATCTGATATGGTATGACGACTATGTATAACCACCGAACAATTTCTATATACTCGCTTAGCTATGACAGAATCTCCTATCGGTGTAGCTACCTCAATAGTTCTATCAACTCAGGTTCTATTCCGACTCTACTAGCAACAAAGAGAGATATATATGATAAGGTGGAACCTGGATCTATCAATGCATATACGTCTCGGGAAAAAATCGATAATATACATGTAACCACATTTGGTGACACCTCCTGATCCTGTGTCACGACCCGACCTCGGACCCGTGACTGGTGCCTTACCCCGGGCACCCTTGTGATACAACATCAGAGAAAACCAGGGGAAACAAACTCACAAACAAGAAACCATATAGAATATGAAACAGGCTAACCCAAAATGGCTACCTTTCCGTAAACATAAATATAACAAAAACTGACCAGTTACATCCTTAACAACCCAATTTATAGCAGGACTACAGACCTCTAAGAATGTGTAACCACTATGACGGGTCAGGGCCCCGTCATACCCCTGAATGTACATAACATCTACAACATCAGGGAGAACCGTACCAAAAGTCAAGCCTCCGGAGAAATAGAGCTTCTGACACCTGAGCAAAGATCCTAAGAATGAGGATCCACCACCTGTTTACCCTACTGCAGATGAACGCAACCCCGAGGAAGGGGGTCGATTACCTGATATGTACCAAGTATGTAAAACTGGAAAATACTGTAATAATATCATAAGTCTAAAATAAGCTGGAGTCATGGAAGAAAATCAAACTACAATGCATTGTGCCTTACTAACAATGAGAGTAACAAGTATAAACTTTACTGCATAAAAATAGGAGGCTCATGATCAAAACAGGGTCCCTCGCCCGTAGTATCATTAAGCACTCCTACTCCTGGGACTATTTCACCTGCATATGTCCTGTGGACCCGCATGAGGTCATCCGCCTCGCATGGGACTATTTCACCCGCATGGATCCTGTGGACCCGCATGAGTACAAGCGCCGCACTCGCATCATGGGTAGAAAATCCATGGCATAAGTAGTAACCCGGGGTTTACCCCGTAATAATAATAATAATACGTAACCTAGCACAACCGGCTATCATACATGACATAAGCGCTACCGGTTTATCATAACATAAGCAAGTTAAGAAAATCCCCTAACTTCTTATTAACATTAATAATATATCCTCTCATTTTAGTTTACTTAAGGCACTAACATGTCATTTAAGAGAAAAATCTGGGAATTCAACCCAAGTACCACGTACCTCTAACCCTTTAAGAAATGACTCTTTTTTATATAAAACTTCCAAGATACTAATAACCGTAGTATCAAGTCACGAATATTTTTCAAGACAAGTCACATTCCCTTTTAGAAATATAATAGGCTTCTAAATCAAGTGACTTCATTTCCTTTAAAAACCTTAGGCACTTAATGCCTTAAAATCAATTTGCCTTTCACAAATTCAAATCATTTATTCGTACTTACCTTACTTAGAGTAAATCTTTCTTTGTTAACCTTCCATAAAGCTAATATAACCAACTTCCCATAAAGTCGTTATATTAACGTTATACATTAGTCAAATACATTTCCCTATATCTAAGGGACTTATACTTTTAAAACGACACAAGCATCATATATTTAAAACACCTCAAGTCCCTTAACTTTGAAAACTTAAGACATCCTTAATACGTTTTAAAGAAATGAGTTAATCCCCTTACTCACCAAACTTGGCCATCCTTAAAACAAGTAAGGGATATCAAAGCCTTGTACGTCTACCGTATTACATAAGTGCAACTAGTCATGCTCAAGAGATAGGAAAGTTCCACATACCTCTTCGGGTCAATCCACTCGCAAGTCCAATATACCGTACGTAGTATGTTTAACCTATAATGACCATAATACGTTCATTAGCCTCTAGCTTCAACGTAGAACATTCTAATTGAAAAGTCCCTTATTCTACGAAAAATTGGACATCACTTCCTTTGTTTCTACATACTTTGCCACCTTTTTCAAGGCTGAATTCAATAACCAAACACGCCACCTTTAAGGCTTAACAATCCAATCAACACAAAGGGGATTACACGCCTAACTTGGACGTGTAAAATTCTGCCCCACAATACATAACAACTAATACAAACTACAAGGTCCAATTTGGCAATTTTTGAGGTATAACAACATAAATTCTTATCCACTTCCTTTTTAATCCAAATTCTTATCTAAGAGCAATATTGACAACTACAAATCCTCTCTTCCACACATGCAACACAATTTATTAGCAAAAGAGAAAGGATTGTTACCTTAGAGCTTACCCAAATTAATCCAACAAATTTCACTTGTCTTCTTTCCACAATCACCTCCACAAAACTCCTACAAGCTTGCCAACAAGTTCCCCTCTTGCCACATTTTCTGAAATTTTCTCTTAACCTTGGTTTCTTCTTGAATTTCTAGAGAGAAAGGAGAGGAATTATAGAGAGAAGGAAGAGCTTTCAAGAATGACCAAGTCTTCAAGACTTGGTCAATAAATAGGACATGCAAAAATCAGATAGGGGGGACACTTGTCACCCACCCATGGCCTCTTTTTAAAAAAAAACAGTTCTGATTTTTCCCAGATTCGCAGAAAAACCCGCATCGGCGCCGCGGCGCTGAAACCTCCGCAACCTTTCAGAACTTCCGGCGTCGCGGCCCTGCTTCCCAGCGTCGCGGTGCTGAAACTTCCGAGAAATCTCAGCATAACCGGCGCCGCGGCCCTGCATCCGGCGCCGCGTTGCTGTGGCCCCTGACCGAAAATGTTTTCTGCTCGACTGCGCACTGAACTTGTAATTTCCATAACTTTCTACTCCGATATCCTATCGACGAACGGTTTGTTGCGTTGGGAACTAGACTCAACGAATTACATACTAGGCCTTTGAAACACCTAGGAACTCTTAATGTAACTGGACATAAACCGCCTCAAAGTTGACTAAAAACCCGTCCGAAACATTCTGTCGACCTATCTTTCAAAAATTTAAAGCTTAATTACTTTCGTACGTTCTCATAAGCATGACCTGAACTACGTGGTGTAACATTCTCCCCCCTTAGAAACATTCATCCCGAATGTTCCCTCTAGGCTTACTCAAATCACAATATCGACATAGACCCTCTTAACTATTCTTCTTGCAAATAAGGACGCTCCACATTGCCACAACAATACTTAAGCATATACGCCAAATTAAACTAAATAAGCAGGAAAGTGGGTTACCCGGAGGGGTAGGGAACAAGTGAGGATACTTCTTCATCATGTCCTCCTCTGCTTCCCATGTCATTTCCTCCTTGTTCTCGTTCCGCCATAAGACCTTGACGGAAGCCACATCCTTTGTCCGTAGTCGCCTAACCTGATGATCGAGTATCGCTATGGGACTCTCCTCATATGATAGCCCCTCTGTCACCTGGACATCACAAATCGGGTGTACTCTAGATGGATCTCCAATACACTTCCGCAACATAGACACATGAAAAACTGGATGTACTGCCTCTAGATCGGATGGCAGATCCAACTCATAGGCAACCTTTCCTACCCTACGGACGATCTGGTAAGGCCCAATGTACCTTGGGCTAAGTTTCCCTTTCTTCCCAAATCTCATCACGCCCTTCATGGGTGATACCTTCAGGAAGACCCAATCATCCACCTCAAACTCCAAGTGTCGACGCCGATGATCTGCATATGACTTCTGTCGACTCTGAGCTGACAATAACCGCTCCTGGATAAGCTTCACCTTATCCACTGCCTGCTGAATCAAGTCTGGCCCGACTAACTGAACTTCTCCCACCTCAAACCATCCATCGGTGACTGTGACCGCCTCGTATAAGGCCTCATAAGGCGTCATATGGATACTAGAATGGTAGCTGTTGTTATATGCAAACTCCACAAGAGGTAAATGATCCTCCCAGCTACCCCTGAAATCGATAACACAGGCCCGCAACATATCTTCAAGTGTCTGGATAGTACGCTCGGCCTGTCCGTCAGTCTGAGGATGAAACGCAGTACTGAGACTCACCTGTGTCCCTAATCCCTTCTGGAAAGACCTCCAGAAGTTAGCCGTGAATTGGGCTCCTCTGTCTGAAATAATCGATATAGAAACTCCGTGCAGTCTCACAATCTCTCTGATATACAATCTAGCATAATCCTCTGCCGAAAAAGTCGTCCTGACTGGAAGAAAATGGGTTGATTTCGTCAGCCTATCGACAATAACCCAGATGGAATCATGCTTCCTCTGAGTGTGAGGTAACCCTGTAATAAAGTCCATATTGATCACTTCCCACTTCCATGTCTAAATTTCTATCGTCTGCAACAACCCACTGTGCTCGGTGCTCCACCTGACTCGACAATTCAGACACTGCGCCACAAACTCCGCAACGACCCTCTTCAGGCCATCCCACCAATATATACACCTGAGGTCATGGTACATCTTAGTCGACCCCAGATGAATAGAGTAACGAGCACTATGTGCTTCCCCCAGAATCTGCTGACGAAGTCCTGCCATATCGGGTACACATAACCTGCCCTCAAATCTTAGCACCCCATCAGGTGCTACCTCAAATAGACTATTCTCCTCCCGAAGAGTCGTATCTCGATACCGTGCCATAATCGGATCCTCATATTGTCGCCTCTTCACCTCCTCGATGATGGAAGACTCGGCAACCTCCAAACCCGAACTCTGCTACTATCAGAACCAACCAAACGAACCCCAAGGCTCGCTAGCTGACGTAACTCGCGGACCATGCCCCTTTTCTATGGTTGCACATCTGACAGACTACCCATCGATCTGCGACTAAGGGCATCTGCAACTACATTGGCCTTCCCTGAGTGGTATAGGATATCGACATCATAGTCCTTAAATAGCTCCAACCACCGTCTCTGCCGCAAGTTCAGCTCCCTCTGACTGAAGATATACTGGAGGCTCTTGGTTGTCTGTGTAAATATCCACATGAACTCCATACAAATAATGTCTCCAGATCTTCAAGGCATAAATCACTGCTGCCAACTCTAAGTCATGTGTGGGGTAATTCTTCTCATGCTTCATAAGCTGTCGAGATGCGTAAGATATAACTTTGCCATGCTGCATCAGCACACACCCAAGCCCGACACCAGACGCATCACAATAAACCACATATCCGTCTAAACACTCTGGAAGAGTAAGAACTGGGGCGGTCGTTAATTTCTCCTTCAGTAACTGGAAGCTCTCCTCACAAGCATCCGTCCACCGGAACATAGCTGCCTTCTGAGTCAGTCTAGTCAAAGGTGCTGAAATGGAAGCAAACTTCTCCACAAATCTCCGATAATAACCCGCAAGGCCCAAAAAGTTGCGCACCTCCGTTGGTGTAGTGGGTCTAGGCCAAGTCTTGACTGCCTCAATCTTTGCTGTATCAACCCGAATACCATCGGCCCTGATAACATGCCCTAAGAAAGCCACTAAAACTAACTAAAACTCGCATTTCGAGAACTTGGCATACAACTGCCGGTCCCGGAGGACTCCCAATACCGTCCTCAAATTATCTGCATGTTCCTGCTCTGTGCGCGAATAAACCAGGTTATCATCAATGAATACTATAACGAACATATCCAAGAATGGTTTGAACACCCGGTTCATCAGATCTATGAATACTGCTGGGGCGTTGGTTAACCCGAAAGACATCACCCTGAACTCATAGTGCCCATACCGGTCTGAATGCGATCCTTCGATATCTGTCTCTAACTCGCACCAGATGGTAACCAGACCGCAGGTCTATCTTGGAGAAACACCTCGCACCCTGCAACTGGTCAAACAAATCATCAATCCTGGGGAGGGAATATCTGTTCTTGATAGTTACCTTATTCAGCTGCCTGTAATCAACACACATACGCAGCGTCCCATCCTTCTTTTTTACAAATAACACTGGCGCTCCCCAGGGAGAAACACTAGGCCTGATAAAGCCCTTTTTCCAGCAAATCCTTCAGCTGGTCTTTCAATTCCCTCAACTCAGCAGGTGCCATCCTGTATGGTGTAATAGATATCGGTCGAGTGTCTGGCTACATATCAATGCAAAACTCAATCTCCTCTCGGGAGGATACGAGCTTCGCCCGAAATACGTCGGAAACTCTCTAACAACCGAATCGATCAAGGTGCGGTATCTCGACCTCGATTTCGAATACCCGAACCATATGGTAGATATACCCCTTCTGCACCATCTTCCTAGCCTTGAGGTAAGAAATAAACCTACCCCTCGGCGACGCATTATTCCCCTTCCACTCAATAACCGGCTCACCAGGAAACTGGAACCGTACCAATCTCTATCTACAGTCCACATTGGCATAGCAAGACGCTAGCCAATCCATACCCATAATCACATCAAAGTCCGTCATATCCAACTCTATCAGGTCGGCTAGAGTCTGAAGACTGTATATAGTCACTGGGCAAGCCTTATAAACCCGCTCAGCTACCACCGAATCACCTACTGGCGTAGCCACCTCAAAAGGTTTTATGGACTCGGGCTCTACCCCTATTCTACCAGCAATATGAGGAGATATATAGGACAAGGTAAAACCTGGATCTATCAAAGCATATACATTACAACATGAAACCAATAATGTACCTGTGACGACATCTGGTGACGCCTCCTGGTCCTGACGGCTGGACATAGCATAAATGCGGTTCTGAGGACCGCTAGAACTGGGACCCCCACCACAACCCCTGGCGCGGCCTGCTGGTCCGTGAACACCCTTCCCTCCGAGGCTCCTGACCACCGATGACGAAGATCCAACAACTGACCCTGTCGGCTGAACCATAACATTCCCGCCGCCTCTGGTCGGACAATCTCTCTTCAAATGGCCCTGCTGGCCACAAGAGTAACAAGCTCCTGGAGGAACACGACACCCCTCATGATGGTAATCACCACATCGACCACACCGAGGCATAAGTGGCCTCGCTCGATCGAACTCGTTCCTCCGGGAACCCGGCCACGAGCCCTGCCCCGCCTCGAATACTTTGGGACGCCCGAAGACGGTAGAGTAGCGCTCTGAACCGGCTGAGGTGCAAATCCGGTCTGCTGCTGAGGTTGTGTTACACCCCGAAAATTTCAGGATATGTTTCTAAGAACGTACATAAGAACTCAAATGTTAAGATTTGAGACGAGTAAATTTATCGGAATTTTGGAATTTATCGGAAAACGAAATATTGCGACGAACGGGAGGGCGACACGTGTCACCCCCCTTAATGGTCATGGACGAAAATGTGATGGAGAAAATGGTCATTTGACCATATTTTAAAAGACCAAGTCTTGCAAGACAAATAAGCTTGACAACATTGACCAATTCAATGACCCCACTTAGCTTGATATTTAATTAAAATGAATCCAAACCACCCATTTGTTCTAATCTTGACCCTCCATATTTTTATATAAGCTCCCTAGTAGTGCAAGACTTTGTCATTCACTACACTTAGAAAATTTTTGAAACTTGTTCTTGCACTAGAGAGAGGGCTCACGGTTTAGGGATTTTTCCAAGAGGAAAATTTCCAATTGTTGTCCAATAATTCCCCCACTTTAAACCAAGGTACCTAAGGGTATTGTAAGGTTATCTCAATAGAAAGATCCCGGAAATGTGGTGTTTTCGTATTAGTCGCAAGGCGAAAACCTAAAGGGTTATTCAACTTTGAAGTTGGAACTTGAAGATGAGTTATTCTTAAGCTTCTAAGGGTTGCTTGGAGTGGTTTGGAACGTCGAAAGGAGGAGCTAAAGTTGCTAAGGAGCGACTTGTGATCTTGGAGCATAATTGGGCTAATTGAGGTATAATCTTCGTTTTACTTTTGTAATTGAAGATTTCATGTTACGATAAGTTATAAGTGATCATGTGATTTGTGTTATGAAGTTTGATAAGTGACATGGATTGTAGAAGCCTAGAACCGAAAATGACATGATTAGCCTTTTGAAATTGAAATACAATTTTGGTCGTTAATTAGAATCGTCGCATATTTACCTACTTGAGGATTGTAGTAGTTGTAATCGATTGCGGCTTGATATCATGTTAAATTGTTGTGAGCCAATTAGGGCTGTTTGGTTATTCATTTGCATTGGATTACCTTTTATATTGTTGTGAGCCAATTGGGGCTGTTTGGTTATTCATGTGCATTGGATTACCTTTTATATTATTGTGAGCCAATTGGGGCTGTTTGGTTATTCATGTGCATTGGATTACCTTTTATATTGTTGTGAGCCAATTGGGGCTGTTTGGTTATTGTATTTCGACCTTGGAAAAGGTGGCAAAGTTAGTAAAAACAAAGGAAATGCTGTCCGATTTTCCGTAGAATTTAGTGACTTGCACTTGGAAATATTCTACGTTTGAAACTAGAAGTTAATAGACGTACTATGGTCATTATAGGTTGACATACTACGTACGGCGATTGGACTTAGCAAGTGGATTAAACCGAAGAGGTATGTGGAACTTTTTTATCTCTTGAGCATGATTAAGTTGTAAAGGTATAGTACGGTAGACGTACAAGATTTTGACAATCTAGTCTATTTGATATCCTTGGCTTATTTTAAGAATGCCCAAGTTGTTTGAGTTAGAGAATTAACTCACTTGTTTAATTATTAAGGATATCTTGGTTTTCAAAAGTTAAGAGACTTTAAGTATGTTGAAAGTATTTTAATACTTGTTTTGTGGGAAAATTTAAGTCTCTTGGTTATAAGGAAAGAATGTAAAATGCTAATGTATAAGGCTAGTATGACAGATTTATGGAAAGTTTAAAGAGTGGTTTACTCTAAGTAACTTAAGTATGTTAAGGGACTTGAAGAGTTTTAAAGAATGTGATACTTGTTTCGTTTTAAAACGTATAAGTCCCTTGGAAAGGAAATTGTACTTGACTAAGGTATAAAGCGAATATAACGACTTTATGGGAGTTGGTTATATTGGCTTTATGGAAAGATAAATGGCTTGATTTTATGGAAGGCAATTCGATTTTAAGGCATCAATTGCCTAAAGTTTTATAAGAAAAGGAGTCACTTGATTTAGAAACTTAACTTTATTTCTAAGGGTGTTGTGACTTGCCTTGAAATGTAATTTGAACTTGATACTAGGATTTATAGTATCTTGGAAGTTTTTCTACCAAAAAGAGTCATTGGTTTTAAAGAATGGAAGTACGTAGTACTTTGGGTTAAATTCCCGGATTTCTATTAAGAACATGTTAGTGCCTTAGGTAAACTAAAATGAGAGTGTATATAAACAAGAATAATAAGAAGTTAGGGGATTTCTTAACTTGCTTATATATTGTATGATAAGTCGATAGAGCTTATGTTATGATAGCCGGATTTGGGCTAGTGATATATTATTCGTTGCGGGGTCATTCCCCGGGATTGTGGCATTGTATATTGCCGTGGATTTGCTAACCACGATGCGAGGAATACCTCATGCGAGTCCGTAGGGCTTATGCGGGTGAAATAGTCCCATGCGGGCGGGTCCAGCCTATGCGAGGAATACCTCATGCGAGTCCGTAAGGGCTTATGCGGGTGAAATAGTCCCATGCGAGGAATACCTCACGCGGGTCCACGTGATCTATGCGGGTGAAATAGTCCCAGGAATAGGATTGCTTATTGATACTGCGGGCAGGTGGTCCTGCTTTGATCGTAAGCTTTCCTACTTTACATTGTAAGTATACTCCTATTTACTCTCATTGTTAGTAAGGCACAATGTACTGTTAATTGAGTTATCATACATGTCTCCAGTTTATTTTAGACTTATGATTTCATTACAAGATTTCGCCACATATTTGGTACATGTTGTCTTGACCTCCTTGAGGCTGCGTTCACGCCGCAGTAGAGTACTGATTCTTGATCCTCGCTCTTAGGATCACTGTCACCGTTGAGAAGCTCCTTTATTCCGAGGCTTATCCTCGGTATTGTCGGTTATTGTATATTCTGGGGTATGGTGGGGCCGTCACTTGAGTTGTTATTCTTAGAGGTCTGTAGTCACATTGTGGATTGGGTTGTAAAGAAAAAAAAATGTACTGTTCTATTTCTGGATTGAGTATATTTTTACGGAAGGTGGCCTTATCGGCTAGCCTGTTGTTAATTTATGTTTTAAGTTTTTTTTTTTTTTGTTGTGTATGTTCCGCTGCTATTCTCTGATGTTTACCAAAAGGGGTGCCCAGGTAGGGCACCAGTCGCGGGCCCGGGGTCGGGTCGTGACAGGTTGTCTACCTCGAAAACTACCAGAGGACCCCGCTGTCCTGGCCCTCTTCTGTTGATATCTATCAATCTTTCGGCCCCTACGTTCCTCACACCCAAGTGCATAAGCCTGCATGCGGGCAATGTCCATGCCCGGCTGAAGAGCTACTCTCGTGCAACTCTCTGCTAAGTAATCATCGAGCCCTGTGACATAGCGGTGCACTCTGTCCTCCATGTCTGCTACTAAAGCGGGGACATACCGAGCCAACGAGTCAAACTCTACGTTGTATTCCCGAACCGTCCGCCCATTCTCTCTCAACGTCAGAAATCTATCGGCCCGAGCTCTCCTCATCTGCGGAGGCAAGAAATGGCTAAGAAACGCCTCTGAGAACTCGTCCCAAACAGCTGGAAGCGCATGCTCCCCCCGGGACAGTTCCCATAAATCAAACCAGTCAACTGCAGTATCACGCAACCGATGTGAACCTAAAACTACCGACTCTATCTCCGAGGCCTTGATCACTCACATGATCCGCTGTAACTATCGGATAAACTCCTGAGGATCATCCTCAGGCCTCGACCCATAGAACTCTGGTGGGCTGCAACTCAAAAGTCGAAGTCTCAAGCTATCGATTCGGGGTGAACTACGGTACAACCGGAATTGTCTCCGTCTCGTCCTCCCGCTGCCACGATCTGGCTAATAATCGGGCCATCTCTCGTAGCTCATATCCTCGCTCTGGTGTAATCGGATGCTCAGTGCAGTGGTCTCGTGCGCTGTTCGCCCGAACTCTGCTGGGGTTGGCGACGTCGTGGAACTCGCCGTCCGAAACATCATCTCAGGTAAAGACTGGGCATGTGCCCTCGTAACCCTCGTGTCCTACTAGCGCCTCCACCAGTTGTATTGCCATACGGGCAGCGGTTGCCTTGCGTGGAGGCATAACTGATACATAAAAATATGTCAGAGGGAGTTCAACCTATAACACAGCTCTATTGCACGATCTTAGAGTGAAAGAATGGAAACCAATCCTAAATATCCTGTAGCCTCCTGATTATAGATGTGGTGCACAACACACCGATAATCAAGACTCTACTAGATACGTCCTGTAGACCCTTTCCGAGGATTAACTGCTCTGATACCACTTTTTTCACGACCCGACCTCAGACCCGTGACTGGTGCCTTACCCCGGGCACCCTTGTGATACAACATCAGAGAAAACCAACGGAAACAAACTCACAAACAAGAAACCATATAGAATATGAAACAGGCTAACCCAAAATGGCTACCTTTCCGTAAACATAAATATAACAAAAACTGACCAGTTACATCCTTAACAACCCAATTTATAGCAGGACTACAGACCTCAAATAATGTGTAACCACTATGACGGGACAGGGCCCCGTCATACCCCTGAATGTACATAACATCTACAACATCAGGGAGAACCGTACCAAAAGTCAAGCCTCCGGAGAAATGGAGCTTCTGACACCTGAGCAAAGATCCTAAGAATGAGGATCCACCACCTGCTTACCCCTACCTGCGGCATGAACGCAGCCCCCGAGGAAGGGGGTCAGTACACAATATGTACCAAGTATGTAAAACTGGAAAATACTGTAATAATATCATAAGTCTAAAATAAGCTGGAGTCATGGAAGAAAATCAAACTACAATGCAATGTGCCTTACTAACAATGAGAGTAACAAGTATAAATTTTACTGCATAAAAATAGGAGGCTCATGATCAAAACAGGGTCTCTCGCCCGTAGTATCATTAAGCACTCCTACTCCTGGGACTAATTCACCCGCATAGGTCCTGTGGACCCGCATGAGGTCATCCGCCTCGCATGGGACTATTTCACCCGCATGGATCCTGTGGACCCGCATGAGTACAAGCGCCGCACTCGCATCATGGGTAGCAAATCCATGGCATAAGTAGTAACCCGGGGTTTACCCCGTAATAATAATAATAATACGTAACCTAGCACAACCGGCTATCATACATGACATAAGCGCTACCGGCTTATCATAACATAAGAAAGTTAAGCAAATCCACTAACTTCTTATTAACATTAGTAATATATCCTCTCATTTTAGTTTACTTAAGGCACAAACATGTCATTTAAGAAAAAAATCTGGGAATTCAACCCAAGTACCACGTACCTCTAACCCTTTAAGAAATGACTCATTTTTATATAAAACTTCCAAGATACTAATAACCGTAGTATCAATTCACGACTATTTTTCAAGACAAGTCACATTCCCTTTTAGAAATATAATAGGCTTCTAAATCAAGTGACTTCATTTCCTTTAAAAACCTTAGGCACTTAATGCCTTAAAATCAATTTGTCTTTCACAAATTCAAATCATTTATCCGTACTTACCTTACTTAGAGTAAATCTTTCTTTGTTAACCTTCCATAAAGCTAATATAACCAACTTCCCATAAAGTCGTTATATTAACGTTATACATTAGTCAAATACATTTCCCTATATCCAAGGGACTTATACTTTTAAAACGACACAAGCATCATATACTTAAAACACCTCAAGTCCCTTAACTTTGAAAACTTAAGACATCCTTAATACTTTTTAAAGAAATGAGTTAATCCCCTTACTCACCAAACTTGGACATCCTTAAAACAAGTAAGGGATATCAAAACCTTGTACGTCTACCGTACTACATAAGTGCAACTAGTCATGCTCAAGAGATAGGAAAGTTCCACATACCTCTTCGGGTCAATCCACTCGCAAGTCCAATATACCGTACGTAGTATGTTTAACCTATAATGACCATAATACGTTCATTAGCCTCTAGCTTCAACGTAGAACATTCTAATTGAAAAGTCCCTTATTCTACGAAAAATTGGACAACACTTCCTTTGTTTCTACATACTTTGCCACCTTTTTCAAGGCCGAATTCAATAACCAAACACGCCACCTTTAAGGCTCAACAATCCAATCAACACAAAGAGGATTACACGCCTAACTTGGACGTGTAAAATTCTGCACCACAATACATAACAACTAATACAAACTACAAGGTCCAATTTGGCAATTTTTGAGGTATAACAACATAAATTCTTATCCACTTCCTTTTTAATCCAAATTCTTATCTAATTCCTACATGCAATATATCTAAGAGAAATATTGACAACTACAAATCATTTCTTCCACACATGCAACACAATTTACTAGCAAAAGAGAAAGGATTGTTACCTTAGAGCTTACCCAAATTAATCCAACAAATTTCACTTGTCTTCTTTCCACAATCACCTCCACAAAACTCCTACAAGCTTGCCAACAAGTTCCCTTCTTGCCACTTTTTCTGAAATTTTCTCTAAACCTTGGTTTCTTCTTGAATTTCTAGAGAGAAGGGAAAGGAATTTTAGAGAGAAGGAAGAGCTTTCAAGAATGACCAAGTCTTCAAGACTTGGTCAATAAATAGGACATGCAAAAATCAGATGTGGGGGGGACACTTGTCACCCACCCATGGCCTTTTTTTAAAAAAAACAGTTCTAATTTTTCCCAGATTCGCAGAAAAACCCGCCTCGGCGCCACGGCGCTGAAACTTCCGCAACCTTTCAGAACTTCCGGCGGCGTGGCCCTGCTTCCCGGCGCCGCGGCGCTGCAACTTCCGAGAAATCTCAGCATAACCAGCGCCGTGGCCCTGCATCCGGCGACGCGGCGCTGTGGCCCCTGACCGAAAATGTTTTCTGCTCGACTGCGCACTGAACTTGTAATTTCCATAAGTTTCTACTCTGATATCCTATCGACGATCGGTTTGTTGCGTTGGGAACTAGACTCAACGAATTACATACTAGGCCTTTAAAACACCTAGGAACTCTTAATGCAACTGGACATAAACCGCCTCA
Source organism: Przewalskia tangutica (assembly GCA_029844215.1). Taxonomy (NCBI): domain Eukaryota; kingdom Viridiplantae; phylum Streptophyta; class Magnoliopsida; order Solanales; family Solanaceae; genus Przewalskia; species Przewalskia tangutica. Next base: position 137,206,603 of record CM056718.1, on the reverse strand, counting down.
AAGTTGACTAAAAACCCGTCCGAAATATTCTGTCGACCTATCTTTCAAAAATTTAAAACTTAATTCCTTTCGTATGTTCTCATAAGCATGACCTGAACTACGGGGTGTAACATCGTGCCTACTGGCCAAAGCATATATGCGGTTCGAGGGACCGTTAGAACTGGAAGCTCCGCCGCGACCTCTACCACGACCTGCTAGCATATGAATACCCTGCCCTGTGGGGCGCATAGCTATAGAAGAAGATTAACCAGCAACCGATCCAGTAGGCCGAGCCATACCACCTGTACCACTTTCATAAGGACATTCTCTCATCATATGACCTTGACGGCCTCAAGAAAAACAAGCATTTGTAGTAAGATGGCATTCCCCAAAATGGGACCTACCCCACCGAGAACACCGAGGCAAAAGTGGCCTCGACTGACTCGAGCCATGTTCATCCGTGAACCTGAAGCCTTGGAGCTCTAACCAGCTCCTAAATATCATGTGTGGTCGAATCTCCTACCTGTGGACTGTGGGGGTGCACTATGTGCTGGCTGGGAAGAATATCTAACATACTACTGAGGCTGCCCACCTCGAAACTCACCAGGATAACTAGCCGATCTAGCCCTCTTATGATGGCCTCTGTCGTGATCTCTATCTAGCTGACGTCCTATGTGTCGATGCTCTACCCCCTGTGCATAGGCCTGTACCCGAGCAATAACCATACATGGCTGAAGAGCCACTGCCATACAACCGTCAATCAAATAGCGATCTAGTCCCATCACATAATGATGCACTCTATCTGGAATATCAGCTACAATCGTAGGCGCATATCTAACCAACGAATCAAACTCCAGACTATACTCTCGAATGCTCTTACCACTCTGCCTCAAATGTAAGAATCTATCAACTCTAGCTCTCCTCATCTCTGGAGGCAGGAAGTGGCCAAGGAAGGCCTCTGCAAACTCATCCCATACTGCTGGAGGAGCACTCTCTCCCCTAGATAACTCCCAAGACTCATACCAATTAGTAGCTACATCCCGCATTCGATACGAAGCCAACTCAACAGACTCAATCTCAGAAGCCTTGATTATCCTCAATGTACGATGTATCTGCCGAATAAACTCCTGCGGATCATCCTCGGGCTTTGACCCGAAAAACTCTGGAGGATTACAACTTAAGAAGTCACGAACCCTCAAACTATCAGATCTATAGTCAACTCTTAGTCCATGCGTGTGAGTCTGCCCTGCCACTAATTTGGTCAACAGCTGAACTGCATCTCTCATGGCACTATCCTCCGCCCCTGGCTGAGGAGCTGGAGGCTTAGGTGTTGGGGACTCAGGACCTGGCGGTGATGCTTCCCCCTGGACTGGAGTTGCTGCTGCTCTATGCTTCTCTGGAGGTGGCGGTGTAGCAGAACTCACTGACTGGAGTACAATCTCAGGCGTAGACTGGGCATGAGCCCTAGTAACTCTCCGGATCTGACTAGTATCTCCTGCTACTAATTTTCCCTTCTGGGCAGCTGTCGCTTTCTTTGGAGGCATATTTGAAACACAATAATTCGTTAGAGAGGGATTATCCTAATAACATAGCTCTATCGCACGATCTTAGAGTAAGAAGAAAAGATGACATCCTAAATGTGTTATAGCCTCCTGTTTATAGATGTGGTGCACAACACACCGATAAACAAGTCTCTATTGCGCACGGTCTGTAGACATTCCTAGGACGAACTGCTCTGATACCACTCTTTGTCACGACCCAACCCGATGGGCCGTGACTGGTGCCCTAATTGTGCACCCGTATAGAAACCTGTTAAAATATAATCAGATTGATACCAAGGAAAATGTAGAAATTTGAAAAAGTATGCAGCAGACTCGTAACGCTACATATCATAATTAACCTGTCTCCCGCGGAGTCACAGCTAATCAATCATAAAAAAATAGGCAAGCCGACAAGGCTGCCACTATACATGAGAATATCCAAAATGAACTACAACTGTACAGCTGACCAAAACACGTTTACGACCCACACATGTTCAACCCATACATGTCCATAGACCTCTAAGAGTATAACGGTGAAATATGACGGGACAGGGCCCCGTCGTACCCCTGAATATGCATGTCTATGACAAAGGATCTGTACCAAAATGACTAGGCTCCGGAACAATGGAGCTCTCCAAATAGCTGAGCAGAAATCCTAAGCTGGAGGATCACCAAACAGAGTGTCTGTACCTGCGGGCATGAAACGCAGCCCCTCGAAGAAAGGGGGTCAGTATGAAAAATGTACCGAGTATATAAAACATGAAGTACGATAAAGAAGATCATAACTGGCCAACAGATGACAAGACAAATGTGATAATCAAAGGTACCAATGCACCTATGCCTTATGAAATGAGAGTCATACATGTCCATATAATATACCGTACTCGGCCTATTCTGGGACTAGGTGAATGAAGTCATATACATATATATAGTGCGACCTACAGTGAGGTCTCGGTGAAATAGTCATGCAGATACATACAGTGCGACCTACAGTGAGGACTCAGTGAACAATGCAATGAAGTTGTGCACGAACATACCCGGCCTAAGACTCGGTGAAATGATATAATCACATTTTGCACGAATATAATATCATGAACAACCATGTACAAATTAAATCATCATCTGAGACTCAATGAAATAATTAGAATGAACTATCACTGGAACATCAAGTCAATTATCATATCAAGTATCACTAGGAATTAGAATTTATTAGAATTATGTACGTCCGTCGTACGCTCATTTTATATATAACTCATGCCAAAAAGAAGGAAGGGATAGCTTCACATACCGCTTGTCGTCTGTATCAACTTAATAATTAAAATTCGTCTCGATTAGCACTTCAACCTATAACAATAGTAACATGTCCGTCAACTCTATGATTACTAGTATACGTTATATATAACAAATGATAACTTCATTTTATGTACAAATTTGAGCAGCATTTTCCCTACTTATACACACATCCGCAATTCACAACAAGGTCGATAACATCAATAAAAAGACACGTCTCAAGGACATACAAATTCAGTCCCATATACCCCATATACACCATCGTTATACATTTTTTCTCTTTACATCCATGGACTACAACAACCACATCAACCAAGGTGATCAATACACCTATTTCTTATGTTAATCCAGCCCCTTTAACCATATTAAAACATCCCTTAAGAACAGTCCATATTCCAACAACAACGAGAGTGCAATGTAAAGCCTTTCATTACATTTATTCCTTTAGGACATATATTAGCAACTATCACAATGTACATGCATATTTATAACTAAATTTCTAGCATTTCAACTCAACAAGAACAACCCCTAAATACAATACAACAATGTCCGACGATTTCATGAATGTCACGGTCCACAAGACATAATATCATAACTCTTCTCATAATTCCTTAAAAACCAATTCATGTTTCAACAATTTCATATAAACAACTACAACTTTAAATGTCAAGATTTCCTTCAATTTAGCACATAATTAAGGACTACCGTAACAACAACAACAATCGAACCCAATGTAATTAAAACAACTCCAAATCGGCTCAACCATCACACGACCGACCAAGCTCATGATCGGTGCCCTACCCGCACCTTCTATACATACAATACAAAATAACCGCGGAAGATAAGTAACACATTTTTTAAAAAAACAAAGGCAACGCCGATAAGACTGTCATAATATAAATTACCCAAAAGGGCCTACACTATTCAATAATGTAATTACAACTCTAGCTAGTCCAACCCACACATGAATACAAACCTCTAAGATTTTGGACAAATACTATGACGGGACAAGGCCCCGTCGTACCCCTGAATATACATAGCCATTATGACAAGCTCCTAACATTGAGTCATCTCGAAATCTGAACCGATCCTAAGCTCGCGGATCCACAATCGTGTACCTAAACTGCGGACATGAACGCACTTCGGCGGGTCGATGACACAATTGCGAATATGGAACAGAAATAAGGTACAGTAAACAGATCATAATTGTACAAAAGAATGACAGGGGAAAGTATAAAAAGTAAATATCAGATCCTACCATGCCATTACAACTCATGAACTTAATCGCACATTATTATCTTTTCCCATTTTTCAATAAGAGTTATAGTCAAATTCTTACGTACATACTTAGGAAAAATCATCAAGTTCATAACCATATAACTTACTTATCTTGCATAACATAATCCGGCCCATTATGGAGGGAGGCCTCATTTTGGAGTTCACTTTGATTATCCATACGTAATAACGTAACCCGGCCCATTTGCGGGACACGACGAAATCATACAAAAGCCTTCCCACGGGTATCATCGTCCGCCCATTCCGGACGCCAGAAAGCCACATAAGTCTGCCCATAAAGGTATACTGCATAAAAATAGGAAGCTTATGATCAACTTAGGGCCACCTGCCCATAGTATCATTTGGCAATCCTACTCTTGGGACTATTTCACCCGCATTGGCCGTATGGACCCGCATGAGATAATTTCCTCGCATAGACTGTATCCGCCCGCATAGGTCGTATGGACCCGCATGAGGTAATCTCCTCGCATAGGACCGGTCCGCCCCGCATAGGACTATTTCACCCGCATAAGCCCTACGGACTCGCATGAAGTATTCCTCGCATCGTGGGGAGCAAATCCACGAAATATGCAAATGCAACAAGCCCGGGGAATGACCCCGTAATGAAACAATACATCACTAGCACAACCGGCTATCATACATAACATAAGCACCACCGGCTTATCATACATAACATAAGCACCACCGGCTTATCATAAATATCATAGCAAGTTAAGAAATCCCTTAACTTCTTATTTGCCTTAATTATTAAGAATTCTCATTTATTCAAACTTAAGGCACTAACATGTCATTAAAAATCCGGGAATTTAACCCAAGGTACTATGTACTTTCATTCTTTTCAAAAGACTCATTTTCATATAAAACCCCAAGATACTAACACTCGTAGTATCAAGGCATGTCTACATTTCAAACAGTCACTACATTTTTAGAAATACATTTCTAGGCTTCTAAATCAAGTGACCCTTACTTTAAAACTTTAAGCAATTGGTACATTTAAATCAAATTGCCCTTCTTTATTTCAAGTCATTTCTTTGTTTACATTACTAGAGAAAACCATTCTTTTAACCTTCCATAAAGTTGTTATAACCAACTTCCTGTCACGACCCGATCCCGGGCCCGCGACTGGTGCCTTACCCGGGCACCCAAGTAGATATACATCAGAGTAACCAGCGGAATATAAAAACAAGACATGAAACAATAAAGAGTAAGAACAGTCTAACCAAGAAAATGTCGCCTTTCGGCATGTATATATAAACCAAAACTTGAACAGTTACATCTTTTACGAACCCTGCCACAACAAGATTACATGCACTTCAAGAATGTAACCACAACTATGACGGGACAGGGCCCCGCCATACCCCTGAATGTACAAGTACCTACAAAGACAGGGGACTATACCAAAGACAAAGCCTCCGGAGAAATGGAGCTTTCCAAGAACCGAACAGTGATCCTAAGAGTGCGGATCAGCAAGCTACGACTCCACGCGCGGCGTAACGCGGCCGGCGAGGTCGATAACAGTACCAAGTATGTGAAATCGAAAATCAGAAATAAAATCATAGTAGTCTATATGAAACAGGAGACATATATGATAACCAACTACAGTACACAATATGTAAGCAGTCATGTCAAGTCAGGGACTCACACCCTCTAAGTCATCACTCAAATATAACCATGGGTCTCATGCCCATAATAACAACCCAGCCCGTGGAATACCTTCCTCATCGCCGGCGATCATGGTATAATAACACCGCGAGTACACGAATCCTGTGTCCCCACCTGTGTCATAAAACCATACCCATAATACTAAATAACTATATCACGAAGCTGACACGTGGCAAGTGTGATAGCCTCGACCAGATCCACCTGCGCCACGTAGCTGACGGGGGCAAGTAACTAGGCTAACCACCAGATCACAACCATAAGTCACGATACTTCATCCAAATACTGATACGCGAAGCTGACACGTGGCAAGTGGGATAGCCTCTACCAGATCCACCTGCGCCACGTAGCTGACGGGGGAAAGTAATTAGGCTAACCACCAGATCACAACCGTAAGTCACGAGACTTCGCCCAAACACTGACTCGCGAAGCTGACATGTGGCAAGTGTAATAGCCTCTACCAGATCCACCTACGTCACGTACCTGACGGGGGCAAGTAATTAGGATAACCACCAGATCACAACCGTAAGTCACGAAACTTCGCCCAAACACTGACTCGCGAAGCTGACACGTGGCAAGTGTAATAGCCTATAGCAGATCCACCTGCGCCACCTAGCTGACGGGGGCAAGTAATTAGGCTAACCACCAGATCACAACCGTAAGTCACGAAACTTCGCCAACTACCAGATACCGAGGCCGAATCAATAAAACCTCATGGAGGGCTAGTCCATGGATTAACAATAATGGTCACATGCCCCCAGAATCTCTCATCGGTGTAGACATGCCCATGTGATAATAACAATGGAAGCATACCCGTGGAATCCTCCGTCACTGCCGGTACGTCCAAGTAAGTTCACAACAAGTCAGCCGGCCCTCCATCGAGAGACGCGGTGGTATAGAAATACAATACTCGCACAACAAAGGTTATCACAACTAGCATAGGCAAGTTCCACATATGCTTAGACTTTCATTAACATGTAATTCGATTCACCATTTATGAAAACTCAAGTACATCCATTTTATGCCAACAATCCGGGTTTTAACCCTAAAGTACTACGTACGTTAAATTCTTTCAAAAGATCCATTTCTTTTACAAAGGTCACACGATACCCGTAGTATCAAAATAGAGTGTATCATTTTAAGTTAACCAAACAATTTCCATACTTTCTTTTCAAACCAAATCACTTCTCCTTTTTAAAGTCAAGTTACCATTTATATAACTCAAGTTCTCCCATTTTATGAGCCAAGTTCCTTACTTTGGAATTTAAGAAAATGTGTACTTATTTATGATGATCTTATTAAAGTACCCATGATCTAGGAAATGTAATACAATTTTGTCTTATCTTAGCTTCTATGCAGATGGAGATTAATTATATGTCAATATAGTTTCTTTTATTAACGCTGCAGTGGTTTGTTCGATACTTATTCTCATTTCCGAAATCAATATAACATTATCATTCGAAACCAAGTACTCATTACTCACGAATGAGGTTTCACAACTTTCCACACAATTCAAGTTCTTCACATATTAAATCAAGTCAAATATAAGTCAAGTCTCTTATCTTTTTAAAAATCAACAAACCATTCCTTTACCTACATAAAGTCGTTATAATTAACTTCCCATAAAGCCATTATAACACTTTATGTTTTAAATAAACCAAATTCATTTTACACACGTATGTCTACCGTACTATATATATTTCGCAAATATCATGCTAGAAGAGATAGGAAGAGATTCACATACCTCGCGATAATTATCGACAATTAGCAAAACGCTCCAAAGTACTATAACCTTGCTAGCCCTTTTCCACCCTTCAAGTAGAATACGCTACTCGTAGTACTTTCACCTATAATGGCCATGAAACGTCCATTAACCTCTAGATCTCTTCGTAGGATATTTCTAAGAACAAGTTTCATATCCTACGGAAAATTCGGCAACACCTCCCCCGTTTCTACTCAATTTCCCACCTTTTCCAAGGCCCGATAACCGTGATTAACCTACTATAATTAAGGTGCAATAATACTGAAATGTAAAGAAGGGGATAACACGCTCAAACGGAACGCGATTAACAATCTCTCCTTCATAATAATAATAAGTAAAGAAGGGGATAACACGCCCAAACGGAACGCGATTAACAATCTCTCCTTCATAATAATAATAAGTAAAGAAGGGGATAACACGCCCAAACGGAACGCGATTAACAATCTCTCCTTCATAATAATAATAAGTAAAGAAGGGGATAACACGCCCAAACGGTAACGCGGTTTACTATCTCCCTTCATAATAACAATAAGTAAAAGAAGGGGATAACACGCCCAAACGGTAATGCGGTTTACTATCTCCCTTCATAATAACAATAAGTAAAAGAAGTCCAAAGTAAAAAGTCCAAAGTAGATACGGTCCTTAAGTTGGGGTCCTTGGCCAACTTTTACAATAATACTTATCCAATTACTTCATTAGTCCTTCAACTTATATTCCAATCTTTATATAAGTTATAGTTTCTTTGTTGTTAACTTCTTAGCAAGATCCCAATCTTTCTTTACATCTTATAGTCCATAATATACTTCCAATATATGTATAATATCCATATATACATAATAATAAAATTCACAAAGAGGTTAAGGTTCATTACCTCAAGATAGCCCAAAAACGTGACTGTCCAGATTTTTAGCTACTGCTTCGTCAGCTGAACTTGCAACGTCGATAACTCTCTACTCCAGTGTCCTATCGACGAGTGGTTGGTTGAGTTGGAAACTAGACTCGACGAACTTCATTTTAGGCTTTTGAAACACCCAAGAACTCCTTATATGCTAGGAGATATTCCCTTCCAAACGTGACTAAGAATCTGCCCAAAACAGTTTCGAAAATCTGCCTACTCTCGGCCAAGGGAAGGTTTTTGAGGCTAGGGGTGTGAAATCTTGTCTAACTCTTGGTTAATAATCTTCCTAACACATTAAGGAAGAACACTTATAAGTTTAAGAATTTTTGGACAACATTTGGTTATGGGAGGGGGGGTTGGACGAAATCAATATAGAGAAGGAGGGAAAGGAAATGTTTTTCAAGTCTTGTAATATGTTAAGTGTGGCTGATTTTCATCCCCTAAGGGGGTTTATATAGCACAACCAAGGGTTGAGATTAACACATGTGTAAAGTAGAGATCATATGTGAAGGTTCCTTCCCACACTTGTCTTACTAAAGCCATGCAAGACCTTGACCATGCAAGACTTGCCCACTAAACTTAGCCAAATTCATCCAAGCCAAGACTAGCCATGCAAGACTTTTGGCCACTTGTCTTGCCTACTTGTCCACTCAATTTCGTCCCACATGGCCCAATCTAGGGGTGACACTTGTCGCCCTCCTATTGGTCCAAAATATTTTATCTCTCGGAACAATTCCATAATCGTAAAAATATTGAAAACGGAAAAAATTCCTTCACAAAGTTCGGAATACTTTCCGTCGGAAAACAATTCTATCATTCTTACCATAATTAGGGCGTATACATTCGTACGTACGTCCTCACATACATACTCCGGAACTACGGGTATAACACTTCCCATAAAGCCGTTATAACTCTTTATGTCCTAGACAAATTCATTTCTTTTATAACCAAGAGACTTATACTTTCAAATCAAGTTACATAGCTTTTAAAATACTTCAAGTCTCTTAACTTTTAAGAAATCAAGTTTCTTAACTTAGCATATCAAGTTATCAATGCTTTTCCCAAATCAAGTATTCTATACTTTTAAATCAAGTCATTCCTTCCTTTAAGAATCAAGTCCCATAACTTAAAAAATAAAGTCTCTTAACCTTTTAAGAATTCAAGGTTCATAGTCTTAAAACTTCATAACGTAAACTCTTTAAATTAAGTAACATATACTTTTATGCGTTGTGAATATGTTATACTTGTTTATAACGATCTTATTAAAGCAGTCATGATCTAAAAAATGTAATACAATTTTGTTTTATCTTAGTTTCTATGCAGATGGAGAATTCTACTCATTTTAATATAATTGATTGTCGATACATTTTCTTTTATTAACGCTGCAATGGCTCGTTCGATACTTATTCTCATTCGTGCAGTAACTTAGCAAAGTCAACTCGACTCCAAATACTTCCTAACGACTCTTACCAACTTCTCTCATAAGACTTGGTAAGAACTTAGGATAACTTAGACATAACTTTCACATAGAGTAAATCAACATACATACCTCTTAACTTCTAAGAGTAGAAGGGACCATGAAATAACACCACATGTATATTTCATACATAGAATCATGCCAAAAGAAGGAAGAGGTTCACATACCTCGCGACGATTATCGACATGTAGCAAAAAGCTCCAAAGTACTTCAACCTTGATAGCTATTCCATCTTTCAAGTAGAATACGCTATACGTAGTACTTCAACCTATAGTAATCATAATATGTCTATCAACTCCTCACTTTTTAACGTAGAATCATACTAAGTGTAAAGTCACCAAATTCTACGGAAAATCGGACAGCACTGTTACACCCTGTAATTCCAAGACATGTATAAGAGAATAGATGCGAGAACACAAGACTTGAAAATTGGTACGAAAGAAAGAATTGTTTTTCCGAAGGAAAATCTTCCGAACGTCGGAAAGGAAAAATGTTCGTTGATGAGAATTAGATTCTCAAAATTCATTATTTGAGGAGTATGGAACTTATTAACAATGTGGAAATTTATTTTTATGGATTTGGTCACGTGGGGCCCACCCGAGAAATTTTACGTTTTGTGGGGCCCACGAGGGTTACGAAATTTTATGGACGAATGGGAGGGCGACACGTGTCACCCCCCCCCATATAGTCTTGCACGAAATGGGCCAAGGATATTATGGTCATTGACCAATGTAGATGATCAAGTCTTGCAAAGCTTGAGATATTTGACTTAGTCAACTTGCCCACTTGACTAGATATTAATTATCCTTCATCCTAGCCACACAAGTGTTATTATCTTGACCCTTCATTGTATTATATATACACACTAGATGCAAGACTTAGTCTTCAATACTTAGAAAAAATTTGAGAACCTTGTGCTAGCAAGAGGAGCTCTCGGGTTTGATGGTTTTCCCACACAAAATTTTTGTAATTTTGGTTCATTATTCACAAGACTTTAACCCAAGGTCCCTAAGGGTATTGTAAGGATATCTCAATAGAAAGATCTCGGAAAAATGACGTTTTCACGTTAGTCGCAAGGAGAAAACCTAAGTCGTTTTCATAGTTTTGGATTGGAAATGAAAGAGAAGTTGGTTGTGAACTTCTAAGGGCTTCAAATAGCGGATTGGAGTGTAAAGGAAAGGAGTTAATAATTGCTAAGGAGCTACTTTGAATCTTGGAATTTTATAAGGGTTTATCAAGGTAACAATCTTGTCGTTTTAGTAATTAAAGATTACTTATTGTTGTAGTTATGGATATAAGCAAGCATGAGATGTATATGGAAGTTTGATAAGTGTTATGGATATTGGAACCCTAATCCGAAACTAGCATGTTTAGCCTTTGAGATTACAATTCAATTTGGTTATTAGTTTAGTCGTCGCATGTTATATAAAGAAGGAATCATAGTTGTTAAAGTTGTTTATGACTATATAACATGTTAGACCTAATGACTTGGACTGAAAAAGAATTTGAAAGGACTTTGTGTTGTTGTACATGTTAGCCGAGAATGGCTTTGGATATTGAACTACTTGGTATTAATTGTGGGGAAGAATTTTACACGTATTATAAGGCGTGTAATCCCCTTTGATTGGTTGATGTATTGAGCCTTAAATGTGGCATGTTGGTTATTGATTTTCGGGCCTTGAAAAAGGTGGAAAAGTACGTAGAAACAAAGGAGGTGTTGCCCAATTTTCCGTAGAATAAGAGACCGTATACTTAGTATCATTCTACGTTAGAAACTAGAAGTTGATAGTCATGTTGTGGCCATTATAGGTTGACAATTCTACGTGCGGCGTATTCGACTTAGCTTGTGGATTGCGAAAGGTATGTGAACCATCTCCTCTTCTTCTAGCATGATTCCTTATGATAAAGAAAGTAAGTCCTACTCCTTAAATGATTCATTCCTTGATTGTACTTGGATTGCCTAATATAGAAGTTGCTCTATATACTTCCTTGATTGTACTTTGGATGTTTAATTTGGAAGTTGTTATAATCCATTCCCTTAATGAAGTTTGGATTTTCAAAAGTGCAAGTGTTTTACTTGAAGTACTTAGAGTCTTAAAAAGGAAGTGGTTCCTAATATTTTGGCTAGTGCCTTAGTTCAAAAACATAAAGGTTGTTATAATGACTTTAGGGGAGTCAAAGGAGTGATTTACTTAATTGATTTAAAAGAGGAGAAATGACATGACTTAAAGAGAAGTAACTTGTTCTAAAGGTGTGAGTTACTTGAGATTTAAAAGTAGAAGAAACTTGATTTCTAAAGTTAAGAAACTTGATTTCTAAAGTTAAGAGACTTGAAGTATTTTGAAAGTTATGTAACTTGATTTGAAAGTATATGATACTTGGTTTTAAAAGTATAAGTCTCTTGATTATAAAAAGAATGAATTTGTCTAAAATCATAAAGGGTTATAACGGCTTTATGGGAAGTTAGTTATAACGGCTTTATGGAAGGTTAAGAGAGTTATCTATTTTGATGGATAGGTATGAGTTGCCTAGATTGTGTAATTAGAAGTTACTTAGTTTCAAAGCCTTGAAATGAATTTCTAAAGGTGTAGTAACTTATTTTGAAAAATAGACATGCCTTGATACTACGGGTGTTAGTATCTTGGGGTTTTATATAAAAAAGAGTCTTTTGAAAAGAATGGACGTATGTAGTACTTTGGCTTGTTTAAATGAGAATTATTCTATTTGTGCCTTGATAGTACTTTGGCTTGTTAAATGAGAATTATTCTATTTGTGTCTTGATAGTACTTTGGCTTGCTTAAATAAGGATTTCTCTTGGTTTATGTAAAAAAAAAAGGCATGTTAATTGTCTTGTTTTATGTAAAAAGGAAAGGCATGGTAATTGTCTTGGTTTTTGTAAAGGCATGGTATTGTCTTGGTTTATGTAAAAAGGAAAGGCATGATGTTGTCTTGGTTTGCTAAAATTATGGTTATTCATTTTATAAATGAAGGTCAAGAATGGTTTGCTTGCATATGGGTTGCTCATATAGACATTCGTGCAAGTGTTGTATTTCCACATCTCCGCGTCCCTCCATAAAGGACCGGCAACTTGGTTCAAAGGATATCATGGGGTAGCTCCCATGGTGGTGAGTGGTACACACTCACGACGGGTCGGATTTGACTCGGGCGGGTTAAATTCCCGGGATATATATAAGCCATGGATTAGCTATCCGTGATGCGAGTATCGTGTACCGATGACTCATTGCGGGTCCACATGACCTATGCGGGTGAAATAGTCCTATGATAGGTTGCATTATAACACAGAGGGTGGTTGACCCTGGCACTGGCACGACCTTCATGTTTTGAAACGGTAGTGATTTCATTAATGAAAGGGTGCAGTGTGTTTATGACTTAAAGTGGAACAGTTAATCTCATTGTTAAAGGCATAACTTAAAAAGGTAAAAATGATTGCATTACTCTCATGATTGCAAGGTTCAGTGTGCTTATTGATGTTATATTATATCATGGACTGCCGGCAATGAGGAAGGATTCCACGAGCATGATTGATGTTATGGGCGTGAGACCCATGGTTATATTTGAGTAATGACTTTGAGGGCATGCGTCCCTGATTTGACATGACTGCTTATGTATTGTATCGTAGTTTGGCTATCATACATGTCTCTGCTTTGTATAGATGTTATGATCTCATTACTGATATTTTCGATTTTACATACTTGGTACATTCTTCGTCGACCTCCTTCTGCGTTCATCTGCGCAGGTTTAGGTACGCAGTTTGGTGATCTGCAGGTGTAGGACCCTGCTCCGAGTTTTTGGATAGCTCCTTTTATTCAGGAGTTTATCATTTTGGTATAGATCCTTCATTACAGGCTTTTGTACAGTTATGGGTACGGCGGGGCCTTGACCCGTCATAGTTCAGTAAAACTCTTAGAGGTCTGTATTCATATGTGGGATTGGACTCATGTACAGTGTAGTGCCTTTTTATTATGTATATTATATGGCAGCCTTGTCGGCTCTGCCCTTTCATGTTCGTTGGTTTTTTTTTAAAAACGAGTTGTTATTTAGTTCCGCGGTTTACTTGTGTCAGTTAGGTAGAAGGGTGCCCATGTAGGGCACCAGTCACGGGCCTGGGGTTCGGTGCGTGACAAGCACTTCCTTTGTTTCTATGTACTTTTCCACCTTTTTCAAGGCCCGAATTCAATAACCAAACGCCACATTTAAGGCCCAACAATTCAGCAAATACAAAGGGGATTACACGCCTAATAGGACGTGTAAAATTCTGCTCCACAATCAATATAAAACTGTCCATTCCTTAAGGCACATTCTCGGCAATAACACTATCCACAACAATATCAAATGTCTTTAAATTTCCTTTTTCAATCCAAGTTGTTATCCCAACATGTTATATACATAATAATAATTACAATAACTATAAATCCTTTCTTCCTTAACATGCGACGATTGTAACTATTGACCAAATTGATTACAACATTAATGGCTAACTTGTCCATTTTCGGTTTTTAACATGTCGACATGATCCAAATCTTTTCAAACTTCATTCTATATACCACATGCTCATTTCTTAACTACTATAACATGTAATCTTCAATTACATTAAGAAGATGAATATTTTACCTCAATAATCCCTAATAATGTCCAAGCGTAAAAGTCGATCCTTAGCAACTTTTAGCTCATCTTCTTATGTTCCAATCCGCTCCAAGCACTCCTTAGAAGCTCATGAAGAACTCCTCTTCAAGTTCCATCTTCAAAGTTGAAGAACACCATAGGTTTTCGCCTTGCGACTAACGTGAAAACGTCATTTTTCCGGAATCTTTCTATTGAGATATCCTTACATACCCCTAGGAACCTTGGGTTAAAGTCTTGTGAATTATGATCCATATTTGCAAAATTTTCTTCTCCTTTTTTCACCTAAGCCGAGAGCACCCCTTCAAGAACAATAAGTTCTTGAAAAAATTTCTAAGTGTAGAATGTCTTGCACTAGTAATGGATATATACTACAACCAAGGGCCTAGATTAAAACACTTGGATGGCTAAGATGTGGTCAATTATCTCAAGCTAAGTTGACCCCTTTGACTTGGTCCATTAATCTTCATCCAACAAGCCCATGTGGAGGGTGACACGTGTCGCCCTCCCATTGGTCTAAAATATTTCGTTTCTCGAAATTTCCGTAATTGGCCATAATATCGGAAACCTCGTGGGCCCCACAAAAACGTAAAATTCTCGGGTGGGCCCCACGTATCCAACTCTGAAAATAAAATTCCATAATTCTGATAAATTCTAAAAGTCTCAAATATCAAATTCGGGAACTCAATTCTCATTAACGAACAATTATTCTTCCCGAGGCTCGGAAAATTTTTCCTTCGGAAAAACAATTCTTTATTTCGTACCAATTTTCAAGTCTTGTGTTCTCGCGTCTATTCTCTTATTCATGTCCTGGAATTACGGGGTGTAACATTCTTCCCCCCTTAGAAACATTCGTCCCCGAATGTTCTTTCGGAGCTCACTCTAGCATTTCTCGGTAGTCTCATAAAACTACACTTAATGAAATCCAATTATGCTACATATGGCCCTAATACATCGCACATGCATATCCATACATCATAAGCCAAACGAGAAAACAAATCCAAAGTGTGCACCATCACTATTTACTCCCATTCATGGCCTAAAAGGATTATCTCTTCGTACCTCCAACTTATACTAGCATACGTACATAACCTCAATACCGATTCTGGCCTCCAATCTTTTGGAGTCAATCTATTAAACAATGTAAGGCCATTTCCGGCTCTCACGACCTGGTTCCGGTGGAACGCGTCCACGAACCCGTAAAACAATTAACTAGATTTGGGCCTTGCACCCTCGTGACCCTGTCACGTAGCAGAACTACTACCAACTGATCCCACTCCATTTCATGCTATGGGGCGACCCGTAATAGGTCCTCACCCTGACCCACCGTCGCACTTAACTCTTACCCTTAGTCTGAATAAAATCTTATTGCCCGAGAAGGCCTTATATACCTAAGGTCTCGGCGGTTATCAATATTCTTAGGCTCGCAATTTCCATGCTCCAAGCCTACCTTACCAGTCCCCCCGTAAACGGGTACAATAACTTCTCATAATACAATAACCATGTTGTCTTGATCACAACAACCATTACTTACTCCATACGGATCTCATCTGTACCATTCTCTTAAGCCTACCACGTAGCTTAATCTATTAACATGGCATTCCGTTAAGTTCCTTAACATGACTTCTTAAGGGTTCAATACCTTCTCAAGCAGCTCATCATTTCCCAATTATCTCAAAATAATACGTAAAACCTCGATGAGAATTCATTAAGTTTCATACCTTCCCGGTATCTATTTAGTCCTTACCAAATCCTGGTAATCTAAAATCATTCTAGGCAACACGTGTCTGACCCTCATACATAACTTCTTATAGATGTATGTCATAATACCAAATATACTACAATCATTACAAACCTGGATACGCAATCCACATAGCCCTTCCTGGGTCACTGTTGTCTTTCTCATAGCTGCAATCAACATAACTCGTTAGGGAGAGACGACCCTAACAACACAGCTCTATCGCACGATCTCAGAGTGAGAAGAATGAAAACCAATCCTAAATGTCCTGCAGCCTCCTGATTATAGATGTGGTGCACAACACACCGATAATCAAGACACTACTAGACACGGTGTGTAGACACTTTCCGAGGACTAACTGTTCTGATACCACTTTTGTCACAACCCGACTTCAAGCTCGGGCATGGTGCCCTACACAGGCACCTTCTATACATCTGATACAAAATAACCGCGGAAGATAAGTAACACATTTTTTTTTAAAACAAAGGCAAAGCCGATAAGGCTGCCATAATATAAATCACCCAAAAGGGCCTACACTATTCAATAATGTAATTACAACTCTAGTCAGTCCAGCCCACACATGAATACATACCTCTAAGATTTTGGACAAATACTATGACGGGACAAGGCCCCGCCGTACCCCTGAATATACATAGCCATTATGACAAGCTCCGGAATATTGGAGCCATCTCAAAATGCTGAACTAGGATCCTAAGCCCGCGGATCCACAACTGTGTATCTAAACCTGCGGACATTTAACGCACTCGGCGGGGTCGCATACGTGTACCGAATATGGAACGGAAATAAGGTACAGTAAACAGATCATAATTGTACAAAAGAATGACAGGGGCATGTATAAAAAGTAAATACCATATTCTACCATGCCATTACAACTCATGAACTTAATCGCACATTATTATCTTTTCCCATTTTTCAATAAGAGTTATAGTCAAATTCTTACGTACATACTTAGGAAAAATCATCAAGTTCATAACCATATAACTTACTTATCTTGCATAACATAATCCTGCCCTTTATGGAGGGACGCCTCATTTTGGAGTTCACTTTGATTATCCATACGTAATAACGTAATCCGACCCATTTGCGGGACACGGCGAAATCATACAAAAGCCTTCCCACGGCGTATCTTCGCCTACCCATTCGGGACGCCAGAAAGCCACATAAGTCTGCCCATAAAGGTATACTGCATAAAAATAGGAAGCTTATGATCAACTTAGGCCACCTGCCCATAGTATCATTTGGCAATCCTACTCCTGGGACTATTTCACCCGCATAGGCCGTATGGACCCGCATGAGGTAATTTCCTCGCATAGACTGTATCCGCCCGCATAGGTTGTATGGACCCGCATGAGGTAATCTCCTCGCATAGGACTGGTCCGCCCCGCATAGGACTATTTCACCCGCATAAGCCCTACGGACTCACATGAAGTATTCCTCGCATCGTGGGGAGCAAATCCACGGAATATGCAAATGCAACTAGCCCGGGGAATGACCCTGTAATGAAACAATACATCACTAGCACAACCGGCTATCATACATAACATAAGCACCACCGGCTTATCATACATAACATAAGCACCACCGACTTATCATACATAACATAAGCACCACCGGCTTATCATAAATATCATAGCAAGTTAAGAAATCCCTTAACTTCTTATTAGCCTTAATTATTAAGAATTCTGATTTATTCAAACTTAAGGCACTAACATGTCATTAAAAATCCGGGAATTTAACCCAAGGTACTATGTACTTTCATTCTTTTCAAAAGACTCATTTTAATATAAAACCCCAAGATACTAACACCCGTAGTATCAAGGCATGTCTACATTTCAAACAGTCACTACATTTTTAGAAATACATTTCTAGGCTTCTAAATCAAGTGACCCTTATTTTAAAACTTTAAGCAATTGGTACCTTTAAATCAAATTGCCCTTCTTTATTTCAAGTCATTTCTTTGTTTACATTGCTAGAGAAAACCATTCTTTTAACCTTTCATAAAGTTGTTATAACCAACTTCCCATAAAGCCGTTATAACTCTTTATGTCTTAGACAAATTCATTCCTTTTATAACCAAGAGACTTATACTTTCAAATCAAGTTACATAGCTTTCAAAATACTTCAAGTCTCTTAACTTTTAAGAAATCAAGTTTCTTAACTTAGCATATCAAGTTATCAATGCTTTTCCCAAATCAAGTATTCTATACTTTTAAATCAAGTCATTCCTTCCTTTAAGAATCAAGTCTCATAACTTGAAAAATAAAGTCTCTTAACCTTTTAAGAATTCAAGGTTCATAGTCTTAAAACTTCATAACGTAAACTCTTTAAATTAAGTAACATATACTTTTATGCGTTTTGAATAGGTTATACTTGTTTATAACGATCTTATTAAAGCAGCCATGATCAAAAAAATATAATACAATTTTGTCTTATCTTAGTTTCTATGCAGATGGAGAATTCTACTCATTTTAATATAATTGATTGTCGATACATTTTCTTTTATTAACGCTGCAATGGTTCGTTCGATACTTATTCTCATTCGTGCAGTAACTTAGCAAAGTCAACTCGACTCCAAATACTTCCTAATGACTCTTACCAACATCCCCCATAAGACTTGGTAAGAACTTAGGATAACTTAGACATAACTTTCACATAGAGTAAATCAACATACATACCTCTTAACTTCTAAGAGTAGAAGGGACCATGAAATAACACCACATGTATATTTCATACATAGAATCATGCCAAAAGAAGGAAGAGGTTCACATACCTCGCGACGATTATCGACAAGTAGCAAAAAGCTCCAAAGTACTTCAACCTTGATAGCTATTTCATCCTTCAAGTAGAATACGCTATACGTAGTACTTCAACCTATAGTAATCATAACATGTCTATCAACTCCTCACTTTTTAACGTAGAATCATACTAAGTGTAAAGTCACCAAATTCTACGGAAAATCGGACAACACTTCCTTTGTTTCTACGTACTTTTCCACCTTTTTCAAGGCCCGAATTCAATAACCAAACGCCACATTTAAGGCCCAACAATTCAGCAAATACAAAGGGGATTACATGCCTAATAAGACGTGTAAAATTCTGCCCCACAATCAATATAAAACTGTCCATTCCTTAAGGCACATTCTCGGCAATAACACTATCCACAACAATATCAAATGTCTTTAAATTTCCTTTTTCAATCCAAGTTGTTATTCCAACATGTTATATACATAATAACAATTACAACAACTATAAATCTTTTCTTCCTTAACATGCGACGATTGTAACTATCGACCAAATTGATTACAACATTAGTGGATAACTTGTCCATTTTCGGTTTTTAACATGTCGACATGATCCAAATCTTTTCAAACTTCATTCTATATACCACATGCTCATTTCTTAACTACTATAACATGTAATCTTCAATTACATTAAGAAGATGAAGATTTTACCTCAATAAGCCCTAATAATGTCCAAGCGTAAAAGTCGATCCTTAGCAACTTTTAGCTCCTCTTCTTATGTTTCAATCCGCTCCAAGTACTCCTTAGAAGCTCATGAAGAACTCCTCTTCAAGTTCCATCTTCAAAGTTGAAGAACACCTTAGGTTTTCGCCTTGCGACTAACGTGAAAACGTCATTTTTCCGGGATCTTTCTATTGAGATATCCTTATAATACCCCTAGGAACCTTGGGTTAAAGTCTTGTGAATTATAATCCATATTTGCAAAATTTTCTTCTTCTTTTTTCACCTAAGCCGAGAGCACCCCTTCAAGAACAATAAGTTCTTGAAAAAAATTCTAAGTGTAGAATGTCTTGCACTAGTAATGGATATATACTACAACCAAGGACCTAGATTAAAACACTTGGATGGCTAAGATGTGGTCAATTATCTCAAGCTAAGTTGAATTTTCGACTTGGTCCATTAATCTTCATCCAACAAGCCCATGTGGAGGGTGACACGTGTCGCCCTCCCATTGGTCTAAAATATTTTGTTTTCCGAAATTTCCATAATTGGCCAAAATATCGGAAACCTCGTGGGCCCCACAAAAACGTAAAATTCTCGGGTGGGCCCCACGTATCCAACTCTGAAAATAAAATTCCATAATTCCAATAAATTCTAAAAGTCTCAAATATCAAATTCGGGAACTCAATTCTCATTAACGAACAATTATTCTTCCCGAGGCTCGGAAAACTTTTCCTTCGAAAAAACAATTCTTTCTTTCGTACCAATTTTCAAGTTTTGTGTTCTCGCGTCTATTCTCTTATTCATGTCCTGGAATTACGGGGTGTAACAACTACAACACCAATACAATCACATGCATTTTCTTACTTCCAATTTCTCTTAACACGAGTTCATCACAACATCATTTAACTCCAATTACTCTATAAGAAGAAGAAATCTTACCTTACTTAGCATAAAACAGTCCCTACGGCCATTGCACCATTTCTTCAAGTTACAATGACATGCATGCATTCTTTACAAGTTTGAAACCATCTTACTTACATGTTCTTCTTTCAAAATGTTCATCTCCAAAGCTAAAGTTGCTAAAGCTAAAATTGGTCCAGCATTTACCAAAACAGCCACTGTGAGGAGTTTACCATGGCTTAGAACTTAGTAGATGGGCTTAATCTAGGATGGGGGAGTTATTTATTCTTCAACTTAGCTATGAAGGTCAAGAAAAATCTGTTGGAAGAAGAATAGAAAGGGGTATTTAGAAGGGGGTGGTTTTTGAACTAAGGGTGGAGACATGGGAATATGTGGGCTGAAATTTAATGGTACATGTTAGTGTTGTGCCACTTGTTCCACGCGTGGGGGGGGGGGGGAAGGCACAAGTTCCCACAAGTAGTCCACTTATTATTCTCCTCTCCACTAAAATTAATCCCACAATTAATTAATCTTAGACCCCACTTTATTCATATCCTGAAAATTTCGGAATGTTCAACTATTATAATCAATTTTCATCGTCACACTCGTTGGGTCCAAAATTATTCTGGGATCACATCCTTTAGTATACTAATTTCTAATACTCGAATCTTATTTTCTTAATTACGTTATCAAATTATTGCTTTAAAATTACGAGGTGTAACATGTTCGTCGTTGCATAGATGAAACATAGATGAAGTCGTTGCATAGGCTTAAATGAAATGACGTCGTTGCATAGACACGATGCAGATATTCGTCGTTACATAGACGAAACATAGATGAAGCCATTGTATATACTTAAATGAAATGGCGTCATTGCATAGACAAACCATAGATGAAGCCGTTACATAGACTTAAATGAAATGGCATCGTTGCATAGACGAGGTGCAGATGTTCGTCGTTGCATAGAAGAAACATATATGAAGCTATTGCATAGGCTTAAACAAAGTAACATCGTTACACAGACGTAATGCAGATATTCGTCATTGCATAGATGAATCTGTGGCATAGACTTAAATGAAATGGTGTATTGCATATACGTGATGCAAATGTTCGTCATTGCATAAAGGAAACATAGATGAAGCCGTTGCATAGGTTTAAATGAAATGACGTCGTTGCATAGACGCAATGCAAATATGCGTCGTTGCATAGACGAAATATAGATGAAGTCGTTGCATAGGCTTAAATGAAATGACGTCATTGCATAGACGTGATGCAGATGTTCGTCGTTGCATAGATAAAATATAGATGAAGTCGGTACATAGGCTTAAATGAAATGACGTCATTGCATAGATGCGATGCAGATGTTCGTCATTGCATAGACAAAACATTGATGAAGTCGTTGTATAGCTTAAATGAAATGACGTCGTTGCATAGACGTTATGCAGATGTTCGTCGTTGCATAGACGAAACATAGATAAAGCAGGTGCATAGGCTCAAATGAAATGACGTTGTTGCATAGACGAAAGATAGAAAAAGTCGTTGCATACGCTTAAATGAAATGACGTCATTGCATAGACGTGATGCAGATGTTCGTCGTTGCATATATGAAACATATATGAAGACATTGCATAGACTTAAATGAAATGACGTCGTTGCATAGACGCGATACATATATTCGTCATTGCATAGACGAAACATAGATGAAGTCGTTGTATAGACTTAAATGAAATGGCATCGTTGCCTAGACGCGATGCTGATATTCATCGTTGCATAGAAGAAACATAGATGAAGTTGTTGCACAAGCTTAAATAAAATGGTGTCGTTGCATAGATGTGATGCAGATATTCGTCGTTGCATAGATCAAACATAGATGAAGCCGTTGCATAGACTTAAATGAAATGGCGTCGTTGCATAGATGTGATGCAGATATTCATCGTTGCATAGACGAAATATAGATGAAGCCATTGTATAGGCTTAAATAAAATGACATCATTGCATAGATGTGATGCAGATGTTCGTCGTGGCATAGAAGAAATATAGATAAAGCCATTGCATATGCTTAAATAAAATGACGTCGTTGCATAGACGTTGTGCAGATGTCATCATTGCATAGACGAATATGATGAAGTCATTACATAGGCTTAATAAAAATAACGTTGTTGCATAGACGTGATGCAGATGTTCATCGCTGCATAGATGAAACATAGATGAAGTCGTAGCATAGGCTTAAATAAAATGACGTCGTTGCATAGACGCAATATAAATGTTCGTCGTTGCATAGATTAAACATAGATGAAGCCGTTATATAGACTTAAATGAAATGACATCATTGCATAGACGCAATGCAGATGTTCATCGTTGCATAGACAAAATATAGATGAAGTCGTTACATAGGCTTAAATAAAATGACGTCGTTGCATAGACACGATGCAGATGTTCATCATTGCATAGACGAAACATAGATGAAGTCGTTGCATAGGCTTAAATGAAATGACGTCATTGCATAGATGCAATTTAGATGTGCATCGTTGCATAGGCGAAACATAGATGAAGTCGTTGCATAGGCTTAAATAAAATGACATCATTGCATAGACGCGATGCAGATATTCGTCATTGCATAGATCAAATATAGATGAAGTCATTGCATAGGCTTAAATCAAATAGTTTCATTGCATAGACGCGATGCAGGTGTTCGTCGTTGCATAAATAAAACATAGATGAAGTCTTTGCATAGGCTTACATGAAATGGCGTCGTTGCATAGACGCGATGCAGATGTTCGTCATTGCATAGACTCAAATAAATGACGTCGTTGCATAGATGTGATGCAGATGCTCTTCGTTGCATAGACGAAACATAGATGAAGTCGTTGCATAGGCTTAAATAGAATGACGTCATTGCATAGACGTGATGCAGATATTTGTCGTTACATAAGCAAAACATAGATAAAGTCGTTGTATAGGCTTAAATGAAATGACATCGTTGCATAGATGTTGTGCAGATGCCATCGTTGCAGAGACGAACATGATGAAGTCGTTGCATATGCTTAATAAAAATGACATCGTTGTATAGAATTTGTGCAGATGTCATCGTTGTATAGATGAACATGATAAAGCAATTGCATATGCTTCATGAAAATGACGACATTGCATAGATGTTATGCAGATATCATTATTGCATACAAGAACATGATAAAGTCGTTGCATAGACTTAATGAAAATGACATCGTTGCATAGATGTTGTTCAGATCTCGTCGTTGCATAGACGAATATGATGAAGCCGTTGCATAGACTTAATGAAAATGATGTCATTTCATAGACGTGATGATGTCGCTATTATGTTGACGATGATGATAGAGGTGTCGTTGCATGGACGCATTATTGATGATGTCTCTACATGAATATAATACTGATGTGACATCGTTGTGTAGACGTTTTGCGTTTACGACCCGTATGGGTTGAAATGATGTTGAAGTTCTTGCAAACCCAATCTGGATGAAGAGTTAATGCATGGATATAGGTAATGTAAAAATGAATAAATGAGGATTAGAATATAACCCTGTGAGTCGAAATACCGTCCTTGTACAGACATAATGCAGTTGGGACCGTGTAGGTCAAGATGATGCTTTTGTACAGATACCAAACATGAATGTGATCATCGCGGACTGAACAGTGATGCGGAAGTTTCTTGCGAAACTAGGAATACATGTTGCGGCTTCCTGCCTTTGTCAACCTGAAAACTAAAAGAAATTTGTGTGTTTGGGCGGATGGGCAGTTGATTCGTGTTGCCTTTATAGCTTTGGCTCTTGACGCTTGAACGCTCAGACTGGTTTGGACCGAAGGCTTAATTGGCTGGCTCTTTTCCCTGTCTATTGTCGTCTTCTCGCAGTGAATCATTAAAATTCCCCAGTTTTTGGTAGATGAAGATGTTGACCTTTCAACTTGGCAATATTGAGTCATGCGTAGTAGCTTGCCTGCTCTATCAAAGTGATCGGATGAGCTTATTTTGTTATATGAAGAACAAAGGGAGAAAGATTTCTAAAGGGTGTGACCGAAGCCGATGTGGCTGCCTACGTATCCCGCTGAGGGAATCAGGTCAAGACGTAGTTCATGATGCAAAAAATAGGATTGTAAGGTTTTCAAAAGTTGGACCGAAGCCGATGTGGCCGTCTACGTATCCCGTCAAGGGAATCAGGTCAAGACGTAGTTCGTGATGCAGAAAATAAGGATTTTTATGATTTTCAAATAATGGGCGACCGAAGCCAATGTGGCCGCCTACGTATACCGCAGAGGGAATCAGGTCAAGACGTAGTTCGTGATGCAAAAAATATGATTTTTATGATTTTCAAATGATGTGAGACCGAAGCCAATGTGGCCGCCTACGTATCCCGCAGAGGGAATCAAGTCAAGACGTAGTTCATGATGCAAAAAATAAGATTGTAAGGTTTTCAAAAGTTGGACCGAAGCCAATGTGGCGCCGCCTACGTATCTCATCAGGTCAAGACGTAGTTCGTGATGCAAAAAATAGGATTGTAATAATTTTCAAGTGATGTGGGACTGAAGCCAATGTGGCCTCCTACGTATCCTGCAGAGGGAATCAGGTCAAGACGTAGTTCGTGATGCAATAATAAGAATTTTAATATACATATTTTGTCATTTTTTTCTAAAAAGAAAACATAATCATGTTTTGACTTCAGTTGGTATCAACAATTAGTATTGTGCATAAGGATTCCTGTTATTTACTTTCAGTTTAAACGAGACTGACTCCAGGGTAATTCATACAGCTTTAGATGGTACCTTAGACATATCTAAGTATCGACACACTTGCTCGCAGCCAAGGTTTCGAACTACACATATCCTCATGTTTCAAATGCCCTTACTGAAAGAAAGTCTCATCCTTACATATATTCCAGTATTTTGAATTTTGGACGTTTAGAGAAACCCACTCACACTCAGAAAGATGTTCAATGCATGCAATTGTGATACCATAGGCTTGATCGTCATGTAAGTATCCACTAATGTGATAACCCTCAGTATAAGATCATGTAGGGCTTGTCATGAGCTTGTAATGTATGTTTGGGGGAAGGGATGTATATCATTTGGGTAAAAAGTGATTAATCCTTCCTCGAGCATTGGACTACGTCCGTGCTTGATATTTGTGCGGTTTAATGCTGACCTGCTTCCTTTTTTGTCTCAGTTCTTTTGTACTGACTTCTTTTTGAATCTTTCGTTTGGAGCCCCTTTTTTCAGAGTTATTTTCTCATTTCATTCATCATTTTTTTTCTTGATAATGTCGGGGCTTTTGATTTCTTCTTTTTATGAAGTCGTCCTTTGTGTTTTTTTTATTTTCCCTTTTGGGACTTTGACAACTTTTGTCTTTGAAAACTTCAACTAAAATTTTTGTCAGCCACTTGCACATTTCTAAAGCGCTCAAGGAGGTCGGGTCAAGAGAGGGATAGTGTGTATGCACTCCGAAAGGGTATAGACTTAATATTTGGTTGTCAAAAGAATAAGTTTAGGCTCAAAGTGGTATTGCGACGGATAATGCTATTTGGTAGGCTGGAAAGGCTCAAACGGGTCAAAAAGGAATATGATCATTTCCTATACCGAGCGTTACTCAGGATTTCATCTCAACAAACATTCAAGCCAAGTTCTAGATCATAATGCAACGCAATTGAACCTATTCTAAAAAAACTCACCACACAATACACATGAAACGATGAGGTTGATTTCGTTCTTATCTTGAAAGCATGCAACACAGTTTCATTACAGGTGTGGATGAGAGGTATCAAGAGAATCTATGGTTTACCACGAAGTAAGTCCTTTTCACAACACCGATTGTTATTTATCATTTCTTATGCACACTCCTAACTGTGTTGGTATAAACTAAGTCAAACAATGATACTTCAAAAATATTATTGTATTTCTGAATACGTTTTTTTTGTATTTTGAATAAAAGTTTTATATATTTTTGAATAAAGGGTACCGAACCCGAATAGGGCTGCCTACGTATCTCAATTTTGATGAGAATCAGGTGCGCGTAGTTCGTTCAGATAGGTTATAAAATATATGCTTGAAAAATAATTTATCCATGATATGATAGCAAGAGTAAAAGTTGTGTTAAAGAAATTATTGTCCACTATAGAATGAATGCAAAGTAAAATAATTGTCCATGATATGATAAATGTAATAAAAAAATGTATGTGATAGTATGAATGTAATGAAAAAATGAATGTATGTGATATGATGAATGAAATGCATGGGTGAATCGAATATGTCCTCCCTTTTATTATTATCATTTTTTTATGTGGTGCCGAACCCAAGATGGGCTGCCTATGTATCACACCGTGTGGTGAGAATCAGAGTGCGTAGTTCGAAAGATGTGTTGTGCAATGTAAGGAATTATATAATGAAAACTAAGCACATCAATTAATTTACAATTATGTATAAAATACAAAAGTATAGAAAAACCCAGAGTGATGTGTTATACCCCGTAAGTACAGGACATGTAAAAGAGAATGTACTTAAGGAAACAAGACTTGGAAATTAGTACGAAAGGAGGAATTGTTTTTCTGACGGAAAATCTTCCGAACGCCGGAAAGGAAAAATGTTCGTTGTTGAGAATTGGATTCTCAAAATGCATTATTTGAAGAGTATGGAACTCTTAACTTTTTGGAAATTTATTTTTACGGATTTGGTCATGTGGGGCCCATCCGAGGAATTTTACATTTTTTTGTGGGGCCCACGAGGGTTACGGAATTTTATGGACGAATGAGAGGGCGACACGTGGCACCCCCACAAGGTCTTGGTCGAATTAGTAAGGGGGTAAAATGGTCATTGACCATCTTGGAAGATAAGTCTTGCTAGCATGACATTGTTGACTTGTCAACTTGTCCACATAGGCTTGATCCATGTGATCTTCATCTAAGCCTCACATTTGTTATAATCTTGGCCATCCAATGTGTTATATAAGCATACTAGTAGTAGCAATACTTGGCATTTTACACTTAGAAAAATTTGAGAGACTTGTCTTGCACATTATAGTGCTCTCGGCTTTGTCCCATTTCCAACAAGAAAATTTTGTAGTTTTGATCCATTAGCCACAAGACTTAAACCCAATGTCCCTTAGGGTATTGTAAGGATATCTCAATAGAAAGATTGCGGAAAACGACGTTTTCGTATTAGTCGCAAGGCGGAAACTTAAGGAGTTCTTCAACTTTGAAGTTGGAACTTGAAGATGGGTTCTTCATAGGCCTCTAAGGAGTGCTTGGAGCAGATTGGAACCTAAGGAAAGGAGCTAAGAATTGCTAAGGCGCGACTTTGAATCTTGGAAATTTTAAGGGCTTGGAAAGGTATAAATTTTGTCGTTTTAGTAGTTAAGACTTACTTATTGATTGTAGCTATGGATATTAGCAAGCATGAGTTATATATTATGTAGTTGGATTGGTGTATTGGCTATTGGAACCCTAATCCGAAAACTAGCATGTTAGCCCTAAGATTTCAATTCAAGTCGATTATTAGTAAAGTCGTCGCATGTTGTAAAAAGAAGGAAATGGTAGTTGTTGAAGTTGTTTATGACTATATAACATGTTAGACCTTAGAACTTGGAATTGGAAAAGGATTGGAAAGGACTTAGTGTTATTATTTTTGTTGGCCGAGAATGGCTAGGTTATGGAGCTATTTCGTATGAATTATGGGGCGGAAATTTTACACGTATTGTAAGGCGTGTAATCCCCTTTGGTTGGTTGTTGTTTGGAGCCTTAAATGTGGCATGTTTGGTTATTGATTTCGGCGTTGAAAAAGGTGGCAAAGTGAGTAGAAACAAAGGAAGTGCTGCCCGATTTTCCGTAAGAATTAGAGACCGTATACTTAGTATTATTCTACGTTAGAGACTAGAAGTTGATAGTCTTGTTGTGACCATTATAGGTTGACACTTCTACGTACGGCGTATTCGGCTTAGCTTGTGGATTTAGCCGAAAAGGTATGTGAAATATCTCCTCTTCTAGCATGATTCCTTAAGATAAAGAAAGTAAGTTCTACTCCTTAAATGATCCATTCCTTGGTTGTACTTGGATTGCCTAATATAGAATTTGTTCTATGTACTTCCTTGATTGTACTTTGATGTTTAAATTGTAAGTTGTATAATCCATTTCCTTAGTGAAGTTTGGATTCTTAAAAGTGAAAGTATTTTACTTAAAATACATAGAGTCTTGAAAAGGAAGTGGTTTCCAAATCTTTTGGCTAGTGCCTTAATTCCAAAACCTAAAGGTCATTATAATGACTTTAGGGGAGTCAAAGGAGTGCTTTACTTACTTGTTTTAAAAGAGGAGAAGTGACATGATTTAAGAGAAGTAACTTGTTTTAGAGGTGTGAGTTACTTGAGGTTTAAAAGTAGAAGAAACTTGTTTTCTAAATATTAAGAGACTTGTAGTATTTTAAAAGTGGAGAACTTGATTTGTAAGTATGTGCTACTTGGTTTTAATAGTATAAGTCTATTGGTTATAAAAGGAATGGATATGTCTAAAACCATAAAGGGTTATAACGGCTTTATGGGAAGTTGGTTATAACGACTTTATGGAAGGTTAAGAAAGTTGTCTATTTTGATTAATGGGCATAAGTTGCCTAGATTGTGAAAATTTGAAGTTACTTGATTTCAAGCCTTGAAATGAGTTTTCTAAAAGTGTAGTAACTTACTTTGAAAAATAGACATGCCTTGATACTACGGGTGTTAGTATCTTGGGGTTTTACATAAAAATGAGTCTTTTGAAAAGAATGCACGCACGTAGTACTTTGGCCCGCTTAATTGAGAATTATTCTATGTGTGCCTTGATAAGTACTTTGGCCCGCTTTAATTGAGAATTATTCTATGTGTGCCTTGATAAGTACTTTGGCACGCTTAATTGAGAATTATTCTATGTGTGCCTTGATAAGTACTTTGGCTGCTTTAATTGAGAATTATTCTATGTGTGCCTTGATAAGTACTTTGGCCTGTTTAATTGAGAATTATTCTATGTGTGCCTTGATAAGTACTTTGGCCTGTTTAATTGAGAATTATTCTATGTGTGCCTTGATAAGTACTTTGGCCTGTTTAATTGAGAATTATTCTATGTGTGCCTTGATAAGTACTTTGACTTGGTTAATTGAGAATTAGCCTATGTGTGCTGGTGATAGCCTTTGAGTGCAAGTATTATGTTTTATTACGTTGCCGCGATTCTCGGTTGGAGGGCCGACTGTCATGTTGTAAGTTACTTGGACGTACCGACAGTGATGTGGGATTCCACGGGTATGCTTCCGTTATTTGTAGTACTTGGGTTAAATTCCCGGATTTTTTATAAAATACATGGTAGTACTTACGTTTTTTTTGACGGTCGGTTGAGATAGGGTAAGAGTATAAGTGAGGGGTAAACCCCCAAGACGTTATACCACCTTCTCCAGGGTAAGAGTATAAATGAGGGGTAAACCCCCAAGACATTATACCCCCTGCTTGTTTTGTTTGATGGTCGGTTGAGATAGGGTAAGAGTATAAGTGAGGGGTAAACCCCCAAGACGCTATACCACCTTCTCCAGGGTAAGAGTATAAATGAGGGGTAAACCCTCAAGACATTATACCCCCTGCTTTACCACCTTCTACAGGGTAAGAGTATAAGTGAGGGGTAAACCCCCAAGACGTTATACCACCGGTGGGCCTTGGTGTTCATGTATTCCTATTGGTGTTGTACTATATCATGGACTGCCGACAGTGAGGAAGGATTTCCACGGGCATGATTGATATTATGGGCGTGAGACCCATGGTTATATTTTAGTAATGACTTGAGGGCATGCGTCCCTGACTTGTTATGACTGCTTATGTGTTGTGTACTGTAGGTTGGCTATCATACATGTCTCTGCTTTGTAGATCGTTATGATTTCATTACGATTTCATCGCTTCACATACTTGGTACATTCTTCGTACTGACCTCCTTCGGAGGGCTGCGTTCATGCCGCAGGTTTAGGTACGCTGTTTGGTGATCGGCAGGTGTAGGACCATGCACAGAGTTTTTGGATAGCTCCCTCTGTTCAGGAGTTTATCTTTTTGGTATAGTTCCTTCATGATGCTTTTATGCTACATGCACGGCGGGGCCTTGTCCCATCATAGTTCAGTATAACTCTTAGAGGTTTGTATTCATATGTGGGATTGGACTCATGTACAGTGTTGTGTCTTTTGTTTATGTATATTATATGGCAGCCTTGTCGGCTTTGCCCTTACACGTACGTTAGTTTAAAAAAGAAGAAGAGATGAGATATTATTTAAATTCCGCAGTTTACTCGTGTTGTTAAGGTAGAAGGGTGCCCAGGTAGGGCACCAGTCACGGGCCCGGAGTTCGGGGTGTGACATGATGTCTCGTTGAATCTTGTTATTGGCTTACTTCTTTCAGTCAACATAACTTCCAGTCATTTCTGTGATGCTTTTTTTCTTCTTTTCTATTTTTTCCCTTTTTTTAACTACCGCCCTCGACTGTTTGCGAGGACGGTCTTCCTGCAAAATTAATATGAAAATGGGTGAGAGTAGGAAAGTCACAAAATAATATAATGTAAGGGTGTGACAATATAGTCAAAGACTCCCCTGATTGATTCGACCGGAATGAAGGTTGATACTTCACAAGGTCCAAGTCGTGCTGTTGAAGAGCGATTTACCCAGTAGAAGTCCCGATTGGAGTGTGACAACAAAAAGTGCAAAAATGCAAATGCTCGCGCCCAGAATTGCAAGCACATGACATAATATGTACAGAGTTGAAATGATAAATATTGCTTTAAATAATATGTACAGAGTTGCTAGTGACAAATAATAGTAAACAAATAGCATGCAAATCAAGCGCGCACCCTAATATGTTTGGGACATCTCTTATGCCAGAGGTGGGCCTATACACCAGATATGCGAGATTGTGATAGATTGATCCAAGCTGTTAAACATTAATGCTTTTGTTGGAAATAAAGACAACATGAATGTACATTTTCCAATTTCGGCATGTCATGATTAAACTTGAATTCATCTATCATTATCACGCTACACATATATGTTTATTGGTCGTTGGGTTGTGAAACTCGTCGACAATTTGGTGGATTTTCTAATTGTGGAGACGATACCAAGGTCCGACCCACCTAAGATATATATGCATTTATGACTTAAAATAATGGTGGTATAGCTCTATCCTACATTTACTAAGATTTGGCTTACTAGACGCGAGGTTCCCAAACGGACTACTCGAGTGAGAAGGCTACGCGGCCACCGGTTGGACCGGACACTCCACGTATATGCCAACTCTCTTAAATTTGGGTTTTATGAAAGAAATTTGCTGATGCACAAAGCGCATCTCGCGCGAGTGATAGTGTCGATTTTCCAGAATGGAAGAAGTATGAGCGGAATGACAATTTAAGGAAAGCAGTAAAATAAAGTAACACTTAAAGCTGTTAATCACAAAATTAAAAGTGAATAATTTAAAGCATTTAAAACAAAAATGAAAGCAAAATAAAGCACAATATTTAATTAACTTGGGTTTGCTATTGTTAAGAACCTGATATTCTCAGTGGAGACGTCATGCTGTCGCGCACGTTTTTTACCTCGGGGTCTGAACGGTGCTGCAACGTTGCTCTTTGGCGCGGTTCCCTGGGTGGA
The DNA here is from genome assembly GCA_029844215.1 of Przewalskia tangutica. Classification (NCBI taxonomy): domain Eukaryota; kingdom Viridiplantae; phylum Streptophyta; class Magnoliopsida; order Solanales; family Solanaceae; genus Przewalskia; species Przewalskia tangutica. Next base: position 137,174,288 of record CM056718.1, on the reverse strand, counting down.
GCAAAATGCTTGTTTTGAGGAGTCGCCACCTAATTAGTTAAGTGAATTAGGACACTTGAACTATTGCAATAAAAATACTGCAATTGATTTCCATTTAATGGTCTGCGAAATTAATGAGATTTTGGATAAGAGTTCTTTATTATCCTAAAGGGAAGGGTTTAGGCATCCTTTAAGATCCGCTAACTTGCGGTTATCCGGTCAAACCTATGTTAATTATTTTGCTAAATAAAATGCATTTTTCTATATAAAAAATTAACTATTTAAAAAATGCAATGACAAGAATAAATAAACTAGAGGCATTTGAAACATGCTTGACGAGCCTAAGAAAATAAAACTAGCGTCGAGTTTTCGATTTTAATCTATCCGTTTTTAATTATTAATTCTAAGTCTGCCTATTCTAAATATTTCAATAATTACAATTACAATGAAAATACAATGAATAATAATGTTTTTTGGAAATTTGAGTGGGCAAATAATGAATAATGTCAAATAAAGCTGAACAAAAACAGAGTCAATTCAAGTTATTGTATGTACAAATCATTATACTTATTTGGCATGAATTTCTCATTTTTCATTATATATGAAAGATCAATATTCCTCTCTAATTAATGAATTATGAATTTTGTGAAATGTAACGCAGGTCCATATCCTATAGGACTCCAAAGCAGATTGCAATGTTAATTGTGGGAAAGATGGGCACATACTTTGCCAAGTCGATACTGATTCGCCAAAAATGCAAAGAGCTTCTTCCTCCCCGCTCAAGCCGATGAATTTTTGTAACCCAAAACAACAACTAGTATACTATGTTACAAAATGTATTATTGAAAGTTAAAGTTTATTGAGGTTGTACCCCTCATACAAAATACTGGAACAATTATTTATCTTACTACTTATCATGTGAGTTTTTCCGTCGGGCCCTACCTGCTAGCACCACTAATCACATTTTTAGCATATAACTGTAATTTCTCATGGTCCACGAGGGCCACCACGAGATACCCTACTGACATATGGAAATAGTAACCGAAAACAGCTTTGTAAAATCCTGCAACCAGAAGGACTCAATCCATATACATATACATACCAAGGCCGACAGGGCCATACACGATTACTATACACAGGACAACTGTCTACAAGCCTCTAAAGAGTATGTAACATCACAAGGTCGGGACAGGGCACCACCATACCCCTATGCATATCCAAAAAATCGTACCATGACTAGACTGCAAATTCTAGAACAAATAGAGTGATACAATATCAGCTGAACCAACAATTTGGTGGATTTCCTAATTGTGGAGACGATACCAAAGTCCGACCCACCTAAGATATATATGCATTTATGACTTAAAATAATGGTGGTATAGCTCTATCCTACATTTGCTAAGATTTTACTTACTAGACGCAAGGTTACCGAACGGACTACTCGAGTGAGAAGGCTACGCGGCCACCGGTTGGACCGGACACTCCACGTATATGCCAACTCTCTTAAATTTGGGTTTTATGAAAGAAATTTGCTGATGCACAAAGCGCATCTCGCGCGAGTGATAGTGTCGATTTTCCAGAATGGAAGAAGTATGAGCGGAATGACAATTTAAGGAAAGCAGTAAAATAAAGTAGCACTTAAAGCTGTTAATCACAAAATTAAAAGTGAATAATTTAAAGCATTTAAAACAAAAATGAAAGCAAAATAAAGCACAATATTTAATTAACTTGGGTTTGCTATTGTTAAGAACCTGATATTTCCAGTGGAGTCGTCATGCTGTCGCGCACGTTTTTGACCTCGGGGTCTGAACGGTGTTGCAACGTTGCTCTTTGGCGCGGTTCCCTGGATGGAGCAAAATGCTTGTTTTGAGGAGTCGCCACCTAATTAGTTAAGTGAATTAGGACACTTGAACTATTGCAATAAAAATACTGCAATTGATTTCCATTTAATGGTCTGCGAAATTACTGAGATTCTGGATAAGAGTTCTTTATTATCCTAAAAGGAAGGGTTTATGCATCCTTTAAGATCCGCTAACTTGCGGTTATCCGGTCAAACCTATGTTAATTATTTTGCTAAATAAAATGTATTTTTCTATATAAAAAATTAACTATTTAAAAGATGCAATGACGAGAATAAATAAACTAGAGGCATTTGAAACATGCTTGACGAGCCTAAGAAAATAAAACTAGCGTCGAGTTTTCGATTTTAATCTATCTGTTTTTAATTATTAATTCTAAGTCTGCCTATTCTAAATATTTCAATAATTACAATTACAATGAAAATACAATACAGAATGAAATAAAAACTGAATTTAAGTGCAACAACAAAAAATAAAACTCTGAAGGGTGTCTTCTTGTTTTAGCCCTTTTAGGAATTCTGCATAAGATGTATCTTCGGATAAGTGTTAGTACGAGAATAAATAATTCTCAAACTGTGACAAGAATTAATAAGTAAACAAAAAGTAAAACCCGTCTTTTGTACAGGGGAGGCCTTGGAAATCAGACATAGATTCCTTCATCGATCATTGTAGTATCTGTTCAAAATCAGTGTACCAACAATGTAGAATTTGTTCTAAATCAGTTTAATAAAATAAAGGGGCAACATCGTCAAAAAAGCAGTCTGAAATCCAATGGATAATTAACAATTCGCAGCAACATAGCCAAGAATGGTTCATAACAGTATAATGAGCAACAATAACGCCGAAAATAGTAGAAACATGGTAGGCCAGTTTACCGGAAAATCAATCCAAATAACCAACAACAACCATAGAACAATGAAGCCAACAAGGTGACCGGAATTTTTAAATTCCGGCCAAAACAAAAATCAATAAAAATCCGCAACAGATACCCAAAGTAAAGCCATCATGGTCGTCGAAGTTTTTAAACTCCGGTTAGTTACCCCAAAATCACAAAAATCAGTCCAACAAACAAAGCGACAAACAGATCAAAAATAAATAGCCAACAGAGGTCGTTAGAGTTTTTAAACTTCGGTTAGTTACCCCAAAGTCATAAAAATCAGTCCAACAAACAAAGAGACAAATAGATAAAAAATAAATAGCCAACAGAGGTCGTCGAAATTTGTAAACTCCGGTTAGTTACCCCAAAGTCACAAAAATCAGTCCAACAACAAGTAAAAATAACAGAAGCAGTAGCTAGTTCACCGGTGACAAGTTATCACCGAAAAATTCAAAATGTCGCTTGAAAACCAAAAATCAGTCCAACAGTACAAGCAGATAACAGGTCCCGAAAAATACAACCAACAGAGGTCGCCAGAGCTTTAAAACTCCGGCCAAATACCCCAAAAATAAGAAAATCAGTCCGACAAACAGTGAAACGGTAGAGGCAGTGACAAAATCACAACAATATAATGGCAACAAAGTCGGAGAACATACTCGCTGGGGCGACAAAGATTATGTAAAAACCAACCTGAAGCAGATTGCACAAAATAAAGCCAACAACACAACAAAAGGGGAAAGGAGGGTCGGCGTCGCCTCGTCGGCAAAAATACCTGAGCGACGTCGGAACCTCTTTCAGGTCAGTTCTAAAAAATGTAAAATAACACAACAAAGAGAAACCAAGTATGATCATGGTTCAGGTGGTCGCCTGCTCACCTGAGCTCAAGCTCCTCGTCGAAGGAGGGTTGTTGGCTGGACTCCAAATAGAGTGAGAGGGGTAAAATAAAATGAGAGAGAGGATGGGGTGCGGCTGATCTTTTGGAATGGAGGGAAATGTGTTATTTTATAGAGATTTTTTAGGGTGTTGATTTGATTTTGGGGGGAAACGATGAAAGTGTGTTGGACTTTATTTTTTGGGCCTCGGATTTTTTAGGGGAATTGGACTGATTTTTTTTATGGGTTGGGTAAGAGGAAATAAAATGGGTATTTGGATGAAAGGGTTTGGTTAAAATATGAAAATGGCTTATTATTTTAAAATAATAATTATCTAAAGAGATGTAAATTATTAAAATAAAATGACGGTGTAATAATAATAAAAATAATCAAAGGCCTAATCCTTAATTAAAAAAATAAGATATGTGATGCCATTTGTAAAAAATAAACATAGAATATTAGGTAAAAATATGATTATTATAAGAAAAAAAAATGACGATAAAAATGTGGTGTCCAAAAATACTTAAAATTGCAACAAATGGCCAAAAGATGGGTCAAAATTAGGTGTCAACAAAGGACTCACAAAATAACACTCTTTTCTTTGAAAATTTATCCTTGTGAAAATAAAAGGTAGTCTGAACCATCGACGTTTACACGATGTTTGTAAAGGTCTCGTTCGGGATAATTTTGCAGTCCTTGCAAACACCTCTGTCACTCTTCCTAAGGAGTATGTAATCTATTTGAGTGTTAGTCATTGTACTACGGTAGGTCACAAAGCGCATCTCGCGCGAGTGATAGTGTCGATTTTCCAGAATGGAAGAAGTATGAGCGGAATGACAATTTAAGGAAAGCAGTAAAATAAAGTAGCACTTAAAGCTGTTAATCACAAAATTAAAAGTGAATAATTTAAAGCATTTAAAACAAAAATGAAAGCAAAATAAAGCACAGTATTTAATTAACCTGGGTTTGCTATTGTTAAGAACCTGATATTCCCAAATGAGTCGTTACGCTTGTCGCACACGCTTTTTGACCCTGGTGCGAGCGGTCCGCAACGCTTTCTTTGGCGTGGTTCCCTAGATGGAGCAAAATGCTTGTTTTGAGGAGTCGCCACCTAATTAGTTAAGTGAATTAGGACACTTGAACTATTGCAATAAAAATACTGCAATTGATTTCCATTTAATGATCTGCGAAATTAATGAGATTCTGGATAAGAGTTTTTTATTATCCTAAAAGGAATGGTTTAGGCATCCTTTAAGATCCGATAACTTGCGGTTATCCGATCAAACCTATGTTAATTATTTTGCTAAATAAAATGTATTTTTCTATATAAAAAATTAACTATTTAAAAGATGCAATGACGAGAATAAATAAACTACAGGCATTTGAAACATGCTTGACGAGCCTAAGAAAATAAAACTAGCGTCGAGTTTTCGATTTTAATCTATCCATTTTTAATTATTAATTCTAAGTCTGCCTATTCTAAATATTTCAATAATTACAATTACAATGAAAATACAATACAGAATGAAATAAAAACTGAATTTAAGTGCAACAACAAAAAATAAAACTCCGAAGGGTGTCTTCTTGTTTTAGCCCTTTTAGGAATTCTGCATAAGATGTATCTTCGGATAAGTGTTAGTACGAGAATAAATAATTCTCAAACTGTGACAAGAATTAATAAGTAAACAAAAAGTAAAACCCGTCTTTTGTACAGGGGAGACCTTGGAAATCGATGAGATTCCTTCATCGATCATTGTAGTATCTGTTCAAAATCAGTGTACCAACAATGTAGAATTTGTTCTAAATCAGTTTAATAAAATAAAGGGGCAACATCGTCAAAAAAGCAATCTGAAATCCAATGGATAATTAACAATTCGCAGCAACATAGCCAAGAATGGTTCATAACAGTATAATGAGCAACAATAACGCCGAAAATAGTAGAAACATGGTAGGCCAGTTTACCGGAAAATCAATCCAAATAACCAACAACAACCATAGAAAAATGAAGAACAAGGTGACCGAATTTTTAAATTCGCCAAAACAAAAATCGGAAAATCCGCAATGATACCCAAAGTAAAGCCATCATGGTCGCCGGTTTTTAAACTCCGTTAGTTACCCCAAAATCACAAAAATCAGTCCAACAAACAAGCGACAAATGATCAAAAATAAATAGTCAACAGAGGTCGTTAGAGTTTTTAAACTTCGGTTAGTTACCCCAAAGTCATAAAAATCAGTCCAACAAACAAAGCGACAAATAGATAAAAAAAAATAGCCAACAGAGGTCGTCAAAATTTGTAAACTCCGGTTAGTTACCCCAAAGTCACAAAAATCAGTCCAACAACAAGTAAAAATAACAAAAGCAGTAGCTAGTTCACCGGAGACAAGTTATCACCGGAAAATTCAAAATGTCGCTTGAAAACCAAAAATCAGTCCAACAGTACAAACAGATAACAGGTCCCGAAAAATACAACCAACAGAGGTCGTCAGAGCTTTAAAACTCCGGCCAAATACCCCAAAAATAGGAAAATCAGTCCGGCAAACAATTAAATCCAGAGGCAAAGTGACAAAATCACAACAATATAATGGCAACAAAGTCGAGAACATACTCATTGGGCGACAAAGATTATGTAAAACCAACTCAAGCAGATCGCACAAAATAAAGCCAACAACACAACAAAAGGGGAAAGGAGGGTTTGGTCGCCTGCAAAGCAAAAATACCGAGCGACGCGGAACCTCTTTCAGTCGGTTCTAAAAATGTAAAATAACACAACAAAAATAAATCAAGTATGATCATGGTTCGGTGGTCGTCCGCTCACCGAGTCAAGCTCCTCGTCGAAGGAGGGTTGTTGGTTGGACTCCAAATAGAGTGAGAGGGTAAAATAAAATGAGAGAGAGGATGCGGTGATCTTTTTGGAATGGAGGAAATGTGTTATTTTATAGAGATTTTTAGGGTTTTGGTTTGATTTTGTGGAAAGGATGAAAGTGTGTTGGACTTTATTTTTTGGGCCTCGGATTTTTTAGGGGAATTGGACTGATTTTTTTATGGGTTGGGTGAGAGGAAATAAAATGGGTATTTGGATGAAAGGGTTTGGTTAAAATATGAAAGGGGCTTATTATTATAAAATAAAAATTATCTAAAGAGATGTAAATTATTAAAATAAAATGACGGTGTAATAATAATAAAAATAATATTAAGAAAGGCCTAATGCTTAATTTAAAAAAATAAGAGATGTGATGCCATTTGTAAAAAATAAACATAGAATATTAGGTAAAAATATGATTATTATAAGAAAAAATGAAAAAAAAAATGACGATAAAAATGTGGTGTCCAAAAATACTTAAAATTGCAACAAATAGCCAAAAGATGGGTCAAAATTGGGTGTCAACAAAGGACTCACAAAATAACACTATTTTCTTTGAAAATTTATCCTTGTGAAAATAAAAGGTAGTCTGAACCATCGACGTTTACACGATGTTTATAAAGGTCTCGTTCGGGATAATCTTGCAGTCCTTGCAAACACCTCTGTCACTCTTCCTAAGGAATATGTAATCTATTTGAGTGTTAGTCATCGTACTACGGTAGGTCACCAAGTGCTCCTAAAGAAAAAGAAAAATGAAGAGGATAAAAAAATGCACAAAATAAAGTAAGTGGTCAAATTTGTAGATCACAAAAAAGTTTGATAAAAAAATGTAGGAACCATGTAATTAAGTACCAAAATAAGCAATTTTCTTCAATATTATTTTGACCAAAAATAAGAAGAAAACATTGGATGTTCCGGTTTTTGACTTTGTATTATTAGTTTGTTTATTGAGACTCTAGAGGAGAGTATGTACTCCCTTTGTTCAAATGTATTTGATATTCTTTTTCTTTATTTTGAAGTTATTTTTAAATGGTAGAGACAATTTCACTAATACTAATATTCTATCATTCCCATTTTGCGATGTTATAAAATGCTTGACACTAACTCATTTTGTTGCAACTTCATAACTTTCAAGTATTCGAACTCATATGTAGTTAACTATTCATATTTTATAGTACTTAATTTATGTGATATTATTTTTGGAAAAAAAGTAAAACGACGTCATTTACATCACGTCTATACAACGACGTCATCACGTCTATACAACGACGTCATCACATCTTTCCAACGACGTCATTTGCACCACGTCTATACAGCGATGTCATCACGTCTATACAACGACATCATTTGCATCACGATTATACAACGACATCATTTGCATCATGTCTATAAAATGATGTCATTTTGCATCACGTATATACAACGACGTCATTTTGTATCACGTCTATACAATGATATCATTTTGTATCACGTCTATACAACGATGTTATTTTGCATTACGTCTATACAACGACGTCATTTACATATCATTTATGCAATGACGACATTTTGCATTACGTCTAAGCAACGACGTCATTCTACATTACGTCTGTGCAACAACGTCATTCTACATTACGTCTGTGCAAGAATGTCATTTTAATTCACATGATCGTATTCTCATATACCCAATATATGCGGCAGTTATGCACTAATCTTTATCTTAGCTCTAGTCTACAGGAGCTTGAATTGGCGGGAGCTTCAGCACAACGTGGAACTATCTCTTGCAGCAAACCGAGATAATTTGTTGGAGAGCTGAACTTTCCAACAAAGGTCAGCGGCCTACTTCGAACGTCGTTCTGCTCTTTTCTAATATTTTGTCGCACCTGCAATTAGTGTCATCATAATTCGACACTGGGGCAATATTTCTTGAATCTGCACCAAATTTTGCGTCTCGACTTACCAGTATCACAATTTTCCTCGCAATTCTATGTCCACCCATGTATCCCTAATCTCCAATCAAATCCCGATGATCATGACAAAATTGGCTGACACTATCTCATTTTGTTACAACTTCATAACTTTCAAGTATTCGAACTCATATGTAGTTAACTATTCATATTTTATAGTACTTAATTTATGTGATATTATTTTTGGAAAAAAAGTAAAACGACGTCATTTACATCACGTCTATACAACGACGTCATCACGTCTATACAACGACGTCATCACATCTTTCCAACGACGTCATTTGCACCACGTCTATACAGCGATGTCATCACGTCTATACAACGACATCATTTGCATCACGATTATACAACGACATCATTTGCATCATGTCTATAAAATGATGTCATTTTGCATCACGTATATACAACGACGTCATTTTGTATCACGTCTATACAATGATATCATTTTGTATCACGTCTATACAACGATGTTATTTTGCATTACGTCTATACAACGACGTCATTTACATATCATTTATGCAATGACGACATTTTGCATTACGTCTAAGCAACGACGTCATTCTACATTACGTCTGTGCAAGAACGTCATTTTAATTCACATGATCGTATTCTCATATACCCAATATATGCGGCAGTTATGCACTAATTTTTATCTTAGCTCTAGTCTACAGGAGCTTGAATTGGCGGGAGCTTCAGCACAACGTGGAACTATCTCTTGCAGCAAACCGAGATAATTTGTTGGAGAGCTGAACTTTCCAACAAAGGTCAGCGGCCTACTTCGAACGTCGTTCTGCTCTTTTCTAATATTTTGTCGCACCTGCAATTAGTGTCATCATAATTCGACACTGGGGCAATATTTCTTGAATCTGCACCAAATTTTGCGTCTCGACTTACCAGTATCACAATTTTCCTCGCAATTCTATGTCCACCCATGTATCCCTAATCTCCAATCAAATCCCGATGATCATGACAAAATTGGCTGACACTATCTCATTTTGTTACAACTTCATAACTTTCAAGTATTCGAACTCATATGTAGTTAACTATTCATATTTTATAGTACTTAATTTATGTGATATTATTTTTGGAAAAAAAGTAAAAATGACAAAATAGCCCCTTATGTTTGGAGTAAGTTTAAAACGGTCCCTTAAATATATTCCTAAGTATTTTTAATTCTTAACTTTGCAAAAGTGAATGCGTTTGGCGTCTACAAAATATTTTCGATTGTTAAATTTTATGAGAACCGAGAAACATAAAAGGATTTAATATGAATTCACATTTTGAGGAGTAACTATAAAAATATATACATGTATCAATATAGATTTGCATATATAAAAGTGATAAAAAGCTTTTCTTCTTGTGCAAGAACCAAGTTTAAAAACTGAAAAAGTTATAGTAAGTAAATAAATATAGTAGTAAGTAAATAAATAAAAGAAGCAGGAGTCACATAATCTATTCTTCTGATTTCTTAAATAATGAAAATCTTCCCACCAGATTAAACACTGTTACAACTTGCCATTTTACAGCAAAATGGTCCACAGTGATGGATTTATAAAATCCTTTGGAATGAATTTCACATTTAAGAACCTACTGTTAGAATAATATTATTAATGTAAAGATCTTATTATGGTATGTTGTAAAAGAATTAAGTAGGATATTATTAAAATTAAATAGGAGATATTATTAGAATTAAATAGGTGATTAAATAGGAAATTATTCTAACACCTACCATAGATTGCTCTTTGAATAATCTTCGCTTCTCTATAAATAGAATTGTTGTGAACATAGGAAAAATTATCATATAGTCACCAAAGTATTATTATATCTAAAGAGGATGAATTCTCTTTCATTCAAAGTGATCTTGTTGTTCACCCTCTTGCTTATTGGGAAAGGTTAGTTCAAGATTTTTTTGTTTAAGTAAATGCTCCCATTGGTTCCTACTTCCTATGTTATTCCAAACAATTTACTTCTTCTGTTTTACTTTATTTGTCATATTTTTAGTTGACACTTATTTTAATAAAGAAATGAAGAATCTTCAATCATTTATGTGGATATAAAAATATTGAGATGGCCGGTTTGAAGAGCAAGCTTGAAAATAAATGGAGAGGTCATTCATTCATAGCAGAAAAAGCGCTCACTCACCTCTTCGGGACTTTCTTTATTCTTTTTTCGTTAAAACAAATACAACTGAAAAAGGCGGTCTCAAATATGCTACATTATTGAATGGGCTAATAATGAATAATGTCAAATAAAGCTGAACAAAAACAGAGTCAATTCAAGTTATTGTATGTACAAATCATTATACTTATTTGGCATGAATTATGAAAGATGAATATTCCCCTCTAATTAATGAATTATGAATTTTGGGAAACAGGTAATGCAGGGTCCACATATCCCTGCCGGACTCCAGCAGATTGCAAGGTTGATTGTGGGAAAAATGGGCAGATACTTTGCCAAGCTGATACCTGCATCTGCCAAAAATGCAGTAGCTTCTTCCCTCCTGCTCAAGCCGATGAATCTTTTGTAACCCAAAATAACAACTAGTATACTATGTTACAAAATGTATTATTGAAAGTTAAAGTTTATTGAGGTTGTACCTCTCATACAAAATATTGGAACAATTATTTATCTTACTACTTATCATGTGAGTTTTTCCGTCGGGCCCTACTCACTGCACCACCAGAATAACCCCATTTTAACCGGAGTAGAAACGGAAGTACTACGTATGGTATGATTCCTAAATTTATTTTAAGGAGTCGTCATCTAATTATTATAGTGAATTAGGACACTTATTAAATAGCATAAAAATGCTATAAATGATCTCCATTTAAAGGTCTGCGAAAGCTATGTGAGATTCTGGATCAGGGTTCTTCATTATCCTAAAGGGAAGGGGTTAGACATCCTTTAAGATCCGCTAACTTGCGGTTATCCGTTCAAACCTAGATTAATTATGTATTGACTTTTATTCTACCTATTATAAGCATTTTTACATAATTTACAATTAAAATAAAATGCAACACAGAATAATAAAAATTAAAATTAAAAGTGACATGATAAAACTCCGGGACATCTTATAGCTCTTTTTAGGTCTTCTGCACAAGATGATCTCCGGGTACCTGCATAAACACTTTAAAAAAAGTGTTAGTAATAGAATAAACAATTTTAAAAGCAATAACAAGAATTAATAAGTAAAGCCAAAATAAATCTGTCTTTGTACATGAAAGACCTTGAAAATCAGACGGAGATTCCTTCATCGGCCAATATTGCTAGAAAACAATGAAATAGATAAAACATTCGAATTCGCGCCAAAACAGTAGTAGTTTTAAACACGGAGGGCTCAGATATATATAAAAATAAAGTAGGACAAATTAAACAAGTGCACATGAGAATTCGCCACGGTGCATGTTGGTTATCTGGTGTAAGTGAAAGAAATCATCATTGCCTAGAAAACTTCATTTATTTTATTTTCCGTCTTTGCAATTGTGGAGGCCTCAAAAATCTACGGATAACTTTTTCATTGGCCATAAGTGTAGTATCATGTTCAAAATCAGTAAATACCCAATATTCAAATGTAGCAATTTGTTCAAAATCAATTTAATAAAAGAATAAAAGGGCAGAATCTCAAAATCAGCCCAAAACCTGTCTGAAAACCAGCGAGAATCAGTGACGTCTTTTCACAAGTATAGAAATCTGTCCAATTCAGTTTAGTAAAAAGGGTCAAAATAGTCCAAGGCCAGTGCGGGACAAATAAATAGTAGCCAAGCCACAACAACATGACGAACACAATCAGTCTGCAAAATAGTGGAAGCAACAACAATATAGTTCGCCGGAAACCTCATAACGTTGCCGGAGACAATCCAAACATTATAAAAATTTGTTAAAGGGTCAAAGTGTCAAAACCAGTCCAAAATGTTCGCAACAGTAGCCACTGATCGCCAACGTCGCCACATATCCAAAAACAAAACCAGTCCATTAGCCATAATAGATGATAGATACCAAAATAAAGTCAAAAGCAAGGTCGCCGGAGTTCTAAACTCCGGCGAGTTACCCAAAATAGAGACAAATCAGTCCACGACCAACAAAATACAAAAAATGAAGTCAGATCAGTTCATAGCCAAACAATATACCAACCAACAACAAATAGCCGTGAAACCAAGTTTCGCCGGAGTTTAAGAACTCCGACGTATTACCAATGTCATGCCCTTTTTCGACCGCGACATTTTTAGCGAATCTCCTGCTTAATAAAAGGTTATAAAATAGTATAAATGCTAAAAGTGCAAAAGAGTGCTAAAAGGTTAAAGGGGTGCTAAAGGTGCTAAATGCTAAAGGGTTCGCGGAGTCGCCACCTAATTAATTTGGGTGAATTAGGACACCTAAATGTTAACTAGTTTAAAGTAAACATTAACTCCATTTTAATGGTCTGCTGAACTTAATGAGATTTCGGGCAAGGGTTCTTTATTAATCTAGAGGGAAGGGGTTGGGCACCCTCTAAGATCCGCTAACTTGCGGTTATCCTGCCAAACCTAGGGTAATTTATTATATTAAAAATGCGTGTTTTGAAAATATAAAAGATGCTTCAAGATATTTTATAAAAGGAGGCATATTGATAAAAGTTTATAAGACTAAGGCCAAAAATGTAAATGATGCAAAGGTTATTTATGGACTAATTATGTGTACATGCAAAGGTTATTTATGGACTAATTATGTGTACTGCTAGCTAAATTAATCTTGCTTAACCTGCGTATAATATATTATATAAAAAGTACTTAAGATGATTTAAGAGTTTAGGAGAAAATTTGTTATGGATTTAATAAGAAACAAAACGTTGGTTTTATGATGCAAGTTAAATTATTTAGATTACTTTGGTAAAATTTAGACATGCATGACAATCCTAAAAGACACATTAAGTAGAAGTGCTCTAATTTTAAATTACCTTTCCCCTTATGTGTTCAAAGGCTAATTGCTCTTGGTTTCCTATTAATTACAAAGTTATATAATAAAATTACAATAACAAATAAAAATGAGATAAGGAGGTTAAGTGAGTAAGGGATTGAAGCGGATGACTCCGTCCTATTTGTTTTTCTAGGAATTGCCGAAGAGGGAACTCGATGGATGTAGATACGGGTTGCCATTTGAAGTAGCTCGTGATGAGTCTCGCCATGAGACTCTTCATTTTTCCTCCAATGCATTTCATGTAAGAATATACGAAAGATAAGGATTAGTACGAGCCCAAATAATTAAATAACAGACAAACACTTGACACATAGTTTGTATTTGAGCAAGCATGCATGTAAAGATCAGCAGATGACAATATAAGATTTCGGAATAGGCAGCCAGCAGGTGATAAAAAAGAAATGAGGATGGCGGTGTATGCAGCAAAGACTGAAGTCAGCTTCTAATATTATACACAAGTCAATCCATTTTGTTCATAGAACTGGAAGGCCAATTCATGAAACATAATTCCGTTATTATTTAGTTATATTATTCTAGAAGGGTGATAATTTCAAACATAAGCATTGTCAGCCTAGGCAATGGGCTGTGAATGCAGGCAGCAGAAACACAATTCAGCAGTCCTAAATGACAAAGTTCAGATTCTAAAATAGGCCCCTGGTCCCAAAGAGAAGATTTCACATTTACAAGAAGACAGATTAACTTCCTACAGTACATGATGCATCTAGATTCAGGATTTAGACTTCGGCAAATGCTCGTAGTCAAATGGTCACTCCTGGCAAACAGAAATGGAAACAAGGCTTCCTTTTTGTTAGGCAGTTTTTTTATAGCATAAATCAGTTCAACATGTGTAGACATTCCCTGGATTAATTGACCTGACAGCGACATCTATTGCTACTTGCTAAACATTTACAAAGATGGGACAAATGAATTTTCCATTCTAGATGCCATATATTCAATTCATTTACGAGTCAATTATAGGCTTGCTTGATGTCCCTTAAGGTCAGATTACATCCTCACCGTTCATTACATGAGACAGAGTCATAAGATTAACTAGCAAACATGCAAACAGGAGACATAGTTTAACATGACACCGCTTGGGTTTGACACAGTACAAGATATTAATACCGACATCATTCAAACAGTCCAAGAGATAGGGCAGGATATAAAATAGATCAAACGACGAGATTTAAAACCCGTGAGACCATAAACACACGTGGTATCCTATTCATGCTATAAACTAAACAACAACAACTCTCCGACAAGTAATGTAAATCACAAAGCACACACCATGACTTTGTTTTGCTTGACAAAGGAAAAATAAGATAATCCAGTCTTAGACTAATCTTTTATATCCAGGTCTTTGCTATACGAATACTAAGATGGCGTTCTGGCCACCTAATGCCAAATACGAACTCCAACACCACATTATGAGCATTAACAATCAAAAATAATAAGTTAACAGTCAAGTAAAACTGTGTCGACATTAAATCAGCAACTTCGACCACACACAACAGCGATTAAAAGCGTTAACATTATCAACAGAGCATATCACTCAAACAGATTGCAAAGTGTAAATCGCATAAGAAACCTGAAAGGGAATGGGTTTACCTTCTCCGGACAGCGACCCGGGGCAGTGTATCAAGTCGTCGATCCGCTCGGGGGTTTTATTGTGATGCGTTTAGAAGAAGAATGAAATTTTTACCTGATTCTTGACTGATATTGCGAAAAAGAAATGCTTTTTGTTTTAATTTCTGTTCTTGCTGCTTCCCTAACGATTTTTAGGATTCTTCTTGCTCCTTGCCAGCTAATTTCCCCTTTATTTTCGGGTGCCTTTAGTCGAGTTTTATTCTGCGAGAATGGATGCCATTTCCTTTGCTGGTTTCGACGGGTTCCTTCTCATGGTCGTGATCTTTTCTCACTTCTCTCTTGATGTGTTTTAACGGGTCTCTCCCTGCGGAAAACTGATGCCTTTGCATGTGTAGGTTGTTGGTTTATATAGTATTGGGTTTCGGTATTAACTGATTTTCGTTTAAGGTAAGCTTCGATTCTTGGCGAGATTTTGGATGAAGATTTGTTACCATCTAGGGACTGATTTCGAACGATTCTCACTGATTCGCGGATGATTCTTACTCGAGGGGTTTATGGTAGGTGATATGTTTGACTCGCCGGATCTTCCTTTCGAAAAATCCGGCGAGGATCTTGCTGGTTGTCGGCGGCGTCTTTAGGGTTAGTTCTTTAGGTTTTCGTTTTGTGGGTTCGTGCGACAGGGAAGGGGCGAAATGGAAAAAATAAGGGCTGGGGTAAGGGTGATGTGCTGATAAGGGAAGAATGGGCTGCGGGTCGGGTGGCAAGGAACTGCGGTATTGGGCCAAGAGCAGCTGGGTTGCGGGTTGGGCTGGTTAGTTATTTTAATTAGGGGTAGAGTTTTAAGTGTATTAGTTTTAGGTGTATTATTAATTAATTAGTGGTAAATTAAATTAATAAATTGTGATTAAATTATTTAGGTGCTTCATTAGTCTGAGTTTTAAAATTATTGCAAAATGCGAGTGTGTTATTTAATTAGTGCTTAATATTTATAATGTGATGCCGTTATTAAAACTTATTTATTATGCGTATTCTGCGAAGTTAAATTAAAAATTGAACGGGGTTTAGACTATTGTTAAATTATTTAAATGCTAAATGTAGATATGTCATTTAAGGACCGCTTAATACTTTTATGAATGCGACGCTATTATTAAAACGCATGTGTTAGATTGAAATTAATTTAAATTACGAATTATGAAATTGTCTTGCTATTAACAAATGCGAATATTTTATTTAACGCGACGTCATTGTCAAATTATTTATTTTTTGTATTCATTTATTTTATTATCGTTTAAGAATTATGACAGAGCTTAAAATTAATAAATACGGACGCGAGACTCTAAGTGCTTAATTTTCTACGTAAGACGCGGTGACATTATTAAATTGCTTATTTATGCATGTATTAACGTTTTATTGTCGCATTTTATTATAAAAAATTATTTTGCAAAATTAGTGTAATTTTATAGCTAATGACCGGACGAGAGGGTCAAAATTGGGTGTCAACAACTTGTCCCTCTTTGTACGGAGATGATGGAAGAATCTTCGGACAAAGACGTTGACTCATAGCCAATTTTATCTCGATCCTCAGAATTAAAATGTTGGGCAATTAGGCAAGGCTGACGCGAAATTCAAAATCTGTCCCAGTGTCGAGTTATGACGACACTGGGTCACCATGGTCGAAACACCAAGGCGGGCTAATGCGGACTCAAAATTTGTTCCAGTGTCGAGTTATGACGTCGCTGGGCTACCATGGTCGAACACCGAGGCGGGCCAACGCGGACTCAAAATTTGTCTCAGTGTCGAGTTATGACGACACTGGGCTGTGGTGCTAGAAATAAGTAAAATAAAAATAACTGGCTTGAACCTGGGGTGTACCGCTATCGACTTATGATGCTGGGTTTTATAGTGATGTGGAACGAGTGGACCGACGCTTGAGGCCGCTTCTGCCATTTGTTGGGAAGGTTGGCCCCCCAACAAATTGCCCCGGTTCGCTGTAAGAGAAAATCCACGTTGTGCTCTTGCTCTTGCATGCTAAGACTTAAACAAACGGTTAGTGCATAACTGTTAAGGCAAAATGATGATGCATAATTTTAAAAGCAATGTAACTGTGAGTAGAAAATGTTATCCTGCCAAAATGTGATACATGTTGTGTTGAGGCGATGCTGCAAATGCTGTGATTTTCGTCCTTGCACAAACGTGTTGCGATTGTGAATGCGGACATGTTGTCCTTACTGCAACTGCCCTTGTAGACTAAAGCTTAAGAAAGAGTTAGTGCGTAACTGCTAAGACAGAATAATAAAGCATGAATAAGAAATGCAATTTTGAGAGTATAGAAATCGCCCTTACGTAGATGTGATATGCTGATGACGATGTCGTTTTCGGACTTGGCGTCGTTTTTGGACATTGCGTCGTTTTTGGGCTTGTCGTCGTTTTCGGACTTTCCGTCATTTTTGGACTTGTTGTGCTGATGACGTCGTTGTCTGGACGTATTGCTGTTGGCATCGTTTTCGGACTTGGCGTCGTTTTCGGACTTGGCGTCGTTTTCGGACTTGTTGTTCTGATAACGTCGTTGCCTGGACGTGTTGCTGCTGGCGTCGTTTTCGGACTTGGCGTCGTTTTCGGACTTGGCGTCGTTTTCGGACTTGTTGTGATGATAACGTCGTTTCCTGGACGTGTTGCTGCTGGCGTCGTTTTCGGACTTGGCGTCGTTTTCGGACTTGTCGTCGTTTTTGGACTTGTTGTGCTGATAACGTCGTTGCCTGGACGTGTTGCTGCTGGTGTTGTTGCGTAGACGCAATGCTGATGACGTCGTTTGCCTGGACGTGTTGCTGATGCTCCTGTAGAATAAATGCTCCTGCAAACTAAGTTTGAGAAAAATTAGTGTATACCTGTTAAAACAAAATGATAAATATTTGAGAAATGCAATTTTGTGGGTAGAGATGTTGTCCCTGATATGCCGGATGAATACTGAGATGTTGTCCTTGCACGGACATGCTAAACGTTGCAACTGACGAATTGCCATGATGCCTTTGTTGTGTGCGTGGGTTGCAACTTTGACTTTATGCCCGAGCTGATGCGCTAGACTTTGTTGCATAATTTTTGAATTCTGAATGTTGATTGTTGATGCCCCTCTCTGCTTCTGCTGCTTCTGTTGCTGATTTTGAACTTTGGATTGTTGTCATATCCTCTGCCTCTGCTGCTTCTTTCTGCTTTTGCTGTATTTTCTGCTTCTGCTAATATGAAGAACTTTTGTTGTATCTTCTGCTAATATGAAGGACCTGCGCTCAAAGAAAATTTTGTGAGTTTGGGGGGCGGTTGATTCGCGTTGACCTATAGTTTTGACTCTTGATGCTCGGATGTCTGCCTTGTTTGGACTCATAACCCCTGCCTGGTTTCCTACCTTGTCCCAGTTCTGAATATTCAAAGGGTGTTTGGCCTAAAGTGGGTCTCAATGGGGTTGTTTGTATATTATGTGTATTTTTCGTTATTTTCAAAATGAGGGAAGGTTTCCTAATGGTGTGACCGAAGTCGATTTAGGCCGCCTACGTATCCCCATGATGGAATCAGGTCATGACGTAGTTCATTACAAGCGAAATTGGGTAAAAATTTCTAGAGTTGGGACCGAAGCCGAAACGGCCGCCTACGTATCCACCAAGGGAATCAGGTCAAACGTAGTTCCATTTTATTACATATAAAGGGAAAAATATATTAAACTAACTATTTCAGGACTCGGCGGGCCAAGGCAGGGGCATGAGTCCATTTCTTCTTGCTTTGTGTCTTCAACGGCTGGGTCTTCAGCAGGATCATCTCTTGCAGCACAACTAGACGAATGACTTATTCAATGGTTAAACAATCTCCGGCAAGGAGCACCTCATTTTCTCTGACGGTTGGTCGATGACTCAACTTTCTTCCCTTTTCGGGCTGGCGTAATAGTCCCTTCCAGACTGTCTTATTCATTTTTAGCTATCATGTTCACATGGGCATCTTCATAACCCGGAAGAAGGTTATTGTTTGCATTGAGAGGAGCATCCTTCAGCCGAATGACCCCCTCCTCGATCAACTCCTCTATTCTGTCCTTGAGTGTATAGCAATTTTCGATGTCGTGTCCCTCTACACCGGAGTGGTATGTACAATGTTTGGTTCTATAGTGCCCTCGGGAAGTAGGCCTGGGGGTATTTCTGGGAATTGGCTGGAGTATTCCTGCGGCTTTCAGCTTCTCATACACTTGGGCTATGGGTTCGGCTAAAGGTGTATAGGTTCTGGTTGGCTTTCTCTCAGCATCTATGCGGGGTTTGGGTCCGTTTGGGGTGCGGGTTCGTGATTGTGGTGAGTATTTTGGGTATGCTGGTTGGGTATGGTAAACATGATATGGGGTGGCGCATGATGCGCGAAAAGATGCACACACTTTAACGCAAGTGCACGTTATCGTGACAAGTAATATAGTCTAGGTAAGACTGAATATCGTCCTCAAGGATTAGTGTTCAAGTACCAATTATCTATCTTTTGTTATCTATTTGGTAACCGATATTTGAGTTTGTTGATTATACTAACAATTATAAATACTAATTAGCTATGTGTTTACTTCAGTAGTGATGGAAATAGGGCTTCCAAGTCGCTTCAACTATCCGCTTATATTACTTATTAATGCAATAAATTATGGTTCTTCTTCTTTTGGAGCTAGCAGGTTTACTAATTCGTTTTATACTCCCGTTAAGGCTATATAAACACTCAACCCCAGTAGCGCTCCTTTCTACCTTTCGGTGATAAGGATGACCCTATAGGAGGATTAAGACCAAAAACCTTGTTAATCGTCACGCGCCATGCGTGAAATTAGGTGTTTAAACCTCTTATTAATGCTACACAAGTAATTGAGGTATTTTCATCTCCAATCCGACCTATGTCTACCCAACTTACAGCATAGTCACAACCTCCTCCTTTCGAAGTTTGATTAGAAATCATATAAATAATGATAATTAGTGATCAATTAATTACCAAGCATTCAAAGCAATTATTGGGTAAATCTCAACAATAAGAAGAAAACCATAAACATGCATCAATTCATAACATAAGTTTCAAGTGATTTGACATGGAAAGCCCTATAATGGAATTAGTTCCTAGCCATTGACATGACAAGAACTAATTCAATATCCAACATAAAAACTGAAAGTAAAGTAAAGAAAAGAAAAGAAAATTACTAAGTAAAGGTCTCCAATCTTCAACTCCAAGAAGTCTTGTGTTTGTGCAAGAAAGGGAACTCTTGAAAACTGCCTAGGGTTCTCTTTTTATAGCCTCCAAACCGCCTTCAACTTTTCCCTTCAGGCCTGGCCCAGAAATCGTCTAAAAACCTGATTTTCCCGCGTCGGCGCCGCGGCGCCGGAACTTCTGCGTTGTTCTGGTGATTAGGCGCCGCGGCGCCGGAACTTCTGCGTTGTTCTGGTGATTAGGCGCCGCGGCCCTGCACTCTGCTGTCTAGAGGCACCGCGGCGCTGCAACTTCTGCAGGTCTTCTGGATATTGGGCGCCGGGCGCTGGACTGATGGCGTGGAGGCGTCGCGGCCGCCCGTGCACAGTTCGCCACTTTCTCGTCTTTTAAGCTCTGAAACCTCCACTTTTTCCCTCTTTTAGCTCCTTTCCCGCCAAATAGCCATTTTAACCAATTTGACTCAAAAGAAAGAAAATCTATCCTAAGACGACACGTATTTGTACAAAAAGGGACAAAAGACTAACTAAAAACGACTCAGAAAGTGTATATAAAATACACCGATCAAATACCCCCAAACTTAACCTTTGCTCGCCCTCGAGCAAAGATAAAAAGAAAGAAATAAAGACTCAAGAAAAAGGAAAATAAAGGACTTAATGACATTGATCACTTTGATGCATTGGTGTTACTTTAGAAAAACATGAAGATTAGCAAAATAATATGCAGGAACATATAGCATGAAATTTTAGCACACTAAACACATTAAGCTAGATATTTCGCAAACTCATTTTTATCATGCTTAATGGAAGTCAAAATACTGAATCATGCATGTTAATTTCAAAAATCCTATGACATTTTTGCTTGCTATTCTCCACTAATCATGGATATGCATATAAGAGATCTTCAGGACTTTTAAGGGTTGTAATGTAGGCTTAGGTATGGGTAGGTAAAAATAGGCATTTAGGCTCATTTTTGTGTACCATAAGCTCTTTAGCTTTTCAGTGTTTCCCTTTTCTTTTGATTTCTTTTCTGCACTTCAAATCTATTTTTCTCCTCTTTTGTTTTGAGAGCATGAAGTGTATTATAATAGCAAGCACCCCCCAAACTTAGGCTTTTGCCTATTTCTTATTACTTTTTAATTGGGGTGCATCAATCTTGTTTGCTCTTTTTGTCTCTTTTTGTCTCTTTTTGTCTCTTTTTTAACACACTCTATTCCAACTATTTCACATTTTTACTTATGGCACAAGTATGAGAATATAGGGTGTCAAAGAAAAAGTTCAATTTTTAGGCTCAATGGGGCTGACTAGGGATATTTTTAATGTCAGGGATAGAAAAGAGTGGTAAGAATTGGCTAACCAAGAAACGTCTAAGTCATCTCCCTAACATGCATATCCTAACTATTTCGCCTCAAATAGCAAGCAATCATAACATATAGGTTTTAATCATTTATCATGCACAATTCAAGCAAGAAACTCCAAATAGACAGATTTTGTGAGTTTTTGGCATATCTAACCTAAGTGTTTAGATAGTTGCTTCTAATTCCATTACATTATTCCACCTTCCTTCACTAGGTGTTTCTAGTAACTACAACATGCATGATCGACAGACAATTATGACTCAAAAAAAAAATTATGACTCAAAAATACACAAAAACAATCAAAAAGACTCAAACATACTATAACAATAAGACACAAATAAGACACCCCCCACACTTAAATCACACATTGTCCCCAATGTGTGTAAGACTCAAAGACAATAAAAGAAAAGACACTTACAGACTTGGTTTTAAAATGGTGGTGGTGGCGGTGGATAATGCATCGACCATTGGTTGAACATGAAACTCATCTCGTCAAATTGTTGGTGCAACTGTTGTTGCCCCTGCCTCAAATCTTGTTATCCTTGTCTCAACTCTTGTTGTCCTTGTATCACTGTGTCGAAATGTTGCATCATCTTTCTCTGGTTCTGGAGCAACTGCTCCATCATAGGCACTGGAGGTTCTGATTCTGTGGTTGGCTGGTGGCTGCTCCCTGCCGCATATTGAGCCTCTATTTCAGGCTCATCTTCGTTCATGGCGGCCTCTGCTGCTGCTGCTGGTGGTGCTGGTGCTCTTCTTCTTGCTGCTGGGGGGCTTGGGTCTGTGAAGGAGTGCACTATCCCATATGACACAGGCAGTTGGTTTCTCTCATGAGTATCAGTGGGTAGGATTGGGACCCCATTCATGTGGCATAAACTAGTGATAAGTGAGCCATGTCCCAACCCACCTGTTGTTACCAACCTGTTGATTTCTTCAATGCTTTGCACTATCTCCTTCCCCACATCAATCGTCTTCCCCGTCATGATTCCATATATCAATTTGATCCTATCTTCTGGCACTCTGGTAAAGTGCGTTGATGGAATCAGACGGGCACTGATGAAATACAGCCAACCCTTGGCTGCTTTGTTGAACTGACACCTGCTCAATCCTCTTGACCCATTTCTGGAAATATCAAATGCAGCCTCAGGGTAGCTCACTGTGTCTGCGACGGCATTCCAGTCGATGTTGGTGGTGCTTCTAGACCATGTTCTGAAGTAGCTTCGGTCATCACCTCTTTCCTCAACATCAACTGTTCTTAATGTCGCATTTATCGCTTCTGCCGTCACAGGCATATATCTTCCCCTCACAAAGCATTTATTGTCCACCTTCTCCGGAAAGTTAGCATAGAATTCACGCACCATCGCTGTGTTCATTGGTGCTATCTTTTCCGGGTTTACAAATCTCTTCCACCCCATCATCTCAATCATTTCCCGAATGGGCTCATAGACATCCTCTTCCCCAAGCGAATCCCTTTGATAGTCCATTCCCCTTTCAGGGATTAAGGGCCTAGTACTAAGCTTTTTGTATCTTTCATAAGCTTGATGGCTAATGAACCTAGTATCATCGTATTGAGGGGTTGAGGTGGATGTGGAGGCTCTTCTCTTTCTGGCAGACATGGTTAATTCACTCTTTTGCAGCGTTTTCTTAGTATCACAAATTTTCCCCAACACTATCACACAACAACTAGCAGCTACAACACTATCACCCCCAAACTCCAACTCCTGCACTACACAATACCCACACCCTCCTTGTATACTCCTTCTCTAAATTTCACAACCAAATTTTCAACACCCCAACGACTTCAACAATGCAACACTCCTCCAAACTACTACCTCCTTTGACTACTGTAAAACTTTCAAGAAAAGATGAAGATTACCTTTTTGACGGTGTTCTTCAAGGTTTTCTTGCTTCTAATGGTGATTTGAGGCACTGGGATGAAGTTTTGTTGGTTGAAATGGTTAAGGGTTTAGGGATTTTACGAGTTTTTGGTTGTGTTTGGGTTTGATTTATGGAAGATTTGTGGGTGAGGTTTGAATTTTTGTGGGTGTTGTGGAGAAGAAAGGCCAGGTTTTGGTTTGAAATTGGGGAAAATCGGATTTCTGGGCGTCTTTTAATTTCTGGATTTCCGCTTCGGCGCCGCGACCCTGCTATCGGCGCCGCGGCGCCCGACTTACTGCACTTCTTCGGGTCTTTCGCGCGCGACCGCTCCCGGAGCCATGCGCTTAGACTTGGCAATTTTTTCGATTTTTGCGCCGCGCCGCTCTGAAATGGCGCTTAATCTTCGCGCTACGCTCTTTTGGCGTCGTGGCCCTGCTCCTGGGCGCCGCGACTCTCACCCGTTTTTCTGGAAATTCTAGCTATTCTTCAGTTTTCGCCGTCCAATTTTATTGTTGGCCTGCACCTGTTAACACAACACAAACACTACCTCCGTGAGACTGTTCTAACTACATTAAAATAAATAATTTAAAATACTTTGGGTTGCCTCCCAAATAGCGCTGTCTTTAACGTCTTTTAGCCGGACGCAAGTTCCTTAACTCAAGAAGTGTGGGGTGGATTAACCCCACAACCAATCCATTTTCTCCACATTTTTCGTTTTCTTCTTCTTCTTCTTCTCTTCTTAAAATTATCTTCAAGGGAAGGTTCAGGAACACATACCTGCTTTTGCGGAGGTTCGGCATCACATACCTGCTTTTGTGGGCTCATCTCCCTTGGTTTGGCTTGTACTGGCTCACAGGGGGTTTTGATGGTGCTGATTGCAAATCACCTGCTCATGATTGGTGGCTCGATAATGTGTTTAAATACTTTAAACACCATTTCTTCCTTCTCCACCCTCAACGTCAGCTCTCCTCTTTCTACATCGATCAGGGCTCTCCCTGTCGCCAGGAATGGTCTCCCCAATATGATGGGGATATCTGCATCTTCTTCCATGTCGAGAATGAGGAAGTCCGCAGGAAAAAAGAATTTTCCTACTTTAACCAGCACGTCCTCAATCTTCCCCCTTGGGTGTACAGCTGTTCTATCTGCTAGTTGTAGGCTCACCGTGGTTGGTTTGGATTCACCTAACTCCAACCGTTTAAATACTGACAAAGGCATCAAATTTATGCTTGCCCCTAAATCGCAAAGAGCCCTGTTGCATGTCACCTTGCCAACTGTGCAAGGCAATGTAAAGCTCCCTGGGTCTTTTAGTTTAGGGGGAAACTTCTTCTGCAGGATAGCACTGCACTCCTCCGTTAGTGCTACCATCTCATACTCTGTCAGTTTCTTCTTCTTCCCCAAAATCTCTTTCATGAATTTAAAATAAGAGGGCATCTGCTCCAACGCCTCTATAAAGGGTATGTTGATATGCAGCTTTCTGAACGTCTCCAAAAATTTGGAGAATTGTTTATCAACTGCCTTCCTCTGCAATCTCTGTGGGAACGGGATCTTCTCAGTATACTCCTTCTCTGGAGTTTTCTCTACTACTGGGCGAGCTTCAACCACCTTCTCTTTCTCTATCTCTGCCCTTTGTTCAACTACCGGCTGAGGTGACTGCTGCTCCAACTGTTTACCACTTCTCAACTGTATTGCCTGGCATTGTTCTCTCGGATTCATCTATGTGTTGCTTGGCAGTGTACCCTATGGCCTGCTGTTCGATTGCTTTGCTAGTTGACCCACTTGTGTTTCCAAGTTCCTGAACGAGGATCTAGTTTCTGTCACGAACTGGGTTTGGGCGTTGGTGAGTGCCAACAAAGCTGCTCTCAGCTCATCTTGCTTTTCTGGCTGAACAGGTGCATTGAACTGTTGAGAGGGTGGGGCCTGAGTAAATGGCTGCTGATTCTGGTGCTGCTGGTTTTGGTACTGGCCTCTATATTGATTCTGCTGCCCCTGGTCTCCTCTCCATGAGAAATTTGGGTGATTCCTCCACCCTGGATTGTATGTGTTGGAGTATGGGTTGTTTTGGGGCCTCTGGTAGTTACCCACAGCTTGGCACTCTGCCTGCTCGATTGGCATATTATTAGGATCAGCTGAAGGACATCTATCGAATGTATGTGGACCTCCACATATTTCACAGCTCTTTGGCATCTGCACTGCATTTACTGATATCAGATGTTGTTGCACCGCTGGTCAATGTGGCAACTTGGGCATTCAGGGCAGTGATGGCATCTATCTCGTGGACTCCCACTGTTCTCCTACCACTCATTGGTCTATCTTCTCTGACATGGTTGTTGGTGGCCATATCTTCTAATAATTCGTGAGCTTCGTGGGTTGTTTTCCTCATAAATGTCCCACCTGCTGCTGCATCTATAATTGTTCTGGTTGTTCCGCTCAGCCCGTTATAGAAGATGTAGACCAAGTTCCACAACTCAATACAGTGGTGTGAACACTTTCTCTGCAAATCCTTGAACCTCTCCCAAGCTTCGTATAATGACTCTCCATCTGCTTGGTAGAAATTATTCAGCTCCCCTCTCAATTTCGCTGCTTTGCACGGTGGGAAGAATTTTGCCAAAAATTTTTGTGCCAGCTCTTGCCATGTAAAAATTGAATCAGCTGGCAGGGAATTTAACCATACTTTTGCTCTGTCCCTGAGTGAGAAGGGAAAGAGCCTCAATCTGACGACATCATCAGTAACGCCGTTATATCTGAAAGTTGCACACAGCTCCAAGAAATTAGCTATGTGCATATGTGGATCCTCTGATGGCAACCCTCCAAACTGCAATGTGTTCTGCACCATGCTTAGAATCGCCGGTTTGATCTCAAAGTTATTCGCTCCTATTGTTGGGAGCCTAATACATGTACTCAGATTCGCTCACCCTGGCAAAGACGTAGTCTCCCAAGCTTCTTTCTGCCTGGACTTGAACTCTCTCCTCGACATCCATAGGTACTCGCTGAGGCATTCCTTGGTTAGGTTGATTTTCACCTAACCCTTCTCTCATCACATTGTTGTTTTGGACGCCGTCCATATCAATTAAGGCTGCAATCCGCTGGTTCCTTCTATTCTGCTTACAGGTTTTCTCAATTTCTGGATTGAAGGGGACAAGAGTGTCTGCTCCTCTCCTTCTTCGCATAAACTGAGCGCCTGAAACAGATCAAAAACAAACAAACGGATCACGGCACCCGGATTTTTACCAAAATAAAAAAAACGTAAAAAATAGAGAAAATAAAAACCAAATTAGAAATTAAAAATAGATAAAATTGATATTGAACTATGCCTAATCCCCGGCAACGGCGCCAAAAACTTGATGCGCGAAAAGATGCACACACTTTAACGCAAGTGCACGTTATCATGACAAGTAATATAGTCTAGGTAAGACCGAATATCGTCCTCAAGGATTAGTGTTCAAGTACCAATTATCTATCTTTTGTTATCTATTTGGTAACCGATATTTGAGTTTGTTGATTATACTAACAATTATAAATACTAATTAGCTATGTGTTTACTTCAGTAGTGATGGAAATAGGGCTTCCAAGTCGCTTCAACTATCCGCTTATATTACTTATTAATGCAATAAATTATGGTTCTTCTTGTTTTGGAGCTAGCAGGTTTACTAATTCGTTTTATACTCCCGTTAAGGCTATATAAACACTCAACCCTAGTAGCGCTCTTTTCTACCTTTCGGTGATAAGGATGACTCTATAGGAGGATTAAGACCAAAAACCTTGTTAATCGTCACGCGCCATGCGTGAAATTAGGTGTTTAAACCTCTTATTAACGCTACACAAGTAATTGAGGTATTTTCATCCTCAATCCGACCTATGTCTACCCAACTTATAGCATAGTCACAACCTCCTCCTTTCGAAGTTTGATTAGAAATCATATAAATAATGATAATTAGTGATCAATTAATTACCAAGCATTCAAATCAATTATTGGGTAAATCTCAACAATAAGAAGAAAACCATAAACATGCATCAATTCATAACATAAGTGTCACGACCCGACCCCGGGCCGCGACTGGTGCCCTACCTGGGCACCCTTAAAACATACAACATAATAAACTGCTGCGGAAAATAAGTAACACATTTTTTTTTCTTCTTAAAACCAAGGCAAAGCCGATAAGGCTGCCGTAATATAAATCACCCAAAAGGGCTTACACTATCCAAAAATGTAATTACAATTCTAACCACCCCCGCCTACACGTGAATACTGCACTTCTAAGATTTGAACACCTACTATGGCGACAAGGCCCCGCCGCACTTCGAATATACATAGCCATGACAACTCCGAACATTGAGCCATCTCAAAATCTTGAACCGTGATCCTAAGCTCGCGGATCCATAATCGGTACCTAAACTGCGGACATGAACGCACTTCGGGCGGGTCAAGATAACAAAAATTTAATATGGAATGTAAATAAAGTACAAGAAACAGATCATAAGCGTACAAAAGAATGACAGAGCAAGTATAAAAGTACATACCGATCCTACCGTGTCATTACCACTTATGAACTTAATTGCATATCATTATCTTTTCCATTCCATTAAGAGTTATAGCCATATCTTACGCATACTTAGGAGAAGTCATTAAGCTTATTACCAACTAACTTACTTATCTTTCATAACCTAATCCGGTCTTTACGAGGACGCCTAGATCGCCTACCGAATCGACGCGATAAAGTCACATAGTGCGCCACAGGTATCTCGCCGGCCCATCTCTCGGTCGATAATGTCATATAGTGCGCGTAAAGGTATACCGCCCGCCCATCTTCGGTCGATAATGTCATATAGTCTACCCGTAAGGTATCTTGCCCGCCCATCTCTGGGTCGATAATGTCATATAGTCTCCCGTAAAGGTATACTGCCCGGCCCATCTCTGGGGCGATAATGTCATATAGTGCGCGTAAGGTTCATCGCCCGCCCATCTCTCGGTCGATAATGTCATATAGTGCGCGTAAAGGTATACCGCGGCCCATCTCTCGGGTCGATAATGTCATATAGTGCGCGTAAAGGTTCATCGCCTACCCATCTCTCGGGTCGATAATGTCATATAAAACCCGAGAATTTAACCCAACGTACTACGCACCTCTCGCTTCCTTTAGAAAGACTCTTTTTTAAATAAAACTTCCCAGATACTAACAACCGTAGTATCAAGTCATCTCTACCTTTCAGGACAAGTCACAATACCTTTTTAGAAATACAATTACCGGCTTCTAAATCAAGTGACTTCTTTCTTAAAGACCTTAAGCAATTGGTACCTTTAAAACAATTTGCCCTTCTTTATTTCAAATCATTTCTTGTTTATGTTACTGAAGAAAACCATTCTCTTAACATCCCATAAAGTTATTATAACCAACTTCCCATAAAGCCGTCATACTAACTTTATGCCTTAAACTAATTCATTCTTTTTATAACCAAGAGACTTATACTTTCAAATCAAATCACATAGCTTTCAAAATACTTCAAGTCTCTTAACTTTTAAGAAAACAAGTTTCAAAGTCTTAAAAACTTCATACGTAAACTCTTTTAAATTAAGTAACATATACTTTGGTGCGTTGTGAATAAGTTATACTTATTTATAACGATCTTATTCAAGTAGCCATGATCTAGAAAATGTAATACAATTTTGTCTTATCTTAGCTTCTATGCAGATGGAGAATTCTACTTGTTTTAACATAATTAATTGTCATTACATTTTCCTTTATTAACGCTGCAATGGCTTGTTCGATACTTATTCTCATTCGTGCCGTAAATTAGCCAAGTCAACTCGACTCTAAATACTTCCTAACGACTCTTACCAACATCCCCCATAAGACTTGGTAAGGACTTAGGATTTCTTTGACGTAGCTTTTACATAGAGTAAATCAACATAACTACCTCTTAACTTCTAAGAGTAGACGGAATCATGAAATACTACTACATGTATATTTCATACATAGAATCATGCCAAAGGAAGGAAGAGGTTCACATACCTCGCGACGATTATCGACAAGTAGCAAAAAGCTCCAAAGTACTTCAACCTTGCTAGCTATTCCATCCTTCAAGTAGAATACGCTATACTTGGTACTTCAACCTAAATTGGCCATAATACGTCCATTAACCTCTAGCTTCGAACGTAGAATATTCTAAGTGCTAAGTCACTAAATTCTACGGAAAATCGGACAACACTTCCTTTGTTTCTACATACTTTGCCACCTTTTTCAAGGCCGAATACAATAACCAAACACGCCACATTTAAGGCCCAACAAATCAGCTAACCAAAGGGGATTACACGCCTTAACAGGACGTGTAAAATTCCGCCCCACAAATTACATTAAACTAGTCCACAATACAAATGTCAATTCGGCCAAAAAGTGCAACAACTTATCAACCTTTCCAATTCCTTTTCAATCCAAGTTCTTAGGTCTAGCATGTTATATAGTAATAAACAACTTAACAATTATAACCACCTTAATCCACTCTTTAGATAACATGCGACGACTAAACTAGTAACTAAATTGAATTACAATCTTAAAGGCTAAATCGTGCAACTTTCGGATTCCGTCCAAATATTCCATAACACATATCATTCTTCATAATATAATCCACATGATCATTTCTAACTACTAGAACATGAAATCTCGAATTAATATAGCAAGACGGAAATTATTACCTTCTTAAGCTCAAAATGATCCAAAACCCTAAGTCGATCCTTAGCAACTCCAACTCCTTTTCTTGACGTTCCAATCCGTTATTTGCAACCCTAGAAGCTTGTGAAAAACTCCTCTTCTATTTCCAACTTCAAAGTTGAAGAGCTCCCTAGGTTTTCGCCTTGCGACTAACGTGAAAACGCCGTTTTTCCGAAATCTTTCTATTGAGATATCCTTACAATACCCTTAGGGACCTTGGGTTAAAGTCTTGTGAACAAAGGATCAAAACTACAAAATTTTCTAGTGGGAATAGGCACTAAGCCGAGAGCAACTTAAAGAGGACAAGAGTTCTCTAATTTTTTTCTAAGTGTTCAAGACCTTGTCTTGCTACTAGTATGTATTTATAACACATTGGATGGCTTAGACTTAAACAAATGGGTGGCTAAGATGAAAATCACATGGATTAAGCCTATGTGGACAAGTTGACAAGTCAACAATGTCATGCTAGCAAGACTAATCTTCCAAGGTGGTCAATGACCATTTTAACCTCACTCTAATTTCGACCAAGACCTTGTGGGGTGCCACGTGTCACCCTCTCATTCGTCCCATAAAATTCAGAACCTCGTGGGCCCCACAAAAAAGTAAAATTCCTCGGGTGGGCCCCACGTGACCAAATCCGTAAAAAAATAATTTCCATAAGGTTAAGAGTTCCATACTCTTCAAATAATGCCTTTTGAGAATCCAATTCTCAACAACGAACATTTTTCCTTTCCGGCGTTCGGAAGATTTCCCGTCGGAAAAACAATTCTTTCTTTCGGCCCTTTTCAAGTCTTGTGTTCCTTACATACATTCTCTTAAACATGTCCTGGAGTTACGGGGTGTAACAATAAGTTTCAAGTGATTTGACATGGAAAGCTCTATAATGGAATTAGTTCCTAGCCATTGACATGACAAGAACTAATTCAATATCCAACATAAAAACTGAAAGTAAGTAAAGAAAAGAAAAAGAAAATTACTAAGTAAAGGTCTCCAATCTTCAACTCCAATAAGTCTTGTGTTTGTGCAAGAAAGGGAACTCTTTAAAACTGCCTAGGTTTCTCTTTTTATAGCCTCCAAACCGCCTTCAACTTTTCCCTTCAGGCCTGGCCTAGAAATCGTCTAAAAACCTGATTTTCCCGCGTCGGCCATGTATCGCATCGGCACGGCGCGAACTTCGTGTTGTTACGGTGGTTAGGCGCCGCGGCCCTGCACTCTGCTATCTAGAGAGCGCGCGCCGCAACATCTGCAGTCTTACGATATTGGCGCCGGGCGCTGGACTGTTGGCAGAGGCCATGGCCCGGCCCGCCTCAGTTCGCCACTTTCTCGTCTTTTAAGCTCTGGAACCTCCACTTTTTCCCTCTTTTAGCTCCTTTCCCGCCAAATAGCCATTTTAACCAATTTGACTCAAAAGAAAGAAAATCTATCCTAAGACGACACGTATTTGTACAAAAAGGGAAAAAGACTAACTAAAAACGACTCAGAAAGTGTATATAAAATACACCGATCAGCGCAGTGTTGATAATATGACTGTGGATTTTGAGTATTTTGGTTATGGTAAGAAGGCGGTGGGCTTTGATACACTGGAAGTTGTTCTGGCCTATGCTCCTGAATGACTATGATAGAGGGTGATGCATCTCTTCTCCTCTGGGAGGTACCTCCGATGGAATTTGACTGCACTGCTCTGCTAGTTGCTTGTAGGGCTGTCGGGTTTGTAATCCTGCCTGTCTTAATGCCTTCTTCCACGAAGTCTCCCATTTTTACGACTTCTTCAAAACTTCGCCCAATTACACTGATCATCCTTTCATAATACGTCGCGTCTTTTAACGACTGCACGAACAAGGTGGTCATTTCGCTCTCTGCCATTGGAGGTTGGACCTTTGCTGCTTCTGACCGCCACCTCAGGGCGTATTCCCTGAAAGTTTCTGTGGATTTCTTTTCAAGTTTCATAAGATAAAATCTATCCGGGACAGTGTCAGTGTTGAATCTGAATCTATCCATGAAATCTTGTGCCATGGCATTCCAACCGTCCCATTTTCGAGGGTCTTGGCATGTGTACCAGTCCAGCGCCTCTCCGGTTAGACTCCTGATGAATAGCTTCATGATGATTGCTTGATTTTTCCCAACTCCAATCAATTTATCTCAATATGACCTTAGATGAGCTCGAGGATTCCCCTTTCCATCGAACATGTCAAATTTGAGCACCTTGTATCCCACGGGTAATTCAACATCGGGGTGCATACATAAGTTTTCATATTCTAAACATTCCTCCCCCTTGTTCATTTGAATGCTTTTGAATGCCTCTTTCAAGCTACAGATTTCTTTTGCCACATTTTCATCAGCTCTAGCTCGAGTCTGCTGCTCCACTTCCCTATATTGATCTGTCTCTTGAGAGGATGCATGTATAATAAATGGTTGGCTTTCGGTCGGATGTGCTAATCCCCCATATTGTTTGTTAGGACTAGTGATGTGTGTTCTCTGCTCGTATTGGATGGCTTGACATTTTGGGCTGAGTGGGGAGATATAAGTAGGTGGAGGTTGAGATGTGTATGTAGTAAACAGATCTTTTTGGAGGTCGGTTTGCAAATTGACCGGGCGAGTGACGTTTTGGTGTGAGCTGGTATGTTGCGGCCTTTGAGGGGAGCTTTGGGGAAGTGGAGGCTCAAGGGCTTGTGACACGATTTCACGTGTCCTTTGCTCTGGGAGTGGTGCATTCAAGCTAATAGACAGGTTTGTGATATTTTGGAGCCTTTCTATTTCGGCTTGCATGACTTCCATTTGCTGCAATAGTTTGGCGAGGTGTTGATCATTGGTATTTCTCCTTTCTAACGCCTCTGCATCCTCTACAGGAACGGGGATGAGTCCTAAGTTGTTTCGTTCTGGTGCCTCTGGATTAGTCATTTATTGGATGATTGTGCTTCTACCAGTCAACGCGAATCAACCTTTTGGGGATAAGCTAGGCAAAATAACCCTCTAACAAATGAAGCAACCAAGTTAGTATGATATGCGAAGAGTTGCAGGCAATATATAATAATAAGCAAATTGCAAATCAAGTGCGTGATTTAACATGTTTGGGTCCTCTTTTATGCCTGAGGGAGGCCTAAACGTCACATATGCGAGGTTGTGATAGATTTGTCCAAGTCGTCCAACTGTAATGCTTTCGTTGGAAATGGCGACCAAATGACGATGCACTTTTTCCAATTTCGGCACGTCATGATTAGGTTTGGATTTGTCTATCATTGCCACGCTACACACAATATGTTGGTTGGTCGTTGGGTTGAGAAACCCGTCGACAAGTTTGGTGTCTTCCTAACTGTGGCGTCGATACCAAGGACCGACCCACCTAAGGTAAATGCATGCATGCCTTAAAATGAAGGGTGGTATAGCTCTATCCTGAGATTTTAAGATTTGTCTTTACTAGACGCAAGGTTCCCGAGCGAACAACTCGAGTGAGAAGGCTACGCGGCTGATCAGACGAACCGATCTAACTCTGCGCAGGCGCCAACTCTCCTAAAATTTGGATATTTTGAAAGAAATTTGCGGGTGCGCGAAGCACACCAGCGCGTGAGTGTGTGATAGTGTGAATTTTCCAGAATGGAAGAAATATGAGCGGAATGTCAGTTTAAGGAAAGCAGTAAAGCACATAGCAATTAAAGCAAATAAACAAAATATAGTACATAAAAATTAAATGCAAAAATAGTGCCAAATAATAACCCTAGGTCTGTTGTGGTTAAGAGCCTTAATTCCCCAGTGGAGTCGCCATTTCTGTCATGCCCTTTTTCGACCGCGACATTTTTAGCAAATCTCCTGCTTAATAAAAGGTTAGAAAATAGTATAAATGCTAAAAGTGCAAAAGAGTGCTAAAAGGTTAAAGGGGTACTAAAGGTGCTAAATGCTAAAGGGTTCGCGGAGTCGCCACCTAATTAATTTGGGTGAATTAGGACACCTAAATGTTAACTAGTTTAAAGTAAGCATTAACTCCATTTTAATGGTCTGCTGAACTTAATGAGATTCCGGGCAAGGGTTCTTTATTAATCTAGAGGGAAGGGGTTGGACACCCTCTAAGATCCGCTAACTTGCGGTTATCCTGCCAAACCTAGGGTAATTTATTATGTTAAAAATGCGTGTTTTGAAAATATAAAAGATGCTTCAAGATATTTTATAAAAGGAGGCATGTTAATAAAAGTTTATAAGACTAAGGCCAAAAATGTAAATGATGCAAAGGTTATTTATGGACTAATTATGTGTACATGCAAAGCTTATTTATGGACTAATTATGTGTACTGCTAGCTAAATTAATCTTGCTTAACCTGCGTATAATATATTATATAAAAAGTACTTAAGATGATTTAAGAGTTTAGGAGAAAATTTGTTATGGATTTAATAAGAAACAAAACGTTGGTTTTATGATGCAAGTTAAATTATTTAGATTACTTTGGTAAAATTTAGACATGCATGACAATCCTAAAAGACACATTAAGTAGAAGTGCTCTAATTTTAAATTACCTTTCCCCTTATGTGTTCAAAGGCTAATTGCTCTTGGTTTCCTATTAATTACAAAGTTATATAATAAAATTACAATAACAAATAAAAATGAGATAAGGAGGTTAATAGAGTAAGGGATTGAAGCGGATGACTCCGTCCTATTTGTTTTTCCAGGAATTGCCGAAGAGGGAACTCGATGGATGTAGATACGGGTTGCCATTTGAAGTAGCTCGTGATGAGTCTCGCCATGAGACTCTTCATTTTTTCTCCAATGCATTTCATGTAAGAATATAAGAAAGGTAAGGATTAGTACGAGCCCAAATAATTAAATAACAGACAAACACTTGACACATAGTTTGTATTTGAGCAAGCATGCATGTAAAGATCAGCAGATGACAATATAAGATGGGAATAGGCAGCCAGCAGGTGATAAAAAAGAAATGAGGATGGGCAGGTATGCAGGCAGCACAAGTCAGCTTCTAATATTATACACAAGTCAATCCATTTTGTTCATAGAACTGGAAGGCCAATTCAGGAAACATGATTCCGTTATTATTTAGTTATATTATTCTAGAAGGGTGATAATTTCAAACATAAGCACTGTCAGCCCAGGCAATGGGTTGTGAATGCAGGCAGCAGAAACACAATTCAGCAGTCCTAAATGACAAAGTTCAGATTCTAAAACAGGCCCCTGGTCCCAAAGAGCAGATTTCACATTTACAAGAAGACATATTAGCTTCCTACAGTACATGATGCATCTAGATTCAGGATTTAGACTTCGGCAAATGCTCATAGTCAAATGGTCACTCCTGGCAAACAGAAATGGAAACAAGGCTTCTTTTTTGTTAGGCAGTTTTTTTTTAGCATAAATCAGTTCAACATGTGTAGACATTCCCTGGATTAATTGACCTGACAGCGACAT
The DNA here is from genome assembly GCA_029844215.1 of Przewalskia tangutica. Lineage (NCBI taxonomy): Eukaryota > Viridiplantae > Streptophyta > Magnoliopsida > Solanales > Solanaceae > Przewalskia > Przewalskia tangutica. The sequence goes on along the minus strand of CM056718.1, from coordinate 137,138,818 downwards.
CTATTGCTACTTGCTAAACATTTACAAAGATGGGACAAATGAATTTTCCATTCTAGATGCCATATATTCAATTCATTTACGAGTCAATTATAGGCTTGCTTGATGTCCCTTAAGGTCAGATTACATCCTCACCGTTCATTACATGAGACAGAGTCATAAGATTAACTAGCAAACATGCAAACAGGAGACATAGTTTAACATGACACCGCTTGGGTTTGACACATTACAAGATATTAATACCGACATCATTCAAACAGTCCAAGAGATAGGGCAGGATATAAAATAGATCAAACGACGAGATTTAAAACCCGTGAGACCATAAACACACGTGGTATCCTATTCATGCTATAAACTAAACAACAACAACTCTCCGACAGGTAATGTAAATCACAAAGCACACACCATGACTTTGTTTTGCTTGACAAAGGAAAAATAAGATAATCCAGCCTTAGACTAATCTTTTATATCCAGGTCTTTGTTATACGAATACTAAGATGGCGTTCTCGCCACCTAATGCCAAATATGAACTCCAACACCACATTATGAGCATTAACAGTAAAAAATAATAAGTTAACAGTCAAGTAAAACTGTGTCGACATTTAATCAGCAACTTCGACCACACACAGCAGCGATTAAAAGCGTTAACATTATCAACAGAGCATATCACTCAAACAGATTACAAAGTATAAATCACATAAGAAACCTGAAAGGGAATGGGTTTACCTTCTCCGGACAGCGACCCGGGGCAGCGTATCAAGTCGTCGATCCGCTCGGGGGTTTTATTGTGATGCGTTTAGAAGAAGAATGAAATTTTTACCTGATTCTTGACTGATATTGCGAAAAAGAAATGCTTTTCATTTTAATTTCTGTTCTTGCTGCTTCCCTAACGATTTTTAGGATTCTTCTTGCTCCTTGCCAGCTAATTTCCCCTTTATTTTCGGGTGCCTTTAGTCGAGTTTTATTCTGCGAGAATGGATGTCATTTCCTTTGCTGGTTTCGACGGGTTCCTTCTCATGGTCGTGATCTTTTCTCACTTCTCTCTGGATGTGTTTTAACGGGTCTCTCCCTGCGGAAAACTGATGCCTTTACATGTGTAGGTTGTTGGTTTATATAGTATTGGGTTTCAGTATTAACTGATTTTCGTTTAAGGTAAGCTTCGATTCTTGGCGAGATTTTGGATGAAGATTTGTTACCATCTAGGGACTGATTTCGAACGATTCTCACTGATTCGCGGATGATTCTTACTCGAGGGTTTTATGGTAGGTGATATGTTTGACTCGCCGGATCTTCCGTCCGAAAAATCCAGCGAGGATCTTGCTGGTTGTCGGCGGCGTCTTTAGGGTTAGTTCTTTAGGTTTTCGTTTTGTGGGTTCGTGCGACAGGGAAGGGGCGAAATGGAAAAAATAAGGGTTGGGGTAAGGGTGGTGGGCTGATAAGGGAAGAATGAAACGGGTCGTGGCAAGGAATCGCAGTATTACAAGAGCAAGGCTGGTTGAAATGGGTAGTTATTTTAATTAGGGGTAGAGTTTTAAGTGTATTAGTTTTAGGTGTATTATTAATTAATTAGTGATAAATTAAATTAATAAATTGTGATTAAATTATTTAGGTGCTTCATTAGTCTGAGTTTTAAAATTATTGCAAAATGCGAGTGTGTTATTTAATTAGTGCTTAATATTTATAATGCGATGTCGTTATTAAAACTTATTTATTATGCGTATTCTGCAAAGTTAAATTAAAAATTGAACGGGGTTTAGACTATTGTTAAATTATTTAAATGCTTAATGTAGATATGTCATTTAAGGACCGCTTAATACTTTTATGAATGCGACGCTATTATTAAAACACATGTGTTAGATTGAAATTAATTTAAATTATGAATTATGAAATTGCCTTGCTATTAACAAATGCGAATATTTTATTTAACGCGACGTCATTGTCAAATTATTTATTTTATGTATTCATTTATTTTATTATCGTTTAAGAATTATGACAGGGCTTAAAATTAATAAATACGGACGCGAGACTCTAAGTGCTTAATTTTCTACGTAAGACGCGGTGCCATTATTAAATTGCTTATTTATGCATGTATTAACGTTTTATTGTCGCATTTTATTATAAAAAATCATAAAAATTTATTTTGCAAAATTAGTGTAATTTTATAGCTAATGACCGGACGAGAGGGTCAAAATTGGGTGTCAACAACCAAAACAGCAAAAGGAAATCAAATCAGTCCCATGAACGAAGGAGAACCTAAAACATAACCACAAGGGAAATTAAATACGGTATCATCGCCGGCATCAAAGGAGTGGCGGCGTCACTTCCACGGCTAACGCCGGAGCGACGCCGCCTCACCGATACCAACAGTGGTAGAATGGGGGCAGTGGTGTAATGTTCGCCGGAACAAGTGGTGCACAGCGACGGGACAGTGGTGGTGTTGGTTTGCTAGGGCGACGGGACAATGGTGTGGAGAGAGGGTGAGGCGGCGGTTGAAGGGTGCGGTGTAAGGAGGAGAGGGAGAGGGAGTGTTGGCGGCTGAAGGGAGAGTGAAGGTTAAGGGAGAAAGTGAGGGCTGTGCGCTGAGGTTTTTTGTAAGGGAGGGGGGGGGGGCTGAGGGTAGGTTTTAAAAAGAGAGGGGTAGAGACGGTTGGGGTTATGTAGTAGGGTAGGTCTTTTTAAATGAGGGTAAGGTTTTATTTATAGTGTGGGATTTAGGTTTAGGGTTTTGGGTATTGGGTATTGGAGGAAAAGGGATAAAAGGTGTATTGAGCCTCAGTTTGGGCTTCGGTTTTTGGCGGATTGGACTGGTCCAGATTGTGCCTTGGGCATGGACTGATTTGATGAAATGCAAAACGAGTTAATTAAAGAAAAATTATTTAAAGATGGAAAATTATAAAAATGCAAATGATGATGCAATAATAATAAAATACAATACTTAGCAAATATTTAATGCCTAATTAAAAGTAAGGACGGGATGTCAATTAATTATTTAAAGAGATACAAAATTAGTAAAAATAAAATGATCGCGCAACAATAATAACATAATATTTAAAAATGTTTAATACCTAATTAAAGTAAAAACATGATGTCAATTTACAAAAAATAAAACAACATAGAATGTTAGGTAAAGAATATACAAAAATGTCAAAAAAGGTGATAAAATGCGGTGTCCTAAAATGCTTAAAATTGTAAGAAATGACTAAAAGATGGGTCAAAATTGGGTGTCAACAATTGTCCCTCTTTGACCGAAGACGATGAAAGAGTTTTCGGACAAAGACGTTGACTTGTAGCCAATTTTGTTCCCATCGTCAGAATTAAAACAGGGATCAAGAAAGAATGGGCAAAAGCCGACACTGGGTCGTTGTGGTGCCAAGATAAAAGACAAAGCTGATGCAGATTTAAAATTTGTCCCAGTGTCGAATTATGAGAACACTGGGTTGTTGCAATGCTAGAAAATAAAATCAGGCAGACGCAAAATTCAAAATTTGTCCCAGTGTCGAAGTATGATTGACACTGGGTTGCAGGTGATGTGGTGCTGGAAAAGACATGGTGTTTGTAGATGTAATGAAGTGGTGTGATGATACGCTGTCTTGTATAGGCGAGATGCAGATGACGCCTTGTGTGGGTGTTGTCGTCTTGTAAGGACGAAATGCAAATGACGCCTTGTATGGGCGTTGTCGTCTTGTATGGACGAGATGCAAATGACGCCTTGTATGGGCGTTGTCGTCTTGTATGGACGAAATGCAAATGAGGCCTTGTATGGGCGTTATCGTCTTGTATGGATGAAATGCAAATGACACCTTGTATGGGCGTTATCGTCTTGTATGGACGAAATGAAAATGACGCCTTGTATGGGCGTTGTCGTCTTGTATGGACGAAATGCAAATGACGCCTTGTATGGGCGTTGTCGTCTTGTATGGACGAAATGTGAATGACACCTTGTATGGGCGTTGTCGTCTTGTATGGACGAAATGCGAATGACGCCTTGTATGGGCGTTGTCATCTTGTATGGACGAAATGTGAATGACGCCTTGTATGGGCGTTGTCGTCTTGTATGGACGAAATGCAAATGACGCCTTGTATGGGTGATCGGTGTATTTTATATACACTTTTTGAGTCATTTTTAGTTAGTATTTTACTCATTTTGTTTATGTTTAGTATAGTATTAGGGTCGTTTTTCTTTCTTTTGTGTCACAGCGGTCAAAAATGGAGAAATGGCGAAAAGAAGAGGAAATGAGCTTAAAAGAGATGGAATTGCACACTAAAAGGGCCAAGAGATGAAGTCTAAAAAGTTCCGGGAATTGTAGAGGAAATCGATTAAGTCCGACGAAAAGACGGCATTTAAAGTCGCAGAAAAATGCAGCATGAGGCGCGTCGGCAGCGAGCCGCGGCGCCCAATGTCTTGAAAGCTCAGAAGTTCTTGATCTTGAGCCGCGCCTGGCAGTGGTCTGGCATGACGCGAGATTTTATGAAGTTCTGGGCGAAATTGACATGTTTTTCATAATCCTAAAGGGATAACTTTTCCTAAAGGGATAACTTTTCCTACCTAAAGGGATAACTTTTCCTACCTTAAAACCCTTACCTAAAAGGATTCTAATAACTTTTCCTACCTACAAAATCCATAACCCTTCACCTAAAGGATTCTTTGGCTATAAATACTCTACATCATTAGAAGAATTATTCATTCTCCATTCTACCATTCACCATTCTACATCCATCCATCCACCATTCCACCTTGTAAATATTCCACAACACAATCCTTGGATGCTAGAAGGCTTGAAGACTCATTCTTAGTAATTTTCTTTTCTTTTCTTTTACTTTATTTCAGTTTTTATGAAGAACATGGGATTAGTTCTTGTCATGTCAATGACTAGGAACTAATTCCTTTATAGGGCTTTCCATGTTGAATTACTAGAAACTTATGTTATAAATTAATGCATGCTTATGGTTATTTTTCTTATTGAGAGATCTATCCAATAATTGAGTTGAATTCTTGGTAATTAATTGACAACTAATTATCACTATATGATTTCTAATCAGATTCTGAAAATGGGGGATTGTGAATATGCTGTAAGTTGGGTAGACATTCTTGGATTGGGGATGAAAATACCTCAATTATTTATGTAGCGTTGATGAGAGGCTTAACAACCCTAATTTTGCGCATTGTGCGTGACGGTCAACTAGGTTTTTGTTCTTAATCCTCCTATAAAGTTATCCTTATCACCGAAAGTTAGGTAAGGTGCGACATCGGGTTGAGTGTTTATATAACCCTAACGGAGTATAAAGCGATTTCAGTAAACTCCGCTTTCTCCTAAAGAAGAATACCATGAGTTAATGCATTAGTAAGTAGCATAAGCGGATAGTAAGGATACATGGAAGCCCTATTCTCATCACAACTGAAGTAAACCTTTATAGTTAAATAGCTTTTATAATTCGTAGTTATAAACAACCAATCAATCATAAATTCACCAAATAGATACTAGAAAATAGATAGTTGGTAATTGAACCCTAATCCTAGAGGACGATATTCGGTCTTATCAAGACTATACTACTGATCGGTGTATTTTATATACACTTTTTGAGTCTTTTTTAGTTAGTATTTTACTCATTTTGTTTATGTTTAGTATAGTATTAGGGTCGTTTTCCTTTCTTTTGTGTCACAGCGGTCAAAAATGGAGAAATGACGAAAAGGAGATGAAATGAGCATAAAAGAGATGAAATTGCACACAAAAGGGCCAAGAAATGAAGTCTAAGAAGTTCCGGGAATTATAGAGAAAATCGCGAAGTCCGACGAGAAAAGACGATTTAAACGGAATTCGCAAAAAATGTCACCAGCCACACGGAATAGAGCCGCGCGCCAAAGTGCTGAAAGTCCCGAAGAGTTGCTGAATTTCAGGCGACGCGGCGCCGACGCGGGAATTGTGAAGTGCTGGGCCGAATTTGACATGTTTTCAGAATCCTAAAGGGATTATTTTTCCTACCTAAAGGGATAACTTTTCCTTCTTAAAGGGATAACTTTTCCTACATAAAGGAAAACCTTTTCCTACCTAAAAACCCTTACCTAAAAGGATTCTAATAACTTTTCCTACCTAGACAAATCCTTAACCCTTCACCTAAAGGATTCTTTGGCTATAAATACTCTACATCATTAGAAGAATTATTCATTCTCCATTCTACCATTCACCATTCTACATCCATCCTTCCACCAATCCACCTTGTAAATATTCCACAACACAACCCTTGGATGCTTGGCTTGGAGACTCGTTCTTAGTAATTTTCTTTTCTTTTTCTTTACTTTATTTCAGTTTTTATGATGAACTTTGAATTAGTTCTTGTCATATTTATGGCTAGGAACTAATTCTCTTATAGGGTTTTCTATGTTGAATTGCTTGAAACTTATGCTATAATTTAATGCATGCTTATGGTTGTTTTTCTTATTGAGAGATCTATCCAATAATTGAGCTGAATTCTTGGTAATTAATTGACAACTAATTATCACTATATGATTTCTAATCAGATTCTGAAAAGGGGGGATTGTGAATATGCTCTAAGTTGGGTAGACAGGCTTGAATTGGGATGAAAATACCTCAATTAGTTTTGTAGCGTTGATGAGAGGCTTAACAACCCTAATTTTGCGCATTGTGCGTGACGGTCAACTAGGTTTTTGTTCTTAATCCTCCTATAGAGTTACCCTTATCAGCGAAAGTTAGGTAAGGAACGATACTGGGGTTGAGTGTTTATATAACCCTAACGGGAGTATAAAACGATTTCGTAAACCTGCTTTCTCCAAAAGAAGAATACCATAAGTAATGCATTAATGAGTAGCATAAGCGGATAGTGAGGATACATAGAAGTCATATTCTCATTACAACTGAAGTAAACCTTTATATTTAAATAGCTTTTATAATTCGTAGTTATAAACAACCAAATCAATTATCAATTCGCCAAATAGATACTAGAAAATAGAGAGTTGGTACTTGAACCCTAATCCCAGAGGACGATATTCGGTCTTATCTAAGACTATACTACTTGATACGATAACGTGCACTTGCATTTAAAAAGTGTGTGCATATTACGCGCATCAACTACTTGTCACGATAACGTGCACTTGCGTTTAAAGTGTGTGCATCTTAACGCGCATCAGGTTTTTGTGGGCGTTGTCGTCTTGTATGGACGAAATGCGAATGACGCCTTGTATGGGCGTTGTCGTCTTGTATGGACGAAATACAAATGACGCCTTGTGTGGGCGTTGTCGTCTTATATGGACGAAATGCAAATGACGCCTTGTGTGGGCGTTGTCGTCTTGTATGGATGAAATGCAAATGACGCCTTGTGTGGGCGTTGTCGTCTTGTATGGACGAAATGCAAATGACGCCTTGTGTGGGCGTTGTCGTCTTGTATGGAAGAAATGCAAATGACGCCTTGTATGGGCGTTGTCGTCTTGTATGGACGAAATGCAAATGACGCCTTGTATGGGCGTTGTCGCCTTGTATGGACGAAATGCAAATGACGCCTTGTATGGGCGTTGTCGTCTTGTATGGACGAAACATGGAAGAAGCCGTTGCCTAGGCTTACATGAAATGGCGTCGTTGCATAGACGCGATGCAGATGCTCGTCGTTGCATAGACGAAACATAGATGAAGCCGTTGCATAGGCTTGCAATGAAATGATGTCATTTTATGGACGTACCTGCTTTGTGACTCTTCCGGGTTGAGATAACGTCATTGCATAGACGTTGTGCGTTTGTAACCCGCATGGGCTTTGTTGTGCTCCCGCCTTTGCTGATATGAAGATCATGTAAAACGTGATGGCGGTTGTATTGATGTGATACTGCAAATGCTGAGATTTCGTCCTTGCACGGACGTGTTGAATGTTGTGTGCCTGCTGAATGATGCGGGTGCTGATGCAGTCTCTGTGCGGACTTGCTGAATGCTGCGAATGCTTGTTGAATACTGCGATTGTTGATTGCTTTTGGAATCCTTATTATGATCTCTTCATGGTGCATTTCCCAAAATTGTCCCAGTTTTCGTTATGCGGGGCGCATGGGCATGACTTAACTCTGGCGGAAATTGCTCATATCTCTTTTCAGAATAATCAAACGCATTCCGTCGCACACGAGCCATTGGGAAGATTTCTAATGGTGTGATCGAAGCCGATTTAGGCCGCCTACGTATCCCGCTGAGGGAATCAGGTCAAGACGTAGTTCGTGATGCAAAAAATGACTGTATAATTTTCAAAAAATGAGACCGAAGCCAATGTGGACGCCTACGTATCCCGCTGAGGGAATCAGGTCAAGACGTAGTTCATGATGCAAAGAATAAGGATTTTTATGGGTTTTCAAACAATGTGGACTGAAGCCAATGTGGCCGCCTACGTATCCCGCTGAGGAAATCAGGTCAAGACGTAGTTCATGATGCAAAGAATAAGGATTTTTATGGGTTTTCAAATAATGTGAACCGAAGCCAATGTGGCTGCCTACGTATCCCGTCGAGGGAATCAGGTCAAGACGTAGTTCATGATGCAAAGAATAATTATTTTATATGCATTTTCTTTTTGAAAAGTGAAAAGACAGCATCACGTTCTGACTTCAGTTGTTACCAACAATTAGTATTGTGCTTAGGAATTCCGTTATTCACTTCCAGTATAATCAAGACTGACTTCTGGGTAATTCCTATAGTTTCAAATGGTATCTCAGACACCTAAGTATCGACACACTTGCTTGCAGCCAAGGTTTCGAACTACACGTAATCTCACGTTTCGAATGCCCTCACTGAAAGAAAGTCTCATTTCTCACATATATTCCAGTATTTTGAATTTTGGGACGTTTAGAGAAGTACGCTCACACTCAAAAGGATGTTCAATGCATGCAATTATGATACCATAGGCTTGGCTGTCATGTAAGTATCCACTAATGTGAGAACTCTCAGTATAAGATCATGTAGGGCTTGTCACGGACTTGTAATGTAGGTTTGGGGAAAGGGATGGATATAATTTGGGTAAAAAGTGACTAATCCATCCTCGAGCGTTGGACTACGTCCGTGTTTGATATTTGTGTGCTTTAATGCTGACCTGCTTTTTTTTTGTCCCCGTTTTTCTGTACTGACTTCTTTTGAATCTTTCGTTTGGAGCCCGCTTTTCCAAAGTTATTCTCTCATTTCATTCATTTTTGTTTATAATGCCGGGGCTTTTGATTTCTTCTTTTGTGAAATCGTCATTTGTGTTTTCTTTTCCCTTTTTGGACTTTGACAATTTTGCCTTTGCAAACTTCGACGCAGAATTTGTCAGCCACTTGCACATTTCTAAAGCGCTCAAGGAGGTCGGGCCAAAAGAGGAATAGTGCGTACGCACTCATAAATGGTATAGGTGTAATATGCGGTTGTCAAAAGAATAGGCTTTAGGCTCAAAATGGGTGTACTACGGATAATGTTATTTGGTAGGCTCAAACAGGTCAAAGAAAGCCTACGATCATTTCCTACACCGAGTGTTACTCACGATTTCGTCTCAACAAATATTCGGGCCAAGTTCTAGATCACAATGCAATGCAATTGAACGTATTCTAAAACTCACCACACAATGCACATGAAACGATGAGGTTGGTTTCGTTCTTATCTTAAAAGCATGCAAGAATGTCATTTACGGGTGAATAAGATGTACCAAAAGAATCTATGATTTACCACGAAGTCAACCCATATCGATTATTACCTTTTTTTTCTTTTTCCTATGCACACTCCTAATTGTGTTGGTATCAACCGAGTCAAACAATGATGCTTAAAAAATATTTTTGTATTTTTTGAATAACTCATTTTTTTTTGTATTTTAAATAAATGGTACCGAACCCGAGTAGGGCTGCCTACGTATCTCATCTTTGACGAGAATCAGGTGTGCGTAGTTCGTTTAGATATGTTATAAAACGTATGAGTTAAAAAGAATTTATTCATGAAATAAATGCAAAAATAAAAGTTGTGCAAAACAAATGATTGTTCACTATAAGACTAATGCAAAGTAAAAGAATGTAATGGAGAAAAAAATGAATGACTGTGAAATGCATGAATGAATGTGCGTGATTGGATAAATGCAATGAATGGGTGAACCAAATATGTCTCCCTTTTTTTTTATGTGGTGGTGTCGAACCCTAGATGGGTTGCCTACGTATCTGTCACGACCCGACCCTCGATCGCGATGGTGCCCTACAGGCACCACTACAGTAAACATCGAGAAAAATCAGCGAACATACATGAAACTTATAAATAAAACATCGGTAAAACAACAAAGTTAGCCGATAGGGCTACCTTCCGAACATATATAAATACAACCAAGCGGTTGCCTCATTTCTTTTACAACCGACCCACAATATGTGACTCTGCACCTCTAAGAGTTTTAACATAACCATTTGTGGCGACAGGCCCCGCCATACCACGAATATACATGAATCTACTACCTCGTGGAAAACTGCACAAGAGATAAGCCTCCGAGCAAATGGAGCTTTCTAAAAATCAACCGAGATCCTAAGAGCAAGGATCACCAACACAGTACCTAAAACTGCGGCATGAACGCAACCCCGGGCGGGTCGATAACAAAAATTTCGAATATGGAATGTAAATAACGTCAAGAAATGTGATCATAATTGTACAAAAGAATGACAAGGACAAGTATAAAATACATATCAGGTCCTGCCGTGTCATTACCACTTATGAACTTAATTTCACATCAATATCTTTTTCCATTCCATTAAGAGTTATAGCCATATCTTACGTACTTACTTAGGAGAAGTCATTAAGTTCATTTCTATCTAACTTACTTATCTTTCATAACATAGTCCGCCCACTACGGAGGGACACATATACTACCCTACCAAACCGACGCGATCAAGTCACACCAATATCAAAGCATGCCCGTGGAATCCCCATCACCGCCGATACTAAAAGTGTAAACATAACCATGGGTCTCACGCCCATAATATCAATCAAAACAGTGGTATAACGTCTTGGGGCTTGCCCTCATTTATACTCTTACCGGAGAAGGTGGTAAAGCAGGTATAACGTCTGGGCTTGCCCTCATTTATACTCTTACCCTATCTCGACGGTCACAAACAACACATAAAGCGGTGGTACAGCCTTGGGGGTTTACCCTCACTTATACTCTTACCCGGAGAATGTGGTATAACGTCTGGGCTTGCCCTCATTTATACTCTTACCCTATCTCGACCGACCATCAAACAAGACATAAGCACTACCATGTCTTTTATAAAATCCGGGAATTTAACCCAAGTGCTAAAAATAACGGAATCATACCCGTGGAATCCCACATCACTGTCAGACGCCCAAGTAACTTATAACAAGACAAAGGCCCTCCAACCGAGAGTCGCGAACGTAATAAAACATAATACTTGCACTCAAAGGCTATCACCAAAGACATATAGGCTAAATCTCAATTAACCAAGCCAAAGTACTACGTACGTACATTCTTTTCAAAAGACTCCTTTCCAAATAAAACCTCCCCGATACTAACCACCGTAGTATCAAGTCCTAACCACCTTTCAAGACAAGTCACAATACCTTTTTAGAAATACAATTACCGGCTTCTAAATCAAGTGACTTCTTTATTCAAAACCTTAAGCAATTGGTACCTTTAAAACAATTTGCCCTTCTTTATTTCAAATCATTTCTTTGCTTACATTACTGAAGAAAACCCTTCTTTTAATCTTCCATAAAGTTGTTATAACCAACTTCCCATAAAGCCGTTATAACTCTTTATGTCTTAGACAAATTCATTCCTTTTATGACCAATAAACTTATACTTTCAATTCAAATCACATAGCTTTCAAAATACTTCAAGTCTCTTATCTTTTAAGAAAACAAGTTTCTTAACTTTAGAATGGCAAGAAATCAATACTTTCCAAATCAAGTATTCTATACTTTTAAATCGATTCATTTCTTCCTTTAAGAATCAAGTCTCATAACTTGAAAAATAAAGTCCCTTAACCTTTTAACAATTTGAGGTCCATAGTTTTAAAACTTCATACGTAAATCCTTATAAAGTAAGTAACATATACTTGGTGCGTTGTGAATAAGTTATACTTATTTATAACTATCTTAATCAAGTAGCCATGATCTAGAAAATGTAATACAATTTTGTCTTATCTTAGCTTCTATGCAGATGGAGAATTCTACTTGTTTTAACATAATTAATTGTCATTACATTTTCCTTTATTAACGCTGCAATGGCTTGTTCGATACTTATTCTCATTCGTGTCGTAAATTAGCCAAGTCAACTTGCTCCAAATACCCCCTAACGACTCTTACCAACATCCCCCATAAGACTTGGTAAGAACTTAGGATAACTTAGACATAACCTTTACGTAGAGTAAATCAACATACATACCTCTTAACTTCTAAGAGTAGAAGGAATCATGAAATAGTACTACATGTATATTCCATACATAATCATGTCAAAAGAAGGAGAGGTTCACATACCTCGCGACGATTGTCGACAAGAGCAAAATGCTCCAAAGTACATCAACCTTGAGCTACTCCATTCTTCAAGTAGGATACGCTATACTTAGTACTTCAACCTATCATGGTCACAATACGTCCATTAACCTCTTACTTCAAACGTAGAATATTCTAAGTGCTAAGTCGCCAAATTCTACGGAAAATCGGACAAAGACTTCCTTTGTTTCTACTTACTTTGCCACCTTTTCAAGGCGAATACAATAACCAAACAGCCCCAATTGGCTCACAATTTCTATAAGGTACTCCAATACAAATAAAAACTAAATGACCAATTGGCTCACATTTTGGAAAGTAGTCCAATACAAATGAAAAACAAACTAAAAGTCCAAATTCGGCCACCTTGAGTTCAACCTTACCAATTCTTATCAAATTTCCATTTCAATCCAAATTGGTAGCATAACATGATATCAAGTCGTATTTGATTATATAAACCGTAATCTTCAAGTAATTTAACATGCGACTATTCTAATAGACGATCAATTAGTAATCCAACTTAACATGGCTTACACTACAAATCGGATTTCCAAGGCTAAAATCGATCCATAATCATTATAAACTTCTACATATCAACTTCATGCTAGCAACATGTAAAGCTAACAACAACAATAAATAATCTTGTAACACTTTCAAAGAACAAGATTATACCTCGACGATTCTTAATCCAAATTCCAATCCGAAGTCGCTCCTTAGTAGTTTAGAACCTCTCCAAGACACTTCAATCCGCTTGTTGAGACCCTTAGCACCATACCAACAACTTTCCTTCAAACGTCCAATCCAAAACCTAGAAAGCCACTAGGTTTTCACTTTGCGACTAATACGTAAACTCTCTTTTTCCGGGATTTTTCTATTGAGATACACTTACATAACACTCATGAACCTTGGTTTAAAGTGTGGAGCTTAAAGAACAAGCAACGAAAATTTTTGCTCTTCAAGTGGCCTTGAACCCGAGAGCTCAAAGTGGAGTTCATCCAATTCTCTTCAATTTTTTCTAAGTGTTGGACTATGTCTCACTACTAGTAGTATTATAAAGCACAAAGGAGGGTCAAGATGCAAACAAATGGGTGGTTTGGATGAAGTCTTACAAATCTCAAGACTAATGGTCCCCTTGACTAAGTCAAACATGTCAAGCTCTACTACTTAGCAAGACTTGTCTTCTTAACAAGGGTCAAATGACCCATGTAATCGTCCAAGACATCAAATAAGGGGGGGTGACACGTGTCGCCCTCCCATACGTCACAATAATACGATTTCCGACAATATCCAATAATTCCGATAAATTTTTACAAGTCTCAAATTTGAACACTCGTGAGTTCTTACGTACGTTCTTAAAACATGTCCTGTAAGTACGGGGTGTAACAGTATCACACCGTATGGTGAGAATCAGACACGCGTAGTTCGGGATGATTATGTTGTAAAATGCATGATAAAGAATTATGTAATCAATACTAGACATATCAATTGAATTTACAAATATGTATAAAGATACAAAATATAGGACCCAGAGTGATGCTTCGTTGAATCTGGTATAAGTTGACTTCTTTCCGTCAACATAATTCCAGCTCACTCTTGTGAAGATTTTTTTTCTTTTCTTCCCCTTTTTAGTTGTTGTCCGCCCTCGACTAGTTGCGAGGACGGTTTTCCTGCAAAAGATATGACAAATGGGTGAGAGTAGGCAAGCCACAAGAATAGTAAAATGTAAGGGCGCGACAATATAGTCAAAGACTCCCCAGCTTGGTTCGCCCAGACTGGTGGTTGATGCTTCACAAAGTCCAAATTGCGCTGTTCAAGAGCGATTTACGCAGTAGAAGTCTTGATTGCAATGTGACAATAAAAGTGCAAGAATGCAAATGCTTGTGGCCGGAATTATAAGCATGATATGTACCGAGGTTAAAAGGGAAATTATTGCATTAAATAATATGTACAGAATTGCTGGCGACAACAATAGTAAACAAAAGTGACATGATAAAACTCCGGGACATCTTTTAGCCCTTTTTAGGCCTTCTGCACAAGATGATCTCCGGATACCTGCATAAACACTTAGTAAAAGTGTAAGTAATAGAATAAACAATTTTAAAAACAATAACAAGAATTAATAAGTAAATCCAAAATAAATCTGTCTTTGTACAGGAAAGGTCTTGGAAATCAGACGGAGATTCCTTCATCGGCCAATATTGCTAGAAAACAATAAAATAGATAAAACCTTCAAATCCGCGCCAAAACAGTAATAGTTTTAAACACGGAGGGCTCAGATATATATAAAAATAAAGTAGGACAGCCTAAACAAGTGCGGTTGCGAGAATTCGCCTTGCCAGCGCATGTTGGTTATCCGGTGTAAGTGGAAGAAATCATCATTGCCCAGAAAGCTTCATTTATTTTATTTTCCGTCTTTGCAATTGTGGAGGCCTCAAAAATCGACGGATAACCTTTTCATTGGCCATAAGTGTAGTATCATGTTCAAAATCAGTAAATACCCAATATTCAAATGTAGCAATTTGTTCAAAATCAATTTAATAAAAGAATAAAAGGGCAGAATCTCAAAATCAGCCCAAAACCTGTCTGAAAACCAGCGAGAATCAGTGACGTCTTTTCACAAGTATAGAAATCTGTCCAATTCAGTTTAGTAAAAAAGGGCAAAATAGTCCAAGGCCAGTGCGGGACAAATAAATAGTAGCCAAGCCACAACAACATGACGAACACAATCAGTCCGCGAAATAGTGAAAGCAACAACAATATAGTTCGCCGGAAACCTCATAACGTTGCCGGAGACAGTCCAAACATTATAAAAATTTGTTAAAGGGTCAAAGTGTCAAAACCAGTCCAAAATGTTCGCAACAGTAGCCACTGATGGCCAAAATTATTAGAACGTCGCCACATATCCAAAAAAAAAAACAGTCAATTAGCCATAATAGATGATAGATACCAAAATAAAGTCAAAAGCAAGGTCGACGGAGTTCTAAACTCCGGAGAGTCACCCAAAATAGAACCAAATCAGTCCACGACCAACAAAATACAAAAAATGAAGTCAGATCAGTTCATAGCCAAACAATATACCAACCAACAACAAATAGCCGTGAAACCAAGTTTCGCCGGAGTTTAAGAACTCTGACGTATTACCAAAACAGCAAAAGGAAATCAAATCAGTCCCACGAACGAAGGAGAACCTAAAACATAACGACAAGGGAAATTAAATACGGTATCATCGCCGGCATCAAAGGAGTGGTGGCGTCACTTCCACGGCTAACGCCGGAGCGACGCCGCCTCACCGATACCAACAGTGGTAGAATGGGGGCAGTGGTGGATAGCGACGGGACAGTGGTGGTGTTGGTTTGCTAGGGCGACGGGACAATGGTGTGGAGAGAGGGTGAGGCGGCGGTTGAAGGGAGCGGTGTAAGGAGGAGAGGGAGAGAGAGTGTTGGCGGCTGAAGGGAGAGTGAAGGTTAAGGGAGAAAGTGAGGGCTGTGCGCTGAGGTTTTTTGTAAGGGGGGGCTGAGGGTAGGTTTTAAAGAGAGAGGGGTAGAAACGGATAGGTTATGTAGTAGTGTAGGTCTTTTTAAATGGGGGTAAGGTTTTATTTATAGTGTGGGATTTAGGTTTTGGGTTTTGGGTATTGGGTTTTGGGTATTGTGTTACACCCCGTATTTACAGGACATGTTTTAAGAACGTACGTAAGATCTCGAAAGTGTTGAAAATTGAGACTTGTAAATTTTTTTATCGGAATTATGAAATTTGTCGGAAAACGAAATATTGCGACGAACGGGAGGGCGACACGTGTCACCCCCCTATATGGTCTTGGACGAAGTGACATGGAGGAAATGGTCTTTTGACCACAAATTAAAAGATCAAGTCTTGCAAAGACATTTAGCATGACATTGTTGACTAGGTCAATTCCACTTGGCTTGATCCATGTGAAAAGCATCCAAACCACCCATTTGTTCTAATCTTGACCCTCCATTTTTTTATATAAGCTCCCTAGTGCAAGACAAGGCTTAACACTTAGCATTTTTTTTCAAGAAATTGATGGGAAGCTCTCGGCCAACCTAGGTTTCCAAAGGAAAGATTTTCAATTATTGTCCAATAATTCCCCCACTTTAAACCAAGGTTCATGAGTGTTATGTAAGAGTATCTCAATAGAAAAATCCCGGAAAAAGAGAGTTTTCGTATTAGTCGCAAAGTGAAAACCTAATGGTCTTTCTAGGTTTTGTTTGGAGAATTGAAGGATAATTGTTGGTGTGGTTCTAAGGGCCTCAACAAGCGGATTGAAGTGTCTTGGAGAGGCTCTAAACTACTAAGGAGTGACTTCGGATTGGAATCGGATTAAGGAACGTTAAGGTATAATCTTGTCTTTTAAGTTGTTACAAGATTATATATTTATTTTGTTGTTGTTAGCTTTACTTGTTGATAGCATGAAGTTGGTATGTTGAAGTTTATAAGTATTATGGATTGCTTGTAGCTTAATCCGAAATGTTGTGCAAGCCACTTGAAAATTGGATTACTAGTTGGTCGTTTATTAGAAATCATCGCATGTTACTTACTTAAAAGATTATGGTTATTATAATCAAATACGACTTGATATCATGTTATTCTACCAATTTGGATTGAAATGGAAATTTGATAAGAATTGGTAAGGTTGAACTCAAGGTGGCCGAATTTGGACTTTTAGTTTGTTTTTCATTTGTATTGGACTACTTTCTAAATTGTGAGCCAATTGGAACATGTTTAGTTTTTGTATGTATTGGAGTACCTTATAGAAATTGTGAGCCAATTGGGGCTGTTTGGTTATTGTATTCGGCCTTGAAAAAGGTGGCAAAGTAAGTAGAAACAAAGGAAGTGCTGTCCGATTTTCCGTAGAATTTGGCGACTTAGCACTTAGAATATTCTACGTTTGAAGTAAGAGGTTAATGGACGTATTGTGACCATGATAGGTTGAAGTACTAAGTATAGCGTATCCTACTTGAAGAATGGAATAGCTCAAGGTTGAAGTACTTTGGAGCATTTTGCTACTTGTCGCTAGTCGTCGCGAGGTATGTGAACCCATTCTTTCTTTGGCATGATCCTACGTATGAAATATCCACGTGATAGTATTTCAAGATTTCTTCTACTCTTAGAAGTTAAGAAGTATTTACATTGTTGAATCTAAGTTAAGAGTATGTTTAAATTGTCCTAAGTCCTTACTAGGTCTTATGAGACGTTGTAAGAACGGTTAGGAAGTTATGAGCTTTGATTTAAAGGCTATGTGTCTTGATTTGTTTAAAGTAAGTAAGCGGATTTTATGTTCGAAAATGACTAGAATTTATATGTGAAAAAGGGGTTTTATTTTAAAAGTGAAAGTTATATGGTTTTAAGAGAAGAAGTTACTTGGTTTTGGAAGTGTATGGAACTTTGTATATTTGTTTATAAGTATAAGTAAGTGGACTTTAAAGAATGTACGTTATAAGGTTTTAAGACTATGAACTTTGGTTGTCTTCTAAGGATTATGAAACTTTTTTTAAATTGTGGACTTGATTTCTAAAGTATTGATGACATGATTTCAAAGAGTATGTGACTTGAAGTTTGAAAATTCTTTTAAGTACGTATGTACGTAGTATGGTTGGGTTTAGTTTCCCTAATGTTGCAAGAATTAAGTGCCTTAAGTTCTCTAATATGAAAGAACGTTATAATAGCTTTATGGGAAGTTGTTATGACGACTTAAGAAGAAGTAATAATACGATTTAAAAGATTATGTAAGGAAAATACACCGAGCCTACAAATAGGCCTGACACGTTATGAAATACACCGAGCCTACAAATAGGCCTGACACGTTATGAAATACACCGAGCCTACAAATAGGCCGGATTACGTTATGAGATACACCGAGCCTACTCATAGGCCGGATTACGCCATATTACCCCGAGCCTACACATAGGCCGGGTTATGTCATCAGTACACCGAGCTCCACAGGCGGGCCGGATTATGCTACATGATTCCACAGTACACCGAGCTCCACAGGCGGGCCGGATTATGCTACATGATTCCACAGTACACCGAGCTCCACAGGCGGGCCGAATTATGCTACATGATTCCACAGTACACCGAGCTCCACAGGCGGGTCGGATTATGCTACATGATTCCACAGTACACCGAGCCCCACAGGCGGGCCGGATTATGTCACATGATTCGTCAGTACACCGTGTCCCGCAAATGGGCCGGATTATGTTATGTAAGATAAGTAAGTTATGTGGAAAAACTTGATTGAACTCTTAAGTATGTACGTAAGAACATGTTGTTAAATCTTATTGAAAGAAGGAAAGGAACGATTAATATACGATTGATTTCAGAAGTTTCTATGACATTCTTTTATGCGGTTATGATATGATTGTTGCACCTTATTTCGCTCCATACTTGCACTGTTATGCGACTTCTTCGGGCCGCTCATGCCCGCAGTTTAGGTACTCGATGGTGGATCCGCGAGCTAGGATCCCGCTCAAACAGTCGAGACGGCTCCGTGTTCGGAGTTGTCACGTTTATGTTTATTCGTGGTACGGCGGCCTTGTCCCGCCACGCTTGTTATGTTAAAACTCTTAGGGTCAGAGTCACATATCAGGGTCGCTTTGTAAAAGAAAAAAAGGAGGCAAATCGCTTCATTTATGTATGACGTCCGTAAAGGTAGCCCTATCGGCTAACTCGTTGTTTTATTATCGTTGTTTTATTTTAATAAGTTGCATGTTCCGCTATTCTCTCGATGTATACCGAACAGGTGCCTGTAGGGCACCGCCATGCCCGGTTGGGTCGTGACAAAAGTGGTATCGAGCGATTAGTCCTCGGAAAGTGTCTACGCATCGTGTCTAGTAGTCTTGATTATCGGTGTGTTGTGCACCACATCTATAATCGTGAGGCTGCAGGACATTTAGGATTGGTTTCATTCTTCTCACTCGAGATCGTGCGATAGAGCCGTGTTGTTAGTGGTCGCCTCCCTAACGAGTTATGTTGATTGCAGCCTACGAGAAAGCGCAATGAGCCGACCCAGAGACTATGTGGATTGCGTATCCGGTTGGTAATGATTATAGTATAGTTGGTATTGTGGCATACATCTATACGAGTTATGTATGAGGTCGACGCGTGTTGCCTAGAATGATTTTAGATTACCGTGAATCGTAAAGACTAACTAGATACCGGGAAGGTATGGAATAGTTAATGAATTTTCGCCAAGGTCTTATGTTTTATTTAAGGTAATTGGGAAAGGATGAGTCATGCGATAGGGTAGTGAACCCTTAAGAAGCCTTGATTAAGGAACCTAACGGAATGTCATGTTAATAGATTAAGCTGCGTATTAAGCTTAAGAGAATTATACGGATGAGGTCTGGATAGAGTAAGTAATGGTTGTTGTGATCGAGACAACATGGTTATGGTTTTATGAGATGTTTTTGTACCAGTTTACTGGGGGACTGGTAAGGTAGGCTTGGAGCATGAAAATTGCGAGCCTAAGAATATTGATTACTGCCAAGACCTTAGGTATATAAGGCTTTCTCTGGCAATAAGATTTTAAGTCAGACCAAGGATAAGAGTTAAGTGCGACGACGAGTCGGTTGAGGACTCATACGTCTCCCCATGGCCTGGAATGGAGTGGGATCAGTTGGTAGTAGTTCCGCTACGTGACAGGGTCACGAGGGTGCAAGGCCCAAGTCTAGTTAATTGTTTTACGGGTTCGTGGACGCGTTCCACCGAACCGTGTCGAAAGAAATGGCCTTATATTGTTTTATAGAGTGACTCCAAAGATTTGAGGCCAGAATTGGTATGGAAGTTATGTATGTATGCTAGTATGAATTGGAAGTACGAAAAGATAACCTCTTTTGGGCTTGATGGACGGATATGCGTGTGCGATGTATTAGGGCTATGTGTGGCATTATTAGTATGTCGGGGTTGTGAAAGGAAACTATGTCGCAAATTATAAAGGTTGGCTCCGAAAGAACATTCGGGGACGAATGTTTCTAAGGGGGGAAGAATGTTACACCCCGTATTTACAGGACATGTTTTAAGAACGTACGTAAGATCTCGAAAGTGTTGAAAATTGAGACTTGTAAAATTTTTTATCGGAATTATGAAATTTGTCGGAAAACGAAATATTGCGACGAACGGGAGGGCGACACGTGTCACCCCCTATATGGTCTTGGACGAAGTGACATGGAGGAAATGGTATTTTGACCACAAATTAAAAGATCAAGTCTTGCAAAGACATTTAGCATGACATTGTTGACTAGGTCAATGCCACTTGGCTTGATCCATGTGAAAAGCATCCAAACCACCCATTTGTTCTAATCTTGACCCTCCATTTTTTATATAAGCTCCCTAGTGCAAGACAAGGCTTAACACTTAGCATTTTTTTTCAAGAAATTGATGGGAAGCTCTCGGCCAACCTAGGTTTCCAAAGGAAAGATTTTCAATTGTTGTCCAATAATTCCCCCACTTTAAACCAAGGTTCATGAGTGTTATGTAAGAGTATCTCAATAGAAAAATCCCGGAAAAAGAGAGTTTTCGTATTAGTCGCAAAGTGAAAACCTAATGGTCTTTCTAGGTTTTGTTTGGAGAATTGAAGGATAATTGTTGGTGTGGTTCTAAGGGCCTCAACAAGCGGATTGAAGTGTCTTGGAGAGGCTCTAAACTACTAAGGAGCGACTTCGGATTGGAATCGGATTAAGGAACGTTAAGGTATAATCTTGTCTTTTAAGTTGTTACAAGACTATATATTTATTTTGTTGTTGTTAGCTTTACTTGTTGATAGCATGAAGTTGGTATGTTGAAGTTTATAAGTATTATGGATTGCTTGTAGCTTAATCCGAAATGTTGTGCAAGCCACTTGAAAATTGGATTACTAGTTGGTCGTTTATTAGAAATCGTCGCATGTTACTTACTTAAAAGATTATGGTTATTATAATCAAATACGACTTGATATCATGTTATTCTACCAATTTGGATTGAAATGGAAATTTGATAAGAATTGGTAAGGTTGAACTCAAGGTGGCCGAATTTGGACTTTTAGTTTGTTTTTCATTTGTATTGGACTACTTTCTAAATTGTGAGCCAATTGGGGCTGTTTAGTTTTTGTATGTATTGGAGTACCTTATAGAAATTGTGAGCCAATTGGGGCTGTTTGGTTATTGTATTCGGCCTTGAAAAAGGTGGCAAAGTAAGTAGAAACAAAGGAAGTGCTGTCCGATTTTCCGTAGAATTTGGCGACTTAGCACTTAGAATATTCTACGTTTGAAGTAAGAGGTTAATGGACGTATTGTGACCATGATAGGTTGAAGTACTAAGTATAGCGTATCCTACTTGAAGAATGGAATAGCTCAAGGTTGAAGTACTTTGGAGCATTTTGCTACTTGTCGCTAGTCGTCGCGAGGTATGTGAACCCATTCTTTCTTTGGCATGATCCTACGTATGAAATATCCACGTGATAGTATTTCAAGATTTCTTCTACTCTTAGAAGTTAAGAAGTATTTACATTGTTGAATCTAAGTTAAGAGTATGTTTAAATTGTCCTAAGTCCTTACTAGGTCTTATGGGAGACGTTGGTAAGAACGGTTAGGAAGTTATGAGCTTTGATTTAAAGGCTATGTGTCTTGATTTGTTTAAAGTAAGTAAGCGGATTTTATGTTCGAAAAGGACTAGAATTTATATGTGAAAAAGGGTTTTATTTTAAAAGTGAAAGTTATATGGTTTTAAGAGAAGAAGTTACTTGGTTTTGGAAGTGTATGGAACTTTGTATATTTGTTTATAAGTATAAGTAAGTGGACTTTAAAGAATGTACGTTATAAGGTTTTAAGACTATGAACTTTGGTTGTCTTCTAAGGATTATGAAACTTTTTTTAAATTGTGGACTTGATTTCTAAAGTATTGATGACATGATTTCAAAGAGTATGTGACTTGAAGTTTGAAAATTCTTTTAAGTACGTATGTACGTAGTATGGTTGGGTTTAGTTTCCCTAATGTTGCAAGAATTAAGTGCCTTAAGTTCTCTAATATGAAAGAACGTTATAATAGCTTTATGGGAAGTTGTTATGACGACTTAAGAAGTAATAATACGATTTAAAAGATTATGTAAGGAAAATACACCGAGCCTACAAATAGGCCGGATTACGTTATGAAATACACCGAGCCTACAAATAGGCCGGATTACGTTATGAAATACACCGAGCCTACAAATAGGGCGGATTACGTTATGAGATACACCGAGCCTACTCATAGGCCGGATTACGCCATATTACCCCGAGCCTACACATAGGCCGGGTTATGTCATCAGTACACCGAGCTCCACAGGCGGGCCGGATTATGCTACATGATTCCACAGTACACCGAGCTCCACAGGCGGGCCGGATTATGCTACATGATTCCACAGTACACCGAGCTCCACAGGCGGGTCGGATTATGCTACATGATTCCACAGTACACCGAGCCCCACAGGCGGGCCGGATTATGTCACATGATTCGTCAGTACACCGTGTCCCGCAAATGGGCCGGATTATGTTATGTAAGATAAGTAAGTTATGTGGAAAAACTTGATTGAACTCTTAAGTATGTACGTAAGAACATGTTGTTAAATCTTATTGAAAGAAGGAAAGGAACGATTAATATACGATTGATTTCAGAAGTTTCTATGACATTCTTTTATGCGGTTATGATATGATTGTTGCACCTTATTTCTGTTCCATACTTGCACTGTTGTTATCGACTTTCTGGCTGCGTTCATGCCCGCAGGTTTAGGTACTCAGTGGTGGATCCGCGAGCTTAGGATCCCGGTTCAGCAGGTCGAGATGGCTCCAGTGTTCCGGAGTTGTCACGTTTATGTTTATTCAGGGGTACGGCGGGGCCTTGTCCCGCCACAGTTGTTATGTTAAAACTCTTAGAGGGCTGTAGTCACATATTGTGGGTCAGTTTGTAAAAGAAAAAAAAAGGAGGCAACTGCTTCATTTATGTATGTACGTCCAGAAAGGTAGCCCTATCGGCTAACCTGTTGTTTTATTACTGTTGTTTTATTTTAATAAGTTGCATGTATGTTCCGCTGCTATTCTCTGATGTATACCTGAACAGGGTGCCCAGGTAGGGCACCAGTCGCGGGCCCGGGGTTGGGTCGTGTCATATTGGGTATTAGGTATTGGGTATTGGAGGGAAAAAGATAAAAGGTGTATTGGGCCTCAGTTTGGGCTTCGGTTTTTGGCGGATTGGACTGGTCCAGATTGTGCCTTGGGCATGGACTGATTTGATGAAATGCAAAACGGGTTAATTAAAGAAAAATTATTTAAAGATGCAAAATTATAAAAATGCAAATGCTGATGCAATAATAATAAAATACAATACTTAGCAAATATTTAATGCCTAATTAAAAGTAAAGACGAGATGTCAATTAATTATTTAAAGAGATACAAAATTAGTAAAAATAAAATGATCGTGCAACAATAATAACATAATATTTAAAAATGTTTAATACCTAATTAAAGTAAAAACATGATGTCAATTTACAAAAAATAAAACAACATAGAAGGTTAGGTAAAGAATATACAAAAATGTCAAAAAAGGTGATAAAATGCGGTGTCCTAAAATGCTTAAAATTGCTAGAAATGACTAAAAGATGGGTCAAAATTGGGTGTCAACAACCACTAATCACATTTTTAGCATATAACTGTAATTTCTCATGGCCCACGAGGACCGCCACGAGATACCCTGCTGACATATGAAAATAGTAACCGGAAAGCAGCTTTGTAAAATCCTGCAACCAGAAGGACTCAATCCATATACATATACATACGAAGGCCGACAGGGTCATACACGATTACTATACACAGGACAACTGTCTACAAGCCTCTAAAGAGTATGTAACATCACAAGGTCGGGACAGGGAACCACCATACCCCTATGCATATCCAAAATATCGTACCATGACTAGACTGCAAATTCTAGAACAAATAGAGTGCTACAATATCAGCTGAACCAACAATTTGGTGGATTTCCTAATTGTGGAGACGATACCAAGGTCCGACCCACCTAAGATATATATGCATTTATGACTTAAAATAATGGTGGTATAGCTCTATCCTACATTTGCTAAGATTTGGCTTACTAGACGCAAGGTTCCCGAACGGACTACTCGAGTGAGAAGGCTACGCGGCCACCGGTTGGACCGGACACTCCACGTATATGCCAACTCTCTTAAATTTGGGTTTTATGAAAGAAATTTGCTGATGCACAAAGCGCATCTCGCGCGAGTGATAGTGTCGATTTTCCAGAATGGAAGAAGTATGAGCAGAATGACAATTTAAGGAAAGCAGTAAAATAAAGTAGCACTTAAAGCTGTTAATCACAAAATTAAAAGTGAATAATTTAAAGCATTTAAAACAAAAATGAAAGCAAAATAAAGCACATTATTTAATTAACCTGGGTTTGCTATTGTTAAGAACCTGATATTCCCAGTGGAGTCGTCATGCTGTCGCGCACGTTTTTGACCTCGGGGTCTGAACGGTGCTGCAACGTTGCTCTTTGGCGTGGTACCCTGGATGGAGCAAAATGCTTGTTTTGAGGAGTCGCCACCTAATTAGTTAAGTGAATTAGGACACTTGAACTATTGCAATAAAAATACTGCAATTGATTTCCATTTAATGGTCTGCGAAATTAATGAGATTCTGGATAAGAGTTCTTTATTATCCTAAAAGGAAGGGTTTAGGCATCCTTTAAGATCCGCTAACTTGCGGTTATCCGGTCAAATCTATGTTAATTATTTTGCTAAATAAAATGCATTTTTCTATATAAAAAATTAACTATTTAAAAGATGCAATGACGAGAATAAATAAACTAGAGGCATTTGAAACATGCTTGACGAGCCTAAGAAAATAAAACTAGCGTCGAGTTTTCGATTTTAGTCTATCCGTTTTTAATTATTAATTCTAAGTCTGCCTATTCTAAATATTTCAATAATTACAATTACAATGAAAATACAATACAGAATGAAATAAAACTGAATTTAAGTGCAACAACAAAAAATAAAACTCCGAAGGGTGTCTTCTTGTTTTAGCCCTTTTAGGAATTCTGCATAAGATGTATCTTCGGATACCTGTATAAACACTTAGTAAAAGTGTTAGTACGAGAATAAATAATTCTCAAACAGTGACAAGAATTAATAAGTAAACAAAAAGTAAAACCCGTCTTTTGTACAGGGGAGACCTTGGAAATCAGACAGAGATTCCTTCATCGATCATTGTAGTATCTGTTCAAAATCAGTGTACCAACAATGTAGAATTTGTTCTAAATCAGTTTAATAAAATAAAGGGGCAACATCGTCAAAAACACAGTCCGAAATCCAATGGATAATTAACAATTCGCAGCAACATAGCCAAGAATGGTTCATAACAGTATAATGAGCAACAATAACGCCGAAAATAGTAGAAACATGGTAGGCCAGTTTACCGGAAAATCAATCCAAATAACCAACAACAACCATAGAAAAATGAAGCCAACAAGATGACCGGAATTTTTAAATTCCGGAAAAAACAAAAATCAGAAAAATCCACAACAGATACCCAAAGTAAATCCATCATGGTCGTCGAAGTTTTTAAACTCCGGTTAGTTACCCCAAAATCACAAAAATCAGTCCAACAAACAAAGCGACAAACAGATCAAAAATAAATAGCCAACAGAGGTCGTTAGAGTTTTTAAACTTCGGTTAGTTACCCCGAAGTCATAAAAATCAGTCCAACAAACAAAGCGACAAATAGATAAAAAATAAATAGCCAACAGAGGTCGTCGAAATTTGTAAACTCCGGTTAGTTACCCCAAAGTCACAAAAATCAGTCCAACAACAAGTAAAAATAACAGAAGCAGTAGCTAGTTCACCGGAGACAAGTTATCACCGGAAAATTCAAAATGTCGCTTGAAAACCAAAAATCAGTCCAACAGTACAAGCAGATAACAGGTCCCGAAAAATACAACCAACAGAGGTCGCCAGAGCTTTAAAACTCCGGCCAAATACCCCAAAAATAGGAAAATCAGTCCGGCAAACAATGAAACGGTAGAGGCAGTGACAAAATCACAACAATATAATGGCAACAAAGTCGGAGAACATACTCACTGGGGCGACAAAGATTATGTAAAAACCAACCTGAAGCAGATCGCACAAAATAAAGCCAACAACAAAACAAAAGGGGAAAGGAGGGTCGACGTCGCCTCGTCGGCAAAAATACCTTAGCGACGTCGGAACCTCTTTCAGGTCAGTTCTAAAAAATTTAAAATAACACAACAAAAAGAAACCAAGTATGATCATGGTTCAGTGGTGGCTGCTCCGGTTCATCGGAGCTTGAAGCTCCTCGTCGAAGAAGGGTTGTTGGTTGGACTCCAAATAGAGTAACACCCCATTTTAACCGGAGTCGAAACGGAAGTACTATGTATGGTATGATTCCTAAATTTATTTTAAGGAGTCGCCACCTAATTATTATAGTGAATTAGGACACTTATTAAATAGCATACAAATGCTATATATGATCTCCATTTAAAGGTCTGCGAAAGCTATGTGAGATTCTGGATCAGGGTTCTTCATTATCCTAAAGGGAAGGGGTTAGGCATCCTTTAAGATCCGCTAACGTGCGGTTATCCGTTCAAACCTAGATTAATTATGTATTGACTTTTATTCTACCTATTCTAAGCATTTTTACATAATTTACAATTAAAATAAAATGCAACACAGAATAATAAAAATTAAAATTAAAAGTGACATGATAAAACTCTGGGACATCTTATAGCTCTTTTTAGGTCTTCTGCACAAGATGATCTCCGGGTACCTGCATAAACACTTTAAAAAAAGTGTTAGTAATAGAATAAACAATTTTAAAAGCAATAACAAGAATTAATAAGTAAAGCCAAAATAAATCTGTCTTTGTACATGAAAGACCTTGAAAATCAGACGGAGATTCCTTCATCGGCCAATATTGCTAGAAAACAATGAAATAGATAAAACATTCGAATCCACGCCAAAACAGTAGTAGTTTTAAACACGGAGGGCTCAGATATATATAAAAATAAAGTAGGACATCCTAAACAAGTGCGGCTGCGAGAATTCTCCTTGCCAGTGCATGTTGGTTATCCGGTGTAAGTGGAAGAAATCATCATTGCCCAGAAAACTTCATTTATTTTATTTTCCGTCTTTGCAATTGTAGAGGCCTCAAAAATCTACGGATAACTTTTTCATTGGCCATAAGTGTAGTATCATGTTCAAAATCAGTAAATACCCAATATTCAAATGTAGCAATTTGTTCAAAATCAATATAATAAAATAATAAAAGGGCAGAATCTCAAAATCAGCCCAAAACCTGTCTGAAAACCAGCGAGAATCAGTGACGTCTTTTCACAAGTATAGAAATCTGTCCAATTCAGTTTAGTAAAAAGGGGAAAAATAGTCCAAGGCCAGTGCGGGACAAATAAATAGTAGCCAAGCCACAACAACATGACGAACACAATCAGTCCGCGAAATAGTGGAAGCAACAACAATGAATAATAATGTTTTTTTGAAATTTGAATGGGCTAATATTGAATAATGTCAAATAAAGCTGAACAAAAACAGAGTCAATTCAAGTTATTGTATGTACAAATCATTATACTTATTTGGCATGAATTTCTCATTTTTCATTATATATGAAAGATGAATATTCCCCTCTAATTAATGAATTATGAATTTTGGGAAAGTGTAACGCAGGTCCACATATCCTCTAGGACTCAGCAGATTGCAAGGTTGATTGTGGGAAAAATGGGCAGATACTTTGCCAAGTCGATACCGTGATTCACAAAAATGCAGTAGCTTCTTCCCTCCTGCTCAAGCCGATGAATCTTTTGTAACCCAAAATAACAACTAGTATACTATGTTACAAAATGTATTATTGAAAGTTAAAGTTTATTGAGGTTGTACCTCTCATACAAAATATTGGAACAATTATTTATCTTACTACTTATCATGTGAGTTTTTCCGTCGGGCCCTACCTGCTAGCACCACTGTAACACCCCATTTTAACCGGAGTAGAAACGGAAGTACTACGTATGGTATGATTCCTAAATTTATTTTAAGGAGTCGTCACCTAATTATTATAGTGAATTAGGACACTTATTAAATAGCATAAAAAAGCTATAAATGATCTCCATTTAAAGGTCTGCGAAAGCTATGTGAGATTCTAGATCAGGGTTCTTTATTATCATAAAGGGAAGGGGTTAGGCATCCTTTAAGATCCGCTAACTTGCGGTTATCCGTTTAAACCTAGATTAATTATGTATTGGCTTTTATTCGACCTATTCTAAGCATTTTTACATAATTTACAATTAAAATAAAATGCAACACAGAATAATTAAAATTAAAATTAAAAGTGACATGATAAAACTCCGGGACATCTTTTAGGCCTTCTGCACAAGATGATCTCCGGGTACCTGCATAAACACTTAGTAAAAGTGTTAGTAATAGAATAAACAATTTTAAAAGCAATAACAAGAATTAATAAGTAAAGCCAAAATAAATCCGTCTTTATACAGGAAAGGCCTTGGAAATCAGACGGAGATTCCTTCATCGGCCAATATTGCTAGAAAACAATAAAATAGATAAAACCTTCGAATCCGCGTCAAAACAGTAATAGTTTTAAACACGAAGGGCTCAGATATATATAAAAATAAAGTAGGACAGCCTAAACAAGTGTGGCTGCGAGAATTCGCCTTGCCAGTGCATGTTGGTTATCCGGTGTAAGTGGAAGAAATCATCATTGCCCAGAAAGCTTCATTTATTTTATTTTCCGTCTTTGCAATTGTGGAGGCCTCAAAAATCGACGGATAACTTTTTCATTGGCCATAAGTGTAGTATCATGTTCAAAATCAGTAAATACCCAATATTCAAATGTAGCAATTTGTTCAAAATCAATTTAATAAAAGAATAAAAGGGCAGAATCTCAAAATCAGCCCAAACCCTGTCTGAAAACCAGCGAGAATCAGTGACGTCTTTTCACAAGTATAGAAATCTGTCCAATTCAGTTTAGTAAAAAGGGGCAAAATAGTCCAAGGCCAGTGCGGGACAAATAAATAGTAGCCAACCCACAACAACATGACGAACACAATCAGTCCGCGAAATAGTGGAAGCAACAACAATATAGTTCGCCGGAAACCTCATAACGTTGCCGGAGACAGTCCAAACATAATAAAAATTTGTTAAAGGGTCAAAGTGTCAAAACCAGTCCAAAATGTTCGCAACAGTAGCCACTGATCGCCAAAATTATTAGAACGTTGCCACATATCCAAAAACAAAAACAGTCCATTAGCCATAATAGATGATAGATACCAAAATAAAGTCAAAAGCAAGGTCGCCGGAGTTTAGAACTCCGGCGAGTTACCCAAAATAGAACCAAATCAGTCCACGACCAACAAAATACAAAAAATGAAGTCAGATCAGTTCATAGCCAAACAATATACCAACCAACAACAAATAGCCGTGAAACCAAGTTTCGCCGGAGTTTAAGAACTCCGACGTATTACCAATGTCACGCCCTTTTTCGACCGCGACATTTTTAGCGAATCGCCTGCTTAATAAAAGGTTAGAAAATAGTATAAATGCTAAAAGTGCAAAAGAGTGCTAAAAGGTTAAAGGGGTACTAAAGGTGCTAAATGCTAAAGGGTTAGCGGAGTCGCCACCTAATTAATTTGGGTGAATTAGGACACCTTAATGTTAACTAGTTTAAAGTAAACATTAACTCCATTTTAATGGTCTGCTGAACTTAATGAGATTCCGGGCAAGGGTTCTTTATTAATCTAGAGGGAAGGGGTTGGGCACCCTCTAAGATCCGCTAACTTGCGGTTATCCTGCCAAACCTAGGGTAATTTATTATATTAAAAATGCGTGTTTTGAAAATATAAAAGATGCTTCAAGATATTTTATAAAAGGAGGCATGTTGATAAAAGTTTATAAGACTAAGGCCAAAAATGTAAATGATGCAAAGGTTATTTATGGACTAATTATGTGTACATGCAAAGGTTATTTATGGACTAATTATGTGTACTGCTAGCTAAATTAATCTTGCTTAACCTGCGTATAATATATTATATAAAAAGTACTTAAGATGATTTAAGAGTTTAGGAGAAAATTTGTTATGGATTTAATAAGAAACAAAACGTTGGTTTTATGATGCAAGTTAAATTATTTAGATTACTTTGGTAAAATTTAGACATGCATGACAATCCTAAAAGACACATTAAGTAGAAGTGCTCTAATTTTAAATTACCTTTCCCCTTATGTGTTCAAAGGCTAATTGCTCTTGGTTTCCTATTAATTACAAAGTTATATAATAAAATTACAATAACAAATAAAAATGAGATAAGGAGGTTAAGAGAGTAAGGGATTGAAGCGGATGACTCCGTCCTATTTGTTTTTCTAGGAATTGCCGAAGAGGGAACTCGATGGATGTAGATACGGGTTGCCATTTGAAGTAGCTCATGATGAGTCTCGCCATGAGACTCTTCATTTTTC
Source organism: Przewalskia tangutica (assembly GCA_029844215.1). Lineage (NCBI taxonomy): Eukaryota > Viridiplantae > Streptophyta > Magnoliopsida > Solanales > Solanaceae > Przewalskia > Przewalskia tangutica. The sequence continues at coordinate 137,107,807 of CM056718.1, read as the reverse complement.
CTCCAATGCATTTCATGTAAGAATATAAGAAAGATAAGGATTAGTACGAGCCCAAATAATTAAATAACAGACAAACACTTGACACATAGTTTGTATTTGAGCAAGCATGCATGTAAAGATCAGCAGATGACAATATAAGATGGGAATAGGCAGCCAGCAGGTGATAAAAAAGAAATGAGGATGGGCAGGTATGCAGGCAGCACAAGTCAGCTTCTAATATTATACACAAGTCAATCTATTTTGTTCATAGAACTGGAAGGCCAATTCAGGAAACATGATTCCGTTATTATTTAGTTATATTATTCTAGAAGGGTGATAATTTCAAACATAAGCACTGTCAGCCCAGGCAATGGGTTGTGAATGCAGGCAGCAGAAACACAATTCAGCAGTCCCAAATGACAAAGTTCAGATTCTAAAACAGGCCCCTGGTCCCAAAGAGCAGATTTCACATTTACAAGAAGACATATTAGCTTCCTACAGTACATGATGCATCTAGATTCAGGATTTAGACTTCGGCAAATGCTCATAGTCAAAATGGTCACTCCTGGCAAACAGAAATGGAAACAAGGCTTCCTTTTTGTTAGGCAGTTTTTTTTAGCATAAATCAGTTCAACATGTGTAGACATTCCCTGGATTAATTGACCTGACAGCGACATCTATTGCTACTTGCTAAACATTTACAAAGATGGGACAAATGAATTTTCCATTCTAGATGCCATATATTCAATTCATTTACGAGTCAATTATAGGCTTGCTTGATGTCCCTTAAGGTCAGATTACATCCTCACCGTTCATTACATGAGACAGAGTCATAAGATTAACTAGCAAACATGCAAACAGGAGACATAGTTTAACATGACACCTCTTGGGTTTGACACATTACAAGATATTAATACCGACATCATTCAAACAGTCCAAGAGATAGGGCAGGATATAAAATAGATCAAACGACGAGATTTAAAACCCGTGAGACCATAAACACACGTGGTATCCTATTCATGCTATAAACTAAACAACAACAACTCTCCGACAGGTAATGTAAATCACAAAGCACACACCATGACTTTGTTTTGCTTGACAAAGGAAAAATAAGATAATCCAGCCTTAGACTAATCTTTTATATCCAGGTCTTTGCTATACGAATACTAAGATGGTGTTCTGGCCACCTTATGCCAAATACGAACTCCAACACCACATTATGAGCATTAACAGTCAAAAATAATAACTTAACAGTCAAGTAAAACTGTGTCGACATTAAATCAGCAACTTCGACCACACACAGCAGCGATTAAAAGCGTTAACATTATCAACAGAGCATATCACTCAAACAGATTACAAAGTGTAAATCGCATAAGAAACCTGAAAGGGAATGGATTTACCTTCTCCGGACAGCGACCCGGGGCAGCGTATCAAGTCGTCGATCCGCTCGGGGGTTTTATTGTGATGCGTTTAGAAGAAGAATGAAATTTTTACCTGATTCTTGACTGATATTGCGAAAAAGAAATGCTTTTCGTTTTAATTTCTGTTCTTGTTGCTTCCCTAACGATTTTTAGGATTCTTCTTGCTCCTTGCCAGCTAATTTCCCCTTTATTTTCGGGTGCCTTTAGTCGAGTTTTATTCTGCGAGAATGGATGTCATTTCCTTTGTTGGTTTCGACGGGTTCCTTCTCATGGTCGTGATCTTTTCTCACTTCTCTCTGGATGTGTTTTAACGGGTCTCTCCTTACGGAAAACTGATGTCTTTGCATGTGTAGGTTGTTGGTTTATATAGTATTGGGTTTCGGTAATAACTGATTTTCGTTTAAGGTAAGCTTCGATTCTTGGCGAGATTTTGGATGAAGATTTGTTACCATCTAGGGACTGATTTCGAACGATTCTCACTGATTCGCGGATTATTCTTACTCGAGGGGTTTATGGTAGGTGATATGTTTGACTCGCCGGATCTTCCATCCGAAAAATCCAGCGAGGATCTTGCTGGTTGTCGGCGGCGTCTTTAGGGTTAGTTCTTTAGGTTTTCGTTTTGTGGGTTCGTGCGACAGGGAAGGGGCGAAATGGAAAAAATAAGGGATGGGGTAAGGGTGATGGGATGATAAGGGAAGAATGGGTCATGGTCGGTGGCAAGGAATCGCAGATTAGCCAAGAGCGGTGGCCGCGTCAAATTTGGGTAGTTATTTTAATTAGGGGTAGAGTTGTAAGTGTATTAGTTTTAAGTGTATTATTAATTAATTAGTGGTAAATTAAATTAATAAATTGTGATTAAATTATTTAGGTGCTTCATTAGTCTGAGTTTTAAAATTATTGCAAAATGCGAGTGTGTTATTTAATTAGTGTTTAATATTTATAATGCGATGCCGTTATTAAAACTTATTTATTATGTGTATTCTGCGAAGTTAAATTAAAAATTGAACGGGGTTTAGACTATTGTTAAATTATTTATATGCTAAATGTAGATATGTCATTTAAGGACTGCTTAATACTTTTATGAATGCGACGCTATTATTAAAACGCATGTGTTAGATTGAAATTAATTTAAATTACGAATTATGAAATTGCCTTACTATTAACAAATGCGAATATTTTATTTAACGCGACGTCATTGTCAAATTATTTATTTTATGTATTCATTTATTTTATTATCGTTTAAGAATTATGACAGGGCTTAAAATTAATAAATACGGACGCGAGACTCTAAGTGCTTAATTTTCTACGTAAGACGCGGTGTCATTATTAAATTGTTTATTTATGCATGTATTAACGTTTTATTGTCGCATTTTATTATAAAAAATCATAAAAATTTATTTTGCAAAATTAGTGTAATTTTATAGCTAATGACCGGACGAGAGGGTCAAAATTGGGTGTCAACAACCAAAACAGCAAAAGGAAATCAAATAAGTCCCACGAACGAAGGAGAACCTAAAACATAACCACAAGGAAAATTAAATATGGTATCATCGCCGGCATCAAAGCAGTGGCGGCGTCACTTCCACGGCTAACGCCGGAGCGACGCCGCCTCACCGATACCAACAGTGGTAGAATGGGGGCAGTGGTGTAATGTTCGCCGGAACAAGTGGTGGACAGCGACGGGACAGTGATGGTGTTGGTTTGCTAGGGCGACGGGACAATGGTGTGGAGAGAGGGTGAGGCGGCGGTTGAAGGGAGCGGTGTAAGGAGGAGAGGGAGAGGGAGTGTTGGCGGCTGAAGGGAGAGTGAAGGTTAAGGGAGAAAGTGAGGGTTGTGCGCTGAGGTTTTTTGTAGGGGGGGGGGGGCTGAGGGTAGGTTTTAAAGAGAGATGGGTAGAGACGGTTGGGGTTATGTAGTAGGGTAGGTCTTTTTAAATGGGGGTAAGGTTTTATTTATAGTGTGGGATTTAGGTTTAGGGTTTTGGGTATTGGGTATTGGGTATTGGAGGAAAAAAGATAAAAGGTGTATTGGGCCTCAGTTTGGGCTTCGGTTTTTGGCGGATTGGACTGGTCCAGATTGTGCCTTGGGCATGGACTGATTTGATGAAATGCAAAACGGGTTAATTAAAGAAAAATTATTTAAAGATGCAAAATTATAAAAATGCAAATGCTGATGCAATAATAATAAAATACAATACTTAGCAAATATTTAATGCCTAATTAAAAGTAAAGACGGGATGTCAATTAATTATTTAAAGAGATACAAAATTAGTAAAAATAAAATGATCGCGCAACAATAATAACATAATATTTAAAAATGTTTAATACCTAATTAAAGTAAAAACATGATGTCAATTTACAAAAAATAAAACAACATAGAATGTTAGGTAAAGAATATACAAAAATGTCAAAAAAGGTGATAAAATGCGGTGTCCTAAAATGCTTAAAATTGCAAGAAATGACTAAAAGATGGGTCAAAATTGGGTGTCAACAGTTGTCCCTCTTTGATCGAAGACGATGAAAGAGTTTTCGGACAAAGATGTTGACTTGTAGCCAATTTTGTTCCCATCGTCAGAATTAAAACAAGGATCAAGAAAGAATGGGCAAAAGCCGACACTGGGTCGTTGTGGTGCCAAGATAAAAGACAAAGCTGATGCAGATTTAAAATTTGTCCCAGTGTCGAATTATGAGAACACTGGGTTGCTGCAATGCTAGAAAATAAAATCAGGCAGACGCAAAATTCAAAATTTGTCCCAGTGTCGAAGTATGATTGACACTGGGTTGCAGGTGATGTGGTGCTGGAAAAGACATGGTGTTTGTAGATGTAATGAAGTGGTGTGATGATACGCTGTCTTGTATAGGCGAGATGCAGATGACGCCTTGTGTGGGCGTTGTCGTCTTGTATGGACAAAATGCAAATGACGTCTTGTATGGGCGTTGTCGTCTTGTATGTACAAGATGCAAGTGACGCCTTGTATGGGCGTTGTCGTCTTGTATGGATGAAATGCAAATGACGTCTTGTATGGGCGTTATCGTCTTGTATGGACGAAATGCAAATGACGCCTTGTATGGGCGTTGACGCCTTGTATGGGTGTTGACGCCTTGTATGGGTGTTGTCGTCTTGTATGGACGAAATGCGAATGACGCCTTGTATGGGCGTTGTCGTCTTGTATGGACGAAATGCAAATGACGCCTTGTGTGGGCGTTGTCATCTTGTATGGACGAAATGCAAATGACGCCTTGTGTGGGCGTTGTCGTCTTGTATGGACGAAATGCAAATGACGCTTTGTATGGGCGTTGTCGTCTTGTATGGACGAAATGCAAATGACGCCTTGTGTGGGCGTTGTCGTCTTGTATGGACGAAATGCAAATGACGCCTTGTATGGGCGTTGTCGTCTTGTATGGACGAAATGCAAATGACGCCTTGTATGAGCGTTGCTGTTACACCCCGTAATTGCAGGACATGCCTTAAGAACGTAAGTAAGAACTCACAAATGTTAAGGATTTGAGACTTGTAAAAATTTATCGGAAATTATGAATTTGTCGGAAAACAGTGTGTTGTGTCGAATGGGAGGGCGACACGTGTCACCCCCCCCTTACTATGCCTTGGACGGTTTTTAGCAAGGGCATAAGGGTCATTGGCCTTTGTTGCAAGACAAGTCTTGCAACTTGAGGCTTGATATAATTGACTAAGGTCAAAGGTCCCACTTTAGCCTTGATCTTTTGAAAGACCACATCCAAGCCAACCATTTGGAAGCATCTTAACCCTCCATGACCCTTTATATAATACTAGTAGCTAAGGGAGGACTTAGCACTTAGAGAATTTCACACAAAATTTGAAGAACAAAGGGGGAGGGTCTCGGGTTTCACTAAGAGAAAAAGAAAAAAATTTCATTTCTTGTCCTTTTGTTTCCACACTTTAAACCAAGGTTCTTATGTGTATTATAAGCATATCTCAATAGAAAAATCTTGGAAAAAGATTGTTTTCGGGTTAGTCGCAAACGAAAACCTAAAGGGTTTTTCTAGGTTTTGTTTGGAAATTTGAAGGTTAATTGGTGGTGTTGTTCTAAGGGTCTCAACAAGCGGATTGAAGTGGCTTGGAGAGTTCTAGACTACTAAGAGCGATTTCGATTGGAGTTGGATTAGGTCTCTTTGAGGTATAATCTTGTTTTTTGAAAGTATTACAAGAATAGCTAGTTTATTGTTGTTAGCTTTGCATGTTACTAGCATGAAGTTGTTATATTGAAGTTATACGAATAATGGATTGATCATAGCCTTGAACCGAAATGTAAAATAAGCCATGACTAAGTTGAATTACAATTTAATCGTTGTTAGAACCGTCGCATGTCATTGACTTAAGGATTATGGTTATAATAATCAAATGCGACTTGTTATCATGTTATGCTACAAATTTGGGTTGGAATATAAATTGTGAGCCAATTGGGGCTGTTTATTTAGTCAATTGCATCAACTACCGCTATATAAATTGTGAGCCAATTGGGGCTGTTTAGTTAGTCATTTGCATTGGATTATCTTTTATATTGTTGTGAGCCAATTGGGGCTGTTTGGTTATTGTATTTCCGGCCTTGAAAGAGGTGGCAAAGTGAGTAAATACAAAGGAGGTGCTGTCCGATTTTCCGTAGAATATAGGGACTTAACACTTATGATATTCTACGATTGAAGTAAGGCCTAAATAGACGTATTATGAACATTATAGGTTGACATACTACGGGCGGGACTTTGTACTTGGCAAGTGGTTTGACCCGACGGTGTATGTAGAACTTTTCCTATCCTTTGAGCATGACTAGTTTCACGTATATAGTACCAGAGACGTACAAGGCTTTGACATTCTTTACTTGTTTTATGAAATGCCAAGTCGGGTGGGTTAGGAGATTTAACTCACTTCTTTGAGAATATTAAAGATGTCTTAAGTCTTGTTAAAGATAAGGGACTTGAAGAATTTTTAAAGTATGTAATACTTGTGTCGTTTTAAAAAAAACGTATAAGTCCCTTGGATAGGAAATTGTACATGACTAAGGCATAAAGTGAATATAACGACTTTATGGGGAGTTGGTTATATTGACTTTATGGAAAGATAAATGACTCGATTTAATGGAAGGCAATTCGATTTTAAGGCATCAATTGCCTAAGGTTTTATAAGATACGAGTCACTTGATTTAGAAGCCATATTTTATTTCTAAAAGTATTGTGACTTGTCTTGAAAAGAAATTGTCGCTTGATACTACGGCTATGAGTATCTTGGAAGTTTTATAATGAAATGAGTCATTTTTTTAAAAGAATAGAAGTACGTAGTACTTTGGGTTAAATTCTGATTTTCATAAAGACATGTTAGTGCCTTAAGTAAACTAAAATGAGAGTGTATATGAACAAGAATAGTAAGAAGTTAGGGATTTCTTAACTTGCTTATATATTGTATGATGTCGATAGAGCTTATGTTATGTGTGATAGCCGTATTTGGGCTAGTGATATATTATTCGTTGCGGTCATTCCCGATTGTGGCATTGTATATTTAGTGGATTTGCTAACCACGATGCAGGAATACCTCACGCGAGTCCGTAAGGGCTTATGCGGGTGAAATAGTCCCACGCGGGCGTCCAAATTTACGCGAGGAATACCTCACGCGAGTCCGTAAGGGCTTATGCGGGTGGAATAGTCCCATGCGAGGAATACCTCACGCAGGTCCACTGGACCTATGCGGTTGATATAGTCCCATGAGTAGGTTTCCAATCCTATTTTTTTTTTGTTGTAAGTATACACCTATTTATACTCTCATTATTAGTAAGGCAATCGCAGATCGTAATTTTGTCCTCATACATGTCTCCCGCTTTCTTTTAAACTTATGTTGTAATTACAAGATTTTCCGCTTTTTACATACTTAGTACATATCAGGTAATCGACTTCTTCCTGGCCGCTCACGCCGCAGAGTGGTAAGGTGTCATGGATCCACACTCTGTGATCACTTACCGGACGTCTAAGCTCCATTCTCCGGAGGCTTGTCTTTCTTTTGGTACAGTTTTTCCCTGATGTTGTAGATTATGTACATTCAGGGGTATGGCGGCCCTGTCCCGCCACAGTTGTTATTCCTAGAGGTCTGTATGCACATATGTGGTTGGCGGTAAGAATCGAGTCAGAAGTTGCACTTTTGACTTTGTTTATATTATGGAAGGCGTCCTTATCGGCTAGCCTGTGTTGTATATTATTTACACTTGTGTTCATGTTGCGTATGTTCCGCTGCTATTCTCTGACGTATACAGAACGGGTGCCTGTGTAGGGCACCGCCGCGCCCGGTCGGGTCGTGACAAAAGTGGTATCGAGCGATTAGTCCTCGGAAAGTGTCTACGCATCGTGTCAGTAGTAGTCTTGATTATCGGTGTGTTGTGCACCACATCTATAATCGTGAGGCTACAGACATTTAGGATTGGTTTCATTCTTCTCTCTCCGAGATCGCATTGAGTCGTCTTATTAGGTTGAATCCTCTCCGACCTCTTCTTATGAAATGGCTATGCCTCCACGGCGACTGTGGCCCGAGGCGCAAGGCAAAGCAGGAGGCGCTAGCGGTACTCGCAGGTCACACGGCTCGAGCACAGACTATGCCTGAGGTAGTAGGCGGGTCGTTGAGTTCAGCCACGCCGGCAGTGTTAGAGGAGCCGAGAGCGGCAGTAGCTCCAGAGGTTCCGCACTGCACCTTCCAGCCCTCACCAGTGCCGAGTATAGAGACTACGGGGAGCAGATTCGGTTATTGACTAGTATAGTAGCGGCAAGCGACAGAGCAGCCCACCCTGTGAGCCGAAGCGCTTATGGATTAGGGATTTTCCGGGATGTAATCCACCCGAGTTTTATGGTTCAGTCCGATGAGGATCCGCAGGAGTTCGCTCGATGCATACAATGACCATGCAGTTCTTAGGGCTTCAGAGACGAGTGCATTACACTAGCCTCTTACCGGTTGCGCGATATTGCGTTGAACTGGTTTGAGTCGTGGTTGCTTTCGAGAGGTGATGATGCTCTTCCAGCTGTTTGGGAGGAGTTTACAGAGGCCTTTATGGATCACTTTTTGCCTCCCGAGATGAGGAGGGCCCGAGTAGACAGATTTTTGACCTTGCGGCAGAACGGGAGGACCGTTAGGGAGTACAGCCTGGAGTTTGACTCCTTGGCCAGGCATGCACAGACTATCGTAGCGAGCATGGCGGATAGAGTGCATCGTTATGTGATGGGGTTAGACCGTCATATGATCACAGCATGCTTGGGGGTGGCTCTTCAGCCCGGTATGGACATTGCTAGGATGCAGGCCTATGCACAGGGGATCGAGGATAGAGAAAGGGAGGACCAGATTGACGCAGCCACCAAGAGGCTGTGACATCGTGGTCTCGTGGCGCTTCGAGGCGGACGGCCTCACCGCAGATCGGTCCACTTTCCACCAAAGACAGAGTGCTCCGTCACGGTTTTTACGCGAGGTCCGATCGCCAGGTCGATCGAGCAGTCGTGGCTCCGTGTCTTCGTGGATTTCGCAGAGGCGAGATTCTCGCCGATCGAGACCACCCACACCTCGGTGTGCTCGACGCGTAGATCTCACCTGTGCGAGTGTCGTGTTCCCGCAGGAGGTTGTTACTCAGTGGCCGACGGGCCATTTGAAGAGAGATTGTCCGCTCAGAGGCGACGTGGTGGTACAAAGACACCGACGGATCGATGGCCGGGTCTTCTTCTCCTTCAGGTTATACGCCCGAGGCGTGGTACTCACTGACAGCGTGCCGCGGTAGAGGTCGTGGTGGTGGTTCGATTCTAGCGGTCCCGAACCGCATATATTCTCTAGCCACCGCCAGATCGTGAGGCTTTCCCGACGCCACGCAGGTACATTATCGATTTCAGTGTGATGTTTATGCATTGATAGATCCGTGTTCTACCTTGTCCTATGTGTCCCCTCTTATTGCGGGTAGAATCGGATAGAGCCGGTGTCGATAGAGCCGCTTTGAGGTAGCTACGCCGATGGTGATTCGGTGTTAGCCGAGCGGGTGTATAGGGGTTGTCCCAGATTCATTCTGATCGTCGACTTGCAGACTTGATAGAGCCGAGATGACAGATTTTGATGTCATTATGGGTATGGACTGGTTGGCTTCGTTATGCCAACGTTGATCGTAGAGACAGTTGGTTCGTTCAGCTTTCTGGCGAGCCGATTATCGAGTGGAGGGCAACACAAAGATCGCCGGCGGTAGGTTTATTTCTTACCTCAAGGCTAGGAAGATGGTGCGAAGGCGGTTACATCTATCATCCGTTCGGTATTTGATACAGAGGCCGGTGCGATTCTTGATCGATGCGATGGTTAGGGAATTTGCGACGTGTGTTCCCAGACGATCTTCCGGTATCCTCCCGAGAGGAGATTGAGTTTTGTATTGACACGTTGCGGACACTCGACCTATTTCTATTCCGCCATACGTAATGGCACCCGCCGAGTTGAGGAGTGAAGGACCACCAAAGATTTCTTTGGAAAAAGGTTTTATCAGCCTAGTGTATCTCCCGGGAGCGCCGTATTGTTTGTAAAGAAGAAGGATGGACGCCAGCTGCGTATGTGTTGACTACAGCACGGTGAATAAGGTAACCATTAAGAATAGTACCCTCCCGTGATTGATGATTTGTTTGACGATTGCAGGTGCGAGGTGTTTTCAAAGATAGACTCGCGATGCAGTTATCATCAGTTCGAGTTCGAGAGGCGATATCCCAAAGATCGCATTCAGACCCGTATGGGCACTATGAGTTCGTGGTTATGTCTTTCGGTTTGACCAACGCCCAGTGGTATTTATGGATTTGATGAACCGGTGTTCAAGCCATTTTGGATACATTTGTGATAGTATTCATCGATGACATCTGGTGTATTCACTGACAGAGCGAGCACGCAGATCACTCGGCGAAGGTACTGGGATTCTCGGAGCCGCAGCTATTCGCCAAGTTCTCCAAGTGTGAGTTTTGGTTGGCCTCGGTGGCATTCCCGGGCATATTATCGGGCTGATGGTGTTCGGGTAGATACGGCAAAGATCGAGGCGATCAAGTCTTGCCGAGACCTACTACTCCGACCGAGGCGCGCATTTCTTAGACCGGCGAGTTATTATCGCAGTTTGTGGAGCGGTTGCTTCGATTTCAAAGACCGCTGACTAGCCGACTCGTAAGGCGCCAAGTTCCAGCCGACGAGGCTTGAGAAGGGTTTCCATTCTTGAAGGAAAGGTTGACTACGCCCAGTTCTTACTCTTCCGGAGGTTAGATGGGCACGTGATCTATTGTGATGCCTCGGGTATCGGGCCAGGGTGTGTTCGATGCAAAGACGGCAAGGTTATAGCCTATGCTTCCGGCGATTCTGAAGCATGAGAGGAATTACCCTACCCATGACTTAGAGTTGCGCGGTTATTCATGCCTCAAGATTTGGAGACACTATTTGTACGGGTTCATGTGGATATTTATACTGCACCACAAGAGCCTCCAAAGATATCTTCAGCAGAGGAGCTGAATTTGAGACAGAGCGGTGGTTAGAGTCTTTGAAAGACTATGATGTTGATATTCTATACCATCCGGAAAGCCAACGTAGTTGCCGATGCCTTGAGTCGTAGATCGATGGGAGCCTATCGAGGTACACCTGCAGAGACAGGACATGCTCCGTCGATCCACCGATTAGCGAGCCTGGGGTTCGATTGATCGATACCGACGATAGTGGGTACGGTTCGTGAGGTTGCGAGTCTTCCATCATTGATGAGGTGAAGATGCGACAGTGAGGACCCGGTGTTGGTACGCAGATCGAGACGCAGCTCTTCGGGAGGAGAAGAGTCTATTCGAGGTAGCGCTGATAAGTGCCTTGAGATTTGAGGGCGGCCAGGTGTTCCCGATGTGGCGGTGGCTCCGACAGCAGATTCGGGAGGCACACGGTGCTCGTTATTCTATTCATCCGGGTCGACCAAGATGTACCATGACCTCGGATGTTTGTATTGGTGGGATGGCACGAAGAGGACGTGGCGAGTTTTGTTGCCTGATGTCCTAATTGCCAGCACGTCAAGGTCGAGCACCAGAGGCCCATGGATTATTGCCTATCGAGATTCCGACTTGGAAGTGGGAGATGATCAACATGGACTTTGTTACAGATTACCTCGCACTCGGAGGAAGTGCGACTCCATCCGGTTATTGTTGACAGTGACGAAATCAGCCCATTTCCTTCCAAATGACGACGTTACCGAGACTATGCCGATTGTACATCGTGAGATTGTGAGGTCGCACGGTGTCCCGGTCGATTATATCCGATAGGAGTCCGCTTTACGCTAACTTCCGGAGGTCTTTCCGAATGGTTTAGGGACACAGTGAGTCTCAAGACAGATTTCACCTCGGGATCGACGGCAGCGGAGCGTACTATCCAGACACTCGAGGATATCCGCGCCTGCGTGATTGATTTCGATGGTAGCCGGAGGATCATTTGCCTCGTGGAGTTTGCTTATAATAACAGCTACCATTCCAAGATACGACGGGCGCCATACGAGGCTTTATATGGGCGAAATGTAGATCGCCGATTGGTTGGTTCGACGTGGCGAGGTACAGCTGGTTGGCGGACTTGGTACAGCAGGCTGTGGATAAGGTGAAGCTTATCCAGGAGAGACTGTTAGCAGCTCAGAGTCGGCAGAAGTCTTATGCGGATAATCGGCGTCGGCATTTGGAGTTTCAGGTAGACGATTGGGTCTTCTTGAAGGTGTCACCCATGAAGGGTGTGATGAGATTTGGTAAGAAGGGGAAACTCAGCCCAAGGTACATTGGGCCCTACCAGATCGTCCGTAGAGTGGGACAGGTTGCTTACGAGTTGGATCTGCCATCAGAGTTAGAGGCGGTACATCCGGTCTTCCATGTTTCTATGTTGCGGAAGTGTATGGGTGATCCAGCGAGAGTTTTCCCTACTAGTGAGGTCCAGGTGACAGAGGGGTTATCGTATGAGGAGAGTCCCATAGCGATACTCGATCGCCAGTCGCGATCGCGACCAAGGATGTAGCTTCCGTCAAGGTCTTGTGGAGGAATGATAACCGAGAGGAGATGACTTGGGAGGCGGAGGAGGACATGTTGAGGAAGTATCCTCACTTATTTCCTATACCTTCAGGTAATTCAGCTTCCCTTACTTGTCAAGTTTTTAATTGAAGTGTTTCTTTTGCTTAAATGCTTTTATGTGGCCATGAGGGGCATTGTTGGTATGTCGGGGTTGTGAAAGGAAACTATGTCGCTAATTAAGATACTCCGAAAGAACATTCGGGGACGAATGTTTCTAAGGGGGGAAGAATGTTACACCCCGTAATTGCAGGACATGCCTTAAGAACGTAAGTAAGAACTCACAAATGTTAAGGATTTGAGACTTGTAAAAATTTATCGGAAATTATGAATTTGTCGGAAAACAGTGTGTTGTGTCGAATGGGAGGGCGACACGTGTCACCCCCCCCTTACTATGCCTTGGACGGTTTTTAGCAAGGGCATAAGGGTCATTGGCCTTTGTTGCAAGACAAGTCTTGCAACTTGAGGCTTGATATAATTGACTAAGGTCAAAGGTCCCACTTTAGCCTTGATCTTTTGAAAGACCACATCCAAGCCAACCATTTGGAAGCATCTTAACCCTCCATGACCCTTTATATAATACTAGTAGCTAAGGGAGGACTTAGCACTTAGAGAATTTCACACAAAATTTGAAGAACAAAGGGGGAGGGTCTCGGGTTTCACTAAGAGAAAAAGAAAAAAATTTCATTTCTTGTCCTTTTGTTTCCACACTTTAAACCAAGGTTCTTATGTGTATTATAAGCATATCTCAATAGAAAAATCTTGGAAAAAGATTGTTTTCGGGTTAGTCGCAAACGAAAACCTAAAGGGTTTTTCTAGGTTTTGTTTGGAAATTTGAAGGTTAATTGGTGGTGTTGTTCTAAGGGTCTCAACAAGCGGATTGAAGTGGCTTGGAGAGGTTCTAGACTACTAAGGAGCGATTTCGGATTGGAGTTGGATTAGGTCTCTTTGAGGTATAATCTTGTTTTTTTGAAAGTATTACAAGAATAGCTAGTTTATTGTTGTTAGCTTTGCATGTTACTAGCATGAAGTTGTTATATTGAAGTTATACGAATAATGGATTGATCATAGCCTTGGAACCAAATGTAAAATAAGCCATGACTAAGTTGAATTACAATTTAATCGTTGTTAGAACCGTCGCATGTCATTGACTTAAGGATTATGGTTATAATAATCAAATGCGACTTGTTATCATGTTATGCTACAAATTTGGGTTGGAATATAAATTGTGAGCCAATTGGGGCTGTTTAGTTAGTCATTTGCATTGAACTACCTGCTATATAAATTGTGAGCCAATTGGGGCTGTTTAGTTAGTCATTTGCATTGGATTATCTTTTATATTGTTGTGAGCCAATTGGGGCTGTTTGGTTATTGTATTTCCTACTTGAAAGAGGTGGCAAAGTGAGTAAATACAAAGGAGGTGTCATCCGATTTTCCGTAGAATATAGGGACTTAACACTTATGATATTCTACGATTGAAGTAAGGCCTAAATAGACGTATTATGAACATTATAGGTTGACATACTACGGGCGGGACTTTGTACTTGGCAAGTGGTTTGACCCGACGAGGTATGTAGAACTTTTCCTATCCTTTGAGCATGACTAGTTTCACGTATATAGTACGGTAGACGTACAAGGCTTTGACATTCTTTACTTGTTTTATGAAATGCCAAGTCGGGTGGGTTAGGAGATTTAACTCACTTCTTTGAGAATATTAAAGATGTCTTAAGTCTTGTTAAAGATAAGGGACTTGAAGAATTTTTAAAGTATGTAATACTTGTGTCGTTTTAAAAAAAACGTATAAGTCCCTTGGATAGGAAATTGTACATGACTAAGGCATAAAGTGAATATAACGACTTTATGGGGAGTTGGTTATATTGACTTTATGGAAAGATAAATGACTCGATTTAATGGAAGGCAATTCGATTTTAAGACATCAATTGCCTAAGGTTTTATAAGATACGAGTCACTTGATTTAGAAGCCATATTTTATTTCTAAAAGTATTGTGACTTGTCTTGAAAAGAAATTGTCGCTTGATACTACTACATGAGTATCTTGGAAGTTTTATAATGAAATGAGTCATTTTTTTAAAAGAATAGAAGTACGTAGTACTTTGGGTTAAATTCCCGGATTTTCATAAAGACATGTTAGTGCCTTAAGTAAACTAAAATGAGAGTGTATATGAACAAGAATAGTAAGAAGTTAGGGGATTTCTTAACTTGCTTATATATTGTATGATGTCGATAGAGCTTATGTTATGTGTGATAGCCGTATTTGGGCTAGTGATATATTATTCGTCATGGGTCATTCCCGATTGTGGCATTGTATATTTCCGTGGATTTGCTAACCACGATGCGAGGAATACCTCACGCGAGTCCGTAAGGGCTTACGCGGTGAAATAGTCCCACGCGGCGGTCCAACCTACGCGAGGAATACCTCACGCGAGTCCGTAAGGGCTTACGCGGTGAAATAGTCCCATGCGAGGAATACCACGCAGTCCACCGACCTACGCGTGAAATAGTCCTGCGAGTAGATTCCAATCCTATTTTTTTGTTGTAAGTATACACCTATTTATACTCTCATTATTAGTAAGGCAATCGCAGATCGTAATTTTGTCCTCATACATGTCTCCCGCTTTCTTTTAAACTTATGTTGTAATTACAGATTTTCCGCTTTACATACTTAGTACATATTGTAATCGACTTCTTCCTGGGCTGCGTTCACGCCGCAGAAAGGTGTGCGAGTTGCGGATCCACACTCTTAGGATCACTTACCGGACGTCGGAAGCTCCATTCTCCGGAGGCTTGTCTTTCTTTTGGTACAGTTTTTCCCTGATGTTGTAGATTATGTACATTCAGGGGTATGGCGGGGCCCTGTCCCGCCACAGTTGTTATTCCTAGAGGTCTGTATGCACATATGTGGTTGGGCGGTAAGAACTGAGTTGTAAAGTTGCACTTTTGACTTTGTTTATATTATGGAAGGCGTCCTTATCGGCTAGCCTGTGTTGTATATTATTTACACTTGTGTTCATGTTGCGTATGTTCCGCTGCTATTCTCTGACGTATACCTGAACGGGGTGCCCAGGTAGGGCACCAGTCGCGGCCCGGGGTCGGGTCGTGACAGTTGCCATCTTGTATGGACGAAATGCAAATGACGCCTTGTATGAGCGTTGCCATCTTGTATGGACGAAATGCAAATGACGCCTTGTATGGGCGTTGTCGTCTTGTATGGACGAAACATGGATGAAGTCGTTGCCTAGGCTTACATGAAATAACGTCGTTGCATAGACGCGATGCAGATTCTCGTCGTTGCATAGACGAAACATAGATGAAGTCGTTGCATAGGCTTGCAATGAAATGATGTCATTTTATGGACGTACCTGCTTTGTGACTCGCCCGGGTTGAGATAACGGCATTGCATAGACGTTGTGCGTTTGTAACCCGCATGGGCTTTGTTGTGCTCCCGCCTTTGCTGATATGAAGATCCTGTAAAACGTGATGACAGTTGTATTGATGTGATACTGCAAATGCTGAGATTTCGTCCTTGCACGGACGTGTTGAATGTTGTGTGCCTGCTGAATGATGCGAGTGCTGATGCAGTCTCTGTGCGTACTTGTTGAATGCTGCGAATGTTTGCTGAATACTGCGATTGCTGATTGCTTTTGGAATCCTTATTATGATATCTTCATGGTGCATTTCCCAAAATTGTCCAGTTTTCATTATGCGGGGTGCATGGGCATGACTTAACTCTGGCGGAAATTGCTCATATCTCTTTTCAGAATAATCAAACGCATTCCGTCGCACACGAGCCATTGGGAAGATTTCTAATGGTGTGATCGAAGCCGATTTAGGCCGCCTACGTATCCCGCTGAGGGAATCAGGTCAAGACGTAGCTCGTGATGCAAAAAATGACTGTACAATTTTCAAAAAATGAGACCGAAGCCAATGTGGCCGCCTACGTATCCCGCTGAGAGAATCAGGTCAAGACGTAGTTCATGATGCAAAGAATAAGGATTTTTATGGGTTTTCAAACAATGTGGACCGAAGCCAATGTGGCCGCCTATGTATCCCGCTGAGGGAATCAGGTCAAGACGTAGTTCATGATGCAAAGAATAAGGATTTTTATGGGTTTTCAAATAATGTGGACCGAAGCCAATGTGGCTGCCTACGTATCCCGTCGAGGGAATCAGGTCATGACGTAGTTCATGATGCAAAGAATAATTATTTTATATGCATTTTTTTTTGAAAAGTGAAAAGACAGCATCACGTTCTGACTTCAGTTGATACCAACAATTAGTATTGTGCTTAGAAATTCCGTTATTCACTTCCAGTCTAATCAAGACTGACTTCTGGGTAATTCCTATAGTTTCAAATGGTATTTCAGACACCTAAGTATCGACACACTTGCTTGCAGCCAAGGTTTCGAACTACACATAATCTCACGTTTCGAATGCCCTCACTGAAAGAAAGTCCCATTTCTCACATATATTCCTGTATTTTGAATTTTGGGACGTTTAGAGAAGTACGCTCACACTCAAAAGGATGTTCAATGCATGCAATTGTGATACCATAGGCTTGACTGTCATGTAAGTATCCACTAATGTGAGAACTCTCAGTATAAGATCATGTAGGGTTTGTCACGGGCTTGTAATGTAGGTTTGGGGAAAGGGATGGATATAATTTGGGTAAAAAGTGACTAATCCTTCCTCGAGCGTTGGACTACGTCCGTGTTTGATATTTGTGTGCTTTAATGCTGACCTGCTTTTTTTTTGTCCCAGTTTTTCTGTACTGACTTCTTTTGAATCTTTCGTTTGGAGCCCGCTTTTCCAAAGTTATTCTCTCATTTCATTCATTTTTGTTTATAATGTCGGAGCTTTTGATTTCTTCTTTTGTGAAGTCGTCATTTGTGTTTTCTTTTCCCTTTTTGGACTTTGACAATTTTGCCTTTGCAAACTTCGACGCAGAATTTGTCAGCCACTTGCACATTTCTAAAGCGCTCAAGGAGGTCGGGCCAAGAGAGGATTAGTGCGTACACACTCAGAAATGGTATAGGTGTAATATGCGGTTGTCAAAAGAATAGGCTTTAGGCTCAAAAGGGGTTACTACGGATAATGTTATTTGGTAGGCTGAAAAGGCTCAAATGGGTCAAAGAAAGCCTACGATCATTTCCTACACCGAGTGTTACTCACGATTTCGTCTCAACAAACATTCGGGCCAAGTTCTAGATCACAATGCAATGCAATTGAACGTATTCTAAAACTCACCACACAATGCACATGAAACGATGAGGTTGGTTTCGTTCTTATCTTAAAAGCATGCAAGAATGTCATTTACGGGTGAATAAGATGTACCAAAAGAATCTATGATTTACCACGAAGTCAACCCATATCGATTATTACCTTTTTTTTCTTTTTCCTATGCACACTCCTAACTGTGTTGGTATCAACCGAGCCAAACAATGATGCTTAAAAAATATTTTTGTATTTTTTGAATAACTCATTTTTTTTTTGTATTTTAAATAAATGGTACCGAACCCGAGTAGGGCTGCCTACGTATCTCATCATTGACGAGAATCAGGTGTGCGTAGTTCGTTTAGATATGTTATAAAACGTATGAGTTAAAAAGAATGTATTCATGAAATAAATGCAAAAATAAAAGTTGTGCAAAACAAATGATTGTTCACTATAAGACTAATGCAAAGTAAAAGAATGTAATGGAGAAAAAAAAATGAATGACTGTGAAATGCATGAATGAATGTGCGTGATTGGATAAATGCAATGAATGGGTGAACCAAATATGTCTCCCTTTTTTTTATGTGGTGGTGTCGAACCCTAGATGGGTTGCCTACGTATCACACCGTATGGTGAGAATCAGACACGCGTAGTTCGGGATGATTATGTTGTAAAATGCATGATAAAGAATTATGTAATCAATACTAGACACATCAATTGAATTTACAAATATGTATAAAGATACAAAATATAGGACCCAGAGTGATGCTTCGTTGAATCTGGTATAAGTTGACTTCTTTCCGTCAACATAATTCCAGCTCACTCTTGTGAAGATTTTTTTTCTTTTCTTCCCCTTTTTAGTTGTTGTCCGCCCTCGACTAGTTGCGAGGACGGTTTTCCTGCAAAAGATATGACAAATGGGTGAGAGTAGGCAAGCCACAAGAATAGTAAAATGTAAGGGCGCGACAATATAGTCAAAGACTCCCCAGCTTGGTTCGCCCAGACTGGTGGTTGATGCTTCACAAAGTCCAAATTGCGCTGTTCAAGAGCGATTTACGCAGTAGAAGTCCTGATTGCAATGTGACAATAAAAGTGCAAGAATGCAAATGCTTGTGGCCGGAATTATAAGCATGATATGTACCGGGGTTAAAAGGGAAATTATTGCATTAAATAATATGTACAGAATTGCTGGCGACAACAATAGTAAACAAAAGCATGCAAATCAAGCACGCGTCCTAATATGCATGAGACCTCTCTTATGCCAGAGGTCGGCCTAAACGCCAGATATCCGAGATTGGGATAGATAGACCAAAGTTGTTAAACATTAATGCTTTTGTTGGAAATGGCGACCAAATGACGGTGCACTTTTTCCAATTTCGGCATGTCATGACCAGGCTTGGATCCATCTATCATCATCACGCTACACATAGTATGCTAATGGGTCGTTGGGTTGTGAAACCCGTCGACAAGTTTGGTGGATTTCTAATTGTGGCGTTAATACCAAGGATTAACCCACCTAAGGTTTATGCATGCATGACTTAATAAAAAGGGTGGTATAGCTCTATCTTAAGCTTTCTAAGATTTGGCTTACTAGACGCAAGGTTCCCGAGCGGACAACTCGAGTGAGAAGGCTACGCGGCCACCGGTTAGACCGGACACTCCACGTATATTACCAACTCTCCTAAATTTGGGTTTTGAAAAAAAGAATTTTGCTGATGCACCCAGCGCACCTCGCATGTAGTGTGTGATAGTGTGGATTTTCCAGAGTGGAAGAAATATGAGCGGAATGCCAGTTTAAGGAAAACAGTAAAAGCAAATAGCAATTAAAACAGTTAAGCATACAAGATTAAAGCAAACAATTTTAAGGCATTTAATACAAATAAAAATAAAGCCAAGCAATAATAAATCTAGGTTTGCTATGGTCAAGAACCTGATTATCCCCAGTGGAGTCGCCATCTGTAACACTCCATTTTAACCAGAGTCGAAACGGGAGTACTACGTATGGTATGATTCCTAAATTTATTTTAAGGAGTCGCCACCTAATTATTATAGTGAATTAGGACACTTATTAAATAGCATAAAAATGCTATAAATGATCTCCATTTAAAGGTCTGCGAAAGCTATGTGAGATTCTGGATCAGGGTTCTTTATTATCCTAAAGGGAAGGGGTTAGACATTCTTTAAGATCCGCTAGCTTGCGGTTATCCGTTCAAACCTAGATTAATTATGTATTGACTTTTATTCTACCTATTCTAAGCATTTTTACATAATTTACAATTAAAATAATATGCAACACGTAATAATAAAAATTAAAATTAAAAGTGACATGATAAAACTCCGGGACATCTTTTAGCCCTTTTTAGGCCTTCTGCACAAGATGATCTCCGGGTACCTGCATAAACACTTAGTAAAAGTGTTAGTAATAGAATAAATAATTTTAAAAGTAATAACAAGAATTAATAAGTAAAGCCAAAATAAATCCGTCTTTGTACAGGAAAGGTCTTGGAAATCAGACGGAGATTCCTTCATCGGCCAATATTGCTAGAAAACAATAAAATAGATAAAACCTTCAAATCGGCGCCAAAACAGTAATAGTTTTAAACACGGAGGGCTCAGATATATAAAAATAAAGTAGGACAGCCTAAACAAGTGCGGTTGCGAGAATTCGCCTTGCCAGCGCATGTTGGTTATCCGGTGTAAGTAGAAGAAATCATCATTGCCCAGAAAGTTTCATTTATTTTATTTTCCGTCTTTGCAATTGTGGAGGCCTCAAAAATCGACGGATAACTTTTTCATTGGCCATAAGTGTAGTATCATGTTCAAAATCAGTAAATACCCAATATTCAAATGTAGCAATTTGTTCAAAATCAATTTAATAAAAGAATAAAAGGGCAGAATCTCAAAATCAGCCCAAAACCTATCTGAAAACCAGCGAGAATCAGTGACGTCTTTTCACAAGTATAGAAATCTGTCCAATTCAGTTTAGTAAAAAGGGGCAAAATAGTCCAAGGCCAGTGCGGGACAAATAAATAGTAGCCAAGCCACAACAACATGATGAACACAATCAGTCCGCGAAATAGTGAAAGCAACAACAATATAGTTCGTCGGAAACCTCATAACGTTGCCGGAGACAGTCCAAACATTATAAAAATTTGTTAAAGGGTCAAAGTGTCAAAACCAGTCCAAAATGTTCGCAACAGTAGCCACTGATCGCCAAAATTATTAGAACGTCGCCACATATAAAAAAAAACAGTCCATTAGCCATAATAGATGATAGATACCAAAATAAAGTCAAAAGCAAGGTCGCCGGAGTTTAGAACTCCGGCGAGTTACCCAAAATAGAACCAAATCAGTCCACGACCAACAAAATACAAAAAATGAAGTCAGATCAGTTCATAGCCAAACAATATACCAACCAACAACAAATAGCCGTGAAACCAAGTTTCGCCGGAGTTTAAGAACTCCGACGTATTACCAAAACAGCAAAAGGAAATCAAATAAGTCCCACGAACGAAGGAGAACCTAAAACATAACCACAAGGGAAATTAAATATGGTATCATCGCTGGCATCAAAGGAGTGGGATTTAGGTTTAGGGTTTGGGTATTGGGTATTGGGTATTGGGTATTGGGTATTGGAGGAAAAAAGATAAAAGGTGTATTGGGCCTCATTTTGGGCTTCGGTTTTTGGCGGATTGGACTGGTCCAGATTGTGCCTTGGGCATGGACTAATTTGATGAAATGCAAAACGGGTTAATTAAAGAAAAATTATTTAAAGATGCAAAATTATAAAAATGCAAATGCTGATGCAATAATAATAAAATACAATACTTAGCAAATATTTAATGCCTAATTAAAAGTAAAGACGGGATGTCAATTAATTATTTAAAGAGATACAAAATTAGTAAAAATAAAATGATCGCGCAACAATAATAACATAATATTTAAAAATGTTTAATACCTAATTAAAGTAAAAACATGATGTCAATTTACAAAAAATAAAACAACATAGAATGTTAGGTAAAGAATATACAAAAATGTCAAAAAAGGTGATAAAATGCGGTGTCCTAAAATGCTTAAAATTGCAAAAAATGACTAAAAGATGAGTCAAAATTGGGTGTCAACAACCACTAATCACATTTTTAGCATATAACTGTAATTTCTCATGGCCCACGAGGACCGCCACGAGATACCCTGCTGACATATGAAAATAGTAACCGGAAAACAGCTTTGTAAAATCCTGCAACCAGAAGGACTCAATCCATATACATATACATACCAAGGCCGACATGGTCATACACGATTACTATACACAGGACAACTGTCTACAAGCCTCTAAAGAGTATGTAACATCACAAGGTCGGGACAGGGAACCACCATACCCCTATGCATATCCAAAATATTGTACTATGACTAGACTGCAAATTCTAGAACAAATAGAGTGCTACAATATCAGCTGACCCAACAATTTGGTGGATTTCCTAATTGTGGAGACGATACCAAGGTCCGACCCACCTAAGATATATATGCATTTATGACTTAAAATAATGGTGGTATAGCTCTATCCTACATTTGCTAAGATTTGGCTTACTAGACGCAAGGTTCCCGAACGGACTACTCGAGTAAGAAGGCTACGCGGCCACCGGTTGGACCGGACACTCCACGTATATGCCAACTCTCTTAAATTTGGGTTTTATGAAAGAAATTTGCTGATGCACAAAGCGCATCTCGCGCGAGTGATAGTGTCGATTTTCCAGAATGGAAGAAGTATGAGCGGAATGACAATTTAAGGAAAGCAGTAAAATAAAGTAGCACTTAAAGCTATTAATCACAAAATTAAAAGTGAATAATTTAAAGCATTTAAAACAAAAATGAAAGCAAAATAAAGCACATTATTTAATTAACCTGGGTTTGCTATTGTTAAGAACCTGATATTCCCAGTGGAGTCGTCATGCTGTCGCGCACGTTTTTGACCTCGGGATCTGAACGGTGCTGCAACGTTTCTCTTTGGCGCGGTTCCCTAGATGGAGCAAAATGCTTGTTTTGAGGAGTCGCCACCTAATTAGTTAAGTGAATTAGGACACTTGAACTATTGCAATAAAAATACTGCAATTGATTTCCATTTAATGGTCTGCGAAATTAATGAGATTCTGGATAAGAGTTCTTTATTATCCTAAAAGGAAGGGTTTAGGCATCCTTTAAGATCCGATAACTTGCGGTTATCCGATCAAACCTATGTTAATTATTTTGCTAAATAAAATGTATTTTTCTATATAAAAAATTAACTATTTAAAAGATGCAATGACGAGAATAAATAAACTACAGGCATTTGAAACATTCTTGACGAGCCTAAGAAAATAAAACTAGCGTCGAGTTTTCGATTTTAATCTATCCATTTTTAATTATTAATTCTAAGTCTGCCTATTCTAAATATTTCAATAATTACAATTACAATGAAAATACAATACAGAATGAAATAAAAACTGAATTTAAGTGCAACAACAAAAAATAAAACTCCGAAGGGTGTCTTCTTGTTTTAGCCCTTTTAGGAATTCTGCATAAGATGTATCTTCGGATACCTGTATAAACACTTAGTAAAAGTGTTAGTACGAGAATAAATAATTCTCAAACAGTGACAAGAATTAATAAGTAAACAAAAAGTAAAACCCGTCTTTTGTACAGGGGAGGCCTTGGAAATCAGACAGAGATTCCTTCATCGATCATTGTAGTATCTGTTCAAAATCAGTGTACCAACAATGTAGAATTTGTTCTAAATCAGTTTAATAAAATAAAGGGGCAACATCGTCAAAAAAGCAGTCTGAAATCCAATGGATAATTAACAATTCGCAGTAACATAGCCAAGAATGGTTCATAACAGTATAATGAGCAACAATAACGCCGAAAATAGTAGAAACATGGTAGGCCAGTTTACCGGAAAATCAATCCAAATAACCAACAACAACCATAGAAAAATGAAGCAAACAAGGTGACCGGAATTTTTAAATTCCGGCCAAAACAAAAATCAGTAAAATCCGCAACAGATACCCAAAGTAAAGCCATCATGGTCGTCGAAGTTTTTAAACTCCGGTTAGTTACCCCAAAATCACAAAAATAAGTCCAACAAACAAAGCGACAAACAGATCAAAAATAAATAGCCAACAGAGGTCGTTAGAGTTTTTAAACTTCGGTTAGTTACCCCAAAGTCATAAAAATCAGTCCAACAAACAAAGCGACAAATAGATAAAAAAAAATAGCCAACAGAGGTCGTCAAAATTTGTAAACTCCGGTTAGTTACCCCAAAGTCACAAAAATCAGTCCAACAACAAGTAAAAATAACAAAAGCAGTAGCTAGTTCACCGGAGACAAGTTATCACCGGAAAATTCAAAATGTCGCTTGAAAACCAAAAATCAGTCCAACAGTACAAACAGATAACAGGTCCCGAAAAATACAACCAACAGAGGTCGTCAGAGCTTTAAAACTCCGGCCAAATACCCCAAAAATAGGAAAATCAGTCCGGCAAACAATGAAACGGTAGAGGCAGTGACAAAATCACAACAATATAATGGCAACAAAGTCGGAGAACATACTCGCTGGGGTGACAAAGATTATGTAAAAACCAACCTGAAGCAGATCGCACAAAATAAAGCCAACAACACAACAAAAGGGGAAAGGAGGGTCGGGGTCGCCTCGTCGGCAAAAATACCTGAGCGACGTCGGAACCTCTTTCAGGTCAGTTCTAAAAAATGTAAAATAACACAACAAAAATAAATCAAGTATGATCATGGTTCAGTGGTGGCTGCTCCGGTTCACCGGAGCTTGAAGCTCCTCGTCGAAGGAGGGTTGTTGGTTGGACTCCAAATAGAGTGAGAGGGGTAAAATAAAATGAGAGAGAGGATGGGGTGCGGCTGATCTTTTGGAATGGAGGGAAATGTGTTATTTTATAGAGATTTTTTAGGGTTTTGGTTTGATTTTGGTGGGAAAGGATGAAAGTGTGTTGGACTTTATTTTTTGGGCCTCGGATTTTTTAGGGGAATTGGACTGATTTTTTTATGGGTTGGGTGAGAGGAAATAAAATGGGTATTTGGATGAAAGGGTTTGGTTAAAATATGAAAGGGGCTTATTATTATAAAATAAAAATTATCTAAAGAGATGTAAATTATTAAAATAAAATGACGGTGTAATAATAATAAAAATAATATTAAGAAAGGCCTAATGCTTAATTTAAAAAAATAAGAGATGTGATGCCATTTGTAAAAAATAAACATAGAATATTAGGTAAAAATATGATTATTATAAGAAAAAATGAAAAAAAAAATGACGATAAAAATGTGGTGTCCAAAAATACTTAAAATTGCAACAAATAGCCAAAAGATGGGTCAAAATTGGGTGTCAACAAAGGACTCACAAAATAACACTATTTTCTTTGAAAATTTATCCTTGTGAAAATAAAAGGTAGTCTGAACCATCGACGTTTACACGATGTTTATAAAGGTCTCGTTCGGGATAATCTTGCAGTCCTTGCAAACACCTCTGTCACTCTTCCTAAGGAATATGTAATCTATTTGAGTGTTAGTCATCGTACTACGGTAGGTCACCAAGTGCTCCTAAAGAAAAAGAAAAATGAAGAGGATAAAAAAATGCACAAACTCAATAAAGTAAGCGGTCAAATTTGTAGATCACAAAAAAGTTTGATAAAAAAATGTAGGAACCATGTAATTAAGTACCAAAATAAGCAATTTTCTTCAATATTATTTTGACCAAAAATAAGAAGAAAACATTGGATGTTCCGGTTTTTGACTTTGTATTATTAGTTTGTTTATTGAGACTCTAGAGGAGTATGTACTCCCTTTGTTCAAATGTATTTGATATTCTTTTTCTTTATTTTGAAGTTATTTTTAAATGGTAGAGACAATTTCACTAATACTAATATTCTATCATTCCCATTTTGCGATGTTATAAAATGCTTGACACTAACTCATTTTGTTGCAACTTCATAACTTTCAAGTATTCGAACTCATATGTAGTTAACTATTCATATTTTATAGTACTTAATTTATGTGATATTATTTTTGGAAAAAAAGTAAAACGACGTCATTTACATCACGTCTATACAACGACGTCATCACGTCTATACAACGACGTCATCACGTCTATACAACGACGTCATCACATCTTTCCAACGACGTCATTTGCACCACGTCTATACAGCGATGTCATCACGTCTATACAACGACATCATTTGCATCACGATTATACAACGACATCATTTGCATCATGTCTATACAATGATGTCATTTTGCATCACGTATATACAACGACGTCATTTTGTATCACGTCTATACAATGATATCATTTTGTATCACGTCTATACAACGATGTTATTTTGCATTACGTCTATACAACGACGTCATTTACATATCATTTATGCAATGACGACATTTTGCATTACGTCTAAGCAACGACGTCATTCTACATTACGTCTGTGCAAGAACGTCATTTTAATTCACATGATCGTATTCTCATATACCCAATATATGCGGCAGTTATGCACTAATTTTTATCTTAGCTCTAGTCTACAGGAGCTTGAATTGGCGGGAGCTTCAGCACAACGTGGAACTATCTCTTGCAGCAAACCGAGACAATTTGTTGGAGAGCTGAACTTTCCAACAAAGGTCAGCGGCCTACTTCGAACGTCGTTCCGCTCTTTTCTAATATTTTGTCGCACCTGCAATTAGTGTCATCATAATTCGACACTGGGGCAATATTTCTTGAATCTGCACCAAATTTTGCGTCTCGACTTACCAGTATCACAATTTTCCTCGCAATTCTATGTCCACCCATGTATCCCTAATCTCCAATCAAATCCCGATGATCATGACAAAATTGGCTGACACTATCTCATTTTGTTACAACTTCATAACTTTCAAGTATTCGAACTCATATGTAGTTAACTATTCATATTTTATAGTACTTAATTTATGTGATATTATTTTTGGAAAAAAAGTAAAAATGACAAAATAGCCCCTTATGTTTGGAGTAAGTTTAAAACGGTCCCTTAAATATATTCCTAAGTATTTTTAATTCTTAACTTTGCAAAAGTGAATGCGTTTGGCGTCTACAAAATATTTTCGATTGTTAAATTTTATGAGAACCGAGAAACATAAAAGGATTTAATATGAATTCACATTTTGAGGAGTAACTATAAAAATATATACATGTATCAATATAGATTTGCATATATAAAAGTGATAAAAAGCTTTTCTTCTTGTGCAAGAACCAAGTTTAAAAACTGAAAAAGTTATAGTAAGTAAATAAATATAGTAGTAAGTAAATAAATAAAAGAAGCAGGAGTCACATAATCTATTCTTCTGATTTCTTAAATAATGAAAATCTTCCCACCAGATTAAACACTGTTACAACTTGCCATTTTACAGCAAAATGGTCCACAGTGATGGATTTATAAAATCCTTTGGAATGAATTTCACATTTAAGAACCTACTGTTAGAATAATATTATTAATGTAAAGATCTTATTATGGTATGTTGTAAAAGAATTAAGTAGGATATTATTAAAATTAAATAGGAGATATTATTAGAATTAAATAGGTGATTAAATAGGAAATTATTCTAACACCTACCATAGATTGCTCTTTGAATAATCTTCGCTTCTCTATAAATAGAATTGTTGTGAACATAGGAAAAATTATCATATAGTCACCAAAGTATTATTATATCTAAAGAGGATGAATTCTCTTTCATTCAAAGTGATCTTGTTGTTCACCCTCTTGCTTATTGGGAAAGGTTAGTTCAAGATTTTTTTGTTTAAGTAAATGCTCCCATTGGTTCCTACTTCCTATGTTATTCCAAACAATTTACTTCTTCTGTTTTACTTTATTTGTCATATTTTTAGTTGACACTTATTTTAATAAAGAAATGAAGAATCTTCAATCATTTATGTGGATATAAAAATATTGAGATGGCCGGTTTGAAGAGCAAGCTTGAAAATAAATGGAGAGGTCATTCATTCATAGCAGAAAAAGCGCTCACTCACCTCTTCGGGACTTTCTTTATTCTTTTTTCGTTAAAACAAATACAACTGAAAAAGGCGGTCTCAAATATGCTACATTATTGAATGGGCTAATAATGAATAATGTCAAATAAAGCTGAACAAAAACAGAGTCAATTCAAGTTATTGTATGTACAAATCATTATACTTATTTGGCATGAATTATGAAAGATGAATATTCCCCTCTAATTAATGAATTATGAATTTTGGGAAACAGGTAATGCAGGGTCCACATATCCCTGCCGGACTCCAGCAGATTGCAAGGTTGATTGTGGGAAAAATGGGCAGATACTTTGCCAAGCTGATACCTGCATCTGCCAAAAATGCAGTAGCTTCTTCCCTCCTGCTCAAGCCGATGAATCTTTTGTAACCCAAAATAACAACTAGTATACTATGTTACAAAATGTATTATTGAAAGTTAAAGTTTATTGAGGTTGTACCTCTCATACAAAATATTGGAACAATTATTTATCTTACTACTTATCATGTGAGTTTTTCCGTCGGGCCCTACCTGCTGGCACCACTGTAACACCCCATTTTAACCGGAGTCGAAACGGAAGTACTACGTATGGTATGATTCCTAAATTTATTTTAAGGAGTCGTCATCTAATTATTATAGTGAATTAGGACACTTATTAAATAGCATAAAAATGCTATAAATGATCTCCATTTAAAGGTCTGCGAAAGCTATGTGAGATTCTGGATCAGGGTTCTTCATTATCCTAAAGGGAAGGGGTTAGACATCCTTTAAGATCCGCTAACTTGCGGTTATCCGTTCAAACCTAGATTAATTATGTATTGACTTTTATTCTACCTATTATAAGCATTTTTACATAATTTATAATTAAAATAAAATGCAACACAGAATAATAAAAATTAAAATTAAAAGTGACATGATAAAACTCCGGGACATCTTATAGCTCTTTTTAGGTCTTCTGCACAAGATGATCTCCGGGTACCTGCATAAACACTTTAAAAAAAGTGTTAGTAATAGAATAAACAATTTTAAAAGCAATAACAAGAATTAATAAGTAAAGCCAAAATAAATCTGTCTTTGTACATGAAAGACCTTGAAAATCAGACGGAGATTCCTTCATCGGCCAATATTGCTAGAAAACAATGAAATAGATAAAACATTCGAATTCGCGCCAAAACAGTAGTAGTTTTAAACACGGAGGGCTCAGATATATATAAAAATAAAGTAGGACAGCCTAAACAAGTGCGGCTGCGAGAATTCGCCTTGCCAGTGCATGTTGGTTATCTGGTGTAAGTGAAAGAAATCATCATTGCCTAGAAAACTTCATTTATTTTATTTTCCGTCTTTGCAATTGTGGAGGCCTCAAAAATCTACGGATAACTTTTTCATTGGCCATAAGTGTAGTATCATGTTCAAAATCAGTAAATACCCAATATTCAAATGTAGCAATTTGTTCAAAATCAATTTAATAAAATAATAAAAGGGCAGAATCTCCAAATCAGCCCAAAACCTGTCTGAAAACCAGCGAGAATCAGTGACGTCTTTTCACAAGTATAGAAATATGTCCAATTCAGTTTAGTAAAAAGGGGCAAAATAGTCCAAGGCCAGTGCGGGACAAATAAATAGTAGCCAAGCCACAACAACATGACGAACAAAATCAGTCCGCGAAATAGTGGAAGCAACAACAATGAATAATAATGTTTTTTTGAAATTTGAATGGGCTAATAATGAATAATGTCAAATAAAGCTGAACAAAAACAGAGTCAATTCAAGTTATTGTATGTACAAATCATTATACTTATTTGGCATGAATTTCTCATTTTTCATTATATATGAAAGATGAATATTCCCCTCTAATTAATGAATTATGAATTTTGGGAAACAGGTAATGCAGGGTCCACATATCCCTGCCGGACTCCAGCAGATTGCAAGGTTGATTGTGGGAAAGATGGGCACATACTTTGCCAAGCTGATACCTGCATCTGCCAAAAATGCAGTAGCTTCTTCCCTCCTGCTCAAGCCGATGAATCTTTTGTAACCCAAAACAACAACTAGTATACTATGTTACAAAATGTATTATTGAAAGTTAAAGTTTATTGAGGTTGTACCCCTCATACAAAATATTGGAACAATTATTTATCTTACTACTTATCATGTGAGTTTTTCCGTCGGGCCCTACCTGCTGGCACCACTAATCACATTTTTAGCATATAACTGTAATTTCTCATGGCCCACGAGGACCGTCACGAGATACCCTGCTGACATATGAAAATAGTAACCGGAAAACAGCTTTGTAAAATCCTGCAACCAAAAGGACTCAATCCATATACATATACATACCAAGGCCGACAGGGTCATACACGATTACTATACACAGGACAACTGTCTACAAGCCTCTAAAGAGTATGTAACATCACAAGGTCGGGACAGGGAACCACCATACCCCTATGCATATCACTCTGTCTACCTAAGCATGCGGGCATGAAACGCAGCGTCCCCCGAAAAAAGGGACGTCAGTACGACTGATGTACCGAGTATGTCAAGCATGAAGAATAACATAATAGAGATCTGAAAGTAACATGAGACAAGAAACGACCAACCAATAGAGAATGCCTCTGAGATCCATAATATGCATAAGTATCATGTCTGTGTAGAATGCCGCTGAGGGCCATAATATGCCTAAGTGTCATGCACAATGCGATATATATATATATGCGTATATAACGTCATTGGCCTTATCAGGCATCTTCCTTACCATAACAGACTCAGTGGGCATCATATCATATCAGCCTCTGTGGCATAATCATCATCATATACCAGCTTCAAGTGGTGTCGTATCCAGTTTCCCATCCACATGCATTTGAGGTCAAGGGATATACATGAATATAATGCATGAATGATATGATAATATGACACTATAAGTTTGTCAGAGTGATGTAATGTTGCTTCACCTCCGATTAACATTATAAATATTAACATATTTTCCATATACCTCAATAAGGATCTAGGAACATTTTTAGACATACTTTAAAAATGGAAATGAATAACATGAACATCCTTAACTAAAAAGAGTAGAATCATTTATGGAATAATATTATATTTACGCACTACAACAAATCGGTTAAAAGAAGGCGATTGTAGTCGCCCTCTTTGGTTGGAATATCACCCCCTTAGATCAAAGGGGGCGATTTTTAATCGCTCTTCAAGTCGCCTTATTACGTCTGTAGTCCTTGATCAAGGAGGGTGATTTTTCAAGTCGTCTCCTTTGATAAGGACCAAATAGGGCGATTACAATCGCCCTATTTGAGATCAATCAAAAAGGGCCACTGTAGTCGCCCTATTTGAACCACATCAAATAGGGCGATTTTTAAGTCGCCCTATTTGGTCCTGACCAAAGGAGACGACTTGAAAATTGCCCCTTTTGATGTATCTCAAAAAGGGCGACTGATTGTAGTCGCCCTTTTTGATATAGTTCAAAAAAGAGAAACAATTTAATACACCAACTGGGATTCGAACCCTGGTCTGAACTGTGACACTATACTATTCTACCACTACACCACTAGTTATGCAATGTTAATTGCCACAAATACACCCCTGCCAAGAATCGAACCCGGGCCTCCTCTGTGGAACTGTGTCATTCTACCACTAAACCAACCATCAATACTTGTTATATTTATGCACCTCATAATCATAAATCTCTTGGTCCGTTCTAACAAGATGACTATTTTTTTACACTTATGATTTATAATTTCGGATCGGATTCGAATCTGAATATTTCGGATATCCAAAAAATTTAGATAATTTTGGATATCCGCAATTTTCGGATAATTTCGGATCGGATTCGGATCCGAATATTTCAGATATCCGCAATTTCGGATAATTTTGGATCGGATTCGGATTCGAATATTTCGGATATCTAAAAAATTTGGATAATTTCGGATTGGATTCGGATATCCGCAATTTTCGGATAATTACGAATCAGATTCGGATTCAAATATTTCGGATATCCAAAATTTTCGGATAATTTCGAATTGGATTCAGATCCAAAAATTTCAGATATCCAAATACACAAAAGTACGCGTCGGTGCCGCGACGCTTTAGCTTGCGCTAAATCGGCGAGAAAATAATCAAGCTCATCGAATTCTTGCGGCAGCTGCTATTAAGCGTAATATGCTGCGATTAAAAATTTTCTTCTTCGACTCTAAAACTGTCCTAAAATAGACTTAACATTTATTTACCCAATAAACTAATATATATGTTGTGATATTTCTAAGTGCTTACGCAAGTGTACATATCGTTAAAGTAATAAAGATTTGTAAGACCGAGTTTATCGTCCACATAGACTGGTTTATTAAGTACCGATTATCTATCCTATGGTATCTATTTGTCAATCGTTATTTTGTTTGTGAATTATAACTAAGAATTATGACTAAGTGCAGGAAATAAACTAAAGATTATAAGATTTTGGGTTTTATAACAGTTATGAAGGAAATAGGGTTCCAATATCCTCTACTATCCACTATTTCACGTGTTGCTCTCAATTAATATGGCTAATACATATGTTAGGCGACTATAGATTTACTAGAAACATTTTGAGTTTGTACTATGATAATTTGAGTGCTATAAATATTTCCAAAAATCTAGTTCAGCACTCACGTACAAAACATATTGATATTAGACATCACTTTTTAAGAGATTTAGTAAAAAAATATAGCTAGTTCAAATTGAATATGTTGACACTCTTCATCAACTAGCTGATATTTTTACAAAAGCTTTAGATCATGAGATATTTTCTAGTTTGAAGAAATCTCTTGGTCTTTGTAATCTCTAAAAGGCATTTTTGGTGAATGTCGGCTGAAATGTCTCTAATATTTCGGGTGACATTTACCTATGTAATATCATAATCTGATTATTGTTGCAGTATAGTGCATTACTTTTGGTTACACAAGCATGATCCTTCAATAAGAACATGATTCTAAAGTGATATCGCTCTCTGCGATGTTATTAGATATCATAAAAACGGAGTATTAAAATAAGGCAAAGCCTTTATAAATATTTGGCAACTATGAAAAATGGGCAAAACCCGTGAAATGATACCGTTCTTATTCTATAGGAGTATCAAGTGCTTCAAAAGAAATTTTGAGAATACTAAATAAGTATTCTTATTTTTGACACGAAAAATAGTTTTGTATGTGTTTTATGATTAGACCAAGGACACGATGGGAAAATGTTACATTGGTCTAGAGGTTAAACTCATAAAAATACATATAAAATGTGTCTTGATTTGTTGCCAAAATGAAAAGTTCTTGCGGGATCATAATACTTGTGTGTCCAAAATGTTGCCAACATTGATATTGACATTTTCAGATAATGATATTTGTTGATGCTGATCTTAACTGATTTCAGAAAAATCAAATTTTCTCCCTATTTTTTTTTTTTGCCTTGTTTTAATAGGAATTTCAAACTTTAAAATGATAAGATTAATTTTTATTCCTACCGTGATGTTTAGTTATTTTATCCCAATAATTTAGGTGTAAGTTATTGTGTAAAATTGAAACACCTAAGACTAAGAGATTTTTGTTGCTTAGAAAGATTTGTCATTTATATAGATATTCCTCTCATTTGTTATTTTTTTATCATCTTCGATTTTTCATATAAAAAAAAGGGAAATCACATCACACCTCGGGTATAATCCTACCTACCCGGTGGAATCACCACCATTCCAAACTCTATCCTTAATCACAAACCCAACTTCCTCAAAACCCTCTCCATATATTCACTTATGGAAACCTCTCCAATGTCAACACCAATATCAATCAACACACCGACCAACATTCCTATGAGTACTAGCCCTCATCTGAACACTGAATCATCTGAGCGAAATGACCCACAACAACTTTATCGGTTTCCTTATTCACCATTCACAGAGGACTTATCTAAATCTATAGTATTTAAAGGTTTAGATGAACCTTTAGACATCAGCTACCCAGGTGATGACAATAATCCAATAGATGTTAAAACATCTGATATTTCAGCACTGGGTAAAAGTCCAAGATCCTCCACCTTCCATACTCGTCGATCGAGTAGAATGTTTTAGAGAACAGTTCGTGAAGAATCGAGCAACAAACAGTCCAAATTTGATACATTTGTACTTGCTTGCTCGAGTAGTGACAGTGATGAAATAGACTTGGTTCTCTAAACGGAAGAGAGTGAAGAAGAACCAATTGCTTTTGTACTGCAACATGTATCTCAAGAAAACAAAGAAGTTCCTGATGAAACTCCAGTGAAGCAATTCTTTCCAAAGGAAATTCCCAGATATGCCAAATTGAGTGTTGCTCCGAATATTGCCACTGATGTCAACATCTCAGGCAACATTTCAGCCAATATTAGAAGAGACACAAACACCAACATCCTCCAGGAAAATCGAATATGATTCAGACATTGAGGTATGTATCTACTCAGAAAAATTCTATTCTAAAACTAATTCTGATAATTAGGACTGGTACAAGAATAGAGTTATTAGATCTGAAAAAGTATTAGACATTGCCTCATGTTTAGAATATGGTTTGGTAGAGTTCTTAAAAGTAAGACAACTCCTAAGATATGTTACTGAGAAAAGACCGTATGTTGATAAAATAGTCAGGTTATTTTATGCTAATTTGAGTTCTACTATATAGGATACATCCTCGAAGAAATTTGGGAAGGTATATCTCTATAACAGAGTATATTTTTTCACACCTGCTGTTATAAAACGATGTATGAGATTAAATGCTGAGGAGAATGTTAGAGAAGCAGACCCTGCGGTGGACAATAGAGATAAAGTAATTGAGTACCTCACAGGAGGTATAATGCATAAGTGGATATCTAGATGTCCAGCCTCTAAATTAACAATCCTGTTTGCCACCCTTCACAAAATTACTATACACAATTGTCTTCCTTCAATGAATGAGTCAATTGTAACTACATAACAAGCAACCCTGCCTTATAAAATTGGAAAAGGTTTGAGAGTTGATCTGGGTAAAATGATATTCCATCAAGTTGCCAACTTGGCACAAAAAAAATCAACCTCAATCCTTCTTTATCCCTCTCTGATATATAAAGTTTTAACTACCCAAGGACTTAAACCTAAGAGAGAGGACACACTAGGGAAGGCTCATGAATTGTACACAGTAAACAAAGCAGTTTTGAATAGTAGAGAAAAAGTCATTGATCTATCCTGAAAAATGGAAGGAAATAGTGCAGATGTTGACAGGAATGTCACCAACATTCTTGACAACACTGGTCCAACACAGTCGCCACTGTCTACTGAATGGCTTGTGAATCAAATTGCAAATATCAACCAACAAATATCTGAGGTTGATACTGTGAGGAATGCTTTGATTCAAGCCAGAGACAATTTCATGCTGCTGCTTTCTTCACAAAAAGGGGGAGAAAATGATGATGCTGCTGAAGTCGAGAAAGCAGAGGAAGTGCTGATTGATGTGCGATTTATACACACGCTAAACGCAAGTGCACGTATCGTGACAAGTAATATAGTCTAGAAGACCGAGTTATCGTCCTCAAGGATTAGTGTCCAATTACCAACCTCTATTCTGTAGTATCTATTTGTTGACCGATAATTTGATGGTTTGTTTATAGCTATGATTATAGACTCTAACTAAATTACTTTACCTTACTTCAGATATGGTGGAAATAGGGCTTCCAAACCTCCTCGATTATCCGCTCGCTTTACTCATTAATGCAAATACTTAAGGTTCTTCTTCTATGTTGAGATAGCAGGTTAACTAAGCCATTTTATACTTCTGTTAAGGTAATATAAAAACTCAACCCCAATGTAGAACCCTTCTATCTTTCGATGACAAGATTTACCACAAAGGAGGATTAAGAGCAATAACCTATTAAACTACACAAGTATCGGGGTACTTTCGTCCACGATTTTAACCTATGTTTATTCAACTATAGCATATTCACAATCTCCCCTTTCGGATTTCGATTAGAAATCATATAAGTGATGATAATTAGTGATCAATTAATTACCAAGCAATCAAAACAATTATTGAATAAATCTCAACAATAATAAGAAGAAACCAAAATCTTGCATTAATTCATAAAACGAGGTTCAAGCGATTATACATGGAAAGTCCTAAATTAAGTTAGTTTCTAGACATAGACATGCCAAGGACTAAAATAGTATCCAACATATACTAGAAAGAAATAAAGTAAAGAACAAGAAATTACTCAAAAATAAGTCTCCAATCTTGATCTAATGTTGTGATGAATGGTAAGGTGTGGAACCCCCCAAATCTGACCTAAAAGGTCCTTTTATATCACCCAAAACGTGCAAAACATTTTCCTTCTTGGGCTTGGCCCAATCCTATTCGGATTTGACTAAATTCCCGCGTCGGCGCCACGACCCTGCAACCGGCGCCGTGGCGCCGAAACTTCTGCGGGCGAATCTGCTTCCTGGGCATCGTGGCCCCGCTGCTGCTGATGGGTTGGCGCTACGGCGCCGCCCTGTTTCTTGCCCGGGTTGCCAATATTTCAGCTTTTTGAGCTCTGGAACCTCTATTTCTGCCCTCTTTTCGCTCCTTTTCACCAATATGCCACTTTAAACCACTGTGACTCAAAAGAAATAAAATATATCCTAACACGACACATATTTGTACAAAAATGGGCAAAAGACTAACTAAAAATGACTCAAAAGGTGTATATAAAATACACCGATCAAACACCCCCAAACTTAACCTTTGCTCGCCTTCGAGTAAAGATCAAAAATAAAAATAGAGACACGAAAGAACAAAAAATAAAATGACTCAAAGACACTGATCACTCTGCTGCAACATTGTCACTTAGAACAACATGAAGGTTAGTAGAATAATATGCAGTAACATATAGCATGAATTTTTAGCATTTTAAACACATCAAGTCAGATATTTCATAAATTCAATTTAATCGTGCTCAATGAAAGTAAGAATACCTAACTATACATGTTAATTTCAAAATCATATGGCATGTTCACTTGTTATTCTCCACTAATCATGGATACACACATTAGAGATCTTCAGGGCTTTTCAGGGTTGTAATGTAGGCTTAGGAAGGGGTAGGTAAAAATAGGTTTTTAGGCTCAATCTTACGTACCATAAGCTCTTTTGCTTTCGATTCTTCCCTTTTCTTTTGATTTTCTTTTTTATCCTCATACCTATTTTTCCCCTCTTTTGTTTTGAGAGAATGAGGTGTATGGTGAATAGCAGGCACCCCCAAACTTAGGCTTTTGCCTATTCCTTATTATTTTTCATTGGGGTGCAACAAAATTGTTCACTCTCTTTTGACTCTTTTTTCAACACTTTATATTCCAAACATCTCAAAAAAAATTCTTTCACTTATGGCACAAGTATGGAATTACAGGGTGTCAAAGAAAGATCTTATTTTCAGGCTCAAAGGGCTGACTAGGGATACAATTTGTAATGTCAGGGATAGGAAATAAATGGTAAGAAAGGGCTAACAAAGAAATGTCTGAGTCATCTCCCTAACATGTATATCCTAACTATTTCGCCTCAAATAACAAGCAAGCAGAGACACGTAGGCTTAATCATTAACAAGGCATAAGTCAAGCAAGATATCCCAAATAGTTTGATTCTATGAATTCTTGTCATATCTAACCTAAGTGTTCAGATGGTTGCTTCTAATTCCATTACATTATTCCATTTTACTTCACAAGGCGTTTCAAGTAACTTCAGCATGCATGATCTTAAAAAAAAATAGACTCAAATAAACATAGAAATATCAACAAAAAAACTCAAAAACACATCAAAAATAAACTAAGAACTCCCCCCTAAACTTAAATCACACATGTCGCGCCCGTTTTTGACCTCGGGGTCTGAACGGTATCCGCAACGTTGCTCTTTGGCGCGGTTCCCTGGATGGAGCAATAATGCTGTTTTTAAGGAGTCGCCACCTAATTATTTAAGTAAATTAGGACACTTGGTTTATTGCAATAAAAATACTGCAATTGACCTCCATTTAATGGTCTGCGAAATTAGTGAGATTCTGGATCAGGGTTCTTTATTATCCTAAAGGGAAGGGGTTAGGCATCCTTTAAGATCCGCTAACTTGCAGTTATTCGTTCAAACCTAGGTTAATTATTTATTGCCCTTTTTATTCTACGTATTCTAAGCATTTTTCATAATTTATAATTAAAATAAAGTGCAATACAGAATAATAAAACTAAATTTAAATGCGACATAAAAATAAAAACTCTGGGACATCTTTTAGCCTTTTTTAGGCCTTTTGCGCAAGATAATCTCCGGGTACCTGCATAAACACTTAGTAAAAGTGTTAGTAATAGAATGAATAATTTTAAAGCAATGACAGAAATTAATAAGTAAAGCCAAAAATAAATAAATCTGTCTTTTGCACAGATGAGGCCTTGGAAATCAGACGGAGATTCCTTCATCGACCAATATTGTTAAAAGCAAAAAAATAAATAAAACCTTCAGATCCGCGCCAAAACAGTAATAGTTTTAAACACGGAGGTCTCAGATATATAAAAATAAAGTGGGACAGTCTAAACAAGTGCGGCTGCGAGAATTCGCCCTGCCAGCGCATGTTGGTTATCCGGTGTAAGTGGAAGAAATCATCCTTGCCCAGAAAGCTTCATTTATTTTATTTTCCGTCTTTGCAACTGTGGAGGCCTCAAAAATCGACGGATATTTGTTGCAATTTTATGTGGCCTTGTTTGACTGCTGGTTTTATGGTGATGTGGAATGAGTGGACCGACGCTCGAGGCCACTTCTGCCATTCGTTGGGAAGGTTGGCCCCCCAACAAATTGCCCCGGTTCACTGTAAGAGAAAATCCACGTTGTGCTCCTGCTCCTGCATGCTAAGACTTAAACAAACGGTTAGTGCATAACTAAATACTTGCAACGTCTTTTATTTAACATTTATAAAAGCATTGCATGTTAGCACAATAATTTTAAAACCTAAGTTTGAACGGATAACCGCAAGTTAGCGGATCTTAGAGGGTGTCTAACCCCTTCCCTTTAGGATAATAAAGAACCCTTACCTAGAATCTCACATAGTTTCACAGACCTTTAAAATGGAGATCATTTGTAGTATTTTATGCTACATTTTCAGTGTCCTAATTCACTATAATAATTAGGTGGCGACTCCTTAAAATAAATTTAGGAATCCAACCATGTAGCAGTAATCCCGTTTCCGACTACGGTTAAAATGGGGTGTTACAGCCGTAGTCGGAAACGGGATTACTGCTACATGGTTGGATTCCTAAATTTATTTTAAGGAGCCGCCACCTAATTATTATAGTGAATTAGGACACTGAAAATGTAGCATAAAATACTACAAATGATCTTATGCTGTCGCGCTCATTTTTGACCTCGGGGTCTGAACGGTATCCGCAACGTTGCTCTTTGGCGCGGTTCCCTGGATGGAGCAATAATGCTGTTTTTAAGGAGTCACCACCTAATTATTTAAGTGAATTAGGACACTTGGTTTATTGTAATAAAAATACTACAATTGACCTCCATTTAATGGTCTGCGAAATTAGTGAGATTCTGGATCAGGGTTCTTTATTATCCTAAAGGGAAGGGGTTAGACATCCTTTAAGATCCGCTAACTTGCGGTTATTCGTTCAAACGTAGGTTAATTATTTATTGCACTTTTTATTCTACGTATTCTAAGCATTTTTCATAATTTATAATTAAAATAAAGTGCAATACAGAATAATAAAACTAAATTTAAATGCGACATAAAAATAAAAACTCCGGGACATCTTTTAGCCCTTTTTAGGCCTTCTGCGCAAGATGATCTTCGGGTACCTCCATAAACACTTAGTAAAAGTGTTAGTAATAGAATGAATAATTTTAAAGCAATGAAAAAAATTAATAAGTAAAGCCAAAAATAAATAAATCTGTCTTTTGCACAGAGGAGGCCTTGGAAATCAGACGGAGATTCCTTCATCGGCCAATATTATTAAAAGCAATAAAATAAATAAAACCTTCAGATCCGCGCCAAAACAGTAATAGTTTTAAACACAGAGGGCTCAGATATATAAAAATAAAGTGGGACAGCCTAAACAAGTGCGGCTGCGAGAATTCGCCCTGCTAGCGCATGTTGGTTATCCGGTGTAAGTGGAAGAAATAATCCTTGCCCAGAAAGCTTCATTTATTTTATTTTCCGTCTTTGCAACTGTGAAGGCCTCAAAAATCGACGGATAACTTTTTCATCGGCCAAACAAGTGTAGCATCTTGTTCAAATCAGTAAAATACCAACAAAGGCAAAGATTTGTTCTAAATCAGTAAACCAGCAAAAAATGTAGCAAAAATAGCCTAAAAATCAGTCCAGCATCATAGCCAAAATCAGTAGCAAAATAGCCTAAAACCAGTCCGCAAAAATGACTACAACAGTGACAACAAAGGCTGAAAAAACAATCCAAAATCAGTCCAGCAATTAGTAAAAAACACCAGTCCAGAACACAGCCCAACAACCACAAACAGTCCACTAATAGCAAAAAAAAACAGTGAGAATCAGGGTGAGACAGTGGATACAACAATCTGCAGCCAAAATGATCCCAACAATGAGAAAAAAAAACAGTGGGCCGCACAACCATCAGAGACAGTGATAAATCAAGGCAAGGTTACCGGAAAACTTAGAACGTCGCCGGAAAATCTATTAGAGAGATTAAATCAGTCCAACAAACAACAATGATATAATAGCATCAAAATCGAAAACAAATAGGAGCGAGGAGACGGTGGCGTCGCTTCCACGGTGAGGTCGCCGGAGCAACGCCACTGTAACAGTGGGTGTGTCGACGGGAGACGGGTGTGGGAAAGCAATGGTTGTGATGGTGACGAGGGTTGCTGGTGAAGTTCGCTGGCAGTGATGGGAAGGTCGCTGGAGTTGTGGGCTGCTGTGGAGTGTCGGCTGGGAAGGTGAGAGTGTTGGCGGCTGCTGTGGAGGGTGTTCGCCGGTGATGGACGGTGTTTCAGGGAGAGGGCGATGGCGACGGGAAGGCAGGGAAGAGGAGTGTGGCTGGAAAAGGGTTTGAGGATGTTGCTAGGGGTTCGGCCGAGAGCTCCAGCGGTAGGCGACGGAATGGGGAAAGAGGTGAGGCGGTGGGGCTCTTGAAGTAGGGTCAGGGGAGAGGGTGACGGGAGTGAGGGAGAGGGCAGGGGTTCGCCGGCGAGTTGTGGGTGTGTGGAGGTAGACGGGGGTGAGAGGGGGTCGACGGTAGGGGGAGATGGTGCTGAGAAGTGTGCGGCTGAGGGTTATTGTGGGGGGGGGGGAATTGTTTATTATATAGTGGTATTTAGGGTTTGTTATTTTGGGGGGGGGGGGGGAAATGAAAAGTGGGGTATTGTTTTGGGGGGAAAATGAAAAGTGGGTTTTGATTTTAGGGGGGAAAATAAAAGAGTGTTTGGATGAAATTAAAATGGTGTTGGATTGGACTGATTCAAATTGTGTCTTGGACTGGACTGGTTTGACAAAATGCAAGAAGGGTTAATTATTTAACAGAAAAATTATTTAAAAAGATGAAAAATTATTAAAATGCAAATGCCGACGCAATAATACTAAAATGCAATATTTTAGCAAATATTTAATGCCTAATTAAAAGTAAAAATGCGGTGTCAATTAATTATTTAAAGAGATGCAAATATTATTATAATAAACGACTGTGTAATAATAATAGAAACATAATATTAACAAAGACATAATGCTTAATTTAAAATAAAAAATGCGGTGTCCTAAAACACATAAAATTGCAAAAAATATACGAAAAACGGGTCAAAATTGACTGTCAACAGCATGTCCCTCTTTGTACGGAGATGATGGAAGAGTCTTCGGACAAAGATGTTGACTTGTAGCCAATTTTGTCATGTTTTATAAACTATAACCTCAAAAGTAGGGCTGATGCATACTCAAAATTGTCCCAGTGTCGAATTATGATGACACTGGGTCGTTGTGATGCGAAAAATAAAAAGCAAAGTTGACGCTGATTTGAAAATTTCCCAGTGTCGAAGTATGATTGACACTGTGTTGCAGGTGATGTGGTGCTGAAAAGGACATGGTGTTTGTAGATGTTGATGGCGTCGTTGCATGGATGCGATGCAGATGTTCGTCATTGCATAGACGAAACATAAATGAAGTTGTTGCATATGCTTTAATGAAATGGCGTCGTTGCATAGACGCGATGCAGATGTTCGTCGTTGCATAGACGAAACATAGATGAAGCCGTTGCATAGGCTTTTAATGAAATGGCGTCGTTGCATGGACGTGATGCAGATGTTCGTTGTTGCATAGACGAAACATGGATGAAGCCGTTGCATAGACTTAAATGAAATGATGTCGTTGCATAGACGTGATGCAGATGTTCGTCGTTGCATAGACGAAACATGAATGAAGTCGTTGCACAGCTTCAGATAGTACCTCAGACATACCTGAGTGTCGACACACCTGCTTGCATCCAAGGTTTCGAACTACACGTAATCTCACGTTTCAAATGCCTCATAGAAAGAAAGTCTCATTTCACACATATATTTCAATATTTTGAATTTTGGGACGTTGAGAGAATTACGCTCACACTCAAAAAGATGTTCAATGCATGCAATTGTGATACCATATGCTTGGCCGTCATGTAAGTATCCACTAATGTG
Organism: Przewalskia tangutica; assembly: GCA_029844215.1. Classification (NCBI taxonomy): domain Eukaryota; kingdom Viridiplantae; phylum Streptophyta; class Magnoliopsida; order Solanales; family Solanaceae; genus Przewalskia; species Przewalskia tangutica. The sequence goes on along the minus strand of CM056718.1, from coordinate 137,065,392 downwards.
AGAACCCTCAGTATAAGATCATGTAGGGCTTGTCACAGGCTTGTAATGTAGGCTTGGGGAAAGGAATGGATATCATTTGGATAAAAGTGACTAATCAATCCTCGAGAGTTGGACTACGTCCATGCTTGATATTTGTGCGCTTTAATGCTGACTTGCTTCTTTATGTATCAGTTTTTTGCATTGACTTCTTTTGAATCTTTCATTTCGAGCCCCTTTTTTCGGGGTCATATATTCCCTTTTTCTTTTTCTTTTTTTTTCCGGGGCTTTTGATTGTGTGAAGTCGTCTCTGCTTTTGGTTTTTGAGACTTTGACAATTTTTGTCTTTGCAAACTTCAGCTAGAATTTTGTCAGTCACTTGCACATTTCTAAAGCACTCAAGGATGTCGGGCCAAGAGAGGGATAGTGTGTACGCACTCAGAAAGGGTATAGGTGCAATATGCGGTTGTCAAAAAATATGTTTTAGGCTCAAATGGGTGTACTAGGGATAATGTTATTTGGTAGGCTGAAAAGGCTCAAACGGGTCAAAGAAAGCCTACGATCATTTCCTACACCGAGTGTTACTCAGAATTTCGCCTCAACAAACATTCAGGCCAAGTTCTAGATCACAATGCAACGCAATTGAACTTATTCAAACACTCACCACACAATGCATATGAAACGATGAGGTCGGTTTCATTCATATCTTGGAAACATGCAAGACAATGTCATCTACGGGTATGAATAAGAGGTACCAAAAGAATCTATGGTTTACCACAAAGTCAACCCATACTGATTATCACTTGTTTTTTTTTGTTTTTTTTATGCACAACTCTAACTGTGTTGGTATCAACAAAGTCAAACAATAATACTAAAAAAATGTTTTTTTTTAATAACATTTTTTTGTATTTTTTTGAATAAAATATTTCTTCTTTTTTTTTTGTATTTTTCGAATAATTGTTTTTTTTGTATTTTTTGAATAAATGGTACTGAATCCGAATAGGGTTGCCTACGTATCCCGCCGAGGGAATCAGGTGCGCGTAGTTCATTCAGATACGTTATAAAATGTATGCTTGGAAAAAAAATTCAATGAAAGGATAGCAATATAAAGCTATGCAAAAACAAATGATTGTCCATTGTGGACGAATGCAAAGTAAAATGAATGTCCGAAAACATGATGAATGGGATGCATGAGTGATAAATGCGTTTTTTTTTTTTGTGGTTTTTTTTGTGGTGTCGAACCCAAAATGAGTTGCCTACGTATCACACCGTGTGATGAGAATCAGACAAGCGTAGTTCAGAATAATTATGATGTAAAAAGGCATGATATGAAAGAACTATGCAATCAACGCTAAACATATTAATTGAATTTGCAAATATGAATAAAAATACAAAGTAAAGAAGAATTGAGAGCGATGTCTCGTTGAATCTGGTATAAACTGACTTCTATTAGTCAACATAACTACCGCTCATTTTTGTGATAATTTTTCTTCGACCGCCCTAGGTTGATTGCGAGGACGACCTTCCTGCAAAAAATATGAGAAATAGGTGAGTAGGAAAATGACAAAAATAATAAAAATGCAAAGGTGTGACAATATAGTCAAAGACTCCCCTGATTGGTTCGACCAGACTGGTGGTTGATGCTTCACAAAGTCCAAGTCGCGCTATTCAAGAGTGATTTACGCAGTAGAAGTCATGATTGCAATGTGACAGCAAGAGTGCAAAAATGCAAATGCTCGAGTCCGGAATCACAAAAGGATAATTATTGTATTAAATAATATGTACAGAGTTGCTAGCGACAACCAATAGTAAACAAAAAGCATGCAGATCAAGCGCGTGCCCAAATATGCTTGGGACCTCCCTTATGCCAGAGGTCGGCCTAAACGCCAAATGTGCGAGATTATGATAAATATGTCCAAGCCGTTAAACTGTAATGTTTTGTTGGAAATGGCGACCAAATGACGGTGCACTTTTTCCAATTTCGGTGTCATGACCAGGCTTGGATCCGTCTATCATCATCACGCTACACATAGTATGCTAATGGGTCGTTAGGTTGTGAAACCCGTCGACAAGTTTGGTGGATTTCTAATTGTGGCGTTAATACCAAGGATTAACCCACCTAAGGTTTATGCATGCATGACTTAATAAAAAGTGGTATAACTCTATCTTAAGTTTTCTAAGATTTGGCTTACTAGACGCAAGGTTCCCGAGCGGACAACTCGAGTGAGAAGGCTACGCGGCCACTGGTTAGACCGGACACTCCACGTATATTACCAACTCTCCTAAATTTGGATTTTGAAGAAAGAATTTTGCTGATGCACCAAGCGCACCTCGCGTGTAGTGTGTGATAGTGTTAATTTTTCAGAATGGAGGAAATATGAGCGGAATGTCAATTTAAGGAAAACAATAAAATAATGTAGCAATTAAAACAATTAATTACAAAATAAAAGCAAACAATATAAAATATTTACAACAAATATAAAAGCAAAATAAAGTGCAATATTTAATTAACCTGAGTTTGCTATGATCAAGAACCTGATATCCCCAGCGGAGTCGCCATGATGTCGCGTCCGTTTTTGACCTCGGGGTCTGAACGGTATCTGCAACGTTGCTCTTTGGCGCGGTTCCCTTGATGGAGCAATAATGCTGTTTTTAAGAAGTCGCCACCTAATTATATAAGTGAATTAGGACACTTGGTTTATTGCAATAAAAATACTGCAATTGACCTCCATTTAATGGTCTACGAAATTAGTGAGATTCTGGATCAGGGTTCTTTATTATCCTAAAGGGAAGGGGTTAGGCATCCTTTAAGATCCGCTAACTTGCGGTTATTCGTTCAAACCTAGGTTAATTATTTATTGCCCTTTTTATTCTACGTATTCTAAGCATTTTTCATAATTTATAATTAAAATAAAGTGCAATACAGAATAATAAAACTAAATTTAAATGCGACATAAAAATAAAAACTCCGGGACATCTTTTAGCCCTTTTTAGGCCTTCTGCGCAAGATGATCTCCGGGTACCTGCATAAACACTTAGTAAAAGTGTTAGTAATAGAATGAATAATTTTAAAACAATGACAGAATTAATAAGTAAAACCAAATAAATAAATTCGTCTTTTGCATATAGGAGACCTTGGAAATCAGACGGAGATTCCTTCATCGGCCAATATTGTTAAAAGCAATAAAATAAATAAAACCTTCAGATCCGCGCCAAAACAATAATAGTTTTAAACACGGAGGGCTCAGATATATAAAAATAAAGTGGGACAGCCTAAACAAGTGCGGCTGCGAGAATTCGCCCTGCCAACGCAGGTTGGTTATCCGGTGTAAGTGGTAGAAATCATCCTTGCCCAAAAAGCTTCATTTATTTTATTTTACGTCTTTGCAACTGTGGAGGCCTCAAAAATCGACGGATAACTTTTTCATCGGCCAAACAAGTGTAGCATCTTGTTCAAATCAGTAAAATACCAACAGTGTAGTATTTGTTCTAAATCAGTAAACCAGCAAAAAATGTAGCAGAAATAGTCTAAAAATCAGTCCAGCATCATAGCCAAAATCAGTAGAAAAATAGCCTAAAACCAGTCCGCAAAAATGGCTAAAACAGTGACAACAAAGGCTGAAAAAACAATCCAAAATCAGTCCAGCAATTAGTAAAAAACACCAATCCAGAACACAACCCAACACCCACAAACAGTCCACTAATATAAAAAAAAAACAGTGAGAATCAGGGTGAGACAGTGGATACAACAATCTGCAGCCAAAATGATCCCAACAATGAGAAAAAAAATAGTGGGTCGCACAACCATCGGATACAGTGATAAATCCGGGCAAGGTTACCGGAAAACTTAGAACGTCGCTGGAAAATCTATTAGAGAGATTAAATCAGTCCAACAAACAACAATGATATAATAGCATCAAAATCGAAAACAAATAGGAGCGAGGAGACGGTGGCGTCGCTTCCACGGTGAGGTCGCCGGAGCAACGCCATCAGAATGATGGGTGTGTCGACGAGACGGCGCGGGAAAGCAATGGTTGTGATGGTGACGAGGTTCTTTGGTGAAGTTCGCGATGATGGGAAGGTCGCCGAGTTGTGGTCACGCGAGTGTCTACCGGGAAGCGAGAGTGTTCGCACGCCGTGTGGAGGTGTTCGCCGGTGATGGACGGTGTTTCAGGGAGAGGGCGATGGCGACGGGAAGGCAGGGAAGAGGAGTGTGGCTGGAAAAGGGTTTGAGGATGTTGCTAGGGGAGTTCGCCGGAGCACTGAGCTCCGACAGTGGCGCAGGAATGGGAAAGAGGCGCGGCGCTGGGTCTTGAAGTAGGTCGTGAGAGGTGACGGGAATGAGGGAGAGGGCAGGGATTCGCCGACGAGTTGTGGGTGTGTGGAGGTAGACGAGGGTGAGAGGGGGTCGACGGCAGGGGGAGATGATGCTGAGAAGTGTGTGGCTGAGGGTTATTGTGGGGGGGGGGGGGGAAATTGTTTATTATATAGGGGTATTTAGGGTTTGGTATTTGGGGGGGGGGAATAAAAAGTAGGGTATTGTTTTGGGGTAAAATAAAAAGTGGGTTTTGATTTTAAGGGGGAAAATAAAAGAGTGTTTGGATGAAATTAAAATGGTGTTGGATTGGACTAATTCAAATTGTGTCTTGGACTGGACTGGTTTGACAAAATGCAAGACGGGTTAATTATTTAACAGAAAAATTATTTAAAAAGATGCAAAATTATTAAAATGCAAATGCCGACGCAATAATACTAAAATGCAATATTTTAGCAAATGTTTAATGCCTAGTTAAAAGTAAAAATGCGGTGCTAATTAATTATTTAAAGAGATGCAAATATTATTATAATAAACGACTGTGTAATAATAATAGAAACATAATATTAACAAAGAAATAATGCTTAATTTAAAATAAAAAATGCAATGCCATTTTGTGAAGAAATAAACATAGAATATTATGTAAAAAAATGCAAAAATTAATGATCAAAATGCGGTGTCCTAAAACACATAAAATTGCAATAAATATACGAAAAACGGGTCAAAATTGACTGTCAACAACACATTGTCCCTAATGTGTGCAAGACTCAAAACTAAAAAGAAAAACGGGACAACTTACAGACTTGTGGTTTAAAATGGTGGTGGTGGCGGCGGATAATGCATGGCAGATAACGTCACAAATACCGTCAGAATGGAAGAGGGAAATCGTTTCTAGGGCTCTTTATTTTTCAGATTTTTCGTCGCAGCGCCGAGGCCCTGAGATCGGCGTCGTGGCGCCCAAACATCCGCGACCCTCTGAACTTCCGGCGTCGTGGTGCCCAAACTTCCGCAACTTTCTGAGCTTCCGGCGCCGTGGCGCTCTGATTTGGCGCCGTGACGCCCAAACTTCAGAGACCTTCTGGACTTTCGGCGCCGTGGCGCTCTGATTCGGCACCGTGGCGCCCAACTTCCTGCGGCTTTCTGCATTCTCGGCGCCATGGCCCTCTGCTGGGCGCCGTGGCGCCGAGCCGATTTCCTTCCTCTCTCACGTTTTTCGTCCTCCACTTTTTAGCCCTGTACCTGTCATCACAACATGTAAACAATACTTTCCGTGAGACTGTTCTAACTAAAACTAAATTGCATAAATTTAAAAACCTTGGGTTGCCTCCCAAGTAGCGTTGTCTTTAACGTCTTTTAGCCGGACGCAGGTTCCTTATCAAGAAGCATGGGGTAACTTAAGCCCACGCCTACCCATTTCATAATCATTTTTCTCTTTCGCCTTCTGTTTTTCTTTTTCTCCTTTTTCTCAAGAGAAGGTTTAGTGTTGCTCACTGCATCTTGTGATCGATTTCCTTCGCTTTGGCCTGTGCTAGCTCAACTGATGTGCTAACAGTGCTGACTGCAAAACACTTGCTTATGACTGGGGGTTCAACGGTGTGCTTAAACACCTTGAACACCATCTCTTCATCCTCAACTCTGAGTTTCAGCTCGCCCTTTTCCACATCAATCAAGGCTCTCCTAGTTGCCAAGAATGGTCTTCCCAAGATGATAGGGATTTCATCATCTTCCTCCATATCAAGGATGAGGAAGTCTGCAGGAAAGAATAATTTCCCCACCTTAACCAATACGTCTTCAATTATTCCCCTGGGATGCACCACTTTCCTATCCGCCAACTACAAGTTCACTGTGGTTGGTTTGGCTTCACCCAAACCCAACCTCTTGAAAACGGACAAGGGCATAAGATTTATGTTGGCCCCCAAATCACACTGGGCCCTGTTACATGTCACCCTACCAATTGTGCAAGGAAATGTGAAGCTCCCTGGATCCTTAATCTTGGGTGGCAGTTTCTTCTGCAAGATGACACTGCATTCCTCTGTCAATGCCACTGTCTCATACTCAGCTAGCTTCCTCTTCTTCCCAAGAATTTCCTTCATGAATTTGAAATAAATAGGTATTTGCTCCAACGCCTCAATGAAGGGGATGTTAATGTGCAGCTTTCTAAATACCTCCAAGAACTTGGAGAATTGCTTATCAACTGCTTTCCTTTACAACCTCTGAGGGTAAGGAATCTTCTCTGTGTATTCCTTCACTGGAACTGTTGGAGCCTTCTCTACAATAGGGCGGTCATCGCGAACCCTCCTTCTCTCAGACAACCTCTCGCTCAACTTCTGCTTCTACCACAGCCGTGGTATGGGTTGTTCCAATCGCTTCCCACTTCTCACCGCACTACCGACATCGCTCTCGGGATTCATCTTTGTATTACTAGGAAGAGTGCCCTGTGGCCTGTTATTTTCCATCTTTGCTAGCTGTCCCACCTGCGTCTCTAAGTTCCTGATAGATGACTTTGTCTCTGCCATGAACTGGGTCTGTGAATTGGTGAATGTCAACAGGGCTGCTCTCAACTCATCTGGCTTTTCCTGTTGAGCAGGTGCACTGAATTGTTGTGAAGATAAGGCCTGAGTGAATGGTTCTTGACTCGTATCGCCTCGAATCGGTTTTGTTGCCCTTGATCACCCCTCCATGAAAAATTTGGGTGATTCCTCCACCCTGGATTGTAAGTAGGGGCTTTGATAATTCTCCACTGCCTGACATTCTGCTTGTTCAATAGGGATGTTGTTGGGGTCTGCTGATGGGCACCTATCAAAAGTATGAGGACCCCTACAAATCTCACAATTCATTGGCATCTGAACTGCATTCATTGACATTGTGTTCTGCTGCAGTTGCTTGGTCAAGAGAGCAACCTGTGCATTTAACGTTGTAATGGCGTCGATCTCATGAACTCCTATCGCTCTCCTTCCACTTACCCCTCTATCATCTGTCACATGGTTATTGGTGACCATGTCTTCTAGCAAATCATGGGCCTCATGTGATGTTTTCTTCATGAAGGTTCCACCTGCAGCTGCATCAATGATGGTTCTTGTTGTCCCACTTAGTCTATTGTAGAAAATATTGACCAAATTCCATAGCTCAATGCTATGATGTGGACACTTTCTCTGCAGATCTTTAAATCTCTCCCAAGACTCATAGAGTGACTCTCCATCCGCCTGGTAAAAATTGTTCGACTCATCTCGGCTTAGCCTTTGATGATGGAAAGAACTTTGCCAAGAACTTCTGTGCCAACTCCTGCCATATGAATATAGAATATGTAGGCAGGGAATTCAACCAAACCTTTGCTCTATCCTTGAGTGAGAAGGGAAAGAGCCTCAACCGGATGTCGTCGTCAGTAACGTCATTATACTTGAAAGTTGCACACAGCTCCAAGAAATTTGCTATGTGCATATGAGGGTCTTCAGATGGTAACCCTCCAAATTGAACTGTATTCTGCACCATACTCATGATCGCAGGCTTGATTTCGAAATTATTTGCTCCTATTGCTAAGAGTCTGATGCAAGTCTGTGCTCCATTCACCCTTGGCAGCACATAATCTCCCAAGCTTCTCTCAGCTTGGACCTGGACCCTTTCTTCCACATCCATTGGTAACTTCTGGGGCACCCTCTGGTTAGGTTGATGATCACCTAACCCTTCATTCATCTTATTGTTATTCTGCAAGCCTCCCATTGCTATTAAGGCCAAGATTCATTTGTTTCTCCGGTTCTGCTTGCAAGTCTTTTCAATCTCCGGGTTGAAGGGAACAAGTGTATCTGCTCCTCTTCTCCTTCGCATAAACTAGATGCCTGTAACAGATCAAAATCAACAAACAGATCACGGCGCACGGTCCACCAATACAAAAAAAAACTAAATTAGAAATTAAGAATAAATAGAATGATATTGAACTACGTCAATCCCCGACAACGGCGCCAAAAACTTGATGTGCGATTTATACACACGCTAAACGCAAGTGCACGTATCGTGACAAGTAATATAGTCTAGAAGACCGAGTTATTGTCCTCAGGGATTAGTGTTCAATTACCAACCTCTATTATGTAGTATCTATTTGGTGACCGATAATTTGATGGTTTGTTTATAGCTATGATTATAGACGCTAACTAAATTATTTTACTTTACTTCAGATAGGGTGGAAATAGGGCTTCCAAATCTCTTCGACTATCCGCTCGCTTTACTCGTTAATGCAAATAATTAAGGTTCTTCTTCTATGTTGAGATAGCAGGTTAACTAAGCCGTTTTATACTTCTGTTAAGGTAATATAAACACTCAACCCCAATGTAGAACTCTTCTATCTTTCGATGACAAGATTTACCACAAAGGAGGATTAAGAGTAATAACCTATTAAACTACACAAGTATCAGGGTACTTTCGTTCACGATTTTAACTTATGTTTATTCAACTATAGCATATTCACAATCTCCCCTTTCGGATTTCGATTAAAAATCATATAAGTGATGATAATTAGTGATCAATTAATTACCAAGCAATCAAAACAATTATTGAATAAATCTCAACAATAATAAGAAGAAACTAAAATCTTGCATTAATTAATAAAATGAGGTTCAAGCGATTCGACATGGAAAACCCTAAATTAAGTTAGTTCCTAGCCATAGACATGTCAAGAACTAAAATAGTATCCAACATATAGTAGAAAGAAATAAAGTAAAGAACAAGAAATTACTCAAAATAAGTCTCCAATCTTGATCTAATGTTGTGATGAATGGTAAGGTGTGGAACCCCCCAAATCTGACCTAAAAGGTCCTTTTATATCACCCAAAACGTGCAAAACCTTTTCCTTCTTGGCCCTGGCCCAATCCTATTCGGATTTGACTAAATTCCGTCAGCGCCACGGCCTGCATCGTGGCCGTGGCGCTAAACTCTGCGGCGAATCGCTTCTGCGCGTGGCCATTGCTGCTGATGGGTTGGCGCCACGCGCGCCGCATTTCGCCGGGTTGCAACTTTTGACTTTTAAGCTCTGGAACCTCTATTTCTGCCCTATTTTCGCTCCTTTTCACCAATGTGTCACTTTAAACCACTGTGACTTAAAAGAAAGAAAATATATCATAACACGACACATATTTGTACAAAAATGGACAAAAGACTAACTAAAAATGACTCAAAAGGTGTATATAAAATACACCGATCACTGATGCAGGGGGAGCTGAGGAAGAAGGCTAGAGGTTGTTGTTATGTGCAAAGAAGCAATTATGCAAGAGTAGGGAGCTGCTGGAAGCTACTACTGTTGTATGATGAGTTAGGAGGCGCTCTTGCTAAGGTCGTGAATGTTGCTCAATATGTCTGAGCAGTTAACTGTTTGACATGATGGATATTTATTTGTGTGGACAATAGAATATGGTTTTGTATATTGGGTGATTTGTGTGTATATATATATATATATATATATATATATATGTGTGTATATATATATATATATATATATATATATATATATATATATATATATATTTTAATCCTATGAAAATGGTGTATATTTGTTGTGGTTATATGTCATCACATGTTATGGGGAACATTATTGTAATCATAGATGTTGGGACAACATCTATGACATTGTCGTAAGTGACTTAGCACAAATTAGAATAGGTTTTGTGAAGAAAGATAAAAAGGGGGAGAATGTTAATGTTAGGGATGACAACGGATAGGATCTGGACCGAATCCTACTAGATCCAGATCCAGATTCATTTTTCATACATGTATCCAGATTCGGATCCAGATCCATCGGGTCCATAAAAATCAGATCCAAATCCAGATCCACCGGATCCACGGATCGGATCTGAATCTACATGTAATTTTTTTTGCCTTGAATAATATTTAACATTCAACATACAATATTTACATATCCAATGCATTCAGTTTCCAATTTCAAAATTGAGATAATGGAAAGTTCTTTTTCTACACCATTCTACGACAATCACAAAAATGACACCATTCACAAGAAATTAAATTACAAAGGCAGTTAAGATTGCCATTGCAAATTCCCTGCACTTGCACTTCTTTGCTTTGAGAGTTCTGCATATTCTTTTCCACAATCCTAATCCTTCTCTATTTTCTATTTTGAGTGTTCAGCCCCAACCATTGTAGTATCCCAGATAAACAAGCAGCTGAGAATTGGCATTTAAAACACAGGTGGAGCATTGATTCTTCAAAGTTACCACATATCGCACATTCTTTATACTGAGTGATGTCATGCCTATGCAGCCTATATTTAGTTTGCAACCTTTAATGGACAGCTAACCAAGCAATAAAGCTATGCTTAGGTATGTTCATTTTGCTCCAGATCTATCTCTACCATGGCTGCCTTCCAATCTCCTCTTAGCCATTGGTAGCCACTCCTGATAGTGTATTTACCTGTTGGTTAAGCCAACCACCCTGCACATATCCAGTTGCCATTTTATCCCTTATGGAGCATATCTTTTTCCAGTACCAGCTACTGCAGATATCTTTTTTGCTAAAATTAGTGCTCCTAGATACCTGAATGACAAAGATCATTTTTATATCCAGTGAGTTCACACAAATCTTCCACTTCTTGTCTTGGCATGTTGGTTGTGTATATGGATAAACATTTTCTTTGGATAAAAATAAAAAACAAGAAACCAAACCCATTAATATATTCCATTAATTTCAAGCACAATCATTTTGATTATCAACGACATCATCTTCATCAACGTTTAAAAAGAACTCACCGTTCGAAATGGACTGACGTCGTATGAGTAGGGATGGAAAGTAGAGAAGACGACTAGGGTTTTGTGAATTTTACAGAATGAAACAAAATGAATAATGAGGTCTTTTCTTTGCCCCTTTCTTTGGTTTAAAGATACACAGATGGGCTGGGCTTCGATCCTTTATGGACTTGGCCTTGGCCGAGAAAATTAAAGGGATTGGTCTTATGGATGTATAAATATATAATGTATTTAATAAAAAATGGATTCACCGGTCGGATATGGATCGGATACGGATCTCAAATACAAGATTCATATCCAGATCCGATCCGTCATAAACAGATCTGGGTCCGATCCGGATCCGTCGGGTCCAAATTTTAAAGATCCATATCCTATAAAATGGATCTGGATCCACCGGGTCCAGGATCCGTTGCCATCTCTAGTTAATGTTGGGTTTAGTGTTGTGACATTTTTTCCAACATATCATTTTTAGTACTAAGTTAAAATTCAGAAATGTTGGAACAAATGTCACGACATTCGGACCAACATTTTGTAAAATATTTTTGCCTTACTTCACGGAACTGAAGCAAATCTCGTGCGATTTTTACCACGATGGAAAAGTGACTTGGCAAGGTAATTAGAAGATGGTGAAAAACGTGGGAAGAACAAGTCAAAGTTATTGCTAAGCTTGGGGAACAAGTCCAAGAAGTTAGAGGATTTTGCTCCATGATCTTCTCCAACAAACCTTATCGACTGCCCACATTTCCCTCAACCTCTACAACCAATCGATGAGTTTTTCAAGGAAGAATATCTACTATAAATAGATAGGGAAGAAGTGTGAATCGATATCCAGAATAAAAATGTAAAATACCAAGGGAGCTCTCAGGATTTCATCTCAGAAATCTGGATCACAAATGTTGCATGAGCGTGTCGATAACATTCTGTCCAACATTATAATTCGTGCCCAAATTCTAAATTTGTTCTTTATTGAAACAATTGTAATGAGATGTTTTTATGTCTATTTAGGTAGATTTTTCAGGCATAAGTCATCTGCGACTTCAACTTTTTAATTCCTTTTGTAATATTGTAAAAAAGGAATTTATTCAATTGTACGTAAATATATACAATACTTTCGGTCACTGACCGTCATAGGTTATATAATCAATATAACTTATGTAAATATTAAACATTTTTGTTCTTTATTTTCCGCTGCATTTACTCTTAAAATTTCTATTTTTACTAAAGTGTTGTCACTGGTGTCGGACGACATTATCGCCGACATTCGAAAACTGAATTAACATTCAAATTTATTTATTTTTTACTGTTTCATAGTATATCCCGAGACCCAACAAGATCCACCTCTTTTTCCTTAACTTGGATATCTACTTTGTAAATGTGCCACCACTACCTACCAAAATTCATAGTCACTAGGTGTACTGATAATTATACTACATTTATTTCACTACAAAATGCCACCTGCTAGGAACATGAGCTTAGTAATCCTTGATGCCCCAACACGTGCCAATACTCAATGTGTATCTATAATTGACTAATCAACCTTCTAGTCTCCTGCTAAATTCGAATATTTAACTAATTACACGTATAATTAATTGCTTGATCCCAATTCACTTAAATCATAATCACTTATAAAATTTTCATATACTCAATGTCATAATCATGCGATATAGCACTAGTTTATAGCCTTTTGACACATATCAAATATTATTTTCAATTTTCGGCGTCACACTTATTAAGTCCTAAATTATTCTGGGATCACATCATTTTATATACTAAGCTCTTCACTCTTCATTTACGTACGTGAATATGACTAAATTCTCCAAAGCTCGAATCTACTTATCTATAACTAACTGTTCAAATCATCGCTCGAAATTACAGGGTATTACATGTTTTTTGTGGCAAATAGATAAACGCCTCTTAAACTTGTCAAAAAATTTATATTTATACACCTAATGAAATTAAGGGTTCGACCTATTGAACACCTTAAATTGTTAAAAATTGCGTCTATTAAACATGCATTATCTAACATACAAGCTGTACACTCCCTCTTAAGACGAGACTATTTAGGCACTGAATTGTTTAGATAATTCTCCGTTTAGAATAGAAGATAGAGTTGTGTTTGGTTATATTTTTTGTACCGAATATTTAGAACATTGTTCATACTTAAATGTATTTAAATATAACTTTACAAGTGAAAAGTGAGTTGGAAAACATGATATAAGTTATTTTTCCAATCTGAAATACAACTTTAATAATGTGGACAAGTAATATAGGACGGAGGGAGTATATATAGATCTCCGGATCTTCTTTAAATGTTATGCACATCGAGATTAGGGAAAATTTTCATATTATTACTAAATTAAGTGATCATACGTGCATTGTGTATCTTAATTCTAGTAAGTAAATAAATTAATTAGGGGAAGTTTTTTTTTTTTTTTTTTTGACGAAGGAACCCGCAGCCGCTATTCTTTCGAGTGCACACAGGGTAAATCCCGGGCTGACGCAATAGCCTGCAAACCACGTCAGCCGATTAACCACACTTGACAAGTCATGTGTGACAGACTCAACCAAGAAGGTTTATGCAGGGGATCGAACTCGTGACCATGGCCTCGCGCTTTTATCGCATCAATCTGGCTCCTCATGTAATTAGGGGAAGTTTTAGTCCATAGTTTACAGGATTCTAGTAACATATATAAAGTAAACAAATCAATTCGTCGAAAGTTTTAGTGATTTTGATTTATGAAGATCCTTGCACTGATTTCGACATTTAAGAGAACTAGGTTTTCAAGGTATCCGTGTTCTTTTCCAATCCTCTAATAGCTTTGTGTCCATTGCACCTGACAATAAAAAATTTGGTGGTTATATGTTATTTCAGTATTCAAATATTACTCTCCATACAAACAAAAAGAAAACTGATTAAAAGATAAATATATCCATCACTTACACCCATATCTGTCAAATGTTTCAACCATGAAAGCATAGTTACCAAAGGTCACAACTACAACATTGTCTATAACTCTTTCCTGAACAAGTTCTTTTGATAATTTAAAAGTTTCTAAATCTGGGATCTTTGAACCCGCAGGGAGAACTCTCCAAATTAAGCTGGGAATTCACTTCTATTGAATCAGCATCTGCTTGTACACGAGTAATATTTGATGCATGACCAGAAGGTTCTGTTTTTGCATCTGGAACAGAAATTCATTGCTTTGATTTTCTTTTGTACGGCATAAAGAACTAAAAATAGGCAAAGGACAGGAAGGAGGAGGAGGAAATATAGATTAAGACTATGTTTGGATTAGCGGTAGGCATAATTGATTTTGGCAGAATTGATTCTAGCAGAATTGATTTATATTTGGATGCAACAATGTAAAAGTGATGGGTATAATTGATTTATGTTTGAATAGTTTTGATCAAAATTGTTTTTAAATGTACAATTACCAAAATAAACATTTAGTCAATATATATAAATAAAAATTACAAAAAAATGGAAGTATTTAAATAAAAATTATAAATAGATAATAGAAATTAAAGTGTAATATAGTACTTAAATATTAGTAGAGTATTATTATAATACTAATTTAAAGTGCAAATAGTATTTAAATACTATTACAATATTAATTTTGCATGTACTCTATAATTTGATTGCGGACTAAGTCTCGAACGTGATTTATCTCTGATGAAGAAGCTACATTAAAAAATCTCTGATTGATTCAAAATATAATATATTATAGTAATAATATTCGGAGTATTCGAAAGAAGACAATAGGAAAAAGAGAAGGATAATCCTCGTATAATCGGACAACGTTAGGATGTTTGAGGAGTTTAAAGTTCCAATCTGCAATTATACATGAACAAATGTCAACTTTAGTAGTATATTTAATTTTTTTTTAATTAAAACAAAATATGAGTAGTATATTTGATTGTTTTAGTAATTATTTCTAGATATTTAAAGAGGATAATGAAAGTTGTATATTTGAATTCTTTTTAATAATTATTTCTAGATATTTAAAAAGGATAATGAAAATTGTATATTTGATTTTTTTTTAGTAATTATTTCTAAATATTTAAAGAGAGTAATGAAAATGGGTAGAGTTGTTGATGAAAATTAAAGAGTGTAATAAAGGAAATGGTAAAATTTAAATTTAAATAAATGACAAAATTAATTCTGCTCCGGCAATCCAAACATGTCAATTTTCTGATTTTCACGAAAACAAATATCCAAAATACTTTTGAATACCCAAAAGTCAATCCAAACATGAACCCTCACATATCTCCACAGACGAAATATGCACATGTTGACGGAAGGTAAATTGAAGACAACCGCAAAAATTAGGCATTCTTGTCGGCATCTGAAGAGAAGGATTCTCCAGAACCTTCAGTCATATGATTGGCAGTCACTTGTCCAATAAACTCTATAAATGAACATCAAAATTAATCAAATAAGCAAGCATTCTAGCCATTATGCAGATGATGGCTGGACGACGATCACTGCTAGAGAACCGCAATTCAAAGCAAGCCAAACTACTATAAAGTAAGGAATGAAATACTCAAACCAGTAGGCTCCAAATGTATACACAAATTTGGAATCTATTAGTGTTGGATCATTCAAGCATTCACTCAGAATATACAATATATACACATACAGTAGCAGCAGAAAGAGAGAATAGGAGAACCAGAGAGGAAAGAAAGAAGAAAGAAGAAAGAAGAAGCAAGAAGAGGAAAGAGTGAGTAAGAAGATGTAGTTGTAATCTGAGTATTATTGATATAAAAATTGTAAGTTTACATTGCATAACATTCATATATATATATATATATATACACACATGCATGATCCTCTTGGACTCTTTTACAACTAACTCTTAACTTCATTAACTAACTTTACTTACTTTTCTAACTGTTTTCTAATTGTTTTCCTTCTTCCTCAACAGTCCCCCTCAAGCTGGGTGCTGTGAAGATATTCAGCAAGTCAAGCTTTGAGCATAGGTAATAATGTTGACTTTTATTTAGTCCTTTAGTGAGTATATAATTTCTCCTAGTATGCCAAGTATCCAAGTTAGCTCAACCACTATGCATGCTAAACTTCTATATTCTGATTCAGCAGAACTTCTTGATATTGTGGAATGTTCTTAGATTTTCATGAGATCAGTGATTCTCCTAGCTTAATCAGATAACCAGTGACTGACTTCCTGGTGTTTGGACAAGAAGCCCAGTCAGCATCACAGTATGATGTTATTGTTTCTTGAGTCTTACTATATAGTAATATCCCTTGTCCAGACTGCATTTTGATGTACCTAACTATTTTGAGTGCATCATCCATATGTGTCTTCTTTGGTTGTTGTAGGAATTGACTAAAAGTCTGCATACTGTAGGCTATGTCTGGTCTTGTACCAGTTAGATATAGTAATTTCCCTATCAGTCTTTGATACATACAGATGTCTTTTAGTAGTCTATCTTCTGATTCTAGTTTTTCTTTGTCCGTGTCCTGTTGATTTGTAATCTGATCATCATACTCCTTGGTGGTAAGCTTCATGTTACATTCAGTAGAAGTATTGACAGGTTTAGCTGCTGCCAGTCCTAGTTTAGCAATTAGTTATAGAGCATACTTCCTTTGGTGCATTAGTATCCCTTTGTTTGATCTTGCAAATTCTATGCCCAGAAAATACATTAGCTCTCATAGATCCTTCATTTTAAAAGCTTGCTGTAGGGCATGTTTTGTCTCCTCTATTTGTTCCATGTGCTCTCCTGTAATCAGCATATCATCTACATAAACTAATACTAAGGTTATTCCTTTGATTGTTTTCCTTGTAAATAGTGAGTGGTCATATTGTGAATGTTTAAACTTCATTTGAATTAAGGCCTCTGTGAGCTTAAAATTTCACTGACTTGGTTCTTGTTTAATTCCATACAGAGATTTGATCAGTCTACACACTTGTTTTCCCCCGTGACTGATGAATCCCTGTGGTAATTCCACATCGATTTCATCATATAAGTCTCCTTGTAAAAATGCATTATATACATCCATTTGATGGATGTGCCAGTGGTTGGATGCTGCTATAGATAATATAGTTCTTACAGTAACCATTTTAACTACTGGGGGGGAAAAATTTTGGTAGTCTATACCTTCCTTTTGACTATAGCCCTTTGCAATCAATCTAGCTTTGAGTCTTTCAATTTCTCCAGTTTCTTTGTATTTTATTTTATAGATCCACTATGTCCTATGTGTGATTATTTTGCAGTGCTTATATTTCTGCCTGCATTGCTTCCACCCATCTGGGATCCTTGGATGCCTCAATATAGTTCTTTGGCTCTGTTATTTCTGAGATTGTTGTGAGGTATGCTCTATATTGTAGGGATTAGTTCATAAGATATATAATAAGTTATATGATAGGGTGTGTTGTTGTTATTAAACTTGTTGGTGACAAAATCTTTAAGCCATATTGGTGGTTGTGTTGTTCTCTTAGATTATCTGGTAGATATTGTATTTGTAGTTTGTATTTGTGTCTGAGGTAAGTTTATATGTGGTGAGTGTCGCGCCCGTTTTTTATCGCGGGGTCTGAATGAAACTACAATGTTGCTCTTTGGCGCAGTTTCATAGATGAATGAAAATGCTATGTTGAGGAGTCACCACCTAATTATTTAAGCGAATTAGGACACTTTTAATGTCACGACCCGATCCCGAGCCCATGACTGGTGCCTTACCTGGGCACCCTAGTAGATATACATCAGAGTAACCAGCGGAAATAAACTTATAAACATAGAACAATATAAAATAAGAAACAGGCTAACCAAAATGGTTACCTTTCTGTATATATATATAACAAAACCTGAACAATTACATCCTTTACAACCCCCAATTTACAACAGGACTACAGACCTCTAAGAGTTTATAACAACTATGACGGGACAGGGCCCCGCCATACCCCTGAATGTACATAAACCTACAATGACAGGGAATCATACCAAAAGATAAGCCTCCGGAGAAATGGAGCTTCCCAAAAGCAGAACGGTGATCCTATGAGCGAGGATCAACAACCGATGTACCTCTACCGCAGATGAACGCACTTCAAGCGAGGTCAAGAAACAGTAAAAAGTATGTGAAACTGAAAAGTACTGTAATGAAATCATAACATTCCCAAAACAAATCCACAGATATGTATGAAAAACCAATTAACTGCACATAGTGCCACAGTATAAACAAGAGCAAATAGGTGTAACGCAACCGGTCTTTTCTAGGCCGCCAATGATCGAAGTAGAGTCATGCGCCCATAGTATCATTGTGTGAATCCTAATCCTGGACTTCCGTAGCCCACATAAGCCACCTGGGCCCGCATGAGGTATTTCTCGCATCGGAAGTAGCTAACCCGCGGCATTTCCTGGACTTCCGCAATCCGTATAGGCCACATGGACCCGCATGAGGTATTCTCAGACGGCACAGAATACACCCGGAGTGATTCTCGATCATCAGAGTCGTGATAGGTCATATGGACCCGCATTTAGGTATTCTCGTGACGGGGTAGCTAACCCACGACACGTAACAAGTCAGGGGGTAAGTGATATAATGTAAGCACAACCGGCTTACCGTAAGCAACATAAGCCCAACAAGAAAACCCCCTTTACACGAAATCCTCAAGGCACTAACGCCCGTAATAACATAGCATGTTTACTTATCAAACCAACTTACCACACCTTCAGAAATCACAATAAGGCTTTTATAAACAAGTAAGTAAACCATTCTTAAATCTTCCTTAAGTCGTTATAACTAACTTCCCATAAAGTTATCATAACACTTATACTTTTTAATAATTCAAAACAACCATATTCGTTTGAAAAACCAAGAGAACCTATTCTTTTTAAAACCAATGACCAATTTCCTTCCGAATAATGCTTCATAACTCTTTTTAAAATATTTCAAGGTTTTTATCATTTAGAACTCCAGTCAAGGACATCAAAGTGAAACCAAATTTATTTAACACACGACGCTCACCGCATCATATATATATATTTCACAACAATCATGCTCAAGAGGATAGGAAGAATCACATACCTCCTCAGCTAAATCCACTTGTCAAGTCGAATATGCCGCGCGTAGAGTATCAACCTATAATAATCAAATACGTCTATCAACGTCTAGACTTCTTGTATTAAATTCTAAGCATAATGTTCCTTATTCAACGGAAAATTGGGCAGCACTTCCTTCGATTCTACATACTTGTCCACCTTTTTCAAGGCCCGACTTCAATAACTAAACGCCACATTAAAGGCCCAACAATTCAACAATACAAAGGGGATTACACGCCTAACTTGGACGTGTAAAATTCTGCCCCACAATTCATTTTAAACAATCCAACTAGTTAAGGCAACTCCTCGGCTACAACATGCTCTCATATCCTCTTTTTGAATCCTTTTAATCCAACTTGTTATTTCAACAAGTTATATAAATCATAACCAATTTAACAGCGATATACCCTTCTATATATAACATGTAACGATTTTAGCTAACAACCGAATTTATTACAACATTAGAGACTAACATGTCCATTTTCGGTTCCAACAAGTCGACAAGATCCAAATCTTTTCAACCTTTAACATATATATATTCCACATGATTATCTCTTAACTACCATAACATGAAACCTTCAATCATAATATGAAGGTGAAGGTTTTACCTCAATAAGCCATCTTTTCGAAATTCTTATTCACGTTAAAATCACCCACACGAACCCTCTACCAGCCTGCCAGCATACTTTCTTCTTGTTGTCTTTCCAAAACAAAGATCTCATCACACTTAGGGTTATCACTTTAGAGAGAAGAGAAAAAGATTTCTTTTTGGAAGAACCTTTGAAAAATAACCAAGTCTTCAAGACTTGGTCCTAAATATAAGACCCTCTCTTGGTAAAAAAGATGGGAGGGACACTTGTCACCCTCCCATAGGCCTTTCACAAAATATCTTCTGATTTTTCCCCAATTTTCGCGAAAAATCCCGCATGCCGCCGCACTGGCCGCCATGAGTCGCAACTTCGAATACATCAAGACATCCGGCCGCGACTGCGTGGCACTGATCGAAAAACACTTTCCCGCCGTCACAAGACCGAACTTGTAACTTCCATAACTTCTACTCTGATGTCCTATCAACGAGCGGTTTGTTGCGTTGGGAACTAGACTCAACGAACTTCATACTAGGTTTTTGAAACACCTAAGAACTCCTAATATAACTGGACATAAATCGTCCCAAAGTTGACTAAAACCTGTCCAAAACATTCTGTCAACCTATCTTTCCAAAAATTTAAATCTTAATTCCTTTCGTACGTTCTCATAAGCATGACCTGAATTACGAGGTGTAACATTCTCTCCCCCTTAGAAACATTCGTCCCGAATGTTCCTTCTACGCTTACTCACATCAAATATCAACATAGACCCCCTTAACTATTCCCCTTGCAAATAAGAACGCTATATATGGCCACAACAATACTTAAGCATATATGTCAATTTAAAACCAACAAGCAGGAAAGTGAGTTACCTGGAGGTGTAGGGAATAAGTGAGGATACTTCTTCATCATGTCCTCCTCTGCTTCCCATGTCATTTCCTCTGCTTTGTTCCGCCATAAGACCTTGACTAAGTCACATCCTTTGTCCGCAGCCGCTAACTCCGACGATCGAGTATCGCGCATGGACTCTCCTCATACGATAACCTCTCTGTCACCTGGACATCACAAATCGGGTGCACTCTAGATGGATCTCCGACACACTTCCGCAACAAAGACACATGAAAAACTGGATGTACTGCCTCCAGATCGGACGGCAGATCCAACTCATAGGCAACCTTGCCTACCCTACGGACAATCTGATAAGGCCCAATATACTTTGGGCTAAGTTTCCCCTTTTTCCCAAACCTCATCACACCCTTCATGGGTGATACCTTCAGGAAGACCCAATCATCCATCTCAAACTCCAAGTGTCGACGCCGACATTCGTGATACGACTGGCCGACTCGAGCTAACAATAACCGCCTCCCGATAAGCTTCACCTTATCCACCGCTCTGAATCAAGTCCGCCCGACTAATCGAACTTCGCCACATCAAACCAAATTTATCGGTGACCTGCAATTCCTCCCGTATAAGGCCTCATAAGGCGCCATCAGGATACTGGAATAGTAGCTGTTGTTATACGCAAACTCCACAAGAGGTAAATGATCCTCCCAGCTACCCCTGAAATCAATAACACAGGCCCGCATCATATCCTCAAGTGTCTGGATAGTATGTTCTGCCTGTCCGTCGGTCTGAGGATGAAACACGATCGAGACTCACTCGTCCCTAATCCTTCTCGAAAGACCTCCGAGTTAGCCGTGAACTGGCTCTCATGCGATATAATCGATATAAGAACTCCGTGCAGCCTCACAATCTCTCTGATATACAATCTAGCATAATCCTCAGCCGAATACGTAGTCCTGACTGGAAGAAAGTGGGCTGATTTAGTCAGCCTGTCGACAATAATCCAGATGGAATCATGCTTCCTCTGAGTGCGAGGTAACCCTGTAATAAAGTCCATATTGATCACCTCCCACTTCCATGTCGGAATATCGATAGCCTGCAATAGCCCACCGGGCTTCATAGCACGTTTACTTATCAAACCAACTTACCACACCTTCATAAATCACAATAAGGCTTTTATAAACAAGTAAGTAAACCATTCTTAAATCTTCCTTAAGTCGTTATAACTAACTTCCCATAAAGTTATCATAACACTTATACTTTTTAATAATTCAAAACAACCATATTCGTTTGAAAAACCAAGAGAAATTATTCTTTTTAAAACCAAGGGCCAATTTCCTTCCGAATAATGCTTCATAACTCTTTTTAAAATATTTCAAGGTTTTTATCATTTAGAACTCCAGTCAAGGACATCAAAGTGAAACCAAATTTATTTAACACACGTACGTCTATCGTACTATATATATTTCACAACAATCATGCTCAAGAGGATAGGAAGAATCACATACCTCCTCGGCTAAATCCACTTGCCAAGTAGAATATCCCGCGCGTAGAGTATCAACCTATAATAATCAAATACGTCTATCAACGTCTAGACTTCTTGTAGTAAATTCTAAGCATAATGTTCCTTATTCTACGGAAAATTGGGCAGCACTTCCTTCGATTCTACATACTTGTCCACCTTTTTCAAGGCCCGACTTCAATAACTAAACGCCACATTTAAGGCCCAACAATTCAACAATACAAAGGGGATTACACGCCTAACTTGGACGTGTAAATTTCTGCCCCACAATTCATTTTAAACAATCCAACTAGTTAAGGCAACTCCTCGGCTACAACATGCTCTCATATCCTCTTTTTGAATCATTTTAATCCAACTTGTTATTTCAACAGGTTATATAAATCATAACCAATTTAACAGCGATATACCCTTCTATATATAACATGTAACGATTTTAGATAACAACCGAATTTATTACAACATTAGAGACTAACATGTCCATTTCCGGTTCCAACAAGTCGACAAGATCCAAATCATTTCAACCTTTAACATATATATATTCCACATGCTTATCTCTTAACTACCATAACATGAAACCTTTAATCATAATATGAAGGTGAAGGTTTTACCTCAATAAGCCCTCTTTCTGAAATTCTTGTTCACGTTAAAATCACCCACACGAACCCTCTACCAGCCTGCCAACATATTTTCTTCTTGTTGTCTTTCCAAAAAAAAGATCTCATCACACTTAGGGTTATCACTTTAGAGAGAAGAGAAGAGGATTTCTTTTGGGAAGAACCTTTGAAAAATAACCAAGTCTTCAAGACTTAGTCCTAAATATAAGACCCTCTCTTGGTCAAAAAGATGGGAGGGACACTTGTCACCCTTCCATAGGCCTTTCACAAAATATCTTCTGATTTTCCCCAATTTTCGCGAAAAATCCCGCCGCGGCGCTGAAACTTTCGAACATTTCAGTACATACGGCGCCGCGGCCCTGCAGCCGGCGCCGCGGCGCTGCAACTTCAGAATACATCAGTACATCCGGCGCCGCGGCCCTGCATCCGGCGCCGCGGCGCTGTGGCACCTGACTGAAAACACTTTCCTGCTCGTCTGCGCACTGAACTTGTAACTTCCATAACTTTCTACTCCGATGTCCTATCGACGAGCGGTTTGTTGCGTTGGGAACTAGACTCAACGAACTTCTTACTAGGCTTTTGAATCACCTAAGAACTCCTAAAATAACTGGACATAAACCGCCTTAAAGTTGACTAAAATCTGTCCAAAACATTCTGTCAACCTATCTTTCCAAAAATTTAAATATTAATTTCTTTCGTACGTTCTCATAAGCATGACCTGAATTACGGGGTGTAACATTTAAATAGCATAAAAATGCTACAACTGATCTCCATTTAATGGTCTGCGAACTAATGAGATTCTGGATCATGGTTCTTTATTATCCAAAAGGGAAGAGGTTAGTCATCCTTTAAGATCCGCTAACTTGCGGTTATCCGGTCAAACCTAGGTTAATTATTAATTCTAAATTTACTTATTCTAAACATTTTCAATAATTACAATTACAATAAAATACAATATAGAATAAAATAAAACTGAAATTAAATACAACAACAAAAAATAAAACTCCGAATGCATCTTCTTGTTTGCCTTAGCCCCATTTTTTAAGGAATTCTGCACAAGATATATCTCCGGGTACCTGTGTAAACACTTCGTAAAACTGTTAGTAAAAGAATAAATAATTCTCAAACAGTGACAAAAATTAATAAATAAACCAAAAGTAAAACCCGTCTTTTGTACAGGGAAGGCTTTGAAAATCAGACGGAGATTTCTTTATCGGCCAATATAGTGTAGTATCAGTTCAAATCAGTCAACCAACAAAATATATGTCAAAATCAGTAGCAACAAGGTGAAAAATCAGCCCGACAAAATGGTAAAAATCAGTAGCAAAATGGTTGAAAATCAGTGTCAACATGGCCGAAAATCAGCCCGACAAACATGGCCAAAATCAGTCCAGCAAATAGCTGAAAATCAGTAGCAAAAATTGCCAAAAGTCACTCCAACAAAATGGCAAAAAATCAGTAGCAAATGGCCGGAAATCAGTAGCATCATAGCCAAAATCAGTAGCAAAATGGTCGAAAACAGTAGCAAAAATGGCCAAAATCAGTCAGACAAAATGGCCAAAACAGTAATAGAAATAGCCCAAAATCAGTCCAGCGAATAGCCGAACCAAAGTCACTGGAATTTTAGATTCCGGCCATACACAACCAAATCAGAAAGTCGATCCAGATAACCAAAGCAGCCATGAAACCCAAACGGTAAACCCAAACAACAATTGCCAGAGTTTTAAAAACTCCGGCAAGATACCAAAATTAGAAAATCAGTCCAACAACCATAGCGGGCCACATATCTCAAAATCAAGCAAAACATAGGTTGCCAGAGTTTTTTTAAACTCCGGCCAGATAAAATACCAGAAAATCGATCTATAAACAAACAACCGACAATGTCCGTAAAGGAAAGGGACTCGTCGGAGTCCTCTTACAGTCGCCGATGGTCAGCTCCCGTGAGGCAAAGGAACCGACGAGATGTACACGGGGAATTGTGGTTCATATTTTGTGGTCGACGAGGGTTGTGGTGAAGAGCAGTGGTATCCGGTAAGGGGTGATGGGGCGAGAGTGATGGTGAGGGTTGTGAGGTTCGACGAGTGTGACAGTTCGAACTCCGGCGGCGGGACTTTACCGGAGTTATAGTGGTGTGCAGGAGACGACGGACAGTGGGGTTTAATAGTGGAGATGGAGTGTTGCGGCTGATGTTGTGGGGGGGGGGGGGGTCGTCGGCGGCTTCACGGTGATGGTGTCGACGGTGGCTTCACCGGAGATGGTGAATGGGAGTAAGGAATTGAAGAGGTTGGGGGATATAAGTTGTGAGATTGGAGAAGATGAGGGTGTGTGGCTGCCAAGTCGTGGAAATAAAATGAGAGGGGTGTGTTTTTATTTATAGGGTATTTTTTGGTTTAGGTTTAGGTTTTGGGGGGAAATGAAAAGATATTTGGGGGGGGGGGGGGGATAAAAGGGTATGGATTGGGATGAAAATAAAAAGGGTGTTGCATTGAACTGATCCGTATTGGGCCTCAGATTGGACTGGTTTGATGAAATTGGTTTGAGTAAAAAATACAAAAGGGTTTATCATTTAAAATAAAAAATTATTTAAAGAGATATAAAATTATTAAAATAAAATGATGGTGCAATAATAATAACATAATATTTAAGAAGTGTTTAATGCCTAAATAAAAAATGTGATGTCATTTAATTATTTAAAGAGATGCAAAATGACGGTGTAATAATAATAAAAATAATATTAAGAAAGACCTAATGCTTAATTTAAAAAATAAAAGATGCGATGCCATTTTTGTAAAAATTAAAACATAGAATATTAGGTAAAAAATATGATTATTATATAAAAATGTGAAAAATGATGATAAAAATACGGTGTCCAAAAATACTTAAAATTGCAAGAAATAACCAAAAGATTGGTCAAAATTTGGTGGATTTCCTAATAGTGGAGACGATACCAAAGTACGACCCACCTAAGATGTATGTATGCATGACTAAAAATAAAGGGTTGTATAGCTCTATCTAAGATTTTCTAAGATTTGGCTTACTAGACACAAGGTTCCCGAGCGAACTACTCTAGAGAAGGCTACGCGGCCGTCCAGACGAACAAGACAACTTCGCGCCTGCGCCAACTCTCCTAAAATTTGGACATTTGAAAGAAATTTACGGGTGCGCGAAACACACCTCGCGTGTAATGTGTGATATTGTCAATTTTCCAGAATGAAGGATATATGAGAGGAATGATAATTTAAGGAAAGCAGTAAAGAAAGATAGCAATTAAAGCAGTTAATTACAAAATAAAAAGCAAAAAAAATTTAAAGCATTTACAACAAAATAAATTCAAAATAAAGCACAATATTTAATTAACCTGAGTTTGCTATGGTCAAGAACTTGTCATCCCCACCAGAGTCGCCATGTTGTCGCACTTGTTTTTGACCGCAGGGTCTGAACGAAACTGCAACGTTGCTCTTTGGCGCGGTTCCCTGGATGCATGAAAATGCTATGTTGAGGAGTCGTCACCTAATTATTTAAGCGAATTATGACACTTTTAAATAGCATAAAAATGCTACAACAGATCTCCATTTAATGTTCTGCGAACTAATGAGATTCTGGATCAGAGTTCTTTATTATCCTAAAGGGGAGGAGTTAGACATTCTTTAAGATCCGCTAACTTGCAATTATCCGGTCAAACCTAGGTTAATTATTAATTCTAAATTTACCTATTCTAAACATTTTCAATAATTACAATTACAATAAAATACAATATAGAATAAAATAATACTGAAATTAAATACAACAACAAAAAGTAAAACTCTCAAGGCATCTTTTTGTCTGCCTTAGCCACCCTTTTTAGGGCATTCTGCACAAGATGTATCTACGGGTACCTGTGTAAACACTTAGTAAAAGTGTTAGTAAAAGGATAAATAATTCTCAAACAGTGACAAAAATTAATAAATAAACCAAAAGTAAAATCCGTCTTTTGTACAGGGGAGGCCTTGAAAATCATACGAAGATTCCTTTATCGGCCAATGTAGTGTAGTATCACTTCAAATCAGTAAACCAACAAAATATATGTCAAAATCAGTAGCAACAGGGCAAAACATCAGCCCGATAAAATGGTAAAAATCAGTAGCAAAATGGCCGAAATCAGTGTCAACATGGCCGAAAATCAGCCTGACAAACATGGCCAAAATCAGTCCAACAAATAGCCGAAAATCAGTAGCAAAAATGGCAGAAAATCAGTCCAACAAAATGGCAAAAAATCAGTAGCAAAAATTTCCGAAAATTAGTAGCATCATAGCCAAAATCGGTAGCAAAAATGGTCGAAAATAGTATCAAAAAATGGCCAAAATCAGTCAGACAAAATAGCCAAAACAGTAGTAAAAATAGCCCAAAATCAGTCCAGCGAATAGCCGAACCAAAGTCGCCTAAATTTAGATTCCGGCAAGACACAACAAAATCAGAAAGTCGATCCAGTTAACCAAAGCAGCCAAGAAACCCAAACGGTAAACTCAAACAACAATCGCTGGAGTTTTAAAAACTCCGGCAAGATACCAAAATTAGAAAATCTGTCCAACAATCATAGCGGGCCACATATCTCAAAATAAAGTAAAACATAAGTCGCCGAAGTTTTTTTAAACTCCGACCAGATAAAATATCAGAAAATCGGCCCATAAACAAACAAACGACAATGTCCATAAAGGTCGGAATTTTAGATTCCGGTAAGATAACAAAATCAGAAAGTCGATCCAGTTAACCAAAGCAGCCAAGAAACCCAAACGGTAAACCCAAACAACAATCGCTGGAGTTTTAAAAACTCCGGCAAGATACCAAAATTAGAAAATCAGTCCAACCATCATAGCGGGCCACATATCTCAAAATAAAGCAAAACATAGGTCGCCGGAGTTTTTTTAAACTCCGACCAGATAAAATACCAGAAAATCGATCCATAAACAAATAAACGACAATGTCCATAAAGGAAATGGACTCGCTGGAGTCCTCTGACAGTCGCCGGTGGTCAGCTCCGGTGAGGCAAATAAATCGACGGGATGTAAGTGGGGAATGATGGTTCGGATTTTGTGGTCGACGAGGGTTGTGGTGAGGTGCAGTGGGATCCGGTGAGGGTTGTGAGGTTCGACGGGTGTGACAGTTCGAACTCCGACAGTGGGACTTTGCCGGAGTTATGGTGGTGCAGGCGACAGCGGACAGTGGGGTTTAATAGTGGAGATGGAGTGTTGCGACTGATTTTGTGTGTGTGTGGGGTCGTCACGGCGCTTCACGGTGATGGTGTCGACGGTGGCTTCACCGGAGATGGTGAAGGGGAATGAAGAGTTGAAGAGGTTGGGGGATATAAGGTGTGAGATTGGAGAAGATGAGGGTGTGCGGCTGCCAAGTCTTGGAAATAAAATGAGAGGGGTGTGTTCTTATTTATAGGGTATTTTTAGGTTTAGGTTTTGGGGGAAATGAAAAGATATTTATTTGAGGGGGGGGGGGGGGGGGGATAAAAGGGTGTTTTATTTTTCGGGGAAAAAAAAGGGTATGGATTGGGATGAAAATAAAAAGGGTGTTGGATTGGACCGATCCGCATTGCGCTTCGGATTGGACTGGTTTGATGAAATTGGTTTGAGTAAAAAATACAAAATGGTTTATCATTTAAAAGAAAATATTATTTAAAGAGATGTAAAATTATTAAAATAAAATGATGGTGCAATAATAATAACATAATATTTAAGAAGTGTTTAATGCCTAAATAAAAAATGCGATGTCATTTAATTATTTAAAGAGATGCAAAATGACGGTGTAATAATAATAAAAATAATATTAAGAAAAACCTAATGCTTAATTTAAAAAATAAAAGATGCGATGCCATTTTTGTAAAAATTTAAACATAGAATATTAGGTAAAAATATGATTATTATATAAAAATGCGAAAAATGATGTTAAAAATACGGTGTCCAAAAATACTTAAAATTGCAAGAAATAACCAAAAGATTGGTCAAAATTGGGTGTCAACAACTTGTCCCCCTTTGGCTGAAAATGATGAAAGAGTTTTCGGACAAAAACGTTGACTTGTACCCAATTTTGTCTCCATCGTCAGAATTAGAACAAAGATCGAAAAATGAATTAGCAAAAGAGAATTTTAAGAAGAATTGAAAGCAAAGCTGATGCGGATTCAAAATATTTGTCCCAGTGTTGAATTATGATGACACTGGATCATTGTGATGCCAGAATTAAAAGCAAAGCTGATTCAGATTCAAAAATTTTATCCCAGTGTCGAATTATGATGACACTGACTGCTGTTGTTGACACCCAATTTTGTCCCTCTCTTCCCATTATTCATCCAAAGTAAACTATTTTTCAACACCACAAAACAACTTTAATTTTTAATAAATGCATACATATTCATACATAAATAAAGAATTTAATATTCTCAAAATAATCGATATTCATTACTATTATTATCTTCATTCACATTGTTTACTATCGTGACGTTTTTATCATACTCATAATTTTTACCCTAATATTTTTATTATTCACAAAATGACATCACATTTTATATTAAGCATTAAAACATGTTCTAAAATATTATTGTATTATTTATTATTACATTGATATTTTTATCCTTATAATTTATATTTTTTAATAAATCATGTTTATACTACAACCCATTTTTTTAATAAAACACTTATCTTAAAACCTAAATCCCTAAAATAAAAGAAAGAAAATCGCCCAAGAAAAAATGAGCAGCAACAACTCTCCTCTCCCTTCCATTCTTAGAATAAGAACAATTCCTCTATAAATAGTACACCCCGTTTTCGTGATAAATCACTCTCAATCACGTGAAACCTTCAAAGAGGTCCCAACGTTCAGTTTGAACGTTTTTCTTTCTTTGTGTTTTGTTGTTTGACCCAATAAAAATTGGAAATGCAGAAGTCCCGCCCAAACGAACCCCAGCAAGCCCCAAATCCATTCTATAAATACTAAGTTATAGAGTCCATTTGAAGGGGAATCTCGAGGCCGCCGTTTTTATCTTTAAAAACCCTATAACATCTCTCGTTTTCTTCCCTAAATCTTCTTAAAATGCAAGACTAAAACTACATTTTTGTGGCGAAAATTCGTGGTCTGAGAACAAGAACTCTTCTGGCCGCGCTTCACTTCCACTCTCAAAGCCTAAACACTTCTTATTTTTCTTAGCGTGGTTTACCCCTTTGTTGATACTGGTTATACGATGTTGTAAGCATAATTAGTTAGTGCTAGAAACTGAGTATCAAGAGGAATCAATTTGCATGCAAGTATGAATCCAGCACTGGTAATCCCAGTGAACCAGATTTGAGCGCAGACGAGAAGGAAAGGAAGAAGACGAAGTGAAGAGAGAGATGCGGAAGTTTCAATTTTCTGATTAACCAAATATTACAAAGCCAGTGTCTATTTATACTATGGGTCATTTGCACCAAATTCCCTTATGAAACAAATTAGGCTAGGCTAGAAATGTAAGCACTATAAGTGCACACAAGAGCTGAAAATAACAAAAGCACAAAGTGTATATCACTGACATATAATGTGTATATCTTTGGTATCTCCAACACGCCCCCTCAAGCTAGGATCAAAAAACAGATTTTTGAGTCCTAGCTTGGACAATAGATAGTCATGCCGACCCTGAGTAAGTCCCTTTGTGAGTGCATTCGCATTTCGCTCCACGGGCAACGAGCGGTATGTATCACCCGCTTGGATTTTCTCTCGGATGAAATGACAGTCAATATCAATATGTTTGGTTCTCTCATGGAAGACTGGATTGGCTGCAATCTGCAGGGCAGATTTACTGTCGCTGTACACTGGTATGGAAGGCTGAAGGTAGACAGACAATTCAGCAAATAAACCTGTAAGCCACACCACCTCCGCAACTGCTGATGCTAGACTTCTATACTCAGCCTCAGCTGAGCTTCTGGAAACTGTAGGTTGCTTCTTCGACTTCCACGAAATGAGGGATGAACCAAAGAATACTAAATAGCCTGTAATGGACCTCCTTGTATTAAGACAGGATGCCCAATCAGCATCACAATAGGCTGTGAGACTGGTTGTCTCTCCTGCCGGCAGAAAAATGCCCAGACCTGGTGCTTGTTTCAGGTACCTAACCACACGATGTGCTGCCATAAGATGAGATGCTTTTGGACTCTGAAGAAACTGACTCAAGCACTGGACATCAAAGGATATGTCAGGCCTAGTATTTGTCAAGTATAAGAGCCTCCCAATAAGCCTTTGATAGCTAGCTGGATCTGCTAGTAATGTATCCTTACTATGAGATGTGCCAACAGGTGCAGGAACCCATTGATCATAAACTGCAGATGTCAACTTGGCATTAAGCTCTATAGGAGTTTTTGCTGGTTTTCCTCCAGATAGCCCAAGATCAGAAATCAGCTCTACTGTGTATTTTCTTTGATGCATGACTATTCCACTAGCATTTCGAGCAAACTCAAAGCCTAGGAAATATTTCAAAGTCCCCAAGTCCTTGATCTTGAAGTTCTGCTGAAGTGATGCCTTGGTCTGTTGAATAAGATCCCTATCATTCCCAGTAATGATAAGGTTATCTACATAGATGAGTACCAGCACTATTCTATCCCCCACCTTTTTGGTGAGAAGTGAATAGTCTAACTGACTTTGGACAAAACCTGAGTTCTTCAGGGCAGTAGTGAGCTTAATATTCCACTGCCTAGAAGCTTGTTTTAAACCATATAGAGATTTGACCAGCTTGCATACTCTGCCTTGCTTATCATCAAAGCCTTGTGGCATGGTCATAAATACTTACTCATTAAGATCACCTTGGAGAAATGCATTGTGGACATCCATTTGATAAATGTCTCAACCTCTGGAAGCAGCAACTGAGATGACTACCCTTAATGTGACCATTTTTGCTACAGGTGAGAAGGTGTCTTGGTAATCAACTCCTTCCTTTTGATTGTAACCCTTAGCCACCAACCTTGCTTTGAATCTTTTTATCTCACCACTGGCTTTGTATTTGATCTTATAGACCCACTTGCATCCAATGGCTTTCTTGTACTTGGGAAGATCAGTAACTTCCCAAGTATTGTTGTCCTGCAGTGCCTTCATCTCAGCCTTCATTGCCTCCACCCATCTGGTATCCTCGAATCGCTGCAGTATGATGTTGGCTCCTTCTCAAATCCCATCTTAGCAATGTAACTCTGATATCTAGCAGACAGTCCAGTGTAAGTGAGATTATTTGACATAGGATATAGACATTGCCTGCTCCTTGTTCCACCTCCATGCCTGTATGTTGGATAAAAATCCTTCATCCATGCTGTTTTACGCATTCCTATCTGATCTCCTCAAGGATGACTCAACCTCAGGTTCAGGTTCAATTTCAACATCGATCTGACCACCGCCAGCAGCCTTCCTCGATCGACCAGAACTCCTGCATTCCTGGATGGATGCCTTCCATCATCATCAGCTTCAACTTGTGAGATCGGTCGCAACTCAAAGATTTACGGATGAATCTTTGAAAAATAGTCACATCACCAGCAACTCCAACTTGTGAAACTTCTGAAGGTATTGTATGGTCAGCTCCAGGTATCTGCTTTTGCTGGAAAGGAAACATGTCTTCATGGAAGGTGACATCTCTGCTTACAAAGAGAGTGTTGTTAGATAAATTCAACAGTTTGTATCCTTTATGCTTGGAAGAATACCCAAGCGATCGCTTTATTGCTTCAAGTATCAAACTTGCACCAGTAGTAAGTTTGTTGCATAGCAAAGGCAACCAATGACCTCATATGGGATGAATCGAGCCTTCTCATATAACTTTTCATAAGGTGAAATGTTTCCCAATATTACTGCAGGTAATCTATTCATGATATACCCTGCAGCCTCTACACAATCCCCCCAGTACCTATTTGGTAAGTAACTTTGAAACTTGATAGCCCTTGCCAGCTCTAAGATATGTCTATGCCTCCTTTCAACTAGTCCATTCTGTTGAGGACTATAAGGACAAGACCTTTGATGTATAATTCCCAACCTGGCAAACAAATCTCTACATGTACTGTTAATAAACTCTGAGCCATTATCAGATCTGATGGACTTAACAAGCACACCATATTGTGTCTTAATCAGCACACATAAGTCTTTAAGCATAGATGACACATCTGATTTAATATGTAAAAGATAAATCCAGGTCCATCTGGTAAAGTCATCAACTACAGTTAAGAAATATCTCATTCCAGTATATGTGGGAACTTTATATGGTCCCCAAACATCAATGTGTAATACCAAATGGAGATGTAGTTCTACTAATACTATTTGCTGAAATGGTAATCTAGTTTGTCTTGCCATAGGACATACATCACAATGTGGAATGGTAAAGCTAGACTTATCATTACTAAAGAACTTGATCTTCCTAAGGACACTCATAGGAGCATGCCCTAGTCTTTTATGCCATAAAACTGCCTTGGATCCCTCTGGATTAATCTTTGTCATGTGTGCCTGCCCTGTCACTACCATATGTTTCCTCAGCCTCCAAAGACATATAGACCATCCACTTCTTTACCAATCTCCTTCACCTTCCCAGTGAGGAGATCCTGTAGGACAAAGAAGTCAGGGAAAAATCTTGCACTACAATGAAATTTCCTAGTTAATTTGGATACTGAAAGTAGGTTGAATTGAAAACTTGGCACACAAAGTACATGGTTTATTAAATCACCTCCTGCCAGTCTACAATTCCCAGTTTGTGAAATCGAGCAATGCCCAAAGAGCAAATGCACATGTCCTGGATTTTCTGAAGAATCAGGTGTTTCAATCATTTTTCTGTCTTTAACCATATGGTTAGTAGCACCTGAATCTACTATCCAGCTATATCTACTATTGTCTTCAATGTGATCATACTTACCTGCCATATGCACCTTTGCAGTTACAGTATGGTCTATACCTGTCCTTTTCTCCTGAGACATAACAACCATCATTTGGTGTTGCTTATCTGGTGTACAGGTCCTTATCATATGTCGAAGTTGATCCTGTTGGTATGTTGACAATTGGGAACTGTTGCCTTCATATCTTTGCTGGATATATCCAGTTGCTTCCATTTGTGGTCCCACAGCTGCATTAACCTTCCTTTTTTCTTTGGAATCTGAGGGATAACCGACAAGTCTATAACACTTCTCCACAGTGTGACCCTGCTTCTTACAGTGATCACAGTAATATAGTAATTTGTGACAGCCTTCCCTGTTGTGTCCCTTCATACGACAGTGATCACAATAGGCATATGTATTGTATTTCCTATTGCTGTTAAATGAAGCTTTACTTGCCAAAGGCCATGCTCGGCGTAATTCCCGGGCGAGAGATGTGCTTCTGACTTTCATCATGTGCCACCATGGCATATGCTTGATTCACACTTGGTGTGGGAGACATCAACAAGATGTGACTCCTAGCTTGATTGTATCCGTCGTCTCGACAGAATTCCCTAAGGAGGAGATGTGCTTCTGACTTTCATCCTGTGCCACCATGGCATAGGCTTGATTCACACTTGGTGTGGGAGACATCAACAAGATGTGACTCCTAGCTTGATTGTATCCGTCGTTTAGTCCCATAAGGAACTCCAATAGTCTCTGGTTGCTTAGATGAGTAATGTATTCTCTCGGATTTGAACATTCATAGGTTGAAGGTGGTATAATCGAGTCTATCTCGTCCCACAAATCCTTCATTCTGGAATAATATTGCGCAACTGATGATGTCCCCTGATTCAGCATCGATAATTCCTTTTTCAATTGATATACTCGAGAGAGATTAATTTTGTCGAATCTCTCCTTTAGATCCTTCCAGACAGCTGCTGCACTGGATCGATATAGAATTCCACTAAGAAGATTTTTATCAACATTCCTCATAATCCACGACATCACCAAGGCATTGCATCTATCCCATTGCCTCGTGTGTGCAGATCCATATGTGTCACGCTTCACAGATCCATCTACGAATCCGATTTTGTTCTTCGTCAACAGCGTCAACTGCATAGCTTTACTCCACAATGTGTAGTTCTCTATTCCGGTTAACTGGATATCAACCTGTAGTGCACCTGTTGTGTCTGCTGCACTCAGGTAGAGAGGATGATTATGGTCGATTATGTCAAAACCAGAAGTCGAACTTTCGTCTACAATCATCGAAGGAACTGCTGCTGTGTTGTCCATTACTTCGAGTAATTTCCAATCAAGTAACAAACTCTAATAACAGATTGAGCACCTTAATCGAAGAATCGTTAACTTCTAATAACAGATCGAGCCCCTTAATCGAAGAATCGTACCTTCGTGAATCAGAAAATGAAAGTCTTACGATTTGTAATTATTGTTGTAGTCTGTACAGATCGATGCCTCTTGTTGGCTTTGATACTATGTTAGAAACTGAGTATCAAGAGGAATCAACCTGCATGCAAGTATGAATCCAGCACTGGTAATCCCAGTGAACCAGATTTGAGCGCAGACGAGAAGGAAAGGAAGAAGACGAAGTGAAGAGAGAGATGCGAAAGTTTCAATTTTCTGATTAACCAAATATTACAAAGCCAATGTCTATTTATACTATGGGTCATTTGCACCAAATGCCCTTATGAAACAAATTAGGCTAGGCTAGAAATGTAAGCACTATAAGTGCACACAAGAGCTGAAAATAACAAAAGCACAAAGTGTATATCACTGACATATAATGTGTATATCTTCGGTATCTCCAACAGTTAGAATCCTTACTGTGTTGATTTATGAGTTGCTATGGACTATATAAATTATAGGGTATTCAAATAATGTTATATTAAGCTAGTCTAGTGAACAAGCCTACATTATGACACAAGAAGTCTAAAATTATCATTGATAGTGCGTGAGTCATAAAAATAATATGTTGACGAAAGATTAGCATACTAGTTAATGAGAACTTAGAACTACTGATTTTTTTGGGGTCATTCTTCTAAGAATTTTGGCCATTTAGTTGCTGGTTTTCGGGTTGTTTTGGGGACTTATTTTGTGTCACGACCCGACCCCGGGCCGCGACTGGTGCCCTACCCGCACCTGCCTGTATACGTCGAGAATAGCAATGAACATACACAACATGAACACAAGTGTAAATAATATACAACACAAAGCTAGCCGATAAGACGCTTCCATAATATAAACAAAGTCAAAAGTGCAACTTACAACTCGTTTACACCAACCACATATGTGAATACTGCACTCTAGAATAACAATCGTGGCGGACAGGTTCGCCATACCCCTGAATGTACATAATCTACAACATCAGGGAAAAACTGTACCAAAAGAAAGACAAGCCTCCGGAGAATGGAGCTTCCGACGTCCGGTAAGTGATCCTAAGAGTGTGGATCCGCAACCTGCTTACCCTTTCCTGCGGCATGAACGCAGCCCCCGAGGAAGGGGGTCAGTACACAATATGTACTAAGTATGTAAAACTGGAAAGTACTGTAATTACAACATAAGTTTAAAAGAAAGCCGGAGACATGTATGATGACAAAATTACAGTACACAGTGCCTTACTAATAATGAGAGTATAAATAGGTGTATACTTACAACAAAAAAATAGGATTGGAATCCTACTCCTGGGACTATTTCACCCGCATAGGTCCAGTGGACCTGCGTGAGGTATTCCTCGCATGGGACTATTTCACCCGCATAAGCCCTTACGGACTCGCATGAGGTATTCCTCGCATAGGCTGGACCCGCCCGCATGGGACTATTTCACCCGCATAAGCCCTTATGGACTCGCATGAGGTATTCCTCGCATCGTGGTTAGCAAATCCACGGAAATATACAATGCCACAATCCCGGGGAATGACCCCGCAACGAATAATATATCATTAGCCCAAATCCGGCTATCACACATAACATAAGCTCTATCGGCTTATCATGCAATATATAATCAAGTTAAGAAATCCCCTAACTTCTTACTATTCTTGTTCATATACACTCTCATTTTTAGTTTACCTAAGGCACTATCATGTCTTTTATAAAAATCCGGGAATTTAACCCAAAGTACTACGTACTTCTATGCTTTTAAAATGACTCATTTCATTATAAAACTTCCAAGATACTAATAGCCGTAGTATCAAGTGACAATTTCTTTTCAAGACAAGTCACAATACTTTTAGAAATAAAATATGGCTTCTAAATCGAGTGACTCGTGTCTTATAAAACCTTAGGCAATTGATGCCTTAAAATCGAATTGCCTTCCATTAAATCAAGTCATTTATCTTTCCATAAAGTCAATATAACCAACTCCCCATAAAGTCGTTATATTCACTTTATGCCTTAGTCATGTACAATTTCCTATCCAAGGGACTTATACGTTTTTAAGACGACACAAGTATTACATACTTTAAAATTCTTCAAGCCCCCTTATCTTTAACAAGACTTAAGACATCTTTAATATTCTCAAAGAAGTGAGTTAAATCTCCTAACTCACCCGACTTGGCATTTCAGAAACAAGTAGAGTATGTCAAAGTCTCAGACGTCTACCGCACTATATACGTGAAACTAGTCATGCTCAAAGGATAGGAAAAGTTCTACATACCTCGTCGGTCAAACCACTTGCCAAGTACAAAGTCCCGCTGTAGTATGTCAACCTATAATGTTCATAATACGCCTATTTAGGCCTTACTTCAATCGTAGAATATCATAAGTGTTAAGTCCCTATATTCTACGGAAAATCTGACAAAGACCTCCTTTGTATTTACTCACTTTGCCACCTCTTTCAAGGCCGGAAATACAATAACCAAACAACCCCAATTGGCTCACAACAATATAAAAGATAATCCAATGCAAATGACTAACTAAATGCCCCAATTGGCTCACAATCAATATAGCAGATAGTTCAATGCAAATGACTAACTAAATTTCCCCAATTGGCTCACAATTTATATTCCAACCCAAATTTGTAGCATAACATGATAACAAGTCGCATTTGATTATTATAACCATAATCCTTAAGTCAATGACATGCGACGTTTCTAACAACGATTAAATTGTAATTCAACTTAGTCATGGCTTATTTTACATTTCGATTTCCAAGGCTATGATCAATCCATTATTCGTATAACTTCAATATAACAACTTCACGCTAGTAACATGCAAAGCTAACAACAATAAACTAGCTATTCTTGTAATACTTTCAAAAACAAGATTATACCTCAAAGAGACCTAATCCAACTCCAATCCAAATCGCTTCCTTAGTAGTCTGTAACCTCTCCAAGCCACTTCAATCCTCTTGTTGAGACCCTTAGAACAACACCACCAATTAACCTTCAAATTTCCAAACAAAACCTAGAAAAACCCTTTAGGTTTTCGTTATGACTATCCCGAAAACAATCTTTTTCCAAGATTTTTCTATTGAGATATGCTTATAATACACATAAGAACCTTGGTTTAAAGTGTGGAAACAAATGGACAAGAAATGAAATTTTTTTTCTTTTTCTCTTAGTGAAACCCGAGAGCCTTCCTTGTGTGGTCTTCAATTTTTGTGTAAAATTTTCTAAGTGTAATGTCCTCTTGCTACTAGTATAATATAAAGGGTCATGGAGGTTAAGATGCATCCAAATGTGAGGCTCGATAAGCTCTGGCAAGTCAAGACTTATTGACTAATCGACTTGGTCAAGTTTGTCACGCCACACACTTGCAAGACTTTAGCCTTAGAAGACTTGAGGGAAATGACCATAATGGCCATGCCATTTCGTCCAAGGCATATCTAAGGGGGGGGTGACACGTGTCGCCCTCCCATTCGTTACAATAGTACATTTTCCGACAATTCCATAATTTCCGATAAATTTTTACAAGCCTCAAATCCTTAACATTTGTGAGTTCTTACTTACGTTCTTAAGGCATGTCCTGAAATTACGGGGTGTAACATTCTTCCCCCCTTAGAAACATTCGTCCCCGAATGTTCTTTCGGAGTCAAACTAAATTAACGACATAGTTTCCTTTCACAACCCCGACATACCAACAATGCCCCTCATGGCCACATAAAAGCATTTAAGCAAAAGAAACACTTCAATTAAAACTTGACAAGTAAGGGAAACTGAATTACCTGAAGGTATAGGAAATAAGTGAGGATACTTCCTCAACATGTCCTCCTCCGCCTCCCAAGTCATCTCCTCTCGGTTATCATTCCTCCACAAGACCTTGACGGAAGCTACATCCTTGGTCCGCAGTCGCCTGACCTGGCGATCGAGTATCGCTATGGGGCTCTCCTCATACGATAACCCCTCTGTCACCTGGACCTCACTAGTAGGGAAAACTCTCGCTGGATCACCGACACACTTCCGCAACATAGAAACATGGAAGACCGGATGTACCGCCTCTAACTCTGATGGCAGATCCAACTCATAAGCAACCTGTCCCACTCTACGGACGATCTGGTAGGGCCCAATGTACCTTGGGCTGAGTTTCCCCTTCTTACCAAATCTCATCACACCCTTCATGGGTGACACCTTCAAGAAGACCCAATCGTCTACCTGAAACTCCAAATGCCGACGCCGATTATCCGCATAAGACTTCTGCCGACTCGAAGCCGCTATCGCCTCTCCCGGATAAGCTTCACCTTATCCACACCGCTGTATCAAGTGCGCCAACCAATCGCACTCGCCACGCCGAACCAACCAATCGGCGATCTACATTTCCGCCATATAAAGCCTCGTATGGCGCCATCTCAGATACCGGAATGGTAGCCGTTATTATAAGCAAACTCCACAAGAGGCAAATGATCCTCCCGGCTACCATCGAAATCAATCACGCAGCTCGCAGATATCCTCGCGTTCGATAGTGCGCTCGCCGCCCGCCACCGAGGGTGAAATGCCGGCCTTGAGACTCACCAGTGTCCCTAAACCCTTCTCGAAAGACCTCTGAAGTTAGCCAGAACCGGCTCCCTATCGATATAATCGACACCGAACACCGCACCTCACTATCTCTGATGTACAACCGCATAGTCTCACCAAAACGCTGCCCCGATCGGAAGGAAATGGGCTGATTTCACACCACAACAATAACCCAAATGGAGTCGCATTTCCTCCGAGTACGAGGTAATCTCAGAACAAAGTCCATGTTGATCATCTCCCACTTCCAAGTCGGAATCTCAATAGATCGCAATAATCCATCGGGCCTCGGTGCTCGACTTGACTGGCCGCAATTAGGACATCAGGCAACAAAACTCGCCACGCCCCTCTCGTGCCATCCCACCAATACAAACATCCGAGGTCATGGTACATCTTGGTCGACCGGATGAATAGAATAACGAGCACCGCGTGCCTCCCCTGCATCTGCCGAGCCCTCGCCACATCGGAACACACAACCGCCCTCAAATCTCAAAGACCATCAGCGCTACTCGAATAGACTCTTCTCCTCCCAAGAGCTGATCTCGATACCGCATCCAACACTGGGTCCTCAAATCGTGATCTTCACCTCATCAATGATGGAAGACTCGCAACCTCACGAACCCGCACTTCACTATCGTCGGTATCGATCAATCGAACCCCAAGGCTCGCTAATCGGTGGATTCGACGACCATGTCCCGCTCTCTCGCCGCCTCCGATAGGCTCCCATCGATCTACGACTAAGGCATCAAGAATTACGTTGGCTTTCCCGATGGTATGTAATATCAACATCATAGTCTTTCAAAGAACTCTAACCACCGCTCTCGTCTCAAATTCAGCTCCTCTCGCTCAAGATATACCTGAGGCTCTTGTGGTCTGTATAAATATCCACATGAACCCTGCATAAATAGTGTCTCCAAATCTTCAAGGCATGAATAACCGCGCCAACTCTAAGTCACGTGGTAGGGTAATTCCTCTCATGCTCAGAATCGCCGGAAGCATAGGCTATAACCTTGCCGTGGCCGCATCGTAACACACCCTAGCCCGATACCCGAGGCATCACAATAGATCACGCATCCATCTAACCTCCGGAAGAGTAAGAATCGAGCCGTAGTCAACCTTTCCTTCAAAGAATCGGAAACCCTTCTCGCAAGCCTCGCCCATCGGAACTTGGCCGCTTCTCGAGTCACCTAGTCAATCTGGTCAAATCAAGCAACCGCTTCCACAAACTCGCGATAATAACTCGCCACCCTAAGAAATCGCGCACTTTGGCCGGAGTAAGAGGTCTCGCCAAGACTTGATCGCCACCTTTGCCGTATCTACCCAACACCATCGCCCCAATAATATGCCCTGTGAATGCCATCGAGGCCAACCAAAACTCACACTGGAGAACTTGCGACAATCGCGGCCCCGAGAATCCCAAGTACCTTCCTCGTGACCGCATGCTCCCGCCTCGTCCGTGAATACACCGTGATGTCATCGATGAATACTATCACAAATGTATCCAAAATGGCTTGAACACCGTTCATCAAATCCATAAATACCGCTGAGAGCGTTGGTCAAACCGAAAGACATAACCTCGAACTCATAGTGCCCATACCGGTCCCGAATGCGCTTTGGGATATCTCGCCTCGAACTCGAACTCGATGATAACTGCATCGCAGTCTATCTTTGAGAAACACCTCGCACTCGCAAATCGGTCAAACAAATCATCAATCTCGGGAGGGGTACCTATTCTTAATGGTTACCTTATTCACCGCTCAGTAGTCAACACACATACGCAGCTGGCCCCATCCTTCTTCTTTACAAACAATACCAAGGCTTCCCTGTGGAGATACACTAGGCTCGATAAAATTTTTTCCAAAGAAATCTTTCACCGGGTCCTTCACTCCTCAACTCAAGAAAGCCATTCTCAGATGGCGGAATAGAAATAGTCGAGTGTCCGCAACGTGTCAATACAAAACTCAATCTCCTCTCGTGAGGATACCCAAGATCGTCTGGGAACACATCCGCAAATTCCTAACCATCGCATCGATCAAGAATCGCACTTCACCTCAGACAAATACCCAACGGATGATAGATGTAACCCTTCGCACCATCTTCCTAGCCTTGAGGTAAGAAATAAACCTACCCTGGCGACGCCGTGTTGCCTCCACTGATAATCGCTCGCCAGAAATCGGAACCAACCAACTCGTTTCTACACCAACGTTGGCATAACAAGAAGCCAACCACCCATACCCATAATGACATCAAAATCGTCATCTCCACTTATCAAGTTCGCAAGTGGTCCGACGATCAGAATGAATACCGACAACCCCTATACACCCGCCGCCTAACACCGAATCACCCATCGGCGTAGCTACCTCAAACGCTCTATCGACACCGGCCTATCCCGATTCTACCCGCACAAGAGGGACACATAGGACAAGGTAGAACTCGGATCTATCAATGCATAAACATCACACCAAATCGCGAATGTACTGCGACGACGCCGTGGAAGCCTCCCGATCCCGGGCGGTGCTAGAGAATATATGCGGTTCGGGACCGCTAGAATCGAACCACCACCACGACCTCTACCGCGCCCGCTCGTCCGTGAGTACTCGCTCCGGGCGCCCAACCACTAAGGAGAAGAAGACCCAACAACTGATCCCGTCGGCTGTGCTGTACCACCCATGCTGCCTCTAGACGGACAATCTCTCTTCAAATGGCCCATCTGGCCACAAGAGTAACAACCTCCGCAGAACACGACACTCGCCGCGAGATCTATCAGACGAGCACACCGAGGTGTGGTGGTCTCGATCGGCGAGAATCTCGCCTCAAATCTCAAGACTGAGCCCGACCGCTTCCCGATCGACCGCCGATCGGACCTCCCGCCAGAAATCGCGTGACGGAGCACTCTGTTGGCCGGAAAGTGGACCTGGTCACGAGGCCGCCCGCCTCGAATCGCCCCGAGACCACGATGTCTCGCCTCTTGGCCGCTCGCGCTAACCGTCCTCCTTTTCTATCTCGATCCTCGTGCATAGGCTCGCATCTCAGCAATGTCCATACCGGCCAAGAGCCACCCCAAGCATGCTGTGATCATATGACGGCTAACCCCATCACATAACGATGCACTCTATCCGCCATGCCGCTACAATAGTCTGTGCATGCTCGCCAAGGAGTCAAACTCAGTGTACTCCCTAACGCCCTCCCGCTCGCCGCAAGGTCAAAAATCTGCCTACTCGCCCTCCTCATCTCGGAGGCAAAAGTGATCCATAAAGGCCTCTCAGAAACTCCTCCCAAACAGCCGGAAGAGCATCATCACCTCTCGAAAGCAACCACGACTCAAACCGGTTCAACGCAATATCGCGCAACCGGTAAGAGGCTAGTGTAATGCACTGCCTCAAGCCCTAAGAACTCGCACGGTCCGTCAGACTGCCGAACGAACTCCCGCGATCCTCATCGACCTTGAACCATAAAACTCGTGGATTACATCCGTAAAATCCCTAATCCGCAAACCGTCGCTTGGGCTGGCCGCTCGCCTCGTTTGCCGCCGCTACTATACTAGTCAATAACCGACCGCTCCCGTAGTCTCTATACTCGCACTGGCCGGGAACTGGAGGGTGCGTATCGAATCCTCGAGCTACCGCCGCTCGGCCTTCTAACACCGCCGGCGTGGCGAACTCAACGACCCGCCTACTACCTCGTGCATAGTGCGTGCTCGAGCCCGTGTGACCTACGAGTACCGCTAGCGCCTCGCCGCCGCTTTGCCCTTCGGGCCCCGGTAGCTTCGCGAGGCATACTGTTTCATAAGAATAGGTCAGAGAGGATTCAACCTAATAAGACAGCTCTACTGCACGATCTCAGAGAGAAGAATGGAAACCAATCCTAAATGTCCTGCAGCCTCCTGATTATAGATGTGGTGCACGACACACCGATAATCAAGACTCTACTAGACACGGCTCAGACACTTTCCGAGGACTAATCGCTCGATACCACTTTTGTCACGACCACCCTCGCCGCGATCGGTGCCCTACCCGGGCACCCTGCTCGTATACGAGAGAATAGCAATGAACATACACAACATGAACACAAGTGTAAATAATATACAACACAGCTAGCCGATAAGACGCTTTTCCATAATATAAACAAAGTCAAAAGTGCAACTTTACAACTCGTTTACACCAACCACATATGTGAATACGCACTTAGAATAACAATCGTGGCGACAGGGCTCGCCATACCCCGAATGTACATAATCTACAACATC
The DNA here is from genome assembly GCA_029844215.1 of Przewalskia tangutica. Classification (NCBI taxonomy): domain Eukaryota; kingdom Viridiplantae; phylum Streptophyta; class Magnoliopsida; order Solanales; family Solanaceae; genus Przewalskia; species Przewalskia tangutica. Next base: position 137,021,648 of record CM056718.1, on the reverse strand, counting down.
GTGGAAAAAGCGTACTAAAAGAAAGACAAGCCTCCGAGAATGGAGCTTCCGACGTCCGAAGTGATCCTAAGAGTGTGGATCCGCAACTCGCTACTTCTTCTCGCGCAAGATTTAACGCACTCGAGAAGGGGTCGAGACACAATATGTACTAAGTATGTAAAATCGAAAGTATCAGAATTACAACATAAGTTTAAAAGAAAGCCGAGACATGTATGATGACAAAATTACAAGACACAAAGGCCTTACTAATAATGCAGTATAAATAGGTGTATACTTACAACAAAAAATAGGATTGGAATCCTACTCACGGGACTATTTCACCCGATAGTCCAGTGGACTGCGTGAGGTATTCTCGCACGGGACTATTTCACCCGCATAAGCCCTTACGGACTCGCATGAGGTATTCCTCGCATAGGCTGGACCCGCCCGCATGGGACTATTTCACCCGCATAAGCCCTTATGGACTCGCATGAGGTATTCCTCGCATCGTGGTTAGCAAATCCACGGAAATATACAATGCCACAATCCCGGGGAATGACCCCGCAACGAATAATATATCATTAGCCCAAATCCGGCTATCACACATAACATAAGCTCTATCGGCTTATCATGCAATATATAATCAAGTTAAGAAATCCCCTAACTTCTTACTATTCTTGTTCATATACACTCTCATTTTTAGTTTACCTAAGGCACTATCATGTCTTTTATAAAAATCCGGGAATTTAACCCAAAGTACTACGTACTTCTATGCTTTTAAAATGACTCATTTCATTATAAAACTTCCAAGATACTAATAGCCGTAGTATCAAGTGACAATTTCTTTTCAAGACAAGTCACAATACTTTTAGAAATAAAATATGGCTTCTAAATCGAGTGACTCGTGTCTTATAAAACCTTAGGCAATTGATGCCTTAAAATCGAATTGCCTTCCATTAAATCAAGTCATTTATCTTTCCATAAAGTCAATATAACCAACTCCCCATAAAGTCGTTATATTCACTTTATGCCTTAGTCATGTACAATTTCCTATCCAAGGGACTTATACGTTTTTAAGACGACACAAGTATTACATACTTTAAAATTCTTCAAGCCCCCTTATCTTTAACAAGACTTAAGACATCTTTAATATTCTCAAAGAAGTGAGTTAAATCTCCTAACTCACCCGACTTGGCATTTCGTAAAACAAGTAGAGTATGTCAAAGTCTTGTACGTCTACCGTACTATATACGTGAAACTAGTCATGCTCAAAGGATAGGAAAAGTTCTACATACCTCGTCGGGTCAAACCACTTGCCAAGTACAAAGTCCCGCCCGTAGTATGTCAACCTATAATGTTCATAATACGTCTATTTAGGCCTTACTTCAATCGTAGAATATCATAAGTGTTAAGTCCCTATATTCTACGGAAAATCGGACAGCACCTCCTTTGTATTTACTCACTTTGCCACCTCTTTCAAGGCCGGAAATACAATAACCAAACAGCCCCAATTGGCTCACAACAATATAAAAGATAATCCAATGCAAATGACTAACTAAACAGCCCCAATTGGCTCACAATCAATATAGCAGGTAGTTCAATGCAAATGACTAACTAAACAGCCCCAATTGGCTCACAATTTATATTCCAACCCAAATTTGTAGCATAACATGATAACAAGTCGCATTTGATTATTATAACCATAATCCTTAAGTCAATGACATGCGACGGTTCTAACAACGATTAAATTGTAATTCAACTTAGTCATGGCTTATTTTACATTTCGGATTTCCAAGGCTATGATCAATCCATTATTCGTATAACTTCAATATAACAACTTCATGCTAGTAACATGCAAAGCTAACAACAATAAACTAGCTATTCTTGTAATACTTTCAAAAAACAAGATTATACCTCAAAGAGACCTAATCCAACTCCAATCCAAATCGCTTCCTTAGTAGTCTGTAACCTCTCCAAGCCACTTCAATCCGCTTGAGACCCTTAGAACAACACCACCAATTAACCTTCAAATTTCCAAACAAAACCTAGAAAACCCTTTAGGTTTTCGTTTGCGACTATCCCAAAAACAATCTTTTCCAAGATTTTTCTATTGAGATACGCTTATAATACACATAATAACCGTGGTTAAAAGGGTGGAAACAAATGGACCAGAAATGAAAATTTATTCTTTTTCTCTTAGTGAAACCCCATAGCCTTCCGTGTGTTGTGTTCAATTTTTGTGTAAAATTTTCTAAGTGTAATGTCCTCTCTTGCTACTAGTATAATATAAAGGGTCATGGAGGGTTAAGATGCATCCAAATGTGAGGCTTGGATAAGCTCTTGGCAAGTCAAGACTTATTGACTAATTGACTTGGTCAAGTTTGTCATGCTACACACTTGCAAGACTTTAGCCTTAGAAGACTTGAGGGAAATGACCATAATGGCCATGCCATTTCGTCCAAGGCATATCTAAGGGGGGGGTGACACGTGTCGCCCTCCCATTCGTTACAATAGTACATTTTCCGACAATTCCATAATTTCCGATAAATTTTTACAAGCCTCAAATCCTTAACATTTGTGAGTTCTTACTTACGTTCTTAAGGCATGTCCTGAAATTACGGGGTGTAACATTTTGTCACCCTTCGGACTGATTTTTGGTCCATTTGTCTTTGCTTAAATCTGCTATTTTGGAACTCTAATGTAATTAAATAATAAAAACACATGCATTTAAGTATGTATGAATACCTTACTTATTTGCATTATTGTGTAAGGTTTAGGATATATACTAATCATTTTTTTTTTATTTGCATGAAATGCATCGAAAGCGAGATGAAGAGTTTCTATACGAGACTCATTATGACATCCGCATCATCCACCGCGTGCCTGCTTCAAGAACTTCAAAACAAATAGGGCGGATTGATATTGTCATCCGGCCCAATATTTTACTCTCTTAATCCCCTCTTCTTAAACTTTGTGTATTTTATTTGATATTTGCACTTTTGTTATCTAACTTTATAATTATTGAAATACTTAACTCTATTAGTCGTCAAATAGATTGGGGGTCGTCTAAGTATAAAAAATCCATTTTTATTTATTTATCTTTCGTTATACTTGTCTAAATTCCAAAAAAATAGCTCAACCACTTTATCTATATTTCTAACCATATAATTTCTTGCCAGATTCCCAGCATAAGCAAATAACAATTTTATCATGAAGTTGTTTTTCCTATTATCAATTATAAAAGGCTTTATATATCATGCAATGCTAAAAGTCAAAATTTTGCAAATACCTGGAACAAGCTATATATTTTTCACGTTACTGTATATAAGTATGCCTTTCTACTCTTTTCCTACTATGTTGCACAATAGATATATATTTTTATTAATATAACAATTTATATATTTTAAATAAATTATACTTCTATCTTATAAAATAAGTCTTCCAAGTCCTTTCTATCATCAAAATATATTTGTATTATATACTTTCAAATATCTCTTGCTTTGAATATTTTCAAAATATATATTTGTCTATTATAAATAATTAATCTAAGTTTGACCGGACAACCGCAAGTTAGCGGATCCTATAGGACGTCTAACCTTTCCCTTTAGGATAATAAAAAATTCTTACCCAGAATCTCATAAAGTTTTGCAGATCATAAATTGGAGTTATTTTTAAGCAGATTTTACTAGAATAGATGTCCTAATTCATCTTTAAAATAATTAGGTGGCGACTCCTTAAAATACAATTTAGGAATCAACCATATGTCGTATATCATTTTGACTCCGGTTAAAATAGGGTATGAAAATTGTGATGCTGAAAAAATTAAAGACAAGCTGACGCCGATTCAAAATTTTGTCTCAGTGTCGAATTATGATGACATTGTGTTGCTACGATGCTAGAAAATTAAAGACAGCCTGACGCCGATTCAAAATTTTATCCCAGTGTCGAATTATGATGACACTGAACTGTTGTGATGGGGTTATGGAAGAGACAGGGTATTTGTTCCCTGAAATGTTGTTTGTTCCCGAGGGGAAGATAAAAAAGGTGTTTGCAGATGTTGAGAAAGACAGAGTGTTGGTGATGTCATTATGTTTGACATCATTGTGTTGACGCGGTGATGATGTCGTCATTGTGTTGACAATACTGATGGTGTCATTGTGTCAACACGATGATGATGTCGTCATTACATAGACAAAATGTTGATGAAGTCGTTGCACATGCTTAAATAAAATGATGTCATTGCATAGATGTGATGCAGATGTTCATCGTTGCATAGACGAAACATAGATGAAGACGTTGCATAGACTTAAATGAAATGACTTCGTTGCATAGATGTGATGCAGATATTCGTCGTTGTATAGATGAAACATAGATGAAGCCGTTGCATAGACTTAAATGAAATTACGTCATTTCATAGACGTAATGCAGATGTTCGTCATTGCATAGATAAAACATAGATGAAGTCGTTATATATGCTGAAATGAAATGACGTCGTTGCATAGACGTGATAGAGATGTTTGTCATTGCATAAACGAAACATAAATGAAGTCATTGCATAGACTTAAATAAAATGACGCCATTGCATAGACGTGATGCAGATATTCGTCATTGCATAGACGGAATATAAATGAAGTCATTGCATAGGCTTAGATGAAATGATGTCGTCGCATAGACGTGATGCAGATGTTCATCGTTGCCTAGATGAAACATAGATGAAGTCGTTGCATAGACTTAGATGAAATGACGTCGTTGAATAGACGTGATGCAGATGTTCGTCGTTGCATAGACGAAACATAGATAAAGTCGTTGCATAGGCTTAGATGAAATGACGTCGTTGCATAGACGTGATGCTGATGTTCGTCATTACATAAACAAACATAGATGGAGATGTTGCATATGCTTAGATTAAATGACGTCGTTGCATAGACGTGATGCAGATGTTCGTCGTTGCATAGACGAAATATAGATGAAGTCATTGCATAGACTTAAATGAAATGACGTCGTTGCAAAGACGTGATGAATATGTTCGTCGTTGCATAGAAGAAACATAGATGAAGCCATTGCATAGACTTAAATGAAATTACGTCATTGCATAGACGTGATGCAGATGTTCGTCGTTGCATAGACGAAACATAGATGAAGTCGTTGCATAGGCTTAAATGAAATGACGTCGTTGCATAGACGAAATATAAATAAAGTCGTTGCATAAGCTTAAATAAAATGACGTCGTTCCTTAGACGTGATGCAAATGTTCGTCGTTATACAGACAAAACATAGATGAAGTCGTTGCATAGACTTAAATGAAATTACGTCATTGCATAGACGTGATGCAGATGTTCGTTGTTGCATAGATGAAGTCATTTCATAGGTTTAAATGAAATGACGTCGTTGCATAGACGTGATGCAGATGTTCGTCGTTGCATAGACGAAACATAAATGAACCATTGCATATGCTTAAATGAAATGACGTCGTTACATAGACGTGATGTAGATGTTTGTCGTTGCATAGACGAAACATAGATGAAGCCGTTGCATAGACTTAGATGAAATGACGTCGTTGCATAGACATGATGCAATTATTCATCATTGCATAGATGAAGTCGTTGCATAGACTTAGATGAAATGACGGCGTTGCATTGACTTAGCTGAAATGACGTTGTTGCATAGACGTGCTGCAGATGTTCGTCGTTGCATAGAGAATACATAGATGTAGTCATTGCATAGGCTTAGATAAAATGACGTCGTTGCATAGACGTGATACTGATGTTCGTCGTTGCATAGACAAAATATAGATGAAGTTGTTGCATAGACTTAAAATGAAATTACGTCATTGCATAGACGTGATGCAGATGTTCGTCGTTGCATAGACGAAACATAGATGAAGTCATTACATAAGCTTAAATGAAATGACGTCGTTGCATAGACGTGATACATATGTTTATCATTGCATAAACGAAATATAAATGAAGTCGTTGCATAGGCTTAAATGAAATGACGTCGTTGCATAGACGTGATGCAGATGTTCGTCTATGCATAAATGCAATATAGATGAAGTCGTTGTATAGGATTAGATGAAATGACGTCGTTGCATAGACGTGATGCAGATGTTCGTCATTGCATAGACGAAACATAGATGAAGCCGTTGCATAGGCTTAGATGAAATGATGTCGTTGCATAGACGTGATGCAGATGTTCGTCGTTGCATAGACGAAACATAGATGAAGTCGTTGCATAGACTTAGATGAAATGAAGTCGTTAAATAGATATGATGCAGATGTTCGTCGTTGCATAGACAAAACATAGATGAAGCCGCTGCACAGACTTAGATTAAATGACGTCGTTACATATTCGTGATGTAGATGTTCGTCGTTGCATAGATGAAACATAGATGAAGTCATTGCATAGACTTAAATAAAATGACGTCATTGCATAGACGTGATGCAGATGTTCGTCGTTGCATAGACGAAACATAGATGATGTTGTTGCATAGATTTAAATGAAATTAAGTCATTGCATAGACGTGATGCATATATTCATCGTTGCATAGACGAAACATAGATTTTATATGCTTAAATGAAATATCGTTGTTGCATAGACGTGAGATGTTCGTCGTTACATAGACAAAACATAAATGAAACTGTTGCATAGACTTAAATGAAATGACGTCGTTGCATAGACGTGATGCAGATATTCGTCGTTGCATAGACGAAACATAGATGAAGCCTATTATGACCCGACCCCGGGCCCGCGACTGGTGCCCCACCTGGGCACCCCCTCTATTACTGTAAAATCCGGAAAAAAATAATAATATATAGTTGTTGGTTGGTTTAATAAAAATACATATATATAACAAAACAAAGAATAAATTGCATGAGATGAAATTAGTGTTAAAGTTAGATAAATAGATAGATGAAATGAAAAAAAACATTAAAAGGCAGAATTGTGCACGCCCTTCCCCTTTTTCATTTCCCTTCAATATCTTGACTTTCCCCCTCCCATAAGTTATACAATCATCTCCACTTATACATTGTATTTACACACAAACAAAGTACATAGCATAAAGACTAGAAAATCAGGAAAAAAACAAGTGAACAAGAAGAGGAAAAATCTGAAAAAAAACAAGAGAGCAAGAAGAACAACAATAAAAGAAATACTAGGGAGCAAGAGTCCCTTCACGTACAAGGTGAGTTTTCTCACTAAGAAATTCTTGGTAACATCCTTTATTTTAAGTTCAATACATGTTAGAATAAGAATTGAGTGTTGAAAATAAATAATGAGCTTTTGATTGTTTAAACAACTAGTTGCGTCATGAACTTTACGAACTGGTTTCACTGGGTTATAATTGTTAGAATTTGATGAAATTCGAAAGAATGGTACACCTCTCTATTATGATTATATAAAACCAAAAATGAGGTGAAATAGACATACGGTTTGAAAGTTATCATTGTTCAAAGTTCCTGCCTTAGATTTTGGCCGAAATTCGGAAAGACATAATTACGGACTATTTTTATTGAGTTTTACTTATTAGAATTATATAAAAATTTACATGATTGTAAATATCTCTGTTATAGACAGATATAGCTAAATATAGGATAAAACGGACTTACTAATTGAGAGTTATTGTAGTTTGAAGTTGTTGCCTTGGATTCATCGCAATCCAGAAGGGCAGGACGTTGAAACGTAAAACTGTACTAATCCGTGGGAAATATGAAAATTGGTATTCAATGAAAGTTCTAGATCTCTCTGTTTTGGACATTTGGAGACCTTACGGAGGTCTATCTGACTTACGGATTGAGAGTTATCGCTGTTTAAATTTTCTGCCTCGGATCTAGCGAGATCCAGGAAGGGCAGCGAATAAAAGTGTAAAACTGTATCAAATGGTACAAAATATGAAAGGATGGTTCACATGGAGACCTGTAGCTCTCTGTTCTCGTCGTTTTGAGATTTTATGGGCCTTGAACGAGTTTACAGATTAGGAGTTATGATTATTCTAAGATTTGGTTCTGTTTAATAAAAATTCTGCCGAAACAAATTTCATGTGGCTGTTTTGAGGATAAATTTGTGTTAGTTACCCAAAGTAGTTTTAAATGAAATTTGGTACAGTGAAAGATCCCCGTCTTACCTTAGTTTCCGCTTGAGAAACACCTTAGTTGGAGTTATGGTTAAAAAGTTATAACCGTTACAAGTATGAATGACAGAATGTTGGGAAAGAGAATAGTATTTATTCGATCTTCTGAAAAATATGAAAAGTGAATACGTGTTCACATAAATATATAAATATATAATGGATCTGGTTGCACGCCACAACAAAACGTAAAGTGAATACGCGTTCACAAATACGTAAACATAATGGATCGGGTTGCACGCCGCAACAAAACGTAAAGTGAATATGCGTTTACAAATACGTAAACATAATGAATCGGGTTGCACGCCGCAACAAAACGTAAAGTGAATATGTGTTCACAAATACGTAAATATAATAGATCGGGTTGCACGCCGCAACAAATATGAAAAATGAATACATGTTCACCTATATATAAATATGAAAAGTGAATACGCGTTCACAAATATATAAATGTAACAAACATATGAAAATGCAGGGGAATGTCTTAACATATAATACAAGATAAAATGAAGTGTTAGTTAAACTGAGAATTTCCTATGAGGAGTTGCTGCATATTTAAAAATGTTGTAACCTGATATGTTTTTGCAATATGCTTATTACGTTATAATGTGATTGCACTTGGAATATTGTGGTGTTACTTTGAATTGCAGGTAAGGTTCACCACTCTGGATGATAGGGCTGACTCTTTATTTAACATATTTCAGGAAAGCGTGATAGAGGAAAGGCTCCACGCCAAGGCTAGCGATCCTCCCGCAACCTCTTGTCATACCAAGTCCATTGCTTCGGGCTTGGTACTCGTCAGGTTCAGAATGTCAGTTCCAGTGTCTCGGGAAATGCTCGTGTGGAATGATCTCCCTTCCAACTTAGAATAATCCTTGTCAGTATGTCTATGTAGAAACAATATTTGCATGAGCATGGACTCGCGTTATGTTTTCAATAAAGTCATAAACAGATTTTCTTATTGTTATTTTTATTAATAGCTCCGTATTTGAATATAAGTTTAAATTTCTAAATAAAGAGAATTAAATGATGCTCCTGGTGGGAAATAATTGTCCAGGTGTCATCACGCCCTAAGTAAAGGCTTATGAAAACTCGGGGCGTGACAATTACCCTCATATCACATATAAAACATAGGCCAATAAACAAACCGAAGAAACTGTATGAATAGCAACAAGGCGAGCCGGTGAGGCTGCCGCTATATTAACAACGGGTACACCCCGACAATACAGTTATACATCAGGCCAATAATAAATACAACTCTCGTAAGACTAGCCCACATATGAATACAGACCTCTAAGAATTTGGACACCCAACTGTGACGGGACAGGACCCCGCCATACCCCTGAATATACAAAAACCTACCATACCAGGGATCCGTACCAAAAGATAAGCCTCCGGAGTAATGAAGCTTTTCCCCAAAAACTCAATAGAGATCCTAGGAGCGAGGATCACCAACCTGTGTATCTACACCTACGGCATGAAACGCAGCCCCCCGAGGAAAGGGAGTCAGTACGAAAGATGTACCAAATATGTGAAACTGAAAGTACTGTAATGAAATCATAACAGCCCAAAATAAAGCAGGAGACATGTATGATAACCAAAATAACAGTACAATTGTGCCTTATCAATATGAAAGTAATGAGAGTCAATTCTTACCTTTTCAAAATATGCAGGTCATGTCAAAATCAGGGACTTCTGCCCTCAGAATATAATTTCACGGGACTCGAACCCGCACGAGTATAAATGGTGTCATGGGACTCGAACCCACGCACTGTACAAATGGTAACCTGGGATTTGAACCTACATCATGGAGAGCTAATCCATGGAATGATACGATGTCATGAGACTCGAACCCATCATACATCGAGAGATGGTCCATGGAATGATATAATGTCATGGGACTCGAACCCATCATACATCGAGAGATAGTCCATGGAATGATATGATGTCATGGGACTCGAACCCCAAAGTACTACGTACATCTATTCTTTATAAAAAGAATCATTTCATACAATATTAGGGACTTGAACCCCAAAGTACTACGTACACTCATTATTGTAAAAACAATCCTTTTGTGTAATAAACCCCAAAATACTAACACTCGTAGTATCAAGACACTTCCTCTTTTAAAATCAAGTTACTACACTTTATAAATTCAACTCAAGACTTTAAAATCAAGTAACTTCTACTTTCAACATTAAGTCACTTATTCTTTCAAATCAAGTAACTCATCCTTTTCCAATAAAGTCACTCCTATCTTTTAAAATCAAGTAAACTTGTACATTTCAAATCAAGTACTATAATGAATCCGATTTCATTTAAAATATGTATGTCCATCGTACTACACATTTTATAAGGTTCATGCTCAAAGAAAGATAGGAAGAGTTCCACATACCTCTTCGGCTTAATCCACACGCTAAGTAGAATGTGACACCCGTAGTACTTCAATCTAAAATGACAATAGCATTTCTATCAACTTCAAGCTTTTCAAGGTAGGTTAATACCAAGTAAAGGTCTCTTATTCTATGAAAAATTGGGCAACACTTCCCCTGTTTATACGTACTTTTCCACATTTTCCAAGGCCCGAATTCAACAACAAAACAAGCCCCATTTAAGGCACAACCAAAACAGCAACCAAAGGGGATTACACACCAACTTGACGTGTAAAATTCTGCCCCACAATCATATAAAAGCAGTCCATAAAACAATCCATAATAAATCAATATTAAGGGTACAATGTGAAGCCTTTAACACTCTTATTCCTTAGGACTTTCATTAGCCATTTTACCACATTAAACATGCAAATTGGTGGCTGATTTTCCAGCATATATACATGTCTAAAACAGTACCAAAACTGCCCACAATATCCGTCAATTTAAAGGTCCATTCTCGGCCACAACAACAACTACATATCCAAAGCCCTTTTTCACAATTTCTTAATATCCAATTCACATTTCAACATGTTATATAAATCATATAAACTATCAACAACAATATTTCCTTCATTATATAACACGCAACAAGTGAAATTAACAACAAAAATGACCAACGAAACCAAGACCCGAAATCTGTCCACTTTCGGCCTTAACTTCCAAAAATGCCCAAATCCTTATTAATCTTCATTCTTTTTAGTACAAACTCATCCATATATATCAACAATAAGTAATATCCAATTACTTTAAAAGAAGAAGACTTATTACCTTATATTTAGCCCCAAAATCTGTAAAAATAGTCCGTAGGTCTTTGACCCGCAGTTTTCGTTTTGCTCCACTTCTCTAAGTTCCAATCACATATATGCAACACCTATAAGCTTATGATCAACTTCCCTTCACGTTTCAACACCAAAAAGTCGACGAAAAACCCTATTCTCGGCCCAAATGGAATTTTAGGGGTTAATGGAGTGTTATTTTGGCTTAACATTTGGTTAGAGACCTTAATCTTGTACTAATATACACAAGCTTGGAAGGTTAGAGATTTTGTTCTTCAATTTTGTGCTTGGGCGGTGAGTTGAGATAGAAGAGAGATAGAATATTTTCTTGAAATTATCTAAGTGAAGAATGATAAGTCTTGCAAGTCTCTCTAGATATATATAATACCTCCCTAGTCAAAGTCTTCAAGACAAGTGTTCAAGTGAATGGGGGAAAGTGTCCCCCTCCCATTGGCCGAAATCCAATCATAAAATATCTAGATATTTTCCAATTCCCTCACAAACGAAGGGCCCCGCGAAATTGTGAAATTTTGACGGACCCTATATTATTTGATCCAATCATTTATAATCATATACTAATCTCGCACACCAAATATGAGAATCAGATTTCAAATTATAAACTTTTTCCTTCGCAAATTTTTTCCGAGATTTCCAAAAAAATATTTTTTCTTTCGTTCCAAAATTCAAATCTTATTTTCTCACGCACGTTCTCATCTCATTCTTTTGAAAATACGGGGTGTATCATCCTTCCCCTCTTAATAACATTCGTCACGAATGTTCATACTAGGTTCAAGCTAAATAGGTATTGTCATAGTCTCCTTTTAACTATACCCAACACAATCAAATATGTCACACATGGCCATAATATATCACTCATGCATAAACATCAATCAATATCGACAAATAGTGAATCGAATTACCTGTAGGTGTAGGGAACAATTGAGGATACTTCTTCTTCATTTCCTCTTCTGTTTCCCAAGTCATCTCCTCTATATTATTATTCCGCCACCAGACCTCGACGGAAGCCATGTTCTTAGTCCGTAATCTTCTGACCTGGCGATCAAGTATGGAAATAGGACTCTCCTCATATGATAACTCCTCTGTCACTCGGACATCATCAACTGGGAAAACTCTGGAAGGATCACCAATACACTTCCGTAGCATCGATACGTGGAAGACCGGATGAACCGCTTCCAAATCAGGTGGTACATCCAACTCATAGGCAACCTTGCCTACCCTACGGACAATCTGGTAAGGCCCAATGTACCTCGGGCTAAGCTTCCCTTTCTTACCAAACATAATCACACCCTTCATGGGTGATACCTTCAAGAAAACCCAATCGTCAAGATGAAACTCCAAGGGTCGACATCGATTATCTGCATAAGACTTCTGTCAACTCTGGGCTGCTAATAACCTCTCTTGAATAAGATTCACCTTACCCATAGCCTGCTGAACCAAGTCTGGACCTACTAACGTAGCCTCGCCAAAATCAAACCAACCAATCGGCGACCTGCACTTCCTTCCATATAAGGCCTCATACGGGGCCATCTGAATACTAGAATGGTAGCTATTGTTATGTGCAAACTCAACAAGTGGCAAATGATCTTCCCAGCTACCCCTGAAATCAATAATACAGACCCTCAGTATATCCTCAAGTGTCTGGATAGTACGCTCTGCCTGCCCATCGGTCTGAGGGTGAAATGCAGTACTGAGACTCACATGTGTCCCCAATCCTTTCTGGAATGACCTCCAGAAGTTAGTCGTAAACTGGAATCCTCTGTCTGATATAATAGATGTAGGAACCCCGTGCAGTCTCACAATCTCCCTGATATAAAGTCTAGCATATTTCTCAGCCGAGTAAGTAGTCCTGGTCGGAAGAAAATGGGCTGATTTCGTCAGTCTGTCAACTATAACCCAAAATGGAGTCACACTTCCTCTGAGTACGAGGTAACCCTATAACAGAATCCATGTTAATCACCTCCCACTTCTAAGTCGGGATCTCTATCGTCTGTAATAACCCACCAGGCTTCTGGTGCTCAATCATAACCTGCTGACAATTCGGACACTGAGCAACGAACCCTGCTACATCCATTTTCAGGTCATCCCACCAATACACACATCTGAGGTCATAGTACATCTTCATCGACCCCGGATGAATAGAATAACGAGCATTGTGTGCCTCCCCTAGAACCTGCTGACGAAGTCCTGCAACATCGGGTACACACAATCTACCCTCATATCTTAGCACCCCATCAGGTGCTACCTCAAATAGACTCTTCTCTTCTCGCAGAGCCGTATCTCGATACCGTACCAGAACCGGATCCTCATACTGATGCCTTTTCACCTCTTCTACAATGGAAGACTCGGCAATCTCTCGAACCCGAACTCCACTATCAACCGGATCAACCAACCGGATCCCAAGGCTCGTTAGCTGATGTATCTCACGAACCATTTCCCTTCTATCTTGTTGTATGTCTGATAGACTACCCATAGATCTATGACTAAGAGTATCTGCTACCACATTGGTTTTCCCTGGGTGGTATAGAATATCAACATCATAACCCTTAAGCAACTCTAACCACCGTCTCTGCCGCAAGTTCAGTTCCTTCTGTCTGAAGATATACTGGAGACTCTTGTGATCTATATTAATATCCACGTGAACTCCATATAAGTAATGCCTCCAAATCTTCAAGGCATGAATAACGACCGCCAACTCCAAATCATAGGTAGGGTAATTCCTCTCGTGCTTTCGGAGTTGTCGGGATGCATAGGCTATAACCTTACCGTGATGCACCAACACGCAACCTAGCCCCAACACCCGAAGTATCACAATAAACCACATAACCCTCTAATCTCTTAGGAAGAGTAAGAACTGGAGCCGTCGAGTCTAGAGTGCGTGTACCATCACGACTTCTCACTATTAGTAATTAAAACAACTTCAACTATTTTAACACTTGTTCATTCCTTTTCTTACTTGTCGTACTCTTCATAATTCCAAGATATTCTGGTACACATACGTACACTAAAATATCGCTTCTATTTCACATCATTGGCGTTACTACATCCTAACTTGGTCATATACTCAGATTTCAATTCTTTCACTTGCCTCATGGATAAGACTTTCTGTTAATGACGTTTCGGAAAAGATTTCCTTGATCTCGTTAAGTAGTAACCCATTACTCTACTATTAGTCCTTACACTGTCCCGGAGTAATCATACCTTGTGAAACCCACATTATTAGAGTTTCATTCACCTTCATCATCCTTGTCATATTCCTTCATTCTACTTACTATTACACCAAGTATTTCTACCTCGATACCCGATCATACAGTTCCTTTCATACTTATTAACTGCCTCATATTCTTACAACACTTCTTCGATCACTCCATAGTATTGTCCTTAATTACCTTCAACACACTATTTTTCTAAGGTTATGTACAAGTGTAGATATCGCACAACATAGCCGAAGCCGAGGATCTCACCAGTCCAATATCTATAGCATACCTTAGCTTACTAGCCTTGATACCTGAAATTCTTAATAATACACGATATCGCCCTTTATGCGAGGAAGAGGGCTTATCTCCCTTTCATAATCTTCCCGTATAATCAAATTCTCCTTCTTGAGGTCTTATTGCAGTTTCCTTTATAATTCTAATCATCAAGTAAGACATGTAGATTTTCATAACCTACATAACCTTTCAATATTGTCTTCTGTTTTTCCTCGGTAACACTTGTACTTATCTTATTCTGTGTATTAACTTGGGATACTTCAAAATATTGTGGCCATGGTTGTCACACCAAACTAACCTCTTGTACCTTTACGTCACATTCTAACAACTTGGTAAATAATTGGAACCCAACACACTTGCCATATTGTGTATTTAATTTCAAACAGAGCTAAAATACTCCATTCATGAAGGCCTAGTGATCTTCTTAGATCATATACTCATATTCATTTCACACAAACCACAGAATAATCACAACTAATACACTTCATACATACCATGTACTTTAACCAAGATTAACCGTAAAGTCTTTTACTCAAGAAGGCCTTGTATATCTAAGGTCTCAACGGTTATCAATATTCTAAGGTTCTCAATTATTCCATGTCCCAAACTTACATTATCAATCCCCGCATACGGGTAAGGTAGCTTCTCATAATCTCAAAATCATGTGGTCTTAACCATAACAACCCTATTTACTCCATACCAATATTATTCGCACGTATCACTTAAGCATTCAACATAACTTAATCTAACAACATGGTATGCCATCAAATTAATTAACCATGATATCTTAAGAGTTCGTCCCTCTCTTAAACAACTCATCACCTCCTAAACTTCCCAAAGTAGCACATATATTATGCCTAGGCGTGGATTCACTAAATTGTTTCACACTTTCCAAGTAATTATTAAAGCTCAACCAGCTCATGATGACTCGTAATTACTTCAGACAATACACACGCATGGCCCCAAATTAAATACGTTCGTATAGATACACATCATCATCATACCAGCTATACAAAAAAATTCACCAACCTGGATACGAAGTCCATATAATCATTTCTGGGCCACTGTTGCCTTTTCCGAAGGCATAGCTGCAACACCACAATACGCTAGAGAGGATTATCCTAATGACACAGCTCTACTGCACGATCTCAGAGTGAGAATAAGGGAAACCAATAATAAATATCCTTTAGCCTCCTGGGTATAAGTATGGTGCACACATACCCATACCCAAGACTCTACTAGACACGGTCTGTAGATATTCTGAAGACTAACCGCTCTGATACCACTTTTGTCACAACCCGACCCCGGCCCCGCGACTGGTGCCCCACCTGGGCACCCCCTCTATTACCCTCATATCACATATAAAACATAGGTCAATAAACAAACCAAAGAAACTGTATGAATAGAAACAAGGCGAGCCGGTGAGGCTACCGCTATATAAAAACGGGTACACCCCGACAATACAGTTATACATCAGGCCAATAATAAATACGACTCTCGTAAGACCAACCCACATATGATACATACCTCTAAGAATTTGGACACCCAACTGTGACGGGACAGGGCACCGCCATACCCCTGAATGTACAAAAACCTACTATACCAGGGATCCGTACCAAAAGATAAGCCTCCGGAGTAATGGAACTTTTTCCAAAAACTGAACAGAGATCCTAGGAGCGAGGATCACCAACCTGTGTATCTACACCTGCGGCATGAAATGCAGCCCGAGAAAGAAGTCGATCACGAAAGATGTTCCAAGTATGTGGCCCGAAAATCAGTAATGAAATCATAACAATCCAAAATAAAGAAGGAGACATGTATGATAACCAAAATAACAGTACAAGTGTGCCTTATCAATATGAAAGTAATGAGAGTCAATTATTACATTTTCAAAATATGCAAGTCATGCCAAAATCAGGGACTCCTTCCCTCAAAATATAATGTCACGGGACTCGAACCTGCACGAGTATAAATGGTGTCATGGGACTCGAACCCACGCACTGTACAAATGGTAACCTGTGATTTGGACCCACATCATAGAGAGCTAATCCATGGAATGATACGATGTCATGGGACTCGAACCCACCAAACATCGAGAGATGGTCCATGGAATGATATGATGTCATGGGACTCGAACCCACCATACATCGAGAGATAGTCCATGGAATGATATGATGTCATGGGATTCGAACCCACCATACATCGATAATGTTACCCTCCTTTTGTGAGGGACACAGTGATATAGGAATACAACACTTGCACGAAAGGCTATCATAAGAAAACATATGCAAGTTAAAATACTATTTGACTTTCATTAAAACACGTAGAATGAACTATCATTTTATAAACTCAAGGCATTTTCATTTCATGTAAAATTAAGGACTTAAACCCCAAAAGTACTATGTACATCTATTCTTTATAAAAAGAATCATTTCATGCAATATTAGGGAATTGAACCCAAAGTACTACATACACTCATTCTTGTAAAAAATTCCTTTTGTGTAGTAAACTCCAAAATACTAACACTCGTAGTATCACAGAACTTCCTCTTTTAAAATCAAGTTACTACACTTTTTAAATTCAACTCAAGGCTTTAAAATCAAGTAACTTCTACTTTCAACATTAATACACTTATTCTTTCAAATCAAGTAACTCATTCTCTTTAAATAAAGTCACTCCTATCTTTTAAAATCAAGTAAACTTGTACATTTTAAATTCAAATCTGATTTTCTCACGTACGTTCTCATCTTATTCTCTTGAAAATACGGGGTGTAACAAAGCCATTGCATAGACTTAAATGAAATTACGTCGTTGCATAGACATAAATGAAATTGTGTCATTTCATAGACGTGATGCAGATGTTCATTATTGCATAGACATAACATAGATGAAGTCGTTGCATAGGCTTAAATGAAATAACGTCGTTGCATAGACGTGATATAGATGTTCGCCGTTGCATAGACGAAACAAAAATGAAGTTGTTGCATAGGCCTAAATGAAATGACGTCGTTACATAGACGTGATGCAGATGTTCGTCGTTGCATATACGAAACATAGATAAAGCTGTTGCATAGGCTTAGATGAAATATTGTCGTTGCATAGACGTGATGCAGATGTTCGTCATTGTAAAGACGAAATGTAGATGAAGTCGTTGCATAGACTTAGATGAAATGACGTCGTTACATAGACGTGATGTAGATGTTCGTCGTTGCATAGACGAAATATAGATGAAGTCATTGCATAGACTTAAATGAAATGATGTCATTGCATAAACGCGATACAGATGTTTGTCGTTGCATAAATGAAACATAAATGAAGTCGGTGTATAGGCTTAAATAAAATAACGTCGTTGCATAGACGTGATGCAGATGTTCGTCATTGCATAGACGGAATATAGATGAAGTCGTTGCGTAGACGTGATGCAGTTGTTCATCATTGCATAGACAAAACATAGATGAAGTTGTTGCATTGACTTAGATAAAATAATGTCGTTGCATAGACGTGATGAATATGTTCGTCGTTTTATAGACGAAACATAGATGAAGTCGTTGCATATGCTTAAATGAAATGACGTCATTACATAGACGTGATCCAGATGTTCGTCGCTGCATAGACGAAACATAAATGAAGTCGTTGCATATGTTTAAATGAAATGACGTCGTTGCGTAGACGTAATGCAGCTGTTCATCATTGCATAGACAAAACATGGATGAAGTCATTGCATTGGCTTAGATGAAATGACGTCGTTGCATAGATGTGATGCAAATTTTCGTCATTGCATAGACAAAATATAGAAGAAGCTGTTGCATAGGCTTAAATTAAATGACGT
The DNA here is from genome assembly GCA_029844215.1 of Przewalskia tangutica. Classification (NCBI taxonomy): domain Eukaryota; kingdom Viridiplantae; phylum Streptophyta; class Magnoliopsida; order Solanales; family Solanaceae; genus Przewalskia; species Przewalskia tangutica. The sequence goes on along the minus strand of CM056718.1, from coordinate 137,002,998 downwards.
CATTGCATAGACGTAATATAGATGTTCGTCATTGCATAGACAAAATATAGACGAACTCATTGCATAGGCCTAAATGAAATAACATCGTTGCATAAATATGATGCAGATGTTCGTCGTTGCATAGATGAAACATAAATAAAGTTGTTGCATAGGCTTAGATGAAATAACGTCGTTGAATAGACGTGATGCAGATGTTCGTCATTGTATAGACGAAACATAGATGAAGTCGTTGCATAGATGATCGGTGTATTTTATATACACCTTTTGAGTCAGTTTTAGTTAGTCTTTTTTCCCATTTTGCACATATGAATGTCGTATTAGGATAGTTTTTCTTTCTTTTGAGTCAAAGTGGTTAAAATGGCCAAATGGCGGAAAAAGGAGCAAAAAGAGGGCAAAAGAGGAGATGCCAGAGATGAAAACAGAGAAAGTGGCGAACAAGGCAAAAATCGGACCAGCGCGGCCTTCCTGCGATCGAAGCGGGCGCGGCGCCCATCATTCGAAGAAAGCGCGAAGATCCAGCGCGCGGCCACTATCCGAGAGGGCGAAAGCTTCGGCGCGCGCCTCGAAGACCGAAGCGGCGGCGCGGCGCTAAACATCCGAGGCTACGAAGATTGGCGCGCGGCGCTGAGCAGCGAATATCGGTCGCGGCGCCAAAACACCCGACGGATCGCAGAACTTCCGGCGCGCGGCTATCTGCGAGGCCGCGCCGACGCGGAAAAAATTAGGTCTTTTGACGGATTTTTGGGCGAACTGCGAGGAAAAGAAGGAGGCGTTTTAAACCTATATAAGGAGAACCCTAGGCGGTTTTGAGGTTCCCTTTCGACAACACAAGATTTTCTTGCTAGGAGATTGGAGACCTAAACTTAGTAATTTCTTTCCTTTTTCTTTTCTTTAATTCGGTTTTGCATGATGAACTTGGAATTAGTTCTTGTCATCTTTATGGCTAGGAACTAATTCTCCTATAGGCTTTCTATGTTGAACTTCTTGAAACTTATGTTATAAATTAATGCACGCTTATGGTTATTTTTCTTATTGAGAGATCTATCCAATAATTGAGTTGAATTCTTGGTAGCTAATTGACAACTAGTTATCACTATATGATTTCTAATCAGTTACGAAAAGGGGATTGTGAATATGTTGTAAGTTGGGTAGCAGGCTTGAATTGGGGATGAAAATACCTCAATTAGTTTTGTAAGCGTTGATGAGAGGCTTAACAACCCTAATTTTGCGCATTGTGCGTGACTGGTCAACTAGGTTTTGTTCTTAATCCTCCTATAGAGTTACCCTTATCGTGAAAGTTAGGTAAGGAACAATCTGGGGTTGAGTGTTTATATAACCTAACGGGAGTATAAAGCGATTTACGTAAACTGCTTTCTCCAAAGAAGAACACCATAAGTAATGCATTAGTAAGTAGCATAAGCGGATAGTGAGGATACATAGAAGCCCTATTCTCATCACATCTGAAGTAATTCTTTATATTTACTTGTCTTTAATAATTCTTAGTTATAAACAAAACAATCAATCATCAATTCACCAAATAGATACTAGAAAATAGATAGTTGGTACTTGAACCCTAATCCTGAGGGGCGATATTGGTCTTATCTAAGACTATACTACTTGATACGATAACGTGCACTTGCGTTTAAAAGTGTGTGCATATTACGCGCATCAAGTTTTTGGCGCCGTTGCCGGGGATTAGGCATTAGTTCAATATCAAATTTATCTATTTTTAATTTCTAATTTGGTTTTATGTATAGTTTTTTATTTTTATTTTGTTTGTTTTATGTATTTATTGTGTGAAAACAAGGGTGCCGTGATTCTTTGTTGGTTTTGATGCATCTCAGGGATCCTGAAGATATGGATTACTACTGTCAATATGATCGAGCTCCAACCATAGAGGAAGAGAGGGAGGAATTACGAGAAACTCTACTCAGTCTCACGAGGTCCCAAGCTCAGTTCATGGACGAAATGAGGTTGGGTATAAAGAAGTTGGAAACGCAAATAGCAGAACTCGCGATCATATTCAACAGCGAACAGCAAGTTGAGGAGCCTGAATCACACCCAACTATTGAGGAATTCGGTGAGATAGTTGGTGTAGAGAAGGAAAAGATTGCAGAAATCCAATTATTCACCTTCTTGGATTACTGGAAATCCTTTTTCATGCACCTATCACAGAAGGAACACCACTAGCTATCACGAATGACTCCCAATTAGGAATTGCATACCATCAAGGACAACCCCCAGAGTCAAGAGATGTAGAGAATTTCACGGTTTCCTACAAAATAAGAAGCTTAAAAGACAAACTCATCTTGTGTGCTTGGGGGATACTTGTATGTTTAAGGCCCCTGTTTGAACAAATAGTTATAGGGAAATTGAGACCTATAGCAACAAATCATGGATTGCAAGCGGTTCGCGAAGTATCGATGGGCACTCGAAAAGGTTAATTGCGTCAGGCTAAAAGACGTAAAAGCAGCTTGTTGGGAAGCAACCCAACGTTTTCAATTATGTCATTTTAATTTGTTTTTAGTTTATTTTATTTTGTCTAGAACAATCTCACGGTCTTGGGTTCTTGTGTTTGTCTTTGTGAGTGATAGGTCTGAGGAATGAAGGCGAAAAAGCGAAAGAAAGTCGGGATTTCGAGAAAAAGCGGGTAGCCATGGCTGAAAGAAGTGAATAAACAATTTAGGCGTCGCGGCGCCGGGAAGCGAGGCCGCGGCAGAAAGTCCGAAGGCGCAGATGTTTAGGCGCATGGCTAAAAGCGCATGGCCGAAGCGGGAATCCAGAAATTTAAAACGCCTAAAAATCAGATTTTCCCCAATTTCAACTTCAAAAACCTAACCTTCCCTCTCCAAAAACCCACGAATTTTGAAACTCTCCACAAATCCTCCACAAATCCAACCCAACCACAACCTAAACTCTTAAATTCCCAAAAACCCCCAACTATCTCAAACAACAAAGCTCCATTCCATAGCCTCAACCCACCAATTGAAACAAGAACAAGCTTGAATCTTCTCATCAAAAGGTAATCCCTATCTTTGTTCTTGAATCCTTTCACTGAAGTCATACGAGGTAGGAGTTGGGAAGAGTATTGTAGTTGGAGTAGTTTGGGTTCTGAAAAGTTGGTTGTGAAGTTGGAGAAAAGAGTAGAAAAAGAGGTTGTGGGTATTGTTGAAGTTTGGGGTGTTATCATTGCTAGTTGTTGAGTGTGTAGGAGACATTGTGCCACAAAAATTAGAAGGCTGCAGATTTTGTTTAAAAATGGCCACGAGAAAGAAGAGGATCCACATCCACCCCAACCCCAATCTGATGAAAATAGATTTGTGAGTTACGGGCCTTCCAAAGATACAAAGGCTTGATACGGGCCCGTAATTCCAGAAAGGGGAATGGATTACCAAAGGGGAATATGGGAGGAAGACATTTATGAGCCCATCCGGGCTATGATAGAGCTAAGGGGGTGGAAGAGATTTGTCAATCCGGAGAAGATAAAACCGATGAATACAACAATGGTGCGGGAATTTTATGCAAACTTTCGGAGAGGGCGAGAAGGGGTGATTTGTAAGGAAATTATATATGCGTGGCGGGAAGCAATAAACGCGACTCTAAAAACAGTGGATGTTGAAGGAGGAATTGGTGATTAGAGCCATTTTAGAACATGGTCTAGGAGCACCGACAACATCAACTGGGATACCGTTGCAAACACCGCGCCTACCACAGTGCCGCTTTTGAGATTGGAAGAAATGGATCTAGAACCGGTAGGTGCCAATTGACAAAGCGACCAAGGCTTGTTGTATTTAAATCGGCGCCGCGTGATTCCATCTACGCTTCACGAGTGCCGTAAGGCGAGATTAAGTTGATTTATGGAATTATGAGGGGGCTGACAATTGATATGGGGAAAGAGATAGTGCAGAGCATAGAAGAAATCAGCAGGTTGGTGACAACAGGTGGATTGGGACACGGCTCGCTTATTACCAGTCTATGCCACATGAGTGCGGTCTCACAACTACCCACGGATACTCATGAAAGAAACCAACTGCCAGTGTCCTATGGGATAGTGCACTCTTTCCCAGACCCCAGCCCCCCAGCAACCAGACGGAGAGCACCACCAGCAGCAGCAGCAGCAGCAGAGGCCGCCATGGATGAAGATGAGATTGAAATAGGGGCTCAATATGAGGCAGGACCCAGCCACCGGCCAACCACAAGAGCAGAACCTTCAGAGCCCACAATGGGGCAATTGTACCAACACCAGAAGGAGATGATGCAGACGCGCAAACAAGAGTACAAGGGCGGAAGAAACAAGGCAACAAATCGACGAGCTGAGTGCCTTGTTCAACCAATAGTCGATGCATTATCCACCGCCACCACCACCATTTTAACCAAAGTTTGTAAGTGTCTTATTTTGTTTACTGTCTTTGAGTCTACACACATTGGGGACAATGTGTGATTTAAGTTTGGGGGTGTGTTTTTGTGTTTTAGTTTTTATTTGTGTGTCATGTTATGTTTTATTTAAATTTTTTTTATTTTGTTTTATGTTTATTTTGAGTCACCAAATTTTTTTCTTTCTTGAGTCATAATTGCCTGTCAAAGATCATGTATGCTGTAGTTGCTAGAAACACCTAGTGAAGTAAGGTGGAATAATGTAAAGGAATTGAAGCAACTATCTAAACACTTAGGTTAGATATGCCAAAAGCTCACAGAATCTGTCTATTTGGAGTTTCTTGCTTGAGTTATGCATGCTAAATGATAAATGCTTATGTGTTATGAGTGCTTGCTATTTGAGGCGAAATAGTTAGGATATGCATGTTAGGGAGATGACTCAGGCATTTCTTTGATAGCCAATTCTTACCATTCTTTTCTATCCCGTACTTTAAAAATATCCCTAGTCAGCCCCATTGAGCCTAAATTTGAAACTTCTTCTTTGACACCCCATATTCCCACAAAATTGTGCCATAAGTGAAAATATGAAATAGTGGAGTACATTGTGTTAAAAAGAAGAAACAAAAAGAGTGAACAAGTTTGATGCACCCTAATGGAAAAGTAATAAGAAAGAGGCAAAAGCCTAAGTTTGGGGGTGCCTATTTGTATAATACACTTCACTCTCCCAAAACAAAAGAGGGGAAGGATAGAATTGAAGTGAAGGAAAGAATCAACAAAAGAAAGGGAAAAATTGAAAAGCCAAAGAGCTTATGGTACAGAAAAATGAGTCTAAATGCCTATCTTTACCAACCCCTACCTAAGCCTACATTACAACCTTCAAAGTCCTGAAGATCTCTTTTATGCATATCCAGAATTAGTGGAGAATAGCAAGTAAGCATGCCATAGGAATTCTTGAATTTATATGCATGATTTAGTATATTGACTTCCATTAAGCATGATGAATATGAGTTTGCGAAATATTTAGCTTCATGTGTTTAGTGTGCTGAAAATTTCATGCTATATGTTCCTGCATATTATTCTGCTAACCTTCATGTTTTTCTAGTTAACATTTATGCAGCAAAAGTGATTAATGACAGGGAGTCTTTTATTTTTCATTCTTTGAGTCTTTTATTTTATTTCTTTCAATCTTTGCTCGAGGGCGAGCAAAGGTTAAGTTTGGGGGTATTTGATCGGTGTATTTTATATACACCTTTTGAGTCAGTTTTAGTTAGTCTTTTGTCCCATTTTGCACATATAAGTGTCGTATTAGGATAGTTTTTCTTTCTTTTGAGTCAAAGTGGTTAAAATGGCCAAATGGCGGAAAAGGAGCAAAAAGAGGGCAAAAGAGGAGATGCCAGAGATGAAAACAGAGAAAGTGGCGAACAAGGCAGAAATCCAGACCAGCGCCGCGGCGCTTCCTGCAGTCAGAAGCAGGGCCGCGGCGCCCATCATTCAGAGAAGGCGCAGAAGATCCAGCGCCGCGGCGCCTAAAACGAACGCGGCGCCACTATCCGAAGAGGCGAAAGCTTCAGCGTCGCGGCGCCGAAGACCGAAGCGAGGCGCGGCGCCTAAACATCCGAGGAGCTACAGAAGATTCAGCGCCGCGGCGCCCTCAGACAGCAGATATCAGGGCCGCGGCGCCAAAACACCCGACGGATCGCAGAACTTCCGGCGCGCGGCCTATCTGCGAGGCGCGGCGCCACGCGGAAAAATTAGGTCTTTGACGGATTTTTGGGTCGAGCTGCGAGGAAAAGAAAGGAGGCGTTTTAAACCTATATAAATAGAACCCTAGGCAGTTTTTCAGGAGTTCCCTTTCTTGACAACACAAGATTTTCTTGCTAGGAGATTGGAGACCTAAACTTAGTAATTTCTTTCCTTTTTCTTTTCTTTAAGTCAGGTTGTGCATGATGAACTTGGAATTAGTTCTTGTCATCTTTATGGCTAGGAACTAATTCTCCTATAGGGCTTTCTATGTTGAACTTCTTGAAACTTATGTTATAAATTAATGCATGCTTATGGTTATTTTTCTTATTGAGAGATCTATCCAATAATTGAGTTGAATTCTTGGTAGCTAATTGACAACTAGTTATCACTATATGATTTCTAATCAGATTCTGAAAAGGGGGGATTGTGAATATGCTGTAAGTTGGGTAGACATGCTTGAATTGGGGATGAAAATACCTCAATTAGTTTTGTAGCGTTGATGAGAGGCTTAACAACCCTAATTTTGCGCATTGTGCGTGACGGTCAACTAGGTTTTTGTTCTTAATCCTCATATAGAGTTACCCTTATCAGCGAAAGTTATGTAAGGAACAATACTGGGGTTGAGTGTTTATATAACCCTAACGGGAGTATAAAACGATTTCGTAAACCTGCTTTCTCCAAAAGAAGAACACCATAAGTAATGCATTAGTAAGTAGCATAAGCGGATAGTGAGGATACATAGAAGCCCTATTCTCATCACATCTGAAGTAATTCTTTATATTTACTTGTCTTTAATAATTCTTAGTTATAAACAAAACAATCAATCATCAATTCACCAAATAGATACTAGAAAATAGATAGTTGGTACTTGAACCCTAATCCTAGAGGACGATATTCGGTCTTATCTAAGACTATACTACTTGATACGATAACGTGCACTTGCGTTTAAAAGTGTGTGCATATTACGCGCATCAATAGACTTAGATGAAATGATGTTGTTGCATAGACGTGATGCATATATTCTTTGTTGCATAGACAAAACATAGATGGAATCATTGCATAGACTTAAATGAAATGACGTCATTGCATATATATGATACAGATGTTTGTCATTGCATAAACGAAACATAGATGAACCCGTTGCATAGACTTAAATAAAATGACGTCGTTGCATAGACGTGATACAGATGTTCGTCGTTGCATAGACAAAATATAGATGAAGTTGTTGCATAGACTTAAAATGAAATTACGTCATTGCATAGACGTGATGCAGATGTTCGTCGTTGCATAGACGAAACATAGATGAAGTCATTGCATAAACTTAAATGAAATGACGTCGTTGCATAGACGTGATACATATGTTTATCATTGCATAAACGAAATATAAATGAAGCCGTTGCATAGGCTTAAATGAAATGACGTCGTTGCATAGACGTGATGCAGATGTTCGTCTATGCATAAATGCAGTATAGATGAAGTCGTTGTATATGCTTAGATGAAATGACGTCGTTGCATAGACGTGATGCAGATGTTCGTCATTGCATAGACGAAATATAAATGAGGCTGTTGCATAGGCTTAAATGAAATGACATCATTGCGTAGACGTGATGCAGTTGTTCATCATTGCATAGACAAAACATAGATGAAGTTGTTGCATTGGCTTAGATGAAATGATGTCGTTGCATAGATGTGGTGCATATGTTCGTTGTTTTATAGACGAAACATAGAAGAAGTCGTTGCATAGACTTAAATTAAATGACGTCGTTGCATAGACGTAATATAGATGTTCGTCATTGCATAGACAAAACATAGACGAACTCGTTGCATAGGCCTAAATGAAATAATATCGTTTCATAAACATGATGCAGATGTTCGTCGTTACATAGAAGAAACATAAATAAAGCCGTTGCATAGGCTTAGATGAAATAACGTCGTTGAATAGACGTGATGCAGATGTTCGTCATTGCATAGACGAAATATAGATGAAGTCGTTGCATAGACTTAGATGAAATAACGTCGTTGCATAGACGTGATGCATATATTCTTTGTTGCATAGACAAAACATAGATGAAGTCATTGCATAGACTTAAATGAAATGACGTCATTGCATAGACATGATACATATGTTTGTCATTGCATAAACGAAACATAAATGAAGCTGTTGCATAGACTTAAATGAAATGACATCATTGCATAGACGTGATGCAGATGTTCGTATTTACATAGACGAAATATAGATGAAACGGTTGCATAGGCTTAGATGAAATGACGTCGTTGCATAGACGTGATGCATATGTTCGTCGTTAAATAGACGAAACATAGATGAAGCCGTTGTATAGGCTTAAATGAACTGACGTCGTTGCATAGACGTGATACAAATGTTTGTCGTTGCATAGACGAAACATAGATGAAGCTGTTGCATAAACTTAAATAAAATTACGTCATTGCATAGACTTGATGCAGATGTTCGTAGTTGTATAGTTGTATAGATGAAACATAGATGAGTCGTTCCATATGCTTAAATAAAATGACGTCGTTGCATAGACGTGATGCAGATGTTCGTCATTGCATAGACGAAATATAAATGAGGCTGCTGCATACGCTTAAATGAAATGACATCACTGCGTAGATGTGATGCAGCTGTTCATCATTGCATAGACAAAATATAGATGAAGCAGTTGCATTGGCTTAGATGAAATGACGTCGTTGCATAGACGTGATGCAGATATTCGTCATTGCATAGACGAAATATAGAAGAAGCCGTTGCATAGACTTAAATTAAATGACGTCATTGCACAGACGTAATATAAATGTTCGTCATTGCATAGACAAAACATAGACGAACTCGTTGCATAGGCCTAAATAAAATAACATCGTTTCATAAACATGATGCAGATGTTCGTCGTTGCATAGACGAAACATAAATAAAGTCGTTGCATAGGCTTAGATGAAATAACATCATTGAATAGACGTGATGCATATGTTCGTCATTGTATAGACGAAACATAGATGAAGTTGTTGCATAGACTTAGATGAAATGACGTCGTTGCATAGACGTGATGCATATATTCTTTGTTGCATAGACAAAACATAGATGAAGTCATTGCATATACTTAAATGAAATTACGTCATTGAATAGACATGATACATATGTTTGTCATTGCATAAACGAAACATAAATGAAGTCGTTGCATAAGCTTAAATGAAATGACATCATTGCATAGACGTGATGCAGATGTTCGTATTTACATAGATGAAATATAGATGAAACCGTTGCATATGCTTAGATGAAATGACGTCGCTGCATAGACGTGATGCATATGTTCGTCGTTAAATATCCGAAACATAGATGAAGCCATTGTATAGGCTTAAATGAAATGACGTCGTTGCATAGACGTGATACAAATGTTTGTCGTTGCACAGACGAAACATAGATGAAGTTGTTGCATAGACTTAAATGAAATTACGTCATTGCATAGACGTGATGCAGATGTTCGTAGTTGCATAGATGAAACATAGATGAGGTCGTTGCATATGCTTAAATGAAATGACGTCGTTGCATAGACGTAATGCAGATGTTCCTCATTGCATAGACGAAATATAAATGAGGCTGTTGCATAGGCTTAAATAAAATGACATCATTGCGTAGACGTGATGCAGCTGTTCGTCATTGCATAGACAAAACATAGATAAAGCAGTTGCATAACCACCACTAATGGTATTTTATTAATGTAGGATATTTAGTTACATTAAAAGGATATTTTAGTAATGTAATTTTTAATTTAAGGACTTCCCACTTTTAAGATATTATAGATTCATCTTAATTAACCATTATTTTACACAAAATAAAGTAAAATTAAGAATAGTGGGAGTGCTATATGACACTACGAAACAGCCAAACTAAACCTTATCTGTAAAGTATAAGAATGACTTGTAATGAAAGTGATAGCATAAAACCAACCCGTATAAGAGATAAAGATACTCTTAATATATAATGTGATAAATTTTACAAGACAACTGCACCCGCATAATCTAAGACTGATAATATTATATTATAAGAGTATTTTTAAACTGACTTAACATTACTGAAACATAGTACATATTATACATCGATGTCTTTATGCGTTGATTGAAATGAGCTCTTGCTTGTCACCTACAGACAAGTTTCCAGTAATTAACTTATTAATTCATGAAAGAAATTATCGAATGAAAATAAATAAATGAACATTTTTCAGTGGATTTGATAACATCATCTTATAAAAGGTGGTTTTGGAGTGATTTCAACTCCCACAAGTTAAAAAAGAACGGTACAATAAGTATTACTCATTTGTTCCAATTTATAACCTGACATCATTTCCTTTTTAGTTTGTCTAAAAACAATTATATTTCCTAATTTAGCAATTATTTAATGATATCATCCTTATTTTATTCTTGTTGGGTTCCACTTAATTTCGAAGATGTCTTATTGTGAAGAAACGTCAACAGAATTAGACACGAAAGTAAAGACAATTTGGTAAACATAACAATTACTCATTTTCTTTATTTCTTAAATTCCGTGTCACGTAAATTGAGACGAAGGTAATAAGAATATGTAGGACCAAAGAGAAGAAGAAAATGCCGTTTGACTTTTTTTTCTCTCTCGATACTTTCTCTATACAAATTGTGCATGTATGGTGCATGAAATTTTCAAATCCCAACCCATCTTTCATTGTCTCGTTCCAATAATCAACGAAATAAATCAAGAAAGAGCATATGATTTTCTTCTATTATATACTAATATATAGTTATTATTTTTAGGGTCAAGTGTGGGTGCAAGGTTGAATGATTGTTATGTCCAGTCCAAAAGTGTGGCAATGCTTACATGTTAAAAAATGATCAATCGGTGATTCATAGGCAGTGACTTAATTGAAAGAACTCATTGAAGCCATAGTAAAAACGAGTCTTCATAGGTATTATCATTGTTTATGAACCCGAATCTAAGTGATCTATTTATGATCAGAAGGCGAATCTAAAGTGAGTTATGTTAATTCAACTGAACATATTACTTTCATCTCAAATTATTATAAATTTGTTAAATGGATTAAAAGATCACATTTATCCTGAACACATTGATTTAAAATACTAGAGACAAATAAGGGGAAAATGGTACTTTTTTGGGACCATATCATATATAAGAATAAATAACGAAATAATTGAGTAATAACTTTTTGATCAACTTGCAAATAATCAATGTCTAGATGTTTATTTTCCTAGAAAACTTAGGACAGAACAGAAGGCAGAAACCTGGTTTTGTCCTGCACATAGGAAAATTTTCATTGTTTTGTATTAATATTTTGTGTATAGTCCAATGTCCTTACATGCATGATGCATGTACAACAGAAATTGAAACCGTGACATGACTTCAACAGAAGAATTATAGCTGTAATATTCATGAGTCTAAGTGCTTCTGAATTATTAATATCTCCATATCATAAAGTTTGGTTTTCCCAAAATTGACATTCCCCATTTATTTTGTTCTAAATTTTATAGCCGAAATTCAGCTCCCTCATATTGTTATGTTGAACCGATTATCATTAATTATAAATATACCAAGAATATACCTATATATTGATGTATATGTTTCCTTCTTTTTTTCCACCTCCGGGTCCTGCAATATAGAAAGCTATTGACAAAAAAGAACAGTGAAGGAAAGGAACATAGAACTTAATTGGTACTAAATTGACATTCTTTAGAAATCAAAAAATACATACTATGTGAATTTTGTATAGTTTACATGTGTAAGAAATATCTTCCTTTATTATTTTATTCCAAAGAGGTAGTAAATATACTCATAATCATCATCCTAGGTTAGAATTAAGGTATTAATAATTAAATATACACCTACCATATACAAAATATACTATGTACCAATAATTACGACAAAATATTCTATTAATTCTATCACACCACTACAAAAAAAAGGACCTACGGTGACGGTTAAAAACTGTCATCTGAGGGGGTGGATGACGGTTTTTGTAAGTGTGTGTAGCAAGTGTCACGAATAGATGACGGTTTCGACAACTGTAACAAAATATTTGACGGACATAAACCGTCACAGATTTGCTCGTTGACTTTGACTATTTCCCGACATTTGCTCGTTGACTTTGACTATTTTCCATTTTTATTTTTATTTTTCTCGGGTATTTAAAAAATTTAGAGATAAAATATTTGAATTTTATTAATTTAATATATTTTTTTGCGGTAAATTTTTAAATAAACTTGAATTTTAATTAATTTAATTAAAATATATAATAATTGCGGGAAAATTAATTTTGGCTCATTTTTTATTTAATAAGTAATTTAATTTAATTAATTGTTTTTAAAAATTGTCAATAATAGTTAAATTGGTGGGAAAATGCATATTGTAACTAAAATATAACTAATTAATCAAATCATTTTAATACATAATATTGAAACAATTACGAATTATTTTACAAAACAAAATGTTCCCAAATGTATCCAAAATAAAATATTCCCAAATGTAACCAAAATAAAATGTTCCCATAAACGATCAAAGTACAAATATTATCCGACCATCATGAAGGTGACACAACTTCTGTAGTACGAAGAATCTTTGAAAAATGATGTGCCCACTTAATCCGGACCTCATCAAGCTCATGCTATGAAAATACTTCTTTTCCATTGTATTGTTAAACACAATAGAGATCAATTAAAATTTCTAATCATAATTAGGTCATTCTAATGAACTACATTCCAATATAATTCAGCACGTTAGATCAATTATAATACACAATAGAGATCAATTAAAGTATATATAGACGAGTATATAAACAAGAAATAATGTTAGATACTTACATTTTTTGGCAGCAAAGATAAATCATTCATGAGGTCTTTAATGAAATGTAACATATATTAACCGCACTCACTCGTATCCATTAGGTTGTTGTGGTACCCTAAAGCAAATTTAACCCAAACATTTACTTATCTGAACAAATTTGACCTTACATTACATGCAATTAAAGACTTGAATAAAATGTCCTACATGAGTTCAAAATATATTAAAGAAGGGGAGGAAGCAATTGAGAGGTGTAGAAACTCAGAACAAGCAAGCCCTTTATTCCCCTCCCCTTTTCTTAGCATTTTAAAAATAGTTGGCCTAAATTGATTGTTAGTTACACACTGAAGCTCAGCTCAGTGCACACCACAAACACAGTAGCTAGTATATTTCATGATAGACAACACACAATATTCCTATGGTCAAGCTTAAGAACGTGTATCTAATCTTTTTGATAATTTGAGCAAGTTATAAGTGATGAGGTCGTTAACTACACTTCATGGTTTAAACATATAGCACTTGAAACAACACACATTCTGATTTTTTCACATAATCTGCAGGTTTCAGTCTAATTAAAGAGATATATTTATGCATGACATAATATAAGAATAGTCATGCTATCAGGACAAACACATAAATGCCAATTTCACAAGGATGTGAATCATATTAAAGTGACTCAGGTGTCAAGTTCTAACTAACAACTATCAAGCAAAGTATCAAATCTTCAATCTAACAGTTCTAAAGAGACCTACATATTATGTTCGGTTGAGTCCAGTCTCTGCACATGACCAATCTCTATTGATTGTTACCCAAATTTCTCTGTATCCCTCAATGATACAAATATCCAAAAATTCTCTGTCTTACAAATAAAGACACACAATTATCCAATGCTTGAAGGATCTATTCCTGTAGCAATAATTTTTAGAATCCATTACAAAGATATGATATCTGCTTTTGCCACAAAAGTCAGATACCATAGTAAGAAAGGCGAAATCCTACTTTCATAAACAGATATTTCCAGATCTAACACAGTAATACCAAGACCTATTAGGTGGAAGGATATTACCCTACCAGAAGAATGAATCTTGGAAGGTATAGTTAAACCTGAACCCTTAGAGTCTGACCAACCAAATACTCATCTAAAAGAAATAACTCAATACCAGGATGGTAGAGCCAGTCTATCATTTCAAAGAAGATCTATGAGTAATAGATACGAAGATATAAGTTCCGAAGAGACCCTAGATTTAGGAAGAGTCTCACAAATTCCTTTGGTAATAAATACCTCTTACAAAAGAAAGCCTAGACATTCTACGTCAGATTTACCCAATCTAATAAACGTAGACTACACTAATCAAATACCCATACCAGTGTATATAAATTTCACTGCTGAAGAAAAGGTAGATGACCAAGAACCTACAAGTCCAACAGAATCCTCAATAATAGAAAATATAGAAAATGAATGTTGTGTTTTAGAAAAATAATTCTAAATAAATAAGAAATTACTACAAAAAGAATTTTATGAAAAACAAAACTTAGAAAAAAGAATTTGGTTCTTTAAAATTTCTTAAATACCAGAAAACAAATACAAGAGAGATTCTACGAATTTGTACAAGAAAATAGAATAAATATTCCCTTTTTTGAGTGGTTTGAAATATACTCCTCTCAAAACTCCATAGGATACCCTTTTCTAAACTAGTAGACTCCAGTATTAATAATAAAATAACAACCTTAAGGTATAATTCTGATAACAGTGATACCTTAGAACAATTCCAAAATAAAACACCTCTCATTAATAATATAGATTGGGAACAACCCATACAATAACTACAAATAATCCATGCTCCAGACCTAGGAATAATAGAACCCCTAGCTCAATCCCATTTTAATGTCTCTTCCATTTATGATTGGAACATAGATGGAATGACTGAGTACAATGTCCTCAGCTTTCTCCAACAAATGACCATGGCAGCAAATGTTAATAAAACTCAAAATGGTACACAAGATAAGGTCGTAGCAGAACTGCTAATCGCAGGATTCTCTGGTCAATTAAAAGGATGGTGGGATAATTATCTCACTGATCAACAAAAGGAAGACGTCTTAAATGACATAAAAACTGATGAAGAAGGAATACCCATCTTAGATGAACAAGGAGAACCCCTACAAGATGCAGTGTCAACTTTGATACTGACAATCTCTTTAAATTTCATAGGAGATTCCTCATATCTAAAAGATAAAAATGCCGAATTACTTTTAAATTTAAAATGTAAAAAACTAAGTGATTTCCAATGGTATAAGAATACATTCTTAACCAGGATAATGCTTAGAGAAGATTCCAACCAACCGTTTTGGAAAGAAAAATTCCTAGTTGGATTACCTACTCTTTTGGGAGAGAAGATTAGAAATAAAATTAAAGACAATTATGGAAAGCAGATAATACCATACAATGAGTTTACATACGGACAACTAGTCAGTATAACTCAACAAGAATGATTAAAAATCTGTCAAGACCTAAAATTACAGAAACACCTTTAAAATGAACTAAAAAGAACAAAGTGCGAATTAGGTACTTTTTACAAACAATTTGTTACAAATTCCATAAAAACCTCTTCAAATTGTACAGGAAACTGGAGTAAAACTTTAATCCCATAAGAGACCAACAAAAGATTATAAGAATCATGGTGATAGCGATGAAAATGTTGAAAATGTAACAAAAAAGGACATACATCAAAATACTGTAGAATGAATAAAAAATTACAAGAAAACTCGACAAAGAAGTAACCCAAAAAATCTCCAATCTTCTAATAGATTCCTCCGATTCAAACACCGAGTCAGACCCTGACTATTTTTCTCTGTCTTCAGAAGATAATAAACCCCTTCAAGTAGATGAATTAGTCACAACTAATTCGTCTGGAAACTCTGAAAAAGGAAAACACATATGTGTTTTAACTAAAGACCAAGAATTCATGTTAGATATGGTTAAACTCATAGATACCCAACACCAAAAAGAGTACTTGAATAAACTCCGAAAAACTTGTACAGAAGAAAAGAAAGAAATGTGTTTTAACTAAAGACCAAGAATTCATGTTAGATATGGTTAAACTCATAGATACCCAACACCAAAAAGAGTACTTGAATAAACTCCGAAAAACTTGTACAGAAGAAAAGAAAGAAATTAAAAGTTCGATTTTGCCAAATACTTCTAAAAATACATACAATTTAACAAAAATCCTAGGAAGAGTTAAAAAGGTAAAAGAACGAAAAAAAATAACAATTCAAGAAATGGAATAAGAAATTAAAGAAGTAAAATTAGATATAAAATAATAAAAAGAAAAACAGAAACAAGATTCTGAATTAATTAAAATTGTGCTTTCAAAAACTAGAACACGAAACTCCAATTCTGAAAAATCTGATTCAGAACCAGAAATTAATGTTAAAACCAAATAGAAAATTTGACAGAAATCTCAGAAGATTTTCTGACTGTCTTAAAACAGATCACACAAAAAAATCTAATAAAAGTAACGCTTAAATTCTCGGACAATTTTAAAATAACAACAATTGCTCTTTTTGACACAAGAGCAGACTTAAATTGCATAAAAACATAAATAATACCGAAAACATTCCTAAAATAAATCATGAAAAATTAGCAGCAACTAATAATTCTAAATTAGAAATTAAATCCAAAACCAAAGCCTCAATTATGAATGATGAAGTTTCTATAGCAACGTCATTTGTTTTAGTAAAAGAAATACATAATTTCGTAATCTTAGGAACACCATTCATGAATATCATCACCCCATATAAAGTAAAAATGATTTTATATCATTTAAATACAATAAAAGAAAATTGAAAATCCAGTTTATAACAAAACCAAAAATAAAAGACATCGATCTAATAAAAACATGTTCAATACATGAAGAAAAATCATATCATCTACAAGAATTAAGACATGATTTTCCTTTAGGGGGGAGAGAAGTAAAAGCCAGTATGCTTCTAACCACTCAACTGATACTTATTTTAAATTTATTTTCAAAAATGATTTACTAAATCATCTATATTTTTTTTAAATGATTCTTAAAGTTTTTTACTTTAAAGAAACGTGTCCTAAAATCCTAACATGTGATTTCCTCAAATTCCTTATAAAAAACCCTCAAAGAATTCCCGACACTGGCCACAACATAGAAATGTCATACCATTGCCCAATACCCCACTGTCTAGGCTACAATGACAGGATATTGAGAAAAGACATGCGTGAATGTGGGCAATACTATCCACATACAGTGTGTGGAGCCTTGCTCCATAAAAGGAAAGATGAAACTCCTCCGTCAATAAATACGTCAATTGTTGCACCACAACAACAGACAAATTCCATGGCCTCGAAAAAACTCATTAACTCCACCACTACCAAACCATCCTGTCAAAACTCCTACATTAAAACCCATGACACGGTACGACACAGTCATGAAGGAAGAACAAGAAAATGCAAGCAGCGCAAAATCTGTGCAAAACACACCAGTAAATCTCGCACAGGAAATAACTGTTGAAACCCTTTTACAGCACCTTACAAATCCCCGGAGTTACAACAAACATTGATACAACTTCAAAATCCTAAACAACAAGTTGTTCAAAGTTCAGTAGAGGGTAAACTCTCAAAAAAATTACAAAAATCGAAAAAGGAAAATCTTCAAAAAACCTTTCTCAAAAATAATTTTCAAACTCCCGGCTTGTGGTACCACAAGCCCCTAAAAACCCCACTTCTTATTTTTTTATAAAACCCTTCTTTCAAAATATTGTAACTATTGAAAAATGATTTTGTGATCAAGAGCCTTTTTTAGCACTACAAAATTATTTTAGACATGAGTTTACAAATCATGGGACATTTTAAAAATCTCATATTTTTACTAGGCTGTCCTTGAAGAAACGGGATCGACAACAATTAAAAATAATTATTACAAAAATAACGGAGATACCTCCTACTCCATTTGCAAAATACTAGGAGTAATTGCTCAAAGTGATTGGGGAAATGAATTATCTCAACTAATGAACTTCCCGGATTCCTATCAAAATACCCTATTTTTTAATATTCTGTTTAATTACTGAGATTACCAACAAGCTTAGTTTACTTTCTTTTTGGTTCAAAATACCGAAATACGCCACACCTGGCTATTTCATTTTAACACCTCATGTATTCCATCAAAATTTCCGGCATGGTGCAATTCATGGTGAGAACAATTTGGATCTACACTTGAAATGCAAAAACCCCAAGTCACTAAATCTTTCAGCCTCTTTAAATCCCTTTACAAATCCTCAGAGGAAGAAAAAAGATTTGTGTCATTACATCTGTTTCACACAAAATTCCATTTACCATGGGTATTCGCATAGTTTACAGATTATTCTAAAAATAAACACCCAATTCTCCGATGAAGATTTAAAGATAGTGGGACAGCTTCAAAATACCAGCAAGCCTTGCACCTCACAAATTCCAGGAATTGTTAGATGCTCAGAAATCCCTTGTATTGCAGGCGCCACTAAAAGAACCGCAAAAACCACTACAAACACCAGAGCACACCCAGTTCCTCTCACAGAAATCCACGATGGCTTCCATGCTTGCAGCAGCAAAAAATCCCGAAGAAATGCAAGCGATAATCCTATAGTTCGCTGCGTCTTCATCAAAATAAGACTCTTTCTCAGAAGAAGAAGAACCCGAAATTGACATTGAAGACAGTCTGATATTTGGCAACAGTGGATTCTGAAGAAAAGATTGCCAAGAAAAGACAAAATATTCGGAGTGAAGATCAGACAAAATTCCCGACAAAAGCAAATATTTCAGCAATAATTCGAGAAAGAGACAAAAATAGTGATGTCATGGATGATGTCATTCTACACTCAGATAAATAGTTAGATACCTTTTTATTTATCAAAATGTCATGTAAAACTCCTATAAAAGGAGAACCCCTCTCACTTAGTTAAATAAGTTTTTTTCTTTCTTTTCTTTCCTTAGTAACATTTTAGAAAGAGAAGTTCTCTCTCTAAACATTATCCCTTAGTAGGTTAGAGAAATTCCCCAAATCCTTTCATATGATCCATATGACTCATATGACTCATATGATGATCCTCATATGAACATAAATTCCGTTCATTCAAATACCTTACCCGAAACTCCTTGTAAGTTTTTAATATTTAAATAAATATGATTATAGATGATATTACCTCCTAATCTTTTAATTATTTCATGCTTATAAATGTTGTTAAATTCCTGCATTAAATTCATTAAATTAATGGTCGGTTCAACCGCCTACTTTTCTTAAATACCTGCAGATCTTTTGAATTGTGGTTTTCTTAAAGAGGAACCTTAATTTGTGAGTTAATCTTATTTTACTTCTGCATTTCATAATTATCTATTAATGATTTAATCCCTTATATATCAATTCCTTCCCAAATTATTATCTCCTTTAGGTCCTCGAGCTAACTTGGTATCAAAGCCAAACCTAATAAGAGCATGCTCAATACACAAAGATAATATAAATGCAAAAATACAAGGAAAATCATACCACCTACAAGAGCTGGAAAAAAAATTCTTTTAAAAGAATAAATACAGAATTAGACATACCCAAAATTAAAAAAAATATCTCAACTCCAAAATTTCTTTGAAGTCGAAGTATGTTCCGAAAATTCAAATGTTTTTTGGAGCAGAAAACAACACATAGTAGATCTCATCTTCCTTACGAAAAGGATTTTGATGAAAGGCAAATTCCAACAAATGTCAGACCTATTCAAATGAATAGTGATCTTGAACAACATTGCAGAAAAGAAATTCAATATCTTAAAAATAAAAAATTAATTTCCAAATCTCGATCTCCTTGGAGTTGTGCTGCTTTCTATATAAACAAAAATGTCGAAATAGAAAGAGGAATTCCTAGATTAGTAATAAATTATAAACCCTTAAATACAGTCCTAAAGTGGATTAGATACCCATTCCAAACAAAAAAACTTGTTACAAAAATTACATTTTGCTTTAGTATTTTCAAACATGAAATCAGACTTTTGGAAAATCCCAATTTCTGCAAAAGATCGTTATAAAATTGGTTTACAGTACCCTTTAGATAATATGAATGGAATGTGATGTCTTTTGGTCTTAAAAATGCACCTTCAGAATTCCAACAAATAATGAATGATATCTTCAATGATTATTTCAAATTATGCATAGTTTATATCGATGATGTTTTAATCTTCTCAGATTCCATAGAAGAACATTTCAAACATCTTAAAACTTTCTTTATGTCACTAAGAAAAATGAGTTGGTAGTTTCCAAGTCAAAAATGAGTCTGTTTCAGACTAAGATAAGATTTCTAGGACATTATTTATCCCAGGGTAAAATCACCCCCATAGAAAGGTCCTTAGAATTCGCAAGTAAATTTACTGATAAAATCCTTGATAAAACTCAGCTGCAAAGATTCTTAGGCAGCTAAAACTATGTTTTAGATATTTGTTCAGAAATAAATAAGATGGCAAAACCACTTCATGATAGGCTAAAGAAAAACCCTCCTCCATGGACTAGCAACCATATTATTTGTGTCCAGAAAATCAAGAAAAAAGTGCTAGAAATACTGTGTCTTCATACAGCAGACCCTCAGCTACCTAAGATAGTAGATACAGATGCCTCAGACTTAGGATACGGGGGATCTTGAAACAATAATCAGGGGGGAAATAGTGTATAGTCCAGTATACTTCTGCCCATTGGAATGATACCCAGAAAAACTATTCTACCATTAAAAAGGAAATTTTGAGCATCGTCTTATGCATATAATTTTTTTAAAGTGATTTACTATATCGAAAAATTTACTCATAGTCGACTGCAAAAGTGCTAAAGAGATTTTACAAAAAAATGTTCAAAATCTTGCATCAAAATAAAATTTTGCACGATGGCAAGAAATTCTCAGTATTTTTGATTTTGATATTGAATATATTAAAGGAGAAACAAATTTCATTCCAAATTTCTTAACCCGTGAATTCCTCCAAAACAAAGAAAATACCTAGAAAACACTCTTACTTTTTCAAAAATCCCCTAGAGGAAGAAAGAAGTTGATACAGTTACAAATTTAAACAGAGGATCATCCTCTGTTTCATGAAATGATTAAACAAAATAGTTTTCCAAAATAGAGAAGGAAGAACTTTCCGAAAAACCCTTTCTCAAAAACATTTTTTAAATTCACAGCTTGTAGTAATACAAGTTGCCTTCAAATAAATTTCTGAAATATTTTTGACAAAAATGATTTTACAAATCATAAGATATGATTATCTTCTAAAATCCTTTTCTAAAAATCCTTTTATAAACTATTTTCCACCCACTGTGAATATTCACATAGTTCGAGAATAAATTATTGATTATTCTCAACTTCTAAACTTCCCAGATTCTTATTAAAATATCTAATTTTTTAATATTTCATTTAATTATTGGGATTACCAACAAGCTTGGTTCAATTTATTTTTTGTTCAAAATATCGAAAGACGCCACACCTGGCTATTTCATTTTAACACCTCATGTATTCCATCAAAATTCTCGACATGATGAAACTCATGGTGGAAATAATTTGGATCTACACTTGAAATACAAAAATCTCAAGTCAATAAATCTTTCAGCCTCTTTAAATCCCTTTATAAACCCTCAGAGGAAGAAAACAATGTGTGTCATTACATCTTCATACAAAATTCCATTTATCATGGGTATTCGCATGGTTTACAGATTTCTTGTTTTTGATTTTGTTACAAAGTGGATTTTTTTTAATTAAATTTAAAAGATACGGAATCACTGTCTATCTTATACGGAGTGATAAAATTTATAAACGGTATTCCTAAGATGACGAATCTGTTTATGTCATCGGTTAGAACAAATGGTGTTGCTATAGAAACTCCGTCATTTTCAATTGACGCACTGGGTTTTTAATTAATTTTTTATTTTAGTGTTATTAGCAGCAGTTACTCTCTCACGAGTTTTTTCTCTGAATTTTTCTGGTAGTATGCTTATTTTTATCAGGTTTAAATATGCTCATGTGTCAAAAAGCGCAATTATTTGAATTTTAAAATTGTCTGATAATTTAAGGATTATTAGGTATCTTTTTTATGTGATTTGTTTTAAGACACTTAGAAAGTCTTCTGGGATTTCTTCTAGATTTTTTGGTGTTATGGGATTTACTAAATCTGATTCTTTAGAATTATGAGAGTCAGAGTTTTCTGGTATAGTTTTTGAAAGGATTACTTTTATTAATTTAGAATCTTCTTTTTATTTTTTTAATTCTTTTATCTCTAATTTTACTTCTTTTATTTTTTTTGTAATTCTTGAGTTGTTATTACTTTGTTAGCCTTTCTTTCTTTTCCTTTATCATTATTAGTTAATACACATATGTGTTTTTTTTCCAGATTCTTCAGATTAACTAGATGTGACCAATTTATCTATGTGAAGGGGTTTATTAATAAAAGAAGAAACACTAGGCTCTGTCCTGGTGTTAGAATCAGAGAAATGTATTAAAAGATTTGAGATTTTTTGGGTTAATTTTAATTTTTGTATTTTCATTTTACAGTAGTTTGATGTATGTCCGTTTTTAGATTTATACCTTTTAGAATTTGTTTTATTTTGGAATTGTTCTAATATTTTCATGTTATTGGAATCATGTGTCAAAGTTATTATTATTTTATTGGTAGACTGTGGTGTATCTGGAACAATGGTCTCTGTATTAGAGATATTGGCTGTTTCAATTCTACTTAATTGATCTTGTATAGCCTGAATAAATTCAGACTTACTTTGTTGGATATTTTTGACACTATCTTTGGACACCTGAAAGGGTTTAAAGATTAAACTTTTTAATTTCATTTCTTTAGGTGTCTCCGGGGAATCTATGGTTACTATAGGGTGGTTGTTTATGTATTTTTCAATTCTGTCTAATTATTTTCCTATGGTATTTAGATTAATATTAAAATTATTTTGTGTAAGGATGTTTTTTGTATTTGTTTTTTTGTCTTCTGCCGGGGTTTTAAAAGGAATTGCGTCTACAGGGCGGCCATGAATGTTAAGCTTAATACCTTGTAGAGGAGGGTGGTTGGATTGGATCTTTCTAGAATCGGCTAGGGTTGCCCATTCCGGTGTTTTATTCTTAGTTGTAACGGGATTTATTTTTAGAAAAAGAATAATCTATGGAATTTTGAGAGGAATATATTTCAAACCAATCAAAGAATAGGATGTTTATTTTGTTTTTATTCATAAATTTATAGAATTTTTCTTGTATTTGTTTCCTAGTATTTAGAAAGTTTTTAAAGAACAAAATCCTTTTTTCTAAGTTTTGTTTTTCGTAAAAAATTTTTTGTAGGATTTTTTTATCTATCTGAAACTCCTCAATTTTACCGTAAGTGGTGTTCATAACTGAAGTTATTTGTGGGGGTCTTTCTATCTCTAGGTGTTCTCTCTTCTATTCATCTTAAAATTGAGCAGTGAACATATTAAGTACATTAGAGCACCAGTTTAGCTGCATTTGTTGGATAGAAATGTTTATATTAATATTATTTAATCTACGATATAGTGCTACGATTTTATCTAGGATTACTTTCCTAATAATTTATTTACTATAGTTGTCTAGTGACTCAGGGGGTACTGCTTTTGAGTAATAACTTAGCAAATTTAGAACTTGAGTTTTTTCATTTAAGAATTTTCTTTTAATCTTTAAATGTAACCATTTAGTGGAATTAGCATATTTTATGCTATGGAACGAAGGATGAGTATTCATTAATAATTAGGTTTTAAAGTATGGGTATCTCATTTTCTGTTTCAAAAAATGGTATTTTGGAATTTGTAAATTTGATCTTTGTTTTTACTTTCGGTATTTCATAATTATCAATTTACTATTCAAAATCTTGTATAACGATTTCTTCGGAATTTATTATCTTCTTTGAATCCATGAAAGAAGATGATCCAAAATCATAAGAAGTAGTTCTACGGAGAAACATATCCATGTATATGGAACTCTAGTTTTTAAAACTCTACCCTTCCTACCATCCTTACTGGTGTTACGGGTTTATCTGCCTTACACACGAGGACTTACCTGCCTGAATGACCTTAGAATTTCTAACTCAGAAGAGGCTGAGAATCTAAACAGGAATTTCACCTGATCTGGACATCATTTTTCTCTATATCTCTACCCTTTATGACTATGAAGTTAGCCTGATGACCTAAAGGAGATACTAATTTGGGAAGGAATTGATATATAAGGGATTGAATAATTAATAGATAATAATGAAATACAGAAGTAAATGAAGATTAACTTACAAATTAAGGTTTCAATTTATGGAAACCATAATTCAAACAGATAGCAGGAATTTAAGCAAAGTAGGCGGTTGAAGCGACCATTAATTTAATAATTTAAATGCAGGAATTTAAAAACATTTATAAGCATGGAATATTTAAACGATTAGGAGGTAATACCATCCATAATCATATTTATTTAAATATTAAAAACTTACAAGGAGTTTCGGGTATGATATTTGGATGAACGAAATTGATGTTCATATGAGGATCATCATATGAGTCATATGGGTCATATGAGGGGATTTGGGAATTTCTCTAACCTACTAAGGGATGATGTTTAGAGAGAGAACTTCTCTTTCTAAGTTCTGAAATGTTACTAAGGAAAGAAGAGAAAGAAAAAAGTTTGTCTAACTAAGGGAGAGAATATCACCTTTTATAGGAGTTTTACATGTCATTTTGGTAAATAAAAAGAAATCTAACTATTCATCCCAGTGGAGAATGACATCATCCATGACATCACAATTTTTGTCTCTTTATCGAATTATTGCTGGAATCTTTGCTTTTACTGTTTCTTTTTTTAATGTAACTTTTTCTTGCATTTGCTTTTGTCGGGAATTTTGTCTGATCTTCACTTCAGGTATTTTGTATTTTCTTGGCAATCTTTTCTTCAGAATCCACTGTTGTCAAATATCGGACTGTCTTCGATGTCAATTTCGGGTTCTTCTTCTTCTGAGGAAGAGTCTTGTTTTGATGAAGACATAGTGAACTGCAGGATTATTGCTTGTATTTCTTCGGGATTTTTGGTTGCTGTAAACATGGAGGCCATCCTGGATTTATGTGAGAGGAACTGGGTATGCTCTAGTGTTTGTAGTGGTTTTTTGGTGCTTTTAGTGGCGCCTATAATACAAGGGATTTCTGAGCATCTAACTATTCCTGAACTTTGTGTGGTGCAAGGCTTGCTGGTATTTTGAAGCTGTCCCACCATCTAATTTTAAATTTTCTTTGGACAGTTGGATGTTTATTTTCAGAATATATATATATATATATCACAATCAGTCTCCTACCCTTCTATGGACTTTATTATCTTAAGTTGATTTGGGCATAAACAGACATGATCACATAATCACACAAACAAGGTGATTTAGACTTTGTTGCCACACAAATGTCAAATGGACCTCTATGAACAACTTCCAAGTTAACAGAGAAAGTTTATCTTAATTTTCCTATTTAGATTATGCAATAGCACACAACAATTAGCACAAATATTCAGAACTTCTCCTCTTTTATCTAGATATGTATTTGAAATAAATTGATGTATTTTAAACATACAGCGGTAGCATGAATATATAGATAGATGCAAACAGTCTCTTAAAATAAATTTGAACTTACACTACATTCAATTAAAGACTTGAATAAAATGAAGTACCTTAACATTTTTCAGCATTCTAGAAAAATCCAATTTCTGATTATAACTTTTTTGAGTTGTGTACATACGCATGGCGCTATAAAAATGATACGTAATGTGTGATAAGTTTTACCAAGTCTTGATGGGGAGCATTATTAAGAGAATTCAAATAGTTTACCTCAAATTCAGACAACCAATACCCAATGATTCCTACAAATCATGTATAGTCAGTATTTCTCAATCTAATGAAGGGAAAAAGAGACATTAAATACAACATATGAAGAAAACAGAATTGACATACTGAGGATTATATGACATGAAGATATATTGTCTGTCTTTCCCTTTCAACAAACGATCACAAAGACTTGTTACCCTTTTTCAGGTGGACTGTTTGGTTTACCTATTGGATTTATATTTGCACACACCAAACCAGGCAGCACAAACTCAAATGGTCACACTCTTTCTCTTTTCGGCTGGTTGTATTTCTCATACAACAAGCTAAAATAGAAATATGACAATAATATTTTCATTAAGAAAACAGTTCACCACAAAAGTTAACATTACTGTGATTGTAGTTCACAGAAAAAAGTTATGTGCTAAATAACATGGCAGTTTACAAAAGTTGTTAATATGGAAAATTTATTTTTCTGAATAGACTAATGTCAAATGCACACATCACACATCACAACAAAACATAATGTTACAGAAAAACAATCAACAAATTAAAAGACGTATCAAATGTAAACTTCAATTTGATTAACACATAACCAATCCATTTTGAGTAATGCCTCACATTCGTCCTTGTCAATATAAGCTGTGACAGAGTTTGTGGTTTAAAATCAGAATCATTCACAAGGTATGGCACAGAATAGTATACTAGCAACCTCATATTTACAATGTTCCCAAAAAGAGCAAACACTTATTATGTTCTCGTTGTTGCACTCCTGAATGTCGTGTTTTTCTCATTAGTTGTGAAAGATTTTCATTTTATTTTTCCCTTTCTTCTTCTCATTTTCTAAAATATTTGTATGATCATTCAATACCACTGTATCATCATCATCAAACTGCAATTGTTTCTTGGTGGGCTGATGCACTTCGTCAATGACAAACATTTGATCTTTCTTTAGTACCGTCTTCCTTATCATCATTGTCATCAACTGGAGGTGCATAGGAATAACTGGCCATGTCTGAATGTTTAACATTCGCTACTTTAACTTGGCCCCTCAGTTCCTCCAACTCACTCTCAATGTTTTAACAATCGCTACTCTAATCTCTTATTGCTTCCAGTCTTCGCAGATCCATCATATGTGTGAAAGTACAAAGTAGCAGTATAAAATTTACACGTCTCTTGCATATGACCATTTTTTGAATCTTTTTCATAGCTCTTGCAAGTATGTCATTCTTTCCACGAAGCTTGAGTTTACCCTCTTCGACATCCTTTCTAATCATTTCCTGTCAATACAATAATATAAGATAGAATTCAGATGAGATATTTCATGATTAATGTTACATTTGTCAATTAAGGGATTATGTATTCTTATAATTAAGAGATTACAATTTCGTTGACAATAACTTACACTTTCGGGTCAAATTTATCATCTCTCATCAAACGAGTTTGCTTCCAAAACTCACTCCTATCAATCTGCTCCTCTGAAATGTCGGATGCAGAGAACTATATATTAAACAAAAAAAACTCAGATGGTTTAAGTTCAAGCTCATTTTTCTACATTAAAACATAAATATAAAACTTATATTTTTTTCTATAAGCCCCGTATATCCTGTTCTGCTCAAGTGATGATTCAAATTGTTCTTTGTCCTCTTTACTTTTGCACCTTATTTTGGAAGCATTCGAGATGCGGAGAACCCTTCCTTGCATTCATTTATTGTATTCGCGCTTTCTCTAGTATAGATCTTTGTGATTCAAAGCTAAGAAACTCCAGTAAATAAAAGAAAGACAGTAGGAGTCCTCTCAATAGCCAAGGGCCCACTTTACTTTTTTCTGATTAAAGAACATTTGAAAAGAATTATTTTTTTCATTTATTGTACTACATTTGAAAGGAGTTATTTAGTTTTTTTTTATTTACTCACCAGGAAGTCTTCAGAAAGACAAGACTTCACAAACTTCTCCCAATCAGATTTGGTAATATGTTTGTGTTCAACTGGAGGAGTGTACAACAACTCACGGTCATTTACACGCTAGACATCATATTTTTTGTCAGTCTATATTTGAAGTTTCGGAACATATGTCCAATTCCTTGTAGAATCTGCTTCTTACTTTGTGGATGAACCACAAAATGTACCTGCAATGACATTTGCATGGTTGAAACAATAATAGTTACACCACTATTCTAAGTCTTTCAAATTGCGTCTTGCTCATATATTTGAAAATGATATTCATTCATATTATATTCAGAATGTTTGTAAACAATGGGAGAAGGACCATGAGACAACCAACGCAAAGTGTCTGAAACTTCAACATCATTGTGTATTAATTCATAAACCTAAGAAAGCAATTCATAATCAATAACATACAGAATAAAATAAAAAATGAGAACCATAATGTAACTATATGATTATGATATATTTTAACCTTATTCTTGAGCCAAGCAGGAAAGTGTTTGTTGTGTTCAGTCTTACCACTGCTCATATCACTTTGAATGCCTTAATCTTATGCACTCAAAATGCTCACTTCCCAATTAAATGAACAGAACAAATTATAGTGATAGTGTATAAAAACAACAATAAGATATATATTTTAACTAAGAAAATAATAAATTACCCAATAAACAGTTGAATTTCAACTGTATTCTCCAAAATCCACAAGTGGACTTGGAACAACAAAGCTGAATTAGGCTAGATTATTTCCAGTCCACCAGTTGATTTTTCAATTGATATAACTCTACATGTGTCCTTCCGGTACACCAGTTTTTATATCTGACATGTATGTGGAGCAAAATTCTAAGCCTTCCTCACCAATATAACTCTCAGCAATACAACCTTCTGGACAATTACGATTTCTCACATAACTCTTCAAGGTTTTCATATTTCTTTCGAAGGGATACATCCAACGAAGAAAACCAGGCCCACATTGTCTCACCTCACTCACCAAGTGCACTGTTAAATGGACCATTATATCGAAGAAAGATGAAGGAAAACATTTTTCTAGCAAATACAAAGTTACTACAAGATCCTTCTCTAAATGATCCAATGTTGTGACATCAATAACTTTTGCACATAAAGCATTAAAAACATAAGCTCATGACTGCTTTTTTAACATGCTTATTCTTCAAACTTCTTAATGCAATCGGCAAAAGTTGTTGCATTAAAACATGGAAGTCGTGGGACTTCAGTCCTTGAAATTTCAATTGCTTCATACAAACTAGACTCCAAATATTGGAAGAATATCCTTTTGGAACTTTAATATTTTTCAAACATTTACAAAAGATCATTTTCTATTCCTCTGTCAATGTGTAACGTGCTGGAGGAAGTCAAGTATTTTGTTTTCTTAACTTATGGTGCTAACTTTTTCCTAATTTTCAAAGCAACTTGGTCCATCCTCGACTTCAAGCTATATTTAGACTTACCCGGAATATGAAGCAAAGTCCCATATATACTATCACACGCATTCTTTTCAATGTGCATAACATCTAATTGGTGTCTCACAAGTAAGTGCTTCCAATACTCTAAATTGTAGAAAATTGATTTCTTCTTCCACCATAATCTCTCATCAGAATCATTCTCATATTTTCTCTTCTTCCCCCATGTATTGTCAACACATTCAACTAAGTGTAATATTTCCTCACCATTAAACTGTACAGGGGCATTTTGCTATTCTATTTTGTTGCCAAAGGCAGATTTTTTTCATATGTATTTATGTCCTTCTGGAAGCCAACGACGATGACCAAGAGACACATTTTTCTTGCTATGTCGAAGTCTACATCGGGGAGTATCAACACCATAATATGGAGATGCGTAATAACCCTTAACGGTACAGCCCGTTAAATTCCCATATGCAGGAAAGTCATTTAAAGTCCACATCAAGACAACCCGAAAATTGAATACCTCTTTCTTGAATGAATCAAAACACTCAACCCCGTTTTTCCATAAGATTTGTAAATTATCTACTAAATGTGCTAAGTAGACATCAATGTCATTCCCCGGTAGTTGTGGACCAGAAATTAGGAGAGATAACATCAAGAATTTTCTTTTCATACAAAGTCACAGTGGAAGGTTGTAGGTTGTAAGAACAATTGACCAACAAATATATGTACTACTAAGGGAGCTATGTGGGTTGATTTCATCTGTTGATAAAGTTAGACGGAGGTTCCTAGGGTCTTTTTCAAACTTAGACCACTTCTCATCTATTAACTCCCTATCTTTCGAATATGCTGGATGTCGAAGCTTCCTATCTCAGATCCTCTCTTTTGCATGTCAAGTTAAGTCTTTCGATGTTTGAGAGCACTGAAAAATTCGACAAAACCTAGGGATAATAGAGAAGTACCATAAACGTTAGAGGGTATCCCTACTCTATCTTCTTCACTCCTTTTTTTTCATCTCTAAACAGAACATGTAGTGCATTTTTCCAGTTTGTCATACTGTTTTCTATAAAGTAAGAAATCATTAGGGCATGCATGAATTTTAATATACTCTAACCCTAAAGCATTCATTATTTTTTTAGCATCATAAAAAAACACAGGCAATTCAATTCCCTCATGCAAAATATGAGATATAAGATTCAATATCACAGAAAAGCTTTTGTCAGATAAACCAAAATTACCCTTGATATTAAAAAGTTTAACTAGAGCACCTAACTTAGTGAAATTTGTGCATCCTGTATATAAAAGTTTCTCTGCGTCCTCAAGAAGCTCTTTAAAAGCTTTATTATCGACATAGTTATTAAAAGCATCAATAACCATATCTACAGTGTCCCCGTCATTGTAGTTAGACTCAAACTGGTCACTCATTCTAGAGTCCATGTTTCCAGACCTTTCCCCATGCCAAAATTACCTATCCCATGAAATAATAAATGTTTAGATACAACTTTCACTGAGTGAAAAGACAAATTCTCATATTGAGTGCAAGGACACCTAATCACACTACTGTCTAAAGTATTGGCTATAGCAAATTGCAAAAATTTCTTAACCCTTTTATCATATTCATGTGATAATCGAGAACATGACATCCAAGAGTTATCCATCAATGAACGATTATAAGAACAAAACCTGATACACAACAAAAGGCATGCACACATATCATTCAACCACATTTAAAAAAAATACCAATACAATTTTTTTTAATTTAAAAGTAACCATACTGTAGCTCAGCAACGAAATCAGCCAAAACAACTTCTAAATTTCCAACACCGATTTTAGGGCTCAGAACAATTTTAGGGCTAAGAACGAATTTAGATAGTGATTTTAGTGCACACAGTGATTTTTCTTAGCTCAGATGGAATGAAAGAAGAAAGGAATTTTTGGGTGTGAGAAATCGATGGGTAGCAGCTAAGGAATTTTATGGGTGTGATAAAAAGATGGGTTAGAAGCTTTGGAATCCAACCTAATCGATGTGGGTTTAACAAGATGTGTATTTTGTACGGGCTGATTGTTAAGTGTTGGGTTGGATCAACTAAAAAAAATGAGTCAACTCTATAAAATTGTCACATAATATTTGACAGTGCAAATACCCATCATATGACTGTCATAATTTTATGACAGTTTAAATACCTGTTACACATATGTCATAAGTGTTTGTTGACTAAGAAGTCAAGGGAAAAACTGTCACACTATGTGACAGTTGAAACAACTGTCACCGCATGTCATTTTTCTTATAGTGTACCCCCGCAGTCGAAGCGGGAGGTCGGCGTATGCTGAGACTATTCGAAAATCTGCAAATAGAACCAGCGGAAGACCATTTGTAAGAATTTCAGCGATCTGATAGCATGACGGGACATGTAAGATACGTACTTGTCCACGAGCAATCTTTTTGCGAACAAAGTGAATATCCAACTCAATATATTTAGTTTGTTGATGTTGAACTGGATTCTCTGAGAAATAAATCGCACTAACATTATCACAATAAACCAATGTCACCTTTGGAACAGGACAATGGAGCTATAGAAGAAGGTTTCGTAGCCAACAAGATTTAGAAACCACATTGGTAACTCCTCAGTATTCTACTTCGGCACTGGACCTAGACAAGGTATCTTGACGTTTGGAGGACCAAGATATCAAATTATCACCAAGAAAGACACAATAACCAGACGTGGGGCGTCTGGTATCCAGACATCCACCCCAATCTGAATCTGTGTAAGAAATGAGAGTGGTTGTCGAAGATGGATATAGATGCAAGCCATGATCGGGGGTGCCCTGAATATACCGCACAATGCGATTGAGAGCATGCATGTGAACTTCCATCGAGTTATGCATGAATAGACAAATATGTTGCAAGCATAAGATATGTCGGGCCTCGTGAAAGTAAGATATTACAGGGCACCTGCAAGGCTGCGGTAATGTGATGGATCAGTAAATGGTATGCTGGAAGTAGCACTCAACTTTGGTTTAGTATCAACCGGAGTGTAGGACGTCTTACACGAGGATATGTCAGCTCATTCAATGATCTCTTCTGTATACTTCTTTTGAGATAAAAATAAACCACTTGCATAACGTGTTACAACTATCCCCAAGAGGTAACTCAATGACCCTAGATCTTTCATAGAAAATTCTGAGCTAAGAAGCGACATGATAGACTTGCGAAGAGTATCAGATAAAGCAGTTAAGATAATATTATCCACATACAGAAGGATGTAAGCTATATCATTACCCTGACGGTATATGAAGAGAGAATAATCAGACATACTGTTAAAAAATCCAATATTAGAAACATAATCTGCAAACCTCTTGTACCATGCCCGAGAAGCTTGTTTGAGCCCATACAATGATTTATTTAGTAAGTATGCATGATTAGGATACGTGGGGTCTCTGTACCACATAGACTGATACATGTACATCATTTCATTGAGTTCTCTATGCAGGAATGCATTTTTCACATCAAGCTGATGTAGAGGCAATGTCTTCGAAAGAGTCAGACTTAGTATCGTGCAAATAGTTATTGGTTTGACCACCGGACTGAAAGTCTCACCGCAATCCACATCAACCTATTGAATCTTTCCATCACCCATAAGACGTGCTTTAAGCCTATCAAATGTACCATCAGATATTTCTTTATGACTAAAAATCTACATAGATCAAATCACATTAACTTCGGGAGGACGAAGCACCAAATCCCAAATTCTATTAGCAATAAGAGCATTATATTCATCATCCATAGCCATTTTCAATTTGGGTCATTAAGAGAATACACATGATTACGAGGTAACAATGATTTGGTAACATTGGTGTGAAGACCGTATTTTTTATTTGGTTTGAAAATTCCATGTTGACTATGAGGGACTGGCCATTGGGTATGAATTGGAGTTGGTTCGATAGGGGAAGTGATATTGGGCTGGCGTGTGATGGGTCCTGAGGCTGAGTGTGTGGGGAAGGGATTGCCCAGAAGTGGGCTTTCGCTTGATGGGCCACCACTACCTGAGGTTGGACCGCCACTCAGTGCGCCACTCGGCAGTAGACTCCCAACGAGATTCTCCGCTGAGCTGGAAGCCACTAGGATCAATATTTAAGTTGAGCTGCTTGTTAAGGACACTGCCAGGCCCATGGTGCCGGTCCACTGGCCTACTAGGCCCTTGGCTGCCACTAGTCGAATTGTTGCTGCTGGTCACCGCCCTTTCCGCCACATCGGTGGCTGACACCCTTGCCACCACTACGGTTTTTACCTCTATTATTGAAATTTCATTCCCTTAGACCATGGTTTGGCGGTAAATATTCCAATTGTGAAGAGTTATCATCGGAGGGAGCGACAACCATGGCGGAATTCGATATGGCGGCTGTCTTTTTGGCAAAATCCGCTTCTTTTAGCATGAACATAGAACAGACTTGGTAAAATGGAGGAAGATGGTTGCTTTGGCGGATGAGTTTACCAACTCCACTATATGCGTCAGTGAGATCGGAAACCATTTGTAAAATGAGCCTATTGCTAGTTACCGGCGTCCCGACGTTCTTGAATTGGTCCGATAAAACCTTGAGTTGTTGACAATATGCTGATGCATTGGGGAAATCCGTCATGTCAATGGTGGAGAATTCTTGCTCAAGTGTGACGGCCCAGAAATTTTTATTATCTTGAAATATATCACGTATTCGATTACAAGCCTTCATTGCCGTGGATTCGGGTTCAATCATCGTATGCAACAAATCACTCGAAATTGTGGCATAAATCCACTGAAGAACCGTCGCATCGAGGGTCAACCATGATTCTTTTTCATCATCGGTTTTCGGAACCTTCTCCTTGCCGTTTTCTGGCATAATTATGTAATGGATAACCCGGTGTGACCGATAGTGAATTTTGAAGAGCTTCAACCACGTCGCATAATGGACGTTTTTCATCTCAAGAGTGATGAAGATATGAGTTTTAATATTTGAAACTGCGAGGGCTGAATAAAATTTTGATTTTGAGTCAGACATGACTGACGGAAGAGGAAGGAAGTCGGTGACACAAAGAGGGGGGATGGGGGTGACGGTGAAGGAGAAGTTTCTAGGGTTTAGGAACTTTCCCTAGAATCTGATACCATGTAAGAAATATCTTTCTTGAATATTTCATTCCAAACGGTAGTAAATATACCTATAGTACAAGCATCATCCTAGGCTAGAATTAAGGTATTAAAAGACTAAATATACACCTATCAAATATAAAATATACTATGTACCAATAATTAAATAAATAATCCCTTGATTATTCTCATTAATGAAAGGGGTATATATACAAGTTACATATAGGAAATCCTTTTTCTATTCTACATCTAAACCCTATTCTATTTGGAAACTAACTATACAATTATGATCAGAGTACAAGACTAATTAAGGTACAAGACTAATACACAATATATACCAAATATACAAGGAACCCGAGATGGGCCTGCTGCCCAAACCCGTGATGATTCATTCTTCCAATATACATAAGTATACATGTATATATCATTTGTATACTTATGTATATTTAACACACCCCGCAGTCATAGTGGACGCTCTTCGTACGCTGAGACCGTCTTGAAAATCTTCAAAAAAGACCGAGGGAAGACCCTTTGTAAAGATGTCTGCAATTGGATACCTGGAAAGGACATGACAGATGCGTAGTCGTCCACGAGCTACCTTTTCGCGAACAAAATAAATGTTCATCTCAATATGTTTAGTGTGTTGGTACTGAACTGGATTCCCAGAAAAGTAGATAGCACTAACATTATCACAATAAACCAATGTAGCTTTCTCAATAGGACAATGAAACTCTAATAGAAGATTACATAACCAACATGATTCAGAGACCACATTGGCTACCCCTCGATACTCGGCCTCTGCACTAGAGCGTGATAAAGTTGGCCGACACTTGGTAGATCATGAGACCAAGTTATTACCAAGAAACATACAATATCCAGACGTAGACCGTCTGGTGTCGGGACAGCCACCCCAATCTGCATCTGTATACGATACAAGTGTAGATGTTGACAAAGGATATAAATGTAAGTCATAGTCAAGTGTCCCATGGATGTACTGAATGATGCGTTTGAGAGAATTTTATGTGCTCAATCTTGGGATCATGCATAAATAAACACACATGTTGTACGTCATATGTAATATCTGGTCTCGTAAATGTAAGATACCGAAGTGCCCCTGCAAGACTACGATAACGAGTGGGATCCTCATATGGTGGGTCAGCCGCAATACCTAACTTGGGTTTAGTATCAACTGGAGTGAAAGTGGACTTACAGGATATCCCAACCCTCTCAATGATCTCAGCTGCATACTTCCTCTGTGATAAGAACAACACACATGTATGACGAGTGACAACAATCCCCAAAAAATAACTCAATGGACCTAAATCCTTCATAGCAAACTCAGAACTGAGCATTGTCATAATAGACTGGCGTAATGCATCAGAAGAGGCAGTCAAGATAATATCGTCCACATATAATAGTATATAATCCAATGAAGAACCATGCGATATATGAACAATGAATTATCAGACCTGCTGTGAGAGAACTCAATAGTCGAAACATAGTATGCAAATCTCTTATACCACGCCCGTGGAGACTGCTTAATTCCATATAAAGACATCTTCAATAAACAGACATGATGAGGATATTTGGGATCCCTAAACCCAAACGACTGATGCATATAAACTGTCTCCTTGAGATCACCATGTAAGAAAACATTTTTCACATCTAACTGTTGAATGAGCCATGCTTTCGAAAGAGCCAAGCTTAGCACAATCCGAATGGTAGCCGGCTTGACCACCAGACTAAACGTCTCACCACAATCCACACCAACTTGTTGAGTCTTACCATCACCTACAAGACTAGTCTTATGCCTCGCAATAGATCCGTCTGAATTGTCCTTATGATAAAATATCCACATAGACCTAATAATATTAACACCAGAGGTACGGGGCACCAACTCCCACATTTTATTATCAATAAGAGCATTATATTCGTCGGTCATAGCAATTTTCCAATTCGGGTCATTTAAAGCAGACACTGGGTTACGGGGTAGAGAGGATTTAAGAACATTATAATTCAAATTAAAATGATTTTTTGGTTTAAAAATACTCTGTTGACTACGAGTGACTGGTCTATGACTCGGGGGAGAATTGGGTGGATTTTGTGAATTATCATGATTGATATTGATCGCCACAGTAATGAGCTCGCCGCCCAAATCGATAATCGGGAGCGTGGATTGGGCGATGTGTACCCGAGAATCGAACCAAATCGGGCCGTAACTGGCCGAGAGATGGCGATTCTTTGACCTGCATCGGAGGTGACGATGTGACGTTAGGACCAGCGGGAAGTGGGCGCGCTAGCGGATTCGGGGCGCGGGACTTTTCTGAAAAATAGTGAATAATAAATGGGGATATACCATCATCCAAAAAATTATACGAACTAGGCACAGATTTATTATCCTTAGCAAATGGAAATTGGGATTCATCAAATATTACATGACGACTAATAATGATTTTATTAAATGATAAATTAAAATATTTATAACCACGATGATTAGACGGATAACCTAAAAACACACAAGGGGTAGAACGGGCCTGAAGTTTGTTAATTGTGGTAGACGAAAACAACAGATAACATAAGCACCCAAAGACCCTAAGATGTGAATACGAATGAGTCTTATGATATAAAATTTAAAGAGGGGACGAATATGTCAAACCTTTAGAAGGAAGAATGTTAAGAATATATGTATCCATTTGTACAACATGATGCCAAAAAGATGGGGGTATGGAAGCATGAATCAGTAATGTTCGGACAATATTATTAATGGTATGAATTTTCCGTTCGACTTTTCCATTTTGTGAAGACTTAGAGGGAAAGAAAAATGAAATTGATCCCATTATTAACACAAAATTTTTGAAACACCTCGTTGTCATATTCTTTGTCATTATCACATTGAATATTTTTTATTTCCCATTCGAATTGAGTTCTAATGTAAGCTCTAAAATTTAGGAAGATGAAAAAACTTGAGATGTTTTCGCTATCGGAAAAGTCCATAAAAATGGATAATAATCATCCAAAAATAAAATATAATACCGATGACCCAAAGAACTAATAACAGGAGATGTCCATAAATCGCTATTAATAATATCAAATGGCATTGAAATAGTAGAATTACAGTCTACAAATGGTAACTTAATAATTTCTCCTAGATAACAAGATGGACAATTTGGAGTACTACGCATACCCTTACATGAAATAAATTTATTTTTATCTTAGAAAGACAAAATAGATGACCCCGGATGACCGAGACGTGCATGCCACACAGAAGAAGCAAGAGCCACAAAAATAGATGGCAAGACTTGATGCGAAAAATAGGACGTGTGTGTGATAGGACAAAGATCTCCCCTACTATCACATCTCATGAGAGGAATCACCGTCTTGAAGTCCTTCACGGAAAATCCAAAAGGATAAACATTAACAGAAACCCAATTATCTTTGGTGAATTTACGAACGTACACTAAATTCTTAATTAATTTAGGGACATGATAGGTATTTTTCAAGACAAATGGTGGATGAGGGAGAACACGTTTTATGACCATAACCATGAATCAGAATAGTATTACCATTACCAATGATTATACCACGAGGGTTGCTCAAATTGGAATAAGAAAATAGATTACCTGAATCGGATGTCATGTGGGTTGTGGCTGCTGTGTACATGTACCAATTTGGGTCCGGAGGAGTTAAGCCCAGCGTGTGCATCGCGACTTCAATATATGTCGCAGACGGGATATAAATGGGCCCTTCAGCCGCAAAGACTTGATGTGGTTGAGGCCCAAGCAGGCCTGGGCCTAGACAAGGCCCCATCGTCGACAACAAGGCTGCGTGACGGGTCGGATCGCCACCGATTCGAAAATTCTACTGGCCGGACTTGCACCGCACATACTATGTCCGGCCAATACCAGAAGGCCATCGGTTGTTGGCCTATGGCCAGTAGGCCCAGGGCCAGTTCGGGGGTGGTCTAGCTGGCCGGGACCCATAAGTGGCTTGTCCGCCGCCGCCGCTATACCACCACATCCACCACATTTATTTGTATTCTTACGATTTTGACCTTTCTTGCCACCACCGTTGTTACGATTTTGGTTTGAATTGTCATAAAATGGACAAACCAACCTCTTATAATGTAAGCATAATCGGGCTTAATAAAATTGCGGTAGATGATTTCTTTGACGAAGGATTGAAGAAACGCCGTTATAGGCTTCTGACAGGTCTGCAACCATCTGTAGAATGAGATGACTATTACTAACAGGAGCACCCAAGTTGCGAAGTTGATCCGCCAATTCCTTGAGTTGTTTGCAATAAGGTGAAACGTTCAGAAAATTCTCCATAGCGACTTGAGAAAAATCATGTTCAAGGGTGACAATGCGGGAATGATTGTTATCCTGAAATGTATCACGCAATCTATTCCAAACAACCATAGTTGTAGATGGTTCCATAATTTAGGATCTTCCTCCTTGGTGGGCACACCCTCCGTACCAAGAGCCGGAGGGATTATGTGGTGGAGGACTTGATGTGCTAGTGCATGAATCTTGAACAATTCTTTCCACGTCCTGTATTGAACATTTTCTAAGTCAAGAACAATAGGAAGAACGCTCTTGATGTTAGAAACGGTTAGGGCAGGATGAAACGTGTTCTTATCAGTCATAGTGAATCGAACAAGAAAATTTAGAGAAGAAATTTTTTGGGTGAGGGGTCTCGGTTTTGAGGGAAGCCGAGAGGGAGGTAGGGTTTCTCACGAAAATCAAGAGATAGAGAGAGTAGGAAGAAGCAAAAAAATAACCTAGACTTTTGATACCATGAAAGAAATAATCTCTTGATTATTCTCATTAATGAAAGGGGTATATATACAAGTTACATATAGGAAAATCATTTCTATTCGACATCTAAAACTCTATTATATTTGGAGACTAACTATACAAGTATAGTAAAAGTACAAGACTAATTAAGGTACAAGACTAATACACAATATATACCAAATATACAAGGAACTCGAGATAGGCTACTGCCCAAACTCGTGATGCTCCATTCTTTCAATATACATAAGTATATATGTGCATATCATGTGTATACTTATGTATATTTAACAAATAATTATGACAAAATATTCTATTAATTTTATCTAGATGATTGGCCTTTTGAATTAACATGAGTGTGGTCTTACTTATTCAGTGGCTATGAAAGACAAACAGAGGGATCAAGAAACTTGTTGACCAAAACACGAGAAACAATTTGTTTCAAGATCGACTCGATTGGAATTGCATTGATTTTTCTTCTTTTATTGAATTGATTTACGAGAACAAAATTCAAATTGATGTATACACCAACACCTATTAATAACATACGGAATTCGGTCCCCCGGGGCACAGTCCAATGGCAAAGGGGGGGCTTAAAGCGCTCTAGACACTTGCAGCGTAGAATCGATTCTCAGTGAGAATATTATGCTCTCTTCTGGGGTTGATCCTGGTTGATGCTATCAGTTGTCCAATCTCAAACCCTGGTTATTGGAGCATATCTCCCGATTTACTGGTAATAATATTTAAGGAACGATACTACTACCCTCAGGACTAGTCTGGCGTAAGTCGGAAAACCGAATATAAAAAAAAATATAGGAAATTCAAAATAATTGCTTTTAAGAAAGCAGAGCGGATAGAATTTCTCATACTTGCTCAGTGCATATCTTTCTCATCCCTAGCAAAAGTTGCACGATGAGGACAGTTGCTTATTTTGTTAAGACATAAAAGTGTTCAAATGTCAATTCTACCAAAAAGGAAGGGCATTTCTCAAAATATCTGTCTCTTCCTTTTCGCAAATATTACACAAAATTCTCAACTTTCTAATAGGGAAGCCAGAGTATCTTACCTAATCACTATGTTTTCTTAATTAGTTAAAAAAGCTACATAATATTATGCTAATTATATGTCCTTATCCAGTCTCAATGTTATAGTGGTGGAGCCACTGGCGGATCCATGTATATACATGGTGGTGCAGTTGCACCACCAGATTTTTAATTTTTTTTTGCCTTCTAGGCATAAAAAAAAAAATTGCTATGCAAAATATTATTATTTCATATGTTTGCACCACCAAAATTTATCGCCTGGATCCGCCACTGGGTGGAGCTAATTGTCATTTTAACACAAAAACACGTCAGATAATAGTTATAATCAAGTTTACTTCTTCATAATAATGGTGCACGTGTATATAACTATAAGTTAAGACACATTTGTTGAAATTTGATCACTCCACTAATCCACTTAACTCTTACTATATTGGTCTCTTATTTTTATAATCTTATTCTGTCTATATGCTATAGCAACTAAAACAACTTCTTATTGCATAACATATTAATTTTAACGTTACTAATATCTGACCAAGTTGCTGGATAAAATATTTTTAGTGTACATTATGTTTTATAAGTTGAAACTAGATTTGGTAGGCCACTCTAGTATAATAAAGGGGTTGAAAATGTTTTAATTAACTTAGTTTCACGAAAGAGAAAAAACTTTTCATATCACTCTGAATCTATAAGGATATTTGGGAAAGATCAAAATCTAAATAAATCCAAATTAAGTGGTGGCACTGGTGGATGAACGGTAAGCAGGTGGTGCAGTTGCACCACCAGAATTTTTAATTTTTTTTACTTTTTAGGGTATAAAAATAAATAAAAATTTGCTACGCTAAAAACTATTACTTCGTATGTTTGCACCATCAGATTGTGTTGTCTGGATCAGTGGCGGTAAGGTTAATTAGGGCTATTGAAGTTTACTTCTTATTAGATGGTTAGAAAATTATTTCCTTCCCTACTAAACCGTTGTTTACTTATCAAACATTAAAAATTATGTGAAAAAATATTTATTTTCCTTTAAAAAAATATTTTTCAATGCTATCATACTAAACACACCATAAATAATGTTCATCCAATACAACAAACACAAGTGGATTCAATCAACGGATGTATAGAAGTTAACTGTTGATCAGATGCAATTGTCATTCGCATATGCTCTTCTCATCGTTTCCCGCGTTAAGCAATTTAATACTATGGCACTCATATATCTAAGTAATTTAATACTACAAGTCATCTAGAACAAGAAAAAGTATATTTTGCATGTAAATTTTACTTTAATATTTTTATATATTGCAGAGATTCTTGAAAATTCTCGAGCCTAAGAATATTTAATTACGCAAAACGTTCTTCGAAAAAATTCGCAAGATAATGTGGCACATTTAAGCAAACTATATATTATTTTGTTGCGGACCCTCCCAATTACTTCCAACACAGTTTTTGTTGGAAATTTACTAAATGTGGAATTAAGTTTAACCCATTATTTATTACTCGAACAATTGAGGTCTCGCACGTCGGAAACATCGTTTCCACACACGTGCACACATAGTGTCAAGTATCGTAAATTTCATTAGTGAAAGACATATTGGTACGTGAGTGAAACGTTTGAGACATAGAATGATGGACGATTATTTTCCAAATGACATGTGTTCCACGTTGGTAAATGAAAGAAGAAGTGTAAGATCGAAATGAGTCAGAAAATGGTCGCGACGCCGCCGTAGAGCCGGGGCGCCACCACCCCAAGGGTCGCGGCTCAGCGGCGCCATGACGCCCCAAGGTAGGGTCGCGGCGCTAATTCCATGTTTGGTCACTGGAGCTCAGGCACCGCGACGCTTCGGAGGCAGTGTGATCGTTGGAGACGAAAAATAACTGACTCTTGGGCTGACTTTGGAGCATTAATTCTCCATTATATGGCTCATAAATTCAGCCATTATTTGGCTGAATTGTAACCCAAAATTAAGTGTCATTACATGGCATTGAAGGTCATTACTTGGCTAGTTGGGAAGACATCTTACACACACTATAAATTGAGGCATTTGACTCAATTGTAGAACACACTCCATACTTGTATGATTTAAGAATTTCTGAAAACTCTTCCTCTCTAGCATATTTTCATACACTCAAAAGGTTCTTCTTGAGAAACACTTGAGTTTCTTTTGCTCATTTGTTTGATGTTGTTTTATCTTGGGAGACAGTTGCTCATCAACGTAAAAGGATATATCCGGGGCAACAATGTCTTAAGGACAGAGTGCTAACACTCGACTCAGCACAATTGTAATAAGTGGAGATTTAGTTTCTCTTTGTTTCAGGTTATCAAGATCAAGGAGCTTGTTGCAATTCATTGACGAAGATCCAAGACTCACTCAAGAATAGAAGATCAAGACCACCAAATTTATTGTTATTGTCACAACTCATGTTAGACTTCAAGCCTGTTGTATTGTAATTGTTTAATCTTTTCTAAGCACTAGTAGTAGTTGTATACTATTCCCGTACATCCATTGTGTAACTCAAAATCTTAAGACATTATTGTACTAGTGCTAGAAAAATATATGCCAGTATATCTGCTCCCAGATATAGCTGTGAAACCAATTATGTTGACAGTTCTATAAACAGTTCAAACACTGTCTTTGTCAATAGATTTAGTCCTAGTTTTGGGTCTCTCTTTGGCAATAGTTGTTATCTCCGCTCCCGAGAGTGGTGGAAACAAGCGCCCACAAGAGGTTGAGGTTATCAATCAGGACAAGAGGAGCAGGCTGAAAATGATGATCCATCTTATAGCAAAAACCCTCCATCTCATGGAAAGAAGAATTTGGACACGTCACTGACATGGGTCAGATTCCAAAGGTATGAGTTAATTAGACTTCCTTGTCCATAATATGTTTAGAGAATTTCTAAATAAAAGGGAATTAAAGCAAGGCTAGGAATATGAAGTGTTTTCATTAAAACGTATATTCATTACACCCTAAAATCAGAAAATGGATTACTCACCTTCCCGTTTAAAGATTGGACTATTATAAACAATGGCCGAAAAATAATGGACTTATATTGTAATAAACTGGATTTATGGAGAATCCTAAGCAATGGAAAAGGACTAAGGATAAGGATTGGAGACAAACATGTCACTGTTTCCGACAGAAGATCCGTCTTTTGACAGGATAGTAGTGGACACTCAATCATACAAAGCCTACGGGCGACTGAAGTGGGCCAGATCCGTCACATGACATTACAATATTGGACACTCAGTCATACGAAGCCTACAAGCGACTGGAGTGGATCAGAGTTTCTAGATCTTAAATGATTTGAAGGCCAAAAGAAAGACAGAAATTGGACACTCAGTCTGCCTAGGCAACTGGAGTGGGCCAGAATATCTAGATCTCATACGATCCTGTTACGCCTTAACCACGGGCAAGAGGTTGTTCATGTGAAGAAACACAACCTCCAAAGTAGGAGTTGAAGAGGTTTTCCTCAAAAGGACTTCAGGGAATGGGATCACTCTTACAAGAGGTGATACATGTCCCAAACTTGGTTTCAAGGACGTTGTTGGTCAAACTGGCTTGTGTCTAGCCCAACAAGTCTGTAATAACTAAGAATGGTACAGTACTTCTGTAGCCAAATGGATGATATATGTTGACACCCAATTTTGACCCTCTCGCCCCAACCGTTAACTATAAAATTACGTTATTTTTCAAAATAATTTTAAACAATTTTTTATAATAATAAAATGCAACAATAAAACATTAATACACGCATAAATAAGTGATTTAATAATGGCACCGCATTTTACGAAGAGTATTAAGCACTTCGACTCTCGCGCCCGCATTTATCAATTTTAAGCCCTATTCTATTTCCATTAATTCTTAATAATTTTAATAATAATAAATACGTAAATAAATAAATAATTTAGCAATGACATCGTGTCAAATAGCATAGTCACA
The DNA here is from genome assembly GCA_029844215.1 of Przewalskia tangutica. Taxonomy (NCBI): domain Eukaryota; kingdom Viridiplantae; phylum Streptophyta; class Magnoliopsida; order Solanales; family Solanaceae; genus Przewalskia; species Przewalskia tangutica. The sequence goes on along the minus strand of CM056718.1, from coordinate 136,958,918 downwards.
TTTATTAATACGCAAAGCAATTCCATAATTATTGTAATAATTTAAACCCAAGCTAAAATTAATAAAGCACCTAAAGTCATATTAAGATAATTTAAATAAATGAGATTTTAAATAATAGCGTAGCATTTATAAAAGCATTAAGCAATCCTTAAATATCATATTCGCATTTAGCATTTAAATAATTTAATAATAATTTAAACCTCATTTATTTCCCATTAATTAATTTTTACCTAAAACTAACTCCTAAAACTAATACTCAATTAAATACCTACACCCAAAAAAACCAACCTATTTTCGCCCAGCCCAACTCCCCAACCCGCGGCCCATTTCCTATTTTTACCTAAAGCCCACCAGACCCCATACCTTTCTTCATCCTTCTCCCTCACTAAAAACCCTAAAAAAAAAAGACTAACCTAAACCTAAATCTCTCATCTCCCTACCAACACTAGCCGCACCTCTCCCCAACGTTCACTTACCATAATAACACCAAATCAACCCTAAGAATAGTACCGAAATCACACCAAATCGAGGCCCCAAAACTTACCAAAAATGAATTCAAAATCAGAACGAAATAGCGCAAAATTACCATAAGAATCCTACCAAAAATTATCTCAATCTTACCATAATTTGGAACCCAACATTGAGGCTATATAAGCCAAACCAATTTACAAGAATAAGGAGGACCTTCCTCACGGTCGAATATCCAATAAAGGCATCAAAAAAAAAAGGTAGGCATCAATTTACATATAAAAACCACTAGGCAGCAATCAACATCCGAAATCAGCAAGGCAAAAGAGCACCCTTTTCATAGTTAGGATCCGTCGAACCTTAATCGCATAGCAACCAAACTCCGAGTGGACCGATGACTTGATACCCTGCCTCGGTTCGCTGTCCGGAGAAGGTAAACCCAAACTCCTCTCCATTCCTTTCGTATTACTGCGTTCTTTGTGTGTTAAATATGTGATGGCTTAGTCTGTATGGATTATTGTGTTAGTTGATGTCTGAATACGATTCTGTTGGCTGTATCGGGTTTATTTTTGGAATTTTGTATTCTTAGACATACACGTTTATCGGTCATACCCTGTTGATCTTTAAGTTAAGGTACTGCTCTATGATAGTGTGACAATCCTCTGATTTTTGTGTGTGCGCTATTCTAGTGAAGATTATGGTAAATGTGATTGGTTTGGTATATATTTGGCTTCTAGGATCATGAATTGAATTGTTTAAGGTCTGGGTTGATATCTCTCATATTTGATGTCAAACACTGAATAGTGATACAAGTGTTCAGTCCTATTAAGGATTTAGATTTATGTTTGCATAATTCGTATTTGGATGACCCTGAAGTTAATAAACATCAGAGAAATGAGCTTTTGTTAGTAAACTTGGATAAAGTTGTATACACGTAAGTAGTAGTTTTGAATTCTTGCTCGATGCATTGGATTGGATTGATAATAGTTTAATCTGTTTGGATTTATCTTGCTGTTTTGGGCTAATATAAACATAAGTATTTGGATACGTTATTATCTGTTTATTAATAAGATTGGATATATACTAATCTTTATCTCTCTTTATTTTACATGAAACGCACCGGAGCCGAATGAAGAGTTTCATCGTGAGACTCATCGCGACTTTGTCAAATGAAGACCCGCATCTATGTGTATCCACATTCGCATCCCCGCCTCAGCATTCCTAACACAAAATAGGATAAGATGATGTCGCCACATCTTGAATGCTTCCACGATCATATCCACCTTTTATCTTATTTATTTAGTTGTTATTTAATTATTTAACTTTGTAATTAATAGGTTGTCTAGAACAATTAATCCCTGAATATATGAAATTGGGTGGTTAGTTTTAAAACTGGAAATACACTTCTAATTTATCTATCTTAGGCTTGTCTGACATGTCTAATCTCTTGCATAACAATTAAAATTGCATATCTAATCACGAAGTTAATGCATAACAAAGAAGTTGATTTTCTCTTAAATCACTAAATGACATCATAATTCATTTCATAAAAAATTATCTTCTTATTATCAATTGTAAAAAATACAGAATCGTTATATCATACCTTGCATATATTAATCAAAAAATTGATTTTTTGCAAATGAAAGGCATATTTTTAGTAAATACATCATTTTATAAATACACACTTTAAAGTTGCACGTATATTTTTGTAGCATTAGTCTTATGAGTCTTTTTATAAAAAATGCATTCTTTCATGAAGTTCTTGCAGCATCCTTTTAAACACGTATTTTCAATAGCATAATAATTTACCCTAGGTTTGGCAGGACAACCGCAAGTTAGCGGATCTTAGAGGGTGCCTAATCCCTTCCCTCTAGATTAATAAAGAACTCTTATCCAGAATCTCACACTAGTTTCGCAAACCATAAAAAATGGAGTTAATGTTGACTTTAACCTAGTTAACATTTAGGTGTCATAATTCACCCAAACTAATTAGGTGGCGACTCCGCGAACCCTTTAGCACTTTAGCACTTTAGCACCCTAGCACCACTTTAGCATTTTAGCCCTTTTATCATTCTAGCCTTTTAACACTATTTTAGCACCCTTTAGTTTTTTTTTTGGCATTTTAGCATTTATTTTATTTTTCTAACATCTTTTTATAAAGAAGGAGTTTTATTTAAATGTCGCGGTCGAAAAAGGGCGTGACAGAAATGGCGACTCCACTGGGGAAAAACAGGTTCTTGACCACAACAAACCTAGGGTTATTATTTGGCATTATTTTTGCATTTAATTTTTGTGTGTTGTATTTTATTTTATTTATTTTTATTGTTATTTGCTTTACTGCTTTCCTTAAACTGGCATTCCGCTCATATTTCTTCCACTCTGGAAAATCCACACTATCACACACTACATGTGAGGTGCGCTTGGTGCATCAGCAAAATTCTTTTTTCAAAACCCAAATTTAGGAGAGTTGGTAATATACGTGGAGTGCCCGGTCTAACCGGTGGTCGTGTAGCCTTCTCACTCGAGTTGTCCGCTCGGGAACTTTGCGTCCAGCAAAGCCAAATCTTAGAAACTCAGGATAGAGCTATACCACCCTTTATTTTAATGCATGCATGCATTTACCTTAGGTGGGTCGGTCCTTGGTATCGACACCACAATTAGGGAAAACACCAAACTTGTCGACGGGTTTCTCAACCCAACGACCAACCAGCATATTATGTGTAGCGTAACAATGATATACAAATCCAAACCTAATCATGACATGCCAAAATTGGGAAAAGTGCACCGTCATTTGGTCGCCATTTCCAACAAGAGCATTACAGTTGGAGGGCTTGGACAAATCCATCATAATCTCGCATATGTGACGTTTAGGCCTACATCTGGTGTAAAGAGGGTCCCCACGCATGTTAGGACTCGCTTGCAATGTGACAATTTATGTGCAACATATACTTGCTAAATGTTATTTACATCTTTGCAAAGTTACGTGCTTTACACTAACGCAGTTTGCTACATTTTGTTTAAAAAGGAGTTATCATCTTCCCCAAAGGTCGATTTGTATTTGACTAAGCAATGACATAGCATAGATATTTCACAAGATCAAAGGCACGATCCAGCGACATGACTGATTCAAGGGCATTTGAGCAGAACGAATCGGAACCCGTCTTGGTTCCTATAGACAAAGCAGAGGTCTTAGAAAAAAAAAGCAGTGTAGATCCGATCGAACACCTCGCCCAACTACCGCAGCCAATGGCAACCCTGCAGATCGAAAGTAAAAGGCTCAGAAACCTCACTAAAGCACTCGTCACTGCAAATAACCAAAACAGTCAAAATCCTCCAAATTATCACCAGTACCCTCTTACTACATATCACTTTTACCACACTCAGCCAATATACAATGCACCCATATATCCCGCACAAAACCAAATGTCTACCATACCCCAGCCAAATACAAACCAAGATAAAAGGCCACCACAAACCTATTTTCACAATACACACGAAAACCCCTTGCGATACCCACCCGTGTATACGCCACGACCAAAAGCCCGTCCACTAAACATCTTCACACCCCGCCTAAATGCCACAGAAAGGCCAGCCAAAGTATACATCCATTTAGCCGAGCCTTTGTCGCAGTTGTACGAGAGGTTGAGAGTTCCAGGGATACTCCAGCCAATTCCAAAGAATGTTCCCAATCCCAAGTCCAAAGCTCGTGATAAGAACAAAAGTTGTGCATACCATTCTGGAGCCATCGGACACGACATAGGAAGGTGTTATACACTCAGAGACAAGGTAAGGGAGCCGATCAAATAGGGAGTCATTCAAGTGGAGGAGGCCTCCCCCAATGAGTACAATGAACCCTAAAGGAAGAGATATGTTCCCTTGCCAGAACCCGCTCTGCCTGAATCAGTCATTTATCCAAGCATGCACCACGTAGATATCACAATAAGGAGATACTGATAGCAGAGCATGAAGACCCAGCCAACCATGATACAGAGCAAGGAGGCATATTGGTAGATTGGATTTGCACCCTTATCTAGATAAGAAAAGCAATTTAGTTTAGCAGAATAATTTAAGACTCATATTTAAGTTTTAATAATGTTTTGCTTAAGTTTTCATGTAATTGGAACTACGTTCGACCTGATTCCCTTGGTGGATACGTAGGCGGCCATATCGGCTTCGGTCCCACGTTTAGAAATTTTAGCTTTACCAAATTTCGCTTGAAATTGGAACTACGTTTGACCTGATTCTCTTGGCGGATACGTAGGCGGCCATATCGGCTTCGGTCTCACCTGTAGAATTTTATCCAATTTCGCTTGTAATGAACTACGTCATGACCTGATTCCCTCATGGGGATACGTAGGTGGCCTAAATCGGCTTCGATCACACCATTAGGAAGCTTTCCCTTCATTTTGAAAATAACGAGAATACACATAATATACAAGCAACCCCATTGAGACCCACTTTAGGCCAAACACCCTTTGCATATTTAAAACTGGGACAAGGTAGGAAACCAGACAAGGGTTGCAGGTCCAAACAGGTCAGACGCGCAGATGTCAAGAAACAAAGCTGCGAAGTCAAATACGAACCGACCTCCCCCCCAAAACTCACAAATTTTCTTTGAGCGCAGGTTTCTTCATATTAACAGAAGCAGAAAGAATGCAGCAGAAGCATAAATGGACGATCAACAATCAAAGTTCAAAATCCACAACGAAGTATAGCACACCAGCTCGGGCATAGAGTCAAATTGCAATCCATGCGGTGCACAAACGCACGGTCCACAAAGCGCATAAAGAACATATCTCGTTAGCTGCAGATTTAGCACGCCCGCCCAAGGACAACATCTCAGCATTCGCAGCATCTCACACATCGAACAACAAAGAATCGCCCAGTGCAACGACGCACGCGATTACGCCCGCATAACGACGCCAAGAAGAACACGCCAGGCAACGATGTCATCGCGATTACGCCCGTGAAACGACGCCACGCATTACACGTCCAGGCAACGACGTCATTAGCAACTCGTCCAGGCAACGACGTTATCAGCATTACGTCAAGGTAACGACGTCAGTAGTAACACATCCAGGCAATGACGTCATCAGCATTATGTCCAGGCAACGATGTCATCAGCATTACACGTCCAGGCAACGACGTCATCAGCATTACACTTCCAGGCAACGACGTCATCAGCATTACACGTCCAGGCAACGACGTCAGCAGAAGAACACGCCCGTGCAACGACGCCATCGCGATTACGCCCGCATAACGACGCCATCGCGATTACGCCCGTGCAACGACGACAAGAAGAACACGCCCGTGCAACGACGCCATCGCGATTACGTCCACGCAACGACGTCATCAACATTATGACGCCATCAGCATCACATCTACGCAACGACGCCAGAAATATTACGTATGCGCAACACGCCAGCAGCAACACGTCCAGGCAACGACGTCATCAGCATTACGTCCACGCAACGACGTCATCAGCATTTCGTCTACGCAATGACGACAGCAACAATCACAACGCGTCCGTGCAAGGACGAAAGTCACAGCAGTTGCAGCATCACATCAACACAACAAACATCACAATTTTACAGGATAACATTTTCTACTCACACAGTTACATTGCTTATAAAATTATGCGTTATCATTTTTCCGTAACAGTTATGCACTAACCGTTTGCTTAAGTCTTAACATGCAGGAGCATGAGCACACCGTGAATTTTCTCTTATAGCGAACCGGGACAATTTGTTGGGGGGTCAACCTTCACAGCAAATGGCAGAAGCGGCATCGAGCGTCGGTCCACTCATTCCACATCGCCAACAAGCCCAACATCATCATAAGTCGATACCTCTCCCCAACGTTCACTTACCATAATAACATTAAATCAACCCTAAGAATAGTACCGAAATCACACCAAATCGAGGCCCAAAACTTACCAAAAATGAATTCAAAATCAGAACGAAATCGCGCAAAATTACCATAAGAATCCTACCAAAAATTATCTCAATCTTACCATAATTTGGAACCCAACATTGAGGCTATATAAGCCAAACCAATTTACAAGAATAAGGAGGACCTTCCTCACGGTCGAATATCCAACAAAGGCATCAAAAAAAAAAAGTAGGCATCAATTTACATATAAAAACCACTAGGCAGCAATCAACATCTGAAATCAGCAAGGCAAAAGAGCACCCTTTTCATAGTTAGGAACCGTCGAACCTTAATCGCATAGCAACCAAACCCCGAGTGGACCGATGACTTGATACGCTGCCTCGGTTCGTTGTCCGGAGAAGGTAAACCCAAACTCCTTTCCATTCCTTTCGTATTACTGCGTTCTTTGTGTGTTAAATGTGTGATGGCTTAGTCTGTATGGATTATTGTGTTAGTTGATGTGTGAATATGATTCTGCTGGCTGTATCGGTTTATTTTTGGCATTTTGTATTCTTAGACATACACATTTATCGGTCATACCCTGTTGATCTTTAAGTTAAGGTACTGCTCTATGATAGTGTGACAATCCTCTCATTTTTGTGTGTGCGCTATTCTAGTGAACATTATGGTAAATGTGATTGGTTTGGTATATATTTGGCTTATAGGATCATGAATTGAATTGTTTAAGGTCTGGGTTGAAATCTCTCATATTTGATGTCAAACACAGAATAGTGATACAAATGTTTAGTCCTATTAAGGATTTAGATTTATGTTTTCATAATCCGTATTTGGATGACCCTGAAGTTAATAAACATCAGAGAAATGAGCTTTTGTTAGTAAACTTGGATAAAGGTTGTATACACGTAAGTAGTAGTTTTGAATTCTTGCTCGATCGGATCGATTGATAATAGTTTAATCTGTTTGGATTTATCTTGCTGTTTTGGGCTAATATAAACATAAGTATTTGGATACGTTATTATCTGTTTATTAATAAGATTGGATATATACTAATCTTTATCTCTCTTTATTTTACATGAAACGCACCGGAGCCGAATGAAGAGTTTCATCGTGAGACTCATCGCGACTTTGTCAAATGAAGACCCGCATCTATGTGTATCCACATTCTCATCCCCGCCTCAGCATTCCTAAGACAAAAATAGGATAAGATGATGTCGCCACATCTTGAATGCTTCCACGATCATATCCACCTTTTATCTTATTTATTTAGTTGTTATCTAATTATTTAACTTTGTAATTAATAGGTTGTCTAGAACAATTAATCCCTGAATATATGAAATTGGGTGGTTAGTTTTAAAACTGGAAATACACTTCTAATTTATCTATCTTAGGCTTGTCTGACATGTCTAATCTCTTGCCTAACAATTAAAATTGCATATCTAATCACGAAGTTAATGCATAACAAAGAAGTTGATTTTCTCTTAAATCACTAAATGACATCATAATTCATTTCATAAAAAATTATCTTCTTATCATCAATTGTAAAAAATACAGAATCTTTATATCATACCTTGCATATATTAATCAAAAAATTGATTTTTTGCAAATGAAAGGCATATTTTTAATAAATACATCATTTTATAAATACATACTTTAAAGTTGCACGTATATTTTTGTAGCATTAGTCTTATGAGTTTTTTTTATAAAAAATGCATTCTTTCATGATGTTCTTGCAGCATCCTTTTAAACACGTATTTTCAATAGCATAATAATTTACCCTAGGTTTGGCAGGACAACCGCAAGTTAGCGGATCATAGAGGGTGCCTAATCCCTTCCCTCTAGATTAATAAAGAACCCTTATCCATAATCTCACACTAGTTTCGCAGACCATAAAAAATGGAGTTAATGTTGACTTTAACCTAGTTAACATTTAGGTGTCCTAATTCACCCAAACTAATTAGGTGGCGACTCCGCGAACCCTTTAGCACCCTAGCACCACTTTAGCATTTTAGCCCTTTTATCATTCTAGCCTTTTAGCACTATTTTAGCACCCTTTAGTTGTTTGTTTTTGGCATTTTAGCATTTATTTTATTTTTCTAACATCTTTTTATAAAGAAGGAGTTTTTATTTAAATGTCGCGGTCGAAAAAGGGCGTGACAATATATTTGTAATCCGTGCATCTATGCCTTCATAGAATAAGACACGTTAAATACAAAGTCATCCAAAACTAATTAAGTTGAGATTGTTGCCGTCTGTCAACATAAACCCTTAAATGAATGTGAGGTAGGCGAAGAGACAAAATTACCTTTCCATTCCATCAAAGGAATAGCGAGAAAAACACTGCTCCTCTATAACATAGTCACGCCTACGTGGGTGATTTGACGCTTGTACAAATAGAGGGGGGAGACAAGAACGTTGTGATCTTCATCGACGATAGTACAACGTAGTGGTTCCTTTGTTTGTTGAAAATCAAGGATGAAACTATTGAAACTTGGGAGGCTATTGTAGTTCAGGCGCTGCGGCGCCTCCCAGGCAGGGCCGCGACGCTTCGGAAACAGAATTTGAAAGCCTACAAATTGAGGAATTCATAGGGATAGAGGGGTATAATGTGAAGCATCGTTTATCAAATGACTCACTTCAGAGTAACGGTGTTTGCCAAGCGCAGATATGTATGCCTAAGATATTTGGGGTGTCACGACCCAACCCCGGGACCGCGACTGGTGCCCTATCGGGGCACCCTGTCAGGTATACATCAGAGAATAGAAGCGGGACATACATACACAATACCTGAATATAGCAACATCACTGGCTAGCCGACAAGGCCGCCTTTCATAGATTAAACATACTCAAAAGTAAACCGTACAACTTGTTCTTACAGCCCAAACCACAAACGTGACTACATACCTCTAGGAATAACAACTGTGGCGGGACAGGGCCCCGTCATACCCCTGAATGTACATAATACCTATAGCATCAGGGAAAAACCGTACCAACAAAACAAGCCTAAGGAAGAATGGAGCTTCAGACACCAGACCAGTGATCCTAATGATGAGGATCCACCACCTGCTTACCCTTACCGCAGCATTTAACGCAGAGGAAGGGGGTCGACATAATATGTACTAAGGCATAAATCGAAAATACTGTAATAAGATCATAAGTTTAAAATATCTGGAGACATGTATGAAAATCAGTTTACAGAACATTGTGCCTTACTAACAATGAGAATATCAAAGCCTTGTACTATACTGCATGAAAATAGGAAGCTCATGGTCAAAGCAAGGTCATCCGCCCCGCAGTATCATTAAGCACTCCTACTCCTGGGACTATTTCACCCGCATGGGTCATGTGGACCCGCATGAGGTATTCTCGCATAGGTCAGATCACCCACACGGGACTATTTCACCGCATGAGCCCTACGGACTCGCACGAGGTATTCCTCGATCGCGGGTAGCAAATCCACGTAATATACAAATGTCACAACCACATTGGGAGCATACCCGGAATCCCACATCACCGCTCAGACGCCCGTAACCTCGCGCCGCATGCCCTAATCCTCATCGTAAGCATGTCCAAGGTGCATACCCGTGGAATCCCACCTCACCGCGGCGACGCCTTAAATAAGCTCATACTATGACCATGGAAGCATACCCGTGGAATCCCACATCACTGTCGGTACGTCCAGGTAACCTCGTGCTGCATGCCTCGGAATCCCTCATCGTAAGCATGTCCAAGGTGCATACCCGTGGAATCCCACCTCACTGTCGGTACGTCTTAAATAAGCTCATACTATGACCATGGAAGCATACCCGTGGAATCCCACATCACTGACGGTGCGTCCAAGTACTTTCATAACTTCTTTAGACTTTCATTAATCTACAAAATAAATCTCATTCTTAACCTTAAGGCACCTTCTCATTTCTTAATCGAATCCGGAGAAATTTAACCCGAAGTACTATGTACTTCTACTCTTTCAAAAGATCCCTTCTTCATATAGAAATTCCCATTTTACACTCTAAGCAATTGATGCCTTTTAAAATCAAATTGCCCTTCTTAATTTCGATTATTTCATCTTTGTTTACCTTATTCAAGAAAACCAACTCTTTAACCTTCCATAAAGTTATTATAACAAACTCCCCATAAAGTCGTTATACTAACTTTATGCTTTAGAAATTAAGACATTCTTATCCTTTCATAAGGCTGTTATAACTAACTTCCCATAAAGCCGTTATAACTCCTTATAAACAATTTCGTCCTTTTATTAACCAAGAGACTTATACTTCAAATCAGTTTACACAATTTTCAAAATACTTCAAGTATACCAAAGGATTTACTTTATTCAAAACACGTACGTCTACCGTACTATATAGTATAACTACTCATGCTCAAGAGATAAGAAAGTTCCACATACCTCTCCGGTTAATCCACTTGCTAAGTCCAATACACCACACGTAGTATGTCAACCTATAATGACCATAATAAGTTTAATAACCTCAAGCTACAACATAGAATATCCCAAGTTCAAAGTCACTAAATTCTATGGAAAATTGGGCAGCATTTCCTTCGTTTCTACATACTTTGCCACCTTTTTCAAGGCCGAATTCATCATCCAAACGCCACATTTAAGGCCCAACAATCCAAACATTTCAAAGGGGATTACACACCTAAACTTGGATATGTAAAATTCTGCCCCACAATGTACAACAACTAACTTAACAAGTTTAAGGTAGTATTTTGGCTACAACATGCTTACATATCATTCTTATCCAACCCTTTCATATCCAAACCATATTTCTTGCATGAAATGTATCTAAGGGCAATATTTACCACTACAAAATCTTTCTTCTTCACATGCAACACCAAAAACTAGCTACAAGAAAAGAATTGTTACCTTAGAGCTTTAGCCAAATTATTCCAACAAGTTTGCTATCCTCCTCTCCAAAAACACCACCACAATAACTCCTACAAGCTAGCCAACAAGCTTCCTTCTTGCCAAACTTTTTAGATTTTTCCTCAAGCTTTGATTTCCTCTTGAGATTCTAGAGAGAAGGGAGAGTTTCTAATTTAGAGAGAGAGAAGAGCTTTGAAAGATGACCAAGTCTTCAAGACTTGGTCAATATATAGGACATGCAAAAATTAGATGGGGGTGACACTTGTCACCCTCCCATGGCCTTTTTAAAAGAAGAAATCTGATTTTCCTCAGTTTTTCCGCCAGAAATTCCGCCTCGGCCGCTGGCTCGGCGCCAGCCGCAAAACCTCCGCAGCCTCGTAACTTTCCGTGCCGCGTTCGCTTCCGGGCCGCGCTGCAACTTCAGCGAACCTCGATCAATCGCACCGCGCTCGCATCCGCGCCGCGTCCTCGAGGCTTCGATCAAAACACCTTTCGTCCCAATCTGCGACCGAACTTGTAATTCCCATAACTTTCTACTCCGATGTCCTATCAACGAACGGTTGGTTGCGTTGGAAACTAGACTTAACGAACTACGCACTAGGCCTTTGAAACACCTAATAACTCTCAATGTAACGGGTCATAACCTGCCTCAAAGTTGACTAAAAACCCATTCGAAATAATCCGTCAACCTATCTTTCGAAAATTTTAAGTCTTAACCCCTTTCGTACGCTCTCATACGCATGGCCAGAACTACGGGGTGTAACATGGGGCAAGGCGATCCATACCGCTAATGCGATTCTCAACAAAACTCTGCATAAGAATGGATAACCCTCCATGTAAAACATGGAAAGAATCCCATATACAAATGTTATGATATGGGGTAGTGTGGCAAGTGTTGAAATACCAAAGCCAAAGTGGGTCAAGTTGGACCTAAGACTGTAGATTTCATATCCACTAGATTTTCAAATAACAATAGTGCGTATTGCATCTTGGTGTCAAAGAGTGTTGAATTCTTTGAAGGGAACGTTCCTTGAGAAGGAAAAAGAAATAATTGCTCAAGGTTAACAAGAACCTGCAAGTTCCTGACTGTCCGAAACTAGATGTTCCAGATCTTTAGGACTCAGAAGTTGCTGATCCGGAACTTAAAGTTTCAGATCTACAAAACTCAGGGATTCTAGATGTTGAACCGAGATAGAGCAAAAAGAGGGGAGAAAGACTTGTTTCAGGCCTTCTAGATTATATGGTTAAGTATGAACCATGGACAATTAACAAATAATTGTCATATCCAAAAGCGCTGCTTTGGAAAGAAGCTAAAAAGAGAGAAATAGACTACATAAGATAGAACCACACTTGTGTGATGATTATATTCCTCCGGGAAAGAACCTCTGGGTTGGAAACGTGGATACTCAAATTGTGTACAAAGTTAGATGGATCTACTGATGAGTATAAGGCCTCGACTCATTGGACATGTAATACTATGTGAATAGCTTAACCACCAGGGTCACCGCAGTCTTGCAAGACATGAATATTGAGACAACTTTCTAACCGGAGAGTTGATTTTGTGGACTGTTGGACTTCTTCCTGAACTTTCATTCTGGTCCCTGAAATGTTTACATTTTGGTCCTGGAAATTTCAGATAAAACAGAAACAATGAATCTGACTACAAAAATATTGATTCTGAAGCTAGAAAGCCAGCAGTTGGAAAACCAAAAGTCTGAAAGTGGAAGAAGAAAGTAATACGGAAAAACCGAGAGGTACGTGGTTCCAGGGAAGAGAAAAAAGTCTGTCAACTTTTCAAATCTCTGTGTGGGCTGAAACAGGTCCCGAAGCATTGGCACGAAAACTTTGATAGTACTCTACTATCGAAGGGTTTCTTCATTAATGAGTGTGAAAAATGTTTCTACATGACAGGTAATTCTAACTCATTCATCATGATGTGTCTTACGTAGACGACAGGTTGATCACAGGGATAGGTCCTAGGTTGATCCTAGAGACTATGAGTATGTTAAAATGATGTTTTAACATAAATGATATGGGTATTACATATGACATCGTAGGAATTGGGAATTCCAAGACATCTAACGGACTGGTCTAAACCAAACTCATCTGTGAGGTATTTTTTACAGTCTCGTTGAAGTCACCAATGGATTTGAATCATGGGAAATGATTGGAATCATGGTGCACCTGTATACCAGGAGCGATATGCGCAGTTTACATGTATTCAATATATTTTACACACTATAATTGATCTGGTATCGACTCATAAAGAAGATTGGTTGAACTAAGGTTCACTGGTAATTATCGATAGAAGGCGTTAAATGAGATATGACGACATCTGAATTATTCACTTATCTATGGTTTATGGTATTCTGGATGTCCAGTGGTTCTGGGAGAACTCAGTTATGCAACCGACATCGACGCGTAATGTTGAAGCCACGCTGACGTGTATGCGTGTCTTTGAAATCCTCTACAAAGCCAGATCGACCGATTCGTGATGGAATCGGAGTTGATCGCTTTGTACAAAGCATGATGAGAAGTTGAGCAACTTCACGACCTCTTAGAGGATGTCCCTTATTTAGAGTAACTCGTGCCTTCGCTAGTTATACACTGTAAGGGCACAGATGACGGCGTCTGGACATATCTATCGCAGACATAAGACTGTATGTCAGTTGATCGGGTGACACATCCTCGATTGCTAATCAAAGGATATAACAGACCATTTAAATTAAGGACTACCCGAAGATCAAGAGTTCTGCAGGTCAAGGGGAAGAATCTCAAAACCCAAATCAATACGAACCTTTTGCGGTGGATACCCAACCATACTGACTGGAGATCCCAAGAATTTGGTTCAATGAGAAAATTAAATCGCAAAACGTTCAGTTGAGCGCTTTGGTGGAAGCAAGAGAACTTCGGATAATGATTTATGTAAAGAAACATGAATCGAAAGTCATTACCGCGATAGACCTTAAACTGCTACCTGTAGAGGGGTAAAGGTTAAGTATCCAAAACCTTTAATGATCCTCAATGATTGAGGTTAGGTTTGGGAAAACTTTTAATGGTTTCTAACACTCGTGGAGTGGGGTATAGCAAGATACCTTGTAGGATACCATCTATTTAAGTGCGAGTACATGCCGCCTCAAATGAACGCACTTAAGAATCCAAGCGTGTTCACGACCACAACGGACAAAACATTAAGAAGAACAGAGTAAGAAAGGTGTGTTGGTACCATTGTCTTGGCATACACTAAACACTGTCGGTTCAAGATATCACGTTCACCATGCAGTAAGTATGTCCGATGGTATTCTACTATGCAAGGTTCAAATCTACGACTACCTATCCAGATACAACATCGGTCGGCCATTAGATTGCTAGAAATGCATCTTGTGGGTGCGCCAGAATCTCTCTCAAGAGGGGATTGTTGAAAATTTACTAAATGTGGAATTAAGTTTAACCCATTATTTATGACTCGAACAATTGAGGCCTCGCACATCGGAAACGTCGTTTCCATACACTTGCACACATAGTGTCAAGTATCATAAATTGCATTAGTGAAGAGATATTAGTACGTGAGCGAAACGTTTGAGACATAGAATAATGGATAGTTATTGGTCAAATGACATGTGTTCCACGTTGGTAAATGAAGGAAGAAGTGTACGAAGTGTAAGATCGATGGAAAAGGTCGCGCCGCCGCCGTAGAGCCAGGGCGTCGCGGCGCCACCACCCCAAGGCCCGCAGATCAGCGGCGCCCCAAAGGTAGGGTCGCGGTGCTAATTCCATTTTTGGTCACTGGAGCTCAGGCACCGCGATGCTTCGGAGGCAGTGTGACCGTTGGAGACGAAAAATAATTGACTCTTGGGCTGACTTTAGAGCATTAATTCTTCATTATATAGCTCATGAATTCAGCCATTATTTGATTGAATTGTAATCCCAAATTAAATGTCATTACATGGCCTTGAAGGCCATTACTTGGCTAGTTGGGAAGACATCTTATACACACTATAAATTGAGGCCTTTGGCTCAATTGTAGAACACACTCCATACTTGTATGATTTCAGATTTTCTGAAAACCTTCCTCTCTAGCATATTTTCATACACTCAAAAGATTCTTCTTCAGAAACACTTGAGTTTTCTTTACTCATTTGTTTGATGTTGTTTATCTTGAAAGACAGTTGTCCATCAACGTAAAAGGATATATACGGGGCAATAATAACTTAAGGATAGAGTGCTAACACTCGACGCATCACAATTGTAACAAGTAGAGAGTTAGTTTCTTTTGATTTCAGGTTTTCAAGATCAAGGAGTTTGTTGCAATTCATTGGCGAAGATCCAAAGACAGAAGATCCAAGACTTTCTCAAGAATAGAAGATCGAGACCACCAAATTCATTGTTGTTGTCACAACTCATGTTAGGCTTCAAGCCTGTTGTATTGTAATTGTTTATCTTTTCTAAGAACTAGTAGTAGTTGTATACTATTTCCGCACATTCATTGTGTAACACACAGTTTTACCATTCAAACTCAACATTTCATACTTAACATCATGTAAAACAAGTGATTTGGGCAACGTAG
Source organism: Przewalskia tangutica (assembly GCA_029844215.1). Classification (NCBI taxonomy): domain Eukaryota; kingdom Viridiplantae; phylum Streptophyta; class Magnoliopsida; order Solanales; family Solanaceae; genus Przewalskia; species Przewalskia tangutica. The sequence goes on along the minus strand of CM056718.1, from coordinate 136,943,106 downwards.
AACTCATAATAGAATTGAAAATTAAATGAAAATTTTCAAGGTGCAGTATCAGCATTACCGCAGCCTTGCCAGTGCATTGCAGTATCTCACTTTATGAGGCCTGATATTTCCTATGTGGTCCAGCAAGTTTGTTTACACATGCATGATCCGAAAGAAGAACATATGGGGATCTCAAAAGGATTATGCATTATGTTAATGGTACTCTTCATTTCGGACTTCATCTGTATAAGTCATCCATCACGAGTCTGTGTGCCTACACTGATGCGGAGGTGGCTGCCTAGACACACATCGATCCACTTTCGACTATTGTGTATTCTTGGGTGATAACCTCGTAACATGGTCATCCAAACGTCAGTCCACACTATTTCGATCGAGTGTAGAGGCAGAATACTGAGGGGTGACCAATGTTGTTGTTGAACTCGCCGCTTCAGAATCGCATCGGAGCTTCATTGTCGACCGAAAGTGGCAACATAGTTTATCGTGACAACGTGTAAGTGCGATGATTGTTCAGCGCTCGAGGAAAGAAGAATCGCTTAACCGCCTCTCTGATTGGAATTGAGGGCTCAGACTTAAGCTTAAGAAATTACTTAAGTCAAGAGAATAGGCAAGAGTAAGGAAATGAGACGACTAGCAAGAAATTGAATAGTGAAATTATTTGCGTAGCAGTTCGAGAATTTCTCTCCGAATTTCTCAATTTGGCTGGCAATCATGTTCAGCATCAACGCACGAAACACATTGAAATGGATATCTTGTTTGTCCGAAAAAAAGTTGTTTGTGGTCAAGTACGTGTTCTCCACGTTCCTTCCCGTTATCATATAGCTGACATCTTCACAAAAGGTCTTCCGCGCGTTCTTTCCGATGATTCAGGGACAGTCTCAGCATCCGAGAACCTCCAGCTAAGACTGCGGTATGGGGATATCTCATAAGTAACTCTCATTTATTATAATTAATTTGTAATATATTGTAATTAGTATCTCTTTATTGTAGGTAAGGTAGATTAGTTTTCCATTATTCAATCCTAGGTTTATTGTATATATATATTGTATCTTTGGAATATTATTAATCAAGGAATTATCTTCTTACACTAGTGTTGTATAGATTAACTTAATTTGATAATATAAGTACAACAATTAATTTATTCAATAAACTTAGATGCCATCGAAAGGGGAAATAAAATAAAACAGAATATTGAAAGGAAAAAGAAAAAACAGCCGGAATGTTTTTTTTTTACTTTAAAAAGTGTTCTATGATAGTGGAATTTGATTGATAATGATATGTTACAATTAAGGAAAAAAATAAGGATAATGTTATAATATATTTTCTACTTTTCTTACAAACTACAGTTGCAGATATGTATTCTAGACATGTGTATTTGTGAATACCCCAAGTTCTACTAACAGTTATCTTTCTAATCTAACTTTATATCCATTTTATTATTTATTATTTTCTCTTCTTTTTTTTTTTTTAAAAAAAACATCTCCTTACCCTTAGAAGGGTCGTGACTCGTGGGGACCTTAGGGGGTGGTGGGTGGTTGATTTTAATGGTTTGGCTGTACGGCATAAACTGTAATTGAACACTTGTACCGTAGTGAGTCTAGTGCCTTTCCTATAAAGTTCCCACATGAAAAAACTATTATTATATAATTAATAGCACTTTATCTCCATTTTATTTCTCAATTTTAACTCTTCAAGCTGGCACTGTTAGGCAGAAGGCCAAATCAAAATTGATATTCACATCTTTTCTTTTTTTTTTGTTTTTTTGACGGCTTAATCCGCACCGCTTAATCTTTCGAGTCAAGACAGGGTAAATTCGGCCGACGCACCGCAAACCACGCCACCGATTAACCACACTTGGCAAGTCGTATGTGACATCAACCAAGAAAATTTACGCAGGATCGAACTCGCCATGCGGCCGTATTTCTACTACTACACCAACTCGCTACTCATGTTTGATATTCACATCTTATTCCATACATGGCTATAGTGTTATATTTTCTCTGTTGTTTTATTATTGGTCGGTCGGTATTAAAAAAACAAAAATTAGTTTTGAGGCGCAATTGCGAATGGAATTCAAAAAGTTAACCTTTTAGTTAGTTTTTAAGCCTTTGTTGGTAATAAATGACACGCGTATTATGTCTCTATCATGTGATATTATGTGCTAGCTAAGCCTTATAAAGCAACTCTTTTAAGTATTGAACTTGGATTTAAGCACTCGAGGTGAAAATCATTGGACAGTTGGGATTTTGTAAGGTTGGTATAACAACAGATTAAAAAAAAACTAGTTACTTGGTTTTATGTACAATCCTAAAACTATAGCCATGAATTCTCTTTAAAATTGTGGTGAAACGCAATTACAGCTGAAAAATAGAAAATAGAAATAATAATTTCTTCATGTTAAAGTGGAATATCTCGCCTTTTATAGATTTAAGCTCATTGTAGTAGTATTTTCATCATAATCCTCTTGATGTGTTTTCTTCAGAATACAACCGTTTCAACAATATTGTATGACTCTAACAAACTTTGAACAAGTTATTGAGTCCAAAGATCTACAAAAAAAAAAAGAACACCTTTCTTTAACACGTAAAACTCTTGTTTACAACACTAGATCGCGGGAAGCAATGACGAATGCAGAATTTTCACCAAAGAATTCATCATCTATTATATATACATAAATATATATTTTTATTTTGTATATACGTATAGAACCTGATGAAAAGATCATACAATAATGATTTAGAAGTAGTTTTGGTCATTTTCTCCATCTAATTTCTTCCGCCCCTCTAGTTCTTCCATTAATGAAAATTGTAGGTGTTTACGTCGGGTTCGTACACGCAGCGGAATTTGAAAATTTATGTTTCAAACCCGACGACGGTCGAACTGCAGTATGATAAGTAATAGAAAATACAAACACAAAGAATAATGTAAAACTTCGACAGGAGACTTACATTCTCGAAGCAATCAGCCAAGCAATTGAATCTTCTGAAACTTTGTGTAGTCCGAGGGTGCACACGCAAACGTCCCTCGATTTTCAAGTTATAGAACTTTGATGTAATTGCTAAGTCAGGAATGCTAGGGATTCTGACAGAGTTTTAGAAGAGATTGACCTCTCTTAGGTTTTGTATATATTGAAATGGGAGGTAAGCCCTCTATTTATAATTGCAAAATAGAGGCTTAGGGTTTCCGCCGGGCCCAAAGAAAATCGATCGCAAAATTCGCATCGCTGTATCCGACAGCACCGTGGTGTCGCCATTGTTCTTGGCATCGCAGTCCCAAAACAGGGCACCGCGGTCCTGTCTTATTTTTCAGTCTTTTCCCATTTTAATGTCCCCGTCATCAACCGAACATATAGGTATAATCTTCTTCTAATTACATCCTTCAATCGACGGAATATTTGACTTAGTATTACCCTTCAGGCCTTTACATATCATCACTAATTACATTAGGATCTTCACGGAACTCCTAGACTGCGCCGGAAGACGACCCAATATGTAAAATTTAGCTACACAAAATGTGAACTGAACCTATATGTGAGAAGATAAAATTCTTTCATTCTTGACACACTCAATCAAGCTTAGGATATGTCAAGTGTCTATCTAAATGACTTGATTATTATAACTCATCTATATTAGTTGACAACAGGACCATGTCACAGACATGTCCAATGCATTGGTCAATGACTTAGTCAACCTAATATCATATTAGTACCTGAGTGTTCACTCGAATATAAATTCAAGGAATGAATCCTTTCTTGGCTCACATACCACCTTTAATCTACTTCGTAATGCACCCAAAACAAGCCGCGTCTCAACCTATAAGGCATTTGAGCTTAGGACATGATCAAAGTACATCACTCCGTAAACAAGATAATATTGACCTCAAGTCTAAGAATTTTTATCTCCCACACGCCGATGACATTATAGACATATAACAAAACAGAACATCAGCAGGGCATACCAATACTTCAACAAGTATCCATGTGTCCATCACGAGTTGCCATAACTCGTAGCAAGTGGGATATATTACATCCCCTAAGGATATGATGCAGATCACATGTCGACGTATCGCATATCATCGATATCCCAATTTCGATGATCATTAGTCGAGGTAATTTAAGAGTTACGTTATAACATTAATTCTTACATCATTAATAAACATGTAACCTCTAGGGATGCATTTATAAAAAATTATAAACAATCAACTAATAATTCAACAAATGCAAGTTGCCATAATATTAATCATCATTAATATAAATACGAATGTGTATAAAGTATATTGTGTCCTAATACAGATTGTCTCTAAGACATACATATACTTTCAAAAATATCCTAGAGTAGTGGTTTAGAAGAGTTATGACCATTCCTACTTAATAGCCAAAATAATAGAATTATTATTATTATTATTATTATTATTATTTTATTTTAATATTGAAATGTAATATTCTCCAACAATAAGTTATTACATTTTCGAGTTATAACTAAGCAACTAAGGTAGTAGCAACCTTATCCTATCTATATAACGATTTTAATTAATGCCGTGACAATGCATAAGATTAGGCACAATTTTAGGCCCGTGAATTCATTCCTGAAATCTTCTCGAAGATAACCATGAGAAATGATGAGGTTAACAATTTTGTTTGTTCTTTCACACTAATTATTAGCACACGACAATAAAAGAAGAATACGCAGCTCCATTCGTTATATATATTTCTGGAAATGCAAGCAGACAAGGTTTCCGGGAATTTTTCCTCCACCCACAACAACCTCATCCTGTTCATATTTGCATTGCAACAATCTTAGGAATTTAAAATAGGGGAAGGTTCAAAATTACTCTTTTTTTTCTTATTCGGTGTCAGATATTCACATTAAAATTTGACTAAATTTAAATTCACACCGAAAAATATCACATTAAGGGATAAAACACTCCCTGTCAAAAATGACTATATACCTAGAGGGACTCAAACCCACTCCTAAAATATTTGATTTGTCTTATGTTCACCTTTCGACCGGTCCTTGAAGGCCCCATACTGTTATTTTTGTCTTAAATGTGTCCCTCCCTCGAACGGAGTGTGTTAGATAGTTCGTAATATATAGAGGTATTGAATTAATTTTTTTTTTTTTTTGAAAGAGCATGATTATTCTGATCTCTTAAGTTTTATAATATAAGGACTCTCTTAAAGTAGCATAAGAAAAATATGCAGGTTCAACATGGACTTTGCGGTTATCCTAAAGGAAAATGTTTGTATTGTCTCAATATATATACAGACAATATCTCTTTAAGGAAAATCGATTCTTTCATGCTTCAAACCCATTTCTTCTTCAATTTTGGACCGTCTACCTTTGAAATGTCTTTTTTGTTGTTGGTAGAAATGAGAATTACATTATTAGCTTATATGCATCTTAACAATATAGGTAAAAATAGTGTAAGAAAGGTTAAACAGAATCAAACAAAGACTGAGTCGAGAGATGTCTCTCTGTATTTAAGACAAAATTGCCGTTATATATATATATATATATATATATATATATATATATATATATATATATATATATATGCTTTTACGGTAATGGACAATAGTCTCCCAAGATAAAACAACAACCATCAACAATGCAAAGCAGACAAGGTTGACTCTAGCGAAGCATGAATATTGAAAAGATTGCTAAGAGAGATGAGTGAATTATGTATTGAATTCTATGCATACTCTTTTTTCGAGTTCTGTTTGTATGTATTCTGAAATGAACTGAAGGGATTAATTTTTATGTGAAAGAGGAGGTTGTTTCTGACTGTTAAAGTAAAATTAGTTGTACTGTTTCAGAATTGTTGCAACGTTAATTTCCGAAATTTCCAGGTCCAAAATGTAAATAAGAAACATTTCAGGGACCAAAAAAATTCCAGAAGACAGCATGCAGCCTGCAACCCGTACCCGAACTCGAGCCCAGACTGGACAAGCGAGCGGGCGGCGACGACGCGCGTGTCGTGCTTAGCCCCGAACCCAAGCTCATCTAGGTCATCCCTCTTCTAAACACATGGATTACCCCTTGAGGTCCCAAACCCTTACTTAAAAATAAAGTTTATATAGTGCTTAACCCTTCCATCTTCTACCTATGTGGAAGATTTGTTATTTGGCCAAAAATCATCCATCTATTTATGTCTCAAATACCTTACTTTGTGTACCAATATCTCTTTCATATCTTAACGAAATTTGACGATACTTGACACTAATATCATCTCCTCATTTAGTAGATTAGGCATATGTGAATAAATAATGGTTCCGGCATATGGGGTCCATATGTTTAAGTAATTAAAGAAGGGAGAAACGCAATCTCACATAGTTAAATTTTCAACAATACCCTCTTGAAAGAGAATTGGTGCACACAGGGTGCCAAAGTTCAGCAATTTTTCAGCGTAAAGATATTGCATCAGGAAATGTAGCTTTCGTCTTTGAACCTTCCTTAGTCGATTACCATCGGATTTACTTACTGTGCGGTAAATGTGATGTCTTGAACCGTCATTTTTTAGTGTAAACCAAGATGATGATATCAACACAATAACTCTTCTTATTCATTTATTCTTATTGTTTTGTCTGTTGTGGCCATGGAACTCTTGTTTCAACATATGCAATACCCATATCTTTCATGTCGAAATATTGTTTCAACATATTCTTGGTTTCCATGATCAAGTTTAGACTACCTTTGCTGATGAGCATGTCATCTACATAAAGACATATCATGACAAATGAGTCAGAGTTCCCTTTTATATATATAAATTTATCACATTCATTTATGGAGAAACCGTTTGATAATAAAGTATTGTCAAACTTTTCATGCAATTATTTCGGAGCTGGTTTGAGTCCGTACAGAGACTTAACAAGTCGACATACTTTCTTTTCTTGTCCTGGAACCACATACCCCTCGGGTTGTTCCATCTATATTTTCTCTTCCAACTCTCCATTTAGGAAGGTTGTCTTAACATCCATTTGATGTATCTCAAGGTCCCGCAAAGCTACAATGGTTATGAATACCCCTTGTAGACGTTAATATAGACACAGAGGAGTATGTGTCGAAGTAATCGAGGCATTCCTTTTGTATGTAGCCTTTGTCTATTAATTTGGCCTTATAATTGTCAATAGTTTCATTTGCTTTGTACTTTCTTTTGAGTATCAACTTACAACCCAAAGGTTTGCTTCCCAGATGAAGATCAACCATTTCCAAGTATGGTTTTGCATGATGGAATATATTTTGCTTTCTATAGTTTCTTTCCAAAGTGGTGCTTCTGGAGTTGACAATGCTTTCTTAATTGTCCTCGGTTCGTTTTCAACCATATATGTTAGAAAATCTGGACCAAAGGTTTTTTCCTTTTTAGACATTTTGCTCCGTCTTGGTTCAACCTCTGGAACCCCTAATTTTTGTAGATATGGAACATTAAGTTCTGAATAATCAGTAAGAGTCATGTAGGTCTGGAACGTCTAGTTTCGGATAATCAGAAATTCCCGGGTCCTGTTGATTTTGATCATTTTGTTCATAACTTCGTTTGCGCGAAATTATTTCTTTTTCCTTTTGAGGAAACGTCTGTTCAAAGAATTCAATATTCCTTGATTCTATGATTGCACCCTCATGTATATCAGGTATCTCCGACTTATACACTAAGATGTGATAAGCACTACTGTTATTTGCATATCTAATGAATATGCAATCTACAGTCTTAGATGTTTAGGTACTTCGACCTTCGCCAAACAACCACACACTTTCAAATATTTGTAAGTGGGTTTCTTTCCTTTCCATGATTCATATGGAGTTTTATTCTTACGCATATGCAGAACTCAATTAAGAATTGTATTAGCTGTAAGAATTGTTTTACCCCACATATTTTGGACTAAACCGGAATTGATAAGTAAAGTATTCATCATTTCTTTTAACGTACGGTTTTGGCGCTCGGCAATATCGTTATACTGAGGCGAGTATAATGGTCGTTTGATGAATAATGCCAAATTGAGAAAAATATTCTTCAAACGGTGCTATGTATTCTCCCCCTCTATCACTACGAATTGCCTTAAATCGTAGCTTTAGTTGATTTTCAACTTCTACTTTGTAACGTTTATATGCTTCAAATGCTTCATCTTTACTTTTCAACAAGTAAACATAACAATACATTGTACTATCATCAATTAAAGTCATAAAGTACTTGTTCCCCCCATTAGTTTGCACAAACTTTAAATCATATATATCGGTATGAATAAGTTCTAGAGTAGCGGTGTTTCTTTCGACTGAATGAAAAGACGATTTCATTATTTTTGCCTCTACACACACCTCACATTTATGTTGAAGGTTTATGTCAAAAGAAGGCAACAATTCTAACTTTACTAACTTTTGAATGGATTTGCAGTTAACGTGTCCTAATCTATGATGTCATAAATTAGAGGACTCAAGCAAGTAGGTAGAAGGCTTTATTTCATTAGATGAACGAATTACAGACATAGTATTCATTTTGAAGAGGTCGTCACACGCAAATCCCTTTTCTACAAATATACCATTCTTAGTTATTACACATTTGTCAAACTCAAAAACTAGTCTAAATCCAGCCTTGACCAGCAGTGGCCCTGAAACCAAGTTCTTGCGGATGTCAAGGACGTTAGAGTAAGCTCTTTTCCTGAAGTCATTTTGAGGACAATCTTTCCAGCCCCTTGCACTTCAGAGGTAGCATCGTTGCCCATGAACAACTTTTTGCCCGTGATTGGGGCATAAAAAGAGAATGAACTCTTGTCAGAATAGATGTGACGGGTTGCACCCGTGTCTATCCACCATTACCTCGGATTCTCCACCAGATTTTCCTCCAGCACTGCAGTCGAGAAATCCACAATCATGTCTTCAAGGTTAGAAGGATTATCCTTGTCTTGCACAACGTTAGCATTGATCTTGCCTTTGTTCTTGACTTTTTCCTTCTACTCTCGCTTCAATTTGCGGCACTCTTTGATCATATGGCCAGGTTTTCCACAGTGATGTCAGTTTCCTTTGAACTTCTCCATTATTTGGTTTTTGCCATCTCTCTAGTACTTGCGCTTTTTGTTTGCATTTCCCTTCAAATCAACCAGATTCTCCTTCTCCTCCATTGGTTGCTTTCCCTTAGATATAGCCCCTTTATTGTCCTCTTGTATTTGCAGTTTGACAATAAGATCTTCAAACCTCATTTCCTTTGTCTTTAGTTTGAGATAACTCATGAACTCGTTCCACGAGGGAGGAAATTTCTCAATAAAAGACGCAACCAGAAACTGTTCATTTAGCTTCATTCCTTCCAAATTCAGATGAAGAATCATTTGAAACTCCTAGATTTGGGACATCACTGATTTACCATCCACCATTTAAAATTTCAGAAATTTTCCCACGATGAATTTCTTAGTACCCCCATCCCATGCACTGTACGTTTTCTTGAGTTTTTCCCACAACTTCTTGTCTTCACAGTGCAATACACAATATAGTGTGTATCCAACAGACCATTCAGAATGCAGTTTTTTCACATGAAATCACTATGATTCCAGACATCCAATGTTAACTTCAGGACATTTGTGACATGAATATCTTCACCCACTTTAGTCGTTGTGTTAGACTGAGTGCCCGCAACATCCCCACCGGAAGGAGGGTTTTTTTGTCAGAAAGCATGACAGGTTCAACGTGGTAAGATAGAATAATATCTTTTGTTGCCATCTCTTGAAATTGGTACCCAGAAAGTTTTTAGACGTTCACTTTGGAAACTGACATGAGCAGGGACAACAACATTCCCTTGAATAGAAGCAGAACCAAAAGTAATGTTTGAAACAGATATATTTCGAACACTTAGAAAATATTGTCTTAAATTGTAGGTAAAAATGGTGTAAGAAAGGTTAAACATAATCAAATAAAGGTTGAGTCGAGAGATAACTCTCTGTCTTTAAGATAAAATTGTCATGTATATTTATATGCTTTAACGTAATGGACAATAGACTCCTAATATAAAACAACAACATTCAACAATCAATAATGCAAAGCTGACAAGGTTGATTCTAGCGAAGAAATGAATAATAAAAAGATTGCTAAGAGAGATATTGAATTCTCTGTATACTTTTTTTTCTCGAGTTCTGTTTGTATGTATTCTGAACTGAACTGAATGGATTATTTTTTATATGAAAGAGGAGGGTGTTTCTGAAAGTTAAAGTCAGATTAGTTGCACCATTTCAGAATCGTTCCAACGTTTGGTCATTTCCGAAACTTTCATGTCAAAAATGAAAAAACATTTCAGGGACCAAAATGAAAATTTCGAAAAACATCACGCAGTCCGTGACCCGAACCGGACGAACGACGGAGCGCGTGTGGTGCTTAGCCCTGAACCCAAGCTTACATAGGTCCTCCCTCTTCTAAACACATGTGTTACCCCTTGGGGTCCCAAACCCTTACGTAAAATAGAGTTTATATAGTGCTTAATCCTTCCATCTTCTACCTATGTGGAAGATTTGTTATTTGGCCCAAAACCATCCATCTATTTATGTCTAAAACACCTTACTTTTGTGTACCAATATCTTCTTTCATTTCTTAACGAAATTTGACGATACTTGACACTAATATCATCTACTCATTTAGTAGATTTGGCATATGCGAAGAAACGATGTTTCCTACATGCGTGGATCATTAAGTCAATAAAGACAAGAAAAACTCAATCGCACATTGTTACGTTTCCAACAAACAAAATACAATGTCACGATCGATGAACCAAATAATTATGCGATCGACCACAATTAATTAGGCATTAGATTACTATAACATGTAGAAATATTTCTAACAAATTATGTATATGAATGTGTAATTTCTTCACGACTATATATCATAAACATTCTTCATATGAACGCATACACATCTCTCTCAACAAATTGAAAATTGCAAGATCTTAAGTGTAATAAAGAAATAATATGCAAAGTCATGATATTTCTTTCACAGATAAAAGGGAGACATATTTGCTGATATCTTTGTGCAATCAATTTCTTCAATAACCAAGATATAGAAATTAATGTCCATACATATATCAAGTGCAAAATACCAAAAGGACTTTGTTATTATTGTGGGTAAACAATGGATATACGGAAATAATAAATAACTATTACAAGTGCTTCGAAATGGTAAACTATAAAGATTACTATAACAGTGACAAGCTTGTAGTAGATGATGATTGTATTAACAACACGCTTGTGAAATCTTGATCTTCGTTCTTGAATCTGTCTTGGAGTCATGGATCTTTGTTCCAACTTCTGCAAGCTCATTGTTCTTGATAACTTGAAATCAAGAGACATTAAATCTGTTAGAATTATAATTTCGCTGTTGAGTCGAGTGATATTCACTTTGTCTTTAAGACGAAATTGCCCCGTATATATCATTTTACGTTAGTGGATAATTGTCTCCTAAGATAAAAAAAATCAACTAACAAATGAGCAAAGGAAACTCAAGTATTTATTAAAAAGAACCTTGAGTGTATGAAGTATGTTAGAGAGGAAGAAGTTAAGAAAATCTGAACTTTGTGTCAAGTGTTGAGTGTGGTGTGTCTCTCTAATTGAGCCAAAGCTTCAATTTATAGTGTAAGGAAGATGACCTCTCAACTAGACAAATAATGCCCTTCAATAGTCATGTAATGTCACTTATTGAGAGCTTACAATCAGCCAAATAATGGCTGAATTCATGTGTCAAGTAATGGAGATTCAATGCTCCAAAACCAGCCCAAGAGTCAGAAATTTTCAGCTTCCCGTCGACCATTCTGCCTCTGAAGCGCCGCGGCACTACTGAAGTAGCGCCGTGGCTCCATTAGCCTACTGTCCAACTTGCGTCGCGACTCCGACAGGTTGGCGCCACGCCCTTCGTGGCTCCGCGGCCCTTTCTGATTCATTTCATATTACACGTCGCACACTTCTTCCTTCATTTACCAACGTGGAACATGCGTCATTTAACCAACGACCGTCAATCATTTTATGTCTCAAACATTTACTCGCGTACCAATATACTTTTCACTAATGAAATTCACGATACTTGTCATTACGAGTGCACGTGTGCGAAAGCGATGTTTTCGACGTGCGAGGCCTTAATTGTTTGAGTCATAAATAATGGGTTAAACTTAATTCCACATTAGTAAATATTCCAACCATCCCCTCTTGAAAGAGATTTTGGCGCACTCACAATGTGTCTTTCTAGCAATCTTTTGGCGGACCGATGTTGTATTTGGATAGATAGTCGTAGCTTTGAACCTTCCATAGTTGAATACCATCAGACTTACTTGTTGCATGGTGAATATGATGTCTTGAACCGTCATTGTTTAGTGTAAGCCAAGACAACGGTACCAACATAACAACTTTACTTACTCTGTTCTTCTTAATGTTTTGTCTGTTGTGGCTGTGGACACACTTGGATTCTTAAGTGCACTCATTTGAGGCGACATGTCCTCGAACTTAAATAGGTGGTCTCCTACAAGGTATCCTGCTATACCCCACTTCACAAGTGTTAGGCACCATTGAAAGTTTCCCCAAACCTAACCTCAACCGGTGAGGATCATGAAATATTTTGAAAACTTAACCTCTACCCACCATGCAGGTAGAACTTTAATGCCTATCGTGGGAATGACTTTCGATTCATGTTTATTTACAGAAATCATCATCCGAAGTGCTCTTTCTTCCATCGAATCGCTCAATTGAACCTTTATGATTTAGTTTTCTCATTGACCTAATTCCTGGGATCTACAGTCAATAAGGTTGGGTATCCACCGTATCGGTCCTTATTGTTTGGGTTTTATGCTTATTCCACTAGACCGACAATACTTTTGATCTTCGGATAGCCCTTTAGTTAAAGGGTTAGCTATATCGTTTGATTAGTAATTAAGGAAGTGTCACCCATGATGATCAACTACCATACGGTATTATGTCTCTGACAGATATGTCCAGACGCTGTCATTTGTGCCCTACAGTGTAGAACTAACAAAAGCACGGGTTTCTCCCAATCAAGGGACATCCTCTAAAAGGTCGTGAAGTTACTCAATTTCTCATCATGCTTTGTGCAAAGCGATAAACTCTAATTCCATCACGAACAGACCGATGCAAATTTGCTTAGAGGATTTTCAAAGACCCCCACACACATCCACGTGTGGCTATGGTGTTCTTCTAGTCCGATGTCCAGTTTGAATCACTGTGTTCTCCCAGAACCGCTGGACATCTGAATACCATAATCAGTAAATAAGCGAATAATTTAGATATCGTCATAACTGATTTAACGCTATCTATCGATTATTTCCAGTGAACTTTAGTTCAACTAATCTACTTGGTGACCTGATACCACATCGGTTGTAGTGTGTAAAATACATTGAATATGTTACCTGCGCATATCTCTCCTGGTATATGGGCGCACCATGATTCCAATCACTTTCATTATTCATATCCATTGGTGACTTCAACGAGACTGTCAAAACACCTCACAAATGAGTTTGGATTTAGACCAGTCCGTTAGATGTCATAGAAATCCCAATTCCTAAGATGTCATTTGCAATGCCCATATCTTTCATATCGAAAATTTTGTTTCAATATATTCTTATTCTCTAGGATAAAACTAGGACTACTCTCTGTGATCAACATGTCGTCCACGTAAAGGCATATCACGACAAACGAGTCAGAATTACCTTTCATGTATACATATTTGTCACACTCATTAACGGAGAAATCCTTCGATAGTAGAGTACTATCAAAGTTTTCGTGTCATTTCTTTGGGGCTTATTTCAGCCCGTACAGAGATTTGACAAGTCATAAGACTTTCTTCTCTTGCCTTGGAACCACATACCCCTTGGGTTGTTCCATTTTCTTCTTCCAATTTCATATTGGTGGCATTCTATTTTGAGAGTCAACGTTTCTGTAGTCAGATTCATTGTATTTGTTTCATCTGAAACTTACAGGACTAAATGTAAACATTTCAGGGACCAAAAACGAAGTTCAGAAAGAAGCCTAACAGTCCACCAAACCAACTCTCTGGTTAGAAAGGTTGTCTCGACATCCGTGTCCCGCAAGACTGCGGTGACCCTGGATGTTAAGCTATTCACAGAGGAGCACATGTCCAAGTACCCGAGGCCTTACATTTATCAATAGATTCATCCACTTTGTACTCAATTTGAGTATCCACTTTTACAACCCAAAGGTTCTTTTCCCGGAGGAAGATCAACCATCACACAAGTATGGTTCTATCTAATGGAGTTTATTTCTCTCTTTGTAGCTTCTTTCCAAAGTAGGGCTTCTGGAGATGATAATTAGTTGTTAATTGTCCATGATTCATTTTCAAATATACAAGCTAGAAGGTCTGGAACAAGTCTTTGTCCCCTCTTAGCTTCATTTTGGCTCAACTTCTAGAATCCCTGAGTACTGTAGATCTGGAACATTAGGTTCCGGATAGTCAGCAACTTTCGAGTCCTATAGATCTGGAATGTCTAGTTCCAGACAGTCAGGCATTCGCGGGTTCTTGTTAACCTCAAGCAATTACTTCTTTTTCCTTCTCAAGGAAAGTTATCTTCAAAGAATTCAACATTCTTTGACACCAAAATGCGTAAGAACTACTGTTATTTGGAGATCCAACGTATATGCAATCTACAGTCTTAGGTCCAACTTGACCTATTTCGGTATTCCAACCTCTATCGAGCCACCGCACATCACAACATTTGTACATGGGATCCTTTTCATGTTTCACATGGAGGGTTATCCTTATGCGGAATTCTCGTTAAGAATCGTATTGGCAGTAAAGATCGCCTTGCTTCGCAGATTTTTGGGCGTACAGTCTTGTGCTTGGCTAATGTCGTTAGATGAACGATTCTACACTCCCCCTCTATCACTACGACTTCATCAATCCATAGGCTTAGTTGATTTTCAACCTCTATTTTGTAGCGCTTATCCGCTTCAACAACTTCATCTTTGATTTTCAACAAATAAGGTATGTAATATGTTGTACCATCGTCAATGAAGGTGAAAAAGTACTCGTCACCCCCTTTATTTTGTACAAGCTTCAATCACCCATGTAGGTTTGACTAAGTTCTAGAGGAGCGTTCTTCTTTTGCTATTCCTTTGACGGAAAGGAAAGGTGATTTTTATTCTTCGCCTACCTTAAATTCATTTTGAGGGTTTATGTCGATAGAAGACAACAATCTCAACTCAGTTAGCTTTTGAATGACTCTCAATTTAACGTGTCTTAATCTATGATGGCATAGATGCACGGATTATAAATATATCATTCTCTTGGCTATAGACGTATTGTACTATTCTTAGTTATTACAGAACTGTTGGACTAGACTCAAACCAGTGTGACCAACATCATCCTTTAAACTAAGTTTGGGACATGTATCACCTCTTTTTAGAGTGATCTCATTCCCTTAAGTCCTTTTGAGGACAACTTCTCCAACCCCTCTACTTTAGAGGTGACATTTCTTCACATGAACAACCTCTTACCCATGGTTAGGGCGTAACCGGATCATATATGATCTAGATACTCTGGCCCACTCCAGTTGCCTTGGTAGGCTGAGTGTCCAATTTCTTTTCTGGATTTTTTTGGCCTTCAGATCATTTAAGATCTGGAAACTCTGGCCCACTCCAGTCGCCATAGGCTTTGTATGACTGAGTGTCCAACATCATCCTATCAAATGGAGCATCTTCTGTGGGAAACGGTGACAAGTTTGTCTTTAGTCCTCTTCCCTTGTGATTAGTGCCCAGGTAAATTTGTGGTGCTTACTTAGAATTGTCAATTTTATTACAACTTAAGATCATATCTTTTAAGTCATTTTTTACAATAGTCCAATCTTAAACGGGAAGGAATGTGATATTAAACTACTTGTTTTAAAGCATAAGGAATATAATTTTTCAGGAAAACCTTTTCATATTCCTAACTTTATTTCAAGCCCTTTAATCTCATTATTGATAAGGAAGAAATTTAACTTAGACCTTTTGGATTCTAGCCCACGTCAGTCACATGTCCAAATCCTCCTTACCATGGTTCAGATCCTTTGTCTGGGACAAATGTAGGCCTTCTGCTACAAGGTTGAACAACATCTTCAACATTCTCCTCTTGTCCCAGTTGACATCCTCAACCACTCGTAGGCGCTTGTTTCCACCATCCTCGGGAGCGGTGACCACAACTCTTCCTTGATCCTTAATCGTACTAGCATGACATCAGTTGTATCTTGAAGCTCATCATCAGAGATAGAGACCCCGCCTTTGACATAAACCGATTTGTAACTATCATCAAAGAGAGATCCAAAACTAGGACCAGATTTGTCGACAGAGACAGTGTTTGAACTGTTTACAGAATTGGTTACAACAAGAAAATCACAGCCAGATTTGGGATCATATCTGCTGGGAAACATCTTTCGAGCACTAATACAAATCTTGTCTTAAGATTGTGGGTAAATAATGGATGTACGAAAATAGAAAACAATTATTACAAGTGCTTCGAAAGGGTAAACTATAAAGATTACTACAATAGCGACAAACTTGTAGTAGATGATGATTGTGTCAACAACACGCTTGTGAGATCTTGATCTTCGTTCTTGAATCAACCTTGGAGTTTTGGATCTTTGTTCTAATAGCCGCAAGCTCTTTGATATTGATAACATGAAACCAAGAGACACTAAATCTGATAGCATTACAATTCACTGCTGAGTCGAGTGATATTCACTCTGTCCTTAAGATAAAATTGTCCCGTATATATCTTTTTACGTTAGTGGGCAATTGTCTCTCAATATAAAACAACAACTAACAAATTAGCAAAGGAAACTCAAGTGTTTCTCAAGAAGAACCTTGAGTGTATGAAAGTATGCTAGAGAGGAAGAAGATCAGAGAAACAGAACTTAGTGTCAAGTGTTGAGTATGGTGTGTCTCTCCAATTGAGCCAAAGCTTCAATTTATAGTGTAAGGAAGATCACCTCTCAACTAGCCAACTAATGGCCTTCAATAGCCATGTAATGACACTTATTGAGAGGTTACAATCAGCCAAATAATTGTTAAATTTATGTGTCAAGTAATGGAGATTCAATGCTCCAAAACCAACCCAAGAGTTAAAAACTTTCAGCTTTCGTCGACCATTCTGCCTTCGAAGCGCCGCGACTCTACTGAATATGCGTCGTGGCGCCGCAACTGCAGTAGCCTAATGTCCAACTTGGCCCGCGACTCTGGCTTGGAGGCGTCGCGACCCTTCGCAGCTCCACGACCCTTTCCGACTCGTTTCATCTTACACGTCGCACACTTCTTCCTTCATTTACCAACGTGGAACACACGTCATTTAACCAACAACCGTCTATCATTTTATCTCTCAAACGTTTACTCACTTACCAATATCTCTTTCACTAATGAAATTTATTATACTTGGCATTACGAGTGCACGTGTGTGAAAACGACGTTTCCGACGTATGAGGCCTCAATTATTCGAGTCATAAATAATGGGTTAAACTTAATTTTACATTAGTAAATTATCAACAATTATTAAACAAAAAATTACATTTAAAATGTCCAAAAAGGTAAAGCTCAAACTCCGGTTCAACGTGCAATGCACCTCAAACCAAACAATCAATCCCCTGATATATGGAGATTTGAAGTTCAAGATAATATAGAAGCAACTAGCTAGCTAGAGAAACATGACAAGTCATGCAAATTCACCTATACTTTTTCTTACTAGAGATACGTACGCATGTGCCCTTAAACAGTTAGCCGTCTTTTAATTATATCCCTATTTTAGTCAAATAATGCATCGACACGACGACATCTATCTTTTCTGACCACCAGAGACGGATTTAGGACGGATTAGGTCCATTTATAAATTTTTTGAAAGTTGAAATTACATTTGGGATATAAATTTCACTCGAAATACTGAGGCTAGTTTTCCATATTCAGATCTTCATTTGAAGTCGAAGTTGGAATAATGGATAAATTCATAAAATAAATATTAATTTACAAACATTTTTTATTATCTGCAAATAACATATGTACTGATACGTACATATTATTCGTATAATAATCTGTATATGACCAAAATAATGTTTCAAAACAATCTGTTTAAATACTTAGTAAAAAAAATAGATTTCACAGTATAAAAATACTTAATTGAAATCAGTACAATAAACAGAATATGTTTTGAATAAGAAAAATTAATTTCAGAATATAATCGAGCCAATTTAGTTCAAAGTGTGTCCTTAAGGAAATTATTCCCCTCATAGTACTCGAGGTTAATGAAATATCGTCTCCCAGGATAGAACGATTATCTTACCAAAATAGTAGTACTCCAAATTCTGATAGCAGCTACCACTCAACGGCAGTATATCACACAGACTTAGGAAGAGAAAACTTTTCAGATGAAGAAATTCGTATTGAATGAATTAGTGATAAATTCTTGGAACAAACAAGAATTTGTAGTTGTTGGAGGTACTGATTCTGAATGTTTGCAACCATTCAGAATAGTCACCAAAATTTTGGAGGGAATTTCAAAAAGAAAGGACTTAAACCGGACGGGTCGGTCGCGGGTCTTGGGTCGATCCGTTTGGATTTATTTTTAATTAATTAATTAAAGAAACGTTTGTCCAAAAAGATTATCAATCAATCAATTAGCCGAGCGAGCGACGACGGCGCGAGGGGTCCTTGCCCTCTCAACCTTTTTAGTAACTAGAGAAGGTGTAATATAATATATACACATCTCTTTCCTTCTCTTTTTACGATGTGGGACAAAAGAGTCTTTTACTCCCTTTAATTTTTATCCCATCATTTTCCATTCACCAATATCAAAACTCAACACATATAATAAAATCATACTTATTTTGAACTCATCTGCTATATATTGCCAATGTTTACTACGCTGTCTGATTGTATTAAGTCAGTCTATTTTCAGCCGTTAATATGTAAAGCATTTTCTCATGCATAGAGCAGCCAAATATTTTTGACTTTAAGTGAAGATAGGAAGTTAGGAACTATGACCTATTGTTTTTTGGGATTTGGAGCTGTTGGCTGAATTATGTAGTTATCACCTAATTTGTAGGCTTTTCATATAGAGTTTGAATCTGGCGTTTGTGCGTTAAAAGGTGATATTGTTGCTGTCACTAATTTCATACACAAAATCATGTCAGGGTTATATTCTTGATGGATGTGAAGACATTTTGAGACGCAATGCCTTTTTGCTTTTAATTATGTTAGGGGTATACGGTACAAGTTTACCACAAGCTCGGCCTTCCATTCCTTTTCTTCCTTATAGTCAAGCAAGTACAAATGGCTTTCGCGCCTCTCCGCCGTTACGGAGTTCTTCTGCTCTAATCTCCGGAGTTCCACCAATCAACGCACGAGTCCTCTTTGTATATCTATAATTTGTACAACTATTTGTGCTAAATGAATGTTGATGAAAATCTAAATTTGAAATTTAGCGGAGTTAATAAACAAATTAAGTGATTTCTCTTCGACCATTTTAACTTAAAAGGAAAGGGGTTCAACCTACCCCGGCCCTGGCTAGAAAATCACACTACAATACGTAAGGTTAATTTTTTTTTAATGTACTATATCATATATGTTGAACTCCCTTATGATTAAATTCCAGTATTTGTCACTGGTAGATGAAGATATAAGCTACCCCCCCCCCCCCCCCCGCTAGACTATTTTATCCTAATAAATGAACTTAAGAAATTGGTATAATATTTTCTAACATTAATTTTCCATAAATCAAAGGACAGTAAAATAACAACGGAAGCCGTATACAAAGTTTTAATGAAAAAGCAACAAACGATTATAAGAAAAATTAAAATTGATTGTGCTAATATGTGTCACGAGGAATGAAGTTAATCAAGGGAGATAAGATTGCGTTTAGGGAAATTTGCACGGGTGGTGTTTAATTTTTGCCTCTCAAATTGCCCGTCTTTAATTTTTATCTTTCGGCATTTTAAGTAACAAAAAATTGATCGAAAATACTTTTGACATCGAATAACCACAAAAGAAAATCAGTCTACTCTATCTATGACCTAATTTCGCAAGACAAAATTTCATTTCTACATTTTCTATGGGAGTTGTGTCAGACAAGGTTAAACTTATATCGTACAAGACAAAGTTTATATAAACTTATGCCGAGCGAGTTAGTTACTTAAAAAATTTTGCCCTACAAGGTCCAGCTTTTTGCAAAATTTTATTTTTTTCAACTCTGAAGGAAATCGAACCCAAATTTTTTGATTTTGTAGATCAACAAATAAGAATACTTTGGGCCATAAATTTTCATTAAATAAAAGTACCCCAACACCACCTCTAGGGGTATATAAACCCGGAAAATATTTTTAAAAAACAAAACCTCAGATTTTGTTGGATCTTTGCAAAAGCAATTAGTCAAAAGAGAAAGTGTAATAATTCAAGAAAGTGCTTAAAGAAGTACATTATTAATAGCAATTTTGTGATACGTGTTATAGCAATTATCCGTCGAAAATTGTTATATAGTATATACCTATTAGAATTGAAAATTGATAGAATATTTTCAAAATACTTATATCTTTGAATATTTTTATATTCCTATCTTAATCAGAAAGATTAGTTACCTAGTTTATAGTCATGTAAATAATCATGTAACACTATATATATTGTACACAATAATCAAGAAAAGACAAGGAACATATTCTTTTATGGTATCAGAAGTCAAACCCTAACTCTTCCTACCCCAGCCGTTCCCACCACTCTCGGTCGCCCACCTGCCGAAATCCTCCCTCTCTTTTTCTTCTATTTCTCGGCAACCCTCTACCCCTTTTCTTTCACAATTTTCAATGAATGAACAACCTAAATTTCATCATGCTCTTGCAGTCAACAACATCAAGAATTTCATTCTCATAACTTGAGATGGAAAAAGTTCAGTATTCATCTTAAACGGAATTGTGTAAGATCCATTGTCGTGTGTACAAAGTCATCGATCACATTATCCCTCCAAAATCAAAGCTCACTGCCAAACCCCTCGAGAAACATGATGACAAACTTTGGTCACATTTAGATGCAGTTACTCTACAATGGATCTACGACACCATCTCAAACGACCTATTGCATATAATCATTAAAACGGACGCCATTGCACAACAAAATTGGGAGCGGTTGGAAAGTATTTTTCATGCTAACAAAGTCTTTGATGGTCCAATCATCTCGAATATTCATTTTTTCCAATTCCTTTTTAACATTATTCACATATCCAGTGTGTTTTGATATTTGTCTCTATATGTATAAATGTGTGTGTATATACATAACACCTTTGAAAATATATTGCAATCATTTAGGTCATAAATGTATAATCGTGTTCATATTTTCAATTCCTGTACTTCAGTAATTGCAGGTTATTTTTCTTCATTTATTTACTTCTTGGTCTGATTTTACTTCATTTTGATGTGGATTTATATAATGTGTTAGATTGCAAGGATGTTTGTTTGTGTCTGCTGCTGCTTGCTGCTATTTGTGCTTGTTGCTGTTGTTGTTGGAAAAACACATCGGAAAATGGTCGTACAATGAAATCGGAAACGGATAAAAAAAGTTGAAGAAATTCGAACACCGCAGATAAATAATACCATATCAGGAACAAAGAATTACTACGTGAAGGTTCAAGAATACATTGTATTTTCGGTATTCTTGTTGGTCTTGGCCGAGACCATGCATTTCTTTTGTTTTGGGACTTTATTTTGTAAAACAATTCACAAATATTTCAATACTGTGTATTAAAATGATTTGATTAATTAATTACATTTTAGTTACAATATGATGTTTTCTCTCCAATTTAACTATTATTGAAAATAAAATAAAAAAATTAATTAAAATTAAAATTTATTTAAAAATATATTAAATTAATAAAATTCAAATATTTACCGCCAAAATTTGTAAATTTCCGGGAATTTTTTTTTAAAAAGCGAGAAATAGTAAAGTCAAATACAAACGTGTGACGGTTTTTGCCCGTCACATTATGTGACAGTTATTTAAACTGTCATCGTAGGAAGGACCTACAGTGACACAGACTACAATGACACTTACAAAAATTATAATGCACCCCCTACGATGACAGTGTTTAGCTGACACCATAGATCATTGTTCTTGTAGTGAATATGATATAGGTACTTAGTAATATTTCTTATTCTCAAGATTACAAATCATACAATTTAAGAAGGGTAGGTTACTGTTGAAAGAACTAACAAGTGTTGAAGATAGTCAGAAAGTTAGTTATTTACTTAAAGAGTTAGTTAAAGAAGTAGTTAGATTAATTAATGTCTAAACTAACTTAAGATGGAAACAATGATGAATGAAGAAGTGGAAAAGTATATATATATATATATATATATATATATATATATACTCTTTGTAAATCTCATAATTTTAATAAAAGAATAACAAATGTACATCTCACTATAATCCTCTCTTCTTCTTCACTTCTCCTTCTTCGTACTATTAATGCTACCGCCTCTACATAGTGTTGTACAAGATGAATAATTCAACACAGCTCAATAAAACAATAAAAATAATAAGAACTGATAATGGAACTGAATTTGTAAATGATGTATGCAATAGTTTATTCTTAAAACTAGGAATTATACATCAAAGATCTTGTGCTTATACACCTCAATAAAATGGTAGGCTGAAATAAAACACAGATACATACTAGAAATAACAAGAGCAATAAGGTTTCAAGCCAATATTCCCTTAAAATTCTATGGCTCGTGTGTACAAGTTGTTGTATACTTAATAAATAGATTACCCTCTTCTACTATTGGAATAACACCTTATGAGAGACTTTACAAGAAAAGGCCTTCTATTAGTCACCTAAAAGTGTTAGATTATCTGTGTTATGCTAAAGACTTGACAATATCTGATAAACTACAATCCAGAGCAAAGACTTGTGTTATGATGGGGTATTTTAAAATACAAAAGGGGTATATTCTATATGATATACAGAACAAAAAAAAAATTGTGAATAGAGATGTGAGCTTCAGGGAAACTGAGTTCCCTTTCAGAGTAGAAAAACGAGAACAACATATTTTTCTGCATATTCAAATTGGTAGTCCTGATGATGATTTGTTTACTTCAAATATATATATGTTCAGACATGTACATGATTTTCAAGCTAATAGACATGAACGAGTCAGATCAAATACATCATGCACCAGAAAAACAAATTTTTTAACTGAAAATACAACTTCAGACACAAATCACAATGACACAATCCAGATACAACAACCTATAGCACATGTAACACAACATGAGCCCTTTAACACAGTTTCCACCAGAAAATCTATCAGATCCAAACATTCTCCATTATGGCTTAAAGACTTCATCACAAATAAATCTGATTCAGCTACTCCATATTCTATATTCAACTACATAATATCCTATGAAATAATCTCACCTAAATATAGAGTCTTTCTCCCTGCTTTCTCAGAAATAACTGAACCTAAAAATTATACCGAGCATCCAAAGATCTAAGATAGGTGGATGCTATGAAATCAGAAATCACAGCACTATCGGACAATCACACATGGGATATTATGTTTTTACCTGAAGGAAAATCTCCAATAGGGTGTAAATGGATCTACAAAATTAAGTACAATGAAACAAGAGAATTGAGAGGTTAAAAGCTAGACTGGTGGTAAAATAATACAGTAAAAAAGAAGGTATTGACTATCAAGAAATCTTTTCTTCAGTAGTGAAGATGGTCACTGTCAGATCATTACTATCTATTGCAGCATCTAGACACTCAAATGAATGTGTATAATGTTTTCTTACAAAGGGATCTACATGATGAAATATATATGGAACTTCCTCAAGGATTTATCAGCCAGGGATACAAATAAGTATGTAGACTGATTAAATCTTTACATAGACTTAAACAGGCTCCAAGACAATGGAACTTCAAACTCACAGAAGCACTATTGCAAATGAAATTCAAATAGTCACAATATGATCATTCCTTGTTCATAAGGAAAACTGATAAAGGGATAACTCTAGCATTGGTTTATGTGGATGCCATGCTAATAACTGGAGATCATTTGGAACAAATAGAAGAAACAAAACAAGCATTACACCAAGCTTTTAAGATGAAAGATTTGGGAGAATTGAAATACTTTCTAGGCATAGAATTTGCAGGATCAAAAAAAGAAATTTTTATGCACCAGAGGAACTATGCTCTAGACTTATCTCTGAGATTGGTCTATCTGCTGCTAAGCCTATCAACACACCTATTGACTGCAGTATGAAACTGACTACTAAATAATATGATGATCATATCTAGAATAATTAAGAAATAGGAAGAGATAAAACTAAGATAGAAGATGCATTACTAAAGGACATTAGCCCTTACCAAATGATGATAGGTAAGCTCATTTACCTCACATTTACAAGACCAGATATAGCATACAGTGTTCAGACACTCAGTTAATTCTTACAACAATCAAAGAAGTCACATTTTGATATTGCTCTGAGAATATTCAGATACATCAAGACTCAGCCTGGACACGATATACTAATGTCCAGCAATTCACAAGAAACAGTAACAACATACTATGATGCTGACTGGGCTGCCTGTTCTCAAACAAGGAAATCAGTTACTTGATACATTGTCAAGTTTAGAGACTCGTTTATCTCATGAAAATCCAAAAAATAATCTACAATATCTAGAAGCTCAGCTGAATCAGAATACAGAAGCCTAGCAGGAACAATTGCTGAATTGACATGGATACTTGGCATATAAGAGGAGAGTGGGATTAGAATAAGCTTACCAGTAACAATATTCACTAACATCAAATCAGCCATTCAAATAGCTGCAAAGTGTTCCATGAAAGAACTAAACATATAGAAATAGACCTATATTTCATAAGAGAAAAAAATTCTAAAAGGAATTGTGAAGCCAAAATATATCAACACATCCAACCATACTTGGCATATAAGAGGAGAGTGGGATTAGAATAAGCTTACCAGTAACAATATTCACTAACATCAAATCAGCCATTCAAATAGCTGCAAAGTGTTCCATGAAAGAACTAAACATATAGAAAAGACACATATTTCATAAGAGAAAAAAATTCTAAAAGAAATTGTGAAGCCAGAATATATCAACACATCCAACCAATGCTGATCTTCTTACCAAAGGGTTGAACAGACTTCAACACCAATAATTGTATTCCAATCTTGAATTACTAAACATCTTCACAGTATCTAGCTTAAGCGGGACTGTTGAAAAAACTAGCAAGTGTTGAAGATAGTTAGTTAGTTAAAGAGTTAGGTAAAGAAGTAGTTAGATTAGTTAATGCCTAAACTAACTTAAGATGGAAACCATGATGAATGAAGAAGTGAAAAAGTATATATATACATATCTACACTCATTGTAAATTTCAGAATTTTAATAAAAGAATAACAAGTATACATCTCACTATAATCCTCTCTTCTTCTCCTTTACTTATCCTTCTTATTACTACTGCTATTGCTTCTACATTGTGTTGTACAAGATGAAAGATGAAAGATGAAAAATTCAACAGTTACTTACAAATATCTTTTGGCTGACCTGATAATGTCATCATATTATAATTTAAACTCAATAATCTATAGGTACTTAGTTTGTCGAAAAGAAAATCTCAACCAAACATAGTATAAATAAGTACCAAATTATGTAGTGGATTTATTTTACCTAACTCTCCAACCAAACAACCCCTTGAAAAACAATTAAAGTACAAAATACTAAAACAATTAAAAGACTACAAAAATAAAATGAAAATAATTCCACAATGAGAGATGCACGGATTCTTGTTAGGAAAGTAACAATAGAACTTAAATGATCAAATCAACAAAGTAGGTACTTCATGCTTATAACTTATAAGACTCGAAGTAAGAATGTTATGATCGTAAAAAAAAAAACGAAGTTACATAATTATGTAATTAAAAAACGCTATTTCTATGACATACTACTTCTAACGTTGTAGTTAAATCACATCACGTCAAAGTTACATATCAATTGTCGAAATGATTGAAATTTGACGAAGTTATATTTCTCTGTTTGAATTCTAATTTGGAGACTGAAGACTTTTAAGGGCCCGTTTGGCTAATTCAGAATATTTTTTTACTTTATTTCAAATAAGTGTTTAGTAATTCAACTTGGAGTTGGATTCCAAATTTGAAAAAGTGTTTCAAGCCTGATTTTCAACTCCATCTTCATTACATCATAAAATGCTCTAATCTCTGCTAAAAAAAAACTATAACCAAACACAACTCTATATTCTTCAAAACCGACTTCATAAATGAAAACTATCTGGAATCTATAGCCAAACGCCTACTTAATAAAACGTTTCTTTTAGTTTAGTCAATGTAATCAGTTAATTTCTTAATAGTAATTTGTGGAAAATTGTCAAGCAATAAACAGTACATCTGTTTAAACATTAGTATAAATCATGTGGTAGTTAATGTAAGTTTTAGATCATATAAGAGGACATTAATTACATAGATCAAACGCAACATAAGAGCGAGTAAAACGGCATACCAGTAAAGCCAGTGACGAAGCTAGGGGAAGGGTGCACGGCCGTTTCAATACTTTTAAGGGTTCGGTGTGACAAATAAGAAAAAATTATTTTTTATTCACATGAAAAATTAAAATTAACTAATTAATTAATATTAAAAAAATTATTGATCAAAATATTAAATAAATGTATAGTAAGCAATATATTCGATTCGATGTTTTCAATTTCAGTACAATAAATTATAATGTTACGAAAGAGATACTTTAATGTCATTACATGAAAGATTTATAAGAAAAACTATCATTACATTCGGCATAGAAAATTGATCTCCTTGCATTTTTATCTCCAAAGTCATCAAACAATCTTTCATAATTAAGAATGTCTAGAAATTCACTCTCAATCAAAGATAATGCATTCAATCGTGTCTGCGTCATTTTTTATCTCAAATAAGATTTCAACAACTTCAATCTATAAAAATTTCTCTCTGCAGATGCAACGGTCACCGAAATAGTCAACAATATCTTATAGCAATGAATGAATTGGGAAAACAATTCATTCTTTTCAAAAAGTTCATTATTGCACTAGCTTTTTTTTATTCCTGTGGTAGAATATGTTGCATGATCTTCAATTCTTGATATAAATTATCCCCATCCAAATCTGAAATATTTGGTCTTGTGCCCTGTTTCATTTGTAATTTTTTCAAGATTCTTGCAACGAGTCTTCAAGTCCTCATCATTCAATGAGCTCAACTTAGCAGTTGTGAAAAGAAATCCAAAAAGATCTTCATATTGCTC
This sequence comes from Przewalskia tangutica, assembly GCA_029844215.1. Classification (NCBI taxonomy): domain Eukaryota; kingdom Viridiplantae; phylum Streptophyta; class Magnoliopsida; order Solanales; family Solanaceae; genus Przewalskia; species Przewalskia tangutica. Next base: position 136,915,819 of record CM056718.1, on the reverse strand, counting down.
AAACCTTTTCTTAAATGGCCCAATTGTTTGATCAACTATGTATAAAAAGTAATGAACTCTAAAAGCTTCCTCCGGAGATTCTTGATGCATTTGGGAAGACTCGCAAGAGAGCTCATCAAAATGTGTCTTTATATATATTTGTCTTTTTTTTTAGGAAAAATAAGATCAATCTCCATTGATGAAACAAGTTCTTTTGCGGTATTGATTGCTTGTTTGAATCCAATTTCTCTTTACTCTTCAAAAAATCAATTATCCCCTTAACCTTGGTCATAGCAACATCAATAAGCATATCCTCATATTGTAAGTCTTTGCTAACAATATTAACTTTAGACAATATGTCATACCAAATAATTATGCCTACTAATTCAAATGTTGCCATAGACTTAGCTTCACTTCTTATTTTGGAGTCAATATCTTTTTCTTTGGCAAGTTGAAGTAAAGCTTCTCTAATTTTTTGAGGTTAAAGAACTATTGCTTCCACACTTTCAATGTGACTTTCCCATCGTGTAATTGACAATGGAAAAATTCGGGTATAGAATTCAAGTGCTTGTTTTGGTGATTTGGTAAAATTCGGGTATAGAATTCCGAAGAAAAACTTCTTTTTGATACATCTTTTGGACCTTTTCCGATTAATACATCTCTTATAGGACCATTTTCCACTAATTGATCCTTCAACTTAAGATCTAAATCATCCCAATTTCTTGGATCAAAGATGTCAAGTGGAATTGATGTATTTGGTTCTGCATTCACACCATCAGATTCAGAGTGGATAATTTCATTCTCCATCACCATCACCATCATCGTCGTCATGAGCTTCACCAACATTATCAATATTTTCTATGATTAAACCATCACTAATTTGATTGTCCTCAATTTCATTCACATGTTCATCCAGATCATTTTCAAATGTCAAGCCTTCATGTAATTCACTACCATAATTTTGTTCTTCATTAGCTAAATTTTCAAGTGATGGATTTGTCGGTTTCACAATAAATATATCTAATGCCCCTCTTTGAGACTTGATGAACTCTTCTTCGTGTCTTCTTTTTTTACATTTTTCATGTCCAGACGGATATTTTTGGGTAGGAGGCATTTGTGATTCTCCTATTGAAACAAAAAGACAACCCAAATTTAATGTAATCATGTAAAATACAAGTCATCCATTACATACATTATCAATAAAAGTAATGTAAAATCTAAAGCTAAACACAATTAATTTAATGTAATACTAATATTGAGAACCCTAAATTTAATATAATATTGAGACTTGAGAAATTTGAAACCCTAAGAAAAATGGAATAAACATTGATGCAAATTGCAATCAATCCATGTTATGAATTAGAGCAAAATAATTCTCAAAACAATAACTTACCAAAAAAAAAAATTACTTGAAAATTGAGACTTGAGATTTCTACAATAATTAATGGGGGACTTTTTTTTAGATTGTATTTGTGATATTTTTAAAACAAAAGAGGTATGATTTTTTGTTTAAGGAGTTGGGTGGCCGTCGGGCCTGATTGGGGATTGGAAACCCGATGGAGGGTTTTTTTATTTAAAGAGGGAGGGTCTGGTGGTGTTTCTACAATTGATTGTTTTTTTGTTTAAATAGGTGGTGTGCGATTTATACACACGCTTACCGCAAGTGCACGTATCGTGACAAGTAATATAGTCTAGGTAAGACCGAATATCGTTCTCAGAGACTGGTTTTCAAGTACCGATTATCTATCCTTTAGTTTCTATTTTTGGTTAACGTTAACTTGTTGAGAATTATAACTAAGAATTAAAGCTAATGCAGGAAATAAACTAATTAAGAAAATACTTTGAATTAAATCAGTTATGATGGAGAATTAGGGCTTCCAAGATCATCAACTATCCATTCTATTCAATCCTTAATACAATTAGACTGACTTCTTCTTCTACGTTAAGATAGCAGGTTAACTAGACCGTCTTATACTCCTTTTAAGGTAATATAATCACTCAACCCCGATGCAGAACCCTTCTATCTTTCGATGACAAGATTGACTACAAAGGAGGATTAAGAGCAATAACCTATTAAGCTACACAAGTATCGGGGTACTTTTGTCCACGATTTAAACCTATGTTTATTCAACTATAGCATATTCACAATCTCCCCTTTCGGATTTCGATTAGAACTCATATAAGTGATGATAACTAGTAGCTAATTAACTATCAAGCATTCAAACCAAATATTGAATAAATCTTTAACAAGTGAAGAAGAAATTCAACTAAAGTATTAATTCATGAATAAGAGTTTCAAGCGAATCACAAGGAAATCCCTAATAAAGTAATTAGCTCATAGCCATAGTCACGCTAAGAACTAATACAATCTCCATACATGAACTGAAATAAACAAAGAAAAGAGAAAGAAAAGAAAATACTTGAACTAGGTCTCAAATCTTCTCCTCCTAGAGTTGTGTTGTATGTACAATGGATGGAATGAATAATGAACAGGGTTTTAGGAATTATATAGGTTTTGTAGGTAGGAAAAGTTGTCACGACCCGAACCCGGGCCCGTGACTGGTGCCTTACCCCGGGCACCCAAGTAGACATACATCAGAGTAATCAGCGGAACATAAAACAAGACATGAAATATCAAGAAGTGTAAAACAATTATCAGAGAAAATTCGCCTTTCGGCATAATATATAAAACTTCAATCCGAACAGTTACATCCCATGACAACCCTGCCCACAACAAGATTACTGCACCTCTACGAATGATATGACAACAACGACGGACAGGGGCCGCCATACCCCTGAATGTAAGCACCTACAACAACAGGGGACTATACCAAGATAAGCCTCCGGAGGAACGGAGCTTCCCAAACGCTGAACTGTGACCCTAAGAGCGAGGATCAACGACTGGTGTACCTTTACCTGCGGCATGAACGCAACCCCCCGAAGGAGGTCAGTACAACAGGTACCAAGTATGTGAAACTGAAAATAAATACTGTAAATGAAATCATAGTAGTCTATATAAAGCAGGAGACATGTATGATAACCAAACTACAGTTCACAATAAATAGCGATCATGTCAAGTCGTGGACTCACGCCTCAAAGTCATCACAATAGAACCGCACGGTAAGTACGAAGGCCTAGCCGACTACTAAGACCAGCATGCAAAAATGCCATAAATCGTATCACAAGGTCTTTCTAGACCGCACCATGATCGGCCGCCACTCGCCCGCAGATCACCGCGGCGTCTATCCTCGAACTTACCGCACTCGCATAGGTCACACTGCACCGCATGAGGTATTCCTCGAATCACGGTCCTGCATCGCTCGAGGTATACCCGCATCGGAGCGGCTTAACCCGGTATCCGCTGGACTTCCGCAAACGCATAGTCCTCAAAGACCGCATAGTCCTCAAAGACCGCAGGCATCCCGCGACGGGCTAAACACCCGGAATGATCAATCTCGAGCATACCGCTGCTCCGCATAGTCTCATAGACCGCATAGCCGTATAGACCGCATCAAGGGTGGCAAGCCCTCGGTATAATAAGTCGGGTGTGTGATACAATAACAAGATATAACGCTTAACGTTTAACAACGTAAGCACAACAAGAAAGACCCCCTTACATAACAATCACAAGATACTAACACACGTAGCATCCTAACATGTTTACTTTATCAAATCAATAAGAAAGTATTACAAGGTTATCACAAACCAACACAATCAAGTTATTCACACAAGGTACTTTATGCTAACAAGTTCGGGTATCTATCCCCAAAGTACTTCATACATTAACTCTTTAAAAGATCCGTTTCTTTCACGTGTCACACAATACCGTAGTATAAAATAGAGTGGTGTCTTTTTAAGTAAACCAAAACACTTCCCTTTGTAAAATCAAGTAACAACATTATTTTCCAAACGTCCAAGTTTGCCTAATTTCAAATGTTCACGTTTCTTATTTTAGAAAGGTTTCGTAGTTCATAGTCTTATTCATTTAAGAATATAATTCTCTTTTAAACAATCTGAGAAACATATGCCTTATATGTGATTAGGTTATTCTTGTTCATAATCAATCTTATTAAGCAACCATGATCTAGGAAATGTAATATCATTTTGTCTCATCTTAGCTTCTATGCAGATGGAGGTTTCTACTGGTTTTTAATAATACTTCATTAATCAAAACATTTCCCTTTATTAACGCTGCAGTGGTTTGTCGATACTCATTCTGATTTCCGAAATCAGTAACACATTATTTCTTTTAAAAACCAAGTACTCATTACTCACGAATGAGGTTTCACACAAAATTCATTTTAATTCAATTTGAGTCAAGTCTCTTATCTTTTAAGATCAAGTCTCTTAACTTTTAAAATTAATAAACCATTCTTTTTATCTCTCTTAAGCCGTTATACCTAACTTCCCATAAAGCTAGTATAACTCTTAAGCTTTTAAAACTTTTAAAACCAGGTGTTACTCTTCTTTCAAAAAGGTTACTTAATTCCTTTGAAATATTTCACGATTCTTATTATTCAGGCTTAAGTCAAAAGACATTGCCGTAGTTATTATTCAGGCTTAAGTCCGAAGACATTACCGTAATTATTATTCAGTTAACACACGTACGTCTACCGTACTATATATATACTCATTTAAAATATCATGCTCAAGAGGATAGGAAGAATCACATACCTCGCGACGATTATCGACTATTAGCAAATCGCTCCACTATAACCCGCTAGCCTCGTCCACCTTTCAAGAGTACAAGCTACTCGCAGAACATTCAACCTATAAAGGTTATACGATCTATCAAAGTCTAGACTACTCGGTAGAATAATCTAGATACAAGATTCTACGGAACATTGGGCGCACTCCTCCCACCCACAAACTACACAATACTGATCACCCATGTAATTACAGTTCAGTTCTCTTCTTTAAATTCAGGCTTAAGTCCAAAGACATTGCCGCAAAACTATGTTACGTTCTATATATAGTATACTTCAACTATATACTCCTACAACATGTAATTTCCGATTACCATAGAAGGACGAGTAATTACCTCGATAAGCCCAAAATTATTCAAGTATAAATGTTGGTCCTTAGCAACGTTTAGCTCTACTCCGGTGCTCCAACCCGCTCAAACAACCCTTAGAAGTTCTACACAACTTCTTCTTAAATACTTCAACCAACTGTGAAGATTTCTCCAGGGTTTCGGTTTGAGACAAAAAGGACAACGGTAGTATTTCCGGGCTCTACGTATAGAGGTATCTTTGGAATACTACAAGGTATACGGCTAAGGTAATTTGGGTATAGTAACAATACTATGGAGAGTATTTCTACCAAGAGGGGGGTATATTTATACGAGACAACACCACAAGGGGGGGGGGTGTATACCCCTCGGCCTACCCCACTAGGAGGGTACTCTCGCGAGGGAGGGACTCTCGCCAGGGCCTTCTCAAAGGGGAAGGCTAGGACGAGAGCAACAAGAAGGGAGGGGGAGGATTTCTAAGACTTAGAACATTTTTAGGATGAATAAGTCTTCAAAAGGGGGGGGGGGGGTATTTATAGGTCAAGCAAAGGCCAACCAATGGCCAAGATCATGCTAAGTAGTAGGCAAGTGTAGGGCTAGGATGTACCCATGTGTACCTTATCCATCTACCCTACCAACCAACACAAAATATCCTACCAACTATATTGCCCAAATCGTCCAAAGGGACGCCCACAATTTCCGCCAATGAGAGGGTGCCAAGTGTCGCCCTCTCGTTGGTCCAACATGTTTCGTCTCTCGGAAAAATCCGCAAAAATTTAAAATGACATAGCCGGAATTTTCCCTTCGCAAGTTATGAAAACGCTTTAAAAAATGACTCTAATCGGGTGTTGTGCACAAAAATAATCGCCAAGCCTACTTTAAAGCCCAAACTTTTCTACGCACGCCCCACGCATACTCCAAAATACGGTATAACATTCTCCTTCCTTAGAAACATTCGTCCCGAATGTTCCTTCTAAGTCTCAAACAAACGCGCCAAGATAGTCTTCACTACTATACTTACGAGAACAATCTCGCCACACCGCCACGTAAACACCGCGCAAATACTTACATCCAAGTCCATGAGGAAACACCTCTAATCATCACCAAAGCCCTTATCCGAGGTCTAAAATATAAACTTCCTTCGCACCTTCTCCTTACAAAAGAAATGATCACATCTATGCTCGCCATGCATGCTCGCTTCTTCCTTTACGTGTCGTACTTTCTCGTGACACTCGAACTCTTTCTCATAACTTACCATGTTTCATATCGCATCAATTTCAAAATAATCTCGGGTTATCGCCCAACTTGATCATCATAATCGAATACTCGATGGATCTCCGATACTTTTCGAACCTAACAACACGGCGATCGACATACCGCTTCCTAAGTCGGACGAAAAGCTAATATATAGGCAACCCGCCTACTCTTCGCATGACCTAAAAGGCCCAAAGTAACTCAAGCTAAGTTTCTCTCGCTTTTCCAAACTCGCTACACCCTTTCCGGTGGTACCTTCAAGAAGACTCCACCACTGAACTCCAAGCGTTGTCGCAGATTATCCGCACGACTTCTGTTGACTCTGAGCTGCCAATAACCTCTTCTGGATAAGCTTCACCCTATCCACATCCTGCTGAAAACGTATGAACCAACTATCTGAACCTTGCCAACGTCGAACCAATCGACCGACAATCTCTCACTTCCGCCCCTACAAGGCGTCATAAGGCGAAGGTAGGCACCTCGTGCAGCCTTACAACCTTTCTGATGTAACATCTCGCATGACCCTCTGCCGAGTAACCGGTCCTGACTAAAAGACAAGATGGGCTGACCCCATCGGCCCGACTACTGGTCGAACGCATCCACGAACTCGTACGCTGGTTAACTAACCTTGGGCCTAACACCCTCGTGACCCTACCACCTGGCGGGACCACCACAAACTGACCCCACCATAAAATAGGTCGCGGGTTGACCCGCGGCATGGCCTCAACCCGACCCACTCTCGCGTACAACACTTGCTCCCCGATCCGGAACAATCTCACTAATCCCTGTTACGAAAACCTAGCGGTCTTCTTAGCTCAACTACCATCTTTCATTTCACACTACCCAGGGACTTATTATACAAACATAGCTTATGTGCACTATGCACTCCGATAAGGATCAAGCATAACAATACATCTTTACCCAAGATGGCCTTACCTCTAAGGTCTCCACGTATAACATTCTAAGGTTCACACCTTTCCTATCCCCCAATCTTTCCCGATTACTAACCATGATTTCTAATCACAACTAACACCCTGCTATCAGAACATAGCACTTATGATATACCCATCTTAACACACATACTGATCTCTAGAGGGTTAAGGATAAACTTGTATCTACTGCTTCACTCCCCTATATCGTTCTAATCAAACTCGCCTGCAGGCGCATAGCTGGGGAAGGTGACGAATCGTCACCGATCATGGCGTTGAGTCCTCCTACTTGCATCCTCCTACTAGGACATCCATTTACACGGCTCGACGCCGGTCAGAAACGAGCACCAACAAAAGACGACATTCCCCGGGATGACATCTGCCACACTGTGAATACCGAGGAAAATCAATCCATTGGGCCGAGCCTACGTGGTAGTCAGTGGAACCTAAACTCGACCAACTCCTCGCGACCGTGGATGTGCATATCTAATCACTTGAGGCGGTTCGCCTCGAAAGTTACCAAAGGACCTTGCTGTTCTGGCCCTCTTCTGCTATCCTTGGTTAACCCGCTGATCTCTACGTTACTTGGCCTGCTGCGCATAAGCCCGCATACGTGCAATGCTCAAGCCTAATCAAGAATTACTTCGCACAACCTCTCTAGATAGTCATCAAGACTCGCAGTACATCCAGATACACTGGCACCAAATCCATAGCTAGCAATGTGGTCGCCTCTTTGCAATCTATATTCTCTGTTCCCGGTCGTGGAACTGAAGGTTCAAATATCATGGCCGCAGTAGGAACTGTCGCCGCCGTGCTAAACTCTGCTGGGGCTAGTGACGTCGCATAACTCCCCGAATGAAAACACCACCCTGTGATGATCGGGCTCAGGCTCGTAACCCTCTCAACTCTATTCGCAGCCTCCTCGGCCGCTTTGCCTCCCGGCCCGGTTTGCCCTACGCGAGGCATAACGGTAGGGAAAGAAATACGTTAGAGGTCCAACTTACAACACACTCTAAGGCACGATCTCGAGTGAGAAGAATGGAAACCAATCCTAAATATCCTATAGCCTCACGATTATTGGTGGTGCACAACACACCGATAATCAAGACTTCCATCGATACGGTCATAGACACTTTTCGAGGATTAATCGCTCGATACCACTTTTGTCACGACCGAACGGGCCCGTGGATCGTGCCTTACCGGGCACCCAAGTAGACATACATCGAGTAATCAATGAACATAAAACAAGACATGAAATATCAAGTGTAAAACAATTATCGAGAAAATTCGGCATAATATATAAAACTTCAATCCGACGATTACATCCCATGACAACCGCCCACAGCGATACTACTGCACTCTACGAATGATATGACAACAACGACGGTGGCCCCGCCATACTCACGAATGTAAGACCTACAACGGGGACTATACCAAGATAAGCCTCGGAGGAACGGAGCTTCCCAAACGCCGAATCGTGACCACTAAGAGCGAGGATCAACGATCGTGTACCTTTACTGCGGCATGAACGCAGCCCGGGAGGTCGATACAACAGTACCAAATATGTGACGAAAATAAATCAGTAAATGAAATCATAGTAGTCTATATAAAGCGGGAGACATGTATGATAACCAAACTACGATTCACAATAAATAAGCGATGTAAGTCGTCGGGGACTCACGCCTCAAAGTCATCACAATAGAATGCGGGGTAAGTACGAAGGCATAGCCGACTATTAATACCTACGATCAAAAATGCCATAAAGCGTATCACAAGGTCTTTCTAGACCGCACCACATGATCGGCCGCCACTCGCCCGCAGATATCACCGCGCGTCTATCCTCGGAACTTACCGCGACTCGCATAGGTCACACGCACCGCATGAGGTATTCCTCGAATCACGGTCCTGCATCGCTCGAGGTATACCGCGTCGGAGGCGCTTAACCCCAGTATCCGCTGGACTTCCGCAGCCGCATAGTCCTCAAAGACCGCATAGTCCTCAAAGACCGCATAGGGCATCCCCCGCATCGGGCTAAACACCCGGAATGATCAATCCTGGAGCATACCGCTGCTCCGCATAGTCTCATAGACCGCATAGGCCGTATAGACCCGCATCAAGGGTGGCAAGCCCTCGGTATAATAAGTCAAGGGGGTGTGTGATACAATAACAGTATAACGGGCTTAACGTTTAACAACGTAAGCACAACAAGAAAGACCCCCTTACATAACAATCACAAGATACTAACACACGTAGCATCCTAACATGTTTACTTTATCAAATCAATAAGAAAGTATTACAAGGTTATCACAAACCAACACAATCAAGTTATTCACACAAGGTACTTTATGCTAACAAGTTCGGGTATCTATCCCCAAAGTACTTCATACATTAACTCTTTAAAAGATCCGTTTCTTTCACAGAAGTCACACAATACCCGTAGTATAAAATAGAGTGACTGACTTTTTAAGTAAACCAAAACACTTCCCTTTGTAAAATCAAGTAACAACATTATTTTCCAAACGTCCAAGTTTGCCTAATTTCAAATGTTCACGTTTCTTATTTTAGAAAGGTTTCGTAGTTCATAGTCTTATTCATTTAAGAATATAATTCTCTTTTAAACAATCTGAGAAACATATGCCTTATATGTGATTAGGTTATTCTTGTTCATAATCAATCTTATTAAGCAACAATGATCTAGGAAATGTAATATCATTTTGTCATCTTAGCTTCTATGCATGGAGGTTTCATGGTTTTTAATAATACTTCATTAATCAAAACATTTCCCTTTATTAACGCTGCAGTTGGTTTGTCGATACTCATTCGATTTCCAAATCAAGAATACATTATTTCTTTTAAAACCAAGTACTCATTACTCACGAATGAGGTTTCACACAAAATTCATTTTAATTCAATTTGAGTCAAGTCTCTTATCTTTTAAGATCAAGTCTCTTAACTTTTAAAATTAATAAACCATTCTTTTTATCTCTCTTGCCGTTATACCTAACTTCCCATAAAGCTAGTATAACTCTTAAGCTTTTAAAACTTTTAAAACCAGTGTTACTTTCTTTCAAAAAGGTTACTTAATTCTTTGAAATATTTCACGATTCTTATTATTCGGGCTTAAGTCAAAAGACATCCGTAGTTATTATTCAGCTTAAGTCCAAGACATTACCGTAATTATTATTCGCTTAACACACGACGTCTACCGTACTATATATATACTCATTTAAAATATCATGCTCAAGAGGATAGGAAGAATCACATACCGCGACGATTATCGACTATTAGCAAATCGCCCACGGCTTATAACCCGCTTAGCCTCGCCCACTTTTCAAGTAGACAAGCCACTGAGAACATTCAACCTATAAAGGTTATACGATCTATCAAAGTCTAGACTACTCGGTAGAATAATCTAGATACAAGATTCTACGGAACATTGGGCGACTCTCCCTACCCACAACTACACAAGTCCATCTGTAATACACCCTATGTAATTACTGATTCGCTTCTCTTCTTTAAATTCAGGCTTAAGTCCAAAGACATTGCCGCAAAACTATGTTCAGTTCTATATATAGTATACTTCAACTATATACTCCTACAACATGTAATTTCCAGTTACCATAGAAGGACAGTAGTAATTACCTCGATAAGCCCAAAATTATTCAAGTATAAATGTCGGTCCTTAGCAACGTTTAGCTCCTACTCCGGGTGCTCCAACCCGCTCCAAACAACCCTTAGAAGTTCTACACAACTTCTTCTTAAATACTTCAACCAACTGTGAAGATTTCTCCAGGGTTTCGGTTTGAGACAAAAAGGACAACGGTAGTATTTCCGGGCTCTACGTATAGAGGTATCTTTGGAATACTACAAGGTATACGGCTAAGGTAATTTGGGTATAGTAACAATACTATGGAGAGTATTTCTACCAAGAGGGGGGGTATATTTATACGAGACAACACCACAAGGGGTGTATACCTCTACTACCCCACTAGGAGTGGGTACTCTCGGCCAAGGGGGGAGGGACTCTCGGCCAAAGAGCCTTCTCAAAGGGGGAGGGGGAGGCTAGGACGAGAGCAACAAAAAGGGAGGGGGAGGATTTCTAAGACTTAGAACATTTTTAGGATGAATAAGTCTTCAAAAGGGGGGGTATTTATAGGTCAAGCAAAGGCCAACCAATGGCCAAGATCATGCCAAGTAGTAGGCAAGTGTAGGGCTAGGATGTACCCATGTGTACCTTATCCATCTACCCTACCAACCAACACAAAATATCCTACCAACTATATTGCCCAAATCGTCCAAAGGGACGCCCACAATTTCCGCCAATGAGAGGGTGCCAAGTGTCGCCCTCTCGTTGGTCCAACATGTTTCGTCTCTCGGAAAAATCCGCAAAAATTTAAAATGACATAGCCGGAATTTTCCCTTCGCAAGTTATGAAAAACGTTTCGTCGAAAAATGACTCTAATCGGGTGTTGTGCACAAAAAAATAATCGGCCAAGCCTACTTTAAAGCCCAAACTTTTCTACGTACGTCCTTACGTACATACTCTGGAAATACGGGGTATAACAAAAGTTATCCCTTTTGGACTCTGAAAACGTGTCAAATTCGGCACAAAACGTCAAAAATCCCGTGTTGGCGTCGTGGCCCTGAGATTGGGCGCCACGGCGCTGAAAAATCTGCAACTTTCGGACTCCGCGGAACATTGGACGCCGCGGCGCCGGAGGTGTGAATTTGGCATTTTTTTGTTTCTTCGTCCTTTTTTCGTCCGGACTTCGTCTGATCTCCTCTATACTTTTCGGAACTTTTTAGACTTCATTTATTGGCCTTTTTGTATGCAATTCCATCTCATTTATGCTCATTTCATCTTATTTTTGTCATTTCTCCATTTTTGACCGCTGTGACACAAAAGAAAGAAAAACGGCCCTAATAATGTACTACACATCAACAAAATGAGTAAAATACTAACTAAAAATAACTCAAAAAGTATATATAAAATACGTCTATCAAACACCCCAAACTTAACCTTTGCTCGCCCTCGAGTAAAAATCAAAAAGATAGAAATAAAGACACGAAAGAAAAGAAAATTAAATGACTCAAAGATACTGATCAATCTGCTGCACAATTGCCACTTAGAAAAGCACGAAGGTTAGTAGGATAATATGCAGGAACATATAGCATTAATTTTTAGTATTCTAAGCGCTCAAGTCAGGTATTTCGCGAATTCAATTCAATCATGCTCAATGGATGTAAAAATACCTAACTATGCATGTCAATTTCAAAATCCTATGGCATGTTCACTTGCTATTCTCCACTAATCATGGATACACATATTAGAGATCTTCAGGGCTTTTCAGGGTTGTAATGTAGGCTTAGGCTGGGGTAGGTAAAAATAGGCATTTAGGCTCAATTTACGTACCATAAGCTCTTTTGCTTTAAATTCTTCCCTTTTCTTTTGATTCTCTTTTTCACTTCATACCTATCTTTTCCCTCTTTTGTTTTGAGAGAATGAGGTGTATGATGAATAGCAGACACCCCCAAACTTAGGCTTTTGCCTATTTATTATTACTTTTTCATTGAGGTGCATCAAAATTGTTCACTCTCTTTTGTCTCTTTTTCAACACTTTATATTCCAAACAACTCAATTTTTTCACTTATGGCACAAATATGGAATTATAGGGTGTCAAAGAAAAGATCTTATTTTAGGCTCAAAGGGGCTGACTACGGATACAATTTTAATGTCAGGGATAGGCAATGAATGGTAAGAAAGGTCTAACAAAGAAATGTCTGAGTCATCTCCCTGACATGCATATCCTAACTATTTCGACTCAAATAGCAAGCAAGCAGACACATAGGCTTAATCATTAACAATGCATAAATCAAGCAAGATACCCCAAATAGTTTGATTTCATGAATTCTTGGCATATCTAACCTAAGTGTTCAGATGATCGCTTCTAATTCCATTACATTATTCCACTTTACTCCACTAGGGGTTTCAAGTAACTACAACATGCTTGATCATAAAAAACAATAATTAGATGCATATAAAACATAGAAATAAACAACACAAAGAATCAAAACAATAAAACAAAATATAAGACACCCCCCCCAAACTTAATCGACATATTGTCCCCAATGTGTGAAGACTAAAATAGGGACAACTTACTGACACAACACAACGGTCATAATGGAGGTCCGAGGAAAATTTCGAATTTGCATCGTCGACTTCGAACTTTCGCGCCACGGCACGAGATTCGCGCCGTGGCCCCAAGAATCGCGACTCTGAAGTTTCGGCGCCACGACGCTGATTCTGGGCGTCGTGGCGCTGACGACAACTTTTTTTTTCCAGCGTTTTTGCTCATTTTTCCTCAGAGTTAGCTTTCAGTCCATCTGTCATCCAACAACACAAATAACCCAAGACCGTGACACTGTTCAAGACAAAATAAAACAAAATAAAGACAAAAATCAAACTAACATAATTAAAAATATTGGGTTGCCTCCCAACAAGCGCTGTCTTTAACGTCTTTTAGCCGGACGCAATTAACCTTTACTAGTGTCCAGCGGCTCCTCCTGCGAACTGCTTGCAATCCGCACAGTTATTGTTGCAGGTCTCACTTTTCCTCCAACACCTTTGTCGAACAAGGGCCTCAGATCTAAGATTATCCCCCAATTCCACAAGACATGCTTGTCTTTTAGGCTCTCTATAATGTAGGGATCAGTGAATCTCCTTACATCTCTCAAATTTTGGGGTGCCCTTGAGGGTATGGAATTTACGTCAGGTCGCGAATGACCTTTGGTGTAGTCTTTTCCGCAATAGGGTGGTCCTCAGTGACTTCTTCTTTATCTACACCAACTATCTCTCCAAATTCTTCAACAGCTTGTTGTGGTTCAGGTCCACAATCTGCTCACCATTCCTCGTAACTGGGTCACTTGGTGAACTTTCTTGAGGTGTAATGGTTATCATGTCCATCAGTTGCCCGATTTGTGGTTCCCAATTCGTAACTGCTCTATCGAGTTTCCAAGTTCTGAAGAGGGGGTCTTACTTCCACCATGAATTGAGTTTGGACGGTTGTGAGTACAAACAATGCTGCTCTCAATTCGCCCGCTCCTCGGACGGGTCCGAATCGTGGTCATTGAAATTGCCCTTGAGGATTCTGGCACTGGGTGAGCCTGAGTAAGGCTTCTTGCAGCTCATTTCGATCTTCATGTGGAGCCTGTGGGTTAACTTGCTGTTGATGATATTGCTGTTGTGGATAGTAGTCGTAGTACTGCTGCCCCTGATAGTAGTAGTAGTAGTCCATGTGCCTTTTTTTTTTACCTACAAAATAAGAATAACAACAAAAAGTGATAACAAGATGCTCGCAGAACAAGTTAGAAGCTTGTTCTTGGAGCAACCAAATTAGAAATAAGAATAGATAAATCGATATTGAAAGTACGTCAGTCCCCGGCAATGGCGCCAAAAACTTGATGTGCGATTTATACACACGCTTAACGCAAGTGCACATATCGTGACAAGTAATATAGTCTAGGTAAGACCGAATATCGTCCTCAGAGACTGGTTTTCAAGTACTGATTATCTATCCTTTAGTTTCTATTTTGTTAACGTTAACTTGTTGAGAATTATAACTAAAAATTAAAGCTAATGCAGGAAATAAACTAATTAAGAAAATACTTTGAATTAAATCAGTTATGATGGAGAATTAGGGCTTCCAAGATCATCAAATATCCATTTTATTCAATCCTTAATACAATTAGACTGACTTCTTCTTCTACGTTAAAGATAGCAGGTTAACTAGACCGTCTTATACTCCTGTTAAGGTAATATAATCACTCAACCCCGATGCAGAACCCTTCTATCTTTCGATGACAAGATTGACTACAAATGAGGATTAAGAGCAATAACCTTTTAAGCTACACAAGTATCGGGGTACTTTCGTCAACGATTTAAACCTATGTTTATTCAACTATAGCATATTCACAATCTCCCCTTTCAGATTTCGATTAGAACTCATATAAGTGATGATAACTAGTAGCTAATTAACTATCAAGCATTCAAACCAAATATTGAATAAATCTTTAACAAGTGAAGAAGAAATTCAACTAAAGTATTAATTCATGAATAAGAGTTTCAAGCGAATCACAAGGAAATCCCTAATAAAGTAATTAGCTCATAGTCATAGTCACGCTAAGAACTAATACAATCTCCATACATGAACTGAAATAAACAAAGAAAAGAGAAAGAAAAGAAAATACTTGAACTAGGTCTCAAATCTTCTCCTCCTAGAGTTGTGTTGTATGTACAATGGATGGAATGAATAATGAACAGGGTTTTAGGGATTATATAGGTTTTGTAGGTAGGAAAAGTTATCCCTTTTGGACTCTGAAAACGTGTCAAATTCGGCCCAAAACGTCAAAAATCTCGTGTTGGCGTCGTTCGAGATTGGCGCCACTACGCTGAAAAATCTGCAACTTTGACTCAAGAAACATTGGCCGCAAGGCTGCCGCCAGCACGAGGCGTGAATTTGGTATTTTTTTGTTTCTTCGTCCTTTTTTCGTCTCGACTTTGTCTGATCTCCTGTATACTTTCTGGAACTTCTTAGACTTCATTTCTTGGCTCTTTTGT
Organism: Przewalskia tangutica; assembly: GCA_029844215.1. NCBI lineage: Eukaryota > Viridiplantae > Streptophyta > Magnoliopsida > Solanales > Solanaceae > Przewalskia > Przewalskia tangutica. The sequence continues at coordinate 136,900,029 of CM056718.1, read as the reverse complement.
ATGCAATTCCATCTCATTTATGCTCATTTCATCTTCTTTTTGCCATTTATCCATTTTTTACCGCTGTGACACAAAAGAAGAAAAATGACATTAATATTGTACAACACATCAACAAAATGAGTAAAAAAAACTAACTAAAAATGACTCAAAAAGTATATATAAAATACTCCAATCAATAGGGAGGTGGGTCATCGGGCCGACTGGTTGGGTACTTAAAACTTGGGCCCAAATTTATTTTTTATGTTTTTAAAAAGACACTTTCGCTGCTCATTGGATTCGAACACGCGACCTCTCACTAGAAAATGACTTTTGAAGGGAGCCCTCAACCGCTAGGCCACAAATCTCAATGATAAGATTGAATGCATTTTTAATACATATCTTAATATTTGAACTAAAAAAAGAAAAGGAAAATTCAGGCGTGTCACGACCGAATCTGACTGTGACTGCCTTAACCCGAACCTTGTGACACAACATCAGAGAAAACCAGCGGAATATAAACTCAAAATAAACAACCATAATGATATAAATAGTCTAGCCCAAAATGGCTACCCCAAAAGTACATAAAACCGAACAGTTACATCCTTAAACAAATCAAGTTATGACAAGACTACAGGCCTCTAAGAAGGAGTAACACTATGACGGGACAGGGCCCCGTCATGCCCCTGAATGTACAAAACATCAACAACACCAGGGAGAACCATACCAAAAGTCGAGCCTCCGAAGAAATGGAGCTCACGACACTGAGTAAAAGATCCTAGGAATGAGGATCTACCACCGCTTCCCTTACTGCGGCATGAACGCACTGGCGAAGGGGTCGTTACACAACGTACCAAGTATGTAAAACTGGAAAATACTGTAGTAATATCATAAGTCAAAAATAAGTTGGAGTCATAGATAAAAATCAATTTGCTTTCACTATGCCTTACTAACAATGAGAGTAACAAGTATAAAACTTATAGCATATAAAAATAGGAGGCTCACGATCAAAACAGGGTACCTCGCCCGTAGTATCATTAAGTAATCCTACTCCTAGGACTATTTCACCCGCATGGGTCCTATGGACCCGCATGAGGTCATCCGCCTCGTCATGGGACTATTTCACCCGCATGAGACTATTTCACCCGCATGGATCCTGTGGACCCGCATGAGTACCATCGCCGTACTCGCATGAGACTATTTCACCCGCATGGATCTTGTGGTCCGGATCCGCATGAGTGCAAGCGCCGCACTCGCATCATGGGTAGCAAATCCATGGCATAAATAATAACCCGGGGTTTACCCCGTAATAATATAAATATATAACATAGCTCATCCGGCTATCATACATAACATAAGCACTACCGGCCTATCAAATCATACATAAGCACTACCGGCCTATCATATCATAACATAAGCACTACCGGCTTATCATAACATAAGCAAGTTAAGAAATCCCCTAACTTCTTATTAACATTATTAATATATCCTCTCATTTTAGTATCCTAAGGCACTAACATGTCTTTTAATAGAAAATCCGGAAATTCAACCCAAGTACCATGTACTTCTAACTTTTTAAGAAATAACTCTTTTTATACAAAAATTCCAAGATACTAATCACCATAGTATCAAATTACGATTTCTTTCAAGACAAGTCACATTCCCTTTTAGAAATATAGTAGGCTTCTAAATCAAGTGACTTCATTTCCTTTAAAATCTTAGGCAACCAATGCCTAAAACCCAATTCACCTTTCTTAGTTTCAAATCATTTACCCGTACTTGTTTTAATTAGAGTAAACCTTCCTTTGTGAAACTTTCAAGAAAACTAATATAACCAACTTCCCATAAAGTCATTATATTAGTGTTATCCCTTTGTCAAATACATTTTCCCTAAATCCAAGGGACTTATACTTTTGAAATGACACAAGTATCATATACTTTAGAACAAGTGAAAGATATCAAATCTTGTACGTCTACCGTACTACATAGGTACAACTACTCATGCTCAAGAGATAGGAAAGTTCCACATACCTCTTTGGTCAATCCACTTGCTAAGCTCAACTACCGCAAGTAATATTTCAACCTATAATAATCATGATACGTTTGTTAACCTCTAATCTCAAAGTAGAACAATCCAAGTTCAAAGTCACTAAATCCTATGGAAAATCAAGAAAGATTTCCTTTGTTTCTACTCACTTGCCACCTTTCTCAAGGCCGAATTTATCATCCAAACACCACATTTAAGGCTCAACAATCCAACATTTTAAAGGGGATTACACTTCCAAACTTGGGTGTGTAAAATTCTGCCCCATTTGGTACAACAATACACTTAACAATTCTAAAGTAGTTTTTAGGCTACAACATGCTCATAATATCTTTTCTTAACCAATCCTTCATATCCAAACCACATTTCTTACATGCAAGGACTCTAAGTGCATTATTCACTACCACAAGTTCTTTCTTCTTAACATGCAACACTAAAAACTAATTATAAAGGAAGAATCATTACCTTAGAGCTTTAGCCAAATTTATTCCAAATATTTTGCTAGCTTCCTTGCCAAGAACACCACCACAACAACACCAACAAGCTAGCCACAAGCTTCCTTCTTGTTCTTAACTTTTCAGATTTTTCCTAAGGCTAGAATTTCTCTTGGAAATGTAGAGAGAAGGAGGAGCTAATTTAGAGAGAGAGAGAGGTTTGAAAGATGACCAAGTCTTCAAGACTTGGTCAATATAAGGCATGCAAGAAAAATCAGATGGGGGGGGACACTTGTCACCCTCCCATGGCCTTTTTAAAAGAGAAATCAGACTTTCCTAAGTTTTTCCGCCCAAAATCCCGCCTAGGCGCCGCGACTGCCACGGGCCGCGGCCATGAAACCTCCGCAGCCTCTGAACTTCCGACGCTGGCTGCACAGAATCTCGACCAAGATTTCCGCGCCGCTCGTTTTCCGCGTCGCGCCTACAATCACCGCTTTGGCGCTGCGTTCGCTCAGCTGCGGCTGAGTTCGACCGTGGTCGGACTCAACCACGGGGTATAACATTTTCCCCCCTTAGAAACATTCGTCCCGAATGTTCCTTCTAGGCTTACTCGAATCACAAATCGACGTAGACGCTCTTAACTACTCTTTTGCAAACAAAGAAGCTCCACGAGCCACAACATACTTAAGCGTAAATGTTAAATCAAAACCAACAAGCAGGAAAGTGGGTTACCTGGAGGTATAGGAAATAGGTGAGGGTACTTCTTCATCATGTCATCCTCTGCTTCCCACGTCATTTCCTCCCTGTTCTCGTTCCGCCATAAGATCTTGACGGAAGCCACGTCTTTCATCCGAAGTCGTCAAACCTGACGATCGAGTATCGCTATGGGACTCTCCTCATACGATAACTCCTCTGTCACTTGGACATCATGAACCGGGTGCACTCTATATGGATCTCCAATACATTTCCGCAACATGGACACATGGAAAACTGGATGTATCGCCTCCAAATCGGACGGCAGATCTAACTCATAGGCAACCCTGCCTACCCTACGGACAATATGATACGGCCCAATGTACCTTGGGCTAAGCTTCCCCTTCTTTCCAAATCTCATCACGCCCTTCATGGGCGATACCTTTAGAAAAACCCAATCATCTACCTCAAGTGTCGACGCCGATGATCTGATACGACTTCGGCCGACTCGAGCCGCCAAAGAACCGCCTCGGATAAGCTTCACCTTATCCATCGTCACTGAACTAAGTCCGCCCGACTAATCGCACTTCTCCCACCTCGAACCAGCTTTATCGGTGACTGCACTTCCTCCCGTATAAGGCCTCATAAGGCGCCATCTCGAATCTGGAATGGTAGTTGTTGTTGTAAACAAACTCCACAAGAGGCAAATGATCCTCGGCTACCTCGAAATTAATAACACAAGCCCGCAAAGATATCCTCGTTGTGCGGATAGCGGCCACCGTCCGCTTGGCCCGAGGATGAAACGTCAGACCGAGACTCACTGTGTCCCTAATCCCTTCAAAAACCTCCGAGTTAGCGAGAACTGGCCTCTATCCGATATAATCGACACCGACTCGTGCGCCTCACAATCTCTCTAATATATAATCCGCATAGTCCTCACCGAGAACGCTGCTCGACCGGAAAAAATGGGCTGATTTCACACTGTCCGACAATCACCCAAATGGAATCATGCTTCGGCGAGTGGTAGGTAGCCCGTAATAAAATCCATATTTATCACCTCCCGCCTAAGTCGGAATATCAATAACTCGCATAGCCCATCGGGCTTTTGGTGCTCAATCTTGACCTGCTGACAATTAGGACACTGTGCAACAAAACCTGCCACGTCCCTCTTCAGTCCATCCCACCAATACACACACCTGAGGTCATGGTACATCTTAGTCAACCCCGGATGAATAGAATAACGAGCATTGTGTGCCTCCCCCAAAATCTGCTGACGAAGTCCTGTCACATCGGGAACACACAACCGGCCCTCGAATCTTAGCACCCCATCAGGCGCTACCTCAAATAGACCCTTCTCCTTTGGGAGAGCTGCATCTCGGTACCGTACTAAAATCGGATCCTCATACTGTCGCCTCTTCACCTCCTCGACGATGGAAGACTCGGCAATCTCTCGAATCCGAATTCCGTCACTATCAGAATCAACCAAACGAACCCCAAGGCTCGCTAGTTGATGTAACTCTCGGACAATATCCCTTTTCTCTGGCTGAACATCAGACAGACTACCCATCGACCGCGACTGGCGGCATCCGCAACTACATTGGTCTTCCCGGTGGTATAGAATATTAACATCGTAATCCTTAAGTAGCTCCAACCACCGCTCGCCGCAAGTTCACTCCTCCGTCAAGATGCATCGAGACTCTTGTGTGCGTGTAAATATCCACATGAACTCCATATAAATAATGTCTCCGCATCTTCAAGACACGAATCATCGCCGCTAACTCCAAGTCATGTGTGGGATAGTTCTTCTCATGCTTCCTAAGCCGCCGAGATGCATAAGCTTATAACTCGCTGCGTCGCATCAAGACGCACTCCAAGCTGACACTGACGCGCCACAAGAAACCACATATTCATCTAAACCTCCGGAAGAGTAAGAATCAAGGCGTCGCCAACTTCTCCTTTAGCAATCGGAAACTTTCCTCACAAGTATCCGTCCACCGAACATAGCCGCTTTCCGAGTCACTTAGTCAAAATCTTTGAAATAGAAGCAAACTTCTCCACAAACCTCCGATAATAACTCGCAAGGCCCAAAAGTTGCGCACTGCTTGCAGTGGTCTAGGCCAAGTATTGATCGCCTAAATCTTAGTTGTATCAACCCAATACCATCGGCCCGATAACATGTCCTAAGAAAGCCACTGGCTACCCAAAACTCGCATTTCGAGAACTTGACATACAATCGCCGGTCCTCGAGGACTCTAATACCGCCTCAAATGATCCAGATGCTCGCTCAGGCGCGAATACACCAAGATATCATCAATGAACACTATAACGAACATATCCAAGAATGGCCGAACACCCTATTCATCAAATCCATGAATACTGCCGAGCGTTGTCAATCCGAAAGACATCACCTCGAACTCATAGTGCCCATACCGGTCCCGAATGCGATCTTCGGATATCTCGCTCGCTAACTCGCACCTGATGATAACCAGAACGCAGGTCTATCTTGTAAAAACATCTCGCACCCTACAACTGGTCAAACAAATCATCAATCCTGGGGAGGGGATCTCTGTTCTTGATATTTACCTTATTCACCGCTCAGTAATCAATACACATACGCAGCTGGCCCCATCCTTCTTCTTTACAAATAACACCGGGCGCTCCCTCGTGAGAAACGCTGGCTCGATAAATCCTTTCTCCAAAGAAATCATTCACCGGTCCTTCAACTCTCTTAACTCGGCGGTGCCATTCTCAGATGGCGGAATAGATATCTCGAGTGTCCGCGCCAAATCGATGCAAAACTCAATCTCCTCTCGGGAGGGATACCCTAAGCTCGCCCGGGAATACGTCTGAAACTCTCTAACAACCTGAATCGATCAAGGTCCTGATCTCAAATTTCAGATCAAATACCCGAACCAAATGGTAAATATACCCTTCCATACCATCTTCCTAGCCTTGAGGTAAGAAATAAACCTACCTCTGCGATGCAAAGATTCTCTTCCACTCGATAACCGGCTCACCAGGAAACCAGAACCGAACTAACCTCTCTCTGCAGTACACATTGGCATATCAAAACGCTAGTCAATCCATACCCATAATCACATCAAAGTCTGTCATATCCAACTCTATCAAGTCGGCTAGAGTCTGACGGCTGTATATAGTCACTGGGCAAGCCTTATACACTCGCTTGGCCACCACCGAATCACCTACGGCGTAGCCACCTCAAAAGGTCTTATGGACTCGGCTCTATCCCTACTCTACCGCAATATGAGGAGATATATAGGACAAGGTAGAACTCGGATCTATCAAAGCATATACATCACAAAGAAGAAACCAATAATGTACTGTGACGACATCGTGACGCCTCGCGGTCCCGACGATCGACATAACATAGATACGGCTCGAGGACCGGAACTAGAACCCCGCCACGACCGCCGCGGCTCGCCGCCCGTGAACACTCGCCTCCGGCGCATAACCATCAAGATGAAGACCCAAAGAATCGAATCGGCCGAGCCATAGCATTTCCGCCGCTCGCTCTGACAATCTTCTTCAAATGGCCCCGCTGCCACAAGAGTAACAAGCTCTCGGAGGAACACGACACCCCATAATGGCAATCACCTCATCGACCACACCGAGGCATAGGTGGCCTCATCCGACCGAACTCGTCCTCCGAAACCCGGCCTCGAACCCCGCCCCGCCTCAATACTCAGACGCCCCGAAGATGGTGGAGAGCGCCTGACCGGCCGTGGTGCAAATCTGGTTCGCCGGGTTGTCTACCCTTAAAACTACCAGAGGACCTCGCTGCCCGCCCTCTTCATCGATACCGCCGATCCGCTTACCGCGCTCACACCTGTGCATATGCCGCACGCGGCAATGTCCATGCCCAACAAGAGCTACTACTGCAACTCTCGCCAAGTGATCATCGAGTCTCGTGACATAGCGGTGCACTCGCCCTCCATGTTCGCTACAAAGCGGAACATACCGAGCCAATGAGTCAAACTCCACGTTGTATTCGACCGCCCGCCCACTCGCCTCGGTGTCAAAAATCTATCGCCCGAGCCCTCTCATCTGCGGAGGCAAGAAATGGCCAGTAACGCCTCGAGAACTCGTCAAACAATGGAAGCGCATGCTCCCCGACAGCTTCCATGAATCATACTACCAATCGCAGTGTCTCCGCAATGATCGCGAACCTAGTACCACCGACTCGGTCTCCAAGCCCCGATCACCTCGCGATCCAGAATCGCTTGATAAACTCCCGAGGATCATCCTCGTGCCTCGACCCATAAAACTCGTGGCCGCAACTCAAAAGTCCTCGCCTCGCTTAGCAACAGGTCGAACTACGGATCTGAATCGCTGCTCGGCTTATCTCATGTTCGCGCGATCACGGCGAACGGGCCATCTCTCAGCTCATATCCTTCGCCTCGCTGGATCGAGGCTCGTGTACCGCGGCTCGTGAGCCGTTGTCGCCTCGCACTTTCATCGGGTGGCGACGTTGTAGAACTCGCTGCTCAAACACCTCATCCGGTAGCGACTGCTCGTGCCCTGGTAACCCTGCGTTCTACTAGTAGTTCCTCATCGCCTTGCCACTTATGGGTCGCGGTTGCCTTCGTGAGGCATAACAGATCTGAAACAATACGTCGGAGGAAATTCAACCTATAACATTTCTATTGCACGATCTAGAGTGAAAGAATGGAAATCAATCCTAAATATCCTGCAGCCTCACGATTATAGATGTGCACAACACACCGATAATCAAGACTTACTAGATACGGCTGTAGACATTTTTCGAGGATTAATCGCTCGATACCACTTTTGTCACGACCCGACCGATCCGCGTGACCGTGCCTTAACCCGCACCTCAGTGACACAACATCGAGAAAACCAATGGAATATAAACTCAAAATAAACAACCATAATGATATAAATAGTCTAGCCCAAAATGGCTACCCCAAAAGTACATAAAACCGAACAGTTACATCCTTAAACAAACCAAATTATGACAAGACTACAGGCCTCTAAGAAGGAGTAACACTATGACGGGACAGGGCCCCGTCATGCCCCTGAATGTACAAAACATCAACAACACCAGGAAGAACCATACCAAAAGTCGAGCCTCCAAGAAATGGAGCTCACGACACTGAGTAAAAGATCCTAGGAATGAGGATCTACCACCGCTTCCTTACTCGCGCAGATGAACGCAGCCGGCGAAGCGGGTCGACACAACGTACCAAGTATGTAAAACTGGAAAATACTGTAGTAATATCATAAGTCAAAAATAAGCTGGAGTCATAAATAAAAATCAATTTCCTTTCACTGTGCCTTACTAACAATGAGAGTAACAAGTATAAAACTTATAGCATATAAAAATAGGAGGCTCACGATCAAAACAGGGTACCTCGCCCGTAGTATCATTAAGCAATCCTACTCCTGGGACTATTTCACCCGCATGGGTCCTATGGACCCGCATGAGGTCATCCGCCTCATCATGGGACTATTTCACCCGCATGGGACTATTTCACCCGCATGGATCCTGTGGACCCGCATGAGTACTATCGCCGTACTCGCATGGGACTATTTCACCCGCATGGATCCTGTGGTCCGGATCCGCATGAGTGCAAGCGCCGCACTCGCATCATGGGTAGCAAATCCATGGCATAAATAATAACCCGGGGTTTACCCCGTAATAATATAAATATATAACATAGCTCATCCGGCTATCATACATAACATAAGCACTACCGGCCTATCAAATCATACATAAGCACTACCGGCCTATCATATCATAACATAAGCACTACCGGCTTATCATAACATAAGCAAGTTAAGAAATCCCCTAACTTCTTATTAACATTATTAATATATCCTCTCATTTTAGTATCCTAAGGCACTAACATGCCCTCTAATAGAAAATCCGGGAATTCAACCCAAGTACCATGTACTTCTAACTTTTTAAGAAATAACTCTTTTTATACAAAAATTCCAAGATACTAATCACCATAGTATCAAGTTACGATTTCTTTCAAGACAAGTCACATTCCCTTTTAGAAATATAGTAGGCTTCTAAATCAAGTGACTTCATTTCCTTTAAAACCTTAGGCAACCAATGCCTAAAAACCAATTCACCTTTCTTAGTTTCAAATCCTTTACCCGTACTTGTTTTAATTAGAGTAAACCTTCCTTTGTGAAACTTTCAAGAAAACTAATATAACCAACTTCCCATAAAGTCATTATATTAGCGTTATCCCTTTGTCAAATACATTTTCCCTAAATCCAAGGGACTTATACTTTTGAAATGACACAAGTATCATATACTTTAGAACAAGTGAAAGATATCAAATCTTGTACGTCTACCGTACTACATAGGTACAACTACTCATGCTCAAGAGATAGGAAAGTTCCACATACCTCTTTGGTCAATCCACTTGCTAAGCTCAACTACCGCAAGTAATATTTCAACCTATAATAATCATGATACGTTTGTTAACCTCTAATCTCAAAGTAGAACAATCCAAGTTCAAAGTCACTAAATCCTATGGAAAATTGGGCAGCATTTCCTTTGTTTCTACTCACTTGCCACCTTTCTCAAGGCCGAATTTATCATCCAAACACCACATTTAAGGCTCAACAATCCAACATTTTAAAGGGGATTACACTTCCAAACTTGGGTGTGTAAAATTCTGCCCCATTTGGTACAACAATACACTTAACAATTCTAAAGTAGTTTTTAAGCTACAACATGCTCATAATATCTTTTCTTAACCAATCCTTCATATCCAAACCACATTTCTTACATGCAAGGACTCTAAGTGCATTATTCACTACCACAAGTTCTTTCTTCTTAACATGCAACACTAAAAACTAAATATAAAGGAAGAATCATTACCTTAGAGCTTTAGCCAAATTTATTCCAAATATTTTGCTAGCTTCCTTGTCAAGAACACCACCACAACAACACCAACAAGCTAGCCACAAGCTTCCTTCTTGTTCTTAACTTTTCAGATTTTTCCTAAGGCTAGAATTTCTCTTGGAAATGTAGAGAGAAGGAGGAGCTAATTTAGAGAGAGAGAGAGGTTTGAAAGATGACCAAGTCTTCAAGACTTGGTCAATATAAGGCATGCAAAAAAATTAGATGGGGACACTTGTCACCTCCCATGGCCTTTTAAAAGAGAAATCGACTTTCCTAAGTTTTTCCGCCCAAAATCCCGCCTCGGCCATGGCACTGAAACCTCCGCACTTCTGAACTTGCGCGCATGCCCGCTGCTCAGCCAAGGCGCAGAACTCTCAGCGACCCTCAAGATTTCCGGCCATGCCCTACAATCACTCGCCAGCCAAGGCGCTGAGGCCCTCGATCATGGTCCGCACCGAACCACGGGGTATAACAGGGCGGAGGCTCCTATAATAATGGTAAGTGTACAATACTAATTAATGTAAAATATTACCTAAAACTAAGTACAAAATCGTGTACAAATCTGTACAAAATCGTGGACAATCTGTACAAAATCGAGTGCAACAATCTGTACAACATGTGATATACATTAAGTGTATATCACATATATTTAACACACTCTCGCAGTCATAGCGGGCGATCTTCGTACGTTGAGATTGTCTCTAAAATCTTCAAAAAGGACCGAGGGAAGACCCTTTGTAAAGATGTCTGCAATTTGATACCTGGAAGGGACATGACAGATGCATATTTGACAACGAGCAACCTTTTCGCAAACAAAGTGAATGTTTTTTCGATATGTTTAGTGCACTAGTGCTGAACTGGATTGCCAAAAAGGTAGATGACACTAACATTATCACAATAAACCAAGGTCGCTTTCTGAATAGGACAATGAAGTTCTAACAACAAATTACGTAACCAACATGATTCAGAGACCACATTAGCTACCCCTTGATATTCGGCCTCTGCACTGGAGTGGGACAAAGTCTACTGACGTTTTGCAGACCATGAGATCAAGTTATTACCAAGAAACATACAATAGCCAGATGTAGAGCGTCCGGTGTCCGGACATCCACCCCAATCAACATATGTATACGAGACAAGTGTAGACGTCGATGATGGATATAAATGTAAGCCAAAGTTAAGTGTCCCTTGGATATACCGAATAATACGTTTGAGTGCATTCATGTGTTCAATCCTGGGATCATGCATAAACAAACACACCTGTTGTACGACATACGTAATGTCTGGTCTCGTGAATGTAAGATCTCGGGGTCCTCGCAAGATCGCGATAAGTGTCGATCCTCATAGTGAACTACCGCAACACCCAACTTGGGTTTAGTATCAACCGGAGTGGAAGTGGATTTACAGGAGAGAAGGGATGAACGGAAACCGAGGTGGGGCTCAGATTTCAAGAAAAAAATTGGTCGAAAATTTGAACGGGGAAAAATCAACCTAGACTTTTGATACCATTAAAGAAATAATTTCTTGATTATTTTCATTAATGAAAGAGAATATATACAAGTTACAATTTTTATAATAGGAGAATCTTATTCCTATTATAATCCCAAAACCCTATTCTAGTAGTACAAGACTTCTATAATAATGGTAAGTGTACAATACTAATTAATGTAAAATATTACCTAAAACTAAGTACAAAATCGTGTACAAATCTGTACAAAACCGAGAGCAACAAATTGTACAACACGTGATATACATTAAGTGTATATCACGTGTATATGACTTATATTTAACAAAAGTATATACTTCTATCAAACCCGCACTAATACAATGAACATAAGTGTATCAGTTGTAACATATTTAAAATATAATCACAACTTAAAAAGAACAAAAAAGACCCTCTTCTTCGAAATTCAATTTTTTATATTCGAAATTTCTACTCTGGCATTTCGAATTTCATGGCACTATCTTGAAGATCAAACTTAAAATATTGATAAACCATGAAAAGTAATGTAATAACAATTTTTTTGTTATGGTAATTCAAGTTTTTATGTATTTGAATGATAGGTAATTCAAAGTATGTTCAAGGCCGTCTTTGGGTCCGTGCGAGGTGTGCTATAGGGCCCTCGAAAAACGAAAAATTTTAGAATTCCTTTTTCATTTTTTATTAAGTAATATTAGTCAAAATTTACTGTAAATGTCTATAATTTGCATGTCTTAGTACAATCAAACTAGGGATTGATTAACTTGAAATTGTATTTTGTTGTTATTTACAATTTAAATAATTTCTAATTATTAAAATTGTATATTTACTTATATTAAGGGTCAATTTTTACGAATTAAAACATAATCCCCAAAATGTTTGAAACGACCCTGAATATGTTCATATCTGAAATTTGTAAACGATTTGCAGTTTCATAACATCAATTGTATACAAACAAAAAAAAAGTTGAAGTGGCTAAATTTAAAGATTGTAAAACCGCCAAAAGCCTACCCTCTCTCGGATATTGAGTGGGTTGACCCGGGAAGAAGAAATTCCGGGAGTTACGAAGGAAGCTTCGAGCTCATATTGGCCCAGCATTCAATGCGGGTCGAAGCATCTGGTTGTCGGGTTGGTTAAATGCTCTATCTACTGTAAAACCAGAATTACTAGAAGCCTTAAAAGGAAAAAATAAGATGCACTCAAAAGTGTTCGAATCTATTTATTTATTTAAATGAAATGAAAGTAACAAGATATTACAGCAAAATATTTGATTATGGGATACTTCAAGTTGGGTCAAGTCTCAAATCAACATGGTCAAACTTGTACTCGGATCCCTATGTCAACTGGACACTTAGGCAATATCTAAACAAAAACAAATTACTCCTACCATATAATAATATATGAGGAAGGTTATGAATAGGGATGTTAGTGGGGCGGGTAAATGCGGGTATCACCCCGCATTCGTTTTAATTGGGACGGGGTATGGAGATGGTTTGGTGGGTGATGGGGTGGATATGAGTATCAAAAGTGCTACCCGTCATAGATAGTGGGGCGGGGGTGAATTTCATATAAGACCCGCCCCGCACCCGTCCCGCTTACCGTACTCCACACCGATCTGCATCGCCCATATCTCAGATCATCTATTAGTTTAATTAGGCTATTTACGAATTTATTTAGCCCTTTCTTGATTTAAAATGTGACTTGAGCTAATCCGCACCGTGTCCTGCTTGTTAAACACAAATGCACCACGTTTCATTTTCATTCTCTTTGTTCTCCTTTTTTTTGTTAAATATTTTCATCTTTACTGTTTTTTAATATTCATAATATTTTGACAAGGTTTTAGACTTGATATTCGATACACCATAGTGGAAAGGTTCTTTTTTTTCCTTTTTCTTATATAACTTTCATTTTGGTGACTAAAACAATTGCTAGACATTATTTGAGCATTTTATTAATGGGTACCAGCCGGGTAAGTGGGTATCCGCGTGAAGTAAGTGGGGCGGGGGCGGGTGGAGAAATTACTACCCGTGATGGGTGGTGGGGCAGGGGTGGGGATGTGTTTTAGGTGGTGGGTACGGGTATGAGATACCCTTCCCCCGCCCCCGCCCCGCCCCATTGACATCCCTAATTATGAAGTCTCATAATACATGCGATTCTCAATTATGCGTGTATTCTATGTATATATACTTGTGAGTAATATTGACAATACAATGATTACGGAAAGTAAATGACTATTACAAATATTACAATCTGAAAATGAGAATAAAGAACAAGAGGATTGTTGAGTCGAGTGATATTCACTCTGTCCTTAAGATAATATTTCCTCGTATGTATCATTTTACGGTGATTAGCAACTTGTCTCCCGAGATAAAACAGCGACAAACAAGTGAGCAAAGGATACTCAAGTGTTTACTAAAAGAAGAACCCTTTGAGTGTATGAAAGAAAGCTTAGAGAGGAAGACCAAAAATTTGAGTTTGGTGTGTCCTTCCAATTGAGCCAAAGGTCTCAATCTATAGTGTAATGAAGATGACCTCCCAACTAGTCAAGTGATGGCTTTCAATAGCCAGTAATGACACTTATTGAGGGGTTATAATTCAGTCAAATAATGGTTGAATTCAAGTGCCAAGTAATGGAGGATAAATTCTCCAAAACCAGCCCAAAAGTTAGAAACTTTACGTCTCCCTTCGACCTCACTGCCAGTGAACCGTCGCGGCTCTGCCTGGGAGGCACCACGACGCCTGAGCTCCAGTATCTGACAATCAATTAGAGCCGCGACTCTAGCTGGAGGCATCGTGGCTCCGACGGTGCTGCGCCGCGGCCCTTCGCGGCTCCGCGGCGATTTCCGACTCGTTTCATCTTTTACACATCGTACACTTCTTTCTTCATTTACCAATGTGAAACACTCGTCATTTGGCCAACAACCGTCTATCATTTCATGTCTAAAATATTTTATTTACGTACCAATATCTCTTTCACTAACAAAATTTATGATCTTTGGTACAATGTGTGCAAATGTGTGGAAACGACGTTTTCGACGTGTGTGGCATTAATTGTTTGAGTTATAAATAATAAGATAAACTTTATTTCAAGTTAATAAATTTCCAATAATCCCCTCTTGAAAGAGATTTTGGCGCACTCACAAGATGTCTTTCTAGCAATCTTTCGGCGGATCGATGTTGAATCTGGATAGGTAGTCGTGACTTTGAACCTTCCATAGTTGAATATCATCGGACTTACTTACTGTGCGATGAACGTGATGTATTGAACCAAAAGTGTTTAATGTAAGCCACGACAACGGTACCAACACAATAACTTTCTTTACTATGTTCTTCTTTAACGTTTTGTCCGTTGTGGCCATGGACACGTCTTGGATTCTTAATTGCGTTCATTTGAGGCGGCCTGTTCTCACTCTTAAATAGGTGGTCTCCGATAAGGTATTCTGCTATACCCCCACTTCACAAGTGTTGGAAAACATTAAAAGTTTTTCAAACCTAACCTCAATCGTTGAGGATCATTAAAGGTTTTGGAAACTTAACATTCACTCACACTGCAGATAACACTTAATGTCTACCACGGGAACAACCTTGGATTCATGTTTCTTTACAAAAATCATCATCCGAAGTGCTCTTGCTTCCACCGAAGCGCTTAACTGAACCTTTAAGATTTAGTTTTCCCATTGAACCTAATTCCTGGGATCTCCAGTCAATAAGGTTGGGTATCCACCGTATCAGTTCTTATTGATTGGGTTTTAAGCCCATTCCCCTTGACAGGTAAAAACATATGATCTTTGGGTATGCCTTTAGTCAAAGTGTCTGCTATGTTTTCCTTTGATTTTACATAATCAATGAAAATAATACCCGTGGTGACCAGCTGTCAAACGGTCTTATGTCTCTGTCGAATATGACGATATTTGTCGTTGTACATAGAACTCTGATCCCTGCCTAGAGCCGACTGGTTGTCGTAGTGGATCATTACAGAAGGTACAGATTTATCTCAATGAGGGATATCCTCTAAGAAGTCATGAAGCCACTCAGATTCTTCTCCTACTTTGTCTAAAGCAATGAACTCCGATTCCATTGTGGATCAAGCGATGTAAGTTTGCTTAGAGGATTTTCAAGACACAACCCCGCCACCAATTGTAAATATATACCCAATGGTGAACTTGATGTTCTCTATATCAGATATCCAGTTTGTATCACTGTACCCCTCTAGTACATCTGAATATCTCGAATAGTACAACCCATAGTTTCGCATGTATTTTAAGTATCGTAGTACCCGACTCAACGCTTTTCAGTGATCATCACTTGAATTACGGGTAAACCTAGCCAACTTATTGACTGCAAAGCGATATTAGGTCGAATGCAGTTTGTGATATACATCAAACTATCAATCACCTGCGCATATCGCTCCTGGCATACGGTCACACCACAATTTTTATCAATCTTTGATTTATATCCAGTGGTGATGTTATCGGCGAACTATCGAACATCTCAAATTTTCTCAAAACATCCGAGATGTAGTGAGACTGAGATAAGACCAGTCTGCCAGATGTCTTAGAGATCTTGATCCCTAAGATGATATCTGCAATATCCATATCCTTCATGTCAAAACATTGTTTCAAAAAGTTCTTAGTCTCTAGGACCAACCCAGGACTGCTCCTTGTGATCAATATGTCGTCTACGTAAAGGCATATCATGACGAATGAGTCGACATTTCCTTTCGTGTAGACATATTTGTCACACTCATTAATGGCGAACCCTTTCGATAGTAGAGTTCAATCAAATTTCTCGTGTCATTGCTACGAGCCTGTTTCATCCCATATAGAGATTTGACAAGCCGGCAAACGTTCTTCTCTTGTCCTGGAACAACATACCCCTCAGGTTGGTCCATATAGATTTCTTCTTTCAAATCACCATTTAGGAAGGTTGTCTTAACATCCATTTGATGTATTTCAGGATCCCACAACGCAACGATCACAATGAATACTCGTACGGATGTCATTCTAGACACTGGGGAGTACGTGTCAAAATAGTCAAGGCCCTCCTTTTGTCGATAGCCCTTAACTACCAACCTGGTCTTATACTTGTCTATAGATCCATTTTCTTTCAACTTCCGTTTGAGTATCCATTTACAACCCAATGGTTTGTTTCCCGGAGGAAGATCAACCAACTCTCAAGTATGATTGAACAGAATGGAGTCTATCTCACTCTCTATAGCTTCTTTCCATAGCGGTGCTTCTGGAGTTGACAACACTTCAGCAATTGTATGTGGTTTGTCATGAACCATATAAGCTACAAAGTCTGGACCGAAGGACTTATCATTCCTAGCCCTTTTGCTTCGTCTTGGTTCCATCTCTGGAACCTCCAAGTGCTGAGAGTCTGGAACGATAATCAGCCACTTCGGAGTCCACTAGATCTGAACCACCTAGATCCGGGCAGTCAACAATTCCTGGATCTTGAGAGCTTTGTTCATAACTTCATTTGCGAGAGGTTATATATCTTTCCTTTCTAGGAAACGAGCCCTCAAAGAAACTGGCATTCCATGATTCCATGATTGTACCCACATGAATGTCTGGTACATCTGACTTATGCACTAAGAAGAAATAAGCACTACTGTTATTTGCATATCCGATGAATATGCAATCTACAGTCTTAGGCCCAATCTTGACCTGCTTTAGCTTAGGTACTTCAACCTTTGCCAGACAACCCCACACCTTCAAGTATTTGTAGGTGGGTTTCTTTCCCTTCCATAGCTCGTATTAAGTCTTGTCATTACCCTTATGTGAGACTCTGTTAAGAATCTTATTAGCGGTAAGGACAGTTTATCCCCACATGTTTTGGGGAAGGTCGGAATTGATGAGCAAAACATTCATTATTTCCTTAAAAGTACGGTTCTTGCGTTCAGCGACACTGTTTGATTGAGGTGAGTATGGAGTCGTCGTTTGATGAATAATTCTCGATTGGGCACAATATTCTTCAAAAGGCGCTACATATTCTCCCCCTCTATCTCTACGAATTGATTTAATCTGTACGCATAGTTGGTTCTCAACTTCTGCTTTTTAGCGTTTGAATTATTCAAAGGCTTCATCTTTATTTTTAATAAGTAAAGGTAACAATATCTTGTGTTATCATCAATGAATGTCACAAAGTACTTGTTCCCCCCTCTAGTTTGAGAAAATTTTAAAATCACATATGTTAGTGTGAATAAGTTCTAGAGGAGTGGTTTCCCTTTCAACGGATCTAAAGGGACTCTTTGAGAGTTTTGCCTCTACACACACCTCACACTTACGTTGAGGGTTTACGTCGATAGACGGAAACAACTCCAACTTTACCAACCTTTAGATAGATTGATAGTTTACATGTCCTAGTCTATGATGCCATAAACTGGAAGATTCAAGCAAATAAGAAGAAGCCTCGGTTTTATTAATAGAAGGCATTACAGACAAGGCATTAACTTTGAAGAGGCCTTCACAGACGAAGTCTCTTCCTGAAAAAGTTATATTCTTAGTGATTACAAGTTTATTGGACTCAAGCACTAGCCTAAACCCAACATTCACCAATAATGGTCCTGATATTAAACTTTTTCAAATCTCAGGTACATGCATCACTTCTTTCAGAGTATGTTCCTTTCCGGAAGTCATCTTTAAAACCACGTTTCCTACCCCTCAGCACATTCGAGGAAGCATTGTTGCCCATGAACAGTTTTTTATCTGTGACTAGTGTATATGTGGAGAAGGTTTCTCTATTGGAACAAATGTGACGGGCCCGTGTCCATCCATCACTGCATAGGATTCTCAACGAGGTTTGCTTCAAGTACCACCGTTGAGAACTCAATCATATCGTCAAGAAGCGTGTCTTCGACGATGTTAGACTTAGCCTTTCCCTTGGCTTTCTCTTTGTTATCATTCTTGAGTTTGCGACAATCCTTGATCATGTGATCAGGTTTCCCACAATGATGGTAGTTCCCCTTAAACTTCTCTGTTGTTGGGGCATTACCATCCTTCTTGAACTTTCGCTTCCTGCTGGTGTTGTTCCCTTTGGCCTCCTCCATATTTGCCTTAGCCTTAGCGGGTTGCTTCCCTTTGGAATGACCTTCTTATTATCCTCATGAATCTAGAGTTTGATAATAAGTTCCTCAAATGTCATTTTCTTTGTCTTGAGTTTTAAGTAACTCATGAACTCATTCCATGAGGGAGGTAACTTCCCAATTAATTAAGCAACCAAAAATTGCTCATTTGATTTCATTCCTTCCAAATTCAGGTGATGTAAAATCATTTGGACTTCCTGGACTTGGGACATCATAGTTTTGTTGTCCATCATTTGAAATTTCAAAAATTTCCCAACGATGAACTTCTTAGTACTAGTATCGTGTGTGTTGTACTTTTTCTGCAGTTTTTCCCACAACTCTTTGGCGGTGCCAATGGTGCAATACACCATGTAGAGAGGGTCAGACAAACAATTCAGAATATAGTTCCTGTAAATGAAGTCACTATGACTCCAAGCATCATGAGCCATATTCACGTCATTAACGACATGGATACATTGGCCCCCTCCAGCCGTTTCATTTGGTTGAGGGTCCGTTTCATCTCCATCTTGTGGAGGATCTTCTGTTAGGAAATGATACATTCTCATAACAGTCAAAAAGAACAACATCTTCTGCTGCCATCTCTTGAAGTTGGTGCCCATGAACTTCTCTGGGCGTTCATGGTGGAATCCAGATGGAGGAGGAACCGTAGTGTTCCCTTGAGCAGTGGCAAAGGCATTGGTTTAGCCTTTTGCAACGGTGGGGAAGGCACTAGGTGTGCCTTGAGCAACGGTGTGAAAGGCATTGGGGTTGCCTTGAGCAGCAGCGAAAGATTGAGCAGCAAATTGTTCGCCTCCAATCATCTTTGTTGTCACTTACAGCGAATATTGTTTTTAAGATGATGAGTAATATTGAGAATACAATGATTACAATAATTGGATGAACGAGAAGTAAATGACTATTACAAAGATTACAATCTGGAAATGAGAACAAAGAACAAGAGGTTTGCTGAGTCGAGTGATATTCACTCTGTCCTTAAGACAGTATTGCCACGTATGTATCCTTTTACGGTGATTGGTAACTTGTCTTCCAAGATAAAACAGCAACAGACAAGTGAGCAAAGGATACTCAAGTGTTTACTAAAAGAAGAACCTTTGAGTGTATGAAAGAAAACTTAGAGAGGAAGATCATAAATCTGAGTTTGGTGTGTCCTTTCAATTGAGCCAAAGGCCTCAATATATAGTGTAATGTAGATGACCTCCCAACTAGCCAAGTAATGACTTTCAATAGCCATGTAATGACACTTATTGAGGGGTTATAATTCAGCCAAATAATGGCTGAATTCAAGTGCCAAATAATGGAGTATCAATGCTTCAAAACCAGCCCAAAAGTCATAAACTTTTCGTCTCCCGTCGACCTCACTGCCAGTGAAGTGTCGCGGCTCTGCCTGGGAGGCGCCCGGAGCCTGAGCTCCAGTAGCTGACAAGCAATTAGAGTCGCGGCTCTGGCTGGAAGCGTCGCGACGCTCCGCCGCTGCGGACCTTCGCGGCTCCGCGACGATTTCCGACTCGTTTCATCTTTCACACGTCGTAAACTTCTTCCTTCATTTACCAACGTGAAACACTCGTCATTTGACCAACAACAGTCTATCATTTATGTCTCAAACATTTTGTTTACATACCAATATCTCTTTCAGATCATTAGATAACTTTTACTAAATTTAGTTAAAATATATCCCTTACACAGAAGTTGTTCACCCCTAAATAGGTGACTTAAAATAACAATTACATTTATATTCGATGTTCAAGGACACACATATTATAATGACCAAACAATATGTTCTTGATGCTAAATAATTAACTTGCTAATGAATATAATCAAAATATTAAATAAGAACATTAGATTATGAAATAGAGAATAAAAGAGAATAAGTGAATCTTATTAGTCTGTCTCAGGCATAATTGTCTGGAAATGTCACCAGAAAACTAGTAATTTGAAAGTTTGAGTTACAACTGAGAGTGTAAAGTAGCTATTGTGCTGAAAATTAGATGAGATACAAGCAAGGGGAAGGACTGCATTTATAATCTAACCTTGAGTAACGTATTCCTTGTTGTACGCCCTCCATAATGATCATGATTTTTGATTGAACTGTTACATACGTAGTTGAAAAACTGCTGAAGAGAATCCCCGATTGCTACTGCGTTTCTGGTCTCGCTGCTCCGAAGCTAGATGGACACGCATCCGTGTTTCATATTTTCTCGATGGGTAAGAGCAATCTTACCGGACATGATATGGTTACGTGCCCAGCATCAATCTTGTTGAATCGAATCTGATGGAACTTTGATCACCTCATATTCTCTCAGGATTAGGCCATCTGTCCAATCCTTGACACATACATAAGTAAAAAGGACCTAACCAAAAATTGTTGGAAAATTAATGGATGTACGGAAATAATAACTAACTAATACAAGTGTTTCGAAAGGATAAACAATAGAAATTACAATAGTAACAAACTTGTAGCCAACAAAGATTATGGTCACAACACGCTCTTGAGTTCTTGAATCAGTCTTGGATCATTGTTCCAACTGTCGAACGCTCCTTGAATCTTGATAACCTGAAACCAAGAGACACTAAATTCCTACTTGTTACAATTGTGCTGAGTCGAGTGTTAGGACTCTGTCCTTAAGATAAGATTGTCCCGTATATATCCTTTTACGTTAATGGCAATTGTCTCCCAAGATAAAACAGCATCAAACAAATTAGCAAAGGAAACTAAAGTGTTTACTAAAAGAAGAACCTTGAGTGTTTGAAACAGTTCTTAGAGAAGAAGAAGGTCAGAAAATCTGAGTGTAAGTGTGAACTTCAAATCCAAGTGATGAACAATTGAGCCAAAGGCATCAATTTATAGTAGTGTAAGAAAGCCTCTTCAAGTGCTCACGTAATGACCATTTAAGTATCATGTAATGACCACTTAATCCACCAACTAATGCAGCCAAATAATGATTGAGTTATGGAGGAAAAACTGACATTTCAATGCTCTAAAACTTCCCCATAATCAGCCAAACATTTGGACTTCTGTCTCACAGACAATGCATGGGTAGCGTCACGGCTCGACCTCGGAGGTGTCGCGGCTCCAGTAGGACAAAAGACCAATTAGCGTCGCGGCTCATACCTTGTGGCGCCGCGGCCTTGGTGGTGGTGGTGGCGCGACGCCCCGGCTCTGCGATGGCGTCGCCGCCATTTTCCGGACCCGTTTCAATCTTACACTTTTTCCTTCATTTACCAACTTGGAACACTCGTCATTTAACCAATAATCGTCCATCATTTTATGTCTCAAACATTTACTTACGTACCAATATTTTTTTCACTAATGAAATTTACAATACTTGGCACTACGAGTGCAGATGTGTGGAAACGAAGTTTTCGACGTACGGGGCGCTAATTGTTCAAGTCATAAATAATAGGTTAAACTTAATTCCACATTAGTAAATTTCCAACATTCCCCTCTTGAAAGAGATTTTAGCGCTCATAAGATGTTTTTCTAGCAATCTTTTGGCGAACCGATATTGCATCTGGATCGGTAGCTCTGAACCTTCTATAGTTGAATACCATCGGACTGACTTACTGCGTGGTGAACGTGATGTCTTAAACTGTCAGTGTTTAGTGTAAGTCAAGACAACGGTACCAACACAACAACTTTCTTTACTCTGTTCTTCTACACACTTGAATTCTTAAGTACGTTCATTTGAGGTGACCTGTCCTTGCACTTAAATAGGTGATCTTCTACAAGGTATTCTGCTATACCCCACTTCACAAGTGTTATGCACCATTAAAAAATTCTCCAAACCTAACCTCACCCGGTGAGGATCATTAAAGATTTTGGAAACCTAACCTCTACCCACCATGCAGATAGCACTTTAATGTCTATCATGGGAAAGGCTTTGGATTCATGTTTCATTACAGAAATCATCATCTGAAGTTCTCTTGATTCCACCGAAGTGCTCAACTGAACCTTTATGGCTTAGTTTTCCCATTGATCCTAATTCCTGGGATCTTCAGTCAGTAAGGTTGGGTATCCACCGTATCAGTTCTTATTGTTTGAGTTTTACGGACATTCCCCTAGACAGGAAAAATTCTTGATCTTCGGGTAGTCCCTTAGTTAAAAGGCCTGTTATATCCTTTGATTAATAATCAATGAGGTGACACCCATGATAATCAACTGCCATACGGTCTTATGTCTCCGATAAATATGTCCAGATACCGTCATGTGTCATACAGTGTATAACTGATGAAGGAATGAGTTTCTCCCAATAAGGGACATCCTCTAAGAGGTCGTGAAGTTACTCAACTTCTTTCCATGCTTTGTCCAAAGCGATAAACTCTGATTCCATCACGAATCGGCCGATACAAGTTTGCTTAGAGGATTTTCAAAGACACACCATACTCATCCACTAGTGGTTTTGGTGTTCTTCAAGCCCGATGTCCAGTTTGCATCAGCGTATTCTCCCAGAACTACTGGACATCCAGAATATCATAATCCATAGATAAGCGAATATTTCAGATATCGTCATATTCGATCCAACGCCTTCTATCAATTATTTTCAGAATCACGAGTGAACCTTAGTTCAACTGATCTATTTTGTAAGCTGATATCAGGTAAGTTGTAGTGTGTAAAATACATTGAACTACATGTGACCTGCGCATATCGCTCAGGATATACGGGTGCACCATGATTCCAATCAATTCCATGATTCATATCCATTGGTGACTTCAACGAGACTGTCAAACACCTCACATATGAGTTTGGAATTAGACCAGTTTGTTAGATGTCTTAAAAATCTCAATTCCTAGGATATCATCTGCAATACCCATATATTTCATATCGAAATTTTGTTTTAACATTTTCTTAGTCTCTAGGGTCAACCTAGGATTGTTTCCTCTGATCAATATGTCGTCTACGTAAAGGCATATCATAACGAACGAGTCAGAATTACATTTCATGTAAACACATTTGTCACACTCATTAATGGAGAAACCCTTCGATAGTAGAGTACTTATTAATGTTTTGTGCCATTGCTTCAGGTCTGTTTCAGCCGTACAGAGAGATTTGACAAGTCGACTGAATTTCTTCTCTTTCCTGGAACCACTTACCCCTCGGGTTGTTCCATATTCATTTCTTTTCCACATTCTGTTGGTTTTCCAACTGTTGGCTTTCTAATTTCAGAGTCAATATTTTTGTTTCAACTATAACTTTCAGGACCAAAATGAAAGTTCAGGATGAAGCCCAACAGTCCACCAAACTAACTCTCCGGTTAGGAAGGTTGTCTCAACATCCATGTTACACAAGACTGCAGTGTCCCTGGATGTTAAGCTATTCACAGGGGAGCACGTGTCAAAGTAGTCGAGGCCTTATACTTGTTAGTATATCCATCTACTTTGTACTTAATTTGAGTATCCACTTTTACAACCCAAAGGTTCTTTTCCCGGAGAAAGGTCAACCATTACCCAAGTATGGTTCTATATGATAGAATCTATTTCTCTCTCTGTAGCTTCTTTCCAAAGTAGTGCTTCTAGAGATGATAATTCTTTGTTAATTGTCCATGGTTCATTTTCAACCATACAAGCTAGAAGGCCTAGAACAAGTCTTTGTCCCCTCTTTGCTCCGTCTTGGTTCAACATCTAGAATTCCTGAGTTCTGTAGATCTGGAACATTAAGTTCCGGATAGTCAGCAATTTCCGAGTCCTATAGATCTGAAAGTTCTAGTTTCGAACAGTCAGGCACCCATGGGTTCTTGTTAACCTCGAGCAATTACTTCTTTTTCCTTCTCAAGAAAAGTTATCTTCAATGAATTTAGCATTCTTTGACACTAAGATGCGATAAGCACTACTGTTATTTGCAAATGCAGTAGATATACAATCTACAGTCTTAGGTCCAACTTAACCTGTTTCGGTATTCCAACCTCTACCAAGCCACCCCACATCACACATTTGTGGGTGGGATCCTTTCCATGTTTCACATGGAGGGTTATATTTATCCTTATACGGAGTTCTGTTGAGAATCATATTAGCGGTAAGGATCTCTTTTCCCCACATAATTCGGGCGTACGGCTTTGCGCTTGGCTAACACCGTTATACTGAAATGAGTAAGGAGCAGTCGTTTGATGAACAATGTTTCACATTCTCCCCTTATATCACTACGAATTCCTCAATCCGTATGCTTAGTTGATTTTCAACTTCTGCTTTGTAGCGCTTGTCCGCTACAACAACTTTATCATTTCTTTTCAACAAACAAAGACTGCAATACGTTGTACCATCATCAATGAAGGTCACAAGTACTTGTTGCGGGTTTATGTCGACAGAAGGCAACAATCTCAACTTAGTTCGTTGTTGAATGCCTTTCTATTTAACATGTCTAAATATATGATGCATATATGCACGGATTACAAATATATCATTCATTTGGCTACAGACATACTGTACCATTCTTAGTTGATACAGACCTGTTGGACTACACTCAAACCACTTTGACCAACGACGTCACTCAAACCAAGTTTGGGACATGTATCACCTCTTTTTAGAGTGATCTCATTCCCTTAAGTTCTTTTGAGGACGACCTCTCCAACCCCTTATATTTTAGAGGTGGTGTTGCTTCACATGAACAACCTCTTGCCTGTGGTTAGGGCATAACCGGATCATATGTGATTTAGATACTCTGGCCCACTCTAGTTGCCTTGATAGACTGAGTGTCCAGTTTCTTTTTTGTCTTTCTTTTGGCCTTCAGATCATTGAAAACCTGGAAACTCTGGCTCACTCCTGTCGCCCGTAGTCTTGTATGATTGAGTGTCCATGTCACGACCCGACCCCGGATCCGTGACCGGTGCCTTAACCCGGGCACCCTTGTGACACAACATCAGAGAAAACCAGCGGAATATAAACTCACAATAAACAACCATAATGATATAAATAGTCTAGCCCAAAATGGCTACCCCAAAAGTACATAAAACCGAACAGTTACATCCTTAAACAAATCAAGTTATGACAAGACTACAGGCCTCTAAGAAGGAGTAACACTATGACGACAGGCCCCGCCATGCCCCGAATGTACAAAACATCAACAACACCAGGAGACCAATACCAAAAGTCGAGCCTCAAGAAATGGAGCTCACGACACCGAGTAAAAGATCCTAGGAATGAGGATCTACCACCGCTTCCCTTACTCGCAGATGAACGCACTCGGCGGCGGGTCAAGACACAACGTACTCAAGTATGTAAAATCAAAAATACCGTAGTAATATCATAAGTCAAAAATAGTTTGAGTCATAGATAAAAATTAATTTCTCAGACCGTGTCTTACTAACAATGAGAGTAACAAGTATAAATCTTATAGCATAAAAATAGAGGCTCACGATCAAAACAGGTACCTCGCCTGCAGTATCATTAAGCAATCTTACTCCTGGGACTATTTCACCCGCATGGGTCCTGTGGACCCGCATGAGGTCATCCGCCTCGTCATGGGACTATTTCACCCGCATGGGACTATTTCACCCGCATGGATCCTGTGGACCCGCATGAGTACCATCGTCGTACTCACATGGGACTATTTCACCCGCATGGATCTTGTGATCCGGATCCGCATGAGTGCAAGCGCCGCACTCGCATCATGGATAGCAAATCCATGGCATA
The DNA here is from genome assembly GCA_029844215.1 of Przewalskia tangutica. Classification (NCBI taxonomy): domain Eukaryota; kingdom Viridiplantae; phylum Streptophyta; class Magnoliopsida; order Solanales; family Solanaceae; genus Przewalskia; species Przewalskia tangutica. The sequence goes on along the minus strand of CM056718.1, from coordinate 136,873,791 downwards.
GATGATAACCCGGGGTTTACCCCGTAATAATATAAATATATAACATAGCTCATCCGGCTATCATACATAACATAAGCACTACCGGCCTATCATATCATACATAAGCACTACCGGCCTATCATATCACAACATAAGCACTACCGGCCTATCATAACATAAGCACTACCGGCTTATCATAACATAAGCAAGTTAAGAAATCCCCTAACTTCTTATTAACATTATTAATATATCCTCTCATTTTAGTATCTTAAGGCACTAACATGTCTTTTAATAGAAAATCCGGGAATTCAACCCAAGTACCATGTACTTCTAACCTTTTAAGAAACAACCCTTTTTATACAAAAATTCCAAGATACTAATCACCCTAGTATCAAGTTACGATTTCTTTCAAGACAAGTCACATTTCCTTTTAGAAATATAATAGGCTTCTAAATCAAGTGACTTTATTTCCTTTAAAACCTTAGGCAACCAATGCCTAAAAATCAATTCACCTTTCTTAGTTTCAAATCCTTTACCCGTACTTGTTTTAATTAGAGTAAACCTTTCTTTGTGAACCTTTCAAGAAAACTAATATAACCAACTTCCCATAAAGTCATTATATTAGTGTTATCCCTTTGTCAAATACATTTTCCCTAAAACCAAGGGACTTATACTTTTGAAATGAAACAAGTATCATATACTTTAAAACGATTGAAAGATATCCAATCTTGTACGTCTACCGTACTACATAGGTACAACTACTCATGCTCAAGAGATAGGAAAGTTCCACATACCTCTTCGGTTAATCCACTTGCTAAGTCCGAAATACCGCACGTAATATGTCAACCTATAATGACCATAATACGTTTATTAACCCCTAATTTCAATGTAGAAATATTCCAAGTTCAAGTTACTAATTCCTAAGGAAATTTGGGCAGTATTTCCTTTGTTTCTACATACTTTGCCACCTTTTTCAAGGCCGAATTCAATATCCAAACGCCACATTTAAGGCCCAACAATCCAACATTTCAAAGGGGATTACACAACCAAACTTAGGTATGTAAAATTCTGCCCCAATAGGTAAAACAATACACTTAACAATTCTAAAGTAGTTTGTAGGCTACAACATGCTCATAATATCTATTTAACCAATCTTTCATATCCAAACCATTTTTCTTACATGCAATGATTCTAAGAACATTATTTACTACTACAAATTCCTTATTCTTCACATGCAACACCAATAACTAGCTACAAGAGAAGAAATGTTACCTTTGGAGCTTTAGCCAAAACTATTCCAACAATTTTATTAGCCTCCTTTTCAAGAATACCACCACAATAACCTCCACAAGCTTGCAAATAACTTTTCTTCTTAACACTCTTTTCAGATTTTCCTTAAGCTTGGAGTTTCTCTTGATTTTCTAGAGAGAAGGGAGAGCTTTTTAGCTTAGAAAGAGAGAGAGAGAGATGAAGGATGAAAGATGACCAAGTCTTCAAGACTTGGTCAATATAAGGCATGCAACATTTCAGATGGGGGGGGGGGGACACTTGTCACCCACCCATGACCTCTTTTAAAATAAAACAGTGCAGAAATTTCCACTAACTCTCGCAGATCCCGCCTCGGCGCCGCGGCGCTGAAACTCCTGTCGCCTTCTTAGGACTTTCCGGCGCCACGGCCCTACAATCACCCGTCTTGGCGCCGCGGCGCTGAGGCCCCTGACCGCGGTCTAGACCCGAACCACGGGGTATAACATTCTCCCCCCCTTAGAAACATTCGTCCCGAATGTTCCTTCTAGGCTTACTCGAATCACAAATCGACGTAGACGCTCTTAACTACTCTTTTGCAAATAAAGACGCTCCCCACGGCCACAACAATACTTAAGTACAATTGCTAAATCAAAACCAATCAAGCAGGAAAGTGGGTTACCTGGAGGTGTAGGGAATAAGTGAGGATATTTCTTCATCATGTCCTCCTCCGCTTCCCACGTCATCTCTTCCCTGTTCTCGTTCCGCCATAAGACCTTGACGGAAGCCACATCCTTTGTCCGAAGTCGTCGAACCTGACGATCGAGTATCGCTATGGGACTCTCCTCATACGATAACTCCTCTGTCACCTGGACATCATGAATCGGGTGCACTCTAGATGGGTCTCCAATACATTTCCGCAACATAGACACATGGAAAACTGGATGTACTGCCTCTAGATCGGACGGCAGATCCAACTCATAGGCAACCTTGCCTACCCTCCGGACAATCTGGTAAGGCCCAATGTACCTTGGGCTAAGTTTTCCCTTCTTCCCAAATCTCATCACGCCCTTCATGGGTGACACCTTCAGGAAAACCCAATCATGTACCTCAAACTCCAAGTGTCGACGCCGCTGATCTGCATACGACTTCTGCCGACTCTGGGCTGCCAATAACCGCTCCTGGATAAGCTTCACCTTATACACTGTCTGCTAAACCAAGTCTGGCCCGACTAACTGAACTTTTCCTACCTCGAACCAGCCTATCGGTGACCTGCACTTCCTCCCGTATAAGGCCTCATAAGGCGCCATCTGAATACTAGAATGGTAGTTGTTGTTATAAGCAAACTCCACAAGAGGTAAATGATCCTCCCAGCTACCCCTGAAATCAATAACACAAGCCCGCAACATATCCTCGTGTTTGATAGTGCGCCACCGTCCGTCACCGAGGGTGAAATGCGATCTTGAGACTCACTGTGTCCCTAATCCCTTCAAAAGACCTCCGGTTAGCCGAGAACTGGCTCTCTATCGATATAATCGACACCGACTCGTGCGGTCTCACAATCTCTAATATATAATCGGCATAGTCCTCACCGAGAATGTCGCTCGACTAAGGAAATGAGCTGATTTCGTCAGCCTGTCGACAATCACCCAAATGGAATCATGCTTCCTCTAGGGTAGTAGGTAGCCCTGTAATAAAATTCATATTTATCACCTCCCACTTTCAAGTCAGAATATCAATAGCCTGCAATAGCCCACCGGGCTTTTGGTGCTCAATCTTGACTTGCTGACAATTAGGACACTGTGCAACAAAACCTGCCACGTCTCTCTTCAGGCCATCCCACCAATACACGCATCTGAGGTCATGATACATCTTAGTTGACCGCGGATGAATAGAATAACGAGAATCGTGGCTTCCCTGCACCACGACGAAGTCTCGCACATCGGGAACACACAACCGGCCCTCAAATCTTAGCACCCCATCCGGCGCTACCTCAAATAGACTCTTCTCTTTCTGAAAAGCGGAATCTCGATACCGTACCAAAATCGGATCCTCATACTGTCGCCTCTTCACCTCCTCGACGATGGAAGACTCAACAACCTCTCGAACCCGAACTCCCTTACTATCAGAATTGTTATACCGGTTCGCCCGCTCGACCGCGTCGGGGTCTCAGCCATGGCCGCGAGTGGCCGCGCGCCAACGCGGTGATTGTAGGGCCGCGCGCCGAAGTATCGAGGGGTCATCGGTTTCAGCGCGCCGGGAAGCAGATCATGGCGGAAGATCTCGAGGGTCCGCAGAGCTGCGCCGCGGAAGGGGCGCGCCGAGGCGGGATTTTAAGGAAAGACTTAGGAAAAGTCGATTTTCTTTTAAAAGACCTTCTGAGGTGACAAGTGTCCCCATCCGATTTTCAGCATGTAATATATTGACCAAGTCTTGAAGACTTGGTCATCTTCCAATTTCTCTCCCTCTCTCTAAAAATCAGCTCTTCCTTCTCTCTACATTTCCAAAGGAAATCCAAGCCTAAGGAAAAATCTGAAAAGTTAAGAACAAAAAGGGAAGCTTGTGGCTAGCTTGTGGTGGTGTTGTTGGCAAGGAAGCTAGCAAAAATATTTGGAATAAGTTTGGCTAAAACTCTAAGGTAATGATTCTTCTTTTAGATTTAGTTTATAGTGTTGCATGTTAAGAAGAAAGTACTTGTGGTAGTAAATAATGCTCTTAGAATCATTGCATGCTAGAAATATGGTTTGGATATGAAAAATGGGTTAAGAAGAGATTATGAGCATGTTGTAGCCTACAAACTACTTTAGAATTGTTAAGTGTATTATTAGAACTTGTGGGGCAGAATTTTACACACCCAAGATTAGATGTGTAATTCCCTTTGTGTTGGTTTGGATGCTGGGCCTTAAGGAGGTGTTTGGGTGTTGAAAATCGGCCTTTGAAAAAGGTGGCAAGTGAGTAGAAACAAAGGAAATGCTGCCCAATTTTCCTTAGGAATTGATAACTTGAATTTGGAATTTCTACATTGAAATTAGAGGTTAATAAACGCACTATGGTTATTATAGGTTGACATATTACTTGCGGTAGTTGGACTTAGCAAGTGGATTGACCGAATAGGTATGTAGAGCTTTCCTATTTCTTGAGCATGAATAGTTGTATCTATGTAGTACGGTATACGTACAAGATTTGATAATCTACACTTGTTTTAAAGTACATGATACTTGTTTCATTTCAAAAGTATAAGTCCCTTGGATTTAGGGAAAATGTATTTGACAAAGGAATAACGCTAATATAATGACTTTATGGGAAGTTGGTTATATTAGTTTTTGAAAGATTCACAAAGAATGGTTTACTCTAATTAAAACAAGTACGGGTAAAGGATTTGAAACTATGGAAGGTGGATTGATTTTAGGCATTGGTTGCCTAAGGTTTTAAAGGAAATGAAGTCACTTGATTTAGAAGCCTATTATATTTCTAAAAGGAAATGTGACTTGTTTTGAAAAGAACTTGTAACTTGATACTATGGTGATTATTATCTTGGAATCTTGGTATAAAACGCTTTTTCTTAAAAGTTAAGTACATGGTACTTGGGTTGAATTCTGATTTTCTATTAAAAGACATGTTAGTGCCTTAGATACTAAAATGAGAGGATATATTAATAATGTTAATAAAGTTAGGGGATTTCTTAACTTTCTTATGTTATGATGTTGGTAGTGCTTGTGTATGATATGATAGGTGGTAGTGCTTATGTTGTGATATGATAGGCCGGTAGTGCTTATGTATGATATGATAGGCTGGTAGTGCTTATGTTATGTATGATAGTCGGATGAGCTATGTTATATATTTGTATTATTACGGGGTAAACCCCGGGTTATTATCTATGCCATGGATTTTCTACCCATGATGCGAGCGCGCTTGACTCACGCGGATCCCACCACGTGATCCACGCGGTGAAATAGTCTCACGCGAGTACGGCGATGGTACTCACGCGGATCCACGGATCCATGCGGGTGAAATAGTCCCATGCGGGTGAAATAGTCCCACGACGAGGCGGATGACCTCACGCGGGTCCACAGACCCACGCGGGTGAAATAGTCCCGCGAGTAGGATTGCTTAATGATACTACAGGCGAGGTACCTGCTTTGATCGTGAGCCTCCTATTTTTATGCTATAAGTTTTATACTTGTTACTCTGATTGTTAATAAGGCACAGTGTAAGGAAATTGATTTTTATCTATGACTCCAGCTTATTTTTGTCGTATGATATTACTACAGTATTTTCCAGAGTTACATACTTGGTACGTTGTGCATCGACTTCCTGGGGCTACGCTCACGCCGCATTTGTAAGTGGTAAGCGATTGTGGATCCTCGTTCTAGGATCACTCTTCCGTGTCGAAGCTCATTCCTCCTAAGCTTGTTTATCGTACGGATATTCCACGATCTATAGGTATTTTGTACATTCGTGGTATGGCGGCCCCGTCCCGCCAGTTGTTATCTTTAGAGGTCTGTGGTCACATTTATGTTTTGGGCTCTAAGAACCAGTTGTACTACTATACCTTGTTTTAGTATGTTTTATGGAAGGCAGCCTTATCGGTTGGCCAGTGATGTTTACCCTTTTTTATAAGTTATGTGTTATGTATGTTCCGCTATTCTCTGACATATACCGATGGTACCCTGAGGTACCGGGCCGCCCCGGGGTTGGGTCGTGACAAAAGTGGTATCAGAGTAGTTAGTCCTCGGAAAGTGTCCACAGACCGTGTCTAGTAGAGTCTTGATTATCGGTGTGTCGTGCACCACCTCTATAATCGTGAGGTCATGGATATTTAGGATTGGTTTCCATTCTTTCACTCTAAGATCGTGCAATAGAGCTGAGTTATAGGTTGAACCTCCTCTGATGTTTTCCTTTATGTATCAGTTATGCCTCCACGCAAGGCAACCGCGGCCCAGAAGGGCAAGGCAGTAGAGGGAACTACTAGTAGGGCACCGAGGGTTACCAGGGCACAGGCCCAGTCCTTACCGGATGAGGTATTTCGGACGGCGAGTTCTACAACGTCGCCAACCCCAGCAGAGTGCGAGGCGTGGCGCCATCGAGACCGCGGTACCTGAGCCTCCAGTCCAGCAGCCAGGGGCAGAGGATATGGGCTACAAGGAGATGGCCCGATTAGCCGAGATCGTGGCGACATGAGGATAGCCGAGACAGCTCATATGCCGTAGTTCAAAGACAGAGTGCTAGCTTGAGACTGAGGGACTTTTGAGTTGCGGCCACCGGAGTTTTATGGTCGAGGCACGAGGATGATCCTCGGGAGTTTATCCGACGATTCTGATGGATCGCGAGGGTGATCGGGGCTTGGAGACCGAGTCGGTGGTACTAGGTTCGCATCGGTTGGACACCGCAGCTGATCGGTATGATTCATGGAACCGCCCCGGGGAGCATGCGCTTCACCGCTTGGGGACGAGTTCTCGAGGCGCATTTGCCCATTTCTTGCCTCCGCAGATGAGGAGGGCTCGGGCCGATAGATTTTTGACACTGAGACAGAGTGGGCGGACGATTTGGGAGTACAATGTGGAGTTTGACTCATTGGCTCGGTATGTGCCCGCTTTGGTAGAAGACATGGAGGACAGGGTGCACCGCTATGTCACAGGACTCGATGATCACTTGGCCGAGAGTTGCACGGGAGTGGCTCTTCAGCCGGGCATGGACATTGCCCGCATGCAGGCATATGCACTTGGGTGTGAGGAACGCAGGGGCCGACGGATCGACAGGTATCAGCAGAAGAGGGCCAGGACAGCAGGGTCCTCTGGTAGTTTTAGGGGTATACAACCCCAGCAGCAGACCAGATTTGCACCACAGCCCGCAGCGCCCTCCACCATCTTCGGACGTCTGAGTATTCAGAGCGGACAGGTTCCGTGGCTTCGGGTTTCGGAGGACGAGTTCCATCGATGAGGCCACCTATGCCTCGGTGTAGTCGATGTGGTGATTGCCATTATGGGGGGTGTCGTGTTCCTCCAGGAGTTTGTTACTCTTGTGGCCAGCAGGGCCATTTGAAGAGAGATTGTCCGACCAGAGGCGACGGAAATGCTATGGCTCACCACCGATTCGATTCCGGTCTTCATCTTGATTGTTATGCGCCGAGGCATGGTGTTCACGGCCAGCAGCCGCGCAGGGGTCGTGGCAGGGGTTCTAGTTCCAGCGGTCCTCAGAACCGCATCTATGCTATGTCCAGTCGTCAGGACCAGGAGGCGTCACCCGATGTCGTCACAGGTACATTATTGGTTTCTTGCTGTGATGTATATGCTTTGATAGATTCAGGTTCTACCTTGTCCTATATATCTCCTCATATTGCTGGTAGAATAGGGATAGAGCCCGAGTCCATAGAATCTTTTGAGGTGGCTACGCCTGTAGTGCTTGATGGTAGCCGAGCGGGTATATAAGGCTTGCCTGACTATAGATGGTCGCGACTCAGCCGACTTGATAGAGTTGGATATGCAGACTTCGATGTGATTATGGGTATGGATTGGCTAGCGTCTTGCTATGCCAATGTGGACCGCAGAGAGAGGTTAGTTCGGTTCCGTTTCTGGTGAGCCGCTATCGAGTGGAAGGGAATACCGTCGCCGGCAGGGTAGGTTTATTTCTTACCTCAAGGCTAGGAAGATGGTACTGCGGTATATTTACCATTTGGTTCGGGTATTCGACATCGAGGTGAGATACGGACCTTGATCGGTCCGTTGTTAGAGAGTTTCAGACGTATTCCTGCACGAGCTTCCGGGTATCCCTCCTGAGAGGGAGATTGAGTTTTGCATCGATTTGGCGCCAGACACTCGACCGATATCTATTCCGCCATACAGGATGGCACCTGCCGAGTTGAGGGAATTGAAGGACCAGCTGAAAGATTTGCTGGAGAAAGGCTTTATTAGGCCAAGTGTTTCTCCTTGGGGGGCGCCAGTGTTATTTGTAAAGAAGAAGGATGGGACGCTGCGTATGTGTATTGATTACAGGCAGCTGAACAAGGTAACTATCAAGAACAGATATCCCCTCCCCAGGATTGACGATTTGTTTGACCAGTTGCAGGGTGCAAAGTGTTTTTCCAAGATAGACATGCGGTCTGGTTATCATCAGGTGCGAGTTAGAGAGATAGATATCCCAAAGACTGCATTCAGGACCCGGTATGGGCACTATGAGTTCAGGGTGATGTCTTTCGGGCTGACCAACGCCCAATGATATTCATGGATTTGATGAATAGGTGTTGTGCCATTCTTGGATATGTTCGTTATAGTATTTATTGATGATATCTTGGTGTATTCGCGCACAGAGCAGGAGCATACAGATCATTTGAGGACGGTTTTGGGAGTCCTCCGAGACCGGCAGTTGTATGCCAAGTTCTCGAAGTGCGAGTTCTGGTTAGCTTCAGTGGCTTTCTTAGGGCATGTTATCGGGGCCGACGGTATTCGGGTTGATACAGCTAAGATTGAGGCAGTCAAGACTTGGCCCAGACCCACTACCCCGACGAGTGCGCGACTTTGGGCCTTGCAGGTTACTATCGGAGGTTTGTAGAAAAGTTTGCTTCTATTTCAGCACCTTTGACTAAGCTGACTCAGAAGGCAGCTATGTTCCGGTGGACGGATACTTGTGAGGAAAGTTTCCAGTTGCTAAAGGAGAAGTTGACGACCGCCCCAGTTCTTACTCTTCCAGAGGGCTTAGATGGATATGTGGTTTATTGTGACGCATCAGGTGTCGGGCTTGGGTGCGTGCTGATGCAGCACGGCAGAGTTATAGCTTATGCATCTCGACAGCTTAGGAAGCATGAGAAGAACTATCCCACACATGACTTGGAGTTGGCGGTATGATTCATGCCTCAAGATCCGGAGACACTATTTATATGGAGTTCATGTGGATGTTTACGCACCACAAGAGTCTCCGTACATCTTCATCCGAGGAGTGAACTTGGCGAGACGGTGGTTGGAGCTACTTAAGGATTACGATGTTGATATTCGTACCACCCGGGAAGGCGATGTAGTTGCGATGCCCTTAGTCGCAGATCGATGGGTAGTCCGTCGATGTTCACCGTAAAAGAGGATATGGTCCGAGAGTTACATCATCTAGCGAGCCTTGGGGTTCGTTTGGTTGATTCTGTTAGTGACGGAATTCGGGTTCGAGAGGTTGCCGAGTCTTCCATCGTCGAGGAGGTGAAGAGGCGACAGTATGAGGATCCGATTTTGGGACGGTACCGAGATGCGCTGTCGTAAAGAGAGAGTCTATTTGAGGTAGCGCTGATGGGTGCTAAGATTTGAGGCGGGTTGTGTTCCCGATGTGACAGACTTCGCCAGATTTCGTGAGGCACACGGTGCTCGTTATTCTATTCATCCGGGTCGACTAAGATGTATCATGACCTCGATCGTGTATTGGTGGGATGGCCTAAAGAGGACGTTGCGGAGTTAGTTCGTGGCACGGTGCGAACCGCGAGTTAAGATTGAGCACGAAGCGCTGGTACATTGCAGCTATTGATATTCCGACTTGGAAGTGGGAGGTGATAAATATGGATTTTATTACGGACTACCTACCACTCGAGGAAGCATGATTCCATTTGGGTAATTGTCGACAGTCGACGAAATCACCCATTTTCTTCCGGCCGAACGACGTTCACGGTGAGGACTACGCGATTATACATTAGAGAGATTGTGAGATCGCACGAGTCGGTGTCGATTATATCGATAGAGAGCCCGGTTCTCGGCTAACTTCGAGGTCTTTTCGAAGGGATTAGGGACACACGTGAGTCTCGATCGCATTTCACCTCGACCGACGGACAGCCGAGCGCACTATCCGCACAACGAGGATATCTTTGCGTCAGTGTTATTGATTTCGTGGGTAGCCGAGGATCATTTGCCTCTTGGAGTTTGCTTACAACAACGGCTACCATTCCGGATTCAGATGGCGCCTTATGAGGCCTTATACGGGAGGAAGTGCAGGTCACCGATAGGCTGGTTCGAGGTGGGAGAAGTTCAGTTAGTCGGGCCATACATAGTTCAGCAGGCGGTGGATAAGGTGCAGCTTATCCAGGAGCGGTTGTTGGCAGCTCAGAGTCGGCAAAAGTCGTATGCATACCAGCGGAGTCGTCACGTGGAATTTGAGATAGATTATTGGGTTTTTCTAGGTATCGCCCACGGCGGCGATGAGATTTGGAAAGAAGGAAGCTTAGCCCAAGGTACATTGGGCCATATCGATTGTCCGTAGGTAGGCGGGGTTGCATGAGTTAGATCTGCCGTCCGATTTGGGAGGCGGTATATCCGTCTTCCATGTGTCCATGTTGCGGAAATGTATTGAGATCCATCTAGAGTGCACTTGCCTGAGGTTCAGTAACAGAGGAGTTATCGTATGAGGAGAGTCCCAAAGCGATACTCGATCGTCGGGTTAGGCGACACGACAAAGGAGGTGGCTTCCGTCAAGGTCTTATGGCGGAACGAGAACAGAGAGGAGATGACGTGGGAAGCAGAGGATGACATGATGAAGAAATATCCTCACTTATTTCCTATACCTCCAGGTAACCCACGTTCTAAATTGTTGGTCTTTAAATTTAGTATTTATGCTTGAGTTTTGTTGTGGCCGTGAGCGTCTTTATTTAAGTCTATGGCGATATTGTGATTCGAGTAAGTTTAGAAGGAACATTCGGACGAATGTTTCTAAGGGGGAGAATGTTATACCGGGTTCGGCCCGACCGCGTCGGGTCTCAGCCATGGCCGAGGTGGTCGCGCGCCAAGGCGCGGGGTGATTGTAGGGTCGCGGCCGAAGTCGGCGCATGGCGAAAATCGAGGGTCGCTGGTTTCAGCCACGGCGCGGAAGCAGGCCGCGCGCGGAAGATCTGAGGGTCCGCAGGAGTCGCATCGCGCGCCAAGCAGGCCGAGGCGGATTTTGGGCGAAAGACTTAGGAAAAGTCGATTTTCTTTTAAAAGACCTTCTGAGGGTGACAAGTGTCCCCATCCGATTTTCTTGCATGCAATATATTGACCAAGTCTTGAAGACTTGGTCATCTTCTAATTTCTCTCCCTCTCTCTAAAAATCAGCTCTTCCTTCTCTCTACATTTCCAAAGGAAATCCAAGCCTAAGGAAAAATCTGAAAAGTTAAGAACAAAAAGGGAAGCTTGTGGCTAGCTTGTGGTGGTGTTCTTGGCAAGGAAGCTAGCAAAAATATTTGGAATAAGTTTGGCTAAAACTCTAAGGTAATGATTCTTCTTTTAGATTTAGTTTATAGTGTTGCATGTTAAGAAGAAAGTACTTGTGGTAGTAAATAATGCTCTTAGAATCATTGCATGCTAGAAATATGGTTTGGATATGAAAAATGGGTTAAGAAGAGATTATGAGCATGTTGTAGCCTACAAACTACTTTAGAATTGTTAAGTGTATTATTAGAACTTGTGGGGCAGAATTTTACACACCCAAGATTAGATGTGTAATTCCCTTTGTGTTGGTTTGGATGTTGGGCCTTAAGGAGGCGTTTGGGTGTTGAAAATCGGCCTTTGAAAAAGGTGGCAAGTGAGTAGAAACAAAGGAAATGCTGCCCAATTTTCCTTAGGAATTGATAACTTGAATTTGGAATTTCTACATTGAAATTAGAGGTTAATAAACGCACTATGGTTATTATAGGTTGACATATTACTTGCGGTAGTTGGACTTAGCAAGTGGATTGACCGAAGAGGTATGTAGAGCTTTCCTATCTCTTGAGCATGAATAGTTGTATCTATGTAGTACGGTATACGTACAAGATTTGATAATCTACACTTGTTTTAAAGTACATGATACTTGTTTCATTTCAAAAGTATAAGTCCTCGGATTTAGGAAAATGTATTTGACAAAGGAATAACGCTAATATAATGACTTTATGGGAAGTTGGTTATATTAGTTTTGAAAGATTCACAAAGAATGGTTTACTCTAATTAAAACAAGTGCGGTAAAGGATTTGAAACTATGGAAGGTGGATTGATTTTAGGCATTGGTTGCCTAAGGTTTTAAAGGAAATGAAGTCACTTGATTTAGAAGCCTATTATATTTCTAAAAGGAAATGTGACTTGTTTTGAAAAGAACTTGTAACTTGATATTATGGTGATTAGTATCTTGGAATCTTGGTATAAAAACAGTTTTTCTTAAAAAGTTAGAAGTACATGGTACTTGGGTTGAATTCCCGGATTTTCTATTAAAAGACATGTTAGTGCCTTAGGATACTAAAATGAGAGGATATATTAATAATGTTAATAAGAAGTTAGGGGATTTCTTAACTTGCTTATGTTATGATAAGCCGGTAGTGCTTGTGTATGATATGATAGGCCGGTAGTGCTTATGTTGTGATATGATAGGCCGGTAGTGCTTATGTATGATATGATAGGCCGGTAGTGCTTATGTTATGTATGATAGCCGGATGAGCTATGTTATATATTTGTATTATTACGGGGTAAACCCCGGGTTATTATCTATGCCATGGATTTTCTACCCATGATGCGAGCGCGCTTGCACTCATGCGGATCCGGCCACAGATCCATGCGGGTGAAATAGTCCCACGCGAGTACGGCGATGGTACTCATGCGGATCCACAGATCCATGCGGGTGAAATAGTCTCACGCGGGTGAAATAGTCCCACGACGAGGCGGATGACCTCATGCGGGTCCACAGACCCACGCGGGTGAAATAGTCCCGAGTAGGATTGCTTAATGATACTACAGGCGAGGTACCTGCTTTGATCGTGAGCCTCCTATTTTTATGCTATAAGTTTTATACTTGTTACTCTATCATAGTAAGGCACGTGTAAGTAAATTGATTTTTATCTATGACTCGGCTTATTTTTGACTTATGATATTACTACGATTTTCCGCTTTACATACTGCACGTCAGAATCGACCTCTTCCTGGGCCGCTCATGCCGCAGGTAAGGGTAAGCAGATTGTGGATCCTCGTTCTTAGGATCAATCTTCCAGTGTCAGAAGCTCCATTCCTCCGGAAGCTTGTTTCTTGGTACGGATATTCCCTGATGCTATAGGTATTTTGTACATTCAGGGGTATGGCGGGGCCCTGTCCCGCCACAGTTGTTATCTTTAGAGATCTGTGGTCACATTTATGTTTTGGGCTCTAAGAACCAGTTGTACTACTATACCTTGTTTTAGTGTGTTTTATGGAAGGCAGCCTTATCGGTTGGCCAGTGATGTTTACCCTTTTTATAAGTTATGTGTTATGTATGTTCCGCTGCTATTTTCTGACATATACCTGACAGGGTACCCCGGTAGAGTACCAGTCGCGGCCCCGGGGTTGGGTCGTGACAAGAATCAACCAAACGAACCCCAAGGCTCGCTAGCTGACGAATCTCTCGGACCATATCCTTTTTCCCCGGCGGTACATCGGATAGACTACCCATCGATCTGCGACTAAGGGCATCTGCAACTACATTGGCCTTCCCTGGGTGGTATAGAATATCAACATCATAATCCTGCGGCTCCAACCACCGTCTGCCGCAAAGATCACTCCTCTGGTGAAGATATCTTGGAGGCTCGTGAGTGCGTGTAAATATCCACATGAACCCCATACAAATAGTATCTCCAGATCTTCAAGGCATGAATCACTGCTGCCAACTCTAAGTCATGTGTGGGATAGTTCTTCTCATGCTTCCTAAGCTGTCGAGATGCGTAAGCTATAACTCTGGCGTCTTGATCAAGACGCACTCCAAGCCCGACACTGACGATCACAATAAACCACATAACCGTCCAAACCTCGGGAAGAGTAAGAATCTGGGCGGTCGTCAATTTCTCCTTCAAGGATCGAAAACTCTCTCACAAGCATCCGTCCACCGAAATATAGTGATTTACAGTCACCTAGTCAAAGGCGCCGACATGGAAGCAAACTTCTCCACAAACCTCCTAATAACTGCAAGGCCCAAAGCCGCGCACTCGTCGGTGTAGTGGTGCGCCAAGTCTTGATCGCCTCAATCTTAGTCAGACAACCCGAATACCATTGGCCCCGATAACATGCCCTAAGAAAGCCATGAAGGCTACCAAAACTCGCATTTCGAGAACTTGCATACAATCGCCGGTCACGAGGACTCTAATATCGCCCTCAAATGATCCAGATGCTCTCGCTCTGGCGCGAATACACCAAGATATCATCAATGAACACTATAACGAACATATCCAAGAATGGCACGAACACCCTATTCATCAATTCCATGAATACCACGAGCGTTGTCAATCCGAAAGACATCACCGAACTCATAGTGCCCATACGGTCCCGAATGCGATCTTTGGGATATCCGCCTCTAACTCGTACATGATGGTAACTGCATCGCAGTCTATCTTGAAAAGCATCTCGCACTCGCAATCGATCAAACAAATCATCAATCCCGGGAGGGATATCTGCTTGATAGTTACCTTGTTCACCGCTCGTAATCAATACACATACGCAGCTGGCCCCATCCTTCTTCTTTACAAATAACACTGGCGCTCCTCAGGGAAAAACACTTGGCCTGATAAAGCCTTTCTCCAGCAAATCTTTCAGCTGGTCCTTTAATTCCTTCAACTCGGCATGTGTCATCCTGTATGGCGGAATAGATATCGGTCGAGTGTCTGGCGCCAAGTCGATGCAAAACTCAATCTCCTATCGGGAGGATACCCTAAGCTCGTCGGGAATACGTGCGAAACTCTCTAACAACCGGACCGATCAAGGTCCGGTATCTCACCTCGATATCGAATACGAACCAAATGGTAAATATACCCTTCCGTACCATCTTCCTAGCCTTGAGGTAAGAAATAAACCTACCCGGCGATGCAAAGATTCCCTTCCACTCGATAACCGGCCACGGAAACCGAACCGAACTAACATCGCTCTACAGTCCACATTGGCATAGCAAGACGCTAGCCAATCCATACCCATAATCACATCAAAGTCCGTCATATCCAACTCTATCAAGTCGGCTAGAGTCCGCGGTATATAGTCACCGGGCAAGCCTTATACACTCGCCGCCACCACCGAATCACCCATCGGGTAGCTACCTCAAAAGGTTTTATGGACTCGGTTCTATCCCTATTCTACCAAAGAATATGAGGAGATATATAGGACAAGGTAGAACTAGGTCTATCAAAGTATAAACATCACAAAGAAGAAACCAACAATGTACTGCGGACGACATCGTGGTGACGCCTCACTCTGGCGGCCGACATAGCATAAATGCGGCTCGAGGACCGGCTGAATCGAACCCCGCCACGACCGCCGTGGCTCGCTGGCCGTGAACACCCGCCTCCGGCGCATAACCATCAAGATGAAGACCCAAAGAATCGAATCGCCTACCGAGCCATAGCATTTCCGCCGCCTGCCTGGACAATCTCTCTTCAAATAGCCTCGCGCCACAAGAGTAACAAGCTCACGGAGGAACACGACACTTCATAATGGAAATCACCACATCGACTACACCGAGGCATAGGTGGCCTCATCTCGACCGAACTCGGTCCTCCGAAACTCAAGCCACGGAACCTTGTCCCGCTCCCGAATACTCAGACGCCCGTAAGATGGTGGAGGAGCGCTCGATCGGTGTGGTGCAAATCTGTTTCTTCTTGGGTTGTCTACCCTAAAACTACCAGAGGACCTCGCTGTCCCCGCCCTCTTCGCGATACTGCCGATCCGCTTACCGCGTTCCTCACACCCTAGTGCATAGCTGCACGCTGGCAATGTCCATGCGGTGAAGAGCTACTCCGCACAACTCTCTCGCCAAATAGTCATCGAGCCTCGTGGACGTAGCGGTGCACTCGTCCTCCATATCTCGCTACTAAAGTGGTACATATCGAGCCAACGAGTCAAACTCGACGTTGTACTCCGACCGTCCGCCCACTGTCTCAATGTCAAATCTTACCGCGCCTCTCTTCATACGCGAGGCAAGAAATGACCAAGAAATGCCGAGAACTCGTCCCCATACACCGAAGCGCATGCTCCCCGTGACGCTCCATGAATCAAACGACCAAGCTGCGGTATCACGCAAATTGACGCGAACTCAATACAACCGACTCGATCCGAGGCCTTGATAACCCTCATAATCCAGAATCGCCGGATAAATTCACGAGATCATCCTCGGGCCTCGACCCATAAAACTCGTGGGCTGCTACCAAAAGTCCCGAAGTCTCACGCTATCGGATGCGAGGAACCAGTGTGTACAGCGGAACCGCTCTCGTCTGTCCTCATGCCTAGCCACTATCTCGCCAATAATCGGGCCATCTCTCAGAGCCCATATCCTCGCTCCAGCCGTAATCGAGGCTCAGTATCGTAGTCTCGATGGCCGCCGCTGCGCCCGGACTGCTGGGTGACGACGCCGCGAACTCGTCGCCACTAAACATTATCTCGTAAGGATCGGGCTCGTGCGGGTAACCCTGTCTCACTAGTAGTCCCCTCCGCTGCCTTGCCTTTCTGGGCCGCGGTTGCCTTGCGTGGAGGCATAACTGATACATACAAAATTCACGTCAGAGGAAATTCAACCTATAACACGGCTCTATTTCACGATCTTTGAGTGAAAGAAATGGAAACCAATCCTAAATATCCTGCAGCCTCCTGATTATAGATGTGGTGCAAAACACACCGATAATCAAGACTCTACTAGATACGGCCTGTAGACCCTTTCCGAGGATTAATCGCTCGATACCACTTTTGTCACGACACCCAGATCCGTGACGGTGCCTTAACCCGCACCCTTGTGACACAACATCGAGAAAACCATGAATATAAATTCACAATAAACAACCATAATGATATAAATAGTCTAGCCCAAAATGGCTACCCTAAAAGTACATAAACCGACGCTTACATCCTTAAACAAACCAAGTTATGACAAGACTACGGACTTCTAAGAAGGAGTAACACTATGACGGACAGGCCCCGCCATGCCCTGAATGTACAAAACATCAACAACACCAGGGAGAACCATACCAAAAGTCGAGCCTCCAAGAAATGGAGCTCACGACACTGAGTAAAAGATCCTAGGAATGAGGATCTACCACCGCTTCCTTACTGCGGATGAACGCACTTTATGGCGGGTCGACACAACGTACCAAGTATGTAAAACTGAAAAATACTGTAGTAATATCATAAGTCAAAAATAGGCTGGAGTCATAGATAAAAATTAATTTTCTTGCACTGTGCCTTACTAACAATGAGAGTAACAAGTATAAATCTTATAGCATAAAAATAGGAGGCTCACGATCAAAACAGGGTACCTCGCCCGTAGTATCATTAAGCAATCCTACTCCTGGGACTATTTCACCCGCATGGGTCCTGTGGACCCGCATGAGGTCATCCGCCTCGTCATGGGACTATTTCACCCGCATGGATCCTGTGGACCCGCATGAGTACTATCGCCGTACTCGCATGAGACTATTTCACCCGCATGGATCCTGTGGTCCGGATCCGCATGAGTGCAAGCGCCGCACTCGCATCATGGGTAGCAAATCCATGGCATAGATGATAACCCGGGGTTTACCCCGTAATAATATAAATATATAACATAGCTCATCCGGCTATCATACATAACATAAGCACTACCGGCCTATCATATCATACATAAGCACTACCGGCCTATCATATCACAACATTAGCACTACCGGCCTATCATAACATAAGCACTACCCGCTTATCATAACATAAGCAAGTTAAGAAATCCCCTAACTTCTTATTAACATTATTAATATATCCTCTCATTTTAGTATCTTAAGGCACTAACATGTCTTTTAATAGAAAATCCGGGAATTCAACCCAAGTACCATGTACTTCTAACATTTTAAGAAATAACCCTTTTTATACAAAAATTCCAAGATACTAATCACCCTAGTATCAAGTTACGATTTCTTTCAAGACAAGTCACATTTCCTTTTAGAAATATAATAGGCTTCTAAATCAAGTGACTTCATTTCCTTTAAAACCTTAGGCAACCAATGCCTAAAAATCAATTCACCTTTCTTAGTTTCAAATCTTTTACCCGTACTTGTTTTAATTAGAGTAAACCTTTCTTTGTGAACCTTTCAAGAAAACTAATATAACCAACTTCCCATAAAGTCATTATATTAGTGTTATCCCTTTGTCAAATATATTTTTCCTAAAACCAAGGGACTTATACTTTTGAAATGAAACAAATATCATATACTTTAAAACGAGTGAAATATATCCAATCTTGTACGTCTACCGTACTACATAGGTACAACTACTCATGCTCAAGAGATAGGAAAGTTCCACATACCTCTTCGGTTAATCCACTTGCTAAGTCCGAAATACCGCACGTAATATGTCAACCTATAATGACCATAATACGTTTATTAACCCCTAATTTCAATGTAGAAATATTCCAAGTTCAAGTTACTAATTCCTAAGGAAATTTGGGCAGCATTTCCTTTGTTTCTATATACTTTGCCACCTTTTTCAAGGCCGAATTCAATATCCAAACGCCACATTTAAGGCCCAACAATCCAACATTTCAAAGGGGATTACACAACCAAACTTAGGTATGTAAAATTCTGCCCCAATAGGTAAAACAATACACTTAACAATTCTAAAGTAGTTTGTAGGCTACAACATGCTCATAATATCTCTTTAACCAATCTTTCATATCCAAACCATTTTTCTTACATGCAATGATTCTAAGAACATTATTTACTACTACAAATTCCTTATTCTTCACATGCAACACTAATAACTAGCTACAAGAGAAGAAATGTTACCTTTGGAGCTTTAGCCAAAACTTTTCCAACAATTTTGCTAGCCTCCTTTTCAAGAATACCACCACAATAACATTCACAAGCTTGCAAATAACTTTTCTTCTTAACACTCTTTTCAGATTTTCCTTAAGCTTGGAGTTTCTCTTGATTTTCTAGAGAGAAGGGAGAGCTTTTTAGCTTAGAGAGAGAGAGAGAGAAAGATGAAGGATGAAAGATGACCAAGTCTTCAAGACTTGGTCAATATAAGGCATGAAACATTTCAGATGGGGGGGACACTTGTCACCCACCCATGACCTCTTTTAAAACAAAACAAAGGCGTAAATTTCCACTAACTCGCGAGATCCCGCCGCCTGCCACGGCGCGGGCGCTAAACTCCCGCCGCTTTCTTAGGACTTTCCGCTGCCGCGTCTGCATTTCCGGCCGCGGCTCAAACCAGCGACTCATATCTTCCGGCGCATGCTCTTTTCGCGCCGCGGCCCTACAATCACCCGTCTTGGCGCGCGGCTCGCTCTCAGCCATGCGCGCTGAGGCCCCCGATCATGTCCAGACCAACCACGGGTATAATACCCAACACCATCCTGTCAAATGAAGGATCTTCTGTCGGAAACGGTGACAGATTTGTCTTTAGTCCTCTAGTCCTGTTCCCTTATGATTGGTGCCCAGGGAAATTCCTGGCGCTTACTTAGGATTGTCCATAATTCCAATTATATTACAAGCTAAGGCCATATCTTTTAAGTCGTTGTTTACAACAATCCAATCTTTAAATGTGGAGGAAAGTGAGATTAAACTTCTGATTTTAAAGCGTAGGGAATATAAGTTTTTAATGCAACCATTTTCATATTCTTAGCCTTGCTTTATTCATTTTAATCAGACATCTTTTAATCTCTGTATTGACAAGGGAATGATAATTAACCTACACATTTGGATTCTGGCCCACTTTAGTCCTTTCGTTGGACTGAGTGTCCATATCCTCCTTACCATTCTTCGGATCCTTTGTCTGGGACAGATGTAGGCGTTCTGCTACAAGATAGAACAACATCTCCAACCTTCTCCTCTTGTTTCAGTCAACATCTTCAACCTCTTGTGGGCGCTTGTTTCCACCATTCTTGGGAGCGGTGACCGCAACTCTTCCTTGATCCTTAGCCGTACCAACATGACTATCAGCAGTATCTTGAAGCTCATCATCAGATCCAGAGATCCCACCTTTGACGAAAATAAATTTATAATTGTCATCAAAGAGAGAGCCAAAACTAGGATCAGATCTAAAAACATGTTGACAGAGACAGTGTTTGAACTATTAAAAGAATTGTCAACAGAATTGGTTGCAATAAGAAAACCACAACAATATTTGGAATCATATCGACTGATAAACATCTTTCGAGAACTAATACAAATCTTGTCTTAAGATTGTTGGAAAAACAATGGATGTACGGGAATAGTAACTAACTATTACAAGTGTTTCGAAAGGATAAACAATAGGAATTACAATAGTAACAAACTTGTAGCTAATAAAGATTATGTCCACAACACGCTCTTGAGTTCTTGAATCAGTCTTGGAGTCTTGAATTTTTGTTCCAACTGTCGAACGCTCCTTGAATCTTGATAACGTGAAACCAAGAGACACTAAATCCCTACTTGTTACAACTGTGCTGAGTTGAGTGTTAGCACTCTGTCATTAAGACAAGATTGCCCGTATATATCCTTTTACGTTAATGGGAAATTATCTCCCAAGATAAAATAACATCAAACAAATGAGTAAAGAAAACTCAAGTGTTTATTAAAAGAAGAACCTTGAGTGTTTGAAAGAATGCTTAGATAAGAAGAAAATCAGAAAATCTGAGTGTAAGTGTGAACTTCAAGTCCACCTGATGAACAATTGAGTCAAATGCCTCAATTTATAGTAGTGTAAGAAAGCCTCTTCAAGTGTTCATGTAATGGTCATTTAAGTGTCATGTAATGTCACGACCCGACCCGACGGGCCGCGACTAAATGCCCTAATGACGCCATTATACTAACCTGACACCCATAATCCAACTAACACTAAGGCAAATATGAAATCCGGCAGCATAACGCCACAACAATAACATATGCCAGAATAGGCAAGACGACAAGGCTGCCACCAAATAATATCACGTATACACGGGAACATCCCAACACATATTGCAACAACCTGGCTGACCAAAACAGATTTATAACTCTACATATGTACAACACACAACTGTCTACATACCTCTATGAGAATGATAACAAAATATAACGGGACAGGGCTCCGTCGTGGCCCTAAATATACATAAGTCTAAAATAGTGAATCTGTACCAAAATGGCTAACTCCGGAGCAGTGGAGCTCCCAAGAAAACAGCTGAGCAGAAATCCTAAGCCGGAGGATCGCCGAACTGAATATCTGTACCTGTGGGCATGAACGCAGCCCCCCGAAGAAAGAGGGGTCAGTACGAAATAATGTACTGAGTATGTAAAACATGAAGTACCGTAAGAAAGATCATAACTGGCCAAAGGATATCATGAGACAGGTATAATAATCAAATTACCAATTCAACTTTATCATATACGAATGAGAGTCAGTTGTGCCTTATAAAGTGAGAGTCATGTATGTCTATATAAAATCATCATATATACACAAACTGCTCGGCCCTCTGGGACGCGGTAAAGTCATGTAAGGTATACTGCCCGGCCCATCCTGGGACGCGGTAAAGTCATATAAGGTATACTGTCCGACCCATCCTGAGACACGGTAAAGTCATATAAGGTATACTGCCCGGCCCATCATGGGACGCGGTAAAGTCATATAAGGTATACTGCCCGGCCCATCCTGGGACGCGGTAAAGTCATATAAGGAATTTGCGCTCGTATCTGCCTGGCCCGTTCTGGGACGCGGTAGGGTCATATAATCATATCAGCACTAATGGAATATCCTGAGTAGCTTTATAAATATCAAATCATCACTTGTCTCTCAATGGAATAGATAAAAGACGCTATCATCTTATGTATCATTTTAAAACATCCTTTGGAAACTCAGGGCACTAATCATATCAGGTATCATTTCAAAACATCTTTTGGAAACTCAAGACACTTATCATACCATGAATCATTTTAAAACCTCATTTGGAAACTCGATAAAATCATTAAAGAACTTCTTACTAGAAAGTCAAAGGCACTTCTAATGACTAACATCTTTAGGAAATAGACTGTGTATAAAGCTTGTACATCCGCCGTACTTTTCATAAAAATCATGTCAAAAGAAAGAATGAATAGTTTTACATACATCTTAGTCGAACTAATCAACTCAATATTAAGATATGTCTCGTCTAGTACGTCAACCTATAATAATGGTAATACGCTCGTCAATTCTATAATCACTTAGCACATTTTATATCGAATGACGACTTCCTATTCTATAAAAATTCGGGCAGCACTTCCCCTGTTTATATGTACATCCACAATTTACAACAAATGCCAACCAAACTAGTAACCAAGCACAATTCCAAGATATAACCAAATTTGTCCCATGTACTTCATATACGCTACCATAATACATTTTTTCTCTTTTACATTTATGAAATACGACAACTACAACGACCAAGGTGATTACTCCGCCTATTTCTCATGTTAATTCAGCCCTTAATCCATATCAGAAATCTTAAAATAATCCATCAACTCTAGCGACAACAACAACAGTTCAAGTCCCATAATTTGTAACATAACACTTTTTTTATACTTTAACTTCCTTAAGACATATATTAGTAATTACCACAACTTACATACATATTTATAATCAAGTTTCCAACATTTTAACTCCATAAAAATCAGCCCTCAATACCTCACAACAATGTTCAATAGTTCCATGTAAATTTCGACCAACGACAACATAATTCCATACTCTTTTCTTAACTTCTTAAAATCCAATTTATGTTCCAATAATTCCTTATGAACAACTATAACTTAAATATCAAGATTTTCTTCCAACTTCAACATGCAAGGCAGCTGATCGGTGTATTTTATATACACTTTTTGAGTATTTTTTAGTTAGTATTTTACTCATTTTGTTTATGTTTAGTATAGTATTAGGGTCGTTTTCCTTTTTTTTGTGTCACAGCGGTCAAAAATGAAGAAATGACGAAAAGAAGAGAAAATGAGCTTAACTGAGATGAAATTGCACACAAAAGGGCCAAGAAATGAAGTCTAAGAAGTTCCGGGAATTATAGAGAAAATCAGACGAAGTCCGGACGAGAAAAGACGACGAAACGGAAATTCGCGGAAAAAATATCACCGGCCATGCCGGAAATGTAGCCGCGCCCAAAGTCTTGAAAGTCCCGAGTTGTTGAATTTGGGCCATACGCTGATCATGGCGACGCTGGAATTGTAGTCTTTGGGCGAATTTGACATGTTTCAGAATCCTAAAGGGATAACTTTTCCTTCTTAAAGGGATAACTTTTCCTACCTAAAGGGAAACCTTTTCCTACCTAAAAACCCTTACCTAAAAGGATTCTAATAACTTTTCCTTTCCTACAAATCCCTAACCCTTCACCAAAAGGATTATTTGGCTATAAATACTATACATCATTAGAAGAATTATTCATTCTCCATTCTACCATTCACCATTCTACATCCATCCTTCCACCAATCCACCTTGTAAATATTCCACAACACAACCCTTGGATGCTTGGCTTGGAGACTCATTCTTAGTAATTTTCTTTTCTTTTCTTTTACTTTATTTCAGTTTTTATGAAGAACATGGGATTAGTTCTTGTCATATTTATGGCTAGGAACTAATTCTCTTATAGGGTTTTCTATGTTGAATTGCTTGAAACTTATGCTATAATTTAATGCATGCTTATGGTTGTTTTTCTTATTGAGAGATCTATCCAATAATTGAGCTAAATTCTTGGTAATTAATTGACAACTAATTATCACTATATGATTTCTAATCAAATTCTGAAAAGGGGGGATTGTGAATATGCTGTAAGTTGGGTAGACATGCTTGAATTGGGGATGAAAATACCTCAATTAGTTTTGTAGCGTTGATGAGAGGCTTAACAACCCTAATTTTGCGCATTGTGCGTGACGGTCAACTAGGTTTTTGTTCTTAATCCTCCTATAGAGTTACCCTTATCAGCGAAAGTTAGGTAAGGAACGATACTGGGGTTGAGTGTTTATATAACCCTAACGGGAGTATAAAACGATTTCGTAAACCTGCTTTCTCCAAAAGAAGAATACCATAAGTAATGCATTAATGAGTAGCATAAGCGGATAGTGAGGATACATAGAAGCCCTATTCTCATTATAACTGAAGTAAACCTTTATATTTAAATAGCTTTTATAATTCGTAGTTATAAACAACCAAATCAATTATCAATTCGCCAAATAGATACTAGAAAATAGATAGTTGGTACTTGAACCCTAATCCCAGAGGACGATATTCGGTCTTATCTAAGACTATACTACTTGATACGATAACGTGCACTTGCGTTTAAAAGTGTGTGCATATTACGCACATCAAGTTTTTGGCGCCGTTGCCGGGAATTAGGCAATAGTTCAATATCAAATTATCTATTTTTAATTTCTAATTTGGTTTTAAATTTTTTATTTTTTAGTTTTTACGAAAATTCGAGGTGCCGTGATCTTTTGTTGGCTTTGATTCGTTCAGGAACACTTTAGATATGGATTTTTACTGTCCATATGATAGAGAGCCAACCATAGAGGAACAGAGGGAGGAATTACGAGAAACTATACTCAGTCTCACGAGGTTCCAAGCTCAGTTCATGGACGAAATAAGGTCGGGCATAAAGAAGTTGGAAACGCAAATAGCAGAACTCGCAATCATATTCAACAACGAACAACAAATTGAGGAGCCCGAACCAAATCCAACTATTGAGGAATCCGGCAAGACAGTTGGTGTAGAGAAGGAGAAGAGTGCAGAGATCCAATTATTCACCTTCTTGGATTCCTTGGAAAATCTTTTTCTTGTACCTATTGCAGAAGAAACACCACCAGCTGTCAAAGTTGACTCCCAAACAGGAAGTCAATACCATCAAGGGCACCCCCTAGAGTTGAAAGATGTAGGGAATCTCACTGATCCCTACATTAGAGAGAACCTAAAAGACAAGCATGTCTTGTATACTTGGGGGATAATCGTATATTTGAGGCCCTTGTTTGAAGCAATTGTTGTAGGGAAATTGAGGCCTACAACAATAAATTTGCGGATTGCAAGCGGTTCGCAGAAGGATCCAATGGGCACTCGTAAAGGTTAAAGGCGTCCGGCTAAAAGACGTTAAAGACAGCGCTTGTTGGGAGGCAACCCAATATTTTTAATTATGTTATTTTAATTTCTGTCTTTATTTTATTTTATTTTGTCTTGAACAGTCTCACGGTCTTGGGTTCTTGTTTTGTGTTGTTGGATGGGTGAAAGTCAAAAAAGGAAAAAGGAGCAACAAACGCTGAAAGGAAGCGATCGTCGTATGGCGCCAGAGCTCGGCATGGCGCGAACTCAGAGGGCCACAGTACTAGCAGCGCATGGCGCTGAATCTCGGGCTGGCGCGGAACTTCAGAGAGCCATATTTCCGTGCAAATTCCAGAATTTTTCCTCCTAGACCTCCATTATGACCGCTGTGTTGTGTCAGTAAGTTGTCCTTTTTCTTTTATTTTCTTTGAGTCTTGCACACATTGGGGACAATGTGTGATTTAAGTTTGGGGGTGTTTTATTTGTGTCTTGTTATGTTTCAATTAAGTCTTTTTTTTTATTGTTTTGTGTTTATTTTTTAGTCACAAATTTTTTTTTCTTTTTTTTTCTTTCTTTTTTCATAATTGACTGTCAAAGATCATGTATGCTGTAGTTGCTAGAAACACCTAGTGAAGGAAGGTGGAATAATGTAATGGAATTAGAAGCAACTATCTAAACACCTAGGTTAGATATGCCAAAAACTCACAAAAATCTGTCTATTTGGAGTTTCTTGCTTAAAATTGTGCATGCTAAATTATGAAAACCTATGTGTTATGATTGCTTGCTATTTGAGGCGAAATAGTTAGGATATGCATGTTAGGGAGATGACTCAGGCATTTCTTTGATAGCCAATTTTTACCACTCTTTTCTACCCCGGACTTTAAAAGTATCCCTAGTCAGCCCCATTGAGCCTAAAAATTGAAACTTCTTCTTTGACACCTTATATTCCCACAAATTGTGCCATAAGTAAAAATATGAAGTAGTGGAATAAATTGTGTTAAAAAAGAGACAAAAAAAGTGAATGAGTTTGTTGCACCCCAATAAAAAAGTAATAAGAAATAGGCAAAAGCCTAAGTTTGGGGGTGCTTGTCATTATTATATACTTCACTCTCCCAAAACAAAAGAGGGGAAAGATAGAATCGAAATGAAGAAAAGAACAAAAAGAAAAGGGAAATACTGAAAAGCTAAAGAGCTTATGGTACACAAAAATGAGCCTAAATGCCTATTTTTACCAACCCCTACCTAAGCCTACATTACAACCCTTAAAGTCCTGAAGATCTCTTCTATGCATACCCAGGATTAGTGGAGAATAGCAAGTAAGCATGCCATAGGATTTTTGAATTTATATGCATGATTTAGTATATTGACTTCCATTAAAGCATGATGAATATGAGTTTGCGAAATATCTAGCTTAATATGTTGAAATGTCATGCTATATGTTCCTGCATATTATTTTGCTAACCTTCATATTTTTCTAGTTAACACTAAATGCAAAGAAAAGTAATCAATGACATGAGTCTTTTATTTTCGTTCTTTGAGTCTTTTATTTCTTTCTTTTCTATCTTTGCTCGAGTGAGCAAAGGTTAAGTTTGGGTATTTGATCGGTGTATTTTATATACACTTTTGAGTCTTTTTTAGTTAGTATTTTACTCATTTTGTTTATGTTTAGTATAGTATTAGGGTCGTTTTTCTTTCTTTTGTGTCACAGCGGTCAAAATGGAGAAATGACGAAAAGAAGAGAAAATGAGCTTAATTGAGATGAAATTGCACACAAAAGGGGCAAGAAATGAAGTCTAAGAAGTTCCGGGAATTATAGAGAAAATCAGACGAAGTCCGGACGAGAAAGACGATTTAAACGGAAATTCGCCAGAAAAATGTCACCGGCCATGGCCGGAAACAGCCATGGCGCCAAAGTCTTGAAAGTCCCGAGAGTTGTTGAATTTCAGGGGCCGCGGCGCCGACGCGGGAATTGTGAAGTGCTGGGCCGAATTTGACATGTTTCAGAATCCTAAAGGGATAACTTTTCCTTCTTAAAGGGATAACTTTTCCTACCTAAAGGGAAACCTTTTCCTACCTAAAAACCCTTACCTAAAAGGATTCTAATAACTTTTCCTTTCCTACAAATCCCTAACCCTTCACCAAAAGGATTATTTGGCTATAAATACTATACATCATTAGAAGAATTATTCATTCTCCATTCTACCATTCACCATTCTACATCCATCCTTCCACCAATCCACCTTGTAAATATTCCACAACACAACCCTTGGATGCTTGGCTTGGAGACTCATTCTTAGTAATTTTCTTTTCTTTTCTTTTACTTTATTTCAGTTTTTATGAAGAACATGGGATTAGTTCTTGTCATATTTATGGCTAGGAACTAATTCTCTTATAGGGCTTTCTATGTTGAATTGCTTGAAACTTATGCTATAATTTAATGCATGCTTATGGTTGTTTTTCTTATTGAGAGATCTATCCAATAATTGAGCTGAATTCTTGGTAATTAATTGACAACTAATTATCACTATATGATTTCTAATCAAATTTTGAAAAGGGGGGATTGTGAATATGCTGTAAGTTGGGTAGACAGGCTTGAATTGGGGATGAAAATACCTCAATTAGTTTTGTAGCGTTGATGAGAGGCTTAACAACCCTAATTTTGCGCATTGTGCGTGACGGTCAACTAGGTTTTTGTTCTTAATCCTCCTATAGAGTTACCCTTATCAGCGAAAGTTAGGTAAGGAACGATACTGGGGTTGAGTGTTTATATAACCCTAACGGGAGTATAAAACGATTTCGTAAACCTGCTTTCTCCAAAAGAAGAATACCATAAGTAATGCATTAATGAGTAGCATAAGCGGATAGTGAGGATACATAGAAGCCCTATTCTCATTACAACTGAAGTAAATCTTTATATTTAAATAGCTTTTATAATTCGTAGTTATAAACAACCAAATCAATTATCAATTCGCCAAATAGATACTAGAAAATAGATAGTTGGTACTTGAACCCTAATCCCAGAGGACGATATTCGGTCTTATCTCAGACTATACTACTTGATACGATAACGTGCACTTGCGTTTAAAAGTGTGTGCATATTACGCACATCAGCAGCGATGAACTTAACAACACAATAATCGAATATGACAATTTCAAGATTAGTAAAATTAGTTCCAATATCGGCTACAACATTCAAAATATTCACATGCAATGTCTTAATTCCAATTTCCCTTAACACAAATTCATTTCCTTAATTATAACAACATGCACTCCAATTATATCATAGAAATAGAAAGAAGAATTTCTTACCTCAGAATTTAAGCCAAAACAGATCGGAGAAGACGAATTGGTCGACCGGACGTTTGGGGATGAACCGAAGGGTGAGAGTGGGTGCAATAGATCGGCAACACCACGTTGAATCTAATGGTACCTGTCACGAACCTCGATTTGCACTCCGTTGGCCGGAAACCGCACGATGGCGGCTAGGGTTTGCCGCGTCGTCGATCTGTGCGTTGTGGCTGTAGGGGATGAGTCGACGCACGTGTGTGGTATGGAAATAACGGACAGGTGATGGTGGTCACGATGGTGTTACTCCCTCCCGTCGACTCGATCACAGTTAGCCGGAATTTAAGAAAACCCGAAAGGACAACAGAGGTGATTTTTGATCTGCAATTGGAATCGATGTATGATGAATCGAAGTTGATGGGTAGTATAGAAATGGCGCGCTTGATGAGATGAAGCTAATGGTATAAATTTCAGCTCCAATGGAGCACCGTGGTCGCCAGAATCGATGATGCACCGCGACGGCTACTGTTCACCGGCGCGGGCACTGTTCATCCGCGATGTTGAGAGCATTTTCTTTTTTTTTCTTTTTTTTATTTACTATTGATCAAGTTTTCCACAAATAATAAATCAATCTCCCACATAACTCATCTTACATAAAATCTGAAAATGTCGAATGACCTCCTATTCTCAATGTCAAGATTTTTTTAATACAACACTAATCCATAACTCCATTGGAGAAATTCAACTACTAGTATTAATTCTCGTCGTCACATTTGTAGTATTCAAAAATTATTCCGGGACCACATCCTTTGTATACTAATTTCCGCATTAGCATAAATAAATATACTGTATATCCAATATTCGGATCTTACTTTCTTAATTACGCTCTCTAATTATCGCCTTAAACTTACGAGGTGTAACATGTAAGAGCCACTTAATCCACCAACTAATGCAGCCAAATAATGACTGAGTTATGGATGAAAACTGACATTTCAATGCTCCAAAATGTCCCCATAATCAGCCAAACTTTTGGACTTCCATCGCACAGACACTACCTGGATAGTGTCGCGACTTGGCCTCGGAGACGTCGTGGCTCCAGTAGGGCAAAAGACCAATTAGCGTCGCGGCTCATACCTTGTGGCGCCGCGGCCCTGGTAGTGGTGGCGCCGCGGCGCCCCGGCTTCGCGACCCTTTGCCCGACCCGTTTCAATGTTACACTTCTTCCTTCATTTACCAACGTGGAACACTCATCAATTAATCAATAATCGTCCATCATTTTTATGTCTCAAACATTTAATTACGTATCAATATCTCTTTCACTAATGAAATTTACGATACTTGACACTACGAGTGCACGTGTGTGAAATGACGTTTCCGACGTGCGGGACCCCAATTGTTCGAGTCATAAATAATTGGTTAAACTTAATTTCACATTAGTAAATTTCCAACAAAAATGAAACTTTCCTTTTAGGGAAAGAATTTACAAACCTTTTCTCAGTCAAGCTTCCTTGTTCCTTAGTGTAGCTCAGCCCATAGTTTAAGACTCCATTCCTTATAGCCTAGTCTATATCGACATTTAAGAAAAGCAAAGAAAATGGTTCATTTAATTACTTCTTTTTTGATAATCCAGGTATCTAGGTTTGCGTCAGACTATTTTACTAGTATTATCTAGACGTCCTGAAGATGATAGACCTGGTCCCTCATCGCTATCACCAAGGTAAACCGCGGGATGTGCTTCATTAGCCAGGGTCTGAGAGCAGACAACTGATCAATGACACAAGGCTCAACCCCCTGTCGGGGATCGATCCCACACTGCCCATACCAGCGCGTCTTAGCGCTCATCCTTTACCACTGAAATATGCTCCGGGGAACAATTCGCTGAGAGGGAACTCGAACACGGAACCCCTCCCAGCATACCCTTAGTGAAATGGCCACTGGGCCAAACATTTTTGAGTAAAAATGTGGTAGAGTAAACTTTTTAAAGTGACTGGTTCCACCGCATACGACCCCATACCCCAGAAAATTTCACCTTCGTCCTAGCCCTACGGATTAGTAACACCGCTTGGCTTGCATGCGAACAGTGGAGAGATTTTTTTGAAGAACACAATTCCACTTTCGCTGGTCAGGGGAATCGAACACGAGACTCCAGACATCAATACCTGAAATGGTCACTGGACCACACTTTGGATTCATTTAATTACTTATTCATTGGGGGGAAAACCGTCAGTTGGATTGCATTAGCTGTTAAGAGTATTTTGGAAGTTCTGATTCACTACTTAGTAAGTCTTCAAAAATGATCCAATGATTGTACAATGGTACGGATTCCCTACTTATTAAGTCCCCTGCATTTTATTTTCCCCACTTTTAACCCCTAACCTCTTTCATGATCCCTTCGAGTCGTGGTTAACCAACTTCCCTTAAACCCCTCCCCTCTAACACCATCGAGAGACACCTATTCAGATTTTAAATTTTATGAATAAAATAGATTTAAAATTTAAATATATTATTTAAATTATTAGAGTAAATTTATTATTTGAACTTAATTTAAATAATATATGGAGTATATATATAATAAAAACTCTAAATTTTATTCATTGATATTGTATAAAAATATTGTTAACTCGACTAGAAAGTAACTCAACAAGTGACATTATATAATAAATGCGTTTAATAATTTTAATTAAAAATAAGACAAGTAATAAACTATAATGTATTATAATATAAAATTATCTATACTATTATTATATATTATTATTTTTTAATTACATCAAAAGATTGAGGGGAAAGGGAAGGGGTATTATTGAAAGCCAACGTGTATATACGGTTGACAAACCGTGTATATCACTTTCTTAGCTTGTATATCATTTACCTTATATGTAGAATTATTGTACAAGTGTAATTATGATATTATTCTTTTATTAAGACAAGGTATTAGAATTGTATTAGGAAAAAATAGATTTATTTTTCATATTTAGATATTGTATATATAGACCTCTTCATTAATGAATATAATCAAGGAATTATATTCTTTAATTGTATCAGAAGTCTAGGGCAAAAATATCTTCTCCCAAACACCTTCCGCAACCATCTTCATTCTCGAAAACCGAGAAGAACGCCGACGACCAGTTTTTTTCTCTCCCAATTTTTTCTTCTGAAACCCTTATTCTTCTCTTATTCTTTCATCATGTCTACCTCAAAGAACATGCTTCATCTTGCCCTTACATTTTCAAATATCAAGAACCATATCTCTAGCGTTCTTGAGATAGAAAACGTCAAATACGCGATGTGAGCAGAATTATTCAAAGTTTGTGCACGCTCGCATCAAGTCTTTCATCACATCATTCCCGCTGATACAGAAAAGGAGAAGGTGCCTACCACCGATGATGACCCTGTGTTATGGACTCCAATGAATATATTTCACTATCTCTACGGACTTTTTACAGAAGATTATTGAACCTGACGCCACGGCGATTGAAACTTGAAATATGGTGCGTGATATATTCCATATAATAAAAATTCATGTGCCGTCACTCTTGAGCAGGAATTTTCCCATGTCAATATGGAAGATTTTGAATATCTCAGCCTATTGTAAACGGCTGAAGAAATTGGCGGATCAACTCAAGAACGTTGGTACGCCTGTCACCAATGATCTTCTTGTTCTTCAAATGGTTGCAGGTATATCTGAGACTTATAATGGCGTTGGGACGTTTCTTCGTCAGAGTACTCCTCTTCCACCGTTCTACCAGGCTCGTTCCATGCTCACTTTAGAAGATGTCTGTTTGACTAAGAAGGCGACTACCGGAGCTAATTCCACCATGATGGCCACGTCCGATGACCCTCACTCATTCTCAGATAATTCTAGGCAAAATTGTAACAACGATGACGACAAAAAAGGTCAAAAGTAAGAATAGTTTTCCCTTCCTCGGTAAAGTAACTAACTAGATTTAGATTGCCTCTAGGTCCCAATAAATTGAATTAGTCCTAGCACTTTTTATTCATTAATAGCCTTTCATGAGAATACATCAAATAGGAAGCTTACACACACATAGACCAGCCTCACAACTAAATACAACATTACAAAGTTAACAACAAAATGGAAAAATGGTGGCAAGAACCGTGACGGCGATCACGGCAGTGTCGGGGGCCGTGGCGGTGGTCGGAGCAGTGGCGGCAGTGGTGGACATGGTGGAAGTGGGCCGGCTGGGCCACAACACTGCTGCAGCCTTGGGTCAATGCAAAGTGGTTGTGGGGCTGCTGGGCCAGTGGCCTAACTTGATTTTTCCTTATTTTCCAGGCTTTCTAGTGAATTAGGCCAGTGGTCAGCTGAGGCCCAATTTGCGATTCAAGATTCTCACCAAGAAGCTCGGACTCGCGATGGTCGCCTTCGGGGCCTCGACCTCAATAAGTCTTCGCTGTTGCGGGCCCTATTTCTTGTCTGACATCTATGGATATTGAGGTTGTGGTGCATACATTTGGATTAAATCTCCCGAACGCAAATTGGTACATGGACACCAGCACCACTTCTCATATGAAATCTGCGTCAAGTAATCTCTCATCTTATTTCAATTTGAGCTAAATTTGTGGCATAATTATTGGTAATGGCAATTCTATTCCAATTCGTGGTTATGGTCACACAAATTTGTCCCTCTCCAAAATCTACCTCTCGTCCTAAAAAATTTCTTCATGCCCCTCACTTAATTAAAAATTTAGTGTCTGTCCGAAAATTCACAACTGATAATTGAGTTTCTGTTAACTTTGACCTTTTTGGATTTTTTGTGAAATATTTCACGACGGAAATACCTCTAATGAGATATAATAGTCGGGGAGAGATTTATCCAATCACCACTACCACCATTTTCACGAGTCAAGCCACACCATCAACGTTTGACACTCTCGCTGCTTTCTTGTGGCATGCTCGTTTTGGTCATCCGGGGCTTTTATTATTTCTTCTCTTAAAAATAATAATTTTATTGATTATAAGAGTACACGTAGTACTCATATTTGTCCTTCTTGTCCACTAGAGAAACATGTTCGATTACCTTTTGTAGCCACTAATTCTAATACATTGATGCCTGATCCGAGGGATGGGCACATGCATGAGCTCAACGCATTATATGGTACATACATTTCACACTTGATTATGGTTTGCATTTGTATCCATCATCTGTCTCTACTCTTGTGTCTTATACATATACTGATTGGGGTAGATGTCCAGATACCAGACGGTCGACGTCTAGCTATTGTATGTTTCTTGGAGATAACTTGGTCTCATGGTCGGCAAAACTTCAGGCTACTTTATCGCGATCTAGTGCGGAGGTCGAGTATCGTGGGGTATCCAATATGATGTCTGAGTCATGTTGGCTACATGATCTTCTATTATAGCTTCACTTTCCTATTCAGAAAGCTACCTTGGTCTACTGTGATAATGTTAGTGCAGTCTATCTCTCTGAAAATTCGGTTCAACATCAGCGCACTAAACATATCGCGATGGATATTCACTTTGTTTCAGAAAAGATAGCTCGTGGACAAGTATGTGTATTGCATGTCCCTTCACGATACCAAATTGCTAATATCTTTACTAAGGGTCTTCCTTTGGTACTGTTTGAAGATTTTAGGGACAATCTCAGCGTACGACAACCTCCCGCTATGACTGCGGGGGTGTGAAAGCCAAAGTAATACACGGTTGTTAAACCGTGTATATCACCTTCCTAGCTTGTATATAATTTATCTTATTTGTAAAATTATTGTACAAGTGTAATTATGATATTATTCTTCTATTGAGACAAGATTTTAGGATTGTATTAAGAAAAGATAGATTTATTTTTCATATTTAATGAAAATAATCAAGGGATTATATTCTTTCAATTATGTTATTGGTATTCAAACGTTTTATATTAATTGTGGGAGGTAAGAAACTCACCTAAGTGAGCTGATCTTTAATTCCTATTAAGTTACAACAATAATAACAATATATTTAATATAGTTTTACTGATGAAATTTGGGGAAGGTAGAGTGTACTACAGTCCTACCTGGTGAAGGTAGAGAAGTTGTTCCAAACAAGACTCTTTCAAGTAACACATTTCAAAGCAGTTTGATATATATATATATATATATATAAGTAAAGCAGAGGTAGCAAATAATAAGAAAATGTAACTTAGCATTCAGAAGAAAAAAATAATAATAACAATAAAATAATGCGATAATTGAAATATAAGAGATAGTAATAAAAATTCAAAAATAAAATATTACGAGAATAATATTAATACTATGATATGAAATGAAAAACATGTACGAAAATAACGCTAATACTGCTAAGAACCTATTTGGATTAGTTTATTTTAAATGTTTTTAAGTTAAAATAATTTAAGTAATTTTATAATGTTTGAATAAAATAATAAAAATAAATCAAAAATTATTGATAATTTTTTTTTAATTTATAACTTTTGCCTTATAAGTCAAAACTCAAAATTCAACTCATGAGCAGAACTAAATTGATGTAGAAATACGACCGCAGCGCCAGTCGCGAGTTTGATCCTGCATAAATCTTCTTTGGTTGAGTCACACATGAACTTGCCAAATGTGGTTAATCGGCTGACGTTATTTGCGCGCTATCATTAATCCAAAGTTTACCTCAAGACTCACAAGACTCGAAAAAATAGCATCGCGCTCGTTCGTCAACAAAAACTCAAAATTCATAAACTCATATAAAGACGGTCGGTTATTCCGTCAATTCAGAGTTCACTTATTTATATTTTGAATCCGTCATCTTTGCCGTCTTCTCGTTCTCGTAACACGTGCCATAGCCCTCTATTTCCCTCTCTTTGTCGTTTGATATTTTTCTTTACATTTTCTCTTTCTCTTCTGTTTTATTTTTCTTGATCTTCCGTTTGTTTAAAAAGCATGAGCTGGAGGGAGATTCCGTGTGGGATTTGAGCTGTAACTGGAAACAGCCCCCTCCCCCCCCCCCCCCCCCCCACGACTTTAACCTATATATATAACCTTACACTTGGTTTTTATTCATTCATTAAACCATCAAAGATTTCTTCTTCTCTTCACTCTTTAGAAGTTTCCTTATTTTTGGTACTTTTATCTGTTAAACATAGAAAAATAGACATGGAGTTTGTTTCCATGTTTTGCTTATTTGCTTTCATTTCTTCCCTTGTTCTTCTCCATTCTATCTTGAAGTTGTTTGCTTTTGGTATTAAGAAGTTACCTCTTCCTCCTGGCACTTTGGGTTGGCCTTATATTGGAGAAACTTTCCAACTTTACTCTCAGAACCCCAGTGTCTTCTTTGCCTCCAAAGTCAAAAAGTTAGTACCAAAACTCAAGAGCTCGTTTGGTATGCGGGATGGGATAGCGATTCTATGGGATAAAATTCTGTTTGGCGTTTAATAAACTCATGGGATGTACTAAAATAGAAGGTGGGATAGCTAATCCCATGAGATATTCTTGTCTATCCTATCCCGCATACCAAATGAGCCTGAAAAACACTCACTTTCTTGATTTCCTGCTTGATTTTCTTGATCTTGAGTTGCTAATGAGCAATGGGTGCGTTTTTTCCTTTCTAAACAGGTATGGTTCAATATTCAAGACTCACATATTGGGATGTCCATGTGTGATGATATCAAGTCCAGAGGCTGCAAAGTTAGTTTTGGTGACAAAAGCTCATCTCTTTAAGCCTACATTTCCAGCTAGTAAAGAGAGGATGTTGGGAAAACAAGCCATTTTCTTTCATCAAGGAGAGTACCATGCCAAGCTGAGGAAGCTAGTTCTTCGGGCTTTCATGCCCGAAGCCATCAAAAACATCGTCCCAGACATCGAATCCATCGCAATAAACTCTCTTGAATCTTTGCAAGGAAGATTGATCAACACTTACCAAGAAATGAAGACAGTATGTTCATAAATTCCCTCTTACAAAAACATAACAGAAACAGGGGAAAACAGAGTCCCCTGTTTTCCTATGTTTTTTTCCTCTCAATTTAGCAACTTTTTACAGTACACATACCCCTGTTTTTAACATGTTTTTTGTCATGTTTTCTCACTTTGGTAACCCTTTTTTGCAGTACACATACAACGTTGCATTGCTTTCCATATTTGGGAAGGACGAAATGCTCTATAGGGAGGACCTAAAGAGGTGTTATTTCGTACTCGAAATGGGATACAATTCGATGCCAATCAATCTCCCCGGAACACTGTTCCACAAAGCAATGAAAGCAAGAAACGAGCTAGCAAAAATCTTGGCCAAAATCATTTCACTTAGGAGAGAAACAGAGCAGAACCATACTGATTTATTGGGATCTTTTATGGGAGATCAAGAAGATCTTACAGATGAACAAATTGCAGACAACATTATCGGTGTCATATTTGCTGCTAGAGACACTACAGCTAGTGTCCTTACATGGATTCTTAAATACCTTGGAGAAAATCCTAGTGTCCTACAAGCTGTCACAGTAAGATTATATGCCATATTACTAATACCATTTTGTCTCGTAAGCAAATTCAGAATTTAAATTTAATGGATTCAAGAGTCTGAATAGCATTTTTTAATGTTTGCAGGAAGAGCAAGAGGGGATAATAAGAGAAAAAAAGGAAAATGGTAAAGGGAAAATGTTAACTTGGGCAGACACAAAGAAAATGCCTATGACTACAAGGGTGATCCAAGAGACACTTAGAGCTGCTTCTATCTTATCTTTTACTTTTAGAGAAGCTGTTGAGGATGTTGAATTTGAAGGTCAGTTTTGACCCTCATGTTTTCGTAAAGTTATACTATAGTTTGAATGAAGATAAAAACAAATATTAAGTATAAAGCTTTTTTCTTAAAATTTTCAGGATATCTAATACCAAAAGGATGGAAAGTATTGCCACTGTTTAGAAATATTCACCATAGTCCAGACAATTTTTCTGAACCAGAGAAGTTTGATCCTTCAAGATTTGAGGTAAATATCAAAGGAAAAAGAAGTTAAATTTAAATTAGTGACATTATTTCTGAACCAGAGAAGTTATATACTTTGTGTGATGGTGCCAGGTTTCTCCAAAGCCCAATACTTTCATGCCATTTGGCAATGGCACCCACTCATGTCCAGGCAATGAATTAGCCAAGTTGGAGATTTTGATCCTTGTACATCATCTGACCACAAAGTACAGGTTAGTAATACCCATTAGTCAGAGCCATTATTATTTAAAATTGTTGGATTGGATCGAACCTGCGGTGATAATCTTTTCCATTTTTGTAAAAGAAGAGAATGGAAATGATGTCTAAAAATAGCAATGGTCAAGTGTTAACATCTACTCTATGTTTGGCAGGTGGTCTATGTTGGGCCCACAGAATGGAATTCAGTATGGACCCTTTGCTCTTCCCCAAAATGGTCTGCCCATTATGCTCTCACACAAGACATCATCATCATCATAAATTAAATCCTTACATTTAATTGAGACAAAAGAAAAGATTTTCCCTCAGAACTTGGAAGAAAAAGAAACAACTGTACTAATGGGAGGACTTTTTTGAAATTCAAGCAACTATCATATAGTTATTCATTTAGTATGTAACATAAGGAGATTCCTTTTCTTTTTTGTTTAATTTTGGTTCTTATTTTTTGCTATGTAATTTAGATTTATTTGTGGCATGTAAGAAGTCCGCAAGGCATTTTTAAAGTCTGATTTCGGCAGCAACAATATATACTATTATTTATGATTTTTTGATTCATTCTTATCCTTCCCTCTGCAAATAAAGCTAAAATTCCTTAAAATCAAATAAAAAGATAAACTAAAAAATGAAACCATTGATTCTTGGGTCTTTCCTCAGAATATATAACTACTTGTGAGACCAGACAATCATGAATTTACTAAACTCGAAATCATTTACGTTAGATATATTTTGTAAGTGCAAGTTATGAAGAAAGCTAATATTGATTACGGACTGACGTAATAGCCTGCAAACTCCGTTAGTCTGTTAAACCACACTTGATAAGTCATGTGTGACATGCTCCCCCAAAGAGGCGAAGGCATGTCAGGTGTTACTCTGGGGTTTCGAACTTGTGACCAAACTCTCTCATACCACCCAATGAAGATACCCTCTGCCTTCAAGACTAACTGATCTAGGGCTTCCGATAATATTGATTCTTTATCTTTAACACTAAGAACACTAATTTCTCACATTATCTGCCAAAACGAAAAAGAGGCCACATTTGTTCTATGAATTAATAATATTCATGGCACATTCGTGAAAGGCTTAACAATTGGTCATGTTTCATGGAAAACATATACAAGTCGTTAGTCAACATGCCGCACTTCTGTGTCATTCACGAAGATGATAT
Organism: Przewalskia tangutica; assembly: GCA_029844215.1. NCBI lineage: Eukaryota > Viridiplantae > Streptophyta > Magnoliopsida > Solanales > Solanaceae > Przewalskia > Przewalskia tangutica. The sequence continues at coordinate 136,835,024 of CM056718.1, read as the reverse complement.
TTCTTGATATTAATTCATTTTCGAGACCAATAAGGGTGTAAAACCTCTGATTCATGACAAATTGACAAGAAAAATTAACATACAATAAAACCATATGCTCAACCAAAATTTTAGGCGAAATACATAGGCAACTTCTTCAACTCGTTAATAAATTTCATTTAGATACTCAAACTACGACTTATTTTGATTGAGCATCTGAGCACATATATTTCCTATTAGACACTGTTAAATAAGGTATTTTAGGACTTTGGTACGTGTTTGAGCGTGATATACACTTACCATATATACGGTGTATATCACGGTTGTATCGATTGTTTTAGCTTTGAAATTAATTGTAATTAATTGTATTGTACACTTACCATAATTGTATAGTTAGTCTCCAAATAGAATATAATTTTAGATGTAGAATAGGAAAATGATTTTCCTATATGTAACTTGTATATATACCCCTTTCATTAATGGGAATAATCAAGAGATTATTTCCTTCATGGTATCAGAAGTCTAGGTTCTTCTTCCTCTAGCTTCCGCCGTGCACAACCATCAGAATCTGAGAGTTTATCCTCGATTTTCGCGATTTTGTCTCCAACCTAAATTTCTTTCTTCCAAATCCCTCAATCACATATTGTTCTATCATTATGTCTATATCAAAGAACACGTTTTATCATGCCCTTACAGTTTCTAACATCAAGAATCACATCTCTTGTTCTTAAGATAAAAAAACGTCCAATATGCGACGTGGGCCGAACTGTTTAAAATTCACGCACACTCGCATCAAGTTATCCATCACATAATCTCTGTGGTTTCTGAGGATACGGAGGTACCCAAACGCGAGGATAATCCTAAGTTGTGGACGACTCTTGATGCCACCATTCTTTAGTGGATTTATTCCACTATTTCTATTGATCTATTGCAAACGACTATTGAGCCGGACGCTACGGTTATGGCTGCTTGGGATAGTTTGCGTGACATATTTCAAGATAATAAAAAATTTAGAGTTGTTACACTTGAGCAGGAATTTTTTTCACGTCAACATGGAAAAATTCCCGAACGTTTCAGCTTATTGCAAAAGGTTGAAAGAATTAGCAGACCAAATCCGCAATGTTGGTGCTCCCGTTAGTGACGATCGTCTCGTTTTACAGATGGTTGTCGGTATCTCTGAGGCCTATAGTGGCGTTGGAACTATCCTTCGTCAAAGTAATCATCTCCCGAAGTACTATCAAGGCCGCTCCATGCTTACTTTGTAATAAGTCGGCTTGGCTAAAAAGACGGCTACGAGTGCTAGTCCCGTGGCTATGATGACGTCCTCCCCTACTTCTCCGATTTTTGGGGGCCATTCGAACCAAAACCGGTCACAAGAGGGTGGCAAAAATAATCAGAAAAATAATGCAAACAATCGCAGGGACAAACGCGGTAGTGGTAACGGTGGCCAAATCAGGGGCGGTGGACCCCCTCCCGGATATAGTGGGCCACCGACCCACTAGTCTCATCCTTGGGTCCTTTGGCCACGGGTCGAACGATGGCGGGCGCGCCTTACATCCCATATCCGCTCCGCCCATCCATTGCCGCAGGCTTTCCAGCCTTTATCGCCCACCGCCCACTCGCCGCAGGTTCAAGCAACGATCACGGCCCGGGCACGCAGTGTTCTTGGGCCCCGTCCTTCGCAACCTATCACGCAGTGGGCCCCACCTTGACCAACATTGAAGTCGTTATGCACACTCTTGGTATAACGCCACCGGACCCAAATTGGTACATGGACATCAGAGCTACTACCCACATGACGTTCGACCAAGGTACTCTCTCATCTTATTCCAATTTGAGCAGTAATCGTGGTATAATTGTTTGGAATGGTAATTCAATTTCGATTCGTGGTTATGGTCATAAAACTTTGTCACCCCCATCCACCTCTTATCTTGAAAAATACTCTTCATCCCCCTAAATTGATCAAAAATTTGATGTTTGTCCGTAAATTCACCACTGATAATTTTGTTTCTATTAATTTTGATCCGTTTGAGTTTTCTGTGAAGGATTTCAAAACGGAGATTCCTCTCATGAGGTGTGATAGTACGGGAATCTTTATTATATCATGCCAAGTTTCGATCTTTCGAGTCAAACCTTGCCATTAGAGATGGTAGTGGATCCTAGACCCGGTGGATCCAGATCCATTTTATAGGATATGGATCTTCAAAATTTGGACACGACGGAACCGGATCGGTTTCTGACTGATCGGATCTGGATCTTGTATTTGAGATCCGTATCCGGTTCAGAGCCGAACCGTGGATCCATTTTGTATTAAATATATCCATAACCTAAAATGTATTTTTATAAGTATTTTCTTTAAAAATAATCATAATTTATATATTTTACATTCAGATTTGAACTTTATTTTTTAAATGGCTCATATGTTTAAGCCCGTAATTCTCAAAAGGCCCAAACTCAATACTCATTTTATTTCGTGCATTTGGTTTATTCATACACACAGAGACAATGATATGTATATTTTAATCCATGAAACATACATTTTATATTACACATTCAAATTCGATGATAACATACTAGTATTTTAGGACTTTGGTGCGTGTTTGACCGTGATATACACTTACCATATATATGGTGTATATCACGGTTGTATGAGTTGTTTTAGCTTTGGAATTAATTGTAATTAATTGTATTGTATACTTACCATAATTGTATAGTTAGTCTCCAAATATAATAGAGTTTTAAATGTAGAATAGGAAAATGATTTTCCTATATGTAACTTGTATATATACTTCTTTCATTAATAAAAATAATCAAGAAATTATTTCTTTCAGACACTTTGAAATAGAGAACCAAGCCCCTTTCTGACCAATTCATTTCTACAAGTAGGGAGGATCGGCTCAATTTTGAAAAGTTTTTGTGTGTCGTCTCAAGCATCAATTGCGTAGATAAGTTAATCACCAAAATATATCACATCTTTTAATTGTACACATTAGTCTCAATACGTTGTAAGACCTCAAGCTTGTTCCAACTTCTAAGTGAGGCTGGTGTGTATAATTATAAAATGTGACATGTTTTATGTGGTTAACTTAACTACTCCTATCTAATACATGCTTGAGAACACACACAAATAATCAAATTTGAACCGAAAATGCCTAATAGAAAAATCTTATTATGTGTTCAGTTGCTTAATTGGAGCATGATATTATTCGAGTATCTAAATGGAATTACTAGTAAATCTAATAGGCTATCGATACATTAAGCCAAATTTTAATATGATAGTTTAATCTTATGTTCTTATTGTTGAACCCTTTATCATTTTAACATTATGAAATGAAAATGTAATATTTATTAGAAGATTAGTATATATATATATATATATATATATATATATATATATATCTAAGTTTCATGTGAAAAATTCTAGGTTTGGTTGATCCCATACCGTTTCCTCTACATCCCGGTTCCCGCCCTTGGATACAATCACTACATACATTTCATCTTTCATTTTTTTGGTTCTATTTTTTATAGTCTTGAGTCGAGGGTCTCTCGAAAATAATCGTTCTACCTGTCAAGGTAGAGGTAATGTTTGCGTATATTCTACCCTCCACAGATCGCACGTTGCGAGATTTCACTGAATATGTTGTTGTTGTTATTTTTTCCAGAACCATGACTAGCTGAATAAATAGAATGGTTTGCTTTACAGACTCTTGTAAAACGAAATTGATGGTAAAGTTATTCAATTACTTAGCATATGAAAGTATCCATTAGCTTAATAAATATTTTCATTAAGTATACATGAATACATAAAATTAAAAAAAAAAAGTATATATGAATATATCTAAATTAAGAATTACTTGAATTTGTTTAATGTATCTTAATTAATCCCTATACAATTTATATACACAAAGTCCCAATAATTTCCAAATCAATCTATTTTGTTTATAAATGAGCCATTTATTTGACTTTGATGGATTTATAACTTTGACAATCTAATTTTTAACGAACTTTATGCGATACATGATGTCAATCTTTAATTTGTACGTGTGAGTAAAATTGCGGTTACAAGAAAATAGAAAAAGTAACAACAACAATAAATTACAAATATAGAATGAAAAACAAAAAAGATGTTGGTTGAGTCGATTGATGTTCAATCTGTCCTTAAGATAATATTGCCCCGTATTAATCCCTTAACGGCGATTGACAACTTGTCTTCCAAGATAAAACAACCACAAACACTTGAGCAAAGGATAGCTCAAGAGTTTACTATAAAAGAAGAATCTTTGAGTGTATGAAAGATTGCAAGAGATGAAGATTTTCTGAAAATGTGTGTTCTTACAATTGAGCCAATGGCATCAATTTATAGGTTGATGAATGTGTCTTCCCAATTAACCAAATAATGGTCATCAATGCCAAGTAATGACCATTGATTTTGGGGTTACAATTCAGTCAAGTTATGGCTGAATTCATGAGCCAAATAATGGAGAGTTATTGTTCCAAAGTCATCCCAAGAATCATATTTATTTCCTCTCTAACGGTCTGGAAACCGTCGTAGAGCCGCGGCCCTGCAGGACTCGTTTAGGCCCTGGCTCCGACGTTGAGGTTCCGCGGTGTTTTTCTGACTCGTTTAATCATTTTACACATTGTACACTTCTTCCTTCATTTACCAACGTGAACCAATATCATTTGGTCAATAACCGTCTATCATTTCATGTCCCGAACATATCGTATATGTACAAATATCTCTTTCACTAAGGAAATTTGTGATTCTTGGTACAACGTGTGCGCGTGCGAAATCCCAATTATTCAAATCATAAATAATAGGATTAACTATATTCACGTTTAACAAATTTCCAACAGTACCATTGATTAACTTATACTCATCATCATAGGTACATTATTAATCTAATAAATCATCTATAGTTCCAACTGTTTCTAATATTTTCTTTTACCACACAATAAGGACTTATTCGGTGATATAGATGCAAACTTTCCCCTCCAACATTATTGTGATGGGATAGATAGGATTATTTTATCTATTTTGAGTCAGGTATCAAACGATCTACCTTCTTAATCAAAAAAGCTGTCCGGATTCGACGACTTGGGCACTAAAGCTCACGATGTGTGAGGCGTGAAAAGACATTTTCACTCTTAAGACTATAAGGAAAGAGATGAGTGGCCTCTCCAGCTGAGCTGGGCGTTGGGGCCCCTAGTGATAACGGGAATCCTAGACCTGTAAGAGCTAGACTCGCACGAGGTTATAAAAAAAAGAAAGGAATTGAACGTAGATATTTGTTGCGTAGCAGTTCTAAGACCTCATTGGTAAGTTCTACAAGATCTCGTGCATTGGAATCCATGGTTATGGACCCGAATCCGTTAGTATCGATTCGGCGTAACGTCTTCTCTTCTATCAAAGAATGGACCATCTTCGAAAAAAGTAAAATTTATGGAATAAGGGCAACTGTAATTGTCTTTCTCCATACTATATCATCTTTTTGCAAGTTTTTTTTAGCAAGAAAACGGATGCAGCAAGAAAATGAAGAGTTGTCGGCGCTCCAATTGAAAATTGAAAATTGAAAAAAAAAATATGGCCTTCAGCGAAATAAATCTCTGGCGAGAAGTCTATTACGTAATAGAAACTTTAATTGATGTGAAAGAAAAAGTGTTTTCGTTGTTGTGGAATAAGAAACCTTCGCTTTCTTGCTTAAATACATGATCAATAAAGCATTTATCTTCTGGATCACCGATTCCTTCTTCCTCCTTTCATTGCTCGCCTTTATTATAAGTAAGAAGAGGCGTTTCAAGTAGCTTTCACTCCTATAAAGAAAGAAGAAGAACTGCTACACAATTAATACTGCATGGAAAATTTTTGGTACTGAGCACTTTCATGTGGAGTGCACTGTTTGTGGCATTAATCCGAATTAAGTGGAATTTGATACAAGTACCAAACATTGAGGGGAACCAAAAAATACGTAACTTGTTGAAACACAAAGCACTTCCATAAAATATTATAGGAGTAGTTTCTGTGTTTTGCACGTCATGATTCATCACCAGCGATCCATAGAGGTAAATACTTATTTCTTTTGACTTTGAGGAATTCAATTGCTTAACAATTTAGCTGACTTTGGGACCTTTAATTAAATTTTATGAACGTAGGAAAACTTGTCTCTTCTGCTCCGTTTATAGCCATTTGTTTTCTACTTCTAATGCTAGATCTTCACTTGCAATATAAGCTGGAAGATCATATCAATTCCTAACTTTTCTCATCTTAATGATCTTTTTTTATTTTCTTAATTATTACCCAAAACCATATAAAATAACTTTGAGTAATTAAAATTGAATATTTATTTTTTTAATATAAATTTCAATTTTGATTTGTTGATGACAACTATACATTGCTCTTACTATTAAGAGTTTCACATCAGATATAAAATGAAAACATGAACTTCTTATATGGATTTGGACAATCCTCACCCTACAAATTAGTTTTTTGGGTTGAGTTAGGCCCAAGATCAATTCTTTACATGTTAAGAGTATTGGAAATTTACCTAGTGGGATTAAGTTTATCTCGTCCTTAATGACTTGAACACATGGGGCCCCGAATGTCGGAAATGCTATTTCCACTCACATGCATACGTCGTACAATGTCGCTAAATTTCATGTAATGAAAGAGATGTTGGTACACATGTTAAGTGTTCTTAAGTTATGTAAGGATGGACGATTAAATTGGCCAAATTGATGAGTCTCCCACGACGGTATGAGAAAAGAAGAAATGTGCAAAATACGGAAATTGGGGAAGAGTCGCGGTACATTGTGGTCGCGACGTCAGCGTGTCGCGACCGAGCCACGACGAATTGCGCAGTGGCGCTACTCGACAGAGTCACGGCGCCTCCGGCAGGAGTCGCGACGCTTGTCATCCAGTAGCTCGAAGTTTTAGTTCTGCCTATTTGGCGCCGCGGTGCCTACTGAGGCACCGCGGAACTACGCGTACAGTGAACCGTCTGGAATCTTATGATTCATGAACTCTTTTGAAAGGCCATGGATCAGCCAACTCTTGGCATGATCAAGGTGACTTTTGAAGAGTTCTATGCAACCCCATTTAGTGCATTCACATGACATGTGAATGACTATCTTTGCACCCATAAATAGAGTCTCAAATTTCATATTTAACATATCAACTTAAGATCCAAAATCTGAAAACACTTGAGAGTCTCTCCTTCTTCTTCTAGCAATCTTGAGTTCTTAATTCTTCTAGAGATTCACAAGTACTTGGCTTGTACTTGTGAAAGTTGTTGTTTTATCTTGGGAGGCTATTACCCACTATTCGTGCCATTATATACGGGGTAATTTTGCCTTAAAGAGAGAGTGTCATCACTCGACTCAGCAAACGTTGCTAACCTCTTTGTCTACCCTTTTAGTTCTTCCATCCCTGTTCACACACAAATTCCAACAAAGAGTCTCACATCGGATATGGAATGAGAACATAGATTCCTTATATGGACTTGGACAATCATCATCCTAAAAGCTAGCTTTTGGGGTTGAGTTAGGCCAGAGATCCATTCTTTACAAGATTTGCGCGTGCGGGAGAGTGTTAAGAATCTCACATCGGATATGGAATGGAAAAATGAACTCCTTATATAAATTTTGGGCTTGAGTTAGGCCCAAGATCCATTCTTTACAATTATTACAAATTTATCTGGAAAACAACTCCATGTGACATTATATCTATCTAATTGATATTTTAAGACAAAAATTATTTAAAAACTAATTTGACCAGCTATTGACTAACCTGGTCCTCCATATCATATTAGAATTTTTTGTTACCTTTTATAAGGTGTAATTAAGCAAGAGCTGTACACGTGTCCTTCATCATGTTTTGGAAAAATCTATCTTTTTTGTGTTTTCCATTCAATGTCGAGTACTTATATTGAAGCCCGATTAATTCAAATTTGCACCGTATAAGACCCAATCGGGAAAAATGCTTTCTATCAAGAATTTTTCTAAACATAAAGTTCAAAACCAAAACTTTTAATTAAAGGAGGAACAACCTCATCCGCTTTACTACCGCCTTTAGTGGTGAACAAATCTTAAAAGATCAAATTAAGCCTAATTTTCTTGCATACATAAAGAAAACCCCACATGGGTTCACCATCAAGATTGTCGAGATCACTATGGAAATGTCAATGGCAATTTATTTTTATTTTATAAAGAAGATTAAAAAAATGACACGAAATCAGGTGTTCAATTCCTGATATTCCAGGTGTAGAGTTGCAATCATCATCAGTTTTTTTCTTAATACAAACTAATATTTTCCTATTAATTTGTCAACGCCAAGAATTACCACTCATGTTTGATAAACTTGTTCTTTCATCATTCATTAGTCTTCTTGATTGATGTACTAATCTTCTTGACTTTAATAAATTAACATACATTTTTCTTTTGCGATAACATTTTTGTCTGCATTTGAGATGTGACTCTTGTTGCATGCATGCAGACTACAATATAGACATTGAAATGGACTTCTTTGTAATCTTATGTCATTTTAGAAGCATAATTTTGGAAAAGAGTTTCAAAATGGAAATTGTTTTTACAAAATAAAATGGGTATAATAAATTAAAAACTCGGCATGAATCATGACCACAAAAAAAAAAAAAAAAAAAAAGATACAACACTGCATTGCATTACATTACATATCTTTCATTTTCTTGCTTCCTTTTTCCACAACTAGGGATGTCAACGGGCCGGGCGCGGCGACGAAGGGTATCCATACCCGTATCTGTCACCTAAAATCCACCATCATACCCGCTCCATCACCCATCACGGGTAAAACTTTTGATACTCATACCCGTCCCACCACCCACCAAACCATCCTCATACCCGACCCAACTGGAGCGGGTGCGGGGAGGTACCCGCATTTACCTATCCACTGACATTCCTATACATGTATGGTGTATGTGAGAAACTGAGAATGTTTATTTATTTATTTTTACTTTTTTTCAAATCATATTTGGATTTGGGCTAAAGAAACAAGTTGCAGGCTCATTATTTAGGCGGTGCGGATACGGTGCGGGTCTTATATGAAATTAACCCCGCCCTACTACCCATGACGGATAACATTTTTGATTAATTGAATACACCCCTAAGTATTTAAATGATTTCTTATAATGGGTTTTTAGAGAACATTTGTGTTAGATTTGTTTAACATTAGACCATTGGAATTTGCCGCCCTTTGAACGATATAAATAATCATTAACTATACAGTAAAGAATAAAGACTTATTCAAATTAAAGAGATGTGTTAACCAGGTATATAACATTACTCTTACAATATTCATCGAGAAAATAATGTTAAGAGTCAGTAATCAAGAGACGGTATTAGATAAGCAATAAATGTATTCATGCTATTACAAACCCCTTAAAAATATTAATTAAAATGATAATTTGACTAAGTTAAGTTTATTTATTCTTTAATATATCTTAATTTAATACTATATGTGTGAGTAAAATTGTGAATACAACTATTACAACAATTGGATGAAAGGGAAGTAAGTAACTATTACAAAGATTACAATCAGGAAATGAGAACAAAACAAGATTTGTTGAGTCGAGTGATATCCACTATGTCCTTAAGACTATATTGCCCCGTATATATCCTTTTACGGTAATTGACAACTTACTCCCAAGATAAAACAACAACGAACAAGTGAGCAAAGAAAACTCAAATGTTTACTAAAAAGAAGAACCTTTGAGTGTGTGTGAGATTTCTTAGAGAGGAAGAAGTACTCAGAAATTTATGATTTCAAATGTGTTCTCTAATTGAGCCAAGGACCTCAATTTATAGTGTAAGGTAAGTAACCTCTCAACTAGCCAAGACCTTCAATAGTCATGTATTAATACTTATTGAGAGGTTACAATCAGCCAAATAATGACTGAATTCATGTGTCAAGTAATAGAGATTCAATGCTCCAAAATCAGCCCCAAGAGTCAGAAACCTTTCAGCTCTCGTCGACCTTTACTGCATGGGAAGTGTTGCGGCTCTGCCTGGGAGGCGCTGAGCTCCGGTAGCTGACAAGCCAATTAGCGTCGCGGCTCTCCGACTCCGCGGAGACGCCGCGACCCTTTTCCGACCTGTTTTGATATTTACACTTCTTCATTCTTTTACCAACGTGAAACACTCGTCATTTGGCCAACATCCGTCTATCATTTCATGTCTCAAACATTTTGTTTACGTACCAATATCTCTTTCACTAAGAAAATTTTACGATCATTGGTACAACGTGTGCACGTGTGTGGAAACGACGTTTCCGACGTGCGGAACCCCAATTGTTCGAGTCATAAATAATAGGATAAACTTTATTTCACGTTAATAAATTTCCACTAATCTCCTCTTGAAAGAGATTTTGACGCACTCACAAGGTGTCTTTCTAGAAATCTTTTGGCGGATCGATGTTGCATCTGGATAGGTAGCCGTGACTTTGAACCTTCCATAATTAAATACCATCGGACTTACTTACAGCGCAGTGAACGTGATGCCTTGAACCGTCAGTGTTTAATGTAAGTCAAGACAATGGTACCAACACAACAACTTTCCTTACTCTGTTCTTCTTTAATGTTTTGTCCGTTGTGGTTGTGCACACGTCTTGGATTCTTAAGTGCGTTCATTTGAGGCGGCCTGTCCTCGCACTTAAATAGGTGGTCTCCTATAAGGTATCCTATTATACCCCACTTCACAAGTGTTGGGAACCATTAAAAGTTTTCTCAAACCTAACCTCAATCGTTGATGATTATTAAAAGTTTTGGAAACATAACCTCCACTCATACTGCAGATAGCATTTAATGTCTATCATGGAAACGATCTTGGATTCATGTTTCTTTACATAAATCATCATCTGAAGTGCTCTTGCTTCCACCAAAGTGCTCAACTAAACATTTATGATTTAGTTTTCCCATTGAACCTAATTATTGGGATCTCCAGTCAGTAAGGTTGGTATCCACCGTATCAGTTCTTATTGATTGAGTTTTAATCCTGTTCCCCTAGACAAGCAGTATATATGATCTATGGATATGCCCTTAGTCAAAGAGTCTGCTATGTTTTTTTTATTATTTTATATAATCAATGGAAATAATACATGTGGTGATCAACTGCTATGTCTATGTTGGATATGATGAGATTTTCCATTTTACATAGAACTTTGTGCCCTTCCTAGAGACGACTGGCTGTCGCAGTGGATCATTACAGAAGGTACGGGTTTATCCCAACAAGGGATATCCTCTAAGAAGTCATGAAGCCACTGAGTTTCTTCTCGTGTTGTGTCTAACACATTGAACTCCGATTCTATCGTAGATCGGGCGATGAAAGTTTGCTTAAAGGATTTCCAAGACACAGCCCCACTACCAATTGTAAATATATACTCACTGGTGGACTTGGCATTTTCTATATCAGATATCCAGTTTGCATCACTGTACCCTTCTAGTACAACTGGATATCTCAAATAGTGCAACCCGTAATTTTGTGTGTATTTTAGGTATCATAGTACCCGAATCAACGCTTTTCAGTGATCATCGCTTGGATTACAAGTGAACCTAGCCAACTTGTTGACTGCATAAGCGATATCAGATCGAGTACAGTTTGTGATCTACATCAAACTACCAATCACCTTCACATATCGCTCCTGACATACGGGCGCACCACAATTTTTATCAATATTTTGGTTTATATTCAGTGGTGACGTTATCGGCGAACTGTCAAACATCTCAAATTTTCTCAACACATCCTCGATGTAGTGAGACTGAGATAAGACCAGTCCGCCAGATTTCTTAGAGATCTTGATTCCTAATATGACATCTGCAATACATATATCCTTCATGTCAAAACATTGTTTCAACATGTTCTTAGTCTCTAGGATCAACCCTGGAATGCTCTCTGTGATCAACATGTCGTCTACGTAAAAACATATCATGATGAACGAGTCGGCATTTCCTTTCGTGTAGACACATTTGTCGCACTCATTAATGGCGAACCCTTTCAATAGTAGAGTACTATCAAATTTCTCGTGTCATTGCTTCGGGGCCTATTTCATCCCGTACAGAGATTTGACAAGCCAATAGACTTTCTTCTCTTGTCCTGGAACCACATACCCCTCGAGTTGGTCCATATAGATTTCTTCTTCCAAATCACCATTTAGGAAGGTTGTCTTGACATCCATTTGATGTATCTCAAGATCCCGCAACATAGCTATCGCAATGAATACTCGTATGGACGTCATTCTAGACACCGGAAGTACGTGTCAAAGTATTCAAGGCCCTTCTTTTATCGATAGTCCTTGACTACCAACATGTCTTTGTACTTTTCTATAGATCCGTTTGCTTTCAACTTCCATTTGAGTATCCATTTACAACCCAATGGCTTGTTTTCAAAGAAATATCAACCAACTCTCAAGTATGATTGTACATAATGGAGTCTATCTCACTCTCTATGGCTTCTTTCCAGAGCGGTGCTTTTGGATTTGACAACGCTTAAGCGATTGTCTGTGGTTCTTCATGAACCATATAAGCTACAAAGTCAATACCGAAGAACTTATCCTTCCTGGCCCTTTTACTTCGTCTTGGTTCCATCTCTGGAGCCTCCAAGTCCTGAAAATCTAGAACACTAGATTTCGGATAATCAGCCACTTCGGAGTCCACTAGATCTGAACCACCTAGATCTGGGCAATCAATGACTCCTGGATCTTGAGAGTCTAGTTCATAACTTCATTTGCGAGAGGTTATGTCTTTTTCCTTTTTAGGAAACGAGTTTCAAAGAAATTGGCATTCCTTAATTTCATGATTGTACCCATATGGATGTCTGGTACATCTGACTTATGCACTAAGAAACGATAAGCACTACTGTTATTTGCATATCCGATGAATATGAAATCTACAGTCTTAGGCCCAGTCTTGACCTGTTTTGGCTTAGGTACTTCAACCTTCGTCAAACAACCCCACACCTTCAAGTATTTATAGGTGGGTTTCTTTCTCTTCCATAACTCATATTGGGTTTTGTCCTTACCATTATGTGGGACTCTGTTAAGAATCTTATTAGCGATAAGGACAACTTCTCCCCATATGTTTTGGGGAAGACCGAAATTGATGAGCAAGACATTCATCATTTACTTTAACGTACGGTTTTTGCGTTCAGTGATACTGTTTGATTGAGGTGAATATGGAGCCGTTATTTGATGAACAATGCCCGATTGGGTACAATATTCCTTAAATGGCGCTATGTATTCTCCCCCTATCTCTATGAATTGATTTAATCTGTACGCTTAGTTGGTTCTCAACTTTCTCTTTGTAGCGTTTGAATGCTTCAAAGGTTTCATCGTTACTTTTTAATAAGTAAAGGTAACAATACCTTGTGCTATCATCAATGAAAGTCACAAAGTACTTGTTTTCCCCTCTAGTTTGTGCAAACTTCAAGTCACATATATCGGTGTGAATGAGTTCTAGAGGAGCGATTTTTCTTTCGACGAATCTAAAGGGACTCTTTGAAAGTTTTTACTCTACGCACACCTCACACTTACGTTGAGGGTTTACGTCGATAGACGGAAACAACTCCAACTGTACCAATTTTTGGATAGATTGATAGTTTACATGTCTTAATCTATAATCCCATAAATTAGACGACTCAAGAAAATAAGAAGACTCAATTTATTAATAGAAGACATTACAGATAAGGTGTTAACTTTAAGAAGCATTCACAGACGAAGTCTTTTTTTACAAAAGTTTCATTCTTAGTGATTACAAATTTATTGGACTCAAACACTAGCCTAAAACTAGCATAACCAATAAAGGTCTTGTAATTAAATTTCTTCTAATATCAGGCACATGCATCACCTCCTTCAGAGTAAGCTCATTTCCGGAAGTCATCTTCAGGATCACCTGTCCTACCCCTAGCACCTCGGAGGAAGCGTTGTTTTCCATGAACAACTTCTAGTTCGTGACTGGTGTATATATGGAGAAGGCTGCTTTGTTGGAACAGATGTGACATGTAGCACTCGTGTCCATCCACCACTGCATAGGATTCTCAACGAGGTTTGCTTCAAGTACTACCACCGAGAACTCCTCAATCATATTCTCAAGAAGCGTGTCTTCGACGATGTTAGTCTTAGCCTTGCCCTTGGCTTTCTCTTTATTCTCATTTTTGAGTTTGCGGCAATCCTTGATCATTTGACCAGGTTTCCACAGTGATGGCAGTTCCCCTTAAACTTATCTATTGTTGGGGCCTTACCTTCTTTCTGGAACTTTCTCTTCTTGCTCATGTTCCCTTTGGCCTCCGCCAGATTTATCTTTGCCTCAGCGGGTTGATTACCCTTAGGCATGGTCTTCTTATTATCCTCCTGAATCGGGAGTTTGATAATAAGTTCCTCAAAGGTCATCTCTTTTGTCTTGAGTTTTAAGTAACTCATAAACTCATTCCACGAGGGAGGTAACTTCTCAATTAATTATGCAACCAGAAATTGCTCATTTGGTTTCATTCCTTCAAAATACAGGTGATGCAGAATCATTTGAAATTCCTGACTTGGGACATCACAGTTTTGTTGTCCACCATTTGAAATTTCAGAAATTTTCCAACGATGAACTTTTTAGTACCCACATCTTGTGCGTTGTACTTTTTATGTAGTTTATCCCGCAACTCTTTGGCAGTGTCAACGGTGCAATACACCGTGTAGAGAGGGTCGGACAAATAATTCAAAATATAGTTCCTGCAGATGAAGTCACTATGACTCCATGAATCATCTTCACGTCATTAACGACATAGATACCTTGGCCCCCTCCAGTCGTTTCATTTGGATGAGGATCCATTTCATCTCCAGCTTGTGGAGGATCTTCTGTTAGAAAATGAGACATTCCCATAATAGTAAAAAAGAATAACATCTTCTGCTGCTATCTCTTGAAGTTGGAGCCCATGAACTTCTCTGGGCGTTCATGGTGGAATCCAGCGGGAGGGGGAACTATAGTGTTCCCTTGACCAATGGGAAAGGCGTTGTTTGAGCCTTGTATAGTAGTAGGGAAGGCACTAGGTGTGCCTTGAGCAGCAAATTGTTCGCCTCCAGTCATCTTTCTGGTCACTTACATCGAATATTGTTTTAAGATTGTGAGTAAAATTGTGAATACAACTATTATAACAATTGGATGAACGGGAAGTAAGTACAAAGATTACATTATGAAAATGAGAACAAAATAAGATTTGTTGAGTCGTGTGATATTCACTTTGTCCTTAAGATAATATTGCCCCATATATATCCTTTTACGATTATTGGCAACTTCTCTCCCAAGATGAAATAGCAACGAACGAGTGAGAAAAGGAAACTCAAATGTTTACTAAAAAGAAGAACATTTGAGTGTGTGAGAGATTGCTTAGAGAGGAAGAAGTACTCAAAAATTTCTGATTGCAAGTGTGTTCTCCAATTGAGTCAAGGGCCTCAATTTATAGTGTAAGGTAAGTAACCTCTCAACTAGCCAACTAATAGCCTTCAATAGCCATGTAATGGCACTTATTGAGAGGTTGAAATCAGCCAAATAATGGATGAATTCATCTGTCAAGTAATAGAGATTCAATGCTCCAAAACCAGCCCAAGAGTTAGAAACCTTTTAGCTCATGTCGACCTTTACTGCCTGGGAAGCATCGCGGATCTGCCTAGGAGGCGCCGCGACTCCTGAGCTCCAGTAGCTGAGAAGCCAATTAGCGTCGCGGCTCGAGTGCTTGGGCGCTGCGGCTCAGCCGCGCCGCGACCCTTGTGGTTTGGGCGCCGCGACCCTTTTCCGACCCATTTCGATATTTACATTTCTTCCTTCTTTTACCAACGCGACCCTTGTGGCTTGGGCGCCGCGGCTCTCCGACTACACGGAGACGCCGCGACCATTTTTCGACCCGTTTCGATATTTACACTTCTTTCTTCTTTTACCAACGCGAAACACTCATCATTTGGTCAACAACCGTCTATCATTTCATGTCTCAAACATTTTGTTTACGTACCAATATCTCTTTTACTAAGAAAATTTTACGATCCTTGGTACAACGTGTGCACGAGTGTGGAAATGACGTTTTCGACGTGCGGGGCCTCAATTGTCCGATTCATAAATAATAGGATAAACTTTATTTCACGTTAATAAATTTCTAACAATATGTTCACTATAATAATCTCAAAATCAATTAATTCTAGATTAATTTTCTGAAATGATAAGTATTTTGAATCAATTATTTATAGTAACCTTGACAAGTAAACTAGACTAAATCACTAAAGAGATAATCTTTTATAAAGTATTAAGTGTAATTAATTTCTTGATACCTTTTATAGGGGGCTAAAGCAAGACCTAATACGCGTCCTTATTAATTGAGTTTTGAAAAACTCTAAAATATTAAACCTAATAATTTCCTTTGTGTACTTAAAGGAAAACCCCCACACGGGTTTCATAATCAAGATTGTCAATAACATCACAATGGAAATGTCAATGAAAATTTATTATAAAGAGAATAATTAAGTGTTCAAGAATGGCTAGCTGACTTAATTCAATTTCCAGGTGTCCACAGGTGCAGTAATTTCTCAGTACAAAATTTTAATTGTCAATGCCAAATATTTAACGTCACTACTACTGTCAAAAATATTCTTTCATCATCGTTAATCTTCGTGATTTATGCACTAAGCATCTTGTTCTTTCATAATTTTTTTCTTTAATTTCTGATATATACTGTTTTTGTCTGCATTGGAGATGTGACTCTCATGTTGCATGCAGATGCAGGCTAAAGATATATTCATTTTTTGTCATTAGTATGGTTTATTCAGAAGTCAACCTTTATAAATTTGGAAGCCAAACTTGAAGGCCAATTTTTTTATTAAAAAGTAAAAATAAAAAGTCAAACCAATCTACATATAGGTCTAAACCCTGTCACCAAACAACCAAAAGGGAGCAAGTTTTGTTCAGTCCAACCTATTGCCAGCCTAACATGTTATACACTTGTCTACTTCCCATGCTTTATTAGTACAATAAAAATCTGTATACTTGTGGTTTATTGTTTCATAGACAAGGCAAAATCAAGGGAACCAAGTTTCAAGCTCTGTTTCTCTGTGTATTTTTCAGTTTCACATAAATATCATACCATGTGATACCAATTAATAATGTGACAGGTAGATAGAACCTAAACTAGTTAGTAGTTTTGATGTTTCAAAGGCTTCTGAACATATAGCTATCGAAGTTTTGGTAAACAGAAAACTAAATAGCAATAAAGATTCTGGTCCCTATAGATGTTGTAACTATCTAAACTATGTCTTACTAGTCGTGGCGAATTTATGAGTTTTGAAGTGGTTGTTCGAAATATATAAAAAAAAAGTCACAGCGTTGTATAAGTGAATGAGGATGTTGTGCTTGTTCAAAAATGAAAAATATTTTTGCAAAAAAAAAAGTGCTTGTTCACGTTGCACGAACACTATAGGTTCGCCCTTGCTTACAAGTCAGATGTTGTATGGTTGAGTCATAATTTCAACAAAAATGAATCCTACCAATTATAATTCATCTGTGGGTAGAGCAAGGATTCTTTATGGCACCCAACGTTCACCTCCAACCGACTTGGGCGCAGGCAAGGGTGAATTCACATGTAAATTACTGGGCACATGAACTTATAATCTTCCTGTAAAATTATATATTTTATATATATATATTTTAGAATTGATATAATATTAGTTTCTGACACCCATGCTCCAACAAAGTTGACAGTGCACTTAATTGAATGTTAAGTTATTTACCTGATTATAGATCAATTCTCACTTGCAACTCTTTTTTTTCTCCTTTTTAAATGGTTGCACTATTGTTTCAACACTTGTGTAATCATGTTACATGTCAATGCATGTGTTTTACAAACAGCAACAAAATATTTGACTTTGAATTCACGGGGGATTTCTCAATCCTATTTGACAATGACATTATTGACTTGTAGCTTTAGGCTTTCCAAATTCATTGTTCTCAACTACTATAGATTGGTTCTGGTCAATTACATGGTTTAGGAATTTTAACTGGGTAGATGTGATGAGGTGGTTCAATAAAGTCATGGATATATTAAAGCCTGTGGAACTTCGACTCACTCCCTACCTAATTAACAGTTTCAAGTTATACGTGTGCATTCTGAAGAAAACCATACCATGTCCAAGAAT
Source organism: Przewalskia tangutica (assembly GCA_029844215.1). Classification (NCBI taxonomy): domain Eukaryota; kingdom Viridiplantae; phylum Streptophyta; class Magnoliopsida; order Solanales; family Solanaceae; genus Przewalskia; species Przewalskia tangutica. The sequence goes on along the minus strand of CM056718.1, from coordinate 136,816,864 downwards.
AACAATAAGTCTCAAATCCGAAATAAGTTGGGATATATTTTCTTACTGATCAAATTTTTCAATTTAAATTCATCTATTTGTATTGTGAGGATTGATCATGAATTGATTAATCTTACGATGACTGACTGTCAACCTACTACAACCTTCTTTCTTAATCCGAGCTTGGGACCAACAATACGAGTAAGCATTCTTTGGTTTCGGAGTGACTAAACTTGCAATTTTTATACTGCGATTAGCTTAATTCGCACGATTGCCCCTATTTTATGGTAGTCTTTACTTTTTACCCCTCAAATCGATGGTCTTTAATTTTTGTCGTTCGCTTTAAAAAATGCTCAAAAATATTCCTGAGGTTGTGGGTTCAAATTCCAATAGCATTAAAAGAAAAAAAATGGAAGACAAGATTTCATTAGAAATTATGCATATTCGGTCAAAGTTGAATAGTAAATATGCCTTAAGGGACATAATTTCAATATAACTATGCCTGAAGGCAAAAAAAAATCGCAAGTCAAGATTTCATTAGAAATTATACCTATTCGGTCAAAGTTTCTATGTAATTATGCTTGAAGGCAAAGTTTCGTTGAAAATTAAGATTATGCCTTGTCCGACTAGTTACAAAAAAATTATGTCCTTAAGGCATAGTTTCTATGCAACTTTGACTGAATAAGCATAATTTTTATGAAAATCTTGCATTACGAATTTTTTTCTTTTTTTAACTTTGCTGGAGTTTAAACAAGGGGTGGCCAGTGGGCCGGTTCGGGGCGGAATTGGCGGATCGGGCGCGACGGGATCGAGCCAAGGATCAAGTGTCGGGTTCGAGAGGACGAGACCAAGTCCCGCCCCGATTCCGGCCCCGCTGATGTGGGCCTGGGAGGATCTGATCGGGATGAGGCGGATTTTTTTTTTGCACTTAATTAAAAAAAATAACATATATATAAACAACTCAATAATTGAACAAGAGAGTGTAATAAAAAATCGCAAGACTATTTTTGTGCCTCTTATATTATTTAATAGAAATATGATTTTTTCTAATACAGATACAATTGTCTAAATTACAAATTTGTTGTGTCGTTCAAAAGTTGCAAATGACATAGTAAAATTGCAATTAAAGAAATTACATTTTCAAAAAAAATTGTTCTATTTTTCTTATAATTTCATGTGGTTCTTCGGTTGGAATTGGTATTTGTTGGTCAAATTGCTCCACGTCGCTACTCATACCTTCAGATAAGATGTCGTTGTAGTTTTTGTCTTCTTCTTCATTGATCTCCTGTTGACTGCACCTTCTCTGCTCCGCTCGTATTCAATCTCTCAATAATACTGCAATCTCCAAGCTGTCTCCGGCTAATGAGTGTATGTGCTATCCTATTTGAAATTTGCCAACAGAAAAACGCTTTCAGACGTCGTTGATGACGAATGTTCAAAACATCTCGGGCCATCATTAAAAGTGTCGAAAATGTCTTCCCATTCCCCTCCAGTATTTCAGCAAGTCTTCATGTCCTTCTTCATTGACAACTGCTTGGTACGGTAAAGCACCCTGCAAAACAAAAATATCAAACTCGCTAATTTGGTTAGTAGTGTTAGCACCGCACATTCTATTTCAGAGGCTTTCAATACTAGCCGCATAAACAACATGTCTTTTTTGAGATTTTATTGAAGAAGAAGATGATGGTATGGAAGTCAGTTGGTTGCTAGCACTTTCTTGGTGATAATACCTATAAACTTTTTTACATTCGTTTTCTATGCTAGACAACACTTCTTGTTTAGTTTGTTAATATGTGGTGTGTCATTTAGATTTGTGGGACTTGGAGGTGGTAGTACTGCTATACAATCATAAATAGTTTTAATAAGTGATTTATATCCGTCTATTTTAATAGTCGAATTTAATACAACACCAATAATGTAAATAGTGGGAATATGAATCAAATATTTTTTTAATAGTTGTCTTATAAGCTGGTTTAGCCATATTTTCATTAAGTAATAAAAATATGAGAGTTATATAAAACAACATAGTTGAAATAGTAGGATAATATATACCAGAAAATTCTTTTGTTGCTTGAAAAAAAAATTCTAAAAAATATAATAAGTTCGGCAATTTTGTCTCAATCGCTATCTACAACCATATAAGCTGGATTTTGATTATGGGCGTTAAAAATAAAGTTATAGGTCTTCTATAGTCATAAGCAACAAGTGTAGTTGTTGGTACAAAGAATTCCACCTATTGGGTACTTCTTCGAGAATTTTTCTATAAGGTAGTTGGCAATCATGACAAGTTTTTTTATATTCTTTTTTTCGTTGTATTCTATTATTTTTTAAAATATAGTTTATAGCAAATTATATTTTATCAAGAATGTCTGCAAAAAGTGATAGATCATCCTTTACAACTAAGTTATATTTATGGCACGCACATCTTATATGAAAATGATCTGGAAAAGATGGAGTTAAACTATTTTTAAAAATTGTAATAGCATAATTATTAGAAGAAGTGTTATCTAATGTAATAGATATAATTTTATCAGTTATTTCGTAACAATGGCAAACAGAATAAATACTTTCTACAATAAAATTACCAGTGTGTCTATCATCTATATATCTATACGCTAAAATATTTTTGCATAGACCATTTATAATCTATCCAATGACAGGTTACCTTTAAATAATCATGACTGTTAGTACTACGGCCTATATCAGAAGTGATAGTCATTTTGCCATTAAAATGATATAATGAGTAACATAAATATTGTTGATATTCATGTGCAAATTTAAATACATCTCTCTTAACAATTGATCTAGGAACACATTTAAAAGCAGGATTATACAATTCTGTAATGTAATGAATAAAACCAAGAGATTCAGGAAATGAAAAAGACAAACCCTCCACAACAACTAATTTTGCTAGTGCTTTCCATCTCTATGTTTATCGTATTTAGGGCCTACAATTCCCCCGTCATAGGGTTAATTTGACCCTGTATTTGGTCCAGGACAGTATGTGAACCTTGTCTCGATGGAGAGGGTGCTTGCGCACCTGGTTTTTTAGCATCGTATTGGGCATACCTAGGTGGGTGTTTGTGTGTTACGTGTCTCATTAAACCCCTCGTCCCACCGCTACATTTTCCAATTTTAAATTTAAAACATCATTTACAAATTTTACATATAGCTACTTGATTCTCTAAGTCCCTAATAAAAAAAAGTGACATGCATCTGATTTTAATTGTCGTTTTGCCGAACCTCGTCTTATACTAGGGGGAATAGAAGGTATTTCAGTTGAAGGCACACTAGTGGGTATGTCATCTACATTAGTGGTGGGTGTGTCATCTACATTAGTGGGTGTGTCATCTAGATCATCTTCTAAATTAAAGTCTTGTTGAGTTCTAGAAAATATCTCCTCGTCTAAACCATATGGTATTTCAGGAAACTCTTCAGTATCAACAAAATCATCCTGTCTAGGAATAGGATCATTTCTAGGAATAGGATGACTAGAAGTAGAAGAAGTACCCCAGCCCTTGTTACTCCTACTAGAAGAAGCCTTACCCTTAAGCATACCTCTTATTTATTCCATTTTAATTATGCTAATAATTAGTTAAAGATAATGAAGCCCTACCCCGTCGGCCTAAGCCTCGCTATGAGAACTGAAGTGCATTAAATAAAATAAAAAAACAATAATAATTTAATGAAGGAACGAATGTACCAAACGCCGACGTAACGTCGACATGTAATTCAGAGGTTGAAAATTGAAATTTTGCTCGATGGATGATCCTTAAGCTAGTTGCCAACTTCACTCCAAAATAAATAAATAAAATTGAATATTTAGTAGATAATGTAGACTTGTAGAGAGATTGATTGAGAGATAAGAGAGATTGTAGGAAGATTTGTGAGAAAGATGAAGAGAAAATGAGATATTTATAGTTGAAAAATTGGGTTAAAGTGTAAATATAATAACTTAGGAGTTAAAAATAAATATTAAGAGGGTAGGGGATTGGGGGAGGGAGGGAGGCCAAAAATGACTGTTGCACAACGGCCAAAATGTAAAATGGTTGTTGGTGCAACGGCTATTTTTGCAAAGGGGGGTTTCGGGTGGAATCGGGGTTGGACCGGGATCGGATCGGGGCTGGAGGGATTGGGGCGGGCCGGGACCGAGCGGGACGAGGCCATGTCCCGTCCCGGGTTCTAATCCTGGTACCGTAAAAAAATTATAACGGGGTCGGTGCGGGACCGGGCAGGGATCGAGGCGGGATCGGGTCGTTCCGGCCCACTGGCCAGGCCTAGTTTGAACCCCAGAATCTCTGATTTCGTAGACCAGCGAATAAATGGTACTTTGACCGATAAATTTTCATTAAATGCGAATTAGGGACCAAAATTAAAGACCATTGATTTGAGGGGCAAAAATTAAAGACCACCTGAAAGGAAGAACAATTCGCACAAAAAAAAAATGCACTTGCTCCACATTTTTTATGAGAAGGTTGTGGTGCAAAATCCAATAATGCTAACAAAAGAATGTTGAAGCCCGTCTCGCATTGAGTTCTGAGATGCTTTTTCAACTTTAATAATAATACATGCAATGTGTGTAGTAACTTAGTGTTAATAAAAACACCCACATAAAGCATGAAATTTTAGCAAGAAATGGTCCATTACTTTCCTCTTGATTTTACGTAAGTCCCCTCAGATCTCAATATACTTCTATTAATGTTACTATATATTATGCTCTCGGTTTTGTTTTTGGTACATCTCGGATTAATGTTTGTAGAGAGTAATCCCTATGTTATCTATGTTAACATTACACCTTTTGTGACAGTATATTCTAATATTTGAAAATTATCTTGACATACAAAGTTCTACGTGAAGCAGTGGTTTTGTTTTAATAGTGCTGAACCACTCCAAATATATGCAACCGAAGTTGCGAATAATCATGTTTGAAAGTTGGACAACAAACTTTCAACATTTTTCCCTGAAGCTTAATTTGCCAAGACAAACTTAATGGCATATTTTCTTGAGGTCTAATGCATAAAACATTCCAAGCAAGCAAACTGAGGGCGGAAAACTTTCATGTTCGACTAACTTGTGTCACACAGAATTGCTAACTAGTATAAAAATTTAATGCATCTTGTTAATGAAAAGTACGACTTCAAAATTTCCCAGTTCTAATAGTGAAGGTTTATAGTTCCACTTGTTGTAGACTAACAAAACAAACAACCAAATAATATTGCTCCTAAACCTAAGCAAGTTCCATTTAGCAAACCATGCAAGAAAGCAGGAGTTGATGTGCTTACAAAAAGTCAACCTATAAATCAATATCTCACTGGTCGAGGAATTGGATGCAATCAGTACTAGAAACTGAAAAATTGTAGATAACACAATGACCTTATTCATGAAACTACAGACTTGTATAGCCTTATGCAGATTATTTAAAAACAACAAAGCATCTACAAAACTAGCTGCCTTTGCATGGTATCCAGATTCCACTGATACAGCCAGTATCAATTTAACCTGAAAAATGATTTTTACTTCAAATTCACACAAGGGTACAATACCTCTCCAAATGGTACAGTGCCTCCAGGAAAAAAAGCAAATTGAATGGTCTCAATAAGATAAGACGAAAAGGAAAATTCACATAAAACACAACTCTAACATAACTTGAATCGCGTGGCAAATCCATGGCCGTGACTGCACCACACTTGACAGCCTTTTACTCTGAAAACCTCAAGATGAAAAGCTCAAGTGGACTCACCTATTCGTACCAGTCGAAACCATTTTTACATGAACTTCCCCACCTGCAACTGCTATAAAATATACCAGGCTCATACACCAATTAGTTCCTTGCAAATTGTATTTTTCAATTGTAAGTTTTGCCATCAAACATACTTGTAGCTTTCCAGCAACACAAATCTAGTTCAATCATCATAGACTATCCAAAAGGGCCTCAACAGACTTCAAAACAGTCATGTCCATGTACCTTACCCAAGCAAATCCTTGAATAAGTTGGGATTCTGAGTTGCTGGTGTCACACCCATTTGCCTCACAAGTGCATCTTTTTCCAAAGCTTCTTTAGTATTTGGTCCCTTACTCAATTGTGTTGTCAGAGTAACTGTACTTCCTGTCCCATGGCCATTCCTGTCGGGTGCACGAGAAATTCCAGAAATAAGATTTGCATCACCACTACCAGTTGAAAGGAGATTTACTGTTCCCATATTCTGCCCACTGAAGGAAGTGTCACCATAAAGAGACATAAAATCAGGCGCTTTAGTAGCACTACTGGAACCTGAAGCTGTAGTTCCTTCGTTTAAATCAAGCAAGCCTTCCAGTTGCTTAAAAGGATCCACAACAGTATTACTAATACTAGTTGGTTCACCCATGTCGAGCAAGTCTGGAGGTGGTTGGGGACTTGCTTTTACAGCACCAACATCAGAAGGCCCACTCTTTTCTGCATGAGACTTGTCTGTGGTATGGCTGTTTGGCCTTGATGCCTTGTGGCCAGCAGCAGGTCTTTTTTCAGATTTTGATGCACCTCCAAAGAGGGAAGCAGCAAGTTTTTGCTTTTCCGGATTAATATTCTCCTGTTGCCTTCTTGAGTCATAAGATACATCACGTGCTTTTGAGCTTAAGCTGCTTGGTACATCACGCTGTGTCGCTCCATTCTGAGTCTTATCGGTATCAGAGTCTGAAGTAGATGGCGAGGAAGAGGAATAAGTTTGCTTACCCCACTTCTTTTGAACACCATCAAGTCGTAGCTTGATTTCAGATGAGCCTGTACCAGACACGGACAACCTTGGAACAACAGTTCCATGGAACTCCCTGTGATAAGTTGGTTCTGGTACATGAACAAGTTCGGGTGAGGATACTGGTGGGACTGGAGGTCTTGATGGCACAGAAGGTTTAGGAAGCTCGTAGGCTTCAAATCTAAGAGAATGTCCCGAGGATACATGTTCTTCAATTCTAAAATTGCTGATACTTAAAGCTCCTGATCGCTCATTCTCAGGAATATAGGGTTGAGCCCCCTTATTGAGTGACTCTTGAACATAACCATTGAGAAACGATAGTTCTCTATCAACCTGCAGAAATATTTCAAAATAGTTGCACTCTAAGTTGAACAAAACAAAAATTGAAAAACAAAAAAAATGAGCCCTATGATACCGAGTAGACTTAATCATATCTTTCCAGTAACAAAAGGGAATAAATCAAACCTACGACAAGGTCATATCATCACCTAAACCTTTTTCACTCTCATCCACAGAGAAGATAAGTTGGTAATAGAAACCCACAACATGGAAATACCAGCACCCTGACATTTTTCAATCTCATCCCAGAGAAAGTTAAATGTATATAAGTGTAACTTGAGAAAAGCGGCTAAGGGATAAGTTTGAAGCACCAACATGAGAAGACGATTTCAAATATGTCTTACACAGGATAGCAAGAGAGGACAGTACCATCTCCAGGAATCTTCTGAAAGATAAGCATGCCAACTTTTTCAAAAGTTCCAGACACATTAGTGATATAAAGCCTACTATAAAAAAGATAGACCCGTGGTTAGGCTCATTAAGGTACGTGACTTACATTTTACCTCAGAAATTGTACACTGGCAGGTTCAAGACATTATAGAAACAGTTACATAAGTTTTTTTGGAGGTGGGAAGGTGAGGGGCTAATGCCAAACAGAGTGATACAAGAATAACGAAGCCAGTTTACATTCAACAAAACTATCTGCCCATTGATGATGAATTCATAAACAGAATTGATCAGTAACAACATCCTTCCATAAGATGGATGCATGTACTTTAATACTCATATAATGGACACGCGGTATAAAACATGAATTTCTGACAACCCGTCAGTATGTCTAAGCCTGTTTATAACTTGAGAAATAACTTCCATTAAGAAACATGAAATCAATTCCGGAAACAGTCCTTACCTCGATGTCTACACAGCTAGCATCCATTGGCATAATACTTTCAACAGCACGAGCATCTAAGCCAACAACCGATTGAAGTTCATATGCTCGTTGCTGTAAATCTGTTGAGTTTGATGCTAACAACTCTTCAATGAATGATTGACACTACATTGAGCCAATACTTCAGCAGTGAGAATATTTTATTGAGATCTGAAAGAAAATCTAGCATTGAACAAGAAACTCAATACATTGTATTTTTTCCCTTCCCTGTTTCTGTGAAATGACATACATGAAGGGTGTGTTTGGTAGGAAGAAAACATTTTCGGTAAAAGGTTTTTCAATTTCCCATGTTTGGTTGGTCAAAATGTTTTGGAAAACATTTTCTCACAAGTTTTTTTCTGATGAAACCTAAAATTCACCTTCAACTTTTTTAAAGCTAATATACTACCAGGTTGGTGGCTTATTTTTTAAAGCTAATATACTACCAGGTTGGTGGCTTATTTTATTATTTTACAACCTCACTTTATGTTATTTCCAGAGACATTCCCTTTATAGATAATCTCACAAGTTTCTTTCTGATAAAAAGGGCAGCCTGTGCACAAACTCCCGCTATGCGCGGGGTCCGGATAAGGGCCGGACCACAAGGGTCTATTGTACGCAACCTTACCTTGTATTTCAGGTTGTTTCCACGGCTTGAACCCATGACCTCCTGTCACATGGCAGCAACCACAATTTCCTAAAATTCTCCTTCAATTTTTTTAAAGCTAATATACTACCAGGTTGGTGGCTTATTTTATTAATAATAGAAAAAACACGAAAAGAATGTACAAGGGGGGTTAGGTCTTGGTGTCTTACCGTACTAATTTGATTTACTGTATGATGTCAAGGTTTTTCCACCATCACACCCAAAACCCAAAATTCTCACACCCTCTCTCAGAGCAAATGAGATGGAAAAAATGAACAAGGGACCTTGTCTTTCGAACTTATAACATTGGCAATCAAATAATTCCTCCCCTTTCCCTGTCCATCCATGTACAGACTTTAGTGAAGTGATCTATGTATAAAAAGTTTACTCTCCTGGTCAGAAAGGTATGGATAATTTCTTCAATCTTCCTTTCTAAGAGTGTAAAATTCTAGGTTCCAAAACATGAAGAGTCTTAGCTTACTTCAATATAACAGGGAGGCAACCTGGAGTTTCCCCTTTTTATATTATGGAAGAACTTTATTTGTTTCCCACAGTGTCAGGTGCCGGCTTTGGAACCCCGACTTATCCGGATTCATTGTGTAAGGCCCATTAAAGTGAGAAAATGCTCCTTACCAGAAATTTTTTCTCAGGCCCCGTACCCGAGTCCTTTGGTTAAAGAGTGGAGAGATCCTAACTATCCCACCACAACCATCGGTGGTAGCAATTTCATTTCAAATAAGAAAGAAATAAATCAATATGCCTCAATCCAAAAGTAGTTGGGATTGCTGTATGAATCCTCAGTCCATCCTGCTCTAGTCGAGCACATTTCGCTCCAATATTAAAATGATCTTTTATGGAACATATGAACTGAAGCAATATGATTCTTTTATTGCTTGGGGGAAAGACAAAGATAAACGGTTCATTCTCATTTTCTTGTGCACATGAAACTCAATTTGATTAAATAACTTTGAAGTGTTAAGCTCCTCATCAGCAATAGAACATTTTACTGGTGGGTTCTACCAAAAAGAAGGGAAAAAAAGGAGTTTGCTTTATGATTCTAAAAATTGGCAAAAATGGGTATGTTTATTTCACCCTTTCCAAGAACTTTTTATTCTTTGACAGGAATATGGGAGTTTATTCAAAACGGAACCAACAGGTGCAGATAACATCACATGTTAAAAGATACAATCCGGGGAGTCGGCAAAATAAACAAAAACCTATAAGACTAACTGTTGGGATAAACACTAGCATGTCTTGATCAATCTTGTCTAAAGGGAAAAAAAGACTGACTGACCTGGTTTTCAAAAGGTAAATTTACTTACCTCAGGCAACATGTCCACTTTCCTCCCAGCTGCTATTTCAAATGAATATACTTTCATAAGTGCTGATACTGCATAAGCCTATAACAGAGGAACAGAAGATCCATAAGCAGTTCAAATTTTAAGAGCACAGCAGAGAAGGTTTTTTATCGACTTTCAATACTCTACACAAAGATCATGAGCAACCTGTCAAATACTTCGACTATAACAAATAGGTTATCCTAAATCAGGAAGAACCTGATGCATTAAATTCTACTTGCCAAGAATACTTTCACTTGTTAACCAAGAATGTAAGCTGTAGAAGTTTATGAAAACTCTATCCGTCTTGGCATATATTCTCCTGCATTTGAGCAAAATTAAGAATTTCCTAGTTCCATAAAAGTAAAGATTTAACTTCTTAGCACCAACTTTACATATGCTTCGTCTGTTACAAGTTTTTTCTTCACAATGGCCCCCGAGGCTTTAGTCTAGTGGTTAAAGTGCAACTTATGATGTTTAGGTTAGGCGCATGTCATAGGTTCGAACCTTCCTGCCGACAAAAGTTTGGTATTTAAGTGGATAGGGGTAGAGAGGCAGGCCCATTTGTCTGAGCATCACCCCCTGCACCACAGGTTCTCAGGAATATCGGTTACCCCAAAAAGTTCTTTCACAATAGAACCAGGATATATGTCAAACAATTTCTTGTTTGCTTACCATCTTTACCCAAACCCAATCTCTTGCAACTGTAGAAATAATAGTATCCAGCATTTCCGCTTCAAAGAAATTCAGTATGCTGTCAAAACAAGGAAAATAGAGAAGAAAGTTTGATAGACCTTCAGAGGAAGTTACTTGTACACTTTCCTTTTGCTTGTCTCAACAAGTGACGAAGGAACACAGAGTAATCGACAAAAAAGTCCATCAAATCCCTTACAGTATATGCAATAAATTACTCATATTTTAACCTGCTGTTTCGCATCACTAACAAGTACTTACAAGGCTCTTTTGAAAAGTCAATTAGCCGCCATACTATTGTAATGAAATCAAAAATCAATTACTCCGGAAAAAAGGTACAAGTCAACAGGAGGTCCTCAGGTACACCATTATGAAGTGCAATAATTTTTAGAACACAGCACTATTGTGAAAGATCACATTTAGAAACTTGAGAATACACAACAGCCTACTGATAAAATGGCTATGGAGATAAAATGTGGAGGATCAAGCTTTATGGAAAGAAGTCATAAAATGCAAATTTGGTGAAACCAATCCATGGTGCACTAATGTGAGCTCTAACACCTATGGTGTAGGGGTTTGGAGGACAATCAGAGATTTGTGGCCTAAGCTAGAGAGGAATTTGCAGGTGAAAGTGGGGGATGGAAGAAAAACCAAGTTCTGGAAGGATGCCTGGAATGATCAAATTCTACTGATGGATTCTTTTCCAGATCTGTTTACATTGTGCAATAACCCTGAGGCTACAATCAATGATTGTTGGACTTCACATGGCTGGAATTTATTCTTCAGGAGATTTTTTGAATGATCGGGAGGTGGAAAGGGTGGCTAGTCTGCTACATGGGAATGGGATTAATGAATTCAAGGGGGTCAATTCTGATCCTGACACCGTAAGATGGAAACATAGCAAAGATTGGGAATTTACTGTTAATAGGGCTTATAAGGAGATATGATGCAAAATGGGGTGTGCCAGAGAGCACGGAAAAACATATGGAAAAGTTTAGCACCAACTAAAGTGAAGTGCTTCACATGTTTGACTCATGAAGTTTTGAAGAAAAAGGGTGCTATCATAGTTTACAGATGCTTTTTTTGTAAAGAAACAGATGAGACTAACAACCATTTATTCCTGCATTGTTTCACAACAGAACAAATATGGGCACTTTTTCTCAATCTCACAGAAACGAAGTGGACCATGCCTGAGCACACTGCAGACTTGCTAAGTTGCTGGATCAAAAGAGGTGGTAGCAAAAGCCAGAAGAAGTAGTGGAGGATAATATCTCAATGCATCTGGTGGACAGTTTGGAGAGAGAAATGGGAGTTGTTTTGAAAATACATCCAATTCCTTTCAAAAAGTCAAATGGAATTGTATAGTATCTTTTTATTTTTGGTGTAAAGAGATAGGCTTAGAAGATATAGATCAACTTGTAGAGTTATTAGGAGCACTGTAAGTATTTCCTTTTATTTCTATTTGTCTCTTTTTGAAGGTCTCCAACATGTCCTTAATGCTGAGAAATACAATATTACCAGTTTAAAAATAAATCACATTTAGATATCCAAATACATAATTCTAGGACCAGATGTCCTGGTATCATACCACGACATGGGGGCTATCCTCCCATGCTGCTCAGATCACATCCTCTCAAGTAGGGCTGTCGAGTTAATTAAGAGCAAAAGGCAAAGAGGGTATTTACAATTCTGAAAACCAGAAAGTTGAGGAAGCTTTTCGAAAAGAAGACATTTGGTTTGGTGAGTTTTCAGCAACTGTCTACCAGCTTTTAGTATCAAGTGGATCACAATACAGAAATAGTTCATATTAGAAGCAGGTTATGTTCCAGCTGATATAAAGCAGCAATCGAACCTCACATACCTTGACCATGTCATCAGTTGAATGTGCTTCAGCAATATCACTTATTTTCCCTGTGATATAGGAGGCAGAATACTTCCCATCAGCAGTTCCGTACTCCCCCAGCACCCAACAAATAACCTGCAATTCACAAAGTTGTGAGTTAAGCACCAGAAGCTGCGAACTGAGAATGTTACATGTACACATGACATAAGCTCTGAGCAGAGCATCATTTTGTTACTGTAAGCAGGAGAAGAGAGAGGAGGGGGGAGGGAGAGAGAGACGACTGGCTCTGGAAACCTGGAGAAATGCAGAGGGAAGTTTTGGCTCTCCCATGATATGCAAATATGACTCCACCTGCAACCAGTCAAAAGAGGTATCTGTTAGGGGTGCAAAAACAGGATATATGAAAACAATATCAGCAGCGCAATTATTTACAATACGAGCAAGATAAAGAGAAAACATAAGCTTATCCACAATCTGCAACAAGAGTATTTCAAATTTTCATCTTGCCATGACAGAGAAACAAGGAAGTAATCACTCAATTTAAGTTACTTACAAATCAACATAACAGAATAAGACCATTAACTTATTCTGAGGCCACCATAACGGGAAACAAAGTTTAACAAAGTTACCAATAATTCCTTCTAATGCTGATAGAATAAGACTCCAGAAAAGCTCCTTTAAAACAATCCAGAACCAATTTACCTCAGGCCCCACAACTACCAAAACCACCTTTTGGTAAGAAATAAACAACAGCCTAGATTACTACTTAAATGAAAATAAGAAGACAAGCCACCAGTTTCTAGCACAATAGCTATCTAAACATATATTCTTCTTTGTTCTTTTCCTTTTTTTTTTATTTTTATAAGTTAATACTAATCTAAACATTTCTTTTTAATAATTTGTTTACTTAGTTTTGAAAAGATTGTATCAAAGTTATGCGAGCTCTTAGCCTTTTAAAAGTTCCCAGCTGAGAATAAAATAAACTATATTCAAAATCAGGGCAGTAATTTTTTTTACCGGTAAAGTAATTATTAATGCATGGAGAGAATTCCATATACAAGAAGTATTCCAAAAAGGCACAGGACCGTGATGTTTATCCCAATAATCAGTATCCATTAAAACCAGAAAAAATGCAGCATCAATAGCACCAAAAATGTTGAAAAGACATACAGCTGATGATCTCAGCTGGCTATCTGCAGTATCATCTTCTTCTCCAAATCCCTCAGCAATCAGCCGCATCAAGTTGTGGGCAACCTTTAAATTCACTAGATCTCCTGCGTGCTCAAATACTTTATTCATGGTCTGTAAGCACGTCAAAAACATGGTAGTTGGTACAACAATACAGCAAATGCTAGGAATATTAATTTGCAAAACTAAATTGACCTGGATAAACCATTGATTGCTTGGTGCAAACTGCTCAGCAAGTTCGACGCATCTTGATGCTATCTCAGTTTTATAATGGTTATCATTTATACTCATCATGTAATCAATCATACGGTCGACAATAACTTCTACATTCGATGGCTTTGTCATTTTATACAGCAGCTCGAAAGTCTTCCGCTTCAGTGTGTCATCTGGGTCCTGTATTGAAATGGTCGGCATCATAAAACGAAAAAAGTAAAGAAATCATCTCCATCTTCCAAACCGTATTGATTAATAGCTATCTTTGTACAATAAAAAGGGAGGAAAAATTTCCTTCTTGGGAAATGAATAAATGGAGCCAATTTCCATTTTCCTATCAGTGTTATATATGAATAAAGTTATATCCAGATATACCATACAACAAACTAGACAGCTAACTAGCTATATGTAAAGAAATAATCGGAATTGTGGAGGACAAAGCTACTTAGAAGTTGGCTAAAAGAAAAGCTCAAAACCCCTTGGTTACATGTTGTCTCAAAATATGGACTTTAAGGACAGGCAATATACCTGTGCCGTGATCACTAAGTTGAATAATTATCTTATTCAAAAACCAAAGTTCCAGCAGTTGTCACTAAGAGTTTATTATTCTGGCTTTGCAAGGAAAAAAAATATTTTCAAGGTTAATTTAAAGGTGCCAAGGCTTGCTAAAGAAAATGATTAATTTCACCCAAAAAAGGTTCAAACAAAATGTGGGCAAAGAGTGTGTTATTGGTGTTAAACAGATGGTCCAAAATTTAGATCTTAAGAAGAAAATTCAGTTTCTACAGCATAAGAAAGGAAAGAAGCAACATACGAATAAAAAAAAGGAGAGAAGCAAAGTCTACATGGTTTCATGTATTCATCTTTTGCATTCAACTTGGGAAGTAAGCCCACACTAGTACTTTACGCAATTGAGCACTCCATAAAGATGATGAAAAGTATTTCCAGATTTTACGTCAATTTAAGGTAATACAATGGAATCAGGGGGTGCCAAGAGGCTCCATTCTATTTGAATGCCATAACATAGGTTTATTGCTTCTTTTGGTGGCATCACCTTGGTCTTCTTCTTTTTTTATGACAGGGGAACCCGTAGCCGCTACCCTTTGGGTGCGCATAGGGTAAACTTCGCTCCTGTGCAATAGCCCGCAAACCACATAGGAGAGATAACCCGCACTAGGCAAGCCCGTACAACGAGCTCGACCCAGAAGGTAAATCCCATGTTGTCGTACGCAGGGGGTTTCGTACCTGAGACCTCCATTATGGAAGCCCCAAGCTCGAGCCACCCTTGCGGGTTCACCGTGGTCTTCTTTGAATTAACTGATATATCCAAAAAGAGAAAAAATGAAGCGAAAGCTTTGATTATTGCTCTTACCAGCATTCGGTGATTGAAACTCACCGAAATGCTATAACTTTTATTATGTTTGACATGATATAGTTCAAAAGACTAGGGTCACATATTGCACTGAAACTATAATAGAGCTCTCCTGGAATTGCAATCCCCGATAAATCTAGTGCAATAACCAGCTATTGTTAATTAGAAAAAGGCATGCTATCGCAAATAAAGGTGCTGCATTGCTGATAGAATAACTGAACGTTCTAGCAATATATTGCAGGCATAAACAGGAAGGATAAGCCAACGTTGTCGTAGCTCCATAAATTGAAATATCCTTAGTTAAGAACAGACCTGTTAAAAATCATGACAGAAAGTTACTTCCATGCACTGTTATCGAGGATATGACCTAAAGGGTTTCCTGGACGGTTCTTTCCACTCCGGTGATCCTTCTGGTCACCGGAAATTCCTCTTTCTTTATACCCCCAAAGCTTTTCTCTCCCCCGTCTCTCTCTTCTTCCTTTCGTCTCTCTCCCTTTCCTATCTACCCTCAAAGCTTTTCTCTCTCCCGTCTCTTTCTCTTTCTTCCTCCTCCTTCGATGAAGGGGAGGATCTTTTTTGTTGCTGGGGAAAAGTCTTTCGAAGACATTAGCGAAGATCGAGTAAGATGGTTCATGATATACGAACGCAGCAGGAGGTTCATCGGAAAGATACGGATTGATGAGAACAACTTAAGATGGGTATGTGGTGCTATAAAAGAGGCTTCAAAGGGCAAAGGTAAATTTGCCGGAGGTGGGGAAGGAAGATTGAAGCTTATATTTACAGGGTATATCAAATTTTTAACAGTTATGGCAGATTTGTTCGTATAGAAGCCTGGTTGGGTGACAGGAAGTTCTCTGTTATCACTCCAGAGGTTATTGATAACGGTGGATGGGAAGAAATCGCCAACAAAATTCTGAGATTTCTATGGAGACCCTCTATTCAATCGGAGAGATTGAGCACCAACTCCCAAGCAAGGTCTTACTATGATGTTTCCAAGATGGAGAAATGGCCTTCTATGGAGACAAACAATGCTAATCAGTCCATACCAGTAGCACCCACTAACAGCCCCAGCTACCTTGAAAAATGCCTTGTCGGAAGATTCAACGACACCTTCAACACCTCCCCAGATCATGATACGATTCAAAAGTGGTTCTATAATATGTGGAAGATGACAGTAGCTCCAGTAGACCCATAGATCATGGAACAAATAGGGTGGGTAGGCCTAAGCACCACATTACACGTATAGACGCGAACCCCCCTCGTTACCGTACGTGCGACTCTCACCGCATACGGCTCGCACAAAGACGGGTTGAAAGTTTCTCCGGTTTCGCATAATCTTTTTCTCTTCGAAATACCTTCTCGACAAGAAGCAGCCAGAGTTAAGGTACCGACTCTTGAATGCCCGTTATGGTAGAATATTCATGTGGTACTTTCTCAGATTTTACACGTGTGATACATGTTCCTTCTATTTCTCCAAGTAAAGCTCTTCGCATCGCAATGCCTATTGTGTCGGTCTGGCCTTTCATAAGTGGAGACAGAATAAAGCGTCCATAGTAAAGGCTGGTTCTGGAATGGCCAGAGACTTACCCTGGAATGGTGGTCACCGGTCGTCGATCTGATTTCGAAGACTAACACACCTGTTGAGTTTTGGATCAAAGCTTTCGGTATTCCACTTCATGCCTGGTCTAACAACCGGTTCCAAAAAATCGAAGATTTATGTGGAGGTTTTGTGGACATCGACGAGGACACAAAGAAAAATACAATTTGCAATGGGCAAAAATTTGCATCAAAGAGATCTTTCCGGTAAACTGAAACTAAAAGTGGTTGATCTGAGTTATGAAATCTGGGTGGTTCCAGATGCACACACAAAAATTTGGGTCGCTGGAGATGAACCTGATCGCATCGGAAAGAATTTGGTCGTAGAAGACTATGCAGAGATTTCGAAAAAAGAAAAGGACAGAACTGCAGACAGACCAGTGGTTCAGCACTTGGTCTCTGGCTTTAATTCAAATTGGCCACGTAATATCAAATTGGGCCCAGCATTTAAACTCAATGTTAGTACATTTGAGGTTGGGTCTTCTTCTAAAGTTGGGCCTGCGAAATTAAAATCAGCAAGGCCTCTTTCAATAAAGGCCCATATCAGAGGAGAAATAAGGGGAGAAATATCTGGAAGCAAAGGGCCCAAGACCCTTGTATTTTTAACACTAGAATGTCGCCCACTCGTGATTTTCTATCCTCTTTCTATTGATTTCTATCGAACGTCAGGCTCTGGAACTTAAGCGCATGGTATCATAAATAGAGGACGATGTCTGTCCAAGCAAGCATTTGTGAAGCTGATGATGAAGGAGAATATGGAGAAAAGTTTCAACAATTGAATCCCTACGGAATTCATGAATTTCAGCAGATTGGTTCACTTGGAATCCCCTTGCAGATTATGAATCAGATTCTGATCATTCTTCTATTACATGTAACGACTTCCTCCCACTTTCTTGGTATGAGGACAGTGTTCATAACCAATAGATAGTCCAAACCCCATCAGTTATTTCTACTTCTAAATGGACTAAATTGATCATGGTTAAGGCTTGCAAAGCCTTTGGTGTTAATGCATCCGGATTCAAACACGAATTGTTGGACATGATCTTAAGAATGGAACAAAGGAGACATGCACAACAACAACAGAGGGCATCTTCAGAGAGTGGGTCAAAGCCAAAAAAGAAGAAAGGGGTAACTGAGTTAAAAAGGTTATCTTCATACTTAATTCAAGATGTTGAGCCATCAAGGTTAAGGGGTAGGTTTCACAAAGCACAATCAAGATGAAATTAAAAATCTTAAGTTGGAATGTCAGGGGTCTGAATGAAAGTAAGAAAACGAGTACCATTAAGTCTCTATTGATGAAGTGGAAGGTTGATATAGTGTGTTTACAGGAGACTAAAATTGAGAATTGGTCACTACAACTTATAGATTCTATTTGGGGTAATAGATGGGCTAGCTGGGCAGATTTACAAGCCAATGAAACCAGGGGGATTTATAATACTATGGGACAAAAGGCTGTGGAAAAGCATCACCATTGAGCCTTCAGTTCAGTAATCCTAGAGAGTGCAAGAACAATTTAGGTGGTGTTTTACTGGGTGTATGGTCCTCATAGCAACAATGAAAGAGAGAATCTTTGGTATGAACTAGCTTTTATAAGGGGCACTTGGGATGGTTATTGGGTGTTGGGGGGAGATTTTAATGTGTGTAGATTTGCTTATGAGAAATTTAATTGTCACAGAAGGACAAGTGCTATGAAAACTTCCTCAGAAACTATACTAGATTTGGATCTTTTGGATTTGCCTCTACTGGGAGCTCAATACACTTGGTCTAGAGGAACTGAACAATTGCATGCATCAAGATTAGATAGATTCTTGATTTCTTCAGATTGGAATGATTGTTTTAAGGCTATAAAACAGATAGCTCTTCCAAGAGTGGAATCTGATCTAAGCCTTTGATGCTGGAGTATGGGGAATTACTTTAAGTTTGAAAATATGTGGCTGAGGGGTTTCTTGATTGTGTAAAAGTCCGGTGGAATAGTTATGAGGTTACGGGTAGTCCTGATTTCATTTTAAAACAGAAGCTTAAGCTTTTGAAAAAGAATATCTAGAGAGGCATTTGGGAAGTTGGAAGACCAAAGAAGCAAGGCTCTAAATGAACTTTCAAGGCTGGAGCAATCTTAAGGCTCTAAATGAACTTTCAAGGCTGGAGCAATCTTCTGAAGGAAGAATCCTTACCGAGGGTGAAAAGATTCAAGTGCTTAATCTACAGACTCATATACAAGTAGCAATGATTGAGGAGATTTCTTGGAGACAAAAATCAAGGTGTCTATGGCTCAAGGATGGGATAGAAACACAGTTTTTCCAGAACATGGCTAATGCACATAAAAAGTATAATCGTATTGACAAGCTACAAGTTAGGGGATCCATTACTGAAGACAAATAAGAAATCAAAGAGGAGATTTTGTGCTTCTATCAACAGTTGTATACACAGAATGAACCTTGGAGATCATCGGTTAGATTTGACAATCTAGCTAGAATCTCTAAAGAAGAAAGAATATGACTGAAAAAGGAGT
Organism: Przewalskia tangutica; assembly: GCA_029844215.1. Taxonomy (NCBI): domain Eukaryota; kingdom Viridiplantae; phylum Streptophyta; class Magnoliopsida; order Solanales; family Solanaceae; genus Przewalskia; species Przewalskia tangutica. Next base: position 136,797,553 of record CM056718.1, on the reverse strand, counting down.
GTGAAGAAGATGAAATCCAGTCGGTCATTAAAAAGTATGCTCCGGACAAGGCACCGGGGCCGGATGGGTTTACTATGACTTTCTCCCAACATGCTTGGGAGATCATAAAAAATGAGATTATCAATGCGTTGAAACACTTTCATCACCACTGCCACATGGTCAAACCCATCAATGCTTCCTTCATTGTCTTCATTCCTAAGAAGAAAGGGGCAATCGAACTCGAGGATTACAGATAAATCAGCCTTATTAGTAGTGTCTACAAAATTGCATCGAAATTACTGACAGGAAAACTAAAAACAATGATTGGGAAATTGGTGTCAGGGAGCCAGAATGCTTTTGTTAGGGGAAGACAAATCACAGATGCATCACTCATTTCTAATGAGGCTCTAGATTGGAGACTAAAGAGTGGGGTTGAGAAGGCCTTCGACAAAGTGAGTTGGACATATTTGCTTAATATTCTGAGGCAGATGGGCTTTGGAGACAGATGGATAAAGTATAGCATCTCTAATGTCAAATATTCTGTTTTTGTTAATAGGGGACCTGTGGGATTCTTCTCCCCGCATAGAGGCACCGATCTCACCTTTTTCGTTCATTTTGGCAATGGAAGAACTCAGGAAAATATTGGAGAAAGCTAGTCATTTGCAGTGGATTGTGCCATTTAAGATAGGAAGGAACTCAGGATATCATAGGTTGCAAAATTAGATCCTTTCCTTCCACTTGGGTCTTCCTATGGGTGCTAAATACAAATCTACTGAAATCTGGACAGGAATTATTGAAAGGTTTGAAAAATATTGGCCACATGGCAAATGTAGTATCTCTCATTTGGTGGCAGGCTAACACTAATCAACAGTGTTCTTGACAGCTTACCTACTTACTATATGACCCTGTTCCAAATGCCAACTCAGATTCTGGAGCATATTGACAAGTTAAGGAGAGACTTTTCACAGGGAAGGCAACAATAAGAGCCAAAAATTTCATCTCATCAAGTGGGAAAAGGTGACTCAACCAAAATTTCAAGGAGGTCTTGGAATAAAAGACCTTGCAGCTCATAACAAAAGCATGAAGTGGCTTTGGAGATTCAACATGGAGGATGCAGGGTTTTGAAAAGATGTTGTCATAACTAAACATGGAATGTTGGATCATTGGTGCACTAAGGCCTCTACTCTTCCTTATGGCGTGGGTCTCTAGAAGGGTATTAGAAATTTGTGGGACACCTTTGTTCAACAGACTCATTTTGAAGTGGGCAATGGCTCACTCTAAAAGATTCTGGAAAGACAAATGAGCCGGAAATACCTTACTTCAAGATGACTTCCCGAATTTGTTCAGAATAGCTCAAGATCTCAACTCTATAATTGCTGCTAACAGAGAAGGAAACATTTTGAACCTGTCTTTCAGAAAAAACATGCATGATTGGGGAGGGAATGAGTTGCTAGACCTCTTTTCAAGACTTCAATAATGTCATATCAATCCCCAGGCAGTTGGCAAACTCAGATAAGGGCATCACAGTGAGGGATTCTACATAGTCAAGGAAGCATATATCATATGTGCTCCAGAAATCCATTGATTGACAATTGGCCCTGGAAGCTCATTTGGAGGACAAAACTACCTCTTAAAGTCATATGTTTCACTTGGACAGCTCTATATGAGGCTTGTCTTACTAAGACAACCTGATGAAAAGGAAAATTTTAGTTCCCAAGCAGATGCCATATGTGCAAAAAGGAGGTTGAAACTAACAAGCATCTTTTCCTTCACTGTGAAGTGGCCTCTGAAATTTGAAATCTATTTTTGTGTCTCTTTGGTCTTAATTGGACCACCCCCCGCCTTAGTAAATGAAGCTTATGAGAGTTGAAATCTGTGGAGAGTTGACAAAGCCGTCAAAAAGATCTGGAACATGGTACAAGCTTGTATATTTTGGTGTATCTGGTTAGAAATAAATAGGAGATTTTTGATGGGAGTCAACTCCTTTAGGTCTTTTGAAAGCAAGGTGTATTGCCAATTTGTTTAGTTGGACCAAATTAGTTCCTGTTGATAATGCACAACATCATTTGGATTTTACTAGCTCATTAGTTCTGGCTTAGATAGTTTTTGTACAGCCAACCAATATTTTTTTGTAAGCGCAAATGCCATATCCTGTAATTCTTGCATCTTCTTGATGCCTTTGATTAATACCACTTCATCAAAAAAAAAAAAACAGACCTCAGAACTAGCATTTCTCACCTCTAAACAATCAATCACGGCCAGTTGGTGCTGCTCAGCAATTTCTGTGCTTATCTTTATTAATCTACCAAGCGCATCAATCCCCAAGTACTTTAGATTATGGCTATCATTCTGTGCACCAGGTAATTTTAAACGAAATTAGCTTCTAACAAAGAGGTAACCCCACAGCAACAAAGAGGTACACAAAGCAGGATAAAACAGACGAACCTTCAAAAATTTGGCAACTGCTTCTGCCGCAGAATCCAATACCTTGGGATTAGGATGTATTGAGGAAACACAGCATATGCACTCATATAGAATAGCATTTCCTATATTACTTGATGAATCACTCTTTCTCATAATGTCACCAACAATTGTATACATTTGTTCACTGGCTTTTTTGTCACCGCTTCCTAGTAATGCCAGAATTTTCAATAATTTGATCTGCACATAAAAGAACAGACACTGAGCTTACGAATAGGGACCCATTTCTTGTCAAAAAGTAGAACAGAAATAGACAATGGAACAGTTCGAAAATCTGTACAAAGAGATAATTAAGGGGATCAATGGATAGACACTGGTCAAATCTAATGGTTACATTCCCCATAAGATTGCTTGCACTACTTGATTCCATAAACTACTGGTCTTCCTATACAAGTTAGACAATGTATTAAGCCAAACAGTTGACAACTTTTCATAGAATATCGCTGCTGTTTACTTTTCCTCCCTATTGTTCTTTGTATTAGACTAGTATTACATGTGATTAAGGAATTCAGCAGCACGTTTTCCCCTCTCAATCCATGAGCAAATGAAGAAAATAACATTAGGTTTGGTACAAAATGGGGTAAAGGAAAGCAAAAGTAAATTACTAACTGGTTCCTTCCAGTTCCAGAGGGGAAAGAAGCTGTGAAAGCTGACTTAGAGGGTACTAACCACCTCGTTTATCTTTCTCAATAACTCAAAACCCTCCCCTTTTCCATTTCCTCAATGTCAGCATTTCTATTTCCACCCAAATAGAACATAGTGTAATTGCATCTTAAAGTTAATGTATTGCAAGCAAATGGACATGGGTTTACTTGTTGACAGGCAGAAGTGGTTAGTTCTTCATCACCTTTACATGGGATCAATTTCTATTTGCCAATATTAGATACTCTGCAAGGGTACAAAATCCTAAACTGTGCAAACCTGTTTTTGCTAGAAACATTCATAAAGTCAAATTATTCATATAGTTGGTCAATTCAATAATCCACTATGCCTCGAGTACAAAATTAGATGGTGTCAGCTATATTATTTTCTTTTCTTTTTGGATAAAATTGAGGTCGACTATATATATTCTTAGATTTGGTAATCTCAAAAATTGATATAAGCCAATATTTATTCTCAAATATCACGTTAAAATGTTATAACATTATTTCAGAGACATAAGAATATTAGAAAACAGCTTTACTATTTTGAGATTTTGTCTCATTCAATTATAAAGATAATTTTACAATGTAGTAGAAGCCTGTTGAAAGGTGGGTTAATTCAAAAAGCATTACCAAACTGGAAAGCCAAGAAAAGACAATCACGTATAATTTAAGATAGCACAAATTGATCTTAGGAAACTCCTCAAAATTGAAATGCGAAAAATAAACTTTAGGGATGAAAAACTTCAGGGATAAATTTAGAGACCTCTTCCAGGTTTACCTTTATACACTAACCTCCCTTGTGGTTTAGATATTACACTCACCTCCCTTAGTTTGACTTTTTGTAACAATATTTTGTTCAAATGAAAAGATTGTATAATATTCAAAACCGGCCCTCCTAGCAGATGACGTCAAAGTGGTCTCTGAAATTATCCCTAAAGTTTATGTCTACACAGGCATAGATGTATATATGTTTTTTTAGCATTTAAATGGGAGAGATAAGTGTAAGGGTTCCACATAAACAATACCTCAAATTCAATTAAACAATCAATTTCTTAAACCTCTTAATTCATTTAGGCTAATTACCCCACCATCACTCCTCTTCTATTGATCTATTAATCTTATCTCAATTACATTGTTAATCTATGTTTTCCATAGAGATTTTATGTTTTGGGATGGAAGGATTCATGTATTGTAGGTTTAGTCAGCATGAGAAGAGAGAAGTTGAGGTGAGACTAGACGATATTGCAGTGCCAAAATGCAAACAATTTAGATATTTTAGCCTCGTTCTTTCAAGAGAATAAAATGATAGACGAAGATGTTAATTATAGTATTAAAACTGGCTGAGATGGAGAAGAGCTACCGGGGTGTCATGAGATATACGGATGTCTACTGAAGTGAAAGGTAAGTTCTGTAGAACAGCTCTAAGACCCGCAATGTTATATGGTAGTGAATGTTGAGCTGCTGTTAAGGCCCAACTTATCCACAAGATTAGTGTTGCAAAGATGCATATGCTAAGATAGATATACGGTCATACCATATTAGATAAGATTAAATGATCACGTCCGCCGGAAGGTGCAAGTAGCATGAACAGAAAATAAAATGCAAGGTCACTTAAGATGGTTTGGACATGTTCTGCGTCGACCTACAGATGCACTGCTCCCTAGATGTGAAACTATAGTAAGTGAATGTATGTGAAACTATAGTAAGTGAAGGTGTTAATAGGGGACGGGTAAACCTTAAATCACATGGAAGGAAGTTGTCTCAAAATACCTACAAATACTTGGTATCAAAGCACACTTAGCTAAAGATAAGACACAATGGAAGAAAAAAATCCATATAGGTGATGGGCTGATAGCTACTAGTTGATGATAGGTTTCAAATATATTGTTATTATTATTATTATTGAATGGGAGTCTTGGAGTAACTGTTAAAGTTGATGTCATGTGACCAGGAGGTCATGAATTCAATCCATGGAAACAACCTCTTGCAAAAATGCAAGGTAAGATTGTGTACAATAGACAAGAGAGGATTCATATAGCCGACCCTAAATTGTTTGGAATTGAAGCATAGTTATCGTTAGTTGTTTGTTGTAGGGAAAGAAGGATTTCAAACCTCAGCAGCTCAGCCAAATCAGAGGTCCAGCCCTCAGAAAGTGAGATGGTAGCATGGACTTGAATGGTCACAGAGAAATTTTGCATCAAGACAAAGCACATGAAAATACAATCTTTCCAGATTTTAGCCTTTTACAAAGAAAATTCAAGTACATATCATGCAAGAGATCGAACTGGAACGTTAATTGACATACCTGAATGAACGGAGCAGGCATCTGATGATAATCATAACTCTTGGGCAATCTCCGTTCCGCTACTTGTTTTAAAATGCTTACAAAGCTGACCACCACATCCTTATAAGAATTAACATCTGCTGAGATAAGATCATAAAGAGGACATAGCGTAGACCCCATTACACCAGGATCATTGTCACATAGCCTCTGCACAACAATTGTTAAGAAAATAAATAGAATCAGTTGCAGCCACAAAAAGACCCATTTCTCTTCAAATGCATCAAAACATTATCTGCATCCCCTTCAATGTGCACAAGCTTTAGTTCATGATCAACGATGACATCACTTATATCCTTATCAACAACAAAATTCACATTCTTCTCAAAATTTTACCCATCACCTCAGTCCTCACTTTTTTATACAACACCATACTAAGGTCATCAATATCCTCTGGACCTTCATAAAATTATTAGAAATAAAATCTCAAAAAATATCAATAGATCCTATTTTTCTCCACTGTGCAGCTTACAAGAAAGTTTTAGAAAAGCAAATGATTTCTTCCCATCTACCTAAGCCTTGGTCGGAAAAATTACGGTACTAACTTGTGTTGATGGGGTAGCAGGTACCTGGTAGAATAATCGAGGTGTACAAAAGCTGGCTCGACCATCACCGATATCAAAAAAACATAAAGTGCTAGTAGAAAGAAAACTTACACTATCCCAGAGCATGTCCTATTTCATCCTCCTAAGTCCCAATCTTAAACTCAAACACTAGTAATTTTTCATATTTTCCACCAATACGATAAACATAGTAGCAGGAAAAAATCCGTGCTAAATTAATAATTTAAAGGCATCTTTTTTGTCTAAATACTCTTATCCAACTATTGTTTAGACATGTAATTCTTATACAACATTCTATCTCACGTAATATAATAGTACGTTTTTCCACATCAAAAATGAACAATGAATTCAACTATAACAATAAAACACAAAACATGTGGAAAAACAATGCACCTTTCTGAAATTGGACACAAGATGGCTAACGGACGATGGCGATTTCTGATAAAACCGATGAAGCGCCATAACAGCCTTTTTTCTAACAGCTTCTTTAGTATGCCCTAACAAATCCACAACTTGAGGCAACACAGCTGGTATAGTCTCCTCATTAATCAACTTACAAACAGCATTCAATGCGGCGCAAACTACCAAATAATTATCTGATTTCAAATCCTTCTGAATAGTATTGACAATCAAGATAATCAAATCATGATCCTCATTCAAAAAAAGCGTCACAGCTAGATATCCAGTACGTTTAAGATGTAAATTATCATCATGTGTCATTTTCACAGCATGTATATAACCGAAGGACGCATCGTGTCCTAACATTTCAACATACACTAGTCGCATTATATACTCTTTCATCTTCCTTTTTGGTATATCCGGCTCGATGATTAGCTTTTTCAGGATTTCGATCTCGTTAATCACGATTCGATCTTCTTCAGCTTTGGATCGAGCTTCTCCGATTGATTTAATTAGGTCAAGGAACTCTTTGGATTGTCCAAATCCACCTTGGGAGCCCATTGCGAGCTCCCTACCAATTGTCTTCAACTGCTCCAGCTTAGCGTTTTGGGGGTTTAGGGTTTGAATTTTGAGTGGATCTAATGGAAGAGTAGAAAGAGTGAGTAATAGCTGAATTGGAGATTGATATATAGGCGTGTTATATGCAGATCACGAAAAGGACACTGTTGGAATGGAATGGATACAAGAAAAAATATATTTTGTAGTATTGTATTATTATGTAGGCTATCAGAAACGAGTATAAAAAGTTGGCCTAACATGAATTGTCCGACGGTTAGCCTTGTCAACCCAAGTCGTCCTTCAAATACACTTAATATAGAGTGTATTTAGTGTTTTGCGGAAGCTTTTAAACATATTGAACTTAAAATATAACTTTGGAATGAAAGAACAACATACACAAAAACGTTTACGGACAATAAATGATCAACATTCGTTTTATTCCTCACTCGAACAAGTACAAAGGATACTTTTATGCTTTTTACACTTGACTTAATCGAAGGGATAAAATTCGACTAACACTATACATGTTTGGAATCCCTAACTCGGATTCTCATTGTAAGACTCAATTAGACTCACTCTCTAATGGACCTTGCCAATTTTCTCTCAAGTTCGGATCCTACTCGATCCTCACTTTTGGGTTACATTTCGGGTGTGATGGATCCTTTGACCCTTTTCTGGATATCTAAACTAGACTAACCCTTAATCTATTTATAATAAAGGGAAAGGGCAGCACAATGCTTACAGAGGGAACACGAAATCAACACTACACTTCACTTCACTAACACACTACACACAATGTGCTAGTCATGTCTTCACATGTTACTGTTTTTTGCCTAAAGAAAGGGGAAGACACCTCCACGTGTCTCTCTCTCATTTGTACACCTCATGGTATTTACTTGGTCATCTCCACAAGCTCCTAGCCCTTAATTCAGCCGCACTTGCACACAACCAACATTTTACCACGTTTTGCACAATTTTGTTTTACCTCAACCCCGTTTCGGTAAAACATGTCCACGAGCAACTTCAACTGTCATTTAGACTTGGTCTCGATTTGGTAGTGACCCTCACATATTGCGGAACACCCCAAACAAACCTCACCTCATTCCATGCAATGGTTTGACCCGAATTTAACCCCGCACCCGAACCGTCAACAACATTCCGAGAAATTAGGATTGACTCGGTCTTTGAAGACTTGTTCAAGCTCAACCTTCTTCGATGGACCAGACCACATTGAATGTGTCTCGGACCATCTCCCATATCCTAAGGAACCACCCATACACACCCGCATCAAGCCCCTTAATCATAGGACCTAACTTTGTGTCTTGGACTTTGTCAACTTGCTTCTTTGTGCCTTCCATGTGTTGTATGACTTGGTCAAGTATTTTTACCACACCTCATCGTGCTAACACTCTACCTCAAGTCTTCATACATGTGTTGTAACACCTCCCTCATGTTCTGTCACGACCCGAACCCCGGACCTGCGACTGGTGCCCTACCTGGGCACCCCCTCTATTACCCTCACACCCCATATAATACACATGACAAAATAAGGTAAGAAAGACAAAACATTATTTCAACTGGACAACCAAACATATATATATATATATATATATATATATAACTCCCGCAAGTCTAGCCCACATATGAATACAGACCTCTAAGAGTTTGGACAAAACAACTATGACGGGACAGGGCCCCGCCATACCCCGAATGTATATAAATCTACAACAACAGTGATTTGTACCAAAAGATAAGCCTCCGAAGTAATGGAGCTTCTCAAAAAGCTGAACAGAGATCCTAAGAGCGAGGATCACCAAATTGTGTATCTACACCTGCGGCATGAAACGCAGCCCCCCAAGGAAAATGAGGTCAGTACGAAAGATGTACCAAGTATGTGAAACTGAAAGTACTGTAATGAAATCATAACAGTCAAAAATAAACACGGAGACATGTATGATAATCAAAATAACATTACAACTGTGCCTTGTCAATATGAAAGTAATGAGAATCAACCTTACTTTTTTTAAAAGACCATTTCATAATATAAACAGTCATGTCAAAGTCAGGGACACCTGCCCTCAGAATCATTATGCAATTTTAATCCTGGGTCTTAGACCCGCGATATCAAAGCGTGCCCGTGGAATTCATTCATCACTGTCGGCATGCACAAAGTATAATATATAACATGCCCGTGGAATTCCTGCATCTCGGGAACATGTCATCATGGAGAGCTAGTCCATGGAATAATAATATCACCCGGGAATTGAACCTGCATCATGGCTGCACGCCCACGGAATTCCTTCATCGTGAAAGCATGTCTATAGAACAATATAGTGGAAGCATGCCCATGGAATTCTTCTATCATGTAAGCACGTTCAAGTAAATAATACAATAAGATGACCGGTCCTCCAATGAGGGACGCGGTGGTATAGAAATATAACACTTTGCACGAAAGGATATCATGAGCGAACATATGCAAGTTGAAATACTCTTTGACTCTCACTAGAACATGTGAAATGAACTATCACTTTATAAACTCAAGGCACTTTCATTTCAAGTAATATTAAGGACTTGAACCCCAAAAGTACTATCACTCGTAGTATCAAGCCACTTCCTCGTTTAAAAATCAAGTAAACTGGTAACTTCCAAATCAGGTACTATAATGAATCTGATTTCATTTAAAACGTGTACGTCCACCGTACTGCACATTTTTATAAGGTTCATGCTCAAAGAAAGATAGGAAGAGTCTCACATACCTTTTCGACTAATCCACACGATACGTAGAATACGCCGCGCGTAGAATGTCAACCTATAACGATAATAATACGTCTATCAACTTCTAGCTTTCTAAGGTAGAATGATACTAAGTAAAAAGGTCTCTTATTCTACGAAAATTTGGGCAGCACTTCCCCTGTTTCTACGTACTTTTCCACCTTTTCCAAGACCCGATTTCAACAACCAATAAGCCACACTTAAGGGCATAACCAACAGTTAACCAAAGGGGATTACACGCTTAACTTGACGTGTAAAATTCAGCCCCTTAATTTACCAAAACAATCCACTAAAATCAGTTCATAGTCCAATGTAAGAACAGTCCTTTAGTCCGCTAAAACAGTCCACTAATACAGTCCAATAGTACAGTCCTTTAGTTGGTGTTCTCGGCCAACTACTACAATAAAAAAGCCCGATTTTCTAGCATGCCAAAACTTTTTCCATAACTTCTTATAATCCAACTTATATTCCAACACTTTTATATAAGTTATATTAACTTGTTAACAACAAGATTCCTTCATGTCAACATGTAAAAGGTAATGTTTATCAACAACAATATCCAATGAATCCGACAACGCCAAACTTGTCCACAATCGGCTAACATGCCAAGATTGTGACATGTACTTCTTATTCTTCATTCTTTTTAATCACAAGTCCATCCATTAACCATTACAACATGTAATATCTAGTTACATCAAGAGGACAAATGATCTTTACCTCAAATATGCCCAAAAATAACCCAAGTTAAAAGTCGACCCTTAGCATATCTTAGCTCTTATTCTTCAAGTTCCAATCTACAATATGCAACTCTTAGAAGCTCATAACCAACTTCTCTTCAAGTTTCAACACCAAAGTTGAAGAACACCTTAGGTTTTCAAGGTACAACTCACGGCTCAATGGGGTATTTTCGGAGTTTAAGGGGTTGTCTAGGCTTAGTACTCCACTAGGGATCTTAGTCTTGAGTATGAGGATTTAACATGAAGGATTGAAGAATTTTTGTTCTTGGATTTGGGCCTTGGCCGAGAGCTCTTAAGGAGAGGGGTATATTTTTGCCTTGAGAAATATGGCTAGTGTAGATGAAGTCTTGCACCCTCTATGTATATATAATGTATCACAATGGGGGAGATCATGACAAGTGTATGGACAAGTGGATGTGGGACTCATGTCCACTTGTCCTCCTTCAACAAATATCTAAGTCAAATAGTCAAGTCAAGACAAGTGGAGGGGCGACACGTGTCACCCTTCTATTGGTCCAAATTATTTCTTCCCCCAAAATATCTATAATTGGTCAAAATATTTTGAAACCATGTGGGCCCCACAAAATCGTAAAATTCTCCGGTGGGCCCCACATGACCAAATTCGAGACTTGAAAATCCAAACATTCAGTATACTCTACTAATTCATATACCGAATTTGAGAATCAAATTTCGAAAAATAAACTTTTTTCCTTCACGAGGTTCCGAAATTTCTCTTTAGGGAAAAGTGATTTTTCTTTCGTTCCAAAATTCAAATCCAAATTTCTCACGTATGTTCTCATCTCAATCTCTTGGAAATACGGGGTGTAACATTCTTCCCCCCTTAAAAACATTCGTCTCAAATGTTCATACTAAGTTCACTAAACAGATATTGGCATAGTCTTGTTTAACTATACCTAACACAATCAAATATGCCACACATGGCCACAATATAACACTCAGTGTATATACGTCAATCAAAATTGATAAGTAGGGAAACGAATTACCTGCAGGTGTAGGGAACAAGTGAGGATACTTCTTCATCATGTCCTTTTCTGCTTCCCAAGTCATCTCCTCTCTATTATCATTCCGCCACAAGACTTTGACGAAAGCCACGTCCTTAGTCCATAATCGTCTGACTTGGCGATCAAGTATAGCTATAGGACTCTCCTTATACGATAACCCTTTTGTCACTCGGACATCATCAACTGGGAAGACTCTGGAAAGATCTCTGATATACTTCCGTAACATAGAAACATGGAAGACCGGATGTACAGCTTCCAAATCGGATGGCAGATCTAACTCATAGGCAACCTTGCCTACTCTGCGAACAATCTGGTAAGGCCCAATGTACCTCGGGCTGAGCTTCCCTTTCCTACCAAATCTCATCACACCCTTCATGGGTGATACCTTCAAGAATACCCAATCGTCAAGCTGAAACTCCAATTGTCGACGCCGATTATCTGCATACGACTTCTGTCGACTCTGGGCTGCTAATAACCTCTCCTGGATAAGCTTCACCTTATCCACAGCCTGCTGAACCAAGTCTGGTCCTACTAACGTAGCCTCACCAACATCAAACCAATTGGCGACCTGCACTTCCTTCCATATAAGGTCTCATACGGGGCCATCTGAATACTGGAATGGTAGATGTTGTTATAAAAAAACTCAATAAGAGGCAAATAATCCTCCCAGCTACCCCTGAAATCAATAATGCAGGCCCTCAGCATATCCTCAAGTGTTTGGATAGTACGCTTTGCCTGCTCGTCGGTCTGAGGGTGAAATACAGTACTGAGACTCACATGTGTGTTATAATAGATGTAGGAACCCCGTGCCGTCTCACAATCTCCCTGATATAAAGCCTAGCATAATCCTCAGCCGAGTAAGTAGTCCTGACCGGAAGAAAATTGGTTGATTTCGTCAACCTGCCAACTATAACCCAAATGGAGTCACTCTTCCTCTGAGTACAAGGTAACCCTGTAACAAAATCCATGTTAATCACCTCCCACTTCCACGTCGGGATCTCTATCGTCTGTAATAACCCACCAGGCTTCTGGTGCTTAACCTTGACCTGCTGACAATTCGAACACTGAGCAACGAACCCTGCTACGTCCCTTTTCAGGCCATCCCACCAATACACACATCTGAGGTCATGGTACATCTTAGTCGACCCCGAATGAATAGAGTAACGAGCATATGTGCCTCCCCTAGAACCTGCTGACGAAGTCCTGCAACATCGGGTACACACAATCTACCCTCATACAATAGCACCCCATCGGATGAGATCTCAAAAAAAAGTTTTCTCCTTTCGGAGAGTCGCATCTCGATACCGTACCAGAATAGGATCCTCATACTGTCGCCTCTTCACCTCCTCTACGATGGAAGACTTGGCAACCTCTCGAATCCGAACTCAACTATCACCGGAATCAATCAACTGAATCCCAAGGCTCGCTAACTGATGAATCTCACGAACCATGTCCCTTCTATCTAGTTGCACATCGGTCAGACTACCCATAGATCGACGACTAAGAGCATCTGCAACCACATTGGCTTTCCTTGAGTGGTATAGAGTATCAACATCATAGTCCTTAAGCAACTCTAACCACCGTCTCTGCCGCAAGTTCAGCTCCTTCTGTCTGAAGATATACTGGAGGCTCTTGTGGTCTGTATAAATATCCACGTGAACCCCATATAAGTAATGCCTTCAAATCTTCAAGGCATGAATAACGGCCGCCAACTCCAAATCGTGTGTAGGGTAATTCCTCTCGTACTTCCGGAGCTGTCGGGACGCATAAGCTATAACCTTACCGTGCTGCATCAACACACAACCTAGCCCGACACTCGAAGCATCACAATAAACCACATAACCCTCTAATTCCTCAGGAAGAGTAAGAACTGGAGCTGTCGTCAACTTCTCCTTCAATAACTGGAAGCCCTTCTCACAAGCATCCGTCCATTGGAATAACCGCTTTCTGAGTCAGCCTAGTCAAAGGCGCTGAGATCGAAGCGAACTTTTCCACAAATCTCCGGTAATACCCCGCAAGCCCCAAAAAGTTGTGCACCTCCGTCGGTGTAGTAGGTCTAGGCCAAGTCTTCACCGCCTCAATTTTCGCCTTATCAACCCGAATACCGTCGGCCCCGATAATGTGCTCCAAGAATGCCACTGAGGCCAACCAGAACTCGCACTTCGACAACTTGGCGTACAACTGCTGGCTCTGGAGGACTCCAAGTACTATCCTCAAGTGATTTGCATGCTCCTGCTCCGAGCGAGAATAAACCAGGATGTCATCAATGAATACTATAACAAACGTATCTAGAAATGGCTTGAACACCCGGTTCATCAAATTCATGAATACCGTTGGAGCATTAGTCAACCTGAAAGACATCACCCTGAACTCATAATGCCCATATCGGGTCCTGAATGCAGTCTTCGGGATATTTGCCTCTCTAACTCGTACCTGATGATACCCGAATCGCAGGTCTATCTTGGAAAAACACTTAGCACCCTGCAACTGATCAAACAAATCATCAATCCTGTGGAGGGGATGCATATTCTTAATGGTTACCTTGTTCAGCTGCATGTAGTCAATACACATACGCAGCGTCCCATCCTTCTTCTTCACAAACAATACCGGCGTTCCCCACGGAGAAGTACTAGGCTTAATAAAGCCTTTCTCCAGCAAGTCTCTTAGTTGGTCCTTCAACTCTCTCAACTCAACAGGTGTCATTCTGTACGGAGGAATAGATATCGGTCAAGTATCTGACAGAACATCAATACAGAACTCTATCTCCCGCTCTAGCGGAATACCTGGGAGATCATCAGGGAAGACATCTGGGAATTCACTAACAACCGGAACCGACTGAAGAACTAGTACTTCAGCCTCCGTATCGAACACCCGAATAAGATGGTAGATATAACCCTTCTGAACCATCTTCCTGGCCTTGAGGTAAGAAATAAACCTACCCCTCGGCGACGCAGTATTCCCTTTCCACTCAATAACCGGCTCACCAGGAAACTGGAATCGAACCAATCTCTCGATACAGTCAACATTGGCATAACAAGAAGCCAACCAGTCCATACCCATAATGACATCAAAATCTTTCATATCCAACTCTATCAAGTCCGCTAGGGTCTGACGACTGTATATAATCACCGGATAATTCTTATATACCCGCTCAGCTACCACCCAATCACCCACTAGTGTAGCTACCTCGAAAGGTTCTATAGACTCAGGTTCTATTCCTATTCTACCAGCAACAAGAGGAGATATATAGGACAATGTAGAACTCGGATCTATCAAAGCATAAACGTCACAGCATGAAATCAATAATATACCTGTGACGACATCCGGCGAAGTCTCCTGATCGTGCCGACTGGCCAAGGCATAAATACGATTCGGAAGACCGCTAGAACTAGGACCTCTGCCACGACCTCTGCCGCGCGCCATCGCCCGTGAATACCACCGCCTGCAGGCGCATAATCACAGTAGATGATGACCAAGAATCGACCGTAGCCGAGCCATACCATCGCGCCGCCTGGTCGGACAATCCCTCGCCAAGTGGCCCTGACAGCCGCAAGAATAACAGGCTCCCAAAGTAGAACGACACTCCCCAAAATGGGACCTACCACATCGAACACACCGAGGCAAGGGTGGCCTCATCTGGCTAGCACCCCTTAACATCTGCGAACCAAGAGCCACGAAGCCACGACTGCTCCGAATACCGGACGATCAAACCTCCCGCGGTAAGATCGCGGAGGAGTACTGCATCTGGGCCGAGATGTATACCTAGCCCGCCTGCCGCCGCCGAAAGTCACTGAAAACCTGTAGTCTTGGCCTCTGGGTGATCTCTATCAGTCGTCGACCTACGCCGCTTCCGACACCCTGTGCATACGCCTGAATATGGGCAATGTTCATGCCCGGCTGAAGAGCTACAACCATACATCCATCAGTCAGATAGTGGTCCAGCCCCACCACGTAGCGGTGCACTCTATCGGCCATGTCCGCTACTATAGTGGGTGCATACCGAGCCAACGAGTCGAACTCTAGGCTATACTCTCTAATAGTCCTCCCATTTTGCCTCAACGTCAAGAACCTATCAACTCGGGCTCTCCTCATCTCAGGAGGCAAGAAGTGATCAAGGCCTCTATAAACTCGTCCCATATAGTTGGAGGAGCACCCTCGCCCCTAGACAACTCTCATGACTGATCGGTGTATGTTATATACACCTTTTGAGTCAGTTTTAGTTAGTCTTTTGTCCCATTTTGCACATATAAGTGTCGTATTAGGATAGTTTTTCTTTCTTTTGAGTCAAAGTGGTTAAAATGGCCAAATGGCGGAAAAAGAGCAAAAAGAGGGCAAAAGAGGAGACGCGGAGCCGGAAAGCAGAAAGTGGCGAACGAGGGAAAAATCAAGACCGGCGCGGCGCCTCCTGCAGTCAAAAGCAGGGCCGCGGCGCCCATCATTCAGAGAAGGTGCAGAAGATCCAGAACCGCGGCGCCCACTATCGAAGGGCGAAGATATAGCGCGCGGCTCTCGAGCAACCAAAGCGGTCGCGGCGCCTACACATCCGAGAAGCCACATGAGATGCAGCGCGCGCCTCGACAGCGAATATCGGGGCGCGGCGCGAAACAATCGACGGATTGCAGAACTTCCGTGGCGCGCTGGCCGCGCAGCGAAAAATAGGTTTTGACGGATTTTGGGCGAGCTGCGGGAAAAGTTGAGGCGGTTTTCAGCCTATAAAAGGAGAACCCTAGGCGGTTTTTAAGGGTTCCCCTTCTTGCACAACACAAGACTTTTGGCTTGGAGATTGGATACCATTAACTTAGTACTTTATTTTCCTTTTCTTTACTTTATTTCAGTTTTTGCATGATGAACTTTGAATTAGTTCTTGTCATCTTTATGGCTAGGAACTAATTCTCTTATAGGGCTTTCCATGTTGAATTACTAGAAACTTATGTTATAAATTAATGCATGCTTATGGTTATTTTTCTTATTGAGAGATCTATCCAATAATTGAGTTGAATTCTTGGTAATTAATTGACAACTAATTATCACTATATGATTTCTAATCAGATTCTGAAAAGGGGGGATTGTGAATATGCTGTAAGTTGGGTAGACATTCTTGGATTGGGGATGAAAATACCTCAATTATTTATGTAGCGTTGATGAGAGGCTTAACAACCCTAATTTTGCGCATTGTGCGTGACGGTCAACTAGGTTTTTGTTCTTAATCCTCCTATAAAGTTATCCTTATCACCGAAAGTTAGGTAAGGTGCGATACTGGGGTTGAGTGTTTATATAACCCTAACGGGAGTATAAAACGATTTCGTAAACCTGCTTTCTCCTAAAGAAGAATACCATGAGTTAATGCATTAGTAAGTAGCATAAGCGGATAGTAAGGATACATGAAAGCCCTATTCTCATCACAACTGAAGTAAACCTTTATAGTTAAATAGCTTTTATAATTCGTAGTTATAAACAACCAATCAATCATAAATTCACCAAATAGATACTAGAAAATAGATAGTTGGTAATTGGACCCTAATCCTTGTGGACGATATTCGGTCTTATCAAAGACTATACTACTTGTCACGATAACGTGCACTTGTGTTTAAAGTGTGTGCATCTTAACGCGCATCAAGTTTTTGGCGCCGTTGCCGGGGATTAGGCATTAGTTCAATATCAAATTTGTCTATTTTTAATTTCTAATTTGGGTTTTATTTTAATTTTTAAATTTTTACGTTTTTCTTTTGAAAAATCGAGGTGCCGTGATTTGTTATGCTTTTGATCTATTTGAAGTCGGTTTATGCGAAGGAGAAGAGGAGCGGACACTCTTGTTCCTTCAATCGAGAAATTGAGAAAACCGCAAGCGAGCGAAAGAATCGGATTGCAACCTTGGTAGAGATGAGCGTCGTTGGAACAACGGGATGGGAGAAGGGTTAGGAGAGAATCAACCCGTCCAGAATGCCTCGGCAAATGCCAATAGATGTGGAGGAAAGAGTCCAAATCCAGCCAGAAAGGAGTTTGGGGGACTATGTGCTGTCAAGAGTGAATGGAGCACAGACGTGCATTAGGCTCCCTGCACGTGAGAGCCAACAACTTCGAGATAAAGCGGCGATTACGAGCATGTACAGACACGATGCAATTCGGAGGATCGCCATGGAGGATCACATATGCACATAGCTAATTTCTTGGAGCTATGTGCAACTTTAGATATAACGGCGTTCGATGATGCCGTCAGTTGAGGCTCTTTCCGCTCACTCGGGGATAGAGCAAAAGTATGGTTGAATTCCTGCACGATTCGATTTTCACATGGCACGGTGTGCGAAATTCTTAGCCAAGTTCTTTCCTCCGTGTAAGCAAAAAACTAAGAGGAGTTGAACAACTTTTACCAAGCGGATGGAGAGTCCTTATGAAGCTTGGGAAAGGTTCAAAGATCTGAGAAAGTGCCACACCATTGCGTTGAGTTGTGGAACTTGGTACACATCTTCTACGGTGGCGGTAAGACGAACTATCATATCATAGATCGTGGTGGAGCATTCATGAGAAAACATCCCACGGCCTTTCATGAGTTATTAGAAGACATGGCCACTAACAACCATGTCACGGAAGAGAGGTCGACAAATGGGAGAAGAAACGGTGGGAGTCCATGAAATAGATGCTATTCTGCCTTGAATGCCCAGTGGCCGCCTTCGAAAGCGATTGCAACAACATGATGTCGATCAATGCGATGCAGATGCCCAAAGCGTGAGATATGTGGTGGGCCACATACATTTGATAGGTGTCCTTAATGGATCCCAACAATATACCCATGGAACAGCGAGTGTCGGGCCGTGATAATTATCGAGAAGCGAACAACCCTACTCCAACACTTATAACCTGGTGGAGGAACCACCCAAATTTCATGGAGAGAGACCGAGCGGCAGAACCGGCACGAATCAGGAGAACCAATACCGAGAACGCGAATCGATACCATGGCGTGAACCGATATCGAGGCGAAAATCGGTATAGAGGCGATACGAGAATCGTGAGCGAGAATCGGCAACCGCTTCATTCAAGCCCGGCGCCAGCGATTGATACCGGTTGTGAAAAGCGGATGAAGCGGCGGTAGCGGCTTGCCAATGCGAGCGCGATTCATAGCGAAGCTAGATCCTCGTTCGAAACTTGGAGACACAGTGGGTCGGTAGCAAAGCAGCAAGCAATGAGCCACATGGAACATTGCCAAGCAATACAGAGGTAAATCAGAAGCGATGTCGAGCGATGCGGTTGAGAAGTGTAAAACGATTGGAAGCGGCGATCACTCGGCCCGATGTAGTTGAGAAGGAGCGAGTTAGAAAAGAGAAGGTGATTGGCCGAGCCCAGCGAGAAAACTCGGAGAAGGAGTATAGAGAGAAGATCCCTTTCCCCCAGAGACTACAGCGAAAGGCGGTTGATAAACAATTCTCCAAATTTTTGGAGACATTCAGAAAGCTACATATCAACATACCTTTCATAGAAGCATTAGAGCAAATGCCCTCATATTTCAAGTTTATGAAGGAGATTTTGGGGAAAAAGAAGAAGCTGGCAGAATACGAAATATTAGCAGCGGAAGAGTGTAGTGCTATCTTGCGAGAAAAAGTTGCCACCAAAGCTAAAAGATCCGGGAGCTTTACACTACCTTACGGTGGGCGGGGTAACTGATGAGCTACATGTGATTTAGGGGCAAGTATAAATCTAATGCCCTATCGGTATTTAAAAGATTGGAGTTGGGTGAAGCCAACCAACACGATAAGCTTCTGACTAGCGGTGACGGTGGTTCACCCAAGAGGCAAGATCGAGGGCGTGATTGTGAAAGTAGGAAAATTCTTCTTTCTGCAGACTTCCTCATTCTTGATATGGAAGAAGACAGAAATCCCTATCATATTGGGGAGTCCATTCTTAGCAACGGGGAGAGCTTTGATTGATGTTGAAAGAGGAGAATTAACACTAAGGGTGGAGTCTGAAGAAATGGTGTTCAAAGTTTTTAAACACGTCATTGAGCCACCAACAGTGAGTGGGTGCTTTGCAATCAGCACCATCAAACCCCCATGCGAGCCAATACAAGTCAACCAAAGAGCGATGAGCCGAAAGCGAGGCATGGTTTCTTTGAAATGTCACTAAAGGAGGTAAGTATTCTGAACTCCCCATCGATAATGCTAAGAAGAAAGAAGAAAAGAAAGCGACAAATGTGGAGGAAATGGATAGGTTGGGGCTTAATCCACGGGGTTATTAAGGGTAAGGAACTTGCGTCCGCTAAAAAGGCGTTAAAACAGCGCTACTTGAGAGGAAACCCAACGTTTTCAATTATATTATTTTAATTTTTGTCTTTAGTTTATTTTGTCTAGAAAAATCTCACGATCTTGGGTTCTTGTGTTTGTCTTTGTGAGTGATAGTGCTGAGGAATGAACTAAGCGAAAAAGCGAAGAAAAGTCGATTTCGAAAAAGCGGGTAGCCATGGCTGAAGCAGACATGGCGCAAAAAGTGAACAGCGTGAAATTTAGCGCCATGGCTGAAAGCGCGACACCAAAAGAGCTGAAAATTTGCCAAGTCTAGCCATGGCTAATGCCATGCGCTAAAAGTCGAAGGCGCAGGAGATTAGGCGTATGGCTAGCGAACATGGCGTAAAGCGAATTCAGAAACTTAAAAACACCCAAAAATCAGATTTTCCCCAATTCCAATATCAAAAACCTAACTTTCCCTCTCCAAAAACCCACGAAATTCCAGAAATTTACCCACAAATCCTCCACAAATCCAACCCAACCACAACCTAAACTCTTAAATTCCAAAAAAAAAAAACCAACTATCTCAAACAACGAAGCTCCATTCCATACCCTCAACCCACCAATTGAAACAAAACGACGAAGCTCTGTAAAAGGTAATCCCTTTCTTTGTTCTTGAATCCTTTTACTGAAGTCATAGGAGGTAGTAGTTTGGAGGAGTATTGTAGTTGGAGTAGTTTGGGTGCTGAAAAGTGATTGTGAAGTTTGGAGAAAATAGTAGAAAAGGAGGTTGTGGGTATTGAGTAGAAAAGTTGAAGTTTGGGTGTTGTATTCGCTGCTAGTGTTGAGTGTGTATGAGGCATTTGTGCCACTAAATTGTAAACCCCATAAAACTATTTTAAACCATGGCCACCAGGAAGAGAAGAGGCTCCACATCCACCCCAACCCCACAATACGATGAAAATAGGTTTGTGAGCTACGAAGCCTCCCAAAGATACAAAAAGCTTGATACCAGACCCATAATACCAGAAAGGGGAATGGACTACCAGAGGGAGTCATATGGGGAAGAAGATGTTTATGAGCCCATTCGGGCAATGATTGAGTTAAGGGATTGGAGAAAATTTGTGAATCCGGAGAAGATAGCACCAGTAAACACAACAATGGTGCGTGAATTTTATGCCAACTTTTCGGAGAAGGTGGAAAGGGGATGCTTTGTAAGGGGAAGCTATGTGCCTGTGACAGCAGAAAATATCAATATACAATTGAAAACATTTGATGTTGATGGAGGAATTGGTGATCGGAGCCATTTTAGAACATGGTCTAGGAGCACCGACAACATAAACTGGGATATCGTCAAAACAGTGAGCTACCGAGGTATTTTTCATATTGGAAGAAATGGGTCAAGAGCGAGCAGTGCGATTCAACAAAGTAGCCAAAGGTTGGCTATACTGCCGTCGGCGCCGCGTGATTCCATCCGCACTTCACCGCTGAGTGCGGAGGATAGGATTAAAATGGTATATGGAATTATGAGGGTTGGCGATTGATGTGGGAAAGAAATAGTGCGAGCATTGAGGAAATCAGCGGGTTGGTAACAACCGGCGGATTGAGCATGGCTCGATTATCACGAGTTATGTCACATGAGTGCGGTTCCAAAACTACTCGCGACACTCATAGAAAAACATTGCCCGTGTCCTACGGGATAGTGCACTCTTTCCGCAGACCAAGCCCACGGCCAGACGGAGTACAACCACGGCGGCGGCAGCAGAGGCCCGTGGGCGAAGATGAGCACGAAATAGGGGCTCGATATGAGGCGAGGACCTAGCCACGAGCCAACCGGGGCGAGAACCTCCAGCGCCCACAATGGAGCAATTGTATCGAGAATCGGATGAGGATGATGCGGACCTTGGGCACATGATAGTACAAGGGCAGCAAGAAACAAGGCAACAAATCAACGGTGAGTTCCTTGTTCAACCAATGGTCGATGCATTATCCACCGCCACCACCACCATTTTAACCAAAGTTTGTAAGTGTCTATTTCTTTTACTATCTTTGAGTCTACACACATTGGGGACAATGTGTGTTTTAAGTTTAGGGGTGTTTATTGGTGTTTTGTTTTATATGTGTCATGTTATGTTTTACTTAAGTCTTTTTGATTGTTTTTATGTCTATTTTGAGTCACCAATTTTTTTTTCTTTTTGAGTCATAATTGTCTGTCAAAGATCATAATTGTTGTAGTTGCTAGAAACACCTAGTGAAGTAAGGTGAAATAATGTAATGGAATTGAAGCAACTATCTAAACACTTAGGTGAGATATGCCAAAAACTCATAAAATCTGTCTAGTTGGAGTTTCTTGCTTGAGTTATGCATGCTAAATGATAAATGCTTATGTGTTATGATTGCTTGCTATTTGAGGCGAAATAGTTAGGATATGCATGTTAGGGAGATGACTCAGGCATTTCTTTGATAGCCAATTCTCACCATTCTTTTCTATCTTGTACTTTAAAAATATCCCTAGTCAGCCCCATTGAGCCTAAATTTGAAACTTCTTCTTTGACACCCTATATTTCCACAAATTGTACCATAAGTGAAAGTATGAAATAGTGGAATACATTGTGTTAAAAAAAAAAGACAAAAAGAGTGAATAAGTCTGTTGCACCCCAATACAAAAGTAATGAGAAATAGGCAAAAGCCTAAGTTTGGAGGTGCTTGTCATTATTATATACTTCACTCTCCCAAAACAAAAGAGGGGAAAGATAGAATCGAAATGAAGAAAAGAACAAAAAGAAAAGGGAAATACTGAAAAGCTAAAGAGCTTATGGTACACAAAAATGAGCCTAAATGCCTATTTTTACCAACCCCTACCTAAGCCTACATTACAACCCTTAAAGTCCTGAAGATCTCTTTTATGCATATCCAGAATTAGTGGAGAATAGCAAGTAAGCATGCCATAGGAATTCTTGAATTTACATGCATGATTTAGTATATTGACGTCCATTAAGCATGATAATATGAGTTTGCGAAATATCTAGCTTCATGTGCTTAGTGTGCTGAACTTTCATGCTATATGTTCCTGCATATTATTTCGCTAACCTTCATGTTTTTCTAGTTAACACTCATGCAGCAAAAGTGATCAATGGCAGTGAGTTTTTTTTTTTAATTTTTGTTCTTTGAGTCTTTTATTTTATTTCTTTCTATCTTTGCTCGAGGGCGAGCAAAGGTTAAGTTTGGGGGTATTTGATCGGTGTATTTTATATACACCTTTTGAGTCAGTTTTAGTTAGTCTTTTGTCCCATTTTGCACATATAAGTGTCGTATTAGGATAGTTTTTCTTTCTTTTGAGTCAAAGTGGTTAAAATGGCCAAATGGCGGAAAAAGAGCAAAAAGAGGGCAAAAGAGGAGGCTGGAAAGCAGAGAAAGTGGCGAACGAGGAAAAATCAAGGCCGGCGCATGGCCTCCTGCAGCAGCGGCGGCGCCCATCATTGAAGAAGGTGCGAAGATCCAGCGCGGCTGGCGCGAACGCGGCGCCCACTATCGAAGGGCGAAGATATAGCGTCGCGGCGCCCTCGAGCAACCAGCGAGGCGCGGCGCTACACATCCGAAAGCCACGGGAGATGCGGCGCCGCGAGCCTCGGACAGCGAATATCGAGCGCGCGCAGAAACAACTGACGGATTGCGAAGCTTGTGGCATGGCCTATCTGCCGCGCAGCCAGCGCGAAAAAATAGGTTTTGAGGCGGATTTTGGGCGGGCTGCGAGGAAAAGTTGAGCGGTTTTCAGCTATAAAAGGAGAACCCTAGGCGGTTTTAAGGGTTCCCTTCTTGCACAACACAAGACTTTTGGCTTGGAGATTGGATACCATTAATTTAGTACTTTCTTTTCCTTTTCTTTACTTTATTTGGTTTTGCATGATGAACTTTGAATTAGTTCTTGTCATCTTTATGGCTAGGAACTAATTCTCTTATAGAACTTTCCATGTTGAATTACTAGAAACTTATGTTATAAATTAATGCGTGCTTATGGTTATTTTTCTTATTGAGAGATCTATCCATAATTGAGTTGAATTCTTGGTAATTAATTGACAACTAATTATCACTATATGATTTCTAATCAGTTACGAAAAGGATTGTGAATATCTTGTAAGTTGGGTAGACATTCTTGGATTGGGGATGAAAATACCTCAATTATTTATGTAAGCGTTGATGAGGCTTAACAACCCTAATTTTGCGCATTGTGCGTGACGGTCAACTAGGTTTTGTTCTTAATCCTCCTATAAAGTTATCCTTATCAGAAAGTTAGGTAAGGTGCGATCTGGGGTTGAGTGTTTATATAACCTAACGGGAGTATAAAGCGATTTCGTAAACTGTTTTCTCTAAAGAAGAATACCATGAGTTAATGCATTAGTAAGTAGCATAAAGCGGATAGTAAGGATACATGGAAGCCTATTCTCATCACATGAAGTAAACCTTTATAGTTAAATAGCTTTTATAATTCGTAGTTATAAACAACCAATCAATCATAAATTCACCAAATAGATACTAGAAAATAGATAGTTGGTAATTGGACCCTAATCCTTGTGGACGATATTCGGTCTTATCAAAGACTATACTACTTGTCACGATAACGTGCACTTGCGTTTAAAGTGTGTGCATCTTAACGCGCATCAATGACTCAAACCAGTTAACTGCTACATCGCACAACCAGTAAGAAGCCAATACGACCAACTCGATCTCTGATTCCTTAATCACTTTCATCGTCCGCTGGATCTGGCGAACGAACTCCTGAGGATCATCCTCAGACCTCGACCCGTAAAACTCGCGCATCGACCAGAAAGTCGAACCTCAGTATGCGCTCTGGGGTTAGCTACCGGCTCTTGTCTATAAGTCTGTCCTGCTACTATCTTGGCCAGTAGCTGGACTGTATCTCTGTAGTCCCTATCATCTGCCCCTGGCTGAGGCTGAGCTCAATCACAAAGCCTCTGCAGCTGCTCTAAGCTCCTCTGGTGACGGCGGCGTAACAGAACTAGCCGACAAATGCGCCACCTGGCATAGATCGGGCTGTGCCTCGTAACTCTGCGTCATTGGCGGCTCTTCTCGACTTGCCGCCACGGGCATTGTTGTCTTCCGTGGAGGCATAAATGATACACAAGAATACGTCAGAGAGGGATCAACCTAATAACACAGCTCTACTGCACGATCTCAGAATGAGAAGAATGGAAATCAATCCTAAATATCATGTAGCCTCATGTTTATAGGTGTGGTGCACAACACACCGATAACCAAGACTCTACTAGACACGGTCTATAGACAATTCCGAGCACTAATTGCTCTGATACTACTTTTGTCACGACCCGAACTCTAGGCCCGCGACTGGTGCCCTACATGTGCACCCCCTCTATTACCCTCACACCTCATATAATACACAGGCTAAAATAAGGTAAGAAAGACAAAACATTATTTAAACTGGCCAACCAAATATATATATATATATATATATATATATATATATATATATAACTCCCGTAAGTCCAACCCACATATAAATACAGACCTCTAAGAGTTTGGATAAAATAACTATGACGGAACAGGGCCCCGCCATACCCCTGAATGTATATAAACCTACAACAACAGGGATCCGTACCAAAATATAAGCCTCCAAAGTAATGGAGCTTCATAAAAAGCTGAACAGAGATCCTAAGAGCGAGAATAACCAAACTATGTATCTACACCTACGGCATGAAATGCAGCCCCCCGAGAAAAAGGGGGTCAGTACGAAAGATGTACCAAGTATGTTAAACTGAAAGTACTGTAATGAAATCATAACAGTCAAACATAAACCCGGAGACATGTATGATAATCAAAATAACAGTACAACTGTGCCTTGTCAATATGAAAGTAATGAGAATCAACCTTACTTTTTTTAAAAGACCATTTCATAATATAAACAGTCATGTCAAAGTCAGGGACACCTGCCCTCAGAATCATTATGCAATTCTAACCCTGGGTCTTAGACCCGCGATATCAAAGTGTGCCCGTGGAATTCCTTCATCACTGTCGGCATGCACAAAGTATAATATATAACATGCCCGTGGAATTCCTTTATCTCGGGAATATGTCATCATGGAGAGCTAGTCCATGGAATAATAATATCACCCGGTAATTGAACCCGCATCATGGCCGCACGCCCACATAATTTCTTTATCATGAAAGCATGCCCATGGAACAATATAGTGGAAGCATGCCCATGGAATTCTTCTATCATGTAAGCACGTCCAAGTAAATAATACAATAAGATGGCCGGTCCTCCAATGAGGGACGCGGTGGTATAGAAATATAACACTTTGCACGAAAGGCTATCATGAGCGAACATATGCAAGTTAAAATACTCTTTGACTCTCACTAGAACATGTGAAATGAACTATCACTCTATAAACTCAAGGCACTTTCATTTCAAGTAATATTAAGGACTTGAACCCCAAAAGTACTATCACTCGTAGTATCAAGGCATTTCATCGTTTAAAGATCAAGTAAACTGGTAACTTCCAAATCAGGTACTATAATGAATCCGATTTCATTTAAAACTTGTACGTCCACCGTACTACACATTTTTATAAGGTTTATGCTCAAAGAAAGATAGGAAGAGTCCCACATACCTTTTCGGCTAATCCACACACTAAGTAGAATATGCCGCACGTAGAATGTCAAACTATAACGACAATAATACGTCTATCAACTTCTAGCTTTCTAAGGTAGAATGATACTAAGTAAAAAGGTCTCTTATTCTACGAAAAATTGGGCAACACTTCCCCTATTTCTACGTACTTTTCCACCTTTTACAAGACCCGATTTCAACAACCAATAAGCCACACTTAAGGGCATAACCAACAGTTAACCAAAGGGGATTACACGCCTAACTTGACGTGTAAAATCCAGCCCCTTAATTTACCAAAACAGTCCACTAAAATCAGTTCATAGTCCAATGTAAGAACAGTCATCTAGTCCGCTAAAACAGTCCACTTATACAGTCCATTAGTACAGTCCTTTAGTTGGTGTTCTCGGCCAACTACTACAATAAAAAACTGTCCAGTTTTCGGCTAGCATGCCAAAACTCTTTCCATAACTTCTTATAATCCAACTTATATTCCAACACTTTTATATAAGTTATATTAACTTGTTAACAACAAGATTCCTTCATGTCAACATGTCATAGGTAATGTTTATCAACAACAATATCCAATGAATCCGACAACGCCAAACTTGTCCACAATCGGCTAACATGCCAAGATTGTGACATGTACTTCTTATTCTCAATTCTTTTTAATCACAGGTCCATCCATTAACTAGTACAACATGTAATATCTAGTTACATTAAGAGGACAAATGATCCTTACCTCAAATATGCCCAAAAATAACCCAAGTTAAAAGTCGATCCTTAGCATATCTTAACTCATATTCTTCAAGTTCCAATCAACAATATGCAACCCTTAGAAGCTCATAACCAACTTCTCTTCAAGTTTCAACACCAAAGTTGAAGAACACCTTAGGTTTTCAAGGTACAACTCACGGCTCAATGGGGTATTTTTGGGGTTTAAGGGGTTGTCTAGGCTTAGTACTCCACTAGGGATCTTAGTCTTGAGTCTGAGGATTTAACATGAAGGATTGAAGAATTTTTGTTCTTGGATTTGGGCCTTGGCCGAGAGCTCTTAAGGAGAGGGGTATATTTTTGCCTTGTGAAATTTGGCTAGTGTAGATGAAGTTTTGCACCCTCTATGTATATATAATGTATCACAAAGGGGGAGATCATGACAAGTGTATGGACAAGTGGATGTGGGACCCATGTTCACTTGTCCTCCTTCAACAAATATCTAAGTCAAATAGTCAAGCCAAGACAAGTGGGGGTGGGGGGTGAAACGTGTCACCCTCCTATTGGTACAAATTATTTCTTCCCCCAAAATATCTATAATTGGTCAAAATATTTCGAAACCTTATGGGCCCCACAAAATCGTAAAATTCGTCGGTGGGCCACACATGACCAAATCCGAGACTTGAAAATCCAAACCTTCAATATACTCTACTAATCCATATACCGAATTTGAGAATCAAATTCCGAAAAATAAACCTTTTTCCTTCACGAGGTTCTGAAATTTCTCTTTAGGGAAAACTGATTTTTCTTTCGTTCCAAAATTCAAATCCAAATTTGTCACGTATGTTCTCATCTCAATCTCTTGGAAATACGGGGTGTAATATATTCTGCACACTCACACGAACCTTGGCCACATCCGCAAGCTACAATACGCGTTCTTTACTTCTCAGAATTTGACTAACTTCTTGGACTTTGTCAACTCTTTGACCATCTTTCTCACTTAGCCAAATTCTAATGCATTTCTCATGTCTCTGCATACTGCATGTCTTGTTGTGTATGTTCCACATCATTTTCTAACTCGCATGATCTCCTCACCACACGACCCTCACTCAAGAACCTTCCCTCACTAGGAATTCTTGTTTTTCACCCCAACATTATTTCCACTGCAACACCTAACTCGCATTGGACCGAATGTCAAAGGACAATGTACTAACCTTGACATTGTGTCACGACCAAAGTTGTCTCACTCGCACCCTTTGCCATTTGTTTTGCCTTTGTCCCACAATGAGCAAAATTATGGGTGTGACAAACCACCCACACCAATAGAGTTCGACGTCCTCGTCGACTTAAATTGATGCTAGATTTGAGATGTCCTCACCTGAACGTTGAATCTGCCTTTGTTGACAACACCCGCCATCAAGAAGAGCCATATTCTTGCCATTTGTTCCTCCCTTGTCTGCCTTTACCAATTTCCAATGCCTTCACTCGCATTCTTCGAAATAAGTCCACAAGAACTCATAAGAACGTTTGGGTTTCAACTTCTCTTGCAACTCCAACACGTAATCCACATAGCTTACACAATGAACCCTTTCACTCGGCTCATCAAATTATGGTTCAACACCGCGACATAGACTTGACTCCCTCCACATGCAAGCCTTCATTTTTCCGAGACTTTAAGACAAACACCCGTCGATGCTCCTTCTTATCCTCAGATATAACCCAAATAAAGGGCTATAGGCAGTAACATTCTGCCCGCAACATCACCAATGTGAGCCTCTTCACACGGCTCACCAATCTTTCCCAAACACAGGAAAATTCAATGTCTAACTTCCTTCACGAAATTAGACCACCATTGAGCTTGTATTCTCACCAACGAAGACCATACTCTACCCAATTCTTATAATTAAGTGAACCCTTCTCTCGGCTCACCAAATTATAGTGAACACCATTTCATAGACCCGCACATTCCCTCGTGTAGTCTATCTCCATTCGGGACTCAAAGCAAGTATCTTTTTGGATGTCCTACACTTCGTTCTTCGTAGTCCTCGAACATGACTCAAATAAAGAGTCAAGATAGCATATCATCCCCCTAAACATCGAACACACATTGTCCTATTCTTGTAAGCAAGATCACTTACAAAGTGAACCCTTCACATGGCTCACAACACCATGGAAAAACATATGCGGCTTAGGTTCACAATCTCCTCTTGTGCACCAACTTCATGAGACAAATAAGGCAAGCACTTGTATACCAACTCCATTACTTTTCTCAACATGACTTTGAACAAGTAAAAATAGCAACATGGTCCCATTTCCTCCACGAAATTTAACCATCAACGAGCATAACTAGCCCGCAATTCATCTATCCTTTAAGCGGCTTATCTCACTTCTTCATACAAGAATGAACATCACGTTGAATATCATTCAACATATCTTGGAACAGATTCATATGCTCCAAGACATTGGTGTGCATCGACATCTCTCTCGGCAAGCATTGCAATTAAAGTTACATCTCCTTCCATCAACACTTCCTTCATGAAATTTGGCACCAACATCGGGAGTTTGACACCTCCTTAACCTTGTCCACCTTCATTTCTAACGTGTAACCAGTTTACACATGGGTTAGATATTGACTCCTTTGCCATGTTTACTAAGGACATTGATTAATTCCCTAGAAAACCCTGTAATATTAGTTAAGACCGCAACAACACCTTCTCCTTCAATTCCGTGTTTGTCATGTTTTCGGTTGGCCAAACCTTAATCCACTTGACATACACAACAAATCCAACAACTAAGCTACGGTTTTGGACCCCTTTAAAGAAGTTCTCTCGTGTTTTACTGCCTCACCATGTCAACATCACTCAAACCCGAGAAGAAATGATGAACTTGGTTAACCAGACACATTTTCATGTCCAACATTAGGGAAGTAAGTTCACTAATATTTTCCCAGACCCCAAAATAGTGTCAATATTTAGGATTTTGTCACACCACTGACCCAAATCCATAGCCTCATCGACTCACTTCACAAAGCAAGTTCTTTCCCTCATCGTTCACAAAACAATGGTCCCAACTATTCTAAGCTTCATTACCCGAACCAAAGGAACTTTAAGGAACATTTTAAACACCTTTTAGGAACCATTAGGCTCTAATATCAAATGTCACACCCTTTTTAAATGAGTTTAAAAATTTCGCGTAACATGATGTCCGACAGTTACCAACTATGTTTGCCAACCCAAGTCGTCCTTCAAGTACACTTAACATCGAGTGAACTTAATACATTACGAAAGCTTTTAAACATATTAAACTTAGAATATAATTTTGGGATTAAAGAATAACACACACAAAACATTTACGAGCATTTATTCCCCACTCAAACAAGTACAAATGACACTTTTATGCTTTTTACACTTGGCTTAGTCGAAGGGACAAAACTCGACTAACACTATACATGTTTGGAATCCCTAACTCAGATTCCCATTGGAAGACTCAACTAGACTCACTCTCTAATGAACCTTGCCAATCTTCTCTCAAGTTCAAATCCTACTCGATCCTCACTTTTGGGTTACATTTCGGGTGTGATCCCTTTGTGGATCCTTTGACCCTTGTATGGATACCTAAACTAGACTAACCCTTAGTATATTTATAATAAAGGGAAGGGGCAACACAATTCTTATAAAGGGGAATATGAAATCAACACTACACTTCACTAACACATTACACACAATGTGCTAGTCATGTCTTCACATGTTGTTGCTTTGGCCTAAAGAAATGGGAAGACACCTCCACATGTCTCTTTCTCATTTGTACACCTCATGGTCTTTACTTGGTCATCTCCACAAGGTTCTAGCCCTTAACTCAGCCGCACTTGCACACAAGCAACATTTTACTACGTTTTGCACAATTTTGTTTTACCTCAACCCGGTTTCGGTAAAACATGTCCACGAGCAATTTCAACGGTCATTTTAACTTGGTCTCGGTTTGGTAGTGACCCTCGCAAATTGCGGGACACCCCCAAACAATCCTCACCTCATTCCATCCAATGTTTTGACCCGAATTTAACCCTGAACCCGAACCACACCCGAATCGTCAACAATATTTCGAGAAATTAGGATTGACTTGGTCTTTGAAGACTTGTTCAAGCTCAACCCTTCTTCGATGGACCAGACCACATTGTATGTGTCTTGAACCATCTCCCATGTCCCAAGGAACCACCCATACACACTCGTATCAAGCCCCTTAATCATAGGACCTAACTTTGTGCCTTGGACTTTGTCAACCTGCTTCTTTGTGCCTTCCATGTGTTGTATGACTTGGTCAAGTGTTTTTATCACACCTCCTCATGCTAACACTCTGCCTCAAGTCTTCATACATGTGTTGAAACACCTCCCTCATGTTCTGCACACTCACACGAACCTTGGCCACATCCGCAAGCTACAATACGCGTTCCTTACTTCTCATAATTTGGCTAACTTTTTGGACTTTGTCAACTCTTTGACAATCCTTGACACTTAGCCAAATTCTCTGCATTTCTCATGTCACTGCATACTGCATGTCTTGTTGTGTATGTTCCACATCCTTTGCTAACCCGCATGATCTCCTCACCACACGACCCCCACTCAAGAACCTTCCCTCACTCGGAATTCTTGCCTTTCACCCCAACATTGTTTCCACTCCAAAACCTAACTCGCATTGGACCGAATGTCAAAGGACAATGTACTAACCTTGACATTGTGTCACGACTAAAGTTGCCTAACTCGCACCCTTTTTCATTCATTTTGCCTTTGTCCCACAATGAGCAAAACTACGAGTGTGACATATGCCATGTTAATTGCTAAATACATGTATTTTTTATTTTTTTAGAGATAAGAGTAAAAAACCATACCTGAGTTTCACTTTTTTATTTTTATTTTTATGAACTATTAAATGTGAGATTTTCTTACTTAAACTACGATGAACTAGTTAGTAAAACACATCTAAACTATCATTTATTCATTTTTCCTATCTCAACTTTAGATGTATTTAGCTAACTAATTGTTGATAATTTAGGTAGGAAATAGTTCAGGTAAGAAACTGCTAATACTTGAGGTATATTTTTTACTCTTAACTCTATTTTTTACGACGAAAAATCATTTAACTTTGTCTATTACAAAAAATTCCTCATTAAATTAAAATAAAATAATAAAGGAAAAACGAATTTTGTTTAACGTGGTCGAGTTTTCTTTTTCCTGTTTTATGGACATTTTGTAAAATTTCTCATAGGTTTTCTGTTTAAAACTATTGATCATGCTCAATTTCTTTCCTTATCGTCTTTTAAGCATGTCTCTAAAGAGCATAAGAGCCTTTTTAAATTCTTAGAAAAGTAGTTCAATTGTAACATATATCTAAAGCCATCACACTGAAGATTCAACACAAAAGACCCTAACTTACTGAACCTTAGGCTTTAAAATATTAGTACTGTTCTGATCAATTATAGAAGCAGCACTAAAATAGTGTAATAGTACTTACCAATTATCCATTCAGACTTAACTCATTTCATTCATCTAATTTCATGTTCGCAATTTAGTCCAATACTTCATAGTTTTTATGGTTATCAAGAATTTATAAGTATAAGAAACTGCTTATTTTGTGTTAGTAATCAAATCACAAGAAATTCAATTAAACAAATTGTTGGAAATTTACTAATGTGGAATTAAGTTTATCCCATTATTTATGACTCGAACAATTGGGGCCCTGCACGTCGGAAATGTCGTTTCCACACACGTGCACTCGTAGTGCCAAGTATCGTAAATTTCATTAGTGAATGAGATATTGGTACGTAAGTAAAATGTTTGAGACATAGAATGATGGACGGTTGTTGGCTAAATGACGAGTGTTCTACGTTGGTAAATGAAGGAAGAAGTGTGCCAAGTGTAAGATTGAAACAGGTTGAAAAAGGGCCGCGACGCTAATTGGCTAATTGGCTACTGGAGCCGCGACGCTTCCGAGGCAGTGTCTGTGCGACGGAAGTCCAAAATTTTGACTGATCATGGGGACGTTTTGGAGCATTCAAATGTCAGTTTTTTCTTCATAAATCAGCCATTATTTGGCTGCATTACTTGGTGGATTGATTGATCGTTACATGGCATTTAATTGGTCATTACATGAGCACTTGAAGAGGCCTTCTTACACTACTATATATTGAGGCCTTTGGCTCAATTGGAGACATACTACACTCAAATTTTCTGAACTTCTTCCTCTCTAAGCATACTTTCAAACACTCAAGGTTCTTCTTGAGAAACACCTGTGTTTCCTTTGTTCATTTGCTTGATAATATCTTGGGAGACTATTGACCATTAACGTAAAGTGATATATACAGGGCAATCTTATCTTAAGGACAGAGTGCTAACACTCAACTCAGCACAATTGTAATAAGTAAGGATTTAGTGTCTTTTGATTTCATGTCATCAAGATTCAAGAAGCGTTCGGTAATTCAGACGAAGATTCAAGACTGATTCAAGGATTCAACATAGGGGTTGTTGACACAACCCGTATTTACTAAAGACTTGTTACTTTGTAATCATTATTGTTTATAAAAGCACTTGTAATAGTTAGTTACTATTCCCGTATATCCATTATTTTCCAACACAAATTCATATAAAATCAACAGAGACCATAATTATATAACCTCAAGAAACTATGTTGGTAAACATCAATCTCTTGCAAGCTACATGGGAATGATGTTTCAATGATCATGAACTCTTAAGAATAGTCATATTGAAGTTATTGTTATTTTGTTAAGTACGTTTGTTTCTGCTCGCTTTGGCTATTACACACATGACTCCTCAATGAAAGATCAATCGTTATATTTTTTTTACTAACTGCTATTTTCCAACTTCATAATAAGATCTTCATATTTGCATTTGGGATACATCCAAATGATAATATTGGAGGCTATACAATTGACTACATCACTTATTGAATAGAATAATTAATGAAGGATTTTTGTTATGCTTCCTCAAAAAATGATATTTCAATTGACATTTAGAATAAACATAAATTGATAACAAAATAAGTGGTATATAGAGCAAATTAAGTTGGACTTTGAGATGAGTAAAGTAAAGTAATTACCATAATATCTTTAATAGTTGCCTCTGACACATTAAAAAGCTGCTTAGGCTCAATATAGAGTAAAATAAAACAGTATTGATAGAGGTGCACAGCGTTGAGGGTCACTGGATGTCTTACTTCTCAAGATAGAGGCTAGTAAACTTGTTGAATAGGCATATTCATAACACTTCTCCTTCCGACCTTCCAGCACCGGGCAAGTGTCAGACTCTATACATCGTATTACCACTTAGCAGAGTCCTGTGTTTTTAATAAACAGTCGCTATCCCCTGTCTCTTTCCTAATCAAAAGATAGGAGAACACCCCTTCTCCCGAAGTTACGGGGTCATTTCTACGATTAATATCTTCTTTATCTTCTTTCGAAGACAAAGCCTAATTAGTCAAGTCAACCATACATCAATAATTCCAGGGGCTTTCACTTCCACACGTCTTCGCTCGGAACAAGAATTGGGGATCGGATGCGGGCGAAATTCTCGCCAATGGCTGAGATGTTCAGTCGACTCCCTCCCCCTTTGTGGTCATTATTATGAAGTGGAAGTTCCCCGATCGGCACGAAAAAAAGGCTTTAGTTGGTCTGATAAGCGTGCATATGATTTCCCCGCCGGGGCTTTAGCGCACTTGACTTATCTTAACGGATTTATTACCGTGATCAATTCACTACCAGTGCCCATGTGGCCGAGGTTGTCCCGTTGTGACTTGTGAAGATCAATTCTCTTTTATTTTTACTGGTTAAGTGATACCTTCTTTAGAATAATCAAAGACAATATATGTTTGTTGGACCTTAGCTTGTTGAAGTGAGTTGGAGCTCTTTCTATATCTCAAGTGTAACATACAAAGATAGTCGAAATGGTAAATAATAAATAAATAGCTAGTATTTTTTAAAAAAATATTAGTAAATCTCATAGTGTAAATGCGAGTCACAAAGCAACGTAAATATCTTATCCTGCAAAGTTAAAATTAGTCAAAACTCACACCAACAATTCTTAGGTTAAATGAGCAAAGAAAATTATATAAATCTCACAGTATTATCTAATGACGTTGAGGATCCTCATATTGTTTGTAATTATAATTAGTCATCACCTGTCATGGTTACTAATGTTGGAAATTTATTAACGTGGAATTAAGATTATCCCTTTATTTATTACTCGAATAATTGAGATTCCGCGCATCGAAAACGTCGTTTCCACACACGTAGTGTCAAGTATCGCAAATTTCATTAGTGAAAGAGATATTGGTACGTGAGTAAACGTTTGAGAATGAAATGATGAACGGTCGTTGGTTAAATGACATGTGTTCCACGTTGGTAAGTGAAGGAAGAAGTGTACGAAGTGTAAGATCGAAACGAGTCGGAAAAGGGCCGCGGCGTCACCGCGGAGTCGGGGCCCCGTAGCACCACCACCTCAAGGGTCACGACGCTGGTTGGTCTTCTGGCTACTGGAGCCACGACGCTAACGAGGCAGTGTCTGTGTGAACGGAAGTCCAAAAGTTTGGCTGATTATGGGGACGTTTTGGGGCATTAAGATGTCAGTTTCTCCTCCATAAATCAATCATTATTTGGCTGCATTACTTCGTGAATTAAGTGGCCATTACATGACACTTAAATGACCATTACATGGGCACTTGAAGAGGCATTCTTACACAACTATAAGACTTGTGATCAATTGGAGAATGGACTTCACACTTGTATAATTCAGATTTTTTGAATTCGTCATCTCTAAGCACTATTTCACACACTCAAAGGTTCTTCTTGAGAACACTTGAGTTTCCTTTGCTCATTTGTTAGTTGATGTTTTATCTTGGGAAACAGTTACCCATTAACCTAAAAAGATATATACGGGACAATAATGTCTTAAGGACATAGTGAATATCACTCGACTCAGCAGCACCCTTGTATCACTACCAGATTCAGCGTCTCTTGGTTTCAGGTTATCAAGATCAAGGAGTTTGTTGCAGTTAAACGAAGACCCCAAGAAAGACTCAAGAACGCAGATTCAAGACGGATCAAGAACTCATAGTTTACTGTAGCCACAACTCTTGTTGGCTACAAGATTGTTAACCATTGTAATTCATTTATTTATCCTTTCGAAGTACTTGTAATAGTTGCATACTATTCTCGTACATCCATTGTAACTCACATTTTAAGACATTATTTGTACTAGTGCTAGAAAGATGTTCGCCAACAGATATAGTCCTAAATCTGGATGTGGTTTTCTTGATGAAAATAGTTCCGTTGACAGTTCTGTTAACAATTCTAAGACTGTCTTTGTCAACAACAAATGTTTCAAATATGGTCCTAGTTTTGGATCTCTCTTTGACGACAGTTACAAATTTGTCTTTTTGCTGCATCTTATGATAAGAAGGATTTAGATACGCAATCCAATAACGTGACTGGCGTGGGTCAGAATCTAAAGGTCTAAGGTAATAATTCTTCATTGTCCATAATATGTTTAGAGAATTTCTGAATATTAGGGAATAAATAAAGATAAGGAATGTGAAGTGTTTTCATTAAAAACTTATATTTCCTACACCCTAAAATCAGAAATTGGATAACTCACCTTCCCACTTAAATATTGGATTGTTATAAACAACGGCCTAAAAGATATGGACTTAGGTTGTAATAAATTGGATTAATAGACAATCCTAAGTAAGGGAAGAGGACAAGAGACAACCCTGTCACGGTTTCCGACAGAAGATTCGTCTTTTGACAGGATAGTATTGGACACTAAGTCATACAAAGCCTACGGGCGACTGGAGTGGTCCAGAGTTTTCTAGATCTTAAACGATCTGATGGCCAAAAGAAAGGCAGAAAAGAAATTGCACACTCAATCTGCCAAGACAACTGGAGTGGGCCAGAACATCTAGATCTCATACGATCTGATTACACCCTAACTACGGGCAAAAGGTTGTTCATGTGAAACAATGTCACTTCTAAACTAGAAGGACTTGGAGAGGTTGTCCTCAAAGGACTTCAGGGAATGAGATCACTCTAACCATACGTGACACAGTCCCAAACTTGGTTTCAAGGACATTATCGGTCAAGCTGGTTGAGACTAGTCCAACAGTTCTGTAATAACTAAGAATGATACAGTATGTCTTTAGCCAAGTGAATGACATATTTGTAATCCACGCATCTATGCTTTCATAGATTAAGACACATTAAATAGAAAGTAATTCTAAACTAATTAAGTTGAGATTGTTGTCGTCTGTCGACATAAACCCTCAAAATGAGTATGAGGTAGGCGAAGAGGCAAAATCATATTTCCATTCCGTCAAAAGGAATAGAAAAATAAGCACCACTCCTCTATAACTTGGTAACACCTACATGGGTGATTTGAAGCTTTTACGAAATAGATGGGGGAGACAAGCTCGTTGTGACCTTCATTGACGATGGTGCAACGTATTGGTTCATTTGTTTATTGAAAAACAAAGATGCATTTGTTGAAGTGGATGAGCGCTACAAAGCAGAAGTTGAAAAGCCTACAGATTGAGAAATTTGTAGGGATAGATGGGGAGAATATGAAGCATCGTTCATCAAAAGACTGCTCCTTACTCACCTCAATCTAACTGTGTTAGCCAAGCGCAGATCCGTACACTCAAGATATGTGGGGTAAGGCGATCCATACCGCTAATGCGATTCTCAACGGAATTTCGCATAAGGATAAGTATAATCCTCCATGTGAAACATGGAAATGATCTCATCTACAAAAGGTTGTGATATGGGGTGACTTGGTAGAGGTTTGGAATACCGAAAGAGGTTAAGTTTGACCTACGACTGTAGATTGCCTATCCACTGGATCTACAAATAATAGTAGTGCTTATGGCATCTTGGGTCAAAGAATGATGAATTATTTGAAGATAATTTTTCTTAAGAAGGAAAAAGTAGTATTTGCTCGAGGTTAACAAGAACCCGCGAGTGCCTGACTCTCTGAAACTAGTCATTCCAGATCTACAGGACTCAAAAGTTACTGAATATCAGAAACTTAAGGTTCCAGATCTACAGATCTCAGGGATTCAAGATGTTGAACCAAACCGGAGCAAAAGATGGGACAAAGACTTGTGTTAGGCCTCTATCTTGGATGGTTGAGAATGAACCACAGACAGTTAAAAAATTGTTGTCTCCAGAAGCGCTGCTTTGGAAAGAAACTACAAATAGAGAAATAAACTCCATCAGATAGAACCATGTTTGTGTGATGGTTGGCCTTCCTCCGGGAAAAGAACCTTTGGTTGTAAAAGTGGATACTCAAGTGTTATGATATGGATCGATTGACGAGTATAAGACGTCGGCTATTTGGACATGCGCTCCAATGTAAATAGCTTAACATTCAGGGCCACCGCAGTCTTGTGTGACATGGTTGTTAAGACAGTCTTCCTAACCGGAGAGTTGGTTTGATGGATTGTTGGGCTTCTTCCTGAACTTCCATTTTGGTCCCTGAAATGTTTACATTTTGGTCCAGGGAGTTTCAGATAAAATAGAAATAATAAATCTGACTACATAAACATTGACTCTGAAGCTAGAAAGTTAACAGTTGGAAAACCAAAAGTTCGAAAGTGGAAAAAGAAAGTAATACGGAATAACCCGATGGGTATGTGGTTCCAGGGAAGAGAATAAAGTTTGTTGATATGTCAAATCTTTGTGCGGGCTAAAACAAGCCCCGAAGCAATGGTGGAAAAACTTTGATAGTACTCAACCATTGAAGGGTTTATCCATAAATAAGTATGACAAATGTGTCTACTTGAAAGGTAATTCTAACTCGGTGATGATATGACTTTACGCAGACGGCATGTTGATCACAGAGAGTAGTCCTAGTTTGACCCTAGAGACTAAGAACACGTTGAAATGATGTTTCAATATGAAGGATATGGATATTGCAGATGACATCTTAGGAATTAGAATTTCTAAGACATCTAACGGACTGATCTAATTCCAAACTCATTTGTGAGGTGTTTAGACAATTTCGTTGAAGTCACCAATGGATATGAATCATATAATTGATTTGAATCATGGTGCACCTATATATCAAGAGAG
The DNA here is from genome assembly GCA_029844215.1 of Przewalskia tangutica. Taxonomy (NCBI): domain Eukaryota; kingdom Viridiplantae; phylum Streptophyta; class Magnoliopsida; order Solanales; family Solanaceae; genus Przewalskia; species Przewalskia tangutica. Next base: position 136,758,357 of record CM056718.1, on the reverse strand, counting down.
ATATACACGGGTCACATATAGTTCAATGTATTTTACACCGTATAACTGACATGGTATCGACTTATAAAGAAGAACTGTTGAACTAAGGTTCACTAGTAATGATCAATAGAATGCGTTAAATCAGATGTGATGACATCTGAACTATTAGCTTATATATGGATTATGGTATTCTGGATGTCCAGTAGTTCTGGGAGAACTCAGTGATGCAAACTGACATCTGACTTGAAGAACACCAAAGCCATAATTGGATATGCATGGCGTGTCTTTGAAAAATCCTCTAAGCAAACTTGCATCGGTCGATTCGTGATGGAATCGGAGTTTATCGCTTTGTACAAAGCATGATTAGAATTTGAGTAACTTCACGACCTCTTAGAGGATGTCCCTTATTAGGAGTAACTTATGCCTTCGTCAGTTATACACTGTAAGGGCACGGATGACGGCGTCTGGATAGATCTATCGGAGACATAAGATCGTATGGCAGTTGATCATCTCGGGTGACACATCCTTGATTACTAAATCAAAGGATATAACGGACCCTTTAATTAAAGGACTATCCGAAAATCAAGAGTTCTCCCAGTCTAGGGGAATTGGCTTAAAATTGAAACTATAAGGACTGATATGGTGGAAACCCAACCATACTAACTAGAGATCCCAAAAATTTGGTTAAATGAGAAAACTAAATCTTAAAGGTTCAGTTGAGCGCTTCGGTGGAAGCAAGAGCACTTCAGATGATGATTTCTATAAAGAAATATGAATTCAAAGTCGTTCCCGTGATAGACCTTAAAGTTCTACATGCATGGTGGGTAAAAGTTAAGATTCCAAAACCTTTAATGATCCTCAACAATTGAGATTAGGTTTGGAGAAACTTGTAATTAAGCCTAACACTTATAAAGTAGGGTATAGCAGGATACCTTATAAGAGATCACCTATTTAAGTGTGAGAACAGACCACCTCAAACGAACGCACTTAAGAATCCAAGTGTGTCTACGACCACAATGGACAAAATATTAAGAAGAACAGAGTAAGGAAAGTTGTTGTGTTGGTACCGTTGTCTTGGCTTTCACTTAACAATGACAGTTCAAGACATCACGTTCACCGCGCAGTAAGTAAGTCCGATGGTATTCAACTATAGAAGGTTCAAAGCTACGACTACCTATCCAGATGCAACATCGGTTCGCCGAAAGATTGCTAGAAATACACCTTGTGAGTACGCCAAAATCTCTTTCAAGAAGGGATTGTTGGAAATTTACTAATGTGGAATTAAGTTATCCCATTATTTATGACTCAAACAATTGGGATCCCGCACGTCGGAAACGTTATTTCCACACACGTGCACACGTAGTGTCAAGTATCATAAACTTCATTAGTGAAAGAGATATTGGTATGTGGGTAAATGTTTGAGACATGAAATAATGGATGATCATTGGTTAAATGACACCGGTTCCACGTTGGTAAGCGAAGGAAGAAGTGTACGACGTGTAAGATCGAAACGAGACGAAAAAGAGCCGCGGTGGCATGAGTCGTGGCGCTGGTTGGTCTTCTGGCCACTGGAGCCACAGTGCTATCGAGGCAGTGTCTGTGCGAGCGGAAGTTCAAAAGTTCGGCTGATTATGGGGACGATTTGGGGCATTAAAATGCCAGTTTCTCCTCCATAAATCAACCATTATTTGGTTGCATTACTTGGTGGATTGAATGGCTATTACATGGTCACTTGAAGAGGCCTTCTTACACTACAATATATTGAGGCCTTTGAGTCAATTGGAGACATACTACACTCAGATGAGCACTTTGGTTGAAGTAAGAGCACTTTGGATAATGATTTCTGTAAATAACATGAATCCAAAGTCGTTCCCGCAATAGAAATTAAAGTGCTACCTACATGGTGGGTAGAGGTTAAGTTTACAAAACCTTTAATGATCCTCACGGGTTGAGGTTAGGTTTGGGGAAATTTTTATTGGTACCTAACACTTATAAAGTGGGGTATAACAGGATACCTTGTAGGAGACCACCTATTTAAGTGTGAGGACAGGGCGTCTCGAATGAACACACTTAAGAATCCAAGAGTGTCCACGACCACAACGAACAAAATATTAAGAAGAACAAAGTAAAGAAAGTTATTGTGTTGGTACTATTTACTTGGATTACAATAAACGCTGACGGTTCAAGACATCACATTCACCGCACAGTAAGTAAGTCCGATGTTATTCAACTAAGAAAGGTTCAAAGTGGAAGATACATCTCTTGATGCAACATCAATCCGCTGAAAGATTGCTAGAAATAGGCACCTTGTGAGTGCGCCAAAATCTTTTTCATGAGGAGATTATTGGAAATTTATTAATGTGGAATAAAATTTATCCAATTATTTATGACTCGAACAATTGGAGCCCCGCACATTAGAAACGTAGTTTCCATACACGTGCACACGTTGTACCAATGGTCGTAAATTCCTTAGCGAAAAAGATATTGGTATGTAAGTAAAATATTTGAGACATAGAATGATGGACGGTCATTGGCCAAATGACGAGTGTTCCACGTTGGTAAATAAAAAAAGAAGTGTGCATAATGTAAAGATTGGAACGGGTCGGAAAGGGCCGTAGAGTCGAGAAGGGTCGCGGTGTTGCGACGCTGCGGTGCTTCTGAGGTTAGCCACGATGCTAATTCAGTCCCAGATCACTGGAGCCGCGGCTCTCCCGAGGCATAGCCGCGACGCTAATTAGGCGATGCCCAGGCTGAAAGTCTGAAACTGAAAATCTAATTTTGGAGACCTTTGGGCCCACAGTGGCATTCATTCTAGCATTATTCATCTATTACTTGGCTGATAAATGGTTGTCATTACTTGGGCAATTCATTGTCATTACATGGGTGATTCAATGTCATTACTTTATTTGAAGAGACAAAATCTTACACTATAAATTGAGGCCTTTGGCTTAATTATTAGACACTTGGGAAAAACTTGCAAGACTTGAAACATTTGCATTTTCAGAATATCTTATTCATCTCTAACATAATTCAATACTCAAAGTTCTTCAAGAGAAAAACTTGAGTTTCCTTTGCTCAAGTTTTTAGTAGTTGTTTTATGTTGGAAGACTATTGTCTATCAACGTAAAAGGATATATATGGGGCAATCTTGTCTTAAAGTCGGAGTGTCATCACTCGACTCATCACATTTGTAATACTTTCAGATTTAGTGTTTCTTGATTTCAGGTTATCAAGATTCAAAAATCTTTCTGCAGTTGGTACAAAGATTCAAGATTGATTCAAGAAATCAAAAGGCTTGTTGTTGTTTACTACAAGCTTGTTGCTATTGTAATATTTATTGTTTATCCCTTTGAAGAACTTGTAATAGTTATTTAGTATTCTCGTACAACTTTATTTCCAACACTCCATTCCCTCCTTACGTTACAAGCGTATTCATTTTTAAATACTCGTTGTTGACTTCAAATGCTTTTTTCGAGTTGCTTCTTGGGTATTCAGTTATTATTCATTGTTACTGAAAGTATGTATATCCTAGAGACAATCATTATTAGGAACAGTGTACTTGAACACATTCATATTATTAATAAGATTGATATATTTATGGCATTTATAATTATTGGATTATTATTTGATTGTTTGTAATTATTCATTAATGTGCATCACTTGAGCTTACATTGTCATTAATAGAGTGAGATATTGATGATAGAGCGTAACTCTCAAAATAGACTCGACTAATGATCATCGAGAATATGATATTGATGATATGTTATAAGTCGACATGTGGTCTGCATCACATTCTTGGAGAATGTAGTATGTCTCACTTGCTACTAGACTTGTTATTAGCAATGGTTACTAGATGGGCAGATGAATACTTTTGGAAAGTATTGGTATACCCAATTGATAAACTATTTGTTATATATGTCTATAGTGTTATCAGCGTGTGAGAGATAAACGTCCTTTGACTTGAGGCAATGCACACCTGGTTTACAGAGTAATGTACTTTGACCCTGTCCTAAGCTTAAATTCCTTATAGGATAAGATACGGCTTGTGTTGGGTGGATTACGATGTAAACTAAGGTGGTAGTTGAGCCAAGAATATGATTCATTTCTCGATTGGATATTCGAGAGAACACTCAACTTCTCAGTGATATTAGGTCGACCAAGTCATTGGCCAATGCAAGAGACATTTTAGAATATGGTCTAGTTGTCGACTAATATAGATGAGATAAAGTGATAAAGCCATTTGTATAGACACATGACAAATCCTAAGCTTGATCGAGTATGTCACAAATGAAAAAGAATTTATCATCTCACATAAAGGTTATGTTTGCTGGATTCATGTAAATATACTTTACATATTGAGTTCGTCATGCAGTTTAAGAGTTCCGTATTGACCTTAATTGGATTAGTGTCGATATGTGAAGGCATATAGAGTCACACTATGTCGATTGTCTTTTCGATCTAAGGGTGTATTGAGAAAGTATTAAGTATTCAATTTGGAATTGAGAAATTTAAATTGATAATAACTATGGGATAATTTCTATTTGATAGAAATTATTTAATTAAGTCGAAATTAGATTTTGAATTTAATTAAACGTGGTGAATATATATTGATGAAATGGGACGTAAGGAGTTGCGGTGCCTACCAGGCTGAGCCACAACTCTGACCCGCACCGCGACAACTACAAGGATGAGCCACGACACCGACCTAGTTGTAGGCCCAGTCAGACTGGCCAACTGCACCTCGGTTTTAGGTCAAGCTTGGGGTCTAACCCTAATCCGGTTTTGACCTAAAATCAACTATATATACAACACTAAACCTTATTATCAACAAAATTAATTGAAAACTACTTTCTAGACTTAGAGTTTAGAAAAGAAACTCTCTCAAACCTCTGCCAAAATTTCCTGGCTTTCTTGACAGAGAAATACACTGTATCAAGGCGCTTGCAAATCGAAAGAACAACCGTGTGTAATTCCTAAGTGAAGATTCTAGATTAACACAACATGTAAGTTTATTATTTAAAGTCTTTACAGGTTTGATTGTCATATAACCATACCAGAATGTATTGTTGGGGTAAGTAAGTAAAAAATTTAACCTTTCGATGTGTCTTACTTGTATGTTTTGAATCCAACAAAACCCTACAGTGGTATTAGAGCGCAAACTGGTTCAATGGTTATATAACAATTGAATAACATAATAATATGGGTTAAACATAAAACTTGGTTTTCAAACTAAATTAAAATAAGGCTTCTTGAAATCCTACATGCCTTGACTGAATCGTTAACCTTTTGACGTCACCCTAAATTATCAACTACGCTAAATCGAGGAAGTCATTCCATTCTAACTCTAACTAAACCAAGTGCAGATATTCGGTTCATTGCAAACATGGTTCACGATGAAGAATGGGTAGGAACAGATGATACTTGATATGTGAGTTATTGATATTGGTGGGTGATGATAAAGGCCCCTATACATAATACGCGATTAAAAGCTTCGTTTTAAAATTCTGGACTTATTACACAGTAGGCACCGCGACTCCATTGTGGAGCACTACAACCCTAATATACAACAGATGTCGAAAGGCATCTGCCATGCCACCGCCGCTGCTCTATGGTGGAGCGCTGCAGCGCCAATTTATTGCAGAAGGAGAAAGGCTTCTGCCTCACTAGTGTCGCAACCCTAATGATTGGAACCATGACGCCACCTATCTAGAAAATAAAATTTTCAGATTTCAAAATATTTAACTCACGATTATTATTATACAATATATTATTTGATAAGTATACTGTTTATGTGTTAAATGTCAACATGTTTGTCATTTAAATTAGTAAAATAGTGTCAGCGAATAATTTTTTGGGTAGACGACGCTCAGTATGTGTTTAAACCGCTTAATATCATGCTTAGGAAGGTGGTATCCAATATATGCTAAAATGACTTTGCATGATAGTTAAGACACTTTATTTGATAAAGCATGCTAGATTCGATCTTGGTTAAAACCCTAAGTTAAAATATTCTCCAAAATTTAATCAAGTATTTAAAATGAACGTGTCGTCCGTTATAATTGATTGTAGTATAAAATCCGTTTCGGCGAGATGAGTATTTATGCCACATTATTTGCTCTAAGTCTACGAGGACTCAGACTCTTTCATAAATGCATGTTAAATGTAGAAGTGAGTGATAAACCTTCATGAGTATTTACAATACATTGTTTGCTCTATTAGGAAAAACTCACTTAGATACATAATTGCAATCGCATAACAGGTTGACTTGTTAGGCTGTCTTGGCGCCATAGCGTCAGACAAGCTGAGGGACGCAGATCATTTATTTAGAACATTCGGTCAAACAAGAGTTACATATTATTTGTAATTGGTTTGGAGATCTACCAGGTTGTGTTATTGAAGTTATCAGCCACAACAAACGTGGAGATAACATGAACTTGGATCTTAATCCATTATGACCATATTTGATATGAGTCTGTATTCTTCCATGGGGTCGAAGAGTATGTTAAAATAGTGGAAGCTAATTAAATTAAAGGTTATGTTAATTAGTTAACGAATGTGTTCAGTAGAAATTGTATTAGAGTTTAATTTCAAGTCTATCTATTTTTTCAGTATAAAATGCTGAATCTATCGCTAAAAATGTTGATTGAAAGAAACAAGTTGACTGGAGCAAACTATCTTGACTGATTAAGAAATCTATGACTGGTGTTAAGACTAGAAATAATTGAGTATGTATTAGACAAAGTGTTCCCCACAGTCCATGCTGAAGATTCTACTGAGTATGCCCTATTTGACAAGGTGGCTTATCAGAAACATATAGATGATGATACATCGGCACAATGTGTAATGTTGTCCTCCATGATTGAGGAGTTACATCGGCAACATGAAAACATGGCTCCCAACGAGATGCTAGAACACTTGAAGAGTCTCTATGACTCACAGTCTCAGACAATGAAGTATGAATTATTGAGAGATCTTTTCAAGTGTAAGTTGAATGAAGGGGTCAAGTGTCAGCGCATGTTATGAAGATGATTGGATTGGTAGAAAAGTTGGCTTCGATTGGAACGAAGCTGCCTGCAAATGTCTCTGTCAACCTGATCCTGAATTCACTTCCTGGTTCATTTGAGAATTTCATTGTGAACTTCAATATGAATGGAACCAAGACAAGTCTTCTATAGCTTCACAACATGTTGAATACATTTGAATCATCTACCTCTAAAGGAAAAGTTTTGCTCATGGTGGGCTTATATATCAAGTTCAAACCCAAGAGTAAGAACATGCAGAAGAAGGGTAAGACAGTTGTTATACCCATAGTTTTGAAACCTAGAGGAGGTGTTCAGAAGAAGGCAAAGGTAGTTGCGGATGTGTGCCTCAACTGCAAGAATAAGGGGCACTAGAAGAAGGACTGCACAACTTCAGGAGGAGGCAAACCACTAGGTGCTTCTGGCTCTGTTGGATAATGTATGTTTGTCATTGAAATAAATATGTCTATAAGTAACTCTCACTACTGGGTATTAGATACCGCTTGTGGCTCACATATTTGTAATAATGTGCAGGGTCTAGTTGACAGCAGAAAGGTTGGACCATGAGAGGTAGACATGTGCGTTAGAAATGGAGCACGAGTGGATGTTGAACGCGTGGAAACTTATCGACTAGATTTACCTTCAGGCTTTTGTTTAGAACTAAATCATTATTATTTTGTTCCCTCGTTGATGAGGAATATTATTTCTATCACAATTTTAGACATTGAGGGTTTTTTCTCATTTATTGCCAATAACAGTTATGTACTGTCTTTTAATGGTTCTGTTTGTGGAAATGCTCCGCTTGTGGATGATTTGTATGTTCTAAACTATAGTCATGAAATTTTCAATGTGCAAAATAAATGAGTTAAAATAAGTAATCCAAGAAATCCCACCAACTTATGGCACTGTAGACTTGGTCACATCAATGAATCAATGATAACAAGATTAATGAAGTTAGACTATCTAGATCCATTTGACTTGGAATCCTATGGTAACTGTGAATCTTGCTTGAGAGGAAAGATGGTCAACAAGCCACTTTCTGGGAAAGGTGTTCGAGCTAAAGAGGTGCTTGAGTTGGTCCATACTGATGTATGTGGGTCATTTTCAACTCAAGCTAAGGGGGCTTCCCTTACTTCATCACTTTTACAGACGATTTCACAAGGTTTGGGCATGCGTATCTTATGAAACACAAGTCTGAAGCCTTTGAGAAATTCAAGGAGTACAAGTCAGAAGTAGATAACCAACTTGAAACAAGTATCAAGACACTTCGATCAGATCGAGGAGGTAAATACTTAAGTAAAGAATTTCTGTATTACTTGAAGCCTCATGGAGTCCAATCACAATGGACACCTCATGGAACGCCACAAATGAATGGTGTAGCGGAAAGGAGCAATCGAACCATATTAGATATGGTTAGATCCATGATGAGTTTCTCAGCTCTACCAACATACATTTGGGGATATGCATTGCAAAGATCAATTTACATTCTTAACATGGTTCCTCCAAAGCCAGTAAAGAAAACTCCATATGAGATATGGAATGGCAAGAAGTCAACACTTAAAACACATGCGACCTGGGTGCGCTATTTATGTAAAGAAGATGCTTATTGACAAGTTGAAATCTAAAAGTGGGAAATATTATTTTGTGGGGTATCCAAAGAAAACTAAGAGATACTATTTCTATCTTCCTATAGAACATAAGGTCATTGTTTCAAGAAATGCAACTTTTCTTTGAAGAAGACTATGTCTACAAGGAGCAGAGCTGCAATAAGATATAACTTGAAGAAATTCAAGAACCACAAGATAACACAGAAGATGAACCCTTGTCAAATGACCTAGACAAGAATTCAGTGGGAGTATTTGGTGAAGATTAGGTACTTATAGTACGCCCTTTAGCCAGTGGAAGTATTGCGAGAGATAGTGCAGAAATGCAAGACTCTCATACATAACCAATGAAAGATGATACAATGATTGTACATCATTCCATTCAGGAAATACATGAAAATGACATTCTTGAAAACTCTCAAGGTGGTGGATTTTCCAACACATAAAGACTTTCTCACAATCAGAATGTAACAAATACTGAAACACAGAATAATCAACTCTGTAGGACCACTAGGACTCATCGTCCGCCTAAAAGACTTAATCTCTTTGTTGAAACACACAATGAGATAAATATTCCTGATGACGATGAACCTATAACCTACAACAAAGCTATGTTAGACATTGATTCGCAGAGATGGCAAAAAGCCATGAAATCTAAGATGGACTCGATGTACATCAATCAAGTTTAGAACTTGGTTGATTTTCCAACAGGGGTTAGACCCATAGAATGCAAATGGGTCTTCAAGAAGAAGATTGATGCATATGGAAAAGTACGGACTTATAAGGCAAGATTGATGGCTAAATGTTATAATCAAAGGCATGGGGTCGATTTTGACGAAACTTTTTCACATGTTGCGAAAATTAAGTCCATTCGTATTTTGCTTGCAATAGCCGCATACTATGATTATGACATTTGGAAAATGGATGTTAAAACTGATTTTCTCAATGGTAACCTAATTGAGGAAGTGTATATGATACAACCTGAGGGTTTTACATCCATGACTAAGCCCAAAGCAGAATGCAAGCTACAGAAGTCCATTTATGGACTTAAGCAAGCCTCAAGAAGTTGGAATATTTGCTTTGACAAAACAGTCAAATTATTTGATTTTGTTAGAAGCAAAGAAGATCCCTACGTTTATAGTAAGTGCAAAGAAGGAATTATTGTCTTTATTGTTATATATGTAGATAACATATTAATAATAGGAGACAATAAGACTCTCATGCAATCAGTCAAGGAATGGTTATCCAGCACTTTCATGATGAAGGACTTGGGTAAAGCCTGCTACATTCTTAGAATTAGGATCTATAGAGATAGACCTAATAGATTGTTGAGGCTGTCACAGTCCATATACATAGACAAAGTGCTAAGATGATTCTCTATGGAAAATTCCAAGAATTGAGGTCTTCATATGGGTCAAGGCATCAAGTTATCAAATAAGGATAATCCTTCTACTATTGCAGAACTTGAACGCATGAAAAGAATCATATATGCTTCAGCTATAGGATCAATCATGTATGCCATGACATGTATGGGGCCAGATGTGGCCTATGCACTTATTATGACTTGCAAATTCCAGCAGAATCCTGAAGAAAAACACTAGAAATCAGTCAAGAGTATTCTTAAGTATCTTAGACGAACTAAAGAATATTTCTTAGTCTATGGTGGACAAGAGAAACTAGTGGCTACTGGTTACACTGATGCTAGCTTCCAGACAGATCTTGATGACTTTAAGTCTCAATCTGGATATACCTTCATATTCAATGGTGGAGCAATGAGTTGGAAAAGTTTCAAACAAGTAACAACTGCTGATTCGACAACTGAAGTCGAGTACATTGTTGGATCAGAAGTTGGTAAAGAAGTTGTCGCGATATCTGAGTTCCTGAAAGAACTAGGGGTTGTTCCAAGTGGCACTTGTCCAATAACGATTTATTGTGACAACACTGGTGCGATTGCGCAAGCTAAGGAACCAAGATCAACAAATAGAAAAAACATGTACCAAGAAAATATCACATACTCAGGGAGGTGGTGGAAACTGAAAAAATAAGATTAGACTATGTCACCATAGATGATAATCTAGTTGACCCATTTACTAAACCATTAAGCATAGTTAAGTATAATGGTCATTTTTGAAAACATGGATGTTAGATACATTGGAGATTGGCTCTAGGCCAAATGGGAGATTGAAAGTATGTATGTCCTAGAGACAATCATTATTAGGGACAAATGTACTTGAACGAATTCATATTATGAATAAGATTGATATATTTATGGCATTTACAATTATTGGATTATTATTTAATTATTTGTAATTATTTATTAACGTGCATTTCGAGATTACGCTGTCATTAATAAAGTGAGATATTGATGATAAAACATAACTTTCAAAATAGCCTCGACTAATGATCATCGAGAATGAGATATCGATGATATGTTATAAGTCGACATGTGGTCTGCATCACATTCTTGGATAATGTAGTATGTCTCACCTGCTACTAGCAATGGTTACTAGTGATGGACATATGGATACTTTTGGAAAGTATTGGTATACCTTGCTGATAAACTATTTGTTATACATGTCTAGAGTGTTATCATCGTGTGGGATATAAAGGTCATTTGACTTGTGGTCAATGCGCACCTGATTTACAAAGTAATGTACTTTGACCCTATACTAAGCTTAAATTCCTTATAGGATAAGATACAACTTATGTTGGGTGCATTACGATGTAAACTAAGGTGGTAGTTGAGCCAAGAATATGATTCATTCCTCGGTTGGATATTCGAGAGAACACTCAAATTCTCAGTGATATTAGGTCGACCAAGTCATTGACCAATGCAAGAGACATATTTAGAATATGGTCTAGTTGTTGACTAATATAGATGTGATAAAGTTATCAAGCCATTTGGATAGACACATGACAAATCCGATCAAGTGTGTCGCGAATGAAGAGAATTTATCATCTCACATAAAGGTTATGTTTGCTAGATTCATGTAAACGTACTTCACATATTGAGTTCGTCATACAGAGCAGTCTAGAAGTTCTGTATGGACCTTAATTGGATTAGTATCGATATGTGAAGGCCTATAGGGTCACACTATGCCGATTGTCTTTTCGATCTAAAGGTGTATTGAAAAAGTATTAAATGTTCGATTTGGAATCAAGATATTTAAATTGATAATAACTATGGAATAATTTCTATTTGATGGAAATTATTTAATTAAGTCAAAATTGGATATTGAATTTAATTAAACGTGCTGAATATATATTGACGAAATGGGATGTAAAGAGTCGCGGTGCCGACCCAGCAGTAGGCCCAGTCAGACTGGCCCACTGCACCTTGGTTTTGGGCCAGGCTTGAGGCCAAACCCTAATCCAGTTTTGACCTAAAAATCAACAATATATACAACACTAAACCTTATTATCAACAAAATTAATTGAAAACTATTTTCTAAACTTAGAGTTTTTAAACTAAACTCTCAAACCTCTGCTACGATTTCCTAGCTTTCTTGACAGAGGAATACACTGCAGCAAGACACTTGCAAATCGATGGGACAACTGTGTCACGACCCGAACCCGGACCCGTGACCGGTGCCTTAACCCGGGCACCCTAGTGACACAACATCAGAGAAAACCAGCGGAATGTAAACTCAAGATAAACAACCATAAGATATAGAATAGTCTAGCCCAAAATGGCTAACCCAAAAAGTACATAAACCGAACAGTTACATCCTTAACGAACCAAGTTCTGACAAGACTACAGGCCTCTAAGAATGAATAACACTATGACGGGACAGGGCCCGCCATGCCTGAATGTACAAAATATCAACGACTCCAGGGAGGACCATACCAAAAGTCGAGCCTCCGAAGAAATGGAGCTCCTGACACCTGAGTACAAGATCCTAGGAACGAGGATCTACCACCTGTTTTCCCTTACTGCGGCGTGACGCGGCCCAGAAGAAGGTCGAGACACAACGTACCAAGTATGTAAAACTGGAAAATACTGTAGTAATATCATAAGTCCAAAATACACTAAAGTTATAGATAAAACCAAATTATGTTGCACTGTGCCTTACTAATAATGAGAGTAACAAGTATACATTTTATAGCATAAAAATAGGAGGCTCATGATCAAAACAGGTACTCGCCCGTAGTATCATTAAGCAATCCTACTCCTGGGACTATTTCACCCGCATAGGTCCTGTGGACCCGCATGAGGTCATCCGCCTCGTCATAGGACTATTTCACCCGCATGGGACTATTTCACCCGCATGGATCCTGTGGATCCGCATGAGTACCATCGCGTACTCGCATGGGACTATTTCACCCGCATGGATCCTATGGTCCAGATCCGCATGAGTACAAACGCCGCACTCGCATCATGGGTAGCAAATCCATGGCATAAGTAGTAAACCATCCTATTGGAGCATACCCGTGGGCCACCCATCGTGTCAGTATGTCCAAAGGAAATAACAAGAATACCCCGGGGTTTACCCGTAATAATATATATATATAACATAGCTCATCCGGCTATCATACATAACATAAGCACTACCGGCCTATCATATCATAACATAAGCACTACCTACTATCATATCATAACATAAGCACTACCGGCCTATCATAACTTAAGCAAGTTAAGAATCACCTAACTTCTTATTAATAGTATTAATACATTCTCTCATTTTAGTATACCTAAGGCACGATCATGTCTTTTAATAAAAATCCGGGAATTTAACCCAAGTATCATGTACCTCTAACCTTTTAAGGAATAACTTTTTTTATACAAAAATTCCAAGATACTAATCACCATAGTATCAAGTTACGATTTCTTTTCAAAACAAGTCACATTTCCTTTTAAAACTATCTCAAGCTTCTAAATTAAGTGACTTCATTTCTTGTAAAACCTTAGGCAATTCATGCCTTAAAACCATTTTCCTTCCACAAGTTCAAAACATCAAAACCTTTCTCCATTAAACTTTCACAAACTAATATAACCAACTCCCCATAAAGCGGTTATATTAGAGTTAAACAATAGTAAAACACATTCCCTTAAGTCCAAGGGATTTTTATACTTTTCTTTTAAAGCGGCAAGTATCAAATACTTATAACAAACGAAGGTTTCCAAATCTTGACGTCTCGTACTACATAGGTACAACTAATCATGCTCAAGAGATAGGAAAGCTCCACATACCTCTTGGTCAATCCACAAGCTAAGTCCATTTACATGCGTAGTATGTCAACCTAAAATGACCACAATACGTTTATCAAGCTCTAATTACAATGCAGAATTTTTCCAAGTTAAAGTCACCAATTTCCTACGGAAAATTGGGCAGCGTTTCCTTTGTTTCTACATACTTTGCCACCTTTTCCAAGGTCGATTTTTAACGCTCAAATGCCATGTTTAAGGCTCTACAACCAACCAACACTGGGGATTACACACCTAAACTTTGGTGTGTAAACATTCACTTCACAAGTTACAACAACTAACCCAACAAGTCTAATGTAGTATTTAGGCAACAACATGCTCATAAAATCCCCAAACCAATTCTTTCATAATCAAACCCCATTTCTTACATGCAACTACTCTAAGTGCATTTTTTTCCAACTACAAGTTCTTCCTATTAAACATGCAACGCCCAATACCAACTACAAGAGAAGAAATGTTACCTTGAGTTTTAGCCCAACTTAATCCAACACTCACAGCCGTTTTCTCCAAGAACACCACCACAATAGTCTTCACAAGCTTGTAATAACCTTTCCTTCCTATTACACTTTTGATTTTTCCTTAGGCTAGAATTCCTCTTGGGAATTTAGAGAGAAGGATGAGCTTTTAATTTAGAGAGATGGAGTGTAAAGATGAAAAGTTGAAAGAAATGACCAAGCCTTGGTCAATATAATGCATGTGAGAAAATCGGATGGGGGACACTTGTCACCCTCCCATGGCCTCTTTAAAACAAAAATCGGACTTTCTAAGTTTTTCCGCCCAAATTTCCGCCTCGGCGCGCGACCACCTTCCGTGGCCGCGCAGCTCTGCGGACTCGGATCTTTTCGCGGCCACTGCTTCCGGCGCCATGGCTGGAACTTCAGCGCCTCGCGACTTCACCAGCCTTGGCGCGTCTCGCCTCGCGGCGCGGCTCGAGCCCCGAACGTGTTTCTCTAATTTCTCGCACGGCCCCACACGCACGGCCCGAACCATGGGGTATAACATTCTCCCCCCCTTAGAAACATTCGTCCCGAATGTTCCTTCTAGCCTTACACAAAACACAATACAAACATATCTTCTTAACTATTCCTTTGCAAATAAGAATGCTCCCCGAGCCACAACAAAACTCAAGCACAATTGCTAACCAAAACTAACAAGCAGCAAAGTAGGTTACCTGGAGGGGTAGGGAATAAGTGAGAATACTTCTTCATCATGTCATCCTCCGCTTCCCACGTCATTTCCTCCCTGTTCTCGTTCCGCCATAAGACCTTGACGGCCACGCCCTTCGTCCAAGTCGCTAACTTTGTCGATCGAGTATCGTTATGGGACTCTCCGTCACGATAGCTCCTCATACTTGGACATCATGAACCGGGTGCACTCTAGATGGATCTCCAATACATTTCCGCAACATGGACACATGAAAAACTGGATGTACCGCCTCCAAATCGGACGGCAGATCTAACTCATAGGCAACCCTGCCTACCCTACGGACAATCTGATACGGCCCAATGTACCTTGGGCTAAGCTTCCCCTTCTTTCCCAATCTCATCACGCCCTTCATGGGCGATACCTTTAGAAAAACCCAATCATCTATCTCAAATTCCAAGTGTCGACGCCGATGATCTGCATACGACTTTTGTCGACTCTGAGCTGACAATAACCGCTCCTGGATAAGCTTCACCTTATCCACTACCTGTTGTACCAAGTCTGGCCCGACTAACTGAACTTCTCCTACCTCAAACCAACCTATCGGTGACCTGCACTTCCTCGTATAAGGCCTCAGGCGCCATCCGGATACTAGAATGGTAGGTTGTTATCGGCATACTTCCACAAGAGGTAAATGATCCTCCACTACCTCGAAATCAATAACACAAGCCCGGCATATCCTCGTTGTCCGATAGTGCGCTACCGCCCGTCCGTCCGTCGAGGATGAAACGCCGTCGAGACTCACTGTCCCTAATCCTTCGAAAGACCTCTAAGTTAGCCGTGAACTGGGCTCTATCTCGATATAATCGACACCGACTCGCAAACTCACAATCTCTAATATATAATCCGCATAGTCCTACCAAAACGTCGTCCCGATCGGAAGAAAGTGGGCTGATTTCACACCACAACAATAACCCAAATGGAATCATGTCTCCTCCGGTGCGAGGTAACCCCGTAATAAAGTCCATGTTGACCACCTCCCACTTCCACATCGGAATATCAATACCGTAATAGCCCACCGCTTCGTGCTCAACCTTAACTCACGACAATTAGGACATCGGGCAACAAAACCGCCACGCCCTCTTCAAACCATCCCACCAATACATGCACTGAGGTCATGGTACATCTTAGTCGACCGGATGAATCGAATAACGAGCACCGTGCCTACCCTGAATCGGCGACGAAGTCTGTCACATCGGGAACACACAACCGCCTCGAATCTTAGCACCCCATCCGTGCTACCTCAAATAGACTCTTCTCTTCCCGAGAGCTGCATCTCGACCGTACAAAATCGGATCCTCATATCGCCGCTTCTTCACCTCCTCGACGATGGAAGACTCGGCGACCTTCGAACCCGAATTCGCATTAACGGAATCAACCAAACGAACCCCAAGGCTTGCTAATCGTGTAACTCTGACCATATCCCTTTTCTCTCGTCAACATCGATAGACTACCCATCGACCGCGACTGGGCATCCGCAACTACATTGGCCTTCCCCGGGTGGTACGTAATATCAACATCGTAATCCTTAAGTAGCTCCAACCACCGCCTCTCGCCGCAAGTTCACTCCTCTGCCGAAGATACCTTGGAGACTCTTGTGGTCCGTAAATGTCCACATGAACTCCATATAAATAATGTCTCCAGATCTTCAAGGTACGATTAACTGTCGCCGACTCTAAATCGTGAGTAGCGTAATTCCTTTCATGCTTCCCTAACCGCCGGGAAACATAAGCTCTAACCTTATCGTGTTACAAGACACAACCTAGCCCAACACCCAACGACATTACAATAATACCCTAACCTCTAGTCTCTCAAGAGGGTTAGAACTGTAGTCGTGGTCAACTTCTCTTCCGATAATCGGAAGCCTTTCTTGTACTTGCGAAATATTCGGCATCCTAAATCTCAATTACGGTTCCTGCTTTCCTTTCTCTGCAACCAAACTTGGTTACTACACTTAGATCTCGATTCTTTGCTTGCCGCATGGCTAAGACTTCCCGCCAATCACAATTTGGGAGACTTCCTTGCTCTCATCAAGCAAGAATCCTATTATTCTCTCCCACTCGTAGAGCTTATAGTCCTGTTCAACCTCAATTCACTGACTACATAATCCAATGACTTGTCAAGATTTCTTATCGCTCGAGTGTCTACTGCCTTTCCTTTATAAGTTATTTCAAGTTGTCCCGTCCCTTACCCTCCGTATTCTCTTACTATCTTTCTCGTCGACGGATGCTACTACCTTTCCTCGAGGTGTTCCTACCGCCCATTACTTACTAATGGTCTTACACTAGTACGGTAATCAGATCTCGTGCAACTTACATAACCATAGTTGTATTCTCTTTTATCCTTCCGGTCATAACCTACCTTATGCTCATTAATAGTAAAGTGTTTCTAATTTGATCCATAATCGCATAGCTTCAAATATGCGCATTACTGCATTTTTCTTACGACACTTCCCGACCATTTCGTAACGTCGTTCTTAATTACCCCAACACAATACTTTTTCCACGGATATCTAAAACCGTAACTTATGGTAATGACGACATCAAGACCTACCCGCCTCCCATCCTTCGCCTAACTACATGGGTACACATAACTCCATAATACGTAAGGCTATTCTTTTATGTAGGGAGAGAACTTATCTCCTTCAATAAACTTTCCTCGTGTCACAACCCTAATCACCGGTCCTCTCGTGGTCCCGTAATTATCTAATCATTACGCACCGCCTTAAAATCGTGGATTTTCAAAACCTACCAAAGATGCCTCATTTACTGCTAGCGCATTTATTTTATTCTTGCCTTGCACATTTCCTTGAAATTATCCGGAAGGTCGTGGCCCTTACCGCCACACCAAACCAACTCCAAGTACCTCCAAGGGCACCTAACATAAATTCCTTCAAATCCAAGTATTACTTACTTTCTGCGTCAATTTTCTCAATGAACAAGTCACACGACTTATTAAAACAAAATGCCAAAGAAGGAAGGATAATTCATCGTTACTACTACTTCACTTCCTTTCCCTTCAATAACCGACTTCAGGAACCGGTACCGAATCAATCTCTTCAGAGTCCACGTTGGCATAACCAGAGGCCAACTAGTCCGTACTCATAATGACCTCAACGTCTGTCATATGCTCGCTAGGTTTGCTAGGGTCCCACGATCAGATCGCCCGCAATTAGTATACACCGCCGCCTACCACCCATCACTCACGTGTAGTTACCTCTAAAGGTTCTCATGGATTCTCGCTTCATTTCTTTCACACTTGGTTGCTCACTTCACGGCCGATTTTTCCGTACTCCCAAACTTATTCTAGCTTACGCATATAACTTCCATAATAAAGCCGCCCCCAATCTTGGAGTTACTAAGTCAAACAATATAAGGCCATTTCCGGCTCACAACCTCGGTTCCGGAACGCGCCCACGAACCTGCATAATGATTAACGGACTTGGCTTGTTCCTCGTGACTCGCATGAATGGGACTACTATCAACCGATCCCACCCCATAAACTGCAATTCTAACTTCTCATAATACCATAGTCGTGTCGTCTTGCTCACAACAACCATTACTTACTCCACACGGATCTCATCCGTACTATCCTCTTAAGCATACCACGTAGCTTAATTTACAAACATAGCCTCCCATTGGGCCCCTTAATTAAGCTTCTTAAGGTTCCATTACTTTTTCCGACAACTCATCATCTCCTAATTTTCTCAAACTAGCACGTAAAACCTCGATGAGAGTTCCTTAACTGTTCATACCTCCCCGGTACCTATTTAGTCCTTACCAAATCCTGGTAATCTAAAATCATTCTTGGCAACACATATGTGACCCTCACACAGAAATCCGTATAGCTGTATGTCACAATACCAACTATACTACAAGTATTACCAACCTGGATACGCAATCCATATAATCTTCCCTGGGTCACTGCTGCTTCCTCGTAGCTGCAAACACCATAACCTGTTAGGGAGAGACGACCCTAACCACACAGCTCTATCGCACGATCTTAGAGTGAGAAGAATGGAAACCAATCCTAAATATCCTGCAGCCTCCTGATTATAGATGTGGTGCACAACACACCGATAATCAAGACTCTACTAGATACGGCTCAGACTCTTTCCGAGGATTAATCGCTCGATACCACTTTTGTCACGACCAACCCGACCCGTGACCTGCCTTAACCCGCACCCTAGTGACACAACATCGAGAAAACCAAATGGAATGTAAACTCAAGATAAACAACCATAAGATATAGAATAGTCTAGCCCAAAATGGCTAACCCAAAAGTACATAAACCGAATACATCCTTAACGAACCAAGTTCGACAAGACTACGTGCCTCTAAGACTTAATAACACAATGACGGGACAGGGCCCCGTCATGCCCCTGAATGTACAAAATATCAACGACTCCAGGGAGGACCATACCAAAAGTCGAGCCTCCGAAGAAATGGAGCTCCTGACACCTGAGTACAAGATCCTAGGAACGAGGATCTACCACCTGCTTTCCCTTACCGCAGATTTAACGCAGCCGGCGAAGGGGGTCGACACAACGCATCAAGTATGTAAAACTGGAAAATACTGTAGTAATATCATAAGTCCAAAATACACTGAAGTTATAGATAAAACCAAATTATGTTGCACCGTGCCTTACTAATAATGAGAGTAACAAGTATACATTTTATAGCATAAAAATAGGAGGCTCATGATCAAAACAGGGTACCTCGCCCGTAGTATCATTAAGCAATCCTACTCCTGGGACTATTTCACCCGCATAGGTCCTGTGGACCCGCATGAGGTCATCCGCCTCGTCATAGGACTATTTCACCCGCATGGGACTATTTCACCCGCATGGATCCTGTGGATCCGCATGAGTACCATCGCGTACTCGCATGGGACTATTTCACCCGCATGGATCCTATGGTCCAGATCCGCATGAGTACAAGCGCCGCACTCGCATCATGGGTAGCAAATCCATGGCATAAATAGTAAACCATCCTATCGAGCATACCCGGCCACCCATCGCACAAGTATGTCCAAAGGAAATAACAAGAATACCCCGGGGTTTACCCGTAATAATATATATATATAACATAGCTCATCCGGCTATCATACATAACATAAGCACTACCGGCCTATCATATCATAACATAAGCACTACCGGCCTATCATATCATAACATAAGCACTACCGGCCTATCATAACTTAAGCAAGTTAAGAATCACCTAACTTCTTATTAATAGTATTAATACATCCTCTCATTTTAGTATACCTAAGGCACGATCATGTCTTTTAATAAAAATCCGGGAATTTAACCCAAGTATCATGTACCTCTAACCTTTTAAGGAATAACTCTTTTTATACAAAAATTCCAAGATACTAATCACCATAGTATCAAGTTACGATTTCTTTTCAAAACAAGTCACATTTCCTTTTAAAACTATCTCAAGCTTCTAAATTAAGTGACTTCATTTCTTGTAAAACCTTAGGCAATTCATGCCTTAAAACCATTTTCCTTCCACAAGTTCAAAACATCAAAACCTTTCTCCATTAAACTTTCACAAACTAATATAACCAACTCCCATAAAGCCGTTATATTAGAGTTAAACAATAGTAAAACACATTCCTTAAGTCGAGGATTTTTATACTTTTCTTTTAAAACGAAGCAAGTATCAAATACTTATAACAAACGAAGGTTTCCAAATCTTGTACGTCTACCGTACTACATAGGTACAACTAATCATGCTCAAGAGATAGGAAAGCTCCACATACCTCTTCGGTCAATCCACAAGCTAAGTCCAATTTACCGCACGTAGTATGTCAACCTAAAATGACCACAATACGTTTATCAAGCTCTAATTACAATGCAGAATTTTTCCAAGTTAAAGTTGTCACGACCCGAACCCGGACCCGTGACCGGTGCCTTAACCCGGGCACCCTAGTGACACAACATCAGAGAAAACCAGCGGAATGCAAACTCAAGATAAACAACCATTAAGATATAGAATAGTCTAGCCCAAACTGGCTAACCCAAAAGTACATAAACCGAACAGTCACATCCTTAACGAACCAAGTTCTGACAAGACTACAGGCCTCTAAGAATGAATAACACTATGACGGACAGGGCCCGCCATGCCCCGAATGTACAAAATAACAACAACCTGTGGAGAACCATACCAAAAGTCGAGCCTCCAAGAAATGGAGCTCGACACTGAGTACAAGATCCTAGGAACGAGGATCTACCGCCGCTTCCCTTACCGCGCAGATGAACGCAGCCCCGGCGAAGGGGTCGACACAACGCATCAAGTATGTAAAAGCGAAAATACTGTAGTAATATCATAAGTCCAAAATACATTAAAGTTATAGATAAAACCAAATTATGTCAGACCGTGCCTTACTAATAATGAGAGTAACAAGTATACATTTTATAGCATAAAATAGAGGCTCATGATCAAAACAGGTACCTCGCGTAGTATCATTAAGCAATCCTACTCGGGACTATTTCACCCGCATAGGTCCCGTGGACCCGCATGAGGTCATCCGCCTCGCCATAGACTATTTCACCCGCACGGGACTATTTCACCCGCATGGATCCCGTGGATCCGCATGAGTACCATCGCAGCACTGCACGGGACTATTTCACCCGCATGGATCCTATGGTCCAGATCCGCATGAGTACAAGCGCCGCACTCGCATCATGGGTAGCAAATCCATGGCATAAATAATAACCCGGGGTTTACCCGTAACAATATATATATAACATAGCTCATCCGGCTATCATACATAACATAAGCACTACCGGCCTATCATATCATAACATAAGCACTACCGGCCTATCATATCATAACATAAGCACTACCGGCCTATCATATCATAACATAAGCACTACCGGCCTATCATAACTTAAGCAGGTTAAGAATCACCTAACTTCTTATTAATAGTTTTAATACATCCTCTCATTTTAGTATACCTAAGGCACGATCATGTCTTTTAATAAAAATCCGGGAATTTAACCCAAGTATCATGTACCTCTAACCTTTTAAGGAATAACTCTTTTTATACAAAAATTCCAAGATACTAATCACCATAGTATCAAGTTACGATTTCTTTTCAAACAAGTCACATTTCCTTTTAAAACTATCTCAAGCTTCTAAATTAAGTGACTTCATTTCTTGTAAAACCTTAGGCAATTCATGCCTTAAAACCATTTTCCTTTCACAAGTTCAAAACATCAAAACCTTTCCCATTAAACTTTCACAAACTAATATAACCAACTCCCATAAAGCCGTTATATTAGAGTTAACAATAGTAAAACACATTCCTTAAGTCCAAGGATTTTTATACTTTTCTTTTAAAACGAAGCAAGTATCAAATGCTTATAACAAACGAAGATTTTCAAATCTCAGACGTCTACCGTACTACATAGGTACAACTAATCATGCTCAAGAGATAGGAAAGCTCCACATACCTCTTCGGTCAATCCACAAGCTAAGTCCAATTTACCGCACGTAGTATGTCAACCTAAAATGACCACAATACGTTTATCAAGCTCTAATTACAAATGCAGAATTTCCAAGTTAAAGTCACCAATTTCCTACGGAAAATTGGGCAGCGTTTCCTTTGTTTCTACATACATTGCCACCTTTTCCAAGGTCGATTTTTAATGCTCAAATGCCATGTTTAAGGCTCAACAACCAACCAACACCACGGGGATTACACACCTAAACTTTGGTGTGTAAAATTCAGCCCCACAAGTTACAACAACTAACCCAACAAGTCTAATGTAGTATTTAGGCAACAACACGCTCATAATATCCCCCTAACCAATTCTTTCATAATCAACCCCATTTCTTACACGCAACTACTCTAAGTGCATTTTTCCAACTACAAGTTCTTCCTATTAAACACGCAACACCCAATACCAACTACAAGAGAAGAAATGTTACCTTAAGTTTTGCCAAACTTATTCCAACACCTTGCTAGCCTTTTCTCCAAGAACACCACCACAATAGTCCTCACAAGCTTGTAATAACCTTTCCTTCCTATTACACTTTTCAGATTTTTCCTTAGGCTAGAATTCCTCTTGGGAATTTAGAGAGAAGGATGAGCTTTTAACTTAGAGAGAGATGGAGTGTAGAGATGAAATGTTGAAAGAAATGACCAAGTCTTGTCAATATAATGCATGTAGCGTAAATCGATGGGGGACACTTGTCACCCTCCCATGGCCTTTTTAAAACAAAAATCGACTTTCTAAGTTTTTTCCGCCCAAATTTCCGCCTCGGCCATGCGCTTCCCGGCGCTGGCGCCGCAACTCTGCGGACTCGGATCTTTTGGCGCGTCTCGCTTCCGGCCATGGCTTGAAACTTCGGGCCACCAAGATTTTCGAGTCGCGGCCACGACTTCCGGCGCCCTGCTAATCACCCGCGCCGCGTTCGCCCGGCCATGCGCTGAGACTCCCGATCATGTCCAGCCCGAACCACTGGTATAACAAAGTCACCAATTTCCTACGGAAAATTGGCGCGTTTCCTTTGTTTCTACATACTTTGCCACCTTTTCCAAGGTCGATTTTTAACGCTCAAATGCCATGTTTAAGGCTCAACAACCAACCAACACCAAGGGGATTACACACCTAAACTTTGGTGTGTAAAAATTCAGCCCCACAAGTTACAACAACTAACCCAACAAGTCTAATGTAGTATTTAGGCAACAACATGCTCATAAAATCCCCCAAACCAATTCTTTCATAATCAAACCCCATTTCTTACATGCAACTACTCTAAGTGCATTTTTTTCCAACTACAAGTTCTTCCTATTAAACATGCAACGCCCAATACCAACTACAAGAGAAGAAATGTTACCTTGAGTTTTAGCCAAACTTAATCCAACACCTTGCTAGCCTTTTTCTCCAAGAACACCACCACAATAGTCTTCACAAGCTTGTAATAACCTTTCCTTCCTATTACACTTTTGATTTTTCCTTAGGCTAGAATTCCTCTTGGGAATTTAGAGAGAAGGATGAGCTTTTAATTTAGAGAGAGATGGAGTGTAAAGATGAAAAGTTGAAAGAAATGACCAAGCCTTGGTCAATATAATGCATGTGAGAAAATCGGATGGGGACACTTGTCACCCTCCCACGGCCTCTTTTAAAACAAAAATCGACTTTCTAAGTTTTTCCGCCCAAATTTCCCGCGCCTGCTTCCGGCGCGCGCCTCGTTTCCGTGGCGCGCAACTCCGCGGACCTCGGATCTTTCGCGGCTCGCTTCCTGTGGCCATGGCTGGAACTTCAGCCACCGCGACTTCACCTTGCGCGCGCCGCCTCGCGCCGCGCCTGAGGCCCCTGAACGTGTTTCTCTAATTTCTCGCACGGCCCCACACGCACGGCCCGAACCATGGGGTATAACAAACTGCGTGTAATCCCTAAGTGAAGATTCCAGATTAACACAACCTGTAAGTTTATTGTTTAAAGTCTTTACAGGTTTGATTGTCATATAACCATACTAGAATGTATTATTGGGTTAGTAAGTACAAAGATTAAACTTCCGATGTGCCTTACTTATATGTTTTGAACCCAACAAAATCCTACAGTTACCCTCCTCCTAAAATTATGAACGCTAAAATACTCGTTATTTATACTTGTAATATGTTATAGATTGTCATTAGAGGTTGTATATTACATAGTGATAACTATTTTGTTCTTGTGAGGTGATGTATATACAACATATATGAAATGTTGTAGTTGAATAGTCTATTTGTGCTCGCGTGGTTGATAAGTAAAAGTAGGTGAATCTATCTAAAGCCTCAACATTAATTATGCTTGAGTCTCGATTTTTTTCCTTTTTTCAATATAAACACCTTAATTATATCAGATTGGGTTTATCTTACTAGCATATTAGCACGCTTTGTATATTTTTATTGACATATTTTATAGCATAAACAACCATTACAGTGCAAGACTTGAGCAACATATTCGCTTTTACACGTGTTTTTAATCCTAGTCAATTTTTTCAGAGTATTTAAATTAGCCTGAAGGTGACAATTGTAATCTCTCTTGTGGAGCCTTTTTCATTAATATAAAATATATATATAGGGTGTACAATGTGGAATTCTTATACAATGGGAATCATATATCTATCATAATTACACAAGACTAAATATGACTAATTAATATTATTATTGTACACACTTTAATACACCCCCTCAGTCTGAGTGGGAGGAGACTGGACACTAAGAATGAATTTGAAGTTGAGAAAGAGTTGTCTAGGAAGACCTTTTATGATTATATTTGCATACTGATATGAAGTAGGCACATGCAATACCTTCTCACGAACAAAGTAGATATCGATCTTAATATGCTTGGTTCGCTGATGCTGAACCGGATTATGAGATAGATATATGACGGATATGTTATCACAATAAACTAAAGACGCCTTACATAATGGACACTGAAGCTCCAAAAGAAGGTTCGGAGCCAACGGATCTCAGCAACAACATTAGCAATGCCTTTGTACTCTGCTTATGCACTCGAACGGGATAATGTGACTTGTCTCTTGGCAGATCAAGAAATGAGATTATCCCCTAAGAACACACAATAGACTGAGGTGAAGCGTCGTGTGTCCGGACAACCTGCCCAATCAGCATCCATATAGGACAACAACTTGGTCGGTGCTGAGGGGTATAAATGCAATTCATACTCAAGTGTGCCCGTAACGTATCAGATGATACGTTTAAGAGCAGTAAAATGAGGCTCCTTAGGGGCATGCATGAATAAACATACCTGCTGAATCGCATAAGCAATATCAGGCCTGGTGAAAGCAAGATAATGTAATGCACCTACAAGACTCCTATAATAATTCCCCGACCCATTACTCATTCCTTCCCGACTCGATAGGGATTGCAATCTCGAGAGTAGGATCTGACACTAGATCACCATCAACAACACTTAGATTTGATGTAGAGTCAATTGAAGTAGGTATGATCTTGCAATTTGTCATTTTAACCATGTATACAATATCTTCTGCATACTTACACTGACAAAGAAATATAGTATTTGTAGATCTAGTCACTGAAATCTCTAAAATAGTTTAACTTCCCCAAGTCAGTCATAGCAAATTATGTTTTGAGCAATGCAATGATCTCATTTTTCAACAACTCAGATGAGGCAGTAAACACAATATCATCCACATACAATAATAAATCTGCAATGCTACTACCTCTATGGAAAATAAATAGAGAATTATCACACTTGATGCATACAAACCCAATCCACATGATAGAATGTGCAAAACAATCATGCCACGCTCTAGGGGCCTGTTTCAAACCATAAAGTGACTTACGGAGACGACATACATACTGAGGAGGTGAGTATAATCCGATGCATGTGGATTTTTCGTCACAAATATAAAGACAATGGTGATCTAGAAAGGTACATGAAACTTATAACTAATGTCACTAATCATAGGAGGGCATTAATTGGTCATTTTTTTCAAAGTATTTAAATTTTAGCCTGAAGGTGACAACTTCTGACAAAACTAGTGCATTTGCTGCTGCTTGTTCTTCTCTCAAACATGAAATGATTAGTAGGAGAAGCAATATAACTGCAATCACTAAGTACAAATGATAGAAGTAGCAACAACATACATTTGGTATAAAGTGAGAGGGTACGAGATCATGAATACATAAAGTGAAGAGTGTGTACGTGTTTTATGTAGATAGTGATAGTCACCATGGGATTGTAGCATTACCAGTCTCACTATATATACTCTTGGCCTTTATATATATGTGATTTTTTGATGATGTGGATTCAAAATTCACGTGAATCGTCTTTCACCCTTTTATCTCTGTCCTTGATCTCATATAATCAGAAGCCAATACAATGGTACAAATGCAAATTCAGTGAGCTAAGACATTTGACTCTAAAGTTAGGTTTGGCTAGTTCCAAACTGGATATTTTTGGGTTGGAAGTTTTCGAACTTTAATCCTGCATGTCTGAAGTTGGAAGTTGTCTAAGAGTCCGTTTGGATGAGCTTAAAAAAGTGACTTTTATGTATAAAGTGTTTTTAGAACTTTTAAGTGCTGAAAGTTATTTTTATAAATAAGCAGTTGAGTGTTTGGATAAAAGTGCTTATTGGTGAGAGGGTAGCGTGAGAATTAGAATAAAATATAAGGGATACAAAAGTAATTTTATTGGTCAACAGAAATGACTTTTAAGCCCCCCCAAAAAAAGGTTAGGAATCTCAACTTCTCATAAATGTCTGACTTTAAGCACTTTCTGGCTTAGTCAGCACTTTAAGTTTGGGTCCCAAACACTAAAAAAGGCTTATAAGTTGGTCAAGGTTTGACCAACTTATAAGCCCATCCAAACGGGCTCTAAGTCTAATTCGAGATAAAGTTCAACTTTCAAACTTTTAACTTATAAGCCCATCCAAATGGGCTCTAAGTCTAATTCGAGATGAAGTTCAACTTTCAAACTTTTAAGATTTAATTCAATATTTTTATATTAAATTAGGCTTGGCTGATTCCTTACTACATACCCGATTAACTGAAGTTGAAAGGTTAGACTCACGATTTTCAATTTCAGTTCCCAAATATCTGAATTTAATTAGGAGTGGCCAGTGGGCCGAGTTCGGGGCGGGGTGGGTCTAGTAGGGCGGGACTTGTCCTCCGGCGGGACTAGCGGGTTGGGACTGGCGGGATCCGCCGATGTCTCGTCCCGTTCCCGGTCCCGTCAGAAAAGGAGATCGGTCTGAGCGGGACGAGGCGGGGTCGGGATCAGGTTTGTTGGAACTTAATTTTAAAAAATAACATATATAAACACTTCAATAATTGAACAAAATAGTGTAATAAAAATATCTCAATGATGTTTTTGTGCCTCTTGTATTATTTAATAGAAATATAATTTTTTGTAATATAATTTCAAAATTGTAACTTTATGGTGTTGAAAGTTGCAAATCACATAATAAAATTATAATTAAAGAAATTACATATTTAGAAAAACCTTTTCTAATTTCAACACAATGTCTTGTGGTTCTTCAGTTGGAATTGGAATTTGTTGGTCAAATTGGTCGACGTCGCTTCCAACTCCGTCGGATAAGATTTCGTTTTAATTAAAATTGTCTTCTTCATTGATCTCTGGTTGATCACACCTTCTACGCTCCACTCATATCAAATATCTGAACAAAACTGCAATTTCCAAGTTGTCTCCCGCCAACCAGTGTTTGTGCTCTCCTATTTAAAATCTTTCAACAGAAAAAACACTTTCAGACGATGTTAATGACATTTGAATGTTCAACATATCTCGGGCCATCTTTGCTAGTGTTGGAAATGTCTTCTCATTTTCCCTCCAGTATTTAAGCAAGTCTTCACGTCATTTTTCATTGAGAACTGCTTAGTACGGTATAAAACTCTGCAAAGCAAAACATCAAACTTGTTAACTTGGTTAGTAGTGGAACCACTAAATATTCTATTTCTAAGGATTTCAATACTAGCCGCAATAATAGCATGTCATTTATAAGTTGTACTGAAGAAGAAGAAGAAGAAGAAGAAGAAGTATAGAAGTCGATTGGTTGCTAGCACTTGCTTGTTGGTAATGCATATATAATATTTTTCATTCAGTGTGTATGCTAGACAAAACTTCTTCTTTAGTTGGTTCGTAAGTTGGCCGTTGTTGAGTCTATTTTAGTACTGTTTTAGAGTGTGTTTTAGGGAGTCTTTTATGTGTTTTTAGTTATTTTTTACAGTATTATGCGTGATATGCTATGTTTTCAGGATTTAAGCGATTCATCAGGTTCAAGGCGAATTCAAAAGAAATAGGCGATTATTGAGGACAAAAATGCATATCTGGTCACAAGAGATAAGTCAAAGAAGTCCTGAAAAGCTCGGAAAGCAACTTAAACAAAAATTACACTGTCAACCGCACGAGGTCTACAAGGCAAATTTGCAAAAGTTGCTCGGGTGAAGGACCGCGACGCTAAAATATTACTGTCGATGGCGCCGCGGCGCCGAAAGTCCTGAGCGTCGCGACGCCGACACGGGTTTAGGTAAGAAAAGTCGAATTTTAAAAGGGTAAAAAGGTCCAGAAAAGGGTTTTGGGAGGATATAATTCCTAGGGATTCTTATTCATAGGATATCATACTTTTGGGAGGCGATAATCGGAGGCTAGAACAAGATTTGGAGACATTTTATTCAAAGTTTTTTTCTTTCCCTTATTTCGATTCAGTTTATGTTGGAGTTGTTAATTAAGTTCGTAGCATGACAATGTCTAGGAGCTAATTTCTTTATTAGGGTTTTCCATCAAATCAACTTGAAACTCTTTTCATAAGTTAATGCATTGTTAGTGATTTCTTCTTCATCTATTTAAGATCTATTTAATTTGTTATGATTGTATGATAATTAACTGATCACTAATTGTCATAACTTATATGATTTCGAATCGAGATCTGAAAAGGAAGATTTGAATATGCTATAGTTGATTAGACATAGGTTAAAATCGTGGATGAAAGTACTCTGATACTTATGTAGTGTTTAAGGTAATTGTTCTAAATCCTCATGTGTGGTAAAATCTATCATAGAAATATAGAAGATTTCTGCATTAGGTTGAGTTTCTATATAACCTAACCGGAATGTAGAACATCTACGTTAACTTGCTATCTTAATAAGAAGAAGAATCATTAGTCTTGCATTAACAAGTAAAAGAGTAGATAGTTGAGGAGATTGGAAACCCTAATTTCCTTCATAACTGTAAAAAAAAAACTCAAAGTATCATAATTAGTTATTTCGTGCACTTTGTTTAATTTTAATTCTTAGTTAAAAATCCAAACACATAAATGTTAACCAAATAGAAACTATAGATTAGCTATTCGGTAATTGATAAACCAGTCTCTGTGGACGATACTTGGTCTTACCAAGATTTATTACTACATAGCGATACGTACACTTGTGTAAGCACATAAATATCGCGAACAAGTTTTTGGCGCCGTTGTCGGGGACTGACGTACTATCAATATCGAATTATCTAATCTTATTTCTATTTTTTTAGAACACATTTTAACCTTGATCTGTTTTTCTTATTTTTGATCAAATTCATGGAGCGTTGTTTATGCGAAGCAGAAGAGGAGCAGACACACTTGTCCGTCTAAATCTTGAGATTGAAAAAGCTTGTAAATAGAACAAGAGAAGTAAAAGAATTGCAGATTCACTATCAATGGCAATTCAACAGAACCTGAACGGGTTGAATGAAGAGGTGCCAAAATTGCGCAGTACAAGCTCGTAATCCCGCCATGCGAGTTTACTAATTACATATTGTCAATCAGCATCGGGCGTGACATGCATAAGGCTACCAAATGGAAGCCAACAACTTCAAATCAAGCGGCAATTCGCATACGGTTGAGCATACCGATTTGGGTGTTACCATCCGAAGATCCCCATATGCATTTGGCCAACTTCCTGGAGCTGTGTGCAATATTCAAATATAATGGCGTTACTGATGATGTCATTCGATTGAGGCTTTTCCCGTTCTCACTCAGGGACAGAGCTAAACGTTGGTTGAACTCTTTGCAGGCAAACTCCATCACCACTTGACAAGATTTGGTACAAAAATTCCTAGCCAAGTTCTTCCCCACATCAAAAGTCGCAAAGTTAAGGGGAGAGATGAATAATTTCTATCAGCTAGATGGGGATTCGTTATATGATGCTTGGGAGAGGTTTAAAGATCTTTAGAGAAAGTGGCCGCATCATGGAATTGAAAAATGGATGTTGGTCCACATCTTCTACAATGGGTTGTGTGGTACTACTCGTACCATTATTGATGCTGCTGTAATGGGGACTTTCATGAGTAAGAGTTCGAATGAGGCACATGAGCTATTAGAGGACATGGTCACCAACAATCATCAGTGGTCAGATGAAAGATCAGTGAATAGTAGAAAAGTGGCTGAAGTTCATGAGAATGCTGCCTCTTTGGCGAAGCAATTGCAACAGAATAATGTGTCTGTAAATGCGGTTCAGATGCAAGGGGTTTGTGAAATTTGTGGAGGTCCACATACGTTTGATAGGTACCCAACCACAGATCCAAATAATATTCCTATGGAGAAAGCACATGCACAAGCAGTTGGGAATTTTCAGAGGCCTTAAAATAATTCATTCTCTAACACTTATAATCTGGGGTGGAGGAATCACCCAACTTTTCATGGAGAAATGACCAAGGGCAACAATCACAATTTCAAGGCCAATATCAGAACCAGCAGCCGCAGAATCAGGCTTCATCTTCTCAGCAGTTTAGACCGCCAACTCCACAAGAGAAACCCGATGAGTTGAGAACTACACTATTAACCCTTGCCAACTCCCAAACCCAATTCATGACAGAGACAAGGTCCTATATTAGGAACTTGAAGACGCAAGTGGGACAGTTGGCAAACATGCTGAATAATAGATCTCAGAGGAATCTGCCTAGTAACACAAAGGTGAATCTAAGAGAGCAGTCTCAGGCCATCACCTCGAGAAGTGGTAAACAAATGGAGCAGGTTGCACCCCAACCACTGGTTGAGAAGGAGAATGAATTGAAGAAGACAGTGGGTTCAGATAAAGAGGTGGTTACTGAAGACTGCCCTATTACAGAGAAGACTCCACCAACAATCCTAAGGGAAAATACAGACAGAATTCCATACCCTCAAAGACTTCAGAAGAAGTTTCTGGATAAACAGTTTTCTAAGTTCTTAGAGGTGTTTAGGAAATTACACATCAACATTCCCTTTGTTGAAGCCTTGGAGCAGATGCCTACTAACGCCAAGTTCATGAAAGATATCCTCTTTAAGAAGAGGAAGCTGACAGAATATGAGACAGTGGCATTGACAGAGGAGTGCAGTGCAATATTGCAAAAGAAACTTCCTCAGAAGTTAAAAGACCAGGGAGTTTCACTATACCCTGCACTGTTGGGAATGTAAAATGTAATCGGGCCCTGTGTGATTTGGGGGCCAACATAAATCTGATGCCCTTCTCTATTTCAAAGGCTGGAGTAGGCGAAACTAAGCCTACAACAGTAACCTTGCAGCTGACAGACCGTTCTCTGAAGCACCCACATGGTATAATAGAAGATGTGCTAGTGAAAGTGGGTAAATTCATCTTTCCAGCTGATTTTATCAATATTGACATGGAAGAGGACGATGAAATACCCATTATCCTTGGGAGACCCTTTCTAGCCACAGGTAGAGTCCTCATTGATGTGGAAAAAGGAGAGTTAAAGCTCCGAGTTCAGGATGAGGAGGTGATCTTCACCGTCTTCAGGTCACCAACTGAACCACAAGCCAGGGACAAGTGTTTTGCTATTGGTATAGTTGAAAAATGTGCTTCTCAGGAAACCTTCAAGGGTACTGACGCTCTTGGGGTAACATTAAAGCAGTGTGCAGAACAAGATGGTAAGGATACTGAACCAGTGAATGATGCAAAAGGGGTGAACCCCTCTGAACATGGCCATGTGAAGAAGAAAAAAAAAAGTAGAAATAGGAAGAGAACAATCCTGAAGTGGATTTGCTGCGGGGTAATCTACCCCCTTGAATGAATAAGAGAATTACGTCCGACTAAATGACGTTAAAGATACCGCTACTGGGAGGCAACCCAATGTTTAAATTATGTTATTTCATTTTGTTTTATGTTGTTTTATTTTGTTCTTGAACAGTCTCACAATCTACGTTCTTGGCCTATGATTTTTTTATGCAGGTGAAGTAGGAGCGAGCCCCGAGGGACAAAAGACCAAAAATGCTGGAAATTGAAGAAAAATAGTTTTTCGACGGTCCAGCACCGCGATGCCTAAGAAGCAGAGCCGTGACACCATGTTGGCAGTGTACTAGAACGTATTTTTGGGCTAAAACCGCCGCCACCACTTTGAGTTGCTTGTCTATTACAATGTGAAAAGTAAGTTTGGGGGGGGGGGGGGGGCGGGGGATTTATTATTTTGTGTCATTTTGTGTTATTGTTTTAAGTCAGTAGTCTTTTAAATTGTTTATGTTTAGTTGTTTGTTACTGTTTGTGTCTTTGTTTTTAGTGTTTTGTGTCAAATGAATCAAGTTAAAAATTGCATGTCAATGAGATTGAGTGAATGTCTGTAGTAATATTGGAGTAACTGAATAGTCATGAAATGCATATTATGTGTGCTTGAGTTGGATCGTCGTTGAGTTTGCCTTCGGTTATTAGTAAAAATGAAAATCCTTTCATGACCATTGACTTTCTTGTACTAAATTAATTAGTTTATGCATAAGTGAACTTGGTTTGAGGAAAGAAGGTGGAAAATTTTAGAACTTGCTTGTTTGCTACTTGAGATGAAATCTTAGATAATACATGCTTAGGGAAATGATTTAGGCCATCTTTGGACCGTTTGAGCCTTTCAAGTCACCCTTGATTACATTAATCCTTAGTCACCCCTTTTAAGCCAGAATGAACCCCTTCTTTGTTGATCAACACATGTTTCTAAGCCTATTTGAAACACTTCACTAATATTCTATTCTCTTGAATTACCATAAGTATAGAAGCATACAAGTTTGAGAGGGTTAAAATTTAGTGAATGATATGGTAGATTGGTGGTTATCAATAAGAAGTGTAAAAGATTGAGAAAAACATAGAGAGAAAAATGAATAAACTACACACCTCTTGTACACAACACAATGAAAAATAAGTTTAGGGGTGTGGTAGTTCAAAAAGAAAAAAAATGTGTGAAATTTCTCAATCTAGAAAAGAAAAGAAGAAAACGGGGGATTATGGTGAATTGTAAAGTGAAATCAAATTTGGTTTGGTTGGTTTCTATGCTTATGGTAATTTTGATCCTAAATGACGTTTTATCTACCCATGCCTACGCTTAACAATACAACCAAATAAAAGTCTTAATGATTTTTAAGTATGCATGTCTACATTAGTGGAGAGTTAGCAAGTTAAGCAAACTATAGAATTTTGTCCCGATGGACTGTTGGAAAGAGTTCATTAATGTATAAACTGATATTGAATGTATGTTGAGTCAGTAATCATGTTTGAATGATCATATGCCCTAATAACCTTAAGCAAGTTTGATAATTATCTGACTTGAAATTCTATATAGCAAATTAATGACTAGAATGTTCTGAAAATGATAATGCATGTGTTCATGATCTTCGAGGCATATATATTGTAATGTACTTGATTCATGTTTAGAGTTTTTTTTTTGTGTCTTTTTGTTTTTAGAGTCTCTAGAGTTCTTTACTCGAGAGCGAGTAGAGTTTAAGTTTAGGGGTATTTGTTGAATATATTTTTAGTACTGTTTTAGAGTGTGTTTTAGGGAGTCTTTTATGTATTTTTAGTTATTTTGTACAGTATTATGCGTGTTATGCTGTGTTTTCAGGATTTAAGCGGTTCATAAGGTTCAAGGCGAATTCAAAGGAAATAGGCGGTTATTGAGGACAAAAATGCATATCTAGTCACAAGAGATAAGTCAAAGAAGCCCTGAAAAGCAATTTAAACAAAACATACACTGTCAACCGCACGGGGTCTACAAGACAAATTTGCAGAAGTTGCTCGGGTGAAGGACCGCAGCGTTAAAATATTACCGTCGATGGCGCCGCGGCTCCAACTAGCAGAGTCGAAGCTGAATTTTAAAAAGGTAAAAAGGTCCAGAACAGGGTTTTTGGAGGATATAAGCCCTAGGTATTCTTATTCATAGGATATCATACTTTTGGGAGGCGAGAATTGGAGGCTAGAACAAGATTGGAGATATCTTTTATTCAAAGTTCTTTTTCTTTCCCTTATTTCAATTCAGTTTATGTTGGAATTGTTAATTAGGTTCTTAGCATGACAATGTCTAGGAGCTAATTTCTTTATTAGGGTTATCCATCAAATCAACTTGAAACTCTTTTCATAAGTTAATGCATTGTTAGTGATTTCTTCTTCATTTATTTAAGATCTATTCAATTTGTTATGATTGTATGATAATTAACTGATCACTAATTGTCATAACTTATATGATTTCGAATCGAGATATGAAAAGGGAGATTTGAATATGCTATAGTTGATTAGAAATAAGTTAAAATTGCGGACGAAAGTACTCCGATACTTGTGTAGTGTTTAAGGTTATTGTTCTTAATCCTCATATGTGGTAAAATCTATCATAGAAATATAGAAGATTTCTGCATTAGGTTGAGTTTCTATATATCCTAACCGGAATATAGAACATCTACGTTAACCTGCTATCTTAATAAGAAGAAGAATCATTAGTTACATTAACAAGTGAAAGAGTGGATAGTTGAGGAGATTGAAAACCCTAATTTCCTTTATAACTGTAAAAAAAAAACAAAGTATCGTCATTAGTTATTTCCTGCACTTTGTTTAGTTTTAATTCTTAGTTAAAAACCCAAACACATAAACGTTAACCAAATAGAAACTATAGATTAGCTATTCGGTAATTGATAAACCAATATCTGTGGACGATACTTGGTCTTATTAAGATTTATTACTACATAGCGATACATACACTTGCGTAAACACAGAAATATCGCGAACATTCGTTCATTTGGAGTCAGAGGTGGAAGTACTGCTATAAAATCATAAATAGTTTCAATAAGTTCTTTACAACTGTCTATTTTAATAGTCGAATTTAATACAACACCAATAATATAAATAGTGTGAGTAGATTTTTTTTAAGTTGATAAACATTTTTTAATAGGTGTCCTATAAGATGATTTTCGATTTATTCACTAAGTAACAAAAATATTAGAGCTGTATAAAATAATATAATTGAAATAGTAGGATAATATATATCAGAATTTTTTTTAGT
Organism: Przewalskia tangutica; assembly: GCA_029844215.1. NCBI lineage: Eukaryota > Viridiplantae > Streptophyta > Magnoliopsida > Solanales > Solanaceae > Przewalskia > Przewalskia tangutica. The sequence goes on along the minus strand of CM056718.1, from coordinate 136,722,570 downwards.
TGTTTGAAAAGATTTCTCTAAAAATACAATAAGTTCTGAATTTTTTTCCAATCGTTATCTACTAGCATATCAGTTAGATTTTGATTATGGGCGTTAAAAAATAAAGTTATAGGTCTTCTATAATCATAAGCAACAAGTAGTTGTTCATATAGAGAATTTCACATAGTCACTACTTCTTCAGGAATTTTTCTATAAGGTAGTCCACAATCGTGACAAGTTTTTTTATATTTTTTTTGTATTCTATTACTTCTAAAAATAACGTTGATAACAAATTGTACTTTATTAAGAATGTCTTCAAAAAGTGATAGATCATCCTTTACAACTAAGTTATAAATATGACACGCACATTTTATATGAAAATGATTAGGAAAAGATGGATTTAATAGATTTTTTAAAAGACTTACAACATAATTATTAGAAGAAACATTATCTAACGTAACAATCATTATTTTATCAGTTATACCATAATATTCGCAAACTTGATGAATATTTTCTGCAATAAAATTTTCAGCGTGCCTATCATCAATATATCTATATGCTAAAATACGTTTTTGCATATATAATTTATAATCTATCTAATGACATGTTACAGTTAAATAATCATGACCGTTAGTCTTAAAGCCCACAGTGTCACGGAAGCAGCAGTTCGTGACATTCCATAATTTGTCCAAATATATTGTATACTAGGAAAGTATATTGTAGTATAATTAGACTTGTACTATTACCATAAATGTATAGTTAGTCTCCAAATAGAATAAGATTTTAGATGTATAGTAGGAATAGAATTTTACTATATGTAATGTGTATATATACTCATTCATGAATAAGAATAATCAAGAGATTATTTCTCTAATGGTATCAAGAGTCTAGATTATTTTTACCTGGCTTACGCTCATCTCTTTTCTTCTCAATTATTGTGACAAATCCCTCCCACCACCCTCTCGGATTTTTATAATAAAAGTTGAGACACACCCAAATATCCCTTCTCCGAAATTCATTGTTCTATTCACTATGACTGATAAGAACATATTTCATCCGGCCCTAACGATTTCTAACATCGAGAGCGTTCTTCCTACTGTTCTTGATCTAGAAAACGTTCAATATGAGATGTGGACAGAATTGTTCAAAATTCATGTCATGACACATAAAGTTCTCTACCACATCCTCCCGCATGCTACTAATATGAAGGGTAATACGGAGGTTATGCCCACCAAAGAGGACGATTCAAAATTATGGGTCACGCTTGATGCAAAAGTCCTCCAGTGGATTTATGCCACTATCTCCCCTGACCTCTTATAAACGATTATGGAACCCAACTCCACAGCTATGGCTGCTTGGAATCAAGTGCGGGATATTTTCTAGGATAACAGTCATCCCCGCATTGTCACCCTTGAACATGAATTTTCTCACATTGCTATGGAGAATTTTCTAAATGTTTTATCTTATTGTAAACGACTCAAGGACTTGGCGGATCAACTTCATAATGTGGGTGCTCTTGTTATCAATAGTCATCTCGTTTTATAGATGGTTGCAGGACTGTCTGAGGTCTATAATGGCGTTGCTTCAATTATTCGTCAAAGTAACCCACTTCCAGAATTCTATCAAGTCCGCTCCATGCTCACGTTAGAAGAAGCAGATTTGGCTAAAAAGACGGCTACCGGTACTAGCCCTGTAGTCATGATGACATCCTTCACACGTTCTCCAGGTTTATTGATAATTTGAGCCAAAATCGTGCTCAAGATGGCGACAAAAATAATCGAAAAAACAACGGTAAAAATCGAGGCGGCAAACGCGATGGTTCCGGCAACAAGAATGGTGGCAGCGGGACAACTTCCAGCGAGAGTGGGCCACGACCCAATTGGTCCCAGTCTTTAGCCTATTGGTCGTGGTCTCGACCGGGCGAGCCCAAAGATCCACTAGTTCAAAGACGCCTGACGCAAGGAATGGGCCAGCAACCTCGGTCCAGCAGCTTATCGACATCCTTCTAGGCCGGGGAAGCAAGCCGGGGTGCTTGGGCCTCTACCTCTTTAGGACCATTACACAGCAGGACCCACCTCGACCGACATTGAGGCTGCAATGCACACACTTGGTTTGACACAATCGGACCCAAATTTTTACATGAACACCGGCGCCACTACCCACATGACATCCGACCATGGTACGCTCTCGTATTCCAATTTGAGCAGTAATCGTGGTATAATTGTTGGTAATGATAATTCAATTCCAATTTGTGGTTATGGTCATAAAACTTTCTCTCATCCTCATCCATCACTTGTCTTAAAAAATACTCTTCATGCCCCAAAATTGATTAAAAATTTATTGTATGTCCGTAAATTTACAACTGATAATTAGGTTTCTGTTAATTTTTATCCTTTTGAGTTTTCTGTAAAGGATTTCAAAACGGGGATCCCTCTCATGAGGTGTGATAGTGGGAAGATCTTATCCTATCACACCTAGTCTCAGTTTCTCGCGTCAAGCCATGCCTTCAACTTTTACAACTCTTGCTCTTTTTCTATGACATGCTCGTCTAGGTCATCCGGGGTCATCTATTTTATCTGTCTTAGATACAAATAATATTATCTCTTGTAAGGGTACACGTAGTACTCCAAATTGTCAGTCCTATTCCTTAGGTAAAATTGTTAAGTTGTCATTTGTAGACTCTACTTCTCATACTTTAATGTCATTTGATATTATTCATAGTGATATATGTGTTACACCCCGTAATTTCAGGACATGTTTAAGAGAATGTACGTAAGGAAACAGGACTTAAAAAAATTTGAACGAAAGGAAGAATTATTTTTCCGAACCTCGGAAAGGAAAATTGTTCGTTAATGAGAATTGGCTTCTCAGAATTTTTATTTGAGACTATTGAAATTTATCGGAACTATGGAATTTTATTTTCAGAGTTGGATACGTGGGGCCCACCCGAGAAATTTTACGTTTTTGTGGGGCCCACGAGGTTTCCGATATTTTGACCAATTATGAAAATTTTGGGAAATGAAATATTATGGACCAATGGGAGGGCGACACGTGTCACCATCCACATGCTTGTTGGATGAATAAGAGAATTGACCAAGTCAAAGGGGTCAAGTGGAAGCTTGATAATATTGACCGAAATTGACTAAGATCCTAGCCATCCATATGTTTTAATCCTAGCCATTGGTTGTTCTATATATCTACATACTACTAGTGCAAGACTAGAATTTCCACACTTAGAAAAAAATTCAAGAAACTTGATCATTGTGCAAGGTTGCTCTCGGCTAAGGTCCCTTATCCACACAAAAATTTTGCAATCTTGCTTATTAATTCACAATACATAAACCCAAGGTTCCTAGAGGTATTATAAGGATATCTCAATACAAAAATCTCGGAAAAACTACGTTTTTACGTTAGTCGCAAGATAAAAACCTAAGGTGTTCTTCAACTTTGAAGTTGGAACTTGAAGAGGAGTTCTTCACAAGCTTCTAAGGGTTGCTTGGAGTGGATTGGAACGTCGAGAAGAGGAGCTAAAGTTGCTAAGGATCGACTTTAAATCTTGGATTGGATTTGGGCTTATTGAGGTATAAATCTTCGTCTAACTATTGTGATTGAAGATTCCATGTTATGATAAGTTAGAAGTGATCATGTGATATATATTATGAAGATTGATAAGTGTTATGGAATTATGGAAGCCGAAATCCGAAACTAGCATGTTTAGCGATAAAATTGTAATTCAATTTAATTGTTAGTTTTAGTCGTCGCATGTTATGTAAAGAAGTGATTATAGTTGTTAAAATTGGGTGCGACTATATAACATGTTTGAATAACAACTTGGATTGAAAAGGAATTGGAAAAGGAAATGGGAAATGACTACTTGTTGTTATATTGTGACATTGCCGAAATGGCCTAGAATTTTGGAATATTTTGGCGCAGTTTTGTGGAAGTTTTACGGGCTGTTTTAGACTTGTATATATGCAGAAATTGGGTGGTTATATATATGATTAATGTGGTAGAATTGGCTAGTGAACGTCCTAAGGAATAAAGGTGAAAAAGGGTGCAAAGAGGCTTCATATCTTATCCTAACTATTGATGAAATTATGGACTGTTTTGTATACATTGTGGGGCAGAATTTTACATGTCATGTTAAGGAGTGTAATCCCATTTGGTTAGCTGAATTGTTGAGCCTTAAATGTGGCGTTTGGTTATTGATTTTCGGGCCTTGAAAAAGGTGGAAAAGTATGTAGAAACAAAGGAAGTGCTGCCCGATTTTCCGTAGAATAAGAGACCTTACACTTAGTATGATTCTACGTTAAAAAGTTAGGAGTTGATAGACATGTTATGATTAATATAGGTTGAAGTACTACGAGTAGCGTATTCTACTTAAAGGATGGAATAGCTATCAAGGTTGACGTACTTTTGAGCATTTTGCTACTTGTCAATAATCGTCGCGAGGTATGTGAACCTCTTCCTTCTTTTGGCATGATTCTACGTATGAAATATACATGTGGTGTTATTTCATGATTCCTTCTACTCTTAGAAGTTAAGAGGTACGTATGTTGATTTACTCTATGTAAAAAGTATGTCTAAATTATCCTAAGTCCTTACCAAGTCTTATGGGAGATGTTGGTAAGATGGTTAGGAAGTTATGAGGGTTGATTTAAAGCTATGTGACTTGATTTGTATGAAGTAAGTAAGTTGATTTTATATTTGAAAATGACTTGGATTTATATGTGAAAAGGGACTTGATTTTATAAGTGAAAGTTATATGATTTTAAAGAGAATAAGTTACTTGGTTTCGGAAGAGTATGAAACTTTATTTTTCAAGTTATGAGACTTGATTTCTAGAGTATAGATGACATGATTTTATATGTATAAGCGACATGATTTTAAAGAATGCATGTTATGAAGTTTTAAGACTATGAACTTTGATTTCTTTAAAGGATTATGAGACGTTATTTTCAAAAGTTAAGAAGATTGATTTCAAAAGAGTGTGTAACTGGAGTTTTAAAAAGAAGAAATTTATTGATTTAAAAGAGAAGGAGTTTTATGATTCTTTTTAAGTATGTATGTACATAGTACTTTTGGGTTTAGTTTCCCTAGTGTAATAAGAAATAAAAGTGCCTTAAGTTCTCTAAAATGAAAGGTTGTTATAATAGCTTTATGAGAAGTTGTTATAACGACTTAAGAAGAAGTGAAAAGATGGTTTAAAAAAATGTTATGTAAGGAAAGTCACGCCGAGCCTACAAATAGGCCGAATTATGTTATGAGATACACCGAGCCTACAAATAGGCCGGATTATGTTATGAGATACACCGAGCCTACACATAGGCCGAATTACGCCATATTACACCGAGCCTACACATAGGCCGAGTTACGTCATCTTACACCGAGCCCCACAGGCGGGACAAATTATGCTACATGATTCCACAGTACACCGAGCCCCACAGGCGGCCCCAATTATGCTACATAATTCCACATTACACCGAGCCCCACAAGCGGTCCGGATTATGCTACATGATTCCACAGTACACCGAGCCTCACAGGCGGGCCATATTATGCCACATGATTCATCAGTACACCGTGTCCCGCAAATGGGCCGGATTACGTTATCACGTATGGATAATCAAAGTAAGCTCCCAAATAAGAAGTCCCTCCATAAAGGGTCAGATTATGTTATGTAAGATATGTAAGTTATGTGGAAAAACTTGATTGAATTCTTAAGTGTGTATGTAAGAATATGATGTTAATTCTTATTGAAAGAAGGAAAAGAACGGTTAATGTACGATTGATTTCAGGAGTTAAAATGGCACGGTAGGATCTGGTATTTCATTTTTATACTTGCACCTGTCATTCTTTTATGCAGTTATGATGTGGTTACTGTACCTTATTTCGCTCCATACTAAACTGTTGATCGAATTTATTCGGGCCGCGTCATGACCGCAGGTGTTAGGTACACAAGTTGGTGATCCTTGCTCTTAGGATCTCTGTTTAGTTTTTGGGAAGAAGCTCCATTCACTCCGGAGGCTTATCTTTTGGGTACGGTTTCCCTGATGTTGTAGATTTATGTACATTCAGGGGTATGGCGGGGCCCTGTCCCTCCACAGTTGTAATTCTTAGAGGTCTGTAGTCATATCTTGTGGGTCGGTTTGTAAAGAAGAAGGATGTAACTGCGTTTGGTTATGTATATGTATATGCGTCCAGGGAGGTAGCCTTATCGGCTAACCTGTTGTTTACTTCTTGTTGATTTATTTTATGAGTTTCATGTATGTTCCGCTGATTATCTCTGATGTATACCTGTAAGGGCGTCCAGGTAGGGCACCAATCGCGGGCCCGAGGTCGGGTCGTGACATTATGGACGTCTCATGTTCTAAGTTCTATGGGTCATCGGTATTATGTTCTATTCTTGGATGATTATTCGAAATTTTTATGGACCTTTCCAATAGTTAGAAAATCTCAAGTTTTTTCCATCTTCTTAAAATTTAGAGCATTCATTAGAACTCAATTCGAATGAGAAATAAAAAATATTAATGTGATAATGACAAAGAATATGACAATAGGGAGTTTCGGGAGTTGTGTGATAAAAATGAGATAAATTTTTATTTTTCTTGTCCTCATACGTCCTCACAAAATGGAAAAACTGAACGTAAAATTCGTACCATTAATGATATTGTCTGAACTTTATTAATTCATTCTTCCGTACCCCCGTCGTTTTGGCATCATGCTCTACAAATGACTACATATATTTTTAACATTCTTTCTTCCAAAGGTTTGATATAGTCACCCCCTCTTCATATCTTATATAATAAGACTCCTTCGTATTCACATCTTAGGGTCTTTGGGTGCTTATGTTATCCAATTTTTCCATCCACCATAATTAACAAACTTCAGGCTCGTTCTACTCCTTGTGTGTTTTTGGGTTATCCGTCAAATCACCGTGGTTATAAATATTTTGATTTGTCATCTAATCGAATCATTATTAGTCGTAATGTTATTTTTGATGAGTCCCAATTTCCATTTGCTAAAGTAGAAATCTCGTACCTAGTTCGTATAATTTTTTGGATGATGACATCTCCCCGTATGTTATTCAGCATTTTTCGGATTTGTCCCACACTCGATTCTCGCCAATGTGGTCATCCTTCATAACGCCATCGGGTCGGAACCGGGCTATCTTCCCACCGATTCGACCCAATTCGATTCACCAGCGTCTGTTTCAACACCCAACACTGTTTTCAACCCAGTTTCTCGGGTCCCCAGCTACAGTTCTGGGCCAGCAAGCCCACTGTCTGCTGGCCCACACGTCCCGTGTCCTGAAAATTCCCGAAATTCACTCAATCCAGCCCGAGTCATGGTCCAGTCACCCGAGCCCAACATGGTATTTTTAAACCAAAAATATATTTTAATTAAAATTCTATGTTCTTAATTCAACCTTATCCCGTAATCATGTGTCTGCTATAAATGACCCAAATTGGAAAATTGCCATGACTGATGAATATAATATTCTTATTGATAATAAGACGTGGGAATTGGTACCCCATCCATCCGGTGTTAATATTATTCGGTCTATGTGATTTTTTTCTCAAAAGGATAATTCTGACGGATCATTTGCGAGGCACAAGGCTCGTCTTGTAGGTGATGGTAAGACTCAGCAGGTTAGTGTAGATTGTGGTGAGACATTTAGCCCGGTGGTCAAGTCGTCTACCATTCACACTGTGCTCAGCTTGGTTCTTTCGAAATCATGACACATTCATCATCTAGACGTGAAGAATGCTTTTCTACATGGTGATCTCAAGGAGACAGTGTATATGCATCAGCCCTTGGGGTTTAGGGATACTCAATATCCCCATCATGTTTGTTTGTTAAAGAAGTCCTTATATGGGCTTAAGCAATATCCACAGACTTGATATAAGAGGTTTGCTGACTATGTTTCAACTATTGGGTTCTCTCACAGCATGTCTGATAATTTATAGTTCATATATCGTCGGGGTTATTCGATAGCTTATGTACTGTTATATGTGGATGCTATTATTTTGACTGATTCTTCTGATACATTACACCAGTATATTATGATAATGATCAGTTCTGAGTTGGCATGAAAGACTTGGGGTCATTGAGTTATTTTGTGGGGATTGCTGTCACTCGTCATATAAGGGGTTTGTTCTTATCACAGAGGAAGTATGCATCTGAGATCATTGAGAGGGCTGGGATTCCATCATGTAAGTCCACTTCTACTCCAGTTGATACTAAACCCAAGTTGGGTGCTACAGCTGGCTCCCTCTATGAAGATCCGACCCACTATAGTAGTCTTGCAGGGCCCCTTCAGTATCTTACGTTCACGCGACCTGATATTACCTATGTCGTACAACAGGTGTGTTTGTTTATGCATGACCCTAAGATTGAGCATATGAATGCGCTAAAACACATTCTTAGGTACATTCAGGGAACACTTGAGTATGGTTTGCATTTGTATCCTTCGTCGATGTCAACGCTTGTCTCCTACACAGATGTTGATTGAGGTGGCTGTCCAGACACCAGACGGTCTACGTCTGGCTATTGTATGTTTCTTGGTAATAATTTGGTCTCATGGTCTGCAAAATGTCAATCTAAGCTTTCATGTTCGAGTGCAGATGCCGAGTATCGAGGGGTAGCCAATGTGGTTTCAAAGTCATGTTGGTTACGTAATATTATGTTAGAGCTTCATTGTCTTATTCAGAAAGCTACCTTGGTGTATTGTGATAATATTAGTGTCATCTACCTTTCGGGTAATCCAGTTCAGCACCAGCGTACTAAACACATAGATATGGATATTCACTTTGTTAGAGAAAAGGTAGCTAAATGACAAGTACGAGTCTTCCATGTTTCTTACAGATATCAAATTGCAGACATCTTTACAAAGGGTCTTCCCTCGGTTCTTTTTGAAGATTTTAGATACCTCACAGACGAAGACCGCCTTGCATGATCATGGGGTGTGTTAAAGCCCACAGTGTCACGGAAGCAGCAGTCTGTGACATTCCATAATTTGTCCAAATATATGTATACTAGGAAAATATATTGTAGTATAATTAGACTTGTACTATTACCATAAATGTATAGTTAGTCTCCAAATAGAATAAAATTTTAGATGTATAGTAGGAATATGATTTTACTATATATATTATGTATATATACCCCATTCATGAATAAGGATAATCAAGAGATTATTTCTTTCAGTTAGTACTACAACCTATATCAGACGTGATAGATATTTTGCCAGGAAAATGATATAATGAATAACGTAAATATTATTGTTATTCATGTGTAAATTTGAAAACGTCCCTCCTAACAGTTGATCTAGAAAAACCGTTAAAGCAAGATTGTACATATCTCTTATGTAATGAATAAAACCAGAAGAGGAAGGAAATGAAAAAGGCAAATCCTCCACTTCAACTAATTTTGCTATTGCTTCCCTATCTCTATGTTTATCGTATTTAGGGCCTACAATTCCCGAGTCATCAGGTTAATTTCACCATGTACTTGGTCTGGGATACTATGTGAACCTTGTCCTGACTCAGAGCGCATTGACGCACCCGACTTTGTAGCCTCGTATTCATCCCACCTATCTTTGTGAAAGTTTTGTACATATTTCAGTACACCTCTCGTCCCACCCTCACCTTTTTCCATTTTAAATTTATAAATATTTTTACAAATTTGACATCTAACTACTTGATTCTCTTGGTTTCTATCAAAAAAATCTCATGCAACTGATTTTAATTTTCATTGTGTTGGGCCTCGTCTCATACTAGGTGGAATATGAGGCGTTCCAATTTCAGTTTGAGGTGCACTAGTGAGTGTGTCATCTAGATTGGTGGGTGTGTCATCTAGATTATCTTCTAAATTAAAGTCTGGTTCAGTTTGAGGTGCATAATATATCTCATCATCTAACAATATATCATTAAAAACCCAGTTTCATCTACATGAGTGTAATCAATCAAATCATCTTGTCTAGGAATAAGATGACTAGAAGAAGTACCCCTGCCCTTGTTACCCCTACTAGAAGAAGCATCATTACCCTTAAACATACCTCTTAATCCGTTCATTTTAATTATGTAAATAAATAATTAATTATAATGAAATTAAATACGATAATTAAGATAAAATGACAATAATAATTTAAAGAATGAATGAATGTACCAAACTGTCACGCCCCGAACCCCGGACCCGTGACTGATGCCCTACCTGGACACCCTCTTATTCATACAACTTAAGTAAAATGCGGAAGATAAATAACACTCATTTTATTTTCTTAAACAAAGGCAAAGCCGATAAGGCTGCCACCATATTATATATCACACCCGAATGGGTCTACACTGTACAACAACGTAAATACAACTCTAGACAGTCCAGCCCATATATAAATACAGACCTCTAAGATTTTGGATAAATACTATGATGGGACAAGGCCCCGCCGTACCCCTGAATATACCTAGTCATAATGATATGCTCCGGAACATTGGAGCTATCCCAAAATGCTGAACAAGGATCCTAAGCTCGCGGATCCACAACCGAGTACCTAGACATGCGGACATTTAACGCCTTTCCGGCGGGATCGCATAACAGTATCAAGTATGGAGCGGAAATAAAGTGCGATATTAAAATCATACTGTACAAAGAATGACAGACAAGTATGAAAATCAAATACCAGATCCTACCGTGTCATATAAAATCGAGCCAATCAGACATTGTCTCATCAGTACATCAGACATCAGATTTGTATCAGACATCAGTATCTTGTACAATATACTGCCCGACTTTTAGTAAAGGGCGCAATAAAATCATGTAAAACTGTAAGTATTGTAAATGAGATCGTACAGTCCAAATATAAAGCATGAGGCAAGTATGATAACCAAATTAACAGTATATTGTGCCTTATTAACAATGAGAGTAATAAGAGTAAACTTTACATGCTTTAAAATAGGAAGCTTATGATCAATCTAGGGCCACCCGCCCGTAGTATCATTATGCAATCCTACTCATGGGACTATTTCACCCGCATAGGTCTTGTGGACCCGCATAGGGCAATTTGCTCCGCATAGGACTATTTCACCCGCATAGGCCCTACGGACCCGCAATGAACATATACACAATACTCGTATCGTGGAGAGCAAATCCACGGAATATGTATAATGTCTTGGGGGTTTACCCCGCAATTATACTTATAACACTAGCACTAATGACTATCATGAACAACATATGCAAGTTAAGTAATCTTTAACTCTCATTAGACAAAATGAATGCACCATATTTTTAAACAACCAAGGCAATACCATGCCTTCATTTTAAAACAAACAAGACAATATCATGCCTTCCTTTCTAAAATAATCAAGACAATACCATGCGAGGTACAACATGTCCCGACCCATTCTGAGACTCGGGGTAAACATAAAGGATTGTACACATAAAGCTATCACAAGCAACTATGTACACTTTAAATTACCTTTTGACTCTCATTAGCCCAAATAGAATGACCTATCACGTTCTTTGAAAATCCAAGACACTAACAAGTCATTCATTTTATACACCAAGGCACTATCACATAGTTCATTAAGGATTAAGATCCATTACAGCAATTGTACGTCCGCCGTACATTCACTTTATAAACTCAAGACACTTTCATTTCATGTACTATATTAAAGATTCAATCATGGACATTCTCACATGATTTCCATATAACCCTTTTTAAACCATCTCTTGACTTCCCACAACACTGTTATAACAAACTTCTCATAAAATCGTTATAACAACCTCATTTTTAGAAAACCAAAGCACTACCACATCTTAGACAAATCAAGACATTATCATGTCATGTAATGTTAGGGAAAATGAACCCAAAGTACTATGTACATTCACTTCTTTACAAGAAGACTCAAATCATGTAATGTTAGGGAAATAAACCCAAAAGTACTATGTACATCTATTCTTTATAAAAAAGAATCTTTTTATGAAATGTTAGGGAAAATGAATCCCAAAATACTTTTGCTATCAAAATCAAGTTACTTACACTTTTAAACTTAAGTAACTTATCCTTTTAAAATCAAGAACCTCTTCTTTCAACCTCAAGTCATTTATTCTCCTTAAATCGAGTAATCAATACTTTTCAAATCGAGTTACTTATTCTTTCCGAATCAAGTAATCCATACCTTTTCAAATCAAGTAATCTATACTTTTCAAATCAAGTAATCTATACTTTCCAAATCAAGTTACTACACCTTTAGAAATTCAATTCAAAGTTTTGAAATCAAGTAACTTCTCTTTAAATCAAGTCACTTACTCTTTCCAAACCAAATCATTTATTCTCTTTAAATCAATCAAATAACTTATACCTTTAAATCAAGTTACTTCTCTTCTTTAAAATCAAGTAAACTTGTACTTTTCAATTCAAATATTATAACTTTCAAAAATCAAGTGACTTTATACTTTCAAAACCAAGTATCATGTACTTCAAAATCAATTCACTTATACTTTATATAATCAAATCACACGACTTTCAAAATCAAGTCTCATAACTTGAAAATAAAGTCTCGCAATCTTTTAATTAAAACAAGTCTCTTAACCTTGAAAATCAAGTCTCATTACTTTAAATCAAATCTCATAACTTTAAAGTAATTCGAGTAACTTATTCATTTCAAACCAAGTCACTCATACATTTAAAATTAACACTCATTTGAACCGTGAATAGGTTATACCCGTTTCTAATACTTCCTAACGTCTCTTACCAACATCCCCCATAAGACATGTTAAGAACTTAGAAATATTTTAGACATACCTTTAGCATAAAAATCAATAACATGAATACTTCCTAATGACAAAACAAGTACTTCAAGAAAACAAGTCACGTATACTCCAAATAACAAGGCAAGTATACTTCAAGAATAAGTCATGTATACTCCAAAACAAGGCAAGTATACTTCAAGGATAATAATGTCGATAGAAGGAAAAAATTCACATACCTCGTGACGACTAACCAACACGACAAGTAGCAATACGCTCCAATGTACTTCAACTTCATCGGCTATTCCTTAAGCCAAGTAGACTATGCTACACGTAGTACTTCAACCTATAATGACGGTAGCACTTCTATCAATATCATACTTTCTAGTATAAGACTTATACCAAATAATGGCCCTCTAATTCTACGAAAAATTGGGCAGCACTTCCTTTGTTTCTACGTACTTTTCCACCTTTTTCCAAGGGCCATATTCCACAACCAACAAGCCACATCTAAGGCACAACCAACAGTTAACCAAAGGGGATTACACGCCTAACTGGACGTGTACAATTCTGCCCCACAATCTATCCAAAACAGTCCACAATTCATCCAACATTAAGGGTACGATGTGAAGCCTTTAACACCCTTATTCCTTAGGACTTTCATTAGCCAATTACTATACTTAAACATGCATATTAGGGGATGAATTTCCAGCATCTAACGCCTAAAATATCCATAAAAGCGCACGATAATATCCAGCGGCTTTTATAGATTCTACTACAACAACTAAAATCCGATAACTCTTTCCTTAACCCTTTTATTCCAATTCAAGTTCCAATACTTATACAAGTCTCAACAACTTATCAAAAACCATATTACCTCATTTTAACATACGACAAGTGTGGATAACAACAACAATATAACCAACGAAATAAATGGCACAAAATTGCCTCAAATTGGCCAACAACATATCTATCACATACACATCTTATTTTCCATTTCTTCCTTAACATAAATTCATCCCTTAAACATAAACATAAGTAATATCCAATTACTGCGGAGGAAGAAGAATTATTACCTCATTTTTTAACCCAAAAATGTCCAAAACATTCCGGGGGTATATGGTCTGCAGTTTTCGTTTCGATCCACTTCTTCGAGTTCCAATCACATATATGTGACCCTTATGAACTTATACACCACTTCACTTTGTATTTCACCTCCAAAAAGTCGACGGAACCTTAGGGTTTCACACCCTTATTTTCGGCCAACACATGATCTTGGGGTTTTAAGGGTTTAGCTAGGCTTAGAACTTCATTAGGGAGCTTAGTCTTGAGTTTGAGGATTTATCATCAACTTTTGAAGAATTTTGGTCTCCAAGAATGGCCTTTGGCCGAGAGCATCAAGAGAGAAAGAGAAGAAGATATTTATTTTTTGACGATTCAAAATTCTTAATGTTATTTATTTTTATAAATTGCCTAAACTCTTAGTTAATCTCTTACACCTTAATCGTTATAGGCAAAACATAAATAACAACAAAAAAGAAGAAGATAACTTAGATGAAGATACAATACCCTATAATAAACTATTTAGGTAGTCTTTCACATCTTAATCATGATAAGTATTTTTGGAGCACCAACACATGCCATATTAACCAAAAAAAATGCACCAACTAACAATTATTAACTATTGAGGAAACTCATATTTAAAGGCAAAACTTCACATAAAATTAAACCTATTAATTAGTGTAATGTATTGCTTAATAGGTAATCATTGGCTCATTGAACATGTTTTTGCCCTTTAATGCATGTAGCAATGAAAGGGAAATAATTATGTGGACAAGCAATATCGCAAGACTTTAACCCCAGTCCAGTCCGACAAAAGATATAAAAAAAAGCACACATTTCAATAAGAAAAATAGTTTTTCATATTTGATTATATAAAAAGTGAGAGCGCTTCTTTTAAAAAAATAAGATACGACCCTTAGTCTATTCCTTTTTGCCTTTTGAACGAATCTAGAACCTCAATTAACAGATTCATTAGAAACCTTTCTCTGGAAATGCGAAGAATATTTAAAACGACGCTCCCAAATAATGAAAGAAAAATCTATTTTTAAATAAATTAAAAAATGGAGCCAAAACTTGAAGACAAATTGTGCAGTTGACCCCTTTATAGTTGTTGAGTTGATGAAGTAACCCACTAAGTTTTAAAAGAAGCCCCGTTTCCAAGGCAAAGGGTATGGTCCCCATTAGAAATCGCCACGCCCATTCACAAATTAATTACATACTGTACCATAACAACAATTTGCTTTGCAGTTTCGCACGCAGAGAGGCGTCTAAAGTCTCCTTACAGTTTTTCCCTCTTCCGTAAACAATGACGAATCAACCGTCGTCGACGGCGGCGGCAGTGTCTTCATCTGCGGCGGATTCGTATATCGGAAGTTTCATTAGTCTGACATCGAAGTCCGAGATTCGTTACGAAGGAGTGTTGTATTACCTTAATCCTCAGGATTCTTCACTTGGCTTGAAAAACGGTTCGCGTTTGTGCTCTTGTAATTTCTTCTGTACATTTTGTTGATGGAAAAAGGAAAATTATTGGCTTTCGGTTCTGTTGCACTTTCACATTTTTTTTGTGAAAGTTTAGACATTTTTTTATAAGGTAAATAATTTTATTGACAATTAAGAAAATTCTGTGTACAAGACATATACCAAAAAGAAAAGAACCTACCCGAAATATGGTTCTCAACAAAAGTGGCCTTCACAAAATTAGAGACAACATACTATTTTGCATTTCTGCAAAATTCTGTTCCACCCTTTCAAAAGCCTCCTATTTTTCTAAAAAAAAAAGGCAATCCGATGCACTAACCTTGTGCTACGCGTGGGTCCGGAGAAGGGCTACCTTCCATGCCCTTAGTCTTCTCTTCCCCTCTTGTAAGTCCAACTTTGCAAAGCCTCGTTTACTATGCTCGACATCACCTATTGTATCCCAAAGAAATTAAGAGCCACTCTCCATAACCTATTAGTCACTTTGTAGTGCAATAGAAGATGATTCACATTTTCACTCGAACTCTTGCATATGAAGCACCAATATGCATAGGTGATCCTCTTCTTTCTCGGATTTTGTTAACCTCTATGAACAATCTCCTGGATTATCCTTCTTGTCAAATGATCTGTGGTGGTTTGTTTAGCTGAAACACCCTCTGATTCCTTTCAAGCAATGTGATAAACACTAGCTGCCAATGATGTTCTGTAGATTTCTGTGCATGGGCAACTGGCCATTCCTTTTTATAACCATGGTGTCCGGGCCTGCTTGCGTGCATCTCGAGAAATCCCACGGGATACCTCCCATCTTCCACCAGCAACATATACCAGGTAATTCTGTCCTCCAAGGCTAGAACATATATAGATGGAAAGAAATCACCTAGTGTTTTTGTCTTTGCTGGAATTGAACCTGAGACATCATGGTGCTCAACCCACTTCATTGGCCACTAGGGAACACGCTTGGGTGTACTGTCCATTCTAGCTCTTCAGGCCATGATTTGGCCAGAGTTTTCTGATTCCTAGCCCCACCAATAGTTTGTTCCACACCTGAGCAGTGGTATCACATTGAAAAAAAGAGGTGGGATATACCTTCTTGCTGATTGCCACACAAAGGGTATTGTTTATTATCTTCAACACCCCATAGAAACAATCTGTCTTTGGCACTCAGCCCTCCCAGTGCTGCCAATATGACGATGAAAATCCACTTAGGAGCTGTAAGATTGTTACATACCAGTCGTTTCCATTGCACCTTTAGAAATGTGCCTCTCATTAGAGCATACATTGTCTTGATTGGGAACTCCTTGGCATTTATCATATATGCTTCAAGTATTCAAGCTTGTTGCACATATTCCCTGCACTTCAGTATCTTTTGGATCACCCATGAGGCCTGTTTAGGCATGCTGTCCCATACCTGACCACCTTTTATGTAGTAGCAACGTGTCCGCTTCACACATCTTGTATTTCTTGCAACATAAATTTAAAAGTAGCTGGCTAATGGCAGCTTTGTTCCACACTGCTATATCCAGTATGTTCAAGCCCCTGCAGATCTAGGATATCAAACCTTGTCCAAGCCAACAATACTTTTTTTGTCAATTCCACACCACCAATCTACAAGAATGTCCTGCATGTTGACTCATTCAGTTTGAGTCAACATCCTGCATGAGTTATTGACATTCCTTATGTTAGTTTCAATGTTCTCTCATAAGCTATAAAGATCCTGCATGAGTTATTGTCCTATACTTTATTTAGTTTAATTTAAATAGGAATAATTTCTTTTACCTCTTTGAGAAAAAACGAGGTTCATTTCGCCAAGTGAACTATAGTATGCATGTGCATTGTAATTGTTCCAAACTTCTTTACACTATTAAAGACTTCTGCATTACAACTGTGATTCCCGAGATAGAGGGTTAAAGTATTAATTTCTGAATGGGATGTTGGGTGCATGGTTATGATTGTTTCTATTCTGAACTTTTCATCAATTATCGAAAAATGCCTTATTTTAACAAGTGCTCTATTGCAGTGAGATCATACGGAACTGAGGGGCGCAAGAAAGACGGTCCGCAGATTCCTCCAAATGATAAAGTTTATGAGTTCATTTTGTTTCGTGGAAGTGACATTAAGGTATGTGGATATATTTTGATTGGTGTAGAAATCCTTACTTCTACTTTTAGTATAGAGACTTAATGCAGTCTGTTTAACGTGATGCTTCTAGTGGTCCGGCCCTTCCCGGACCCCGCGCATAGCGGGAGCTTAGTGCATCGGGCTGCCCTTTTTTACTACTTTTGACTGTATATGCTCATTCCCAAATATCTGTGCCTAAATTCCTTAATTTTTTTATAGTAAATTATTGTGAGTAAAGTGTGCATGCTGTTGCATACCATTACTCCGATGAGAGACGGATTTTATGTTCTGACAGGGAGTTTATTTTGCCATGTTGTGTTGACTGTGTCTCTTATGATTCACTTCATTTGATTTGTCCAGTTAGACTCATGAGGATATCTTCATACTGGACAACCTATCGGGGATTTTGTGCAGAATTTGTATATATATATACAAATCAATTGAAAAAAATTGCACCAAAATGGTGCCAAAAGTACATATTTCCACACAACATCCGGTTTCCAAATAGTTGATCCGACTATCTATACACACAGGCTCTTTTCTTTACACGTAACATATAAATACAGCATGAAGAAACTCTTAATCCTCTAGAGTGTCTTTTCAAGTCTTCAAATAATTTTCTATTCATCTCACTCCAAATGTTGCAAAATAGACACAGTGGTGCGATTTTGAATATCGAAAGATTTACTGGTTAAGAGATCCTGTAGCTAGGCTTCACTTGGTTATATGTTCTTTTTCTTTATCTGTGATGCTGCTGCGTTGGGTATATCACAGCAATCACGCTTCATGGGGCCGGCTATGTTAATCCTCACTGTCGATGTCATTCCATTTGGACCCATCTGTGTGATCTTGCTCATATTTACTGGTCTCAAGGCCGGATAAAAGAGGAGAGTTGAGGTAGATTAACAACTGATGCAACCTTAGTAAATTTATGTTGCTGCCGCGTTTTATATACTTGCCCAGGTTTTTAATTGCATAAGATTAGAATAGTTGTTTCCCGTTAGTAAACTAACTCTCAGCCCCTAAAAAGTATGGAATACATTGATGGAATGAAGCTACGTACAAGAAGTTTACCTAGTTGTTGTCCTTGCAAAGACCAATTGGAGTGGTTTCATTGCTTCAATTTATTTGTAATTTTTTGGTTCACTGATATCTTTGTGACAATGTTTTTTTTTTTGGCGGAAGATCGTCATTTCCTCTCTTTGCCCTTGAAGGTTGATTTCTAAGAAAAAATATCTCTTCTTTCAGGATTTGCAAGTAAAATCCTCACCACCTCCTCAAGTGGAAGAATCATTAGATAACGACCCTGCAATTATTCAGGTGCTTAATCTCCTTAATTCACAATAGATGACACCTTAAATTATCTATTGTAAAATTTGTATGGAAAGTTATGCTGATAGTATTTACCCAAAAAAATCTGATAGAAGTTGCTAGATTTTATTTTTATTCCACAGTAACATTGTGTCATTTTTATTCCTGTAGTCACGCTGTGCTGGAGTCTCCCCAAGCTCTTCAAAATCTGTTCCACTTAGTGGTGGATCTTTGACCGAATATGGCTCTTACAAGGGACCTGCTTCTTTGAATAGTATGTCACCTTCACATCAATCTCTAAACCAGTTTGAATATGGCACTTCTCAGGCAACTCAATCCAACATGGTTTCTTATGCAACTCCCTCTTACCTGCAAATATACACTGAATCCGCAAGCAGTCACCATGCTCCACAACATTCTATTCAACCTGCTGCGTCACATGCGATGATGCAGGATTTGCTGCAGGCTTACCCACTCCAAGGCCCTGAACCTTTCACTTCAGCTGTTCTACCAAAATGCGTAGCTCCAGTGCCTGTGGTTACTACTGCAAATTCTTTATCTCTAACTAGCAGACGGAGTCTTGCCCCACAGCAACTTCCCATGGCTCCTAGTACTAAAATTACGTCTCCGTCATTATCTGTAACCTCTTCCATGCCTTCTTATGGATATACTCATGCATTTCCCCAATCTAGTCAAAATGTGGGTAACTCTGGTGCTCCAATCCTTGCTAGAATAGGTTCTAATGCTTCACCCTTATATCCTGTATCCCCACTTGTAGATTCCTCATCAGGTGTCTTTTCACAACAACCCCTTAGATTGCTAACTCCGGATCAGTTATCTCTACCTAGATTTTCTGGGCAATTGTATTCAGATCAGGACCTTGGTGTTCTCAGCTCAGAACCTCTGAATCCCTCATCATCATTTACTACTCCAGCAGTCCAAGCGCCATTGTTGCCACTGCCACCTGCTGCAAAGAAGGTTATTTTAGCTCTTCATTTTTTGATGTGTCTGGTTAAATTTTTGCTGTAATTGTTTATATAGAACCAATTCTGCCCTCGTGTAGTTCAATTGCCTTATTCTATTATTTGTAGTGGCAAGTCTATTGGATGTTAGTACTTAGTATTGAAGTGGTTGAATCACTGCGAAACATGTTTCTGCTTATCATTCATTTAATTGATTCGACAAGTGACCATGTACATCCGATGCTTTCTTGCTTTGCTTTTTTATTTGGGGTTGAATCCTACTAGAATCTTAAGCGATACCCTTACTTGTCAAAGTGTGATATGTTTGATACTTTGATTCCATCACTGTTTCCTCCTCTGTCTTAAAGTTCAGACATCACATTCATATTCTATATTGATTTAGACATTGTTTGTTGCATGTATTCTTTAAGGATAAATCCAATTAGATGACGTACATGGCATGACACAATAATGCATATCTCTTGTAATCTTGTAGCAATCAAAGGACTTGCATTTATTGTCTCTTTTCTGGAATACAAAAAATCTAGAAGCAATAGAGAACTAGAACTCAGTAAATCTAGATGCAGTTTTCTCGTCACATCGTGGAATTAGGACACAAAAGCTAATGCCCTCTTTCTACCTTACTGCAGCTAAGTAAGCTTCTTTATTTAGGTGTGCCTGTATGGTGAGTATGAATATGTTGGGATGAAAGCCCAGCAAATTGATGTAGGATGACATATTAAGGCCTCTGACAAAGGGGAGGGTAGAGGGGATGTATTTTCAGTAGAATAAGAGAAGATAAGAACAGTGGAAGAAATAGCATTATTAAAGTAAAAGAGTTGTGAGAACTAATTTTGTACCATTTAGGCTTTACCACTGGCATCTCAAACTGAAAATATGGAACACAAGGATGAAAAAGGAGAAGAGCATTGGTATTCGTTTTGGGCCAAAAAAGAACGTAAACGATGGAATAAAGGGGGCTTAGGTGGTGGGGGTTTATGAACAATGACAGTTCTAAGTTAAACGAAAAGAATTAGTAACCACTCCTGCATTCCTTGGTTATAATACCTTAACGTGGGAATTGCACGAAACATAGCTGCTGTAGGATTCTCCGTGATCAAGAAGTTTAGGGACTTCAAGATCCACACCATTTCCAAAAGAGTTTCAAAACGAATAATGCTTCGAACAATGCAAATTACCTTTGCTTTACAAGTTTCTTTGCTTTATATAGGAAAAAATTATGTTCTGCTTTATAGATGTATCTGCCTTCCTTGGCAAAAACGTTTCTGCCTCTGGAAGCAGTTTCATAACCATCTAGCTTACGAAAATTTGTTTTTGTGTTAAACTTTTGCAGTTGCAATCATCTTCTGAGTTTACTGAAGAGTTCGATTTTGTTGCAATGAATGAGAAGTTTAATAAGGATGAAGTATGGGGATATCTTGGAAAAGCAAAACAAACAGCTAAGAAGATGGACGGCGAGGGTATTGCTGTGGTCAATGAGAACAAGGGGGATGAAGGTGGTCATGGCTTGGATTCTAATGCTGATCCCAAAGTAGGTGTCAAGCATTTTAGGACGTATAATCTAATTATCCACATGTTATTATTTTGCATTATATTCCTCTTTACCAGCCCTTTAGTCGTATTACTTACTATATTATATGATTGCCATTAGCGTTTAAGTTTTCTCGTTAATTTTCATTCTGATCTCTGCGCAGCCTGCGTATAATAAGGATGACTTCTTTGATAATATATCTCGCAACACAGTTGCTCGCGGAGGTAGGAATGGACAGAATCATTTTTCTCATCGGATGAGGCAGGATACTGAGGTTCGTTTTACCTCTCAAACAAATATTCACTGGATTTTGATCAATTACTATTACATACTAGTGGCAGTAGCTAACAAGTCAATCCTTTTTTTGTTTTTCCTCCAGACTTTTGGTAACCATCAGCAAAGACCTTATCCTGGGTATGGTGGCTATGGGCCTGGACATGGTGGGAACCGTGGTGCATACGGCTATGGTTATGGAAGGGGTTATAATAACTATGGAAGTACTAGGGGCCGTGGAGGAGGGTACATGAGGATGTAACAAATCCATTGGAGTTCCGCACGGTTTCTGGTTATGTTGTTTTCTGCAGTACTCAACCCAATGGCAGAGTAAATCTCCCGCTAGTTTATGACATTTGCTGAGGAGTTCAATACCAAATGTTATCCAACTGCCAGTTACTACAGTTGCAGGTGTATTAGGAATTGAAAATCATGTCTGGTTCATTTTTTTTTTGGTCCGGTGAGCCAGGTTTTTCTATATTCTTCTTCATGCTACTATTTCCATGTTATGTATGTCCTAGTGGGGATTTGAGTTTTTCAATCAGTTCCACTTGGTTCTCTCCTGATCTACGCAACTTGTCGTTTGGTCAAGGAGATTTGACGTGCAAGTTGTCTGTTAGTTTCTTTTTAGCTCAAATTAGACCGAGGAAATGTACTTGTCTTCTCATCATTTTCTTCAGTTTAAAAATTCTGTACTACCTTAAACTTTGTCTAAACGAAAATACTCTTTCTAGTGACATTTTTAATGAAGGTGCACTAGCAGGTTAATCTATCTCTTTATTCTCTCTTGCATTTGCAATGGTCTTTGTTGCTATCATTATATTGGTGCTGATTTTGTTTACGGTATTTGTTCTCGCAATAAGATTGAATTGTATATTATGGTTCTTTTTGATGGGAATGTTGATATTCTCGAAAACCTTCCAATTGTTGACACCCACAGACTTTTTTTTTTTTGGTGGAACGGTAAAAATATATAAAGGACGAACACCAACCGAAGGCGTACCCACGGACAAAATTATGAATAGCGCTGGGAATATTGTGCATATCCCACATATCGGGAAGTTACAACATTCATTAACGCCATACATAAAACTCACGCAAATCCCACAAGGCGGGAAGTCTAGAGTGCCAATATAGGCAGAATGATGCTAGGAATAAAAAATGCACAGCCCACAAACCGGGTGGTCATTTGATTCTTTCGCGTCATATCCAAAACTCAAGCAAGCCCCACAGGTCGGGGAGTCAAGAGGGCCTATAAAGGCAGCCCCTGTCAATCCCTTATGTCAGCCTAGGCGTTCATAAGGTTGCAGCCGCAGCCTCCGTAAACCCTCATCATGGTAAACCCAATGGGACAAACCCACGATGAGGGAAGAGCGCCTAGCGTTAATGCTGCTAATGAGGATTATTTTCAAGGGCCAAATGTTCAAAACAGGAAGTAAAAAGCGGAAATAAAGAGAACAAAACATAATAGACATTAGTCTTGATTTTGAAGACTAGAGCCTCCTTATCGAGTTTTGCCCCATCGAACACAACCTTGTTGCGCGCAATCCAGATGTTGTAAACTGTAGTTGCAAGTGCCACCCTTTTAGCCTTGGCCTGCCAACCTGTACCGCGCCCCTCCTTTCTTATGTACTTCAACGCACTATCGATAGTGCTCATCTCCCTGGTGATTCCAAGCCACTGCTTGATGCGCTGCCATATGTAGGACGAGAAGGTGCAAGTGAAGAAGAGATGAGTGTGGGACTCATCCTGCGCTAAACAAAGTACACATTCCCGAGGGGAGTCAAAGTACGGGGTCCTGTCCTTTGTACGAAGCCTCTTAATGGCGCACATCCAAAGAATGAAGGAATGCTTTGGCAATATGCAGGGATTCCAAATATCACGGTGCCAAGTGACCACATTACCATGAGGCCTGAAGAAGTCATATCACGTGAAATCTGCGAAAGCAGTATCTGTGCCGTGAGAGATGGTTTCAATGGCGCAGGCCCGAGAACCAACACGACTAATAATCTGGTCCCGAATCATAATCAGACGCTTAATGAGAGCAGAGTCTCCTTTTTTCGCATCCAAGGACCAAAAATCACAATTAAGGAGGTATCTATGGTGAATCCAGCGTACCCAAAGGGAGTCCTTTTTCCGATCAATATCCCAGAGGCATTTGGTTAGTAGTGAAAGATTCCAGGCACGTAGATCCCTTAAGCCGAGCCCCCCTTCTGATTTGGGCTTGCAGCAGGACTTCCAAGAGATAGGGGGGTGGTCTGAACGCCATAGGAAAGCCCTACAAAGACGGATAATTTTATCAGAGACGGTTGCCGGAACGGGCATAATAGAAAGCCAAAAACAATCTACTCCCTGTATGACTGATTTGATGAGTTCTAATCTGCCCGCATAAGAGAGAGTTGCTTTATTCCACTTTAAATATACGAACAGGATTCTCGACTGGTCCCTCTAATTTAAATGTTTTTTTTTTCTTTTTTGAAGATTTTCTTAGACAGTTATATTGACTAATGTCTATGCAAACCTTCCTGAGATGGTGGAGGATTTTTTAGCTGGCCACGTGCATTGCTTGAAATGATACATTTCAAAGTATTAATTTACAATTTGATAACACATCACCACCATGCGGAGAAGAAAACAAGTGTGTGCATTTGCAATACTACCGTATCTTTTTTTTTTCCTCTAATCTTTTTTCTTAGATTAGAAAAGGACCACATAAGCCTCTAGGGGCACAGGCGAGTTGGTAAGTGGCAAGGTGATTGTGGTACAATCACTCCGACGTCGCGGGTTTGAACCTGTGTGGTGACAATACTTTGCTGAAATATTGCAAGGGTTGTTGCTGAGTTCGTGTCCCGTTGGTCCTCTCCCTTGCAGGGCTGCCACTCACGCATATCCCTCGATTTACATCCCACCTTGAAGCTACATCGGTGGAGAGTTTCTTCGAGACGAGACTTTCCCTCATCAAAGAAAAGGACCACATAAAACATAGGTCTTCACTTTATTCTCCTTCCATACCCTCAACCACCCACCCACACCCCCCTCTCACCAAAAAAGAAATGAAAAGAAGTAAAAAGACTGATTTCTTTCTATTGATGGGAGGCAATAGCTATCCGTGGAATTAGTCGAGGAACGCCCAAACTGACCCGACATCACAATTATAACAAAAACTCAAAAAACAAAGAGATACTGTAACACCTGCAAGATAGAATAGTTGCACATTTGTATTTAGAAGTTGGATCTTATGTGCTTTCTTTTAGGAGGATTAGGAGCATTGATTCTCTATATCATCAGAAAAAATTGTTGCTCAAGTCTATGCATTTTTGTATTTCATTTCTCATCTTATATGATTCAACTAGTTGAGGTAACTTGCCATCTTGTTTCGACTTGGTTCTTCTTTATTTTCAAGATGAGGGAACCAAGTGTTGAGCTCAAAGTTACAAATACCAAAATAGCTGAAATAATATAGACACCATCTTTGACTATATAACATTCACCATCAATCCATCCTTCACCAAGTGGCTGGCTTTTGTTCATGCTACTGCCAGTCCCTATCAAAATTATTGCCATCACAAAGCTCATCCTGCAAATGCAATCTCCATTCCATTTATAACTAACTAGCCAAGATTTCAGAGCTCAGCACAAAATTTCTATAACAAATATACATCATAAAAAGACAATATTCTATATATAGGAAAAAATTTCAGTAGAAAATATTTTGATTTGAAATTATCCATGTCTCTATACAAAACGGAGATATTGAGGCATGAGTTAAGATACACAGAGGGATATATTCCATGTGCTAATGCTCTTATTGCCTTGAAGATTGTCGAGAAAAACAAAGGAAAAAGAGGAAACTAATATTTTTTGGTTTAACCATCCATTACTAATCGACTAATCGGAACTTTAGTGCCATGATTAATCAATTAAAGAGAAATTAATATTGGAACTTGTAAGATAATTCTTTTATTGGTGGGTAACTATAATACAATTGATATTATATGTATGTCCTAGAGACAATGTTTTTGATGCGGGAAGCTTGTTCCATCTTCAGCTAATATATCTGGTCATTCCGCTCTGACTGAGCTGACCATCGCACCCTGTATTATGAAAAATGTACTTTATACACATTCGTATTATTATTATTAATGGAAATTGATATTCTGATATTTGTAATTATTGAATTATTAGTTGATTGTTTATAATATTATATAATATGCATCCCTAGATGTTTGGGACTCCCGGTCGAACCTTATGTATGACATTTTTTCGATGCTTTGAACATCCTAGTTTCTTGTAAGGTTTTAACCCTAACGCTTACGCCTTAAGTGTTGGAACGGGCATTTTCGGGGATTAGTTAAGCTGCTCCTTCTGCCCTCTATGAAAGAAGGAATTCTAAAGAGTCGGTCTCATTTAATTGAGCATCTTGGATGATGAGATTCCATTAATACAGAGCCAATTCCAATAGACTTATTGGATGATGTCGCTTCAGCAACTCGACTTATAGTCTTTTTGCTTTTAGCTCCTTTCCCTATAGTGTGAGATATTAATATTATAACGTAACTCTTAAAATAGCCTCGACTAATGATCATCGAGAATGGGATATCGATGATATGTGATAAGTCGACATGTGGTCTGCATCACATCCTTAGAGGATGTAGTATGTCTCACCTGCTACGAGTAACGGTTACTCGTGATGGATACATGTATACTTTGGAAGTATTGGTATACCCTACTGATATACTGTTTGTTGTACATGTCTAAAGTATGATCAGCATGTGGGAGATAAAAGTCCTTAGACTTGAGGTCGATACACACCTTGTTTACAGAGTAATATACTTTTATCCTGTCCTAAGCTCAAATGCCTTATAGGTTAAGATACGACTTGTATTAGATACATTACGATGTGGATTAAAGGTGGTAGTTGAGCCAAGATTAAGATTCATTACTCGAATGTATATTTGAGAGAACACTCAGCTTCTCAGTGATATTAGGCTGACTAAGTCGTTGGCCAACGCAATAGACATATCTAGGATATGGTCTTGTTGTCAACCAATATAGATGAGATATAATGATGAAGCCATTTGGATAGACACTTGACAAATTATAAGCTTGATCGAGTGCGTTGTGAATGAAAAGATTTTATCTTCCCACATAGATGTTCAGTTTACCAGATTCGTGTAAATATACTTCACATATTGAGTTCGTCTTCCGGCGCCATCTAGGAGTTCCGTGTAGATCCTAATATGATTAGTGTCAATATGTGAAGGCCTGTAGGGTAACACCATGTCAATTGTTCATTCGATCTAAGGATGTAATGAGAGAACATAAATGCTCGATTTATAATCGAGACATTTGAATGAATAATGATTATTTAATTAAGTCAAAACTGGATTTCAGATTTAATTAAAATGAAAGCGACGGCGTCCCACATCTGGGCGTCGGTCGCGACGCCGTGGGCGCGACACCTCTATTGGGTCTCGTCGCGCCCGATGCGATGTCTTAGTCTTCTTGACCCATTGCACCTCGTTTTCTGGGCCTGACTCATGAGAAACCCTAGTTGCGTTTTAAACCTAAAATGCACCTATAAATAGAGGGCTTCTATTTATTATTCGACACACAATATTATTCATATATTATTCTAAGTCTTAGAGACCTAGAATTAAACTCTCTCTGAAACTTCTGCCGAATGTCCTGGCTGTTTTAAGGAGGTATACATCGGAGTTCTTGGAACTTGTTGTCGAGAATTAATTGCGTGCGCACCCTCGAAAATTACTAAAAGACTCTAGAGTTTCCAAACCATAA
This sequence comes from Przewalskia tangutica, assembly GCA_029844215.1. Classification (NCBI taxonomy): domain Eukaryota; kingdom Viridiplantae; phylum Streptophyta; class Magnoliopsida; order Solanales; family Solanaceae; genus Przewalskia; species Przewalskia tangutica. The sequence continues at coordinate 136,695,294 of CM056718.1, read as the reverse complement.
GTATTCTATCGAAGTATTACAGTTATATACATGTTATGTATTTACATGATTGTTTTATATTACTACATAATCATCCTACAGTTCGTCGCTTGTTGAGTTTGAAACACAAATTTTTTAAATTTCGTTGCGTACACGAACCCAACAAAATTCCCAATAGTGGTATTAGAACCAGGGTTGTTTTGTGTATTTATGTAGTAATCATTGATAATAATATGGGTTAGAATTTATTTAAATCTGAAATTTATGTCGATTACAACCTGAAAACCTAATATCTTAAAAGCACATCATCGTTGTCTCCCAAACTATTAAACAATGATTTAATAGAGGAAGTCATTCCGATCTAACTATTCTAAGTCGATGTGCGTAACTGGTTCATTACGAACATGGTGCACTGAAGCGAAGAAAGAGAAGGGATTGGATGATGGTCGATGAACATGTTGTTTGATAGTGAAGGGTAATGAAGATGAATCTGCAAATATGACTCTGAACCAGTTTTAGGATTTCAGAAATACAGATTTTGTGTTTCTGAGACAGAGGTGCCGCGACGCCACCTAGGGTTTTAGAGGCGGCACCGCGGCCCACGATGGAGTGTCGGCGCCACCTACGACATTCGAGGCGCTGCAAATCCATGGTGGAGTGCCGCGACGTTATTCATCCCAAAAGCTTAAATTAAATTTTGTGCTCTCTGGACAATTAGAGTCGCAGCTCCATGATGGAAGCGCTGCGACCCTAATTAAAATGAAGAAGAACAGGAAGCGCTTTGCCTGCAGAGCGCCACCCTGATTAGAGCGCGACGTCGAGGCTCCTGTTACACCCCGTAATTCCAGAGTATGTTTAAGAGAAGGTACGTAAGGAAATCAGGGCTTTAAAAATTTGTACGAAAGGAAGAATTGTTTTTCCGAAGGAAAATCTTCCGAACTTCGGAAAGGAAAAATGTTCGTTGATGAGAATTAGATTCTCAAAATGCGTTATTTGAGGCGTATGAAATTTGTTAGCATTCTGGAAATTTATTTACGGATTTGGTCACGTAGGGCCCACCCGGAAAGTTTTACGTTTTGTGGGACCCAAGAGGTTTCCGATATTTTGACGAATTATGAAAATGTCGGGAAACGAAATATTCTGGACCAATGGGAGGGAGACATGTGTCACCCTCCACATGAATCATCTTGGGCGAAATTATATGGCTAGTGTAGCAAATTTTAGCTTGATAAAATGGACCAAGTCAACTAAAAAGTGTAGCTTGAGATAATTGACCTAATCCTAGCCATCCATATGTTTTAATCCTAGCCATTGGTTGTAGTATATATCCACCTTACTAGTGCAAGACTAGACAAATTTCAACACTTAGAAAAATTGGGAGATCTTGTGTGCTCTAACAAGAGCTCTCGGCCAAGCACTATTAAGGGAGAAGAAATTTTGCAATCTTGCTCCATAAATCCCAATATTCAAACCCAAGATCCCTAAAGGTATTCTAAGGATATCTCAACACAAAAATTTCGGGAAAACTACGTTTTTACGTTAGTCGCAAGATGAAAACCTAAGGTGTTCTTCAACTTTGAAGTTGAAACTTGAAGAGGAGTTCTTCACAAGCTTCTAAGGGTTGCTTGGAGTGGATTGGAACGTCGAGAAGAGGAGCTAAAGTTGCTACAGATCGACTTTAAATCTTGGATTGGATTTGGGCTTATTGAGGTATAAATCTTCGTCTTACTATTGTGATTGAAGATTTCATGTTATGATAAGTTAGAAATGATCATGTGACATATATTATGAAGATTGATAAGTGTTATAGAATTTTGGAAGCCTAAAATACGCAAAGCTCATGTTAGCCATTAAGATTGTAATTCAATTTAGTTATTAGTTTTAGTCGTCGCATGTTATATAACGAAGGGATTAGAGTTGTTAAAGTTGGTTGCGGCTATATAACATGTTAGAATAATAACTTGGATTGAAAAGGAATTGGAAAGGATTATATGTGGTTGTACTTTGTAGCCGAGAATGATAAGTTAATATTGGACTGTTTTATATAAATTGTGAGGCAGAATTTTACATGTCTTGTAAGGCGTGTAATCCCCTTTGGATAGCTGAATTGTTGAGCCTTAAATGTGGCATGTTTGGTTGTTAAATTCGGGCCTTGAAAAGGGTGGAGAAGTACGTAGAAACAAAGGAAGTGCTGCCCAATTTTTTGTAGAATTAGAGGTCTAGCACTTAGTATTATTCCATGTTGATAAGCTAGGAGTTGATAGACATGTTATGGTTATTATAGGTTGAAGTACTACGTGTAGCGTATTCTACTTGAAGGGTGGGATAGCTAACAAGGTTGAAGTACTTTGGAGCATTTTGCTACTTGTCGATAGTCGTCGCGAGGTATGTGAACCTCTTCCTTCTTTTGGCATGTTCTACGTATGAAATATACATGTGGTGTTATTTCATGATTCCTTCTACTCTTAGAGGTTAAGAGATACGTATGTTGATTTACTCTGTGTAAAAAGTATGTCTAAGTTATCCTAAGTTCTTACCAAGTCTTATGGGGGATGTTGGTAAGAGTCGTTAGGAAGTATTTGGAGTCGAGTTGACTTTGCTAATTTACTGCACGAATGAGAATAAGTATCGAACAAGTCATTGCAGCGTTAATAAAATAAAATGTATCGACCATCAATTATATTAAAATAAGTAGAATTCTCCATCTGCATAGAAACTAAGATAAGACAAAATTGTATTACATTTTCTAAATCATGGCTGCTTTAATAAGATAATTATAAACGAGTATAACATATTCATAACTCACAAAAGTATACGTTACTTAATTTAAAGAGTTTATGTTATGAAGTTTTAAGACTATGAACCTTGAGTTCTTAAAAGGTTAAGAGACTTTATTTTTCAAGTTATGAGACTTGATTCTTAAATGAAGGAAAGACTTGATTTAAAAAGTATGGTTTTCATGATTTATTTCAAAAGTTAAGAGGCTTGATTTCAAAAGAGAATGTAACATGAGTTTTACAAATATATAGTACGGTGGACGTACGAGTTTTAAAGGAATTCGGCTTCATTTTGACATCATTGCCTTGATCTAAGAATGTCTAAGTTTGGTTGAGTTAAAGAATTAACTCACTTGTCTTTAAAAGATGGAATTGCCTTAATTGTCTAAAACATAAAGAGTTATAATGGCTTTATGGGAAGTTAGTTATAACGGCTTTATGAAAAGTTAAAAGAAGGGTCTACTCTAGTAAGGTAAACAAAAGGTAAATGACTTGAAATGAAGAAGGACAATTGGATTTAAAGGCATCAATTGCTTAAAAGTTTTAAAGTGAAAGTCACTTGGTTTAGAAGCCTAAAAATGTATTTCTAAAAGTATAGTGACTTGTTTTGAAAAGTAGACAAGCCTTGATACTACGGGTGTTAGTATCTTGGGGGTTTTATACGAGAAAGAGTCATTTTTGAAAGGATAAGGTACATAGTACTTTGAGTTAAATTCCCGGATTTTTAATGACATGTTAGTGCCTTAAGTTTAAATAAAATGAGACTGCATAATAATTAAGGCTAATAAGAAGTTAGGGGATTTTCTAACTTGCTTATGATAAGCCGGTGGTGCTTATGTTATGTATGATAAGCCGGTGGTGCGTATGTTATATATGATAGTCGGTTGTGCTAGTGTTATGTTATTCTTGCGGGGTAAACCCCCGGGTTACTACTTATTCCATGAATTTGCTACCCATGATGCGAGTGCGGCGTTTGTACTCATTGCGGGTCCACCGGGCCTATGCGGGTGAAATAGTCCCATGCGAGGCGGATGATCTCATTGTGGGTCCACATGACCTATGCGGGTGAAATAGTCCCAGGAGTAGGATTTCCAAATGATACTATGGGCGAGTGGCCCTAATTTGATCATAAGCTTCCTATTTTTATGCAGTATACCTTTATGGGCAGACTTATGTGACTTTACCGCGTCCCAGATTGGGCCAGACATTATACCTTTATGGGCAGACTTACGTGACTTTACCGCGTCCCAGATTGGGCCGGGCAGTATACCTTTATGGGCAGAATTTTTTTTATGACTTCACTGTGTCCCGTAAATAGGCAGGGTTACGTTATCGCGTATGGATAATCAGAGCGAACTCCAAAATGAGACGTCCCTCCATAAAGGGTCGGATTATGTTATGCAAGATACGTAAGTTATGTGTTTATGAACTTGATGATTTTTCCTAAGTATGTATGTAAGAATTTGATATAACTCTTATTGAAAAATGGGAAAAGATAATAATGTGCGATTAAGTTCATGAGTGGTAATGGCACGGTAGGATCTGATCTTTTTTTTTATACTTGCCCCTGTCATTCTTTTGTACATTTATGATTTGTTTATCAGACCTTATTTAGTTCCATATTAAATTTTTGTTATCGACCCGCCGAGGCTGCGTTAAATGCCGCAGGTGTTAGGTACACAGGTTGGTGATCCTTGCTCTTAGGATCTCTGTTCAGTTTTTGGGGAAAAACTCCATTTACTCCGGAGGCTTATCTTTTGGTACGGATCCCTGCTGAGGTAGATTATGTATATTCGGGGTATGGCGGGGCCCTGTCCCGTCACAGTGATTATGTCAAAAACTCTTAGAGGTCTGTAGTCATATCTTGTGGGTCAGTTGTAAAGAAAAATGATGTAACTGCTTACGGTTATATATATATGTCCAGGGAGGTAGCCGTATCGGCTAGCCTGTTGTTTATTTTCCTATTAATGTATGTTGTGAGTTTCATGTATGTTCCGCTGATTATCTCTGATGTATACCTGTAAGGGTGCCCAGGTAGAGCACCAGTCGCGGGTCCGAGGTCGGGTCTTGACAGCTCCAATAATAATAATAATAATAAAAAAATTTGGAATCAGAAACCGAAGTTTTAAAAGTTTCAGATTCTGATTCTAAATTAAGAGTTTCAGAATTTGATTTTTTTCTCCAAATAGACAGATTTGGCTCTTTGGGGCAAATCTATAATTAAAACAAGTTTCTGAAAACCAGTTTTGGTCCTTTGGGCCAAATCTGTAATTAATTTAAATTTTGGAAATTACAGACAGGTCCCTGAAATCTGAAAATATTTTTTGAAAATTAAAATTGGATTTTCTGAATTAAAAGGGGTTCAAAATTGAAATTTAAATTCTTGAGGGACTAAACTGTAAATTCTAAAAATCAGAAATTTATAGAAATACCGTGAAATCAATTTATAAAATCAGAAAATGTTTAAGGGACTGTTTGGATTAGACTTAAATTTTACCGTTTAACCAAGTTAACCCATGGTTATTATTAATTGTATGTTATTGAATAATATACGAACTATATGCTAAGTGCTTAAATGCGTACATTAAATTATTAGCATAATGTATGCTATAACTGTCTGGGTAGGCGCCCAATAATTGATCAACTATCTTATATCATGCTTATTGGTTGATGGATCCTAACTAAATGTGTTTTAGAAATTGCACGATCAGATATCGTATTGGATATGACACAAATTGTTGATCTTGGTTAAAATCCCCGAAATTGAAATATTCTCCAAATTTTAAATACAAGTTTGAATTAAAACGGGCCGTCTATTATAATTGTTAGAGTGCAAAATCTTTTTCGGCGATACGAGTATTTATGCCAAATCATTTGATTTAAGTCTACGAGGACTCAGACTCTTTCATAGATGCTTTTTAAATGTAAAGGTAGATGATAAACCTTTATGAGTATTCACATCAAAGTGTTTGCTCACAAAGACCGAATTTACTTAGATACATAAACACAATTGTGTAATGAGGTTGACTTGCTTAGACAAATCTTGGCGCTAAAGTGTCGGACTAATCTAAGGACGCAATATAATATTTGATCAACCAAGAGTTGCAAATAAGTTTTGCAATTGGTTTAGAACCTACCAAGATGTATTATTGAAGTTATCAGCCAAAACAAATGTGGAGATAACATATGATTGGATCTTGGCCCATTATGACCTTAAATTAATATAGGCCCGTATTCTACCATGGGGTCGTAGAAGTATGTTAAAATAGTTGGAGCTAATTAAATAAAAGACCATGTTGATTAGCCTAAACGAATGTGTGTAATAAGAGAAAATTTGAGTTTAATTTCCTGTCTATCTAACTCTTCAGATTATCAAAATGTCGAGCCTATCATTGAAAATGTTGATGGAAATGAACAAACTTACTGGACCTAACTATCTAGATTGGAAAAGGAATCTGAGAATTGTCATAAGGCGGAAAAATATAGAATACGTATTGGACAAAGTATTCCCCACATTCCCTGATGAGGATTCTGCAAAATATGCCACATTCGATAAGGTAGCCTACCAGAAGAACCTAGTTGACGCCACTTCAACACAATGTGTGATGTTGTCTTCCATGTAAAAAAAAGATATCTCGGTAACAAAAACTATAGGGGGATGTATTGGCGAGATCCAACGGTGAACAACTGCCCAAAAGAAAAACCGCCTGGAAGTCCGAGGACCTTTAGTGGAGCTTCAGAGACAACACGAGAACATGAGGCCTAACGAAATACTTGAACACTTGAAAAATTTCTATGACTCTCAGTCCCAAATTATGGAATATGAGTTATTGATAGAACTCTTCAAGTGTAAGCTAAATGAAGGGGGTCAAATGTCTCAGCATGTGTTGAAGATGATAGAGCTGATAGAAAGGTTGACCTCGATTGGTATAAAGCTGCAGAAAAACGTCGCTTCCCCCTCATATTGAACTCTCTCCCTCGTTTGTTCGAGAATTTTATTGTAAACTACAATATGAACGGAACGAAGGCGAGTCTGTTGGAGCTGCATAACATGCTCAAGACTTTTGAATCTTCAACTACCAAAGGCAAAGCTGTGCTCATGGTGAGCTCTACTAGCCGGCCCAAGCCGAGGTAAGGAATGCCAGAAGAAGAAGGGAAAAACAGTCGATGCGCCCTCAGCTATGAAGCCTAAGAGAGGTGTGAAGAAGAAGAAGGTGAATCCGGCTAAGGATGTATGCCTCAATTACAACAAGAAGGGACATTGTAAGAAGGACTGCATTGCACTAGGATGAGGAAACGCACTAGGTGTATCTACATGGACAAGGTATGTACGTCATTGAAATAAATATGTCTATAAATAACTCTCATTCTTGGGTATTGAATACCTCTTGTGGCTCACACATTTGTACCAATGTGCAGGTCTAACTAACATCAGGAAGGTTGGACCAAGAGAGGTGGACCTACACGTTAGAAATGGAGCACGAGTGGATGTTGATCGCGTAGGAACTTATAGATTAAATTTTCCTTCTGGCTATTGTCTAGTGTTAAATGATTGTTACTACGTACCCTCGTTAACGAGGAATATCATTTCTATTCATGTTTTGGACATGAAGGGTTTTTCCTCATATATTTATAATGGCAGTCAAACATTGTCTTTTGATAATGTTATATATGGAACTGCTCCTCTTGTGGATGTATTATATACACTAAACTGTAGTCGAGAAATTTTCAATGTACAAAATAAATGAGCTACGAAAAGTAATAGAAACTCTACCTACCTATGGCATTGTAGACTTGATCATATCAACGAAACAAGGATAGCAAGGTTGAGGAAGCTTGACTACCTCAAACCATTTGACTTGGAGTTTTATGGTAACTGTGAATCATGTTTGAAAGGTAAGATGACTAATAAGATACTTTCTGGGAAGGGTGTGCGAGCCAATGAGGTGCTTGAGTTGGTACATACTAATGTATGTGGACCATTCTCGACTTAAGCTAAGGGAGGTTTCCCTTACTTCATTACTTTTACTGATGACTTCACAAGGTATGAATACATGTATCTTATGAAACACAAATTCGAGGCCTTCGAAAAGTTCAAGGAGTACAAGTCTGAAGTAGAGAAACAACTCGCAACAAGTATCAAGACCCTTCAATTTGATCGAGGAGGTGAATACTTGAGAAAGAGGTTTCTAGATTACATCCAATCAGAGTGGACACCTCCTGGAACACCACATATGAATGGTGTTGCCGAAAGGAGAAATCGAACCTTATTGAATATGGTTCGATCCATGATGAGCTTCTCAGCTCTACCGACATACCTTTGGAGACATGCTATACAAACCTCAATACATGTTCTGAACAACGTTCCAACCAAGTCAGTAGAAAATACACCCTATGAGATATGATGTCGCAAGAAGCCAACTCTTAAACATATGAGACCCTAGGATGCCCTGCATATGTTAAGAATATGCTCACTGACACGTTGGAATCCAAAAATGAGAAATGTTACTTCGTGGGGTATCCAAAGGAAACTAAAGGACACTACTTCTATCTTCCTGGAGAACATAAGGTCATTGTTTCCAAGATCACAACTTTCCTTGAAGAAGAATATGTCTACAAGGAACGGAGTTGCACAGAGATAGTACTTGAAGAAATTCAAGAACCGCGAGATAACATAGAGGTAGTATCCTTACCGAATGACCAAGGCAATAATTCAGTGGGAGTATTTGGAGAAGATTGGGTACTTCAAGTACGCCCTTCGGCCAGTGGAAGTGTTACGAGGAACAATGCAGAAATGCAAGATCCTCCTACACAACCTTTGGGAGTAGATGCAATGGCTGCACCTCCTCCCATTCAGGAAGTACATGAAAATGATATTCATGAAAGCTCTCAAGTTGATAGATTATCCAACACATAAGAACCCTCTCACAGTCAGAACATACCAAGCACTGAACTGTAAAACAATCAATTCCGTAGGTCCACTAAGACTCATCGTCCTCCTGAAAGACTAAATCTACTTGTGGAAACACACAGTGAGATGGATATTCCCGATAACGATGGGCCTACAATCTATAGCGAAGCAATGTTGGACATTGATTCGAAGCGATGGCAAGAAGCCATGAAATCCGAGATGGAATCCATGTACATCAATCAAGTGTGGAACTTGGTTGATTTATCAGCTGGGGTTAAACCCATAGGATACAAATGGGTCTTCAAGAAGAAGATCGATGCATTTGGCAAGGTACAAACTTATAAAACAAGGTTGGTGGCTAAAGGTTATAATCAATGGCCTGGGGTCGATTATGATAAATTTTTTTAACCTGTTGCTAAGATTAAGTTCATTAGGATTTTGCTTGCAATAGCTGTATATTATGACTATGACATTTGACAGATGGATGTCAAAACCGCTTTCATCAATTGTAATCTAATTGAGGAAGTGTATATGAAACAACCTAAGGGTTTTTCATCTAAGTCCAAACCAAATGTTGTGTGGAAGCTACATAAGTCCATTTATGGCCTTAAGCAAGCATCGAGGAGTTGGAACATTTGCTTCGACAAGGTTATCAAGTCATTTGGTTTCGTCAGAAGCAAGGAGGATCCCTGTGTTTATAGTAAATGCAAGGATGTGAGTATTACCTTCATTATTATATATTTAGACGACATATTGATAATGAGAGATAATAAGACTCTCTTGCAATCAGTCAAAGAGTGACATTCCAGTACCTTCGTGATGAAAGATTTAGGTGAATCCTGCTACATTTTGGAAATTAGGATCTATAGAGATAAACCTAATAGATTATTGGGGTTGTCACAGTCAGTCTACATTGACAAAGTGCTTAGACATTTTTCTATGAAAAATTCCAAAAAAGGCGGTCTACCTATGGGTCTAGACATCAAATTATCTAAGAAAGACAATCCTTCTAATGTTATAGAACTTGTGCACATGAAGAGGATCCCATATGCTTCCGCTATAGGATCGATCATGTATGCCATGACCTGTACTAGGCCAGATGTGGTATTTGCACTTAGTATGACTTGCAAATTCCAGTAGAATCCCGGGGAAGAACATTGGAAAGTAGTCAAGAGTATTCTTAAGTATCTTAGACGAACTAAAGATTACTTCTTAGTCTATGGTGGGGAAGAAAAACTAGCTGCTACTGGGTACACTGATGCTAGCTTCCAGACGGATCTTGATGACTTCAAATCTCAGTCTGGGTACACGTTCATTTTCAATGGTGGAGCAGTGAGCTGGAAAAGTTTCAAACAAGCTACAACTGCTGATTCGACAATAGAAGCTGAGTACATTGCTGGATCGATAGCTGGTAAAGAAGTTGTCGTGATTTATGAGTTCCTGAAGGAACTAGGGGTAGTTTCGAGTGCCAGTTGTCCAATAACTATTTATTGTGACAACACTGGTGCGATTGCATAGGCTAAAGAGCCAAGATCAAGAAACAGAAACAAACATGTACCAAGAAAGTACCACATACTCAAGGAGATGGTGGAGACTGAAGAGATTAGATTAGACTATGTTCCCACAGACGATAATCTAGCTGACTCATTCACTAAACTATTAAGCTTAGTCAAGCATAATGGTCATTTATAGAACATGGGCATTAGATATGTTGGAGATTGACTCTAGGCCAAGTGGGAGATTGATAGTATATGTATGTCCTAGAGACAATATGTACTAGGACACATGTACTTTATACACATTCATATTATTATTAATGGAAATTTATATTTTGGCATTTACAATTATTGAATTATTAGTTGATTATTTATAATATTCTATAATATGCATCCATAGAGGTTACATTGTTATTAATAGTGTGAGATATCAATATTATAATGTAACTCTTAAAATAGCCTCGACTAATGATCATCGAGAATAGGATATCGATGATATGTGAAAAGTCGACATGCGGTCTGCATCGCATATTTAGAGGATGTAGTATGTCTCACCTGCTACGAGTAACGACTACTCGTGATGGACACATGAATACTTTGGAAGTATTGGTATACCCTGCTGATATACTGTTTGTTGTACATGTCTAAAGTATGATCAGCATGTGGGAGATAGAAGTCCTTAGATTTGAGGTCGATACGCAGAGTAAGATACTTTTATCCTGTCCTAAGATCAAATGTCTTATAGGTTGAGATACGGTTTGTATGAGGTACATTACGATGTGGATTAAACGTGGTAGTTGAGCCAAGATTAAGATTCATTCCTTGAATATATATTCGAGAGAACACTCAGCTTCTCAGTGATATTAGGTTGACTAAGTCGTTGGCCAACACAATAGACATATCTAGGATATGGTCTTGTTGTCAACCAATATAGATGACATATAATGATCAAACCATTTGGATAGACACTTGGCAAATCCTAAGCTTGATCGAGTGCATCGTGAATGAAAGAATTTTATCTTACCACATAGAACGTTTACCAGATTCATGTAAATGTACTTCACATATTGAGTTCGTCTTCCGACGCCATCTAGGAGTTCAGTGTAGACCCTAATAAGATTAGTGTCAATATGTGAAGACATGTAAGATAATACTATGTTAATTGTTCCTTCGATCTAAGGATGTAATGAGAGAACATAAATGCTTGATTTATAATCGAGACATTTGAATGAATAATTATTATTTAATTAAATTGAAACTGGATTTTGGATTAAATTAAAATGAAAACGACACGACGTCCCACATCTGCGGTCCCTGGGACATAGGGCCGCGGCGCCATGGGGCCGCAACACCTCATATTTGGACCGCGACGCTTCCAATGCAGTGGGCCAGTCTGACTGAGCCACTGCACCTCGTTTTCTGGGCCTGACCCACGAGAAATCCTAACTGCGTTTTAGACCTAAAACACAACTATAAATAGAGAGCTTCTATTCATTATTCGACACACAATATTATTCATATATTATTCTAAGTCTAAGAGACCTAGAATTAAACTCTCTTTTGAACCTCTGCCGAATTTTCTAGCTGTTCTAAGGAGGTATACATCGGAGTTCTTGGAACTTGTTGTCGAGGATCAATTGCGTGCGCACCCTAAAAAATTACTAAAAGACTCCAGAGTTTTCAAATCGTAAGTATTCTATCGAAGTATTACGGTTATATACATGTTATGTATTTACATGATTGTTTTATATTACTATATTATTATCCTACAGTTCGTCGCTTGATGAGTTTGAAATATAAAATTTTAAAATTTAATTGCTTACACGAACCCAACAAAATTCCCTAACAGCAATATTATATCTCATGGGAAAACAATGAGACCTGAAATCAATTGAAAAAAAGACCTCAGCAAATTCATGCGCGTATGTTGCACATTTTTCTCAACAACCCGAGTAGTTTAACTATCAAATCAATACATATAAAAGTTCTGCTATTAATTCAATTTGATAATTTTTCCTTATTGGACATGATAAAAATGTTTATGATAAATCAATCATTTTGACTTAAGTGCAGAGAAAGTAAAGAGTTTAAGTTAATATATATATAAGTTTTTTTACCACATCAGATTATTTTTATTTATTGTAATAAATATACTATTTTATTTTCAAAATTACATATTTACTGTAAATTTCTAGAAGGCTTATATGTTATATTTTTCGAATGACCTAATAATATAATTTTTTTTAGACTGATGGAGTTTATAACTTAAACTCGAAAGTAAATTGCATGTTAGAAATGGATGGACCACCTACCATGAAATAACACAAATGAAACCATTAATGGTCGACTTCTTCTTAGCCTTTGAATTGTTTTGATGGTCCCTTGAGAAGAAAATTGTACATATCAACAAGTTCCCAAACACTTGAGCTACACTTCCTGGCAAATAACACAATTCCCCATCAAACCTGAGATCTTCCTTCTGCAATAAGAAAAAATCCAATTAAACAAATTAGCGGAGACTCTACCGAAAATAATTTATCTACCTCACAAAGATAGAGATGAGGTCTCCGTGCATACATCCTACCCTCTTCAGACCTCACTTTTAGAATTACACTAGGTATGTTATTGTTGTTACCCAATCAAACAAACTTACCTTTGTTTTCTTGAATTCAGCAGCTATGCATAGAGAGATGGAGATAAGGCCAAGGGCAGTAACAAAGTTGATAAGAATTGGATATATGAATTGGTGATTTTCCATTACACCTTGTTTTCCCTTCTCTTTATGGGGTTGCGTAATTCAATGAGAGAATAAAGAGAAAGAGAAAAAGAAAAGGAAAAGTAGAAAAAAGAGAGGTTTCAAAGAAAGCTTGAAGATTACTCAAAAGGCTACAACTATTTGGTGTTTGATTTTCTTGGAATCATTTCTTGATTGTAATTAATTCCCTATTTGGATTAATGTGATCTCATATATTCATGATATATCAAATGGTCAACTCTTTAACTGTTCCAATGGATTTTTCAACTTTGTTGAAAGAGAGAGGGGTTGGGGGTGGGGGTGTTGGAGTGTCTTTTATGGTGAACTAAGGATGCCTTCTTATGTGGGGAAGGGAAATTTGAGGTTAATGACAGATTTTCTATAATTGTATTAAATTATTGTAACATATTTTTTGACATAAAAAGTAAGATACTTTTTGAATTTAAGAAGAAGCTTCTTATTCTTTTTTTGTTAAATAACTTTCTTCAATATTGTAAAAGCGGCTCTTTTTCGAACCCTGCTAATATAAAATCATTATATTCCCTTCAATACTGTAAAATCATTTTTTTTGTTAGAGCAACATATGCAATGTAGGTACTACTTATACTAGACGCCAAAAATCTTGTACTTCTTATTGTAAGAATTATCTTTCTTGATTATTTTCTTCCAAAGAGGTAGTATATATACTCATAATACAAATATAATCATAGGCTAGAATTAAGATAGTAAATAGCTAATTATACACATATCATATACAGAAGATAATTAAAGATTATGTAATATTGACAAAATATTCTATCACACCCCCGCAGTTGAAGCGTAAGGTCGTCGTATGCTCAGACTGTCCCGAAAATCTTCAAATAGAACCAATGGAAGACATTTGGTAAAAATATCGGCAATCTGATAGCGTGACGGGACATGTAAGACACGTACTTGTAGTAACGTGTGGATAGTTGCTAGTTTGACCACCAGATTAAAAGTCTTATCGCAGTCCACACCAACCTATTGAGTCTTTCCATCACCTACAAGACATATTTTATACCTCTCAAATGTACCATCATATTTTTCTTTATGACTAAAAATTCACATAAGCCGAATCACATTAACATAAGGAGGATGAGACACCAAACCCCAAGTCTTATTATTAATAAGAGTGTATATTCATCATCCATAGACATTTATCAATTCAGGCCATTAAGGATAGACACAAAATTACGAGGTAAAGGTGATTTGGTAACATGGATGTGAAAATCATATTTTTTATTTGGTTTGAAAATCTCATGTGACTACGAGTGACTGGTCGTTGGGCCGGAATTGGAGTTGGTTTGATAGAGAAAGTGGTATCAATGACTTGACGGGTTCGAGGCCGGGGAGAGGGAGCTGATCGCCCGAGTGGGCCTCCAATGTTGCTTCCACTACCCGAGAGTGGCCTCCAAGCTGGTCGCCTCGGTAGTGGTCGCCGACAAAGGAACTGGCCGGGTGATACCGGGCTCGGAGCCGGGTTTCGATCGGTGGTCGCTATCGCTGGGGAGTGGGCTTCACCAAATGGATCGCCGACAGCCGATCGCCAACGAGGTGCCATCGGGCCGGCAACAATGATGGACCAAATACGAAGGCATGCTATCATTAAGAAATTCGTAGGTATGAGACACGGAAGAATGTATTTTGGCAAAGGAAAAATTTGATTCATCAAAGACTACGTGAAGACTCACGATGATTTTATTAGGGTATGAGTCGTAATATTTGTAATCACGATGGTTTGACGGATATCTCAAAAAAATACACGGAGTAGAACGCGATTGATGTTTATTGATGGTAGTAGAAGGAAAAAGAGGATAACATAAGCACCTGAATACCCGGAGATGAGAATAAGATGGGTTCATTAGGTATAAAATTTTGAGAGGGGATTGATAGACTAATTGTTTACTTGAAAGTATGTTGAGGAGATAGGTTGACATGTGTAATGCATAATGCCAAAATAATGGTGGTAGAAGGACATGAGCAAGTAAGGTTCTAACAATGTTATTAATGGTTCAGATTTTTCTTTCCTCTTTTCCATTTTGAGATGAGGTATGTGGACAAGAGAGACAAAACGATAAATCATTAGCTTTGCAAAAATCCCAAAATGACCCATTATCAAATTCTCTATCATTATCACATTGAATATTTTTAATGTCCCATTCAAATTGAGTGCGGATGAATGCTCTAAAGGAAATAAATGTGAAAAAAAACTTGTGACCTTTTAGATAAAGAAAATATCAACAAACAATAGAGTAATCATCCAACAAAAGAAGATAATATCGATGGCCCGAAGAGCTCAAAACGGGATGTCCAAATGTCACTATAGATAATATCAAAAGGCATAACAGTGCATGAATTAGAAGCAACAAAAGGAAATTTAACATGTTTTCCAAGAGGACATGTTAAACAAATATGAGAATTACGAGTTCTAGTACACTCAATCAATTTATTTTGTTTAAGAGAGGCAAAAATAGGTGCTCCCGGATGACCCAAACGCTCATGCCATAAAGAAGGAGCTAAAGCTGTAAAAGTGGATGTTAACGTGGCTCGATGTGTGATAGTAGTGATTGGATATAGCTCACCCCAACTATCACATATCATTAGGCGCATCCCCTTCTGAAAATCCTTCATAAAACTCGAAAAGATCAAATTCAACAGAAACTGAATTGTCAGCGGTAAATGTTCTAACGGAAACCAAGTTTTTAATCAATTGAGGATCATGAAGCACATTCTTTAAAGATAACGGTGGTTTCGTGGAGGGTCAAGTGTGTATTACCATAACCACGAATTGGAACTGGATGACCATTTTCGATAATTATACCACGATTATTGCTCAAATTAAAATAGGACGAGAGATTACCCTGTGAGGACGTAATATGAGACATTGCTCCGGTGTCCATGTACCAGTTTGTGTCGGGAAGATTGAGTCCAAGAGTGTACGGGCTTGATAAAATGACGGAAGAGAGTTGCTTTGGCGGATGAGTGTACTAACGTCACTATACGCGTCAGTGAGACCGACAACCAGTTGTAAAATGAGCCGATTGTTAGTTACCGGTGCCCCGACGTTCTTGAGTTGGTCCGACAAAACCTTGAGCCGTTGACAATATGCGGATGCATTGGAAAAATCCGCCATGTCAGTGGTGGAGAATTCTTGCTCAAGTGTGACAGCCTGAGAATTTTTATTATCCTGGAATATATCATGTGCTCGATCCCAAGCCTCCATTGTCATGGAGTCGGGTTCAAGAATCGTATGCAACAAATCACTTGAAATTGTGGCATAAATCCACTGGATAAACGTTGCATCGAGGGTCAACCATCATTTCTTTTCATCATCAATTTTTGGCATCTTCTCATTGCCTTTTTCTGGTGAAATTATGTGATGGATAACCTGATGTGACCGATAATTTTTTTGAAGAGCTCCACCCATGTTGCATAATGGACGCTCTCCATCTCAAGAGTGATAAAGATATGCGACTTAATGTTTGAAACAGCTAGGGCTGGATGAAAATTTGATTTCGAGTAAGACATGACTGACGGGACAAAGAAGAGGAAGGAAGAGGACGGCGGCAAGGAGGAGCCGACGACAAGGAGGAATTTTTAGGATTTTGCGGAATTTTTGGATTTGAAACTTTCCCTAGAATCTGATACTATATAAGAATTATTTCCTTGATTATTTTCTTCCAAAGAGGTAGTACATATACTCATAATATAAACATAATCCTAGGCTAGAATTAAGGTAATAAATAACTAATTATACATCTATCATATACAAAAGATAATTAAAGATTATGTAATATTTACAAAATATTCTATCGCTTATTATGTATTTATTTTCTCTTTTTCATCCCTCTAACACATTACTATGAAGATGATAATTAAATAAATAAAAGTGTATTCTCAATAACAATTTAAGATTTAAGATGAGGTGGTCACAACCTCAATGTGGTATAAAAGCAGAAAAAGTCCTTAGTTCGAGATTCAATATCACGCATTATAAAAATAGAATAAAAACCCCACTTATGAAGGGCGTGTGAAAGTAATAATTAAGTAAATTTAATTGTGCTTTCTCTAATAGTTTAAATTTTTAAATGAGATGAACACCACCTAACAATTACTACTATCAAATTTTAATTCTCTTTTACAAACAAAAAAAGAAGGAAAATAATTATTTAATTACTCAATTACAGATCAGACTGAGGAAGTAGATAGATTGAACAAAGAAAATAAATTAAATGTATTTGACTTGTTGAGCTGTATCTGCCACTGAATGAACGGTGGACCCCTCATTTGGATGCTTCCAATTAGTTGTTATAAATTAAACTTAAGTGGGATGAGTACAATCATTTACAAACATTTTTATGATGTCCCTAACTGTTTGTGTTTAATGAGATTTTAAGACAGCTAATACAAATCTACGGATTATATTATTTTTTATTAAATAATTGTTCTTTTTGACCCTTCCGGAACCTATAGAGAGATGCAAGAATGAAGGGTTTAGAATTATAATTTGTTTGTGTGAGTTTTGACTTTACTAAATATATAAAGATAAATATAGGTGATAGATCTTATTGATTTTTTTTATATATATATATCCAGTTTCTCGGGTTACGTTAGAATATTTCTGAAGATAGTAGTCCCGATCCCTTAACACTACTATCAGTAAATCACAAGATATGTCTGAATGACCAGGGTTTGAAAACAAAACAACTGATATCACCAAGGTTCTACACCAGAAGAGAGCAAATTGCTTTCATCAGGGTTCAAACAAAGTGCCCAAATTTACTCTAGTACACCAAATATCTTAAATTTACTCAACATCATAATTTAGCAATTATTTTACTGACAACAACTCAAATCTGTTTTTAGTTATAATATTTGAGGAAATATATTTAACCTTCAATTAATTGAGTTGTACACTTTTAATTTCGGTTGCTTGTGAATATTTACAAATTTACTATAATTATTAGCCACTCCACCACTTAATTATACTCATGTGATATGTTAAATTTGTGTTGTTACTTCATATTCAAGGGTAATATAATTCTAAAAATAATCAAATGTAACATATTTTCTACGTGAAGGGACTAAAAACACATATTTCAATTAATTAAACGTTAAATTTGATGAGTCATATAAAAAAAAGCAGTCCGATGCACTAAGCTCTCTATACGCGGAATCCGAAGAAGGACCGGACCACAGAAATAAAAAAAACTTTACCAATAATTTTTGGGTCCAAAAGGGTAATTATCCCAATAACTAATTGTTGGTAAAGATTGTTGTTGGCACGACATATTATGTCTCAGCTTTACTGTTCCATCCTCACGTGTTTTACAAAATTTTCAAACTTTTTTCTTCTGTCCAGTGTCATCGACAAAAAATAACCATGTTCAAGTTGATAAGATGTTCATTTTTCTCCTTAAATAGAAAAGCTGAATGTTATAAATCTTGCAGGAGTAATAAATTATACCAGAAGGAAAAGAGAGCTCCAAGTTTCATACAAATGATGTTTATATTATACAACCTCACCATCAAGTTCAGTCATTCACATTATGCATTTGTGTAATATACAGAGGAATATGTGCAAACTTGTAATTCATCCATTAGGAATAGTAGACAGCAAAATATCTATAAAATGTTTCAGTTTTCATCGGTGAGTTTGGAAAGCAGATAGAGGCAGCCAGAGCAAAGACGCACAGAAGCTGCAAAGTAGAGTAGATCAAATGGTGAATGTATAACAACCTTCTTGCTCTTGTCGAACAAACCTATGAGAAGAAGCATCACGATAACTGAAAGTATATATGTCCTAGAGACAATCATTTTAGGGCCAGATATACTTAAACACATTCGTATTATTAGTGAGATTAATATATTTATGACATTTGCAATTAATGAATTATTATTTGATTGTTTGTATTATTCATTAATGTGCATCCGTTGAGCTTACATTGTCATTGATAGGGTGATATATTAATAATAGAACGTAGTTCTTAAAGTAGCCTCGACTGATGATCATTGAGAATGAGATATCAATGATATATTATAAGCCAACGTGTGGTCTGCATCACATTCTTAGAGAATGTAGTATGTCTCACTTACTACTAGTAATTATTGCTAGTGATGGACACATGGATACTCTTAGAGGGTATTGGCGTACCCTGCTGATAAACTATTTGTTATACATGTCTAGAGTATTATCAGCATGTGGAAGATAGAGGTCCTTTGACTTGAGGTCAATACACACATGATTTGTAGAGTAATGTACTTTGATCCTGTCCTAAGCTTAAATTCCTTATAGGATAAGACATGACTTGAATTTGGTACATTGCGATACAGACTATGGTGGTAGTTGAGCCAAGAATATGATTCATTCCTCGATTAGATATTCGAGAGAACACTCAGCTTCTCAGTGATATTAGGTCGACCAAGTCATTGGCCAATGCAAGAGACATATTTGAGATATGATCTAGTTGTTGTTAAGTGTATTTTGTATACACTTTTGAGTCATTTTTAGTTAGTAATTTACTCTTTTATAGTGCGGTTAGTGTAGTGTTAGGTGTGTTTTTCTTTCATTTTGTATCACAATGATTATAATAGAGAAGATACGACTTTTGAGGATGAATTGCACAAGAAAGGTCCAAGAAATGAAGCCTACGAAGTCCGAACGAGAAAATGACGAAAAACCGAAAAATTGGGCCAGGACGTAGCCGGCGCCGTGGCTCCGGGGTATGATTCAGCTGCAGGACTTTCGGCGCCGTGGCGCCAGCCTGCAGGGCCAGGGCCACGGTGCCGACGCGAGATTTCTGATTTTTGGGCCGAATTTGACACGTTTTCAGGGTCTGAAAGGGCAACTTTTCCCAGCTATAAAACCCTAAAACCCTGCTCATTATGCCATACTGTCACGACCCGAACCCCGGGCCCACGACTGGTGCCCTACCTGGGCACCCTTCTACCCATACATCACATAAAATCAGCGAATTCTTAAGAAACTCAAAAAAATAAAAACATGCAAGCTGACAAGGCCACCACTTTACATAGAACCAAAACGAGCTACAACTGTACATGTCCAACCTACACATGACTACAGACCTCTAAAGTATACAGTGAACTATGACAGGACAAGGCCCCGCCGTACCCCTGAATATATATAAGTCATAATGGAAGACCTGTACCAAAATGACAAGCTTCGGAACAGTGAAGCTATCTCAAAAAGCTGGGCAAAGATCCTAAGCTCGAGGATCACCAACTGTGTACCTATACCTGCGGGCATGAACGCAGCCCCCCGAAGGGGGTCAGTACAACAAGGTACCAAGTATGTAAACATGAAGTACAGTAAATAAGATCATAGCTGTACAAAAGATGACAGGGGACAAGTATAAAAATAAACATACCAGATCTAATCGTGCCATATAAAATAAGAGTCAATTGTACCTTTTATCACTGTACCGCATCATCAGTATCATCAGATCATCAGACATCAGATCACTGCACCATTGTACCAATGTACCATCGCATCATCAGACACTGCATCTGTACTTTATAAAAATGAGAGTCAACTGTGCCTTTTAAAAGTGAGAGAGTCACCTCAAAATCATAGATGCATGTCCATATAACGTATCCTGGCCTATTCTGGGACTCGGTCCATGTAACCATCATGACTGTATGTATAACGTATCTCGGCCTTTTAGTGAGGGACTTGATGAAATCATATAAATATTTTCGGCCCTTTAGTGAGGGACTCGGTGAACATTTAACACATAACATATCCCGGCTCATTCTAGGACTCTGTCTTCTTACACATAACATAACCCGACCCATTTATGGGACTCGGTGTCTTTTTACACATCAAATAACCGGGCCCATTTGTGGGACTCGGTGTCTTTTTACACATAACATAACCCGATCCATTTGTGGGACTCGGTGTCTTTTTACACATAACATAACCCGGCCTATTTGTGGGGCTCGGTGTCTTTTTACACATAACATAATCCGGTCCATTTGTGGGACTCGGTGTCTTTTTACACATAACATAACCCGACCCATTTGTGAGACTCGGTGTGTTACACCCCGTAGTTCTAACACAAGAATAAGAGAACGTACGTAAGACGATAAGGGTTAAAATCATGGAACGATAGAAGATGCGTTTTTTCCTTAAAAAGAAATCTCGGAACCTGTGAAGGAAAAGTGTTTAATAAGGAGAATTGAGTTCTCAGATTCGGTATTTGGACTTTTTGGAATATAATAGAATTATGGATTTTATTTCCAGAATTGGTCACGTGGGGCCCACGGGAAAAATTTACGGTTTTGTGGGGCCCACAATATTTTCGAGATTTTGGCCAATATGGATGTTTTTGGGAGATGAAAATATTTTGGACGAATAGGAGGGCGACACGTGTCACCCCGTGTGGGCCCATGTGGGGTGAAATGGTGTGAACAAGTGGCAAGACAAGTGTCTTGAGATATTTGTTGGACAAGTGGCTTGTGGGACCGACACACACTTGTCCCCAATCTCAACCACACACTTGCCTTGATCCTAGCCCTTGGTTCTCTTATATATACACACCTTGGGTTGAAGACTTCATTCCACACTTAGAATTATTTCAAGAATTATACTCCCTTCTTTGAAGAGCTTTTGGCCACACCCCCTTATTTGAAGAACAATTCTTCAATTGTTGTTGATAAATCCCAACACTTAAACCAAGTGTCCCTAGTAATGTTCTAAGGATATCCCAACACAAAAATCCCGGAAATACTACGTTAATCCGATAGTCGCAAAGTGAAACCCTAAGGTGATCTTCATATTTTGGATGAAGTTTTAAGAGAAGTTGGATAGAAACTTCTAAGGGTTGCTTGGAGTGGATTGGAACGTGAGGAATAGGAGCTAAGATTCCTAAGAATCGACTTATAATTTTGGAAATTTTGGGCTTATTGAGGTAATAATCTTTGTCCTGTTAGTGAAGTTGGAAATTACATATGTTGTTGTATATAATGAGTATGTGATTGTGGAAAGAAGATTGAAAAGATTTGGACCTTAACAAGATGTTAAAAATCGAAATTGGCATGCTAGCCATTAAAGTTGTTAAAACATTACCTATTACTTGTTGACATGAAGGAATCTTGTTAATAACAAGTTAATGTAACTTATATAAAGATTGGAAATATAAGTTGGAATATTAAAGAAGTAATGAAACAATTATTGACATGCTAGCCGAAAACTGGACAGTTTTGATTGTAGTAGTTGGCCAAGAACACCAACTAAAGGACTTGGACTTTGGACTGTTTTTACATTGGACTTTGGACTGTTTTTACATTGGACTATGGACTAGTATTATGGACAACTTTGGTAGATTAAGGGGCTGAATTTTACACGTCCAGACGTGTAATCCCCTTTGACTTACTATATTATTGCGCCTTAAATGTGGCAATTGGTTATTGATTTCGGACCTTGAAAAAGGTGGAAAAGTACGTAGAAACAGGGGAAGTGCTGCCCAATTTTCCGTAGAATAAGAGACTTTATGCTTAGAAATATTCTACGAAGAAAACTAGAAGTTAATAGACGTGTTATGATATTATAGGTGGATATTCTACGCGCGACATATTCGACTTGGCAAGTGGTTTTAGCCAAGGAGGTATGTGACTCTTCCTATCCTCTTGAGCATGATTGTTGTAAAATATATAGTACGGTAGACGTACCTATGTTAAATGAATTTGGTTTCATTTTGATGTCCTTGACTTGACTTCTAAATCTTAAGAGCCTTGAATTATTTTAAAAAGTTGTGAATCATTATTTGGAAAGAAAATGATACTTGGTTTTAAAAGAATAAGTTCTCTTGGTTTTCCAAATGAATGTAGTTGTTTTGAATTGCTTAAAACATAAGTGTTATAATAGTTTATGGGAAGTTAGTTATAACGACTTGAGAAGGATAAAAGAACGGTTTACTTACTTGATTTTAAAGGCCTTATAATGATTTTTTCTGAAGGCGTAGTAATTTGGTTTGAAAAGAAAACGTGTCTTGATACTACAAGTATTAGTATCTTGTGGCTTTTACGTAAAAAGTGATATTTTAAAAAGAGTTGAAGTACGTAGTACTTTGGGGTTAAAACCCGGGTTGTTGGCATAAAGTGAAATTACCTTGAGTTTATAAAATGGTGAATCAGTTTACATGTTAATGAAAGTCTAGAAGTATGGTAACTTGCCTATGCTTGCTTGTGATAACCTTGTTGTGCAAGTGTTGTATCCTTATGTTACCGCGTCTCTCAATGGAGGATCGGATATCTCGCTATTTTACTTAGACATACCGACACTATTGGAGATTCCACGGGTATGCTTCCACTATGTTTGTTCCATGGACTAGCTCCCCATGAGGTTGCGTGATGCAGGCTGGATCTGGTAGTTGGCTTTCGTACTTGGCCACTTTGACGCAGGCTGGATCTGGTAGTTGGTCTTCGTACTTGCCTCGGTCACGGGCACACTTTAGATACTTGTCCTGGTCATTTCTCGTGATACGGTAGGCTCTGGTAGATGGCTTAAGATACTTGCCCCGGTCATATCTCGTGATACGGTAGGCTCTGGTACGTTGGCTTAATATACCTACCCGGCCGATTCGTGACGCAGTCGGATCCGTAGTTGGCTTCCGTATTGGCCTGCTCGATTTTATGACGCAGCCGATCCGTAGTGGCTCTCCTACTTGCCTGCTCGATTTTATGACGCAGCGGATCTAGTGTTCCGATACATATATTGGTGTTATATTATATCATGGACTGCCGGCAGTGAGGAAGGAATTGCACGGGCATGATTGATATTGTGGGTGTGAGACCCATGGTTATATTTGAGTAATGATTTTGAGGCACGCGTCACGACTTGACACGATCGCTATATATTGTGAAATGGTCTTTAAAAGATGAAATGTGATTTCATTACAAGATTTCTGGCCACATACTGCAATTGCCAGATCGACCTCCTTCTGGGCCGCGTCATGTCGCGGTAGAGGTACACGATTGTTGATCCTCGCCATAGGATCACTGCTCGCGTTAGGAAGCCGTTTCTCCGGAGGCTTATCTTTTGGTATGGTTCCCTGTTAGTGTAGGTACATGTACATTCAGGGGTATGGCGGGGCCCTGTCCCGTCATAGTTGTTATGTAAAAAAAATCTTAGAGGTCTGTAGTCCTGTTGTGAGTTGGGTTTGTAAAGGATGTAACTGTTCGTGCTATTGAGATTTAAATATATGTTGAAAGGTGACCTTATTGGTTAGTTTGTTTCTTATTTTATATTGTTCCATGTCTATGAGTTTATTCCGCTGGTTTTCTCTGATGTATACCTACTAGGGTGCCCGGGTAAGGAACCAGTTGTGGGCCCGAGGTCGGGTCGTGACACGGTGTCTTTTTACACATAACATAACCCGACCCTTTTGTGGGATTCGGTGTCTTTAATAATAACACTTGCACGAATAGCTATCATGAGCAACCATGTGCAATTTAAATCATCATTTGACTCTCAATAAAATCCTTAAAATGAACTTTCATTTTAGAAAAACCAAGGCACTATCATACCTTCCTTTTAGAAAACCCAAGGCACTATCATGCCTTTCCTTTTAGAAACACCAAGGCAATACCATGCCTTTCTTTTAGAAACACCAAGACAATACCATGCCTTCCTTTTTAGAAAAGCCAAGGCACTCTCATACCTTTCATTTTTAAATCCTCATTTGGAAAATCAAGACACTTATCATATCAAGTATCATTTTAAATCCTCTTTTGAAAAATAAAGACACTTACACTTTTACAACCAAGTGACTTATACTTTTAAGATCAAGTCAAGTATATTTTTAAAATCAAGTTACTATCACCTCATGTACCACATGAAATCTGGATTCATTTAAAACACGTACGTCCACCGTACACTCATTTTATAAAGTTCATGCTCAAAGAAGAAAGGAAAAGTCACATACCGCTTGTCGTCTGCATCGACTCGATAATCTAAATTCGTCTCGCTCCTCTGGCTAACATTATGGAAACATTTGCATAGTGATAACCGATCCTAATTGCCAAATTAAATCATTTTATGAGCCGTTAGCAGGTTATATATATTAATAATGATCTTATCTAATCAGCTGTGAACCTAGAAAATGTAAAACGAACTGGTTATATCTTAGTTTTTATGCAGATGGAAGTCTAATCATTTCAATATAATTGATTGTCGATACCTTTTTCATTTAACGCTGCAATGGCTTGTTCGATACCTTTTCTCATTAGTGTTGTAACTTAGTAAGATCAACTCGACTCCAATGCTTACTAAAAACGCTTACCAACATCTCCCATAAGACTTGGTAAGGACTTAGGAATAATTTAGACATGTCTTTAGCATAGAATCAATAACATGAATACTCCTTAAATTTTAAGAGTAGAATAACTTTTGAAACAATTCCACAGTTATGGTTTATACGTAGAACATGCCAAAAGAGAGAAGGAAGAGGTTCACATACCTTATCGGCGAACTAACCAACTCAACAATCTAGAATCCGCCTCAAGTAGTACTTCAACCTATAAATACAACAACATGTATATCAACTCCATGCTTACTAGTGTAGGTCAATACCAATAATGCCTCTTTTTTCTTATAAAAATTTGGACAACACTTCCCCTACTTATACGTACTTTTCCACCTTTCAAGAAGACCAATTTCATCAACAACCAAACACCAATTAAGGGCACAACCAAATAGTTAACCAAGGTGATTCATACACCTATTTCTCACGTAAAAACAGCCCCATAATCTCAATAAAACAGTCCCCTAAAAACAGACCACAATCCAACAACAATAAGGGTAAAAAGTGAAGCCTTTCTACACCCTTAATCCTTTAGGACCTACATGGGCTTTTACCACATTTAAATATGCATAATGGCCGCTGAATTTCCAGCATTCCAACGCCACAAAACAGCCCCTAAAACTGCACAACAATATCCAACAGTTTTATAGTATTCCCGGCCAACAACCTCAATACAATAACCCTTCTCATAATCCCTTATAATCCAATTCAAGTCTCAACACTTTAATATAAATCATATTAACTTATCAATAACAAGATTCCTTTATTTTATCATGCATTAAGTGAAGATAACAACAACAATTATAACCACGAATCTAATGTACCAATATTGTCCACAATCGGTCAACCAACCAAAAACTGCCCACACACTTCTTATTCTCCATTATTCTTAACACAAGTTCATCTATTAACTACTACTACA
The DNA here is from genome assembly GCA_029844215.1 of Przewalskia tangutica. Taxonomy (NCBI): domain Eukaryota; kingdom Viridiplantae; phylum Streptophyta; class Magnoliopsida; order Solanales; family Solanaceae; genus Przewalskia; species Przewalskia tangutica. Next base: position 136,669,110 of record CM056718.1, on the reverse strand, counting down.
TGTAATATCCAAATACTTCAAGAGGAGAAAGAAATCTTACCTTTTATTAAGCCCAAAACCGTCCAAAATAGTCCACTTAGCTTCGCCCCACAGTTTTGTCTTAGCTCCACTTCTTCATGTTCCAATCACACAAACGTATCCTCTACAAACTTGTATCTATCTTGCTTTCATGTTTTACTTCCAAAAAGTTCATAACATGCTTAGGGTTTCAAGATAATATTTAGGCTAAAACCGTGACCAGTTGTTATGGAGAGTTAACCTTGCTTAGAACTTGGTTAAGAGACTTAATCTTGGAAAAACTTAACTTGTTCTTCACTTTGGCTTAGGAGATTTCAAAATTTGAAGGAGAGAAAGAGATATGAGGGTTTGAAGATGAAGATATTTTTGTGAGCCTAAGTCTTCAAGACTTTGTATTATAACATGTGCACAAGCCAAGTGGATGGGGACCCGCTTATCCACTTGTCTTATAAAAATATCTTCCACGCTAATCCCTTCACAAATTATTAATCCAACACTTAGCCAAATCTCACTATTTTCTATGTAAACACCCCCCCCCCCCCCCCAATTGTAAAATTTTCAATTGGCTCATATTCTTAATTCCAAGATTATATAATACAATCCTAAGTCCATAACTCCATTTGGAAAGAATTCAACCACTAATATAATTTTCGTCGTCACATTTTTTTGTATCCAAATTTTTTCCATAGAGAAATGTAAATATACTTTCCTTCCAACCTTCCAATCTTATTTCCTTACTTACGTTCTCACTTATATGCCCTGGAACTACGGGGTGTAACATTCTTTCCCCCTTAGAAACATTCGTCCTCGAATGTTCATACAAGGTCTCAAGCTATACAAATTCCCAATCGGCTCAACAATCATCAACAACAATCACAAGTGGTTTATACTCCAACCAAGGAATCATCACCTCTAATATACTTCACATATACCATGTACTTTAACCACGATCACCCATAAAATACTTTACTCTTGAAGGCCTTGTCTATCTAAGGTCTCAACGATCATTCGATACTCTAAGATCCTCAAATATTTCATGTCCCAATCTTACATTATTTCTCCCCGTATACGGGCAAGATAGCTTCTCAATATCTCAAAATCATGTTGTATTAATCACAACAACCCTATTTACTCCATACCAATATTATTCGTGCATCTCACTTAAGCATACAACACATCTTAATCTAACAATACGGTATGCCATTAAGTCAATTAAACATGATCCTTTAAGGGTTCATCACCCTCTCAGACAGCTCATCACCTTATAATTATTCCAAATTAGCACATATATAACCTTGATGTGGATTCATTAAACTGTTTCATACATTCCAAGCCATTATCAAAGCTTAACCAACTCATGATAACCCACCATCCCATTAGGCAACACACACATGGCCCTAATAAATATGTCCGTATATATGTACATCATTATCACGCCAACTATACAACAATTTTACCAACCTGTATAGCAAGTCCATATATTCCCTTTTTGGGCCGATGTCGCTTTCTCATAGTTGCAACCACAATAATACGTTAGGGAGGGACTACCCTAACAACATAGATATATCGCACGATCTTAGAGTAAGAAGAATAGAAATCAATCCTAAATGTACTATAGCCTCCTATTTATGAGTGTGGTGTACAACACACCGATAACCAAGACTATACTGCACACGGTCTGTAGACATTCCGAAGACTAAATACTCTGATACCACTCTATCACGACCCGAACCCCGGACCCGTGACTGGTGCCCTACCTGGGCACCCTTCTACCCATACATCACATAAAATCAGCGGAAGCTTAAGAAACTCATAAAAATAAAAACTGGCAAGCCGACAAGGCCGCCACTTTACATAGAACCAAAACGAGCTACAACTATACATGTCCAACCCACACATGACTACAGACCTCTAAGAGTATACAGTGAACTATGACGGGACAAGGCTCCGTCGTACCACTGAATATACATAAGTCATAATGGAAGATCTATACCAAAATGACAAGCTCCGGAACACTGGAGTTATCTCAAAAAGCTGGGCAAAGATCCTAAGCTCGAGGATCACCAAACTGTGTACCTATACCTGTGGGCATGAACACTGCCCCCTGAAGGGGGTCAATACAACAAGGTACCAAGTATGTAAACATGAAGTACAGTAAATAAGATGATAGTTGTACAAAAGTTGACAGGGGACAAGTATGGAAATCAACATACCAGATCTAACCGTGTCATATAAAATAAGAGTCAACTGTACCTTTTACCACTGTACCACTGTACCACTGTATCACTATATCACTGTACCACTGTACCAATGTACCACTGTACCATTGTATCACTGTACCACTGTACCGCTGTACTTTATAAAAATGAGAGTCAACTGTTCCTTTTAAAAGTGAGAGAGTCACCTCAAAATCATAGATGTCTGTCCATATAACGTATCTTGTCCCATTCTGGGACTCGGTCCATGTAACCATCATGACTGTATGTATAACATATCTCGGCCCTTTAGTGAGGGACTTGATGAAATCATATAAACATTTTCGGCCCTTTAGTGAGGGACTCGGTGAACATTTAACACATAATATATCCCGGTCCATTCTAGGACTCGGTGTCTTCTTACACATAACATAACCCGGTCCATTTGTGGGACTCGGTGTCTTTTTACACATAACATAACCCGACCCATTTATGGGACTCTGTGACTTTTTACACATAACATAACCCGACCCATTTGTGGGACTCGGTGTCTTTTTACACATAACATAACCCGACTCATTTGTGGGAATCAGTGTCTTTTTACACATAACATAACCCGACCCATTTGTGGGACTCAATGTCTTTTTACACATAACATAACTCGGCCCATTTGTAGGACTCGATGTCTTTAATAATAACACTTGCACGAATAGCTATCATGAGCAACCATGTGCAATTTAAATCATCATTTGACTCTCAATAAAATCCTTAAAATGAACTTTCATTTTAAAAAAACCAAGGCACTATCATACCTTCCTTTTAGAAAACCCAAGGCACTATCATGCCTTTCCTTTTAGAAACACCAAGGCAATACCATGCCTTCCTTTTAGAAACACCAAGGCAATATCATGCCTTCCTTTTTAGAAAAACCAAGGCACTCTCATACCTTTCATTTTTAAATCCTCATTTGGAAAATCAAGACACTTATCATATCAAGTATCATTTTAAATCCTCTTTTGGAAAATCAAGACACTTACACTTTTACAACCAAGTGACTTATACTTTTAAGATCAAGTCAAGTATACTTTTAAAATCAAGATACTATCACCAATGTACCACATGAAATCTAGATTCATTTAAAACATGTACGTCCACCGTACACTCATTTTATAAAGTTCATGCTCAAAGAAGATAGGAAGAGTCACATACCGCTTGTCGTCTGTATCAAATCGATAATCTAAATTCGTCTCGCTTCTCTGGCTAACATTATGGAAACATTTGCATAGTGATAACCTATCATAATTGCCAAATTAATTCATTTTATGAGCCGTTAGTAGGTTATATATTAATATTGATCTTATCTAATCAGCTGTGAACCTAGAAAATGTAAAATGAACTGGTTATATATTAGTTTTTATGCAGATGGAAGTCTAATCATTTCAATATAATTGATTGTCGATACCTTTTTCATTTAACGCTGCAATGGCTTGTTCGATACCTTTTCTCATTAGTGTTGTAACTTAGTAAGATCAACTCGACTCCAATGCTTACTAAAAATTCTTACCAACATCTCCCATAAGACTTGGTAAGGACTTAGGCATAATTTAGACATGCCTTAGCATAGAATCAATAACATGAATACTCCTTAACTTTTAAGAGTAGAATAACTTTTGAAACAATACCACAGTTATGGTTCATACGTAGAACATGCCAAAAGAGAAAAGGAAGAGGTTCACATACCTTATCGGCGAACTAAACAACTCAACAATCTAGAATCCGCCTCAAGTAGTACTTCAACCTATAAATACAACAACATGTATATCAACTCCATGCTTACTAGTGTAGGTCAATACCAAGTAATGACTCTCTTTTCTTATAAAAAATTGGACAACACTTCCCCTACTTATACGTACTTTTCCACCTTTCAAGAAGACCAATTTCATCAACAACCAAGCACCAATTAAGGGCACAACCAAACATTTAACCAATGTGATTCACACACCTATTTCTCACGTAAAAACAGCCCCATAATCTCAATAAAACAGTCCCATAAAAATAGTCCACAATCCAACAACAATGAGGGTAAAAAGTGAAGCTTTTATACACCTTTCTACACCCTTAATCATTTAGGACCTACATTAGCTTTTACCACATTTAAATATGCATAATGGCCGCTGAATTTCCAGCATTCCAATGCCACAAAACAGTCCCTAAAACTGCACAACAATATCCAACAGTTTTATAGTATTCCCGGCCAACAACCTCAATACAATAACCCTTTCCATAATCCCTTATAATCCAATTCAAGTCTCAACACTTTAATATAAACCATATTAACTTATCAATAACAAGATTCCTTCATTTTATCATGCAATAGGTGAAGATAACAACAACAATTATAACCACGAATCCAATGTACCAAAACTGTCCACAATCGGTCAACCAACCAAAAACTGCCCACACACTTCTTATTCTCCATTCTTCTTAACACAAGTTCATCTATTAACTACTACTACATGTAATATCTAAATACTTCAAGAGGAGGAAGAAATCTTACCTTTTATTAAGCCCAAAACCGTCCAAAACAGTTCACTTAGCTTCGGCCCACAGTTTTGTCTTAGCTCCACTTCTTCAAGTTCCAATCACACACACGTATCCTATACAAGCTTGTATCTATCTTGCTTTCATGTTTTACATCCAAAAAAGTTCATAACAAGTTTAGGGTTTCAATATAGTTTTTAGGCTAAAACCGTGACCACTTGTTATGGAGAGTTAACCTTGCTTAGAACTTGGTTAAGGGACTTAATCTTGGAAAAACTTAACTTGTTCTTCACTTTGGCTTAGAAGATTTCGAAATTTGAAGGAGAGAAATAGATATGAGGGTTTGAAGATGAAGATATTTTTGTGAGCCTAAGTCTTCAAGACTTTGTATTATAACATGTGCACAAGCCAAGTGGATGGGGACCCTCTTGTCCACTTGAAATATCTTCCACACTAATCCCTTCACAAAATATTAATCCAACACTTAGCCAAATCTCACTATTTTCGATGGAACCCCCCCCCCCCCCCCTAAATTGTGAAATTTTCAATTGGCTCATATTCTTAATCCCAAGATTATATAATACAATCCTAATCCATAACTCCATTTGGAAAGAATTCAACCACTAATATAATTTCCGTCGTCACATTTTTTTGTATCCCAAAATTTTCCATAGAGAAATGTAAATATACTTTCCTTTCAACCTTTCAATCTTATTTCCTTACTTACGTTCTCACTTATATGCCCTGGAACTACGGGGTGTAACACATACCATATATCATAGTTCAAAATCATACTTTTGGGAGGCAAGAAGGAGACAAGACACTATTGGAGACTCTTGTTCAAGTTCTTTTTCTTTCATTTACTTTATTTCAGTTTATGTTGGATTGTAATTTAGTTCTTGACATGACAATGTTTAGGAGCTAATTACTTTAGTAGGGATTTCCGTCGAATCTTCTTGAAACTCTTTCATATAGTTAATGCATTGATTATTGATTTATTCTTCAACATATTAACATCTATTCAATATTGTTATGATTGCTTGATAATTAACTAGCTATTAATTGTCATCACTTATATTATTTCGAATCAAAAGTCTAAAAGGTGAGATTTGAATATGTTGTAATTGTCTAGACATAGATTAAAATCGTGGACGAAAGTACCCCGATACTTGTGTAGTATTTAAAGGTTATTGTTCTTAATCCTCATGTGTGGTAAAACTTATCATAAAAATATAGAATGTTTCTGCACTAGGTTGAGCTCTTGTATGTCCTAACTGGAATATAATGACAGATTAGTTAACCTGCTATCTTAATAAGAAGAAGAATCATTAGCATTGCATTAACACGTGAAAGAGTGAATAGTTGAGGAGATTGGAACCTTATTCCCTTCATAACTGTTATAAACCCAAAGTATCATAATCTTTAGTTATTTCCTGCACTTAGTCATAATTCTTAGTATAATTTTCAAACTAAGAATGTCAACCAAACAGATACCATATGATAGATAATCGGTACTTAATAAACCAGTATCTGTGGACGATAACTCGGTCTTACAGATCTTTATTACTTGAACGATACGTACAATTGCGTAAGCACTTAGAAATATCGCAACAAGTTTTTGGCGCTGTTGCCTGGGACTGTCGTACTGTTAATATTGATTTATCTATTCTTATTTCAATTTGGTTTTTATTTCAGTTTTTTTATTTTTGCTTTAGTGTTGTTTGCCGTGATGTGTTTGCTGTTTTTGATTAATCTTAGGAACTTAGTTTATGCGAAGTAGGAGAGGAGCTGACATTCCTATCCCTCTGAATCCTGAGATTGAGAGATTGTGCAGACAGAACAGGAAAGAGAAAAGAACAGCTGATTCCTTAGCAATGGGAGATCAGCAAAACAATAATTTGGTGGATGATGAGTTACCGCCTGGATGGATGGAGAGTCACTTTATGATGCATGAGAGCGGTTCAAAGATTTACAGAGGAAGTGCCCACATCATGGGATTGAGAAGTGAATGCTAGTGCACATATTTTACAACAGGCTGAGTGGTACAACTCGTACCATCATTGATGCTGCAGCAGGAGGTACGTTCATGAGAAAGAGTGTCAATGAGGCACATGATTTTCTAGAAGATATGACCACAACCAACCATCAGGGGCCCGATGAGATAGCAATGAACAGTAGGAAGATGGCTGGGATTTATGAGCTAGATGCTATCACTGCATTGACTGTGCAGGTAGCTACTTTGACAAAGTAGATGCAGCAGAGTACCATGTCAGTTAAAAAGGTTCAGACACCAGTGAGATGCGAAATTTATGGAGGTCCCCATACTTTTGATAGGTGTACAACAGTGGACCCAAATAATGTGCCCATGGAGCAGGTTCAGGCAGTGGGGAATTTTTAGAGGCCCTACAACAATGCATTCTCCAACACATATAATTCGGGGTGGAGAAATCACCCAAATTTTTCATGGAAGAATGAACAAGGGCAGCAACCACAATTTCAGGCATCGTCCTCACAACAGTTCAGCCCACCAGACCCACAAGAGAGGTCAGATGAAATAAGAGAAATAAGAGCAGCACTGATGACCTTGGCTAAATTCCAGACAAAATCCAACAACTCCCAGACTCAATTCATGAAGGAGACCACCTAGTTCATGACCGAGACTAGGTCATCCATCAGGAGTTTGGAAACACATGAGGGAAAGCTGGCGAACACGTTGAATAATAGAGAGCAATGTAACCTTGATAGTAATACATTGATGAATCAAAGGGAGCAATGCCAAGAAATCAGTTTGAGAAGTGAGAAGCAGTTAGAGCAGAGGGCATCCCAAGCAGTGGTTGAAAAGGAGAAGGATGTGGAACAGACATTTGAAGTAGTAAAGGAGGGGGTTACTGATGACCGCCCTACCTTAGAGAAGGTTCCACCCGCAGTGATGAGGGAGTACACAGACAAAATCCCTTACGCTCAAAGACTGCAGAAGAAGGATTTGGATAAGCAGTTTTCGAAATTTTTGGAGGTATTTAAAAAACTGCACATTAACCTTCCTTTCATTGAAGCCTTGGAGCAAATGTCAGCGTATGTGAAGTTCATGAAGGACATCCTTTTTAAGAAGAGGAAGCTGGCAGATTATGAGACAGTGGTGCTGACAGAGGAGTGCAGTGTCATATTGCAGAAGAAACTTCTCCCAAAGTTGAATGATCCAGGGAGTTTCACCCTACCTTGCACCATAGAGAATGTGACATGCAAGCAAGCCTTATGTGATTTGGGGGCAAGTGTCAATCTAATGCCCCTCTCTGTGTTCAAAAGACTTGGTTTGGGGGAGGAAAGACCAACCACAGTCACCTTGCAGCTAGTTGATCGCTCAGTTGTGCATCCCCAAAGAATTATTGAAGATGTGTTGGTACAAGTGGGTAAATTCATCATTCCTGCTGATTTTTTCATTTTAGACATGGATGAAGATGAAAATATTCCCATGATCCTTGGGAGACCGTTCCTAGCCACAGGGAGAGCCCTCATTGATGTTGAGAAGGGGGAGTTAAAACTCAGAGTCCAAGGTGAGGAAATTGTATTCAAAGTATTCAAGCAACCCACTGAACCTCAAGTCGATGCTAGATGTTTTTCTATTGGGGTAGTTGACAAGGTTGTACCAGATAAAAGCCTCACAAGTACTGATGCTCGTGGGGTACCACCAAAGCAGCATGAAGAACCTTATGGTAAGACTTCTGAACTAGCTATTGATGAAAAAGAATTGAACTCCTCTGAAGTCAGAACTGTGAAAAAGAAGAGGAGGATGAGAAAGAGAATGTTGCTAAAATGGATACACGGAGGGGACAATATACCCCTTGATCTAGTAAGTAACCTGCGTCCGGCTAAAAGACGTTAAAGACAATGCTACTTTGGAGACAACCCAATGGTTTAATTATGTTATTTAAATTTTGTTTTAGTTTGTTTTATTTTGTCTTGAACAGTCTCACAATCTGATATGCTAGTGTTTTTGGATGACAGATAACAGCAGGAATTGACTCCGAGAAGAAAAGGGCAAAAATCTTGAAGGCGAGAAAATTAGCGGCGTGCGTGGCGCTAAAATGCAGGCCACAGCTGAAACTTGAGAGGGCCCAGGCATGTAATTTCGAATTTTCCTCCTGCACCTCCGTTATGACCGCTATGTTGTGTTAGTAAGTTGTCCCTTTTTTTTAGTCTTCTCACATTGGGGACAATGTGTCGATTAAGTTTGAGGGGTGTCTTATTTTATTTTATTGTTCTATTTTTGTGTCTTTTTTATGTCTTTGTGTTATTTTGTGTGTTTTTGAGTCATAATTTTTTTTATATGGATCATGCATATTGTAGTTGCTAAAGATATTGAGTGGATAAAGTGGGATAATGTAATGGAATTAAAAGCGACAATCTGTGTGCTTAAGTTAGATATGCCAAAAATTCATGACATCTAATTATTGGGATATTGGTGCTTAGCCTATGAGTGTCAGTTATAGAAAGAAATATTGAAAAATGTCTAGAAAATCTGCTTGCTTGTTATTTGAGGCGAAATAGTTAAGATGTACATGTTTAGGGAGATGATTCATGCATTTTTTGATAGCCCTTCTGACCATTCATTACTTATTCTGAGATAAATTGTATCACTAGTCAGCCTCGTTGAGTCTTAAATAAGATCTTTTTTTGACACCCTATGATTCATTGTTTGTGCCATAAGTAATAATTGAAAGTTAGTGGGATGAAAAGTGTTGAAAAAGAAACAAGAAGAGAGTAAAAATTTGATGCACCCTAATGGAAAATAATCAAAAATGTAAGTTTGGGGGTGCTTATTATTTATAATGTATCTCATTCTCTCAAAAGAAAAGAGGATAAAAATAGGTATGATATTAGAAAAGAAGTCGAAAAGGAAGGAAAAAAGTTGGATGAAAATTGCTTATGGTACGTAATTTGAGCCTAAATGCCTACTTTTACCTACCCCTGCCTAAGCCTACATTACAACCCTTGAAAGTCCTGATGATCTTTAATATGTATATCTATGATTAGTGGAGAATAGCAAGAAAACAGATCTATAGCATTTTGAGAAAGATGAAATGAAATTGACATGCATAAGTTAGGTGTTTGTATTCCCAGTTATTGTGATGTAAGTGAATTTGCGAAATATCTAACTTGAAATTCTAGATTGCTGAATATTCATGTTATATATGTTCTAACATATTATCCCAACTTTCATCCATGATTTTGAAGAAGTATTACCATGACTACTTGATCCATTTCATTGAGTCTTTTATTTTATTTTTGCTTTTGTTTAGTGCTTTACTCGAGGGCGAGTAAAGTGTAAGTTTGGGGGTGTTTGTTAAGTGTATTTTGTATACACTTTTGAGTCCTTTTTAGTTAGTATTTTACTCTTTTATTATGCGGTTAGTGTAGTGTTAGGTGTATTTTTATTTCATTTTGTATCACATCGATTATAATGGAGAAGATACGACTTTTGAGGATGAAATTACACAAGAAAAGTCCAAGAAATGAAGGCTACGAAGTCCGGACGAGAAAATGATGAAAAACTGAAAAAATTGGCGGGGCGTGGCGCGCGTGGCTCGGCCAGCGGTCCTGGCGCCAAAACAACTGCGGGGTCTGATTCATTGCCAGGACTTTCGTAGTGCACAGCCAGGCCACCAATGACGCGAGATTTCTGATTTTTGGGCCGAATTTGACATTTTTCAAGGTTCGAAAGAGGAATTTTTCCCAGCTATAAAACCCTAAAACCCTGCTCATTATGCCATACCATATACCATAGTTCAAAATCATACTTTTGGGAGGCAAGAAGAAGGCAAGACACAATTGGAGACTCTTGTTCAAGTTCTTTTTCTTTCCTTTACTTTACTTAAGTTTATGTTGGATTGTAATTTAGACATGAAAATGTTTAGGAGCTAATTTCTTTAGTAGGGATTTCCGTCGAATCTTCTTGAAACTCTTTCATATAGTTAATGCATTGATTATTGATTTCTTCTTCATCATATTAAGATCTATTCAATATTATTATGATTGCTTGATAATTAACTAGCTATTAATTGTCATCACTTATATGATTTCGAATCAAAAGTCTAAAAGGTGAGATTTGAATATGCTGTAATTGTCTAGACATAGGTTAAAATCGTGGACGAAAGTACCCCAGTACTTGTGTATTATTTAAAGGTTATTGTTCTTAATCCTCATGTGTGGTAAAACTTATCATAGTAATATAGAAGGTTTCTGCACTAGGTTGAGCTCTTGTATGTCCTAACCGGAATATAATGACAGATTAGTTAACCTGCTATCTTAATAAGAAGAAGAATCATTAGCATTACATTAACACGTGAAAGAGTGGATAGTTGAGGAGATTGGAACCCTATTCCCTTCATAACTGTTATAAACCCAAAGTATCATAATCTTTAGTTATTTCCTGCACTTAGTCATAATTCTTAGTATAATTCTCAAACTAAAAGAACGTCAACCAAATAGATACCATATGATAGATAATCAGTACTTAATAAACCAATCTATGTGGACGATAAACTCGGTCTTACAGATTTTTATTACTTGAACGATACGTACACTTGCGTAAGCACTTAGAAATATCGCAACAGTTGTCGACTAATATAGATGAGATAAAGTGATCAATCCATTTGGATAGACACTTGGCAAATTCTAAGCTTGATCGAGTGTGTCGCGAATGAAAAGACTTTATCATCCCACATAGAGGTCATGTTTATTAGAGTCTTGTAAACGTTCTTCACATATTGAGTTCGTCATGTGGCGCAGTCTAGGAGTTCTGTGTGAACCTTAATTTGATTAAGTGTCGATGTGTGAAGGCCTAAAGGGTAACACTAAGTCGATTGTCTTTTCGGTCTAATGGTTTATTGAGAGAGGATAAAATATTCGATTTAGAATCGAGATATTTTAACCAAAATAAATTATGGGATAATTTCCATTTGATGGAAATTATTTAATTAAGTCAAAATTAGATTTTGGATTTAATTAAAATCAAAACGTGCTGAAACTTTAAAATAAAGAGAGCGTGTGACACCTAGAAATTTGAGCATGGCTGGTCGGCTGATGGGCGATCCAACCGCCCATCGCAACTTCGGATTGGGTCAGGTTTTTAAGCCTAATCCCAGTCTGATTTGTATCATAATCTCCCCTATATATTCAACACTTAACCTCATAATTTAGGTTACCGAAATCATAAACTTAACTCTTACTTTCTGAACTCAGAGTTCAGAGACTAAAATCCTCTCAATCCTCTGCCAAGATTTCCTGGCTTTCCTGATAGAGGGATACACTGAAGCAAGGCTTGCACCCGAGCAGACAATCATGTGCGCACCTTTTAGTAGAGATTCTAAAGCTTGTAAACTGTAAGTTTCTTTGTGTCTTTGCAGATTTCAATTGTAACATAATCATTCCAAACGGAATTGTTGGGGCAAGTAAGTTTACAAAATTTTAAACTTCTGTTGTGTTTTACTTATGTGTTTTAGACCCAACAAAATCCTACAGTGGTATCAGAGCCCAGGCTGGTTCAATTGTTACGTAACAATTGAAAGACATAATAATATGGGTTAAACATAAAATTGATTTTAATCTGAATTAAAACAAGGCTACTTGAAATCTGACATACTTTTATTGAGCGATTAACCTTTGTAATCTCCCTAAATTATCAACTACGCAAAATCGAGGAAGTCATTCCGTTCTAGCACGAACTGAGCCTTGTGCTGAAACCGGTTCATTGCGAACATGATGCACGACGAAGAACGTGTAGGAATGGATGATGATCGACATGTGTGTTATTTATAATGGTGGGTGGTATTAAATTAGATTTAGGGGTTGGACGATTTTTAGAAAATCAGCCCAGAAACCGCTCTGAAAAGGACATCGATGCAACGTCCCTATTGTAGGGCGCTGCAGCACCAGCTAGGGTTTCACGGCGACGCCGCGGCTCTATATCGGAGCGTCGCGACGCCGATCACGATAATTATCAGGGGTCGTGATTAAAACCTTCGTTTAAAATTCAGAGCTTACTGGAACTGAAGCGCTGCGACCCCATAGTGGAGCACCGCGACCCTAGTTCACAGAAACAGAAACCAAAAGTTTCTGCCTGTTAAGTGTTGTGGCTCCTTGTAGGAACGCCGCAGCTCCTTGTAGGAGCGTCGCGACTACATGGCGGAGCGCTGCGGTGCCTGACGTCCAGAATGTTAAAATCTCAATTTTTTAAATTTAATCCATGATTGTTATTACATAATATGTTGGTATACTGTTTACGTGCTAAATGGTCGTAATTTACTTTACTAAGTTTTAGAGTCTGAAAATCATGCTTGGGTAGGTGGCGCCCAAAACTAGTCTAGAGTCCGCGATTCATGTTTGGGTAGGAGGCACCCAAAGCTAGTTTAGAGTCCGCAATCATGCTTGGGTAGGTGCGCCCAAATACATGTTTTAAATGCTTCGAGTAATGTTTGAAACATGTGATTGTTGATCTTGAATAAAACCATGAATTAAAATATTCCCCAAAATTTAATACAAGTCTCATTTAAAATGAACGTGTCATCTGTTATAATTGATTGTGGTGCAAAATCCTTTTCGGCGAGATGAGTATTTATGCCCCAGCATTTGCTCTAAGTCTACGAGGACTCATACCCTTTCATAGATTCATATAAATGTTGTAGTAGGTGATAAATTTTCGTGAGTATTTACACCCAGTGTTTGCTCGATGAAGGCAATGCCCACTTAGATACATAATTATAGTCGCATAACGGGGTTGACTTGCTAGGCTGTGTTGGCGCCCCAGTGTCGGACAACTGAGGGACGCATGTCGTATTATTTAGAACATTCGGTCAACCAAGAGTTGTAAATTATTTGTAATTGGTTTAGATACCTATCGGATCATGTTGTTGAAGTTATCAGCCTCAACAAACGCGGAGACAACATGATTCTGGATCTTGGCCCGTTATGACCATATTTGATATGAGTCCGTATTCTTTTATGGGGTAAAAGAGTATGTTAAAATAGTGGGAGTTAATTAAACAAAAGACCATGTTAGTTAGTTAACGAATGTGTTCAATAAAAATTATGTTAGAATGTTAATTTCAATTCTATATTTTCTTCAGTTACAATGTCGAATCTATCACTTAAAATATTAGTTGAAACGAACAAGGTGAATGAAGCCAATTTTCTTGACTGGTTAAGAAATTTGCGTTTGGTGTTGCGATTAGAAAAGATTGAGTATGTATTGGATACAACACTCCCTACAGTCCCTGTTGAAGAAGCGTACGCCCTGTTTGACAAGGCAACCTATCAGAAATATCTTGATGATGTTATTACGGCACAATGTGTCATGTTATATTCTATGACTCCAGAGTTACAAAGACAACATAAAAATATGGGCCTAACGAGATGCTGGAACATTTGAAGAATCTCTATGACTCACAGTATCAGACTATGGAGTATGAGCTGCTGAGAGACCTATTCAAATGTAAGCTGAACGAAGGGGGTTAGGTGTCATAATATGTTTTGAAGATGATTGGGTTAATAGAGAGGTTAGCTTCGATTGGAACGAAGCTGCCCGTAACAGTTTCTGTCAACCTAATCTTGAATTCGCTTCTTGTTTCATTTGAGAACTTTATTGTAAATTACAACATGAATGGAACTAAGGCGAATCTCCCAGAGCTTCATAATATGTTGAAAACCTTCGAATCGTCCACCTCCAAAGGTAAAGTTATGCTCATGGTGGCTCATCTAGCAAGTTCAAGCCTAATGGTAAGAATATGCAGAAGAAGAAAAAGATAAGGCGGTTGCCGCCACACCCACAGCTATGAAACCTCGAAGAGTTGTTCAAAAGAAGGCCAAGATAGCTGCTGATGTTTGCCTCAATTGCAAGAGAAAGAGGAATTGGAAAAAGGACTGTACAGCCCCAGGTGGAGACAAAACACATGGTGCTTCTGGCCCTGCTAGACAAGGTATGTTTGTTATTGAAATAAATATGTCTATAACTAATTCTCACTGTTGGGTATTAGATACCTCTTGTGGCTCACACATTTGTAACAATGTGTAGGGGCTAATTGACAGCAGAAATGTTGGATCTTGAGAAGTAGATCTACGTGTTGGAAACAGAGCAAGAGTTGATGTTGAACGCGTGGGGACTTATAGACTAGATTTACCTTCAGACTTTTGTTTAGAACTCAATAATTGTTATTTTGTTCCCTCGTTAACGAGCAATATTATTTATATCCATATGTTAGACATTGAGGGGTTTTCCTCATTTATTACCAATGAAAATTATGTTTTATCTTATAATGGTTTTATTTGTGGAAATGCACCGCTTGTGGATGGATTGTATATTTTAAACTGTAGCCATGAAATTTTCAATTCAAAATAAATGAGCTAAAATAAGTAATCCAAGAAATCCCACCTACTTTTGGCACTGCAGACTTGGTCACATCAATGAATCAAGGTTATCAAGATTGAGAAAATTAGATTACCTAGAACCATTTGACTTAGAGTCATATGGTAATTGTGAATCTTTCTTAAGAGGAAAAATGACAACTAAATCACTTTATGGGAAAGGGATACGTGCCAAAGAGGTGCTTGAGTTAGTCCATACCGATGTTTGTGGGCCGTTTTCAACTCAAGCTAAGGGAGACTTTCTTTATTTCATCACTTTTACAGATGATTTCTCAAGGTTTAGGCATATGTATCTTATGAGACATAAGTCTAAAGCTTTTGAGAAATTCATGGAGTATAAGTCAGAAGTAGAGAAACAACTTGAAACAAGTATCATAACCCTTCGATTAGATCGATGAGGTGAATACTTAAGTAAAGAATTTCTAGATTACTTGAAACTTCATGGAGTTCAATCACAATGGACATCTCCCGGAACGCCACAAATGAATAGTGTTGCTGAGAGGAGAAATCAGATCTTATTAGATTTGGTTAGATCCACGATGAGCTTCTTAGCTCTACTAATATACCTATGGGCATATGCATTACAAATCTCAATCTATATTTTGAACAGAGTTCCTTCAAAGTCATTAGAGAAAACTCCATATGAGATATGAAACGGCAAGAAACCAGCACTTAGACACATCCGACCCTGGGAGTGCCCTGCATATGTAAAGAAGATGCTTACTAACAAATTGGAGTCTAAAAGTGAGAAGTATTATTTTGTGGGGTATCCTAAGGAAACAAAGGGATATTATTCTATCTTCCTGGCAAACATAAGATTATTGTTTTCAGAAATGCAACTTTCCTTGAAGAATACTATGTCTACAAGGAACAGAGTTACAACAAGATAGAACTTGAAGAAATTCAAGAAGTGCAAAATAATATGGAGAATGAACCCTTGTCAAATGACCTAGGTAAGGATTCAGTGAGAGTATTTGATGATGATTGGGTACTTAGAGTACGCCCTTCAGCCAGTGGGAGTGATGTGAAAGATAATGCAGAAATGCAAGACTCTCATACACAACCAATAGAAGTTAACACAATGGTTGTGCATCATCCTATTCAAAATGATATCCCTGAAAAGCTCTCAAGGTGCTGGATTATCGAACACATAAACACCTTCTCATAATTAAAATACAACAAACACTGAAACGCAGAATATTCAACTCTGTAGGACCACTAGGACTCATTGTGCATCTGAAAGACTTAACCTCCTTGTTGAAACACACAATGAGATAGATATTTCTGATGATGATGAGCCTACTACCTACAGTGAAACAATGTTAGACATTGATTCACAGAGATGGCAAGAAGCCATGAAATCCGAAATGGAATCCATGTACATAGATCAAGTATGTAACTTGGTTGATTTGCCAACAAGGGTTAGACCCATAGGATGCAAATGGGTCTTCAAGAATAAGATTGATGCATATGGCAAGGTACAGACTTATAAAGAAAGATTGGTAGCTAAAGGTTATAATCAATGACCTAGGGTCGATTATGAGAAACCTTTTCATATGTTGCAAAGATTAAGTTCATTCGGATTTTGCTTACAATAGCTGCATACTATGATTATGATATTTGACAAATGGATGTTAAAATTGTCTTCCTCAATGGTAATCTAATTGAGATGTGTATATGATACAACCAGAGGGTTTTACATCAAAGACTCAACCAAAGCAGTATGCAAACTACAGAAGTACATTTATGGACTTAAGCAAGCCTCAAGGAGTTGGAATATTTGCTTTGACAAAGAAGTCAAATTATTTGACTTTGTTATAAGCAAAGAAGACCCATGCGTTTATAGTGAACGCACATATGAGAGTATTGTCTTCATTGTCATATATGTAGATGACATATTGATAATGAGAGATAATAAGACTCTCATGCAACCAGTCAAAGAATGGTTATCCAGCACCTTCATGATGAAGGACTTGGGTAAAACCTACTATATTCTTGGAAATAGGATATACAGAGATAGACCTAATATATTGTTGGGGTTGTCATAGTCCGTATACATAGACAAAGTGCTAAAACGTTTCTCTTTGGAGAATTCCAAGAAAGGAAATCTTCCTATATGTCAAAGCATCATGTTATCAAAGAAGGATAGTCCTTCTACTGTTGCATAACTTGAACGCATGAAAAAGATCCCATATGTTTCAGCTATAGGATCAATCATGTATGTCATGACCTGTACAATGCCAAATGTGGCCTATGCACTTAGTATGACTTGTAAATTCCAGCAGAATTCTGGGGAGGAACACTGGAAAGAAGTCAAGAGTATTCTTAAGTATCTTAGAAGAACTAAAGAATATTTCTTAGTCTATGGTGGACAAGAAAAGCTAGTAGCTACTGGGTACACTGATGCTAACTTCCAGACATATCTTGATGACTTCAAATATCAATCTGGATATGCCTTCATTTTAAATGGTGGAATAGTGAGTTGGAAAAGTTCCAAATAAGCTACAACTGCTGATTCAACTACTGAAGTCGAGTACATTACTGGATCGGAAGCTGGTAAGGAAGCAGTCGCAATATCTGAGTTCTTAAAAGAACTAAGGGTTGTTCCAAGTGCCACTTGTCCAATAATGATTTATTGTGACAACACTGGCGTGATTGCGCAAGCTAAGGAACCAAGATCAACGAACAGAAATAAGAATGTATTAAGGAAATAGCACATACTTAGAGAGATGGTGGGGACTGAAGAAATAAAGATAGACTACGTTCCCATAGATGAAAATCTGGCAGACCCATTTACTAAACCATTAAGGTTAGTCAAGCATAATGGTCATTTCGAAAACATGAACATTAAATACATTGGAGATTGGCTTTAGGCCAAGTGGGAGATTGAAAGTATATATCTCTTAGAGACAATCATTTTAGGGACTGATGTACTTAAACACATTCGTATTATTAATGAGATTAATATATTTATGGCATTCGCAATTACTAAATTATTATTTGATTGTTTGTATTATTCATTAATGTGCATCTCTTGAGCTTACATTGTTATTGATAGGGTGAGATACTAATAATAGAGCGTAGTTCTTAAAGTAGCCTCGACTGATGATCATTGAGAATGAGATATCAATGATATATTATAAGTCAATGTGTGGCCTACATCACATTCTTAGAGAATGTAGTATGTCTCACTTACTACTAGTAATTATTGCTAGTGATGGATACTCTTAGAGGGTATTGGCGTACCCTTCTTATAAACTATTTGTTATATATGTCTAGAGTATTATCAGCATGTAGAAGATAGATGTCCTTTGACTTGAGGTCAATACACACATGGTTTGTAGAGTAATGTACTTTGATCATGTCCTAAGCTTAAATTCCTTATAGGATAAGACATGACTTGAACTGGGTACATTGCGATACAAACTAATGTGGTAATTGAGCAAAGAATAAGATTCATTCCTCGATTAGATATTTGAGAGAACACTCAGCTTCTTAGTGATATTAGGTCGATCAAGTCATTGGCTAATGCAAGAGACATATTTGAGATATGATCTAGTTGTCGACTAATATATATGTGATAAAGTGATCAAGCTATTTGGATAGACACTTGGCAAATCCTAAGCTTGATCGAGTGTATTGTGAATGAAAGAAATTTATCATCCCACATAGAGGTCATGTTTACTAGAGTCTTGTAAACGTTCCTCATATATTGAGTTCGTCATGTGGAGCAGTCTAGGAGTTCCGTGTGAACCTTAATTTGATTAAGTATCGATGTGTGAAGGTCTAAAGGGTCACACTAAGTCGATTGTCTTTTCGATCTAAGGGTATATTGAGAGAGGATAAAATATTCGATTTAAAATCGAGATATTTTAACCAAAATAAATTATGGCATAATTTCCATTTGATGGAAATTATTTAATTAAGTCAAAATTAGATTTTGGATTTAATTAAAATCAAAATGTGCTGAAACATTAAAATAAAGGCGATGGGCCCGATCAGTGACCAGCACTCGATTTGGAGTGCGGTTTTAAGTCTAATCGATCGATTTGTATCTTAATCTCCCATATATATTCAGCACTTAACCTCATAATTTAGGTTACTGGAATCATAAACTTAACTCTTACTTTCTGAACTCAGAGTTCAGAGACTAAAATCCTCTCAAACCACTGCCAAGATTTCCTGGCTTTCCTGACTGAGAGATACACTGAAGCAAGGCTTGCACCCTAGAAGACAACCGCGTGTGCACCTTTTAGAATAGATTCTAAAGCTTGTAAATTGTAAGTTTCTTTGTGTCTTTGCAGATTTCAATGTCTACTTTCTTTTTCCAAGGAAGGTCAATGACTCTATCTTTGCTTTTTAAAATTGTCTTGTTCATTGAATAAATTTCAGGAGTTTTTCCTAAAATATCCTCTTCTAGGCTCAAAGCCTTGGGTAGTTAAAATTTGGTAGATAAGAGAGGGAAATGGAGGGATTAGAGTCTATTTTTTTCTGTCAGATTAGCCACTTGATAAAATATCATTCTTCCTAAGTCAAATTTCAATCTCTTCCCAATTTTGAACAAAAGTGAGGCTTGATCAGTTGTCAGAACTGACTCATTTAATGAAGGGAGCCAATTGTGAATGACAATTTTATGAAGGATGTAGAATAAGCAGTTAACTTTGAAGCAGGGCATCGAGGAATCCACTTTTTATTATACCTCCAGTGAGGTATTCTATCATCTCATCCCTATTCTCTGTTGCTCTTTCTGTAGTACTACTTCTTTATTCAGGCTCAATTCCCAAACATTGATTTATAATTGAGGGTGTAAATTGATAAATTTTGTTATAGAGGTATACCTTCTCAAATTTCTTTGAGGAGACATCTTCTATAGAAGAATTCAAATTTGCATAAAACAATCTAATTACTTCATCAACGAATGGTTCTTTTTTAGTTACATATTTGAGAAGTTTTCTATCAAGGAACTCTACCAATCATATTCTGAACATGAGGCTATATCTAACACTTTTTCAGACCTGATAACTCTATTCTTGTACCAATCCCATTTATCAAATTTAGCTTTGGAATAAAAAAATTCTGAAAAGGCATTTACCTCAATGTCAGAATCAGATTCGGTTTGATGGAGGAGGACGGTGTTGGTGTCTCTTCTGAAGTTTGCTAAAATGTTGTTTGAGATGTTGTGGCTCCGTCGTCAACATTTTGAGAAGCATCTGTTTTAGCATGTTTGGAAATCCCTTTTGGACAGAATCTCTTCAGTGGAGTATCATCAAGAATTTCCTCGTCTTGAGGCACATTATGAGGAATAGAGGCAGTAGGATCTTCTTCACTTTCTTCAGAGGATAGCTCAAAGTCCATGTCTTCAGTGTCACTGCTTGAGCAAGCAAGTATAGGTGTGTCAAATCTGAACTTTTTGGTGGTCGGCTCCTGCTGGACTGTTCTCTCGAACACACTACTCGATCTATAAGTAGAGAAGGAAGAGGAACTTGGTCTTTTACCCAGGGTTGAATAATCTGATGTTGCATCAACATCTATAAGATTATTGTTATCCTCTAGGTAGCTGATATCAAGAGGTTCCTCATTACCTCTAAGGACTATAGTCGTACACCTATTTTCAGGCAGATATAAAGAAGAAGATATGTCCGGTTGTTGAGGAGGACTTGTACTCATGTGGGTGTTGTTGGGAGTGTTGGTATACATATGTGTTGATATTGGAGAAGTTTCCATTGGTGAGTTTTGAGGAGATGGTTTAGTGTTTGAGCAGGAGGAAGGGATTTGAAATGGAGAGTATTCCATCGGTTAGGTAGGGATGTGATTCCCCCTCCCCCCCCTTTTATATATATTTTATTTTGGGGGAAATCGGGAATGATAAAAAAATTGCAATTGAGAGGAGTAAATCCCTAAGTTTTAGGTGTTTCAATTTTACACAAACACTTGCACCTAAAATCTTTGGATAGATAAACATCACAGTAGGAATTCAATTTTAATCTTATCAGTTTAAAGTTTTGAAATTCCTACTGAAACAAGGCATAAAAATAGGGAGAAAAAATATGACTTTTCTGGAATCAGTTAAGAACAACATCCCAACAAATATCACATTCTGAAAATGTCAACAGTAATGTTGACAACATTTTGGACGACACAAGTGTTTTGATCCAACAAAAAATTTCGTTTTGACAACAAATCAAGACACGTTCTATACGTATTTTATGAGTTTGATCACTGGACCAATGTAACATTTTCCCATCGTGTCCTTGGTCTGATCATAAACCACATACGAAAGGGTTTCACATGTCAAAAATGAGAAAACTAATTTAGTATTTTCAAAATTCTTTTGAAGCACTCGATACTCCTATAGAATAGGAACGCTATCTTTTCAAGGGCTTTGCCCATTTCGCACAGTTGTCAAACATTTGTAAAGGCTTTGCCTTATTTTGATACTCCCTTTTTATGATATATAATATCATTGCAGAGAACGGTATCACGTTGAGAACACATTCTTTATTGAAGGATCATGCTTGTGTGACTAAAAGTTATGCACCATACAACAACAATAAACAAGCAGTGATATAACATAGGTAAATGTCACTCAAAATGTTAAACAATGTTTCAGTCGACATTCACCAAAAATGTCTTTTTAGAGATTACAAAGACCAAGAGATTTCTTCAAACTAGAAAATCTCTCATGGTCTAAAGCTTTTGTAAAAATATCAAGTAGTTGATGAAAAGTGTCCACATGTTCAATTTTAACTAGTTGTTTTTCAACTAAATCTCTTAAAAAGTGATACCTAATATCAATATGTTTTGTACGTGAGTGTTGAACTGAATTTTTGGAAATATTTATAGCACTCAGATTATCACAATACAAAACCAAGATGTCGTTAGTAAAACATAGTTGTCTAACATGTGTCGTAGCCATATTAATTAGGAGCAATAAATTCCAAATGCTACATATTCAGATTCAACATTTGAAAGTGAGACATATTTTTGATTACGACTATACTATAAAACAAGGTTATTGCCAAGATAAAAACATCATCCACTTGTACTTTTTCTATCATCCGGTAACGACCCGTTTGGTCGTTTAACACTTTAGAACTACGAAAAGGGTATGAGACTACGTGCTATTTATTATATGATTTTTAATATAGGAAATGGGGCATGAAATTAATTAAGTGAGTTGGTGAGTCAAGCCCAATACCCTTTGGTAGGGCACGACTTAATAAAAGAAAGGGGGAGGAGGGAACGTATACAACAGCCAAAGGAAAACAAAGAAAAGAAGAAAACCCTATAAGCTAAAAAAAACATGGGCAACATCAAAAAGAAAGAAAACAAAGAAGAGTAGAAGGAAGACGTTGCAGCAGCAACTAAAGGAAAGAAAAGAAAGGGAAAAAAAAGAAGAAAGAAAAGGAAGAAAAAACCCTAGTAACTAGAAGACAAGGAGGAAACGCTCAATTAAGTTCAGGTTAGATTCTATGATTGAGTTAATTTATTCATGATTCTTATAATAGTGTGTTGTAGGACGAAATAAAAATTCAAGAAGTCATTACACGGCAATTTCCACAATCCACTTGAATAAGAGAAACTTGAGGGATGTAACATGGCATAATGATTATAGAAACATATTAAACGTGAATACTGTACAAAACTGTAAGGAATATAAAAATATGGGCTGAATGAAAGTTGTAGATTCCTCTGTTCCCGTCAGTTTGATATCTTACGGAGATAAATCCGATATATGGGTTGAAAGTTATGACTGTTTAAAGTTTTTTCCTCGTTTTACCGAAACCCAGGCGACATAGCATATAAAACGTGAAAACTGTACGTAAGTAATATGAAAATATGGGCTGAATAAAAGTTGTAGATTACTCTGTTCCCGTCAGTTTGATCTCTTACTGTTACACCCCGTATTTACAGGACATGTTTTAAGAACGTACGTAAGAACTCATAAGCGTCAAGATTTGAGGCTTGTAAAAATTTATCGGAATTATGAAATTATCGGAAAACGTTTTATTTTGACGAATGGGAGGGCGACACGTGTCACCCCCCTTAGTAATGCCTTGGTCGAAATTGGGCATGCCCATAATGGTCATTTACCATAAGTCTTGGATGAACAAGTCTTGCAAGTGTAGCTTGACAATCTTGACTAAGTCAAAGGGACCACAAGGTCTTGATATTTAAGTAGAGCTTATCCTAGCCACCCAAATGGTTGCATCTTAACCCTCCAATGTGCTATATTATACTACTAGTAGTGAAAGAGAGCCCAACACTTAGAAAAATATTGAAGAAAATTGGATGAACTTGAGACCTTGCTCTCGGGTTCAAGCTCTTTGAAGAGCAAAAATTTTCGTTTCTTGTTCGTTAAGCCCCACACTTTAAACCAAGGTTCCTAAGTGTGTTGTAAGCATATCTCAATAGAAAAATCTCGGAAAAAGATAATTTTCGGGTTAGTCGCAAAGTGAAAACCTAGTGGCTTTCTAGGTTTTGGATTGGAATTTTGAAGGAAAGTTGTTGGTGTGGTTCTAAGGGTCTCAAGTAGCGGATTGAAGTGTCTTGAAGAGTCTCTAAGTTGCTAAGGAGCGACTTCGGATTTGGAATTGGATTGAGATTCGTTGAGGTATAATCTTGTCTCTTAATTAGTGTTACAAGATTATATATATGTTGTTGTTGTTAGCTTTACGTGTTGCTAGCATGAAGTTGATATGTTGAAGATTCATAAGTATTATGGATTGCTTGTAGCTTAAATCCGAAATGTTATATTAGCCACTTGAAGTTGGATTACTTATTGGTCGTTTATTAGAAATCGTCACATGTTGTTTACTTGAGGATTATAGTGGTTATTATCAATTGCGACTTGATATCATGTTAGGCTAATAACTTGGATTGAAATGGAAATTGGATAAGAATTGATGTTGTAGTACTTCAAGTTGGCCGAAAATGGGCTAGTAGTTGTTGTAGTTTGTTATCTATTGTGGGGCGGAATTTTACACGTCTAGTAGGCGTGTAATCCCCTATTGTTGATTGCATTGTTTGGGCCTTAAAATGTGGCGTGTTTGGTTATTGTATTCGGCCTTGAAAAAGGTGGCATAGTAGTAGAAACAAAGGAGGTGCTGTCCGATTTTCCGTAGAATTTGGCGACTTAGCACTTAAAATATTCTACGTTTGAAATAAGAGGTTAATGGACGTATGGTGACCATTATAGGTTGAAGTACTAAGTATAGCGTATCCTACTTGAAGGATGGATTAGCTATCAAGATTGAAGTACTTTGGAGCATTTTGCTACTTGTCGATAATCGTCGCGAGGTATGTGAACCTATTCCTTCCTTTGGCATGATTCTATGTATGAAATATACATGTAGTAGTATTTCATGTTTCCGTCTACTCTTAGAAGTTAAGAGGTAGTTATGTTGATTTACTCTATGCAAAAGCTACGTCTAAGAAATCCTAAGTCCTTACCAAGTCTTATGGGGGATGTTGGTAAGAGTCGTTAGGAAGTATTTGGAGTCGAGTTGACTTGGCTAATTTACGGCACGAATGAGAATAAGTATCGAACAAGCCATTGCAGCGTTAAATAAGGAAAATGTAATGACAATTAATTATGTTAAAACAAGTAGAATTCTCCATCTGCATAGAAGCTAAGATAGGACAAAATTGTATTACATTTTCTAGATCATGGCTACTTGAATAAGATCGTTATAAATAAGTATAACTTATTCACAACGCACCAAAGTATATGTTTCTTAATTTAAAAGAGTTTACGTATGAAGTTTTTAAGACTTTGAAACTTGTTTTCTTAAAAGTTAAGAGACTTGAAGTATTTTGAAAGCTATGTGATTTGATTTGAAAGTATATAATACTTGGTTTCAAAAAGTAGAAGTCTCTTGGTTATAAAAAGAATGAATTAGTTTAAGGCATAAAGTTAGTATGACGGCTTTATGGGAAGTTGGTTATAATAACTTTATGGGAGGTTAAGAGAATGGTTTTCTTCAGTAACATAAACAAGAAATGATTTGAAATAAAGAAGGGCAAATTGTTTTAAAGGTACCAGTTGCTTAAGGTTTTTAAGAAAGAAGTCACTTGATTTAGAAGCCGGTAATTGTATTTCTAAAAAGGTATTGTGACTTGTCCTGAAAGGTAGAGATGACTTGATACTACGGTTGTTAGTATCAGGGAAGTTTTATTTGAAAAAGAGTCTTTCTAAATGAGTAGAGGTGCGTAGTACGTTGGGTTAAATTCCCGGGTTTTATATGACATTATCGACCCGAGAGATGGCGGGCAAGATACCTGCACGCGCACTATATGACATTATCGACCCGAAGATGGTAGGCAAGATACCTGCAGGCGCACTATATGACATTATCGACCCGAGATGGGCGGGCGATACCTTCGGCGCACTATATGACATTATCGACCCAGATGGGTCGGGCGATACCTGCACGCGCACTATATGACATTATCGACCCGAGAGATGGGTCGGGCAAGATACCTTACGCGGACTATATGACATTATCGACCGAGAGATGGGTCGGGCAAGATACCTCACGCGAACTATATGACATTATCGACCGAGAGACGGGCGGCAATATACCTTTACGCGGTATAGGACATTATCGCGTCGAGAGATGGGCGGACAAGATACCTTTAGGGAAGACTATGTGACTTTATCGCGTCCCGTGTTGGGCAGGCGATATAGGTGTCCTCCGTAAAGGCGGACTAGGTTATGTAAGGTAAGTAGGTTATATGGTAGTGAACTTGATGATTTTCCGAAGTAAGTACGTAAGGAAGTGACTATAACCTTTATTGAGAAATGGGAAAAGATAATAAGGTACGATTAAGAATACGAGGGGGTAATGACATGGTAGGCTCAGGTATTTACTTCTTTTACACTTACCCATGTCATGCTTTTATACAGATATGTTTTAATTGTTGTACCTTATTTCCGTTCCATATTAAACTGTTGTTATCGACCCGGCCGAAGCTGCGTTAAATGCCCGCAGGTTTTAGGTACCCAGGTTGGTGATCCTTGCTCTTAGGATCTCGGTTCAGTTTTTTAGAGGAAGCTCCATTTGCTCCGGAGGCTTAGCTCTTGGTACGGTTTTCCCTGAGGTAGAAGACTCATGTATATTCAGGGGTATGGCGGGGCCCTGTCCCGCCACAGTTGTTATGTTAAAACTCTTAGAGGTCTGTAGTCACATATGTGGTTGGGCTGTAAGAACTGAGATGTACTTTTGATTATGAGTATATTGTGGAAGGCGGCCTGATCGGCTAGCCTGTGACGTTTTTATTTTACACATGTGTTTATGTTGTGTATGTTCCGCTGCTATTCTCTAATGTATACAGGCAGGGTGCCTGTGTAGGGCACGATCGTGGCCGGTCGGGTCGTGACAAAAGTGGTATCAGAGCAGTTAGTCCTCGGAAAGTGTCTACAGACCGTGTCTAGTAGAGTCTTGATTATCGGTGTGTTGTGCACCACATCTATAATCAGGAGGCTGCAGGACATTTAGGATTGATTTCCATTCTTCTCTCTCTAAGATCGTGCAGTAGAGCTGTCTTATTAGGTTGAATCCTCTCTGACCTATTCTTATGAAAGCTTATGCCTCCCGGAAGCGGCGGAGCCCGAAGGGCAAAGCGGCAAGAGGCGCAGAGGTACGGAGGGTTACGGGACTCGAGCACAGACTATGCACGAGGTAGTAAGCGAAGCAAGTTCAGCCACGCCGGCGATTAGAAAGGCGAGCGGCGGTAGCTCGAAGGTTCGTGCACGGGCCTCAAGTTCCGCGGCCGAGTGCAGAGATTATGGAGAAGCGGTCGGACTATTGACTTACATAGTGGTAGCGGCGGCAAGCGAGCGGTAGCTAACCCTGAGCGGTTTGCGGATCCGGATTTTACAGGTTGTCATCCGCCCGAGTTTTATGGTTCGAGTCCGAGGAGGATCCGCAGGAGTTCATTCGGCAGCTCTGACGGACCATGCGAGTTCTTAGGGCTTGAGACGAGTGCATTACGCTAGCCTCTCTTACGGTTGCGCGATATTGCGTTGGCTGGTTTGAGTCGTGGTTGCTTTCAAGGGTGATGATGCTCTTCCGGTGTTTGGGAGGAGTTCTGAGAGGCCTTCATGGATCACTTTTTGCCTCCTGAGATGAGGAGAGCCCGGGTAGACAGATTCTTGACCTTGAGGCAGAACGGGAGGACTGTCAGGAAGTATAGCTTGGAGTTTGACTCCTTGGCCAGACATGCGCATACTATTGTAGCTGACATGACGGATAGGGTTCATCGTTATGTGATGGGGCTTGACCGTCATATGATTACCGCATGCTTGGGTGTGGCTCTTCAGCCCGATATGGATATCGCCGGACGCGAGCCTATCTGCGAGGATAGAGGATAGAGAGAGGAGGACCAGATTGACTCAGCCGGCCCAGAGGTCGTGACATCGTGTCTCGAGGCGATTTTAGGCGGACAACCTCGGCGAGACTAGGTCTACATTGCGGCCCGGCACCGAGTGCTCCTCCACGATTTTCGGCGGAGGTTTTACAACCCGGAATGCAGGGCGGTCAGTCTCTAGAGCTTGAGCCTCGAGCGGATGGGGTTCGGTCGGTCGAGGCCCCGTGCCTCAACGCGCCGATGTGGTAGGTTACATTCTGGGTATGTCGCGCGATGCAGTGCTTGTTTTCTTGTGGTCGTCTAGGCCATATGTTAAGAGAGTGTCCTTATAGAGGGTCTGGTGGAACAACACCGTCTCTTGGATCGATTGCGGGTTCTTCGCCTTCATAGCTAGGCGGGGTTCATACACCGGCGGTAGTGGCGAAGTCGTGGTGGGAGTTCCCAGTTTTAGCGGTCCTTGAACCGCCTATATGATTTCAGGTATGTCTTTGGCCTTTAGAACTTGTATGCATGATAAAGTTGTGGTATGTTTAAGTTTTATGAACAGATTATATTGAGACTATGTATATGTTAGAAGGAGTTGGAAGTACGAAAAGATAATCTCTTTTGGGCTTATGATGGATAGATATGCGTGTGCGAGGTAGTAGGGCCATGTGTGACATTGTTGGTATGTCGGGGTTGTGAAAGGGAACTATGTCGCTAAGTATAAGTATGACTCCGAAAGAACATTCGGGGACGAATGTTTCTAAGGGGGGAAGAATGTTACACCCCGTATTTACAGGACATGTTTTAAGAACGTACGTAAGAACTCATAAGCGTCAAGATTTGAGGCTTGTAAAAATTTATCGGAATTATGAAATTGTCGGAAAACGTTTTATTTTGACGAATGGGAGGGCGACACGTGTCACCCCCCCCTTAGTAATGCCTTGGTCGAAATTGGGCATGCCCATAATGGTCATTTACCATAAGTCTTGGATGAACAAGTCTTGCAAGTGTAGCTTGACAATCTTGACTAAGTCAAAGGGACCACAAGGTCTTGATATTTAAGTAGAGCTTATCCTAGCCACCCAAATGGTTGCATCTTAACCCTCCAATGTGCTATATTATACTACTAGTAGTGAAAGAGAGCCCAACACTTAGAAAAATATTGAAGAAAATTGGATGAACTTGAGACCTTGCTCTCGGGTTCAAGCTCTTTGAAGAGCAAAAATTTTCGTTTCTTGTTCGTTAAGCCCCACACTTTAAACCAAGGTTCCTAAGTGTGTTGTAAGCATATCTCAATAGAAAAATCTCGGAAAAAGATAATTTTCGGGTTAGTCGCAAAGTGAAAACCTAGTGGCTTTCTAGGTTTTGGATTGGAATTTTGAAGGAAAGTTGTTGGTGTGGTTCTAAGGGTCTCAAGTAGCGGATTGAAGTGTCTTGAAGAGTCTACAAGTTGCTAAGGCGACTTGGTTGGAATTGGATTGAGATTCGTTGAGGTATAATCTTGTCTCTTAATTAGTGTTACAAGATTATATATATGTTGTTGTTGTTAGCTTTACGTGTTGCTAGCATGAAGTTGATATGTTGAAGATTCATAAGTATTATGGATTGCTTGTAGCTTAAATCCGAAATGTTATATTAGCCACTAAGTTGGATTACTTATTGGTCGTTTATTAGAAATCGTCACATGTTTGTTTACTTGAGGATTATAGTGGTTATTATCAATTGCGACTTGATATCATATTAGGCTAATAACTTGGATTGAAATGGAAATTGGATAAGAATTGATGTTGTAGTACTTCAAGTTGGCCGAAAATGGGCTAGTAGTTGTTGTAGTTTGTTATCTATTGTGGGGCGGAATTTTACACGCCTAGTAGGCGTGTAATCCTCATTGTTGATTGCATTGTTTGGGCCTTAAAATGTGGCGTGTTTGGTTATTGTATTCGGCCTTGAAAAGGTGGCATAGTAGTAGAAACAAAGGAGGTCTTTGTCCGATTTTCCGTAGAATTTGGCGACTTAGCACTTAAAATATTCTACGTTTGAAATAAGAGGTTAATGGACGTATGGTGACCATTATAGGTTGAAGTACTAAGTATAGCGTATCCTACTTGAAGGATGGATTAGCTATCAAGATTGAAGTACTTTGGAGCATTTTGCTACTTGTCGATAATCGTCGCGAGGTATGTGAACCTATTCCTTCCTTTGGCATGATTCTATGTATGAAATATACATGTAGTAGTATTTCATGTTTCCGTCTACTCTTAGAAGTTAAGAGGTAGTTATGTTGATTTACTCTATGCAAAAGCTACGTCTAAGAAATCCTAAGTCCTTACCAAGTCTTATGGGGGATGTTGGTAAGAGTCGTTAGGAAGTATTTGGAGTCGAGTTGACTTGGCTAATTTACGGCACGAATGAGAATAAGTATCGAACAAGCCATTGCAGCGTTAAATAAGGAAAATGTAATGACAATTAATTATGTTAAAACAAGTAGAATTCTCCATCTGCATAGAAGCTAAGATAGGACAAAATTGTATTACATTTTCTAGATCATGGCTACTTGAATAAGATCGTTATAAATAAGTATAACTTATTCACAACGCACCAAAGTATATGTTTCTTAATTTAAAAGAGTTTACGTATGAAGTTTTTAAGACTTTGAAACTTGTTTTCTTAAAAGTTAAGAGACTTGAAGTATTTTGAAAGCTATGTGATTTGATTTGAAAGTATATAATACTTGGTTTCAAAAAGTAGAAGTCTCTTGGTTATAAAAAGAATGAATTAGTTTAAGGCATAAAGTTAGTATGACGGCTTTATGGGAAGTTGGTTATAATAACTTTATGGGAGGTTAAGAGAATGGTTTTCTTCAGTAACATAAACAAGAAATGATTTGAAATAAAGAAGCAAATTGTTTTAAAGGTACCAATTGCTTAAGGTTTTTAAGAAAGAAGTCACTTGATTTAGAAGCCGGTAATTGTATTTCTAAAAAGGTATTGTGACTTGTCCTGAAAGGTAGAGATGACTTGATACTACGGTTGTTAGTATCAGGGAAGTTTTATTTGAAAAAGAGTCTTTCTAAAGGAGTAGAGGTGCGTGAATCGTTGGGTTAAATTCGGGTTTTATATGACATTATCGACCGAGAGATGGGCGGCGGTATACCTTCACGCGCACTATATGACATTATCGACCGCAGATGGGCGGGCGGTATACCTTTACGCGCACTATATGACATTATCGACCGAAGATGGGCGGCGATACCTTTACGCGCACTATATGACATTATCGACCCGCAGACGGGCACAGCGGTATACCTGCACGCGCAACTATATGATATTATCGACCCGCAGATGGCGGGCGGATACCTTCACGCGCACTATATGACATTATCGACCCGAGAGATGGGTGGGCAAGATACCGCTGCACGCGGTATAGGACATTATCGCGTCCCGAGATGGCGGACAGTATACCTTTAGGAAGACTATGTGACTTTATCGCGTCCCGTGTTGGTAGGCGATATAGGTGTCCCTCCGTAAAGGGCCGGACTAGGTTATGTAAGGTAAGTAGGTTATATGGTAGTGAACTTGATGATTTTCCGAAGTAAGTACGTAAGGAAGTGACTATAACCTTTATTGAGAAATGGGAAAAGATAATAAGGTACGATTAAGAATCTGAGGGTAATGACATGGTAGGCTCGGTATTTACTTTACACACTTACCCATGTCATGCTTTTATCTGAGATATGTTTTAATTGTTGTACCTTATTTAGTTCCATATTAAATTTTTGTTATCGACCAGCCCGAAGCTGCGTTCATGCCATGAGTTTAGGTACCCAGGTTGGTGATCCTTGCTCTTAGGATCTCGGTTCAGTTTTTGAGAGGAAGCTCCATTTGCTCCGGAGGCTTAGCTCTTGGTACGGTTTTCCCTGAGGTAGAAGACTCATGTATATTCATGGGTATGGCGGGGCCCCTGTCATACGCTTGTTATGTTAAAACTCTTAAGTGCAGTAGTCACATATGTGGTTGGTATGGCGAGATGTACTTTTGATTATGAGTATATTGTGGAAGCGGCTGATCGGCTAGCTTTGTGGCGTTTTATTTTACGTGTGTTTATGTTGTGTATGTTCACCGCTATTCTCGATGTATACAGAGCAGGGTGCGGGTAGGGCACGATCGCCGGCTCCGGGTCGGTCGTGACACTTACGAAGATAAATCCGACTTGTGGTTTGAAATATATGACTGTTGAAAGTTTTGCCTTATTTTACAAAAATTCAGGAAAGTTGAAAGAAAGAAATATTATTTGAAATTCCTGAAGTTATGCTAATATTTTTATATGTGTAGGGGTTTAGTAACACAATTGAAATGGTAAAAATATGGTTAATATGAGTATAACAATGTGGGTATCCTTAGATTCGTATTATAATGTAGTTCACATATTTTCTAAATTTTAATCGTTCAGAGGCTCTACACAAGGGGAAGGCATCGGTTTGATTATTCGTGGCATACGCTCGACATTGAGGTAGGTTATGGTTCACTTTAGTTAGACTCTGATTAGAGAATCGTATGTAGTCGTAGAAAGTGACAGAGATAGCATGATAGGCCTTCGGGCAGGAAGTGGAGATGAATTACTATTACGATGGTTCCGTCAGCTGTTATGTGGGTTTGTCGCCATATGTGTTATTTTCTGTGATTACCACCTGATTTGACTTGTACTTGTTGATTGTATATTGGTGACACGTGTTGAGACTTGATTTCATGTTTGACATACTTTTCATATTATTTTGTGATGATGGTGAGGTGAGAGATTGAGAGTGATTGCCTCCGAGGTTTCTATCGGAGAGCGGGAGTGATTGCCTCCGAGGTTTCTGCTGGAGAGCGAGAGTGATTGCCTCCGAGGTTTCTGCCGGAGAGTGAGAGTGATTACCTCCGAGGTTTCTGCCGGAGAGCGGGAGTGATTGCCTCCGAGGTTTCTGTCGGAGAGCGGGAGTGATAGCCTCCTAGGTTTCTGTCGGAGAGCGGGAGTGAGAGAGGTGACATTGCATTGTATTACATTGCATTCATCCACTCATATTTTGACTGATCATTTGGTGAATTATATCTGTCTTGGTTGATTTCGTAATTTCTTTACGCTTTACTTGTATATGATACGTGACCATGCCTGATTGCTCTATGTTCTACTTGTTGATTTCAACTTCTTCATGCGTTATCTAATCATTGTCGGCATATGATGCTTACCGGTACTAGTGTTGTACTGATACTACTCTTGTTGCACTTTTTTTGAGTGCAGAGTACGATCCAGGTTCCAGTTCTACGCCCCGTGACTGATTCGCGAGGTGAACATATTCTAGTCATTCAGGGTGAGCTAATTGGTCGTCTGTGGCCCCTGAAGGGTGTTACACGCCGTAATTCAGGTCATGCTTAGGAGAACGTATGAAAGGAATCAAGATTTAAATTTGGAAAGATAGGTTGACAGAATGTTTCGGACGGGTTTTAGTCAACCTTGAGACGGTTTATGTCCAGTTTCATTAGGAGTTCCTAGGTGTTTTAAAGGCCTAGTATATAGTTCGTTGAGTCTAGTTCCCAACGCAACAGACCGTTCGTCGATAGGGCATCGGAGTAGAAAGTTATGGAAGTTACAAGTTCAGTGCGCTGTTGAGCAGAAAAGAATTTTCGATCAGGGGCCGCAGCGCCGCAGCGCCGGATGCAGGGCCGCGGCGCTGGATATACTGAAAATTCTCTGAAGTTGCAGCGCCGCGGCGCCGGAAGTACTGAAGTTCTCGGAGGTTTCAGCGCTGCGGCGCCGAGGCGGGATTTTGCGAAATCTGGGGGGAAAATCAGAAGATATTTGTTTTAAAAAGGCCATGGGAGGGTGACAAGTGTCCCTCCCATCTGATTGTTTGAGAGTACTATTTATTGACCAAGTCTTGAAGACTTGGTCATTCTTCAAACTCCTCCTTCTCTCTAAAAAAAATCCCTCTCCCTTCTCTCTAAAAATTCAAGGAGAAACCAAGGCCTAGAGAAATTTCGGAAAGGTGGCAAGAAGGAAACATGTTGACAAGCTTGTAGGAGGTTTGTGGAGGTGATTGAGAAAGAAGGCAAGTGAAATTTGTTGGACTAATTTGGGTAAACTCTAAGGTAACAATCCTTTCTCTTTTTGCTAGTAAATTGTGTTGCATGTGAGGAAGAAAGGACTTGTAGTTGTCAATGTTGCTTTTAGGTATGTTGCATGTAGGAAATATGATTTGGATTTGAAAGGATTGGATAAGGATGATATGTGAACATGTTATAGCCAAGCTACTACCTTAAACTTATTGGATTATTTAAATTGTATGGTGGGGCAGAATTTTACACGTCCAAGTTAGGCGTGTAATCCCCTTATATTGCTGAATTGTTGGGCCTTAAATGTGGCGATTAGTAGTTGATATCGGACCTTGAAAAGGTGGAAAAGGATGTAGAAACAAAGGAAGTGCTGTCCAATTTTTCCGTAGAATAAGGGACTTTTCAATTAGAATGTTCTACGTTGAAGCTAGAAGCTAATGGACGTATTATGGTCATTATAGGTTGACATACTACGTGCGGTATATTGGACTTGCGAGTGGATTGACCCGAAGAGGTATGTGGAACTTTCCTATCTCTTGAGCATGAATAGTTGCACTTATATAGTGAGACGTCTGATACTTGATATCCTTTACTGGTTTAAGAATGGCCAAGTTGGGCGAGTTAGGGGATTAACCCACTTCTTTAAAAGTATTAAGGATGTCTTAAGTTTTCAAAGTTAAGGGACTTGAAGTGTTTTAAGTATATGATACTTGTTTCGTTTTAAAAGTATAAGTCCCTTGGATATAGGAAAATGTAATTGACTAAGGTATAAGGTTAATATAACGACTTTATGGGAAGTTGGTTATATTAGCTTTATGGAAAGTTAAAAGGAGAGATTTACTCTAAGTAAGATAAGTAAGGACAAATGACTTGATTTATGAAAGACAAATTGATTTTAAGGCATCAATTGCCTAAAGTTTTATATGAAAATGAGTCATTTTTAAAAGAGTAAAAGTATGTAGTACTTTGGGTTAAATTCCCGGATTCTTTTATTAAGACATGTTAGTGCCTTAAGTAAACTAAAATGAGAGGGTATATGAACAAGACCAATAAGAAGTTAGGGGATTTCTTAACTTATTTATGTTATGTATGGTAAGCTGGTAGTGCTTATGTCATGTATGATAGCCGGTTGAGCTAGGGTAAGAATATAAATGCGGGGTAAACCCCCAAGACGTTATACCACCTTCTCTAGGGTAAGAGTATAAATGCGGGGAAAACCCCCAAGACGTTATACCACTTTCTGAGTATGATTGCGGGGTAAACCCCCAAGACATTATACCACTCCATGGATTTGCTACCCATGATGCGAGGAATACCTCATGCGGGTCCGTAAGGGCTTATGCGGGTGAAATAGTCCCAGGAGTAGGATTGCTTAATGATACTGCGGGCGGGTGGCCCTGCTTTGATCGTGAGCCTCCTATTTTTATGTTGTAAGTATACTCTTATTTACTCTCATTGTTAGTAAGGCACAGTGAACTGTAATTTGATTATCATACATGTCTCCGGCTTGTTTTAGACTCATGATGTAATTACGATTTTCCGATTCTACGCATTTGGTACATATCATTATCGACCCCTTCCTGGCTGCGTTCACGCCGCAGGTGGTAGCGGTGGTGGATCCTCATTCTTAGGATCACTGATCAGGTGTCAGAAGCTCCATTTCTCCGGAGGCTTATCTTTTTGGTACGGTTTTACCTGATGTTGTAGATATTATGTACATTCAGGGGTATGGCGGGGCCCTGTCCTGCCACTGTTGTTATTCCTAGAGGTCTGTAGTCACATTTGTGGTTTGGGCTGTAAGATCAAAGTTGTTCTGTCTTACTTTGGTTATGTATATTTTATGGAAGACAGCCTTATCGGCTAGCCTGTGATGTTTATCTGTTGTGTATGTTCCGCTGCTATTCTCTGATGTGTACCTGAAAGGGGTGCCCAGGTAGGGCACCAGTCGCGGCCCGGGGTCGGGTCGTGACAA
Source organism: Przewalskia tangutica (assembly GCA_029844215.1). Lineage (NCBI taxonomy): Eukaryota > Viridiplantae > Streptophyta > Magnoliopsida > Solanales > Solanaceae > Przewalskia > Przewalskia tangutica. Next base: position 136,633,522 of record CM056718.1, on the reverse strand, counting down.
AGGGCTTCTTAGTTAGTTCCATTTTTCTTGGTTTATTGACAGACAGTATGTAGCCCTCGGACATTCTTTTAGACTTCTATTTTTCAGACTTGTTAGTGCTCTTGTACCCTTTTGACCATATTTTGGGAAATTAAGTATTAAGACTTATAATTTCTTTTTCCTTATTTATTTTTCCGTTGATTTACCTTGTTAATGAGAACGTGGTTCACCTACTCGGGGGAATAGGGTAGGTGCCATCACGATTCGTGATTTGGGTCGTAACAAAGTTGATATCAGAGCTTCTAGGTTAATCGGTCTAATGAGTACAAGAGCAATGTCTAGTAGAGTCTTGCGGATTGGTACGTAGACGTCCGTACCCATCCTCGAGAGGATATAGGACATTTAGGAAATATTCCACTTCTTTTCTCTTTTCGTTCTAATTCAATCCGATTGGTATATGGTTCATTCTTTTCGTGCGAGTTCAATCTGGTTAGTATCTGGTTCATTCCTTTCGTGCTAGTTCAGTCCGATTGGTATCTGGTTCATTCTTTTCGTGCGAGATTGTTCAGATTGGTAATAATTGACTTGTTCGAATCACGAGTGTTGGTTGGTACTTTTGATGGAAAAGACTCGTGAAGGATTGTACTTGTCACACGATAGACTTGGAAGGGTATTTATTTTAAAGGTTAGAGTGGTGTAAGGAAAACTTCTAGATGCTTAAGGTTGTGAGGGTTTAACTGTTCTACAAGAGTAATGATATTTTGATGCACCTCTCGCGTGGGTTTGGAAAATTTCTGATTGTTAATGGTAGAAGTGATTGGGAATGGAATATGAAAAATTGAAGAATTAAGATGAAAGCATGTTTGGAGTCGAATTTGAAGTATTAAGGTACATCTTCAGAAAGGAAAAAAGATTTAAATTTGAAGGAACGAGATTACTTGAGTTAGGTATGGACTATGGCGGCGTTATCATGCGTCATTTGGTTAGAGTGTAATTGATAAATAAGACTGAAGAGGGAAGTCTATGGAACTTGACTAAGTGTTATGACGAAGTGTCATGGGGTTTTACGATTGGTGACGGGTAAGGTGTAATATTCAGATGACTAACATGATAAGATTGATGGAAATGCGATGTGTTGTACCAAGATAGGTAATTTCCTAGTATTATTTAATTTATGGGCTAGAGTTGATAAATAAGAGAAAATCTTGGAATCTCTGCAACTTGTAGTTGATGTATATATTTTTGAGGTGAAATTGTGTCATGATAGTAGACTATGTCGAAACGTTTCTAGCTTGATAGCATGATTGAACATTTCAAGTATGAATAACATAGGGATATTGGAGTGAGACATGTAAAATTTTAAGATTGGGTACTTTTGGATTTTGTAAGGGTGTAATGAGACACCGCACTCAGAGTTGTTACGGTTGTGAAGATATCAAAGTATTCGGAGTGGTGAATGAGATAAGTGAAAGAACAAAAAGGAGGACTTGAAGTATTTTGATTTTATAAGGATTTATCAAATTTGTATGACTAGCTAGGGTAAATTGAGAAACATGAAGATTTAAGTCGAAGGGTATAGTTGCACCAAGTTAATGAGTTGGGTGAAATTTTAGTTAGGTTAGAGTGACGACACAAGATTGATTATTCAAGAGAAAATGGATGGAATGAGTCATCACAGACTTTTGGAAGGCTACTCCATGTATAAAGTAAATGTTAAAACGAACAAGAATTTTGTAAAGTTGACTATGTCGTGGGCTACGGGAAGTATAATGATCGAATAATGATGATGGACCTAGGGATGAATAAGTGTGAAAGTTTATTACTTTAGGGGTTATCTACGGTTGCACCTAATCTTAGGAAGAATATATGTGGGTATTGTATATGCGTTAAAGTTCATAAAAATAAGAGAAGATATGGGTCACGGAAAAACATCACTTAAGAACCCTCGAGCGAGGTGTTAGTCATTAAGAATATTTAAAGTGGTAGATCAAAGTTACATCTTAGTTAATTCAAGTTGTGAAGAGCATTTTGGAAATTGAAGTAAGGATTTGTAACATCGGTTGAGGCCGAGAGAAGTGAATTCACTATAGGACTTTCGGCATTGACATGGGTTGGTTTAGTCTAATATTGGTTTATTAAACTAAGAGATGTTCAAAGATAATGTTAGTTCAAAACTGGTTAGTTGAATAGGCATAGTCTATGATTCTGTTTTCATTAGTGTGTGTGTGATTCATGTTAATATAGTGTTTGTAAAGCTAATGAATGAACTATAAAGATTAGTTTGCCTTTGCAAAATAGCTAGGTTGGTTCCTGAGTGTCACATTTAGTCTGAACATGTGTTAAATGTTACAGTATGTTAGTTAACTTCGATGTAAGACTAAAAGTGATTAAAACTATTTGATATTGATTCAGTAGGCCTATTTGATTTAAGATAACTGAGACTAATACAGCTATGTTAGACCACCTAATGACTGTGGAATGGATAAGTATCTTGTTTAAGCTAGCACCAGATTTAAAATGACGACTTAGGAGTTTATCAGGGGGTTACATGACCTATTCTAGCTAACTTGTGTGTCCCTTGTACCAATTTGAGTTCTGTTTAAGTTAAAAGAAACTGTTAAGGATTAGTATATGCTTGATGTACTTATTCGTGTCTCTACTCTTGTCGGGGATTCGGGGTAGTAGATCGAGTCTGTAGGTCTTGTGTGGTTGTCGCGCCCGTTTTTGACATCGGTGTCTGAACGGTATCTGCAACGTTGCTCTTTGGCGCGGTTCCCTGGATGGAGCAATAATGCTGATTTTGAGGAGTCGCCGCCTAATTAGTTAGGTGAATTAGGACACACACTTGATTTATTGCAATTAAAATATTGCAATTAATCTCCATTTAATGGTCTGCGAAATTAATGTGATTCTGGATCAGGATTCTTTATTATCCTAAAGGGAAGGGGTTAAGCATCCTTTAAGATCCGCTATCTTGCGGTTATCCGTTCAAACCTAGGTTAATTATGTATTGCCCTTTTTATTCTACATATTCTAAGCAGTTTTCATAATTTACAATTACAATGGAATGCAATACAAAATAATAAAGTTAAAATCGAATAAAAAAACTCCGGGACATCTTTTAACCCTTTTAGGCCTTCTGCACAAGATGATCTCCGGGTACCTGCATAAACACTTAGTAAAAGTGTTAGTAATAGAATGAATAATTTTAAAGCAATGACAAGAATTAATAAGTAAAGCCAAAAATAAATCTGTCTTTTGCACAGGGGAGGCCTTGGAAATCAGACGGAGATTCCTTCATCGGTCAATATTGTTAAAACAATAAAATAAATAAAACCTTCAGATCCGCGCCAAAACAGTAATATTTTTAAACACGGAGGGCTCAAATATATATAAAAATAAAGTAGGACATCCTAACAAGTGTGGCTGCGAGAATTCACCCTGCCAGCGCATGTTGGTTATCTGGTGTAAGTGGAAGAAATCTTCATTGCCCAGAAAGCTTCATTTATTTTATTTTTCCGTCTTTGCAACTGTGGAGGCCTCAAAAATCGACGGATAACTTTTTCATTGGTCAATCAAGTGTAGTACCTTGTTCATTATCAGTTAGCCAGTAAAACAAATGTCAAAATCAATAGCAAGATGACCAAAAATCAGTCCGAAATTAGTAGCAAATAGCCGAAAATTAGTAGCAACAATGCCGAAAATTAGTAGCAAAAGGGCCGAAAATCAGTAGCAAATAGCCAAAAATTAATCCGACAACAATGACCAAAATCAGTCCAGCAGTAGCCATAAAATCACTAGCAAAATGGGCAAAAATCAGTTCGAAAATGGCAAAACTCAACCAGCAACAATGACCAGAATCAGTCTAACAACATATCCAAAAATCAGTAGCCAGCAACCCAAAAATCAGTAACAAGATAGTAAAAAATCAGTCCAGAAAATGACTGAAAATCAGTCCATTATATGGCCGAAATCAGCCATCAACCACACCAAACAACAATCGAAATCAGTCCAACAACCGTACAAAATAGCAATCGAAATAAATACATATACATATATAAAAGAAAATGAAGTCGTCGGAGCTAGGGGTGGTTCACCGGAGTTCCGGTTGGTGTGTAAGTGGGGTTCGGCTAAGAGACAATGAGAGAGAGAGGTCGACGGGTGGTATGGAGATGAGGTCGACGGGTCTGTGCAGTGGCGACGTTGGCGGTTCACCGGAGTTTTTGCCGGCAACGGGCAGATGAGTTGGTGGTCGACGGTGAGAGGTCGACGGGGATAGTGGGGTTCGACGGAAATGGTGGTCCACGACGGGGGACTGGTTTTGGGGAGATGAAGCAGCGAAGGTGTGCGTGGGCGGCTGATGTTCGACGGGAAAGGGGTTTTGCCGGAGATGGCGGTGGCGGACGAAGAAAGGAGATGGGTTGAAGAAGATGGTGAGGGAAAGTGAGGTGCGGCTGTTGTATTGTTGTTGTTAGTAAGGAAGGTGAAATTAAGGGGGTGTCGTTGGGCTTTTGTGTTCGCCGGAGCTCGAAGCTCCGGTGAAGGGTGGCGGCGGACGAAAAGGGATGAAGGGGAGGGGTTGAAAAAATAAAAGGGGGGAGTCTAGAAGGGGTGTGCGGCTGAGGTTTAGAATGGGGGGTAGTGTTTTATTTATAGGGAAGATGTTTAGGTTTAGGGTTTGGTATTTGGGGGGGGGGGGAATAGATGAAAGGTGTATTGGGCCTCATTGTTTGGGCCTCAGTTTGGGCTTCAATTTTTTGGCGGATTGGACTGATCCAGATTGTGCCTCGGACTGGACTGGTTTGATAAAAAATGCAAAATGGATTAATTATTTAAAAGATAAAATTATTTAAATGTACAAAATTATCAAAATAAAAATGTCGACGCTATAATAATAAAAAATGCAATATTTAAGAAATGTTTAATGTCTAATTAAAAGAAAAAACGCGGTGTCAATTAATTATTTAAAGAGATGCAAACATTATTAAAATAAAACGACGGTGTGATAATAATAGAAACATAATATTAACAAAAAAAACATGCTTAATTTAAAATAAAAAGATGCAATGTCATTTTGCGAAGAAATAAACATAGAATATTATGTAAAAAATGCAAAAAATGATGATTAAAATGTGGTGTCCTAAAATGCTTAAAATTGCAAGAAATGACTAAAAGATGGGTCAAAATTGGGTGTCAACAGCTTGTCCCTCTTTGCCCGAAGACGATGAAAAAGTTTTCGGACAAAGACGTTGACTTGTAGCCAATTTTTTCCCCATCGTTAGAATTAAAACAAAGATCAAGGAAAAGAAATGGGCAAAAGCTGATGCAAATTCAAAATTTTGTCTCAGTGTCGAATTATGATGACATTGGGTTGCTGCGATGCTAGAAAATTAAAGCAGGTAGATGCCGATTCAAAATTGTCCCAGTGTCGAATCATGATGACACTGGGATGCTATGACGCTGCAAAATTAAAGACAATGCCGACGCAAATTCAAAATTAGTCCCAGTCGAAGTATGATTGACACTGGGTTGCAGGTGATGTGGTGCTGGAAAAGACATGGTGTTTGTAGATGTTGATGGCGTCATTGCATAGACGCGATGCAGATGATCGTCGTTGCATAGACGAAACATAGATGAAGCCGTTGCATGGGCTTACATGAAATGGCGTAGTTGCTTAGACGTGATGCAGATGCTCGTCGTTGCATAGACGAAACACAGATGAAGCCGTTGCATAGGCTTACATGAGATATCATCGTTGCATAGACGCGATGCAGATGCTCGTCGTTGCATAGACGCGATGCAGATGCTCGTCGTTGCATAGACGAAACATAGATGAAGTCGTTGCATATGCTTACATGAAATGGCGTCGTTGTATAGACGCGATGCAGATGCTCGTCGTTGCATAGACGAAACACAGATGAAGTCGTTGCATAGGCTTACATGAAATGGCGTCGTTGCATAGACGCGATCACGAATATTCGTCGTGAAGCGAAACATAGATGAAGTTGTTGCATAAACTTACATGAAATAGCGTAATTGCATAAACGCGATCACGGATGTTAAATCGTTGCATAGACGAAACACAGATGAAGCCGTTACATAGGCTTACATGAGATAACGTCATTGCATAGACGCGATGCAGATGCTCGTCGTTGTATAGACGAAACATAGATGAAGTTGTTGCATAGGCTTAGATGAAAGGGCGTCGTTGCATAGACGCGATGCAGATGTTCGTCGTTGCATAGACGAAACATAGATGAAGTCGTTGCATAGACGTGATGCAGATGTTCGTCGTTGCATAGACGAAACATAGATGAAGCCGTTGCATAGGCTTAGATGAAAGGGCGTCATTGCATAGACGTGATGCAAATGTTCGCCGTTGCATAGACGAAATATGGATGAAGTCGTTGCATAGGCTTTTATGAAATGCGTCGTTACATAGACGCGATGCAGATGTTCGTCGTTGCATAAATGAAATATGGATGAAGCAATTGCATAGGCTTTTATGAAATGCGTCGTTGCATAGACGTGATACAGATGTTCGTCGTTGCATAGACGAAACATGAATGAATCCGTTGCCTAGACTTTTATGAAATGCGTCGTTGCATAGACGCGATGCAGATGTTTGTCATTGCATAGACGAAACATGGATGAAGCCGTTGCTTATACTTTTATGAAAGAACGTCGTTGCATAGACGCGATGCAGATGTTCGTCGTTGCATAGACGAAATATGGATGAAGCCGTTGCATAGGCTTTTATTAAAGAGTGTTGTTGCATAGACGCGATGCAGATGTTCGTCGTTGCATAGACGAAACATGGATGAAGCCGTTGCATAGGCTTTTATGAAATGCGTCGTTTTATGGGCGTACCTGCTTTGTGACCCGTCTGGGTTGAGATAACGTCATTGCATAGACGTTGTGTGTTTGTAACCCGCATGGGCTTATTGTTGTGCTCCTGCCTTTACTGATATGAAGATCCTGCACTCAAAGAAAACTTAGTGAGTTTTAAGAATGGAATGGTTGATTAGCGTCGACTCTGTAGCTTTGGCTCTTGACGCTTGCATTCTTGGTTTGGACTGAAGACCTAGTTGGCCTGCTTTTTCCTGTCTATTGCCATTTTCTTACAGTAAATCCTTAAAATGTCTCAATTTCTGGTAATGAAGATGTTGAACTTTCAACTGGGTAAGGTTGAATCTTGACGCTATCAAGGCGACCAGGTAAGCAATTTTTTTTTATCATGAATGAGAAGCTAATGCGAGAATATGGACAATGTACAATTGAGTAGATGAGAACGCAACCCTCAAAATATGCCCCAGTCATGTGTAGGTAGTCATGGATGCAAAATATATGAGGATGTTAAACTCTCCAATGGACAAAATCGAGTCCTGTGTAAAACAAGGAAGAAATATTTCTAATGGTGTGACCGAAGCCGATATGGCCGCCTACGTATTCCGCCGAGGGAATCAGGTCAGAGCGTAGTTCGTGATGCAAAAATAATGATTTTTAAGATTTTAAAATGATGTGGGACCGAAGCCAATGTGGCCGCCTACGTATCCCGCAGAGGGAATCAGGTCAAGACGTAGTTCGTAATGCAAAAAAAATAAGAATTTTATGTAATATGCATTTTGTTGTTTTTTCTGAAAAAGTGGAAGACAACATTACATTCTGACTTCAGTTGATATCAGCAATTAGTATTATGCATAAGGATTTTCGTTTATTACTTTCAGTCTAACCGAGATTGACTCCGGTGTAATTCACACAGCTTCAGATAGTACCTCAGACATACCTGAGTGTCGACACACCTGCTTGCATCCAAGGTTTCGAACTACACGTAATCTCACGTTTCAAATGCGCTCACTGAAAGAAAGTCTCATTCTCACATATATTCCAGTATTTTGAATTTTGGGACGTTTAGAGAAAAACACCCACACTCAGAAAGATGTTTAATGCATACAATTGTGATACCATAGGCTTGGCCGTCATGTAAGTATCCACTAATGTGAGAACCCTCAGTATAAGATCATGTAGGGCTTGTCACGGGCTTGTAATGTAGGTTTGGGGAAAGAGATGGATATCATTTGGGTAAAAAGTGACTAATCCTTCCTCGAGCATTGGACTACGTCCGTGCTTGATATTTGTGTGCTTTAATGCTGATCTGTTTTTTTTTTGTCCCAGTTTTTCTGTACTAACTTCTTTTTGAATCTTTCGTTTGGAGCCCGCTTTTTCCAAAATTATTCTCTCATTTTTATTCATTCATTTTTTTTTATGTCGGGGCTTTTGATTTCTTCTTTTTGTGAAGTCGCCCTTTGTGTTTTTATTTTCCCTTTTGGGACTTTGACAATTTTGTCTTTGCAAACTTCGACGCAGAATTTTGTCAGCCACTTGCACATTTCTAAAGCGCTCAAGGAGGTTGGGCCAAGAGAGGATAGTGCGTACGCACTCAGAAATGGTATAGGTGTAATATGTGGTTGTCAAAAGAATAGACTTTAGGCTCAAAAGGGGTGTACTACGGATAATGTTATTTGGTAGGCTGAAAAAGGCTCAAACGGGTCAAAAAAAGCCTACGATCATTTCCTACACCGAGTGTTACTCAGGATTTCGCCTCAACAAATATTCAGGTCAAGTTCTAGATCACAATGCAATGCAATTGAACTTATTCTAAAACTCACCACACAATGCACATGAAACGATTAGGTTGGTTTCGTTCTTATCTTAGAAGGATGCAAGAATGTCATTACAGGTGTGCGTGAGAGGTACCAAAAGAATCTATGGTTTATCACGAAGTCAACTCATACTGATTATTACTCGTTCTTTTCTATGCACACTCCTAACTGTGTTGGTATCAACCAAATCAAACAATGATACATAAAAGAGCTTTCTTTTTGTATTTTTTTTTAGGATATTTTATGTTTTTTGAATAAAATATTTTGTATTTTTGAATAAAATATTTTTGTATTTTTTGAATAAATGGTACCGACCCCGAATAGGGCTGCCTATGTATCTCATCTTTGACGAGAATCAGGTGTGCGTAGTTCGTTCAGATATGTTATAAAATGTATGCTTTAAAAAGAATTCAGTCATGAAAGAAATGCAAAAGTAAAAGTTGTGCAAAATAAATGATTTTTCAATACAAGACTAATGCAAAGTAAAAAGAATGTAATGGAAAAATGAATGGTTGTGATAGAGAGAATGAAATGCATGAATGAATGTATGTGATAGAATGATTGAAATGCAATAATGAATGTCTGTGATTGGATAAATGCAATGAATGAGTAAACCAAATATGTCCCCTTTTTTTATTTTTTTTATGTGGTGTCGAACCCTAGATGGGTTGCCTACGTATCACACCGTATGATGAGAATCAAACACGCGTAGTTCGGGGTGATTATGTTGTAAAATGCATGATAAAGAATTATGTAATCGACACTAGACATATCAATTGAATTTGCAAATATGTATAAAGATACAAAATATAGGACCCAGAGCGATGCTTCGTTGAATCTGATATAAGCTGACTTCTTTCCGTCAACATAACTCCATCTCATTCTTGTGATGATTTTTTTCTTTTTCTTTTTTTTATTTTCTTCCGGCCGCCCTCGACTATTTGCGAGGACGGTCTTCCTGCAAAAAATATGACAAATGGGTGAGAGTAGGCAAGCCACAAAAATAATAAAATGTAAGGGCGTGACAATATAGTCAAAGACTCCCCTGCTTGGTTCGATCGGACTGGTGGTTGATGCTTCACAAAGTCCAAATCGCGATGTTCAAGAGTGATTTACGCAGTAGAAGTCCTGATTGCAATGCGACAACAAAAACTGCAAAAATGCAAATGCTCGTGGCCGGAGTTACAAAAGGGTAATTATTGCATTAAATAATATGTACAGAATTGATAGCGACAACAATAGTAAATAAAAGCATGCAAATCAAGCGCGCTATAATATGCATAGTATCTCTCTTATGCCAAAGGTCGGCCTAAACGCCAGATATGTGAGATTGGGATAGATTGACCAAAGTTGCTAAACATTAATGCTTTTGTTGGAAATGACGACCAAATGACGGTGCACTTTTTTCAATTTCGGCGTATCGTGATCAGGCTTGGATCCGTCTATCATCATCACGCTACACATAGTATGATAATGGGTCGTTGGGTTGTGAAACCCGTCGACATGTTTGGTGGATTTCTAATTGTGGCGTTAATACCAAGGATTAACCCACCTAAGGTTTATGCATGCATGACTTAATATAAAAGGGTGGTATAGCTCTATCTTATGCTTTCTAAGATTTGGCTTACTAGACGCAAGGTTCCCGAGCGGACAACTCGAGTGAGAAGGCTACGTGGCTGATCAGACGAACCGATCTAACTCCACGCAGGCACCAACTCTCCTAAATTTTGGGTGTTTTAAAAGAGATTTGCGGGTGCGCGAAGCACACCAGCGCGTGTAGTGTGTGACAATGTGAATTTTCCAGAGTGGAGAAAATATGAGCGGAATGCCAGTTTAAGGAAAACAGTAAAAGTAAACAGCAATTAAAACAGTTATGCATACAAAATTAAAGCAAGTAATTTTAAGGCATTTAAAACAAATAAAAGAAAATAAAAGCAAATAAAGCCAAGCAATAATAAACCTAGGTTTGCTATGGTCAAGAACCTGATTATCCCCAGTGGAGTCGCCATGTTGTCGCGCCCGTTTTGACCTCGGGGTCTGAACGGTATCTGTAACGTTGCTCTTTGGCGCCGTTCTCTGGATGGAGCAATAATGCTTATTTTGAGGAGTCGCCACCTAATTAGTTAAGTGAATTAGGACACTTGATTTATTGCAATTAAAAATAACAATTAATCTCCATTTAATGGTCTGCGAAATTAATGAGATTCTGGATCAGGGTTCTTTATTATCCTAAAGGGAAGGGGTTAGACATCCTTTAAGATCCGCTAACTTGCGGTTATCCGTTCAAACCTAGGTTAATTATTTATTGCCCTTTTTATTCTACATATTCTAAGAAGTTTTCATAATTTACAATTACAATGGAATGCAATACAAAATAATAAAGTTAAAATCGAATAAAAAAACTCTGGGACATCTTTTAACCCTTTTAGGCCTTCTGCACAAGATGATCTTCGGGTACCTGCATAAACACTTAGTAAAAGTGTTAGTAATAGAATGAATAATTTTAAAGCAATGACAAGAATTAATAAGTAAAGCCAAAAATAAATCCGTCTTTTGCACATAGAAGACCTTGGAAATCAGACGGAGATTCCTTCATCGGCCAATATTGTTAAAATAATAAAATAAATAAAACTTTCAGATCCGCGCCAAAACAGTAATAGTTTTAAACACTGAGGGCTAAGATATATATAAAAATAAAGTGGGACATCCTAACAAGTGCGGTTGCGAGAATTCGCCCTGCCAGCGCATGTTGGTTATCCGGTGTAAGTGGAAGAAATCTTCATTGCCCAGAAAGCTTCATTTATTTTATTTTTCCGTCTTTGCAACTGTGGAGGCCTCAAAAATCGACGGATAACTTTTTCATTGGTCAATCAAGTGTAGTACCTTGTTCATTATCAGTTAGCCAGCAAAACAAATGTCAAAATCAGTAGCAAGATGACCAAAAATCAATCCGAAATTAGTAGCAAATAGCCGAAAATCAGTAGCAACAATGCCGAAAATTAGTAGCAAAAGGGTCGAAAATCAGTAGCAAATAGCCAAAAATTAGTCCGACAACAATGACCAAAATCAGTCCAGCAGTAGCCATAAAATCAGTAGCAAAATGGGCAAAAATCAGTTCGAAAATGGCAAAAATCAACCAGCAACAATGACCAGAATCAGTCTAAAAACATATCCAAAAATCAGTAACAAGATAGGCAAAAATCAGTCCAGAAAATGACTGAAAATCAGTTCATTATATGGCCGAAATCAGCCATCAACCACACCAAACAACAATCGAAATCAGTCCAACAACCGTACAAAATAGCAATCGAAATAAATACATATACATATATAAAGGAAAATGATGTCGCCGGAGCTAGGGGTGGTTCACCGGAGTTCCGGTTGGTGTGTAAGTGGGGTTCGGCTAAGAGACAATAAGAGAGAGAGGTCGACGGGTGGTATGGAGATGATGTCGACGGGTCTGTGCAGTGGCGACGTTGGCGGTTCACCGGAGTTTTTGCCGGCAACGGGCAGAGGAGTTGGTGGTCGACGGTGAGAGGTCGACGGGGACAGTGGGGTTCGACGGGAATGGTGGTCCACGACGGGGGACTGGTTTTGGGGAGATGAAGCAGCGAAGGTGTGTATGGGCGACTGATGTTCGACGGGAAAGAGGTTTTGCCGGAGATGGTGGCGGCGGACGAAGAGAGGAGATGGGTTGAAGAAGATGGTGAGGGAGAGTGAGGTATGGCTGCTGTATTGTTGTTGTTAGTAAGGAAGGTGAAGTTAAGGGGGTGTGGCTGGGCTTTTGTGTTCGCCGGAGCTCGAAGCTCCGGTGAAGGGTGGCGGCGGACGAAAAGGGATGAAGATGAGGGGTTGAAAAAATAAAAGGGGGGAGTCTAGAAGGGGTGTGCGGCTGAGGTTTAGAATGAGGGGTAGTGTTTTATTTATAGGGTAGATGTTTAGGTTTAGGGTTTGGTATTTTTTGGGGGGGAAATAGATGAAAGGTGTATCGGGCCTCATTTTTCGGGCCTCAGTTTGGGCTTCGATTTTTTGGCGGATTGGACTGATCCAGATTATGCCTCGGACTGGACTGGTTTGACAAAAAATGCAAAACGGATTAATTATTTAAAAGAAAAAATTATTTAAAGGTACAAAATTATCAAAATAAAAATGCTGACGCTATAATAATAAAAAATACAATATTTAAGAAGTGTTTAATGCCTAATTAAAAGAAAAAACGCGGTGCCAATTAATTATTTAAAGAGATGCAAATATTATTAAAATAAAACGACGGTGTGATAATAATAGAAACTTAATATTAACAAAGATATCATGCTTAATTTAAAACAAAAAGATGCAATGCCATTTGCGAAGAAATAAACATAGAATATTATGTAAAAAATGCAAAAAATGATGATTAAAATGTGGTGTCCTAAAATGCTTAAAATTGCAAGAAATGACTAAAAGATGGGTCAAAATTGGGTGTCAACAGTGGTCACGTTTATGGGGTATGATACTTGGGAGACCGAGGCGGATATGCGGAGTAGATATCCTCAGTTGTTCGACAGTTCATGTACCTCTTTTCCTCCACCCCTACCTTGTCGCTCGAGGATGAGCGATTGTTTGATTGGTATCTAATGTAACGACCCGTTTGGTCGTTTAGCACTTTAAAACTATGAAAAGGGTATGAGACTACGTGGTATTTATTTATATGATTTTTATTATAGGAAATGAGGCATGAAATTAATTAAGTGAGTTGGTGGGCCAAGTCCACTACCCTTTGGTAGGGCACGACTTAATAAAAGAAAAGGGGGACGATACAAATGCAAAGGAAAACAAAGAAAAGAAGAAAACCCTATAAGCTAAAAGAAAGAAAACGTGGACAACAGCAAAAATAAAGAAAACAAAGAAGAGTAGAAGGAAGACGTTGCAGCAGCAACTAAAGGTAAGAAAAGAAAGGGAAAAAAAGAAAGAAAAGGAAGAGAAAACCCTAGTAACTAGAAGACAAGGAGGAAACACTCAATTAAGTTCAGGTTAGATTCTATGGTTGAGTTAATTTATTCATGATTCTTATAATAGTGTGTTGTAGAACGAAATAAAAATTCAAGAAGTCATTACACGACAATTTCCACAATCCACTTGAATAAGAGAAACTTGAGGGATGTAACATGACATAATGATTATAGCAACATATTAAACGTGAAAACTGTACAAATCAATAAGTAATATGAAAATATGGGCTGAATGAAAGTTGTAGATTACTCTGTTTCCGTCAGTTTGATATCTTACGAAGATAAATCCGACTTGTGGTTTGAAAGATATGACTGTTCAAAGTTCTGCCTTGTTTTACCAAAATTCTGGAAAGTTGAAAGAAAGAAATGTTATTTAAAATTCCTGAAGTTATGCTAATATTTTTATATGTGTAGGGGTTTAATCACACAATTGAAATGATAAAAATATGGTTAATATAAGTATAGCAAGGTGGGTGTCCTTAGATTCGTATTATAATGTAGTTCACATATTTTCTAGATTTTAATCATTCAGAGGCTCTACGCAGGGGAAGGCATCAGTTTGATTATCCGTGGCATCCGCTCGGCATTGAGGTAGGTTATGATATACTTTAGTTAGACTCTAATTAGAGAATCGTATGTAGTCGTAGGAAGTGACGGGGATAGAATGATAGGCCTTCGGGCAGGAAGTGGAGATGAATTACTATTACGTTGGTTCCGTCAGCTGTTATGTGGGCTTGTCGCCATATGTGTTATTTTCTGTGATTACCACCTGATTTGACTTGTACTTGTTGATTGTTTATTGGCGACACGTGTTGAGACTTGATTTCATGTTTGACATACTTTCCATATTGTTTTGTGATGATGGTGAGGTGAGAGAGTGGGAGTGATTGCCTCCGAGGTTTCTGCCGGAGAGCGGGAGTGATTGCCTTCAAGGTTTCTGCCGGAGAGAGGGAGTGATTTCCTCCGAGGTTTCTGTCGGAGAGTGGGAGTGATAGCCTCCGAGGTTTCTGCCGGAGAGCGGGAGTGATTGCCTCCGAGGTTTCTGCCGGAGAGCGGGAGTAATAGCCTCCGAGGTTTCTGCCGGAGAGCGGGAGTGAGAGAGGTGACATTGCATTGCATTGCATTCATCCACTCATATTTTAACTGATCATTTAGTGAATTATATCTGTCTTGGTTGATTTTGTGATTTCTTTACGCTTTACTTGTATATGATACGTGACCATGCCTGATTGCTCTATGTGCTACTTGTTGATTTCAATTTCTTCATGCGTTATCTAATCACTGTCGCCCTATGATGCTTACCGGTACTAGTGTTGTACTGATACTACTCTTGCTGCACTTTTGCTGAGTGCAGAGTACGATCCAGGTTCCAGTTCTACGCCCCGTGATTGATTTGCGAGGTGGACATCTTCTAGTCATTCAAGGTGAGCTGCTTGGTCGTTTGTGGCCCCTGAAGGGCTTCTTAGTTAGTTCCATTTTTTCTTGGTTTATTGACAGACAATATGTAGTCCTCGGGCATTATTTCAGACTTCTATTTTACAGACTTGTTAGTGCTCTTGTACCCTTTTGACCAGATTTGGGAAATTAAGTGTTTAAGACTTATAATTTCTTTTTCCTTATTTATTTTTCCGCTAATTTACCTTGTTAATGAGAACGTGGTTCACCTACTCGGGGAAATAGGGCAGTTGCCATCACGACTCGTGATTTGGGTCGTGACACATCCACATCTCCAGCCCAGTCAGAGTCACTATACCCTATTAAATTATGATTAGTGTCTTTGAAATACCAAATTTGCAACTCACATATGTCAGCAACATATCTAATGATACGTTTCACAAAGAGATTTTCACCATAAGACAATGAGTAATGTCAGTCTCAAGATACTACTCCAAGTTTAAGGACCTTTGGGATGAGTATGATTTTATCATACCTACACCTTCATGCTGTCCCAGGTCAAAGGAATTTGTTAACCACTTGCAATATCAGAGATTACTACAGTTCCTTATGGGCCTTAATGAGAGTTACAATCATGCAAGGAGTCAAGTGTTTATGATGCAGCAAGTTCCCAATCTTAACTAAGCTTATGCATTGGTAGGAGATCCAAATAATTTTAGCAGGTGGGAGCAGAACAGTACATGATCATTCTGAATCATCTACAATATTTACAGCAAGGAATGGAAATAACAAGGGAGGGCATGGAGGAAACTACGAGCAAAGAAAACCTTTCAACCCTAATGCTACATATGATTTTTACCACATGAAGGGACACTACAGACATGATTGTTTTAAACTGATGAAATATAACCATTGTGGGAAGACAGGACACTTAGAGGAAGGCTGTTATTCGTTGATTGGTTATCCGGATGATTTCAAGACAAAACAAAAAAAGGCTTATGCAGTAACAGGTGGATTTGAGGTTGTAGGACAGGACTCTGGTGCATCACAATCTGGAGTAAAGGTGATGCAGCAACAACAACAGGAGTTTTTCACTCCTAGCCAAAGACAACAGATCCTCAATATGCTGGATGAGAAGGAAATGAGCAGAAACCTCAGCTCAAGTATGACAGGTATACACACAACTGAAGAGTTACTGCAATGGATCATTGACTCAGGTGCAAAGAACCATATGATAAGTGATCCTAAACACTTATATAATAATC
The DNA here is from genome assembly GCA_029844215.1 of Przewalskia tangutica. NCBI lineage: Eukaryota > Viridiplantae > Streptophyta > Magnoliopsida > Solanales > Solanaceae > Przewalskia > Przewalskia tangutica. Next base: position 136,617,229 of record CM056718.1, on the reverse strand, counting down.
TGATAACAGAAGGAACAGGGAAGGCTCAATTGTTAACAGGAGATTCAGCTAGAATCTCACATGTTGGTGATTACAAACTAGGAAGAGGTGATGTTCTCATAAATGTCCTTTGTGTGCCAGACTTCAAATTTAATTCGATGTCCGTGTCGAAAGTGACTAAGAAATTGAATTATAATGTCAACTTTTTTTCATCATGTTGTGTCTTTCAGGACCTGTCATCTGGGAAGGTGAGGGGGATTGGTAGTGAGAAAGATGGACTTTACTCTATGTCTGGAGGATCAAAATCAGAAGAATGATGTGGGAAGTTGTATGGCTGCTACTCAACACATAGATGCAATGATATGGCATAAGAGGCTATGTCATGTACCTATGACAGTCTTGAGGAAGATTTTTTTTTTCAAGAATAACACTGATTTTGTCTTGAATAATTGTTATATATGTCCTTTAGCTAGACATACCAGGTCTCCATTTCCTACTAGTACTACTAGAACAACAAAGCCCTTTCAATTGTTACAGTTAGATGTTTAGGGACCATATAGAGTTGAAACACATAATGGAATGAAGTATTTCTTGACAATTGTGGATGATTTTTCTAGATAGACATGGATTTTTCTACTGTTTTGAAAAATTTCCTGACTGAAGTAAACACAGTTTGATTCTGAAGTTCAGAAAATAAGATCAGATAATGGAACTGAATTTTTTAATCATAACTGTAGAGAGTTGTTTCAGTCACTTGGTGTTGTGCATGAGAGTTCTTGTCCATATACACCACAACAAAATGGTGTAGTTGAGAGAAAACATAGACATATCCTTGAAACAACTAGAGCCATCAAACTCCAAGGCAGTTTACCTGATAAGTTCTGGGGTATATGTGTGGAAGTTGATGTGTACGTTATCAACAGGATCCCATCAATAATTCTAAATAATAAATCTTCATACCACATATTGTATGACAAAGCACCACAGCTCAGTCACTTATGAGTCATAGGCTGCTTGTGTTTTGCTACTATACTATATACACATGATAAGTTTAGCCCAAGAGCAGTTAAATGTGTCCTACTGGGATATACACCTACACAAAAGAGGTACAAACTTTATGATTTGGAGAATATGATCATCTTTGTCAGCAGGGATGTGTTGTTTAGGGAAAACATATTTCCCTTTAAGAATGACAAACATGAAGAGACTGTCCATATAAAGGTTCATGAACAGTTCTGTTATGAGGAATTGATAAACATTTTTGTAACTAATGTGACTCTAGTAAATGGAGAAAATTTTGCAGGGGAAGAACCTATTAATGTTGTAGCTCAAGAGATACATGTTGCTGAGGAACTGGTCACTCATACCAGAAATGAAGGTGCAGATGAAGCTCACAAACTGGAGAATACAACATAAACAAACTCAACTACAGAATCTACAGTCAGAAAATCAGGAAGAAGTAGCAAGCCTCCTAACTGGCATAAGGACTACATCACCAACAAAGGCTTCCCCAATTGTTTGTATTCCATCTCTGACAATATTACATACACATGTCTCACTTCCACCTATCAGCAGTTTGTTGCCAAGGTATCCCTAGATACAGAACCATCAGGATATGCAGAAGCAGCTAAAGATTCCAGGTAGATTGCAGCCATGGAGTCTGAAATTAAAGCATTGGAGGATAATGGTACCTGGGAACTAGTCAAACTACCTGAAGGGAAGAAAGCAATTGATTGTAGATGGGTATACAAAATCAAGTATTAGGCATCAGGAGAGGTCGAAAGGTTCAAAGCAAGACGTGTGGCAAAAGGTATAATCAAAATGAAGGGATTGATATCAGGAGACATTTTCCCCAGTGGTTAAAATGGCCACAGTCAGGGCAGTTGTGTCCATTGCAGCAGTGAAACATTGGGTAATATATCAAATGGATGTTTACAATGCTTTCCTTCAGGGTGATCTGACTGAAGAAGTATTCATGACAATTCCAGAGGGATTTAATACTAAGTACAGACAAACACGTGTGTAGACTACTCAAATCTTTAAATGGTTTGAACCAAGCCTCTAGACAATGGAACATCAAATTGACTACAGCCTTACTATCATCAGGATTTACACAGAGTCATAGAGACTATTCTCTTTTTACTAAACAAAAAGAGGAGAAGATTGTGGTGGTCTTAGTTTATGTGGATGATTTGTTGTTAACTAGTAATGATCCAGTGCTCATTCAGTCTACAAAGGAATCATTACAGTCAGCCTTCAAGATAAAAGATTTAGGAGAGTTAAAGTACTTCCTTGGGATTGAGTTTGCAAGAAGATCACAAGGAATTTTGATGCACCAAAGAAAATATGCACTGGAGCTTATATCAGATATGGGATTAGCAGGAGTCAAACCTACTTCTTTTCCCATGTAGCCTAATCAGAAACTTATTACTGTTGAGCTCGATAAACTCATAGTTGCTCAATCTGGGACATCACTTGGTTCAGACATTTTATTGAAGGATCCAGGCATGTACAGAAGGTTAATTGGGAGGTTGTTATACCTGACCACTACCAGACCAGACATCACATTTGAAGTACATTCACTCAGCCAGTTTATGCAGGAACCTAAGACTTCACATATGGAGGCAGGTCTTAGGCTTGTGAAATATGTCAAGCAAACACCAGGAATGGGTTTACTTATGTCCAGTTCATCTGACTATGTTCCCCAACTCAAGATTTATTGTGATGCAGATTGGGGAGGATGTGTCAATACTAGAAGATAGGTCACTGGATACTTGGCAATGTATGAGTTTTCACCTATTTAGGGGAAGTCAAAGAAGAAAGATACATATTTCAAGAAGTTCAGCAGAAGCCGAGTACAGAGCTATGGCCTCTGCTGTATCTGAAGTGGTCTGGTTAGTTGGCTTATTTCAAGAACTGGGAGTTGATATATCCCAACCAGTAGAGGTGTTTATAGAAAGTAAATATGTCATTCAGATTGCTGGAAACCCAGTCTTCCATAAAAGAACCAAACACATTGATATCGATTGTCATTTCATTAGAGAGAAAATTCATGATAGGCTGATCAACACATATTTCATATCTTCAAAGGAACAACCAGCTGACATTTTGACTAAAGCCTTAAGTCAACATCAGCATAATCATCTTATTTCCAAGCTAGGATTGAAGAACATCTTCATACATCCTAGCTTGATTGGGGTAGAAATATATCATTTGGCATTGTAACTAACTATAGTTAGAAGACTAACTAACTATAGTTAGATATGATTAGATATTTGTTAGATGATTAGATATTTTGTTAATTGTTGTAGAAGGTAGTTAATTCTTAATTCTTGTATATAAACAGATACATTGTGTATGTAGACACAAATCACTACATCAATACAATTCTTGCTCTCAACTCTCTCTCTCTCTCTCTCGTTTCTCTCTTTCTTCATTTTCCTTCTCTTCCACGACATCATTCCAGTTTCTTCCTTCTTCTTCTCTATTCTACACAACATGTAATCTTCAACATATATATACAAGTTACATATAGGAAAATCCTTTTCCTAATATACATCTAAATCTCTATTCTATTTGGATACTAACTATACAATTATGGAAAGACAACAAGACTAATTCTACTATAATACATAATTGTACATATATTTAACACACCTCCGTAGTCATAGCGGGCGGTCTTCGTATGCTGAGACTGTCTATGAAATCTTCAAAAAGGACCGAGGGAAGACCCTTTGTAAAGATGTCTGCAATTTGATATCTGGAAGGGATATGACAGACGCGTACTTGTCCACGAGCTACATTATCTCGAACAAAATTAATGTCCATCTCAATATGTTTAGTATGTTGGTGTTGAACCGGATTCTCAGAAAGGTAGATGACACTGACATTATCACAATAAACCAAGGTAACTTTCTCAATAGGACAATGAAGTTCTAATAGAAGATTAAGTAACCAACATGACTCGGAGACCACATTAGCTACCCCTTGATACTCGACATCTACACTAGAACAGGATAACATTGACTGACTTTTTGCAGACCATGAGACCAAGTTATTCCCAAGAAACATACAATAGACAGACGTAGACCGTCTGGTGTCAGGACAGCCACCTCGATCGGCATCTTTATATGAGATAAGTGTAGACATCGATGAAGGATATAAATACAGGCCATAATCAAGCGTCCCGTAGATGTACCTAATAATGCGTTTGAGCGCATTCATGTGCTCAGTCCTGGGATCATGCATAAACAAACACGCCTATTGTACGACATATGTAATATCCTGTCGTGTGAACGTAAGATACTGAAGGACACCTACAAGACTGCGATAGCGGGTCGGATCCTCATATGAGGATCCAGCTGCAGCACCCAACTTGGGTTTAGTATCAACTGGTGTGGAAGTGGAATTACATGACAACATCCCAGCCCTATCAATAATCTCAGCAACATACTTCCTATGTGATAAGAACAATCCACCTGCATGACGAGTGACAACAATCTCCAAAAAATAACTCAAGGGTCCCAAGTCCTTCACAGTAAACTCAGAATTGAGCATAGTCATGATAGACTGGCGTAATGCATCAGATGAAGCAGTAAAGATAATATCTTCCACATATAAGAGTATATAAACCAATGACAAACCACGACAATATATGAATAATGAATTATCAGACCTGTTGTGAGAGAAACCAATAGTCGACACAAAATATGCAAACTTTTTATATCAAGCCCTCGGAAACTGCTTAAGCCGATATAAAGACTTCTTCAATAAACAGACATGATGATGATATTTGGGATCCCTAAACCCCAAAGGCTGAGGCATATAGACTGTTCCCTTGAGATCACTATGTAAGAAAACATTCTTAACATCTAGTTTATGAATGGGCCATATTTTCGAAAGAGCCAAGCTGAGCACAGTGCGAATGGTAGTCGGTTTGACCACCGGTCTAAATATTTCACCACAATCTACACCAACATGTTGAGTCTTACCATCACCTACAAGACGAGCCTTATTCCTCGCAAAAGAATCGTCAGAATTATCTTTGTGAGCAAAAATCCACATAGACCGAATAATATTAACACCAGATGGACGGGGCACTAACTCTCATGTATTATTATCAATAAGAACATTATATTCATCGGTCATAGAAAATTTTCAATTCGGGTCATTCAAAGCAGACATAGGATTACAGGGTAGTGGCGATTCAAGAACATTAAAATGTTTTTTTGATTTAAAAATACACTGTTAACTTCGGGTGACTGGACCATGGTTTGGGGTAGAATTGAGTGAATTTTGGGAATTTTCGGGACACGAAACGTGCTTGCCAACAGGAAGTGGGCCTGTTGGCCCAGAACTGGACACGGTACCTGCTGTAGTTGGGCCAGAAAGACCACTGGAAACTGAGGAATTAACTGGGCCAGAATTAGGCTGGGAAGATGGCCTAGTTGATGGACCCAGTGACAACAGTAAGCTAGGATTAGCGGGCGGTGGGCCCGCTGGCAGATTCGGGTGCGGAAAGTATTCGATAAATGGTAATTAATATACGGGGATATATCATCATCCGAAAAATTATACGAACTGGGCACGGGACTATTGACTTTAGCAAACGGAAATTGGGATTCATCAAAAAAACAACATGGTGATTAATGATGATTTTATTAGATGATAAATAAAAACATTTGTAACTACGATGATTTGACGGATAACCTAAAAACACACAAGAGGTAGAACGGGCCTGAAGTTTGTGAATTGTGGTTGACGTAAAAAGTGGATAACACAAGGACTCAAAGACCCTAAGATGTGAATACGAATGAGTCTTATTATATAAATTTGAAGTGGGGACGAATATGTCAAACCTTTGGAATGAAGAATGTTAAGAATATATGTAGTCATTTGTAGAGCATGATACCAAAACAACGGGAGTACGAAAGCATGGATCAATAAAGTGCGGATAATGTTATTAATGGTATGAATTTTGCATTCGGCTTTCCCATTTTATGAAGACGTATGATGACAAGAAAAAAGAAAATTGATCCCATTTTTAGCACAAAACTCCCTATTGTCATATTCTTTTCCATTGTCACATTGAATATTTTTTATTTTCCGTTCGAATTGAGTTCTAATGAATGCTCTAAATTTTAAGAAGATGAAAAAAACTTGAGATTTCTTCGCTATTGAAAAAGTCCATAAAAATTTAGAATAATCATCCAAAAATAGAACATAATACCTATGACCCATAGAACTAAGAATAGGAGACGTCCATAAATCACTATGAATAATATCAAATGACATTAAAGTATGAGAAGTAGAGTCTACAAAGGGTAACTTAACAATTTTCCTAAGGAACAAGATTGACAATTCGGAGTACTACGCGTACCCTTACAAGATATAAGTTTATTTTTATCTAAGACAGACAAAATAGATGACCCCGGATGACCTAGACGAGCATGCCACAAGGAAGTAGCAAGGGTTGCAAAAGTTGAAGACATGTCTTGACGCGAGAAACCGAGACTTGGTGTGATTGGATAAAGATCTCCCCGACTATCACACCTCATGAGAGGACTCCCCATTTTGAAATCCTTTACAGAAAACCCAAAAGGATCAAAATTAACAAAAATCCAATTATCAGTTGTGAATTTACGGATAAACAACAAATTTTTAATCAATTTTGGGGCACGAAGGGTATTTTTCAAGACAAGTGATGGATGGGGGGAGAGAAAGTTTTATGATCATAACCCTGAATTGGAATTGAATTATCATTACCAACAATTATACCACGATTACTGCTCAATTGGAATAAGACGAGAGAGTACCTTAATTGGAGGTCATGTGTGTAGTGGCGCCGGTGTCCATGTACTAATTCGGGTCGGGTTGAGTCAATCCAAGTGTGTGAATCGCGGCTTCAATGTCGGTTTGTGTGGGTGCTATTGTCGAGAATTCTTGTGTGGGTCGGGGCCCAAGAATTCCACCCTGCTTCCCCGGCCTAGTGTTGTACCGAAACTGCTTGACTGACTGATGGGCATGGAAGGAGACGGTCCAGCCCAGTGGGTGCTGGGTGTTGGGCCTGAAAAATATGGGTTTTTAGGCCACGTCCCACTGCCCTAGCCCCAACCCCACTGCTACTGGGGCCAGTGGGTCGGGGCCCCACTATTTTGGCTATCGTTACCATTGCCGCCGCGTTTGCCCCGTGATTTTTTTCGTTGTTTTTACGATTATTTTTGCCGCCACCGTGGGTACGATTTTGGCATGAATGATCATCAAAACTTGGAGAATTTGTGGAGGATGTCATCATCGAAACAACATCGTTATAGGCCTCGGACAGGCCTGCAACCATATGTAGAACGAGACGACTATTTCTAACAGGAGCACCCACATTGCGAAGTTGATCCGTCAAATCTTTAAGTCGTTTGAAATAAGAGGAAATGCTCCGAAAATTCTCCATAGCGACTTGAGAAAATTCTTGTTCAAGGATGACAATGCGGGAATGACTGTTATCTTGGAATATATCACGCAATCTATTCCAAGCCTCCATAGTGGAAGAGTTAGGTTCCATAATCGACTGTAAGAGGTCCAGGGAGATAGTTGCATAAAATCACTAGAGAACTTTTGCGTCAAGAGTGACCCATAATTTTGGATCATCCTCTTTGTTGGGCACCCCCTCCGTATTAGGATCCGAAGGACCCTCCGTTTTAGAAGACGGAGGGATTATGTGGTGAAGAACTTGATGTGTCATCGCATGAATTTTAAACAACTCCACCCACGTCCCATATTGTACGTTTTCTAGGTCAAGAACAATAGGAAGAACGCTCTTGATGTTAGAAACCGTTAGGGCAGGGTGAAACATGTTCTTATCAATCATAGTGAAGAGAACAAAATTTGAAAAAGAAAATTTTATGGGGGGGGGGGGTCTCGGGTATGAAGAAACCGAGAGGGGGGGGTAGGGATTTGCTCGGAAATCAAGAAGAAGAGAAAATTTTACGGAAGCAAGGAGAAGAACCTAGACTTTTGATACCATGAAAGAAATAATCTCTTGATTATTCTTATTAATGAATGAGGTATATATACAAGTTACATATAGGAAAATCTTTTTCCTACTATACATCTAAATCACTATTCTATTTGAATATTAACTATACAATTATGGAAAGACAATAAGACTAATTCTACTATAATACATAATTGTACATATATTTAACAATAATAACCATGTGGTATTTTCAAAAGTTCGAATCTCCCATAACACAATATGTCATCCGCACATTTTTTTTCTGGATTTATATCGAGTGAAATTGTTCGATGTCTCCATAAAAACGAGGATAGTAACTCATATTTCCATCTTGAACGATGAATTAGTGAAACTTAATTACGAATAACTTCTATCTCCTCTTCACTAAAGAAGAACGAGCGTTGAATTAACTCGTTTTCTAATTTTAATCGACTCAATATTCTCCTCAAATTCAGGATGCTTGCATGTTATGCGTGGTGGTATCCTCGCATTTAAGATATCTCTTTGCCATAAGGGTAGAATGGAAGGAGAATAGGCTTTGAATTTCACAAAATCAGTTACTGCATTTAGGAATAAAACTAAGCCAAAGGCATCAACCATGATATGATTAACTCTTACTACAACTGCAAATCCACCACAAGTAAAACGGGTAATCTGTTTGAATACCATATATTCTTATTAGATGTGGATGACATTGATAAACAAAGAATAAGACAAATCTATCTATAAGACGAAGTAAAACGGGTAATCTGAATTTGAATATTATTAAAATACTATCTCTAAATTTGACCATTTGATAATTAAAACTGTTGTGTGTGTATGGAACATATATAATTTTTATTTTAAGGAGGTATTAGTTCTGTTAATGTTGGGTTTGGTGTTGTAACATTTGACCCAACATATCCTCTAAAGTACTGATTTGAATACACAAAAATATTGGAACAAATGTCACAACATTCGGACCAACATTCATTAGAACATTTTTTACTTACTTCATGCTAAGCAATAATATTTTACTGCGAGGTAAAAATGACTTAGGCGTGGTGAATTGGAGTAGTTTAAAACGTGGGAGAAAGAGTCAAAGCTTAGGGAAGAAGTCGGGTAAGGAACAAGTCAAAGTTTTTGAGATTTTCACTCCTTAATCATCTACCACAAGATGCCCACCTTTCCCTCAACCTCTACAACTGATCGGTGAGTCTTTAAAGGGAACTCTCTGCTATAAATAGAGAGACCACAACAGTGTATCGATATCCAGAATCAGAACGTAAAAACACCAAGAGAGCTCTCAGGATTTCAACTCAGAAATCTGGATCACCGGTGTTGCCTGAGTGTGTTGACAACATTATGTCCAACATTACAATTTTTGTTTAGATTCTAGATTAGTTTTGTATGGAGTGATTGTAATGAGAGGTTGTCTATGTCTACTTAGTTAAATTTTTCAGGCAGAATTCATCGGCGACTTCATCTTTTAATTCCTTTACGTTGTATCTTGTAAATTTGTAAAGAAAGGAATTTGCGTAATTTTATATAATATATATACAATACATTTGGTCATTGATCATCATGAGTTATATCAATATACTACTTATGAAAATTTAAACCTTTGCGTTCTTTAATTTTTCCGTTGCATTTTACTCTTAAAGATTTTTTGTTTTATCAAGTGTTGTCACTGGTGTCGGAAGACATTGTCACAGACATTCAGAAATCGTACTTGTAGTCGATTGAATTTTGTTCATCTTGTTTTTATTTTTATCTGTAGCCCCCTTCAAGTGGTATCAGAGCCAACACTTAAAACAATAAGTGTTTGGTCTTATTATTTCAAGCTATGGATCCGACAAATTTAACAATTGCTAAGCTTCCCATTTTAGATGGTTCAAACTATGCCTATTGGAAGATACACATACGTTCTCATATCAAATTAATTGATGTTAGGGCATGAAGATCTATAACCAATATGTATGTTGTTCCAATGTTGTCATCAGATGAGGAAGGTGACATTCTTGTTAAACCTAAATTCGAATGGACTGCGGAAGAAACTAATAATGCATGCTTTAACGAAAAAGTCTTAAATACAATTTTTGGATGAGTTGATCTTTACATGTTCAAACTCATACAAAATTTCTCTACGGCTAAGGACGTGTGGGATACCTTACAAACTCATTGCGAAGGTAGCTCAAGTATTCGTCGGACGAAGTTACACATGCTCATGAGCAGATATGAACGTTTAATGATGGAAGAAACGGAAGACATTAATTTCTATTTTGAAAAGTTGATTGACATCCCAAGTGAATGTCAAGTGCTTAGTGCTCCTTTAACCAATACTCAACTTATGGACAAAGACTCTACGTTCTCTTCCTGAAAAGTTCAATATAAAGATTTGTGCGATTGAAAAAGCTCAAAATATTGCTACAATGGACCTTCATACCTTAATGAGCATCCTCAAAATCTATGAGATGAATATTGAGAATCAAAGGGAATTGTATAAGAGGAAGAATGTAACACTTCAAGTTCAATCCTCAGAGAGTCAAATTGAAGAAGATGGTGAGAACCTTGAAGAAGTTGGTGACGGTACTAATATTGCCCTACTCACTTGAAAAATCAATTCGATGGTAAAGAAGTTCAACAATGATAGAAATAAATCCAAAACCAAAGAGCACCAAAACCATGCCTTTAATCAAAAGTCCACTAGATTTCTTCCAAATGTACAACAAGGAAATCAACAAAGGAGAACCAACTCACATCATACCAATTTTGATCCTAAATAGCTTGAGACCGTGTAATATGATGCATGCTTGGGGTGGGGTCATTATGCTAATGAATGTGCAAATACTCTTAGAAAATTTGGTAAGAGTCTATGAATTTTCCTTAGTGACGATGAAGGAGAAGACGAATGAGATCAAGAAGTCGAATCACAAGCAATGCTGACTACTATTTTCAAACAGTCTCTATTGGACAATGAAGATCTCATCGACAATGTTGTCTCAAATGTCACAACATTTGAATCAACGTCAGCAACAACATTTTCATCCCCAGCGACATCCGAGAGGTATGAACTCTTTAACTATTCTGATATTAATTGCTCTAGTGGTTTTTTTTATATTAGTGACACTGATTGTGTAGATCAAGTTGATTCCAAAGATGATATGATTAAAGAATTACACAATCTTTGTAAAGTCTTGATCATATAATCCAAACAACTTGACACAAAGGTAACATCCTTAACTCATGAAAATATAAATTTAAAAGGCACAATAACCCGACTAGAGGTTGCACTTACCAAAAATGACATTGAATTTGGTAAGATCACTGCAAAATTGGATTTAGCCGAAGCTACTTTTCAAAAGCTCAATACGGGGACTTCAAAATGGAATGAGATACTCAACTTCAGTAAACCTACACATGTAGGTATTGGGTACAAAAACTCTCTTAAAACCATATGCTTCAATCTCTTTGATAAAAATGAGAAAATATGCTTTGTAAAAGAAAAAATGAATAAGAATTTCTCATATATGTCAAAGAAATTGAAAGTTTGTATGTCATCACTGTAACTCCCATGGACACTTAAAACCATACTACTTCAAACTTCAAAATTATGTGAGCAAAATGTTGCCAAAACTATTATCCAACATTCCGGATAACAGTCGAAGCAACATTTCTGAGCCAAAAGATGAAAAATATTTTAAGAGAGTTTGGTTCTCAAAAAGGATATAACTTGTAATTTCTATATAACTGCATTAAGAACTAACATTTCAGGTTCTTATTACTTCAATAGTGGATGTTCTCGCCACATGACAAGTACAAAATGTTTTTTTGAATAATTACGAGTCATTCAATGGAGGAAACGTGACTTTTGAAGGTGCAGTAAAAGCAAGATAATTGGAAAAAGAATCTTGAATGTCCCTGATATTCCAGACTTAAGAAATGTATTACACGTTGAGGGCTTAATGACTAATTTGCTTAGCATCAGCCAACTGTGTGATGATGATCTTGAGACCTTTGGAATAAAGATCGTCGAGCCGCCGTCGAAGCCGTCACTTTTTCCCTTTTTTGTGGAAATTAGAATTATTTTGACACGTTTCGAATAAAAGAAGACCCCGTTTATTTATTATCCTTTATTTAGAATCTTAGTCTATTATTTATTTTTCCAATTGAGAGTCAACGCCGGTAGCGGAGAGGATCTCTCTCCATTTCGGCTAAAATTAGTGACAAGGGGCTTTCCTATTAAGATGGACAGTCTGTGTTTTTTTCGGTTCGATACTCTCGAAGAGCCTAACAACTGCCAAAAGCGGAAGCATCAATGTTGACTTTGTTGGTGGGATAAGAGGATTAGCTGAATTTACTCATTTTTTTGATCGACGAGTAATTGATGGGCACTCCCCAAGCCAAGGATGAGTGCCAAAGAGAAGATGGTACTAGCACTGCATCTTTGATGCAGTCATCGATTCTCCCGAGGGGTCACAATTGAATGTGTCATGACAGGTACAAGGACTGGTGATAATTATTATCTTATTGGAAGACAAGAAACGTGCAATAATGCTAAGATTGATGACTCAACACTGTGACACCAAAAGTTGAGGCATGTTAACTACCACAATTTAGTAATATTAATCTCATATGAAGTGGTCAGAGACATACCCAAACTGAGCCCTAAATGTAAAACAGTCTGTGAAGATTGTATGAAAGTGGAAAACGCGTAGACTATTAAAAAATTAGATGTTGCCCCAAATGTTTTCACACCTGAAGCAACATCTGAACCTGAAAATGAGGAGTCAAATGCTAAATTACCAGGTAAGGTATATATGTATGTCTACCATATACCAAGAGGTTAATCTTTCTTATTTTATATCCACTTTAGAACAAAATAATGTTTTAGAAGTACTTAATGATAATTTTTGGATTCAAGCAATGCACGAAGAGCTTGAAAAATTCTCTCGAAATGAAGTATGGGACTTAGTTCCATATCCAAATAATACAAATGTAATGGGAACTAAGTGGAATTTTTAAAATAAATCAGACGAATCGGGAACAATTGTTAGAAATAAAGCTCGTCTAGTTGCACAAGGCTATACTCAGTTTGAAGGAATCGGTTATGACGAAACCTTCGCACATGTGGCTAGAATTGAGTCAATTAGACTTTTATTTGCTATTGCTTGTTGTCTGAAAATTATCTTACACCAAATGGATGTAAAAGGTGCATTTTTAAATGGGTTTCTAGATAAGGAAGTCTATGTTGAACAACCTAGGGCTGGCCAGTGGGTCGGGCCGACCTAACTCCGGTCAGGCAGGCCGACCCAGACCACCGACACGATTCGGTATAAAAAAACGGACGGGGCTCGACCGGCGTGACAAGGTATGGTCCCGACCCGACCACTTGAGCCCCGATCCCGCCCGCCCCGACCACTTGATCTCGCCCCGCCTTTGCCAAAAATAGCCGTCCATTTTACATTTTGGCCGTTAGACAACGACCATTTTTGGCTTCCCCCAACCCCCAACCCCCCTACCCCCTTTATATTTATTTTTAACCACTAAGTTATTATATTTACACTTTAACCCAATTTTCCAACTATAAATACCTCATTTCCTCTTCTTATTATTTTCACAAATCTTTCTACTCTCTAATCTCTCAATCAATCAATCTCTATACAATATTGTCTACTACATATTCAATATATTTATTAATTTGAGAATTGGGAGTGAAGTTGGCAACTAGCTTGAAGATTATCTATCGAGCAAAGTTTCAATTTTCAACCTCTCGATTACACGTCGACTCTACGTCGGCGTTTGGTACATTCGTTCTCTCATTAAATTATTATTTTGTTTTTATTTCATTTAGCACATTTAATTTCAGTATCTTTAAGTCTTTAACTATTTATTATCATAATTAAAATGAAAAGAACAAAAAGTCTTTTCGGCAAGGGTACTTCTTCTAGTAGGGCGGGTAACAAGGGAAAGGGTACTTCTTCTAGTATTCCAGCTATTCCTAGACAAGATGATTTTATAGATCTGAATCGTTTCTGAAATACCATATGATCTTGACACAAATGTTTATCCTCAAATTGAAGAATATTTTAATTTAGATGACACTCTAGATGATGATACACCTACTAATGAAGATGATGATACACCCACTAGTGAAATGCCTCCTATCCCCCCTAGTATGAGGCAGGTCAAGAAAGCGACCATTAAAATCAGTTGTATGGAAATATTTTGACAGGGACGTACCGAATCAAGTAGCTATATGTAAAACTTGTAAAAATGTTTATTCTTTTAAAACTGGACAATGTCATGGTGGGACGGGGGGTTTAGGAAGACACCTATTGCAAAAACACAAAGTCTTGCATGCCCAATACATTATTGAAAAAGATGGTGAGCAGACGTCCTCTCAATCGGGACAAGGTTCACATACTGTCCCGGACAAAGTACAGAGTCAAATTAACCCTATGACGGGGGAGTTGTAGGCCCTAAATACGATAAACATAAAGATAGGGAAACACTAGCAAAATTAGTTGTTGTGGAGGGTTTGGCTTTTTCATTTCCTGAATCGCCTGGTTTTATTCATTATATTAGAGATATGTATAATCCTGCTTATAAAGGTTTTCCTAGATCAACGGTTAAGAGAGACGTATTTAAATTTGCACACGAATATCAACAATATTTGCGCTATTCATTATATCATTTAAATTGCAAAGTCACTCTAACTTCTGATATATGTCGTAGTACTAACGACCATGATTATTTAACGGTAACCTGTCATTGGATAGATTATAAATGGTCTATGCAAAAACGTATTTTAGCATATAGATATATAGATAGTAGGCACACTTGTGAGTTTATTTCAGAAAATATTTATTCAGTCTGCGATTATTACGGAATAACTGATAAAGTTATGAGTATTACATTAGATAATGCATCTTCAAACAATGCTGCTATTTGTATTTTAAAAGATGTTTTAACTCCGTCTTTTCCAAAATATTTTCATATCAAATGTGCGTGCCATATTTATAACTTAGTTGTAAATGATGGTCTTTCACTTTTTCAAGATATTCTTGAAAAAATACAATTTGCTATACACTTTATTTTTAAAAATAATAGAATTCAACAAAGAAAAGAATATAAAAAAACTTGTCACGATTGTGGACTATCTTACAGAAAAATTCCCGAAGAAGTACCAACTAGGTGGAATTCTTTATATGACCAACTAGTTGTTGCTTATGACTATAGAAAACCTATCACTTTATTTTTTAACGCCCATAATCAAAATCCAAATGATATGATTGTGGATAATGATTGGGACAAAATTAAAGAACTTATTGTATTTCTAGAGAATTTTCAACGAGCAACAAAAAAAATTTCTACTTTATATTATCCTACTATTTCAACTATGTTGTTTTATATAGCTATAATATTTTTACTTCTTAAAGAATATATGGAAAAACCTGCTTATAAGGTAACTATTAAAAAATGTTTATGAAATTAAAAAAATATTTTATTCCTATTCCCCCTATTTATATTATTGGTGTTGTATTAAACCCGACTATTAAAGTAGATGGTTGTAAAAGTCTTATTGAAAATATTTATAACTGTATGGACGTACTACCACCTCCAACTCCCAAAAATTTAAATGTTGAGCCACCTATTGAACAAACGGTAGAAGAAGTGTTGAATAGCGTAGAAGATGAATGCAAAAAAGTATATCGGCATTACCAGCAAGAAAGTGCTAGTAACCAATGGCCGTACCATACTCTTCTTCAACACAGCCTAAAAAAAGACATGTTGTTTCTGCGGCTAGTATTGATTCTATTGAAAGCCTCATAAATAGAATGTGCGGTGGTAACAGTGCTAACCAAATTAGCGAGTTCGATGTTTTTGTTTTGCAGGGTAATTTACCTTACCAAGCAATTATCAATGAAGAAGGAAAGGAAGACTTGCTGAAATATTGGATGCAGAATGAGAAGACATTTTCGACACTTTCAATGATGGCCCGAGATATTTTGAACATTCAAGCGTCATCAATCGCTTCTGAAATCGCTTTTTCTGATGATTTCAAATAGGAAACCTGACACTCATTAGCGGGAGACAGCTTGGAGATGGCGGTACTATTCAGAGATTGGATACGAGCGGAGCGAAGGAGGTGCGGTCAACCAGAGATTAACGAAGAAGAAGACGACAACTACAACGACATTTTATCTGAAGGCATGAGTAGCGACGTGGAATAATTTGACCAAGATATATCAATTCCAACCGAAGAACCACACGAAATTATAAAGAAACTAGAAAAAATATTTTCAAATTGGTAATTTATTTCATTGCAAATTTTTATTTTTTCTATGTCTTTTGCATTTTTTTTCAACAACAGTACACTACAATGTTGTAATTATGAATCTTGTATATTTCAATGAAATAATTAATAATATAAGAGGCACAAAAATAGCCTTGGGTTGTTTTTTTTTTACACTCTTCTTGTCTTTGTTTAATTATTTAGTTTATACTTTATACTTTATAAATATATTATATATATGAGTATAATTATAATACTATAATATTATAATAGTATAATATGAGTCTATGACTATCACTATATGACTATATGAGTATATGTATATATTAATGTTACTTTGTTAGTAATTTAGTATTTTTAATTTAGTGAAAAAATTAAAAAAAAAAAAAACTCGTATGACAGTCCGTCAGGCCCGCCCCGGACGGAGGCCCAGGGGCGGGATACGGTATCGTCCCGCTAGTCCGGTCCCTTTGGCCCGCCCACCAGCCCCTCTCTCCACCCGACCCGGTGGGCCAGCCCGCCATTGGCGATCTAGAACAACCAAAATGATTTGAAGATCCTTACCATCCACACTATGTGTACAAGCTCAAAAAGGCTTTGTATGGGTTGAAACAAGCCCTCCGTGCATGGTATGGTCGTCTAACTAACTTTCTTCTTAATTTGGTTTTAATCGTGGTGAAGGTGATCATACTTTAATCATTAAACGTCATAGTGTAGATATTATTATTGCTCAAATCTATGTAGATGACATTATCTTTGGTTCGACCTCACAGTCTTATCAAAAGTCATTTGTTGAAGTTATGTCATCGACATTTGAAATGAGCATGATTAGGGAACTAACTTTTTTCTTAGGCTTGCAGATTAAGCAAAATGAAGTGGAATTTTTATCTCACAAAGTAAGTATGCCAAGAATCTAGTTAAGATATTTCGGTTAGAAAACGTTAAACAGATGAAAACGCCAATGGGATCGTCACAGAAGATATGTAAGGATAATGTTGGTGAAATGTTGACCCAACATTATATCGATCTATGATAGGTAGTCTTCTCTATCTTATTGTTAGTCGTCCTGATATTATGTTTAGTGTTTGCATCTGTGTACATTTTTAAGCCTGTCCCAAAATATATCACTTAAATGCCTTAAAACGTATCATTCGATATGTAGCCGGCACATGTGAGTTGGAAATTCGGTATTCCAAAGACCCTAATCCTAACTTAATAGGATTTAGTAATTCGGATTGGGCTAGAGATGTGGATGATAGGAAGAGTACAAGTGGAGGATTTTTTTATCTTGGCAATAACCATATTTTATGGTATAGTCGGAAACAAAACTTTGTCACACTTTCAACTGTTTAATCTGAATATGTAGCAACTGGAAGTTGTTGTTCTCAATTGATTTGGCTAAGACACGTGTTAGACGACTATGGATTTACTAGCAACATTTTGATTTGTACTGTGAATTTGAGTGCTGTAAATATTTCCAAAAATCTAGTTCAGCACTCACGTACAAAATATATTGATATTAGATATCACTTTTTAAGAGATTTAGTTGAAAAACAGCTAATTAAAATTGAACATGTTGACACTCTTCATCAACTAGCTGATATTTTTACAAAGACTTTGGATCATCAGAGATTTTCTAGTTTGAAGAAGTCTCTTGGTCTCTGTAATCTCTGAAAATGCAATTTTTATGAATGTCGGTTGAAACGTTGTGTAACATTTCGGGTGATATTTACCTATGGTATATCACTGACTGTTGATTGTTGTTGTACTATGCATTTAGTCACACAAATATGATCCTTCAATAAGAACATGTTCTTAATGTGTATCGTTCTCTGCGATGATTTTCTATCATAAAAAAAGAGTATCAAAATAAGGCAAAACCTTTATAATGATTATGTGAAAACTGTAAAAAAAAAATGGACAAAACCCTTGAAAAGATATTGTTCCTATTCTATAGGAGTATCGGGTGCTTCAAAAGACATTGAAATATCTTAACAAGTATTTTTCATTTTTGACACGAAAAAAATATATGTGTGTTGTATGCTTTGATTGAGGACACAATGGGAAAATATTAGATTGGTTCAGTGGTCAAAAGTCATAAAATACTTATAAAAATGTATCTTGATTTGTTGCCATAATAGAAAGTTCTTGCGGGATCGTAATATTTGTGTTGTCCAAAATGTTATCAACATTGTTGCTTACATTTTCAGAATGTGATATTTGTTGGATATTGTTCTTAATTGATTTCAGAAATATCAATTTTCTCCCTATTTTTATGTCTTGTTTCAATAGAAATTTCAAACTTTAAAATGATAAGATTGAATTCCTACCATGATGTTTATCCTTTTATCCCAAAATTTTAGGTGTAAGTTATTAGATAAATTTAAAACACCTAAAACTAAGGAAATGTTGTTGCTTAAAAAGGTTTGACATCTATATATTCCTCTCATTTGTTTTTTTTTATCATTTTTGTTTTTTCCTAAATAAATTTTAAAAAAAGGGAAAATTCATACCTCGGGTATAACCCTTTCTACCAGATGGAATCATCACCATTCCAAACTCCATTCCCAATCACAAACACTAAATCCTTAAAACCTTCTCCAAAATACTCACCCATGGAAACCTCTCTAAGGTCACCAACACTCCTATAAGTACAAGCCCTCCTATGAACTTTGATCATCTAAGCATATTGAACCACAGCAACCCTGCCGGTCATTTTATTCACCATCCACAGAGGACTTATCCAGAGCTATAGTGTTTAAATGTTTAGATGAACCTTTATACATTAGCTACCCAGGTGATGACAACAATCCAATATATGTTGATTAAACATATGATTTCTCGACCTTGGATAAAAGACCAAGATCATCCACCTTCCCTACTCGTCGATCGAGTAGAATGTTTGAGAGAACAATTTGTGAAGAGCCCAGCAACAAAAGGTCCAATGTTGATACATATATATCTGCTTGCTCAAGCAGTGACGGTGACGACACAGACTTTGTGCTCTCAAATGAAGAGAGTGAGGAAGAACCAATTACTTTTGTACCGCAAAATGTGTCTCAAGAAAATGAGGAAGTTCCTGATGAAACTCCACTGAATAAATTCTTTCCAAAGGGAATTCCCAATATGTCAAATCAAGTGTTGCTCAGAAAGTTGCCACTGATGCCACGACATCTCAGATATTATTTCAGCAAACATCAGAAGAGACGTAAACATCAACATCCTCCAGCAGTACCAAACCTGAGAATTCTGCCATGTCTAATTCAGACATTGAGGTATCTGTATTTTTAGAAAAAATCTATTCTAAAGCTAAATATGATAATTGAGACTGGTACAAGAATAAAGTGCAGGATAATATGTTAGAACATATATAACATGAATTATTAGCAATCTAGAATTTCAAGTTAGATATTTCACAAATTCACTTAGATCATGATCAATTGGAAATACAAATACCTAACATATGCATGTCAATCTCATTCCATCTTTCCCAAACGCTATAGATCTGTTTACTTGCTATTCTCCACTAATCATAGACATACTTATTTAAGATCATCAGGACTTTCACTGGTTGTAATGTAGGCTTAGGCAGGGGTAGGTAAAAGTAGATATTTAGGCTCAATTACGTAGCATAAGCATTTTCATTCAACTATTTTTTCTTCCTTTTGACTTTTTTTTCAATTTCATACTTATTTTCTCCCCTCTTTTCTTTTGAGAGAATGAGATACATTATAAATAACAAACACCCCCAAACTTAGATTTTTGCATATTTTTCATTGGGGTGCATTAAATTTATACTCTTTTTTTTATTCTTTTTCAACACTTTTCATTCCAAGAGTTTTCAAATATCACTTATGGCACAACAAATGAATCATTGAGTGTCAAAGAAAGATCTTATTTTAGGCTCAAGTGGGCTGACTAGTGATACAATTTATGTCAGGATAAGTAATGAATGGTAAGAAGGACTATCAAAGAAATGCCTGAATCATTTCCCTAAACATGTATATCTGAACTATTTCGCCTCAAATAACAAGCAAACATATTTTCTAGACATTTTTCAACCTTTCTTTCCATAACCGACACACATAGGCTAAGCTCAATTATCCCAAATAATTAGATGTCATGAATTTTTGGCATATCTAACTTAAGCACACAGATTTTTGCTTTCAATTCCATTATATTATCCCACTTTATCCACTCAGTATTGTTAGCAACTACAGCATGCATGATCCATAAAAAAGTTATGACTCAAAAATACATAAAAAACAAAAAAAAACAATAAAATGACTCAAAACAAAATAAGATACCCCCCGCCCCAAACTTAATCGACACATTGTCCCCAATGTGTGAAGACTAAAATAATGAGGGACAACTTACTGACGCAACACAGCGGTCATAACGGAGGTCTGGGAGGAAGGCCAAATTACTATGCACAAAGCCGAAGGAGGCACCGCGGTTCTGCTCCAAGTACCACGATGCTAATTGCCGAAAAATTCCAGTGTCTTCAGTTTTCTGCATTGTTAATCATTCGCCCTTCGGAGTGAGTCATGCCCTTCATCTGTCATTCAAAAATACTAGCATACCAGATCGTGAGACTGTTCAAGATAAAATAAAACAAACTGAAACAAAAATTGAAATAACATAATTAAAACATTGGGTTGCCTCCCAAGTAGCGCTGTCTTTAACGTCTTTTAGCCGGACGCATGTTACTTACTAAATCATGGGGGTAGAGTGTCCCATCCATATATCTACTTTATCACCATTTTCCTCATCATTCTCCTTTTCTTTTTCACAGGGCTCATTTCAGGAGGGTTCATTCCCTTGTTCTTATCCACCACATCATTAACGGGTGTAGAATTCTTACCATTAAGGGCATCAGTACCCTTGAAACTTTCATGAGGAGCCTTTTTATCAACTACACCAATATCAAAACATCTAGCATCGATTTGAGGTTTAGTGGGCTGCTTGAAAACTTTAAATATCATTTCCTCACCTTGAACTCTGAGCTTTAACTCCCCCTTTTCAACATCAATGAGGGCTCTCCCTGTGGCTAAGAATTGTCTCCCAAGGATCATGGGCATATTCTCATCTTCATCCATGTCTAAAATAAGGAAATCAGCAGGAAGGATGAATTTACCCACTTGTACCAACACATCTTCAATAATTCCTTGGGGATGCACAACTGAGCGATCAGCTAGCTGCAAGGTGACTGTGGTTGACCTTGCCTCCCCCAAACTAAGTCTTTTGAACATAGAGATGGGCATTAGGTTGACACTTGCCCCAAATTACATAAGGCTTGCTTGCATATCACATTCCCTATGGTGCAAGGTAGAGTGAAACTCCCTGGATCATTCAATTTTGGGGAAAGTTTCTTCTGCAATATGGCACTGCACTCCTCTGTCGGCACTACTGTCTCATAATCTGTCAGCTTCCTCTTCTTAAAAAGGATGTCCTTCATGAACTTCACATATACTGGCATTTGCTCCAAGGCTTCAATGAAAGGAAGGTTAATGTGCAGTTTTTTAAATACCTCCAAAAATTTCGAAAACTGCTTATCTAAAGCCTTCTTCTGCAGTCTTTGAGGGTAAGGGATTTTGTCTGTGTAATCCCTCATCACTGCGGGTGGAGCCTTCTCTAAAGTAGGGCGGTCATCAGTAACCCCCTCTTTTACTACTTCAATTGTCTGCCCCACATCCTTCTCCTTTTCAACCACTGCTTGGGTGCCCTCTACTCTAACTGCTTTCCACTTCTCAAACTGATTGCTTGACATTGCTCCCTAGGGTTCATCACTGTATCACTAGGGAGAGTTCCCTGAGGTCTGTCATTTAACTTCCCTGCCAACTGCCCCATCTGAGTCTCCAAGTTCCTAATGGAGGATCTTGTTTCTGTCATGAACTGCTTGGTCTCTGTCATAAACTGTGCCTGGGTATTGGCCAATGATGAAATTGAGGACCTAGTTTCTGCCATGAATTGAGTCTGAGAATTGGGCAAGATCAATAATGCTATTTTTATGTCATTTGGCTTCTCTTGTGGGTCTGGTGGGCTGAACTGCTATGAGGATGATGCCTGAAATGGTAGTTGCTGCCCTTGTTCTTTCTTTCATGAAAAATTTGGGTGATTCTCCACCCTGGATTATATGTGTTGGAGAATGGATTGTTGTAGGGTCTCTAAAAATTCTCCACTGCCTGAACCTGCTCCATGGGCATATTATTTGGGTCCACTGTTGTGCATCTATCAAAAGTATGGGGACCCCCACAAATTTCGCATCTAGCTGGTGTCTGAACTGCTTTAACTGCCATGGTACTCTGCTGCATCTGCTTTGTCAAAGTGGCTACTTGTGCAGTCAATGCAGTGACAACATCTAGCTCATGAATCTCAGCAACTTTCCTGATGTTCATTGCTCTCTCATCTGCCCCTGATGGTTGTTTGTGGCTATGTCTTCTAACAGATCATGTGCCTCATTGGCACTCTTTCTCATGAACGTACCTCCTGCTGCAACATCAATGATGGTACGAGTTGTACCACTCAGCCCATTGTAAAATATATGGACTAGCATCCACTTCTCAATCCCATGATGTGGGCACTTCCTCTGCAAATCTTTGAACCTCTCCCATGCATCATAGAGTGACTCTCCATCCATCTGATAGTAATTATTAAGCTCTCCTCTGAGCTTTGCTGCTTTGGATGGAGGGAAGAACTTGGCAAGGAACTTCTGAGCTAAGTCTTTCCATGTAGTGATGGAGTTTTCCTGTAATGAGTTCAGCCAGCACTTTTCTCTATCCCTGAGTGAGAATGGGAAGAGTCTCAACTGTATGACATCATCAGTGACACCATTGTATTTAAATATTGCACACAGCTCCAGAAAATTTGCTAGATGCAAATGAGGATCTTCCGATGGTAATCCCCCAAACTGGACTGAACCTTGGACCATGTGTAAGATTCTTTGGTTTGATTTAAATTATTATTGGCCAGCGGTGGGCTTTGATGCAAGTCTGCACCCCTGTAATAGTAGACATCACATAGTCCCCCAAGCTCCTTTCTGCAGGGACTTGTCTTAAGACAGGCGGTAACTCATCATTCACCAAATTGTTGTTTCGCTGATCTCCCACTGCTAAGGAATCAGCTGCTCTTTTCTCTTTCCTGTTCTGTCTGCACAATCTTTCAATCTCAGGGTTTAGAGGGATAGGAGTGTCTGCTCCTCTCCTACTTCACATAAACTAAGTTCCTGAGATTAATCAAAAACAGCAAACAGATAACGGCAAACAACACTAAAGCAAAAATAAAAATAAAAAAACTGAAAATAAAAAAAAACAAATTAGAAATAAGAATAGATAAATCGATATTAACAGTACGCCAGTCCCCGACAACGGCGCCAAAAACTTGTTTCGTTATTTCTAAATGATTAAGCAAATGTACATACCGTCCCAAGTAATATAGTCTGTAAGACCGAGTTTATCGTCCACATAGACTGGTTTATTAAGTATCGATTATCTATCATATGGTATCTATTTGATTGACGTTCTTTAGTTTGAGAATTATAACTACGAATTATGACTAATTACAGAAAATAAACTAAAGATTATAAGCCTTTGGGTTTATAACAGTTATGAAGGAAATAGGGTTCCAATCTCCTCTACTATCCACTCTTGCACGTGTTAATGCAATACTAATGATTCTTCTTCTTATTAAGATAGCAGATTAACTAATCTGTCATCATATTCCAGTTAGGACATACGAGAGCTCAACCTTATGCACAAACCTTCTATATTTCTATGATAGATTTTACCACACAAGAGGATTAAGAACAGTAACCTTAATTACTACACAAGTATCGGGGTACTTTCGTCCACGATTTTAACCTATGTCTAGACAATTACATCATATTCAAATCTCACCTTTTATACTTATGATTCGAAATCATATAAGTGATGACAATTAATAGCTAGTTAATTATCAAGCAATCATAACACTATTGAATATATCTTAATATGCTAAAGAAGAAATCAATAATCAATGCATTAACTATATGGAAGAGCTTCATGAAGATTCGATGGAAACCCTACTAAAGTATTTAGCTCCTAAACATTGTCATGTCAAGAACTAAATTACAATCCAACATAAACTGAAATACAGTAAAGGAATGAAAATAACTTGAACAATGAGATGTCTCCAATTGTGTCTTGCCTCCTTTTCTCCTCTCCAAAGTTGTGTTTAGAATATGGTACAGAATGCGGTATATGGTCAGGGTTTTAGAGATTTTATAGTTGAAAAAAGTTGTCTTTCGGACCCCAAAAACCCTCTCCAATTCGGCCAAGGAAACCTGAAAATTACGCGTCGGCACCGCGGTTCCTCTGTCAGGCACCACGGTGCTAATTCAGCCAAAATCACTGGAAGTTACTGGAATGGAGGCACCCCGGTTCCTCTGTCAGGCACCTAGGTGCCTTCGACGGTGATTCCGTTTCGGACTTTCTGGAAATATTATGCCTCGGTGCTAATTCTTCTGACCGCGGTTCTATAGCACAACGGTGCTGCTTGGCCAGGCACAGCGGTGCCTCCCTGATGTTTGTCCAGTTCCGCCTGATTTGTTCTATTTTTCGCGACACTTCTTAAGCTTCATTCCTTGGGTTGTGCTTGTGCGAGTTTCATCTAAATTAAGCTAATTTCGTCCTCAAAAGTAGCATTCTCTCCTTTATAACCGTTGTGACACAAAAGAAAGAAAAACATACCTAACACTATACTAAACGCAAAATAAAAGAGTAAAATATTAACTAAAAATGACTCAAAAGAGTGTATAAAATACACTCAACAACGTCGAGCAGTGTGGGGGTCATCATTCCCCAAGGAAAAACAAAGGCATTGGTAGTGGTCGGAGAGGAGAGGTCAAACTCCGATAGTGCAATGGCGTCATAGAGACTCATGCGTCTCCATTCGGCCTCTCTGGCCGACTTCACTCATTCCAATCAATCAAAGTAGTTGGTAATCTTGGCTGGCCAAGTACGCAGGCTAGCCGGACAACGCTCGCCGGTGAACTAATCGCAGGTAATAGGAAAGTCATAGTTTGCTAGGCTAAGATGCTGAGAAAGAAGAAGACCGCCCTGTTCAGATGTACCGTATGGAGCAAGAACAAGTTGTTTATCGATAAAGACAAATGTAGGGGTTAGGTCATCAGCAACCAAATTGGCGTTATATGATCGCTGAGATGGAGAAGAAGATGAAGACATGGTTTTCTGATTAAGGAAATAGGGTTCTTTGGAGAAGGAAATGAATTTGGGTACGACTGAAGACTAAGTGAGAAACCTCTAGGGGGGTCTCTCCTTAAATATTTTGTTTATGTAACTGACACGCATTGGGACTACTTTCTTCCAAACGTGCGACTGAAAAGCATCGGAAGTCATTTGTGGAAGCCGAGACGCCTCGGTTGAAAGGAAGAAACTTTTCAGAAAAGTTATCATTGCATGCATTTAGGGAAAACGTGATTGAAATGACACCCGCGACTGCCACACGAAATGTCGGTGATTTTTTTAATACATCAACTCAACAGCCGCACTCGAGTTAATGTAGGGGGGACAATTGTTAACACTAAAAAAATATTTTTACGTGTTTAGCGGAATCCAGTGACAGCCGAAGGTGAAAACTTCAAAATGAGCAGGCAACATAATTCTAAGTCGATAACCGAACTGACTCGTAGCCGAATCTATTAGTCGTAGCCCTCGACTAGAATAACTTCATCGGCTATTACAGTAGCCTGGTCGAGTCACAATTCCGAGGGCGATTGAAACTCACATATATTTGGACGCCTCGAAGACCAAGTCAAATAATCTTCTAGACCCCAAGAAATGGTAACAACCAGCAATAAGCAACAACTAGAAGGAAGTGCCACAAATCGTGCAAGAGGAAAACAAAGAGTAAAAATCGGCACCACCTCATCATAGTTGGCTAGTGGATTTAGTGGCTAACATAGGGGGATCACATTTTAATTTTCCGGTACTATGAATATAGAATGATTTGTACAAAATAAACACGACCAATCGGTCAAACAACTGATTTTATATACATTCATTTTGTCTTTATCACCTTTATTGCACTCTAGCTGTATTTATGTTTCTTACCACTTAGTTTACTCAGTCATCGTCCTAACCAGGGGCGGATTAACTAAATAATCATAGGGTGGACCGACTAAAATAAAATAAAAATATATTTAGCGCTCAAATAACTATATTACAATAGCAATTTACGTTCTTTCGAATCACGAAAGTAATTGATAATAGCTTCTATGTCAAAGTCATCGACAATTTCTCTTTCAATATACAATAACAAAGTATTTGTAAGATAATCATCTGACATTTTGTTGCGGAGTCGACTCTTCACAATTTTTGTAGCTAAAAATGCACGTTCATTTGTTGCAGTGAAAATCGGGAGCGTAAGCACAAAAGAAACCAATCTGAATATCAACGGATAGATTTTCGATCTCCCTGTATCTATCATCCACTTACACAACATAATAATACTTGAAAGAGAATTGATACTAAGCTCTCTCGGCCTAGCGCGTTTTGAAGTTTCTCGTTCACTTGAAACTCCGACATTTGTAACATGTTCATTTACCACAGGTGCATCATTTTCCAAAGGTTTAGTGAATTCTTTTGTTTTAAAGAACGAACTAATTTTCTTTTGTGGTTTTGACATTTGTATAATATTCTCAAATCTGACAAAAAAATCAAACATTTAAAATAACCAATCGCCTAACTAAAATTGAATTGAGACCACAATATTACTATCATAAATTAAATATTTCTAACAATTCATCAAACCCAATCAATAAAAGAATTGGTTTAAAATTTATTATTTTCCTAATTTGCAATCATAATTTACAATCCAAATTAAACCCAAAAATTCTAGTCAATTTTTTTAAAATAGGGGTGGGCCAGGGCCCAGGCTGACCCAAGAGTTAGTCCGCCCCTGGTCCTAACACTTTCTGGAGTAGTTGGAGAACCCATTGCTGAAAGTTAGAGTTATGTTTTCAGCTGAAATCACTTAGTTAATTAATCAATTTATCATCTAATTTCGTTAGCCGATAGACGTCAGATATTTCGGAAGGGAACAACGTTTGAAGAAAATAAAGTAAAATAAAATAAAATAAAATAAAGAGATTATGTCAAGAAACTATACTTTTTTGAAATGAGCAAAATATTAAATAC
The DNA here is from genome assembly GCA_029844215.1 of Przewalskia tangutica. Classification (NCBI taxonomy): domain Eukaryota; kingdom Viridiplantae; phylum Streptophyta; class Magnoliopsida; order Solanales; family Solanaceae; genus Przewalskia; species Przewalskia tangutica. The sequence goes on along the minus strand of CM056718.1, from coordinate 136,589,769 downwards.
ATTTTGTCAAGTTTCCTATTTGTTAACCCGCAAGGGTAGCCCAGAAGTGTAGATGGCGCGGGGCCATGAGTCGCGAGTTCGATCCTGCATAAACCTTCTTGGTTGGCGCATCACACGTGACTTGCCAAGTGTGGTTTACATGGTGGCGTGGTTTGCATTCTTGCGTCGATCGAGGTTTACTGCTTGACTCGAAAGAAGAAGTGCATGCGGCCTTCACAACAAAAAAAAAAAAAAAAAAAGTTTCCTATTTGTTTTGACATGTCAAGATAAATCACATTTTCTCAAATTATTTTCTTCTTTTTGAGCAAACAATTATAAATAATCTACCAAGATCCAAGGAAGATTTAGAACGATCATTGCTAAAAACCTAATAAAGGGCATTACTTCGCCAAACACAAGACAAAGTGTTTACTCCATTCGAATTCGCGCTATTACTACTACAAAGCCAACAACACACCGAAAGAGCATCAATGAAAACGGTAGCGTCCCGACCAAGCTTGAACTTTGAATTCCCAAATACTGCCACAAATAACGCCCACGTGCTCTTCTCTACTCCATTAATCCATGAAAATTACATACAATAATAAATGTCTACTCCATTATAAAATAATGAAAATCCAACTATTAGTATTACATTCAAATTAATAGATCTGAAAGTTCAGATTTGGATCTACTACACTTTCTAAAATGGGTTCAAGTAGTAGTAAGAATAATGCAACTGATTCACCGTCGGCGGTGGTTGCTCGTCGATCTCGATTCACTCGGAGTAAAGTTTTTCAGTCATCGTGTCTCGGATCTCGCCATTCTGAAAATGAAGCAACACAGGTTTGTTTATATGCATTAATCTGTTGTACATTCTGCTTGTTTGGTAGTGCCCTGGAATTTGTGATTATCTGCTAGCACTTGTTTTTCCGATGTTATGAGTGCTAATGGATAACATATTTGTATTTTTCTAGCATTCTGTATATATAGGCGTGCATAGAGGTTGTTCATTGTGCTTTCATAATTGTACTTCTGTCTCTAGAAAAAAATGTATAATATTAAGGCATAATACATAGATAGACACCTTAATTTGGCCTCAACTGTCAGATGAACACTCCAACTTTGAAAATGCACATCTAGACACCTCAACTCGTCCCCATTGTGTCTCGTGGACATCCGATGGTTACGTGGCACATAAAATTTTCAGTTAGAGTGTTCAACTGAGACACACGAGACAAGACAGTTGAGGTGTTGATCATTTTGTATGTAAGATGGAGTGTTCAACAGACAGTAGAGACTAGGTTAAGGTGTCTATCTATGTATTATGTCTATTCTTAAGCTGCAAAGTTAAACGTGGAATATCGTATAAACTACTAAACTTTTTTCATGTAGGATTGTGATATTTTTTTATTCATAAACTTGTATTTCAGGCTTCGGAAAATCAAACCAAACGAAACGAGGATACTGGTACTTGTTTGAGTGAGAATAAATCAGGAGGAAGAAAGGCTGAATGGTATGGGAAGGTTAAAGTTAAGAAACATGATGAAACATGTGTAGCCTCCAATGTTGAGCTTGATGATTGGGATGAATCAAGCTTAGCTGATACCGTAGCTAGGAGAGGTGATGCTTCTTCTCGAGCTTCCTCGTCTAGATCATCGAATCTGTCTGGTCGTTTCCTCCCCCGCTTTAGTTTTCTTCCTGGTAACATGAGCTTCCAGCTGAGCAGAGCAAATAGTTTAGGGTCAGCAAGATCCTTTTTTGCATCTTCACAGAGGTTTGCTATTTCAACCGATGAGGATGAGCTTCCACCCTCAAGCTCGTTAGGTAGATTCGCTGATAGAAATGAAAGGCCACAGAATTGTGACTTCTTTCCTAGTTGTTTCAGCAATCGGTCTCCTAGCCGATGTTCTGAAGATGTTACTTCTAATAACTTAGGATTCACTCCTTCAACTGCTAACTTCTCTGATAATTTTATGGATGAGCCACATCCAGCTTCAATAAGAGGTTTGTCAGGTGACAGAAGTGATACTAGAGTAAAGTGTACTGTTAATTTATTTTCTCCAAGAAATCATAATTATACTGATGGTTTTGAGACAAGAGTTTCTGACAGAAGGAGTGCAGCTCGCGAGCCTACTGAAAGGAACATCAGTATGAGCAGAACCCTGAGTGTTGGTAGACTTCGCGATAGGGTTGTTCAAAGATCATCATTTCCTGACGTTTGTTCCTTTCAACAGGAAATGGAAACCAGACATGCTAGTGAGAATAGTGTGAGACATAATTTAGGTGGTGAATTAAGTTCGATAGCATCCGAAGGGAATGACTTAATTTTATCAAATACTTTTGGCCTTGCATCATCTGGTGCCTCTACCTCGTATGGGAGCCAATATTATGCAGTTGAGAGCCCAAGAGGAAGAGAAACAAGATATAATGATCTGCTGGAGCATAGGTCAAGTTGGCTAGAGCGGCGAAGAAGAATAAGATCTCAGGTCTGTAAAAATCTGCCTAAATTATTGTGCTTACATTTGGGTTTTATTACACCCCCATATAAGGTAAAAGTCTGTTTTGCTATATAAATGAATGCAGCACTTCTAATCCTGTGTCCATGTGTTTGGTGGAACTCGTTGGCCACTTATGAAATGGTTGTTTCCAAAATAATGCTTTAAAAAGTATGTGGACATTTCGGAATATTACTTTTTTAAACAGAACTGTGATCTGAATGTGCTTGAACAGCATATTATATGTACGGTTCCTCTAATCATGTATAGTTTTGAGCTAAGACATGACTTTCTTGACACGGACATATTAATCAACTTTTAGGTCTATGCCCTTCAACGACTGGGAAGGCGCTTTGAGAACCACTCTGGACACGAAAGGTCTTGTGTTTTATCTGGTCAGCATCGAACAGGTCACTGTACATGTCGTATCAGTACTGAAGGAGCTAACTTAGATAGTGACAGTAATACCAGGGCAAGCATTTCAAGAATTGTTATGTTGGCAGAAGCTTTATTCGAGGTAATGTTATCAATCAGATTTACTTTATCAACATTTACCTTTTAATCATCAGTTCGAGTTGAACTTGGATACTCATTTTAGGTTCTGGATGAAATTCATCAGCAATCAGTTGTGTTATCATCCCAGCCTTCTGTATCCTCAATCGGATCTGTTCCAGCACCCAATGAAGTTGTTGAATCCCTACCCGTCAAATCATACAACAAAGTCCGTAAGAGTTTGAATGACGAAGTTGCACAGTGAGTAGAACATTTTACTTTTTGTGAGTTTATTGCACCTTTAAGGATTTTATTTTGTATGTGATTTACTTCCCAAGCAATCTAACAATGCTACGGTTTTGTTTCATTTATTCCTTTTCTGCTTGCACCGTTTACAGTTTCGTGCTTTAGTTTTGAATCTCTAATTCTTTCTGATAGAGCTATTCATGTATTGATATAGCACTTGTTAGAAGTAAACGGAAATGAACTTCCAAAAGGTTACGCAAAAAATTAGGGGAGAAGTAGCTAGAAGAGACACGTTTTGCTTATTGAACCATTTTGCTTGGTATACCATTGTAATGTAAATAATGCAGTTATGTTTTTGGATTTTGTAAGCTCCTTGAATTTTGGATAGGAGAAATAGGAATGGACAGGAGCCCTGCAATTGCATCTCGGGTTGCTGAATAACAAAAAGGCAATTCAACTTTTGCCTGATAAAAAAATGCTAGATGAGCCATTCTGAAAAAAACAAAAGACACTAGAAGAGACACGACCATTGAAGGAAACGTCACTAAAAAAGAGTAGAGAATCTTACTAGCATGATTAAGCTGTAGTCCTATGGAAAAGGAAAAATATGATCAATGAGAATAGGCTCAATTTTCTAACTCTTGCTTAAACTTCTCTGTTTCCTTCTAAACGGTGTATTGTGCATATACTAGTACCACCAACAGGATCGGAACCCTCGTGCGAGTCTACCCTAAAATTTTCGCTGTCGTTCGGTCCAACACACACTCTCACGCGCCACCCAAAGCTGCAGATCACCGTCACTACGTGCCTGACGCGCCGGCGCGTGTGGCTATTTCCGATCAGTTTTTTGGAAAATTTCTTTTCCAGTAGACTCGCCTCTTCATTCTGAGGCAGACCATACAATTTTTTCTTGATTCCGGTCACTTTTTTGTTTTCCAGCGACCTTTCCCGGCAAGATTCTTTGGCAGATTCTGATCTCTGTTTTCTTAGCATCATCGTCTAAGTTTTGTCCCGTTTTTGGTCAGTCTTTCTTGAAAATTTTGACCCAGTCTCTCGGATATGATATTTTTGACTCCAAAAATACTGAAATTAGAACTTCTAGCCCTATGATTACTTCCGAACCATTAATGGAAAGTTCAAACTATTTAGCTTGGGCTTTCTCGATTGAGTTGTGGTGCAAGGGTCAAGGTGTTCAAGATCACTTAACGCAAAAGACTATTATGGTTAATGAAAAAGCAGAGGCTAATGAGCCAGAAAAGGCCAAACCACTGTGGGAGAAAGTTGACGCTTAATTATGTAGTCTCATGTGACGTTCTATTGATTTCAAGTTGATGCCCTTGTTTCGTTGTTTCCAGACATGTTACTCAGTTTGGGAAAAGGCTCGCGCTTTATACACTAATAACATATCTCGATTTTATGATGTGATATCTCAGATGACCAACTTAAAATAACATGAATCAGATATGTCTACTTAGTTGGGACAGATTCATGCAGGGAGGAATTTGAGCAGTTGATGTCAGTCACTACGAACATTGAAAAACAACAAGATCAAAGACAAATGTTGTACTTTCTACTGACCTTGATTCGGTGCGTGATCAGATTTTGGCGAGTCCTACAATTGATGAACTATGTTTTCATTTGCTTCGTCTCCTCTGTTCCCGCCTCTCAAACCATAGAGAATCGAACATATCAGTCTATGGATAATCGATGAGGAGGATGTCGTTTTGGAAAATTTCGAACTAAGTGTAGTTATTGTCATAAGTTTAGATACACTCGCAATGTATGTCGTGCTTTACATGGTCCACTACCCAATGATGTTCAGTGTAGTCATTGTCATAAGTTTGGACACACTCGTGACGTATGTCGTGTTCTGCATGGTCAACCACCCAACAATGCTCATGTTGCTCATACTGACACTACAAGAAATCCAAGGCTTTTATCTGAAGGAGAATATAATAAGTACTTTCAGTATTGAGCAAGTATGCACACATCTCTACAAGCCGCCACATATTCTCAGCCTACTACTTTTGTTGCTGGTAATTCTTTCGCTTGTGTTTCACAGTCTAGTATCCCTCCATCGTGGTTCGTTGACTCGAGTCATATTTCTGGTAACAAATCACTTTTGTCAAATATTATTTATTCACATTCTCTTCCTCCGGTTACTTTAGCCAATGAGATCCAAACAAAATAAAAAAGGATTGGATAAGCTAATCCCCTATCTTCTATCACTCTAAACTCTGTTCTTTATGTCCTTGGTTGTCCTTTCAATCTTGCATCGTCAGTCGTTTGATACGTGCCCTAAATTGTGCTATAATATTTCTTGATGATTCTTTTGTTATGCAGGATTGCATTACAAGACAGATGATTGGTGCAGGATATGAATCACAAGGCCTCTACTATCTTACCTCTCCCAATGCCTCCATAGTATGCTTATCCTCCAGACTTGATCCATAAACGATTGGGATATTCGAGTCAGTTCAAGCTATAAAAGATAGTGCCTAGTTTGTTTAGTCTGTTCAAATTAGATTGTGAGTCGTATCAACTTGGGATACACACTCGCACTACCTTTCCACATAGTGCTGAGAGTCGTGCAGAGTCGATTTTTCACTGGTTCATTATGATATTTGGGGTCCTAGTAGAGTCGGCACCTTTAGGATTTCGTTATTTTGTTAGTTTCATTGATGATTTTTCCAGATGTACTTGGCTAGTTTTAATGAAAGATCGTTATGAGTTATTCTCTATATTCAAAAGTTTTTTTTGCTAAAATACAAAATCAATTTGGTGTTTGCCTCCACAGTATGCTTATCCTCCAGACTTAATCTATAAACGATTGGGACATTCAAGTCAGTTCAAGCTATAAAAGATAGTGCCTAGTTTGTCTAGTCTGTTCAAATTAGATTGCGAGTCGTGTCAACTTGGGATACACACTCGCACTACCTTTCTACATAGTGCTGAGAGTCGCGCAGAATCGATTTTTTCACTAGTTCATTATGATATTTGGGGTCCTAGTAGAGTCAGCTCCTTTAGGATTTCGTTATTTTGTTAGTTTCATTGATGATTTTTCCATACGTACTTGGCTATTTTTAATGAAAGATCGTTATGAGTTATTCTCTATATTCAAAAGTTTTTGTGCTAAAATACAAAATGGATTTGGTGTTTCTATCTGTACTTTTCATAGTGATAATGCCTTAGAATACAAATCCTCTCAGTTTCAACAGTTTATGACTCACCAAAGAATTATTCATCAAATATCTTGTCCCTACACCCCTCAGCAGAACGGGTTAGCAAAAAGGAAGAGAAAGGAAGAATAGGCATCTGATTGAGACTGCTCACATTCTTCTCATTGAATTCCATGTTCCGCTGCGTTTTGGGGTGATGCAGCCCTCACGTCTTGCTATTTAATTAATCAAATGTCTTCCTCTTCTATTCAGAATCATATTTCATATTTCATAGTATATCCTCAGTCATTTTTATACTCTCTTTCTCCCTCGTGTTTTTGGAGCACATGTTTTGTGCATAGATAAATTAGCCCCTCTCTTAAATATGTCTTTATTAGTTATTCTCTGGTTCAAAAGGGGTATCGTTGCTTCTTACCTGATTTTTGTAGATATTTTATGTGTGTCGATGTCACATTTTTTTAGTCTCAAACTTACTCTAGGTCTCCTTTTAATCATCCTTCTGTGTGGTCTTACCTATACCTCATGTTTTACTTACACCGACCTTTGAGTAATCTACAATTACTTCTACATCTCCAGTCACAGTGCCACCACTTCTACCTTATCATTGACGTTCGCGTTCAGCATTAGACCCAACATCAGGTCTAGATGATTCATGTCCTGCGTCGAACTCTACACCTACTGCGGACTTATCTTCTCCTATCAGCCGATTGCATTTCGAAAAGGTAAACGGTCCACTCGTATTACTAACTCACATTATACCATTTTAAGTTATCATCGTTTATCATCATTCCATTATGCCTTTGATCATCATTGTCACTCTGTCCCCATTCCTAAGTTTACAGGTGAAGTCCTTTCTCTTCCCGGATGGCGACATGTTATGATTAATGAGATGTCTGCTTACACACGAGTGGTATTTAGGAGCTTGTTCATTTTTCTTCAGGTAAATCTACTATTGGTTGTTGTTGGTTTTATGCAGTCAAAGTTGGTCCGGACGACAAATTGATCGGCTTAAGGCTCGCCTTGTTGCGAAGGGGTATACACAGATATTTGAGCTTGATTAGAGTGATACTTTATCTTCCGTGGCTAAAATAGCATCTTTCGTCTTTTTCTATCAATGGTTGGTGTCCTCCATTGACCTCTTTATCAGTTGGATTTTAAGAATGTTTTTCTTCATGGTGATCTTGAGGAGAAAGTTTATATGGAACAACTGCCTGGTTTTGTTACTCAGGGGAGTCTAATCTGGTGTGTTGATTGAGTCAGTCACTTTATTGTCTGAAATAGTCTCTCGAACCTGATTTGGTAAATTCAGCACATTAATTCAGGAGTTTGGCATGGCTCGCAGTGAAACAGATCGTTCTGTGTTTTATCGACATTTTGCTCCAGATATGAGTATTTATTTGGTGGTTTATATTGAAGATATCATTATAACTGACAATGATCAAGATGGTATCACTAGTTTAAAGCAACATCTTTTTCAGCATTTTCATACTAAAGATTTCGGCAGACTGAAGTATTTTCTAGGTATTGAGGTTGCTCAATCCACGTCAGGTATTGTTATTTCGCAACACAAGTATGCCTTAGACATTCTTGAGGAGACATGAATGATATGATGTAGATCTATTGACACTCATATTGATCCGAATGCTAAACTCATGTCAGGACAGGGGGAGCCTCATATTCATCATTGTCACTCTGTCCCCATTCCTAAGTTTACAGGTGAAGTCCTTTCTCTTCCCGGATGGCGACATGTTATGATTAATGAGATGTCTGCTTACACACGAGTGGTATTTAGGAGCTTGTTCATTTTTCTTCAGGTAAATCTACTATTGGTTGTTGTTGGTTTTATGCAGTCAAAGTCGTCGGACGACAAATTGATCGGCTTAAGGCTACTTGTTGCGAAGGGTATACGAATATTTGGGCTTGATTAGAGTGATACTTTATCTTCCGTGGCTAAAATAGCATCTTTCGTCTTTTTCTATCAATGGTTGGTGTCCTCCATTGACCTCTTTATCAGTTGGATTTTAAGAATGTTTTTCTTCATGGTGATCTTGAGGAGAAAGTTTATATGGAGCAACTGCCTGGTTTTGTTACTCAGGGGAGTCTAATCTGGTGTGTTGATTGAGTCAGTCACTTTATTGTCTGAAATAGTCTCTCGAACCTGATTTGGTAAATTCAGCACATTAATTCAGGAGTTTGGCATGGCTCGCAGTGAAACAGATCGTTCTGTGTTTTATCGACATTTTGCTCCAGATATGAGTATTTATTTGGTGGTTTATATTGAAGATATCATTATAACTGACAATGATCAAGATGGTATCACTAGTTTAAAGCAACATCTTTTTCAGCATTTTCATACTAAAGATTTCGGCAGACTGAAGTATTTTCTAGGTATTGAGGTTGCTCAATCCACGTCAGGTATTGTTATTTCGCAACACAAGTATGCCTTAGACATTCTTGAGGAGACATGAATGATATGATGTAGATCTATTGACACTCATATTGATCCGAATGCTAAACTCCTGTCAGGACAGGGGGAGCCTCATATTCATCATTGTCACTCTGTCCCCATTCCTAAGTTTACAGGTGAAGTCCTTTCTCTTCCCGGATGGCGACATGTTATGATTAATGAGATGTCTGCTTACACACGAGTGGTATTTAGGAGCTTGTTCATTTTTCTTGTAAATCTACTATTGGTTGTTGTTGGTTTTATGCGATCAAAGTCGTCGGACGACAAATTGATCGGCTTAAGGCTCGCTTGTTGCGAAGGGTATACACGGATATTTGGGCTTGATTAGAGTGATACTTTATCTTAGTGGCTAAAATAGCATCTTTTCTTTTTCTATCAATGGTTGGTGTCCTCCATCGACCTCTTTATCGCTTGGATTTTAAGAATGTTTTTCTTGTGGTGATCTTGAGGAGAAAGTTTATATGGAGCAACTGCCTGGTTTTGTTACTCAGGGGAGTCTAATCTGGTGTGTTGATTGAGTCAGTCACTTTATTGTCTGAAATAGTCTCTCGAACCTGATTTGGTAAATTCAGCACATTAATTCAGGAGTTTGGCATGGCTCGCAGTGAAACAGATCGTTCTGTGTTTTATCGACATTTTGCTCCAGATATGAGTATTTATTTGGTGGTTTATATTGAAGATATCATTATAACTGACAATGATCAAGATGGTATCACTAGTTTAAAGCAACATCTTTTTCAGCATTTTCATACTAAAGATTTGTGATCAAGTATTTTCTAGGTATTGAGGTTGCTCAATCCACGTCGATATTGTTATTTCGCAACACAAGTATGCCTTAGACATTCTTGAGGAGACATGAATGATATGATGTAGATCTATTGACACTCATATTGATCCGAATGCTAAACTCCTGTCAGGACAGGGGGAGCCTCATATTCATCATTGTCACTCTGTCCCCATTCCTAAGTTTACAGGTGAAGTCCTTTCTCTTCCCGGATGGCGACATGTTATGATTAATGAGATGTCTGCTTACACACGAGTGGTATTTAGGAGCTTGTTCATTTTTCTTCAGGTAAATCTACTATTGGTTGTTGTTGGTTTTATGCAGTCAAAGTTGGTCCGGACGACAAATTGATCGGCTTAAGGCTCGCCTTGTTGCGAAGGGGTATACACAGATATTTGGGCTTGATTAGAGTGATACTTTATCTTCCGTGGCTAAAATAGCATCTTTCGTCTTTTTCTATCAATGGTTGGTGTCCTCCATTGACCTCTTTATCAGTTGGATTTTAAGAATGTTTTTCTTCATGGTGATCTTGAGGAGAAAGTTTATATGGAGCAACTGCCTGGTTTTGTTACTCAGGGGAGTCTAATCTGGTGTGTTGATTGAGTCAGTCACTTTATTGTCTGAAATAGTCTCTCGAACCTGATTTGGTAAATTCAGCACATTAATTCAGGAGTTTGGCATGGCTCGCAGTGAAACAGATCGTTCTGTGTTTTATCGACATTTTGCTCCAGATATGAGTATTTATTTGGTGGTTTATATTGAAGATATCATTATAACTGACAATGATCAAGATGGTATCACTAGTTTAAAGCAACATCTTTTTCAGCATTTTCATACTAAAGATTTCGGCAGACTGAAGTATTTTCTAGGTATTGAGGTTGCTCAATCCACGTCAGATATTGTTATTTCGCAACACAAGTATGCCTTAGACATTCTTGAGGAGACATGAATGATATGATGTAGATCTATTGACACTCATATTGATCCGAATGCTAAACTCCTGTCAGGACAGGGGGAGCCTCATATTCATCATTGTCACTCTGTCCCCATTCCTAAGTTTACAGGTGAAGTCCTTTCTCTTCCCGGATGGCGACATGTTATGATTAATGAGATGTCTGCTTACACACGAGTGGTATTTAGGAGCTTGTTCATTTTTCTTCAGGTAAATCTACTATTGGTTGTTGTTGGTTTTATGCAGTCAAAGTTGGTCCGGACGACAAATTGATCGGCTTAAGGCTCGCCTTGTTGCGAAGGGGTATACACAGATATTTGGGCTTGATTAGAGTGATACTTTATCTTCCGTGGCTAAAATAGCATCTTTCGTCTTTTTCTATCAATGGTTGGTGTCCTCCATTGACCTCTTTATCAGTTGGATTTTAAGAATGTTTTTCTTCATGGTGATCTTGAGGAGAAAGTTTATATGGAGCAACTGCCTGGTTTTGTTACTCAGGGGAGTCTAATCTGGTGTGTTGATTGAGTCAGTCACTTTATTGTCTGAAATAGTCTCTCGAACCTGATTTGGTAAATTCAGCACATTAATTCAGGAGTTTGGCATGGCTCGCAGTGAAACAGATCGTTCTGTGTTTTATCGACATTTTGCTCTAGATATGAGTATTTATTTGGTGGTTTATATTGAAGATATCATTATAACTGACAATGATCAAGATGGTATCGCTAGTTTAAAGCAACATCTTTTTCAGCATTTTCATACTAAAGATTTCGGCAGACTGAAGTATTTTCTAGGTATTGAGGTTGCTCAATCCACGTCAGGTATTGTTATTTCGCAACACAAGTATGCCTTAGACATTCTTGAGGAGACATGAATGATATGATGTAGATCTATTGACACTCATATTGATCCGAATGCTAAACTCCTGTCAGGACAGGGGGAGCCACTCAATGATCTTGGAAGTTATAGTTGGTTGGTAAGTTGAATTATCTCACAGTGACTAGACCTGACATTTCGTTTCCTGTGAGTGTTGTAAGTCAGTTTATGGATTCTCCTTGTGATAGTCATTTAGATGCAGTTATCCGCATTCTGTGATATATTAAGTTAGCTCCAGATAAATGATTGTTTTTCGAAGATCGAGGCCATGATCACGTTGGATATACAAACGATGATTATGCAGGATCACCCACGTTCTACGTCCGGAATTAAATGTTGGAGGTAATTTGGTGTCTTGGAAGAGTAAGAAACATAGTGTCGTTGCTCGATCTAGTGTTGAATCAGAATATCGAGCAATGACGGTAGCAACTTGTGAGCTAGTTTGGATTAAGCAGTTGCTCAGAGAACTAAAATTTGGAGAAATCAGTCAAATGGAACTTGTGTGTGATAACAAAACGACCCTTCATATTGCATCAAATCCGGTATTTCATGAGAAGACTAAGCATATTGAGATTGACTGTCACTTTGTTAGGGAAAAGATACTCGGAGAGATATTGTTATTAAATTTGTGAAGTCGAGTCATCAGCTTGCGAATATTTTCACCAAGTCACTCATTGGTCCTCGTATTAGATATATTTGTAACAAGCTCAGTACATATGACTTGTATGCACCAACTTTAGGGGAGTGTCAGAATAGGAATTGAAATAGAATTTGTATATAGTATCCTACATGAAAAATGATTGAGATGTAGCATCTATAAATAGAGCTCAATATAATAATGTAGATACACAATTTAATAATATATTTTCTTCCATATTTTCTCACTCAAGTGTGAGTAACTGGTAAAGTTGAGGTCATGAGTTCAAGCCGTCAAAACAACCTCTTGCAGAAATGTGAGGTAAGACTGTGTACAATAGACCTTGTCGCCCGGCTGTTCCCCGAACCCTGCGCATAGCGGGAGCTTAGTGTACCGGGCTGCCCTTTTTATTTTCTCACACTTGGCATTAGGTACATTAGCAAGCACGTACACATGCACGAATAGTGCTCTGGCATATTGTTCGAAATAATATACAAACAACAACAACATACCCAGTAAATCCCACCACGTGGGGTCTGTGGAGGTTAGAGTATACACAGACCTTACCTCTACCTTGGTAGGTAGAGCGGCTGTTTCCGGGAGACCCTCGTCTCATTTGTTCGAAATAATATAAGTGATATAATGGTATCTCTAATATTAAAACATGTGTCCTTGTATATTTGATGATACCAACACAAACACCAAGATAATGCAGTGATTCTAAGGGGCAAAAAAGAGCAAAAAAGAATTTTAGATACTGGGAACCGTCTCAACTCCAAAGCATTCGCCACGAAGTTCCAATAATCTTGACGGTCTTCTTTACTAGTCTTTTGCTGTCACTTGTATTTTCATTAATATTTCCAATTCTAAATAGAATTTTAAAGAGTTCTAGGTGGAAGTAGTGGTTTTCTTTCATGCTTAACCTGCTGTTGTCACTCTTCATTCAGGTCTTTGTTAGTGTAGGATTTATGTCTTTGTTAGTGTAGGATTTATGTTTAGACCTAGAAATAATCTATTTGGTTACGTCATCCTGGAGTAAGTTAACTAATCATAACTGGTTAAGTATGGAAATAAATATAGCATGGTTGCGTTCTTTATATTAAAACTTCTTTACTGGTTTTGTTTGTTATCTAATTCAAAATATGTTAATTTGTTATGTGGTCTTTTTAGCTTGAATATTATGGCCTTATTTCCTTCATGTGATGAACTATTTGGCTTTATCTTGACAGATGTTACATTTGTCTGGTTGAGTACGAAGAAGGAGATATTTTACGAACACTGCCTTGCCATCATGAATTTCACAGGACTTGTGTTGACAAATGGCTCAAAGAAATCCACAGGTATACTTTTCCCCTTTTGCTTTGTGCTGGTATCTTTCGAAGTCAATTACAGAAGCTCCTCAACTATGTGTATCTTTCAATTTTCCTTAAGACTGAAGTTATGAAACGTCAATTTAGACTCACAATATTGGCCAAAGTTCTTTCCTTTTATCATGATACTCGCAAAGAGATGAACAAAAATAACTTGCATATGATTTTGAGATGGAATCTCTTTACGACACGTTTGTTAAACATAAAGTTTAGGGTGTTTCCCTGGTTAGTACCCTTCTGCCTCAATCTTTCCGTCGCCTTTGCTACTATACTCATAAGCAGAAGTTTCACATTTGAAATCAGAGTTTATTAGCACCCAACAGTGTTAATTAGTCCATGAAGTGGTGATAACCTTGTAGACCAAGGTTCAAATTCAGCCTAGATAAAAACGCTAAATGATTTCTTCTTATCTGTCTAAGGCTTGGTAGTATTTGGTAGATAGAGTTTATTGATATTTGTGCAAGTGAGAGATAGCAGGCATTTGGTGGACTAGTCAAGGTACGTATAAACCGGCTCGGATACCACCACTATTTTTTTAAATAGAGTTTATTACGGAGCTCCTTAAGGTTTCTTCTTAGAACACTCACTCTTCTATGGTTTTAGTGTTACTTTTATAATAGTCCTCAATAATTGATGGAGAGAAATTTTGAGATGGATCTGTGTATAACCTATGGAATAATAGTACACTGAGTATGATTATTGTAAGGTTGATATTATTATATATTTCCAACCATGATTATTGTAGGTTGATATTATGTTATATTTCCGACCAATGGAGGCTTGCGTCTAGAGTCTTGTGCGACAGAAAACTGTCACCCAAGCTAAAAGACAAGTTTTATAGGGTAGTGATTAGATCAACTATGTTGTATCGGGCGGAGTGTTGACCAGTCAAAACGTCGCACACCCAAAGGATGGGAGTGACGGAGATGAGGATGCTAAATGGATGTGTGGGCACACGAGAAAGGATAGAATTAGAAATGCAGATATCTGGGGCAGAGTGAGAGTGGCTTCGGTGGAGGATAAGATGCGGGAAGCGAGGTTGAGGTGGTTTGGGCATGTGCGGAGGAGAGACACAAATGTCCCAGTGCGGAAGTGTGAGAGATTGACTATGGACGGGTTCATGGGGTAGCGGCAAGCCGAAGAAATATTGAGGAGAGGTAATTAGACGGGACATGGAGCAGGCGAGACGTACTGAGGACATGACTTTAGATAGGGATTGTGGAGGACACATATTAGGGTAGAAGGGTAGTAGGTAGTTGAGCGTAGTCCTGCTTATGTCCTCCCTCAATCTGGTAGGGTTAGGGTTATTACGATAGGCATGTCTAGCATATCATACGAATAGATGTAATTTTGCTTTAATAGTCTTCTATAGTCTTATTTCTCCTGCTATACGCTCCTTAACGTACTTGATTTATTTCATTTATCTGCGTAATTACTGATTACTTTTCAGGATGCGCCACCATGGCGTATTTGAGTTTGCTATTAGCATTGCCTTACTGTTTTAAATCTTTAACTTTTTGACCTGGTCTGACATTTTTCTGTTTTTGTTTTTGTTTTTGCTTGTTCTGAGTCGTGGGTCTCTTAGAAACAGCCGCTCTACCTATCAAGGTAGAGGTAAGGTCTGTGTACACTCTACCCTCTCCAGACCCCACGTCGTGGGATTGTACTGGGTATGTTGTTGTTGTTGTTCCGACCAATATATTCTTTATTATAAGGAAGTTTGTTAAACCCAACAACACACCTAAGAAGGGGTGAATATTGTTGATTTTACACACCCACTATCTCTTAAGTAAGAAATTGCCATTTACAAGAAATTGTGTAGCCCAAAATCCATACATATACTAAATCCTTAGATCTAATGCCACATTCCAATTTGAATATGATGATAAAATATCTTCAACGTGTCACTGCTTCCCCTTAACTGATAGAATCTCTAAGAAATGAAGTAGAAATGTGATGATTTATCAAATGACTTAGTGGTCTTTATAGAGGATATATATAGTGTTATATAACAAAGTAATTGACGAGAACTATAATATTAAAAGAATAACAATATTTAAGAAAATGAGAGAGAACTATATATTGTTGCAAATATCACCACACAAGTGGACTCCCACTTTTTGACAGGAAACAAGGATGCTTTTGTTGGAAATCTATCCATATAAGTGGAAGTCCTCTTTTTATCCACTAAACCGGTGGATTATATTCCTTTACGGGTACTTGATGCCAATAAAAGCATTTTAAGGGACCTTCTCTTACACTAAATGACCCCAAAGTCTTCTTTTGCTTTTTTGGAGATTTAGGAATGCCCCAGCTTTTTAGGTCTTCTTCAGACATCGATATAGGGCAGCTTAGAATGTTGCGGTGCAGAATGGGGTGGACTTGCTGCAAAGCTCTAGGTTTGATGAGTTAAGAAATATTCGAGAGGAATAATGACATTTTTCGTCATCTACTGAGATTCGGTTTTGGTTTGAGGACCTGTATCAATTAGGATTAAATAAATAACATCCGTCTTTGGTCACTACTTGAAGAAAATTAAAAAAGAGCAGCGCAAACCATTGGTATTCTTATGACCGAATAGATGTGGGGAGAGTGGATGGCTATGGAATTGGTGAAAAATATTATGATAGGACAGCATTACTTATCCAGAAAATAAATTAGATTAGGCCCCAGGATGTTGTTTCTGAAGTGCCTGCGACATGTTATTTGTACCCTATAATGCGTGGTCGCTAGTTTTTTATCAGGATCTCAGAGAAATAAGAGTGATTATAATCTTGTCTTGTGATAATTATCTTCTTTTTTACGAAAAATTATCTCCCTCTAAATGAAAACTAAATTTATAACTTTCATTAATACTTCTTGAATTCAATTATGTTGCATAACCATTGTTCATTTTGCTGTAGGGTTTGCCCATTATGTCGAGGTGATATCTGCCAGTCTCACTCATTCCAAGGAAATGTTTGATGTTGCTTTCCTGGATATCATCTCTTGTATTAATGAATCGCCTTGATGTGTGTTGCAAGAAGAGTTGGAACCAGGAGTAACTTCACATGTCCTGAAAGCTTCTATGAAGTGTATGGTTTGAGAGTTTGGTCCTGTTTCGATGCAGTTGTCCATCTCTTTTGTTGTAATGTCTGCCTTTACAATATTCATTTGTGATAGAAACTTATACTTTCTCAGTAAAGATGGATCAACTACTTGTGCCATAACGAATGATCTGGGGAACGTCTTCAAATGGGTTCATTGAAGAAATGAGCTACAGATTTTTCAATTAACATGCTGGTGGTTTCTATGGGAAACCAAATTCATGACTGTATTTTTACAGAAGTATCTTTTTAGTATCCTTCATTGATAAATTGAAAACGGAAGCTACGAGTGTCAAATTTAAAAAGTAAATTTTCTATTATATAGGAGCAAGGGGAAGGAAATATGAAAGGGAGAGAATCAATTCCAAACCTATATTATATGGAAGACTTTCACCTGATATCTCTATACTACTATAACTCCTGGTATTGTATAGTAGTTATACTCCACGTTGTGTGATTTCACTGGGTATGTTGTTGTATTGTGAAGTAGTTATAGTTCAATGGCATTGAGAATGGATTCATCGTTTACTAGGATTTTTGCTCCAAGAGATCTTGGAAATAATCCATTCTTAACTATGATGTCAACCCCAAAAGAACCTCCATTCAGAATTGCAATGAAGAGATTCATATTTGATATCTCAAAGCTGGATTCATTAATACAGAGTTTCCCTGTTGAGGAACGTTGTTTTACTCGTTTTGAGGCTCTATCAGTTTTCCTATGGTCATCAATTATATCAACATTGAAGGACAGAAAAAGTGAAATCAAATTTTACACTAATGATATCAATCAACCTAAGGAAGAGAATGAATCCCAATTTACCAACAAATTCCATTGACAATCTAATTTATCCAACAAAGGCCAAATGGGAAGTTGAAGAAGGGGAAATGGATTATAAAAAGTTGGTGGAAAAAGTTCAAGAATCAATAAGGAAGGTGGAAGATAGTTATATAAGAAGGGTTCATGAGAAAAATAGGTACATAGATTACATGAACTCAACAGTTGAATTGTGTACAACTAGAGGAAATGTAGGAATTGGTGATTGTATTTTAGTTGGTGTGAACTTTGTTTTTATGAAGCTGATTGGATAGTGTTGATGGCAAGGAAATTGAAGTATGGATGGGATTGCCTGAAGAAAGAATGAAGTTGCTGGAGAAGAGTGAAGATGTCGTATCATAAAGTCAAGATGTTATAAACTAAGATTAGAATATACTTGAGGTTTGGATGGTCTGGTTAGATTTAAGATTGCTGTCCAGAAAGAAAGAAAAAAAAGCGTTATCCTGTTTTTATTTTATTTTGAAATCTAAGGTTCTTATTTGTTTGGAATTCCTTTTACTAGTGGATACCATTGGATTATCTAAACAAGGAGGGATTCAGCATGGCATTATGTAACATTTGATTTGACTATTTCACCATCACTCAAATTGTAAGTGACAGTCAAAAGATCATTTCTTCTATTCAATTTATGGCCATTATACAAGTAACAAAAAGTGAACTCTTTTCCCCTACCAATAGCCCTCCCGCTTTGCTATTTTTGTTTTTGGGAAAGAAAAAGGGATTAAAAAACTAGCGCCATAAAAGACGCTATATTTGGAAGGCTGAAATAAATTACCAGAAAGAGGCAAAACAACATATCCAGTGAAATTCCACAATGTGTGGTCTGGAGATAGTAGAATGTACACAGACCTCACCTCCACCTTAGTAGGTAGAGCGGTTGTTTCCGGGAAACCCTCGGCTCAAGACAAAGCAAAACAAAATATGAGAAACGGTCAGACTCAGACGAGAAATTAGACATGCAGATAGTAAAAATCAAATACGCAATGATAGCGCATTCTAACAACAGGAAGCAGTAGCTAACACAACTAAATAAGATAAATAAATTACACTAAAGAACACATAGCAGGAATCAAACCTCTTCTTACTCACCACGAAATCTGACTCTCTTTGAAACCTCACACAAATTACTAACACTTGTTATGTCCCCAAAGTATTGAAAGAAATTTTATGATCACATTTAAGGCACTAAATCACAAGAACTTCAAAATTTTAAATAAAGATAAGAATTTGACATAGATATGTTCCCTGAGGAAAACCATCACCATTGTCGTATACTGTCATAACTCTAAACAACCTCAAATGAAGGCAGAAAATCTGAAGATGTTTAGCACTTCAATACCCCAAAAAAGGTCTTAAAAGATGAGACAAAAGAGCTCCTAACACAGCAAAATTTCCAACTGTCTTAGTTCATCCTCCTAATAAGTTCATTGATAAAGTTCTCACGGTTACCAGCATCACCTCCTTCGACATAGTGATTCCTTTTCTTCTTCATTCCACCCAAAGGTGCCTTAAGCTGGAACGGCCATAGGAAGTTGTTGGCCTCCTTGAAATGGGGTCCCACGGTCATGATCTCATGGACTAGGTCTTCCATGCAGATAATTCCATGTTTACCCAATACCTGAAGAAACAGGTAAAATCACAAAGAGATGTCAACAGTACATATGAGACATTCAATTAAAAAAAGTGCAGCACTTTAAAAAACCGACCTGCTCAATGACAGCGTTATCAGTTAAGGCAATTCTCTGCTTGTCAACTTTCCCATAACCTCTCTTGTAGATCAATTCTCTAATACTTTTTAGGTTAGGATAACTGAAAAAGGAAAACCAATGCACATAAATAACAGATCAACAGAAAAAAGGCTCCAGGTAACGACAAACTCTCAAGTGATAACCTACCCATAGGTAACATAAGGTTCAACCCTATGAAGCATGTTCACTGTGGCTTTGTTGACTTTCAAAAAGACACCGTTAAAGATCTGCCATCAACATGGGAATAAGAGAATCACATAATTAGAATAATGGAATGTAACCTCAAAATATCAAATAAAATGTAAATGAATTTGCCACACCAAAACCAAGATGCAAGGAAGCTGCAAATTCAATTCTTCATGGAAAAGAAAAGTCATTAAGTATATATTAGCGAAGAATCTGAATGATTCTTCATAATTGTTTGGCTGCAGATCAAACAGTAGCAAGTTCAGCGATAAAACCTATGTGTAGACTGTTCCAAGTAAAGTCTCATTCATGGTATATTGCCAGTTAAACAAATTCTGCTCCAGATAACAACGAAGAACATTTTTATGGTATATTTCAAGTAAAACAAGAGGAACTAACAACTAATGAAAGGTATATAGGTAAAAACTATCCAATTATAACAGATTACTTTTAAACTACCTAGAGTTTTCTGAGTTAACTCAAAAACCTACCAGCTCTCTCTAGCAATCAAAGAAGTAGTTACCTGTCTCAACCGTAGAAGCTGCAATATCTTTTTGGTTTGGGGAGGCATAGCATTAATCCTAAGAAACATAAATTTTAATGAGTACCATTAGAATACCAGTGATCTCAAAGCTCAAAAGAACAGCCACAATAAGAGCTCTTACCCACGAATCCTAATGATAAACAACAGCTTTGCCTCAGGGTCAACATAGAAACCACCCTTCAATCTAGCCTCGCGCTTCAACCGAATCAACTCCTTTCCCTAAAAACAACAATTGAAAACTAATTACTATGATTGGCACGCAAAAAACATGATCCAAGGGTGATTAGGCTTGACCAACCAACCTGCTGCTCGTACTCCTTAGCATACTGCTTAGCTCTGTTGTAGATCAATTTCCGGTTCTCAGCACTTTTCTTCTTTGCAGCTACAAGCTCTTGCGTCTTTGCAAGGGCCCATTCCTCGCTCCTTTTTTGCTTCTTCAATACTGACTCTGGAACTGGAACAGCTCCCTTAACTTCCTCACCCATCTCTGTCATATAACAATGTCAAAGAACATCATTTGTCAAAGCACTGAAAGTAGATCATTATTAGAAGGGCAAGTTACACATTTGGCTAGTCGGCCGAAAATAATTACATTCACTAGACAAATATACACTATTCTGTATAGCTGACTATTATTTTAGTGGGCAGCTATTTATGTCAATTTCTCATATTATAGAAGGATCGTCAAATTGGACACAACACTTAAAACAATGTCAAATAACATCACTTGTCAAAAAGCACTGAAACTAGCTCATTATTAGGACAGTCAAATTGGACACAAAATTTACAAACACAACAAAAATCAGAACCGTTAAATAAGCTACTCCCTCCCTCCATTCATCCCAATTTACGTGACATTCTTTCCTAACAAATAAACTTTAAACTTCTCATTATAGCCACATAAGTTTCTTTGACTTATTTTAGGCCACAATTTACAAAACAATTTCTGTTTGACAGAGGGATGACAGTGTATTACAACAAAAAACTCAGACAGCAGTAATCTTTTAACAATGATATTCTAATAGAATGAATATAGGTGAATGAAATCTAGCAAGAATACGATAAAGGTACCTTCAAATTGTAAAACTGAGACAAGACGGCGGCTTTGTGTGTGTGTGTTAGGGTTTTAGTAAAGGTGGGCTGATGGCGGGTCGGTTAAAATAGATACAGGCCTAAATTAACTGATGCTTGAGCCCAACTTGAAAAGCCCATTGAAAAGGGTAACTAGCAAGTAAAAGGTTGAATGAATAAGAAATTACGGATTTCCTTATTTCTTTATCTTCTCAATAAAATATTTGTTGGCTAAACGCTGAAAGTTAAATATTATATTTTTCATTATGTGACATATCATATATCTCTTATATTCAGTCAGATTGACCACTGATGGTAGTTGTCGAAACTCAATTCTGGAGATGCTACGTTTGAAGGAATCTTTATAGGAAGTTGTTGTTGAGAGTTGAACTCTATTTCAAGCCTTACAACAAATTGTTTAATTGTTCTCAAAAAAGAATTAATCCCCTTGAGGAAAGACATATATATACAAGTTATAACAGCAAAATCCTTTTCCTATTCTACATCTAAAACTCTATTCTATTTGGAGATTAACTATATAATTATGGTAATAGTACAAGAATAATTAAGATAAAAGACTAATACATAATATATACTAATTATAACGTTGTCCGTGATGGGCTTCTGCCCGTATGTGCCTTCGGGACAACTGTCGTGATGGGTTGTTCATTATTTGTCTAATATACATACAATATACATGTATATCATATGTATATTGTATGTATATTTAACACACCCTTGATCATGGCGGCGGTCTTCGTCTGAGGCATCTGTAAAATCTTCAAAAGGGCCAGGGAAGACCGCTGTAATGATGTCGCAATTTGATATCCGGAAGGCGTGGCGGGCAGCGTACTTGTCCTCTAGCTACCTTTTCTCGAACAAAGTGAATATTCATCTCTATATGTTTAGTGCGCTGGTGCTGAACTGGATTACCAGAAAGGTAGATAACACTTATATTATCACAATACACCAAGGTAGCTTTCTGAATAGGACAATGGAGCTCTAAAAGAAGATTACGTAACCAACATGACTCAGAAACCACATTGGCTACCCCTCGATACTCGGCCTCTACACTTGAACGTAATAGCGTGGATTGACGCTTGGCAGACCATGAGACCAAGTTATTACCTAAAAACATACAATAGCCAGACGTATACCGTCGGGTATCTGGACAACCACCCCAATCAGCATCTGTATAGGAGACAAGTGTAGACGTCGACGAAAGTTACAAATGCAAGTCATAGTCAAGTGTTCCCTGAATGTACCTAAGAATGCGTTTGAGCGCATTCATATGTTCAATCTTGGGATCATGCATAAACAAACACATCTGTTGTACGACATATGTAATATCAGGTCGCGTGAACATAAGATACTGAATGACGCCTGCAAGACTACAATATCGGGTCGGATCCTCATAGGGAGAGCCAACTGTAGCACCCAACTTGGGTGTAGTATCAACTGAAGTAGAAATGGACTTACAGGATGACATCTCAACCCTCTCAATGATCTCAGCTGCATACTTCCTATGTGATAAGAACAATCCACCTGCATGACGAGTGACAGCAATCCCCAAAAAATAACTCAATGACCCCAAGTCTTTCATGGCAAACTCATAACTGAGCATTGTCATGATAAACTTTCGCAAAGCATCAGAAAGAGGCAGTAAATACCAGTTGAGGCAAAGGTATTGAAGAGCAGATAGACCCGGAAGATTCCAACCTTCTAGATGGAGTCAGGTTAGGTCGCCTTCCTTGGCTACTAAAGACTGGTTCTATCACGTAGTTCATGGCCCCCATGGGGAATGAGAACAGAGAGACTGCACTCGAGTAGGACCCCAACATGAAATTCCATTTCTGTACATTCAATGTACTCTACGGATAGAGGAATACATAGAGTTGTTCCCTCCCAATAGATGTCAGGAGGGAGCAAGGCGTGATTGCTCTGTCATCATCCGACCGCCGATCTCGAGGCTTACTAGACGGAATTCGATCGCCCTCTTCGAGAAAAAGAAGTATGGATACCAGAGGAGCTAACCGAGAAGGAAAGGAGGATCGGAAGTCTTGAAAGACAGAACGGTGTTCGTAGATGGATTGGACTTTTGTTCGAAATCGGGATAGTGTTCAATAAACCACCGTTGATGCAATATCTGGTCCCAGCTCATTGATAAAGTTCTTCAAATCCCTTGCTCCAGGTTTTGACTGGTTCGAAAGGACCAGGAAGCAGATGTCTATTCAATAGATTTGTTCGACCTTTCTTTCATTTAGTTTGAACCACCCGAAACAAGCCAAAAAGCGTCTTTCTTACTCGGTAGTCAATGTTGCCATTCTCACTGGGGTATCATAAATAAGTGAAAGGGAAAGGATAGAGTAAAACTTCGGGGAACGAAGCGAGAAGGCCATCCATATGGACGGAGGAAAATCACCCCTCTCCTTATAGTCAAGATAATATCATCCACATATAATAATATATTAGTCATGGAAGAACCCCGACGATATATGAATAATGAATTATTAGACATGCTGTGAGGGAACCCAATAGTCGAAACATAGTCAGCAAACCTCTTATACCAAGCTCGTGAATACTACTTAAGCCCATACAAAGACTTCTTCAACAAACAGACACGATGAAGATATCTAGTATCTCTAAACCCCAATGGTTGATGCATATAGAATGTCTCCTTAAGATCACCATATAGGAATGCATTCTTCACGCCTAGATGATGAATGGGCCATGATTTCGACAGAGCCAAGTTGAACACAATGTGAATGGTAGTCGTCTTGACCACCAGACTAAATGTCTCACCACAATGTACACCAACCTGCTGAGTCTTACCATCACCTACAAGACGAGTCTTGTGTCTTGCAAATGAACCGTCAGAATTATCTTTACGAGTAAAAATCCACATAGACCGAATAATATTAACACTAAATGGACGGGGTACCAACTCCCACGTCTTATTATCAATAAGTGCATTATATTCATCGTTCATGACAATTTTCCAATTTGGGTCATTTAAAGCAGACACAAAAATACGGGGTAAGAGTGATTTAAGAATATTAGAATTTAAATTAAAATGTCTTTTTAGTTTAATAATACCCCGCTGGGCTCGGGTGACTGGTCCATGACTCGGGGCTGAATTAGGTGAATTTTGGGAAGTACCGGGACACGGGATGTGTGAGAAGAGTTGCTCTTTGGAGAGCACAGTACAATGAAAGTTGTAAGTTGTGGGCTCTTTGGCCCAAAATCGACATTTGGAACCGAGATGGGCCAACATCAATCTTTGCCGAGGCGGAAGGTGAGCCCAGGCCAAAAGCGGGTGAGAGGAAGGCCAGTTCTTTGGACCCAAATCGGGAGTAGT
Organism: Przewalskia tangutica; assembly: GCA_029844215.1. Taxonomy (NCBI): domain Eukaryota; kingdom Viridiplantae; phylum Streptophyta; class Magnoliopsida; order Solanales; family Solanaceae; genus Przewalskia; species Przewalskia tangutica. Next base: position 136,565,464 of record CM056718.1, on the reverse strand, counting down.
ATCATTGACGTTTGGGCCAAGATTCGAGGCTCGGGATGTGTCCAAAAAATGGTGAATTAAATACGGGGATATGTCATCATCCAAAAAATTATACGAACTAGGCACATGACTATTGACATGTAAACCAAAATTGGGACTCATCAAAAATAACATGACGACAAATAATGATTCGTTTAGAAGACAAATCAAAGCATTTATAACCACAGTGATTTGACAGATAACCCAAAAATACACAAGGGGTAGAACGTGTCTGAAGTTTGTTAATTGTGGTTGATGGAAAGAGTGGATAACTTAAGCACCCAAAGACCCTAAGATGTGAATACGAAGGAGTCTTATTATATAAAATTTGAAGAGGGGACTAATATGTCAAACCTTTAGAAGAAAGAATATTAAGCAGATATGTAGCTATTTGTAGAGCATGATGCCAAAACATCGGAGGGACGGAAAAATGAACCAATAAGGTCGTGTAATGTTATTAGTGGTACAAATTTTACGTTCAGCTTTCCCATTTTGTGAAGATGTATGAGGACACGAGAAATGAAAATTTATCCCATTTTTAGCACAAAACTCCTGAAACTCTCCATTGTCATATTCTTTGTCATTATCACATTGAATATTTTTTATTTTTCGTTCGAATTGAGTTTTAATGAAAGCTCTAAATTTTAAGAAGATGGAAAACATTTGAGATTTTTTCGTTATTGGAAACGTCCATAAAAATTTAGAACAATCATCCAAGAATAAAACATAATAACGATGACCCATAGAATTGAGAACGGGAGATGTCCATAAATCGCTATGAATAATATCAAATGATATTGAAGTCTGAGAATTCGAGGCTACAAATGACAACTTAATAATTTTTCCTAGAGAACAAGATTGACAAGTTAGAGTATTACGCGTACCCTTACAGGAAATAAACTTATTTCTATCTAAGTAGATAAAATAGACTACCCCGGATGACCTAGACGAGCATGACATAAGGAAAGAGCAAGAGCTGCAAAAGTGGATGTCATGTCTTGACGCGACGAACCGAAATTTGGTATGATTAGATAAAGATCCCCCTACTGTCACACCTCATGAGAGGACTCTCCGTCTTGAAATCCTGTACAGAAAACCAAAAAGGATCAAAATCAATAGAAACCTAATTATCAATGGTGAATTTACGAACATACACCAAATTTTAATTAGTTTTGGGACATGAAGGGTTTAAGACAAATGGTGGATGGGGAGGAGATAAAATTTTATTACCATAACACTTAATTGAATTGAATTGAATTACCATTACCAACAATTATATCACGATTACTGCTCAAATTGGAATAAGACGAGAGAGTACCTTGGTCGGATGTCATGTGGGTAGTGGCCCCGGTGTCCATATACCAATTCGGGTATGGTTGAGTCATTTCAAGTGTGTGCATTGTGACTTCAATATCGGTTTGTGTGGATCCCGCTGTGTGATGGGCTTGAGGCGGGGCCCAGTACCGAGTTCTTGCCGCTGAACGTGATGGGCACGAAACCATTGAAGGACCGGCGGGCGGCGGGCCCAATTTCTCGGGTAATTAGATGGGCCGTGACTGGGCTAGGTAGTGACTGGGGCCTACTGCCATTGCATTGGGGCTCACTGTGGGCCTCATATTCTTGCCATTCTTGGGTCGAGGGCCATGCGCCACCACCGCTATTCGATGTCGCCGTGATTCTTACCATTATTTTTTCGATTATGACCCTTTTTACCACCGCCGTTGTTGTTATTTTGGCTTGAGTTGGTGGAGCCGAAAAGAGAAAAATTGGACTCAGTCATCATGACGACAAGACTAGCCCTGATAGCCGTCTTCTTAGCCAATCCGACTTCTTCTAATGTAAGTATGGAACGTGCTTGGTAGAATGCCGGTAGAGGGTTACTTTGACAAAGAATTGAAGCAACGCCGTTATAGGCCTCAGATAGGCCTGCAACTATCTATAGAACGAGACGACTATGAGCACCCACGTTGGGAATTGATCCGCTGAGTCCTTGAGTCATTTTCAATAAGATGAAACGTTTGAAAAATTCTCCATCTTGACTTGAGAAAATTCATGTTCAAAGGTAACAATGCGGGAATAACTATTATCTTGGAAGATATCACACAATCGATTCCAAGCCTCCATAGTTGTGGAGTTGGGTTCCATAATCGTCTGTAAAAGGTCCATAGAGATAGTGGCATAAATCCATTGGAGAGGAGCAGAAGCAAGGTAAAAATAACCTAAACTCTTGATACCATGAAAGAATTAATCCCCTTGATTATTCTTATTGATGAAAGATATATATATACAAGTTAGAATAGGAAAATCATTTTCCTATTCTACATCTAAAACCATATTCTATTTGGAGACTAACTATACAATTATAATAATAGTACAAGATTAATTAAGGTAAAAGACTAATACACAATATACACTAATTATAACTTTGTTCGCGATGGGCTTCTACTCGTATGGGCCTTCTGGACAACTGTCGTGATGGGCGGATCATTATTTGTCTAATATACAATATACACGTATATCATATGTATATTGTATGTATATTTAACAGTATTAACTAATAAAGAGGACGTAGAACAATATCTATCTGCTAGACCTATCATTAAAGATTGTTGATATTCGCGTATTCTCGTTCATCATTAGGATATAAATTAAGATTAATACAAGCTGAGCTAATAACTAAAAGTAAATATCACTTTCACATGGAATTAAATTCCTTGTAAATGAGGATTTTACAGTGAAAAATTACATAACTAAATTCCTAACTAAGAAAATAAACCGAACTTCAAAAAGATTCTGAAATCAAACGATCCTGGCCAGCTAACCTAAGAACAACAACAGGTAATTGAACTAAAACTAATCCTACATTCTCTAGTGCCAGCTAATCTAAGAACAACAACATGTAATTGAACTGAACTAAACTAATCCTAAATTCTCTAATTCTTTGGCTGAATTAATCATTTAATTTCTTCATCTAACCAAAGGCTTGACATCCTCATCCTCAAGGCCTTGTGAATTTTTGACTTCATGATTATTCTCTAGGGCTTCAAGGAACACTTTGGGAACCAAGCACTTTTCACTTGAATACAGCTTCTCCTGAATCAAGGAAGATCCAACAAGTTTGTGCAAATCTGACGTTTGAAATGATTTCTCATTCTCCTGCAAATTCAGATGCAAATAAGTTAATTAATTATGCCACTGAATGTAACAGCCCTTAGCATGCATGTATCATTCCAATCTAACAATCATTAATATCACTAATAGTAAATATATTTGATACCAATTTTTACTCCCCTCAAATATAGTTTTGTCACAACATTTAACTTATGTACACTCACAACAACAATAACAAGTAACGTTTATAAAAAAATGGGAATTAATACCAAAATTTGCGTGAACTTCATGTTATATCACTCAATCATAACAAGATTAACAATCATAAGCATGGTACTCAGGAGTATAATAAGTCAGTACTCTTTAACATGTTTACATCTGTTACTTGCTTTAGTATCTATTTATGGTGACATACACAACAACAAGGTCTATTGATCAACACGTATACATTCCTCGTTAAATGAAACTGTTCATTGAAATCTTTCACAAAAAATTCAGCTAAATATGTATATCCATTTGATAAAAATGGAAGAAAGATGACACAACTTATATGGATCATTTTGAGCAAATACTGTAACTGTTCTTTGGGTACAAAGAGTGTTACAAAAGGAAATAAAATACACAGCCGAAAGAAGAAACAACAATAAAATAAAGAGTAGCATAATATTAGAAGGTTGTATATTTATTTACCTGATATGATCCCATGAACTCAAGAAGTCCAGCTTGTGCTTGCAAGAACTTAATATACTTAAAAGTAGCTTGAAGCATTTCAGCAGTATTCATCCTGTGTCCACCAGGTATCAACTTCCCCAATTCTTGTGTCTTCTCAGTAATCTTCTTCCTCCTCTGCCTCGCCGCTATGCTCTGTGCTGACATTTTCTTATCATTAACACCTTTCTTCACAGCAACCTCAGCATTATTGCAGCACCCGCTACTAAAAACAGGCATAGGAATTTCTGGAATCGAAAACGAGGCAAAATCTTGAAATATTGGAGGATTTGGGACAAACCCGTTGAAGAAACCGTTAGACGGTGTTATTATATCTGGAAGAAGGCAACTGTGTTGAAAGACCTTTTCCTTTTTTGTGTCAGAGTTCTCTGGCATGAAAGAAGAATTGTGAGACGACATTATTATATCCGGAAGGCATTTGTCTTGAAAGACCTTTTGCCTTTTTGTGTCAGAATACTCAGGCACAAAAAAAGAATTGTGAGACAACGTTATTATATTTGAAAGGGAGTTATTTTGAAAGACCTTTTGCTGCTTTGGGTCAAAGTAGTCTGGTATGAAAGAAGAATCGTGAGATGGCGTTATTATATCTAGAAGGCAGTTGTCTTGAAAGACCTTTTGCTCTTTTGGAGTACTCTCGAAAACAGAATACTTTGACATGAAAGAAGAATTGTGAGTAGTTTCAACTGGTAAAATGAACTCGTCGGGGTCGAAAAATGGATCGAAATAGCAATCTTCTGGATTGTTATAAAAGCTCAGTTCATCATCAAAAAGAAGCTCTGGAGGAAGCTGCACATCCATTTCTTCTGAGTTGAATTCTTGAATATTTGGTTCCAATTTCGAAGCAGAGTAGTAGCTAAGACTAGCCATTGAGAATATTCAACCACACCCTTTACACGAAAATTAAAAAAAATATGAGCTTTGCATTAGACTTTAGTAAGAGACAAAGAGTAATAGTAGTGCAAGAACATGAAGTGGTTAATGTAAGAAAGAGTAGAATACGATACATTAGTTAAGGATAATATGAGGAAGATACTGTATGTCTTGTTGAATCTTGCTGTTTTTTCTCACACAATACTAGACCTAACAAAGAAGTCTTTTTTAATTTCTGGCTGACAAAGTATAATTAGTGGCGGCGCGTGGGGTGGGGGTGGGAGGGGTTATTGAAGAAATGGCAGTTACTGGTAGAGTAATGGAGGGTAAGTTTTAGGAATATTAACCGATCCTCTAATAATGTGGAGATTAATTAGGGGCTCTTTCACTTTATCTAACCGTCTATACTTTCCTTTTTTTTTTCTGTAAAAAAGAATTTGTGCTTTACTTTTACTATTTGATGAGAAAATGAATACTACTACTATTTAATCTTTTGTAATCCCTTTAACGTCCTGATCCAAAGTAAGTATTTATACCAGATTAAATTATGTAACTTTAAGTCACAAACTGATTATGATTAAATGATAAAAAATTACACACAAAATATATATTTTGCAATCATAAGTTTGGTGTAAAAAAACAATTAATTATTAAATTTGAATCGAACTAATATTTTGTAATCATAAATTTGCAATCATCATTGAATCGGACTAAGGCAACTTTATTTAACTTCACTGTTATATAAGTCACGTCCTGACCATACATACAAGTCACTTGCTCAAGCTTTGTATGAAAAATTAAATTTGTATTAGCAAATTATACTGGAAAAAAAAGAAGAAGTATAATAAACCATTAAAGGAAGCTCGCAAAAGCTGAAAAACATAAAAGTTATGCTTGAATTAATTATTGTATGTTGATTCGACGAGGTAGTAACTCTTTCACTTGGATAATAGAGTAATTTTCGATTGGTCCAATTAGACTGTGAGTTGTAAAGGCTGAAAGTCCAAATGATAGCTTCATTTTTGGTTCATGTATAATTAGGTGAAGAGTTCAAATGATAGCTTCATTTTTGAATACACGCTCGTAAACGATATGATTGAAGAGTTCTCATTGGTAGTTCTTGAAGCTAACCTCGTTGAGAATCCGGTGTAATGGTGGCTAGACACAGATGCTACCCATCACATATGTTCCAATAAAGAAGTCTTCTCCACTTATACACCAATCTCACACAAGAAGTTGTTCATGGGTAATAATTCTTCTTCAGAGGTACTGGGGGTAGGAAAGGATGACGTCCGGTAAGGAACTGACTCTGAAGGAAGTGATGCACGTTCCAGATATTCGTAGAAATCTAATTTCTGGTCATTGTTAGTAAATGCTGGTTTTAGGCTAGTGTTAGAGGCTAAAAAATTTGTAATCACTAAGAATGGAACTTTTGTAGGAATGGGCTTCGTCTGTGAAAGCCTCTTTAAGTTCAATGTTGCACCTGTAATGCCTTCTGTTTCAACTATCAATAAATTACACCTTCTACTTACTTGATTGAGTCATCTAATCTATGACATCATAGATTAGGACATGTAAACTATCAATCTATCAAAAGATTGGTAAAGATGGAATTATTGTCGTCTATTGACATAAACCCTCAACGTAAGTGTGAGGTGTGTATAGAGGCAAAACTTTCCAAGAGTCCTTTTAGATCCGTCGAAAGGGATACCTGTCACGGCCCGACCGGGCATCGTGCCACTATCTGAGCACCGTCTGCAAAACATCGAGATAATCGTGAACATACGTAAACTTAATAATGAAATAAATACTAGGTTAGCCGATAAGGCTACCTCCCGGGATATATATACAAATCCAAAAAAAATAGTTACCTCAAATCCCTTTTTTTTTAACAATGACCCACAACATATGACTACAGACCTCTAAGAGTTTACATAACAACTGTGACGGGACAGGGCCGCATACCACGAATGTACAAAAGCCTACAACTTGAGTGCAGTACCAAAAGACAAAGCCTCGGAGAAATGGAGCTTTCGAGAACCGAACAATGATCCTAAGAGTGCGGATCGAAGCTATGCACCTCAACTGCGGCATGAACGGCCCGAAGGAGTCGATCTGACATTTACCAAGTATGTAAAGCGAAAATCGTAATTTAAATCATAATAGTCTAAAAATAAAGTGAAGACATGTATGATAACGATTAACGATATCGTGCCTTCAAAGTGAAAGTAATGAAAGTCGGTTTACCGCATGCGACATGTCTCAACATATGAACCATAGTCACGCGGGCTATGAACACGACCATGAACATCGAAGCGCAGTGGGATCCCATCACCGCCACCGCTAGGTATAAAGCTAACCGTGTGGCGCAGTGGCATCCTACCTCATTGTCGTACACACATCTGACACATGTATATATATATATATCTCATGCGTGGAATCCTCGTCTCGGTACATGACTTCGTGGGAGCTAATCCATGGTGTAATAATCGTATCCGAATTTAACGCGTCTGGTCGCATGATTCGGAATCCTCGTAAGCGTGTCGAAGTGCGTGCCTCGGAATCCTCATCGTAAGCATGTCCAAGGATCAACCTGATGGAAGCATACGTGGAATCCCACATCGCGTCGATGCGTCGGTAAACTCATCTGCGTGCCTCGGAATCCTCATCGTAAGCATGTCGAGTGCGTACGTGGAATCCCACCTGTCGGTGCGTCGAGTAAGCTCATACTAAGACAATGGAAGCATACGTGGAATCCCGTCAGCGTCGATGCGTCGAGTAAACTCATACTAAGACAATGGAAGCATACCCGTGGAATCCCACATCACTGTCGGTACGTCCAAGTAAACTCATACTAAGACAATGGAAGCATACCCGTGGAATCCCACCTCACTGTCGGTACGTCCAAGTAAACTTCGTAATTTCTTTAGACTTTCATTAATATACAAAATGGATCTCATTTTTATGACCTTAAGGTACCTTCTTATTGCTTAATCAAATCCGGAGAATTTAACCCGAAGTACTATGTACTTCTACTCTTTAAAAAGATCCCCTTTTCACATAAAATCCCCATTTTACACTCTAAACAATTGATGCCTTTAAATCAAATTGCCCTACTTAATTTTGATTCTTTCATCTTTGTTTACCTTACTCAAGAAGACCATTCCTTTAACCTTCCATAAAGTCATTATAACCAACTTTCCATAAAGCCGTTATACTAACTTTATGCTCTAGGAACTAAGACGTCCTTATCCATTCATATAGCCGTTATAACTCCATATATCTTAGACAATTTCGTTCTTTTTATGACCAAGGGACTTATACTTCAAATCAAGTTACACAACTTTCAAAATACTTCACGTCTCATAACTTTAGAAAACAGGTTTCTTAATCTTAAAAATCAGGTCTCTTATCTTTAGAATAGTTCCATACTCAATACTTCCACATCAAGTATTCTATATTTTCTTCATGTCAAGAAATCCTTGTCTACCTTATCTAGAATAAACCATTCCTCAAGAACAAGTGAGTTAACTCTCTAACTCAACCAACTTAGACATTTTTAAAACAAGTCAAGTATATCAAATGGATTTACTTCATTTAAATCACGTACGTCTACCGTACTATACAGTTATAACTACTCATGCTCAAGAGATAGGAAAGTTTCACATACCTCTTCGGGTCAATCCACTTGCAAGTCCAATATACCACGCGTAGTATGTCAACATATAATGACCATAATACGTCCATTAGCCTCTATCTTGAATGTAGAACATTCTAATTGAAAAGTCCCTTATTCCTACGGAAAATTGGACAGCACTTCCTTTGTTTCTACATACTTTGCCACCTTTTTCAAGGCCGAATTCAATAACCAAACACGCCACCGTTAAGGCTCAACAATCCAATCAATACAAAGGGGATTACACGCCTAACTTGGACGTGTAAAATTCTGCCCCACAATACATAACAACTAATACAAACTACAAGGTCCAATTTGACAATTTTTGAGATATAACAACATAACTTCTTATCCAATTCCTTTTTAATCCAATTTCTTATCCAATTCCTACATGCAATACCTCTATAGGTAATATTGACAACTATAAGTCCTTTCTCCCACACATGCAACATAATTTACTAGCACAAGAGAAATGATTGTTACCTTAGAGTTTACCCAAATTAGTTCAACAATTCCACTTGCCTTCTTTCCACAATCACCTCCACAAAACCTCCTACAAGCTTGCCAACATGTTTCCTTCTTACCACCTTTTCAGATTTTTCACTAAGCTTTGGCTTCCTCTTGAATTTCTAGAGAGAAGGGAGAACTTTTAATTTTAGAGAGAAGAGAGAGCTTTTAGAGAGAAGAATGAGCTTTCAAGAATGACCAAGTCTTCAAGACTTGGTCAATAAATAGGACATGCAAAAATCAGATGGGGGGGGGGGGGACCCTTGTCACCCTCTCATGGTCTTTTAACAAGAAAATATCTGATTTTTCCTCAGTTTTCCGCAAAAACTCCGCCTCGGCGCCACAGCAAACGTGGCGCGGCTACAAAAACCTCTGCGAACTTCCGGAACTTCCGCGCGCTTCGCTGGCCAGCGCGGCGCTGCATCTTCAGCGTTTTCTCTGTTTATCCGGCGCCGCGGCCCTGCATCCGGCGCCGCGGCGCTGTGGCCCCTGACCGAAAAATGTTTTCTGCTCGACTGCTCACTGAACTTGTAAATTCCATAACTTTCTACTCCGATATCCTATCAACGAACGGTTGGTTGCGTTGGGAACTAGACTCAACGAACTACATGCTAGGACTTTGAAACACCTGCAAACTCTTAATGAACTAGGAGATATGCCGCTCCAAAGTTGACTAAAACCCGTCCGAATCATTCTGACAATCTATCTTTCTAAAATTTTAAATCTTAACTCCTGTCGTACGTTCTCATAGCATGACCTGAATTATGGGGTGTAATAATATCTCTCCTCTAGAACTTATACACACTGATATATGTGATTTGAAGTTCGCTCAAACTAGAGGGGGGAACAAGTACTTTGTGACTTTCATAGATGATGTCACAAGGTTTTGTTACCTTTACTTACTAAAAAGTAAAGATGAAACCTTTGAAGCATTCAAACGCTACAAAGCAGAAGTTGAGAATCAACTATGCGGACATATTAAAACTATCCGTAGTGATAGAAGGGGAGAATATGTAGCGTCTTTTGAAGAACTTTGTACCCAATCGGGTATAGTTCATCAAACAACGGCTCTTTACTCACCTCAATCAAACGGGGTTGCTGAACGCAAGAACCGAACACTAAAGGAAATGATGAATGCTCTACTCATCAATTCGGGCCTCCCTCAAACCATGTGGGGAGAAACTGTCCTTACCGCAAATAGGATTCTTAACAGAGTCCCACACAAGGGTAAAAACAAGACTCCATACGAGCTATGGAAAAGAAAGAAACCCACCTACAAGTATTTAAAGGTATGAGGTTGTCTGACCAAGGTAAAAGTATCTATGCCAAAGCAGGTCAAGATTGGACCTAAGACTGTGGATTGTATATTCATCGGATATGCCAATAACAGTAGTGCTTATTACTTCATAGTGCACAAGTCGGATCATTGATGCGCGATTTAATGCACACACATACGCAAGTGCACGTGTCGAGTCAAGTAATATAGTCTTAGAAGACCGAGTTATCGTCCTCAGGGATTAGTGCTCAAGTACCAAATTCTATTCTATGTTATCTATTTGGTGACCGATAATTGATTTGTTGTTTATGACTCTAATTATGAAAACTAATTAAACTGTGTTGTTTTACTTCAGTAATGTGGAAATAGGGCTTCCAAATCTCCTCAACTATCCGCTTAACTTACTTATTAATGCAATTGATTATGGTTCTTCTTCTATTTTGAGATAGCAGGTTTACTAAGCCGTTTTATACTTCTATTAAGGTTATATAAACACTCAACCCCAGTACAACACCTTTCTACATTTCAGTGATAAGGTTGACTCTAGAGGAGGATTAAGACAAAAAACCTTATTAATGCTACACAAGTATCAGGGTACTTTCGTCCGCGATTTAACCTATGTTTATCCAACTACAACATATTCACAACCTCCCCTTTCGGATTTCGGTTAGAAATCATAAGAATTATGATAATTAATGATCAGGTAATTACCAAGCAATCAAAACATATATTGAATAAATCTCAGCAATAAGAAGAAGAACCAAGAACATGCATTAATTCATAAAGAAAAGGTTCAAGTGAATTGATATGGAAAACCCTAAGTAGATTTAGTTCCTAGCTATAGACATGACAAAAACTAATTCAATATCCAACATAAACTGTAAAGAAAGTAAAACAAGAACAAGAAATTACTAAGATAAGGTCTCCAATCTTGATCTCCCAAGTGTTGTGATTTTGCAAGAAGAGGAACCCTTAAATCTGACCTAGGGTTCTCTTTTTATAGCATCCAAAACGTGATGCAGGTTTTCCTTCAGGCCTGGCCCATTGACAATTCAATTTTCTGATTTTTCCCGCTTGGTACGCGACCTGGCGCGCATGGCGCGGAACTCTGCAATCCTCACGAAGATTAGGCGCAGTGGCGCAGCTCTATGGCTGGGCCGCTGGCGCTGTTCTATGCCTGCTTCGCCACTTTCTCGCTTTTCGAGCTCTGGAACCTCCGTTTTTGCCCTCTTTTTGCTCATTTTTCGCCAATGAGCCACTTTAAACCAATATGACTCAAAAGAAAGAAAATCTATCCTAAGACGACACGTATTTGTACAAAAATGGACAAAAGACTCACTAAAAATGACTCAAAAGGTGTATATAAAATACACCGATCAAATACCCCCAAACTTAACCTTTGCTCGCCCTCGAGCAAATATCAAAAGAAGGAAGTAAGGACACAAGGACAAAGAAAAATAGAAGACTCAACGACATTGATCACTTTGCTGCATTGGTGTTACTTAGAAAAATATGAAGGTTAGCAGAATAATATGCAGGAACATATAGCATGAATTTTTAGCATTCTAAACACATTAAGCTAGATATTTCGCAAACTCATTTTAATCATGCTTAATGGAAGTAAGAATACTGAATTATGCATGTCAATCTCAAAATCCTATGGCATGTTTACTTGCTATTCTCCACTAATCATGGGTATGCATGTAAGAGATCTTCAGGACTTTTCAAGGTTGTAATGTAGGCTTAGGCATGGGTAGGTAAAAATAGGCATTTAGGCTCATTTTCTGTACCATAAGCTCTTTTGCTTTTCAATTCTTCTATTTTCTTTTGATTTCATTTATTCACTTCATATCTATCTTTCCCCTCTTTTGTTTTGAGAGAGTGAAGTGTATTATGAATCACAGGCACCCCCAAACTTAGGCTTTTGCCTATTTCTTATTACTTTTTATTTGGGGTGCACCAAACTTGTTCACTCTTTTTGTCTCTTTTTTAACACTTTCTACTCCAACCATTTCACATTTTTACTTATGGCACAAGTGTGAAAATATAGGGTGTCAAAGAAAAAGTTTAATGTTTAGGCTCAAAGGGGCTGACTAGGGATATTTTTAATGTCAGGGATAGGAAAAAGTGGTAAGAATTGGCTGACAAAGAAATGCCTGAGTCATCTCCCTAACATGCAAATCCTAACTATTTCGCCTCAAATAGCAAGCAATCATACACATAGGTTTTAACATTTAACAATGCACAATTCAAGCAGACACCCCAAATAGACAGATTTCATGAGTTTTTGACATATCTAACCTAAATGTTTAGATAGTTGCTTCTAATTCCATTACATTATTCAACCTTACTTCACTAGGTGTTTCTAGTAACTACAGCATGCATGCTCGTTGACAGAAAATTATGACTAAAAAAAAACATTTTTGTGACTCAAAAATACACAAAACAAATTAAAAAGACCCAAACATACTAAAACAATAAGACACAAATAAAACACCCCCCCAAACTTAAATCACACATTGTCCCCAATGTGTGCAAGACTCAAAGAAACTAAAAGAAACAGGACAACTTACAGACTTGGCTTAAAGTGGTGGCGGTGGCGGTGGATAGTGCGTTGAATCCCGTGCGAGGGGCAGGGTTATGGATTTTTGATTTGGAGAAAGGGCCGTCGGATTAGGGTGTCTTCCAAAAATTCAGATTTTTGCATCGTGGCGCGCGGCCAGAATGGCGCGGCGCCCAAAATATCGCGCTCTTACGAACTTTGCGCGCGGCCAAATGGCGCGGCTAAAACCGATTTTCTGGAAATCTTCTTTTGGCTTCTTTTCAGTTTTCGCCCTCCAAATTCTTGGCTCTGCACCTGTCATCACAACACATAACAATACCTCCGTGAGATTGTTCCAAGTAAAAACTAACTGCATTAAAGTAAATAAATTAAAATACTTTGGGTTGCCTCCCAAATAGCGTTGTCTTTAACGTCTTTTAGCCGGACGCAAGTTCCTTATCATTTTAGGGTGAGAGAGGTTACTAGGCTCATATATTCCATTTCATTGATCAAATAGGGTTTTAACCTCTGTCCGTTTACCTTGAAGGAGGCTCCCTCTCTCCCTTTAATTTCAGCTGCACCATAGGGGAATGCTCTTACCACAGTGTATGGTTCTGACCAACGCGATTTTAACTTTCCTGGAAACAACCTTAACCTTGAGTTGAATAAAAGCACTTGTTGTCCTTCTTGGAAGTCTTTTGGTATCAACATCTTGTCGTGCCATACTTTCGTTCGTTCTTTGTAGATCTTTGCATTCTCATAGGCGTTATGCCTGAATTCATCCAACTCGCTCATGTCACGACCCGACCTCGGACCCGTGACTGGTGCCTTACCCCGGGCACCCTTGTGATACAACATCAGAGAAAAACCAGCGGAAAAATAAACTCACAACAAGAAACCATATAGAATATAAAGCAGGCTAACCCAAAATGACTACCTTTAAATATAACAAAAACTGAACAGTTACATCCTTAACAACCCAATTTATAACAGGACTACAGACCTCTAAGAATGTGTAACCACTATGACGGGACAGGGCCCCGTCATACCCCTGAATGTACATAATATCTACAGCATCAGGGAGAACCGTACCAAAAGTCAAGCCTCCGAAGAAGTGGAGCTTCTGACACCTGAGCAAAGATCCTAAGAATGAGGATCCACCACCTGCTTACCCCTACCTGCGGCATGAACGCAGCCCCCGAGGAAGGGGGTCAGTACACAATATGTACCAAGTATGTAAAACTGGAAAATACTATAATAATATCATAAGTCTAAAATAAGCTGGAATCATGGAAGAAAATCAATTTACAATGCACTGTGCCTTACTAACAATGAGAGTAACAAGTATAAACTTTACTGCATAAAAATAGGAGGCTCATGATCAAAACAGGGTCCCTCGCCCGCAGTATCATTAAGCAATCCTACTCCTGGAACTATTTCACCTGCATAGGTCATGTGGACCCGCATGAGGTCATCCGCCTCGCATGGGACTATTTCACCCGCATGAGGTCATCCGCCTCGCATGAGACTATTTCACCCGCATGGGACTATTTCACCCGCATGGACTCGGTGGGCCCGCATGAGTACAAGCGCCACACTCGCACCATGAGTAGCAAATTGTTGACACCCAATTTTGACCCTCCCGTCCAGTCATTAGCTATAAAATCACATTAATTTTGCAAAATTTTTTTTAATAGAAAATGCAGCGATAAAACATTAATACAGGCATAAGTAAGCGATTTAATAAATGGCACCGCATCTTACGTAGAAAATTAAGCACTTAGAGTCTCGCGCCCGCATTTATTAATTTTAAGCCCTGTCATAGTTCTTAAATGATAATAAAATAAATAAATACATAAAACGAATAATTTGCAAAACAATTTCATAATTATTGTAGCGCCTAAAGTCACATTAAGATAATTTAATCTTAGCTTAAATAATAAGAAAATACGCATAATAAATAAGTTTTAATAACAGCATCGCATTATAAGAATTAAGCACTAATTAAATAACACGCCCGCATTTATAACAATTAGATTAATAAAGCACCTAAATAATTTAATCACAATTTAAAATAACTTGCCACTAATTAAGTACTAATTAAATAACTAATACCTAATTAATTAACTCCTAAATTCTACCCAGCCCACCTATTAATACAACCAAACCCGCAGCCCAGGCCCTTACCTCTTTAGCCCACGTCGCCCTAGCCCAAACCCGTCGCCCCGGCCCGCGTCTTTAGCCCTTTAACATCCGCCCCATTACCAACAGCCCAGAATACCCTCACTTCATCCCCTCCCTCACCTTAACCTAAAAAACTAACCTAAAAAATCGCCGCAACAGCATCCCGCACCCCCCCATCGCCGCATCTTCCCTGCCGAGATTCTCGCCTGAGAATCCGGCGACTTTCCTTACCATGAACACTAACCCTAGTCGTCTCCCCCCCTTCTCCAACGATTTCTTACCATAACCAGCACCCGAATCGCACGAAATCAGTACTAAATCGCACGAATCAAGCACGAATCAGCACCATATATTAGTCTAAAATCAGCCTTGATTACTTACCAACATTAGAACTCGAACCATGGCTATATAAAGAACATGCAAAGGCATAAACGAGCAGAGCACAGCACGAGAGAGCTGAGTGAGGAGAGCAGTCCAATAGCAATAGTCGACAGACATAGGAAGTTAGGAGGCTCAGCATCCAGACAATTAGCATCGCAAAGAATAGGGAGTCTGAAACCCTTTCTTTCAATATCAGCCAAGAAATCAGCAAACAAGCTTACCCTTTTCGCATCGCAAAACCATAACCTGCCGAGTGGACCGACGACTTGATACGCTGCCTCGGTTCGCTGCCCGGAGAAGGTAAACTCAATCCCTTCTCAATTATTTTCATTTCTGTAAAGTTTTGTGTGCTATAGATTCACTTAGTTCGTTCACATCTATTCCGAATGTTTGACTTAGTTTGAATATGTTTGAACGAGTTAAACGCATTCGCTTGCAAACGAATTATGTCGACGTATGATTAATTAGTCTTGTTTTGAGTTATTAAATGACCTTCCTGAATCTTTGTCCAGAATTTGCGTACTGTGTGATATAAGCACGAGTAATCAAATAAAGTTATTAATATGTTGTTTCATTATGGATTTGATTATGGACTGTTCGAAGCAGGA
Organism: Przewalskia tangutica; assembly: GCA_029844215.1. NCBI lineage: Eukaryota > Viridiplantae > Streptophyta > Magnoliopsida > Solanales > Solanaceae > Przewalskia > Przewalskia tangutica. Next base: position 136,549,562 of record CM056718.1, on the reverse strand, counting down.
AAACGGGTCGAATGTGTTAGTCGAAACCTGTGTTAGTTGATGGATAGTCTGTTGGTGCTTGATATAGTGTTAGTATAATGATTTGGAACTTGTTTGATTAAAGTGACTGATATGTCAGGATAAAACATGATACATGGTTTGGGACTAAGTGATCCTGCAAATTTGAAGTGTTTTTCTTTGAGTGGTTATCTGTCCCCTCATAAATCTTTCTGTTTTGTTTAAATTGACCACATGCTGGCCTACATATCTAAGTATCAGTATGCATAGTATATAACATGAGCATGATTCTGTATGTCTAGCCTAGCTTAGGTGATTATGTACCTTTGAGATGTTTCTCTGTAAAAGATTATTTGTTCTCCTCCATGTCTCCAATGTCTCTTGAATTGACTAATTATTTGCATTTTCTGTTTAAGTGCTAGTCGCGTCCATATCAGCATGTGAAACCTCCTAAGTTAATCAATGTACTGTTAAGTTGTGGAACAGTTGTCTGAATATGGTATTTTGCATTTTTTAGTTGTGCTAGTTTGAGTCATGTTAAGCCATAGCCCATGTTTGTATGCTATCCTGGTGTATAATCGGGGTCATGTAGTGGTATATACCGGGTAACAAAGTCTTGCAAATGCTTAATATTGAATAGAAATGACTTGAATAAATTCTTCGTGAACAAATGCCTTTGCCTCTTATTAAAATTGTGCATTCATGTGCAAGTTATTTTATTTATGAATACATGTTGTCCTAACATAGCCTGTGAGCGAGTTCATATAAAGCATGCCTACTTAGCAAATGTATTTAGTGAATATGTTTGAGAATGATCTTAGCTTTTATGTCGGTAGTACCCAGTATTCATCTGAGGTGCCAAACCTGTCTGGGTTATCCCCTTACCTTATTGGATGTGTGCAAATTTGAAAGAAAACACTGGACACCTCTTTCTTACCCCTGATTTACAGCATGCACCTTTCACGTTAGTCTAAATAATAAGTCTGCACTTGTTTTCTCTATAGTTTATATGCAGTCAAGGTATGAGTTTGGTTCTTATTTTCATAACCCCCCCTGTTTACATGTTCAAGGATATATGGGAAATGGACTCAGTGTAACAAAATATGACATTTTATGTATTAAATATTACTAGTCAGATTTATCTGTCATTTTCGAGAATGCCTAGTGTTTGGATTGAACAAAATGTTAAATTTTATTGACCTGAGGCTGATGATTTATCTTGGTGTTGCTATAATCAAATTCGAGTTGTGCATTGCTGAATTTATTTCATTTTGGTTTCTTGTAATTATTTTTATGAGTCTGAATAAGTTCTAATTCATTTTCTTTTTTTTTTTACATGAAATGCACCGGAGCAACAAAGAGTCTCATAGCGGGACTCATCGTGGCAAACGCGAAGACCCGCATCTACATACATTTATCTCCGCATCAGAAATTCTAAGCCATAGGCGAAGTGACTTTGCCATTCCTCGAGTCGTCTCATTATTTTCTACCCCGCCCCCCATTCATTTATTTATTGTGTAATTAACTGTCTAACACTCGTACATTAGCAGTAAGTTGCCTAGAATAATTAAACTTTGGGTCACCATTAGAAATTAGTTCGACATTAGAAATTGGCTTGTTCCTTTAAGTTAATTATTTTTAGCATTGCTTAAATCATATTAGATCATCTAACAATTTTCCACCGGCATAAATATTCAGGTAGCTAAGATATTATTAACAACAGGAGAAATCTATTTTTATGAACTCTTGATAACATGCATAATAAATCCTTTTTTTAGCCTTTGCATAATAGGTATTTTTCACATGATTTTGCAAACACACATTTTTCATGTCATCAAAACATTTTTATGAACGCATGTTTCGCACTAAGGACATTTTAAACATAATCTTACATTTTTCTCTTAGTCAAAAATACATCTCAAGTGTTTTAAATGCCCTTTAAAACATGCATTCTTTAGCCATAATAATCAACCTAGGTTTGAACGGACAACCGCAAGTTAGCGAATCCTTTAGGGTGCCTAACCCCTTCCCTTTAGGATAATAAAGAACTCTTGCCCAGAATCTCATTAAGTTTAGCAGACCATTAAAATGGAGTTAATGTTTACTTTAAACTAGTTAACATTTAGGTGTCCTAATTCACCCAAAATAATTAGGTGGCGACTCCGCGAACCCTTTAGCATTGCTAGCACCTTTTAAACACCCTTAGCACCTTTTAGCATTCTTTCGCACCTTTAGCATTTTAGCATTCTTTTTAACTATTTAGCATTTTATTTTATTTTTCTAACATTTTATTAAGCAGGAGTTTATTCATAATGTCGCGGTCGAAAAAGGGCGTGACACAAATCCATGGAAGAAGTAGTAATAGTAACAACAATAATGCATAACCTAGCACAACCGGCTATCATACATAACATAAGCGCTACCGGCTTATCATACATAACATAAGCGCTACCGGCTTATCATAACATAAGCAAGTTAAGAATATCCCCTAACTTCTTATTAACATTATTAATATATCCTCTCATTTTAGTTTACCTAAGGCACTAACATGTCACTTAAGAGAACATCCGGGAATTCAACCCAAGTATCACGTCCTTCTAACCTTTTTGAGAATGACTCCTTTTTATATAAAACTTTCCAAGATACTAATAACCTTAGTATCAAGTTACGACTACTTTTCAAGACAAGTCACATTTCCTTTTTGAATATAATAGGCCTCTAAATCAAGCGACTTCAATTCCTTTAAAACGAAACAAGTATCATATACTTAAAACACTTCAAGTCCCTTAACTTTGAAAACTTAAGACGCCCTTAATACTTTTTAAAGAAAAGAGTTAATCCCCTTACTCACCAAACTTGACCATCCTTAAAACAAGTAAGGGATATCAAAGCCTTGTACGTCTACCGTACTACATAAGTGCAACTACTCATGCTCAAGAGGTAGGAAAGTTCCACATACCTCTTCGGGTCAAACCACTTGCAAGTCCAATATACCACGCGTAGTATGTCAACATATAATGACCATAATACGTCCATTAGCCTCTATCTTCAACGTAGAACATTCTAATTGAAAAGTCCCTTATTCCTACGGAAAATTGGACAACACTTCCTTTGTTTCTACATACTTTGCCACCCTTTTCAAGGCCGAACTCAATAACCAAATATGCCACCTTTAAGGCTCAACAATCCAATCAACACAAAGGGGATTACATGGCTAACTTGGACGTGTAAAATTCTGCCCCACAATACATAACAACTAATACAAACTAAAAAATCCACTTTGACAAATTTTGAGGTATAACACATAACTTCTTACCCAATTCCTTTTTAATCCAATTTCTTATCCAATTCCTACATGCAATACTTCTAAAGGTAATATTGACAACTATAAGTCCTTTCTTCCACACATGCAACATAATTTACTAGTACAAGATGAAGGATTGTTACCTTAGAGCTTACCCAAATTAGTCCAACAAAATCGCCTTGTCTTCTTTCCACAATCACCTCTACAAACCTCCTACAAGCTTGTCAACATGTTTCCTTCTTGCCACCTTTTCAGAATTTCTCTAGGCTTAGGTTTCTTCTTGAATTTCTAGAGAGAAGGGAGAGAGATTTTAGAGAGAAGGAGGAACCTTTTTTAGAGAGAAGAAGAAGCTTTAAAGAATGACCAAGTCTTCAAGACTTGGTCAATAAATAGGACATGCAAAAATCAGATGGGGGGGGGGACACTTGTCACCCTCCCATGGCCTTTTTTAAAACAAAACAGTTCTGATTTTTCCTCCCAGCCTCGCAGAACCCGCCTCGGCGCCGCGACCCTGCAGCCGGCGCCGCGGCGCTGAAACATCCGAGACTCTTCAGTACTTCCGGTGCCGCGGCCCTGCAACTTTAGTGATTATCCAGCTTATCCGGCGCCGCGGCGCTATGACCCCTGACCGATGTTGCTTTTCTGCTCGACTGCGCACTGAACTTGTAACTCCCATAACTTTCTACTCCGATGTCCTATCGACGAACGGTTGGTTGCGTTGGAAACTAGACTCAACGAACTATGTACTAGGCCTTTGAAACACCTAGGAACTCTCAATATAAAGGGACATAAACTACCTCAAAGTTGACTAACAACCCGTCCGAAACATTCCGTCAACCCATCATCTTAAAATTTAAGTCTCAATTCCTTTCGTATGTTCTCTAAAGCATGACCTTAACTACGAGGTGAAACATTCTCCCCCCTTAGAAACATTCGTTCCGAATGTTCCTTCTAGGCTTACTCAAATCACAATATCGACATAGACCCTCTTAACTATTCTTCTCGCAAATAAAGACGCTCCACATGGCCACAACAATAATTGAGCATAATTGCTAAATTTAAAAACTAACAATCAGGAAAGTGGGTTACCTGGAGGTGTAGGGAACAAGTGAGGATACTTCTTCATCATGTCCTCATCTTCTTCCCATGTCATTTCCTCCCTGTTCTCGTTCCGCCATAAGACCTTGACGGAAACCACATCCTTTGTCCGTAGTCGGCTAACCTGACGATCGAGTATCGCTATGGGACTCTCCTCATATGATAACCCCCTGTCACCTGGACATCACAAATCGAGTGCACTCTAGATGGATCTCCAATACATTTCCGCAACATAGACACATGAAAAACTGGATGTACTGCCTCCAGATCGGACGGCAGATCCAACTCATAGGCAACCTTGCCTACCCTACGGACAATCTGATAAGGCCCAATGTACCTTGGGCTAAGTTTCCCCTTCTTCCCAAATCTCATCACGCCCTTCATGGGTGATACCTTCAGGAAGACCCAATTATCCACCTCAAACTCCAAGTGTCGACGCCGATGATCTGCATACGACTTACGCCGACTACGGTGACAATAACCGCTCCTGGATAAGCTTCACCTTATCCACTGCCTGCTGAATCAAGTCTGGCCCGACTAACTGAACTTCTCCCACCTCAAACCAGCCTATCGGTGACCTGCACTTCCTCCCGTATAAGGCCTCATAAGGCACCATCTGGATAATAGAATGGTAGCTGTTGTTATATGCAAACTCCAAAAGAGGTAAATGATCCTCCCAGCTACCCCTGAAATCGATAACACAGGCCCGCGATATATCCTCAAGTGTCTGGGTAGTACGCTCGGCCTGTCCGTCGGTCTGAGGATGAAACGCAGTACTGAGACTCACCTGTGTCCTTAATCCCTTCTGGAAAGACCTCCAGAAGTTAGCTATGAACTAGGCTCCCCTATATGAAATAATCGATATAGGAACTCCGTGCAGTCTCACAATCTCTCGGATATACAATCTAGCATAATCCTCGACCGAAAAAGTCGTCCTGACTGGAAGAAAATGGGCTGATTTCGTCAGCCTGTCGACAATAACCCAGATGGAATCATGCTTCCTCTGAGTGTGAGAGAACCATGTAATAAAGTCCATATTGATCACCTCCCACTTCCAAGTCGGCATCTCTATCATCTGCAACAACCCACGGTGCTTCGTGCTCCACTGACTGGCGACAATCCGACATCTGCACACAAACTCCGCAACGTCCCTCTTCAGGCCATCCCACCAATATATACACCTGAGGTCATGGTACATCTTGGTCGACCCCGGATGAATAGAGTAACGAGCACTATGTGCCTCCCCCAGAATCTGCTGACGAAGTCCTGTCACATCGGGAACACACAACCTGCCCTCAAATCTTAGCACCCCATCAGGTGCTACCTCAAATAGACTCTTCTCCTCCCGAAGAGCTGTATCTCGATACCGCACCATAATCGGATCCTCATACTGTCGCCTCTTCACCTCCTCGACGATGGAAGACTCGGCGACCTCTCGAACCCGAACCCTACTACTATCAGAACCAACCAAACGAACCCCAAGGCTCGCTAGCTGATGTAACTCGCGGACCATGCCCCTCTTCTCTGGCTGCACACCTGACAGACTACCCATCGATCTGCGACTAAGGGCATCTGCAACTACATTGGCCTTCCCTGGGTGGTATAGGATATCGACATCATAATCCTTAAGTAGCTCTAACCACCGTCTCTGCCGCAAGTTCAGCTCCCTCTGGCTGAAGATATACTGGAGACTCTTGTGGTCTGTGTAAATATCCACATGAACTCCATATAAATAATGTCTCCAGATCTTCAAGGCATGAATCACTGCTGCCAACTCTAAGTCATGTGTGGGGTAATTCTTCTCATGCTTCCTAAGCTGTCGAGATGCGTAAGCTATAACTTTGTCGTGCTGCATCAGCACGCACCCAAGCCCGACACCCGACGCATCACAATAAACCACATATCCGTCTAAACCCTCTGGAAGAGTAAGAACTGGGGCGGTCGTCAATTTCTCCTTCAGTAACTGGAAACTCTCCTCACAAGCATCCGTCCACCGGAACATAGCTGCTTTCTGAGTCAGCCTAGTCAAAGGTGCTGAAATGGAAGCAAACTTCTCCACAAATCTCCGATAATAACCCGCAAGGCCCAAAAAGTTGCGCACCTCCGTTGGTGTAGTGGGTCTAGGCCAAGTCTTGACTGCCTCAATCTTTGCTGTATCAACCCGAATACCATCGGCCCCGATAACATGCCCTAAGAAAGCCACTGAAGCCAACCAAAACTCGTATTTCGAGAACTTGGCATACAACTGCCGGTCCCTGAGGACTCCCAATACCGCCCTCAAATGATCTGCATGCTCCTGCTCTGTGCGCGAATAAACCAGGATATCATCAATGAATACTATAACGAACATATCCAAGAATGGCTTGAACACCCGGTTCATCAAATCCATGAATATTGCTGGGGCGTTGGTCAACCCGAAAGACATCACCCTGAACTCATAGTGCCCATACCGGGTCCTGAATGCAGGCTTTGGGATATCTGCCTCTCTAACTCGCACCTGATGGTAACGGATCGCAGTCTATCTTGGAGAAACACTTCGCACCACATGTGGTCAAACAAATTATCAATCTCGGGAGGATATACGTTCTTGATAGTTACCTTATTCACTTCGTAATCAACACACGCAACGCCCCATCCTTCTTTACAAATAACAGCGCTCCCGGAGAGAAACACTAGGCTCGATAAAGCCTTTTTCCAAAGAAATCTTTCACTTGGTATTTCAATTCCTCAACTCAAGGTGCCATCTGTATGGTGGAATAGATATCGGTCAGTGTGCGGCGACATATCAATGCAAACTCAATCTCCTCTCGAGAGGATACGAGCTTCGTGCGGGAATACGTCCGGAAACTCTCTAACAACGGGCCGGTGAAGGTGCGGTATTTCGACCTCGATGTCGAATACCCAAACCATATGGTAGATATACCCCTTCTGCACCATCTTCCTAGCCTTGAGGTAAGAAATAAACCTACCCCTCGGCGATGCAATATTCCCTTTCCACTCGATAACCGGCTTACCAGGAAATTGGAACCGTACCAATCTCTCTCTACAGTCCACATTGGCATAGCAAGACGCTAGCCAATCCATACCCATAATCACATCAAAGTCCGTCATATCCAACTCTATCAAGTCGGCTAGAGTCTGACGACTGTATATAGTCACTGGGCAAGCCATATATACCCGCTCAGCTATTACCGAATCACCTACTAGCGTAGCTACCTCAAAAGGTTTTATGGACTCGGGCTCTATCCCTAATCTACCAGCAATATGAGGGGATATATAGGACAAGGTAGAACCCGGATCTATCAAAGCATATACATCACAACATGAAACCAATAATGTACCTGTGACGACATCCGTGACGCTTCGTCGTGGTGGCCGACATAACATAAATGCGGTTCAAGACCGCTGGGCTGGACCCTACCACGACCCTGCGCGGCTGCTGGTCCGTGAACACCATGCCCTCCGGGGCGCATAAAACCGAAGACGAAGATCCAAAGAATCGACTTCGGTGAGCCATAACATTCCGTCGCCTCGGTGGACAATCTCTCCTCAAATGGCCTGCGCATCACAAGAGTAACAAGCTCCTGGAGGAACACGACACCCCCCATAATGGCAATCGCCACATCGACCACACCGAGGTATAGGTGGCCTCATCTGACTGGAACTCTGGTCCCTCTGGGAACCCGAAGCCCTGGAGCCCTGTCCTGCCCCTGAATACCCTGTACGTCCGGAAGACGGTGGAGGAGCGCTCTGAACCGGCTGAGGTGCAAATCCGGTCTGCTGCTGAGGTTGTCTGCCTCGAAAACTACCAGAGGACCCTGCTGTCCTGGCCCTCTTCTGCTGATATCTGTCAATCCGTCGGCCCCTACGTTCCTCACACCCAAGTGCATAAGCCTGTATGCGGGCAATGTCCATGCCCGGCTGAAGAGCTACTCCCGTGCAACTCTTTGCTAAGTAATCATCGAGCCCTGTGACATAGAGGTGTACTCTGTCCTCCATGTCTACCACTAAAGCGGGTACATACCGAGCTAACGAGTCAAACTCTACGTTGTACTCCCGGACCGTCCGCCCACTCTGTCTCAACGTCAGAAATCTATCGGCCCGAGCTCTCCTCATCTGCGGAGGCAAGAAATGGCTAAGGAACGCCTATGAGAACTCGTCCCAAACAGCTGGAAGCGCATGCTCCCCCCTGGATAGTTCCCATGAATCATACCAGTCAACTGTAGTATCACGCAGCCGATGTGAACCCAATACTATCGACTCTGTCTCCGAGGCCCTGATCACTCTCATGATCCGCTGTAACTGTCGGATAAACTCTTGAGGATCATCCTCAGGCCTCGACCCATAGAACTCTGGTGGGCTGCAACTCAAAAAGTCCTGAAGTCTCAAGCTGTCAGATCTGGGGTGAACTACGGGTACAACCGGAACTGCTGCCTCCCGTCTGTCCTCCTGCATTGCCACGATCCTGGCTAATAACTGGGCCATCTCCTTGTAACCCATATCATCTGCTCCGGTGTATGGCTCGAGGCTCGGTACCGTGGTCTCGATGGCGCCTTGCTCCGAACTCTGCTGGGGTTGGCGACGTCGTGGAACTCGCCGTCCAAAACATCATCTCGAGTAAAGGCGGGCGGCGCCTCGTAACCCTCGTGTCTACTAGCGGCTCCTCGGTTGCCTTGCCGCCAGGCGCGGTTGCCTTGCGTGGAGGCATAACTGATACATAAAAATATGTCAGAGGAAGTTCAACCTATAACACAGCTCTATTGCAAGATCTTAGAGTGAAAGAATGGAAACCAATCCTAAATATCCTGTAGCCTCCTGATTATAGATGTGGTGCACAACACACCGATAATCAAGACTCTACTAGATACGACCTGTAGACCCTTTCCGAGGATTAACTGCTATGATACCACTTTTGTCACGACCCGACCTCGGACCCGTGACTGGTGCCTTACCCCGGGCACCCTTGTGATACAACATCAGAGAAAAACCAGCGGAAAAATAAACTCATAACAAGAAACCATATAGAATATAAAGCAGGCTAACCCAAAATGGCTACCTTTAAATATAACAAAAATTGAACAGTTACATCCTTAACAACCCAATTTATAACAGGACTACAGACCTCTAAGAATGTGTAACCACTATGACGAGACATGGCCCCGTCATACCCATGAATGTACATAATATCTACAGCATCAGGGAGAACCGTACCAAAAGTCAAGCCTCCGAAGAAGTGGAGCTTCTGACACATGAGCAAAGATCCTAAGAATGAGGATCCACCACCTGCTTACCCCTACCTGCGGCATGAACGCAGCCCCCGAGGAAGGGGGTCAGTACACAATATGTACCAAGTATGTAAAACTGGAAAATACTGTAATAATATCATAAGTCTAAAATAAGCTGGAATCATGGAAGAAAATCAATTTACAATGCACCGTGCCTTACTAACAATGAGAGTAACAAGTATAAACTTTACTGCATAAAAATAGGAGGCTCATGATCAAAACAGGGTCCCTCGCCCGCAGTATCATTAAGCAATCCTACTCCTGAGACTATTTCACCCGCATAGGTCATGTGGACCCGCATGAGGTCATCCGCCTCGCATGAGACTATTTCACCCGCATGGGACTATTTCACCCGCATGAGGTCATCCGCCTCGCATGAGACTATTTCACCCGCATGAGACTATTTCACCCGCATGGACCCGGTGGGCCCGCATGAGTACAAGCGCCGCACTCTCATCATGGGTAGCAAATCCATGGAAGAAGTAGTAATAGTAACAACAATAATGCATAACCTAGCACAACCGGCTATCATACATAACATAAGCGCTATCGGCTTATCATACATAACATAAGCGCTACCGGCTTATCATAACATAAGCAAGTTAAGAATATCCCCTAACTTCTTATTAACATTATTAATATATCCTCTCATTTTAGTTTACCTAAGGCACTAACATGTCACTTAAGAGAACATCCGGGAATTCAACCCAAGTATCACGTACTTCTAACCTTTTTGTGAATGACTCCTTTTTATATAAAACTTTCCAAGATACTAATAACCTTAGTATCAAGTTACGACTTACGACTACTTTTCAAGACAAGTCACATTTCCTTTTTGAATATAATAGGCCTCTAAATCAAGCGACTTCAATTCCTTTAAAACGAAACAAGTATCATATACTTAAAACACTTCAAGTCCCTTAACTTTGAAAACTTAAGACGCCCTTAATACTTTTTAAAGAAAAGAGTTAATCCCCTTACTCACCAAACTTGACCATCCTTAAAACAAGTAAGGGATATCAAAGCCTTGTACGTCTACCGTACTACATAAGTGCAACTACTCATGCTCAAGAGGTAGGAAAGTTCCACATACCTCTTCGGGTCAAACCACTTGCAAGTCCAATATACCACGCGTAGTATGTCAACATATAATGACCATAATACGTCCATTAGCCTCTATCTTCAACGTAAAACATTCTAATTGAAAAGTCCCTTATTCCTACGGAAAATTGGACAACACTTCCTTTGTTTCTACATACTTTGCCACCCTTTTCAAGGCCGAACTCAATAACCAAATATGCCACCTTTAAGGCTCAACAATCCAATCAACACAAAGGGGATTACATGGCTAACTTGGACGTGTAAAATTCTGCCCCACAATACATAACAACTAATACAAACTAAAAAGTCCAATCTGACAAATTTTGAGGTATAACACATAACTTCTTACCCAATTCCTTTTTAATCCAATTTCTTATCCAATTCCTACATGCAATACTTCTAAAGGTAATATTGACAACTATAAGTCCTTTCTTCCACACATGCAACATAATTTACTAGTACAAGAGGAAGAATTGTTACCTTAGAGCTTACCCAAATTAGTCCAACAAAATCCACTTGTCTTCTTTCCACAATCACCTCCACAAATCTCCTACAAGCTTGTCAACATGTTTCCTTCTTGCCACCTTTTCAGAATTTCTCTAGGCTTAGGTTTCTTCTTGAATTTCTAGAGAGAAGGGAGAGGAATTTTAGAGAGAAGGAGGAACCTTTTTTAGAGAGAAGAAGAAGCTTTAAAGAATGACCAAGTCTTCAAGACTTGGTCAATAAATAGGACATGTAAAAATCAGATGGGGGGGGGGGGGACACTTGTCACCCTCTCATGACCTTTTTTAAAACAAAACAGTTCTGATTTTTCCTCCTAGCCTCGCAGAACCCGCCTCGGCGCCGCGACCCTGCAGCCGGCGCCGTGGCGCTGAAACATCCGAGACTCTTGATGCCGCGCGCGGCCATTTGTCCGCGCGGCTGCAACTCGGTGATTATCCAGCTTATTCGGCGCGCGACCTGCATCCGCGCCGTACTGGCCCGACCGATGTTGATTTTACGCTCATCGCGCCGAACTTGTAACTCCCATAACTTTTTACTCCGATGTCTTATCGACGAACGGTTGGTTGCGTTGAAAACTAGACTCAACGAACTATGTACTAGGCCTTTGAAACACCTAGGAACTCTCAATATTACGGGACATAAACCGCCTCAAAGTTGACTAACAACCCGTCAGAAACATTCCGTCAACCCATCATCCTAAAATTTAAGTCTCAATTCCTTTCGTATGTTCTCTAAAGCATGACCTGAACTACGGGGTGTAACAGCTCAGCTGTAGCAGCCTCTTCTGCCCTGCTGCTTTGGCATCCATGTTTAGCTTTCTCATTGCCCAATAAGCTCTATGTTCCAACTCTACTGGCAGATGACATGCTTTACCAAAAACTAACTTATATGGTGACATTCCAATTGGTGTTTTGAATGCTTTCATTGCACGCCATCGTCGTCATCGGTTTGATAGACCAATCCTTCCTCGAGCTATCCACCGTCTTTTCCAATATGCTCTTCACTTCGACCTTACCGCTTGCCCATTCGGCGAGGTGGTAGGCAAGTGTGGTGCGGTGGTAGACTCCATATCGGGAAAGCAATGAATTCGGTACTGTTGCAAAAGTGACTTCGCCGTCAGCGATGATGGCCCTCGGAGTGCCAAACCTTGTGAAAATATTCTTTTGAAGGAATCTTTGAACAGTCTTACTGTCGTTTTCTTTCGTGGCTACTGCTTCTACCCATTTGGACACATAATCTACTGCCAGAAGGATATACTGATTCCCAAAGGATGGCGGGAATGGACCCATGAAGTCGATCCCCCACACATCAAATAGTTCTACTTCCAATATCCCATGCGAAGGCATTTCATTTCGTCTTGAAATGTTCCCTGTTCTTTGACAACTATCACATCTCTTCACAAAGGCATGGGCATCTTTAAAAAGTGTTGGCCAATAGAACCCGCTGCGATGCCTTTCTTCTTGTTCTTGATGCCCCAAAGTGTCCACCACATGGTAGGGTATGACAATGAGTGAGAATCTGGTGCATCTCCTTCTCTGGTATACATCGCCTGATGACTTGATCGGAATAGTGTTTGTATAACATCGGCTCCTCCCAATAGTAGTGTTTTACTTCGGAGTAAAACCTCTTCACTTGCTGTCTTGTCAATCCTGGGGGTATTACCTGAGCTGCAAGAAAATTAACAAAATCAGCGTACCAAGGTAAATTAAAACTCGCACTTACTTGAAACAGTTGTTCATCTGGGAAGTGATCATTTATCTGCACATCCTTGGTGTTCTGGCTCTCTGTGTTCTCAAGCCTTGACAAGTGGTCTGCAACTGAATTCTCTGTCCCCTTCTTGTCACGAATTTCCACGTCGAATTTTTGTAGTAGCAAGACCCATCGAATGAGGCGAGGTTTTGCATCCTTCTTTGTCATCAAGTACTTTATGGCATAATGGTCAGTGTATACTATCACCTTATTTCCAATCAAGTATGGCCTGAATTTCTCAAATGCATACACTATTGCTAGCAATTCTTTTTCTGTAGTCGCGTAATTTAACTGTGCATCATTCAGAGTTTTACTAGCATAGTAAATGGATCTAAATACCTTATCGATTCTCTGTCCAAGCACTGCTCCCACTGCATAATCACTTGCATCGCACATTAGTTCAAATGGGAGCTCACAGTTTGGTGCAATGACTATGGGTGCTGAAATGAGCTTCTCCTTGAGTGTCTGAAAAGAGGTCATGCATTCCTTATTGAATTCAAAAGCAACCCCCGTCATTAGCAAGGTGGAAAGGGGTTTTGAAACCTTTGAAAAATCCTTGATGAATCTTCTATAGAAACCCGCATGCCCAAGGAAACTTCTGACTCCTTTCGTTGATACTGGAGGTGGTAGATTTTCGATTACTGAAATCTTTGCTTTGTCTACCTCAATACCTTGGTTTGATATTTTGTGTCCCAGGACAATCCCTTCTTTTACCATAAAATGACACTTCTCCCAGTTGAGCACAAGGTTAGATTCTTCACATCGGTTTAACACTGCTTTCAAGTGCCTCAAACATTCGTCGAACGACGCCCCAAAAACCGAGAAATCATCCATAAAAATATCTATAGTCCTATCCACCATGTCTGAGAAAATTGTCATCATACACCTCTGAAAGGTCGCCGATGCATTGTAAAGCCCGAATGGCATCCTTCTGAATGCAAATGTACCAAAAAGGCACGTGAATGTCGTCTTTTCCTGATCTTCTAGCGCTATCGCAATCTGATGATACCCTGAGTAACCGTCCAGAAAACAGTAGTAGTTGTGCCCCGCAAGTCTATCCAACATCTGATCTAGAAATGGCAACGGGAAGTGGTCTTTTCTGGTTGCCTTGTTCAATTTGCGATAGTCAATGCAGATTCTCCACCCAGTAACTGTTCTAGAAGGAATGAGCTCGTTCCTTTCGTTGGTCACTACTGTCATACCACCCTTTTTGGGTACCACTTGCACTGGACTCACCCATGCGCTGTCAGATATATGATAAATTACTCCAGCATCGAGCCATTTCATGATTTCCTTTCTGACTACCTCTTTCATGTTTGGGTTTAGTCTCCTTTGTGCCTCAATGGATGGTCTGCTCTCCTCATCTAGACGGATCTTATGCATTACTGTTGACGGACTTATCCCCTTTATGTCTGCTAATGTCCACCCAATGGCACGCCATGAGCCTCGGTACTCTCGTGACTTATCGGTCTCTCGTGGATAGGTGGCATGAAATGATCACTGGTAAGGATTGATCTTCACCTAGATATTGGTATTGTAAATGATTGGGTGGGATTTTTAACTCTAACTCTGGAGCCTTCTCTGTGGATGGTATTGATCTTTCTGGCATCTGCCCAAGCTCTTCATATCTCTTTCTATCCCATTTCTCATAAGAATTCATCTAATTTGCATACTCCATCAGCCTTGGGTCGTTTCCACTACTATCATCCTATTTGGTCAGTACTTCTTCAAGCGTATCATCATTTCTGAACCCTTTGTCTGACACTGCATCTTCGATAATATCAATGGCCGAACAGTTATCACTTGCATCTGGGAAGGTTGCTACCCGAAAAACATTGAAAATCACCTCTTCTTCTTCCACCCGAAGTTTCAACTCCCCTTTGTGAACATCGATGAGAGCTTGTACTGTGGCTAAGAAGGGTCTGCCAAGTATGATGGGGATTATGTCATTATCTTTTATGTCTAAGATAACGAAATCAGCGGGAAAGATGAACTTGTCCACCTTTACCAACACATCCTCGATGACTCCTCTAGGGTGGACTATGGAGCGGTCAGCTAACTGCAAAGTGATGTTTGTAGGTTTGACTTCTCCCATTCCAAGTTTGCAGAAAACTAGATAGGGCATCAAATTTATGCCTGCCCCCAGATCGCACAACGCTTTCTGACATTCAAACTTTCCAATAGTGCATGAGATGGTGAAGCTCCCTGGATCTTGTAATTTTTGATGTAGTTTTCTCTGTAGGATGGCACTACATTCTTCATTCAACACCACTGTTTCGTAGTCCTCTATCCTCCTCTTTTTGCTAAGAATATCCTTCATGAACTTTATATAGCTCGGCATCTGCTCTAGTGCTTCAGTAAACGGGATATTGAGTTGCAATTGTTTGAGGATTTCCACAAATTTAGAGAATTGCTTGTCAAGAGCACATGGTTTTAGCCTCTGGGGGTATGGTATCTTCACCTGGGGTGCGTTCACAAGAGCTTCCACCATTGTTTAGGCTTCCGGGCTCTGGGCGCCGCGGCCCTGCAACTCGGCGCCGTGGCGCCTACAGTTCTGCACTGTCCCAGAATCTTCGGCGCCGCGACGCTGCTCGATGGCGCCGCGGCTCTGCAGCTGCTGCGAATTTTCTGCTTCCACAGATTCGACATTTTTCAGGTCAATCGCCTGACATTGCTTTTTTATATTTCCTCCCATATGTGCAGAGTGCTTTTCTTGCATTCCGCTGCTCAGCATGCCCGCGAGTTGTCCTATTTGCGTTTCCAATTTCTTCAAGGACACTCTCGTTTCGTCCATGAACTTAGTTTGGTGCTTAGTCAACCTGAGTATAGCTGCTCGTAACCCATCCTGCTGTGGGGCTGGAGGATTACCTTGTTGATAGTAGTAATCCATGTCTTCAGGGTCCTTGAGATGAATCAAAACCAACAACGGATCACGGCACACTGGTTTTCACAAAAATAAAAGAAATAGTAACTAATAAAAACAAAAAATAAAAACCAAATTAGAAATTAAGAATAGATAAAATGATATTGAACTATGCTAATCCCCGGCAACGGCGCCAAAAACTTGATGCGCGATTTAATGCACACACTTACGCAAGTGCACGTGTCGAGTCAAGTAATATAGTCTTAGAAGACCGAGTTATCGTCCTCAGGGATTAGTGCTCAAGTACCAAATTCTATTCTATGTTATCTATTTGGTGACCGATAATTGATTTGTTGTTTATGACTCTAATTATGAAAACTAATTAAACTATGTTGTTTTACTTCAGTAATGTGGAAATAGGGCTTCCAAATCTCCTCAACTATCCGCTTAACTTACTTATTAATGCAATTGATTATGGTTCTTCTTCTATTTTGAGATAGCAGGTTTACTAAGCCGTTTTATACTCCTGTTAAGGTTATATAAACACTCAACCCCAGTACAACACCTTTCTACCTTTCGGTGATAAGGTTGACTCTAGAGGAGGATTAAGACCAAAAACCTCATTAATGCTACACAAGTATCGGGGTACTTTCGTCCGCGATTTAACCTATGTTTATCCAACTACAACATATTCACAACCTCCCCTTTCAGATTTCGGTTAGAAATCATAAGAATTATGATAATTAATGATCAGGTAATTACCAAGCAATCAAAACATATATTGAATAAATCTCAGCAATAAGAAGAAGAACCAAGAACATGCATTAATTCATAAAGAAAAGGTTCAAGTGAATTGATATGGAAAGCCCTAAGTAGATTTAGTTCCTAGCCATAGACATGACAAGAACTAATTCAATATCCAACATAAACTGTAAAGAAAGTAAAACAAGAACAAGAAATTACTAAGATAAGGTCTCCAATCTTGATCTCCCAAGTGTTGTGATTTTGCAAGAAGAGGAACCCTTAAATCTGACCTAGGGTTCTATTTTTATAGCATCCAAAACGTGATGCATTTTTTCCTTCAGGCCTGGCCCATTGACAATTCAATTTTCTGATTTTTCCCGCTTCGGCGCCGCGGCCCTGCAACTGGCGCCGCGGCGCCGGAACTTCTGCAATCCTCTGAAGATTAGGCGCCGTGGCGCCTGGCTCTGTGTTTGGGCCGCATGGCCTCTTGTTATTTTGTGCTCTTCGCCACTTTCTCGCTTTTCGAGCTCTGGAACCTCTGTTTTTGCCCTCTTTTTGCTCCTTTTTCGCCAATGAGCCACTTTAAACCAATATGACTCAAAAGAAAGAAAATCTATCCTAAAACGACACATATTTGTACAAAAATGGACAAAAGACTCACTAAAAATGACTCAAAAGGTGTATATAAAATACACCGATCAATCATCCGGACAATTATGAAGATACGATCATGGAATCAAAGAACGTATGGTTCTTTGAAGACACATTTCCATATAAGGAAAATAACATAACCTCTTGCAAATGAAGTTATGAGCAAACCTCTGATGAACTATGAGTCACTGACTATCTAGATCGAAACGGTTCAGATCTAGTAAATTCTGAAGTAGCTGATGATCCGGAATTTAGTATTCCAGATTCTCAGGAATTGAAAGATTCAGAGATGGAACCAATGCAAAGCAAAAGGGCACGAAAGGACAAGTCCTTCGGTCCAGACTTTGTAGCTTATTTGGTTCAGGATGAACCACGTACAATCGCCGAAGAATTGTCAACTCCAGAAGCACCGCTGTGGAAGAAAGCTTTAGAAAGTGAGATAGAATCCATTCTGCATAACCACACTTGGGAGTTGGCAGAAATTCCCCCAAGATACAAACCGTTGGGTTGTAAGTGGATCATTAAACGAAAGTTAAAGGCAGATGGTTCTATCGACAAGTACAAAGTTAGGTTAGTAGTCAAGGGTTATCGCCAAAAGGAGGACCTTGATTACTTCGACACCTACGCTCCGGTGTCGAGAATGACATCCATACGTATGTTCATAGCTATCGCCGCCTTGCGGGATCTTAAAATACATCAAATGGATGTTAAGACTGCCTTCCTAAATGGTGATTTGGAAGAAGAAATATATATAGATCAACCTGAGGGGTATGTGGTTCCAGGATAAGAGACAAACGTATGTCGGCTTGTTAAATCGTTGTACGGGCTGAAACAAGCCCCTAAACAATGGCACAAGAAATTTGATAGTACTCTACTATCAAAAGGATATACCATTAATGGAGGTGACAAATATGTCTACATGAAAGGAAATGTAAAATCCTTCGTCATGATATGTCTATATGTAGATGAATTGTTGATCACTTAATAATCCTAGAGACTAAGAACATGTTAAAACAGTGTTTTGACATGAAAGATATAGGCATTACAGATGTCATATTAGGGATCAAGATCTCTAAGACATCTAATGGACTGGTCTTATCTCAATCTCACTACATCGAGAATGTACTGAAGAAATTTGGGATATTCGACAGTTCACCGGTATCAACACCATTGGATATAAGTCAAAAGCTTGACAAATATCTGGGTAAGGCCATACGCCAGGAGCGATATGCGCAAGTGATTGGTAGTCTGATGTATATCACAAATTGCACTCGACCTGATATAGCTCATGCAGTCAATAAATTGACTAGGTTTACTCGAAATCCAAGTGAGGATCACTGGAAAGGTTGAACAGGAGGCAACCACTATCAGGTTAGTAGCGGAATGACTTACCCATTCAGTGACTTTGGGAGCGTAGGATTGAAGAGATAGGGCGAGAGAAATCCGCTTCTTCGTAACCACGATATGAGATACTACGGTTCCTAAAGTTCATGATACACTTCGGGTTACACTATTCAAGATATCCAGCAGTAGTAGAGGGGTACATCGATGCAAACTGGATATCTGATAGCGATGACATCAAGTCCACCAGCGGATATATTTTTACAATCGGTGGTGGATCTGTGTCTTGGAAATCCTCTAGGCAAACTCTTATTGCCCGATCCACGATGGAGTCAGAATTTATCGCTTTAGATAAAGCGAAAGAGAAAGCTGAGTGACTTCATGGTTTTCTAGAGGATGTCCCATGTTGGGATTATCCCGTGTCTTCTGTAATGATCCACTGCGATAGTCAGTCGGCTCTAGGAAGGGCACGAAGTTCAATATACAACGGTAAGTCTCGTCATATTCGACGGAGACATGAGTCTGTTAGGCAGTTGATCACCTCAGGTATTATTTCCATTGATTACATAAAATCTAAGGAAAATATCGCAGATCCCTTGACGAAGGAAATACCCAAAGATCAGTTGTTCTACCTGTCTAGGGGAATGGGCTTAAAACCCAAACTATAAGAATCGCTATAGTGGACACCCAACCTTACAGACTGGAGATCTCAGGAATAAGGTTTAATGGGAAAACTAAACTGTAAAGGTTCCGTGAGTGTTTCGGTGGAAACAAGAGCACTTCGGATAATGTGTCTTTCTTAAGAAACATAATCCAAGGCCGTTCCCGTGATATACAAAAAGTGCTACCTGTAAGAGGGGTAAATGATAAATTTCCAAATCTTTAATGATCCTCAAAAGTTGAGGTTAGGTTGGTGAAATTTTTAATGGTTCCTAACGCTCGTGTAGCCGGGTATTACAAGATACCTTGTAGGAAACCACTTATTTAAGTGCGAGGACAGACCACCTCAAATGAACGCACTTAAGAATCCAAGGGTGTCCACGACCCACGATGGACAAAACACTAGAAAGATTGAGTAGGAAAGGTGTTGTGTTGGTACCATTGTCTTGGCATATACTAAACATTGACGGTTCAAGACATCACGTTCGCCGCGCAGTAAATATGTCCGATGGTATTCTACTATGGAAGGTTCAAAGCTCCGGCTACCTCTCCGGATGCAACATCGTTCCGCCAAGTGATTGCTAGAAAGGCACCATGTGCGTGCACCAAAATCTCTTCCAAGAGGGGATTGTTGGAAATATTTATTAAACGTGAAATAAAGTAAATCCTATTAATTAGGAATCGAACAATTGAGGCCCCAGACGTAGGAAACCTTGTTTCCACACACGTGCACATGTAGTGCCAATGATCAAAATTTCCTTAATGGAAGAGATATTGATACGTATACGAATTGTTTGAGACATAAGGTAATATACGGTTATTGGTCAAATGACGAATGATTTCACGTTGGTAAATGAAGGAAGAAGTGTATAATATGTAAAGATGAAATGAATCAGAAATCACCATGAAACCGAGAAGGGTCGCGGCTCCTCCTCTGAAGGGTCGCGCCTCTAATTGAAGTTTCAATTCCAGTAACTCACCGGAATTGAAGGGCCGTGACTCTAATTGACGTTCGGTTCGGTGAGTTCTCGAAGGCTGAAGCGCGACTCTCTCCGAAGGGCGCGACTCGCCATCGCTTTAATCCGTTGGAGGTGAATTACAAACTGATTCTTGGGCTGACTTTGGAGTATTTATTCTCCATTATTTTGCTCATGTAACTCCAAATTCAAGACATTAACATGGCATTCATGGCCATTACTTAGCCATTTGGTGGGTCATCATCTACACACTATAAAATGAGACACAAGACTCATTTGGAAACACACTTGAAATCTGAAACACTTCATCCTCTCTTGCAATCACAAAACACTCAAAGATCTTTCTTCCAAAGCAAACACTTGAGTTCCCTTTGCTCATTTGTTTGATTGATGTTTTATCTTGAGAGATAAGTTGTCATTACAACCGTTAAAATGATATACGGGGCAATATTATCTTAAGGATATATCAAGAATTTGGTCGACTCAGCAAGCCCTTATATTTGATCATTTCCAGATTTCTAACAAATAGTTGTTGTTGTTATTTTTCCGTTCTACACATTACCACTCACACTATGAGTGTATGAAAAATTGCAAGAGAGGAGAGGATTTTCTGAAGTGTGTTCTTACAATTGAGCCAATGACATCAATTTATAGGGTGATGAATGTGTCTTCCTAATTAACCAAATAATGACCATTGATTTTGAGGTTCATGAGCCAAATAATGGAGAGTTATTGCTCCAAAGTCAGCCCAAGAATCAGTTTTATTTCTTATCCAACGGTCTGGAAACCGTCGAAGCGTTGCGGCCTTGCATGGAGGCGCCGTGGCGCTGGCTGGAGGCGCCGCGACGCTCCGCGGGGTTTTCTGACTCGTTTCATCTTTTTATACATCGTACACTTCTTTCTTCATTTACCAACGTGAACCATCGTCATTTGGCCAATAACCGTCTATCATTTCATGTCCCGAACATATCATATATGTACCAATATCTCTTTCACTAGAAAATTTGCGATCCTTGGTACAACGTGTGCACGTGTGTGGAAACGAGGTTTCTGATATGCGGAACCTCAATTATTCGAGTCATAAATAATAGGATTAACTATATTTACGTTTAATAAATTTCCAACACTCAAAACTCTTTGCGGCAAAAGTGGGTACTGGTAGGTCACGAAAAAAAAGAGAAGCAAAATAGTAGTGTGGTAAAAAGTAAAAACTTATAATGTTTACATCAAACTAGTACTTACAATTTACCATGGTTAAATAACTTGATGAAGTAAAAATATATGTTAATTGATTATAATTAAGTAAAAAAAAGTTTATATTCAAACACATTATATACATATATTGGCTTGATATAAACACACGACGCGGATACGTTTTTGCTAGTATTATATAATTGGTGCATCAAAACAAACAAAAACCTGAAAATGGTATTTATGAAATAATATGTTTAATTCTTTTTTTCTGTCATTGCACTGAACCGTACTTTTGCTTCGTTCGGACATTTAGAAATTATCAATGTTTGGTTCACAAATTAAAAGGTGTTTCAACTTCAAGTTGGAAAAAGCTATTTAAAATAAAAACTTATTTGAAAAATATTTTAATTAAAAATGAACCTCCACTCACCAATCTTTGATTCTTGTTTCCAGTTAATTCACGCAAAGACAATTAAAATCTGTCCTTTCAGAGACATCCTATAAAATTAATAGAAAAGACAACTAATTCTTACCCAAAACAAAAGAAAAGTAACTACAAAAGTTACAGTTCAGTAACTTCAGTTTGCCCATGACTTCACTTGCAAAAACTGAAGTCTGTCATTTTGCAAGTTGAAGGTCGGTTTACAAATATTGAACTTTTATAATTATAATACTAGTAAAATATCATAAAGTAACCTTGTTAATGAGTATTTCATACAAAACCCTACCTTAGAAAAAAATTATATTTAAACACAATTTTACCTTTCGACTACTTTTTTTCCAACTAACTCTACAAACTTTCTCCATAAAATACATCTTGGCATCTTGCTACCAAAAAATATTTTACAAAAAATACATTTCTCAAATAAAAAAACCCATCTCTATGATCACTCCAAATGACACCTTAATTAAATCACACAAACATATCCACTTTTTTTTTGTTGTGAAGGCATGTGCATACTTTTTCGAGTGCGCCTGAGGTAAACTCGGGACGTAATAGCACGCAAACCACATCAGGTCATTAACCACATCGATGCCCATGTGTGTGAGCTCAACCAAAAAAGTTTATGCAGGAGATCGAACTCGTGATCTTGCGGTTCCGCGCTCTACTGCTACACCAACTTGGCTAACCTTGTGGGTACACAAACATATCCACTTAGGGAAGTAACTGGGAGTAGTGCAGTTGTGATTAGCTAAAGAATAGTAACTAAATCCTAACATTGAGGAGTGTCTTTCTCTCCTTCAACCGTTACTTGTGCTTTAGGTTATTTTCTACCGCTTTCTTCTTTGTTTTACCACAGATTTATAAGAGCAATTACATAAACCTCTTTTATTTTATGGTAAAACGTTCATACGACGTTTATGTAAAACTATGTCAATTTACTAAGTGACATATAGTAATTATGATGGAAAGAGAAAAACCTAAGTGCAAACATATATCATATATTTATTCATGTATACAGAACGTTCTCTTGCAAATTTTGTAGCAAAACCATCTTTGTACGAACGTTTCTTTGAGTTAGACCAATTTTTCAGTTTCATTTCAAGTAACATATAATAAAATCATATAGGTTATTTTTAAAGTTAAAAACTGAAGGTAAAAAAAGAACTTAAGGAGAAAATCGAAGGCATTGTTCTTGGATTTGGTAGGGATCTAGTAGTTTAGTTGGTTGATTATCTGAAATTTTACCTTATTAGTGAGGGTTCAAATTCCCACGTTGTAATTCTCTTCCCCATTTCTCATTCCCCTACTCCATACGTAATAAAAAAATTAAAAAAGAAAAAGAAAAAAGAAGGCTTGGACCTTAACCGGAATTCAACCCTATAACCCTATTTTTAACATTAAGTCAAGAAATAATATACGTTCAACACGTCTCTAAATTCGTCACCACATTCGTTTAGCATACATATTCTAAACAAGTTTTGTTCGTTCAGTTATAATTCTGCGTCCTTTTTATTAACGTATATTATAAAATATATAGAGTATGCAACTTGTAGGATGAAGATTGTTTAAGTCCATATAAGGAGTTCATGTTTCCTTTTCATATCCGATGTGAGCCTCTTAACACTTTCCCGTACGCCTAACTAGAGCGTGAATAATATAATTTGGGGGCCCAACATCGGTGAACAATGAATTGAAATGGGTCTGGTTCTGAAAATATGCAGAGGAGATAGTATACAGGGCTAAAATGACAAACTGCAAGATAATGTCCACTTCGGTCTACTCAAAATCAAAGCTTAGTGACGTTGATGGTAATCCGATGACCGATCCAACCCTTTACATGAGTTTTGCATGTGCACTACAATATCTTATTTTCACTAGGCCTGATATTGTATATGTTGTTCAACAGGTGTGCTTATTCATGCATCTCCCAGGGAGCCTTATTTTACTGCCCTGAAGCCTATCATTCGATATGTTAAGGGCACACTTGATTATGGATTGCACTTATACCCCTCAGCACCGAGCAGGTTGTTATCATATACAGATGTTGATTGGGCAGGTTGTCCGGATACACGACTCTCCACCTCTGGCTATTGTGTGTTCTTAGGGAATAATCTCATCTCATGACCTGCCAAGAGGCAAGTCACATTATCAAGTTCGAGTGCAGAAGTAAAATATAAAGGAGTTGCAAATGTTGTTGTTGAGATCTGTTGGCTCTGAAACCTTTTTTTGGAGCTTCGATGTCCCTTGGGTAAGGCGTCTTTGGTTTACTGTGATAACATATCCGCCATATATCTATCTCATAATCCGGTTCAACATCAGCGAACCAAACATATTGAGATGGATATCCACTTTGTTCGTGAGAAGTTTGCTCTCGATCATGTTAAGGTGTTGCATGTACCTTCTTCGTATCAGTATGCAACATCTTCATAAAAGGTCTTCCTAAATAACTATTCATCGACTTCAGATTCAGTCTTAGCGTCCTGCTTCCTCCCGCTCCGACTGAGGGGGTGATTAACATATATTATAAATATACTCTATATATTTTGTAATATTTAGTGTTGTATAATTATGGTAGATATATGATCCTTATTGTATTGAGATTTCACATTGTACACACTATATATATTTATATTAACGAGAAAGACTCTCCAATAAAGATTAATACATTCCTACGCTTTTTATCTGAATAAAATCAATATTTAAATTCAAAATCAAACTTTATGAGATCAAATTGGCCTCCTAACGGTATGTGTTCGAGAACAATTCTACTCCATTTTGAAGTAAAGTAAGCTGCTCTTTTCTTTTCTTTTTTTAAAACAATCCTACGTATTATTATTTTGCAAGAAATAAATAAATAATTTATTTCAGCTAGCCCCAAGAGCCTCCATTTACACTCTATCTTGCGCCTTATACTTCAAATTTTTCAGCATATTTGCGCTAAATGATACTATTAATGTTAAGAGTCTCACATCAGATATGAAATGAGAATATGAACTTTTATATGAATTTGAATAATCCTCACCCTATAAACTAGCTATTGGAATTGAGTTAGACCCAAGATCCATTCTTTACATGGTATCAGAGTCAGACCATTTCAATTCTTTGTTCACCGATGTTGGACTACCAAATTATATTATACACGCTCCAGTTAACAAGGTCTGGACGTGCGGGGGAGTGTTAAGAGTCCCATATCGGATATGGAATGAGACGTGAACTCTTTATATGGACTTGGACAATCCTCACCAGTGGCGGACACAGAGAATTTTCAAACTGGGTGCACACATTTAATAAAGTTTAAAAATCATTCGGGTGCCCAAATTTAATAAAGTTTACAAATCATAATTGTCCCCTACGCGTTTTCATATTTTGAAAACGTTTAATTACATCATCATTTGTAACGCTCTTAAGCAAATATTTTTCAATAAAACATACAAGACAATCATTTAAAAATTGATCACAAATTCGGTTTCGTAGATCCGTCTTGATAATATTCATTGCAGAGAAGCATCTTTCCACACTTGCTGTTGCTACCGGCAAAATCAATGCGAACTTCAAAAGCCGACACACCAATGGGTACGACAAGTATTTTCGTGTTTGCACAAGCAATGTAGATAGATCAACAAGCCCCTCCAATCGACTGAATCTGTCATCTGATCGCAAATCCATAATATATGTCTCTAATTGAATTTCAAGCATCATATAATCAACTAGAGAGAAATCATCCGGATAAAACTGAGCCATTCTTACCAAGACTTATCCATTCTTACCAGAAGCATCGCGGCAGTGAAGTGGAAACTAGAATCGCAAGGTCCAATGGGAAGGGTTTGCAGAAGAGATGAAAGGAGAGAAGGTCGAAGAAGAGAGAGAGATTTCAATATATTTTTGATAATTGAAAAGTGGTCATAACTTTGTCTCTTATAGACAAGGACTACAATAGTAAATACTCCCTCAGTTCTAAAATAGATGATTGTCTAGGAAATTTTTACTTTTTCACAATAGTTGATTGTTTGCAATTTCAATGTACTTTTAATCTTATTTTCTCCATTTTACCCCTACTTTGAAAGTATTTTTTATGAGATAAATATGTAATGATTGATTTGCTTTTAATGATTGTAGGGTATATTAGTAAACTATCACAATCTCTTAATAAAACACTTTATTCCTAGACAATCATCTATTGTGGAACAAAAGGAGTACTAAACAACATAAAAGAAAACTTAAGGGACTAAAAGTGATAATTAATAAAAATTAGTCACATTATAGAATTGTGACAGTTTCAAATAAACGTTGGTAAACGCGGACCACGGTTGTTTCTCCACTTTTCTGGAACTAAAGAGAAATATTTCATATGTAAAATTTCTTACTTATATTTCAACTTTCCTCAGTAGCACTTCTCCAATACTATTTTTGCCATGCATTTCAGTCAATCCAACACTATAGGTGAGTCACGTTGAAAATGATAGGTGAGTCACCTTGTAAAACGGACGTTGTTTTACAAGGTGATAAAAAAAAAGTGGGTGCACTTGCACCCAATTAGGTGTGTGTGTGTCCGCCAATGATCATCACCATATGTACTTGAACAATCCTCACCATACAAGCTGACTTTTGGGGTTGAATTAAGTCAAATATCCATTCTTTACAATTAATTTATCACGATTAAGTGATTTAACGGAAAAAAATATGAATCAATTAGTCATGATTAAATACTAAAAGTCTAGATGCAAGTTCAATCAATGATCTACTGATTGATATGAAAGATCCTTTATTAAAATCAAATTTGGCCAAAAGCTATCCATCGACCTCTAATTTTGAGTTTTGCCAAATGCGGTAATGTTTTTAGTGAAAATACATAAGTATATGTTTCCTGAAGTTGATTGGAAAAGTTAATTATACATTTTAATTTTATGGGTGATTTATCACCTTTTATTCTTGTTTGAAATGAGATTAGTATCTCCCTAAAAAGTGATGTGGAAAAAATATATTATCACATTCCTACGAGTCACGGAACTTAAATAACCAAAAAAAAAAAAGAAGAGAAAAGCAACCAAAATACCCCCCAAAAAAGTTACCAAAGTACCTTTTGCTCAATAGAACTAATATTTTTCTGGTTTAACTTTTTTTTTCCAACACTTCGTATTATTTTAAAGGTTTGAAATTCATATTTTTCATGCTTTGACAAAAAATTAGTCATGTGTCAATATTCCGAAACGTCAATATTTTATAGAGAATCTGATATTTTTTCCTGCGAATAATAATGTAGGCTTAATACATCAAGGATATCTAAAAGTTAGGATCATCGTTTTAGGAGTTGTAAAGTGTCCGAAGTAAGTTTTATTTGGAAACTTGTTATCATTAGGTTTAAGTGTGTTATTTTTTAGGGTTTTGATTTAAGCGTGTTATTTTTTAGTCAAGGCATAACTTTATTTCGAATATGTCGAGATTTTTTTCTTAATTAATTTAGAATGTCACACACGTGTTAGTAATAAACGATAATAAAGACTATACTCCTTGCATTTCTCAAAGGCTTCAGACTTGTGCTTCATAAGATACATATATCCAAACCTTATGAAATCTTCTGTAAAAGTTATGAAGTAAGGAAAACCTCCCTTAGCTTGAGTGAAAAATTGCCCACATACATCTGTATGGATCAATTCAAGTGCCTCTTTGGCTCGCACACCTTTCCCAGAAAGTGTTTGTTGGTCATTTTTCCTCTCAAGCAAGATTCACAGTCACTAGGGATGTCAATGGGGCGGGGGTGGGGCGGGGGCGGGGGAAGGGTACCCCATACCCGTATCCGCCACCTAAAACTCACCCCACCCCGCCCCACCATCCATCACGGGTAGTAATTCCTCCACCTGCCCCCGCCCCCGCCCCACCACATGTTTGTGTATCGAATATCAAAGTCTGAAACTTTACCAAAATATTAAGAATATTACAAGATTAAAATAAAGCGTGAAATTTATATAAAAGAAGACAAAAAATTTCTAGTCATTTCAAATGATCACAATTGAAAAAAAAAAAACTCCAATGTCATTACCAAAGTTGTCACATACGCACATGCAGAGTTATTGCATTTTACCATACATTTTCACACAAAAACATTAAAAAATTTGAAGGGTACCATACACTTTATTTTAAATGATGATAATAATAATGATGATGATAATAATAATTATGATGATGATAATAATAATAATAATAATAATAATAATAATAATAATAATAGGTTGATGACTTGACAAGAATCAGGGAGTCTTGACAAAAATAAGAGATTCAAGTCCTTGTCTAGTTAAGAATACCAGAAAATCAGCATAATTAAAGAATCCAACACAAACATGTACGGAGCGGGTAGCGAAGCGGGATGTGGGTACGGGGTGGGTAGCGGATCGGGTCTTATATGAAATCCACCCCCGCCCCACTATCCATGACGGGTAGCACTTTTGATACACATACCTGCCCCACCACCCACCAAACCATCTCCATACCCGTTCCAACTGGAGCGGGTGCGGGGCGGTACCCTCATTTACCCGCCCCACTGACATCCCCAACAGTCACCATATGAATCCAAGTCAAATGGTTCTAGGTAATCTAACTTTCTTAATCTTGATATCATTGATTCATTGATATGACCAAATCTAAAGTGCCATAAGTAGGTGGGATTTCTTGGATTACTTATTTTAGCTCGTTTGTTTTGCACATTGAGAATTTCATGATTACAATTAAGAATATATAAATCATTCACAAGTGGAGCATTTCCACAAACAATACCATTAAAAGATAGTACATAACTGTCATTAGCAATATACGAGGAAAAACCCTCAACGTCTAACATTGAAATGGAAATAATATTCCTCGTAATCGAGGGAACAAAATAACAATTATTAAGTTCTAATGTAAAATTCGAAGCTAAATCTAATCTATAAGTTTCCGCACGCTC
Source organism: Przewalskia tangutica (assembly GCA_029844215.1). NCBI lineage: Eukaryota > Viridiplantae > Streptophyta > Magnoliopsida > Solanales > Solanaceae > Przewalskia > Przewalskia tangutica. The sequence goes on along the minus strand of CM056718.1, from coordinate 136,520,712 downwards.
AACATCAACTCGCGCTCCATTGCCAATGTGTAGGTGTACCTCCCATGGTCTAATCTTTCTGTTGTCCATTAGCCCCTGCATATTATTACAAATGTATGAGTCACAGGCTGTATCCAATACCCAACAGTGAGAGTTACTTATAGACATATTAATCTCAATGACAAACATACCTTGTCCAGCAGGTCCAGAAGCACCTAGTGCCTTGTCTCCTCTTGGAGCGGTGCAATCTTTCTTCCAATGTCCCTTCTGCTTGCAGTTGAGGCATACGTCCCTGGCCAACCTGTACTTCTTCTAAATACCTCATTTAGGTTTCAAGACTGTGGGTTTGGCACCAGTCTTACCCTTATTCTTCTTGTTCTTACCTTTATGTTTAAACCTAGTAGATGAGCACAATCTTCTCTTTTGAAATAGATGATTCATAAGTCTTTAGCATGTTGTGAAATTCTGAAAGATTTACCTTGTTTCTATTCATGTTGAAGTTCACAATGAAATTCTCAAACAAACCAGGAAGTAAATTCAAAATCAGGTTAACGGACACATTACGTGGCAGCTTCGTTCCAATCGAAGACAATATTTCTATCAACCAAATCATCTTCAGAACATGACCAGACACTTGACCCCATCATTTAGCTTACATTTAAAGAGGGCTCTCAACAGCTCATACTCCATAGTCTGAGATTGTGAATCATAAATACTCTTCAAATGTTTTAGCATCTCATAGGGGGCCATGTTCTCATGCTGCCTCTATAACTCTACATTCATAGAGGACAACATGACACACTGTGATGAAGTTGCATCATCCAAATTCTTCTGATAATCAACCTTGTCAAACAAAGCCTACTCAATAGACTTTTCACCAGGAATTTTGGAACAACTATGTCTAACACATACTCAATTTTCTCTTGTATTAGTACCAAACGCAAAAATACGCAATTAGTTAGGATAATTAGCTCCAGTCAACTTATTAGTCTCAATCAAGCATTTCAATGACATATTCGACATTTTAAATAATCTGAAAAAATAGATAGACTGAACTTAAAATCAAATATAATTTATATGAACACATTAGTTAACTAATTAACATGACCTTTAGTTTAATTAATGTTACACCCCGTAGTTCAGGTCATGCTTTTGAGAACATACGAAAGGAATTGAGACTTAAATTTTAGAATGATGGGTTGACGGAATGTTTCGGACGGGTTGTTAGTCAACTTTGAGGCGGTTTATGTCCCGTTACATTGAGAGTTCCTAAGTGTTTCAAAGGCCTAGTACGTAGTTCGTTGATTCTAGTTTCCAACGCAACCAACCGTTCGTCGATAGGACATCAGAGTAGAAAGTTATGGGAGTTACAATTTCAGTGCGCAGTCGAGCAAAAAAGCAACATCGGTCAGGGGCCACAGCGCTACGGATAACTGGAAAATCGCTGAAGTTGTAGCGCGCCGGGAAGTTCCGAAGGTTGCGTGCCAGGCGCCGAGGCGGTTTCTGCGAACTGGGAAAATCAATCGCTTTTTTAAAAAGAGGCCGTGGGAGGTGACAAGTGTCCCCATCCGATTTTGTGCATGTCCTATTTATTGACCAAGTCTTGAAGACTTGGTCATTCTTGAAAAACCTTCCTCTCTCTAAAAATCTCTTCATTCTCTCTAAAATTCCTCTCCCTTCTCTCTAGAAATTCAAGAAGAAACCAAGGCCTAGAGAAATTTCAGAAAATGTGGCAAGAAGGAAACATGTTGACAAGCTTGTAGGAGGTTTGTGGAGGTGATTGTGGAAAGAAGACAAGTAAAATTTGTTGGACTAATTTGGGTAAGCTCTAAGGTAACAATCCTTTCTCTTTTGCTAGTAAATTGTGTTACATGTGTGGGAGAAAGGACTTGTAGTTGTCAATATTGCCTTTAGATTTATTGCATGTAAGAATTGGATAAGAATTTGGATTAAAAAGTAATTGGTTAAGAATTTATGTTGTTATACCTCAAAGTTGCCGAATTGGACCTTGTAGTTTGTACTAGTTTGATATCAATTGTGGGGCGGAATTTTACACGTCTAGTAGGCGTGTAATCCCCTATTTGTTAACTGCATTGTTGAGCCTTAAAGATGGCGTGTTTGGTTATTGAATTCGGCCTTGAAAAAGGTGGCAAAGTATGTAGAAACAAAGGAAGTGCTGGCCAATTTTCCGTAGGAATAAGGGACTTTCAATTAGAATGTTCTACGTTGAAGATAGAGGCTAATAGACGTATTATGGTCATTATAGATTGACATACTACACGTGGTATATTGGACTTGCGAGTGGATTGACCCGAAGAGGTATGTGGAACTTTCCTATCTCTTGAGCATGAGTAGTTGCACTTATATAGTACGGTAGACGTACAAGACTTTGATGTTCCCTACTTGTTTTAAGAATGGCCAAGCTTGGTGAGTAAGGGGATTAACTCACTTCTTTAAAAAAATATTAAGGAGGTCTTAAGTTTTCCAAAGTTAAGGGACTTGAAGTGTTTAAGTATATGATACTTGTTTCGTTTTAAAAGTATAAGCCCCTTGGATATAGGGAAATGTATTTGACTAATGTATAACGTTAATATAACGGCTTTATGGGAAGTTGGTTATATTAGCTTTATGGAAGGTTAACAAAGAAAGATTTACTCTAAGTAAAATAAGCAAGGATAAATTATTTGAATTTATGAAAGACAATTGATTTTAAGGCATCAATTGCCTAAAGTTTTAAAAGAAATGAAGTCACTTGATTTAGAAGCCTATTATATTTCAAAAAGGAAATGTGACTTGTCTTGAAAAGTAGTCGTAACTTGATACTAAGGTTATTAGTATCTTGGAAAGTTTTATATAAAAATGAGTCATTCTCAAAAGGTTAGAAGTACGTGGTACTTGGGTTGAATTCCCGGATTTTCTCTTAAATGACATGTTAGTGCCTTAAGTAAACTAAAATGAGAGGATATACTAATAATGTTATTAAGAAGTTAGGGGATTTCTTAACTTGCTTATGTTATGTATGATAAGCCGGTAGCGCTTATGTTATGTATGATAGCCGGTTGTGCTAAGTTATATATATTATTACGGGGTAGACCCCGGGTTACTACTTATTCCATGGATTTGCTACCCATGATGCGAGTGCGGCGCTTGTACTCATGCGGGCCCACCGGGTCCATGCGGGTGAAATAGTCCCATGCGAGGCGGATGACCTCATGCGGGTCCACAGGACCTATGCGGGTGAAATAGTCCCAGGAGTAGGATTGCTTAATGATACTACGGGCGAGGGACCCTGTTTTGATCATGAACCTCCTATTTTTATGCAGTAAAGTTTATACTTGTTACTCTCATTGTTAGTAAGGCACAATGCAATGTAATTTGATTTTCATCTATGACTCCAGCTTATTTTAGACCTATGATATTATTACAGTATTTTCCAGTTTTACATACTTGGTACATATCAGATCGACCCCTTCCTCGGGGGCTGCGTTCATTCCGCAGGTAGGGGTAAACAGGTGGTGGATCCTCATTCTTAGGATCTTTGATCAGGTGTCAGAAGCTCCATTTCTCCGGAGGCTTGACTTTTGGTACGGTTCTCCCTGATGTTATAGATATCATGTACATTCAGGGGTATGACGGGGCCCTGTCCTGTCATAGTTGTTACAAACTCTTAGAGGCCTGTAGTCCTGTTATAAATTGAGATGTAACTGTTCAGTTTTTGTTATATTTATATTTACGGAAAGGTAACCATTTTGGGTTAGCCTGTTTCATATTTTATATGGTTTCTTGTTATGAGTTTACTTCCGCTGGTTTTCTCTGATGTTGTATCACAAGGGTGCCCGGGGTAAGGCACCAGTCACGGATCCGAGGTCGGGTTGTGACAAAAGTGGTATCAGAGCAGTTAATCATCGGAAAGGGTCTACAAGCCGTATCTAGTAGAGTCTTGATTATCGGTGTGTTGTGCACCACATCTATAATCAGGAGGCTACAGGATATTTAGGATTGGTTTCCATTCTTTCACTCTAAGATCGTGCAATAGAGCTGTGTTATAGGTTGAACTCCCTCTGACATATTTTTATGTATCAGTTATGCCTCCACGCAAGGCAACCGCGGCCCAGAAGAGCAAGGCAGCTGAGGGAGCTGCTAGTAGGACACAGAGGGTTACGAGGGCACAGGCCCAGTCTTTACCTGAGGTGATGTTTCGGACGGCGAGTTCCACGACGTCGCCAACCCCAGCAGAGTTCGGAGCAAAGATCATCGGCCATCGAGACCGCGGTACACGAGCCTCGATACGGCTGGAGCAGAGGATATGGGCTACAAGGAGATGGCGATTATTAGCGAGATCGTAGCAGCGGAGGCGGGAGACAAGAGCGATTCCGGTTGTACCGTAGTTCACCCGAATCGATAGCTCGAGACTTGGGACTTTTGAGTTGCACCACTTTGAGTTCTATGGGTCGAGGCACGAGGATGATCCTCGATAGTTTATCCGGCAGCTGACGGATCGCGAGTGATCAAGGCCTCGGAGACAGAGTCGGTTGTATTGGGTCACATCGGCTGCGTGATACAAGCTGATTGGTTTGATTCACGGAACCGCCCCGGGGAGAATGCGCTTCCAGCTGTTTGGGATGAGTTCTCAGAGGCGTTTCTTAGCCATTTCTTACCTCCGCAGATGAGGAGAGATCGGGCTGATAGATTTCTGACGTTGAGACAGAGTGGGCGGACGGTCCGGGAGTACAACGTAGAGTTTGACTCGTTGCCTCGGTATGTCCCCGCTTTAGTGGCAGACATGGAGGACAGAGTACACCGCTATGTCACAGGGCTCGATGATTACTTAGCAGAGAGTTGCACGGGAGTAGCTCTTCAGCCGGGCATGGACATTGCCCGCATGCAGGCTTATGCACTTGGGTGTGAGGAACGTAGGGGCCGACGGATTGATAGATATCAGCAGAAGAGGGCCAGGACAACAGGGTCCTCTGGTAGTTTTCGAGGTAGACAACCTCAGCAGCAGACCGGATTTGCACCTCGGCGGTTGAGCGCTCCACCGCGTCTTCCGGCGTCCAGGTATTCTCGGGCGGGACAGGGCTGTGGCCGGGTTCCCGGAGGAACGAGTTCGATCGACGAGGCCACCTATGCCTCGGTGTGGTCGATGTGGTGATTACCATCATGGGGGGTGTCGTGTTCCTCCAGGAGCTTGTTACTCTTGTGGACAGCAGAGCCATTTGAAGAGAGATTGTCCGACCAGAGGAGGCGGGAGTGTTATGGTTCACCGGTGGATTCTTTGGATCTTCGCCCCTCGGTCGTGCGCCCGGGAGCGTGGTGTTCACGACCAGCAGCCGCGCAGGGTGGTGGGGTCCCAGCCCGGTCCTCAGAACCGCATTTATGCTATGTCCAGCCGTCAGGACCAGGAGGCGTCACCAGATGTCGTCACAGGTACATTATTGGTTTCATGTTGTGATGTATATGCTTTGATAGATCCAGGCTCTACATTGTCCTATATATCTCCTCATATTGCTGGTAGAATAGGGATAGAGCCCGAGTCCATAAAACCTTTTGAGGTGGCTACGCCAGTAGGTGTTTCGGTGGTAGCTGAGCGGGTATATAGAGCTTGCCCAGTGACTATTTGCAGTCGTCAGACCCTAGCCGACTTGATAGAGTTGGATATGACGAACTTTGATATGATTATGGGTATGGATTGGCTAGCGTCTTGCTATGCCAATGTGGATCAGAAAGAGATTGCACGGTTCCAGCTTTCTGGCGAGGTTTATCGAGTGGAAGGGGAATACTGCATCGCCGAGGGGTAGGTTTATTTCTTACCTCAAGGCTAGGAAGATGGTGCGGAAGGGGTATATCTACCATATGGTTCGGGTATTCGATACTGAGGCCGAGATACCAGACCTTCAGTCAGTTCCGGTTGTTAGAGAGTTTCCAAACGTATTCCCAGACGAGCTTAGGTATCCTCCCGAGGGAGATTGAGTTTTGCATTGATATGTCGCCAGACACTCGACCGATATCTATTCCACCATACAGGATGGCACCTGCTGAGTTGAGGGAATTGAAAGACCAGCTGAAAGATTTGCTGAAAAAAGGCTTTATCAGGCCTAGTGTTTCTCCCTGGGGAGCGCGCTTTATTTGTAAAAAGAAGGATGAGACGTCACAGATGTGTGTTGATTACAGCGGTGAATAAGGTAACTATCAGAAGCAGATACCCTCCCGTGATTGATGATTTGTTTGACCACTGCAGGGCGAGGTGTTTTTCAAGATAGACTGCGATGCAGTTATCATCAGTGCGAGTTAGAGAGACAGATATCCTAAAGATCGCATTCGGACCCAGACGCACTATGAGTTCGTGGTGATATCTTTCGGGTTGACCAACGCCCGATATTCATGGATTTGATGAACCGTGTGTTCAAGCCATTCTTGATATGTTCGTTATAGTATTCATTGATGATATCTGGTTTATTCGCGCACGAGCAGAACATGCAAATCATTTGAGGCGGTATTAGGAGTCCTCGGGACCGTGATTGTATGCCAAGTTCTCGAAATGCGAGTTTTGGTTGGCTTCAGTGGCTTTCTTAGGGCATGTTATCGAGACCGATGGTATTCGGGTTGATACAGCAAAGATTGAGGCGGTCAATACTTGGCCTAGACCCACTACACCGACGGAGGTGCGCAGCGTTTTGGGCCTTGCGGGTTATTATCGGAGATTTGTGGAGAAGTTTGCTTCCATTTCAGCACCCTTGACTAGTCGACTCGTAGCGCCACGTTAGGTGGGCGGATGCTTGTGAGGAGAGCTTCCGATCGAAGGAGAAATTGACGACCGCCCCAGTTCTTACTCTTCCAGAGGGTTTAGACGGATATGTGGTTTATTGTGATGCGTCGGGTGTCGGGCTCGGGTGCGTGCTGATGCAGCACGACAAAGTTATAGCTTACGCATCTCGACAGCTTAGGAAGCATGAGAAGAATTACCCCACACATGACTTAGAGTTGGCAGCAGTGATTCATGCCTTGAAAATCTGGAGACATTATTTATATGGAGTTCATGTGGATATCTACACAGACCACAAGAGTCTCCAGTACATCTTCATCCAGAGGGAGCTGAACTTGCGGCAGAGGCGGTGGTTAGAGCTACTTAAGGACTATGATGTCGATATCCTATACCACCCAGGGAAGGCCAATGTAGTTGCAGATGCCCTTAGTCGCAAATCGATGGGTAGTCTGTCAGGTGTGCAGCCGGAGAAGAGGGGCATGATCCGCGAGTTACATCAGCTAACGAGCCTTGGGGTTCGTTTGGTGGGTTCTGATAATAGTAGGGTTCGGGTTCGAGAGGTCGCCGAGTCTTCCATCGTCGAGGAGGTGAAGAGGCGACAGTATGAGGATCCGACATGGGCGCGTGATATCGAGATACGACTCTTCGAGAGGAGAAGAGTCTATTTGAAGTAGCACCGGATGGGGTGCTAAGATTCGAGGGCAGGTTATGTGTACCCGATGTAGCAGGACTTCGTCAGCAGATTCTGGGGGAGGCACATAATGCTCGATACTCTATTCATCCGGGGTCGACTAAGATGTACCATGACCTCAAGTGTATATATTAGTGGGATGGCCTGAAGATGGACGTTGCGGAGTTTGTGGCGCAGTGTCCGAATTGTCAGCAGGTCAAGGTGGAGCACCAGAAGCCTGGTGGGTTGTTGCAGATGATAGAGATCCCGACATGGAAGTGGGAGGTGATCAATATGGACTTTATTACAGGGTTACCTCACACTCAGAGGAAGCATGATTCCATCTGGGTTGTTGTCGACAGGCTAACGAAATCAGTCCATTTTCTTCTAGTCAGGACGACTTTTTCGGCCGAGGATTATGCTAGATTGTATATCAGAGAGATTGTGAGACTGCACGGAGTGCCTATATCGCTCATTTCAGACAGGGGAGCCCAGTCCTCGGCTAACTTCTGGAGGTCTTTCCAGAAGGGATTAGGGACACATGTGAGTCTCAGTACTACGTTTCATCCTCAGACCGACGGACAGACCGAGCGTACTATCCAGACACTTGAGGATATACTGCGGGCCTGTGTTATTGATTTCAGGGGTAGCTGGGAGGATCAGTTACCTCTTGAGGAGTTTGCATATAACAATAACTACCATTTTAGTATCCAGATGGCGCCTTATGATGCCTTATACGGGAGGAAGTGCAGGTCACCGATAGGCTGGTTTGAGGTGGGAGAATTTCAGTTAGTCGGGCCAGACTTGATTCAGCAGGAAGTGGATAAGGTGAAGCTTATCCAGGAGCGGTTATTGTCAGCTCAGAGTCGACAGAAGTCGTATGCAGATCATCGGCGTTGGCACTTGGAGTTTGAGGTGGATGATTGGGTCTTCCTGAAGGTATCACCCATGAAGGGCGTGATGAGATTTGGGAAGAAGGGGAAACTTAGCCCAAGGTACATTGGGCCTTACCAGATCGTCCGTAGGGTAGGCAAGGTTGCCTATGAGTTGGATCTGCCATCCGATCTGGAGGCAGTACATCCAATTTCATGTGTCTATGTTGCGGAAGTGTATTGGAGATCCATCTAGAGTGCACCCGATTTGTGATGTCCAGGTGACAGAGGGGCTATCATATGAGGAGAGTCCCATAGCGATACTCGATCGTCGGTTAGCGATCACGACAAAGGGCGTGGCTTCCGTCAGTGTCTGGCGGCGAACGAGCAGTGGAGGAAATGACATGGAAGCGAGAGGAGGACATGATGAAGAAGTATCCTCACTTGTTCCCTACACCTCCGTAACCCACTTTCCGATTGTTAGTTTTAAATTTAGCAATTATGCTTAAGTATTGTTGTGGCCATGTGGAGCGTCTTTATTTGCAAGAAGAATAGTTAAGAGGGTCTATGTCGATATTGTGATTTGAGTAAGCCTAGAAGGAACATTCGGGACGAATGTTTCTAAGGGGGGAGAATGTTACACCCTGTAGTTCAGGTCATGCTTTTGAGAACATACGAAAGGAATTGAGACTTAAATTTTAGAATGATGGGTTGACGGAATGTTTCGGACGGGTTGTTAGTCAACTTTGAGGCGGTTTATGTCCCGTTACATTGAGAGTTCCTAGGTGTTTCAAAGGCCTAGTACATAGTTCGTTGAGTCTAGTTTCCAACGCAACCAACCGTTCGTCGATAGGACATCAGAGTAGAAAGTTATGGGAGTTACAAGTTCAGTGCGCAGTCGAGCAGAAAAGCAACATCGGTCAGGGGCCACAGCGCCGCGGCGCCGGATAATCTGGAAAATCGCTGAAGTTGCAGCGCCGCGGCGCCGGAAAGCAGGGCCGCGGCGCCGGAAGTGCCGAGAGGTTGCAGAGGTTTCAGCGCCGCGGCGCCGGCTGCAGGGCCGCGGCGGGTTTCTGCGAATCTGGGGAAAAATCAGAACTGTTTTTTTTAAAAAGAGGCCATGGGAGGGTGACAAGTGTCCCCCCATCTGATTTTGTGCATGTCCTATTTATTGACCAAGTCTTGAAGACTTGGTCATTCTTGAAAAACCTTCCTCTCTCTAAAAATCTCTTCCTTCTCTCTAAAATTCCTCTCCCTTCTCTCTAGAAATTCAAGAAGAAACCAAAGCCTAGAGAAATTTCAGAAAAGGTGGCAAGAAGGAAACATGTTGACAAGCTTGTAGGAGGTTTGTGGAGGTGATTGTGGAAAGAAGACAAGTAAAATTTGTTGGACTAATTTGGGTAAGCTCTAAGGTAACAATCCTTTCTCTTTTGCTAGTAAATTGTGTTGCATGTGTGGGAGAAAAGACTTGTAGTTGTCAATATTGCCTTTAGATTTATTGCATGTAAGAATTGGATAAGAATTTGGATTAAAAAGGAATTGGATAAGAATTTATGTTGTTATACCTCAAAGTTGCCGAATTGGACCTTGTAGTTTGTACTAGTTTGATATCAATTGTGGGGCGGAATTTTACACGTCTAGTAGGCGTGTAATCCCCTATTTGTTAACTGCATTGTTGAGTCTTAAATATGGCGTGTTTGATTATTGAATTCGGCCTTGAAAAAGGTGGCAAATTATGTAGAAACAAAGGAAGTACTGGCCAATTTTCCGTAGGAATAATGGACTTTTCAATTAGAATGTTCTACGTTGAAGATAGAGGCTAATGGACGTATTATGGTCATTATAGGTTGACATACTACGCGTGGTATATTGGACTTGCGAGTGGATTGACCCGAAGAGGTATGTGGAACTTTCCTATCTCTTGAGCATGAGTAGTTGCACTTATATAGTCGATGAGCGTCTGAAGACTTTGATGTTCCCTACTTGTTTTAAGAATGGCCAAGCTTGGTGAGTAAGGGGATTAACTCACTTCTTTAAAAAAATATTAAGGAGGTCTTAAGTTTTCCAAAGTTAAGGGACTTGAAGTGTTTTAAGTATATGATACTTGTTTCGCTTTAAAAGTATAAGTCCCTTGGATATAGGGAAATGTATTTGACTAATGTATAACGTTAATATAACGGCTTTATGGGAAGTTGGTTATATTAGCTTTATGGAAGGTTAACAAAGAAAGATTTACTCTAAGTAAAATAAGCAAGGATAACTGATTTGAATTTATGAAAGACAATTGATTTTAAGGCATCAATTGCCTAAGGTTTTAAAAGAAATGAAGTCACTTGATTTAGAAGTCTATTATATTTCAAAAAGGAATGTGACTTGTCTTGAAAAGTAGTCGTAACTTGATACTAAGGTTATTAGTATCTTGGAAAGTTTTATATAAAAATGAGTCATTCTCAAAAGGTTAGAAGTACGTGGTACTTGGGTTGAATTCCCGGATTTTCTCTTAAATGACATGTTAGTGCGTTAAGTAAACTAAAATGAGAGGATATACTAATAATGTTATTAGGAAGTTAGGGGATTTCTTAACTTGCTTATGTTATGTATGATAAGCCGGTAACGCTTATGTTATGTATGATAGCCGGTTGTGCTAAGTTATATATATTATTACGGGGTAGACCCCGGGTTACTACTTATTCCATGGATTTGCTACCCATGATGCGAGTGCGGCGCTTGTACTCATGCGGCCCCACCGGGTCCATGCGGGTGAAGTAGTCCCATGCGGGTGAAATAGTCCCATGCGAGGCGGATGACCTCATGCGGGTCCACAGGACCTATGCAGGTGAAATAGTCCTAGGAGTAAGATTGCTTAATGATACTACGGGCGAGGGACCCTGTTTTGATCATGAGCCTCCTATTTTTATGCAGTAAAGTTTATACTTGTTACTCTCATTGTTATTAAGGCACAGTGCAATGTAATTTGATTTTCATCCATGACTCCAGCTTATTTTAGACCTATGATATTATTACAGTATTTTCCAGTTTTACATACTTGGTACATATTATGTCGACCCCTTCTCCGGGGATGCGTTAATCTGCGGTAGGGTAGCGGTGGTGGATCCTCATTCTTAGGATCTTTGATCAGGTGTCAGAAGCTCCATTTCTCCGGAGGCTTGACTTTTGGTACGGTTCTCCCTGATGTTATAGATATCATGTATATTCAGGGGTATGACGGGGCCCTGTCCTGTCATAGTTGTTACAAACTCTTAGAGGCCTGTAGTCCTGTTATAAATTGGGATGTAATCGCTTATTGATTTTTATATTTATGTTTACGGAAAGGTAACCATTTTGGGTTAGCCTGTTTCATATTTTATATGATTTCTTGTTATGAGTTTACTTCCGCTGGTTTTCTCTGATGTTGTATCACAAGGGTGCCCGGGGTAAGGCACCAGTCATGGGTCCGAGGTCGGGTCGTGACAATTAACTCCCATTATTTTAACATATTCTACGACTCCATGAAAGAATACAAACTCATATCAAATATGATCATAATGGGCCAAGATCCAAGTTCATATTGTCTCCGTGTTTGCTAGGGCTGATAACTTCAACAGTACAACCTGGTAGGTCCCCAACCAATTACAAACAATTTGTAACTCTTGGTTTGATCAAATGTTCTAAACAATCGATCTGTGCCCTTAGATTATTCCGACGCTAGGGCGTCAAGACATAACTAAGTAAGTCAATCCCGTTAAGTGATTGTAATCGTGCATCTAAGAAAGTTTGGCATTGTAGAGCAAATGCTAGGGCATAAATACTCACAAAAGTTTCTCACTCGCTACTACAAACACATGCATCTATGAAGAGTCTGAGTCCTTGTAGACTTAGAGTAAATACTAGGGTGTAAATACTTTTATAGCCGAAAAGGATTTTGCACTCATTCAATTATAACAGACGACACATGGATTCCAAATTAGACTTATATTAAATTGAGGAACATTTTAATCGGGGTTTTATCAAGATCCTTATTACGCGTGCTAGATCAAATAGAGCACATATTGGGCGTTACCTACCCAAACATGATTTAATGCGGTCTGACAAATACTGGGCGCCACCTACCTAGACATGCATAATGCGGTCTAAAAAATACTGGGCGCCGCCTATCCAGACATATATAATGTGGACTCTATACTAATTATTTAAATGACAATCAATTAAATAATTAGGAGAAAATAATTAATTCAAGCGCATATTATCAAATAACATGCTAAATAACAATAATCGTGGGCTAAGTAATTTGTTTCAATTTAGAAATATCTAAATTCAAATTTAAAACTCAATTTTTGAAATTTTCTGCTCATCCACACAATCCCTTAACAATTCTGAAATTAAAATTTAATTTTTTAGGGACCATTCTGTAATTTACAGAAACTTAAATTAATTACAGATTCGCCCAGGGACCAAATATGCTTTAAGAAATTTACAGATCTACCCCAGGGACCAAATCTGCTTTTCTGAAATTTACAGAGTTGCCCAAGGATCAAATATGTTTTTCTGAAGTTTATATATTTTCCCTAAGGACCAAATCTGCTGATTTTAAAACCTTTTAAATTTCCAGAAAAAGACTCAAGGACAAATTTGTAATTTCTGAAACTTAAAATATTTTCAGATTTGTCCAGCGACCATTTTACAATTTTAAAACGCTAATTTTAATTGCAAATAGGTCCTTGGACTATTCAAATTCTCAAAAATATCCAAACCCCAAATTAAATTTAGAGATTCATTTTCGGGGCAAAATTGACGAAATTAAACACCACCGGTCGACAACCCACGTCGGGCTAAAATCACTGGTTATTTTTAATCACCGTTTCATGACCTGTGGTGGCCAGAAAAGGCGCTGCCGCCTGTTTCTAAAATAGTTAGCTGGCAGCCTTATTCCCGACCTCCTCGCCGTGAACCACCACCGCCGATAGACTCCCCTCGTTGGGACGATCACGCCGATGGTCTTAAACTACCAGTTGCCGGTGCGTGGTGGCCGGAAATAGCCCCCCGCCGGCGACTGTTTCACCCAATTTGTTTTTCCAGATTCTGATTTTCTAATTTTGATATTCCCAAAATTAATTTTAAAATCGAAACAATTAATTTTCCCACATAATTGTTATTACAGAATATCATATAATCATTAAACCAGCATGGACTCTAATATCATTGTAGGAATTTGTTGGGTTCGTAAATAAGTAGTAAGCACAACGGAAATTTAAAATTTTCTTACCCAACAATCCTGGTATGACTTATACGATAATCATGTTTGTGTTCAAAACATAATAAAAGAAAACTTACAAGTTTTCGAGCGCACGATTCAACACTAAGGTATCCACGCGATTAGTTTTCTCGATTGCAATATCTAACTCTAGGGTATTTCCTATTCAAGAAAGCTAGAAAATATTGCTTTAGGAACCGAGAAGTTATTTTATGTATCCTTATAATTATGGGGTATGTGTTGTATATATAAGAGTTCAGGACAAAATTTAAACTGATATAAAACAGGAATTGGGCCCATGTTAATGTTCAGTGGATCATCCCAGCTGGTCCACTTCATACGCCCAAGTGGACGACCAAGGCTCCAATTTTGATTGCTTCCCTGTATTTGTCCGAGTACCCATATAATATATCCAACACATTTAATTAAATCTGAAATCCAATTCGACGTAATTAAATAATTTCTATCAAATAAAAATGTTCCATAATTATTATAAATTAAATATCTTGATTCTCAATCGAATATTTAATACTTTCTCAATACACTCTTAGAGCGAAGAAACAATCGCATATAGTGTGACCTTATAGTCCTTCACATATCGACATTAATCTAATTAAGGTCCATACAAAATTTCTAGACTGCGTCGTATGACGAACTCAATATGTGAAGTACGTTTACATGAATCCAACAAACTTAACCTTTATGCGGAACTATAAATTTCTTTCATTCGCGACACACTCGATTAAGCTTAGGATTTATCAAGTGTCTATCCAAATGATTTAATCACTTTATATCACACTTGTTAGTTGACAACTAGACCACATTCTAAACATGTCTCTTGTACTGGCCAGTAAATTTAGTCAACCTAATAACATTGAGAAGTTGAGTGCTCTCTCGAATTTCCAATCGAGGAATGAATCTTATTCTTGGCTCAACTACCACCTTGATTTACATCCTAATGCACTCAACACAAGTCGTATCTTATCCAGAAGGAGTTTAAGCTTAGAACTTGATCAAAGTACATCATTTTGTAAACAAGGTGTGTATTGACCTCAAGTCAAAAGACCTTTATATTCCACACGCCGATAACACTAAAACGTGTATAACAAATAGTTTATCGACATGGTATACCAATAAGAAGAAACATTAGGAAAATTTTCCATAACAACTTTAGAAAATTCCTGCTCAAGGATAACAATGCGAGAATGACTGTTATCTTTAAAGATATCACGCAATCGATTCCACGCCGCCATAGCTGTGGAGTTGGGTTCCATAATCGTCTGTTAAAAGGTCCAAGAAGATAGTGGTATAAATCCATTGTAGAACCTTTGCATCAAGCATGACCTATAAGTTTGGATATGCTTCCTTGGTGGGCATAACTGTTGTAGTTACCGTATCACCCTCCGTAGGAGGAGCTGGAGGGATGATGTGGTGAAGAACTTGATGTGCCATAGCATGAAGTTTGAATAATTCCGCCCACGTCCCATACTGAACGTTCTCTAGATAAAAAACAATAGGAAGACCGTTCTTGATGTTAGAAACTGTGAGGGCAGTATGAAACGTGTTTTTATCAGTCACGGTGAATAAAACACGAAGATTCGGAGAAGGGAATTTGTGTGGAAGAAAGAAGAGAGGTTCGGGTTTTGAGGAGAAATTCGAGAGGTTTAGAGGGATTTTGAGGAGCGGAAGCAAGGTAAAGAGAACCTAGACTCTTGATACCATGAAAGAATTAATCCCTTGATTATTCTTATTGATGAAATGTATATATATAAACAAGTTACAATAGGAGAATCCTATTCCTACTCTACATCTAAATTCCTATTCTATAATGAGACTAACTATATAATTATGGTAATCTTACAATAGTAATTAAGGTACAAGACTACTTCTAATATTTACCAAATATACAATAATCTGGACCACTGTTCACGGACCAGGGCCGCGACGCTTGGGTACTGTTTAACACTCCAAGAATGTGATGTAGACCACATGTCGACTTATAACATATCATCGATATATCTCATTCTCGATGATCATCAGTCGATGCCATTTTGAGAGTTACATTCTATCATTAATATCTCACTCTATTAATGACAACGTAAGCTTAAGGGAAGCACATATATGAATAATTGCAAACATCAAACAATAATTTAATAATTACAAATGTCATAAATATTAATCTCATTAATAATACGAATGTGTTCAAATACATTTTTGTCCCTAATATAGTAGGACATACATACTTTCAGTAACCACATCACACCATGCGTACAGGTAGCTGGCACATTCTTGGTTTATGATAATTGTTCATGGTTTATAACTATAACAAACGGAAAACACTTTATAATGAACTTTGTATTATTCGTTCATTTTTGTTAATGTTGGGTTAGGTGTTGTGACATTTTATCCAACATATCATTTTCTGTACTAAGTTAAAAAAACCAAAATGTTGAAATAAATGTCATGACATTCGGACCAACATTCTGGATAACAGTTTTGTCTTACTTCACGGACTGGATCTAATCTCATGGGATGGTTACCAAGATGGTAAAATGATCTGGCAAGGAGCTTTGGAGCAGATTAAAAAATGTGGGAGAAAGAGTCAAAGCTTGGGGAAGAAGTAGAGTGAAGAACAAGTCAAAGTTGTTGAGAGTTTCACTCCTCAATCATCTACCACAAGCTGTCCACTTTTAGCTCAACCTCCACAACCGATTGATGAGCCTTTTAAGGGAACTCTCTACTATAAATAGAGAGGTCGCAATAAGGAATCAATATCCAAAAAATCAAAAAGAAATATATCAGAGAGAGCTCTCAAAAGATCACGATCTGAACATTGGATCAACTATGTTGCCTGAGTTTTTTGACGACATTCTGTCCAACATTATAATTGCTGCCTAGATTCTAGATTTGTTCTTCATTGGAGCAATTGTAATGAGATGTTGTCTATATCTAGTTAGTTAGATTTTTCAGGCATAAGTCATCTGCGACATAAACCTTTTTATTCTTTTTGTATTATTTTGTAATATTATAAAAGAAGGAATATATTCAATTGTATATATATATATATATATATATATATATATATATATATATACACACACAATATTTTCGGTCATTGACCGTCATAGGTTATATCAATATATAAACTATGTAAATTTAAACCTCTGTGTTCTTCTTTATTTCCGATGCATTATTACTCTTCAAAGGTCGTTATTGTTTTTATAAAGTGTCGTCACTTGTGCCAGACGACATTATAGCCGACATTTGCAAACTATTTTAAGTATACAATTTTTACTTTCTAGTTTGTTTGTTTAATTGTTCTATAGTATAACTCCCGGGACCCAACAAGTGGTATCAGAGCCAACACTTAACATAATAAGTGATTGGTCATGTTATATAAACTATGGATCTGGCTAATCCAATAATTGGTAGACTTCCTATTTTAGATGGATCAAATTATGCCTATTGGAAAATTCGCCTACGCTCTCATATCAAATCCATTGATGTTAGATCATGAATATCTATTACCAATGGATATACTGTTCCAATGCTACCACCGGATGAGGAAGGCGACATTCTTGTTAAGCCTTAATCCGAATTGAGTGTAGAAGAAACCAACAATGCAAGCTTCAATGAAAAGGCCTTAAATTCCATTTTTGGATGAGTTGATCTTTATATGTTCAAGCTCATACAAAATTGTTCCACGGCCAAGGATGCTTGGGATACTTTACAAACTCATTGTGAAGGTAGCTCTAGTGTTCGTCGAACGAAACTTCGTATGCTCATGAGTAAATATGAACGTTTAAGGATGGAAGGAACGGAGGACATTAAAACCTATTTTGAAAAGTTGATTGACATTTCTAATGAATGTCAAGTGTTTGGTTCTCCATTAACCAACACTCAACTTGTGGAAAAAGAATTTCGTTCCCTTCCTGAAAAGTTCAATATAAAGATATGTGCAATTGAATAAGCTCACAATCTTGCTACAATGGACCTTCATACCTTCATGAATATTCTTAAAACTTATGAGATGAATATGGAGAGTCAAAGGAAATTGTATAAAAGCAAAGATATAACACTTCAAGCAAAATCGTTAGAGAGTCGCATCGATGAAGATGATGAAAATCTTGAAGAAATTGGTGATAGTGAAAATGTTACCTTTCTTACTCGAAAGTTCAATTCAATGGTAAGGAAGTTCAACAATGAGAAAAATAAATTTAAATCCAAAGAGAACCAAAACCAACACTTCAATCAAAAGTCCACTAACTCCCTTCATATATTACAAAGAGGAAATCAACTAAAGAGAACCAACTCAGACTTAACCAAATTTGATCCCAAACAACGTGAATTTTTGCAATGCCCTTCTTGTTCAGGATGAGGTCATTATGCCAATGAATGTGTGAATACCTTGAGAAAATTTGATAAAAGTTTGTGGGTTTCTCTTAGTGACGACGAAGAAGAAGAGGAAGAAGATCAAGAAATAGAGTCACAAGCAATGTTGACCACAATTTACGAGCAGTCTCTTTCAGATGATGAAAATGTCATCAACAGTGTTGTCCCAAATGTCAACACATTTGCGATAACATCAGCGAGGACATCGACAGTTCCAACAATATCCTAAAGGTATGAATATTTTAACTATCCTGATGTAAATTGCTTTAGTAGTACTATTTCTAGTAGTGAGACTAACTTTGATGATCAAGTTGACTCTAAGGACGAAATGATTAAGGATTTACAAAAACTTTGTAAGGACTTAATTCTCGAATCCAAGCACTTAATTCAAATTTAAAATCTTTAACTTTTGAGAATGCATGTTTAAAAGGCACAATAACTCGTTTAGAGGTTACACTTATCAAAAAAGATCTTGAATTTGGTAAGATAAGTGCAAAGTTGGATCTAGCTGAAGCAACCTTCCGTAAGCTCAATACAGGTACCTCTAAATTGGATGAGATTTTAAGTTAGTCAACCACCACACACATGTATTTAGTATAAGAACTCTCTTAATGCAATAGGCTCCAATTTATTTGACAAAACTGGGAGGATAGGATTTGTAAAAAAAAGGATCGAAAGAAAAGATTCCAGTCACGTCAAATGATATGAAATTTGTGTGCCATTATTGTAACTCCCCTGGACACATAAGACCATATTGACACAAACTTCAGAAATCCAGGAGCAGAATGTTATGAAGACGACTGTCCTCGGACAACACTCTTAGCAACATTCCTGACGGCAGAAAAGGGAAATGTTTTAAGAAAGTTTGGATGTCCAAAATGAATGTGAGATGTAATGTTGCTATAACTGCTTTAAGGACTAACAATTCAGGTTCTTGGTACTTTGACAGTGGGTGTTCTCGTCACATGACAGGGACAAAGGAATGCCTAAAGAACTACGAGTCACTCAGTGGAGGAAATGTAATTTATGTAGGTGGCGGCAAAAGTAAAATCATAGGAAGAGGAACGTTAAGTCTTCCTGGAGTTCCTGCCTTGGAAAATGTCTTACATGTTGATGGACTAATGGCTAACTTAGTCAGTATAAGTCAATTGTGTGATGATAATCTAGAGATAAAGTTTAATAAGTATGCTTGCTTGTATAGTTACAAATGAAGCTAACCAATGTGTAATGTCAGGTACAAGAACAAGCGATAATTGTTATCTTGTTGGAGAACAAGAAATTTGCAATAATGTTAGGACAGATGACACAACCTTGTGGCATAAAAAATTAGGACATGTCAACTACCGTAACCTTGAAATATTAATTTCTTATGTGGTAGTAAGAGGCATTCCTAAACTAAGTTATAAAGATAAAACAGTGGTTTGTAAAGATTGTCTAAAAGGTAAGAAAACCCGTGTCACCCATAATGTTGCCCAGAATGACGGACAACATTCAGGTACGTCTCACTGCTTTCAGATTTTACACATGGATCTTATGGGTCCAATCGAAGTAGACAACCTATGAGGCATGAGGTATTCATATGTGATTATAGATGACTTTTCTAGGTATTCATGAATATTCTTTTTGAAAGAAAAGTCTCAAACTTTTGACATGTTCAAAGTGTTGCACTCCAGGTTAAGAAATTTTTATAATTCTTTCATTTTTCGAATTAGGTCAGATCATGGAAAAGAGTTTGAGAATAATCGGTTCTCAACATTTTGTGAGAAAAATGGTATTTTCTATGAATTTTCTGCTCTCAAAACTCCCCAGCAGAATGGCGTATCAGAGAGGAAGAATAGGACTTTACAAGAGATGGCTAGAGTCATGCTTAGTTCTAAGAAATTGTCAAAACGTTTTTGGGCCGAAGCCTTGAATACTGCAAGTCACATAACTAATAGAGTATGTCTTAGGCCTGGAACAAAAATGACACCCAACGAGCTATTAAATGGAAAAAATCCCAAATTGCGTTACTTTCATGTATTTAGGTGTGTTTGTTACATCTTAAATGATAGAGACCATCTATCCAAGTTTGACTCTAAAGTGACAAATGAGTCTTTGTCGGCTATTCTCAAAATAGCCATGCTTACTGTGTGTATAATCTTAGAACCAAAACTATACAAGAATATGTTAACGTTGTTTTCGATGGTTGTTCTGATCTTACAGGAAAAATGCCTGAAAATAACGTTGTGATTATAGTGGAGAATGAGGAGAATGCTGAAGATTCAGATGTTGCCTCAAATGTCACGACATCCGAAGCAACATTTGAGTAAGAACTCGAGAACACAGAAGGTGTATATGAGGAATCGAATACTGAATTGCAAGACCCAGTGCGAAGGGATTCCTCATCCAGGATTAGGAAGAACCATCCTACAGAACAGGTGATAGGAGAAGTGTTCGAAGGGGTAAGAACAAGAAGGAAAGAGCCTCAGAACTACAGAGAAATGGTCAGATATGTGTGCATGTCTACCATGTATCAAAATGTAAGTCTTTCTTGTTATGTATCTACATTGGAACCAAAAAGTATTTTAGAAGCACTCAAAGATAATTGTTGGATACAAGCTATGCAAAAAGAACTTGAACAATTCACAAGAAATGAAGTCTGAGATTTAGTTCCACGTCTAAATAATACTAATGTAATTTAAACTAAATAGATATTTAAAAATAAGTCAGATGAATCTGGAACTATTGTAAGAAATAAGGCGAGACTAGTTTCTCAAGGATACACTCAGGTCGAAGGAATTGACTATGCTGAAACCTTTTCTCCTATTTCCAGAATTGAGTTAATTAGATTGTTACTTGGTGTAGCTTGCTGTCTGAAGATCACTCTCCATCAGATGGATATTAAAGGTGCCTTTTTGAATGGTTATCTTGACAAAGAAGTCTATGTTGAACAACCTAAAGGATTTGAAGATCCTCACCATCCACAGTTTGTATACAAGCTCAAAAAGGCCTTGTATGGATTGAAACAAGCTCCTCGCGCATGGTATGGTATTTTAACTCAGTTTCTTCTTGAATTTGGTTTTAAACGTGGTGAAGCTGATTGTACCTTATTTATAAAACATCACAGAGTAGATATGGTCATTGCTCAATCTATGTAGATGACATAGATTTTGGTTCGACTTCACAGTCCCACTTGAGACATTTGTCGAAGCTATGTCCTCCACATTTGAGATGAGCATGATAGGGAAATTAACCTTTTTATTAGGCTTGCAGATAAAGCAAAATGAAGATGGAATCTTCATCTCCTAGAGTAAGTACGCCAAGAATTTGGTTAAGAAGTTTGGATTGGAGAATGCTAAACAGATGAGGACTCCAATGGGATCATCACATAAGATATGCAAAGACGATGTTGACAAAAATGTCGACCCAACATTGTATAGATCTATGATAGGTAGTCTTATGTATCTCACTGCTAGTCATCCAGATATAATGTTTAGTGTTTGCTTGTGTGCTCGATTCCAAGACTGCCCCAAAATCTCCCACTTAAATGTCGTAAAACGTGTCATCAGATATGTTGTCGGCACATGTGAGTTGAGAATTTGGTATTCCAAAGACACTAATCCTAATTTAATAGGATATAGTGACTTGAATTGGGCTGGTGATGTGGATGACAAAAAGAGTACGAGTGGAGGTTGTTTTTACCTTGACAATAATCTAGTTTTTGGTATAGTCGTAAACCGAACCGTGTCTCACTCTCAACTGCTGAATCTGAATATGTAGCAGCTGAGAGTTGTTGTTCTTAATTAATATGGTTAAGACACATGTTAGACGACTACGATTTTTCAAATAATATCTTAGTTTTGTATTTTGATAATTTGAGTGCTATTAACATTTCTAAAAATTCAGTTCAGCACTCTCGTACAAAACATATAGATATTAGACATTATTTTTAAGAGATTTGGTAGAAAAACATCTAGTCCAAATTGATCATGTTGACACTCTTCATTAACTAGCTGATATTTTTACAAAATCTTTAGATCATGAGATATTTTCCAGTTTGAAAAACTCTCTTGGTATCTGTAATCTATGAAACAGGCATTGTTTGGTGAATGTTGGCTGAAATGTCTTTAACATTTTGGGTGACATTTACCTCTGTAATATCATAATATGTTTTTCGGTACTGTATAATGGCTGATTTTTGTTCATACAAGTATGATCCTCAAATAAGAACATGAAGTCCAATGTGATACCGTTCTCTGCGATGATAATTATCATAAAAAGGGAGTATCAAAATTAGGCTAAGCCTTTCTAATTACTGGCAACTGTGCAATATGGTCAAAGCCCTTGAAAATGATATCGTTCCTATACTATAGGAGTATCAAGTGCTTAAAACAAGAAATTATGAGGATACTAAATAAATATTCTTATTTTGACACAAAAATAAATTTGTATGTGTTTTTATGATGAGATCAATGACACAATGGAAAAATCTTACATTGGTCTGGTGGTTAAACTCATAAAAATATATATAAAACGTGTCTTAATTTGTTGCTAAATTGAAAAAGTTCTTACAAGATCATAACACTTGTGTTGTCCAAAATGTTGCCAACATTACTGTTGACATTCACAGATAATGATATTTGTCGGGATGCTGTGTGTAACTAATTTTTGAAAATTCGGTTATTTTTTCCTATTTATGTGTCGTTGTTTTTTTTAAAATCAAATCTTGATGTCTATCTTTTTATCTAAATTTTAGGAACAAGTATTGTAATAAAATACAAACTCCCAAAATCAGAAAATTAGTTATTCTGCCAAGTTTATAAATAATTCTTCACTTGTTCATCATTTTTGTTATTTGTTTTTTCTAGAAAAATTTTAAAAAAAAAGGAAAAGTCACATCACTTCGGTATACTAAAACCGATGGAATACTCAATCTCTCCATCTTCCAAAAACCCCAAAAACCCCAAAAACCCTCACAATCTTCTTCTCCCTATTCTCCCATGGATACAAGCCCAATGTCAAACAAAATATCTTCCAACATTTCCGAGAACACACCCATGAGCACAAACCCTCCTTTTATGCACAACCATAGTACTAAGCTCATTTTAAGAACCTTAGCAGTAAGTTATCCAGGAGATAACTACAGTCCTATCGACATCGACGCAACTCCTGATGTGTCTATCTTAGGGAAGAGGAAAATCACGTCTCAGTTTTCAACAAGAAGGTCAAGAAGAGTTTATAAACAAAATATTGAACCTCAGCCGGCTGTGAAGAAGTCGAGATTCAAAAAGCAAGTCCCTCTACTTGTTCAAGCAGTGACACTGAAGACTCAGACTTCTATGACAACACTGAGAATGAGGAAGAAGAGACCCTTCTATTGAAAATGAAACTGAAACCCCACCCTCTCCATCTTATTCTAAGCCCTTTGTTTCTGTCGCTCAAAAGTCATCTGAAGAAGAAGACATTCCCGATGACACACCACTGAAGAAATTCTTTTCCAAGGGAATGGCTCACAGAACCATACATCATGTTGATGAAGATGTTGCTCCAGATGTCACAACATCTCCGACAACATTCCAGTCAACTTCTGCAGAAGCAGGTTTCCCTGTTTCCTACAAAAGCCCAGATTCTGAGACACCAGACTTGTCTGAGTCTGATAGTGAGGTAAATGTTTTTTTCTAATAGATTCTATACTAAAGAAAATCATGATATATGATTTTTTTAGAAATAGGGTGATTAGGCCAGAAAAAGAGTTAGATGTTGCTGCTTGCGGTGAGTATGATATTGTTGAATTTCTTAAGGACAGGCGGCTATTTGGATCTGTCACTGGAAAGATACTTTATGTTGATGAGGTTGTGAGGTTGTTTTACGCAAACTTGGACTCTGCTGTAGAGAACACCTCTTCCATGAAATATGGAAAAGTTTACCTTTACAACAGACTGTATCACTTTACCTCTTCCATGATAAATCAATGTTTGAATCTTAAAGAGAAGAATGTGCAAGAGATAGTTGGAGGAATGACAGATAAAGATACAATAATAAAATACCTCACAGGAGGTGTGCTAAAAAAGTGGACATCTAGATGCCCTGGCTCTAAAGTAACATCATTATTCTCCACCTTACACAAGATTGCTATTCATAATTGGTTCCCTTCCTTAAATGAGTCAATTTCATTGCTGAACAAGCTTCACTATTATATAAGATTGGTAAAGGATTTCGAGTTGATCTAGGACATGTAATATTCTATCAAGTTACCAATCTTGCTGAGAAGGAATCCATTTTGGTACTACCTTATCCCTCACTGATTTATAAGATTTTAGTTAACCAAGGCTATGAGCCTTCAAGTAATGAGAGATTAGGGAAACAACCAGAGACTTACGTAGTGAACAAAGTAATCTTGAAGAGCAAAGATAAAGTGATAGATCTTCCTTGGAGAAAGAAAGCACAATGTGAGAATGTTTCCAAGAATGTTTTTAATATTCAGGACAGTATCGGTTCCCGACAGTTTGAACTGTCAATACTGGCTAGTAGAACAAATTGCGAAGATCAACTCACAAATTGATGAGATTGACCATGTTAAAAATGCGCTTGTTAAAGCAAGAAACCATTTCTTATTGTTGCTTTCTTCCCAAAAAGGGGAAGATGTTGATTTTTTGCAGGGGGAGAAAACTGAAACTAGCAATGCTGCTGCTGCTCGTGGACCTGGTACTGATGCAGGGGGAGTGATACAGTGATGCAGTGCTGACGTCGAGTAAAGTAGAAAGCGGCTGTAAGCTACTACTTTTGCTAGACTTGCAGAAGAGATTGCTGGTGGTGGATGATGTGTTACTGCTGATATGTTGGTGGTTATGTTGGTGCTGTGAATGGATGTTTTAATTTGGTCATTTTTTTGGGAAGTTAAAGACAATGTCATGTTAATATTTTTATCCTTGGGTTGTAAAAATATTCTAAACAGTTTTGTGGATGACGCGAATAATGTTTAATTTTGCTAAATATTCCTAATTCTTCATTATGTGTGTATATCACTGTTTGTGCTAACATTCTGTTTGAATTCTACAGTAAGGTACACACTGATATACATGTGTTTGTTTGGTTGTTTGTATGCTATTTCAGGTTGAGGTGAGCATTCATGTATATATATCATTGCTTTAGGTCACTCGCACTTAATAGATTAGGTTTTGTGAAGAAAGGAAAAAAGGGAGAGAATGTTAATGTTGAGTTAGGTGTTGTGACATTTTATCGAACATATCATTTTCTGTAATAAGTTAAAAAAACCAAAATGTTAGAATAAATGTCATGACATTCGAACCAACATTCTGGATAACAGTTTTGTCTTACTTCACAGACTGGAGCTAATCTCGTGGAATGGTTACCACGATGGTAAAATGATCTGGCAAGGAGCTTTGGAGCAGATTAAAAAATGTGGGAGAAAGATTCAAAGCTTGGGGAAGAAGTAGAGTGAAGAACAAGTCAAAGTTGTTGAGAGTTTCACTCCTCAATCATCTACCACAAGCTGCCCACTTTTAGCTCAACCTCCACAACTGATTGATGAGCCTTTTAAGGGAATTCTCTGCTATAAATAGAGAGGTCACAACAAGGAATCAATATCCAGAAAATCGAAAAGAAATATATCAGAGAGAGCTCTCAAAAGATCAAGATCTGAAAATTGGATCAACTGTGTTGCCTGAGTTTTTCGACGACATTTTGTCCAACATTATAATTGATGCCTAGATTCTAGATTTGTTCTTCAATGAAGCAATTGTGTTCTTATTTATTTTCTCCGCATTATTACTCTTCAAATGTCGTTACTGTTTTTATCAAAATGTCGTCACTTGTGTCAGACGACATTATTACCGACATTTACAAACTGTTTTCAGCATACGATTTTTACTTTTTAGTTTGTTTGTTTAATTGTTCCATAGTATAACTCCCAGGATCCAAAATTTTTCATAGAAACACAATGTGAATCTTTGTTTTTTCGTGATAAGGAACCAAAATGGCGAGTAGGAGCTGTATACGCTCCAGCAGATGTTGTTGCCAAGAGGTTAAGACTATTTAATTAAATGACACTAAGGGCCTATGTACAACCATTGTCAACTGGTTCAGTTGTCTCGAGGATTAACCTTTGGCCACTTCAGGTGAAATCCTAAATCATTTGAAAATGTCGTGAACCTGCATATACATGGAACTTTGTCATGCACAATGTATAGCTTGACAATGCAGAAATCTGTACATATATCTGTAAATATGTATATTATAGAAACAATTGTATCCCTACCCATAATTAGAATATTTCCATATATTGTGTAAATATAATTATGGTAAGACTGGATTCCTCTTTTGTATAGGTTTAGAATTCCTATTATATAAGGGATGAATATTGTACTCTATATATACTTTGATATTAATGAAAAACTCTCCAAGGGAGATTAATATCATCTTACATGATATCAAGAGCCTAACACAAAACCATAGAACTTTTCTTTGTGTGAGCCGCCGCCGCCGACCAGCCCCTCCCTCGGGCAGTTCCGCCGCGGTTCCTCCCCCCTCTCCTCCCAAAATTCTTGGCTTTTCTCTCTACTCTAAATGGATACTCAGGATTACGCTTCTGATTCTGACGCATCTACCTCCACAAATCCCACCACCACGTCATCATCATTTTTTCATCCCGCCTTCGCTGTTACCAATATCAAGTATTATATTCTCATTCATCTTGATTAAGAAAACAGTCAGTATTCTCCTTGGGTTGAACTGTTCTGTAATGATGCATGTCTCTATAATGTTCTTGACCACATCGACAAAACTATTCCGCGCCCTCCGGAGGTTGATGAGTCTACTTGGCGTCGTCTAGACGCCGGCGTCAAACAGTGGATTTATGATAGTATTTCTCAGGATCTTCTTTTTACTATCATGAAATCTGGTGCCACAACCCGTGATTTATGGAACCGCTTGGAGGAAATCTTTCAAGATAACAAGCACACTCGTGCGGTGTATTTGGAGGAACAATTTAACAATACACGCCTTGAAAATTTCTCCAACATGACTGAATATTGCAGACAGTTGAAACTACTGGCTGATCAACTCTCCAACGTCGACACGCCTGTCTCGGACACTAAGATGATGTTGCAATTGATTGTAGGCCTTCCCAAAGGCGACTATGATACATTAGCCGCCATAATTCAACAGGCAGATCCGCTTCTCAGTTTTAACAAAGCTCGTTCGCAATTGTTTCTCGAAGAGACTCGTCGTGCTAAGCAGGATGAGAATACTCAGAAGGCGTTAGCTGTCGAAACATGCCCTCAAGATCCAAATCCGCCAGAAAACTCTCAACCGCAGCAGGGACGCGGTGGCAAGGGTCGCGGCAGAAGAGGCCGTGGTCGTGGTAGGGGTCGCGGACAGCAGAATCAGCAGCAACAACAGGGCCCACATATTCTTGCGTACGCGGCGCCTAATAATATCCGTCTGCGCCGCTGCGATTCAGCCCAAAGACCAAAGAACTCGTCTAGCATGACACCCACTGAGTTGGGTCAGGCTTTCAGCTGTCTCAACATGCAACAGCTTGACAACAAATGGTACATGGACTCCGAAGCCACTTCTCACCTCACCCGGTCTGCAGATAATATTCCCAAACTGTTTGGTTTAATGCATCCTCAATTTGTGACAGTTGGTAGTGGCCACTGCATTCCAGTAAAAGGTTATGGTACATCCTACACACCACCTCCTCATCCATTCCCCCTTCAAAATACCCTATATGACCCACATATGATTAAGAATCTAATCTCTATCCGCAAATTCACTCGTAATAACTCTGTCACCGTTGATTTTGACCCTTATGGTTTCAATATGAAGGATATTCATACGGGGACACCTCTTACGAGATGTAATAGCACGGGGGATCTATATCAATTCACTCCCACCTACGCTGCCAGATCTAGCTCTTTCGTCTCTCTAGCGGCCATTTCTTCTTCCACAAGACATAATAGGCTTGGTCATCCAGGAGCTCCAGTTTTTGATTTTCTTAGAGACAATAATTTCATTACTTGTAATGAGAAGCTTGCCCAAAACTGTGTTTCTTGTTCTTTAGGCAAACAAACTCATCTTCCGTTTAAGTCATCCACTAGTGTTACTTTTACACCCTTTGATATTATACATGCCAATTTATGGACATCACCTGTTTCTAGTTCTCTCGGTCATAAATACTATCTTATCCTACTAGATGACTTTTCTCACTTTGTTTGGTTGTATCCTCTCAAATTTAAATCGGAAGTGTTTGTCAAATTTCTTGAGTTTTGAACATTCATTCAAACACAATTTGAAAAAGATATAAAATCATTTTAGTGCGATAATGGTCGTGAATTCAACAACTCTATGTTTCATCATTTTTGTACTAATAATGACATGATTTTTCGCTTCTCCAGCCCCCACACCTCCTCACAAAACGGTAAAGCTGAAAGAATCATCTGCACCTTAATAATATGATTCACACTCTTTTGATTCATGTCTCCCTACCTCCATCTTTCTGGGTCTATGCTGCTAAAATGTCAGAATACGTTCTAAATATTCTCACAACTAACACCCTTCACAATATGACCCCTACCAAAATTCTCTATCATAGAGTCCCTATTATGATCATCTCCGAATATTTGGTTGTCTATGCTATCATAACCTTGCCTCTACTGCCCCTCACAAATTAGACCGCCGGTCCACTCCTTGTGTCTGCCTAGGCTTCCCACCGAACCATAGGGGCTATCTCTGCTATGACTTGTCCACTCGTCAGATCCATATCTCTCGTCACGTCACATTCGACGAGACTACATTCCCGTTTTCGAATCTTAAAAAGTTCCACAAACTGAATTATTCTTTTCTTGATGAGTCTGCCATCTCTCCCATCATCCTAAGTAATATAGTATGTACATAGTTAAAAAGGGTAATTATTGCTTAAATAATATGTACAGAGTTGTTAACGACAAACAATAGTAAGCAAAAAAATATGTGAATTAAACGTGTGCCCTAATATGCATGAGACCTATCTTATGTCAGAGGTGAGCCTAATCGCCAAATATGCGAGATTGTGACAGATTAATCCAAGTAGCTAACCATTAATGCTTTTGTTGGAAACGATGAATGTACATTTTCAAATTTTGGCATGTCATGATTAGTCTTGAGTCCGTGTATCATTATCACACTACACATATATGCTGATTGTTTGTTGGGTTGTGAAACCCGTCGACAATTTGGTGGATTTCCTAATTGTGGAGACGATATCAAGGCTCAACTCACCTTATATGCATGTATGACTTAAAATAAAAGGTGGTATAGCTCTATCCTAAATTTGCTAAGATTTGGCTTACTAGACGCAAGGTTCTTGAGTGGACTACTCGAGCGAGAAGGCTACGCGGCCACCGGTTGGACCGGACACTCCACGTATATTGCCAACTCTCATAAATTTGGGTTTTATGAAAGAAATTTGCTGATGCACAAAGCGCACCTCGCATGTAGTGTGTGATAGTGTGAATTTCGGCAAGGGAAGAAATATGAACGGAATGTCAATTTAAGGAAAACAGTAAAAGAGAGTAGCAACTAAAGCAGTTAATTACAAAATTAAAAGCAAATAATTTAAAGCATTTACAACAAGTGTAAAAGAAAAATAAAGTGCAATATATAATTAACCTGGGTTTACTATGGTAAAGAACCTGATATCCATAGCAGAGTCTCTATGCTGTCGCGCCCGTTTTTTACCTCTGGGTCGAAACGGTATCCGCAACGTTGCTCTTTGACGCAATTCCCTGGATGAAGCAAAAATGCTTGTATTGAGGAGTCACCACCTAATTAGTTAAGTGAATTAGGATACTTAAACTATTGCAATAAAAAAAATACTGCAATTGATCTCCATTTAATGGTCTGCGAAATTATGAGATTCCGGATCAGGGTTCTTTATTATCCTAAAGGGAAGGGGTTAGGCATCCTTTAAGATCCGCTAACTTGCGGCTATCCGATCAAACCTAGGTTAATTATATATTGGCTTTTATTCTACCTATTCTATGCATTTTTCATAATTTACAATTAAAATAAAATGCAATACAGAATAATAAGACTGAAATTAAATACGACATAAAATAGAACTCCGGGACATCTTTTTGAAATGCATCTCCGGGTACCTGTATAAACACCTAGTAAAAGTGTCAGTAAGAGAGTAAATAAATTTTCAAATAATAACAAGAATCAAAAAAGTAAAACCCGTCTTTTGTACATGGGAGGCCTTGAAAATCAGACGGTGATTCCTTCATCGGCCAGTGTGTAGTATCATGTTCAAAACAGTAAAATACCAACAGTGTAACATCTCTTCTTTTGGAAATAAGAAAATATGTTCCAATCAGTTTAATAAAGATAACCAGGAGGGGAAAAATTGTCCAAAATATCAGTCCAGAGCAGTAAAAACAATGAAGCAATTACCAATGTAGTTCACCAGAAATAGTAGAAATAACAGCAGCATAGTTCGCCAGAAGGTCGCCGGAGTTTGCCGGAGTTTCAAAGATAGTAGCCAACAACATCGCTGGAAATATCAATCCGAAGGTCGCCGGAGTTTTAAACTACGGTAGGTACCAAAATCGAAAAAATCAATCCAACAACCGACAACAGCTACCAACAAACCCTCCCCCCAACAGTAAAGCTGATAAGTCGCGGACACAAAAGAAATCAGAAAATCAGTCTAATAGTAGATAACCACTAAAAACAAAGCAGAGCCAAGGTCGCCGGAGTTTCAAAAACTCCAGCGAGTTACCCAAAAACAGAAAATCAAATCAGTTCATAACCAAAAACATACCGAACGAAAATAAAGCCGAACAACAAAAGGGTCGCTGGAGTTCAACAATCAACAAAGATCTGCGGTGTCACGGAGATGGGAGTTGCAGCGACGAGGATTCGTCGGGTCTGGGGGTTCGACGGAGCAGGCGGTCCGATGGGGTTCGAATCGCCCAACACTCGTCGTAGTCACCTCCGCGGCAGCGTGATGGCAGGTAGATGGGTGTTCGACGGTGTTAATGGTTCGACGGTGTGGTGTTGGTTCGCTAGAGGTGTGTGGAGGTGTGGGGGTGTGAAGAAGAGAGGAGTGAAGGGAGAGATGCGGATGAAGGGTTGAGAAGTGGGAATGAAGAGAGAAATGAGAGTTGGGAAGTGTATATTGCAGCTGAAGTTCTTTTTAGAAGGGGGGGGGGGGGGGGTAAGGTTTTATTTATAGGGTAGAATTAGGGTTAGGTTTTAAGTTTGGTTTTGGGGGGAAAATGAAAAGAGGTGTTTGGATGAAATTAAAAAAAATGTTGGATTGGACTGATCCAAATTGGGCCTCAGACTGGACTGATTTGACGAACTTTGCTTGAGTAAAAATACAACAGTGTTTATTATTAAAAAAATAAAAATATTTAAAGAGATGTAAAACTATTAAAATAAAATAACAGAGTAATAATAATAATAAAACATGATATTAACAAAGACTTAATGCTTAATAAAAGATGCAGTGCCATTTTGTGAAAAAAATAAAACATAGAATATTCGATAAAAATATGTAAAATAACGATTAAAATGTGATGTGCTAAAATACTTAAAATTGCAAGAAATAATCGAAAAATGAGTCAAAATTGGGTGTCAACAGCATGCCCTTTTTTTGTACGGAGATGATGGAAGAGTCTCCGAACAAAGATGTTGACTGGTAGTCAATTTTGTCCGATTTTATAACTTTGAAAATCAAAAGCGGGGCTGATGCAGACTTAAAATTATGCACAAGTGTCGAATTATGATGACACTGGATTACAAGTGCAGTGGGGTACTGGAAAGACAGGGTGTTTGTTTCCCAAAATGCCTCTAGGGTATTTATACCCGAGGTCAAGATGCAAAAGGTATTTTCAGATGCTGAGATGTACGATCAGGATGTTGATGACGTCATTATGTTGAAGATGCTGATGACGTCATTGCTTTGACGCGATGATAATGACGTCGTTGCCTAGACGCGATGCAGGTTGCATAGACGAAACATAGATGAAGTTGTTGCATAGGCTTAAATGAAAAGACGTCGTTGCACAGACGCGATACAGATGCTCGTCGTTACACAAACGAAATATAGATGAAGCCGTTGCATAGGCTTAAATGAAATGACATCGTTGCATAGATGCGATACATATGTTCGCCGTTGCATAGATGAAACATAGAAGAAGACGTTGCATAAGCTTAAATGAAATGACGTCGTTGCATAGACGCGATGCAGATGTTTGTCGTTGCACAGACGAAATATAGATGAAGTCGTTGCATAGGCTTAAATGAAATGACGTCGTTGCATAGACGCGATGCAGATGTTCGTCGTTGCACAGATGAAATATAGATGAAGTCGTTGCATAGGATTAAATGAAATGACGTCGTTGCATAGACGCGATATAAATGTTCGTCGTTGCATAGACGAAACATGATGAAGCCATTGCATAGGATTAAATGAAATGACGTCGTTGCATAGACGCGATGCAGATGTTCGTCGTTGCATAGACGAAACATAGATGAAGCCATTTCATAGGCTTAAATGAAATTGCGTCGTTGCATAGACGCGATGCAGATGTTCGTCGTTGCATAGACGAAACATGATGAAGCCGTTGCATAGGCTTAAATGAAATGTCGTCGTTGCATAGACGCGATGCAGATGGTCGTCGTTGCATAGACGAAACATAGATGAAGCCGTTGCATAGACTTAAATAAAATGACATCGCTGCATAGACGCGATGCAGATGTTCGTCGTTGCATAAACAAAATATGATGAAACCGTTGTATAGGCTTAAATTAAAAGGCGTCGTTGCACAGACGCGATGCAGATGCTCGTTGTTGCACAGATGAAACATAGTTGAAGTCGTTGCATAGGCTTAAATGAAATGACGTCGTTGCACAGACGCGATGCAGATGCTCGTCGTTGCACAGACGAAACATAGATGAAGCCGTTGCATAAGCATAAATGAAATGTCGTCATTTTATGGACGTACCTACTTTATGACCCTCCTGGGTTGAGATAACGTCATTGCATAGACGTTGTACGTTTGTAACCCGCATGGGCTTATTGTTGTGCTCCCGCCTTGATCCTGCTCCAAAAGAAAACTTGTGATTTTTTAGGAAAGGAGTGATTGATTAGCGTCGACTTTGTAGCTTTGACTCTTGACGCTTGCATTCTCAGATTGGTTTGGACTGAAGACTTAGTTGGCCGCATTTTTCTTGTCTATTGTCGTCTTCTTGCAGTAAATCTTTAAAATGCCCCAGTTTAAGGTGGATGAAGATGCTGAGCTTTCAACTAGACAAAGCCGAGTCTTGATGTTATCAAGGCGATCAGGTGGCACATTTTTTTTTATTTTATCAAACATGGATGCAAAGCTAATGTGGAGACATGGGTTATGTACAATGAGTAGATGAGAATGCGACCCTCAAAATATGTTTCAGTCATGTGTAGGTAGTCATGGATGCAAAACATATGAGGATGCTAAACTCTCCAATGGACAAAATTGAGTCCTGTGCAAAACAAGAGAGAAATATTTCTAATGGTGTGACCGAAGCCGATGTGGCTGCCTACGTATCAGGTCAGAACGTAGTTCGTGATGCAAAAATAAGGATTTTTATGGTTTTAAAATGACGTGGGACCGAAGCCGATGTGGCCGCCTACGTATTCCGCAGAGGGAATCAGATCAAGACGTAGTTCGTGATGCAAAGGATGATTGTACAGTTTTAAAAAAATAGGACCGAACCCAATGTGGCCGCCTACGTATCTCGCAGAGGAATCAGGTCGAGTCATAGTTCGTGATGCAAAATAAAGTTATCAATATATGTATTTTTTTTGTTGTTTTCCTGAAAAAATGGGAAGACGGCATCACATTATGACTTTAGTTGATACCAACAATTAGTATTGTGCATACGAATTTTTGTTTATTGCTTTGATCTAGCAGAGATCGACTCGGGATAGTTAAATACTTGGATGGTACCTCAGACATACCTGAGTGTCGACACACTTGCTTGCATCCAAGGTTTTTTCGAACTAGATGTATCCTCATATTTCAAATGCCCTCACTGAAAGAAAGTCCCATCCACACATATATACCATTATTTTAAATTTTGGGACGTTTAGAAAAACACACTCACACTCAGAAAGATGTTCAATGCATGTAATTGTGATACCATAGGCTTGACTGTCATGTAAGTATCTACTAATGTGAGAACCCTCAGTATAAGATCAAGTAGGGCTTGTCATGGGCTTGTAATGTAGGTTTTGGTGGAAAGGGATGTATATCATTTGAGTAAAAAGTGATTAATCCTTTCTCGAGCGTTGGACTACGTCCGTGTTTGATATTTGTGCGCTTTAATGCTGACCTGCTTCTTTTTTTGTCCCAGTTCTTTTGTACTGACTTCTTTTTGAATCTTTCATTTGAAGCTCTCTTTTCCAGAGTTATTCTCTCATTTCATTTATCATTTTTTTTATAATGTCGGGACTTTTGATTTCTTCTTTTTATGAAGTCATTTTTTTCCCGTTTTGGGACATTGACAACTTTTGTCTTTGTAAATTTCAACTATAATTTTTTGTCAGCCACTTGCACATTTGTAAAGCGCTCAAGGAGGTCGGGCCAAGAGAGGGATAATGCGTATACACTCAGAAAGGATATATGTGTAATATGCGGTTGTCGAAAGAATATGTTTTAGGCTCAAAGGGGTGTACTAGGGATAATGCTATTTGGTAGGATGAAAAGGCTCAACCGGATCAAAGAAAGCCTACGATCATTTTCTATACCGAGTGTTACTCAGGATTTCACCTCAACAAACATTCCGGCCAAGTTCTATATCACAATGCAATGCTTATTACTCATTCTTTCCTATGCACACCCCTAACTGTGTTGGTATCAACCAAGTCAAACAATGATACTTAAAAAAATGTTTTTGTATTTTTGAATAACATTTTTTGTATTGTTGAATAAAATTATTTTTGTATTTTCTGAATAAAGGGTACCGAACCCGAATAGGGCTGCCTACGTATCCCGCAGAGGGAATCATATGCGCGTAATTCATTCAGATTATTTATAAAATATATGCTTGAAAAAAATTTACTGCATGACAAGATAGCAGTAGTAAAAGTTGTGCAAAACACATAATTGTCCACTATGAGACGAATGCAAAGTAGAAAGAATGCAATAAAAAATAAATGTCCGTGATAAGAATAAATGTAATGAAAAAATAAATGTATGTGATAGAATGAATGTAATGCACGGGTGAACCAAATATGTCCTCCCTTTATTATTATCATATTTTTTATGTGGTGCCGAACCCAAGATGGGTTGCCTACGTATCACACCGTGTGGTGAGAGTCAAACACGCGTAGTTCGGGAGATATGTTATCCAAATGCATAATTTAAAAGAATTATGTAACGAAAACTAAACATATGAATTGAATATGCGAGTATGTAGACAATACAAATATAAAGACAACTCAGAGTGATGTCTCGCTGAATCTGGTGTTGGCGGACTTCTTTCGATCAAAACATCTCCTGGTCATTTTGTGATAATTTTGTTTTGTAATGTTTTAGAATGACCGTCCCCGACTATTTGTGAGGACGGTCCTCCTGCAAAAGATACGGTAAATGGGTGAGAGTAGAAAAGTCACAAAAATAATGAAATATAGAAGTGTGACAATATAGTCAAAAACTCCCCTGATTGATTCGACCGGACTGGAAGGTTATGCTTCACAAGATCCAAGTTGCGTTGTTCAATAGCGATTTACGCAGTAAAAGTCTTGATTGCAATGTGATAGCAAAAAGTACAAAAATGCAAATGCTCGTGCCCGGAGTTGCAAACACATAACAAGGTATGTACAGAGTTAAAAAGGGTAATTATTGCTTTAAATAATATGTACAGAGTTTTTAACGACAAACAATAGTAAGCAAAAAAACATGTGAATCAAATGTGTGACCTAATATGCATGAGACCTCTCTTGTGCCAGAGGTGAGCCTAAACGTCAAATATGCGAGATTGTGACATATTAATCCAAGTAGCTAAACATTAATGCTTTTGTTGGAAACGATGAATGTACATTTTCCAATTTTGACATGTCATGATTAGTCTTGAGTCTGTCTATCATTATCATACTACACATATATGCTGATTGGTCGTTGAGTTGTGAAATACGTTGACAATTTGGTGGATTTCCTAATTGTGGAGACGATATCAAGGCTCGACTCACCTAAGATATATGCATGTATGACTTAAAATAAAAGATGGTATATCTCTATCCTAAATTTGCTAAGATTTGGCTTACTAGACGCAAGGTTCTCGAGCGGACTACTCGAGCGAGAAGGCTACGCGGCCACCGGTTGGACCGGACACTCCACATATATTGCCAACTCTCATAAATTTGGGTTTTATGAAAGAAATTTGCTGATGCACAAAGCGCACCTCGTGTGTAGTGTGTGATAGTGTGAATTTCCGTAAGGTAAGAAATATGAACAGAATGCCAATTTAAGAAAAGCAGTAAAAGAGAGTAGCAATTAAAGCAGTTAATTACAAAATTAAAAGCAAATAATTAAAAGCATTTACAACAAGAATAAAAGCAAAATAAAGTGCATTATTTAATTAACTTGAGTTTGCTATGGTCAAGAATCTGATATCCCCAGCAGAGTCGCCATGCTGTCGCACCCGTTTTTGACCTCGGGGTCGGAACGGTATCCGCAACGTTGCTCTTTGGCGCGATTCCCTGGATGGAGAAAAAATGCCTGTATTGAAGAGTCACCACCTAATTAGTTAAGTGAATTAGAACACTTAAACTATTGCAATAAAAAATACTGCAATTGATCTCCATTTAATGGTCTGCGAAATTATGAGATTTTGGATCAGAGTTCTTTATTATCCTAAAGGAAAGGGGTTAGACATCCTTTAATATCCACTAACTTGCAGTTATCCGATCAAACCTAGGTTAATTATATATTGGCTTTTATTCTACCTATTCTAAGCATTTTTCATAACTTACAATTAAAATAAAATGCAATACAGAATAATAAGACTGAAATTAAATACGATATAAAATAGATCTCTGGGACATCCGTTTGAAATGCATCTCCGGGTACTTGTATAAACACTTAGTAAAAGTGTCGGTAAGAGAGTAAATAAATTTTCAAATAATAACAAGAATAAAAAAAGTAAAACCCTTCTTTTGTACATGGGAGGCCTTGGTAATCAGACGGAGATTCCTTCATCGGCCAGTGTGTATTATCATGTTCAAAACAGTAAAATACCAACAATGTAACATCTTTTTTTTGGAAATAAGAAAATATTTTCCAATCAGTTTAATAAAGATAACCATGAAGGGCAAAACTGTCCAAAATATCAGTCCAGAACAGTAAAACAATGAAGCAATTACCAACGTAGTTCGCCAGAAATAGTAGAAATAACAGCGACATAGTTCGCCAGAAGGTCGCCGGAGTTTCAAAACTCCGGCAGGATACAAAATCAGCAAATCAGTACGAAACCAGCGAAAATTAGTCTAGCAAAAACCAGTAACACCAAAGATATTAGCCAACAACATCGCTGGAAATATCAATCCGAAGGTCGCCGGAGTTTTAAACTCCGGTAGGTACCAAAATCGAAAAAATCAATACAACAAACGACAACAGCTACCAACACCCCCCAACAGTAAAGCTGATAAAATCGTGGACACAAAAGAAATCAGAAAATCAGTCCAATAGTCGATAACCACTAAAAAATAAAGCAGAGCCAAGGTCGCTGGAGTTTTTGAAACTCCGGCGAGTTACCCAAAAATAGAAAATTAAATCAGTTCATAACAAAAAACATACCGAATGAAAATAAAGCCGAACAACAAAAGGGTCGCTGGAGTTCAACAATCAACAAAGATATGCGGTGTCACGACGAAGGGAGTTGCAGTGACGAGGATTCGTCGGGTCTGGGGGTTCGACAAGAGCAGTGGTCTGGACAGTGGGGTTCGAACTGTCCAACCCTCGCCGGTAGTTAACTCCGGCGAGGCAATGGTGATGACAGGTAGATGGGTGTTCGACGGTGTTAATAGTTCAGCAGTGTGGTGTTGGTTCGCCAGAGGTGTGTGGAGGTGTGGGGGTGTGAAGAAGAGAGAAGTGAAGGGAGAGATGTGAATGAAGGGTTGAAGAGTGGGAATGAATAGAGAAATGAGAGTTGGGAAATGTATATTGCGGCTGAAGTTCTTTATAGAAGGAGGGGGTAAGGTTTTATTTATAGGATAGAATTAGGGTTAGGTTTTAGGTTTGGTTTTGGGGGGAAATAAAAAGAGGTGTTTGGATGAAATAAAAAAAAATGTTGGATTGGACTGATCCAAATTGGACCTCAGACTTGACTGATTTGACGAACTTGACTTGAGTAAAAATACAATAGTGTTTATTATTAAAAAAATAAAAATATTTAAAGAGATGCAATATTATTAAAATAAAATAACGGAGTAATAATAATAAAACATGATATTAACAAAGAACTAATGCTTAATAAAAGATGCAATGCCATTTTGTGGAAAAAATAAAACATAGAATATTAGGCAAAAATATGCAAAATAACGATTAAAATGCGGTGTGCTAAAATACTTAAAATTGCAACAAATGACCAAAAAACGGGTCAAAATTAGGTGTCAACACATAGAAGTTCTTCTTTAGCGTCGCCAAGTCGTCGTCGCGGTGCCAAACTCACGAAATGTGTCACGATTCACCGTCGACACCGCCAGTCTTTGGGCGCCACGTCCTGCTTCCATTAGTTTGAGGAAAAGCTATCACCTCATAGGAGCCCTTCATGCTCGGGTACCTTTGTAGAACTCAAAATATCAGAGAGGTTTGTCAGTCCTCCAGTGCCGCATCACTTGATCACGGCGCCGCCGAAGGTTCCCTCTAGCGCCGCGGTGCCTACTCCGACGTTTGTCCCTCCTTCTTCGTATCCAACAAATTCCTCCGCCTTGGAACCTCCTACTATCCCCACTCACCAAATGGAAATTCGTGCAAAACATGAAATCTTCAAACCCAAAGTTCAATTTAACTTATCTGTCCAAACCATTTCACTAATTCCCAAGAAACCTATATTGGCCAAACAAGACCCTAATTGAAATGCGGCTATGACTGAGGAATTCAATGCTTTAACTAAACAACACACATGAGATCTAGTACCTAGACCTGAGGGGGTGAATATGATTCGTTGTCTGTGGCTATTTCGTCACAAATTCAGAGAAAGTGGAGATCTTGAGAGGTATAAGGCAAGACTTGTGGCTAATGGCACAAATCAGCAGGAGGGTATTGATTTTGGTAAGACCTTCAGCCCGGTTGTCAAACCGGCTACCATCCGCACAGTTTTGAGTATTGCCATGGGTTAACACTGGCCGATCCATCAGCTTGATGTGAAGAATGCATTCTTACATGAGGATCTAAGAGAGACAGTCTACATGCATCAGCCGCCAGGATTCACTCATCCAGCAGTTCCTCACTACGTGTGTCGTCTCCGTAAGTCACTATATGGACTGAAACAGGCCCCCCGTGCGTGGTACGATCGTTTTGCTAGGTATATCTTGCAGATTGGATTTGTATGCAGTAAGAGTGATACACTTTTCATTTTTCATCGAGGTAGTAGCACTGCTTATTTATTACTTTATGTGGATGATATTATTCTTATTGCCTCCTCCGACGGATTGAAAAATGAGATTATTGCGTTGCTTAAGTCCGAATTTGCAATGACTGATTTGGGGAAGCTGAGTTATTTTTTGGGGATATCAGTGACCAGGTCTGCCAATCATATATTCTTATGTCAGCGTAAGTATGCAGAAGAGATTGTGTACAGGGCTAAGATGACAAACTGCAAAGAGGTGCATACTTCAGTTGATTCTAAATCTAAGATCAGTGTCATGGATGGTTCTCCAGTCTCTGATCCTACTCTGTATAGGAGCCTTGCAGGTGCACTTCAGTATCTCACCTTCACCAGGCTAGACATAGTTTATGCTGTTCAGCAGGTGTGCTTATTCATGCATGCCCCAAGGGAGTCTCATTTCACTGCTCTTAAGCGTATCATTCGATACATTAAGGGCACTCTTGATTATGGTTTGCACCTATACCCCTCTGCTCCAAACAGATTACTTTCATATACAGATGCAGATTGGGCAGGATGTCCGGACACGCGACGCTCCACCTCCGGCTTTTGTGTTTTTTAGGGGATAATCTGATTTCTCGGTCTGCCAAGCGACAGACTACCCTATATCGCTATAGTGTCGAGGCTGAGTATAGAGGCGTTATAAATGTAGTAGCTGAGATTTGTTGGCTTAGAAATTTACTATTAGAACTTCAGTGTCCTTTGCGTCAGACATCTATTGTGTACTGTGATAACATCTCTGTCATATATTTGTCTCATAATCCGGTTCAACATCAGCGAACCAAGCACATTGAGATAGACCTACACTTTGTTCGTGAGAAAAAGTTGCACTAGGCCATGTCAGAGTGTTACATGTTCCATCATCCTATCAGTATGCAGATATATTTACCAAAGGACTTCCCAGACAGTTATTTCTTGACTTCAGATCCAGTCTCAGCGTCTGACCTCCTCTCGCTCCCACTGAGGGGGTGTGTAAACATGTATATTATAGAAACAATTATATCTCTATCCATAATTAGAACATTTCCATATATTGTGTAAATATAATTATGGTAAGACTAAGATTGCTCTTTTGTATAGGTTTAGGATTCCTATTGTATAAGGGATGAACATTGTACTCTATATATATTTTGATATTAATGAAATACTCCGCGAGGGAAATTAATATCATCTTGTAATATCATCAATAGTACAGTTAAAACCTCTCGTCACCCTTCTTTGGAAAAGGGAAACGAAATGTGATATCTATACAACATTGAAAATGTTACTCTTCGTTAAATCTTGATCATATGAAAATACTGGAGAGGCCTAAGATTTTTACTATTATGAAGTGACTATGCAATTTTTTGGAAACTTCTTCTGGTTTGGAGAATGATGGTAGCTCACTATATAAAGTGATTCAAATGCTTGTGAGTATTGGAACTTTTTTAACTCTTAATATTTATCTAAAACTTCAGTACATAAACAGAATTCTTTATTGACGGTATTACAAAATCTTTCATTTTGTTTAGGACCCGTTTGGCCATAAAAATTATTTATTTATTTTTAACTTTTTTCTTCTTCAAAAATTAGTGTTTGGCCATGAAAATTTCAATTTGAAATTTGAAAAACAATTAAAATACTTTTTTCCCCACTTTTTTCACAACTAAAACCTTCAATTTGGAATTTGAAAAACAATTAAAATCTTATTTTCCCCACTTTTTTCACAACTAAAACCTTGTTGAAAAAGTACATTTCAACAACAAAATATTATTTATAAAAATTATGGTCAAACACAACTCTAACTCCAATTACAACTTCAAAAATTTCAAAGAAAATGAACTTTTTTTTTGTTTCTATGGCGAAACGCCTACTTAGGCCTCCTATGTGGCTATCGATGTACTTCAAATTGACGAGACTTATTTATGTGTGTTGTTCCATTGTTCATAACTTTTGTTGGAATAATAAGGTTTTGTACTATTTTTATTTTACTTAGCTTGTTCAATTATTTATAAGTTTTGTTGAGTTGACAACACTGACATGTGTTGCTCAATTGTTCATGAAAGTATATTTATATTCTATAGACAATCTGTATTAGTATAAATATATTTTATATACATTCATATTATTATTAATGGAGATTAATATTTTGTCATTTGCAATTATTAAATTATTAGTTGATCGTTTATAATATGCATATCTAGTGGTTACGCTGTTATTAATAGTGTGAGTTATTAATATTATAATGTAACTCTTAAAATAACCTCGACTAATGATCATCGAGAATGAGATATCGATGATATGTGATAAGTCGACATGTGGTCTGCATTATATCCTTAGAGAATGTAGTATGTCTCACGTGCTACGAGTTACGGATACTCGTGATGGACACATGAATACTTTGGAAGTATTGTTATACCCTGCTAATATATTGTTTGTTATAAATGTCTAAAGTATGATCAGCGTGTGGGAGATAGAAGTCCTTAGACTTGAGGTCGATACACACCTTGTCTATATAGTAATGTACTTTGATCCTGTTCTAAGCTCAAATGCCTTACAGATTGAGATACAACTTTATTAGGTATATTACGAAGTGGATTAAAGGTGGTAGTTGAGCCAAGGTTAGGATTCATTCATCGAATGTATATTCGAGAGAGCACTCAGTTTCTTAGTGATATTAGGTTGACTAAGTCGTTGGCCAACGCAATAGACATATCTAGGATATGATCTTATTGTCAACTAATATAGATGAGATATAATGATCAAGCCATTTGGATAGACACTTGACAGATTCTAAGCTTGATCGAGTGTGTCGTGAATGAAAGGATTTTATCTTCCCACATAGAGGTTCAATTTATCAGATTTGTGTAAATATGCTTCACATATTGAGTTCGTCTTCCGGCGCCGTCTAGGAGTTCCGTGTAGACCCTAATGTGATTAGTGTCGATATGTGAAGACATGTAGGATAACACTATGTCAATTATTCCGTCGATCTAAGGATGTAATGAGAGAATATAAATAATTGTCGATTTATGATTGGGACATTTGAATGAATAATGATTATTTAATTAAGTCGAGATTGGATTTCAGACTTAATTAAAATGAAAATGAAATGAATCCCCACACCAGACTAGGGTCGCGGCGCCTGGGACAAAGGGTTGCGGTGCCATAGCATCGCGACACCTCCTATTTTGAGTCGCGCCGCCGCCAAGGTTGTAGGCTAGTCTGACAGACCCACTGCGTCTCGCTTTCTGGGCCTGGCCCATGTGTAACCCTAGCTATGTTTTAGACAAAAAACACAGCTGTAAATAGTGGGTTTAATTCATTATTCTAGACACTTGATTTTAATATCATTCTAAGTCTTAGAGACCTAGAATCAAAATATTCGCTCTCGAACCTCTGTCGGATTTCCTAGCTATCTAAAATAGGACATTGGAGTTCTAGAAACTTGTAGTCGACGATCAATTGCGTGCGTACCCTCGAATTATACTAAAAGACTCCAGATTAATCAAATCGTAAGTATCATTTCTATATATTACGGCTATACAAACATGTTTTATGTGATTTACATGTTTTACATTATTACATAATCATCCTGCAGTTCGTCGTTTGTTGGATTTGAAACATAAATTTTCAAATTTCGTTGGGTACACGAAGCCAACAAAAACCTACAATGGTATTAGAGCCAGGTTGTTTTGTGTGATTATGTAGTAATTATTAATGATAATATGAGTTATATTTTGTTTAAATCTGAATTTATGTCTTTCAAAGCTTGAAAAACATAATATCTTAAGAACGCATAATCCTTGTCTCTTGAACTGTTAAACAATGATGTAATCGAAGAAGTCATTCCAATATAACTCTTCTAAGTTGATGTGCGTAACCGGTTGTGAAGCGAAGAACGAGAAGGGATTGGATAACGGTCAATGAATGTGTTGTTTGATGGTGAAGGGTAACGATGATGAATTTGCAATTCTACCCATGAACCAGTTTTAGGGTTTCAGAAATGCAAATTTTTTGTTTCTGAGACAGAGGCATCGTGGCTCCATGATGGAGCGCCGCGACGCCTGCTAGGGTTTCGATAGTGGCGCCACGGCTCCACGTTAGAGCACCGTGTCACCACCTATGGTTTGACGAGGCACCGCGGCTCCATTCTGGAGCGCCACGACGTTGTTTATCCAGAAAGCTTGAATTAACTTTTTTGACACACTGCATCTATGGTGCCGCGATGCCTCCCAATTAAGGCCTCGACGCCGAGGCTCCAGTAACTAAAAAAATAAATCCGGAATCAGAAACTAAAGTTTTAAAAGTTTCAGATTCTGATTTTGAAGTTTAAAAGTTTCCGAATCTGAAATTAAAACTTTTTCAAATAAGCGGATTGGTCCTTTTGGGAAAATAAGTAAATAAATAAAGTTTCTGAAAATCAGATTTTAAATTTTGGAAATTGCAGACAGGTCCCTGAAACCTGAAAATATTTACTGAAAATTAAAATTGAATTTTCTGAATTTAAAGGGTTCAAATTGAATTTTTAAATTCTTGAGAGACTAAACTATAAATTTTAAAAAGTTAGCAGAAAAACCCTGAAAATCAGTTTTTAAAATCAGAAAATATTTAAGGGATTGTTTGGATTGGACTTAGATTTTAGAGTTTAGACAAATTAACTATGATTATTATTAATTGAATATTATTGAATAATATACGAATATATGTTAAGTGTCCAAATGCGTACGTTTAAATATTAGCATAGTGTCCGCTATAACTGTCTAGGTATGCGGCGCCCAGTAATTGATCAAAACCATCTTATATCATGTCTATTGGGTTGATGGTTCCCAAACTAAATATGTTTTAGAAATTGCATGATAAGACGTCGTATTGAATATGACATAGAAAATGTTGATCTTGGTTAAAATTCCCAAAAACTGAAATATTCCCCAAATTTTAAATGCAAGTCTAAATTAGAACGCATCGTCCATTATAATTGTTAGAGTGCAAATTCCTTTTCGGCGATACGAGTACTTACACCAAAGTGTTTGCTCACAAAGGTTAAGTTTACGTAGATACATAAACGCAGTCGTTTAATGAGGTTGACTTGCTTAGACAAATCTTGGCGCCAAAGTATCAGACTAATCTAAGGACGCAAGATTGAATTAAATATTTGATCAACCAAGAGTTATAAATAAGTTTTGCAATTGGTTTAGAACCTACCAAAATGTGCTATTGAAGTTATCAGCCAAAACAAACACGGAGATAACATAGGCTTGGATCTTGGCCCATTATGACCTCAAAATAAATTTAGGTATGTAT
Organism: Przewalskia tangutica; assembly: GCA_029844215.1. Lineage (NCBI taxonomy): Eukaryota > Viridiplantae > Streptophyta > Magnoliopsida > Solanales > Solanaceae > Przewalskia > Przewalskia tangutica. The sequence continues at coordinate 136,475,866 of CM056718.1, read as the reverse complement.
TCTACATGGGGTCGTAGAAGTATGCTAAAATAGTGGGAACTAATTAAACAAAAGGCCATGTTAATTAGCCTAAAAACGAATGTGTATAATAGGAAATAAATTTGACTGTAGTATCATGTCTATCTAAACTCTTCAGATCATCAAAATGTCCAGCCTATCACTTAATGCTGATGGAAATGAACAAACTCACCGGACCAAACTATCTGGACTGACTTAGGAACCTAAGAATTGTCCTAAGGCAAGAAATGATAGAATATATGCTGGACAATGTATTCCCCGCAGTACCTGCCGAAGATTCTGCTGAATATGACACTTTGACAAGATAGCCTACCAGAAACACCTAGATGACACCACTTCAATTCAATTCGTCATGTTGTATTCCATGTAATTGGAACTTCAGAGACAACATGAAACGTAGACCCTGACGTGATGCTCGGACATTTGAAGAGTCTTTATGAGTCTCAGTCCCAGACAATGGATTATGATATGTTAATAAAGCTCTTCAAATGTAAGCTAATTGAAGGGGGCCAAGTGTCTAAATATGTGTTGAATATGATAGGGCTAATAGAAAGGTTGGCATCGATCGTTATAAAGTTGCAGAGTAACGTCGCTTCCATACTCATCCTGAACTCACTCACTCTTTCGTTCGAGAATTTCATCGTTAACTACAACATCAACAGAACGAAGGCGAGACTGCCGGAGCTGCACAACATGCTAAGTACCTTTGAATCTTTAACTTCCAAAGGCAAAATTGTGCTCATGGTGAGCTCTTCTAGTCGGCCCAAGCCAAAAGGCTAGGAATGGCAGAAGAAGAAGGGCAAAGAAATCACTGCACCCTCAACTATGAAGCCTAAGGGAGGCGTGAAAGAGAAGGTGATTCCGACCAAGGATGTATGCCTCAACTGTAACAGAAAGAGGAATTGGAAGAAGGACTGCACCACACCAAGAAGAGGGAAAGCACCAAGTTCTCCTGCCTCTAATGGACAAGGTATGTACGTCATTGAAATAAATTTATCTATAAACAACTCTCATTCCTAGGTATTGGATATCGCTTGTGGCTCACACATTTGTACAAATGTACATGGGCTAATTGACAACAGGAAGGTTGGACCAAGAGAGGTGGACCTACGCGTTGGAAATAGAGCACGAGTAGATGCTGAGCGCGTAGGAACTTATAGATTAAATTTTCCTTCTGGCCGTTGTTTAGTGTTGAATGATTGCTACTATGTACCCTCATTAACAAGAAATATCATTTATATCCCCGTTTTGTACATGAAGGGTTTTTCCTCTTATATTTATAATAGCAGTCAAGTACTGTCTTTTGATAATATTATATATGAAACTGCGCCTCTTGTGGACAGATTATATACACTAAACTGTTGTCGAGAAATATTCAATGTACAAAATAAACGAGCTAAGAAAAGTAATAGAAACTCTACCTACCTATGGCAGTGTAGACTTGGTCATATCAACAAAACAAGGATAATAAGGTTGAGGAAGCTTGACTACCTCGAAGAATTTGACTTGGAGTCTTATGGTAACTGCGAATCCTGTTTAAAAGGTAAAATGACCAACAAGCCACTTTCTGGGAAAGGTGTGTGAGCCAAGGAGGTGCTTGAGTTGGTACATACTACTGTATGTGGACCATTCTCGACTCAAGCTAGGGGTAGTTTCCCTTACTTCATTACTTTTACTAATGACTTGATAAGGTATGTATATGTGTATCTTATGAAACACAAATCTGAGGCCTTCGAAAGGTTCAAAAAGTACAAGTCTGAAGTGGAGAAACAACTTATAACAAGTATCAAGACCATTCGATCGGATCGAGGAGGTGAATACTTGAACAATGAGTTTCTAGATTACTAAAAGCTTCATGGAGTCCATTCAGAATGAACACCTCCTAGAACACCACAGATGAATGGTGTTGTCAAAAAGAGAAATCGAACTTTATTAGATATGGTTCGATCCATGATGAGAATTACAGCTCTACCGACATACCTTTGGGGACATGATATACAAACCTCAATATATGTTCTAAACAAGGTTCCTTCCAAATCAGTAGAAAAGACAGCCTATGAGATATGGTGTGGCAATAAGCCAGCTCTTAAATATATGAGACCCTGGGGGTACCCTGCATATGTTAAGAAGATGCTCACTGACAAGTTGGAATCCAAAATTGAGAAATGTTACTTCGTGGGGTATCCAAAGGAAACTAAGAGATATTACTTCTATCTTCCTGGAGAACATAAGGTCATTGTTTCCAGGAACACAACTTTCCTTGAAGAAGAATATGTCTACAAGGAACAGAGTTGCACAGAGATAGAACTTGAAGAAATTCAAGAACCATGAGATAACATATAATTTGAATCCTTGTCGAATGACCAAGGCAAAAATTCGATGGTAGTGTTTGGCGAAGATTGAGTACTTCGAGTACGTCTTTCAGTCGTGGGAGTGTTATGAGGAACAATATAGAAATGCAAGGTCCTCATACACAACCCTTGGGAGTAGATGTAATGATTGCGCATCCTCCAATTCAGGAAAGAAATGAAATGATATTCCTGAAAGCTCTCGAGTTGGTGGATTAACCAACACACAAGAACCCTCTTATAGCGAAGCAATGTTGGACATTAATTCGAAGAGATGGAAAGAATCCATGAAATCCGAGATGGAATCTATGTACATTAATCAAGTGTGGAAATTGGTTGATTTGCCAGATGAGGTTAAACCCATAGGATGCAAATGGGTCTTCAAGAAGAAGATTGATGTAATTAGCAAGGTACAGACTTATAAAGAAAGACTGGTGGCTAAAGGTTATAATCAATGGCCTGGGGTCGATTATGATGAAACCTTTTCACTTGTTGCTAAGATTAAGTCCATTTGAATTTTACTTACAATAGCTGCATATTATGATTATGACAGTTGGCAGATGGACGTCAAAACCACTTTCCTCAATGGTAATCTAGTTGAGGAAGTGTATATGAAACAACCTGAGGGTTTTTCATCTGAGTCCAAGCCAAATGGTGTATGCAAGCTACAAAAGTCTATTTATGGGCTTAAGCAAGCCTCAAGGAGTTGGAACATTTGCTTTGACAAGGCTATCAATTCATTTGATTTCGTCAGAAACAATAGGATCCATGTATTTATAGTAAACGCAATTATGGGAGTATTGTCTTCATTATTATATTGTAAATGGCCTATTGATAATGTGAGACAATAAGACTCTCTTGCAGTCAGTCAAGGAGTAGTTGTCCAGTACCTTCATGATGAAGGATTTAGATGAAGTCTGCTACATTTTGAGAATTAGGATCTATAGAGATAGACCTAATAGATTGTTGGGGTTGTCACGGTCAGTCTACATAGACAAAGTGCTTAGACGTTTTTCTATAGAAAATTCCAAGAAATACGGTGTACCTATGGGTCAAGACATCAAGTTATCGAATAAAGATAGTCCTTCTAATGATGTAGAACTTGAGCGCATGAAGAGGATCACATATGTTTCGGCTATAGGATCAATCATGTATGACATGACCTGTACTAGGCCAGATGTGGCCTTTGCACTTAGTATGACTTGCAAATTCCAGTAGAATCCCGGGGAGGAACACTAGAAAGAACTCAAGAGTATTCTTAAGTATCTTAGACGAACTAAAGATTACTTCTTGGTCTATGGTGGAGAAGAAAAGCTAGCTGCTACTGGGTACACTGATTCTAGCTTCCAGATGGATCTTGATGACTTCAAGTCTCAGTCTCGATACACGTTCATTTTCAATGGTGGGGCTGTGAGCTGGAAAAGTTTCAAACAAGCTACAACTGCTGATTCGACAACTGAAGCTGAGTACATTGTTGGATCGGAAGCTGGTAAAGAAGTTGTCGTGATTTCTAAGTTCCTGAAGGAACTAGGGTAGTTCCGAGTGCCAGTTGTCCAATGACTATTTATTGTGACAACACTGGTGCAATTGCACAAGCTAAGGAACCAAGATCAACAAACAGAAACAAGCATGTGCCAAGAAAGTACCACATACTCAGGGAGACGGTGGAGACTGAAGATATTAGATTAGACTATGTTACCACAGACAATAATCTAGTTGATCCACTCACTAAACCATTAGGCTTAGTTAAGCATAATGGTCATTTTGAGAATATGGACATTAGATACATTAGAGATTGGCTCTAGGCCAAGTGGGAGATTGAAAGTATATTTATGTCCTAGAGACAATCTGTATTAGGAAAAATGTACTTTATACCAATTCATATTATTATTAATGGAGATTAATATTTTAGAATTTACAATTATGAATTATTAGTTGATTGTTTATAATATTCTATAATATGCATCCCTAGAGGTTACGCTATTATTAATAGTGTGATTTATTAATATTATAACATAACTCTTAAAATAATCTCGACTAATGATCATCGAGAATGAGATATCTATGATATGTGATAAGTCGACATATTATCTGCATCATATTCTTAGAAGATGTAGTATGTCTCACGTGCTACGAGTTACAGATACTCGTGATGGACACATGGATACTTTGGAAGTATTAGTATACCTTGCCGATATATTGTTTGTTATACATATCTAAAGTATGATCAACGTGTGGGAGATAGAAGTCCTTAGAATTGAGGTCGATACACACATTGTCTATAGAGTAATGTACTTTGATCTTGTCCTAAGCTCAAATGCCTTATAGGTTGAGATACAGATTGTATTGGGTATATTACAAAGTGGATTAAAGGTTGTAGTTGAGCCAAGATTAGGATTCATTCCTCGAATGTATATTTGAGAGAGCACTCAGTTTCTCAATGATATTAGGTTGACTAAGTCATTGGCCGACGCAATAGACATATCTAGGATATGATCTTGTTGTCAACTAATATAGATAAGATATAATGATCAAGCCATTTGGATAGACACTTGACAGATCCTAAGCTTGATCGAGTGTGTCATGAATGAAAGAATTTTATTTTTCCACATAGAGGTTCAGTTTACCAGATTCGTGTAACTATACTTCACATATTGAGTTCGTTCCGGCACTGTCTAGGAGTTCCGTGTAGACCCTAATGTGATTAGTGTCGATATGTGAAGTCCTGTAGGGTAACACTATGTCAATTATTCTATCGATCTAAGGATGTAATGAGAGAATATAAATGTTCGATTTATGATCGTGACATTTGAATGAATAATGATTATTTAATTAAGTCGAGATTGGATTTCAGACTTAATTAAAATGAAAACGAGACGACGCTCCACATTGGACTAGGGCCCGACACTTGGAACAGAGGTCCACCGTGCCATAGTGTCGCGATGCCTCCTATTTTGAGTCGCGACGCCACCAAGGCAGTGGGCCAGTCTGACTGACCCACTGCACTTCGTTTTCTGGGCCTGGCCCACGTGTTACGTGTAACTCTAGCTGCGTTTTAGACCTAAAACGTAACTATAAATAAAGGGTTTAATTCATTATTCTAGACACTTGATTTTAATATCATTCTAAGTCTTAGAGACGTAGAATCAAAATAATCTCTCTCGAACCTCTGCCGAATTTCTTAGCTATCTGAAAGAGGTTTACATCAGAGTTCTAGGAACTTGCAGTCGAGAATCAATTGCGTGCGCACCCTCAGATTATACTAAAAGACTCCAGATTAATCAAACTGTAAGTATCCTTTCGATGTATTACGGTTATACAAACATGTTTTATGTGATTTACATATTTTAAATTATTACATAATCATCCTGCAGTTCATCATTTGTTGGGTTTGAAACATAAATTTTCAAATTCTGTTGCGTACACGAGCCCAACAAAACCCTACAGTTCATATCCCTGATTAAGTTATTTTCTTCTTCAGCCCAGGTATTCATCTTTATCCTCAACTGATAATCTGTACGTCTGCATAACCTATTTTTGCAAAAGTTCAAAAACGAGGACAAAAGTTAAATACTAATCCTCATAGGGAACTTGGAAAAACAATTGTCTACTTTCACCTTTAGACTAAGCCATCCTTATTTACGTTTTTCCCTTTTTGGGGTACATCTTTTCATGTACTCGGAGATGAATATGTTAAAGTGTATATGGGACCCTTTGGGTTTCCTTTGTATATTTGGTGAATATTAGACTTAGGTTTGTACCTTAATTAGTAGTGTAATATTACCATAATTGTAAAGTTAGTATTCTTATAGAATAGGGATTCCTAGGTAGAATAGGAAGAGGATCTTCCTTGTAACTTGTATATATATTCATTAATAAGAATAAACAAGGAATTATTTCTTTCATGGTATCAAGAGTCTAAGTTCTCTTTACCCTGCTTCCGCTCCTCAAAATTTCTTCTTCTTTTCTCAAAATTTTTCTCTATATTCTCGATTTTTTTGTGTTCTTCCTCTTTCACAAAAACCGAGTATCTTCTCTTCCAAAAACCTTTCTCACAAATTCCCTTCTCTGAATCTTGTTGTTCTATTCCCTATGGCTGATAAGAACACTTTTCACCCTGCCCTCACAGTTTCTAATATCAAGAGCGTTCTTTCTATCGTTCTTGACCTAGAAATTGTTCAATATGGGACGTGGGCAGAATTATTTAAGATTCATTCTTTGGCACATAAAGTCCTCCACCATATCATTCCTACAACTCCTCCAAAGGGGGGTGATACGACATCTACTTCTACGATGATTGTGCCCACTAAAGAGGCAGATCCAGAATTATGGGTCATGCTTGATGCCAAGGTTCTTCAGTGGATTTATGTCACTATCTCCTTGGACCTTTTACAGACGATTACGGAACCAAATTCCACAGCTATGGCGGCGTGGGATCGATTGCGCGATATATTCCAAGATAACAGTCATTCTCGAATTGTTATCCTTGAGCAGGAATTCTCCCAGGTGGCTATGGCGAGTTTTCCCAACGTTTCTTTTTATTGCAAACGCCTCAAGGACTTGGCAGACCAACTCAGCAACGTGGGTTCTCCGGTTTCTCAAAGTCGTCTACTTCTTCATATGGTTGCAGGCCTGTCAGAGGCCTATTGATGCGCGATTTATGCACACACTTACGCAAGTGCACGTATCGTGACAAGTAATATAGTCTAGGTAAGACCGAATATCGTCCTCAAGGACTGGTTTTCAAGTACCGATTATCTATCCTATTGTATCTATTTGGTTAACGTAAATTGAATTGGAATTCTAAACTAATAATGCAGGAAATAAACTAATTATAAAAATACTTTGATTTAAATCAGTTATGATGGATAATTAGGGCTTCCAAGATCATCAACTATCCACTCTATTCAATCCTTAATACAATTAGACTGACTTCTTCTTCTACGTTAAGATAGCAGGTTAACTAAGTCGTTTTATACTCCTGTTAAGGTTATATAAACACTCAACCCCAGTACAACACCTTTCTACCTTTCGGTGATAAGGTTGACTCTAGAGGAGGATTAAGAACAAAAACCTTATTAATGCTACACAAGTATCGGGGTATTTTCATCCACGATTTAACCTATGTTTATCCAACTACAACATATTCACAACCTCCCCTTTCGGATTTCGGTTAGAAATCATAAGAATTATGATAATTAGTGATCAATTAATTATCAAGCAATCAAAACAACTATTGAATAAATCGTAAATAAGTGAAGAAGAAATCAACTAATTTATTAATTCATGAATAAGAGTTTCAAGAGACTCACAAGGAAATCCCTAACAAAATAATTAGCTCCTAGCCATTGTCACGCTAAGAACTAACATAATTTCCATACATGAACTGAAATAAACAAAGCAAACAGAAAGAAAAGAAAATACTCAAGAACGAGTCTCCAAGCCTTCTAGCATCCAATGATTGTGTTGTGGAATATTTACAAGATGGTTTGGTGGATGGATGGATGTAGAATGGTGAAATGGAGAATTGAATTCTTCTAATGATGTAGAGACTATTTATAGACCAAGAATCCTTTAGGTGAAGTGTTAAGGATTATGTAGATAGGAAAAGTTATTAGAATCCTTTTAGGTAAGGGTTTTAAGGTAGAAAAAGTTATTCCTTTAGGTAGGAAAAATTATCCCTTTAGGACTCTGAAAACATGTCAAATTTGGCCCAGAACTTCATAAATCCCGCGTCGCGCGTTCGCAGATCAGCGCGCGGCTAAAAATCAGCAACTTTCGAACTTTCAGCACATCATGCGCCGCGGTTGCCGCCAGCCATGGCCGTGACGCTTTCTGGCGAATTCCGTTTCGTCGTCCTTTTTTCGTCCGGACTTCGTCTGATCTCCTCTATAATTCCCGGAACTTCTTAGACTTCATTTCTTGGCCCTTTTTGTGTGTAATTCGATCTCATTTATGCTCATTTCATCTCCTTTTCACCATTTCTCCATTTCTGACCGCTGTGACACAAAAGAAAGGAAAACGACCCTAATACTATACTAAACATAAATGAAATGAGTAAAATACTAACTAAAAATGACTCAAAAGGTGTATATAAAATACACCGATCTAATACCCCCAAACTTAACCTTTGTTCGCCCTCGAGCAAAGATCAAAAGAAAGAAATAAAGACACAAGGAAAAAGAAAATAGAAAGACTCAACAACATTGATCACTTTGCTGCATTGGTGTTACTTAGAAAAACATGAAGGTTAGCAGGATAATATGCATGAACATATAGCATGAATATTTAGCATTCTAAACACATCAAGCTAGATATTTCGCAAACTCATTTTAATCATGCTTAATGGAAGTAAGAATACTGAATTATGCATGTCAATTTCAAAATCCTATGGCATGTTTACTTGCTATTCTCCACTAATCATGGATATGCATATAAGAGATCTTCATGACTTTCAGGGTTGTAATGTAGGCTTAGGCATGGGTAGGTAAAAATAGGCATTTAGGCTCATTTTATGTACCATAAGCTTTTTTGCTTTTCAATTCTTCCCTTTTCTTTTGATTTCCTTTCTTCACTTCATATCTATCTTTCCCCTCATTTGTTTTGAGAGAGTGAAGTGTATTATGAATAACAAGCACCCCCAAACTTAGGCTTTTGCCTATTTCTTATTACTTTTTTTATTGGGATGCATCAAACTTGTTCACTCTTTTTGTCTCTTTTTTTAACACTTCCTATTCCAATCATTTCACATTTTTACTTATGGCACAAGTGTGGATTTAGAGGGTGTCAAAGAAAAAGTTTAATTTTTAGGCTCAAAGGGGCTGACTAGGGATATTTTGAATGTCAGGGATATGTAAAAGTGGTAAGAAATGGCTAACAAAGAAATGCCTGAGTCATCTCCCCTAACATGCATATCCTAACTATTTCGCCTCAAATAGCAAGCAATCATACACATAGGTTTTAACATTTAACCATGCACAAATCAAGCAAGAAACCCCAAATAGACAGATTTCATGAGTTTTTGGCATATCTAACCTAAGTGTTTAGATAGTTGCTTCTAATTCCATTACATTATTCAACTTCACTTCACTAGGTGTTTCTAGTAACTACAACATGCATGATCTTTGACGGAAAATTATGACTCAAAAAAAAAATTTATGACTCAAAAATACACAAAACAAATTAAAAAGACTCAACAATATCAAAAACAATAGGACACCCCCCAAACTTAAATCACACATTGTCCCCAATGTGTGCAAGACTCAAAGAAAATAGGGACAACTTACTAACACAACACAGCGGTCATAACGGAGTTCTAGGAGGAAAAATTCTGGAATTTGCACGGAATATGGCTCTCTGAGGTTCCAGGCCATGGCTGATTCTCAAGCGTCGGCATACACGGTTTTCCTTTTTTTTCCAGCGTTTTTGCTCCTTTTTCCTCGGTTTTAGCTTTCAGTCCACCTGTCATCCAACAACACAAAACAAGAACCCAAGACCGTGAGACTGTTCAAGACAAAATAAAATAAACTAAAGACCGTAATTAAAATAACATAATTAAAAACATTGGGTTGCCTCCCAACAAGCGTTGTCTTTAACGTCTTTTAGCTGGACGCAATTAACCTTTACAAGTGCCCATTGGATCCTTCTGCGAACTGCTTGCAATCCGCAGAGTTATTGTTGCAGGTCTCACTTCAACTACAACAATTGCTTCAAACAAGGGCCTCAGATATACGATTATCCCCCAAGTACATAAGACATGTGATCGGTGTATTTTATATACACCTTTTGAGTCAGTCTAGTCAGTCTTTTGTCCCGTTTTGTACATACAAAGTGTCGTATTAGGATAGATTTTCTTTCTTTTGAGTCAAAGTGGCTAAAGTGGCCAAATGGCGGAAAAGGAGCGAAAAGAGGGAAAAAGAGGAGGTACTAGAGCTGAAAACGGAGAAAGTGGCAAACGAGGCTGAAATCGGACTGCGCGCGCTCCTCGATCGAAGCGGGGCGCGCGCTATTATTCGAGAAGTGCAGAAGATTCAGCGCCGCGCGCCTCAGAGACTGAAAGCAGGCCGCGGCTCTAAACATCCGAGAAGACACAGAGTTGCATGGCCGCGCGCCTCGCATGCCAGAGATATCGGGCCGCGCGCCAAAACACCCGGTACAGAACTTTAGGCGCGCGCCGACAGCAGGGCCGCGGCGCCGACGCGGAAAAATTAGGTCTTTTGACAGATTTTTGGGCCAGGCCTGGAAGGAAAAGAAGGGAGGCGTTTTAAAACTATATAAGGAGAACCCTAGGCAGTTTTTGGGGTGTCCCCTTTCTTGCACAACTCAAGATTCTTGACTTGGAGTTTGGATACCATTAGCTTAGTAATTTCTTTTTCCTTTCCTTTATTTATTTCAGTTTTTGCATGATGAACTTTGAATTAGTTCTTGTCATATTCATGGCTAGGAACTAATTCTCTTATAGGGCTTTCTATGTTGAATTCTTGAACCTTATGTTATAAAGTAATGCATGCTTATGTTTATTATTCTTATTGAGAGATCTATCCAATAATTGAGTTGAATTCTTGGTAGCTAATTGACAACTAGTTATCACTATATGATTTCTAATCAGATTCTGAAAAGGAGGGATTGTGAATATCTCGTAAGTTGGGTACGGTCTTGAATTGGGGATGAAAATACCTCAATTAGATTCAGAAGCGTTGATGAGGCTTAACAACCCTAATTTTGCGCATTGTGCGTGACGGTCAACTAGGTTTTTGTGCTTAATCCTCCTATAGAGTTACCCTTATCAGCGAAAGTTAGGTAAGGAACAATACTGGGGTTGAGTGTTTATATAACCCTAACGGGAGTATAAAACGATTTCGTAAACCTGCTTTCTCCAAAAGAAGAACACCATAAGTAATGCATTAACAAGTAACATAAGCGGATAGTAAGGATACATAGAAGCCCTATTCTCATCACACCTGAAGTAAGTCTTTACATTTAAATAGCTTTTGAAATTCTTAGTTATAAACAACCAATCAAATATTAATTCGCCAAATAGATACTAGAAAATAGATAGTTGGTACTTGAACCCTAATCCCAGAGGACGATATTCGGTCTTATCTAAGACTATACTACTTGATACGATAACGTGCACTTGCGTTTAAAGTGTGTGCATATTATGCGCATCAAGTTTTTGGCGCCGTTGCCGGGGATTAGGAATAGTTCAATATCAAATTTGTCTATTTTTAATTTCTAATTTGGGTTTTATGTATAGTTTTTTTAAATTTTGTTTGTTTTATGTATTTATTGTGTGAAAACAAGGGTGCCGTGATTCTTTGTTGGTTTTGATGCATCTCAGGGATCCTGAAGATATGGATTACTACTGTCAATATGATCGAGCTCCAACCATAGAGGAAGAGAGGGAGGAATTACGAGAAACTCTACTCAGTCTCACGAGGTCCCAAGCTCAGTTCATGGACGAAATGAGGTTGGGTATAAAGAAGTTGGAAACGCAAATAGCAGAACTCGCGATCATATTCAACAACAGCAAGTTGAGAGCACGAATCACACCCAACTATTGAGGAATTTGGTGAGATAGTTGGTGTAGAGAAGGAAAAGATTGCAGAAATCCAATTATTCACCTTCTTGGATTCTGTGGACATTTTTTTTCATGCACCTATCACAGAAGAAACACCACTAGCTATCACGAATGACTCCCAATTAGGAATTGCATACCATCAAGGGCAACCCCCAGAGTCAAGAGATGTAGAGAATTTCACGGTTTCCTACAAAATAAGAAGCCTAAAAGACAAACTCATCTTGTGTGCTTGGGGATACTTGTATGTTTAAGGCCCTGTTTGAACAAATAGTTATAGGAAATTGAGACCTATAGCAATAAATCTGTGGATTGCAAGTTAGCGAAGTATCCAATGGGCACTTCGAAAGGTTAATTGCGTCCGGCTAAAAGACGTAAAAGACAGCGCTTGTTGGGAGGCAACCCAACGTTTTCAATTATGTTATTTTAATTTCTGTCTTTAGTTTATTTTATTTTGTCTAGAACAATCTCACCCATGGGTCTTGTGTTTGAGTGTGGATCGATGTGCAGGAATAAATTGAAAGAAAAGCAAGGATTTTCGAAAAGGGTAGCCGCTGGCGCCAGAGCAGTACATGGCCAAAATATCTCAAGAGGTGCTGAAGTTTAGCGCCGCGCGCCAGAGCAGGTCGCGCGCAGAAAGTCCCGGGCGAGCGCAGATGTTTAGCCATGGCTAAAAGGTGCGCACGCGGCGAATCGAAATTAAAAACGCCCAAAAATCAGATTTTCCCCAATTCCAACTTCCAAAACCTAACCTTCCCTCTCCAAAAACCCACGAAATTCCAGAAATTTGCCCACAAAACCTCCACAAATCCAACCCAACCACAACCTAAACTCTTAAATTCCCAAAAACCCTCAACTATCTCAAACAACAAAGCTCCATTCCATAGCCTCAACCCACCAATTGAAACAAGAACAAGCTTGAGTCTTCTCATCAAAAGGTAATCCCTATCTTTTTTCTTGAATCCTTTCACTGAAGTCATAGGAGGTAGTAGTGGGGAAGAGTATTGTAGTTGGAGTAGTTTGGGTACTGAAAAGTTGGTTGTGAAGTTGGAGAAAAGAGTAGAAAAAGAGGTTGTGGGCATTGTTGAAGTTTGGGGGTGTTGTCGCTGCTAGTTGTTGAGTGTATAGGAGACATTGTGCCACAAAAATTAGAAGCTGCAGATTTTGTTTATAAATGGCCACCAGAAAGAGAAGAGGATCCACATCCACCCCAACCCCACAATACGATGAAAATAGATTTGTGAGTTACCAGGCCTTCCAAAGATACAAAAGGCTTGATACCAGGCCCGTAATTCCAGAAAGGGGAATGGATTACCAAAGGGATCATGGGAGGAAGACATTTATGAGCCCATCCGGGCTATGATAGAGCTAAGGGGGTGGAAGAGATTTGTCAATCCGGAGAAGATAAAACCAGTGAATACAACAATGGTGCGGGAATTTTATGCAAACTTTCCGGAGAGGACAGAAAGGGGTGCTTTGTAAGGGGAAATTATATGCTGTGGCGGAAGCAATAAATACGACTCTAAAACAGTTGATGTTGAAGAAAGTAGTGATTGGAACCATTTTAGAACATGGGCTAGAGTACCAACAACATCAATCGGAATGCCGTCGCAGACACGAAGCTACCCCGAGCCGCTGAGATTGGAAGAAATGGATCTGAGCACCGAGCAAAGCGATTCAACAAAGCGCAAGGCTTGGCTATACTTCGCCGCGTTCGCATGATTCCATCCACGCACTTCACGAGTGCGGAGGATAGGATTAAGTTGATTTATGGAATTATGAGGCGGCGATTGATGTGGGAAAGAGATAGTGCAGAGCATGGAAGAAATCAGCGAGTTGGTAACAGCGGTGGATTGGGACATGGTTCACTTATTACCGCCTAGGCCACATGAGTGCGGTCCCACAACTACTCACGGATACTCATGAAAGAAACCAACCGCGGTGTCCTATGGGATAGTGCACTCTTTCCTGCACCCCACCCAAAGACGGAGAGCACCACCAAAGAAGCAGCAGCAGCAGAGGCCGCCATGGATGAAGATGAGCACGAAATAGGGGGCTCAATGAGGCAGACCCACCACCGCCAACCACAAGAGCAGAACCTTCAGAGCCCACACAGGCAATTGTACCAACACTGGAAGGAGATGATGCAGACTTGCAAACAGAGTACAAGGACAAGAAGAAACAAGGCAACAAATCGACGAGCCGAGTGCCTTGTTCAACCAACGGTCGATGATTATCCACCGCCACCACCACCATTTTAGCCAAAGTTTGTAAGTGTCGCTTTTCTTTATCGTTTTGAGTCTACACATTGGGGACAATGTGTAATTTAAGTTTGGGGGTGTGTTTTTGTGTTTTAGTTTTTATTTGTGTGTCATGTTATGTTTTATTTAAATTTTTCCATTTGTTTTATGTTTATTTTGAGTCACCAAAATTTTTTGTTTCTTGAGTCATAATTGCCTGTCAAAGATCATGTATGCTGTAGTTACTAGAAACACCTAATGAAATAAGGTGGAATAATGTAAAGGAATTGAAGCAGCTATCTAAACACTTAGGTTAGATATGCCAAAAACTCACATAATCTGTCTATTTGGAGTTTCTTGCTTAAGTTATGTATGCTAAATGATAAATGCTTATGTGTTATGACTGCTTGCTATTTGAGGCGAAATAGTTAGGATATGCATGTTAGGGAGATGACTCAGGCATTTCTTTGATAGCCAATTCTTACCACTCTTTTCTATCCCGTACTTTAAAAATATCCCTAGTCACTCTATTGAGCCTAAATTTGAAACATCTTCTGACACCCCATATTCCCACAAAATTGTGCCATAAGTGAAAATATGAAATAGTGGAGTACATTGTGTTAAAAAGAAGAAACAAAAAGAGTGAACAAGTTTGATGCACCCTAATGGAAAAGTAATAAGAAAGAGGCAAAAGCCTAAGTTTGGGGGTGCCTATTTGTATAATACACTTCACTCTCCCAAAACAAAAGAGGGGAATGATAGAATTGAAGTGAAGGAAAGAATCAAAAGAAAAAGGGAAAAATTGAAAAGCCAAAGAGCTTATGGTACAGAAAAATGAGTCTAAATGCATATCTTTACCAACTCCTACCTAAGCCTACATTACAACCCTCAAAGTCCTGAAGATCTCTTTTATGCATATCCAGAATTAGTGGAGAATAGCAAGTAAGCATGCCATAGGAATTCTTGAATTTATATGCATGATTTAGTATATTGACTTCCATTAAGCATGATGAATATGAGTTTGCGAAATATTTAGCTTCATGTGTTTAGTGTGCTGAAAATTTCATGCTATATGTTCCTGCATATTATTCTGCTAACCTTCATGTTTTTCTAGTTAACATTCATGCAGCAAAAGTGATCAATGGCAGGGAGTCTGTTTATTTTCTTTGTTGATTTTCTTATTTATTGAGTCTGTCATTTTATTTCTTTCTTTTTATCTTTGCTCGAGGGCGAGCAAAGGTTAAGTTTGGGGGTATTTGATCTGTATTTTATATACACCTTTGAGTCGATCTAGTCATCTTTTGTCCCGCTTTGTACATACAAAGTGTCGTATTAGGATAGATTTTCTTTCTTTGAGTCAAAGTGGCTAAAGTGGCCAAATGGCGGAAAAGGAGCGAAAGAGGGAAAAGAGGAGTACAGAGTCAAAACGGAGAAAGTGGCAAACGAGGTTGAAATCCAGACTGCGCCATGGGCCTCCTGCATCGAAGCGGTGGCGCGCGCTATTATTCAGAGAAGTGCAGAAGATTCAGTACGCGCCGCTCGAAGACGAACAGGCCGCGGCTCCTAAACATCCGAGAAGACACAGGAGTTGCAGCGCCGCGGCGCCTCGCATGCCAGATATCGGGCCGCGCGCCAAAACACCCGGTATTGCAGAACTTTAGGCCGCTGGCCGACAGCAGGCCGCGCGCCGACGCTGAAAAATTAGGTCTTTGATGATTTTTGGGCCAGCGGAAGGAAAAGAAGGAGGCGTTTTAAAACTATATAAGGAGAACCCTAGGCGCTTTGGTGTCCCTTTCTTGCACAACTCAAGATTCTTGACTTGGAGTTTGGATACCATTAGCTTAGTAATTTCTTTTTCCTTTCCTTTATTTATTTCGATTTTGCATGATGAACTTTGAATTAGTTCTTGTCATATTCATGGCTAGGAACTAATTCTCTTATAGGCTTTCTATGTTGAATTCTTGAACCTTATGTTATAAAGTAATGCATGCTTATGGTTATTATTCTTATTGAGAGCTCTATCCAATAATTGAGGTGAATTCGTGGTAGCTCCTTGCCAACTAGTTATCCCTCTATGATTTCTAATCGATTCAAAAGGAGGGATTGTGAATATCTTGTAAGTTGGGTGACGGTCTTGAATTGGGGATGAAAATACCTCAATTAGATTTGAAGCGTTGATGAGAGGCTTAACAACCCTAATTTTGCGCATTGTGCGTGATTGGCCAACTAGGTTTTTGTGCTTAATCCTCCTATAGAGTTACCCTTATCGAAAGTTAGGTAAGGAACAATACTGGGTCGAGTGTTTATATAACTTAACGGGAGTATAAAACGATTTCAGAACCCGCTTTCTCCAAAAGAAGAACACCATAAGTAATGCATTAACAAGTAACATAAGCGGATAGTAAGGATACATAGAAGCCCTATTCTCATCACACCTGAAGTAAGTCTTTACATTTAAATAGCTTTTGAAATTCTTAGTTATAAACAACCAATCAAATATTAATTCGCCAAATAGATACTAGAAAATAGATCACTGGTACTTGAACCCTAATCCTAGAGGACGATATTCGGTCTTATCTAAGACTATACTACTTGATACGATAACGTGCACTTGCGTTTAAAGTGTGTGCATATTACGCGCATCAAGTTTTTGGCGCCGTTGCCGGGGATTAGGCAATAGTTCAATATCAAATTTGTCTATTTTTAATTTCTAATTTGGGTTTTATGTATAGTTTTTTTTAATTTTGTTTGTTTTATGTATTTATTGTGTGAAAACAAGGGTGCCGTGATTCTTTGTTGGTTTTGATGCATCTCAGGGATCCTGAAGATATGGATTACTACTCTCAATATGATCGAGCTCCAACCATGTAGAAGAGAGGAGGAATTACGAGAAACTCTACTGGTCTCACGAGGTCCCAAGCTCGATTCATGGACGAAATGAGGTTGGGTATAAAGAAGTTGGAAACGCAAATAGCGAACTCGCGATCATATTCAACAATAACAGCAAGTTGAGAGTCTGAATCACACCCAACTATTGAGGAATTTGGTGAGATAGTTGGTGTAGAGAAGGAAAAGATTGCGTAAAATCCAATTATTCACCTTCTCGGATTCTCAGGACATTTTTTTCATGCACCTATCACAGAAGAAACACCACTAGCTATCACGAATGACTCCCAATTAGGAATTGCATACCATCAAGGGCAACCCCCAGAGTCAAGAGATGTAGAGAATTTCACGGTTTCTACAAAATAAGAAGCACAAAAGACAAACTCATCTTGTGTGCTTGGGGGATACTTGTATGTTTAAGGCCCTGTTTGAACAAATAGTTATAGGGAAATTGAGACCTATAGCAATAAATGTGGATTGCAAGGCGGTCGCGAAGTATCCAATGGGCACTTGAAAGGTTAATTGCGTCCGCTAAAAGACGTAAAAGACAGCATTGTTGGGAGGCAACCCAACGTTTTCAATTATGTTATTTTAATTTCTCTTTAGTTTATTTTATTTTGTCTAGAACAATCTCACGGTCATGGGTCTTGTGTTTGAGCTGTATCGATGTGCAGTGGGAATAAATTGAAAGAAAAGCAAGGATTTTCGTAAAGGTAAGCGCGCGCCGTGAGCAGGTCGCGCGCCAAAATATCTGAAGAGGTCTTTGAAGTTTAAGCGCGCCAGGTGAGCAGCGCAGAAGTCCCGGGCGAGCGCAGATGTTCAGCCGCTGGCTAAAGCAGTGCTGCGCGCTGCCGGCGAATCGAGAAATTTAAAACGCCTAAAATCAGATTTTCCCAATTCCAACTTCCAAAACCTAACCTTCCTCTCCAAAACCCACGAAATTCCGTAAATTTGCCCACAAAACCTCCACAAATCCAACCCAACCACAACCTAAACTCTTAAATTCCCAAAACCCTCAACTATCTCAAACAACAAAGCTCCATTCCATAGCCTCAACCCACCAATTGAAACAAGAACAAGCTCAGTCTTCTCATCAAAAGGTAATCCCTATCTTTGTTCTTGAATCCTTTCACCAAGTCATAGGAGGTAGTAGTTGGGAAGAGTATTGTAGTTGGAGTAGTTTGGGTCTTGAAAAGTTGGTTGTGAAGTTGAGAAAAGAGTAGAAAAAGAGGTTGTGGGCATTGTTGCTTTGGGGGTGTTGTCGCTAGTTGTTGAGTGTATAGGAGACATTGTGCCACAAAAATTAAGCTGCAGATTTTGTTTATAAATGGCCACGAGAAGAGAAGAGGATCCACATCCACCCCAACCCCACAATACGATGAAAATAGATTTGTGAGTTACCAGGCCTTCCAAAGATACAAAAGGCTTGATACCAGACCCGTAATTCCAGAAAGGGGAATGGATTACCAAAGGGGATCATATGGGGAGGAAGACATTTATGAGCCCATCCGGGCTATGATAGAGCTAAGGGGGTGGAAGAGATTTGTCAATCCGGAGAAGATAAAACCAGTGAATACAACAATGGTGCGGGAATTTTATGCAAACTTTCCGGAGAGGACAGAAAGGGGGTGCTTTGTAAGGGGAAATTATATGCCTGTGACGGCGGAAGCAATAAATACGACTCTAAAAACAGTTGATGTTGAAGAAAGTAGTGATTGGAACCATTTTAGAACATGGGCTAGGAGTACCAACAACATCAACTGGAATGCCGTCGCATACGCAAGCTACCCCGAGCCGCTGAGATTGGAAGAAATGGATCTAGAGCACCGAGCGGTGCATTAACAAGGCGCCAAGGCTTGGCTATACTTCGCCGCGTTCGCATGATTCCATCCACGCACTTCACCAGAGTGCCAGAGGATAGGATTAAGTTGATTTATGGAATTATGAGGGGGCTGACGATTGATGTGGGGAAAGAGATAGTGCAGAGCATGGAAGAAATCAGCAGGTTGGTAACGACAGGTGGATTGGGACATGGTTCACTTATTACCAGTCTAGGCCACATGAGTGCGGTCCCACAACTACTCACGGATACTCATGAAAGAAACCAACCGCGGTGTCCTATGGGATAGTGCACTCTTTCCTGCACTCCCACTTCAGAAATGACGAGAGCACCACCAAAGAAGAAGCAGCAGCAGAGGCCGCCATGGATGAAGATGAGCCTGAAATAGTGGCTCAATATGAGGCGAGACCCACCACCGCCAACCAAAAGAGCAGAACCTTCATAGGACAAAATTGTGCATTTGTACCAACACCAGAGGGAGATGATGAAGACCTTGCAAACAGTAGTACAAGGACATAAAGAAACAAGGCAACAAATCGACGATCTGAGTTCCTTGTTCAACCAACGGTCGATCATTATCCACCGCCACCACCACCATTTTAGCCAAAGTTTGTAAGTGTCGCTTTCATCGCTCGAGTCTACACACATTGGGGACAATGTGTGATTTAAGTTGGGGGTGTGTTTTTGTGTTTTAGTTTTTATTTGTGTGTCGTGTCATGTTATGTTTTATTTAAATTTTTCTATTTGTTTTATGTTTATTTTGAGTCACCAAAATTTTTCTTTCTTGAGTCATAATTGTCTGTCAAAGATCATGTATGCTGTAGTTGCTAGAAACACCTAATGAAGTAAGGTGGAATAATGTAAAGGAATTGAAGCAACTATCTAAACACTTAGGTTAGATATGCCAAAAGCTCACATAATCTGTCTATTTGGAGTTTCTTGCTTAAGTTATGCATGCTAAATGATAAATGCTTATGTGTTATGAGTGCTTGCTATTTGAGTAAATAGTTAGGATATGCATGTTAGGGAGATGACTCAGGCATTTCTTTGATAGCCAATTCTTACCATTCTTTTCTATCCCGTACTTTAAAAATATCCCTAGTCAGCCCCATTGAGCCTAAATTTGAAACATCTTCTTTGACACCCCATATTCCCACAAAATTGTGCCATAAGTGAAAATATGAAATAGTGGAGTACATTGTGTTAAAGAGAAGAAACAAAAAGAGTGAACAAGTTTGATGCACCCTAATGGAAAAGTAATAAGAAAGAGGCAAAAGCCTAAGTTTGGGGGTGCCTATTTGTATAATACACTTCACTCTCCCAAAACAAAAGAGGGGAATGATAGAATTGATGTGAAGTAAAGAATCTAATGAAATAGGGATAAATTGAAAAGCCTAAGAGCTTATGGTACAGAAAAATGAGTCTAAATGCATATCTTTACCAACTCCTACCTAAGCCTACATTACAACCTCAAAGTCACGAAGATCTCTTTTATGCATATCCAGAATTAGTGGAGAATAGCAAGTAAGCATGCCATAGGAATTCTTGAATTTATATGCATGATTTAGTATATTGACTTCCATTAAGCATGATGAATATGAGTTTGCGAAATATTTAGCTTCATGTGTTTAGTGTGCTGAAAATTTCATGCTATATGTTCCTCGTATTATTCTCGCTAACCTTCATGTTTTTCTAGTTAACATTCACGCAAAGAAAAGTGATCAATGGCAGGAGTCTGCTTATTTTCTTTGTTGATTTTCTTATTTATTGAGTCCATTATTTTATTTCTTTCTTTTTATCTTTGCTCGAGGCGAGCAGCAAAGGTTAAGTTGGGGGTATTTGATCGGTGTATTTTATATACACCTTTTGAGTCGATCTAGTCATTTTTTGTCCCGTTTGTACATACAAAGTGTCGTATTAGGATAGATTTTCTTTCTTTTGAGTCAAAGTGGCTAAAGTGGCCAAATGGCGGAAAAGGAGCGAAAAGAGGGAAAAAGAGAGGTACAGAGTCAAAACGGAGAAAGTGGCAAACGAGGTGAAATCAGACTGCGCGCCTCCTGCGATCGAAGCGGCGCGCGCTATTATTCGTAGAAGTCGCAGAAGATCCGGGCGCCTCGTGAGACCGTAAGCAGGCCGCGCTCCTAAACATCCGAGAAGCCACAGAGTTGCAGTGGCCGCGCCTCGCATGCCAGATATCGGGCGCGCGCCAAAACACCCGGTATTGCAGAACTTTAGCCGCGCGCCGACAGCAGGCGCGGCGCCGACGCTGAAAAATTAGGTCTTTTGATGATTTTTGGGCCAGCCCGGAAGGAAAAGAAGGAGGCGTTTTAAAACTATATAAGGAGAACCCTAGGCGCTTTTGGGTGTCCCTTTCTTGCACAACACCAGATTCTTGACGTGGAGTTTGGATACCATTAGCTTAGTAATTTCTTTTTCCTTACCTTTATTTATTTCACTTTTTGCATGATGAACTTTGAATTAGTTCTTGTCATATTCATGGCTAGGAACTAATTCTCTTATAGGCTTTCTATGTTGAATTCTTGAACCTTATGTTATAAAGTAATGCATGCTTATGGTTATTATTCTTATTGAGAGATCTATCCAATAATTGAGTTGAATTCTTGGTAGCTAATTGACAACTAGTTATCACTATATGATTTCTAATCGATTCAAAAGGAGGATTGTGAATATCTTGTAAGTTGGGTAGACGGTCTTGAATTGGGGATGAAAATACCTCAATTAGATTTGTAAGCGTTGATGAGAGGCTTAACAACCCTAATTTTGCGCATGTGCGTGACGGTCAACTAGGTTTTGTGCTTAATCCTCCTATAGAGTTACCCTTATCGAAAGTTAGGTAAGGAACAATACTGGGTTGAGTGTTTATATAACCCTAACGGGAGTATAAAACGATTTCGTAAACCTGCTTTCTCCAAAAGAAGAACACCATAAGTAATGCATTAACAAGTAACATAAGCGGATAGTAAGGATACATAGAAGCCCTATTCTCATCACACCTGAAGTAAGTCTTTACATTTAAATAGCTTTTGAAATTCTTAGTTATAAACAACCAATCAAATATTAATTCGCCAAATAGATACTAGAAAATAGATCACTGGTACTTGAACCCTAATCCTAGAGGACGATATTCGGTCTTATCTAAGACTATACTACTTGATACGATAACGTGCACTTGCGTTTAAAGTGTGTGCATATTACGCGCATCAACATGCTTGTCTTTTAGGCTCTCTCTAACGTAGGGATGAGTGAGATTCCCAACATCTCTCAAATCTAGGGGGTGCCCTTGATGGTATGGACTTTCTTTTTTGGGATCAACATTGACAGCTGGTGGTGTTTCTTCTGCAATAGGTACAAGAAAAATATTTTCCAAGGAATCCAAAAAGATGAATGATTGGATCTCAGTAACCTTTTCCTTCTCTACACCAATTATCTCGCCAGATTCCTCAACAACTGGGTGTGGTTCAGGCTCCTCAATTTGCTTACCACCTCCCATAATGATGTCTCTAGACAGATTTTCTTGAAGTGTATTGCTCATCCTATCCATCAGTTGCCCTATGTGGGTCTCCAAATTTTTGAGGGACTCCCTTGTCTCAACCATAAACTGAGTCTGGCACTTGGTGAGCTTGAGTATGCCTGTCTGCAACTCATCTAGATCTTCCTCTAGAACATGTGGGTTAAGCTGCTGTTGATGACTCTACTGTCTCTGATAGTAGTAGTCCATGTGTCCTGAATTTTAAAAAAAAATCGTTTTTTTTTTATATATATATTTTTCCGAATTTAACCTGCAAAATAAGAAAACAACAAAAGGTGATAAAAATATGCTCGCAGAACAAGTTAGAAACTTGTTCTTGGAGCAACCAAATTAGAAATAAGAATAGATAAATCGATATTGAAAGTACGCCAATCCCCGGCAACGGCGCCAAAAACTTGATGCGCGATTTATGCACACACTTACGCAAGTGCACGTATCGTGACAAGTAATATAGTCTAGGTAAGACCGAATATCGTCCTCAAGGACTGGTTTTCAAGTACCGATTATCTATCCTATGGTATCTATTTGGTTAACGTAAATTGAATTGGAATTCTAAACTAATAATGCAGGAAATAAACTAATTATAAAAATACTTTGATTTAAATCAGTTATGATGGATAATTAGGGCTTCCAAGATCATCAACTATCCACTATATTCAATCCTTAATACAATTAGACTGACTTCTTCTTCTACGTTAAGATAGCAGGTTAACTAAGTCGTTTTATACTCCTGTTAAGGTTATATAAACACTCAACCCCAGTACAACACTTTTCTACCTTTCGGTGATAAGGTTGACTCTAGAGGAGGATTAAGAACAAAAACCTTATTAATGCTACACAAGTATCGGGGTATTTTCATCCACGATTTAACCTATGTTTATCCAACTACAACATATTCACAACCTCCCCTTTCGGATTTCGGTTAGAAATCATAAGAATTATGATAATTAGTGATCAATTAATTATCAAGCAATCAAAACAACTATTGAATAAATCGTAAATAAGTGAAGAAGAAATCAACTAATTTATTAATTCATGAATAAGAGTTTCAAGAGACTCACAAGGAAATCCCTAACAAAATAATTAGCTCCTAGCCATTGTCACGCTAAGAACTAACATAATCTCCATACATGAACTGAAATAAACAAAGCAAACAGAAAGAAAAGAAAATACTCAAGAACGAGTCTCCAAGCCTTCTAGCATCCAATGATTGTGTTGTGGAATATTTACAAGATGGTTTGGTGGATGGATGGATGTAGAATGGTGAAATGGAGAATTGAATTCTTCTAATGATGTAGAGACTATTTATAGACCAAGAATCCTTTAGGTGAAGTGTTAAGGATTATGTAGATAGGAAAAGTTATTAGAATCCTTTTAGGTAAGGGTTTTAAGGTAGAAAAAGTTATTCCTTTAGGTAGGAAAAATTATCCCTTTAGACTCAAAACATGTCAAATTTGGCCTAACTTCATAAATCCAGCGTCGGCCCCGCAGATCAAGCGTCATGGGCGCTAAAAATCAGCAACTTTCGAACTTTCAAAGACATCATGCGCCGCTGCCATGGCCACGGTGACGCTTTCGCGAATTCCGCTTCGTCGCCCTTTTTCGTCCGACTTGCCCGATCTCCTCTATAATTCGAACTTAGACTTCATTTCGCCCTTTGTGTGTAATTCCATCTCATTTATGCTCATTTCATCTCCTTTTCGTCATTTCTCCATTTCTGACCGCTGTGACACAAAAGAACGGAAAACGACCCTAATACTATACTAAACATAAATGAAATGAGTAAAATACTAACTAAAAATGACTCAAAAGGTGTATATAAAATACACCGATCACCTATAGCGGTGTTGCTTCGGTGATTCGTCAGAGTAACCCCCTGCCAGGGTTTTATCAAGTCTGTTCTATGCTTACTTTGGAGGAAGCCGGATTGGCTAAGAAAGTGGCGATTGGGGCTAGCCCTGTCGTCATAATGACTACTTCCAATTTTACTCCTTCCAATCCAGCCAACATGACTCAAAATCACAACAACGGCGGTATGGTAAGACCCAGAATATCGGCAAGAATCGTGGCAAAGAATAACGGAGGCAACCGCTGCCAGCAGCCCCGAGCCCACAGCACCCTCAGACGATGGCAATGGTCCCATCGCCACAAAGACCGCAGCTTCCACCTTACGCATGCTCATCTCATAGCCGCCACGACGCTCGCCGCGCCAGCCTTCTTCCCAGTTCAGACTTCAGGGTTCAAACCAACTTATGGGCAGCCCCAGCAGTCCAGTATACTTGGGCCTCGCCCCCATCAGGCCCACCACGCAGTGGGGCCCACCCAGACTGACATTGAAGCAGCGATGCATACGCTTGGCTTGGCTGAACCGGACTCAAATTGGTACATGGACACCGGCGCCACTACCCACATGACATCCGATCAAGGTACTCTCTCGTCTTATTCCAATTTGAGCACTAATCGTGGTATAACTGTTGGTAATGGAAATTCTATTCCAATTAAAGATTATGTTCATAAAACTTTATCCCCTCCTTATCCACCCCTTATCCTGAAACATACCCTTCATGCCCCAAAATTGATTAGGAATTTGGTATTTGTCCGTAAATTCACCATTGATGATTGGGTTTCTATTAATTTTGATCCGTTTGGGTTTTCTGTGAAGGATTTCAAAACGGGGAGTCATCTCATGAGGTGTAACAATAGGGGTGATCTTTATCCAATCACTCCAAGTCTCAGCATCTCGCGTCAAGCTATGTCATCCACTTTTGCAGCTCTTGCTCCTTCCTTGTGGTATGCTCGTCTAGGTCATCCAGGGTCGTCTATTTTATCTTTTTTAGATAGACATAAGTTTATTTCTTGTAAGGGTACGCGTAGTACTCCACTTTGTCAATCCTGTGCTTTGTGAAAAATTATTAAGTTGCCATTTGTAGCGTCGAATTCTACTACTTCAATGCCATTTGATATTATTAATAGTGATTTGTGGACATCTCCAGTTCTCAGTTCTATGGGTCATTGTTATTATGTTTTATTCTTAGATGACTATTCTAAATATTTATGGACGTTTCCAATTGCGAAAAAATCTCAAGTTTTTTCCCTTTTCATAAAATTTAGAGCTTCATAAGAACACAATTTGAACGGGAAATAAAAAACATTCAATGTGATAATGAAAAAGAGTATGACAATGGGGAATTTAGGGAGTTGTGCTCAAAATGGGATAAATTTTTATTTTTCTTATCCTCATCCATCTTCACAAAATGGGAAAGCTGAGCGAAAAATTCGTACCATTAATAGTATTGTCCGCACTTTATTGATTCATTCTTCCGTTCCTCCATTATTTGGGCATCATGCGCTACAAATGGCTACCGATCTACTCAATATTCTTCCTTCTAAAGGTTTGACATATTCATCCCCTCTCAAAGTCTTATATAATAAGTCTCCGTCATATTCTCATCTTAGGGTCTTCGGATGCTTATGTTATCCACTGTTTTCATCCACTACAATCAATAAACTTCAGACACGTTCTACTCCTTGTGTGTTTTTGGGTTTTCCGTCAAATCATCGTGGTTATAAATGCTTTGATTTGTCCTCTAAACGAATCATCATTAGTCGTCATGTTCTCTCAGATGAATTCCAATTTCCCTTTTCTAAAGTAGAAAAACCTGTGCCTAGTTCTTATGATTTTTTGGATGAGGATATCTCCCCCTATGTTCTACGTCATTTTTCAGATTTGCCCGAAAAAACGCCGTCAGCGCCGCGACCCTGCACTTCTGGCACCACAGTCCTCGCCCCTAGCTCCACGACGACTTCGACGGTAATTCAAAAAATTCCCAAAAATTCACCCAATCCAGCCCAGAGTATTGGTCCAGTTACTCGCAGTCAACGGGGTATTTTTAAACCAAAAAGACATTTCAATTTGAATTCTAATGTTCTGAAATTCCCCTTACCCCGTAATCCTATGTCTGCCTTAAATGACCCTAATTAGAAAATTGTCATGACCGAGGAATATAATGCTCTTATTGATAATAAGACGTGGGAGTTGGTACCCGTCCATCTGGTGTTAATATTATTCGGTCTATGTGGATTTTTGTTCATAAGAAAAATTCTGATGGTTCATTTGCAAGGCATAAGGCTCGACTTGTAGGTGATGGTAAGACTCAGTAGGTTGGTGTGGATTGTGGTGAGACATTTAGCCCGGTGGTCAAGTCGGCTACCATTCGCACTGTTCTGAGCTTGGCTCTTTCAAAATCATGGTCCATTCATCAACTAGATGTGAAGAATGTTTTTCTACATGGTGATCTTTAGGAGATAGTGTATATGCATCAGCCGTTGGGGTTCAGGGATACTAGATATCCTAATCATGTCTGTCTATTGAAGAAGTCCTTGTATGAACTTAAGCAGTCTCCACGGGCTTGGTATAAGAGGTTTGCTGATTTTGTTTCGACTATGGGTTTTTCTCACAGCATGTCTGATAATTCATTGTTCATATATCGTCGGGGTTCTTCCGTGGCTTATATATTGTTATATGTTGATGATATTATCCTGATTGCCTCTTCTGATGCTTTGAGAAAGTCTATTATGACAATGCTCAGTTCTGAGTTTGCCATGAAAGGCTTGGGACCCTCGAGCTATTTTTTGGGAATTACAGTCACTCGGCATGCAGGCGGATTGTTCTTAACACAGAGAAAGTATGTAGCAGAGATCATTGAGAGGGTTGGGATGTCATCATGTAAGTCCACTTCTACTCCAGTTGATACTAAACCCAAGTTGGGTGCTGCAGTTGGCTCTCCGTATGAGGATCTGACCCGCTATCGTAGTCTTGCAGGTGTTAGGCCGATTTCCAATTGCTCACGCATGTGTACGTATCGTTACAAGTAATATAGTCTGGTAAGACCGAATATCTCCTCAGAGACTGGTTTCTAATTACCGAACATCTATTCTAGGTTATATATTTGGCAAACGCTAAGTTGATTTGGTTTTTATCTAACACTAGTAGAGTAATTGCAAGAATTAAACTAAATTATTGAGGTTTAATCAGTTATGAAGGAATTAGGTCTTCCAATATCCTCGACTATCCACTCTTTTCAATCCTTAATGCAACAAGAATGACTTCTTCTTTTACATTAAGATAGCAGGTTAACTAGACTGTCTTATATTCCGGTTAGGATATATAATCGCTCAACCCCAGTGCAAAAACCTTCTATATTTCTATGATAGGTTTTACCACAAAGGAGGATTAAGAACAATAACCTATAATGCTACACAAGTATCGGGGTACTTTCGTCCGCGATTTTAACCTATGTCTATTCAATTACAGTATATCCAAATCTCTCCTCTCGGTTCTTGATTCGAAATCATATAGATTATGATAATTAGTGATCAATTAACTATCAAACATTCATACCAATATTGAATAAATCTTAATCAAGTGAAGAAGAAACCAACTAATGCATTAATTCATGAAAACGAGTTTCAAGCGATTCAAAAGGAAAGTCCTAATAAAGTGTTTAGCTCCTACCATAGACATGCTAAGAACTAATACAAATCCCAACATGAACTGAATTAAAATAGAGAAAAGAAATACATATACTTAGAACTAATGTCTCCAATTGTAGCCGCCAAGGTTGTGATGCGTTGTGTATCCCCTCCTCTCCCCTAAAATTTGTCCCAATGGTTTAAATATGCTGTAAAAATCGTGTGCCCTGGACCCTTCTGCCCCTGGCCGATTGTCTTCGGATTTGTAAAATTCGCGCTTGCCGCGCGCAGATCATGGCCGCTACGCCTAACTTCGCAAGGGCCTGATCTTCCGCGCCGCGGCCCCGCCGCTAGCGTCGCGGCCGCTTGCCTTCGTATGAATCTCCAATTTGTTTTTGCTTTAACCTCTTTTTATTCCCGATTAGCCTTTTCGCTATTTTGCCTTTTGAACCAGTGGATCAAAAAGAAAGAAAACGAATTCTAATACTACACTTATTTAAACGAAAATGGGAAAATACTAACTAAAATGACTCAAAAGCAGATACAAAATACGCTAACAAAGAGCGCCTTCAAGATCTTACGTTCACAAGACCAGACATTACATATGCAGTCCAGCAGGTGTGTTTGTTTATGCATGATCCCAGAGTTGAACATATGAATGCGCTCAAACGCATCCTTAGGTACATTCAGAGAACACTTGATTATGGTTTGCATTTGTACCCTTCATCGACGTCTACACTTGTCTCATATACAGATGCTGATTGGGGTGGTTGTCCTGACACCAGACGGTCTACGTCTGGCTATTGTATGTTTTTGGGTAATAACTTGGTCTCATGGTCTGCCAAGCGTCAATCTACGCTTTCACGTTCAAGTGCAGAGGCCGAGTATCGAGGGGTAGCCAATGTGGTTTTCGAGTCATGTGTTACGAAATCTACTTTGAGCTTCATCATTCTATCGAGAAAGCTACCTTGGTGTATTGTGATAATATAAGTGTCATCTACCTTTCGTAATCTAGTTCAAAGACCAAAAGACTAAACACATAAAGATGGATATTCACTTTGTTCGAGAAGGTAGCTAAAGGACAAGACGCTGTCACATGCCCTTCCGATATCATCGACAGACATTTTTACAAAGGATCTTCCCTCGGTCCTTTTTGAAGATTTTAGAGACAATCTCAGCGTACGATGACCGTCCGCTATGACTGCAGGGGTGTGTGTATATGGGACCTTTGGGTCTCCTTTGTATATTTGGTAAATATTAGACTTAAATTTGTACCTTAATTAGTAGTGTAATATTACCATAATTGTAAAGTTAGTATTCTTATAGAATAGGAATTTCTAGGTAAAATAGGAAGAAGATCTTCCTTGTAACTTGTATATATATGTCTTTCATTAATAAGAATAATCAAGAGATTATTTCTTTCAGAATATGTCATTAAATTTTTGTAGCTAGTTTTCAGTTTCACAGATATTTATTCACTTTGATTTCTATTTTCTAGAAAGTAGTCAAGTTAACTCTTAAAAGAACAGCAAAACAATTGAATCAGGACAAAATCATATGTATAAAGAAACTTAATAATCCTCAACTTGACTTGTGTATTGTAAATGAGGGCAAGCTTCCAATAATAATCCATGAAAACTCAGCCTCAAGCTAAGGCTGTTGTTTGACATTGAAATGATATATTTATCTTACAGAGAGACTACTTTGTCAAACAAGGTGAATTTGGAGCAGACATGCTGCTACAAGCTTCTCTGCCTATCCACCACTCTCAACTTCGGCTTGGTGTTGCAGTTACTGAACTTATCTTTGATTTTTTCAGTATACTCAATGTCTATATCAGAAGCATTGGTACGACGAGAATCACAACATCGTCCATCAGCTTTATTCATCTGATCAATTAACGAATGCCTTACACGAATAGGTATAGGACTATCCGACAATCCTGGAATTCTTATATCAGGAAGGTGGCATGAAGCCGCGGGAGAATTGGGATTGCTCAAAATGTCTTCTTGCAGGATTTCTCCTATCCTAGTCAGGATGCTGAATGCCAAGTTCAACAGAACCCGAGAGTATGCTTCAAGAATTGAACACCCGACATCCTACAACAGTAAGAGAAGAAGAACAAAGAACAGATTGAGCAGCCATGAAATACAATAATCTGTTTCAAGTCTTAATATTCTAAACACGGCATACAAAACTCATAGCAGTAGGGAGACACAATATAAGTGGGGTCGTTTGGTTGCTGATTAGAGTTATGCAGGGTTTAGTTATTTCATCTTCTACCCTGCATAAATTAATACATAGATTTCTTCATAACTTATACATGTATTAGTTATGCAGGATTATAAACTGGTAACGGAGGTGTCCTGAATTTTATGATAGCAACTAAAATACTACCAAACTTGATACTAGTTATGCTGATTTTAATACATGAATAATTAATTCACTTCCTAACCAGCAACCAAACGAAGGGAACAACTCAAGGGCATAGCAATTAACTCTATCCAGTAATAGTCATATTAGTTCTATCTTATGGATGTAGCTAGTGGGACATAAATTTTACCTTGCCATATTGGATCTTTGTGACGTTGAGGAATGTCTGAGGAAGGTTTGGATATTTAATTTTGAGTTGCTGCAGAAGAGCTTCTGCTCTGCTCAATAACACCTCTATCTTGTCCAGTTCAGATATTGGATCTTTTATGAAAGACCAAGATGTTCGTGCTGGAGATTTTCCACATACATGTTCTTCTATTTTCTCTTTCCATGCAAGTACTGCAGCTTCCAATCTGTTTACAGCTTCAAGGGCATTGTGTTCAGATTTTATGCTAAGGGAATTAAGCATCGCCTCCACAGATGTTGTTTCTGCATTCAGGATCCTGTAAAGGTCCTCCCCGAGACTTGTCCTGCCAGACTGTAAAGAGTAAATTGATCTTGTTACTCAGTTCATATGAATAAAGAAGAGATATACATAAATAATATACATCACTGTAAATTTTGTATATTTTGTATATGTTCTGTATATTTTGGCTAGCCAACGTAATTAATTTCAACCGATGGACGAAAAATGAAAAAAGCCCAATAAAGAAATACGGAGTAGCAAACAACTTCTTCAGTGACATAGCTCACTTGCCTTTGGAAGTGCATCTTTAATGATTGTTGGAACAGGCATTTCAGACAAGACATTTTCGTTGATAGCTTTAGTGGCTTTAAATATTTGATTCACCAATTTACCCTGATTCAACAATTTGTTTCTTTCAGGATCCGAGAGCCCAGCTATGGGTACTTGGGGTGACGGAAGCCACCATCTTTTGCTCTCCCCAGCACTTCTGCTTCTTCCTTCTGCTCGGCTACCCACTTCCGTGTACCAAAACTCAGTATTAACCATTGAATCCAAAGCTTCCTAGAAATTTCAAGAAATGATATTCAGAATTAAAACCAAATTAAGGCTAAATAGAAATGGTCCACTTTTGTAGGATTAAAGAGACCACCTACAAGAAGCATGGAGTCCAACTTCTGAAGTGCTGGAAGATTCATATGGATGTCTGCACGAACTTTTTGAGTCATGATCTGCTCTAACAGAAAGTGGAACTTAGCATAAAATTTACTATGACGAAATACATTTAGTTAATGGCCAAAAGTCATAGATACCTCCAGTTTCTGGCCATTAGAACCATTTTGTTTAGCAGGAACCAACTCTATCATATGGTTCGTAGGAGAGAGAAACCACTCCATTTCTCTCTTCCATTTCCTCTTCCCATCCTCTGAAAGTGGCTCCAATCTCCAGAGTTCTCCAAACACTGATGCTGCAAATCCAGTAACAGTATGTCAAATCATCAGGAGGAAAAAGGAACAGTAAAGCGGGCAAAACGGAGCTTGAATTGTAGAAGGATTTCTGAGCTCCGTGCAAATCTTTTCTGTCCCATCACTCTTCAAATACTATGTTTGTATGTTTTCTTTACTCATAAGGAGTGCTCCCTCCCCAATTTATGACACCATTTTCTTTTTGGTCTATCCCAAAAAGAATATCACCTTTCTATATTTAGAAATAATTTAATTTTATGAGATGATTTACAGCCCCACATTTATATAAAACTTGTTTTGGACCACACATTTCAAAAGTCTTCCATTCTTAAACTTCGTGCCAAGTCAAATGATGCCAATTGGGACACAGGAGTAATATTTAGTCTCATCAGCATAAGTTCCAATCTGCTGTATCCGCGGTGCAATTACTAAACTTGTGACTAGATTAATCAGAATTCGGATTATAAAATTAATGTCAATTTTACTTGATACTGCAACATTGAATCTTCATGATTTTATAGGTACCTCATATCTTGGCTACGGAAATATCTTTTCACCAAAGTTCTAGCTGCATTATATTAGACCTTTCCTTTTTTTTTTCTGATAACAGTGGTGTCCGTAGAGCTATTTTATTGTGTCATTATAGACCGTTTAATCATATCATAAAATCATCAAAGAGGCAAGGTAATACTTAAAACAAAACCAAATTAGCAATCCCTACTACCTGCAAGATTTGTAATGGCATTCGACAGCGCTAATGCAGCGGAAACCCCCTTGCTTCCTCCAGTCACATCCTCCCCGAGTAACAACTTCGCAAATTTTTCTTTCATTGTTTCGACATCTGAGAACTGGGTTGTATAAGCAGGTTTTTCTTTTACATAGTAATGTTGTGGGCTTGCTGAGAAATCCCACTCATCATCCCTCTTCATTGTTGTCCAGTGAGAAGAGAAAGATCCAAAAGCATTATTGCTAGAACTGCTGCTTGAGTCATCATCATCCAAGGAATCTGTAACACCTCCATCACCTCTGCTAGTGACACTTTGATTGTCATAAGGCTGACTGTTCAAAATACTTTCAAGCCCATCATATGTTGTAATTCCTGAGAGTTTTATATTAAATTTAGTAGTCAGATCATGCTTACGGTACCTAAAAATTAGTAGTCAAATGGAGGGAAGGACAAAGGCTAATCAAGACAAACACTTGTTAATAAGACATCATGAGAAAAGAGTGTTCTACGGGCCATGATGCTAAAGGTGTTGACTGCAAGACAGAAGAGTAAATAGTATGATCACAAGAACATGAAGAACTCGTATATCCTTTAAAGAAAGACTTGCAAAAGATTTGAAAATTTAAGCATCTGAAATGTGCATTTTAACTAGTATGTTATTTACACAGCATGATGTTGCACAAACATGTTTGCAAGTATGTGGATGTTCATAATCTTATCACTGCAATTTTTTTCTTTGTTAAAGACGAGAGAAATAAAAAAAATGATAAGTTCAATGGACAAATTGTCATATTACTCCTTGACAAGAAATAGGATCGCTGGTTCTATATCTACGTCCCTTTCTGAATGGTAAACCAATAAAATATCAATACAGATCTAGATCTTCAAAGAAGATCAATTATTGAAACATACAATTCCTACTTTTCTGTAGAATCTAGTATTTATCTATACTCATAAGAAATAAAGATGACTAGACAATTATATCAGTTAGCTCTACATTTCTTTTAAAAGTAGTGGCTGTTCAAAGCTGGTTACGTTCAAAATAGTAGAAACAAATGCCATGAACTGAAAAAAGAATCCCCGAAGTAGTAGTTGATACGAACAGAAAACCTAATGATTTCACAAAAGGAAAGTCATGTAGACATTGAGGCTTTCGTCCCCTGTGTAGTTACTTCAGGTGTTGCATGAAAATATAATGAAGCTTTTAGTTTCAAAGGAGTGCTAGAGTTAGCTCCACCATTTTACCAAGCATATTTTAATTGTAAATAAGAGTCACTACCACATATACATATACATCTAAGTAATACAATACACCATATAAGAGTGGTGTTATCGGTCCGGTCCGGGTATCCACTTACCGGTCCCGGACCGATAAGCTTACCGGCCCCGGACCGATAAGCTTACCGCCCCGGACCGATAAGCTTACCGGTCCGGACCGATAAGCTTACCGGTCCGGACCGGTCCCGGACCGATAAGGTTTTGGTCCTGGAACGAGATCCGGTCCCGGACCGAAACCTTATCGGTCCGGTTCTCGGTCCGGGACCGGTAAGAATTTTCCGGGTCGGGCCGGTTTTATTTTTTTTTAAAATTGAATTTCCAATACTGAAATTGACATTCTCGGACACATTACCACGAAATTTTTACATTGAAATATATTGTATAGCGCGAGATATTTAGATTTGAAAATGGACAATTGGTAACAATTTGGGGTAAAAGTGAAATTGATTGGCAAGACGGATGTTTTTTGAGAAATCGGCTGCTCCAAACTACTTTAGCTGTTTGTCCGGCCCTATCTCGAAAAAATACGCGAAATCAAAAAAACATTAGGTCAAACGGACATCCGAGCGCAAAATTATGACCATTTAAAGTTTCATTAATTTACAACTAATTAGAGCCGTGGGGGCTTCTTGCCGGGCCGGGTGGAGGGGGACCGGGAGTGGGGTGGGGGTTAGCACGGTATTTTACCGGGTTACCGGTCCGGCTCCTTATCGGTCCGGGTATTTTTTTGATACTCGTATCCGGACCGTTAAGGTTTCGGTCCGAGTATCGGTCCGGATTTACCGGTCCGGTTCTCGGGTAATTACCGGGAGTATCCGGACCGCTAACAACCCTATATAAGAGTATTCCTCTCCTCTCCTCTCCATCTATGAAATTATGAAAATAATGGAAGTAGAAAATTTCAAAGCATAGTACCTCCCATGTGACTTATAATTTCAAAATATGCCTAACTAATGCTGGGTCCTACCCTAAGACTGTTTGTTTAGCAACTGAGAAAGGTATATTTTTCAACCTTTGGCAGTTTCAATTCCAGAATTTGGGTTGTTAATCTACTGAGACTAACATGGCAATGTCCAGATTCAAGAAACATGTGCTTCACACAAGTCAAAGAATTACACTGAACATGTAGACAAACAAAGTGGTTAGTAAATGTCGGATTCACAATCCAAATATTAGCATTCACTTAAAAAAATTGGCATTTACCCTTGATTTTGTGCTAAACCATCCAAGCAACAACAACATACCCAGTGAACCACAAAACCATCCATAAAGATAATTAACATAAAATTAACTTTATTAACTACTATATATGTTGCAAAATTTCAAAGCAGAACTAAGTAGGAAATTACCCCAATTTATGAAAACATCATGTTCATGCACTACAATTCCGCTAATCCCAGCTTAAATGTGTGTTTGGTTGAGCTTATTTTAAGCTCATAAGTGTTTTTTTTTTAAAATATAAGCACTTATTAAAATATTGAGAGGTGTTTGGTTGAGCTTATTTTAAAATAGGAGTAGAGCTTATTTTAAAATAAGCACTTATTCCAAAAGCCCAAAATTTGGGCTTTTTGGAGTAGAGCTTATTTTGGCTTTAATTCTTTTTTGGTTTTTGGTACAAAAGTGTTTTTTTGATCGGCAATAACACCTAACAACTTTTTTATAAAAGCTCTACTTGAAAAAGCTCTATTTAAAAAAAGCTCTACTCCTATAAGCTCTTTTTAATAAGTTGTATCAAACGGAGCCTAAGTCATCTAAGTAACTTCAACAGCATGAACATTAATTTTTTATTCACTATGAAATGCAATTACTGGATACAGTACTTGGCCTTTATTCTGTCATCTACACCTTCCTTATCAAAAATAGGTAAAATATTTCTGTCTCTACAGTTTTCTGAAAGAAGTATTAAAATCAGTAGGACAATATTATTATGAACAACACTCTAGTATTCAAATTATGGTCTTAGAATGGAAGGACACCAGTGGTCACTACCTTCCCACTGACATAAACATGACCTATATTAATTATGTCATGGTCAACATACATATGCTTTAAAATGGAGGGCCGTATGACAAGAGCATTTATGCAACAGGGTCCCCAACACTCAGAGCTTCATATCAATGAGAGTTCCCTACAATGGTCCTTGTACCAAATTGTAGAGAATGACTTAATATATACCCAATTTATACCTTTAGGCCACTTTAATTTTCTTTTGATATGCAGCATTATAGCAACTAATCTATGTATTAAATACATTACCAACAAATAACAATCATAGGAATGTTAATTTACTCCATTTTGTATGACCCACTAAGCCCACACCTAAAAACAACCCAGCAGAGAAAACACTAGAGATTGTTGGAGCAACATTTTGTGGAACTTTTACCAAGCCAACCGACATTCCATACGACTCTAAGGGGTCATTTGGTAGGGTGTATTAGGTAATGCTGGTATAAAATTTTAGTACAATGTTGCGTTGCAAATTTAAGCCTATTACAACTAATACAAGTATTACTTATACATCATATTCAATACTGATCTTATAGTACAAAGTAAACTATGACATTAACAATACAATACTACTCTTATACTTATACACCCTATTCAGTAGGAGTACTATTTGAGAAATTATGCAATGCATGTTATTTTAATACAACAAACCAAACAGTCGATAAGAAATAATATCTGCATAACTTATTCCAGCATAACTTGTCTTCGAACCAAACGACCCCTAACAACTATGCCTCAACCAGAAGCAAGTGTTGGGATCGGCTATACGAAACCTCATTGTCCACGTCTCTCCAAATAAAAAAAACAATACTTCTAACTAGTAAGAGGTGGAAGCTTACTCTGATTTTCATCAAAGTCAATGCTAATCTCTCTATCTCTTGTACAGCAGGCAAGTCTCCTCTTCATGATTACCATCTTTACCAATCTGGATTATCCTTTAGACCAAAATGTACTTCAGATAGCTGGGAATTATCTCTGTTCAACAACCACCTATAAATAACCAAACAGTGCAAAATGTCAGATGAAATTCAATTTGACAAGACAAAGCAAAATACAATTAATGCTACTGTTACCATTTTAAAAAATAAGGCAAAAAGTCATCAACCAAAAAAAAAATTTAATCCTCACTGTCATTATTATGGTGCTTTGGAGTAAAAGCTACCTTTAAAGGCACATAAATATTCAAGAACTCACACAAATAAACCAAACCTTCATCAAAATTTGCTCTTTTTATATCCTAAGCTAGGAAATTAATTGTTCAACACATCCATTTAAAGAATTTTAGTGAAACTGTTTTTTTTATGACATGTTTAGTTACATGTAGCTCTCAACAAGTCAATTTTAGCTAACTTCACAGTCCAACTTCCCATACTAGTCTGCCTAAAAAAGACAGAAATTAAAAAGTAACAGATCCAAAAACCAATTATAACAGAATATCATATATGGTCCATAAAAATAAAGATTTGTTATATCAATCATAATAGTGGTCCCATTTTCCCAGAGCTCCAATTTGACGCGGAACTCAAAAATACTAATCTCTCAAAATTTGTGAGTCCGGCATGGTCACTAGGGGACTGTGCTCCTCCAGTCTTGAAATATGAAAAGTAAAAACAAAAACAAAAAGGAACTCACTTTTTGTACTACTTTAAAAATAGTTCATCATTATTTTATTGAAAATAAGAGTATTAAGGAATAAAAAGAGAACCTTTTTGCGTAATAAAAGTGACTCTTTTCATTTGGATAGTGTCAGAAGATTCAGATTTATCTTTACCACAGATGTAAAAAATAAATATAGAAAATCAAAATAAGCTAGAATAGAATAGATGAAGGAAAACTCCTTCATTTCACAAAATATTGGAGCGTACCGACATATTTGGAGCTGATTATGGAATTTGGTGTGCTTTGTGCGAAACAAATGCCCAATAAAAAGAGTTTTTTTCTTTTGTATTGAAAATAAAATATATGTTTGGTTAGCTTAAGGTTTGATTCCGCTCAGACTCACGCGAATCTGGATTAGTCAGACTCTAAACAAGGTATGGGACACAAAATCGAAACAAAAACAAAAAAACCTCCATTCCCTCACACCCAAAAGGAAAAAAAGACAAGGAAGAAAAATGAAAACTAGTAAAGAATCTTGACATACGAGTCAGACTCATTTCAATTATTTATTCACCGATTGTTGAGCTCTCAAATTATATTATCTACGCTATAGTTAACAAGATTTGCAAGTCTCATAATGAAATGGAAACATGGACTCCACTTGAATAATTATCACACTACAAACTAGTTTTTAGGGTTGAATTAAGCCCAAAACTCATTCTTTACAAAACCAAAGCTGAAAAATGGAAGAGGAATGAGAAATGGAGAGTGAGAACAAGAACAGAACAGACCTTTATTTGATCACCCAATGAAAAGCTTCATTCATCTATATTCTGAAGGATACGAAATGTGTGTCATTCAGAAAGAGCATCATTTACATATCTATAGATTATCACTGCTACTGAGAAGTAAAGATTGTTTTTTTTTTTGTTCTGATGAAAAATGTGAAAATGAAGGTATTAAAACAATAGTGTAAACAGAGAAACAAAGAGGGGAAAATTGGAGGAAAGGAGTATTAAAAGAATGTACAATGCAGTAGACAGAGATGAGATATAGACATAGTGTGTCACAACTCACAAGTGAGGTGGGGTAACCCAAGCCGTTGTCACAGAAGAAGAGAAATATGACCGCAAGGCCACGAGCAGTCGATCCTGCATAAACCTTCTTTAGTCTGTCACACACGGCCAAGTGTGGTTTACATGGCCGACGTGGCCATCGGGTTTCTGCCAAGCATTCTGACTGAAAGAAGAATGGCCATGTGCCTTCACAAAAAAACAAGTGAGGTGGGGTGGGGGAGGAGTGGGTAGAGAGAATAACGTATTTTTGTGTAACTGATATTAAGTCAAGACAAGATAGGTAGATAGATTTAATATTAAAATGCACTATCTCCGTCCAAAATTTATATGATGTAATTTAATTGAGTACGAATTTTTGATTTTTGTGGTATAAAACAAGCTCAAAGATATTTATGTGGATATAAATCATCTCATTAAGCGTAAAAAGTAAATTATTATTAAATAAAAAAATATATCATTCTTTTTTAGACTGACTAAAAATAAAAATATGTCATATAAATTGGAAGAAAATTATTAGTAAATAAAGAATACATGAAGAGTTGGACACGTGGCACAGGATACTTGATTTTATATGTGGTCTAAAAAATTAATTTGACTTGATTAATCCACAGGGTACTTGATTATATATAGTGATGATAGTAAAAAAGTAGTTTATGTAATAGTTAAAAATTAGTTTGATAGAAAAGAAAAACAAACATTTAAAAGTCGAAGGGTTCTATATTGAATTTTTAAACAAATGTGGATGTAATATAAAAGTGAAATTATATTAAAGCTAGAACATTTTTAGATACATATGAATTTGAGTAAAGAGATTAATAACATATTTGACCAAGATTCTAATAATATGCTGATTTCTAAAAGGGTTTTTGCCTTTGGGTTAGAAGGGTAGTTTGTTACCGCTTATTAAAAAGAGCTTTTAAAAGTAGAGTTTTTTATTAAAAAGTTGTTATGTGTTTGGTTGTCAATAAAAAAAATATTTTTAACTTAAAAATAGACAAAAACAACCTCTATTCCCTAAAGCCCAAAATTTGAGCTTTTGAAAATAGAGATCAGAAACACTTTTTCGATTTTGAACCAAACGCTTCAATTTTTGGCCAAAAATATTTTTGGCCTTCCAAAAGTACTTTTGTCAAATCCAAAAGCCCAACCAAACGGGCACGAAGTGTTTTTCGAAAATACTTTGGATAATAATAATTTGTGTTGACTAATCTTTTTGGAAAAACACTTACAATTTTAGGACATTAATTAATGCTAGGTCAAAATATAAAATTACTTTTTTGAAAAACACTTCTAACAAAAGATAAGTAACTAATGGTTTATCAAAACAAAATAGATAGATTATCACATTTTGTGCAACTTTTGAAAAAATAGTTTCTGTTGCTACACAAAATATCACTTAAAAAAGTACGTATCACACGGTAAATAGTTTAACTAATGCTTTTTAAAATTGATTTTATAAATAAGCAGGTATGTATTTAAATAAAAATATTAAAACTGAATAAGTACGTAGTTAATGTATTTGATAAAAAAATGTTAATAAGTTGTTCTTGTTAAATAATATATACTGTGATGTATACCACAATTTGTAGAATTGTATCACACAGTTTTTAGTATCATAATTGTACCATAATTAGAATTGTATTCTTACCATAATTATATGATTCTTGTACAAGTAGAATAGGATTTTGGGAGTAGAATAGAAATATGATTTTCCTATTATGAAAATTGTAAATTATATATACTATTTCATTAATGAGAATAATCAAGCGATTATTTCTTTCATGGTGTCAGGAGTCTAGGTTGAATTTTCCTCTCTCAATTTTTTGGCCAAACATCCTCGGTTTCAGAGCTCTTCCTACCACAGGTTCCGTGCAAAGTTTCACTACCAAATTCTCTCTTCCAAATCCCTCAATTACGTATTGTTCTTTTATTATGTCTACATCAAATAACATGTATCATTCTGCCCTTACAGTTTCTAACATCAAGAATCATATCTCTCTTATTCTTGAAATAGAAAACGTCCTATATGCGACGTGGGCCGAACTGTTCAAAATTCACGTACGCTCGCATCAATTCATCCATCATATAATCCCCGCGGCTCCTGAAGATACAGAGGTGCCAAAACGCAAGGATGATCCTAAAGTGTGGACGACTCTTGATGCCACCGTCCTTCAGTAGATTTACTTCACTATCTCTACCGACCTGTTGCAGATGATTATTGAGCTAGACGTTATGACGATGGCTTCTTGGGATAGGCTACGTACCATTTCAGAGTTGTTACCCTTGAGCAAGAATTTTCTCACGTAAACATGAAAAATTTCTCGAACGTTTAAGCGTATTGTAAAAGGTTGAAAGAATTGGCGGACCAACTACGCAACGTTGGTGTGCCCGTTAGTGACGATCGTCTTGTTCTACAGATGGTTGCTGGCCTATCTGAAGCCTATAGTGGCGTTGGAACTCTCATTCGTCAAAGTAATCCTCTCTCAAAGTTCTATTAAGCCCGCTCCACGCTTACATTGGAAGAGGCCAGTTTGGCTAAGAAGGCGACTACTAGTGCTAGTTATGTGGTCATGATGACGTCCTGTCATGACCCGACCCGACGGGCCGCGACTAAATATCCTAATTGGGCGTCATTACTGACCTGTCACTCTTAATCCAATTAATACTGAGATCTATAGAAATTTTGGCAGCACAACACTGTTTTTACAACATATCCCCAAATAGGCGAGCCGACAAGGCTGCCTTACCCAACTAATCAACAAACAAAACAGGCTAGCCGACTAGGCTGCCACCAAACAACATCATATACACAAAGGAATAGTCAAAATAGGTCAGCCGGCAAGGCTGCCACTAAATAACAACAGAAATAACCGGAAACATTCCAACACAGAGTATAACAACATCGCAAGCCAAAACAAGGTACAAACGTCCAACTCATAATCGCTTCATGCACTTCTAAGAGTACAATATCGACATATGACGACAGATCCGTCGTGCCCAAAATATGCATAAGTCTGAAAGATAAAGATCTGTACCAAAATAGCTGGATCCGAAACAAAGCGAGCTCTCGCCGGTAGGCGCCCTAAATCGGGCGGTCACCTAATCGATCTCCTCAGACTGCGGGCATTTAACGCAGCCTCGAGAAAGGGGATCGCATAAAATAATGTACTGAGTATGAAAACATGAAATATTGTAAATAAGATCATAATCGTGTCTCGTAAGGTGTAGAGTCAATCGGTCATAAAGAATGAGTCATACCGCATTTCGCGCACGCTAGTCATAAAATCATCGATATAAGTGGCGAATAAACCGCTTCTACTTTTGGTGAGGACGCGCGAACTATACTGCCCCGGTATTCAGACCGCATCACGGATGCTGTCCGTGGAATCATCATATAAGTATACATAAATTGCCCTACTTCTGGCGAGGACGCGGTGAATCATCACGAAATCGCACGAATCTGTCCTACCGACGCGTGGTGAAGTGGAAATATGACTCTTAGCACGAGTAGATATCATGAGCAACTGTATGCAATCTAAATCATTTCTCGGCTCTCATTAAAATCATTAGATAAACTTCTTACTAAACAATCACATGTACTTCCCATAACTCATATTACTAAGAATTAGACTGTGAAGAAGTCATGTACGTCTGCCGTACATTCACTATGTTCAAGACATATGTCAAGATGAAAAGAATAAGAATTCATGTAATCATGCCAAAAGAAAGAAGGATAGGCTCACATACCTTATAGTCGCGCTATCCAACTCACTACTAGAATATGTCTCGTCTAATACTTCAACCTATAATAAGGGGAATACGTACGTCACTTCTATGATTTCTAACGTAAGTTATATTGAATAGCGACTTCCTATTTCTATAGAAATTTGGGCAGCATTTCCTCTGTTTATGTGCGTATCCACAATTTACCAATATCTAAATCAACCAACAATTCAAATCCAACCAACAATCCAAATCAAACCAATAATCACAATCATTTCAATATGTAGTCAAAATTATCTCAAACATTCCATTTACGTCGTTAGTGCGCATACCTTCTCTTTGTAATTATTCCATTTACCAACTTCAATAACCAAGACAACTACTACATTTATTTCTCATAGTAGTAAATCATCTAGTTACGTTAGAATTATTCATGGGAGCAATCCAATCTTCTAACAACATCGCCAATTCAAGAATATAAAATTAACACTTTTCTACACTTTAATCCTTTCAAGGCATGTATAAGTAACTACCTCAATACCTATGTGTATTTGTAACTTATTTTTCAACACCAATTCAGCCCGTAATACATTACCATAATGTTCAATAATTTCCATCAACTTTTCGGCCAACACCTATTACAATTCCAAAACTTTTCCAAAATTCCTTACTTTTCAATTAAGCTTCCAACATTTCATATAACAACTATTACTTTAAACATCAAGGTTCCATCTAAATTTTCACATGCAATTAGTAATAACATACCAACATAATTAATCAATTCCAATGTACGCAAAAAATGGGTTCTAAATCGGTTTCGTCTTCTAATAATCGCATGCATTGTCTTCTTTCTATTTCTTCCTTAACAAGGATAATTTTCCTAACTATAATTGTCAATTAATCTATCAAATATCAAATGAAAGGGATAAATTTTTACCAATTTTTAAGCTCAAACAGCCCCTTCGATCGCCCGCTACCCCCATCAATTTCTGCCCTCTTTTTGTCGTTTGTTCTCCCAAATTCTTCTATTCTTTCAACCCAAAATGAAATGCAATCCTTCTACCATGTTTCCCAACATCAACACATGTTTTTCCTTCCCAATAGTTGCATCAAAATTTGAATTTTTCGTTCCTAAAATCTGCTGGGCATTCCCGTCGAGACCCCACTGTTTTTGGGTCCAAAAATGTTCTAATTCTTGGCTTAATGATGTAGGTTAATTAATCTAACAAGGTGGAGTAAAAAGCTTGAATTTTTCTCTTGCAAAGGGGGAGATTTTCGACCTAGGCTTGTGGAAAAGGGAAAGGAAGATTCAATTTTTTGTTGAAGAAAAGAAAAATGAACTTGTTAGGCATTTTTAAGTGCTAATTTTTCAGATTTCTAAAAGTACACTTAGGTCCCCCTTCTTTTTACACTTTAACCCTCCAAGTGCTTATTAAACTAATTTAATCCCTAAAGTATCAAACCTTAATCTATTTCTTTAAATCTTGATTTCCGTTTCCTTTAATTCCTAGGAATTTCATAAGGTCTCGTATTCTCCAAGTCGTAATTCCCACAATATGTAATAATCCTCAAAAGAGAAATATAAATGACTTATCATTTTAAATACTCATTGACATGTTC
This sequence comes from Przewalskia tangutica, assembly GCA_029844215.1. Lineage (NCBI taxonomy): Eukaryota > Viridiplantae > Streptophyta > Magnoliopsida > Solanales > Solanaceae > Przewalskia > Przewalskia tangutica. The sequence goes on along the minus strand of CM056718.1, from coordinate 136,432,104 downwards.
GTAGCTTGTATAATTATATCTCATACCCCTTATCTGAATCTTAACCTTAATGACGTTCTTAATCCTTGTCTTAACTTACGAGGAGTAACATTCTTCCCCCCTTAGAAACATTCGTCCTCGAATGTTCATATCATGTCTCAGATTCTAGAAATTTCGACAGAGTCTCCTTTATAATAGTGTCTATCCATCTATATCCAGCAACCCAACAGATGCCACACAGGGCCATAAATAAACACATATATACAGTTCACCAACACCATAATCAAATAAGGGAGTTAGATTGAATTACCTGGGGGCATAGGGAATAAGTGAGAATACTTCTTCTTCATCTTGTTCTCTGCCTCCCAAGTCATTTCCTCTCTATTGTTGTTCCGCCATAACACCTTGACGGATGCAACATCCTTAGTCCGTAGTCTCCTGACTTGGCGATCCAATATGGCCACGGGACTCTCCTCATAGGACAACCCTCGCCACTGACATCGTCCACTGGGAAGACTCTGGAAGGATCACCAATACACTTCCGTAGCATAGACACATGAAAAACTGGATGTACTGCTTCCAAGTCCGAGGGTAAGTCCAACTCATAGGCGACCTGGCCTACCCTGCGAATGATCCGGTAAGGCCCAATATACCTCGGGCTAAGATTCCCCCTCTTCCCAAATCTCATCACACCCTTCATGGGTGATACCTTCAAGAATACCCAGTCGTCGATCTGAAACTCTAAGTGCCAACACCGATTATCAGCATATGACTTATGTCGACTCTGAGCCGCTAGTAATCTCTCCTGTATGAGTTTCACCTTGTCGACTGCTTGCTGAACCATGTCTGGACCAATCAACTGAGTCTCACCTACGTCAAACCAACCAATGGGCGACCTGCACTTCCTCCCATACAAAACCTCATACGGGGCCATTTGAATGCTAGAGTGGTAGCTGTTATTGTAAGCAAACTCAATAAGTGGCAAGTGATCATCCAAACTACCTCTAAAATCAATAATACAAGCCCTCAACATATCCTCCAGTGTCTGTATGGTACGCTCTGCCTGCCCATCCGTTTGAGGATGAAATGTTGTGCTGAGACTCACCTGCGTTCCCAATCCCTTCTGATATGATCTCCAGAAGTTAGCCGTGAACTGGGCTCCTCGGTCAGATATGATAGATACGGGAACCCCATGTAGTCTCACTATCTCCCTGATGTAATCTAACATAGTCCTCAGCTGAATAAGTAGTCCGGACTGGAAGAAAATGGGCTGATTTTGTCAGCATATCTACGATGACCCAGATGGAATCACACTTCCGCTGAGTACGAGGCAAACCTGTAATAAAATCCATATTAATCACCTCCCATTTCCAAGTCGGGATCTCGATCTCCTGTAATAGTCCACTAGGCTTCTGGTGCTCTACCTTGACCTGCTGACCATTCGGGCACTGTGCAACAAACTCTGCTACGTCCCTCTTCAGGCCATCCCACCAATATACGCATCTGAGGTCATGGTACATCTTAGTCGACCCCGGATGAATAGAATAATGAGAACTGTGTGCCTCCCCCAAAATCTGCTGTCGAAGCCCTGCAACATCGGGTACACACAATCTACCCTCGTACCTTAGCACCCCATCCGGTTCCACCTCAAATGAAGTCTTCTCCTTTTGGAGAGTTGTATCTCTATACCGTGCCAGAACAGTATCATCATACTGACATCTCTTCACCTCTTCTATGATAGAGGACTCAGCAACTCCTCGAACAAGAATACCATTATTTACAGAATCTGCCAACCGGACTCCAAGACTGGCTAGCCTGTGAATCTCTCAAACCATCTCTTTTTTGTCCGGCTGTACATCCGACAAGCTACCCATAGATCTACGGCTAAGAGCAACTACCACAACATTGGCCTTCCATGTGTGGTACAAAATATCAACGTCATAGTCCTTCAGCAACTCAAGCCACTTCCTCTGTCTCAGATTCAGCTCTTTCTGCTTAAAGATGTATTGAAGACTCTTATGATCCGTGTAAATATCAATATGGACACCATACAAGTAATGTCTCCAAATCTTCAAGGCATGAATCACGACCGCTAGTTCTAAATCATGGGTAGGGTAATTCTTCTCATGTTTCCGAAGCTGTCGGGAAGCATAGGCTATAACCTTACCGTGCTGCATCAATACACAACCAAGTCCAATACCCGAAGCATCACAATAAATAACATAACCCTCAAGACCTTCTGGAAGAGTAAGAACTGAAGCCGTAGTCAACTTATCCTTCAATAACCGAAAACTGATCTCACAAGCATCGGTCCACTGGAACTTAGCTGCCTTCTGGGTTAGCTTAGTCAAAGGCGCTGAGATCGAAGCAAGCTTCTCCACAAACCTCATGTAATACCCTGCTAATCCCAAAAGCTGCGTACCTCAGTAGGTGTAGTGGGTCTGGGCCATGTCTTCACCGCCTTAATCTTCTAAGTATCCACCCGAATATCATCTGCCCCGACAATATGCCCCAAGAATGCCACTGAGGCCAACCAGAACTCATATTTTGAAAACTTGGCATACAATCTTAGGAGGACTCAAGCATCGCCTCAAATGATCTGCGTGCTCCTGCTCTGAGCGATAATATACCAGGATGTCATCGATGAATACTATAACAAATGTATCCAAGAATGGCTTAAACACCCGGTTTATTAGATCCATGAACACTGCTAGAGCATTAGTCAACCCAAATGACATCACCCTGAACTCATAATGCCCGTACCGGGTCCTGAACGCCGTCTTCGGAATATCTGCCTCTTTAACCCGTACCTGATGATAACTGGATCGCAGGTCTATCTTCGAGAAATACTTAGCACCCTGCAACTGATCAAACAAGTCATCAATCCTAGGAAGAGGATATCTATTCTTGATTGTTACCTTGTTCAGCTGCCTATAGTCGGTACACATTCGCAGCGACCCATCCTTCTTCTTCACTAATAATACTGGTGCACCCCATGGAGATGCACTAGGCCTAATGAAGCCTTTCTCTAATAGGTCCCTCAACTGCTCCTTCAACTCCTTCAATTCTGCAGGTGCCATTCTGTAAGGAGGAATAGATATGGGCTGGGTACCTGGCAATAGATCTATACTGAAATCTATCTCCCGCTTTGGAGGAAGACCTGGGAGATCATCTGGGAATACATCCGGAAACTCACTGACTATCGGAACTGACTGAAGGGCCGGTACCTCGGCCTCCGTATCATGCACTCAAACTAAGTGATAAATATACCCTTTTCGAACCATATTCCTTGCCTTGAGGTATGAGATAAACTTACCCTCTGACGCAGGTATTCCTTCTATTCTATAACCATTGGCTCGAACCGAATCGAACCAACTTCTGTCGACAATCAATGCTGGAAAAACAAGAAGCCAACCAATCTATACCCATAATAACGTCGAAGTCAGTCATATCCAACTCTATCGGATCTGCTAAGGTACGACAGCTATATATCACCACCGAGCAATTCTTATACACACGCCTAGCTATAACTGAATCTCCTACCGGTGTCGCTACCTCAAACGGTTCTATCAGCTCAGGTTATATCCCTATTCTACTAGCAACAAGTGGGGATATATAGGACAAGGTGAAACCTGGATCAATCAAAGCATACACGTCATAGAAAAAGACTGATAATGTACCGCGGATAACATCCGTGACTCACGATCGCGTTCATCGCCAATGCATAAACGCGTTCGCAGGATCGCGAACTAGAACCTCTACCACGACCCCTACCGCGGCCAGCTGGTGTCTGAGTACCTTGCCCGATGGGGCGCATAACTGTGGACGATGAACCCGCAACAGAACCCGTAGGTTGGGCCATACCTCCCGAACCGTCTCTAAAGTGACACTCTATCCTCATATGGCCCTGGCAACCGCAAGAAAAATAACCCCCTGTGGTAACACGACATAACCCGGAATGATGCCTACCACACTGAGAACACTGAGGCAACGGTGGCACTGGCTGAATGAAACCCATGTTCCTCTGAGAACTCAACTCGAGCTCGACCGCCTCAATACCCTACGCGATCAAATCTCCTACCAGATCGCGAAGGTGCACTATGTGGCCGGGAGGAATATTCGTACGCCGCCGAGGCCGCCCGCCGGAAATCACCCGAAAACCCAACTGACCTGGCCCTCTTATGCTGACCCCTACCATGGTATCTATCCAGCCGTCTCCATCAATGTCGCTCCTCGATTTCGTGCGCAAATGCCTGATTACGAGCAATATCCATGCTCGGCTGAAGCGCTGCTGTCATGCACCCATCAATAAGATAGTGGTCTAACCCCATCATGTAACGGTGTACCCTATCTGTCATGTCTACTACCATAGTAGGTGCATACCGAGCCAAGGAGTCAAACTCCAGACTATACTCTCTAACCATCCTTCCATTCTCGCTTCTCAGTAAAACCGCGACTCTCGCCCGCCTCATCTCGTGAGGCGTAGCGCTGGCGAATGCCTCCGAAAACTCATCCCATACTGCAGGAGAAGCGCCTTCGCCCCTGGACAACTTCCATGACTCAAACCAGTTGACTGCTATATCGCGCAACCGGTATGAGGCCAATATAAGTGACTCGGTCTCTGAGGCCCTGATCACCTTCAACGTCCTCTGTATCTGGCGGATGAACTCATGAGGATCATCCTCGGGCCTTGACTCATAAAACTCCGGCGGACTGCAACTCAGAAAGTCTCTAACCCTCAAACTGTCTGCCCTGGGGTTAACTTTCGGCTCCTGCCTATAAACTTGTCCCGCCACTATCCTTGCCAATAACTGGAATGTCTCTCTCAAATCCCCATACTGTGTCCCTGGCTGAGGAACTGAAGGCTCAGGTACTGGAGCCTCGGATATGGGTGATGTTTCCCCCTGAGAGGGAGCCTCTGGAACTGGTGATGAGGCAGAACTCGTCGTCGGGGGGAAACTCTCAGACGTAGACCGCGTGCGGGACCTAGTAGTTTTTCGTACCCTACTAGTATCCCCCACTGTAGATTTGCCCTTCTGGGCCACTGGCGCCTTCCTTGGAGGCATAGCTGTAAACATAGTAAACTATCAGAAAAAGGATCATCCTAATGACACAGCCCTATAGCACGATCTAAGAGATGGAAGAATAGAAACAATCCTAAATGTCCGACAACCTCCTATGTATAAGTATGGTGCACAACATACCCATACACAAGACTCTACTATACACGGTCTGTAGACATTCCGAGGACTAACCGCTCTGATACCACTTTTGTCATGACCCGACAGGCCGGGACTAAATGTCCTAATTGGACGTCATTACTGACCTGCCACTCTTAATCCAATTAATATCGAGATCTAAAGAAATGTCGGCAGCACAACGCTGCTTTTACAACATATCCCCAAATAGGCGAGCCGACAAGGCTGCCTTACCCAACTAATCAACAAACAAAATAGGCTAGCCGACTAGGCTGCCACTAAACAACATCATATACACAAAGGAATAGTCAAAATAGGCCAGCCGGCAAGACTGCCACTAAATAACAATATGAATAACCGGGAACATCCCAACACAGAGTATAACAACATCGCAAGCCAAAACAAGGTACAAACTTCCAACTCACAACTGTCTACAGACCTCTAAGAGTACAATACTGACATATTACGGGACAGGACTCCGTCGTGCCCAAAATATGCATAAGTCTGAAAGATAAAGATCTGTACCAAAATAGTTGGCTCCGGAACAAAGGAGCTCCTCAGCAGCTGGTAGGCGTCCTAAACTGAAGGGTCACCTAACTGATCTCTTGTACCTGAGGGCATGAACGCAGCCCCCCGAGGAAAGGGGGGTCAGTACGAAATAATGTACTGCGTATGATAGCATGAAATATTGTAAATAAGATCATAGTTGTGTCCTGTAAGGTAGAGAGTCAACTGTGTCATAAAGAATGAGAGTCATACCAGGACTCATGCATCCTTAGTCATAAAATCATCAGATATAAGTTAGCGAATAAACTGCCCGACCCTTTGGTGAGGGACGCGGTGAAATATACTGTCCTGGGTATCTGTACCCGCATCACGGATGCCTGTCCGTGGAATCATCATATAAGTATACATAAACTGCCCGGCCCTATAAGGAGGGACGCGGTGAATCATCATGAAATCTGTGCACAAATCTGCCCGGCCCGGGACGCGGTGAAGTGGAAAAATGACTCTTAGCACGAGTAGATATCATGAGCAACTGTATGCAATCTAAATCATTTCTCGGCTCTCATTAAAATCATTAGATAAACTTCTTACTAGACAATCACATGTACTTCACATAACTCATATTACTAAGAATTAGACTGTGAAGAAGTCATGTACGTCCGCCGTACATTCACTATGTTCAAGACATATGTCAAGATGAAAAGAATAAGAATTCATGTAATCATGCCAAAAGAAAGAAGTATAGGCTCACATACCTTATAGTCGCGCTATTCAACTCACTACTAGAATATTCCTCATCTGATACTTCAACCTATAATAAGGGGAATACGTACGTCACTTCTATGATTTCTAACGTAAGTTATATTGAATATCGACTTCCTATTTCTATAAAAATTTGGGCAGCATTTCCTCTGTTTATGTGCGTATCAACAATTTACCAATATCCAAATCAACCAACAATTCAAATCCAACCAACAATCCAAATCAAACCAATAATCACTATCATTTCAATATGTAGTCAAAATTATCTCAAACATTCCATTTACGTCGTTAGTGCGTATACCTTCTCTTTGTAATTATTCCATTTAACAACTTCAATAACCAAGGCAACTACTACATTTATTTCTCATAGTAGTCAATCATCTAGTTACGTTAGAATTATTCATGTGAGCAATCCAATCTTCTAACAACATCGCCAATTCAAGAATATAAAATTAACACTTTTCTACACTTTAATCCTTTCAAGGCATGTATAGGTAACTACCTCAATACCTATGTGTATTTGTAACTTATTTTTCAACACCAATTCAGCCCGTAATACATTACCATAATGTTCAATAATTTCCATCAACTTTTCGGCCAACACCCATTACAATTCCAAAACTTTTCCAAAATTCCTTACTTTTCAACTAAGCTTCCAACACTTCATATAACAACTATTACTTTAAACATCAAGGTTCCATCTAAATTTTCACATGCAATTAGTAATAACATACCAACATAATTAATCAATTCCAATGTAAGCAAAAAATGGGTTCTAAATCGGTTTCGTCTTCTAATAATCGCATGCATTGTCTTCTTTCTATTTCTTCCTTAACAAGGATAATTCTCCTAACTATAATTGTCAATTAATCTATCAAATATCAAATGAAAGGGATAAATTTTTACCAATTTCCGAGCTCAAAACAACCCCTTCGATCGCCCGCTGCCCCCAGCGATTTTTGCCCTCTTTTTGTCGATTGTTCGCCCAAATTCTTCTCTTCTTTCAACCCAAAATGACATGCAATCCTTCTACCATGTTACTCAACATCTACACATGTTTTTCCTTTCCAATAGTTGCATCAAAATTCGAATTTTTCGTTCCTAAAATTTGTTGGGCATTCCGTCGAGACCCCACTGTTTTTGGGTCCAAAAATGTTCTAATTCTTGGCTTAATGATGTAGGTTAATTAATCTAACAAGGTGGAGTAAAAAGCTTGAATTTTTCTCTTGCAAAGGGGGAGATTTTCGACCTAGGCTTGTGGAAAAGGGAAAGGAAGATTCAATGTTTTGTTGAAGAAAAGAAAAATGAACTTGTTATGCATTTTTAAGTGCTAATTTTCAGATTTCTAAAAGTGCACTTAGGTCCCCCTTCTTTTTACACTTTAACCCCCCAAGTGCTTATTAAACTAATTTAATCCCCAAAGTATCAAACCTTAATCTATTTCTTTAAATCTTGATTTCCGCTTCCTTTAATTCCTGGGAATTCCATAAGGTCTCGTATTCTCCAAGTCGTAATTCCCACAATTTGTAATAATCCTCTAAAGAGAAATATAAATAAATTATCATTTTAAATACTCATTGACGTGTTCGTAGCTTTTATAATTATATCTCATACCCCTTATTTGAATCTTAACCTTAATAACGTTCTTAATCTTTGTCTAAACTTACGAGGTGTAACACGTCCTCCACTACTTCTCTGAATTTTGGTGACAATTCGGGCAAGATCCATTCTCAAGGGGGTGACAAAAATAGTCGAAAAAATAATGGCAAGAATCGCGGGGGCAAACACGGAGGTTTCGACAATGTAACAATGGCAGTGACCCCAATCCCGGAGGCAGTGGGCCACCACCTCACTGGTGCCAGCCTTGAGGCCCCTGGTAGTGGGTCTGGGGCAGTGGCCCAACAGCCCCTACGGTCCAACTTCACCAGTCCCGCCTAACTAGGTTATCCAGCATTCGACCCAATAGTGGATTTCTCTACGGTTCTGGGCCGGGACAGCAAGCCGGGGTTCTTCGGCCTCAGCCTCCGCAAGCCCACCATGCAGCGGCCCCTACCCAAACCGACATTGAAGTCGTGATGCACATGCATGGATTGAATCTTCTGGACCCGAACTAGTACATGGACACCGGAACCACTACCCACATGACGTCCGACCAATGTACTCTCTCGTCTTATTCCTATTTGAGCAGTAATCGTGGTATAATTGTTAGTAATGGTAATACAATTTCGATTCGTAGTTGTTACACCCCGTAATTCCATGACATGTATATAAGAACGTACGTAAGAAATCAGGACGTTAAGATTTGAGACTTGTAAAATTTATCGGAATTATGGAAATGTCGGGAAACGAAATATTATAACGAATGGGAGGGCGACACGTGTCACCCCCCCCCACTTGGGCTTGATCGATTTTAGCCAAGGGTAAAAAGGTCAAATGATCAAGGCAAGATGATCAAGTCTTGACTAGCCAAGGCTTGACATTGTTGACCAAGTCAATGAGCCCACTTGACTATAGATATTTAAATCTTCTTCATCCAAACCCCACAAGTGTTTTAATCTTGACCCTACATTTTATTATATATTCATCCTAGTAGCAAGACAAGTCTCAACACTTAGAAAAATTAGAGAAACTTGAGCAAGAGATAGAGAGCTCTCGGCTAAGCTCTTGAAGAAGAAGAAATTTTTTTTGTTTGTTGTTCATAATTCACAATACTTAAATCCAAGGTTCCTAAGGGTATTATAAAGATATCTCAATACAAAGATCCCGGAAAAGCTACATTTTTACATAAGTCGCAAGATGAAAACCTAAGTTGTTTTCATAAGTTTTGATTGGAAATTGAAGGGAAGTTGTTTATGATCAGGAGGCTTCACCGGATGTTGTCACAGGTATATTGTTGATTTCATACTGTGACGTTTATGCTTTGATAGATCCAGGTTCTACTTTGTCCTATGTGTCCCCTCTTATTGTTGGTAGAATAGGGATAGAGCCGATGTCGATAGAGCCTTTTGAGGTGGCTACACCAGTGGATGATTCGGTGCTAGCTGAGCGGGTGTACAAAAATTGTTCGGTGTTCATATACAGTCGTCAGACCCTAGCAGACTTGATAGAGTTGGAGATGACAGATTTTGACGTCATTATGGGTATGAACTGGTTGGCTTCTTGTTATGACAATGTTGACTGTAGAGACAGGTTGGTCCGATTCCAGTTTCCGGTGGCCATTGTCGAGTGGAAGGGCAATACGGCCGGAGGGTAGGTTTATTTCTTACCTCAAGGCTAGGAAAATGGTTCAGAAAGGGTACATCTATCATCCGTTCGGTATTATTCGATACGGTGAGTGCCGCTTCTTGATCGATTCGGTGGTTAGAGAGTTTCCGGATGTATTCCCAGATGATCTCCCAGGTATTCCTCCAGAGAGGGAGGTTGAGTTTTGTATTGATATCTCGCGGATACTCGGCTATATCTATTTCGTCTGAGGATGACACCTGCTGAGTTGAGGGAATTGAAGGACCAGCTGAAAGATTTGCTGGAAAAAGGCTTTATTAGGCCTAGTATTTCTCCCTGGGGAGCGCCGGTTTTGTTTGTAAAAAAGAATGATGGGACGTTGCGTATGTGTGTTGACTACAGGCAGCTGAATAAGGTAACCATAAAAAATAGATACCCCCTCCCTAGGATTGATGATTTGTTTGACCAGTTGCAGGGTGCGAAGTGTTTCTCCAAGATAAACCTGCAATCCGGTTATCATCAAAGTGAAGTTAGAGAGAGATATCCCAAGATCGCATTCGTAACCGGTATGGGCATTATGAGTTCAGGGTGATGTCTTTCGGTTTGACTAACGCTCCAGCGATATTTATGGATTTGATGAACCGGGTGTTCAAGACATTTCTGGATACGTTTTTTATAGTATTCATTGATGACATCCTGGTTTATTCTCGCACAGAGCAGGAGCATACAGATCACTTGAGGACGGTACTTGGAGTCCTCCGGAGCCGACAGTTGTACGCCAATTTCTCCAAGTGTGAGTTTTGGTTGGCCTCAGTGGCATTCTTGGGGCACATTATCGGGGTCGACGGTGTTCAGGTGGATACGACAAAGATTGAGGCAGTCAAGACTTGGCCGAGACTTACTACTCCGACGGAGGTGCGCAACTTCTTAGGGCTGGCGGGTTATTATCGTAGGTTTGTGGAGCAGTTCGCTTCGATATCAACACCATTGACTAGGCTGACTCAGAAAGCGGCTAAGTTCCAGTGGATGGAAGCTTGTGAGAAGGGCTTCCAGTTACTGAAGGAAAAGTTGACGACGACTCCAGTTCTTACTCTTCCCGAGGGATTAGAGGGTTATGTGATTTATTGTGATGCCTAGAGTATCGGGCTAGGGTGCGTATTGATGCAGCATGGTAAGGTTATATCCTATGCTTCCCGGCAGCTACGGAAGCATGAGAGGAATTACCCTACTCACGACTTAGAGTTGGCCGCAGTTATTCATGCCTTGAAGATTTGGAGACATTATTTATACGGGGTTCATGTGGATATTTATACATACCACAAGAGCCTCCAGTACATCTTCAGGCAGAGGGAGCTGAACTTGCGACAGAGACGGTGGTTAGAGTTGCTGAAGGATTATGATGTTGATATCCTATACCATCCGGGAAAAGCCAACGTGGTTGCAGATGCTCTGAGTCGTAGATCTATGGGGAGTCTGTCAGAGGTACAACCAGATAGACAGGATCCGTGAGATCCATCAGCTGGCGAGCCTTGGGGTTCGGTTGGTCGATGCCGATGATAGTGGGGTACGGGTCCGAGAGGTTGCCGAGTCTTCCATCGTCGAGGAGGTGAAGAGGCGACATTATGAGGATCCGGTTCTGACACGGTATCGAGATGCGGCTCTTCGGGAGGAGAAAAGTTTGTTTGAGGTAGCACCTGATGGGGTGCTAAGGTACGAGGGCAAATTGTGTATTCTCGATGTTGCAGGACTTCGTCAGCAGGTTCTAGAGGAGGCACACAGTGCTCGTTACTCTATTCATCCGGGGTCGACTAAGATGTACCATGACCTCAGATGTATGTATTGGTGGGATGACCTGAAGAGGGACGTAGCAGATTTCGTTGCTCAGTGTCCGAATTGTCAGCAGGTCAAGGTTGAGCACCAGAAGCCCGGTGGGCTATTGTAGGCGATTGAGATTCCGACATGGAAGTGAGAGGTAATCAATATGGATTTTGTTACAGGGTTACCTCGTACTCAGAGGAAGTGCGATTCGATCTGGGTTATTGTAGACAGGCTGATGAAATCAGCCCACTTTCTTCCAATCATGACTACGTATTCGGCTGAGGATTACGCTAGACTTTACATCAGGGAGATTGTGAGACTGCACGGGGTTCCTATATCTATTATATCAGACAGAGGAATCCAGTTTACGGCTAACTTCTGGAGGTCTTTCTAGAAGGGGTTAGGGACACATGTGAGTCTCAGTACCGCGTTTCATCCTCGCATCCGGACGACAGCAGCGCACTATCCGCATACACGAGGATATGATGCGGTCCTATGTTATTGATTTCAGGGGTAGCTGGGAGGATCATTTGCCTCTTGTTGAGTTTTCTTATAACAACAGCTACCATTCTAGTATTCAGATGGTGCCATATGAGACTTTGTATGGGCGGAAGTGTATGTCGCCGATTGGTTGGTTCGACGTGGGCGAGGTCCAGTTAGTCGGCCCAGACTTGATTCAGCAGGCTGTGGATAAGGTGAAGCTTATCCAGGAGAGACTTTTAGCAGCTCAGAGTCGGCAGAAGTCTTATGCAGATAATCGGCGTCGACACTTGGAGTTTCAGGTTGACGATTGGGTCTTCTTGAAGATATCACCCATGAAGGGTGTGATGAGGTTCGGGAAGAAGGGGAAGCTTAGCCCAAGGTACATTGGGCCTTATCAGATCATCCATAGAGTAGACAAGGTTGTCTATGAGTTGGATCTGTCGTCCGATTTAGAGGCAGTACATCCGGTCTTCCATGTTTCTATGTTGCGAAAGTGTATCGGAGATCCATCGAGAGTTTTCCCAGCTAGTGATGTTCAGGTAACAGAGGGATTATCATATGAGTAGAATTTCATAGCGATACTCTATCGCCAAGTCAGGCGACTGCGGACCAAGGATGTGGCTTCCGTCAAAGTCTTGTGGCGGAATGATAATAAAGAGGAGATGACTTGGGAGGCAGAGGAGGACATAATGGAGAAGTATCCTCACTTATTCCCTACACCTTCAGGTAATCTTTTCCCTTACTGGTCAGTTTTAATTGACGTATTTGCTTAAATTCTATTATGTGGCCATGTGTGGCATATTTTGGTATGTTGGGTGTAGTTAAATGAGACTATGTCGCTATCTAATTAGTTGACTCCGAAAGAACATTCGGGGATGAATGTTTCTAAAGGGGGGAAGAATGTTACACCCCGTAATTCCAGGACATGTATATCAGAACGTACGTAAGAAATCAGGACGTTAAGATTTGAGACTTGTAAAATTTATCGAAATTATGGAAATGTTGGGAAACGAAATATTATAACGAATGGGAGGGCGACACGTGTCACCCCCCACTTGGGCTTGATCGATTTTAGCCAAGGGTAAAAAGGTCAAATAACCAAGGCAAGATGATCAAGTCTTGACTAGCCAAGGCTTGACATTATTGACCAAGTCAATGAGCCCACTTGACTATAGATATTTAAATCTTCTTCATCCAAACCCCACAAGTGTTTTAATCTTGACCTTACATTTTATTATATATCCATCCTAGTAGCAAGACAAGTCTCAACACTTAGAAAAATTAGAGAAACTTGAGCAAGCGATAGAGAGCTCTCGGCTAAGCTCTTGAAGAAGAAGAAAAAAAATTTCGTTGTTCATAATTCACAATACTTAAATCCAAGGTTCCTAAGGGTATTATAAGGATATCTCAATACAAAGATCCCGGAAAAACTACGTTTTTACATTAGTCGCAAGATGAAAACCTAAGTTGTTTTCATAAGTTTTGATTGGAAATTGAAGGGAAGTTGTTTATGAACTTCTAAGGGCTTCAAATATCGGATTGGAGCGTGAAGGAAAAGAGCTAAGTTGCTAAGGAGCGACTTTGAATCTTGGAGTTATTTTTGGGCTTATCAAGGTAACAATCTTGTCATCTTAGTGATTAAAGATTACATGTTGTTGTAGTTATATATATTAGCAAGCATGAGATATATAATGGAGATTGATAAGTGTTATGGAATAGTTGGAAGCAAATCCGAAACTAGCATGTTTAGCCCTTGAAATTGTAATTCAAATTGGTCGATAGTTACAATCGTCGCATGCTAGCTAAATAAGGGATTATAATTGTTACAACTAGTTGTGACTATATGACATGTTAGACTTAACAACTTGGATTGAAAAGGAATTGGAAAAGACTTTATGTGGTTGCACACTATAGCCGAGAATGACATGGAATATTGGACTATTTGGATATTAATTGTTGGGCAGAATTTTACACGTCCTGTTAAGCGTGTAATCCCCTTTGGTTAGCTAAATTGTTGAGCCTTAAATGTGGCATGTTTGGTTATTGATTTCGGGCCTTGAAAAAGGTGGAAAAGTACGTAGAAACAAAGTAAGTGCTGTCCAATTTTCCGTAGAATAAGTGACTTTACACTTAGAATGTTCTACGTTTGAAACTAGAAGTTGATAGACGTATTATGGACATTATAGGTTGACATACTACGTGCGGCATATTGGACTTAGCAAGAGGATTGAACCGAAGAGGTATGTAGAACTTTCCCTATCTTTTGAGCATGAGTTTTACAAATGTATAGTACGGTGGACGTACGAGTTTTTAAGGAATTCGGTTTCATTTTGATATCATTGACTTAATATAAGAATGTCTAAGTTTGGTTGAGTTAGAGGATTAACTCACTTGTTTTTAAAAGATGAAAAATGTCCTAGTTTCTAAAGCATAAAGTTAGTATAACGGTTTTATGGGAAGTTGGTTATAACAACTTTATGGAAAGTTAAAAGAATGATTTACTCTAGTAAGGTAAACAAAGGTAAATGACTTGAAATGAAGAAGGGCAATTGAATTTAAAGGCATCAATTGCTTAAAGTTTTAAAGTAAAAGTCACTTGGTTTAGAAGCCTAAAAATGTATTTCAAAAGGTGTTGTGACTTGTTTTGGAAAAGTAGACAAGCCTTGATACTACGGGTGTTAGTATCTTGGGGGTTTTATACGAGAAAGAGTCATTTATAAAGGGATAAGGTACGTAGTACTTTGGGTTAAATTCCCAGATTTTTCATGACATGTTAGTGCCTTAGGTTAAATAAAATGAGAGTGCATGATAATTAAGTCTAATAAGAAGTTAATGGATTTCTTAACTTGCTTATGTTATGTATGATAGCCGGTTGTACTAGTGTTATGTTATTCTTGCGGGGTAAACCCCCGGGTTACTACATATTCCGTGGATTTGCTACCCACGATGCGAGTGCGACGTTTGTACTCATTGCGGGTCCACCGGGCCCATGCGGGTGAAATAGTCCTATGCGGGTGAAATAGTCCCATGCGGAGCAAATTGCTCAATTGCGGGTCCACAAGACCTATGCGGGTGAAATAGTCCTAGGAGTAGGATTGCTTAATGATACTACGGGCGGGTGGCCCTAATTTGATCATGAGCCTCCTATTTTTATGCAGTAAAGTGTACTCTTGTTTGCTCTCATTATTAGTAAGGCACAGTGTACTGTTATTTGGGTTATCATACATGTCTCCAGCTTTATTTTAGACTATATGATTTCATTTCAGTACTTTCAGTTTTACATACTTGGTACATCTGTTGTACTGACCCCCTTCCTCGGGGGTTGCGTTCATGCCGCAGGTAGGGGTAAGCAGGTTGTGGATCCTCACTCTTAGGATCACTGATCAGTTGTCAGAAGCTCCATTTCTCCGGAGGCTTGTCTTTTGGTACGACTTTCCCTGATGTTGTAGATTTATGTACATTCAGGGGTATGGTGGGGCCCTGTTCCGTCACAATTGTTATGTCAAAACTCTTAGAGGTCTGTAGTCATATCTTGTGGGCCAGTTTGTAAAAGAAAGGAGGTAACTGCTTTCGGTTATGTATTTATATATCCAGGGAGGTAGCCTTATCGGCTAACCTGTTGTTTATTCCTTATTGATTTTTCTTTTGAGTTGTATGTATGTCCTGCTGATTTTATCTGATGTATACCTGTAAGGGTGCCCAGGTAGGGCACCAGTCGCGGGCCTGGGATCGGGTCGTGACAGTAGTTATGGTCATAAAACTTTGTCACTCCCCATCCACCTCTTATCTTGAAAAATACCCTTTATGCCCCTAAATTAATTAAAAATTTGGTGTATGTCCGTAAATTCACCACTGATAATTATGTTTCTATTGAATTTGATTCGTTTGGGTTTTCTATGAAGGATTTCAAGACGAGGATTCCTCTTATGCGGTGTGATAGGGGAGATATTTATCCTATCACGCCAAGTTCCGGTCTTTCGAGTCAAGCCTTGCCATCAACTTTTACAGCCCTTGCTCCTTCATTGTGGCATGCTCGTCTAGGTCATCCGGGATCGTCAATTTTGTCTTCATTAGATAAAAATAATTTTATTTCTTGTAAGGGTACGCATCGTACTCCGAATTGTCAATCTTGTTCTTTAGGGAAAAAATGTTAAGTTGTCATTTGTAGACTCTAATTCTCATACTTTAATGTCATTCGATATTATTCATAGTGAAGTATGGACATCTCCTGTTCTCAGTTCTTTGGATCATCGGTATTATGTTCTATTTCTGGATGATTACTCTAATATTTATGGACTTTTCCGATAGCGAAAAAATCTCAAGTTTTTTCCACTTTCTTACATTTTAGAGCATTCATTAGAACTCAATTCGAAAGAGAGATTAAAAATATTCAATGTGATAATGAAAAAGAATATGATAATGGGGTATTTCTGGAGTTTTGTGCTAATAATGAGGTCAAATTTTGTTATTTTTGTCCTCATACGTCTTCACAAAATGGGAAAGTCGAACGCAAAATTTGTACCATTGAGAACATTGTCCGAACTTTATTGATTCATGCTTCCGTACCCCCTTCATTTTGGTATTGTCACGACCCGAACCCCGGGCCCGCGACTGGTACACTACCTGGGTACCCTTATACTCACATAACACATATAATCAGCGGACGCTAAGGAACAACTTATTTTCTTTTACAACAGGCAAGCCGACAAGGCTGCCACTATATATAAACGGGAACATCCCGACAATACCGTAGTACAACTGGCCAACAATATGTACAACTCCCGCAAGTCCAGCCCACATATGAATATAGACCTCTAAGAGTTTGGACAACAACAAAAAAGACTATGACGGGACAAGGCCCCGCCGTACTCCTGAATATACATAAGTCTAAAATCAAAGATTGTACCAAAATGACAAGCTCCGGAACTGTGGAGCTATCTCAAAAACTGAGCAATGATTCTTGGCACGCGGATCACCAAACTGAGTACCAACACCTGCGGGCATGAACGCAGCCCCCGAAGAGGGGGTCAGTACAACAATGTACTAAGTATGTAAACATAAAGTACAGTAAATAAGATCATAACTGGCCAAAAGATGACAGGGACAAGTATGAAAATCAAATACCAGATCCGACCGTGCCATATAAAATAGAGCCAACTGTACCTTTCACAAGTATGAGAGTCATTTTAAAACCATGAATGCCTTTTCATATAATCATATACTGTTATGGGTATCTATACCCGCATCATAGCAACCTTGTGTAATTTAACTCATCTTTTGACTCTCAAAGGAATAAAACCAGGGTACAAACATCTCATGTACCGACCATTAAAATGAACTTCCCTTTTTAAAAAACCAAGGTACCAACATCTCATGTACCAATCACATATACACACTTTCATTTCAGTTATGCCAAGGTACCAACATATCATGTACCGAACACATATAAAATCTTTCATTTTAGTTATGCCAAGGTATCAGAACATCATGTACCAAACACATATAAAATCTTTCATTTAGCTATACCAAGGTACCAAAACATCATGTATCAAACACATATAAAATCTTCCATTTAGCTATGCCAAGGTACCAAAACACCATGTACCGAACACATATAATGAACTTTCATTTTAGATAAACCTAGGTACCAACATCTCGTGTACCATACACATATAATGAACTTTCATTTTAGATAAACCTAGGTACCAACATCTTGTGTACCATACACATATAATGAACTTTCATTTTAGATAAACCTAGGTACCAACATCTTGTGTACCATACACATATAATGAACTTTCATTTTAGATAAACCTAGGTACCAATATCTCGTGTCCATACACATATAATGAACTTTCATTTTAGAAACTCAAAGTACTATCAATAGGATAGGTAAACAACTTCCATTTTAGAAACTCAAAGTACTATCAATAGGATAGGTAAACAACTTCCATTTTAGAAACTCAAAGTACTATCAATAGGATAGGTAAACAACTTCCATTTTAGAAACTCAAAGTACTATCAATAGGATATATCACTAAGGATTAGGTTCCAATAGAACTCTATAAAGATCGAGTCAAGTATCGTTATGGATTAGGATCCACTCACTTTCTAAAATCAAATCAAGTATCAATAAGGATTAAAATCCACTCACTTTATAAAGTCAAATCATGCCAAAGAAGAAAGGATAGTTCATATACCTTATTGACGAACTAACCAACTCGACAATCTAGAATACGTCTCAATGTACTTCAACTTATAACAACAATAACACGTATATCAACACGTGCTTACTAATATAGGTTATATATCAAGTAAAGGCTCTCTTTTCCTATAAAATTTTGGGCAGCACTTCCCCTAAATATACGTACTTTTTCACCTTTCAAGAAGGCCCAAATTCATCAACAACCAAGCACCAATTAAGGGCACCACCAAACAACAACCAAAGGGGATTACACACCTACTTTACATGTAAAATTCAGCCCCTTAATCCACCAAAACAGTCCACAAAAACAGTCCGTGTTCCACAACAACAAGGTTAAAATGTGAAGCCTTTCAACACCTTTCTACACCCTTAATCCCTTAGGACTTTCATTAGCAATTACTACCTTTAAACATGCATATTGGTGGCTGATTTTCCAGCATTTTAATACCTCAAAACAGTCCCTAAAAACTGCATAACAATATCCAACAGTTTTATAGTATATACGACCAACAACCCCAATACGATAACCCTTTTCATAATCCTTTATAATCCAATTCAAGTTCCAATACTTTTATACAAGTCATAACAACTTATCAACAACAATATTACTTCATTATAACATGCAATAGATGAAGATAATAACAACAATAATCAACGAAACCCGAAGTCCCGAAAAACTGTCACTCTCGGCCCAACTTCACCAAAATTGTCCAAACACTTTTTATTCTTCATTATTCTTAATACAAGTTCATCTATTAACTACAACAATATGTAATATCAAATTACCTCAAGAGAAGGAAGAATTTTACCTTTTATTAGTCCAAAAAAATGTCCAAACAGTCCGCTCAACTTTGGCCCACAGCTTTCGTTTTGTTCCACTTCTTCAAGTTCCAACCACACACATGTATCCATTACAAGCTTATAACCAACTTCCCTTCTTGATTCACTTCCAAAAAGTTGAAGAACAAGCCTAGGGTTTCATCCACACTTTCGGGCCAAATGGATTTTTGGAGATTCTTGGAGAGTTAACTTAGCTTAGGACTAGATTAGGGTTCTTAATCTTGAAAAATAATCAACTCTTGTTCTTGGAATTTGTTGGATTGGATCGAGATTTGCAAGAAAGAGAGGAGAGGAAGCTAAAGGAAATTATGTAATGAAATGCTAAGTCTTCCAAGTGTATATCTATATAGATATTTTCCTTTGCAAGACAAGTGGATGAGGACACATGTCACCTCCTAATTGGCCGAATTTCCTTCTTAAAAAAAAAATCTAAATATTTGTCCAAAACATCTTAAAATCGAAGGGCCCCGCAAAATTGTGAAATTTTCGACGGACCCCATATTATCAATTCCAATACTTCATAATCCAATACTAATTCCATAAATCCAATTAGAAGAATTAAACTCCAAGTAAATAATTTTCCCCTCGTCACATTTTTCATCAAAATTTCCCATAAGAAAATGTAAATGTACTTTCCTTCCAACATTCAAATCTCAATTCCTTAGTCACGTTCTCATATCAATGCCATGGAATTATGGGGTATAACAGACATTATGCTCTACAAATGGCTACCTATCTTCTTAACGTTCTTCCTATCAAATGTTTGACATATTCGTCCCCTCTTCACATTTTATATAATAAGACTCATTTGTATTCCCATATTAGGGTCTTTGGGTGTTTATGTTATCTGTTGTTTCTGTCCACCACAATTAACAAACTCCAGGCATGTTCTACCCCTTGTGTGTTTTTGAGTTATCCGTCTAATTATCGTGGTTATAAATGTTTTTATTTATCATCTAATAAAATCATCATTAGTCTTCATGTTATTTTTATGAGTCTCAATCTCCGTTTGCAAAATTGAGTAGTCCCGTGCCTAATTCGTATAATTTTTTAGATGATGGTATATCTCCGTATATTATTCACCATTTTTTGAACGTGTACCGCACTTAAAATCCACCAACGGGCCCACTGCCCGCTGGTCCCACTACACCACCGATACCCACTATTCCTAATACCGCATTACTAGGCCGCCAAAGAATCGGTTAGTTGCTCAAATAATATCAAACCGGTCCAGCTTTATACATCATATACCGCCTAATTTTTCGTGGTCGATAATAAGCCCACCGCTCACGGGTCACCAGTATCCCGATGTTTTCCAAAATTTGCCTAATTATCCCCCAAGTCAAAGACCAGTCACTCGTAGTCAACGAGATATTTTTAAACTAAAAAGACATTTTAATTTACATTATAATGTTCTTAAATCACCCTTACCCCGTAACCTAGTGTCGTCTTTAAATGACCCGAATTAGAAAATTGTTATGACTGACGAATATAAAGCTCTTATTGATAATAAGACGTGGGAGTTGGTGCCCCATCCATATGGTGTTAATATTATTCGGTCTATGTGGATTTTTGCTCATAAGACTGTGCTTTTGCGAGGCATAAGACTCGTCTTGTAGGTGACGGTAAGACTCAGCAGGTTGGTGTGGATTGTGGTGAGACATATAGTCTGGTGGTCAAGTCGGCTATCATTCGCACTTTGCTCATCTTGACTCTTTCGAAAGCATGACCCATTCATCAGTTAGATGTGAAGAATGTTTTCTTACATTGTGATATCAAGGAGACGGTTTATATGCATCAATCCTTGGGATTTAGGGATCCCAAATATTCTCATCATGTCTGTTTGTTGAAGAATTCCTTGTATGAGCTTAAACAGTCTCTACGGGCTTGATATAAGATGTTTGCAGACTATGTTTCGACTATTGGGTTCTCTCACAACAGGTCTGATAATGCATTGTTCATATATCGTCGTAGATCTTCCTTGGCTTATATACTCTTATATGAGGATGATATTATTTTGACTACCTCTTCTGATGCATTACGTCAGTCTATCATGAAAATGCTCAATTCTGAGTTTGCTATGAAAGACTTGGGGCCCTTGAGTTACTTTTTGGGGATTGCTGTCATTCGTCATGCAGGTGGGTTGTTGAGATAATTGAGAGGGATGGGATGTCATATTGTAAGTCCACTTCCACTCCGGTTGATACTAAACCCAAGTTGGGTGCTACTGTTGGCTCACCTTATGAGGATCCGACCCTCTATCGCATTCTTGCAGGGGTCCTTCAATATTTTACATTCACGAGACCAGATATTACGTATGTTGTACAACAGATGTGTTTGTTTATGCATGATCTCAGGGTTGAGCACATGAATGCGCTCAAACGCATCATTCGGTACATCCAGGGGACACTTGACTATGGCTTACATTTATATCCTTCGTCAACGTCTACACTTGTCTTGTATACAGATGTTGATTGGGGTGGTTGTCCAGACACCAAACGGTCTACGTCTAGTTATTGTATGTTTCTTGGTAATAACTTGGTCTCTTGGTCTGCCAAACGTCAGTCACGTTATCACGCTCTAGTGTAGAGGCCGAGTATCGAGGGGTAGCCAATATGGTTCTAAATCATGTTGGTTACATAATATTCTTTTAGAGCTTCATTGTCCTATTCAGAAAGCTACATTGGTTTATTGTGATAATATTAGTGTCATCTACCTTTCTGTTAATCCGGTTCAGCACCAGCGCACTAAACATATTGAGATGAACATTCACTTTGTTCACGTAAAGGTAGCTCGTGGACAAGTACGTGTCTGTCATGTAGCGTCCAGATATCAAATTGCAGACATATTTACCAAAGGTCTTCCCTCGATCCTTTTTGAAGATTTTAGGGACAGTCTCAGTGTACGAAGACCGCTATGACACTAAGTTAACCTTTACTTTTTGCATGACTAACATGACGCTTGATAATTATGAAAAAAATAAAATTGAGTTAATCATAAAACATACAATTATGATGGCCTCTCATTAACTACTATTATTCATGCCAAGCTCCATAAATATATCAATTTTCTCGAGGCGTATTTCTATTTCCTTTGATATACTTGGACTACAATTATTCTCATTAAGTTCTTAACTATAAGCAAAGTCTCATTGTCAATAACTTTCTGAATGGCATCTATACCGAATTATCAGCTCTTAAACGTGATACTATAGCTTCAAGTAAAATTTGCTTCATAATGACTTGCACTCTTGGAGTAAAAGTAAATTTTCCAAAAATAAAAATTTATAGGTAACATCAAACGTTTTCACTGTCAGAATACTGTAGTTACAGGATAGCTACAATACTAAAAGTAATTTATCAGAATACTAATATTTAATGTAACATCTAAATGTTTGTAGTGTCGATATCTAATAAGTAGAGTTTAATCAATGCAACTATAGGATAGCTACAATACACTCATACTAGTACTTAGAAATATTGTTTCCTTTCCACAATAGACTCGCTTTTCCATTAGAAAGAGTGAGAGGATATTTTTACCGGGCAGATTAGCGTAAAGAATGGATCTTTGGCCTAACTCAATCTCAAAAGCTAGTTTGTAAGGTGAGGATTGTCAAAGTCAATATAAGGAGTTCATGTTCCCATTCTATTTTCGATGTGGGACTCTTAACACTTCCCCGCGCTCAGACCTCGTTAACTGGAGCGTGAACAATATAATTTGGGGGCCCAACATCGATGAGTAAAGATTTGGAATGAGTCTGACTCTGATACCATATAAAGATAAATCTTGGGCCTAACTCAATTCCAAAAGCTAGCTCGTAGGGTGAGGATTGTCCAAGTCCATATAAGGAATTCATGTTCCATTCCATTTCCGATGTGAGACTCTTAACAGTTTTATGACTAGTCACAAAAGTTATTTTAATTATATACGTAGTTATTTTTATAGGATATAAGTAAAAGATTGTTAATGTTGAGTTTGGTGTTGTGATATTTTACCAACATATCATTTTTAGTACTAATTTGAATATAAGAAATGTTGGAACAAATGTCACAACATCCGGACCAATATTTTATGAAAAACAGTTTTGTCTTACTTCAATGTTCGAATACCAGGCGCTACGGCGCTGAAGTAACCCATGTCATACTCCCAGGAAAAGCTCGTAATATTCATGGAAATATTACTACGAAGGAAAATTGACTTGACAAGGTTAATAGGAGCTGATGAAAAATGTGGGAAGAACAAGTCAATGTCGTTGATATGCTTGAGGAACAAGTCCGAGAAGTTAGAGGATTTTGCTCTATGATCTTCTCCAACAAACATACCAGCTGTCCACTTTTTCCTCAACCTTCACAACTGATCGATGAGCTTTTCAAGAAAGAATATCTACTATAAATAGAGAGGCTGTTGTAGTGAATCAATATCCAAAATCATAAATCAAAAATACCAAGAGAGCTCTCGAGAATTCATCTCAGAAATCTGGATCACAAGTGTTGTCTGAGTGTGTCGACAACATTTTGTCCAACATTACAATTGCTGCTTAGATTCTAGATTTGTTATGTATTGAAGAAATTGTAATGAGAGGTTATCTATGTCTATTTAGGTAGATTTTTCAGGAAGAAGTCATCTGCGACTTCATCATTTTTAATTCCTTTTTGTTGTATCTTGTAAAATTATAAAGAAAGAAATTTATTCAATTGTATATAATATATACAATACTTTTGGTCATTGACCATCATAAATTATATCAACATATAACTTATGAAAATTTAAAACCTTTGTTTACTTTAAATTTATGCTGCTTTTTACTCTTCAAAGTTTTTCTGTTTTACTACTGTGTCGTTACCATTGTCAGACGACATTATTCCTGACATTTGAAAACACAATTGGCATTCAAGTTTGATTTGGTTTATTTGTATTTTATTTACTGTTCCATAGCTCCTCGGACCTAACAAGTGGTATCAGAGTCAACACTTAACACAATAAGTGATTGATCCTGTTATTTACAACTATGGATTCGGCAAATCCAACGATTGATAGGCTTCCCATTTTAGATGTTCAAACTATGTCTATTGGAAGATCCGCTTACGTTCTCATATCAAATCAATTGATGTTAGATCATGGAGATCTATAATCAATGGATATGTTGTTCCTATGCTATCACCAGATGAAAAATGTGGCATACTTACTAAACCTGAATCTGAATGGACTGCGGAAGAAACCAATAATGCAAGCTTCAACGAGAAAGTCTTAAATGCAATTTTTGAATGGGTTGATCTTTACATGTGTAAACTCATACAAAACTGCTCGATGGCTAAAGACGCATGAGATACTTTACAAACTCACGCGGGCGTAGCCTGTTCGTTTGACGAAGCTTCGCATGCTCATGAGTAGATATGAACGTTTAAGGATGGAAGAAACAGAGGACATCAAAACCTATTTTGAAAAGCTGATTGACATTTCTAACGAATGTCAAGTGTTTGGTGCTCCTTTAACCAATACTCAACTTGTGGAAAAATACTCCGTTCTATTCCTGAAAAGTTTAATATAAAGATTTGTGCGATTGACGAAGCTCACAATCTTGCTACAATGGACCTTCATACCTTAATGGTCATTCTCAAAACATATGAGATGAACATTGAGAATCAAAGGGAATTGTACAAGAACAATAATGTAGCACTTCAAGTCAAATCCTTGGAGAGTCAAATCGAAGAAGAGGATGAGAATCTTGAAGAAGTTGGTGACGGTGCAAATGTTGCCCTCCTCACTCGTAAAATTAATTCGATGGTGAGAAAGTTCAATAATGACAGAAATAAGTTCAAATCCAAAGAGTACCAAAATCAAGACTTCAATCAAAAGTCCACCAAATCCATCCAATAGTACAAAGAGGAAATCAGCTAAAGAGAACCAACTCAGATAGTATCAAATTTGATCTCAAACAACTTGAATTTGTGCAATTCCATGCATGCTCGGACTGGGGTCATTATGCTAATAAATGTGTAAATACCTTGAGAAAATTTAGTAAGAGTCTATGAATTTCTCTCAGTAACGATGAAGGAGAAGAGAAATGAGATAAAGAGGTAGAATTACAAGCAATGTTGGCTACTGTTCTCGAAAAGTCCTTATTGGACGAAGAAAATGTCATCGACTATGTTGTCCCAAATGTCACAACATTTGTTCAATATCAGCAATGACATCTACACCCCCAACAACATCCGAGAGGTACAAATTCTTTAACTATTCTGATGTTAATTGTTTTAGTGGTTTTATTTTTATTAGTGAGACTAATTGTGAGGTTCAAGTTGACACTAGAGATGACATGATTAAGGAATTACAATTTTTTTGTAAAGACATAATCATATAATCCAAGCAACTTGACACAAATATAAAATCTTTAACTCTTGAGAATGCATATTTAAAAGGCATGATAACCCGTTTAGAGGTTGCACTTATCAAAAAGGACATTGAATTTGGTAAGATCAGTGCAAAATTTGATCTAGCCGAAACAACCTTCCGTAGGCTCAACACGGAGACTTCAAAATTGAATAAGATACTCAACCTTAGTAAACCTTCACATGCAGGTATTGGATATGAAAACTCTCTTAAAATAATAAGCTCAAGTATATTTGATAAAAATGAGAAAACCTGCTTTGTAAAAGAAAAAGGGATAAAGAATATGTTCTCATATATGTCAAAAAAAATAAAGTTTGTGTGTCATTACTGTAACTCCCCTGGACACTTAAGACCATACTATTTCAAACTTTGAAATTCAGTGAGCAAAATGTTTCCCAAAAAGTTATCTAACATACTTGATAACAATCAAGAAAACATTTCTGAACTAAAAAGTAGGAAATATTTTAAGAGAGTCTAGGTTCCTATAGAAGATATTGCTTGTAAATTTGTCATAAGTACATTAAGAACTAACATTTCAGGTTTGATAATGAATGTTTTCTCCACATGACAGGTACAAAGGAGTTTCTAAGAGACTATGAGTAATACAATGGAGGTAATGTGACTTATGGAGGTGGTATTAAAAATAAAATAATTGAAAAAGGGCTCTTAAATGTTCCTAGATTTTCTGTCCTAAGAAATGTCTTACATGTTGAAGGCTTAATGACAAATATGATTAGTATAAGTCAACTGTGTGATGACAACCTTGAGGTAAAGTTTAATAAGAATGTATGTGAAGTTATGAATGAAGCTAACATGTGTGTCATGACAGGTACAAGAACATGTGATAATTGTTATCTTGTTGGAAGGCAAAAAACTTGCAATAATGTGAAAATTAATGACACGACACTATGGCATCAAAAGTTAGGGCGTGTTAATTACCGCAATTTAGAAAGATTGATTTCATATGAGGCGGTAAGAGACATTCCCAAACTGAGATCTAAAGGTAAAAACAGTCTGTGAAGATTGCATGAGAGGTAAGCAAACCCGTGTTTTCCATAATGTTGTCCATAATGATGGACAACATTCATGTACGTCTCACTATTTTCAGTTATTGCACATGGATCTTATGTGTCAAATTGAGGTAGATAGTTTAGGAGGCATGAGGCATTCCTATGTGATTGTAGATGATTTTTCTAGATATTCATGGATAAGAAATTTGTTTCATTCTCTTGTTTTTAGATTAGATCCGATCATGGAAAATAATTTTAAATAGCTCATTTACAAAATTTTGTGAGAAAAAAGTATTTTTCATGAATTTTCTGCTTCCAAAACTCCTCAACAGAATGGTGTAGCTGAAAGGAAGAATAGAACACTACAAGAAATGGCTAGAGTCATGCTTAGTTCTAAAAAATTGTCAAAACATTTTTGGGCTGAAGCCTTAAATACTGCATGTCACATCACTAATAGAGTCTACTTAAGGCCAGGTACAAAGATAACTCTCTATGAATTAATAAATGGAAAGAAACCTAACTTGCATTACTTTCATATTTTTGAGTGTATTTGTTACATTTTAAATGATAGAGATCATTTGACAAAGTTTGACTCTAAGAGTGATAAAGAGATTTTGTTGGCTATTCGCAAAATAGTCATGCTTATGGAGTATACAATCTGAGATCTAAATTGTACAAGAGTCTGTAAATGTTATTTTTGATGATTTTTCCGATCTTACAAGAGATTCAACTGAAAATAACATTATAGTTTAAGTGGAAAATACACAGACTGTAGATGTTGCCTCAAATGTTGCCGCACCTGAAACAACATTTGAACCTGAAATAGAGAACACCGAGTCCATGAATGAGGAATAAAATGCTGAATTGCTTGATCAAGTACAAAGGAATCCCTCATCAAGGATTAGGAAGAATCATCTGACGGGCCAAGTGATAGGGGGAGTTTTTGAGGACATTAGAACAAGAGGAAAAAAACCACTCAATTACAAAGATATAGTAAGGTATATGTGTCTGTCTACCATATACCAAGATGTTAGTCTTTCTTGCATTATATCTAGTTTAGAACCTAAGAATGTTTCAGAAGCACTCAATGATAACTGTTGGATTCAAGCAATGCAAGCAGAGCTTGAACAATTTTCTCATAATGAAGTCTAGGACTTAGTTCCACGCCTATATAATACAAATGTAATTGAAACTAGATGGATTATTAAAAATAAATCAGGCGAATCAGGAACTGTTATCAGAAATAAAGCTCGACTAGTTGTTCAAGGCTATACTCAAGGCGAATGGATCTATTATAACGAAACCTTCGCACCTGTAGCAAGAATTGAGTCAATTAGACTTTTACTTGTCATTGCTTATTGTCTTAAAATTACCCTACATCAGATGGATGTGAAATGTGCTTTCTTAAATGGTTATCTTGATAAGGAAGTCTATGTTGAACAACCAAAAGGATTTGAAAATCCTCACCATCTACACTATGTGTACAAGCTCAAAAAGACATTGTATGCATTGAAGCAAGCCCCTCGGGCATGGTATGGTCATCTAACTAATTTCCTTCTTGAATATAGTTTTAACTGTGGTGAAGCTGATCGTACTTTATTTATTAAACGTCACGGTGTAGATATAATTATTTCCCAAATGTATGTTGATGACATAGTCTTTGATTCGACCTCACAGTCTTATCTAAAGACATTTTTTGAAGCTATGTCATCGACATTTGAGATGAGCATGATTGGAGAACTAACTTTTTTTTAGGCTTGCAGATTATGCAAAGTGAAGATGAAATTTTCATCTCCCAGAGTAAATATGCCAAGAATCTAGTTAAGAGGTTTGAGTTAGAAAATGCTAAACAGATGAAAACTCCAATGGGATCGTCACAGAAGATATGTAAGGATAATGTTGGTGAAAATGTCGACCCAACTTTGTATCGATCTATAATAGGTAGTCTTCTATATCTACTGCTAGTCATCTAAATATTATGTTTAGTGTTTGTGTTTGTGCTAGATTCCAAGCCTGTACTAAAATTTCTCACTTAAATGTCGTATCATTTAGGTATGTTGCCGGCACATGTGAGTTGGAAATTAGGTATTCCAAAGACACTAATCCTAATTTAATAGGGTATAATGACTCGAATTGAACTGGAGATGTGGATGATAGAAACAGTACAAGTGGAAGATGTTTTTATCTTGGCAATAACCTTGTTTCATGGTATAGTCGTAAAATAAAACTGTCTCACTTTCAACTGTTGAATCTGAATATGTAGCAGATGGAAGTTGTTGCTCTCAATTAATATGGCTACAACACATATTAGATGACTATGGTTTTACTAGCAACATCTTAATTTTGTATTGTGATAACCTAAGTGCCATAAATATTTTTAAAAATTCAGTTCAACACTCACGTACAGAACATATAGATATTAGGCATCACCTTTTTAAGAGATTTAGTTGAAAAACAACTGGTCAAAATCGAACATGTTGACACTATACATCAACTAGCGGATATTTTTACAAAAGCTTTAGACCATGAAAGATTTTCTAGTTTGAAGAAATCTCTTGGTCTTTGTAATCTCTAAATAGGCATTTTTGGTGAATGTCAGCTGAAACATTCTCTAATATTTCAGGTGACATTTACCTATGTATCACTGACTGATTATTGTTGTTGTATGGTGCATAACTTTTAGTTACACAAGCATGATCCTTCAATAAGAATATGTTTTTAAAGTGATATTCTCTGCGATGATATTATATATCATAAAAGAAAGTATCAAAATAAGGCAAAGCCTTTACAAATAGTTGGCAGTTGTTAACAATGGGCAAAGCCCAAGAAAATATATCGTTCTTATTCTATAGGAGTATCGATTGCTCTAAAAGAAATTCGAGAATACCATAAAAGTATTCTTATTATTTATGACACGAAAAAGTCTTTTACATATGCTTTATGATTAGACCAAGGACACGATGAGAAAATGTTACATTGATCCAGTGATCAAACTCATATAATGCATGTAAACGTGTCTTGATTTGTTGCCAAAACAAACAAAAAAATCTTGTTGGATAAAAATACTTGTGTCATCCAAAATGTTGCCAACATATCTGCTGACATTCTAAGAACGTGATATTTGTTGGGATACTGATCATAACTGATTTCAGAAAAATCAGATTTTTTGCTCCTTATTTTTATGTCATGTTTTTGGAATTCAAATTTTAAAAGGATAAGATTAAATTCTTATTATGATGTTCATTGTTTTATCCCAAAAATTTAGGTGTAAGTTATTGGATAAATATCAAACACCTAAAACTAATGAGTTTTTATTACGTTGAAAAGGTTTGTTTAATATATAAATATTCATCTCATTTGTTTTCTTTTTACCATTCGTGTTTTCGCTAAAGTAAAATAATAATAATAAAAATGGGGAAATCACATCACAACATCAGTAAAACCCCTATCTAACCGATGAAATACATTCCATTTCAAACCCTTTCTTCTTGCAAAACCCCTAAACCCTCAAAACCCTCTCCTCAAAACTCACCGATGGAAACCTCCTCAATGTTAACACCTATGTCGACCAACACACCCAGCAACTCTCCCATGAGCACCAGTACACCTCAACAACCAGGTACATCTTCTTCTTCTTCACACCTGCATAAAAATAGGTGTATAACCATTACTCTTAGAGGTGATGAGGAACCTCTAGACATCAGTTACCCCAGGGATGACAATAATCCCATAGATATTGATGCAACATTAGATTATTTGACCCTAGTTAAAAGGCCAAGTTCCTCTTCTTTCCATACTCGAAGATTGAGTAGACTATTCGAGAGAACAATCCAACAGGAGCCTAGCACCAAAAAGTTCAGATTTGAAACAACTATACATGCTTTCTCAAGCAGTGCCAATGAAGATATGGACTTTGAGCTATCCTTTGAAGAAACTAAAGAAGAACATACTGCCTCTGTTCCTCAGAATGTGTCTCAAGACGAGGAAATTCCTGATGATACCCCACTGACGAGATTCTGTCCTAGAGGAATTCCCAGTCGTGCTAAAACAAATGTTGTCCAAAATGTTGCCGATGAAGCCACAACATCTCAAGCAACATTTCAGCAGACTTCAGAGGAGACACCAACACTATCCTCCTATAGCAAAACCGAATCTAACTCTGATGTTGAGGTAAATGATTTTTCAGTAAAGTTCTATTCCAAAGCTAAATTTGATAAATAGGATTGGTATAAGAATAGAGTTATCAGGGCTGAAAAAGTGTTAAATATAGCCTCATATTCAGAATATGGTTTGATTGAGTTCCTCAATGATAGAAAGCTACTAAAAACTGTAACTGAGAAAGAACCATTCATTGATGAAGTAATTAGGCTGTTTTATTCGAACTTGAATTCTGCTATAGAAGATGCATCCTCAAAGAAATTTGGGAAGATATACCTCTATAATAAATTTATCATTTTGCACCCTTAATTATTAATCAATATTTGGGAATTGAGCCTGAAAAAACAAGTAACACCACATAAAGAGCAACAGAGAATAGGAATGAGATTATTGAATACCTCATCGGAGGTATAATGAAAAAGTGAATCCCTCGATGCTCTGTTTTACAGTTAACTGCCTTATTATCTATCCTTCATAAAATTGTCATTCACAATTGGCTCAATTCACTGAATGAGTCAACTGTGACAACTGATCAAGCCTCATTATTGTTCAAAATTGGAAAAAAAAATTAAACATTGACTTAGGAAGTGTGATTTTCTATCAAGTGGCCAATTTGGCAGAGAAAGAGTCGACTTTAATCCTTCACTTTCCCTCTCTAATCTACCAAATTCTAACTACCCAAAGATTTGAGCCTAGAAGATCAGATATTTTAGGGAAAACTCTTGATGTATATTCAGTGAATAAGGCAATTCTCAAAAGCAAAGAAAGAGTCATTGACCTTCCTTGGAAAAATGAAGCTGACAGTGAGAATGTTGTCAGAAATGTTACACACATTCAGGGCAACACTGGTTCTAGACAGTCACCTCTGACAACAGAATGGTTAGTTGGCCAAATTTCCAAAATCAACCAACAAATTTCAAAAGTTGATGTTGCCATGGATGCATTAGTTCAGGCCAGGTACCAATTCCTACTGTTGTTTTCTTCCCAAAAAGGGAGAGATGATGCTTCTGTGCAGGGGGAGCAAAAAGATGAAGTTCTGAAGGCAATGTTGTTGTTGTTGCTGAAGATGTTATTGATGCTCAAGAAGTTGTTGTTATTGCTGTGCAGAGAGAAGAGGATGTTGGAAGGAAAATGTTGCTGAAGAGGTTAAGGCTCAGAGCTGATGCAGAAGCTGTTATGCAAAAGTAGAAAGCAGCTGGAAGCTATTACTCATGCATGATAAGCTAGGGGAGCAGGCTGATCTGCTATCTGAATTACTAAACA
Organism: Przewalskia tangutica; assembly: GCA_029844215.1. Taxonomy (NCBI): domain Eukaryota; kingdom Viridiplantae; phylum Streptophyta; class Magnoliopsida; order Solanales; family Solanaceae; genus Przewalskia; species Przewalskia tangutica. The sequence continues at coordinate 136,400,269 of CM056718.1, read as the reverse complement.
ATGTTCTTATTGACTGTTTTAATTAGCTGAATTGTTAACTGGTTGATTGATTGTTGAGACAAAAGTTTAAATTGACATTTGGGTATTTTTTTTGTATATTGAATGATCTATATATTTATTTATGTGCTAATATTGTGTTTAATCTTATGTCTTGGTATACACTGCATACACATATTTTTATTGTATGTCATCACAAATTAAGGGGAAGCATAACTGTAATCATAGTTGTTGAGACAATATCTATGACATCGCCTTAAGTCATTTGCACAGGGTATAATGAGTTTTGTGAAGAAAGACAAAAAGGTAATGTTGCATTTGGTGTTGTGACATTTTACCCAACATATCATTTTTAGTACTAATTTGACAATAAGAAATGTTGGAACAAATGTCATAACATTCAGACCAACATTTTATGAAAAACAGTTTTGCCTTACTTCACGGAATGAAGCAATATTTGTGAAAATATTACTACGAAGGAAAAGTGACTTGGCAAGGTAAATAAGAGCTGATGAAAAAACGTGAGAAGAACAAGTCAAGGTCATTTCTATGCTTGAGGAACAAGTCCGAGAAGTTAGAGGATTTTGCTCCATGATCTTCTCCAACAAACACACCAGTTGCCCACCTTTCATTCAGCCTTCACAACAGATCGATGAGATTTTCAATAAATACTCTCTACTATAAATAGATAGGCTACTGCAGTGAATCAATATCCAGAATCAGAAATAAAAAATACCAAGAGAGCTCTCGAGAATTCATCTCAGATATCTGAATCACAAGTGTTGTCTGAGCATGTCGACAACATTCTGCCCAACATTACAATTGCTGCTTAGATTCTAGATTTGTTATGTATTGAAGCAATTGTAATGAGAGATTGCCTATGTCTATTTAGGTTGATTTTTCAGGCAGAAGTCATCTGCGACTTCACCATTTTAATTCCTTTTTGTTGTATCTTGTAAAATTGTAAAAAAAAAGAAGAATTTATTCAATTGTATATAATATATACAATACTTTAGGTCATTGACCATCATAAGTTATATCAACATATAACTTATGAATAAGTTATATCAACATATAAGTTATGAAAATTTAAAACTTTTGTGTACTTTAAATTTCCGCTGCTTTTTACTCTTCAAAATTTTCTGTTTTACTATTGTGTCATTACCGTTGTGAGACGATATCATTCCAGACATTCGGAAACAGAATTGACATTCAATTTGGTTTATTTATATTTTATTTACTGTTCCATAACTCTTCGGACCTAACAAAGATAACATAAAAAGTACTTAATAAATAAAATAAATCAAATATTTATAGAATCATTTTGTTCTTGAAATAAGACCTTTAAATATATATTCATGGGGATATCTCATTCGTTTTTCCCGTCACAATAAATGTCAACAACTTTTCTTGGCGTGTTATCTGCAGTGATATAATATAAATGCATGCTAGATTTGTGTGTTTAATAAATTAATCTACTGACCATGCAGTGTTGCAGAATGTGATAGTAAAATTAATACCCTTCATCGTTGTATTAATAAAATCCTTTTATTAATTTAACATGTTCTAAAATGTGATATATCCTTGCATAGCTAAATTCAGATATTAAAACTGGGTTCTAATAAAACCTGTCTTTGAATTATCTTTTATTTCTAGAAAACATTTCATTTTGGTTGACATAAAACAAGAACGATCTTTTTCAGTTTTTGAATTTTTAATGTCCAGTGGGCTGGATCGGCCCGATACTGCCCCGTCCCGATACCCTCCCGCCCCGATCCCTCCTAAAAAAACGTTCAGTGTCGGGGTTCGAACTCGGGACGGGACCTGAGCTCGTCCCTCCCGTCTCGATCCTGATAGGACCCGCTCCAACCCGACCCGTCTCGCCCCGCCAGTCCCCCTCCCCCTTTGCAAAAATAGTCGTTGCAACAACGGCTATAGCGGTCATTTTTTGCCCCCACCCCATAAACCCCCCTACCCGCTTAATATTTATTTTTAACCACTAAGTTAGTATACTTACACTTTAACTTTATTTCTCAACTATAAATACATCATTTTTCTCTCAAATCTTCCTACCATTTCTCTAATATTTCAATTTATCTCTCTACAATTCTACATCTTACTAAAATTATATTTTTTTTGCTCATTTATATCAAAGTTCAAAAATTGGGAGTGAAGTTGACACCTAGCTTGAGGATCATCATCGAGCAAAATTTTAATTTCAACCTCGATTACACGTCGACATTATGTCGGCGTTTGGTACATTTGTTCCTTCTTTAAATTATTATTGTTACTTAATTTTAATTATCGCACTTAATTTCATTTACTTTAATTATTTATTTGCATAATTATAATGGAACACCTTGAACGTATGATTAAGGGTAAGGGTAAGAGTGCTTCTTCTAGTAGGGGTAACAAGAGTACTTCTTCTAGTAATTCTATTCCTAGTCCCGATGATATGATTGATTTCACTCATATAGATGAAATTATTTTTTTAATGATATACCATTAGATGATGAGGTATATTCTGCATCTGAACCAGACTTTAATTTTGACGATAATGTAGATGACACACCTACTAGTGTACCTCAACCTCAGCCTCAGACTGAGTCTCAACCTCAACTCCGCTCCTCTTTCTTTCATTTCATTTCCTCTTTCGCTTAGCAACAGGTGGGTATTAATATTAATGACATAGCTGCATGCCGTAGTCTCTACACTCCTCACTGAAACCAAAATGCCTCTTATTCCCCCTAGTACGAGTCGAGGCCCCACACAACGCAAATTAAAATCAGCTGCATGAGATTTCTTTATAGGGACAAAGAGAATCAAGTTGTTAGATGTAAACTTTATAAAAATGTTTATAAATTTAAAATAAAAAATATCATGGTGGGACGGGAGGTTTATTGAGACATGTACAAGGCGAGCACACAGCTAGGTGGAATCAATACCGGGCTAAAATAATCGGGTGTGCCAATACCCTCTGAGTCGGGACAATGTTCACATAGTATCTCTGACCAAGTACATGGTCAAATTAACCCGACGACGGAGATAATTTTTGGTCATAAATATGATAAACACAAAGATAGGGAAAATCTGACAAAATTAGTTGTGGTGGAGGGTTTGCCTTTTGCATTTTCTTCTTCTGCTGGTTTTATTCATTATATTAGAGAAATGTATAATTTTTCTTTTAACGGTTTTTCTAGATCAACTAGAAGAGACTGTAAACATGTAAATAATAGTAACAATTGTATCCCTACCCATAATTATAATATATTCCATATATTATGTAAATATAATTATGGTAAGACTAGGATTCCTCTTGTGATTAGATCTAGGATTCCTATTGTATAAGAGATGAATATTGTACACTATATATACTTTGATATTAGTGAGAAGACTCCCTAAGGGAGACTAATATCATCTTACATGGTATCAAGAGCCTAAACCAAAAACCATAGAATATTTGTGCAGCCGCCGCCCCCCTCCCCCCTCGGGCATCTCAGCCACGACGCCTCCCCCTCTCATCCCAAAATTCTTGGTTTTCTTCTTCTTTCCTCTCTTCTCTAAATGGATACTCAGGATTCTTTCAATACTTCTGACTCTTCCACCTCCACCAATCCTACCACTATGTCGTCATCCCTTTTTCATCCCGCCCTAACTGTTACCAACATCAAGAACTCTATTCTCATTCTTCTTGATCAAGAAAATAGTCTGTATTCTCTTTGGGTTGAACTGTTTCGTAATCATGCATGCCTCTATAACGTGCTTGATCATATTGATGACACTATTCCGCGCCCTCCGAAGGTTGATGATTCTACTTGGCGTCGTCTAGACGCCAGCGTCAAACAGTGGATTTACGGTAGTATTTCTCAGGATCTTCTTCTTACTATCATGAAATCTGACGCCACAACCCGTGATTTATGGAACCGCTTGGAGGAAATCTTTCAAGATAACAAGCACACTCGTGCGGTGTATTTGGAGGAACAATTTAACAATACACGCATTGAAAATTTCTCCAACATGATTGAGTACTGAAGACAGTTAAAACTACTGGCGGATCAACTCTCCAACGTCGACACGCCTGTCTCGGACACTAAAATGGTGTTGTAATTAATTGCATGCCTTCCCAAAGGCGACTATGATACGTTAGCCACCATGATTCAACAGGCAGATCCTCTACCCAGTTTTAACAAAGCTCGCTCGCAGTTGTTACTCGAAGAGACTCGACGTGCTAAGCAAGATGAGCACAATCAGAATGCATTAGCTATTGAAACGCGCCACATCTAATTAAGAATCTAATCTCTATCTACAAATTTACTCATAATAATTTCGTCTCTGTTGATTTTGACCCTTTTGGTTAAACTGTGAAGAATCTTCATATGGAGACACCTCTTATGAGATGCAATAGCACGGGGGATCTCTATCTATTCACTCACACCTCTGCTGCCAGATCTTGCTATCCCATCTCTCTAGCGGCCATTTCTTCTTCAACATGGCATAATAGGCTTGGTCATCCAGGAGCCCCAGTTTTTAATTTTTTAGAGGCAATCATTTTATTACTTGTAATGGGAAGCTTGTCCAAATCTGTGTTTCTTGTTCTTTAGGCAAACATACTCGTCTTCCGTTTAAATCATCTACTAGTGTTACTTTTCCACCATTTGATATTATACATGTCGATTTATGGACATCACATGTTGTTAGTTCTCTAGGTCATAAATATTATCTTATCTTACTAGATAAATTTTCTCACTTTGTTTGGTTGTATCCTCTGAAATTTAAATCGGAAGTGTTTGCCAAATTTCTTGAGTTTCGAACATTAATTCAAACACAGTTTGAAAAAGGTATAAAATCTTTTCAGTGCGATAATGGTCGTGAATTCAACAACTCTATGTTTCACCGTTTTTTACTAATAATGGCATGATTTTTCCTGCCCCCACACCTCCCCACAAAACGGTAAAGCTGAAAAAAATCATCCGCACCATTAACAATATGATTCGCACTCTATTGATTCATGTCTCTCTACCTCCGTCCTTCTGTGTCTATGCTGCTAAAATGTCAGAATACGTTCTCAATATTCTCTCAACTATCACCCTTCACAATATGACCCCTACTGAAATCCTCTATCATAGATTCCCCTCTTATGATCTTCTATGGATATTCGGTTGTCTATGCTATTCTAACCTTGCCTCTACTGCCCCTCACAAACTAGCCCATCGATCCACTCCACGTGTCTACCTAGGATTACTGCCGAACCATAGGGACTATCTATGTTATGACTTGTCCACTCGTCAAATCCACATCTCTCGTCATGTCACATTCGACGAGACCACATTCCCATTTTCGAATCTTAAAAAGTTCCAAACACCGGATTACTCTTTTCTTGACGAGTTTGCCATCTCTCCCCTCATTCTCAGTCAACTATATCATAGCACTACCACATAATCACCTTCTCTGCCAGTGGTTCTTCATCAGCGTCAGTTCCGCGGCGCCACGACCTAGTTATGAGGCGCCGCGATGCCAAAACTTCAGAGAGGTCTATCAGTCCTCCAGTGCTGCCAGCCTTGATCACTGTACCGCGGCGCCTCCGACGGCGTCACTTCATCCTTCTCCATATCCAACCAATCCATCATTCTTGGAGCCTCCCACTGTCCCCACTCACCAAATGGAAACTTGTGTCAAGCATGGAATCTTCAAACCCAAAGTCCAATTTAAGTTGTCTGCGCAAACTATTTCTCCAATTCCCAAGAACCCTAAATTGGCCAAACAAGACCCTAATTGGAATGCGACTATGTATGAGGAATTCAATGCTTTAACTAAATAGCACACATACGATCTAGTACCTATACTTGAGGGGGTGAATGTGCTCCGTTGCATGTGGTTATTTCGTCACAAATTCAGAGACAGTGGAGATCTTGAGAGGTATAAGGCATGACTTGTGTCTAATGGCACAAATCAACAGGAGGACATTGATTGCGGTGAGACATTCAGCCCGTTTGTCAAACCGGCTATCATTCACACAGTTTTGAGCATTGCCATGAGCAAACACTGGCCAATCCATCAGCTTGATGTGAAGAATGTATTTTTACATGGGGATCTGAGAGAGACAGTCTACATGCATCAGCCTCATGGGTTCACCCATCCAGCAGTTCCTCACAATGTGTGTCATCACCGTAAGTCACTATATGGCTTGAAACAGGCCCCCCGTGTGTGGTATGATCGCTTTGCCAGGTATATCTTGCAGATTGGGTTTGTATGCAGCAAGAGTGATACCCCACTCTTCATTTTAAATCGAGGTAGTAGCACTACTTACTTATTACTTTACGTGGATGATATTGTTTTTACTGCCTCCTCCGACGGGTTGAAAAATGAGATTATTGCCTTGCTTAAGTCCGAATTTGCAATGACTGATTTGGGGAAGCTGAGTTATTTTTTGGGGATATCAGTGACCAGGTCTGCCAACCACATGTTCTTGTGTCAGCGTAAGTATACAGAAGAGATCGTGTACAGGGCTAAGATGGGGAATTGAAAAGTTTCACCTACTCCAGTTGATTCAAAATCTAAGCTCAGTGCTATGGATGATGCTCCAGTCTCCGATCATACTCTGTATATGAGTCTTGCATGTGCACCTCAGTATCTCACATTTACAAGGCCAGACATTTCTTATGTTGTTCAGCATGTATGCCTATTCATGCATGCTGATCGGTGTATTTTATATACATCTTTTGAGTCATTTTTAGTTAGTATTTTACACATTTCATTTATGTTTAGTATAATATTAGGGTCGTTTTCCTTTCTTTTGTGTCACAGCGGTCAGAAATGGAGAAATGGCGAAAAGGAGATGAAATGAGCATAAATGAGATGGAATTGCACACAAAAGGGCCAAGAAACGAAGTCTAAGAAGTTCCGGGAAGTATAGAAGAAATCAGACGAAGACCGGACGAAAAAAGGACGAAGAAATGAAAAATCCGGAACGTTGCGCAGCCGCCGCAGCAGTACGGCGCTACCATCGAAGATTTTCTCAAACGCTCGATTTCAGTGTCGTGGCGCCGATTGCAGGGCCACGACGCCGACGCAGAAATTCTGAGTTTGGGCCGAATTTGACACATTTTCAGGGTCCAAAAGGGATAACTTTTCCTACCTACAGGATTCCATAGCTTTTCCTAAACCCTTTACCTAAAGGATTCTATAACTTTTCCTACTTACATAATCCCTAACCCATTACCTAAAGGATTCTTGGGCTATAAATAGTCTCTAAATCATTAGAAGAATTCATCCTATTCCATTCCATCCACCATCCTACAATCCATCACCCATCCCATTCTCCATCCACCATTCCATTCCATCTTGTAAATATTCCACAACACAATCCTTGGATGCTAGAAGGCTTGGAGACTTGTTCTTGAGTATTTTTCTTTTCTTTCTTTTTTCTTTGTTTATTTCAGTTCATGTATGGAGGTTATATTAGTTCTTAGCGTGACTATGGCTAGGAGCTAATTACTTTGTTAGGGATTTCCTTGTGATTCACTTGAAACTCTATTCATGAATTAATATATTAGTTTGGTTTCTTCTTCACTTATTTAAGATTTATTCAATAGTTGTTTTGATTGCTTGATAATTAATTGATCACTAGTTATCATCACTTATATGAGTTCTAATCGAAATCCGAAAGGGGAGATTGTGAATATGCTATAGTTGAATAAACATAGGTTTAAATCGTGGACGAAAGTACCTCGATACTTGTGTAGCTTAATAGGTTATTTCTCTTAATCCTCCTTTGTAGTCAATCTTGTCACCGAAAGGTAGAAGGGTTCTCCATTGTGGTTGAGTGTTTATATTACCTTAACAGGAGTATAAAACGGTCTAGTTAACCTCCTATCTTAACGTAGAAGAAGAAGTTAGTCTAATTGTATTAAGGATAGAATAGAGTGGATAGTTGATGATCTTAGAAGCCCTAATTCTCCATCATAACTGATTTAAATCAAAGTATTTTCATAATTAGTTTATTTCCTGCATTATTAGTTTAGAATTTCAACTCAATTAACGTTAACCAAATAGAAACTAAAGCATAGATAATCAATACTTGAAAACCAGTCCCTGAAGACGATATTCGGTCTTACCTAGACTATATTACTTGTCACGACACGTGCACTTGCGTTAGTGTGTGCATAAATTGCACATCAAGTTTTTGGCGCCGTTGCCGGGGATTGGCATACTTTCAATATCGATTTATCTATTCTTATTTCTAATTTGGTTGCTCTAAGAACAAGTTTCTAACTTGTACTGCGAGCATCTTTTTATCACCTTTTGTTGTTTTTCTTATTTTGCAGGTTAAATTCGAAAAAGAAAATATATATATATATATATATACATGTCCATGGACTACTACTTCTATCAGGGGAAGTGGAGTCATCAACAACAGCTTAACCCACAGGTTCCAGAGGAAGATCTAGATGAGTTGCAGGCAAGCATACTCAGGCTCACCAAGTGCCAAGCTCAGTTTATGGATGAGACAAGAGTGTCCCTCAGAAATTTGGAGACACAATAGGGCAACTAATGGATAGGATGAGCAATACACTTTAAGAAAGTCTGTCTAGCGACACCATTGTGGAAAGTGGTAAGCAAATTGAGGAACCTGAACCACACCCAGTTGTTGAGGAATCTGGCGAGATAGTTGGTGTAGAGAAGGAAAACATTACAGAGATCCAATTATTCACCTTTTTGGATTCTTTGGAGATTCTTTTCCTGTACCTATTGCAAAAGAAATACCACCAGTGATCACTGTTGATCCCCAAATAGGAAGTCCATACCATCAAGGGTACCCCCAAAAGTTGAGAGATGTAGAGAGTTTCACTGATCCCTACATTATAGAGAGCCTAAAAGACAAGCATGTCTTGTGTACTTGGGGGATAATCTTATATCTAAAGCCCTTAGTTGAAAAGAGTGTTGTAGGAAAAGTGAGACCTGCAACAATAACTATGCGGATTTCAAGCAGTTCGCAAAAGGATCCAATGGGCACTCGTAAAGGTTAACTGCGTCCGGCTAAAAGACGTTAAAGACAACGCTTGTTGGGAGACAACCCAATGTTTTTAATTATGTTAGTTTAATTTCTGTCTTTAGTTTGTTTTATTTTGTCTTGAATAGTCTCACGGTCTTGGGTTCTTGTTTTGTGTTGTGGGATGACAGGTGGACTAGGAGCAGACCCCGAACAGGAAAAGGAGCAAAAACGCTGGAAAAAAAAAGAAAAAAAAAAGGGAAAAGCCGTCGTCAGCGCCGCGGCGCCCAGAATCAGCGCTGTGGCGCCGGAACTTCAGAGAGCCGCAGTACTTGGGGCGCCGCGGCGCCGAGTGCAGGGCCGTGGCGCCGAAGGTTCAGAAACCCAGATTTCGTGCAAATTCCAGAATTTTTCCTTCCAGACCTCCGTTATGACCGCTGTGTTGTGTCTGTAAGTTGTCCCTATTTTTTTTAGTCTTGCACACATTGGGGATAATGTGTCCCCAATGTGTGATTTAAGTTTGGGGGGATGTTTTATTGTTTTTTGAGTCTTTTTGATTTGTTTTGGTATTTTTGAGTTTTTTTTTTGAGTCATAATTTTTTTTAAGATCATGTATGCTGTAGTTACTTGAAACGCCTAGTGAAGTAAAGTAGATTAATGTAATGGAATTATAAGCAACTATCTGAACACTTAGGTTAGATATGCCAAAAATTCATGAAATCGAACTATTTGGGGTATCTTTCTTGATTTGTGCATTGTTAATGATTAAACCTATGTGTCTGCTTGTTTGCTATTTAAGGCGAAATAGTTATGATATGCATGTTAGGGATATGATTCAGGCATTTCTTTGTTAGCCCTTTCTTACCATTTTTTTTACCTATCCCTGACATTACAATTGTATCCCTAGTCAGCCCCTTTGAGCCTAAAAATAAGATCTTTATTTGACACCCTAAAATTTCATATTTGTGCCATAAGTGGAAAAATTGAGTTGTTTGGAATATAAAGTGTTGAAAAAGAGACAAAAGAGAGTGAACAATTTTGATGCACCCCAATAAAAAAAGTAATAATAAATAGGCAAAAGCCTAAGTTTGGGGGTGCCTGTTATTCATCATACACCTCATTCTCTCAAAACAAAAGAGGGGAAAGATAGGTATGAAGTGAAAAAAAGAATCAAAAGAAAAGGGAATAATTTAAAGCAAAAGAGCTTATGGTACGTAAATTGAGCCTAAATGCCTATTTTTACCTACCCCTGCCTAAGCCTACATTACAACCCTGAAAAGCTCTGAAGATCTCTAATATGTGTATCCATGATTAGTAGAGAATATCAAGTAAACATGCCATAGGATTTTGAAATCGACATGCATAGTTAGGTATTCTTACTTCCATTGAGCATGATTAAAGTGAATTTGCGAAATATCTAACTTGATGTGTTTAGAATGCTAAAAATCAATGCTATATGTTCCTACATATTATCCTACTAACCTTCATGCTTTTCTAAGTGACAATTGTGCAGCAAAATGATCAGTGTCTTTGAGTCATTTTATTTACTTTCGTGTCTTTGTTTATATTTTTGATCTTTGCTCGAGGGCGAGCAAAGGTTAAGTTTGGGGGTGTTTGATCGGTGTATTTTATATACACCTTTTGAGTCATTTTTAGTTAGTATTTTACTTATTTCATTTATGTTTAGTATAGTATTAGGGTCGTTTTCCTTTCTTTTGTGTCACAGCGGTCAGAAATGGAGAAATGGAGAAATGGCGAAAAGGAGATGAAATGAGCATAAATGAGATGGAATTGCACACAAAAGAGCCAAGAAATGAAGTCTAAGAAGTTCCGGGAAGTATAGAAGAAATCAGACGAAGACCGGACGAAAAAAGGACGAAGAAACGAAAAATTCGGAAGAATGCCGTCACCAGCGCCGCGGCGCCGACCACTGAAGATGTTCTGAAACGCCTCTGATTTTCAGGCGTCGTGGCTACGATTGCAGGGCCACTGCGCCGACGCGGAAATTCTGAGTTTTGGGCCGAATTTGACACATTTTCAGGGTCCAAAAGGAATAACTTTTCCTACCTACATGATTCCATAACTTTTCCTAAACCCTTTACCTAAAGGATTCTATAACTTTTCCTACTTACATAATTCCTAACCCATTACCTAAAGGATTCTTGGGCTATAAATAGTCTCTACATCATTAGAATAATTCATCCTATTCCATTCCATCCACCATCCTACAATCCATCACCCATCCCATTCTCCATCCACCATTCCATTCCATCTTGTAAATATTCCACAACACAATCCTTGGATGCTAGAAGGCTTGGAGACTTGTTCTTGAGTATTTTTCTTTTCTTTATTTTTGCTTTGTTTATTTCAGTTCATGTGTGGAGGTTATATTAGTTCTTAGCGTGACTATGGCTAGGAGCTAATTACTTTGTTAGGGATTTCCTTGTGATTCACTTGAAACTCTATTCATGAATTAATATATTAGTTTGGTTTCTTCTTCACTTATTTAAGATTTATTCAATAGTTGTTTTGATTGCTTGATAATTAATTGATCACTAGTTATCATCACTTATATGAGTTCTAATCGAAATCCGAAAGGGGAGATTGTGAATATGCTATAGTTGAATAAACATAGGTTTAAATCGTGAACGAAAGTACCCCGATACTTGTGTAGCTTAATAGGTTATTGCTCTTAATCCTCCTTTGTAGTCAATCTTGTCACCGAAAGGTAGAAGGGTTCTCCATTGTGGTTGAGTGTTTATATTACCTTAACAGGAGTATAAAACGGTCTAGTTAACCTGCTATCTTAACGTAGAAGAAGAAGTTAGTCTAATTGTATTAAGGATAGAATATAGTGGATAGTTGATGATCTTAGAAGCCCTAATTCTCCATCATAACTGATTTAAATCAAAGTATTTTCATAATTAGTTTATTTCCTGCATTATTAGTTTAGAATTTCAACTCAATTAACGTTAACCAAATAGAAACTAAAGCATAGATAATCGATACTTGAAAACCAGTCCCTGAGGACGATATTCGGTCTTACCTAGACTATATTACTTGTCACGACACGTGCACTTGCGTTAGTGTGTGCATAAATTGCACATCAAGTTTTTGGCGCCATTGCCGGGGATTGACATACTTTCAATATCGATTTATCTATTCTTATTTCTAATTTGGTTGCTCCAAGAACAAGTTTCTAACTTGTTCTGCGAGCATCTTTTTATCACCTTTTGTTATTTTTCTTATTTTGCAGGTTAAATTGGAAAAAGAAAAAGAAAATATATATATATATATATACAGGTCCATGAACTACTACTTCTATCAGGGGCAGTGGAGTCATCAACAACAGCTTAACCCACAGGTTCAGAGGAAGATCTAGATGAATTGTAGGCATACATACTCAGGCTCACCAAGTGCCAAGCTCAGTTTATGGATAAGACAAGAGTGTCCCTCAGAAATTTGGAGACACAAATATGGCAACTAATGGATAGGATGAGCAATACACTTCAAGAAAGTCTGTCTAGCGACACCATTGTGGAAAGTGATAAGCAAATTGAGGAACCTGAACCACACCCAGTTGTTGAGGAATCTGGCGAGATAGTTGGTGTAGAGAAGGAAAACATTACAAAGATCCAATTATTCACCTTTTTGGATTCTTTGGAAATTCTTTTCATGTACCTATTGCAAAAGAAATACCACCAACGGTCACTGTTGATCCCCAAATAGGAAGTCCATACCATCAAGGGTACCCCTAAAAGTTGAGAGATGTAGGGAGTTTCATTGATTCCTACATTATAGAGAGTCTAAAAGACAAGCATGTCTTGTGTACTCGGAGGATAGTCTTATATCTAAAGCCCTTAGTTGAAAAGAGTGTTGTAGGAAAAGTGAGACCTGCAACAATAACTATGCGGATTGCAAGCAGTTCGCAGAATGATCCAATGGGCACTCGTAAAGGTTAACTGCGTCCGGCTAAAAGACGTTAAAGACAGCGCTTGTTGGGAGGCAACCCAATGTTTTTAATTATGTTAGTTTAATTTCTGTCTTTAGTTTGTTTTATTTTGTCTTGAACAATCTCACGGTCTTGGGTTCTTGTTTTGTGTTGACAGTGTTGGGACTATGAGCGCACTGGCAACAGGAAAAGGAGCAAAAACGCTGTAAAAAAAAAGAAAAAAAAAAGGGAAAAGCCGTCGTCGGCCAGTAATCAGCGCCGTGGCGCCGAACTTCAGAGCCGCATGGTGGCAGCCGCAGCACGAAAGTGCAGGGTCGTGGCGCCGAAGGTTCAGAAACTCAGATTTTGTGCAAATTCCAGAATTTTTCCTCGCAGACCTCCGTTATGACCGCTGTGTTGTGTCAGTAAGTTGTCCCTATTTTTTTTTTAGTCTTGCACACATTGGCGACAATGTGTGATTTAAGTTTGGGGGGATGTTTTATTGTTTTTTGAGTCTTTTTTATTTGTTTTGGTATTTTTGAGTTTTTTTTTAGTCATAATTTTTTTTTAAGATCATGCATGATGTAGTTACTTGAAACGCCTAGTGAAGTAAAGTAGAATAATGTAATGGAATTAGAAGCAACCATCTGAACACTTAGGTTAGATATGCCAAAAATTCATGAAATCGAACTATTTGGGGTATCTTTCTTGATTTGTGCATTGTTAATTATTAAACCTATGTGTCTGCTTGCTTGCTATTTAAGGCGAAATAGTTAGGATATGCATGTTAGGGATATGATTCAGGCATTTCTTTGTTAGCCCTTTCTTACCTTTTTTTTTACTTATCCCTGACATTACAATTGTATCCCTAGTCAGCCCTTTGAGCCTAAAAATAAGATCTTTCTTTGACACCCTAAAATTCCATATTTGTGCCATAAGTGGAAAAATTGAGTTGTTTGGAATATAAAGTGTTGAAAAAGAGACAAAAGAGAGTGAACAATTTTGATGCACCCCAATGAAAAAGTAATAATAAATAGGCAAAAGCCTAAGTTTGGTGCTCATATTCATCATACACCTCATTCTCTCAAAACAAAAGAGGGGAAAGATAGGTATGAAGTGAAAAAGAGAATCAAAAGAAAAGGGAAGAATTTAAAGCAAAAGAGCTTATGGTACGTAAATTGACCCTAAATGCCTATTTTTACCTACCTCTACCTAAGCCTACATTACAACCCTGAAAAGCCCTGAAGATCTCTAATATGTGTATTCATGATTAGTGGATAATAACAAGTAAACATGTCATAGGATTTTGAAATCGACATGCATAGTTAGGTATTCTTACTTCCATTGAGCATGATTAAAGTGAATTTGCGAAATATCTAATTTGATGTGTTTAGAATGCTAAAAATTCATGCTATATGCTCCTACATATTATCCTACTAACCTTCATGCTTTTATAAGTGACAATTGTGCAGCAAAATGATTAGTGTCTTTGAGTCATTTTATTTACTTTCGTGTCTTTGTTTATATTTTTGATCTTTGCTCGAGGGCGAGCAAAGGTTAAGTTTGGGGGTGTTTGATCGGTGTATTTTATATACACCTTTTGAGTCATTTTTAGTTAGTATTTTACTCATTTCATTTATGTTTAGTATAGTATTAGGGTCGTTTTCCTTTCTTTTGTGTCACAGCGGTCAGAAATGGAGAAATGGCGAAATGGCGAAATGGCGAAAAGGAGATGAAATGAGCATAAATGAGATGGAATTGCACACAAAAGGGCCAAGAAATGAAGTCTAAGAAGTTCCGGGAAGTATAGAAGAAATCAGACGAAGCCGGACGAAAAAAGGACGAAGAAACGAAAAATCCGGAAGAATCGCCACCGTGCCAAGGCGCTCGCAGCATTGTCATGGCGCCGACCACTGAAGATGTTCTAAAACGCCTCTGATTTTCAGGCACCGTGGCGCCGATTGCAGGGCCACGGCGCCGACGCGGAAATTCTGAGTTTTGAGCCGAATTTGACACATTTTCAGGGTCCAAAAGGGATAACTTTTCCTACCTACAGGATTCCATAACTTTTCTTAAACCCTTTACCTAAAGGATTCTATAACTTTTCCTACTTACATAATCCCTAACCCATTACCTAAATGATTCTTGGGCTATAAATAGTCTCTACATCATTAGAAGAATTCATCCTATTCCATTCCACCCACCATCCTACAATCCATCACCCATCCCATTCTCCGTCCACCATTCCATTCCATCTTGTAAATATTCCACAACACAATCCTTGGATGCTAGAAGGCTTGGAGACTTGTTCTTGAGTATTTTTCTTTTCTTTCTTTTTGCTTTGTTTATTTCAGTTCATGTATGGAGGTTATATTAGTTCCTAGCGTGACTATTGATAGGAGCTAATTACTTTGTTAGGGATTTCCTTGTGATTCACTTGAAACTCTATTCATGAATTAATATATTAGTTTGGTTTCTTCTTCACTTATTTAAGATTTATTCAATAGTTGTTTTGATTGCTTGATAATTAATTGATCACTAGTTATCATCACTTATATGAGTTCTAATCGAAATCCGAAAGGGGAGATTGTGAATATGCTATAGTTGAATAAAAATAGGTTTAAATCGTGGACGAAAGTACCCCGATACTTGTGTAGCTTAATAGGTTATTGCTCTTAATCCTCCTTTGTAGTCAATCTTGTCACCGAAAGGTAGAAGGGTTCTCCATTGGGGTTGAGTGTTTATATTACCTTAACAGGAGTATAAAACGGTCTAGTTAACTTGCTATCTTAACGTAGAAGAAGAAGTTAGTCTAATTGTATTAATGATTGAATAGAGTGGATAGTTGATGATCTTGGAAGCCCTAATTCTCCATCATAACTGATTTAAATCAAAGTATTTTCATAATTAGTTTATTTCCTGCATTATTAGTTTAGAATTTCCAACTCAATTAACGTTAACCAAATAGAAACTAAAGCATAGATAATCGATACTTGAATACCAGTCCCTGAGGACGATATTCGGTCTTACCTAGACTATATTACTTGTCACGAAACGTGCACTTGCGTTAGTGTGTGCATAAATCGCACATCACATGCCCCTAGGGAGTCTCATTTCACTACTCTTAAGCGTATCATCAGATACATTAAGGGCACACTTGATTATGATTTGCACCTATACCCCTCTGCACCAAACAGGTTGCTCTCTTATACGGATGCAGATTGGGCAGGGTGTCCGGACAGGCGACGCTCCACCTCCGACTTTTGTGTATTTTTAGGGGATAATCTGATTTCTTGGTCTGCCAAGCGGCAGACTACCCTATCTCGTTCCAGTGCGGAGGCTGAGTACAGAGGCATTGCAAATGTGGTAGCTGAGATTTGTTGGCTCAGAAATTTACTGTTAGAACTTCAGTGTCCTTTGCGTCAGACATCTATTGTGTACTATGATAACATCTCTGCCATCTATCTTTCTCATAATCCGATTCAACATCAGCGAACCAAACACATTAATATAGACCTACACTTTGTTCGTGAAAAAGTTGCGCTAGGCCATGTCAGAGTGTTACATGTTCCATCATCCTATCAGTATCTATATATATTTACCAAAGGACTCCCCAGACAATTATTTCTTGACTTCAGATCCAGTCTCAGCGTCCGGCCTCCTCCCGCTCCGACTGAGGGGGTGTGTAAATATGTATATAGTAGTAACAATTGTATCCCTACCCATTTCATATATTGTGTAAATATAATTATGGTAAGACTAAAATTCCTCTTGTGATTAGGTCTAGAATTTCTATTGTATAAAGGATGAATATTGTACATTATATATACTTTAATATTAATGAGAAGACTCCCTAAGAGAGTCTTACATAGACGTTTTTAAATTGGCAAGTGAATATCAACCGTATTTATGTTATGCGTTATATCATTTTAATGGTAAAATGGCTCTCACTTATGATATAGGACGTAGTACTAAATGTAATGATTATTTAACGGTAACATGTCACTGGATAGATGATAATTGGTCTATGAAAACACGTATTTTAGCATTTAAATATATTGATGATAGGCACACTGAAACTTTTATTGCACAAAATATTGATGAAATTTGTGGTTATTATGAAATAATTGATAAAATTATGACTATTACATTAGATAATGCTATTTCTAATGATTATGCTATAAGACTTTTAAAAGTTCGATTAACTCCATATTTTCCTGATCATTTTCATATAAGATGTGCGTGTCATATTTATAACTTAGTTGTGAAGGATGGTCTAAAACGTTTTGAAAAAATTCTTGATAAAATACAATTTGCTATAAACTTTATTTTTAAAGATAATAAAATACAAAGACTCAAAGAGTATAAAAAAAACTTGTCACGATTGTGGATTACCTTATAGAAAAATTCATGAAGTAGCGACTAGGTGGAAATTTCTATATGAACAACTACTTGTTGCTTACGATTATAGAAAACCTATAACTTTATTATTTAACACCCACAATGAAATCCAAGGGATATGCTTGTAGATAATTATTGGGAATTGTTTTTAGAACTTAATGGATTTTTAAAGAAATTTTGTCAAGCTACTAAAAATATTTCCCGTATTTTATTATCCTACTTTTCAACTATGTTATTTTATATAGCTCTAATATTTTTGTTACTTAATGAATATATGAAAAAACAAACTTATTAGGCATCTATTGAAAAAATGTTTAATATTTTTTTTCTTCTTATTCCACTATTTATATTATTGGTGCTGTATTAAATCCAACTATTAAAGTAGACAGTTGTAAAACACTTGTAGAAACGATTTATGATTGTATAGAAGTACTTCCAACAGACCCAACTGAAGAATCTATTCACGAACCAACTAAAAAAGAAATTACATCTAACATAGGCACTGAATGCAAAAAAATGTATTACCAACAACAAAGTACAAATAATCAACCGGCTTATGTACCATATTCTACTACTTCGATGCACCCTTATAAAAACACATGTGGTTTCTACTGCTAGTATTCAAGGTCTTAGAAAATAAAATGTTTAGTGGTTCAACTTCTTCACAAGTTAGCGAATTTGATGTTTATATTTTGCAGGGTGTTGTACCGTATAAATTAATTGTCAATGATGAAGGACATGAAGACTTGCTGAAATACTGGAGGGACAATGAGAATACATTTCAGACACTAGCAAAGATGACCCGAGATGTGTTAAACATTCAATCGTCATCAACAGCGTCTGAAATCACTTTTTATGCGGGAAGATTTTAAATAGGAGAGCACAAACATTCATTGACGGGAGATACATTGAAGATTGCAGTTCTATTCAGATATTGGATTCAAGCAGAGCGTAGAAGGTGCGGTCAATCGGAGATCAACGAAATCTTGTTCAAGGGAACATAAAGCGACGTCGAACAATTTGACCAACAACTTCCAATTCCAACCGAAGATCCTCAAGACATTGTGAGGAAATTCAAAAAAGTATGGTTAACTATATAATTTTTTTAATTACAATTTTTCTATGTGGTTTGCAACTTTTGAACAATATCACAAAGTTGCAATTTTGAAATTGTATTACAAAAAAAATCATATTTCTATTAAATAATATAATAGGCACAAAAACAACATTGAAATGTTTTTATTACACTATCTTGTTCAATTTCTAAAGTGTTTATATAAGTTATTTTTTAAAATTAAGTGGAAAAAAATCGAAATCCCGACCTGAACTCGCCCAGCCACATACCTCCAACACCGGTCTTCTTTTCCAGCGGGATGTGGGACGGGACGGGACATATGCCTGTCCTGCTAATCCTGGCCCGCCTGTCCCGCCAGAGACCCAATCCTGACCCTTCCCTCTTCTCGCCGGATCACGTCCCTCGGGGACCCACCCCGGCCCGCCCCACTAGCCACCTTAGTTAATAGTGATAGAGGCGCGCGTTTAATTATTAATTTAACGCACTTTCAGTGTATTTGATTAAAAATGACCCCACATTTCATTCGACTGACAAGAAAGTGTTTCCTCATTTTACTGTCAACTTTAACATATAAAGGATTAATTATTGATCTTAGATTTTTCCTTTGCTTGCCTTAATTAAATGTGATAGTACTCTATATACACTCATGATCCGAATTTTTTGGAGATCAATTGCGACTCTAAAGAAGTAATCACCATGATTAAACAAGAATATTTACCTTACATGCCCTGGGGAAAGCTTGAACCCAATTCCTACGGTAATGAATATGAGCGCAATTGAAATTCCTTGGAATTAAAACACATCTACCGTGAATAGAACATGGTAGCGAATGCGCTGATTAAGGAGGGAGGGAGCAAACAAGGAATTTTTTTATGGTGTGAAATTTTTTGTGACCCCCTCCTTATGTTGTAAATGTTTTCTGGAAGGATATTATTGGACAATATTATGAACGTATGGTCAATTTTTGTGATCTGCCGACAATGGTCATGATGTTGGAATAATAATCTGTATTTGGCTAAATAATGTCAAAACAATATGTTAATCACTTAGAGAAACATATAACATTAATGAAACAATAAACGAAAACAGAATCTGTTTTGGAAAAATAATTTCGTATCGTAATCGAGCCCACTTAGTTCAAAGTGTGTCCTTAAGGAAATTATTCCCCTCACAGTACTCGAGGTTAACGGAATATCGCCTCCCAGGATAGAACGATTATCTTACCAGAATAGTAGTACTCCAAATTCCGGTAGCAACGAACCACTCAACGCAAAGATATCACACGTAATGAAATTTTCGAGTCAAGAGCAACTCGTAATTTCAGAATTGATTAGAATATGAATTAGTCTCTTTTTAATAAATTCTTGAAATAATCAAGAATTTATAGGGTTAGAGGTACTGATTCTGAATGGTTGCAACCATTCAGAATAGTCACCTCATTTTGGAGGGAAATTCGAAAAAGAGAGGGAGAGCCGGACGGGTCGGATCGGGTCGATCCGTTTGGATTTGTTTTTTTTTTAATTAAATAATTAATTAATTAAAGAAACGTTTGTCCAAAAAGATTATCAATCAATCGATCTTTTGACAAATCCAAATCCAAATCCAAATCCAAAGCCGAAGCCGAGCCGAGCGACGACGACGGCGCGAGGGGTCCTTGCCCTCTCAACCCTTTTAGCAGCTCGAGAAGGTGTAATGTAATATATACACCTCTCTTTCCTTCCCTTTTTTCGATGTGGGACAAAAGAGTCTTTTACCCTCTTTAATTTTTATCCCATCATTTCCTATTCACCAATATCAAAACCCAACAATCCCCCACATGAATGGGGAATGATTATAAGATAGAAGAATGTACGGACGAGTGTGATATACAAGCGAGAATTGATCGTGATCCGATAAGTAGGTTTCCTTGAACTTTCCGTAGTGAACTTATATCGGATATACTCGATCAATCCAGATTTGATATCTTTGAACCGTCGAACTTTGTTGTATACCTAGACAACATAAGACACACAATCAACCCTCAACCGCTTATGGTTCTCACGGTTGTGTTCGTTTGACCATGAACACCGCCCGGTCTCTACGAAAGCATAGAGAATGGGCCTCACCGTCATTCCCTTTAAAGCGGCTTACACTTAACACTCACATAGGTGATTTCTAAACATGTGGTCCTATAGCCACATTATCTGGTCATACATCGCCAGATTTAGATAACCATTAAAAAACCTTAATGCTTTATTAACTCATTAACAAGCCATAAAGTCTTATCCTTATTTCTGAACATTGTCTTCATCCGAGAATGGGTTGAGTTATTTGACAATGTTGAACCGTCAGTCACAACTTTGTTTGATCTCCTAGAACCAAGCTCTTGGGATCTCCAATCTGCTAGGTAGAGTTACCGCCATGATGACTTGTCCTTAACCCCATTCCCATTGATGATCTACCAACTCCCTCTCTTTGTAAGCGGATCCGCCACGTTATCTCTTGACTTTACATAATCAATTGTGATAACGCCACTAGAGAGGAGTTGTCTAACGGTATTGTGTCTCCGTCGTATGTGACGAGATTTTCCGTTATACATTACGTTCCCTGCCCTACCTATTGCTGCTTGACTGTCACAATGTATACATATAGGAGCCAAAGGTTTGGGCCAGAATGGAATATCTTCTAAGAAATTCCGGAGCCATTCAGCTTCTTCACCGGCCTTGTCTAAAGCTATAAATTCTGATTCCATTGTAGAGCGGGCGATGCATGTCTGTTTTGATGATTTCCAAGACACTGCTCCTCCGCCAACAGTGAAAACATATCCACTCGTGGATTTAACTTCAAACGATCCGGTGATCCAATTTGCATCACTATATCCTTCAAGTACTGCGGGATATTTATTATAATGCAAAGCATAGTTTTGGGTGTGTTGTAAATATCCCAAGACTCGTTTCATTGACATCCAATGAGTTTGATTGGGATTACTCGTGAATCGACTCAGCTTGCTTATAGCACATGCTATATCTGGTCGTGTACAATTCATAATATACATCAAACTTCCCAAAACTCGTGCATAGTCCAATTGTGAGTCACTTTCACCTTCATTCTTTTGAAGTGCAAAACTTACATCAATTGGAGTCTTTGCAACATTGAAATTTAAATACTTGAACTTGTCAAGTACTTTTCCAATATAATGTGACTGTGATAATGCTAGACCTTGTGGAGTTTTATGGATCTTAATTCCTAAGATCAAATCGGCAACCCCTAAGTCTTTCATGTCAAATTTGCTAGCGAGCATACGCTTCGTAGCATTTACATCGACAATATTTTTACTCATTATCAGCATGTCATCAACATACAAACAAACAATGACTTCATGAGTTGGAGTATTTTTAATGAACCACATTTATCACACTCATTAATCTTAAACCCATTTGCCAACATTGTTTGGTCAAATTTTGCATGCCATTGTTTGGGTGCTTGTTTAAGTCCATAAAGTGACTTCACAAGTCTGCACACTTTCCTTTCTTTACCAGGAACCACAAAACCCTCAGGTTGTTCCATGTAAATTTCTTCCTCCAATTCTCCATTTAAGAAAACTGTCTTGACATCCATTTGATGGATTTCAAGACCATATACGGCCGCCAGTGCCACTAACACCCGAATAGATGTTATTCTTGTTACCGGCGAGTATGTGTCAAAGTAATCAAGACCTTCTTTTTGTCTATAACCTTTGACCACAAGTCTTGCCTTGTATTTGTCAATAGTGCCATCAGCTTTCATTTTCCTTTTAAAGATCCATTTTGATCCTAAAGGTTTATTTCCAGGAGGAAGATCAACTAACTCCCATGTATGGTTGTTTAAAATCGATTCAATCTCACTATTGACTGCTTCTTTCCAAAATGTTGAATCAGAAGATGACATTGCTGCTTTAAATGTTCGAGGCTCATTTTCAAGCAAGAATGTTACAAAGTCTGGTCCAAAGGAAGTAGATGTCTTTTGACGTTTGCTACGCCTTAGATCCTCTTTGCTTGGTGTACTTTCCTTTGGTTCTTCCCGCGTCGCTTAGATCTTTCACTTGACGACTCACATTCAGCTTTATACGGATAGATGTTTTCAAAGAATTCAGCATTATCCGATTCAATTACCGTATTAACATGAATTTCGGATTGTCCGATTTGTGAACCAAACCGACAAGCTTTGTCGCTTGTAGCATAGCCAATAAAAACACAATCCACGCTTTTGGTCCGATTTTTACCCTTTTGGGCAAAGGAACTTGGACCTTTGCTAAACACCCCACACTTTGAAATATTTCAAGTTGGGTTTTCCTTTCCGTAGATCATATGGAATAGATTGTGTTTTGTGGGGTACTCTGTTGAGTATTCGATTAGTGTAGGATAGCTTCCCCACAAGCTCTGCGT
The DNA here is from genome assembly GCA_029844215.1 of Przewalskia tangutica. Classification (NCBI taxonomy): domain Eukaryota; kingdom Viridiplantae; phylum Streptophyta; class Magnoliopsida; order Solanales; family Solanaceae; genus Przewalskia; species Przewalskia tangutica. The sequence continues at coordinate 136,377,473 of CM056718.1, read as the reverse complement.
AAACCTAACTAATTAGTAAGGCATTCATCATTTCCTTTAATGTTCGGTTTTTCCTTTCCGCAATTCCATTTGATTGTGGTGTGTAGGCGTGAGTTTGATGAATAATTCCATATTCCAAACATGTCTCGCAAAAGGAGATTCGCATTTCCACCCCTATCACTTCTAATCATTTTGATCTTTTATTCAATTGATTTTCCACTTCGCTCTTGTATTGCTTAAATGCATTAATTGCTTCATCCTTACTATTAAGCAAATACACATAACAAGATCGAGCAATACACAATGAAAGTTATAAAATACTTTTTCCCACCACGAGATGGTATTGACTTCATATCACATATATCCGTGAATTAAGTCTAAAGGATTTGAATTCTATTAATAGACTTATATGGATGTTTAACAAACTTAGATTCAACACAAATTTCACATTTTGATTTGTTGCACTCGAATTTAGGCAATACTTCTAAATTGATCAATTTTCGCAAGGTTTTGTAATTGACATGTCCTAAACGAACATGCCATAAATCATTTGACTCCAATAAGTAAGCAAAGTGAATTTTCATTAACATCACAACAACCATTACATTGAGTTTGAAAAGGCCCTCGTGAGGTAGCCCTTTCCTATGAACATATCATTCTTACTTATTACAATTTTCTCACTAACCAACACACACTTAAACCCGCTTTTGACGAGTAGTCCATTGAAACTAAATTCTTCCGAATTGTTGGAACGTGCGTAACATTGTTGAGAGTCGACCTTGCCTAAGTCATCCTCGTAAGTATCTTCCCATATCCTTCAACCTCGGCTGCAAAGATTTCCCATAAACAAGACCTTCTTGGTCCAATGGAGCATATGTTGCAAATGCTTCTTTTGCAGCGCAAACATGTCGAGTGGCACCAGAATCCAGCCACCACTCTTTTGGGTTTCCAACCAAATTGCACTCTTCCAGCATTGCACACAGATCACTCAGATCAATTGCCATTATTTGTTTGTCACTGTCAAATCGACAAACTGTTTTACTTAATAAAACCATAATAGCAATTAAATCACAGACTCAAACGATGAAGATTTTATTTCTTCAAATCGGAGTATAATTGTGAAACTTAAACGATGAAGATTTTATTTCTTCAAATCGTAATTTGAACGATGAAGATTTTATTTCTTCAAATCACAGTATAGTTATGAAACTTTAGTATTCCAACGAAGATTTTATATCTTCGAGTCAGAATACTAATATTCATATGGAGTAGAAAACTACACAAGTTTTAATCTCCTTAAACAGAACGATGAAGATTTTATGTTCTTCAAATCGTTGTGTAATTATGAAACTTTAGTATTCCAACGAAGTTTTTATATCTTCGAGTCAGAATACTAATATTCATATGGAGTAGAAAACTACACAAGTTTTAATCTCCTTAAACAGAGCGATGAAGTTTTTATGTTCTTCAAATCGTCGCAACAAATATCATACACAACGGCGAAGATTTTATTTCTTCAAACCGAATCAATTTTGATAGAAACAAATAAAATACACAACGGTGAAGATTTTATTTTTATTCAAACCGAATCAAAATTGATAGAAACGAAGTGCAATAGATTGTATGTTATATACTTGATGAAGTTTTTATATCTTCAAATCAAGTATTCAAATGAGTAGAAAGTTATGAAAACTTTAATCTCAACCGGAGTAGAAAATCCGAAGATTTTAGTCTCCAAACAACATACAAAAAAAAAACAAAGTGTTTTTTTTTTCTTTCTGAAAAAACACTTTTTTTTTTCCTTTTTGGAAAACACTTTTTTTTCCTGGACTTTTAATATTCCAACGAAGTTTTTATATCTTCAAGTTAGAATATGAAATGTCATACGGAGTAGAAAACCACACAGGTTTTAATCTCCAAACCAGGATACAGATTAAAATACAATAAAAATAATTTCCTTAAGAATGTTGGAATAATAATCTGTATTTGGCTAAATAATGTCAAAACAATATGTTAATCACTTAGAGAAACATATAACATTAATGAAACAATAAACGAAAACAGAATCTGTTTTGGAAAAATAATTTCAGAATGTAATCGAGCCCACTTAGTTCAAAGTGTGTCCTTGAAATTATTCCTCACAAAGATTTCGAGGTTAACTAATATCGCCTCCCGGATAGAACGATTATCTTACCGAATAGTAGTACTCCAAATTCGGTAGCAACGAACCACTCAACCAAAGATATCACACGTAATGAAATTTTCGAGTCAAGAGCAACTGCAATTTGTAATTGATTAGAATATGAATTAGTTTGTTTTTTATAAATTCTTGAAATAATCAAGAATTTATAGGGTTAGAGGTACTGATTCTGAATGGTTGCAACCATTCAGAATAGTCACCTCATTTTGGAGGGAAGGGTCGGATCGGGTCGCGGATTGATCCGTTTGGATTTGTTTTTTTAATTAAATAATTAATTAATTAAAGAAACGTTTGTCCAAAAAGATTATCAATCAATCGATCTTTTGACAAATCCAAATCCAAATCCTCCAAATCCAAATCCAAATCCAAAGCCGAAGCCGAGCCGAGCGACGACGACGGCGCGAGGGGTCCTTGCCCTCTCAACCCTTTTAGCAGCTCGAGAAGGTGTAATGTAATATATACACCTCTCTTTCCTTCCCTTTTTTCGATGTGGGACAAAAGAGTCTTTTACCCTCTTTAATTTTTATCCCATCATTTCCTATTCACCAATATCAAAACCCAACAATCCCCCACATGAATGGGGAATGATTATAAGATAGAAGAATGTACGGACGAGTGTGATATACAAGCGAGAATTGACTGCATCTGGATAAGTAGGTTTCCCTTTGAACTTTCCGTAGTGAACTTATATCGGATATACTCGATCAATCGGTAGATTTGATATCTTTGAACCGTCGAACTTTGTTGTATACCTAGACAACATAAGACACACAATCAACCCTCAACCGTTTATGGTTCTCACGGTTGTGTTCGTTTGACCATGAACACCGCTGGTCTCGTGAGTGCATGTAGAGAATGGGCTTTTATTGTCATTCTCCTTTAAAGCGGCTTACACTTAACACTCACATAGGTGATTTCTAAACATGTGGTCCTATAGCCACATTATCTGGTCATACATCGCCAGATTTAGATAACCATTAAAAACCTTAATGCTTTATTAACTCATTAACAAGCCATAAAGTCTTATCCTTATTTCTGAACATTGTCTTCATCCGAGAATGGGTTGAGTTATTTGACAATGTTGAACCGTCAGTCACAACTTTGTTTGATCTCCTTGAACCTAGCTCTTGGGATCTCCAGTCTGCTAGGTAGAGTTACCGCCATGATGACTTGTCCTTGGCCTTAACCCCATTCCCATTGATGATCTACCAACTCCCTCTCTAGATAAGCCTTTTGTAAGCGGATCCGCCACGTTATCTCTTGACTTTACATAATCAATTGTGATAACGCCACTAGAGAGGAGTTGTCTAACGGTATTGTGTCTCCGTCGTATGTGACGAGATTTTCCGTTATACATTACGCTCCCTGTCGACTGTCACAATGTATACATATAGGAGCCAAAGGTTTGGGCCAGAATGGAATATCTTCTAAGAAATTCCGGAGCCATTCAGCTTCTTCACCGGCCTTGTCTAAAGCTATAAATTCTGATTCCATTGTAGAGCGGGCGATGCATGTCTGTTTTGATGATTTCCAAGACACTGCTCCTCCGCCAACAGTGAAAACATATCCACTCGTGGATTTAACTTCAAACGATCCGGTGATCCAATTTGCATCACTATTCCCCTCACAGTACTCGAGGTTAACGGAATATCGCCTCCCAGGATAGAACGATTATCTTACCAGAATAGTAGTACTCCAAATTCCGGTAGCAACGAACCACTCAACGGCAGTATATCACACAGAATGAAATTTTCGAGTTGAAGAGAGGGAGAGCCGGACGGGTCGCGGGTCGATCCGTTTGGATTTGTTTTTTTTAATTAAATAATTAATTAATTAAAGAAACGTTTGTCCAAAAAGATTATCAATCAATCCAAATCCAAATCCAAAGCCGAAGCCGAGCCGAGCGACGACGACGGCGCGAGGGGTCCTTGCCCTCTCAACCCTTTTAGCAGCTCGAGAAGGTGTAATGTAATATATACACCTCTCTTTCCTTCCCTTTTTTCGATGTGGGACAAAAGAGTCTTTTACCCTCTTTAATTTTTATCCCATCATTTCCTATTCACCAATATCAAAACCCAACACATGACGCCAAATCATGTAATAGGCATAAGCCTGAATCCTGATTAATTTGTATATTTTGTTATATATATAAAAGTAGTATCTGATTTACCAAGAAAAAAGGTAGACCTAATTACTAGGTTAAATTGAATATTACTAGGATTCTTTCAGAAGTAGAAAATTTATTTGAATTTAAAAGCAGTTATACAAAAACTATGTCGTGTTCCTTTCAGCATAAATGAGATAATTAAAAGAAGTACACACGTGTTAGAACTTAGATCTGTCAATACTCAACACCAACAACCATTAAACAAAATCAACCTTAGCCTTTAAAATGAAATATCAATTTCACACGTACTATTTGCGATGTCTTATTACCCTTATAATTGTTCGAAAATGGACCCATTAATTAAAATATATCTTGTCATATAAATATGCCCAACTTAATATCTTCAAGTGGAGCCTTAAGTTGTGCACCTATTGTTGAAAATTTATTAATGTGGAATACAGTTTATCCCATTATTTATAATTCGAACAATTGGAGTCTCGCATGTCGGAAACGTCGTTTTCACACACGTGCACACATTGTACCAATTGATCGTAAATTTCATTAGTGAAAGAGATATTGGTACGTAAGTAATGTGTTTGAGACATAGAATGATGGACGGTCATTGGTCAAATGACAAGTATTCCAGGTTAGTAAATGAAGGAAGAAGTGTGCATAGTGTAAAGATGGAACAGGTCGGAAAGGGCCGTGGCGCCAACCCCGTCAGTGTCGCGGCACCTCCGAGGCTCGACCGTGGCGCTAATTTGGCAGAAAGTTTCTGGAGCCGCGACGCTAATTCGGCTCTACCCAGGCAGAAAGTGTGAAACGAAAAATCTGATTTTGGAGACTTTTGGGATGCCCTCGATGGAATTCATTCCAGCATTAGTCAGCCATTATTTGGCTGATAAATGAGTGTCATTACGTGGAAAATTCATGGCCATTATATGAGTGATTCAATGTCATTACTTGACACTTGAAGAGACAATTCTTACACTATAAATTGAGACTTTTGGCTCAATTGTTAAACACTTGCAACACTAGTAGAAATCAAAAAAGTCTGAAATATTTCTTCCTCTCTAGCATCTTTCAATACTCAAAGTTTTTCAAGAGAAACATTTGAGTTTCCTTTGCTCAAGTGTGTTAGTAGCTGTTTTATCTTGAGAGAATATTGCCTAGAAAAATAAAATGATATATACGGGGCAATCTTGTATTAAAGACAGAGTGTCATCACTCGGCTCAGCAAGAATTCAGATCAAGTGTTGGTTCTAATTTCCAGTTGTTTGTTATAATCATTTCACTGTTGTAATCTTTTATTCTTTATTTTCCTAGTTCTTGTATTATGTGTTTGTTATTTCCCGTTTGTTGCTATTATTTTTCCTAACAAATTTCAGACAATATTGTATTAGTACTTAGTGAAAATGACTGGACAAGAACAATTTATTTCTGAATCTGCTGCTGCTACTCAAGGCAATACTTTTGCCTCTCTCTCTTCTGATGCTCCTCAAGACAATACTTTTTCCTCTCCCACTGTTGCTGTTCCTTAAGGAAATATTTCTGCCTTTCCCACTGCTATCCAAGGGACAACCAATGGCTTTCCTGATACTCAAAGGAATGTCAGAATTCCTCCACCTGTCGGGTTTCACCATGAAAGCCATGAAAAGTTCATGGGTATTGATTTTAAAAGATGGCAGCATAAAATGTTGTTTTTCTTAACCGTGATGGGAGTGGCACGTTGTGTCACAGAAGACCCTCCTAAAACAAGAGCTGGTGCAGACCCTCAATCTATTGATACGGCTGAAGGGGCCAAGGTTTCCAGGCTCACCTGGAAATGAATCTTGATGCATGTACTCATAATGATTTCATGTATAAGAACTACATCCTGAACTGCTTGTCAGACCCGCTCTACACGGTGTATTGTAGCGTAGGCTCCACCAAAAGAGTTGTGGGAGAAGTATCAGAAGAAGTACAACACACATGATGCAGGTACAAAGAAATTCATCATTGGGAAACTCCTGAAATTTCAAATAGTGGATAACAAGACAATGATGTCTTAAGTTCAGGAGTTCCAAATGATTCTACATCGCCTGGATTTAGATGGTATGAAATCAAATGAGCAATTTTTGGTTGCATCACTGATTGAAAAATTGCCTCCCTCGTGGAGTGAGTTTATGAGTTTACTTAAAACTCAAAACAAAAGAAATGACATTGAAGAGCTTATCAAACTACAAATTTAGGAAGATGATAAGAAGTCCTTGCATAAGGGAAAGCAACCCGCTGAGGCCAAGACAAATCTGGTTGATGCCAAATGGAACCCAATCAAGAAGCGCAAGTTCCAGAAAGATGGCAAGACCCAGACATCAGTGAAGGTCAAGAGAAACTGTCACCACTATGACAAAGTTGGTCACATGATCAAGGACTGCCTCAAGCTCCAGATGGAGCAGAGTCAGAAGGCCAAAGAAAATGAAATAACTTACATCGTCAAGGACACGCTTCTTGACAACATGATTGAGGAGTTTTCTGCGGTGGTGCTAGAAGCAAACCTTGTAGAGAATCCCAAGCAATTGCGGATGGACACGGGTGCTACCCGTCACATCTGTTCCGATAGAAATGCCTTATCCACATATACACTAGTTACAGACAAGAAGTTGTTCATGAGTAACAACTCTTCCTCTGACATACTGGGGGTAGGAAATGTGGTCCTTAAGATGACTTCTGGCAATGTGTTCACTCTGAAGGAGATGCATGTCCCTGAAATAAGAAAGAATTTAATTTCAGGTCTTGTATTGGTTAATGCTAGTTTTAGGCTAGTAACTGAGTCCAATAAGTTTGTAATCACAAAAAATGAAACCTTTGTGGGAAGGGGCTTCGTCTGTGAAGGCCTCTTCAAGGTTAACACCATGTCAATCATACGTTCAAGCAATAAAAGTGAAACTTTTTCTTACTTGCTTGAGTCTTCTAATTTTTGACATCATAGATTAGGACATGTGAACTACAAATCCATCCAAAAGTTGGTAAAGTTGGAGTTGTTGCCGTCTATCGACGTAAACCCTCAACGTAAGTGTGAGGTGTGCGTAGAGGAAAAACTCACTAAGTCTCTCTTTAGATCCGTCAAAAGGGATATCACTCCTCTAGAACTTATTCACACATATATCTGTGATTTGAAATTTGTACAAACTAGAGGGGGAACAAGTAATTTGTGACATTTATAGATGACAACACAAGGTATTGTTACTTTTACTTATTGAAAAGTAAGGATAATGCTTTTGAAGCGTTCAGACGCTATAAAGCAGAAGTTGAAAACCAACTAAGTGTGAGAATTAAATCAATTCATAGCGATAGATGGGGAGAATACGTAGCATCATTTGAGGAATATTGTGTCCAATCGGGCATTGTTCATCAAATGACAGCTCCATACTCACCTCAGTCGGACGGTGTCGTTGAACGCAAGAACAGTACATTGAAGGAAATGATGAATGTCTTGCTTATCAATTCCGATCTTTTCCAAAACATATGGGAATAATATGTCCTTACCACTAATACGATTCTTAATAGAGTCTCACATAAGGGTAAGGACAAAATTCCATACGAGTTTTGGAAGGGAAAGAAATCCACCTACAAATACCTGAAGGTGTGGGGTTGTTTGGCAAAGATTGAAGTACCTAAGCCGAAACAGGTTATGATTTGATCTAAGACTGCAGATTGCATTACCAAAACCTTTAATGATCCTCATCGGTTAAGGTTAGATTTGGGGAAAATTTTAATAGTTCCTAACACTTGTGAAGTGGGGTATAACAGAATATTTTATAGGAGACCACCTATTTAAGTGCGAGGACAAGCCGCCTCAAATGAACGCACTTAGGAATCCAAGACTGTCCATAACCACAACAGACAAAACATTAAGAAGAACAGAGTAAGGGAAGTTGTTGTGTTGGTGTCGTTGGCTTGACTTATACTAAATACTGACAGTTCCAGACATCACGTTCACCGTGCATTAAGTAAGCCTGATGGTATTTAACTAAGGAAAGTTCAAATCAGAAGCTACCTCTCTTGATGCAACATCGTTCCGCTGAAATATTGCTAGAAATAGACACCTTATGAGTGCGCCAAAAAATCTCTTTCAAGAGGAAATTGTTGGAAATTTATCAATGTGGAATAAAGTTTATTCCATTATTTATGACTCGAACAATTGGGACCCTGCACATCAGAAATATCGTTTCCACACACGTGCACACATTGTACCAAGGATCGTAAATTTTATTAGTGAAAGAGATATTGATACGTAAGTAAAGTGTTTGAGATATAGAATGATGGACGGTCATTGGTCAAATGACAAGTTTTTCACGTTGGTAAATGAAGGAAGAAGTTTGCATAGTGTAAAGATGGAACGAGTCGGAAAAGGACGTGGAGTCGAAAAGGGTTGTGGCGCCCCCGCGGCGCCAACCCCATCAGGGTCGTGGCGCCAACCCCATCAGGGTCGTGGCGCTAATTAGGCAGAAAATTTCTGGAGCCGTGCCACCTTAGAGGCTCGGTCGCGTCGCTAATTCGGCTCTATCCAGGCAGAAAGTCTGAAACGGAAAATCTGATTTTGGAGACTTTTGGGCTGCCCTTAATGACATTCATTCCAGCATTAGTCAACCATTATTTGGCTGATAAATGAGAGTGATTACTTGGGCAATTCATGGACATTACATGGGTGATTCAATGCCATTACTTGGCACTTGAAGAGACAATTCTTACACTATAAATTGAGACATTTGGCTCAATTGTTAAACACTTGCAACACTATTAGAAATCAGAAAATCTGAAATACTTCTTCCCCTCTAGCATCTTTTAATACTCAAAGTTCTTCAAGAGAAACATTTGAGTTCCTTTGTTCAAGTGTGTTAGTAGTTGTTTTATTTTGGGAGACTATTTCCTAGCAACATAAAATGATATATACGGGGCAATCTCGTCTTAAAGACAAAGTGACATTTCTCGACTCAACAAGAATTCAGATCAAGTGTTGGTTCTAATTTTCAGTTGTTTGTTAAGATTATTTCACTACTGTAATCTTTTGTTCTTCATTTTTCCTAGTTCTTGTAATAGGTGTTTGCTATTTTCTGTTTGTTGCTATTATTTTTCCTAACACCTATTTTGTCAACCATTTAGCGCATGCCGCATTTTTACTTACGTTATCAATTGTCAATTCTTGATCAATCATTGAGATTCATATCAATTCGAATTAATACATAGATATAGATAAAATAAATCTTCATCTTTTCAAACAAAGAAAAAAGAAAAATGATTGTAGTTTTCTATTTTGAATCATTTTAGGTTTAATTCCTATCAAATATTTATGTATTGAATTGATATAAACACTGATCACACATAAATTTTCACCGAGTATGACATAAGAAGGCTTCCATACCAAGTTTTTTTTTTGAAAAAAGTGGGGGACGGGGGCAGCAGGATGAGCGGCGGGAGAAAGGGAGAAGGTGTTAAATTGTCGCATATCGGGTCGCTCCCGAGCCATGATTACTGTTGATATAATAATCTGTATATGATCAAAATAATGTTTCAACACAATTTGTTTAAACACTTAGTAAAAAGCAGATTACACAGTATATAAATTACTTAATAGTAAATTAATCAAGAAAAACAGTAAACGAAACATAATCTGTTTTGGAAAATAATTTCAGAATATAATCGAGCACACTTAGTTCAAAGTGCGTCCTTAAGGAAATTATTCCCCTCACAGTACTCGAGGTTAATAGAATATTGCCTCCCAGGATAGAACGATTATCTTACCAGAATAGTAGTACTCCAAATTTTGGTACCAGCGAACCACTCAACGACAGTATATCACACAGAATGAATAAGAATGAATTTTCGAATTGTAGAGAAATTCGTATTAGAATGAGTGAATAAATTCTTGGAACAAATCAAGAATTTATAGGTTTTGGAGGTTCCATTTCTGAATGTTAGCAACCATTTAGAATAGTCACTATATTTTTGGAGGGAAATTCGAAAAGAAAAATGACTTAAACCGTCGGGTCAGTCGCGGGTCTTGGGTCGATCCGTTTTAATTAAATAATTAATTAATTAATTAATTAAAGAAAAGTTTGTCCAAAAAGATTATCAATCAATCGATCTTTTTCCAAATCCAAATCCAAATTCGAAGTCGAGCGAGCGACGACGACGGCGCGAGGGGTCCTTGCTCTCTCAACCCTTTTAGCAACTAGAGAAGGTGTAATATAATATATACACCTCTCTTTCCTTCTCTTTTTTCGATGTGAGACAAAATAGTCTTTTACTCCCTTTAATTTTCATTCCATCATTTCCCATTCACCAATATCAAAACCCAACAATCCCCCACATGAATGGGGAATGACTATAAGATAAAAGAATGTACGGACGAGTGTGATATTCTGATCGGTGTATTTTATATACACTTTTTGAGTTGTTTTTAGTGAGTCTTTTGTCTCTTTTGTACAAATACGTGTCGTCTTAGGATATATTTTCTTTCTTTTTAGTCAAATTGGTTAAAATGGCTCTTTGGCGGAAAAGAAGCGAAAAGAGGGCAAAAACGGAGGTTCCAGAGCTCGAAATGCGAGAAAGTGGCGAACCAGGCACAGACACGGGCGGCGCCTCGGCCAGCGAGGCTGGCGCCCGCGCCAATATTCAGAAGCTTGCAGAAGTTCCAGCGCCGCGGTGCCTCTAGAAAGCAGAGTTGCAGCGCCGCGGCGCCTAATCATCAGAGAGTTGCAGAACTTCCGGCCGCTGATTCTGGCAGGCGCGACGCGGGAAAAATCAGGGTTTTGAACGAATTATGGGCCAGGCCTGAAGGAAAACCTTAATGTCGGTTTGGAGGCTATAAAAAGAGAACCCTAGGTCAGAATTAAGGGTTTTCTTTCTTGCCAATTCACAATACATCTTGGAGTTCAAGATTGGAGACCATTCTTTAGTAATTTCTTTTCTTTCTTTTACTTTATTTTCAGTTTTATGTTGGATATTGAATTAGTTCTTTTCATGTCTATGGCTAGGAACTAATTCTAATATAGGGCTCTCCATGTCAACTCACTTGAACATTTATTTATGAATTAATGCATGATTATGGTTGTTCTTCTTATTGTTGAGATTTATCCAATATATGTTTTGTTTGCTTGGTAATTACTTGATCATTAATTATCATTACTTATATGATTTCTAACCGAAATCCGAAAGGGGAGGTTGTGACTATGCTGTAGTTGGGTAGACATAGGTCGAATTGGGGATGAAAATACCTCAATTACTTGTGTAGCATTAATAAGGATTTTTGTTCTTAATCCTCCTCTAGAGTCAACCTTATCACCGAAAGGTAGAAAGGTGTTGTACTGGGGTTGAGTGTTTATATAACCTTAACAGGAGTATAAAACGAATTAGTAAACCTGCTATCTCCAAAAGAAGAAGAACCATAGTTAATTGCATTAATAAGTAAATTAAGCGGATAGTTGAGGAGATTTGGAAGCCCTATTTCCATCATTACTGAAGTAAACAACATAGTTAATTAGTCCTTATAATTATTAGTCATAATCAACAACTCAAATATCGGTCACCAAATAGATAACAAAGAATAGAAGTTGGTACTTGAGCACTAATCCCTGAGGACGATAACTCGGTCTTCCAAGACTATATTACTTGACTCAACAACGTGCACTTGCGTTTAAGTGTGTGCATTAAATCGCGCATCAAGTTTTTGGCGCCGTTGCCGGGGATTGGCGTAGTTCAATATCAATTTTATCTATTCTTAATTTCTAATTTGGTTTTATTTTTGTTTTTAGTTATTACTTTTTACTTTTTTTATTTTGTGAAACCCAGTGCGCCGTGATCCGTTGTTGGTTTTGATTCATCTCAGAGATCCTGAAGACATGGATTACTAACATCAATACGATAAAGCTCCAACCCCACAAGAAAAGAGGGAGGAGTTACGAGCAGCCATACTCAGTTTGACTAGGTACCAAACTCAGTTCATGGACGAAACGAGAATGTCCTTGAAGAAGTTGGATACGCAAATAGGACAACTCACGGTCATGTTGAACATCGAAATGCAAGAAAAGAAATCTGCACATGTGGGAGGAAATATGAAAGCACAATGTCAGACGATTGACCTGAAGAATGCCGAATCAGTGGAGATGGAAAGTTCGCAGCAGCAGCAGCGCCGCGGCGCCGATGAGGTGGTCGCAGACCAAGATTCTGCATACAGGTAGAGTTTGAGGCCGCGGCGCCAGAGCGTGGCCGCGCGCCCAGAGCGCAGGTTTAAAAATTTGTGTGAACGCACCTGTGAAGATACCATATCCCCAGAGGCTAAAAACATGTGCTCTTGACAAGCAATTCTCTAAATTTGTGGAAATTCTCAAACAATTGCAACTCAGTATCCCGTTTGCTGAAGCACTAGAGCAGATGCCGAGCTATGTAAAGTTCATGAAGGATATTCTTAGCAAAAAGAGGAGGATAGAGGACTACGAAACAGTGGTGTTGACTGAAGAATGTAGTGCCATCCTACAGAGAAAACTACCTCAGAAATTACAAGATCCAGGGAGCTTCACCATCCCATGTACCATTGGAAAGTTTGAATGTCAGAAAGCATTGTGCGATCTGGGGGCAGGCATAAATTTGATGCCTTATCTAGTTTTCTGCAAACTTGGAATGGGAGAAGTCAAACCTACAAATATCACTTTCAGTTAGCTGACCGCTCCATAGTCCATCCTAGAGGAGTCATCGAAGATGTATTGGTGAAGGTGGACAAGTTCATCTTTCCCGCTGATTTCGTTATCTTAGACATAAAAGATAACGACATAATCCCCATCATACTTGGCAGACCCTTCTTAGCCACAGGACAGACTCTCATCGATGTTCACAAAGGAGAGTTGAAGCTTCGGGTGGAAGAAGAAGATGTGATTTTCAATGTTTTTCGGGCAGCAACTTTTCCAGATGCCAATGATAACTGCTCGGCCATTGATATTATCGAAGATGCAGTGTCGGCCAAAGGGTTCAGAAATGATGATACGCTTGAAGAAGTACTGACCAAATGAGATGATAGTAGTGGAAACGACCCAAGGCTGATGGAGTATGCAAATTGGATGAATGCTTACGAGAAATGGGATATGAGGAGGTATGAAGAGCTTGGGCAGATGCTAGAAAGATCAATACCATCCACAGAGAAGGCTCCAGAGTTAGAGTTAAAAATCCTACCCAATCATTTACAATACCAATATCTAGGTGAAGATAAATCCTTACCAATAATCATTTCATGCCACCTATCCACAGCAGACCGATAAGTCTTTGAGGCTCATGGCGTGTCATTGGGTGGACATTAGCAGACATAAAGGGGATAAGTCCGTCAACAGTAATGCATAAGATCCGTCTAGATGAGGAGAGCAGACCATCCATCGAGGCACAAAGGCGACTAAACCCAAACATGAAAGAAGTAGTCAGAAAGGAAATCCTGAAATGGCTCGATGCGGGAGTAATTTATCCTATTTCTGACAGCGCATGGGTGAGTCCAGTACAAGTGGTACCCAAAAAGGGTGGAATGACAGTGGTGACCAACGAAAGGAACGAGCTCATTCCTTCTAGAACAGTTACTGGATGGAGAATCTGTATTGACTATCGCAAGTTGAACAAGGCAACCAGAAAAGACCATTTCCCGTTGCCATTTCTAGATCAGATGTTGGATAGACTTGCGGGGCACAACTACTACTGTTTTCTGGATGGTTACTCAGGGTATCACCATATTGCGATTGCACCAGAAGATCAGAAAAAAACAACATTCACCTGCCCTTTTGGTACATTTGCATTCAGAAGGATGCCATTCGGGCTTTACAATGCACCTGCGACCTTTCAGAGGTGTATGATGGCAATTTTCTCAGACATGGTGGAGAGGACTATATAGATCTTTATGGATGATTTTTCGGTCTTTGGAGCATCGTTCGATGAATGTTTGAGGAACTTAGAAGCAGTGTTAAACCGATGTGAAGAATCTAACCTTGTGCTAAACTGGGAGAAGTGTCATTTCATGGTAACAGAAGGGATTGTCCTGGGACACAAAATATCAAACCAAGGTATTGAGGTAGACAAAGCAAAGATTTCAGTAATCGAAAATCTACCACCTCCAGTATCTACAAAAGGAGTCAGAAGTTTCCTTGGGCACGCGGGTTTCTATAGAAGATTCATCAATGATTTTTCAAAGGTTTCAAAACCCCTTTCCATCTTGCTAATGACGGGGGCTGCTTTTGACTTCAATAAGGAATGCTTGACCGCTTTTCAGACACTCAAGGAGAAGCTTATTTCAGCACACATAGTCATTGCACCAAACTGGGAGCTCCCATTTGAACTAATGTGCGATGCAAGCGATTATGCAGTGGGAGAAGTGCTTGGACAGAGAATCGACAAGGTATTTAGATCCATTTACTATGCTAGTAAAACTCTGAATGACGCACAGTTAAACTACGCGACTACAGAAAAAGAATTGCTAGCAATAGTGTATGCATTTGAGAAATTCAGGCCATACTTGATTGGAAATAATGTGATAGTATACACTGACCATTCTGCCATAAAGTACTTGATGACAAAGAAGGATGCAAAACCTCGCCTCATTCGATGGGTCTTGCTACTATAAGAATTCGACGTGGAAATTCGTGACAAGAAAGGGACAGAGAATTCAGTTGCAGACCACTTGTCAAGGCTGGAAAACACAGAGAGCCAGAACACCAATGATGTGCAGATAAATGATCACTTTCCAGACGAGCAACTGTTTCAAGTAAGTGCGAATTTTAATTTACCTTGGTACGCTGATTTTGTTAATTTTCTTGCAGCTAAGGTAATACCCTGCACTGACAAGACAAAGAAGTGAAGAGGTTTTACTCCGAAGTAAAGCACTACTATTGGGAGGAGTCGATGTTATACAAACACTGTGCCGATCAAGTCATCAAGCGATGTATACCAGAGGAGGAGATGCACCAGATTCTCACTCATTGTCATACCCTACCATGTGGTGGACACTTTGGGGCATCAAGAACAGCGGCAAAGGTATTGCAAAGCGGGTTCTATTGGCCAACACTTTTTAAGGATGCTCATGCCTTTGTGAAGAGATGTGATACTTGTCAGAGAACAGTGAATATTTCAAGACGAAATGAAATGCCTTCGCAAGGAATATTGGAAGTGGAACTATTCGATGTGTGGGGAATCGATTTCATGGGTCCATTCCCGCCATCCTTTGGAAATCAATATATCCTTCTGGCAGTGCATTATGTGTCCAAATGGGTAGAAGCAGTAGCCACAAAAGAAAACGACAGTAAGAATGTTCAACGATTCCTTCAAAAGAATATTTTCACAAGGTTTGGTACTCCGAGGGCCATCATCAGTGACGAAGGAAGTCACTTTTGCAACAGGCAGCTGAATTCATTACTTTCCCGATATGGAGTCTACCACCGCACCACACTCGCTTACCACCCTCAAGCGAATAGGCAAGCAGAAGTGTCAAATAGGGAAGTAAAAAGCATATTGGAAAAGACGGTGGATGGCTCAAGGAAGGATTGGTCCATCAAACTGGATGATGCCCTATGGGCGTACAGAACAACATTCAAAACACCAATTGGAATGTCACCATATAAGTTAGTTTTTGGTAAAGCATGTCATTTGCCAGTAGAGTTGGAACATAGAGCCTATTGGGCAATGAGGAAGCTAAACATGGATGCCAAGCGGCCCGGGCGAGAAAAGGCTGCACTCTGGTGGCGAGTTGGATGGTCGGGCATAACGCCTATGAGAATGCAAAGATCTACAAGGAACTAACGAAAGTATGACACGACAAGATGTTGATACCAAAAGACTTCCAAGAGGGACAACAAGTGCTTTTATTCAATTCAAGGTTAAGGTTGTTTCCAGGCAAGTTAAAATCGCGTTGGTCAGGACCATACACTGTAGTAAGAGTATTCCCCTATGGTGCAGTTAAAATAAAATGGAGAGAGGGAGCTTCTTTCAAGGTAAACGGATAGAGGTTAAAACCCTACCTGATCAATGAAGTGGAATATATGAACCTAGCAAACTTTTTCACCCTAAAATGATAAGGAACTTGCGTCCGGCTAAAAGACGTTAAAGACAGCGCTAATTGGGAGGCAACCCAAGGTATTTTAAATTATTCACTTTAATGCAGTTACTTTTTTTACTTAGAACAGTCTCACTGAGGTAGTGTTATGTGTTGTGATGACAGGTGCAAGGCCAAGAACTTGGAGGGCGAAAACTGAAGATAAGCCAATGATTTTCAGAAAATCGGCAGAGCGTCGCGGCGCCAGGAAGCGAACGCGGCGCAAAAGATCGAAGAGTCGAAGCGCGATACTTTTAGCCGCGCGGCTACGAAAAATTTGATTTATTTCTGAAGACGCCCTAATCCGACGGCCCTTCCTCCAAATCAAAAATCCTGAGCCCTTCCCCTCTCATGGGATTCAATGCATTATCCACCGCCACCGCCACTATTTTAAACCAAGTCTGTAAGTGTCCTGTTTCTTTTATTGTCTTTGAGTCGTGCACACATTGGGGACAATGTGTGATTTAAGTTTGGGGGGTTGTCTTATTTGCGTCTTATTGTTGTAGTATGTTTGAGTCTTTTGAATTGTTTTGTGTATTTTTGAGTCATAATTTTTTTTCTTTTTGAGTCATAATTGTCTGTCAAAGATCATGCATGCTGTAGTTACTAGAAACACCTAGTGAAGTAAGGTGGAATAATGTGATGGAATTAGAAGCAACTATCTAAACACTTAGGTTAGATATGCCAAAAACTCATGAAATCTGTCTATTTGGAGTTTCTGCTTGAATTGTGCATTGTTAAATGTTAAAACCTATGTGTTATGATTGCTTGCTATTTGAGGCGAAATAGTTAGGATATGCATGTTAGGGAGATGACTCAGGCAATTCTTTGTTAGCCAATTCTTACCACTCTTTTCTATCCCTGACATTAAAAATATCCCTAGTCAGCCCCGTTGAGCCTAAATAGTAAACTTTTTCTTTGACACCCTATATTCCCACACTTGTACCATAAGTAAAAATGTGAAACAATTGAAATAGAAAGTGTTAAAAAAAGAGACAAAAAGAGTGAACAAGATTGATGCACCCCAATAAAAAAGTAATAAGAAATAGGCGAAAGCCTAAGTTTGGGGGTGCCTGTGATTTATAATACACTTTGTCGCGCCCTTTTTCGACCACGACTTTCTAAAAGCGAACCCTCCTGCTTAGAAGATAAAATGTTAGAAAATAAATAATAAAATGCTAGATGTTTAAAAGGGTGCTAAAAGGTGCTAGAAATGCTAAAGGGTTCGCGGAGTCGCCACCTAATTAGTTTGGGTGAATTAGGACACCTAAATGTTAACTAGTTTAAAGTAAACATTAACTCCATTTAATGGTCTGCTAAACTTAATGGGATTCTGGGTAAGGGTTCTTTATCATCCTAAAGGGAAGGGTTTAGGCACCCTAAGGGATCCACTAACTTACGGTTGTCCGTTCAAACCTAGGGTTAATTATTTATGCTAAGAAAGGCATGTTCAAGAAAGAATATTTGAAGTAAAAGAATATTGCAAGTGTTTTATATAAAGTAAGGAAAAATGTGTTCTTTGACGTCATAAAAGGTTTATGATTTTATAAAGTAGAATTAATTTTTGGATAAAAATATACGTTCATAAGATACTTAAAGAACATATAAATTTGCTATATTAGATAAAATATATATTGCATAGTATAGTGCAAAGGTAATAATGCCGGAATCAGTTTCTTTGACAAATGTATCTAGGTAAATAGGCATGACATAATTTATAAAACATAGTATAAAGTTCAAAAAAATATGCATTCATGTTGTTTATAAAATACTCTTTTTGGCAATGGAAAATAAAGGGAAAGATAGTTATTTATGGATTTGCTTTGTTAATTATGCAAAAATATAGTTTAGGTTTTAATTACTCTTTGCAATGATAAAAAAAATATTCCGATAGGCATGACAATCCTAAATAAGCAATTAGGGGAAGGCCAAATTTCTAATACCCAATTATCTTCTAATTATTGATTCAAGGTTTAGCTATTCTAGGTGTCCTACTAATTAGAGTAGCGTTAGTAAAATAATTACAACAATAAATGGGATGAGGATATGAATTAACAAGGACTCGAAGAAATGGCGAAGTCATTCCGCCTATGGTTTGGAGTTTATGATGCGGAGAGGATGAAGTACATAAGATGCGGATCTTCATTTGTTGTAGCTTGTAATGAGTCTCGCCATGAGACTCTTCATTTCGCTCCGATGCATTTCATGTAAAAAAAAGATAAGGATTAGTAAATGCCCCAAATAATATTCAATATAGACAATTAAACCGCTAAGCATACAGTCACAACGATTTATTGAACGCCCCCTTTTATTATTGATCATGGCAGCGCATGTAAGAGGAGATAATTTCATAATAGCATAATGAGAAATAAAGTAGGTTGCAATTCAACTTCAGCACAATTCCTTTATACTTAATAGGTTGTTTTACGCATGGGCCATAAAGTGCTTGCAGCTAAATTATTTTGAAAGGAAAGGTCCAAGAATTTAAAGCTAGAGGAACCAAAAGCCTTTATACAGACAAACAGATTAATAAGTGGAAATTACGAGTGTAATCACTTAGAAATAATGATGAGCCAACTGTAATGCCAATAGAATCCTTCTTCTTTGTAAAGGTGCTTACTACTAGATCCCAGGCCTATGCATTTTTCTAGTTCGGTTAAATAATAACCAGTGGATAAGGAATTCCGAACGGAACAGAGGCATACATGCTGATTATCACGCAATTTAAACAATAGGCAGAGACAAGTATATGCTTTTAAATGCGTAATAGGCAGAAATAGACAAACCAGACAAAAATCAGAATCATAATAGACAGTCCAGAGAACCAAGCAAGAATTATGATTTCAAAACTTAGGCAAAGATTAGCCAAAAGAAACCTGGTTGGCATAGGTGACAAATGAATAAGACCAAGTCCTTATGTCAGTTTTACATGGGAAGGTAGAGGTCTACTGTATGAAACCGGATTATAGATTGAATAATACGAACAGAGAACTAGTAGAAATAACTCGGTATGATACATTTTGGTTGGATAAATACATAAATCCTACTTGGACAACCCGGACGGATAAATTCCCAAACACAAGATACTTAAGAGATACGACACATTATCATGAGAGCGTATTAACATCTAAACGAACAGGGCAGGAATATAGTCAACTTGGGGTAAACATATATGGGCACATACGAACCAGCAACATTTCAGCTAGATTATTTAGGCTAAAGATCCAATCTAACTAGATTTTTAGGACGACGATGTCTATCAACAGGGTATTTCCGGGTAGTCGATACATACATAGTCAAATATCAGTCCATCTCACCCAAACACTTATACTAATATGAGGCAGAATATGCTCCCAATCAGAACAACACGTTACCATACAAAGCGATAAACATATATCAATTAAACACGGAATGCGAATTATTTAAATAAATGGCGAGAGTAATTTGAGTTTACCTTCTCGGACAAACGAGAAGCGGCGTATCAAGTCGCCGATCCACTCGGAGTTGCAATGCGATTTGAGGGACTGATGTTTGTGATTTTTCTTTTAGAGAATTGATTCCTAGGCTTACTTGACTGTTGTTCGAAGGTGTATTGACAGTAAAAAAAAGCTCTGGACTGTTCTTGGATGTTGATGCTGATTGTTGTTCCTAGGCTGCTAAAATTTCCGAATGCTTCCTTTTTATTGGTTTTCCCTAGACTGCTGTTTTTCCGAAGTGCATCTTTCTGGGTTAAAAGGGACTAGGTTCTCCACCCTCGCCGACCTGGATTGCTGTCGATTCTTGTTCTTGTTGTTTTTCCGATTCTCGCTGGTTGCATGCCCTCCCCCTTTTCCCTCCAAGCTCGATCGGTTTTTTATAGCCCAATTTGGGTTCCAAGTTAGGTAAACCCTTAAATGACAATTATGGTATGATTCTTGGACGATCTTATTGCCGTTAGGACTGATTTCGCGGCTGATTTGATAAGGATTTATTATCGATTTGACACGATTTGGGGCGAGATTTGTGCTGGTTCGTGGAACATAGTAAGATATGGCAATTCTTAATTTCGAGCGTGATTTGGGTGATGATTATGGTAAGATTTGATTTCTGAAGCTTCGGTTGTGGCAAGTTACCATTTTAGGGATGATTTTTGATATTATTCTTGTTGGAACGATTTGGTTATGACTGAGGCGAGGATTCGATTGGGTTATGCCAGATTTTCCCACCTGAAAATCCGGCGAGATTCGTGGGTAGGGGGAAGGGTGCATGCGGCGGATGAGGGAAGAGTTTTCTCTTTATTTTTCTAGGGTTTCTAAGGGGAGGGGACGACGGGTAGTGTAAAGGGCTGAGGGCTTCTCGGTTTTTGTTTGTGCGATAGGAGAGAGACGAAGTGTAAGGGCTGTGGGCTGAAGGTATGTGGGAAATAAAAGGCTGGGTAATGGGCCGCGGGTGTTGGGCTGGGCGAAGGGTAGTATTTTAATTAGGTTTTGGTTCCTGGGAATTAAAAGGGCTGATGGTATTAATTTAGGTGGGTTATTAGTGTTATTAGTTTAGGTAAAATTAATTAGGTATTAGTTATTTAATTAGTGCTTAATTTTTTTAAGAATGCGGCGCTATTATTTAAAATCTTATTTATTGCATTATTTATCATTTTTAAAATAAGTTATGAAATTGCTTTGCGTATTTAATAAATGCGACTACGCTACTTGACACGACGTCATTACTAAATTATTTATTCTATGTATTTATTTATTATTAAATTGTTTATTTATGCCTGTATTAATATTTTATTGTTGCATTTTATTATAAAAATCATAGAGAATTATTTTTACAAAATTAGTGTAATTTGATAGTTAATGACTGGACGGGAGGGTCAAAATTGGGTGTCAACAGTTGTCCCTCTTTGTATGGAGATGATGGAAGAATCTTCGGACAAAGACGTTGATTCATAGCCAATTTTGTCTCGACCCTCAGAATTAGAATGTTGGGCAATTAGGCAAGGCTGACGCGGACTCAAAAATTGTCCCAGTGTCGAGTTATGACGACACTGGGCTACCATGGTCAAAACACCAAGGCGGGCTAACGCGGACTCAAAAATTGTCCCAGTGTCGAGTTATGATGACACTGGGCTATGGTGCAAAAAGTAAAGAAATAAAAATAACTGGCTTGAACCTGGGGTGTACCGCTATGGCTTATGGTACTGGGTTTTATGGTGATGTGGAACGAGTGGACCGACGCTTGAGGCCGCTTCTGCCATTCATTGGGAAGGTTGGCCCCCCAACAAATTGCCCCGGTTCGCTGTAAGAGAAAATCCACGTTATGCTCCATCTTGTGCAGTTTCCTGTAGATTGAAGCTAAGATAGAAGCATTAGTGCATAACTGTCAAAACAAAATAATGTAAGAATGTAAGTTTTGTGTTGTGATTGTAGTCAAATCGTATATACTATATAATGAAATGGTGTGATGATGCGCCGTCTTGTATAGACGAGATGCAAATGACGCCTTGTATGGGCGTTATCGTCTTGTATGGACGAGATGCAAATGACGCCTCGTATGGGCGTTATCGTCTTGTATGGACGAGATGCAGATGACGCCTTGTATGGGCGTTATCGTCTTGTATGGACGAAATGCAAATGACACCTTGTATGGGCGGAATCGTCTTGTATGGACGAAATTCAAATGACACCTTGTATGGGCGTTATCGTCTTGTATGGACGAAATGCAAATGACGCCTTGTATGGGCGTTATCGTCTTGTATAGACGAAATGCAAATGACGCCTTGTATGGGTGTTATCGTCTTGTATGGACGAAATGCAAATGACGCCTTGTATGGGCGTTATAAATGCTGTATGGACGAAATGCAAATGACGCCTTGTATGGGCGTTATCGTCTTGTATGGACGAAATGCAAATGACGCCTTGTATGGGCGGAATCGTCTTGTATGGACGAAATGCAAATGACGCCTTGTATGGGCGGAATCGTCTTGTATGGACGAAATGCAAATGACGCCTTGTATGGGCGTTATCGTCTTGTATGGACGAAATGTATGGGCGTTATCGTCTTGTATGGACGAAATGCAAATGACGCCTTGTATGAGCGTTATCGTCTTGTATGGACGAGATGCAAATGACGCCTTGTATGGGCGTTATCGTCTTGTATGGACGAAATGCAAATGACGCCTTGTATGGGCGTTGTCGTCTTGTATGGACGAAATGCAAATGACGCCTTGTATGGGCGTTATCGTCTTGTATGGACGAAATGCAAATGACGCCTTGTATGGGCGTTGTATGGACGAGATGCAAATGACGCCTTGTATGGGCGTTTTTGTCTTGTATGGACGAGATGCAGGTGACGCCTTGTATGGGCGTTGTCGTCTTGTATGGACGAAATGCAAATGACGCCTTGTATGGGAGGAATCGTCTTGTATGGACGAAATGCAAATGACGCCTTGTATGGGCGGAATCGTCTTGTATGGACGAAATGCAAATGACGCCTTGTATGGGCGTTATCGTCTTGTATGGACGAAATGCAAATGACGCCTCCTAGGGCGTAGATAAAAAATTGTGTAATGCATAATCTAAGCTAGACGAAATAATTAAAGTGTAAATGATGTAGCCTGAGTAAAGAAGATGTGGCTTTTGCGAGATGTATTTGATGTAGACTTGTTACAGATGGACTTCGTGAACGAATCCGTTGTATTGGAATGTTGTTGTCCTCCCTGTTCCTGTTGTCCTGCAAAATTCACTCAAAGAAAAATTGTGAGTTCGGGGAGGGGTCGGCCGATTTGTGTTGGCTCCTGATACTTGTACGCGTTGTCTTGTCTGGACATGTGACCCCTGTCTGATTTCGAGTCTCGGTCAAAACATTTTGTTGAAAAATATTCTATCTTGAGAAAAATATACTTGTATATGCTAGTAGGAAATTATGTCAATATTTGAATAGTGACATGTTGTGAAACAAAGCAAACTTCCTTATCCGGAATCGGCGGTATATTCTCCCATACTCTCGGTGCTCCGCTGCCGTCAGGTTCTCCTTTAAAATTTGTCCCAGTTTCGGGACATGGAACCCTTTGCGTAAATTAACCATGTCCATTGATGTCATTTGTAGTAAAACCCTTGAAATTGTCCCAGTTTATGTCGATCTTTTGAGCATATGGAATCATATTTGTCGGTGTCCTTTCGTGGCGAAATCCTTAAAATTGTCCCAGTTTTGACTGACGAAACTGGGTCGGATATATGTCGTTGCCTGGACATAATAACGTCGTCGTCTGGGCGTATTGCTGCTGGCGTCGTTTTTGGACTTCTTTGTCTTGATAACGTCGTTATGCGGGCGTGTTCTTCTTTGCTCTGTAGAATAAATGCTCCTGCAAGCTAAGCTTAAGAAAACGTTAGTGTATAACTGTTAAAACAGAATGATAAATATTTGAGAAAGGCAATTATATGGGTAGAGATGTCGTCCCTGATACGTCAGATGAATACTGAGATGTTGTCCTTGCACGGACATGCTAAATGCTGTAACTGACGAGTTGCCATGATGCCTTTGCTGTGCGCGATGCGTGGGTTGCAAATTTGTCTTTATGCCCGCTGATCGGCTAGCCTTGCTATTGCGAATTGAGTCGATCGTTGATTGTCGATGCCTTTTACGCTTTGCTTACGATCACGGACTTTGAATTTTGGATTGTTGTCATATGCCTCTGCTACTTCTTTCTGCTTCTGCGAAGAAACTTATTGCCGTCTTTTCGCCCGGTGTTGCACTGCTACCTTACATTAATATGAAAAGACCTGCGCTCAAAGAAAATTTGTGAGTTTTGGGGGGGGGGGGGGGGGTCGACTCGTATTTGAATTCGCCACCTTTTCCCTTGATATCCACGTGCACGGCTGTTTGGACTGCAACCCCATGCAGTTTCCTACCTTGTCTCAGTTTTGAATATGCAAGGGCGTTTGACCTAAAGTGGGTCTCAATAAAGTTGCTTGTATTTATTGATGTTTCTGGGCCTTCTAATTTCGGCCTGTAGGGTTGCCATTCTTTGCGATGGCGGCGAGGCGCTCGATCGGATCTATGATGTTTTTCTCTTCTGAGACTCCTGCTTTGCCTATAGGAACCAAGACAGGTTCCGACTCATTCTGCTCAAATGCCCTTGAATCGGTCATGTCGCTGGACCGTGCCTTTGATCTTGTGAAGTATCGATGCTCTGTCATTGCTTAGTCAAATACAAATCGACCTTTGGGGGGGATGATAAATCCTCTAGACAACATGTAGCAAACTGCGTTAGTGTAAAGCACGTGATTTTGCAAGAGTGTAAAAACATTTAGCAAGTACATGTTGCATATAAATTGTCACATTGCAAGCGAGTCCTAGCATGCATGGGGACCCTTTGATGCCAGGGGTAGGCCTAAACGTCACATATGCGAGGTCATGATGGATTTGTCCAAGCCGTCCAACTGTAATGCTTTTGTTGGAAATGGCGACCAAATGACGGTGCACTTTTTCCAATTTCAACATGACAAGATTAGGTTTAGATTTGTCCATTATTGTCACGCTACACATAATATGCTGGTTGGTCGTTGGGTTGAGAAACCCGTCGACAAGTTTGGTGTCTTCCTAATTGTGGTGTCGATGCCAAGGACCGATCCACCTAAGGTAAATGCATGCATGCCCTAAAATAAAGGGTGGTATAGCTCTATCTTAAGTTTCTAAGATTTGGCTTTTACGGGCCTTGAGTTCAGGCGGACAACTCGAGTGAGAAGGCTACGCGACCACCGGTTGGACCGGATTCTCCGCGCAAAATACCAACTCTCTTAAATGTGGGTGTTTGAAAGAAATTTGCAGATGCGCAAAGCACATATGCGTGTGAGTGTATGATTGTGTGAATTTTCCAGAGCGGAAGAAATATGAGCGGAATGCCAGTTTAAGGAAAGCAGTAAAGCAGGTAGCAATTAAAATAAACAAAATATAGCACACAGAATTAAATGCAAAAAATAATGCCAAATAATAACCCTAGGTTTGTTATGGTTAAGAACCTTAATTCTCCAGCGGAGTCGCCATCTGTCGCGCCCTTTTTCGACCGCGACTTTCTAAAAGCGAACCCTCCTGCTTAGAAGATAAAATGTTAGAAAATAAATAATAAAATGCTAGATGTTTAAAAGGGTGCTAAAAGGTGCTAGAAATGCTAAAGGGTTCGCGGAGTCGCCACCTAATTAGTTTGGGTGAATTAGGACACCTAAATGTTAACTAGTTTAAAGTAAACATTAACTCCATTTAATGGTCTGCTAAACTTAATGGGATTCTGGGTAAGGGTTCTTTATCATCCTAAAGGGAAGGGGTTAGGCACCCTAAGGGATCCGCTAACTTGCGGTTGTCCGTTCAAACCTAGGGTTAATTATTTATGCTAAGAAAGGCATGTTCAAGAAAGAATATTTGAAGTAAAAGAATATTGCAAGTGTTTTATATAAAGTAAGGAAAAATGTGTTCTTTGACGTCATAAAAGGTTTATGATTTTATAAAGTAGAATTAATTTTTGGATAAAAATATACGTTCATAAGATACTTAAAGAACATATAAATTTGCTATATTAGATAAAATATATATTGCATAGTATAGTGCAAAGGTAATAATGCCGGAATCAGTTTCTTTGACAAATGTATCTAGGTAAATAGGCATGACATAATTTATAAAACATAGTATAAAGTTCAAAAAAAATATGCATTCATGTTGTTTATAAAATACTCTTTTTGGCAATGGAAAATAAAGGGAAAGATAGTTATTTATGGATTTGCTTTGTTAATTATGCAAAAATATAGTTTAGGTTTTAATTACTCTTTGTAATGATAAAAAAAAATATTCCGATAGGCATGACAATCCTAAATAAGCAATTAGGGGAAGGCCAAATTTCTAATACCCAATTATCTTCTAATTATTGATTCAAGGTTTAGCTATTCTAGGTGTCCTACTAATTAGAGTAGCGTTAGTCAAATAATTACAACAATAAATGGGGTGAGGATATGAATTAACAAGGACTCGAAGAAATGGCGAAGTCATTCCGCCTATGGTTTGGAGTTTATGATGCGGAGAGGATGAAGTACATAAGATGCGGATCTTCATTTGTTGTAGCTTGTAATGAGTCTCGCCATGAGACTCTTCATTTCTCTCCGATGCATTTCATGTAAAAAAAGATAAGGATTAGTAAATGCCCCAAATAATATTCAATATAGACAATTAAACCGCAAAGCATACAGTCACAACGATTTATTGAACGCCCCCTTTTATTATTGATCATGGCAGCGCATGTAAGAGGAGATAATTTCATAATAGCATAATGAGAAATAAAGTAGGTTGCAATTCAACTTCAGCACAATTCCTTTATACTTAATAGGCTGTTTTACGCATGGGCCATAAAGTGCTTGCAGCTAAATTATTTTGAAAGGAAAGGTCCAAGAATTTAAAGCTAGAGGAACCAAAAGCCTTTATACAGACAAACAGATTAATAAGTGGAAATTACGAGTGTAATCACTTAGAAATAATGATGAGCCAACTGTAATGCCAATAGAATCCTTCTTCTTTGTAAAGGTGCTTACTACTAGATCCTGTGCCTATGCATTTTCTAGTTCGGTTAAATAATAACGGTAGATAAGGAATTCGAGCGAACAGAGGCATACATGCTGATTATCACGCAATTTAAACAATAGGCAGAGACAAGTATATGCTTTTAAATGCGTAATAGGCAGAAATAGACAAACCAGACAAAAATCAGAATCATAATAGACAGTCCAGAGAACCAAGCAAGAATTATGATTTCAAAACTTAGGCAAAGATTAGCCAAAAGAAACCTGGTTGGCATAGGTGACAAATGAATAAGACCAAGTCCTTATGTCAGTTTTACATGGGAAGGTAGAGGTCTACTGTATGAAACCGGATTATAGATTGAATAATACGAACAGAGAACTAGTAGAAATAACTCGGTATGATACATTTTGGTTGGATAAATACATAAATCCTAACGCGGACAACTTCGACAGATAAATTCCCAAACACAAGATACTTAAGAGATACGACACATTATCATGATAGCGTATTAACATCTAAACGAACAGGGTAGGAATATAGTCAACTTGGGGTAAACATATATGGGCACATACGAACCAGCAACATTTCAGCTAGATTATTTAGGCTAAAGATCCAATCTAACTAGATTTCTAGGACGACGATGTCTATCAACAGGGTATTTCCGGGTAGTCGATACATACATAGTCAAATATCAGTCCATCTCACCCAAACACTTATACTAATATGAGGCAGAATATGCTCCCAATCAGAACAACACGTTACCATACAAAGCGATAAACATATATCAATTAAACACACAGAAGGCGAATTATTTAAATAAACGAACTGAGAGTAATTTGAGTTTACCTTCTCCGGACAGCGAACCGAGGCAGCGTATCAAGTCGTCGATCCACTCGGAGTTGCGATGCGATTTGAGGGACTGATGTTTGTGATTTTTCTTTTAGAGAATTGATTCCTAGGCTTACTTGACTGTTGTTCGAAGGTGTATTGACAGTAAAAAAAAGCTCTGGACTGTTCTTGGATGTTGATGTTGATTGTTGTTCCTAGGCTGCTAAAATTTCCGAATGCTTCCTTTTTATTGGTTTTCCCTAGACTGCTGTTTTTCCGAAGTGCATCTTTCTGGGTTAAAAGGGACTAGGTTCTCCACCCTCGCCGACCTGGATTGCTGTCGATTCTTGTTCTTGTTGTTTTTCCGATTCTCGCTGGTTGCATGCCCTCCCCCTTTGCCCTCCAAGCTCGATCGGTTTTTTATAGCCCAATTTGGGTTCCAAGTTAGGTAAACCCTTAAATGCCAATTATGGTATGATTCTTGGACGATCTTATTGCCGTTAGGACTGATTTCGCGGCTGATTTGGTAAGGATTTATTATCGATTTGACACGATTTGGGGCGAGATTTGTGCTGGTTCGTGGAACATAGTAAGATATGGCAATTCTTAATTTCGAGCGTGATTTGGGTGATGATTATGGTAAGATTTGATTTCTGAAGCTTCGGTTGTGGCAAGTTACCATTTTAGGGATGATTTTTGATATTATTCTTGTTGGAACGAGTTGGTTATGGTAGGCGGATTCGATTGGGTTATGCCAGATTTTCCCACCTGAAAATCCGGCGAGATTCGTGGGTAGGGGGGAAGGGTGCATGCGGCGGATGAGGGAAGAGTTTTCTCTTTATTTTTCTAGGGTTTCTAAGGGGAGGGGACGACGGGTAGTGTAAAGGGCTGAGGGCTTCTCGGTTTTTGTTTGTGCGATAGGAGAGAGACGAAGTGTAAGGGCTGTGGGCTGAAGGTATGTGGGAAATAAAAGGCTGGGTAATGGGCCGCGGGTGTTGGGCTGGGCGAATGGTAGTATTTTAATTAGTTTTTGGTTACTGGGAATTAAAAGGGCTGATGGTATTAATTTAGGTGGGTTATTAGTGTTATTAGTTTAGGTAAAATTAATTAGGTATTAGTTATTTAATTAGTGCTTAATTTTTTTAAGAATGCGGCGCTATTATTTAAAATCTTATTTATTGCATTATTTATCATTTTTAAAATAAGTTATGAAATTGCTTTGCGTATTTAATAAATGCGACTACGCTACTTGACACGACGTCATTACTAAATTATTTATTCTATGTATTTATTTATTATTAAATTGTTTATTTATGCCTGTATTAATGTTTTATTGTTGCATTTTATTATAAAAATCATAGAGAATTATTTTTACAAAATTAGAGTAATTTGATAGTTAATGACTGGACAGGAGGGTCAAAATTGGGTGTCAACACACTTCACTCTCTCAAAACAAAAGAGGGGACAGATAGATATGAAGTGAGGAAAGGAAATCAAAAGAAAAGGGAAAAATTGGAAAACTAAAGAGCTTATGGTACACAAAATGAGCCTAAATGCCTACTTTTACCTACCCATGTCTAAGCCTACATTACAACCCTGAAAAGCCCTGAAGATCTCTTATATGCATATCCATGATTAGTGGAGAATAGCAAGTAAACATGTCATAGGATTTGAAATTGACATACATAATTCAGTATTCTTACTTCCATTAAGTATGATTAAAATGAGTTTGCGAAATATCTAGCTTAATGTGTTTAGAATGCTAAAATTTCATGCTATATGTTCATGCATATTATTCTGCTAACCTTCATGTTTTTCTAAATAACATCAATGCAGCAAAGTGATCAATGTCATTGAGTCTTTCTATTTTCTTTTTCTTTGTGTCTTTATTTCTTTCTTTTGATCTTTGCTCGAGGGCGAGCAAAGGTTAAGTTTGGGGGTATTTGATCGGTGTATTTTATATACACTTTTTGAGTTGTTTTTAGTGAGTCTTTTGTCCCTTTTTGTACAAATAAGTGTCGTCTTAGGATAGATTTTCTTTCTTTTGAGTCAAATTGGTTAAAATGGCTCTTTGGCGGAAAAGAAGCGAAAAGAGGGCAAAAACGGAGGTTCCAGAGCTCGAAATGCGAGAAAGTGGTGAACCGAGCGCAGAGCGGGCAGTGCGCGCCTCCAGCCAGCGGGCGGCGTCGGCGCCCAATATTCGAAGCTTGCGAAGTTCAGCGCGCGGCACCTGCAAACAGCGAGTTGAAGCGCGCGCGGCACGACAAACAGCGAGTTGCGGCGCATGGCTAATCATCGAGAGTTGCAGAACTTCCAGGCGTGGCTGATTCTGGCGCCGGCGCGAAAAATCAGGGTTTTGAACGAATTATGGGCCAGGCCTGAAGGAAAACCTTAATGTCGGTTTGGAGGCTATAAAAAGAGAACCCTAGGTCAGAATTAAGGGTTCCCTTTCTTGCCAATTCATAATACATCTTGGAGTTCAAGATTGGAGACCATTCTTTAGTAATTTTTTTTCTTTCTTTTACTTTATTTTCAGTTTTATGTTGGATATTGAATTAGTTCTTGTCATGTCTATGGCTAGGAACTAATTCTAATATAGGGATCTCCATGTCAACTCACTTGAACCTTTATTTATGAATTAATGCATGATTATGGTTGTTCTTCTTATTGTTGAGATTTATCCAATATATGTTTTGTTTGCTTGGTAATTACTTGATCATTAATTATCATTACTTATATGATTTCTAACCGAAATCCGAAAGGGGAGGTTGTGACTATGCTGTAGTTGGGTAGACATAGGTCGAATTGGGATGAAAATACATCAATTACTTGTGTAGCATTAATAAGGGTTTTTGTTCTTAATCCTCCTCTAGAGTCAACCTTATCACCGAAAGGTAGAAAGGTGATGTACTGGAGTTGAGTGTTTATATAACCTTAACAGGAGTATAAAACGAATTAGTAAACCTGCTATCTCCAAAAGAAGAAGAACCATAGTTAATTGCATTAATAAGTAAATTAAGCGGATAGTTGAGGAGATTTGGAAGCCCTATTTCCATCATTACTGAAGTAAACAACATAGTTAATTAGTCCTTATAATTATTAGTCATAATCAACAACTCAAATATCGGTCACCAAATAGATAACAAAGAATACAAGTTGGTACTTGAGCACTAATCCCTGAGGACGATAACTCGGTCTTCCAAGACTATATTACTTGACTCGACAACGTGCACTTGCGTTTAAGTGTGTGCATTAAATCGCGCATCATATACACGCGAGAATTGATTGCATCTGGATAAGTAGGTTTCCCTTTGAACTTTCTGTAGTGAACTTATATCGGATATACTCGATCAATCGGTATATTTGATATCTTTGAATCGTCGAACTTTGTTGTATACCTAGACAACATAAAACACACAATCAACCCTCAACCGTTTATGGTTCTCACGGTTGTGTTCGTTTCAGCCATGAACACCGCCTGGTCTCATGAGTGCATAGAGAATGAGCCTTTACTGTCATTCCATTTTAAAGCGGCTTACAATTAACACTCACATAGGTGATTTCTAAACATGTGGTCCTATAGCCACATTATCTGGTCATACATTGCCAGATTTAGATAACCATTAAAAATCTTAATGCTTTATTAACTCATTAACAAGCCATAAAGTCTTATCCTTATTTCTGGACATTGTCTTCATCCGAGAATGGGTTGAGTTATTTGACAATGTTGAACCGTCAGTCACAAATTTGTTTGATCTCCTTGAACCTAGCTCTTGGAATCTCCAGTCTGCTAGGTAGAGTAACCGCCATGATGACTTGTCCTTGGCCTTAACCTCATTCTCATTGATGATCTACTAACTCCCTCTCTAGATAAGCCTTTTGTAAGCGGATCCGCCACGTTATCTCTTGACTTTACATAATCAATTGTGATAACGCCACTAGAGAGAAGTTGTCTAACGGTATTGTGTCTCCGTCGTATGTGACGAGATTTTCCGTTATACATTACGCTCCCTGCCCTACCTATTGCTGCTTGACTGTCACAGTGTATACATATAGGAGCCAAATATTTGGGCCAGAATGAAATATCTTCTAAGAAATTCCGGAGCCATTCAGCTTTTTCACCGGCCTTGTCTAAAGCTATAAATTCCGATTCCATTGTAGAGCGGGCGATGCATGTCTGTTTTGATGATTTCCAAGACACTGCTCTTCCACCAACGGTGAAAACATATCCACTTCTGGATTTAACTTCAAACGATCCGGTGATCCAATTTGCATCACTATATCCCTCAAGTACTGCGGGATATGTATTATAATGCAAAACATAGTTTTGGGTGTGTTGTAAATATCCCAAGACTCGTTTCATTGTCATCCAATGAGTTTGATTGAGATTACTCGTGAATCGACTCAGCTTGCTTATAGCACATGCTATATCTGGTCGTGTACAATTCATAATATACATCAAACTTCCCAAAGCTCGTGGAAAGTCCAATTGTGAGTCACTTCCACCTTCATTCTTTTAAAGTGCAAAACTTACATCAATTGGAGTCTTTGCAACATTGAAATTTAAATACTTCAACTTGTCAAGTATTGTTTCAATATAATGTGACTGTGATAATGCTAGACCTTGTGGAGTTTTATGGATCCTAATTCCTAAGATCAAATCAGCAACCCCTAAGTCTTTCATGTCAAATTTGCTAGCGAGCATACGCTTCGTAACATTTATATCGACAATATCTTTACTCATTATCAACATGTCATCAACAACAATGACTTCATGATTAGTAGTATTTTTAATGTAAACACATTTGTCACACTCATTAATCTTAAATCCATTTGTCAACATTGTTTGGTCAAATTTCGCATGCCATTGTTTGGGTGCTTGTTTAAGTCCATAAAGTGACTTAACAAGTCTGCACACTTTCCTTTCTTTACCAGGAACCACAAAATCCTCAGGTTGTTCCATGTAAATTTCTTCCTCCAATTCTCCATTTAAGAAAACTGTCTTGACATCCATTTGATGGATTTCAAGACCATATCTGACGCCGATGCCACTAACACCCGAATAGATGTTATTCATTGCAAGCGAGTATGTGTCAAAGTAATCAAGACCTTCTTTTTGTCTATAACCTTTGACCACAAGTCTTGCTTTATATTTGTCAATAGTTCCATCAGCTTTCATTTTTCTTTTAAAAATCCATTTTGATCCTAAAGGTTTATTTTCAGGAGGAAGATCAACTAATTCCCATGTATGATTGTTTAAAATTGATTCAATCTCACTATTGACTGTTTTTTTTCCAAAATGTTGAATCAGAAGATGACATTGCTGCTTTAAATGTTTGAGGCTCATTTTCAAGCAAGAATGTTACAAAATCTGGTCCAAAGGAGTTAGATGTATTTTGACGTTTGCTACGCCTTGGATCCCCTTTACTTGGTGTACTTTCCTTTGGTTCTTTCCGCGGTCATTTAGATCTTTCACTTAACGACTCACATTCAGTTTTATACGGATAAATGTTTTCACAGAATTCAGCATTATCTGATTCAATTACCGTATTAACATGAATTTGGGATTGTCTGATTTGTGAACCAAAAACCGACAAGTTTTGCAGTTTGTAGCATAGCCAATAAAACCATATTCACAGTTTTTGGTCCGATTTTTACCCTTTTGGGCAAAGGAACTTGGACCTTCGCTAAACACCCCCACACTTTGAAATATTTCAAATTGGGTTTTCTTACTTTCCATTGATCATATGGAATAGATTGTGTTTTGCTGTGGGGTACTCTGTTGAGTATTCGATTAGATGTAAGGATAGCTTCCCCCCACAAGTTCTGCGGTAAACCAAAACTAATTAGTAAAGCATTCATCATTTCCTTTAATGTTCGGTTTTTCCTTTCCGCAATTCCATTTGATTGTGGTGTGTAAGGGGCAGTAGTTTGATGAATAATTCTATATTCCAAACATGTCTCTGCAAAAGGAGATTCGTACTCTCCACCCCTATCACTTCTAATCATTTTGATCTTTTTATTCAATTGATTTTCCACTTCGTTCTTGTATTGCTTAAATGCATTAATTGTTTCATCCTTACTATTAAGCAAATACACATAACAGTATCGAGTGCAATCGTCAATTAAAGTTATAAAATACGTTTTCCCATCACGAGATGATATTGACTTCATATCACATATATCTGTGTGAATTAAGTCTAAAGGATTTGAATTCCTATCAATAGACTTATATGGATATTTAACAAACTTAGATTCAACACAAATTTCACATTTTGATTTGTTACACTTGAATTTAGGCAATACTTCTAAATTAATCAATTTTCGCAAGGTTTTGTAATTGACATGTCCTAAACGAACATGCCATAAATCATTTGACTCCAATAAGTAAGACGAAGCTGAATTTTCATTAATACTGTCAACAACCATTACATTGAGTTTGAAAAGGCCCTCAGTGAGGTAGACCTTTCCAATGAACATATCATTCTTACTTATTACAATTTTCTCACTAACCAACACGCACTTAAACCCGTTTTTGACGAGTGGTCCGACGGAAACTAAATTCCTCCTTATTGTTGGAACGTGCAGAACATTGTTGAGAGTCAGGACCTTGCCGGAAGTCATCTTCAGAAGTATCTTTCCATATCCTTCAACCTTGGCTGTTGTAGTATTTCCCATAAACAGTACCTCTTCAGGTCCGGCGGGAGCATAGGTTGCAAATGCTTCTTTTGCAGCGCAAACATGTCGAGTGGCACCAGAATTAAGCCACTACTCCTTTGGATTTCCAACCAAATTGCACTCCGACAGCATTGCACACAGATCATTCATATCAATTGTCATTATTTGTTTGTCACTGTCAAATCGACAAACTGTTTTACTTAATAAAACCAGAATAACAATTAAATCACAGACTCAAACGATGAAGATTTTATTTCTTCAAATCGGAGTATAATTATGAAACTTAAACGATGAAGATTTTATTTCTTCAAATCGTAATTTGAACGATGAAGATTTTATTTCTTCAAATCGTAGTATAATTATGAAAATTTAGTATTCCAACGAAGCTTTTATATCTTCGAATCAGAATACTAATATTCATATGGAGTAGAAAACTACACAAATTTTAATCTCCTTAAACAGAACGATGAAGTTTTTATGTTCTTCAAATCGTTGTACAAGTATCACATGAGTAAGTCAAATTCATTCTTACTACCTTGAAAATAATCTTCACGTATTTCATGCAACAAATATCATACACAACGGTGAAGATTTTATTTCTTCAAACCGAATCAAAATAGCTTGAAACAAAGTGCAGTAGATTGTATGTTGTATACTTGATGAAGTTTTTATATCTTCAAATCAAGTACCCAAATGAGTAGAAAGTTATGAAAACTTCAATCACAACCGGAGTAGAAAATCCGAAGATTTTAGTCTCCAAACAACCTACAAGTAAACACTTTTTTTCTGGAAAACACCTTTTTCCATTCTTTTTCTGACAACGTCCTTAAGATTGGACTTTAATATTCCAACGAAGTTTTTATGTCTTCAAGTTAGAATATGAAATTTCATACGGAGTAGAAAATCACACATGTTTTAATCTCCAAACCAGAATACAGATTAAAATAAAATAAACTAATTTCCTTAAGATTGTTGGTATAATAATTTGTATATGGCCAAAATAATTTTTCAACACAATCTGTTTAAACACTTAATAAAAGCAGATTACACAGTATATAAATTACTTAATAGTAAATTAATCAAGAAAAAAGTAGACGAAACATAATCTGTTTTGGAAAATAATTTCAGAATATAATCGAGCCCACTTAGTTCAAAGTGCGTCCTTAAGGAAATTATTCCCCTCACAGTACTCGAAGTTAATAGAATATCGTCTCCCAGGATAGAACGACTATCTTACCAGAATAGTAGTACTCCAAATTCCGGTAGCAGCGAACCACTCAACGGCAGTATATCACACAGAATGAATAAGAATAAATTTTCGAATTGTAGAGAAATTCGTATTAGAATGAGTGAATAAATTCTTGGAACAAATCAAGAATTTATAGGTTTTAGAGGTACCATTTCTGAATGTTTGCAACCATTCATAATAGTCACTAGATTTTTGGAGGGAAATTCGAAAAGAAAAAGGACTTAAACCGGACGGGTCGATCGCGGGTCTTGGGTCGATCCGTTTTAATTAATTAATTAATTAAAGAAAAGTTTGTCCAAAAAGATTATCAATCAATCGATCTTTTGATAAATTCAAATTCAAATCCAAATTCGAAGCCGAGCGAGCGACGACGATGGCGCGAGGGGTCCTTGCCCTCTCAACCATTTTAGCAACTAGAGAAGGTGTAATGTAATATATACACCTCTCTTTCCTTCTCTTTTTTCGATGTGGGACAAAAGAGCCTTTTACTCCCTTTAATTTTCATCCCATCATTTCTCATTCAACAATATCAAAACCCAACCCTTACACTTCACATTTGAATTTTGATGCTGCGTGACTCCACTTTGTCAGCATTTCTGCTGCTTTAGTTACTTGTCACAATACTTCTTCATAGTTGGCTAATTTCTTTCTATTTACATCTTATTCGCAGATTCAATTCATTTGAATTTGTATTGTAGAAGGCACATTTAGTGCTCCCTATAAAGATATTTTTGTTCTCTTACCTTGATATCGAGCGCTTTAGTTAAGAATAAAAGATTTTTTTATCATTCCACCATACCTTTTGATGATGACTATTCATTCACGTGTAATGGAGGGACAAAATACCAATTATCAAAAGAAGTGTTCGTTCGAAAATAACATTGAGAGACTTGAACGTATACTAAGTAGGTAATTGGTCATGTAATATGAAATCATGATATTTTATTTTGATTTCAAATCAATCGTTTGTTTATTCATTTTGCATAAAATTTCAACTACAACTTCATATCATGATTTTCAATCCTAAATTGTCTAGGCATAATTTGAAATATAAAATCATGATTTTAAATTTTTTAAATGTAAAACTTGGCTCATAAGTTTATATTTTGTAAAAAAAGAATATAGTTGCTAATGGTATTGACCAACAACGAGCTCAAAGTAACAATGTTGGTTCATCTTTTCGGTCATCTGATCAGGAAATGCATGCTCGATACACTACTACATTTCTAGGTTAATGTGACGCCTCAAAATCGTCACATTAGGGCCTTCTGGACATTGCATTAGACCTAATGCGACGGCTGCCCTTAGCCGTCACATTAGCTGCATATCTAATGCAACGGCCACTACCACCTAATGCGACGGCCAAGGGCAGCCGTCGCATTAGATATGTGACTGTTGAGAGGCCTATTTTGACACCTAATGCGACGGCCAAGGGTAGTCGTCGCATTAGATGTGCACTGTTTGATTGCTAGATTGTTCACAAATTACAAAATGTACAATATTACAAAAGGATTAGCTCACAATATTGCAAAATGAAAAAATAAATAATAAAAAGAGAAAAATAATAATAAAAAAGGATTGTATTACTAATTGTTCACAAATGTACAATATTATAATATTAAACCTCATAGGACATATTATAAAATAATTGTTCACAAAAGTATCTACTGTTAAGATGTTTTTTATCCTCATCTCTTGTACAACACTGATAGCATCCAAATCACAAAGAATGTGATCCAAAAAACCCATAACAGAGAATGTCAAGAAACCATTAAGATCTCAAAATCAATCCCAAACTTCATTTTCGCTCAAATGTAGACAACACAAGACTCACTTTCTTTTGTCCCTGAAAATAAGGACCAAAACTATAAACTTTCAGCTAAAATTCAGATATCACGCCTATAAATCAAAAAATTATAACAGAATATGCAATAAAAGTTACTTTCGCTGGTCTATAGGACATAAAAATGAAACAACAAGAACTTGCTGAATTATTTAACTCAGTTGCTTTCAGGCCATTGTTATCTCACAAAAGCTAGAGAACCAAACTTAATAGTATATATTCATTGTCTTAGACATCCCTCTCGGATTCATTCTAACATTGTACATTTTTACGAGACAATCAACTGACTAGATACAAATACAAATGTTTTGCCTGGCCACATAATATCAGTTAACATACAAGTGAAACAAAATATTTAGCTGCATTTTAACACACACCAACAGAGATGTGTTTAAGAAATGCCATCTGAATTGTTAAAAAGACGTAGTGTAAATCTCAAGTTCTCAACCACAATCAACTTCAAAATTCCTTGCTTAAGGCTAAATCAATGGTACCTTTTTTGAGAACTTGAACCCACAACATATGTAGAAAAACATAGGAGTACTATGACAACACAAATATATCTAACAAAGAATCAAACATAAGACACAGAAGGACGAAGGTTGCCCATTCTAGTACCTGAAAGATTTAGTATTCAATGACATATATTAAGTAACACAAAGGTACATTGACAATCAGCTAAACGACTCAAGGCCTACCCAAGTTGAGTAGAAAATACCATCAGCAGGATTAAGGAATTTATAGAATGTAAAAACGTGCTTAAGCAGTTCAAGACATCAGTTGCATAACATGAAACTTAAAAAATGTGGAACAATTCGAGAAATTAAGAGTCCAAAAGCTTATCATTAAACAACAACATACCCAGTGAAATCACACAATGTGAGGTCTGAGGAGGGTAGATTGTACACAGACCATATCCTTACCTTGGATAGTATGGGTTATTTTCAAATGACCACCGACTCAAGAGAAACATAGAAAAGTCAATATAAATAATGAAAGTCAATAAGCCATGGTAAAGAAAAAAAGGAGCAGTAGCTACTACAAAGAAATAAGTTAATCAACGTATAATCTGCGTCAATATATGATCTTGATATGAAAAATTATAGAATCAAATGATTATTTTTTAAAACAAGCTGGGAAAGCACTACGCATTCTAATTGCAGAATATTGCCATAACAACTAACATAAGTTTGCAAGAAGAGAGAACAAAGGCCTAATACTTCAGAAAGAAAACATTAAAACCATAAATAATGTTCCTTATGTAATCCAATATACTCATGTATATAAGCTTATAAAAGGGTATAGTACTTTTCAAAGAAGATAACCTACAAAAGGCATCATCATATTATTATTACAGTATCCAAAATATGCTTCCTAT
Organism: Przewalskia tangutica; assembly: GCA_029844215.1. NCBI lineage: Eukaryota > Viridiplantae > Streptophyta > Magnoliopsida > Solanales > Solanaceae > Przewalskia > Przewalskia tangutica. The sequence continues at coordinate 136,338,572 of CM056718.1, read as the reverse complement.
TATTATTTCTTAAACTTTCCAGTTTTCCTTGGTCCAGGAACTTCCATTGTACAGTCCCTCAGGGACTTAGTTCACCTTTAGTTTCTTTTTCTGTACAAGACACCATTGACGTTTGACAAGATTAAAGTACTTACATTATTCTAATAGTAAGTGTAGGAATTATAATCGACGAAGCAACGATGGTAAAATCTGAGCAAATCTATACACATACAGTAATCTAACCTTGAATTAACAACGGTAAAACATGAAATGAGAAGGTAAAACGTAATATAACCTTGGAGAAGATGGAAGAACAGTTCGACGAAGTGCATGCGGCGACGAGTGGAAAACGGCGATGACGAGCAGTGGGAGAAGGGGATGGCGAAGGCGATGAGCAGTGGGGGAAGGGGGTGTGATGGCGATAGTGGGGGAAAGGGATGGAGACGGCGACAGTGGGGGAAGGGGGTGCGACGACTAGCAGTGGGGGAAGGCAAATATTTTTGGAGGGTTTATAAGTGGAGGGTAAATGAAAATATAAAACAAGGATTTAAGATTTTAAATCGTTGCCCGTCGCATTAGCCTCTTAAGGCCGTTGCATTAACATTCTATGAGTCGTTGCATTAGCCTTGGACAAATGAGTTGTTGCCTTAGATAGGCTAATGCGATGACCATGTTGAGATGTTGCATTAGACCATATGCGCCGTTGCATTAGCCTATCTAATGCGATGACCACGAATTATAACGTGTACCCGTCGCATTAGCCATATCTAATGCGACGACACTACAATGCCCGTCGCATTAGACCTACCTGAGGCGTCGCATTAGGTCAGAAATGTAGTAATGATATATGAAGAGATTGTTCGTACCATATGAGAGGATTATATTAAAGAGTAGTTACATTACTATTCATGTTAAATTTTCCTTTTTATTGAATTAAGTTTGACCAATTGATGTTGTACTTTTTCGAAAGGCCTTCTAGTAGCGTATTAATTTTGTTATGAACTATGACTTGCTCATTTGGTAAGATTGCATAAGAATTGGAAAAGTTTTGATGATTTTCACAACTTATGGAGTTTATGTCTGTAAGAAAAAATACAACTTAAGAAATCTAAATTGCATGTCAAAAAAAAACCCCAACTTCAAATCATCATGATTTCATGTCCAAAAAAACCTCAAATCCAAATTGCATGTCCCAAATTTTCTTCCAAATCTCATATTATCCTCTTGTTCTTTCTTCATGTCTACCTCAAAGAACACGTTTCACCATGCCCTTACGATTTCCAACATCAAGAATCACATCCCTATCGTTATTGAGATGGAAAACGTCCAATACGCGAGGTGGGCAGAATTATTTAAAGTTCACGCACACTCGCATCAAGTCTTTCATCACATCATCCCCTCGAAAACAGGCAAGAAGAAGATGCCTACCGCCGATGATGACCCTGCGTTATAGATGACTATTGATGCTACAATACTTCAGTGGATTATTCCACTATATCTACGAACCTTTTGCAGACGATTATTGAACTCGATGCCGCGACGATGGAAACTTGAAATAGGGTGTGTGATATATTTTAAGATAACAAACATTCCCGTGTCGTTACTCTTGAGCATGAATTTTCTCATGTCAATATGAAGGATTTTTCGAATGTCCCAGTCTATTGTAAAAAGGCTGAAGGAATTAGCGGATCAACTCAAGAATGTTGGTGCGCCCGTCATAAATGATCGTCTTGTTCTTCAGATGATTGCATGTCTATCCGAGGCTTATAATGGCATTAGGACGCTTCTTTGTCAAAGTAATCCTCTCCCACTGTTCTACCAGGCCCATTCCATGCTCAAATTAGAATAGACCGGTTAGGCTAAAAAGGCGGCTATCGGAGTAAATTTTGTCATTATGATGGCCACGTCTGATGACCCTCACTCATTCTTAGATAATTCTAGGCAAAATCGTAACAACAGTGGTGACAAAAAGGGTCAAAATCAAAAAAATAGTAGCAAGAACCGCGGTGGCGGCCATGGCAGTGATGGTGGCAGCGTCGACAGTCATGGCAATGACGGACGTGGTGGCAGCGGACCGGCTGTGTTCCAGCACCACTGGCTGCAGCCTTGGGCCAATGCATAGTGGCCGTGGGGCTGGTACATTGACCAGTGGCCCACACCACCCTTTTCTTATTTTCCATTAAATTGGGCCAAGCCTAATTACGCCCAACAGGACCCAGTTGCCCAGCAGAATCAGACTGGGCTCTGTCATCAGGCTGGCCTGCTTGGGCATCGGTGTTACACCCAGTAAGTCCAGGACATGTAGAAGAGAATGTACGAAAGGAAACAAGACTTGGAAATTGGTACGGCAGGAAGAATTGTTTTTCCGACGGAAAATGTTCCGAACGTCGGAAAGGAAAAATGTTCGTTATTGAGAATTGGATTCTCAAAATACATTATTTGAAGAGTTTGAGACTTAGTAATATTATGGAAATTTATTGTTACGGATTTGGTCACGTGGGGCCCACCCGAGGAATTTTACATTTTGTGGGACCCGAGGTTGCGGAATTTTATGGACGAATGAGAGAGGCGACACGTGGCACTCCCACGTGTGGTCTTGAGCGAATTGGAGGAGGGTAAAATGGTCATTGACCATCTTGAAAGATAAGTCTTGGCGTGACATTGTTGGAGTCAACTAGTCCACATAAGCTTGATCCAGTGAAACACATCCAAGCCACACATTTGTTGTAACCTAAGCCCTCCAATGTTTTATATAAGCTCACTACTAGTGCAAGACTTGCTCTTAACACTTAGAAAAATTTCACATTTTCTTGTCCACAAAAGCTTGCTCTCGGCTTAGGTGCCTTGCCACAAAAATTTTGCAAATATTGTCCATTAGCCTCAAGACTTAAACCCAAGGTTCATAAGGGTATTTTAAGGTTATCTCAATAGAAAGATTTGGAAAAGCATTTTCACATTAGTCGCAAGGCGGAAACTATGGGAGTTCTTGACTTTGAAGTTGGAACTTGAAGATGGGTTCTTCATAGGCCTCAGGAGTGCTTGGGCGGATTGGAACCTAAGGAAAGGAGCTAAGAATTTTCTAAGGCGCGACTTTGAATCTTGGAAATTATAAGGGCTTATAAAGGTATAATCTTGTCGTTTTAGTAGTTAAGAGTTACTACTTGTTGTAGCTATAGATAGTAGCAAGCATGAAGTATATATTATGTAGTTGGACAAGTATATTGGCTATTGGAACCCTAATCCGAAAACTAGCATGTTAGCCTTAAGACTACAATTCAAGTTGATTATTCGTTTAAGCGTCGCATGTTGTATAAAGAAGGAAATTGTAGTTATTGAAGTTGTTTATAACTATATAACATGTTAGACCTTAGAACTTGGAATTGGAAAAGGATTGGAAAAGACTTTGAATTGTTAGTATGTTGGCCGAGAATGGCTAGTGAAGTTTGAACTACTTTGTATATAATTGTGGGGCGGAATTTTACACGTAGTGTAAGGCGTGTAATCCCCTTTGTTTGATTGTTGTTTGGGGCCTTAAATGTGGCGTGTTGGTTATTGTATTCGACCTTGAAAAAGGTGGCAAAGTGAGTAGAAACAAAGGAAGTGTTGCCCGATTTTCCGTAGAATTAGAGACCAAATACTTAGTATTTTTCTACGTAGAGACTAGAAGTTGATAGTATTGTTGTGACCATTATAGGTTGACACTTCCACACGCGTATTCGGCAGCTTGTGGAATTAGCGAAAAGGTATGTGAACTATCTCCTCTTCTAGCATGATTCCTTAAGATAAAGAAAGTATGTTCTACTCGCAAATGATCCATTCCTTGGTTGTATTTGGATTGCCTAAAGTAGAATTTGTTCTATGTGCTTCCTTGATTGTACTTTGATGTTTAAATTGTAAGTCGTATAATCCATTTCCTTAGTGAAGTTTGGATTCTTAAAAGTGAAAGTATTTTACTTAAAGTACATAGAGTCTTGAAAAGGAAGTGGTTTCTAAACCTTTTGGATAGTGCCTTAGTTCCAAAACCTAAAGGTCATTAAAATGACTTTAGAAGTCGAGGAGTGATTTACTTAATTGTTTAAAAGAGGAGAAATGACATGATTTAAGAGAAGAAACTTGTTTTCTATATATTAAGAGACTTGAAGTGTTTTGAAAGTTAAGGGACTTAAAGAGTTTTAAAATATGTGATACTTGTCCCATTTTAAACGTATAAGTCCCTCGGATAGGAATTGTATTTGGCGAAGGTATAAAGTGAATATAACGACTTTATGGGAAGTTGGTTATATTTGCTTTATGGAAAGATAAATGACTCGATTTTAATGAAAAGGCAACTTGATTTTAAGGCATCAATTGCCTAAAGTTTAGTAATAAAATAAGTTACTTGGTTTCTAAAGGTTAAGAGACTAAGTGTATTTTTAAAAGTTAAGAAAATCGATTTGAAAGTATTTAATACTTGGATTTTAATAAGTATAAGTCTCTTGGTTATAAAAGGAATGGATATGTCTAAAACCATAAAGGGTTATAACGGCTTTATGGGAAGTCGGTTATAACGGCTTTATGGAAAGTTTAGAAAGTTGTCTATTTTGATTAATCGACATAAGTTGCCTAGATTGTAAAAGAAAATTTGAGTTACTTGATTTCAAGTGTTGAAATAAGCTTTCAAAAAAATGTAGTAACTTACTTTGAAAATAGACACGCCGATACTACGTGTTAGTATCTTGGGATTTTTCACAAAAGGAGTCTCTTGAAAAGATTAGTACTTTGGCTTGATAAATTGAGAATTTGTCTAAGTGTGCCTTGATTAGTACTTTGGCTTGATTAATTGAGAATTAGTCTAAGTGTGCCTTGATTAGTACTTTGGCTTGTTAAATGAGAATAATCCTATCGTGCCTTGATTAGTACTTTGGTTGTTAATTGAGAATTATTCTAAGTGTGCCTTGATAAGTACTTTGGCTTGATAATTGAGAATTATTCTATGTGCCTTGATTAGTACTTTGGCTTGATTAATTGGGAATTGCCTATGTGTGCGGTGATAGCCTTTGAGTGCAAGTACTATGTTTTATTACGTTGTCGCGACTCTCGGTTGAAGGGTGGTCACCGTTGTAAGTTCTTGACGCATCGGTGATGTGGGATTCCACGGGTATGCTTCCGTTATTGGTAGTACTTGGGTTAAATTCGGATTCTTTTATAAAAGACATGGTAGTGCTTATGTCTTGTTTGTGGTCAGTCGAGATAGGGTAAGAGTATATGTGAGGGTAAACCCCAAGACGCTATACCACCGCTTTACCACCTTCTCCGGGTAGAGTATATGTGAGGTAAACCCCAAGACGCTATACCACTGCTTTACCACCTTCTCCGTGGTAGAGTATATGTGAGGTAAACCCCAAGACGCTATACCACCGCTTTATCACCTTCTCCAGGTAGAGTATATGTGAGGTAAACCCCAAGACGCTATACCACCGCTTACCACCTTCTCGAGGTAAGAGTATAAGTGAGGGTAAACCCCAAGATGTTATACCACCGGTGGACTTGGTGTTCATGTATGCCTATTGGTGTTGTACTATATCATGGATCACGGTGAGGAAAGATTCCACGCATGATTGATGTTATGGGCGTGAGACCCATGGTTATAATTGAGTAATGACTCAGGGCTGCGTCCCCGACTTGATGTGGATCGCTATGTATTATATCGTAGGTTGGCTATCATACATGTCTCCCGCTTTGTTTAGATCATATGATTTTATTACGATTGCTCACATACTTGGTACATTCTTCGTGATCGACCTCCTTCGGGCCGCGTTCATGCCGCAGTTTAGGTACGCTGTTCGGTGATCGGCAGCGTAGGATCTGCTCGGGGTTTTGGATAGCTCCTCTGCTCGTGAGTTTATCTTTTGGTATATATCCTTGATGTGCTTTGTATGATTTTGGGTACGGGGCCTCATTCCGTCATAGTTCAAGATAACTCTTGAGGTCCGTATTCATATGTGGATTGGACCTACGATGTTGTGTCATTGTTTATGTATATACGGCCTTTGTCGGCTTTGCTTGCACGCACGTTTATTTTAAAGAAAAAAAAATGAGTGTTACTAATTTCCGCAATGTACTTAGTTGTTAAGGTAGAAGGTGCCTGTGTAGGGAACGACCACGCCCGGGTTCGGTGTGACAGAGTGGTATCGTGAGCAATCCTGAATGTCTACAGACCGTGTCTAGTAGAGTCTTGCTTATCGGTGTGTTGCGCCACACCCATAAACAGGAGGCTACAGGACATTTAGGAGTTGGTTTCTATTCTTCTCATTACGAGATCGTGCCATGAGCCGTGTTAGTAAGATGATTCCTCTCGACGTATTTTTGTTACTGCCTATGCCTCGAGAGGGCAACATGGCCTGAAGGGCAAAGGAGTAGCGAGCTACTAGTCGACTCAGAGAGTTGATAGGGCTCGTGCCTGTGGTATACCTGGATGTTGTTCCACATCGGCAAGTTCTTCTGCGCTGTTTTGAGACCCCAAAGACGAGCCTCTGATTCTCGGTTAGGAGAAGACTTTAGGAGTCGCGAGGAAGCGATTATGTTATTGACCAAGTTAGCAGCTACGCTTTCCACAGCGAGGAGTTGTTCGCCAAGATGCACAGTGTACAGAGGAAGAGGGCCATGAGATCGGCGTAAGAGGGCTAGACCGGTTGGTTATCCGGTGAGTTTTGGGCGAGTCGCCTCAAGAAATGAGTGAGGTATTCGTCCCCTACCCGGTACATACCCCGCTCACGGTGGGAGATTTGACCCCACAGTATTTAGGAGCGGTCCAAGCTCCCGGGTCGAGGTTCTCAGAGGAGCAGAGGACCTTCTGGTCGAGGCCACCTATTCCTCGCCAGATCGGATGGTAAGCATCATTCGGGAAATGTCGTTATGACAGATGGTTGTTACTATTGTGGCCCGCCACAAGAAGTGGGAATGCCGGTTAGAAGGAGCGCGGTAGGGTGGCTCACCTTTGAGGCCGTAGTTGGTTCCCCTTCCTCCGCGTGCGTCCCCGAGCGGTGTTCATGTCACCCGGGTATCGAGGTCGTGGGGAGTTTATAGTTCGCGGTCCTTGAACCGCATAGATGACGTGACTCTTCGGACAGATCGTGAGAGGCGACATCGCGTAGGGTACAGTATATTTCGACTCTTTTGAATCATACGTGCTTTGATAGATTCAGATTTTGCCCTAAGATATATGTTTTCTTGTGTTGCTAGCAGTTATAAGTGATAGTTCCCCAAAGGTAGGAATACTTTGATTACTAAGGTGTGGAGTTAAGAATGTTGACAAGAATGATAAGTGAACTGAGACTATAGTTGTGTAGAGTTCACACGTAGTAATTGCCCACGATGCTGTAAGACCAATAGGAAGATCAGTAGAAATACTTCGACCTATGTGACGAACCTCTAGTAATTGGGATAGGGTAAGAAGTACCTTGAGATAAGAGAGAGATTTATTTCAGGCTAAGAACAAGAAGTTAAGTGTGACGATGAGTCGGGTTATAGACTCATTTCGGGTCAACCGATAGTATGGAATCGGGTGAATGTCAGATAGAAATGGTCCCGTTATGTGATAGGGTCCCGGGATGCCGGCCCAAGTTGAGTTAATCGTTATACGAGTTCGTGGACGCGTTCCACGAACTAGGTCGTAAGGACCGGTAAGAGCCTTAACGGAGTGTAATTAACAATATGGCCAAGTTTGGATAGTAACTCCAAGTATTGGATAATAGAAACAAAATTTGATATTTTTTTCGTTTACTATATGATTTTGGAAGTAAGAGAAAGTATGATAAGTAAGGAAAGAAAGGACCCTCTAAGGATCCGTGTTTTGGGAAAGATCAGAACCTTCGAGTTTTGTGAGAAGGGGTCGCGATGGAAGGTCCATTATTATGTTTACGTATGTTAGGTGATGGCCATGTGTGTGGCATCGTTGGTCTTGTGCGATTTTGATTGTTAGGCATAGTATAGAGATTATGCCGAGTTTGTATAGAGTGACAATCGACTAAGAACATTCGGGACGAATGTTTCTAAGGGGAAGAATGTTACACCAGTAAGTCCGGACATGTAGAAGAGAATGTACGAAAGGAAACAAGACTTGGAAATTGTACGGCGGGAAGAATTGTTTTTCCGACGGAAAATGTTCGAACGTCGGAAAGGAAAAATGTTCGTTATTGAGAATGGATTCTCAAAATACATTATTTGAAGAGTTTGAGACTTAGTAATATTATGGAAATTTATTGTTACGATTTGGTCACGTGGGCCCACCCGAGAATTTTACATTTTGTGGACCCACGAGGTCATGGAATTTTATGGACGAATGAGAGGCGACACGTGGCACTCCCACACGTGGTCTTGAGCGAATTGGAGGAGGGTAAAATGGTCATTGACCATCTTGAAAGATAAGTCTTGGCGTGACATTGTTGACAAGTCAACTAGTCCACATAAGCTTGATCCAAGTGAAACACATCCAAGCCACACATTTGTTGTAACCTAAGCCCTCCAATGTTTTATATAAGCTCACTACTAGTGCAAGACTTGCTCTTCTAACACTTAGAAAAATTTCACACATTTTCTTGTCCACAAAAGCTTGCTCTCGGCTTAGGTGCCTTGCCCACACAAAAATTTTGCAAATATTGTCCATTAGCCTCAAGACTTAAACCCAAGGTTCATAAGGGTATTTTAAGGTTATCTCAATAGAAAGATTTTGGGAAAAACGCATTTTCACGTTAGTCGCAAGGCGGAAACTATGGGAGTTCTTCAACTTTGAAGTTGGAACTTGAAGATGGGTTCTTCATAGGCCTCTAAGGAGTGCTTGGAGCGGATTGGAACCTAAGGAAAGGAGCTAAGAATTTTCTAAGGCGCGACTTTGAATCTTGGAAATTATAAGGGCTTATAAAGGTATAATCTTGTCGTTTTAGTAGTTAAGAGTTACTACTTGTCAGAGTATAGATAGCAAGCATGAAGTATATATTATGTAGTTGGACAAGTATATTGCTATTGGAACCCTAATCCGAAAACTAGCATGTTAGCCTTAAGACTACAATTCAAGTTGATTATTCGTTTAAGCGTCGCATGTTGTATAAAGAAGGAAATTGTAGTTATTGAAGTTGTTTATAACTATATAACATGTTAGACCTTAGAACTTGGAATTGGAAAAGGATTGGAAAAGACTTTGAATTGTTAGTATGTTGGCCGAGAATGGCTAGTGAAGTTTGAACTACTTTGTATATAATTGTGGGGCGGAATTTTACACGTAGTGTAAGGCGTGTAATCCCCTTTGTTTGATTGTTGTTTGGGGCCTTAAATGTGGCATGTTGGTTATTGTATTCGACCTTGAAAAAGGTGGCAAAGTGAGTAGAAACAAAGGAAGTGTTGCCCGATTTTCCGTAGAATTAGAGACCAAATACTTAGTATTTTTCTACGTAGAGACTAGAAGTTGATAGTCTTGTTGTGACCATTATAGGTTGACACTTCCACATACGGCGTATTCGGCTTAGCTTGTGGAATTAGCCGAAAAGGTATGTGAACTATCTCCTCTTCTAGCATGATTCCTTAAGATAAAGAAAGTATGTTCTACTCCCTAAATGATCCATTCCTTGGCTGTATTTGGATTGCCTAAAGTAGAATTTGTTCTATGTGCTTCCTTGATTGTACTTTGATGTTTAAATTGTAAGTCGTATAATCCATTTCCTTTGTGAAGTTTGGATTCTTAAAAGTGAAAGTATTTTACTTAAAGTACATAGAGTCTTGAAAAGGAAGTGGTTTCTAAACCTTTTGGATAGTGCCTTAGTTCCAAAACCTAAAGGTCATTAAAATGACTTTAGGGGAGTCAAGGGAGTGATTTACTTAATTGTTTAAAAGAGGAGAAATGACATGATTTAAGAGAAGAAACTTGTTTTCTATATATTAAGAGACTTGAAGTGTTTTGAAAGTTAAGGGACTTAAAGAGTTTTAAAATATGTGATACTTGTCCCATTTTAAACGTATAAGTCCCTCGGATAGGAAATTGTATTTGGCGAAGGTATAAAGTGAATATAACGACTTTATGGGAAGTTGGTTATATTTGCTTTATGGAAAGATAAATGACTCGATTTTAATGAAAAGGCAACTTGATTTTAAGGCATCAATTGCCTAAAGTTTAGTAATAAAATAAGTTACTTGGTTTCTAAAGGTTAAGAGACTAAGTGTATTTTTAAAAGTTAAGAAAATCGATTTGAAAGTATTTAATACTTGGATTTTAATAAGTATAAGTCTCTTGGTTATAAAAGGAATGGATATGTCTAAAACCATAAAGGGTTATAACGGCTTTATAGGAAGTCGGTTATAACGGCTTTATGGAAAGTTTAGAAAGTTGTCTATTTTGATTAATCGACATAAGTTGCCTAGATTGTAAAAGAAAATTTGAGTTACTTGATTTCAAGTGTTGAAATAAGCTTTCAAAAAAAATGTAGTAACTTACTTTGAAAAATAGACACGCCTTGATACTACGGGTGTTAGTATCTTGGGATTTTTCACAAAAAGGAGTCTCTTGAAAAGATTGTTACTTTGGCTTGATAAATTGAGAATTTGTCTAAGTGTGCCTTGATTAGTACTTTGGCTTGATTAATTGAGAATTAGTCTAAGTGTGCCTTGATTAGTACTTTGGCTTGTTAAATGAGAATAATCTTATTGGTGCCTTGATTAGTACTTTGGTTGTTAATTGAGAATTATTCTAAGTGTGCCTTGATAAGTACTTTGGCTTGATAATTGAGAATTATTCTATGTGTGCCTTGATTAGTACTTTGGCTTGATTAATTGGGAATTGCCTATGTGTGCCGGTGATAGCCTTTGAGTGCAAGTACTATGTTTTATTACGTTGTCGCGACTCTCGGTTGAAGGTCGGTATGCAGTGTTGTAGATTCTTGGGACGTCTGAAGCGGTGATGTGGATTCCACGGGTATGCTTCCGTTATTGGTAGTACTTGGGTTAAATTCGGATTCTTTTATAAAAGACATGGTAGTGCTTATGTCTTGTTTGTGGTCACGAGATAGGGTAAGAGTATATGTGAGGGTAAACCCCAAGACGCTATACCACTGCTTTACCACCTTCTCCAGGTAGAGTATATGTGAGGGTAAACCCCAAGACGCTATACCACTGCTTTACCACCTTCTCCAGTGGTAGAGTATATGTGAGGTAAACCCCAAGATCTTATACCACCTGCTTTACCACCTCTCGGGTAGAGTATATGTGAGGGTAAACCCCAAGATGTTATACCACCCGCTTTACCACCTTCTCGGGTAAGAGTATAAGTGAGGGTAAACCCCAAGATGCTATACCACGGTGGGACTTGGTGTTCATGTATGCCTATTGGTGTTGTACTATATCATGGATCGCCGGTGAGGAAAGATTCCACGGCATGATTGATGTTATGGGCGTGAGACCCGTGGTTATAATTGAGTAATGACTCAGGGCTGCGTCCGACTTGATGTATCGCTTATGTATTATGATCGTAGGTTGGCTATCATACATGTCTCGCTTTGTTTAGATCGTTATGATTTTATTACGATTTCTGCTCACATACTTGGTACATTCTTCGCATCGACCTCCTTGGCCGTGCGTTCACGCCGCAGTTTAGGTACGCTGTTCGGTGATCGGCAGCGTAGGATCCTGCCGGGGTTTTGGATAGCTCCTCTGCTCGTGAGTTTATCTTTTGGTATATATCCTTGATGTGCTTTATGCAGTTTGGGTACTGGCGGGCCTTGTCCGTCCATAGTTCAAGATAACTCTTGAGGTGCGTATTCATATGTGGGATTGGACTCATTTACAGTGTTGTGTCTGTTGTTTATGTATATATGGCAGCCTTGCCGGCTTTGCCCTTGCACGTACGTTTATTTTAAAGAAAAAAAAATGGTATTACTAATTTCCATGATACTTAGTTGTTAAGGTAGAAGGTGCCTGGGTAGGGCACTCCACGCCCGGTTCGGGGTGTGACAATCGGCCTCAACAGTCATTCAATGTTGTGGGTCCAACTTCGGTTGCGACATATACATATATTGAGGCCGCGATACATACACTTATATTAAATCATCCGGACGCAAATTGGTACATGAACACTGGTGCCACTTCTCATATGACATTCACGCCAGGTAATCTCTCGTCTTATTTCAATTTGAGCAATAATCATGACATAATTATTGGTAATGACAATTCAATTTCAATTATTGGTTATGGTCACACAAATTTGTTCCCCCCACATTCACCTCTAGTCCTGAAATATGTCATTTATACCCCCACTTAACTAAAAATTTGGTGTCTGTCCGAAAATTCACAACTGATAATTGGATTTATGTTAACTTTGACACTTTTAAATTTTCTGTGAATGATTTCACGTTGGGGATACCTCTAATGAGATGTAATAGTCGGGGAGAGCTTTATCCAATCACCACCACCACCATTTCCACGAGTCAAGCCTCACCATTAATGTTTGTCGCTCACTCCTTACTTGTGACATGCTCGTTTGAGTCATCCGGGGTGTCTGTTATTTCGTCTCTTAAAAATAATAATTTTATTGATTGTAAGAGTACGTGTAATACTCATATTTGTCCTTGTCCTCTAGAGAAATAGGTCAGATTACCTTTTGTAGCCTCTAATTCTGGTACATTGATGTTTTTTTACATTATTCATAGTGATTTATGGACATCTCCCGTTTTGAGCAATCGTTATTGTGTGTTATTCTTGGATGATTATTCTATTTTTTGTGGACAACCTTTGTCTAAAAAGTCTTAAGTTTTTTCCACTTTTTTTAAATTTAGAGCATTCATCCGTACCAATTTGAACGGAAAATTAAAAACATTAAATGTGAAAATGGCAGAGAATATGACAATGAGCCGTTTTAAAAATTTTGTGACACTAATGGCATATCTTTTTGGTTTTCATGTCCTCATACGTCCTCACAAAATGGGAAGGCCGAAAGAAAAATTTGCACCATTAATAATATTGTCCGAACCTTACTAGCCCATGCTTCATTATCTCATTCCTTTTGACATCATGCTTTACAAATGACTACTTACCTCCTTAACATACTTCCTAGCAAAAGTTTGGCATATCAATCACCTCTTAAAATTCTTTATCAAAAGGAACCCTCGTATTCTCATCTTAGGGTGTTTGTGCTATCCAGCTTTTCCGTCCACTACAATTAACAAACTTCAAGCCTGTGCTACCGCTTGTGTATTTTTGGGTTATCCATCTAATCATCGTGGTTACAAATATTTTGATTTATCTTCGAATAAAATCATAATTAGTCACCATGTTATTTTTAATGAAACTTAATTTCTGTTGGCTAAATTATCTAATTACGTGTCCAATACTTATAATTTTTTGGATGATGGACTTTCACCGTACGTCATACATCACTTAGCCCAATAGACCTGTGATCCTGATTACGCCAAGAGCCCGCCCAAATAGTCACGCAGACGCCTGCTTTCTACCAGCGGACCACCTGCACGCCAACACTGTCTCCCGATCTTGGCCTAGTTCCATCACCACTACGTCTGCGTTTTGGGCCAACATGCCCACTACCTGCTGGTCAGTCCAGACCAGACCCATAACCAACTCAAAACATATCCCTTTCTATTTTGAGTCAAGGGCCCGTTACTCGTAGCCAATGAGATATCTTTAAACCTAAATGATATTTTAATCTAAATTCTAATGTTACTAAATCGCCCCTAACACGTAACCCAATGTCTACCCTTCATGACCCAAGTTGGAAAATGGTCACGGATGATGAATATAATGCACTTATTAAAGATAAGATATGAGAGTTGATGCCTCGTCCGTATGGTGTCAATATTATTCGTTCTATGTGGATTTTTACTCATAAGGAAAATTCTGATTGTTCTTTTGAGAGGCATAAGACTCGACTTGTAGGTGATGGTAAAACTCAACAGGTTGGCGTGGATTGTGGAGACACATTTAGTCCGGTGGTCAACCGAATATCATACGCACTGTTCTCAGTCTAGCTCTCTCGAAAGCATGCCTCATTCATCAATTAGATGTGAAAAATACTTTCTTACACGGTGATCTCAAGGAGACAATATACATACATCAATCCTTGGATTTTAGGGACCTCGATTATCGTAATCATGTTTGTTTACTCAAGAAGTCCTTATATGGGTTGAAGCAGGCCCCATGAGCTTGGTATAAGAGGTTTGCAGATTATGTGTCTACTATTGGATTTTCTCACAACATGTCTGATCATTCTCTGTTCATCTATCGTCGTGGTATTTCTCTGGCATATATTCTGTTATATGTGGATGATATTATATTGACTGCCTCTTCTAATAATCTGCGCAAATCTATCATGTCTCTTCTTAGTTCAGAGTTTGCTATGAAAGACTTGGGGCCCTTGAGTTATTTTTTAGATATAACTGTTACTCGTCATGCAGGTAGTATATTTTTATCACAGAGAAAGTATGTGGCTGTGATTATTGAGAGGGATGGCATGTCATCTTGTAAGTCTACTTCTACTTCAGTTGATACCAAACCGAAACTAAGTGATAATTCTAGTACACCATACGACGATCCCACCCACTATCATTGTCTTGTAGGAGCTCTTCAGTATCTTACTTTCACGAGGCCCGTTATTACTTATGCAGTGCAGCACATGTATTATTTATGCATGATCCGAGGGATGTGCACATGCATGCGCTCAAACGCATTATACGATACATACACATCACACTTGATTATGATTTGCATTTATATCCATCCTCCGTCTCTACTCACGTGTCTTATATAGATGATGATTGGGGTGGATGTACAGATACTAGACGTTCAACATCTGATATTGTATGTTTCTTGGTGATAACTTGGTCGACAAAACGTCAGACTACTTTATCATGATCCAGTGCAGAGGCTGAGTATCGAGGGATAGCCAATGTGGTGGCTGAGTTATGTTGGCTACGTAATCTTCTATTAGAGCTCCACTTTCATAATCAGAAAGCTACATTGTCTACTATGATAATGTTAGTGTAGTCTATCTCTATGGGAATCCGATTCAACATCAACGCACTAAACATATCGAGATGGATATTCACTTTGTTCGCGAAAAGGTAACTCGTGGACAAGTACATGTCTTGCATGTCTCTTCACAGTACCAAATTATTGATATATTTACTAAGGGTCTTCCCTTGATTCTGTTTGAAGATTATAGGGACAATTTCAGCGTACGACAACCGCCCTCTATGACTGCGGGGTGATAGAAAGGGGATACACGGTCAAAACGTGTATACCACTTGGACCAAATTTGTATATTAAATTACAATATTTATAGAATTTTTGTACAAGTATAATTATGGTATTAGTATTGTATTAGAAAAATGTATTAGTCTTGTTTTAGAAAAAAGATAGATTTATTTTCCATATTTAGATATTGCTTATAATGTATATATACCTCTTCATTAATGAAAATAATCAACGGATTATATTTTTTTTAATAAATTATTTATATTTTAACACCATTTTATATTGCTGACTCTTTAAAATGTTAAGTTATAGATATTACTGAATGTGTTATAAATAAATACTTTGTGCTGTTTGAATTAGTGGTTAAGAGTATTTTGAGGCCACTTGACTGGATATTTCAAACAAATTCTCTTGGATAACGTGTTCAACACTTCAACTCGAAGACTTTTGATGCTAAGTATTAAAATATTTATGAGGGAATTCCTTACAGCTTGACACCAAGAAAATTTTCCGTTCGTTTTAGAGTTACTGTCCGTTTGATCGGGCTTTTGAAAAGATCAAAAGTGCTTTTGAAAGGTCAAAATCACTTTTAACATTTTTTTTTGGATGTTTGACTGAAAAGTCAAAAGTGCTTTTGACCTCTAGAAGCATTTTTGGCCTCTACTTTTTAGAAGTAGAGGCAAAATCTCTTTTGATTTTGTCAATTTCTAGTTAAAAATATTTTTTATTGACAACCAAACACCTAACAATTTTTTGATAAAAAAATTCTACTCCTAAAAACTCTACTTCTAAAAGCTCTTTTTAATAAGCTGTACCAAACAGACACTAGTGGTTAAAAACATCTGAATTGTCATTTTCTCGTGAATTTCACACTCCAAACTATCAATTATTTTCTTTTCATACTTTAACTATCACTATTTATTTATTTATTAAAACAGACCTTAAAGTTGATTATGCCAACTATCAGTTGTTTCTTTTTTCTATCTGAATTATCAATTAGGTGTATTTTAATATATAAATGATGATAGTTGAAATAAAAAAATGAAACAACCGATAATTCGGATGTAAATTTAATGAAAAGTGATAATTCAAATATATTTTTGATCATTATATCTTAATTTTATGAAGTATACAAAATCTTAAAAAACACTATGGAGAAAAGGGAAATTAGGAAACCCACCTCATTTTGTCCCCATACTCCTACAGTGCGAAAAAATTGGCAACTTTCACACAATTCCTGTAAACACACGTACCTTTGTGTCTTGTTTCGTAGATCCATGTGAGGGAATAGAAAGTGGAGAATGACACTTCGTATTCGTGGTCATACTTAATTGCCATTTTTCCTAGTGACTCAATTTTATTTTTCTTTTAGAATAATTTGTCTGATCTTATTTATGCACGTGAAGCAATAGAGAATTTTTATTTTTATTAAGATTTTGGACTGATTAGTTAATGGATTTGGCATTTGGTTAGCCATAATTTACAGATTGTGAAAAAAAAAACACATTTTGTCCTTTTATCTCTTGGTAAGTAAAAGTACAAGAGTGTCCCTCATGCTTTTTCGGTTTTGAGCTTGTCGTACGGAGATTGCCTAATGCGATTTATTTTTCAGTAAGATTTGTCGGCTATTATATTGAAATGAGATTTATCTTATGCCACCAAAGGCTAGAGCGACTGTAAGTTTCTTTGTAAAAACTAAATAAATAAAGACTACAAGAGAAATGAGATAGTGTAACCCTTTTACTTTGTTTCTTTGGGTGATCGGGTGGACCGGTGATTATTAGGGAAGGTTAAAGAGGAGGTAATATATGATGAAATTTTTCGAAACTTCACGTTCTCTCCTCCTTGTATAACATTAATCGTCGAATGGCAGTATGTTTCATTACTTGGGCCTAAAATAAGTTTTTGATCTTGTATCTCACCTTATTTTTCTTTGGACACAGAATTGTGACAAAATATCAATTTTCTATACTTTAATGAAATGGACCGGTGATTATTAAGGAAGGTTAAAGAGGAGGTAATATATAATGTAAAATTTTCAAGTTTCACGTTCTCTCCCCCTTATATAACATTAATCGTCGAATGACAATATGTTTCATTACTTGGGTGGAAAAGAATTTTTGATCTTTGTTAATGTTAGGATTGGTATCATGACATTTTTCCTAACATATCGTTTTCCAGAAAATATTGGAACAAATGTCTTGACATTTGGGCTAACATTCTGGTAACAATTTTGCCTATCTTCATGGACTGTTTTTCAGGAAATTGTGACCTTATTTAACACATGACAAATTGACTTGGCAAAGATTATTTAAAGCAGATTATGATCGATGAAGACCAAGTCCAAGTGGAGCATAACTTGAGGAGCAAGACGTGAAAGAAAAAGTCCAAGCTGTTGAGAAATTCTCTCCTAAAGTTTCTGTCACACGTGACCACTTTTAGCTCAACCTCTACAACCAATTGATGAGATTTTAAGGAGGACTCTCTACTATAAATAGAGAGGACAGATCAGTGAATCAATATCCAGAAACAAAATGTAAAAATACCAAGAGAGTTTCAAGGATTTCTTCTCGTAAACTGATCACAAAATGTTGCCTGAGTTTGTGACAACATTCTACATGACATTTCAGTCGCTGTTTCAGATTCTAGATTAACTTTGTATGGAACGATTGTAATGAGATGTTTGTCACTTCTATTTAGATATATTTTTCAGGCATAAGTCATCTGCGACTTAACATTTTTATTCCTTTTGTATCATCTTGTAAATCTTGTAAAGAAAGGAATATATCAATTGTATATACATATATATACAATACTTTTGGTCATTGACCATCATGGGTTATATTAATATATAACCTATGAAAATTAAACTTTTGTGTCTTTATTATTTCCGCTGCATTTTACTCTTCAAAGGTTTTATTCTGTTTTTAACTGAACACTGTTTTTACTGAAATGTCGTCAGTTATGTCAGATGACATTTTCGCCGACATTTGCAAACTGTTCCAGCATTCAAATTGAGTTAATTTCCAGTTTGTTTTTATTATTCCATAGTTGTACCCCCGGGACCCAACAAGTGGTATCAGAGCCGATACTTAACACAATAAGTGATTGGTCCTTTTATTTGACTATGGTTCCGACTAATTCAAATATTGGTAGACTTTCCATTTTAAATGGTTCAATCTATATCTATTGAGGATTCCCTACGCTCTCACATCAAATCAATTGATGTTAGAGCATGAAGATCTATAACCAATGGGTATGTTGTTCCAAATGTTGCCGCCGGATTATGAAGGTGGCATTCTAAACCTGAATCCAAATGGACGGTGGAAGAAACCAATAATACTAGCTTAACAAAAAAGTCTTAAATGCAATTTTTGGATGGGTTGATATTCACATGTTCAAACTCATTCAAAACTGTCCAACGGCTAAGGATTAATGAGATACTTTGCAAATTCATTGTAAATGTAGCTCAAGTGTCCGTCGAACAAAGCTACACATAATCATGAGCAAATATGAACATTTAAGGATGGAAGAAGCGGATGATATTAAAATTTTATTTAGAGAAGTTGAATTGATTGACATCTTTATAAATGTCAAGTGTTTGGAGAACCATTAACCAACACTCAACTTCTTGAAAAGGCTCTCTGTTCTATTCCTGAAAAGTTCAATTTAAAGATATGTGTCATTGAAGAAGCCCACCTTCATACCTTGATGAACATTCTCAAAACCTATGATATGAACATTGAGAATCAAAGGAAGTCCACTAGAAGAGGAAGAAGATCATGAAATTAAATCACAAGCACTGCTGGCCACTGTTTACGAACAACCCCTGTCTGATAATGAAAATGTCATCTGTAATGTTGCCAGATGTCACGACATTTTAGGCAACATCTGAAACGACATCTGCATCTCCAGCAACATCTGAAAGGTACATATTCTTTAACTATCCTGATGTTAACAGCGTAAGTGATTTTATTTCTAGTGGTGAGGCTGAGAGTATGGATCAAGTTTAATGCAAAGATGACATGATTAATGAATTACAAAACATTTGTAAAACACTAATCATAGAATCCAAGTATCTTGAGACAAAAGTAATATCTTTAACTCGTGAGAATGTAGATCTAAAAGACACAATAACCCTACTAGAGGTTGCACTTACCAAATAGGATACTGCATTCGGTAAGATTCGTGCAAAATTGAATTTAGCCAAAAGAAACCTTCCGTAAGATCTACTCATGAACTTCTAAATTGAAAGAGATACTCAGCTTTAGGAAACCTCCACATGCAGGTATTGGGTATGAAAACTCTCTTAAAACTTTCTGCTCTAGTTTATTTGACAAAAATGAGAAAATGTGCTTTGTAAAAGAAAAGTGATTAAACAATAGGTCCTCATATAAGTCAAAAGGATATGAAGTTTGTGTGCCGTCATTGTAACTTCCCTATTTTTTTTAAACCGTATTGTTTTTCAAACTTCAGAATTCTGTGAGCGAAATGTTGCCTAAAATGTTGTCCAACATTTCTGAGCTGAAATGTAAAAATGTTTTAAAAGAGTTTGAGATCCCAAACATGTTGAAACTTGTAATGTTGTGATAAATGCTTTAAGAACTAACATTGCAGATTTTTGGTACTTTGATAGTGGATGTTCTTACCACATGACAGATACAAAGGAGTTTCTAAAGAACTGTGAGTTATTCAATGGAGTTAACGTAACTTATGGAGGTGGGAATAAAAGAATTGGAAAAGAAATCTTGGATGTTCCTGAATGTCCAAACTTTAAGAAATGTCTTATCTTACACGATTGAAGGTTTAATGGCTAAATTGATGAGCCAATTGTGTAATGACAATCTGGAGGTGAAATTTAATAAGAATTCTTGAAAAGTTACGAATGAAGCTAATGAGTGTGTCGAATGAGGTACTAGAACAAGTGATAATTATTATCTTATTGCAAGACAAGAGACAAGCAATAATGTCAAGGTGGACGATACATCACTATGACATCAAAAGTTGGGGCATATCAACTACCGCAATCTGAAAGAATTGATCTCATATGGAGCGGTTAGAGACTTACCCAACTTCAGTCATAAAGGTAAAACAGTATGTGCAGATTGTCTCCAAGGTAAGCAAACCCGCGTTTCCCATAATGTTGTCCAGAATGACGGACAACATTCAGGTATGTCTTACTGTTTTCAATTGTTACACATGAATCTTATGGGTCCAATTGAGGTAGACAGTTTAGGAGGCATGTGGTATTCCTATGTGATAGTAGATGATTATTCTAGATATTCATAGATAATTGTTTAAGGAAAAATCACAAACTTTTGACATGATTAAAATTTTGCACTCTAGAATTAGGAACATGTTTTATTCTCCTATTTTTTTTGGATTATGTCCGACCATGGAAAAGAATTTTAAAACATCTCCTTCACAAAATTTTGTGAGAAAATAAGAATTTTCCATGAGTTTTTTCTGCTCTCAAAACTCCTCAACAGAATGGGGTAGCAGAAAGGAAAAGTAGAACATTGCAAGAAATGGCTAGAGTTGTGCTTAGATCTAAAACTGATCAAAATGTTTATTACTGCTTGTCACATCACTAATAGAGTCTATTTAAGGTCTGTAACAAAGATGACATCCTATGGAATTTTAAAAATGAAAAGAAACCTAATTTGTGTTACTTTCATGTTTTTGGATGTATTTGTTACATTTTAAAGTGATAGAGATTATATGGCTAAGTTTGACTCTAAGAGTGAAAGGATTTTTTGTTGGCTATTCTCAAAATAGTCATGCTTACCGAGTGTTCAATCTAAAGGACAAAAACTATATAAGAGTCTGTTAATATTTTTTGATGATTTTTCTGACCTTACAGGAAATAAGTCTAAAAATAATGTTATAATTACAGTAGAGAATGCGCAGAGTGCTGAAACTTCAGATGTTTCTCCAAATGTCACGACATCCGAAGCAACATCTGAAGCAGAATCAGAGACCACAGAAGGTGTGAATGAGGAGTCAAATGCTGAATTGCTAGATCAAAGGGACCCCTCATCAAGGATTAGGAAGAATCATCCAACAGGTCGGGTGATAGGGGGAGTGTTTGAAGGATTTAGAACAAGAAGCAAAGAACCTCGTAATTACCGAGTCATGGTTAGATATGTGTGCATGTCTAACATTTATCATAAGGTAAGTCTTTCTTGTTTTTATGTCTACATTACAACCAAAGAATGTTGTCGGCGTAGATATAATACTTAGTGTTTGTGTATGTGCTTGATTCCAAGCCTATTCAAAGTCTCCCACTTAAATACCGTAAAATGTGTCATCCGATATGTTGTCAACACATGTGAGTTGGAAATTTGGTATTTCAAGGACACTAATCCTAATTTAATAGGATATAATGACTCGGATTGGGCTGGTGACGTGAATGATATAAAATGTACAAGTAGAGGATATTTTTATCTTGACAATAAATCTTGTTTTTTTTTTGTAGAGTCGTAAACAAAATTGTGTCTCACTTTCAACTGATGAATCTGAATATGTAGCAGTTGGAAGTTGTTGTTCTCAATAAATATGGCTAAGACACATGTTAAACGTCTATGGTTTTACTAGCAACATTTTTTTTGTACTATGATTAGACATCATTTTTTTAAAAGAGATTTGATTGAAAAACAACTAGTTCAAAATTAAACATGTTGGTACTCTTCATCAACTAGCTGATACTTTTATAAAAGTTTTGGATCATGAAAGATTTTCTAGTGTAGAAATCTCTATTTTGGGCATTTTTGGTGAATGTCCGCTGGAATGTCTCTAACATTTCGGGTGACATTTACTTGTGTAATATCAGAATCTGATTTTCAGTATTGTTTTTGGCTGATTTTTGTTCACACAGATATGATTCTAAATGTGATTTTAATGTGATACCGTTCTCTGCGATGATATTAGATATCATAAAAAAAGAGTATCAAAATAAGGCAAACCTTTCTAATTCTCGGCAACTGTGCAATACGGGCAAAGCCCTTGAAATTGATATCGTTCCTATAATATAGGAGTATCAAAATGCTTAAACAAAGAAAAACATTATGAGGATGCTAAATAAATATTCTTGTTTTTGACACGAAAATGAATTTTGTATGTGTTTTATGATTAGATCTAGGACTCAATGGGAAAATATTACATCGGTCTGGAGGTTAAACTCATAAAATCATATATGAAACGTGTCTTGATTTGTTGCCGAAAGGAAGATGTTCTTGAAGGATCATGATACTTGTGTTGTACAAAATGTTGCCAACATTACTGTTGACATTCTCAGATAATGGTATTTGTTGGGATGCGATGTATAACTGATTTTGAAAATTTAGTTATTTTCTCCCTATTTTTATGCATTGTTTTGATAGGAATTTCAAACTTTAAAATGATAAGATTAATTTTTATTTCTACTATGATGTCTAGTTATTTTATCCCATTATTTTAGGTGCAAGTTCTTGTGTAAAATTGAAACACCTAAATCTAAGGGATTTTTGTTGCTTAGAAAGATTTTCCATGTATATAGATATTCCTTTTTTTTTTTTCATCTTCGATTTTCCCTATAAAAAAAAATTCTACCAAGTTTATAAATCATTCTTTACTTGTTTGTCATTATTGTTATCTTTTTGTTTTTTTCGAAAATAAAAAAAAATATATATAAAAAAAAGGGAAGATCACATCACTTTGGTATATACAACCGATGGAACACTCAAACCCTTCATCTTCCAAAATTCCTCAAAACCCTCTTCACTATATTCACCTATGAAAACTTACCAATGTCAACACCAATGTTAGCCAACACACCAACCAACTTTCCTATGAGTACTAGCCCTCCAATGAACACTGAATCTTCTGAGCATGTTGAACCACAACAACCCCACTGGTTTCCTTCTTCACCATCCACAGAGGACTTGTCTAAAGTCATAGTATTCAAAGGTTTACATGAACCTTTAGATATCAACTATCCATGTGATGACAACAATCCAATAGATGTTGTTGAAATATCTAATATTTCAGCATTGGGTAAGAGACCAAGATCCTCCACCTTCCCTACTTGTCGATCGAGTAGATTGTTTGAGAAGAAACGATTTGTGCGATAGAAACAGCAACAGGTCAATGTCCGGATGTGATATTGTTATATCTTCTTGCTCGAGCCGTGACAGTGACGACACGAACTTGGTGTTCTCAACTGAAGAGAGTGAAAAAGAAACAACTGCCTATGTACTGCAAAATGTGTCTCAAGAAAGTGAGGAAATTCTTGGTGAAACTCTATTGAAGCAATTCTTCCCAAGGGAAATTTCCAGATATGCTAAATCGAGTGTTGTTTCAAATGTTGCAACTGATGCCACAACATCTCAGGCAACATTTTAGCCAACATCAAAAGGGACACAAACTCCAACATCCTCCAGCAAAACCAAACCTGAATAAGATCTTTAGGTATGTATCTACTCCCTTCTTGTTCAAAATATGATTTGGTAGAGTTCTTAAAAGAAAACTGACTCAGATCATTCTTGAAAAAAACATATGTTGATAAAATAGCCAGGTTGTTTTGTGCTATTTTGAGTTCTGCTGTAGAGAATACATCCTCGAAGAAGTTTGGGAAGGTACATATCTATAACAGATTATATTTCTCACACCTGCTGTTATAAACCAATGTATGGAATTAAATGTTGAGGAGAATGTTAGAGAAGCAGGCCCTGCAGTTTTGAAGAGTAGAGACAGAGTCACCGATCTACCCTGAAAAATGGAAGGAAATAGTGCAGATGTTGACAGGAATGTCACCAACATTTTTGATAACACTGGTCCAAGACAGTCTCCAATTCTCCATTGTCTACTGATTCAAGCCAAGGACCATTTTATGGTGCTGCTTTCTTCGCAAAAAGGGGGAGAAAATGATATGCATATGCTACTGTCTCGAGAGAATGATGATGCTCTCGCTGAGGCTCAGTAGAAAATGATGAAGCGCTGAAGTCGATGAAGCAGAGGAAAGTGCTAATGCAAGGGGAGAAAAAATTACATGATGAAGCAGATGGAGTGCTAATGCAGGGGGAGCAGAGAAAGAAGGCTAGATGTTGTAGTTCTGTGCAGAGAAAAGAGTTATGCAGGAGTAGATAACTGCTGGGAGCTACTGCTGTTTTATGCTGTTGTGCTGGAAGCTACTGGTGTTTATTGAAAATGTTATTTTGTGAAGAAAGACAAAAAGGGGGAGAATATTAATGTTTTGCCCTTCCTTCACGGACTGAAGCTGATGCTACTAGTTGGTGTTGAGTATATGGTCTGTGTATAAATTCTGTATAAGTGGATGATATGTGTATATGTGCTAACATCTTTCTTCTTTTCTAATCCTATATAAATGGTGTATATAATATTGTGTTTATATGTCATTACAGGTTGAGGGGGAGCATTTGTGTGAATTTGCCATTGTTAGGTCACATATGCTTAGTTGGTTAAGTTTTATGAAGAAAGACAAAAAGGGGGAGAATGTTAATGTTAGGATTGGTATCATGACATTTTTCCTAACATATCGTTTTCCAGAAAATATCGGAACAAATGTCTTGACATTTGGGCTGACATTCTGGTAACAATTTTGCCCATCTTCATGGACTGTTTTTCAGGAAACTGTGACCTTATTTAACACATGACAAATTGACTTGGCAAGGAGTATTTAAAGCAGATTATGATCGATGAAGACCAAGTCCAAGTGGAGCATAACTTGAGGAGCAAGACGTGGAAGAAAAAGTCCAAGCTGTTGAAAAATTCTTTCCTCAAGTTTCTGCCACACGTGACCACTTTTAGCTCAACCTCTACAACCAATTGATGAGCCTTTCAAGGAGGACTCTCTACTATAAATAGAGAGGGCAGATCAGTGAATCAATATCCAAAAACAAAATGTAAAAATATCAAGAGAGCTCTCGGGATTTTTTCTCAGAAATCTGGATCACAAAATGTTGCCTGAGTTTGTGACGACATTCTGCATGACATTTCAGTCGCTGTTTCAGATTCTAGATTAGCTTTGTATGAAGCGATTGTAATGAGATGTTTGTCACTTCTATTTAGATAGATTTTTCAGGCATAAGTCATCTGCGACTTAACATTTTTATTCCTTTTGTATCATCTTGTAAATCTTGTAAAGAAAGGAATATATCAATTGTATATATATATATATATACAATACTTTTGGTCATTGACCATCACGAGTTATATTAATATATAACCTATGAAAATTAAACCTTTGTGTCTTTATTATTTCCGCTGCATTTTACATTCTGTTTTTAACTGAACACTGTTTTTATCGAAATGTCGTCAGTTATGTCAGACGACATTTTTGCCAACATTTGCAAACTGTTCCAGCATTCGAATTGAGTTAATTTTCAATTTGTTTTTATTATTCCATAGCTATATCCCGGGACCCAACAATCGTGTATCTCACCTTATTTTTCTTTGGACTCAGAATTGTGTAAAAAATATTACTTTTTCTATACATTAATGAAATGGACCGATGATTATTAGGGAAGGTTAAAGAGGAGGTAATACATGATGAAATGTTTTACAACTTCACATTCTCTCCCCTTATATAACATTAATCGCCGAATGGAAATATGCTTCATTACTTGGGCCGAAAAGAAATTTTTAATCTTGTATCTCACCTTATTTTACTTTGGACTCGGAATTGTGACAAAAATATCACTTTTTCTATACATTAATGACTATATATGTGTTTATATCAAGAACAAAAATGAACCAACCTAATATATTAAGAACTATTTGCACTACTAAAAAATAATTTTTTCGACCCAGAAAACCGACCTAGTGAGGTCGATGGGTTTACGCAAAACCCAACCTCAAGCCCAAGTCGGAAAAGGGTGGGTCGGAATTTTTAATCGACCTCATGAGGTTGCGAAAAAACCGATCTCATAAGGTCGGTATATATTTTTCTTTTAAATTTACGAACCTCAAGAAGTCGGTATATTAATTTGTCTTTTTAAAAAAATAATAATTTACCGACCTCACGAGGTCGCAATACTCTAGATTAATTTTTTACGCAAATTATATGAATATAATTTTTTGAAGATTACCGGCCTAATGTGGTCAGTTTTGTTAATTTATGGAAGGAAAAATTTCATAATACCGACCTTATGAGGTCAGTTTTTTGTAATTTCTAGAAAATGCATGATATGAAAAAATTTACTTTCGGAAAAATGAAATATAAAATAGTGACGAACCGAGGTCAATTTTCTGCAAAAAAATAGAAGAAAATATGATGCTTTTACGGCTGTCAACCTGTCAAAATCAATAGTATCTAAAAATCTAATCAAATAGTATCTAAAAATCTTTGATATAAGATCAAACACAAATCGATCAACGTTCTAGGATAAAATTGAAGAAGCAACCCAACAACATATCTAATCAGTTTCTCAAGGATCTCAAAATAAGCAACTACATGTTGACAAGAACACAAAAATTCCATCTACTTCAAGTAGATGTAATTAGACGATAGACTCCCTCGGTTTTTAACCGACTGAATTTATCGACTTTTGTGTCTTGAGACACTATTTTTTAACATTATCAAGTCGGTTGGATTTTCCCTATAATGACATCAGTCGATTTTGTTTCGAGGTATTTGATCTTTTCTTTAGTAATATGTACATTTATGTGAGTTCTCACTAATTTTTCTTTTTCCATAGTTCTAGTCAAATTTAACAAATAGAGTTTCATGAATATTTTGTCGGAGACTAAGAGTGTTAATTTTTGGCGAACTTAAAGAACCAATACTGTTAAGTGTATACATACGGGACTATTTTTAACCTACCCTCATAGTTGAGAGACCATTTTTGTTAACTTGTGATAAACTTAAAGGACCAAAAATGTTAAATGCATAGTTAATGCACTATTTTGAATCTATCCTCACAGTTAAGAGAACATTTATGCAATTTTCTTCAAACCATATAAACCCAAAGAAAAGAGACCCCAAAACTTAAAACAACAATAACAAGTACGATGTGGTGAGGTTAGAGTGTACGAAGACGATCCCTCCTGTTAAATATACACATAATATACAATATATTATGTGTATATTTAGAGCATTAAGTCACGGGAATAAGGCCCAATGCAGTCACGGCCCACACGGGCAGATTGGTATATGGTTGTATATGGTATATATTAGAATTAGTCTTGTACCTTAATTAATATTGTAATATTACCATAATTGTATAGTTAGTCTCCATATAGAATATGAATTTAGATATAGAATAGGAAAATGATTTTTCTATTGCAACTTGTATATATATGTCTTTCATCAATAAGAATAATCACGAGATTAATTCTTTCATGGTATCAAAAGTCTAGGTTATTTTTCCTTGCTTCCGCTCTTATCTCTTTTCTCGAAAACCGTGAAAAATATCCCCCCCCCCCCTCTCGGCTTTCTCACAAACCCGAGAACCTCACCCACACAAATTTCCTTCTCCGAATCTTGTTGTTCTATTCACCATGACTGATAAGAACACTTTTCATCATGCACTCACAGTTTCTAATATAAGAGCGTTTTTTCTATTGTTCTTAACCTAGAAAACGTTCAATATGGGACGTGGGCAAAATTATTCAAGATTCATGCAATGACACATCAAGTTCTTCACCATATCATCCATCTGACTCCTAAAACGGGGGATGAGACCACCGAAGATGATAATGTACCCACCAAAACGGACAATCCAAAATTATGGGTCACGCTTGACGCAAAGGTTCTCCAATGGATTTATGCCACAATATCCATGGACCTTTTACAAACGATTATGGAACCCAATTCCTCAGCTATGATTGCTTAAAATCGATTGCGTGATATCTTTCAGGATAACAATCATTCACGCATTGTCACCATTGAACATGAATTTTTTCAGGTTGCTATGGTGAATTTTCCTAACGTTTCAGCTTATTGTAAACGACTCAAGGACTTGACGGATCAACTTCGCAATGTGGGGGCTCCTGTGAGTAGAGGTGTACACCGGTCCAAAATCGGATCGGAACCGGAATCCTCATTTTTTCTGGACCGAGGACCGGACCGAAATTATTCTGATCCGGTCCGGGTTTTGGACCTGTTGGACCTATTTTTTTTAAATGTAATTTTTAATTTTTTAACAATGTGTTCGTTTATCAATCTCATTAAATATGTTTATTTTTTCCTTATCCTTCAATATATTTTATTTGAATAGGTACACAACACCAATCTTTCAGATCCAACAACATACATATCATCATATAAATATTGCACATCAAATAAAACTTGACAATCTTCATGATCCACTTGCCATTAAATCACACCACGACTAGCGAGTCCACAAAAATAACCTCATCATCCATATCATCATATTGCACATCTAGTCATAAAGAAAAAAGATAGATAAATAATGTCAAACATTAAAAATTATAAGTTTTAAAAAATAATTAGAAGAGTTATAAAAATAACATTACCTTTCTCAATTTCCTCCAAATCTTTCAAATTTTCTTCTACATCTAATTAGAAGAGTTATAAAAATTAACATTACCTAGATTTTAAAAAAAAAAAAAATTAATAATATGGAACCGATCCATTCCAGTCTGGATCGGATTATTCCAGTTTTTACCCCACCCGGACCGGAAAACTGAAATCTTCAATAATGAAGGATCGGGGATCGGACCGGAGTCCACCGGTCCGGTCCGGAAATGTACACCCCTACCTGTGAGTAATAGTCGTCTCGTCCTACAGATGGTTGCAGGCCTGTCCGAGGCCTATAACAGGGTTGCTTCAATCCTTCGTCAAAGTAACCCCCTTTCAGAATTCTATCAAGCCCGCTCCATGCTCACATTGAAAGAAGCGGGTCTGACTAAAAAGGCAGCTATAGGGTCTAGTCCCGTCATCATGATAACCGAGTCCAATTTTCCTCCTTCCAATTCCATCAACTTGAGCCAAAATCACAACGGTGGTGGTAAAAAGGGTCAAAATCGGAAAAATAATGGCAAAAATCGTGGCGACAACACGGCAACGAGCGATGGCGGTCGGCAACAACCATCCAGGGCCCGCGGTGGGATCTGTCAGATGGCGAGAGGCCACAATATCGTCCGACAAAGCGATCCGTATACTACCCGGGAAATTGGGCCATAATTTCAGCCCAACCCAGGCCCAATTTCTCGGGTCCTCTCTCGGGTTAGGCCAGTACTCTCGTCATATATGTGGGCCAGGGAAGCAGTCAAAATTCTTGGGCCTCGGCCCCTTTAGGCCCATCACGCAGCGGGACGCACACAAACCGATATTGAAGCCGCAATGCACACGCTTGGAATGACTTAACTGGACCCGAATTGGTACATCGACACATGCACCACTACCCATATGACATCCGACCAAGGTACTCTCTCATCTTATTCTAATTTGAGCAGTTATCGTAGTATAATTGTTGGTAATGACAATTCAATTCCAATTAAGGGTTATGGTCATAAAACGTTGTCTCCTTCCCATCCACCACTTGTCTTGAAAAATACCATTCATGCCCCAAAACTAATTAAAAATTTAGTGTATGTCCGTAAATTCACCATTGATAATTGTGTTTCTCTTGATTTTGATCTGTTTGGGTTTTTTGTGAATGATTTCAAGACGGGGAGTCCTCTCATGAGGTGTGACAGTAGGAGAGATCTTTATCTAATCACACCAAGTCTCAGTTTCTCGCGTCAAGCCATGTCATCCACTTTTGCAACTCTTGCTCCTTCCTTGTGGCATGCTCGTCTAGGTCATCCGGAGTCGTCTATTTTATCTACTTTAGATATAAATAAGTTTATTTCCTGTAAAGGTACGCGTAGTACTTCAAATTGTCAATCTTGTTCTCTAGAAAAATTATTAAGTTGCCATTTGTAGCCTCAAATTCTCATACTTCAATGTCATTTGATATTATTCATAGCGATTTATGGACATCTCCCGTTCTCAGTTCTATGTGTCATCGTTATTATGTTTTATTCTTAAATGATTATTCTAAATTTTTATGGACTTCCAATAGCGAAAAAATCTCAAGTTTTTTCCATCTTCTTAAAATTTAGAGCTTTCATTAGAACGAACGGAAAATAAAAAATATTCAATGTGATAATGGTAATGAATATGACAATGGGGAGTTTCTGGAGTTTTGTACTAACAATGGGATAAATTTTAGTTTTTCTTGTCCTCATACGTCTTCACAAAATGGGAAAGCTGAACGTAAAATTCGTACAATTAATAACATTATCCGTACCTTATTGGTTCATTCTTCCGTCCCTCCATTGTTTTGGCATCATGCTCTACAAATTGCCACATATTTGCTTAATATTCATCCTTCTAAAGGTTTGACATATTCGTCCCCTTTTCAAATTTTATGTAATAAGACTCATTCGTATTCACATCTTAGGGTCTTTGGATGCTTATGTTATCCACTCTTTCCATCTACCACAATTAACAAACTTCAGGCACGTTCTACACCTTGTATGTTTTTGGGTTATCCATCAAATCACCGTGGTTATAAATGTTTTGATTTGTCATCTAAACAAATCATTATTAATCGTCATATTATTTTTGATGAGTCTCAATTTATATTTTCTAAGGTAGATAATCCCGTGCCTAGTTCGTATAATTTTTTGGATGATGACATATCACCGTATTTAATTCACCATTTTTCAGACACATCCCAAGCCCCGAATACACCAACGGACCCACTGCCCGCTGGTCCAAACGTCACTGCCTCTAATGCCAAGATGGGACCAGCAGTTGGGCCTTCCCTTCAGCCCAGTTCTGGCCCAGTCCCTCCTGCCAGATCCAGTGCCTTCTCTGGCCCAGCAGTGACGGGTTCAGTTTCCAGAATTGGGCCAGCAGGCCCACTGCCTGCTGGCCAGCCCGTCACGTCCCCCGACACTTCCCAAAATTCACCCAATCCAGCCCCGAGTCATGGTCCGGTCACCCAAAGTCAACAGGGTATTTTTAAACCAAAAAGACATTTTAATTTAAATTCTAATGTTCTTAAATCACCTTTACCCCGTAATCCCGTGTCTGCCTTAAATGACCCAAATTGGAAGATTGTCATGACCGATGAATATAATGCTCTTATTGATAATAAGACGTGGGAGTTGGTATCCCATCCATCTGGTGTTAATATTATTCTGTCTATGTGTATATTTTCTCATAAGGATAATTATGACGGTTCTTTTGCAAGACATAAGGCTCGACTTGTAGGTGATAGTAAGACTCAGTAGGTTGTTTGGATTGTGGTGGGATATTTAGCCTGGTGGTCAAGCCGGCTACCATTCACACTGTTCTCAGTATGGCGCTTTCGAAATTATGGCCCATTCACCAGCTAGACGTGAAAAATGTTTTCCTACATGGTGATCTCAAGGAGACATTATATATGCATCATCCCTTAGGGTTTATGGATACTCTATATCCTCATCATGATTGTTTGTTGAAGAAGTTCTTGTATGGTCTTAAGTAGTCTCCACGGGCTTGGTATAAGAGGTTTGTTGACTATGTTTCGACGATTGGGTTCTCTCACAGCAGGTCTGATAATTCATTATTCATATATCATAGGGGTTCTTCGATGGCTTATATACTATTATATGTGGATGATATTATCTTGACTACCTCTTCTGATACATTACGTCAGTCTATTATGGCAATGCTCAATTCTGAGTTTGCCATGAAAAACTTGGGGCCATTGAGTTATTTTTTGGGGATTGCTATCACTCGTCATGCAGGTGGACTGTTTTTATCGAGAAAGTATGCAGTTGAGATCATTGATAGGGATGGGATGTCATCCTGTAAGTCCACTTCCACTCCAATTGATACTAAGCCCAAGTTAGGTGTTGTAACTGGCTCCCCCTATGAGGATCTTACTCGCTATCGTAGTCTTGCAGGGGCCCTTCAGTATCTTACGTTCATGCGACCTGATATTACATATGCCGTACAACAGGTGTGTTTGTTTATGCATGACCCCAATATTGAACATATGAATGCGCTTAAACACATTCTTAGGTACGTTCAGGGAACACTTGAGTATGACTTGCATTTGTATCCTTCGTCGACGTCTACACTTGTCTCCTATACAGATGTTGATTGGGGGGCTGTCCTGACACCAGGCATTCTACGTCTGGTTATTGTATGTTTCTTTGAAATAACTTGGTCTCATGGTCTGCCAAACGTCAATCCGTGTTTTCACGTTTGAGTTCAGAGGCCGAGTATCGAGGGGTAGCCAATATGGTTTCTGAATCATGTTGGTTACGTAATATTCTTCTAGAGCTCTATTGTCGTATTCAGAAAGCTACATTGGTATATTGTGATAATATTAATGCCATCTACCTTTATGGTAATCCGGTTCAGCACCAGCGCACTAAACATATAGAGATGAACCTTCACTTTGTTCGAGAAAAGATAGCTTGAGGACAAGTACGCGTCTGTCATGTCCCTTCCAGTTATCAAATTGAAGACATCTTTACAAAAGGTCTTCTCTCGGTCTTTTTTGAAGATTTTAGGGACAGTCTCAGTGTACGAAGATCATCCGCTATGACTGCGGGTGTGTGTTAAATATACACATAATATACAATATATTATGTGTATATTTAAAGCATTAAGTCACGAGAATAAGGCCCAATGCAGTCACGGCCCACACGGGCAGATTGGGGCAGATTGGTATATGGTTGTATATGGTATATATTAGAACTAGTCTTGTACCTTAATTAGTATTGTAATATTATCATAATTGTATAGTTAGTCTCCATATAGAATAGGGATTTAAATGTAGAATAGGAAAAAGATTTTCCTATTGTAACTTGTATATATATGCTTTTCATCAATAAGAATAATCACGAGATTAATTCTTTCACCTCCCTCTTGAGAATTATGTCCAGCAAAAATGGGGGTTTAAGTAGCACCAGTAGTAATTTGAGAGATCGTATCAGTGAGTTACCCACAAAATATGCCGTCACATCATATCTTGTCTCAAAAAGGTGGCGCTATCTCTGGGCTTGTATTTATAACTTCCTTTTTGTAAACCTGATTACCGTGAACTAGAAAAATTCATATCTTTTGATGTTGTGTGAGTGTTGTGACAACATCAGGTTTTATGCCTGGACAACATCTTGCAGTGTTCTACAGATGTTGCCCGCAATGTTTCGCAACATCCGCAGTGTCTTGCAGATGTTGTCTCCGATGTTGCTGCAACATTTCACCCGACATCTTTGGAAATGATTTTGCCTATTCTTCCGGCCAAAACAATATTTATTACTGTGAGTTAAAAATGCCCTAGGCAACCTGAACATGGAGTTGTGTTTAAAACGTGGGAATTGAAAGAGTCAAGCTTGGAATCGAAGCTACTTGAAGACCAAGCAACTTGGAGACCAAGTCAAAGCTGTTGAGAAATTCAAGGAGCTGGAATAGGTCAAAGCTGCATCTTTCTTTCTCTCAACTTCCACAACCAACCAGCGAGAGTTTCAAGGAAGTTCCACACTATAAATAGAGGAGGAAATTCAGAGTATTGGTATCCAGAATCAAAATGTAAAAATACCAAGAGAGCTCTCGAGATTTCGCTTCAAAAATTTGGATCAAAACATTTTATTTTAGCCTAAGTCTTTTAATAACATTTGTCCCACATTACAATTGTTATATCTATTCTAGATTAAGCTCAATGTAAATGCAATTGTAATGAAGATGTTGTATTTGTCTTTTTAGACTTTTTAACTTAGGTGAAGTCATCTGCGACTTCCTTTTTTGTAATTTCTTTTTTGTTTGTATTGCACAATTTGTAAAAAGAAATTCATTTGTAATTGTATATAATATATACAATTCTTTTGGTCATTGACCATCAATGGATATATTAATATATACCCTTGAAACTATAAACATTTGTGTCTTTTACTTTTTCGCTGTATTTATACTCTACAAAGATTTATATTGTTAGGTTTATTATGTTTTTATCAGAATGTTGCCACAAATGTTGTCCCAATATTGTAGGCAACATTTGAAACTGTTTCAGCATTTTAATTTTGAATTTAATCTTGCTTTAACTTTCTGATCCGTAGCCCCGGGACCCAACAAGTGGTATCAGAGCCAACACTTGACACAATAAGTGTTTGGTCCTGTTATTCTAAGCTATGGATCCGGCAAATTCAAAATATTGGTAGACTTCCCGTTGGTTTAAATTATGTCTATTGGAAAATACGTTTATGTTCTCATATCAAATTAATTGATGTTAGGGCATGAATATCTATATTCCATTAGTATGTTGTACCAATGTAGCCGCCGGATGAGGAATGCGACATTCTTGTTACACCCAAATCCAAATGGACGGCGGAAGAAACCAATAAAGTGAGCTACAACGAAAAAACATTAAATGCAATCTTTGTTTATGGCTAAGAATACTTAGGAGACCTTACAAATGCTATGTAAAGGTAGCTCGAGTATTCAACGTTTGAAGCTTCGCGTGCTCATGAGCCGACATGAATTTTTGAGGATGGAAGAAACGAAAGACATAAAATCCTATTTTGAATCGTTGAATGACATTTTCAGATTGATAATGTTGGAATTAATGTAGTAACATTTGTGACAACATATATGTGAATATGTTGGGACAAATGTTGGACAACATTCTACCCAACATACCTTCTAATAAATGTCAAATGTTTGGTATTCCTTTAACCAACACCCAACTTGTGGAAAAGACTCTCTATTTTCTTCCTGAGAAGTTCAATATAAAGATTTGTGCGATTGAAGAAGTTTTTGATGGTGTTAATGTTGTCTTGCTCTCTCGAAAATTCATTTCAATGGTGAGAAAGATCAACAATGATTAAGTCTAAATCCAAAGAGTACTAAAGTCAAACTTTTAATCATCAGTCCACTAGATTTTCTTCAAATACACAAAAATGTAACTAAGAAAATTCAATTCGGATCATACCAAATTTGATCTGAAACAACTTGAGTCCGGACATGCATGCTCAAGCTGGGGTCATTATGCTAATAAACGTACAAACACTCTTAGAAATTTGGTAAGAGTCGGTCAGTTTTTCTTAGTGATGATGAAGAAGGAGATCCAGAATCAAAATCACAAGCAATGCTGGCTGCTGTTTTCGAACTCTCTCTCTCCGATAACGAAAATGTCATCGACAATGTTGTCTCAACATCTGTGGCAACATCTGGGGGAACATCTCTAAGGTATGATTATTTGAACTATCCAGATGTAAATTGCTTTAGTGATTTTATTTCTACTAGTGAGGCTCTATGATTGGATCAAGTTGACTCTCAAGATGACATGATTAAGGAAACACACAATCTTTGTAAAACTTTAATCATTGAATCTGAGCAACATAACTCAAAAGTCAAATCTTTAACTTATGGGAAGCATGATTTAAAAGACACAATTACTCATTTAGAGGTAGCACTTACCAAAAAGGATTTCTAATTTGGTAAGATTTGTGTAAAATTTGAATTATGTCGTAGCCACTTTCCAGAAGCTCAACACGAGGATCTTAAAATTGGATGAAATTCTTTAATTTAGTAAGTCTTCATATGCAGGTATTGGGTATCAAAAATCTCTTAAATTGTTTACTCTAGTTTTGAAGATAAAACGAGAAAATCTTTTTTGTAAAGAAAAGATTGCATTGTTTAAATCAAAAGAATAATCTGAAGTATGTGTGTAGTTACTTAAATTTCCTTGGAAATATAATGATATACTACTTCAAACTTCAAAATTCTGTGAAGAAGGTGTTGCCTAAAATGTCGTCTAAAATGTTGTCCAAACATTTCAGACAAAATTCGAAGCTACATTTCTAAACAGACAAGGAGAAAATATTTTAAGAGAGATTGGGTTTCCAAAATAGTCTTAACTGATAATATCTATATTACTGCATTAAAAAACTAACATTACAGGTTCTTAGTACTTTGATTGTGAGCATTCATGCCACATGAATAGTACGAAAGGCTTTATGAAGAATTAAGAGTCGTGACTTTTGGTGGGAGTAAGATCAAAATTATTGGTAAAAGAACGCTGAATGGTTCTGATATACCAGCCTTGAAGATTGTACTTCATGTTAATGGCTTAGTTGCTAACCTTCTTAGCATAAGTCAGCTTTTGATCGCAAGGTAAAACAGTCTCTGAAGTTTGTATGAAAGATAAGCAAACACATGTTGCCGTTAATGTTGCCCAACACGATGGATAACATTCAGGTATGTCTCTCTGTTTTCAGTTACTACATGTGGATCTAATGTATCCAATTGAAGGAGACAACCTACGGGCATGAGGTATTCCTTTGTTATTATGGATGATTTTTCTAGGTACACAAGGAGATATTTCTTTAAATGAAAAATCATGAACCTTTGATATGTTTAAAACTTTACACTCTAGAGTTATGAATCTGTTTTGTTCTCCTATTTTTTTTTGGATTAGGTCCAATCATGGAAAGGATTTTAAAAACCCATTCTTTTGCAAAAGTTTGTGAAAAGAAAGAGATTTTTCCATGAATTTTATGCTCCCAAAACTCCTTAGTAGAATGGGGTAGCAGAAAGGACGAACAAAACCTTAC
Organism: Przewalskia tangutica; assembly: GCA_029844215.1. Lineage (NCBI taxonomy): Eukaryota > Viridiplantae > Streptophyta > Magnoliopsida > Solanales > Solanaceae > Przewalskia > Przewalskia tangutica. Next base: position 136,301,807 of record CM056718.1, on the reverse strand, counting down.
AAGAAAGGGAAGAGTAATGTTAAGTTCTAAACAAATGTCAAGGAGTTTTTTTGTTTTATGGCAGAATCCTTAAATACCACATCTCTAATAGAGTCTACCTAAGGTCAAGTATTAAAATGACACCCTTTGAAATAATAATTGAGTTTCTTTTATATCTCTTTTGGGTGCATTTGTTACATCTTAAATGACAGGTATCATTTGACGAAGTTTGACTCTAAGAATGAGAAACGATTTTTTATTGGCTAGTCATGCTTATCGTATATACAATTTGAGGACCAATACCGTACAAGAATTGGTCAATGTTATTTTTAGTGATCTTACTGATGTGACATGTAAATCATCAGAAAACAACATTGCAGTTACAACAGAAAAATAGCAAACTGCAGAATCAAATGTTGTCCCAAATGTTGTCACAACATCAGAGGCAACATCTGAACCACAAGAAGAGACCACGAGGGTCAAAGTGGAGGAGGAGTCCAGAACTGAAATGCAAGATCAAGAGACCCTCCATCAAGGATTAGTAAGAATCATCCCTCAGACCAGGTGATAGGGGGAGTTTGTGAAGGAATTATAACAAGAGAGTAAGAGCCAATCAACTACCGAAAGATGGTAAGGTATATGTGTATGTCTAACATATACCAACAAGTTAGTATTTCTTGTTTCATATCTACTTTATAACTAAAAATATTTTGGAAGCACTAAAAGATGATTTTTGGATTCAAGCAATATAAGAAGAGCTTGAGCAACATTCTCGAAATGATGTCTGAGATCCGGTTCCAAGTCTTAACAATTCAAATGTTATTGGAACTAAATGGATCTTTAAAAATATGTCAGACTAATCGAGAACTATAGTTCAAAATAAAGCTCGTCTAGTGGCTCAAGGCTATACTCAAGCTAAAGGTATGGACTATGACGAAACCTTTGCACCTGTGGATAGAATTGAATCAATTAGACAACCTTTCAATTGATTGTTGTCTAAAAATTATCTTGTACTAAATGGATGTTAAAAGTGTCTTCCTAAATGGTTTTTCTTGATAAGGAAGTCTATATTTTTAGAATCCTCATCACCCACATTATGTATACAAGAAAAAAAATAAAAAATAAAAAAATATTTTGTATAGGGTGAAAACAAGCTCCTTGTGTGTGGTATGGTCATTTGATTAGATTTCTACTTGATTTTGGTTTTAGCCGTGATGAATCTGATAGAACTTTATTTACAAAATGTCATGGTGTAGATATTATCATTGCTCAAATTTATGGAAATGACATAGTTCTTGGTTCGACCTCACAGTCGTACCTTAAGACTTTTTTGTCGAGGCTATGTGATCAACATTTGAGATGAGCATGATTGGAGAACTAACTTATTTCTTAGGTCTGCAGATAAAGCAAAGTGAATATGAAATTTTCATCTCACAAACCAAATATGCCAAGAATTGAGTTAGAAAATTTGGATTGGAGAATGCTAAACATATGAAACCTCCAATGGACTTCTCGCAAAAAGGTATGTAAAGACGACGTTGGCAAAGATGTTGACCCAACATTGTACCAATCCATGATAGATAGTCTTTTTGTATCTTACTACTAGTCGTCCAACATTATGTTTAGTGTTTTTGTGTGTGCATGTGTTCAATCCTGTAATAAAATATTCCACTTAAATGTCGTAAAACGTATTATTCGATATGTTGTTGGCACATACGGGTTGGAAATTTTGATATTTCAATGACACTTATCCTAACTTAATAGAATTTAGTGATTTGGATTGGGCTGAATATGTGAATGATAGAGAGAATACAAGTAGAAGATATTGTTTACCTTGGCAACAATCTTACACATCTTTTTTCAAGCAACACTATGATTTTGTACTGTGATAATCTGAATGCTATTAATATTTCAAAAAATCATGTTCAACATTCACGTACAAAACACATAGACATAAGACATCATTTTTTAAGAGACTTAATGGTAAAATAGCTAGTTCAAATCAAACATATTGATACTCTTTCTCAACTAGCTGATATTTTTAACAAACCCCTAGATCATGAGAGATTTTCTAGCTTGAAAAAAAAAATCTCTTGGTCTCTGTTTTCTCTGAAAATAAGACAGGCTAGGTAGATGTTATCCTAAATGTTGACCTAACATTCTGGGTAACATTTATCGCTTCGAGTCAACGCGGATATGTGTTGTAGTAATGTTGCACTGTTTTTCAAAAGAATCAAGCATGAATTTACAAGGACAAGGTTTGAATGTGATACCGTTCTATGCGTGGTATATATAACAATTATGTTTATCATAAAAAAGGAGTATCATAAGAAGGCGCTTGAAGCCTCTACTAAAGATTTGATTTTATACAAAAAAAGCAAAACTCTAAATTTGGTACCGTTCCTATTCTATAGGAGTATCATGTGCTTAAAGAAGGTTGAAAATTCCTTAATATTTATTCCTTTAAATGTATGTGTTCAACTAAGTTGATTAAGGACAATGGTAAAATGTCACATTAGTCCAGCGATCAGTCTCATAGGGAACATATACAGAATTTTCATTTATCAAATCAGAAAAATCCTTGAGTCTCAAAATGCTTGTTGAACTTTGAAATGTTGTCAATATCATTCACAACATCGTGTTCCAGTACATTGTTCAATCTTGTTTTTCTTATTTTTTCTGGGTTGTGGTATGTAACACGTCTCTCTAAATAACGAAAATCCAAAATTCTGGAGGACCGTTTTTTTTTAATTTTTAATGATGTTTTGTGCTATGTAAAACCCTTTGTTTTAGGGATGTGAAGAGTTCCAATTGTTCTACACTACCTAATTTTTGGGAAATATTGTTGCGAGTTGCTTAAAGAAATGTTTCTTTGTGTATAATACTTCTCTTGTTTGTTATTTTTCATGTTATTTCAAGAGTTTTTCCCAAAAAAATTTTGTTTTAAATTTATATAAAAATTTAAAAAAGGAAGGGAAAAATCATCTTCTTGGGTTGTTTTCTATCTATCCGATGAACTCATCATTTCAAACTCCAATCATGGATAATTGTTATCCTGATTAATTCCCAAAATACTCTCCTACATATTCACCAATAGAATACCTATTCAATGTCAACACAACTGTCAAATACCACTCTATCCAATGAACATTAGTCATTCGTCGAATACAAAGAACTCAAGCTCAATACCTCTCAGCAAACTGGACAATTGTCTTTCTCTAGGATAGAAACACTGACTTGACCTGAAAGAAGGAAGCAGGAAATGACGATGTTGCCAGGAATGTTATCAACGATCTAGGCATGACTCAAGACAGTTCACATTGTTTTCGGAGTCAAGAGTTCATTTCATGATGATATTGTTCTCTACAAAAAGGGGGAGAAAATATTGTTATATATGTAGGGGGAGGTAGCTAAAGTTGTACAAGCTCTACCATACATGGGAGACTTACTGTACATGGGGAGATTGCTACTACGGTGCTGCTTCTCAGACTGATGATGATGCTGAATAAAGATCAAGGGGGAGATTGATGATGCTGAACCTGAACTATTCATGTTTAGTTAATGTGTGAGTTTTGTGAAGAAAGACAAAAAGGGGGAGATTGTTAATGTTGGAATTAGTGTTGTAACATTTGTAACAACATATCTACATACATGTATGGAGATATGTTGGGACAAATGTGTCACGACCCGACCCCGGGGCCGCGACTGGTGCCCTACCGGGGCACCCCGTCAGGTATACATCAGAGAATAGCAGCGGAACATACATAACACATAAACCTGTATAAAGTAAACATCACTGGCAAGCCGACAAGGCCGCCTTCCATAAAAAAATATACTTAATCAAAAGTAAAACAGTACAACTTTGTTCTTACAGCCCAAACCACAAACGTGACTACAGACCTCTAGGAATAACAACTGTGGCGGGACAGGGCCCCGCCATACCCCTGAATATACACAATACCTATAGCATCAGGGAAAAACCGTACCAACAAAACAAGTCTCTGGAAGAATGGAGCTTCTGACACCAGACCAGTGATCCTAAGAATGAGGATCCACCACCTGCTTACCCTTACCTGCGGCATGAACGCAGCCCCCGAGGAAGGGGGTCAGTACACAATATGTACTAAGTATGCGAAACTGGAAAATACTGAAAATACCTCATAAGTCTAAAATAACTGGAGTTATGTATGATAATCAGTTTACAGAACACTGTGCCTTACTAATAATGAGAATATCAAGCATATACTATACTGCATGAAAATAGGAAGCTCATGATCAAAGCAAGGTCATCCGCCCGCAGTATCATTAAGCACTCCTACTCCTGGGACTATTTCACCCGCACGGTCATGTGGACCGCAGGTATTCCTCGCATAGGCTGTACTCACCCGCATGGGACTATTTCACCCGCATAAGCCCTACAGACTCGCATGAGGTATTCCTCGCATCGTGGGTAGCAAATCCACGGAATATGCAAATGCCACAACCCGGGACCAAGAAGCATACCCGTGGAATCCCACATCACCGTCGGTACGTCCGGGTAACTCATACTGCATGCCTCGGAATCCCTCATCGTAAGCATGTCCCAGGTGCATACCCGTGGAATCCCACCTCACTGTCGGTATGTCCAAGTAAACTCATACTAAAACAATGGAAGCATACCCGTGGAATCCTCCATCACTAACGGTACGTCCAAGTAAACTCATACTAAAACAATGGAAGCATACCCGTGGAATCCTCCATCACTGACAGTACGTCCAAGTAATTTCATAACTTCTTTAGACTTTCAGTAATACACAATATGGATCTCATTCTTTATGACTTTAAGGTACTTTCTTATTGCTTAATCAAATCCGGAGAATTTAACCCGAAATACTATGTACTGCTACTCTTTCAAAAGATCCTTTTTCACATAAAACCCCTATTTTACACTCTAAGCAATTGATACATTTAAATCAAATTGCCCTACTCAATTTCAATTCTTTCATCTTTGTTTACCTTATTCAAGAAAACCAACTCTTTAACCTTCCATAAAGTTATTATAACCAACTCCCCATAAAGCCGTTATACTAACTTTATGCTTTAGAAATTAAGACATTCTTATCCTTTCATAAGGCCGTTATAACTAACTTCCCATAAAGCCGTTATAACTCCTTATATCTCAAACAATTTCGTTCTTTTATTAACCAAGAGACTTATACTTCAAATCAGTTTACACAATTTTCAAAATACTTCAAGTCTCTTATCTTTAGAAAACAAGTTTCTTAACTTAAAATTCAGATGTCTTCTCTTTAGAATGGTTCAATACTCAATACTTTCCACGCCAAATATTCTATACTTTTTCATATCAAGAAATCCTTGTATACCTTATTAGAATAAACCATTCCTCAAGAACCAGTGAGTTAACTCTCTAATTCAACCAACTTAGACATTCTTTAAAATAAGACAAAGATACCAAATGGATTTACTTCATTTAAATTACGTACGTCTACCATACTATATAATTATAACTACTCATGCTCAAGAGATAAGAAAGTTTCACATACCTCTCCGGTTAATCCACTTGCTAAGTCCAATACACCGCACGTAGTACGTCAACCTATAATGACCATAATACGTTTATTAACCTCTAGCTTCAACGTAGAATATTCCAAGTGCAAAGTCACTAAATTCGACGGAAAATCGGGCAGTCTTTCCTTTGTTTCTACATACTTTGCCACCTTTTCAAGGTCCGAATTCAACATCCAAACGCCACTTTTAAGGCCCAACAATCCAAACAATTCAAAGGGGATTACACACCTAATCTTGGAGGTGTAAAATTCTGCCCCACAATGCACATTAATTAAATCAATAAGTTAAAGGTAGTATCTTGGCTACAACATGTTCACATCCTAACCTTATTCAATTCCTTCAAATCCAAATCATATTTTTTACATGCAATTCTTCTAAGAGCAATATTTACCACTACAAGTTCTTTCTTCTTCACATGCAACACCATAAACTAGCAAAAAGAGAAGGAATTGTTACCTTAGAGCTTAGCAAAATTAATCCAACAAATTCACTAGCCTCCTTTTCATAATCACCACCACAAAAGCTCCCACAAGCTTGCCAACAAGTTTCCTTCTTGCCACCTTTTTCAGATTTTTCTCAAGCCTTGATTTATTCTTGATTTTTTAGAGAGAATGAAGAGCTTCTAATTTTTAGAGAGAGAGGAGTGCTTGAAGAATGACCAAGTCTTCAAGACTTGGTCAATAAGTAGAACATGCAAAATCAGATGGGGGGGGGGGACACTTGTCACCCTCCCATGACCTTTTTTAAAACAAAACAGTTCAGATTTTTCCACTCAACCTCGCAGAACCCGCCTCGGCGCCGCGGCGCTGAAACCTCCGCCACCTCACAGAACTCCGCGCGCGCCCCGTCAAGCCGCGGCGCAGTGGCTCGACCGAAATATTTTTACGCCCATTGCGACCGAACTTGTAACTTCCATAACTTTCTACTCCGATGTCCTATCGACGAACGGTTGGTTGCGTTGGAAACTAGACTCAACGAACTACATGCTAGGCCTTAGAAACACCTGCAAACTCATAAGGTAACTGTATATAAACTGCCTCAAAGTTGACTAAAAACCCGTCCAAAACAATCCGTCAACCTATCTTTCTAAAATTTTAAGTCTTAATCCCTTTCGTACGTCCCCCTAAGCATGACCCGAACTACGGGGTGTAACAAAATGTTATGCAACATTTTGACCAACATTTCTTCTAAACTAGTTTTGTCTTACTTCACGCTGATGGATATTGATATGTGTGGACAATGAGACAGTTCTATTTTTAGTCTGTAAATATATTTGTATATATATTTTTTATTTGTGGATAATGTATGGATATTAATCTTTGACTACTTACAACCACGTTGTATGCGAGTTATGACTTATAGACATATGTTCTTACTAACTCAAGTTACAATACCAAATTTGAAACTTGTAACTGCAGGTTCAGGGGGAGCATGACTACGATGTTGCTGAATTTGGAATGTTAAGGGAAAACATTTACAATCAGTCGTATCCTAGGCATTTTGAGGTTTGTATGGAGTTTTGTGAAGAAAGGCAAAAAGGGGGAGATTGTTGATGTTGTGTGAGTGTTGCGACAACATTAGGTTTTATGTCTGGACAACATATTGCAGTGTTCTGCAGATGTTGCCCGCAATATTGCGCAACATCCGCAGTGTCCTGCAGATGTTGTCTCCGATGTTGCCGCAACATTTCACCCGATATCTTTGGAAACGATTTTTCCTATTCTTCCGGCCAAAACATTATTTGTTACTGTGAGTTAAAAATGTCCTAGGCAAGACAAATATGGAGTTGTGTTTAAAAAGTGGGAATTGAAAGAGTCAAGCATGGAATCGAAGCTACTTGAAGACCAAGCAACTTGGAGACCAAGTCAAAGTTGTTGAGAAATTCAAGAGTGGAATAGTCCAAGTGCGCATTCTTCTTTCTCTCAACTTCCACAACCAACCTGCGAGAGTTTCAAGGAAGTTCCACACTATAAATAGAGGAGGAACTTCAGAGTATTGGTATCCAGAATCAAAATGTAAAAATACCAAGAAAGCTCTCGGGATTTCGCTTAAGAAATATGGATCAAAACATTTTATTTTAGCCTAAGTCTTTTAACAACATCTGTCCCACATTACAATTGTTATCTCTATTCTAGATTAAGCTCAATGCAAATGCAATTGTAATGAAAATATTGTATTTGTCTTTTTAGACTTTTTAACTTAGGTGAAGTCATCTGCGACTTCCTTTTTTGTAATTTCTTTTTTGTTTATATTACACAATTTATAAAAAGAATTTCATTTGTAATTGTATATAATATATACAATTTTTTTGGTCATTGACCATTAAAGTATATATTAATATATACCCTTGAAAATATAAACTTTTGAATCTTTTACTTTTCCGCTGTATTTATATTCTACAAAGGTTTATATTGATAGGTTTATTCTGTTTTTATCAGATGTTGCCACAAATGTTGTCTCAACATTGTAGGCAACATTTGAAACTGTTTCAACATTTTAATTTTGAATTTAATCTTACTTTAACTTTTTGATCCGTAGCCCCGGGACCCAACAATATCATTTGTGGATCACGTTTTAACTCATTCCGCTTGTTCCAAAATCAAGAGATTTCAACTCGAATTTGATCACTACTTTCAAACTCGGTTGAACTTTGAGCTGGATATCACCCGATGGATTAGTTTTGCTGCTGAAAGAAAAGTGGAAGATGTTGTATTCCGTAGCCATGGTGTTGATGTCACTTACCAATTGTCTCTCTCTATTTGCTCTTGTTAGTCATTGATTACATTGAATTTGAGCAGTTGGGTGTTTGAAAAAAGAATGATCATAGCTTGGAACTCTCTCAAGAGCCTAAAGCTCGACTTAATAACGTTAGACGATGATGATATTGTGAAATTATTGTCATGTTGTCGTGCTTTGATTCAGGAGTTTATGTCTTGCTATTAGTTCTTCAAGTTTAAAGAGACTAACATTGGTGGGCCAGCGGTCGCCTGATGACGAAAATGATGGCTCTTTGAAAATTATTGCCAGAGTCGTCCTTAGGGCGGTTGAGGCGCCGCCGCCGCCGCACAAGGCCCCGACCGGAGGGGCCTCCGCCTCAAAATTTTCATTGAGAGATGTAGCCTAGCGGTTGAGGGCTCCCTTCAAAAGTTCTTCCCTAATGAGAAGTTGGCCCTAATGAGAAGTCGCGTGTTCGAATCCAATGAGCAGTGAATTTTTTTTTTGAAACACAAAATCAGATTTGGCCTCAAGTCCCAAACAGTCACCTCTCTTTAAACAATTAGTTAATTTTACTTTTTATGTGAATAAAAAAGTGTCTCTTTTTATTTCTAGCACCAGACCCATAAAAGTATAGAAACGACCCAGATTATTGTCCCACATCTTGCATTTGGAGATTTCAGGAGATCTTTATTATGTCAATTGTAGGCTAGTAGATGTATCCTCTTTGGTTAAATCCCGCCTCACTTTTCACTTTAGTTTTTCTATCATTGGTCTCTGGAATGTCGAGGAAGATGGTCGTCATCAAGCTTTCATAAACTTTCTACTGGACTATCTTCAAAAGTTGAGTTATGCGACTGAGCTAATAAATGGTGTTGACATCCAATTTTGACTCATCTTTTAGTCATTTCTTGCAATTTTAAGCATTTTAGGACACTGCATTTTAATCATCATTTTTTGCATTTTTTACATAATATTCTATGTTAATTTCTTCACAAAATGGCATTGCATCTTTTTATTTTTAATTAAGCATGATGTCTTTGTTAATATTATGTTTTTATTATTATTACACCGTCGTTTTATTTTATTAATGTTTGCATCTCTTTAAATAATTAATTGGCATCCCGTTTTTATTTTTAATTAGGCATTAAACATTTCTTAAATATTGTATTTTATTATTATTGCATCGACATTTTTATTTGGATAATTTTGCATCTTTTTAAATAATTTTTCTTTTAAATAATAAATCTGTTTTGCATTTTTGTCAAATCAGTCCAGTCCGAGGCACAATTTGGATCAGTCCAATCCGCCGAAAGCCGAAGCCCAAACTGAGACCCAAAAATGAGGCTCAGTACACCTTTCATCTTTTCCCCCAATACCCAAAACCCTAAACTTAAATACCCCTATAAATAAAAAATCTTACCCCCCACTTCCCACAACATCAGTAGCAGCCGCACATCAACTCTCCCACTCTAAAAAATCCAACATCAGCTGCAACAATCAAGATCCTGCTATTTTTTTTTCAAAGTCTCATTTATTTTGAGAATCAGCAACACCTCTCCTTTCCCGTCACCCCCATCGTCGGAGCTTGGAGCTCCGGCGACTCCCACGATTTTGACCCTCAGCAGCACATGACCATTTCCCCTATTTTCTATTTCATCTCCACAACACACCAACACCCCACTGCCCCAACGTCTCTGTCCACTGCCATCGACGGAGCTTAGAGCTCCGGCGAACCATCATCATCGTTGCTTGTATACCATCAGCGCCGCACCTCACTGCTCACCGTCGAATCTCACCTCTGCGGTGGCGTCGCTCCGGCGACCTCGCCGTGGAAGTGACGCCGCCGCTGCCCTCTCTCTGTTGGTAATGTTGAAATCTGCCTGAGTAAAAACTTTGGCGACGTCACTATATTTTACTTCTCTTGCGGCCATTTGTGTTGTTTTTATCTGTTAGTTTAATTTTTGTGGTATTGGCATATTACCGAAATTTATATTTTCAGGTGACTCTTGTTTGTTTTTATCTCGTTGGAATCTGTTGTTGGTTTTGGATATGGACGGATTTTCTATTTTTGGGTATGTCGCCGGAGTTCTTTTGAAATTCCGGCGACCCTTAGCTCGGCTCATCTTTTGGACCCGATTGTCGTTTTGTTGGGTGTTAATGGACTGATATTTTTAATATTTTGGTATCTGGCCGGAGTTCTAAAAACTCCGGCGACCCTCTAAAAAATTCGGTGAACTGTCGCTTTTGCTATTTTCAGCGACCTCGCCTTGGTTCGCTACTGTTTTGTGCGATTCACTGTTCCATTTTTCGTATCTATATGGTTCTGGTTATTTGTGCCTTTTTTTCGAAAATCACATGTTGTTGTTGCTTTCACTGTTCGTCCGTTTCGGGCTGATTTTTGACGATTTTGCCCGTCATTATTTTGTTAAACTGATTTCTGAACAAATCATTGCACTTGATAAAAACCCACTGATTTGAATAAGATACTACACTTGTTGTTGGCTAATGAAAAAGTTATCCGTCGATTTTTGAGGCCTCCACAGTTGCAAAGACGGAAAATAAAATAAAATGAAGCTTTCTGGGCGTTGATAATTTCTTCTACTTACACAGGATAACCAACATGTGCTGGCGGGGCGAATTTTCGCAGCCGGACTTGTTTAGGATGTCCCACTTTATTTTATATATATGAGCCCTCTGTGTTTAAAACTATTACTGTTTTGGCGCGAATTTGAAGGTTTTATTTATTTTATTGTTTATAACAATATTGGCCGATGAATGAATCTCCGTCTAATTTTCAAGGCCTCCCTTGTACAAAAGACGGATTTATTTTTGGCTTTACTTATTAATTCTTGTCATTGCTTTAAAAATTATTTATTCTATTCCTAACACTTTTACTAAGTGTTTGTGCAAGTACCCGAAGATCATCTTGTGCAGAAGGCCTAAAAAGGGCTAAAAGATGTCCCAGAGTTTATTTCGATTTTAGCTTTATTATTCTGTATTGCATTCCATTGTAATTGTGAATTATGAAAACTGCTTAGAATATGTAGAATAAAAAGGCAATAAATAATTAACCTAGACTTGAACGGATAACCGCAAGTTAGCGGATCTTAAAGGATGCCTAACCCCTTCCCTTTAGGATAATAAAGAGCCCTGATTCAGAATCTCGTTAATTTCGCAGACCATTAAATGGAGATTAATTGCAGTATTTTTATTGCAATAAATCAAGTGTCCTAATTCACTTAATTAATTAGGTGGCGACTCCCCAAAATCAGTATTATTAATCCATCCAGGGAACCGCGCCAAAGAACAATATTACGGATACCGTTCAGACCCCGAGGTAAAAAACGGACGCGACAAATGGAAATTGGTTCACAGAGGTTTGTTTTATGTCAAAAGATCTTATTGTCTATCGACTTCTTGCTAACAATTGCAGGATGCAACCCTAGCCTTTAGAGTCTCATACAATAATGAAATCTATTTACTTGAGAATTTCATTGAAACTTTTTGTTTGGTTGAATAATTGAAAGGATTTTTTTTCATGTTTACAAAATGATCGTGTCTTGAAGAGGAGCCTTCAAGAGCCTCGGTGTAACTGGTAATGCTGTTGTCAAGAAATGGAAACAACCTCTTGCAGAAATGTAGGGTAAGACGGCGTACAATAGACTCTTATGGTCCGGTTCAGGGATGCCCCTAAGGATCAGTCGAGGGAGAAGAGAGGCCCTATTCGCCTAATGTAAGTTACTTTAGGTCGGACTGAATGTGTTCTATCTCCAACACTTTGCTTGACTAACAAAGAAAAAGCCAATAAACCGATGCCCTTTTTTACAAAATGATCGTCTTCAACTTTTGTGACCTTTTATGATCTTCCTATCTTATTTTTGAAGTTGGATATTTCCTTATTGGCAATTAGACCTATCCATCAGGCCGGAAACCTGACCCGGTCCGGCCCGACCCAACCCGAAAAACCAGGGTCAGGGTCAGCTATTTTCTGACCCGAGAGCCACCTGACCCGATAAAGCGGGGACCCGAGCATACGTAGGGTCGGGCCAGGGTCTGATTTTTTTACCCACTCGGCCCGGCCCGACCCCTGACCCGACCTCGACCCGCCATTTAATTTTTTTAATGTAATTTACATTATTTTTCTTTATTAATATTTACATGTTTTAAGAATATATGTGATGCAGACTTTATGTTTTAATGTGAAGCAATGACATAAAATGTAGGGAAAAGAGAAGAAAAAATAGTTGTAAATTGGTGAAACTTTAAATGTTAATAACTCTGCACTCAGACGTCCGTTTCACCTAATATTTTTTTATTTCGCGTATATTTTCGAGACGGGGATGATCAAACTGCTATCATGCGGTTTGGCGCAGCCAATTTCAGGTTTCCCCCAAATCATTTTCTAATTTTCCCTTTTCTTTAGCTGAGATCTCACGATATATAATAGATTTCAACGTTCAAATTTCGTGGTAATATTTCTGAGAATGTCAATTTCAGTATTAGAAATTCAATTGTTTTTTTAAATAATTGTCGGGCCCCCGACACAAACCGTCCAAAATTCCCTATTTTTTGTTTTGTAGGGAGGGTCAGGGCCGACCCGAGACCCGTAGGCTCAGGGCCAGGGTCAGAAAATCTAAAAAAAATAGGGCCAGGGTCGGGAAAGTAGGTAAAAAAGCCACCCGACCCGAGCTTTGGACAGGTCTATTGGCAATAGATTACTTTAGAAATTAGCGTTTCACACATTGTTGTTTTTTTTAAAAGTGGTAACAATGGTGAAATTTTCATAACACTGTATTTTTATTGTGGATTGCTTTCTGTTTGCTGTTTTGCTTTTTTCTCTATCCTTCACTGTTTTCATTGGGATTATATCACCAGGTCATGTTCATGTTGCAAGTTGATGGAGTGCCGCTTCCAGAATTGAGATGCAAATGTTTGACACTGAAGTTGCATGTAACAAAGTGTTAGGATAATTAGGACATAATCCCTAATTATCTCCATCATTTCTATCATATCATTGTGATTGTAATTAGAATGATATAATATCAATTAGGTTGTAATTAGAAGGATATAATTAGGACTATTAGATCAATTGTATTGATGAACCTATCATTAGAGATAACTAGAGTTGATTAGGTAGACTTGTATATAATTATATAATTAGGGATGAAATAGATGATGATGAAATTCATTTCCTTCATGGTATCAAGAGCCTAAAATTAAATTTTTCCCACCCCCTTTTACTCGGCCTCCCAGTTTTTTTTTCTTTTCTTTATTTTCTGGTTGGTTCTCAGCGGAACCCTAAGGGTCTCTTTGCAAAACCCTAAAACTGTCTACTTTCACAAACCCTAAACCGTTAAACCACCATTAACTAAACCTAACCCTACCACTTCGGCTAACCTTAAACCACAACCCCAATATTTCCTAGCCGAAAACCACCTCGGGTTAAGGTTCCTCCACCGCTCACACATTATTTTCCTTATTCTTTTTTTCTCTCCTACTTTCGTGGATTTTTTTAATGGCCGACAAACAAAAATTTCATCACGCTCTTGCCGTAAACAACATCGAGAATTCATTTCAATTACTCTTGGAATGGTAAAATGGAAATAATTCTCGTGGGATGAGTTATTTAAAATTCATTATCGCGCATATGAAGTAATTGACCATATCATCCCTTCTGAATCTTCATCGAACATCCCCGGTGTTGACAAAAAGTTATGGTCTCGCTTAGATGTCATATTCCTTCAAAAGATTTACAACACCATCTCCAACGATCTTTTACATATTATTTTGGAGTCGAACTCTACGACTCAACAAGCGTGAGAACATTTACAATTTTTTTTCCAGGATAATAACTTTCTAGGGTGGTATATCTTGAAAATCAATTCACCAACATCAAGTTGGATGATTTTTCAAACTTTTTCACCTATTGCCAAGAATTGAATATGCTCGTCAACCAACTATGTTGGCGCACCGGTGAAGAATCAACGGTTGGTTATCCAATTAATTGTAGGGTTGAATGAACATTATGATATGGTTGCTACATTCATTCATCAAAGTAATTCATTTACTCTATTTTATGAGGCTCATTCACGATTTATTCTTGAACAAACCCACAAGGCAAAACAAACATCCTCGGGGGCATCCACTGCCGGAACTGCCCTCGTCTCCACCAATTCATTTTATGCTGATTTTTAGCCATAAAATTCTGGTTTGGGTGGAACTTGTTTCTTTTTTGATTACCTTCCTCGCGTATGTATAAGACCGAATCCATTCGATTTCTAAAATCGCAACAATAATGGTAAAAATGGGGGTCAAACCATAACAATAACATAAGAAAAAATAATGGTGAAAAGGGATGGGGTAGGGGTGGTGGCGGTACGGCAAAATAACAACCACCATCAAGACGGCAGCGTGGCGGCCAACCGAGTAGCCTCCGCCTACCCAATGATAAACAGTGGGGCTAGTATCCACTATGGGCTTGGGGCCCACAATAGGTTGCCACTCAGTGCCCATACCTCACCGCATTGTGGGCAGACTCTCATCTTCAAACCGACAGTCCGGAGTTCTAAGTTCTCTTCTGCAACAAGCTTTTGCATCCCATGGACCGTCTTCTGCAAGCTATGCTCCCACCGATATCGTATAGGCCATGAGAAACATGAATCTGAATATTCTTAATGATTCATAGTACTGATCGGTGTATTTTATATACACTTTTTGAGTCAGTTTTAGTTAGTCTTTTGTCCCTTTTTGTACAAATAAGTGTCGTATTAGGATAGTTTTCCTTTCTTTTGAGTCAAAGTGGTTAAAATGGCCAAATGACGGAAAAGGAGCTAAAAGATGACAAAAGATGAGGTTCCAGAGCTAAAAACAGAAAAAGTGGCGAACGAGGCAAAATCCGACCAGTAGCGGCCTCACTGCGATCGAAGCGAGGCGCGGCGCCAATCATCAGAGAGGATGCAGAGGATCCAGCGTCGCGGCGCCCACGCATGCCAGAATCGGGCGGCGCCAAATCACCCGGTGCTTGAGTTCCGGCCAGCTTGGCATGCCACGGCGGAAAAATCGAGTTTTGGACGAAATTCTAGGTCGCCTGAAGGAAAAGAGAAGCGGTTTTCTATAAAAGGAGAACCCTAGGCAGATTTTAAGGTTCCCTTGCACAACACAAGGTTTTCTTGCTTGGAGATTGGAGACCATAATTTAGTACTTTCTTTTCCTTTTCTTTTATTTCAGTTTTTGTATGATGAACTTTGAATTAGTTCTTGTCATGTCAATAGCTAGGAACTAATTCTCTTATAGGGCTTTCCATGTTGATTCACTAGAAACTTATGTTATGAATTAATGCATGTTTATGGTTATTATTCCTCTTTGAGAGATTTATCCAATAATTGCTTTGAATGATTGGTAATTAATTGACAACTAATTATCCTTATATGATTTCTAATCAAACTTCGAAAGGAGGAGGTTGTGAATATGATGTAAGTTGGGTAGACATATTTGGGTTGGGGATGAAAATACCTCAATTATTTATGTAGCGTTAATGAGAGGCTTAACAACCCTAATTTTGCGCATGGTGCGTGACGGTTAACTAGGTTTTTGTTCTTAATCCTCCTATAGAGTTATCTTTATCACCGAAAGGTAGGTAAGGTGCAATACTGGGGTTGAGTGTTTATATATCCTTAACGGGAATATAAAACGATTTCGTAAACCTGCTAGCTCCGAGAGAAGAAGACCATAATTCGTTGCATTTATAAATAACATAAGCGGATAGTTGAGGAGACATGGAAGCCCTATTACCATCACAACTGAAGTAAACTCATTAGATAAATTAGTCTTTATAATTCTTAGTTATAAACAACAAAATCAAATATCAATTTACCAAATAGATACCAAAAGATAGATAGTTGGTACTTGAACCCTAATCCTTATGGACGATATTCGGTCTTACCAGGACTATATTACTTGTCACGATAACGTGCACTTGCGTTAAAGTGCGTGCTTTTTTTCGCGCATCAAGTTTTTGGCGCCGTTGTCGGGGATTAGGCATAGTTCAATATCAAATTTATCTATTTTTAATTTCTAATTTGGTTTTTATTTTTTATTTTTAATTTTCACGTTTTTTTTATTTTTCAAAAATCAGGGTGCCGTGATTTGTTGTCTGTTTTTGATCTATTTCAGGAAATCAGTTTATGCGAAAGAGAAGAGGGGCAGCCACTCTTATTCCCTTCAATCCAGAGATTGAGAAAACCTGTAAACAGAACAGAAAGAATCAGCGGATTGCAACCTTGATAGAGATGGACGGCGTATAGAACAACAACATGATGAGAGAGGGGTTAGGTGAAAATCAA
This sequence comes from Przewalskia tangutica, assembly GCA_029844215.1. Taxonomy (NCBI): domain Eukaryota; kingdom Viridiplantae; phylum Streptophyta; class Magnoliopsida; order Solanales; family Solanaceae; genus Przewalskia; species Przewalskia tangutica. Next base: position 136,285,200 of record CM056718.1, on the reverse strand, counting down.
CCTAATCCAGGAATACCTCGGCAAGTACCTATGGATGTCGAGGAAAGAGTACAAGTCCAGGCAGAAAGAAGCTTGGGAGACTATGTGCTGCCTAGAGTGAATGGAGCACAGACATGTATTAGGCTCCCTGCCATAGGAGCAAACAACTTCGAGATAAAACCGGCGATTCTGAGCATGGTACAACACTGTGCAATTTGGAGGTGCCGCCATGGAGGATTCACGTATGCACATAGCTAATTTCTTGGAGCTATGTGCAACTTTCCGGATATAACGGCGTTCATCGATGATGCCGTCATATCGAGGCTCTTTCCTTCACTCGAGGATAGAGCAAAAGTATGGTTGAATTCCCTGCCGATTCGATTTTTACATGGCACGGTGCGAAATTCCTAGCCAAGTTCTTTCCCCATGCAAAGCGGAAAATTGAGAGGAGTTGAACAACTTCTACCAAGCAGATGGAGAGTCCTTATATGAAGCTTGGGAAAGGTTCAAAGACTTGTAGAGAAAATGCCCACACCATTGCATTGAGTTGTGGAATTTGGTCCACATCTTCTATAACGGTGAGCAAGATACAACCGTAACCATCATAGATGCGGCGGGTGGGGCATTCATGAGGAAAACGACTTGAAGCTCACGAGTTATTAGAAGATATGGCCACCAACAACCATGTCACAGAAGAGATGTCGACAAGTGGGAGGAGAACAGTGGGAGTCCACGAAATAGATGCCATTGCTGCCTTGAATGCCCAAGTGGCCCTTTTGGCAAAACAATTGCAGCAACATACTGATGTCGATGAATGTGGTCGGATGCCTAAAAGTTGTGAAATATGCGTGGCCCACATACATTCGATAGGTGTCCTTGGTGACCCGATAATATACCATGGAGCGGCGAGTGTCGGTAGTGGGTAATTATCGAGGCCGCAACAATCCATACTCCAACACTTATAATCCAGGTGGAGAAATCACCCAAATTTCTCATGGAGAGACCGAGGGCGCAGAATCAATACGAGGCGATATCAAACCCAACAGAACCAAAATCAGCGACCGCTTTACTCGGGCCGCGTCTCAGCGATTGATGCCGGTTCAAAGAAAAAGCGACGGTGGCGGAATGTAAAGACGCGCCAACGCCTGACTCGATTCATGCGAAGCTAGTTCCTCGCTCAGAACTTGGAAACACAAGTGGGTCACAGAAAAGCGGACAAACAAAGAGCCAGTGTACACCGCCAAGCAACACAGAGGTAAATCAGGAAGCGATGTCGAGCGATGCGATTGAGAAGTGGCAAGCAATTGGAGCGGCGATCTCTTCACCAGATGGTTGAGAAAAGGGCAGAGATAGAAAAAGAGAAGGTGGTTGAACCTAGCCCAGTGGTAGAGAAAACTCCAGAGAAGGAGTATACAAAAAAAATTCCTTTCCCCCAGAGATTACAGCGGAAGGCGGTTGATAAACAATTCTCCAAATTCTTGGAGGTATTCAGGAAGCTGCATATCAGCATCCCTTTATAGAAGCATTAGAGCAGATGCCCTCCTATTTCAAGTTCATGAAGGAAATATTGGGGAAGAAGAAGAAGCTTGCGGAATATGAGATAGTAGCACTAACAGAAGAGTGTAGTGCTATCTTGCAGAAGAAGTTTCCACCAAAACTAAAGGATCCAGAAAGCTTTACACTACCTTGCACAGTGGGCAGGGTGACTTGCAACAGAGCTCTTTGTGATTTAGGGGCAAGTATAAATTTGATGCCCTTATCAGTATTTAAACGATTGGAGTTGGGTGAGGCCAAACCGACCACAGTGAGCCTGCAGTTGGCCGATAGGACAGTGGTTCATCCAAGAGGGAAGATTGAGGATGTGATTGTTAAAGTAGGAAAATTCTTCTTTCCTGCAGACTTCCTCATTCTTGACATGGAAGAAGATGCGGGAATCCCTATCATATTGGGGATACCATTCCTAGCAACAGGGAGAGCTTTGATTGATGTAGAAAGGGGAGAGCTAACATTAAGGGTGGAGAAGGAAAAAATGGTGTTTGAAGTTTTTAAACATGTCATCGAGCCACCAACCATGAGCAGGTGCTTTGCAATCAGCACCATCAAGCCCCCCTGTGAGCCATTACAAGTCAACCAAAGGGAGAGGAGCCCACTAAAGCAGGCATGGTTTGCCAGCCCATCGACGCAGTATGTGTTCTGAACTCCACATCGATAATGCTAAGAGGAAAAACAGAAAAAGAAAACGCAAAATGTGGAGGAAATGGATTAGTTGGGGGGTCGATCCATCCCACAGTTATTAAACTAAGGAACTTGCGTCCGGCTAAAAGACGTTAAAGACAGCGCTAGTTGGGAGGCAACCCAAATTATTTTGATTTATTTTATTTTAATATAGTAGTTTTTATTAAGAACGGTCTCACGGAGGTAGTGTTTGTCTTTGTGATTGGCAGTGCAGGCCAATAAAAGAAGCGGCGAAGAAAAGCAGTGATTTCGAGAAAATGGGTTAGCGGCGGTGCCGAGAAGCGAGCGCGCTAAAAGAATCGAAGCGCTGAAGTTCAAGCGCGCTGGTGCCAACGAGCGGCGAAATCCAGAAAAATGCCAAGTCTAAAGCGCATACCAGAATGGCCATGGCGAGAAAATCTGAAGGAGTGCAGAACATTGGCGCGCGGCTAAAGCGAACATGCGCAAGGTAAATCGAAACTTAAAAACGCTCAGAAATCAGATTTTCCCCAATTTCAAAACCAAAACCTAACCCCCTTCTCCAAAAACTCACGAAAAATCCACAAATTACCCACAAATCCTCCACAAATCAAACCTAACCACAACCAAAATTCTTAAATTCCTAAAACCCTTAGCTATCTCAAACAACAAAGCTCCATTCCATAGCCTCAAATCAACATTAGAAGCAAGAACATCGTGGAGAACACCATAAAAAGGGTAATCTTCACCTTTTCTTGAAAGTTGTTTGTAGTCAAAGGAGGTAGTAGTTGGAGAAGTGTTGCATTGTGAAGTAGTTTGGGTGCTGAAAAATTGATTGTGAAGTTTGGGGAAGGAGTAGACAAGGAGAGTGTGGGTATTGGATAGTAGAGTTGAAGTTTGGGGGGTGTTTGTGTTTTAGCTGCTAGAGTGTTGATTGTGTTGGGGAACACGTGTGCTAATAAGTTGTAAGCTGCAGAAAGTGTTTTTAACCATGTCCGCCAGAAAAAGAAGAGCCTCCACATCCACCTCATTGCATTACGATGATACTAGGTTTGTGAGCTACGAAGCCTTCCAAAGATACAAAAAGCTTAGTACTAGGCCCTTAATCCCTGAAAGGGGAATGGACTATCAGAGGGAGTCGTTTGGGGAAGAGGATGTTTATGAGCCCATTCGGGCAATGATTGAGTTAAGGGGGTGGAGGAGATTTGTAAATCCGGAGAAGATAGCACCAGTGAACACAACAATGGTGCGTGAATTCTATGCCAACTTTCCGGAGAAGGTGGAAAGGGGATGCTTTGTAAGGGGAAATTATGTGTCTGTGACAGCAGAATATATAAATACACAATTGAAGACGGTTGATGTTGAAGAAAGTGATGATTGGAACCACTTTAGAACATGGTCTAGAAACACCTCCAACATCGACTGGAATGCCGTCGCGCCGATGAGCTACTACAGGGATGCATTTGATATTGCAAGAAATGGGTCAAGAAGGATGGCGGTGCGGTTCAACAAAGCAAAAGGGTTGACTATATTTTGTCGGCGCCGTGATTCCATCCACGACTTCACGAGTGCGGAAGATGAGATCAAACCGATATATGGAATTATGAGGATGACGATTGATGTGGGAAAGAAATAGTGCGAGCATTGAGGAAATCAGCGAGTTGGTGACAACGGGTGGATTGGGACATGGCTCGATTATCACGATTTGCAACATGAATGGGGTCTCAATCCTACCCACTGATACTAATGAGAGAAACCAACGGCCTGTGTCCTATGGGATAGTGCACTCTTTCCCAGACCAATCCCCGCGGCGGAAGAAGAACCACCACTTAGCAGCAGCAGCAGCAGAGGCCGCAATGAACGAAGATGAGCCTGAAATAGGGGCTCAATACGCGGCAGGGTCCAGCCACCAGCCAACCACAGAAGCAGAACCTCCAGTGCCTATGATGGAGCAAGTGCTCCAGAACCAGAGAATGATGATGCAACATTTCGACCACGATGTCTGAGGACACATGAGTTGCGGCAACAAGAATTGAGACAGGGTGATGCGCGAAAGATGCACACACTTTTAAACGCAAGTGCGTTATCGTATCAAGTAGTATAGTCTTAGATAAGACCGAATATCGCCCTCAGGATTAGGGTCCAAGTATCGATTATCTATTTTCTAGTATCTATTTGGCGAATTGATAATTGATTTGGTTGTTTATAACTATGAATTATAAAAGCTATTTAAATATAAAGGTTTACTTGATTGTAATGAGAATAGGGCTTATGTATCCTCACTATCCGCTTATGCTACTCATTAATGCATTACTTATGGTATTCTTCTTTTGGAGAAAGCGGGTTCTGAAATCGTTTTATACTCCGTTAGGTTATATAAACACTCAACCCCGATTGTTCCTTACCTAACTTTCACGATAAGGGTAACTCTATAGGAGGATTAAGCACAAAAACCTAGTTGACCGTCACGCTGATGCGCCAAAATTAGGGTTGTTAAGCCTCATCAACGCTTACAAATCTAATTGAGGTATTTTCATCCCCAATTCAAGACCGTCTACCCAACTTACAAAGATATTCACAATCCTCCTTTTCGTAATCGATTAGAAATCATATAGTGATAACTAGTTGTCAATTAGCTACCAAGAATTCATTTCAATTATTGGATAGATCTCTCAATAAGAAAAACAACCATAAGCGTCATTAAATTATAGCATAAGTTTCAAGCAATTCAACATAGAAAGTCTATAAGAGAATTAGTTCCTAGCCATAAATATGACAAGAACTAATCTCGTGTTCTTCATAAAAAGCGAAATAAAGTAAAAGAAAAGAAAAGAAAATTACTAAGAATGAGTCTCCAGCCAAGCATCCAGGGTTGTGTTGTGGAATATTTACAAGGTGGATTGGTGGAAGGATGGATGTAGAATGGTGAATGGTAGAATGGAGAATGAATAATTCTTCTAATGATGTAGAATATTTATAGCCAAAGAATCCTTTAGGTGAAGGGTTAAGGATTTATGTAGGAAAGGAAAAGTTATTAGAATCCTTTTAGGTAAGGGTTTTTAGGTAGGAAAAGGTTTTTCTTTAGGTATGAAAAATTATCCCTTTTTGAAGGAAGCGTTATCCTTTAGGATTCTCAAACATGTCAAATTCCGTGACAACTTTACAATTCCGCGTCGGCGCGCGGCCTGCTGCGGCTTGGCCCTGAAGTCAAAGAACTCATCCGGGACTTTCAAACTTTTAGGCGCGGCTCTATTCTGCGCATGGCTGGTGACATTTTTCTGGCGAATTTCCGTTTCGTCGTCTTTTCTCGTCCGGACTTCGTCTGATTTTCTCTATAATTCCCGGAACTTCTTTAGACTTCATTTCTTGGCCCTTTTGTGTGCAATTTCATCTCTTTTATGCTCATTTCATCTCCTTTTCGTCATTTCTCCATTTTTGACCGCTGTGACACAAAAGAAAGGAAAACGACCCTAATACTGTACTAAACATAAATAAAATGAGTAAAATACTAACTAAAAATGACTCAAAAAGTGTATATAAAATACACCGATCAAGGAGCAACAAGAATTGAGGCAGGAGCAGCAACAATTGCACCAGCAGTTTGACGAGATGAGTTCCCTGTTCAATCAATGGTCGATGCATTATCCACCGCCACCACCACCATTTTAGCCAAAGTCTGTAAGTGTCTTATTTTCTTTTATTGTCTTTGAGTCTACACACATTGGGGACAATGTGTGGTTTAAGTTTGGGGGTGTTTTATTTGTGTCTTGTTATGTTTTATTTAAGTCTTTTTATTGTTTTTATGTAATTTTGAGTCACAATTTTTTTTCTTTTTGAGTCATAATTGTCTGTCAAAAGATCATGTATGCTGTAGTTGCTAGAAACACATAGTGAAGTAAGGTGGAATAATGTAATGAAATTGAAGCAACTATCTAAACACCTAGGTTAGATATGCCAAAAACTCACAAAATCTGTCTATTTGGAGTTTCTTGCCTAAATTATGCATGTTAAATGATGAAAACTTATGTGTTATGATTGCTTGCTATTTGAGGCGAAATAGTTAGGACATGCATGTTAGGGAGATGACTCAGGCATTTCTTTCATAGCCAATTCTTACCACTCTTTTCTATCCCGGACTTTAAATACATCCCTAGTCAGCCCCATTGAGCCTAAAAATTGAAACTTCTTCTTTGACACCCTATATTCCCACAAATTGTGCCATAAGTAAAAATGTGAAGTAGTGAAATAAATCGTGTTAAAAAAGATACAAAAAGAGTGAATGAGCTTGTTGCACCCCAATAAAAAAAAATAAAAAAAGTAATAAGAAATAGGCAAAAGCCTAAGTTTGGGGGTGCTTGTTATTATAAAACTCTTCACTCTCCCAAAACAAAAGAGGGAAAAGATAGAATTGAAGTAAAGAAAAGAACCAAAAGAAAAGGGAAAAATGGAAAAGCTAAAGAGCTTATGGTACAAAGAATGAGCCTAAAATGCCTATTTTTACCTACCTATACCTAAGCCTACATTACAACCCTTAAAGTCCAGAAGATCTCTTTTATGCATATCCAAGATTAGTGGAGAATAGCAAGTAAAAATGCCATAGGATTTTTGAATTTATATGCATGATTTAGTATATTGACTTCCATTAAAGCATGATAAATATGAGTTTGCGAAATATCTAGCTCAATGTGTTTAGTGTGCTGAAAAATTTCATGCTATATGTTCCTACATTTTATTTTGCTAACCTTCATGTTTTTCTAGTTAACACTAATGCAGCAAAAGTGATCAATGTCAGTGAGTCTTTTATTTTTCGTTTCTTTGAGTCTTTTATTTTCTGTATTTCTATCTTTGCTCGAGGGCGAGCAAAGGTTAAGTTTGGGGGTATTTGATCGGTGTATTTTATATACACTTTTTGAGTCAGTTTTAGTTAGTCTTTTGTCCCCCTTTGTACAAATAAGTGTCGTATTAGGATAGTTTTCCTTTCTTTTGAGTCAAAGTGGTTAAAATGGCCAAATGACGGAAAAGGAGCTAAAAGAGGGCAAAAGAGGAGGTTCCAGAGCTAAAAACAGAAAAAGTGGCGAACGAGGCAAAAACCCGGACGGTGGCCGCGGCCTCCTGCGATCGAAGCGGGGCGCGACGCCCAATCATCAGAGAGGCTGCAGAGGATCCAGCGCCGCGGCGCCCATAGACAGCAGAAATCAGGGCCGCGGCGCCAAAGCGAGCATGGCGCGGCAAGGAAAAATCGAGTTTTGGATGAAATTGCAGGCGGGCACGAAGGAAAAGAGAGAGCGGTTTCACCTATAAAAGGAGAACCCTAGGCAGATTTTAAGGTTCCCTTCTTGCACAACACAAGGTTTTCTTGCTTGGAGATCGAGACCATAATTTAGTACTTTCTTTTCCTTTTCTTTTATTTCAGTTTTTGTATGATGAACTTTGAATTAGTTCTTGTCATGTCAATGGCTAGGAACTAATTCTCTTATAGGGCTTTCCATGTTGATTCACTAGAAACTTATGTTATGAATTAATGCATGTTTATGGTTATTATTCTTCTTTGAGAGATTTATCCAATAATTGCTTTGAATGCTTGGTAATTAATTGACAACTAATTATCCTTATATGATTTCTAATCAAACTTGAAAGGAGGAGGTTGTGAATATCTTTGTAAGTTGGGTAGACATATTTGGGTTGGGGATGAAAATACCTCAATTATTTATGTAGTGTTAATGAGAGGCTTAACAACCCTAATTTTGCGTAGTGCGTGACGGTTAACTAGGTTTTGTTCTTAATCCTCCTATAGAGTTATCCTTATCACCGAAAGGTAGGTAAGGTGCAATCGAGGTTGAGTGTTTATATATCCTTAACGGGAATATAAAACGATTTCGTAAACCCGCTAGCCCGGAGAAGAAGACCATAATTCGTTGCATTAATAAATAACATAAGCGGATAGTTGAGGAGACATGGAAGCCCTATTCCCATCACAACTGAAGTAAACTCATTAGATAAATTAGTCTTTATAATTCTTAGTTATAAACAACAAAATCAAATATCAATTTACCAAATAGATACCAAAAGATAGATAGTTGGTACTTGAACCCTAATCCTTGTGGACGATATTCGGTCTTACCAGGACTATATTACTTGTCACGATAACGTGCACTTGCGTTAAAGTGTGTGCATCTTTTCGCGCATCAAGTACATGGACATAGGGGCTACGTCACACATGTCGACATCTAAAGTTAATCTCTCATCTTATTTTAATATGAGCAGTAATAAAAATATTGTTGTCGGTAGTGGGCAGAAAATTCCAATTCGTGACATTGGTTAAGTCAAACTTCCCCCTCACCCACCGTTATATTTGAAAAATGTCTTACATGCACCAAAACGCATTAAAAACTTGATATATGTACGATGTTTTACAACTGATAATAATGTATCTGTGAAATTTGATTCATTTAGTTTTTCTGTGAAGGATTTTAAGACGGGGATACCACTAATGAGATGTAATAGCATGGGGAGCTTGTATCCCATCACTACCACTACATACAACCAAGTGACCAAATAATCAACCTTTGCAGTTATTTCCCCTATCATGTGGCATAATCGGTTGGGACACTCGGGAGCACCGGTGTTCAATACCATTAAAAAATAATTTTATTAGTTGTAATGAATTTTTGGACTCTTCTGTTTGTCAGTCTTGTGTGTTTGGGAAGCATGTTAAACTTTCTTTTGCATCATCTACTTCACAAACACTTATGTCATTTGATCTTATGTATTGTGATTTGTGGACTTCCCCGATTTTAAGTTATGTATGTCATAAATATTATATGCTTTTATTGGATGATTATTCGATTTTTTGTGGACATTTTCCTTAGGGAAGAAATCGCAAGTCTTCACCGTTTTTAAACAATTTAGTGTTTTTTTATCAAAATCCAATTTGACAAATCCATTAAATGTTTTCAATGTGACAATGAGAGAGAATTTGTCAACGCCCAATTTGATGATTTTTGTCACTAAAATGGGATGTCCTTGTGTCTTTCATGTCCACACATACATCATCTCAAAATGGGAAAATCGAATGAATAATTCGAACGATTAACAATATGATTCACACACTTCTTGTGCATTCACTACAAGAAAAATGACCTACGGTGACGGTCAGAGTATGACGGTTTTTGCAACTGTCATATAGTATGGCAATTTTTCCATTGACTTCTCGGTCAACAACCACATATGACATAAGTGTGACAGTTATATAAACTGTCATAAATTTATGACAGACATATGACAGTTATTTGCACATTCACCTATTGTGTGACAGTTTTATAGGGTTGACCAATTTTTTTAGTTGACCGACCCAACCCCAATACCCCGCCCTTTTTATTTAAATTAGTTTTGAGCTTTATCCTTTTAAATCTCAATTGAATCCGGTCCAATTTGGACCTGACCCGATCCATATTCACTTTTAATTCAATAAAGATGAGGGGTATACCCTCATTTCATTTATAACTCAGCTAGGGTTCGAGAACCCTGACCACCTCCCCCCACTATCTTCATTCTATTTACCAGAAGGATTTCGTGTACAGTGTTGCTGTCATTTCGGGTCTTAATGACCCTTGTCTTCTTCACCCCTTCCATCCGCCAACGCACCACCATCGAATGTAACCCAAATTTTAGGAAATTAAGCAAAAGGTGTTAAATCAATTTTTATACCTGAAATTAAGCATAAAATCTTGACCACATTTTTAAAAGGCGCACGCCTTGTCGCCATGGCAACAAGGCGAGGCGAGACGACCACATAACACCATTAGATGTGTCAAGGCGACAGTTTCCCGATGGCGTCTCCATTGAGTCGCCATTCTCGTCTTTTTGGCTGTGGCGAGGCGTCGCAATGACGCACCTTTAAGAGCTCGCTGGAGCTGATTTACTTATGGGTATTTTCGCCGCTTGAATGATTTGGTGTATATCAAGTACAATAGGGCTTTAAAGTGACGATATCATTTGTGTGACCAAATTGATCTGATTGCTTTGAGTGATATTGATGATGCCAATGAGTGGTTGACTGGTGAACCGGAAAAGACATCGTCTGATACTAGTGTTGTAATTGATGATGAAGATGATATTGATTTGGTAGGGATTGATGTTGAAGCAGATGAGAAAGATGAACTGGACTACAATCTTAGATCTCAAAATCGTTATTCTTCAGTTGCCTATTCAAAAAAAAGAATGCTTGTTGATGAGGATTCAGAAGAAGAAATGACTCGTTTATGGGACATAAATGAACAAAATGTGGGAGGAGATAACTCTGTGTATGATGAAGACTATTGATGGTTAAAAAAACTTAAGTTATTTGCGTCTTATATTGTTTGTAATATTAAATTTTATGACAATTGAAGTGCTTAAATATTTATAGAAAATTAGTCTTTATAATATTTTTATTTTATTACATATTTCATTATAATACTATTATTCAGGTAAATAGCGTCGTAGTCTAAAACGCCATGTGTAGCTGCCACATGCTGTATGGCAAGCGACACTTCCTCGCGGCGCCGCACACCATTTAAAACTAGGGGTGAGCACAGTGCAGGTACCCAAATATCCGATCGGCAAACCTTGGGTAGGTTAGGGTAGATATATTAGAATAACGGTAGGTTCCGGGTAGTAAAATTAGGGCGATAAAATAGGTCGATTCGGTTCCAAAATATATAAACTGCCGTGCGGGCCGAACCTAACCGATACCCTATTAATCCCCCCTTTAAATTATTTATTTAGTCCACTTAATTTTATACCCAAACAATCAAATACACCAGTCCATTTAATTTAACAACCCAGTCCACTTTAATTTAACAAAACCCATTGGCCCAGTCCATTTAATTTAACAACCCAGTCCATTTAATTTAACAACCCAATCACTAATTTTATAATTGCACGTAGCCACGTACTGGTACTGCACATTCTAGTCCAATGCCACCTTTTGCATTTCTTCCTTTTCCGTGTTTAAATATTTTATGTAGCTGGATTGGTATTTGGAGTAGCATCTCAGCAACGGTACCAATTTTAAAAAGAAAGTAGCATCTCGGTTCCGGGTAAAAATAATAGGGTACCCGCACCCGCTCACCCCTATTTAAAACTATGGTCTTGACAGTGGTATTTTCACCCAAAAAAAATCAAACATAGTCTCTATTTGAGCAAATTCGAAACCCTAAAATTTTTCTAAGGTTTCATAGTTTAAAATCTTCAATTTATTTTCTTGTGTGGTCTGAGCTTGTGGATTTGGAGAAGGCATCCCACTCTGGATTCTCTTCACGGTTGCACATCAAAGAGGTAATTACGAGATCCTCTTAGTTAAATCTCACATTCTTTAGTTGCTTTGTTAATTATCTGTTTAGTTTTTTTTCTTTGTTAATTATGTGCTTAGTTTAGTTGTTTTGTTAATTGTGTGCTCAGTTTAAGTGTTTAATTTGAGTGTTCACTTTGATTAGCCTGTTTTAAGTACTTTAGATTAGGATGTTAGATTAATTTCAATTAATTTAACCTTCACTATTTTCTGTGCTTAATACGAGCAATTAAGTTCAATTTCTGTTAAGCATTATATAGCTATAAAGTTTAGATGTTTATTATGTTAGTAATATGCCTTTTGATATGTAGTTTATTTTGGTTTTTATGATCCCAAGATGTCCTTGAAAGCTTGTCCATGTTATGGTTATTATCTCTCGTGTTTACAATGTGTATCTGAAAATTCTGTTTTTCCAAAGCTTGTAGCTTCCCTGGAACCAAAGTTCGGTAATAGGTTCATTGCCGGAGGAGAAGTTATGTGGGTTCATATCTTTGATTTTCACACTGGAGAGGAAATTGGTAGAAACTCTAATTACTCTAATCAATGTCTTTGTTAATGTGTTCCTTTTTGTAGCTTGCTTTATATATATAGATGAGCTCTTGCTGAATGTTTTTTAGATTCTACTTCCCATTGAAAGAATCAACAAATTTAAATTGTGGCGATAAATCTTTAAGGTTTTGGCAACATAATCTTATGTTCAGCTACTCTAACTTCTCAGAAGGTTGGAACCATCCGGGAAAGGTGTAATTTTTTATGGAGACTCATTCTTTGTCCCTAATTTCGAAAACCAGAAAAGATAGGCAGTGCTTAGTGGTTCAGCATCTTGTTATTATTTATGAATATCTAACAACTGATAATTGGATTATAGTTGCAATATTCTCAGGTACCTTTATCTATATGGAGTCTTACTATTAGTTTTAACTCCAATTTCTTGATCCTGGTTATCTAACGACATCTCAATGCTATACCCGCCCCATCTTTCCCTTCAAATGAATACATTTGTCATGTGTTGTATACTAACACTGCGAGCCATATCCTTTTGCTTGTTGCATCCTAGAAAGTTAGCTCTATAATTTGCAGGTTTCCATTATATTATTTCAGTTCCTTCACAGCTTATAAGTTATATTGACAGTTTTTTCTTTGATAGAGATGTTAAAATAAGAGGGTCTCTCTATGTGGACCTTCTGTCTGCAGTTTTTTTTTTGTGCATCTTTAACTCAACTTGACTTGTCTACAGGGGATATGAATCAGGATCTGGAGCTGAAGGTTTTTCTGTTGGAACAACACCAAACCCCCTAGATGGGGCAAGGTATGCTTTCTGGACAATCTATTTCTCAGGTACTTGTATTAGTTTTCTGGTGGTATTTCTTTTAAATAAAGCAGCTTTCATGAACAAAGATTCATGTAAAAAAGGCAAGATATTACTTGTATTATTGTGATAATTAATTGTGAAATGTGAAAGCTTTGTATATTTAGGGATGTGCTGCTTACATAAAGAAGTTATGCCATAGAAATGTGTAAAAATCATAATCCCCCCTAAAAGTTGCTGAAGAACAGGTAAATTATCATGTATTTGTGCACTTATGTAGGAAAGATTTGTGTTTGTTGATGATTTGTGAACATGGTTATGGTGATTTGAATATTAGGTCGAATTTTTGATGGTTTGTTCTGTTGGGACGGCATTTCAAATTCGAGTGAGGAATGAACACTCCAAAATTACGTAAATAAAATACGCAATGTTGGCCAAACTAAAGATGAGCCTTTTCATTTATAACACACCTATTTATATACATAATTAAGAGCTTCCCACTACTATCACTACTCTCTACCACTACTCTCTAAATGGTACCACTACTCTCTAAATGGAAGACTACCATTCCATGATCTCCTAATTTGTCCACTACTTAACAACTATTACACCCACTAATACACTTGCTGAAAATGCTGAAATAATAATAAAATGATGAACTAAAATATTGTAACTACTATTAAAAACTGCCTAATTAAAAGTGGTCCATTAAAGTTGAAGGTCCTTGACCCAACTTGGGGCTTGTATCTTGCGTTTGGGCCTGCTGCTGATATTTCCGTCGGCGCGTCAGTGAGTCGCCATTGGCCCATAACAATTCCCTCCCCTTCACAATGGGCCTTGTCCTCAAGGCCCATAGAGTTCCCATCCAATGTTTTGCTTGAACTGGTATTCAATGTAGCTCCTTCGATGTAATCGAATAATTGAGGGTGGTTGACTTCCAGAAGCTCCTTCGATTTCCATGTCTGATCGGCTACTGTAGAGTGTTCCCAATGAACCAAGACTTGAGTGAGGACTGAAGATGATAAGTTTTTAATAGAAAGAGTTGTCTCCCTTCCAATTCAAAATCCAAGTCTGGCAGAAATTCTAATTGCACGAAGGATTCGAGCGCAATCCTCTATGAATGAGAAACTAGCAGGACCGATTGTTTTTACTTTAGCTTTCCTGATATCATCCACTCCTCCCATGTAATCATAGACGAGTTTTGTATAAGAGTCAAACATCATCAACCCGTTTATTGTAAAATCTCTACACAAACAATTTCTCCATCGAACGTGGTCCTTCTCATCACAGTCAATTGGCTTCTCAAAAGATAAACCCAAGTCCCTCACAGGCCTTATTCCCGAGGACTGAAAGCTTGAAACCTCCACAACTTCATCATCAACATGCACATGACAGATTGGGAACCTCCTTCCAACTATCTCACAATGTGAAAATGTTATCCTCACCTCTGCAAGTTAAGCTGTAGTAAAAATGTCAAAATCTTTGGGTGTTCGTTTTAAAATAAGATCCCGAACACAGCCCCCCACAAGGTAAACTTCAAATCCATTACTTTTGAGACAATTAAAAACAACTTTTGTAGGCTTTGCGATCATTGAACTGCTAATTCCTAGTTCCTTTGAATTGAACCTCTTAATTTCAAATAGGAAATTAAGCCACACAATTCGCGACTTGGTGAGTGATTTCAACGATCTCTCTTTGTAATTCAACGCCTTTCGTGCTAATTTCGATTGGTCGAGCTCGAACGCTTTTAATTTTCGAGCAGCACTCGACTTTACGCTTCCACAGCGGCGTACCGAGGAGGATACCGGTTTGGATTTCGAGGCGGTGAATAATTCCGATGAAGGAGAAGTAGAAGTGAAGGTTGTTTTTTGTGAATGCTTTGGTAATTTGGGTGTTTTTCTGGTAGGGTATTGGTTCTGATAGTTACGGACATTGGGGTTAATGGCGTCGATCCGGGCTCGCAGGTCGTGAACGACCTCAGTGAGGGCTGCCACAGACTCTTTTAGTGCGTTGATTTCTTCCGTGGTAGGATTTTGTTTTGTTTGGGAGGCATGATACTCTGGATGAAAGCACCAAATTGTTGGGACGACATTCCAAATTCGAGTGAGGAATGAACACTCCAAAATTTCGTAAATAAAGTACGCAATGTTTTTGGCCAAACTAAAGAAGAGTCTTTTCATTTATAACACACACCTATTTATATATATAATTAAGAGCTTCTCACTACTACACTACTCTCTAAATGGAAGACTACCATTCCATGATCTCCTAATCTGCCCACTACTTAGCAACTACTACACCCACTAATACACTTACTGAAAATGCTGAAATAATAATAAAATGATGAACTAAAATATTGCAACTACTATTAAAAACTGCCTAACTAAAAGGGGTTCATTAAAGTTGAAGGTCCTTGACCCAACTTGGGGCTTGTATCTTGCGTTTGGGCCTGCTGCTGATATTTCATGTCGCCCTTGTCCGTGGAGCTGGCCACTGGCCCATAACATGTTCTCTACTCATCTGTTTGATCAAAGTCATTTGTTAGGGAAAACAACTTTTAATTTTAGGGATGAAAATGTGCAATGAGAGATCAGTGATGGATTCATCTGTTTTAAATTAATTAACGAAACTATCTCCAAGGAAGCACCAACCAGTGGCACTTTGCTTCCATTTCTATCCTATTCATGTGATTCTATTTAACCTTATGTTAGGCTTGCAATTCTATAATATGAAGTGGTCTAGTCTTTAGTCATATTATGTGTTTCATGAATCTCCAAATATAACCTTATGTTAGGCTTGCAATTAGGAATTCTTGAGTGGTAATGAATCTTGTTATTCGTTGAGAAACTTCCTCTAAGTTACAAGTATCATGTTCGTTGAGAATGTGGCTAAAAGGCACTAAAACTTGATGAATATGGCAGGTGGCTTTAGAAAAAAAGTTTCCCATCCAAAGATAAACAGCAATGGGATTATATACCCGCAAGGGTAGCCAAGTTGGTGTGGCGGCAGAGCGCGAAACCGCAAGGTCACGAGTTCGATCCCCTGCAACACCTTCTTGGTTGAGTCTGTCACACATGGCTTGTCAAGTGTGGTTAATCTGGCTGACGTGGTTTGCAGGCTATGCATCAGGAGTAGCGGCTGCGAATTCCTTCATAAAAAAAAAAAGAAGCAATGGGACCATATGCCTTGAGATTTAGGGGAGCATTGGATACCTGTCCTAACAATATTTAAGGTTAATTTCTTACTACATTTAAGTTATTTATAACTAAAGTGCTGCTTATAAGAAAGTTAAAATATTTGAGGGTGTTGGGATTGTTGGAGTTGTGCCTTAACTCTTTCAAATGTGATTGAAAACCACTTGAGGTATTGTTGGCATGTACCATTTATTAGCTGGTAATTGCCCAACTTACAGAAAGCTTGAAACATTAAAAGTTTGATCAAATATATAATATCGTGATCAGATAGCAACTAATTGTGCTCTCATCGGTGATTATAGTAACTAGTTTCAGTGTACTATTACTACTGCAAGTTATCAGTTGTTTGATATATAGAAATTCCATAAGATGTGGTGAATTTTAACAACAATAAGTTTTCTTATTTCTCCCCTATGCTACCTGGAAAACTCTTGATTAATTCACTTGCATGTAATGTAAGTTCAAATTTATTCAGTTGAGTAAATATTTGAGTTTTAAGGTACCACAACAGCCTAATGGATATGAGTGCGGTTACTATATGTTGCATTTCATTAAAGACCTAATGAATGATTTATCTATGTTGCCAAAAAATGTAAGTATCTAACATTATTTCTTGTTTATGTACTTGTCTATATATACTTTAATTGATCTCTATTGTGTATTATAATTGATCTAGTATGTTGAATTATATTTGGATGTAATTACATTAGAATGACCTAATTATGATTAGAAATTTTAATTGATCTCTATTGTGTTTAACAGTACAATGAAAAAAAAGTTTTTTCACAGCATGAGCTTAATGAGGTCCGGATTGAGTGGACGCATCATTTTTCAAAGATTTCCGTACTACAGAAGTTGTGCCACCTTCATGATGTTTGGATAATATGTACTTAGGCTCATTTTGTTTTGGATACATTTGGGAACAAGAAGATTCGTAACATGTTTGATTAATTAGTTACATTTTAGTTACAATCGTAAATGTTTCAATAATATGTATTAAATAATTTGATTAATTAGTTACATTTTAGTTACAATATGCTCTTTTCCCACTAATTTAATTATTATTGAAATTTTTAAAAAATAATTAATTAAATTAAATTAATTATTAAATACAAAATGCGTCAAAATCAAATTTTCCGCAATTGTTTTATATTTAAATTAAATTAATTAAAATTTAAATTTATTCAAAAATTTACTGTCAAAAAATATATTAAATTAATAAAATTCTAATATTTTACAGCCAAAATTTATAAATTTTCGGGGAAAAAAACAAAAAAAAAACGGGAAATAGTCAAAGTCAACAATCAAATGTGTGACGGTTTATGTCCGTCACATACTATGTGACAGTTATTTAAATTGTCATCGATGACAGACATACGGTGACACGTACTACGACAATAACTTACAAAATCATGCATTTACACGATGTGTGATTTTAACCGTCATCGTATGTATTTTTTCTTGTAATGATTCATCCACAACACCAGTTTTTTGGCATCATGCACTTCAAATAGCCACATATCTTTTAAACATTCTTTCTAGAAAACTACTTTACAACATATCACCTACGCAAATATTATACCATTGTCTCCCTTCTTTTAAACATTTGAAGGTTTTTGGGTGTTTGTGTTATCCCTTATTTTCATCTGCAATCATCAACAAACTTCAGACCCATTTCATTCATTGTGTGTTTTTGGGATACCCGCAAAATCATAGGGAATATAAATATTATGATATGCCGAATGAAAAATCATTATTTCTCGTCATGTAGTTGTTGAGGAGTCTACATTCCCATTTGTTAAATCTCACGTGACATCCCCACATTCATATGATTTATTGGCAATGACATGCATCCTATTTTGCATCACCATTTCCATACCGATAACCATATGGGAACAACCCAACCGAGCAATGGAACTGGGCCGAACCGACGAGAAGAAACCCAAACCGTCAACCCGGGTCTTCAGACCAACTTTTCCTAGCCCAAATATTAACTCGTGTCAGACCAATAACAAACAGAAGCCCATAGGAACCAGCCTTCGGTTTTGGCCCAAGATCGGTCATCCCCTCGACCCACTAGCCAACCCGAAAGTCCAAATCCGCAACCTCGGACCATTGAAACTCATGCCATGCATAGAATTTTTTGGCCTAAGCATTATTTTAACCTAACAACTTCAGTCCAACCATCACCTCTTCTGAAGATCCCAAAGAAACCCCATCATTTTAACCAAAATTGATGCTCTTATTAAAAATAAGATGTGGGGGTTAGTGCTCCGTTCATCTTGTGAACATAATCAGGTTTATGTGGATTTTCTGTCACAAAAAGAATTCTGATAGTTATTTTGCGAGATACAAAGCTCGTCTTGTTGGTGACGATAGGTCTCATTAGGTTGTCGTAGATTGTGGTAAAATATTTACTCTGGTAGTTAAGCCAACAACTATCAGGATTGTTTTTAGCCTAGCACTATCAAAATCATGATCCATTAATTAGTTGGATGTCAAAAATGTGTTATTACATGGCCATCTACAAGAGACAGTCTACATGCATCAGCCTTTGGGTTTCCAAGATTCTACACATCCGGATTATGTTTGTATATTGAAAAAATCTTTGTATGGTTTTAAACAGGCTCATCGGGCGTGGTATAACAAATTTGCAGGGTTTGTATCCAAAATGGTTTTTTCACACAGCAAGTCTGATCAGTCCTTGTTCATTTATAAGAAGGACAATGACATGGCATATATCCTTCTATATAAAGATGACATCATTCTCACATCATCATCTACATCACTTCGCCAGTCTATTATGTCCCTTATTGTATCAGAATTTACAATGAAGGACTTGGGTCCCTTAAATTATTTTTTGGAAATTGCTATAACTCAATATGCATGTAGTCTGTTCATCAGTCAAAATAAATATGTCGAGATCATTGAAAAAGCCGAGATGTCCTCTTGCAAACCGTCACAAACACCGGTTTATACTAAAGCAAAATTAAGTAACTATACTAGTACTCCATACAGTGATCCAATACATTACCACTGCTTAGCAGAGGCATTACAATATCTTACCTTAACACGACCTGATGTGTCATATGCACTGCAACATGTGTGTTTACATATGCACAATCCAAATGAAGAACATATGGGCGCTCTCAAGCAAATTCTGCGGTATGTTAAGGGTACACTTCATTTTGGGTTGCACTTGTATAAACCCTCCATTTCGAGTCTCTCATCTTATACAGATGTTGATTGAGGTGGCTGCTCAGACACACGTCGTTCCACAGCCGATGATGTATGAACATCGAGGGGTAGCTAATGTGATCACTAAATCATGTTGGCTTTGTAATCTACTTTTAGAACTTCACTGTCTGATTCAAAAACAACTGTGATTTATTGTGATAATGTGAGTGCGTTTTACCTAGCAAGTAACCTTGTCCAGCATCAATGCACCAAACACATTGAAATGAATATCCTATTTGTCAGAGAAAAGCTTACACGTGGCCAAGTTTATATTCTTCATGTCCCATTATCAAATTGCCGACATCTTCACTAAAGGTCTTTCGCGCATACTGTTTAATGATTTCAGGAACATTTTCAACATACGATAACCTCCCACTATGATTGTGGGGACTGTTCGGATAGTCCCTAATTATCTCTATCATATCCCATCATATCATTTAGATTTTAATTAGAATGATATAATATCAATTAGATTGTAATTAGAAGGATATAATTAGGATTATGAGATCAATTGAATTGATGAGCATATCATTAGTAATAGCTAGAATTAATTAGGTAGACTTGTATATAATTGTATATTGGGGATGAAATAAATGATGAAATTCATTTCCTTCACAAAGTTCACTTTGGATGGAATAATAGCCTTTAACAGGCCTCACCACTTTTGGATACACTCAACATACACTTCGAATTTATGGTCGTAATTTATCTCGATTTATGCTCTTCTTTCTACATCCATTGCTTTCGGAAGTTTTAACCTCTCCCAAAGACTCAGTTTGGAGAATGTAAATAAAACAACAATTATCATCAAGAATCATTTATCACTATAAAGCTATAAATTAATTGTGCCAAATTGTCGCCCCTTTCCTTATTTCTTTGATAATAGAGTTGTAGGGTGTTGTTGGGTCTAAAATCACATAAGTAAGGCGCAGCGGAAG
This sequence comes from Przewalskia tangutica, assembly GCA_029844215.1. NCBI lineage: Eukaryota > Viridiplantae > Streptophyta > Magnoliopsida > Solanales > Solanaceae > Przewalskia > Przewalskia tangutica. Next base: position 136,265,019 of record CM056718.1, on the reverse strand, counting down.
TTTAAAATTTTGTTAACTTACTTACTCCACAACTCTGTCTGGTATGATTGCGTTATAATTGAAATCTACAAAGATAAAAGTAGACTTACAGTTTGTGTTATCTGAAGTCTCTATTAGAGGGAGCGCACGCGATTATCTTTTCGACCGCAAGCCTTGCTGTGGTATATTCCTCTGTCGGGAAAGCTAGGAAATATTGGCAGAGGTTTGAGAGGATTTTATTCTCTGTACTCTGAGTTCAGAAAGTAAGAATTAAGTATTATGTAAATTATGAGTTAAGTGTTGAATATATAGGGAAAATATTGTACAAATCAGATTAGGATTAGGCTTAAAACCCCACCCAAAATCTGAGATGCAGTGGGACAGTTTTAATATTTCTGCACGTTTTGATTTTAATTAAATCCAAAATCTAATTTTGACTTAATTAAATAATTTCTATCAAATAGAAATTATCCCATAATTTATTATTAGTTTAACTATCTTGATTCTAAATCAAGTATTTTACATTATCTCAATATACCCTTAGACCGAAAAGACAATCGACTTAGTGTGACTCTTTAGGCCTTCACACATCGATACTTAATCTAATTAAGGTTCACACGGAACTCCTAGACTGCGTCATATGACGAACTCAATATGTGAAGTACGTTTACAAGACAACAGTAAACATAACCTTTATGTGATATGATAAATTTCTTTCATTCGCGACACACTCGATCAAGCTTAGGATTTGTCAAGTGTCTATCCAAATGACTTGATCACTTTATCTCATCTATATTAGTCGACGACTAGATCATATCCTAAATATGTTTCTTGCATTGGCTAATGACTTGGTCGACCTAATATTACTGAGAAGTTGAGTGTTTCTCTCGAATATCTAATTGAGGAATGAATCATATTCTTGGCTTAACTCACACATTGGTTTGCATCGCAATGTACCAAATACAAGTCATGTCTTATCCTATAAGAAATTTAAGCTTAGGACAGGATCAGCGTACATTACTTTGCAAATTAGGTGTGTATTGACCTCAAGTCAAATGACCTATATCTCCTACATGCTGATAATACTCTAGACATGTATAACAAACAGTTTATCAGTATGGTATACCAATACCCTATAAGAGTATCTATGTGTCCATCAATAGTAATCATTACTAGTAGTAAGTGAGATATACTACATTCTCTAAGAATGTGATGCAGACCACATGTCAAATTATAACATATCATTGCTATCTCATTCTCAATGATCATCAATCGAGACTACTTTAAGATTTATGGTCTATCATTAATATCTCACTTTATCAATGACAACGTAAGCTCAAGGGATGCACATTAATGAATAATTACAAGCAATCAAATAATAATCCAATAATTACAAAATGCCAAATTTATATTAATCTTATTAATAATGCGAATGTGTTCAAGTACATTTGTCCCTATATTGATTTGTTTCTAGGACATATATATTTTCAATCTCCACTTGGCCTAGAGCCAATCTCCAATGTATCTAATCCCCATGTTTTCAAAATGACCATTATGCTTGACTAAGCTTAATGGTTTAGTAAATGGGCCAGCTAGATTTTCATCTGTGGGAACGTAGTCTAATCTTATTTCTTTAGTCTTCACCATCTCCCTGAGTATGTGGTATTTCCTTGGTACATGATTGTTTCTGTTTGTTGATCTTGGTTCCTTATCTTGGGCAATCGCACCAGTGTTGTCACACTAAATTGTTATTGGACAAATGCACTTGGAACAACCCTAGTTCTTTCAAGAACTCAGATATCGCGACAGCTTCATTACCAGCTTCTTATCCAACAATGTACTCAGCTTCAGTTGTTGAATCAGCAGTTGTAGCTTGCTTGGAACTTTTTCAACTCACTATTCCACCATTTAAAATGAAGGCATAATCAGATTGAGATTTTAAGTCATCAAGATTTGTCTGGAAGCTGGCATCAGTGTACCCAATACTAGTTTTTCTTATCCACCATAGACTAAGAAATATACTTTAGTTCGTCTAAGATACTTAGGAATACTCTTGACTGTTTTCCAGTGTTCCTCCCTAGGATTCTGCTAGAATTTGCAAGTCATACTAAATGCATAGGCCACATTTAGCCTCGTACAGGTCATGACATACATGATTGATCCAATAGCTGAAGCATATGAGATCCTCTTCATGCGTTCAAGTTCTGCAACAGTAGAAGGGATATCCTTCTTTGATAACTTGATGCCTTGACCCATAAGAAGACTTCATTTCTTGGAATTTTCCATAAAAAATGTTTTAGCACTTTGTCTATGTATATGGATTGTGACAGCCCCAACAATCTATTAGGTCTATCTCTGTAGATCCTAATTCCAAGAATGTAGCAGGATTCACCTAAGTCCTTCATCATGAAGATGCTGGACAACCATTCCTTGACTGACTGCATGCGAGTCTTATTATCTCCTATTATTAATATGTCATCTACATATATAACAATGAAGACAATACTATCTTCCGTGAGTTTACTATAAACGCATGGATCTTCTTTGCTTCTAACAAAGTCAAACGATTTGACTGCTTTGTCAAAACAGATATTCCAACTCCTTGAGACTTTCTTAAGTCCATAAATGGACTTCTGTAATTTGCATACTGTTTTTGGTTGAGTCTTGGATGTAAAACCCTCTAGTTGTATCATATACACCTCATCAATTAAATTACCATTGAGGAAGACAGTTTTAACATCCATTTGCCAAATATCATAGTATGCAACTATTGCAAGCAAAATCCGAATGAACTTGAACTTTGCAACTGGTGAAAAGGTTTCATCATAATCGACCCCAGGTCGTTGATTATAATCTTTAGCCACCAATATTGCCTTATAAGTCTGTACATTGCCATATGCATCAATCTTCTTCATGAAGACCCATTTGCATCCTATGGGTCTAACCCCTGTTGGCAAATTAACCAAGTTCCACACTTGATTGATGTACATTGAGTCCATTTTAGATTTCATGGCTTCTTTCTATCTTTGCGAATCAATATCTAACATAGCTTCGCTGTAGGTTGTAGGTTCATCGTCATTAGAAATATCTATCTCATTGTGTGTTTCAACAAGGAGATTAAGTCTTTCAGGAGGACGATGAGTTCTAATGGTCCTACGGAGTTGAATATTCTGCATTTCAGTGTTTGTTGTATTCTAATTGTGAGGAGGTTTTTATGTGTTAGACAATCCACCATCTTGAGAGCTTTCAGGAATGTCATTTTCATGTCTTTCCTAAATGGGATGATGTACAACTATTGTATCATCTTCCATTGGTTGTGTATGAGAGTCTTGCATTTCTGTATTATCTCTCACATCACTCCCACTGGCTGAAGGACGCACTCTAAGTACCAAATCTTCACTAAATACTCCCACTGAATCCTTGCCTAGGTCATTTGACAAGGGTTCAAACTCTGTATTGTCTTGTGTTTCTTGAATTTCTTCAAGTTCTATCTTATTGCAACTCTGTTCCTTGTAGACATAGTCTTCTTCAAGGAAAATTGCATTTCTGGAAACAATGACCTTATGTTCTCCAGGAAGATAGAAATAGTATCCCCTAGTTTCTTTCGGAGATCCCACAAAATAATATTTCTCACTTTTGGATTCAAACTTGTCAGTAAGCAACTTCTTTACATATGCAGGGCACCCCCAGGGTCGCATGTGTTTAAGTACTGATTTCTTGCCATTTCATATCTCATATGGAGTTTTCTCTACTGACTTTGAAGGAATTCTATTCAGAATATAGATTGAGCTTTGTAATGCATATCCCCAAAGGTATGTTGGTAGAGCTGAGAAGTTCATCATGGACCTAACCATATCTAATATGGTTCGATTTCTCCTTTCAGCAACACCATTCATTTGTGGCATTCTGGGAGGTTTCCATTGTGATTGGATTCCATGATGCTTCAAGTAATCTAGAAATTCTTTACCTAGGTATTCACCTCCTCGATCTGATCAAAGGGTTTTGATACTTGTTTCAAGTTGTTTTTCTACTTCTAACTTGTACTCCTTGAATTTCTCAAAAGCTTCGGACTTGTGTTTCATAAGATACACATGTCCAAACCTAGTGAAATTGTCTATAAAAGTGATGAAGTAAGGAAAGCCTTCCTTAGCTTGAGTTGAAAATGGCCCACATACATCGGTATGGACTAACTCAAGCACCTTTTGTCACGCACCCCTTTCCCAGAAAGTGACTTGGTGGTCATCTTTCCTCTCAAGCAAGATTCACAATTACCATAGGACTCTAAGTCAAATGATTCTAGGTAGTCTAACTTCCTTAATCTTGATATCCTTGATTCATTGATGTGACCAAGTCTGCAGTGCCATAAGTAGGTGGGGTTTCTTGAATTACTTATTTTAGCTTGTTTATTATGTATATTGAAAATTTCATGACTACAATTTAGAACATACAATCCATCCACAAGCGGAACATTTCCACAAACAAAACTATTAAAAGACAATACATAACTGCCATTGGTAATGAATAAGGAAAAACCCTCAATGTCTAACACTGGGATAGAAATTATATTCCTCGTCAATGAGGGAACAAAATAACAATTATTAAGTTCTAAATAAAGGCCAGAAGGTAAATCTAGTCTATAGGTTCCCACGCGCTCAGCATCCACTCATTCTCCATTTCTAACGCGCGGGTCTACCTCCCATGATCCAACCTTTCTGTTGTTAGTAGACCCTTCTCATTATTACAAATGTGAGAGCCACATGCGATATCTAATACCTAGCAGTGAGAGTTACTTATAGACATATTTATTTCAATGACAAACATACCTTGTCCAACAGGTCCAGAAGCACCTAGTGCCTTGTCTCCTCTTGGATCTATGCAATGTCACTCATAATCTTTTAGCATGTTGTGAAGTTCTGGAAGATTCATCTTAGTTACATTCATGTTGAAGTTCACAATGAAATTCTCAAATGAACCAGGTAGTGAATTCAGGATCAGGTTGACAGAGACATTTATAGGCAGCTTCGTTCCAATCGAAGCCAACCTCTCTATTAATCCAATCATTTTCAGAACATGCGCTGACACTGGACCCCCTTCGTTCAGCTTACACTTGAAGAGATCTCTTAACAGTTCATACTCCATTGTCTGAGATTGTGAGTCATATATATTCTTCAACTGTTCTAGCATCTCGTTGGGACTCATGTTTTCATATCGCCTCTGTAACTATACATTCATGGAGGAAAACATTATACATTGTGATAGGGTAGCATCGTCTAAATGTTTCTGATAGGCTGCCTTGTCAAACAGAGCAAACTCAGCAGAATCTTTAGCAGGAACTGTGGTACTCAATTCTTTCTAGTTTTAACACTAATCACAAATTTTTTAACTAGTCAGGGAAATTTGCTCCAGTCAATTTGTTTGTTTCAACCAACATTTTAAGTGACAAATTCGACATTGTAAACTGAAGAAAGATAGACTTGAAATTAACATCCTAATATATAATTTCTATTTGAACACATTCATTAACTAATTAATCGTGGCCTTTAGGTTAATTATCTCCCATTATTTTAACATACTCTTTTACCCCATGAAAGAATACGGACTTATATCAAATATGGTCATAATGGGCCAAGATCCATACTCATGTTGTCTCTACGTTTACTGAGGCTGATAACTTCAACAACATGATCTGGTAGGTCTCTAAACCAATTACAAACAATTTGCAACTCTTGGTTGACCGAATGTTCTAAACAATACGATCTGCGTCCCTCGACTGTCCGACACTGGGGCGCTAAGACAACCTAGCAAGTCAACCCCGTTATGCGATTACAATTATGTATCTAAGTGGGGTTTTGCCTTCATAGAGCAAACACTGGGGTGTAAATACCCATGAAGGTTTACCACCTACTTCTACATTTAACATGCATCTATGAAAGAATTAGAGTCCTCGTAGACTTAGAGCAAATGCCGGGGCATAAATACTCATCTCGCCGAAAAGGATTTTGCACTACAATCAATTATAACGGACGACACGTTCATATTAAATGAGACTTGTATTAAAATTTAGGGAACATTTTTATTCAGGGTTTTAATCAAGATCAACTCTAACATGTTTCAAACATCATTCAAAGCATGGCATTAAATAGTTAGACAAGTATTGGGCACCACCTACCAAAGCATAATTTGTGGACGCTAAACTAATATTGGGCGCCGTCTACCCGAACATTATCTGCGGACGCTATTCTAGTATAATAAATGACAATCATTTAGCACATAAAATAGTACACTAAATATATTGTATGATAATATAGTCATTGGTTAATCTACTGAAAAACTGAAATTTTACTTTCTGTACATCCGGCGCCGCGGTGCTTACGGGGCAGAAACTTTTCAGTTTTCTGTTCTGTGAATTAGAGTCGCGGCTCTCCACCATGGGGCCGCAACGCTTTAGGTCCACTAGGTTCCGAATTTTAAAACGAAACTTTTAATCACGATTTCGATCTGAAGTCGCGGCGCTACACGTGGGCGCGGCGCCGCCCAAAACCTATGGCGCGCGCCTACCGTAGGGTTGCGACGACGTCCTTCGAGCGATTTCGTGTTGATTTTCTAAAAAAATCGTCCAAGCCCCAAATCCAATTTAGAGATCATATCACGGGTCCTTTATCATCACCCATCATTATCAATAATGCACATATCGACCATCATCCGTTCCTACTCGTTCTTCGTCGTGCACCATGTTCGCAATGAACCGGTTTCTGCACTAGGCTTAGTTCGAGATAGAACGAAATGACTTCCTCGATTTAGCGTAGTTGATAAGTTAGGGTGACTACAAAGGTCAATCGTTCAGTCAAGGTATGTCGGATATCAAGTGACCTTGTTTTAATTCAGATTAAAATCAATTTTATGTTTAACCCATATTATTATGTCTTTCAATTGTACGTAACCATTGAACCAGCCTGGACTCTGATACCACTGTAGAGTTTTTTTGGGTCTAAAAACAAATAAGTAAGGCACAACGGAAGTTTAAAATTTTATTAACTTACTTCCCCAACAACTCCGTCTGGTGGCATGATTGCGTTACAATTGAAATCTGCAAAGATAAAAGTAGACTTACAGTTTGTGTTATCTGAAGTCTCTACTAGAGGGAGCGCACGCGATTATCCTTTCGACCGCAAGCCTTGATGTGGTATATTCCTATGTCAGGAAAGCCAGAAAATCTTGCCAGAGGTTTGAGAGGATTTTATTTTCTGAATCATGAGTTCAGAAAGTAAGAATTAAGTGTATATAAATTATGGGTTAAGTGCTGAATATATAGGGGAAATATTGTACAAATCAGATTAGGATTAGGCTTAAAACCTGACCCAAAATCTGAGATGCAGTGGGCCAGTCGGTATGGCCCATTTGTAAATCTGTATGCCAGGCTCGACCTCTCGGTATTGCGCTCCCCTGTTATAATATTTCGACATGTTTTAATTTTAATTAATCCAAAATCTAATTTTGACTTAATTAAATAATTTCCATCAAATAGAAATTATCCCATAATTTATTATTAGTTTAAATAGCTTGATACTAAATCAAGTATTTTACATTCTCTCAATATACCCTTAGACCGAAAAGACAAACGACTTAGTGTGACCCTTTAGGCCTTCACACATCGACACTTAATCTAATTAAGGTTCACACGGAACTCCTAGACTGCGTCATATGACGAACTCAATATGTGAAGTACGTTTACAAGACTCCAGTAAACATAACCTTTATGTGATATGATAAATTTCTTTCATTCGCGACACACTCGATCAAACTTAGGATTTGCCAAGTGTTTATCCAAATGACTTGATCACTTTATCTCATCTATATTAGTCGACAACTAGATCATATCCTAAATATGTCTCTTGCATTGGCTAACGACTTGATCGACCTAACATTACTGAGAAGCTGAGTGTTTCTCTCGAATATTCAACGAGGAATGAATCATATTCTTGGCTTAACTACCACATTGGTTTGCATCGCAATGTACCAAATACAAGTCATGTCTTATCCTGTAAGGAATTTAAGCTTAGGACAGGATCAAAGTACATTACTCTGCAAATTAGGTGCGTATTGACCTCAAGTCAAAGGACATATATCTCTCACATGCTGATAATACTCTAGACATGTATAACAAATAATTTATCAGTAGGTATACCAATACCCTCTAAGAGTATCCATGTGTCCATCAATAGTAATCATTACTAGTAGTAAGTGAGACATACTACATTCTCTAAGAATGTGATGCAGACCACATGTCGACTTATAACATATCATTGATATCTCATTCTCAATGATCATCAATCGAGGCTACTTTAAGAGTTACGCTCTATCATTAATATCTCACTTTATCAATGACAACGTAAGCTCAAGGAATGCACATTAATGAATAATTACAAGCAATCAAATAACAATCTAATAATTGCAAAATGCCAAATTTATATTAATCTTATTAATAATGCGAATGTGTTCAAGTACATTTGTCCCTATATTGATTTGCTTCTAGGACATATATACTTTCAAATTAAACAGGGTAGTTGCTTTGTATATATGGATATTTTGTTGTCCTATTTTTCTTGCAATCCTGCATTGACTACGTTTTTTGAGCCGAGAGTCTATCGGAAACAGTTTGCCACACAAAGCTAAAGGTAAGGTCTGCGTAAATCCTATCCTTCCCAGACCCCATTTTGTGGAATTACACTGGGTATGTTGTTGTTGTTGGTAGTTGCTTTCTATCTGGTAAGAGGACTCAAGAAAGGAAAGGATTGGTGACCAACTGAACTTCTTTTAGCTTGGTTTATCTACTGAGTCAGTATTTCTGATACAGATAAGATATTGTAATCATGTTGCTGAGAACTGTTCAAGATTCGTGGATTTTGAAAGTTACTCTATATCAGACATGCTGTTAAATCATTTTATTGTGTTCTGTGGAATATTTTCATTAGGCTGTAGACCTGCATCGGGTCCTGATTATATTCTGTTCCAGGTTAATGATTTGCATTTGTATGTTCAGAGCTATTTGGCCAAAAGAAAAAACAGCAACTTGCGGAGTTAAATTTCTAACATTGTGTTTCCCAATCTCAAGAACGTTAAGATTGTCGGCTGCAGCACTAGGGACGTTTGAACGAATGGTCTAAGTATAAGCTTTTCAAACTTTCGAAGATTCTACTGAAGAATGCGGTGGTTTTGAAAAAGTTTGTTATTGAAGCAAAGAGAAGAGAATGCTGGCATTGTTCAGAGAATTGTGTCTCTCAATATTTATCACGACTTGCTAAGAAATTGTTAGACAGCCCAAGATCATGTTTCAGAATTCTTGAAATGTTAAATTATTATGTAGCTTTTCATATACTGCAGATGTTATTTTGAACTTGTGGCATACCAAATGTTGCGGATGCTTGGTTCTTATAAAGCCTTTGTTTCACTCTAGACATTGCATATGTCGTTTGAAATTTTCTTGCAACTTTTGTTTTCCTGGAACTGTCAAGATCCGCAAACCTGCAACCCACATGTTTTCTGATAATTAGGCTCATGAAAAGACTGTATTTGGCTTTCTTTATCAATAGCATCAAGATTCCATAACAGGGAGTAAGGTTATATGTGGCTTTTTTCTTGGAAAGAATAGTCCCTGCTGTTTTCTTAGACGAATAATTTGTAGCCGTAGCATTGATAGGCTTAGAACACTAATGCTCTACCTGAGGTTATGCTCATAATAAGACCGTTTGATTACATCCAGTTGCTTGATCATTCCTCAGACAGACGCGAGTGTCTGGAACAGCTTACTAGGGGTTGCAAAAAGTTGTGGCACACTGCTTTCTTGATAAATGCCATATGAAAGAGTTTGAGTAGGACTAATAAGCTTCATTGTATTCTTACTATAAATGGAAACATCTTCTTATAGGTGCGACTTTATTACTTTTCACCAGGAACACTCTGGCTGCGTGTCTTTGCTAGAGTTCAGCAAACACATCGAAAATGTACCACAAATGAAATAATTGTTTGGCATGTGCTCTGTTATTTAAGCACCGTCAATTGAAAACCCCAAAACTGAAAAACTACGATGGCAATACCCTCTGTTCAATTCACATTACAAGAGAAGAGCTCTTTCTCAGAGCTATACTCTCTTTTTCCTTCATCTCTTCCTCTATTTCCTCTGATATACAGTCCTACAAAGTGGACAAGTTGCTTTTATATCCTTCTGCACTGGCCACTTCTCCAAGCTTTTTCATGGAATATTTTCTTGCAAGTTTCCAGCTTTCTCCCCTTTTCTCCATGCTCAAATTCTGGTAAGCGGACATACGAGTTTTCAGTATGACTGACCTTAAGTACTTCAATTCATCCAAGTATGTTTCGTCTACATAACCATAAGCACTGAAGGGCTTTTTGTAGGACACTAGGATTCTTTAACATTTCTGATATTGCCCAATCAAGGTTGTTGCTGGTCTCTTTCTCCCCGGGCCAAACCTGTCCTAACACGGACATATGTCATAATAAGCTGAAGCTAGGAATAAAAGATTTTAATGCAATTGAAATGAGTGATCAGATCATATAAAAGCTTAAACGATCATAGATAAAGATATTTTAATGTCTTTATTATGAATTTGTTCCAAAATACTTTACGTTTCTTAAAAAAAAACAAGAAGGATTTATTTCCTTTTCTCCAGATTCACCTTACCTCTCCAATTAGTGTTATTTATTAAGTTATATGTTTAAAAGAGAAATAAAGGGTAGTTTAGATCAACGCTCTTATGACTAAGGCTATTAAATTTCTTTCTTAAGGGGTATACAAGAACCTTAAAAGACAAAATATGAACAGGAGGTAGTTGATCTCAGAACAAATTGCTTACCCAAATCACTGCTTTAATGTTGTCACGAGTTAGTTGATTTTCACTCTTCTGAATTTTCAAGAGCGCATCCACTAGGTTCTCATCATCATCAATCTTGGGGGCAATGTGATCAATCATTATATGGTCCATAAAGACGTCTTCAAGCATCCTATATACTTCACTATGACGCTTCCCCAATTTGACCCTTAGTCCACTTAAAATCTGTAACAACTTTGTGGAACTTGGAAGGGTAAAGATCTGCAATGTAATTTTTTTTTTTTGGTTACTCTGCAATGTTAAATGCTGATGCCAATTTAGGAACTTGATAAAGTATAGGTAACAAGTGCTTCGTGTTCCTTGTAGCTTTTTACAAATGCTTCTCTGGAAATTAGACTAGGCAGCTGAATATAAGTTTTTTGTTAAATTAAAAGGTGAACCATCATAGGAAGCTAGCCATTTGGTGAGACGCGACTCTTCTTCTCTAAGCGGTGGAACGGACTGTGGTGCTCAGAAGTTCCAATTTTCAGATTTTCCTCATCTGAATACTCATTTTTCACATTGTTTAGGTATAAGGCTCCTAGTTAGGGATCTAATGTCATGTGGTGAAGCTAACTTTAAGCAGTTTTATCAAAAGTGAAAAGCGCAAAAATGCTCTAAGGTCAGCTGAGACTTTAAGCGCAAATAAAGCGTGGGCTTTAATGAAAAAAGGTGCAATGGTGCAAATATACAAATATACATATGTTTAGTCCAAGACAAATAATAATAAGCATGAATAACAAATATATAGACAAATAAATTGTAAAAACATTACGATAAAGTGAAATATCAATTTTCTAGTGTCACCTCTTCAAGAGAGGCTCATTAGCAAGGAGACGATGACACTGAAGCGCACATAAAGCGAGGCGAAGCACTCAACATGTTTTGAGCCTCGCTTCAGGGCTTAAGCGTGCCTTTGACAACAATTACTTTAAGTGATGGAGTCTCCCCCTAATTGTTGGAATTCTCTGACGAACTTTGCACATACTAGAAATTGTCATCACATTTTAATCTACCACACATACTGATAGATTCAAATACTTAACGATAAGGCAACCTAGCTTAGAAGCGAAAGATGAATCCAAAAAACTGTATTGGTTCCTGTTTCTATGAGAATTGCTTATTCTCATGTTGCCTTGTCATGTCAGAGCTTAAGAGATTACAAGTTCCTTTAGCTCAATAAAGGTTCCTCTGCAACTTCTTTAGAGCTTATAAATTGTTTATGCATCGTAAAAAAATAACGTAATTCTTAGGACCTTTTATCACCCATTTTGACAATAGCAAAGAGTTACGCGAGTGAAAACGTGAGTGGAAAATTTAGGTGAATTGAGATGGCTTGGTCAGAACGTACCTTCTGTTAGGAGCAGGAGGACTCCACTCATTATCTGATAGTAGAACTCCATTCATAGGTTAGTACACGGGCGGTCATGCTCAATGTTATACTTTCCTTGGTCCATCACCTTTGCGGATCTCTCTGATAAGCTTCATGACTCGACTTCATTTCACAGAAGAAGCTCTCCACAGCTCCTTGAGTGTCTTCATTTCCATGACTGCCTTATCTGTATTTTGGTTTACTTTCCATAAATTATGACAAATGAATCCTTGCTCTGATGCCAGATGATATGCCGATATAATGAATCTTCCACTGTTTAAAAAGGGAATTGTAGGGGTTCATGGATTATTAGCAATCCAAAAAGAATGAAAACGGAATATATGAAAGATAGTATTGCCAAATATGCCTACACTGAGAATTGTACAACCTTGCCACCTGCAATAATGTCACAAAGCTTACTAGAATTAATATGTAGTTAGTAACTAATCCACTCCAACTGGCTGGAACAGCCACTCACATGAAATGCCATGCAACAAAAACCCTCCCCTTGCTGCACATTGCGATCCACTATAAAGCCATGCACACTTCTCATGTTATGTCTCGTCTTCTGCCGAAAGATCCTTCAACATTTTATTTGTTATCAGTTACTGTCAACTAGACTTTTAACTTTACACCAACACAAAAACAATACATAATGTGAAAACATCATTTCATTAACTATTAATCAGAAAATAACAGATGAAGACACTCTGGGAAGCATACCATAATCCCAGATGAAGTGATTTAGGGAGTAGGTAAAATTCCTAAATTACAGCTTGAAAACCAACATATCAACGAGTGGAAGAATATGGAGGCGGTTGGGCAGCACCTTTTTTTCATGCAACACGAGACAAAAAATTAGTCCACTAATTTGTACATGTAACACAACCTGAAATAATTAAGCAGATATAATTGGGGCCAAGCTTGTTATGGTAGTAGTGACGGCTGGGTGTAATGGGGGAGCATATAAGGAAGTAAAAATTTTGTTAGTGAAGTAAGATAAGTCTAGTGCCATCTGGAAAAATAAATGGAGAGGAAAGAAATGTTTGGACGGAACACGTTGGTTAGAGAAAAGAGACTTGAGTGGTAGATGGGGAGAAACAGTGTAAGTTGAACTAGTGATAAAGGAGAGACTGGACGTGTTGTTGCATTGAAGGTGCCGTTATCCACCAAAATATACATGACTTTTGTTCAGTTTTACCCCATATTTTCATGTTCTACACGAGCTGAAGTTTTTAAAGTGAAAATGGAGATGCTGAAAAATCCCAGCGTTCCTGGAACACCCTATACTAAGGGAATCTGACTAGCAAATTTCAAAGATACAAGGCCACATCAGAAAGCAAAAGAAGCATAAAAGACTTCCACTGAGATCATCAAAGTTAACTCATTACTATGTACTCAATTCATATAGAAAAGAAAAGAAGAAACAGCAGGTCAGAAATTGTCAGCATTCCTATTCCATAGATAATAAGACGGCAGTCTTTTACTTGACATCCAAGACACAGAAAATAGAGTTTAAGGAACCTTAACAAACAGAAAGGCAGATCTGACAGGCTGTCCTCTCGTATAGAACTTCTCAGTTGTAATAAGTGTGCAGTACGTAAGTTATTATGTAAAAACACTAAATGAGCACAACAGAAATGAACAACAAGTTGGAGGACCTTCAAGTTTTACTCGGCCCTCAACCGACATTGGATTGTTACTATTAAGAACCTCAACAAAACAGCAAATGCTGAACTTCAACTAAACTTAGAAAGAAGTTACATTTAAAACATAAAGTGAGACTTTGAGTAATTGTCAATTTTTTTCTCCCTATGTGGATTTAGCCAAAGTGATGACAAGGCATAGATGACAGCAGTCAATGCGGTTCAAGCAACCAAAAGATTGTGCGTGAAAAGGTAAAACTAAATACCTTCTGCATATTTAGATCACAGCATAATTTACCTTCTGGATCTACATTTTGGTATCTTATATACATTTGTATCTAAAGAGGTCGGAAGCTACATTATGCTTTGCAGATGGCACTGAATCAGAGAGAGAAAGAAAGTGTATGGCATTCATATTGTTTGTTTCTCTTGTATTTGTGAGATTAACATATTTCGCATGAATAAAGATCAAAGATAGATGCAGTAATCCCCAACAAAAAGAACAGGTGTAGAAGTAGATAATTACACTAATGTTCAAAGACATATTAATAAATACTGCAAGGCATATAAATTTCACAACATTGCATAATCCAAGATGTGAATCAGAGAAAACTATCCTTTTAGTGAATTTTCTCTTCTATTCAAGTTCAAAAGCATAAAAACCGCATTAAATCATTCTAAACATGAAGTTGATACATAGCTTCGAGATCTTAAACAAAATTTTCTACTCCCTGCGTCCCAATTTATGTGTACTTTCATTTTGCATGCACTTTAAGAAATAAAGGAAGACTTTTGAATCTTATGGTCTAAAATAAGCCAAAGATAATTGTATAATTATAGATCATCTCGTTTGCGTAAAAGGTAAAGTTTAAAGTTAAATTGTTGTCAAATAAGGAAATATGTCATTCTTTTTGGGACAAAGAGAGTATTACATCCATCCTACGTACAAACTTGAAAGTTTAAAAGGCCGCGCAAGCGTAAGAATGAGCAAACTAAAAGAACTAAGACAAAGCAAAATTTTCAAAGAATTAGATTGATATAATCCAACTAGAAAATGTTATCTGGCATGGGGTCTTAATTCAAGTCACTCAGAAAATTACCATAAGACTAATAGTAAACCAAACTTCTATACACTTTATCAATTGCATCAAAATACAAACATCATTTCTTTTAATGAAATTCAATTTCAGCACTAGCAACTCTTAGATTCAGATAAGCATAAATAAAAACAGAACTTATCCAATTGGCCAATCACAATTTGAAGAGTCACGTTGCACGTTTCTTCATATGAAAACACCTGATATTCTAATATTGATCCAAAACTCTAATTTCATTTCCATTAATGCCATGGACATATCGAAATTCCTTACTTCCCATATTTGTTATTCAAGCATCACCTCCAAAGCAGAAATAAAAATAAATATTGCACAATTCATCAATGGCATCAAAATTACATAGTTCATCCATGGCAATCTCCATAGTTGAATTTCTACAATTGTTTTTGCAACTCTTATCCTTAATGTACTTCACCAATTCAAAATAGAACGTGAACTGCCAAAAAAGGGAAGAAGAAAATGCTTATTTTGTTTATGGATGGAAAGTTAAAAAAAAAATCTCCGGTGAAGTAGAAAATGCCTATTGAGGTGAATTCTAAAGGAGATAACATATTTTATGTGATTAACTTAAATACCTAACAGACGTATGAAAACACACACAATTTTTATTTCTTTCAAAATTTGAACTGAAAGTATATATAATTGAACATTTTATTAGAAGTTGAGGTGTTTAATTGGAACATGACATAGTTCCAGTGTTTAAATGGAATATTTTGGCAAGTTTAAGGAACTACCTACGTATTAAGAAAGTATACAAGCTCTGCCACGTGTTAGATCCTGTGAAGCACAAATAAGCAAGAAACACCTAGGTCTAAAGCTGAACTCAAAGACATACACAATTGATACAGCTAGATCCAGATAAATCCAGTCTGTTACCCAATATATAAACATGTATGCATATATTTGCAATTAAAATGATTGAAATGCAAACCTCATGTAGCGGAAAAGCTTCGCCTGAGGTCGCTCTGCTTCGTAGACAAGGCTCGTTCCGTACTTTATTTACGAGCCCATGAATTAGATCGATCCGGAGATATTCAAATTCACTGCGGTCTCCGATTCAGTTGATGCAAGGCAGGAACAAACTTTGTACTCTCTCCGTCATAATTTATATGATACCGTTGGTATTTAAAAAATACAAATTACTAATGTCACAATAATTAACAACAGTATACATATAAAAGTTCTTACGAAAATAAACACAGCAGTCCAAGTCAGTTCCTGACCTGCACCAAGCGAATTAGACAACGCAGCAACAAATACATAGATACACCTGTGTATATATGTATAGATATATGTATCATACAGATCTGAGACTCAGTAAAGAGAGAGAAACCTATCTATACAGCTGAGAGAGAGTGTGTATGAGATGCGATTATTTATAGATAAAAAGGACGAATGAGATATTGACACGTGTATAATATAGCCGACTAGCTAAAAACGGGGGCGTGTGGGGGGAGACATGTTTAGGGCTAACATTTGGACTGGAGTGTAATTATGGAAATGCCACTAGTAAATGCACGTGCACATGATCTAAAGTGGTGTTTGGCCAAGCTTCTGACACCATTTTTTCAGAAGTAGAAACACTATTTTCAGAAGTTAAAAAATGTTTTTAGATACGAAGAGAAGTAAAAAAATTAATTTGGTGCTTCTGGAGAAGCCATTTTTACTTATTCATTAAATGTTTTTTGGACCCATTTACCATTTCTTTTTCACAAATTCCCCATATAAAATAGAAATTTGGAAATAGAAATAAGGGGTAGGGCGGGGGTAAAAAAATATTTTTATAAAAGTAACAAAAAATATGAAATAGAAATTTGAGGATGGGTAGGGCACATGGGGTGGAGTGGGGTGGGGGTAGGGTAGGGCGGAGGTAAGAAAAAAAAATCATATTTTTTTTATAAAAAGTAACAAAAAATATGAAATAAAAATTTGAGGATGGGGTAAGGCAATGGGGGCGAGGGGGGGGATAAGAAAAAATTTCATATTTTCAATCATTTTTTATAAAAGTAACAAAAAATATGAAATAGAAATTTGAGGATGGGGTGGGGTTGGGGATAGGGCGGGGGGAAGAAAAAAATTCATATTTTTTATAAAAGTAAACAAAATATGACATAGAAATTTGAGGATAGTGTGGGGTAGGTGTGGGTAGGGCGGGGGTAGATTTGGACATATTTGAGTCATTGACTATCATATTTTCGTTACATTTCTTATGTACAATATATTATTATTTTTTGATTAAATGTTGCAATTAAATAATTTTAAAAAAAATATTAAATTGTAAAGATATATTAATTTTTAGAAACATATGATAGAAAATAATATTTTAAATAGTTTTAAATTTATTAAAAAGAATATTCTAGTAAATTTGCATAAATGTTGGTCAAACAGGAAACTGTTTACGCTTTACCGAAGACTTCTATAATTATAGGTCAAACACTTAGCGATTCTCCGTAAAGCGGTTTACTAACTATTTAGAAAGCGAAAATATTTTTCCAGAAGCTTAGACAAACAGACCCTAAGACTGAAATGCGTTTGTAGTTTCTTTTTCGTGTTAAAATTAATTATTGATTTCTCTTTCTTTCTTTTTTTAATATGATTCTTTCAACAATTGGAAAAATAGTTTTTTCAAATTCATAGAAAGCGAGAGAGAACCGATTCAATTGTTTACTTATTTAATATAAGGATGGCGGTAGAATGAGTGATGAACATGTAGAAGTGATAGTTATGGACGCCTTATCTTTTAATCGGAAATCGAGTTCGTTGGACTGATTCTCTGTCCATGATATGTAACGAAAAGATTGATTAACTTACGACATTCATGAAACCACTTTGAAAATTCTATTATTGTGTCACTTTCAAAAAGTTATATGAGAATCTAAGCTCTTAGATAGCCTACACTTGGCCCCATATTGTGCAAAACTTTGAATTCCACTATTGGTATTTAGTGTACGGCGTATTTTACTATGTCAACTTATTTTTTATTCTGTAACCATTCATTATTGAAAAAAAATAATCATTTCATTATTTTTATTAATTGAAAGAGTATATATACAATTTATATTTTTTCATAATAGAAAAATCATATTTATATTCTACTTCTAAAATCTTTTTCTATTTGGACATTAACTATATAATTATAGTAAATGTGCAATAATAATTACTGTCGTGCCGGATTTCGACTGCAACATTATTTAGTGAATCCTGCCTGTTAAAAATAAAATAAAATAAAAAGAAAGGTGCTTAAGGGTTCGCGGAGTCGCCACCTAATTAGTTTAGGTGAATTAAGACACCTAAATGTTAACTAAGTCAAGTCAACATTAACTCCATTTAAATGGTCTGCAAAACTTAATGAGATTCTGGAAAAGGGTTCTTTATTATCCTAAAGGGAAGAGGTTAGTCACCCTCTAAGATCCGCTAACTTGCGGTAGCCCGTTCAAACCTAGGTTAATTATTATGTTAAAGAAAAATGCATGTTTAAAAATAGGCATAGCATGTAAAGTGTCTGAAATGATTTTTCTGTATGAGTATTAATGAGAGAGTTTATGAGAAAATTGATTTCTTGTATTATGAGTTTGATAGCAAATAATACCTCAGCTATGTGAAAGGCTATGCAAGTGAAAGTTATTAAGTGGCTTAGTATAACTTAAACAATGTAAGACAAGCCTAAAATAACTAGCTTAAGAGGAAGCAAATTTCCAACACTAAATTACTTTCTAATCTATTGATTCAAGGTTTGACTATTCTAAGTGTTCTACTAATAGTGTAATGTTAGACAAATAATTTACAACAAATGAATGTGGGCGGGGTAGGAATTAATAAAAGATAACTCGAAGGAATGACGATGTCATTTCGCCTGTGATTTTGGAAATTCCGATGCGGATATGGATGCACATAGATGTGGGTCTTCCTTTTGATGAAAGTCACGATGAGTCTCGTAACGAGACTCTTTATTCGGCTTCGATGCATTTTCATGTAAAAATATAAGAAAATATAAGAATTAGTGTACACATAAAATTTATCGAATGATGCAAATATATAGCAAGCTCATGAAGACATATTCGTGATTTCAAATTTTAATTCTGACCAAAACAGCCAGCAAAAATTGGCAGGTTTAAACAAATAAAAGGTCCCCAACATTATTCAACCAAACGTTAGGTCTTAGGTGCAAAATTGTATTCAAGAGAGAGTTTTATTTTAAACATGGAAGGAAAACAAAGAAGGCCTGGACCCGCGAATGGCCCATCAACAAATTCAAACATGTATAGAAAGATCAACAGACAGGCCAACAAAACAAGATGAGCATGCTAAAAAATAAGAACAAACAAAATAGGTTGCCATATAAATGTAGGTATTTTGTCGGGTTCGTACACGCAACGAAAATTAAAAATTTATGTTTCAAATCCGACATTGACGGTCAAATTGTAGTATGAATATATGATGTAAAATAAACACAAAGAAATAATGTAATACTTCGAACGAAGACTTACATTTTGTAGATAGCACTCTTCAAATCTGGAAGTTTTGTGTAGTCAGGAGGGTGCACACGCAAACGTTCCTCGATTTGTAAGTTTCTGGAAAACTTTGATGTAATTGCTAAGTCTAGAATGCTAGGGATTCCAGCAGAGTTTTAGAAGAGAATACTCTCTCGGTTTTGGTGTAGTAAAATGGGAGGGGGAAGCCCTCTATTTATAGATGAGAATAAGAGCTTTTAGGGTTCCCATAGGCCAGTCCCAGAAGACAAGTCAGCAAAACTGGGCCAGTCCGGATTCACTGGACGCGCATTAGTGTCGCGACCCTAAGTAAGTTGCGCCGCGGCGCCTACACGTGTTTTTGGAACCGCGTCCCTGAATCAAAGGCGTCGCGGCCCTGTCCCAATTTTCTGTCTTGTTCCCATTTCTAATATCCCGGTTATCAACCGAACATATATATATAATCCTTCTAATTACATCCTTCAATCGACGGAACATTTGACTTAGTGTTACCCTTCAGGCCATTACATATCGACACTAATTACATTAGGGTCTTCACGGAACTCCTAGACTGCGCCGGAAGACGAACTCAATATGTAAAGTTTAGCTACACGAAACATGTGAACTGAACCTCTATGTGGGAAGATAAAATCCTTTCATTCACGACATACTCAATCAAGCTTAGGATTTGTCAAGTGTCTATCCAAATGGCTTGATCATCTATATTAGTTGACAATAGGACCATATCACAGACATGTCCATTGCGTTGGCCAACGACTTAGTCAACCTAACATCTTATGAGTATCTGAGTGTCCTCTCGAATATATATTCAAGGAATGAATTCTAATATTGGCTCAACTACCACCTTTAATCCACTTTGTAACGTACCCAAAACAAGTCACGTCTCAACCTATAAGGCATTTTAGGACAGGATCAAAGTACATTACTCCGTGAATAAGGTGTGTATCAACATCAAGTCTAAGGACTACTATTTCTCACACACCGATGACACTTTAGACATATAACAAACAATGCATCAGTAGGGTATACCAATACTTCAACAAGTATCCATGCGTCCATCACGAGTTGTCATAACTCGTAGCAAGTAAGACATACTACATTCCCTAAGGATATGATGCACACCACATGTCGACGTATCACATATCATCGATATCCCAATTTCGATGATCATTCGTCGAGGCGATTTAAGAGTTACGCTATAATATTAATTCTCACATCATTAATAAACACGTGAACTCTAAGGATGTATTTATAGATATTATAAACAATCAACTAATAATTCAATAAATGCGAATGCGAATGCCATAATATATGGTTCCTTTGCTTGTGCAATCGCACCAGTGTTATCACAATAAATGGTTATTAGAAAACTAGCACTCGGGACAACCCCTAGTTCCTTCAGAAACTCAGAAATCGCGACAACTTCCTTAGCAGCTTCCGATCCAGTAATGTACTCTGCTTCAGTAGTCGAGTCAGTAGTCGTAGCATGTTTGGAACTCTTCCAGCTCACTGCTCCTCCATTGACAACAAAAGTTTAACCAGAGATTTAAAATCATCAACATCTGTCTGAAAACTAGCATCGGTATACCCAGTGGCAACCAGCTCATTATTTCCACCATAGACTAAGAAGTAATCTTTAGTACGTCTGAGGTACTTGAGAATACTCTTGACTTCCTTCGATGTTCCTCACCGTGATTCTTCCGAACTTGCAAGTCATACTAAGTGCAAATGTCACATCTGACCTAGTACAGGTCATGTCATACATGATCGATCCTATAGCCAAAGCATATGGAATCCTCTTCATGCGCTCAAGTTCTACAGTACTAGAAGGGCAACCTTTCTTAGATAACTTGATACCTTGACTCATTGGAAGACCTCCTTTCTTGGAATTCTCCATTGTAAAACGTCTAAGCATTTTGTCTATGTGGATTGACTGTGACAGCCCCAACAAACTATTAGGTCTATCTCTACAGATCCTAATTCTCAGAATGTAACATGCTTCACCTAAATCATTCATCATGAAGGTCTTGGACAATCATTCCTTAACTGACTACATGAGGGTTTTATTGTCTCCCATTATCAATATATCATCAACATGTATAATAATGAAGACAATGCCCTCATCCTTGCATTTGATATAAACACAAGGATCCTATTTGCTTCTGACGAAATCAAAAGATTTGATAGCCTTGTCAAAGCAAATGTTCCAACTCATAGAGGCTTGCTTAAGCCCATAAATGGACTTCTGTAGCCTGAACACAAAATTTGGTCTGGACTCACACGAAAAACCCTCGGGTTATTTCATATATACTTCCTCAATTAGATCACCATTGAGGAATGCAGTTTTGACGTCCATCTGCTAAATATCATAATCATAATGTGCAGTTATCGCAAGAAAAATTCGAATAGACATTATCTTAGCCACCGGTGGAAAGGTTTCATCATAATCCACACCAGGACGCTGAGTAAAACCTTTAGCCACTAGTCTAGTTTTATAAGTATGAATCTTGTCAAATGCATCAATCTTCTTCTTGAAGATCCATTTGCACCATATGGGTTTAACCCCATTTGGCAAATCAACCAAGTTCCACACTTGATTGATATACATAGATTCTATTTCTGATTTTGTGGCTTCTAGCCATCTCTGCCAATCAAAGTCTAGCATTGCTTCGTTGTAGATTCTAGGCTCATCATTATCGGGAATATCTATCTCATTTTGTGTTTCCACAAGTAGATTTAGTCTTTTCGGAGGACGATGAGTTCTAGTAGACCTACGGAGTTGAGTGTCTTGCAGTTCAGTTACAGAAATGTTCTGATTGTGAGAATGTTCTTGTGCGTTGGTTGAATCACCAACATTAGAGCTTTCAGGAATATCATTTTCATGTCTTTCCTGAGTAGAAGGAGGTGCAACTGGTGCACTTTCTCCCGAGGTCTGTGCCGGAGGATCTTGTATTTCTGCATTACTCCTCGAAGCACTCCCACTGGACGAAGAGCGTACCCTAATTACCCAATCTTCGCCAAAAGCTCCCACTAAATTCTTGCATTCATTATCCGGCAAGAATTCAACCTCTATGTTACTTTCTTCTTAAATTTCTTCAAGTTCTATCTCTGTGCAACTATCTTCCTTGTATACATATTCATCTTCAAGAAAAGTTTCATTCCTGGAAACAAAAATCTTATGTTCTCCAGGTAGATAGAAATAATATCCCTTAGTTTTCTTTGGATACCCAACAAAGTAACATTTCTCACTTTTAGATTCCAACTTATCAGTGATCAACTTCTTGACATATGCAGGATACCCTCAGGGCCTTATGTGTCTAAGTGATGGCTTCTTGCCACACCATACCTCATATGGTATTTTTTCAACTACTTTAGAAGGAACTATATTCAGAACATATATCGAGGTTAAAATAGCGTATCCCAAAGGTATGTTGGAAGAGCTGAAAAGATCATCATGGATCGAACTATGTCAAGCAAGCCTTATCAAAGGTCGCGGCCCTGTCCCAATTTTCTGCCTTGTTCCCATTTCTAATGTCCCGATTATCAACCGAACATATATATATAATCTCCTTCTAATTACATCCTTCAATCGACGAAATATTTGACTTAGTGTTACACTTCAGGCCTTTACATATCGACACTAATTACATTAGGGTCTTCACGGAACTCCTAGACTGCGCCGGAAGACGAACTCAATATGTAAAGTTTAGCTACACGAAACATGTGAACTGAACCTCTATGTGGGAAGATAAAATTTTTTCATTCACGACATACTCAATCAAGCTTAGGATTTGTCAAGTGTCTATCCAAATGGCTTGATTCATCTATATTAGTTGACAATAGGACCATATCACAGACATGTCCATTGCGTTGGCCAACGACTTAGTCAACCTAACATCTTATGAGTATCTGAGTGTCCTCTCGAATATATATTCAAGGAATGAATTCTAATCTTGGCTCAACTACCACCTTTAATCCACTTTGTAACGTACCCAAAACAAGTCACGTCTCAACCTATAAGGCATTTTAGGACAGGATCAAAGTACATTACTCCGTGAATAAGGTGTGTATCAACCTCAAGTCAAAGGACTACTATTTCCCACACACCGATGACACTTTAGACATATAACAAACAATGCATCAGTAGGGTATACAAATACTTCAACAAGTATCCATGCGTCCATCACGAGTTGCCATAACTCGTAGCAAGTAAGACATACTACATTCCCTAAGGATATGATGCACACCACATGTCGACGTATCACATATCATCGATATCCCAATTTCGATGATCATTCGTCGAGGCGATTTAAGAGTTACGTTATAATATTAATTCTCACATCATTAATAAACACGTGAACTCGAAGGATGTATTTATAGATATTATAAACAATCAACTAATAATTCAATAAATGCGAATTCCATAATATTAATCATCATTAATATAAATACGAATGTGTATAAAGTACATTTTGTCCTAATACAGATTGTCTCTAGGACATACATATACTTTCAATCTCTCACTTGGTCTAGAACCAATCACCAACATATCTAATACCCATGTTCTCAAAATGACTATTATGCTTTACAAAGCTTAATGGTTTAGTAAACGGGTCAGTTAAATTATTGTCTGTGGAAACATAATCTATCTTAATAACTTCAGCTTCCACCTTCTCTCGGAGAATGTGTTACTTCCTCGGTACATGTTTGTTTCTGTTTGTTGATCTTGGTTCCTTTGCTTGTGCAATCGCACCAGCGTTATCACAATAAATGGTTATTAGAAAACTAGCACTCGGGACAACCCCTAGTTCCTTCAGAAACTCAGAAATCGCGACAACTTCCTTAGCAGCTTCCGATCCAGTAATGTACTCTGCTTCAGTAGTCGAGTCAGTAGTCGTAGCATGTTTGGAACTCTTCCAGCTCACTGCTCCTCCATTGACAACAAAAGTTTAACCAGAGATTTAAAATCATCAACATCTGTCTGAAAACTAGCATCGATATACCCAGTGGCAACCAACTCATTATTTCCACCATAGACTAAGAAGTAATCTTTAGTACGTCTGAGGTACATGAGAATACTCTTGACTTCCTTCCAGTGTTCCTCACCAGGATTCTTCTGGAACTTGCAAGTCATACTAAGTGCAAAGGCCACATCTGACCTAAGATGCAGTCATGTCATACATGATCGATCCTATAGCCAAAGCATATGGAATCCTCTTCATGCGCTCAAGTTCTACAGTACTAGAAGGGCAACCTTTCTTAGATAACTTGATACCTTGACCCATTGGAAGACCTCCTTTCTTGGAATTCTCCATTGTAAAGCGTCTAAGCATTTTGTCTATGTGGATTGACTGTGACAGCCCCAACAAACTATTAGGTCTATCTCTACAGATCCTAATTCTCAGAATGTAACATGTTTCACCTAAATCATTCATCATGAAGGTCTTGGACAATCATTCCTTAACTGACTACATGAGGGTTTTATTGTCTCCCATTATCAATATATCATCAACATGTATAATAATGAAGACAATGTCCTCATCCTTGCATTTGATATAAACACAAGGATCCTCTTTGCTTCTGACGAAATCAAAAGATTTGATAGCCTCGTCAAAGCAAATGTTCCAACTCATAGAGGCTTGCTTAAGCCCATAAATGGACTTCTGTAGCCTGAACACAAAATTTGGTCTGGACTCACACGAAAAACCCTCGGGTTATTTCATATATACTTCCTCAATTAGATCACCATTGAGGAATGCAGTTTTGACGTCCATCTACTAAATATCATAATCATAATGTGCAGTTATCGCAGGAAAAATTCGAATAGACATTATCTTAGCCACCGGTGGAAAGGTTTCATCATAATCCACACCAGGACGCTGAGTAAAACCTTTAGCCACTAGTCTAGTTTTGTAAGTATGAATCTTGCCAAATGCATTAATCTTCTTCTTGAAGACCCATTTGCACCATATGGGTTTAACCTCATTTGGCAAATCAACCAAGTTACACACTTGATTGATATACATAGATTCTATTTCTGATTTCGTGGCTTCTAGCCATCTCTGCCAATCAAAGTCTAGCATTGCTTCGTTGTAGATTCTAGGCTCATCATTATCGGGAATATCTATCTCATTTTGTGTTTCCACAAGTAGATTTAGTCTTTCGAGGAGGGCGATGAGTTCTAGTAGACTCTGAGTTGAGTGTCTTGCGGATTCGATTCTGAAATGTTCTGATTGTGAGAATGTTCTTGTGCGTTGGTTGAATCACCAACATTAGAGCTTTCAGGAATATCATTTTCATGTCTTTCCTGAGTAGAAGGAGGTGCAACTGGTGCACTTTCTCCCGAGGTCTGTGCCGGAGGATCTTGTATTTCTGCATTACTCCTCGAAGCACTCCCACTGGACGAAGAGCATACCCTAATTACCCAATCTTCGCCAAAAGCTCCCACTAAATTCTTGCCTTCATTATCCGGCAAGAATTCAACCTCTATGTTACTTTCTTCTTAAATTTCTTCAAGTTCTATCTCTGTGTAACTATCTTCCTTGTATACATATTCATCTTCAAGAAAAGTTTCATTCCTGGAAACAAAAATCTTATGTTCTCCAGGTAGATAGAAATAATATCCCTTAGTTTTCTTTGGATACCCGGCAAAGTAACATTTCTCACTTTTAGATTCCAACTTATCAGTGATCAACTTCTTGACATATGCAGGATACCCTCAGGGCCTTATGTGTCTAAGTGATGGCTTCTTGCCACACCATACCTCATATGGTATTTTTTCAACTACTTTAGAAGGAACTATATTCAGAACATATATCGAGGTTAAAATAGCGTATCCCAAAGGTATGTTGGAAGAGCTGAAAAGATCATCATGGATCGAACTATGTCAAGCAAGCCTTATCAAAGGTCGCGGCCCTGTCCCAATTTTCTGCCTTGTTCCCATTTCTAATGTCCCGATTATCAACCGAATATATATATATAATCTCCTTCTAATTACATCCTTCAATCGACGAAATATTTGACTTAGTGTTACACTTCAGGCCTTTACATATCGACACTAATTACATTAGGGTTTCACAGAACTCCTAGACTGCGCCGGAAGACGAACTCAATATGTAAAGTTTAGCTACACGAAACATGTGAACTGAACCTCTATGTGGGAAGATAAAAAATTTTCATTCACGACATACTCAATCAAGCTTAGGATTTGTCAAGTGTCTATCCAAATGGCTTGATTCATCTATATTAGTTGACAATAGGACCATATCACGCATATGTCCATTCGTTGCCAACGACTTAGTCAACCTAACATCTTATGAGTATCTGAGTGTCCTCTCGAATATATATTCAAGGAATGAATTCTAATCTTGGCTCAACTACCACCTTTAATCCACTTTGTAACGTACCCAAAACAAGTCACGTCTCAACCTATAAGGCATTTTAGGACAGGATCAAAGTACATTACTCCGTGAATAAGGTGTGTATCAACCTCAAGTCTAAGGACTACTATTTCCCACACACCGATGACACTTTAGACATATAACAAACAATGCATCAGTAGGGTATACAAATACTTCAACAAGTATCCATGCGTCCATCACGAGTTGCCATAACTCGTAGCAAGTAAGACATACTACATTCCCTAAGGATATGATGCACACCACATGTCGACGTATCACATATCATCGATATCCCAATTTCGATGATCATTCGTCGAGGCTATTTAAGAGTTACGTTATAATATTAATTCTCACATCATTAATAAACACGTGAACTCGAAGGATGTATTTATAGATATTATAAACAATCAACTAATAATTCAATAAATGCGAATGCCATAATATTAATCATCATTAATATAAATACGAATGTGTATAAAGTACATTTTGTCCTAATACAGATTGTCTCTAGGACATACATATACTTTCAATCTCTCACTTGGTCTAGAACCAATCACCAACATATCTAATACCCATGTTCTCAAAATGACTATTATGCTTTACAAAGCTTAATGGTTTAGTAAACGGGTCAGCTAGATTATTGTCTGTGGGAACATAATCTATCTTAGTATCTTCAGCTTCCACCATCTCTCGGAGAATGTGTTACTTCCTCGGTACATGTTTGTTTCTGTTTGTTGATTTTGGTTCCTTTGCTTGTGCAATCGCACCAGCGTTATCACAATAAATGGTTATTAGAAAACTAGCACTCGGGACAACCCCTAGTTCCTTCAGAAACTCAGAAATCGCGACAACTTCCTTAGCAGCTTCCGATCCAGTAATGTACTCTGCTTCAGTAGTCGAGTCAGTAGTCGTAGCATGTTTGGAACTCTTCCAGCTCACTGCTCCTCCATTGACAACAAAAGTTTAACCAGAGATTTAAAATCATCAACATCTGTCTGAAAACTAGCATCGGTATACCCAGTGGCAACCAGCTCATTATTTCCACCATAGACTAAGAAGTAATCTTTATTACGTCTGAGGTACTTGAGAATACTCTTGACTTCCTTCCAGTGTTCCTCACCAGGATTCTTCTGGAACTTGCAAGTCATACTAAGTGCAAAGGCCACATCTGACCTAGTACAGGTCATGTCATACATGATCGATCCTATAGCCAAAGCATATGGAATCCTCTTCATGCGCTCAAGTTCTACAGTACTAGAAGGGTAACCTTTCTTAGATAACTTGATACCTTGACCCATTGGAAGACCTCCTTTCTTGGAATTCTCCATTATAAAGCGTCTAAGCATTTTGTCTATGTGGATTGACTGTGACAGCCCCAACAAACTATTAGGTCTATCTCTACAGATCCTAATTCTCAGAATGTAACATGTTTCACCTAAATCATTCATCATGAAGGTCTTGGACAATCATTCCTTAACTGACTACATGAGGGTTTTATTGTCTCCCATTATCAATATATCATCAACATGTATAATAATGAAGACAATGCCCTCATCCTTGCATTTGATATAAACACAAGGATCCTCTTTGCTTCTGACGAAATCAAAAGATTTGATAGCCTTGTCAAAGAAAATGTTCCAACTCATAGAGGCTTGCTTAAGCCCATAAATGGACTTCTGTAGCCTGAACACAAAATTTGGTCTGGACTCACACGAAAAACCCTCGGGTTATTTCATATATACTTCCTCAATTAGATCACCATTGAGGAATGCAGTTTTGACGTCCATCTGCTAAATATCATAATCATAATGTGTAGTTATCGCAAGAAAAATTCGAATAGACATTATCTTAGCCACCGGTGGAAAGGTTTCATCATAATCCACACCAGGACGCTGAGTAAAACCTTTAGCCACTAGTCTAGTTTTATAAGTATGAATCTTGCCAAATGCATCAATCTTCTTCTTGAAGATCCATTTGCACCATATGGGTTTAACCCCATTTGGCAAATCAACCAAGTTCCACACTTGATTGATATACATAGATTCTATTTCTGATTTTGTGGCTTCTAGACATCTCTGCCAATCTAAGTCTAGCATTGCTTCGTTGTAGATTCTAGGCTCATCATTATCGGGAATATCTATCTCATTTTGTGTTTCCACAAGTAGATTTAGTCTTTTCAGAGGACGATGAGTTCTAGTAGACCTACGGAGTTGAGTGTCTTGCAGTTCAGTTACAGAAATGTTCTGATTGTGAGAATGTTCTTGTGCGTTGGTTGAATCACCAACATTAGAGCTTTCAGGAATATCATTTTCATGTCTTTCCTGAGTAGAAGGAGGTGCAACTGGTGCACTTTCTCCCGAGGTCTGTGCCGGAGGATCTTGTATTTCTGCATTACTCCTCGAAGCACTCCCACTGGACGAAGAGCGTACCCTAATTACCCAATCTTCGCCAAAAGCTCCCACTAAATTCTTGCCTTCATTATCCGGCAAGAATTCAACCTCTATGTTACTTTCTTCTTAAATTTCTTCAAGTTCTATCTCTGTGCAACTATCTTCCTTGTATACATATTCATCTTCAAGAAAAGTTTCATTCCTGGAAACAAAAATCTTATGTTCTCCAGGTAGATAGAAATAATATCCCTTAGTTTTCTTTGGATACCCGGCAAAGTAACATTTCTCACTTTTAGATTCCAACTTATCAGTGATCAACTTCTTGACATATGCAGGATACCCTCAGGGCCTTATGTGTCTGAGTGATGGCTTCTTGCCACACCATACCTCATATGGGTTTTTTTTCAACTACTTTAGAATGAACTATATTCAGAACATATATCGAGGTTAAAATAGCGTATCCCAAAGGTATGTTGGAAGAGCTGAAAAGATCATCATGGATCGAACTATGTCAAGCAAGCCTTATCAAAGGTCGCGGCCCTGTCCCAATTTTCTTCCTTGTTCCCATTTCTAATGTCCCGGTTATCAACCGAACATATATATATAATCTCCTTCTAATTACATCCTTCAATCGACGAAATATTTGACTTAGTGTTACACTTCAGGCCTTTACATATCGACACTAATTACATTAGGGTCTTCACGGAACTCCTAGACTGCGCCGGAAGACGAACTCAATATGTAAAGTTTAGCTACACGAAACATGTGAACTGAACCTCTATGTGGGAAGATAAAATCATTTCATTCACGACATACTCAATCAAGCTTAGGATTTGTCAAGTGTCTATCCAAATGGCTTGATTCATCTATATTAGTTGGCAATAGGACCATATCACAGACATGTTCATTGCGTTGACCAACGACCTAGTCAACCTAACATCTTATGAGTATCTGAGTGTTCTCTCGAATATATATTCAAGGAATGAATTCTAATTTTGGCTCAACTACCACCTTTAATCCACTTTGTAACGTACCCAAAACAAGTCACGTCTCAACCTATAAGGCATTTTAGGACATGATCAAAGTACATTACTCCGTGAATAAGGTGTGTATCAACCTCAAGTCTAAGGACTACTATTTCCCACACACCGATGACACTTTAGACATATAACAAACAATGCATCAGTAGGGTATACCAATACTTCAACAAGTATCCATGCGTCCATCACGTGTTGCCATAACTCGTAGCAAGTAAGACATACTACATTCCCTAAGGATATGATGCACACCACATGTCGACGTATCACATATCATCGATATCCCAATTTCGATGATCATTCGTCGAGGCGATTTAAGAGTTACGATATAATATTAATTCTCACATCATTAATAAACACGTGAACTCTAGGGATGCATTTATAGAATATTATAAACAATCAACTAAGAAATCATCAAATGTAAATGACATAATATTATCATCATTAATATAAATACGAATGTGTATAAAGTATATTTTGTCCTAATACAGATTTTTTCTAGAACATATATATACTTTCAATAAAATGACCGTAGGCCAACACTCGAGCATATTCAGTCTCAGACTTTAGACAGTAGAAAACAAGCAGGACCTATTGCTATGTAATATGGCCAATACATTCACCCATGTGGGTACATGGTCTATCCATAAAGATAACTTTTTAGGACATACTATGATACAACTAGTTTAGGAACCAGATCTTTGGAAAATCAGACCATGAAGAGTTCCTATGCTAATATGAAGGCATTTTAACCCTTGGATAGGAAAAGCAAGCAACAGTCAGTTGGGATAGACATATGATTTCAAATTAATGTATGTTGATCAGTAGTAGTATCATAGATATGTAAGGATCGCCTAAATTATGTTTTACAGTTATGTTTATGATCCACCTTTAAGCGTGATGAATCTAGAAATAGATAAAATAGACATACACAAAATTGATAAGCATATTAACATAGAAGGAGCTAGCCAACCGGTAACTTTCTTTGGACACAGAACTGTCTAGGATAGACCAAACAAGCATATTATATTAAAGCAAGCAATATAGACTAACTTGAGAAACACATTTCTAAACCAAACAAAGCATGACTCTATACTACTGTATTTTGCATAATTCTACTAGTGAGGGAATGGTCCTCGACACACAATCACAACTTTAGGCCTTATTCAGACATAATGACTCTTTAAATTAATCATGGCAGGGCTAACGTGGTCGCTAAAGATGTTTAAATCTACACTATTATCTCATAGTTAGAAACATGAACATACTGAACCAAATTCCAGATTTTTCACCAGGGCAACTATGCTTCAACACCATTCACGTAGCAACACAAATGTAAACATGTCATTTCAATGCCCCCTACTGGGGATAACTTTAATCAACAATTATAAATTGAAAAGCTTAGGTCTTTATCAAGATAGATTAATCAAGAGTTACATTTTCAGCACTTAATAACAAGATTTTGTCCATTAAAAATCAGTATCCCACTTTGACATACTAATATAGACACATATTAACGAAGATGAGGCATGCATAATACAATATATAATGAAACAAATAAAGTCTGAGTCAGCACAAATAACTTTAAGATAAGAGCATAAATTGAGAGAAGCTTTAGTTTACATTCTCCTGGCATTGAACCGAGGCAGCGTATCAGGTCATCGATCCACTCGGAGGATTTATTGTGATGTGATTAAAAGAGAATGAAGCTTTTCATTGGTTTATTTCTGAATTTATGTGTTATGCTATGGGTTCTATTCAGATGGTTAAGGGTTTCGTACGGTAAAAACTCTTACTAATATTCCCTGCTTTCTCTGAGTTTTTTACTAATTTTTTATTTTTCATCGTCTCCTTTGCACGTATCAATTAGCTCATTTATATAGCCTCCATTTGGGTTCTGATTTCGGTAAGTTTTGAGGCAATTTCTGGGCTTATTTTCAGATTAATATTTGTAGTATTTTAGGGGCATTTTGATTATGATAAAGGACTAATTTTGGGGCTGATTCTTGACGATTTGGTACTGATTTGTTACGATTTTGGATCATTCTTTGTGGAACTAGTTATGGTATTTATGTGATACGATTTCGGGTATGGTTTATTAAGGTAAGTTGTGATTTTGGGAGATTTGTTTGGGGGTGAGCTGGTAGGTTGAGTACAATTTGGTTAAGGGAAGTTCTGGGTGTAAATGTCGGGGTGTTGGCGGCGATAGTTTTCTTTAGGTATAGGGGGTGTTTCGAACGGGAGGGATAAGAATAGGAAATTTGGGCTGGTTCGGTTTTGGGCTAAGGGGATTTGGGCTTGGATAAAAAATAAATGGGTAGTAGGTATTGGGATGCTGGAATGAGGGAAATAAAAGGGTATTAAGATTTGTACATTTAAGATTTAGGCAAAGGAAAGGCTGAAAAATGTTTTGGGATTTGGGAACTTATTTTGGGTAGGATTTTAGGTGTTTTATTAGTTTTAGCTTGGGTTTAAGTTATAAAGAATATTTATAAAATTGTTTTGAGTATTATGATATTTAAGGAATGCTTAATGTTCTATATAAATGTGGTGCCACTATTAAATTCTTTATTTATGTATGTATGTATTATTATAAGAGCTATTTTGCGGTGTTTTAAAAATAGTTTAATTCACTGATTAATAATTGGAATAGAGGGTCAAAATTGGGTGTCAACAACTTGTCCCTCTTTGGCTGAAGACGATGAAAGAGTTTTTGGACAAAGACATTGACTTGTAGCCAATTTTGTCCTGATTGACCAGAATTAGAACAAAGATTAAGAAATATACGGGCAAATGTCGATTCATAAATTTGTCTCAGTGTCAAATTATGATGACACTGAGTTATTGTGACACTCTTAAAGGTAAGACTGACACAGATTCAAGATTTGTCCCAGTGTTGAATTATGATGACACTGGGTTACTATGATGATAATGTTAGCGAATTTGCTTATGCCTTACGCAAGTGTACGTATCGCTCAAGTAATATAGTCTTGGTAAGATCGAATATCGTTCTCAGAGACTGGTTATCAAGTACCGATTATCTAAGATTTAGTTTCCATTTGGTGAATGTTAATTTGTTTGTGTTTTTATCTAATAACTAAGACTAAGTGCAGAAATTAAACTAACTTACTAGGGTTTAATCAGTTATGATGGAGACAGGGATTCCAAAATCCTCAAGTATCCACTATTTTCAATCCTTAATGCGACTAGAATGATTCTTCTTCTTCGTTAAGATAGCGGTTAACTAGACTGTCTTATATTCCGGTTGGGATATATAATCACTCAACCCCAGTGTAAAACCCTTCTATATTTCTATGATAGGATTTACTACATAGGAGGATTAAGAACAGTAACCTATAATGCTACACAAGTATCAGGGTACTGTCATCCACGATTTTAACCTATGTCTATTCAATTACAGCATATCCAAATCTCTCCTTTCGGTTCTTGATTCGAAATCATATAGATTATGATAATTAGTGATCAATTAACTATCAAACATTCATATCAATTATTGAATAAATCTTAATCAAGTGAAGAAGAAATCAAGTAATGCATTAAGTCATGAATAAAGTTTCAAGCGATTCACAAGGAAAACCCTAATAAAGTGTTTATCTCCTAGCCATAGTCACACTAAGAACTAACACAAAAATTCATACATAAACTGAATTAAAACAAAGAAAAAGAGAAAGAAAAATACTTAGAACTAGCCTCCAAGCCTTGTCTCCCCAAAGTAGGATGTAGAATTATGTACAAGATGGAAGATATCCCTCTAGGTAAAGGTTTTAGGGATTATATAGTTGGGAAAATATTGCATTGTGGACCCTGAAAACGTGTCAAAATTCGGCCCAGAATCAGAAAATCCCGCCTCGGCCCCTGCAGGATGGAGCCGTCCAGAGGCAAATTCAGATTTTCAGCACATTTAGCGTCGCGGCGCTGCTGCCAGGCGCTGCGGCGCTCACGACGTGATTTAGGTTTTTCTAATTCTGTGTCCTTTTTTCGTCCGGACTTCGTCTGATTTCTTCTATACTTCCCGGGACTTCTTAGACTTCATTTCTTGACCTTTTATTGTGCAATTCCATCTCAATTATGCTCATTTCATCTTTTTTTGTCATCTCTCCATTTATGACCACTGTGACTCAAAAGAAAGAGAAATGACCATAATACTATACTACACACAAACGAAATGAGTAAAATACTAACTAAAAATGACTCAAAAGGTGTATACAAAATACGCCTAACAAACTCCCCCAAACTTAACCTTTACTCGCCCTCGAGTAAAGCCCTAAACAAAAAAAAAACAAAGACTCTATGAAATGGATCAAATAGTTATAGCAATGCTTCTTCAAAATTATGGGTGAAAGTTAGGATAATATGTTAGAACATATATAACATGAATAATCAGCAATCTAGAATTTCAAGTTAGATATTTCGCAAATTCACTTAGATCGCGGTCAATGGAAATACAAACACCTAACCTATGCATGTCAATTTCATTCCATCTTTTCCAAAATGTTATAGACCTGTTTACTTGCTATTCTCCACTAATCATAGACATACACATTGGAGATCATCAGGACTTTCAAGGGTTGTAATGTAGGCTTAGGCGTGAGTAGGTAAAAGTAGGCATTTAGGCTCAAGTATGTACCATAAGCATTTTTTCATTCAACTCCTTTGCTTCTTTTTTATTTTCTTTTTAATCTCATACCTATTTTCTTCTTCTTTTCTTTTGAGAGAATGAGATACATTATAGATAACAGGCACCCCCAAACTTATGATTTTGCATATTTTTCATTGGGGTGCATCAATTTTCACTCTCTTCTTGTTTCTTTTTCAACATTTTTCATCCCAAGAGTTTTGAATTATAACTTATGCCACAAACAGAGAATCATAGGGTGTCAAAAAAAGATCTTATTTTTAGGCTCAAAGGGGCTGACTAGTGATACAATTTATGTCAGTATAGGTAATGAATGGTCAGAAGGCTATCAAAGAAATGTCTGAATCATCTCCCTAAACATGTACATCTTAAATATTTCGCCTCAAATAACAAGCAAACATTTTTTCTAGACATTTTCAACCTTTCTTTTCATAATCAACACACATAGGCTAATCACAAATATCCCAAATAATTAGATGTCATGAATTTTTGGCATATATAACTTAAGCACACAGATTGTCGCTTTTAATTCCATTACATTATTCCACTTTATCCACTCAATATCTTTAGCAACTACAACATACATGATCCAAAAAAAAATTATGACTCAAAAACACACAAAGACAAATCAAAAGACTCAAACACAAAACAATAAAACCAAATAAGACAAACAAAATAAGACACCCCCAAACTTAATCGACACATCGTCCCCAATATGTGAAGACTAAAAGTAGGGACAACTTACTGACACAACACAGCGGTCATAAAGGAGGTATGGGATGAGATTCTTGAGTTTGCACAAGATTTTGGGCTCTCTGAAGTTCAGAATTTCAGCATCTTGACACTTGAGTTCCCATTCCACCTGACATAAAAACATAAGACAAAACCCAAGACCGTGAGACTATTCAAGATAAAATAAAACAAACTAAAATAGAAAATCAAACTAACATAATTAATAAATATTGGGTTGCCTCCCAATAAGCGATTTTTTTAACGTCTTTTAGCAGGACGCAGTTAACCTTTACTAGTGCCCATTGGATCTTTCTGCGAACTGCTTGCAATCCGCACAGTTATTGTTGCAAGTCTCACTTTTCCTATAACACTTTTTTCAAACAATGGCCTCATATCTAAGATTATCCCCCAATTACACAAGACAGACTTGTCTTCTAGGCTCTCTATAATGTAGGGATCAGTGAAACTCCCTACATCTCTCAACTTTAGGGGGTGCCCTTGAGGGTATGGACTTTCTGGTTGGGGCTCAGCAATGATAGTTGGTGGGGTCTTTTCTGCAATGGGTATAGGAAAGAGAAGTTCCAAGGAGTCCAAAAAGGTGAACAATTGGATCTCAGTAACCTCTTCTTTCTCTACACCAACTATCTCTCTCAATTCTTCAACAACTTGTTGTGGTTCAAGTTCCTCAATTTGCTCATCACTCCCCACAACTGTGTCGCTAGGCAGATTTTCTTGCGGTACATTGATCACCTTCTCCATCAGCTGCCCTATTTGCGCCTCCAAATTTTTGTGGGACACCCTTGTCTCAGCCATAAACTGAGTCTGGCACTTGATGAGCACGAGTATGGCTGTCTGCAACTCATTTTGATCTTTCTGTGGGACCTGTGGGTTAGGCTGTTGTTGATGATTCCACTGCCCTGATAGTAGTAGTAGTCCATTTTTTTAACTTTACCTACAAAATAATAAAAACAACAAAAAGTGATAAAAGATGCTCGCAGAACAAGTTAGAAACTTGTTCTTGGAGCAACCAAATTAGAAATAAAATAACATGACCATATATACAAACCAAACTAGAAATAAGAATAGATAAGTCGATATTGAAAGTACGTCACTCCCCGGCAACGACGTCAAAAACTTGTTAGCGAATTTGGTTATGCCTTACGCAAGTGTACGTATCGATCAAGTAATATAGTCTTGGTAAGACCGAATATCGTCCTCAGAGACTGGTTATCAAGTACCGATTATCTAAGCTTTAGTTTCTATTTGGTGAACGTTAATTTATTTGTGTTTTTATCTAATAACTAAGAGTAAGTGCAAAAATTAAACTAATTTTCTAGGGTTTAATTAGTTATGATGGAGATATGGCTTCCAAAATTCACAACTATCCACTCTTTTCAATCCTTAATGCGACTAGAATGATTCTTCTTCTTCGTTAAAATAGCGGTTAACTAGACTGCCTTATATTTCAGTTAGAATATATAATCACTCAACCTCAGTGTAGAACCCTTCTATATTTCTATGATAGGATTTACTACATAGGAGGATTAAGAACAGTAACCTATAATGCTACACAAGTATTGAGGTACTGTCGTCCGCGATTTTAACCTATGTCTATTCAATTACAGGATATTCAAATCTCTCATTTCGGTTCTTGATTCGAAATCATATAGATTATGATAATTAGTGGTCAATTAACTATCAAACATTCATACCAATTATTGAATAAATCTTAATCAAGTGAAGAAGAAATCAACTAATGCATTAAGTCATGAATAAAGTTTCAAGCGATCACAAGGAAAACCCTAATAAAGTATTTAGCCCCTAGCCATAGTCACGCTAAGAATTAATACAAAATTCATACATAAACTGAATTAAAAGAAAGAAAAAGGGGAAAAAATACTTAGAACTAGCCTCCAAGCCTTATCTCCCCAAATTAGGATGTAGAATTATGTACAAGATGGAAGCTATCCCTCTAGGTCAGGGTTTTAGGGATTATATAGTTGGGAAAATATTGCATTGTGGACCCTGAAAACGTGTCAAAATTCGGCCCAGAATCGGAAAATCCCACCTCGGTCCTGCAGGATAGAGCCGCGGTGCCGGAACTCCAGAGGCAAATTCAGATTTTCAGCACATTTAGCGATGCGGCGCTGCTGCCAGGCGTCGCGGCGCTCACAATGTGATTTTTGGTTTTTCTGATTTTGTGTCTTTTTTTCGTCCGAACTTCATCTGATTTCTTTTATACTTCCCGGGACTTCTTAGACTTCATTTCTTAACCTTTTATTGTGCAATTCCATCTCAATTATGTTCATTTCATCTTCTTTTTGTCATCTCTCCATTTATGACCGCTGTGACTCAAAAGAAAGAAAAACGACCATAATACTATACTAAACACAAACGAAATAAGTAAAATACTAACTAAAAATAACTCAAAAGGTGTATACAAATACGCCTAACAGCTAAAAGGGGGCTGACACAGATTTAAAAATTTGTCCTAGTGTCGAATTATGAAGATACTGTATTATTGTGATGTCAGAAAATTAAAGGCGGGATTGATGTTGATTCAGAATTTGTTTCAGTATCGAATTATGATGACACTGGGTGATTGTGATGATAGAAAATCAAAAGCGGACTGACGCTGATTCAAAATTCTGTTCCAGTGTCGCATTATGATGACACTGAGTTCAGTAGTGTTGGGAAATTAAAGAACGACTAACAAGTGAGCTGACACAGATTTAAAATTTGTCCCAGTATCGAATTATGATGACACTGGGTTACTGTGGTGTCTGAAAACTAAAGACGGGACTGATGCTGATTCAAAATTTTGTCCAGTGTCGAATTATGATGACACTGGATTATTGGTGTTGTGGGATGGCGGAAGAGAGTGGATCGACGCTCGAGGCCGCATTTGCCCTTTGTTGGGAAGACTGACCCCCCTAACAAATTGCCTCAGCTCGCTGTAAGAGAAAATCCATGTTGCGCTCATGCTATTGTAAATTAAGATACCTGCAGGCTAAAGCTTAAGAAAAAATTAGTGCATAACTGTTAAGGCAAAAAAAATGATAAAGCATGGATATATAAGCAATGTGATTCTGAGAGTAGAGATGTTGTCCTGGGCAGCATGTAGATGTTGTTGACGGTGTCCTTGTGATAGTGTGATGTTGCAAATGCTGAGATGTCGTCCTCGTACGGACATGTTGCCACTGGGGACATTGATATGTTGTCCTTGCACAGATGTGCCGCAATTGCTCCTGTAAATTGAGGGTCCTGTAGGCTAAAGCTCAAGAAAAATTTATTGCATAACTGCTAAGACAAAATAATAAAGCATGAATATATAAGAAATACGATCAGGTGGATAGGAATATCATCTTGTGTAATGCGATGACGATGTTGTTGATGGAGTCATTGTGTTGATGTGATGCTGAAAAGGCTGAGATGTCGCCCTGCACGGACATGCTTACATTGTGAATACTTATATGTCATCCTTGCATAGAGGTGCTGCAACTGCTCCTGTAAATTGAGGATCTTGTAAGCTAAAGCTTAAGAAAAATTAGTGCATAAATGTTAAGACAAAAATGATAAAACATTAATATATGAGAAATGCAATTCTGAGAGTAGAGATGTCGTCCCTATGCAGATGTGATGTGCTGGCGTCCTTGCATAAACGCGTCATAATTGTGATACTGAAATGGCATCCTTGCACCGGCGTGTTGAGACTGCGAATGCTAAGATGATGTCTTGGCACAGACGCGCTGCAACTGCAAACGCTGAGTTGTCATTGATATGTTGTCCTTGCACAGATGTGCCGCAATTGCTCCTGTAAATTGAAGGTCCTGTAGGCTAAAGCTCAAGAAAAATTTATTGCATAACTGCTAAGACAAAATAATAAAGCATGAATATATAAGAAATACGATCAGGTGGATAGGAATATCATCTTGTGTAATGCGATGACGATGTTGTTGATGGAGTCATTGTGTTGATGTGATGCTGAAAAGGCTGAGATGTCGCCCTGCACGGACATGCTTACATTGTGAATACTTATATGTCATCCTTGCATAGAGGTGCTGCAACTGCTCCTGTAAATTGAGGATCTTGTAAGCTAAAGCTTAAGAAAAATTAGTGCATAAATGTTAAGACAAAAATGATAAAACATTAATATATGAGAAATGCAATTCTGAGAGTAGAGATGTCGTCCCTATGCAGATGTGATGTGCTGGCGTCCTTGCATAAACGCGTCATAATTGTGATACTGAAATGGCATCCTTGCACCGGCGTGTTGAGACTGCGAATGCTAAGATGATGTCTTGGCACAGACGCGCTGCAACTGCAAACGCTGAGTTGTCATCCTTGCACGGACGTGCTGCAAATACTCCTTAAATTAAGGATCATATAGGCTAAAGCTTAAGAAAAAATTAGTGCATAAATGTTAAGACAAAAAATGATAAAGCATTAATATATGAGAAATGTGATCATGTGAGTTGAAATGTCGTCTCTGTGTAAATGGACGTGTTGTCGATGGCGTCATTTCAGACGGGTTGTTGATGTATTGAAGTGATGTGTTTGTGAGCCGCATGACTGCTATTGTCCCTGCCTTCTACTACTAAACTAGCTTATCAAGATGAACCGATGAATATATGCAAAAATAAGGAGCATAGTTCTCCAATGGTGTTTGGTGACAAATGTGTTTAAATGCCTCTAAGGGTGTTTGTTCCTGAGGTGCCTCTAAAGATGTTTGTTCCTTGAGGTCGAAAAAGCCTCCAAGGGTATTTGTTCCCTGAGGTGCCTCCAAAGGTATTTGTTCCTTGAGGTCGAAAATGCCTCTAAGAGTGTTTGTTCCTTGAGGTGCCTCCAAAGGTGTTTGTTCCTAGAGGTCGAAAAAACCTCTAAGGGTGTTTGTTTCTTGAGGTCGATAATGCCTCTAAGGGTGTTTGTTCCCTGAAGTGAACTGCCTCAAAATGCCTCTAAAGGTGTTTATTCTCTGAGACTCAAAATGCCTCTAAAGGTGTTTATTCTCTGAGACTCAAAATGCCTCTAAGGGTGTTTGTTCCTTGAGGTGCCTCTAAGGGTGTTTGTTCCCTGAGACTCAAATGCCTCTAAGGGTGTTTGTTCCCTGAGGTGAAATGCCTCTAAGGGTGTTTGTTCCCTGAGACTCAAAATGCCTCTAAGGGTGTTTGTTCTCTGAGGTGAAATGCTTCTAAGGGTGTTTGTTCCCTGAGGTCGAAGATGTCTCTATTAACTTGAAACCCTTATTGCAGAATTTGAACTTTGATTGTGGCTCATTTTTCTACTGCTACGAATATGAAGAACCTGCACTCAAAGAAAACTTGTGAGTTTGGGAGCCGCCTGAGTTGAAATGACGTCGTTGTCTGGATGTTGTGCATTTGCGAAACGCATGGCTTGAGATGACATCGATGTATAAATGTTGTGCGTTTGTGAACCGCATGGGATGAACCTTAGTGTGGGATTTGAACTTTGATTGTTGCTGTATTTTTTGCTTCTGCTAATTATGAAGAACCTGGGCTCAAAGAAAACTCGTTAGTTTAGGAACCACCTGAGTTGAAATGACGTCGTTGTCCGGACTTTGTGCGTTTGTGAACATCATGTATATCATGGCCCAACAGTCTACTTAACCGAAGGCAGCCCGTGATTTACACGGCGTATATTCCGTGTATATCACGGGTTTATTTACCATATTTAACACACCCTCGATCATAGCGAGCGTCTTGTCTGCGAGGCGTCTCTAAAATCTTCAAAAAGGACCGAGGGAAGACCATTTGTAAAGATGTCTGCAATTGGATACCTGAAAGGGACATGGCAGACGCGTACTTATCCACGAGCTACCTTTTCGTGAATAAAGTGAATGTCCATCTTGATATGTTCAGTGCGTTGGTGGTGAACCGAATTACCAAAAAGGTAGATGGTGCTAACATTATCACAATAAATCAAGGTAGCTTTCTGAATAGGATAATGAAGCTCTAAAAGCAGATTACGTAACTGATCGGTGTATTTTATATACACCTTTTGAGTCATTTTTAGTTAGTCTTTTGCCCATTTTTGTACAAATATGTGTCGTCTTAGGATATATTTTCTTTCTTTTTAGTCATAATGGTTTAAAGTGGCTCCTTGGCTAAAAGGAGCAAAAAGAGGGCAGAAACAGAGGTCCCAGAGCTCAAAAAGCTAGAAAATTGGCGAACCGGGCAAGAAGCAGGCGGCGCCATGGCCTCAACCAGCGACATCGAGCGCCGTGGCGCCAAAATCTGAGAGCTGCGGGAGTTTGGTTGCGCGGCGCCAGTGTCGCCAGGCGGAATCTGTCAAATTCGTTTGGGAATGGGCCAAGGCCTAGAAGGAAAACTGGGAGAACGATTTGGAGGCTATAAAAAGGAGTTTTTAGGTTAGATTAAGGGTTTCAAAACCCTTGTCAATTCATCACAACCTTGGAGATCAAGATTGGAGACTACTTTTGTGTAATTTCTTTATTCTTTGTTTTATTTCTTTGTAGTTTATGCTGGATATTAGTTTAGTTCTTGGCATGTCTATGGCTAGGAACTAACTTAATTTAGGGCTTTCCATATCAAATCACTTGAAACTCATTCTTATGAATTAATGCATGTTTTGGTTTCTTCTTATCATTGTTGAGATTTATTCAATATTTGTCTTGAATGTTTGGTAATTAATTGATCACTAATTATCATAATCTATATGATTTCTAATCGAAAGCCGAAAGGGGAGATTGTGAATATGCTATAGTTGAATAAACATAGGTTAAATCGTGGACGAAAGTACCCCGATACTTGTGTAGTTTAATAGGTTATTGCTCTTAATCCTCTTTTATAGTCAATCTTATCACCGAAAGGTAGAAGGGTTCTATATTGGGGTTGAGTGTTTATATTACCTTAACAGAAGTATAAAACGGCTTAGTTAACATGCTATCTCAAAATAGAAGAAGAACCATAATTAATTGCATTAACAAGTAAGATGAGCGAATAGTTGAGGGGATTTGGAAGCCCTATTTCCACCATATCTGAAGTAAAACAAAGTAATTTAGTTAGCATTCATAATTATAGTTATAAACAATTCATCAATCATCGGTTACCAAATAGATACCATAGAATATAATTTGAGAATTGGACACTAATCCCTGAGGACGATAACTCGGTCTTCTAGACTATATTACTTGTA
This sequence comes from Przewalskia tangutica, assembly GCA_029844215.1. NCBI lineage: Eukaryota > Viridiplantae > Streptophyta > Magnoliopsida > Solanales > Solanaceae > Przewalskia > Przewalskia tangutica. The sequence continues at coordinate 136,222,139 of CM056718.1, read as the reverse complement.
ACGACACGTGCACTTGCGTTAGTGTGTGCATAAATCGCGCATCAGTAACCAACATGATTTAGAGACCACATTGGCTACCCCTCGATAGTCGGTCTCTACACTGGAGCGGGACAAAGTTGACTGACGTATCGCAGACCAAGAGATTATGTTATTACAAGAAATATACAATAGCCAGATGTAGAGCGTATTGTGTCCGGGCAACCACCCAATCAGCATCTGTATACGAGACATATGTAGACATCGATGAGGGATATAAATGTAAGCCAAAGTCAAGTGTCCCCTGGATATACCGAATAATACGTTTGAGCGCATTCATGTACTCAACTCTGAGATCATGCATAAACAAACACACATGTTGTACGACATACGTATTGTCTGGTCTCGTGAACGTAAGATACTGAAAAACCTTTGCAAGACTACTATAGCGGGTCGGATCCTTGTAAGGGAGCCACCCGCAGCACCCAATTTGGGTTTAGTATCAACTATAGCTAGCCAACGGGGAGGGGTAGGGCGGGGTCGGAGCGGGGCTGGCGGGGTCGGGGTCCGTCGGGGATAGGGGTCGGGGTCAGTCGGGGCTGGCGGGGTTGTGGTCGGCGAGGTCTATCGCCATCCCGTCCCGACCCCGAGGTGTCGGGGAGGGGTCGGGGTGGGTCTTTTTTTTGCCCTTAAATTAAAAAAAATAACACACACACACACACATAATAAAATAGTTTAATAAAAATATTCCAAGGTTATTTTTGTGCCTCTTATATTATTTAATAGAGTATGATTCTTTTTTTATAATACAATTTCAAAATTGCAACTTCGTGATATTGAAAGTTGCAAATAAATAACATAGTAAAATTACAATTAAAATAATTACATGTTAAGAAACACGTTTTTTAGTTTCTATATAATTTCTTGTGGTTCTTCTGTTGGAATTGATATTAGTTGGTCAAATTGGTCGACGTCGCTTCCACCTCCGACGGATAAGATTTTGTTGTAGTTGTAGTCTTCTTCTTCATTGATCTCCGATTGACCGCACCTCCTACGCTCCGCACGAATCCGGTCTCTGAATAGAACTGCAATCTCCAATGAGTCTCCCGCCAATGAATGTTTTTGCTCTGCTATTTGTTATCTGCCGGCCGAAAAAAGTGCTTTCAGACGCTATTGATGATGCTTGAATGTTTAACACATCTCGGGCCATCTTAGATAGTGTTGGAAATGTCTTCTCATTATCCCTCTAGTATTTTAGCAAGTATTCACGTCCCTCTTCATTGTTAATTGCTTCGTACGGTACAACACAGTACAAGACAAAAACATCAAACTCGCTAACTTGGTTAGAAATGTTACCACTAAATATTCTATGTCTGAGGATTTCAATACTAGCCGCAACATATCATTTTTGAGGTTGTGTTGAAGAAGAAGAATATGACATGAAAGCCGGTTGGTTGCTAGAACTTTCTTGTTGGTAATGCGTATATCTTTTTTACATTCATCTCGTATGCTAGACAACACTTCTTCTCTAGTTTTTTCAATAGGTGGTGAGTCATTTGGAATTTTGGGAGATGGATGTGAAAGTTTATCTATGCATTCATAAATAGTTTCAATAAGTGTTTTACAACCATCTATTTTAATAGACGAATTTAATACATCACTAATAATATAAATTGGGGGAATAAGAATAATTTTTTTTTTTATTTTTAGAAACATTTTTTTAATAGATGTCTTATAAGATGATTTTTCCATATATTCACTAAGTAATATATATATTTGAGCTATATAAAAAAACATTGACGAAATAGTAGGATAGTAAATACCAAAAAATTCTTTAGTAGCTAGATAAAATTTCTCTAAAAATATAATAAATTCTAAAATTGTATCCCAATCAGAATCAATAATTATATCAGTAGAATTTTGATTACGGGAGTTAAAAAATTAGGTTACAGATCTTTTATACTCATAAGCAACACGTAGTTGGTTGTATAAAGAATTTCATCTAGTGCATACTTCTTCGAAATTTTTTCTGTAAGGTAGTTGACAATCGTGACAAGTTTTTTTATATTCTTTTATTCTCTGTATTCTATTACTATTAAAAATAAAGTTTATAGCAAATTATATTTTTACAAGAATATCTTCAAAAAGTGATAAGACCATCCTTTACAACTAAGTTATAAATATGGCATGCACATTTTATATGAAAATGATCTGGAAAAGATCGAGTTAAAACAATTTTTAATAATCTAACAACAGTAACATTAGAAGAAACGTTATCTAATGTAATAGTCATGATTTTATTAGTTATGCCATAATAATCACAAACTGAAAAAATATTTTATAAAATAAAAAGACCAGTGTGCCTACTATCAATATATCTATATGCTAAAATACGTTTTTGCATAGAAAATTTATAGTCTATCCAATGACATGTTACAGTTAAATAATCATGGTCGTTAGTACTACGACCTATATCAGACGTAATAGATATTTGCTAGGAAAATGATATAATGAATAACGTAAATATTGTTGATATTCGTGTGAAATTTAAAAACGACTCTCCTAACAGTTGATATAGGAAAATCGTTATAAGCAGAATTACACATATCTCTTATGTAATGAATAAAACCAGGAGAGGAAGGAAATGAAAAAGGCAAACCCTGCACTGCGACTAATTTTGATAATGCTTCTCTATCTTTATTTTTATCGTATTTAAGGTCTACAATTGCCCCCGTCATAGGGTCAATTTGATCCTGTACCTGATGCGGGACAGTATGTGAACCTTGTTCCGACTGAGAGAGCATTGACTCACCCTTCTTTTTAGCCTTATATTCCTCCTAAATAGCTTCGTGAAATCTTACCATATGCGTAGTTAAACCTCCTGTCCCACTCTGACCTTTTCCAATTTTAAATCTATAAACATTTTTACAAATTGTGCATCTAGCAACTTGATTTTCTACGTCCCTACAAAAAAAAACCCATACATTTGATGTTAATTTTCGTTGTGGTGGACCTCGTCTCATATTAGGGGGAATAGGATGCGGTTCAGTTTGAGGTGCATTAGTGGATGCGTCATCTAGATTAGTGGGTGTGTCATCTAAATTATCTTCTAAATTAAAGTCTTGTTGAGTTCCAGAAAATAGCTGATCGTCTAAATCTAATGGTACTTCAGGAAATAATTCAGTATCAACAAAATCGTCATGTCTAGGAGGAATAGGATGACTAGAAGAAGTACTCTTACCCTTATTACCCCTAATAGTAGAAGAAATACCCTTACCCATAATCATACGTTTAAGTCCTTCCATTATAATTATGCAAATAAATAATTAAAGATAGTGAAATGCGCTGAATAAAATGAAGAAACAATAATAATTAATGAAAGAACGAATGTACCTAACGTCGACGTGTAATCGAGAGGTTGAAAATTGAAACTTTGCTCGATGGATGATCCTCAAGCTAGTTGTCAACTTCACTTCCAAATGAATAAATAAAATTGAATATTTAGTAAACAATGTAGAGAGAATGAGAGATAGATTGAGAGATTATTAGAGAGATTGTAGGAAGATTTGTGAGAAAGAATGAAGAGAAAATGAGAATTTATAGTTGAAAAAATTGGGTTAAAGTGTAAATATAATAACTTAGGGCCGTTGCACAACGGTGATATTGTCAAGATAACCGTTTGCAACAGACAAGGAAAGGTCGGGGTCGGGGTCGGGATGGGTCAAGTTGGGGAGGGGTTGGTCGGGGTCGGGGAAAATTCCTGACCCCGTACCGAAACCGATACCGATTACCGATATTCGACCCCGATACAGGGTCAAGCGGGGTTGGGGCGGGGTGGGGTCGGGTAGCCCCACCCCATTGGACAACCCTAGTATCAATTGGAGTGGAAGTGGATTTACAGGATGACATCCCAACCATCTCAACGATCTCAGTTGCATACTTCTTTTGTGATAAGAACAATCCACCTGCATGACGAGTGACAACAATCCCCAAAAAGTAACTCAAAGCCCCAAGTCTTTCATAGCAAACTCAGAACTGAGCAATGTCATGATAGACTAGCGTAATGCATCAGAAAAGGCAGTCAATATAATATCATCCACATATAATAATATATAAGCCAAGGAAGAAACCACGACGATATATAAACAATGAATTATCAGACATGCTGTGAGAACCCAATAGTCGAAACATAGTCTACAAACCTCCTATACCAAGCCCGTAGGGACTACTTAAGCCCATACAAGGACTTCTTCAATAAACAGACATGATGAGGATATTTGGGATCTCTAAACCCCAAGGGCTGATGCATATAAACGGTATCCTTGAGATCACTATGTAAGAAAGCATTTTTCACATCCAACTGATGAATAGGTCATACTTTCGAAAGAGAAAAGCTGAGCACAATGTGAATGGTAGCCGGCTTGACCATCGGACTAAATGTCTCACCACAATCCACACCAACCTGCAGAGTCTTACCATCACCTACAAGACGAGTCTTATGCCTCGCAAAAGAACTGTTGAAATTGTATTTATAAACAAAATTCCAGAAAGACCAATAATATTAACACCAGAGGGATGAGGCACAAACTCCCACGTCTTATTATCAATAAGAACATTATATTCGTAGGTCATAACAATTTTCCAATTCGGGTCATTTAAAGCAGACACATGATTACGGGGTAGGAGTGATTTAAGAATAATATAATTTAAATTAAAATGTCTTTTCGGTTTAAAAATACCCATTTACTACGAGTGAATGGTCTGCGACTCGGGGGAGAATTGGGGGAATTTTGGGATAGACCGGGACACGTGACGAACTGGCCAACAGGTAGTGGGCCTGCTGGCCCAACACGGTGACTGACATAACATGAGACTCGAACAATTTCAGTATTGGGCTGGGTAACTGGCCCAACAATTGAGGCTGGCCTAGTCTCGAGACTGGGAATAGGGGTTGGTGACGATACTGTAGACCCAACGGGCAGTGGGCCCACTAGTGGATTTTGGGTGTGGGACATGTCCGATAAATGGTGGAAAATATACGGAGAGATATCGTCATCTAAAAAATTATATGAACTAGGCACGGGACTACTCACTTTAGCAAATGGAAATTGAGATTCATTAAAGACAATATGACGACTAACGATGATTTTATTAGATGATAATCAAAGCATTTGTAACCACGATGATTAGACGAAAATCCCAAAAACACACAAAGGGTAGATCGAGCCTGAAGTTTGATAATGTGGTGGAAGGAAAAAATGGATAACATAAGCCCCCAAAGAACCTAAGCTGAGAATACGAATGAGTCTTATTATATAGGATATTAAGAGGGGAGGAATACGTCAAGTCTTTGATAAGAAGTATATTAAGGAGATATGTAGCCATTTGTAGTGTATGATGCCAAAAAGTAGGGGGTACAACAAAGTTCGGATAATGTTATTAATGATACGAATTTTACGTTCGGCTTTCCCATTTTGTGAAGGAGTATGAGGACAAGAAAAATGAAAATTAATCTCATTATTAGCACAAAATTCCCGAAACATCCTATTATCATATTCTTTGTCATTATCACATTGAATATCTTTTATTTTTCGTTCGAGTTGGGTTCTCGGGAATGCTCTAAATTTTAAGAAGGTGGAAAAAACTTGAGATTTTTTTGCTATCGGAAAAGTCCATAAAAATTAGAATAATCATCCAAAAACATAACATAATACCAATGACCCAAAGAACTGAGAACATGAGATGTCCATAAATCGCTATGAATTATATCAAATGACATTAAAGTAAGAAAATTAGAAGTTACAAACGACAGTCTAACAATTTTTCCTAAAGAACAAGATTGACAATTCGGAGTATTATGCGTACCCTTACAAGAAATAAAATTATTTTTATCTAATAAAGACAAAATAGAAGCCTCCGGATGACCTAGATGAGCATGCCACAAGGAATGGACAAGGGCTGCAAAAGTTGATGGCAAAACTTGACTCGAGAGACTGAGACTTGGTGTGATAGGATAAAGATCTTCACTACTATCACACCTCATGAGAGGAATCCTCGTCTTTAAATCCTTCACAGAAAGTGCAAACGGATCACATTCAATAGAAACAAAATTATCAGTAGTGAATTTACGGACATACACTAGATTCTTAATCAATTTAGGGGCATGAAGGGTATTTTTAGGATAAGAGGCGGATGAGGGGGAGACAACGTTTTATGATCATAACCACGAATCAGAATTGAATTACCATTACCAACAATTATGTCACGACTATTGCTCAAATTGGAATAAGATGAGAGAGTACCTGGGTCAGACGTCATGTGTGTAGTAGTCCCGGTGTCCATGTACCAATTTGGGTACAAGAGATTTATTCCAAGTGTGTGCATAGCAACCTCAATGTCGGTTAGGGTGGGGCCCGATTCATAATGGGCCTGAGGAGGCTGGGGTCCAAGAACCCTAGGTTACTCCCCCTGCCCAAAAGGGTGTCGGTACACTGCTGGTCAATAACTGTTTAGTCAGGCGAATTAGGGCAGGAAGGCTAATGGGCAGCCCAATTTCCCAAGGCTAAAGGCGCTGGATTTCAGTGGCCGTTGGGCCACTGCCCACTGGCCCTGGCCCAGGCCCACGGCTAGGTGGCCCAAGGCTGAGACCAGTTAGGTTGTGGCCCACTGTTGTTGCGGCGGGACCGACTACCGCTGTTACCACCGCCGGAATCACCGCGTTTGCCACCATGATTTTTGTCATTATTTTTACGATTATTTTTGTCGCCACCGTGAGCACGGTTTTGGCCAAAATTATCAACAAAACCCAAATAATTTATGGAGGACGTCATCATGACTAGCACCAGTAGCCGCGTTCTTAGACAAATTAGCTTCTTCCAAACTAAGCATGGAGCGTGTTTGATAGAATTTTGGGAGAGGGTTACATTGACGAAGGAGAGTTCCAACTCCACTATAGGCCTCAGAAAGTCCATCCACCATTTGTAGAACGAGACGATCGGGCGCACCAACGTTGCGGAGTTGGTCCGCTAATTCTTTCAACCTCTTGCAATATGCTGAAACGTTCGAAATTTTTCCATGTTGACGTGGGAAAATTCTTGCTCATCAAGCGTAAAAACTTTGGAATTTTGATTATCTTAGAGTATGTCACGCAGCCTATCCCAAGCAGCCATCGCCATAGCTTCCGACCCAATAATCATCTGCAACAGGTCGGTAGAAATAGTGGAGTAAATCCACTGAAGGACGGTAGTATCAAGTGTTGTCCACAACTTAGGATTATCCTCGTGTTTAGGCACTTCCCTATCCTCATGAGCCACGGGGATTATGTGATGGATGACTTGATGTGAGCGTGCGTGAATTTTGACCAGTTCGGCCCACGTCGCATATTGGACGTTTTCTATTTCAAGAATAAGAGGGATGTAATTCTTTATGTTAGAAACAACAAGGGCATGGTGAAACGTGTTCTTGGAAGTAGACATAACGAAAGAACAATATATGATTGAGAGATTCAGAAGAAGGATTTAGGGATCACGAAGAACGACACGAAAACCGAGGATGGACTCTCGGAATTCGTGGTTGCCAAATATTTTAGAGGAAAAATTCAACTGGACTTCTGATATAATGAATGAAATACTCCCTTGATTATTTTCATTAATTGAAATAGTATATATACAATTTACATTTTTCCATAATAGGAAAGTTCTATTCCTATTCTACTCCTAAAATCTTTTTCTACTTGGACACTAACTATACAATTATGGTAATACAATTAGGGTAAGTGTACAAAATAATTACAACCAAACTTTTTCTAAACTAAGACACTAAACCGTGATATATACTGTTGATACACACCATGTATATCACGGCCCAACAATCCACTTAAACGAAGGCAGCCCGTGATATACACGGCGTATATTCCATGTATATCACATGTATACTTATCATATTTAACAATTATCTCTCCCTTTTTTTGCAAAAAAATAAAAATAAATTCAATTTAAAATTATTTATCAGTGGAATAAGAAGTTATACTAAATAACTATTCATACAATAGTTACTCATAGTAAATAAAATACATGATAACCTTAAAATAAAAGTAGAGTAAATAACTTGTTATATCAAATTAATTATGATATTTAGTGTAAACTTCTTTTACGAAAAGTGTGTATAGAACTTAAATCCTTTATAATAAACCTAATTTAATAAATCAGGAAATAACGATGGAGTAGTGGGTTGCAGATACTAATCTAACATAGAGGTGACAAATGAGCTGTTTTGGCTGAAATTGGACTAGACCAAATGGGTTGAACCAATAGTTGGTCTAATGCCCAATCCTGTCCAAAGTCTATTTGGGTCGAGATGAGATGAGTTTAAATGGGCTAAACAATGGATTGTGACCCAACTCGCCCAATTTAAAAAAGTAATTGCTAAAGAACTTTACAAAATTTTGTGTTAACGAGAATAGTTAAAGGAATAAGATGGGAACTTACGCTTCCGTTAATATTGCTAAAAAATGTGTATGAATTAAGTATCAATAACTCAACCAAATAAATTCTCCGTAAGTTCCAGGGATTGAAAATAGTCCTACCATGTGATAATATTGAAGTTCAAGAATTGACAATACAACATTAAAGAACCAAGACAGTTATCACATATGGAATTAAAGAGTACATAAGGCATGGGGCACACAACTCAAAACACACACACACACATAAAACCTAACCACATGTCTCCCTTGCCAAAGTCATATATAGTCCATCTTCAACATGCAACAGCACAACACGTTTGCATGCTAGGAAGAGGCCAACTATATATAATGGCTTGGGTGGTAATTGATAGTGACTTAAGAGTTAAAAACCAATATGCCACCAATGCTTCAATTCAAGTTGACAAGTTCAATACTTTATTTGTACTTTCCACCTCTTTGCTTTTTGTATTTTGAATAATGGTATAGAATGAATTTTGAGCCTAATTTAATTCCAAAAGCTAGGTGGAGATTGTTCAAGTCCATATAAGGAGTCAATGTTCTCATTTCATATCTGATGTGAGACTCTTAACACTCCCCGCACGTCCATACATTATTAACTGGAGCGTAGATAATATAGTTTGGGGGCCCAATATTAGTGGACAAAGAATTTAAATGAGTCTGACTTTAATACCATGTAAAGAATGTATCTTGATGCTAACTCAATCTCAAAAGCTAGCTTGTAGGGTGGGGATTGTTCAAGTCCATATAAGAAGTCTATGTTTTCATTCCATATCCGATGTGAGACTCTTAACAGTAATAATTTGAAATACTCACGATAAAGTGATTCTGAAAACTTGCCAAAATTGAAACTAGTATCTCATTTCAATAATTAAAAATCTTATAAAAAATTAAAGCATCAATTAATTTTTTTGGTAAGTACAAATGATTTTATTTATCAAGTGATATTCACAAAGCGCAAAGGGTAAGAAAAACTGGCAGATCTGGACAAAGTCTCAGCCTTAACAAACTCCTAAACTTCTAGATAATATAACTACCTACAATTCTATAGCCCATCTGGGTAGTAATTTAGCTCCTGTAGCCTCTTAGAAAACCTAGCTAGATCCACAAAAAAAAAATCCTGCCGTGGCGGTTTTTAACCGTCACAAAAGGGATTTTATGACTATTTTTTTAAGTGTCACGGTAGGTACTGTCACAAAATGTGAAATTTGACTTTGACTTTTTCCTTTTTTTTTTAAATGTTCCCGCGAAATTATTAATTAACTAATATTTTTTGGCGAAATTTTTTAAATAAAATTAATTTAAATTGGCGGGGAAATTATTTTTGACGATTTTTTTAATATTTTAATTTTAACTTATTAAATAAAAATAAATTAGAATTGTAAGCATATTATAACTAAAATGTTACCCACATAATGAAATTGTTCTAATACATTAATTAGAAACATTACAAATTGTTTTACAAAACAACTAATCATCAAATACAACAAAGAAACACTTAATATTTTTTAACTTCAAAAAGTACAAATATTGTCTAAATTATCATAAAAGTGACATAACTATGCAGCACGGATAATCTTTGAAATATGTTGCGCCCACTCAATCTGAACTTCATCAAGGTCATGCTGCAAAGAATATTCTTTGCCATTGTATTGTAACACACAATAGAGATCAGTTAAATTTTCCAATCATAATTAAGTCATTATAGACAAATACATAAACAAAAATAATGTTACATACTTACATTGTTATGAAGCCTTGTGCGTGATTGTATCAAATCTTCATCTCTGTAGAATTCACTTTGCTATCCTGTATTGTTCGACTGTTCTTCGCAAAGTGTAAAAGAAAGGCAGCTAGAAAATAAATAAATGCGAGTAAAACCTTCGGATGCCAAAACAGTCATGAATTTAGGCCAAAACAGTCCCAAATTCAATGCCAAAATAGTCCCGAGTTTAGGCCAAAACAGTCCCGAGTTTAATGCCAAAACACCCCAAAATGCAGCAGCGAAATGGCCAAAAAATCAGTAGCGAAATGTCCTAAAATCAATAGCAAAATGGCCCAAAAACAACAGCGAAATGTCCAAACTAACAACATCAAAATGACCAAGAAATAAGTAGCGAAATAACCAAAATCAGTAGCAACATGACCCCAAAAATAGCAGAAAAATGGCCAAACAGACAACAACAAAATGACCAAGAAATCAGTAGCGAATGGCCAAAAATCAGCAATGATAAGACATCAAATATGCTCAAAATGCAGCATTAAAATGTTTTCAAAAGAGGTGTAAATGGCCAAGATTGCAGCAGTTGTTTGCGGCAAATGCAATAGCAGAATAATGACTTAAAAGTTCAGCAGTCAGCCCAAGTATTGCAGCAACTGGAAGTCTCAGAATCAGCAACCAAAAAGAAACAAACCCGCAATAAGAACTAATTAAAGATGACATGTATCCAGAATCTTTGAAAGATAAGAAGACAAAGGAGGCTACCACCATTCATTTACGAAGTCGTAACACGATTCAAAAGGTTTCTAGAACCTTAGGAATGACAGACTATCGAATGAGGCTAAACCAAATCCCAAATCTTATCTCCATTTCCAATCGACACAACAACATATCAAGAAAGAGTTCAAGTTTTAAAAGTGTATTAGTACATACAAAAAAAACCTCAACATATCTGTCACAAATAATCAGAGACGATTACTTCTGGTTTATATAGGATCTATAGACTGATCTCATGTTTGAGCAAACATAAAAAGTCATTAAAAACTAGTACATCGACATAACAACCTTGGTAAATTCAGGAAGCAACTCACTACATTAGGGTATTCAAACTTCAGCTACTGCTTTAGCATTAAAAAGTCATGACATATTATTATTTAAAGAGACATGTTCAGATATCACTCAGGCAAGATAGTTATTGTCACTCTCAAAGTGAAGGGGAATACTCATATGCATAGACTAAACTTAAGAGTTTAACTTAGGAAATTCATGAAGGAGAATACAGGCTTGGGATAGTAACCAACTAAACATTCAAACCTTAAAGTAAACTTACTAGGCAATTGAGTGTTAATTGTTTCTATGTCTTTCAGAGGTTGTAAAAGATTTTCCCTCAGAAGTCTAGTCCTGCAGTGGAGTATAATCAAGCAAATTCAGCATTATGTTGCAGGTGCACATCAAACATGGAGAACATTTGAAATTTAATCCACTCGAGCGATATAACATCAAACTAGCCATGCTAAGACTTTTCTATTTCAATCAAAGAAAAAGAACGGACATTCTTAACTGGAAAATATAGGCTATTAGTACCATTTTTCATGACCTCAAATAACATGTCGCATTAGTATATGAAAGGAGACATCCTCATGACCCAACAAAAATAATCCTCCAGGTGATACGGAAAGAGCTGCAGAAGATAAACATATTATTAAAATGAATTTGTAACTTGTAAGGCATATCAATTACAAAGTACAACTCTCACAGATTTTGAAAGAGATTCACAGTTCAAACTCTATTATGTTTCTTATAATCTTCACAGTTTTCCGCTATCCAAAGTACAAGTCTCACATCCTCTTTTGTATTGTTTCTTCTTCTTCTACTTACATTTCGGCATGTATTAGTCATCAGGTTGTCTTCATTATAATCACATTATGGGAAATGTACTGTGACGGCAAACCGACAACTACATAACTCTTCTAGATTCATGTTATAAGCATTTATTAGTTGATAACACCTTTCTTTCCTCCTTATCATCATTCTTTATAATAATTGCAATTGTAAGCATATTATTCTGCTTTCAGATAAAAAAATTGTATTACAAAATATCAGAAATGATTCTAAAAAAATACTTACCGCTAATTTCCTTCGTGTTGACACCCAATTTTGACCCTCCCGTCCAGTCATTAGCTATAAAATTGGACTAATAATACAACAATAATTTTTTATGATTTTTATAATAAAATGCAGCGATAAAACATTAAATACAGACATAAATAAGCAATTTAATAATGGCACCGCGTCTTACGTAGAGTATTAAGCATTTAGAGTTCCGCGTCCGTATTGATTAATTTTAAGCCCTGTCAATAATAATAATATAAATAAATATATAAAAATAAATAATTTAATCTAAACTCAATAATGCACAATAATAAGATTTAAATAATAGCGCCGCATCCTAAAATATTAAGCATTAATTAAATAGCATGCCCGCATTTATAACAATTAGGTTAATAAATCACCTAAATAATTTAAGCACAATTTATTAATTTAATACTAATTATAATAATTAGATTAATAATACACCTAATTAACTAACCCAGCCCACTCCCTATTTAACTCCCCCTAATTAAATAACTACCCAACAAATTCGCCAAATTTCAACTGACCCGCCACAATTGACTTTCTTTATCACCCCACTCCAAATTTCTTACCTCCTCATTTACCACCGTCCTCAACAAAGCCCTGCGAAACCTGAACCCTAAAACCTTCGCTGTCGCGCGGATTTCTACCGAGAATCCGGGCTTTCCTTATCCACGTACACCCAGCCAACGTGTTCTTACCATAACCAAAGCCAGATCTCCCGAAAATCGCAACTTACCATAATCTATTCAAATCACACGAAATTAGTACAAATCTCGTCGAATCAAGCACAAGAATCAGCCTTTATTTACTTACCAACATTAGAACCTAGAGTTAGGCTATATAACGCACATGCAATAGACATTAGAACAGAGCTCAGTTGGGGTAGCAGTCGGGTAGCAATCGACGGGATACCCCTCGCAGCAGTCAAACACAGAGCAGAGACGGGAGAGACGAGACGACCAGGCGAGATAGCTCAGGGGGGAGAGCAACCACATATCGATTGAGGGCATCAGTCGAACACAGAAGAGAGTAGGGCAGGGCTCAGAGGAGTCCAACAGCAACAGAGGAAGAGCACATTAGAACAGAACTCAGTCAGGGGGCTTAGCATCCAGATCCTTAGCATCGCAAGAATAGGAGGTTCAAATCCCTTCTTTTTTTTAGTTCCAGCAAAGAAACAAATAAACCTTGCCCTTCTATTCGCATCGCAAACCCGAAACCCGTCGAGTGTACCGACGACTTGATACGCTGCCTCGGTTCGCTGCCCGGAGAAGGTAAACCCACTTTCCTGTCGAATTTCGGTTCCTTATGTGAATTCATGTGTTTTCTGTTATATACTTCTTGACAGATTTGTTAATATTGTTATATAAGTGTTCGACATAGTTTAATTCGTCTCAGCAAGATTCTGATTTTTCTAAGTTATAGACCAATTCATGTGAAACATGTCTGTTTGAGAATACTGAATGAGGAGATCCAAGAAATTGCCTTCACTTTAACTATGTAGTATGCCATCTAGGTTTGACCTTCTTATTTACCCCTCTGTACCAGTATGCTTTATTTTATGTGTTAATATTTGAGGTCTGCGACATTCATGGCCAGATATTTTGCTAAGTAAACTACCAGTCTGTTGGTCCACTCAAGATGTTCCTATGTTAGCATGTTATCTCATTAAATTCTTCTGTGTGCGATCCAGTGTTCAAGTTGTTTTTGTTTGGCTTAAAACAACCTCGTATATCTGTGAAATGTTATCTCGGATCCAGTTCTGTATGGCATAGACTAAGTTGTTCATATCTTTGCTTGGAAATAGCAGGGGAATGTTCTCTGTCCACCTTGCAACCTGAAATTGTCATTTTGTCTATATTATGTGAAGGTATACACGTTATATAATAGGATATACAAGGCGTAAAACATCATGCATACTTGGAATATTCATGTATATCAACTCCATCTCTGTTTATATTTTAAGCTAGACATGATTCATCCTGTAATCTCGGCATGCCTATAATTTCCCTGTTTGAATGAATATTTACATGTCCGTAATTTCCCTGTCTGAATGCATATTGGCTCTGCTTGCATAAACTGTCACTGCCTGTTTTGATGGCTGTCATTCTTTGTTGCCTTTGGTGTAATTGCAGTGCACTGTACATGTCTCATGTTCTCTATATATCCAAAGTAACATAATTTCTATGTTTCTATAAAATATATATGTTGTTTGGGTTTGTTTGTCTCGGCTACTTCAGTTTACTGAAGCCCGGTTTGGGCTGGATAACATTTGGGTCTTTACTTTATTTGGATCATTTAGTTTGGTATTGATACAATTAGGTAATAAAAGGCATAGGTGTTTACGTGAATACCTTATTTGTTTACATTATTGTAAGGTTTGCGATATATACTAATCCTTATCTTTTTTTTCTTTTTTTTACATGAAATGCATCGGAGCTAAACGAAGAGTCTCATTGCGAGACTCCTCATAGGTTACAACAAACGAGGACCTACATCTATGTGCATCTTCACCTCTGTCTCGAAAAACTCCAAGCCACCGGCGGATGTTGTCGCCATCCCTTTGAGTCACTATTATCTCCTTTATCTTGCCCATTTATTTATTGTAAATTAATTGTCTAACATTACGTATTGGTAGAACTCTTAGAATGCCAAATCTTAAGTCAATAGATTAGAAAGTAGCTAATTAGCAATTTGTTTCCCCTTGAATTAAAATTTTAGATTATTACCCATACATAGTTTAAGCTATATTAAACCATCAAATAATCTTAACTTGCATAATTAATTATGTAGCTAGGATATTATTTTCAAAACTCTTAATCCATTGGCTACCAAAATCTATATAGAAATCTTATTTTTATGTATATTAAGGAACCCCCTTAAGCATGTGGGATACTAATTAAGGTAGGCAAATATATACATTTAGTCAATAAATCTACTTTGCATCACCTATTTTTCATAAATAATATAGGGCATGTTTCAAACTTTACATGTGTTTTATAGCACTAATTTTATCAATCTTTTGCCAAAAATACTTTCTATTAAATATCTTTTAAACATGCATTCTTAGCAATAATAATTAACCCTAGGTTTGAACGGACAACCGCAAGTTAGCGGATCCTTTAGGGTGCCTAACCCCTTCCCTTTAGGATAATAAAGAACCCTTAACCAGAATCTCATTAAGTTTAGCAGACCATTAAATGGAGTTAATGTTTACTTTAAACTAGTTAACATTCAGGTGTCCTAATTCACCCAAATTAATTAGGTGGCGACTCCTTAAAATACATTTTAGGAATCAACCATACGTGACATTCCCGTTTCGACTCCGGTTTAAAATGGGGTGTTACAGATGGCGACTCTGCTGGGGATTTAAGGTTCTTAACCATAACAAACCTACGGTTATTATTTGGCATTATTTTTGCATTTAATTTTGTGTGCTATATTTTGTTTATTTTAATTGCTACCTGCTTTACTGCTTTCCTTAAACTGGCATTCCGCTCATATTTCTTCCACTCTGGAAAATTCACACAATCACACACTACATGCGAGGTGCGCTGGGTGCATCAGCAAAATTCTTTTCTTCAAAACCCAAATTTAGGAGAGTTGGTAACATACGTGGAGTGTCGGCCTAACCGGTGGCCGCGTAGCCTTTCACTCGAGTTGTCCGCTCGAACCTTGCCCGTAAAAGCCAAATCTTAGAAACTTAAGACAGAGCTATACCACCTTTATTTTAGGGCATGTATGATTTACCTTAGGTGGGTCGGTCCTGGCATCGACACCACAATTAGGAAGACACCAAACTTGTCGACGGTTTCTCAACCCAACGACCAACCAGCATATTGTGTGTAGCGTGGCAGTGATAGACAAATCCAAACCTAATCATGTCATGCTGAAATTGGAAAAAGTGCACGTCATTTGGTCGCCATTTCCAACAAAAGCATCACAGTTGGACGGCTTGACAAATCCATCATGACCTCGCATATGTGACGTTTAGGCCTACCTCTGGCAGAAAAGGGTCCCCATGCATGTTAGGACTCGCTTGCAATGCGATAATTTATGTGCAACATGTACTTGCTAAATGCTATTTACACTTTAGCAAAATCACGTGTTTTACACTAACACCGCTTGCTACGTTGTCTAAAGGATTTATCATCTCCCAAAGGTCGATTTGTATTTGATCGAGCAATGGCGTAACATCGATATCTCACAAGATCAAAGGCACGTCCAGTGACATGATCGATTCAAGCGGCATCCGAGCGAACGCAGTCGAACTCGTCTTGGTTCCTATAGGCAAAGCAGGGGTCTCAGAAGAGAAAAGCAGCATAGATCCGATAGAACACCTCGCCCAAATACCGCAACAAATGGCAAACCTGCAGGCCGAAATCAGAAGGCTCAGAAACATCACTGAAGTACTCGTCACTGCAAATAACCAAAACAGTCAAAATCCTCCAAATTACTACCAGTACCCTCTTACTACATATCCCATTCAGCCAATATACAATGCACCCATACATCCCACACAAAACCAAATTATGCTCCAGCCAAACACAAACCAAAGGCCACCACAAACCCACTTTTGCAATGCATACGACAACCCCTTACGATACCCATCCGTGCATACGCCACAGCCAAATGCCCGTTCACTAAACACCTTCAAACCCCGCATAGGTGCTAAGAGAAAACCAACCAGAACCTATACACCTTTAACCAAACCCATAGCCCAAGTGTATGAGGAGTCAAAGCCGCAGAATACTCCACCACCCGTAAATATCCCTGTGCCTACTTCCCAGGCACGATAAAACCAAACATTGTGCATACGACTCCTGTGTCGAGTGGCACGACATCGGTAATTGCTACTCCTCGCAGACGTAATCGAGGCGTTGATCAAAGAAGGGGTAATTCAGCTGAAGGAGTCTGCCCCAAATCCCTTGCCAAACCACGGCCACGTCAATGTGCACCTGACAACCTTAGATGAGGAATACACTCCCTTGCCTATGCCCATTCCGCCTGAATCAATCATTTATCCGAGCATGCACCACGCAGAAGCCAAAAGAAGAAGATATTGATAGCAGAGCATGAAGACCCAGCCAGCCATGACGCAGAGCAAGAAGGCGTATTGGTTGGATTTGCACTTTGTTGCAGTCCGCCAGAGTCGGATAAGAAAGAACAATTTAGTTTAGCAGAATAATTCAAGACTCATATTTAAGCTTTAATAATATTTTCCTCTCTTTTGCTTGTACTTTGGAACTACGTGTGACCTGATTCCCTTGGCGGATACGTAGGCGGCCACATCGGCTTCGGTCCCACCTTTTAGAAAATCCCAATTTCTCTTTTGCTTGTACTTTGGAACTATGTTCGACCTGATTCCCTTGGCGGATACGTAGGCGGCCACATTGACCTCGGTCCCACCTTTAAAATTTTTACCCAATATTCGCTTGTAATGAACTACGTCATGACCTGATTCCCTCATGGGGATACGTAGGCGGCCTAAATCGGCTTCGGTCACACCATTAGGAAACCTTCCCTTCGTTCTGAAAATAACAAGAATACACATAACATACAAGCAACTCCATTGAGACCCCCCTTAGGACAAACACCCTTTTCAAAACTGGGACAATGTAGGAAACCAGACAGGGGTTGCAAGTCCAAACAGGCCAGGCACGCAGATGTCAAGGAACAAGGCGACGAAGTCAAATACGAATCGACCACCCCCCAAAACTCACAAAATTTTCTTTGAGCGCAGGTCCTTCATATTAGCAGAAGATACAACAAAAGTTCTTCATATTAGCAAAAGCAGAAAGAAACAACATAAGCAGAGAGAGGCCCCGACAATCAACAGTCAGAATTCAAAAGTCCGCAACAAAGTCTAGCGCATCAGCTCGGGCATAAAGCACGCAACAAAGGCATCATGGCAATTCGTCAGTTGCAAGGAAACATCTCAGGGACGACATCTCTACCCACATAATTGCCTTTCCCAAATATTTATCACTCTGTTTTAACAGTTATACACTAACTTTTTCTCAAGCTTAGCTTGCAGGAGCATTTATTCTACAGGAGCAGCAGCGTTATGTCCAGGCGACGACATATATCCGACTCAGTTTCGTCAGTCAAAACTGGGACAATTTTTTAAGGACTTCTCCACGAAAGGACACCGACAAATATGATTCCATATGCTCGAAAGATCGACATAAACTGGGAAATTTTTTAAAAGAAAGAGCCTGACGGCAGCGGATCACCAAGAGTCAACAGGAACAAGGAGGACAATAACATTCCAATACAACATCCACATCTCGTCCATACAACGACGAACATTTCGTCCATACAACGATTTAACATCCGTGATTTCGTCCCATACAACGATTTAACATCTCGTGATCTCGCCCATACAACGCATTTAACATCTGCATCTCGCCCATACAACGATTTAACATCCGTGATCTCGCCCATACAACGCATTTAACATCTCGCATCTCGCCCATACAACGATTTAACATCTCAGATCTCGCCCATACAACGATTTAACATCTCGATTCGCCCATACAACGACGAACATCTCCATCTCGCCCATACAACGCATTTAACATCTCCATCTGCCCATACAACGATTTAACACTCGCATCTCGCCCATACAACGCATTTAACACTCGCATCTCGCCCATACAACGCATTTAACACCGCATCTCGCCCATACAACGACGAACACTGCATTCGCCCATACAACGCATTTAACACCGCATCTCGCCCATACAACGCATTTAACACTGCATCTCGCCCATACAACGCATTTAACACCGCATCTCGCCCATACAACGCATTTAACACCGTGATCTCGCCCATACAACGACGAACACCGCATTCGCCCATACAACGATTTAACACCGTGATTCGCCCATACAACGCATTTAACACTCGCATTCGCCCATACAACGCATTTAACACTGCATCTCGCCCATACAACGACGAACACCGCATTCGCCCATACAACGCATTTAACACCGTGATTCGCCCATACAACGCATTTAACACTGCATCTCGCCCATACAACGCATTTAACACCAGATCTCGCCCATACAACGATTTAACACCGCATCTCGCCCATACAACGCATTTAACACCGTGATTCGCCCATACAACGATTTAACACCATGATCGCCCATACAACGATTTAACACCGCATTTCGCCCATACAACGACATTTAACATCGTGATTCGCCCATACAACGATTTAACATCTCGCATTTCGCCCATACAACGACATTTAACATCTCGCATTTCGCCCATACAACGATTTAACATCTATATTTCGCCCATACAACGCATTTAACATCTCGCATTTCGCCCATACAACGATTTAACATCTATATTTCGCCCATACAACGATTTAACATCTACATCTCGCCCACACAACGATTTAACATCCGTGATTTCGCCCACACAACGCATTTAACATCTCGATCTCGCCCACACAACGATTTAACATCCGTGATTTCGCCCATACAACGATTTAACATCCGTGATTTCGTCCATACAACGACGTCATCTGCATTTCGTCCATACAACGACGTCATCTGCATCTCGTCTATACAAGACATCGTATCATCACACCATTTCATTATATAGCATATACGATTTGACTACAACCACAACACAAAATTTACATTCTTACATTATTTTGTTTTGACAGTTATGCACTAACCGTTTGCTTAAGTCTTAGCATGCAGAAGCAGGAGCACAACGTGGATTTTCTCTTACAGCGAACCGGGGCAATTTATTGGGGGGGCCAACCTTCCCAACGAATGGCAGAAGTGGCCTCAAGCGTCGGTCCACTCTTTCCACATCACCATAAAACCCGGCATCATAGCGGTACACCCCAGGTTCAAGCCCGTTTATTTTATTTTTATTCTTTACACTCACCAAAGGTCGCCATAACTCGACACCGACAAATTTTGAGTCTCAATAGCCCACCTCGTGTTTTGACCACGGTAGCCCAAAGGTCGCCATAACTCGACATCGACAATTTTGAGTCCGCATTAGCCCGCCTTGGTATTTTGACCACGGAGCCCAGTTGTCGCCATAACTCGACATCGACAATTTTGATTTTTTGCGTCACCCTTGCCTAAATTGCCCAACATTCTAATTCTGAGGGTCGAGACAAAATTGGATATGAGTCAACGTCTTTGTCCGAATATTCTTCCATCATCTCCATACAAAGAGGGACAACTGTTGACACCCAATTTTGACCCTCCCGTCCAGTCATTAGCTATAAAATTAGACTAATAATACAACAATAATTTTTTATGATTTTTATAATAAAATGCAGCGATAAAACATTAAATACAGACATAAATAAGCAATTTAATAATGGCACCGCGTCTTACGTAGAGTATTAAACATTTAGAGTTCCGCGTCCGTATTGATTAATTTTAAGCCCTGTCAATAATAATAATATAAATACATATATAAAAATAAATAATTTAATCTAAACTCAATAATGCACAATAATAAGATTTAAATAATAGCGCCGCATCCTAAAATATTAAGCATTAATTAAATTGCATGCTCGCATTTATAACAATTAGGTTAATAAATCACCTAAATAATTTAAGCACAATTTATTAATTTAATACTAATTATAATAATTAGATTAATAATACACCTAATTAACTAACCCAACCCACTCCCTATTTAACTCCCCCTAATTAAATAACTACCCAGCCCAACAAATTACTCACCAAATTTAACGCGACCCGCCAAATTTCTCTTTATCACCCCACCCACTCTTACCTCCCTCATTTACCACCGTCCTCAACAAAGCCCTGCGAAACCTGAACCCTAAAACCTTCTGCTTTCGTCGTCACCCGGATTTCTCGCCTGAGAATCCGGGCTTTCCTTATCCACGTACACCCAGCCAACGTGTTCTTACCATAACCAAAGCCAGATCTCCCGAAAATCGCAACTTACCATAATCTATTCAAATCACACGAAATTAGTACAAATCTCGTCGAATCAAGCACAAGAATCAACCTTTATTTACTTACCAACATTAGAACCTAGAGTTAGGCTATATAACGCACATGCAATAGACATTAGAACAGAGCTCAGTTGGGGTAGCAGTCGGGTAGCAATCGACGGGATACCCCTCGCATCAGTCAAACACAGAGCAGAGACGGGAGAGACGAGACGACCAGGCGAGATAGCTCAGGGGGGAGAGCAACCACATATCGATTGAGGGCATCAGTCGAACACAGAAGAGAGTAGGGCAGGGCTCAGAGGAGTCCAACAGCAACAGAGGAAGAGCACATTAGAACAGAACTCAGTCAGGGGGACTTAGCATCCAGATCCTTAGCATCGCAAGAACAGGAGGTTCAAATCTCTTCTTCTTTAGTTCCAGCAAAGAAACAAATAAACCTTGCTCTTCTATTCGCATCGCGAACCCGAAACCCGTCGAGTGTACCGACGACTTGATACGCTGCCTCTGTCGTCCTAGAAGGTAAACCCACTTTCCCGTCGAATTTCGGTTCCTTATGTGAATTCATGTTTTCGTTATATACTTCTGGCATTTGTTAATATTGTTATATAAGTTGTTCGACATAGTTTAATTCGCCTCAAAGAAGATTCTGATTTTTCTAAGTTATAGACCAATTCATGTGAAACATGTCTGTTTGAGAATACTGAATGAGGAGATCCAAGAAATTTCCTTCACTTTAACTATGTAGTATGCCATCTAGGTTTGACCTTCTTATTTACCCCTCTGTACCAGTATGCTTTATTTTATGTGTTAATATTTGAGGTCTGCGACATTCATGGCCAGATATTTTGCTAAGTAAACTACCAGTCTGTTGGTCCACTCAAGATGTTCCTATGTTAGCATGTTATCTCATTAAATTCTTCTGTGTGCGATCCAGTGTTCAAGTTGTTTTTGTTTGGCTTAAAACAACCTCGTATATCTGTGAAATGTTATCTCGGATCCAGTTCTGTATGGCATAGCCTAAGTTGTTCATATCTTTGCTTGGAAATAGCAGGGGAATGTTCTCTGTCCACCTTGCAACCTGAAATTGTCATTTTGTCTATATTATGTGAAGGTATACACGTTATATAATAGGATATACAAGGCGTAAAACATCATGCATACTTGGAATATTCATGTATATCAACTCCATCTCTGTTTATATTTTAAGCTAGACATGATTCATCCTGTAATCTCGGCATGCCTATAATTTCCCTGTTTGAATGAATATTTACATGTCCGTAATTTCCCTGTCTGAATGCATATCGCTCGCTTGCATAAACCGTCACCGCTCGCTTACGGCCGTCATTCTTTGTTGCCTTCGTGTAATCAGCTTATCGTACATGTCTCATGTTCTCTATATATCCAAAGTAACATAATTTCTATGTTTCTATAAAATATATATGTTGTTTGGGTTTGTTTGTCTCGCTACTTGGCCATCAAGCCTTGTCATGGATAACATTTGGGTCTGTACTTTATTTGGATCATTTAGTTTGGTATTGATACAATTAGGTAGGGTCGATGGTCGGGCCGACCACTCGCCCGGCCCGACCGACCCGACTCGACCCCACCCCGACACGACACCAGTATTAAAAAAATGGACCGGCTCAACCGGCGGACAGTATGGTCCCGCCAGTTCGACCGCCAGGCCCCGATCCCGCCCCGACCCCGCCCCGACCCCGCCCCAAATCCCGCCCCAGTTCGACCCTTTGCACAAAATAGCCGTTGTCCAACGGCCATTTTACATTTTGGCCGTTGGACAACGACCATTTTAGGCCTCCCCCCCTCCCCCAACCCCCCCTACCCCCTTTATATTTATTTTTAACCCCTCTAAATACCTCATTCCTCTTATTATTATTTTCACAAATCTTTCGACTCTCTAATCTCTCAATCTATCTCTAATTCTCTATACAACATTGTCTACATATTCAATCTATGTATTAATTTGAGAATCGGGAGTGAAGTTGCAACTAGCTTGAGGATTATCTATCGAGCAAAGTTTCAATTTTCAACCTTCGACACACGCCGACTTACGTCGCTTTGGTACATTCGTTCTCTCATTAAATTATTATTTTGTCTTTATTTCATTTAACACATTTAATTTCATTATCTTTAACTATTTATTAGCATAATTAAAATGAAAGGACTAAGAGGTATGTTGGGTAAGTGGTCGCTTCTTCTAGTAGGTGGTAACAAGGGCAAAGGTACTTCTTCTAGTATTCTGCTCCAGCTTATTCCTAGACAAGATGATTTTATAGATCCCGAAATGTTTCAAATACCATATGATCTTGACACAAATGATTATCCCGAAATTGAAGAAGATTTTAATTTAGATGACACTCTAGTTGATGATACACCTATTAATGAAGATGATGATACACCCACTAGTGAAATGCCTCCTATCCCCTACTATGAGACGAGGTCCCAAAACGACCATTAAAATCATTGTATGGAAATATTTTGACAGTGGACGTAGCTAATCAAGTAGTTGTATGTAAAACTTGTAAAATGTTTATTCTTTTAAAATCGACAAGGTCATGGTGGACGGGGTTTAGGAAGACACTGCAAAAACACAAAGCCTTGCATGCCCAATACATGATTGAAAAATCGCGTGAGCAAACGTCCTCTCAATCGGGACAAGGTTCACATACTATCGTCCCGAGAAAGTACAGTGGTCAAATTAACCCTATGACGGGAGTCAGAGGCCCTAAATATGATAAACATAAAGATAGGAAGCACTAGCAAAATTAGTCTTTGTGAGGGTTTGCCTTTTTCATTTCTGAATCTCTGGTTTTATTCATTATATTAGAGATATGTATAATCCTCGCTTATAAAGGTTTTCCTAGATCAATCGTTAAAAGAGATGTATTTAAATTTGCATGAATATCAACAGATTTACGTTATGCATTATATCATTTAAATTGCAAAGTTGCTTTAACTTCGATATAGTCGTAGTACTAACGCCATGATTATTTAACGGTAACTGTCATTGGATAGATTATAAATGGTCTATGCAAAACGTATTTTAGCATATAGATATATAGATAGTAGGCACAATCGTGAGTTTATTTCGTAAAATATTTATTCAATACGATTATTACTAATAACCGATAAAGTTATGAGTATTACATTAGATAATGCATCTTCTAACAATTCTGCTATTAGTATTTTAAGAAATGTTTTAACTCCGTCTTTTCCAAAACATTTTCATATCAAATGTGCGTGTCATATTTATAACTTAGTTGTAAAGGATGGTCTTTCACTTTTTCAAGATATTCTTGAAAAAATACAATTTGCTATACACTTTATTTTTAAAAATAATAGAATTCAACAAAGAAAAGAATATAAAAAAAACTTGCCACGATTGTGGACTATCTTACAGAAAAATTCCCGAAGAAGTACCAACTAGGTGGAATTCTTTATATGACCAACTAGTTGTTGCTTATGACTATAGAAAACCTATTACTTTATTTTTTAACGCCCATAATCAAAATCCAAATGATATGATTGTGGATACTGATTGGGAGAAAATTAGAGAACTTATTGTATTTTTAGAAAATTTTCAACGAGCAACAAAAGAATTTTCTACTTTATATTATCCTACTATTTCAACTATGTTGTTTTATATAGCTATAATATTTTTACTTCTTAAAGAATATATGGAAAAACCTGCTTATACTGCAGCTATTAAAAAAATGTTTATGAAATTAAAAAAATATTTTATTCCTATTCCCCCTATTTATATTATTGGTGCTGTATTAAACCCGACTATTAAAGTAGAGGGTTGTAAAAGTCTTATTGAAAATATATATACCGTATGGATTTACCACCTCCAACTCCCAAAAATTTAAATGTTGAACCACCTATCAACTAACGCTAGAAGAAGTGTTGAGTAGCGTAGAAGATGAATGCAAAAGTATATCGGCATTACCAAAGAAGAAAGTGCTAGTAACCAACCGACTTTTGTATCATCTTCTTCTTCAACACAACCTAAAAACGACAAGCGCTTTACGTGGCTAGGCCTAATATTAATTCTATTGAAAGCCTCGTAAATAAAATGCGGTGGTAGCAGTGCTAACCAAATTAGTGAGTTCGATGTTTTTGTTTTGCAGGTAATTTACCTTACCAAGCGCTTATCAATGAAGAAGGAAAGGAAGACTTTTAAATATCGAGCAGAATGAGAAGACATTTCCGACACTTTCAATGATGGCCCGAGATATTTTGAACATTCTGCGCCATCGCCGCTTCGAAAGCGCTTTTTCGCAGCAGATTTCAAATAGGAGAGCAGCAGATTTCAAATAGAGAGCACGACACTCATTAGCCGGAGACACTGAGATGGCGACTATTCGAGATTGATACGAGCGATAAGGAGGCGCACAACCAGAGATTAACGAAGAAGAATTTACAACTACAACGACATTTTATCTCAAGGCATGAGTAGCGACGTGGAACAATTTGATCAAGATATACCAATTCCAACCAAGAACCACAAGAAATTATAAAGAAATTAGAAAAATATTTTCAAATTGGTAATTTATTTCATTGCAATTTTTAAATTTTTCTATGTCTTTCACTCTTTTGCAATTTTTTCAACAACAAGACACTACAATGTAATTTTGAATCTTGTATATTTGATATTTCAATGAAATTAATAATATAAAAGGCACAAAAAAACCTTGGGATGTTTTTTTACACTATTCTTGTCTTTGTTTAATTATTTAGTTTATAACTTTATACTTTATACTTTATAGTTTATACTTTATAGTTTATAGTTTATACTTTATACTTTATAAATATATTATATATATGAGTATAATACTATAATACTATAATTATAAATTATAATACTATAAGTCTATAATATGACAAGTATATGTTAATGTTACTTTGTTAGTACTTAGTAATTTATTATTTTTAATTTAGTGAAAAAAAAACCCGCCAACCCGTCCCGTCTGGCCCCGACTTCTACTCAACGGGACCGGGATCGGACGACATGGTATGGTCCCGCCCGACCCGACTTCTCCAGCCCGCCCCGCCCGACTCGCCCCTTTCTCACCCGACCCGCCCGACCCGCCAAACCCGATCGGTGGCCTGCCCCGCCACCGCCACTGCAATTAGGTAATAAAAGGCATAGGTGTTTACGTGAATACCTTATTTGTTTACATTATTGTAAGGTTTGCGATATATACTAATCCTTTTTTTTTTTTTTTACATGAAATGCATCGGAGCTAAACGAAGAGTCTCATTGCGAGACTCCTCATAGGTTACAACAAACGAGGACCTACATCTATGTGCATCTTCACCTCTGTCTCGAAAAACTCCAAGCCACCGGCGGATGTTGTCGCCATCCCTTTGAGTCACTATTATCTCCTTTATCTTGCCCATTTATTTATTTTAAATTAATTGTCTAACATTACGTATTGGTAGAACTCTTAGAATGCCAAATCTTAAGTCAATAGATTAGAAAGTAGCTAATTAGCAATTTGTTTCCCCTTGAATTAAAATTTTAGATTATTACCCATACATAGTTTAAGCTATATTAAACCATCAAATAATCTTAACTTGCATAATTAATTATGTAGCTAGGATATTATTTTCAAAACTCTTAATCCATTGGCTACCAAAATCTATATAGAAATCTTATTTTTATGTATATTAAGGAACCCCCTTAAGCATGTGGGATACTAATTAAGGTAGGCAAATATATACATTTAGTCAATAAATCTACTTTGCATCACCTATTTTTCATAAATAATATAGGGCATGTTTCAAACTTTACATGTGTTTTATAGCACTAATTTTATCAATCTTTTGCCAAAAATACTTTCTATTAAATATCTTTTAAACATGCATTCTTAGCAATAATAATTAACCCTAGGTTTGAACGGACAACCGCAAGTTAGCGGATCCTTTAGGGTGCCTAACCCCTTCCCTTTAGGATAATAAAGAACCCTTAACCAGAATCTCATTAAGTTTAGCAGACCATTAAATGGAGTTAATGTTTACTTTAAACTAGTTAACATTCAGGTGTCCTAATTCACCCAAATTAATTAGGTGGCGACTCCTTAAAATACATTTTAGGAATCAACCATACGTGGCATTCCCGTTTCGACTCCGGTTTAAAATGGGGTGTTACACTTCGTAGATAACGCAACATTTCTGCATAGTATTCACATTCTTTGCAAACTTTACTAGCAAAACAAGAGTTTCACTGGAGTCTCTTTTTTATGCAATGTTCAATTATCCTGCATAAACACTACTTAGTAGAAAATAGAATCACAAATTAACTAGTAGATCTTTAATGGTAGAATGACGCATCACGAGCAAATGAAAGATTAATACTGAAACATTACATTAGCCCTGGATCAATTACACATTCTAATATCTAAAACATCGCTAATGTAATAATGATTTCTCTTCTCAGCAAGAATGGTTAGAGAAAAAACCACAAACCTAAATCAAAGTTACAAGAAAGAAGACATATGGCGCTGAATTTATACCCTATGTGGGACATTATATAACTCAACAATTGCACAATTATTTATGGAAACAAAACAAACCTTTTATGTCATTCTTCTTTGGAATTTAAAGCCTCCCAGTTGCAGTATCAATTTATCGAAGAAATCTCCATAGAAACTCAGAACCATGAGCTCGACAACAATGGTAGTCACAATATTGAGAAAATAGTTGGGGATGAATCAAGATCAAATAATTAGTATAGAATGAAGACGAGACTGTGACGAATCTATTGGTACCACTTTCAAGCTCTTTCTTTGCCGGAACACGTCAAAACCTCAGATCGCGATTTGTGAAAACTTGATCTGAAAGTTGACCCAAAATAACTTGAATCGAAGTAAAAGGGTAGGTACAAAGTATAGATCTAAGGTAGATGAACACAAAGACACCACTCTCAACCTTTGAGTCGACCGGAGTTAGCCGGAAAGTACAAATCGCCGTCGGGGGTAAAAATGTCCAAATTTTTTCGGGCTAAAATCGACGGGGTTTGGGGTTGAATCGAAGGTCGAGACTGTTATAGACTTGAAGCGGGTGGTAAGACGAGTCTAATAGATGTGTTCTCGGTGGGAGTTAAAAGGATGGATGCGTTGTGTTTGGTTTTTGTGGAGAAGGAGTAAAGAAATGTAGTTTTTAGGGATATTGGGTTTAGAAATAAAATGGGTCGGGTATATATTATTTTAAAAAAGAAAAGAAAACTAAATTCGTATTTTAAAAATCATCACAAAAACATATGATGATTAATAAACCGTCACACATCTGTCACGAACGCCCATTGACCAGAAAGTCAATGTTAAAATCGTTATAACGTGTGACGTTTTTAAAACACGATAGGTCTTTTTTTTTGTAGTGTAGGCCATTTGGATCCTCTTAGGGATGGAAAATGGGGCAGGGCAGGGCGAGGTAGGACAGGTCAAACGTTAAACAAGGCAGGACAAGACAATGCTTAAATGGGACAGGGCAGAGCGGGACAGGTCAAAACACATTTTTAGAAAATTCTAAATAAGGCATAACAGTTAATAGGTTATAGTTTTTAGAAAATTCTAACTAGTTTGGATTGTGCAATTATAATATGTTACACTGGGTTATACTTGTTAGAATTGGACAAAATTTTATAGAGTTGTACATATTTCTATTACTGTCATATTGAGACTTTACGGAGATTAATCAGACTTACGATTTGAAAATTATCACTGTTTAAAATTTCTGCCTCGGATCAATCGAAATCTGAAAGGGTAGAATGTATATCGTAAAAAATCTACAAATCGGTAAACAATCTGAAAGTTTGTGCTGAATAAAAGTTCTAGATTACTCCGTTATCGATAGTTTGAGACTTTACGGGGATAAATACGACTTAAGGTTTGAAAGTTATCACTGTTTAAAGTTTCTACCTCGGATCAACCAAAATCTGGAAGGGCAGAATGTATAACGTAAAAACTGTACAAATCGGTAAAGAATATGAAAGTTTGTGCTGAATAAAAATTCTAGTTTTCTCTGTTCTCAATAGTTTGATACTTTATGGAGATTAATCCGACTTACGGATAAGAAGTTATAACTGTTTAAAGATTGTGTCTTGTTTCATAAAAATTCTGGCGAGACAGTTTTTAAGAGTTGTTCTTGCGTGAATTTGTACTAGTTACACTAAGTATTTCAAGAGTAAACTTGGTATAGTGTTAGGTCTCCGTGTTACTTTCAACTCGGCGTAAGAAATACCTTATTTGGGGTTATGATTTCAGAGTTGTAACCCTTACCAGTGGAAAGTCCGAAAGGTGGAAAGAAAGGAATAACATTTAAAAAATAAACTCAGTTCATAAATTACCTGATATTAAGAAATTATGACAATAAATTGATTGTTCATCCATTGAAAAAAAATTAAAAGAAGTTAACAAAATAAATACCAAGTTGAAAGTAAAAAATGAAAATAACATGAATAGGACAGGGCGGGACAGGGCTTAACGAGGCAGGGTAAATTTTTATAAAATGCTAAACGGGACAGGACAAGGCGGATTAACATCTTAATTTATCCTGCCCTAACCCGCCCCATTGCCACCCTAAATCCTCTACGATGTACTTTCTACACAATAATTCTAATCAGTGTATGCACAATCCTTCTCCTTCCTTGAAAGATCCTGTTGTTCCTCTCTTGCCTAATATAATAGATGCTTCCAGCCAAAGCCATTCGATACATTCAGCATTGGAATTCCTTTCTCTGTATTGTGCCATAGCCCATGCCAATTCCTGTTGCCAGTCAAGTGATGCTCTCCGAATCCCTTGCCATAACAACAGCTTGTCATACCACTAATGTTGAATGACATAGAACCAATTACTCGATTCATCATCAGTTTGAACTTTTTATATGTGTATTTAATATAGATCAACTTTTGTCGGAGTACAATTAATGTTATCAAACAAATGTACAATACTACTAATGTTGAATCATATAGATCCAATTCCTACAGTTAAGACATATAATGAAAAAACTTTTTAAGATTAGAACAACTTATGATGGGATCTGTCAAAACTCATGATGAATCGAGCAATACTGCAACTTTTCTAAACATAGGGGTATTCTTGAAGAAAATGGACTTTGATACTCCAATAAAGGCAAAGCATTTGAGATCTAAAGCCTTCTCTACATAAGGACTTCACATGAAATTATATCTTGGGAAGCTAACTATTTAATCACTCTATAGCAATTACACTGTATCCATATTTGTTTCGTTGGTTAGTGTTACTTAAGTTAGAATTCAGATAAATTCAATCCTGAAGGATGAATAGTTAAGTCCACCATACTTAGCTTTGTGTCGTCCCCTCGGTAGTAGGTACCAAGGTGGCAAGGTTGCATCTTTATTCCCTTCAAGACATGAATCTTTGCAAAAAGACGTTACAAGCTAATCAGGAGGCTGTCGTAAGTTCTTTTGGCATGTTCCAAGAAATGAAATATAATCGTGGTATTGTTTCATAATTTATTCTATTTTTAGAAGTTAAAAATAATCATGTTATTGATTTCTATGCTGAAAGCAAGTTTAAATTGTTTCCAAGTCCTTAATGAGACATATAAAAAGATGATAATGAGATTCATAGTGTTGTCAAAAGTACAAAGGTAATATGTCACTCGTTGAAATTGGAATATGGTGTTACCATTCATGCATATTCATTTGCATTGCATTTGCATGTTACCCTGGACCACTTGTGCTATGCACATTACTATATGATAGTTATTATATATATGTAAGGGAATGGAAAAGAAAGGGAAAAAAACGTTATATACGCACACCACCTGCAGCTGGTATTGATTATCACAAAAGAGCCCTAAGAGGCCAACATTGAAGCAAGCATGCTAGCCAACATGGCTTATATATGATATAACCGAAAGCCTGTGTGGCGGTTATGATTTGACCGAAAGCCTGTGTGGTGGTCATGGAAGTAGGATTCCGATACTACCGAAAGCCTGTGTGGCAGTTATCGAAAAGTAGGATTCCAATATAACCGAAAGCCTTTGTGGCGGTTATGAGAAATAGTTAGTATACCGCAGTTGCATCATGCATGACAATTATGTATATTCTGCCCACATAGGCTCTTATGAAAAGAAAGACGTTTGTTTAGCCATCGATATACTGCATTGGTATTGCATAATATTTAGACATATATACTAGGGCCCTCAGAGGTATGTACTGTTGGTCAATATTTCTGTTTCAGATTATGATATATTTTGACTATGTTATTTCTTATGTCTGACATACTCAGTACATCAGTCGTAATGACGTTCCTTTTTTATGGGGACAGTGTGTTTCATGCCCACAGATTCGCACCGGCAGGACGACGATCCACGTGAATAGGTTGCAGATTTCAGCGGACTTTTGGAAGCACTCCTCTCCTTCCGGAGTGTCGGTGTAACTTTGGTTTGTTACGTTTTTGCGTGTCTATATGGGTATGGCGGGGCCTTGTCCCGACCTGTTGATGTTGTACACTCTTTAGAGGCTTGCATATAGGTGTCCTGTGTATGTTAGTTTTGTATGGCCTCGTCGGCCTTGGCATGAGTACGTATATATGTATAAGTCAATCTTCTAGTAAAAATATTTCATAACCTTTTCGGCTTAGCCCGTGCTTATTGTGATTATACGGTGATGGTGTGATTTGGGATACCCGGCGGGTGGGATCCGGGCGCTCATCGTGATTCCCCGATTTGGATCGTGACAAAAATGAATATGATCGTGACATGTGTATAATACTGGTAAAAGAGGTTATAATATGGAAAGAAAAAATAGAGGAAGGAATAAGACCTAAATAGGAAAAGAATTCACTGTACTTTAGATTATGTGAATTATTTAATGTTAGAATGATAAATTATAGAGAATAAATACATATTTTTCATATATTCTATAATTATTATTTTAGTATACATTACAAAAAAAGACCTACCGTGACGGTTAAAAATTGTCACGAAAGGGGTTTTGTGACGGTTTTGCTAAGTGTCACAGTTGACACTGTCACAAATTCATGACGGTTTTTTGTGAAGGTTTTATGTGACGGTTATAAACCGTCACAAATTGTGGTGTTTGACTTTGATTATTTTCCTCCTTTTTTAAAAATAATTTCGAGAAATTTATAATTAAATAATATTTTTGACGGAAAATTTTAATGAAATTTGATTTAAATTGGTGAAAAAAAAAAATTTGGCAATTTTTTTAATATTTTAATTTTAATTTATTGAATAAAAATAAATTAGAATTGTAAGCATATTATAACTAAAATGTTACCCACATAATGAAATTATTCTAATACATTAAATCAAAACATTACAAATTGTTTTACAAAATAAATAGTGTTATAATCAAATACAACAAAAAAAAATATAATATTGTTTTAACTTCAAAAAGTACGAATATTGTCTAAATCATCATAAAAGTGACACAAATATGCAGCACAAAGAATCTTTGTAACATGTTGCGTCCACCCGATCCGAACTTCATCAAGGTCATGCTGCGAAAAATATTCTTTGTCATTGTACTATAACACACAATAGATATCAGTTTAATTTTTTAATCATAATTAAGTCATTATAGCATCCACTTTGCTATCCCGTATTGTAACACACCTGGGCCTTGTGCGGGATTCCAGCAAATCTTCATCTCTGTAGAATCCCACTTTGTTATCCCATATTGTTCGAATGTTCCTCGTAAAGTGTAAAAGAAAGACAGTTAGAAAATAAATAAATGCGAGTAAAACTTTCGGATCCGTATAAAACAATAGGAGTTTTAATTACGGAAGGCTTAGTCTTATATTTTGTAAAAAACAAAAGACATTCCAATCATGTTGTGGCTGCGAACTAGTGACTCGTCAGTCAATCTAGTTGTCTCGCCAACGCATGTTGGTTTCTCGTAGATGTGTGAAAGAATTCATAAGTCTCATCATCGCCCTTTTCCGAAGGAAAGCAAACCGAGGGACAACCTTTTTGTAGGATCATGACCTCAAATTAATTATTCTCATCGGCCCCAAGTGTAGTATCATGTTCAAATCAATACAATTTTTAGAAATATTGCGGCTGACCGAAACAGTCTTAAAGCAGCAGATTTTGGCCGAGAAACCAGCAACGACTGTGCTCAAAGATATGACAATAATGGATATTAAATAAGCTAAAAATACAGTGATGATTTGGCCAGAATGCTTCAATTGTTTAGCTCAAAACATAACAACAGATTCAGCCTCAGATGCAGCATGCTAACCGGACATGACATCTTTTTTTTATGAGGGAATGTAGTAACTGAACGAATGTAGTAGCTCCCTTTTGGGGTATACCATATCGAACCAGCAGCTAGGTGTAGCAGTAAATAACCAAGAATAATATAGCAACTCATGGCCAAAAGAAGGAATAAATGGATGGGTAACAACACTATTTTGCCTCAAAAAGTGCATCAGTTAATTGGCTCAACATCACGACCAATACAGCAACAAAGATATACTTGAAGTGCAGCAACATCAACCCAAAACAACATCTCAAAGTTGCAGCAGCTCAATAAAAACAACCATCTTTTTCAAAGTGTGTCATCACACTTCTCCTAAAGTCTCAATATAAATACCAAAACATATTAGTAGATCAGAATGCAACCTTTAAACCATATCATTGTAGCCTCAGAATACTCAAGCTTATGTGTAGTGACTTGTGTTAAAACATGGCAGCAAGATGACTTAAATTTGACCAGAAAACATTTGTTTAATTCTGAAATGCAGCAGGACAGCTCTTAGGGGGTGCAATATTTTTTCAACAAATGACTTAAGACCATTTCATAATTGAAACTCCCCCAGGTCATGCAAATAAAAGAAAAATGGAAGAATGAGCATCAAGAAATACATATTTTTTAATAAACTAACAACTTCAGAGAATACTTGGTAGCCAAAATAATTATCCGGTAGCAGAGACATCAAACAACTTAATATTTTAAGAGACAATGAATTTAGGGACCGGTTGTTACACCCTGTAATTCCAAGGCAATGAGATGAGAACGTATGTGAGGAAATTGAGATTTGAATTTTGGAAAGAAAGAAAGATTATTTTTTTCTTAAGGAAAAATATCGGGAAATTGTGAAGGAAAAGGTTTATTAATTGAAATTTGGTTCTCAAATTTGATATTTGGGACTTATAGATTATATTGGAATTTTGGGTTTTAAGTTCCGGATTTGGTCATGTGGAGTCCACGGGAAAATTTTACGGTTTTGTGGAGCCCACAATATTTTGAGCTATTTTGGCCAAATATAGATATTTTGGGGAAGAAATAATTTTGGACCAATCGGAAGATGACACGTATCACCCCCACATGTCTTGAAAGTTGACTACACTTTATAGATATTTTGAAAGGAGGACAGGTGAAAAAGTGGGTCCCACTCCACTTGTCCATACACTTGGCTATATTATCCAAGTCTTGGAAGACTTGGATTCATTATACACTTAGACCACATGAGCTCTCATCTCTTCTCCCTTAGCTCCATATTTTTGAAAATACTTAGGACAAGAACAACAAGATTAGTTAGTTTCTTTCATCCAAGATTAAGCCCCTAAACCAAGTGCTAAGCCAAGATCATTATTCCACAAGTTTTGTTGGTTTTGGCCGAGAATGAGGTGGAGAAAACCCTAAGTTTTATCGACTTTTTGGAAGCGAAACGTGAAGTGAAGTTGGTTATAAGCTTATGGTAGATTCATATATGTGATTGGAACTTGAGGAAGTGGAGTGAAACGAAAACTGCGGACCAATAAAGACCGGACTGTTTTGGGGCGTTTTTGGGCACAAAATGAGGTAAAAGTCCTTCTTCTTTTAAAGTATTTGGATATTACTTATTGTTATAATGTATGGATGAACTTTTACTAAAAATAATGAGGATTAAAAAGTGTTTGGACAATTTTTTAATGCTTGGCCGAGAGCAAGACTAATTTTGAGGTTTTCAGATTTCGTTGGTTATTGTCGTTATTTACACTTGGTACATGTTATATAATGAAGGAAATATTGTAGTTGATAGATTATATAACTTGTATAATATGTTGGAACTTGAATTGGAATAAAAGGAATTAAGGAAAAGGACATTGGATTGTTGTAGTTATTGTTGGACGAAAACTGCCCAAAACTGTTAGATGTTGAGATGTCGTTTTATGGACTATTTTGGGGTGCATATATGCTGGAAAATCAGCCCCTAACATGCATGTTTAATGTGGTAAAATGACTAGTGAAATTCCTAAGGAATAAGGATGTTAAAGACTTCACATTGTACCCTTAATGTTGGTTTATTATGGACTGCTTAGTGGACTGTTTTATGGACTATTTTGCGGACTGTGTTGTATAGATTGTGGGGCAGAATTTTACACGTCAAGTTAGGCGTGTAATCCCCTTTGGTTAACTGTTGGTTGTGCCTTAAATGTGGCTTGTTGGTTGATGAATTCGGGTCTTGGAAAAGGTGGAAAAGTACGTAGAAACAAAGGAAGTGCTGCTCAAATTTCCGTAGAATTAGAGGGCCGTTATTTGGTATAAGTCTTACACTAGTAAGCTTGAAGTTGATAGAAGTGTTATTGTCATTTTAGGTTGAACTACTTCGTATAACATATTCTACTTGTCTTGGGGAATAGCCGATAAAGTTGAAGTACATTGGAGCGTATTGCTACTTGTCATGTTGATTAGTCGTCAACGAGGTATGTGCACTTCTTCCTTCTATCGACATGATTATTTGGAGTATACATGACTTATTTCTTGAAGTATACTTGCCTTGTTATTGAAGTATACATGACTTGTTTCTTGAAGTATACTTGATTTTATTTTTATAAAGAGAAGTGATTATACTCCTAGAAGTTAGGGGTATTCGTGTTGTTAATTTTATACTAAATGCATGTCTAAATTCTTCCTAAAGTCCTTACCAAGTCTTATGGGAGATGTTGGTAAGAGTTTTAGGAAGTATTGGAGTCGAGTTAATTGATTTAAAGAGAGGAAGTTACTTGATCTTGAAAGAAGAAGTACCTTGATACTACAAGTGTTAGTATCTTGGGGTTTATTACATGAAATGATTCTTTTATAAAGAATAGATGTGTGTAGTACTTTTGGGGTTCAAGTCCTTAGTATTTCATGAAATGAAAATGCCTTGAGTTTATAAAATGGAGATTGTTATAACTATACCTTCGATAGTACTTTGAGGTTTTAAAACGAAAGATTGTTATATCTATTTCATTGGTAGTACCTTGGGTTCTTAAAGGGAAAGTTGTTCTACCTATAGTACTTTGGGTTTCAAAAGGGGTGAAGTGGATTGATTTGAAAAGTGTGAGTAACTTGGGTTTATATTGAAAGTTACTTGGTGATAGAAAGTGAAAGTGTTGGAGACTACAGGTGTTAGTGTCTCGGGTGTTATAAGAGAGGGAACGTACGGCGGACGTACATTGTATAGTTGAGCTTTATAGAGTAGAAGATGTGCATTTCCTTCTACCCTTACTCTTTCATGTCATGATAACGCCTTAGGCTTTCTAAAGTAGAAGACGTGCCATACCTTCTAGTAAAGTGAAAAGATAATTTCTACTTGTACATGGTTTCTCATGATGGTTATTCGTGCAAGTGTTGTATTCACCTCACCGAGTCCCTCGCTTGGGGGGCCGACCTTTGTTATATGTATACACGTGATATTGATTATATGTTATACTACAGACGTGCTGACAATGATGTTGGAATTCTACGGGCATGCTTCTATAGGGTTGATTTTATATTATATCATGGACTGCCGACAGTGATGTTGGAATTCCATGGACATGCTCCAGTGATGCTGGTTTTATATTATATCATAGACTGCTGACAGTGACGTTGGAATTCCACGGGCATATTCCAGTGATGCTGATTTGATAGTATACCAAGACACGCTGACAGTGATGTTGGAATTTCACGGGCATGCTTCTGTGAGATTGACATGCTGACAGTGATGTTGGAATTTCACGGGCACGCTTCCTTGATACTGGCTATATATTATTCTACAGATACGCTGACAGTGATGTTGGAATACCACGGGCATGCTTCTGTGAGATTGACACGCCGACAGTGATGTTGGAATTCCACGGGAGTGCTTCCTGGATACTTGTTATATATTATACTTTGTACATGCCGGCAGTGATGTTGGAATTCCACGGGCATGCTTCTCTGATGATGATTGTATATTATACTTGTTATATACTGACAGTGATGGTGTATTCCATGAGCATGTTTATATGATATTATATTATGAGGGCAGGTGTCCCTGATTTTGACATGACTTTCATATTTGAAAGTAGTACAGTAGTACAAGGTACAATTGGCTCTTATTTTATATGACACGGTAGGATCTGGTATTTGATTTTCATACTTGCCCCTGTTATTCTTTTGTACAGTTATGATTTATTTACTGTACTTTATTTTCGTTCCATACTTAGTACTTGTTGTACTGACCCCCTTCGGGGGGCTGCGTTCATGCCCGCAGGTTTAGGTACTCAGTTGTGGATCCGCAAGCTTAGGATCCTTGTTCAGCATTTTGGAATAGCTCCAATGTTCTGGAGCTTGTCATTATGGTTAGGTATATTCAGGGGTACGGCGGGGCCTTGTCCCGTCATAGTTACTGTCCAAAATCTTAGAGGTATGTATTCATATGTGAGCTGGATTGGCGCGAGTTGTATTTACATTGTTGTACAGTTGTAGTCTCATTCAGGCGTTATATATTATGGCAGCCTTATCGGCTTTGCCTTTGTATAAAGAAAAAAATGAGTGTTATTTATCTTCTGCAGTTTACTTGTGTTATATGAATAGAAGGGTGCCCAGGTAGGGCACTAGTCGCGGGCCCGGTGTTCGGGGCGTGATACTGATTATATTCAAGCTATGCCTCAGACATGAAAGATAAGTGCAATAAGCAACCATGTGAAGAAACAATATAGAACAATGGTTTTCTCTCAAAGGCAGTAACTAAGTAGCAACAACTATTTATCCCAACATGAGTGGCATATTTAACCTCAAAATGCAGTAGTTACTTACCTCAAAATGAGCACACAAGGTAACCTCATGACAACCAACAATTCCTAGTGATCTCATAAGAAGGTGAACATTATATCTAAAATGTAAAAATCTAGAAATCATGGATATTTAGTATGTCTATAGGGCTTATACACAACAATTTCTACAAGGTGTTTTCCAGAAGAGTAAGGATTCCAACAAAATACCAAATGAATTTGAGAACGTGTTATCAAGTGTCAAGCTGAATATTAAGCAATTAAAAGGGGTTACCACCATCCATATATCGATGCCGCAATAAGATCAAAAAAGTTTCTAGAACCTCAGGCACGACAGGCTATCGGAGGAGGCTACACCAACCCAAGCTTGCGTTAACTTTCAGCCGATAAAGCCATATGATAGAAAAAATTCAGATAACGTGAAATATAACTGAAACAGGATTGCGGGTAAAACATGTACATGGTTACTACAATGAAACAATATTGCGGGTAAACGTAAGATGCAGAATTGCGGGTAAACACGATATAAACTAATCCAAATACGCACAAAAATGCTCATACAAATATCATTCAGCAACTTAGTAGACAAGACATGATACAACATAACTTTAAAGACTTTAGATGATATGGAGGCACTTTAACACCTAAACAAGCAAAACAAATATATAGTCAACTCAGTAGATGTATTAAGTAACCAGCGATGTCCAAACCATCACTCAAAGACATGATTTTAGATATGCAAAACTAATTAGTCCAGGACACACACATAGAACCCCATTCATGATACCTACTAAACATAATGACACCTTAGGACATGGCACAACATGATTGGGGGTGACTATTAAATAGATTACAAGTCGAAACAACCAACATATAATAGCTAATGACAAATATAGCTACGAAACAGTTTATAGAACCTAAAATAGACACAATCCACACATGTAAGAGATGGTTCAAACACTTAGGATAAGGAAAGATAAACGAGACTCTGAATGTTCATTTTTCAACAGACATGGAATGAAAACGAAATACAAGTAATTAGGCATTCATTTTGAACTCGAACAAATAAAGAACACGACCTGTTTAGGAGTCGCAACTGAGGCGTTAAAAGGCGACGAACACCCTTTCATTCTTTCAATTTCAAATTTGAAACAAAGGGATATTTTCAGATCGATCAAACTTGTAGCTCCAATTTGTCCAAGGACATCACATTCACGAATTGGAAGATGACCCAGATTGTAATTTGATTGTTGATGTTGTTGAGAGTGATTGAGAGTTGGAAAATTAGTGGTATAGGACTGGACGACCTCAGAGGGAGGCCGTCCAGTCACCATCTCAGCCATTGAATCTTCAACAGAAAGCTTTGCAACAATGACTTTCGAGAATGGCAAAAATCAATAGGCTAAAAATCGAGACACGAGGGTGTATGATAAATGTAGAGGAAGTTAATACGAACTCAACGAGACCACTTTAGACTTTCCCAGGTACCGGATGACGCCAAAAAAAGCTCGACGGCGGCTAGGGTTACCAAAAAAATCGACAGCAAGCTTCACGCTTCAAGGCAAAGGATCAGAAAACTCTTTTTTGTGTTAAGGATTTCTAGAAGAGATGTGATGGTTGCGCTGGGTTCAATTTTTGTGGAGAAGGAGTAAAGAAATGTAGGGTTCTTGCTTTTCTGATATCTATTTTTTTTGGAATATTGTGTTTAGAAATAAAATGGGTCGGGTATATATTATTTTAAAAAAAGAAAATTAAATCATATTTTAAAAACCATCACAAAAATATGTGGCGGTTGAAATCAGCGTCACACCGCTGTCACAAAGCTGTGACGGTTAATAAAACCGTCACATACCTGTCACGAACAACCATTGACCAGAAAGTCAATGCAAAAACCATCATAACGTGTGATGGTTTCTAAAACCGTCACACCCAAATTGTCACGGTATGTCATTTTTTTATAGTGATAATTATGTAAAGTAGATATCCTTCTCCAATTAGGTTTTGTAATTGTAAACGCCTATATATATTGCATTAATGAGAAGCCTCTAACCAAGGAGAATTACAATATTCTACATGGTATCAGAAGTCAAACCCTAAAATTTCTCCCCACTAAAATATTTCCTACTTTCGGCGGCTACACAACCGCACAATAGGTGCTTCGAATTCTCATTGTTGGTCAGCCATTGCTGTTATCGGCTATTTCTCTCAACATATTTCTCTTTTTCTTTTTTGTTCTGTTGAGTGGCAATTCAGTTCCCTTCACAAAAGTCGATGTTACACCTCGTAAGTTTAAGGCGATAATTAAGAACGTCATTAAGGAAGTAAGATTCGGATATTGAATATAAAGAATACTTACATATGCTAATATGGAAAATTAGTGTATAAACGGGTGTTATCCCGAGATATTTATTTTTAGTACTATAAATGTGACGACGAGAATTAATCCTAGTAGTTGAATTTGTCCCAATGAAGTTATGGAATAGTATTGTATTATAAATTATGACATTGAGGATACGAGGCCTTATGAAATCCGCGGAAATTAAGAGAAGTGGGACATACGATTAATTATTGGTGAGAAGTGGACCAAAGTGTTATATTTAAGGGACTAAATTGCAATTTAATTTTTCAGATTTTAATTGCCCTTAAAGACATATTAAACCCTTCATTTTTCATTTCAAACTCAACTCCATAGCCAAACTCAATCTCTCCTCTTCCTCTCAAGCTTGGCTGAAAATAACCCCAATTTCATAGCCAAAACTTGAAGTTTTTCATCTCTTATTCCTAGATTAATTCTTCTATCATTCCAAGCCAAGTTTTTTTTAAACCCAAAAACAGTCGGCTTGGGACCACTGCTGGCCGAGAATTCCCAACCCGAAAACGTGGGGTTTTGGATGAAACTTTTGGAAGAAAACATGTATAAATGATGGGTTAACATTGGGGGATTCATGCATGACAATTTGGAGTGAAGAAGG
Source organism: Przewalskia tangutica (assembly GCA_029844215.1). Classification (NCBI taxonomy): domain Eukaryota; kingdom Viridiplantae; phylum Streptophyta; class Magnoliopsida; order Solanales; family Solanaceae; genus Przewalskia; species Przewalskia tangutica. The sequence goes on along the minus strand of CM056718.1, from coordinate 136,180,844 downwards.
AGGAAGATTGGTGAAGAAAAATCAATAAATCAGTGGGAAAATTCGGACTGGGCAGTGGGCAGATTTTCGGGACTGTTTTGGACAGATTTTTAGTCAAATTTTGAAGGGAATATCTCCTAGCATATTAGGAGTTTTTGGATGTTTTAAAAGCCTAAAATAAAGTTCGTCGAGTCTAGTTTCCAAAGCAACAAACCACTCGTCGATAGGACACCGGAGTAGAGAGTTATCAACGTTACAAGTTCAGCTGACGAAGCAGTGGCTAAAAATCTGGACAGTCACGTTTTTTGGGGACTGTTTTGGTAAAATTTTAAGGTATGAAATTCTTCTTCTATTGGTGAAAATGTATCCCTTTTACTTGATATTTGATAGATTAATTGATATTATAGTTAGGAGAATTATCCATGTCAAAGAAGAAAGGGAAAGAAGACAATGCATGTGAATGATAGAGGTCGAAACCGATTTAGAACTTATTCTTGGCGTACGTTGGAATTGAGTAATTGTGTTGGTATGTTATTACTAATTGCATGTGAAAATTTAGATGAAACCTTGATGTTTAAAGTTAAAGTTGTTAATTGAAGTTGTGGGGAGATTAATTGGAAAGTAAGAAATTTTGGAAAAAAAAGCTTTGGAATTGTAAAATGTTGATATGACCGGAAAGTTGATAGAAATTGTTGAAAATTTCGATAATGTATTACGGACTGAATTAGTGTGTGAATATAAGTTACTACATGCATATTTATTGAGGCAATTATCTATACATGCCTCGAAAGGATTAAAGTATAGAAAAGTGTTAAATTCACATTCTTGAATTGGCGATGTCGTTAAGAGATTGGATTGCCCCATGATAATTCTAACGTGACTAAATGATTGACTAACATGAGAGGTAAGTGTATAAATTCCCTTGGTTATTGAAGTTGATAAATTGAATGTTTAGATAATTTTGACTACATATGGAAATGGTAGTGGTTATTAGTTTAATTTGGATCATTGGGTTGATTTAGATTGTTGGTTTGAATTGGATTGTTAGTTGGAGTTGAATTGTTGGTTGATTTGGATTATTGGTAAAATTGTGGATACGCACATAAACAAAGGAAGTACTGCCCAATTTTTTATAGAAATAAGAAGCCGTTATCTGAATAAATTACGTTAGAGACCGTAGAATTGACGAACGTATTGTCATTAGTATAGGTTGACATACTGGACGGGAATATCTTAGCATTTAGTTGATTTGCTCGCTTAAAAGGTATGTGAGACCTTTCCTTCTTTCTTTTGGGATGATTTTTTGTGAAAGTACGGCGGACATACTTAAATCCTACCAGTTCAGTTTTAAAAATGATTATTTACTAGTTATGGTTTCAGTAACAGAGTTTATGGTAGTAATTTTTATTGAGAGTCACATAATGATTTTAATCGTATACAGTTGCTCATGATATCTACTCGTGCTAAGTGTTACTATTTCACTCCACTGAGTCCCGGGCCAGATCATGATTCGTGCGCAGCCATGCATCATTCATTGAGTCCCTCAATTGAGGGCCGAGACACGTTATATATATATATATACAGATTACATCGAGTCCATCCTTAGAGGGCCGAGATACGTTACGCGCGCAGATACACATTCCATCGAGTCCCTCCATAGAGGGCCGAGACATGTTATACAGTTTTATATACCGACATGAGCATGATGATTTATGATTCAGCATACATGATATGATTTTCAGACAAGATTCTCAGTTTTATGAAATTTTAATGACTCTCTGTTTTACTTGGTACAGTTGTTATTCAGTTTTCAGTATTTTATGTTTTACATACTCAGTACATTATTTCGCATCGAATTTCCTGGGCTGCGTTCATGCCCGCAGTTCGTGTGTTCGATAGTGACCTCCGCCTAGGATTACATAACACTGAGAGCCTTTGTTCCGGAGCCAGCTATTTTGGTGCAGACCTTTATCTTTCAGACTTATGCATATTTTGGGCACGACGGGGTCATGTCCCGTCATATGTCAGTATTACACTCTTAGAGGTCTGTAGACAGTTATGGGTTGGACGTTTGTACCTTGTTTTGGGTTTTGATGTTATTATCTCGTGGCAGCCTTGCCGGCTTGCTTATTTTGATTATGCCTTTGTGCACGTGATGTTGGTTGGTGGCAGCCTAGTCGGCTAGCCTATTATGACTGTTGTTTTGGCGCAAATTGTTTGCTAGCCCATTTTAGGGAAATGTTGTAAAAGCAGCGTTGTGCTGCCAAAATTTCTATAGATCTCTGTATTAGATGGATTAAGAGTGACAGGTCAGTAATGACGTCCAATTTGGACGTTAGTCGCGGCCCGTCGGGTTGGGTCGTGACAAAAGTGGTATCAGAGCAGTTAGTCCTCGGAATGTCTACAGACCGTGTATGGGTATGTTGTGCACCATACTTATACGCAGGAGGCTGCCGGACATTTAGGATTGGTTTCTACTCTTTCATCTCGTAGATCGTGCAATAGAGCTATGTCATTAGGATAACTCCCCCTCTTCCTAATAATTATTGTGGTTGCAGTTATGTTCCAAAAGACGGCATGGCTCTGGCGGAAAATCGAGTAAATCGGACTTGACTTGGCGCGTCAAGCCATAAGGGAAGTGAAAGAGTTTGAGTAAGTATGATGACCGTTTGGAGATACTAGGTCAACGTCGTAAGGTAACTATTCGGAATCTTTTACGCATCAAATAAGAGAATAAGTTAACAATTTATCACTTAAGGACGGTATCATCGTGGATTGGAACCGTGAGCGATGTCCGAGGTTACGTATGTATAATAGAATATGTTGGAGTTATGGAAAGTACGACAAGTAAGAAATGAAGTTGTTTATAATTGCGAATAGTGAAGAGATCCCTTTCAGACCATGAATGAGGTGTTGATTTGTGAAGTAAATTGCAGTAGCCTCTATCTTACGAATTGGTACTCTGTTATGCTACGTTATCTGCTCTATAGTTACAGAGATTGAACTTTTCCTTCCAAAGATAGAAAATGAAGCTTACCTATTCTTTTCTCCTTCATACCTCTAATTAAATTTTGAGCGCTAATTGTTAGAATATGTGACTGTTTTATGGTATACCATGTTGTTTGACTATGTGAAGGTAGGGAACTGCAAAAGAATATTGTTCCCATGTAAGAATGAGAAGGGGCTATTACTTCTGGACTAATAAGATTGATATATAAGGATGAAAATATTTTTTTTCTTACTTTGGACCGAATGTTGGGAAGTATTGGACATAGGAATTAATTGAGTTTCTTTCGCAAATGACTTGGAACTTGGGAATGATGAGCATCCTATTAGTGTATAGTTGTGTCAAGCATTTTAAATATTGTAACCTCTGGAGTTCATATTTTCGGTTAAGAAGTTATTTGAAGGATTGGTAACCGAAGTATGTATTCGCGCACGCTTCAATGCATCGTTCACGATAATGCTAAGATGATGTTATTTGATCTCTTGAAGCCTCATCTCGACGAGGTAGATATTAAAAGCTATCTGAGAATCTGCGGGTGACACTTAGAGTACAAAGAAAAGTTTCCATACGATGGTGTATGCGTTTAATGATGTGGCTCTTAAAAGGGAACTGTGGATAGATATTGGAAGGTTACATAATCAGGTACAAGTCCATAGACAATAATAGAAGGGTGGAAAACAGATAAGAGAGGTGCAAGATATAGATGAATTCAACGAAGTGATAATAGATATTCAGTGTGATGTAGCCAAAGACACAACTGAATTAGTAAGTCCAACGAGAGGATAAAACAAATGTCACTTGAGGAGGCAAACGGTAATAATGCAAATAAGGAGGAACAAAGAGATACTGGAGAAGAATATGGAAATAAATAGAATAAGGAAGACGACGATGGTAAGGTGGTAGAAGTAAAACAACTCATTAAGGACCCACAATTGATAGAAGACTCAAAAGCAACTCTTACTATTAAAGAACAGGTTGAATGAGCTTTTGTAGCAGCAAAAGTTATTGAGGAACGGAATGTTGACAAGAGTCAGGAGGTGTGTACCAATGGTAACAACTCTAATAATAGTAACGCAGTAATATTAAAGGAATATGGGATAATGATGTCCAATGTGGAGCAGAATATGGCAGTGAAAACGGCTATGTCTATCCTAAATATAGTAATCAGCAAGAAACTTAATAAGAGATAATATGAGGGATGATTAACATGACAAACTTAAGGACTAACTGGTGAAGGAGTTACATGAACTAGGTAGATATACTATGGTAGATGCAAAGAATGATGTATTGGGAAGGTTGTCTCTGGGATAGTTTATACTATATTGTCGACGATATGCATGATCCTTGGCTAGTTAGTGGGGATTTCAATGTTATTATAAATGGAAGGGAGACAATAGGCGATCTTCATATATATCCTGTAGAGCGTGAGGATTTTTGCATTTTGAACTAATTCATGTGAAATGTTTGAAACTGAATTTAAAGGAAGTCTTTTTAAGTAATGGAATGAAATAGCCGATAATGACTGTACTTTTAAGAGGTTCGATAGAATGTTGGCAAACATTTATTTTAGCTTGGTATGGAAAAGTGGAAGTGGAACATGTAATAAGAACAAGTTTAGACCATGCCCCTTAACTTAGGGTGGTCAATCTATGCATGTGAGTAGACCATTTAGATTCCTCAAGTTTTGGACAGAATATGAAGCATTCTTTTAAGCACTAAATCAAAATTGGCACACTGTTGTTGATTGAGATGATTTCGTTTCTTTTATACAGAAACTGAAGAATGTCAAGACTGCCCTATTATTATGGAGTAAGGAAACTTTTGGAGATATTTTCAAGAAACTAAGTTTTAGGGAGGATATTGTTAGATTTAAAGAGGATTTATTCGAAGAATTTCCAACAGAAGCAAATAGAATGATTTTACAAAGAGTTAAGGCAGACTTTGAAAGAGTATGAAGAAGTTTCTGGTCATTTGATCAATAAAAGGAGAGTTTTGTTTATATGCATGCTAAGACTCCTAGTAACTTGATTCAGTAAGGAAAAGGTATTACTACTTTCCCAAGGGGAACATTTCCATTCATGTATTTAGGATGTCCAGTATTACATGTTAGAAAGAGGAAGATAGACTATGCTGAATTTATTAAGAAGATTAAAGACAAGTTACAGGCTTGAGAGGAAAAATTGTTGTCACCATGAGGTAAAACAGTGTTGATTACTAGGGTGTCACAAGTGTGCCTATACGCATACTGCATGCTATAAGACTTGCAAAATGTGTGATCAAAGATATACATACAAATAGTTGTAATTTTCTTCTGGTGTATAGTGAGGATGATGTTAAGGCTAAGCATTGGTTTACATGGTTAAAAATGTACTTGCCTAAGGATGATAGTGAATTGGGATTCAGACCTCATTTTGGATATATTAAAGGCATTGTGTAAAAAGCTATGATGTAAATCTAGGACCACCAACTCTCTATGGGTTAACTTTCTAGGGAACATGTACTTAGAAGCATTGCCCTCAATATGTGCAATGGAAAGATGGTTCTCAGGTCTTGAAAATGATTCTTGAGGTAAGGGAGAACATTAAACAAGGAATATGGTGGGAAACAAAGAGTGGGACCGCTAACATTTGATTTGATAATCGTACCAAATTGGAAACATTACCCTATGAACTACTATTAGAGTCTTATTGATGAAAGTGGAAGATGTCAAAGAAGCGCACGTGAGGATTGATGAGATTTGTCAAAGCTAGGACAGTATCTACCATATGACATTGTCTCACATGTCACTACATACTTGGTATATACCCTGTGGATAATCCTTGGTGGATAATGACAAGTTTTAGTAAATTTACTGTGCCAAGTGTATGAGATTTGTTGAGATAAAGATCCTATCCTTCTGAGGTATATATGTAAATGTGGGTTAAAAGAATGACATTCAAGGTATATTTCTTTCTATGAACGATGTGAAAATCTAAAATCCCAGTGGATAAAGTGTTGCATAATATTGGAGTTAATATAGTATCAAGACGTCACGATATAATGTCTTACATCAAGGAATGAGAGATCACTTGTTTCGTACAAGGGAGTTATCAAATCTCTATGGAACTATGTTAATAATGTAGCGGGTATACACATGAATTGTCGTCATGATTAAGTATGCAGTACAGATCTGGGGGAAACATTACATACCATTTACAAATTAAAGCAGGTGTACAAGGTAGTACCAGCTGGAATGTTGTGGCAAATTCAAAAATAGAGGAGTATAGCACCGCATGGAGACTCTTTAACTTTGTTCAAGGTATTACATAAGATTCAGTTGAATGTTCACAAATAATTTGGTTCCTTGACTATTTTGAATTGGTGAATTGCATGTGTGTTATATTGTGGCCCGGTGAGGCATCTGTTGGTTTGCTGGATACAGGTGGATAGACATAGTTATAAATGAGACTCTGCCGAATTTGTTTTCTAGCATAGGACTTAGCATGAACATTCGAGGACGAATTTTTCTAAGGGGGGAAGGATGTTACACCTCGTAAGTTTAAGGCGATAATTAAGAACGTCATTAAGGAAGTAAGATTCAGATATTGAATATAAAGAATACTTACATATGCTAATATGGAAAATTAGTGTATAAACGGGTGTTATCCCGAGATATTTATTTTTAGTACTATAAATGTGACGACGAGAATTAATCCTAGTAGTTGAATTTGTCCCAATGGAGTTATGGAATAGTATTATATTATAAATTATGACATTGAGGATACGAGGCCTTATGAAATCCGCGGAAATTAAGAGAAGTGGGACATAAGATTAATTATTGGTGAGAAGTGGACCAAAGTGTTATATTTAAGGGACTAAATTGCAATTTAATTTTTCAGATTTTAATTGCCCTTAAAGACATATTAAACCCTTCATTTTTCATTTCAAACTCAACTCCATAGCCAAACTCAATCTCTCATCTTCCTCTCAAGCTTCGCCGAAAATAACCCCAATTCCATAGCCAAAACTTGAAGTTTTTCATCTCTTATTCCTAGATTAATTCTTCTATCATTCCAAGCCAAGTTTTTTTTAAACCCAAAAACAGTGGGCTTGGGACCACTGCTGGTCGAGAATTCCCAACCCGAAAACGTGGGGTTTTGAATGAAACTTTTGGAAGAAAACATGTATAAATAATGGGTTAACATTGGGGGATTCATGCATGACGATTTGGAGTGAAGAAGGAGGAAGATTGGTGAAGAAAAATCAATAAATCAGTGGGAAAATTCGGACTGGGCAGTGGGCAGATTTTCGGGACTGTTTTGGACAGATTTTTAGTCAAATTTTGAAGGGAATATCTCCTAGCATATTAGGAGTTTTTGGATGTTTTAAAAGCCTAAAATGAATTTCGTCGAGTCTAGTTTCCAAAGCAACAAACCACTCGTCTATAAGGACACCGTAGTAGAGAGTTATCGACGTTACAAGTTCAGCTGATGAAGCAGTGGCTAAAAATCTGGACAGTCACGTTTTTTGGGGACTGTTTTGGTAAAATTTAAGGTATGAAAATTCTTCTTCTATTGGTGAAAATGTATCCCTTTTACTTGATATTTGATAGATTAATTGATATTATAGTTAGGAGAATTATCCATGTCAAAGAAGAAAGGGAAAGAAGACAATGCATGTGAATGATAGAGGTCGAAACCGATTTAGAACCTATTTTTGGCATACGTTGGAATTGAGAAATTGTGTTGGTATGTTATTACTAATTGCATGTGAAAATTTAGATGAAACCTTGATGTTTAAAGTTAAAGTTGTTAATTGAAGTTGTTGGGAGATTAATTGGAAAGTAAGGAATTTTGGGGAAAAAAGCTTTGGAATTGTAAAATGTTGATATGACCGGAAAGTTGATAGAAATTGTTGAAAATTTCGATAATGTATTACGGACTGAATTAGTGTGTGAATATAAGTTACTACATGCATATTTATTGAGGCAATTATCTATACATGCCTCGAAAGGATTAAAGTATAAAAAAGTGTTAAATTCACATTCTTGAATTGGCGATGTCGTTAAGAGATTGGATTGCCCCATGATAATTCTAACGTGACTAAATGATTGACTAACATGAGAGGTAAGTGTATAAATTCCCTTGGTTATTGAAGTTGATAAATTGAATGTTTAGATAATTTTGACTACATATGGAAATGGTAGTGGTTATTAGTTTAATTTGGATCATTGGGTTGATTTAGATTGTTGGTTTGAATTGGATTGTTAGTTGGAGTTGAATTGTTGGTTGATTTGGATTATTGGTAAAATTGTGGATACGCACATAAACAAAGGAAGTACTGCCCAAATTTTTATAGAAATAAGAAGCCGTTATTTGAATAAATTACGTTAGAGACCGTAGAATTGACGAACGTATTGTCATTATTATAGGTTGACATACTGGACGAGGCATATCTTAGCATTTAGTTGATTTGCTCGCTTAAAAGGTATGTGAGACCTTTCCTTCTTTCTTTTGGCATGATTTTTTGTGAAAGTACGGCGGACATACTTAAATCCTACCAGTTCAGTTTTAAAAATGATTATTTACTAGTTATGGTTTCAGCAACAGAGTTTATGGTAGTAATTTTTATTGAGAGTCACATAATGATTTTAATCGCATACAGTTGCTCATGATATCTACTCGTGCGAAGTGTTACTATTTCACTCCACTGAGTCCCGGGCTAGATCATGATTCGTGCGCAACCATGCATCATTCATCGAGTCCCTCATTTGAGGGCCGAGACACGTTATATATATATATATATACATATTACATCGAGTCCCTCCTTAGAGGGCCGAGACACGTTACGCGCGCAGATACAGATTCCATCGAGTCCCTCCATAGAGGGCCGAGACATGTTATACAGTTTTATATACCGACATGAGCATGATGATTTATGATTCAGCATACATGATATGATTTTCAGACAAGATTCTCAGTTTTATGAAATTTGATGACTCTCTGTTTTACTTGGTACAATTGTTATTGATTTGCAAGATTTTATGTTTTACATACTCAAGACATTATTTCAGATCGACCCCCTTTCTCTGAGGTCGCTGCTCATGCCCGCGGTTCGTGTGTTCAGAATAGTGACCCTCCGCCAGGATTCTCAGACAACACTGAGAGCTCCTTTGTTCCGGAGCCAGCTATTTTGGTACAGACCTTTATCTTTCAGACTTATGCATATTTTGGGCACGACGGGGTCCTGTCCCGTCATATGTAAATATTACACTCTTAGAGGTCTGTAGACAGTTGTGGGTTGGACGTTTGTACCTTGTTTTGGGTTTTGATGTTATTATCTCGTGGCAGCCTTGCCGGCTTGCTTATTTTGATTATGCCTTTGTGCACGTGATGTTGGTTGGTGGCAGCCTAGTCGGCTAGCCTATTATGACTGTTGCGGCAAATTTCGTTTGGCCAGCCCATTTTAGGAAATGTTGTAAAGCGGCAGGTTACCGAAATTTCTATATATCTCTGTATTAGATGGATTAAGAGTGACAGGTCAGTAATGACGTCCAATTAGGACATTAGTCGCAGCCCGTCGGGTTGGGTCGTGAAAGTCGATACCCCCATAGCTTATCTTGATTCCTCCTCTACCATCCATGATGTCACACATCCTCCTCCTCCCCTCTCATCTCCTAACACCTTTCATTCGGCTTTTGCCGTAATGAATATAAAAAATGGCATCCCTTTGGTTCTTGATCAAGAGGATGGACAATACTCATCGCTAGTTGATCTATTTCAAATCCATGCATATGTATACACTATGCTTGATTACATTGATTCCACCTACCCCCGTCCACCCGACGTTGACAACTCAATGTGGAAAAGGCTCAATGCAATTTTCAAACAATGGATACACCATATCCAAGAACTTACTTCATACTATCATAAAGACAGGTGCTTCGGCTCATGAACTATGGACAAAATTAGAGGAAATCATTCAGGACAATAAACATACACGTGCTGTATATCTAGAGGAACATTTAACAACACCCGTCTTGAGAAGTTTGCTAACATGTCAGACTATTGTAAACAACTCAAAATAGTGGCCAATCAATTTTCTAATGTTGGCAATCCGATTTCCGAAACAAAGATGGTTTTGCAACTCATTACTGGTTTACTGAAAGGTGAGTATGATACACTTGCCATGATGATCGAATAAGTCGATCCCCTCCCTAGCTTCAACAAGGTCCAATCACAATTGCTATTGGAGGAAATTATATGATCCAAATAAGACGAGCATAATACACAAGAATTGGTAGTCGACGTACTAAAGACCACTACTTTGCCCTTAGGACCACTGCCATACACGGACCACCCACCCCACAGGGGTGGCCGAGGCGGCAGTAAGGGATGTGGCCGCGACAACGGGCGTGGAAAAAGAGGAAAGGGCGGCAGAGGATGATCTAATTCCACCTGTCCAACACAGCATGCTCCACAATAGCATCAACCTTCCGACCTACTCACTCCTATCGAATTGGCCCAGACCTACAACACTATGAACCTCCAGCAGCCCGACAACGCATGATACATGGATACATGTGTCACATCCTACCTCACTCACGACTCTGGTAATATCTCTCACCTATTTAATTTGAATAATACTAAATTTATTATGGTCGACAATGACATTGCATTCCAATTCAACTCTATGACATCACTCAAACAAAATCGCCTCTCCCACCCTTTACCCTAAAAAAATATCCTATATGCTCCTAACATCATTAAAAACTTAATCTTTGTTAGAAAGTTTGCTAGTGACAATTCCTTATCCATTGAGTTTCACCTTTTTAATTTTTCTGTGAAGGACCTACATACATGAACAACTCTTATTAGATGAAATAATATAGGGGACATATATCCTTTCTCATCAACTTTCACTGCAAGTGTCGATCCACCAACCTCTCTAGCCGCAATCTCTACATCCAATTGGCATAGTAAACTCGGGCACCCGGGAGCACTAGTTTTTAATTTTCTTAGAAGTCAAAATTTTATATAATGTAATAACGAGAAATTTACCCATGATTTCTACTTTTGTCCTTTAGGAAAATATGTTAGACTTCTTTTTCAACTTTCATTAAGAGTAACGTTTTCTCCCTTTGATATTATTCATGCAGATTTATGGACATCTCCCATTACTAACAAACTATGTCACAAATATTATTTGGTATTCTTGAATGATTTCTCTCACTTTCTTTGGATGTATCCTCTAAAATATAAGTCCCAAGTCTACATAAATTTTCTTGAATTTCAAGTTAAAACCCAATTTGAAAAAATCATAAAAATTAAATGTGATAATTGCAGTGAGTTTGACAAGCTTCATTTTCACAAATTTTGTGCGGACCACGACATGATGTTTTAATTTTATTGCCCCCATACCTCACCTCAAAATGGTAGAGCTGAAAGAATCCTACGCATCATCAACAATAAGATCCGCAATATGCTCTTCCACCCCCCTTCTTTTTGGATATACGCCTTACACATGGCGGCATACCTCCTTAATATACTACCAACATTAACTCTTCAAATAAAACTCCAACCAAATATTATTCCGTCGGATCCACTCTTATGATCACCTTCAGATTTTTGGTTGTCTATGCTACCCCAATCTCGCCTCCACAGCCCCTCACAATTAGCACCTAGAACTACCCCTTCCATTTTCTTAGGTTTTCTGTCAAACCATAGGGGGTAATTATGATATGATTTGTCCACAAATAAAATCCTAGTCTCTCGTCATGTCATATATGAGGAGTAAGTTTTCCCATTTGCAAACGTACAAAACTTTCAAGTCACTGATTACGGCTTTCTTGATGATCCGGACATATCCCCCCTTATTAGAAATACAATACATCATGACACTCATTCGTCCCGTCACTGCCCCAGCCCCCGTCACCATGCTCACTGCCTTACCACCAGTCATTGCCCCAACCTCCGTCACTATCCCATACTTTGTCACTGACCCCATTGCCCCACCCCACTACCCGTGACCCAACCACCCCACTGCCTATAACTATTCCACTGCTCGTGACCCAATCAGTCTCTCTTCTGACCCACCATTTGGAAACCCGTGCCCAACATGAGATTTTCAAACCAAAAGTCCACTTTAACCTATCCACTCAAATTATCTCACCTATACCTAAAAACTCAAAATTATCCAAACTTGATCCGAATTGGAATACGACCATGCGTGAGGAATTTAATGCGCTCACTACACAATGCACTTGGGATCTGAGACCAGATGGGGTGAATATGATTCGTTGCATGTGGATATATATTCACAAATTTAGAGATAGTGGTGAGCTTGAATGCCATAAGGTGAGACTTGTGAAAAATGGCATGGGGAAACAAGAGGGAGTTGATTATGGTGGGACCTTCAATCCAGTGGTCAAACCAGCCACCATTCATACTATTTTGAGCATAGCCGTAGGAAAGAACTAACTGATTGCGGGAAACGTACCTCATCCCATGCGACACGAGATGGTCTCACTCCCCACAAAAACTGAAGACAAACTGAGCGAACCTTAGCAAGAACTGCAGCATGGAGTGGGAAAGCACGAAACCAAAACCATTCAACACCCTGTATAACCGACCGAATGAGCTCAAGTTTCCCAGGATAAGAGAGAGAGTGATGCCCCCATTTATATATATACCCTGCAGTGGCATCAGTGAATGGTGCATACTGAGCCACAGACACTAAGATCGGAGCCAAAGGAACCCCCAAATAGCGTACTGGAAAAGACCCCTCCACGAAGCCAACTTTGTCAATGATCCTGTCCCGAGATGTTCCGTGTATTCTAGCCAAATAGATAGATGACTTAGAGGGGTTCACAGATAAATCGGAAGTCGCCTCTAAGTGCTCAAGACACTCCATAAGAACACCAACTGAAGAGTCATCCCCTTTTGCGAAAAACATGAGATCATACGCAAAAGCAAGATGAGTAAGACCCAAAGTTTCACATTTAGGATGATAAGATAACCCCGGAGCCGAAGCCTTCAGTTTAAGGAGCCTAAAGAAGTATTCAATGCAGAGGATGAATAGCATAGGAGACATAGGATCTCCTTGGACAATTTTGGGTAAGCTCTAAGGTAATAATCCTTTCTCTTTTGCTAGTAAATTGGATTGCATGTGTGGAAGAAAGGACTTGTAGTTGTCAATATTGCCTTTAGATATATTGCATGTAAGAATTGGATAAGAATTTGGATTAAAAAGGAATTGGATAAGAATTTATGTTGTTATACCTCAAAGTTGCCGAATTGAACCTTGTAGTTTGTACTAGTTTGATATAAATTGTGGGGCGGAATTTTACACGTCTAGTAGGCGTGTAATCCCCTATTTGTTAACTACATTGTTGAGCCTTAAAGATGGTGTGTTTGGTTATTGAATTCGACCTTGAAAAATGTGGCAAAGTGTGTTGAAACAAAGGTAGTGCTGTCCAATTTTCCGTAGGAATAAGGGACGTTTCTATTAGAACGTTCTACGTTGAAGATAGAGGCTAATGGACGTGTTATGGTCATTATAGGTTAAGCATATTAGGTGCGGTATATTGGACTTGCAAGGGGATTGACCCGAAGATGTATGTGGAACTTTCTTATCTCTTGAGCATGAATAGTTGCACTTATGTAGTACGGTAGACGTACAAGACTTTGATATCCCTTACTTGTTTTAAGAATGGCCAAGTTGGGTGAGTAAGGGGATTAACTCACTTCTTTAAAAAGTATTAAGGACGTCCTAAGTTTTCAAAGTTTAGGGATTTGAAGTGTTTTAAGTATATGATACTTGTGTCGTTTTAAAAGTATAAGTCCCTTGGATATAGGGAAATGTATTTGACTAATGTATAACGTAATATAACGACTTTATGGGAAGTTGGTTATATTAGCTTTATGGAAGGTTAACAAGGAAAGATTTACTCTAAGTAAGATAAATACGGATAAATGATTTGAATTTGTGAAAGGCAAATTGATTTTAAGGCATTAATTGCCTAAGGTTTTAAAAGAAATGAAGTCACTTGATTTAGAAGCCTATTATATTTCTAAAAGGAAATGTGACTTGTCTTGCAAAGTAGTTGTGACTTGATACCACAGTTATTAGTATATTGGAAGTTTTATATAAAAATGAGTCATTTCTTTAAAGGTTAGAGGTACGTGGTACTTGGGTTGAATTCCCGGATTTTCTCTTAAAAGACATGTTAGTGCCTTAAGTAAACTAAAATGAGAGGATATATTAATAATGTTAATAAGAAGTTAGGGGATTTTCTTAACTTGCTTATGTTATGATAAGCCGGTAGCGCTTATGTTATGTATGATAGCCGGTTGTGCTTGGTTACGTATTATTATTATTACGGTAGACCGGGTTACTACTTATGCCATGGATTTGCTACCCATGACGCGAAAGCGCGCTTGTACTCATGCGGGCCCACCGGTCCATGCGGTGAAATAGTCCCACGCGGTGAAATAGTTCCATGCGAGGCGGATGACCTCATACGTCCACGGGACCTACGCGGTGAAATAGTCCCGCGAGTAGGATTGCTTAATGATACTACGGGCGAGGACCTGCTTTGATCACGAGCCTCCTATTTTTACGCAAAGGAAGTTTATACTTGTTACTCTCATTGTTAGTAAGGAACAGGCAATGTAATTTGATTTTCATCCATGACTCAAATTAGTTTAGACTTACGATATTATTACGATTTTCCGCTTTACATACTTGGTACATATCAGGTAATCGACTTCTTCTGGGGCCGCGTTCATGCCGCAGTAGGTAGCGAGTGGTGGATCCTCATTCTTAGGATCTTTGCTCAGTGTCGAAGCTCCATTTCTCGGAGGCTTGACTTTTGGTACTGCTTCTCCCGATGTTGTAGATATTATGTACATTCTGTGGTATGACGGCCCTGCATCATCAAGTGGTTACACACTCTTAGAGGCTTGTAGTCCTGTTATAAATTGGGATGTAACTGTTCAGTTTTTGTTATATTTATGATTACGAAAAGGTAACCATCTTGGGTTAGCCTGTTTCATATTTTATATGGTTTCTTGTTATGAGTTTACTTCCGCTGGTTTTCTCAGATGTTGTATCACAAGGGTGCCCGGGGTAAGACACCAGTCACGGGTCCAAGGTCGGGTCGTGACAAAAGTGGTATCAGAGCAGTTAATCCTCGGAAAGGGTCCACAGGCCGTATCTAGTAGAGTCTTGATTATCGGTGTGTTGTGCACCACATCTATAATCAGGAGGCTCTGATATTTAGGATTGGTTTCCATTCTTTCACTCTAAGATCGCATAGAGCCGTGTTATAGGTTGAACTCCTCCGACATATTTTTATGTATCGCTTATGCCTCCACGCAGCGCATCGCGTGGCGGCAAGGCAAAGAGGGAGTCGCTAGTAGGACACAAAGGGTTACGAGGGCACAGGCCCAGCCTTTACCTGAGATGATGTTTCGGACGGCGAGTTCCACGACGTCGCCAACCCCAAAGAGAGTTCGGGCAAGGCAGCTGCCATCGAGACCGCGATACCGAGCCTCCGCCATACACTGGAGCAGAGGATATGGGCTACAAGGAGATGGCTCAGTTATTAGCCAGGATCGTGGCAAGGCAGGAGGACAGACGGGAGACAGCGGTTCCGGTTGTACTCGTAGTTCATCCCAGATTTGATAGCTCGAGACTTCGGGACTTTTTGAGTTGCAGCCCACCAGAGTTCTATGGGTCGAGGCCTGAGGATGATCCTCAGGAGTTTATCCGGCAGTTACAGCGGATCATCAGAGTGATCAAGGCCTCGGAGACAGAGTCGGTAGTATTGGGTTCACATCGGCTGCGTGATACTGCAGCTTGGATCGGTTTGATTCATGTGAACCGTCCCGGGGAGCATGCGCGCTCACTGTTTGGGACGAGTTCTCAGAGGCGTTTCTTAGCCATTTCTTGCCTCCGCAGATGAGAAGATCTTGGGCCGATAGATTTCTGACGTTGAGACAGAGTGGGCGGATGGTCCGGGAGTACAACGTAGAGTTTGACTCGTTGGCTCGGTATGTACCCGCTTTAGTGGCAGACATGGAGGACAGAGTGCACCGCTATGTCACAGGGCTCGATGATTAGCAGAGAGTTGCACGGGAGTAGCTCTTCACCAGTACGGATATTGCCCGCACGCAGCTTATGCACTGGGTGTGAAAGCGACGCCAATGGATTGATAGATATCGCCAGAAGAGGCTGTAAAGCAGGTCCTCTGGTAGTTTTCGAGGTAGACAACCTCATCAGCAGACCGAATTTGCACCTCAGCCGGTTCAGAGCGCTCCTCCACCGCCTTCCGGCCCAGGTATTCAGGCGTGATGTGGCTCTGTGGCTTCGGTTCCCGAGGAACGAGTTCCATCGACGAGGCCACCTATGTCTCTGTGGTCGATGTGGTGATTACCATCACGTGGGTGTCGTGTTCCTCCAGAGCTTGTTACTCTTGTGGCGGCAGGCCATTTGAAGAGAGATTGTCCACCGCAGGCGCGGGAATATTATGGTTCACCGGCAGGTCGGTTGTTGGATCTTCGTCTTGGTGGTCACGCGCCGAGGCGTGGTGTTCACGACCAGCGAGCCGCGCAGGGTCGTGGTGGGGGTCCTCAGCCCACGGTCCTCGAATCGCATTTATGCTATGTCCAGCCTTCAGGACCAGGAGGAGTCACCAGATGTCATCACAGGTACATTATTGGTTTCATGTTGTGATGTATATGCTTTGATAGATCCAGGTTCTACCTTGTCCTGTATATATCCTCATATTGCTGGTACAATAGGGATAGAGCCCGAGTCCATAAAATCTTTTGAGGTGGCTACGCCAGTAGGTGTTTCGGTGGTAGCTGAGCGGGTATATAGAGCTTGCCCAGTGACTATTTGCAGTCGTTAGACCCTAGCCGACTTGATAGAGTTGGATATGACGGACTTTGATGTGATTATGGGTATGGATTGGCTAGCGTCTTGCTATGCTAATGTGGACTGTAGAGAGAGATTGGTACGGTTCCAGTTTCCTGGTGAGCCGTTTATCGAGTGGAAGGAATATCTGCGCCGGCGGGTAGGTTTATTTCTTACCTCAAGGCTAGGAAGATGCGCGGCGGTATATCTACCATATGGTTCGGTGTTCGACATCGAGGTCGAGATACCGCACCTTGATCGATCCGGTTGTTAGAGAGTTTCCAGACGTATTCCCAGACGATCTTCCGGGTATCCCTCCTGAGAGGGAGATTGAGTTTTGCATTGATATGTTGCCAGACACTCAACCTATATCTATTCCACCATACAGGATGGTACCTGCTGAGTTGAGGGAATTGAAAGACCAGTTGAAAGATTTGCTGGAAAAAGGCTTTATCAGGCCTAGTGTTTCTCCCTGGGGAGCGCCAGTTTTATTTGTAAAAAAGAAGGATGGACGCACAGTATGTGTTGATTACGGTGCAGAATAAGGTAACTATCAAGAATGCATACCCTCCCGTGATTGATGATTTGTTTGACCATTGCAGGGGCGAGGTGTTTTTCAAGATAGACTGCGTGCGGTTATCATCATGCGAGTTAGAGGCGATATCCCAAAGATCGCATTCAGACCCAGATGGGCACTTATGAGTTGCGGTGATGTATTTCGGTTGACCAACGCCCAGCAAAGATTCATGGATTTGATGAACCGTGTTCAAGCCATTCTTGATATGTTCGTTATAGTATTCATTGATGATATCCTGGTTTATTCGCAAGACGAGCAGAAATACGCAGATCATTTGGCGGGCGGTATTGGAGTCCTCCCGATCGGCAGTTGTATGCCAAGTTCTCGAAATGCGAGTTTTGATTGGCTTCAGTGGCTTTCTTAGGGCATGTTATCGGGGTCGATGGTATTCGGGTTGATACAGCAAAGATTGAGGCAGTCAAGACTTGGCCTAGACCCACTACACCAACGGAGGTGCGTAGCTTTTTGGGTCTTGCGGGTTATTATCGGAGATTTGTGGAGAAGTTTGCTTCCATTTTAGCACCTTTGACTAGCCGACTCGTAGTTACCTATGTTCCGCCGGATGCTTGTGAGAGAGTTTCCGATTACTAAAGGAGAAATTGACGACCGCCGATTCTTACTCTTCCTGAGGGTTTAGACGGATATGTGGTTTATTGTGATGCGTCGGGTGTCGGGCTCGGATGCGTGCTGATGCAGCACGGTAAAGTTATAGCTTACGCATCTCGACAGCTCAGGAAGCATGAGAAGAACTATCCCACACATGACTTAGAGTTGGCAGCAGTGATTCATGCCTTGAAGATCTGGAGACATTATTTAAATGGAGTTCATGTAGATATTTACACAGACCACAAGAGTCTCCAGTATATCTTCAGCCAGAGGGAGTTGAACTTGCGGCAGAGACGGTGGTTAGAGCTACTTAAGGACTATGATGTTGATATCTTATACCACCCAGGGAAGGCCAATGTAGTTGCAGATGCCCTTAGTCGCAGATCGATGGGTAGTCTGTCAGATGTGCAGCCAGAGAAAAGGGGCATGGTCCGCGAGTTACATCAGCTAGCGAGCCTTGGGGTTCGTTTGGTTGGTTCTGATAGTAGTGGGGTTCGGGTTCGAGAGGTCGCCGAGTCTTCCATCGTCGAGGAGGTGAAGAGGCGACAGTATGAGGATCCGATTATGGTGCGGTATCGAGATACAGCTCTTCGGGAGGAGAAGAGTCTATTTGGGGTAGCACCTGATGGGGTGCTAAGATATGAGGGCAGGTTATGTGTACCCGATGTAGCAGGACTTCGTCAGCAGATTCTGGGGAAAGCACATAGTGCTCATTACTCTATTCATCCGGAGTCGACTAAGATGTACCATGACCTCAGGTGTATATATTGGTGGGATAGCCTGAAGAGGGACGTTGCGGAGGTTGTGGCACAGTGTCCGAATTGTCAGCAGGTCAAGGTGGAGCACCAGAAGCGTGGTGGGTTGTTGCAGATGATACATATTCCGACATGGAAGTGGGAGGTGATCAATATGGACTTTATTACAGGGTTACCTCACACTCAGAGGAAGCATGATTCCATCTGGGTTATTGTCGACAGGCTGACGAAATCAGCCCACTTTTTTCCGGTCAGGATGACTTTTTCGGTCGAGGATTATGCTAGATTGTATATCAGAGAGATTGTGAGACTGCACGGAGTTCCTATATCGATCATTTCAGACAGGGGAACCCAGTTCTCGGCTAACTTCTGGAGGTCTTTCCAGAAGGGATTAGGGACACAGGTGAGTCTCGATCGCGTTTCACCCTCGGGCCAAGCGGACGGGCGGCGTACTATCCAGACACTTGAGGATATGATGCGGGCCTGTTTTATTGATTTTAGGGGTAGCTGGGAGGATCATTAACCTCTTGTGGAGTTTGCATATAACAACAGCTACCATTCTAGTATCCAGATGACGCCTTATGAGGCCTTATACGGGAGGAAGTGCAGGTCACCGATAGGCTGGTTTGAGGTGGGACAAGTTCAGTTAGTCGGGCGGACTTGATTCGTGACGATGGATAAGGTGAAGCTTATCCAGGAGCAGTTATTGTCAGCTCAGAGTCGACAGAAGTCGTATGCAGATCATCGGCGTCGACACTTGGAGTTTGAGGTGGATAATTGGGTCTTCCTGAAGGTATCACCCATGAAGGGCGTGATGAGATTTGGGAAGAAGGGGAAACTTAGCCCAAGGTACATTGGGTCTTACCAGATCGTCTGTAGGGTAGGCAAAGTTGCCTATGAGTTGGATCTGCCGTCCGATCTGGAGGCAGTACATCCAGTTTTTCATGTGTCTATGTTGCGGAAGTGTATTGGAGATCCATCTAGAGTGCACCCGATTTGTGATGTCCAGGTGACAGAGGGGCTATCATATGAGGAGAGTCTCATAGCGATACTCGATCGTCAGGTTAGGCGACTACGGACAAAGGATGTGGTTTCCGTCAAGGTCTTATGGCGGAACAAGAACAGGGAGGAAATGACATGGGAAACAGAGAAGGACATGATGAAGAAGTATCCTCACTTGTTCCCTACACCTCCAGGTAACCCACTTTCCTGATTGTTAGTTTTTTTAAATTTAGCAAGTATGCTTAAGTATTGTTGTGGCCATGTGGAGCGTCTTTATTTGCAAGAAGAATAGTTAAGAGGGTCTATGTCGATATTGTGATTTGAGTAAGCCTAGAAGGAACATTCGGGATGAATTTTTCTAAGGAGGGGAGAATGTTACACCCCGTAGTTCAGGTCATGCTTTTGAGAACGTACAAAAGGAATTGAGACTTAAATTTTAGAATGATGGGTTGACGGAATGTTTTGGACGGGTTGTTAGTCAACTTTGAGGCGATTTATGTCCCGTTACATTGAGAGTTCCTAGGTGTTTCAAAGGCCTAGTACGTATTTCGTTGAGTCTAGTTTCCAACGCAACCAACCGTTCGTCGATAGGATATCAGAGTAGAAAGTTATGGGAGTTACAAGTTCAGTGCGCAGTCGAGCAGAAAAGCAACATCGGTCAGAGGCCACAGCGTCGCGGCGCCGGATGCAGGGTCGCGGCGCCGGATAATCTGGAAAATCGCTGAAGTTGCAGCGCGCTGGCCGGAAGCGAGGCGCGCGGAAGTTACGAAGGTTGCGAGAGGTTGCGTAGCCGCGGGCAGTGCCGAGGCGGGTTTTCTGCGAATCTGGGAAAAATCAGAACTGTTTTTTTTAAAAGAGGTCATGGGTGGGTGACAAGTGTCCCCCCCCCATCTGATTTTGTGCATGTCCTATTTATTGACCAAGTCTTGAAGACTTGGTCATTCTTCAAAGCTCTCCCTTCTCTCTAAAAAGTTCTTCCTTCTCTCTAAAATTCCTCTCCTTTCTCTCTAGAAATTCAAGAAGAAACCAAAGCCTAGAGAAATTTCAGAAAATGTGGCAAGAAGGAAACATGTTGACAAGCTTCTAGGAGGCTTGTGGAGGTGATTGTGGAAGGAAGACAAGTGGAATTTGTTGGACTATTTTGGGTAAGCTCTAAGGTAACAATCCTTTCTCTTTTGCTAGTAAATTGGATTGCATGTGTGGAAGAAAGGACTTGTAGTTGTCAATATTGCCTTTAGATATATTGCATGTAAGAATTGGATAAGAATTTGGATTAAAAAGGAATTGGATAAGAATTTATGTTGTTATACCTCAAAGTTGCCGAATTGGACCTTGTAGTTTGTACTAGTTTGATATAAATTGTGGGGCGGAATTTTACACGTCTAGTAGGCGTGTAATCCCCTATTTGTTAACTACATTTTTGAGCCTTAAAGATGGCGTGTTTGGTTATTGAATTCGGCCTTGAAAAAGGTGGCAAAGTGTGTAGAAACAAAGGAAGTGTTGTCCAATTTTCCGTAGGAATAAGGGACATTTCTATTAGAACGTTCTACGTTGAAGATAGAGGCTAATGGACGTGTTATGGTCATTATAGGTTAAGCATACTACGTGCGGTATATTGGACTTGCAAGGGGATTGACCCGAAGAGGTATGTGGAACTTTCTTATCTCTTGAGCATGAATAGTTGCACTTATGTAGTACGGTAGACGTACAAGACTTTGATATCCCTTACTTGTTTTAAGAATGGCCAAGTTGGGTGAGTAAGGGGATTAACTCACTTCTTTAAAAAGTATTAAGGACGTCTTATGTTTTCAAAGTTTAGGGATTTGAAGTGTTTTAAGTATATGATACTTGTGTCGTTTTAAAAGTATAAGTCTCTTGGATATAGGGAAATGTATTTGACTAATGTATAACGTAATATAACGACTTTATGGGAAGTTGGTTATATTAGCTTTATGGAAGGTTAACAAGGAAAGATTTACTCTAAGTAAGATAAATACGGATAAATGATTTGAATTTGTGAAAGGCAAATTGATTTTAAGGCATTAATTGCCTAAGGTTATAAAAGAAATGAAGTCACTTGATTTAGAAGTCTATTATATTTCTAAAAGGAAATGTGACTTGCCTTGCAAAGTAGTCGTGACTTGATACCACGGTTATTAGTATTTTGGAAGTTTTATATAAAAATGAGTCATTTCTTTAAAGGTTAGAGGTACGTGGTACTTGGGTTGATGTCACGACCCGACCCCGGGGCCGCGACTGGTGCCCTACCGGGGCACCCCGTTCAGGTATACATCAGAGAATAGCAGCGGAACATACATAACACATAAACCTGTAGATAGTAAACATTACTGGCTAGCCGACAAGGCCGCCTTCCATAGAATATACTTAATCAAAAGTAAACAGTACAACTTGTTCTTACAGCCCAAACCACAAACGTGACTACAGACCTCTAAGAAACAACTGTGGCGGGACAGGGCCCCGCCATACCCCTGAATGTACATAATACCTATAGCATCAGGGAAAAACCGTACCAACAAAACAAGCCTCCGGAGGAATGGAGCTTCTGACCCCAGACCAGTGATCCTAAGAATGAGGATACACCACCTGCTTACCCTTACCTGCGGCATGAACGCGGCCCAGGGGTCGATACAATATGTACTAAGTATGCGAAACTGGAAAATACTGAAAATACCTCGTAAGTCTAAAATAACTGGAGACATGTATGATAATCAATTACAGAACACTGTGCCTTACTAATAATGAGAATATCGAGCATATACTACACTGCATGAAAATATGAGGCTCATGATCAAAGCAAAGTCACCCGCCCGCAGCATCATTAAGCAATCCTACTCCTGAGACTATTTCACCCGCATGGGTCGTGTGGACCAGCATGAGGTATTCCTCGCATAGGTCAGACTACCGCATGGGACTATTTCACCCGCATGAGCCCTACGGACTCGCATGAGGTATTCCTCGCATCGTGGGTAGCAAATCCACGGAATATGCAAATGCCACAACCCGGGGAATGACCCCGTAATGAATAATATATCACTAGCACAAACCGGCTATCATACATAATATAAGCAAGTTAAGAAATCCCTTAACTTCTTATTAGTCTTGTTCATATACATTCTCATTTTAGTTTACTTAAGGCACTAACATGTCTTTATGAAATCCGGGAATTTAACCCAAAGTACTATGTACTTTTACTCTTTTAAAACCTTAGGCAATTGATGCCTTAAAATCAATTTGCCTTCCATTAATTTACGTCATTTATCCTTACTTATTTTACGTAGAGTAAATCTCTCTTTTTAACTTTTCATAAGGCTAATATAACCAAATTTCCATAAAGTCGTTATATTAACTTCATACTATAAGTAAATTACATTTTCCTATATCCAAGGGACTTGTAGATTTAAA
Source organism: Przewalskia tangutica (assembly GCA_029844215.1). NCBI lineage: Eukaryota > Viridiplantae > Streptophyta > Magnoliopsida > Solanales > Solanaceae > Przewalskia > Przewalskia tangutica. The sequence goes on along the minus strand of CM056718.1, from coordinate 136,157,596 downwards.
ACGGAACAAGTATCATATACTTAAAAACACTTCAAGTCCCTTAACCTTGAAAACTTAAGACATCCTTACTACTTTTAAAGAAGTGAGTAAACCCCCTAACTCCACCGACTTGGACACTTTAAAAACGAGTAAAGGATACCAAGGTCTTGTACGTCTACCGTACTATATAGGTAAAACTATTCATGCTCAAGAGATAGGGAAAGTTCCACATACCTCTTCGGGTCAATCCACTTGCTAAGTCCAATATACCGCACGTAGTACGTCAACCTATAATGACCAATAATACATTTATTAACCTCTAGCTTCAACGTAGAATATTCCAAGTGCAAAGTCACTAAATTCTACGGAAAATTGGACAGCATTTCCTTTGTTTCTACATACTTTGCCACCTTTTTCAAGGCCGAATTCAACATCCAAACGCCATTTTTAAGGCCCAACAATTCAATCAATACCAAAGGGATTACACACCTAATCTTGGATGTGTAAAATTCTGCCCCGCAATGCATACTAACTAAATCAATAAGTTAAAGGTAGTATCTTGACTACAACACGTTTTCATACTAACCTTATTCAATCCTTTCAAACCCAAATCATATTTCTCACATGCAATTTATCTAAGAGCAATATTTACAACTACAAGTCCTTTCTTCTTCACATGCAACACAATAAACTAGCAAAAAGAGAAAAGGATTGATATCTTAGAGCTTACCCAATTTAATCCAACAAATTCACTAGCCTCCTTTCCACAATCACCTCCACAAAACCTCCTACAAGCTTGCCAACATGTTTCCTTCTTACCACCTTTTCCAGATTTTTCTCAAGCTTTGATTTCTTCTTGATTTTCTAGAGAGAAGGGAGAGCTTTTAATTTTAGAGAGAGAGGAGAGCTTGAAGAATGACCAAGTCTTCAAGACTTGGTCAATAAATAGGACATGCAAAATCAGATGGGGGGGGACACTTGTCACCCACCCATGGCCTCTTTTAAAACAAAGCTTCGATTTTTCCCGGCCTCATGAGAACCGCCTGGCCGCGCCGCTGCGGCCATGCGCTAAAACATCCGAGACTTCTCAGAACTTCCGGCGCCGCGGCCCTGCTTCCCGGCGCCGCGGCGCTGAAACTTCAGCGAACATTCAGAACATCTGGCGCAGCGGCCCTGTGGCTCCTGACCGAAATATTTTTCTGTCCGACTGCGCACTGAACTTGCAACTTCCATAACTTTCTACTCCGATGTCCTATCGACGAACGGTTGGTTGCGTTGGGAACTAGAGTCCACGAACTACGTACTAGGCCTTTGAAACACTGAGGAACTCTCAATGTAACTGGACATACACCGCCTCAAAGTTGACTAAAAACCCGTCCGAAACATTCTGTCGACCTATCTTTCAACAATTTAAATCTTAACTCCTTTCGTACGTCCCCATAAGCAGGACCCGAACTACGGGGTGTAACAGTTGAATTCCCGGATTTTCTCTTAAAAGACATGTTAGTGCCTTAAGTAAACTAAAATGAGAGGATATATTAATAATGTTTATAAGAAGTTAGGGGATTTTCTTAACTTGCTTATGTTATGATAAGCCGGTAGCGCTTATGTTATGTATGATAGCCGGTTGTGCTTGGTTACGTATTATTATTATTATTATTACGGGGTAGACCCCGGGTTACTACTTATGCCATAGATTTGCTACCCATGATGCGAGTGCGACGCTTGTACTCATGCGGGCCTACCGGGTCCATGCGGGTGAAATAGTCTCATGCGGGTGAAATAGTCCCATGCGAGGCGGATGACCTCATGCGGGTCCACAGGAACTATGCGGGTAAAATAGTCCCAGGAGTAGGATTGCTTAATGATACTACGGGCGAGGGACCCTGTTTTGATCATGAACCTCCTATTTTTATGCAGTGAAGTTTATACTTGTTACTCTCATTGTTAGTAAGGCACAGTGCAATGTAATTTGATTTTCATCCATGACTCCAGCTTATTTTAGACTTATGATATTATTACAGTATTTTCCAGTTTTACATACTTGGTACATATTGTGTACTGACCCTCTTCCTCGGGGGCTGCGTTCATGCCGCAGGTAGTGGTAGCGGTGGTGGATCCTCATTCTTAGGATCTTTGCTCAGTGTCGAAGCTCCATTTCTCGGAGGCTTGACTTTTAGTACAGTTCTCACGATGTTGTAGATATTATGTACATTCAGGGGTATGACGGGGCCCTGTCCCGTCATAGTGGTTACACACTCTTAGAGGCCTGTAGTCCTGTTATAAATTGGGATGTAACTGTTCAGTTTTTGTTATATTTATGCTTACGAAAAGGTAACCATCTTGGGTTAGCCTGTTTCATATGGTTTCTTGTTATGAGTTTACTTCCGCTGGTTTTCTCTGATGTTGTATCACAAGGGTGTCCGGGGTAAGGCACCAGTCACGGGTCCAAGGTCGGGTCGTGACACAGTTGTAGGCCCTAAATACGATAAAATGAAAGGGAAGAATTATCAAAATTAGTTGCAGTGGAGGGTTTGTCTTTTTCATTTCCTGATTCTTCTGGTTTTATTCATTATATAAGATCAATGTACAATCCTGCTTATAACAGTTTTCCTAGATCAATTGTTAGGAGAGATGTTTTTAAATTTGCACATGAATATCAATAATTTTTACGTTATTATTTATATCATTACCCTGGCAAAGTATCCATCATATCTGATATAGGCCGTAGTACTAACGGTCATGATTATTTAACTGTAACATGTCATTGGATAGACTATAAATTGTCTATGCAAAAACGTATTTTAGCATATATATATATATATATATATATATAGATAGATAGTAGGCACACTGGTATTTTTATTCAAGAAAATATTTCTTCTGTTTGCGATTATTATGTCATATCTGATAAAGTCATGCTTATTGCATTAGATAACGCTTCTTCTAATATTTCTGCTGTTAGATTATTAAAAATTGTCTTAACTCCATCTTTTCCAGATCATTTTCATATAAAATGTGCATGTCATATTTATAACTTAGTTGTAAATGATTGTATAAAACTTTTTGAAGACATTCTTGCAAAAAATCAATTTGCTATAAACTATAATTTTTTTTAAATAATGGAATACAACGACTAAAAGAATATAAAAAAACTTGTCACGATTGTAGTCTAGCTTACAGAAAAGTTCCCGAAGAAGTATGCACTAGATGAATTTTTTTATACAATCAACTACGTGTTGCTTATGAGTATGGACAACCTATAACCTAATTTTTTAACACCCGTAATCGAAATCCTAATGATATGCTTATAGATTCTGATTGGGATACAATTTTAAAACTTAATATATTTTATCTAGCTACTAAAGAATTTTCCAGGATTTATTATCCTACTATTTCATCAATGTTATTTTATATAGCTCTAATATTTATATTACTTAGTGAATATATGACAAAACCAACTTATAAGGAACCTATTAAAAATGTTTAAAAAATGAAAAAATATTTTATTCTTATTCCCCAAATATTTTTGATTAGTGATGTATTAAATTCGTCTATTAAAATAGACGGTTGTAAAAATCTTGTTGAAACTATTTATGATTGCATAGATACACTTCCACCTCCAACTCCTAAAAATCTAAATGACCCACCACCTGTTGAAATAAGTAGAGAAAAAATGGTGTCTAGCATTCAAGATGGACGTAAAAAAGTATATATGCATTACCAACAAGAAAGTGCTAGCAACCAACCGAATTCCATGTCATCTTCTTCTTCTTCTTCAACACAACCTCAAAAACGACATGTTGTTTCTACTACTAATATTCAAAGCCTCAGACAGAGAATGTTTAGTGGTACCGTTTCTAACCAAATTAGTGAGTTTGATGTTTTTGTTTTGCAGGGTGTTGTACCGTACGAAGCAATTGAATATGAAGAGGGACGTGAAGACTTGCTAAAATACTGGAGGGAGAATGAGAAGAATTTTTCAACACTAGAAAAAATGGCCCGAGATGTGTTGAATATTCAAGCGTCATCAATAGCGTCCGAAAGCGCATTTTCTGTGGGAAGATTTCAAATAGGGGAGCACAGACATTCATTGGCATGAGACTCATTAGAGATTGCAGTTCTATTCAAATACTGGATTCGTGCGGAGCGTAAGAGGTGCGGCCAACCGAAGATCGACGAAGAAGAAGACCACAACTACAACGAAATCTTATCCGACGGATGTGCAAGCGACGTCGTCCAATTTGACCAAGATATACCAATTCCAACCGAAGAACCACAAGACATTATAAAGAAACTAAAAAATGTGTTTCTTAAAATGTAATTCTTTTAATTGTAATTTTAGTATTTTACTATGTTATTTATTAGCAACTTTCAATATCACGAAGTTGCAATTTTGAAATTGTATTACAAAAAAAAAATCATACTTCTACTCGACTAATATAAGAGGCACAAAAACAGCCTTGAGATGTTTTTATTAAACTATCTTGTTGTGTATGTGTGTTATTTATTTATTTAATTTAAAGACAAATAAAAAAATGACCCACCCGACCCCACCCCGAATCGGACTGGCGGCGACACACCCGCCACCCGACCCCGCGGACTCCCAACCCCGACCTACCCTCACCCGCTGCACGACCCCGCCTCACCCCACCCCGTTGGACAACCCTATCCCAAAGTCGATAAATAAAAAGAAATATTTATTTTTAATACAATTGACAATTAAAAAGAAATAAAAGTAGAAAGATATGTAAAAGCAAAATCGTCCAGATTTTGGAGGTATTGTTAATTAATAATAAGTCAAGAAAACTAAAGGCATGCATGATTGGTTGGGCAGGCGCACTGCAAGTATTTGTTCGGAAAGTGTATGTGGAACCCGAGACTTAGAGCAACCTCATCTTGTTAGAGTTCCGGCCCAGTCTGATGTTGTCACAACTTCTACGTTGGATCAACATCACTGGGCCGAAACTCTAACAGGATGAGATTTCTCCTCCTCAACCAGAAGTCTCGGGTTCCAACCCTGATATGAAAATATCTTTGGTAGGGAACACTTCTTCTGAATATTCCCTACGCGAGGCACAAATCATAATATAATCGAACTCTAATATGAATACCGCACACCTGAAAAATAAATAAAGAAAAAATAATGATTGAGAAAAGTGTTAAAATAAGCCTAAGTCCGCGGCCCAGTTCACTGTTCATCCGTGAACAGTGTTATTGTATATTTGGTATATAGTTTTGTACCTTAATTAGAATTGTAACATTAACATAAGAGTATAGTTATTCTTCAAATAAAATAGGGATTTAGATATAAAGTAGGAATAGGATTTTCACAGGTGGCTTTGTTGAATTTTCAAAACGTTTCTTCTTATTGCAAACGCCTCAAGGACTTGGCAGACCAACTCAGCAACGTGAGGTCTCTTATTTCTAATAGTCGTCTAGTTTTTCAGATGGTTGCAGGCCTGTCAGAGGCTTATAGTCTAGGTTCACTTTATCCTGCTTCCGCTCCTCAAATTTTCTCTCTCGATTTTTTTTGTTCAGTGCACAGCCGCGGTCCTCTCGACTTTCTTCCCTTACGCCGCGACCCTTCTCTACTTAAAAATCCTTTCTCAAAAATTCCCTTCTCTGAATCTTGTTATTCTATTCCCTATGGCTGATAAGAACACTTTTCATCCTGCCCTCACAGTTTCTAACATCAAGAGCGTTATTCCTATCGTTCTTGACCTAGAAAACGTCTAATATGGGACGTGGAAGGAATTATTTAAGATTCATGCTTCGGCACATAAAGTCCTCCACCACATCATTCCTCCAACTCCTCTAAATGATGGTGATACGGCGTCTACTTCTACGACGGTTGTGCCCACTAAAGAAGCAGATCCAGAATTACGTCATGCCATGTCGAGTTCTTGATGGATTTATGACACTATCTCCTTGGATCTTTTATAGACGATTATGGAACCCAACTCCACAGCTATGGCGGCGTGGAATCGATTGCGAGACATATTCCAAGATAACAGTCATTCTCAAATTGTTATCATTGAGCAGGAATTTTCACACGTGGCTATGGTGAATTTTCAAAACGTTTCTTCTTATTGCAAACGCCTCAAGGACTTGGCAGACCAACTCAGCAACGTGGGGTCTCCTATTTTTAATAGTCGTCTAGTTCTTCAAATGGTTGCAGGCCTGTCAGAGGTCAATAGCGGTGTTGCTTTGGTTATTCGTCAAAGTAACCCCCTGCCAGGATTTTATCAAGCTCGTTCTATGCTTACTTTGGAAGAAGTCGGATTGGCTAAGAAAGTAGCGATTGGGGCCAGCCCTGTCGTCATGATGACTGCTTCCAATTTTTCTCCTTCCAATCCAACCAAAGTTACCCAAAATCACAACAACTGGGGTGGTAAGAATGGCCAAAATCGGAGAAATAATGGCAAGAATCGTGGTGGCAACAACGGGACCGCCAAGAATAGCAGTTCGAACCCACAGGGCCCCTAGACGATGGCTGGTCACAACGCCTCACGATCTTGCGGCTCGGTTACAGCACAAGATAGCTGCAAGCGCCGCGGTCCAACATCTTCCCAGGTCAAAATTCAGGTTTCAGACCAGCGTATGGGCAGCACCAGCAGTCCAGTATACTTGGGCCTCGCCCCCATCAAGCCAACCACTCAGTGGGCCCCACTCAGACCGACATTGAAGCAGTGATGCACACGCTTGGCTTGACTCAACCATACCCTAATTGGTACATAGACACCAGCACCACTACCCACATGACATCCGACCAAGGTACTCTCTCGTTTTATTCCAATTTGAGCACTAATCGTGGTATAACTATTGGTAATGTCAATTTTATTCCAATTAAGGGTTATGGTCATAAAACTTTGTCCCCTCCTCATCCACCACTTGTCCTGAAACATACCCTTCATGCCACAAAATTGATTAAAAATTTGGTGTCTGTCCGTAAATTCACCACTGATAATTGGGTTTCTATTAATTTTGATCCATTTGGATTTTCTGTGAACGGGGAGTCATCTCATGAGGTGTGACAGTAGGGGGGTCTTTATCGAATCACACCGAGTCTCAGCATCTCGCGTTAAGCTATGCCATCCACTTTTGCAGTTCTTGTTCCTTTCTTGTGGCATGCTCATCTAGGTCATCCGGGATCGTTTATTTTAATCTTCTTTAGATAGACATAAGTTTATTTCTTGTAAGGGTACGCGTAGTACTCCACTTTGTCAATCATGTGCTTTGGAAAAATTATTAAGTTACCATTTGTAGCTTCGAATTCTAATACTTCAATGCCATTTGAGATTATTCATAGTGATTTATGGACATCTCCGGTTCTCAGTTCTATGAGTCATCGTTATTATGTTTTATTCTTAGATGAATATTCTAAATATTTATGGACGTTTCCAATTGCGAAAAAATCTCAAGTTTTTTCCATTTTTATAAAATTTAGAGTTTTCATAAGAACGCAATTCTAACGGAAAATCAAAACATTTAATGTGATAATGGCAAAGAGTATGACAATTGAGAATTTAGGGAGTTTTGTGCTCAAAATGGGATAAATTTTTATTTTTTTGTCCTCATACGTCTTCACAAAATGGGAAAGCTGAGCGAAAAATTTGTACCATTAATAATATTGTCCGCACTTTATTGGTTCATTCTTCCGTTCCTCCATTATTTTGGCATCATGCGCTATAAATGGCTACTGATCTACTAAATATTCTTCCCTCTAAAGATTTGACATATTCATCATCTCTCAAAGTGTTATACAATAAGACTGTGTCATATTCTCATCTTAGGGTCTTTGGATGGTTATGTTATCCATTGTTTCCATCCACTACGATCAACAAACTTCAGACATGTTCTACTCCTTGTGTATTTTTGGGTTTTCCTTCAAATCATCGTGGTTATAAATGCTTTAATTTGTATTCTAAACGAATCATCATTAGTCGTCATGTTCTCTTTGATGAATCTCAATTTCCCTTTTCTAAAGTAGAAAAACACGTGTCTAGTTCTTATGATTTTTTGAATGAGGATGTCTCCCCCTATGTTCTCCGTCATTTTTCAAATTCTTCAGAAACGACGTCGCGTCCGCCAGGCGTGAGGCGCCAATACCGCTAGTGTCAACAAGTTTAATCTCGTCGTTAGCGCGACCCTCCTGGGCGAGCCGCGACGCCAAAACTTCAGAGCTCATGGTTTCTTCCAGTCGCGACTCTCGCCCAAGTGTCATTCTTCCGAAGCGGTAATTTCCAAAATTTCTTTAAATTTCCAAAATTTCTTTAAATTTCCAAAATTCTCCCGATCCAGCCCAGAGTCATGGTCCAGTCACTCGCAGTCAACAGGGTATTTTTAAACCAAAAAGACATTTTAATTTGAATTTTAATGTTCTTAAATCCCCCTTACCCCATAATCATGTGTCTGCCTTAAATGACCCTAATTGAAAATTTGTCATGATCGAGGAATATAATGCTCTTATTGATAATAAGACGTGGGAGTTGGTACCCCGTCCATCTGTTGTTAATAATATTCGGTCTATGTGGATTTTTATTCATAAGGAAAATTATGATGGTTCATTTGCAAGGCAGCTAGACTTGTAGGTGATGGTAAGACTCAGCAGGTTGGTGTGAATTTTGGTGAGACATTTAGCCCGGTGGTCTAGCCGACTACCATTCGCACTGTGCTTAGTTTGACTCTTTCAAAATCATGGCTCATTCATCAGCTAGATGTGAAGAATATTTTTCTACATGGTGATCTTCAGGAGACATTGTATATGCATCAGGCCTTGGGGTTCAGGGATACTAGATATCCTAATCACGTATGTCTATTGAAGAAGTCATTGTATGGGCTTAAGCAGTCTCCACGGGCTTGGTATAAGAGGTTTGCTGACTATGTTTCGACTATGGGTTTTTTCGCACAGTAGATCTGATAATTCATTATTCATATATCGTCGGGGTTATTTCATGGCTTATATATTGTTATATGTTGATGATATTATCTTGATTGCCTCTTCTGATGCTTTGCGAAAGTCTATTATGGCAATGCTCAGTTCTGAGTTTGCCATGAAAGACTTGGGTCAATTGAGTTATTTTATGGGGATTGCAGTCACTCGTCATGCAGACGGATTGTTCTTATCACAGAGGAAGTATGTAGCATAGATCATTGAGAGGGTTGAGATGTCATCCTGTAAGTCCACTTCTACTCCAGTTGATACTAAACCAAAGTTGGGTACTGCAGCTGGCTCTCCCTATGCGGATCCGACCCGCTATCGCAGTCTTGCAGGCGCCCTTCAGTATCTAACGTTCACACGACCTGATATTACATATGACGTACAGCAGGTGTGTTTGTTCATGCATGATCCCAGAGTTGAACATATGAATGCGCTCAAACGCATTCTTAGGTACATTCAGGGAACACATGAATATGGCTTGCATTTGTATCCCTCGTCGACGTCTACACTTGTCTCCTACACAGATGCTGAATGGGGTGGTTGTCCTGACACCAGAAGGTCTACGTCTGGCTATTGCATGTTTTTAGGTCTGCCAATCGTCAATCAACGATTTCACGCTCAAGTGTAGTGAGTATAGAGGGGTAGCTAATGTGGTTTCTGAGTCATGTTGGTTACGAAATCTGCTTTTAGAGCTTTATTGTCCTATTGAGAAGACTTCATTGGTGTATTGTGATAATATAAGTGACATCTACCTTTCTGGTAATCCAGTTCAGCACCATCGTACTAAACACATAGAGGTGGATATTCACTTTGTTCGAGAGAAGGTAGCCAAAGGACAAGTACGCGTCTGTCATGTCCCTTCAAGATATCAAATTGCAGACATCTTTACAGCGGTCTTTCCTGGTCATTTTGAAGATTTTAGAAGCCTCACAGATAAGACGCCTCACATGATCGCTGGAGTGTGTTAAAATAAACCCAAGTCCGCGGCCCAGTTCACTGTTCATCGTGAACAATATTTTTGTATATTTGATATATAGTTTTATACCTTAATTATAATTGTAACATTATCATAAGAGTAGAGTTATTCTTCATATAAAATAAGAATTTAAATATAAAATGAGAATATAATTCTCATATATATGTTCAATTTATAAGAATAATGAAGAAATTATTTTTTTCAAAAAGGACTACTTGACGCTCCTAATAAAATGGGACAGCGCGATGAAATATAGATTGGGAGCAAAGTTACTTAACGCTTAAGACGAGACAACACATGGGCCACTAATTTGCTCACTTTTGGTTGCTTCTGGACAAGGTAGGCAGAAAGTAAGCTTCCCCACAATGCTTTCTACTTTTCTTTTTGTAGTGTTGCCCTTCTTTTCTACTACTTAAAAAGGTGCCTATTACGTTGCAATATTCAAATTGTTCTCTTACTTCTTCATTAAGATGAGATCTTTATTTTTTCACTTTTTTGTCGTTCTTTGGAATATAAAAGTACACTTTCACATTTTCAAATACATATTGTAACCAATTCTATTTAATTGTTTTTAATTAAGCAATGCATAAAAACCTTTAAAACAAATAATATGAACTAGTGGGAGTATACTGTAAATCCTATCTGGAAAAATGGTGTAAACACTATGCGGCCGTTTGGATATGATTTAGTTGGAGTTCAAAACATTATAGTACATATTTGAAGTTAAGTTGAAAGAAGTAATTGAAAGCTCTTGAAACCTATTTTTTTAAATTTCAAATCTAAATCAATTGGATAAACATACACTTGAAATAATCTCCAAACATTTTGAAATTTATTTATGGCCAAACAACTCCTACTGTATACTCCTATTGTCTATGTATTGTGTTCACAAGGCAGAATATTGATGATTACTTCTTTCAAGAATCTAATTACATCCAGAAAAAGGGATATCTCGGTAGTACCAAAACAATAAGAAAAATTAGCAAAACAAGAAGATAAGCACCAGCTTTATTTTGCCATCATATAGTAATCTTGAACCTAAGTGAATTGTAATTATTAAACAAAATGTACCTAAGTTGAACTCCAACTCATTTGGACTTTGTGCTGCATCTGGGATAAATTGTAGTTCCATTCAAAGGAAACTTAAGTTGACAATTAAGATGCAGCCAGAACTTAACAGAACCAAGAATCCCTACTCTCCACCTAGTTCTTGCATTCCCTCTTATATCAAACACAACTTTACCCCTCCTCAAAAATAGCTCAGCAACTTCTCCTTCTTCCGGTTTCAATGGAATCGGCGACGATTCGACCGGATAATACAAGTCAATTGAGCTATTTGATGCAACATCAAAAGGGTCAGCATTTAAATAAGCAATTTTGACACCATGGAAGCTAAGTGTGTAACTTGTTTCCTGGAAACTTGCATGGGCTTTTGAATTGTCATTCTCCGCTTTGATCACAATTGAGACTTTGACTACGAGGACACTAGCCGTGTCATAGGCGAATTTGTCTAAATGAGCACTTACTACACTCATTTGCGGCACTTTTGGTCTAATGACCATGTAGCCAATGAACACGACCATACCCGTGATGATCACAGCTATGGTCAAGAGTGTGCAGATTATGGCTGCACACCAAATTAATGGATTGGTGCGCCGTTCTGGTCCTAAAACTGGTTTTGGCATTGGTATTAGTAGAGAGGTCAGCAAGAATGTGTTTGAATCAATCAAGTTATAAGGATGAGCTCCTATTTCATCAGCTTTTGTGAATAGAAGGATCTTTAATTTCTTAACGACAATCAAAGAGACTAATTGAGATCCCTAACTATAAGTAAAAGGGGATGGGTGACCAGAGTGATCAGAAGCTTGAACAACTGAAGTAGAAGTTTTACAGTTTCGTAAAGATAGATTCAGTTTTCAGAGTTGAGACAACTAATTCAGTGGTCTCCCTCTGTGTAGTAACTTGAATTCATTGAGTCACAATCCTTTCACTCAATACCATCCGATTGCTAAGGCCGACTTTCATCCTTTCTCGACGGGTCGGTTGTGGTTGACAGAGAGTGACAACAATCGAGTAGTTCAAAGGTTTTTTTTGTTTTTTCTAGATGTGTGAAGGTTTTTTTTAGAATGTATGAGGAGGGGAGGTGTGTGAGGTACTTGGCTTTAATTGTTGGGCAAGGTTTAAGTATCTTCCTTTCCTAGAGATAAAGTTATTTCTCAACTAAACTTGTGCTTCATGCCTTGGACTATTAAAGAATCAAAATGCTCTTTTTGCTCTTAAATAAAGTGAAAATACCAGACTTAACAAGCCGTTTGCTAGTTTTATGCAGCAATATCACCTTTTTCTATACCTTAACGATGATGCACATATAGATTTCTTTAGATATGCAATTTGGGTGTGGGGGATTTTAAATAAAGCCAAAGTAAATTCAATTATAACGGACGGATAGGAGAAATGCAACAGAAAGGCCAGTCACGGAACACCAACCCAATCTCGACGAAGAAAAATGTTCCATACTAACGGATTCGGGTCCATAACCATGGGTTCTGTGACAGTAAAACACACTATATAGTAGTACTTATTGTGTGGGAAATTTCTTTCCCTACCATTAAGCACTGTGTTCGGACCACATTATTAATATAGTACTCTCCCATTACAATTTATGTGTTATTATTTTCTTATTAGTCCATTTTGAAAAATATGATATATTTTTATATTTAAAAATAATTAATATGAACTTTCTATTTTAATTTTTTATAACTATACAAAATGTATGATATTTTTAAGATAATAATAATTAAAGTCTTACGCCCACACAAGTATTAGGCATGTTTAAGATTTTAAGTTTCAAAGGTATTTATTTTATTCTGAAACCTTATATCGAGTCAAATTATGTCACAGTAAGAGCAGAGGTAGTAATAGATAGGTTGGAATTGTTTGAATTTTGAAACCTCCGATAGATCTTGATCTTAGACCTAAAATGTTCCAGTGCATAGGTAACAGCTTGGAAGATCTCTATTCTAAGATATAGCCGAAATTTATAATTTTTTATTAATTTAGTGCATGTTTGAATTAGCTTTTGGGTATCTATAATTAATTTTGGGTATCTACTTTCGTGAAAATCAGAAAATTGACATGTTTGGCTGGCCAAAATCAATTCTGTCAGAAGCTACAATTTGTCGCTTCTGGCAGAATCAATTTTGACATTAATTTTAATTTGAATTTTACTTTTTCCTTTATTACTCTCTTTAATTTTCATCAACAACTATATTCACATCCATTACTCTCTTTAAATATCTAGAAATAATTAATAAAAAATTCAAATATATAACTTTCATTATCCTCTTTAAATATCTAGAAATAATTACTAAAAAAACATTCAAATATACAACTTTCATTACCCTCTTTAAATATCTAGAAATAATTACTAAAAAAATCAAATATAATACTCATGTTCTGTTTTGAGTATGCTATTGTTAATTTTATGACATTTCTCGTACTTAAAAATGAGAATAGTGCAACTCATTTGGATTATCCTTCACCTTTTTCTATTGTCTTCTTTCAAATACTCCGAATATTATTAATATTTTAAATGCGGCAAAATGTGTTCTACAACATATTGCACTTTAAATTCTATTATCTATTTGTAATAATATTTAAATACTATTTGCATTTTAAACTAGTATTGTAATAATATTCTACTAATATTTAAGTACTATATTGCACTTTAAATTCTATTATCTATTTATAATTTTTATTTACATACTTTCATCTATTTATATGTATATTTTTATTTATATCTATGTACATTTTGGTAATTCTACATTCAAAAGCAATTTTGATCAAAACTATCCAAACATAAATCACTTCGCGTAATCAATTACATAAATCACTGCAGAATCACTCGCGTAATCAATTCTCGCCATAATCGATTCGCGTAATCAATTACATAAGCTAATCCAAACACACCCTTAGTCACTTTAGAATCAATTTCAAACTTACGGGATTGAAATTGAAAGATTCGGGTTTGAAATTAGAAATTACATACATTGATTCTCAAGATGGGCTTACCAGAGATGAACTTCAACAAATTCTAAGGTATGAGACCTCCAAGTAAAATTTCAGATAAATATATCTAGAATGTATTTGAAGTTAGCATGGCTCACGTAGAACTCAAAAACATATACTCCTCGAGAGTCAACCCCTTTCTCATTCTTTTTAGAGTAGTGAGAGGTTAAATATAACAATCTATTTTGTTGTTTTGAACTTTTGAATTTGTTTTTCTAAGAATATCATTTTTGTAGCTTTAACTCGGGTTTTATGACTTGCGGAAATGAGTGGCATAGTTCTCGTGGCAACCGGGCGGGTTTCGGATTGATTTTAGTAAGCTTTGAAGTTTTAAGTTAAAGAGAAGAAAAGGTTTGACTCAAAGTTGACTTTTGGGTAAATGCATCATTTTCGAAGTTTCGTCGATTCCATTAGGTCTGCAATGTGATTGTGACTTAGTAGAGTCATTGGTTCAGGTCCCTAGGAGTTCGTGTGAAATCTGAATACTTGGTTGAGATTTATGTTATTTTAAGGAAGTTACGATGTTTTCATGGATAAGTGTGTCTTAACGACCTCGTATGGGTGTTTTATCAATTCGAGCAGCTTCGTAGCATGGTTTATGGTCAAGTTGCACTCTCGGTTGGTGTTTATGGGTTTCTAAACGAGTTTTGAGTCGTTGGTGGAGAAACTAGTTAAAATAAAAATTTGAGTTGACCACAGTCAACATTGAGTCAAGACGACCTTTTTCAGATGTTTTGAGTACGCGAGCTATTTAGGAACGTATTTTATGATCAAAATGCATATTTGGTTTGTATCTGGAAAGTTTCGAATGAGTTTCGAGGGTCATTTCCGAAATTGGAACACCCCGAAAATAGTTGGTGTGCATTGGCTGATTTTGCTCTTCGCGATCGCGTGGCACAAACCGTGATCGCGAGCTTCTGTCTCAACTGCTCAATGCGGTCGTTAGGCCTTGGACCGCGATCATAAAGGTTTGATCTTCCGAGTTCCCGCAGTCGCGTGAAGGGGACCCGCGGTCGCGATTAAGGGGATTGTTGGGCAGAATAAAAATCCCAATTCGAACCACATTGTTCATATTTTGATTTTGAGAGCTCTGAATTGGGTGATTTCAAGAGCCTTCGTCATATTTCTTAAAGGGGGTAAGTTTCTAACATCGCTTTTATCGTTCTACCTTCGATTATTACGGAATTGAATCATAGAATTCATTATTTGAGCTTGGAATTTGGGGTTTGCCATGAAAATGAGTTTTCAAGTAAATTATTAAATTGCGGGTCGATTTATGGATGAATTTCAAAGATTTTCGATATTCTTACTAATTAGGCTATGGGTAAAGCAATTTCGCAATAAAATTATTATTTTACTCATGTGGGCTCGGGGTTGTCTTTTGAGTTAATTTTTGGGAATCCGAAATAAAGTATAGTAATATGGGTATTGTTGCACTCGTCTAACCATGTAGATTATCATTCTAGTTAGATTGAACCCGTTTGGTGAGTTTGGATACGATGGAGCTTTCGCGAGTCATATTCTTCGCACTGACAGAGCTTGGAGTTGTCCATGAGCTATATGACTTCAATATAAGGCAAGTTGAGACTTTCTAGACTCTAGTGTAGCGTTTATGTATTGGTATGCTATTAATGAACTAAAGAGAAATAATGGGGAATTGAGGGTCCCATATTAGTGAGGTAGGTGATGAGCACTAATGCGGGTACCGGTGAATTTAATTAGGTAATTAATGAACCAATTGACGCATGCGAAGGAGTTTATGTGTTTAGCCTTCGAGCCACGGGTGTGGTCAATACATTCGCTTAGGTTGGTATGATTTTTGTTTACTTGGGCTTGTAGCCATGTTGATATGATATTCTGATTTGACTTGTCATGCATTTATCACTTCACATCTCGTCTAAACACTTGAATAGAAACATATAAATACTGATTAAACTGATTATGCTGATTGCATAGTGTACACATATCCATATCAGTCATACATTCTATAGTTGGCATTGGACTGTTGATATATTGCTGAGAACGACTTGAAAAGTCTTTTATGGGATATGGTACATGATACGAGAGTGATGACTGATTATGATACTTCAGTCATCGAGCTGGTATCCAATGAAATCAGGGTATATGAACTTCATGAGTCACTCATGGGTCACGTGACAGCTATTGCAATAGCGTGTGTATATCAGGTACATATAATCACTGCATACATACATACATACATACATACATATCATCTGCATTACATTCATTTATTTTCCTGTTATGTATTTGATGTTGTGTGTACTCGGTGTTGATTTCTGGTAGACTTTATAATCATGTGAATTTTAAGGATAGAAATAATAGCACCTTGTAGCTTATTCTTGATGTAAGACAGAAATATGAGACGGTATGATAATGATGTAAAGATGGGATCTTTATGACCTTGATTGCTAATTCTAATAAAAATGGGATCTTTATGACTTGGATTGTTAGGAACAATATAGAGATGAGATCTTTACTTGTTCCTTAGTATAAGAACTAAACGATTGAACCTTTAATGGTAAACTTGGTAATTTGGATAAAAGATGTAATCTTGAGGATTTAGATGCCCGATTCGGTGTAGGTAGGGACCTTATTGCTAAACTTATCCTAATTGAGGTAAAGTTAGAAGACTTTAGTATGACCTTTGAAGTGTAATGTACTTTATTATTCGGTCGGTTGTAATGCTTATAAAATATATAATTTGACTAACCAAGAAAGAAGAGAAGTATTGAGAGTACCAACCCTCGTCATCGCTATAATTAGGATCGGTCGACATGTTTCTGGGTACACGTGCTTCCTGTACCCACTCTATACTTGTTGCACTCTATGTGCATGTATTGATCTAAATCCGAGTGGAGCATGCACGCGGCACATTTGAATAGCTTATCGGGAGTCCAGGGTGAGTTGTAGATGCCTTCCCAGCACCGTACTTTATCTGTCTTATCGTTTACTTTCTATCTTAAGTATTTCAAACAGTACGTTATATTAATTTTCAGACTATGTATCCCATATAGTAGCTCCTATAATCATGACAATCAGGTTTTGGGAAATATTTCTAATTTCACGTATTAAGCATTTGAGACTTATCAGTACCTTCAGGTGTGTTTTATTTTTCCGCACTAGTTATATTGTTTACTTCGTCTTGTATGGATGGAGTTCGCCTACGGGTTCAGAGTAGGTGCCCTCACGACACAAATATAATTTTGGATGGTTACATTAAATATACTTGGAGAATCACATCTATTGAGTCTGATATCATTCACATAATAACCTATAGTTTATATATATCCCAAATTAATCTATGGTCAGTGAACATAATATTCCATCTTTTCATTGATGCTTTGGCAAATAGATTGGATGAAAATAGGTCGCGATGGCCGCCGATCGGCCCCGCCCCGATCCGATCTCGCATCTACTCGCTTTAAATTAAAAACAAAATTTAGCGGTCCGGCTCAACCGACGGATACGGTATGGTCCTCCGCACTGCCCGCTAGACCCGACCCGCCCCTTGCCCCGCCTGGCCCCGCCACTGCCAAAAATAGTCGTAATAACGACTATTTTACATTTCGTCGTTATTGCAACGACCATTTTGGCTTCCCCACTTCAACCCCACCCCCACCCCACCCCTTTATATTTATTTTTAACCCCTAAGTTATTATATTTACACTTTAACCCAATTTTTCAACTATAAATACCTTGGGATGTTTTTTTTTACACTCTTCTTGTCTTTGTTTAATTATTTAGTTTATAAATATATATGAGTATAATACTATAATAGTATAATATGAGTATATGACTATCACTATATGACTATATGTTACTTTGTTAGTAATTTAGTATTTTTAATTTAGTGGAAATTTTTTTTTTAAAAAAAACCCCGCCCGTCCCGTCCCGTCCCGACCCGACCAACTTCCCACCGGGACCGGTACTGGGACGGGACACGGTATCGTCCCGCTAGTACCGGTCTCGCCTGGCCCGCTCCAGCCCGACCCGACCCCGCCCCTCCTCTCCGTCCCGACCCCGCCTATCCCGATCCCAGTGGGCCCGACTTGGCCCACTGACCAGCCCTAGATGAAAATAATATAATCACACGGAGAGTTTGTATCTTATTTTCAAAATTATATGTAATTCATATTAAAAATATGTGATCAGAAGTTGGTTGACTTTTGAAAACTCAACGTGGACAAAAGTTTGAGAACAAAACGATGTCATGCGAATTATAATGAACGAAAATGGATCCAACCTGATTTCCGTACTAGGAAAAATTAAAAGAGAAAAAGCAGGGGATTCAATCAAATTCTGTTCCCAAAAATTGTCACTAATGGATTATGGCAAGGTGAACTGTCATTATATATACTTTTTACATGGATAAATCTTCGTAGAAAACATGATATGTTAACCTACAAATAAGAATAATAATGACCTATTATAGTCCGTTAAGGTGAATTGATAGTATAAAAACTATTTACATTATCAGCGCATCTAACTTAAATCTATAATGTATCTCTATCGTCAATAGTATAATTTAGAGGATAAAATAATAGCATGCAGTAATGGAATACAAGCCAAGTTTTCTGGTGACGGACGAACCAGAACTCTCAGTCATATCCAAGTCTTTGATGGCTCATCCCAAGGGGAAGCTTCCAATCAAAATGGTAAAGAAGAAGTGTTAATGGAAGCTCAAGAGTTGTTAAACCAAATGACATGCCCGATCATATTCTTCTTCTAGCACCAAATGGAATGTACTAGAAGTTATTCCCACTAAAATCAATTAAACTATCAAGAAGTCTCTCTGGTTTAAAACACTCAGGTTCCTCCCAATATCTCGGATCTCTTCCAATTGCCCAAGCATTCACAAATACTTGTGTTTTTGCTGGTATATCATAACCTTTGATATCGCTTTTTTCCCTACTTATTCTTGGAAGTAAGAAAGGGAGTGGTGGGTGTAACCTTAGTGTCTCTTTGATAACTGATTTTAAGAACGTAAGTTATCAAAATATGTTCCATCCATATAGCCTTTGTCATTGAGCGTCTCTCTTGACTTCTTCTTGGGCTTTTTTAGGACATTTGGATTCTTCAGCAATTCTGACATTGCCCAGTCAATGATTGTTGCTGATGTTTCACTTCCAGCACCAGACGTGTCCAAACAACACATACAAAAGTAAGATATTGATGTTTAATTTTGAAACAAATAATCTCTTAATTATTTTCATTTATGAAAGAGTATATATAATTTATAATTTTCATAACAGAAAAATCATATTCTTATTATACTTGTACAATAATTATACAATTATGGTAAATGTATAATTTTAATTATATACAAAATTGTCCTAAAATCAATGCTCTAAGTATATCACGGTATACTATTTATCACACCCCCGCAGTTATAGCGGGCGGTCTTCGTACGCTGGGACTGTCCCTAAAATCTTCAAATAGAACCGAGGGAAGACCTTTCGTAAAGATATCTGCAATTTGATACCTGAAAGGGACATGACAGACGTGTACTTGTCCACGAGCTACCTTTTCGCAAATAAATTTTATATCTATCTCAATGTGTTTAGTACGCTGGTGTTGGACCGGATTACCAGAAAGATAGATGACACTAACATTATCACAATAAATTAAGGTAGCCCTCTGAACGGGACAATGAAGTTCTAAGAGAAGATTACATAATCTGGCTACCCCTCGATACTCGGCTTCCGCATTAGAGTGTGATAAAGTAGATTGTCGCTTCGCAGATCAGGAGACCAAGTTATTATCAAGAAACATACAATATTCAGACATGGAGCGTATGGTATCTGGACAACTACCACAATCAACATCTATATACGAGACAAGTGTAGAAGCCGACGACGGATAAAGATGCAAGCCATAGTCAAGTGTACTTGATGCGCGAAAAGATGCACACACTTTAACGCAAGTGCACGTTATCGTGACAAGTAATATAGTCTAGGTAAGACTGAATATCATCCACAAGGATTAGTGTTCAAGTACCAATTATCTATCTTTTGGTATCTATTTGGTAACCGATATTTGAGTTTGTTGATTATACTAACAATTATAAAGACTAATTAACTATGTGTTTACTTCAGTAGTGATGGGAATAGGGCTTCCAAGTCTCCTTAACTATCCGCTTATGTTACTTATTAATGCAATGAATTATGGTTCTTCTTCTTTTGGAGCTAGCAGGTTTACTAAATCGTTTTATACTCCCGTTAAGTCTATATAAACACTCAACCCCAGTATCGCTCATTTCTACCTTTCGGTGATAAGGATGACTCTATAGGAGGATTAAGACCAAAAACCTAGTTAACCGTCACGCGCCATGCGTAAAATTAGGTGTTTAGACCTCTCGTTAACGCTACACAAGTAATTGAGGTATTTTCATCCCCAATCCAAAATATGTCTACCCAACTTACAGCATATTCACAACCTCCTCCTTTCGAAGTTTGATTAGAAATCATATAAATAATTATAATTAGTGATCAATTAATTACCAAACATTCAAAGCAATTATTGGATAAATCTCAACAAGAAGAAGAATAACCATAAACATGCATCAATTCATAACATAAGTTTCTAGTGATTTAACATGGAAAGCCCTATAATGGAATTAGTTCCTAGCCATTGACATGACAAGAACTAATTCAATGTTCATCATAAAAAACTGAAATAAAGAAAAGAAAAGAAAGTTACTAAATTATGGTCTACAATCTTCAATCCAAGAAGCCTTGTGTTGTGCAAGAAAGGGAACCCTTAAAAACTGTCTAGGGTTCTCCTTTTATAGGCTCAAAACCGCCTCAAACTTTTCCCTTCAGGCCTGGCCCATAATTCGTCATTAAACCTGATTTTCCCAAGTCGGCGCACACACGCTGCTCGGCGCATGGCCGGGATGCGAGGTTTCGGAGATTTGGCGCGCGACCTCTCTCTGTCTGGAGCGCCGTACTGCAACTCTGCGCGCCACGGATATAGGCGCCGCGACCCGCACTGTTGGTGGGGCGCGCATGTTTACGCCTCGTTCTCGCCACTTTCTCGTCTTTTAAGCTCTGGAACCTCCACTTTTGCCCTCTTTTAGCTCTTTTTCCGCCATTGGGCCATTTTAACCACTTTGACTCAAAAGAAAGAAAATCTATCCTAATACGACACTTATTTGTACAAAAAGGGACAAAAGATTAGCTAAAAACGACTCGAAAAGTGTATATAAAATACACCGATCAAATACCCCCAAACTTAACCTTTGCTCGCCCTCGAGCAAAAATAAAAAGAAAGAAATAAAAGACTCAAGAAAGAGGAAAATAAACAGACTCAATGACATTGATCACTTTTGCTGCATTGGTGTTACTTAGAAAAACATGAAGATTAGCAGAATAATATGCAGGAACATATAGCATGAAATTTTAGCACACTAAACACATTAAGCTAGATATTTCGAGAACTCATTTTTATCATGCTTAATGAAAGTCAAAATACTGAATCATGCTTGTAAAATTCAAAAATCTTATGGTCTTTTCACTTGCTATTCTCCACTAATCATGGATATGCATAAAAGAGATCTTCAGGACTTTTAAGGGTTGTAATGTAGGCTTAGGCATGGGTAGGTAAAATAGACATTTAGGCTCATTTCGTGTACCATAAGCTCTTTAGCTTTTCAATTTTTCCCTTTTCTTTTGATTTCTTTTCTTCACTTCAAATCTATCTTTCACCTCTTTTGTTTTGGGAGAGTGAAGTGTATTATAATAACAAGCACCCCCAAACTTAGGCTTGTGCCTATTTCTTATTACTTTTTTATTGGGGTGCATCATTTTTGTTCACTCTTTTTGTCTCTTTTTTAACACAATTTATTCCAACTATTTCACATGTTTACTTATGGCACAAATATGGGAATATAGGGTGTCAAAGAAAAAGTTCAATTTCTAGGCTCAATGGGGCTGACTAGGGATACTTTTAATGTCAGGGATAGAAAAGAGTGGTAAGAATTGGCTAACAAAGAAACGCCTGAGTCATCTCCCTAACATGCATATCCTAACTATTTCGCCTTAAATAGCAAGCAATCATAACACATAGGTTTTCATCATTTAGCATGCACAATTCAAGCAAGAAACTCCAAATAGACAGATTTTGTGAGTTTTTGACATATCTAACCTAAGTGTTTAGATAGTTGCTTTTAATTCCATTACATTATTCCACCTTACTTCACTAGGTGTTTCTAGTAACTACAACATGCATGATCTTTGATAGACAATTATGACTCAAAAGAAAAAAAAATGACTCAAAAATAAACATAAAACAATAAAAAGACTTAAACATACTATAACAATAAGACACAAATAAGACACCCCCCCAAACGTAAATCACACATTGTCCCCAATGTGTGCAAGACTCGAAGACAATAACAGAAAAAGGACACTTACAAACTTGGTTTAAAATGGTGGCGGTGGATAGTACTTTGAATTCCGTGAGGGGAGGAGAGCTCTGGATTTTTGATTTGGCGACAGGGCCTTCGGATCAGGGCGTCTTTCAAAATTCAAATTTCTCCGTTGTGGCGCCGCGGCTCTGCAAATTGGCGCCGCGACGCCCAAATTCCTGCGTTCTTCTGAATTTTCTGCGCCGCGGCCCTGCTCGGTATGCGCCGCAAATCGCGATTTTACGGAAATCCTTAGCCTCTTCGCTTTTCTTTTTCTTTTCGCCTTCCAAATTCTTGGCTTAAACCTGTCAACACAACACAGACACTACCTCTGTGAGACCGTTCTAAATAAAGACTAATTACATTAAAATGAACTGAAATACCTTGGGTTGCCTCCCAAGTAGCGCTGTTTTTAACGTCTTTTAGCCGGACGCAAGTTCCTTATTATTCTAGGGTGTGAGAGGTTACTAAGTTCATGTATTCCATTTCATTGATCAGATAGGGTTTTAACCTCTGTCCGTTTACCTTGAAGGAAGCTCCCTCTCTCCCTTTTATTTCAATTGCACCATATGTGAATACTCTTACCACCGTGTATGGTCCTGTCCAACGTGATTTTACCTTTCCTGGAAATAATTTCAACCTTGAGTTGAACAAAAGCACTTGTTGTCCTTCTTGGAAGTCTTTCGGTATCAACCTCTTGTCGTGTCATACTTTCGTTCGTTCCTTGTAGATCTTTGCATTCTCATAGGCATTGTGCCTGAATTCATCCAACTCGCTCAGCTGTAGTAGCCTTCTATGTCCTGCTGCCTTGGCGTCCATGTTTAACTTCTTCATTGCCCAATATGCTCTGTGTTCCAACTCTACTGGCAAATGACATGCTTTACCAAAAACTAATTTATAAGGTGACATACCAATTGGTGTTTTGAATGTTGTCAGGTATGCCCACAATGCGTCATCCAATTTGATAGGCCAGTCCTTCCTTGAGCCGTTCACCGTCTTTTCTAATATGCTCTCCACTTCCCTATTTGACACTTCTGCTTGCCCATTCGCTTGAGGGTGGTAGGCAGTTGTGGTGCAGTGGTAGACTCTATATCGGGAAAGCAATGAATTCAGCTGCTTGTTGCAAAAATGACTTCCTTCGTCACTGATGATGGCTCTCGGAGTGCCGAACCTTGTGAAAATATTCTTTTGAAGGAATTTTTGAACAGTTTTGCTGTCGTTTTCTTTTGTGGCTACTGCTTCTACCCATTTGGACACATAGTCCACTGCCAGAAGGATATATTGATTTCCAAAGGATGACGGGAATGGTCCCATGAAATCGATTCCCCACACATCAAATAGTTCCACTTCCAATATCCCTTGCGAAGGCATTTCGTTTCGTCTTGAAATGTTCCCTGTTCTCTGACAACTATCACATCTCTTCACAAAGGCATGGGCATCCTTAAAAAGTGTTGGCCAATAGAATCCGCTTTGCAGTACTTTTGCCGTTGTTCTTGATGCCCCAAAGTGTCCACCACATGATAGGGTGTGTCAATGAGTAAGAACCTGGTGCATCTCCTCCTCTGGTATACATCGCCTGATGACTTGATCGACACAATGTTTGTATAACATAGGCTCCTCCCAATAGTAGTGCTTTACTTCGGCGTGAAACCTCTTCACTTGATGTCTTGTCAATTCTGGGGGTATTACCTTAGCTGCAAGAAAATTAACAAAATCAGCGTACCAAGGTAAATTAAGATTCGCACTTACCAAACATTGTTAAATGCGGAAAGTGATCATTTATCTGCACATCCTTGGTGTTATGGCTCTCTGTGTTCTCCAGTCTTGACAAGTGGTCTGCAACTGAATTCTCTGTTCCTTTCTTGTCACGAATTTCCACATCGAATTCTTGTAGCAGCAAGATCCATCAAATGAGGCGAGGTTTTGCATCCTTCTTTGTCATCAAGTACTTTATGGCAGAATGGTCAGTGTATACTATCACCTTATTTCCAATCAAGTATGGCCTGAATTTCTCAAATGCATACACTATTGCTAGCAATTCCTTTTCTGTAGTCGCGTAATTTAATTGTGCGTCATTTAGAGTTTTACTAGCATAGTAAATGGATCTGAATACCTTGTCGATTCTCTGTCCAAGCACTGCTCCTACTGCATAATCGCTTGCATCACACATTAGTTCAAATGGGAGCTCCCAGTTTGGTGCTATGACTATGGGTGCTGAAATAAGCTTCTCCTTGAGTGTCTGAAAAGCGGATAAGCATTCCTTATTGAAGTCAAAGGCAACCCCCGTCATTAGCAATGTGGAAAGAGGCTTTGAAACCTTTGAAAAATACTTGATGAATCTTCTATAGAAACCTGCGTACGAGGAAGCTTGACCCTTTGATCTTTGGAGGTGGGAGATTTTCGATTACTGAAATCTTTGCTTTGTCTACCTCAATACCTTGGTTTGATATTTTGTGTCCCAGGACAATTCCTTCTGTTACCATGAAGTGACACTTCTCCCAATTTAGCACAAGGTTAGATTCTTCACACCTATCATCGCTTAAGTGCCTCAAACATTCATCGAACGATGCTCCAAAGACCGAAAAATCATCCATAAAGATCTCTATAGTCCTCTCCACCATGTCTGAGAAAATTGCCATCATACACCTCTGAAAGGTCGCAGGTGCATTGCAAAGTCCGAATGGCATCCTTCTGAATGCAAATGTACCAAAGGGACAAGTGAATGTTGTCTTTTCCTGATCTTCTGGTGCTATTGCAATCTGGTGATACCCTGAGTACCCATCCAAAAAGCAGTAGTAGTTGTGCCCTGCAAGTCTATCCAACATTTGATCTAGAAATGGCAATGGAAAGTGGTCTTTTCTGGTTGCCTTGTTCAACTTGCGATAGTCAATGCAGATTCTCCATCTAGTAACTGTTCTAGAAGGAATGAGTTCGTTCCTTTCGTTGGTCACCACTGTTATTCCACCCTTTTTGGGCACCACTTGTACCGGACTCACCCATGCGCTGTCAGATATAGGGTAAATTACTCCTGTATCGAGCCATTTCAAGATTTCCTTTCTGACTACCTCTTTCATGTTTGGGTTTAGTCGCCTTTGTGCCTCGATGGATGGTCTGCTCTCCTCATCTATACGGATCTTATGCATTACCGTCGACAGACTTATCCCTTTTATGTCTGCTAATGTCCATCCAATGGCACGTTTGTGATCCCTCAGCACTCTTAGCAGTTTATCAATCTCTTCGGTGGATAGGTGGCGTGAAATGATCACTGGTAAGGTTTTATCCTCGCCTAGGTATTGGTATTGTAAATGATTGGGTAGGACTTTTAACTCTAACTCTGGAGCTTTCTCTGTGGATGGTATTGATCTTTCTAGCATCTGCCCAAGTTCTTCATATATCCTTTTATCTCATTTCTCATAACCATTCATCCAATTTGCATACTCCATCAGCCCTGGGTCATTTCTACTACTATCATCTCATTTGGTCAGTACTTCTTCAAGCGTATCATCATGTCTGAACCCTTTGACTGACACTGCATCTTCGATAAAATTAATGGCGGAGCAGTTATCATTGGCATCTGGAAAAGTTGTTGCCCGAAAAACATTGAAAGTCACTTCTTCTTCATCCACCCGAAGCTTCAAATCCCCTTTGTGAACATCAATGAGAGCCTGTCCTGTGGCTAAGAAGGGTATGATGGGGATTTCATCGTTATCTTTTATGTCTAAGATAACGAAGTCAGCGGGAAAGATGAACTTGTTCACCTTCACTAATACATCTTCGATGACTCCTCTAGGATGAACTATGGAGCGGTCAGCTAACTGCAAAATGATGTTTGTAGGTTTGACTTCTCCCATTCCAAGTTTGTAGAAAACTAGATAAGGCATCAGATTTATGCCTGCCCCTAAGTCGCACAAAGCTTTCTGACATTCAAACTTTCCAATGGTGCATGGGATGGTGAAGCTCTCTGGATCTTGTAATTTCTGAGGTAGTTTTCTCTGTAGGATGGCACTACATTCCTCAGTCAACACCACTATTTCGTAGTCCTCTATCCTCCTCTTTTTGCTAAGAACATCCTTCATGAACTTCACATAGCTCGGCATCTGCTCTAATGCTTCAGCAAACGGGATATTGAGCTGCAATTGTTTGAGAATTTCCACAAATCTAGAGAATTGCTCTTCAAGAGCACATGTTTTTAACCTCTGGGGTATGGTACCTTCACCTGGGGTGCGTTTGCTACAGCTTCTACCGACTTTTCGGCTTCTGGGCTCTGGGAGTCGCGGCCCTGCTCCTTGCTGCCGCGGCGCTCGAACTCCTGCCCTGTCTCAGAATCTTCGGCGCCGCGGCCCTGTTCATCGGCGCCGTGGCCTTGTTCATCGGCGCCGCGGCGCTGCTGCTGCTGCGAGCTTTCTATCTCCACTGGTTCGGCATTCTTCAGGTCAATCGCCTGACATTGTGCTTCCATATTGCCTTCTACATGTGCAGATTGCTCTTCTTGCGTGTCGCTGTTCAACATGACCGCAAGTTCTCCTATTTGCGTTTCCAACTTCTTCATGGCCATTCTCGTTTCGTCCATGAACTGAGCTTGATACCTAGTAAAACTGAGTATGGCTTCTCGTAACTCCTCCCTCTCTTCCTCTATGGTTGGAGCTCTATCATATTTACAGTAGTAATCTATGTCTTCAGGATCCCTGATATGAATCAAAACCAACAACGGATCACGGCACACTTGTTTTCACAGAAAAAAAAAGAAAAACAAATAAAAATAGAAATAAAACCAAATTAGAAATTAAAAATAGATAAAATTGATATTGAACTATGCCTAATCCCCGGCAACGGCGTCAAAAACTTGATGCACGAAAAGATGCACACACTTTAACGCAAGTGCACGTTATCGTGACAAGTAATATAGTCTAGGTAAGACCGAATATCGTCCACAAGGATTAGTGTTCAAGTACCAATTATCTATCTTTTGGTATCTATTTGTTAACCGATATTTGAGTTTGTTGATTATACTAACAATTATAAAGACTAATTAACTATGTGTTTACTTCAGTAGTGATGGGAATAGGGCTTTCAAGTCTCCTCAACTATCCGCTTATGATACTTATTAATGCAATGAATTATGGTTCTTCTTCTTTTAGAGCTAGCAGGTTTACTAAATCGTTTTATACTCCCGTTAAGGCTATATAAACACTCAACCCCAGTATCACTCTTTTCTACCTTTCGGTGATAAGGATGACTCTATAGGAGGATTAAGACCAAAAACCTAGTTAACCGTCACGCTTCATGCGTAAAATTAGGTGTTTAGACCTCTCGTTAACGCTACACAAGTAATTGAGGTATTTTCATCCCCAATCCAAAATATGTCTACCCAACTTACAGCATATTCACAACCTCCTCCTTTCGAAGTTTGATTAGAAATCATATAAATAATGATAATTAGTGATCAATTAATTACCAAGCATTCAAAGCAATTATTGGATAAATCTCAACAAGAAGAAGAATAACCATAACCATGCATCAATTCATAACATAAGTTTCTAGTGATTTAACATGGAAAGCCTTATAATGGAATTAGTTCCTAGCCATTGACATGACAAGAACTAATTCAATGTTCATCATAAAAAGCGAAATAAAGAAAAAAAAGAAATTTACTAAATTATGGTCTCCATCTTCAATCAAGAAGTCTTGTGTTGTGCAAGAAAGGAACCTTAAAAGCGCTTAGAGTTCTCCTTTTATAGGCTCAAAACCGCCTCAAACTTTTCCGCCGGGCTGGCCCATAATTCGTCATTAAACTGATTTTCCGCGTCGGCGCCGCGCTATCAGCGCCGCGGCCGGGAGTTCGCGAGTTTTCGGAGATTTGGCGCGCTGCCACGCTCTGGAGCGCGGCGCACTGCAACTGCGCGCCACGGATATTGGGCGCGCGACCCTGCTGTTGGTGGGGCCGCCCATGTTTACGCCTCGTTCGCCACTTTCTCGTCTTTTAAGCTCTGAAACCTCCACTTTTGCCCTCTTTTAGCTCCTTTTCCGCCATTGGGCCATTTTAACCACTTTGACTCAAAAGAAAGAAAATCTATCCTAATACGACACTTATTTGTACAAAAAAGGACAAAAGATTAGCTAAAAATGACTCGAAAAGTGTATATAAAATATACCGATCAGTACCCTGCATGTAGCAGATAATGCGTTTGAGCGCATTCATGTGCTCAACCCTAGGATAATGCATAAACAAACATACATATTGTACGACATATGTAATATCTGATCTCGGGAAAGTAAGATATCGAAGAGCCCTTCCGAGACTGCGATAGTGAGTCAGATCCTCGTAAGGTGAGCTAGCCGCAGCACCCAACTTGGGTTTAGTATCAACTGAAGTTGAAGTAGACTTACAGGAGGACATACCAGCTCGCTCAATGATCTCAACTGCATACTTTCGTTGTGCCAATAATAACCCACCTGCATGACGAGTGACAATAATCTTCAAAAAGTAACTCAAGGGCCCCAAGTCTTTCATAGCAAACTCAGAACTGAGCATCGTCATGATACACTTGCGCAAAACATCAGAAGAAGCAGTCAAGATAATATCATCAAAAGAGAAGGCACCACCAACAGTTGTGAGAGAACCTCAAGTAAAAATTTCTTACCCTCAAAGACTTCAGAAGAATTCTATTGTAAACATTTTTTGAAGTTCTTAGAGGTGTTCAAGAAGTTACACATCAACATTCCCTTTGTTGAAGCCTTGGAGCAGATACCTAGTTATGTCAAGTTCATGAAGGATATTCTCTTTAAAAAGAGGAAGCTAGCAGAGTATGAGATAATGACATTAATTGAAGAATGCAGTGCGATTTTACAGAGGAAGCTTCCCCAGAAGTTAAAGGATCCAGGAAGTTTCACCATCCCATGCAATATAGGAAATGTCAAGTGCAAGCAGGCTTTATGCGATTTGGGGGAAAATATCAACTGGATTCCATATTCTGTATTTTGCAGACTTAGAGTGGGGGAAGCAAAGAGAACAACCATTACCTTGCAGCTAGTCGATCGTTCTATCAAGAATCCGCGAGGTATCATTGAAGATGTGTTGGTGAAAGTGTGGAAGTTCATCTTTCCTGTAGACTTCATTATCCTGGATATCGAAGAAGATGAGAATATTCATATAATCCTGGGAAGACCCTTCTTAGCTACAGGGCGAGCACTAATTTATGTTGAGAAGGGAGAATTAAAACTCTGAGTTGAGGAAGAAGAAATGATCTTCAAGGCAACCATCGATCCAAGAGAAAGTGATAAATATTTTTCCATTGGTGTAATTGAAACAACCATCTCTGAGAAAGGCTTCAATAGTATTGATGCTCTTGGGGTGACATTAAAACAATATAAAGAATATGATAGTAAAGATATTGAACTGGTGGATGATGCCAAGGGGGTGTACCCCTTTGAACCCCTCCTCTCCGTGAAAAGGAAGAGGAAAAAGAAAAATAAAAAGAAAAAGAAAAAGAAAAGGATTATGAAATGGCTATGCTGCAGTGGTAATCTACCCCCTTGAATGAATAAGACAGCTGCGTCGAGCTAAAAGACGTTAAAGACAGCGCTACTGGAAGACAACCCAATATTTTAATTTTGTTATTTCATTTTGTTTATTTTGTTTTTGAACAATATCACGGTCGTGTATTTCTTGGTTTATGTTTTTTATGGCATGTGAAATAAGGGCTAACTATGAGGGACAACGAACCGAAAATGCTGAAAGATGACAAAAAAAAAATTCTACGGAGAAGAGCCACGACGCCTAGTAGCTGAGTCGCGTCACCTATGAGGCAGTAAGTGGAAATGAAAAATTCAACGTTGAAGCATCGCGGTGCCTTGATGGCAGTGTCTACAGTGTAAAAATCGCAGTATAAGAGTCGCTGCGCCTGTTTGTTGATCTGCGGCGCCTGATGAGTTTTAAGTGATCTAGCGCCTTTCACTTTCTCTCCACCAAACAATCAAATTCTCTCCTCCACTTCCTAAATTCCAAAAAACCTTTATCCTCCACAAATCATCCATAAATCTTACACACTACCAATCTAAGCTCTTGACATCCACCACAACATTTCAATCACTTGGGCTAAGACATCTTCACAAGAAAAATCTTCAAAAAGGTAACACATTTACCATTCTCTTTGCAATTTTGTGGTATCTTGTGAAAGTATTTTCGAATTTTGGGTTGTTTGGTGGTAGTTGGTGAACTGTATATTGCTTGTTGGTGTTGGGTTGGAATTGTTTGGGTTGTTTCGTGTGATGTGTGTTGTGTGTTTGAGAAGTATTATTGGTGTTGGTTGTTGTAGTTATTGTGTTGACTACGGTTGGCTGGTGTTAGGCATATTTCATATACTTATTTTGAGTCATTTTCGATTAGTATTTTACCCATTTTCGTTGCGTCTAGTACATTTTTAGGGTTGTTTTTCTTTCTTTTGAGTCACAGCGGTTCGAAAAGGTAAAATAGCAAAAATGAGCGAAAAGTGGGCATAAAAAGAGGTCCCGAGGCAGAAAAAGGTCAAAATTTGATGACTCGGAAAAACCACAGCAGCACCTCAGTGCCCAGAGGCAGGACCGCGGTGCCAAAACAGAAGAAACCCGCAGGACTTTCAGCACCGGGGTGCATTCAGACAGAACCGTTGTGCCATTTATTCAGAGAGATGCAGGAGTTTCAGCACCGCGATGCTGACCTGTAGAACCGCGGTGTCGGTACAAAATTTTTCAGTTCCGAGTTGGAATTGGCCAAGGGCAATAGGGTCTCTAGGGCACGTAATTGATACTTATTTAAAGCCCTAGGGATCAGTTTTTAGGAGAGTGAGTCCATCTTGAACACAAGAATAACACAAGCACTTGGAGCAACAATTGGAGACTTTAATCTTCGTAATTTTCTATCTTTAGTTTTTATTTCAGTTTATGTTGGATATTGTGTTAGTTCGTAGCATGTCTATGGCTAGGAACTAAACACTTAATTAGGACTTTCCTTATGATTCACTTGAACTTTTATTCATAATTTGATGCAATAGTTTGATTACTTCTTCAGTTGTTAAGATCTATTCAATAATTGATGTGAATGCTTGATAGTTAATTGATCACTAAATATCATAACATATATGATTTCGAATCAATAACCGAGAGTAGAGATTTGGATATGCTGTAGTTGAATAGACATAGGTTAAAATCGTAGACGACAGTACCCCGATATTTGTGTAGCTTTAGAGGTTACTGTTCTTAATCCTCCTATGTGGTAAATCCTATCATAGAAATATAGAAGGGTTCTGCACTGGGGTTGAGTGATTATATATCATAACCGGAATATAAGACATTCTTGTTAACCGATATCTTAACATAGAAGAAGAATCATTCTAGAACGCATTAAGGATTGAATAAAGTGGATAGTTGATGATTTTGGAAGCCCTAATTCCTTCAGAATCTAAATAAAACCTAATTATTTTACTTATTTCTTGCAATCATTCCAGTAGTTAAATAAAAACCCCAATCAATATTCGTTCGCCAAATAGATAACACAAAATATATGCTCGGTACTTAGAAACCAGTGTCACGCCCTTTTCGGCCGCGACATTTTTAAAATAACTCCTGTTTAATAAAAAGGTTAGAAAATAAAAAAAGAGCTAAATGTTAAAAAGGAATGCTAAAAATACTAAAGGTATGCTAAGATGTTAAAGATGTTGCTAAAAGGTGCTAGATTATTAAAGTGTCAAAAGGTACTAAATGCTAAAAGGTTCGCGGAGTCGCCACCTAATTAATTTGGGTGAATTAGGACACCTAAATGTTAACTAGTTTAAAGTAAACATTAACTCCATTTAATGGTCTGCTAAACTTAATGAGATTCTGGGTAATGGCTCCTTATTATCCTAAAGGGAAGGGGTTAGGCACCCTAAAGGATCCGCTAACTTGCGGTTGTCCGTTCAGACCTAGGAAATTATTATTGCTAAGAATGCATTTTTGAAAGATATTTAATAGAAAGTATTTTTTGACTAAAAGATTAATAAAATTAGTGCTATAAAACACATGTAAAGTTTAAAGCATGCCTTATATTATTTATAAAAAAAACATGTGATGCAAAGTGGATTTATTGACTAAATGTATACATTTGCCTACCTTGGTTAGTATACCACATGCTTAAGGGGGTTTCTTAGTGATTTTATAGCAAATGGGTTAGGAATCTTGCAAACGATATCATAGCTACATATGATTAGTTATGCAAATTAAGATTTAATGACAAAAAATAATGTCTAGACTACATGAATAATTATGCGACTAAATGGTTTAATTATAACTTAAGTTAAGATGGTTTACTTAAAGGGGCAAGTAAATTTCTAATGTTAGACTCCTTACTAAGGACGACCCAAGCTCAAATTATTCTAAATATATTAATATTAGAGTGAATGTTAGACAAATAATTACAACAAATGAATGGGAAAGGATATGAATTAATAAGGATGACTCGGAGAATGTCGATGTCCTTTCGCCGCGGTTTGGAATTTCCTATGCGGGATGGATGCACATAAATGCGGGCCTTCATTTGAAGTAACTCAAGATGAGTCTCGCCGTGAGACTCTTTATTTTTATTTTTTTGCTCCGATGCATTTCATGTAAAATAAAAGAAAATAAGGATTAGTACGAGCCAAAATAATTAAATAACAAACAAACACTTGACATATAGTTTGTATTTGAGCAAGCATGCACATAAAGACCAGCAGATGACAATATAAAATGGGAATTGAAAAATTAGTAAAAATACTAACTTAACTCAGAACTATGCTTAACTAAACTAATCTATACTAAATTGGAAATGAACGAACTGAAGACTAATATGCTAAGATAAGAAAGCAAATTACTGATTTAAGTAGTGATAGAATTCATGCTTATGACAGAGAAAACAAAATAATAGTGAAAGAACTATGAAGCAATAATCATATATTAATAGAACAAAATCATACTGAGATATGCATGTGTCTTTCTTAACCTTTGGCCTTAAAAAAACTTAACCATGGACAATTCGTACAATCGAATTAGACACGACTTAGATCGTTAGAATTTATTTAGGAACATGCCAAGAAGTGGGGGATGCAACTAGAACACTTAACAGTCTATCACAAGCTAACATGCAGTTCAGTGGAACCTTAAAATATACGGAAATGAACTAAACCCTCCCTTGCAGAGAATATCTCAAACATTCAGGTCATTGAAGCTAAGGCACACATAATATAAAGATTCGATACTTAACAAAGACACACAGTGGTCCAGAAGTTATCATATGCTAGTACAAATTTTCCAATCCTATTTCTACCCCTATACACTTATGCATATGAGCTCATAAGACATACTGGCCAGGATTTCAAATTAAACCATCTTACTATTTATCATTTTTTAGCAAAGTAGGGGTCAAAATAACAAATTTCAAATTTCACTCCTAAACATGATCTTGAACCTAAATCTTCATTCATTCTTAACAAAACAGGGATACATTCAGGCCTTAACTAGTAGGCCTCAAATAGGGTGGCAAGACTGATGTACTAGGTATATTTTCATCACATGTTAGACATATATAACAATTAGACAGTAAACATGTGTATGGGTGAACACTTAGAAATAAAAGTCAGACAAACATTATTCTTAGCCAACTAACATGCGAATGCATAACAACTTAGTGACCTTATTACCTAGCACACTGGATTTATTTTTATTTACTGGTATTAACATATGAAAACTGACACAAAATTGAGATCTTCTTTCATTCTTACTTAGTCCTGTATCAACACTAAGTGAATGTTTTCATAGATAGACAACGACAGGAAAACACTAGAGCGATAACACAATTTTTCTAAACATTCGCTTGGGTAGCAAGGACACAAGCTTAGTATTATCCAAGCACCACATAGACATAAATACTGATGGGAGGAAAAGACACGATAAACATCTTCACGTGGCCATGTAGGCCTCAAATTAATTAAGAATGATATATGCGGGGATATCTAAATAACCCAAGCAAATTCTGCAAATCTGACACACCAACCTGGAAGGCAACAGAGAGGATTTTCACTATTTGAGGGCAATGTCCGAGATATAAGGTCACATATATCGGCTTGGACAAGTATAACCATATCGGGATAGAGCATCAACATTTAAAACTGAGCGGGGTCTGACATGATTCACAAAGCAAATAAACAAAGACATCAAACATGTATTTTAACTAGGAGAACTTAGTATTAGTTTAACAATCTTGAACCAACACCAATTCTCAATCGACATGTCCAACAACTAATCCCATAGACTCAAAATCTGTACCAAACTTATACTAAACAGCAAACCTATCATATAATGCTGAATATAAACATACCATAGGAAACATTCCACTAATCACTAACATAGTCTTCTTTCAACAGGCAATTAATCACATACTTTGTTTATTAAGTCAACTATAAATCTATGTCGATGACCTTAATAATTAAAATCTTTTTTTTAAGCTAAAGACGTGATAAACATTTTTACCACTATTAATAAGCATGTTCATAAGTACATATAACAGAGCACATGAAATTGCATAAGGCATTGAAATTTCTCGAGAAACAATGGGTTTACCTATAGGGTGTGAACCGAGACAGCGTATCAAGTCGTCGACCCACTCGGAGTTGCGATGCGATGTGATTTGAAAGGGGACAAAGCTTTAGATCGATTTGTTTCGATGCTGAAGAATTTATTCTTGTTTTGTTCGTTCTCACTGTTTCTCTCATCTATTTTTCTTGTGCTCCTCTTTCCTCTTGCCGATGCCTGTTGATTTTTTTTTCTTTCAGGATCTCTCCTTCTGACCTTCGATTGCTTCCCCCATTTATACACCTTTTAGGATGCATGAATATGGCAAGAAATCGATGGGTTATGTGGTTCGATTTTGGACTAGAAATGGTAAGTCTTGAGAGACGATTTTGAGAATAATTTTGGTTATTTCATTTGGGCAGTTTTGGACATGATTTTTGGGGATTTTGATTCAAAATCATTTTTGGGGTGAAAGGATTTGTTACCGTTTGGGATATGGGTTGTGGAAAGGAAGTAGATGATTGTATGGCCCAGATTTTCCGACGAGAAATCCGGGATTGGGATGGAGGCGCGGCGATTTGTAGAAGAGAATTTCTGAACATTAGGTTTTCTTCTGTTGTGAGGGAGATGGGTGAAGTATAAGGGATGTGGGCTGCGGGTGTTGGGCCTGCGGGTGTTGGGCCAGCGGGTTAAAGGTTTTGGGTTCGGTAGAATTTAGGTATTAAGTGTATTATTTTTAGGAGTTAGTTGTAGGTGTATTATTTAATGGTAAGTTAGATTATTTAAATTCTGATTAAATTATTTAGGTGCTTTATTAGTCTAAATTTGAGTTTAAATTATTACAAAATATAGACGGACGTACTGTTTAATTAGTGCTTAATTTTTATAATGCGATGCCGTTATTAAAATTTATTTATTTTGTGTATTTTGCGATGTTAAATTAAAATTGAATGGAGTTTAGATTATTATTAAATTATTTAAATACTAAATGCAGATATGATATTTAAGGATTGCTTAATGCCTTTACGAATGCGACGCTTATTATTAAAACGCATATATTAGATTGAAATTAATTTAAATTACGAATTATGAAATCGCCTTGCTATTAATAAATGTGAATATTTAACACGACGTCATTGTCAAATTATTTGTTTTATATATTTATCTATTTTATTATCATTTAAGAATTACGACAGGGCTTCAAATTAATAAATGCGGGCGCGAGACTAAGTGCTTAATCTTCTACGTAAGATGCGGTTCTATTATTAAATTTCTTATTTATGCCTGTATTAATGTTTTGTTTTATTATTTAAAAATTATTAAAAATTATTGTTGAAAATTGGTGTAATTTTATAGTTAATGACTGGACGGGAGGGTCAAAATTGGGTGTCAACAACTTGTCCCTCTTTGTATGGAGATGATGGAAGAATCTTCGGATAAAGACGTTGACTTATAGCCAATTTTGTCTCGATCCAAAGAATTACGAAAAATGCTGGGCAATTAAGACAAGGCTGACGCGGACTCAAAATCTGTCCCAGTGTCGAGTTATAACGACACTGGGCTACCATGGTCGAAACACCAAGGCGGACTAATGCGGACTCAAAATTTATCCCAGTGTCGAGTTATGACGACACTGGGCTACCATGGTCAAAACACCAAGGTGGGCTAACGCGGACTCAAAATTTGTCCCAGTGTCGAGTTATGACGACACTGGGCTGTGGTGCTAAAATAAGTAAAAAATAAAAATAACTGGCTTGAACCTGGGGTGTACTGCTATCGACTTATGATGTTGGGTTTTATGGTGATGTGGAACGAGTGGAGCGACGCTTGAGGCCGCTTCTGCCATTCGTTGGGAAGGTTGGCCCCCCAACAAATTGCCCCGGTTCGCTGTAAGAGAAAATCCACGTTGTGCTCCTGCTCCTGCATGCTAAGACTTAAACAAACGGTTAGTGCATAACTGTTAAGGCAAAATGATGATGCATAATTTTAAAAGCAATGTAACTGTGTGAGTAGAAAATGCTATCCTGAAAAATGTGATACCTGCTGCAAATGCTGTGATTTCGCCCTTGCACGGACGTGTTGCGATTGTGAATGCAGATATGTTGTCCTTGCTGCAATTGCCCCTGTAGACTAAAGCTCGAGAAAGAGTTAGTGCATAACTGCTAAGACAGAATAATAGAGCATGAATATATAAGAAATGCAACTTTGAGAGTAGAAAAATAGTCCTTGCGTAGATGTGATATGCTGATGACGTCGTTGCATCGTTTTCGTATGGGCGTCGCTTTCGGACTCGGTGTCGTTTTCGGACTTCGCGTCGTTTTTGGACTTGGCGTCGTTTTCGGACTTGGTGTCATTTTCGGACTCGGCGTCGTTTTCGGACTCGGCGTCGTTTTCGGACCCGGTGTCATTTTCGGACATGGCGTCGTTTTCGGACTCGGCGTCGTTTTTGGACTCGGCGTCGTTTTCGGACATGGCGTCGTTTTCGGACTTGGCATCGTTTTTGGACTCGGCGTCGTTTTCGGACTTGGCGTCGTTTTCGGACTCGGCGTCGTTTTCGGACTTGGCGTCGTTTTCGGACTTGGCGTCGTTTTCAGACTCGGTGTCGTTTTCGGACATGGCGTCGTTTTCGGACATGGCGTCGTTTTCGGACACTGCGTCGTTTTCGGACTTTGGAGTCATTTTCGGACATGGCGTCGTTTTCGGACTTGGCGTCGTTTTCGGACGGCGTCGTTTTCGGACTTGGCGTCGTTTTCGGACTCGGTGTCGTTTTCGGACACTGCGTCGTTTTCGGACTTTGGAGTCATTTTCGGACATGGCGTCGTTTTCGGACTTGGCGTCGTTTTCGGACTCGGCGTCGTTTTCGGACTCGGCGTCGTTTTCGGACATGGCGTCGTTTTCAGACTTGGCGTCGTTTTCGGACTTGGCGTCGTTTTCGGACTTGGCGTCGTTTTCGGACTCGGCGTCGTTTTCGTATATGGCGTCGTTTTCGGAATCTGCGTCGTTTTTGGACTTTGGCGTCGTTTTCGGACATGGCGTCATTTTCGGACTTGGCTTCGTTTTCGGACTCGGCGTCGTTTTCGGACTTGGCGTTGTTTTCAGACTTGGCGTCGTTTTCGGACTCGGCGTCATTTTCGGACTCGGCGTCGTTTTCGGACTAGGCGTCGTTTTCGGACTCTGCGTCGTTTTCGGACTGTGGCGTCGTTTTCGAACTTGGCGTCGTTTTCGGACTCGGCGTCGTTTTCGGACTCGACGTCGTTTTCGGACTTGGCGTCGTTTTGGACACGATGTTGAGGGCGTCATTGCGTAGACGTAGTGCTGATGATGTCGTTGCCTGGACGTATTGCTGTTGGCGTCGTTGCGTAGACGTAGTGTTGCTGGCGTCGCTACGTAGACGTGATGCTGATGGCGTTATTACGTAGACATAATGCTGATGACGTCATTGCGTGGACGTGATGCTGATGGCGTCGTTGCCTGGACGTGTTGCTTCTGCTCCTGTAGAATAAATGCTCCTGCAAGCTAAGCTTGAGAAAAAGGTTAGTGTATAACTGTTAAAACAGAATGATAAATATATGAGAAAGACAATCATGTGGGTAGAGATGTCGTCCCTATATGATATGTGGGTGTTGCGAATGCCGAGATGTTGTTGTAATGCATTTTGTGAACCGTATGGATTATCATGATGTCTTTGTTGTGCGTTCGTGCACTGCATGGATTGCAATTTGACTCTAGGCCCGAGCTGATGCGCTATATTTGAACTTTGATTGTTGATGTCTATCTGCTTCTGCTATGAAGAACTTTTTTTTTTTGCTGTATTTTTTGCTTCTGCTAATATGAAGAACTTTTGTTGTGTCTTCTGCTAATATGAAGGACCTGCGCTCAAAGAAACAATTGTGAGTTTGAGGGGGGGGGGGGGCGGTTGATTCGCATTGACTTTGTAGTTTTAACTCTTGATGCTCGGACGTCTGCCTTGTTTGGACTCATAACCCCGCACAGTTTCCTACCTTCGATTTTGAATATCACGAAGGCGTTTGGCCTAAAGTGGGTCTCAATGGGATTGCTTGCATATCATGTGTATTCTCATTTTTTTTTCAAAACAAAGGGAAAGTTTCCTAATGGTGTGACCGAAGCCGATTTAGGCCGCCTACGTATCCCCATGAGGGAATCATGTCATGACGTAGTTCATTACAAGCGAATTTTTGGGTGAAATTAAAATTTCTAGAGTTGGGACCGAAGCCGAAATGGCCGCCTACGTATCCACCAAGGGAATCAGGTCAAACGTAGTTCCAATTACAAGCAAAAGAGAAATTGGGATTTTCTTGAAGGTGGGACCGAAGCCGATATGGCCGCCTACGTATCCCCAAGGGAATCAGGTCACACGTAGTTCCAATTTATTACATATAAAGGGCAAAATATATTAAACTAACTATTTCAGGACTCGGCGGGCCAAGGCAGGGGCACGAGTCCACTTCTTCTTGCTCTGTGTCTTCGAAGGCTGAGTCTTCAGCAGGATCATCTCTTGCAGCACACAACTAGACGAATGACGTATTCAATGGTTAAACAATCTCCGGCAAGGAGCACCTCCTTTTCTCTGACGGTTGGTTGATGACTCAACTTTCTTCCGCACCGGTGGCGTAATAGTCCCTTCCAGAATGTCTTCTTCATTTTTAGCTATCATGTTCACATGGGCATCTTCATAACCCGGAAGAAGGTTATTGTTTGCATTGAGAGGAGCATCTTTCAGCCGAATGGCTCCCTCTTCAATTAACTCATCTATTTTGTCCTTGAGTGTATAGCAATTGTCGATGTCGTGTCCCTCGGCACCGGAGTGGTATGCGCAATGTTTGGTTCTATCGTGCCCTCGGGAAGTAGGCCTGGGGGTATTTCTGGGAATTGGCTGGATTATTCCTGCGGCTTTCAGCTTCTCATACACTTGGGCTATGGGTTCGGCTAAAGGTGTATAGGTTCTGGTTGGCTTTCTCTCAGCATCTATGCGGGGTTTGGGTCCGTTTGGGGTGCGGGTTCGTGATTGTGGTGAGTATTTTGGGTATGCTGGTTGGGTATGGTAAACAGGATATGGGGTGGCGCAATGCTGATAATATGACTGTGGATTTTGAGTGTTTTGGTTATGGTAAGAAAGCGGTGGGCTTTGAAACACTAGAAGTTGTTCTGGCCTATGCTCCTGAGTGACCATGATAGAGGGTGATGCATCTCTTCTCCTCTGGGAGGTACTTCCGATGGAATTTGACTGCATTGCTCTGCTAGTTGCTTATAGGGCGGTCAGGTTTGTAATCCTGTCTGTCTTAATGCCTTCTTCCACGAAATCGCCCATTCTTACGACTTCTGCAAAACTTCGCCCGATTACACTGATCATTCTTTCATAATACGTCACGTCTTTTAACGACTGCACGAACAAGGTGGTCATTTCGCTCTCTGCCATTGTAGGTTGGACCTTTGCTGCTTCTGATCGCCACCTCAGGGCGTATTCCCTGAAAGTTTCTGTGGATTTCTTTTCAAGTTTCATAAGATAAAATCTATCCGGGACAGTGTCAGTGTTGAATCTGAATCTATCCATGAAATCTTGTGCCATGGCATTCCAACCGTCCCATTTTCGAGGGTCTTGGCATGTGTACCAGTCTAGCGCCTCGCCGGTTAGACTCCTGATGAATAATTTCATGATGATTGCTTGATTTTTCCCAACTCCAATCAATTTATCACAATATGACCTTAGATGAGCTCGAGGATTCCCCTTTCCATCGAACATGTCAAATTTGGGCACATTGTACCCCACAGGTAATTCAACGTCAGGGTGCATACATAAGTTTTCATATTCCAAACCTTCCTCCCCCTTGTTCATCTGAATGCTTCTGAATGCCTCTTTCAAGCTACAAATTTCTTTTGCCACATTTTCATCAGCTCTAGCTCGAGTTTGCCGCTCCATTTCCTTGTATTGATCTGTCTCTTGAGAGGATGCATGCATAATAAATGGTTGGCTTTCGATCGGATGTGCTAATCCCCCATATTGTTTGTGTGTCATCTGCTCGTATTGGGTGGCTTGACAATTTGGGTTGAGTGGGGAGATATAAGTAGGTGGAGGTTGAGATGTGTATGTAGTGAACGGATCATTTTGGAGGTCGGTTTGCAAATTGACCGGGCGAGTGACGTTTTGGTGTGAGCTGGTATGTTGCGGCCTTTGCGGGGAGCTTTGGGGAAGTGGAGGCTCAAGGGTTTGTGACACGATTGCATTTGTCCTTTGCTCTGGGAGTGGTGCATTCAAGCTAATAGACATGTTTGTGATATTTTGGAGCCTTTCTATTTCGGCTTGCATGACTTCCATTTGCTGCAATAGTTTGGCGAGGTGTTGATCATTGGTGTTTCTCCTTTCTAACGCCTCTGCATCCTCTACAGGAACGGGGACGAGTCCTAA
The DNA here is from genome assembly GCA_029844215.1 of Przewalskia tangutica. NCBI lineage: Eukaryota > Viridiplantae > Streptophyta > Magnoliopsida > Solanales > Solanaceae > Przewalskia > Przewalskia tangutica. The sequence goes on along the minus strand of CM056718.1, from coordinate 136,116,216 downwards.
GCTGTTTCGTTCTGGTGCCTCTGGATTAGTCATTTATTGGATGATTGTGCTCCTACCAGTCAACACGAATCAACCTTTTGGGGATAAGCTAGGCAAAAATAACCCTTTAACAAATGAAGCAAACCAAGTTAGTATAATATGCAAAAGTTGCAGGCAATATATACTAATAAGAAAATTGCAAATCAAGTGTGTGTTCTAACATGTTTGGGACCTCTTTATGCCAGAGGTAGGCCTAAACGTCAAATATGCGAGGTTATGATGGATTTGTCCAAACCGCCCAACTGTAATGCTTTTGTTGGAAATGGCGACCAAATGACGGTGCACTTTTTCCAATTTCAGCATGTCATGATTAGGTTTGGATTTATCTATCATTGCCACGCTACACATAATATGCTGGTTGGTCGTTGGGTTGAGGAACCCGTCGACGAGTTTGGTGTTTTCCTAATTGTGGTGTCGATGCAAAGGACCGACCCACCTAAGGTAAATGCATGCATGTCTTAAAATAAAGGGTGGTATAGCTCTATCCTGAGTTTTTAAGATTTGGCTTTACTAGACGCAAGGTTCCCGAGCGGACAACTCGAGTGAGAAGGCTACGCGGCCACCGGTTAGACCGGACACTCCACGTATATTACCAACTCTCCTAAATTTGGGTTTTGAAGAAAGAATTTTCTTTGATGCACTGCGCACCTCGCATGTAGTGTATGATTGTGTGAATTTTCAGTGGAAGAAATATGATGGAATGCCGCTTTAAGGAAAAAGCGATGGTAGCAATTAAAGCAAATAAACAAAATACAATACATAAAATTAAATGCAAAAAATAATGCCAAATAATAACCCTAGGTCTGTTGTGGTTAAAAACCTAAAATCCCCAGTGGAGTCGCCATTCTGTCACGCCCTTTTCGGCCGCGACATTTTTAAAATAACTCCTGTTTAATAAAAAGGTTAGAAAATAAAAAAAAGAGCTAAATATTAAAAAGGAATGCTAAAAATACTATAGGTATGCTAAGATGTTAAAGATGTTGCTAAAAGGTGCTAGAATATTAAAGTGCCAAAAGGTGCTAAATGCTAAGAGGTTCGCGGAGTCGCCACCTAATTAATTTGGGTGAATTAGGACACCTAAATGTTAACTAGTTTAAAGTAAACATTAACTCCATTTAATGGTCTGCTAAACTTAATGAGATTCTGGGAAAGGGCTCCTTATTATCCTAAAGGGAAGGGGTTAGGCACCCTAAAGGATCCGCTAACTTGCGGTTGTCCGTTCAGACCTAGGACATTATTATTGCTAAGAATGCATGTTTGAAAGATATTTAATAGAAAGTATTTTTTTACTAAAAGATTAATAAAATTAGTGCTATAAAACACATGTAAAGTTTAAAGCATGCCTTATATTATTTATAAAAAAAACATGTGATGCAAAGTGGATTTATTGACTAAATGTATACATTTGCCTACCTTGGTTAGTATACCACATGCTTAAGGGGGTTTCTTAGTGATTTTATAGCAAATGGGTTAGGAATCTTGAAAACGATATCATAGCTACATATGATTAGTTATGCAAGTTAAGATTTAATGACAAAAAATAATGTCTAGACTACATGAATAATTATGCGACTAAATGGTTTAATTATAACTTAAGTTAAGATGGTTTACTTAAAGGGGCAAGTAAATTTCTAATGTTAGACTCCTTACTAAGGACGACCCAAGCTCAAACTATTCTAAATATATTAATGTTAGAGTGAATGTTAGACAAATAATTACAACAAATGAATGGGAAAGGATATGAATTAATAAGGATGACTCGAAGAATGGCGATGTCCTTTCGCCGCGGTTTGGAATTTCCTATGCGGGATGGATGCACATAAATGCGGGCCTTCATTTGAAGTAACTCAAGATGAGTCTCGCCGTGAGACTCTTTATTTTTTTTTTGCTCCGATGCATTTCATGTAAAATAAAAGAAAATAAGGATTAGTACGAGCCCAAATAATTAAATAACAAACAAACACTTGACATATAGTTTGTATTTGAGCAAGCATGCACGTAAAGACCAGCAGATGACAATATAAAATGGGAATTGAAAAATTAGTAAAAAGACTAACTTAACTCAGAACTATGCTTAACTAAACTAATCTATACTAAATTGGAAATGAACGAACTGAAGACTAATATGCTAAGATAAGAAAGCAAATTACTGATTTAAGTAGTGATAAAATTCATGCTCATGACAGAGAAAACAAAACAATAGTGAAAGAACTATGAAGCAAGAATCATATATTAATAGAACAAAATCATACTGAGATATGCATGTGTCTTTCTTAACCTTTGGCCTTAAAAAAACTTAACCATGGACAATTCGTATAATCGAATTAGACACGACTTAGATCGTTAGAATTTATTTAGGAACATGCCAAGAAGTGGGGGATGCAACTAGAACACTTAACAGTCTATCACAAGCTCACATGCAGTTCAGTGAAACCTTAAAATATACGGAAATGAACTAAACCATCCCTTGCAGAGAATATCTCAAACATTCAGGTCATTGAAGCTAAGGCACACATAATATAAAGATTCGATACTCAACAAAGACACACAGTGGTCCAGAAGCTATCATAGGCTAGTACAAATTTTCCAATCCTATTTCTACCCCTATACACTTATGCATATGAGCTCATAAGACATACTGTTCAGGATTTCAAATTAAACCATCTTACTATTTATCATTTTTTAGCAAAGTAGGGGTCAAAATAACAAATTTCAAATTTCACTCCTAAACATGGTCTTGAACCTAAATCTTCATTCATTCTTAACAGAACAGGGATACATTCAGGCCTTAACTAGTAGGCCTCAAATAGGGTGGCAAGACTGATGTACTAGGTATATTTTCATTACATGTTAGACATATATAACAATTAGACAGTAAACATGTGTATGGGTGAACACTTAGAAATAAAAGTCAGACAAACATTATTCTTAGCCAACTAACATGCGAATGCATAACAACTTAGTGACCTTATTACCTAGCACACTGGATTTATTTTTATTTACTGGTATTAACATATGAAAACTGACACAAAATTGAGATCTTCTTTCATTCTTACTTAGCCCTGTATCAACGCTAAGTGAATGTTTTCATAGATATACAACGACAACAGGAAAACACTAGAGCGATATACGCTTTTTCTAAACATTCGCTTGGGTAGCAAGGACCCTAAGCTTAGTATTATCCGAAGCACCACAGAGACATAAATACAGTAGAGGAGGAAAAGACACGATAAACATCTTCACATGGCCATGTAGGCCTCAAATTAATTAAGAATGATATATGCAGGGATATCTAAATAACCCAAGCAAATTACTGCAAGTACGACACCAACTGGAAGGCAACAAAGAGGATTTTCACTATTTGAGGGCAATGTCCGAGATATAAGGTCACATATATCGGCTTGGACAAGTATAACCATATCGGGATAGAGCATCGACATTTAAAACTGAGCGGGGTCTGACATGATTCACAAAGCAAATAAACAAAGACTTCAAACATGTATTTTAACTAGGAGAACTTAGTATTAGTTTAACAATCTTGAACCAACACCAATTCTCAATCGACATGTCCAACAACTAATCCCATAGACACAAAATCTGTACCAAACTTATACTAAACAACAAACCTATCATATAATGCTGAATATAAACATACCATAGGAAACATTCCACTAATCACTAACATAGTCTTCTTTCAACAGGCAATTAATCACATACTTTGTTTATTATGTCAACTATAAATCTATGTCGATGACCTTAATAATTAATTTTTTTTAAGCTAAAGACATGATAAACATTTTTACCACTATTAATAAGCATGTTCATAAGTACATATAACAGAGCACATGAAATTGCATAAGGCATTGAAATTTCTCGAGAAACAATGGGTTTACCTTCTCCGGGCAGCGAACCGAGACAGCATATCAAGTCGTCGACCCACTCGGAGTTGCGATGCGATGCGATTTGAAAGGGGACAAAGCTTTAGATCGATTTGTTTCGATGCTGAAGAATTTATTCTTGTTTTGTTCGTTCTCACTGTTTCTCTCATCTGTTTTTCTTGTGCTCCTCTTTCCCCTTGCCGATGCCTGTTGATTTTTTTTTTCTTTCAGGATCTCTCCTTCTGACCTTCGATTGCTTCCCCCATTTATACCCCTTTTAGGATGCATGAATATGGCAAGAAATCGACGGGTTATGTGGTTCGATTTTGGACTAGAAATGGTAAGTCTTGAGAGACGATTTTGAGAATAATTTTGGTTATTTCATTTGGGCAGTTTTGGACATGATTTTTGGGGATTTTGATTCGAAATCATTTTTGGGGTGAAAGGATTTGTTACCGTTTGGGATATGGGTTGTGGAAAGGAAGTAGATGATTGTATGGCGCAGGTTTTCCGGCGAGAAATCCGGGATTGGGATGGAGGCGCGGCGATTTGTAAAAGAGAATTTCTGAACATTAGGTTTTCTTCTGTTGTGAGGGAGATGGGTGAAGTATAAGGGATGTGGGTTGCGGGTGTTGGGCCTGCGGGTGTGGGCTGGGGTTGTTGGGCCAGCGGGTTAAAGGTTTTGGGTTGGGTAGAATTTAGGTATTAAGTGTATTATTTTTAGCAGTTAGTTGTATGTGTATTATTTAATGGTAAGTTAGATTATTTAAATTCTGATTAAATTATTTAGGTGCTTTATTAGTCTAAATTTGAGTTTAAATTATTACAAAATAAAGACGGGCATACTATTTAATTAGTGCTTAATTTTTATAATGCGATGCCTTTATTAAAACTTATTTATTTTGTGTATTTTGCGATGTTAAATTAAAATTGAATGGAGTTTAGATTATTATTAAATTATTTAAATACTAAATGCAGATATGATATTTAAGGATTGCTTAATGCATTTACGAATGCGACGCTTATTATTAAAACGCATGTATTAGATTGAAATTAATTTAAATTACGAATTATGAAATCGCCTTGCTATTAATAAATGTGAATATTTAACACGACGTCATTGTCAAATTATTTATTTTATATATATATCTATTTTATTATCATTTAAGAATTACGACAGAGCTTCAAATTAATAAATGCGGGCGCGAGACTCTAAGTGCTTAATCTTCTACGTAAGATGCGGTTCTATTATTAAAGTGCTTATTTATGCCTGTATTAATGTTTTGTTTTATTATTTAAAAATTATTAAAAATTATTATTGAAAATTGGTGTAATTTTATAGTTAATGACTGGACGGGAGGGTCAAAATTGGGTGTCAACAACCAGTCTCTGTGGATGATATTCGGTCTTACAGACTATATTACTTGAGAAGATACGTACACTTGCGTTTTGCGCGTGTGGAAATCGCCTAACAGCTGGACACCATAGAAATCTAGGGGAAGCTCTGCCAAATTTTTCATAGTAAAAACTGAAATGGGTCCAAAAAGAGTAAGCAACATGGCATCTACCTCTAGATCATCCGCACCCGACTATGATACCACGAGGTTTGCCAACAAGGCAGCCCAAGAGAGGTATGCAAGACTACACAATCGCTCATTGGTCTTAGAGAGAGGCATGGAATTCAACCAAGAGCCATATGATGATCCAGTATAAGAGCCAAGTAGGGTGATGGTTGCCAATAGGGGTTGGAAAGAATTTGTTAATCCTCAACTCCCAAAACCTAACCTCTCATTAGTATATGAGTTTTATGCCAATTTTCCGGAGCGAGTGGACAATAAATGCTTTGTCCGTGGTAAGAGGGTTCATGTGGGGACGGATGTCATCAATGCATTATGTGGGGGCCCCAATGTGATGGTAGAGGATGATGATGATGAGAAGGAGGACCAATATCAGACCTAGAGTCGTTCTAGCAGGATTGATTGGGTCAATGTGGCTGAAACAGTGGGGCTTCACGGAGCATGATGCACATATACATATAATGAGCCAAAATGTATGCATCGTTGACAATTCAACAAGGTTTCTCAGGCATGACTATACTTTATAAGTGGACGTTTGATCCCATCCACACACTTCTCAAATATACCAACGGATCGTATAAAGTTGGTATACGCCATCATGAATGGGTTCACTGTAGATGTGGGTCGAGCAATCCAAGAGAGCATAACATTTACATGTCGACTGTCAACCACAACTGGTTTGGGGTATGGGTCATTTATTACTATATTATGTGCTAAATATAGGGTGCCCAAAAGCGCCAGTGATGCGAGGGGACGAATACATAATCCTATCACTCGAGTGATAGTGAATGGATACCCAGACCCAGTACCAGTGGCCCCTGCACCTGCTATTGAAGAGGGCATCCAACGCCCACCTAGGTGCCGACAGAGAGTGATGAAGGAGGTTCCAGAGGTAGCTGAGATGAATGAGCCTGGCGAGAGCAGCCAGCCACCTCCTTTGGCTATTAAGCCACCAATGGGGAGGTTGGATCAACTGTTCCTCCAGAACCAATACATAATGCAGCAGAATAACTTCATCATCCAGTCTCAGCGGGACTACGATCAGCACAATGATCAATGACAGCAGCAGCGGTACACTTATGAGGCCCAACAAATTGACCAACTCAACTCTCTGGTCGACCGTTGGTCGATAGATGAGACGCCTGCTAGGCCCTATTTTGGCTACCCTCCACAGTATCAGCCACAACAACCACTGTCATCACCACCATTCTGAGTCACTTTGTTGTGTCTGTATGTCTTCCTACTCTTGTTTTACTTTTTACATTGGGGACACTATGTTGGGTAAGTTTGGGGGGGAATCTTATTGTTTTGTGTCAGTTGTTGTTGTTGTGTTGAGTTAGTAGTTTTTTTAATATTGTTTAGGTTTAGTTGCTTGTTTATTGTTCGTAACTTTATTTTAGTGTCTTGTGTCAATGAATCAAGTTAAAAATAATAGTCAATGAGATTGAGGGAACACTTGTTATAAAGTTGGATGAAATTGATAGTCATGTAATGTATAAATCTGTGTGCTTAAGTTGGATAGTTTGTGAGTTTGCTTTTTATTATTAATAATGATGAAAACTTGTCATGACTATTGACTCTTTTGTACTTAATTAATCGGTTTATGCATAAGTGAATTTGGGTTTGAGGAAAGATATTGATTTTTTTAGAACTTGCTTACTTGCTACTTGAGACGAAAGTATAGATAATGCATGATTAGAAAAATGATTTAGGTCATCTTTGGAACGTTTGAGTCTTTCAATCCACCCTTGTTACATTAGTCCCTATCCACCCCCTTTTTATACTTAATGACCCTTTCTTTGTTGATCAATACCAATCTTTGAACCTATTTAAAACACTTTACTATTATTCCATTCCATATAATTACCATAAGTATAGTATGCAAGTTTGGGTGGGTTGAATTCCAGTAAAATGGTATTGTAGATTGCGTGCTATCAAATTGAAGAACAAAAAGATTGAGAATAGATATATATATATATATATATATATATATATATATATATATATATATATATATAAATGACTGAGTGAAAAAGAAAAAAAATACACTCTCCGCGTATATACATCAAAAGATAAGTTTGGGGGAGTGTAACTTGAGGTATGAATTTTCTCAATCTAAAAAGAAAAAAAGAAAAATGGGGGATTGTGGTAAATTGTTATGTGAAATCAAATGTGGTTTGGTTGGTTCCTATGTTTATGGTAATTCTGAGCCTAAATGACATTTTATCTGCCCTTGCCTAAGCCTAACAATACATCCCATAAAAGTTCTAATAATTTTAAGCATGTGTGTCTATATTAGGGGAGAGTAGCAAGTTAGCAAGCCTATGAAATTTTGGTCTGATGGATTGTTGGAAAGAATTCATTTGTGCATAAACTGATATTGAATACATGTTTGAGTCAGTAATCATGCTTGAGTGATCACATGCCTTAATAACCTTAAGCAAACTTGATGATTATCTGACTTGAAATTCTAGACAGCAAATTAGTGGCTAGAAGGTTTCTGAAAATGATATTGCATGTGTTCATGATCTTCGAGACATATATATAGTGTGGTTGACTTGATTCATTTTTGGAGTCTATGTGTGTTTTTCTTTTTAGGGTGTCTAGAGTTCTTTACTCGGGGACGAGTAAGTTTAAGTTTTGGGGTGTTTGTTAAGACTATTTTAGTACTGTTTTAGAGTCTGTTTTATGGTATCGTTTATGTGTTTTTTTGTGTGTTTTGTATAGTATTATGCGGGTTGTTGTGTGTTTTCAGGTCTTAAGCGATTCAGATGGGATATGGTGAATTCAAGAAGAATTGGGCTGATTTTGAGGATAAAAGTGCACATCGGATCCAAAACAATCAATCAAAGGAGACCCGGAAAGCTCATAAAGCAATTTAGACGAAATCCTGTCAGAAAATAATGAAGGGCCGCCGTGCATAGAAGGTTGAGTCACGGCGCTAGGAACAGGCACCGAGGCGTGTATGAGGCAGTGAGCATGGAACGCTGAGGCGTCGCGGCGCCTGGCAGCTGAGCCGCGACGTTAACACCGTCTTATTTCCGAGAAATTTCAAATTTTAACAAGGATATAATGGTCCAAAACGGGATTTTGTCAGTATATAAGCCGTAAGAATAGATTTTAGAGATTATCTCATCTCATATCATACTTTGGAGAGCAAGAGACGGAGGCTGAGAAGATAATTGGAGACCACGATTGTTCAAGTTCTTTCTTTTCTCTTTTCATTAATTCAGTTTATGTTGGTAGTAAAGACAATTAGTTCTTAGCATGTCTATGAGCTAATTTCTTTTATTAGGGTTTTCCGTCGAATCACTGGAACCTCTTTCATAATTTAATGCATTGTTAGTGTTTCTTTTTCGTCTATTGAGATCTATTCAACTTGTGATTATTGTGTGATAATTAATTGACCATTAATTATCATTACTTATATGATTTCAAATTGAGATCTGAAAAGGGAGATTTGAATATGCTATAATTGATTAGACATAGGATTAATCTTGAACGACAGTATCACGATTGCCTGTGTAGTGTTTATGTTATTGACATTAATCCTCATATATGGTAGAATTTATCATAGAAATATAGAAAATTCTCACTTAGGTTGAGTTTTTACATGTCCTAACCGAAATATAGAACACCTCAGTTAACCTGCTATCTTAATAAGAAGAAGAATTATTAGCCTTGCATTAACGAGTGATAGAGTGGATAGTCGAAGAGATTGGAAGTCCTAATTACCTTCATAACTGATTTAAACTCCAAATATTTTCATCCTTAGTTTATTCTTGCTTATTGTGTAGTTGTTAGTTCTTAGTTTAGAAACCAAAACTCATTAACGTTTGCAAATAGAAACTAAAGGTTCGTTAATCGGTACTTGAAATTCAGTCTCTGTGGACGATACTCGGTCTTACCGAAATTATTAATACATTGTGATACGTTCACTTGCGTAGCATATAAAAAAATCGCAACAAACATTAAGAGAACACATGCATAATGTTAAGGGAAAAGGGTCAAATATACCCCTTTAGTTTCTTTTATTAGCTAACTTTACCCTCTGTTAGCGATTGTGAATAAAAATATATCTATCGTTACCAAAATTTACATATATACCCTATTTGGATGGAAACTCCCAAATTAAACCCAATTCTCAATTTTATTTAAAATTATCCATTCTTGAACGGAGATCCCTTTGTTGACCCGTTCCACAACATAGCCTTCATTCTTAAACTTAAACCTTCAACTGTAGAATCATCCTCGTATGCCTGTGAATTCCTTTCTGATCATCTCCACGACGAATTTGATCCCTAGGTTATCTTTTTAATCCCCACAAAAATCTTATTCCCCATTTTAATTTAGATTATTATGAGTTGTAAAAATCAGTATGCAAAATTGCTCTGTATCTGCTCAATTTGCACGAAGAAAAATTAAATTTCCCCCTTTTTCCATTTAATTACTTCCCATGCTAAAAAGCTCTAATTTTGTGATAATTTCTTGTTAATTTTGTTTGTCAAATTAGGTATTGGGCCTTACTCACACCTCAAAAACTAGCTCAAATGGAGGGGGATTGTCAAGCCTTATAAGGAGCTCAATGATCTCATCCCTCACTGATGTGATATATTTCTTTTCATGCCCAGATCCAGACATTCATTTTATCCGGATCTTCTGTCCGATCTGAAGCGTACACATTTACGGAGTGGAGGCATTTTCATCTCCCATCGATCTGGGACCGATCAGTTGGTCCGAGGCATACTGTCCCTCTTTTTTTCGGGAGCCAACATCAGATCGGGCTTGGGTCTGGCTCTGATACCATGTCAAATTAAGCATTAAGCATAACTCACATCCCAAAATCTAGCTCAAAGGGAGGAGGATTGCCCAAGCCTTATAAGGATACCATGAATCTCATCACTCACCGATGTGGTATATTTCTCTTCACGGTTCCTCAGTTCGGATTGCAGGCTGCAACTCGCCTGCATAAAGCCACAATCGCTAGTATTCGCCGGTAAGCTCTTTGAGTATTTTTCCCATTAAATTCTCTGAACATTAGTTTCAAGAAAAAGAAAATGGAAAGTTAAAAAAACGACAAATTCCTCAAAAAGATGAATTCATTATATGGTATTGGGACTTTTCAATTGGGATGAAATTCATTTATGAATTATCATTGGTTAGTGTTAATCCTATATTGCATGGTCTTTGTTTGTGTGTATTTCATGCAGATTCTTCAAAATACACTTCAATTGTAAAACAAAAAAAACTTGGATTAAATGGTACAATTTAACACATACTCCCTCCATCCGTGTGGTGTTGTTTGATTGCGCACGAAGTTTAATCCCCAGGTTTAATTTTATGAAGAAATGTTGTGTTGCGGAGCGGTCAACAATGGGGGCTCCGTTAAAAAATGGGTAATTTTAAGTGAAATTGATAACTTTGTTTCATTTGAGGTTTTCCATCTAAATAGGAGTATATGTGTAAAATTTGATAACGGCGAGAGTATTTTTTATTGACAATCACTAACTGATGATAAAATTAGCTAATAGAAAAAATACACAATATATTTGACCCTTTTCCCATAATTTTTATTGGTGGGATCAGCTCACTCGGGAGGAGCCAAATTAACCCCATGGCACATTTTTCAATACACTAGAAATGGAGCCTGTATGTGCATATGTAAGAATTAGGGTCTGTTTAGCCAAGCTTTTTTGAAACAGTTTTTATTTCTTAGAAGTAGTTTTGCAGAAACTGTTTCAAGAGAATCTGTTAGGGTGTTTGACCTATAATTATAGAAGTACTTCTGAGAAACATAAATAATTCCCTGTTTGACCCACATTTATGCAAAAAAATATATAATATTCTTTTTCAGTGATTTAAAACTATTTAAAATATTATTTTCTATCTTGTGTTTCTAAAAATTAGTATATCTTTACCATTTAATTTTTTTATTTATTTAATTGCAACATTTAATAAAAAATAATATTATATTGTACATAAGAAATGTAACGATAATATGATAGTCAATGACTCAATATATTCAAAAGTTGAATATATTACATCATTACACAACTAATAAACTAGAATATAGAAATATTATCACGACCCGCGACTAATTAAAGAAGTGACAATATTGTGGCGAACAGATTCCATACTAACATCATACATCGATCCATCATGATCATCTTTCAAAGTCCTTGATGTTCCTCCAATATCTTTATCTCCTTCAACTTTAGGAACATAATTAGGGTATGCATCACATTTATTAAATTCCAAATCTTCAAGTGCATGCCTTCTAATGTAGTTATGCATAGCCATAGTTGTCGCCACCGTGTCTAAAAACCTGACATTATTGATAATACCCTTCATTTTTTTTTCCACACATCAAATGTTCGCTCAATTACATTTCTCAATGAGGAATGCACAGAACAAACTAATACTTAAAATATGGGGAAAATAAACTCATATAAACTACATTCATGGTTTGTATATATGACAAAGATATATATATATATATATATATATATATATGGCAAAGAGAAATTTTGTTTTTTAATACTGCTAAAATCTATTTTTAACAATTACACCTCAGTCCCAAATAATTTTTTTGAGAAACAAAAAGAAATAGAAAATATATCGAGTAGTTATCAAAACCCTCATAAAGATTTAAACCCAATTGAATAAAAATGAGTGAATAATTAAACTCAGTTGAAATAAGTCTATAAAAAAAATTAACATATCAACTAGTTATCAAAAACACAGTAAATAATTAAACTCAATTGAATTTAAAAAGAAAAAGTGAATGATTAAATCAAGTTGAAAAAAGTTGATCAACATTTTTTTTTAAATTAAAAACTTTTTGGAGAAGCACCAAATTGGTATTTCTCCTTCTCTTACATTCTAGAAACACTTTTTAATTTTAAAAAAAATATATTTTTACCTCTTGATAATTTGTTGTTAATTTTGTTTGTCAAATTAGGTATTGTGCCTTACTCACACCCCAAAAGCTAGTTCAAAGGGAGGGGGATTGTCAAGCCTTATAAGGAGCTCAAAGATCTCATCCCTCACTGATGTGATATATTTCTTTTCATGCTAAGATCCGAACATTCCTTTTATCCGGGTCTTCTGTACGATCTGGAGCGTACACATTTACGGAGTGGAGGCATTTTCATCTCCCATAGGTGTGGGACCGATCAGTTGGTCTGAGGCATACTGTCCCTCTTTTTTTCAGGAGCCCACATCAGACCGGGCTTGGGTCTGGCTCTGGTACCATGTCAAATTAAGCATTAATCCTAACTCACACCCAAAATCTAGCTCAAAGGAAGGAGGATTTCCCAAGCCTTATAAGGATACCAGGAATCTCATCACTCACCGATGTGGGACATTTCTCTTCACGGTTCTTCAGTTCGGATTGTAGGCTGCAACTCGCCTGCATGAAACCCAAATCGCTAGTATTCGTCGGTAAGCTCTTTGAGTATTTTTCCCATTAAATTTTCTGAACATTGGTTTCAAGAAAAAGAAAAAGGAAAGTTTTAAAAAAAAAAGAAAAAACGACAAATTCCTCAAAAAGATGAATTCATTATATGATATTGGGACTTTTCAATTGGGATGAAATTCATTTATGAATTATTATTGGTTAGTGTTAATCCTATATTGCATGGTCTTTGTTTGTGTGTATTTCATGCAGATTCTTCAAAATATACTTAAATTTGTAAAACAAAAAAAAACTTGGATTAAATGGTACAATTTAACACATACTCCCTTCATTCGTGTGGTGTTATTTGATTGAGCACGAAGTTTAATCCCCGAATTTAATTTTATGAAGAAATGTTGTGTTGCGGAGCGGTCAACAATGGGGGCTCCGTTAAAAAATGGGTAATTTTAAGTGAAATTGATAACTGTGTTTCATTTGAGGTTTTCCATCTAAATAGGAGTATATGTGTAAAATTTCATAACGACGAGAGTATTTTTTATTGACAATCACTAACTGATGATAAAATTAGCTAATAGAAAAAATACACAATATATTTGACCCTTTTCCCATAATTTTTATTGGTGGATCAGCTCACTGGGGAGGAGCCAAATTAACCCTATGGCACATTTTTCAATACACTAGGAATGGAGCCCGTATGTGCATATGTAAGATTTAGGGTCTGTTTAGCCAAACTTTTTTGAAACAGTTTTTATTTCTTAGAAGTAGTTTTACAGAAACTGTTTCAAGAGAATCTGTTAGGGTGTTTGACCTATAATTATAGAAGTACTTCTGAGAAAAAGAAACAATTTCATGTTTGACCCACATTTATGCAAAGAAATTAGAATATTCTTTTTAATAGATTTAAAACTATTTAAAATATTATTTTCTATCTTGTGTTTCTAAAAATTAGTATATCTTTACCATTTAATAATTTTTTTTATTTAATTGCAACATTTAATAAAAAATAATATTATATTGTACATAAGAAATATAACGATAATATGATAGTCAATGACTCAATATGTCCAAAAGTTGAATATATTACATCATTACACAACTAATAAACTAGAATATAGAAATATTATCACGACCCGCGACTAAATAAAGAAGTGACAATGTTGTGGCGAACAGATTCCATACTAACATCATACATCGATCCATCATGATCATCTCTCAAATTCCTTGATGTTCCTCCAATATTTTTATCTCCTTCAACTTATTGATAATACCCTTCATTTTTTTTCACTCATCAAATGTTCGCTCAATTACATTTCTCAATGAGAAATGGACAGAACAAACTAATACTTAAAATATGGGGAAAATAAACTCATATAAACTACATTCATATATGACAAAGATATATATATATATATATATGGCAAAGAGAAATTTTGTTTTTTAATACTGCTACAATCTATTTTTAACAATTACACCTCAGTCCCAAATAATTTTTTTGAGAAACAAAAAGAAATAGAAAATATATCGAGTAGTTATCAAAACCCTCATAAAGATTTAAACCCAATTGAATAAAAATGAGTGAATAATTAAACCCAGTTAAAATAAGTCTATAAAAAAAATTAACATATCAACTAGTTATCAAAAATACAGTAAATAATTAAACTCAATTGAATTAAAAAAGAAAAAGTGAATGATTAAATCAAGTTGAAAAAAGTCGATCAACATTTTTTTCTTAAATTAAAAACTTTTTGGAGAAACACCAAATTGGTGTTTCTCCTTCTCTTACATTCTAGAAACACTTTTTAATTTTAAAAAAATATTTTTTTTACCTCTTGATAAGTGTGTGTTTGGTCCAAAAATATTTTTTTAAGAGTTTGGTCAAACGCATAATTAATATAATATGACAGGAAGAAGTATTAAATGTCGTCCCACACTATTAAATCTTACATTTTGATTTTCTATCCACCACTTGTCATTAGGGCTGCACAAAGGGTCAAAACCAGACCGGGCCAACCGAACCGACCGGATCGACCGGACCGGGCCAGGACCGAAATTGATTCTCGGATCAAGCCGGGCCATTTCGGTCGGACCAAGATCGGACAATTTCGGTCGGTCGTCCGATCCGAGTCTTTTCGGTCGATCCGGTCTCGGCCGAATGGCCGATCCCCTCGAGCGATCCCGGCCAGCCGGCCGGCCAGCCAGCCACGGCCATTTCCAGCCACGGCCACGGCCCGGCCGGCTCACCCCTCAGCCCCAGCCCGGCCACCACGCCCGGCCCGGCCGTGCGTATTGACATATCAAATATAAGTCGTAAATTAGTGAAACTTTAAATGGTCATAACTTTGCGCTCGGACGTCCGTTTGATCTAATTTATTTTTTGATTTCGCGTATTTTTTCGAGACGAATAATCCCAAACGGACGTTTGCTTCACCGGATTTCTCCAAAAACGTCCATATTGCCCCTCAATTTCTCTTTCCCCCCAAATCGTTACGTTTTTCCCATTTTCAAATCTAAATATCTCGCGATGTACAATAGATTTCAACGTAAAAATTTCGTGGCACCGCGTCCGAGAATGTCAATTTCAGTATTGGTAATTCAATTTTTAAAAAGAAAACGGGCCCCGAAACCCGACCCGGAATTATATATATATATATATATATATATTATATATTAGGAATTTAGAAAATTAGGAATTATATATATTATATATATATATTAGGAATTATATATATTATATATATTAGAAATTATATATATTATATATATTATATATATTATAAAAAATAAAAAAAATAAAAAAAAATAAAAAAAATTCGGTCCGGATCGGACCGGACCGAAAACCGATTTATGAAAATACAGGGACCGAAGACCGGACCGAATTTCTCGGTCCGGTCCGATTTTTCGGTCCGGACCGAATTTTGTGCAGCCCTACTTGTCATCCACTATTAAATCAAGTGACCGAATTTTGTGCAGCCCTACTTGTCATCCACTATTAAATCAAGTGGGGGACATATGTGCTAAATTGATTTTCTATCCACCACTTGTCATCCACTATTAAATCAAGTGTGAGATACTATATTTGAAGCCCTAGACCAGTTGGTCTTGAAGACAGAAGGTATCCTCATTGGGTGGTGTGGGAGAACTTGGTCACAAGTTCGAAATCTCAGAATAATGTCTGGCCTGCCTTCGCCTCTTGGGGGAGCCTTTCACACCTGGCTTGCCAAGTATGGTTTAACTGGCTGACGTGGTTTGCAGGCTATTGCGTCAGTCCGAGATTTATTCTGTGCGCACTCGAAAGAGCAGCGGCTGCGGGTTCCTTCCTAAAAAAAAAAAAAAAATGTGGGACACTATTAAATGTCGACACTATTAAATCTTACATTTTCTATCCACCAGTTGTTGTCCACTATTAAATCAAGTGTGGGACATCTGTGCAAAAATAACACTATTAAATAAATACTAGAAATCAAGTGTGGGACGGCATCCATGTTATCTATAGAACCTCAAAACTTGTCATTTTAGCTAAACTATTTTCTATCCTCCACATGTTATCCACAACTTGTTGAGCTTAATTTCTCTCACACAACACAATGGGAAAGGAGAGTGATGAGGTGATTCTATTGGACTATTGGCCTAGCATGTATGGGATGAGGCTAAGGGTAGCACTAGCTGAAAAGGAGGTCAAGTATGAGTTCAAGGAAGAAGTTGTGGGTGGAGTTAAAAGTCCTTTGCTTTTGAAGATGAATCCAATCCACAAAAAAATCCCAGTTCTGATTCACAATGGTAATCCTGTTTGTGAATCTCTCATTGCAGTTGAGTATATTGATGAAGTCTGGAAGGATAAAGCTCCATTGCTTCCCTCTGATCCTTACCAAAGAGCACAAGCTAGGTTCTGGGCTGATTACATTGACAAGAAGGTAACTCATATAATTTTGCTCTATATCCTTCTTTTATGTCTTAAAAAACAAATTACTCTAATTTTTCTGTTTGCTTTTTTAGTCTATCATAAACAGAACAATATCTATCGATAGTTGGAAATAAATTACTTTAAATTTATCATTTCACTTTTATTAACATGATTGTACGTTTATGTCATATTGCAGATTATAATTTTCAAAAAATTAAATCTTTTGTTCTTGCTTAAGTTACCTGCTCAGTCAAATACCGTTACATAAAATGAAATGGAGGTATGGGCTAAACCGTGGTCAGGTGCACACCCTTCACCGGAAAATTACGTTGTATACGTAGGTTAAATGTTAACTATTACGAGTATATATTTAATTTTATACATTTTAACACAAGTGAAAATAAAATTTGCACACCATTTATCAAATTTATGGAGGCAATACTCATTAGAACAAATGAGCAAAGCCCGTAGCTGATTGATAAGTTTAAGTTATATTTAGGTCAATAACAACAACAACATACTCAGTGAAATTTCACAACATGAGATTTGAAAGGTTAAAGTGTACGCATACCTTATCTCTACCTTGATAGATAGAGAAACTGTTTTCGAAATACCCTCGACTCAAGATAAAACAAAAGCACAAACAAGCTTATTTTACCTATTTTTAGTAGGTAGCCCATCTTATTTTCAAGATTACAAAATCTCACTGGTGATTTAATAGGGTAAAAGTTTGGTTTTGACTATATATATAAAACTTAAAACTCTTTATCTTTTTTATGTGAACACATGAGGTAATTGTTGACTTGTTTGTACTGGCAGTTGTATGCTCCGGGGCGAAAAATATGGGATGCAACAGGAAAAGAGAAGGAGGAAGGTAAGAAAGAGTTGATAGAATCACTAAAAGTACTGGAGCTGGAAGCATTGGGAGACGAGCCTTATTTTGGAGGGGAAAGCTTTGGTTTTGTCGATATTGCTCTCATTGGTTTCTACAGCTGGTTTTATACCTTTGAGACCTTTGGCAATTTCAATATGGAGGCTGAGTGCCCCAAACTTATTGCTTGGGCAAATAGATGCATGCAAAGGGAGAGTGTCTCTAAGTCTCTGCCTGACCCTCATAAGATTTATGAGTTGATACTCACCTATAGAAAGCATTTTGGACTAGAATAGACATAAACTATTCATTTACAAATTTAAGGCACTTAATTAGCTTTGCTTCATTTCCGGATTGATGTATGAGTACTTTATTTTTTTTCTAGGAATAAAGACTAAAGGAGTATGTTCGTTGTTTTCATTGATCATTATATATAATATATAGTGTTATATAATTATCTATTCTTTTACAAATTAGTTAACTGATCTTCCTAATTACAATTGGACTACAATTTTACCTAATATAGGAGATGTACAATATTCTATCATACCCCCACAGTCGAAGCGGAATGTTTTCGTACACTGAGACTGGCTCAGAAATCATCAAGAGTATGCGCGGAATCCCTTTAATAAATATGTCAGCAATTTGATATCGAGAAGGAACATGAAGAACACGAATTTGTTCATGAGCAACTTTTTCACGTACAAAGTGAATATTCATTTTAATGTGTTTAGTGCGCTGATGTTGAAAGATATTTCCGAAAATATATATCGCACTTACATTATCACAACAGACCAATGTAGCCTTATGGATGGGGCAGTGATGTTCCAGGAGAAGGTTACGTATCCAACAAGACTCAGAGACAATATTCGCTACACCTCGGTACTCGGCTTCGGCACTGGATCGAGACAGAGTAGATTGTCTTTTAGAAGATCAAGAAATCAAGTTATCTCCAAGGAACACACAGTACCCCAATGTGGATTGACAAGTGTCAGAAAATCCACCACATTTAGCATCAGAATAAGAGGTGAGGTCGGAGAGTGAGGACTTGTACATGTGTAAGTCGAAATGAAGAGTACCTTGTTGTTAGCCGATTTCCACGTGCTCAACGCAGGTGTACGTATCCTTCACAAGTAATATAGTCCCGATAAGACCGAATATCGTCCTCAGAGACTGGTTTCTTAGTGTCGTTCATCTGTTTTATGTTATCTATTTGACAATCGATATTTGAGTTGGGTTTTTGTTTAACTACTGGAATAATTGCAAGAATTAATTAATGTAAGTTATGATCAGTTATGAAGGAATTAGGGCTTCGAAGATCTTCGACTACCCACTCTACTCAATCCTTAATGCGACTAGAATGACTTCTTCTTCTACGTTAAGATATCGGTTAACTAGGTATCGCCTTATATTCCTGGGATATATAATCGCCAACCCCGCGAACCCTTCTATATTTTTATGATAGGATTTACCACGTAGGAGGATTAAAACAATAACCTATAATGATACACAGTATCGAGAATGCTGTCGTCATGATTTTAACCTATGTCTATTCAATTACAGCATATCCAAATCTCTCTTTTCGGTTCTTGATTCGAAATCATATATATTATGATAATTAGTGATCAATTAACTATCAAACATTCATACCAACTATTGAATAAATCTTAATCAAGTGAAGAAGAAATCAACTAATGCATTAAGTCATGAATAAAGTTTCAAGCGATTCACAAGGAAAGCCCTAATAGAGTGTTTAGCTCCTAGCCATAGTCACGCTAAGAACTAACACAATATTCATACATAAACTGAATTAAAAACGAAAGAAAGAAAATTACGTAGAACAAAGTCTCCAATTGGAGCTCTAAATTAGCCTTGTGTTGTGTTGTGTAGTAGAATGACCAACTTTTTTTCATAGCATTAATCCCTAGGGCTTAAATATCCTCTAATTTTCGTGTCCTATGGACCAATCTATCCTTAGTCAATTTGCCTTCGGAACTGAAATTTCCCGCGTCGGCATCGCAGATTCTGCATCTGCGGCGCGTGCAAAACTCCTACTTCCAAAGACTGATTGGCATCGCGGTAATGCCTGATGGCACCGCAGTACTGAAAATTCTGTGGCTCCGCGGTAAATATGGTACCGCAGTTCTGCATAGTGGCACCGCGGTGCTGCCTTCTTTCGCTCTGAGTTGCCAACTTTCGTCCTTTTCGCCTCGGGAGCACCTTTTCTGCTCATTTCTCGTTCTTTTTTGTCATTTTGCTTTTTTGTACCGCTGTCTCAAAAGAAGAAAAAACAAACATACTACTATACTAAACACAACAAAAACGAGTAAAATACCAATTAAAATGACTCAAAAGGCGTATACAAAATACGCCTAACAAACACCCCCAAACTTAACCTTTGCTCGCCCTCGAGCAAAGATCAAAATAAAAACAAAGACACAAAAATAAAAGACTTCAAATACTCAAATCAAGCAGCTGCACAAAAACTTAGAAACACATGAACGTCGGTTGGGATAATATGCAGGAACATATATAGCATGAATTCATCAATCTTCAAGTCAGATATTTCGCAAATTCATTTCAATCACAAGTAATTGAAGCATGAATACCTAACTTATGCATATCAATTTTATTTAGTTCTATGAGTCTGTTTACTTGTTATTCTCCACTAATCATAGACATACATACTAGAGATCCTTAGGACTTTTCAGGGTTGTAATGTAGGCTTAGACAATGGTAGGTAAAAGTAGCCAGTTAGGCTCAATTTACGTATCATAAGCGTTTTTTTCATTCAACCGTTTTGTCCTTCTTTTTTGTATTCTTTTCAGTTCATACCTATCATTCTCATTTTCTCTTTTTGAGAGCATGAATAAATTTATATAGGCACCCCCAAACTTAAGATTTACCTATCATCCAAAAAATCACAATACTTTGACGCGGAATTATGCAACGTAGCAAATGAAAATTGGGTTTCATAACTAATAACATGACGACTAATGATAATTTTATTTGAGGATAAGTCAAAACATTTGTAACCATAATGATTAGATGGGTACCCCAGGAACACACAAGCCGTAGAGCGGGCTTCAAGTATATTAATGGGGGTGGTGGGAATAGAGGATAACACATACACTCTAAGATGAGAATACGAATGGTATTTTTGATAAATAATTTTGAGTGGCGATTGATATGCTAATCTTTTTCTAGGGAGTATGTTAAGGAGGTACGTTGCCATATATAATGCATGATGCCAAAAGGAAGGTGGTAATGATGCATGGCCTACTAGTGTATGAATAATATTATTAATGGTGCATATTTTTCTTTTGGCTTTCTCATTGGTGATGATGTATGTGGACATAAAAATCGAAAAGAAATACCATTAACCTTACAAAATTCTCTAAATGTCCACTATCAAATTACCTTTCATTATCACATTGAATATTTTTAATTTAGCATTCAAATTGTGTACGGATGAATGCTCTAAATGATAGGAATGTGAAAACAACATGAGACGTTTTAGATAACGGAAACATCCACAAAAAAGTGGAATAATCATTTAAAATAACACACAATAGCGGTGACCGGTAGAGCTCAAAACAGGAGATGTCCAAAGATCAATGTGAATAATATCAAATGACAATAAATTACTAGAATTGGAAGCCACAAACGTCATTTTAACATTTTTCCTAAATGGACAAAAAAAGTCAAACATTAGTGCAACGATCACTATTACATTCAATAAATTTATTATTTTTAAAGGAGGAAAGCACAGACGCTACCGGATGATCCAAACGCGCATGCCAAAAGGAAGGTGCTAAGCGGCAAACATTGACGGTGTGACTTGTTTAATGTTGCTGGTGGTTGTGATGGGATAGAGCTCGCGCCGAGTATCACATTTCATTAGAGGTATTTCCATCCAGAAATCATTCACAGAAAATCCAAAAAGATAAAAGTCAATAGAAACTGAGTTATCAGTTGTAAATTTGCAAACATACATTAATTTTTTATTTAATTGAGGAGCATGAAAGACATTTTTTCAAGGATAAAAGTGGGTTCGGGGGAGACAATTTTGTGTTACCATAACTACAAATTAGAATTGAATTACCATTACCAACAATTATGCCATATGTTTTGCACAAATTAAAATAAGATGAGATATTACTTGGCGGGGCGTCATGTGAGAAGTAGCACCAGTGTGCATGTACCAATTTATATCTGAAGGATTTAGTGTAAGTGTATGCATCACTGACTCAATATCCGTGTGGGTCGGGGCTGCTGTTGGGCCCGCAACAACAAAATCCTACTGAGATCAATGCCCAAGTAGGCCAGGCTGCTACCAGGTGGAATTATTTCGAGGCCTAGGTTGGCCTTGTTGTTGCCTCTACTGTCTACTGGGTCGTGCTCAGTTTGATCCTGGAAATGGGCAGGGCAACATAGACATCGCCCGTTGGTCAGCGAGCCCAAGGCCACGCCCGATAGCCCAAGCGTGTTGTCGGGGTTGATGGCCCATCCTCCTCACATGGTATCGCCGCCTCGTCTTCCATTCTGCGCCGTTGCCTCCGTTGTCTCCACGGCCTCCACCATTGCCACTGCCATGTCTGCCACCATGATTTTTCCATGATTTTGACCCTTTTTGTCACCACCATTGTTATGGTTTTGACCATAATTTTCTAAGAATGATTGAGAGTTGTTAGTTTAGCGGGACGTGGTCACTATCACGGCGGAATTGGTTGCAGTAGCTGCCCTTTTAGCCAAACCTGCTTCTTCTAAGGTGAGCATGAAACGTGGTTGGAGGAACGGTGGGAGAGGATTTCTTCGACAAAGAAGAGTTCCAACCCCATTATACACCTCAGAGAGGCTTGGAACCATCTTTAGAACAGGGAATGTTTTTCAGTTGATTCGACAACTCCTTGAGCCTTTGATAATAGGCAGATGCACTTGGAAAATCCTCCATATTTATGTGAGAGAACCCTTTCTCAAGGGTCACGACACGAATTTTTTTGTTATCATGGAATATATCACGCAACCTATTCCAAGATTTCATTATTGTGGCATCAGGTTCGATGATTGTATGTAAAAGGTCCATAGAGATGGTGGAATAAATTCATTGGAGCACCGTAGTATCAAGAGTTTCCCACAACTATATTTCATTATCGATGGAAGGCACATTCTACTTGCCTTTTTTTAGGTTTGATGATGTGATGGAGGACTCTATGAGACCTGACATGAATTTAAAGAGTTCTGCCCACGTTGCGTACTGGATGTTCTCCATTTCAAGAATAATATGGATGTTGTTCTTGATAATGAAGACTGCAAGGGTAGGATGAAAGGTATTATTTGTGGTAGACATGATTGAGGAACAAGAGGAGAATTAGGGTTTCAAAAAAAATTGAAGGGAGGGGACAACCAAATTAGGGTCGACCGAAGGGGAGTAGGGCGGCAGAAGTTTTTTTTGTGAAGGAAAATATTTGCCCTAAACTGCTGATACCATGAAAGAGAATAATCTCTTGAGTATTTTTATTAATGAAATTAGTTTATATACATGATATACACTAGTACACCTACCCTATAATTAGCGAAATCAAATATATAATTTCCTAATATAAAACATTACTACCATAATTACAGATATACAATATCACACGAATTTATATACATGAAATTACTTTTGAACATTTTATGAGTGATGACCGTGCTTAAGGCGAAACCGATAACAATTTCAACTTATAAAAGACATTAGTATAATAAGCTGGACCACAACATCTATTACGCCCCATAAGATAAGTCAAAATCCAGAAGTAGTCTATGTCAAATACAAGCATCTTCTAACAGATGCACAATAGTCTCAAATAAATTCAGTTCATGAGCAATGATATCAATAATAAAATCAACTTGAGCAGAGAAGAATAGACATCCACATTGCAACTTTGAATCCATGGATAAAGGCAGCTAATGGTGCACTGTAGTATAGCAATGTTCAGTGTCTTTTTGAGCAATACGTACAAAACTAACACTCTAGAAGCTCCTGGAGTATCTATGTTCTATTAACTTCTTCTTTCCCACGCATGTTGTTTCAAGCCAATCTCTACACCTAATCCATCTATGTTCTCTAGCTAGGTCCATATTCTCTTTCCAGTAAAAAAAGGTTGTCATGTGCACTAAGATCCCGCTATGTGTGGGGTTCGGAGAAGGACGGTCCACAAGGGCCTATTGTACGCCGCCTTACCTCACTTTTTTTCAAGAGGATATTTTGCACGGCTTGAATTCATGACATTCTCTTTCTAGTTGTCGGACAATATTTTCACAGAAGAACGGACATCTGCAGCACGCATAAACTGAAATCCTCCATTCCATGGATCTCAAATATAAATCCCACTTAAAATTCATTGATTTAAACGGCCCGCAAAATAATTTGACTTGCAGTGGCTTGGAATTAAATACTACTACAATTAACATTGAAAGTTTCATAAGTATTTCAAGGAGACCATCAACCAAGTCCAGAGAGTTTACAAAAATAAAGTAGTTAAAGAGTAAAACAACATAACAGTTGGAAGTACAACGAGCAAAACGGTGAGTTGCTGATCAGTGTATTTTATATACACCTTTTGAGTCAGTTTTAGTTAGTTTTTTGTCCCGTTTTGCACATATAAGTGTCGTATTAGGATAGTTTTTCTTTCTTTTGAGTCAAAGTGGTTAAAATTGTCAAATGGCGGAAAAGGAGCAAAAAGAGGGCAAAAGAGGAGATGCCAGAGCCGAAAACAGAGAAAGTGGCGAACGAGGGTGAAATCTGGACCAGTAGCGGCGCCTCAGTAGTCAAAGCGTGGGGCGCGCCGGTGTAGAAGCGAAGACTGGCGCGCTCGAGCAACAGTCACGAGGCGCGGCGCTAAACATCCGAGAACTACAGAAGATCTGGCGTCGCGGCGCCCGAACAGCGAATAGCGGGCGGCGCTAAAACACCCGACGGACAGAACTTCCGGCGTATGGCTTTATGCGAGGCGCGGCGCGGAAAAATTAGGTTTTGGGCGAATGCAGGTGGGCTGAAGAAAAGAGGAGGCGGCTATAAAAAGAGAACCACTAAGCGATTTTGAGGTTCCTTCGCACAACTCAAGACTTTTGCTTGATTGGATACCATTAATTTAGTAATTTTTTCCCTTTCTTTACTTTATTTCGATTTTGTATGATGAGCATGGAATTAGTTCTTGTCGTAACGATAGGAACTAATTCTCTTATAGGCTTTCTATGTTGAATTGCTTGAAACTTATGTTATAAATTAATGCATGCTTATGGTTATTGTTCTTATTGTGAGATCTATCCAATAATTGAGTTGAATTCTTGGTAATTAATTGACAACTAATTATCACTATATGATTTCTAATCAGATTCTGAAAA
Organism: Przewalskia tangutica; assembly: GCA_029844215.1. Lineage (NCBI taxonomy): Eukaryota > Viridiplantae > Streptophyta > Magnoliopsida > Solanales > Solanaceae > Przewalskia > Przewalskia tangutica. The sequence continues at coordinate 136,091,144 of CM056718.1, read as the reverse complement.
GGGAGGATTGTGAATATGCTGTAAGTTGGGTAAACATTCTTGGATTGGGGATGAAAATACCTCAATTATTTATGTAGCGTTGATGAGAGGCTTAACAACCCTAATTTTGCGCATTGTGCGTGACGGTCAACTAGATTTTTGTTCTTAATCCTCCTATAAAGTTACCCTTATCACCGAAAGGTAGGTAAGGAACGATACTGGGGTTGAGTGTTTATATAACCCTAACGGGAGTATAAAACGATTTCGTAAACCTGCTTTCTCCAAAAGAAAAATACCATAAGTAATGCATTAGTAAGTAACATAAGCGGATAGTGAGGATACATAGAAGCCCTATTCTCATCACTCCTGAAGTAAATCTTTATACTCTAAATAGCTTTTATAATTCTTAGTCATAAACAACCAATCAATCATTAATTCACCAAATAGATACTAGAAAATAGATAATTGGTACTTGAACCCTAATCCTAGAGGAAGATATTCGGTCTTATCTAAGACTATACTACTTGACACGATAACGCGCACTTGCGTTTAAAGTGTGTGCATCTTAACGCGCATCAAGTTTTTGGCGCCGTTGCCGGGGATTAGGCATAGTTCAATATCAAAGTTGTCTATTTTTAATTTCTAATTGGGTTTTTAACTTTTCTTTTAATTTTTAATTTTTACGTTTTTCTTTTGAAAATTCGAGTGCGTGATTTGTTATGCATTTTGATCTATTTCAGGAAGTCAGTTTATGCGAAGGAGAAGAGGAGCAGACACTCTCGTTCCCTTAAATCCAGAAATTGAGAAAACCTGCAAACAGAACAGAAAGAATCAGCGGATTGCAACTTTGTTAGAGATGAACGACGTTCAAAACAACAACGGGATGGGAGAAGGGTTAGGTGAGAATCAATCCCATCCAGGAATACCTAGACAAGCGCCAATAGACGTGGAAGAGAGTCCAATCCGGCCCGAGAAAGAAGTTTGGGAGATTATGTCTTGCAAGAGTGAATGGAGCACAGACTTGCATTAGGATCCTACTGATAGGAGCCAACAATTTGAAATAAACCGGCGATTACGGCATGATGCGGCCTGATGCAATTCGGAGGATCGCCATGGAGGATCACGTATGCGCATAGCTAATTCTTGGAGCTATGTGCCACTTTCGAATATAATGGCGTTGCGATGATGCGTCAGTTGAGGCTCTTTCCGCTCACTCGGGGATAGAGCAAAAGTATGGTTGAATTCCACGCCAGGATTCGATATTCACATGGCACGGTAGCGCGAAATTCCTAGCCAAGTTCTTTCCCCGTAAAGCGGCAAAATTGCGAGGAGTTGAACAACTTCTACGGTGATGAGAGTCCTTATATGAAGCTTGGGAAAGGTTGAGGATCTGAAGGAAGTGTCCACACCATTGCGTTGAGTTGTGGAACTTGATCCACATCTTCTACAATGGTGGCGATGACAACCGAACCATCATAGATGCGGCAGTGGAGCATTCATAGGAAAGCGACCCGACGCTCATGAGTTATTAGAAGATATGGCCACTAACAACCATGTCCTTGAAGAGAGGCGACTAGTGGGAGAAGAACCGTGAGTCCACGAGATAGATGCTATTCTTTGCCTTGAATGCCCAGTGGCTCTTACAGCGAAAGCGATTGCGTGACATCTGATGTCGATAAATGCGTCTGAGATGCCTAAAGGCGTGAGATATGTGGTGGCCCACATACATTTGATAGGTGTCCTTGGCGGATCCCAACAATATACGATGGAAGCGGCGAGTGTCAAGCGGTGAGGTAATTACCAGAGGCAACAGAACAACCCTACTCAAACACTTATAATCCGGGTGGAGAATCACCAATTTCTCATGGAAAGGAGATCGGGGCAGCAGAATCAATATCGAAGCGTGAACGGTACGAGCGGCGAGAACCAATATCGTGCGGCAAAATCGGTATGAAAGTCGATGTCGAGCAGCGATACGAATCAACGACCGCCACTCAAGCCCGGCGTCAACGATTGATACGCGATTCGAAGAAAAGCGACGCAGTGGCATTGTGGCAACAACTTCAATGCCTGCACCCGATTCGCGAAGCTAGATCCTCATTCAGAACACGGAAACTCAAGTGAGTCACCGCAGCAAGCAAACATCGAACCAGGGCATTGTCAGCAATCTGGTAAATCAGAAGCGATGTCGAGCGATGCGATTGAGAAGTGGAAGCGGTTGGAAGCAGCGATCACCTCAACCATAGTTGAAGCAAGCGAGTTAGAAAAGAGAAGGTGATTGAGCCTAGCCCAGTATAGAAAACTCGGAGAAGGAGTATCTGAGAGAAGATCTCTTTCCCAGAGACTACGTGAAGGCGGTTGATAAACAATTCTCCAAATTTTGGAGACATTGAAAAGTTGCATATCAACATACCTTTCATAGAAGCATTAGAGCAGATGCCCTCTATTTCAAGTTTATGAAGGAGATTTTGGGAAGAAGAAAAAGTCGGCGAGTACGAAATAGTAGCACTAATGAGAAGAGTGTAGTGCTATCTTGCGAGAAGAAGTTGCCACCTGCTAAAAGATCCGAGGAGCTTCACACTACCTTGCACGATGGCGGGGTAACTTGCAATGAGCTATGTGATTTAGGGGCAAGTATAAATCTAACGCCCTATCGGTATTCAAGAGATTGGAGTTGGGTGAGGCCAACCAACGCGATAAGCTGCGGCCAAGCGGGGCGATGGTTCATCCAAGAGGCAAGATCGAGGACGTAATTGTGAAAGTAGGAAATTCTTCTTTCCGCAGATTTCCTCATCCTCGATATGGAAGAAGGCGGAAATCCCGATCATATTGGGAGGCCATTCTAGCAACGGGAGAGCTTTGATTGATGTTGAAAGAGGAACTAACACTAAGGGTGGAGAATGAAGAAATGGTGTTTAAAGTTTTTAAACACATCATTGAGCCACCAACAATAAGTGGGTGCTTTGCAATCGGCACCATCAAACCCCATGCGGCCATTACAAGTCAACCAAAGCGATGAGCGAAAGCAAGCATGGTTTGCCGAAATGCCACTAAAGGAGGTAAGTGTTCTGAACTCCCTATGCGATAATGCCAAAAGAAAAGAAAAGAAAACGCCAAATGTGGAGGAAATGGATAGGTTGGGGCTTAATCCACGGGGTTATTAAGGCTAAGGAACTTGCGTCGGCTAAAAGGCGTTAAAAACAGCTACGTGGGAGGCAACAACGCTTTCAATTTTGTTATTTTAATTTGGTCTTTAGTTAATTTTATTTTGTCTAAGAAACGATCTCACGGTCTTGGGGTTTTGTGTTTGTCTTTGTGATTGGCAGTGCAGGAAATAAAGCGAAGAAAAGTAAATTCCCGAAAAGCGGGTAGCGCCGCTGAGCGAGCGCGGCGCTAAAAGAAACAAGCAGTTTAAGCGCGCGGCTAAAAGCTGAAAGTTTGCAGTCTAGGCGCCATGGCGCCAGTAACAGAATGGCCGCTAAAAGTCCCGGCGAGGAGATTAGGCGCGCGCTAAAAGCGAGGCGCATGGCGAAATTCGAAACTTAAAACGCCAAAAATCAAATTTTCCCAAATTTCCAATATCAAAACCTAACTTTCCCTCTCCAAACCCACGAAATTCAGAAATTTGCCCACAAATCCTCCACAAACCAACCCAACCACGACTTAAACTCTTAAATTCCTAAAATCCCCAACTATCTCAAACAACGAAGCTCCATTCCATACCCTCAAGCCAATTGAAACAAGAGCGTGAAGCTCTCGTAAAAGGTAATCCCTTTCCTTGTTCTTGAATCCTACTACTGAAGTCATAGAAAGTAGTCGTTTGGAGGAGTATTATAGTTGGAGTAGTTTGGGTGCTGAAAAGTGATTGCGAAGGTTGTGGGTAGTGAGTAGAAAGGTTGAAGTTTGGGGGTGTGGTATTCGCTGCTAGTGTTGAGTGTGTAGGAGACAGTTGTGCCACTAAATTGAAAGCTCCAGAAACTGTTTTAACCATGGCCACCAGAAAAAGAAGAGGCTCCACATCCACCCCAACCCCACAATATGACGAAAGTAGGTTTGTAAGCTACGAAGCCTCTCAAAGATACAAAAAGCGATACGGACCCTTAATACGAGAAGGGAATGGACTACCAGAGGGCGTCATTTGGAGAAGGAGATGTTTATGAGCCCATTCGGGCGATGATTGAGTTAAGGGAGTGGAGAAAATTTGTGAACCCGGAGAAGATAACACCAGCAAACACAACAATGGTGCGAGAATTTTATGCCAACTTTCCGGAGAAGGTGGAAAGAGGATGCTTTGTAAGGGGAAGCTATGTGTCGTGACGGCAGAAAATATTAATATACAATTGAAAACAGTTGATGTTGAAGAAAGAAGTGATTGGAATCACTTTAGAACATGGTCTAGAAGCATTGACCACATCGACTGGAATGCGTTGCGAACAGTGAGCTACCCTGGGCTGCTTTTGAGATTGGAAGAAATGGATCGAGAGCACTGAGCAGGTGCCAATTCAACAAGGTAGCTAAGGCTTGGTTGTATTTTGTCAGTGCCCGCATGATTCCATCCACGCACTTCACCAGAGTGCCAGAAGATAGGATTAAGTTGATTTATGGAATTATGAGGGGGCTGACAATTGATGTGGGGAAAGAAATAGTGCAGAGCATTGAAGAAATCAGCAGGTTGGCGACGACAGGTGGATTGGGACATGGCTCAGTTATCACCAAGCTATGTCACATGAGTGCGGTCCCACAACTACCCACTGATACTCATGAAAGAAACCAACTGCCGGTGTCCTATGGGATAGTGCACTCCTTTCCAGACCCTAGCCCCGGCGGAGCGGAGAGTACAACCACAAAGTGGCGGCAGCGAAGCGCCATGGATGAAGATGAGCACGAAATAGGGGCTCAATATGGCGAGACCCGATCGCCCAACCACGGGGCGAGAACCTTCAGAGCCCACAATGGGGCAATTGTACCAACATCGAGGAGATGATGCGGACGCGCAAACAGTAGTACAAGGACGGCAGAAACAAGGCAACAAATCGACGAATGTTGCGCTTGTTCAACCAATGGTCGATGCACTATCCACCGCCACCACCACCATTCTAGCCAAAGTCTGTAAGTGTCTTTTTCTTTTATTTTCTTTGAGTCTTGCACACATTGGGGAAAATGTGTGATTTAAGTTTGGGGGTGTTTTATTTGTGTGTCATGTTATGTTTTATTTAAGTCTTTTTATTTGTTTTATGTTTATTTTGAGTCACCAAAATTTTTTCCTTTTTGAGTCATAATTGCCTGTCAAAGATCATGTATGCTGTAGTTGCTAGAAATACCTAGTGAAGTAAGGTGGAATAATGTAAAGGAATTGAAGCAACTATCTAAACACTTAGGTTAGATATGCCAAAAACTCACAGAATCTGTCTATTTGGAGTTTATTGCTTGAGTTATGCATGCTAAATGATAAATGTTTATGTGTTATGATTGCTTGCTATTTGAGGCAAAATAGTTAGGATATGCATGTTAGGGAGATGACTCAGACATTTCTTTGATAGTCAATTCGTACCATTCTTTTCTATCCTGTACTTTAAAAAAAATATCCCTAGTCAGCCCCATTGAGCCTAAATTTGAAACTTCTTCTTTGACACCCTATATTCCCACAAATTGTACCATAAGTGAAAATATGAAATAGTGGAATACATTGTGTTAAAAAGAAGAAACAAAAAGAGTAAACAAGTTTGATGCACCCCAATGGAAAAGTAATAAGAAAGAGGCAAAAGCCTAAGTTTGGGGGTGCCTATTAGTATAATACATTTCACTCTCCCAAAACAAAATAGGGGAAGGATAGAATTGAAGTGAAGGAAAAAATCAAAAGAAAAAGGGAAAAATTGAAAAGCCAAAGAGCTTATGGTACAGAAAAATGAGCCTAAATGCCTATCTTTACCAACCCCCACCTAAGCCTACATTACAACCCTTAAAGTCCTGAAGATCTCTTTTATGCATATCCAGAATTAGTGGAGAATAGCAAGTAAGCATGTCATAGGAATTCTTGAATTTATATGCATGATTTAGTATATTGACTTCCATTAAGCATGGTGAATATGAGTTTGCGAAATACTTAGCTTCATGTGTTTAGTGTGCTGAAAATTTCATGCTATATGTTCCTGCATATTATTCTGCTAACCTTCATGTTTTTCTAGTTAACATTTATGCAGCAAAAGTGATTAATGACAGGGAGTCTTTTATTTTTCGTTTCTTTGAGTCTTTTACTTTATTTCTTTCTATCTTTGCTCGAGGGCGAGAAAAGGTTAAGTTTGGGGGTATTTGATCAGTGTATTTTATATACACCTTTTGAGTCAGTTTTAGTTAGTCTTTTGTCCCGTTTTGCACATATAAGTGTCGTATTAGGATAGTTTTTCTTTCTTTTGAGTCAAAGTGGTTAAAATGGTCAAATGGCGGAAATGGCGGAAAAGGAGCAAAAAGAAGGCAAAGAGAGATGCGAGCAGCAGAGAAAGTGGCGAGCAGCGAAATCGGACCCGGCGCGCGCCTCAGAGCGAGCGCGGCGCCCAAGATTCGAAGGCGAAGGCTTCGTGTCGCGGCGCCCTCGAGCAGCGAATCACGCGGCGCGCGAAACATCAGGAACTACGAAGATCTGGCCGCGGCTACCAGCAGCGAATAGCGGTAGCGGCGCCAAAACACCGGACGGATTACAGAACTTCGGCGCGCGGCCATGCGAACGCGCGTAGCGGAAAAAATTAGGTTTTGGGCGAATTTAGGCGGGCACGAAGGAAAAGAGGAGCGGTTTGCGGCTATAAAAGGAGAACCCTAAGCGATTTTGAGGTTCCTCTTACCTGACTCAAGACTTTGCTTGGAGATTGGATACCATTAATTTAGTAATTTCTTTTCCCTTTCTTTACTTTATTTCGCTTTTGTATGATGAGCATGGAATTAGTTCTTGTCGTGTCGATGGCTAGGACCTAATTCTCTTATAGGGCTTTCTATGATGAACTGCTTGAAACTTATGTTATAAATTAATGCATGCTTATGGTTATTGGTCTTCTTGTGAGATCTATCCAATAATTGAGTTGAATTCTTGGTAATTAATTGACAACTAATTATCACTATATGATTTCTAATCAGTTACGAAAAGGGGATTGTGAATATGCTGTAAATTGGGTAGACATTCTTGGATTGGGGATGAAAATACCTCAATTATTTATGTAGCGTTGATGAGAGGCTTAACAACCCTAATTTTGCGTATTGTGTGTGACGGTCAACTAGGTTTTGTTCTTAATCCTCCTATAAAGTTACCCTTATCACCGAAAGGTAGGTAAGGAACGATACTGAGGTTGAGTGTTTATATAACCCTAACGGGAGTATAAAACGATTTCGTAAACCTGCTTTCTCCAAAAGAAGAATACCATAAGTAATGCATTAGTAAGTAGCATAAGCGGATAGTGAGGATACATAGAAGCCCTATTCTCATCACTCCTGAAGTAAATCTTTATACTCTAAATAGCTTTTATAATTCTTAGTCATAAACAACCAATCAATCATTAATTCACCAAATAGATACTAGAAAATAGATAATTGGTACTTGAACCCTAATCCTAGAGGACGATATTCGGTCTTATCTAAGACTATACTACTTGACACGATAACGTGCACTTGCGTTTAAAGTGTGTGCATCTTAACGCGCATCAGTTGCCTACCTAGAAATTGCAGTACCCAAGCTAGTACTATAATTTATTTCCTGAATTTCCACTTTTTCGTGTATAAATTCTACATTGGGTGACGCTCGAAGGAATCGCTTCATCTCCTCCATCATTTTCATTCCCTTATGACTGAATTCTACAGAAGTCACAACACATATTTTCTCAAGTGCAGTTGCAGATGACAATACATACTTCAAAGATTCCATTTCAACTTCATTACACTGCATGAGGTCCATATCGACGCTTTTGAGATGTTTCAGTGAACTATGTGGCTTTACTTGGGACCCCGAGGGATGTATAACACGGACCACGCTTTTGAGTTCCTCGACATTTTTCTTCGACAGAAAGAGAATCCAGTGATCAATATCAGGAAAAAACTCGGCATGGAGTTAGGAACCAGGAAGCTAAATTTCCGTAGTGATCCTTGATGGATTAACAGAACTTGGTAAATAATTGTTTTCTGGAGGATTGGTCCTTTTTCAACGTTACCATCAAACACTAATTTAGAACGTACTACCCATTTGTACCTCCATTCTCTTGAAAAAACACCTGTCCTTACAGCACCACGAAGAGTCAAGCATCCTAAAATCTTCTCAAGAACATTACAAGGCAAATTGCTAATTCTATCGGCAGCATAGCTCTCTCCACCCCTCTTATTAGTGTTCATAATGGGAACTCTGCAAATTGAGAATAAGATGGTCAACTCATTATCACCACCTTTTATTCGTTCTCAAACTTTGCATAGCGATTTAGAGACAGAAAAAGGAGGAGGGTAAATGCAACAACCCTTTTTACCTATATTAATTTTTCACTCTTCAACCAAAATCCTACAAAAGAAAATACAAAAAAAAAAATATTCTAAAAATCCAGCTAAAACAGTTTTACCATAAATTCGATCAACAGGTTCCTTTACCTTTATGGGTTCATTACACGATTCTGGTTGTAAATATATCTACACAGCCAGTGAAAATTCACAACATATTAAAACAACTATCTTATATTCCGATCAAGAAAAATCAATAGTTAATGTCCCGCATATTCGATTAACAAATACTATTAGTAATAAGTAATTTCAATTTGTCACAGAATACATCTTTTAGATATCCATTCTACGCACGTCGAAGGAAATATATGTGTATAGGCGAATTGAGATAATGAGGGTTTTACTCTGAGAGAAAATGATTAGAACTTTTTAGTTTTCACTTATCGAACTCCTTTGATAAATCATAATGAAGAGTAGGGATGGCAGATCGGTACAATTTTGCAAATTTCGCACCACACTCGCCCAGCTGAGGTGGGTATGAGTATAACTTTGGTGGGTAGTAGGCGGATATGCGTTTTGAAAATGTACCCGCCGCGGGTGACGGGCAGGTGGTGGATTTGCAGTTATATCCGCCTCATACCATGTGGTGCATGTTTATTTAAGTGATTCATGGCATTTTGCTAGTCTTATTACTATTCTTGAACCTATACAAGATTTAACAACTATAAAGAAGAGTTACTAATTATTGAAGGGGAAGATTAGGGTTGTTGTTGTGCCTATATTAGGGTATTTAATGATATTTGGTGTGGTTAGAGTAGTGCTTTTGGATCAATTGTGGTTGATGGTGGTGGTAAGTACAATGTATTTGATAGGCGGGCAGCGGATATCCACTTGGGTGATGGAACGGGTATGGATTTAGGAATTTAACCACCGAGGCAAGCAATAGTCATAAGTATTAGACTCTAAAGCATCATTTCATGCCACTTCGCGGAGAGAACTCTTTGAGAAATATGTCCCTGGAAACCTTGGTAAAGAACAATCTTGCGAGATTGTTGGCAAATGTATTGTAAAGATCATATCGAATGGGGTACAATACTAAAGGTCCTCGGACTTCCAGGCGGTTTTTCTTTTAGGCAGCTGTTCACCGTAGAGTAGATCGTTTAACACCTGCGGCACAAATCCATTTTTGACCTATTGGTTCTAGTATCATAGGCGATCGAACGGCCGCCCCCTAATTACTAGACCAACCTGGAACTGAAGGATGTGAGGCATATTCTCGACCTGAGAAAGAACTTAATCTTAGATGGCCAATTAGCCAGTGAAGGCTATACAACAGTCTTTCATGGCGATACTTGGAAGATCTCAAAGGGTGCGATGATTATTGCTTGAGGCAAAAAGAGTGGTACTCTTTACATGACATTAGAAACACGTTGTTCAATTGCAGTGGCAACAGACAGAGATAGTCCTACTTTGTGGCACCAGAGACTTGGACACATGAGTGAAAAATGAATGAAGGTTATGCACTCGAAAGGAAAACTGCCGAGTCTTTAGTCAGTTGATATTGACACAGGTGAAGGATGTATTTTCAAAAAGTAAAAAAGAGTAAGTTTTCAAATAGGGACTAGGCCCTCCGAAGCAAGAGAAACTTGAACTTGATCACTATGATGTTTGGGGACCAATAGTTATCTCATCAATTGGTGGGAAACAATACTTTGTGACTTTTATTGATGATCATGTTAGGCGATTTACAAATGCTCACGCAAGTGCACGTATCGTTCACAAGTAATATAGTCTGATAAGACCGAAGATCGTCTTCATAGACGCGATGCAGATGTTCGTCATTGCATAGACAAAACATAGATAAAGCCGTTCCATAGGCTTTTATGAAATGCATCGTTGTATAGACGCGATGCAGATGCTCGTCGTTGCATAGACGAAACATAGATGAAGCCGTTGCATATGCTTAGATGAAATAACGTCGTTGCATAGACACGATGCAGATGCTCGTCGTTGAGTAGACGAAACATGGATAAAGTCGTCGCATAGGATTTTATGAAATGCGTCGTTGCATAGACGCGATACAGATGCTCGTCGTTGCATAGACTTAGATGAAATGATGTCGTTGCATAGACGCGATGCAGATGTTCGTCGTTGCATAGACGAAACATAGATGAAGTCGTTGCATAAGCTTAGATGAAATGACGTCGTTGCATAGACGCGATGCAGATGCTCGTCGTTGCATAGACGAAATATAGATGAACCTGTTGCATAGGCTTAAATGAAATGACGTTGTTGCATAGACGCGATGCAAATGTTCATCGTTGCATAGACGAAACATAGATGAAGCTATTGCATAGGCTTACATAAAAGGGCGTCGTTGCATAGACGCGATGCAGATGTTCGTCGTTGCATAGACAAAACATATATAAAGCCGTTGCATATGCTTTTATGAAATGCGTCGTTGCATAGACGCGATGCAGATGCTCGTCGTTGCATTGACGAAACATAGATGAAGCTGTTGCATAGGCTTAGATGAAATGTCGTCGTTGCATAGACGCGATGCAGATGCTCGTCGTTGCATAGACGAAACATAGATGAAGTCGTTGCATAAGCTTAGATGAAAGGGCGTCGTTGCATAGACGCGATGCAGATGCTCGTCGTTGCATAGACGAAACATAGATGAAGTCGTTGCATAAACTTAGATGAAATGACGTCGTTGCATAGACGCGATGCAGATGCTCGTCGTTGCATAGACGAAACATAGATGAAGTCGTTGCATAGGCTTAGATGAAATGACGTCGTTACATAGACGCGATGCAGATACTCGTCATTGCATAGACGAAATATAGATGAAGCCGTTTCATAGGCTTAGATGAAATGACGTTGTTGCATAGACACGATGCAGATGTTCATCGTTGCATAGACGGAACATAGATGAAGCCGTTGCATAGACTTTTATGAAATGCGTCGTTTATGGGCGTATCTGCTTTGTGACCCGTCTGGGTTGAGATAGCGTCATTGCATAGACGTTGTGTGTTTGTAACCCGCATGGGCTTATTGTTGTGCTCTTGCCTTTGCTGATATGAAGATCCTGCACTCAAAGAAAACTTAGTGAGTTTTAGAAAATGAGTGGTTGATTAGCGTCGACTTTGTAGCTTTGGCTCTTGACGCTTGCATTCTTGGTTTCGACTTAAGACCTAGTTGGCCTGTTTTTTTCCTGTATATTGTCATTTTCTTGCAGTGAATTCTTAAAATGTCTCAGTTTCTGGTAAATGAAGATGTTGAACTTTTAACTGGGTAAGGTTGAATCTTAACGCTATCAAGGCGATCAGGTAAGTAATTTTTTTTATCATGAATGAAAAGCTAATGCGAGAATATGGACAATGTACAATTGAGTAGAAGAGAATGCAACCCTCAAAATATGCCTCAGTCATGTGTAGGTAGTCATGGATGTAAAATATATGAGGATGCTAAACTCTCCAATGGACAAAATCGAGTCATGTGTAAAACAATGAAGAAATCTTTCTAATGGTGTGACCGAAACCGATGTGACTGCCTACGTATCCCGCCGAGGGAATCAGGTCAGAGCGTAGTTTGTGATGCAAAAATAAGGATTTTTAAGATTTTAAAATGATGTGAGGCCGAAGCCAATGTGGCCGCCTACGTATCCCGCAGAGGGAATCAGGTCAAGACGTAGTTCATGATGCAAAAAATGATTGTACAATTTTAAAAAAAATGAGACCGAAGCCAATGTGGCCGCCTACGTATCCCGCTGAGGAAATCAGGTCAAGACGTAGTTCGTTGCAAAAAATAATAATTTTATGTAATATGCATTTTGTTGTTTTTTCTGAAAAAATGGAAGACAACATTACGTTCTGACTTCAGTTGATACCAACAATTAGTATTGTGCATAAGGATTTTCATTTATTGCTTTCAGTCTAACCGAGATTGGCTCCGGTGTAATTCACACAGCTTCAGATGGTACCTCAGACATACCTGAGTGTCGACACACCAGCTTGCATTCAAGGTTTCGAACTATACGTATCCTCATGTTTCAAATGCCTCACTAAAAGAGAGTCTCATCCACACATATATTCCAGTATTTTAAATTTTGGGACGTTTAGAGAAGTACGCTCACACTCAAAAGGATGTTCAATGCATGCAATTGTGATACCATAGGCTTGGCCATTATGTAAGTATCCACTAATGTAAGAACCCTCAGTGTAGGATCATGTAGGGCTTGTTACGGGCTTGTAATGTAGGTTTGGGGGAAGGGATGAATATCATTTGGGTAAAAAGTGACTAATCCTTCCTCGAGCGTGCTTGATATTTGTGTGCTTTAATGTTGGCCTGCTTTCTTTTTGTCCCAATTTTTCTGTACTGACTTCTTTTTGAATCTTTCGTTTGGAGCCCCCTTTTTCCAAAATTATTCTCTCATTTTTTTTATAATGTCGGGGCTTTTGATTTCTTCTTTTTGTGAAGTCGTCATTTGTGTTTTTCTTTTCCCTTTTGGGACTTTGATAATTTTTGTCTTTGCAAACTTCGACGCATAATTTTTCAGCCACTTGCACATTTCTAAAGCGCTCAAGGAGGTCGGGTCAAGAGAGGGATAGTGCGCACGCACTCAGAAAGGGTATGAGTGTAATATGCGATTGTCGAAAGAATAAGTTTTAGGCTCAAAAGGGGTGTACTACGGATAATGTTATTTGGTAGGCTGAAAAAGCTCAAACGGGTCAAAGAAAGCCTACGATCATTTTCTACACCGAGTGTTACTCAGGATTTCGCCTCAACAAACATTCAGGCCAAGTTCTAGATCACAATGCAATGCAATTGAACTTATTCAAAAACTCACCACACAATGCATATGAAACGATGAGGTTGGTTTCATTCTTATCTTGGAAAACATGCAAGACCATGTCATTTACGGGTGTGAATAAGAGGTACCAAAAGAATCTATGGTTTACCATAGAATCAACTCATACTAATTATTACCTTTTTTTTTATGCACACTTCTAACTGTGTTGATATCAATAAAGTCAAACAATAATACTTAAAAAATGTTTTTGTATTTTTGAATAACATTTTTTTTGTATTTTTGGATAATTTTTTTTTGTATTTTTTGAATAAATAGTACTGAACCCGAATAGGGTTGCCTACGTATCCCGCCGAGGAAATCAGGTGCGCGTAGTTCATTCAGATATGTTATAAAAATGTATGGTTAAAAAAGAATTCATGCATGAAAGGATAGTAAGAGTAAAACTGTGCAAAATAAATGATTGTCCATTATGGGACGAATGCAAAGTAAAAAATGTGTAAAATAACAAATGAATGTCCATGATAGGATGAATGCAAAGTAAAATAACTGTCCCTGGTAGGATGAATGCAATGAAAGTATGATTGTCAATGATAGAATGAATGTAATAAAATGAATGTTCATGACAGAATGAATGTAATGCAAAATGACAGTTCATTATATGATGAATGAGACGAATGAGTGAGTCAAATGCGCTCTTTATTATTATTTTATATTTTTTTATTTTTGTGGTGTCGAACCCAAAATGAGTTGCCTACGTATCACAGTGGTGAGAATCAGACACACGTAGTTCAGGATGATTATGCTGTAAAATGCATGATAAATAATTATGTAATCAATACTAGACATATCAATTGAATTTGAAAATATGTATAAAGATACGAAATATAGAAGAACTGAGAGCGGTGTCTCGTTGAATCTGGTATAAACTGACTTCTATTAGTCAACATAACTTCTGCTCATTTTTGTGATAATTTTTTCTTCTTCTTTTCTGGCCGCCCTCGACTGTTTGCGAGGACGGTTTTCCTGCAAAAATATGATAATGGGTGAGAGTAAGAAAGTCACAAAAATAATAAAATGCAGGGGTGTGACAATATAGTCAAAGACTCCCCTGAGTGGTTCGACCAGACTGGTGGTTGATGTTTCACAAAGTCCAAGTCGCGCTGTTCAAGAGCGATTTACGCAGTAGAAGTCCTGATTGCAATGTGACAGCAAAAAGTGCAAAATGTAAATGTTCGTGTCCGGAGTTACAAAAAGGGTAATTGTCACGCCCATTTCCGACCGCGACTTTATTTTCTAAAAACTCCTGCTTAATAAGAATGTTAGGAAATGAAATAAATGCTAAAAGGTTAAAAAGGTGCTTAAAAGGTGCTAGCATATTAAAATGCTAAAAGTGGAAAAAGTGCTAAAATATTAAAATGCTAAAGGGGCTAGAAAGGCTAAAATGCTAAAGTGCTAAAAAGTGCTAAAGGGTTCGCGGAGTCGCCACCTAATTTGTTTGGGTGAATTAGGACACCTAAATGTCAACTAGGTTAAAGTCAACGTTAACTCCATTTTAATGGTCTGCTAAACTTAATGAGATTCCGGACAAGGGTTCTTTATTAATCTAGAGGGAAGGGGTTAGGCACCCTCTAAGATCCGCTAACTTGCGGTTATCCTGCCAAACCTAGGGTAATCATTATGTTAAAAATGCGTGTTTTGAAAATATAAAAGATGCTTCAAAATTTTTATGAAAGGAGGCTTGATAAAAGTTTGTAAGATTAATGCTATAAAAAAATATATATATAAAGTTTAAAAGTGTGCATTTATATTGTTTATGATGTAAGCGGTGCAAAGTTGATTTATGGACTATAGGTATGCATTTATCTGCGAAATCAGAGAAGTGGTGCGTTAGTTTTAAATATGTCATTCTAACGATTAGGCAAAAGATTAAATATGAATGACAGGCCTAAGATAGATAAATTAGAAGTGTGTTTCAAGTTTTAAAGCTAACCACCCCATTTCATGTATTCAAGGATTAATTGTTCTAGACAACCTATTAATTACAAAGT
The DNA here is from genome assembly GCA_029844215.1 of Przewalskia tangutica. Classification (NCBI taxonomy): domain Eukaryota; kingdom Viridiplantae; phylum Streptophyta; class Magnoliopsida; order Solanales; family Solanaceae; genus Przewalskia; species Przewalskia tangutica. The sequence goes on along the minus strand of CM056718.1, from coordinate 136,075,838 downwards.
TAAATAATTAGGCAACAATTTAAACAAATAAGATAAAAGGTGGATATGATCGCGGCGGTTTTCAAGATGTGTGGCGACATCATCTTATCCTATTTTATCTTAGGAATACTGAAGCGGGAATGCGAATGCGGATGCACGTGGACGCGGGTTGTCATTTGAAGTAGCTCGTGATGAGTCTCGCTGTGAGACTCTTCGTTTTGCTCCGATGCATTTCATGTAAAACAAAGGAAGATAAGGATTAGTACATGTCCAAATTTTGTTGAATCATATGTGGCATTAGTATAAAATCTAAACACATATAGCCCCCATTTAAATGTGTATGAACGCAAATAAGGTTGGAGACATCATCAGGCAAACGATAAAATAATCAACTGGGCTTTTGCCCAAGCTCTCGTGTAGGCCAAGCATACAAGACAGAAGCAAAAAATGAAACCTGGGATTCTGCGTAGTAGTTTTGTTATAACTGGGCCACGGGTATTTCAACAAAAGAAAAGACAATATATGGAGACAATTATAGCATGATACAATAGCCCTCTAACAGTACCAATAAAATTATAAAGGGGATGAACTCTGAACCAGCATAGCTTTGATACTTAAGTAGATAGGAATAAATAAGAAGCAGCTTATATGCGACATTTATTCTAGCAATCATTTTTATATGCGAGTATGTTTTATCTTAATTGGCCTATACATCTTCATATCAAGCATGGGTTTTGGGGATGCAAGATAATCCTAATTAGACAAGAAGTATGACATACGATATAGGCGAGGCAGAATCACACCAACAAGAACCAGATTAATATCAAGGCAGAGGGAATAGGACTACGTCTGCAGAAACAGTGGTATGCCCAGTTATGGAACCACCAATTCTTGATAAGCATATTTAGTTTGGAGAGAATATATGACTTGACCAAATACCAAGACATTTCTTAGTTCAGATGAAATATTTTCAATCATTTATGAGGACAATTCTACTTGCTTAATGCTTTCTAAGACAAGATTGCATTCAATTCCTGGTATACTGCATGGTTATTGAATGCAAACAGGGAGTACAACACACATGTATAGTCAAATTCGGCATTACAAATAATTCCGTAAACCTTACTGCAATTTTAAAGCCCAAGAGAGATAGGTTCACAATGTCCAGTGTTTCAAGCTTAGTATGGACACTACATAAAGTCTAAACTCCATAAATGTACCCAAAAAAAAGACAAATGCGCATGGGCTGCGAAATCCACGACACAATCCCACAGCAGTCTCAAGGGACATGATTGGATATTATATTGATTTGAAATTTAGTGAAATGTACACAAAAGCACACATCGTATTAACACCTTAACATGACATAGTGAAGTTTAGAGGTCATAAACCATATGGCAAGTTTAACTAGTTTAGCATATAACATCTTCACATCTTACTGGGAGGACCAATTAAGAAGATTAGCAAAAAAAAACAACCAAGGCATGATTCTGTATTACCTAATCCTACTATGACTAGCAAGTATCCAGAACATCCTTTAATCGAGGTTAGTATTGACACTGTATCCATTTAATACACCACAAGACGTGCTTCTTAAGAATCCAAACACACTAAGTTCAATCATAACAAATGTTATTAAAACGAATTAACAAGCGCAGTCACGAACATTAATAGCAAATAATATCAACTAAAACAGGTTCAGTAATCAATTTAGGACACTTAAGCCATCGCACGAAACACATGTTACCCACATTAATATCAACTGAAATCTAAGACTAAAAGGGTAAAATATTACCTTCTCCGGGCAGCGAACCGAGGCAGCGTATCAAATCGTCGACTCGCTCGGGTTTTGGTTTTGCGATGCGAATAAGAGGGCAAAGTTTGTTTGCTGATTTCTTGGCTGAAATTGAAAGCGGTTTCAACTTCCCGCTTCGTGATGCTAACGGTGCGTGTTGAGCCCCCTCACTCCCGATGTTCTGCCCTTGCATGTCTAAAAATGCTCAATTTATAGCCTCCAATTGGGTTTCATTTTAGGGTAAGTTTTAAGGCTGATTTTGGACAATTTGTGTATCGATTTTGTCGGATTTCTTGGTGTAAAATCGATTGAGGGTTGGTTAAGGTAAGTTAATATTCTGGAGCGATTGGCTTTAGCGATTTTATGGGCTGATTTGTTTCCATTTCTTTGGTCAGTACAGGGGCGTCGATATGGTAGTGGATTTGTGGGGGTGATTCGCCGGATTCTACGGCGAGAATCCCGGCATGGCGAGGTGGCGTCGACAGGTTAAAGAGGATGAAGGCTTAGGGCGTTTTTAGGGCATCTGTTTTTTGAGAGGGAGATAAAGGGCTAAAGGGTTATCTGTCTGTGGGCTGCTGGTGAAAGGAAATAAGGGGGCCTGGGGCGAGTTGGGCCTGCGGTAGTGGGCTGGTTTTAATTAATTAGGGTATTAGTTTTAGGAGTTAATTTTAGGTAAAATTAATTTGGGTAGTGTATTATTAATCAATTATTGGTAAAATAAATGCGAGTGTGCTATTTAATTAGTGCTTAATATTTATAATGCGATGCCGTTATTGAAACTTATTAATTATGCGTATTCTGCGAAGTTAAATTAAAATTGAATTGAGTTTAGATTAAATTATTTAAATGCTAAATGTAGGTATGATATTTAAAGATTGTTTAATGCTTTTACTTAAAATGCGGTGCTATTATTTAAAATCTTATTTATTGTGCATTATTATTTAATTTAAAATAAGTTATGAAATTGCTTTGCGTATTAATAAATGCAACTATGCTACTTGACACGACGTCATTGCTAAATTATTTATTTTATGTATTTATTATTAATTATTAAGAATTGTTTGACAGGGCTTAAAATTAATAAACGCGGGCGCGAGACTCTAAGTGCTTAATACTCTACATAAAATGCGGTGTTATTATTAAATTGCTTATTTATGCCTGTATTAATGTTTTATCGCTGCATTTTTTATTATTTAAAATTATTTGAAAATTGGTGTAATTTTATAGTTAATGACTGGGCGGGAGGGTCAAAATTGGGTGTCAACAGTAATTATTTTTTTAAAATATGTCCATAATTGAAAGGATAATTATTGCTTTGAATGATATGTACATAATTGCTAGCGACAAACAATAGTAAATAAAAACATGCAAATCAAGCATGCGCCCTAATATGTATGTGACCTCTCTTATGCTAGAGGTGAGCCTAAACGCCAAATATGCGATATTATGATAAATAAGTCCAAGCCGTTAAACTGCAATGTTTTGTTGGAAATGACGACCAAATGGCGGTGCACTTTTTCCAATTTCGGCGTGTCATGATCAGGCTTGGATTCGTCTATCATTATCACGCTACACATATATGCTTATTGGTCGTTGGGTTGTAAAACCCATCGACAATTGGTGAATTCCCTAATTGTGGAGACGATACCAAGGTCCGATCCACCTAAGATGTATGCATGCATGACTTAAAAAATAAAGGGTGGTATAGCTCTATCCTAATTTTGCTAAGATTTGGCTTACTAGATGCAAGGTTTCCGAGCGGACTACTCGAGCGAGAAGGCTACGCGGCCACCGATTGGATCAGATTCTCCGCGTAAAATGCCAACTCTCCTAAATTTGGATATTTGAAAGAAATTTGCGGGTGTGCAAAGCACACCTCGCGTGTAGTGTGTGATAGTGTAAATTTTCCAGAATGGAGGAAATATGAGCGGAATGACAATTTAAGGAAAGCAGTAAAAGAATGTAGCAATTAAAGTAGTTAATTACAAAATAAAAGCAAACAATATAAAACATTTGCAACAAATATAAAGCAAAATAAAGCGCAATATTTAATTAACCTGGGTTTGCTATGATCAAGAACTTGATATTTCCAGCGGAGTCGACATGCTGTCGCGCTCGTTTTTGACCTCGGGGTCTGAACGGTATCCACAACGTTGCTCTTTGGCGTGGTTCCCTGGATGGAGCAATAATGCTGATTTTGAGGAGTCGTCACCTAATTAGTTAAGTGAATTATGACACTTGATTTATTGCAATAAAAATACTGCAATTAATTTCCGTTTAATGGTCTGCGAAATTAATGAGATTCTGGATCAGGGTTCTTTATTATCCTAAAGGGAAGGGGTTATTCGTTCAAATCTAGGTTAATTATTTATTGCCCTTTTTTATTCTACATATTTTAAGCAGTTTTCATAATTTACAATTAAAATGGAATGCAATATAGAATAATAAAACTAAAATCGAATAAAACTTCGGGACATCTTTTAGCCCTTTTTAGGCCTTCTGCACAAGATGATCTCCGGGTACCTGCATAAACACTTAGTAAAAGTGTTAGTAATAGAATAAATAATTTTAAAGCAATGACAAGAATTAATAAGTAAAGCCAAAAATAAATCCGTCTTTTATACGGGGGAGGCCTTGAAAATCAGACGGAGATTCCTTCATCTGCCAATATTGTTAGAAACAATAAAATAAATAAAACCTTCAAATCCGCGCCAAAACAATAATAGTTTTAAACACGGATGGCTCAGATATATAAAAATAAAGTGGGACATCCTAAACAAGTCCGGCTGCGAAAATTCTCCCCGCCAGCGCATGTTGGTTATCCTGTGTAAGTAGAAGAAATCATCAACGCCCAGAAAATTTCATTTTATTTTATTTTCCGTCTTTGCAACTGTGGAGGCCTCAAAAATGGACGGATAACTTTTTCATTGGCCAGAATGTAGTATCTGTTCAAAATCAGTATTATAACTGTCCGAAATAATCTTAAAGCAGTAATTTTTTTTAACCAAGAAGCCAACAACAATTTTGCTCAATGATACGGTAGTGATTTAAACAAAGCTCAGTAAGACAATAGTACTTTGGCCAGAATCACATCGATTTTACCCCAAAAACATAACACTAGATTCAAACCCAAATGCCGCAAACTAGTCGGATATAGCAAAAACAACGAAAGTGCAACATCTGTTCATAGTCGGTTTAAGAAAAAAAGATAAAGGGAGGCAGAATCATAAATATCAGTCCCGAAAAAAGTAGCCCAACAACAGAGACATAACAAACGCAAACGGTCTGCGAAACAATAGAAGCAACAACAATATGGTTCACCGAAAATTTCATAACGTCGCCAGAGTTTTAAAACTCCATCCAGATACCCAAAAATAAGGAAATCAGTCCATTAGCCAAAAACGCACAACATATACCAAAATAGAGTAAAAAACCAAGGTCGCCGGAGTTTTAAAACATTCCGGCGAGATTCAATAAACAAGAAAGTCAGTCCATTAATCAAAGCAAGTACATATACCCAAAAATAAAGCAAAAACCCAAGGTCGCCGGAGTTTTTAAGAACTCCGGCCAGGTGCCAAAAATTAAAAAAAAATCAAATCAATCCAAACGCAACCAACATACATCACCACAAGAGAAAGAGAGACAAACAATAAGCCGAGCGTGACTCACCGGATTCGAATAAGAAAAAGCGGTGTCACTTCCACGACGAGTACGTCGGAGCAAAATCGCGGTGATAGTTTGCTGGGTCAAGACGATGGGATGAGGGTGTCAGAGACGAGAGTAGATTGGGGCGTGAGGGAGTTCGCCGGAGCTCGGAGCTCCGGCGGCGCCAGCAACGACGGGGGAAGGTTTTAGGAATGGTGATAAGAAAATGAAGACTGGAAAGTTTTTATGAGGGTCGGTTGATGTTGTTGTTCTTCCTCAATAAATGAGAAAGGGGAGGTGAGAGGGTATTTGTCTTCTAAAAATAAAAGGGGAATGAGGGGTCTTATGGAGAGTTCGGCTGCTGATGTTGTTTTTTAATGAAAGAGAGGGGTATGTTTTATTTATATGAGTATTTAGGTTTAGGGTTTGATTTTGTGGCGAAAAATGAAAAGTGGTATTTGATTTTTTAGATGGGATAATAAAAGGGTGTTGGATTAAAATAAAAAATAAAAAGGGTGTTGGATTGGACTGATCTGAATTAAGCCTCGAATTGAGACTGATTTGATGAAATGCAAAACTGGTTAATTATTTAAAAGAAAAATTATTTAAAAAGATGTAAAATTATTAAAATGCAAATGCCGATGCAATAATAATAAAATACAATATTTAGCAAATGTTTAATGTCTAGTTAAAAATTAAAATGGGATGTCAATTAATTATTTAAAGAGATGCAAATATTATTAAAACAAACGATGATGTAATAATAATAGAAACATAATATTAACAAAGACATAATGCTTAATTTAAAAATAAAAAGATAAAAATATAAAAAATGATGATTAAAATGCGGTGTCCTAAAACACATAAAATTGTAATAAATATACGAAAAACGGGTCAAAATTGACTGTCAACACACATGCCTTAATAACCTTAAGCAAACTTAATGATTATCTGACTTGAAATTCTAGATAGCAAATTAGTGGCTAGAAGGTTTCTGAAAATGATATTGCATGTGTTCATGATCTTCGAGGCATATATATAGTGTGGTTGACTTGATTCATTTTTAGAGTCTATGTGTGTTTTTATTTTTAGGGTGTCTAGAGTTCTTTACTCGAGGACGAGTAAAGTTGAAGTTTTGGGGTGTTTGTTAAGACTATTTTCGTACTGTTTTAGAGTCTGTTTTATGGTATCGTTTATGTGTTTTTGTGTGTGTTTTGTACAATATTATGCGGTTTGTTGTGTGTTTTCAGGTCTTAAGCGATTCAGATGGGATATGGCGAATTCAAGAGGAATTGGGCTGATTTTGAGGATAAAAGTGCACATTGAATGCAAAGCAATCAATCGAAGGAGACCCGGAAAGCTCATAAAGCAATTCAGACGAAATCCCGCCATAAAATAATGAAGGGCCGCCATGCATAGAAGGTTGAGTCACGACGCTAGTAGGCGACAGTGAGCATGGAACGCTGAGGCGTTGCGACACCTGGCAGCTGAGCCGCGACGTTAACACCGTCTTATTTACGAGAAATTTCAAATTTTAACAAGGATACAATGGTCCAAAACGGGATTTTGTCAGTATATAAGCCCTAAGAACATATTTTAGAGATTATCTCATCTCATATCATACTTTGGAGAGCAAGAGACGGAGGCTGAGAAGACAATTGGAGACCACGATTGTTCAAATTCTTTCTTTTTTCTTTTCATTAATTCAGTTTATGTTGGTAGTAGAGACAATTAATTCTTAGCATTTCCATGAGCTATTTTCTTTTATTAGGGTTTTCCGTCGAATCACTGGAACCTCTTTCATAATTTAATGCATTGTTAGTGTTTCTTTTTCGTCTATTGAGATCTATTCAACTTGTGATTATTGTGTGATAATTAATTGGCCATTAATTATCATTACTTATATGATTTCAAATTGAGATATGAAAATGGAGATTTGAATATGCTATAATTGATTAGACATAGGATTAATCTTGAACGACAGTATCACGATTGCCTGTGTAGTGTTTATGTTATTGACCTTAATCCTCATATATGGTAGAATTTATCATAGAAATATAGAAAATTCTCACTTAGGTTGAGTTTTTACATGTCATAACCGAAATATAGAACACCTCAGTTAACCTGCTATCTTAATAAGAAGAAGAACTATTATCCTTGCATTAACGAGTGATAGAGTGGATAGTCGAAGAGACTGGAAGTCCTAATTACCTTCATAACTGATTTAAACTCCAAATATTTTCATTCTTAGTTTATTCTTGCTTATTGTGTAATTGTTAGTTCTTAGTTTAGAAACCAAAACTCATTAACGTTTGCAAATAGAAACTAAAGGTTCGTTAATCGGTACTTGAAATTCAGTCTCTGTGAACGATACTCGGTCTTATAGAAATTATTAATACATTACGATACGTTCACTTGCGTAGCATATAAAAAAATCGCAACACACATTAAGAGAACACATGCATATTGTTAAGGAAAAAAGGTCAAATATACCCCTTTAGTTTCTTTTATTAGCTAACTTTACCATCCGTTAGCGATTGTGAATAAAAATATATCCATCGTTACCAAAATTTACACATATATCCTATTTGGATGGAAACTCCCAAATTAAACCCAATTCTCAATTTTATTTAAAATTACCCATTCTTGAACGGAGATCCCTTTGTTGACCCGTTCCGCAACATAGCCTTCCTTCTTAAACTTAAACCTTCAACTGTAGAATCATCCTCGTATGCCTGTGAATTCCTTTCCGATCATCTCCACGACGAATTTGATCCCTAGGTTATTTTCTTAATCCCCACAAAAATCTTATTCCCCATTTTAATTTAGATTATTATCAGTTGTAAAAATCAGTATGCAAAATTGCTCTGTATCTGCTCAATTTGCACGAAGAAAAATTAAATTTCCCCCTTTTTCCATTTAATTACTTCCCATGCTAAAAAGCTCCAATTTTGTGATAATTTGTTGTTAATTTTGTTTGTCAAATTAGGCATTGTGCCTTACTCACACCCCAAAAGCTAGCTCAAAGGGAGGGGGATTGTCAAGCCTTATAAGGAGCTCAAAGATCTCATCCCTCACTGATGTGATATATTTCTATTCATGCCAAGATCCGAACATTCCTTTTATTCGGGTCTTCTGTCCGATCTGGAGCGTACACATTTACGGAATGGAGGCATTTTCATCTCCCATCGGTGTGGGACCGATCAGTTGGTCTGAGGCATACTGTCCCTTTTTTTCGAGCCCACATCGACGGCTTGGTCCGCTCGATACCATGTCAAATTAAGCATTAATCCTAACTCACACCCAAAATCTAGCTCAAAGGAAGGAGGATTTCCCAAACCTTATAAGGATACTAGGAATCTCATCACTCACCGATGTGAGACATTTCTCTTCACTGCTTCTTGATTCGGACAGTCGCAACTCGCTCGCATTTAAAACCAGAATCGCTAGTATTCGTCGGTAAGCTCTTTGAGTATTTTCCCCATTAAATTCTCTGAACATTAGTTTCAAGAAAAAGAAAAAGGAAAGTTTAAAAAAAAAAAAAAAAAAACGACAAATTCCTCAAAAATATGAATTCATTATATGATATTGGGACTTTTCAATTGGGATGAAATTCATTTATGAATTATCATTGGTTAGTGTTAATCCTATATTGCATGGTCTTTGTTTGTGTGTATTTCATGCAGATTCTTCAAAATACACTTAAATTTGTAAAACAAAAAAAAACTTGGATTAAATGGTACAATTTAACACATACTCCCTTCATCCATGTGGTGTTATTTGATTGAGCACGAAGTTTAATCCACGGGTTTAATTTTATGAAGAAATGTTGTGTTGCGGAGCGGTCAACAATGAGGGCTCCGTTAAAAAATGGGTAATTTTAAGTGAAATTGATAACTGTGTTTCATTTGAGGTTTTCCATCTAAATAGGAGTATATGTGTAAAATTTGATAACGACGAGAGTATTTTTTATTGACAATCACTAAATGATGATAAAATTAACTAATAAAAAAAATACACAGTATATTTAACCCTTTTCCCATAATTTTTATTGGTGGACCAGCTCACTGGGAGGAGCCAAATTAACCCTATGGCACATTTTTCAATACACTAGGAATGGAGCCCGTATGTGCATATGTAAGATTTAGGGTCTGTTTAGCCAAGCTTTTTTGAAACAGTTTTTATTTCTTAGAAGTAGTTTTACAGAAACTGTTTCAAGAGAATCTGTTAGGGTGTTTGTCCATTGGGTAAGCAGCGGAGGGAAGAGGTCTATACCCATTGCCGATTGATTGGGATTCATCGACATCTGAGATTCATTTTGAAACCTGTCCTGACAAATGATGATTCAGACGAGATTCGACATTTTTGAACCAGGAAACGCTCGGGAGAAGAGCGGATTCTCTAGCACCGGTTACTGAATCAATCACAGCGTAATGCCTTACCATCCTCGCATGGAGCCGCCGCGAGTTCAACTCCCAGTCTCAGGTCAAATGCAGAAGAGAGACTTCGTAGACCTATAATTATAGAAGTATTTCTGAGAAACAGAAACAATTTCATGTTTGACCCACATTTATGCAAAGAAATTAGAATATTCTTTTTAATAGATTTAAAACTATTTAAAATATTATTTTCTATCTTGTGTTTCTAAAAATTAGTATATCTTTACCATTTAATAATTTTTTTTTATTTAATTGCAACATTTAATAAAAAATAATATTATATTGTACATAAGAAATATAACGATAATATGATAGTCAATGACTCAATATGTCCAAAAGTTGAATATATTACATCATTACACAACTAATAAACTAGAATATAGAAATATTATCACGACCCGCGACTAAATAAAGAAGTGACAATGTTGTGGCGAACAGATTTCATACTAACATCATACATCGATCCATCATGATCATCTCTCAAATTCCTTGATGTTCCTCCAATATTTTTATCTCCTTCAACATATTGATAATACCCTTCATTTTTTTCACACATCAAATGTTCGCTCAATTACATTTCTCAATGAGAAATGGACAGAACAAACTAATACTTAAAATATGGGGAAAATAAACCCATATAAACTACATTCATATATGACAAAGATATATATATATATATATATATATGGCAAAGAGAAATTTTGTTTTTTAATACTGCTACAATCTATTTTTAACAATTACACCTCAGTCCCAAATAATGTTTTTGAGAAACAAAAAGAAATAGAAAATATATCGAGTAGTTATCAAAACCCTCATAAAGATTTAAACCCAATTGAATAAAAATGAGTGAATAATTAAACCCAGTTGAAATAAGTCTATAAAAAAAATTAACATATCAACTAGTTATCAAAAACACAGTAAATAATTAAACTCAATTGAATTTAAAAAGAAAAAGTGAATGATTAAATCAAGTTGAAAAAAATCGATCAACATTTTTTTCTTAAATTAAAAACTTTTTGGAGAAGCACCAAATTGGTGTTTCTCCTTCTCTTACATTCTAGAAACATTTTTTAATTTTAAAAAATATATATTTTTACCTCTTGATAAGTGTGTGTTTGGTCCAAAAATATTTTTTTAAGAGTTTGGTCAAACGCATAATTAATATAATATGACAGGAAGAAGTATTAAATGTCGTCTCACACTATTAAATCTTACATTTTGATTTTCTATCCACCACTTGTCATCCACTATTAAATCAAGTGGGGGACATATGTGCTAAATTGATTTTCTATCCACCACTTGTCATCCACTATTAAATCAAGTGTGAGATATTATATTTGAAGCCCTAGACCAGTTAGTGCTCAAGCATGTACGATCATCATTGGGTGGTAACTTTGGCCACAAGCTCAAATCTCGCAGAATGTCCTACCGCGCCGCTTGGGAGTCTTTCACACCTGGCTTGCCAAGTGTGGTTAACCTGGACGCGTGGTTTGCGCTTATCGCGTACACCGAGATTTATCCCGCTTGCACTGAAAGAGAATGCACGGCGGCCTTCGTCCAAAAAAAAAAAAGTGTGGGACACTATTAAATGCCGACACTATTAAATCTTACATTTTCTATCCACCAGTTGTTATCCACTATTAAATCAAGTGTGGGACATCTGTGCTAAAATAACACTATTAAATAAATACTAGAAATCAAGTGTGGGACGGCATCCATGCTATCTATAGAACCTCAAAACTTGTCATTTTGGCTAAACTATTTTCTATCCTCCACATGTTATCCACAACTTGTTGAGCTTAATTTCTCTCACACAACACAATGGGAAAGGAGAGTGATGAGGTGATTCTATTGGACTATTGGCCTAGCATGTATGGGATGAGGCTAAGGGTAGCACTAGCTGAAAAGGAGGTCAAGTATGAGTTCAAGGAAGAAGTTGTGGGTGGAGTTAAAAGTCCTTTGCTTTTGAAGATGAATCCAATCCACAAAAAAATCCCAGTTCTGATTCACAATGGTAATCCTGTTTGTGAATCTCTCATTGCAGTTGAGTATATTGATGAAGTCTGGAAGGATAAAGCTCCATTGCTTCCCTCTGATCCTTACCAAAGAGCACAAGCTAGGTTCTGGGCTGATTACATTGACAAGAAGGTAACTCTTATAATTTTGCTCTATATCCTTCTTTTATGTCTTAAAAAACAAATTACTCTAATTTTTCTGTTTGCTTTTTTAGTCTATCATAAACAGAACAATATCTATCGATAGTTGGAAATAAATTACTTTAAATTTATCATTTCACTTTTATTAACATGATTGTACAGCCACATAAATGTTTATGTCATATTGCAGATTATAATTTTCAAAAAATTAAATCTTTTGTTCTTGCTTAAGTTACATGCTCAGTCAAATACCATTACATAAAATGGAATGGAGGTATGGGCTAAGCCGTGGTCAGGTGCACACCCTTCATCGGAAAATTACTTTGAATACGTAGGTTAAATGTTAACTATTACGAGTATATATTTAATTTTGTACATTTTAACACAAGTGAGAATAAAATTTGCACACCATTTATCAACTTTCTGACTCTGCCACTGAATTTATGGAGGCAATACTCATTAGAACAAATGAGCAAAGCCCGTAGCTGATTGATAAGTTTAAGTTATATTTAGGTCAATAACAACAACAACAACATACTCAGTGAAAACGTGAGATTTGAAAGGTTAAAGTGTACGCATACCTTATTAAGGTAGAAAAAATGTTTTCGAAATACCCTCGACTCAAGATAAAACACAAGCAATCTTTTATAATAGAAATGTGAGATTTTGTAATATTGTAAATAAGAACTTATTTAGCACCTCTTATTTTCAAGATTACAAAATCTCACATTTCTATTAAGTATGTCGGGTGATTTAATAGGGTAAAAGTTTCGTTTTGACTATATATAAAACTTAAAACTCTTTATCTTTTTTATGTGAACACATGAGGTAATTGTTGACTTGTTTGTACTGGCAGTTGTATGCTCCGGGGCGAAAAATATGGGATGCAACAGGAAAAGAGAAGGAGGAAGGTAAGAAAGAGTTGATAGAATCACTAAAAGTACTGGAGCTGGAAGCATTGGGAGACGAGCCTTATTTTGGAGGGGAAAGCTTTGGTTTTGTCGATATTGCTCTCATTGGGTTCTACAGCTGGTTTTATACCTTTGAGACCTTTGGCAATTTCAATATGGAGGCTGAGTGCCCCAAACTTATTGCTTGGGCAAATCGATGCATGCAAAGGGAGAGTGTCTCTAAGTCTCTGCCTGACCCTCATAAGATTTATGAGTTGATACTAAAGGGGTCTAACGGGCCGGACCGGTAGCCTCTTACCGAGTTTAACCGGTTTCGGACCGGTTATCGGTCCGGTTCACCGGATTATCGGGCCAACCGGTCCGGTTTTTTTTAATTTTATTTTTAGTATTTATTTTCTATAATGTAAACTAAATTCAATTTAAATATGTAATATAATACTATAGTATATAATATAGTTTTATATATTAAAATTGAAACTTTAAAGTTAACTTTCTATTTTATAGTTATTAACTTTATAGTTTATAACTTTATACTTTATCTTTATTTTATAGTTTACTTTATAGTTATAACTTTATATTGTAATTATACTTTTATTAATTTATTGGATTAATAGATATAAGTTAACAAATAAGTAATAACAGATTAATAACTAAATAGATAGTAAAATTAAAATTAATGATAAGATGTAAACTTTTGAACTTTCATAATGTTAATAAGAGTACATAATGAAGTAATAATAATTTTATTTACATATTATGCATCCTTCTTGCAAGTTTTTCGTAATCTATAGGTTGATTGAATTGGTTATGCTCCATAGCCTCTAAATCTGGAGTATTAATTTCAGTTTCGCCTTCGCTCCCGTCTTTCAAAATATTGTCTATTTCTTCATCTTCCGGAGAATTAACGTCTCAACATCCTTGATTTCTTCTCTCTGATCTGATCCAATCCCTTAAGCAGACTAACACTTCTAATGTGCTTTCCCCCAATGAGTGACGTGTGTCTCCTATTTGATCTCGTGCTTGGCTAAATGCACTTTCAGAAGCCACTGTTGAGATCGACACATTAAGAACATCTTGGGCCATCGCTGCAAGTATCGGAAATTGTCTTTTGTTATCCTGCCACCATTGTAAAGGGTTAAAACTTTTCTTCGGCTCCGCTGGCTTTTGCAAATAAAATTGCATCTCATCGCAAGATCGACTTGTGCTTGCTTGTGTTGTAAAAGTGTTCCATATGTCTAAAGATTCCTCTTCATCGTCATCAGCATTGAATCTGAAGGTGTAGACACAAAAGCAGAACTAGAAGGAATATTAGTAGCAGAGTTGTTGTTATCATGTAATGTAGCATAATATTCATATAATGTAGTTAAATTAGTATCAAGTGTACTTATGCAATCAAATGAAGATGGAGTTTCTGTTTCACCTACTTCCATATAAGTATATAAACTAAATATTAAATTATGACAATCTACTTTTTTAATAGAAGGATTTAAGACTGCACCAATACAATAAATATCAGGAATAGAGAAAAAATATTTTTTAAACTTTTCAAACATAAGTGTAACTGCATCTTTATATTTCACATTTGATTTTAAACCATAAAGTAAATATGAAATTTCAGCTATATGAGTTAAAGCATTACAAAATGTTGGGTAATAAGATCATGAAAATTCAACAGTAGCAGCGTAAAATTTACGTAAATTTTTTAAAAGTTCACCAATTGATTTCCAATGTTCGTTGGTTAACATATACATCACGTTCTTACAATGCGCATTTGCAGCATGTGTTATGAGGTCTTTATACTTATAACATTCTTTTAAAAATAAATAAGTATAATTCCACCGTGTAATAATCTCTTCTTGCATGAATTTAGGTCTCAAATTAAATTGTTTACATTTTTCTTTAAATTCTATAATTCTATTTTTTCTATTATTACCCTGAATAACTCCAACAACTCTTTTGACAAATTTTATTTCAGGTGAAAATAAATCAAGATTACTTTTAACAATTAAATTATAAATATGACAAGCACAACGAACATGAAATATATGAGAAAGTGGTGGGTGTAGCTCCGCTTTTAAAAGATCTACAGCAGCAGTATTATTAGATGCATTATCGAATGATACACAAAGTATTTTATTATAAAAATTATATTTTTGGGTATAAGAACAAATAGTTTCGCTTATATATTTTCCAGTATGACTTTGATCCTCGTCATACACAAAAGCAATAATATGTTTTTCCATTCTAAAATTTTCATCAATCCAATGACAAGTAATTGTTAAATAATCATAACCGTTTAATGCATGCCCAATGTCTGAAGTAAAACTAACTAGACATAGAAGGTTAGCAAACACATATTGCAAAAAATAACATAATCATTATGAAGTCTAAAAATATCGGCTCTAGTAGTACTACGAGGAACACCTTTAAAAAAAGGATTATATACTCTTTGAATATATGTAATTAAATATGAAGAAGAAGCAAAAGAAAAAGGTAAACAACCTCCGACAATCATTTTTGTTAATTCAATGCGATCCTTTTTTGGATCGTACTTAGCAACCCCCCCCAGTTAATGGATTAAGTTGTTGTTGACCGGGTTCTAAATTAGAGACAACATTCCATTGTGCCATATGATCGTGTTTTATATGTCTACCTATAGTGCCCGTCTCCCCGTCACCACCCCCTGTCTTATGTTTATAAGCTCTCCCACAAATATTACATCTAACTCTATCAGTACCCATAACTTTATCATAAAAGAGCCACACTTTACTCTTTTTTTTTCTTGCTAATGGTTCTGGTAAATGAGGTCTACGACTACGACTACGACTAGCAGTACCAACATTGACAGAAGTAACACTAGTAGGTGTAGGAGGTTCTTGTTCTTCAAGTTCAACAATATTATCTAATTGAACGTTATTATATTCATTATCTTCTATTCTAAAATCTTCTTGCATTTGATCATAATCTATATTTTGATTAGATGATGAAGAACCTACATATTTTTTACCCCTTGAACTAGATTTACTACAGTAGCGATCCGACGCAATTCCCCTTAGTAAAGACATTATAAAATATTTAAATAATCAACAAATAAATATGACAATTTAATAAAATAATTAGAGAATGAAACGAGTATACCAAACTTCGGGATTCAGAATTCAATTGAAACTCGAAGCTCGAAGTCTTGCGTCTTGCTACTTTGAATTTGAAAACTAATAATAATAATAACTTAAAAATTGATAATAAAGATGATTAAGAGAGTATGAGAAATTGAGAATAAGAGAATTGAGAGAAATGTTGTGTGATAAAAATGAAAAAAATGTAGAGAATTTATAGATTTTTTAAAGGGTAAAAATGTAATTAAAATAAAATAATAAACAAAACAAAACAAAAAAAATGAAAAAACAGCCAAACGGTCGAAATGACCGTTGGCACCACCCCACCCCCACCCCTCCCGACGGTAACAATAACGTTTGGGCATTTTTTTTTTTTTTGTTACCGTCCGGACGGTTGGAAACATAAGGAACGGTTTTAATTCACGGGTCTAACCGATCCGGACCTTCGGGTTTTTCTAACGTGCGGGTTGGGGCAATCTGACTGAACCGGTATGCCTCATCGGGCGGTTCGGATTTTCTAAGGTCAACCGGACGGTGAGACGAATATAGTTGATACTCACCTATAGAAAGCATTTTTGACTAGAATAGACATAAACTATTCATTTACAAATTTAAGGCACTTAATTAGTTTTGCTTCATTTCCGGATTGATGTATGAGTACTTTATTTTTTTTCTAGGAATAAAGACTAAAGGAGTATGTTCGTTGTTTTTATTGATCATTATATATAATATATATAGTATTTTATAATTATCTATTCCTTTACAACTTAGGTAATTAATCTTCCTAATTATAATTGGACTACAATTTTACTTAATATAGGAGATGTACAATATTCTATCATACCCCCACAGTCGAAGCGGAAGGTTTTCGTACACTGATACTGGTTCAGAAATCATCAAAGAGTATGCGCGGAATCCCTTTAGTAAATATGTCAGCAATTTGATATCGGGAAGGAACATGAAGAATACGAATTTGTCCATGAGCAACTTTCTCATGTACAAAGTGAATATCCATTTCAATGTGTTTAGTGCGCTGATGTTAAAAGATATTTCCGGAAATATATATCGCACTTACATTATCACAACAGACCAATGTAGCCTTATGGATGAGGCAGTGAAATTCCAAGAGAAGGTTGCATATCCAACAAGACTCAGAGATAATATTCGCTACACCTCGGTACTCGGCTTCGGCACTGGATCGAGACAGAGTAGGTTGTCTATTTTATGTTATCTATTTGACAATCGATATTTGAGTTGAGTTTTTGTTTAACTACTGGAATAATTGCAAGAATTAATTAAACTATGTAAGTTGTGATCAGTTATGAAGGAATTAGGGCCTCCAAGATCATCGACTATCCACTCTACTCAATCCTTAATGCGACTAGAATGACTTCTTCTTCTACGTTAAGATAGCGGTTAACTAGACTGTCTTATATTCCTGTTAGGATATATAATCGCTCAACCCCAGTGCAGAACGCTTCTATATTTCTATGATAGAATTTACCACATAAGAGGATTAAGAACAATAACCTATAATGATACACAAGTATCGGGGTACTGTCGTCCGCGGTTTTAATCTATCTCTATTCAATTACAGCATATCCAAATCTCTCCTTTCGGTTCTTGATTCGAAATCATATAGATTATGATAATTAGTGATCAATTAACTATCAAACATTCAAACCAACTATTGAATAAATCTTAATCAAGTGGAGAAGAAATCAACTAATGCATTAAGTCATGAATAAAGTTCCAAGCGATTCACAAGAAAAGCCCTAATAGAGTGTTTAGCTCCTAGCCATAGTCACGCTAAGAACTAACACAATATCCATACATAAACTGAATTAAAAATGAAAGAAAGAAAATTACGTAGAACAAAATCTCTAATTGTAGCTCCAAATTAGCCTTGTGTCGTGTTGTGTTGTGTAGTAGAATGACCAACTTTTTTTCATAGCATTAATTCTTATGGCTTAAATATCCTCTAATTTTCGTGCCCTATGGACCAATCTACCCTTAGCCAATTTGCCTTCGACCCTGAAATTTTCCGCGTCGGCGCCACGGTTCTGCATACCGGCACCGCGGTGCCGAAACTCCTGCAACTTCTCAGCACAATTGGCATCGCGGTACTTCCTGATGGCACCGCGGTGCTGAAAGTTCTGTGGCTCCTCGGTAAATATGGCACCGCGGTGCTGCCTTGTTTCACTCTGAGTTGCCAACTTTCATCCTTTTCGCCTCGGGAGCACCTTTTCTGCCCATTTCTCATTCCTTTTTGTCATTTTGTCTTTTTACACCGCTGTCTCAAAAGAAGGAAAAACAAACCTATTACTATACTAAACACAATAAAAATGAGTAAAATACCAATTAAAAATGACTCAAAAGACGTATACAAAATACGCCTAACAAACACCCCCAAACTTAACATTTGCTCGCCCTCGAGCAAAGATCAAAACAAAAATAAAGACACAAAAATAAAAGACTTCAAAGACTCAAATCAAGCAGCTGCACAAAGACTTAGAAACACATGAACGTCAGTTGGGATAATATGCAGGAACAGATATAACATGAATTCAGCAATCTAGAATTTCAAGTCAGATATTTCGCAAATTCATTTCAATCACAAGTAATAGAAGCATGAATACCTAACCTATGCATATAAATTTCATTTAGTTCTATGGGCCTGTTTACTTGTTATTCTCCACTAATCATAGACATACATACTAGAGATCCAAGATTTTTCAGGGTTGTAATGTAGGCTTAGGCAAGGGTAGGTAAAAGTAGGCATTTAGGCTAAGCGTTTTTCTCATTCAACCGTTTTGTCCTTCTTTTTGGTATTCTTTTCAGTTCATACCTATAATTCTCCTTTTCTCTTTTTGAGAGCATGAATCAATTTATATAGGTGATCGGTGTATTTTATATACACCTTTTGAGTCATTTTTAGTTAGTCTTTTGCCCATTTTGTACAAATATGTGTCGTCTTAGGATATATTTTCTTCCTTTTGAGTCATAATGGTTTAAAGTGGCTCATTGGCGAAAAGGAGCAAAAAGAGGGCAGAAACAGAGGTTCCAGAGCTCAAAAAACTAGAAAGTTGGCGAACCGGAGAAGAAAGCAGGCGGCCGCGCTCCAACCGTAAGCATTAGGCGCCGGCTGGTCTGACAGAATCTGCAGGGAGTTTCGACGCGAGCCGATTCATGGGCGGCGCCGAGGCGGGAATTCTGCCAATTTCGAATGGGAATGGGCCAAGGCCTAGAAGGAAAACTGGGAGAACGACTTGGAGGCTATAAAAAGGAGTTTTTAGGTCAGAATTAAGGGTTCCAAACCCTTGTAAATTCATCCCAACCTTGGAGATCAAGATTGGAGACTACTTTTGTGTAATTTCTTCATTCTTTGTTTTATTTCTTTGTAGTTTATGTTGGATATTAGTTTAGTTCTTGGCATGTCTATGGCTAGAAACTAACTTAATTTAGGGCTTTCCATATCAAATCACTTGAAACTCATTCTTATGAATTAATGCATGTTTTGGTTTCTTCTTATCATTGTTGAGATTTATTCAATATTTGTCTTGAATGTTTGGTAATTAATTGATCATTAATTATCATAATCCATATGATTTCTAATCGAAAGCCGAAAGGGGAGATTGTGAATATGATGTAGTTGAATAAACATAGGTTAAATCGTGGACGAAAGTACCCCGATACTTGTGTAGTTTAATAGGTTATTGCTCTTAATCCTTCTTTATAGTCAATCTTATCACCGAAAGGTAGAAGGGTTCTATATTGGGGTTGAGTGTTTATATTACCTTAAAAAGAGTATAAAACGGCTTAGTTAACCTGCTATATCAAAATAGAAGAAGAACCATAATTAATTGCATTAACAAGTAAAATGAGCGAATAATTGAGGAGATTTAGAAGCCCTATTTCCACCATATCTGAAGTAAAACAAAGTAATTTAGTTAGCATTCATAATTATAGTGATAAACAATTCATCAATCATCGGTTACCAAATAGATACTATAGAATAGAATTTGAGAATTGGACACTAATTCCTGAGGACGATAACTCGGTCTTCTAGACTATATTACTTGTCACGACACGTGCACTTGCGTTAGTGTGTGCATAAATCGCGCATCAAGTTTTTGGTGTCGTTGCCGGGGATTGACGTAGTTCAATATCATTTTATCTATTCTTAATTTCTAATTTGGTTTTTTTTTATTTATTACTATATTTTTCTCTTTTATTCGTGAAACCAGTGCGCCGTGATCCGTTTGTTGATTTTGATCTGTTGCAGGCATCTAGTTTATGCGAAGGAGAAGAGGAGCAGATACACTTGTTCCCTTCAACCCGGAGATTTAAAAGACTTGCAAACAGAACAGGAGAAACCAACGAAGTTTGGCCTTAATAGCAATGGGGGGCCTGCCGAACAACAATGAGATGAACAAAGGGTTAGGTGATCACCAACCTAACCAAATGATGCCCCGGAGACTGCCAATGGATTTGGAAGAGAGGGTTCAGGTCCTAGCTGAGAGAAGCTTGGGAGATTATGTGCTGCCAAGGGTGAATGGAGCTCAAACTTACATCAGGCTCCCTGTAATAGGAGCAAATAATTTTGAAATCAAGCATGCGATCCTGAGTATGGTGCAGAATACTGTTCAGTTCGGAGGGTTGCCATCGGAAGATCCTCACATGCACATAGCGAACTTCTTGGAGTTGTGTGCAACTTTCAAGTATAATGGCGTTACTGACGACGTCATCCGATTGAGGCTCTTTCCCTTCTCACTCAGGGATAGAGAGAAAGTTTGGTTGAATTCCTTGCCCACAGATTCGATATTCACATGGCAGGAGCTGACACCGAAGTTTTTAGCAAAGTTCTTTCCACCGTCCAAAGCCGCTAAGCTGAGAGGGGAGTTGAACAATTTTTATCAAGCTGATGGAGAGTCACTCTATGAGGCTTGGGATAGATTTAAAGATTTGCAAAGGAAGTGTCCACATCATAGCATTGAGTTGTGGAATTTGGTCCATATTTTTTACAATGGGCTAAGCGGGACCACCAGAACTATTATTGACGCAGCCGCAGGTGGAACTTTCATGAGAAAGACATCACACGAACCCCATGATTTATTGGAAGACATGGCCACCAATAATCATGTAACAGAGGACAGAGGGGTGAGTGGAAGAAGAGCAATATGAGTCCATGAGATTGATGCCATCACATCATTAAACGCACAAGTTGCTCTCTTGACCAAGCTGATGCGCGATTTATGCACACACTAACGCAAGTGCACGTGTCGTGACAAGTAATATAGTCTAGAAGACCGAGTTATCGTCCTCATGGATTAGTGTTCAATTCTCAAATTCTATTCTATGGTATCTATTTGATAACCGATGATTGATGAATTGTTTATAACTATAATTATGAATGCTAACTAAACTACTTTGTTTTACTTCAGATATGGTGGAAATATGGCTTCCAAATCTCCTCAATTATCCGCTCATCTTTCTTGTTAATGCACTTAATTATGGTTCTTCTTCTATTTTGAGATAGCAGGTTAACTAAGCCGTTTTATACTCCTGTTAAGGTAATATAAACACTCAACCCCAATATAGAACCCTTCTACCTTTCGGTGATAAGATTGACTATAAAGGAGGATTAAGAGCAATAACCTATTAAACTACACATGTATCGGGGTACTTTCGTCCACGATTTAACCTATGTTTATTCAACTATAACATATTCATAATCTCCCCTTTCGGCTTTCGATTAGAAATCATATAGATTATGATAATTAGTGATCAATTAATTACCAAACATTCAAGACAATTATTGAATAAATCTCAACAATGATAAGAAGAAACCAAAAAATGCATTAATTCATAAGAATAAGTTTCAATTGAGTTGATATGGATAGCCCTAGATTAAGTTAGTTCCTAGCCATAGACATGACAAGAACTAAACTAATATCCAACATAAACTATAAAGAAATAAAACAAAGAAATAAAGAAGTTACACAAAGAATGGTCTCCACTCTTGATCTTCAAGGTTGTGATGAGTTGCCAAGGGTTTGGAACCCTTATTCTGACATAAAATCTCCTTTTTATAGCCTCCAACTCGTTTCCCAGGTTTCCTTCCAGGCCTTGGCCCATTCCCATTCGAAATTGGCAGAAATCCCGCCTCGGCGCCGCGGCGCCGAAACTTCTGCAGCTCTCTGTAATTTGGGTGCCGCAGCGCTCTGACACTGCTGGCTGGAGGCGCCGCGGCGCCGCCCTGTTTCGTGCCCGGTTCTCCAACTTTCTCACTTTTTGAGCTCTGAGACCTCTGTTTCTGCCCTCTTTTAGCTCATTTTCGCCAATGAGCCACTTTAAACCATTATGTCTCAAAAAGAAAGAAAAGCTATCCTAAGACGACACGTATTTGTACAAAAATGGGCAAAAGACTAACTAAAAATGACTCAAAAGGTGTATATAAAATACACCGATCAAACACCCCCAAACTTAATCTTTGCTCGCCCTCGAGCAAAGATCAAAAGAAAGAATTAAAGACAAGAGGAAAAAGGAAATAGACTGACTCAAAGACACTGGTCACTTTGTTGCATCATTGTTACTTAGAAAAGCATGAAGGTTAGCATAATAATATGCAGGAACATATAACATGAATTTTTAGCATTCTAAACACATTAAGTTAGATATTTCGCAAATTCAATTTAATCATGCTCAATGGAAGTAAGAATACCTAACTATGCATGTCAATTTCAAAATCCTATGGCATGTTTACTTGCTATCCTCCACTAATCATAGATACACATGTAAGAGATCTTCAGGGCTTTTCAGGGTTGTAATGTAGGCTTAGGTATGGGTAGATAAAAATAGGCATTTAGGCTCATTTTATGTACCATAAGCTCTTTTGCGTTAAATTCTTCCCTTTTCTTTTGCTTTTCTTTCTTCACTTCATACCTATCTTTCCCCTCTTTTGTTTTGAGAGAATGAAGTATATTATGAATAACAGACACCCCCAAACTTAGGCTTTTGCCTATTTATTATTACTTTTTCATTGGGGTGCATCAAAATTGTTCACTCTTTTTGTCTCTTTTTTAACACTTTCTATTCCAATCATCTCAAATTTTCACTTATGGCACAAGTGTGGAATTATAAGGTGTCAAAGAAAAAGTATAATTTTTAGGCTCAAAGGGGCTGACTAGGGATATTTTGAATGTCAGGGATATGCAAAACTGGTAAGAAAGAGCTAACAAAGAAATGCCTGAGTCATCTCCCTAACATGCATATCCTAACTATTTCGCCTCAAATAGCAAGCAAGCATACACATAAGTTTGATCATAAACAATGCACAAGTCAAGCAAGATACCCCAAATAATCTGATTTCATAATTTTTTGGCATATCTAACCTAAGTGTTTAGATGGTTGCTTCTAATTCCATTACATTATTCAACCTTACTTCACTAGGCGATTCCAGTAACTACAACATGCATGGTCTTAAAAAAAATTATGACTCAAAAATACTTAAAACAAATCAAAAAGTCTCAAAAACAATAAGACAGATAAGACACCCCCCCAAACTTAGATCACACATTATCCCCGATGTGTGCAAGACTCAAAATAAAATAAAATAAAAGAAACAGAAAGCAGGACAACTTACAAACTTGGTTTAAAGTGGTGGTGGTGACTAATGCATGGCAGGAATCACGTCAGAGTGGAAGAGCTTTGGATTTTTGATTTGGAGAAAGGAAAATCGGAGTAGGGCTTCTTCAAAATTCAGAATTTCCATCGTGGCGCCGCGGCCCTGCAACTGGCGCCGCGGCGCCCAAACTTCTGCGACCCTCTGATCTTTCAGCGTCGTGGCACTCTGATTTGGCGTCGTGACACCCAAACTTCAGAGCTCTTCTGGACTTTTGGCGCCGCGGCGCTGGGCCGAATTTTTTTCTTTTCTTTTGATTTTTTTTTCAGTTTTCATCCTCCAAATTTTTGGCCCTGCAACTGTCATCACAACATATAAACAATACCCTCCGTGAGACTGTTCTAAGTAAAAACTAAATTGCATTAAATTGAATAAAATAAAATAAAATAACCTTGGGTTGCCTCCCAAGTAGCGTTGTCTTTAACGTCTTTTAGCCGGACGCAAGTTCTTTACCCAAGAGGCATGGGGTAGATTAACCCCACAGCCCATCCATTTCATCAACATTTTTCACTTTCTCCTTCTGTTTTTTTTCCAAGAGGAGGTTTAACATTACTTACCTGTTTTGGCGGGCTTATTTCCCTTGCTATTGCTTGTGCTGGCTCAACCGATGTGCTGACAGTGCTAACTGCAAAGCACTTGCTCATGACTGGGGGTTCAATGATGTGTTTGAATACTTTGAACACCATCTCTTCACTTTCCACTCTATGTGTCAGCTCACCCTTCTCCACATCAATCAGGGCTCTCCCGATTGCCAAGAATGGTCTTCCCAATATGATGGAGATCTCATCATCTTCCTCCATATCAAGGATGAGGAAGTCCGCAGTAAAGAAGAATTTTCCACCTTAACTAAGACATCTTCAATCGTTCTCCTGGGATGCACCACTGTCCTATCTGCTAACTGTAAGATCACCGTGGTTGGTTTGGCTTCACCTAACCCCAACCTCTTAAAAACAGACAAGGGCATAAGATTTATGCTAGCTCCCAAATCACAAAGGGCCCTATTACATGTCACCCTGCCAACTGTGCAAGGCAATGTGAAGCTCCCTGGATCCTTGAGTTTGGGGGGCAATTTATTC
The DNA here is from genome assembly GCA_029844215.1 of Przewalskia tangutica. Lineage (NCBI taxonomy): Eukaryota > Viridiplantae > Streptophyta > Magnoliopsida > Solanales > Solanaceae > Przewalskia > Przewalskia tangutica. The sequence goes on along the minus strand of CM056718.1, from coordinate 136,051,037 downwards.
TGCAAGATGGCACTGCATTCCTCTGTCAGTGCCACCGTCTCATACTCTGTCAACTTCTTCTTCTTCCCAAGAATTTCCTTCATGAATGTAAAATAAGTAGGCATTTGCTCCAATGCCTCAATTAATGGAATGTTAATGTGTAGCTTTCTGAATATCTCCAAGAACTTGGAGAATTGCTTATCAACCACTTTCTTTTGCAACCTCTGCGGGTAAGGAATCCTCTCAGTATATTCCTTCACTGGGACGGTTGGAGCTTTCTCTAACATCGGGCGGTCTTGATGAACCTCTCCTCTCTGCATCTACTGCTCAACCACAGTGGGGTGTAAGTCGCTCTAACTGCTTTCCATTCCTCACCGCACTACTGACATCGCTTTCCGGGTTCATCTCTGTATTGCTAGGCAAAGTGCCTGTGGCTCGTTGTTTGCCATCTTCGCTAGTTGTCCCACTGCGTCCAAATTCTGATAGAGGATCTGGTCTCTCGCCATGAACCGGTGCGTGAGTTGGTGAGTGTCAGCGTGGCCGCTCACAACTCATCCGCTTCTCTGTTGGCGGTGCACCGAATTATTGTGAAGATGAGGCCCGAGTGAATGGTTGTTGATTTTGCATCGCCTCAAATTGGTTCTCACGCCTTGATCACCCCTCCATGAAAAGTTAGGGTGATTCCTCCACCCTGGATTGTAGGTATTTAATAGCGGTTGTTCTGAGGCCTTTGATAATTCCCTACTGCTTGACATTCTGCTTGCTCGATCGAGATGTTGTTAGGATCTGCTGATGGGCACCTATCAAAGGTATGTGGACCTCCACACATCTCGCAATTCAATGGCATTTGAACTGCATTCACTGACACTATGTTTTGTTGCAGTTGCTTGGTCAAGAGAGCAACTTGTGCATTCAATGATGTGATGGCATCAATCTCATGAACTCCTATTGCTCTTCTTCCACTCACCCCTCTGTCCTCTGTTACATGATTATTGGTGGCCATGTCTTCCAATAAATCATGGGCTTCGTGTGCTGTCTTTCTCATGAAAGCTCCACCTGCGGCTGCGTCAATGATAGTTCTGGTGGTCCCGCTTAGCCCATTGTAGAAAATATGGACCAAATTCCACAACTCAATGCTATGATGTGGACACTTCCTTTGCAAATCTTTAAATCTCTCCCAAGCCTTATAGAGTGACTCTCCATCAGCTTGATAAAAATTGTTCAACTCCCCTCTCAGCTTAGCGGCTTTGGACGGTGGAAAGAACTTTGCTAAAAACTTCGGTGTCAGCTCCTGCCATGTGAATATCGAATCTGTGGACAAGGAATTCAACCAAACTTTCGCTCTATCCCTGAGTGAGAAGGGAAAGAGCCTCAATCGGATGACGTCGTCAGTAACGCCATTATACTTGAAAGTTGCACACAACTCCAAGAAGTTCGCTATGCGTGATTTATGCACACACTAACGCAAGTGCACGTGTCGTGACAAGTAATATAGTCTAGAAGACCGAGTTATCGTCCTCACGGATTAGTGTTCAATTCTCAAATTCTATTCGATGGTATCTATTTGGTAACCGATGATTGATGAATTGTTTATAACTATAATTATGAATGCTAACTAAACTACTTTGTTTTACTTCAGATATGGTGGAGATAGGGCTTTCAAATCTCCTCAACTATCCGCTCATCTTACTTGTTAATGCACTTAATTATGATTCTTCTTCTATTTTGAGATATCAGGTTAACTAAGCCGTTTTTTACTTCTGTTAAGGTAATATAAACACTCAACCCCAATATAGAACCTTTCTACCTTTCGGTGATAAGATTGACTATAAAGGAGGATTAATAGCAATAACCTATTAAACTACACAAGTATCTGGGTACTTTCGTCCACGATTTAACCTATGTTTATTCAACTATAGCATATTCACAATCTCCCCTTTCGGCTTTCGATTAGAAATCATATAGATTATGATAATTAGTGATCAATTAATTACCAAACATTCAAGACAATTATTGAATAAATCTCAACAATGATAAAAAGAAACCAAAACATGCATTAATTCATAAGAATAAGTTTCAAGTGAGTTGATATGGAAAGCCCAAGATTAAGTTAGTTCCTAGCCATAGACATAACAAGAACTAAACTAATATCCAACATAAACTATAAAGAAATAAAACAAAGAAATAAAGAAGTTACACAAAGAGTGGTCTCCAATCTTGATCTTCAAGGTTGTGATGAATTGTCAAGGGTTTGGAACCCTTATTCTGACCTAAAATCTCCTTTTTATAGCCTCCAACTCGTTTCCCAGGTTTTCTTCCAGGCATTGGCCCATTCCCATTCGAAATTGGCAGAAATTCCGCCTCGGCGCCGCGGCGCCGAAACTCCTACAACTCAGTAATTTGGGCGCCGTGGCGCTCTGACACTGCTGGCTGGAGGCGCCGCCCTGTTTCGTGCCCGGTTCGCCAACTTTCTCGCTTTTTGAGCTCTGGGACCTCTGTTTCTGCCCTCTTTTTGCTCCTTTTCGCCAATGAGCCACTTTAAACCATTATGACTCAAAAAGAAAGAAAATCTATTCTAAGACGACACGTATTTGTACAAAAATGGGTAAAAGACTAACTAAAAATGACTCAAAAGGTGTATATAAAATACACAACACAGTGTCAGTGAATGCAGTTCAAATGCCATTGAGTTGTGAGATGTGTGGAGGTCCACATACCTTTGATAGGTGCCCATCAGCAGATCCTAACAACATCTCGATCGAGCAAGCAGAATGCCAAGCAGTAGGGAATTATCAAAGGCCCCAGAACAACCCCTATTCAAATACCTACAATCCAGGGTGGAGGAATCACCCTAACTTTTCATGGAGGGGTGATCAAGGGCAGCAGAACTAATTTCGAGGCCAGTACCAAAATCAGCAACCATTCACTCAGGCCTCATCTTCACAACAATTCAGCACTCGCCAACAAGAGAGCGGATGAGTTGTGAGCAACCCTGTTGACACTCACCAACTCACAGACCCAGTTCATGGAAGAGACCAGATCCTCTATCAGGAATTTGGAGACGCAGGTGGGACAACTAGCGAAGATGGCAAACAACAGGCCACATGACACTTTGCCTAGCAATACAGAGATGAGCCCCAGAGAACAGTGCCAAGCGGTGCAGCTGAGGAATGGAAAACAATTAGAACAACTTACACCCCAGCCTGTGGTTGAACCGAGAGTAGATGCAGAGAGGAAGAAGGTTACTGAAGACCGCCCGATATTAGAGAAAGCTCCAATAGTCCCAGTGAAGGAATACACTGAGAGGATTCCTTACCCGCAGAGGTTGCAAAAGAAAGTGGTTGATAACAAATTCTCCAAGTTCTTGGAGATATTCAGAAAGCTACACATTAACATTCCATTCATTGAGGCATTGGAGCAAATGCCTACTTATTTTAAATTCATGAAGGAAATTCTTGGGAAGAAGAAGAAGTTGGCGGAGTATGAGACGGTGGCACTGACAGAGGAATGCAGTGCCATCTTGCAGAAGAAATTGCCCCCCAAACTCAAGGATCCAGGGAGCTTCACATTGCCTTGCACAACAAGTGCGGTGACATGTAATAGGGCCCTTTGTGATTTGGGGGCTAGCATAAATCTTATGCCCTTGTCTGTTTTTAAGAGGTTGGGGTTAGGTGAAGCCAAACCAACCACTGTGAGCTTGCAGTTAGCAGATAGGACAGTCGTGCATCCTAGGGGAACGATTGAAGATGTCTTAGTTAAGGTGGGAAAATTATTCTTTCATGCGGACTTCCTCATCCTTGATATGGAGGAAGATGATGAGATCCCCATCATATTGGGAAGACCATTCTTGGGAACCGGGAGAGCCCTGATTGATGTGGAGAAGGGTGAGCTGACACTTAGTGTGGAAAGTGAAGAGATGGTGTTCAAAGTGTTCAAACACATCATTGAACCCCCAGTCATGAGCAAGTGCTTTGCAGTTAGCACTGTCAGCACATCGGTTGAGCCAAAGCAAGGGAAATAAGTCCGCCAAAATAGGTAAGTAATGCTAAACCTCCTCTTGAAAAAAAAGAGAAAAAGAAAAACAGAAGGAAGAAGCGAAAAATGTTGATGAAATGGATAGGCTGTGGGGTTAATCTACCCCATGCCTCTTGAGTAAAGAACTTGCGTCCGGCTAAAAGTCGTTAAAGACAGCGCTACTTGGGAGGCAACCCAAGGTTATTTTATTTAATTTAATTTAATGCAATTAGTTTTTACTTAGAACAGTCTCACGGAGGGTATTGTTTACATGTTGTGATGACAGGTACAGGGCCAAAAATTTGGAGGACGAAAATTGGAAAAAAAATCAAAAGAAAAGAAAAATCGGCCCAGCTCTGTGGCGCAAGTTGCAGGCCGCGACGCCAAAAGTCCAGAAGAGCTCTGAAGTTTGGGCGCCGCGGCGCCAAATCAGAGCGCCACGACGCTGGAAGTTCAGAGGATCGCAGAGTTCAGCCATGGCTGGCCGCTGGCGCCGCGATTTAATAATCTGAACTTTAAAGAAGCCATAATCCGATTTTCCTCTCTTCAAATCAAAATCCAAACCTTTCCTCTCTCCAAAACCCACGAAATTAAACCTTTTACCTAAAAATCTTCCACAAACTAAAATCAATCACAACCAAAGTACATAAAATCCTTACATCCTTAACCATCTTAAACAACAACCCTCATTTCATTGCTTCAATACATCATTAGGAATAAGAAAATCTTGAAGAACACCGTCCAAGGTAACCTTTATCACTTTTATTGAAATCTTCAATACAATCAGGAGAGGTAATAGGTTTGGGGAGGTGCTTTATTGGTGGAAGGAGTGTGGTGTGTCAAAGTTGGGTGTGAGATTTCGCGGAAGATTACACGAAGTGAGCGTGGGGTGTTGTACCGGAGCTTTGAGTGAAGTGTGGGGGTTAAAGAGTGTTGTAGCTGCTGAGTACACTGTGTGTTGATTGATAGTGTTGGGTAATATCACTGAAACAAAGAAAACGCTGCCGAATTTATCTAAAAATGTCTGGCAAGAAGAGGAGAGCTTCCACATCCACATCTGTCCCTCAATATGATACTACTAGGTTTGTCAGTCAAAAAGCTGAAGATAGATATCAAAAACTTAGTACTAGACCCTTGATCCCTGATAGAGGAATGGAGTACCAAAGGGAGTCACTTGAGGAAGGAGATGCCTATGAGCCTATTCGGGCGATGATAGAGGTCATGGGGTGGAAGAGATTTGTTAACCCAGAAAGAATAGCACCGCAGAACACTGTAATGGTGAAAGAATTTTATGCTAACTTTCCAGAGAGGGTGGATGGTAGATGCTTTGTGAGGGGACAGTATGTGCCTGTGACGGCCGAAGTGGTGAATGTGCTATTAAAAAACAGCCGATGTTAAAGAAAGAGGTGACGATCGGAGCTATTTCAGAACCTGGTCTAGAGACACCAACAACATCGACTGGGATGTAGTCGCAAACACATTATGCTACCCTGGGGCTGAGTATGATATTGCAAGAAATGGATCAAGAAGACTGAGCAGATGTCAGTTCAACAAAACAGCCAAGGGTTGGTTATATTTCGTCAGTGTCCGCTTAATTCCATCGATGCACTTCACCAGAGTGCCAGCAGATAGAATAAAAATGATATATGGAATCATGTTAGGGAAGACGATTGACGTTGGAAAGGAAATATTGCAAAATATTGGAGAAACCAGTAGGTTGATAACGAGAGGTGGGTTGGGACATGACTCACTTATTAGCAGTTTATGCTCCAGACATGGGGTCCCAACCCTACCCACTGATACATATGAGAAAGTCCAACCTCCTGTGTCATATGGGATAATGCATTCCTTCCCAGACCCACTCCCTCCAGCAGCAGCATGAAGGAGACCAACAACAAGACCAAAGAATAAAGATCGTGAGAGGTCGCCATGAATGAAGATGAGCACGAGACAGAGGCTCAAAGATGAAGCGGCCAAGAAGAACCCCTGCAATTTGAACCTCCAGTGCCTATAATGGAGCAGTTGCTCATGAACCAGAGGAGGATGATGCAGAGCTTTGACATAATGATACAAGGTCAACAGGACCTGAGGCAATGACAACAAGAATTAAGGCAGGAGCAACAACAGTTGCACCAAAGATTTGATGAGATGAGTTCCTTGTTCAACCAGTGGTCCATGCATTATCCGCCGCCACCGCCACCACTTTAAACCAAGTTTGTAAGTTGTCCTGTTTTCTTTTATTTTTTTTAGTCTTGCACACATTGGGGACAATGTGTGATTTAAGTTGGGGGGGGGGGGGTGCCTTATTGTTTTTTTGAGTCTTTTTGATTATTTTGTGCATTGTTGAGTATTTTTTAGTCATTATTTTTTTAAGATCATGCATGCTGTAGTTACTGGAATTGCCTAGTGAAGTAAGGTTGAATAATTTAATGAAATTAGAAGCAACCATCTAAACACTTAGGTTAGATATGCCAAAAATTCATGAAATCAGATTATTTGGGGTATCTTGCTTGACTTGTGCATTGTTTATGATTAAACCTATGTGTATGATTGCTTTCTATTTGAGGCGAAATAGTTAGGATATGCATGTTAGGGAGATGACTCATACATTTCTTTGTTAGCCCTTTCTTACCATTTTTGCGTATCCCTGACATTCAAATTATATCCCTAGTCAGCCCTTTTGAGCTTAAAAATAAGACCTTTATTTGACACCCTATAATTCCACACTTGTGCCATATGTGAAAAATTGAGGTGATTAGAATATAAAGTGTTAAAAAGAGATAAAAAGAGTGAACAATTTTGATGCACCCAATGAAAAAGTAATAATAAATAGGCAAAAGCCTAAGTTTGGGGGTGCCTGTTATTCATAATACACTTCATTCTCTCAAAACAAAAGAGAGGAAAGATAGGTATGACGTGAAGAAGGAAATCAAAAGAAAAAGGAAGAATTTAAAGCAAAAGAGCTTATGGTACATAAATTGAGCCTAAATGCCTATTTTTACCTACCCATGCCTAAGCCTACATTACAACCCTGAAAAGCCCTGAAGATCTCTTACATGTGTATCCATGATTAGTGGAGAATAACAAGTAAACATGCCATAAGATTTTAAAATTGACATGCATAGTTAGGTATTCTTACTTCCATTGAGCATGATTAAATTGAATTTGCGAAATATCTAACTTGATGTGTTTAGAATGCTAAAAATTCATGCTATATGTTCCTGCATATTATTCTGCTAACCTTCATGCCTTTCTAAGTAACAATGATGCAACAATTTGATCAATGTCTTTGAGTCATTTTATTTTCCTTTCTTTCGTGTCTTTGTTTATATTTTTGATCTTTGCTCGAGGGCGAGCAAAGGTTAAGTTTGGGGGTGTTTGATCGGTGTATTTTATATACACCTTTTGAGTCATTTTTAGTTAGTCTTTTGCCCATTTTTGTACAAATATGTGTCGTCTTAGGATAGATTTTCTTCCTTTTGAGTCATAATGGTTTAAAGTGGCTCATTGGCGAAAAGGAGCAAAAAGAGGGCAGAAACAGAGGTTCCAGAGCTCAAAAAGCTAGAAAGTTGGCGAACCGGGCAAGAAACAGGGAGGCGCCATGCGCCCAACCAGCAAAGATCAGGCCATGCGCGCCAAATTACGCAGAATCGCAGAGTTTCAGCCGCGGCGCCAATTGCAGGGCCGAGGTGGAAATTCTGCCAATTTCGAATGGGAATGGGGCAAGGCCTAGAAGGAAAACTGGGAGAATGACTTGGAGGATATAAAAAGGAGTTTTAGGTCAGAATTAAGGGTTCCAAACCCTTGTCAATTCATCACAACCTTGGAGATCACGATTGGAGACTACTTTTGTGTAATTTCTTTATTCTTTGTTTTATTTCTTTGTAGTTTATGTTGGATATTAGTTTAGTTCTTGGCATGTCTATGGCTAGGAACTAACTTAATTTAGGGTTTTTCATATCAAATCACTTGAAACTCATTCTTATGAATAAATGCATGTTTTGGTTTCTTCTTATCATTGTTGTGATTTATTCAATATTTGTCTTGAATGTTTGGTAATTAATTGATCATTAATTATCATAATCCATATGATTTCTAATCGAAATCCGAAAGAGGAGATTGTGAATATGCTATAGTTGAATAAACATAGGTTAAATCATGGACGAAAGTACCCCGATACTTGTGTAGTTTAATAGGTTATTGCTCTTAATCCTCCTTTATAGTCAATCTTATCACCGAAAGGTAGAAGAGTTCTATATTGGGGTTGAGTGTTTATATTACCTTAACATGAGTATAAAACGGCTTAGTTAACCTGCTATCTCAAAATAGAAGAAGAACCATAATTAATTGCATTAACAAGTAAAATGAGAGAATAGTTGAGGAGATTTGGAAGCCCTCTTTCCACCATATCTGAAGTAAAACAAAGTAATTTAGTTAGCATTCATAATTATAGTGATAAACAATTCATCAATCATCGGTTACCAAATAGATACTATAGAATAGAATTTGAGAATTAGACACTAATCCCTGAGGACGATAACTCGGTCTTCTAGACTATATTACTTGTCACGACACGTGAACTTGCGTTAGTGTGTGCATAAATCGTGCATCAATAGGCACCCCCAAACTTAAGATTTACCTATCATCCAAAAAATCACAATACTTTGACGCGAAATTATGCAACTTAGCAAATGGAAATTGGGTTTCATAACTAATAACATGACGACTAATGATAATTTTATTTGAGGATAAGTCAAAACATTTGTAACCATAATGATTAGATGGGTACCCCAGGAACACACAAGCGGTAGAGCGGGCTTCAAGTATATTAATGGGGGTGGTGGGGAATAGAGGATAACACATACACTCTAAGATGAGAATACGAATGATATTTTTGATAAATAATTTTGAGTGGCGATTGATATGCTAATCTTTTTCTAGGGAGTATGTTAAGGAGGTATGTTGCCATATATAATGCATGATGCCAAAAAGAAGGTGGTAATGATGCATGGCCTACTAGTGTATGAATAATATTATTAATGGTGCATATTTTTCTTTTGGCTTTCTCATTGGTGATGATGTATGTGGACATAAAAATCGAAAAGAAATACCATTAACCTTACAAAATTATCTAAATGCCCATTATCAAATTACCTTTCATTATCACATTGAATATTTTTAATTTAGCGTTCAAATTGTATACGGATGAATGCTCTAAATGATAGGAATGTGAAAACAAAATGAGACATTTTAGATAACGGAAACATCCACAAAAAACTGAAATAATCATTAAAAATAACACACAATAGCGGTGACCGGTAGAGCTCAAAACAGGAGATGTCCAAAGATCAATGTGAATAATATCAAATGACAACAAATTACTAGAATTGGAAGCCACAAACATCATTTTAACATTTTTCCTAAGTGGACAAAAAAAGTCAAAACATTAGTGCAACGATCACTATTACATTCAATAAATTTATTATTTTTAAAGGAGGAAAGCACAGACGCTACCGGATGACCCAAACGCGCATGCCATAAGGAAAGTGCTAAGCGACAAACATTGACGATGTGACTTGTTTAATGTTGCTGGTGGTTGTGATGGGATAGAGCTCGCATCGAGTATCACATCTCATTAGAGGTATCCCCGTCCAAAAATCATTCACAGAAAATCCAAAAGGATCAAAGTCAATAGAAACTGAGTTATCAGTTGTAAATTTGCAAACATACACTAATTTTTTATTTAATTGAAGAGCATGAAGGACATTTTTTCAAGGCTAAAGGTGGGTTTGGGGGAGACAATTTTGTGTTGAATTGGAGAAATAGTTTGGGCAGACAAGTTAAATTGGACTTTGGGTTTGAAGATTCCATGATTGACACGAGTTTCCATTTGATGAGTGGGAACAGTGGGAGGCGGTGCTGGCTGAGTAGGAATGGATGAGACTGATGGTAGGGTTGGATTAGGAGAAGGTGGGGGAGAAGTTGTCGGAGTGACAGACCTCTCTGGAGATATGGCGCTGCGGCGCCTCATCAAACGAGCCCTAAATGGGTTAGGGTGGTTAGGGTTAAGTTGTGTCTTTTTGTATTTTATAAAAGTTTAACAAGTTTTAAAAATTACATTTTAAACTCCATTAAACTTGATTTAGTTTTAAGTAGGTTTTCACCTTGGGATGGTAGAAGTTGTCACCATATTTAATTTCAAGAATTGAAGAGTAACGTTAGTTAAATTTTCTTCGGAGACCTACTGTTGTAAAATTTCTAGGTGCTACGCAAGTGTACGTATCAAAATTTGTAATAATTTTGGTAAAATCGAGTATCGCCTACAGAGACAGATTTTTCAATTATCAATTAACTAATCTTTTGTTTCTACTTGGCAAACGAATATAAGTGGTGATTTCTAAACTAAAGAATTAACAAACTAAAATAGATTGCGGGAATAAAATAGCAGTGAAAACACACGAAGTTTAATTCAGTAATGAAGGCAATTAGGGTTTCCAATCTCATCAACAATCCACTGTATCATTCATTAATGCAATACTCGCGATTCTTCTTCTTATTAAGATAGCAGGTTAAGTGAGAATTTTCTATATTTCTTTGATAAATTCAATCACATCGGAGGATTAAGATTAATAACCTAAAAAGCTACACATGAAATCATGATACTCTCATTTAAGATTAAACATACGTCTAATCAACTATAGCATATTTAAATTTCACTTTTCAGATCTTGATTTAAAATCATATATGTAATGAAAACTAATGGCTAAAGAATTCTCATTCAATAAACACAAGTTGAATAGATCTTAATAGATGAAGAAGAAACACTAGCAATGCATTAAATCATCATAGAGTTTCAAGTGATTTAACGAAAAACCCTAATAAAATAATTAGCTCATAGATATGCTAAGAAAACTAATTAACTTAATATCCAACATAAACTGAATTAAAGTACAGAAAATGACAAGAACTTGCACAATTGATGTCTCTAGTTGCTTCTTGCTCTCTTGTTCCTTGCCTCCAATGTGAGATGATCCTCCAAACCCCTCCCAACATTTATAAAGAAAAACCCCAGAATGGACCCTTTTTCCCTTGTTAAATTTAGGTTTTTCACTTCATGGACTTTATCGGCACGCGACTCTTACAGGGTGGCACCGCGACTCTAATCTACTAAAATCTGACTTGAATTCTAGGGTACTATGGTGCCACGACTCTAATGTTGGGCGTTGCAGCGCCTTCGTCGACGTTTCAAGCGCCACTATTTTAACCAGGTAGCGCAGCGACTTTAAATTTGATCAACTTCTTCTAGCCTTCTGCCAGTCAAGCGCCTCGACCCTTACTTCCTCAGCAGCGAACCTTCAGCGATGCGACTCTTCATCTTTCAATTACTCAACACTTCTCTGAACCGCCTCTTCTGCCTATGTAGCCATTTTTACCCTCAGTAGCTGCCTATTTTCTTTAATCTCCACCTCATCTATCATGAATCGCTTAAATTTAAAACAAAGGAAAAAAACACGCATAATACTGCACAAAACAATTAAAACACTACAAAAGACTTCCTAAATACACTTTAAAATAGTACTAAAAATAGACTCAACAAAAACTCTCAAACTTAAACTTTACTAGACCTCGAGTAAAGAACTCTAGACATCCTAAAAGAAAAACACACAAACTCTAAAAATAAATCAAGTCAACCAAAATAGATTATGCCTCGAGGATCATGAACAACATGCAATATAATCTTCAGGAACATTCTAGCCTCTAATTTGCTATCTAAAATTTCAAGTCAGATATTCCTTAAATTTTCTTAAAGTTATTAATGCATATGACCACTCAACCATGATTGTTGACTTATAAAAGTATTCATAATTAGTTCATGCACAAATACTTCTCACCAACAGTCCATCAGGTCCAAGTTCTATAGGCTTGCTAACTTGCTACTCTCTACTAATTTAGACAAACATGTTCGGGAATCGATAGGACTTTCATGGGTTGTAATGATTGGCTTAGGCTTGGGTAGATAAAAAAATTATCATTTAGGCTCACAATTACCATATGCACAGAGACTGATCAAACCATCTTTGATATGGAAAATACACCGATCAATAATCAATCCCTATTTTATTTTTCTAGATTGAGAGAACGTACATTTATGCAATTTTTTGAAGCTACACTCCCCCAAACTTGTTTTTCAAAGTATATACAACGGAGTGTAGTTCATTTTACTTCTCAATCTTTTTGCTTTTCTCTTGAAGACTCCCAATACATATTACCAATCACAAATAAAATCGATTCCAAATCATATATTCCTATGCTTATGGTAAAATTTAAGGGAAGAAATTTTTTTGTAAAGAGTTTCAAATAGGCTTTATCATGGGCATTGGTCAACAAGGAAATCAGTTTTAGGCTCAAAGGGTAACTAGGGATTAGTATAATCAATGGTGGCTTGAAAGGCTCAATCGTTCCAAAAATAGCCTAAATTATTTTTCTAACCATGCATCATCTATGATTTCATCTCAAATAGTAAGCAAGCAAGTTCTAGAACTTTCCGCCCTCTTTCCTCAAACCAAAATTCAATAATGCATAAATCAATATTTGAGTACAAGAAATTCACCAATCATGATCAAGTTTTATACTTATTAATAATTAAAAGCAACTCAAGACCTATTGTTAAGTAGAAATTAGTATAGTTTTAGAGTGTGTTTTAGGAAGTTTTTTTATTATCTTTTAGTTATTTTGTGCAGTATTATGTGTGTTGTTTTGTGTGTTTAGAGGTTAAGCGATTCAGAAAGGAATAAGATGAATTCAAAGGAAATATGTGGTCATTGAGGATAAAAATGTATATCTGATCACAAGAGATAAATCAAAGAAGCCCTGGGAAGCTCGAAAAGCAGTTTAAAAAAATTCTGTACGAAGAACATGTAGACCTCTTAAATCACGTGTGATTAATGGATTGAGTCGAAAAGCCCCAAAACTACATAGCCAACCCCTCATAGTCTACAAGGATAGAGTTGCGACTCCCCATAATTAGCAACGTGGTGCCCCACTGGCAGAAAGTTGAGAAGTGGATTAGCGTCGCGATACACTAATAATTGAGTTGTGATGCTCCACAATTAGTGTTGCGGAACTCCACCGGTAGAAATTTTAGAAGTGAATTAGCATCGCGACGCTCTGAATTTGAGTCGTGGCAACGACGACGTCCATGCGGCGAAAAAACTCAATTTTCACAAGGAAAAAAGGTTTTTTAAAGGAAAATTAGGGTTACTATAAAATGATAGAGGATGCTTTTTCAGTGGGATATCTCACATTGGAGGCAAGAAACAAGAGGCCAAGAAGCAATTAGAGACAACTATTGTTCAAGTTTTTCCATTTTCTTTACTTTAATTCAGTTCATGTTGGATATTAAGTTAATTAGTTTTCTTAGCATGTCTATGAATTAATACATTACTAGTCTTTCTTCTTCATCTATTAATATCTATTCAACTTACGTTTATTGAATGTGAATTAATTCGCCATTAGTTTTCATTACCTACATGATTTTAAATCAAAATCTGAAAAATGAGATTTGATTATGCTATAGTTGATTAGATGTAGGTTTAATCTTAAACTAGAATATCACGATTGTAGCATTTTAGGTTATTGATCTTAATCCTCATATGTGGTTGAATTTATCATAGAAATATAGAATATTCTCACTTAGGTTGAGTTTTTATATGTCCTAACTGAAATATAAAACATCTCAATCAACCTGATATCTTAATAAGAAGAAGAATCGCTAGTATTGTATTAATGAATGATAGAGTGGATTGTTGATGAGATTGAAAACCCTAATTATCTTCATTACTGAATTAAACTTCGTGTGTTTTCACTGCTATTTTATTTCCGCAATCTATTTTAGTTTGTTAATTCTTTAGTTTAGAAATCGCAAATTATATTTGTTTTCCAAATAGAAACCAAAGATTAGTTAGTTGGTAATTGATAAATCAGTCTTTGTGGACGATACTCAGTTTTACCGAAATTATTACAAATTGCGATACGTACACTTGCGTAGCATCTAGAAATATCCACAACACCTACCAATCTTAAGAACATAGATTTATGTATTTCATGGCTATCAATTTCATCCAATTCTATCACATGTGTTCACTCAATCTCATGGGCTATTATTATTAACTTTATTCATTGACACAAGAAACTCAAACACAAAAACTAAAATAAAGACTCTAACAATAAACAAACAACAGTACATAAACAATTAAAGACTACTAACACAAAGCAGTAAGACTCCCACAAACTTAATTAACACATTGCCCTCAATGTAAAAAAAGAAAGCAAGGGAATGAAGACTTACATAAACAACGACATCGATCTCAGTATGGTGGTGGCAGAAGTGGCTGATAGAGTTAGTACTGTGGAGGATAGCCAAAGTATGGCTCATTCGGGACATCACCCATTGACCAATGATCGACCAAAAAATTGAGCTGGTCAATGTTGTGGATCTCATAATTATGTCGCTGCTACATATAGTTGCTCAAATGTTGATTTTGATCATGGTGCGACTTGACAATGTCATATGATATAGTACAACTGATCATGATTCCTTTGGGTAAGAGCAAAAATTGGTTCATTGCTGCTCTATCCTAGATCACCCACTTCAGCTCTTGCATTTTCATCATCCACCCCCTCTATTGGTGCATTGGCTGGATTCAGTTACCTTCTACAGGTGTAGGTGCTGGTGTAGGGTCTTAGTATGCATTAACCATTGTCTGGGTTAGAGGATGCTGCACTTTACCTTTTTAATCAGTTTTACCCTCAGGCACTCCATATGTAACACATAGTGCAGCGATCAAGGATCCATGCCCCAACCTTGCTGTTATGTTCAATCTGCATATCCAACTGAGACTATTTCAGATAGCTCGACCCACGTCTATTGAAAATCCCTTCATGATAGCATAAACCAGTTTGATACAATCCATTAATATATCCAAGAAGTGTGTAGAGGGAATCAGGCGGGCACTCACAAAGTAGAGCCAATCTTTAGCAACTTTATTGAATTGGCAACGGAATATGCCTTTGGGCGCGTCGTATGTATATATGCAACGAGCTCCTGAGCATCCTATTGTCTCAGCCATCTCCATCCAATTAATTTCTTAACTTTTCCAAATAGTAAGGTCATCTTCCTTGTCTTCATGCAGAAAATTTGTAACCCTACATATGGCATTTATAGCTTTAGCCCCAATTAGTACCTTTCACCCTCATAGGAAACAAGTGTTGTCTTGCTCCACAACGCCAATAGTTAGCACAATAAGCACCCCATAACACCAAATAGTCACCACAACAAGATTATCTTCCCCTCAAACTTAATTTCACAAAAAAATTAAAAATTTTGAAATGAAAATACTTATTGAGGGGAGAGACCGTATATGAAGCTCCACTTGCACAAATAATCTTAAAGTTGGAATTTTTGGATTTGTGGAAAAGTGAATTAGGGAGTTTGTGGAGTGGGAGTGGTGGATGTAATGGGATATTGAGAGGGGAGGAAAGTGTCTTTGGGAAGAAAAGTTTGAGATTTAGTAACAATAGGGTTGTTTTTCTGATTTTTGGAGAAGGAGAAGAGGAGTTGTTTGTGAATTGTGAGAGAAAGAGAGAGATGTTAGGGTTTTTATCCCGTACACCGATGCGACACCCTAAAGATAGAGCATTGTGACGCTAATTCGGCATTACTTACATTGTTTCACAGGGCTACGATGCTTCTCTTTTGGCGCACCAGCGCTAATTCCTCATCATTTGCCTTTATTCTCTGCCTGCAAAGTGCTGCGGCCTTGTCTCTATGCATTGTGACTCTAATTTATCCCAGATTTGCATAGTTTTCTGCTAGCATGACGCTGGGTCCCTAATGTTTTGGCACTGCGGTGCTAAATCATTAAAAACTCACTACCTTCAGAGCATCGCGACTCAAATTTTAGGCACCGCGGCTCTAATTCGTATCTGGGCGTTTGGAGTTTTGCTTTTGATTTCAACATCTTGTGGCACTTTTTACCCCAAGAGTTGGCTCACAAGGCACCTAACATAAAAACACAGACCAAGAAACAACGAGACAATGAGATTGTTCAAAACAAAACAAAATAATACAATTAAGATATTGGGTTGCTTTCCAATAGCATTGTTGTTAACGTCATTTAGTCAAACACAAATTTCCTCTTCATATTTATTTCAAAAGGATAACAGACTTTGCCTGCTCACTAGGACCATCCAAGTATAGATTCAATCTTTGTCCGTTCACTTTGAATGGTGAACCATCCTTTCCTCACACTTCGACTGAATCACATGGAAAACCTCTCTCTATAGTAAATGGACCCGACTATCTGGACTTCAGCTTGCCTGGAAACAACCTCAACCTTGAATGGAATAGAAGTACCTATTTTCTGGGTTGAAAATCTTTTCGAATCAAGTTCTTGTCATGCCATGTTTTAGTGTGCTCCTTAAAAATCTTGACATTCTCATAGGCTTCATTTCAAAACTCATCAAGCTCATTCAATTTTAGTAGCTAATTCTATCCAGTGGCACCCTCATCCATATTCAACTTTCTCATGGCCCAATACGCCCGATGTTCCAACTCAACTGGTAGGTGACATGCTTTTCCAAAAACCAACCTACAGGGAGACATTATAATAGGAGTTTTGAATGTCGTCCTATAGGCCCAAGTGCATCATTCAGCTTCGTAGACCAGTTCTTCCTAGAGCTATCCACCATCTTTTCAAATATACTTTTCACCTATCTGTTTGAAATTTCAGCTTGACCATTTGTCT
Organism: Przewalskia tangutica; assembly: GCA_029844215.1. Taxonomy (NCBI): domain Eukaryota; kingdom Viridiplantae; phylum Streptophyta; class Magnoliopsida; order Solanales; family Solanaceae; genus Przewalskia; species Przewalskia tangutica. The sequence goes on along the minus strand of CM056718.1, from coordinate 136,034,238 downwards.
GAGGTGATATGGCAAGACAATGCGGTGGTAGACACATAGCGAGCAAGGGGGGCATCAAGCTGCTTATACAAAATGACTCCCTTCATTGTTATTGAGAACTCTGTGAGTACCAAACCTTGTGAATATGTTCTTATGTAGGAATTTCAAGACTGTCTTACCATCATTCTCCTTAGTTTCTACTGCTTCAACCCATTTAGACACATAATCAACTTCTAGCAAGATGTATTGATTATTGAAGGATGGTGGAAAATGGCCCATAAAGTCAATGCCCCAAACATCAAAGAGTTCAAATTTTAGGATCCCACTCAGTGACATTTCATTCCTTCTTGAGATGTTCCTAGTGTGTTGACATCGATCACAGGGTTTCACAAAAGTATTAGCATATTTGAATAGTCCTGGCCAATAAAACCCGTTTTGCAATACTTTAGCAATTGTCCCTGAAGCCTCAAAATGCCCACCACATTGTAAACTGTGATAATGAGTGTGAATTTGGTGTATTTCATCCTCTGGCACACAACGTCTAATGACTTGATCAACACAATGTCTATAAAGAATAGACTCATCCCGATAGTAGTGCTTTACCTCAGAATATAACTTCTTCAATTATTGTCTTGTCATCTCAGGAGGTACAATCTTTGCTGTAAGAAAATTAACAAAGCTATCATACGAAGGCACAATTGAACTGACACTTACCTCAAAAAGTTTCTCGTCAGTGAAATGGTCATTAATTTGCACATATTTGGCATTCTGACTCTCTTCCACCTCAAGTCTGATAAGTAGTCTGTAACGAAATTTTATGTTCCCTTCTTATCATGAATCTCTATGTCAAATTCTTGCAATAATAGCGCCTATCGAATGAGACGGGATTTTGCATCCTTCTTTGTCATTAAGTAGTTGATAACAGCATGATCAGTGTACACAATTACCTTGTTCCCAATAAGATGTGGTATGAATTTATCCAATGCATATACTATGGTTAGCAACTCTTTCTCTGTTGTGACATAATTCAATTGTGCATCATTGTGAGTTCTACTAGCATAGTAAATGGATCAAAATACCTTGTCAATTCGCTACCCAATAACTGCTCCCACTGCAGAATCACTAGCATCACACATCAGTTCAAATAGAAGCTCCCACTTTAATGCAATAACAATTACGCTGAATTAATTTCTCCTTGAGTGTCTTAAAAACATTTAGGCACTCTTCATTAAAATCAAATGCAACACCATTAATCAACAAGGTCGAAAGAGGCTTTGAAATTTTTTAGAAGTCTTTGATGAATCTCTTGTAGAAACTAGCATGCCCAAGAAAACTTATAACCCCTTTCACTAAAACTAGAGGTGATAGATTTTCAATATCCAAAATCATAGCTCGGTCTACCTCAATGACTTGGCTAGATATTTCGTAGCCAAGAACAATACATTCATTTACCATAAAGTGGCACTTCTCCCAGTTCAGAATAAGATTTGACTCTTCATAACGCTGCAACACTGCTTCCAAGTAGGGATGTTAGCGGTCCGGATACTCCCGTGAACCGGACCGGTAAACCCGGACCGATACTCGGATCGAAACCTTAACGGTCCGGATACGAGTACCAAAAAAATACCCGGACCGATAAGGAGTCGGATCGTTAACCCGATAAAATACCCAGAACACCCCTCCCCTCCCCACCCAACCCAACCCCAGCCCTCCAACACTTTCACCACTCATGCCAGCTCTAATTAGTTGTAAATTAATGAAACTTTAAATGGTCATAACTTTGCGCTCGAATGTCCGTTTGACCTAATGTTTTTTTGATTTCGCGTATTTTTTCGAGATAGGGCCGGACAAATAGCTAAAGTAGTTTGGAGCATCCGATTTCTCAAAAAACATCCGTCTTGCCAATCAATTTCACTTTTACCCCAAATTGTTACTAATTGTCAATTTTCAAATCTAAATATCTCGCGCTATACAATATATTTCAACATAAAAATTTCGTGGTAATGTGTCTGAAAATGTCAATTTCAGTATTGGAAATTCAATTTTTTTTAAAAAATCGGGCCGACCCGGAAAATTCTTACCGGTCCGGACCGAGAACCGGACCGATATGGTTTCGGTCCGGGACCGGATCTCGTTCCAGGATCGAAACCTTATCGGTCCGGGACCGGTCCGGACCGGTAAGTGGATACCTGGACCGATAACACCACTACTTCCAAGTGCCTCAAAAAATCATCAAAGGACGACCCAAAAACTAAAAAACCAGCTATGAAAATTTCAATAGTTCTCTCCTTCATATCATAAAAAATGGCCATCATACATCGTTGGACGGTGGCTGAGGCATTGCACAACCCAAATGACATTCTTCTGAAAGCGAAAGTACTATATAGACAAGTAAATTTGTCTTTTCTTGATCTTCTGGTGAAATTGTAATCTGATGATACCCAGAATAACCATCCAAGAAACATTAGTAGTTATGGCCTGCTAGTCTATCAAGCATCCGATCAAGAAAAAGTAAGGGAAAATGGTCTTTCCTGGTTCCCTTGTTCAACTTGCGATAGTCAATGCAAATCCTTAAATGGAAGTGTAATACGCCGCCGCCAAAAGATAGGTTTATTTCATACCTTAAGGCAAGTAAGATGCTCTCCAAAGGTTGTATGTACCATCTTGTTCGGGCGAGAGATGTTAATACCGATGCACTTACTTCTCAATCAATTCTGGTAGTTAATGAGTTACCTGATGTATTTACAGAGGAACTTTCTGGCCTTCCTCACCAAAGGGAAATTGAGTTCGGTATAGACGTGTTGTCAAATACTCATCCAATATCTATTCCTCTTTATAGATTGGCTCCAGTTGAATGGAAAGAATTAAAAGAACAATTAAAGGATCTACTCGAGAAAGGCTTTATTAGGCCTAACATATTTCCTTGGGGTGTGCCAGTATTGTTTGTACGAAAGAAAGATGGATTATTACGGATGTGTATCGACTACCGGCAGCTGAATAAAGTCACTATCAAGAACAAGTACCATCTTCCCATAATTGATGATTTATTTGACTAGTTACAAGGTGCAAGATGTTTCTAAAAAATCGACCTAAGGTCGAGGTACCATTAGCTAAGGGTTAAGGAGAAGGACATTCTGAATACGAATTTCAGAATAAGGTATGGGCACTTCAAGTTCTTAGTAATGTCAGTTGGACTCACAAACGCACCGACAACATTTATGAAATTAATGAACAACATGTTTCACCCATTTCTGGATGTATTTGTGATAGTATTTTATAGATGATATTTTGGATTAATCTCACTCGGAGGCAAAGTATGTGGATCATTTGCGGATAGTACTATAGACGCTCCGGGATCATAAATTGTATGCAAAGCTCTGCAAGTGTGAAATTTGGTTGAATTTAGTGGAATTCCTTGGTCATATAGTGTCACACGAGGGTATAAGAGTTGACAATCAGATGATTGAAGCGGTGAAGAATTGGTCGAGGCCTACGACTCCATTAGAGGTTCGCAGCTTTCTAGGCTTAGCCGCTATTATAGAATGTTTGTAGAAGGATTTTCTACCATAGCGGCACCATTAACAAAGTTGACATAAAAGGCCATAAAATTTCAGTTGTTTGATGCTTGCGAGTAGAGTTTCCAAGAGTTAAAAGACAGGCAAACATCAACACCAGTCCTTACTCTTCCAGAAGGTCCAAAATGCTATGTGGTGTATTGTGATACCTTAGGAGCAGGTAGGATGTGTTCTAATGCTTCAAGGTAAAGTGAATTGCTATGCTTCAAGGCAATGAAGGAATCATGAGAAAAACTATCCGACACATAATTTGGAATTAGCCGCAGTGGTCTATGCAATGAAGATTTGTGGCACTACTTGTATGGTGTTCATGTAGACATTTTCATAGATCATAAAAGTCTACAATACATGTTTAAGCAGAAAGAGTTGAACTTGAGGCAAATAAGATGGCTTGGATTATTGAAAGATTATGATATGGACATCTTATACCATCCCAATAAAGTTAATATTGTAGTAGATGCGCTCAGTGGCAAGTTAATGGTCAGTTCGATCTTGATGCAGGTTGAAAGGAAGGAGTTAGTAAAGGAGCTCCATTAGTTAGCTAGTTTGGGAGTCCAACTAATGAATTCGGGGGATGGTGGTATTGTGATTTTGAATATGTCAGAATCGTCCCTTGTATAAGAAGTAGGAACGCTAATGAGAAGACCCCAGTTTGAAGAAGATCATAGAGGGCATTCAATAGAAGAAGATCACAACCTTTTGAAATTGACAAACATGGGATTCTTAAGTACCAGGGATGTCTATGTGTTCCAAATATAGTAGGATTACGAGATAGAATCATGACGAAAGTCCATTGCTCATGTTATTCTATTCATCCTGGATCTACTAAAATGTATCATGATATCAAAGATATTTATTGGTGGAATGACATGAAGAAGAGCGTCCCGAAATTTGTAGCATAATGTCCTAATTGTCAACAAGTAAAAATAGAGCACCAAAAGTCTGGTAGCTTGACTCAGAACATTGAGATTCCGATGTGAAAATAGAAAAATGATTAATATGGATTTCGTTATGGGTTTACCTCACTCTTATTAGAAGTTTGATTCTATTTGGGTAATTATTGATAGACAAACCAAATCAGATCATTTCTTGTCGGTCAAAACTACCTACACAGTCGAGGACTATGCAAAGTTGTACGTTAAAGAGATTGTTTGTCTCCATGGTGTGCCTATTTTTGTTATATCTGACTGAGGGGCCCAGTTTACAGATAACTTCTGAAAGTCATTTCAAAAAGGTTTAGGCATCCAAGTGAATCTTAGCACAACTTTCCACCCTCAAACGGACAGGCAGGCCGAACGTATGATTCATACGCTCGAGGACATGTTACGATCTTGTGTATTAGACTTTAAGGAAAATTGGGATGATCATTTACCCCTTATTGAGTTCGCGTACTTTAACAGTTATCATGTTATTATTAAAATGACTTCATAAAAGGATTTATATAGACGGAGATGTAGATCTCCTATCAGATGATTTGAAGTAGGCGAGTCAGAATTATTTAGGCCTTACTTAGTACACCAGGCCATAGAGAAAGTGAAGCTCATCCAAGAACGGTTGTTATCTGCTCAATTAGAATTCATATTCGGATATGCGAAAGTGAAACATAGAGTTCCAGGTAAATTATTGGGTCTTCTTGAAGATTTCACCTATTAAGAGGTTATGAGATTTTGAAAAAAGAAGGGAAGCTCAGTACAAGGTGTATTGGGTCATATCGTATAATTCAATGAATCAGTCAAGTAGCTTATGAATTGGACTTGCCTCCGGAGTTGGAGTTTGTTTATCCGGTTTTCCATGTTTCCATATTGAGAGCATGTATTGGAGATCCTTCTCGGATTGTACCAATTGATGATGTGCAGGTTACAGAGGATCTATCATATGAAGAGGTTCCTGTTGCTATCCTAGATTGACAAGTCCGGAAGTTGAGGACTAAGGAAGTAGCCTCTGTGAAAGTTCTATGGCGAAATAAGAACGTGAAAGAGATGACATGGGAGGTGGAAGAGAAAATAATGCACAAGTATCCATACATATTCTAGACCAACGTCGAGGTTCCAAGAGAAGCATAAGGAGAGTACAATTTTCATGTTATAAGTTTGATGTAGATGTAGTAATGTATGTGATAATATATGATTCTGTGAACAAGTAGTTGTATTCGCTGGTTACACAAAAATGATTAGATATGCCACCCCAACATTCGAGGACGAATGCTTCTAAGGAGAATGATGTAACATTTCAGAATTGTAGGCGATGATTTGAGCACCTAAATGTAGGCAAGGAAACCCGGGCCTCGAATAATTTATGTTATATTTACGTATGCTAATAAAGAGATTAATATATAGAAGGATGAAATATCTCAAAATAATTTTGGGCATAACAAGTGTGATGATGGTGATTAATAATAATAGTTGTATATCCCCAAAGAGGTTATGGATTAGTGTCATATCACAAAAAAAATATGACATTGAGTATAGGCGGGTCTCATAAGTTATTAAAATTTAAGTGAATTGAGATCAAGAATTAATTGCGTGTATAATTGATTAATTATGGGATTGATTATTTTTAATGGGGAGAAAAGAGTAAGTGGGATTGGATTATACGTGTAGGCTTTAAATAGTCACCTAAGTGACTACCTTATGTAGTTTGTTAGGTGTAAACCTGTGAGATCGACAAGGTTAAGTGGGATTAATATTAATAGGGGACAAAATTGGGATTTTTAATATTAATAGGGGACAAAATTGGGATTCATTTCCAGATTCTCCCAAATTCATTTTGTTCGAAATTGAAACCAAACGTTTCATTCTAAAACTTATACATGTCTTTGCAAATTATAGGAATTGTTGGGACTAACTTTAATTGATATTTTCCACTTCAACAAAGTGCTTTGTGATTTAATCTTTCCAACATAGCTGTCGCGATTGTTTTACTTTAGCGAAATAGAGGTATGTTAAAGGCAGATCATTTCTTTCATGTGTCATGTTCCATGTAACGAAATATAATCGTGGTATTATTCCATAAATTATTGTATTCTAAGTAGTTAAGAATATTTATGTTATTGATTCCTATGTTAAAAGCATGTCTAAATAAGTTCCTAAGTCTTTATTGAGATATCCATAAAATATGTTGCTATTCACAGTGTTAGTCGTTGTTACAAAGATATTATGTTACCCGATAAGTTTATAATATTTTATTGTCATTTCTGTATTTGAATTATATTAATGTATTACCATGGACCCACATGTGTTATATAAACTATTATATTATATATATTTAGGGGGTGGGGAAAAGAAAATGGTGTTATATATGCACACCACTTGCAACTGGTATACACTATCATGTAAAGAAAGAGCCCTGAGGCCAAAATGATATCATGCCCATAGAGGTCGTAATGAAATGATGCCCACATAAATTGTTATGGACATGAAGATGCCCTTGTGTGGAAAATATTTATATGTATACAACATTTGCATTATGCATAATATTTAGGCATATGTATTAGGGCCCTCCAAGGCATTTACTACTGGTCAGTTGTTTATGTCGGTTGTTGTTATTGTCGGTTGTTTCTATTGACTATATTCGTCGACTGTTTTTGTTTCAGATTATTATGTATCTCTGTGATGATATTTCTTATGCCTGACATACTCTATACATCAGTCGTACTGACGTCCCTTTTATCAGGTAATGCTGTATTTTATGCCCGCAGGTTCACGTAGGCAAGGAGACAATCCACGTTAGTAGGTTGCTGACTGCAGATATTGGAGCACTCCTATTATTTTAGAGTGTCGGTCTAATCTCGATACAGTATATTGTTTTGCAAGTATATATGGGTGTGGCAGGGCCCTATTCCACCCTTTTGATATCACACTCATTAGAGACTTGTAGAAAAGTGTCTTGTATTTTGTGATCTTGTATGGCTTTATCAACCTTGGTATGAGTATGTATATATATAAGTTGGGTTTTCGGTTTACTATTTCTATGTTTATATATGTCAACAGTGTACTGAGTGACGACCCTTGTGGCTGCGGATAATTACGGATATATGTTAAATGTAGGGCTAGTGGTACACGGCGGTTAGGGTCCGGGTGCCCGTCGCGACCCTCCAATTTGGGTCATGTCCGGTTTGGGTCATGACATATGTTTCATTTCCTCTTCATTTTCCAATGTAATTTCTTCCGCCAATAACGTTTACGGAGGCTATTTCTTTAGTCCTCAACTTGCGGACGTGGCGATCTAAGATAGCAATATGAACCTCTTCATATGATAGATCCTCTATAATCTTCACATCATCAATCGGTACAACCCTGGAAGGATCTCCAATACATGCTCTCAACATAGAAACATGGAATACCGACTGAACAAACTATAATTCCGAGGGCAAGTCCAATTCATAAGCTACTTGTTCGTCGAATTATCCGATATGGCCCAATATACCTTGGATTGAGTTTTCCTTTCTTTCTGAATCTCATTACCCTCTTCATAGGCAAAATTTTCAAGAAGAGCTATAAATTACCTGAAATTATAAATTTTGTCATCACACATCTGCGTACAACTTCTGACGACTCTGAGCCGTTAACAACCATTCTTTGATAAGCTTCACCTTCTTTATGGCTTGGTGTACTAAGTCAGGCCTAAATAACTATGATTCGCCTACCTCAAACCATCCGATAAGAGATCTACATCTCCTTCCATAAAACGCCTCGTATGGAGCCATTTTAAGGCTAGCATGATAATTGTGTTGTATGCGAACTCAATAAGGGGTAAATGATCATCCAAATTTCTTTAAAATCCAATACACAAGTTCGTAGCATGTCTTCGAGCGTCTAAATTGTACGTTCGACATGCCCGTCTGTCTGAGGATCGAAAGTTATGCTAAATTGACTTGGGTGCCTAAACTTCTTTGAAATGATTTCTAGAAGTTAGTTGTAAACTATACACCTCAGTCGGATATAATAAAAATAGGCACACCATGAAAGCGAACAATCTTCTTAACATACAATTTGGCATAGTCCTCGATTGTATAGGTAGTTTTAACTGGTAGGAAATGAGCTAATTTGACCAGTCTATCAACGATTACCCAAATAGAATCAAATTTATGATAAGAGAGAGGTAAACTAGTAACAAAATCCATATTAATCATTTTCCATTTCCACATCAAAATTTCAATATTCTGAGTCAAGCCACCAGGCTTTCGGTTCTCTACTTGTACCAGCTGGCAATTAAGACAATAAACTACAAATTCCACCACGCTCATCTTCATGTCGTTCCACCAATAAATGCCCTGAAGATCATGATACATTTTGATAGATCCAAGATGAATGGAATATCGTGAGCAATGAATCTCCATCATGATTTGATCTCGTAATACTCCTACATTTGGAACACATAAATGGCCCTGGTGCCTGAGAATCCCATGTTCGCCAATCTCAAAGGTCGTGGGCTTATTATGTTGAATGCCTTCTCTGATGTTTCTCAAACTGAGGTATTCCCATTGACGTTCCTTAATTTCCTATATGAGGGACGATTCTGACATATTCCGAATCACAAAACCACCATCCTTTAAATCCATTAGTCAGACTCCCAAAGTAGTTAATTGATGAAGCTCCCTTACTAACTCCTTCCTCTCGGCCTTTACTAGAATCGAGTTGTACATCAACTTACGGTTGAGCGTGTCTGCTACAACATTAGCTTTACCAGGATGATATAAGATGTCCACATCATAATCCTTCAATAATTCAAGTCACCTCCTTTGTCTCAAGTTAAACTCCTTTTGTTTAAATATGTATTGCAGACTTTATGATATGTGAAAATGTCTACATGAAAACCATCTAAGTAGTACCGCCAAATGTTCACTGCATAGACCACTTCGGCAAACTCTGAATCGTGTGTCAGATAATTTCCCTCTCTCCTAACTCTGAATCGTGTGTTGGATAATTTCTCAAATGTTTCCTCAATTGCCTTGAATCGTAGGCAATCACTTTACAATATTGCATCAACATGCATCCTAAACCTACTCCCGAGGCATCACAGTACACTACGTAACTTTCTGGATCCTCTGGGAGAGCAAAAAATGGTGTTGATATTATCTATCCTCTAATTCTTCATAACTATGCTCACACACATCAGACCACTGGAATTTTCTGGCCTTTGTGTCAACTTTGTTAATGGTGCTGATATGGTAGAAAACCTTTCTACAAAATTCCTATAATAGTCAGCTAAGCCCAGAAAGTTGCGAACCTCTGATGGAGTCGTGGGCCTCAGCCAATTCTTCACTGCTTTAATCTTCCAAGTGTCAACTCTTATACCCTCGTCTGACACTATGTGACCAAGAAAGCCATTGAATATAACCAAAACTCACACTTGGAGAGTTTAGCGTACAACTTATAATCTTGGAGCGTGTGTAGTACTATCTTCAACTGATCAATATGCCCTGCTTTCGAGTAAGAGTAAACTAGAATATCATCTATAAATACTATCACAAATTCATCCAAAAATGGGCAAAACACGTTGTTCATTAGATCCATAAATGTTGTCGGTGCATTTATAAGTCCAAATGACATTACTAAGAACTTGAATTGCCCATACCTTTTCCTAAAAACTTTTTTTGGAATGTCCTTCTCTTTGACCCTTAGCTGATGGTACCCTGACCTTAGATCGATTTTTGAAAACCACCTTGCACCTTGTAACTGGTAAAACAAATGATCAACTCTGGGAAGAGTGTACTTGTTCTTGATAGTGACTTTATTCAGCTGTCGATAATCAATACACATCCGTAACGAGCCATCTTTCTTTCGTACAAACAATACCGGCACACCCCAAGGAGATATGATGGGCCTAATAAAGCCTTTCTCAAGCATATCATTTAATTGCTCTTTTAATCCTTTAAATTTGGCTGGAGCCATTCTGTAAGGAGAAATAGATATCGACTGAGTGTCTGGAAACACATCTATACCGAATTCAATTTCTCTTTCTGGAGGAAGCACTGGAAGTTCGTCTGGAAATAATCAAGAAACTCATTAACCATCGGAATTAATTGAGCAGTAAATGGTTCGGCTTTGACATATCTATCCCAAACAAGATGATATATACAACCTTTGGAGATCATCTTTCTTTCCTTAATGTATGAAATAAACCTATATTTTGTCGTCGCTGTATTACCCTTCCATTCAAGAACTGACTCTCCTGGGAACTGAAATCTAATAATCTTTGTTCAGTAATCAACATTAGCGTAGCATGATGCAAGTCAATTCTTGCCTATAATAACAATAAAATCAACTATTTCCAGTTCTACCAAATCGGCTAGGGTCTGATTACTATAAACTAATACTGTACAACTCTGAGAGGCCTAAATATGAGCAATATCCATATTTGAATTCAGAGAGGTTGTAGTACACTCGCTGACCAAGTGCGGCCCCAAGATCGTAACAAACATATGTGTCCGGTCACTCATCTCAGTTATAATCATAGAAGCATATCTAGCTAATGAATTAAATTGCAAGCTATATTCTCGAACACTCATATCGCCCTGTTCAAGATGTAGAAATATGTTCTGCCTGGCCAGTCGGAACTCGACTGACAGAAAATATTATAGGAAGGCCTCTAAAAACTCTCCTCATCCTACTGGTGGATTACGAGGTCCCCTAGAATGCTCCCACGTCTCATACCAGGTTACTATGATATCTCGCAGTCTATAAGAAACAAACTTTACCGACTCAGTATCGGTAGCATCCATTACCCGCAAGGTACACTATATCTGATCTAGAAAGTTTTGTTGGTCCGCGTTCAGGTTTGACCCTGTAAATATTTGAGGGTCTAAGTTTATGAAATCTCGAGCTCTTGTGCTAACAGCTCTACCCAAATGGCGGGGAACCTGACGTTGGGCCTGAGCAGCAACTAATCGAGTTAATAACTGCACAATACTTCACACATCAAAATCCACATCTGAAGTGTCAATTGGAGGAACTGGGGGGTACTGCAACCCCACTAATGTCATCTGGAGGCATTGGAATGAGTAATTCATATGATGGAGTCGTACTATAGGTCGCACTATGGCCCTCGATAGCAGGTGGCACTCGGCTAGTACCTTCGACTGCAGTCCTATCTAACGCACTCACTCTTGAACTTCTTCTTTGATGTAGAAATTGTAAAACGCAACAGATTAAGAGTGAAATACTTATAACTCATCTCTATTGCATAATTTATGAGATGAAAGAATAAAAATCATCCCTAAATGTCAGGTAGCCCACTGCTTATAAGTATGGTGCACAATATACCTATAAATAAGACTCTACTAGACCCGACTTGTAGACTCCATATGACAGATATGCTTTGATACCAAGTTTGTCACAACCCAAACTGGAGGATCGCGACGGCCACCCGGACCTTACCTATTGAGTACCACTAACCATACAATCAACACCTAATCATAATTAAATACGGACTAATCTAAAAAAGAACTATGTAAAATCTTATCCAGAAATCCCAAATTATATATACATATATACCAAGGCCGATGAGGACATACATGACTACTATATACAGGACATTTGTCTACAAACCTCTAACGAGTAGCAACATCAAAAGGTCGGGACAGGGCCCCGCCATACCCATTGTTGACACCCAATTTTGACTCTCTCGTCCAGTCATTAGCTATAAAATTACACTAATTTCGCAAATAATTTTTTACGATTTTTTATAATAAAATGCGACGATAAAACGTTAATACATGCATAAATAAGCAATTTAATAATGACACTGCGTCTTACGTAGAATATTAAGCACTTAGAGTCCCGCGCCCGCATTAATTAATTTTAAGCCCTGTCATGATTCTTAATTAATAATAAATACGTCAAATTAGCAGTGACGTCGCGCCAAATAGCATAGCGGCATTTATTAATACGCAAAGCAACGTCATAATTATTGTAATTATTTAAAGCATAAATTAAATAATAATGCACAATAAATAAAATTTTAAATAACAGTGTCGCATTTATAAAAGCATTAAGCAGCCCTTAAATTTCATATTTGCATTTAGCATTTAAATAATTTAATAATAGTCTAAAATAACTTACCACTAATTAAATACAAAACACCTAAAACTAATACCTAATTCTACCCAACCCAAAACCTTTAACCCGCTGGCCCAACACCCGCAACCCACATCCCTTATACTTCAGCCCTTCCCCCATCGTCCCTAACAGCAGCACAAAAGAAAACTCAAGCGAAAACCTAAAGACCTCTTCAACCGCCGCCTTCATCAAAATCCTGATATTTTCGACGAATTTTCGGCTGAAAATCCGGCTCCCTTACCTTCTCTCGCCCCTTCTCCGTTACCCTTAACAAAATTAGTACCAAGATCGCAGTAATTGTACAACTTACCATAACCGAAAACCTCAACCCAGTTCGTACCATAAAATCCTCTAAGTTTTGGTAAGAATCACTAGAAAATCGTATCTAAAACGATAACTTGCCATAACCGAAATTTCGGAATCAAATCTTACCATTTACCATCCAAATCGCAGGCTACCAAATAAGAACCCAGAAAGAAAATCAGTCCAAAATCATCATAAAGACTTTCCATAAATCAAAACCTAAATCAGGGCTATAAAATGAGCTAGTCCATACATGCAATGGCATCGGACAGAGGTCAAAAACAGAGAAAAAGAACAAGAACAAGACCAAACTCTTTACTTTCGCACAGCCTAGCAAAAATTGTCTAAGTTCTGCTTCCTGCTTCAAATCGCATCACAACCAAACATTGAGTGGATCGACGACTTGGTAAGCTACCCCGATTCGCTTCCCGGAGAAGGTAAACTCGTCTCCTTTCACGTTCTCCTGTTTCGATTTATGTGTGATGATTATATATGCTGGATTGATTTAATTTACACATGTTAAGCCATTCAATACCTGCTGGTGACTATGATCTGTTATTTGAATCTTTCAGATTAGTACGCCGGTTCATGGAATTTACATTATATACTTCCTTGTTTGTTAAGCCTGAGTTAAGTGTGTTCGTTTGCGAAGGAGTCGTGTCAAGGCGCGATTAGTTAATCTGATTAGAAATTATTAATGTCCTCCCTTAAATCAAGATTTGCAATCTGTGTTGTGTAATATAAATTTGGGTGGTCAACATGTTATTTCATTATGGGCTGGATTGCGGATTGTTCAGATCAGGACAAATATCCCAAGTATGTCTATCGAAGCCCCAACTAGCATTAGATGATATAAAAATCAGCATGATACTTGTTCAAACCTATTGTGAATCTGGTAGTACGGCCTTAATTGTCCCATGTGTGTCATATCTGCCGCGTCAAGTATCTCGTATAATATGATGTTGTGAGTGTGTCGTTTTATGTTCGTGTGACCAAGTTGTGTTCACAGTCCCCTTATTGTGGCTAAAATCTTTGAGAATAGGATTTCCTAGAAATAGCCGTCATTCTCGTAATTTGTTTTCATTGGATACTGAGTGATAGATTAGAGTCAGTTTCGGATCTCTTTTGAATTGACAGTTTGTATACTTAAGCTTGAATTTGAGTAACAATGGGAATTTGTATCCCCTGCTTGTTGCGATTAGGTAAATCCGCTCTGTAATGAACACCACATTTTTTTTTGTAATATCACCTTACTTGCCTAAGCTACCTATCGTATGCTATTCTGATGGCTTCACGGCGAGGTGTTAAAATATGCTAGCATATTCTCCTTTCCTCCCTTAGAGTAGATGAGCATGTAAATGTTTTAGTTTAGTCTTATTATCCACAATGGGCATTTTTTTCTAAACTTCTTGGCATCTGATTCATTGTATATCAATCTACACTTTCGGATCTCTTCTGATTCTTTGCACATGTGTGTATTGACTAGCTGGTTTCAATTATCGAGGCCCATTATCTGCTCGATCCATGTGTGATTTTTTTTTTGTTTTTTGGGGCTTGCCTTTCTTTTACATTCTGACTGTGTCGAAAGCTTAACCTCTGGGCTTGTCAATTCTCTCCTTCTCCCCTCTGTTTGTCGCTATTTACTGCTTTCCCCGGTTTGCCTGATGGAATGGCCTCAAGAATGGGAATCACTTAAGCCTATTGTTTACTTGTCTTTACTTGGAATTGTTGGGGTTGCGTATAATACTAGCAGCTGGCTTATGCAGTCTACATGCATGCCCATTCTTATTTCTTTTTACCACCTGCTAGCTGCCTATCCCATCTGATTATGTCCTCTGTTGGTCTTGATATGTGCGTTTGCTTAAATATAAATTATATGTCAAGTTCTTGTTTGTTAAACAAATTTGGGCATATACTAATCCTTATCTTCTTTTTTGTTACATGGCACGCATTGGAGCTAAACGAAGAGTCTCATTGCGAGACTCATCATGAGTTACAACAAATGAGAACCTACATCTATGTGCATCTTCATCTCCGCCCTGAAAATTCCAAATCGCCGGCGAAAAGACATCGCCTCTTCTTCGAGTCATCTTTCCTTTATTCTGCTTCATCTATCTGTTGTAAATTAATTATTTAACGCTACACTAATTAATTAGCACTTAGAATAGTTAAACTTTGAATCAATAGCTAGAAATTAGTTTGACTTACCTACCTTAAGTTAATTACTTTAGGCTCGCCTTGCCTTGTTTAATAGTTATGATAAATCACTTAATAATCTACACTTGCATAATAAGCTGGAATATTATTTGTCAAGACATTATTAGAACCGTGTTATAAATTCTTATTAATACGTATACAGAATAAGAAATATTTCTGTGGCATTATAGACACGTTTTTCATTTTATCTTACAAGCACACGTTTTGATAATCTTACATTATTATGCTATGTAATATATACTCCTCAGGTAAAAGAATACTTGCACACATTTTTACTCCTGTTATATATGACCTATATCTAATATAGTATTTAGGCATCTTAATTGCATATTTTTCAAAACTGACCTTGACTTTCATACATAAACCTTGCAAAAAATATTTTAGAAAATATATCTTATACTCTTTCGCTTAATTTGTTTTTTCTTAAACACACCTTTTTCTTAGCATAATAATTAACCCTAGGTTTGGCAGGACAACCGCAAGTTAGCGGATCTTAGAGGGTGCCTAACCCCTTCCCTCTAGATTAATAAAGAACCCTTACCCAGAATCACATTAAGTTTAGCAGACCATAAAAATGGAGTTAATGTTTACTTTAAACTAGTTAACATTTAGGTGTCCTAATTCACCCAAAATAATTAGGTGGCGACTCCGCGAACCCTTTAGCATTTCTAGCCCCTTTTAAAACTTTTAGCATCCCTTTAGCATTTCAAGCACCCTTTAAACATTTAGCATTTTTATTTATTTTCTAACCTCTTTTATTAAGCACGAGTTTTAAAAAATGTCGCAGCCGAAAAGGGGCCTGACAGAAATGGCGACTCCACTGGGGATTAAGGTTCTTAACCACAACAGACCTAGGGTTATTATTTGACATTACTTTTTGCATTTAATTTTGTGTGGTGTATTTTGTTTTATTTATTTTAATTGCTACCTGCTTTACTGCTTTCCTTAAACTGGCATTCCGCTCATATTTCTTCCACTCTGGAAAATTCACACAATCACACACTACATGCGAGGTGCGCTTGGTGCATCAGCAAAATTATTTCTTCAAAACCCAAATTTAGGAGAGTTGGTAACATACGTGGAGTGTCCGGTCTAACCGGTGGCCGCATAGCCTTCTCACTCGAGTTGTCCGCTCGGGAACCTTGCGTATAGAAAAGCCAAATCTTAGAAACTTAAGATAGAGCTATACCACCCTTTATTTTAGGGCATGCATGCATTTACCTTAGGTGAGTCGGTCCTTGGCATCGACACCACAATTAGGAAGACATCAAACTTGTCGACGGGTTTCTCAACCCAACGGCCAACCAACATATTATGTGTAGCGTGACAATGATAGACAAATCCAAACCTAATCATGTCATGCTGAAATTGGAAAAGTGCACCGTCATTTGGTCGCCACTTCCAACAAAAGCATTACAATTGGACGACTTGGACAAATCTATCACAACCTCGCATATGTAACGTTTAGGCCTACCTCTGGCATAAAAGGGTCCCCATGCATATTAGGACTCGCTTGCAATGTGACAATTTGTGTGCAACATGTACTTGCTAAATGTTTTTACACTTCTGCAAAATCACGTGCTTTACACTAACGCAGTTTGCTGCATTTTGTCTAAAAGGATTTATCATCTCACAAGATCAAAGGCACGGTCCAAATGACACGATCGATTCAAGCGGCATTTGAGCGTAACGAGTCGAACTCGCCTTGGTTCCTATAGGCAAAGCAAGGGTCTCAGAAAAGAAAAGCAGCGTAGATCCAATCGAACACCTCGCCCAATTACCGCAGCAAATGGCAACCCTGCAGGCCGAAATCAGAAGGCTCAGAAACATCACTAAAGCACTCGTCACTCCAAATAACCAAAATCCTCCAAATTATTACCAGTACCCTCTTACTACATATCTCATTCAACCAATATACAATGCACTCATATATCCCACACAAATGCCTACCATACTCCAGCCAAACACAAACCAAAGGCCACCACAAACCTACTTTCGCAATGCATACGACAACCTCTTGCGATACCCATCCGTGTATACGCCACAGCCAAAGGCCCGTTCACTAAACATCTTCAAACCCCGCATAGATGCTGAGAGAAAGCCAACCAGAACCTATACACCTTTAGCCAAACCCATAACCCAAGTGTATGAGGAGCTGAAAGCCGCAGGAATACTCCAGCCAATTCCCAGAAATACCCCCAGGCCTACTTCCCGAGGGCATGATAAAACCAAACATTGTGCATACCACTCCGGTGTCGAGGGGCACGACATCGAAAATTGCTATACACTCAAGGACAAAATAGAGGAGTTAATCAAAGAGGGAGTCATTCAGGTGGAGGAGGCCTCCCCCAATGAGTACAATGAACCCCAAAGGAAGAGAGGTGTTCCCGCTCCGCCTGAATCAGTCATTTATCCAAGCATGCACCGTGCAAGAAGGAGGTACTGATAGCAGAGCATGAAGACCCAGCCAGCCACGATGCAGAGCAAGAAGGCGTATTGGTTGGATTTGCCCCCTTGTTCTGGTCCGCCTAGAGCCCGGATAAGAAAGAGCAATTTAGCTTAACAGATTAATAAAAAGAAAAAAAAACTCATATTTAAGCTTTAATAATGTTTTCTTTTGCTTGTATTGGAACTACGTTCGACCTGATTCCCTTGACGGATACGTAGGCAGCCATATTGGCCTCGGTCCCACAATTAGAATTTTACCCAATATTCGCTTGTAATGAACTACGTCATGACCTGATTCCCTCATGGGGATACGTAGGCGGCCTAAATCGGCTTCGGTCACACCATTAGGAAACTTTCCCTTTGTTTTGAAAACAACGAGAATACACACAACATACAAGCAACTCCATTGAGACCCACTTTAAGGCCAAACGCCCTTTGCATATTCAAAACTGGGACAAGGTAGGAAACCAGACAGGGGTTGCAAGTCCAAACAGGCCAGGCACGCAGATGTCAAGGAACAAGGCGGCGAAGTCAAATACGAATCGAACCCCCCAAAAAACTCACAAATTTTCTTTGAGCGCAGGTTTTTCATATTAACAGAAGCAGAAAGTGCAACAGCCGAAGCAGAAAATACGGCAAAAAGTTTCTTCGCAGAAGCAGAAAGAAGTAGCAGAGGCAGAGGATATGACAACAATCCGAAGTTCAAAGTCCGCACTTGAAGCAACAGAAACAGAAAGGGCCATCAACAATAAGCAGTCAGAATTATGAATTCCGCAACAAAGGCTAGCGCATCAGCTCGGGCATAAAGTCAAAGTTGAAACCCACGCACATAATAAAGGCATCATGGCAATTCGTCAGTTGCAACGTTTAGCATGTCCGTGCAAGGACAACATCTCAGTATTCATCCAGCATATCAGGGACGACATCTCTACCCATAAAATTGCACTTCTCATATGTATTTATCATTTCGTTTAAACAGGTATACACTAATGTTTTCTCAAGCTTAGCTTGCAGGAACATTTATTCTACGAGCAAAGAAGAATACGCCCGTGCAACGACGCCATCAAGATTGCGTCACGCAACGACGCCATCGCCAGAAGACGTCCAGAAACGACGCCATCAAGATCGGCTCACGTAACGACGCCATCGCCAAGACGCCCAGCAACGACGCCATCGCGAATACGCCCGTGCAACGACGTTATCGCGATTATGTCCAGCAACGACATCATCGCGATTGTGTCACGCAACGACGCCAGAAGAATACGCCCAGTAACGACGCCATCGCGATTGCGTCACGCAACGATACCAAAGAATACGCCCAGTAACGACGTTACGCCCAGTGCAACGACGCCATCAACATGCGTTCACGCAACGACGCCAGCAGAATACGCCCGTGCAACGACGTTATGTCCGTAAAACGACATCATCAAGATTGCATCCACGCCGACGACGCCAACAAAGAATACGCCCGCATAACGACGTTATCGATTATGTCCAGTAACGACATCATCAACATTGCGCCTACGCAACGACGCCAAAGAAGAATACGCCCAGTAACGACGCCATCAAGATGCGTTTACGCAACGACGCCAAGAAGAATACGTCCAGTAACGATGTCATCGCGATTGCGTCACGCAACGACGCTTAGCAAAGAACACGCTCAGCAACGACGCGACAAGACAACAAGTCCAAAAACGACGTCAAGTCCGAAAACGACGCCAGCAACAATACGTCCAGGAAACGACGTCATCAGCATTACGTCTACGCAACGACGCCAGCAGCAACACGTCCAGGCAACAACGTTATCAGCACAACAAGTCCGAAAACGACGCCAAGTCCAAAAACGACACCAGCAACAATACGTCCAGGCAACGACGTCATCAGCATTACGTCTACGCAACGATGCCGGCAGCAACACGTCCAGGCAACGACGTTATCAACACAACAAGTCCAAAACTGACGTCACGTCCAAAATAACGTCATCGACATATCACATCTACGCAAGAACGATTTTTATACTCTCGAAATTGCATTTCTTACTCATGCTTTATTATTCTGTCTTAGCAGTTATGCACTAACTCTTTTTTTAAGCTTTAGTCTACAGGGGCAGTTGCAGCAAGGACAACATATCCGCATTCACAATCGCAACACGTCTGTGCAAGGGCGAAATCACAGCATTTGCAGCAGGCATCACATTTTTGCAGGATAACATTTTCTACTCACACTTGCATTGCTTTTAAAAATTATGCATCATCATTTTGCCTTAACAGTTATGCACTAACCGTTTGTTTAAGTCTTAGCATGCAGGAGCAGGAGCACAACGTGAATTTTCTCTTACAGCGAACCGGGGCAATTTGTTGGGGGGCCAACATTCCCAATGAATGGCAGAAGCGGCCTCAAACGTCGGTCCACTCGTTCCACATCACCATAAAACCCAGCATCATGTCGATAACAAGACACCCTGTGTTCAAGCCGCTTATTTTTATTTTTGCTTATTTTAGCACGCCAGTTGTCGTCATAACTCGACATCGACAAATTTTGAGTCCGCCACCGCCTCGTGTTTTGACCATGGTAGCCCAAAGTGTCGCCATAACTCGACACCGACAAGCTTTGAGTCCGCGTTAGCCCGCCGGTGTTTTGACCACGGTAGCCCAAAGGTCGCCATAACTCAACACTGGACAAATTTTGAGTCCGCGTTAGCCCGCTCGTGTTTGACCATGGTAGCTCGGTTGTCGCCATAACTCGACATCGACGCTTGAGTCCGCGCACTTTGTCTTAATTGCCCAACATTTTAATTCTGAGGATCGAGACAAAATTGGCTATGAGTCAATGTATTTGTCCGAAGATTCTTCCATCATCTCCATACAAAGAGAGACAAGTTGTTGACACCCAATTTTGACCCTCTCGTCCAGTCATTAGCTATAAAATTACACTAATTTCGCAAATAATTTTTTACGATTTTTTATAATAAAATGCGATGATAAAACGTTAATACATGCATAAATAAGCAATTTAATAATGGCACCGTGTCTTACGTAGAATATTAAGCACTTAGAGTCCCGCGCCCGCATTAATTAATTTTAAGCCCTGTCATGATTCTTAATTAATAATAAATACGTCAAATTAGCAGTGACGTCGCGCCAAATAGCATAGCCGCATTTATTAATACGCAAAGCAACGTCATAATTATTGTAATTATTTAAAGCATAAATTAAATAATAATGCACAATAAATAAAATTTTAAATAACAACGTCGCATTTATAAAAGCATTAAGCAGCCCTTAAATATCATATTTGCATTTAGCATTTAAATAATTTAATAATAGTCTAAAATAACTTACCACTAATTAAATACAAAACACCTAAAACTAATACCTAATTCTACCCAACCCAAAACCTTTAACCCGCTGGACCAACACCCGCAGGCCCAACACCCGCAGCCCACATCCCTTATACTTCAGCCCTTCCCCCATCGTCCCTAACAGCAGCACAAAAGAAAACTCAAGCGAAAACCTAAAGACCTCTTCAACCGCCGCCTTCATCAAAAACCTGATATTTTCGCCGGATTTTCGGCTGAAAATCCGGCTCCCTTACCTTCTCCCGCCCCTTCTCTGTTACCCTTAACAAAATCAGTACCAAGATCGCAGTAATTGTACAACTTACCATAACCGAAAACCTCAACCCAGTTCGTACCATAAAATCCTCTAAGTTTTGGTAAGAATCACTAGAAAATCGTATCTAAAACGATAACTTGCCATAACCGAAATTTCGGAATCAAATCTTACCATTTACCATCCAAATCGCAGGCTACCAAATAAGAACCCAGAAAGAAAATCTGTCAAAAATCGTCATAAAGACTTTCCATAAATCAAACCCTAAATCAGGGCTATAAAAAGAGCTAGTCCATACATGCAATGGCATCAGACAGAGGTCAAAAATAGAGAAAAAGAACAAGAACAAGACCAAACTCTTTACTTTCGCACAGCCTAGCAAAAATTGTCTAAGTTCTGCTTCCCGCTTCAAATCGCATCACAACCAAACATCGAGTGGATCGACGACTTGGTAAGCTGCCCCGATTCGCTGCCCGGAGAAGGTAAACTCGTCTCCTTTCATGTTCTCCTGTTTCGATTTATGTGTGATGATTATATATGTTGGTTAAATATGCTGGATTGATTTAATTTACACATGTTAAGCCATTCAATACCTACTGGTGACTATGATCTGTTATTTGAATCTTTCAGATTAGTACGCCGGTTCATGGAATTTACATTATATACTTCCTTGTTTGTTAAGCCTGAGTTAAGTGTGTTCGTTTGCGAAGGAGTCGTGTCAAGGCGCGATTAGTCAATCTGATTAGAAATTATTAATGTCCTCCCTTGAATTAAGATTTGCAATCTGTGTTGTGTAATATAAATTTGGGTGGTCAACATGTTATTTCATTATGGGCTGGATTGCGGATTGTTCAGATCAGGAAAAATATCCCAAGTATGTCTATCGAAGCCCCAACTAGCATTAGATGATATAAAAATCAGCATGATACTTGTTCAAACCTATTGTGAATCTGGTAGTACGGCCTTAATTGTCCCATGTGTGTCATATCTGTTCGTGTGACCAAGTTGTGTTCACAGTCCCCTTATTGTGGCTAAAATCTTTGAGAATAGGATTTCCTAGAAATAGCGGGTTGTCTCTGTAATTTGTTTTCATTGGATATTGAGTGATAGATTAGAGTCAGTTTCGGATCTCTTTTGAATTGACAGTTTGTATACTTGAGCTTGAATTTGAGTAACAATGGGAATTTATATCCCCTGCTTGTTGCGATTAGGTAAATCCGCTCTGTAATGAACACAACATGTTTTTTTTGTAATATCACCTTACTTGCCTAAGCTACCTATCATATGCTATTCTGATGGCTTCACGGCGAGGTGTTAAAATATGCTAGCTTATTCTCCTTTCCTCCCTTAGAGTAGATGAGCATGTAAATGTTTTAGTTTAGTCTTATTATCCACAATGGGCATTTTTTTCTAAACTTCCTGGCATCTGATTCATTGTATATCAATCTACACTTTCAGATCTCTTCTGATTCTTTGCACATGTGTGTATTGACTAGCTGGTTTCAATTATCGAGGCCCATTATCTGCTCGATCCATGTGTGATTTTTATTTTTATTTTTTTTGGGGCTTGCCTTTCTTTTACATTCTGACTGTGTCGAAAGCTTAACCTCTGGGCTTGTCAATTCTCTCCTTCTCCCCTCTGTTTGTCGCTATTTACCGTTTCCCGGTTTGTTCACGGAATGGCCTCAAGAATGGGAATCACTTAAGCCTATTGTTTACTTGTCTTTACTTGGAATTGTTGGGGTTGCGTATAATACTAGCAGCTGGCTTATGCAGTCTACATGCATGCCCATTCTTATTTCTTTTTACCACCTGCTAGATGCCTATCCCCATCTGATTATGTCCTCTGTTGGTCTTGATATGTGCGTTTGCTTAAATATAAATTATATGTCAAGTTCTTGTTTGTTAAACAAATTTGGGCATATACTAATCCTTATCTTCTTTTTTGTTACATGGCACGCATTGGAGCTAAACGAAGAGTCTCATTGCGAGACTCCTCATGAGTTACAACAAATGAGAACCTACATCTATGTGCATCTTCATCTCCGCCCTGAAAATTCCAAATCGCCGGCGAAAAGACATCGCCTCTTCTTCGAGTCATCTTTCCTTTATTCTGCTTCATCTATCTGTTGTAAATTAATTATTTAACGCTACACTAATTAATTAGCACTTAGAATAGTTAAACCTTGAATCAATAACTAGAAATTAGTTTGACTTACCTACCTTAAGTTAATTACTTTAGGCTCGCCTTGCCTTGTTTAATAGTTATGATAAATCACTTAATAATCTACACTTGCATAATAAGCTGGAATATTATTTGTCAAGACATTCTTAGAACCGTGTTATAAATTCTTATTAATACGTATACAGAATAAGAAATATTTATGTGGCATTATAGACACGTTTTTCATTTTATCTTACAAGCACACGTTTTGATAATCTTACATTATTATGCTACGTAATATATACTCCTCAGGTAAAAGAATACTTGCACACATTTTTACTCCTGTTATATATGACCTATATCTAATATCGTATTTAGGCATCTTAATTGCATATTTTTCAAAACTGACCTTGACTTTCATACATAAACTTTGCAAAAAATATTTTAGAAAATATATCTTATACTCTTTCGCTTAATTTTTTTTTTCTTAAACACACCTTTTTCTTAGCATAATAATTAACCCTAGGTTTGGCAGGACAACCGCTAGTTAGCGGATCTTAGAGGGTGTCTAACCCCTTCCCTCTAGATTAATAAAGAACCCTTACCCAGAATCTCATTAAGTTTAGCAGACCATAAAAATGGAGTTAATGTTTACTTTAAACTAGTTAACATTTAGGTGTCCTAATTCACCCAAAATAATTAGGTGGCGACTCCGCGAACCCTTTAGCATTTCTAGCCCCTTTTAAAACTTTTAGCATCCCTTTAGCATTTCAAGCACCCTTTAAACATTTAGCATTTTTTATTTATTTTCTAACCTCTTTTATTAAGCAGGAGTTTTAAAAAATATCGCGGCCGAAAAGGGTCGTGACACCCATATGAACATTCAAAAAGACATCGTACCAAACTTAGACCAACGCACTGAAACAAGGAGAGTGCTCTAATATTTGCTTAATCGGCAACCTACTAATGCGGGTCATCGCTTTGCCTACGTGAACCTGCGGGCATGAAACGCAACATTCCTAGACAAAAGGGATGTCAGTACGACTCATGTACCAAGTATGTCAGGCATAAGAAATATCATCACAGAGATACATAACAATCTGAACAGAAGTAGTCAACACAAGTAGATGATAGAAACAACCGACTGAAATGGCTGATAGAAATAGACGACGAAAATGGCTGACCAGCAGTAAATGCCTCTAATGACTCTAATATATATGCCTAAATGTTATGCACAATGCAAATGCGGGATACATATAAATATTGTCCACACAAGTACATCTTCCTTCCCATAACAACCTATGTGGGCATCATTTTATTTCAGCCTCTGTGGGCATGCGTAATCATTATCATATTGGCCTCATTGGGCATATTACTTTTTGTGATAGTCTGTACCAGCTGCATGTGTTGTGCGTATATAACATAGAAACATGGAATACCGGATGAACAAACTCCAATTCCGAGGGCAAGTCCAATTCATAAGTTACTTGGCAGATTCGTCAAATTATCTGATATGGCCCAATATATCTTGGACTGAGTTTTACTTTCTTCCTAAATCTCATTACTCCCTCATAGGCAAAATTTCAAGAAGACCCAATAATTTACCTGAAATTATGAATCTCATCGTCACACATCTGCGTACGACTCTGATCCGTTAACAACTGTTCTTGGATAAGCTTCACCTTTTCTATGGATTGGTGTACTAAGTCAGGCCCAAATAACTCTGATTCGCCTACCTTAAACCATCCGATAGGAAATCTATATATACATCTATACAACGCCTCGTATGGATACATTTTAATGCTAGCATGATAAATGTTGTTGTACGTGTACTCAATAAAGAGTAAATGATCATTCCAACTTCCTTTAAAATCCAATACACAGGCTCATAGCATGTCTTCAAGCATCTTAATTATACGTCCGACATGTCCTTCTGTCTGAGGATGGAAAGTTGTGCTAAGATTAACTTAGGTGTCTAAACCTCTTTGAAATGATTTCCAGAAGTTAGTTGTAAACTATGCACCTCAGCCGGATATAACATAAATAGGCACACCATGAAGGCGAACAATCTCCTTAACATATAATTTGGCATAGTCCTCGGCTGTATAGGTAATTTGACTGGTAGGAAATGACCTGGCTTGGTCAGTCTGTCAACGATTACCCAAATAGAATCAAACATACGATAAGAGCGAGGTAAACCCGTAACAAAATTCATATTAGTCATTTCTCATTTCCACATTAGAATTTCAATATTTTAAGTCAAGCCACCAGGCTTGTGGTGCACTATTTTTAACTGCTCACAATTAGGACACTAAACTACAGATTCCGCCACGCTCATATTCATGTCGTTCCACCAATTAATACCTTTAAGATCATGATACATTTTGGTAGATCTAGGATGGAATATCGTGAGCAATGGACCTCCGTCATGATTTCATCTTGTAATTATGCTACATTTGGAACATATAAACGGTCCTGAAGCTTGAGAATACCATGTTCGCCAATCTCAAAGGTTGTGGTCTTATTCTGTTGAATGTCTTCTCTAATTTTTCTCAAACTGGGGTCTTTCCATTGACGTTCCTTAACTTCTGATATGAAGGACGATTCTGACATATTCCGAATCACAAAACTACCATCTTATAAATCCATTAGTCGGATTCCCAAACTAGCTAACTTATAGAGCTACCTTACTAACTACTTCCTCTCGACCTTCACTAGCATCGAGCTGGCCATCGACTTACGACTGAGCATATCTGCTACAACATTAGCTTTACCAGGATGCCACATCATAATCCTTCAATAATTCAAGCCATCTCCTTTGTCTCAAGCTTAACTCCTTTTGTTTAAATATGTATTGTAGACTTTATGATCCTTGAAAACGTCTACATGAACACCATACAAGTAGTGCCACCAAATTTTAGGGCATAGGCCAATACGGCTAACTCCGAATCATGTGTCGGATAATTTCTCTCATATTTCCTCAATTGCCTTAAAGCATAGCCAATAACTTTAACGTATACACATCCTAAACCTGCTCCCGAAGCATCATAATACACTACATAACCTTCTGGACCCTCAGGGAGAGTAAGAACTAGTGCCGATGTTAGTCTATTCTTTAATTCTTTGAAACTCTACTCACACGCATCAGACCACTAGAATTTTATGGCCTTTTGTGTCAACTTTGTTAATGGTGGTGATATGGTAGAAAACCCTTCTACAAATTTCCTATAACAGTTGACTAAGCCCAGAAAGATGCGAACCTCTCATGGAGTCATAGGC
This sequence comes from Przewalskia tangutica, assembly GCA_029844215.1. Classification (NCBI taxonomy): domain Eukaryota; kingdom Viridiplantae; phylum Streptophyta; class Magnoliopsida; order Solanales; family Solanaceae; genus Przewalskia; species Przewalskia tangutica. Next base: position 136,007,603 of record CM056718.1, on the reverse strand, counting down.
CTCGGCCAATTCTGCATTGCTTCAATCTTCTGAGTGTTAACTACTATACCCTCGTCTAACACTATGTGACCAAGAAAAGCCACTAAATTCAACCAAAACTCACACTTGGAGAGTTTAGCATACAACTTATGATCCTGGATGGTCTGTAGTACTATCCATAACTGATCTATATGCCCTGCTTCCAAGTGAGAGTAACCAGAATATCATCTATAAATACTATCATAAATACATCCAATAAGAGGCGAAACACATTGTTCACTAGATCCATAAATGATGTCGGTGCATTTGTGAGTCCAAATGACATTACTAAAAACTCATAGTGTCCATACCTTGTCCTAATATCGGTTTTTGGAATGTCCTTCCCTTTGACCCTTAGCTGATGGTACGCTGACCTTAGGACGATCTTTGAAAATCATCTTGCACATGTAAGGTATGAAATAAACCTACCTTTTGGCATCGCCATATTACTCTTCCATTCAAGAACTGACTCTCCTTGGAACTGAAATCTAACAATCTTTGTTCAGCAATCGACAATAGTGTAGCATGATGCCAGCCAATTCATGCCCATAATAACATCAAAATTAACCATTTCCAATTCCAAAAAATCGGCTAGGGTCCGACGGCTATAAAATAATATAGTACAACTCCGATAGATTCGTCTAGCACTACCGACTCACCAACTGACATGTATACCACAAATGAATCATTTATCAACTCATACTCCATAACAAACTTACATGCAACGAAAGGAGTGATATATGATAGATTGGAGCTTGGATCTAATAACGCATACACATTTTATGAAAAGACTGATAATATACCTATAATAACATCAGGTGAAGACTCTTGATCCTAACGTCCCATCAATGCATAAGTACGGTTCTGGCCCCTACCTCTGCCTTGACCGGATAATTCCTATTTAGTTTGCCTTGATGGGCGTACTAAATAGGATGAAACTGATGTAGATCCGATCGACTGGGCCCTAATACTTCACCTCATGTCGGGCATTCTTACCTCATATAACCAGGTCACCACATGAATAACACATATTTGATCCTTGTTGGCACGATCCTAGATGGATCCTACCACACCGCTCGCATCTAGCCCATTGGCTCATCTGATTAGAATCCCTTATATAATAAGACCCTAACACTTGTGAACCCTGACCTGGTCTCCATTGAACATATCGGTCAACCTTCGATCCTGAAAATGGTAGTAATGTGCTAGCTATCTGGTAAGATGGGCACCTATAAAGCTGTGGGCTATGCCCATCTCTGAATTCCCTCACATCACATACGGATCGAGCTCTCTTATGCTTGCCCTTATCACGCTCTCAATCTACCCGCTGTTGTTTTTTACGATCCTCCAATTTTTGTGTATAAGCTTGATTATGAGCAACATTCATATTTGAATTCAGAGAGGTCGTAGTACACTCGCTGACCAAGTGCGGCTCCAAGCCCGTAACAAACCTATGTATCCGGTCACTCATCTCAATTATAATCGTAGGAGCATAACTGGCCAATGAATTGAATTACAAACTATATTCTCGAACACTCATATTGCTCTGCTCAAGATGTAGAAATCTATCCTACCTGGCCCGTCGGAGCTCGACTGGCAGAAAATGTTATAGGATGGCCTCTGAAAACTCTCTCCATCATGCTGGTGGAGTACGAGGTCCCCTAGAATGCTCCCACGCCTCATACTAGGTTACTGCGACATCCCGAAGTATATAAGATGAAAACTTTACCGACTCAATCGGTAGCATCCATTACCCACAAGGTATGTTGTATCTGATATTTTGTGGGTCCGTGTTCAGGTCTGACCCCGTGAATATCGAAGGGTCTAAGTTAATAAAATCTCAAGCTCTTGCGCTAGCAGCTCTATCCGAAAGGTTGGGAACCTAACGTTGGGCCTGTGCGACCACTAATCAAGTCAATAACTGCACAACACTTCACATATCAAGATCCACATCTGGAGTGTCAAATGGAGGAACTGGGTGTACTGCAACCCCACCAATCTCCTCTAGAGGCGGTGGAATGAGGGAATCATATGAAGGAGTCATAATATGGGTCTCACTTTGGCCCTCCCTAGTAGGTGGCAATCGGCTAGTACCTTCGTTTGGAGCCGTATCTAACACCCTCACACTCTTGGACTTCTTCCTTTCTGTAGGCATTGCTAATATAGTAAACATGCAACAGATTAGTAGTGGAATACTTATAACTCAGCTCTATTGCATGATTTATGAGATAAAATAATGAAATCCATCCTTAAATGTCAGGCATCCCCCTCTGCCGCTTATAAGTATGGTGCACAACATACACATAAACAAGACTCTACTAGACACTACTTATAGACTCCTTAGGACAAACATTCTTTGATACCAAGTTTGTCACAATCCAAATTGGAGGGTCGCGACGGGCACCCGGACCTTACCTACCGAGTACCACTAACCATACAGTCAACATGTAATCATAATTAAATACAGACTAAGATGAAAAAGGACTATGTAAAATCTTAACCAGAAAGCCCAACTTATATATACATATATCCCAAGGCCGAAGAGGCCATACATGACTACTATACACAAGACATCTGTCTACAAGCCTCTAAGGAGTATCAACATCAATAAGTTGGGGCAGGGCCCCGTCATACCCATATGAACATGCAAAAAGACACCGTATCGAGCTTAGACAGACACTCTGTAATAAGAGGAGTGCTCGAATGTTTGTTGAATCAGCAACTTACTAATGCGGGTCGTCGTCGCGCCTACGTGAACCTGCGGGCCTGAAACGTAGTGTCCCAGACAAAAAGGATGTCAGTACGACTGATGTACCAAGTATGTCAAGCATAAGAATTAACATCACAGAGATACATAACAATCTGATAGGAACAACAGACCGAAACGACTGATAACAACAGCTGATGAAAATGGATGACCATCAGTAAATACCTTTGAGGGCCCCAATACATATGCCTAAATGTTATGCACAATGCAAATGTGACACATATATAAATATTGGCCACATAGACATCTTCCTTTCCATAACAGTCTATGTGGGCATCATTTCATTTCGCATCTGTGGGCATGCATAATCATTATCATATTGGCATCATTGGACATATTCCTTTTTGTGATAGTCTGTAACAGTTGCAGATGGTGTGCGTATATAACACCTTCCTTTTTCCATTCCCATACATATATATAATAGTGTATATAACACATCTAGGTCCAGGGTAATACATGAATATAATGCAAATGCATGAATAACAATGGATTATTCTGAATATATTGGATAATATAATATCCTTGTAACTTCGGCTAATATTGGAAAATATTGACATATTTCCCATATACCTTAATAAGGATTTAGGAACATATTTAGGCATGTTTTTAACATAGGAGCCAATAACATGAACATCCTTAACCGCTAAGAGTAGAATAATTTTATGGAACAATATCACAGTTACGTTTTGTACATAGAACATGACAAAAGAAAGAAATGTTTTTCCTTAACCTACCTGAACTTGCTAAGAACAATTCTTGCTACTCGGAGAACTTTTACTAAGAGAATTATACTTGTCTCCTTAAGATAACAAAAGAATAAATGTTGTTGCACATAATTGCATCGGACAGGGGCATAATATTATTTGCTACTGCCTACGACGTGAAAATGTTGCTGCCTCTATTTTATGTTGCTAGTTTGATGGTTCCTCAATATGGATCTCACCTTATCTTTGCAGGAATATAAATATTATCTATCTACATTAGTGGCCAACCATTGTACATGGCCGTGGGCCCCCTCTCCCTTTATTAACACCATTAAGTCAAACCTTAGGATACTCCACATAGAATAAATGTAACCATGAGTCATTACTTAGTATGCTACCAATCTTCCAAGTGTGTTTCCTCCACTACTCATTTATCCACTTAATCCCTAATTTGATTCCCGATCTGCCACTATAACTTATCAATTAGTCGATCGTTGTTGTAGATACTATAATTTATCTCCTAGCCGATTATCGTTGTCAAGTGGCCAATAAGTCCTAAATTAGTTCGGGACACAACTTTTCTATGTACTATGCTCTTTATTAGTGTACATCTAGATGCCAAAATCATCGCCTGAAGTGCTATATTCTTGAGCTATCTTTTTGAGGTTAAGTTAGGCCTAAGTGTCGTAGTTTTACAGTATACATCTTTTTTATTGTACTCAATATGAAGTTATGCATGATAAAAGCTTTTGGGAATGATTCCAACATTGCTGCTTCAACCCTTCCTTTTGTTGCATGATTGCTTTGTCAATGTAAGTCTTCAGACCTTACCTCAGAAGGCAGATTTTACGGTGATTTTTTCAGGACACTCAGTAACAAACATGCATGGTAAACCTTTGAAATTCTTTATAAGATTTATATCTTTTGGAATGTCCCATACAACTCATTAAATGGATTATAAATGAGTGAAACAATCGTCATTTTGGTGGTTGACATCTTTTGTGTCAGTTTCGTTGTCGAGAGAAATGTGGAAACTTAGTAGAAAAAATGTGGAGTAATTGTTACTACACTCCACACAATTAGCAGCAAAGGAATATTTTCGCATAAACTATTCCGAAAAAAATTTATAGGAAAATGTAGACTAACTCATCTATGTTTGCTAATTGGTTTTCCTGTATTCAGCAAACATTTACAACTTCCCATTTACACCATTTTCTTCTTTCTTGACAACCAAAAAGAAACCTTAAAGTCTTATGAAAATTCATTTATCTAATGTACAGGAATGTGACGCGTCACTATTCCTATACCAGCCACCAAGTGGTACAAGGGTAGAGAAGCTCGCCAACTCGAATGGTCCAACAGTTGGGGATTTGATCTCATTGACGAGATCAAGGCTGAGCTTAAGGCAGAATGCCCTGGCATAGTCTCATGCAGTGATCTTTAGGCATACTTGGCAAGGTATGCCATTGGAGTAGTCCATTGGTTCAGCTTCCTTTACAGATTGGATAATCCGCAGAGGCCTGTGTTGTTCCAGAATTGCACATGTTTCAAATGGTCATGATCTAGGTGGTAGTCATAGTTTCTCTAGGAAAAAAATCGAAAGAAATAATCTCTTGGTTATTCTTATAGATTGAATACATATATATACAAGTTACAATAAGAAAATCTTATTCCTACTTTACATCTAAATCTCTATTCTATATGAAAAATAACTATACACTTATGACAATAATACAATCATAATTATGGAATAAGACTAATTACCAAATATACAAGATAGATGTCCATGCTATACACAGACAAAGATATATACGGACAGAAATGGGCCTTGGCCCACTGCTTAACACACATGATCATGGCGGTTTAATCTGTTGAGATGTCTCTAAAATATTCAAAAAGGACTGAGTGAAGCCCCTTTGTAAAGATATCTGCAATCTGATATCTAGAAGGGACATGGCAGACGCGTACTTGTCCTTTATCTACCTTCTCTCGAACAAAGTGAATATCCATCTCTATGTGTTTAGTACGCTGGTGCTAAACTGAATAACTAGAAAGGTAGATGGCACTTATATTATCACAATAAACCAAGGCAACCTTCTCAATAGGACAATGAAGCTCTAATAGTAGATTTCATAACCAACATGACTCAGAAACCACATTGGCTACCCCTCTATACTCGGCCTCTGCACTTGAACGTAAAAGCATGGATTGACGCTTGGCATACCATGAGGACAAGTTATTACCTAAAAACATGAAATAGCCAGACGTAGACCGTCTGGTGTCAGGACAACCACCCCAATCAACATATGTATAGGAGACTAGTGTAGACGTCGACGAAGGATACAAATGCAAACCATACTCAAATGTTCCCTGAATGTACCTAAGAATGCGTTTTAGAGCATTCATATGTTCAACTCTGGGATCATGCATAAACAAACATACCTACTGTACGACATATATAATATCAGGTCGCGTGAACGTCAGTTACTGAAGGGCGCCTGCAAGACTATAGCTGGTCGAATCCTCATATGGAGAGCCAACTGCAGCACCCAACTTGGGTTTAGTATCAACTGGAGTGGAAGTGGACTTACAGGATGACATCTCAACCCTCTCAATGATCTCTGCTGCATACTTCCTCTGTGATAATAACAATCCGCCTGCATGACGAGTGACTGCAATCCCCAAAAAATAACTCAATGGGCCCAAGTCCTTCATAGCAAACTCAGAACTGAGCATTGTCATAATAGACTTTCGCAAAGCACCAGAAGAGGCAGTCAAGATAATATCATCAACATATATATAAGCCATGGAAGAACCCCGACGATAAATGAATAATGAATTATCAGATCTACTGTGCGAAAAACCGATAGTCGAAACATAGTCAGCAAACCTCTTATACCAAGCGGTGGAGATCGCAAGCCCATACGAGGACTTCCTCGATGATTGCATATGATTAGGATATCTAGTATCCCTGAACCCCAAGGGCTGATGTATATACATTGTCTCCTGAAGATCACCATGTAGAAAATCATTCTTCACATCTAGCTGATGAATGTGCCATGATTTTGAAAGAGTCAAGCTGAGCACAGTGCGAATGGTAGCCGGCTTGACCACCGGGCTAAATGTCTTACCACAATTCACACCAACCTGCTGAGTCTTACCATCACCTACAAGTCTAGCCTTATGTCTTGCAAATGAACCATTATAGTTTTCCTTATGAACAAAAATCCACATAGACCGAATAATATTAACACCAGATGGACGGGGTACCAACTCCCACATCTTATTATCAATAAGAGCAATATATTCTTCGGTCATAGCAATTTTCCAATTAGGACCATTTAAGGCAGACACGGGATTATGGTTAGAATTCAAATTAAAATATCTTTTTGGTTTAAAAATACTCTGTTGACTACGAGTGACTGGACCATGACTCTGGGCTGGATTGGGTGAATTTTGGGAATTTTCGAGAATTTCTGGAAGGATCGTCGAAGGAGCCACGTCGCTGGGGGCGAGGGTCGCGGCGCTAGAAGAGCTGCAGAGCACTCTGAAGTTTTGGCGCCGTGGTGCCTCTGCGCAGGGTCGCGGAGCTGAGGACGTCTTTTTGGAAAATCTGAAAAATGACGGAGAACATAGAGGGAGACATCCTTATCCAAAAAATCATAAGAACTATGCACGGGCTTTTCTACTTTAAAAAAGGGAAATTGGGATTCATCAAAAGATAACATGACGACTAATGGTGATTCATTTAGAGGACAAATCAAAGCATTTATAACCACTGTGATTTGACGGAAAACCCAAAAACACACAAGGAGTAGAACGTGTCTGAAGTTTATTGATCGTAGTGGATGTAAACAGTGGATAACATAAGCATCCGAAAACCCTAAGATGAGAATATGACAGAGTCTTATTGTATAACACTATGAGAGGGGATGAATATGTCAAACCTTTAGAGTGAAGAATATTTAGTAGATCGGTAGCCATTTGTAGCGCATGATGCCAAAATAATGGAGGAACGGAAGAATGAACTAATAAAGAGCGAACAATATTATTAATGGTATGAATTTTTCGCTCAGCTTTCCCATTTTGTGAAGACGTATGAGGACAAGAAAAATGAAAATTTATCCAATTTTGAGCACAGAACTCTCTAAATTTCCCATTGTCATACTCTATGTCATTATCACATTGGATGTTTTGGATTTTCCGTTCAAATTGTGTTCTTATGAAAGCTCTAAATTTTATGAAAATGGAAAAAACTTGAGATTTTGTCGCAATTGGAAACGTCTATAAATATTTAGAATAGTCATCTAAGAATAAAACATAATAACGATGACCCATAGAACTGAGAACCGGAGATGCCCATAAATCACTATGAATAATCTCAAATGGCATTGAAGTATTAGAATTCGAAGCTACTGATGGTAACTTAATAATTTTTCCCAAAGCACAGGATTGACAAAGTGGAGTACTACGCGTACCCTTACAAGAAATAAACTTATGTCTATCTAAAGAAGATAAAATAGACGACCCCGTATGACCTATTCGAGCATGCCACAAGGAAGAAGCAATAGCTGCAAAAGTGGATGACATAGTTTGACGCGAGATGCTGAGACTTTGTGTGATTGGATAAAGATCCCCCCTACTGTCACACCTCATGAGATGACTCCCCGTCTTGATCCTTCACAGAAAACCCAAATGGATAAAAATTAATAGAAATCCAATTATCAGTGGTGAATTTACGGACAAACACCAAATTTTTAATCAACTTTGGGGCATAAAGGGTATGTTTCAGGACAAGTGGTGGATGAGTAGGGGATAAAGTTTTATGACCATAACCCTTAATTGATATAGAATTGTCATTACCAACAATTATACCACGATTAGTGCTCAAATTGGAATAAGACGAGAGAGTACCTTGGTCGGATGTCATGTGGGTAGTGGCGTCGGTGTCCATGTACCAATTAGGGTCCGTTGGTCAAAGCAGTGTGTGCATCGGATTCAATGTCGATCTAAGTGGGCCCGCCATTGTATGGTGGGCTTGATGGGCGAGGCCAAAGTATAGATCGCTGCGCCGCCATACGCTGTACGAAATATGTAGTCGCGTGGGTAGAAGTTGGCCGGTGTGCCAGACCGCCGATACTTGGCAGCGCCACGGCCAGAAAGCCGAAGTCGCGACATTTGTAAGGTCGCGACACGGCGCTGCATCGCGAAGTCGTGGCGCTGTGCGACGATGGGACCCACTGCCACTGTCCAGGGGGCTCCTGTGGGCCCCGGAACTGATGTTGTTGTTGACGGTTGCCACCGCGGTTCTTGCCATTATTCTTCCGATTTTGGCCCTTCTTTCCACCCCCGTTGTTGTGATTTTGGGTCACGTTGGTTGGATTGGAAGTATTCATCATGGCGACGGGATTTGCTCCGATCGATGTTCTTTTAGCCAAATCTTCTTCTTCCAAAGTGAGCATGGAGCGGGCTTGATAGAACGATGGTAGGGGGTTACTTTGACGAATAACCGAAGCAACCCCTGTATAGGCCTCGGATAGACCGACAACCATCTGAAGAACTAGACGACTATCAGAAACAGGAGAACCCACGTTGCAAAGTTGGTCTGCAAAGTCCTTGAGGCGTTTGCAATAAGAAGAAACGTTTGGAATATTCGCTATAGAAACTTGAGAAAATTCATGCTCAAGGATAACAATACGAAAATTATTGTTATCTTGAAAGATGTCTCGCAATCGGTTTCACGTCGACATAGCTGTAGAGTTAGGTTCCATAATCGTCTGTAAAAGATCCAAGGAGATAGTGACATAAATCCACTGAAGAACCTTGGCATCAAGCATGACCCATAATTCTGGATCTGCTTCTTTAGTGGGCACAACCGTCGTAGAAGTAGACGCCGTATCACCATCCGGAGGAACTGGAGGAATGATGTGGTGGAGGACTTTATGTGCCAAAGCATGAATCTTAAATAATTTCGTCCACGTCCCATATTGGACGTTTTCTAGGTCAAGAACGATAGGAAAAACGCTCTTGATGTTAGAAACTGTGAGGGCATGATGAAAAATGTTCTTATCAGTCATGGAGAATAGAACAACAAGATTCAGATAAGGGAATTTGTGAAGAGGAAGAAGAGAGGCTCGGATTTTCTGTGGAATTCCGAGGGAGGGTCACAGTTTTCAAGAAAAAGTGGGAAGTGGAAGCAAGGAAAAGAATCTAGTCTCTTGATACCATGAAAGAAATAATCCCTTGATTATTCTTATTGATTGAAGACATATATATATACAAGTTACAATAGGAGAATTCTATTCCTACTTTACATTTCAATCCCTATTTTATATGAAGAATAACTATACACTTATGGTAATAATACAATCCTAATTATGGAATAAGACTAATTACCAAATATACAAGATACATGTCCATGCTATACACGGACAGAGATATATACGGACAGAGATGGGCCTTGGCCCACTGCTTAACCAAAATAATGGTTCAATGTCCTTGTTTTTCCATTGTTGAACACTTTCTTACACTTTTGATAATTCATACACTTTTTACCACTAGAAGATAATGAAGTGGTTTGATTGTTCTTATTTTAAGTGAATGGCAATTTGAGTTGAATAATTTTTCTATTACTATCTTGGAATTAATTTTTCTTCTGATTTTTATTTTTGATGCTATAAAAGAGTGATTGGTTAAATATATAGACTAAGGTAAATTCATGGTCCATTTTAGCCGCCATTATAATTGCCACTAAAACATGTTTCCTTTATTGGCATGTATTGCATTTTTGCCGGAAATAACAGAAGCCGCAAACTATGTTTGACAACATATTTCTAAGGCAACTTTAGTGACATAGTAATTGTCGCTAAATAGATGCCGTCAACAGTAATTACTTTTAGCTGCAATAATATGTATCTTTACCAGCATTTGGCATAAATGCGCTATAGGCTTTAGCGGCCTCGGATGTAATGGCAAGTATTACCACTTAAAGGAAAATATATTGCGACTAAAAGCCCTTTTGGTGTAACGATATTATGGTGCAAATCATCGCAAAAATAGAATAAGATGTAAATCACAAAAATGTGCATACGCTAATGGTGCAAATTACATAGTACTCAGAAATTGCTAGTTAGGTCCACTAGAAATATTGAATCATAAATTCATCAAGAATTTCTCGACTTTCTCTAGAGATTGAAAAGAAACATCATCAATAATGATAATTAACAAGACTTAGACTAGTGCACTCGCTCACCAGGCCCCCCATAAAGAACAAAAAGGAAAGACACTTCACCATCCCCAAGTGGTTCAAATAAAACCTTGTACATATTAGGATTATCGACATGAGTGATCACATTATCTACTTGCTGTCTTTCCTTTATCGTCTAAAACTGTAACACTTCTAAAGTAAGTGTCATAATTATTGTGTGTGATGGGAAAAAAACTTGATCCCATGGGAGGTTCAGGTGGACTATACACGACTCCTCCCCATTCAACATTCGTCGCAAAGCTTGCCAAGCCAGTGAAGATTCTTTGCGGCCAAAAACCAACTTGTTCATAGTCGCTAGACAATAAAAGCCACCAATTTCCATTGGCTAGATCCTTATTTTTTAAAAAGAATAAGTCAATGTCAATATTTATGTGCCTTTCAAATTATATCCTTATACTTGTAAAAACTTTGATATAAATTCTGAATAAGACAAAAGAATTGAAATATAAAATGTACCCGATCAATGCACATTATTTCCTCCCATGTAGTGCCTCCAGGACATAGGGTGTTGAAGCAATGCTTTTTACCAACCTAAAAAGTCGAAAGATGTAACTCGATAATGAACTTTTATTACATTCAAAGTAAATAGTTAAATGAAATTATGTACTACTTTGATGAACTCATGATATAATTCATCAAGGTACGTACATAAGATAACTTATTTGAGAATGTATAAAAACCCTAGTTTTACTGTCCCCATATAATGTTGGGTCCACCTAAAACACCAAATATAAACATTATTTTGGCTTCAATAAAGTTTCAAATTTATATCTTAGAGATACAATATTCGATGCCTATTACATCTCATTCTTAGGAAACAATTAAATTACAGATGAAAATTGTCATATTAAACTTACTCTCCACCAACTTGTAAGATATCTGAGCCTTTTTGAATTTTTAGTCGACATGCACTATGTTGATGGCCTTGAACACGAGGATTGTAAAAATTAGTTGTCATTCCAGCTCCCGCAAATTTGTTATTTGGATGATTTGGAGTTCGCGCTATTGCGAGCTCAATATAAAAAATACATAAGAGGCCCCTTGTTGTAAATTAACCTATAAAGGATAAGATAGAAAGTATTGTTAATCCTTTTGGTTCCCCATATAAAACTAGTTGTTTTGTAAGACATCAGATCAACATAAAATAAATTTATAAGGAGATACGAGTCAAAAACACATCTCAAGTATTAATTTTAAACACATCTCAAGTATTAATTTTTTTAAGTTTCTATTTGAACTATAGTTTCCTGCCTAAACTATCACCAACTAGTTAGCAAAACACACATAAACTATCGTTTGTTCACATTTACTACCTCAATTATCAGGTAGGAAAAGTGAACAAATGATAGTTTATGTGTGTTTTGCTAACTAGTTGGTGATAGTTAGGTAGGAAACTATCACTGATAGTTTAGGTGGGAAACTAAAAAAAAAATGTGATACTTAAGATGTCCATTTTTTACCCTTAACTCTATTATAAACTTTTCAATTCCTTCATTATTTATTTCATGATTTAAATTGACTCCTAGTCAAACAAAAATTGAAACTGAAAAATAGAAGTGTGATAAAATATTCATAGTCATGTATTGTACCTTATATCCTTGTGAAGATATGTATCCTTTTGGCTCACTATTGTTGTTGTTCTGCCTTAGATGTATTGCATTATAAGTAATTAATGACTTCTAGTGTTTAGGTATGAACAGAAAAATCTGTAAATTGTTCATAAATTATCTTACGACATCAAAGTGAGCGTCGAATCCACTGCTTCTCCTGTATATTAATGAAGATAACACAAAAACTCCAACAAAGCTGATAAAAAACACAAGATTGTCATACTAATTTTAGTTTTAGAACCCTAGGAGGAGTATTTACATTTACGAAGTACCATGACTGAGAACAATATATCATTTCCATTGTAACCGATAGTGCTAGAAACAAAAAGCAAAAAAATACCAAGGAGTTCCTTCCGAGTCCGAGCTTTCTCTCAATATCATCCATTTCATAGCAAACAAGATACCCGCCATCCTCTGAATCTCGCAAACTAGAAGTATGAGTACAACAAATTCAATTAAAAGCCACTACTAAGAGTCAAAAGGAAAGAACAGACAAATATTACTTAATTCTCACCAAGGCAAATATCTCTATACACTGTCCTTGATCCAAATAGGAAGGCATCAGAATATGATGTGAAGCATCTATCCTGATAATCACAATCAGTACCATGTGATATGTTATGAGGTTGCTCCAGTGAAAACAAAATAACGATTGTTATGGTAATAAATTTCTTAAAGAGCAGGGTTTTAGAACAACATTATATCAGGAGAAAAACTAGTTTAATCCTCCGAAATGAAGCATTACTAGAATAATGAATCAATGACTTCCACTCACACATAATAATTCAGAGTTTAATAATGCGCATTGAGCTTCACCCTCCTCAATCCTGAAAGGGTTTTCCAGCAGTCAATAGTTATTTTCTACACCTCAATAGTTATAAGCATTATTTCACACAACTCATTAAAGCACTGTAATCAGTTCTAAAAACGTTTATTCTTCCAAGTATAGATACCTGAGAAAGTTAAGATGTAAAACTAGCTACATGTGTTCATGACATGGAGTTGAGTATTGCAAGTCATGCAATGGCATCACCTGTTTTTTTATCCAAGAAGTAAAGTCACGACCAGTAATCCCATTAGCGATCAATTTCACCAGAAATTCATCACTACCTTGTGTCTTTTTGGCAGGTTCGTTGTCTGGTTAGTAATAATCTCAAGTTCATTACGGATGGCCATGTCCGTGCAAAGTCTCTGCTAGTCTGAAGTTTCTGTAATCACCGTCTTGGCTGATGACTCGATCATAGCTAGGGGGTGACAAAATGAGCCCAAACCTAAATGATCCGCCAAACTCACCCCAAGTTTCATGGGTTTAGGTAAAAATGATTTTGATAATGGGTTGGTTTGGGTTAGCTTAAGTTGACCCATCATAGATTAAGATTTTTTTTATAAATAATTATTATAAAAAATATTTTATTATTTTCGAACAATAAAAATACATCAACGCACCCTAACCACCCACCATACTATCCATCCACTCTACCTCTCCCCTACACCAACCCCATCCAAGCACTGAACCACCCTCACATCTCTGCCCCTACATTGCTTACTCCATTCCACCCCTACCTCCCTACCACCTCTACCCCATCTACCTCCACCTGGCCCCCTTGCCCTACTCCATTCTCATATTTCTATTTCATATTTTTTTTTTACTTTTATAAACAATTTATAAAAAATATGAATTTTTTTCTTACCTACCCCTCCACCCCCACCTCATTGCCCTATCTTTATCCTCAAATTTCTATTTCATATATATATTTTTTTTTATAAAAAAATATGAATTTTTTTCTTACCTCCACCTCTACCGCCCTAACCCCCACCTACCTCCCTCCACCCATCCTCAAATTTTTATTTCATATTTTTTGTTACTTTTATTAAAAAATTATTAAAAATATGATTTTTTTCTTATTTACCCCCCTCCACCTCCCCACCCCATGCCTACCCCATCCTCAAATTTTTATTTCACATTATTTTACTTTTATAAAAGAAATTATTAAAAATGTGAAAAAAATTCCCTTGCCCTCCGACACCACCCGAAGTTTTTATTTTATATATTTATTTTATTTATATATAAATTTTATTAAAAATGAAAAAAATCCGTACCTCATCACCCAACCCCTGTCCCCCCCCCCCTCGCTACCCCGCCCTCCCACCCCACCCCAAATTTTCTATTTTATATATTTATTTTACTTTTATAAACTTTTTATAAAAATCAAAAAATGTTTACCCCATCCCCACACTTTGAAATTTTTACTTTATATATTTATTTTACTTAACAATTTTTTTATAAAAAAATGAGAAACTTTTCTTACCCCACTACCCACCCTCTCCCCACCCCCACTACTATCCCTTCCCTCCCGCCCATTATTTTATATATTTATTTTGCTTTTATGAAAAATAAAAAAAATAAAAAATATTATTCTTATTTTAAAAATAAAGATATAGAAAAATCAAATATCATACAAAATAAAATAACATCATAGAAGGTAAGTTTGAAATTTGTAAAAGTAATTGGTCAAGTTGGGCAAATTGGGTTATGACCCATCATTTAGCTCATCTTGACCCGTTCATCTTAGCCCATATAAACTTTGGGCGAATTGGGCATTGTCCCATCTATTGATTCAGTCCATCAGCTTCAATCCAAACGGTTCATCTGTCATCTTTAATCATAGCTGAGTACTCTGCTATTGTGAACCTGCACGGGGAGAAAGGAGAAGACAAATCAATATAAGGACAAAAAAATACTACACGAAAGACTTCATGTGGAATAAGTTCCAGTATCAGCTATGGTGCTTGGTAGTGCTGTTATCGGTCCGGACCGGTCCGGGTATCCACTTACCGGAATCGGTCCGATAAGCTTACCGGTCCGGTTCTCGGTCCGGACCGGTAAGAATTTTCCGGGTCGGGCCAGTTTTTTTTTTAAAAAAAAAAATTGAATTTCCAATACTTAAATTGACATTCTCGGATGCGGTGCCACCAAATTTTTACGTTGAAATCAATTGTACATCGCGAGATATTTAGATTTGAAAAAGGGAAAAACGTAACGATTTGGGAGAAAAGTGAAATTGAGGGGCAAGATGGACGTTTTTGGAGAAATCGGCGGAATCAAACCGCTTCAGCAGTTTGGCCACCCCCGTATCGAATAAATACGCGAAATCAAAATTTTATTTAGGTAAAACGGACTTCCGAGCGCAAAGTTATGACCATATAAAGTTTGATCAATTTACAACTAATTAGAGCTGGCAGGAGGGGGGCTTACGCTTGGGCTGGATTGGTGAGGTGTTACTGTGTATTTTATCAGCACGGTCCGCCTCTTATCGGTCCGGTATTTTTGGTACTCAGATCCGACCATATGTTTCGGTCCGAGTATCGGCCCGGATTTACCGGTCCGGTTTTCGGGTAATTACCGGGTGTATCCGAACCGCTAACGGCCCTAGTGCTTGGCCCAGTTCAGCAGCAAGGTTCCTCTATTGTCATTGTTGAATAATGAAAGAATATACAGTAAACCTTCATAAATTACTATAAATTAATAATCTCTTTAAAATAAAATTTCTTCTGGTCTCGACTTGGGCCAGTTCAAAAAATGATCAATTTTAATAAATTAATAAGATAATAGTTTTTTGGAACAACCCTTTATAAATACATTGTTTTATTATCTCTATAAATTAATAATTTCTCAAATACATATGCCAAGTATATATAAATATATACTTGGGATAATTTAGTAAAATATGACTCTATAGTATTTTGTTTTTTTTTTTAAATTTAAATCTAGTTGAATTTCATCTCTAACTATTCTCAGTGCATTCAAAGGTTCTGGTGTACCCTTATCAAATTGTAACAAAAAATTGTAAAGAGTAGTTGATGCTATAATTGCTTCCTTTCTTATGACAGGTTCCAAAGGTACCGAATCATCCTCAGCTTCATCCTCAATTGAATTTTTCATGACACTCTCCACAATTTTTTCTAAACTTTGAACTTGTGAGCATTCATTGTTTTCACCTGGATAATCCAATATTTGATTGACATTCATTTGATTGCGATAATCAAGCTGACCAATCATTCCCTCAAGTTCATGAATATCTTCTTCAGTGGTTGCTTCCTTTAAATTCGTTGAGACAGATCCATCTCATATACGAATTTTGCAATGTTTGAAACAATTTGTTATTGTCTCTTGTTTGATATCTATTTTGCAAGATGAGACTGTAAGATTTATAGCAGCTAACACAATGCTTTTCTGATTTGATCGGTCATGGTTGACTTATTGACACCTTTTAGATGAGAAGTCATTTTTGGTATCATTTGAAAGAAAATTCCATAGAAATTTATATAGTAATTCATTAATTATGATACATTGAATATTTTTAACATAAGTACAATGAGCTTTCAAGTTCAATTAACTTATATAATGCACATTTAATTTTATTACGTAAAAATATGATGAATATAGTTCATTGATTTTAGACCAAAAATTTATTTAAATTAGTAATTTAAAATTTATTTAAAAAAAAAAATTAAAATCACTCTATAAATTATTAATTTATTGATTAATTAATATCTCTATAAATTAATAAAACTTCATGGTCCCAACATTATTAATTTATAGAGGTTTTACCATCTCTTGATTATTTTCATTAATGAAAGAATATATATACAATTTACAATTTTTCATAATAGGAGAACTATATTCATATTCTACTCCTAAAACCTCATTCTAGTGGTACAAGAATCCTATAATTATGGTAAGTGTACAATGCTAATTTAATACAATATTTACACCTAATATTTCTTATCAAAAACCGTGATATACACGGGATTGTATACCGTGTATATCACGGTTTCACCTAAGGTATTTTGGCTTTGTGAAACTGTGATATACATGGTATACAATCTCATGTATATCACGGGTATATTTGGCACACCCCCGCAGTCATAGCGGCTAGTCTTCGTACGCTGAGACTGTCCTTAAAATCTTCAAAGGGTACCGACGGAAGATCTTTCGTAAAGATGTCTGCAATTTGATACCTGGAAGGGACACGACAGGCGCGTACTTATCCACAAGCTATCTTTTCGTGAACAAAATGAATATCCTTCTAGATGTGTTAGTGCGTTGGTGTTGAACCATATTACCAGAAAGGTAGACGACACTAACATTATCACAATAAACCAAGGTAGCTTTCGGAATATGACAATGAAGCTCTAAAATAAGATTACGTATCCAACAGGATTCAGATACCACATTGTCTACCTCTCGATACTCGGCCTCTTCACTAGAAACAAACACCGGGGCAGAGGCAGGACATGAAGCCGGATCAGTGGTGGTATTGGGCTGGGCAACCGACCCAATAGTCGAGACTGGGGCGGTAATAGAGGTTTGTGGAGGAACTATAGGACCAACGGGCAGTAGGCCCGCTGGCAGAGTTTGGGTGCGGGATACGTCTGATAAATGGAAATTGGGTTTCATCAAAATAACATGACAACTAATGATGATTTTATTAGATGACAAATCAAAATATTTGTACCCATGATGAGTAGACGGATAACCCAAAAACACACAAGGGGTCGAACGGGCCTGAAGTTTGTTAATTATGGTTGACGGAAAGTGTGGATAACACAAACACCCAAAGACCCTAAGATGAGTAGCCATGTGTAGAGCCTGATGCCAAAATGAAGGGGGTACGGAAGCATGGACCATTAAAGTTCAGATAATATTATTAATAGTACGAATTTTTCATTCGTCTTTCTCATTTTGTGAGGAAGTATGAGGACAAGAGAAACGAAAAACGATGTCATTAGTATCACAAAAATCCTGAAATAATTCATTATCATATTCTTTGTCATTATCACATTGTATTTTTTTTTCCGGTCGAATTGGGTACGGATGAATGCTCTAAATTTTAAGAATGTGAAAAAAACTTGTGATTTTCTCGCTAACGAAAAGGTCCATGAAAATTAGAATAATCATCCAAAAATAGTACATAATAACCCAAAAGTGGAGTACAATGCGTACCCTTACAAGAAATAAAATTATTTTTATCTAAGGACGACAAAATTGACGACTCTGGATGACCTAGACGTGCATGCCACAAGGAAGGAGCAAGAGCAGCAAAAGTAGATGGCTAGGCTTGACTCGAGAGATCGGATGTCGGCGTGATAGGATAAATATCTCCCATACTATCACAGCTCATGAGAGGTATCCCCGTCTTGAAATCCTACACAAAAAATCCAAAAAGATCAAAATCAACATAAATCTCATTATCAGTGGTGAATTTACGAACATACACCAAAGTTTTAATTAAGTTAGGGGCATGAAGGACATTTTTTTAAGGCAAGAGATAGATGGGGATAGACAATGTTTTATGACCGTAACCACAAATTAATTGAAATTGGAATTGAATTGTCATTACCAATAATTATGTCACGATTGCTGCTCAAATTGGAATAAGACGAGAGAGTACATTGGTCAGACGTCATGTGAGCAATAGTTTCGGTGTCCATATGCCAATTTACGTCCGGGGAATTTAATCCAAGCGTGTGCATGGATTCAATATCGGTAGGGGTGGGACCCGCTGCATGGTGGGATTGTGGAGGCCGAGGCCCAAGCACACCTGCTTTCTGCCCCGGCCCAGAGTTGTTGCGGAAACCACTGACCCATGTCGTATTGGGCCGAAACGAATTTTAGGCAACCCATTGTCCAGACCCTGGATACGATGGAGAATAGGGCCGACGCCATCGCCCACCAGCCTGTGCCCATCGCCGTGGTCCCAATGCCGACCAATTGAGTCAGGCCCATCTGCACGGATGGGGCCCACTGTCACTGTTCTGACCACCGCACCACTGTCGGAACCACCACGTTTGCTCCCGCAATTTTTGTCATTATTTTTTCGAGTATTCTTGTCGCCACTGTGAGCACGGTTTTGGCCCGAATTATCAACAAAACCTTGATAAGTAGTGGAGGATGTCACATGACCACGGTACTATCATCGGTAGCTGTTTTTTTTTTTGCCAAGCCGGCTTCTTTGAGCGTAAGCATGGAACGGGCCTGCTAATATTGCAGAAAAGAATTGCTCTGACGAAGAAGTGTACCACCACCACTATAGGTCTGCAACCATTTGTAGTACCAAATGATCATTTGTAACGGGCGCGTCAACGTTGCGGAGTTGGTCCGCCAATTTATTCAACCCTTTTGCAGTGAGCTAAAATGTTCGGGAAATATTCCATGTTGACGTGGGAGAATTCCTGTTCAAGGGTAACAACTCGAGAATTTTGATTATCTTGGAATATATCAAATATTCTATTCCAAATAGCCATAGCCGTAGCGTCTGGTTCAATAATTGTATGCAACATGTCGATAGAGATAGTGGAGTAAATCCACTGAAGAACGATGTCATCAAGAGTCGTCCACAACTTAGGATCATCCTCGGGGATAATGTGATGGAGGACTTAATGCGAGCTTGAACAGTTCGGCCCACGTCGCGTATTGGACGTTTTCTATTCGATAGGGATGTGATTCTTGATGATAGAAACAGTAAGGGCAGAGTGAAACATGTTCTTAGCCATAATAGCAACACAAGACATGATGTAGGGATTCAGAAGGAACTTTGGGAATAGAAAAGGCACCGCTGGGCACGAAAACCGAGAAGAGAATGTCAGAATCCGATGCAAAAGTCGACGGAAAAATTGGGAGAGAAAAAATAACCTAGACTTCTGATAACATGAAACAATATAATCCTTTGATTATTTTTATCAATGAAAGAGTATATATACATTTTACAATTTTCATAATAGGAAAATCCTATTCTTATTCTACTCTCAAACCCTATTCTAGTTGTACAAGAATTCTATAATTATGGTAAGTGTACAATGTTAATTAAATACAATATTTACACCCAATATTTCTTACCAAAAACCGTGATATACACGGAATTCCATACCGTGTATACCACGGTTTCACCTACGGTATTTTGGCCTTGTGAAACCGTGATATACATGGTATACAATCCCATGTATATCACGGGTATATTTAACAAATAAGAATGTCGATTCCGAAGAATCCAAGATGATGGTGTGCATCACACCTTGCAGCTTTACTGGTGTGATTATGCAAAAGAAATTGGAGACATCTTGAAGACTTGGAGTTGAGTTGTAACCACTTGAATGGGTTTGAGTTCCTTTTATAGGTGTTGCACGAAGCAAAAGATGAATTCTAGTTGAAAACAAAGACATATCATGAGTTATGGTTTTAGGATTTTTCGTTGTTTGCGGTATTCAAACTAAAATAGGATGGGAGTACAAATAGTAGGTATTTTGTCCCATTGTACTAACTTAACCTTAGGTATTCAATCCTTAACAATTCTTCCAATTACAGTAGTAACATCTCTTGCAAACTTTAAGGCACCAATGACTTAAAATTGCACTTGAAGCATATATATCGCATACCATTTTCCTATAAATCCTATGCATATAATTATCCAAAAGGATGTAAACATTTAAGGATTACAGCCGTTACGGTCCAGAACATATCAAAACAAAGAATTTTTTATATAAGCAGGAATAAAAAGAGAGCATTTTTACCAACTAGTATAGCAGTATAATCATTTGAAAATGTCATCTTACTTAGTTCATCTTCAATGCTAGAAACATCCATCCTAGCAGATGCTTGTTTTGCCCACTTAACAATCTTCTCAGCTTCTCTATTAATCTTCTCTTGCTCCTCTATATCTTTCTTCAGCAACTTCTCTTGATTTTTCGACGAAAACATACTCAAATCCGATAAAAAAAATCATCATCATCATCCTTCCCCCATTTCACACCCCTATTCTCTTTCCCCTTTTTATTAGACCCCTTCTTAGGTGAACACCAAAAACACCCAATTTTAGCTGGTGGTGACAAACAACCATTCGAAGAATACGAAGCACTTGATGGAGATGATGATAAATTTTTTGACTTTTTCCCCTTTTCCCATCTGGGGTTTTCAAGAAAACATCATTTTCTATAGATTTTGTCTGTTCTTGAACAAATCCATCTTCTAAACGCTTTTCCTCAACTGGGTTTCCAATTTTCTTGGTTTTTAGGGTTTTCAATAAAACATCATTTTCTATAGATTTTGTATTTTCTTGAACAAACCCATCTTGTAAATCATTTTCCTCATTTGGGTTTCCAATTTTCTTGGTTTTTGGGGTGTTCGGGAATTCTGAGGAACACAAACTTCTGGAATTTCTTGTCACAGTTGAGGGTTTTAAGGTTGTAGGAGGTGTAGGAAGTGATTTGAGTTTACGGAAACGAGTTTCGCGTTGAGTTGGGAGGACCGAATCAGTGAAACCAGAACAGTTAATGGCAGCAACTTGTTCAAGAACAGATTGGTCCATTGCTTGTGATAGAAGTTCTTCTACTGCTTTTTCATTGTCACTATCATCAGAAAGAACAGAGAAATCCGCCATTGCTCAAGTTAGGTGAAGAATACAGAGAACTTTAGTTGATTTTTTGGAGTGTAATTCTTCAAAATTTGGGTGATATTTAGGTAATTGGAGAAGATTCTAAGCTTTTTGGGGAGGTTCTCTTAGTACTATAACGACTAACTCATGATTTTGGGACGTTATATTCTCAAGTCAAAAAGTGTGGGATGTTGGGACCCACTATTTGATGTATGTTCTTTGTTTATTGGTATAATCTTTTTTTTTATATCCTGTTTCACGGCTTGCGCCAAACTAGTAGTAGCGGTCCCTCAATACTATTACCAGTTAATCGCGTGATGTGCTCCAATAATCAGGGTTTGAGAACGGACAACTGATAGCACCTATCAAGATCAACCCTAGAAATAACACCTACAAGGATCAACCCCAGAAGAGAGCATAATACTATCACTGGGAATCGATCTCACGCTGCAAGTGTCCAGAGCGCCTTAAGCCCCCTCCTTTTCCATTGGATAGTGCCCCGGGGGACGGTATATCTTTCATTATAAGTGTGAAGTAAGGTTGTCCAACGGGGCGGGTCGCCCCGATCCCGCATTATTGGTAACGAAATTCGAATACAGGTAGCGGTATTCGAATCGGTGACGGATCGAATTTTCCGTCACCCTACCGCCACGCCCGCCCCCACCCCACTTCTCCTTTGCAAAAATAGTCATTGCACAACGACCATTTTAGTTGGTCGTTGTGCAACGACCATTTTTGGCCTCCCCTGTTACACCCCGTAATTTTCTAGAGAATGAGATGAGAACGTACGTGAGAAAATAAGATTGAAATTTTGGAACGAATGAAGAATCACTTTTTCCTAAAGAGAAATTTCGGAACCTCGTGAAGGAAAAAAGTTTATTATTTGGAATTTGATTCTCAAATTTGGTATTTGAGATTTATAGAATATATTGGAGTTTTGGATTTTCAAGTCTCGGATTTGGTCATGTGGGGCCCACCGGAAAAATTTACGACTTTGTGGGGCCCACAAGGTTTCGAGATATTTTGACCAAATGTTGATATTTTGGGGGATGAAAAATTTTCGACGAATTGGAGGGTGACACGTGTCACCCCCACTTGTTTTGGTCTTGCAAGACTTGGACTTTGAGATATTTTGTGGACATGGGTCAAACACACACTTGTCTCTACTCTTGTCCCTACACTTGTCTTGATCTCACTACTTGGGCTACATTATATATACACATAGAGGGTGCAAGACTCATCTTACACTTATAATTATTTTCACTACACAAAATATATATCTCTCTTTCTAAGGTGCTCTCGGCCTAGGCCCATTCGTGAAGAACAAATTCTTAAATCTTTCAAATTTAATTCCCTAACACAAGCTTAAGGCCCCTAACCAAGTTTTAGGCAAGACTAAACACCCCTAACCCTTAGAAACTCCTTTGGCCGAAAATAGAGGTATTGAAACCCTAAGGTGTTCTTCAACTTTTGGTGTTGGAGCTTGAAGAGGAGTTGGTTATAAGATTCTAAGGATTACATGTTGTGGATTGGAACTTGAAGAATTTGAGCTAAGATATGCTAAGGATCGACTTTTAACTTGGATTAATTTGAGCATATTTAGGTAAGGATCATTGTCTTCTTAATGTAAATGGGTATTACATGTTGTAGTAATTAATGGATGAACTTGTGAATAAAAAGGATAAAAATTAAAAAGTGTTAAGGGCTAATTGGAAGTTGAGGCCGAGACATGGCACTTTTTGACCATTGAAATTGTTGATCATTCTTATTGGTATTATCACTTGTTACATGTTATATAATAAAGGAAATATGGTTGTTGATGGTTAATATAACATGTTGGAATGAAGAATAAGAAGTACATGTTAGCCGATTGTGGACAGTTTTGGTATTGTCGGATTCGTTGGTTATTGTTGTTGTTAAAACATTACCTATTACATGTTGACATGACGGAATTCTTGTTGTTAACAAGTTAATATAACTTATATAAAGTATTGGAATATAAGTTGGATTATAAGAAGTTATGGAAACGGTTTTGATTATAGTAGTTGGCCGAAGATACTATAAAACTGTGGACCAATGGACTGTATTAGTGGACTAATGGACTGTATTAATGGACTGTACTGATGGACTGTATTAGTGGACTGTACTGATGGGTTGTATTAGTGGACGGTACTAATGTACTGTTTTGTATAGATTGTGGGGCAGAATTTTACACGTCAAGTTAGGCGTGTAATCCCCTTTGGTTGCTGCTTTGTTGTGCCTTAAATGAGGCTTGTTTAGTTGTTGAATTCTGGTCTTGGAAAAGGTGGAAAAGTACGTAGAAACGGGGAAAGTGCTGCCCAAATTTCCGTAGAATAAGAGACCTTTTACTTAGTATTACTCTACCTTAGAAAGCTTAGAATTGATAGAAGTATTATTGTCATTATAGGTTGACATCCTACGAGTGACGTATTCTACTTAGCGTGTGAAATAGCGTAAAAGGTATGTGGAACTCTTCCTATCTTTCTTGAGCATGAACCTTATAAAATGTTTGTACGGTGGACGTACATATTTTAAATGAAAGTGAATTCATTGTAGTATATAAAGGAAGTGACTTGATTTGAAAAGTAGAAGTACTTTGACACTACGGGTGTTAGTATCTTGATAATTATAAAAATGAAGGCATGATATTGCCTTGGTGTTTATAAAAAGAAGGCATGACATTGCCTTGGTTTTTCTAAAATAATAGTTCATTCTATTTTGTTCTAATAAGAGACAACGATCATTTTAACTTGCATATGTTATCTCATATAGCCATTCGTGTGAGTGTTATATTTCCACATCTTCGCGTCCCACACTAGAATGCCGGCAACATTTTATATATATTTCATGGAGTAGCTCCCATGACGTGAGATGGTACACACTCACTGCGGGTTTGAAGGACTCATGCGGGTTCAAATCTCATGACACATTCCATGGATTAGCTCTCCGTGATGTGGGTATCGTGTACAGATTTCCTATGCGGGTGAAATAGTCTCATACGGGTTCGAGTCCCATGCGGGTAAAATAGTCCCATGAGTAGGATTGCATAACAATGCTGAGGGCGAATGACCCTGATTGTGACATGGCTTTCATATTTTGAAATGGTAATAATTTCATATTTGAAAGGGGCACGGTTGATTTCATACTTTGAAATGATAACTTGAAATGATACAGTTGGTCTTACTTTTAAAAAGGATATATTTTAAAAGGTACAGTTGACTCTGATCACTCTTATAAGGCACATTTATACTATTATTTTGGTTATCATACATGTCTCCTGCTTCATTTTAGACTGTTATGATTTCATTAATGTACTTTCAGTTTCACATACTTGGTACATCTTTTGTACTGACCCACTTTCTTCGGGGGGCTGTGTTTCATGCCGCAGGTATAGATACACAGTTTGGCGATCCTCTCTCTTAGGATCTCTGTTCAGCTTTTCAGGAAGCTTCATTACTTCGGAGGCTTATCTTTTGGTACGGATCTCTGTTATTGTAGATTTATATACTTTCAGAGGTATGGCGGGGCCCTGTCCCAACATAGTTGTTATGTCAAAACTCTTAGAGGTCTGTAGTCATGTACGTGTGTTGGGCTTGTAAACGATGTAGCTCTTTTGATTATGTATCTATACAGAAAGGTGGCCTTATCGGCTGGCCTGTTTCTTACTTCACGTTGAGGCATGTCTATGAGTTTTATTTAGCTTCTGTTGGTTATCTCTGATGTATACCTATAAGGGTGCCCAGGTAGGGCACCAGTCGCGGGCCCGGGGTCAGGTCGTGACAAAAGTGGTATCAGAGCTGTTAGTCCTCGGAAATGTCTACAGACCGTGTCTAGTAGAGTCTTGGTTATTAGTGTGTTGTGCACCACACCTATAAACAAGAGGCTACAGGATATTTAGGATTGATTTCCATTCTTCTCATTCTGAGATCGTGCAGTAAAGCTGTGTTATTAGGTTGATCCATCTCTAACGTATTATTGTGCATCAATTATGCCTCCACGGAAGGTGACAGCGGCCCAGAAGGGCAAGTCAGCAGTAGGAGCTACCAGTCGGACGCAGAGAGTTACGAGGGCACAAGCCCAGTCTATGCCGGAGGCGGTGTATTATCGGCTAGTTCTATTACGCCGCCATCACCAGAGGATCTTAGAGCAGCTGCAGCTCCAGAGGCTTCTGTACTTGAGCCTCCAATTACTCAGCCAAGGGCAGAGGATAGGGACTTCAGAGATACCCACCCATCGCCGTGATAGTAGCAGACGCACTTATAAACGAGCCGATAGTTAACCCCAGAGCGCATGAGGTTCGGACTTTACGAGTTGCAGTCCGCCAGAGTTTTATGGGTCGAGACCTGAGGATGATCCTCAGGAGTTCATTCGCCAGATTCAGCGGACGATGAGGGTGATCAAGGCTTCGGAGACTGAGTCGGTTGTATTGGCTTCTTACCGGTTGCGCGATGTAGCAGTTAACTTGTTTGAGTCGTGGGAGCTGTCCAGGGGTGAGGGTGCTCCTCCAGCTATGTGGGACGAGTTCACGGGGGCCTTTTTTGATCACTTCTTGCCTCCTGAGAAGAGGAGAGTCCTGGTTGACAGGTTCCTGACGCTGAGGCAGAGTGGGAGGATGATCAGAGAGTATAGCCTAGAGTTCGATTCATTGGCTCGGTATGTGCCTACTATAGTAGCGGACATGGCAGATAAAGTGCACCGCTACGTGATAGGGCTAGATCATTATCTGATTGATGGGTGCATGGTTGTAGCTCTTCAGCCGGGCATGGACATTTCCCGCATTCAAGCGTATGCACAGGGGGTCGAGGAGCGACATAAGGGTCAACGGCTTGATAGAGATCAGCCCATGACTACCGGTTTTTTGAGTGGTTCCGGTACCGGCACCTCGGCAGTGGTCATGTATCTCGATGTTATACCGTGGTTCGGTCCGACCATGATCGAGCCTGGGGCGCGCGGCGCCAGAGGCGCGCGCTGGCGGGTGATTGTAGGCCGCGCCGGAAGAGCCGCGGCGCCGAAGATCGGCGGGTCGCTGAAGTTTCAGGCCGCGCACGGAAGCAGGTCGCACGGAAAGTCCTAAGAGGCGGCAGAGTTCAGCCGCGCGCCGATCGCAGCAGCGCGCCGCGGCGGAAAATCTGGCGGAAAAACTTAAGAAAATCTGATCTTTTCTTTTAAAAAGGCCATGGGAGGGTGACAAGTGTCCCCCCATCTGATTTTTGCATGCATTATATTGACCAAGTCTTGAAGACTTGGTCATCTTTCATCTCTCTCTTAGATAAAAGTTCCTCCTTCTCTCTTAAAAATTCAAGCTCCTCATTCTCTCTAAAATCCCAAGAGATACTCTAGCCTTAGGAAAAATCTGAAAAGTTAAGGCAAGAAGGAAGCTTGTGGCTAGCTTGTGAAGGTTGTTGTGGTAGTGTTCTTGGAAAGGAAGCTAGCAAGTTGTTGGAAAAATTTGGCTAAAGCTCTAAGGTAATGATTCTTCCTTTATAATTAGTTTTAGTGTTGCATGTTACGAAGAAAGAACTTGTGGTAGTAAATAATGCTCTTAGAGTCATTGCATGCAAGAAATGTGGTTTGGGTATGAAGGATTTGGCTAAAGAGGTTATGTGAGCATGTTGTAGCCTAAAAATTACCTTAAACTTGTTAAGATTAATTGTTATAACTTATGGGGCAGAATTTTACACACCCAAGATTTGGTGTGTAATCCCCTTTGTGTTGGTTTGGATGTTGGGCCTTAAATGTGGTGTTTGAGTGTTGAAAATCGGCCTTTGAAAATGTGGCAAAGTGAGTAGAAACAAAGGAAATGCTGCCCAATATTCCTTAGAGATTAGTAACTTGAATTTGGAATTTCTACATTGGAATTAGGGGTTAATAAACGTATTATGGTCATTATAGGTTGACATATTACGTGCGGTATTTCGGACTTAGTGATCGGTGTATTTTATATACACCTTTTGAGTCAGTTTTAGTTAGTTTTTTGTCCCGTTTTGCACATATAAGTGTCGTATTAGGATAGTTTTTCTTTCTTTTGAGTCAAAGTGGTTAAAATGGCCAAATGGCGGAAAAGAAGCAAAAAGAGGGCAAAAGAGGAGATGCCAGAGCTGAAAACAGAGAAAGTGGCGAACAGTGAAATCGGACAGCGCCGCGGCGCCTCTCGCAGCGAGGCGCGGCGCCCACTATCCCGAGGCTGCGAAGACTCGGCGCGGCGCCCTCGAATAGCGGTCTGAGGCGCGGCGCTAAACATCAGAAGCTACGAGTTGCAGCGCGCGCTACCGACAGCGAATATCGGGCGCGCCAAAACACCCGGGATTGCAGAACTTTGCGCGCTGGCCACGCGGAAAAATTAGGTTTTTGGACGAATTTCTGGGCCAGGCCTGAAGGAAAAGAGGGAGGCGGTTTTCAGCCTATAAAAGGAAAACCCTAGGCAGTTTTCAAGGGTTCCCCTTCTTGCACAACACAAGGCTTTTTGCTTGGAGATTGGAGCCAATAGATTAGTAATTTCTTTTCCTTTTCTTGTATTTATTTCAGTTTTGCATGATGAACTTTGAATTAGTTCTTGTCATGTCAATGGCTAGGAACTAATTCTCTTATAGGGTTTTCCATGTTGAATTTCTAGAAACTTATGTTATAAATTAATGCATGCTTATGGTTATTTTTCTTATTGTGAGATCTATCCAATAATTGAGTTGAATTCTTGGTAATTAATTGACAACTAATTATCACTATATGATTTCTAATCAGTTAGAAAGGGGATTGTGAATATCTTTGTAAGTTGGGTAGACATTCTTGGATTGGGGATGAAAATACCTCAATTATTTATGTAGCGTTGATGAGAGGCTTAACAACCCTAATTTTGCGCATTGTGTGTGACGGTCAACTAGGTTTTTGTTCTTAATCCTCCTATAAAGTTATCCTTATCACCGAAAGGTAGGTAAGGTGCGATACTGGAGTTTAGTGTTTATATAACCCTAACGGGAGTATAAAACGATTTCGTAAACTTGCTTTCTCCAAAAGAAGAATACCATAAGTTAATGTATTAGTAAGTAGCATAAGCGGATAGTGAGGATACATGGAAGCCCTATTCTCATCACCACTGAAGTAAATCTTTATATTTAAATAGCTTTCATAATTCTTAGTTATAAACAACCAATCAATTATCAATTCGCCAAATAGATACTAGAAAATAGATAGTTGGTACTTGAACCCTAATCATTGAGGACGATATTCGGTCTTATCAAGACTATACTACTTGTCACGATAACGTGCACTTGCGTTTAAAGTGTGTGCATCTTACCACGCATCAAGTTTTTGGCGCCGTTGTCGGGGATTAGGCATAGTTCAATATCAAATTTGTCTATTTTTAATTTCTAATTTGGTTTTTAACTTTTATTTTAATTTTTAATTTTTACGTTTTTTTTTTTGAAAATTCGAGGTGCCGTGATTTGTTGTCTGTTTTTGATCTATTTCAGGAAGTCAGTTTATGCGAAGGAGAAGAGGAGCAGACACTCTTGTTCCCTTCAATCCAGAAATTGAGAAAGCCTGCAAACAGAACAGAAAGAATCAGCGGATTGCAACCTTGTTAGAGATGAACGACGTTCAGAACAATAACATAATGAGAGAAGGGTTAGGAGAAAATGAACCTAATCCAGGAGGGCCTCAGCAAGTGCCAATAGACATGGAGGAGAGAGTCCAAATCCATCCAGAAAGGAGTTTGGGGGACTATGTGCTGCCAAGAGTGAATGGAGCACAGACATGCATTAGGCTCCCTGCAATAGGAGCCAACAATTTCGAGATAAAACCAGCAATTCTGAGCATGGTACATCACACAGTGCAATTCGGAGGACTGCCATCGGAGGATCCACATATGAACATAGCTAATTTCTTGGAGCTATGTGCAACGTTCAGATATAACGGCGTTACTGATGATGCCGTCAGATTGAGGCTCTTTCCCTTCTCACTCAGGGATAGAGCAAAAGTATGGTTGAATTTCCTGCCGGCCGATTCGATTTTTACATGGCAAGAGCTGGCACAGAAATTCCTAGCCAAGTTCTTTCCCCCATGTAAAGCAGCAAAACTGAGAGGGGAGTTGAACAACTTCTACCAAGCTGATGGAGAGTCCTTATATGAAGCTTGGGAAAAGTTCAAAGATCTACAGAAAAAGTGCCCACACCATTAAATTGAGTTGTGGAACTTGGTCCACATCTTCTACAACGGGCTGAGCAATACAACCAGAACCATCATAGATGCAGCAGCAGGTGGAGCATTCATGAGGAAAACAGCTCACGACGCTCATGAGTTATTAGAAGATATGGCCACTAACAACCATGTCACTGAAGAGAGGTCGACAAGTGGGAGAAGAACTGTGGGAGTCCACGAGATAGATGTTATTGCTGCCTTGAATGCCCAAGTGGCCCTATTGGCGAAAGCGATTGCGTGACATCTGATGTCAGTGAATGCGGTGCAGATGCCTAAAAGCTGTGAGATATGTGGTGGCCCACATACATTTGATAGGTGTCCTTCAGCTGATCCCAACAATATACCAATGGAGCAGGCAGAGTGTCAGGCCATAGGTAATTATCAGAGGCAACAGAACAACTCCTACTCCAACACTTATAATCCAGGGTGGAGGAATCACCCAAATTTCTCATGGAAAGGAGACCGAGCGTGAGAACCACTATCGAGCGTGCAGAACGATGTCGAGCGCAGAACCAATACGAGGCAGCGAGAATCGATGCGAGGCGATGTCAGAACCAGCAGAACGAGAATCGACCGCTTCATTCAAGCCCCACGGCCTCAGCGATTCAATGCCGGTTGTGAAAAGCGACGAGCTGAAACAGTGTGGCGGCGCCGATGCGGACCAGTTCATAGCGAAGCTAGATCCTCATTCAGAACTTGGAAACTCAAGTGGGTCGGTAACCAGCGAGCAAACGATGAGCCACGAGGACATTGCCAAGCAATACAGAGGTAAATCCGAGGGAGCAGTGTCAGACAGTGCAGTTGAGAAGTGGAAGACAATTGGAGCAGCAGTCACCTCAGCCAATAGTTGAGAAGAAAGCAGAGTTAGAAAAAGAGAAGGTGATTGAGCCCAGCCCAGTAGTAGAGAAAACTCCAGAGAAGGAGTATACAGAGAAGATTCCATTCCCCCAGAGACTTCAGCGAAAGGCGGTTGATAAACAATTCTCCAAATTTTTGGAGACATTCAGGAAGCTGCATATCAACATACCTTTCATAGAAGCATTAGAGCAGATGCCCTCCTATTTCAAGTTTATGAAGGAGATATTGGGGAAGAAGAAGAAGCTGGCAGAATACGAAATAGTAGCACTGACAGAAGAGTGTAGTGCTATCTTACAGAAGAAGTTGCCACCAAAGCTAAAAGATCCAGGGAGCTTTACACTACCTTGCACAGTGGGCAGGGTGACTTGCAACAGAGCTTTGTGTGATTTAGGGGCGAGTATAAATCTGATGCCCTTATCAGTTTTTAAAAGATTGGAGTTGGGTGAGGCCAAACCAACCACAGTAAGCTTACAGCTGGCCGACAGGACAGTGGTTCATCCACGAGGCAAGATTGAAGACGTGATTGTGAAAGTAGGAAAGTTTTTATTTCCTGCAGATTTCCTCATTCTTGATATGGAAGAAGATGCGGAAATCCCTATCATATTGGGGAGGTCATTCCTAGCAATGGGGAGAGCTTTGATTGATGTTGAAAGAGGAGAGTTAACATTAAGAGTGGAGAATGAAGAAATGGTGTTTAAAGTTTTTAAACACGTCATTGAGCCACCAACCATGAGTGGGTGCTTTGCAATCAGCACCATCAAACCTCCCTGCGAGCCAATACAAGTCAACCAAAGAGTGATGAGCCCAAGAAAGCAGGCATGGTTTACTGAAATGCCACTAAAGGAGGTAAGTGTTCCTGAACTCCCCCTTACTGATAATGCTAAGAAGAAAAGAAGAAAAAGAAAACGCCAAATGTGGAGGAAATGGATTGGTTGGGGGCTTAATCCACCCCAGGGTTATTAAAGCTAAGGAACTTGCGTCCGGCTAAAAGACGTTGAAGACAGCGCTACTTGGGAGACAACCCAACGTTTTCAATTATGTTATTTTAATTTCTGTCTTTAGTTTATTTTATTTTGTCTAAGAACAGTCTCACGGTCTTGGGGTCTTGTGTTTGTGTTATTGGGTGCAGAGCAAATAAGCGGCGAAAAGTTGAACGAAGCCGTGATTTCAGAGAAAGCGGGTAGCGCGCCAGGCCAGCGAGACGCGGCGCGAAAAAGAAGCGAACAGCGCAGTTTAGCCGCGGCGCCAGGCGAAGCGCGTGGAATTCGTAAAATTTACCGAGTTTAGCGCCGGCTACCAGAGCTGGCCGCGCGAGAAGTCGGCGAGCTCGAGAGATTGGCGCGGCCAAAAGCGAACGCGACGCCAAAGCGGAAATCCAGAACTTAAAACGCCCAAAAATCAGATTTTCCCCAATTCCAATTTCAAAAACGTAACTTTCCCTCTCCAAAAACCCACGAAATTCCAGAAATTTGCCCACAAATCCTCTACAAATCCAACCCAACCACAACCTAAACTCTTAAATCCCTAAAAACCCCTAGCTATCTCAAACAACGAAGCTTCACTCCATAGCCTCAAACCACCAATTGAAACAAGAACAGCTTGAAACTCTCATAAAAAGGTAATCTTTTTTTTCTGTTCTTGAATCCTTTACTGAAGTCATAGGAGGTAGTAATTTGAAGGAGTATTATAGTTGAAGTAGTTTGGGTGCTGAAAAGTGATTGTAAAGTTTGGAGAAAAGAGTAGAAAATGAGGTTGTGGGTATTGGGTAGAAAAGTTGAAGTTTGGGGGTGTTGTGTTAGCTGCTAGTTGTTGATTGTGTAGGAAACATTTGTGCCATTAAATTAAAAGCTCCAGAAACAATTTTAACCATGGCCACCAGGAAGAGAAGAGGCTCCACATGCACCCCAACCCCACAGTATGATAATACTAGGTTTGTGAGCTACGAAGCCTTCCAAAGATACAAAAAGCTTGATACCAGACCCTTAATACCAGAAAGGGGAATGGACTACCGGAGGGAATCATTTGGGGAAGAAGACATTTATGAGCCCATTCGGGCAATGATTGAGCTAAGGGGGTGGAGGAGATTTGTAAATCCTGAGAAGATAAGACCAGTGAATGCATCAATGGCGCGTGAATTCTATGCCAATTTTCCGGAGAGAGTGGAGAGGGGATGCTTTGTAAGGGGAGTTTATGTATGCAGTGTTCGTGTAAATGCAAGTGGAGACGGTTGATGTTGAAGGAGGAATTGGTGATCGGAGCCATTTTAGAACATGGTCTAGGAGCACCGACAACATCAATCGATATCACAGCAAACACCGTCAGCTACCCTGGAGCGGCTTTTGAGATTGGAAGAAATGGATCTAGAGCACTGAGCATGTGCCAATTCAACAAGGCAGCCAAGGCTTGACTGTATTTCGTCAGTGCCCGCATGATTCCATCCACGCACTTCACCAGAGTGCCAGAAGATATGATTAAGTTGATTTATGGAATTATGAGGGGGCTGACAATTGATGTGGGGAAAGAGATAGTGCAGAGCATTGAAGAAATCAGCAAGTTGGTGACAACAGGTGGATTGAGACATGGTTCACTTATTACCAGTCTATGCCACATGAATGCGGTCTCAGTCCTACCCACTGACACTCATGAGAGAAACCAACTGCCGGTGTCCTATGGGATAGTGCACTCTTTCCCAGACCCAAGCCCCCCAGCAGCCAGACGGAGAGTACAACCACCAGCAGCAGCAGCAGCAGCAGCAGAGGCCGCCATGGACGAGGATGAGCCTGAAATAGGGGCTCAATATGCGGCAGGACCTAGCCACCAGCCAACCACAGAAGCAGAACCTCCAATGCCAATGATGGAGCAAGTGCTCCAGAACCAGAGAATGATGATGCAACATTTCGGCACATTGTTACAAGGACAAAATGAGTTGAGACAGGGACAACAGGAGTTGCGACAAGGGCAACAAGAAGTGAGGCAGGAGCAGCAACAGCTGCACCAGCAGTATGACGAGATGTGTTCCCTGTTCAACCAATGGTCGATGCATTATCCACCGCCACCACCACCGTTTTAGCCAAAGTCTGTAAGTGTCTTATTTCTTTTATTGTCTTTGAGTCTACACACATTGGGGACAATGTGTGATTTAAGTTTGGGGGTGTTTTATTTGTGTCTTGTTTTATTTGTGTCATGTTATGTTTTATTTAAGTTTTTTTTTATTATTATTTTTATGTATTGTTGAGTCACAAATTTTTTTTCTTTTTGAGTCATAATTGCCTGTCAAAGATCATGTATGATGTAGTTGTTAGAAACACCTAGTGAAGTAAGGTGGAATAATGTAACGGAATAGAAGCAACTATCTAAACACTTAGGTTAGATATGCCAAAAACTCACAAAATCTGTCTATTTGGAGTTTCTTGCTTGAATTGTGCATGCTAAATGATGAATACTTATGTGTTATGATTGCTTGCTATTTGAGGCGAAATAGTTAGGATATGCATGTTAGGGAGATGACTCAGACATTTCTTTGATAGCCAATTCTTACCATTCTTTTCTATCCCGGACTTTAAATATATCCCTAGTTAGCCCCATTGAGCCTAAAAAAATTGAAATTTATTCTTTGACACCTCATACTCCCGCAAATTGTGCCATAAGTAAAAATATGAAATAGTGGAGTGTATTGTGTTAAAAAAAGAAAAAGACGAAAAAAAAAGAAAAAGTGAATAAGTGTGATGCACCCCAATGAAAAGTAATAAGAAAAAGGCAAAAGCCTAAGTTTGGGGGTGTTTATCATTATTATATACCTCACTCTTCCAAAACAAAAGAGGGGAAAGATAGAATTGAAGTGAAGGAAAGAATCAAGAGAAAAAGGGAAAAATTGAAAAGCTAAAGAGCTTATGGTACACAAAAATGAGTCTAAATGCCTATTTTTACCAACCCCTACCTAAGCCTACATTACAACTCTTAAAGTCCTGAAGATCTCTTTTATGCATATCCAGAATTAGTGGAGAATAGCAAGTAAGCATGCCATAGGAATTTTTGAATTTATATGCATAATTTAGTATATTGACTTCCATTAAAGCATGATAAATATGAGTTTGCGAAATATCTAGCTTAATGTGCTGAAATTTCATGTTATATGTTCCTGCATATTATTCTGCTAACCTTCATGTTTTTCTAGTTAACATTTATGCAGCAAAAGTGATCAATGGCAGGGAGTCCTTTATTTTTTTTTGTTCTTTGAGTTTTTTATTTTATTTCTTTCTATCTTTGCTCGAGGGCGAGCAAAGGTTAAGTTTGGGAGTATTTGATCGGTGTATTTTATATACACCTTTTGAGTCAGTTTTAGTTAGTCTTTTGTCCCGTTTTGCACATATAAGTGTCGTATTAGGATAGTTTTTCTTTCTTTTGAGTCAAAGTGGTTAAAATGGCCAAATGGCGGAAAAGGAGCAAAAAGAGGGCAAAAGAGGAGATGTCAGAGCTGAAAACAGAGAAAGTGGCGAACGAGGCTGAAATCCAGACCAGCGCCGTGGCGCCTGCAGACAGCGGGGCGCGGCGCCCACTATCCGAGAGGCTGCGAAGACTGGCGCGCGGCTACTCGAGCAGCATATGCGGCGCGGCGCTAAACATCAGAAGCTACAGGAGTTGCAGCGCGCGCTCGCGAAGCGAATATCGGTCGCGGCGCCAAAACACCCGACGGATTGCGAAACATCCGGCGCGCGGCGCATGCGAGGGCGCGGCGACGGAAAAAATTAGGTTTTGGGCGAATTTACAGGCCAGCTGAAGGAAAAGAGGAGGCGGTTTTCACTATAAAAGGAGAACCTAGGCGGTTTCAAGGGTTCCCCTTCTTGCACAACACAAGGCTTTTTGCTTGGAGATTGGAGCCAATAGATTAGTAATTTCTTTTCCTTTTCTTGTATTTATTTCAGTTTTGCATGATGAACTTTGAATTAGTTTTTGTCATGTCAATGGCTAGGAACTAATTCTCTTATAGGGCTTTCCATGTTGAATTTCTAGAAACTTATGTTATAAATTAATGCATGCTTATGGTTATTTTTCTTATTGTGAGATCTATCCAATAGTTGAGTTGAATTCTTGGTAATTAATTGACAACTAATTATCACTATATGATTTCTAATCAGTTAGAAAGGGGATTGTGAATATCTTGTAAGTTGGGTAGACATTCTTGGATTGGGGATGAAAATACCTCAATTATTTATGTAAGCGTTGATGAGAGGCTTAACAACCCTAATTTTGCGCATTGTGCGTGTGATCAACTAGGTTTTGTTCTTAATCCTCCTATAAAGTTATCCTTATCACCGAAAGGTAGGTAAGGTGCGATCATCGAGGTTGAGTGTTTATATAACCCTAACGGGAGTATAAAACGATTTCGTAAACCTGTTTTCTCCAAAAGAAGAATACCATAAGTTAATGCATTAGTAAGTAGCATAAGCGGATAGTGAGGATACATGGAAGCCCTATTCTCATCACCACTGAAGTAAATCTTTATATTTAAATAGCTTTCATAATTCTTAGTTATAAACAACCAATCAATTATCAATTCGCCAAATAGATACTAGAAAATAGATAGTTGGTACTTGAACCCTAATCCTTGAGGACGATGTTCGGTCTTATCAAGACTATACTACTTGTCACGATAACGTGCACTTGCGTTTAAAGTGTGTGCATCTTACCGCGCATCACTTAGCAAGTGGATTAACCGAAGAGGTATGTGGAACTTTCCTATCTCTTGAGCATGAGTAGTTGTACCTATGTAGTACGGTAGACGTACAAGATTTGATATCTTTCACTTGTTTTAAAGTATATGATACTTGTTTCATTTCAAAAGTATAAGTCCCTTGGATTTAGGGAGAATGTATTTGACAAAGGAATAACGCTAATATAATGACTTTATGGGAAGTTGGTTATGTTAGTTTTTGAAAGGTTCACAAAGAAAGGTTTACTCTAATTAAAACAAGTACGGATAAAGGATTTGAAACTAAGAAAGGTGAATTGATTTTTAGGCATTGGTTGCCTAAGGTTTTAAAAAGGAAATGTAACTTGTTTTGAAAGGAAATCGTAAATTGATACTATGGTGATTAGTATCTTGGAATTTTTGTATAAAAAGAGTTATTTCTTACAAAGTTAGAAGTACATGGTACTTGGGTTGAATTCCCGGATTTTCTATTAAAAGACATGTTAGTGCCTTAGGTATACTAAAATGAGAGGATATATTAATAATGTAATAAGAAGTTAGGGGATTTCTTAACTTGCTTATGTTATGATAAGCCGTTAGTGCTTATGTTATGATAAGCCGGTAGTGCTTATGTTATGATAGGCCGGTAGTGCTTATGTTGTGATATGATAGGCCGGTAGTGCTTATGTTATGTATAATAGCCGGATGAGCTATGTTATATATTTATATTATTACGGGGTAAACCCCGGGTTATTATTTATGTCATGGATTTGCTACCCATGATGCGAGTGCGGCGCTTGCACTCATGCGGATCCGGACCACAGGATCCATGCGGGTGAAATAGTCCCATGCGAGTACGACGATGGTACTCATACGGGTCCACAGGATCCATGCGGGTGAAATAGTCCCATGACGAGGCGGATGACCTCATGCGGGTCCACATGACTCATGCGGGTGAAATAGTCCCAGGAGTAGGATTGCTTAATGATACTACGGGCGAGGTACCCTGTTTTGATCGTGAGCCTCCTATTTTTATGCTATAAAATTTATACTTGTTACTCTCATTGTTAGTAAGGCACAGTGCAACATAATTTGATTTTTATCTATAACTTCAGTGTATTTTGGACTTATGATTTTACTACAGTATTTTCCAGTTTTACATACTTGGAACGTTGTGATCGACCCCGCTTCCTGCGTTCATCTGCGCAGTAAGGAAGCGGTGGCAGATCCTCATTCTTAGGATCTTTTACTCAGGTGTCAGGAGCTCCATTTCTTCGGAGGCTCGACTTTTGGTATGGTTCTCCCTGGTGTTGTTGATGTTTTGTACATTCAGGGGCATGACGGGGCCCTGTCCCGTCATAGTGTTACTCCTTCTTAGAGGCATGTAGTCTTGTCATAACTTGGTTCGTTTAAGGTTGTTTCTGTTCGGTTTTATGTACTATTGAGGTAGCCATTTTGGGATTGACTATTTTATATCCTTATGGTTGTTTATTGTGAGTTTATATTCATTTGGTTTTCTACGATGTTGTGTCACGAGGTGCAGGTTAAGTCACCGGTCACGGATCCGGTGGTCGTGAAACTCGGCCAGGTATGATACTCCTCCACGATCTGAGCGGGAGGTTTGGCCGTCCGAGGTATTCGGGGATCGGTCAGAGTTCGAGGGCTTCGGGTTCTCATGGGAACAGGGGTCCTTGCCAGGGAAAGCCACCTTTGCCTCGGTGCGCTCGATGCGGTAGGTCCAATTTTAGAGAGTGTTATTCTGCTTCGGGAGCCTGTTATTCTTGTGGCCGTCCGGGCCATTTGAAGAGGGAGTCTCCGTATAGAGGATGCACGGGTAGTATGGCTCTGCCTACATGGCCAGTTGCTGGATCGACATCTTACAAGCTATACGCCGGGCGGGGTGTTCACGCGGGCGTGGCGCGGCAGTCGTGGTAGAAGTCCTAGTTCCAGCGGTCCTCCGAGCCGCATTTATGCCTTGGCGAGTCGGCGTGATCAGGAGGCTTCGCTGGATGTCGTCACAGGTATATTATTGATTTCATGGTGTGACGTTCATGCTTTGATAGATCCGGGTTCTACTTTGTCCTATATATCTCCTCTTGTTGTTGGTAGAATAGGAATAGAACCGGAGTCTATAGAGCCTTTCGAGGTAGCTACACCAGTAGGTGATTGGGTGGTAGCTGAGCGGGTATATAAGAATTGCCCGGTGATTATATACAATCGTCAGACCCTAGCAGACTTGATAGAGTTGGATATGACAGATTTTGATATCATTATGGGTATGGACTGGTTGGCTTTTTGTTATGTCAATGTTGACTGTAGAGATAGATTGGTACGATTCCAGTTTCCCGGTGAGCCGGTTATTGAGTGGAAAGGGAATACTGCATCGCCGAGGGGTAGGTTTATTTCTTACCTCAAGGCTAGGAAGATGGTTCAGAAGGGGTATATCTATCATCTTATTCGGGTGTTCAACACGGAGGCTGAGGTACCAGCTCTTCAGTCGGTTCCAGTTGTTAGTGAATTCCCGAATGTATTACCTGATGATCTCGCAGGTATTCCTCCAGAGCGGGAGATAGAGTTCTGTATTGATATTCTGCCAGATACTCGACCGATATCTATTCCTCCGTACAGAATAGCACCTGCTGAGTTGAAGGACCAGCTGAGAGACTTGCTGGAGAAAGGCTTTATTAAGCCTAATACTTCTCCTTGGGGAGCGCCGGTATTGTTTGTAAAGAAGAAGGATGAGACGCTGCGTATGTGTATTGACTATAGGCAGCTGCACAAGGTAACCATTAAGAATAGATATCCCCTCCCCAGGATTGATGATTTGTTTGATCAGTTGCAGGGGGCTATGTGTTTTTCCAAGATAGACCTGTGATCCGGTTATCATCAGGTACGAGTTAGAGAGACAGATATCCCAAAGACTGCATTCAGGACCCGGTATGGGCATTATGAGTTCAGGGTGATGTCTTTCGGGTTGACTAATGCTCCAGCGGTATTCATGGATTTGATGAACCGGGTGTTCAAGCCATTTCTGAATACGTTTGTTATAGTATTCATTGATGACATCCTGGTTTATTCTCGCTCGGAGCAGGAGCATGCGGATCACTTGAGGACGGTACTTGAAGTCCTCTAGAGCCGGCAGTTGTATGCCAAGTTCTCCAAATGTGAGTTCTGGTTGGCCTCAGTAGCATTCTTGGGGCACATTGTCGGAGCCGACGATATTCGGGTTGATACGGAGAAGATTGAGGCGGTGAAGACCTGGCCTATACCTACTACACCGACCGAGGTGCGCAGTTTTTTAGGTCTTGCGGGGTATTACCGGAGATTTATGGAAAAATTCGCTTCGATATCAGTGCCTTTGACTAGGCTGACTTAGAAAGCGGCTAAGTTCCAATGGACGGATGTTTGTGATAAGGGCTTCCAGTTATTGAAAGAAAAGTTGACGACGACTCTAGTTCTTACTCTTCCGGAAGGATTAGAGGGTTATGTGGTTTATTGTGATGCTTCGGGTGTTGGGCTAGGTTGTGTGTTGATGCAGCACGGTAAGGTTATAGTCTATGCGTCCTGACTGCTCCGGAAGCACGAGAGGAATTACCCCACCCACGATTTGGAGTTGGCGGCAGTTATTCATGCCGTGAAGATCTGGAGGCATTACTTATATGGAGTTCATGTGGATATTTATACAGACCACAAGAGCCTCCAGTATATCTTCAGACAGAAGGAGCTGAACTTGCGGCAAAGGCGGTGGTTAGAGTTGCTTAAGGACTATGAGGTTGATATTCTATACCACCCAGGGAAAAAGCCAATGTGGTTGCAGATGCTCTTAGTCATAGATCTATGGGTAGTCTGACCGATGTACAGCCATATATAAGGGATATGGTTCGTGGGATTCAGCAGTTAGCGAGCCTTGGGATTCGGTTGATTGATTCCGATGATAGTGGAGTTCGGGTTCGAGAGGTTTCCTAATCTTCCATCGTAGAAGAGGTGAAGAGGCAGCAGTATGAGGATCCGGTTCTGGTACAATACAGAGATGCGACTCTTCGAGGGGAGAAGATTCAATGTGAGGTAGCACATGATGGGGTGCTAAGATATGAGGGTAGATTGTGTGTACCTGATGTTGCAGGACTTCGTCAGCAGGTTCTAGGGGAAGCACGCAATGCTCGATATTCTATTCATCCGGGGTCGATGAAGATGTACCATGACCTCAGATGTGTGTATTGGTGGGATGGACTGAAAAGGGACGTAGCAGGGTTCGTTTCTCAGTGTCCGAATTGTCAGCAGGTCAAGATTGAGCACCAGAAGCCTGGTAGGTTATTACAGACGATTGAGATCCCGACTTGGAAGTGGGAGGTGATTAACATGGGTTTCGTTACAGGGTTACCTCGTACTCATAGGAAGTGTGACTCCATTTGGGTTATAGTAGACAGGCTGACGAAATCAGCCCATTTTCTTCCGGTCAGGACCACTTACTCGGCTGAGGATTATGCTAGACTTTATATCAGGGAGATTGTGAGACTGCACGGGGTTCCTACATCAATTATATCAGACAGAGGGACTCATTTTACGGCTAACTTCTGGAGGTCATTCCAGAAGGGATTGGGGACACAGGTGAGTCTCAATACTGCGTTTCATCCTCAGATCGACGGACAGGCAAAACGTACTAAGCAGACACTTGAGGATATGCTGAGGGCCTGTATTATTGATTTCAGAGGTAGCTGGGATGATCATTTTCCTCTTGTTGAGATTGCATATAACAACAGCTACCATTCCAGTATTCAGATGGCCCCGTATGAGGCCTTATATGGAAGGAAGTGCAGGTCGCCGATTGGTTGGTTCGATGTGGGCGAGGCTACGTTAGTAGGTCCAGAAATTGGTTCAACAGGATGTGGATAAGGTGAAACTTATCCAGGAGAGGTTATTAGCAGCCCAGAGTCGACAGAAGTCTTATGCAGATAATCGACATCGACACTTGGAGTTCCAGCTTGACATTGGGTTTTCTTGAAGGTATCACCCATGAAGGGTGTGATGAGGTTTGGTAAGAAAGGAAAGCTTAGCCCGAGGTACATTGGGCCTTACCAGATTGTTCGCAGAGTAGGCAAGGTTGCCTATGAGTTAGATCTGCCATCCGATTTGAAAGCGGTACATCCGGTCTTCCATGTTTCGATGTTACGGAAGTGTATCGGGTATCCTTCCAGAGTCTTCTTAGTTGATGATGTTTGAGTGACATAGGAGTTATCGTATGAGGAGAGTCCTATAGCGATACTTGATCGCCAGGTCAGACGATTACGTACTAAGGACGTGGGTTCCGTCAAGGTCTTGTGGCAGAATAGTAATAGAGAGGAGATGACTTGGGAAACAGAAGAGGACATGATGAAGAAGTATCCTCACTTGTTCCCTACACCTTCAGGTTATTCAATTCCCTACTTGTCGATTTTAGTTGACATATATGCATGAGTGTTATATTGTGTCCATGTGTGGCATATTTGATTGTGTAGGGTATAGTTAAGGGGGACTATGCCGATATCTGTTTAGATTGAACCTAATATGAACATTTGGGACAAATGTTTCTAAGGGGGGAATGATGTTACACCTCGTAATTTCCTAGAGAATGAGATGAGAACGTACGTGAGAAAATAAGATTGAAATTTTGGAACGAATGAAGAATCACTTTTTCCTAAAGAGAAATTTCGGAACCTCGTGAAGGAAAAAAGTTTATTATTTGGAATTTGATTCTCAAATTTGGTATTTGAGATTTATAGAATATATTGGAGTTTTGGATTTTCAAGTCTCGGATTTGGTCATGTGGGGCCCACCGGAAAAATTTACGACTTTGTGGGGCCCACAAAGTTTCGAGATTTTGTGACCAAATGTGGATATTTTGGGGGATGAAATTTTTTAGACGAATGGAGGGTGACACGTGTCACCCCCACTTGTCTTGGTCTTGCAAGACTTGGACTTTGAGATATTTTGTGGACAAGTGGACATGGGTCACACACACTTGTCTCTACTCTTGTCCCTACACTTTTCTTGATCTCACTACTTAGGCTACATTATATATACACATAGTGGGTGCAAGACTCATCTTACACTTAGAATTATTTTCACTACACAAAATATATCTCTCTCTTTCTAAGGTGCTCTCGGCCTAGGCCCATTTGTGAAGAACAAATTCTTAAATCTTCCAAGTTTAATTCCCTTACACAAGTTTAAGGCCCCTAACCAAGTTTTAGCCAAGAGTAAACACCCCTAACCCTTAGAAACTCCTTTGGCCGAAAATAGAGGTATTGAAACCCTAAGGTGTTCTTCAACTTTTGGTGTTGGAACTTGAAGAGGAGTTAGTTATAAGCTTATAAGGATTACATGTTGTGGATTAGAACTTGAAGAATAGGAGCTAAGATATGCTAAGGATCGACTTTTAACTTAGGATTAATTTGGGCATATTGAGGTAAGGATCATTGTCTTCTTAATGTAAATGGGTATTACATGTTGTAGTAATTAATGGATGAACTTTTGAATAAAAAGGATGAAGATTAAAAAGTGTTAAGGGCTAATTGGAAGTTGAGGCCGCACTTTTTGGTCATTGGAATTGTTGATCATTCTTATTGGTATTATCACTTGTTACATGTTATATAATAAAGGAAATATGGTTGTTGATGGTTAATATAACATGTTGGAATGAAGAATAAGAAGTACATGTCACAATCTTGGCATGTTAGCCTATTGTGGACAGTTTTGGTATTGTCGCATTCGTTGGTTATTGTTGTTGTTAAAACATTACATGTTACATGTTGACTTGACGGAAATCTTGTTGTTAACAAGTTAATATAACTTATATAAAGTATTGGAATATAAGTTGGATTATAAGAAGTTATGAAAATGGTTTTGGTTATAGTAGTTGGCCGAAGATACTATAAAACTGTGGACTAATGGACTGTATTAGTGGACTAATAGACTGTATTAGTGGACTGTACTGATGGACTGTATTAGTGGACGGTACTAATGAACTATTTTGTATAGATTGTGGGGCAGAATTTTACATGTCAAGTTAGGCGTGTAATCCCATTTGGTTGCTGCTTGTTGTGCCTTAAATGGGGCTTGTTTAGTTGTTGAATTCGGGTCTTGGAAAAGGTGAAAAAGTACGTAGAAATGGGGGAAGTGCTGCCCAAATTTCCGTAGAATAAGAGACCCTTTACTTAGTATTACTCTACCTTAGAAAGCTTAGAATTGATAGAAGTATTATTGTCATTATATGTTGACATCCTACGAGTGGCGTATTCTACTTTGCGTGTGGAATAGCGTAAAAGGTATGTGGAACTCTTCCTATCCTTCTTGAGCATGAACCTTATAAAATGTTTGTACAGTTGACGTACATATTTTAAATGAAAGTGAATTCATTGTAGTATATAAAGGAAGTGACTTGATTTGAAAAGTAGAAGTACTTTGATACTACGGGTGTTAGTATCTTGATAATTATAAAAAGGAAGACATGGTATTGCCTTGATGTTTATAAAAAGGAAGGCATGACATTGCCTTGGTTTTTCTAAAATAATAGTTCATTCTATTTTGTTCTAATGAGAATCAAAGATCATTTTAACTTGCATATGTTATCTCATATAGCCATTCGTGTGAGTGTTATATTTCCACATCTCTGTGTCCCTCACTAGAGGGCCAACAACATTTTATATATATTTCATGAAGTAGCTCCCATGACGTGAGATGGTACACACTTACTGCGGGTCTGAAGGACTCATGCGGGTTCAAATCCCAGGACACATTCCATGGATTTGCTCTCCGTGATGCGGGTATCGTGTACAGATTTCCTATGCGGGTGAAATAGTCTCATGCGGGTGAAATAGTTCCATGAGTAGGATTGCATAATGATGCTGAGGGCGAATGACCCTGATTGTGACATGACTTTCATATTTTGAAATGGTAATAATTTCATATTTGACAGGGGCACGGTTGATTTCATACTTTGAAATGACAACTGGAAATGATACAGTTGGTCTTACTTTTAAAAATGATATATTTTAAAAGGTACAGTTGACTCTCATCACTCTTATAAGGCACATTTATACTGTTATTTTGGTTATCATACATGTCTCCTGCTTTATTTTAGAGTGTTATGATTTCATTACTGTACTTTCAGTTTCACATACTTGGTACATCTTTTGTACTGACCCCCTTTCCTCGGGGGCTGCGTTTCATGCCGCAGGTATAGATACACAGTTTGACGATCCTCTCTCTTAGGATCTCTGTTCAGCTTTTTGGGAAGCTCCATTACTTCGGAGGCTTATCTTTTGGTACGGATCCCTGTTGTTGTAGATTTATGTACTTTCAGGGGTATGGCGAGGCTCTGTCCCGTCATAGTTGTTATGTCAAAACTCTTAGAGGTCTGTAGTCATGTACGTGAGTTGGGCTTGTAAACGATG
Organism: Przewalskia tangutica; assembly: GCA_029844215.1. Lineage (NCBI taxonomy): Eukaryota > Viridiplantae > Streptophyta > Magnoliopsida > Solanales > Solanaceae > Przewalskia > Przewalskia tangutica. The sequence continues at coordinate 135,962,613 of CM056718.1, read as the reverse complement.
TAGCTCTTTTGATTATGTATCTATACATAAAGGTGGTCTTATCGGCTGGCCTGTTTCTTACTTCACGTTGATGCATGTCTATGAGTTCTATTTAGCTTCCGTTGGTTATCTTTGATGTATACCTATAAGGGTGCCCAGATAGGGCACCAGTCGCGGGCCCGGGGTCGGGTCGTGACATCCCCCTCCCCCAATCCCCCACCCATTAATATTTATTTTAACCCCTAAGTTATTATATTTACACTTTAACCCATTTTTTCCAACTATAAATATCTCATTTTCTATTTATCTTTCTCACAAATCTTCCTACAATCTCTCTAATCTATCTCTCTACAAGTCTACATTGTCTACTAAATATTCAATTTTATTCATTCATTTGGCAGTGAAGTTGGAAACTAGCTTGAGGATCGTCCATCGAGCAAATTTTCAATTTTCAACCTCTTGATTACACGTTGACGTTACGTCGACGTTTGTTACATCCGTTCCTTCATAAAATTATTATTATTTCTTTATTTTAATTAGCGCACTTAATTTCATTATTTTTAATTATTTATTTACATAATTAAAACGGAAGCACTTAGAGGTATGTTTAAGGGTAAGAGTCATGCTTCTTCTAGTAAGGGTAACAAGAGAAAGAGTACTTCTTCTAGTCATCATATTCCTCCTAGACTAGACGATGCCTGAAGTACCATTAGATTTAGACGAGGAGATATTTTCTGGAACTCAACAAGACTTTAATTTAAAAGATAATCTAGATGAAACACCCATTAATCTAGATGACACACCTCAAACTGGAACGCCTCATATTCCCCCTAGTATGAGATAAGGCCCAACACAACGAAAATTAAAATCAGATGCATGGATTTGGTCAGGGTGTGATGGGAGGTTTAGTTAAGCGTGTACAAAGATTTCACACAGCTAGGTAGGAGGAATACGAGGTTACAAAGTCGGGTGCGTCAATGCTCTCTCAGTCGGGACAAGGTTTACATACTGGCCTGGACCAGGTACGGGGTCAAATTAACCCTATGACGGGGGGGGGGGGGGAATTGTAGGCCCTAAATACGATAAACATAGAGATAAGAAATCATTATCAAAATTAGTTTCAGTGGAGGGTTTGCCTTTTTCATTTTCTTCCTCTCCTGGTTTATTCATTACATTAGAGAAATGTATAATCATGCTTTTAACGGTTTTCCTAGATCAACGACAAATATTTTTTAATTTGCACACAAATATCAACAGTATTTACATTATTCATTATATCATTTTCCTGAAAAAGTATTTATCACGTCTGATATAGGTCGAAGTATTAACGGTCATAATTATTTAACGGTAACATGTCATTGGATAGATTATAAATGGTCTATGCAAAAAACGTATTTTAGCGTATAGATATATACATATTAGGCACACTGGTACTTTTATTTCAGAAAATATTTTTTCAGTTTGCGATTATTATGGCATAACTGATAAAAGTATGAATATTACATTAGATAACACTTCTTCTAATAATTCAGCTATTAGATTTTTAAAAGATGTTTTAACTCCATCTTTTTCAAATCTTTTTCATATAAAATGTGCATGTTATATTTATAATTTAGTTGTAAAGGATGATCTATCACTTTTTGAAAAAATTCTTAATAAAATATAATTTGCTATAAACTATATTTTTAAAAGTAATAGAATACAACGAATAAAAGAATATAAAAAAACTTGTCACGATTGCGGACCACCTTATAGAAAAATTCCCGAAGAAGTAGCCACTAGGTGTAATTCTTTATACGAGCAACTACTTGTTGCTTATGATTATAGAAGACCTAGAACTTTATTTTTTAACGCCCATAATCGAAATTCTACTGATATGGTTGTAGATTCCGATTGGGATTCAATTTCAGAAATGATTGTATTTTTAGAAAAAAAATTCAAGCTACTAAAGAATTTTCCGGTATTTATTATCCTACTATTTCATTAATGTTATTTTATATAGCTCTAATATTTTTGTTACTTAGTGAATATATGCAAAAACTGACTTATAATGCACCTATTAAAAATGTTTCTCAAAATAATAATAAAATTATTCATATTCCCCCAATTTATATTATTAGTGATGTATTAAATCCGACTATTAAAATAGACAGTTGTACAACACTTATTGAAACTATTTATGATTGTATAGCACCACTACCACCTCCATCTCCCAAAAATTCAAATGACTCACCACCTATTGAACAAACTAAAAAAGAAGTGTTGTCTAGTATACGAGATGAATGTAAAAAAGTATATAGGCATTACCAACAAGAAAGTGCTAGCAATCAATCGGCTTCCATGCCATCTTATTCTTCTTCAACATAACCTCAAAAAAGACACGTTATTTCTGCGGCTACTATTGAAAGCCTTAGAAATAGAATGTTTAGTGGTAACACTACTAACCAAGTTAGCGAGTTTGATATTTTTGTTTTGCAATCTTGTTCAATTATTGAGTTGTTAATATATATATATGTTATTTTCTTAAATTTAAGTGCAAAACAAATACCCGAAAACTCGACCCCGCCCCGACCCGTTATTAACGGTCCCCAATGGGACGGGACAATGGCAGAACCCACCAGCCCCACCCCGCCAGTACCGACAGGTACCGGTCCCGTCGGGATCCGCCCCGACCCGACCCTGCCCCATTGGTCACCCCTAGTGTGAAGTATTTTGGGAGTGTAATTCTTCCATTAGCCATTATCGTCACCCCTTTCTCCCCATAACACCACCAGCTAAAAGCTTACAATACTATTTTAGCAACCATATAAGGACCACCCTTCACCAACCATTATAAATATAATAAGTTGTTCTCAGGATTATGATATAATAATAATAAAAGTGTAGCTTGTACTGTACTGATTTAGACGTAAATTAGGAATTGAAACCTTGTCATAGAGAAAAGCTTGTGGAGTAGGGTCCGAAACATATCCAAAAGGAAGTGGGGGTGAGGGTGGGGGGTTTCATTCCCATTATGCCATCTGTTAGGGGCTGACTCGACAGATGGCACGATGATGGCAAGGGGTTGACATGAATGACGTTTCCATGGTCTATGTGCGGGTTGAATCAATCATGCGGGGCAATGTTTGCGATGGCATTGCTAAGACGGGGACAAAAAAATATAACAGTGTGGTGCTTATGGCATGGCATGGGCATTGGGCAGTGGCAATGTATGGGCACACTAGTATGTGACATATGTCAAGTTTGGGCTAAGTGTGAACAAGGCAAGGCATGGCATGACAAAGCTAGGCAAGGCAACACATGACATGACAAAGCTAGGCAAGACAAGGCATGGCATGGCCGAGACAAAGCAAGACATGACACGACAGGACACGACTGATGTATGGGCTAGGCAGTGTCAGTGACAAGTTGTGTGGGCGGCAGGGCTGACATGTGCACAAGGCATGTTGCGCAAGGAAAATGTCGCGAAGGCAAAACTTGGCGGGAAACGTGGGTGCAAAATGGGACTTTTAGAGCCAAGGTTGGGCGAGATCGCACATGTGTCGCGCACTATTTTGTAACTGTTTGTGGGTTGTTTCCTTTATTCTTGTAGCACTTTGCTTAGCACGAAATTGTAATGCCTAAGCAGTTGGGGTGTCAACTACACCTTAGTTTTTATTGGCCTTGCGCTAGCCAAGTGTTGGCAGACCATTGGTTGTAAGCCAAAGGCTAGCACATGTGTTATAAATGTGCAGTCTTGGCCTTAGACGAAATTAGAGGGTGAAACACTTGTAATTTCACTAAGGAACACTAGTAAGAAATGTGAGGGTTTCGAGAGAGTGTTGCTAGGCAGCAATCAACTTATGATTGTGCCTATGTCGAAATTGAAGTGTGTTTTGGCCGACTTGTGGCTAAAACGAGTGAGGGTCCTTTGTGTTGTTTTCTTATAATATAAAGGTTGAGAGATTTTTTCCGTATCTGATTGTCTTTTTACTTTGTTATGCAAAAATATTCTAAGTCCCTAAAAATAAACTAAGTATTGGATAAGATGAGTCAAGCAGCGGACTTGATTGTTTCATAGTGGACGAACCTCGGGCAGAAACTCAGTGGTGAAAAATCACCCCTATGACAACGGGTTTCAAAGCGTCGACTTCGGGAGCGGACTTAGGGAGATAGAAGGTGGCATTATGAATGCAGAAGTTCGCCAAAGGGTGGAACAATTGGAAGCAATCGTATATTGGGTGAGACAGGCGCCTGAAATGGGTGAGAGGAATTCAGTTCTTGCGAGAATGACACATTTGGAGGTAGACTATGCAGCAAGGCATGAGACTGTCATGGCCGAAATGGAGTTAACTCGCAAAGAAAAGGAAGAGCTGCATGGGGAAGTTCTTCTACTTTGAAGGGCATTACAAAACATTGTCCCTAGAGGTAAAGAACGGGATAGAGTAAAAGTGCCAGAATCGAAGGCATACAATAACGTGATGCAAATCTGACCTTTATCTAGGCTTATTTAAGCGTTTTAACATGTGTTTAACATGTGTTTTGGTGAACAAAATTTGTAAAGAATTTTGTTGTATTTTTCCCCTCATCCAAAGAGTATTATTAGTAGTTATCAATGTTCGTAAAACATTTTCTACTACTAGACTACTAACTCTTACGTTATTTAAATTGTTTTGATTAACATGTACAATATTATATCTTTATCAACTTTTTCTATTCAAAATTCGTTGTTAATATTGCTCTTTTATATTGATGACATGTTGATCGTAGGAGCAGACTTACATGAAATTGATAGGCTGAAGAAGAAGATGTCAGAAGAATTTGTAATGAAGGATCTGGGAGCAGCAAAACAAATCCTTGGGATGAGGATCATCAGAAGTGAGGAGGGCCTCAAGGTCTCACAAGAAGAATATGTGAAGAAGGTTCTCAAGAGGTTCAACATGGACGATGCCAAACCAGTCAGCACTCATTTGGCTGGACACTTCCGTCTATCCAAAGATCAGTCTTCTATGGCCGAGGATGGCATGAAACATATGGACAAGATCTCTTATGCCTCTGCTATTGGCAGTCTTATATACACGATGATATGTACAAGGCCAGACATTGCACATGCAGTGGGAGTTGTTAGCATGTTTATGAGCAATCCGGGAAAGCAATATTGAAAGGTTGTGAAGTAGATTTTCAGGTATCTGAAGGGCAGCTCAAGTTCAGCGTTGTATTTTTAGAAGTCAGAGATGGGATTACAGAGATATGTTGATGCTCATAATAACAGTGATATAGATAGCAGAAAGAGCACATTCGGGTATGTTTACACCTTCGGATGTACTGTGATTTGCTGAGTTTTAAAGTTGCAGAAGATAGTAGCTCTCTCTAATTTTGAGACTGAGTACGTTGATGTGACAGAGGCCACGAAGAAGATGATGTGGCTACAATATTTTCTGCGGAAATTGGATCAGGACCACGAGGGGAGTGTGTTATACTGTGATAGCCAGAGTGCCATTCATTTGGCAAAGAACCCGGTCTACCATGCTCGAACGAAGAACATACAACTTCGATACCATTTTATCAGATCAACTTTGAAAGATGGAGAATTAGTGCTTGAGAAGATCGAAGGGAGTCAGAATCCCACAAACATGCTGACAAAGGCAGTGACGACAGATAATCTGAAGCTATGTTCAACTTCAGTTGGCATGCACGAAGGATGAACTAGGAAAGAGTTGATGCATCGATCAAAATGTGAAGACAAATTACAATTGGTCTTCAAGTGGGAGAATTGTTGGGTTAGGGGTCCACATGAACAATGCATCGTTCGTGAGTGAACAGTGCCACCATTCGTGAGTGAACAGTACGCCAAAAGTGAGTGAACTGTGAAAGTGAACAGTAATTTCATTGTTCATCCGCGGACTAAACCGGAATTTTTTTCCATAAATAGAATCCTTCCTCTTTCTCATTCAAAAATACAATATATCCCAAAATAAGAGAGAAAAACTAAGATAAATACTCTTAGTGAAAAGCTTAATCAAGAGAAGCTTTTGAGAGAATTTTGGTGAGAAAATTCTTGTGTGTAATTGAGATTGGGGTTGTGAGGTTGAGTGTTGTAAACACTTGTGTAATATTTCTACCTTAATAAGATATGCAATGACAAAGTGGACATAGCTCTCACACTGAGAGTGAACCACTATAAATCTGTGTGTGTTATTTGTTCTTTGCATACATCACGACGTAAGTAGGTTCTGTCTAAGGAGGTTGGAATTAAGTGGTCCACCCTCTAGTCTTTCCTGGGAACATGCTTAAAGAAGTGGTTCTGTCTAGGAGACTGTCCGGATCTATCCTGTGTTGATAGGACCGCGGTATTTTACAGTCTTTCCTGGGAATCATTTAGTCTGTACACTTCCCATAAATCTGGCAAAAAGGAAATTAAGCTGGTAAATTTCCCAACACGTCTTGATATATATATGCCACTCTTTACGTTTTAGTTAGTCCGAAAAAGAATAGTATTAGTAATTCTCTATTTCTTAGCAATAATTTAACTTTGAACTTCTCATTTTACTTTTAATGAGATCATTTATAGCCAAACAAATATCTATGGCTAATTTTAAACTATAAATTTTAAAAGTCTTCTGTTTATTTTTAAACTTCGTGTCCAGTTAAATATCTTCACATAAATTGGGACGAACATTTTCAAGTAAAATGCATAACTTATTAAGATGCTCGCGCGGAATTCTATAGCGTATATAATAATAGTTATTTACTAGAAGTCGAAATTGTAATACAATAGTTATTACAGATCATATATGTTTTTTTGTTTAACCATTTTATATTCAAAATTATTCGAGTGATTAATTTAGATCCAGGTCATGTAGGCCCATTTAAGAAAGAAATGCTCTTCATTACCATAGCTCGAGTCGACCTTTAATTAGTGGATTAGGCTTCTGTAGGAGCTAGGTGATTGAATGCCCAAACCTCATTATAAAAGAAGTGTGTTATATCCATGTATACAACATTAATATAAGTACGTAATCCCGGGATTCCTTGATGGAAAGGTGCACGGGAGAAATTTACACAAAAAAAGAAGAAGATATTCCATGGAGTAAGTAAAATATGATGCAATAATGTCCTCAACTTGCTTGGAGAAGGTGGATTTGGGACAGTGCATAAGGGATATGTTGATGAGAGTTTGAGGAGTGGCTTCAAATCTCAAGCTGTTGCTGTTAAGCTTCTTAATATTGAAGGGCATAGGGAATGGCTGGTAAATTCATCTTTTTCTTTTCTTTAATTTCATCATAGAATTTTAATTATATGAATTTCGGACTCAGGTTTCAACTACTGAACCTATCACGTTATTTGAGTTATGAATTCATAGTTTACTTTATCAATAATTTTAGTGAATTTTACACAAATAAATTCAAGTCTAGACTAAAACTTATGAGTTTAAATAAATAAATTCACCCTTGTCTTGTCCCTTAAAAAAAGTCTCGGCTCGAGTTCTTAGAATGGAGAAACCATTGATAGGGAGATTGGACCTCGTGCGGGGTGAATTTGAATGATCGAGTAAATGGATATCATATACTAGATGATTATAAAATAAAAAATACCTTCAATATATTGTTAAATCAAATGAAATTTCATATTTAAAGTAGTTCATTTATGTCTTCTTCTTTTTTCAAATATTATTTTTTCAGTTTTGTTGTTTTCAGGAAAGCACAGGTTTTTCTGATGTCAATTATTTTATGTGCTATGAAGAGAAAGGAATTCCTTTAGAAAAACTGAAACTCTGACTTGCAGAGTATAAGGTTGGACTTCACAGTTTTATTGGGGTTCACATGGTTTCTTTTAAATTATTTTTTATTTCTTAAAAAGGGTTTTTTCTTCATGAAGGTCTTCATAATTGTTGTTTCCCAAAGTTTAATACTCCTTCCCTCTCAAATTATCTGTGTTATTTTTATTTTTACACGCCTATCAATAATTATTAATTAAGAGAGATATTTGACCTAGTTCACCTAGAGATGGAAATGGATTCCGGACCCGATCCGGATCCGATGGATCCAGATCCGTTTTATAGGATATGGATATTCAAAGTTTGGACCCGACGGATCCGGATCGGACCCGGATCCGTTTATGATGGATCGGATATGAATTTAGATCTTGTCTTTGAGATCCGTATCCGATCCAGATCCGACCCGTAAATTTGTTTTTTATTAAATTAATTATACATTTATTATTTATACATCATGACACCGAATCCTTTGTAATCTTAATTTTATTTTATATTCAAAGGGGCGAAGGCCATTATTTTTTTAATCGAGACATGTTTTGCGTGTTATTCTTTAATCATTATATTAATCATTTATGTGGTACTTATGTAGTAGCTTAGGTATTGAGAGGATTGTTTCTCACTACAGCAATAGCTAATAGGCATAACAATTGTCAACAATGTCATTTAGTCCTAATTTACGGATGCACTCCCCATGATTCCGTTAAATTAAATTGACTATTTTTCTCGAAAATTTAGACTGATTAGAAGGTATAACTTAATAATCAGTCACTTTGATTTGGATCCAGATCCGATCCGGTGGATCCGATGGATCTGGATTTATATATGATTTTATGAGCCCTATGAATCTGGATCTGGATATGGATACATGTATGTAAAACGGATCTGGATCTGGATCTAGTAGGATCCGATCCAGATCCTACCCGTTGCCATCCCTGTTCACCCTTGTTTATATGTAAGTTATAATCTCTCAATTAGATGTTTATTCTATTTATGTGTCAGCTTCATTAGTGACAAAATTCTACTGAAAGTAAAAATTGAAAAAAAAAATTAATTATGCCTGGAATTTTTAAAGTGACAAATAATTTTAGATAACTATATTTAGTAATCACGACAGATAATTTGAGATGAAGAGGAGTACTCACTAACAATCATCAACAAGTTAAGCACCAAACTCAAAGGCCAAATAGTATCTTTAATTTTTTCTTCTTTTGTTACTAGTATATTTAATTGATAATTAATGTAAGTTATTCATGTCTAAAGGCAACTTTGAGAACTATCTCTTTAGAAGTAAGTTATTTTTTGTTACATTAAAGTGATTAAATTATATCTAAATTGCTCAAAAAATACAAATGATTGGAAGGTCAAATTTCGATCAACTACAAAAATGCCACACCATTTAATTAGTGATGAGTTTGAATTACTAGCTTCCATAAAATTTCAGGGTTATCAATGTCATTGCCATGTGGTACAAGATTGAAGATAGCAATAGGAGCAGCCAAAGGCCTTGTTTTCTTGCATGGTGCTGCGAAACCTGTTATTTACCGTGACTTCAAAACCTCCAACATCTTGCTCGATTCTGTATGTATTCTTACAGTATTAATTATCATTCCCTCATTTTCAACTAATATAATGTTTTTATATGGTGCAATATTTTGGATTTTTTACATTTTCGAACAATACAACAAAGCCCACAACAAAAAATAACCTTAATCTTTCTTTTCTCTTACAAATTTTAGCTAGTATGCAATGCATAATCATTGTACAATCAATGTATAATCAGTGGGTACATTGATTATGTTGAAAATTTACTAATGTGGAATTAAGTTTATCCCGTTATTTATGACTCGGACAATTGAGGCCCCGCACGTCGGAAACGTCGTTTCCACATACGTGCATTCGTAGTGTCAAGTATCGTAAATTTCATTAGTGAAAGAGATATTGGTGCGTGATTAAAGTGTCGGAGATATAAAATGATGGACGGTTATTGACAAATGACAAGTATTCCACGTTGGTAAATGAAGGAAGAATTGTGCGAAGTGTAAGATGAAACGAGTCGAAAAGGGTCGCTGCGCCAACCCGAGCCGGAGCCCCGCGGCGCTAAATCGTCAATTGTTACTGGAGCCGCGGATCTTCAGAGCCAGAAAGGTCGACGGAAAGTTGAAAGTTTCGGACTCTTGGGCTAGTTTTGGAGCATTGAATCTCCATTACTTGACACATGAATTCAACCATTATTTGGCTGATTGTAACCTCTCAATAAGTGACATTACATGGCTATTGAAATTCATTAGTTGGCTAGTTGAGAGGTCATCTTCCTAGACTATAAATTGAGGATTAGGTCAATAGAAACACACACTCAGATTTTATGAACTTCTTCTCTAAGCATACTTTCAAACACTCAAGATTTTTCTTCGAGAAACACTTGAGTTTCCTTTGCCCATTTGTTAGTTGTTGTTTTATCTTGGGTGACAATTTCCTATTAACGTAAAAGAATTTATAAGGGGCAATCTTGTCTTAAGGACAAAGTACTAATACTTGACTCAACAAATTTCCTGTAGTAGCTTATATTTATTCTTGTTTCCAGTTTGCCAATCTTTATAAGAGTTACTTACTTCCCGTTCCTTTGCAATTATTGTACCCACAATCTTAATACAAGATTTATTGTAAGTGCTAAGAAAGATGACTGGAAGAGAACAATTTGTTTCTGAATCTGTTGCTGCTCAAGGCAACCCATATGTCGCTCTCACTGTTACTCAAGGCACACCCAGTGCCTTCCCCATTGCTGCTCAAGGCTCACGCAATGCCTTCCATGCTACTCAAGGGAACGTTACAAGTCCTTCACCCTCTGGATTCCACCATGAATGCCCGGAAAAGTTCATGGGCTCCAACCTCAAGATATGGTAGAAGAAGATGTTATTTTATCTGACTGTTATGGGAATGACTCGTTTCCTAACAGAAGATCCTCCATAGGCTGGAGATGAAATGGACCCTCAGCCAAGTGAAACGGCTGGAGGGGGCAAGGTATCTATGTCGTTAATGGCATGAATATGGTTCTTAATGCATGGAGTCATAGTGATTTCATGTGTAAGAATTATATTCTGAACTGTCTGTCAGACCCTCTCTACGTAGTGTATTGCACCGTAGGCACCGCCAAAGAGTTGTGGGAAAGACTGCAGAAAAAGTACAACGCACAAGATGCTGGTACTAAGAAATTCATCATTGGGAAATTCCTGAAATTTCAAATGGTGGATAGCAAAATTGTGATGTCTCAAGTCCAGGAATTTCAAATGATTCTACATCACCTGGATTTGTAAGGTATGAAACCAAATGAGCAATTTTTTGGTGCATCACTAATTGAGAAGTTACATCCCTCATGAAATGAGTTCATGAGTTACTTAAAACTCAAGACAAAAGGAAATGACCTTTGAGGACAAACTTCTGATTCAGGAAGATAATAAGAGGGCCTTGCCTAAGGGAAAATAACCCACTGAGGCAAATATGACTGAGGACAAAGGGAACACAAGCAAGAAGCTCAAGTTCCATAAAGATGGAAAGACCCCAACGACAGAGAATTTCAAGGGGAACTTCCACCACTGTAGGAAACCTGATTACGTGATCAAGGATTGCCGCAAGCTCAAGACTAAGCAAAAAGAGAAGGCCAAAGGCAAGACACATACTAACATCGTCGAAGACACGCTTCTTGATGACATGATTGAGGAGTTCTTGGTGGTCGTGCTTGACACAAACTTTGTTGAGAATCCCATGCAATGGTGGAAGGACACAGGTGCTACCGTCACATCTGTTTCAATAGAGATGCCTTCTCCACTTATACACCAGTTACGGGAAAGAAGTTATTCATGGGTAACAATGCTTTCTCTGATGTGTTGGGTGAAAGGTGGTCCGTAAGATGACTTCTGGAAAGGAGCTTATTCTGAATGAGGTGATGCATGTCCCTGATATTAGAAGAAATTTAATTTCAGGCCCTTTATTGGTTAATGCTAGTTTTAGGCTAGTGTTTGAGTCCAATAAATTTGTAATCACTAAGAATGGAACCTTTGTAAGAAGTGGCTTCGTCTGTGAAGGCCTCTTCAAGGTTAAAGTCGTGTTTGTAATGCGTTCTATCAATAAAATGAAAGTTTTTTCTTCTTATTTTCTTGAGTCCTCTAATTTATGGCATCATAGATTAGGAAATGTAAACTACCAATCCATTCAAAGGTTGGTAATGTTAGAGTTGTTGCCGGATATCGACGTAAACCCTCAACTTAAGTGTGAGGTGTGCGTAGAGGGAAAACTCACTAAGAGTCCTTTTAGATCCATCGAAAGGGATACCGCTCCTCTAGAACTTATTCACACAGATATATGTGATTTAAAGTTTGTACAAACTAGATGGGGGAACAAGTACTTTGTGATATTCATAGATGATAGCACAAGGTATTGTTACTTTTACTTATTGAAAAGTAAAGATGAAGCCTTTGAAGCGTTCAGACACTACAAAGAAGAAGTTGAAAACCAACTAAGCGTACTGATTAAGTCAATTAGTAGCGATAGAATGGGAGAATATGTAGCACCATTTGAGGGATGTTGTGCCTAATCGGGCATTATTCATCAAACGATGACTCCATATTCACCTCAATCAAACGGTGTCGCTGAACGCAAAAACTGTACGTTAAAGAAAATGATGAATGTCTTGCTCATCAATTCCGGTCTTCCCCAAAATATGTGAGGAGAAGTTGTCATTACCGCTAATACGATTTCTTAATAGAGTCCACAAAAGGGTAAGGACACAACTCCATATAAGTTATGGAAGGGCAGAAAACTCACCTACAAATACTTGAAGGTGTGGGGTTGTTTGATAAAGGTTGAAGTACCTAAGCCAAAGCAGGTCAAGATTGGGCCTAAAACTGTAGATTACATTTTCATCGGATATGCAAATAACAGTAGTGTTTGTCGCTTCTTAGTGCATAAGTCAGATATACCAGAAATCCATGGGGTACAATTATGGAATCAAGGAATGTTAATTTCTTTTAGGATACATTTCCTAGAAAGAAAAGACACATAACCTCTCGCAAACGAAGTTATGAACAAAGCTCTTAGGATGTAGGAGTTGTTGATTGCCTGGATCTAGGTGGTTCAGATCTAGTGGACTCTAAAGTGACTGAACATCCATAGTCTAGTGATCCAGATTCTCAGGACTTGGTGGCTCCAGAGATGGAACCAAGACGAAGTAAAAGGGCTATGAAGGAGAAGTCCTTCGATCCTAACTTTGTAGCTTATATGGTTCATGACAAACCACGAACAATTACTGAACCGTTTTCAACTCCAGAAGCACCGCTCTGGAAAGAAGCTATTGAGAGTGAAATAGACTCCATCCTGCACAACCATACTTGGGAGTTGGTTGATCTTTCTCCGGGAAACAAACCATTGGGTTGTAAATGGATACTCAAACGGAGTATAAAGCAGATGAGTCTATCGATAAGTACAAGGTCAGGTTGGTAGTCAAGGGCTATCGACAGAAGGAATGTCTTGACTATTTTGACATGTACTCCCCGGTGTCTAGAATGACGTCCATACGAGTATACATTGTGTTCGCCGCGTTGCGGGACATTGAGATACATCAAATGGATGTCAAAACAGCCTTCCTAAATGGTGATTTGGAAGAAGAAATCTTTATGGACCAACCCGATGGGTATGTGGTTCCAAGGCAAGATAAGAAAGTCTGTCGGCTTGTCAAATCTCTGTACGGACTGAAATAGGCCTCGACGCAATGGCATGAAAAATTTGATAGTACTATAATATCGAAGGGTTTTGCCATTAATGAGTGTGATAAACGTGTCTACGTGAAAGGTAATGATGACTCGTTCGTCATGATATGTCTTTACGTAGATGACATGTTGATCACAGGGAGCAGTCCTAGTTTGATCCTAGAGACTAAGAACATGTTGAAATAATGTTTCGACATGAAAGATATGCGTATTAAAGATGTCATATTAGGGATCAAAATCTCTAAGACGTTTGACTGATTGGTCTTATCTCAATCTCAATACATCGATGATGTGTTGAGAAAGTTTGAGATGTTCGACAATTCGGCGATAACGTCACCACTGGATATGAAGCAGAAGTTTGATAAAAATCATGGTACGCCAATATGCCAGGAGTGATATGCGCAAGTGATTGGTAGTTTGATGTACATACAAACAGCACCCGACCTGATATCGCCTATGCAGTCAACAATATGGCAAGGTTTACCCATAATCCAAGTGATGATCATTGGAAAGCGTTGAATCGGTTACTACGGTACCTAAAATACACGCTGTAACACCCCATTTTAACCGGAGTCGAAACGGGAGTACTACGTATGGTTGATTCCTAAATGTATTTTAAGGAGTCGCCACCTAATTATTTAAGTGAATTAGGACACTTAGTTTATTGCAATAAAAATACTGCAATTGACTTCCATTTAATGGTCTGCGAAATTAGTGAGATTCTGGATCAGGGTTCTTTATTATCCTAAAGGGAAGGGGTTAGGCATCCTTTAAGATCCGCTAACTTGCGGTTGTTCGTTCAAACCTAGGTTAATTATTTATTGCTCTTTTTATTCTACCTATTCTAAGCATTTATAATTAAAATAAAGTGCACTACACAATAATAAAACTAAATTAAATGCGATATAAAATAACATTCCGGGACATCTTTTAGGCCTTTTTAGGCTTTCTGCACAAGATGATCTCCGGCTACCTGCATAAACACTTAGTAAACGTGTTAGTATCAGAATAAATAATTTTAAAGTAATGACAGGAATTTAATAAGTAAAGCAAAAAATAAATAAATCCGTCTTTTGCACAGAGGAGGCCTTGGAAATCAGACGGAGATTCCTTCATCGGCCAAACAAGTGTAGCATCTTGTTCAAATCAGTAAAATACCAACAGTGTAGTATTTGTTCTAAATCAGTAAACCAGCAAAAAATGTCCAAAATCAATAGCAATACGCCAAAACCAGTCCAATAATATGGCCAAAAACAGTAGTAGCGATGCCGAAAATTAGTAGCAAATAGCCTAAAAATCAGTGGGAACGCGGCAAAGAATCAGCCCAACAAACAATAAAACAAAGAAAATCGTGAGCAAGATAGTTCACCGGAGAACCCGATCATCGCCGGAGTTTTTTAGAACTCCGGCCAGTTACTCCAAAATAATGAGAAATCTGTCCAACAAACAAAATGACAAACGGATCGAAAATAAATAGCCAACGGACGTCATCAGAGTTTTTAAACTCCGGTTGGTTCCCCAAATTAGTCCGAAAATCAGTAAAACAGTAGAATCATCAGCAACATAGTATCACCAGAAAAATACAGAGATCTCTCGTGAAATGCATAGTGTTGCCGGAGTTTTCAAAACGTCGCCGGAGTTCCTAAAACTCCGGCCAAAATACTAAAATGGCGCAAAATCAGCCCAACAAAGCGAAGCATACGCGAGCGGTTCACGGAAATAGAGGCACGGAGTTTAAAAACTCCGGCAAAAAATACAAGAAATCATTCCAAATCAAAACAACAAACAGAACAAGAATTGAACCATCACGGAGTTCCTCAAACTCCGGCGAGATTCAATAATAAAGGAAATCAGTCCAAATAAGAAATATGCCGATAAATCTAAAAATAGAACCAAACCCAGGCAGCGATGGTGACGGCGTCACTTCCACGGCGAGCACCGGAGCGACGCCACCGATTTAACGACAAATGACGGTGGTTCACGGACGGGAATTCAGTGATGGTCGACGCAGGGAGAAGGGGTGACGGGATGGGGCGACGGGATAGGTGAGAGGGGGAGAGAGTGAGGGTTGTTGGTTGAAGTCTTTTTCTTTAGGGCTGCTGGGTAAATAGAGGGTCAGGGAGAGAAACGAGAGAGGGCTGGGTAGTAGAGACGGCTAGGGTCCTTAAAAGGGCTGATTTTTTGTTGGGGGTAAGGTTTTATTTATAGGGTAGGTTTAGGGTTTGGTATTTGGGGGGGAAAAATAAAAGTGGGGTATTGTTTTGGGGGGGAAAAATGAAAAGACAGTGTTTGGATGAAATTAATAATAGTGTTGGATTTGACTGATTCAAATTGTGTCCTGGACTGGACTGGTTTGACAAAAATGCAAGGCTGGTTAATTATTTAAAAGAAAATTATTTAAAAAGATGCAAGATATAAAAAATGCAAATGCCGACGCAATAATACTAAAATGCAATATTTAAGAAATGTTTAATGCCTGATTAAAAGTAAAACGTGGTGCCGATTAATTATTTAAAGAGATGCAAATATTATTAAAATAAAACGACGGTATAACAATAATAAAAACATAATATTAACAACGACATAATACTTAATTTAAAAATAAAAGATGCAATGTCATTTTTGTGAAGAAATAAATATAGAATATTATGTAAAAATATGCAAAAATAACGATTAAAATGCGGTGTGCTAAAATACTTAAAATTGCAACAAATATACAAAAAACGGGTCAAAATTGACTGTCAACAGCATGTCCCTCTTTGTACGGAGATGATGGAAAAGTCTTCGGACAAAGATGTTGACTTGTAGTCAATTTTGTCCTGTTTTATAAACTAGAACTCAAAATAGGGATGATGCAGATCCACAAATGTCCCAGTGTCAAATCATGATGACACTGGGTCGTTGTGATGCAAAAATTAAAAAACAAAGCTGACGCTGATTAAAAATGTCCCAGTGTCGAAGTATGATTGACACTGGGTTGCAGGTGATGTGGTGCTGAAAAAGACAAGGTTATTGTAGATGTTGATGACGTCATTGCATAGACGCGATGCAGATGCTCGTCGTTGCATGGACGAAACATAGATGCGATGCAGATGTTCGTCGTTGCATAGACGAAACATGGACGGCCGCCAGATAGGCTTATATGAAATGACGTCGTTTTGGACGCAATGCCGATGCTCGCCGTTGCATAGACGAAAACATGAATGGCCGCCAGATAGGCTTAAATGAAATGACGCTGCCGGACGCGATGCAGATGCTCGTCGTTGCATAGACGAAACATGAACGGCCGCCAGATAGGCTTAAATGAAATGACGTCGTTTTCGGACGCGACGCAGATGCTCGTCGTTGCATAGACAAAACATGAATGAAGCCGCCAGATAGACTTTTAAAGAAATGACGTCGCTTTTGGACGCACGATGCTCGCCGTCAGATAGACGAAACATGAACGGCCGCCAGATAGGCTTAAATGAAATGGCGTCGTTGCATAGACGCGACGCAGATGCTCGTCGTTGCATAGACGAAACATGAATGAAGTCGCCATAGACTTAAAATGAAAAGGCGTCGTAATGGACGCCGATGCAGATGCTCGTCGTTGCATAGACGAAACATATATGAAGCCGTTGCATGGGCTTAAATGAAATGGCGTCGTTGCATGGACGCGATGCAGATGCTCGTCGTTGCATAGACGAAACATGAATGAAGTCGTTGCATAGGCTTTTAAAGAAATGACGTCGTTTTCGGACGCAATGCAGATGCTCGTCGTTGCATAGACGAAACATGAATGAAGCTGTTGCATAGACTTAAATGAAATGGCGTCGTTGCATAGACGCGATGCAGATGCTCGTCGTTGCATAGACGAAACATGAATGAAGCCGTTGCATAGGCTTAAAATGAAAAGGCGTCGTTGCATGGACGCGATGCAGATGCTCGTCGTTGCATAGACGAAACATATATGAAGCCGTTGCATGGGCTTAAATGAAATGGCGTCGTTGCATGGACGCGATGCAGATGCTCGTCGTTGCATAGACGAAACATGAATGAAGCCGTTGCATATGCTTAAAATGAAAAGGCGTCGTTGCATGGACGCGATGCAGATGCTCCTCGTTGCATGGACGAAACATAAATGAAGTCGTTGCATAGGCTTAAATGAAAATGGCGTCGTTGCATAGACGCGATGCAGATGCTCGTCGTTGCATGGACGAAACATAAATGAAGCCGTTGCATGGGCTTAAATGAAATGACGTCGTTGCATAGACGCGATGCAGATGCTCGTCGTTGCATAGACGAAACATGAATGAAGACGTTGCATAGGCTTAAATGAAATGCATTGGTTTAGGGGCGTACCTGCTTTGTGACCCGTCTGGGTTGAGATAACGTCATTGCATAGACGTCGAGTGTTTGTAACCCGTATTGTTTTTTTTTTTGTGCTCCTGCCTTTGTTGATATGAAGATCCTGCACTCAAAGAAAACTTGTGAGTTTTTTTTTTTTTTTTTAGAAAGTGAGTGGTTGATTAGCGTCGATTCTGTAGCTTTGGCTCTTGACACTTGCATTCTTGGTGAAGACCTAGTTGGCATGTTTTTCCCTGTCTATTGCCATTTTTTTTTTGCAGTGAATTCCTTAAAACGTCCCAGTTTCTGGTAATGAAGATGTTGAACTGGGTAAGGTTGCATCTTGACGCTATCAAAGCGATCAGGTAAGCAATTTTTTTTTTTAATTTAAAGCGAATGCGAGAATATGGACAAAATCGAGTCCTCTGCAAAAACAAGGAAGAAATATTTCTAACGGTTTGACCGAAGCCGATGTGGCTGTCTACGTATCCCGCGGAGGGAGTCAGGTCAAGACGTAGTTCATGCTGTAAAAATAAGAATTTTTTATGATTTTAAAATGATGTGGGACCGAAGCCGATGTGGCCGCCTACGTATCCCGCCGAGGGAATCAGGTCAAGACGTAGTTCGTGATGCAAAATAAGGATTTTTTTTTTTTAAAAAAAAAAATGATGTGGGACCGAAGCCAATGTGGCCGCCTACGTATCCCGCTGAGGGAATCAGGTCAAGACGTAGTTCGTAATGCAAAATAAGGATTTTTTTTTTAAAAATGATGTGGACCATGACGGCCGCCACGTATCCCGCTGAGGGAATCAGGTCAAGACGTAGTTCGTGATGCAAAATGATTTTTATGTAATATGCATTTTGTTGTTTTTTCTGAAAAAATGGAATACGACATTACGTTCTGACTCCAGTTGATACCAACAATTAGTATTGTGCATAAGGATGTTCTTTTATTGTTTTCAGTCTAACCGAGATTGACTCTGGTGTAATTCACACAGTTTCAGATAGTACCTCAAACATACCTGAGTGTCGACACACTTGCTTGCATCCAAGGTTTCGAACTACACGTAATCTCACGTTTCAAATGCCTCACAGAAAGAAAGTCTCATTCTCACATATATTCCAGTATTTTGAATTTTGGGACGTTGAGAAAATTACGCTCACACTCAAAAAGATGTTCAATGCATGCAATTGTGATACCATAGGCTCGCCGCCACATGTAAGTATCCACTAATGTGAGAACCCTCAGTATAAGATCATGTAGGGCTTGTCACGGGCTTGTAATGTAGGTTTGGGAAAGGGATGGATATCATTTGGGTAAAAAAGTGACTAATCCTTCCTCGAGCGTCGGACTATGTCCGTGCTTGATATTTGTGCGATTTAATGTTGATTTGCTTTCGTTTTGTCCCAGTTTTTCAATACTGACTTCTTTTGAATCTTTTATTTGGAGCCCCCTTTTTTTTTTATCGGGGCTTTTGATTTCCTCTTTATGTGAAGTCGTCTCTGCTTTCATTCTTTGAGACTTTGACAATTTTTGTCTTTGCAAACTTCAGCTACAATTTTGTCAGCCACTTGCACATTTCTAAAGCACTCGAGGAGGTCGGGCCAAGAGAGGGATAGTGCGTACGCACTCAGAAAGGTTATAGGTGTAATATGCGGTTGTCAAAAAATAGGTTTTAGGCTCAAAGGGGTGTACTAGGGATAATGTTATTTGGTAGGCTGAAAAGGCTCAAACGGGTCAAAGAAAGCCTACGATCATTTCCCACACCGAGTGTTACTCAGGATTTCGCCTCAACAAACATTCAGGCCAAGTTCTAGATCACAATGCAATGCAATTGAACTTATTCAAACACTCACCACACAATGCATATGAAACGATGTGGTCGGTTTCATTCTTATCTTGGAAACATGCAAGACAATATCATCTGCGGGTATGAATAAGAGGTACCAAAAGAATCTATGGTTTACCACAAAGTCAACTCATACTGATTATCACTTGTTTTTTTTTGTTTATGCACATTTGTAACTGTGTTGGTATTAACAAAGTCAAACAATAATACTTACAAAAATGTTTTTGTATTTTTTGAATAACATTTTTTTTGTATTTTTTGAAGAAAATATACATTTTTTTTTGAATAAAGTGTACCGAACCCGAATATGGCTGCCTACGTATCCCGCCGAGGGAATCAGGTGCGCGTAGTTCGTTCAAATATGTTATAAAATGTATGTTTGAAAAGAATTTATCAAAGAAAGGATAGCAATATAAAGCTGTGCAAAGTAAAATGAATGTCCGACAACATGGTGAATGAGATGCATGAGTGAGAAATGCGCTCTTTATTATTTTTTTGTGGTTTTTATTTTTGTGGTGTCGAACCCAAAATGAGTTGCCTACGTATCACACCGTGTGGTGAGAATCAGACACGCGTAGTTCGGAATAATTATGCTGTAAAACATATGATTTAAAAAGAATTTATTCATGAAAGAAATGCAAAAATAAAAGTTGTGCAAAACAAATGATTATTCACTATAAGACTAATGCAAAGTAAAAGAATGCAATAAAATAAATGAATGAATGTGCGTGATTGAATAAATGCAATGAATGGGTAAACCAAATATGTCCCTTTTTTTTTATTTTTTTTATTTTTTATGTGGTGGTGTCGAACCCTAGATGGGTTGCCTACGTATCACACCGTGTGGTGAGAATCAGACACGCGTAGTTCGGAATAATTATGGTAAAATGCATGATATGAAAGAACTATGTAATTAACGCTAAACATGTCAATTGAATTTGCAAATATGAATAAAAATACAAAGTAAAGAAGAATTGAGAGCGATGTATCGTTGAATCTGGTATAGACTAACTTCTTTTAATCAACATAACTAACGCTCATTTTTTTCTTTTTTCGACCGCCCTCGGTTGTTTGCGAGGACGACCTTCCTGCAAAAAATATAAGAAATAGGTGAGTAGGAAAATGACCAAAAATAATAAAAATGCAAAAGTGTGACAATATAGTCAAAGACTCCCCTGATTGGTTCGACCGGACTGGTGGTTGATGCTTCACAAAGTCCAAGTCGCGCTATTCAAGAGTGATTTACGCAGTAGAAGTCCTGATTGCAATGTGAAAGCAAAAAGTGCAAAAATACAAATGCTCGAGCCCGGAATCACAAAAGAGCAATTATTGAATTAAATAATATGTACAGAGTTGCTAGCGACAAACAATAATAAACAAAAAACATGCAAATCAAGCGCGTGCCCTAATATGCTTGGGACCTCCCTTATGCCAGAGGTGAGCCTAAACGCCAAATATGCGGGATTATGATAAATGAGTCCAAGCCGTTAAACTGCAATATTTTGTTGGAAATGGCGACCAAATGACGGTGCACTTTTTCCAATTTTGGCGTGTCATGACCAGCCTTGGATCCGTCTATCATTATCACGCTACACATAGTATGCTAATGGGTCGTTGGGTTGTGAAACCCGTCGACAAATTTTGGTGGATTTCTAATTGTGGTGTTAATACCAAAGATTAACCCACCTAAAGTTTATGCATGCATGACTTAATATAAAGAGGGCAGTATAGCTCTATCTTAAATTTTCTAAGATTTGGCTTCCTAGACACAATGGTTCCCGAGCGGACTACTCGAGTGAGAAGGCTACGCGGCCACCGGTTGGACCGGATTCTCCGCGTCTATTACCAACTCTCCTAAATTTGGGTTTTGAAGAAAGAATTTTGCTGATGCACCAAGCGCACCTCGCGTGTAGTGTGTGATAGTGTTAATTTTCCAGAATGGAGGAAATATGAGCGGAATGACAATTTAAGGAAAGCGATAAAAGAATGTAGCAATTAAAGTAGTTAATTACAAAATAAAAGCAAACAATATAAAATATTTACAACAAATATAAAAGCAAAATAAAGTGCAATATTTAATTAACCTGAGTATGTTATGATCAAGAACACGATATCCTCAAATGAGTCGCTAAGTCAGAACACCCCATTTTAACCGAGTCGAACGGAGTACTACGTATGGTTGATTCCTAAATGTATTTTAAGTCGCCACCTAATTATTTAAGTGAATTAGGACACTTAGTTTATTGCAATAAAAATCCGCAATTGACTTCCATTTAATGGTCTGAAATTAGTGAGATTCGGATCGTGGTTCTTTATTATCCTAAAGGGAAGGGTTAGGCATCCTTTAAGATCCGCTAACTTGCGGTTGTTCGTTCAAACCTAGGTTAATTATTTATTGCTCTTTTTATTCTACCTATTCTAAGCATTTATAATTAAAATAAAGTGCACTACACAATAATAAAACTAAATTAAATGCGATATAAAATAACATTCCGGGACATCTTTTAGCCCTTTTTAGGCTTTCTGCACAAGATGATCTCCGGCTACCTGCATAAACACTTAGTAAAAGTGTTAGTATCAGAATAAATAATTTTAAAGTAATGACAGGAATTTAATAAGTAAACCAAAAAATAAATAAATCCGTCTTTTGCACAGAGGAGGCCTTGGAAATCAGACGGAGATTCCTTCATCGGCCAAACAAGTGTAGCATCTTGTTCAAATCAGTAAAATACCAACAGTGTAGTATTTGTTCTAAATCAGTAAACCAGCAAAAAATGTCCAAAATCAATAGCAATACGCCAAAACCAGTCCAATAATATGGCCAAAAACAGTAGTAGCGATGCCGAAAATTAGTAGCAAATAGCCTAAAAATCAGTGGGAACGCGGCAAAGAATCAGCCCAACAAACAATAAAAACAGCAAAATCGTAGCCAGCATAGTTCACCGGAGAACCCGATCATCGCCGGAGTTTTTTAGAACTCCGGCCAGTTACTCCAAAATAATGAGAAATCTGTCCAACAAACAAAATGACAAACGGATCGAAAATAAATAGCCAACGGACGTCATCAGAGTTTTTAAACTCCGGTTGGTTCCCCAAATTAGTCCGAAAATCAGTAGAATCATCAGCAACATAGTATCACCAGAAAAATACAGAGATCTCTCGTGAAATGCATAGTGTTGCCGGAGTTTTCAAAACGTCGCCGGAGTTCCTAAAACTCCGGCCAAAATACTAAAATGGCGCAAAATCAGCCCAACAAAACAGAAGCGGCGGAAGCGATTCGGAAATCGAGGCCGTGAGTTTAAAAACTCGGCAAAAATACAAGAAATCATTCCAAATCAAAACAACAAACGAACGGTAACGGCGGCCACGGAGTTCCTCAAACTCGTGAGATTCAATAATAAAGAAATCGGTCAAATAAGAAATATGCGATAAATCTAAAAATAGAACCAAACCAGCGGCGATGGTGGCGGCGTCACTTCCACGGCGAGCCGGGCGACGCCGCTGACGAACGGGGCGGTGACGGTGGTTCGCCGGTGATGGGAATTCAGTGATGGTCGACGCAGGGAGAGGGGGTGACGGGATGAGGCGGCGGGATAGGTGAGAGGGGGAGAGGGTGAGGGTTGTTGGTTGAAGTCTTTTTCTTTAGGGCTGCTGGGTAAAGAGAGGGTCAGGGAGAGAAACGAGAGAGGGCTGGGTAGTAGAGACGGCTAGGGTCCTTAAAGGGCTGATTTTTTGTTGGGGGTAAGGTTTTATTTATAGGGTAGGTTTAGGGTTTGGTATTTGGGGGGGGGGGGGGGAAATAAAAGGGGGGTATTGTTTTGGGGGGGAAAAATGAAAAGAGAGTGTTTGGATGAAATTAATAATAGTGTTGGATTTGACTGATTCAAATTGTGTCCTGGACTGGACTGGTTTGACAAAAATGCAAGACTGGTTAATTATTTAAAAGAAAATTATTTAAAAAGATGCAAGATTATAAAAAATGCAAATGCCGACGCAATAATACTAAAATGCAATATTTAAGAAATGTTTAATGCCTGATTAAAAGTAAAGCGGTCTTAGATTAATTATTTAAAGAGATGCAAATATTATTAAAATAAAACGACGGTATAACAATAATAAAAACATAATATTAACAACGACATAATACTTAATTTAAAAATAAAAGATGCAATGCCATTTTTGTGAAGAAATAAATATAGAATATTATGTAAAAATATGCAAAAATAACGATTAAAATGCGGTGTGCTAAAATACTTAAAATTGCAACAAATATACAAAAAACGGGTCAAAATTGACTGTCAACACACGCTAGCTTACGGGTTGCATTATTCATGATATCTAGATGTACTAGAGGGGTACATTGATGCAAACTGGATATCTGATATAGAGAACACCAAGTCCACCAGTGGGTATATATTTACAATGGTGGTGAGGCTGTGTCTTGGAAATCCTCTAAGTAAACTTGCATCGCCCGATCCACGATATAATCAGAGTTTATTGTTTTAGACAAAGTAGAAGAAGAAGTTGAGTGGATTCACGACTTCTTAGAGGATATCCCGTGTTGGGATAAACACGTACCTTCTGTAATGATCTACTACGACAGCCAGTCGGCTCTAGAAAGGGCACGAAGTTCTATGTATAATGACAAATCTCATCATATTCGACGGAGATATAAGACCGTTAGGCAGTAGATCACCACGAGTATTATCTCCATTGATTATGTAATATCAAAGGAGAACATAGAAGACCCTTTGACTAAGGGCATACCCAGAGATCAGACAGTCCGCCTATCTAGGGGAATGAGCTTAAAACCCAAACAATAAGAACTGATACGGTGGTAACCCAACCTTACTGACTGGAGATCCAAGGAATTAGGTTTAATAGAAAAACTAAGTCGTAAAGGTTTAGTTGAGTGCTTTGGTGGAAGCAAGCGCACTTAGGGTTATGATTTTCGTAAGAAACGTAAACCCAAGGTCGTTCCCGCGATAGACATTACATGCTATCTGCAATGTGGGTAAAAGTTAAGTTTTCAAAACCTTTAATGATCCTCAACGGTTGAGGTTAGGTTTGAATTTTTTTTAATGGTTCCTAACACTTGTGAAGTGGGGTATAACAGGATACCTTATAGGAGACCACCTATTTAAGTGTGAGGACAAGCCGTCTAAAATGAACGCATTTAAGAATCCAAGAAGTGTCCACGACCACAACGAACAAAACATTAAAGAAGAACAGAGTAAGGAAAGTTATTGTGTTGGTACCATTGACTTGACATACACTAAACACTTACAGTTCATGACATCACATTCACCGCGTAGTAAGTAAGTCTGATGGTATTCAACTATGGAAGGTTCAAAACTAAAGCTACCTATCCAGATGCAACATCGGTCCACCGAAAGATTGCTAGAACGACACCTTGTGAGTGCGCCAAAATATCTTTCAAGGGGGGATTGTTGGAAATTTACTAAAGTGGAATTAAGTTTATGCCGTTATTTATGACTCGGACAATTGGGGTCACGCATGTCAAAAATATCATTTCTACACACGTGTATTCGTAGTATCAAGTATCGTAAATTTCATTAGTGAAAGCGATATTGGTGCATAATTAAAGTGTTTGAGACATAAAATAATAGAAGGTTATTGGCCAAATGACAAGTATTCCACATTGGTAAATGAAGGAAGAATTATGCGACGTGCAAGTTGAAACGAGTCGAAAATGGCCGCGGAGCCGCGAAAGGCCTCCGCGCCAACCCGTCAGAGCCGCGGCGCTAAATCGTCAGTTGGTTACTGGAGCCGCGGCTCTAATTCAGCAGAGCCGCGATGCTTCGGAGGAAGAAAGGTCGACGAGAAGCTGAAAGTTTCTAACTCTTGGGCTGGTTTTGGAGCATTGAATCTCTATTACTTGACACATGAATTCAGCCATTATTTGGCTAATTGTAACCTCTCAATAAGTGTCATTACATGGCTAGTTGAGAGGTCATCTTCCTAGCACTATAGATTGAGAATTAGACTCAATGAAAAAACACATTCAGATTTTCTGAACTTCTTCTTCTCTAAGCATACTTTCAAACACTCAAGGTTTTTCTTCTAGAAACACTTGAGTTTCCTTTGCTCATTTGTTAGTTGTTGTTTTATCTTGGGAGACAATTGCTCATTAATATAAAAGAATTTATACGGGGCAATCTTATTTTAAGGACAGAGTTCTAATACTCGACTCAGCAAATTTCCTGTAGTAGCTTATATTTGTTCTTGTTTTCAGTTTGACAATCTTTGTAAGGGTTACTTACTTTCTGTTCCTTTGCAATTATTGTGCCCACATATTATACACTGATAACTGTTAGGCATATTTTATATACACTTTTGAGTCATTTTTAGTTAGTATTTTACTCCTTTTGTTTGTGTTTAGTATAGTATTATGGTCGTTTTTCTTTCTTTTGAGTCACAACAGTCATAAATGGAGAAATGTCAAAAAGAAGATGAAATGAGCTTATTTGAGATGGAATTGCACAATAAAAGGCCAAGAAATGAAGCCTAAGAAGTCCCGGAAAGTATAGAAGAAATCAGACGAAGTCCGGACGAGAAAATAACGAAAAATCAGAAAATCCAGGATGGGAAGCCACCGGCGCGCGATCATGTCTGAGACAGCGGTGCCTAATATTTTGAGAGGCTGCAGTACTTTCGGCACTGCGGTGCCATTCTGAGATGGTCGTGGCGGGATTTCGATTTTAGTCGATTTTCGAAGGGCAAAAGGGTCCAAAACATGATTTTTCTCAAGACTATAAATCCCTAAACCCTGACCTAAAGAGGACATCTTGTACATATTCCACAATTCTACTTTGGAGGCGAGGAAAGGAGGCAAGACAACTTTGGAGGCTTTTCAAGTTATTTTCTTTTCCTTGTTTTTCCTTATTTTTAATTCAGTTCTTGTATGAATTTTGTGTTAGTTCTTAGCATGACTATGACTAAGAGCTAAACACTTTATTAGGGCTTTCCTTTTTAATCGCTTGAAACTCTATTTCATAACTTAATGCAATAGTTTGATTTCTTTTTCACTTGATTAAGATTTATTCAATAATTGGTATGAACGTTTGATAGTTAATTGATCACTAATTATCGTAATATATATGATTTCGAATCAAGAACCGAGAGGAGATATTTTGATATGTTGTAATTGAATAGACATATGTTAAAATCGCGGACGAAAGTACCCCGATACTTGTGTAGCATTATAGGTTACTGTTCTTAATCCTCCTATGTGTTAAATCCTATCATAGAAATATATAAGGGTTCTGCACTGGGGTTGAGTGATTATATATCCTAACCGAAATATAAGACAGTCTAGTTAACCGTTATCTTAACGTAGAAGAAGAAGAAGTCATTCTAGTTGCATTAAGGATTGAAAAGAGTGGATAGTTGAGGATATTGGAAGCCCTAATTCCTTCATAACTGATTTAAACCAAAGTATTATCATAATTAGTTTATTTCTGCAATTACTTAGTCTTAGTTATTAGATAAAAATACAAACAAATTAACGTTCACCAAATAGAAATTAAAGCTTAGATAATTGGTACTTGATAACCAGTCTCTGAGGACGATATTCGGTCTTACCAGACTATATTACTTGTAACGATACGTACACTTGCGTTAAACATACAGAAATATCGCTAACAATAACATACTTGTTATACATCGAGTATAAACCGGCAATTACAAATAACTACTGCTAGGGGGATGAATTCTTTTAGCTGGCTAAATATGTTAATCCCTAATTTTTCCCCTTTTATGCTTTAATTTCAGGACTTCACTGCTAAATTGTCAGATTTTGGGCTAGCACATATGGGCCCAGAAGGATCAGACACCCATGTTACTACTAGAGTTATGGGCACTTATGGATATGCAGCCCCTGAATATGTTAACACAGGTAGTACTATGATCCACAAAAATGAATTCATTGGTAGATGCAGATTTACCATTAGGCATGTAATTATATATAGAATGAATAGTAGAAACCTATATCATTTGCATGCAAGACTTCTAAACTTTATTTTCATGACGTCTAAATTTATTTTCTATCTAGTTGGTGGCAGTGGCGGATCTTGACCAAAATATTAAGGGGGCTATATCAGTGAAAATTCGGACAACAAAATATGGTGGTGCAAACATACGAAGTAATAATTTTTTGCGTAGGAAAAAAATTGCGAGGCAATGTACGAAGTAAAAAAATGAAATTACAAATGTTATCAAGAGACCAATGTAGCAAACAAGCAGACTAGTTGTATTAAAACAATATATAAAGAAAATCATGCAAATAATAAATATTCTTACATTTACAAAGAAAATCGTCTAGAGTCCATTTGTTGAAAATGTTTCATAATAACATTATCGTTAATATTCTTTAGTATAATTATCTAATGATAGAAGTTGCTGAATTGACAGTTCATGAAAAGTTGCTGAATTGACAGTCAAATCACTGTTTTATGGAAGCTAATTATCTAATGATAGAAGTAGAACTAGAGAGAGGGAAGAGGAAGGTTAAGGTTAGGATTTGTGATTGAGGACAAAAATAATTAAGTTATATAAAAAAATGTATTTTAAGTTATATATATATAAAAATAAAAAAAATTGAAGGCGGCCGTGGCCCCCAGCCCCTCTTAACCTTCGCCACTGGTTGGTGGATAAATTAGAGAAGAATAATTGTGGTTCACCCGTTATTATACTAAACCAAAAAAATTATCCATATCTAAGAGTTACTACAAATTAAATTGAGATTTTATCGGTCTTATTCTCAACGATGATAAAGTGACAAGTTTATATACAAGACTTGTCTACTTGATAAAATTATTTAATGTATATATATAGTAGTTGTTGAATTTAGTTTTTTCGTGTGTTTATTTTTTCATATTTTGAAAAGAAAATATATATTTTCACCCCTAAATTTATTTCGAAAACTCACTTTAGCAATTAAACTTTACGAGTGTTTATATACCTCTTATTCTAGTCTGACGTGAAATTAATACCACCCCAAATGTTGATGTGGTGAAAAAAAGAGAAGAAATGCAGGCGATATATTTTGATTTACCTGCACCGGTGTCGGAGTTGCTAAATTGACATTATTATTTTGATGTGAAGAAGAAGAAGTATGTGTTAATGATTGTTCAATTGTTATATTTATAAAACGGAGTTCACGAGATGGCATACTAAGTGGGTTTGAGTTGTGGTTGTGTGAATTGGATCGAAATCTTTTTCTTCTTCTTCTTCTACTTTGAGGTTCTTGAACTGGGATTTCTTTTTGATTGTCATTTCGGCGGGTTAGGTTTTTTGTGTGATTGAGTTTGTGTAACATGAGGGAAATTGAATTTCGGAGGAGCAACCAAAGTTTGGTATTTTCGGCGGATTCCCGACAGCGGTTGAGTTTTGGCGTGGAGAAGATGTGGTAACAGATATATTAATGTAAAAATATGATTAATAAAACAATCTTTGAATAAAAAAAATAGTAAAATTAAAATTAATAAAATTCTGATGTGGCAGACGCGTGTATAACACTCCAATACTCATTTGGGATTACTTTGGGAAGGAGATATTAATTTCACTTCATACTAAAATAGGGGTATATAAACACGTAAATTTTAATTGATAAAGTGAGTTTTCGAGACAAATTTAGAAGTGAAAAGATATATTTTCTCTATTTTGAATTCTATTATTAAAAGTTCTGACTCGTCACTGATCTCATTGATCTGATTAGATAGTTCAATCCTTTTTTTATCCTATATTTTTATTCAAATATACTAATGTGCAATCTTTGCATGGTCCACTTGTGATGTAGGACATCTTACTACAAGAAGCGACATTTATAGCTTTGGAGTGGTTTTACTCGAACTACTAACAGGAAGAAGATCAATGGACAAAACAAGGCCCAAAAATGAGCAAAACCTAGTGGACTTGACCAGGCCCTACTTGTCAAGTAGTCGAAGATTGCGTTGCATAATGGACCCTAGACTTGGGAGGCCAATATTCAGTTAAAGGAGCAAAGGAAATGGCCCATATAGCTTCACTATGCACTAGCTTGAATCCAAAGGACAGGCCCAAAATACCAGCCATTATTGAAACTTTATAAAGCCTTGTACCATTAAGGGACATGGATGTGGCTTGTGGACAATGGTTACCTTCTCCAAAATCAAGCAATAATAAGTATGTTGTTTATGCTCCAAAAGGCAACAAGGACAACAAAATAGTGGTTATTAAGAATCCTCGTATGACTGTTAATAATAAAAGCAAGTAGTAAATTTATGTATGAGATTAAGTATCTACTATATATGAATGGTGTATCTAACTTGTTTGTAAATAAATGGAAGTTATATATAAGGTGTTTAATTTTCTGTGATCAAATCCATCGGCAACTCCTTATGGTCGTCAAAATTTTTCACTTAGACATCTCGATTAAATCTTGTTCCATTTAGACACCGGAGGTGGACACTCACTGTATCATTTAGACACTTTTCGCTAACTTGACAAGTTGTGTAGATTTCACACCAAACAGGCGCGTAAAAAGGCAAAAATCATATATTTTTCTTTCTTATTTCCTTCTTCATTCTTTTCTTTTTGTGTATTTTTTATTTCCTTCTTCTTCACCGTTCTTTTTTCTACCATCTTACTACCATCATCAACATCACCACCACCATTATTACTACCGGACAAAAAATCAATTACATTTGTAACTCAACTCAATTTTTTGCTCTCTCCTATTAAAAAAAATAAAATCAAAGGAACTGATCATCAAAACACCATTAAAGGGTTCTTTAGAAAACTTGAAGGTTTAAAATGAGTTACTTTATTTGATGAAAATTTTGAGAAATTAATGTTGGGGTTGTCTTCGAGTCTTCGTGAGGAATCTTTAGTTGAAGATATAACAAATTTGGAGGAACTTTTCTTTAAATTTTGGATTAAAATCAATGTTGAAACAAGAACACACATGAAGTAGTGAAGAATACCAAGAAAATGATTTCAAATATTTTATTTTGTTAGCAAATGTGTTTTTTGTGTGTTAATAATGTCTAGGTTTTAGAAAATAGAGTTTTCTTTTTCTTTTTTGAAATATTAGTTTTACTCAAAATTTATTTTTTTTACATTATTATGGGATCAAATGACACATGTCATAACTTAATTTGTCATTTTACCATGTTATCAGCGAGTGTATTACACACACATTACATATTTGATTGATTTATCAAAAAGTGTCTAAATGACACAATCGGACCCTACTCCGGAAAAGTCGTCTGATGGAAAACTACTTTCACGTTCGGTTCAGAGAGCATCATTTTCGTTGAGAATTCTTCGTAATATATTTAAATGGAATAAGATTTAATTGAGGTGTCTAAGTGAAAAATCTTGACAATCACACGGGGCCGCGGATGAGTTTGGCCTAACTTCTTTATAGAAATGTGATAGTGTTGGAGGCGTTTTGGCGCACTCATTTCTATTCTGACATGAATCTATCCTTATTTGGCATAGATATTCATGCTACAACATTTACACTGTATGACATTCATTTACTATGATTAAGTAATAATTTAATTTTATTGATTGTAATTAAGTGATTCAAATATATGTAAAAACACATTATGTATTCATCGGTAAAGGATACCAAAATCGTAGTTTTCTCTTCAAAGAAACATGGAAAAGTGGCGTGTAAGTTTGTTCAATTGTGTTATATTGCAAATTTTGTTGGAAATTTATTAAACGTGAAATAAAGTTAATCATATTAATTATGACTCGATTAATTGGGGTCCCGCACATCGAAAACGTTGTTTTCACACACGTGCACATAATGTACCAAAGATCGTAATTTCCTTAATGAAAGAGATATTGGTACGTATATGAATTGTTTGAGACGTAAGATAATGGAAGGTTATTGGTCAAATGACAATGGTTTCACGTTGGTAAATGAAGGAAGAAGTGTATGATGTGTAAAAGATGAAACAAGTCGGAAAAACGTCGCGGGGCCTTGAAGGGCCGCGACACCTCAACATCGGAGCCGCGACACCTCAACGTCGGAGCCGCGACGCCGGTGACGCCGGAACTCTCTGAAGTTTCGGCGCCGTGGCGCCTCCCTGCACGGTCGCGACGCTACGACTGTTTCAGACCGTTGGAGAAGAACGAAAATGATTTTTTGGGCTGACTTTGGAGCATTAATTCTCCATTATTTGGCTCATGAATTCAGTCATTATTTGGCTGAATTGTAACTCCACAATCAAGGCTATTACATGGTCTTTATTGGCCATTACTTGTCTATGTGAAAGGTCATCTTCTCCACACTATAAAATGGAGTCTTGGGCTCATTTGCAAAACACACCTAACACTCAACACTTAACAATTTTCAGAAAATTGTCTTCGTCTCTAGCAATATTCATACACTCAAAGATCATTCTTTCTAAGCGAACACTTGAGTCTCCTTTGCTCACTTGTTTGATTGTTATTTTATCTTGGGAGATAAGTTGTCATCACACCGTTAAAGGAATATACGGAGCAATATTATCTTAAGGATAAATTGAAAAATCAATTGACTCAGCAAACCATCTACTTTGTTTATTTCCAGATTTCTTAACATCTTTGTTGTTGTTGTTGTTTCATTCTCATTTCCTTGTTACTACACGTTTTACTCACAAGCTTAAGATAATATTCGCTGATTCAACAACAACATGACTGGACAAGAGCAATTGAACGTTGGAAATCCCTCTACTGCTCAAGGCAATACCACTGCCTCCAACGCTGCTACTCAAGGCGATAACACTGCCTTTAGCTCCACTGCTTTTGGCGCAATTGGTGCCAACTCTGCTGCTCAAGGCATTCCGAACGTCTTTTCTACTGCTCAAGGGAGCGCTACTGCTCCAACTCCCGTTGGGTTTCATCATGAACGTCCCAAAAAGTTCATGGGTGCACACTTCAAGCGATGGAAACAAAAGATACTGTTTTTCCTGACGGTTATGGGAATGTCACGTTTCCTAACCGAAGACCCTCCACAAGTTGGGGAAGACCCTCAGCCAAATGATATGGCAGGAGGGGGCCAAGGTATCCATGTCATTGACGATATGAAGTTGGTTCGTGATGCATGGAAACACAGTAATTTCATGTGCAGGAATTATATTCTAAACAGTTTTTCCAATCCTCTCTACACGATATAATGTACCATTGAAACTGTCAAGCAGTTATGAGACAAACTACAAAAGAAGTATAACACCCAAGATGTAGGTAATAAGAAGTTCATCATTGGGACATTTCTGAAATTTCAAATGGTGGACAACAAAAGTGTGTCATCCCAAGTCTAGGAATTCCAAATGATTCTTCATCACCTAGACTTGAAAGGATTGAAGCCCAAAGAGCAATTCTTGGTTAGGGCGTTGATCGAAAAGCTGCCTCCCTCGTGGACCGAATTCATGAATTACCTGAAACTCAAAATGAATGAGATGACCTTAGACGAACTTATTATCAAACTCCAGATTCAGGAGGACAATAAGAAGGTCATGCCAAAGGGGAAACAACCCACTGAGGCTAAGGCGAATCTGGCGGAAGTCAAAGGGAACCCAAGTAAAAAGCGAAAGTTTCAGAAAGTTGGTCAGGCCCAAACAACTGAAAAGTTTAAGGGGACTTGCAACTATTGTGGTAAAGTTGGTCACACAGCCAAAGACTGCCACAAGCTCAAACAAGATAAGGCCAAAGGCCAGGATAAGGCAAACATCATCGAAGACACGCTCTTAGACGATATGATTGAAGAACTCTCAGCAGTGGTGCTAGAAACCAACCTTGTTGAGAATATGACGCAATGGTGGTTGGACATAGGTGCTACCCGTCACGTTTGTTCCAATAAAGACGCCTTCTCCACGTATATACCAGTCACAGATAAGAAGTTGTTCATGAGCAACAATTCTTCTTCAGATGTGCTGGGGGCAGGAAAGGTAATCCTCAAGATGACTTCCGAAAATGAGCTGATTCTGAAGGAAGTGATGCATGTCCCAAAAATTAGAAGAAATTAATTAGTTAATGTTGGTTTTAGGCTAGTGTTAGAGGGTAATAAATTTGTAATCACTAAAAATGAAACATTTGTAGGAAGGGGCTTCGCATGTGAAGGTCTCCTTAAGGTTAGTACTACATCTGCAATGCCTTCTACTTAGGAATGGGCTTCGCCTGTGATGGCCTCCTTAAGGCAACTACTGCACCTGTAATGCCTTCTACTTAAACTATCAATAGAACCGAGTCTTCCTTTTACTTGACTGAGTCTTCTAATTTATGGCATCATAGATTAGGACATGTTAACTATCAATCTATCCAAAGATTGGCAAAGTTGGAATTACTGTCGTCTATCAACATAAACCCTCAACATAAGTGTGAGGTGTACATAGAGGCAAAACTCTCCAAAAGTCCCTTGAGAACCGTCGAAAGGGAAACCGCTCCTCTAAGAACTCATACATACCGATATATGAGATTTGAAGTTCGTTCAAACTAGAGGAGGGACGAGTACTTCGTGATGTTCTGAGATGATGACACAAGGTTGTGCCACATTTACTTACTTAAAAGTAAAGATGAAGCCTTTGAAACGCTTAAGCGCTACAAAGAAGAAGTTTAGAAGGAACTAAACAGATGGATCTATAGACAAGTACTTGGCTAGGTTGGTAGTCAAAGGCTATTGCCAAAAGGAGGACCTTGATTACTTTGACACATACTCACCGGTGTCTAGAATGACATCCATACATATGTTTATAGCTATCGCCGTCTTGTGAGATCTTGAAATACATCATATGTATGTCAAGACAGTCTTCCTAAATGGTGATTTGGAAGAAGAAATATATATGGACCAACCCGAGGGGTATGTGGTTCCAGGACAAGAGACAGAAGTTTGTCGGCTTGTCAAATCATTGTATGGGCTGAAACAAGCCCCTAAACAATGGCACGAGAAATTTAATAGTACCCTACTATCAAAAGGATTCGCCATTAATGGATGTGACAAATGTGTTTACATGAAAGGAAATGTTAATTCTTTCTGTCACGCCCCGAACCCCCGAGCCCGCGACTGGTGCCCTACCTGGGCACCCTTCTATTCATACAACACAATAAACCGCGGAAGATAAATAACACTCATTTTTTTCCTTTAAATTAAGGCAAAGTCGTAAAGGCTGCGATAATATATAACACCCCCAAATGGGATTACACTGTACAACCATGTAAATACAACTCTCACCAGTCCAGCCCACATATGAATACATACCTCTAAGAATTTGGACAATAAACTAAGACGGGAAAAGTCCCCGTCGTACCCTTGAATATACCTAGCCATAATGACAAGCTCCGGAATATTGGAGCCATCTCAAAATGCTGAACAAGGATCCTAAGCACACAGATCCACAACTGAGTACCTAATACCTGCGAACATGAACGCAGCCCCCCGAAGGGGGTCAGTACAACAAGTACTAAGTATGGAACAGAAATAAAGTACAACAATTAAGATCATAATTGTACAAGGAATGATAGGGGCAAGTATGAAAATCAAATACCAGATCCTACTGTGTCATATAAAAATCAGAGCCAACTGTACCTTGTATCATTGTACTAATGTAACACCGTACTACTTTCAAATATGAAAGCCATATCAAAATTCGGGACACCTGCCCTCAGCATATAATATCACAGAAACATGCTCGTAGAATACAACATCACTGTAAACATGTAACATGCATAATATACAACTACCAGTACACTGTACCTTTTTAACCATGAGAGTAATGAGAGTAAACTTTACCGTTTTAAAATAGGAAGCTTATGATTAATTTAGGGCCGCCCGCCCGTAGTATCATTATGCAATCCTATTCAAGGGACTATTTCACCCGCATAGGTCTTGTGGACCCGCAATGGAGCAATTTTCCCCGCATAGGACTATTTCACACGCATAGGTCTTGTGGACCCGCAATGGAGCAATTTGCCCCGCATAGGACTATTTCACCCGCATAGGACTATTTCACCCGCATAGACCCTACAGACCCGTAATGAGCATATACGCCATACTCGCATCGTAGAGAGAAAATCCACGGATATGTATAATGTCCCGGGGATTGACCCTGCAATAAATAATATAATACTTACACTACTGGCTATCATGAACAACATATGCAAGTTAAGTAATCTTTAACTCTCATTAGATCCAAGTGAATGAACCATCATTTTAGACGACCAAGGCACTATCATATCTTTCATTTTAAAACAACCAAGACAAATACCATGCCTTCCTTTTAAAATAAACAAGACAATACCATGCCTTCCTTTCTCAATAACCAAGACAATATCATGCCTTCCTTTCTAGAATTTCCATGACAAATACCATGTCTTCCTTTCTAGAATAAACCAAGACACTAACAAGTCTTTCATTTTATAACACCAAGGCACTATCACATATTTCACTAAGGATTAAGATCCATTACAACAATGTACGTCCGTCATACATTCACTTTATAAACTCAAGGCACTTTCATTTTATGTACTATATTAAGGATTTAATCATGGACATTCTCATATGATTTCCTTATAACATTTTAAACCATCTCTTGACTTTCCATAAAACTGTTATAACAAACTTCCCATAAAGCCGTTATAACAACTTTCATTTTAGAAAACTAAAGCACCATCGCAACTTTCCTTTTAAACAAACCAAGGCATTATCGTGTGATGTAACATTAGGGAAATGAACCCAAAGTACTATGTACATCCATTTTTTATACAAAGAATCACATCATACAATATAAGGGAGTTAAACCCAAAAGTACTATGTACATCCATTCTTTATACAAAGAATCACATCATACAATATAAGGGAGTTAAACCCAAAAGTACTATGTACATCCATTCTTTATACAAAGAATCACATCATACAATATAAGGGAGTTAAACCCAAAAGTACTATGTACATTCCGTCGTACATTCTTTCCTTTATAAGACCCCAAGATACTAACACCCGTAGCATCAAGACACTTCCACTTTTAAAATCAAGTTACTACTTTTAAACTCAAGGCAAGTGTAATCTAACATCAAGTAACTTACTCTTTTAATCATCAAGTCACTTGTACTCACTAGGGTCGATACTGTGGCATTGAAACACCACCCCGCCCCCTGACTATTCCTCGGCACCCTTCAACAGAGCGCGCGACCGCACTAGAGCGCGCGGCTGAACACCTGCGATCCTGCGAAGTTTCGAACGCTGCCACTTGCGGCAGCGCCCGCACTCCAAAATCCACATTTTCCGCATTATCACTTAGTCTCTTTTCATGTCGAGGACTCATTCTTTCCTATTGCGTTACTCCTATCTCTTTAAAATCAAGTAACATATACTTTCCCAATCAAGTTACTACACTTTCAAAAATCAAGTCTCATGTACTTTTGAAAATCAAGTCTCCCATACTTTTAAAATTAATACTTATTTGAGTCGTGAATAGGTTATACTCGTTTATAACGATCTTGTTAAATCATCCATGATCTAGAAAATGTAATACAATTTTGTCTTATCTTAGTTTCTATGCAGCTGGAGAATTCTACTCATTTAAACATAATTGATTGTCGATACATTTTCATTAACGCTGCAATGGCTTGTTCGGTACCTATTCTCATTAGTGTAGTAACTTAGCAAGATTAAATCGACTCCAATACTTCCTAACAACTCTTACCAACATCCCCCATAAGACTTGATAAGAACTTAGGAATATTTTAGACATGTCTTTAGCATGAAATCAATAACATGAATACTTCATAATAACAAGGCAAGTATACTTCAAGGATAATCATGTATACTCCAAATAACAAGGCAAGTATACTTCAAGGATAATCATGTCTATAGAAGGAAAAAGTCCACATACCTCGTGACGACTAACCAACACGACAAGTAGCAATACGCTCCAATGCACTTCAACCTTATGGTCTATTCCACATTCCAAGTAGAATATGCTACACGTAGTACTTCAACCTATAATGACGATAGCACTTCTATCAATATCATACTTACTAGTATAAGACTTATACCAAATAATGACCCTCTTATTCTACGGAAAATTGAGCAGCACTTCCTTTGTTTCTACGTACTTTTCCACCTTTTCCAAGGCCCGAATTCATCAACCAACAAGACACATTTAAGGCACACCCAACAGTTAACCAAAAGGGATTACACGCCTAACTTGAAGTGTAAAATTCTGCCCCACAATCTATACAAAACAGTCCGCAAAACAGTCCATAATAAACCAACGAAACCAATGGCACAAAATTGCCTCAAATCGGCCAACAACATATCTATCACATACACATCTATTTTCCATTTCTTCCTTAACGTAAATTCATCCCTTAAACATAACAATAAGTAATATCCAATTACTTTAATTTAAGAAGAACTATTACCTCATTTTTGTGCCAAAAATCGTCCCAAATAGCCCCTTATGTTTTGGTCCGCATTTTTCGTTTCGCTCCACTTCTTTAAGTTCCAATAACATGTATGTGACCCCTATGAGCTTATGCACAACTTCAATTTGAATCTCACTTCCAAAAAGTCGATAGAACTTAGGGCTAGGTTAGCCTCATTCTCGGTCCAACCAAGTCTCAAAGGGTTGAGATGTTAATCTTGGTTCAACACTTGGATTGGGCTTAATCTTGGAGAAAAATATTTAATCAACACTAGGTGTTCTTGGTGTTCTTGGTCTTGAGCTCAAAGGAAGAAAAAAGATGAAGAAATATGGTTAAGTGTAGAGACAAGTCTTGCAAGCCTTTCAATATAGATATATAATGTATCACAATGGGTAAGATCATGACAAGTGTATGGCCTATGTGTAGCAATACAAGTGGAGTGGGACCCACCTCCACTTGTCTCCAAAATATCTAAGGTCAAAGTCTTTCAAGACCAAGTGGGTGGGGGGTGTGCCACGTGTCACTCTCCAATTCGTCCAAAATATTTTCTTCCCCCAAAATATCTATAATTGATCAAAATATCTCAAAATATTGTGGGCCCCACAAA
Source organism: Przewalskia tangutica (assembly GCA_029844215.1). Taxonomy (NCBI): domain Eukaryota; kingdom Viridiplantae; phylum Streptophyta; class Magnoliopsida; order Solanales; family Solanaceae; genus Przewalskia; species Przewalskia tangutica. Next base: position 135,923,913 of record CM056718.1, on the reverse strand, counting down.
ACTGTAAAATTTTCCCGTGGGCCCCACATGACCAAATCCGAAATTTAAAATTCAAAATTCCAATATAATTTATAAGTCCCAAGTACCAAATTTGGGAACCAAATTCCAATTAATAAACCTTTTCCTTCACAAATTCCCGATATTTTTCCTTAAGAAAAAGTAATCTTTCTTTCTTTCCACAATTCAAATCTCATATTCTTAATCACGTTCTCACTTACGTGTCATGGTACAACGGGGTGTAACACTTTCGTCATGATATGCCTCTATGTAGATGACTTGTTGATCACTGGAAGCAGTCCTAGGATAATCCTAGAGACTAAGAACATGCTAAAATAATGTTTTCACATGAAAGATATGGGCATTGCATATGACATCTTAGGGATCAAGATCTCTAAGACACTAACAAACTTGTCTTGTCTCAATCTCACTACATTGAGGATGTACTGAAGAAATTTAGGATGTTCGACAGTTCACTGGTTACGACTCCATTGGATATAAGTCAAAAGATTGACAAATATCTTGGTGTGCCCGTACGCCAGGAGCGGTATGCGCAGGTGATTGGTAGTCTGATGTATATCACAAACTGCACTCGGCCTGATATCTCTTATGCAACAATAAATTGGCTAGGTTCACCCGTAATCCAACTGAGGATCACCGAAAAGCGTTGAATCGGGTACTACGGTTCCTGAAGTTCACGATAAAATTCGGGTTACATTATTCAAGATATCCAACTGTACTAGAGGGGTACAATGATGCAAACTGGATATCTGATGTCGAGGACATCAAATCCACCAGTGGATATGTTTTTACAATCGGTGGTGGAGTTGTGTCTTGGAAATCCTCTAGGTAAACCCTTATTGCCCGATCCACGATAGAGTCGGAATTTATCGCTTTAGACAAAGCGGGAGAAGAAACTGAGTGGCTTCATGGTTTCTTAGAGGATGTCCCATGTTGGGATAAACCCGTGTCTTCTGTAATGATCCACTGCGATAGTGTTAGGCATATTTTGTATACACTTTTGAGTCAGTTTTAGTTAGTATTTTACTCATTTCGTTTGTGTTTAGTATAGTGTTATGGTTTTTTTTTCTTTCTTTTGAGTCGCAGCGGTTCTAAATGCCAAAATGGCAAAAAGAAGCTAAAAGTGGACAGAAAAGGCAGAAAAGGAGCTCCCGAAGCAAAAAGGACGAAAGTTGGCAGATCAGGATGAAAGACCGCGGGACCGCAGCGCCGGACTACAGGACCGCGGTGCCATAATTACTGAGAAGCCGCAGTACTTTCGGTACCACGGTGCCATTCTGCAGGACCGCGGTGCCGATGCGGGAATTTTCAATCCGAAATATAATTGGCAAGGGGCAAAAGGGTCAAAGGCACACGTTTTTGACAACATATATAAACCCTTGGACATATTTTAGGGGGGGAGGATCTATCACATATCATCTCTCAGAACGCAACACAACGCTTGACGGCTACAATTGGAAACATTAGTTTTAAGTACTTTTATTTCCTTTATTTTCATTCAGTTCATGTTTGGATTTGTATTAGTTCTTAGCATGTCTATGACTAGGAGCTAAACACTTTATTAGGGCTTTCCTATTGAATCTCTTGAAACTTTTTCTCATGAATTAATGCATTAGTTTGATTTCTCCTTCACTTGAATAAGATTTATTCAATATTGGTATGAATGTTTGATAGTTAATTGATCACTAATTATCATAATCTATATGATTTCGAATCAAGAACCGAGAGGAGAGATTTGAATATGCTGTAATTGAATAGACATAGATTTAAATCGCGGACGAAAGTACTTTGATACTTGTGTAGCATTATAGGTTATTGTTCTTAATCCTTCTATGTGGTAAAACCTATCATAGAAATATAGAAGGTTTCTGCACTGGGGTTGAGCGATTATATATCCTAACCGGAATATAAGACAGTCTAGTAACCGCTATCTTAACGTAGAAGAAGAAGTCATTCTAGTTGCATTAAGGATTGAAAAGAGTGGATAGTTGAGGATATTGGAAGCCCTAATTCCTTCATAACTGATTAAACTTCAATAATTTAGTTCAATTCTTGCAATTAATCTACTAGTGTTAGATAACAACCAAATCAACTTATCGTTTGTCAAATAGATAACCTAGAATAGATGTTCGGTAATTAGAAACCAGTCTCTGAAGACGATATTCGGTCTTACAAGACTATATTACTTGTGACGATACGTACACTTGCGTGAGCATGTGGAAATCGGCCTGACAGATAGTCAGTCGGCTCTAGGAAGGGCACAAAGTTCTATGTACAACGACAAGTATCGTCATATTCGACGGAGACATGAGTCTGTTAGACAGTTGATCACCTCGAGTGTTACTTCCATTGATTACGTAAAATCTAAGGAAAATATCGCAGATCCCTTGACGAAGGGAATACCCAGAGATCAGATGCTCTGCCTGTCTAGGGGAATGAGCTTAAAATCCAATCAATAAGAACTGATACGGTGGATACCCAACCTTACCGACTGGAGATCCCGGAAAGTATGTTCAATAGGAAAACTAAATTGTAAAGGTTTAGTCTGAGCGCTTCGGTGGAAGCAAGAGCACTTCGGATAATGATTTCTTTTTAAGAAACATAATCCAAGGCCGTTCCCATGATAGACATAAAGTGCTACCTGTAGAGGGGTAAATGATAAGTTTCCAAACCTTTAATGATCCTTAATGTTTGGGGTTAGGTTGAGAAACTTTTAATGGTTCCTAACACTCGTGTAGTGGGGTATTACATGATACCTTATATGAGACCACCTATTTAAGTGCGAGGAAAGGCCGCCTCAAATAAACGCACTTAAGAATCCAAGAGTGTCCACGACCCACGATGGGCAAAACATTTAGGAAAGACAGAGTAAGAAAAACTGTTGTGTGGGTATCATTGTCTTGGCTTATACTAAACACTGACGGTTCAAGACATTGTGTTCATCGCGCAGTAAATAGGTCAGATGATATTCCACTATGGAAGGTTCAAAGCTACGGCTACCTCTCCAGATGCAACATCGATCTGCCAGATGATTGCTAGAAATGCACCATGTGTGTGCGCCAAAATCTCTTCCAATAGGGGATTGTTGGAAATTTATTAAACGTGAAATAAAGTTAATCCTATTAATTATGACTCGAACAATTGGGGCCACGCACGTCGGAAACATTGTTTCCACACACGTGCACATAATGTACCAATTATCGTAATTTCCTTAATGGAAGAGATATTGATACGTCTACGAATTGTTTGAGACGTAAGATAATGGACGATTATTGACCAAATGATAATGGTTTCACGTTGGTAAATGAAGGAAGAAGTGTACGTTGTGTAAAAGATGAAACAAGTCGGAAAAACGTCGCGAAGCCTTGAAGGGCCACGACGCCTCAACATCAGAGCCGCGGTGCCGGAACGCCTCCAGCCAGCGCCGCGCTGGTGACGCCGGAACTCTCTGAAGTTTCGGCGCCTCCCTGCAGGGCCGCGGCGCTACGACTGGTTCAGACCGTTGGAGAAGAACGAAAAATGATTTTTGAGCTGACTTTGGAGCGTTAATTCTCCATTATTTGGATCATGAATTCAATCATTATTTGGCTGAATTGTAACTCCACAATCAAGGCTATTACATGGTCTTTATTGGCCATTATTTGGCTATGTGGAAGGTCATCTTCTCCACACTATAAAATGGAGCCTTGGGCTCATTTGTAAAACACACCTAACACTTTAATAATTTTCAGAAAATTGTCTTCCTCTCTAGCAATATTCATACACTCAAAGATCTTTCTTCCTAAGCGAACACTTGAGTCTCATTTGCTCACTTGTTTGATTGATGTTTTATCTTGGGAGATAAGTTGTCATCACACCGTTAAAGGAATATACGGGGCAATATTATCTTAATGATAGATTGAAAAATCAATCGACTCAGCAAGCCATCTACTTTGTTTATTGCCAGATTTCTTAACATCTTTGTTGTTGTTATTTCATTTCCATTTTCTTGTTACTACATGTTTTACTTACAAATTCATTGTCTAGATCTTCCCATTATAAGGTTTTTAGCCTATGGAGATCATTTTGCTTTTAAAGCCAATGTAGAGCATGTCAACATAGTTTATAACTCATCTAAGAAAGGAAATGCGTATTTTATTTTTCGTTTCGTAGTTAAAAAGTTAAAATTTCCAATACACAATTTTTTTAATTATATTATATATCCATATCATCAAAAAATATCGGAGCAATTTCTAGGTGAGTCTTTAAACTCATCTTGAAATCACAATTGAATAAACCCTTGTCGTTTGGTACACTGGATAAAGGGGATATCCTAGCACTAAGTTTGAGATTAATTTTGTACCCTATTTGGTAGAAAATATAAATTTATCTTGAGATTAATTTATATCTTCTATCGCATGCAGTATAAATTGAGCCCAAAGTTATTGATGGGATATCCACGCCTTATCCCAATAACTTTGAGATTATTTTATCACACCTTAATCTGCGTACCAAACGACAAGTAATATTCCGAATCTAAGAGCAGCCTGAAATTGAAAGTTGACGTTCAGTGTGAAGGAAATTACTTCTCTATCATCGTGCTAATATAGTCTGCTTATGTAGCTCAAATTAACGGTATTAACCTACGCCAAAACTTATCAAATTCGTTTTTAAAATAATGTTTGAGAATCTGGTTTGTTTGGTATAAAAATGATAAATTTAATAAACAATAACATTAAAGAAAAACTTCTATTAGTTTGGCTTGGTAATTATATAAATTATAAAAGAATAAATAAATAAAATAATTTAAATTCAGTCGATTGGATCATAATCCATTTTTAGTCCAAATAACCCGCCCATTCTAATCCAAGCTAACACTATGTGGGTTAAAACAAAATCAGTTTATTGATTCAATACATTTTAATTCGCTAAAATGTATATGATACCCACCCAATTACTTTATTGATTCGATACATTTTAATTCTCTTAAATGTATATGACACCCCTAGCCCCATTACTTTATTGATTCGATACATTTTAATTCTCTTAAATGTATATGACACCCCTAACCCCATTACTTTATTGATTCGAGAAGAGAGGGTTTGTCGGAAATATATTACTGAAAGAGTAAGTATGAATGGTGCTTATAAAAGTAGGAAAGGCAACTCTAGTGCTTAATTAAAGGTCAAGAAATGAAAGCACCACCGCGTAGGTGAATTTCGATTGATTAAAGTGTGATTAACAAAGACCAAATTAACTGAAAGAGACAAAGTCAATCATAAATAATAGAGGGAGGCTTGCGAAGGTCAACAAAACTGTGCTTCTAAAGAATATTTCAGTATAATACGTAAATTGCAAAATACTGTTACCTCCATATATAAAATTCAATTTCCAAATGCGTCTACTTTGGTTAACTTGAATGGTTTGGTTGACTTCCATAAAATAAAAAGTATACCTCTCTTTCTCTTGCTTTCCATAAAGTAAAGCAATAACCACTTTGCATTTGTACCTTAAGCAAGTTATTATCGACACAAATAGCTCTTCAAAGTCTGAAATTATATAGTATAAAAAATACATTTGTGTGATGAGAAAATGGACATTTGATTAATGTTAATGCGTTTCCACCATTGTCCAAAATCAAGACAATTTTGTCAGATCTTTTGCTTTATTATCATGCTACACATTTTTAGGATTGTTAGACATAATTGAAAGAATTAATCTCTTGATTATTTTTATTGATGAAAGATATATATATACAAGTTATAATAGAAAAATCATTTTCCTATTCTATATCTAAATCTCTATTCTATAAGGAAACTAACTAAACAATTATGATAATATTACAATACTAATTATATGGTAAGTGTACAAAATAAATCATAAACTAAATATGGACAGTGGTAATACACGGAATATACCAACTTGATTGGTATATTTAACACCCCCCGCAGTCATAGCGGGCGGTCTTCGTACGTTGAGACTGTCTCTAAAATCTTCAAAAAGGACCGAGGGAAGACCCTTTGTAAAGATGTTTGCAATTTGATATCTGGAAGGGACATGACAGACGCGTACTTGTCCTTTGGCTACCTTCTCTCAAACAAATTGAATATCCAACTCTATGTGTTTAGTGCGCTGATGCTGAACTGGATTACCAGAAAGGTAGATGACACTTATATTATCACAATACACCAAGGTAGCCTTCTCAATAGGACAATGAAGCTCTAACAGTAGATTTCGTACCCAACATGACTCGGAAAGCACATTGGCTACCCCTCGATACTCGACCTCTGCACTTGAATGTGACGGCGTGGTTTGACGCTTAGCAGACCATGAGACCAAGTTATTACCTAAAAACATGCAATAACCAGATGTAGACCGTCTGGTGTCAGTACAACCACCCTAATCAGCATCTGTATAGGAGACAAGTGTAGACGTCGACGAAGGATACAAATGCAAACCATACTCAAGTGTTCCCTGAATGTACATAAGAATGCGTTTGAGTGTATTCATATGTTCAACTCTGGGATCATGCATAAACAAACATACCTGCTGTACGACATATGTAATATCAGGTCGCGCAAATGTCAGATACTGAAGGGCACCTGCAAGACTACGATAGCGGGTCGGATCCTCATAGGAAGAGTCAGCTGCAGCACCCAACTTGGGTTTAGTATCAACTGGAATAGAAGTGGACTTACAGAATGACATCCCATCCCTCTCAATGATCTCTGTTGCATACTTCCTCTGTGATAAGAACAATCCACCTGCATGACGAGTAACAACAACTCCCAAGAAATTACATCAATGTACCCAAGTCCTTCATAGCAAACTCAGAACTGAGTATTGTCATGATAGACTTTCGCAAAGCATCAGAAGAGACAGTCAAGATAATATCATCCATATATAATAGTATATAAGCCATCGAAGAACCATAACGATATATGAATAATGAATTATCAGACCTGATGTGAGAAAAATCCATAGTCGAAACAAAATCAGCAAACCTCTTATACCAAGATCGTGGAGACTGCTTAAGCTCATACAAAGACTTCTACAACAAACAAACATAATGAGGATATCAAGAGCTGATGCATATACACTATTTCTTTGAGATCACCATGGAGGAAAATATTCTTCACATCTAGCTGATGAATGAGCCATGATTTTGAAAGAGCCAAGCTGAACACACTGTGAATGGTAGCCGACTTGACCACTGAGATAAATGTCTCACCATAATCCACACCAACCTATTGAGTCTTATCATCACCTTTAAATCTAGCCTTATGTCTCGCAAAAGAACCATCAGAATTTTCCTTATGAACAAAAATCCACATAGACCGAATAATATTAACACCACATGGACGGGGTACCAACTCCCACGTCTTATTATCAATAAGAGCATTATATTCCTCGGTCATGACAATTTTCCAATTAGGGTCATTTAAGGCAGACACATGATTACGGGGTAAGAGTGATTTAAGAACATTAAAATTTAAATTAAAATGTCTTTTTGGTTTAAAAATATCCCGTTGACTGCGAGTGATTGGACCTTGACTCTGGGCTGGAGTGAGTGAATTTTGGAAATTTTGTGAAGTGTCGGAAATTTCTGTCAGAGGTGCCGTGGCGCTGGAAGAGTTGCAGAGCTCTCTGAAGTTTTGGCGCCGCAACGCTTCACCTAAGGGTCGCAACGCTAATGACGAGTTTAAATCTGATTGTTCACTGGATGGCAGGCGCCGCGGCGCATCCCCTAAGGGTCGCGGCGCTGACGACGTTTGTTGTGAAAAATTCAAAAAATGATGTTGAACATATGGGGAGATATCATCATCCAAAAAATTATATGAACTAGGCACGGGTATTTTTACTTTAGAAAAAGAAAATTGAGATTCATTAAAAAGAACATGATGACTAATGATGATTCGTTTAGAGGACAACTCAAAACATTTATAACCATGGTGATTTGATGGAAAACCCAAAAACACACAAGGAGTAGATCGTGTCTGAAGTTTGTTGATTGTAGTGGATGGAAACAGTGGATAACATAAGCATCCGAAAACCCTAAGATGAGAATACGAAGGAGTTTTATTGTATAACACTTGGAGAGGGGATGAATATGTCAAACCTTTAGATGGAAGAATATTTAGTAGATCGGTAGCCATTTGTAGAGCATGATGCCATGCAGCTTGTACTTATTCATTCTAGTTGTGCATTTCACAATCACATAAAATTGCAGGCTCTTAAGACCAGCAACTATAAGGCTGACCCTCTTCTTGGATCTGCTGGAGTTTCGATCAATGATCAGTTTACTCAAGTTGAAGGTCGTGTCTTGCCAACTCCAAAGGTGACATAGTCGATGTTCCATGTCCGGCTGTTGTTGATATCTTGTCATTTTTAATTGCTAAAAGTTTCTCAGGTTGCACCTTAGATTGTAGAATTCGAGTCTGTACAATATGTTTGACAGGACTGGCCTTTTCATTACTTTTACTACAGTTGAGGGTAGGGAATAAACAAGACTTGTTTCCTACAAAAGGAAAGTGGAATTTTAACCAGAAGGTAGATATCTTGCTCAACATTTTTTACTTTCTTTCCATGTTGAATCAGTACTAGTCCTTTGATTGGAGTCGTACCAACACAACAATTGGTTGAACCGGTCAAACTGGAGCGTTGGGCAGTTGTGACTCTTGAACTATCCATTATAAACACTCCCCCAAATCTCTGCAAAAAATAAAGAGAAACGATAGTTCAAGAGTCAGGATAAAGAATTTAGCTGAATATAAATGGATTTTAATTCTATCTGCCTCGCAATTGGGAGATTAATGTTAATAATCGATTGTAGAAAGGGGACTTACGGGTCGGGTTTTCGCAGAGGAAAATGGCGGCGGGTGTCCGAAACCGGTCCGAAATTCAGAGAATGAAAAAAAATCAAGTTTTTATTAAGTAACAAATCAACATATAAAAGATAAATAACATGCATGTATTATAGGAAATTAGGAATTAGGATGAACATAATTGAAGACCCTGTCGAAGAATGGAAGGGGGTGGGGAAGAGAGCCGCGGTTGTGGAGATTTTTGGGGTCCCGTTTTTTATTTAGGTTTTTTTTGGGCGAAATGGATGGAACTATGGGCTGGTCTGGGGGAAAAGAATGGGGAAATTGGGCTGGTCTTTTTCTTTGGCTGGGGTTGGCCGAACGGGTATTAGGTAAATATACTAAATAATGGGTTAGGCTTGGTTTTAGGGGAAATAGGATGGGCCGGACGAAAAAGGGATTTGGGTATAAGAAATTAGGGTGGTATTTTATAGTGGTTGTGGTTAGGGCTGCACAAATTTCGGTCCGGACCGAAAAATCGGACCGGACCGAACCGGACCGAGAAATTCGGTCCGGACCGAACCGAGAAATTCGGTCCGGACCGAACCGGACCGAGAAATTCGGTCCGGACCGAACCGGACCGAGAAATTCGGTCCGGTCTTCGGTCCCTGTTTTTTAAGAAATCAGTTTTCGGTCCGGTTCGGACCGATTTTTTGTTTTTTATAATATATATAATATATATAATATATATAATTCCTAATATATATAATATATATAATTTATAATTTTCTAAATTCCTAATATACATAATTCCTAATTTTATAAAATTGTAATATATAATATTATTTAATTGCGGGTCGGGTTAGGGCGGCTTTTTTAAAATTGAATTTACAATACTGAAATTGACATTCTCGGACGCGGTGACACGCAATTTTTACGTTGAAATCTATTGTAAATCGCGAGATATTTAGATTTGAAAATTGGAAAAACGTAGCGATTTGGGGGAAAAGAGAAATTGAGGGGCAATATGGACGTTTTTGGAGAAATCCGGTGAAGCAAACGGACCAATTAATCATGTTGATATCTGTTAAAATTGCATCATGTTACCACATTAAATCATATCACATTTTGTGTTTTCTTATTTCCCGGTACCAATTAAAATATTGATTAGTGAATATGAAGTCACTTACTGATCATTTATAGAGGCATTGACAAACTGACTTGATTATATATAGGTTTTTTCCCACCTAAAAGATGACACTGTATCGGTTTATAAAGCTAATGGCATTTATAATTCCATTACTGTTGCTTTTAACCTCTCTGAATAAATTAATGAATTGAGTTTAGTTCCTTTAGTCTTACGTTAGTAGAAATGGCATCGTCAAAAGAAGAAGCTACAATATCAAAACCAAACCGTGTTCCTATGGCTCGACAAGGAGTTGGATCAAAAGGCCAAAGGATTCGCCTACTCACCAACCATTTCAAAGTAGGGATGACCAACTCTGATGGACATTTCTACCATTATAGTGTAAGCTTTCATCTATTTATAATACAATGTGCAATGCTATGTTCGACTTGAATAAATTTCAATCTAAACTGGATAAGAAATGATCATTATTGCCTCAGGTTGCTCTTAATTATGAAGATGGAAACCCCGTAGAGGTAAAAGGCATTGGGCGAAAAATTCTTGACAAGGTCCAACAAACATATTCAATGGAGTTAGCTGACAAAGACTTTGCATATGACGGGGAGAAGAGCCTGTTCACAATAGGTGCACTGCCTGGGAACAAGTTCGAATTTACTGTTGTGTTGGAAGATATCTCTTCATCGCCGAGTGCGATCTTGCATTTCTTTTTGCATTAGTAATAATTGTTTTCATTCTAATATAAATCCAATTGTAATTATCAACTAAAGCTTTGTTCATGTGTACAGAAGCACTCGAGGTGGCAGCCCTAAAGGGAGCCCCAGTGAAGTTGATAGGAAGAGGTCGAAGAGGCAGCCTTGGTCGAAGGCATACAAAGTGGTAATTAAATATGCTGCAAAAATACACATGCAAGCCATTGCCAATGCACTGCGGACAAGCGTGAAACGCATCAAGAGGTCGAGAGTGCTTGACATAGTTCTGAGGCAGCATGCTGCCAAGCGGTATGGAATTTGCTTAATTTTTGGTTTGATAACTTATTCTGGTTTACTAAAACTCATGTTTTTATTACAGGGGCTGCCTTATTGTGCGCCAATCCTTTTTCCACAACGAGCCTAGAAACTTCGTTGATCTTGGTGGAGGAGTTTTAGGATGCCGAGGTTTCCACTCAAGCTTCCGCGCCACACAGGAAGGCCTTTCATTGAACATGGGTAAACTGTTATCCAGAAAATTACTACATTTTCTCACCTCTAGAAAATCACTATCTTATGATTTTTGAATTCGCTGATGTATCAACAACAATGATTGTGAAGCCAGGGCCAGTTATAGATTTCCTTCTTGCAAATCAAAATGCAAGAGATCCTTACCAGATTGATTGGTCCAAGGTAACTATTACTCATACTCTTTTTCCTTGCAACAGTATCTTTTTAATTTTAACTTTTTAATTTTTCATATTTGCTCCTCGGTCCAGGCAAAGAGTATGCTGAAGAGTCTGAGGATCAAGGCCAGCCACTCAAATAGGGAATTCAAAATCACCGGCCTCACAGAAAAGCCTTGAAAAGAGCAGACGTCAGTTTGTTCATTATAAATCCATTTTTTCCTTTTCACGTTGTCTTGACTGATTTGCTATCGAGCACATATTAAATCCCAGTTGTTTTGCATTTAAGTTTCATGTTGAAGCAGAAAGGTGCAAATGGAGAAGTGCAAGAGGTTGAACTGACTGTTTATGAGTATTTCACTCATCATCGCCATATTCCTTTGCCATATTCTGGAGATTTTTCTTGCATTAACGTTGGGAAACCCAAGCATCCCACTTTTATTCCTCTCGAGGTACTAGACAATTTACTCCTAATGTATGCGGCAACTTAAGGTTGTTACCTTACAATTTTTCCTTCGCCTTGTCGCCTTTGCTTTACGGTGTCTCTGCGCTACACCAAGCGTATCCAATCTACAAAGAGCTTCCTTGTAGAAAATCGACAAAGCCCCAAGAAAGGATGAGGACGTTGATCGAGGTAAGTTCTTGATTCAATTGCAGCTTGTACTTATTCATTCTAGTGTGCATTTCACAATCACATAAAATTGCGTGCTCTTAAGACCAAAGAACTATAAAGTGACCTCTTCTTGGATCTGCTGGAGTTTGATCAATGATCGCTTACTCAAGTTGAAGGTCGTGTCTTGCCAACTCCAAAGGTGACATAGTCGATGTTCCATGTCCTGCTGTTGTTTATCTCTTGTCATTTTTAATTGCTAAAAGTTTCTCAGGTTGCACCTTAGATTGTAGAATTCGAGTCTGTACACTATGACTGACAGGACTGGCCTTTTCATTACTTTTACTACAGTTGAGGGTAGGAATAAACAAGACTTGTTTCTGAAAAGGAAAGTGGAATTTTAACGGAAGGTAGATATCTTGCTCGGCATTTTTACTTTCTTTCCATCCGAATCGATTACTAGTCCTTTGATTGGAGTCGTACCAACACAACAATTGGTTGAACCGGTCAAACTGGAGCGTTGGGCAGTTGTGACTCTTGAACTATCCATTATAAATACTCCCCCAAATCTCTGCAAAAAATAAAGAGAAACGATAGTTCAAGAGTCAGGATAAAGAATTTAGCTGAATATAAATGGATTTTAATACTATACGCCTCATGATTGAGAGATTAATGTTAATAATCGATTGTAGAAAGCGGACTTACGTCGGGTTTTCGCAGAGGAAAATGGCGCGTGTCCAAACCGTCCAAATTCAGAGAATGAAAAAAAATCATGTTTTTATTAAGTAACAAATCAACATATAAAAGATAAATAACATGCATGTATTATAGGAAATTAGGAATTAGGATGAACATAATTGAAGACCCTGTCGAAGAATGGAAGGGGGTGGGGAAGAGAGCCGCGGTTGTGGAGATTTTTGGGGTCAGTTTTTATTTAGGTTTCCTTTGGGCGAAATGGATGGAACTATGGGTGATGCAGGGGAAAAGAATGGGAAATTGGTGGTCTTTTTCTTTGGTCAGGTTGGTAGAGCGGGTATTAGGTAAATATACTAAATAATGGGTTAGGCTTGGTTTTAGGGGAAATAGGATGGGCCGGACGAAAAAGGGATTTGGGTATAAGAAATTAGGGTGGTATTTTATAGTGGTTGTGGTTGAAATTGCACAAATTTGGTCGGAACGAAAAATCGGACCGGACCGAACTGATTCGGATCGGACCGAACGGAGAAATTCGGTCCGGTCTTGATCCTATTTTTAAGAAATCGGTTTCGGTCCTATCCGGTCGAGTTGATCGATCAGAAAATATATATATATATTTTTTATAATATATATAATTTATATAATATATATAATTTCTAATATATATAATATATAAAATTTATAATTTTCTGAATTCCTAATATATAATATTATATAATTCCTAATTTTATAAATTTCTAATATATAATATTATATAATTAGAATTGGGTTAGGGCTTGTGTTTTAAAATTGAATTTACAATCGAAATTGACATTCTCGGACGGTGACACGCAATTTTACGTTGAAATCTATTGTAAATCGCGAGATATTTAGATTTGAAAATTGGAAAAACGTAGCGATTTGGGGGAAAAGAGAAATTGAGGGGCAATATGGACGTTTTTGGAGAAATCCGGTGAAGCAAACGGACCAATTAATCATGTTGATATCTGTTAAAATTGCATCATGTTACCACATTAAATCATATCACATTTTGTGTTTTCTTATTTCCCGGTACCAATTAAAATATTGATTAGTGAATATGAAGTCACTTACTGATCATTTATAGAGGCATTGACAAACTGACTTGATTATATATAGGTTTTTTCCCACCTAAAAGATGACACTGTATCGGTTTATAAAGCTAATGACACTTACAATTCCATTACTGTTGCTTTTAATCTCTCTGAATAAATTAATGAATTGAGTTTAGTTCCTTTAGTCTTACGTTAGTAGAAATGGCATCGTCAAAAGAAGAAGCTACAATATCAAAACCAAACCGTGTTCCTATGGCTCGACAAGGAGTTGGATCAAAAGGCCAAAGGATTCGCCTACTCACCAACCATTTCAAAGTAGGGATGACCAACTCTGATGGACATTTCTACAATTATAGTGTAAGCTTTCATCTATTTATAATACAATGTGCAATGCTATGTTCGACTTGAATACATTTCAATCTAAACTGGATAAGAAATAATCATTATTGCCTCAGGTTGCTCTTAATTATGAAGATGGAAACCCCGTAGAGGTAAAAGGCATTGGGCGAAAAAATCTTGACAAGGTCCAACAAACATATTCAATGGAGTTAGCTGACAAAGACTTTGCATATGACGGGGAGAAGAGCCTGTTCACAATAGGTGCACTGCCTGGGAACAAGTTCGAATTTACTGTTGTGTTGGAAGATATCTCTTCATCGTCTAGGTGCAGTGCTGCATTTCTTTTTGCATTAGTAATAATTGTTTTCATTCTAATATAAATCCAATTGTAATTATCAACTAAAGCTTTGTTCATGTGTACAGAAGCACTCGAGGTGGCAGCCCTAAAGGGAGCCCCAGTGAAGTTGATAGGAAGAGGTCGAAGAGGCAGCCTTGGTCGAAGGCATACAAAGTGGTAATTAAATATGCTGCAAAAATACCCATGCAAGCCATTGCCAATGCACTGCGGGGACAAGACTGTGAACAGTACCAAGAGGCTGTGAGAGTGCTTGACATAGTTCTGAGGCAGCATGCTGCCAAGCGGTATGGAATTTGCTTAATTTTTGGTTTGATAACTTATTCTGGTTTACTAAAACTCATGTTTTTATTACAGGGGCTGCCTTATTGTGCGCCAATCCTTTTTCCACAACGAGCCTAGAAACTTCGTTGATCTTGGTGGAGGAGTTTTAGGATGCCGAGGTTTCCACTCAAGTTTTCGCGCCACACAGGAAGGCCTTTCATTGAACATGGGTAAACTGTTATCCAGAAAATTACTACATTTTCTCACCTCTAGAAAATCACTATCTTATGGTTTTTGAATTCGCAGATGTATCAACAACAATGATTGTGAAGCCAGGGCCAGTTATAGATTTCCTTCTTGCAAATCAAAATGCAAGAGATCCTTACCAGATTGATTGGTCCAAGGTAACTATTACTCATACTCTTTTTCCTTGCAACAGTATCTTTTTAATTTTAACTTTTTAATTTTTCATATTTGCTCCTCTGTCCAGGCAAAGAGGATGCTGAAGAGTCTGAGGATCAAGGCCAGCCACTCAAATAGGGAATTCAAAATCACCGGCCTCACAGAAAAGCCTTGCAAAGAGCAGACGTCAGTTTGTTCATTATAAATCCATTTTTTCCTTTTCACGTTGTCTTGACTGATTTGCTATCGAGCACATATTAAATCCCAGTTGTTTTGCATTTAAGTTTCATGTTGAAGCAGAAAGGTGCAAATGGAGAAGTGCAAGAGGTTGAACTGACTGTTTATGAGTATTTCACTCATCATCGCCATATTCCTTTGCCATATTCTGGAGATTTTCCTTGCATTAACGTTGGGAAACCCAAGCATCCCACTTTTATTCCTCTCGAGGTACTAGACAATTTACTCCTAATGTATACAGCCAGCTTAAGGTTGTTACCTTACAATTTTTCCTTCTATCTTGTCAGCATTGCATTCTGGTGTCTCTGCAGCGCTACACCAAGGCGCTGTCCAATCTACAAAGAGCTTCCCTTGTAGAAAAATCCCGACAAAAGCCCCAAGAAAGGATGAGGACGTTGATCGAGGTAAGTTCTTGATTCAATTGCAGCTTGTACTTATTCATTCTAGCTGTGCATTTCACAATCACATAAAATTGCAGGCTCTTAAGACCAACAACTATAAGGCTGACCCTCTTCTTGGATCTGCTGGAGTTTCGATCAATGATCAGTTTACTCAAGTTGAAGGTCGTGTCTTGCCAACTCCAAAGGTGACATAGTCGATGTTCCATGTCCTGCTGTTGTTGATCTCTTGCCATTTTTAATTGCTAAAAGTTTCTCAGGTTGCACCTTAGATTGTAGAATTCGATGCAGACACTATGGTAGCGGGGGTGGCCTTTTCATTACTTTTACTACAGTTGAGGGTAGGGAATAAACAAGACTTGTTTCCTACAAAAGGAAAGTGGAATTTTAACCAGAAGGTAGATATCTTGCTCAGCATTTTTTACTTTCTTTCCATGCTGAATCAGTACTAGTCCTTTGATTGGAGTCGTACCAACACAACAATTGGTTGAACCGGTCAAACTGGAGCGTTGGGCAGTTGTGACTCTTGAACTATCCATTATAAACACTCCCCCAAATCTCTGCAAAAAATAAAGAGAAACGATAGTTCAAGAGTCAGGATAAAGAATTTAGCTGAATATAAATGGATTTTAATTCTATCTGCCTCGCAATTGGGAGATTAATGTTAATAATCGATTGTAGAAAGGGGACTTACGGGTCGGGTTTTCGCAGAGGAAAATGGCGGCGGGTGTCCGAAACCGGTCCGAAATTCAGAGAATGAAAAAAAATCAAGTTTTTATTAAGTAACAAATCAACATATAAAAGATAAATAACATGCATGTATTATAGGAAATTAGGAATTAGGATGAACATAATTGAAGACCCTGTCGAAGAATGGAAGGGGGTGGGGAAGAGAGCCGCGGTTGTGGAGATTTTTGGGGTCAGTTTTTATTTAGGTTTCCTTTGGCGAAATGGATGGAACTATGGGGTGATGCAGGGTAAAAGAATGGGAAATTGGGGTGGTCTTTTCTTTGGTGAGGTCAGAATTATTAGGTAAATATACTAAATAATGGGTTAGGCTTGGTTTTAGGGGAAATAGGATGGTCCGGACGAAAAAGGGATTTGGGTATAAGAAATTAGGGTGGTATTTTATAGTGGTTGTGGTTAGAATTGCACAAATTTGGTCGGAACGAAAATCGGACCGCCGAACGATTCGGATCGGACGAACCGACCGAAATTCGGTCCGGTCTTGATCCCTATTTTTAAGAAATCGGTTTCGGTCCGTCAGGTCAGGTCGAGTTGATCGGTCCGAAAATATATATATATATTTTTTATAATATATATAATTTATATAATATATATAATTCCTAATATATATAATATATAAAATTTATAATTTTCTGAATTCCTAATATATAATATTATATAATTCCTAATTTTATAAATTTCTAATATATAATATTATATAATTAGAATTCGGGTTAGGGCGGTGTTTTTTTAAAATTGAATTTACAATACTGAAATTGACATTCTCGGACGCGGTGACACGCAATTTTTACGTTGAAATCTATTGTAAATCGCGAGATATTTAGATTTGAAAATTGGAAAAACGTAGCGATTTGGGGGAAAAGAGAAATTGAGGGGCAATATGGACGTTTTTGGAGAAATCCGGTGAAGCAAACGGACCAATTAATCATGTTGATATCTGTTAAAATTGCATCATGTTACCACATTAAATCATATCACATTTTGTGTTTTCTTATTTCCCGGTACCAATTAAAATATTGATTAGTGAATATGAAGTCACTTACTGATCATTTATAGAGGCATTGACAAACTGACTTGATTATATATAGGTTTTTTCCCACCTAAAAGATGACACTGTATCGGTTTATAAAGCTAATGACACTTACAATTCCATTACTGTTGCTTTTAATCTCTCTGAATAAATTAATGAATTGAGTTTAGTTCCTTTAGTCTTACGTTAGTAGAAATGGCATCGTCAAAAGAAGAAGCTACAATATCAAAACCAAACCGTGTTCCTATGGCTCGACAAGGAGTTGGATCAAAAGGCCAAAGGATTCGCCTACTCACCAACCATTTCAAAGTAGGGATGACCAACTCTGATGGACATTTCTACAATTATAGTGTAAGCTTTCATCTATTTATAATACAATGTGCAATGCTATGTTCGACTTGAATAAATTTCAATCTAAACTGGATAAGAAATAATCATTATTGCCTCAGGTTGCTCTTAATTATGAAGATGGAAACCCCGTAGAGGTAAAAGGCATTGGGCGAAAAAATCTTGACAAGGTCCAACAAACATATTCAATGGAGTTAGCTGACAAAGACTTTGCATATAACGGGGAGAAGAGCCTGTTCACAATAGGTGCCTTTGCACGGGAACAAGTTCGAATTTACTGTTGTGTTGGAAGATATCTCTTCATCGTCTAGGTGCAGTGCTGCATTTCTTTTTGCATTAGTAATAATTGTTTTCATTCTAATATAAATCCAATTGTAATTATCAACTAAAGCTTTGTTCATGTGTACAGAAGCACTCGAGGTGGCAGCCCTAAAGGGAGCCCCAGTGAAGTTGATAGGAAGAGGTCGAAGAGGCAGCCTTGGTCGAAGGCATACAAAGTGGTAATTAAATATGCTGCAAAAATACCCATGCAAGCCATTGCCAATGCACTGCGAGACAAGGCGTGAAACGATACAAAGAGGTGAGAGTGCTTGACATAGTTACGAGGCGTTATCGCCAAGCGGTATGGAATTTGCTTAATTTTTGGTTTGATAACTTATTCTGGTTTACTAAAACTCATGTTTTTATTACAGGGGCTGCCTTATTGTGCGCCAATCCTTTTTCCACAACGAGCCTAGAAACTTCGTTGATCTTGGTGGAGGAGTTTTAGGATGCCGAGGTTTCCACTCAAGCTTTCGCGCCACACAGGAAGGCCTTTCATTGAACATGGGTAAACTGTTATCCAGAAAATTACTACATTTTCTCACCTCTAGAAAATCACTATCTTATGGTTTTTGAATTCGCAGATGTATCAACAACAATGATTGTGAAGCCAGGGCCAGTTATAGATTTCCTTCTTGCAAATCAAAATGCAAGAGATCCTTACCAGATTGATTGGTCCAAGGTAACTATTACTCATACTATTTTTCCTTACTGATATCTTTTAATTTTAACTTTTAATTTTTCATATTTGCTCCTCTTTCTAGGCAAAGAGGATGCTGAAGAGTCTGAGGATCAAGGCCAGCCACTCAAATAGGGAATTCAAAATCACCGGCCTCACAGAAAAGCCTTGCAAAGAGCAGACGTCAGTTTGTTCATTATAAATCCATTTTTTCCTTTTCACGTTGTCTTGACTGATTTATTATCGAGCACATATTAAATCCCAGTTGTTTTGCATTTAAGTTTCATGTTGAAGCAGAAAGGTGCAAATGGAGAAGTGCAAGAGGTTGGTATTCGTTTATGAGTATTTCACTCATCATCGCCATATTCCTTTGCCATATTCTGGAGATTTTCCTTGCATTAACGTTGGGAAACCCAAGCATCCCACTTTTATTCCTCTCGAGGTACTAGACAATTTACTCCTAATGTATCTGACCCACTTAAGGTTGTTACCTTACAATTTTTCCTTCTATCTTGTCGGCATTGCATTACGGTGTCTCTGCGCTACACCAAGTATCCAATCTACAAAGAGCTTCCTTGTAGAAAAATCCACAAAGCCCCAAGAAAGGATGAGGGCGTTGATCGAGGTAAGTTCTTGATTCAATTGCGACTTGTACTTATTCATTCTATTGTGCATTTCACAATCACATAAAATTGCGTGCTCTTAAGACCAACAACTATAAAGTGACCCTCTTCTTGGATCTGTGGAGTTTCGATCAATGATCGGTTTACTCAAGTTGAAGGTCGTGTCTTGCCAACTCAAGGTGACATAGTCGATGTTCCATGTCTGCTGTTGTTGATCTCTTGCCATTTTTAATTGCTAAAAGTTTCTCGTGTTGCACCTTAGATTGTAGAATTCGAGTGTACACTATGGTAGCCGGGTGGCCTTTTCATTACTTTTACTACGATTGAGGGTAGGGAATAAACAAGACTTGTTTCTACAAAAGGAAAGTGGAATTTTAACGGAAGGTAGATATCTTGCTCGGCATTTTTACTTTCTTTCCATCTGAATCAAGACTAGTCCTTTGATTGGAGTCGTACCAACACAACAATTGGTTGAACGGTCAAAGCTGGAGGCGTTGGCGGTTGTGACTCTTGAACTATCCATTATAAACACTCCCCCAAATCTCTGCAAAAAATAAAGAGAAACGATAGTTCAAGAGTCAGGATAAAGAATTTAGTTGAATATAAATGGATTTTAATTCTATCTGCCTCGCAATTGGGAGATTAATGTTAATAATCGATTGTAGAAAGGGGACTTACGGGTCGGGTTTCGCAGAGGAAAATGGCGGGTGTCCAAACCGGTCCGAAATTCAGAGAATGAAAAAAAATCAAGTTTTTATTAAGTAACAAATCAACATATAAAAGATAAATAACATGCATGTATTATAGGAAATTAGGAATTAGGATGAACATAATTGAAGACCTGTCAAGAATGGAAGGGTGGGGAAGAGAGCGCGGTTGTGGAGATTTTTGGGGTCCTGTTTTTATTTAGGTTTCCTTTGGCGAAATGGATGGAACTATGGGGTGATGCAGGGTAAAAGAATGGGAAATTGGGGTGGTCTTTTCTTTGGTGAGGTTGGTAGAGCGGGTATTAGGTAAATATACTAAATAATGGGTTAGGCTTGGTTTTAGGGAAATAGGATGGGTAGGACGAAAAAGGGATTTGGGTATAAGAAATTAGGGTGGTATTTTATAGTGGTTGTGGTTAGAAATTTGCACAAATTTGGTCGGACCGAAAAATCGGACCGGACCGAACCGGACCGAGAAATTCGATCCTGTCTTCGGTCCCTGTTTTTTAAGAAATCGGTTTTCGGTCCGGTCCGGTCCAGACCGAAAATATATATATATATTTTTTATAATATATATAATTCCTAATATATATAATATATAAAATTTATAATTTTCTAAATTCCTAATATATAATATTATATAATTCCTAATTTTATAAATTTCTAATATATAATATTATATAATTTCGGGTCGGGTTCCGGGGCCCGGTTTTAAAAAAAAATTGAATTTACAATACTGAAATTGACATTCTCGGACGCGGTGGCACACAATTTTTACGTTGAAATCTATTGTAAATCGCGAGATATTTAGATTTGAAAATTGGAAAAACGTAGCGATTTTGGGGAAAAGAGAAATTGAGGGGCAATATGGACGTTTTTGGAGAAATCCGGTGAAGCAAACGGACCAATTAATCATGTTGATATCTGTTAAAATTGCATCTTGTTACCACATTAAATCATATCACATTTTGTGTTTTCTTATTTACCGGTACCAATTAAAATATTGATTAGTGAATCAAGTCACTTCGATCATTTATAGAGGCATTGACAAACTGACTTGATTATATATAGGTTTTTTCCCACCTAAAAGATGACACTGTATCGGTTTATAAAGCTAATGACACTTACAATTCCATTACTGTTGCTTTTAACCTCTCTGAATAAATTAATGAATTTAGTTTAGTTCCTTTAGTCTTACGTTAGTAGAAATGACATCGTCAAAAGAAGAAGCTACAATATCAAAACCAAACCGTGTTCCTATGGCTCGACAAGGAGTTGGATCAAAAGGCCAAAGGATTCGCCTACTCACCAACCATTTCAAAGTAGGGATGACCAACTCTGATGGACATTTCTACCATTATAGTGTAAGCTTTCATCTATTTATAATACAATGTGCAATGCTATGTTCGACTTGAATAAATTTCAATCTAAACTGGATAAGAAATGATCATTATTGCCTCAGGTTGCTCTTAATTATGAAAATGGAAACCCCGTAGAGGTAAAAGGCATTGTGCGAAAAATTCTTGACAAGGTCCAACAAACATATTCAATGGAGTTAGCTGACAAAGACTTTGCATATGACGGGGAGAAGAGCACATTCTGATAGGTGCCTTCGTGCGGGAACAAGTTCGAATTTACTGTTGTGTTGGAAGATATCTCTTCATCGTCTAGGTGCAGTGCTGCATTTCTTTTTGCATTAGTAATAATTGTTTTCATTCTAATATAAATCCAATTGTAATTATCAACTAAAGCTTTGTTCATGTGTACAGAAGCACTCGAGGTGGCAGCCCTAAAGGGAGCCCCAGTGAAGTTGATAGGAAGAGGTCGAAGAGGCAGCCTTGGTCGGAGGCATACAAAGTGGTAATTAAATATGCTGCAAAAATACCCATGCAAGCCATTGCCAATGCACTGCGGGGACAAGACTGTGAACAGTACCAAGAGGCTGTGAGAGTGCTTGACATAGTTCTGAGGCAGCATGCTGCCAAGCGGTATGGAATTTGCTTAATTTTTGGTTTGATAACTTATTCTGGTTTACTAAAACTCATGTTTTTATTACAGGGGCTGCCTTATTGTGCGCCAATCCTTTTTCCACAACGAGCCTAGAAACTTCGTTGATCTTGGTGGAGGAGTTTTAGGATGCCGAGGTTTCCACTCAAGCTTCCGCGCCACACAGGAAGGCCTTTCATTGAACATGGGTAAACTGTTATCCAGAAAATTACTACATTTTCTCACCTCTAGAAAATCACTATCTTATGGTTTTTGAATTCGCAGATGTATCAACAACAATGATTGTGAAGCCAGGGCCAGTTATAGATTTCCTTCTTGCAAATCAAAATGCAAGAGATCCTTACCAGATTGATTGGTCCAAGGTAACTATTACTCATACTCTTTTTCCTTGCAACAGTATCTTTTTAATTTTAACTTTTTAATTTTTCATATTTGCTCCTCTGTCCAGGCAAAGAGGATGCTGAAGAGTCTGAGGATCAAGGCCAGCCACTCAAATAGGGAATTCAAAATCACCGGCCTCACAGAAAAGCCTTGCAAAGAGCAGACGTCAGTTTGTTCATTATAAATCCATTTTTTCCTTTTCACGTTGTCTTGACTGATTTGCTATCGAGCACATATTAAATCCCAGTTGTTTTGCATTTAAGTTTCATGTTGAAGCAGAAAGGTGCAAATGGAGAAGTGCAAGAGGTTGAACTGACTGTTTATGAGTATTTCACTCATCATCGCCATATTCCTTTGCCATATTCTGGAGATTTTCCTTGCATTAATGTTGGGAAACCCAAGCATCCCACTTTTATTCCTCTCGAGGTACTAGACAATTTACTCACAATGTATCTGACCCGGCTTAAGGTTGTTACCTTACAATTTTCATCCTGTCTTGTCAGCTTTGCTTTCTGGTGTCTCTGCAGCGCTACACCAAGGCGCTGTCCAATCTACAAAGAGCTTCCCTTGTAGAAAAATCCCGACAAAAGCCCCAAGAAAGGATGAGGACGTTGATCGAGGTAAGTTCTTGATTCAATTGCAGCTTGTACTTATTCATTCTAGCTGTGCATTTCACAATCACATAAAATTGCAGGCTCTTAAGACCAGCAACTATAAGGCTGACCCTCTTCTTGGATCTGCTGGAGTTTCGATCAATGATCAGTTTACTCAAGTTGAAGGTCGTGTCTTGCCAACTCCAAAGGTGACATAGTCGATGTTCCATGTCCTGATGTTGTTGATCTCTTGTCATTTTTAATTGCTAAAAGTTTCTCAGGTTGCACCTTAGATTGTAGAATTCAGTGCAGTACACTATGGTACCGGGTGGCCTTTTCATTACTTTTACTACGGTTGAGGTAGGAATAAACAAGACTTGTTTCTACAAAGGAAAGTGGAATTTTAACCAGCAGGGAGATATCTTTCTCACCATTATTTACTTTCTTTCCAGGCTGAATCAGGACTAGTCCAGTGATAGGAGTCGTACCACCCCAGTAAGTGGTTGACCCGGTCAAACTGGAGCGTTGGGCAGTTGTGACTCTTGAACTATCCATTATAAACACTCCCCCAAATCTCTGCAAAAAATAAAGAAAGCGATAGTTCAAGAGTCGGGATAAAGAATTTAGTTGAATATAAATGGATTTTAATTCTATACGCCTGCAATTGGGAGATTAATGTTAATAATCGATTGTAGAAAGGGGACTTACGGTCGGGTTTCGTAGAGGAAAATGGCGGGTGTCAAACCGTCAGAAATTGAAGCGAAAAAATCAAGTTTTTATTAAGTAACAAATCAACATATAAAAGATAAATAACATGCATGTATTATAGGAAATTAGGAATTATGATGAACATAATTGAAGACCCTGTCGAAGAATGGAAGGGGGTGGGGAAGAGAGCCGCGGTTGTGGAGATTTTGGGGTCCGTTTTTATTTAGGTTTCCTTTGGGCGAAATGGATGGAACTATGGGTGATGCAGGGAAAAGAATGGGAAATTGGGTGGTATTTTTCTTTGGTGAGGTTGGTAGAGCAGGGTATTAGGTAAATATACTAAATAATGAGTTAGGCTTGGTTTTAGGGGAAATAGGATGGGCCGGACGAAAAAGGGATTTGGGTATATAAGAAATTAGGGTGGTATTTTATAGTGGTTGTGGTTAGAAATTGCACAAATTTGGTCGGACGAACGGACGAGAAATTGATCCGTCATCGGTCCTGTTTTTAAGAAATCGGTTTGGTCGGTCCGGTCGAGTTGATCAGTCGGACTAATTTTTTTATATATTTTTTTTAGACTATATATTATATATAATCCTAATATATATAATATATATAATTTATAATTTTCTAAATTCCTAATATATATAATTCCTAATTTTATAAATTTCTAATATATAATATTATATAATTAGAATTAGGGTTAGGGCAGTTTTCTTTTAAAATTGAATTTACAATACTGAAATTGACATTCTAGGACGCGGTGGCAAGCAATTTTTACGTTGAAATCTATTGTAAATCGCGAGATATTTAGATTTGAAAATTGGAAAAACGTAGCGATTTGGGGGAAAAGAGAAATTGAGGGGCAATATGGACATTTTTGGAGAAATCCGGTGAAGCAAACGGACCAATTAATCATGTTGATATCTGTTAAAATTGCATCATGTTACCACATTAAATCATATCACATTTTGTGTTTTCTTATTTCCCGGTACCAATTAAAATATTGATTAGTGAATCTGAAGTCACTTACTGATCATTTATAGAGGCATTGACAAACTGACTTGATTATATATAGGTTTTTTCCCACCTAAAAGATGACACTGTATCGGTTTATAAAGCTAATGACACTTACAATTCCATTACTGTTGCTTTTAACCTCTCTGAATAAATTAATGAATTGAGTTTAGTTCCTTTAGTCTTACGTTAGTAGAAATGGCATCGTCAAAAGAAGAAGTGTCGCGCCCTTTTTCGACCGCGGCATTTATTTTCTAAACTCCTGCTCAGATTAAAAGGTTAGAAAATAAAATAATAAAAATGCTAAAAGAAAGTTAAAGAAATGTTTAAAGTATTAAAAATGCTAAAGAAGTTTGCTAGAGTGCTAAGGGTTCGCGGAGTCGCCACCTAATTAATTTGGGTGAATTAGGACACCTAAATGTTTAACTAGTTTAAAGTAAAACATTAACTCCATTTTAATGGTCTGCTAAACTTAATGAGATTCTGGGTAAGGGTTCTTTATTAATCTAGAGGGAAGGGGTTAGGCACCCTCTAAGATCCGCTAACTTACGGTTATCCTGCCAAACCTAGGTTTAATTATTATGCCAAGAATGCAATGCAAGTTGCAAAGGGTATTTGAGTGGAGAGCATTTAGAATATGAAATGTATTATTACTTAATATAAAATATGGCGCCAAAATACGTAAAGTAGGTTTAGTAAAAACATGCATTTAGAAAGTAATTATACTTAATATAAAATATAGCGCCAAAATACATAAAGTTGGTTTAGTGAAAGCATGCATTTATAAAGTAACTAGAAGAACTTATTCTATAACATACTCATACTGCTTAGTATAATATATGCGAATTGTTATGACAACATCAGATGCTAAAAAAAATAAAAACGTCTTTTATGCAGCAGAATACATTTTTTTTTTTGTTATGAATATCAACAAGTGTTTATAAGAATATGAGTTTCTCATGTTAGAATTTAGTGACAAATAATGTTTTGACTACCTAAATAGTTATGTGGATGGAGGATTACTAAATAGTTTGATTATAACTTAAGCAAGCTAGAATAATCAACTAAATGGGGAAAAGCAAATTTTTAATGTTAAGCCACTTTATAATCTATTGGCTCAAGGTTTAACTATTACGAATATCCTACTAATTAATGTAGCGTTAGACATATAATTTACAACAAATAAATGAATGGGGGCGGGGTAGAAAATAATTAGAAGGACTCGAGGAATGGCGATGTCATTCGCCGGCAGGTTGGAATTTCTGATGCGGATAGCAAGATGCACATAGATGTGGGTTTCACATTTACTATAGTCTCGTCATGAGACTCTTGTTGCTCCGACGCGTTTCATGCAAAGTAAGAGAAGATAAGGATTAGTACATGCTTACGATAATAAGTATAGGCACAAACAGTTATTTCCCGACATAAAAAAAATATATTAGCCCAAACTGGGCCTTAGTGAAACAGTAGCCCACCGCAGCACAGCAGGCCCAAACATTGTTTTCGGATCAAAGGAATATATCAGAGTATGTATTCATACGACAGGCCCAATTAAAAACATCTTTATTCATGCATGTGTAAGCCTATGTTGATATAAAGAGAGGTATAAGGAAACTGATATACATGAAATATAAATGATATACCTAAATCCCTATCCTTATATCGACTTAACGTGAAAGCTAGTATACTCATAATATTCGAAGTAAATATGATACACCTGAAGGTATACAAAGATATACGACTCTTGTATATACTACAAGGCAGCAAGCACTTAATCATGCAGAGGAATGAAAACACAAGTTCATTCATTTTTTTTTTCTAATACAAGAGCACACACTCACTAAGTCAAGCAGCATACTTTGTGGTATAAGGGAGATAAACTCTGAATTAATGACTTGGAAAGAAATAGACTCAATTTATGCATAAACAAGTCAATACCTATATGTTGATATGGTTTCACAAGACACTTCTAATTAAGATAAAGTCTCATGCCATCAGCAAAAAAATGAAAAGGAAGGAATTGAAATTTCAAGGTTTGCCCCTAGACACTATTTAAGATCAAGAGGATGGGGTATTGACCTATGTCAGACTAGGGTATCACATTACAGGAGACCGAAGAGATGTTGCGCAATTATACCATGGTCAGGCCAAAACAATTTCCAGTTTACACATGCCTAATAACTTGGTACAACAGACAGGTCTAACAAGGATCGTTTGAACTAAGCTAAGCATACACAATCGCATACATGTTCTAAGTATGTAAGGTAAGCAGGCAATTAGTCTAGCAGACAGACAGGGATGTCCTAACGACAAAAATAAGATGACCTTTTAGACATGAAACTACTCAAGTTATGGCAGAACTCATATAACCTCAAACATGTCCCCTGCTGGCAGACCATAACTGAACCAAACAAACCAGGACCAAACTCATGGACAAAACTAAGAAGACACACAAGGGTCGTACTTATACCTAAGAAATTGAACACAAGTGCATGGATACATGAGAGGGGAAGACATAACATCATTTTAAGCATCTAACACATTTTTTACACAGGAGATGTTTAACGACACAGGTTGCGATCTCGACAGACAGACACTATGTGACCATAAATATGCTAGAACAGTGCAACCGAGCCTACCATAACTCGAAATTAACAACCTATATGGCCTACTGTTTAGATATAACCTAATCGATATTTATAATCCAAATATGAATCAGACAAGTAAATCAGAGTTAACAGGTGAAGCAATACTAGCAAGAATAACTAATGTATATATAACAAGACGCACACAAATTTACATGACGAGAGCAAAATTCAAAGGGATTTTGATTTTACCTTCTCCGGACAGCGAATCGGGGCAGCGTATCAAGTCGTCGGCTCGCTCGGGTTTCGGGTTTTGGGCTTGCAATGTGAATGAAAGGGGAGGATTTTGTTTGCTGGTTCTGGGCTGGGACCTGTGTTCTTTGAATAGCCCTCGTGCTCTGCCTATTGCTCTTGGATCGCTTTCGTTCTTTGTTTGAATGTTTTCCCCCTCCCTTCTGCTCGTCTTGCATGTGCTTCTTATAGCCCCCTATTTGGGCTCCAAGTTAGGTAAGGTAAAGGCTGATTTTTGGCTGAGATTGGTATGCGATTTCGTTCGATTTCAAGTGGTTCGATTTATGGAAAGTATTTATCACGGTTTTGGACTGATTCGTACTGATTTGTTAAGGATTTGCGGGCTATTTTTGGGTCGATTCTCGTGGTTCTTGTTATGGTAAGCTTGAAAACAATTTTGGGATATTTGAGGGAATCTGGAGATTCGCGGTTCTTGTAGATGGTAAGGGGTGTGCTGGCTGTGTATACATGGGTAAGGAAGAGGGTTGCCATATTCTCAGCCGAAAATCCGGCGAGAATATCGGGTTTTCCGATGAAGGCGGCGATGGAAACTTTAGGTTTAGGTTTTCGTTTTTTTAGGGCTATTCGTAGTGGGCGTTTGAGGGAGATGGGCGAAAGGGGGAAATGCTGAGGGCTTATGGGCTGCGGGTAAGAATAAAGGGTATGGGGCGTGTGGGCTTGCGGGTTTTGGGTAGGCGGGTAATTTAAATTTGAGTAGTTAGTTAAGGGTAGAGTTTAATTAGGTATTTAATTAGGCTTTTAATTAGTGAGTTATTAGTATTAAATTAGTGATAGATTAATTAGTTTTAGGCTTAGTTAATTAATTAGCTAGTTAATTCTAGGTAAGTGTATTATTAATTAATTAACAAATGTGATTAAATTAATTAGGTGCTTTATTATAATTATCTAGGTGCTACATTAGTCTAATTATTTAGGTGCTAAATTAGTCTAATTTCGAGTTATAAAACTATTACGATAATAAATGCGGGCGTGTTAATTAATTAAAGAATAAAGACGGACGTGCTAATTAATTAATGCTTAATATTTTAGAATGCGGCGCTACTTATCTAAAATCTTATTATTATGCATTATTGCGAAGTTAAAAATAAAATTGAATTGAGTTTAGATTAAATTATTTAAATGCTAAATGCAAGTATGATATTTTTTAAAGCTTTTATAAATGCGACGCTATTAAATGCATGTATTAGGTAAAAAAAATTGATTTTAAATTACAAATGATTACTAATAAATGCGGCTATGCTACCTGACACGACGTTACCGCTACATTATTTATTTTATGCATTTATTAATTATTTAAGAATTACGACAAAGCTTAAAGTTAATTAATGCGGGCGCGAGACTCGTAGTGCTTAAAACTCAGCGTAAGACGCGATGTCATTATTAAATTAATTATTTATGCCTGTATTTAATGTTCTATTCGCTGCATTTTATTATAAAAAATCCTAAAAAAAAATATTTTACAAAATTAGTGTAATTTTATAGTTAATGGCCGACGGAGGGTCAAAATTGGTGTCAACAGATGTCCTCTTTGTATGGAGATGATGGAAGAATCTTGGACAAAGACGTTGACTCATAGCCAATTTTGTCTCGATCTTCGCACTGCAAAAATGCCGGGTGTAGACAAGGCCGACGCAAAAATCAAAAAGCCCCGGTCGAGTTATGACGACACTGGGATACCATGGTCAAAACACCAAGGCGGACTAATGCGGGCTTAAAGATGTCCCAGTGTCGAGTTATGATGACACTGGGCTATGGTGCAAAAAGTAAAAGAATATAACCGCTTGAACACGGGTGTCTTGCTATGGCTTGTGGTCCGGGTTCTATGGTGATGTGAGCGAGTGGACCGACGCTGAGGCCGTACGCCAATCGTTGGGAAGGTTGGCCCCCAATGATTTCCGGTCATTGAAGAGAAAATCCACGCGTTGTGCTCCCGCTCGCACGCTAAGACTTGAACAAACTGTTAGTGCATAACTGTTAAGGCAAAATGATGATGCATAATTTTAAAGTAATGCAACTGTGAGTAGAAAAGGTTATCCTGCAAAAATATGATGCCTGCTGTGTTGATGCGATGCTGCAAATGTTGTGATTTCGCCCTTGCACGGACGTGTTGCGATTGTGAATGCGGATACGTTGTCCTTGCTGCAACTGCCCCTGCAGACTAAAGCTCAAGAAAGAGGTAGTGCATAACTGCTAAGACAGAATAACAAAGCGTGAATGGGAAAAACGCAATTTTGAGAAAAGAGAAAAATCGTCCCTGTGCAGATGTGATATGCTGATGACGTCGTTGCCTGGACACGATGCTGAATACGTCTCGTTACGACGTATTGGCGGGCGCCGCGTTGCAGACGCACGCCGTTGACGCCGTTGCCTTGACATACGCCGATAACGCCGCTGGACGTGTTGCCGCCGGGCGTCGCGTGACGCACGCGATGGCGATGTCGTTGCCTGGACATAATGTTGCTGGCGTCGTTGTGTAGACGCACGCAATCGACGCCGTCGTCAACGTGTTCCGCCGCGTCGTTGCGTAGACGCATGCCGGCGATGTCGTTGCCTTGACATAATCGCCGATAACGCCGTTGCTCGGACGGGCGATGCCGGGCGTCGTTGCAGACGCACGCCGGCGATGATGTCGTTACTGGACATAATGTTCTTTGGCGTCGTTGTGTGACGCACGCCGACGACGCCGTCGTTACTGGGCGTGTTCCGGCGTCGTTGCGTATGCAATGCCGATGATGTCGTTGCTGCGACATAATGTTGCCGGGCGTCGTTGTGTAGACGCACGCCACGACGCCGTCGTTCGACTGGGCGTGTTCCGCTGGCGTCGTTGCGTAGACGCACGCCGGCGATGTCGTTGCCGACATACGCCGATAACGCCGTTGCTCGGACGTGTTGCCGCCGGCGTCGTTGCGTAGACGCACGCCGATGATGTCGTTATGCGGACATAATCTTTGCCGGCGTCGTTGTGTGACGCACGCCGGCGACGCCGTCGTTCTGGACGTGTTGCCGGCGTCGTTGCGTAGATGCACGCCGATGATGTCGTTGCTCGACATAATGTTGCCGGCGTCGTTGTGTAGACGCACGCCGACGACGCCGTCGTTCGACGTGCCGGCCGGGCGCCGTCGTTGCAGACGCACGCCGGCGATGTCGTTGCCTGGACATAATGCTGATAACGTCGTTGCCTGGACGTGTTGCCGCTGGCGTCGTTGCGTAGACGCAATACTGATGATGTCGTTATGCGGACATAATGCCGGGCGTCGTTGTGTACGCACGCCGGCGACGCCGCGTCGGACGTGCCGCCGGCGTCGTTGCGTAGACGCACGCCGGCGACGCCGTCGTTCGACGGGCCGCCGCCGGGCGTCGTTGCGCAGACGCCGGCGATGTCGTTGCCTTGACATAATGCTGATAACGTCGTTGCTCGGACGTATCGGCCGCTTCCCGTAGAATAAATGCTCCCGCAGTTCGAGCCGAGAAAACGTTAGTGCATACCGCTTAAACAAAATGATAAGCATATAGGATATGTGCACTTTTATGGTAGAGATGTCGCCCCGATACTCGGATGAATACTGAGATATTGTCCTTGCACGGATATGCTAGATGTCGCGGTGACGAATTGCCACGATGCCTTCGGAGTGCGATGCCTTGGTCGCAAATTTGACTTTATGCCCACGCCGTGCTAGACTTTGTCGTGCGTTTTGAACTTTGGATTGTGGATTGTTGTTGCCCTTCGCCATCGCTTTTGCGCCCGCCAATATGAAGAAACTTTTTCGCCGTATTTTCTGCTTTGGCTATTGCGCTTTCTGCTTCTGTTAACATGAAAAAAAACCTGCGCTCAAAGAAAACTTGTGAGTTTTTGGGGGGGGTCGATTTGTATCTGACTTTGCCGCCTTGTCCCTTGATGTCCGCGTGCCTGGCCTGTTTGGGTTTGCAACCCCTGTCTGACCTCTTTGAGATGTTTAGTAGTGCCCCAAAAGCATTTTCCAAAAATGAAATGTTTTCATGAAGTATGCACAAAACATCTTTAGAAATAAACATTTATATGACATGCGTAAAAAATGTAAAAGCCTCGTCTAATTTGCCGAATATGACATGTATTTCGACCAAGCGAACATCTTTTGGAATCCTTGTTATTGCCTCCCTCACAGTGCGCAAAACTGTCTCAATTTCAATGTGTGTCGCGTGGGCGGAACTTAACTTCGTGATGAATTGCTCATATCCCCTTTGTTGCCTGTAGACAAATGGGAAGATTCCTAACGGTGTGACCGAAGCCGATTTAGGCCGCCTACGTATCCCCATGAGGGAATCAGGTCATGACGTAGTTCATTACAAGCGAGATTGGGTAAAATTCTAAAAGTGGGACCGAAGCCGATATGGCCGCCTACGTATCCGCCAAGGGAATCAGGTCATAACGTAGTTCGACATAAAGGGCTTTCTAGTTTGCGGTGAGACCTTATATGGGCTCTATGCATATCCCACCGAGGAATGCACTTTTACAATATAAAGGGATTACACGGAAACAAATACTCCTAGACGTAATATCTCTTCATCAGATCTGCGTTGATAGCCTTGGGCCATACTCGCCATCCATCTCACCAAGATTAGGGCCCTCCACTTAATACTCGATGGACCATGTAGGGCCCTTGCCAATTGGGTGCGAACTTTCCTTTAGCTTCAATTTGATTTGGAAATATGCGTTTCAAAACCAATTGTCCCGGTTTGAATAACCTTGGCCTTACTCTCTTGTTAAAAGCTCTAGCCATTCTGCTTTGATATAGCTGCCCATGACAGATTGCAGTCAACCTTTTTTCGTCAATCAACATCAATTGCTCATAACGATCCTGTATCCACCGGCCGCTCAACTCGGCTTGGATGATTCTCAACGATGGTATTTCCACCTCTGCTGGTAGCACGGCTTCTGTTCCATACACCAAAAGATACGGCGTTGCCCCGGTAGAAGTTCGGATTGTGGTGCGATAACCCAAAAGCGCAAAAGGCAAATTCGTGCCAATGTTTGTAGTTTGATCATCTGCGCAATATCCTCTTGATGTTCTTGTTGGTCGCTTCATCGCTCCATTCATCCGAGGTCGACGAGTGGAATTACGGTGAGTGATCTTGAAATTTCCACATATCTCACGATCAAATTACTGTTGAGATTGGTTCCGTTATCGGTTACAATTGATTCGGAACCCCAAATCGCAAATGATGTTGTGCGAACGAAGTCGACCACCACCTTTTCGCCATCGACCGTGTGATGACGCTTCTACCCATTTAGTGAAATAGTCAATTGCTACGAGGATGAACTGCGCCCATTTGAGGCAACGGGTTCGACGGCCGATGACATCCATGCCCCAGTCGCGAATGGCGAGGAGAACTTGTCACATTAAGCTCACTGGAGGCACTCGAATCAAATCTCCATGAATCTGGCATTGTCGACATTTCTGCACAAAGCGAATACAATCTGTTTCCATCGTCATCCAAAAATAACCTGCTCGCAGAATCTTTTTTGCCAAAGTGAAGCCGTTCATATGAGGTCCACACGTCCCTCCGTGTATCTCTTCTACTAGCTTGCACGCCTCGAGCATCGACACATCTCAATAAGCCCAGATCCGAGTCCTTCGCACACAATTTCCCATTCAAAAGAAATGATTTGCTAGTCTTGAAGTGTCTTCTTACGGATGTTGGTTATGCCTTCGATATTCTCCCGCTTTGAGGTACCTTTTGATGTCATGGTACCATGGATTGCCGTCGCTTTCCTCGCCTATATGGGAGCAATAAGTTCGCCGCTCTAGCACACTCACCGTGATTGGATCGATGTAATTCTTGTCCGATCTTGAATCATGGAGGATAAGGTTGCCAACGCGTCAATAATCTGCTCGATCCTGAACATGCCTAAATTCTATGTGGTGAACCTCTTCGTAATTCCTTCACGCAAAGCGGTAGGGAAGTATCTTCATATTCTTGGTTGCCCATTCGCCATGCACTACGATGGATCGGTAAGTGCGAATCACCTATGACCAGACTCTTGTATGTCCATATCTACGCCATTCCGAGCCCCAATATGCAAGCTTCATATTCCGCCATATTGTTGGTGCATGGAAACTGAAGCCGCGGAAATCGATAATCTTGACTGCTTTCAAAACCAAATCGCTCCAATGCCGACTTTGAAATTTGCCGCTCCATCGAAAAACATCCTCCAACCCGGGTAATCCTCTGAGATATCTTCTCCGACAAACAATACCTCTTCATCAGGAAAATAGGTTCGAAGGGGCTCGTACTCCTCATCGACTGGGTTCTCAGCAAGATGATCAGCTAATGCCTGTCCTTTTACGGCTCTCTGCGTGACGTAGACGATGTCAAACTCGCTCAACATAATTTGCCATTTCGCTAGTTTTCCGGTGGGCATGGTATTATGAAGGATATACTTAAGCGGATCCATCCTCGAAATAAGATAAGTAGTGTATGCCGATAGATAGTGTCTGAACTTCTGGGCGACCCAAGTTAATGCGCAACAAGTACGTTCCAGCAGAGTATAACGAGCTTCATATGCCGTGAACTTCTTACTCAAATAGTATATGGCCTGTTCCTTTTTCCCTGTTTCATCGTGTTGCCCCAACACGCATCCGAAAGCATTTTCTAACACATAAATAGAGTAGCAAAGGTCTCCCTGCTCGAGGCACTAGAATCGGCGGATTAGAAAGGTATTCTTTGATTCTCAAAAGCACATTGCATCATTGTCCACTTGTAGTCGCATCCTTTTTCAATAATTTGAATATCGCTCGCATATCACGCAGATCGGGCTATGAACCTGCTGATGTAGTTGAGGCGACCAAGGAAACTCATCACGTCCTTTTTGCTTTTCGGAGGAGGTAATTCTTGGATGGCTTTTATTTTTGAGGGGTCTAGCTCAATCCCTCTCCTGCTCACTATAAAACCCAACAGCTTCCCTGCGGGAACGCCAAATGCGCACTTTGCAGGATTCAACTTCAAGTTATACTGTCTTAGTCGTTGGAAAAATTTCTTCAAGTTTACCAAATGGTCCTCCTCTTTTCGCGATTTGATGATGACGTCGTCCACATAGACCTCAATTTCTTTATGAATCATGTCATGGAAGATGGTGGTCATGGCTCTCATGTAGGTGGCGCCTGCGTTCTTGAGACCGAACGGCATAACTCGATAATAGTACACCCCCCACGGGGTAGTGAATGCTGTCTTTTCTGCGTCCTCTTCTGCCATAAGGATCTGATGATAGCCTGCAAAGCAATCGACGAACGACTGTAGTTCATGCTTCGCACAATTATCGATGAGTATATGGATGTTAGGAAGAGGAAAGTCATCCTTCGGGCTGGCTCTGTTGAGGTCTCTGTAATCCACGCAGACTCTGACCTTTCCATCTTTCTTCTTTACCGGCACGATATTTGCCAACCAAGTAGGATACTTTGCAACTCGAATTACCTTTGCCTCAAACTGTTTAGACACCTCTTCTTTGACCTTCAAACTCATGTCTGGTTTGATCTTTCTCGGCCTTTGTTTTACGGGGAAATAAGATGGCTCAATAGGTAGCCTGTGTGCGACGATGTCTGTACTCAAACCTGGCATGTCCTCATATGACCAAGCAAACACATCGCATCGCTTGTTTGAGCTCAATTAATTCCTTCTTACGTGACGTTTAGGTGGCGCCGACTCTAGTCTCTTTCACGGCCTCATCGCCTAAGTTTATTAACTCGCTTTCTTCCAAATTTGGTTTAGGCCTATTCTCAAAGTTTTCCACTTGGCTAAGTTCGATCATGGCATTCCTCTTGTTCCTGGGTTATGCTCGTCATTTGAACTTTGTTCGCTGTCTCATTACATGTCATATTCGCGTTATCAACGTGTTTATTAATATGATCATTGAAAGAAAAATGCTTAAAGAATTTAATTTTAACACAAACAAAATCTTTTAAAAAAAGTCGCAAAAATGTCCCGAATTTATGATGAAAGTAAATTGCGAGATTAAAAACATATTAAGAATCATAAATGCATGTCTGTTTTCTTTCTAGATAAAAGGTCACACTGCTAGAACTAATCATAAATTCTACCAAGCTTCTCGGACGGTCAGGACAGGGGTGCAAGTCCAATTATTCAGGCTGTATCCATGCTCTGCAACCCAAATGGTGAGCTCCTTGTGATCTCTTGCAATCATGCAACACCGCCTCATCATCACCTATGAGCAGATTCGGAACCTCACGCAAAATCATCCGGTCATCTTCTCGGATCTGGATGGTGTAGGCTTTGACGAATGACTGACTCAAGGGCGGAATGGGCGCAGGCAAGGGAATGTATCCCTTCTTCCGGAGGTTCGTGGTCACCAAATCCTTCGAAGTGGGCTGGTACCCCAAACCAAAAGTGTCTCTCTTCCCAAACCACTGGATAGGTTACGTGATCCCTTCATACCGATTCCAAGACCTCTCACGCTCGTATCCGCTTTCTTAACATTTCCTTGGCCACCATTTTGAGAGAACGTGGCAGCTGCAATGGCCGGACCCTACTTGCTCTCTTGATCTCATTAATATGAAAAACCGAACCATCCGACTGTTTCACGTCCTCTATGACAGGGATTGCATAATCAGTGTTGATGCTCCCCTTTTTATCTCCAAATACTACCACTTCACTGTGATTCCATATAAACTTTAGGCAATCGATGCAAGTGGGCGGATCGCACCATTTCACCGTGGATCCACGGCCTTCCTATCAACAGGTTGTAACATGTAGCAATATCCAATATTTGAAATTCCACAACGAATTCTGCCGGTCCGATCCGCAGTGTGAAGTCCATCACGCCTTCGACTCCCCTATGGACTCCGTCGAAACCTTTGACTCTGATATGACTTTTACGAATTTCCTTACAGTCTGCCCCCAATTTCAACAGTGTCGTCATGGGACAAATGTTGACGGCTGAGCCTCCATCAATCAAAGATTGTTGAAACAATCTTATTCGCGACTTGGATGGTGATATTCAATGCGAGGTTGTGTTCGACGCCTTGGCGGGTAACTCGTCATCGTGAAAGGTGATTACGCGCCTCTAGTACTGTCCGACCAAAGTCGCCAAGTTCCCGTCTGCATTCTCCGAACGTATGCATCCTTCAACACCTCCATCAATGCAGTCTGTGTGAGGCGTAATGCATTAACAATGAAAGTAGAGAAATATGCTACAAGTTTTCTTTAATCGCTCACGACGGAATACTCTTAGTGGGCATCTTTCTCCAAAATTCCTCGACTTCACCTCACACGGGCTTCTTTGCGGTGCCTCCTTGGCTGCCTCTATAGGTGTAATACCTCACGACCTGGTTATACTGCAGCGGTGACTTCTATGACCCGCTTCCCACTTTCTCCGCGATCCATCTTGATCGGTGGCCCCTTCCCGGGCGCCCGAATAACTGTGATTGAACCTTTATGTCTCGGCGGTGCCCTTTCCAACTCAAATACTGCTTTCTTTCGAGGATTGGTGGCAGGGGCGACGAAAGCAGAAGGTTCGACTCTTCCCTCACTTCGAATCGATCGGATGGTTCCTCCAAGTTGTATTCTCATCGGGCTATCAAGTGCACATTGGCGTTAGTGGTTTGGCAAGGATTATCATGCACGTTTGGGCGTGATCCTTCAACCGAATTACTCCTTCTTTGATCAACTCTTCGATTTTGTCCTCGAGGTAGCAACTTCCGGTGTCATGCCTCGGCTATCCAGTGATACGACAACGCTTATTCTCATCATACCATCTTGGGATAGGGCTAGAATCCTCCACGAATTGGTTGGATCAAACCCGCAGCCGCAGCTTTTCGTATATCCGGGTATGGGTTCAACCGGGGAGTGCGCGGTTCGACGGTCTTCCTTCAAAATTCGTGATTCGTCCGGGCGCATTGGGTGCTCTATGTTGTTGGCGGGCTTGATGGGTGGGTTGATGCGGGCCGATAAATGGGTGCGAAGCGTTATATATGGGTTGCGTGTGGTAGCCGGGTGTGGGGTAGGTGTATAGTGGTGTGAAGTTTTGGTCGGTGTGGTAGTATGGGTTTGATAGGGGGTTCGTATGTTATGAATGCTTCGTTTGCGTTCTTGTACAAACATGGAAGGAAGGCGCTCTTTCTTCCTTGAAGTACCGATCGTTCTCGATCAATCGCCTTATTGTTGCTCGCAATGCCGCTTGATTCGTAATCCCGCCGCTTTAATACCTTCTTCTACGAAGTCACCCATTCGACAACCTTCGCAAAATTTCGCCACGACGCTTATCATCCGCTCATAATAGGTTGCATCCTTCAAAGATTGTACAAATAGTGTG
This sequence comes from Przewalskia tangutica, assembly GCA_029844215.1. Lineage (NCBI taxonomy): Eukaryota > Viridiplantae > Streptophyta > Magnoliopsida > Solanales > Solanaceae > Przewalskia > Przewalskia tangutica. The sequence goes on along the minus strand of CM056718.1, from coordinate 135,885,858 downwards.
GTCATCTCACTCTCCACCATGGGTGGTCAGACTTTTGTCGCTCTGAACGCCACCTCATGGCGTACTCCCTGAAAGTTTCCGTAGACTTCTTTTCCAACTTCATTAGATAGAACCTGTCCACACCGGTTTCTGTGTTGAATCCGAACCGTTCCACAAAGTCTTGGGCCAATGCATTCCAACTATGCCATTTACGCGGATCCTGGCTAGTGTACCAATCTATTGCCTCGCCGGTTAAGCTTCGAATGAACAACTTCATGATGACCGCTGGGTTCTTCCCTACTCCGATCAACTTGTCGCAATATGATCTCAAGTGTGCACGAGGATTTCCCTTCCCATCAAATAAATCGAACTTCGGCACCTTATATCCCACTGGCAGTTCCACATCTGGATGCATGCAAAGATCTTCATAATCTAATCCTTCGTGACCTTTATCCGATCGCATGCCACGAACCGCTTCTTTCAGGCTGTGAATCTCTCGGGCTACGTCATCGTCCATTTTGGCTCGGACTTCCCTTTCCATTTCTTCGTAATGATCCACTTCTTGCGCGGCGGGACGGTAAAGGTTGGGTTTTTGTGTAAGTTAGTATGCAGGTGGTCTGGGCCGGTAGTGGGTATGGTGCGTGGGCATTGGTTGGCTTGGTGATTAGGGCTGATTATGGTGAAGTGAGTAGGCGGAGGCGAGGTACACGGGCGATGGAGGATCATTTTGAAGGTGAGGTTGATGATTGGTTGGCGGGGGCGATTGGGTCAGAATCGCGGCCTTTGTGGGGAGTTTTGGGGGATATGTGGTGGTGGAGGTCGATCTGGGGTGGTCTGCGAGATAGTGGCCCTTTGCTCTGGCATAGGGGTATTCAAACTGATGGATAGGTTGGTCGATTCGTAGCCTCTCCATCTCAACTGCATATCGCCAATCATTGCGGAAATTGAGCAATACATTCTTCCTGACTGGTGATATTCCTCCCTTCTGAAGTTTCTGTTTCGCTGACAGGGATAATTCCCAAACCGTTCGGCTCAGACGCTCCTGAGCCAGTCATATCGTCATTTCTTGCCTTGGATCTGGTGAAGTGTGGATGCTCCGACATTGTTGAGTCAAATACGAACCGACCCTTTGGGAAGATGATAAATCTTTCTAAAAGATGCAACAAACGGCGTTAGCATAAGAACATAATTTGCAAGTATGTAGCAGATATATTGCACACAGCACATCCAAACGTTTCCTAATATGCAAAAAGGGGGGGCCTCTTTGTGCCAGAGGTAGGCCTAAACGTCATATATGCGATAATGATAGATTGGTCCGAGCCATCGGAGAAATGCTTTTATTGGGACTAAAAATAATTAAATTGCAACAATGAAATGTTAAAACTAAAGATCTATTCCTAATGCTACATTGTGCTGTTGGCGAATGTGGCGGTGGTGTTGCTAGGCCCTGCTCCTGCATCTTTCAAATATTGCATGATGTTTTGAAGTTGGTCCCACCTCTCAGGGGGAACGGTGTTGTTCCCTAATCTGCACATTTTTACCCAATTGGTCATGTCGATATCCTCGAAGCCTGGCTTGCCTTTGGGGCTTGGACTGCTGCAATCTTCCTTGAACCATGCATGATTCAGCGTACTCCGCTTGCTCGTATTTGACATCTATTTTCTCAACGTTGTTCCATTCTTCAAGGATTTGCTTTTTCTCGAAAGTGCAATTTGCCCCAAACGCGACCTCTGAATCCTTCATATACGATTGAGCGGGATTACTCGTTTCTTGACCAAATGGCGGAGTACACGCAACGGAGCATATGGTCAAGTCCCTTAATCCGATGAGCTCGATGTAATAACGGTCCTCGCCCTTACATAGGCTTTGTTGATCTCGATAACGATGGTACCTCCATTGCACTTGGTTGCTGGTGCGGGATGCCAGAAATTCATACCAATCCCTAGTACCGACGGGCGAAACAAACCGCTTCATCCTGTCGTAAAAACTTACAATCCTATAATCATTGCTAAAACAAATGTCTGTCATATTCGATCGCTGATAAAAGTGTTCCATGGCCCACATCTGTAAGATGAGATTGCATCCCTCGAAGAAATTGGTTTCCCTTCGCTTGCATTTTCCTAGAGCTCGAAATATCTCAGCTAGAATCATGGGAACCAAAGTAAGTTGCGTGCCATTAATGCCTTCAAAAACCATCCGGGTCACAGAACATATGCAAGTACTGATCCGTCCGTGTTCAAGGGGAAACACTAGAGTGCCTAATAGAGCAACGGTGAATGCGGTATGTCGTCTAGTTTTCCATTGTCCCAGACTGCAAGAAAACTCCTTTCGGAATGACTGATAGCTATCTTGGCGACCATATCTCTCGTACAGATAATCTAGGGAAACCCAATTGTTCTCGAAGCAACGGAGTTCCTTTGTGTTTTTTAGGCCCATGTAATGCAAGAATCTCTTTCCAGATTGATTATAAGGGATGATTTGCCCTCTGTCTTGGTAAGCTAGGCTCGTGAAGTAGTTGATCTCCTCCAACGTGGGGGTGAGTTCGAAGTCTCGAAATCTGAACACTGCCTTATCCGGATCCCAGAACTGAATTAAGGCCCTAACTATGTGTTGATCCGGAGCGATGTCAAACAAAGCCGTGAGACAACCTAATTTGCTTCTGATAATCATTTTACTGCTGCCGTCGAAATTCTCCCACCAAACCTTTAGCTTTGTCGGAACACCGCTTACCATTCTGACCTCCGGGATTATTGGAATACCGCTCATCCTATACATAAACAGAAGTAAAAATGCAAAATTTCCCAATGTTAGCATGTCACGTTGGGCTCGGATTCGTCCATTAATATCACGTAGCACATAATATGTTGTTGGTCGTTGGGTCGTGAGAAACCCTTCGACAATTGGGCGGGCCTCCTAATTGTGGTGTCGATACCAAGGACCGACCCACCTAAGGTAAATGCATGCATGACTTAGTATGAAGGGTGGTATAGCTCTATCCTAAGTTGCTAAGATTTGGCTTTTCTAGACGCGAGTTCCCGAGCGACAACTCGAGTGAGAAGGCTACGCGCCACCGGTTAGACCAGGGCACTCCACGTATATTACCAACTCTCCTAAATTTGGATTTTGAAGAAAGAATTTTCTCGATGCACCCAGCGCACCTCGCATGTAGTGTGTGTTTGTGTGAATTTTCCAGAGTGGAAGAAATATGAGCGGAATGCCAGTTTAAGGAAAGCAGTAAAGCATGTAGCAATTAAACAGTTAAACATACAAAATTAAGCGAGCAATTTTAAGGCATTTAAAGCAAACAAATAAAGCTAAGCAATAATAAACCTAGGTTTGTTATGGTCAAGAACCTAAAATCCCCAGCGGAGTCGCCATTTCTGTCGCGCCCTTTTTCGACCGCGGCATTTATTTTCTAAACTCCTGCTCAGATTAAAAGGTTAGAAAATAAAATAATAAAAATGCTAAAAGAAAGTTAAAGAAATGTTTAAAGTATTAAAAATGCTAAAGAAGTTTGCTAGAGTGCTAAGGGTTCGCGGAGTCGCCACCTAATTAATTTGGGTGAATTAGGACACCTAAATGTTTAACTAGTTTAAAGTAAAACATTAACTCCATTTTAATGGTCTGCTAAACTTAATGAGATTCTGGGTAAGGGTTCTTTATTAATCTAGAGGGAAGGGGTTAGGCACCCTCTAAGATCCGCTAACTTACGGTTATCCTGCCAAACCTAGGTTTAATTATTATGCCAAGAATGCAATGCAAGTTGCAAAGGGTATTTGAGTGGAGAGCATTTAGAATATGAAATGTATTATTACTTAATATAAAATATGGCGCCAAAATACGTAAAGTAGGTTTAGTAAAAACATGCATTTAGAAAGTAATTATACTTAATATAAAATATAGCGCCAAAATACATAAAGTTGGTTTAGTGAAAGCATGCATTTATAAAGTAACTAGAAGAACTTATTCTATAACATACTCATACTGCTTAGTATAATATATGCGAATTGTTATGACAACATCAGATGCTAAAAAAAATAAAAACGTCTTTTATGCAGCAGAATACATTTTTTTTTTTGTTATGAATATCAACAAGTGTTTATAAGAATATGAGTTTCTCATGTTAGAATTTAGTGACAAATAATGTTTTGACTACCTAAATAGTTATGTGGATGGAGGATTACTAAATAGTTTGATTATAACTTAAGCAAGCTAGAATAATCAACTAAATGGGGAAAAGCAAATTTTTAATGTTAAGCCACTTTATAATCTATTGGCTCAAGGTTTAACTATTACGAATATCCTACTAATTAATGTAGCGTTAGACATATAATTTACAACAAATAAATGAATGGGGGCGGGGTAGAAAATAATTAGAAGGACTCGAGGAATGGCGATGTCATTCGCCGGCAGGTTGGAATTTCTGATGCGGATAGCAAGATGCACATAGATGTGGGTTTCACATTTACTATAGTCTCGTCATGAGACTCTTGTTGCTCCGACGCGTTTCATGCAAAGTAAGAGAAGATAAGGATTAGTACATGCTTACGATAATAAGTATAGGCACAAACAGTTATTTCCCGACATAAAAAAAATATATTAGCCCAAACTGGGCCTTAGTGAAACAGTAGCCCACCGCAGCACAGCAGGCCCAAACATTGTTTTCGGATCAAAGGAATATATCAGAGTATGTATTCATACGACAGGCCCAATTAAAAACATCTTTATTCATGCATGTGTAAGCCTATGTTGATATAAAGAGAGGTATAAGGAAACTGATATACATGAAATATAAATGATATACCTAAATCCCTATCCCCTTATATGCTGACTTAACGTGAAAGCTAGTATACTCATAATATTCGAAGTAAATATGATACACCTGAAGGTATACAAAGATATACGACTCTTGTATATACTACAAGGCAGCAAGCACTTAATCATGCAGAGGAATGAAAACACAAGTTCATTCATTTTTTTTTTCTAATACAAGAGCACACACTCACTAAGTCAAGCAGCATACTTTGTGGTATAAGGGAGATAAACTCTGAATTAATGACTTGGAAAGAAATAGACTCAATTTATGCATAAACAAGTCAATACCTATATGTTGATATGGTTTCGCAAGACAGACTTCTCTAATTAAGATAAAGCCTCATGCCATCAACAAAAAAAATGAAAAGGAAGGAATTGAAATTTCAAGGTTTGCCCCTAGACACTATTTAAGATCAAGAGGATGGGGTATTGACCTATGTCAGACTAGGGTATCACATTACAGGAGACCGAAGAGATGTTGCGCAATTATACCATGGTCAGGCCAAAACAATTTCCAGTTTACACATGCCTAATAACTTGGTACAACAGACAGGTCTAACAAGGATCGTTTGAACTAAGCTAAGCATACACAATCGCATACATGTTCTAAGTATGTAAGGTAAGCAGGCAATTAGTCTAGCAGACAGACAGGGATGTCCTAACGACAAAAATAAGATGACCTTTTAGACATGAAACTACTCAAGTTATGGCAGAACTCATATAACCTCAAACATGTTCCCTGCTGGCAGACCATAACTGAACCAAACAAACCAGGACCAAACTCATGGACAAAACTAAGAAGACACACAAAGGTCGTACTTATACCTAAGAAATTGAACACAAGTGCATGGATACATGAGAGGGGAAGACATAACATCATTTTAAGCATCTAACACATTTTTTACACAGGAGATGTTTAACGACACAGGTTGCGATCTCGACAGACAGACACTATGTGACCATAAATATGCTAGAACAGTGCAACCGAGCCTACCATAACTCGAAATTAACAACCTATATGGCCTACTGTTTAGATATAACCTAATCGATATTTATAATCCAAATATGAATCAGACAAGTAAATCAGAGTTAACAGGTGAAGCAATACTAGCAAGAATAACTAATGTATATATAACAAGATGCACACAAATTTACATGACGAGAGCAAAATTCAAAGGGATTTTGATTTTACCTTCTCCGGACAGCGAATCGGGGCAGCGTATCAAGTCGTCGGCTCGCTCGGGTTTCGGGTTTTGGGCTTGCAATGTGAATGAAAGGGGAGGATTTTGTTTGCTGGTTCTGGGCTGGGACCTGTGTTCTTTGAATAGCCCTCGTGCTCGCCGTCATTGCTCTTTGGATCGCTTTCGTTCTTTGCTTTGAATGTTTTCCTCCCTTCGTCTTGCATGTGCTTCTTATAGCCCCCTATTTGGGCTCCAAGTTAGGTAAGGTAAAGGCTGATTTTTGGCTGAGATTGGTATGCGATTTCGTTCGATTTCAAGTGGTTCGATTTATGGAAAGTATTTATCACGGTTTTGGACTGATTCGTACTGATTTGTTAAGGATTTGCGGGCTATTTTTGGGTCGATTCTCGTGGTTCTTGTTATGGTAAGCTTGAAAACAATTTTGGGATATTTGAGGGAATCTGGAGATTCGCGGTTCTTGTAGATGGTAAGGGGTGTGCTGGCTGTGTATACATGGGTAAGGAAGAGGGTTGCCATATTCTCAGCCGAAAATCCGGCGAGAATATCGGGTTTTCCGATGAAGGCGGCGATGGAAACTTTAGGTTTAGGTTTTCGTTTTTTTAGGGCTATTCGTAGTGGGCGTTTGAGGGAGATGGGCGAAGGAAATCCGAGGGCTTATGGGTCATGGTAAGAATAAAGGGTATGGGGCGTGTGGGCTTGCGGGTTTTGGGCCGGGGCGACGGGTAATTTAAGGGCTGAGTAGTTAGTTAAGGGTAGAGTTTAATTAGGTATTTAATTAGGCTTTTAATTAGTGAGTTATTAGTATTAAATTAGTGATAGATTAATTAGTTTTAGGCTTAGTTAATTAATTAGCTAGTTAATTCTAGGTAAGTGTATTATTAATTAATTAACAAATGTGATTAAATTAATTAGGTGCTTTATTATAATTATCTAGGTGCTACATTAGTCTAATTATTTAGGTGTTAAATTAGTCTAATTTCGAGTTATAAAACTATTACGATAATAAATGCGGGCGTGTTAATTAATTAAAGAATAAAGACGGACGTGCTAATTAATTAATGCTTAATATTTTAGAATGCGGCGCTACTTATCTAAAATCTTATTATTATGCATTATTGCGAAGTTAAAAATAAAATTGAATTGAGTTTAGATTAAATTATTTAAATGCTAAATGCAAGTATGATATTTTTTAAAGCTTTTATAAATGCGACGCTATTAAATGCATGTATTAGGTAAAAAAAATTGATTTTAAATTACAAATGATTACTAATAAATGCGGCTATGCTACCTGACACGACGTTACCGCTACATTATTTATTTTATGCATTTATTAATTATTTAAGAATTACGACAAAGCTTAAAGTTAATTAATGCGGGCGCGAGACTCGTAGTGCTTAAAACTCTACGTAAGACGCGATGTCATTATTAAATTAATTATTTATGCCTGTATTTAATGTTCTATTCGCTGCATTTTATTATAAAAAATCCTAAAAAAAAATATTTTACAAAATTAGTGTAATTTTATAGTTAATGGCTGGACGGGAGGGTCAAAATTGGGTGTCAACAAGAAGCTACAATATCAAAACCAAACCGTGTTCCTATGGCTCGACAAGGAGTTGGATCAAAAGGCCAAAGGATTCGCCTACTCACCAACCATTTCAAAGTAGGGATGACCAACTCTGATGGACATTTCTACCATTATAGTGTAAGCATTCATCTATTTATAATACAATGTGCAATGCTATGTTCGACTTGAATAAATTTCAATCTAAACTGGATAAGAAATGATCATTATTGTCTCAGGTTGCTCTTAATTATGAAGATGGAAACCCCGTAGAGGTAAAAGGCATTGGGCGAAAAATTCTTGACAAGGTCCAACAAACATATTCAATGGAGTTAGTGACAAAGACTTTGCATATGACGGGAGAAGAGCACATTCACAATAGGTAATTGCACGGGAACAAGTTCGAATTCTTGTTGTGTTGGAAGATATCTCTTCATCGCCTAGTGCGATCTTGCATTTCTTTTTGCATTAGTAATAATTGTTTTCATTCTAATATAAATCCAATTGTAATTATCAACTAAAGCTTTGTTCATGTGTACATAAGCACTCGAGGTGGCATTTCAAAGGAGCCCTGAAGTTGATAGGAAGAGGTCGAAGAGGCAGCCTTGGTCGAAGGCATACAAAGTGGTAATTAAATATGCTGCAAAAATACCCATGCAAGCCATTGATAATGCATCATGGGACAAGATCGTGAATGCATCAAGAGGTCGTGAGAGTGCTTGACATAGTTCTGAGGCAGCATGCTGCCAAGCGGTATGGAATTTGCTTAATTTTTGGTTTGATAACTTATTCTGGTTTACTAAAACTCATGTTTTTATTACAGGGGCTGTCTTATTGTGCGCCAATCCTTTTTCCACAACGAGCCTAGAAACTTCGTTGATCTTGGTGGAGGAGTTTTAGGATGCCGAGGTTTCCACTCAAGCTTCCGCGCCACACAGGAAGGCCTTTCATTGAACATGGGTAAACTGTTATCCAGAAAATTACTACATTTTCTCACCTCTAGAAAATCACTATCTTATGGTTTTTGAATTCGCAGATGTATCAACAACAATGATTGTGAAGCCAGGGCCAGTTATAGATTTCCTTCTTGCAAATCAAAATGCAAGAGATCCTTACCAGATTGATTGGTCCAAGGTAACTATTACTCATACTCTTTTTCCTTGCAACAGTATCTTTTTAATTTTAACTTTTTAATTTTTCATATTTGCTCCTCTGTCCAGGCAAAGAGGATGCTGAAGAGTCTGAGGATCAAGGCCAGCCACTCAAATAGGGAATTCAAAATCACCGGCCTCACAGAAAAGCCTTGCAAAGAGCAGACGTCAGTTTGTTCATTATAAATCCATTTTTTCCTTTTCACGTTGTCTTGACTGATTTGCTATCGAGCACATATTAAATCCCAGTTGTTTTGCATTTAAGTTTCATGTTGAAGCAGAAAGGTGCAAATGGAGAAGTGCAAGAGGTTGAACTGACTGTTTATGAGTATTTCACTCATCATCGCCATATTCCTTTGCCATATTCTGGAGATTTTCCTTGCATTAACGTTGGGAAACCCAAGCATCCCACTTTTATTCCTCTCGAGGTACTAGACAATTTACTCCTAATGTATGCAGCCAGCTTAAGGTTGTTACCTTACAATTTTTCCTTCTGTCTTGTCAGCTTTGCTTTCTGGTGTCTCTGCAGCGCTACACCAAGGCGCTGTCCAATCTACAAAGAGCTTCCCTTGTAGAAAAATCCCGACAAAAGCCCCAAGAAAGGATGAGGACGTTGATCGAGGTAAGTTCTTGATTCAATTGCAGCTTGTACTTATTCATTCTAGCTGTGCATTTCACAATCACATAAAATTGCAGGCTCTTAAGACCAACAACTATAAGGCTGACCCTCTTCTTGGATCTGCTGGAGTTTCGATCAATGATCAGTTTACTCAAGTTGAAGGTCGTGTCTTGCCAACTCCAAAGGTGACATAGTCGATGTTCCATGTCCTGCTGTTGTTGATCTCTTGTCATTTTTAATTGCTAAAAGTTTCTCAGGTTGCACCTTAGATTGTAGAATTCGAGTCTGTACACTATGACTGACAGGACTGGCCTTTTCATTACTTTTACTACAGTTGAGGGTAGGGAATAAACAAGACTTGTTTCCTACAAAAGGAAAGTGGAATTTTAACCAGAAGGTAGATATCTTGCTCAGCATTTTTTACTTTCTTTCCATGTCAATCAAGACTAGTCCTTTGATTGGAGTCGTACCAACACAGCAATTGGTTGAACCGGTCAAACTGGAGCGTTGGGCAGTTGTGACTCTTGAACTATCCATTATAAACACTCCCCCAAATCTCTGCAAAAAATAAAGAGAAACGATAGTTCAAGAGTCAGGATAAAGAATTTAGCTGAATATAAATGGATTTTAATTCTATCTGCCTCGCAATTGGGAGATTAATGTTAATAATCGATTGTAGAAAGGGGACTTACGGGTCGGGTTTTCGCAGAGGAAAATGGCGGCGGGTGTCCGAAACCGGTCCGAAATTCAGAGAATGAAAAAAAATCAAGTTTTTATTAAGTAACAAATCAACATATTAAAGATAAATAACATGCATGTATTATAGGAAATTAGGATGAACATAATTGAAGACCCTTGTCTAAGAATGGAAGGGGGTGGGGAAGAGAGCCGCAGTTGTGGAGATTTTTGGGGTCCCGTTTTTTATTTAGGTTTCCTTTGGGCGAAATGGATGGAACTACAATGGTCTGGGGAAAAGAATGGGAAATCAGGTGGTCTTTTTCATTGGTGGGTTGTCACGAACGTATTAGGTAAATATACTAAATAATGGGTTAGGCTTGGTTTTAGGGGAAATAGGATGGGCCGGAAGAAAAAGGGATTTAGGTATAAGAAATTAGGGTGGTATTTTATAGTGGTTGTGGTTAGGGCTGCACAAATTTCGGTCCGGTCCGATTTTTCGGTCCGGTCTTCGGTCCCTGTTTTTTAAGAAATCGATTTTCGATCCGGTCCGGTCCGGTCCGGTCCGGACCGAAAATATATATATATATATATATATATATATATATATATTTATAATATATATAATATATATAATTCCTAATATATATAATATATATAATTTATAATTTTCTAAATTCCTAATATATATAATTCCTAATTTTATAAATTTCTAATATATAATATTATATAATTCCTAGTTCCGGTCTGGTTTTAAAAATTGAATTTACAATACTGAAATTGACATTCTCGGACGCGGTGGCACGCAATTTTTACGTTGAAATCTATTGTAAATCGCGGGATATTTAGATTTGAAAATTGGAAAAACGTAGCGATTTGGGGGGAAAGAGAAATTGAGGGGCAATGGACGTTTTTGGAGAAATCCGGTGAAGCAAACGGACCAATTAATCATGTTGATATCTGTTAAAATTGCATCATGCTACCATATTAAATCATATCACATTTTGTGTTTTCTTATTTCCCGGTACCAATTAAAATATTGATTAGTGAATATGAAGTCACTTACTGATCATTTATAGAGGCATTGACAAACTGACTTGATTATATATAGGTTTTTTCCCACCTAAAAGATGACATCAGACGGTTTATAAAGCTAATGGCACTTACAATTCCATTATCGTTGCTTTTAACCTCTCCGAATAAATTAATGAATTGAGTTTAGTTCCTTTAGTCTTACGTTAGTAGAAATGGCATCGCCAAAAGAAGCTACAATATCAAAACCAAACCGTGTTCCTATGGCTCGACAAGGAGTTGGATCAAAAGGCCAAAGGATTCGCCTACTCACCAACCATTTCAAAGTAGGGATGACCAACTCTGATGGACATTTCTACCATTATAGTGTAAGCTTTCATCTATTTATAATACAATGTGCAATGCTATGTTCGACTTGAATAAATTTCAATCTAAACTGGATAAGAAATGATCATTATTGCCTCAGGTTGCTCTTAATTATGAAGATGGAAACCCCGTAGAGGTAAAAGGCATTGGGCGAAAAATTCTTGACAAGGTCCAACAAACATATTCAATGGAGTTAGCTGACAAAGACTTTGCATATGACGGGGAGAAGAGCCTGTTCACAATAGGTGCACTGCCTGGGAACAAGTTCGAATTTACTGTTGTGTTGGAAGATATCTCTTCATCGTATAGGTGCAGTGCTGCATTTCTTTTTGCATTAGTAATAATTGTTTTCATTCTAATATAAATCCAATTGTAATTATCAACTAAAGCTTTGTTCATGTGTACAGAAGCACTCGAGGTGGCAGCCCTAAAGGGAGCCCCAGTGAAGTTGATAGGAAGAGGTCGAAGAGGCAGCCTTGGTCGGAGGCATACGAAGTGGTAATTAAATATGCTGCAAAAATACCCATGCAAGCCATTGCCAATGCATCATGGACAAGATCGTGAATGCATCAAGAGGTCGAGAGTGCTTGACATAGTTCTCGAGGCAAAGACGCAGTATGGAATTTGCTTAATTTTTGGTTTGATAACTTATTCGTTTACTAAAACTCATGTTTTTATTACAGGGCTGCCTTATTGTGCGCCAATCCTTTTTCCACAACGAGCCTAGAAACTTCGTTGATCTTGGTGGAGGAGTTTTAGGATGCCGAGGTTTCCACTCAAGCTTCCGCGCCACACAGGAAGGCCTTTCATTGAACATGGGTAAACTGTTATCCGTAAAATTACTACATTTTCTCACCTCTAGAAAATCACTATCTTATGGTTTTTGAATTCGCATGTATCAACAACAATGATTGTGAAGCTGTACGCTTATAGATTTCCTTCTTGCAAATCAAAATGCAAGAGATCCTTACCAGATTGATTGGTCCAAGGTAACTATTACTCATACTCTTTTTCCTGGCAACAATATCTTTTTAATTTTAACTTTTTAATTTTTCATATTTGCTCCTCCGTCTGTGCAAAGAGGACGTCAAGAGTCCGAGGATCAAGGCCACCACTCAAATAGGAATTCAAAATCACCGCCTCACGTAAAAGCCTTGCAAAGAGCGCACGCCGCTTGTTCATTATAAATCCATTTTTTCCTTTTCACGTTGTCTTGACTTATTTGCTATCGAGCACATATTAAATCCCAGTTGTTTTGCATTTAAGTTTCATGTTGAAGCAGAAAGGTGCAAATGGAGAAGTGCAAGAGGTTGAACTGACTGTTTATGAGTATTTCACTCATCATCGCCATATTCCTTTGCCATATTCTGGAGATTTTCCTTGCATTAACGTTGGGAAACCCAAGCATCCCACTTTTATTCCTCTCGAGGTACTAGACAATTTACTCCTAATGTATGCAGCCAGCTTAAGGTTGTTACCTTACAATTTTTCCTTCTGTCTTGTCAGCTTTGCTTTCTGGTGTCTCTGCAGCGCTACACCAAGGCGCTGTCCAATCTACAAAGAGCTTCCCTTGTAGAAAAATCCCGACAAAAGCCCCAAGAAAGGATGAGGACGTTGATCGAGGTAAGTTCTTGATTCAATTGCAGCTTGTACTTATTCATTCTAGCTGTGCATTTCACAATCACATAAAATTGCAGGCTCTTAAGACCAACAACTATAAGGCTGACCCTCTTCTTGGATCTGCTGGAGTTTCGATCAATGATCAGTTTACTCAAGTTGAAGGTCGTGTCTTGCCAACTCCAAAGGTGACATAGTCGATGTTCCATGTCCTGCTGTTGTTGATCTCTTGTCATTTTTAATTGCTAAAAGTTTCTCAGGTTGCACCTTAGATTGTAGAATTCGAGTCTGTACACTATGACTGACAGGACTGGCCTTTTCATTACTTTTACTACAGTTGAGGGTAGGGAATAAACAAGACTTGTTTCCTACAAAAGGAAAGTGGAATTTTAACCAGAAGGTAGATATCTTGCTCAGCATTTTTTACTTTCTTTCCATGTTGAATCATTACTAGTCCTTTGATTGAGTCGCACTCAACACAACAATTGGTTGAACAGGCCAAACCGAGCGCTGGTTGTGACTCTTGAACTATCCATTATAAACACTCCAAATCTCTCGCAAAAATAAAGAGAACGATAGTTCAAGAGTCGATAAAGAATTTAGTTGAATATAAATGGATTTTAATTTATCCGCCGCAAATTGGGAGATTAATGTTAATAATCGATTGTAGAAAGGGACTTACGGTCGGGTTTTCGCAGAGGAAAATGGCGCGTGTCCAAACCGTCCAACTTCAGAGAATGAAAAAAAATCAAGTTTTTATTAAGTAACAAATCAACATATAAAAGATAAATAACATGCATGTATTATAGGAAATTAGGAATTAGGATGAACATAATTGAAGACCCTGTCGAAGAATGGAAGGGGTGGGGAATAGAGCCGCGATTGTGGAGATTTTTGGGGTCCCGTTTTTTATTTAGGTTTCCTTTGGGCGAAATGGATGGAACTATGGGCTGGTCTGGGGGAAAAGAATGGGGAAATTGGGCTGGTCTTTTTCTTTGGCTGGGGTTGGCCGAACGGGTATTAGGTAAATATACTAAATAATGGGTTAGGCTTGGTTTTAGGGGAAATAGGATGGGCCGGACGAAAAAGGGATTTGGGTATAAGAAATTAGGGTGGTATTTTATAGTGGTTGTGGTTAGGGCTGCACAAATTTCGGTCCGGACCGAACCGGACCGAGAAATTCGGTCCGGTCTTCGGTCCCTGTTTTTTAAGAAATCGGTTTTCGGTCCGGTCCAGATTCGGTCCGGTCCGGACCGATTTTTTTTTATTTTTATAATATATATAATATATATAATTCCTAATATATATAATATATATAATTTATAATTTTCTAAATTCCTAATATATATAATTCCTAATTTTATAAATTTCTAATATATATAATTCCTAATTTTATAAATTTCTAATATATAATATTATATAATTCCGGGTCGTGTTACGGGGCCCGTTTTTTTTAAAAAATTGAATTTACAATACTGAAATTGACATTCTCGGACGCGGTGGCACGCAATTTTTACGTTGAAATCTATTGTAAATCGCGAGATATTTAGATTTGAAAATTGGAAAAACGTAGCGATTTGGGGGAAAAGAGAAATTGAGGGGCAATATGGACGTTTTTGGAGAAATCCGGTGAAGCAAACGGACCAATTAATCATGTTGATATCTGTTAAAATTGCATCATGTTACCACATTAAATCATATCACATTTTGTGTTTTCTTATTTCCCGGTACCAATTAAAATATTGATTAGTGAATCTGAAGTCACTTACTGATCATTTATAGAGGCATTGACAAACTGACTTGATTATATAGAGATTTTTCCTACCTAAAAGATGACATCAGACGGTTTATAAAGCTAATGGCACTTACAATTCCATTATCGTTGCTTTTAACCTCTCCGAATAAATTAATGAATTGAGTTTAGTTCCTTTAGTCTTACGTTAGTAGAAATGGCATCGCCAAAGAAGAAGCTACAATATCAAAACCAAACCGTGTTCCTATGGCTCGACAAGGAGTTGGATCAAAAGGCCAAAGGATTCGCCTACTCACCAACCATTTCAAAGTAGGGATGACCAACTCTGATGGACATTTCTACCATTATAGTGTAAGCTTTCATCTATTTATAATACAATGTGCAATGCTATGTTCGACTTGAATAAATTTCAATCTAAACTGGATAAGAAATGATCATTATTGCCTCAGGTTGCTCTTAATTATGAAGATGGAAACCCCGTAGAGGTAAAAGGCATTGGGCGAAAAATTCTTGACAAGGTCCAACAAACATATTCAATAGAGTTAGCTGACAAAGAGTTTGCATATGACGGGGAAAAGAGCCTGTTCACAATAGTGCAATCGCTCGGGAACAAGTTCGAATTTACTGTTGTGTTGGAAGATATCTCTTCATCGTCTAGGTGCAGTGCTGCATTTCTTTTTGCATTAGTAATAATTGTTTTCATTCTAATATAAATCCAATTGTAATTATCAACTAAAGCTTTGTTCACGTATACGAAGCACTCGAGGTGGCAAAGGAGCCCTGAAGTTGATAGGAAGAGATCGAAGAGGCAGCCTTGGTCGAAGGCATACAAAGTGGTAATTAAATATGCTGCAAAAATACCCATGCAAGCCATTGCCAATGCATCATGGACAAGATCGTGAATGCATCAAGAGGTCGCGAGAGTGCTTGACATAGTTCGAGGCAAGACGCCGCTGGTATGGAATTTGCTTAATTTTTGGTTTGATAACTTATTCTGGTTTACTAAAACTCATGTTTTTATTACAGGGGCTGCCTTATTGTGCGCCAATCCTTTTTCCACAACGAGCCTAGAAACTTCGTTGATCTTGGTGGAGGAGTTTTAGGATGCCGAGGTTTCCACTCAAGCTTCCGCGCCACACAGGAAGGCCTTTCATTTAACATGGGTAAACTGTTATCCAGAAAATTACTACATTTTCTCACCTCTAGAAAATCACTATCTTATGGTTTTTGAATTCGCAGATGTATCAACAACAATGATTGTGAAGCCAGGGCCAGTTATAGATTTCCTTCTTGCAAATCAAAATGCAAGAGATCCTTACCAGATTGATTGGTCCAAGGTAACTATTACTCATACTCTTTTTCCTAGCAACAATATCTTTTTAATTTTTCATATTTGCTCCTCTGTCCAGGCAAAGAGGATGATGAAGAGTCTGAGAATCAAGGCCAGCCACTCAAATAGGGAATTCAAAATCACCGGCCTCACAGAAAAGCCTTACAAAGAGCAGACGTCATTTTGTTCATTATAAATCCATTGTTTCCTTTTCACGTTGTCTTGACTGATTTGCTATCGAGCACATATTAAATCCCAGTTGTTTTGCATTTAAGTTTCATGTTGAAGCAGAAAGGTGCAAATGGAGAAGTGCAAGAGGTTGAACTGATTGTTTATGAGTATTTCACTCATCATCGCCATATTCCTTTGCCATATTCTCGAGATTTTCCTTGCATTAACGCTGGGAAACCCAAGCATCCCACTTTTATTCCTCTCGAGGTACTAGACAATTTACTCCTAATGATGCAACAATTTAAGGTTGTTACCTTACAATTTTTCCTTCCGCCTTGTCACTTTGCTTTCTGGTGTCTCTCAGCTACACCAAGGCGCACTCCAATCTACAAAGAGCTTCCTTGTAGAAAAATCCCACAAAAGCCCCAAGAAAGGATGAGGACGTTGATCGAGGTAAGTTCTCGATTCAATCGCAGCTTGTACTTATTCATTCTAGCCGTGCATTTCACAATCACATAAAATTGCGTGCTCTTAAGACCAAAGAACTATAAGTGACCCTCTTCTTCGATCTCACTGGAGTTTCGATCAATGATCGCTTTACTCAAGTCAAGGTCGTGGTTCGCTAACTCTAAAGGTGACATAGTCGATGTTCCATGTCCTGCTGTTGTTGATCTCTTGTCATTTTTAATTGCTAAAAGTTTCTCAGGTTGCACCTTAGATTGTAGAATTCGAGTCTGTACAATATGACTGATAGGACTGGCCTTTTCATTACTTTTACTACAGTTGAGGGTAGGGAATAAACAAGACTTGTTTCCTACAAAAGGAAAGTGGAATTTTAACTGGCGTAGATATCTTGCTCAAAGATTTTTACTTTCTTTCCATGTCGAATCAAGATTAGTCCTTTGATTGAGTCGCATCAACACAAAGAATTGGTTGAACCGGCCAAACCGAGCGTTGGGCGCTTGTGACTCTTGAACTATCCATTATAAACACCCCCAAATCTCTCGCAAAAATAAAGAGAACGATAGTTCAAGAGTCGATAAAGAATTTAGTCAATATAAATGGATTTTAATTTATCCGCTCGCAATCGGGAGATTAATGTTAATAATCGATTGTAGAAAGGGACTTACGGGTCGGGTTTTCGCAGAGGAAAATGGCGCGTGTCCAAACCGTCCAAATTCAGAGAATGAAAAAAAATCAAGTTTTTATTAAGTAACAAATCACCATCTAAAAGATAAATAACATGCATGTATTATAGGAACTTAGGAATTAGGATGAACATAATTGAAGACCACACAAGAATGGAAGGGGGGAAGAGAGTCATGGCCATGGAGATTTTGGGTCCTGCTTTTTATTTAGGTTTTCTGGGCGAAATGGATGGAACTATGGGTCTCTGGGGAAAAGAATGGGAAATGGCTGGTCTTTTCTTTGGTCAGTCACGAACGTATTAGGTAAATATACTAAATAACGGGTTAGGCTTGGTTTTAGGAAATAGACGGGCGGACGAAAAAGTGGATTTGGGTATAAGAAATTAGGGTGGTATTTTATAGTGGTTGTGGTTAGGGCTGCACAAATTTCGGTCCGGACCGAACCGGACCGAGAAATTCGGTCCGGTGTTCGGTCCCTGTTTTTTAAGAAATCGGTTTTCGGTCCGGTCTGGACCGATTTTTTTTTATAATATATATAATATATATAATATATATAATTCCTAATATATATAATATATATAATTTATAATTTTCTATATTCCTAATATATATAATTCCTAATTTTATAAATTTCTAATATATAATATTATATAATTCGGCTGGGTTCCGGCCTGCTTTTTTTTAAAATTGAATTTACAATACCGAAATTGACATTCTCGACGCTGTGGCACACAATTTTTACGTTGAAATCTATTGTAAATCGCGAGATATTTAGATTTGAAAATTGGAAAAACGTAGCGATTTAGGGGGAAAAGAGAAATTGAGGGGCAATATGGACGTTTTTGGAGAAATCCGGTGAAGCAAACGACCAATTAATCATGTTGATATCTTAAAATTGCATCATGTTACCACATTAAATCATATCACATTTTGTGTTTTCTTATTTCCTGCATCAATTAAAATATTGATTAGTGAATCAAGTCACTTATCGATCATTTATAGAGGCATCGACAAACCGACTTGATTATATATAGGTTTTTTCCACCTAAAGATGACATCAGACGGTTTATAAAGCTAATGGCACTTACAATTCCATTACTGTTGCTTTTAACCTCTCTGAATAAATTAATGAATTGAGTTTAGTTCCTTTAGTCTTACGTTAGTAGAAATGGCATCGTCAAAAGAAGAAGCTACAATATCAAAACCAAACCGTGTTCCTATGGCTCGACAAGGAGTTGGATCAAAAGGCCAAAGGATTCGCCTACTCACCAACCATTTCAAAGTAGGGATGACCAACTCTGATGGACATTTCTACCATTATAGTGTAAGCTTTCATCTATTTATAATACAATGTGCAATGCTATGTTCGACTTGAATAAATTTCAATCTAAACTGGATAAGAAATGATCATTATTGCCTCAGGTTGCTCTTAATTATGAAGATGGAAACCCCGTAGAGGTAAAAGGCATTGGGCGAAAAATTCTTGACAAGGTCCAACAAACATATTCAATGGAGTTAGCTGACAAAGACTTTGCATATGACGGGGAGAAGAGCCTGTTCACAATAGGTGCACTGCCTGGGAACAAGTTCGAATTTACTGTTGTGTTGGAAGATATCTCTTCATCGTCTAGGTGCAGTGCTGCATTTCTTTTTGCATTAGTAATAATTGTTTTCATTCTAATATAAATCCAATTGTAATTATCAACTAAAGCTTTGTTCATGTGTACAGAAGCACTCGAGGTGGCAGCCCTAAAGGGAGCCCCAGTGAAGTTGATAGGAAGAGGTCGAAGAGGCAGCCTTGGTCGAAGGCATACAAAGTGGTAATTAAATATGCTGCAAAAATACCCATGCAAGCCATTGCCAATGCATCATGCGGACAAGATCGCGTGAATGCATCAAGAGGCTGTGAGAGTGCTTGACATAGTTCTGAGGCAGCATGCTGCCAAGCGGTATGGAATTTGCTTAATTTTTGGTTTGATAACTTATTCTGGTTTACTAAAACTCATGTTTTTATTACAGGGGCTGCCTTATTGTGCGCCAATCCTTTTTCCACAACGAGCCTAGAAACTTCGTTGATCTTGGTGGAGGAGTTTTAGGATGCCGAGGTTTCCACTCAAGCTTCCGCCACACAGAAGGCCTTTCATCGAATACGGGTAAACCGTTATCCGTAAAATTAGTACATTTTCTCACCTCTAGAAAATCACTATCTTATGGTTTTTGAATTCGCAGATGTATCAACAACAATGATTGTGAAGCAGGGCCAGTTATAGATTTCCTTCTTGCAAATCAAAATGCAAGAGATCCTTACGCATTGATTGGTCCAAGGTAACTATTACTCATACTTTTTCCTCGCAATGATCTTTTAATTTTAACTTTTAATTTTTCATATTTGCTCCTCCGTCTGTGCAAAGAGGACGCCAAGAGTCCGAGGATCAAGGCCACCACTCAAATAGGGAATTCAAAATCACCGCCTCACGTAAAAGCCTTGCAAAAGAGCACGCCGCTTGTTCATTATAAATCCATTTTTTCCTTTTCACGCTGTCTTGATCGATTTGCTATCGAGCACATATTAAATCCCGCTTGTTTTGCATTTAAGTTTCATGTTGAAGCGTAAAGGTGCAAATGGAGAAGTGCAAGAGGTTGAATCGATCGCTTATGAGTATTTCACTCATCATCGCCATATTCCTTTGCCATATTCTCGAGATTTTCCTTGCATTAACGCTGGGAAACCCAAGCATCCCACTTTTATTCCTCTCGAGGTACTAGACAATTTACTCCTAATGTATGCAAAATTTAAGGTTGTTACCTTACAATTTTTCCTTCGCCTTGTCACTTTGCTTTCTGGTGTCTCGCAGCTACACCAAGGCGCTGGCCCAATCTACAAAGAGCTTCCTTGTAGAAAATCCCACAAAAGCCCCAAGAAAGGATGACGCTGATCGAGGTAAGTTCTCGATTCAATTGCAGCTTGTACTTATTCATTCTAGTTGTGCATTTCACAATCACATAAAATTGCGTGCTCTTAAGACCAAAGAACTATAAGTCGACCTCTCTTCGATCTGCTGGAGTTTCGATCAATGATCGCTTTACTCAAGTCAAGGTCGTGGTTCGCTAACTCCAAAGCGTGACATAGTCGATGTTCCATGTCCCGCATTGTTGATCTCTTGTCATTTTTAATTGCTAAAAGTTTCTCAGTTGCACCTTAGATTGTAGAATTCGAGTTCAGACACTATGACCGACATGATCGGCCTTTTCATTACTTTTACTACAATTGAGGGTAGGAATAAACAAGACTTGTTTCCTAAAAGGAAAGTGGAATTTTAACTGGCGTAGATATCTTGCTCAAAGATTTTTACTTTCTTTCCATGTCAATCATTACTAGTCCTTTGATTGAGTCGCATCAACACAAAGAATTGGTTGAACCGGTCAAACTGGAGCGTTGGGCAGTTGTGACTCTTGAACTATCCATTATAAACACACCCCCAAATCTCTGCAAAAAATAAAGAGAAACGATAGTTCAAGAGTCAGGATAAAGAATTTAGCTGAATATAAATGGATTTTAATTCTATCTGCCTCGCAATTGGGAGATTAATGTTAATAATCGATTGTAGAAAAGGGACTTACGTCGGGTTTTCGCAGAGGAAAATGGCGCGGTGTCCAAACCGGTCCAAATTCGTAGAATGAAAAAAAATCAAGTTTTTATTAAGTAACAAATCAACATATAAAAGATAAATAACATGCATGTATTATAGGAAATTAGGAATTAGGATGAACATAATTGAAGACCCTGTCGAAGAATGGAAGGGTGGGGAAGAGAGCCGCGGTTGTGGATTTTTGGGGGTCGCTTTTTATTTAGGTTTCCTTTCGCGAAATGGATGGAACTATGGGCGGTCCGGGGAAAAGAATGGGAAATTGGGCTGGTCTTTTTCTTTGGGTCAGTCGAACGGTATTAGGTAAATATACTAAATAATGGGTTAGGCTGGTTTGTGGGAAATAGACGGGCTTGACGAAAAAGGGATTTGGGTATAAGAAATTGTGTGGTATTTTATAGTGGTTGTGGTTAGGCACAAATTTGGTCCGATCTGAGAAATTCCTGTCTTCGTCCCTGCTTTTTAAGAAATCGGTTTCCGGTCCTGGCCTGTGTTCGGTCCATTCTGACCGATTTTTTATTTTTATTTTTTATAATATATATAATATATATAATATATATAATTCCTAATATATATAATTTATAATTTTCTAAATTCCTAATATATATAATTCCTAATTTTATAAATTTCTAATATATAATATTATATAATTCCGGTCAGTTCCGGTCTTGCTTTTTTAAAATTGAATTTACAATACGAAATTGACATTCTCGACGCGTGGCACGCAATTTTTACGTTGAAATCTATTGTAAATCGCGAGATATTTAGATTTGAAAATTGGAAAACGTAGCGATTTTGGGGAAAAGAGAAATCGGCGGGCACATGGACGCTTTGGAGAAATCCGTGAAGCAAACGACCAATTAATCATGTTGATATCTCGTTAAAATTGCATCATGTTACCACATTAAATCATATCACATTTTGTGTTTTCTTATTTCCCATCAATTAAAATATTGATTAGTGAATACAAGTCACTTATCGATCATTTATAGAGGCATCGATAAACCGACTTGATTATATATAGGTTTTTTCCCACCTAAAA
The DNA here is from genome assembly GCA_029844215.1 of Przewalskia tangutica. Taxonomy (NCBI): domain Eukaryota; kingdom Viridiplantae; phylum Streptophyta; class Magnoliopsida; order Solanales; family Solanaceae; genus Przewalskia; species Przewalskia tangutica. Next base: position 135,863,747 of record CM056718.1, on the reverse strand, counting down.
GATGACATCAGACGGTTTATAAAGCTAATGGCACTTACAATTCCATTACTGTTGCTTTTAACCTCTCTGAATAAATTAATGAATTGAGTTTAGTTCCTTTAGTCTTACGTTAGTAGAAATGGCATCGTCAAAAGAATAAGCTACAATATCAAAACCAAACCGTGTTCCTATGGCTCGACAAGGAGTTGGATCAAAAGGCCAAAGGATTCGCCTACTCACCAACCATTTCAAAGTAGGGATGACCAACTCTGATGGACATTTCTACCATTATAGTGTAAGCTTTCATCTATTTATAATACAATGTGCAATGCTATGTTCGACTTGAATAAATTTCAATCTAAACTGGATAAGAAATGATCATTATTGCCTCAAGTTGCTCTTAATTATGAAGATGGAAACCCCGTAGAGGTAAAAGGCATTGGGCGAAAAATTCTTGACAAGGTCCAACAAACATATTCAATGGAGTTAGCTGACAAAGACTTTGCATATGACGGGGAGAAGAGCCTGCTCACACAGTAATCGCTCGGGAACAAGTTCGAATTTATCATTGTGTTGGAAGATATCTCTTCATCGCCTAGGTGCAAGTACGCATTTCTTTTGCATTAGTAATAATTGTTTTAATTCTATTATAAATCCAATTGTTATTATCAACTAAAGATTTGTTCATGTTTACTGAAGCACTCGAGGTGGCAGCTCAAAGCGGAGCCCTGAAGTTGATAGAAGAGGTCGAAGAGGCAGCCTTGGTCGAAGGCATACAAAGTGGTAATTAAATATGCTGCAAAAATACCCATGCAAGCCATTGCCAATGCATCATGGGACAAGATCGTGAACAGCATCAAGAGGTCGCGAGAGTGCTTGACATAGTTCGAGGCAAAGACGCCGCCAAGCGGTATGGAATTTGCTTAATTTTTGGTTTGATAACTTATTCTGGTTTACTAAAACTCATGTTTTTATTACAGGGGCTGCCTTATTGTGCGCTAATCCTTTTTCCACAACGAGCCTAGAAACTTCGCTGATCTTGGTGGAGGAGTTTTAGGATGCCGAGGTTTCCACTCAAGCTCCGCGCCACACAGAAGGCCTTTCATCAACACGGGTAAACCGTTATCCGTAAAATTACTACATTTTCTCACCTCTAGAAAATCACTATCTTATGGTTTTGAATTCGCAGATGTATCAACAACAATGATTGTGAAGCTGTACGCTTATAGATTTCCTTCTGCAAATCAAAATGCAAGAGATCCTTACTGCATTGATTGGTCCAAGGTAACTATTACTCATACTCTTTTTCCTCGCAATGATCTTTTAATTTTAACTTTTTAATTTTTCATATTTGCTCCTCTGTCCAGGCAAAGAGGATGCTGAAGAGTCTGAGGATCAAGGCCAGCCACTCAAATAGGGAATTCAAAATCACCGGCCTCACAGAAAAGCCTTGCAAAGAGCAGACGTCAGTTTGTTCATTATAAATCCATTTTTTCCTTTTCACGTTGTCTTGACTGATTTGCTATCGAGCACATATTAAATCCCAGTTGTTTTGCATTTAAGTTTCATGTTGAAGCAGAAAGGTGCAAATGGAGAAGTGCAAGAGGTTGAACTGACTGTTTATGAGTATTTCACTCATCATCGCCATATTCCTTTGCCATATTCTGGAGATTTTCCTTGCATTAACGTTGGGAAACCCAAGCATCCCACTTTTATTCCTCTCGAGGTACTAGACAATTTACTCCTAATGTATGCAGCAAATTTTAAGGTTGTTACCTTACAATTTTTCCTTCCGCCTTGTCGCCTTTGCTTTCTGGTGTCTCTGCAGCTACACCAAGGCGCTGTCCAATCTACAAAGAGCTTCCCTTGTAGAAAAATCCCGACAAAAGCCCCAAGAAAGGATGAGGACGTTGATCGAGGTAAGTTCTTGATTCAATTGCAGCTTGTACTTATTCATTCTAGCTGTGCATTTCACAATCACATAAAATTGCAGGCTCTTAAGACCAGCAACTATAAGGTGAATTCTCTTCGATCTGCTGGAGTTTCGATCAATGATCGCTTTACTCAAGTCAAGGTCGTGGTTCGCTAACTCCAAAGGTGACATAGTCGATGTTCCATGTCCTGCTGTTGTTGATCTCTTGTCATTTTTAATTGCTAAAAGTTTCTCAGGTTGCACCTTAGATTGTAGAATTCGAGTCTGTACACTATGACTGACAGGACTGGCCTTTTCATTACTTTTACTACAGTTGAGGGTAGGGAATAAACAAGACTTGTTTCCTACAAAAGGAAAGTGGAATTTTAACCAGAAGGTAGATATCTTGCTCAAGATTTTTACTTTCTTTCCATGTCGAATCAAGACTAGTCCTTTGATTGAGTCGTATCAACACAAAGAATTGGTTGAACCGGCCAAACCGAGCGTTGGGCCAGTGACTTTGAACTATCCATTATAAACACTCCCAAATCTCTCGCAAAAATAAAGAGAAACGATAGTTCAAGAGTCGATAAAGAATTTAGTCAATATAAATGGATTTTAATTCTATCCGCCGCAATTGGGAGATTAATGTTAATAATCGACAGAAAAGGGACTTACGGGTCGGGTTTTCGCAGAGGAAAATGGCGCGTGTCCAAACCGTCCAAATTCGCAGAATGAAAAATCAAGTTTTTATTAAGTAACAAATCAACATATAAAAGATAAATAACATGCATGTATTATAGGAAATTAGGAATTAGGATGAACATAATTGAAGACCTCACAAGAATGGAAGGGAAGGAAGAGAGTCATGTGGAGATTTTGGGTCCCGCTTTTTATTTAGGTTTTTTCGCGAAATGGATGGAACTATGGGCGGTCTGGGGGAAAGAATGGGAAATTGCTGGTCTTTTTCTTTGGTCGGGTCGAACGTATTAGGTAAATATACTAAATAATGGGTTAGGCTTGGTTTTAGGGAAATAGGACGGGCTTGACGAAAAGTGGATTTGGGTATAAGAAATTAGGGTGGTATTTTATAGTGGTTGTGGTTGTCGACCGAGAAATTGGTCCTGGCCTTCATTCCTCGCTTTTTAAGAAATCGGTTTTCATCGGTTCGGACCGATTTTTTGTTTTTTATAATATATATAATATATATAATATATATAATATATATAATATATATAATTCCTAATATATATAATTTATAATTTTCTAAATTCCTAATATATATAATTCCTAATTTTATAAATTTCTAATATATAATATTATATAATTCCGGTCAGTTCCGGTCTTTTTTTTAAAATTGAATTTACAATACTGAAATTGACATTCTCGACGCGTGGCACGCAATTTTTACGTTGAAATCTATTGTAAATCGCGAGATATTTAGATTTGAAAATTGGAAAACGAGCGATTGGGGAAAAGAGAAATCGGCGGGCACATGGACGTTTTGGAGAAATCCGGTGAAGCAAACGGACCAATTAATCATGTTGATATCTGTTAAAATTGCATCATGTTACCACATTAAATCATATCACATTTTGTGTTTTCTTATTTCCCGGTACCAATTAAAATATTGATTAGTGAATATGAAGTCACTTACTGATCATTTATAGAGGCATTGACAAACTGACTTGATTATATATAGGTTTTTTCCCACCTAAAAGATGACACTGTATCGGTTTATAAAGCTAATGGCACTTACAATTCCATTACTGTTGCTTTTAACCTCTCTGAATAAATTAATGAATTGAGTTTAGTTCCTTTAGTCTTACGTTAGTAGAAATGGCATCGTCAAAAGAATAAGCTACAATATCAAAACCAAACCGTGTTCCTATGGCTCGACAAGCGAGTCGATCAAAAGGCCAAAGGATTCGCCACTCACCAACCATTTCAAAGTAGGGATGACCAACTCTGATGGACATTTCTACCATTATAGTGTAAGCTTTCATCTATTTATAATACAATGTGCAATGCTATGTTCGACTTGAATAAATTTCAATCTAAACTGGATAAGAAATGATCATTATTGCCTCAGGTTGCTCTTAATTATGAAGATGGAAACCCCGTAGAGGTAAAAGGCATTGGGCGAAAAATTCTTGACAAGGTCCAACAAACATATTCAATGGAGTTAGCTGACAAAGACTTTGCATATGACGGGGAGAAGAGCCTGTTCACACAGTGTAATCGCTCGGGAACAAGTTCGAATTTACTGTTGTGTTGGAAGATATCTCTTCATCGTCTAGGTGCAGTGCTGCATTTCTTTTTGCATTAGTAATAATTGTTTTCATTCTAATATAAATCCAATTGTAATTATCAACTAAAGCTTTGTCTACGTGTGCAGAACACTCGAGGTGGCGTTCAAAGGAGCCCAGTGAAGTTGATAGGAAGAGGTCGAAGAGGCAGCCTTGGTCGAAGGCATACAAAGTGGTAATTAAATATGCTGCAAAATACCCATGCAAGCCATTGCCAATGCACTGCGGGGACAAGACTGTGAACAGTACCAAGAGGCTGTGAGAGTGCTTGACATAGTTCTGAGGCAGCATGCTGCCAAGCGGTATGGAATTTGCTTAATTTTTGGTTTGATAACTTATTCTGGTTTACTAAAACTCATGTTTTTATTACAGGGGCTGCCTTATTGTGCGCCAATCCTTTTTCCACAACGAGCCTAGAAACTTCGTTGATCTTGGTGGAGGAGTTTTAGGATGCCGAGGTTTCCACTCAAGCTTCCGCGCCACACAGGAAGGCCTTTCATTGAACATGGGTAAACTGTTATCCAGAAAATTACTACATTTTCTCACCTCTAGAAAATCACTATCTTATGGTTTTTGAATTCGCAGATGTATCAACAACAATGATTGTGAAGCCAGGGCCAGTTATAGATTTCCTTCTTGCAAATCAAAATGCAAGAGATCCTTACCATATTAATTGGTCCAAGGTAACTATTACTCATACTCTTTTTCCTTCAACAGTATCTTTTTAATTTTAACTTTTTAATTTTTCATATTTGCTCCTCTGTCCAGGCAAAGAGGATGCTGAAGAGTCTGAGGATCAAGGCTAGCCACTCAAATAGGGAATTCAAAATCACCGGCCTCACAGAAAAGTCTTGCAAAGAGCAGACGTCAGTTTGTTCATTATAAATCCATTTTTTCCTTTTCACGTTGTCTTGACTGATTTGCTATCGAGCACATATTAAATCCCAGTTGTTTTGCATTTAAGTTTCATGTTGAAGCAGAAAGGTGCAAATGGAGAAGTGCAAGAGGTTGAACTGACTGTTTATGAGTATTTCACTCATCATCGCCATATTCCTTTGCCATATTCTGGAGATTTTCCTTGCATTAACGTTGGGAAACCCAAGCATCCCACTTTTATTCCTCTCGAGGTACTAGACAATTTACTCCTAATGTATGCAGCCAGCTTAAGGTTGTTACCTTACAATTTTTCCTTCTGTCTTGTCAGCTTTGCTTTCTGGTGTCTCTGCAGCGCTACACCAAGGCGCTGTCCAATCTACAAAGAGCTTCCTCAGAGAAAATCCCGACAAAAGCCCCAAGAAAGGATGAGGACGTTGATCGAGGTAAGTTCTTGATTCAATTGCAGCTTGTACTTATTCATTCTAGCTGTGCATTTCACAATCATATAAAATTGCAGGCTCTTAAGACCAAAGAACTATAAGGTCGACCTCTTCGATCTGCTGGAGTTTCGATCAATGATCGCTTTACTCAAGTCAAGGTCGTGGTTCGCTAACTCCAAAGGTGACATAGTCGATGTTCCATGTCCCGCCGTTGTTGATCTCTTGTCATTTTTAATTGCTAAAAGTTTCTCAGTTGCACCTTAGATTGTAGAATTCGAGTCAGACACTATGATCGATGCGATCGCCTTTTCATTACTTTTACTACACTGAGGGTAGGGAATAAACAAGACTTGTTTCCTACAAAAGGAAAGTGGAATTTTAACCGAAGGTAGATATCTTGCTCAAGATTTTTACTTTCTTTCCATGCCGAATCAAGATTAGTCCTTTGATTGAGTCGTACTAACACAAAGAATCGTCAACCTGGCCAACCGAGCGTTGCGCGTTGTGAACTTCTCGCGTTGTGATGTTCGTAAGCTTTGTATGGATCTACAAAGGTGTGGGAAAATGAAAGGAATGGTGAGTACCTTGAACTCGGGTTACATTATGCGCGTGGAATCATATTTCGCATCATTAACGTGTTCTATCATCTATGTAGTTTATCAATCCACCATTTGATCATATCTTTGAGGAGAATCGCCAGCTCAGCGCAACCTCGCTCCCGTGAGAGTTGAGAAGATGCTAGAAACATTGAAGTCGAAACTTCCAACAGCACCTCAATTCCTTCTCTCGCATTCTACTGCAGAGAAAGAACTCGACCTTTACGGTTGTTTTCTTAGAACCAACTAATCTTACATTTAAGTTTATATAATAGTGGATGGAATATCTTTTTAATTGTCTATTTTCCGTAATTTTCCTATCATGCCCCCGAAGAAAAGGAATTTAGCCGATCTAGAGTTGTTACACAATGTATTGCTCCTACAAAGGTCAATGATCATTACCTTACCAACGTGTCGTTGAAAATCAATGCGAAGGCAAGATTTGAATTGACAAAATGTTTTTACACCATTTATTAGTGATCCCGATTTATTAAACGCCTCTTCCATCTCTCTTCTTTGCACCGGGTGGCATGAATTGCTTTTTACTCTGAGCTTAACCTCAGATACCTCAGATTTCACAAGTCACCACTATCATTATTGGGATGGATGTCTCACGGCTCACCCGACGAGCAGATGTTCCTCCATTGCAACGTAGTAAAAGATTATTGCTCATTTTATACTCGCTTAATTCTTTTGGTCTTAGATGACATAATTTTATGGATTTGAGATCATCAGTGGTCATTCTAGACAATGGCCATTTATTTCACGCTATCGAGCGATTGTTTGTACTCACCACCAAAGCCGAAATGATTGATTCTCTGCTCAAGAAAGTGTCGATACTCAAGATGATGGCCTTTTCGTAGTCACGACTCAATGTAGTTGTCAGTGGTTAAATGTTCACATTTATTTTGTCGAGTCGATTATAATTGATACTAGAATAATCTCTATGTTGTGTAGTTTATTGAATGTCCCCATTTTTGTTGCTTAATAAGTTTGTCCTCTATCCGTGAGTCTGAAGGACTTCTACTCAAGTTCTAACAATGTGAAACCCGAGCATATCATTATTTTCGTATAATTTCTAGAAAAACAAGTTAAGCTTAATCGATTCACTTTGAAACATTTGCTCAAATGCGATTCGTGAATCGAACTAGATGTTGTTGTGTTTTTCAAGTCCATATCTACATTTTGTGCAAAATTTCCCTGCTCGTCACAATCTTTTAGACTTAAACTAGCACATCATTGAACTATCTACTCTTTAGATTGAAGTATATGTTTTGGTTTCTTCTAATTCATGCAGATTAAAAGTTAATCATTGCTAATGATTAAGTTGTCATCAATGTACAGGATGGAGTTAGTGAGTCCCGCTTCAACCAAGTCATAAACATTGAGCTCAATCAGATTATCAAGGTTTGAATTTTCAAGAATCGCAATTTAGTTTTTCCAAGACACCTATTCTTTTTCCGATCACCAAATATGACAATATTCTCCGTGCCCGCAATCATCCGGATGAGAATTGTCCCCAAGTTCACGGTCATTGTTGCACAAAAGAACCATCACACAAAGTTTTTCCGCATCAACTCACCTGATAATGTTCCTCCCGGTTTGTACTTTTAGCTACCTAGATTGTGTTATTAATGGAGTATAATTTGATTGATTGGTTACGTATATCATTGAAATATCTTCCTATGCCGTGGTGTGATTGACAATGTCTGTCATCCAAAGGCCAATGACTTCTACATGTGTGCTCATGCCTGGGCCTATTGTGAGTTTGTAAACTCGTCTTTGAGTCCGCTCTGCGATTCATATTAATTGCTTAGTGATGAGCTTGTCATCTTTGTGCTAATTCGTGAACAACACGACCACACACTACCATGTGTTGCATGATGAAATTGGATTTCTGCAGATGACATGCAAGAGATGGTCCATTCTCTATCTTATGTGTAAGCGTTTACCTCTTCTATAAAATGGATTTTACTACTTGTTCAAATCCTTCCTCGAGATGTTTTATTTATCTTTTCTACTATTGGATTGCAGTATCGGAGGAGTACCACGGCCCATCTGTTGGTAAGAATAATCATTATGTTTTATTAATATTGCTTTTTCGGAATTATAATTCATTCTTGGCGAAAGGCGTTAAAGATAGAATATCATCATATACTACAACTCCTATCCGATCGATGATTTACTTTTTCTTTTTCCTCGCTTGCACCTATATGTTATGCTCACTTGGCAGTGTGCGGTGGCTCGATTTATCAAGTTTGATGAACTATGCGAGACGCCCTCGAGCCACGGTGGAGTTCTAACGGTGGTGTTGTTCGGTCCTTGCATTGCCTCGGCTTCACAGAATGTTCGCGATTCAATATTTTTACGCTAGGTCTTGCACTTGGAAATATGTTTGGAGAGTTTAAACTAATGGAAATTTACAGTTACGTATTGATCAAATCTTAGAACTTAGTATATCACTAGAGGTCTCATGTTTTGTGTAAATACCTTATAAGCCTTGTTGGTGGAAAAGACTAACTTATCTTTGATTTACGGTTATGTTGTGATGGATGCCGAAATCAAGAAATTAAGTAAGTTATAGAGATCTTTTAGGAACTCTAGCTTTCTTTGTTTAGATTTATGAATTGCTACGAGACATGTTTAATTTGGTGCATATTCTAATTATCTTTGCCAAATTCATGATTTTCCTCTTTTTTTGCTTCGTTGTGATTCCATTATCGGTGTTTATTTTGTTTAAACGAATAAGTTCTATAGTTCCATGTAAGGAGTTTCTCTTAATAGTCTTGATAGGCTATTCGGTTATAGATTTTTGTGAATATGATTTTGTACCACCACTTTGTCCCCAACCACCGCTCATTATTCATTACGCCTCCACCACTACTACAAAGCCACAATTCTTGGCTCGCCACCCATATTATACCCGGTGCCAAAAGCAATCTCAAGATCTTTGAGCGAAAAGTTTATTGAAATATTCAGGAAGCATTAGAGAATTTCAGAACTTAATCCCAACACTACAACAACAACAACATACCCAGTGTATTTTCACACGGTGGGGGTGTCTGTGAGGAGATTGTTTCCGAAAGACTCTTGGCTCGAGAAGACCTTAATCCCAACACTAAAACTTGAAATTGAACCTAATTTATCCTCTGCGTATCTTTAAATTCAACAACATTGTGTTGCACTTGAAGTAAATTTGAAACCATCAGGCATTACATCAAAAGCCACAAGGACTGATGGAATCATGGAAAGACTTACAATGTAAGAATAACGTATACTTCAAAAATAAAATCCAAACACCTCATCGTAGTCCCAATCAAATAAAGAACAAATATGATATTTATCATAGTTGCAAACATAAATAAATGAATCAAACCATTCTATTCTAATGGTTTAGCGATTAAACGAGGTTATTGATTCACGAGAATTAAACATGGGACTGGCGAGCAAGCGGTGTTTGAGTTACAAATGTTCTTAATCTTAGTGTTTTGAATCATGATGAGGATTTTTGAGGAGTTAAGATGATAATGTTTGACAATTTTGAACGTCAATGTATGAAGTTAGCAATCGGAGGAGACATGCTTGTGACACCGATTATAAGTTAAATAACTTGAGAAATAGATATTGCTTAAATAGCTGGATTAAAACTAGACACAGATATGAATATTATCAATCTTTGTCTAATAGAGGAATTATCGTGACAGAAACAATCTCCATTTTCAAGCACTTGGGACTGCTAAAATCAGTCATTTACATATGTTAGTTGAAAGCTTGCGTATGGTGCTAAGAGTTGAGATACTTCTAATTAATATTGTGTTACTCTTTGAGAATGGCCTAGTTTGTGTGTATCATCTCCAAATTAAACAGTTTTGTAACTGAAATCGGTTTCATTAATCAGAATAAGCGTTCTGATTATTAATAACAAATCGTTACTTCAAAAGGATTAATTATTTAATCATTTGTAACTGGTGTTGTATTTCATTTCTGAATGGGGTTAAATTGAAAAAAAAAATACTTGGTTCGTCTAGGTGCAGTGCTGAACTTCTTCTTGTTGTTGTTTTTTTTTATATAACCCAGGTTTTCAGGCTTGCGTCTGACTACTTCACTGGTATTACCCAGACGTCCTGGAGTATCATCAGATAAATCGCGGGATGTGCTCATTTGGCCAAGTTTCTGGGAGCGTACAACTGATCAATGAGACAAGGTCCAATTCCCAACATGCAGAATTTCTTCGTGTTTGCGGGAATCAAACCCACGATGTGCATGTCAGAGCGTCTTATAGCGCCCAGACTTTTGTCACTGGGCTATGCCCCGGAGGACTCTTGTTGCATTTCTAATAAATGCTTGCGTTTTAACATAATCCAATTGTATTTATCAACTAAAGTTTTTGCTTAATGTGTACAGAAACACTCAAGGTGGCAGTCGAGCCCCGGTGAAGTTGATAGGAAAAGAACAAAGAGTCAGCCTTGGTCAAAGGCATATAAAGTGGTAATTAATTATGCTGCAAAAATACCAATGCAAGCTATTGCCAACGCACTGCGGGGACAAGACTACGAGCGATCAAGAGGCAGTGAGTGCTTGACATAGTTCTGAGGCAGCACGCTGCCAAACAGGGTGGAATTGTTTAATTTTCAGCCATGACAACTTATTCTGCTTTTCTGTAACTCATGGTATTTTTGTTACAGGGACTGTCTTATTGTGCGCCAATCTTTTTTTCACGATAAGCCTAGAAATTACGCTGATCTTGGTGGAGGAGTTTTAGGATGCCGGGGTTTCCATTCAAGCTTCCGGGCCACACAGCAAGGCCTCTCATTGAACATGGGTAAATTGTTATCCAGAATATCACTACATTTTCTCACCCCAAAATCACTGCGAGTATAACTTTTCAATTTGCAGATGCATCAACCACAATGATTGTGCAGCCAGGGCCTGTGGTAGACTTCTTTCTTGCAAATCAAAATGCAAGAGATCCTTACCAGATTGATTGATCCAAGGTAACTACTGTTGGACAACACAACACGTGAAAAACGTAATTACTTTATTATTGTAAAGTAATTACACCAAGATTTGAACACTATAACTTGACCACTTGGACACTTTTTGGATGCACACTTAGGAACACTTTAGCTTACAATTGTGTTGATTCTTAGTTCTTGGTTCTTGATTCTTGGTTGTTCCGTTTGGTTGTTTTGGTTGTTCATAACAAATGACTAAAGTCACCCCTATTTATACTTGTATAGGGATGATTCTAGACAATTCTATCTTATTCTACAAATATCTAAGGCTCTAGAACATGTACACATTTCTTACAAGAATCTAGAGTCTTCTAGACATATATCTAAGTTAAGTATCCAAGACATTCTAGAACCTTCCATTCTCGAGATCTTCTTTCAACTCTCTAGAACTACTTGAACATTCTAGATTGATTATCCATTGTCTTGGAGATTAAGTTGGTGATTACTTTTAACACTCCCCCTCAACACCAACTTTTCATACTGAGTTGTTCTCTGAGTTTCTGAAATCTTTTCTTCTTCAGCTATAGCAGCATTGGCATACTTGGGGTTTGGCTTTCGAACTCTTGTCGATCTCCGAGACTGTGGGCTTACTCCTTCTTGTTGACGGTCTTCTACTATTTTACGCATGCCTGTTTGCCACGGATTTTGTGTTACCTCATCCTCAGTATTTTCTTCCTCACTTTGATCTTCATTTTCCTTTTTTGGACTTGGATGTACTTCAACAATTTGCTCAGAATTACCACCTTGCGTGCCATCTTTGAGCTGAGCTTCATATTTGACTAATACTTCGTCAAGATCTTTTGGGTTTTCCGATTTCTCCCCCTCTGTGAGGATCTTTTTGAAAATTCCACCATCCTTGCAATTGTCTTTTACACTCACCCATGATAGCAATTCATCATCAAATTGTAGAGTGGCATTTGGAGGGATAGTTGGAGGAGAACCACTCTCTCCATAAGCCAGCTCCGATGGAATGGTGAAAATAACATTTTCACCTTTCTTCATCGTATTTATACCTTGATCCCATCATTTAATTACTTGTCCTTGATCGAGGGTGAACTTGAACGGGTCTCCCTATCGTGACTGGAATCGAATTTGGTTCCGTTAAGCAGAGTCCCATTGTAGTGGACTTCAACTTCATCACCAGCCTCGGGAGTATCCCAACCTTCACCTTTCTTGACAAGCTTCTTCTCCTTGATTTCCAATTTCCTTCTCCTCACCGACTTTCATGATCGGACTGTTGTAGGCAGATCCATGTCTTCGTCCAATCCATCTACTGGTGGAATACCAAAATCCTCATCCATTGTTTCGTCAGAATTGTCGTCATCGTGGTTAGCTTCTTCTTTAACGTCCTCGAATATTGGTTTATCTTCCTGAAACTTCTTCTCGGCTTCGAGTTCTTCGATGACTGAACCTGACATGGCTGCTTGATTCTCTTTATCTCCTGTTTGAGCAGCTAGAGTCGACTTCTCCAATCACTGTTGTAGTCGATTGTTTCAGAAACAGTAACTGCCAGAGCTAATTCTTCTTCCTCCACAACAAAAGAGGCTTCGGCATCCCACTCTTCGTCTCTTGTCTTTCCTGCATTTGACGTGGCTGCATTGCTTTCTGCAGTGTTCTTCTTGAACCAACAACTTTTAGCCATGTGGCCCTTTTCCCCACAATATAGCATTTTCCATCAAACTTATTGTTATTCTTTGACCGACCACCCCAATTGTCTTTCTTTTGAGCTCCCCCTGTTTGGGAGCTTCCATGATGATTATCCTTGTCATCATATTTTATAGAATTTCTACTAGCATTTGGTCGGAATCGACCTTTCTTATCACCGCTATAGAGTGCTCCTTCGTCACTTTTTAATGAGTCTCTTTGCTTAGCCAACGCTTCTTGGTCAGCTAGCAAGTTTTCTAATTCAACAAGAGAAGGTTGGCTTGGCCAACCTTGTATTGTGGCAATAAAACTTCTATATTCTGGTCTTAATCCATGAATAATATTTCTTCTAATTCTAGCGGACATGCCAGCAGCAGAGTCTAATGCAGAAATTTCGCGACAAAGAGATTTTACCTTGGTAAAGTATTGGTTGATCGTCATATCGCGTTATCTGATAGAAAGAAGCTCATTCTCCAGAAGATGCAGTCTCGTATCATTCTTCTTGGTGAACAATGTTGCGAAAGTATCCCACGCTTCCTTCGATGTCTTAGCCGGCCCGATGTGCTCCAACATTTCATCTTCAACTGTGGTCCGAATAGCAAACATGGCTTTGCCAGCTCTAATCTTCCATTTCTTCAGAGCGGCTGCATCTTCTGGTTGTGTGACCTCATTGCCACCAACGATCTCCCACAAATCTCTCCAAATGCATTGACCACGTGCTGTAGTTCTGATTGTTAAGTTTCTTGATTCCACCGACCACTTGAAGGTCACCCATCGTGTCTTGGCTAAAGTTCTATTTATTTTACCAAGAAAGCTTTATTTCGACAATAAGCTCTGTAGTACTAAACCACACACGAACACTCTAAGAAACTCAACAAATGACTCTTTGGTATAAACCAACTTGGCTCTGATACCACTTGTTGGACAACACAACACGTGAAAAACGTAATTACTTTATTATTGTAAAAGTAATTACACCAAGATTTGAACATTATAACTTGACCACTTGGACACTTTTTGGATGCACACTTAGGAACATTTTAGCTTACAATTGTGTTGGTTCTTAGTTCTTGATTCTTGGTTGTTCCGTTTGGTTGTTCTTTGGTTGTTCATAACAAATGACTAAAGTCACCCCTATTTATACTTGTATAGGGATGATTCTAGACAATTCTATCTTATTCTACAAATATCTAAGACTCTAGAACATGTACACATTTCTTACAAGAATCTAGAGTCTTCTAGACATATCTCTAAGTTAAGTATCCAAGACATTCTAGAACCTTCCATTCTCGAGATCTTCTTTCAACTCTCTAGAACTAATTGAACATTCTAGATTGATTATCCATTGTCTTGGAGATTAAGTTGGTGATGACTTTTAACAACTACTACTATTCATTCTCTTTTCCTTGCAACTGTTACTTTTTAATTTTCATATTTTCTCCTGTCCAGGCAAAGAGGATGCTGAAGAGTCTGAGAATCAAGTCCAGCCCCTCAAATAGGGATATACAAAATCACCGGCCTCACTGAAAAGCCTTGCAAAGAGCAGACGTCAGTTTGTTCGTTATGAATTCATTTTGCCTTCTCACATTTTCTGGACTGATTTGATTTCAAGCACATATTAAATCTCAGTCGTTTTGCCTTTCAGTTTAATGTTGAAGCAGAAAAGTGGAAATGGGGAAGTGCAAGAGGTTGAGCTGACTTTTATGAGTATGTCACTCATCATCGCCGTATTCCTTTGCAATATTCTCGAGATTTTCCTTGCATTAACGTTGGAAACCCAGACGTCCAGCTTTTATTTCTCTTGAGGTACTAGACAGTTTACACCTCATATATGCAGCTTTAAGGTTGTGACCTCACAGTTTTCCTTCTGTCTCGTCAGCTTTGCTCTCTGGTGTCTCTGCAGCGCTACGGCGCTGTCCAATCTACAAAGGGCGTCCCTAGTAGAAAAATTCCGACAAAAGCCCCAAGAAAGGATGAGAACATTGACAGATGTAAGCTCTTGAATCAATTGTAGATTGTAGTCATTTCATTCAAGCTATGCATTTCACTATCACATAAACTTGCAGGCTCTAAAGATCAGCAACTATAAGGCTGGCCCTCTTCTTGGATCTCCTGGGATTTCAATCAGCTATCAGTTTACTCAAGTTGAAGGTCGTGTCTTGCCAACTCCAAAGGTGACATAGTCGATGTTCTTGCTCTCTTGTCATTTTTAATTGCTAAAAGTATCTCTGGTTGTCTTCTTCACAACAACAACAACAAAAACTTCAAAAAAGCATCTCTGGTTGTCTTCTTCACAACAACAACAACAAAACTTCAAAAAAGCATCTCTGGTTGTCTTCTTCACAACAACAACAAAAACTTCAAAAAAGTATCTCTGGTTGTCTTCTTCACAAAAACAACAACAAAAACTTCAAAAAAGTATCTCAGGTTGCACTTTAGATTATAGAATTCGAGTTTGTACGCTATGACGAACATGACTGAACATTTTTTATTACTTGTACCACAGTTGAGGGTAGGGGATAAACAAGACTTACTTCCTAGAAACGGAAGATCGAATTTTAACCAGAAGGTAGGTATCGAATTTTAGTGGAGTATATTTTGATCGATTGGTTCTGTATACTTCAATGAAATATCTTCATAATGCCAGGGATTGTGATTGACAATGCAATTTGCCATCCAAAGACCAATGACTTCTACATGTATGCTCATGCTGGGCCTATTGTGAGTTTGTAAATCCCTTCTTTGAGTTGCTCCGCGATTCATATTAATTGCTTCCATGATGAGATTCTGTCATCTTCGTTATCTCTTCTTAAACGTATCAATTAATACTCTAATTATAAATAATAAGGGTAGATTTGAAAAAATATATCTTCTTATTTTATAAAACGTCAAATATTTTCAAACAGATTTAGTTTAGCAAAATGTCTAAAACTAGAGTTAGTGTGTGATTGTTCCGCGGTGGGCAAAATTGATTCTGAGTAGAATTGATTTTGATAGAATTGATTCTGGTAGAATTGATTTATGTTTGGATGCAACAATGTAAAAGTGATTGTTATCAATTTATGATGTTTGAATAATTTGGATCAATATTGATTTTGAACGTAACATTACCAAAATGAACATAGTTAAATAGATAATAGAATTAAGAAGATTTACATTTATTTTTCTTAATTAAATATTTTTCTTCTATATTTTGATTAACTGAAGTAACATGATATCTCATTTATTAAATTCGAACATACAATATATATTTTCAAATGGTTATACAAAGTTGAATCAGGATATTGTCCAAATCAAATACCATTATTTTGAAGTTATGCATTATATATTAAAAAATATTATATTTAAATATAAAACTATACAATGATTGCTTTACTACACGTGTGAGGCATATACGCTAAAACTAGCACGAAGTCTCCTTAACGAAATGTCGTACTAATTTTACTCTTTTAATAAAGTGCAATATATAATACTTATATATTAGAATTTAAAGTATGTAAATAAAAATTACAGATGTCACAGGACGTCCTCGAGCCACGGTGGAGTTACAATAGCTGGTAGTGTTCCAGTCCCTGCATTGCCTCAGTTCAATGTTCTTCTGCTAAGTCCTACACCTGAAAAATAGATCTGCCGAAAAAAACTACTTTAGGGGAAATATCTTGTTATGTAATGTTGAATCTTAGAACTCAGTATTACTGGAAGTCTCAATGCTTTTTGTCAACATTTCTCTAAGCCACTGTTGGTGGAGAGAACTTACTCTTATTTCTGGTTATGTAGTGGTAAATGCTAGAAATCAAAAAATCATAGTCCTTGTACTTCTGTATCTCTTGCATAAGCCATTGCATTGGCTTTGTTTATATGATAAGAGTGCTTTTAGGGAACTCTAGCTTTGCTTTAGACCTTTCTGCAAAACATTAATCTATATGACAAGAACTTGGGTGCCTCTTAAGATTTGCTATGAGACAGGTCTGATTAGGTGCTTATTCCAATTGTCTTTGCTAACTTATGGTTTTCCTCGTTTTTTTCTTCGTTCATCCCTGGTGTTTATTTTCAGCGTCAAGTTTATAGTAAAATATTATTTTACTGTTGATAACAAATGGTTAAGACAAAAGAATTGATTATTTAATCATTTTATTTGGAAAATCGATTATTTAATTGACAAAAAAAGGGATTGACAATCCAAACAGGATAATCCTCAATCCTACACCGCGGAAGGGGTTTCTTTCTCTTAAAATTAATGAGGCATTCAAGTTAAAGATTTTTGTGAATATGGCTCCATGTTCTTAAATCTTAATCATGATGAGGGATGTTGAGAAATTAAGATGATAATGTTTCAGGAACTTTGAGGTTCAAGACAACTAATTAATGTCTGAAGTTAGCAACCAAGAAGGAGGTGGAGGAGACGGGATTTTATCTGACGATGTTTGTCAACAATGGTATAAGTTGAGAAAACTGAACATTGCTTAAATAGTTAGGTCAAAACATACTACCGGCTGCAATTCCAATTGTATTTTCTGGGTCAAAGGAATTAGTACTAGACAGATGAATAAATGAATATCTGACGACTGATTGAAAAAGTATCATGAGTACAAAAATCTCCATTCTCAAGCACCTAGGCACTGCTGAAAGTCGGTAAAATTGGCCATTTGCATCCGTAAATATGGTTTAAGTTGGCTACGGAGCTGCATACGATGTTAAGAATGGAGATAATGTTAATCTTGTGTTTGGTTCCAGACCTGGTTGGTGTATCATCTTTCCAAATTAAACAGAATTCTTAAATTTTCATTAATCACAAAGGTGTTTTGATTATTGTATCAGAAATTACTTTACTATTAACACCGTATTAATAACAAAAGTTACTTCAAAAGAATTGATTATTTAATCATTTATAAGAAAAATCCATAATTTATAATAATTGGAAACAAAAGGAGATTCGATGGTCCAAACAGAATTAAAACCTTTTTCTGGGTGAAGTAGCAGGTTCATCCACACTGACCATGAAAACTATTGGAATACCAATGGCATTAAGCAACATAAAGGAGGCCCCAGTAACACTCACCTACAAAATTCATTGTTACACTAGCTAGCAGAAAATCATGTCTCTGAATATAATTGGTGGAGAATTCATCGATGAACGAGAAGCAAAACGAAACTACAATCACCATAATTACGACTATTTCACTAATATTGCAAGATTCCTTCATTTTTAAGATTAGGGAACAAAAAATGTGTATACGACTGCAGTAAGGTTTAATTCCTTCTTTTTACCCCATATGGGTCTGTAGTACTGCTTTAATTCCTTCTACCTTTGTTACGCCTCGTAGCTACTGTCATCCACCCATCCTCGTCCACTTCAGCTGGCTGCTTTCTCACTGGTTCAACTATCATATCCTGGCCCAAACTTGACTGGGTTTCCATAGAATCAATTGCCATATCTGATGAATTGTTGCCCAAGTTCTCATTTCTGTCACCGCCATCATTACTACTGTCATCGTCATCACTAGCATCCTGGAAAGTTTTGAAAGCATAAGCAATAAAATCAATCATCATTCACTTAAATCCATGAAAACATTGTACTTTCTTTGTTGAGATTTTTAAGAGCATATTTGCCTGCAAATAATTAGGAAGAAAGATGCGTTACACGGGCAATATTCAAGAGAGCAATAGTTTCAGTGCAAGGCACTTTCTACTTGGGACTGATATTGGTCAAGATATCATCAGAATCATACGGAGATGGGAATTATTTTGGGGCTGCTAAAAATAATACAAGAGGATACAGATAGAGAGTTCAAGAAATTTCAACAAATATGCTCTCTAATACCGAGAAACTAAAGAGATTGGAAACTGTTCTCGTGGCAGAGAAAGATGTACTAACTGTGTGGGATAAAGGTCCTATTTTGAAAGTAAGAACATGACATAAGAAGAACCTCCACGAGGATTATACAGATAAAGTAGAACAGCTTCGTAAAGGACATCTGGGAACAAATTTTACAATATTTCAGAATGTATTACAGATTCAGATGCATGGTATGAGTGGGTTGAAACAAGGAAATTTCACGCAGATTCAAATACCTGCTCCGGGTAAATCCATCCACTAAGGCTTGTTAATGAAGTGGCTATAGAGGTTTAGCATTAGTTGGACTCATTGTGGGTATGTGTCAATAAAAACAAGTATGGTGTTGAAGGATACTGGTGTTCCAGTGATGTTAGAACACCCTTCGGAGTTTCTGCTTGGAACAGCATCAGATAACTTTGGCCTTGCTTTAAGGCCAAAATTGGATTTAAAGTTGGTAAAATTGCTTGTTGGATGGATGATTGGGCTGGTCATGGCCATTTCATGGACTTATTCCCTGAATTATTAACCTGAGCAGTGCTTGATTAAAAATAAATATTAACTTTAGCAGTAAACAACACTTCCTCACTGGCTGACTTAGAACCAAGGGGTGTGGAATATCAACTTCAGAGGAAATTTTAATGATTGGAAGGTAACTAGGACTCTGTAATTTTTAATCTGTTAACCATAAATCTGCAGCTGTTAGATATAGAGGATCATTACATGGAAAGCCAACAGCAAAGTAATGTTCTCTATGAGTTTTTGCTACAAGAATCTTATAAAGGTGGATAATCTAGCAAAGCTTTGGCCATAAAAACAAATTTGAAGGTCCAAAGTGCCCATCAAGGTTGCATGTTTCACATGGATAGTGAGCAATAAGCTTGTGCTACAAATGAGAATCTACAAAAGAGATGGATTTTCCTAACTAGCAAATGTTTTCTGTGGCAGTCAAGCAGATATCGATTGTCATATGTTTTTGTACTGTCATGTTACTGCACGATTGTGGCATATCTTTTTTAATATGATTGGGCTGCAATGGGTTAGCCACGGACAACAGGTAACCTTTTGAGATGTTGGTATACATGGGGAGCAAGGAAGTCGAAGCATCTCTAGTGGAACACTATACCCGCTTGCACATGGTGGACTATGGAATGAAAGAAATAGCTATGAAGATGTTGACAACTCCATTCACAAGATAAAGGCTAATTGTTTATTTTTGTTTCGTTTTTGGTGTGGACTGGAAAATGTAAATGAGTTTGAAATAGTGCTACAGGTTCTAGAATCACTGCAGGACTACCTGAGGCTGACTTTTCTTTTTTGGTGCTCCTATGCTGATTTTGTACAGCTTTAAAAGCACATCCTTCGTGCTGTATTATTTATAAAATTTAAAGTACCTTCTACAACATAGAGTACAAATCCTCCTATATTTCCTTTGAAAAAAGCAGGGAACTTACCAAGTTGCAAGAAGTAACACTAAATAATGTTACTTGTATGCACAGATATGAATCAGTTCTCATTCATTGCAAGATTACCGACCAGCTGTGGGACTTGATTTGGAATTTGTTTGAGGTGAAATGGTTTATGCCAAGAACAACTGCAGAACTGCCAGAGAGCTGGTTTGGTGTATTTGGTGGCTGGTGTTTGGTGAAAGAAACCAAAGATACTCTGACAAGAAAAGGAGACTGTCCTTAACTGAAATATAAATGTTTGGATTTGCTATATTTGTGGTGCAAAAGGCTGATGTATATGATGTAGAGACACTGTTAGAGTTTCTCAGCTCCTTGCTGGAATTAGATACGGAGTTGATTTTTTGCCTCTTCTGCACTGTACATATTCGGCATTTCCTACTGTTGGTTTACATTAAAAAATAATTACCTGACTATCAGATGGAATTCATATAGTGAACCCTAACTAATTTGGGATCGAAGAGTAGTTGATTGGTTGATATACTACCATGTTAGGTAACATGCACATCCTAGCAACCATCTTCAGATGTGAGAATGACGAAATCCAGCATTCTGCTTGTTATGTTACAAAGTGGTTGCATATCTTGTATTTTTTATATTCCTCTCAAGCTCCTATTTCCTAAGAACAAGCAAAACAAGTGCACAACCCACAATTACCTTCATCTCATACGGTTAACTTTTGACAAATACCTGATATGCCCAAAGTTCATTTGTAATTGAATATGAATTAAGGCCTATATTACTTCTACATATATAACTCATTCAACATACTAGCTATTCTTTATTACTATTTGTTATGCATATGATAGGATACATTGAACCTTATCGAAACTGATAGGACACAGCGAATAGGTAGACCATCAGCAGAGAAATTTTTCTACCAATCACAGACAGAATAAAATATACAGCCTATAAAAAAGGATGCTTACTTGTCTGACATAAGTAGCAGGTCTCCTCCCAACATTTGTTTCTCTTAGCACTTTGATTGAATTGAAATTCCCTTCCAGGCACTCTTCATGCATATACATCAATTTTTCTGCTAACTGATAGAGATCACAATTATTACTTGTGATGGAAGCATACATCAGATTTGACTCTAGAACCTTACAGAAATTCATGATCATCGGAACAAAAAAATCTCTAAGCAAGCTAGCATTTGAAGATTTAGGTCTGAATAGAGCAGAGCAGATAGAGGCATAGTTGTTTTGGAACAAAGAGATCTTGGCCCTTCTAACATCACCTGTCCGTCATAACCAAGATTCTAAAAGCGACAATGTTCAGCACCAATAAATCACTGATAGCCACAAATTTCTAGAACTGTAAATGGACCTTAGATCCAACAAGCATCATTTAGAACTTTGTTGGTTTGAACGATTACTTCAATATCTACAGATTGCTCGTTATGAGGAATTGAACCATATAAAGCCACTTGAGGAGGGAGAGACCATCCTACATTTTTAAGGCCTCAATCTTTTCTCGTCTCCTTTTTTAAGAGAGAGAGAGAGCCTCAATCTTCTAACCTACAAAGCAAAACTCTGGTAATCCAAAGTTTCTCAATGAATGAGCACATACTTTTTCAAAGGATTACAATACTCAACACGGATAGGCAGAAATCCAATACATTACTTCTCTTTCATTGTTCAAACTTCCGACTCCAAATAATTTATAATTAAACTAAACAAAAAGATGAAATATCCAAGTTCAAACACAGGAAGTCATATTATTCATGAAAACAACTAGATGTATATTTTTATCAAGTACAACAGATATTGAATGGAGATATAGTTGAAAACAACTATATGTATAAAAAACTGTTCCGCTTAATTTCACTGTCTACAAGAAATCATTCCTAATAATATTTTAAGTTACGCTAACAGCCAAAAAGCCAACAAAGATAATACAAATTACACTGACAAGAGAGTTAGCATTGTACCTCCTCAAGGCTGCCATCATTGACTTCAGTATTTAGAGATAGCATGAACTCATCTAATATTTCTTCTATATCATCCATGTATACTTGTTCTGCATAAGAGAACAAGGAGGAACACATAAAAATAATAAATGAAAGCAAATAGCTTCATCAAATAATAGAAGGGAGGAAACAAAGATATATTAGCAGCTGCAAATGCCTTCATAAGCTACTACTCCTTTTCAATTTCTGTTAATTTCCTTTAAAAATGCCTTCTTTTATAATTACTTTAATTTTCAGCGTCTCCATTTTAATCATGTTTAAGATCACAAGGCTCAAAGGGTATTATTAGGGCCTGTTTGGCCATCGATAATTTTCACTTTTTTTTCCGGAATAGTATTCCAAATTCATGTTTGGACATAGGAATGTTACAATTTTCCATTACGGAATTCGAACAACTCCAAATATGAGTTTTCACATTTTTCACTTGAAACCACTCACAAAAATTCAACATCTGTCCCAATTGTATTCATGTCCAAACACAACTCCAATTTCCAAATACCATTTTTCAATTTTTCCCCAAATATTACTCTTTTTTCTTTTTCATATTTCACATTTTTATGTCCAAAAGCCGTATATTCTTGATCTTAGTGCCTAGTCAAACTAAAATAAATAGTACTTAAATTAAAACGGAATGAGTATTAATCATTGGAAGTACCTTTGGATTGTGTGAAAGCGGAAAAAATGTCAACATTGAGCTGATTGGATTTTTCATGAGTGCCTCGGCCACCCCACTCATTCTCGATAGCCATCTGAAGGGCAGTCCATCTAGATAGCACCAACCCGATGCCTTCCTGTAGCTGCGCAGCCGCCTCAGCCGTGAGCTGCTGAACTGATGTTTTGCTACTGCTACTATCCATTATAAACGCTCCCCCAAATCTCTGCAAAAAATAAAGAGAAACATAGTTCAAGAGTCAGATAAAGAATTTAGCCGAATATAAATGGATTTTAATTCTACCTGCCTCGCAATTGGAAGATTAATGTTAATAATCGATTGTAGAAAGGGGACTTACGGGTCGGGTTTTCGCAGAGGAAAATGGCGGCGGGTGTCCGAAACCGGTCCGAAATTCAGAGAATGAAAAAAATTAAGTTTTTATTAAATAACAAATCAACATATAAAAGATAAATAACATGCATGTATTATAGGAAATTAGGAATTAGGATGAACATAATTGAAGACCCTGTCGAAGAATGAAAGGGGGTGGGGAAGAGAGCCGCGGTTGTGGAGATTTTTGGGGTCCCGTTTTTTATTTAGGTTTCCTTTGGGCGAAATGGATGGAACTATGGGCTGGTCTGGGGGAAAAGAATGGGGAAATTGGGCTGGTCTTTTTCTTTGGCTGGGGTTGGCCGAACGGGTATTAGGTAAATATACTAAATAATGGGTTAGGCTTGGTTTTAGGGGAAATAGGATGGGCCGGACGAAAAAGGGATTTGGGTATAAGAAATTAGGGTGGTATTTTATAGTGGTTGTGGTTAGAAATTTGCACAAATTTGGTCGGACCGAACCGACCGAGAAATTGGTCGGTCTTGATCGATGTTTTTAAGAAATCGGTTTTAGTCCGGTCAGATTCGTCAGGACCGATTTTTATTATTTTATATATATATATATATATATAATTCCTAATATATATAATTTATAATTTTCTAAATTCCTAATATATATAATTCCTAATTTTATAAATTTCTAATATATAATATTATATAATTAGGGTCGGATTAGGGGCGTTTTTTTAAAATTGAATTTACAATCTGAAATTGACATTCTCGGGCGGTGTACATGATTTTACGTTGAAATCTATTGTAAATCGCGAGATATTTAGATTTGAAAATTGAAAAAACGTAGCGATTTGGGGGGAAGAGAAATTGAGGGGCAATATGGACGTTTTTGGAGAAATCCGGTGAAGCAAACGGACCAATTAATCATGTTGATATCTGTTAAAATTGCATCATGTTACCACATTAAATCATATCACATTTTGTGTTTTCTTATTTCTCGGTACCAATTAAAATATTGATTAGTGAATCTGAAGTCACTTACTGATCATTTATAGAGGCATTGACAAACTGACTTGATTATATATAGGTTTTTTCCCACCTAAAAGATGACACTGTATCGGTTTATAAAGCTAATGGCACTTACAATTTCATTACTGTTGCTTTTAACCTCTCTGAATAAATTAATGAATTGAGTTTAGTTCCTTTAGTCTTACGTTAGTAGAAATGACATCGTCAAAAGAAGAAGCTACAATATCAAAACCAAACCGTGTTCCTATGGCTCGACAAGGAGTTGGATCAAAAGGCGAAAGGATTCGCCTACTCACCAACCATTTCAAAGTAGGGATGACCAACTCTGATGGACATTTCTACCATTATAGTGTAAGCTTTCATCTATTTATAATACAATGTGCAATGCTATGTTCGACTTGAATAAATTTCAATCTAAACTGGATAAGAAATGATCATTATTGCCTCAGGTTGCTCTTAATTATGAAGATGGAAACCCCGTAGAGGTAAAAGGCATTGGGCGAAAAATTCTTGACAAGGTCCAACAAACATATTCAATGGAGTTAGCTGACAAAGACTTTGCATATGACGGGGAGAAGAGCACATTCCTGATAGGTGCCTTGCACGGGAACAAGTTCGAATTCTTGTTGTGTTGGAAGATATCTCTTCATCGTCTAGGTGCATTGCTGCATTTATTTTTGCATTAGTAATAATTGTTTTCATTCTAATATAAATCAATTGTAATTATCAACTAAAGCTTTGTTCGTATGCAGAAGCACTCGAGGTGGCGACAAAGGAGCCAGTGAAGTTGATAGGAAGAGATCGAAGAGGCAGCCTTGGTCGAAGGCATACAAAGTGGTAATTAAATATGTTGCAAAAATACTCATGCAAGCCAATGCCATACGCTGAGACAGGATCGTGAAACAATACCAAGAGGTGAGAGTGCTTGACATAGTTACGAGGCGTCTTTGCAATGGTATGGAATTTGCTTAATTTTTGGTTTGATAACTTATTCTGGTTTACTAAAACTCATGTTTTTATTACAGGCTGCCTTATTGTGCGCCAATCCTTTTTCCACAACGAGCCTAGAAACTTCGTTGATCTTGGTGGAGGAGTTTTAGGATGCCGAGGTTTCCACTCAAGCTTCCGCGCCACACAGGAAGGCCTTTCATTGAACATGGGTAAACTGTTATCCAGAAAATTACTACATTTTCTCACCTCTAGAAAATCACTATCTTATGGTTTTTGAATTCGCAGATGTATCAACAACAATGATTGTGAACCAGGGCCAGTTATAGATTTCCTTCTTGCAAATCAAAATGCAAGAGATCCTTACCAGATTGATTGGTCCAAGGTAACTATTACTCATACTCTTTTTCCTTGCAACAGTATCTTTTTAATTTTAACTTTTTAATTTTTCATATTTGCTCCTCTGTCCAGGCAAAGAGGATGCTGAAGAGTCTGAGGATCAAGGCCAGCCACTCAAATAGGGAATTCAAAATCACCGGCCTCACAGAAAAGCCTTGCAAAGCGAGCGTCGCTTGTTCATTATAAATCCATTTTTTCCTTTTCACGTTGTCTTGGTGATTTGCTATCGAGCACATATTAAATCGATTGTTTTGCATTTAAGTTTCATGTTGAAGCGAGAAAGGTGCAAATGGAGAAGTCTGAAGGTTGGTATTTGTTTATGAGTATTTCACTCATCATCGCCATATTCCTTTGCCATATTCTGGAGATTTTCCTTGCATTAACGTTGGGAAACCCAAGCATCCCACTTTTATTCCTCTCGAGGTATTAGACAATTTACTCCTAATGTATGCAACCAGCTTAAGGTTGTTACCTTACAATTTTTCCTTCTGTCTTGTCAGCTTTGCTTTCTGGTGTCTCTGCAGCGCTACACCAAGCTGTATCCAATCTACAAAGAGCTTCCTTGTAGAAAAATCCCACAAAAGCCCAAGAAAGGATGAGGGCGTTGATCGAGGTAAGTTCTTGATTCAATTGCGGCTTGTACTTATTCATTCTAGCTGCATTTCACAATCACATAAAATTGCGAGCTCTTAAGACCAAAGAACTATAAAGGTGACCCTCTTCTTGGATCTGCTGGAGTTTGATCAATGATCGGTTTACTCAAGTTGAAGGTCGTGTCTCGCTAACTCCAAAGGTGACATAGTCGATGTTCCATGTCCTGCTGTTGTTGATCTCTTGTCATTTTTAATTGCTAAAAGTTTCTCAGGTTGCACCTTAGATTGTAGAATTCGAGTCTGTACACTATGTTTGCAGGACTGGCCTTTTCATTACTTTTACTACAGTTGAGGTAGGGAATAAACAAGACTTGTTTCTGAAAAGGAAAGTGGAATTTTAACGGAAGGTAGATATCTTGCTCGGCATTTTTACTTTCTTTCCATCCGAATCAAGACTAGTCCTTTGATTGGAGTCGTACAACACATCAATTGGTTGAACGGTCAAACCGGGCGTTGGGCGGTTGTGACTCTTGAACTATCCATTATAAACACTCCCGAATCTCTGCGAAAAATAAAGAAAGCGATAGTTCAAGAGTCGGATAAAGAATTTGTTGAATATAAATGGATTTTAATTCTATACGCCTCATGATTGGGAGATTAATGTTAATAATCGATTGTAGAAAGGGACTTACGGGTCGGGTTTCGCAGAGGAAAATGGCGGCGTGTCAAAGCCGTCGAAATTCAGAGAATGAAAAAAAATCAAGTTTTTATTAAGTAACAAATCAACATATAAAAGATAAATAACATGCATGTATTATAGGAAATTAGGAATTAGGATGAACATAATTGAAGACTCTGTCGAAGAATGGAAGGGGGTGGGGAAGAGAGCCGCGGTTGTGGAGATTTTTGGGGTCCCGTTTTTTATTTAGGTTTCCTTTGGGCGAAATGGATGGAACTATGGGCTGGTCTGGGGGAAAAGAATGGGGAAATTGGGCTGGTCTTTTTCTTTGGCTGGGGTTGGCCGAACGGGTATTAGGTAAATATACTAAATAATGGGTTAGGCTTGGTTTTAGGGGAAATAGGATGGGCCGGACGAAAAAGGGATTTGGGTATAAGAAATTAGGGTGGTATTTTATAGTGGTTGTGGTTAGGGCTGCACAAATTTCGGTCCGGACCGAAAAATCGGACCGGACCGAACCGGACCGAGAAATTCGGTCCGGTCTTCGGTCCCTGTTTTTTAAGAAATCGGTTTTCGGTCCGGTCCGGTCCGGTCCAGGTTCGGTCCGGTCCGGACCGAAAATATATATATATATTTTTTTTTATAATATATATAATATATATAATATATATAATTCCTAATATATATAATATATATAATTTATAATTTTCTAAATTCCTAATATATATAATTCCTAATTTTATAAATTTCTAATATATAATATTATATAATTAAGATTCGGGTTAGGGCAGTTTTTAAATTGAATTTACAATCGAAATTGACATTCTCGGGCCGGTGTGCACGCAATTTTTACGTTGAAATCTATTGTAAATCGCGAGATATTTAGATTTGACAATTGAAAAAACGTAGCGATTTTGGGGAAAAGAGAAATTGAGGGGCAATATGGACGTTTTTGGAGAAATCCGGTGAAGCAAATGGACCAATTAATCATGTTGATATCTGTTAAAATTGCATCATGTTACCACATTAAATCATATCACATGTTGTGTTTTCTTATTTTCCGGTACCAATTAAAATATTGATTAGTGAATCTGAAGTCACTTACTGATCATTTATAGAGGCATTGACAAACTGACTTGATTATATATAGGTTTTTTCCCACCTAAAAGATGACACTGTATCGGTTTATAAAGCTAATGGCACTTACAATTCCATTACTGTTGCTTTTAACCTCTCTGAATAAATTAATGAATTGAGTTTAGTTCCTTTAGTCTTACGTTAGTAGAAATGGCATCGTCAAAAGAAGAAGCTACAATATCAAAACCAAACCGTGTTCCTATGGCTCGACAAGGAGTTGGATCGAAAGGCCAAAGGATTCGCCTACTCACCAACCATTTCAAAGTAGGGATGACCAACTCTGATGGACATTTCTACCATTATAGTGTAAGCTTTCATCTATTTATAATACAATGTGCAATGCTATGTTCGACTTGAATAAATTTCAATCTAAACTGGATAAGAAATGATCATTATTGCCTCAGGTTGCTCTTAATTATGAAGATGGAAACCCCGTAGAGGTAAAAGGCATTGGGCGAAAAATTCTTGACAAGGTCCAACAAACATATTCAATGGAGTTAGCTGACAAAGACTTTGCATATGACGGGGAGAAGAGCCTGTTCACAATAGGTGCACTGCCTGGGAACAAGTTCGAATTTACTGTTGTGTTGGAAGATATCTCTTCATCGTCTAGGTGCAGTGCTGCATTTCTTTTTGCATTAGTAATAATTGTTTTCATTCTAATATAAATCCAATTGTAATTATCAACTAAAGCTTTGTTCATGTGTACAGAAGCACTCGAGGTGGCAGCCCTAACGGGAGCCCCAGTGAAGTTGATAGGAAGAGGTCGAAGAGGCAGCCTTGGTCGAAGGCATACAAAGTGGTAATTAAATATGCTGCAAAAATACCCATGCAAGCCATTGCCAATGCTGCGAGAGACAAGGCGTGAACAATACAAGAGGTGTGAGTGCTTGACATAGTTACGAGCGACGTCTTGCTAAGCGGTATGGAATTTGCTTAATTTTTGGTTTGATAACTTATTACGGTTTACTAAAACTCATGTTTTTATTACAGGGCTGCCTTATTGTGCCAATCCTTTTCCACAACGAGCCTAGAAACTTCGTTGATCTTGGTGGAGAGTTTTAGGATGCCGAGGTTTCCACTCAAGCTTCCGCGCACACAGAAGGCCTTTCATTGAACATGGGTAAACCGTTATCGAGAAAATTACTACATTTTCTCACCTCTAGAAAATCACTATCTTATGGTTTTGAATTCGCGGATGTATCAACAACAATGATTGTGAAGCGGGGCGATTATAGATTTCCTTCTTGCAAATCAAAATGCAAGAGATCCTTACAGTTGATTGGTCCAAGGTAACTATTACTCATACTCTTTTCCTTGCATGATATCTTTTAATTTTAACTTTTTAATTTTTCATATTTGCTCCTCTGTCGGGCAAAGAGGATCTTTGAAGAGTCGAGGATCAAGGCCACCACTCAAATAGGAATTCAAAATCACCGCCTCGCGAAAAGCCTTGCAAAGCGCACGTCGATTTGTTCATTATAAATCCATTTTTTCCTTTTCACGTTGTCTTGATGATTTATTATCGAGCACATATTAAATCCCGATTGTTTTGCATTTAAGTTTCATGTTGAAGCGAAGGTGCAAATGGAGAAGTCTGAAGGTTGGTATTTGTTTATGAGTATTTCACTCATCATCGCCATATTCTGGAGATTTTCCTTGCATTAACGTTGGGAAACCCAAGCATCCCACTTTTATTCCTCTCGAGGTACTAGACAATTTACTCCTAATGTATGCAGCCAGCTTAAGGTTGTTACCTTACAATTTTTCCTTCTGTCTTTGTCGCCTTTGCTTTACGGTGTCTCTGCGCTACACCAGTATCGCCCAATCTACAAAGAGCTTCCCTTGTAGAAAAATCCCGACAAAAGCCCCAAGAAAGGATGAGGACGTTGATCGAGGTAAGTTCTTGATTCAATTGCAGCTTGTACTTATTCATTCTAGCTGTGCATTTCACAATCACATAAAATTGCAGGCTCTTAAGACCAGCAACTATAAGGCTGACCCTCTTCTTGGATCTGCTGGAGTTTCGATCAATGATCAGTTTACTCAAGTTGAAGGTCGTGTCTTGCCAACTCCAAAGGTGACATAGTCGATGTTCCATGTCCTGCTGTTGTTGATCTCTTGTCATTTTTAATTGCTAAAAGTTTCTCAGGTTGCACCTTAGATTGTAGAATTAGAGTCAGACACTATGGTAGCGGGTGGCCTTTTCATTACTTTTACTACGGTTGAGGGTAGGAATAAACAAGACTTGTTTCTACAAAGGAAAGTGGAATTTTAACGGAAGGTAGATATCTTGCTCGGCATTTTTACTTTCTTTCCATCCGAATCAAGATTACTAGTCATTTGATTGGAGTCGTACCAACACAACAATTGGTTGAACCGGTCAAACTGGAGCGTTGGGCAGTTGTGACTCTTGAACTATCCATTATAAACACTCCCCCAAATCTCTGCAAAAAATAAAGAGAAACGATAGTTCAAGAGTCAGGATAAAGAATTTAGCTGAATATAAATGGATTTTAATTCTATCTGCCTCGCAATTGGGAGATTAATGTTAATAATCGATTGTAGAAAGGGGACTTACGGGTCGGGTTTTCGCAGAGGAAAATGGCGGGTGTCAAAGCCGGTCCGAAATTCAGAGAATGAAAAAAAATCAAGTTTTTATTAAGTAACAAATCAACATATAAAAGATAAATAACATGCATGTATTATAGGAAATTAGGAATTAGGATGAACATAATTGAAGACTCTGTCGAAGAATGGAAGGGGGTGGGGAAGAGAGCCGCGGTTGTGGAGATTTTTGGGGTCCCGTTTTTTATTTAGGTTTCCTTTGGGCGAAATGGATGGAACTATGGGTGATGCAGGGAAAGAATGGGGAAATTGGGTGGTCTTTTTCTTTGGTGAGGTTGGTAGAGCGTATTAGGTAAATATACTAAATAATGGGTTAGGCTTGGTTTTAGGGGAAATAGGATGGGCCGGACGAAAAAGGGATTTGGGTATAAGAAATTAGGGTGGTATTTTATAGTGGTTGTGGTTAGAAATTGCACAAATTTCGGTCCGAAGAAATCGACCGAGAAATTTGGTCGGTCTTGATCCTATTTTTAAGAAATCACTGAAAATATTTTTTTTATTTTTTTATAATATATATAATATATATAATATATATAATACCTAATATATATAATATATATAATTTATAATTTTCTAAATTCCTAATATATATAATTCCTAATTTTATAAATTTCTAATATATAATATTATATAATTAGAATTGGGTTAGGGGCGTTTTTAAAATTGAATTTACAATACTGAAATTGACATTCTCGGACGCGGTGACACGCAATTTTTACGTTGAAATCTATTGTAAATCGCGAGATATTTAGATTTGAAAATTGAAAAAACGTAGCGATTTTGGGGAAAAGAGAAATTGAGGGGCAATATGGACGTTTTTGGAGAAATCCGGTGAAGCAAACGGACCAATTAATCATGTTGATATCTGTTAAAATTGCATCATGTTACCACATTAAATCATATCACATTTTGTGTTTTCTTATTTCCCGGTACCAATTAAAATATTGATTAGTGAATCTGAAGTCACTTACTGATCATTTATAGAGGCATTGACAAACTGACTTGATTATATATAGGTTTTTTCCCACCTAAAAGATGACACTGTATCGGTTTATAAAGCTAATGACACTTACAATTCCATTACCGTTGCTTTTAACCTCTCTGAATAAATTAATGAATTGAGTTTAGTTCCTTTAGTCTTACGTTAGTAGAAATGGCATCGTCAAAAGAAGAAGCTACAATATCAAAACCAAACCGTGTTCCTATGGCTCGACAAGGAGTTGGATCAAAAGGCCAAAGGATTCTCCTACTCACCAACCATTTCAAAGTAGGGATGACCAACTCTGATGGACATTTCTACCATTATAGTGTAAGCTTTCATCTATTTATAATACAATGTGCAATGCTATGTTCGACTTGAATAAATTTCAATCTAAACTGGATAAGAAATGATCATTATTGCCTCAGGTTGCTCTTAATTATGAAGATGGAAACCCCGTAGAGGTAAAAGGCATTGGGCGAAAAATTCTTGACAAGGTCAACAAACATATTCAATGGAGTTAGTGACAAAGACTTTGCATATGACGGGAGAAGAGCACATTCACAATAGGTGCCTTGCACGGGAACAAGTTCGAATTCTTGTTGTGTTGGAAGATATCTCTTCATCGTCTAGGTGCGATCTTTGCATTTCTTTTGCATTAGTAATAATTGTTTTCATTCTAATATAAATCAAATTGTAATTATCAACTAAAGCTTTGTTCATGTACGAAGCACTCGAGGTGGCGACACAAAGGAGCCCAGTGAAGTTGATAGGAAGAGGTCGAAGAGGCGACCTTGGTGAAGGCATACAAAGTGGTAATTAAATATCCGCAAAAATACCCATGCAAGCCATTGCCAATGCTGCGAGACAAGGCGTGAAACAATACCAAGAGGTGTGAGAGTGCTTGACATAGTTACGAGCGACGTCTTTGCCAGCGGTATGGAATTTGCTTAATTTTTGGTTTGATAACTTATTCTGGTTTACTAAAACTCATGTTTTTATTACAGGGGCTGCCTTATTGTGCGCCAATCCTTTTTCCACAACGAGCCTAGAAACTTCGTTGATCTTGGTGGAGGAGTTTTAGGATGCCGAGGTTTCCACTCAAGCTTCCGCGCCACACAGGAAGGCCTTTCATTGAACATGGGTAAACTGTTATCCAGAAAATTACTACATTTTCTCACCTCTAGAAAATCACTATCTTATGGTTTTTGAATTCGCAGATGTATCAACAACAATGATTGTGAAGCCAGGGCCAGTTATAGATTTCCTTCTTGCAAATCAAAATGCAAGAGATCCTTACCAGATTGATTGGTCCAAGGTAACTATTACTCATACTCTTTTTCCTTGCAACAATATCTTTTTAATTTTAACTTTTTAATTTTTCATATTTGCTCCTCTGTCCAGGCAAAGAGGATGCTGAAGAGTCTGAGGATCAAGGCCAGCCACTCAAATAGGGAATTCAAAATCACCGGCCTCACAGAAAAGCCTTGCAAAGATCAGACTTCAGTTTGTTCATTATAAATCAATTTTTTCCTATTCACGCTGTCTTGGTGATTTGCTATCGAGCACATATTAAATCCCAGTTGTTTTGCATTTAAGTTTCATGTTGAAGCAGAAAGGTGCAAATGGAGAAGTGCAAGAGGTTGAACTGACTGTTTATGAGTATTTCACTCATCATCGCCATATTCCTTTGCCATATTCTGGAGATTTTCCTTGCATTAACGTTGGGAAACCCAAGCATCCCACTTTTATTCCTCTCGGTACTAGACAATTTACTCCTAATGTATGCGGCCGACTTAAGGTTGTTACCTTACAATTTTTCCTTACGCCTTGTCGACTTTGCTTTACGGTGTCTGCGGCGCTACACCAAGCGTATCCCAATCTACAAAGAGCTTCCCTTGTAGAAAAATCCCGACAAAAGCCCCAAGAAAGGATGAGGACGTTGATCGAGGTAAGTTCTTGATTCAATTGCAGCTTGTACTTATTCATTCTAGTTATGCATTTCACAATCACATAAAATTGCGTGCTCTTAAGACCAAAGAACTATAAAGTGACCCTCTTCTTGGATCTGCTGGAGTTTCGATCAATGATCAGTTTACTCAAGTTGAAGGTCGTGTCTTGCCAACTCCAAAGGTGACATAGTCGATGTTCCATGTCCTGCTGTTGTTGATCTCTTGTCATTTTTAATTGCTAAAAGTTTCTCAGGTTGCACCTTAGATTGTAGAATTCAGATGCATGTACTATGGTAGCGGGTGGCCTTTTCATTACTTTTACTACGGTTGAGGGTAGGGAATAAACAAGACTTGTTTCCTGAAAAGGAAAGTGGAATTTTAACGGAAGGTAGATATCTTGCTCGGCATTTTTACTTTCTTTCCATCTGAATCAAGACTAGTCCTTTGATTGAGTCGTACCAACACAACAATTGGTTGAACCGGTCAACTGGAGCGTTGGGCAGTTGTGACTCTTGAACTATCCATTATAAACACTCCCCCAAATCTCTGCAAAAAATAAAGAGAAACGATAGTTCAAGAGTCAGGATAAAGAATTTAGCTGAATATAAATGGATTTTAATTCTATCTGCCTCGCAATTGGGAGATTAATGTTAATGTCGATTGTAGAAAGGGGACTTACGGGTCGGGTTTCGCAGAGGAAAATGGCGGGTGTCCGAAACCGGTCCGAAATTCAGAGAATGAAAAAAAATCAAGTTTTTATTAAGTAACAAATCAACATATAAAAGATAAATAACATGCATGTATTATAGGAAATTAGGAATTAGGATGAACATAATTGAAGACCCTGTCGAAGAATGGAAGGGGGTGGGGAAGAGAGTCGCGGTTGTGGAGATTTTTGGGGTCCCGTTTTTTATTTAGGTTTCCTTTGGGCGAAATGGATGGAACTATGGGTGAGTGCAGGGAAAAGAATGGGAAATTGGGCTGGTCTTTTCTTTGGTTGGGTTGTTAGAGAGGTATTATTAGGTGAATATACTAAATAATGGGTTAGGCTTAGTTTTAGGGGAAATAGGATGGGCCGGACGAAAAAGGGATTTGGGTATAAGAAATTAGGGTGGTATTTTATAGTGGTTGTGGTTAGAAATTTTGCACAAATTTGGTCAGGACCAGAAAAATCGTCCGGTCTTGATCCTGTTTTTTTAAGAAATCGGTTTTAGTCAGGTCAATATATATATATATATATATATTTTTATAATATATATAATATATAATATATATAATTCCTAATATATATAATATATATAATTTATAATTTTCTAAATTCCTAATATATATAATTCCTAATTTTATAAATTTCTAATATATAATATTATATAATTAGAATTCGGGTTAGGGCGGTTTTAAAAATTGAATTTACAATCTTGAAATTGACATTCTCGGACGCGGTGACACGCAATTTTTACGTTGAAATCTATTGTAAATCGCGAGATATTTAGATTTGAAAATTGAAAAAACGTAGCGATTTGGGGAAAAAGAGAAATTGAGGGGCAATATAGACGTTTTTGGAGAAATCCGGTGAAGCAAACGGACCAATTAATCATGTTGATATCTGTTAAAATTGCATCATGTTACCACATTAAATCATATCACATTTTGTGTTTTCTTATTTCCCGGTACCAATTAAAATATTGATTAGTGAATATGAAGTCACTTACTGATCATTTATAGAGACATTGACAAACTGACTTGATTATAGATAGGTTTTTCCCACCTAAAAGATGACACTGTATCAGTTTATAAAGCTAATGGCACTTACAATTCCATTACTGTTGCTTTTAACCTCTCTGAATAAATTAATGAATTGAGTTTAGTTCTTTTAGTATTACGTTAGTAGAAATGGCATCGTCAAAAGAAGAAGCTACAATATCAAAACCAAACCGTGTTCCTATGGCTCGACAAGGAGTTGGATCAAAAAGCCAAAGGATTCGCCTACTCACCAACCATTTCAAAGTAGGGATGACCAACTCTGATGGACATTTCTACCATTATAGTGTAAGCTTTCATCTATTTATAATACAATGTGCAATTCTATGTTCGACTTGAATAAATTTCAATCTAAACTGGATAAGAAATGATCATTATTACCTCAGGTTGCTCTTAATTATGAAGATGGAAACCCCGTAGAGGTAAAAGGCATTGGGCGAAAAATTCTTGACAAGGTCCAACAAACATATTCAATGGAGTTAGCTGACAAAGACTTTGCGTATAGCGGGAGAAGAGCACATTCCTGATAGGTGCCTTGCAGGAACAAGTTCGAATTCTTGTTGTGTTGGAAGATATCTCTTCATCGTCTAGGTGCAGTGCTGCATTTCTTTTTGCATTAGTAATAATTGTTTTCATTCTAATATAAATCCAATTGTAATTATCAACTAAAGCTTTGTTCATGTGTCTGAAGCACTCGAGGTGGCACAAAGGGAGCCAGTGAAGTTGATAGGAAGAGGTCGAAAGCGGCCTTGGTGAAGGCATACAAAGTGGTAATTAAATATCTTGCAAAAATACCCATGCAAGCCATTGCCAATGCATCATGAGACAAGGCGTGAGCGAGTACCAAGAGGTGAGAGTGCTTGACATAGTTACGAGCGACGTCTTTGCCAGCGGTATGGAATTTGCTTAATTTTTGGTTTGATAACTTATTCTGGTTTACTAAAACTCATGTTTTTATTACAGGGGCTGCCTTATTGTGCGCCAATCCTTTTCCACAACGAGCCTAGAAACCGTTGATCTTGGTGGAGGAGTTTTAGGATGCCGAGGTTTCCACTCAAGCTTGCGCCACGGGAAGGCCTTTCATTGAACATGGGTAAACTGTTATCCAGAAAATTACTACATTTTCTCACCTCTAGAAAATCACTATCTTATGGTTTTTGAATTCGCAGATGTATCAACAACAATGATTGTGAAGCCAGGGCCAGTTATAGATTTCCTTCTTGCAAATCAAAATGCAAGAGATCCTTACCAGATTGATTGGTCCAAGGTAACTATTACTCATACTCTTTTTCCTTGCAACAGTATCTTTTTAATTTTAACTTTTTAATTTTTCATATTTGCTCCTCTGTCCAGGCAAAGAGGATGCTGAAGAGTCTGAGGATCAAGGCCAGCCACTCAAATAGGGAATTCAAAATCACCGGCCTCACAGAAAAGCCTTGCAAAGAGCGAGCGTCGCTTGTTCATTATAAATCCATTTTTTCCTTTTCACGTTGTCTTGACTGATTTGCTATCGAGCACATATTAAATCCCAGTTGTTTTGCATTTAAGTTTCATGTTGAAGCAGAAAGGTGCAAATGGAGAAGTGCAGGAGGTTGAACTGACTGTTTATGAGTATTTCACTCATCATCGCCATATTCTGGAGATTTTCCTTGCATTAACGTTGGGAAACCCAAGCATCCCACTTTTATTCCTCTCGAGGTACTAGACAATTTACTCCTAATGTATGCAGCCAGCTTAAGGTTGTTACCTTACAATTTTTCCTTACATGTCTTGTCGACTTTGCTTTACGGTGTCTGCGGCGCTACACAGCGACATCGATCTACAAGAGCTTCCCTTGTAGAAAAATCCCACAAAAGCCCCAAGAAAGGATGAGGGCGTTGATCGAGGTAAGTTCTTGATTGATTCAATTGCGGCTTGTACTTATTCATTCTAGTGTGCATTTCACAATCACATAAAATTGCGAGCTCTTAAGACCAAAGACTATAAAGTGACCCTCTTCTTGGATCTGTGGAGTTTGATCAATGATCGGTTTACTCGAGTTGAAGGTCGTGTCTTGCTAACTCAAAGGTGACGTAGTCGATGTTCCATGTCTGCTTTGTTGTTGATCTCTTGTCATTTTTAATTGCTAAAAGTTTCTCAGTTGCACCTTAGATTGTAGAATTCGATGCAGTACACTATGGTAGCGGTGGCCTTTTCATTACTTTTACTACGGTTGAGGGTAGGGAATAAACAAGACTTGTTTCTACAAAGGAAAGTGGAATTTTAACGGAAGGTAGATATCTTGCTCATCATTTTTACTTTCTTTCCATCTTGAATCAATACTAGTCCTTTGATTGAGTCGTACCAACACAACAATTGGTTGAACCTGGTCAAGCGGAGGCGTTGGGCAGTTGTGACTCTTGAACTATCCATTATAAACACTCCCCCAAATCTCTGCAAAAAATAAAGAGAAACGATAGTTCAAGAGTCAGGATAAAGAATTTAGCTGAATATAAATGGATTTTAATTCTATCTGCCTCGCAATTGGGAGATTAATGTTAATAATCGATTGTAGAAAGGGGACTTACGGGTCGGGTTTTCGCAGAGGAAAATGGCGGCGGGTGTCCGAAACCGGTCCGAAATTCAGAGAATGAAAAAAAATCAAGTTTTTATTAAGTAACAAATCAACATATAAAAGATAAATAACATGCATGTATTATAGGAAATTAGGAATTAGGATGAACATAATTGAAGACCCTGTCGAAGAATGGAAGGGGGTGGGGAAGAGAGCCGCGGTTGTGGAGATTTTTGGGGTCCCGTTTTTTATTTAGGTTTCCTTTGGGCGAAATGGATGGAACTATGGGCTGGTCTGGGGGAAAAGAATGGGGAAATTGGGCTGGTCTTTTTCTTTGGCTGGGGTTGGCCGAACGGGTATTAGGTAAATATACTAAATAATGGGTTAGGCTTGGTTTTAGGGGAAATAGGATGGGCCGGACGAAAAAGGGATTTGGGTATAAGAAATTAGGGTGGTATTTTATAGTGGTTGTGGTTAGAAATTTGCACAAAATTTGGTCCGGACGAAAAATCGACCGGGCCGACCAGAAATTGATCAGGTCTTGATCCTGTTTTTAAGAAATGTCGGTTTTGATCCAAGTTAAATCGGATTATTTTTATAATATATATAATATATATAATATATAATATATATAATTTATAATTTTCTAAATTCCTAATATATATAATTCCTAATTTTATAAATTTCTAATATATAATATTATATAATTTCTAATATATATAATTCCTTTTTTTTTAAATTGAATTTACAATCTTAAATTGACATTCTCGGGCGGTGTACGCAATTTTTACGTTGAAATCTATTGTAAATCGCGAGATATTTAGATTTGAAAATTGGAAAACGTAGCGATTTGGGGAAAAGAGAAATTGAGGGCAATATGGGCGTTTTGGAGAAATCCGGTGAAGCAAACGGACCAATTAATCATGTTGATATCTGTTAAAATTGCAACATGTTACCACATTAAATCATATCACATTTTGTGTTTTCTTATTTCCCGGTACCAATTAAAATATTGATTAGTGAATCTGAAGTCACTTACTGATCATTTATAGAGGCATTGACAAACTGACTTGATTATATAGAGGTTTTTTCCCACCTAAAAGATGACACTGTATCGGTTTATAAAGCTAATGGCACTTACATTTCCATTACTGTTGCTTTTAACCTCTTTGAATAAATTAATGAATTGAGTTTAGTTCCTTTAGTCTTACGTTAGTAGAAATGGCATCGTCAAAAGAAGAAGCTACAATATCAAAACCAAACCGTGTTCCTATGGCTCGACAAGGAGTTGGATCAAAAGGCCAAAGGATTCGCCTACTCACCAACCATTTCAAAGTAGGGATGACCAACTCTGATGGACATTTCTACCATTATAGTGTAAGCTTTCATCTATTTATAATACAATGTGCAATGCTATGTTCGACTTGAATAAATTTCAATCTAAACTGGATAAGAAATGATCATTATTGCCTCAGGTTGCTCTTAATTATGAAGATGGAAACCCCGTAGAGGTAAAAGGCATTGGGCGAAAAATTCTTGACAAGGTCCAACAAACATATTCAATGGAGTTAGCTGACAAAGACTTTGCATATGACGGGGAGAAGAGCCTGTTCACAATAGGTGCACTGCCTGGGAACAAGTTCGAATTTACTGTTGTGTTGGAAGATATCTCTTCATCGTCTAGGTGCAGTGCTGCATTTCTTTTTGCATTAGTAATAATTGTTTTCATTCTAATATAAATCCAATTGTAATTATCAACTAAAGCTTTGTTCATGTGTCCAGAAGCACTCGGTGCGACACAAAGGAGCCAGTGAAGTTGATAGGAAGAGGTCGAAGAGGCAGCCTTGGTCGAAGGCATACAAAGTGGTAATTAAATATGCTGCAAAAATACCCATGCAAGCCATTGCCAATGCACTGCGAGACAAGGCGTGAACGATGCAGAGTGTGAGAGTGCTTGACATAGTTACGAGGCGTCTTTGCCAATGGTATGGAATTTGCTTAATTTTTGGTTTGATAACTTATTCGGTTTACTAAAACTCATGTTTTTATTACGAGGCTGCCTTATTGTGCGATCCTTTTTCCACAACGAGCCTAGAAACCGTTGATCTTGGTGGAGGTTTTAGGATCCGAGGTTTCCACTCAAGCTTCGCGCGGGAAGGCCTTTCATTGAACATGGGTAAGCGTTATCGAGAAAATTACTACATTTTCTCACCTCTAGAAAATCACTATCTTATGGTTTTGAATTCGCGGATGTATCAACAACAATGATTGTGAAGCGGGGCGATTATAGATTTCCTTCGCAAATCAAAATGCAAGAGATCCTTACAGTTGATTGGTCCAGTAACTATTACTCATACTCTTTTTCCTTCAACAGTATCTTTTTAATTTTAACTTTTTAATTTTTCATATTTGCTCCTCTGTCCAGGCAAAGAGGATGCTGAAGAGTCTGAGGATCAAGGCTAGCCACTCAAATAGGGAATTCAAAATCACCGGCCTCACAGAAAAGCCTTGCAAAGAGCAGACGTCAGTTTGTTCATTATAAATCCATTTTTTCCTTTTCACGTTGTCTTGACTGATTTGCTATCGAGCACATATTAAATCCCAGTTGTTTTGCATTTAAGTTTCATGTTGAAGCAGAAAGGTGCAAATGGAAGTGCAAGAGGTTGAATATTTGTTTATGAGTATTTCACTCATCATCGCCATATTCCTTTGCCATATTCTGGAGATTTTCCTTGCATTAACGTTGGGAAACCCAAGCATCCCACTTTTATTCCTCTCGAGGTACTAGACAATTTACTCCTAATGTATGCAGCCAACTTAAGGTTGTTACCTTACAATTTTCCTTACATCTTGTCGACTTTGCTTTACGGTGTCTCTGCGCTACGCAAGGTATCGATCTACAAAGAGCTTCCTTGTAGAAAAATCGACAAAAGCCCAAGAAAGGATGAGGGCGTTGATCGAGGTAAGTTCTTGATTCAATTGCAGCTTGTACTTATTCATTCTAGTGCATTTCACAATCACATAAAATTGCAGCTCTTAAGACCAATGACTATAAGGCTGACCCTCTTCTTGGATCTGCTGGAGTTTCGATCAATGATCAGTTTACTCAAGTTGAAGGTCGTGTCTTGCCAACTCAAAGGTGACATAGTCGATGTTCCATGTCCTGCTGTTGTTGATCTCTTGTCATTTTTAATTGATAAAAGTTTCTCGAGTTGCACCTTAGATTGTAGAATTCGAGTGTACACTATGGTAGCGGGTGGCCTTTTCATTACTTTTACTACGGTTGAGGTAGGGAATAAACAAGACTTGTTTCTGAAAGGAAAGTGGAATTTTAACGGAAGGTAGATATCTTGCTCGGCATTTTTACTTTCTTTCCATGTTGAATCGATTACTAGTCCTTTGATTGGAGTCGTACCAACACGAGAAATTGGTTGAACGGTCAAGCTGGGCGTTGGGCGGTTGTGACTCTTGAACTATCCATTATAAACACGCACGAATCTCTGCGAAAAATAAAGAAAGCGATAGTTCAAGAGTCGAGGATAAAGAATTTATTGAATATAAATGGATTTTAATTCTATACGCCTCATGATTGGGAGATTAATGTTAATAATCGATTGTAGAAAGGGAACTTACGGGTCGGGTTTTCGCAGAGGAAAATGGCGGCGGGTGTCCGAAACCGGTCCGAAATTCAGAGAATGAAAAAAAATCAAGTTTTTATTAAGTAACAAATCAACATATAAAAGATAAATAACATGCATGTATTATAGGAAATTAGGAATTAGGATGAACATAATTGAAGACCCTGTCGAAGAATGGAAGGGGGTGGGGAAGAGAGCCGCGGTTGTGGAGATTTTTGGGGTCCCGTTTTTTATTTAGGTTTCCTTTGGGCGAAATGGATGGAACTATGGGCTGGTCTGGGGGAAAAGAATGGGGAAATTGGGCTGGTCTTTTTCTTTGGCTGGGGTTGGCCGAACGGGTATTAGGTAAATATACTAAATAATGGGTTAGGCTTGGTTTTAGGGGAAATAGGATGGGCCGGACGAAAAAGGGATTTGGGTATAAGAAATTAGGGTGGTATTTTATAGTGGTTGTGGTTAGAAATTTTGCACAAATTCGGTCAGTTCTGTTTTTAAGAAATCGGTTTTAGTCAGATAAGTCAGGTCGAGTTGATATAAATATATTTTTTATAATATATATAATTCCTAATATATATAATATATATAATTTATAATTTTCTAAATTCCTAATATATATAATTCCTAATTTTATAAATTTCTAATATATAATATTATATAATTAGAATTGGGTTAGGGCCGTTTTTTTAAAATTGAATTTACAATACTGAAATTGACATTCTCGGACGCGGTGGCACACAATTTTTACGTTGAAATCTATTGTAAATCGCGAGATATTTAGATTTGAAAATTGGAAAAACGTAGCGATTTTGGGGAAAAGAGAAATTGAGGGGCAATATGGACGTTTTTGGAGAAATCCGGTGAAGCAAACGGACCAATTAATCATGTTGATATCTGTTAAAATTGCATCATGTTACCACATTAAATCATATCACATTTTGTGTTTTCTTATTTCCCGGTACCAATTAAAATATTGATTAGTGAATATGAAGTCACTTACTGATCATTTATAGAGGCATTGACAAACTGACTTGATTATATATAGGTTTTTTCCCACCTAAAAGATGACACTGTATCGGTTTATAAAGCTAATGGCACTTACAATTCCATTACTGTTGCTTTTAACCTCTCTGAATAAATTAATGAATTGAGTTTAGTTCCTTTAGTCTTACGTTAGTAGAAATGGCATCGTCAAAAGAAGAAGCTACAATATCAAAACCAAACCGTGTTCCTATGGCTCGACAAGGAGTTGGATCAAAAGGCCAAAGGATTAGCCTACTCGCAACCATTTCAAAGTAGGGATGACCAACTCTGATGGACATTTCTACCATTATAGTGTAAGCTTTCATCTATTTATAATACAATGTGCAATACTATGTTCGACTTGAATAAATTTCAATCTAAACTGGATAAGAAATGATCATTATTGCCTCAAGTTGCTCTTAATTATGAAGATGGAAACCAGTAGAGGTAAAAGGCATTGGCGAAAAATTCTTGACAAGGTCGACAAACATATTCAATGGAGTTAGTGACAAAGACTTTGCGTATAGCGGGAGAAGAGCACATTCATAATAGGTGCCTTTGCACAGGAACAAGTTCGAATTCTTGTTGTGTTGGAAGATATCTCTTCATCGTCTAGGTGCGATCTTTGCATTTCTTTTGCATTAGTAATAATTGTTTTCATTCTAATATAAATCAAATTGTAATTATAAACTAAAGCTTTGTTCATGTGTCTGAAGCACTCGAGGTGGCGACACAAAGAGCCAGGTGAAGTTGATAGGAAGAGGTCGAAGAAGCGACCTTGGTGAAGGCATACAAAGTGGTAATTAAATATCTTGCAAAAATACCCATACAAGCCATTGCGATATGCTGAGGACAAGGCGTGAAACGATACCAAGAGGCTGTGAGAGTGCTTGACATAGTTCTGAGGCAGCATGCTGCCAAGCGGTATGGAATTTGCTTAATTTTTGGTTTGATAACTTATTATGGTTTACTAAAACTCATGTTTTTATTACAGGGGCTGCCTTATTGTGCGCCAATCCTTTTCCACAACGAGCCTAGAAACCGTTGATCTTGGTGGAGGAGTTTTAGGATCCGAGGTTTCCACTCAAGCTTAGCGCGCGGGAAGGCCTTTCATTGAACATGGGTAAGCTGTTATCGAGAAAATTACTACATTTTCTCACCTCTGAAAATCACTATCTTATGGTTTTGAATTCGCGGATGTATCAACAACAATGATTGTGAAGCGAGGGCGATTATAGATTTCCTTCTTGCAAATCAAAATGCAAGAGATCCTTACGATTGATTGGTCGAGTAACTATTACTCATACTCTTTTCCTTTGTGATATCTTTTTAATTTTAAC
This sequence comes from Przewalskia tangutica, assembly GCA_029844215.1. Taxonomy (NCBI): domain Eukaryota; kingdom Viridiplantae; phylum Streptophyta; class Magnoliopsida; order Solanales; family Solanaceae; genus Przewalskia; species Przewalskia tangutica. The sequence continues at coordinate 135,820,055 of CM056718.1, read as the reverse complement.
TTTTTAATTTTTCATATTTGCTCCTCTGTCCAGGCAAAGAGGATCTTTGAAGAGTCGAGGATCAAGGCGACCACTCAAATAGAATTCAAAATCAAGCCTCGCGAAAAGCCTTGCAAGCGAGCGTCGGTTTGTTCATTATAAATCCATTTTCCTTTTCACGTTGTCTTGGTGATTTGCTATCGAGCACGTATTAAATCAGTTGTTTTGCATTTAAGTTTCATGTTGAAGCGAGAAAGGTGCAAATGGAGAAGTCAAGAGGTTGGTATTTGTTTATGAGTATTTCACTCATCGCCATATTCCTTGCCATAATGCGGAGATTTTCCTTGCATTAACGTTGGAAACCCAAGCATCACTTTTATTCCTCTCGGTACTAGACAATTTACTCTAATGTATGCGGCCCGACTTAAGGTTGTTACCTTACAATTTTCCTTGTCTTGTCGACTTTGCTTTACGGTGTCTCTGCGGCGCTACACCAAGCGTATCCAATCTACAAAGAGCTTCCTTGTAGAAAAATCGACAAAATCCCGAAAGGATGAGGGCGTTGATCGAGGTAAGTTCTTGATTCAATTGCGGCTTGTACTTATTCATTCTAGTTGTGCATTTCACAATCACATAAAATTGCGAGCTCTTAAGACCCGGACTATAAAGTGACCCTCTTCTTGGATCTGCTGGAGTTTCGATCAATGATCAGTTTACTCAAGTTGAAGGTCGTGTCTTGCCAACTCCAAAGGTGACATAGTCGATGTTCCATGTCCTGCTGTTGTTGATCTATTGCCATTTTTAATTGCTAAAAGTTTCTCAGGTTGCACCTTAGATTGTAGAATTCGAGTCTGTACACTATGGTAGCGGGGTGGCCTTTTCATTACTTTTACTACAGTTGAGGGTAGGGAATAAACAAGACTTGTTTCCTACAAAAGGAAAGTGGAATTTTAACCAGAAGGTAGATATCTTGCTCAGCATTTTTTACTCTCTTTCCATGTTGAATCATTACTAGTCCTTTGATTGGAGTCGTACCATCACAGCAATTGGTTGAACCGGTCAAACTGGAGCGTTGGGCAGTTGTGACTCTTGAACTATCCATTATAAACACACCCCCAAATCTCTGCAAAAAATAAAGAGAAACGATAGTTCAAGAGTCAGGATAAAGAATTTTATTTGAATATAAATGGATTTTAATTCTATACGCCTCATGATTGGGAGATTAATGTTAATGTCGATTGTAGAAAGGGACTTACGGGTCGGGTTTCGCGAGAGGAAAATGGCGGGTGTCAAAAGCAGGTCGAAATTGAGAGAATGAAAAAAAATCAAGTTTTTATTAAGTAACAAATCAAAATATAAAAGATAAATAACATGCATGTATTATAGGAAATTAGGAATTAGGATGAACATAATTGAAGACCACATCGAAGAATGGAAGGGGTGGGGAAGAGAAGCGCGGTTGTGGAGATTTTTGGGGTCCGTTTTTATTTAGGTTTCCTTTGGCGAAATGGATGGAACTATGGGCTGATGCAGGGGAAAGAATGGGGAAATTGGGCTGGTCTTTTCTTTGGTGAGGTTGGTAGAGCAATTATTAGGTAAATATACTAAATAATGGGTTAGGCTTGGTTTTAGGGGAAATAGGATGGGCCGGACGAAAAAGGGATTTGGGTATAAGAAATTAGGGTGATATTTTATAGTGGTTGTGGTTAGAAATTTGCTGCAAATTTCGGTTCTGTTTTTAAGAAATCGGTTTTGAATTAAAGTCAGGTCAGTTGATCGAATGAACCGATATTTTTTTATAATATATATAATATATATAATACCTAATATATATAATTTATAATTTTCTAAATTCCTAATATATATAATTCCTAATTTTATAAATTTCTAATATATAATATTATATAATTAGAATTCGGGTTAAGGCCGTTTTTAAAATTGAATTTACAATCTTGAAATTGACATTCTCGGGCGCGGTGGCACACAATTTTACGTTGAAATCTATTGTAAATCGCGAGATATTTAGATTTGAAAATTGGAAAAAGCGTGGCGATTTAGGAAAAGAGAAATTGAGGGGCAATATGGGCGTTTTGGAGAAATCAGGTGAAACAAGCGGACCAATTAATCATGTTGATATCTGTTAAAATTGCATCATGTTACCACATTAAATCATATCACATTTTGTGTTTTCTTATTTCGGTGCAATTAAAATATTGATTAGTGAATATGAAGTTACTTGCGATCATTTATAGAGGCATTGACAAAGCGACTTGATTATATATAGGTTGTTTCCCACCTAAAGATGACCTTTGTATCGGTTTATAAAGCTAATGGCACTTACAATTCCATTCTTGTTGCTTTTAACCTCTGCGAATAAATTAATGAATTGAGTTTAGTTCCTTTAGTCTTACGTTAGTAGAAATGGCATCGTCGAAAGAAGAAGCTCTGATATCAAAACCAAACCGTGTTCTATGGCTCGACAAGGAGTTGGATCAAAGGCCAAAGGATTAGCCTACTCACCAACCATTTCAAAGTAGGGATGACCAACTCGATGGACATTTCTACCATTATAGTGTAAGCTTTCATCTATTTATAATACAATGTGCAATCTTATGTTCGACTTGAATAAATTTCAATCTAAATGGATAAGAAATGATCATTATTGCCTCGAGTTGCTCTTAATTATGAAGATGGAAACCAGTAGAGGTAAAAGGCATTGGCGAAAAATTCTTGACAAGGTCCAACAAACATATTCAATGGAGTTAGTGACAAAGACTTTGCGTATGACGGGAGAAGAGCACATTCATAATAGGTGCCTTTGCACAGGAACAAGTTAATTTCTTGTTGTGTTGGAAGTTATCTCTTCATCGTCTAGGTGCGATCTTTGCGTTTCTTTTGCATTAGTAATAATTGTTTTCATTCTAATATAAATCCAATTGTAATTATCAACTAAAGCTTTGTTCATGTATGCGAAGCACTCGAGGTGGCGACAAAGGAGCCAGAGTGAAGTTGATATGAAGAGAGTCGAAGAAGCGACCTTGGTGAAGGCATACAAAGTGGTAATTAAATATCTTGCAAAAATACCCATGCAAGCCATTGCCAATGCACTGAGGACAAGGCGTGAAACGATACGAGAGGTGTGAGTGCTTGACATAGTTACGAGGCGTCTTTGCCAGCGGTATGGAATTTGCTTAATTTTTGGTTTGATAACTTATTACGGTTTACTAAAACTCATGTTTTTATTACGAGGGCTGCCTTATTGTGCGCCAATCCTTTTTCCACAACGAGCCTAGAAACCGTTGATCTTGGTGGAGGAGTTTTAGGATGCCGAGGTTTCCACTCAAGCTTTCGCGCCACGGGAAGGCCTTTCATTGAACATGGGTAGCGTTATCGAGAAAATTACTACATTTTCTCACCTCTGAAAATCACTATCTTATGGTTTTGAATTCGATGTATCAACAACAATGATTGTGAAGCGAGGGCGATTATATATTTCCTATTGCAAATCAAAATGCAAGAGATCCTTGCAGTTGATTGGTCGAGTAACTATTACTCATACTCTTTTTCCTTGCTTGATATCTTTTTAATTTTAACTTTTTAATTTTCATATTTGCTCCTCTGTCGGGCAAAGAGGATCTTTGAAGAGTCTCGAGGATCAAGGCCACCACTCAAATAGAATTCAAAATCACCGGCCTCACGAAAAGCCTTGCAAAGAAGCGAGCGTCGGTTTGTTCATTATAAATCCATTTTTCCTTTTCCACGTTGTCTTGGTGATTTGCTATCGAGCACATATTAAATCGGTTGTTTGCATTTAAGTTTCATGTTGAAGCGAAAGGTGCAAATGGAGAAGTGCTGAGGTTGGTATTTGTTTATGAGTATTTCACTCATCATATTCCTTGCCATAATGCGGAGATTTTCCTTGCATTAACGTTGGGAAACCAAGCATCCCACTTTTATTCCTCTCGAGTACTAGACAATTTACTCTAATATATGCGGCCGACTTAAGGTTGTTACCTTACAATTTTCCTTCTGTCTTGTCGACTTTGCTTTACGGTGTCTCTGCGGCGCTACAAAGCGATCCAATCTACAAAGAGCTTCCACTTGTAGAAAAATCGACAAAATCCCGAAAGGATGAGGGCGTTGATCGAGGTAAGTTCTTGATTCAATTGCGGCTTGTACTTATTCATTCTAGCTGTGCATTTCACAATCACATAAAATTGCAGAGCTCTTAAGACCCGGACTATAAAGTGACCCTCTTCTTGGATCTGCTGGAGTTTGATCAATGATCGGTTTACTCGAGTTGAAGGTCGTGTCTTGCCAACTCGAGGTGGCATAGTCGATGTTCCGTATCTGCTGTTGTTGATCTCTTGCCATTTTAATTGCTAAAAGTTTCTCGGGTTGCACCTTAGATTGTAGAATTCGAGTTTGTACACTATGGTAGCGGGGTGGCCTTTTCATTACTTTTACTACGGTTGAGGTAGGAATAAACAAGACTTGTTTCTGAAAGGAAAGTGGAATTTTAACGGAAGGTAGATATCTTGCTCGGCATTTTTACTTTCTTTCCATGTTGAATCATTACTAGTCCTTTGATTGGAGTCGTACCACACGACAATTGGTTGAGCAGGTCAAAGCTGGGCGTTGGCGGTTGTGACTCTTGAACTATCCATTATAAACACTCACGAATCTCTGCGAAAAATAAAGAAAGCGATAGTTCAAGTCGAGGATAAAGAATTTATTTGAATATAAATGGATTTTAATTCTATACGCCTGCATGATTGGGAGATTAATGTTAATAATCGATTGTAGAAAGGGACTTACGGTCGGGTTTTGCGAGAGGAAAATGGCGGCGTGTCAAAGCCGTCGAAATTCAGAGAATGAAAAAAAATCAAGTTTTTATTAAGTAACAAATCAACATATAAAAGATAAATAACATGCATGTATTATAGGAAATTAGGAATTAGGATGAACATAATTGAAGACCCTGTCGAAGAATGGAAGGGGGTGGGGAAGAGAGCCGCGGTTGTGGAGATTTTTGGGGTCCCGTTTTTTATTTAGGTTTCCTTTGGGCGAAATGGATGGAACTATGGGCTGGTCTGGGGGAAAAGAATGGGGAAATTGGGCTGGTCTTTTTCTTTGGCTGGGGTTGGCCGAACGGGTATTAGGTAAATATACTAAATAATGGGTTAGGCTTGGTTTTAGGGGAAATAGGATGGGCCGGACGAAAAAGGGATTTGGGTATAAGAAATTAGGGTGATATTTTATAGTGGTTGTGGTTAGGGCTGCACAAATTTCGGTTCCTGTTTTTTAAGAAATCGGTTTTCGGTCCGGTCCGGTCCAGGTTCGGTCCGGACCGAACCGATATTTTTTTTTTTTTTATAATATATATAATATATATAATTCCTAATATATATAATTTATAATTTTCTAAATTCCTAATATATATAATTCCCAATTTTATAAATTTCTAATATATAATATTATATAATTAGAATTAGGGTTAGGGGCCGTTTTTAAAATTGAATTTACAATACTGAAATTGACATTCTCGGACGCGGTGGCACACAATTTTTACGTTAAAATCTATTGTAAATCGCGAGATATTTAGATTTGAAAATTGGAAAAACGTAGCGATTTAGGGGAAAAGAGAAATTGAGGGGCAATATGGACGTTTTTGGAGAAATCCGGTGAAGCAAACGGACCAATTAATCATGTTGATATCTGTTAAAATTGCATCATGTTACCACATTAAATCATATCACATTTTGTGTTTTCTTATTTCCCGGTACCAATTAAAATATTGATTAGTGAATATGAAGTTACTTACTGATCATTTATAGAGGCATTGACAAACTGACTTGATTATATATAGGTTGTTTCCCACCTAAAGATGACACTGTATCGGTTTATAAAGCTAATGGCACTTACAATTCCATTACTGTTGCTTTTAACCTCTCTGAATAAATTAATAAATTGAGTTTAGTTCCTTTAGTCTTACGTTAGTAGAAATGGCATCGTCAAAAGAAGAAGCTACAATATCAAAACCAAACCGTGTTCCTATGGCTCGACAAGGAGTTGGATCAAAAGGCCAAAGGATTCGCCTACTCACCAACCATTTCAAAGTAGGGATGACCAACTCTGATGGACATTTCTACCATTATAGTGTAAGCTTTCATCTATTTATAATACAATGTGCAATGCTATGTTCGACTTGAATAAATTTCAATCTAAACTGGATAAGAAATGATCATTATTGCCTCAAGTTGCTCTTAATTATGAAGATGGAAACCAGTAGAGGTAAAAGGCATTGGCGAAAAATTCTTGACAAGGTCCACAAAACATATTCAATGGAGTTAGTGACAAAGACTTTGCATATGTGGGGAGAAGAGCACATTCATAATAGGTGCCTTGCACAGAACAAGTTCGAATTCTTGTTGTGTTGGAAGATATCTCTTCATCGTCTAGGTGCGATCTTTGCATTTCTTTTGCATTAGTAATAATTGTTTTCATTCTAATATAAATCCAATTGTAATTATCAACTAAAGCTTTGTTCATGTATGCGAAGCACTCGAGGTGGCGACCACAAAGAGCCAGGTGAAGTTGATAGGAAGAGGTCGAAGAGGCGACGCCTTGGTGAAGGCATACAAAGTGGTAATTAAATATCTCGCAAAAATACCCATGCAAGCCATTGCCAATGCCTGCGAGGGACAAGGCGTGAAACGATACCAAGAGGCGTGAGAGTGCTTGACATAGTTACGAGGCGTCTTTGCCAAGCGGTATGGAATTTGCTTAATTTTTGGTTTGATAACTTATTCTGGTTTACTAAAACTCATGTTTTTATTACAGGGGCTGCCTTATTGTGCGTCAATCCTTTTTCCACAACGAGCCTAGAAACTTCGTTGATCTTGGTGGAGGAGTTTTAGGATGCCGAGGTTTCCACTCAAGCTTTCGCGCCACACAGGAAGGCCTTTCATTGAACATGGGTAAACTGTTATCCAGAAAATTACTACATTTTCTCACCTCTAGAAAATCACTATCTTATGGTTTTTGAATTCGCTGATGTATCAACAACAATGATTGTGAAGCCAGGGCCAGTTATATATTTCCTTATTGCAAATCAAAATGCAAGAGATCCTTACCAGATTGATTGGTCCAAGGTAACTATTACTCATACTCTTTTTCCTTGCAACAAAGATCTTTTTAATTTTAACTTTTAATTTTTCATATTTGCTCCTCTGTCTGTGCAAAAGAGGATCTTTGAAGAGTCTTAGGATCAAGGCTAGCCACTCAAATAGGGAATTCAAAATCACCGGCCTCACAGAAAAGCCTTGCAAAGAGCAGACGTCAGTTTGTTCATTATAAATCCATTTTTTCCTTTTCACGTTGTCTTGACTGATTTGCTATCGAGCACATATTAAATCCCAGTTGTTTTGCATTTAAGTTTCATGTTGAAGCAGAAAGGTGCAAATGGAGAAGTGCAAGAGGTTGAACTGACTGTTTATGAGTATTTCACTCATCATCGCCATATTCCTTTGCCATATTCTGGAGATTTTCCTTGCATTAACGTTGGGAAACCCAAGCATCCCACTTTTATTCCTCTCGAGGTACTAGACAATTTACTCCTAATGTATGCAGCCAGCTTAAGGTTGTTACCTTACAATTTTTCCTTCTGTCTTGTCAGCTTTGCTTTCTGGTGTCTCTGCAGCGCTACACCAAGGCGCTGTCCAATCTACAAAGAGCTTCCCTTGTAGAAAAATCCCGACAAAAGCCCCAAGAAAGGATGAGGACGTTGATCGAGGTAAGTTCTTGATTCAATTGCAGCTTGTACTTATTCATTCTAGCTGTGCATTTCACAATCACATAAAATTGCAGGCTCTTAAGACCAACAACTATAAGGCTGACCCTCTTCTTGGATCTGCTGGAGTTTCGATCAATGATCAGTTTACTCAAGTTGAAGGTCGTGTCTTGCCAACTCCAAAGGTGACATAGTCGATGTTCCATGTCCTGCTGTTGTTGATCTCTTGTCATTTTTAATTGCTAAAAGTTTCTCAGGTTGCACCTTAGATTGTAGAATTGATGCATACACTATGGTAGACATGGTGGCCTTTTCATTACTTTTACTACGGTTGAGGTAGGAATAAACAAGACTTGTTTCCTACAAAAGGAAAGTGGAATTTTAACGGAAGGTAGATATCTTGCTCGGCATTTTTACTTTCTTTCCATCTTTGAATCGATTAGTCCTTTGATTGAGTCGTACCAACACAAAGAATGGTTGAGCAGGTCAAGCGAGCGTTGGGCGGTTGTGAACTTCTCCGCGTTGTGATGTTCGTAAGCTTTGTATGGATCTACAAAGGTGTGGGAAAATGAAAGGAATGGTGAGTACCTTGAACTCTGGGTTACATTATGCGCGTGGAATCATATTTTTGCATCATTAACGTGTTCTATCATCTATGTAGTTTATCAATCCACCATTTGATCATATCTTTGAGGAGAATCAGTTCAGCGCAACCCCGCTCTGTGAGAGTTGAGAAGATGCTAGAAACATTGAAGTCGAAACTTCCGGTTGCACCTCAATTCCTTCTCTGCATTCTACGAGAGAAAGAACTCGACCTTTACGGTTGTTTTCTTAGAACCAACTAATCTTACATTTAAGTTTATATAATAGTGGATGAAATATCTTTTTAATTGTCTATTTTACGTAATTTTCCCTATTGAAGGCCCCGGAAGAAAAGGAATTTAGGCGATCTAGAGTTGTTACACAATGTATTGCTCTACAAAGGTCAATGATCGCACTTACCTATGTGTTTGTTGAAAATCAATGCGAAGGCAAGATTTGAATTGACAAAATGTTTTACACCATTTATTAGTGATCTGATTTATTAAACGCCTCTTCCATCTCTGGTGCTTCTTTGGGTGGCATGAATTCGTTTTTGACTCTGAGCTTAACCTGTATTACCTCAGATTTCACAAGTCCCCACTATCATTATTGGGATGGATGTCTCTCATGGCTCACTGGACGGCGGATGTTCCTCCATTGCTGTGTAGTAAAAGATTATTGCTCATTTTATACTCGCTTAATTCTTTTGGTCTTAGATGACATAATTTTATGGATTTGAGATCATCGGTGGTCGATTCTAGACAATGGCCATTTATTTCACGCTATCGGCATTGTTTGTACTCGATCACCAAAGCCGAAATGATTGATTCTCTGTTCAAGAAAGTGTCGATACTCAAGATGATGGCCTTTTCGTAGTTCTTGACTCAATGTAGTTGTTTGTGGTTAAATGTTCACATTTATTTTGTCAGTCGATTATAATTGATACTAGAATAATCTCTATGTGTAGTTTATTGAATGTCCCCATTTTTGTTGCTTAATAAGTTTGTCCTCTATCCGGGAGGCTGTGAAGGACTTCTACTCAAGTTCTAACAATGTGAAACCCGAGCATATCATTATTTTCGGTATAATTTCTAGAAAAAACAAGTTAAGCTAAGCGATTGATCTTGAAACATTTGCTCAAATGCGATCGTGAATCGAACTAGACGTTGTTGTGTTTTTCAAGTCCATATCTACATTTTGTGCAAAATTTCCTGCTCGTCACAATCTTTTAGACTTAAACTAGCACATCATTGAACTATCTACTCTTTAGATTGAAGTATATGTTTTGGTTTCTTCTAATTCATGCAGATTAAAAGTTAATCATTGCTAATGATTAAGTTGTCATCAATGTCTGAGGATGGAGTTAGTGAGTCGATTCAACCAAGTCATAAACATTGAGCTCAATCAGTTATCAAGGTTTGAATTTTCGATGAATCGCACTTAGTTTTTCCAAGACACCTATTCTTTTCCGATCACCAAATATGACAATATTCTCGAGTGCCCGCAATCATCCGGATGAGAATGGTCCTCAAGTTCACGGTCATTGTTGCACAAAAGAACCATCACACAAAGTTTTTCCGGACAACTCACGGATAATGTTCCTCCCGGTTTGTACTTTTAGCTACCTAGATTGTGTTATTAATGGAGTATAATTTGATTGATTGGTTACGTATATCATTGAAATATCTTCCTATGCCAAGGATCGTGATTGACAATGTAATCGTCATCCAAAGGCCAATGACTTCTACATGTGTGCTCATGCGGGCCTATTGTGAGTTTGTAAACTCCGCTTTGAGTCCGCTCTGCGATTCATATTAATTGCTTAGTGATGAGCTTGTCATCTTTGTGCTAATTCAGGGAACAACACGACCCACACACTACCATGTGTTGCATGATGAAATTGGATTTTCTGCAGATGACATGCAAGAGCTGGTCCATTCTCTATCTTATGTGTAAGCAATCGACCTCTTCTATAAAATGGATTTTACTACTTGTTCAAATCCTTCCTTGAGATGTTTTATTTATCTTTTCTACTACTTGATTGCAGTATCGGAGAGTACCACACCATCTGTTGGTAAGAATAATCATTATGTTTTATTAATATTGCTTTTACGAATTATAATTCGCCATCGCTTGAAAGGCGTTAAAGATAGAATATCATCATATACTACAACTCCTATGTTGATCCGATGATTTACTTTTTCTTTTTCCTCGATTTCACCTATATGTTATGCTCACTTGGCAAGAACACGGTGGCTCGGTTTATCAAGTTTGATGAACTATGCGAGACGCCCTCGAGCCACGGTGGAGTTACAACACCGTGTGTTGTTCGGGCCTTGCGTTCGGCTTCACAAGAATGTTCGCGATTCAATGTTTTTACGCTAGGTCTTGCACTTGGAAATATGTTTGGAGAGTTTAAACTAATGGAAATTTCTGGTTACGTATTGATCAAATCTTAGAACTTAGTATATCACTAGAGGTCTCATGTTTTGTGTAAATACCTTATAAGCCAGTTGGTGGAAAAGACTAACTTATCTGATTTAGTTATGTTGTGATGGATGCCGAAATCGATGAAATTAAGTAGTTATAGAGATCTTTTAGGAACTCTAGCTTTCTTGTTTAGATTTATGAATTGCTACGAGACAGTTTAATTTGGTGCATATTCTAATTATCTTTGCCAAATTCATGCTTTTCCTTTTTTTTGCTTCGTTGTGATTCCATTCTCGGTGTTTATTTTGTTTAAGCAGAATAAGTTCTATAGTTCCATGTAAGGAGTTTCTCTTAATAGTCTTGATAGGCTATTGATTATAGATTTTTGTGAATATGATTTTGTACCACCACTTTGTCCCCAACCACCGCTCATTATTCATTACGCCTCCACCACTACTACAAAGCCACAATTCTTGCTCGCCACCCATATCATACCCAGTGCCAAAAGCAATCTCAAGATCTTTGAGCGAAAAGTTTATTGAAATATTCAGAAGCATTAGAGAATTTGAACTTAATCCCAACACTACAACAACAACAACATACCCGGTGTATTTTCACACGGTGGGGTGTCTGCAGAGGAGATCAAGCTCCGAAAGACTCTTGGCTCAAGAGAAGACCTTAATCCCAACACTAAAACTTGAAATTGAACCTAATTTATCCTCTGCATATCTTTAAATTCAACAACATTGTGTTGCACTTGAAGTAGAGCTGAAACCACCAGGCATTACAAAGAAAAGCCACAAGGATGATGGAATCATGGAAAGACTTACAATGTAAGAATAACGTATACTTCAAAAATAAAATCCAAACACCTCATCGTAGTCCCAATCAAATAAAGAACAAATATGATATTTATCATAGTTGCAAACATAAATAAATGAATCAAACCATTCTCTTCTAATGGTTTAAGCGATTAAATGAGGTTATTGATTCACGAGAATTAAACATGGACACGAGCGAGCAAGCGGTGTTTGAGTTACAAATGTTCTTAATCTTAGTGTTTTGAATCATGATGAGGGATTTTTGAGGAGTTAAGATGATAATGTTTGACAATTTTGAACGTCAATGTATGAAGTTAGCAATCGAGAGGAGACATGCTTGTGACACCGATTATAAGTTAAATAACTTGAGAAATAGATATTGCTTAAATAGTCGATTAAAACTAGACACGTATATGAATATTATCAATCTTTGTCTAATAGAGGAATTATCGTGACAGAAACAATCTCCATTTTCAAGCACTTGGGACTGCTAAAATCAGTCATTTACATATGTTAGTTGAAAGCTTGCGTATGGTGCTAAGAGTTGAGATACTTCTAATTAATATTGTGTTACTCTTTGAGAATGGCCTAGTTTGTGTGTATCATCTCCAAATTAAGCAGCTTTGTAATCGAAATCGTTTCATTAATCAGAATGAGCGTTCTGATTATTAATAACAAATCGTTACTTCAAAAGGATTAATTATTTAATCATTTGTAACTGGTGTTGTATTTCATTTCTGAATGGGGTTAAATTGAAAAAAAAAATACTTGGTTCGTCTAGGTGCAGTGCTGAACTTCTTCTTGTTGTTTTTTTTATATAACCTGAGTTTTCGAACTGCGTCTGACTACTTCACTGGTATTACCCAGACGTCCTGGAGTATCATCAGATAAATCGCGGGATGTGCTCATTTGGCCAAGTTTCTGGGAGCGTACAACTGATCAATGAGACAAGGTCCAATTCCCAACATGCAGAATTTCTTCGTGTTTGCGGGAATCAAACCCACGCTGTGCATGCCAGAGCGTCTTATAGCGCCCAGACTTTTGTCACTGGGCTATGCCCCGGAGGACTCTTGTTGCATTTCTAATAAATGCTTGCGTTTTAACATAATCCAATTGTATTTATCAACTAAAGTTTTTGCTTAATGTGTACAGAAACACTCAAGGTGGCAGCCGAGCCCCGGTGAAGTTGATAGGAAAAGAACAAAGAGTCAGCCTTGGTCAAAGGCATATAAAGTGGTAATTAATTATGCTGCAAAAATACCAATGCAAGCTATTGCCAACGCACTGCGGGGACAAGACTCTGAACAGTATCAAGAGGCAGTGAGAGTGCTTGACATAGTTCTGAGGCAGCACGCTGCCAAACAGGGTGGAATTGTTTAATTTTCAGCCATGACAACTTATTCTGCTTTTCTGTAACTCATGGTATTTTTGTTACAGGGACTGTCTTATTGTGCGCCAATCTTTTTTTCACGATAAGCCTAGAAATTACGCTGATCTTGGTGGAGGAGTTTTAGGATGCCGGGGTTTCCATTCAAGCTTCCGGGCCACACAGCAAGGCCTCTCATTGAACATGGGTAAATTGTTATCCAGAATATCACTACATTTTCTCACCCCAAAATCACTGCGAGTATAACTTTTCAATTTGCAGATGCATCAACCACAATGATTGTGCAGCCAGGGCCTGTGGTAGACTTCTTTCTTGCAAATCAAAATGCAAGAGATCCTTACCAGATTGATTGGTCCAAGGTAACTACTGTTGGACAACACAACACGTGAAAAACGTAATTACTTTATTATTGTAAAGTAATTACACCAAGATTTGAACACTATAACTTGACCACTTGGACACTTTTTGGATGCACACTTAGGAACACTTTAGCTTACAATTGTGTTGATTTTTAGTTCTTGGTTGTTCCGTTTGGTTGTTTTGGTTGTTCATAACAAATGACTAAAGTCACCCCTATTTATACTTGTATAGGGATGATTCTAGACAATTCTATCTTATTCTACAAATATCTAAGGCTCTAGAACATGTACACATTTCTTACAAGAATCTAGAGTCTTCTAGACATATATCTAAGTTAAGTATCCAAGACATTCTAGAACCTTCCATTCTCGAGATCTTCTTTCAACTCTCTAGAACTACTTGAACATTCTAGATTGATTATCCATTGTCTTGGAGATTAAGTTGGTGATTACTTTTAACACTCCCCCTCAACACCAACTTTTCATACTGAGTTGTTCTCCGAGTTTCAAATCTTTTCTTCTTCTATAGCAAAGTTGGCATACTGGGGTTTGGCTTTGAACTCTTGTCGATCTCAGAGATCGCTGGCTTACTCCTTCTTGTTGACGGTCTTCTACTATTTGATGCATGCCTGTTTGCCACGGATTTTGTGTTACCTCATCCTCAGTATTTTCTTCCTCACTTTGATCTTCATTTTCCTTTTTTGGACTTGGATGTACTTCAACAATTTGCTCAGAATTACCACCTTGCGTGCCATCTATGAGCTGAGCTTCATATTTGACTAATACTTCGTCAAGATCTTTTGGGTTTTCCGATTTCTCCCCCTCTGTGAGGATCTTTTTGAAAATTCCACCATCCTTGCAATTGTCTTTTACACTCACCCATGATTGCAATTCAACATCAAATTGTAGAGTGGCATTTGGAGGGATAGTTGGAGGAGAACCACTCTCTCCATAAGCCAGCTCCGATGGAATGGTGAAAATAGCATTTTCACCTTTCTTCATCGTATTTATACCGTGATCCCATCCTTTAATTACTTGTCCTTGATCGGAGGTGAACTTGAACGGGTCTCCCTATCGTGACTGGAATCGAATTTGGTTCCGTTAAGCAGAGTCCCATTGTAGTGGACTTCAACTTCATCACCAGCCTCGGGAGTATCCCAACCTTCACCTTTCTTGACAAGCTTCTTCTCCTTGATTTCCAATTTCCTTCTCCTCACCGACTTTCATGATCGGACTGTTGTAGGCAGATTCATGTCTTCGTCCAATCCATCTACTGGTGGAATACCAAAATCCTCATCCATTGTTTCGTCAGAATTGTCGTCATCGTGGTTAGCTTCTTCTTTAACGTCCTCGAATATTGGTTTATCTTCCTGAAACTTCTTCTCGGCTTCGAGTTCTTCGATGACTGAACCTGACATGGCTGCTTGATTCTCTTTATCTCCTGTTTGAGCAGCTAGAGTCGACTTCTCCAATCACTGTTGTAGTCGATTGTTTCAGAAACAGTAACTGCCAGAGCTAATTCTTCTTCCTCCACAACAAAATCCCTTTGGAGGAGTTTTAGGATGACGGGGTTTCCATTCAAGCTTCCGGGCCACACAGCAAGGCCTCTCATTGAACATGGGTAAATTGTTATCCAGAATATCACTACATTTTCTCACCCCAAAATCACTGCGAGTATAACTTTTCAATTTGCAGATGCATCAACCACAATGATTGTGCAGCCAGGGCCTGTGGTAGACTTCTTTCTTGCAAATCAAAATGCAAGAGATCCTTACCATATTGATTGGTCCAAGGTAACTACTGTTGGACAACACAACACGTGAAAAACGTAATTACTTTATTATTGTAAAGTAATTACACCAAGATTTGAACACTATAACTTGACCACTTGGACACTTTTTGGATGCACACTTAGGAACACTTTAGCTTACAATTGTGTAGATTCTTAGTTCTTGGTTCTTTATTCTTGGTTGTTCCGTTTGGTTGTTTTGGTTGTTCATAACAAATGACTAAAGTCACCCCTATTTATACTTGTATAGGGATGATTCTAGACAATTCTATCTTATTCTACAAATATCTAAGGCTCTAGAACATGTACACATTTCTTACAAGAATCTAGAGTCTTCTAGACATATATCTAAGTTAAGTATCCAAGACAATAAGCTCTATAGTACTAAACCACACACGAACACTCTAAGAAACTCAACAAATGACTCTTTGGTATAAACCAACTTGGCTCTGATACCACTTGTTGGACAACACAACACGTGAAAAACGTAATTACTTTATTATTGTAAAAGTAATTACACCAAGATTTGAACACTATAACTTGACCACTTGGACATTTTTTGGATGCACATTTAGGAACACTTTAGCTTACAATTGTGTTGGTTCTTAGTTCTTGATTCTTGGTTGTTCCGTTTGGTTGTTCTTTGGTTGTTCATAACAAATGACTAAAGTCACCCCTATTTATACTTCTATAGGGATGATTCTAGACAATTCTATCTTATTCTACAAATATCTAAGATTCTAGAACATGTACACATTTCTTACAAGAATCTAGAGTCTTCTAGACATATCTCTAAGTTAAGTATCCAAGACATTCTAGAACCTTCCATTCTCGAGATCTTCTTTCAACTCTCTAGAACTAATTGAACATTCTAGATTGATTATCCATTGTCTTGGAGATTAAGTTGGTGATGACTTTAAACAACTACTACTATTTATTCTTTTTTCCTTGCAACTGTTACTTTTTAATTTTCATATTTTCTCCTGTCCAGGCAAAGAGGATGCTGAAGAGTCTGAGAATCAAGGCCAGCCCCTCAAATAGGGATATACAAAATCACCGGCCTCACTGAAAAGCCTTGCAAAGAGCAGACGTCAGTTTGTTCGTTATGAATTCATTTTGCCTTCTCACATTTTCTGGACTGATTTGATTTCAAGCACATATTAAATCTCAGTCGTTTTGCCTTTCAGTTTAATGTTGAAGCAGAAAAGTGGAAATGGGGAAGTGCAAGAGGTTGAGCTGACTTTTATGAGTATGTCACTCATCATCGCCGTATTCCTTTGCAATATTCTCGAGATTTTCATTGCATTAACGTTGTAAACCCAGACGTCCAGCTTTTATAACTCTTGAGGTACTAGACAGTTTACACCTCATATATGCAGCTTTAAGGTTGTGACCTCACAGTTTTCCTTCTGTCTCGTCAGCTTTGCTCTCTGGTGTCTCTGCAGCGCTACGGCGCTGTCCAATCTACAAAGGGCGCCCCTAGTAGAAACATTCCGACAAAAGCCCCAAGAAAGGATGAGAACATTGACAGATGTAAGCTCTTGAATCAATTGTAGATTGTAGTCATTTCATTCAAGCTATGCATTTCACTATCACATAAACTTGCAGGCTCTAAAGATCAGCAACTATAAGGCTGACCCTCTTCTTGGATCTCCTGGGATTTCAATCAGCTATCAGTTTACTCAAGTTGAAGGTCGTGTCTTGCCAACTCCAAAGGTGACATAGTCGATGTTCTTGCTCTCTTGTCATTTTTAATTGCTAAAAGTATCTCTGGTTGTCTTCTTCACAACAACAACAACAAAAACTTCAAAAAAGCATCTCTGGTTGTCTTCTTCACAACAACAACAACAAAACTTCAAAAAAGCATCTCTGGTTGTCTTCTTCACAACAACAACAACAAAAACTTCAAAAAAGTATCTCAGGTTGCACTTTAGATTATAGAATTCGAGTTTGTACGCTATGACGGACAAGACTGAACATTTTTTATTACTTGTACCACAGTTGAGGGTAGGGGATAAACAAGACTTACTTCCTAGAAACGGAAGATCGAATTTTAACCAGAAGGTAGGTATCGAATTTTAGTGGAGTATATTTTGATCGATTGGTTCTGTATACTTCAATGAAATATCTTCATAATGCCAGGGACTGTGATTGACAATGCAATTTGCCATCCAAAGACCAATGACTTCTACATGTATGCTCATGCTGGGCCTATTGTGAGTTTGTAAATCCCTTCTTTGAGTTGCTCCGCGATTCATATTAATTGATTCCGTGATGAGATTCTGTCATCTTCGTTATCTCTTCTTAAACGTATCAATTAATACTCTAATTATAAATAATAAGGGTAGATTTGAAAAAATATATCTTCTTATTTTATAAAACGTCAAATATTTTCAAACAGATTTAGTTTAGCAAAATGTCTAAAACTAGAGTTAGTGTGTGATTGTTCCGCGGTGGGCAAAATTGATTCTGAGTAGAATTGATTTTGATAGAATTGATTCTGGTAGAATTGATTTGTGTTTGGATGCAACAATGTAAAAATGATTGTTATCAATTTATGATGTTTGAATAATTTGGATCAATATTGATTTTGAACGTAACATTACCAAAATGAACATAGTTAAATAGATAATAGAATTAAGAAGATTTACATTTATTTTTCTTAATTAAATATTTTTCTTCTATATTTTGATTAACTGAAGTAACATGATATCTCATTTATTAAATTCGAACATACAATATATATTTTCAAATGGTTATACAAAGTTGAATCAGGATATTGTCCAAATCAAATACCATTATTTTGAAGTTATGCATTATATATTAAAAAATATTATATTTAAATATAAAACTATACAATGATTGTTTTACTACACGTGTGAGGCATATACGCTAAAACTAGCACGAAGTCTCCTTAACGAAATGTCGTTCTAATTTTACTCTTTTAATAAAGTGCAATATATAATACTTATATATTAGAATTTAAAGTATGTAAATAAAAATTACAGATGTCACAGGACGTCCTCGAGCCACGGTGGAGTTACAATAGCTGATAGTGTTCCAGTCCCTGCATTGCCTTAGTTCAATGTTCTTCTGCTAAGTCCTACACCTGGAAAATAGATCTGCCGAAAAAAACTACTTTAGGGGAAATATCTTGTTATGTAATGTTGAATCTTAGAACTCAGTATTACTGGAAGTCTCAATGCTTTTTGTCAACATTTCTCTAAGCCACTGTTGGTGGAGAGAACTTACTCTTATTTCTGGTTATGTAGTGGTAAATGCTAGAAATCAGAAAATCATAGTCCTTGTACTTCTGTATCTCTTGCATAAGCCATTGCATTGGCTTTGTTTATATGATAAGAGTGCTTTTAGGGAACTCTAGCTTTGCTTTAGACCTTTCTGCAAAACATTAATCTATATGACAAGAACTTGGGTGCCTCTTAAGATTTGCTATGAGACAGGTCTGATTAGGTGCTTATTCCAATTGTCTTTGCTAACTTATGGTTTTCCTCGTTTTTTTCTTCGTTCATCCCTGGTGTTTATTTTCAGCGTCAAGTTTATAGTAAAATATTATTTTACTGTTGATAACAAATGGTTAAGACAAAAGAATTGATTATTTAATCATTTTATTTGGAAAATCGATTATTTAATTGACAAAAAAAGGGATTGACAATCCAAACAGGATAATCCTCAATCCTACACCGCGGAAGGGGTTTCTTTCTCTTAAAATTAATGAGGCATTCAAGTTAAAGATTTTTGTGAATATGGCTCAATGTTCTTAAACCTTAATCATGATGAGGGATGTTGAGAAATTAAGATGATAATGTTTCAGGAACTTTGAGGTTCAAGACAACTAATTAATGTCTGAAGTTAGCAACCAAGAAGGAGGTGGAGGAGACGGGATTTTATCTGACGATGTTTGTCAACAATGGTATAAGTTGAGAAAACTGAACATTGCTTAAATAGTTAGGTCAAAACCTACTACCGGCTGCAATTCCAACTGTATTTTCTGGGTCAAAGGAATTAGTACTAGACAGATGAATAAATGAATATCTGACGACTGATTGAAAAAGTATCATGAGTACAAAAATCTCCATTCTCAAGCACCTAGGCACTGCTGAAAGTCGGTAAAATTGGCCATTTGCATCCGTAAATATGGTTTAAGTTGGCTACGGAGCTGCATACAATGTTAAGAATGGAGATAATGTTAATCTTGTGTTTGGTTCCAGACCTGGTTGGTGTATCATCTTTCCAAATTAAACAGAATTCTTAAATTTTCATTAATCACAAAGGTGTTTTGATTATTGTATAAGAAATTACTTTACTATTAACACCGTATTAATAACAAAAGTTACTTCAAAAGAATTGATTATTTAATCATTTATAAGAAAAATCCATAATTTATAATAATTGGAAACAAAAGGAGATTCGATGGTCCAAACAGAATTAAAACCTTTTTCTGGGTGAAGTAGCAGGTTCATCCACACTGACCATGAAAACTATTGGAATACCAATGGCATTAAGCAACATAAAGGAGGCCCCAGTAACACTCACCTACAAAATTCATTGTTACACTAGCTAGCAGAAAATCATGTCTCTGAATATAATTGGTGGAGAATTCATCGATGAACGAGAAGCAAAACGAAACTACAATCACCATAATTACGACTATTTCACTAATATTGCAAGATTCCTTCATTTTTAAGATTAGGGAACAAAAAATGTGTATACGACTGCAGTAAGGTTTAATTCCTTCTTTTTACCCCATATGGGTCTGTAGTACTGCTTTAATTCCTTCTACCTTTGTTACGCCTCGTAGCTACTGTAATCCACCCATCCTCGTCCACTTCAGCTGGCTGCTTTCTCACGGGTTCAACTATCATATCCTGGCCCAAACTTGACTGGGTTTCCATAGAATCAATTGCCATATCTGATGAATTGTTGCCCAAGTTCTCATTTCTGTCACCGCCATCATTACTACTGTCATCGTCATCACTAGCATCCTGGAAAGTTTTGAAAACGCAAGCAATAAAATCAATCATCATTCACTTAAATCCATGAAAACATTGTACTTTCTTTGTTGAGATTTTTAAGAGCATATTTGCCTGCAAATAATTAGGAAGAAAGATGCGTTACACGGGCAATATTCAAGAGAGCAATAGTTTCAGTGCAAGGCACTTTCTACTTGGGACTGATATTGGTCAAGATATCATCAGAATCATACGGAGATGGGAATTATTTTGGGGCTGCTAAAAATAATACAAGAGGATACAGATAGAGAGTTCAAGAAATTTCAACAAATATGCTCTCTAATACCGAGAAACTAAAGAGATTGGAAACTGTTCTCGTGGCAGAGAAAGATGTACTAACTGTGTGGGATAAAGGTCCTATTTTGAAAGTAAGAACATGACATAAGAAGAACCTCCACGAGGATTATACAGATAAAGTAGAACAGCTTCGTAAAGGACATCTGGGAACAAATTTTACGATATTTCAGAATGTATTACAGATTCAGATGCATGGTATGAGTGGGTTGAAACAAGGAAATTTCATGCAGATTCAAATACCTGCTCCGGGTAAATCCATCCACTAAGGCTTGTTAATGAAGTGGCTATAGAGGTTTAGCATTAGTTGGACTCATTGTGGGTATGTGTCAATAAAAACAAGTATGGTGTTGAAGGATACTGGTGTTCCAGTGATGTTAGAACACCCTTCGGAGTTTCTGCTTGGAACAGCATCAGATAACTTTGGCCTTGCTTTAAGGCCAAAATTGGATTTAAAGTTGGTAAAATTGCTTGTTGGATGGATGATTGGGCTGGTCATGGCCATTTCATGGACTTATTCCCTGAATTATTAACCTGAGCAGTGCTTGATTAAAAATAAATATTAACTTTAGCAGTAAACAACACTTCCTCACTGGCTGACTTAGAACCAAGGGGTGTGGAATATCAACTTCAGAGGAAATTTTAATGATTGGAAGGTAACTAGGACTCTGTAATTTTTAATCTGTTAACCATAAATCTGCAGCTGTTAGATATAGAGGATCATTACATGGAAAGCCAACAGCAAAGTAATGTTCTCTATGAGTTTTTGCTACAAGAATCTTATAAAGGTGGATAATCTAGCAAAGCTTTGGCCATAAAAACAAATTTGAAGGTCCAACGTGCCCATCAAGGTTGCATGTTTCACATGGATAGTGAGCAATAAGCTTGTGCTACAAATGAGAATCTACAAAAGAGATGGATTTTCCTAACTAGCAAATGTTTTCTGTGGCAGTCAAGCAGATATCGATTGTCATATGTTTTTGTACTGTCATGTTACTGCACGATTGTGGCATATCTTTTTTAATATGATTGGGCTGCAATGGGTTAGCCACGGACAACAGGTAACCTTTTGAGATGTTGGTATACATGGGGAGCAAGGAAGTCGAAGCATCTCTAGTGGAACACTATACCCGCTTGCACATGGTGGACTATGGAATGAAAGAAATAGCTATGAAGATGTTGACAACTCCATTCACAAGATAAAGGCTAATTGTTTATTTTTGTTTCGTTTTTGGTGTGGACTGGAAAATGTAAATGAGTTTGAAATAGTGCTACAGGTTCTAGAATCACTGCAGGACTACCTGAGGCTGACTTTTCTTTTTTGGTGCTCCTATGCTGATTTTGTACAGCTTTAAAAGCACATCCTTCGTGCTGTATTATTTATAAAATTTAAAGTACCTTCTACAACATAGAGTACAAATCCTCCTATATTTCCTTTGAAAAAAGCAGGGAACTTACCAAGTTGCAAGAAGTAACACTAAATAATGTTACTTGTATGCACAGATATGAATCAGTTCTCATTCATTGCAAGATTACCGACCAGCTGTGGGACTTGATTTGGAATTTGTTTGAGGTGAAATGGTTTATGCCAAGAACAACTGCAGAACTGCCAGAGAGCTGGTTTGGTGTATTTGGTGGCTGGTGTTTGGTGAAAGAAACCAAAGATACTCTGACAAGAAAAGGAGACTGTCCTTAACTGAAATATAAATGTTTGGATTTGCTATATTTGTGGTGCAAAAGGCTGATGTATATGATGTAGAGACACTGTTAGAGTTTCTCAGCTCCTTGCTGGAATTAGATACGGAGTTGATTTTTTGCCTCTTCTGCACTGTACATATTCGGCATTTCCTACTGTTGGTTTACATTAAAAAATAATTACCTGACTATCAGATGGAATTCATATAGTGAACCCTAACTAATTTGGGATCGAAGAGTAGTTGATTGGTTGATATACTACCATGTTAGGTAACATGCACATCCTAGCAACCATCTTCAGATGTGAGAATGACGAAATCCAGCATTCTGCTTGTTATGTTACAAAGTGGTTGCATATCTTGTATTTTTTATATTCCTCTCAAGCTCCTATTTCCTAAGAACAAGCAAAACAAGTGCACAACCCACAATTACCTTCATCTCATACGGTTAACTTTTGACAAATACCTGATATGCCCAAAGTTCATTTGTAATTGAATATGAATTAAGGCCTATATTACTTCTACATATATAACTCATTCAACATACTAGCTATTCTTTATTACTATTTGTTATGCATATGATAGGATACATCCTACATTTTTAAGGCCTCAATCTTTTCTCGTCTCCTTTTTTTAAGAGAGAGAGAGAGCCTCAATCTTCTAACCTACAAAGCAAAACTCTGGTAATCCAAAGTTTCTCAATGAATGAGCACATACTTTTTCAAAGGATTACAATACTCAACACGGATAGGCAGAAATCCAATACATTACTTCTCTTTCATTGTTCAAACTTCCGACTCCAAATAATTTATAATTAAACTAAACAAAAAGATAAATATCCAAGTTCAAACACAGGAAGTCATATTATTCATGAAAACAACTAGATGTATATTTTTATCAAGTACAACAGATATTGAATGGAGATATAGTTGAAAACAACTATATGTATAAAAAACTGTTCCGCTTAATTTCACTGTCTACAAGAAATCATTCCTAATAATATTTTAAGTTACGCTAACAGCCAAAAAGCCAACAAAGATAATACAAATTACACTGACAAGAGAGTTAGCATTGTACCTCCTCAAGGCTGCCATCATTGACTTCAGTATTTAGAGATAGCATGAACTCATCTAATATTTCTTCTATATCATCCATGTATACTTGTTCTGCATAAGAGAACAAGGAGGAACACATAAAAATAATAAATGAAAGCAAATAGCTTCATCAAATAATAGAAGGGAGGAAACAAAGATATATTAGCAGCTGCAAATGCCTTCATAAGCTACTACTCCTTTTCAATTTCTGTTAATTTCCTTTAAAAATGCCTTCTTTTATAATTACTTTAATTTTCAGCGTCTCCATTTTAATCATGTTTAAGATCACAAGGCTCAAAGGGTATTATTAGGGCCTGTTTGGCCATCGATAATTTTCACTTTTTTTGCCGGAATAGTATTCCAAATTCATGTTTGGACATAGGAATGTTACAATTTTCCATTACGGAATTCGAACAACTCCAAATATGAGTTTTCACATTTTTCACTTGAAACCACTCACAAAAATTCAACATCTGTCCCAATTGTATTCATGTCCAAACACAACTCCAATTTCCAAATACCATTTTTCAATTTTTCCCCAAATATTACTCTTTTTTCTTTTTCATATTTCACATTTTTATGTCCAAAAGCCGTATATTCTTGATCTTAGTGCCTAGTCAAACTAAAATAAATAGTACTTAAATTAAAACGGAATGAGTATTAATCATTGGAAGTACCTTTGGATTGTGTGAAAGCGGAAAAAATGTCAACATTGAGCTGATTGGATTTTTCATGAGTGCCTCGGCCACCCCACTCATTCTCGATAGCCATCTGAAGGGCAGTCCATCTAGATAGCACCAACCCGATGCCTTCCTGTAGCTGCGCAGCCGCCTCAGCCGTGAGCTGCTGAACTGATGTTTTGCTACTGCTACTATCCATTATAAACGCTCCCCCAAATCTCTGCAAAAAAAAAGAGAAACGATAGTTCAAGAGTCGGAATAAAGAATTTAGCTGAATATAAATGGATTGTAATTCTATCTGCTTCGCAATTGGGAGATTAATGTTAATAATCGATTGTAGAAAGGGGACTTACGGGTCGGGTTTTCGCAGAGGAAAATGGCGGCGGGTGTCCGAATCCGGTCCGAAATTCAGAGAATGAAAAAAAATTAAGTTTTTATTAAGTAACAAATCAACATATAAAAGATAAATAACATGCATGTATTATAGGAAATTAGGAATTAGGAATTAGGATGAACATAATTGAAGACCCTGTCGAAGAATGGAAGGGGGTGGGGAAGAGAGTCGCGGTTGTGGAGATTTTTGGGGTCCCGTTTTTTATTTAGGTTTCCTTTGGGCGAAATGGATGGAACTATGGGCTGGTCTAGGGGAAAAGAATGGGGAAATTGGGCTGGTCTTTTTCTTTGGCTGGGGTTAGTAGCGAATGTATTAGGTAAATATACTAAATAATGGGTTATGCTTGGTTTTAGGGGAAATAGGATGGGCCGGACGAAAAAGGGATTTGGGTATAAGAAATTAGGGTGGTATTTTATAGTGGTTGTGGTTAGAAATTTTCAAATTTCGGTCAGGCCAGAAATTGATCGGTCTTGGTCCCTGTTTTTAAGAAATCGGTTTAAGTCGATCTGGTCCAGTCGAGGTCGAGTTTAGTCGGACGATTTTTTTTTTTATAATATATATAATATATATAATTCCTAATATATATAATATATATAATTTATAATTTTCTAAATTCCTAATATATATAATTCCTAATTTTATAAATTTCTAATATATAATTATATAATTGGGTTAGGGCGTTTTTTTAAATTGAATTTACAATCTGAAATTGACATTCTCGGGCCTTGGTGACACGTGATTTTACGTTGAAATCTATTGTAAATCGCGAGATATTTAGATTTGAAAATTGAAAAACGTAGCGATTTGGGAAAAAGAAATTGAGGGGCAATATAGGCGTTTTGGAGAAATCGGTGAAGCAAACGGACCAATTAATCATGTTGATATCTGTTAAAATTGCATCATGTTACCACATTAAATCATATCACATTTTGTGTTTTCTTATTTCGGTGCAATTAAAATATTGATTAATGAATCTGAAGTCACTTACTGATCATTTATAGAGGCATTGACAAACTGACTTGATTATATATAGGTTTTTTCCCACCTAAAAGATGACACTGTATCGGTTTATAAAGCTAATGACACTTACAATTTCATTACTGTTGCTTTTAACCTCTCTGAATAAATTAATGAATTGAGTTTAGTTCCTTTAGTCTTACGTTAGTAGAAATGACATCGTTAAAAGAAGAAGCTACAATATCAAAACCAAACCGTGTTCCTATGGCTCGACAATGAGTTGGATCAAAAGGCCAAAGGA
Organism: Przewalskia tangutica; assembly: GCA_029844215.1. Classification (NCBI taxonomy): domain Eukaryota; kingdom Viridiplantae; phylum Streptophyta; class Magnoliopsida; order Solanales; family Solanaceae; genus Przewalskia; species Przewalskia tangutica. The sequence goes on along the minus strand of CM056718.1, from coordinate 135,794,472 downwards.
TTCGCCTACTCACCAACCATTTCAAAGTAGGGATGACCAACTCTGATGGATATTTCTATCATTATAGTGTAAGCTTTCATCTATTTATAATACAATGTGCAATGTTATGTTCGACTTGAATAAATTTCAATCTAAACTGGATAAGAAATGATCATTATTGCCTCAGGTTGCTCTTAATTATGAAGATGGAAACCCCGTAGAGGTAAAAGGCATTGGGCGAAAAATTCTTGACAAGGTCCAACAAACATATTCAATGGAGTTAGCTGACAAAGACTTTGCATATGACGGGAGAAGAGCACATTCCTGATAGGTGCCTTGCACAGGAACAAGTTCGAATTCTTGTTGTGTTGGAAGATATCTCTTCATCGTCTAGGTGCGATCTTTGCATTTATTTTTGCATTAGTAATAATTGTTTTCATTCTAATATAAATCCAATTGTAATTATCAACTAAAGCTTTGTTCATGTATGCGAAGCACTCAGTGGCGACACAAAGGAGCAGAGTGAAGTTGATAGGAAGAGGTCGAAGAGGCGACCTTGGTGAAGGCATACAAAGTGGTAATTAAATATCTTGCAAAAATACCCATGCAAGCCATTGCCAATGCTGCTGCGGACAAGGCGTGAAACGATACCAAGAGTGTGAGTGCTTGACATAGTTACGAGGCGTCTTTGCCAATGGTATGGAATTTGCTTAATTTTTGGTTTGATAACTTATTACGGTTTACTAAAACTCATGTTTTTATTACAGGGCTGCCTTATTGTGCGCCAATCCTTTTCCACAACGAGCCTAGAAACCGTTGATCTTGGTGGAGAGTTTTAGGATCCGAGGTTTCCACTCAAGCTTAGCGCCACGCGGAAGGCCTTTCATTGAACATGGGTAGCGTTATCGAGAAAATTACTACATTTTCTCACCTCAGAAAATCACTATCTTATGGTTTTGAATTCGCGGATGTATCAACAACAATGATTGTGAAGCGGGGCGATTATAGATTTCCTTCTTGCAAATCAAAATGCAAGAGATCCTTGCAGTTGATTGGTCGAGGTAACTATTACTCATACTCTTTTCCTTGCATGATATCTTTTAATTTTAACTTTTAATTTTCATATTTGCTCCTCTGTCCGAGCAAAGAGGATCTTTGAAAATCGAGGATTAAGGCACCGCTCAAATAGAATTCAAAATCAGGCCTCATGAGAAAAGCCTTGCAAAAAGCGACGTCGGTTTGTTCATTATAATTCCATTTTTCCTTTTCACGTTGTCTTGGTGATTTTCTATCGAGCACATATTAAATCGTTGTTTTGCATTTAAGTTTCATGTTGAAGCGAGAAAGGTGCAAATGGAGAAGTCTGAAGGTTGGTATTTGTTTATGAGTATTTCACTCATCATCGCCATATTCCTGCCATAATGCGGAGATTTTCCTTGCATTAACGTTGGGAAACCCAGCATCCCACTTTTATTCCTCTCGGTACTAGACAATTTACTCACAATGTATGCGGACTTAATGTTGTTACCTTACAATTTTCCTTCTATCTTGTCGACTTTGCTTTACGGTGTCTCTCTGCGACTACACGCAAGTATCAATCTACAAAGAGCTTCCTTGTAGAAAAATCCGACAAAAGCCCAAGAAAGGATGAGGGCGTTGATCGAGTAAGTTCTTGATTCAATTGCGGCTTGTACTTATTCATTCTAGGTGCATTTCACAATCACATAAAATTGCGGCTCTTAAGACCGGCAACTATAAAGTGACCCTCTTGGATCTGCTGGAGTTTGATCAATGATCGGTTTACTCGAGTTGAATGTCGTGTCTTGCCAACTCAAGGTAGCGTAGTCGATGTTCCATGTCTGCTTGTTGTTGTTGTCTTGTGATTTTTAATTGCTATTTGTTTCTCAGGTTGCTCCTTAGTTTGTAGATTTCGAGTCTGTACACTATGGTAGCGGGTGGCCTTTTCATTACTTTTACTACGGTTGAGGGTAGGAATAAACAAGACTTGTTTCTGAAAGGAAAGTGGAATTTTAACCAGAAGGTAGATATCTTGCACACCATTTTTTACTTTCTTTCCATCTGAATCGACTAGTCCTTTGATTGGAGTCGTACCAACACAACAATTGGTTGAACAGGTCAAAGCTGGGCGTTGGGCGGTTGTGACTCTTGAACTATCCATTATAAACACTCACGAATCTGCGAAAAATAAAGAAAGCGATAGTTCAAGAGTCGAGGATAAAGAATTTATTTGAATATAAATGGATTTTAATTCTATACGCCTCATGATTGGGAGATTAATGTTAATAATCGATTGTAGAAAGGGGACTTACGGGTCGGGTTTCGCGAGAGGAAAATGGCGGGTGTCAAAACCGTCGAAATTGAGAGAATGAAAAAATCAAGTTTTATTAAGTAACAAATCAACATATAAAAGATAAATAACATGCATGTATTATAGGAAATTAGGAATTAGGATGAACATAATTGAAGACCTGTCGAAGAATGGAAGGGTGGGGAAGAGAGCGGTTGTGGAGATTTTTGGGGTCCGTTTTTATTTAGGTTTCCTTTGGGCGAAATGGATGGAACTATGGGTCGGATGGGGAAAAGAATGGGAAATTGGGTGGTCTTTTCTTTGGTGAGGTTGGCGAGCGGGTATTAGGTAAATATACTAAATAATGGGTTAGGCTTGGTTTTAGGAAATAGGATGGTAGGACGAAAAAGGGATTTGGGTATAAGAAATTAGGGTGGTATTTTATAGTGGTTGTGGTTAGAAATTTGCACAAATTTGGTCGGACGAAAAATCGGACAGACGAACCGGACAAGAAATTCGGTCGGTCTTGATCCTGTTTTTAAGAAATCGGTTTCGGTCAAAATATATAGGACCAATTTTTTTATAATATATATAATATATATAATATATATAATTCCTAATATATATAATATATATAATTTATAATTTTCTAAATTCTAATATATATAATTCCTAATTTTATAAATTTCTAATATATAATATTATATAATTAGAATTCGGGTTAGGGCAGTTTTTAAATTGAATTTACAATCTGAAATTGACATTCTCGGGCCTTGGTGGCACGTGATTTTTACGTTGAAATCTATGGTAAATCGCGAGATATTTAGATTTGAAAATTGGAAAACGTAGCGATTTGGGGAAAAGAGAAATTGAGGGCAATATGGGCGTTTTGGAGAAATCGGTGAAGCAAATGGACGATTAATCATGTTGATATCTGTTAAAATTGCATCATGTTACCACATTAAATCATATCACATTTTGTGTTTTCTTATTTCGGTATCAATTAAAATATTGATTAGTGAATCAAGTCACTGCGATCATTTATAGAGGCATTGACAAACCGACTTGATTATATATAGGTTTTCCCACTAAAAGATGACAATATATCGGTTTATAAAGCTAATGGCACTTACAATTCCATTCTCGTTGCTTTTAACCTCTGAATAAATTAATGAATTGAGTTTAGTTCCTTTAGTCTTACGTTAGTAGAAATGGCATCGTCGAAAGAAGAAGCTCTGCAATATCAAAACCAAACCGTGTTCTATGGCTCGACAAGGAGTTGGATCAAAGGCCAAAGGATTCGCCTACTACCAACCATTTCAAAGTAGGGATGACCAACTCGATGGACATTTCTACCATTATAGTGTAAGCTTTCATCTATTTATAATACAATGTGCAATCTTATGTTCGACTTGAATAAATTTCAATCTAAAGCTGGATAAGAAATGATCATTATTGCCTCGGGTTGCTCTTAATTATGAAGATGGAAACCAGTAGAGGTAAAAGGCATTGGGCGAAAAATTCTTGACAAGGTCCACAAACATATTCAATGGAGTTAGGCGACAAAGACTTTGCATATGACGGGGAGAAGAGCACATTCCTGATAGGTGCCTTGCACGGGAACAAGTTCGAATTCTTGTTGTGTTGGAAGATATCTCTTCATCGTCTAGGTGCGATCTTTGCATTTCTTTTGCATTAGTAATAATTGTTTTCATTCTAATATAAATCCAATTGTAATTATCAACTAAAGCTTTGTTCATGTATGCTGAAGCACTCGAGGTGGCGACACAAAGGAGCCCAGTGAAGTTGATAGGAAGAGGTCGAAGAAGCGACCTTGGTGAAGACATACAAAGTGGTAATTAAATATCTTGCAAAAATACCCATGCAAGCCATTGCGATGCTGCGAGACAAGACTATGAAACGATACCAAGAGTGTGAGAGTGCTTGCATAGTTACGAGCGACGTCTTTGCCAAGCGGTATGGAATTTGCTTAATTTTTGTTTGATAACTTATTACGGTTTACTAAAACTCATGTTTTATTACGAGGGCTGCCTTATTGTGCGCGATCCTTTTCCTGGCGAGCCTAGAAACCGTTGATCTTGGTGGAGAGTTTTAGGATGCGAGGTTTCCACTCAAGCTTAGCGCCACGGGAAGGCCTTTCATTGAACATGGGTAGCGTTATCGAGAAAATTACTACATTTTCTCACCTCTGAAAATCACTATCTTATGGTTTTGAATTCGCGGATGTATCAACAACAATGATTGTGAAGCGGGGCGATTATAGATTTCCTTCTTGCAAATCAAAATGCAAGAGATCCTTACAGTTGATTGGTCCAAGGTAACTATTACTCATACTCTTTTCCTTACCTTGATATCTTTTTAATTTTAACTTTTTAATTTTCATATTTGCTCATCTGTCGAGCAAAGAGGATGTTGAAGAGTCGAGGATCAAGGCGACCACTCAAATAGGGAATTCAAAATCAAGCCTCATGAAAAGCCTTGCAAAAAGCGAGCGTCGGTTTGTTCATTATAAATCCATTTTTTCCTTTTCACGTTGTCTTGGTGATTTGCTATCGAGCACATATTAAATCGAGTTGTTTTGCATTTAAGTTTCATGTTGAAGCGAAAGGTGCAAATGGAGAAGTCTGAAGGTTGGTATTTGTTTATGAGTATTTCACTCATCATCGCCATATTCCTGCCATAATGCGGAGATTTTCCTTGCATTAACGTTGGAAACCCAAGCATCCCTTTTATTCCTCTCGAGGTACTAGACAATTTACTCATAATGTATGCGGCCGGTTTAAGGTTGTTACCTTACAATTTTCCTTACATGTATCGACTTTTCTTTACGGTGTCTGCGGCGCTACACCAAGGCTATCCAATCTACAAGAGCTTCCTTGTAGAAAAATCGACAAAGCCCGAAAGGATGAGGGCGTTGATCGAGGTAAGTTCTTGATTCAATTGCGGCTTGTACTTATTCATTCTATTGTGCATTTCACAATCACATAAAATTGCGGGCTCTTAAGACCCGTGACTATAAGGTGACCCTCTTCTTGGATCTGCTGGAGTTTGATCAATGATCGGTTTACTCAAATTGAAGGTCGTGTCTTGCCAACTCGAAAGGTGACATAGTCGATGTTCCATGTCTGCTTGTTGTTGATCTCTTGTCATTTTTAATTGCTAAAAGTTTCTCGGGTTGCACCTTAGATTGTAGAATTCGAGTGCATACACTATGGTAGCGGGGTGGCCTTTTCATTACTTTTACTACGGTTGAGGTAGGGAATAAACAAGACTTGTTTCCTCGAAAGGAAAGTGGAATTTTAACGGAAGGTAGATATCTTGCTCGGCATTTTTACTTTCTTTCCATCTGAATCGATTACTAGTCCTTTGATTGAGTCGTACCAACACAACAATTGGTTGAAGGTCAAAGCGGGCGTTAGGCGGTTGTGACTCTTGAACTATCCATTATAAACACTCACGAATCTGCGAAAAATGAAGAAAGCGATAGTTCAAGTCGAGGATAAAGAATTTAGTTTGAATATAAATGGATTTTAATTCTATACGCCTCATGATTGGGAGATTAATGTTAATAATCGATTGTAGAAAGGGACTTACGGGTCGGGTTTCGCGAGAGGAAAATGGCGTGGTGTCAAGCACCGATCCGAAATTCAGAGAATGAAAAAAAATCAAGTTTTTATTAAGTAACAAATCAACATATAAAAGATAAATAACATGCATGTATTATAGGATATTAGGAATTAGGATGAACATAATTGAAGACCCTGTCGAAGAATGGAAGAGGGTGGGGAAGAGAGTCGCGGTTGTGGAGATTTTTGGGGTCCCGTTTTTTATTTAGTTTTCCTTTGGGCGAAATAGATGGAACTATGGAGGTGATGCAGGGAAAGAATGGGAAATTGGGTGGTCTTTTCTTTGGTGAGGTTGGCGGAACGGGTATTAGGTAAATATACTAAATAATGGGTTAGGCTTGGTTTTAGGGGAAATAGGATGGGCCGGACGAAAAAGGGATTTGGGTATAAGAAATTAAGGTGGTATTTTATAGTGGTTGTGGTTAGGGCTGCACAAATTTCGGTCCGGACCTAAAAATCGGACCGGACAGAGAAATTCGGTCGTCTTGATCCTGTTTTTAAGAAATCGGTTTAGTCGGTCAGTCGGACCGAAATATTTTATTTTTATAATATATAATATATATAATATATATAATATATATAATATATATAATTCTAATATATATAATATATATAATTTATAATTTTCTAAATTCTAATATATATAATTCCTAATTTTATAAATTTCTAATATATAATATTATATAATTAGAATTAGGGTTAGGTGCGGTTTTTTTAAATTGAATTTACAATCTGAAATTGACATTCTCGGGCGCGGTGTACGCATGATTTTTACGTTGAAATCTATTGTAAATCGCGAGATATTTAGATTTGAAAATTGGAAAAGCGTAGCGATTTGGGAAAAGAGAAATTGAGGGGGCAATATGGGCGTTTTGGAGAAATCGGTGAAGCAAGCGGACGATTAATCATGTTGATATCTGTTAAAATTGCATCATGTTACCACGTTAAATCATATCACATTTTGTGTTTTCTTATTTCGGTACCAATTAAAATATTGATTAGTGAATGCGAAGTCACTGCGATCATTTATAGAGCATTGACAAGCGACTTGATTATATATAGGTTTTCCACAAAAGATGACAATGTATCGGTTTATAAAGCTAATGACACTTCTGATTCCATTCTTGTTGCTTTTAACCTCTATGAATAAATTAATGAATTGAGTTTAGTTCCTTTAGTCTTACGTTAGTAGAAATGGCATCGTCGAAAGAAGAAGCTACTGATATCAAAACCAAGCGTGTTCCTATGGCTCGACAAGGAGTTGGATCAAAAGGCCAAAGGATTCGCCTACTCACAACCATTTCAAAGTAGGGATGACCACTCGATGGACATTTCTACCATTATAGTGTAAGCTTTCATCTATTTATAATACAATGTGCAATCTTATGTTCGACTTGAATAAATTTCAATCTAAAGCTGGATAAGAAATGATCATTATTGCCTCGGGTTGCTCTTAATTATGAAGATGGAAACCAGTAGAGGTAAAAGGCATTGGGCAAAAATTCTTGACAAGGTCCAACAAACATATTCAATGGAGTTAGTGACAAAGACTTTGCGTATGACGGGGAGAAGAGCACATTCCTGATAGGTGCCTTTGCACAGGAACAAGTTAATTCTTGTTGTGTTGGAAGATATCTCTTCATCGTCTAGGTGCAGTGCTGCATTTCTTTTTGCATTAGTAATAATTGTTTTCATTCTAATATAAATCCAATTGTAATTATCAACTAAAGCTTTGTTCATGTATGCGAAGCACTCGAGGTGGCGATCACAAAGAGCCAGAGTGAAGTTGATAGGAATAGGTCGAAGAGGCAGTATTTGTCGAAGGCATACAAAGTGGTAATTAAATATGCTGCAAAAATACCCATGCAAGCCATTGCCAATGCACTGCGGGGACAAGACTGTGAACAGTACCAAGAGGCTGTGAGAGTGCTTGATATAGTTATGAGGCAGCATGCTGCCAAGCGGTATGGAATTTGCTTAATTTTTGGTTTGATAACTTATTCTGGTTTACTAAAACTCATGTTTTTATTACAGGGGCTGCCTTATTGTGCGCCAATCCTTTTTCCACAACGAGCCTAGAAACTTCGTTGATCTTGGTGGAGAGTTTTAGGATCCGAGGGTTTCCACTCAGCTTAGCGCGGGAAGGCCTTTCATTGAACATGGGTAGCTGTTATCGAGAAAATTACTACATTTTCTCACCTCTGAAAATCACTATCTTATGGTTTTGAATTCGCGGATGTATCAACAACAATGATTGTGAAGCGGGGCGATTATAGATTTCCTTCTTGCAAATCAAAATGCAAGAGATCCTTACAGTTGATTGGTCAGGTAACTATTACTCATACTCTTTTTCCTTGCATGATATCTTTTAATTTTAACTTTTTAATTTTTCATATTTGCTCCTCTGTCGGGCAAAGAGGATCTTTGAAGAATCGAGATCAAGGCCAGCCACTCAAATAGGGAATTCAAAATCACCGCCTCATGAAAAGCCTTGCAAAGAAGCGACGTCGGTTGTTCATTATAAATCCATTTTCCTTTTCACGTTGTCTTGGTGATTTGCTATCGAGCACATATTAAATCGATTGTTTTGCATTTAAGTTTCATGTTGAAGCGAAAGGTGCAAATGGAGAAGTGCAAGAGGTTGGCCCATTTGTTTATGAGTATTTCACTCATCATCGCCATATTCGTAATGCGGAGATTTTCCTTGCATTAATGTTGGGAAACCAGCATCCCACTTTTATTCCTCTCGAGGTACTAGACAATTTACTCACAATGTATGCGGCCGACTTAAGGTTGTTACCTTACAATTTTCATACTGTCTTATCGACTTTGCTTTACGGTGTCTCTGGCGCTACACCAAGCGATGTCAATCTACAAGAGCTTCCTTGTAGAAAAATCGACAAAAGCCCCAAGAAAGGATGAGGGCGTTGATCGAGGTAAGTTCTTGATTCAATTGCGGCTTGTACTTATTCATTCTAGTGTGCATTTCACAATCACATAAAATTGCGAGCTCTTAAGACCCGGCAACTATAAAGTGACCCTCTTCTTGGATCTGCTGGAGTTTGATCAATGATCGGTTTACTCGAGTTGAAGGTCGTGTCTTGCCAACTCGAAGGTGACATAGTCGATGTTCCATGTCTGCTTGTTGTTGATCTCTTGTCATTTTAATTGCTAAAAGTTTCTCAGTTGCACCTTAGATTGTAGAATTGATGCATACACTATGGTAGCGGGTGGCCTTTTCATTACTTTTACTACGGTTGAGGTAGGAATAAACAAGACTTGTTTCTCTGAAAAGGAAAGTGGAACTTTAACGGAAGGTAGATATCTTGCTCGGCATTTTTACTTTCTTTCCATCTTTGAATCGGTACTAGTCCTTTGATTGGAGTCGTACCAACACAACAATTGGTTGAGCAGGTCAAAGCGGAGGCGTTAGGCGGTTGTGACTCTTGAACTATCCATTATAAACACTCACGAATCTCTGCGAAAAATAAAGAAAGCGATTGTTCAAAGTCGGGATAAAGAATTTATTTGAATATAAATGGATTTTAATTCTATACGCCTCATGATTGGGAGATTAATGTTAATAATCGATTGTAGAAAGGGACTTACGGGTCGGGTTTCGAGAGGAAAATGGCGGTTGTCAAAGCAGTCAGAAATTGAGAGAATGAAAAAAAATCAAGTTTTTATTAAGTAACAAATCAACATATAAAAGATAAATAACATGCATGTATTATAGGAAATTAGGAATTAGGATGAACATAATTGAAGACCCTGTCGAAGAATTGAAGGGGGTGGGGACGAGAGCCGCGGTTGTGGAGATTTTTGGGGTCCCGTTTTTTATTTAGGTTTCCTTTGGGCGAAATGGATGGAACTATGGGCTGGTCTGGGGGAAAATAATGGGGAAATTGGGCTGGTCTTTTTCTTTGGCTGGGGTTGGCAGAACGGATATTAGGTAAATATACTAAATAATGGGTTAGGCTTGGTTTTAGGGGAAATAGGATGGGCCGGACGAAAAAGGGATTTGGGTATAAGAAATTAGGGTGGTATTTTATAGTGGTTGTGGTTAGAAATTTGCACAAATTTGGATCGAAAAATCGAGACGGACCAGAAATTGATCGGTGTTGATCCTGTTTTTAAGAAATCGGTTTTAGTCAAGTCAGGACGAAATTTTTATATATATATTTTTATAATATATATAATATATATAATTCTAATATATATAATATATATAATTTATAATTTTCTAAATTCCTAATATATATAATTCCTAATTTTATAAATTTCTAATATATAATATTATATAATTAGAATTCGGGTTAAGGCGTATTTTTAAATTGAATTTACAATCTTGAAATTGACATTCTCGGGCGGTGACACATGATTTTACGTTGAAATCTATTGTAAATCGCGAGATATTTAGATTTGAAAATTGAAAAAGCGTAGCGATTTGGGGAAAAGAGAAATTGAGGGCAATATGGGCGTTTTTGGAGAAATCGGTGAAGCAAGCGGACGATTAATCATGTTGATATCTGTTAAAATTGCATCATGTTACCACGTTAAATCATATCACATTTTGTGTTTTCTTATTTCCGGTACAATTAAAATATTGATTAGTGAATCTGAAGTCACTGCGATCATTTATAGAGGCATTGACAAAGCGACTTGATTATATATAGGTTTTTTCCCACATAAAAGATGAAACAGTATCAGTTTATAAAGCTAATGGCACTTACAATTCCATTACTGTTGCTTTTAACCTCTAAGAATAAATAAATGAATAGAGTTTAGTTCCATAAGTCTTACGTTAGTAGAAATGGCATCGTCGAAAGAAGAAGCTACTGATATCAAAACCAAGCCGTGTTCTATGGCTCGACAAGGAGTTGGATCAAAAGGCCAAAGGATTCGCCTATTCACCAACCATTTCAAAGTAGGGATGACCAACTCTGATGGATATTTCTACCATTATAGTGTAAGCTTTCATCTATTTATAATACAATGTGCAATAATATTTTCGACTTGAATAAATTTCAATCTAAACTGGATAAGAAATGTGCATTATAGCCTCGGGTTGCTCTTAATTATGAAGATGGAAACCAGTAGAGGTAAAAGGCATTGGCGAAAAATTCTTGACAAGTTCAACAAACATATTCAATGGAGTTAGTGACAAAGACTTTGCGTATGACGGGGAGAAGAGCACATTCCTGATAGGTGCCTTTGCACAGAACAAGTTCGAATTCTTGTTGTGTTGGAAGATATCTCTTCATCGTCTAGGTGCGATCTTGCATTTCTTTTGCATTAGTAATAATTGTTTTCATTCTAATATAAATCCAATTGTAATTATCAACTAAAGCTTTGTTCATGTGTCTGAAGCACTCGAGGTGGCGACACAAAGGAGCCAGGTGAAGTTGATAGGAAGAGGTCGAAGAAGCGACCTTGGTGAAGTCATACAAAGTGGTAATTAAATATCTTGCAAAAATACCCATGCAAGCCATTGATAATGCCTTTGCGAGGACAAGGCGTGAAACGATGCAAGAGTGTGAGAGTTCTTGACATAGTTACGAGGCGACGTCTTTGCCAAGCGGTATGGAATTTGCTTAATTTTTGGTTTGATAACTTATTACGGTTTACTAAAACTCATGTTTTTATTACGGAGGCTGCCTTATTGTGCGCCAATCCTTTTCCACAACGAGCCTAGAAACCGTTGATCTTGGTGGAGGAGTTTTAGGATGCGAGGTTTCCACTCAAGCTTAGCGCCACGGGAAAGGTCTTTCATTGAACATGGGTAAGCTATTATCGAGAAAATTACTACATTTTCTAACCTCTAGAAAATCACTATCTTATGGTTTTGAATTCGCGGATGTATCAACAACAATGATTGTAAAGCGGGGCGATTATAGATTTCCTTCTTGCAAATCAAAATGCAAGAGATCCTTACAGATTGATTGGTCAGGTAACTATTACTCATACTCTTTTCCTTGCATGATATCTTTTAATTTTAACTTTTTAATTTTCATATTTGCTCCTCTGTCGGACAAAGAGAATCTTTGAAAATCGAGGATCAAGGCGACCACGCAAATAGAAATTCAAAATCAAGCCTCATGAAAAGCCTTGCAAAAAGCGACGTCGGTTTGTTCATTATAAATCCATTTTCCTTTTCACGTTGTCTTGGTGATTTGCTATCGAGCACATATTAAATCGAGTTGTTTTGCATTTAAGTTTCATGTTGAAGCGAGAAAGGTGCAAATGGAGAAGTCTGAAGAGTTGGTATTGTTTATGAGTATTTCACTCATCATCGCCATATTCCTTTGCTATAATGCGGAGATTTTCCTTGCGTTAACGTTGAAACCAGCATCCCACTTTTATTCCTCTCGGTACTAGACAATTTACTCTAATGTATGCGGCCGACTTAAGGTTGTTACCTTACAATTTTCATACATCTTGTCGACTTTGCTTTACGGTGTCTCTGCGGCGCTACACCAAAGCGTCCAATCTACAAAGAGCTTCCCTTGTAGAAAAATCGACAAAGCCCGAAAGGATGAGGGCGTTGATCGAGGTAAGTTCTTGATTCAATTGCGGCTTGTACTTATTCATTCTATTGTGCATTTCACAATCACATAAAATTGCGAGCTCTTAAGACCCGGCAACTATAAAGTGACCCTCTTCTTGGATCTGCTGGAGTTTCGATCTATGATCGGTTTACTCGAGTTGAAGGTCGTGTCTTGCCAACTCGAAGGTGACGTAGTCGATGTTCCATATCTGCTTTGTTGTTGATCTCTTGTCATTTTTAATTGCTAAAAGTTTCTCGGGTTGCACCTTAGATTGTAGAATTGATGCATACACTATGGTAGCGGGTGGCCTTTTCATTACTTTTACTACAGTTGAGGGTAGGGAATAAACAAGACTTGTTTCCTACAAAAGGAAAGTGGAATTTTAACCAGAAGGTAGATATCTTGCTCATCATTTTTTACTTTCTTTCCATGTTGAATCAATACTAGTCCTTTGATTGGAGTCGTACCAACACAACAATTGGTTGAACCGGTCAAACTGGAGCGTTGGGCAGTTGTGACTCTTGAACTATCCATTATAAACACTCACGAATCTGCGCAAAAAATAAGAAAGCGATAGTTCAAAGTCGGGATAAAGAATTTATTTGAATATAAATGGATTTTAATTCTATACGCCTCATGATTGGGAGATTAATGTTAATAATCAATTGTAGAAAGGGGACTTACGGGTCGGGTTTTTGAGAGGAAAATGGCGGGTGTCAGAAAGCCGTCGAAATTCAGAGAATGAAAAAAAATCAAGTTTTTATTAAGTAACAAATCAACATATAAAAGATAAATAACATGCATGTATTATAGGAAATTAGGAATTAGGATGAACATAATTGAAGACCCTGTCGAAGAATGGAAGGGGGTGGGGAAGAGAGCCGCGGTTGTGGAGATTTTTGGGGTCCCGTTTTTTATTTAGGTTTCCTTTGGGCGAAATGGATGGAACTATGGGCTGGTCTGGGGGAAAAGAATGGGGAAATTGGGCTGGTCTTTTTCTTTGGCTGGGGTTGGCCGAACGGGTATTAGGTAAATATACTAAATAATGGGTTAGGCTTGGTTTTAGGGGAAATAGGATGGGCCGGACGAAAAAGGGATTTGGGTATAAGAAATTAGGGTGGTATTTTATAGTGGTTGTGGTTAGGGCTGCACAAATTTCGGTCCGGACCGAACCGGACCGAGAAATTCGGTCCGGTCTTCGGTCCCTGTTTTTTAAGAAATCGGTTTTAGTCAGTCAGGTCAGAATTTTTTTTATAATATATATAATATATATAATATATATAATTCCTAATATATATAATATATATAATTTATAATTTTTTAAATTCCTAATATATATAATTCCTAATTTTATAAATTTCTAATATATAATATTATATAATTAGAATTCGGGTTAGGGCAGTTTTTTAAATTGAATTTACAATCTGAAATTGACATTCTCGGGCCAGCGGTGGCACGCAATTTTACGTTGAAATCTATTTAAATCGCGAGATATTTAGATTTGAAAATTGGAAAAACGTAGCGATTTGGGGGAAAAGAGAAATTAAGGGGCAATATGGACGTTTTTGGAGAAATCCGGTGAAGCAAACGGACCAATTAATCATGTTGATATCTGTTAAAATTGCATCATGTTACCACATTAAATCATATCACATTTTGTGTTTTCTTATTTCCGGTACAAATTAAAATATTGATTAGTGAATGAAGTCAACTGCGATCATTTATAGAGGCATTGACAATGACTTGATTATATATAGGTTTTCCACCTAAAGATGACCTTTGTATCGGTTTATAAAGCTAATGGCACTTACAATTCCATTCTTTGCTTTTAACCTCTTTGAATAAATTAATGAATTGAGTTTAGTTCCTTTAGTCTTACGTTAGTAGAAATGGCATCGTCGAAAGAAGAAGCTACAATATCAAAACCAAGCCGTGTTCTATGGCTCGACGAGGAGTTGGATCAAAAGGCCAAAGGATTCACCTACTACCACCCATTTCAAAGTAGGGATGACCAACTCGATGGACATTTCTACCATTATAGTGTAAGCTTTCATCTATTTATAATACAATGTGCAATCTATGTTAGACTTGAATAAATTTCAATCTAAAGCTGGATAAGAAATGATCATTATTGCCTCGGGTTGCTCTTAATTATGAAGATGGAAACCAGTAGAGGTAAAAGGCATTGGGCGAAAAATTCTTGACAAGGTCAACAAACATATTCAATGGAGTTAGATGACAAAGACTTTGCGTATATGACGGGGAGAAGAGCACATTCACAATAGGTGCCTTTGCACAGGAACAAGTTAATTCTTGTTGTGTTGGAAGATATCTCTTCATCGTCTAGGTGCGATCTTTGCATTTCTTTTGCATTAGTAATAATTGTTTTCATTCTAATATAAATCCAATTGTAATTATCAACTAAAGCTTTGTTCATGTATGCAGAAGCACTCGAGGTGGCGACACAAAGGAGCCAGGTGAAGTTGATAGGAAGAGAGTCGAAGAAGCGACCTTGGTGAAGGCATACAAAGTGGTAATTAAATATCTTTGCAAAAATACCCATGCAAGCCATTGCCAATGCCTGCGAGGACAAGGCGTGAACGATACCAAGAGGTGTGAGTGCTTGACATAGTTACGAGCGACATCTTTGCCAAGCGGTATGGAATTTGCTTAATTTTTGGTTTGATAACTTATTACAGTTTACTAAAACTCATGTTTTTATTACGAGGGCTGCCTTATTGTGCGTAATCCTTTTCCACAACGAGCCTAGAAACCGTTGATCTTGGTGGAGGAGTTTTAGGATCCGAGGTTTCCACTCAAGCTTAGCGCCACGGGAAGGCCTTTCATTGAACATGGGTAAGCGTTATCGAGAAAATTACTACATTTTCTCACCTCAGAAAATCACTATCTTATGGTTTTGAATTCGCGGATGTATCAACAACAATGATTGTGAAGCGAGGGCGATTATAGATTTCCTTCTTGCAAATCAAAATGCAAGAGATCCTTGCAGTTGATTGGTCGAGTAACTATTACTCATACTCTTTTCCTTGCATGATATCTTTTTAATTTTAACTTTTTAATTTTCATATTTGCTCCTCTGTCGAGGCAAAGAGGATCTTTGAAGAATCTGAGATCAAGGCCAGCCACTCAAATAGAATTCAAAATCACGGCCTCATGAAAAAGCCTTGCAAAAAGCGAGCGTCGGTTGTTCATTATAAATCCATTTTCCTTTTCACGTTGTCTTGGTGATTTGCTATCGAGCACATATTAAATCGATTGTTTTGCATTTAAGTTTCATGTTGAAGCGAGAAGGTGCAAATGGAGAAGTCTGAAGGTTGGTATTTGTTTATGAGTATTTCACTCATCATCGCCATATTCGCTGCCATAATGCGGAGATTTTCCTTGCGTGCGTTGGGAAACCCAAGCATCCACTTTTATTCCTCTCGAGGTACTAGACAATTTACTCTAATGTATGCGGCCCGACAAGGTTGTTACCTTACAATTTTCATACTGTCTTGTCGACTTTGCTTTACGGTGTCTCTGCGGCGCTACACCAAGCGTATCCAATCTACAAAGAGCTTCCTTGTAGAAAAATCGACAAAAGCCCGAAAGGATGAGGGCGTTGATCGAGGTAAGTTCTTGATTGATTGCGGCTTGTACTTATTCATTCTATTGTGCATTTCACAATCACATAAAATTGCGAGACTCTTAAGACCAGCAACTATAAAGTGACCCTCTTCTTGGATCTGCTGGAGTTTGATCAATGATCGGTTTACTCGAGTTGAAGGTCGTGTCTTGCCAACTCGAAAGGTGGCGTAGTCGATGTTCCATGTATCCTGCTTTGTTGATCTCTTGTCATTTTTAATTGCTAAAAGTTTCTCGGGTTGCACCTTAGATTGTAGAATTCAGTGCATACACTATGGTAGCGGGGTAGCCTTTTCATTACTTTTACTACGGTTGAGGTAGGGAATAAACAAGACTTGTTTCTACAAAGGAAAGTGGAATTTTAACGGAAGGTAGATATCTTGCTCGGCATTTTTACTTTCTTTCCATCTTGAATCGGTACTAGTCCTTTGATTGGAGTCGTACCAACACGACAATTGGTTGAACCGGTCAAGCGGGGCGTTGGGCGGTTGTGACTCTTGAACTATCCATTATAAACACTCACGAATCTCTGCAAAAATAAAGAAAGCGATAGTTCAAGTCGGGATAAAGAATTTATTTGAATATAAATGGATTTTAATTCTATACGCCTCATGATTGGGAGATTAATGTTAATAATCGATTGTAGAAAGAGGACTTACGGTCGGGTTTCGCGAGAGGAAAATGGCGGGTGTCAAAGCAGTCGAAATTGAGAGAATGAAAAAAATCAAGTTTTATTAAGTAACAAATCAACATATAAAAGATAAATAACATGCATGTATTATAGGAAATTAGGAATTAGGATGAACATAATTGAAGACCTGTCGAAGAATGGAAGGGGTGGGAAGAGAAGCGCGGTTGTGGAGATTTTTGGGGTCAGTTTTTATTTAGGTTTCCTTTGGCGAAATGGATGGAACTATGGGTGATGCAGGGGAAAGAATGGGGAAATTGGGCTGGTCTTTTCTTTGGTGAGGTTGGCGAGCGGGTATTAGGTAAATATACTAAATAATGGGTTAGGCTTGGTTTTAGGGGAAATAGGATGGGCCGGACGAAAAAGGGATTTGGGATAAGAAATTAGGGTGGTATTTTATAGTGGTTGTGGTTAGAAATTTGCACAAATTTGATCAGGACCAAGAACAGAAATTCGATCAGGTCTTGGTCCTATTTTTAAGAAATCGGTTTTCGGTCCGGTCCGGACCGAAAATATATATATATATTTTTATAATATATATAATATATATAATTCCTAATATATATAATATATATAGTTTATAATTTTCTAAATTCCTAATATATATAATTCCTAATTTTATAAATTTCTAATATATAATATTATATAATTAGAATTAGTTAAGGGCGATTTTTAAAATTGAATTTACAATCTGAAATTGACATTCTCGGGCGCGGTGTACGTAATTTTACGTTGAAATCTATTGTAAATCGCGAGATATTTAGATTTGAAAATTGGAAAAACGTAGCGATTTGGGGGAAAAGAGAAATTGAGGGGCAATATGGACGTTTTGGAGAAATCCGGTGAAGCAAACGGACCAATTAATCATGTTGATATCTGTTAAAATTGCATCATGTTACCACATTAAATCATATCACATTTTGTGTTTTCTTATTTCCCGGTACCAATTAAAATATTGATTAGTGAATATGAAGTCACTTACTGATCATTTATAGAGGCATTGACAAAGCGACTTGATTATATATAGGTTTTCCCACAAAGATGACCTTTATCGGTTTATAAAGCTAATGGCACTTACAATTTCCATTCTTGTTGCTTTTAACCTCTGAATAAATTAATGAATTGAGTTTAGTTCCTTTAGTCTTACGTTAGTAGAAATGGCATCGTCGAAAGAAGAAGCTCTGATATCAAAACCAAGCCAGTGTTCTATGGCTCGACGAGGAGTTGGATCAAAGGCCAAAGGATTCGCCTACTACCAACCATTTCAAAGTAGGGATGACCAACTCGATGGACATTTCTACCATTATAGTGTAAGCTTTCATCTATTTATAATACAATGTGCGATCTTATGTTCGACTTGAATAAATTTCAATCTAAAGCTGGATAAGAAATGATCATTATTGCCTCGAGTTGCTCTTAATTATGAAGATGGAAACCAGTAGAGGTAAAAGGCATTGGCGAAAAATTCTTGACAAGGTCCAACAAACATATTCAATGGAGTTAGTGACAAAGACTTTGCGTATGACGGGGAGAAGAGCACATTCCTGATAGGTGCCTTTGCACAGGAACAAGTTAATTTCTTGTTGTGTTGGAAGATATCTCTTCATCGTCTAGGTGCGATCTTTGCATTTCTTTTGCATTAGTAATAATTGTTTTCATTCTAATATAAATCCAATTGTAATTATCAACTAAAGCTTTGTTCATGTATGCGAAGCACTCGAGGTGGCGACCACAAAGGAGCCAGGTGAAGTTGATAGGAAGAGGTCGAAGAAGCGACCTTGGTGAAGGCATACAAAGTGGTAATTAAATATCTTGCAAAAATACCCATGCAAGCCATTGCCAATGCTGCGAGACAGGCGTGAAACGATGCAAGAGGTGTGAGAGTGCTTGACATAGTTACGAGGCGTCTTTGCAGCGGTATGGAATTTGCTTAATTTTTGGTTTGATAACTTATTACGGTTTACTAAAACTCATGTTTTTATTACGAGGGCTGCCTTATTGTGCGTGATCCTTTTCCTGGCGAGCCTAGAATCCGTTGATCTTGGTGGAGGAGTTTTAGGATCGAGTTTCCACTCAAGCTTCCAGCGGGAAGGCCTTTCATTGAACATGGGTAGCTGTTATCGAGAAAATTACTACATTTTCTCACCTCTGAAAATCACTATCTTATGGTTTTGAATTCGCGGATGTATCAACAACAATGATTGTGAAGCGGGGCGATTATAGATTTCCTTCTTGCAAATCAAAATGCAAGAGATCCTTGCAATTGATTGGTCAGGTAACTATTACTCATACTCTTTTTCCTTGCATGATATCTTTTTAATTTTAACTTTTTAATTTTCATATTTGCTCCTCTGTCGGGCAAAGAGGATCTTTGAAAGTCGAGATCAAGGCGACCACTCAAATAGAATTCAAAATCAAGCCTCATGAAAAGCCTTGCAAAAAGCGAGCGTCGGTTTGTTCATTATAAATCCATTTTCCTTTTCACGTTGTCTTGGTGATTTGCTATCGAGCACATATTAAATCGGTTGTTTTGCATTTAAGTTTCATGTTGAAGCGAGAAGGTGCAAATGGAGAAGTGCTGAGAGTTGGTATTTGTTTATGAGTATTTCACTCATCATCGCCATATTCCTTTGCCATATTGCGGAGATTTTCCTTGCGTGCGTTGGAAACCTAAGCATCCCACTTTTATTCCTCTCGAGGTACTAGACAATTTACTCTAATGTATCGACCCGACTTAAGGTTGTTACCTTACAATTTTCATACATGTATCGACTTTGCTTTACGGTGTCTGCGGCGCTACACCAAAGCGTATCCAATCTACAAGAGCTTCCACTTGTAGAAAAATCGACAAAAGCCCGAAAGGATGAGGGCGTTGATCGAGGTAAGTTCTTGATTCATTGCGGCTTGTACTTATTCATTCTAGTGTGCATTTCACAATCACATAAAATTGCAGGCTCTTAAGACCCAACTATAAAGTGACCCTCTTCTTGGATCTGCTGAGTTTGATCAATGATCGGTTTACTCGAGTTGAAGGTCGTGTCTTGCCAACTCGAAAGGTGGCGTAGTCGATGTTCCATATCTGTTGTTGTTGATCTCTTGTCATGTTTAATTGCTAAAATTTTCTCAGGTTGCACCTTAGATTGTAGAAGTCGAGTCTGTACACTATGGTAGCGGGGTGGCCTTTTCATTACTTTTACTACGGTTGAGGGTAGGGAATAAACAAGACTTGTTTCTGAAAGGAAAGTGGAATTTTAACCAGAAGGTAGATATCTTGCTCAGCATTTTTTACTCTCTTTCCATGTTGAATCAGTACTAGTCCTTTGATTGGAGTCGTACCAACACAGAAATTGGTTGAACCGGTCAAACTGGAGCGTTGGGCAGTTGTGACTCTTGAACTATCCATTATAAACACACCCCCAAATCTCTGCAAAAAATAAGAAAGCGATAGTTCAAAGTCGGGATAAAGAATTTATTGAATATAAATGGATTTTAATTCTATACGCCTCATGATTGGGAGATTAATGTTAATGTCGATTGTAGAAAGGGGACTTACGGGTCGGGTTTTGAGAGGAAAATGGCGGGTGTCGAAAGCCAGGTCCGAAATTCAGAGAATGAAAAAAAATCAAGTTTTTATTAAGTAACAAATCAACATATAAAAGATAAATAACATGCATGTATTATAGGAAATTAGGAATTAGGATGAACATAATTGAAGACCCTGTCGAAGAATGGAAGGGGGTGGGGAAGAGAGCCGCGGTTGTGGAGATTTTTGGGGTCCCGTTTTTTATTTAGGTTTCCTTTGGGCGAAATGGATGGAACTATGGGCTGGTCTGGGGGAAAAGAATGGGGAAATTGGGCTGGTCTTTTTCTTTGGTTGGGGTTGGCGAGCAATTATTAGGTAAATATACTAAATAATGGGTTAGGCTTGGTTTTAGGGGAAATAGGATGGGCCGGACGAAAAAGGGATTTGGGTATAAGAAATTAGGGTGGTATTTTATAGTGGTTGTGGTTAGAAATTTGCACAAATTTGGTCGGACAAAATGGGACCAGAAATTCGGTCGGTCTTGATCCTGTTTTTAAGAAATCGGTTTTAGTCGAGTCAGTCCAAAATATATATATATATTTTTATAATATATAATATATATAATTCCTAATATATATAATATATAAAATTTATAATTTTCTAAATTCCTAATATATATAATTCCTAATTTTATAAATTTCTAATATATAATATTATATAATTAGAATTCGGGTTAGGGGCAGTTTTAAAATTGAATTTACAATCTGAAATTGACATTCTCGGGCAGCGGTGTACGTAATTTTACGTTGAAATCTATTGTAAATCGCGAGATATTTAGATTTGAAAATTGGAAAAACGTAGCGATTTGGGGGAAAAGAGAAATTGAGGGGCAATATGGACGTTTTTGGAGAAATCGGTGAAGCAAGCGGACGATTAATCATGTTGATATCTGTTAAAATTGCATCATGTTACCACGTTAAATCATATCACATTTGTGTTTTCTTATTTCGGTACCAATTAAAATATTGATTAGTGAATATGAAGTCACTGCGATCATTTATAGAGGCATTGACAATGACTTGATTATATATAGGTTTTCCACCTAAAGATGACCTTGTATCGGTTTATAAAGCTAATGGCACTTACAATTCCATTCTTGTTGCTTTTAACCTCTGAATAAATTAATGAATTGAGTTTAGTTCCTTTAGTCTTACGTTAGTAGAAATGGCATCGTCAAAGAAGAAGCTCTGATATCAAAACCAAGCGTGTTCTATGGCTCGACAAGGAGTTGGATCAAAGGCCAAAGGATTAGCCTACTCACCAACCATTTCAAAGTAGGGATGACCAACTCGATGGACATTTCTACCATTATAGTGTAAGCTTTCATCTATTTATAATACAATGTGCAATCTTATGTTCGACTTGAATAAATTTCAATCTAAATGGATAAGAAATGATCATTATTACCTCAGGTTGCTCTTAATTATGAAGATGGAAACCAGTAGAGGTAAAAGGCATTGGCGAAAAATTCTTGACAAGGTCGACAAACATATTCAATGGAGTTAGCTGACAAAGACTTTGCATATGACGGGGAGAAGAGCACATTCCTGATAGGTGCCTTTGCACAGGAACAAGTTGAATTCTTGTTGTGTTGGAAGATATCTCTTCATCGTCTAGGTGCGATCTTTGCATTTCTTTTGCATTAGTAATAATTGTTTTCATTCTAATATAAATCAATTGTAATTATCAACTAAAGCTTTGTTCATGTGTCTGAAGCACTCGAGGTGGCACCACAAAGGAGCCAGTGAAGTTGATAGGAAGAGTCGAAGAAGCGACCTTGGTCGAAGGCATACAAAGTGGTAATTAAATATGCTGCAAAAATACCCATGCAAGCCAATGCCAATGCACTGCGGGGACAAGACTGTGAACAATACCAAGAGGCTGTGAGAGTGCTTGACATAGTTCTGAGGCAGCATGCTGCCAAGCGGTATGGAATTTGCTTAATTTTTTGTTTTATAACTTATTACGGTTTACTAAAACTCATGTTTTTATTACGAGGGCTGCCTTATTGTGCGCGATCCTTTTCCTGCGAGCCTAGAAACCGTTGATCTTGGTGGAGGAGTTTTAGGATCAGGGTTTCCACTCAAGCTTAGCCACGGGAAGGCCTTTCATTGAACATGGGTAAGCTGTTATCGAGAAAATTACTACATTTTCTCACCTCTGAAAATCACTATCTTATGGTTTTGAATTCGCGGATGTATCAACAACAATGATTGTGAAGCGGGGCGATTATAGATTTCCTTCTTGCAAATCAAAATGCAAGAGATCCTTACAGATTGATTGGTCGAGTAACTATTACTCATACTCTTTTTCCTTGCAACAGTATCTTTTTAATTTTAACTTTTTAATTTTTCATATTTGCTCCTCTGTCCAGGCAAAGAGGATGCTGAAGAGTCTGAGGATCAAGGCCAGCCACTCAAATAGGGAATTCAAAATCACCGGCCTCACAGAAAAGCCTTGCAAAGAGCAGACGTCAGTTTGTTCATTATAAATCCATTTTTTCCTTTTCACGTTGTCTTGACTGATTTGCTATCGAGCACATATTAAATCCCAGTTGTTTTGCATTTAAGTTTCATGTTGAAGCAGAAAGGTGCAAATGGAGAAGTGCAAGAGGTTGAACTGATTGTTTATGAGTATTTCACTCATCATCGCCATATTCTGGAGATTTTCCTTGCATTAACGTTGGGAAACCCAAGCATCCCACTTTTATTCCTCTCGAGGTACTAGACAATTTACTCCTAATGTATGCAGCCAGCTTAAGGTTGTTACCTTACAATTTTCATACTGTCTTGTCGACTTTGCTTTACGGTGTCTCTGCAGCTACACCAAGGTGTATCCAATCTACAAGAGCTTCCTTGTAGAAAAATCGACAAAAGCCCGAAAGGATGAGGGCGTTGATCGAGGTAAGTTCTTGATTCAATTGCGGCTTGTACTTATTCATTCTAGGTGCATTTCACAATCACATAAAATTGCGAGCTCTTAAGACCCGCAACTATAAAGTGACCCTCTTCTTGGATCTGTGAGTTTGATCAATGATCGGTTTACTCGAAGTTGAAGGTCGTGTCTTGCCAACTCGAAAGGTGGCGTAGTCGATGTTCCATGTCTGCTTGTTGTTGATCTCTTGTCATTTTTAATTGCTAAAAGTTTCTCGGGTTGCACCTTAGATTGTAGAATTCGAGTTTGTACACTATGGTAGCGGGTAGCCTTTTCATTACTTTTACTACGATTGAGGGTAGGAATAAGCAAGACTTGTTTCTACAAAGGAAAGTGGAATTTTAACGGAAGGTAGATATCTTGCTCGGCATTTTTACTTTCTTTCCATCTTTGAATCGATACTAGTCCTTTGATTGGAGTCGTACCAACACAACAATTGGTTGAGCAGGTCAAGCTGGGCGTTGGGCGGTTGTGACTCTTGAACTATCCATTATAAACACTCCCCGAATCTGCGAAAAATAAAGAAAGCGATAGTTCAAAGTCGGGATAAAGAATTTATTTGAATATAAATGGATTTTAATTCTATACGCCTCGCAATTGGGAGATTAATGTTAATGTCGATTGTAGAAAGGGGACTTACGGTCGGGTTTTCGCGAGAGGAAAATGGCGGGTGTCAAAGCAGTCGAAATTGAGAGAATGAAAAAAATCAAGTTTTATTAAGTAACAAATCAACATATAAAAGATAAATAACATGCATGTATTATAGGAAATTAGGAATTAGGATGAACATAATTGAAGACCCTGTCGAAGAATGGAAGGGTGGGGAAGAGAGCCGCGGTTGTGGAGATTTTTGGGGTCCCGTTTTTTATTTAGGTTTCCTTTGGGCGAAATGGATGGAACTATGGGGTGATGCAGGGAAAAGAATGGGGAAATTGGGCTGGTCTTTTTCTTTGGCTGGGGTTGGCCGAACGGGTATTAGGTAAATATACTAAATAATGGGTTAGGCATGGTTTTAGGGGAAATAGGATGGGCCGGACGAAAAAGGGATTTGGGTATAAGAAATTAGGGTGATATTTTATAGTGGTTGTGGTTGAAATTTGCACAAATTTCGGTCAGGACGAAAAAATAGGACCGACGAGAAATTGATCGGTCTTGATCCTGTTTTTAAGAAATCGGTTTCGGTCCGAAAGTCAGGACGAAAATATATATATATTTTTATAATATATATAATATATATAATTCCTAATATATATAATATATATAATTTATAATTTTCTAAATTCCTAATATATATAATTCCTAATTTTATAAATTTCTAATATATAATATTATATAATTAAGATTAGTGTTAGGGGCGTTTTTAAAATTGAATTTACAATCTTGAAATTGACATTCTCGGGCGCGGTGGCACGTAATTTTTACGTTGAAATCTATTGTAAATCGCGAGATATTTAGATTTGAAAATTGGAAAACGTAGCGATTTGGGAAAAAGAGAAATTGAGGGCAATATGGGCGTTTTGGAGAAATCGGTGAAGCAAGCGGACGATTAATCATGTTGATATCTGTTAAAATTGCATCATGTTACCATATTAAATCATATCACATTTTGTGTTTTCTTATTTCCGGTACCAATTAAAATATTGATTAGTGAATATGAAGTCACTGCGATCATTTATAGAGGCATTGACAAGCGACTTGATTATATATAGGTTTTCCACCTAAAGATGACCGTATCGGTTTATAAAGCTAATGGCACTTACATTTCCATTACTGTTGCTTTTAACCTCTTTGAATAAATTAATGAATTGAGTTTAGTTCCTTTAGTCTTACGTTAGTAGAAATGGCATCGTCAAAAGAAGAAGCTCTGATATCAAAACCAAGCGGTGTTCTATGGCTCGACGAGGAGTTGGATCAAAAGGCCAAAGGATTAGCCTACTCACCAACCATTTCAAAGTAGGGATGACCAACTCGATGGACATTTCTACCATTATAGTGTAAGCTTTCATCTATTTATAATACAATGTGCAATCTTATGTTCGACTTGAATAAATTTCAATCTAAAGCTGGATAAGAAATGATCATTATTGCCTCGGGTTGCTCTTAATTATGAAGATGGAAACCAGTAGAGGTAAAGGCATTGGGCGAAAAATTCTTGACAAGGTCGACAAACATATTCAATGGAGTTAGGCGACAAAGACTTTGCATATGGCGGGAAAGAGCACATTCCTGATAGGTGCGGCTGGGAACAAGTTCGAATTTACTGTTGTGTTGGAAGATATCTCTTCATCGTCTAGGTGCAGTGCTGCATTTCTTTTTGCATTAGTAATAATTGTTTTCATTCTAATATAAATCCAATTGTAATTATCAACTAAAGCTTTGTTCATGTGTCTTTGAAGCACTCGAGGTGGCATCACAAAGAGCCAGGTGAAGTTGATAGGAAGAGGTCGAAGAGGCAGCCTTGGTCGAAGGCATACAAAGTGGTAATTAAATATGCTGCAAAAATACCCATGCAAGCCATTGCCAATGCACTGCGGGGGACAAGACTGTGAACAATACCCAAGAGCTGTGAGAGTGCTTGACATAGTTACGAGTAGCATCTTTGCCAGCGGTATGGAATTTGCTTAATTTTTGGTTTGATAACTTATTACGGTTTACTAAAACTCATGTTTTATTACGAGGCTGCCTTATTGTGCGCCAATCCTTTTCCTAGCGAGCCTAGAAACCGTTGATCTTGGTGGAGAGTTTTAGGATGCGAGGTTTCCACTCAAGCTTCCGCGCCACGGAAGGCCTTTCGTTGAACATGGGTAAGCGTTATCGAGAGAAAATTACTACATTTTCTCACCTCTGAAAATCACTATCTTATGGTTTTGAATTCGCGGATGTATCAACAACAATGATTGTGAAGCGAGGGCGATTATAGATTTCCTTCTTGCAAATCAAAATGCAAGAGATCCTTGCAGTTGATTGGTCGAAGGTAACTATTACTCATACTCTTTTCCTTGCAATGATATCTTTTAATTTTAACTTTTAATTTTTCATATTTGCTCCTCTGTCCGGCAAAGAGGATCTTTGAAGAAATCGAGGATCAAGGCGACCACTCAAATAGAATTCAAAATCACGGCCTCGCGAAAAGCCTTGCAAAGAAGCGAGCGTCGGTTTGTTCATTATAAATCCATTTTCCTTTTCACGTTGTCTTGGTGATTTGCTATCGAGCACATATTAAATCGGTTGTTTTGCATTTAAGTTTCATGTTGAAGCGAAAGGTGCAAATGGAGAAGTCTGAAGGTTGAGTATGTTTATGAGTATTTCACTCATCATCGCCATATTCCTTTGCGAGATTTTCCTTGCGTGCGTTGGGAAACCATCCACTTTTATTCCTCTCGAGGTACTAGACAATTTACTCACAATGTATGGCCGGCTTAAGGTTGTTACTTTACAATTTTACTTTGCTTTACGGTGTCTCTGAATCTACAAAGAGCTTGAAAAATCCTGACAAAAGCCCCAAGAAAGGATGAGGACGTTGATCGAGGTAAGTTCTTGATTCAATTGCAGCTTGTACTTATTCATTCTAGCTGTGCATTTCACAATCACATAAAATTGCAGGCTCTTAAGACCAGCAACTATAAGGCTGACCCTCTTCTTGGATCTGCTGGAGTTTCGATCAATGATCAGTTTACTCAAGTTGAAGGTCGTGTCTTGCCAACTCCAAAGGTGACATAGTCGATGTTCCATGTCCTGCTGTTGTTGATCTCTTGTCATTTTAATTGCTAAAAGTTTCTCAGGTTGCACCTTAGATTGTAGAATTCGAGTTTGTACACTATGGTAGCGGGGTGGCCTTTTCATTACTTTTACTACGGTTGAGGTAGGAATAAACAAGACTTGTTTCTCTGAAAGGAAAGTGGAATTTTAACGGAAGGTAGATATCTTGCTCGGCATTTTTACTTTCTTTCCATCTGAATCATTACTAGTCCTTTGATTGGAGTCGTACCAACACGACAATTGGTTGAGCAGGTCAAGCGGAGGCGTTGGGCGGTTGTGACTCTTGAACTATCCATTATAAACACTCCACGAATCTCTGCGAAAAATAAAGAAAGCGATAGTTCAAAGTCGGGATAAAGAATTTATTTGAATATAAATGGATTTTAATTCTATACGCCTGCAATTGGGAGATTAATGTTAATAATCGATTGTAGAAAGGGGACTTACGGTCGGGTTTTGAGAGGAAAATGGCGGGTGTCAAGCCAGTCGAAATTGAGAGAATGAAAAAATCAAGTTTTTATTAAGTAACAAATCAACATATAAAAGATAAATAACATGCATGTATTATAGGAAATTAGGAATTAGGATGAACATAATTGAAGACCACGTCGAAGAATGGAAGGGGTGGGGAAGAGAGCGGTTGTGGAGATTTTGGGGTCAGTTTTTATTTAGGTTTCCTTTGGGCGAAATGGATGGAACTATGGGTGATGCAGGGGAAAAGAATGGGGAAATTGGTGGTCTTTTCTTTGGTTTGAGGTTGGCGAGCAATTATTAGGTAAATATACTAAATAATGGGTTAGGCTTGGTTTTAGGGAAATAGGATGGTAGGACGAAAAAGGGATTTGGGTATAAGAAATTAGGGTGGTATTTTATAGTGGTTGTGGTTAGAAATTTGCACAAATTTGGTCCGACAGGACCAGAAATTCGGTCAGTCTTGATCCATGTTTTTAATAAATCGGTTTCGGTCAGTCGGGTCGAGTTGTCGATCGGAGGAAAATATATATATATTTTTTTATAATATATATAATATATATAATTCCTAATATATTTAATATATAAAATTTATAATTTTCTAAATTCCTAATATATATAGTTCCTAATTTTATAAATTTCAAATATATAATATTATATAATTAGAATCGGGTTAGGCGTTTTTAAAATTGAATTTACAATCGAAATTGACATTCTCGGGCGGTGTACGCAATTTTTACGTTGAAATCTATTGTAAATCGCGAGATACTTAGATTTGAAAATTGGAAAAACGTAGCGATTTGGGGGAAAAGAGAAATTGAGGGGCAATATGGACGTTTTTGGAGAAATCCGGTGAAGCAAACAGACCAATTAATCATGTTGATATCTGTTAAAATTGCATCATGTTACCACATTAAATCATATCACATTTTGTGTTTTCTTATTTCCCGGTACCAATTAAAATATTGATTAGTGAATTTGAAGTCACTTACTGATCCTTTATAGAGGCATTGACAAACTGACTTGATTATATATAGGTTTTCCACCTAAAGATGAAAGCGATGTATCGGTTTATAAAGCTAATGGCACTTACAATTCCATTCTTGTTGCTTTTAACCTCTGAATAAATTAATGAATTGAGTTTAGTTCCATTAGTCTTACGTTAGTAGAAATGGCATCGTCGAAAGAAGAAGCTCTGATATCAAAACCAAACCGTGTTCTATGGCTCGACAAGGAGTTGGATCAAAGGCCAAATGATTAGCCTACTACCAACCATTTCAAAGTAGGGATGACCAACTCGATGGACATTTCTACCATTATAGTGTAAGCTTTCATCTATTTATAATACAATGTGCAATCTTATGTTAGACTTGAATAAATTTCAATCTAAAGCTGGATAAGAAATGATCATTATTGCCTCGGTTGCTCTTAATTATGAAGATGGAAACCACGTGAGGTAAAAGGCATTGGGCGAAAAATTCTTGACAAGGTCGACAAACATATTCAATGGAGTTAGTGACAAAGACTTTACATATGGCGGGAGAAGAGCACATTCACAATAGGTGCAACTTTGGAACAAGTTGAATTCTTGTTGTGTTGGAAGATATCTCTTCATCGTCTAGGTGCGATCTTTGCATTTCTTTTGCATTAGTAATAATTGTTTTCATTCTAATATAAATCCAATTGTAATTATCAACTAAAGCTTTGTTCATGTATGCGAAGCACTCGAGTGGCAACACAAAGGAGCCAGTGAAGTTGATAGGAAGAGGTCGAAGAAGCGGCCTTGGTGAAGGCATACAAAGTGGTAATTAAATATCTTGCAAAAATACCCATGCAAGCCATTGCCAATGCTGCTGAGGACAAGGCGTGAGCAGTACCAAGAGTGTGAGAGTGCTTGACATAGTTACGAGCGACGTCTTGCCAGCGGTATGGAATTTGCTTAATTTTGGTTTGATAACTTATTACGGTTTACTAAAACTCATGTTTTTATTACGAGGGCTGCCTTATTGTGCGCCAATCCTTTTCCACAATGAGCCTAGATACTTCGTTGATCTTGGTGGAGGTTTTAGGATGCGAGGTTTCCACTCAAGCTTAGCGCCACGGGAAAGCCTTTCATTGAACATGGGTAAGCGTTATCGAGAAAATTACTACATTTTCTCACCTCTGAAAATCACTATCTTATGGTTTTGAATTCGCGGATGTATCAACAACAATGATTGTGAAGCGAGGCGATTATAGATTTCCTTCTTGCAAATCAAAATGCAAGAGATCCTTGCAGTTGATTGGTCGAAGGTAACTATTACTCATACTCTTTTCCTTGCATGATATCTTTTTAATTTTAACTTTTTAATTTTCATATTTGCTCCTCTGTCGGGCAAAGAGGATCTTTGAAAAGTCTGAGATCAAGGCCAGCCACTCAAATAGAATTCAAAATCAAGCCTCACGAAAAGCCTTGCAAAGAAGCGACGTCGGTTGTTCATTATAAATCCATTTTTTCCTTTTCACGTTGTCTTGACTGATTTGCTATCGAGAACATATTAAATCCCAGTTGTTTTGCATTTAAGTTTCATGTTGAAGCAGAAAGGTGCAAATGGAGAAGTGCAAGAGGTTGAACTAACTGTTTATGAGTATTTCACTCATCATCGCCATATTCCTTTGCCATATTCTGGAGATTTCCCTTGCATTAACGTTGGGAAACCCAAGTATCCCACTTTTATTCCTCTCAAGGTACTAGACAATTTACTCCTAATGTATGCAGCCAGCTTAAGGTTGTTACCTTACAATTTTCATACATGTCTTGTCGGCTTTGCTTTACGGTGTCTCTGTAGCTACACCAAGCGTATCCAATCTACAAGAGCTTCCCTTGTAGAAAAATCCGACAAAAGCCCCAAAAGGATGAGGGCGTTGATCGAGGTAAGTTCTTGATTCAATTGCGGCTTGTACTTATTCATTCTAGTGTGCATTTCACAATCACATAAAATTGCAGCTCTTAAGACCATCAACTATAAAGTGACCCTCTTCTTGGATTTCTTGGAGTTTGATCAATGATCGGTTTACTCAAGTTGAAGGTCGTGTCTTGCCAACTCAAAGGTAGCGTAGTCGATGTTCCATGTCTGCTTTGTTGTTGATCTCTTGTCATTTTAATTGCTAAAAGTTTCTCGAGTTGCACCTTAGATTGTAGAATTCGATGCATACAATATGGTGATAGGGTGGCCTTTTCATTACTTTTACTACGGTTGAGGTAGGGAATAAACAAGACTTGTTTCTACAAAGGAAAGTGGAATTTTAACGGAAGGTAGATATCTTGCTCGGCATTTTTACTTTCTTTCCATCTTGAATCGGTACTAGTCCTTTGATTGGAGTCGTACCAACACTGACAATTGGTTGAGCAGGTCAAGCGGGCGTTGGGCGGTTGTGACTCTTGAACTATCCATTATAAACACTCACGAATCTGCGAAAAATAAAGAAAGCGATAGTTCAAAGTCGGGATAAAGAATTTAGTTTGAATATAAATGGATTTTAATTCTATACGCCTCATGATTGGGAGATTAATGTTAATGTCGATTGTAGAAAGGGGACTTACGGGTCGGGTTTCGCGAGAGGAAAATGGCGGGTGTCAAGCAGGTCGAAATTCAGAGAATGAAAAAAAATCATGTTTTTATTAAGTAACAAATCAACATATAAAAGATAAATAACATGCATGTATTATAGGAAATTAGGAATTAGGATGAACATAATTGAAGACCCTGTCAAAGAATGGCTGGGGGTGGGGAAGAAGCGCGGTTGTGGAGATTTTGGGGTCAGTTTTTATTTAGGTTTCCTTTGGGCGAAATGGATGGAACTATGGGCTGGTCTGGGGGAAAAGAATGGGGAAATTGGGCTGGTCTTTTTCTTTGGCTGGGGTTGGCCGAACGGGTATTAGGTAAATATACTAAATAATGGGTTAGGCTTGGTTTTAGGGGAAATAGGATGGGCCGGATGAAAAAGGGATTTGGGTATAAGAAATTAGGGTGGTATTTTATAGTGGTTGTGGTTAGGGATGCACAAATTTGGTCGGACCGAACGGAGAAATGATCGGTCTTGATCCTGTTTTTAAGAATTTATCGGTTTTGATCAAGTCAGTCGAGTTGATCCGAGTCAGGATCCAGAAAATATATATATATATATTTTATAATATATATAATATATATAATTCTAATATATATAATATATATAATTTATAATTTTCTAAATTTTAATATATATAATTCCTAATTTTATAAATTTCTAATATATAATATTATATAATTAGGATTCGGGTTAGGGGCAGTTTTTTTAAAATGAATTTACAATCTTGAAATTGACATTCTCGGGCGCGGTGGCATGATTTTACGTTGAAATCTATTGTAAATCGCGAGATATTTAGATTTGAAAATTGGAAACGTAGCGATTTGGGAAAAGAGAAATTGAGGGCAATATGGGCGTTTTTGGAGAAATCCGGTGAAGCAAACGGACCAATTAATCATGTTGATATCTGTTAAAATTGCATCATGTTACCACATTAAATCATATCACATTTTGTGTTTTTTTATTTTCCGGTACCAATTAAAATATTGATTAGTGAATATGAAGTCACTTACTGATCATTTATAGAGGCATTGACAAACTGACTTGATTATATATATGTTTTTTCCCACCTAAAAGATGACATTGTGTCGGTTTATAAAGCTAATGGCACTTACAATTCCATTACTGTTGCTTTTAACCTCTCTGAATAAATTAATGAATTGAGTTTAGTTCCTTTAGTCTTACGTTAGTAGAAATGGCATAGTCAAAAGAAGAAGCTCTGATATCAAAACCAAGCCAGAGTTCTATGGCTCGACAAGGAGTTGGATCAAAAGGCCAAAGGATTAGCCTACTCTGACCATTTCAAAGTAGGGATGACCAACTCTGATGGACATTTCTACCATTATAGTGTAAGCTTTCATCTATTTATAATACAATGTGCGATCTTATGTTCGACTTGAATAAATTTCAATCTAAAGTGGATAAGAAATGATCATTATTGCCTCGAGGTTGCTCTTAATTATGAAGATGGAAACCAGTAGAGGTAAAAGGAATTGGGCGAAAAATTCTTGACAAGGTCAACAAACATATTCAATGGAGTTAGTGACAAAGACTTTGCGTATGGCGGGGAGAAGAGCACATTCCTGATAGGTGCCTTTGCACAGGAACAAGTTGAATTCTTGTTGTGTTGGAAGATATCTCTTCATCGTCTAGGTGCAGTGCTGCATTTATTTTTGCATTAGTAATAATTGTTTTCATTCTAATATAAATCCAATTGTAATTATCAACTAAAGCTTTGTTCATGTATGCGAAGCACTCGAGATGGCGACACAAAGGAGCCAGTGAAGTTGATAGGAAGAGTCGAAGAAGCGACCTTAGTGAAGGCATACAAAGTGGTAATTAAATATGCTGCAAAAATACCCATGCAAGCTATTGCCAATGCACTGCGGGGACAAGACTATGAACAGTACCAAGAGGCTGTGAGAGTGCTTGACATAGTTCTGAGGCAGCATGCTGCCAAGCGGTATGGAATTTGCTTAATTTTTGGTTTGATAACTTATTACAGTTTACTAAAACTCATGTTTTTATTACGAGGGCTGCCTTATTGTGCGCCAATCCTTTTCCTAGCGAGCCTAGAAACCGTTGATCTTGGTGGAGAGTTTTAGGATCTTGAGGTTTTCACTCAAGCTTCGCGCCACGGGAAGGCCTTTCATTGAACATGGGTAAGCGTTATCCAAAAATTACTACATTTTCTCACCTCTGAAAATCACTATCTTATGGTTTTGAATTCGCAAATGTATCAACAACAATGATTGTGAAGCGGGGCGATTATAGATTTCCTTCTTGCAAATCAAAATGCAAGAGATCCTTACAGTTGATTGGTCGAGGTAACTATTACTCATACTCTTTTCCTTGCAACAATATCTTTTTAATTTTAACTTTTTAATTTTCATATTTGCTCCTCTGTCGGGCAAAGAGGATCTTGAAGAATCTGAGGATCAAGGCGAGCCACTCAAATAGGAATTCAAAATCAGGCCTCATGAAAAGCCTTGCAAAAGAAGCGAAGTCGGTTGTTCATTATAAATCCATTTTCCTTTTCACGTTGTCTTGGTGATTTGCTATCGAGCACATATTAAATCAGTTGTTTTGCATTTAAGTTTCATGTTGAAGCGAAGGTGCAAATGGAGAAGTGCTGAGAGTTGGTATTTGTTTATGAGTATTTCACTCATCATCGCCATATTCCTGCCATAATGCGGAATTTTCCTTGCATTAACGTTGGGAAACCCAAGCATCCCACTTTTATTCCTCTCGAGGTACTAGACAATTTACTCCTAATGTATGCGGCCGACTTAAGGTTGTTACCTTACAATTTTCCTACATGTCTATCGGCTTTGCTTTACGGTGTCTGCGGTAGCTACCTTTGCTGCCCGATCTACAAAGAGCTTCCTTGTAGAAAAATCGGACAAAGCCCAAGAAAGGATGAGGACATTGATCGAGTCTGTACTTATGGTAGCGGGTGGCCTTTTCATTACTTTTACTACGGTTGAGGTAGGAATAAACAAGACTTGTTTCTACAAAGGAAAGTGGAATTTTAACGGAAGGTAGATATTTTGCTCATCATTTTTACTTTCTTTCCATCTTTGAATCGGTACTAGTCCTTTGATTGGAGTCGTACCAACGACAATTGGTTGAGCAGGTCAAACTGGGCGTTGGGCGGTTGTATTGTTGAACTATCCATTATAAACACTCCACGAATCTCTGCGAAAAATAAAGAAAGCGATAGTTCAAGAGTCGATAAAGAATTTATTTGAATATAAATGGATTTTAATTCTATACGCCTCGCAATTGGGAGATTAATGTTAATAATCGATTGTAGAAAGTGGACTTACGGTCGGGTTTCGTGAGAGGAAAATGGCGGGTGTCAGAAGCCGTCAGAAATTGAGAGAATGAAAAAATCAAGTTTTATTAAGTAACAAATCAACATATAAAAGACAAATAACATGCATGTATTATAGGAAATTAGGAATTAGGATGAACATAATTGAAGACCTGTCGAGAAGAATGGAAGGGTGGGGAAGAAGCGCGGTTGTGGAGATTTTGGGGTCAGTTTTTATTTAGGTTTCCTTTGGGAGAAATGGATGGAACTATGGGGGTGATGCAGGGGAAAAGAATGGGGAAATTGGGCTGGTCTTTTCTTTGGTGAGGTTGGTAGAGCGAATTATTAGGTAAATATACTAAATAATGGGTTAGGCTTGGTTTTAGGGGAAATAGGATGGTAGGACGAAAAAGGGATTTGGGTATAAGAAATTAGGGTGGTATTTTATAGTGGTTGTGGTTAGAAATTTGCACAAATTTTTGGTCGGGACGAAAAATTGGACGGTCTTGGTCCACTGTTTTTAAGAAATCGGTTTTGAGTCGGTCAGGTCAGTCGAGTTGATCAGGTCGAGTTCGGTCGTCCGGACCGAAAATATATATATTTTTTTATAATATATATAATATATATAATTTATAATTTTCTAAATTCATAATATATATAATTCCTAATTTTATAAATTTCTAATATCTAATATTATATAATTAGAATTCGGGTTAGGGGCAGGTTGTTTTTAAAATTGAATTTACAATCTGAAATTGACATTCTCGGGCGCGGTGACACCTGATTTTACGTTGAAATCTATTGTAAATCGCGAGATATTTAGATTTGAAAATTGGAAAAACGTAGCGATTTGGGGGAAAAGAGAAATTGAGGGGCAATATGGACATTTTTGGAGAAATCCGGTGAAGCAAACAGACCAATTAATTATGTTGATATCTGTTAAAATTGCATCATGTTACCACATTAAATCATATCATATTTTGTGTTTTCTTATTTTCCGGTACCAATTAAAATATTGATTAGTGAATATGAAGTCACTTACTGATCATTTATAGAGGCATTGGCAAACTGACTTGATTATATATAGGTTTTTTCCCACCTAAAAGGTGACACTGTATCGGTTTATAAAGCTAATGACACTTACAATTCCATTACTGTTGCTTTTAACCTCTCTGAATAAATTAATGAATTGAGTTTAGTTCCTTTAGTCTTACGTTAGTAGAAATGGCATCGTCAAAAGAAGAAGCTACAATATCAAAACCAAACCGTGTTCCTAAGGCTCGACAAGGAGTTGGATCAAAAGGCCAAAGGATTCGCCTACTCACCAACCATTTCAAAGTAGGGATGACCAACTCTGATGGACATTTCTACCATTATAGTGTAAGCTTTCATCTATTTATAATACAATGTACAATGCTATGTTCGACTTGAATAAATTTCAATCTAAACTGGATAAGAAATGATCATTATTGCCTCGGGTTGCTCTTAATTATGAAGATGGAAACCAGTAGAGGTAAAAGGCATTGGCGAAAAATTCTTGACAAGGTCGACAAACATATTCAATGGAGTTAGGTGACAAAGACTTTGCATATGCGGGGAGAAGAGTTCACAATAGGTGCCTTTGCACGGGAACAAGTTGAATTCTTGTTGTGTTGGAAGATATCTCTTCATCGTCTAGGTGCGATCTTGCATTTCTTTTGCATTAGTAATAATTGTTTTCATTCTAATATAAATCAATTGTAATTATCAACTAAAGCTTTGTTCATGTATGCGAAGCACTCGAGGTGGCATCACAAAGGAGCAGGTGAAGTTGATAGGAAGAGGTCGAAGAAGGCGACCTTAGTGAAGGCATACAAAGTGGTAATTAAATATGTTGCAAAAATACTCATGCAAGCCATTGCCAATGCACTGCGGGGACAAGACTGTGAACAGTACCAAGAGGCTGTGAGAGTGCTTGACATAGTTCTGAGGCAGCATGCTGCCAAGCGGTATGGAATTTGCTTAATTTTTGGTTTGATAACTTATTGCAGTTTACTAAAACTCATGTTTTTATTACAGGGCTGCCTTATTGTGCGCCAATCCTTTTCCACAACGAGCCTAGAAACCGTTGATCTTGGTGGAGGTTTTAGGATGCCGAGGTTTCCACTCAAGCTTGCGCCACGGGAAGGCCTTTCGTTGAACATGGGTAAGCGTTATCGAGAAAATTACTACATTTTCTCACCTCTGAAAATCACTATCTTATGGTTTTGAATTCGCGGATGTATCAACAACAATGATTGTGAAGCGAGGCGATTATAGATTTCCTTCTTACAAATCAAAATGCAAGAGATCCTTACAGTTGATTGGTCGAGGTAACTATTACTCATACTCTTTTCCTTGCAACATTATCTTTTAATTTTAACTTTTAATTTTTCATATTTGCTCCTCTGTCGAGGCAAAGAGGATCTTTGAAGAAGTCGAGGATCAAGGCCACCACTCAATAGAATTCAAAATCAAGCCTCGCGAGAAAAGCCTTGCAAAGCGAGCGTCGGTTTGTTCATTATAAATCCATTTTTTCCTTTTCACGTTGTCTTGGTGATTTGCTATCGAGCACATATTAAATCGAGTTGTTTTGCATTTAAGTTTCATGTTGAAGCGAAAGGTGCAAATGGAGAAGTGCAAGAGGTTGAGTATTTGTTTATGAGTATTTCACTCATCATCGCCATATTCCTTTGCCATATGGAGATTTTCCTTGCATTAACGTTGGGAAACCCAGCATCCCACTTTTATTCCTCTCGGTACTAGACAATTTACTCCTAATGTATGCGGCCAGCTTAAGGTTGTTACCTTACAATTTTCATACTGTCTTGTCGGCTTTGCTTTACGGTGTCTCTGTGCTACACCAAGCGCTGTCGATCTACAAGAGCTTCCTTGTAGAAAAATCGACAAAGCCCGAAAGGATGAGGGCGTTGATCGAGTAAGTTCTTGATTCAATTGCGGCTTGTACTTATTCATTCTATTGTGCATTTCACAATCACATAAAATTGCAGACTCTTAACACGAAACTATAAAGTGACCCTCTTCTTGGATCTGTGGAGTTTGATCAATGATCAGTTTACTCAAGTTGAAGGTCGTGTCTTGCCAACTCCAAAGGTGACATAGTCGATGTTCCATGTCCTGCTGTTGTTGATCTCTTGTCATTTTTAATTGCTAAAAGTTTCTCAGGTTGCACCTTAGATTGTAGAATTCGAGTCTGTACACTATGACTGATAGGACTGGCCTTTTCATTACTTTT
Organism: Przewalskia tangutica; assembly: GCA_029844215.1. Taxonomy (NCBI): domain Eukaryota; kingdom Viridiplantae; phylum Streptophyta; class Magnoliopsida; order Solanales; family Solanaceae; genus Przewalskia; species Przewalskia tangutica. Next base: position 135,756,714 of record CM056718.1, on the reverse strand, counting down.
ACTACAGTTGAGGGTAGGGAATAAACAAGACTTGTTTCCTACAAAAGGAAAGTGGAATTTTAACCAGAAGGTAGATATCTTGCTCAGCATTTTTTACTTTCTTTCCTTGCTGAATCAGTACTAGTCCTTTGATTGGAGTCGTACCAACACAGCAATTGGTTGAACCGATCAAACAGGAGCGTTGGGCAGTTGTGACTCTTGAACTATCCATTATAAACACTCCCCCAAATCTCTGCAAAAAATAAAGAGAAACGATAGTTCAAGAGTCAGGATAAAGAATTTAGCTGAATATAAATGGATTTTAATTCTATCTGCCTCGCAATTGGGAGATTAATGTTAATAATCGATTGTAGAAAGGGGACTTACGGGTCGGGTTTTCGCAGAGGAAAATGGCGGGTGTCAAAGCAGTCTGAAATTGAGAGAATGAAAAAATCAAGTTTTATTAAGTAACAAATCAACATATAAAAGATAAATAACATGCATGTATTATAGGAAATTAGGAATTAGGATGAACATAATTGAAGACCTGTCGAAGAATGGAAGGGGTGGGGAAGAGGCTGCGGTTGTGGAGATTTTGGGGTCCGTTTTTATTTAGGTTTCCTTTGGGCGAAATGGATGGAACTATGGGCTGATGCAGGGAAAAGAATGGGAAATTGGGCTGGTCTTTTCTTTGGTGAAATTTGTGAGCGGGTATTAGGTAAATATACTAAATAATGGGTTAGTCTTGGTTTTAGGGGAAATAGGATGGGCCGGACGAAAAAGGGATTTGGGTATAAAAAATAAGGGTGGTATTTTATAGTGGTTGTGGTTAGGCTGCACAAATTTGGTCAGGTCGATTTTTCGGTCGGTCTTGATCCTGTTTTTAAGAAATCGGTTTCGATCCGGTCAGTCGGGACGAATTTTTATTTTTATTATAATATATATAATATATATAATTCCTAATATATATAATATATATAATTTATAATTTTCTAAATTCCTAATATATATAATTCCTAATTTTATAAATTTCTAATATATAATATTATATAATTAGAATTGGGTTAAAGGGAGTTTTTAAATTGAATTTACAATGAAATTGACATTCTCGGACGCGGTGTACGCAATTTTACGTTGTAATCTATTGTAAATCGCGAGATATTTAGATTTGAAAATTGGAAACGTAGCGATTTGGGAAAAGAAAGCGAGGGCAATATGGGCGTTTTGGAGAAATGGGTGAAGCAAACGGACTAATTAATCATGTTGATATGTGTTAAAATTGCATCATGTTACCACATTAAATCATATCACATTTTGTGTTTTTTTATTTCCCGGTACCAATTAAAATATTGATTAGTGAATATGAAGTCACTGCGATCATTTATAGAGGCATTGACAAAGCGACTTGATTATATATAGGTTTTCCCACCTAAAGATGACCTTTGTATCGGTTTATAAAGCTAATGGCACTTACAATTCCATTCGATGCTTTTAACCTCCTGAATAAATTAATGAATTGAGTTTAGTTCCTTTAGTCTTACGTTAGTAGAAATGGCATCGTCGAAGAAGAAGCTCTGATATCAAAACCAAGCGTGTTCTATGGCTCGACAAGGAGTTGGATCAAAAGGCCAAAGGATTAGCCTACTACCAACCATTTCAAAGTAGCGATGACCAACTCTGATGGACATTTCTACCATTATAGTGTAAGCTTTCATCTATTTATAATACAATGTGCAATGTTATGTTCGACTTGAATAAATTTCAATCTAAACTGGATAAGAAATGATCATTATTGCCTCAGGTTGCTCTTAATTATGAAGATGGAAACCCCGTAGAGGTAAAAGGCATTGGCGAAAAATTCTTGACAAGGTCGACAAACATATTCAATGGAGTTAGGTGACAAAGACTTTGCGTATGACGGGGAGAAGAGCACATTCCTGATAGGTGCCTTTGCACGGGAACAAGTTCGAATTTACTGTTGTGTTGGAAGATATCTCTTCATCGTCTAGGTGCAGTGCTGCATTTCTTTTTGCATTAGTAATAATTGTTTTCATTCTAATATAAATCCAATTGTAATTATCAACTAAAGCTTTGTTCATGTATGCGAAGCACTCGAGGTGGCGACACAAAGGAGCCCAGTGAAGTTGATAGGAAGAGTCGAAGAAGCGACCTTGGTGAAGGCATACAAAGTGGTAATTAAATATGCTGCAAAAATACCCATGCAAGCCATTGCCAATGCACTGCGGGGACAAGACTGTGAACAGTACCAATAGGCTGTGAGAGTGCTTGACATAGTTACGAGCGACGTCTTTGCCAGCGGTATGAAATTTGCTTAATTTTTGGTTTGATAACTTATTACGGTTTACTAAAACTCATGTTTTTATTACGAGGGCTGCCTTATTGTGCGCCAATCCTTTTCCACAACGAGCCTAGAAACCGTTGATCTTGGTGGAGGAGTTTTAGGATCGAGGTTTCCACTCAAGCTTAGCGCCACGGAAGGCCTTTCATTGAACATGGGTAAGCGTTATCGAGAAAATTACTACATTTTCTCACCTCTAGAAAATCACTATCTTATGGTTTTGAATTCGCGGATGTATCAACAACAATGATTGTGAAGCGGGGCGATTATAGATTTCCTTCTTGCAAATCAAAATGCAAGAGATCCTTACCAGATTGATTGGTCCAAGGTAACTATTACTCATACTCCTTTTCCTTGCAACAATATCTTTTTAATTTTAACTTTTTAATTTTTCATATTTGCTCATCTTTCCAGGCAAAGAGGATCTTTGAAAATCGAGGATCAAGGCCGACCACTCAAATAGGAATTCAAAATCAAGGCCTCATGAAAAGCCTTGCAAAGAGCAGACGTCAGTTTGTTCATTATAAATCCATTTTTTCCTTTTCACGTTGTCTTGACTGATTTGCTATCGAGCACATATTAAATCCCAGTTATTTTGCATTTAAGTTTCATGTTGAAGCAGAAAGGTGCAAATGGAGAAGTGCAAGAGGTTGAGCCCATTTGTTATGAGTATTTCACTCATCATCGCCATATTCCTTTGCCATATTGGAGATTTTCCTTGCATGCGTTGGAAACCCAAGCATCCCACTTTTATTCCTCTCGGTACTAGACAATTTACTCACAATGTATGCGGCAACTTAAGGTTGTTACCTTACAATTTTCATACATCTTGTCGACTTTGCTTTACGGTGTCTGCGGCGCTACACCAAGTATCCAATCTACAAGAGCTTCCTTGTAGAAAAATCGACAAAAGCCCAAGAAAGGATGAGGGCGTTGATCGAGTAAGTTCTTGATTGATTGCGGCTTGTACTTATTCATTCTAGTGTGCATTTCACAATCACATAAAATTGCAGGCTCTTAAGACCAGCAACTATAAGGCTGACCCTCTTCTTGGATCTGCTGGAGTTTCGATCAATGATCAGTTTACTCAAGTTGAAGGTCGTGTCTTGCCAACTCCAAAGGTGACATAGTCGATGTTCCATGTCCTGCTGTTGTTGATCTCTTGTCATTTTTAATTGCTAAAAGTTTCTCAGGTTGCACCTTAGATTGTAGAATTCAAGTCTGTACACTATGGTAGCGGGGTGGCCTTTTCATTACTTTTACTACGGTTGAGGGTAGGAATAAACAAGACTTGTTTTCTGAAAGGAAAGTGGAATTTTAACGGAAGGTAGATATCTTGCTCGGCATTTTTACTTTCTTTCCTTTGAATCGGTACTAGTCCTTTGATTGAGTCGTACCAACACAACAATTGGTTGAACGGTCAAAGCTGGGCGTTGGGCGGTTGTGACTCTTGAACTATCCATTATAAACACTCACGAATCTCTGCGAAAAATAAAGAAAGCGATAGTTCAAGAGTCAAGATAAAGAATTTATTTGAATATAAATGGATTTTAATTCTATACGCCTCATGATTGGGAGATTAATGTTAATGTCGATTGTAGAAAGGGGACTTACGGGTCGGGTTTCGCAGAGGAAAATGGCGGGTGTCAAAGCCGTCAGAAATTGAGAGAATGAAAAAAATCAAGTTTTTATTAAGTAACAAATCAACATATAAAAGATAAATAACATGCATTTATTATAGGAAATTAGGAATTAGGATGAACATAATTGAAGACCCTGTCGAAGAATGGAAGGGGGTGGGGAAGAGAGCTGCGGTTGTGGAGATTTTTGGGGTCCCGTTTTTTATTTAGGTTTCCTTTGGGCGAAATAGATGGAACTATGGTGATGCAGGGGAAAGAATGGGGAAATTGGGCTGGTCTTTTCTTTGGTGAAATTGGCGAACGGGTATTAGGTAAATATACTAAATAATGGGTTAGGCTTGGTTTTAGGGGAAATAGGATGGGCCGGAAGAAAAAGGGATTTAGGTATAAGAAATTAGGGTGGTATTTTATAGTGGTTGTGGTTAGAAATTTGCACAAATTTGGTCAGGTCCGATTTTGGTCAGGTCTTGATCCTGTTTTTAAGAAATCGATTTTCGATCGGTCGGTCAGGTCGAGTTGATCGGTCGAATTTTATTTTTATTATAATATATATAATTCCTAATATATATAATATATATAATTTATAATTTTCTAAATTCCTAATATATATAATTCCTAATTTTATAAATTTCTAATATATAATATTATATAATTAGAATTCGGGTTTGGGCGGTTTTTAAAATTGAATTTACAATACTGAAATTGACATTCTCGGACGCGGTGACACGCAATTTTTACGTTGTAATCTATTGTAAATCGCGAGATATTTAGATTTGAAAATCGGAAAAACGTAGCGATTTGGGGGAAAAGAGAAATTGAGGGGCAATATGGACGTTTTTGGAGAAATCCGGTGAAGCAAACGGACTAATTAATCATGTTGATATGTGTTAAAATTGCATCATGTTACCACATTAAATCATATCACATTTTGTGTTTTTTTATTTCCCGGTACCAATTAAAATATTGATTAGTGAATATGAAGTCACTTACTGATCATTTATAGAGGCATTGACAAATTGACTTGATTATATATAGGTTTTTTCCCACCTAAAAGATGACACTGTATCGGTTTATAAAGCTAATGACACTTACAATTCCATTACTGTTGCTTTTAACCTCCCTGAATAAATTAATGAATTGAGTTTAGTTCCTTTAGTCTTACGTTAGTAGAAATGGCATCGTCAAAAGAAGAAGCTACAATATCAAAACCAAATCGTGTTCCTATGGCTCGACAAGGAGTTGGATCAAAAGGCCAAAGGATTCGCCTACTCACCAACCATTTCAAAGTAGGGATGACCAACTCTGATGGACATTTCTACCATTATAGTGTAAGCTTTCATCTATTTATAATACAATGTGCAATGCTATGTTCGACTTGAATAAATTTCAATCTAAACTGGATAAGAAATGATCATTATTGCCTCAGGTTGCTCTTAATTATGAAGATGGAAACCAGTAGAGGTAAAAGGCATTGGCGAAAAATTCTTGACAAGGTCCAACAAACATATTCAATGGAGTTAGGTGACAAAGACTTTGCGTATGGCGGGAGAAGAGCACATTCCTGATAGGTGCCTTTGCACGGGAACAAGTTCGAATTTCTTGTTGTGTTGGAAGATATCTCTTCATCGTCTAGGTGCGATCTTTGCATTTATTTTGCATTAGTAATAATTGTTTTCATTCTAATATAAATCCAATTGTAATTATCAACTAAAGCTTTGTTCATGTATGCGAAGCACTCGAGGTGGCGACCACAAAGGAGCCAGGTGAAGTTGATAGGAAGAGGTCGAAGAAGCGACCTTGGTGAAGGCATACAAAGTGGTAATTAAATATCTGCAAAAATACCCATGCAAGCGATTGCCAATGCAACTGCGAGGACAAGGCGTGAGCAGTACCAATAAGTGTGAGTGCTTGACATAGTTACGAGCGACATCTGCCAGCGGTATGGAATTTGCTTAATTTTTGGTTTGATAACTTATTACAGTTTACTAAAACTCATGTTTTTATTACGAGCTGCCTTATTGTGCGCCAATCCTTTTCCCAACGAGCCTAGAAACCGTTGATCTTGGTGGAGGAGTTTTAGGATGTCGAGGTTTCCACTCAAGCTTAGCGCCACAGGAAGGCCTTTCATTGAACATGGGTAAACTGTTATCCAGGAAATTACTACATTTTCTAACCTCTAGAAAATCACTATCTTATGGTTTTTGAATTCGCAGATGTATCAACAACAATGATTGTAAAGCCAGGGCCAGTTATAGATTTCCTTCTTGCAAATCAAAATGCAAGAGATCCTTACCAGATTGATTGGTCCAAGGTAACTATTACTCATACTCTTTTTCCTTGCAACAATATCTTTTTAATTTTAACTTTTTAATTTTTCATATTTGCTCCTCTGTCCAGGCAAAGAGGATCTTTGAAAAGTCTCGAGATCAAGGCCGACCACTCAAATAGAATTCAAAATCAGGCCTCATGAGAAAAAGCCTTGCAAAGAGCGTCGGTTGTTCATTATAAATCCATTTTCCTTTTCACGTTGTCTTGGTGATTTGCTATCGAGCACATATTAAATCGTTGTTTTGCATTTAAGTTTCATGTTGAAGCGAGAAGGTGCAAATGGAGAAGTCTGAAGGTTGGTATTTATGAGTATTTCACTCATCATCGCCATATTCCTTTGCCATAATGCGGAGATTTTCCTTGCATTAACGTTGGGAAACCAAGCATCCCACTTTTATTCCTCTCGAGGTACTAGACAATTTACTCACAATGTATGCGGCCGGCTTAAGGTTGTTACCTTACAATTTTCCTTCCGTCTTGTCGACTTTGCTTTACGGTGTCTCTGCTACACCAGGCTGTCATCAATCTACAAAGAGCTTCCACTTGTAGAAAAATCCGACAAAAGCCCGAAAGGATGAGGGCGTTGATCGAGGTAAGTTCTTGATTCAATTGCAGCTTGTACTTATTCATTCTATTGTGCATTTCACAATCACATAAAATTGCGAGCTCTTAAGACCAGGCAACTATAAAGTGACCCTCTTCTTGGATCTGCTGGAGTTTGATCAATGATCGGTTTAATCAAGTTGAAGGTCGTGTCTTGCCAACTCCAAAGGTGACATAGTCGATGTTCCGTATCTGCTTGTTGTTGATCTCTTGTCATTTTTAATTGCTAAAAGTTTCTCGGGTTGCACCTTAGATTGTAGAATTGATGCAGTACACTATGGTAGCGGGTGGCCTTTTCATTACTTTTACTACGGTTGAGGTAGGGAATAAACTAGACTTGTTTCCTGAAAAGGAAAGTGGAATTTTAACGGAAGGTAGATATCTTGCTCGGCATTTTTACTTTCTTTCCATCTGAATCGAGACTAGTCCTTTGATTGGAGTCGTACAACCACGACAATTGGTTGAGCAGGTCAAAGCTGGGCGTTAGGCGGTTGCTCTTGAACTATCCATTATAAACACTCCACGAATCTCTGCGAAAAATAAAGAAAGCGATAGTTCAAAGTCGAGGATAAAGAATTTAGTGAATATAAATGGATTTTAATTCTATACGCCTGATTGGGAGATTAATGTTAATAATCGATTGTAGAAATGGGACTTACTGGTCGGGTTTCGCGAGAGGAAAATGGCGGGTGTGTCAAACCGGTCCGAAATTCAGAGAATGAAAAAAAATCATGTTTTTATTAAGTAACAAATCAACATATAAAAGATAAATAACATGCATGTATTATAGGAAATTAGGAATTAGGATGAACATAATTGAAGACCCTGTCAAAGAATGGAAGGGGGTGGGGAAGAGAGCCGCGGTTGTGGAGATTTTTGGGGTCCCGTTTTTTATTTAGGTTTCCTTTGGGCGAAATGGATGGAACTATGGGTGATGCAGGGGAAAAAATGGGGAAATTGGTGGTCTTTTCTTTGGTGAGGTTGGTAGAGCGAATTATTAGGTAAATATACTAAATAATGGGTTAGTCTTGGTTTTAGGGGAAATAGGATGGGCCGGACGAAAAAGGGATTTGGGTATAAAAAATAAGGGTGGTATTTTATAGTGGTTGTGGTTAGGCTGCACAAATTTCGGTCCAGAGTATGTACGTGAGGGCGTACGTATAAAAATTTAAGCCTTAAGGTTGGCAAGGTTCGAAATTTGTTCACAAGTGCTAAAAGAGTCGTTTTTCGACGAAACATTTTACAAGACTTGCGAAGGGAAAAATACGGCTATGTCATTTATAATTTTTGCGGATTTTTTCGAGAGATGAAATATTTTGGACCAATTAGTAGATGGATAAGGACACATGGGTAAATCCTAGCCCTACACTTGCACCACACTTGTCTTCATCTTGGCCATTGGTTGGCCTTTGCTTGACCTATAAATACCCCTCTAAGTTGATGAACTTCTTCATCCTAAAATCATTTTCCAAGTCTAAAAATCCCTCCCCCTTTTGTGAGTTGTGTTCGTCCTACACCCCACACACTGCTAGTTGTTTTAGTATAATACCCCTTTGTGGTATAGAAATACTCTCAGTATTGTTATAATGCCCAAATACTTTAGCCCAAATACCTTGTAGTACTTTCCAAAGTTACCTCTACGTAGAGCAGGAAATACTATTATACTTTCCTTTAGCCACTAAACAAAACCTAAGGAAAACCTTCATGTCGGTTGAAGTGTTAAGTAGAAGTTGCGTAGAACTTCTAAGGGTTGTTTGGAGGCGGGTTGGAGCGCGGAGTAGGAGCTTAACGTTGCTCGGGGCGACATTAAACTTGGATAATTTTGGGCTCATCGAGGTAAATACTCATCCTTATTGTAATTGGGAATTACATCGTAGTAGTATAGAAATGAATATAAGATTCATAGAAGAATTGAACTATAATAGAAGGATATTCTGAGAATAGACTTGAGGAAATCACGTCGGAAGATTATTAATGAAGTAGATTAAATGTACTTACATAGAATTGTATTCTGATGGTGATAACCTTTATTGGTTGAATGTTCTGCAAGTAGCATGTGCTACTTAGAAGGTGGACAAGGCTAGCCGGGTTATAGCCGATGAGCGTTTTGCTTATAGTCGATAATCGTCGTGAGGTATGTAATTCTTCCTATACTCTTGAGCATGAAGTATTTTAAAAGAATATATATATATAGTACGGTAGACGTACGTGTGGCAATGTCTTTTGACTTAAGCCTGAATAATATATATATATAGTATGGTAGACGTACGTGTGCTAGCGAATATAATTATGCGACAATGTCTTTTGACTTAAGCACGAATAATAAGGACCTTGGAAGTATGTTACAAGAATATATATATAATGCGGTAGGCGTCGTGTGTTATGACGTAATTATGCGGCAATGTCTTTTGACTTAAGCCTGAATAATAAGAATCTTGAAGTATTTCAAAAGAATTAAGAAACCTTTCAGAAAGAGGAGTAATACTTGGTTTTGAAAACATAAGAGTTATACTAGCTTTATGGGAGGTTAGGTATAACGTCTTAAGAGAGATAAAAGAATGGTTTCTTGATTTTTAGAAGTTAAGAGACTTAATCTTAAAAGATAAGAGACTTGACTTAATTGTATTGATATGAAGTTTGTTAAAAGTGTGAAACCTCATTCGTGAGTAATGAGTACTTGGTTTTTAAAAGGGGATAATGTTTTTCTTGATTTGGAAATCGAATGAGTGCAAACAAACCAACTGCAGCGTTAATAAAGGAAAATGTATTGAATAATGAAGTATTATTAAAACCAGTAGAAACCTCCATCTGCATAGAAGCTAAGATGAGACAAAATGATATTACATTTCCTAGATCATGGCTGCTTAATAAGATTGATTATGAACAAGAATAACCTACACTCATAAGGCATATGTTTCTCAGTTGTTTAAAGAGAATTATATTCTTAAATGATTAAGACTATGAACTACGGAACTTTTCTAAAATAAAGAGACTGAGTAATTGGAATTAGGCAAAGCTGGAACTTTAGGGAAAGAATGTTGTTGAAAAAGGAAAGTGTTTTGGTTTACCTAAAAATGTGAGTCACTCTATTTTTATACTACGGTGTCGGGTGACCTTTATAAAAGGAATGGATCTCTTTAAAAGGAATTTAACGTCACGTAGTACTTTAGGTTAAAACCGGACTTGATATAAAATGGAAGTACCTTAAGTTGTGTATAACTTGCTATGCTTGTTGTGGTGTAACTACTTTATGCTTGTTGTGATAGCCTTTGTTGTGCAAGAATTGTGTTTATACTCTGGCGTCTCTCGATGGAGGGCGGTTGACTTATTGAGCTTACTTGGGCGTACGCAGTGTGGAAGATTCCACGGGTATGCTTCCATTATTATTGTTACATGGGCATATACGCGCGTCACGAGTCAGGGGGCATGTGGCGGGGTTGATTACGATATATGGTTATTATTGTTACATGGGCATGTCTGCGCCCGATGTAAATTTCGGGGCATGTGGCGTGCGGCGAGTTGACCACCGGTATATTATATTGTTGTTGATGTTACATGGACATATACGCCGTCTGAGTCAGAGCATGTGGCCGTGCGGCGAGTTGACCACCGATATATTGTTGTTGATGTTACATGGGCGTATGCGCCGTCACGATATTCCAGGGGCATGTGGCCATGCGGCATTATTATTATTGTTGCATCATGGACATATACGCCGTCTGCGAGTCAGGGGCATGCGGCCGTGATCTGAACATGATTGATGTTGTGGCGTGAGACCCATAGTTATATAATTGAGTGATGACTTTGAGGCGTGAGTCACGACTTAGCTACTTTTATGTTGCGTACTGTAGTTGGGTTATCATGCATGTCTCCTGCTTTATATAGACTGTTATGATTTAACTGCAGTATTTTTCAGTTTCACATACTTGGTACTGTTATCGACCTCCTTGAGGCTGCGTTCATCTGCGCGGTAGGAGTACCGGTAGTTGATCCTCGCTCATAGGATCACGATTCGGCGTATTGAAGCTCCGTTTCTCGGAGGCTTATTTTTGGTATGTGTTCCACTGAGTTGTAGGTTCTTGTACATTCGAGGTATGGCGGGGCCTGTCCGTCATGGTTGTTGTAAATCTTAGAGTGCATGAAATCTTTATGGCGAGGTTGTAAAAAGATTAAAGCTATTGGGTTTTATGTATTTATATCTGAAGGCAAGCTATTTTGGTTGCCTATTTACATATTATATCTCTTGCTTCATGTCTTGTTTTTATGTTCGCTGATTTTCTCGATGTATGACTACTTGGGTGCGGGTAAGGCACGATCCAGTCGAGTTAGTCGTGACAAAAGTGGTATCGAAGCGATTAATCCTCGGAAAGTGTCTGAACCGTGTCTAGTAAGTCTTGATTATCGGTGTGTTGTGCACATCTATAATCGAGAGGCTGCAGGACATTTAGGATTAGTTTCCATTCTTCTCATTACGAGATCGTGCCTTAGAGCATGTTGTAAGTTGGACCCTCCAGCGTATTTCGTTTTCACGATTATGCCTCGCGCCAGCAACCGGGCCCAGTGGGCAAGCGGCCAAGGAGGCGCTAGTGAGATCTGAGAGAATGCGAGCGCGAGCGGTCATTACGAGCGATTCTTGAGACGGCGAGTTTTGCGCGCCGCCCGGCCCAACGAGTTTAGAAACGCGGCGATGGGCGTGAGACCTGATACACACCTTGATCCACGGCACAGAGGCGAGAGAGTTGGGAGTACAAAGAGATGGCCCGATTCGGCGGGATCGTGGCGAACATGAGGATAAGTGGGCGCGGCGATTCGTGCGCCATGGTTCACCCAAGATCGAGATAGTTTGAGGCTACGGGACTTTACGAGATGTAGCCCTTGAGTTCACGGGTCGAGGCACGAGGATGATCGCGGAGTTCATCAAGCGATTCTGACGGATCATGAGAGTGATCGAGCTTGGAGACCGAGTCGGTGGTCTAGGTTCGCGTCGGTGCGTGATACCGCGATCGGTAGTTTGATCGTGGGGCGTCGGGAGAGAATGCACTTCCGGCCGTTTGGGGCGAGTTTTGGGGCATTTCTTGCACTTCTTACCTTCGAGATGAGGAGGGCTCGGTAGCAGATTTTTGATGTTGAGGCAGAACGGTCGTACAATTCGGGAGTACAATGTGGAGTTCGACTCATTGGCTCGGTATGCCCCCGCTGTAGTAGCTGATATGGAGGACATAGTACACCGCTACATTACCGGGTTAGATGACTACTTGGCAGAGGCTTGTTGGGTGTAGCTCTTGGTGGGCATGGACATTGCCCGCATGCGAGCTTATGCACTTGGGTGTGAGGCACGGAGAGGTCGGCGGAATGACGAATCAGCGAGAAGAGGCGGAACAGGTCCTTTGGTGACTTCGGCGGACCGCCTCGGCATCTAGTTTTGTACCTCCGCCCGGTCGAGTGGTCCTCCGCAACCTTGAGGCGGTCGAGCTCGAGGTTCATATTTCGGGGAGTAGGGTGTGGGCGGATCTGATCACCCTACCTCGGTGTGGTCGATGTAGTAGACGCATTTCGGAAGTGTCGTGGTACGAGGAGCTTGTTATTTTGCGGCCAGGCCATCTGGCGAGCTTGTCCGAGCCGGGTAGTGGTAGGATAACCTGACTCTGGGATCGATTGCGGGTTCTTCACCTTCCATAGCTAGGCGGGATGTTCATACCGTGAGCGGCGGTCGCGGTGGAAGTTCGATTTTAGCGGTCCTTTGAACCGCCTATTTTCAGGTATATCCTTAACCCTCTAGAGACTTGTATGTATTGTTGTGATGATAATGTGTTTAGTGTTATGTTCGGATAGCTTTGTGCTAAATGTGATTTAGAAACCTGGTTAGTGTAAAAGGGTAAGCCTGGGGGTGAGAAAATGATGAACCTTAGAATATTACAATGGAGACCTTAGATGTAAGGCCGTCTTGAGTACAAGATTTTGCGGGTGATCTTTGTCAGAATGTATAAGTATACGTGGAGTAATTGTGGGAAAATTCCTTGGGTGGTGTAAAATGGAAGTGGTAGCTTTCATGACCTGTATAGGTAAGATTGTTCCGGATTGGGAGACAAGAGCTTGATGCGTTAAGTGGGTCGGGTTGGGGCCATGTTGCGGGCCAACCCGCGGCCTGTTTCGAGGTGGGGTCAGCTCTGGGTGGTCCCGCCAGGTGGTAGGGTCACGAGGGTGCTAGGCCCAAGTTTAGATGACCATTGTATGAGTTCGTGGGTGTGTTCGACCAGAAGCGGATCGTGAAGGCCGGGAATGGCCTTAGGGAAGATTGAGGCTAGTAAGATGACCAAGTTTGGAGGTGGTGACTCCAAAGTTTTGAAAACTGAAGCGATGACTGAAGTTTGGTACGTATGCTAGAAGAGTTCAAGTGTTCGAGAAGGGCACGACGAGTAAGGAAGGAAGAGGACGTGTGTTATTACGTGGCCAGGTATGGCGTTGACAACTTGTTAGAGGAACTTTATCGTTATCCGTCTTGAGAAGGAACATTCGGGACGAATGTTTCTAAGGAGGGGAGAATGTTATACCCCGTATTTCCAGAGTATGTACGTGAGGGCGTACGTATAAAAATTTAAGCCTTAAGGTTGGCAAGGTTCGAAATTTGTACCTGAAGTGCGAAAAAGTCGTTTCGGCGAAACATTTTACAAGACTTGCGAAGGAAAAATACGGCTATGTCATTTATAATTTTTGCGGATTTTTAGAGATGAAATATTTTGGACCAACGGAGGGTGACACTTGTCACCCTCGTTAGGGCAACAAGAGGTCTTCCCTTTGCACGTTTTTGTGTTTTTGGTCAAGGGTTAGGTAGGATATTTTGTGTAGTAGATGGATAAGGACACATGGGTAAATCCTAGCCCTACACTTGCACCACACTTGTCTTCATCTTGGCCATTGGTTGACCTTTGCTTGACCTATAAATACCCCTCTAAGTTGATGAACTTCTTCATCCTAAACTCATTTTCCAAGTCTAAAAATCCCTCCCCCTTTTGTGAGTTGTGTTCGTCCTACACCCCCCCTAGCCTAGTTGTTTTCGTATAATACCCCCCTTTGTTGTATAGAAATACTCTCCAAGTATTGTTATAACGCCCAAATACTTTAGCCCAAATACCTTGTAGTACTTTCCAAAGTTACCTCTACGTAGAGCCCGGAAATACTATTATACTTTCCTTTAGCCACTAAACAAAACCCTAAGGAAAACCTTCATAGTCGGTTGAAGTGTTAAGTAGAAGTTGCGTAGAACTTCTAAGGGTTGTTTGGAGCGGGTTGGAGCGCACGGAGTAGGAGCTTAACGTTGCTCAGGAGCGACATTAAACTTGGATAATTTTGGGCTCATCGAGGTAAATACTACTGTCCTTCTATTGTAATTGGGAATTACATACTGTAGTAGTATAGAAATGAATATAAGATTCATAGAAGAGAATTGAACTATAATAGAAGGATATTACAGAATAGACTTGAACTGAAATCACGTCAGAAGATTATTAATGAAGTAGATTAAACTGTACTTACATAGGAATTTGTATTCTGATGGTCGATAACCTTTATTGGTTGAATGTTCTGCAAGTAGCATGTGCTACTTAGAAGGTGGACAAGGCTAGCCGGGTTATAACCGAGGAGCGTTTTGCTTATAGTCGATAATCGTCGTGAGGTATGTGATTCTTCCTATACTCTTGAGCATGAAGTATTTTAAAAGAATATATATATATAGTACGGTAGACGTACGTGTGGCAATGTCTTTTGACTTAAGCCTGAATAATATATATATATAGTATGATAGACGTACGTGTGCTAACTGAATATAATTGTACGGCAATGTCTTTTGACTTAAGCCTGAATAATAAGGACCTTGGAAGTATGTTACAAGAATATATATATAATGCGGTGAGCGTCGTGTGTTATGAAACGTAATTGTACGGCAATGTCTTTTGACTTAAGCCTGAATAATAAGAATCTTGAAGTATTTCAAAAGAATTAAGAAACCTTTCAGAAAGAAGAGTAATACTTGGTTTTGAAAACATAAGAGTTATACTAGCTTTATGGGAGGTTAGGTATAACGTCTTAAGAGAGATAAAAAGAATGGTTTACTGATTTTTAGAAGTTAAGAGACTTAATCTTAAAAGATAAGAGACTTGACTTAATTGTATTGATATGAAGTTTGTTAAAAGTGTGAAACCTCATTCGTGAGTAATGAGTACTTGGTTTTTAAAAGGGGATAATGTTTTTTACTGATTTCGGAAATCAGAATGAGTACCGACAAACCACTGCAGCGTTACTAAAGGAAAATGTATTGAATAATGAAGTATTATTAAAACCAGTAGAAACCTCCATCTGCATAGAAGCTAAGATGAGACAAAATGATATTACATTTCCTAGATCATGGCTGCTTAATAAGATTGATTATGAACAAGAATAACCTACACTCATAAGGCATATGTTTCTCAGATTGTTTAAAAGAGAATTATATTCTTAAATGATTAAAACTATGAACTATGGAACTTTTCTAAAATAAAGAGACCTGAGTAATTGGAATTAGGCAAACTGGAACTTTAGGGGAAAGAATGTTGTTGAAAAAGGAAAGTGTTTTGGTTTACCTAAAAATGTGAGTCACTCTATTTTTATACTACGGGTATCGGGTGACCTTTATAAAAGGAATGGATCTCTTTAAAAGGAATTTAACGTCGTAGTACTTTAGGAGTTAAAACGGACGTGATATAAAATGGAAGTACCTTAAGTTGTGTATAACACTATGCTTGTTGTGGTGTAACTACTTTATGCTTGTTGTGATAGCCTTTGTTTTGCAAGAATTGTGTTTCTATACTACCGCGTCTCTCGATGGAGGCGGTTGACTTGTTGAGCTTACTTGGGCGTCGCAAGCGGTGTGGAAGATTCCACGGGTATGCTTCTATTATTATTGTTACATGGGAATGTCTGCACCGATGCAAAATTCCGGGGGCATGAGGCCATGCGGCCGCGATGATTACCCGGGATATGGTTATTTTTGTTACATGGGCATGTCTGCACGTCACGGTCGGGGCATGTGGCCATGGCGAGGTTGACCACCGGTATATTGTTGTTGATGTTACATGGACATGCTCTGCCGTCTGCAAATTCGGGGCATGTGGCGTGCGGCGGGGTTGACCACCCGATATATTGTTGTTGATGTTACATGGACATATACGCCGTCACGAGTCAGGGGCATGTGGCCATGCGGAATTTTTATTATTTTTGCATCATGGACATACGCCGCCGTCACGAGAATTAGGGGCATGCGGCCATGATGCGAACATGATTGATGTTGTGGGCGTGAGACCCATAGTTATATAATTGAGTGATGACTTTGAGGGCGTGAGTCCCTGACTTGAATGCTTTTATGTTGCGTACTGTAGTTGGGTTATCATACATGTCTCCTGCTTTATATGGCGTTATGATTTAAGCTGCGATATTTTGATTTCACATACTTGGTACCTGTTGTACTGACCTCCTTCGGGGGGCTGCGTTCATGCCGCAGGTAGGAGTACACCGGTAGTTGATCCTCGCTCATAGGATCACAGTTCAGCGTATTGAGAAGCTCCGTTTCTCCGGAGGCTTATTTTCGGTATGTGTTCCCTGAGTTGTAGGTTCTTGTACATTCAGGGGTATGGCGGGGCCTGTCCCGTCATGGTTGTTGTAAATCTTAGGAGTGCATGAATCTTGTTGTGGCGGGGTTGTAAAAAGATTAAAGCTGTTGGGTTTTTATGTATTTATATCTGAAGGCAAGCTATTTTGGTTGCTGTTTACATATTATATCTCTTGCTTCATGTCTTGTTTTATGTTCGTGATTTTCTCGATGTATGACTACTTGGGTGCGGGTAAGGCACGATCCAGAGCGAGTTCGGGTCGTGGCAGGCGATTGTGACTCTTGAACTATCCATTATAAACACTCCCGAATCTGCAAAAAATAAAGAAAGCGATAGTTCAAGAGTCGGGATAAAGAATTTAGCTGAATATAAATGGATTTTAATTCTATACGCCTGCAATTGGGAGATTAATGTTAATAATCGATTGTAGAAAGAGGACTTCTGAATTCGGGTTTCGCGAGAGGAAAATGGCGGTGTCAAAGCCGGTCCGAAATTGAGAGAATGAAAAAAAATAAAGTTATTATTAAGTAAAAAATCAACATATAAAAGAAAAAAAACATGCATGTATTATATTAAATAATGAATTAGGATGAAAATAATTGAAGACCACAGTCGAAGAATGGAAGGGGTGGGGAAGAGAAGCGCGGTTGTGGAGATTTTGGGGTCAGTTTTTATTTAGGTTTCCTTTGGGCGAAATGGATGGAACTATGGGGTGATGCAGGGAAAAGAATGGGAAATTGGGCTGGTCTTTTTCTTTGTGAGGTTGGCGAGCGTATTAGATAAATATTCTATATAATGGGTTAGGATTTGTTTTAGGGGAAATAGGATGGGCAGGAGTAAAAAGGGATTTGTGTATAAGAAATTAAGGTGGTATTTTATAGTGGTTGTGGTTGAAATTTGCACAAATTTGGTCGGACCGAACCAGGACCAGAAATTTAGTCGGTCTTGGTCCTGTTTTTAAGAAATCGGTTTCGGTCGGTCGAGTTCGGTCAAGTCCGGTCGAGTTGATCGATCGGACCGAAAATATATATATATATATATTTTTATAATATATATAATATATATAATATATATAATTCCTAATATATATAATATATATAATTTATAATTTTCTAAATTCCTAATATATATAATTCCTCATTTTATAAATGTCTAATATATAATATTATATAATTAGAATTAGGGTTAAGGGCAGTTGTTTTAAAATTGAATTTACAATCTTGAAATTGACATTCTCGGGGCGGTGTACGCATGATCTTTACGTTGAAATATATTGTAAATCGCGAGATATTTAGATTTGAAAATTGGAAAAACGTAGCGATTTGGGGGGAAAGAGAAATTGAGGGGCAATATGGACGTTTTTGGAGAAATCCGGTGAAGCAAACGGACCAATTAATCATGTTGATATCTGTTAAAATTGCAAAATGTTACCACATTAAATCATATCACATTTTGTGTTTTCTTATTTCCCGGTACCAATTAAAATATTGATTAGTGAATATGAAGTCACTTACTGATCATTTATAGAGGCATTGACAAACTGACTTGATTATATATAGGTTTTTTCCCACCTAAAAGATGACACTGTATCGGTTTATAAAGCTAATGACACTTACAATTCCATTACTGTTGCTTTTAACCTCTCTGAATAAATTAATGAATTGAGTTTAGTTCCTTTATTCTTACGTTAGTAGAAATGGCATCGTCAAAAGAAGAAGCTACAATATCAAAACCAAACCGTGTTCCTATGGCTCGACAAGGAGTTGGATCAAAAGGCCAAATGATTCGCCTACTCACCAACCATTTCAAAGTAGGGATGACCAACTCTGATGGACATTTCTACCATTATAGTGTAAGCTTTCATCTATTTATAATACAATGTGCAATGCTATGTTCGACTTGAATTAATTTCAATCTAAACTGGATAAGAAATGATCATTATTGACTCAGGTTGCTCTTAATTATGAAGATGGAAACCCCGTAGAGGTAAAAGGCATTGGGCGAAAAATTCTTGACAAGGTCCAACAAACATATTCAATGGAATTAGCTGACAAAGACTTTGCATATGACGGGGAGAAGAGCACATTCACTGATAGGTGCCTTTGCACAGGAACAAGTTCGAATTCTTGTTGTGTTGGAAGATATCTCTTCATCGTCTAGGTGCGATCTGCATTTCTTTTGCATTAGTAATAATTGTTTTCATTCTAATATAAATCAATTGTAATTATCAACTAAAGCTTTGTTCATGTGTCTGAAGCACTCGAGTGTGACACAAGGAGCCAGAGTGAAGTTGATAGGAAGAGGTCGAAGAAGCGACCTTGGTCGAAGGCATACAAAGTGGTAATTAAATATCTGCAAAAATACCCATGCAAGCCATTCCCAATACCTGCGAGGACAAGGCGTGAAACGATACAAGAGGCGTGAGAGTGCTTGACATAGTTACGAGCGACGTCTTTGCCAGCGGTATGGAATTTGCTTAATTTTTGGTTTGATAACTTATTACAGTTTACTAAAACTCATGTTTTTATTACGGGGCTGCATTATTGTGCGCCAATCCTTTTCCACAACGAGCCTAGAAACCGTTGATCTTGGTGGAGAGTTTTAGGATGCCGAGTTTCCACTCAAGCTTCCGCGCCACGGGAAGGCCTTTCATTGAACATGGGTAAACTGTTATCCAGAAAATTACTACATTTTCTCACCTCTAGAAAATCACTATCTTATGGTTTTTGAATTCGCAGATGTATCAACAACAATGATTGTGAAGCCAGGGCCAGTTATAGATTTCCTTCTTGCAAATCAAAATGCAAGAGATCCTTACCAGATTGATTGGTCCAAGGTAACTATTACTCATACTCTTTTTCCTTGCAACAATATCTTTTTAATTTTAACTTTTTAATTTTTCATATTTGCTCCTCTGTCCAGGCAAAGAGGATGCTGAAGAGTCTGAGGATCAAGGCCAGCCACTCAAATAGGGAATTCAAAATCACCGGCCTCACAGAAAAGCCTTGCAAAGAGCAGACGTCAGTTTGTTCATTATAAATACATTTTTTCCTTTTCACGTTGTCTTGGTGATTTGCTATCGAGCATATTAAATCGAGTTGTTTGCATTTAAGTTTCATGTTGAAGCGAGAAGGTGCAAATGGAGAAGTCTGAAGGTTGGTATTTGTTTATGAGTATTTCACTCATCATCGCCATATTCCTTTGCCATATTCTGGAGATTTTCCTTGCATTAACGTTGGGAAACCCAAGCATCCCACTTTTATTCCTCTCGAGGTACTAGACAATTTACTCCTAATGTATGCAGCCAGCTTAAGGTTGTTACCTTACAATTTTTCCTTCTGTCTTGTCAGCTTTGCTTTCTGGTGTCTCTGCAGCGCTACACCAAGGTATCGCAATCTACAAAGAGCTTCCTTGTAGAAAAATCGACAAAAGCCCGAAAGGATGAGTACATTGATCGAGTAAGTTCTTGATTCAATTGCGGCTTGTACTTATTCATTCTATTGTGCATTTCACAATCACATAAAATTGCGACTCTTAAGACCATCAACTATAAGGCTGACCCTCTTCTTGGATTTGCTGGAGTTTCGATCAATGATCAGTTTACTCAAGTTGAAGGTCGTGTCTTGCCAACTCTAAAGGTGACATAGTCGATGTTCCATGTCCTGCTGTTGTTGATCTCTTGTCATTTTTAATTGCTAAAAGTTTCTCGGGTTGCACCTTAGATTGTAGAATTCAGTGCATGTACACTATGGTAGCGGGTAGCCTTTTCATTACTTTTACTACGGTTGAGGGTAGGGAATAAACAAGACTTGTTTCTGAAAGGAAAGTGGAATTTTAACCAGAAGGTAGATATTTTGCTCATCATTTTTTACTTTCTTTCCATGCTGAATCAGTACTAGTCCTTTGATTGGAGTCGTACCAACACAGCAATTGGTTGAACCGGTCAAACTGGAGCGTTGGGCAGTTGTGACTGTTGAACTATCCATTATAAACACTCACGAATCTCTGCAAAAATAAAGAAAGCGATAGTTCAAGTCGAGGATAAAGAATTTATTTGAATATAAATGGATTTTAATTCTATACGCCTCATGATTGGGAGATTAATGTTAATGTCGATTGTAGAAAGGGACTTACGGTCGGGTTTCGCGAGAGGAAAATGGCGCGTGTCAAAGCCGTCAGAAATTGAATCGTGAAAAAATCAAGTTTTTATTAAGTAACAAATCAACATATAAAAGATAAATAACATGCATGTATTATAGGAAATTAGGAATTAGGATGAACATAATTGAAGAACCTGTCGAAGAATGGAAGGGGGTGGGGAAGAGAGCCGCGGTTGTGGAGATTTTTGGGGTCCCGTTTTTTATTTAGGTTTCCTTTGGGCGAAATGGATGGAACTATGGGCTGGTCTGGGGGAAAAGAATGGGGAAATTGGGCTGGTCTTTTTCTTTGGCTGGGGTTGGCCGAACGGGTATTAGGTAAATATACTAAATAATGGGTTAGGCTTGGTTTTAGGGGAAATAGGATGGGGCGAACGAAAAAGGCATTTGGGTATAAGAAATTAGGGTGGTATTTTATAGTGGTTGTGGTTAGGGCTGCACAAATTTCGGTGCAGTCTTGGTCCTGTTTTTAAGAAATCGGTTTTAGTCAGTCGAGTCGAGTTAGTCAGTCGGACAAAATATATATATTTTTTTATAATATATATAATATATATAATTCCTAATATATATAATATATATAATTTATAATTTTCTAAATTCCTAATATATATAATTACTAATTTTATAAATTTCTATTATATAATATTATATAATTAGAATTCGGGTTAGGGGCGTTTTTAAAAAAATTGAATTTATAATACTGAAATTGACATTCTCGGACGCGGTGGCACGTAATTTTTACGTTGAAATCTATTGTAAATCGCGAGATATTTAGATTTTATAATTGGAAAAACGTAGCGATTTGGGGGGAAAGAGAAATTGAGGGGCAATATGGACGTTTTTGGAGAAATCTGGTGAAGCAAACGGACCAATTAATCATGTTGATATCTGTTAAAATTGCATCACGTTACCACATTAAATCATATCACATTTTGTGTTTTCTTATTTCCCGGTACCAATTAAAATATTGATTAGTGAATCTAAAGTCACTTACTGATCATTTATAGAGGCATTGACAAACTGACTTGATTATATATAGGTTTTTTCCCACCTAAAAGATGACACTGTATCGGTTTATAAAGCTAATGACACTTACAATTCCATTACTGTTGCTTTTAACCTCCCTGAATAAATTAATGAATTGAGTTTAGTTCCTTTAGTATTACGTTAGTAGAAATGGCATCGTCAAAAGAAGAAGCTACAATATCAAAACCAAACCGTGTTCCTATGGCTCGACAAGGAGTTGGATCAAAAGGCCAAAGGATTCGCCTACTCACCAACCATTTCAAAGTAGGGATGACCAACTCTGATGGACATATCTACCATTATAGTGTAAGCTTTCATCTATTTATAATACAATGTGCAATGCTATGTTCGACTTGAATAAATTTCAATCTAAACTGGATAAGAAATGATCATTATTGCCTCAGGTTGCTCTTAATTATGAAGATGGAAACCCCGTAGAGGTAAAAGGCATTGGGCGAAAAATTCTTGACAAGGTCCAACAACCATATTCAATGGAGTTAGCTGACAAAGACTTTGCATATGACGGGGAGAAGAGCACATTCCTGATAGGTGCCTTTGCACAGGAACAATTTCGAATTTACTGTTGTGTTGGAAGATATCTCTTCATCGTCTAGGTGCATTGCTGCATTTATTTTTGCATTAGTAATAATTGTTTTCATTCTAATATAAATCCAATTGTAATTATCAACTAAAGCTTTGTTCATGTGTACAGAAGCACTCGAGGTGGCGACCAAAGGAGCCCAGTGAAGTTGATAGGAAGAGGTCGAAGAGGCAGCCTTGGTCGAAGGCATACAAAGTGGTAATTAAATATGCTGCAAAAATACCCATGCAAACCATTGCCAATGCTGAGAGACAAGGCGTGAAACGATGCAAGAGGTGTGAGAGTGCTTGACATAGTTACGAGCGACGTCTTAAGCGGTATAAATTTGCTTAATTTTTGGTTTGATAACTTATTACGGTTTACTAAAACTCATGTTTTATTACGAGGGCTGCCTTATTGTGCGCCAATCCTTTTTCCCTGAGCCTAGAAACCGTTGATCTTGGTGGAGAGTTTTAGGATGCCGAGGTTTCCACTCAAGCTTCGCCACACAGAAGGCTTTTCATTGAACATGGGTAAGCGTTATCGAGAAAATTACTACATTTTCTCACCTCTAGAAAATCACTATCTTATGGTTTTGAATTCGCGGATGTATCAACAACAATGATTGTGAAGCGGGGCGATTATAGATTTCCTTCTTGCAAATCAAAATGCAAGAGATCCTTGCATTGATTGGTCGAGGTAACTATTACTCATACTCTTTTCCTTTACTTGATATCTTTTTAATTTTAACTTTTTAATTTTTCATATTTGCTCTTACGTCCGTGCAAAGAGGATCTTTGAAGAGTCGAGGATCAAGGCGACCACTCAAATAGAATTCAAAATCACGGCCTCATGAAAAGCCTTGCAAAAGCGAGCGTCGGTTGTTCATTATAAATCCATTTTTTCCTTTTCACGTTGTCTTGGTGATTTGCTATCGAGCACATATTAAATCGATTGTTTTGCATTTAAGTTTCATGTTGAAGCGAAAGGTGCAAATGGAGAAGTCTGAAGAGTTGGTCCATTGTTTATGAGTATTTCACTCATCATCGCCATATTCCTTTGCCATATTCGGAGATTTTCCTTGCATTAACGTTGGAAACCCAAGCATCCCACTTTTATTCCTCTCGGTACTAGACAATTTACTCCTAATGTATGCGGCCCGGCAAGGTTGTTACCTTACAATTTTCATACTGTCTTGTCGGCTTTGTTTACGGTGTCTGCGGCGCTACACCAAGCGATCCAATCTACAAGAGCTTCCTTGTAGAAAAATCGACAAAATCCCGAAAGGATGAGGGCGTTGATCGAGGTAAGTTCTTGATTCAATTGCGACTTGTACTTATTCATTCTAGTGTGCATTTCACAATCACATAAAATTGCAGGCTCTTAAGACCAGAAACTATAAGGCTGACCCTCTTCTTGGATCTGCTGGAGTTTCGATCATTGATCAGTTTACTCAAGTTGAGGGTCGTGTCTTGCCAACTCCAAAGGTGACATAGTCGATGTTCCATGTCCTGCTGTTGTTGATCTCTTGTCATTTTTAATTGCTAAAAGTTTCTCAGGTTGCACCTTAGATTGTAGAATTGAGTCTGTACACTATGGTAGCGGGTGGCCTTTTCATTACTTTTACTACGATTGAGGGTAGGAATAAACAAGACTTGTTTCTGAAAGGAAAGTGGAATTTTAACGGAAGGTAGATATCTTGCTCAACATTTTTACTTTCTTTCCATCTTTGAATCGTACTAGTCCTTTGATTGGAGTCGTACCAACACAGCAATTGGTTGAACCGGTCAAACTGGAGCGTTGGGCAGTTGTGACTCTTGAACTATCCATTATAAACACTCCCCCAAATCTCTGCAAAAAATAAAGAGAAACGATAGTTCAAGAGTCAGGATAAAGAATTTAGCTGAATATAAATGGATTTTAATTCTATCTGCCTCGCAATTGGGAGATTAATGTTAATAATCGATTGTAGAAAGGGGACTTACGGGTCGGGTTTTCGCAGAGGAAAATGGCGGCGGGTGTCCGAAACCGGTCCGAAATTCAGAGAATGAAAAAAATCAAGTTTTTATTAAGTAACAAATCAACATATAAAAGATAAATAACATGCATGTATTATAGGAAATTAGGAATTAGGATGAACATAATTGAAGACCCTGTCGAAGAATGGAAGGGGGTGGGGAAGAGAGCCGCGGTTGTGGAGATTTTTGGGGTCCCGTTTTTTATTTAGGTTTCCTTTGGGCGAAATGGATGGAACTATGGGCTGGTTGTTACACCCCGTAGTTACAGAGTATGTATGTGAGGACGTACGTACGAGAATACGACATTAAAATTGGAAAGGAAGGAAGATGTGATTTTTCGACGGAAAAGTTTCCGAACTTCGTGAAGGAAAGAGGTTTATTATTGAGAATTGGATTCTCAACTTTGGTATTTAAGACTTTAAGAACTTATATGAATTATGGAATTTATATTTTACGGATAAAGTCTCGAAATAATTTAAGATTTTAATAGTGTGACAACGATGACTCATAATAATATTTTAGTATTTCATTAAGTGGGTCCCACCAATAAGAGGTGGTTACTATTAGTAACAATTGGATAAGGACCAAATATGGGGTCAATAATCAATTACGTGTATGTGTCATGTACACACTAAGAGACTATGTGTCTCATGCCTAGCAATTAGGACTTAGATGATGCCAGTAAGGTAAGTTGTAATTAACTTATTTCTCATTTTGCGAGGTAATCATTGTGCTTTATAGTAGTAATAGTGTGACCAACTAGTTCACTGGAGGATAAGCAATTACATTCTTAAATTTTTTTGTTTCACTTGATGAAGAGAAACGTCCAGCAAATATTGGTTTAGAGCAAAACGTCCAGCAAATATTTTTTGACCAAAACGTCTTGCAAATATTGTTTCAAAGCAACGTTCCAGCAAGTGATTATTGAAAAGGGGCTAGTTCCGTCATTATTTAAGGTTAACTTGTAAAGAAGGTTGATTTCATCACTCTCGTGAAGGGTCGGTTCAAAGGTTGAAGTACTACGAGTAGCGTATTCTAATTGAAGGGTAGAAAAGGCTAGCAAGGTTATAGTACTTGGAGCATTTTGCTAATTGTCGATAATCGTCGCGAGGTATGTGAACCTCTTCCTATCTTTTCTAGCATGATTGTTGTGTACTATGTAGTACGGTAGACGTACATGTGATAAATGAATTTGGTTGGTTTAAAACATAAAGTGTTATAACGGCTTTATGGGAAGTTTGTTATAACAACTTTATGTAGGTAAAGAAATGGTTTGTGGTTTTTAAAAGATAAGAGACTTGACTTATAAATGACTTGATGCGAAATAATAAGGACTTGGTTTGTGTTAAGAAGTTGTTAAAACCGCTTTTATGAGAAATGGGTAATTGGGTTTTAAAAGGAATAATGTTGTATTTGATTTCGGAAATGAGAATAAGTATCAAACAAACCACTGCAGCGTTAATAAAGGAAAATGTATTGACTAATTAATTATTATTAAAACCAGTAGAAACCTCCATCTGCATAGAAGCTAAGATAAGACAAAATGGTATTACATTTCCTAGATCATGACTGCTTTAATAAGAATCATTATAAACAAGTATTTAATTTTCTTAAATTTCCAAAGTAAGGAACTTGATTTCTAAAAGAAAAGAGACTTGAAGAATTTAAGAGTTTTTGGTTTAAAAGAAAAACATGGTTTTGTCTTAAATTGGTTTAAAGCATAAAGTGTTATAACAGCTTTATGGGAAGTTAGTTATAACGACTTTATGAAAACAAAAGAATGGTTTTACCTTTGGATTTAAAATGATAACTTGACTTTAAAAGGAGAAGTGATTTGGTTTAAAAAGAAGGCATTGTATTGTCTTAATTTGGTTTAAAAAGAATGTATGGAAATTGTTTTGGTTTACTTAAATGATAGTCACTCTATTTTGATACTACGGGTATCGTGTGCCCTTTGTAAAAGAAATGGATCTTTTGAAAGAATTTAACGTACGTAGTACCTTAGGGTTAAAACTCGGATTGTTGGCATAAAATGGGAGTACTTGGGTTTTTATAAATGGTGAATCAATTTACATGATAATGAAAGTCTAAAAGTATGTTGAACTTGCCTACGCTAGTTGTGATAGCCTTTGTTGTGAAAGTATTGTATTTCTATACCACCGCGTCTCTCGGCTGGAGGGTCGACTGACTTATTGTGAATTTGTTGGACGTACCGGTAGTGACGGAGGATTCCACGGGTATGCTTCCTTTTTGTTTGATCTTGGCCATGCTTATACCGATGAGAGATGCCGGGGCATGCGACCAGGATGCGGGTTAGATGCCCGTACGTTTCATTGGATGTACCGGCAGTGACGGAGGATTCCACGGGTATGCTTCCATTGTTATTATCACATGGACATGTCTACACCGATGGGGGATTCCGGGGGTATGCGGCCATGCAGCGGGTTAAACTCCCGGTATATTATTATTGTCACATGGGCATGTCTACACCGATGAGGATTAGGGGCATGTGACCATTACTATTATTCCATGGGCTAGCTCCCCATGAAGACCTGTCTACACCGATGAGGGATTCCGGGGGCATGGTATATACGATCATTGTTCCATGGGCTAGCTCCCCATGAAGACCTGCACCTGCGATGAGGGATGCCGAGGGCACGTTATGGTGATGTTACACCGATGAGGGATTCCGGGACATGCGGCCGCGTATTATATATTATATATTTTATATTGTATATGTGTACGCCGACAGTGAGGTAGGATGCCACGGACGCGTCACATGATTATGATTTATGTCATAGACTGCCGGCAGTGAGGAAGGAGTTCCACGGGCACGATGACTTGAGGGCGTAAGTCCCTGACTTGACATGACTGCTTATACATTGTGTACTGTAGTTTGGTTATCATACATGTCTCCTGTTTTATATAGACTATTATGATTTCATTCTGATATTTCGATTTCACATACTTGGTACTGTTATCGACCTCGCCGAGGCTGCGTTACATCTGCGGTAGAGGTACATTAGTTGTTGATCCTCGCTCATAGGATCACGATTCAGCATATTGGGAAGCTCCGTTTCTCCGGAGGCTTATCTTTTGGTATAGTCCTCTGTCATTGTAGGTACTTGTACATTCAGGGGTATGGCGGGGCCCTGTCCCGTCATTGTTGTTATAACATTCTTAGAGGTCTGTAGTACTGTTGTTGGCAGAGTTTGTAAAAGGATATAACTGTTCGGGTTTTTATGTATATATTCAGAAAGGTGACCGTTTTGGTTAGCCTATTTTATTATCATATATCTTGTTTCATGTTTAAGTTTTTATTTCCGCTGATTTTCTCTGATGTTGTATCACTAGGGTGCCCGGGGTAAGGCACCAGTCGCGGGCCCGAGGTCGGGTCGTGACAAAAGTGGTATCAGAGCAGTTAATCGTCGGAAAGTGTCTACAGACCGTGTCTAGTAGAGTCTTGATTATCGGTGTGTTGTGCACCACATCTATAATCAGGAGGCTACAGGATATTTAGGATTGGTTTTCATTCTTCTCATTCTGAGATCGTGCCTTAGAGTTGTGTTATAGGTTGGACCCCTCTAACGTATTTCGTTTTACGATTATGCCTCGCATGCAAGCGGCGGGCCCAGAAGGGCAAGGCGTGAAGGCGCTAGTAGGACACGAGAGAAATGCGAGCGCGAGCGGTCATTACACGAGATAGTGCTTGAGAGCGAGTTTTGCGCGCGCCGACCCAGCGAGTTTAGAGGCTGCAGCGGTGGCTCACGAGACCACGATACTGCGCCTCGATCCGCGGCTGGAAGCGAGAGGAGATGGGTTACAAGGAGATGGCGATTATTGGCGTGATTGTGGCGAACATGAGATAAGTGGGCCGCGATTCCGATGCACCGTGGTTCACCCGAGATCGGATAGTTTGAGGCTACGGGACTTTCGAGTTGCGCCGCGAGTTCTACGGTCGAGGCACGAGGATGATCGCGAGGAGTTCATCAAGCGATTCTGCCGGATCATGAGAGTGATCGAGGCTTGGAGACCGAGTCGGTGGTCTATGTTCGCATCGGTTGCGTGATCTGCCCGATCGTGGTTTGATTCATGGGAGCTGTCGGGGTGAGCATGCACTTCCAATGTATGGGGCGAGTTCTCGAGGCTTTTCTCGACCACTTTTTGCCTCCGCGGATGAGGAAACGCGGGCGGCGATTCACGATCTTTGAGGCAGAGGCGTTCGGTTTGGGAGTACAACGTGGAGTTCGACTCGTTGGCTCGGTATGTCCCCGCGTTAGTAGGCGATATGGAGGGCGAGTACCGCCACGTCACGGGCTCGATGACTACTTGGCGAGCTTGTTGGTGTAGCTCTTGTGGGCATGGACATTGCCGCATGCGAGCTTATGCGCGAATGTGAGGCGGAGGGTCGGCGGAATGGCCGAGTTCAGCGAAGAGGCGAGCGAGTCCTTTGGTGACTTTCGAGGCGGACCGCCTCGTGCGAGCGATTATGCGCCTCGCCCGATCTGAGTGGTCCTCCGCGATCTTGGGGCGTTCGGGATGTTGAGGAGCGGTCGGGGCTCGAGGCTTGAGTTTCCGGGGAGGAGGGTGTTAGCGGATGGAGCCACCCTACCCGGTGTGGTCGATGTGGTAGACCCATCTTGGAAGTGTCGTACTATTTCGGACTTGTTATGCTGCGGCCAGCAGGCCATTTGGCGAGCTGTCCAGGCGAGGTGGCACTGGTGGGATAGCACAGACTACGGGATCAGTTGCGGGTTCTTCACCTTCCATAGCTAGGCAGGATGTTCATACACCGGCAGGCCACGGCAGAGGTCGCGGTGGAAGTTCCCAGTTTTAGCGGTCCTTTGAACTACCTATTTGATTTTCAGGTATATCCTTAACCCTCTAGAGACTAGTATGTATTGATGATATGATGATATGCTTAGTGTTATATTCGGATAGCATTGTGTTATAATGTGATTTAGAAGCCTGGTTAGTGAAAAGGGTAAGTCTGGGAATGAGAAAAAAATTGAACCTTAGAATTTATTATAGTTAGGGCCTTAGATGTAGGGCCGTCATGAATAAAAGATTTGGCGGGTGATCTTTCTCAAGTACTTGGTATGCGTGACCTGAATTTGTATGATAATTCCATGGGTAGTGTGAGATAGAAGTGATAGCTTTCATGACGTGAATTAGTAAGATTGTTCCAGATCGGGGAACGAGAGAGTTTGGCGCGATAATGGGTCGGGTTGAGGCCAGGTCGCGGGTCAACCCGCAGCCCGGAATGAGGTGGGGTCAGTTTGAGGTGGTCCCGCTAGGTGGTAGGGTCACGTGGGTGCAAGGCCCAAGTTTAGGTAACCATTGTATGAGTTCGTAGACGTGTTCGACCAGAATCGGATCATGAAGGCCGGGATTGGCCTTAAAGGAATGTGAGGCTAGTAAGATGACCAAGGTAGGAGGTAGTAACTCCAAGATTTTGGAAACTGAAGCAATGACAGAAGTATGGTACGTGTACTAGAAAGAGTTCGGGTGTTCGAGAAAGGTACGACGAGTAAGGGAAAAAGCGAACATGTGTTAAGAAAATGGAAGTGATCATTTTTGTGAAAGTGAAGGTGCGAAGAAAGTAACCTATAGACCAGGAGTGGGAGTTAATTGTGATGTTACACTGTAAGGGTGATTCCTCGTTGGATTGGATTGGAGTTTTGCGCATGTGTTATATTATGGCCAGGTGTGGCATAATTGGTTTTGTAAGTATAGTAGTGAAGACTATACCGGCGCGTGTACGTTTTGAGACTTAGAAGGAACATTCGGGACGAATGTTTCTAAGGGGGGGAGAATGTTACACCCCATAGTTCCAGGGTATGTATGTGAGGACGTACATACGAGAATACGACATTAAAATTGGAAAGGAAGAAAGATGTGATTTTTCGACGGAGAAATTTCCGAACTTCGTGAAGGAAAGAGGTTTATTATTGAGAATTGGATTCTCAACTTTGGTATTTAAGACTTTAAGAACTTATATGAATTATGGAATTTATATTTTACGGATAAAGTCTCGAAATAATTTAAGATTTTAATAGTGTGACAACGATGACTCATAATAATATTTTAGTATTTCATTAAGTGGGTCCCACCAATAAGAGGTGGTTACTATTAGTAACAATTGGATAAGGACCAAATATGGGGTCAATAATCAATTACGTGTATGTGTCATGTACACACTAAGAGACTATGTGTCTCATGCCTAGCAATTAGGACTTAGATGATGCCAGTAAGGTAAGTTGTAATTAACTTATTTCTCATTTTGCGAGGTAATCATTGTGCTTTATAGTAGTAATAGTGTGACCAACTAGTTCACTGGAGGATAAGAAATTACATTCTTAAATTTTTTTGTTTCACTTGATGAAGAGAAACGTCCAGCAAATATTGGTTTAGAGCAAAACGTCCAGCAAATATTTTTTGACCAAAACGTCTTGCAAATATTGTTTCAAAGCAACGTTCCAGCAAGTGATTATTGAAAAGGGGCTAGTTCCGTCATTATTTAAGGTTAACTTGTAAAGAAGGTTGATTTCATCACTCTCGTGAAGGGTCGGTTCAAAAGTTGAAGTACTACGAGTAGCGTATTCTACTTGAAGGGTAGAAAAGGCTAGCAAGGTTATAGTACTTGGAGCATTTTGCTAATTGTCGATAAGCGTCGCGAGGTATGTGAACCTCTTCCTATCTTTTCTAGCATGATTGTTGTGTACTATGTAGTACGGTAGACGTACATGTGATAAATGAATTTGGTTGGTTTAAAACATAAAATGTTATAATAACTTTATGTAGGTAAAGAAATGGTTTGTGGTTTTTAAAAGATAAGAGACTTGACTTATAAATGACTTGATGTGAAATAATAAGGACTTGGTTTGTGTTAAGAAGTTGTTAAAACCGCTTTTATGAGAAATGGGTAATTGGGTTTTAAAAGGAATAATGTTGTATTTGATTTCGGAAATGTGAATAAGTATCGAACAAACCACTGCAGCGTTAATAAAGGAAAATGTATTGACTAATTAATTATTATTAAAACCAGTAGAAACCTCCATCTGCATAGAAGCTAAGATAAGACAAAATGGTATTACATTTCCTAGATCATGACTACTTTAATAAGAATCATTATAAACAAGTATTTAATTTTCTTAAATTTCCAAAGTAAGGAACTTGATTTCTAAAAGAAAAGAGACTTGAAGAATTTAAGAGTTTTTGGTTTAAAAGAAAAACATGGTTTTGTCTTAAATTGGTTTAAAGCATAAAGTGTTATAACAACTTTATGGGAAGTTAGTTATAACGACTTTATGAAAACAAAAGAATGGTTTTACCTTTGGATTTAAAATGATAACTTGACTTTAAAAGGAGAAGTGATTTGGTTTAAAAAGAAGGCATTGTATTGTCTTAATTTGGTTTAAAAAGAATGTATGGAAATTGTTTTGGTTTACTTAAATGATAGTCACTCTATTTTGATACTACGGGTATCGTGTGCCCTTTGTAAAAGAAATGGATCTTTTGAAAGAATTTAACGTATGTAGTACCTTAGGGTTAAAACTCGGATTGTTGGCATAAAATGGGAGTACTTGAGTTTTTATAAATGGTGAATCAATTTACATGATAATGAAAGTCTAAAAGTATGTTGAACTTGCCTACGCTAGTTGTGATAGCCTTTGTTGTGAAAGTATTGTATTTCTATACCACCGCGTCTCTCGGCTGGAGGGTCGGCTGACTTGTTGTGAATTTGTTGGACGTACCGGTAGTGACGGAGGATTCCACGGGTATGCTTCCTTTTTGTTTGATCTTGGCCATGCTTATACCGATGAGAGATGCCGGGGCATGCGACCAGGATGCGGGTTAGATGCCCGTACGTTTTATTGGATGTACCGACAGTGACGGAGGATTCCACGGGTATGCTTCCATTGTTATTATCACATGGACATGTCTACACCGATGGGGGATTCCGGGGATATGCGGCCATGCAGCGGGTTAAACTCCCGGTATATTATTATTGTCACATGGGCATGTCTACACCGATGAGGGATTCCGGGGGCATGTGACCATTACTATTATTCCATGGGCTAGCTCCCTGAAGACACATCTGCACCGATGAGGATTAGGGGCATGGTATATCGATCATTGTTCCATGGGCTAGCTCCCGTGAAGACTGCACTGCGATGAGGATGCAGGGCACGTTATGGTGATGTTACACCGATGAGGGATTCCGGGACATGCGGCCGCGTATTATATATTATATATTTTATATTGTATATGTATGCCCAAGCGGTGAGTAGGATGCCACGCGGCGTCACATGATTATGATTTATGTCATAGATGCCGTGATGAGAAGGAGTTCCACGCACGATGACTTGAGGCGTAAGTCCCCGACTTGACATGATCGCTTATACATTGTAATCGTAGTTTGGTTATCATACATGTCTCCTGTTTTATATAGACTATTATGATTTCATTACAGTATTTCCAGTTTCACATACTTGGTACCTGTTGTACTGACCTCCTTCGGGGGGCTGCGTTCATGCCGCAGGTAGAGGTACATCGGTTGTTGATCCTCGCTCATAGGATCACGGTTCAGCGTATTGGGAAGCTCCGTTTCTCCGGAGGCTTATCTTTTGGTATAGTCCTCTGTCATTGTAGGTACTTGTACATTCAGGGGTATGGCGGGACCCTGTCCCGTCATTGTTGTTATAACATTCTTAGAGGTCTGTAGTACTGTTGTGGGCAGAGTTTGTAAAAGGATATAATTGTTCGGGTTTTTATGTATATATTCAGAAAGGTGACCGTTTTGGTTAGCCTGTTTTATTATCATATATCTTGTTTCATGTTTAAGTTTTTATTTCCATTGATTTTCTCTGATGTTGTATCACTAGGGTGCCCGGGGTAAGGCACCAGTCGCGGGCCCGAGGTCGGGTCGTGACACTGGTCTGGGGGAAAAGAATGGGGAAATTGGGCTGGTCTTTTTCTTTGGATGGGGTTGGCCGAACGGGTATTAGGTAAATATACTAAGTAATGGGTTAGGCTTGGTTTTAGGGGAAATAGGATGGGCCGGACGAAAAAGGGATTTGGGTATAAGAAATTAGGGTGGTATTTTATAGTGGTTGTGGTTAGAAATTTGCACAAATTTCGTTCGGACGAACCGGACCGAGAAATTGATCGGTCTTGATCCTGTTTTTAAGAAATCGGTTTCGGTCGATCCGATCCACGATTTTTTTTTATTATATATAATATATATAATTCCTAAGATATATAATTTATAATTTTCTAAATTCCTAATATATATAATTCCTAATTTTATAAATTTCTAATATATAATATTATATAATTAGGTGGGTTCCGGGCGTTTTTTTAAAATTGAATTTACAATCTTGAAATTGACATTCTCGGGCGGTGTACGCAATTTTACGTTGAAATCTATTGTAAATCGCGAGATATTTAGATTTGAAAATTGGAAAACGTAGCGATTTGGGAAAAGAGAAATTAAGGGGGCAATATGGACGTTTTTGGAGAAATCCGTTGAAGCAAACGGACCAATTAATCATGTTGATATCTGTTAAAATTGCATCATGTTACCACATTAAATCATATCACATTTTGTGTTTTCTTATTTCCCGGTACAAATTAAAATATTGATTAGTGAATCTGAAGTCACTTACTGATCATTTATAGAGGCATTGACAAACTGACTTGATTATATAGAGATTTTTCCTACCTAAAAGATGACACTGTATCGGTTTATAAAGCTAATGGCACTTACATTTCCATTACTGTTGCTTTTAACCTCTTTGAATAAATTAATGAATTGAGTTTAGTTCCTTTAGTCTTACGTTAGTAGAAATGGCATCGTCAAAAGAAGAAGCTACAATTTCAAAACCAAACCGTGTTCCTATGGCTCGACAAGGAGTTGGATCAAAAGGCCAAAGGATTCGCCTACTCACCAACCATTTCAAAGTAGGGATGACCAACTCTGATGGACATTTCTACCATTATAGTGTAAGCTTTCATCTATTTATAATACAATGTGCAATGCTATGTTCGACTTGAATAAATTTCAATCTAAACTGGATAAGAAATGATCATTATTGCCTCAGGTTGCTCTTAATTATGAAGATGGAAACCCCGTAGAGGTAAAAGGCATTGGGCGAAAAATTCTTGACAAGGTCCAACAAACATATTCAATGGAGTTAGCTGACAAAGACTTTGCATATGACGGGGAGAAGAGCACATTCCTGATAGGTGCCTTGCACGGGAACAAGTTCGAATTCTTGTTGTGTTGGAAGATATCTCTTCATCGTCTAGGTGCAGTGCTGCATTTTCTTTTGCATTAGTAATAATTGTTTTCATTCTAATATAAATCCAATTGTAATTATCAACTAAAGCTTTGTTCATGTGTACAGAAGCACTCGAGGTGGCAGCCCTAAAGGGAGCCCCAGTGAAGTTGATAGGAAGAGGTCGAAGAGCGACCTTGGTGAAGGCATACAAAGTGGTAATTAAATATCTGCAAAATACCCATGCAAGCCATTTTCAATGCATCTGAGGACAAGGCGTGAAACGATACCAAGAGGCTGTGAGAGTGCTTGACATAGATCTGAGGCAGCATGCTGCTAAGCGGTATGAAATTTGCTTAATTTTTGGTTTGATAACTTATTCTGGTTTACTAAAACTCATGTTTTTATTACGAGGGCTGCCTTATTGTGCGCCAATCCTTTTCCACAACGAGCCTAGAAACCGTTGATCTTGGTGGAGGAGTTTTAGGATGCCGAGGTTTCCACTCAGCTTCCGCCACACGGAAGGCCTTTCATTGAACATGGGTAACCGTTATCCGTAAAATTACTACATTTTCTCACCTCTAGAAAATCACTATCTTATGGTTTTTGAATTCGCAGATGTATCAACAACAATGATTGTGAAGCCAGGGCCAGTTATAGATTTCCTTCTTGCAAATCAAAATGCAAGAGATCCTTACCAGATCGATTGGTCCAAGGTAACTATTACTCATACTCTTTTTCCTTGCAACAGTATCTTTTTAATTTTAACTTTTTAATTTTTCATATTTGCTCCTCTGTCCAGGCAAAGAGGATGCTGAAGAGTCTGAGGATCAAGGCCAGCCACTCAAATAGGGAATTCAAAATCACCGGCCTCACAGAAAAGCCTTGCAAAGAGCAGACGTCAGTTTGTTCATTATAAATCCATTTTTTCCTTTTCACGTTGTCTTGACTGATTTGCTATCGAGCACATATTAAATCCCAGTTGTTTTGCATTTAAGTTTCATGTTGAAGCAGAAAGGTGCAAATGGAGAAGTGCAAGAGGTTGAACTGACTGTTTATGAGTATTTCACTCATCATCGCCATATTCCTTTGCCATATTCTGGAGATTTTCCTTGCATTAACGTTGGGAAACCCAAGCATCCCACTTTTATTCCTCTCGAGGTACTAGACAATTTACTCCTAATGTATGCAGCCAGCTTAAGGTTGTTACCTTACAATTTTTCCTTATATCTTGTCAGCTTTTCTTTCTGGTGTCTCTGCAGCGCTACACCAAGGCGCTGTCCAATCTACAAAGAGCTTCCCTTGTAGAAAAATCCCGACAAAAGCCCCAAGAAAGGATGAGGACGTTGATCGAGGTAAGTTCTTGATTCAATTGCAGCTTGTACTTATTCATTCTAGCTGTGCATTTCATAATCACATAAAATTGCAGGCTCTTAAGACCAGCAACTATAAGGCTGACCCTCTTCTTGGATCTGCAGGAGTTTCGATCAATGATCAGTTTACTCAAGTTGAAGGTCGTGTCTTGCCAACTCCAAAGGTGACATAGTCGATGTTCCATGTCTGCTTGTTGTTGATCTCTTGTCATTTTTAATTGCTAAAAGTTTCTCGTGTTTCACCTTAGATTGTAGAATTCGAGTCAGACACTATGGTAGCGGGTGGCCTTTTCATTACTTTTACTACAGTTGAGGTAGGGAATAAACAAGACTTGTTTCTACAAAGGAAAGTGGAATTTTAACGGAAGGTAGATATCTTGCTCGGCATTTTTACTTTCTTTCAATCTTTGAATCAAGACTAGTCCTTTGATTGAGTCGTACCAACACAACAATTGGTTGAACCGGTCAAACTGGAGCGTTGGGCAGTTGTGACTCTTGAACTATCCATTATAAACACTCCCCCAAATCTCTGCAAAAAATAAAGAGAAACGATAGTTCAAGAGTTAGGATAAAGAATTTAGCTGAATATAAATGGATTTTAATTCTATACGCCTCAATTGGGAGATTAATGTTAATAATCGATTGTAGAAAGGGACTTACGGGTCGGGTTTTCGCGAGGAAAATGGCGCGTGTCAAAACCGTCAGAATTCGAAGAATGAAAAAATCAAGTTTTATTAAGTATCAAATCAACATATAAAAGATAAATAACATGCATGTATTATAGGAAATTAGGAATTAGGATGAACATAATTGAAGACCACGTCAAGAATGGAAGGGGTGGGAAGAGAAGCGCGGTTGTGGAGATTTTGGGGTCAGTTTTTATTTAGGTTTCCTTTGGGCGAAATGGATGGAACTATGGGCTGGTCTGGGGGAAAAGAATGGGGAGATTGGGCTGGTCTTTTTCTTTGGTTGGGGTTGGCCGAACGGGTATTAGGTAAATATACTAAATAATGGGTTAGGCTTGGTTTTAGGGGAAATAGGATGTTCCGGACGAAAAAGGGATTTGGGTATAAGAAATTAGGGTGGTATTTTATAGTGGTTGTGGTTAGGGCTGCACAAATTTTTCGGTCCTTATTTTTTAAGAAATCGGTTTTTTGGTCAATTAGGACAGTTCGATCTGTTCGCACTAATTTTTTTATAATATATATAATATATATACTTCCTAATATATATATAATATATATAATTTATAATTTTCTAAATTCCTAATATATATAATTCCTAATTTTATAAATTTCTAATATATAATATTATATAATTAGAATTGGTTAGGGGCGGTTTTTTAAAATTGAATTTACAATACTGAAATTGACATTCTCGGACGCGGTGGCACGCAATTTTTACGTTGAAATCTATTGTAAATCGCGAGATATTTAGATTTGAAAATTGGAAAAACGTAGCGATTTGGGGGAAAAGAGAAATTGAGGGGCAATATGGACGTTTTTGGAGAAATCCGGTGAAGCAAACGGACCAATTAATCATGTTGATATCTGTTAAAATTGCATCATGTTACCACATTAAATCATATCACATTTTGTGTTTTCTTATTTCCCGGTACCAATTAAAATATTGATTAGTGAATCTGAAGTCACTTACTGATCATTTATAGAGGCATTGACAAACTGACTTGATTATATATAGGTTTTTCCCACCTACAAGATGACACTGTATCGGTTTATAAAGCTAATGACACTTACAATTCATTACTGTTGCTTTTAACCTCTCTGAATAAATTAATGAATAGAGTTTAGTTCCTTTAGTCTTACGTTAGTAGAAATGGCATCGTCAAAAGAAGAAGCTACAATATCAAAACCAAACCTTGTTCCTATGGCTCGACAAGGAGTTGGATCAAAAGGCCAAAGGATTCGCCTACTCACCAACCATTTCAAAATAGGGATGACCAACTCTGATGGACATTTCTACCATTATAGTGTAAGCTTTCATCTATTTATAATACAATGTGCAATGCTATGTTCGACTTGAATAAATTTCAATCTAAACTGGATAAGAAATGATCATTATTGCCTCAGGTTGCTCTTAATTATGAAGATGGAAACCCCGTAGAGGTAAAAGACATTGGGCGAAAAATTCTTGACAAGGTCCAACAAACATATTCAATGGAGTTAGCTGACAAAACCTTTGCATATGACGGGGAGAAGAGCCTGTTCACAAAAGGTGCACTGCCTGAGAACAAGTTCGAATTTACTGTTGTGTTGGAAGATATCTCTTCATCGTCTAGGTGCAGTGTTGCATTTCTTTTTGCATTAGTAATAATTGTTTTCATTCTAATATAAATCCAATTGTAATTATCAACTAAAGCTTTGTTCATGTGTACAGAAGCACTCGAGTGGCGGCACAAAGGAGCCCCAGTGAAGTTGATAGGAAGAGGTCGAAGAGGCAGCCTTGGTCGAAGGCATACAAAGTGGTAATTAAATATGCTGCAAAAATACCCATGCAAGCCATTGCCAATGCACTGCGGGGACAAGACTGTGAACAGTACCAAGAGGCTGTGAGAGTGCTTGACATAGTTCTGAGCGACGCCGCCAAGCGGTATGGAATTTTCTTAATTTTGGTTTGATAACTTATTCTGGTTTACTAAAACTCATGTTTTTATTACAGGGGCTGCCTTATTGTGCGCCAATCCTTTTTCCACAACGAGCCTAGAAACTTCGTTGATCTTGGTGGAGGAGTTTTAGGATGCCGAGGTTTCCACTCAAGCTTCCGCGCCACACAGGAAGGCCTTTCATTGAACATGGGTAAACTGTTATCCAGAAAATTACTACATTTTCTCACCTCTAGAAAATCACTATCTTATGGTTTTTGAATTCGCAGATGTATCAACAACAATGATTGTGAAGCCAGGGCCAGTTATAGATTTCCTTCTTGCAAATCAAAATGCAAGAGATTGGTCCAAGGTAACTATTACTCATACTCTTTTTCCTTGCAACAGTATCTTTTTAATTTTAACTTTTTAATTTTTCATATTTGCTCCTCTGTCCAGGCAAAAGAGGATGCTGAAGAGTCTGAGGATCAAAGCCAGCCACTCAAATAGGGAATTCAAAATCACCGGCCTCACAGAAAAGCCTTGCAAAGAGCAGACGTCAGTTTGTTCATTATAAATCCATTTTTTCCTTTTCACGTTGTCTTGACTGATTTGCTATCGAGCACATATTAAATCCCAGTTGTTTTGCATTTAAGTTTCATGTTGAAGCAGAAAAGTGCAAATGGAGAAGTGCAAGAGGTTGAACTGACTGTTTATGAGTATTTCACTCATCATCGCCATATTCCTTTGCCATATTCTGGAGATTTTCCTTGCATTAACGTTGGGAAACCCAAGCATCCCACTTTTATTCCTCTCGAGGTACTAGACAATTTACTCCTAATGTATGCAGCCAGCTTAAGGTTGTTACCTTACAATTTTTCCTTCTGTCTTGTCAGCTTTGCTTTCTGGTGTCTCTGCAGCGCTACACCAAGGCGCTGTCCAATCTACAAAGAGCTTCCCTTGTAGAAAAATCCCGACAAAAGCCCCAAGAAAGGATGAGGACGTTGATCGAGGTAAGTTCTTGATTCAATTACAGCTTGTACTTATTCATTCTAGTTGTGTATTTCACAATCACATAAAATTGCAGGCTTTTAAGACCAGCAACTATAAGGCTGACCCTCTTCTTGGATCTGCTGGAGTTTCGATCATTGATCAGTTTACTCAAGTTGAAGGTCGTGTCTTGCCAACTCCAAAGGTGACATAGTCGATGTTCCATGTCCTGCTGTTGTTTATCTCTTGTCATTTTTAATTGCTAAAAGTTTCTCAGGTTGCACCTTAGATTGTAGAATTCGAGTCTGTACACTATGACTGACATGACTGGCCTTTTCATTACTTTTACTACAGTTGAGGGTAGGGAATAAACAAGACTTGTTTCCTACAAAAGGAAAGTGGAATTTTAACCAGAAGGTAGATATCTTGCTCAGCATTTTTTACTTTCTTTCCATGTCAATCAAGACTAGTCCTTTGATTGAGTCGCATCAACACAGCAATTGGTTGAACCGGTCAAACTGGAGCGTTGGGCAGTTGTGACTCTTGAACTATCCATTATAAACACTCCCCCAAATCTCTGCAAAAAATAAAGAGAAACGTTAGTTCAAGAGTCAGGATAAAGAATTTAGCTGAATATAAATGGATTTTAATTCTATCTGCCTCGCAATTGGGAGATTAATATTAATAATCGATTGTAGAAAGGGGACTTACGGGTCGGGTTTTCGCAGAGGAAAATGGCGCGTGTCCAAACCGTCCAAATTCAGAGAATGAAAAAAATCAAGTTTTTATTAAGTAACAAATCAACATATAAAAGATAAATAACATGAATGTATTATACTATTATGTATGATAGGAAATTAGGTATTAGGATGAACATAATTGAAGACCCTGTCGAAGAATGGAAGGGGGTGGGGAAGACAGCCGCGGCTGTTGAGATTTTTGGGGTCCGTTTTTTATTTAGGTTTCCTTCGCGAAATGGATGGAACTATGGTGGTGCAGGGAAAGAATGGGAAATTGGGCTGGTCTTTTCTTTGGTCGGGTTGGCGAACGTATTAGGTAAATATACTAAATAATGGGTTAGGCTTGGTTTTAGGAAATAGGATGGTAGGACGAAAAAGGGAATCGGGTATAAGAAATTAGGGTGGTATTTTATAGTGGTTGTGGTTGTAAATTTGCACAAATTTCGGTCCGACGAGAAATTCGATCGCTTTTTTAAGAAATCGGTCCGGTCCAGATCCGGACCGAAAATATATATATATTTTTTTTATAATATATATAATATATATAATATATATAATTTATAATTTTCTAAATTCCTAATATATATAATTCCTAATTTTATAAATTTCTAATATATAATATTATATAATTCCTGGTCGGGTTCCGGGGCAAGGTTTTTTTTTTAAATTGAATTTATAATACTGAAATTGACATTCTCGGACGCGGTGGCACGCAATTTTTACGTTGTAATCTATTGTAAATCGCGAGATATTTAGATTTGAAAATTGGGAAAACGTAGCGATTTGGGGGAAAAGAGAAATTGAGGGGCAATATGGACGTTTTTGGAGAAATCCGGTGAAGCAAACGGACCAATTAATCATGTTGATATCTGTTAAAATTGCATCATGTTACCACATTAAATCATATCACATTTTGTGTTTTCTTATTTTCCGGTACCAATTAAAATATTGATTAGTGAATATGAAGTCACTTACTGATCATTTATAGAGCATCGATAAACCGACTTGATTATATATAGGTTTTTTCCCACCTAAAAGATGACATCAGATCGGTTTATAAAGCTAATGG
Source organism: Przewalskia tangutica (assembly GCA_029844215.1). Lineage (NCBI taxonomy): Eukaryota > Viridiplantae > Streptophyta > Magnoliopsida > Solanales > Solanaceae > Przewalskia > Przewalskia tangutica. Next base: position 135,715,326 of record CM056718.1, on the reverse strand, counting down.
CACTTACAATTCCATTACTGTTGCTTTTAACCTCTCTGAATAAATTAATGAATTGAGTTTAGTTCCTTTAGTCTTACGTTAGTAGAAATGGCATCGTCAAAAGAAGAAGCTACAATATCAAAACCAAACCGTGTTCCTATGGCTCGACAAGGAGTTGGATAAAAAGGCCAAAGGATTCGCCTACTCACCAACCATTTCAAAGTAGGGATGACCAACTCTGATGGACATTTCTACCATTATAGTGTAAGCTTTCATCTATTTATAATACAATGTGCAATGCTATGTTCGACTTGAATAAATTTCAATCTAAACTGGATAAGAAATGATCATTATTGCCTCAGGTTGCTCTTAATTATGAAGATGGAAACCCCGTAGAGGTAAAAGTCATTGGGCGAAAAATTCTTGACAAGGTCCAACAAACATATTCAATGTAGTTAGCTGACAAAGACTTTGCATATGACGGGGAGAAGAGCCTGTTCACAATAGGTCGTGAACAAGTTCGAACAAGTTCTCATTGTGTTGGAAGATATCTCTTCATCGTCTAGGTGCAGTGCTGCATTTCTTTTTGCATTAGTAATAATTGTTTTCATTCTAATATAAATCCAATTATAATTATCAACTAAAGCTTTGTTCATGTGTACAGAAGCACTCGAGGTGGCAGCCCTAAAGGGAGCCCCAGTGAAGTTGATAGGAAGAGGTCGAAGAGGCAGCCTTGGTCGAAGGCATACAAAGTGGTAATTAAATATGCTGCAAAAATACCCATGCAAGCCATTGCCAATGCACTGCGGGGACAAGATTGTGAACAGTACCAAGAGGTTGTGAGAGTGCTTGACATAGTTCTGAGGCAGCATGCTTCCAAGCGGTATGGAATTTGCATAATTTTTGGTTTGATAACTTATTCTGGTTTACTAAAACTCATGTTTTTATTACAGGGGCTGCCTTATTGTGCGCCAATCCTTTTTCCACAACGATCCTAGAAACTTCATTGATCTTGGTGGAGGAGTTTTAGGATGCCGAGGTTTCCACTCAAGCTTCCGCGCCACACAGGAAGGCCTTTCATTGAACATGGGTAAACTGTTATCCAGAAAATTACTACATTTTCTCACCTCTAGAAAATCACTATCTTATGGTTTTTGAATTCGCAGATGTATCAACAACAATGATTGTGAAGCTGTACGCTTATAGATTTCCTTCTTGCAAATCAAAATGCAAGAGATCCTTACTGATTGATTGGTCCAAGGTAACTATTACTCATACTCTTTTCCTCGCAATATCTTTTAATTCTAACTTTTAATTTTTCATATTTGCTCCTCCGTCTGTGCAAAGAGGACTCAAGAGTTCGAGGATCAAGGCCAGCCACTCAAATAGGGAATTCAAAATCACCGGCCTCACAGAAAAGCCTTGCAAAGAGCAGACGTCAGTTTGTTCATTATAAATCCATTTTTTCCTTTTCACGTTGTCTTGACTGATTTGCTATCGAGCACATATTAAATCCCAGTTGTTTTGCATTTAAGTTTCATGTTGAAGCAGAAATGTGCAAATGGAGAAGTGCAAGAGGTTGAACTGACTGTTTATGAGTATTTCACTCATCATCGCCATATTCCTTTGCCATATTCTTGAGATTTTCCTTGCATTAACGTTGGGAAACCCAAGCATCCCACTTTTATTCCTCTCGAGGTACTAGACAATTTACTCTTAATGTATGCAGCCAACTTAAGGTTGTTACCTTACAATTTTTCCTTCTGTCTTGTCAGCTTTGCTTTCTGGTGTCTGCAGCTACACCAAGGCTATCGCCCAATCTACAAAGAGCTTCCTTGTAGAAAAATCCACAAAAGCCCCAAGAAAGGATGAGGACGCTGATCGAGGTAAGTTCTTGATTCAATCGCAGCTTGTACTTATTCATTCTAGCGTGCATTTCACAATCACATAAAATTGCGTGCTCTTAAGACCAAAGAACTATAAGGTGGCCTTCTTCTTGGATCTCCGGAGTTTCGATCAATGATCGCTTTACTCAAGTCAAGGTCGTGTCTCGCTAACTCCAAAGCGTGACATAGTCGATGTTCCATGTCCCGTTGTTGATCTCTTGTCATTTTAATTGCTAAAAGTTTCTCGTGTTGCACCTTAGATTGTAGAATTCGAGTCAGACACTATGACCGATGTGACTGCCTTTTCATTACTTTTACTACAAATGAGGGTAGGAATAAACAAGACTTGTTTCCTACAAAAGGAAAGTGGAATTTTAACCGTATGTAGATATCTTGCTCAAGATTTTTACTTTCTTTCCATGTCGAATCAAGATTAGTCCTTTGATTGAGTCGCATCAAAGACAAAGAATTGGTTGAACCGGTCAAACTGGAGCGTTGGGCAGTTGTGACTCTTGAACTATCCATTATAAACACTCCCCCAAATCTCTGCAAAAAATAAAGAGAAACGATAGTTCAAGAGTCAGGATAAAGAATTTAGCTGAATATAAATGGATTTTAATTCTATCTGCCTCGCAATTGGTAGATTAATTTTAATAATCGAGTGTAGAAAGGGGACTTACGGGTCGGGTTTTCGCAGAGGAAAATGGCGCGTGTCCAAACCGTCCAAATTCAGAGAATGAAAAAAAATCAAGTTTTTATTAAGTAACAAATCAACATATAAAAGATAAATAACATGCATGTATTATAGGAAATTAGGAATTAGGATGAACATAATTGAAGACCCTGTCGAAGAATGGAAGGGGGTGGGGAAGAGAGCCGCGGTTGTGGAGATTTTTGGGGTCCCGTTTTTTATTTAGGTTTCCTTTGGGCGAAATGGATGGAACTATGGGCTGGTCTGGGGGAAAAGAATGGGGAAATTGGGCTGGTCTTTTTCTTTGGCTGGGGTTGGCCGAACGGGTATTAGGTAAATATACTAAATAATGGGTTAGGCTTGGTTTTAGGGGAAATAGGATGGGCCGGACGAAAAAGGGATTTGGGTATAAGAAATTAGGGTGGTATTTTATAGTGGTTGTGGTTAGGGCTGCACAAATTTCGGTCCGGACCGAGAAATTCGGTCCGGTCTTCGGTCCCTGTTTTTTAAGAAATCGGTTTTCGGTCCGGTCCGGTCCGGTCCAGGTTCGGTCCGGACCGATTTTTTATTTTTATTTTTTATAATATATATAATATATATAATATATATAATTCCTAATATATATAATATATATAATTTATAATTTTCTAAATTCCTAATATATATAATTCCTAATTTTATAAATTTCTAATATATAATATTATATAATTCCGGGTCGGGTTCCGGGGCCCGGTTTTTTTTTAAATTGAATTTACAATACTGAAATTGACATTCTCGGACGGTGTACGCAATTTTTACGTTGAAATCTATTGTAAATCGCGAGATATTTAGATTTGAAAATTGGAAAAACGTAGTGATTTGGGGGAAAAGAGAAATTGAGAGGCAATATGGACGTTTTTGGAGAAATCCGGTGAAGCAAACGGACCAATTAATCATGTTGATATCTGTTAAAATTGCATCATGTTACCACATTAAATCATATCACATTTTATGTTTTCTTATTTCCCGGTACCAATTAAAATATTGATTAGTGAATATGAAGTCACTTACTGATCATTTATAGAGGCATTGACAAACTGACTTGATTATATATAGGTTTTTTCCCACCTAAAAGATGACATCAGTCGGTTTATAAAGCTAATGGCACTTACAATTCCATTACTGTTGCTTTTAACCTCTCTGAATAAATTAATGAATTGAGTTTAGTTCCTTTAGTCTTACGTTAGTAGAAATGGCATCGTCAAAAGAATAAGCTACAATATCAAAACCAAACCGTGTTCCTATGGCTCGACAAGGAGTTGGATCAAAAGGCCAAAGGATTCGCCTACTCACCAACCATTTCAAAGTAGGGATGACCAACTCTGATGGACATTTCTACCATTATAGTGTAAGCTTTCATCTATTTATAATACAATGTGCAATGCTATGTTCGACTTGAATAAATTTCAATCTAACTGATAAGAAATGATCATTATTTTCAAAGTTACTCTTAATTACGAAGATGGAAACCCCAGAGGTAAAAGTCATTGGGCTTAAAAATTCTTGACAAGGTCCAACAAACATATTCAATGGAGTTAGCTGACAAAGACTTTGCATATGACGGGGAGAAGAGCCTGTTCACAATAGTAATCGCTCGGGAACAAGTTCGAATTTACTGTTGTGTTGGAAGATATCTCTTCATCGTCTAGGTGCAGTGCTGCATTTCTTTTTGCATTAGTAATAATTGTTTTCATTCTAATATAAATCCAATTATAATTATCAACTAAAGCTTTGTTCATGTGTACAGAAGCACTCGAGGTGGCAATTTCAAAGCGGAGCCCTGAAGTTGAGCAGAAGAGGTCGAAGAGGCAGCCTTGGTCGAAGGCATACAAAGTGGTAATTAAATATGCTGCAAAAATACCCATGCAAGCCATTGCCAATGCACTGCGGGGACAAGATTGTGAACAGTACCAAGAGGCTGTGAGAGTGCTTGACATAGTTCTGAGGCAGCATGCTTCCAAGCGGTATGGAATTTGCATAATTTTTGGTTTGATAACTTATTCTGGTTTATTAAAACTCATGTTTTTATTACAGGGGCTGCCTTATTGTGCGCCAATCCTTTTTCCACAACGATCCTAAAACTTCGTTGATCTTGGTGGAGGAGTTTTAGGATGCCGAGGTTTCCACTCAAGCTTCCGCGCCACACATGAAGGCCTTTCATTGAACATGGGTAAACTGTTATCCAGAAAATTACTACATTTTCTCACCTCTAGAAAATCACTATCTTATGGTTTTTGAATTCGCAGATGTATCAACAACAATGATTGTGAAGCCAGGGCCAGTTATAGATTTCCTTCTTGCAAATCAAAATGCAAGAGATCCTTACCAGATTGATTGGTCCAAGGTAACTATTACTCATACACTTTTTCCTTGCAACAGTATCTTTTTAATTTTAACTTTTTAATTTTTCATATTTGCTCCTCCGTCTGCAAAGAGGACGCCAAGAGTTCGAGGATCAAGGCCACCTCAAATAGGGAATTCAAAATCACCGCCTCACGTAAAAGCCTTGCAAAGAGCAGACGCCGCTTGTTCATTATAAATCCATTTTTTCCTTTTCACGCTGTCTTGACTGACGGTTATCGAGCACATATTAAATCCCATTGTTTTGCATTTAAGTTTCATGTTGAAGCGTAAAGGTGCAAATGGAGAAGTGCAAGAGGTTGAATCGATCGCTTATGAGTATTTCACTCATCATCGCCATATTCCTTTGCCATATTCTCGAGATTTTCCTTGCATTAACGCTGGGAAACCCAAGCATCCCACTTTATTCCTCTCGAGGTACTAGATAATTTACTCCTAATGATGCAAACAATTTAAGGTTGTTACCTTACAATTTTTCCTTCCGCCTTGTCACTTTGCTTTCTGGTGTCCGCAGCGCTACACCAAGGCGCTGGCCCAATCTACAAAGAGCTTCCTCAGAGAAAATCCCACAAAAGCCCCAAGAAAGGATGACGCTGATCGAGGTAAGTTCTTGATTCAATTGCAGCTTGTACTTATTCATTCTAGCTGCATTTCACAATCACATAAAATTGCGTGCTCTTAAGACCAAAGAACTATAAGGTGACCCTCTTCGATCTCCGGAGTTTCGATCAATGATCGCTTTACTCAAGTCAAGGTCGTGGTTCGCTAACTCCAAAGCGTGACATAGTCGATGTTCCATGTCATGCCGTTGTTGATCTCTTGTCATTTTTAATTGCTAAAAGTTTCTCAGTTGCACCTTAGATTGTAGAATTCGAGTTCAGACACTATGACCGACAGATCGGCCTTTTCATTACTTTTACTACACTGAGGGTAGGGAATAAACAAGACTTGTTTCCTACAAAAGGAAAGTGGAATTTTAACCGTATGTAGATATCTTGCTCAAGATTTTTACCTTTTTTCCATGCCGAATCAAGATTAGTCCTTTGATTGAGTCGCATCAACACAATGGTTGAACCGGCCAATACCGCCAAACCGAGGCGTTACTGGCGTTGTGACTCTTGAACTATCCATTATAAACACTCCAAATCTCTCGCAAAAATAAAGAGAAACGATAGTTCAAGAGTCGATAAAGAATTTAGTCAATATAAATGGATTTTAATTCTATCCGCTCGCAATCGGGAGATTAATGTTAATAATCGAGTGTAGAAAGGGACTTAGGGTCGGTTTTCGCAGAGGAAAATGGCGCGTGTCCAAACCGGTCCAAATTCGTAGAATGAAAAATCAAGTTTTTATTAAGTAACAAATCAACATATAAAAGATAAATAACATGCATGTATTATAGGAAATTAGGAATTAGGATGAACATAATCAAGACCCTGTCAAGAATGGAAGCGACAAATTGGAAGAACCGGAAGGACCGAAAAATTCTGGCCCTGGCCTCGCTTTTAGAAATCGCTTTTTCCGGCCCATTCGCTCTCGCTTTTATTTAGGTTTCCTTGGGCGAAATGGATGGAACTATGGGCTGGTCCTGGGGAAAGAATGGGAAATTGGGCCGTCCGGGGGAAAAATGGGAAATTGGTCATTTTCTTTGGTCGGGTCAATGAACGTATTAGGTAAATATACTAAATAATGGGTTAGGCTTGGTTTAGGAAATAGGACGGGCTGATTTAAAAGGGATTCGTATAAGAAATTAGTGGTATTTTATAGCCGTTGTGGGTTGTGGTCGCACAAATTTCGCTTCGAATCGACCGACCGAAATTTGATCGAACCGACCGAGAAATTGGTCGGTCTTGGCCCTCGCTTTTTAAGAAATCGGCTGTCCGGCTGTCCGTTCGTCCGACTAAATATATATATATATTTTTTTTATAATATATATAATATATATAATTCCTAATATATATAATATATATAATTTATAATTTTCTAAATTCCTAATATATATAATTTCTAATTTTATAAATTTCTAATATATAATATTATATAATTCGCCTGTTCCGGTCTTTTTTTTAAAATTGAATTTACACTCAAATTGACATTCTCGACGCGTGACACATAATTTTTACGTTGAAATCTATTGTAAATCGCGAGATATTTAGATTTGAAAATTGGAAAACGTAGCATTTGGGGGAAAAGAGAAATCGGCGGCACATGAACGCTTTGGAGAAATCCGTGAAGCAAACGGACCAATTAATCATGTTGATATCGTTAAAATTGCATCATGTTACCACATTAAATCATATCACATTTTGTGTTTTCTTATTTCCTGCATCAATTAAAATATTGATTAGTGAATCAAGTCACTTACCGATCATTTATAGAGGCATCGACAAACCGACTTGATTATATATAGGTTTTTTCCCACCTAAAAGATGACATCAGACGGTTTATAAAGCTAATGGCACTTACAATTCCATTATCGTTGCTTTTAACCTCTCCGAATAAATTAATGAATTGAGTTTAGTTCCTTTAGTCTTACGTTAGTAGAAATGGCATCGCCAAAAGAGTTAAGCTACAATATCAAAACCAAACCGTGTTCCTATGGCTCGATAAGGAGTTGGATCAAAAGGCCAAAGGATTCGCCTACTCACCAACCATTTCAAAGTAGGGATGACCAACTCTGATGGACATTTCTACCATTATAGTGTAAACTTTCATCTATTTATAATACAATGTGCAATGCTATGTTCGACTTGAATAAATTTCAATCTAAACTGGATAAGAAATGATCATTATTGCCTCAGATTGCTCTTAATTATAAAGATGGAAACCCCGTAGAGGTAAAAGGCATTGGGCGAAAAATTCTTGACAAGGTCCAACAAACATATTCAATGGAGTTAGCTGACAAAGACTTTGCATATGGCGGGGAGAAGAGCCTGTTCACAATAGGTGCACTGCCTGGGAACAAGTTCGAATTTACTGTTGTGTTGGAAGATATCTCTTCATCGTCTAGGTGCAGTGCTACATTTCTTTTTGCATTAGTAATAATTGTTTTCATTCTAATATAAATCCAATTATAATTATCAACTAAAGCTTTGTTCATGTGTACAGAAGCACTCGAGGTGGCAGCCCTAAAGGGAGCCCCAGTGAAGTTAATAGGAAGAGGTCGAAGAGGCAACCTTGGTCGAAGGCATACAAAGTGCTAATTAAATATGCTGCAAAAATACCCATGCAAGCCATTGCCAATGCACTGCGGGGACAAGATTGTGAACAGTACCAAGAGGCTGTGAGAGTGCTTGACATAGTTCTGAGGCAGCATGCTGCCAAGCGGTATGGAATTTGCATAATTTTTGGTTTGATAACTTATTCTGGTTTACTAAAACTCATGTTTTTATTACAGGGGCTGCCTTATTGTGCGCCAATCCTTTTTCCACAACGATCCTAGAAACTTCGTTGATCTTGGTGGATGAGTTTTAGGATGCCGAGGTTTCCATTCAAGCTTCCGCGCCACACAGAAAGGCCTTTCATTGAACATGGGTAAACTGTTATCCAGAAAATTACTACATTTTCTCACCTCTAGAAAATCACTACATTTTCTCACCTCTAGAAAATCACTATCTTATGGTTTTTGAATTCGCAGATGTATCAACAACAATGATTGTGAAGCCAGGGCCAGTTATAAATTTCCTTCTTGCAAATCAAAATGCAAGAGATTGGTCCAAGGTAACTATTACTCATACTCTTTTTCCTTGCAACAGTATCTTTTTAATTTTAACTTTTTAATTTTTAATATTTGCTCCTCTGTCCAGGCAAAGAGGATGCTGAAGAGTCTGAGGATCAAGGCCAGCCACTCAAATAGGGAATTCAAAATCACCGGCCTCACAGAAAAGCCTTGCAAAGAGCGCACGCCGCTTGTTCATTATAAATCCATTTTTTCCTTTTCACGTTGTCTTGATCGATTTGTTATCGAGCACATATTAAATCCCATTGTTTTGCATTTAAGTTTCATGTCAGAGGTAAAGGTGCAAATGGAGAAGTGCAAGAGGTTGAACTGACTGTTTATGAGTATTTCACTCATCATCGCCATATTCCTTTGCCATATTCTGGAGATTTTCCTTTCATTAACATTGGGAAACCCAAGCATCCCACTTTTATTACTCTCGAGGTACTAGACAATTTACTCCTAATGTATGCAACCAACTTAAGGTTGTTACCTTATAATTTTTCCTTCTGTCTTGTCAGCTTTGCTTTCTGGTGTCTCTGCAGCGCTACACCAAGGCGATGTCCAATCTACAAAGAGCTTCCCTTGTAGAAAAATCCCGACAAAAGCCCCAAGAAAGGATGAGGACGTTGATCGAGGTAAGTTCTTGATTCAATTGCAGCTTGTACTTATTCATTCTAGCTGTGCATTTCACAATCACATAAAATTGCAGGCTCTTAAGACCAAAGAACTATAAGGTCGACCTCTTCTTGATCTCGCTGAGTTTCGATCAATGATCGCTTTACTCAAGTCAAGGTCGTGGTTCGCTAACTCCAAAGCGTGACATAGTCGATGTTCCATGTCCCGCCGTTGTTGATCTCTTGTCATTTTTAATTGCTAAAAGTTTCTCGTGTTGCACCTTAGATTGTAGAATTCGAGTTCAGACACTATGACCGATGTGGATCGCCTTTTCATTACTTTTACTACGCTGAGGGTAGGAAATAAACAAGACTTGTTTCCTACAAAAGGAAAGTGGAATTTTAACCATAAGGTAGATATCTTGCTCATCATTTTTACTTTCTTTCCATGTCAATCAAGATTAGTCCTTTGATCGAGTCGCACTAACACAAAGAATTGGTTGAACCTGGCCAACCGAGCGCTGGGCGCCAGGACTCTTGAACTATCCATTATAAACACTCCCAAATCTCTCGCAAAAATAAAGAGAAACGATAGTTCAAGAGTCGATAAAGAATTTAGTCAATATAAATGGATTTTAATTTATCCGCTCGCAATCGGGAGATTAATGTTAATAATCGATTGTAGAAAGGGACTTACGGGTCGGGTTTTCGCAGAGGAAAATGGCGCGTGTCCAAACCGTCCAAATTCGCAGAATGAAAAAATCAAGTTTTTATTAAGTAACAAATCAACATATAAAAGATAAATAACATGCATGTATTATAGGAAATTAGGAATTATGATAAACATAATTGAAGACCCAGTCGAAGAATGGAAGGAAGGGGAAGAGAGTCATGGCCAGGAGATTTTGGGGTCCCGCTTTTTATTTAGGTTTCTGGGGGAAATGGACGGAACTACGGGTCGTCTGGGAAAAGAATGGGAAATTGGGCTGGTCTTTTTCTTTGGTCGGGTCACGAACCGTATTAGGTAAATATACTAAATAACGGGTTAGGCTTGGTTTAGGGGAAATAGGACGGGACGGACTAAAAAGGGATTCGGGTATAAGAAATTAGGGTGGTATTTTATAGTGTCAGGTTGTGGTCTGACAATTTGTCCGACCGACCGAGAAATTCGGTCCGCTTTCGGTCCTCGCTTTTTAAGAAATAGGTGCTGGTCCTGGTCATTCGACCGATTTTTTTTTTTTTATAATATATATAATATATATAATATATATATAATTCCTAATATATATAATATATATAATTTATAATTTTCTAAATTCCTAATATATATAATTCCTAATTTTATAAATTTCTAATATATAATATTATATAATTCCTGCCGTTCCGGCCCGTTTTTTTTTAAAATTGAATTTACAATACGAAATTGACATTCTCGACGCGTGGCACGCAATTTTTATGTTGAAATCTATTGTAAATCGCGAAATATTTAGATTTGAAAATTGGAAAACGACGATTGGGGGAAAAGAGAAATCGAGGGGCACATGGACGCTGAGAAATCCTGAAGCAAACGGACCAATTAATCATGTTGATATTCGTTAAAATTGCATCATGTTACCACATTAAATCATATCACATTTTGTGTTTTCTTATTTCCTGCATCAATTAAAATATTGATTAGTGAATACGAAGTCACTTATCGATCATTTATAGAGGCATCGACAAACCGACTTGATTATATATAGGTTTTTTCCCACCTAAAAGATGACATCAGACGGTTTATAAAGCTAATGGCACTTACAATTCCATTACTGTTGCTTTTAACCTCTCTGAATAAATTAATGAATTGAGTTTAGTTCCTTTAGTCTTACGTTAGTAGAAATGGCATCGTCAAAAGAAGAAGCTACAATATCAAAACCAAACCGTGTTCCTATGGCTCGACAAGGAGTTGGATCAAAAGGCCAAAGGATTCGTCTACTCACCAACCATTTCAAAGTAGGGATGACCAACTCTGATGGACATTTCTACCATTATAGTGTAAGCTTTCATCTATTTATAATACAATGTGCAATGCTATGTTCGACTTGAATAAATTTCAATCTAAACTGGATAAGAAATGATCATTATTGCCCCAGGTTGCTCTTAATTATAAAGATGGAAACCCCGTAGAGGTAAAAGGCATTGGGCGAAAAATTCTTGACAAGGTCCAACAAACATATTCAATGGAGTTAGCTGACAAAGACTTTGCATATGACGGGGAGAAGAGCCTGTTCACAATAGTGCACCGCTCGAGAACAAGTTCGAATTTACTGTTGTGTTGGAAGATATCTCTTCATCGTCTAGGTGCAGTGCTGCATTTCTTTTTGTATTAGTAATAATTGTTTTCATTCTAATATAAATCCAATTGTAATTATCAACTAAAGCTTTGTTCATGTGTACGTAAGTACTCGAGCACTCTAAAGTGAGCAAAGCCGAGCAGAAGAGGTCAAGAGGCAGCCTTGGTCGAAGGCATACAAAGTGGTAATTAAATATGCTGCAAAAATACCCATGCAAGCCATTCCCAATGCACTGCGGGGACAAGACTGTGAACAGTACCAAGAGGCTGTGAGAGTGCTTGACATAGTTCGAGGCAAAGACGCCAAGCGGTATGGAATTTGCTTAATTTTTGGTTTGATAACTTATTCGCTTTACTAAAACTCATGTTTTTATTACAGGGGCTGCCTTATTGTGCGCCAATCCTTTTTCCACAACGAGCCTAGAAACTTCGTTGATCTTGGTGGAGGAGTTTTAGGATGCCGAGGTTTCCACTCAAGCTTCCGCGCCACACAGAAGCGCCTTTCATCAATACGGGTAAACCGTTATCCGTAAAATTACTACATTTTCTCACCTCTAGAAAATCACTATCTTATGGTTTTGAATTCGCAGATGTATCAACAACAATGATTGTGAAGCCAGGCCGCTTATAGATTTCCTTCGCAAATCAAAATGCAAGAGATCCTTACTGCATTGATTGGTCCAAGGTAACTATTACTCATACTCTTTTCCTCGCAATGATCTTTTAATTTTAACTTTTAATTTTTCATATTTGCTCCTCCGTCTGTGCAAAGAGGACGTCAAGAGTCTGAGGATCAAGGCCAGCCACTCAAATAGGGAATTCAAAATCACCGGCCTCACGGAAAAGCCTTGCAAAGAGCGCACGCCGCTTGTTCATTATAAATCCATTTTTTCCTTTTCACGTTGTCTTGACGATTTGCTATCGAGCACATATTAAATCCCAGCTTGTTTTGCATTTAAGTTTCATGTCAAGCATAAAGGTGCAAATGGAGAAGTGCAAGAGGTTGAATCGATCGCTTATGAGTATTTCACTCATCATCGCCATATTCCTTTGCCATATTCTCGAGATTTTCCTTGCATTAACGCTGGGAAACCCAAGCATCCCACTTTTATTCCTCTCGAGGTACTGCACAATTTACTCCTAATGTATGCAACAACTTAAGGTTGTTACCTTACAATTTTTCCTTCGCCTTGTCACTTTGCTTTGGTGTCTCTCAGCGCTACACCAAGGCGCCGCCCAATCTACAAAGAGCTTCCTTGTAGAAAAATCCCACAAAAGCCCCAAGAAAGGATGAGGATGTTGATCGAGGTAAGTTCTCGATTCAATTGCAGCCTTGTACTTATTCATTCTAGCCGTGCATTTCACAATCACATAAAATTGCGTGCTCTTAAGACCAAAGAACTATAAGGTCGAATCTTCTTGATCTCGCGGAGTTTCGATCAATGATAAGTTTACTCAAGTCAAGGTCGTGGTTCGCTAACTCCAAAGGTGACATAGTCGATGTTCCATGTCCTGCTGTTGTTGATCTCTTGTCATTTTTAATTGCTAAAATTTTCTCCGGTTGCACCTTAGATTGTAGAATTCGAGTCTGTACACTATGACTGACAGGACTGGCCTTTTCATTACTTTTACTACAGTTGAGGGTAGGGAATAAACAAGACTTGTTTCCTACAAAAGGAAAGTGGAATTTTAACCGTATGTAGATATCTTGCTCAAGATTTTTACTTTCTTTCCATGTCAATCAAGATTAGTCCTTTGATTGGAGTCGTACCAACACAACAATTGGTTGAACCGGTCAAACTGGAGCGTTGGGCAGTTGTGACTCATGAACTATCCATTATAAACACTCCCCCAAATCTCTGCAAAATATAAAGAGAAACGATAGTTCAAGAGTCATGATAAAGAATTTAGCTGAGTATAAATGGATTTTAATTCTATCTGCCTCGCAATTGGGAGATTAATGTTAATAATCGATTGTAGAAAGGGGACTTACGGGTCGGGTTTTCGCAGAGGAAAATGGCGCGTGTCCAAACCGTCCAAATTCGAGAATGAAAAAATCAAGTTTTTATTAAGTAACAAATAAACATATAAAAGATAAATAACATGCATGTATTATAGGAAATTAGGAATTAGGATGAACATAATTGAAGACTTCGTCAAGAATGGAAGGGGGAAGAGAGTCGCACAGGAGATTTTGGGTCCCGCTTTTTATTTAGGTTTTCTGGGCGAAATGGATGGAACTATGGGTTGTCTGGGAAAAGAACGGGAAATTGGGCTGGTCTTTTCTTTGGTCAGGCGCTTTAACGTATTAGGTAAATATACTAAATAACGGGTTAGGCTTGGGTTTAGGGGAAAGAGGAGGGGCTGGACGAAAAAGGGATTTGGGTATAAGAAATTAGGGTGGTATTTTATAGTGGTTGTGGTGAGGGCTGCACAAATTTCGGTCCGGACCGAGAAATTCGGTCCGCCTTCTGGCCCCTCGCTTTTAAGAAATTTGTCCGGTTTATCCGATTTATTTTTTTATAATATATATAATATATATCATTCCTAATATATATAATATATATAATTTATAATTTTCTAAATTCCTAATATATATAATTCCTAATTTTATAAATTTCTAATATATAATATTATATAATTCCGGCCTGTTCCGGCCTTGCTTTTTTTTAAAATTGAATTTACAATACAAATTGACATTCTGACGCGTGACACGCAATTTTACGTTGAAATCTATTGTAAATCGCGAGATATTTAGATTTGAAAATTGGAAAACGTAGCGATTTGGGGGAAAAGAGAAATCGAGGGCACATGGACGCTGGAGAAATCCTGAAGCAAACGACCAATTAATCATGTTGATATTCGTTAAAATTGCATCATGTTACCACATTAAATCATATCACATTTTGTGTTTTCTTATTTCCTGCATCAATTAAAATATTGATTAGTGAATATGAAGTCACTTACTGATCATTTATAGAGGCATTGACAAACTGACTTGATAATATATAGGTTTTTTTCCACCTAAAAGATGACACTGTATCAGTTTATAAAGCTAACGACACTTACAATTCCATTACTGTTGCTTTTAACCTCTCTGAATAAATTAATGAATTGAGTTTAGTTCCTTTAGTCTTACGTTAGTAGAAATGGCATCGTCAAAAGAAGAAGCTACAATATCAAAACCAAACCGTGTTCCTATGGCTCGACAAGGAGTTGGATCAAAAGGCCAAAGGATTCGCCTACTCACCAACCATTTCAAAGTAGGGATGACCAACTCTGATGGACATTTCTACCATTATAGTGTAAGCTTTCATCTATTTATAATACAATGTGCAATGCTATGTTCGACTTGAATAAATTTCAATCTAAACTGGATAAGAAATGATCATTATTGCCTCAGGTTGCTCTTAATTATGAAGATGGAAACCCCGTAGAGGTAAAAGGCATTGGGCGAAAAATTCTTGACAAGGTCCAACAAACATATTCAATGGAGTTAGCTGACAAAGACTTTGCATATGACGGGGAGAAGAGCCTGTTCACAATAGGTGCACTGCCTGGGAACAAGTTCGAATTTACTGTTGTGTTGGAAGATATCTCTTCATCGCCTAGTGCAAGTACGCATTTCTTTTGCATTAGTAATAATTGTTTTCATTCTAATATAAATCCAATTGTAATTATCAACTAAAGCTTTGTTCACGTGTACGTAGCACTCGAGGTGGCAGTTCAAAGCGGAGCCCCAAGTTGATAGGAAGAGGTCGAAGAGGCAGCCTTGGTCGAAGGCATACAAAGTGGTAATTAAATATGCTGCAAAAATACCCATGCAAGCCATTGCCAATGCATCATGGACAAGATCGTGAAATGCATCAAGAGGTCGCGAGAGTGCTTGACATAGTTCGAGGCAAGACGCCGCCAAGCGTATGGAATTTGCTTAATTTTTGGTTTGATAACTTATTCGTTTACTAAAACTCATGTTTTTATTACAGGGGCTGCCTTATTGTGCGCCAATCCTTTTTCCACAACGAGCCTAGAAACTTCGTTAATCTTGGTGGAGGAGTTTTAGGATGCCGAGGTTTCCACTCAAGCTTCCGCGCCACACAGGAAGGCCTTTCATCAACACGGGTAAACCGTTATCCGTAAAATTACTACATTTTCTCACCTCTAGAAAATCACTATCTTATGGTTTTTGAATTCGCATGTATCAACAACAATGATTGTGAAGCTGTACGCTTATAGATTTCCTTCTTGCAAATCAAAATGCAAGAGATCCTTACTGCATTGATTGTCCAAGGTAACTTTACTCATACTCTTTTCCTCGCAATGATCTTTTAATTTTAACTTTTAATTTTTCATATTTGCTCCTCCGTCTGTGCAAAGAGGATCTCAAGAGTCCGAGGATCAAGGCCACCACTCAAATAGGGAATTCAAAATCACCGCCTCACGTAAAAGCCTTGCAAAGAGCGCACGCCGCTTGTTCATTATAAATCCATTTTTTCCTTTTCACGTTGTCTTGACCGATTTGCTATCGAGCACATATTAAATCCCGCTTGTTTTGCATTTAAGTTTCATGTTGAAGGTAAAGGTGCAAATGGAGAAGTGCAAGAGGTTGAATCGATCGCTTATGAGTATTTCACTCATCATCGCCATATTCCTTTGCCATATTCTCGAGATTTTCCTTGCATTAACGCTGGGAAACCCAAGCATCCCACTTTTATTCCTCTCGAGGTACTAGACAATTTACTCCTAATGATGCAAACAAATTTTAAGGTTGTTACCTTACAATTTTTCCTTCGCCTTGTCACTTTGCTGGTGTCTCTCGCAGCTACACCAAGGCGCCGCCCAATCTACAAAGAGCTTCCTTGTAGAAAATCCCACAAAAGCCCCAAGAAAGGATGAGGACGTTGATCGAGGTAAGTTCTCGATTCAATTGCAGCTTGTACTTATTCATTCTAGCCGCATTTCACAATCACATAAAATTGCGTGCTCTTAAGACCAACAACTATAAGTGACCTCTCTTCGGATCTGGCTGAGTTTCGATCAATGATCGCTTTACTCAAGTCAAGGTCGTGTCTCGCTAACTCCAAAGGTGACATAGTCGATGTTCCATGTTCCGTTGTTGATCTCTTGTCATTTTTAATTGCTAAAAGTTTCTCGTGTTGCACCTTAGATTGTAGAATTCGAGTTCAGACACTATGACCGATGTGATCGCCTTTTCATTACTTTTACTACAATTGAGGGTAGGAATAAACAAGACTTGTTTCCTACAAAAGGAAAGTGGAATTTTAACCGTATGTAGATATCTTGCTCAAGATTTTTACTTTCTTTCCATGTCAATCAAGATTAGTCCTTTGATTGAGTCGTACCAACACAACAATTGGTTGAACCGGTCAAACTGGAGCGTTGGGCAGTTGTGACTCTTGAACTATCCATTATAAACACTCCCCCAAATCTCTGCAAAAAATAAAGAGAAACGATAGTTCAAGAGTCAGGATAAAGAATTTAGCTGAATATAAATGGATTTTAATTCTATCTGCCTCGCAATTGGGAGATTAATGTTAATAATCGATTGTAGAAAGGGGACTTACGGGTCGGGTTTTCGCAGAGGAAAATGGCGCGTGTCCAAACCGTCCAAATTCAGATAATGAAAAAAAATCAAGTTTTTATTAAGTAACAAATCAACATATAAAAGATAAATAACATGCATGTATTATAGGAAATTAGGAATTAGGATGAACATAATTGAAGACCCTGTCGAAGAATGGAAGGGGGTGGGGAAGAGAGCCGCGGTTGTGGAGATTTTTGGGGTCCCGTTTTTTATTTTGGTTTCCTTTGGGCGAAATGGATGGAACTATGTGCTGGTCTGGGGGAAAAAAATGGGGAAATTGGGCTGGTCTTTTTCTTTGGCTGGGGTTGGTCGAACGGGTATTAGGTAAATATACTAAATAATGGGTTAGGCTTGGTTTTAGGGGAAATAGGATGGGCCGAACGAAAAAGGGATTTGGGTATAAGAAATTAGGGTGGTATTTTATAGTGGTTGTGGTTAGGGCTGCACAAATTTTGGTCCGGACCGAGAAATTCGGTCCGGTCTTCGATCCCTGTTTTTTAAGAAATCGGTTTTCGGTCCGGTCAGGTCTGTGTTGATCCGGTGAAATTTGACATAAATTTTTTTTTTAATTTTTTTTATAATATATATAATATATATAATATATATAATTCCTAATATATATAATATATATAATTTATAATTTTCTAAATTCCTAATATATAATATTATATAATTCTGCCTGGGTTTCGGTCGATTTTTTTAAAATTGAATTTACAATACTGAAATTGACATTCTTGGACGCGGTGGCACGTAATTTTTACGTTGAAATCTATTGTAAATCGCGAGATATTTAGATTTGAAAATTGGAAAAACGTAGCGATTTGGGGGAAAAGAGAAATTGAGGGGCAATATGGACGTTTTTGGAGAAATCCGGTGAAGCAAACGGACCAATTAATCATGTTGATATCTGTTAAAATTGCATCATGTTACCACATTAAATCATATCACATTTTGTGTTTTCTTATTTCCCGGTACCAATTAAAATATTGATTAGTGAATATGAAGTCACTTACTGATCATTTATAGAGGCATTGACAAACTGACTTGATTATATATAGGTTTTTTCCCACCTAAAAGATGACACTGTATCGGTTTATAAAGCTAATGGCACTTACAATTCCATTACTGTTGCTTTTAACCTCTCTGAATAAATTAATGAATTGAGTTTAGTTCCTTTAGTCTTACGTTAGTAGAAATGGCATCGTCAAAAGAAGAAGCTACAATATCAAAACCAAACCGTGTTCCTATGGCTCGACAAGGAGTTGGATCAAAAGGCCAAAGGATTCGCCTACTCACCAACCATTTCAAAGTAGGGATGACCAACTCTGATGGACATTTCTACCATTATAGTGTAAGCTTTCATCTATTTATAATACAATGTGCAATGCTATGTTCGACTTGAATAAATTTCAATCTAAACTGGATAAGAAATGATCATTATTGACTCAGGTTGCTCTTAATTATGAAGATGGAAACCCCGTAGAGGTAAAAGACATTGAGCGAAAAATTCTTGACAAGGTCCAACAAACATATTCAATGGAGTTAGCTGACAAAGACTTTGCATATGACGGGGAGAAGAGCCTGTTCACAATAGGTGCACTGCCTGGGAACAAGTTCGAATTTACTGTTGTGTTGGAAGATATCTCTTCATCGTCTAGGTGCAGTGCTGCATTTCTTTTTGCATTAGTAATAATTGTTTTCATTCTAATATAAATCCAATTGTAATTATCAACTAAAGCTTTGTTCATGTGTACAGAAGCACTCGAGGTGGCAGCCCTAAAGGGAGCCCCAGTGAAGTTGATAGGAAGAGGTCGAAGAGGCAGCCTTGGTCGAAGGCATACAAAGTGGTAATTAAATATGCTGCAAAAATACCCATGCAAGCCATTGCCAATGCACTGCGGGGACAAGACTGTGAACAATACCAAGAGGCTGTGAGAGTGCTTGACATAGTTCTGAGGCAGCATGCTGCCAAGCGGTATGGAATTTGCTTAATTTTTGGTTTGATAACTTATTCTGGTTTACTAAAACTCATGTTTTTATTACAGGGGCTGCCTTATTGTGCGCCAATCCTTTTTCCACAACGAGCCTAGAAACTTCGTTGATCTTGGTGGAGGAGTTTTAGGATGCCGAGGTTTCCACTCAAGCTTCCGCGCCACACAGGAAGGCCTTTCATTGAACATGGGTAAACTGTTATCCAGAAAATTACTACATTTTCTCACCTCTAGAAAATCACTATCTTATGGTTTTTGAATTCGCAGATGTATCAACAACAATGATTGTGAAGCCAGGGCCAGTTATAGATTTCCTTCTTGCAAATCAAAATGCAAGAGATCCTTACCAGATTGATTGGTCCAAGGTAACTATTACTCATACTCTTTTTCCTTGCAATATCTTTTTAATTTTAACTTTTTAATTTTTCATATTTGCTCCTCTGTCCAGGCAAAGAGGATGCTGAAGAGTCTGAGGATCAAGGCCAGCCACTCAAATAGGGAATTCAAAATCACCGGCCTCACAGAAAAGCCTTGCAAAGAGCAGACGTCAGTTTGTTCATTATAAATCCATTTTTTCCTTTTCACGTTGTCTTGACTGATTTGCTATCGAGCACATATTAAATCCCAGTTGTTTTGCATTTAAGTTTCATGTTGAAGCAGAAAGGTGCAAATGGAGAAGTGCAAGAGGTTGAACTGACTGTTTATGAGTATTTCACTCATCATCGCCATATTCCTTTGCCATATTCTGGAGATTTTCCTTGCATTAACGTTGGGAAACCCAAGCATCCCACTTTTATTCCTCTCGAGGTACTAGACAATTTACTCCTAATGTATGCAGCCAGCTTAAGGTTGTTACCTTACAATTTTTCCTTCTGTCTTGTCAGCTTTGCTTTCTGGTGTCTCTGCAGCGCTACACCAAGGCGCTGTCCAATCTACAAAGAGCTTCCCTTGTAGAAAAATCCCGACAAAAGCCCCAAGAAAGGATGAGGACTTTGATCGAGGTAAGTTCTTGATTCAATTGTAGCTTGTACTTATTCATTCTAGCTGTGCATTTCACAATCACATAAAATTGCAGGCTCTTAAGACCAGCAACTATAAGGCTGACCCTCTTCTTGGATCTGCTGGAGTTTCGATCAATGATCAGTTTACTCAAGTTGAAGGTCGTGTCTTGCCAACTCCAAAGGTGACATAGTCGATGTTCCATGTCCTGCTGTTGTTGATCTCTTGTCATTTTTAATTGCTAAAAGTTTCTCGTGTTGCACCTTAGATTGTAGAATTCAGTCAGACACTATGACCGGGGTGGCCTTTTCATTACTTTTACTACAGTTGAGGGTAGGGAATAAACAAGACTTGTTTCCTACAAAAGGAAAGTGGAATTTTAACCAGAAGGTAGATATCTTGCTCAACATTTTTTACTTTCTTTCCATGCTGAATCAGTACTAGTCCTTTGATTGGAGTCGTACCAACACAGCAATTGGTTGAACCGGTCAAACTGGAGCGTTGGGCAGTTGTGACTCTTGAACTATCCATTATAAACACTCCCCCAAATCTCTGCAAAAAATAAAGAGAAACGATAGTTCAAGAGTCAGGATAAAGAATTTAGCTGAATATAAATGGATTTTAATTCTATCTGCCTCGCAATTGGGAGATTAATGTTAATAATCGATTGTAGAAAGGGGACTTACGGGTCGGGTTTCGCAGAGGAAAATGGCGCGTGTCCAAACCGTCCAAATTCAGAGAATGAAAAAAAATCAAGTTTTTATTAAGTAACAAATCAACATATAAAAGATAAATAACATGCATGTATTATAGGAAATTAGGAATTAGGATGAACATAATTGAAGACCCTGTCGAAGAATGGAAGGGGGTGGGGAAGAGAGCCGCGGTTGTGGAGATTTTTGGGGTCCCGTTTTTTATTTAGGTTTCCTTTGGGCGAAATGGATGGAACTATGGTGATCCGGGGAAAAGAATGGAAATTGGTGGTCTTTTCTTTGGTTTGGGGTTGGCGAACGTATTAGGTAAATATACTAAATAATGGGTTAGGCTTGGTTTTAGGGAAATAGGATGGGTAGGACGAAAAAGGGATTTGGGTATAAGAAATTGGGTGGTATTTTATAGTGGTTGTGGTTAGTTGCACAAATTTAGTGATCGACCAACCAGAAATCTGATCGGTCTTCGTCCCTCGTTTTTAAGAAATCGGTTTTGATCGGTCCGGACCGAAAATATTTTTTATTTTTTTATTTTTTATAATATATATAATATATATAATTCCTAATATATATAATATATATAATTTATAATTTTCTAAATTCCTAATATATATAATTCCTAATTTTATAAATTTCTAATATATAATATTATATAATTCCGGGTCGGGTTCCGGGGCCCGGTTTTTTTTTAAAATTGAATTTACAATACTGAAATTGACATTCTCGGACGCGGTGGCACGCAATTTTTACGTTGAAATCTATTGTAAATCGCGAGATATTTAGATTTGAAAATTGGAAAAACGTAGCGATTTGGGGGAAAAGAGAAATTGAGGGGCAATATGGACGTTTTTGGAGAAATCCGGTGAAGCAAACGGACCAATTAATCATGTTGATATCTGTTAAAATTGCATCATGTTACCACATTAAATCATATCACATTTTGTGTTTTCTTATTTCCCGGTACCAATTAAAATATTGATTAGTGAATCTGAAGTCACTTACTGATCATTTATAGAGGCATTGACAAACTGACTTGATTATATATAGGTTTTTTCCCACCTAAAAGATGACACTGTATCGGTTTATAAAGCTAATGGCACTTACAATTCCATTACTGTTGCTTTTAACCTCTCTGAATAAATTAATGAATTGAGTTTAGTTCCTTTAGTCTTACGTTAGTAGAAATGGCATCGTCAAAAGAAGAAGCTACAATATCAAAACCAAACCGTGTTCCTATGGCTCGACAAGGAGTTGGATCAAAAGGCCAAAGGATTCGCCTACTCACCAACCATTTCAAAGTAGGGATGACCAACTCTGATGGACATTTCTACCATTATAGTGTAAGCTTTCATCTATTTATAATACAATGTGCAATGCTATGTTCGACTTGAATAAATTTCAATCTAAACTGGATAAGAAATGATCATTATTGCCTCAGGTTGCTCTTAATTATGAAGATGGAAACCCCGTAGAGGTAAAAGGCATTGGGCGAAAAATTCTTGACAAGGTCCAACAAACATATTCAATGGAGTTAGCTGACAAAGACTTTGCATATGACGGGGAGAAGAGCATGTTCACAATAGGTGCACTGCCTGGGAACAAGTTCGAATTTACTGTTGTGTTGGAAGATATCTCTTCATCGTCTAGGTGCAGTGCTGCATTTCTTTTTGCATTAGTAATAATTGTTTTCATTCTAATATAAATCCAATTGTAATTATCAACTAAAGCTTTGTTCATGTGTACAGAAGCACTCGAGGTGGCGACTAACGGAGCCGGTGAAGTTGATAGGAAGAGGTCGAAGAGGTCGCCTCGATCGAAGGCATACAAAGTGGTAATTAAATATGCTGCAAAAATACCCATGCAAGCCATTGCCAATGCACTGCGGGGACAAGACTGTGAACAGTACCAAGAGGCTGTGAGAGTGCTTGACATAGTTCTGAGGCAGCATGCTGCCAAGCGGTATGGAATTTGCTTAATTTTTGGTTTGATAACTTATTCTGGTTTACTAAAACTCATGTTTTTATTACAGGGGCTGCCTTATTGTGCGCCAATCCTTTTTCCACAACGAGCCTAGAAACTTCGTTGATCTTGGTGGAGGAGTTTTAGGATGCCGAGGTTTCCACTCAAGCTTCCGCGCCACACAGGAAGGCCTTTCATTGAACATGGGTAAACTGTTATCCAGAAAATTACTACATTTTCTCACCTCTAGAAAATCACTATCTTATGGTTTTTGAATTCGCAGATGTATCAACAACAATGATTGTGAAGCCAGGGCCAGTTATAGATTTCCTTCTTGCAAATCAAAATGCAAGAGATCCTTACCAGATTGATTGGTCCAAGGTAACTATTACTCATACTCTTTTTCCTTGCAACAGTATCTTTTTAATTTTAACTTTTTAATTTTTCATATTTGCTCCTCTGTCCAGGCAAAGAGGATGCTGAAGAGTCTGAGGATCAAGTCCAGCCACTCAAATAGGGAATTCAAAATCACCGGCCTCACAGAAAAGCCTTGCAAAGAGCAGACGTCAGTTTGTTCATTATAAATCCATTTTTTCCTTTTCACGTTGTCTTGACTGATTTGCTATCGAGCACATATTAAATCCCTGTTGTTTTGCATTTAAGTTTCATGTTGAAGCAGAAAGGTGAAAATGGAGATGTGCAAGAGGTTGAACTGACTGTTTATGAGTATTTCACTCATCATCGCCATATTCCTTTGCCATATTCTGGAGATTTTCCTTGCATTAACGTTGGGAAACCCAAGCATCCCACTTTTATTCCTCTCGAGGTACTAGACAATTTACTCCTAATGTATGCAGCCAGCTTAAGGTTGTTACCTTACAATTTTTACTTCTGTCTTGTCAGCTTTGCTTTCTGGTGTCTCTGCAGCGCTACACCAAGGCGCTGTCCAATCTACAAAGAGCTTCCCTTGTAGAAAAATCCCGACAAAAGCCCCAAGAAAGGATGAGGACGTTGATCGAGGTAAGTTCTTGATTCAATTGCAGCTTGTACTTATTCATTCTAGCTGTGCATTTCACAATCACATAAAATTGCAGGCTCTTAACACCAGAAACTATAAGGCTGACCCTCTTCTTGGATCTGCTGGAGTTTCGATCAATGATCAGTTTACTCAAGTTGAAGGTCGTGTCTTGCCAACTCCAAAGGTGACATAGTCGATGTTCCATGTCCTGCTGTTGTTGATCTCTTGTCATTTTTAATTGCTAAAAGTTTCTCAGGTTGCACCTTAGATTGTAGAATTCGAGTCTGTACACTATGACTGACAGGACTGGCCTTTTCATTACTTTTACTACAGTTGAGGGTAGGGAATAAACAAGACTTGTTTCCTACAAAAGGAAAGTGGAATTTTAACCAGAAGGTAGATATCTTGCTCAACATTTTTTACTTTCTTTCCATGCTGAATCAGTACTAGTCCTTTGATTGGAGTCGTACCAACACATCAATTGGTTGAACCGGTCAAACTGGAGCGTTGGGCAGTTGTGACTCTTGAACTATCCATTATAAACACTCACCCAAATCTCTGCAAAAAATAAAGAGAAACGATAGTTCAAGAGTCAGGATAAAGAATTTAGCTGAATATAAATGGATTTTAATTCTATCTGCCTCGCAATTGGGAGATTAATGTTAATAATCGATTGTAGAAAGGGGACTTACGGGTCGGGTTTTCGCAGAGGAAAATGGCGGCGGGTGTCCGAAACCGGTCCGAAATTCAGAGAATGAAAAAAAATCAAGTTTTTATTAAGTAACAAATCAACATATAAAAGATAAATAACATGCATGTATTATAGGAAATTAGGAATTAGGATGAACATAATTGAAGACCCTGTCGAATAATGGAAGGGGTGGGGAAGAGCCGCGGTTGTGGAGATTTTGGGGTCCGTTTTTATTTAGGTTTCCTTTGGGCGAAATGGATGGAACTATGGGGTGATGCAGGGAAAAGAATGGGAAATTGGGCTGGTCTTTTCTTTGGTCAGGTTGGCGAACGTATTAGGTAAATATACTAAATAATGGGTTAGGCTTGGTTTTAGGGGAAATAGGATGGTAGGACGAAAAAGGGATTTGGGTATAAGAAATTAGGGTGGTATTTTATAGTGGTTGTGGTTAGAAATTTGCACAAATTTGGTCTGACGAAAAATCGGACGGACCAACTCAGCCAGACCGAACCGGACGAGAAATTCGGTCAAGCTTGATCCTCTGTTTTTAAGAAATCGGTTTTGGTCCGGTCGGTCTGATAAAATATTTTTATTTTTATTTTTATAATATATATAATATATATAATTCCTATTATATATAATATATATAATTTATAATTTTCTAAATTCCTAATATATATAATTCCTAATTTTATAAATTTCTAATATATAATATTATATAATTCCGGGTCGTGCTCTGGGGCCCGATTTTTTTTTAAAATTGAATTTACAATACTGAAATTGACATTCTCGGACGCGGTGGCACGCAATTTTTACGTTGAAATCTATTGTAAATCGCGAGATATTTAGATTTGAAAATTGGAAAAACGTAGCGATTTGGGGGAAAAGAGAAATTGAGGGGCAATATGGACGTTTTTGGAGAAATCCGGTGAAGCAAACGGACCAATTAATCATGTTGATATCTGTTAAAATTGCATCATGTTACCACATTAAATCATATCACATTTTGTGTTTTCTTATTTCCCGGTACCAATTAAAATATTGATTAGTGAATCTGAAGTCACTTACTGATCATTTATAGAGGCATTGACAAACTGACTTGATTATATATAGGTTTTTTCCCACCTAAAAGATGACACTGTATCGGTTTATAAAGCTAATGGCACTTACAATTCCATTACTGTTGCTTTTAACCTCTCTGAATAAATTAATGAATTGAGTTTAGTTCCTTTAGTCTTACGTTAGTAGAAATGGCATCGTCAAAAGAAGAAGCTACAATATCAAAACCAAACCGTGTTCCTATGGCTCGACAAGGAGTTGGATCAAAAGGCCAAAGGATTCGCCTACTCACCAACCATTTCAAAGTAGGGATGACCAACTCTGATGGACATTTCTACCATTATAGTGTAAGCTTTCATCTATTTATAATACAATGTGCAATGCTATGTTCGACTTGAATAAATTTCAATCTAAACTGGATAAGAAATGATCATTATTGCCTCAGGTTGCTCTTAATTATGAAGATGGAAACCCCGTAGAGGTAAAAGGCATTGGGCAAAAAATACTTGACAAGGTCCAACAAACATATTCAATGGAGTTAGCTGACAAAGACTTTGCATATGACGGGGAGAAGAGCACATTCCTGATAGGTGCCTTTGCACGGGAACAAGTTCGAATTTACTGTTGTGTTGGAAGATATCTCTTCATCGTCTAGGTGCAGTGCTGCATTTCTTTTTGCATTAGTAATAATTGTTTTCATTCTAATATAAATCCAATTGTAATTATCAACTAAAGCTTTGTTCATGTGTACAGAAGCACTCGAGGTGGCAGCCCTAACGGGAGCCCCAATGAAGTTGATAGGAAGAGGTCGAAGAGGCAGCCTTGGTCGAAGGCATACAAAGTGGTAATTAAATATGCTGCAAAAATACCCATGCAAGCCATTGCCAATGCAATGCGGGGACAAGACTGTGAACAGTACCAAGAGGCTGTGAGAGTGCTTGACATAGTTCTGAGGCAGCATGCTGCCAAGCGGTATGGAATTTGCTTGATTTTTGGTTTGATAACTTATTCTGGTTTACTAAAACTCATGTTTTTATTACAGGGGCTGCCTTATTGTGCGCCAATCCTTTTTCCACAACGAGCCTAGAAACTTCGTTGATCTTGGTGGAGGAGTTTTAGGATGCCGAGGTTTCCACTCAAGCTTAGCGCCCACAGGAAGGCCTTTCATTGAACATGGGTAAACTGTTATCCAGAAAATTACTACATTTTCTCACCTCTAGAAAATCACTATCTTATGGTTTTTGAATTCGCAGATGTATCAACAACAATGATTGTGAAGCCAGGGCCAATTATAGATTTCCTTCTTGCAAATCAAAATGCAAGAGATCCTTTGCATTGATTGGTCCAAGGTAACTATTACTCATACTATTTTTCCTTTACTTGATATCTTTTAATTTTAACTTTTAATTTTTCATATTTGCTCCTCTGTCGTGCAAAGAGGATCTTGAAGAGTCGAGGATCAAGTCCACCACTCAAATAGAATTCAAAATCACCGCCTCACGAAAAGCCTTGCAAAGTGGACGTCGGTTGTTCATTATAAATCCATTTTTTCCTTTTCACGTTGTCTTGGTGATTTGCTATCGAGCACATATTAAATCCTCGTTGTTTTGCATTTAAGTTTCATGTTGAAGCGAAGGTGAAAATGGAGATGTGCAAAGGTTGGTATTTGTTTATGAGTATTTCACTCATCATCGCCATATTCCTTTGCCATATTGGAGATTTTCCTTGCATTAACGTTGGAAACCCAAGCATCCCACTTTTATTCCTCTCGAGGTACTAGACAATTTACTCCTAATGTATGCGGCCGGCAAGGTTGTTACCTTACAATTTTTATACATCTGTCGGCTTTGCTTTACGGTGTCTGCGGTAGCTACACCAAGGCATCCAATCTACCTGAGCTTCCTTGTAGAAAAATCCCGACAAAGCCCCAAGAAAGGATGAGGGCGTTGATCGAGGTAAGTTCTTGATTCATTGCAGCTTGTACTTATTCATTCTAGCGTGCATTTCACAATCACATAAAATTGCGTGCTCTTAAGACCAGGCAACTATAAGGTGACCCTCTTCTTGGATCTGCTGGAGTTTCGATCAATGATCGGTTTACTCGAGTTGAAGGTCGTGTCTTGCCAACTCCAAAGGTGACGATCGATGTTCCATGTCCTGTGATGTTGATCTCTTGTCATTTTTAATTGCTAAAAGTTTCTCGGGTTGCACCTTAGATTGTAGAATTCGAGTGCATGCCACTATGGTAGCGGGTGGCCTTTTCATTACTTTTACTACGGTTGAGGGTAGGGAATAAACAAGACTTGTTTCCTGCAAAAGGAAAGTGGAATTTTAACGGAAGGTAGATATCTTGCTCGGCATTTTTACTTTCTTTCCATCTTTGAATCAATACTAGTCCTTTGATTGAGTCGTACCAACACAACAATTGGTTGAACGGTCAAACCGAGCGTTGGGCAGTTGTGACTCTTGAACTATCCATTATAAACACTCCCCCAAATCTCTGCAAAAAATAAAGAGAAACGATAGTTCAAGAGTCAGGATAAAGAATTTAGATGAATATAAATGGATTTTAATTCTATCTGCCTCGCAATTGGGAGATTAATGTTAATAATCGATTGTAGAAAGGGACTTCTGGTCGGGTTTCGCAGAGGAAAATGGCGGGTGTAAACCGTCCGAAATTGAGAGAATGAAAAAATCAAGTTTTTATTAAGTAACAAATCAACATATAAAAGATAAATAACATGCATGTATTATAGGAAATTAGGAATTAGGATGAACATAATTGAAGACCCTGTCGAAGAATGGAAGGGGGTGGGGAAGAGAGCCGCGGTTGTGGAGATTTTTGGGGTTTCGTTTTTTATTTAGGTTTCCTTTGGGCGAAATGGATGGAACTATGGGCTGGTCTGGGGGAAAAGAATGGGGAAATTGGGCTGGTCTTTTTCTTTGGCTGGGGTTGGCCGAACGGGTATTAGGTAAATATACTAAATAATGGGTTAGGCTTGGTTTTAGGGGAAATAGGATGGGCCGGACGAAAAAGGAATTTGGGTATAAGAAATTAGGGTGGTATTTTATAGTGGTTGTGGTTAGAAATGCACAAATTTGGTCCGGCCAGAAATTCGATCCGGTCTTGATTTTGCTTTTTAAGAAATCGGTTTTGTCGGTCCGGTCGGTCGAGTTGGTCGATCCGGACCAAAAATATATATATATATTTTTTATAATATATATAATATATATAATTTATAATTTTCTAAATTCCTAATATATATAATTCCTAATTTTATAAATTTCTAATATATAATATTATATAATTCCTTGTCAGCATTTTTTACTTTCTTTCCATGCTGAATCAGTACTAGTCCTTTGATTGGAGTCGTACCAACACAGCAATTGGTTGAACCGGTCAAACTGGAGCGTTGGGCAGTTGTGACTCTTGAACTATCCATTATAAACACTCCCCCAAATCTCTGCAAAAAATAAAGAGAAACGATAGTTCAAGAGTCAGGATAAAGAATTTAGCTGAATATAAATGGATTTTAATTCTATCTGCCTCGCAATTGGGAGATTAATGTTAATAATCGATTGTAGAAAGGGACTTACGGTCGGGTTTTCGCAGAGGAAAATGGCGCGTGTCAAAGCGGTCCGAAATTCAGAGAATGAAAAAAATCAAGTTTTTATTAAGTAACAAATCAACATATAAAAGATAAATAACATGCATGTATTATAGGAAATTAGGAATTAGGATGAACATAATTGAAGACCCTATCGAAGAATGGAAGGGGGTGGGGAAGAGAGCCGCGGTTGTGGAGATTTTTGGGTCCGTTTTTATTTAGGTTTCCTTTGGCGAAATGGATGGAACTATGGTGATGCAGGGGAAAGAATGGGAAATTGGTGGTCTTTTTCTTTGGTGAGGTTGGCGAGCAGGTATTAGGTAAATATACTAAATAATGGGTTAGGCTTGGTTTTAGGGAAATAGGATGGTAGGACGAAAAAGGGATTTGGGTATAAGAAATTAGGGTGGTATTTTATAGTGGTTGTGGTTAAATTTGCACAAATTTCGGTCGAGCTAACAGGACCGAGAAATTCGGATTCGGTCTTGATCCTGTTTTTAAGAAATGTTTCGGTCAGTCAGGTCGAGTTGATCGATCGGTCCGATTTTTTTTATTTTATTTTATAATATATATAATATATATAATTTCTAATATATATAATATATATAATTTCTAATATATATAATATATATAATTTCTAATTTTCTAAATTCCTAATATATATAATTCCTAATTTTATAAATTTCTAATATATAATATTATATAATTAGGTCGAGTTAAGGGCCTTTTTTTTAAATTGAATTTACAATCTGAAATTGACATTCTCGGAGCGGTGTACGCAATTTTACGTTGAAATCTATTGTAAATCGCGAGATATTTAGATTTGAAAATTGGAAAACGTAGCGATTTGGGAAAAGAGAAATTGAGGGGCAATATGGGCGTTTTGGAGAAATCGGTGAAGCAAACGGACCAATTAATCATGTTGATATCTGTTAAAATTGCATCATGTTACCACATTAAATCATATCACATTTTGTGTTTTCTTATTTCCCGGTACCAATTAAAATATTGATTAGTGAATATGAAGTCACTTACTGATCATTTATAGAGGCATTGACAAACTGACTTGATTATATATAGGTTTTTTCCCACCTAAAAGATGACACTGTATCGGTTTATAAAGCTAATGACACTTACAATTCCATTACTGTTGCTTTTAACCTCTCTGAATAAATTAATGAATTGAGTTTAGTTCCTTTAGTCTTACGTTAGTAGAAATGGCATCGTCAAAAGAAGAAGCTACAATATCAAAACCAAACCGTGTTCCTATGGCTCGACAAGGAGTTGGATCAAAAGGTCAAAGGATTCGCCTACTCACCAACCATTTCAAAGTAGGGATGACCAACTCTGATGGACATTTCTACCATTATAGTGTAAGCTTTCATCTATTTATAATACAATGTGCAATGCTATGTTCGACTTGAATAAATTTCAATCTAAACTGGATAAGAAATAATCATTATTGCCTCAGGTTGCTCTTAATTATGATGATGGAAACCCCGTAGAGGTAAAAGGCATTGGGCGAAAAATTCTAGACAAGGTCCAACAAACATATTCAATGGATTTAGCTGACAAAGACTTTGCATATGACGGGGAGAAGAGCATGTTCACAATAGGTGCACTGCCTGGGAACAAGTTCGAATTTACTGTTGTGTTGGAAGATATCTCTTCATCGTCTAGGTGCAGTGCTGCATTTCTTTTTGCATTAGTAATAATTGTTTTCATTCTAATATAAATCCAATTGTAATTATCAACTAAAGCTTTGTTCATGTGTACAGAAGCACTCGAGGTGGCAGCCCTAAAGGGAGCCCCAGTGAAGTTGATAGGAAGAGGTCGAAGAGGCAGCCTTGGTCGAAGGCATACAAAGTGGTAATTAAATATGCTGCAAAAATACCCATGCAAGCCATTGCCAATGCACTGCGGGGCCAAAGCGTGAGCGATGCAGAGGTGTGAGTGTTTGGCATAGTTACGAGCGACGTCTTTGCCAGCGGTATGGAATTTGCTTAATTTTTGGTTTGATAACTTATTCTGGTTTACTAAAACTCATGTTTTTATTACAGGGGCTGCCTTATTGTGCGCCAATCCTTTTCCACAACGAGCCTAGAAACCGTTGATCTTGGTGGAGGAGTTTTAGGATGCCGAGGTTTCCACTCAAGCTTTCGCCCACGGGAAGGCCTTTCATTGAACATGGGTAAGCGTTATCGAGAAAATTACTACATTTTCTCACCTCTGAAAATCACTATCTTATGGTTTTGAATTCGCAGATGTATCAACAACAATGATTGTGAAGCCAGGGCCAGTTATAGATTTCCTTCTTGCAAATCAAAATGCAAGAGATCCTTACCAGATTGATTGGTCCAAGGTAACTATTACTCATACTCTTTTTCCTTGCAACAATATCTTTTTAATTTTAACTTTTTAATTTTTCATATTTGCTCCTCTGTCCAGGCAAAGAGGATGCTGAAGAGTCTGAGGATCAAGGCCAGCCACTCAAATAGGGAATTCAAAATCACCGGCCTCACAGAAAAGCCTTGCAAAGAGCAGACGTCAGTTTGTTCATTATAAATCCATTTTTTCCTTTTCACGTTGTCTTGACTGATTTGCTATCGAGCACATATTAAATCCCAGTTGTTTTGCATTTAAGTTTCATGTTGAAGCAGAAAGGTGCAAATGGAGAAGTCTGAAGGTTGGTATTGTTTATGAGTATTTCACTCATCATCGCCATATTCCTTTGCCATATTCTGGAGATTTTCCTTGCATTAACGTTGGGAAACCCAAGCATCCCACTTTTATTCCTCTCGAGGTACTAGACAATTTACTCCTAATGTATGCAGCCAGCTTAAGGTTGTTACCTTACAATTTTTCCTTCTGTCTTGTCAGCTTTGCTTTCTGGTGTCTCTGCAGCGCTACACCAAGGCGCTGTCCAATCTACAAAGAGCTTCCCTTGTAGAAAAATCCCGACAAAAGCCCCAAGAAAGGATGAGGACGTTGATCGAGGTAAGTTCTTGATTCAATTGCAGCTTGTACTTATTCATTCTAGCTGTGCATTTCACAATCACATAAAATTGCAGGCTCTTAAGACCAGCAACTATAAGGCTGACCCTCTTCTTGGATCTGCTGGAGTTTCGATCAATGATCAGTTTACTCAAGTTGAAGGTCGTGTCTTGCCAACTCCAAAGGTGACATAGTCGATGTTCCATGTCCTGCTGTTGTTGATCTCTTGTCATTTTTAATTGCTAAAAGTTTCTCAGGTTGCACCTTAGATTGTAGAATTCGAGTCTGTACACTATGACTGACAGGACTGGCCTTTTCATTACTTTTACTACAGTTGAGGGTAGGGAATAAACAAGACTTGTTTCCTTTAAAAGGAAAGTGGAATTTTAACCAGAAGGTAGATATCTTGCTCAGCATTTTTTACTTTCTTTCCATGCTGAATCAGTACTAGTCCTTTGATTGGAGTCGTACCAACACAACAATTGGTTGAACCGGTCAAACTGGAGCGTTGGGCAGTTGTGACTCTTGAACTATCCATTATAAACACTCCCCCAAATCTCTGCAAAAAATAAAGAGAAACGATAGTTCAAGAGTCAGGATAAAGAATTTAGCTGAATATAAATGGATTTTAATTCTATCTGCCTCGCAATTGGGAGATTAATGTTAATAATCGATTGTAGAAAGGGGACTTACGGGTCGGGTTTTCGCAGAGGAAAATGGCGGCGGGTGTCCGAAACCGGTCCGAAATTCAGAGAATGAAAAAAAATCAAGTTTTTATTAAGTAACAAATCAACATATAAAAGATAAATAACATGCATGTATTATAGGAAATTAGGAATTAGGATGAACATAATTGAAGACCCTGTCGAAGAATGGAAGGGGGTGGGGAAGAGAGCCGCGGTTGTGGAGATTTTGGGGTCCCGTTTTTATTTAGGTTTCCTTTGGCGAAATGGATGGAACTATGGGTGAGTGGGGAAAAGAATGGGGAAATTGGGCTGGTCTTTTTCTTTGGCTGGGGTTGGCCGAACGGGTATTAGGTAAATATACTAAATAAAGGGTTAGGCTTGGTTTTAGGGGAAATAGGATGGGCCGGAAGAAAAAGGGATTTGGGTATAAGAAATTAGGGTGGTATTTTATAGTGGTTGTGGTTAGGGCTGCACAAAGTTCGGTCCGGATCGAAAAATCGGACCGGACCGAGAAATTCGGTCCGGTCTTCGGTCCCTGTTTTTTAAGAAATCGGTTTTCGGTCAGGTCCGGTCCGGTCCGGTCCGGTCCATGTTCGGACCGATTTTTTTTTTTTTTATAATATATATAATATATATAATTCCTAATATATATAATATATATAATTTATAATTTTCTAAATTCCTAATATATATAATTCCTAATTTTATAAATTTCTAATATATAATATTATATAATTAGAATTAGGGTTAGGGCAGTTTTTTTAAAATTGAATTTACAATACTGAAATTGACATTCTCGGACGCGGTGGCACGCAATTTTTACGTTGAAATCTATTGTAAATCTCGAGATATTTAGATTTAAAAATTAGAAAAACGTAGCGATTTGGGGGAAAAGAGAAATTGAGGGCAATATGGACGTTTTTGGAGAAATCCGGTGAAGCAAACGGACCAATTAATGATGTTGATATCTGTTAAAATTGCATCATGTTACCACATTAAATCATATCACATTTTGTGTTTTCTTATTTCCCGGTACCAATTAAAATATTGATTATTGAATCTGAAGTCACTTACTGATCATTTATAGAGGCATTGACAAACTGACTTGATTATATATAGGTTTTCCCACCTAAAAGATGACACTGTATCGATTTATAAAGCTAATGACACTTACAATTCCATTACTGTTGCTTTTAACCTCTCTTAATAAATTAATGAATTGAGTTTAGTTCCTTTAGTCTTACGTTAGTAGAAATGGCATCGTCAAAAGAAGAAGCTACAATATCAAAACCAAACCGTGTTCCTATGGCTCGACAAGGAGTTGGATCAAAAGGCCAAAGGATTGCCTACTCACCAACCATTTCAAAGTAGGGATGACCAACTCTGATGGACATTTCTACCATTATAGTGTAAGCTTTCATCTATTTATAATACAATGTGCAATGCTATGTTCGACTTGAATAAATTTCAATCTAAACTGGATAAGAAATGATCATTATTGCCTCAGGTTGCTCTTAATTATGAAGATGGAAACCCCGTAGAGGTAAAAGGCATTGGGCGAAAAATTCTTGACAAGGTCCAACAAACATATTCAATGGAGTTAGCTGACAAAGACTTTGCATATGACGGGGAGAAGAGCCTGTTCACAATAGGTGCACTGCCTGGGAACAAGTTCGAATTTACTGTTGTGTTGGAAGATATCTCTTCATCGTCTAGGTGCAGTGCTGCATTTCTTTTTGCATTAGTAATAATTGTTTTCATTCTAATATAAATCCAATTGTAATTATCAACTAAATCTTTGTTCATGTGTACAGAAGCACTCGAGGTGGCAGCCCTAAAGGGAGCCCCAGTGAAGTTGATAGGAAGAGGTCGAAGAGGCAGCCTTGGTCGAAGGCATACAAAGTGGTAATTAAATATGCTGCAAAAATACCCATGCAAGCCATTGCCAATGCACTGCGGGGACAAGGCGTGAAACGATGCCAAGAGGTGAGAGTGCTTGACATAGTTACGAGGCGACGTCTTTGCCAGCGGTATGGAATTTGCTTAATTTTTGGTTTGATAACTTATTCTGGTTTACTAAAACTCATGTTTTTATTACAGGGGCTGCCTTATTGTGCGCCAATCCTTTTTCCACAACGAGCCTAGAAACTTCGTTTATCTTGATGGAGGAGTTTTAGGATGCCGAGGTTTCCACTCAAGCTTCCGCGCCACACAGGAAGGCCTTTCATTGAACATGGGTAAACTGTTATCCAGAAAATTACTACATTTTCTCACCTCTAGAAAATCACTATCTTATGGTTTTTGATTTCGCAGATGTATCAACAACAATGATTGTGAAGCCAGGGCCAGTTATAGATTTCCTTCTTGCAAATCAAAATGCAAGAGATCCTTACCAGATTGATTGGTCCAAGGTAACTATTACTCATACTCTTTTTCCTTGCAACAGTATCTTTTTAATTTTAACTTTTTAATTTTTCATATTTGCTCCTCTGTCCAGGCAAAGAGGATGCTGAATATAAATGGATTTTAATTCTATCTGCCTCGCAATTGGGAGATTAATGTTAATAATCGATTGTAGAAAGGGGACTTACGGGTCGGGTTTTCGCAGAGGAAAATGGCGGCGGGTGTCAAAGCAGTCGAAATTCAGAGAATGAAAAAAAATCAAGTTTTTATTAAGTAACAAATCAACATATAAAAGATAAATAACATGCATGTATTATAGGAAATTAGGAATTAGGATGAACATAATTGAAGACCCTGTCGAAGAATGGAAGGGGTGGGGAAGAGAGCCGCGGTTGTGGAGATTTTTGGGGTCCCGTTTTTTATTTAGGTTTCCTTTGGGCGAAATGGATGGAACTATGGGCAGATGCAGGGGAAAAGAATGGGAAATTGGGTGGTCTTTTCTTTGGTGAGGTTGGTAGAGCGGGTATTAGGTAAATATACTAAATAATTGGTTAGACTTGGTTTTAGGGGAAATAGGATGGGCCGGACGAAAAAGGGATTTGGATATAAGAAATTAGGGTGGTATTTTATAGTGGTTGTGGTTAGGGCTGCACAAATTTCGGTCCGGACCGAAAAATCGGACAGAACTGTTCGGACGGACGACCGGACCGAGAAAATTGGTCAGGTCTTGATCTGTTCTTTAAGAAATCGGTTTTACAATAAATTAGGTCGAGGTTGTCAGGTTAAATCTGCGATTTTTATTTTTATAATATATATAATATATATAATATATATAATTCCTAATATATATAATATATATAATTTATAATTTTCTAAATTCCTAATATATATAATTCCTAATTTTATAAATTTCTAATATATAATATTATATAATTAGAATCGAGTTAAGACTGGTTTTTTAAAATTGAATTTACAATACTGAAATTGACATTCTCGGACGCGGTGGCACGCAATTTTACGTTGAAATCTATTGTAAATCGCGAGATATTTAGATTTGAAAATTGGAAAAACGTAGCGATTTGGGGGAAAAGAGAAATTGAGCGGCAATATGGACGTTTTTTGAGAAATCCGGTATAGCAAACGGACCAATTAATCATGTAGATATCTGTTAAAATTGCATCATGTTACCACATTAAATCATATCACATTTTGTGTTTTCTTATTTCCCGGTACCAATTAAAATATTGATTAGTGAATATGAAGTCACTTACTGATCATTTATAGAGGCATTGACAAACTGACTTGATTATGTATAGGTTTTTTCCCACCTAAAAGATGACACTGTATCGGTTTATAAAGTTAATGGCACTTACAATTCCATTACTGTTGCTTTTAACCTCTCTGAATAAATTAATGAATTGAGTTTAGTTCCTTTAGTCTTACGTTAGTAGAAATGGCATCGTCAAAAGAAGAAGCTACAATATCAAAACCAAACCGTGTTCCTATGGCTCGACAAGGAGTTGGATCAAAAGGCCAAAGGATTCGTCTACTCACCAACCATTTCAAAGTAGGGATGACCAACTCTGATGGACATTTCTACCATTATAGTGTAAGCTTTCATCTATTTATAATACAATGTGCAATGCTATGTTCGACTTGAATAAATTTCAATCTAAACTGGATAAGAAATGATCATTATTGCCTCAGGTTGCTCTTAATTATGAAGATGGAAACCCCGTAGAGGTAAAAGGCATTGGGCGAAAAATTCTTGACAAGGTCCAACAAACATATTCAATGGAGTTAGCTGACAAAGACTTTGCATATGACGGGGAGAAGAGCCTGTTCACAATAGGTGCACTGCCTGGGAACAAGTTCGAATTTACTGTTGTGTTGGAAGATATCTCTTCATCGTCTAGGTGCAGTGCTGCATTTCTTTTTGCATTAGTAATAATTGTTTTCATTCTAATATAAATCCAATTGTAATTATCAACTAAATCTTTGTTCATGTGTATGCGAAGCACTCGAGGTGGCACCACAAAGGAGCAGGTGAAGTTGATAGGAAGAGGTCGAAGAGGCAGCCTTGGTCGAAGGCATACAAAGTGGTAATTAAATATGCTGCAAAAATACCCATGCAAGCCATTGCCAATGCACTGCGGGGACAAGACTGTGAACAGTACCAAGAGGCTGTGAGAGTGCTTGACATAGTTACGAGCGACGTCTTTGCCAGCGGTATGGAATTTGCTTAATTTTTGGTTTGATAACTTATTCAGTTTACTAAAACTCATGTTTTTATTACAGGGGCTGCCTTATTGTGCGCCAATCCTTTTTCCACAACGAGCCTAGAAACTTCGTTTATCTTGATGGAGGAGTTTTAGGATGCCGAGGTTTCCACTCAAGCTTCCGCGCCACACAGGAAGGCCTTTCATTGAACATGGGTAAACTGTTATCCAGAAAATTACTACATTTTCTCACCTCTAGAAAATCACTATCTTATGGTTTTGATTTCGCGGATGTATCAACAACAATGATTGTGAAGCGAGGGCGATTATAGATTTCTTCTTGCAAATCAAAATGCAAGAGATCCTTGCAGTTGATTGGTCAAGGTAACTATTACTCATACTCTTTTTCCTTGCAACAGTATCTTTTTAATTTTAACTTTTTAATTTTTCATATTTGCTCCTCTGTCCAGGCAAAGAGGATGCTGAAGAGTCTGAGGATCAAGGCCAGCCACTCAAATAGGGAATTCAAAATCACCGCCTCACGAGAAAAGCCTTGCAAAGATCGGGCGTCGGTTGTTCATTATAAATCCATTTTTTCCTTTTCACGTTGTCTTGGTGATTTGCTATCGAGCACATATTAAATCCCAGTTGTTTTGCATTTAAGTTTCATGTTGAAGCAGAAAGGTGCAAATGGAGAAGTGCAAGAGGTTGAACTGACTGTTTATGAGTATTTCACTCATCATCGCCATATTCCTTTGCCATATTCGGAGATTTTCCTTGCATTAACGTTGGGAAACCCAGCATCCCACTTTTATTCCTCTCGGTACTAGACAATTTACTCCTAATGTATGCGGCCGGCTTAAGGTTGTTACCTTACAATTTTTCCTTATGTCTTGTCGGCATTGCTACGGTGTCTCTGTGACGCTACGCAGTATCCAATCTACAAAGAGCTTCCCTTGTAGAAAAATCCCGACAAAAGCCCCAAGAAAGCATGAGGACGTTGATCGAGGTAAGTTCTTGATTCAATTGCATCTTGTACTTATTCATTCTAGCTGTGCATTTCACAATCACATAAAATTGCAGGCTCTTAAGACCAGCAACTATAAGGCTGACCCTCTTCTTGGATCTGCTGGAGTTTCGATAAATGATCAGTTTACTCAAGTTGAAGGTCGTGTCTTGCCAACTCCAAAGGTGACATAGTCGATGTTCCATGTCCTGCTGTTGTTGATCTCTTGTCATTTTTAATTGCTAAAAGTTTCTCAGGTTGCACCTTAGATTGTAGAATTCAGTGCAGACACTATGGTAGCGGGTGGCCTTTTCATTACTTTTACTATAGTTGAGGGTAGGGAATAAACAAGACTTGTTTCCTA
Source organism: Przewalskia tangutica (assembly GCA_029844215.1). Lineage (NCBI taxonomy): Eukaryota > Viridiplantae > Streptophyta > Magnoliopsida > Solanales > Solanaceae > Przewalskia > Przewalskia tangutica. Next base: position 135,676,391 of record CM056718.1, on the reverse strand, counting down.
CAAAAGGAAAGTGGAATTTTAACCAGAAGGTAGATATCTTGCTCAGCATTTTTTACTTTCTTTCCATGCTGAATCAGTACTAGTCCTTTGATTGGAGTCGTACCAACACAGCAATTGGTTGAACCGGTCAAACTGGAGCGTTGGGCAGTTGTGACTCTTGAACTATTCATTATAAACACTCCCCAAATCTCTGCAAAAAATAAAGAGAAACGATAGTTCAAGAGTCAGGATAAAGAATTTAGCTGAATATAAATGGATTTTAATTCTATCTGCCTCGCAATTGGGAGATTAATGTTAATAATCGATTGTAGAAAGGGGACTTAGGGGTCGGGTTTTCGCATAGGAAAATGGCGGCGGGTGTCCGAAACCGGTCCGAAATTCAGAGAATGAAAAAAATCAAGTTTTTATTAAGTAACAAATCAACATATAAAATATAAATAACATGCATGTATTATAGGAAATTAGGAATTAGGATGAACATAATTGAAGACCCTGTCGAAGAATGGAAGGGGTGGGGAAGAGAGTTGTGGTTGTGGAGATTTTTGGGGTCCCGTTTTTTATTTAGGTTTCCTTTGGGCGAAATGGATGGAACTATGGGCTTGTCTGGGGGAAAAGAATGGGGAAATTGGGCTGGTCTTTTTCTTTGGCTGGGGTTGGTCGAACGGGTATTAGGTAAATATACTAAATAATGGGTTAGGCTTGGTTTTAGGGTAAATAGGATGGGCCGGACGAAAAAGGGATTTGGGTATAAGAAATTAGGGTGGTATTTTATAGTGGTTGTGGTTAGAAATTTTGCACAAATTTGGTCGGACAGAAAAATCGGACGGACGAACGGACAGAAATTCGTCCGGTCTTGATCTGTTTTTAAGAAATCGGTTTCGATGCAGTCGATCAGGATTTTTTTTTTTATAATATTATAATATATATAATTCCTAATATATATAATATATATATAATTTATAATTTTCTAAATTCCTAATATATATAATTCCTAATTTTATAAATTTCTAATATATAATATTATATAATTAGAATTCGGATTAGGGGCAGTTTTTTTAAAATTGAATTTACAATACTGAAATTGACATTCTCGGATGCGGTGGCACGCAATTTTTACGTTAAAATCTATTATAAATCGCGAGATATTTAGATTTGAAAATTGGAAAAACATAGCGATTTGGGGGAAAAGAGAAATTGAGGGGCAATATGGACGTTTTTTGAGAAATCCGGTGAAGCAAACGGACCAATTAATCATGTTGATATCTGTTAAAATTGCATCATGTTACCACATTAAATCATATCACATTTTGTGTTTTCTTATTTCCCGGTACCAATTAAAATATTGATTAGTGAATCTGAAGTCACTTACTGATCATTTATAGAGGCATTGACAAACTGACTTGATTATATATAGGTTTTTTCCCACCTAAAAGATGACACTGTATCGGTTTATAAAGCTAATGGCACTTACAATTCCATTACTGTTGCTTTTAACCTCTCTGAATAAATTAATGAATTGAGTTTAGTTCCTTTAGTCTTACGTTAGTAGAAATGGCATCGTCAAAAGAAGAAGCTACAATATCAAAACCAAACCGTGTTCCTATGGCTCGACAAGGAGTTGGATCAAAAGGCCAAAGGATTCGCCTACTCACCAACCATTTCAAAGTAGGGATGACCAACTCTGATGGACATTTCTACCATTATAGTGTAAGCTTTCATCTATTTATAATACAATGTGCAATGCTATGTTCGACTTGAATAAATTTCAATCTAAACTGGATAAGAAATGATCATTATTGCCTCAGGTTGCTCTTAATTATGAAGATGGAAACCCCGTAGAGGTAAAAGGCATTGGGCGAAAAATTCTTGACAAGGTCCAACAAACATATTCAATGGAGTTAGCTGACAAAGACTTTGCATATGACGGGGAGAAGAGCACATTCCTGATAGGTGCCTTGCACGGGAACAAGTTAATTCTTGTTGTGTTGGAAGATATCTCTTCATCGTCTAGGTGCAGTGCTGCATTTCTTTTTGCATTAGTAATAATTGTTTTCATTCTAATATAAATCCAATTGTAATTATCAACTAAAGCTTTGTTCATGTGTACAGAAGCACTCGAGGTGGCAGCCCTAAAGGGAGCCCCAGTGAAGTTGATAGGAAGAGGTCGAAGAGGCAGCCTTGGTCGAAGGCATACAAAGTGGTAATTAAATATGCTGCAAAAATACCCATGCAAGCCATTGCCAATGCACTGCGGGGACAAGACTGTGAACAGTACCAAGAGGCTGTGAGAGTGCTTGACATAGTTCTGAGGCAGCATGCTGCCAAGTGGTATGGAATTTGCTGAATTTTTGGTTTGATAACTTATTCTGGTTTACTAAAACTCATGTTTTTATTACAGGGGCTGCCTTATTGTGCGCCAATCCTTTTTCCACAACGAGCCTAGAAACTTCGTTGATCTTGGTGGAGGAGTTTTAGGATGCCGAGGTTTCCACTCAAGCTTCCGCGCCACACAGGAAGGCCTTTCATTGAACATGGGTAAGCGTTATCGAGAAAATTACTACATTTTCTCACCTCTAGAAAATCACTATCTTATGGTTTTGAATTCGCAGATGTATCAACAACAATGATTGTGAAGCGAGCGATTATATATTTCCTTATTGCAAATCAAAATGCAAGAGATCCTTACCAGATTGATTGGTCCAAGGTAACTATTACTCATACTCTTTTTCCTTGCAACAGTATCTTTTTAATTTTAACTTTTTAATTTTTCATATTTGCTCCTCTGTCGGGCAAAGAGGATCTTTGAAGAGTCTGAGATCAAGGCCACCACTCAAATAGAAATTCAAAATCACCGGCCTCACAGAAAAGCCTTGCAAAGAGCAGACGTCAGTTTGTTCATTATAAATCCATTTTTTCCTTTTCACGTTGTCTTGACTGATTTGCTATCGAGCACATATTAAATCCCAGTTGTTTTGCATTTAAGTTTCATGTTGAAGCAGAAAGGTGCAAATGGAGAAGTGCAAGAGGTTGAACTGACTGTTTATGAGTATTTCACTCATCATCGCCATATTCCTTTGCCATTTCTGGAGATTTTCCTTGCATTAACGTTGGGAAACCCAAGCATCCCACTTTTATTCCTCTCGAGGTACTAGACAATTTACTCCTAATGTATGCAGCCAGCTTAAGGTTGTTACCTTACAATTTTTCCTTCTGTCTTGTCAGCTTTGCTTTCTGGTGTCTCTGCAGCGCTACACCAAGCGTATCAATCTACAAAGAGCTTCGCTTGTAGAAAAATCCCGACAAAATCCCCAAGAAAGGATGAGGACGTTGATCGAGGTAAGTTCTTTATTCAATTGCAGCTTGTACTTATTCATTCTAGCTGTGCATTTCACAATCACATAAAATTGCAGGCTCTTAAGACCAACAACTATAAGGCTGGCCCTCTTCTTGGATCTGCTGGAGTTTCGATAAATGATCAGTTTACTCAAGTTGAAGGTCGTGTCTTGCCAACTCCAAAGGTGACATAGTCGATGTTCCGTATCTGTGTTGTTGATCTCTTGTCATTTTTAATTGCTAAAAGTTTCTCGGGTTGCACCTTAGATTGTAGAATTCGAGTGCATACACTATGGTAGCGGGTGGCCTTTTCATTACTTTTACTACGGTTGAGGTAGGAATAAACAAGACTTGTTTCCTGAAAGGAAAGTGGAATTTTAACGGAAGGTAGATATCTTGCTCGGCATTTTTACTTTCTTTCCATGATGAATCGAGACTAGTCCTTTGATTGGAGTCGTACCAACACAGCAATTGGTTGAACCGGTCAAACTGGAGCGTTGGGCAGTTGTGACTCTTGAACTATCCATTATAAACACTCCCCCAAATCTCTGCAAAAAATAAAGAGAAACGATAGTTCAAGAGTCAGGATAAAGAATTTAGCTGAATATAAATGGATTTTAATTCTATCTGCCTCATGATTGGGAGATTAATGTTAATAATCGATTGTAGAAAGGGACTTCTGGTCGGGTTTTCGGAGAGGAAAATGGCGGCGGGTGTCCGAAACCGGTCCGAAATTCAGAGAATGAAAAAAAATCAAGTTTTTATTAAGTAACAAATCAACATATAAAAGATAAATAACATGCATGTATTATAGGAAATTAGGAATTAGGATGAACATAATTGAAGACCCTGTCGAAGAATGGAAGGGGTGGGGAATAGAGCGCGGTTGTGGAGATTTTGGGGTCAGTTTTTATTTAGGTTTCCTTTGGGCGAAATGGATGGAACTTAAATTTGATGCAGGGAAAAAGAATGGAAATTGGTGGTCTTTTCTTTGGTTGGGGTTGGCCGAACGGGTATTAGATAAATATCCTAAATAATGGGTTAGGCTTGGTTTTAGGGGAAATAGGATGGGCCGGACGAAAAAGGGATTTGGGTATAAGAAATTAGGGTGATCTTTTATAGTGGTTGTAGTTAGAAATTTGCGCAAATTTGGTCGGATCGAAAAATCGACGGACGACCGGACCAGAAATTGGTCGGTCTTGATCCCTGTTTTTAAGAAATCGGTTTAGTCGGTCGGTCAGGTCGAGTTGATCGTCAGGACGATTTTTATTTTTTTATTTTTTATAATATATATAATATATATAATTCCTAATATATATAATATATATAATTTATAATTTTCTAAATTCCTAATATATATAATTCCTAATTTTATAAATTTCTAATATATAATATTATATAATTAGAATTCGGGTTTAGGGCGGTTTTTAAAATTGAATTTACAATCTGAAATTGACATTCTCGGATGCGTTGTACGCATAATTTTACGTTGAAATCTATTGTAAATCGCGAGATACTTAGATTTGAAAATTGGAAAACGTAGCGATTTGGGAAAAAGAGAAATTGAGGGCAATATGGGCGTTTTAAGAAATCAGGTGAAGCAAGCGGGCGATTAATCATGTTGATATCTGTTAAAATTGCATCATGTTACCACATTAAATCATATCACATTTTGTGTTTTCTTATTTCCCGGTACCAATTAAAATATTGATTAGTGAATCTGAAGTCACTTACTGATCATTTATAGAGGCATTGACAAACTGACTTGATTATATATAGGTTTTTTTCCACCTAAAAGATGACACTGTATCGGTTTATAAAGCTAATGACACTTACAATTCCATTACTGTTGCTTTTAACCTCCCTGAATAAATTAATGAATTGAGTTTAGTTCCTTTAGTCTTACGTTAGTAGAAATGGCATCGTCAAAAGAAGAAGCTGATATCAAAACCAAACCGTGTTCCTATGGGTCGACCACGAGTTGGATCAAAACGCCAAAGGATTCACCTACTCACCAACCATTTCAAAGTAGGGATGACCAACTCTGATGGACATTTCTACCATTATAGTGTAAGCTTTCATCTATTTATAATACAATGTGCAATGCTATGTTCGACTTGAATAAATTTCAATCTAAACTGGATAAGAAATGATCATTATAGCCTCAGGTTGCTCTTAATTATGAAGATGGAAACCCCGTAGAGGTAAAAGGCATTGGGCGAAAAATTCTTGACAAGGTCCAACAAACATATTCAATGGAGTTAGTGACAAAGACTTTGCGTATGACGGGAGAAGAGCACATTCACTGATAGGTGCCTTGCACAGGAACAAGTTCGAATTCTTGTTGTGTTGGAAGATATCTCTTCATCGTCTAGGTGCGATCTTTGCATTACTTTTTGCATTAGTAATAATTGTTTTCATTCTAATATAAATCCAATTGTAATTATCAACTAAAGCTTTGTTCATGTGTACAGAAGCACTCGAGGTGGCATCACAAAGGAGCCAGGTGAGATTGATAGGAAGAGGTCGAAGAAGCGACTGGTGAAGGCATACAAAGTGGTAATTAAATATCTGCAAAAATACCCATGCAAGCCATTGCCAATGCAGCATGAGACAAGGTGTGAACACTACCAAGTGTGAGAGTGCTTGACATAGTTACGAGGCGACATCTTTGCCAATGGTATGGAATTTGCTTAATTTTTGGTTTGATAACTTATTCGGTTTACTAAAACTCATGTTTTTATTACGAGGGCTGCCTTATTGTGCGCCAATCCTTTTCCACAACGAGCCTAGAAACCGTTGATCTTGGTGGAGGAGTTTTAGGATGTCGAGGTTTCCACTCAAGCTTCCGCGCCACACGGAAGGCCTTTCATTGAACATGGGTAACCGTTATCGAGAAAATTACTACATTTTCTCACCTCAGAAAATCACTATCTTATGGTTTTGAATTCGCAGATGTATCAACAACAATGATTGTGAAGCCAGGGCCAGTTATAGATTTCCTTCTTGCAAATCAAAATGCAAGAGATCCTTACCAGATTGATTGGTCCAAGGTAACTATTACTCATACTCTTTTTCCTTGCAACAATATCTTTTTAATTTTAACTTTTTAATTTTTCATATTTGCTCCTCTGTCCAGGCAAAGAGGATGCTGAAGAGTCTGAGGATCAAGGCCAGCCACTCAAATAGGAAATTCAAAATCACCGGCCTCACAGAAAAGCCTTGCAAAGAGCAGACGTCAGTTTGTTCATTATAAATCCATTTTTTCCTTTTCACGTTGTCTTGACTGATTTGCTATCGAGCACATATTAAATCCCAGTTGTTTTGCATTTAAGTTTCATGTTGAAGCAGAAAGGTGCAAATGGAGAAGTGCAAGAGGTTGAACTGACTGTTTATGAGTATTTCACTCATCATCGCCATATTCCTTTGCCATATTCTGGAGATTTTCCTTGCATTAACGTTGGGAAACCCAAGCATCCCACTTTTATTCCTCTCGAGGTACTAGACAATTTACTCATAATGTATGCAGCCAGTTTAAGGTTGTTACCTTACAATTTTTCCTTCTGTCTTGTCAGCTTTGCTTTCTGGTGTCTCTGCAGCGCTACACCAAGGCGCTGTCCAATCTACAAAGAGCTTCCCTTGTAGAAAAATCCTGACAAAATCCCCAAGAAAGGTTGAGGACGTTGATCGAGGTAAGTTCTTGATTCAATTGCAGCTTGTACTTATTCATTCTAGCTGTGCATTTCACAATCACATAAAATTGCAGGCTCTTAAGACCAGCAACTATAAGGCTGACCCTCTTCTTGGATCTGCTGGAGTTTCGATCAATGATCAGTTTACTCAAGTTGAAGGTCGTGTCTTGCCAACTCCAAAGGTGACATAGTCGATGTTCCATGTCCTGCTGTTGTTGATCTCTTGTCATTTTTAATTGCTAAAAGTTTCTCAGGTTGCACCTTAGATTGTAGAATTCGAGTCTGTACACTATGACTGACAGGACTGGCCTTTTCATTACTTTTACTACAGTTGAGGGTAGGGAATAAACAAGACTTGTTTCCTACAAAAGGAAAGTGGAATTTTAACCAGAAGGTAGATATCTTGCTCAGCATTTTTTACTTTCTTTCCATGCTGAATCAGTACTAGTCCTTTGATTGGAGTCGTACCAACACAGCAATTGGTTGAACCGGTCAAACTGGAGCGTTGGGCAGTTGTGACTCTTGAACTATCCATTATAAACACTCCCCCAAATCTCTGCAAAAAATAAAGAGAAACGATAGTTCAAGAGTCAGGATAAAGAATTTAGCTGAATATAAATGGATTTTAATTCTATCTGCCTCGCAATTGGGAGATTAATGTTAATAATCGATTGTAGAAAGGGGACTTACGGGTCGGGTTTTCGCAGAGGAAAATGGCGGCGGGTGTCCGAAACCGGTCCGAAATTCAGAGAATGAAAAAAAATCAAGTTTTTATTAAGTAACAAATCAACATATAAAAGATAAATAACATGCATGTATTATAGGAAATTAGGAATTAGGATGAACATAATTGAAGACTCTGTCGAGAAGAATGGAAGGGGAAGAGAAGCGCGGTTGTGGAGATTTTGGGGTCAGTTTTTATTTAGGTTTCCTTTGGCGAAATGGATGGAACTATGGGTGATGCGGGGAAAAGAATGGGGAAATTGGGTGGTCTTTTCTTTGGTGAGGTTGGTAGAGCAGGTATTAGGTAAATATACTAAATAATGGGTTAGGCTTGGTTTTAGGGGAAATAGGATGGTAGGACGAAAAAGGGATTTGGGTATAAGAAATTAGGGTGGTATTTTATAGTGGTTGTGGTTGAAATTGCACAAATTTGGTCGGACAGAAAAATCGGACCGACCGACCAGAAATTCGGTTCGAACTTGGTCCTATTTTTAAGAAATCGGTTTAGTCAGGTCAGGTCGAGTTGAGTCAGTCAGTCGACAAAATATATATATATATATATATATATATATATATATATATATATATATATATATATATATATATATATATATTTTATAATATATATAATATATATAATTAAGTAATATATATAATATATATAATTTATAATTTTCTAAATTCCTAATTTTATAAATTTCTAATATATAATATTATATAATTAGAATTGGGTTAGGGCGGTTTTTAAAAATTGAATTTACAATCTGAAATTGACATTCTCGACGCGGTGGCACACAATTTTTACGTTGAAATCTATTGTAAATCGCGAGATATTTAGATTTGAAAATTGGAAACGTAGCGATTTGGGAAAAGAGAAATTGAGGGCAATATGGGCGTTTTTGAGAAATCGGTGAAGCAAGCGGACCAATTAATCATGTTGATATCTGTTAAAATTGCATCATGTTACCACATTAAATCATATCACATTTTGTGTTTTCTTATTTCCCGGTACCAATTAAAATATTGATTAGTGAATCTGAAGTCACTTACTGATCATTTATAGAGGCATTGACAAACTGACTTTATTATATATAGGTTTTTTCCCACCTAAAAGATGACACTGTATCGGTTTATAAAGCTAATGACACTTACAATTCCATTACTGTTGCTTTTAACCTCTCTGAATAAATTAATGAATTGAGTTTAGTTCCTTTAGTCTTACGTTATTAGAAATGGCATCGTCAAAAGAAGAAGCTACAATATCAAAACCAAACCGTGTTCCTATGGCTCGACAAGGAGTTGGATCAAAAAGCCAAAGTATTCGCCTACTCACCAACCATTTCAAAGTAGGGATGACCAACTCTGATGGACATTTCTACCATTATAGTGTAAGCTTTCATCTATTTATAATACAATGTGCAATGCTATGTAACGAAAGAATGAACCAATAAAGTACGGACAATGTTATTAATGGTACAAATTTTTCGCTCAGCTTTTCCATTTTGTGAAGACGTATGAGGACAAGAAAAATGAAAATTTATCCCATTTTGAGCACAAAACTCCCTAAATTCCCCATTGTCATACTCTTTGCCATTATCACATTGAATGTTTTTGATTTTCCGTTCGAATTGCATTCTTATGAAAGCTCTAAATTTTATGAAAATGGAAAAAACTTGAGATTTTTTCGCAATTGAAAACGTCCATAAATATTTAGAATAGTCATCTAAGAATAAAACATAATAACGATGACCCATAGAACTGAGAAATGGAGATGTCCATAAATCACTATGAATAATATCAAATGGCTTTGAAGTATGAGAATTCGACGCTACAAACGGTAACTTAATAATTTTCCCTAAAGCACATAATTGACAAAGTGGAGTACTACGCGTACCCTTACAAGAAATAAACTTATGTCTATCTAAAGAAGATAAAATAGTCGACCCCGGATGACCTAGACGAGCATGCCACAAGGAAGGAGCAAGAGCTGCAAAAGTGGAAGGCATGGCTTGACGCGAGATGCTGAGACTTGGTGTGATTGGACAAAGATCCCCCCTACTGTCACACCTCAGAGGACTCCCCGTCTTGAAATTCTTGACAGAAAACCCAAACGGATCAAAATAAATAGAAACCCAATTATCAGTGGTGAATTTACGGATAAATATCAAATTCTTAATCAATTTTGGGGCATGAAGAGTATTTTTCAGGACAAGTGGTGGATGAGGAGGGGACAAAGTTTTATTACCATAACCCTTAATTGGAATAGAACTGCCATTACCAACAATTATACCACAATTACTACTCAAATTGGAATAAGACGAGAGAGTACCTTGGTTGAATGTCATGTGGGTAGTGGCACCTGTGTCCATGTATCAATTAGGGTCTGATTGAGTCAAGCCAAGTGTGTGCATCGTTGCTTCAATGTCGGTCTGAGTAGGGCCCGTTGCGTGGCGGGCCTGATGGGGGCGAGGTCCAAGTATATCGGACTGTTGGGGCTGCTCATACGCTGGTCTGAACCCTGAAGTCTGACCTAAGAAAAAGTTGGGCCGCGGCGCTTGCACTGGCTGAAACTGAGGTGTCGCAGCGCTGTAAGGCTGAGCCGCGGTGTTGTAATGCTGCATCGCGACAACGTAGTCTTTGGGACCATTGCTCTTGTCTGCGAGGTCCCTGTGGGCCCAGGCTGCTTCGCTATTGACGGTTGCCCCCTTTGTTGCCACCGCGATTATTGCCATTATTCTTCTGATTTTGGCTCTTCTTAACACCCCGATGTTGTGATTTTGGGTCACGTTGCTGAATTGAAAGGAGAAAAATTGGAAGCAGTCATCATGACGATGGGGCTTGCTCCGATCGATGCCCTTTTAGCCAAATCCGCTTCTTCCAAAGTGAGCATGAAGCGGACTTGATAGAACTCCGGCAGGGGGTTACTTTGATGAATAACCAAGCAACCCTTGTATAGGCCTCCATTTGACCGGCAACCATCTGAAGAACTAGACGACTATTAGAAATAGGAGAACCCACGTTGCGAAGTTGGTCTGCCAAGTCCTTGAGGCTTTTGCAATAAGAAGAAACGTTTGGAAAATTCGCCATAGCAACTTGAGAAAATTCCTGCTCAAGGATAACAATGCGAGAATGACTGTTATTTTGGAAGATGTCACGCAATCGATTCCACGCCGCCATAGCTGTGGAGTTGGGTTCCATAATCGTCTGTAAAAGATCCAAGAAGATAGGGGCATAAATCCACTGGAGGACCTTGACATCAAGCATGACCCATAAGTCTGAATTTGCTGCTTTGGTGGGCACAACCGTTGTAGACGTAGACGCCACCGTATCACCCCGTAATTGGTACGTATACGAATTGTTTAGATCTTCCCATTATAAGGTTTTTAGCCTATGGAGATCATTTTGCTTTTAAAGCCTATGTAGAGCATGTCAACATAGTTTATAACTCATCTAAGAAAGGAAATGCGTATTTTATTTTTCGTTTCGTAGTTAAAAAGTTAAAATTTCCAATACACAATTTTTTTAATTATATTATATATCCATATCATCAAAAAATATCGGAGCAATTTCTAGGTGAGTCTTTAAACTCATCTTGAAATCACAATTGAATAAACCCTTGTCGTTTGGTACACTGGATAAAGGGGATATCCTAGCACTAAGTTTGAGATTAATTTTGTACCCTATTTGGTAGAAAATATAAATTTATCTTGAGATTAATTTATATCTTCTATCAGACAGAGTATAAAATTGAGCCCAAAGTTATTGATGGGATATCCACGCCTTATCCCAATAACTTTGAGATTATTTTATCACACCTTAATCTGCGTACCAAACGACAAGTAATATTCCGAATCTAAGAGCAGCCTGAAATTGAAAGTTGACGTTCAGTGTGAAGGAAATTACTTCTCTATCATCGTGCTAATATAGTCTGCTTATGTAGCTCAAATTAACGGTATTAACCTACGCCAAAACTTATCAAATTCGTTTTTAAAATAATGTTTGAGAATCTGGTTTGTTTGGTATAAAAATGATAAATTTAATAAACAATAACATTAAAGAAAAACTTCTATTAGTTTGGCTTGGTAATTATATAAATTATAAAAGAATAAATAAATAAAATAATTTAAATTCAGTCGATTGGATCATAATCCATTTTTAGTCCAAATAACCCGCCCATTCTAATCCAAGCTAACACTATGTGGGTTAAAACAAAATCAGTTTATTGATTCAATACATTTTAATTCGCTTAAATGTATATGATACCCCCAGCCCAATTACTTTATTGATTCGATACATTTTAATTCTCTTAAATGTATATGACACCCCTAGCCCCATTACTTTATTGATTCGATACATTTTAATTCTCTTAAATGTATATGACACCCCTAACCCCATTACTTTATTGATTCGAGAAGAGAGGGTTTGTCGGAAATATATTACTGAAAGAGTAAGTATGAATGGTGCTTATAAAAGTAGGAAAGGCAACTCTAGTGCTTAATTAAAGGTCAAGAAATGAAAGCACCATGCGTGGGTGTAATTTCGATTGATTAGGGGTGTGATTAACAAAGCACCAAATTAACTGAAAGAGACAAAGTCAATCATAAATAATAGAGGGAGGCTTGCGAAGGTCAACAAAACTGTGCTTCTAAAGAATATTTCAGTATAATACGTAAATTGCAAAATACTGTTACCTCCATATATAAAATTCAATTTCCAAATGCGTCTACTTTGGTTAACTTGAATGGTTTGGTTGACTTCCATAAAATAAAAAGTATACCTCTCTTTCTCTTGCTTTCCATAAAGTAAAGCAATAACCACTTTGCATTTGTACCTTAAGCAAGTTATTATCGACACAAATAGCTCTTCAAAGTCTGAAATTATATAGTATAAAAAATACATTTGTGTGATGAGAAAATGGACATTTGATTAATGTTAATGCGTTTCCACCATTGTCCAAAATCAAGACAATTTTGTCAGATCTTTTGCTTTATTATCATGCTACACATTTTTAGGATTGTTAGACATAATTGAAAGAATTAATCTCTTGATTATTTTTATTGATGAAAGATATATATATACAAGTTATAATAGAAAAATCATTTTCCTATTCTATATCTAAATCTCTATTCTATAAGGAAACTAACTAAACAATTATGATAATATTACAATACTAATTATATGGTAAGTGTACAAAATAAATCATAAACTAAATATGGACATTGGTAATACACGGAATATACCAACTTGATTGGTATATTTAACACCGCATGATCATGGCAGGCGGTCTTCGTCGTTGAGGCTATCTAAAATCTTCAAAAAGGACCGAGGGAAGACCCTTTGTAAAAATGTTTGCAATTTGATATCTGGAAGGGACATGACAGACGCGTACTTGTCCTTTGGCTACCTTCTCTCAAACAAATTGAATATCCAACTCTATGTGTTTAGTGCGCTGATGCTGAACTGGATTACCAGAAAGGTAGATGACACTTATATTATCACAATACACCAAGGTAGCCTTCTCAATAGGACAATGAAGCTCTAACAGTAGATTTCGTACCCAACATGACTCGGAAAGCACATTGGCTACCCCTCGATACTCGACCTCTGCACTTGAATGTGACAGCGTGGTTTGACGCTTGGCAACTAATGATAAGATGTAAACTTTTGAACTTTCATAATGTTAATAAGAGTACATAATGAAGTAATAATAATTTTATTTACATATTATGCATCCTTCTTGCAAGTTCTTCGTAATCTATAGGTTGATTGAATTGGTTATGCTCCATAGCCTCTAAATCTAGAGTATTAATTCCAGTCCCGCCTCCGCTCCCTCCTTCCAAAATATTTCCTATTTCTTCATCTTCCGGAAAATTAACGTCTCCACATCCTTGATTTCTTCTCTCTGATCTGATCGATCCGCCATGGACTAACACTTCTAATGTGCTTCCACCCAATGAGTGACGTGTGTCTCCTATTTGATCTCGTGTTTGGCTAAATGCACTTTCAGAAGCCACTGTTGAGATCGACACATTAAGAACATCTCGGGCCCTCACTGCAAGTACCGGAAATTGCCTTTTGTTATCCTGCCACCATTGTAAAGGGTCAAAACTTTTCTTCGGCTCCGCTGGCTTTTGCAAATAAAATTGCATCTCATCGCAAGATCGACTTGTGCTTGCTTGTGTTGTAAAAGTGCTTCATATGTCTAAAGATTCTTTTTCATAACATCGACATTGAATCTGAAGGTGTAGACACGAGCGGACTAGAAGGAATATTAGTAGCAGAGTTGTTGTTATCATGTAATGTAGCATAATATTCATATAGTGTAGTTAAATTAGTAACAAGTGTACTTATGCAATCAAATGAAGATGGATTTTCTGTTTCACCTACATCCGTATAAGTATATAAACTACATATTAAATTATGACAATCTACTTTTTTAATAGAAGAATTTAAGATCGCAATCTGATAAATATCGGGAATAGGAAAAAATATTTTTTAAACTTTTCAAACATAAGTGTAACTGCATCTTTATATTTCACATTTGATTTTAAACCATAAAGTAAATATGAAATTTCAGCTATATGAGCTAAAGCATTACAAACTGTTGGGTAATAAGATTCTGAAAATTCAACAGTATCAGTGTAAAATTTACGTAAATTTTTTAAAAGTTCACCAATTGATTTCCAATGTTCGTCGGTTAACATATACATCACGTTCTTACAATGATCATTTGCAACATGTGTTATGGGGGTCTTTATACTTATAACATTCTTTTAAAAATAAATAAGTATAATTCCACCGTGTAATAATCTCTTCTGGCATGAATTTAGGTCTCAAATTAAATTGTTTACATTTTTCTTTAAATTCTATAATTCTATTTTTCCTATTATTACCCTGAATAACTCCAACAGCTCTTTTGACAAGTTTTATTTCAGGTGAAAATAAATCAAGAACACTTTTAACAATTAAATTATAAATATGACAAACACAACGAACATGAAATATATCAGGAAGTGGTGATTGTACTTCCGCTTTTAAAAGATCTACAACAACAATATTATTAGATGCATTATCGAATGATACACAAAGTATTTTATTATAAAGATTATATTTTTGGGCATAAGAACAAATAGTTTCGCTTATATATTTTCCAGTATGACTTTGATCCTCGTCATACGCAAAAGCAATAATACATTTTTCAATTCTAAAATTTTCATCAATCCAATGACAAGTAATTGTTAAATAATCATAACCGTTTAAAGCATGTCCAATGTCTGAAGTAAAACTAACTAGACATGGAAGGTTAGCAAACAAATATTGCAAAAAAATAACATAATCATTATGAAGTCTAAAAATATCGGCTCTAGTAGTACTACGAGGAACACCTTTAAAAAAAAGATTATATACTCTTTGAATATATGTAATTAAATATGAAGAAGAAGCAAAAGAAAAAGGTAAACAACCTCCGACAATCATTTTTGCTAATTCAATGCGATCCTTTTTTGGATCGTACTTAGCCACCCCCCAATTAATGGATTAAGTTGTTGTTGACCGGGTTCTAAATCAGAGACAACATTTCATTGTGTCGTATGATCGTGTTTTATATGTCTACCTATAGTGCCCGTCCCCCCGTCACCACCCCCTGTCTTATGTTTATAAGTTCTCCCATAAATATTACATCTAACTCTATCAGTACCCACAACTTTATCATAAAAGAGCCACACTTTACTCATTTTTTTTCTTGCTACTGGTTCTGGTAAAGTAGGTCTACGACTACGACTACCACTAGCATGCAATATTGTGAAGGAACACTAGTAGGTGTAGGAGGTTCTTGTTCTTCAAGTTCAACAATATTATCTAATTGAACGTTATCATATTCATTATCTTCTATTCCAAAATCTTCTTGCATTTGATCATAATCTATATTTTGATTAGATGATGAAGAACCTATAGATTTTTTACCCCTTGAACTAGATTTACGGCGCAGTCCCGACGCAATTCCCCTTAGTAAAGACATTATAAAATATTTAAATAATCAACAAATAAATATGACAATTTAATAAAATAATTAGAGAATGAAACGAGTGTACTAAACTTCGGGATTCAGAATTCAATTGAAACTCGAAACTCGAAGCTCGAAGTCTTGCGTCTTGCTACTTTGAATTTGAAAACTAATAATAATAATAACTTGAAAATTGATAATAAAGATGATTAAGAGAGTATGAGAAATTGAGAATAAGAGAATTGAGAGAAATGTTGTGTGATAAAAATGTAGAGAATTTATAGATTTTTTAAAGGATAAAAATGTAATTAAAAAAAATAATAAAAAAAACAAAAAAAAAGGAAAAATGCAGCCAAGCGGTCGAAATGACCGTTGGCACAGCCCCCCCCACCCCCACCCCCTCCCAATGGTAACAATACTGTTTGGGTCACTGTGCAATTTTTTTTTAAATTTTTTTGTGTTACCGGTCTGTCCGACGGTTAACATAATGAAACCGGTTTTAAGATTCTGGCGGGCCGGTCCGCCTTACAGTTTTTCTAACGATGCGGGTTGAGCCAACCCAAACCCCAATCCGGTAAGCCCTTACCGGGCCGGGCCGGTCCGGATTTTCTACCGAGTCAACCGGTCCGGTTCCGCGTCAATCCGGACCGGTAGACAGGTTTAGGAGTACTTATATGAAATGTGATTTTTACGAAAAAAAAGAAGTAAAAGGAATATCACAGCTTACATGTGCCAACAACATCGCGTGACTGGTCATTTTGCAATGCTAAAGTAAATAAAAGCTTATTCAACTTAATAGAATCATGGTGCCTAACTTCCAAAAGGTAAATAACAAATTAAACTTTGATATAACAAAATGTTCTCATTCCTCAACTAGTAAACTTATTATTTTCTTGTTTTTATCTTACTCTTTTCTAGTTTGGAAAATAATATTCCTATACTCCTAGCAGTACCAAATATTAGTCATTTTCGCAAATTAAATTTACTTTAAAATATTTGACGTTTTAGAAAAAATAAAAAGTCCTTTATTGCTTTTCTCCAAATGTACCTTAATTTGTCTCTATTATATATACTCCCACCTTTTTTTATAAATATGTAAAATTCATTCAGAAGTCAGAACCACATTTTAGGGCCTTTCACATGAAACTTCATTCACTATAATGCCCAACTTTTTAATTTTCCTGCAGTTTTTCAAAAGAAGCGTGAGGAACGCAATAAAAGCAAGCAAAATGCCAACCTAATTAACAGTCCAAAATGCACTTGCTTAAGAGCGTGCTTATGTGCCAAACTTTCCCACCATGTACCACTTTCCTTAGCATCTCAACTTTGAAAAAATCCCTTCATTATACAAAGTCATACCTATATTTCCATTATTCCATACCCCTAACCTCAACCAAAATGGCCTTCAACAAGCCTAAAAAGCCCCTTATTTCTCTTAAATCCAGCCTTTGCACCACCCTCTTTTTAATTGTTCTTTTCACCATTCCATCTCTTCTCCTCCTCCATACTCCTAGTAACTCCATTTGCACCATCACTTCTTCGAAAATCAAGTCTTGGTCCGGTGATCTACGTGATGCTGAGTTTTCATGGAACCGCTTGAAGTTCCACGATAACGACTCCCCGTTGAAAACTCTAAAAATCGCGGTTTTTTCTAGGAAATGGCCTATGAGTGCAACCCCTGGTGGCATGGAGCGCCATGCCTATACGTTGCACATGGCTATGGCACGTCGTGGCCACAAAGTACACGTCTTCACTTCACCTCCTGCGGAGCATGATACTCCGATTGCATCACATATGATCGATCAAAATCCAAAATTTTCACCGTTTATTCATATGCATGAGGGCGAGGCAGGGAGATGGCGTTACAATAAGGCATGGGAGCAATATGAAGAGGAAAATGAGAAAGAACCATTTGATGTAATTCACTCAGAAAGTGTGGCATTGCCTCATCATGTAGCTCTTGGCCTTTCGAATCTCGTGGTATCATGGCATGGGATAGCTTTAGAGAGTGTACAATCGAGCATCTTCCAGGATTTAGCCAGAAATACTAACGAGCCTATGTCCTTAGCTTTCAATCAAAGCCTACAAGGAATGATCCCAAAAGTGCTAACTGAAATTAGATTTTTTCAAAACTATGCACACCATGTAGCCATAAGTGATAGTTGTGGTGAAATGCTTAGAGATATCTACCAAATTCCAAGAAGAAGAGTCCATGTGATTGTCAATGGAGTTGATGAAGAAGAATTTTGTGAAGATTCAAAACTAGGCCATGATTTTGTGTCCAAAATAGGTGTGCCACAAAATGCAAGCATAGTACTTGGTGTAGCTGGAAGATTAGTAAAAGATAAAGGGCACCCTTTACTTTATGAAGCATTTTCACAACTCAAAGAAAAATACTCTAATGTTTATTTAATAGTTGCTGGCTCTGGACCTTGGTTACAAAGGTACAAAGATTTAGGACCTCAAGTTATAGTCTTAGGTTCAATGGATCCATCAGAGTTAAAAGCATTTTATAACTCAATAGACATTTTTGTGAACCCAACACTTAGACCACAAGGCCTTGATCTTACATTAATGGAGGCAATGATGAGTGGGAAACCATTATTGGCTTCAAGATTTCCTAGTATAAAGGGAACAATTGTTGTGGATGATGAATATGGATTTATGTTTACACCAAATGTGGAGTCATTGGTAGAAGCACTTGAAAAAGTAGTTGAAGAAGGAAGAGAG
The DNA here is from genome assembly GCA_029844215.1 of Przewalskia tangutica. Taxonomy (NCBI): domain Eukaryota; kingdom Viridiplantae; phylum Streptophyta; class Magnoliopsida; order Solanales; family Solanaceae; genus Przewalskia; species Przewalskia tangutica. The sequence continues at coordinate 135,657,911 of CM056718.1, read as the reverse complement.
AAATTAGCAAGAAGAGGAAAGGCTTGTAGGGTGTATGCAGCTTCTATGTTCAGTGCAAAGAAGATGGCTTTGGCTTATGAGAGATTGTTCCTTTGCATTAAGAATGAAACATTTTGTACCTACCATTAATTACTTGTTTCTTACTCTTTTGGGAAAATATTTGATGTTATTTGTTATTTATTAGTAATTTTCATGACGGATATATATATATATAGAAGCAGGGCCGTCTCAAATATTTTGGGTCATGTTCTAATCCATAAAAATGAACTCTTAATATAAGTAAATATACGATTTCAATAATTAAAAAATATTTTAACTAAATCTGCTCACGCCTCACAGCTGCGTCTGCAGATTAAAAAAAGTCATTGCCCACTGGTAAATTTTTTTGGGCTTGCTATATTTTTTGGGTATATATGAGTTATTATATTTTGTGGAGGCCCCTAAAATCTTTAGGTCCTGTGTTATAGCACAGTTGGCACAGGCCCAAAGACACCCCTCTATAGAAGTTCTCTGATATCTCTGCCTTTTTTTTTTTGTTAATTTCTGACTCAATCTTAATTGTATTTGGTTTTGTTTTTCATATAGAACATAATTGCGTGATCTTAGCCAAAAAGAGAATGTGCCATGCTGTTTTGTGGACACTTAATCAGAAGGTTATTCCGCTACAAATGTAATAGGAGGGCCTTGGAGCAACTTAAAGTTCTTTCTGTTGTGACTTATAGGTCACGGTTTTGAGGGCCCGAGGGATGGAATTAATCATTGCTATGGTTCTTCCCCGGACCATGCATTAATGCGAAATGCTTCATGCATCGGACTGCCTTATAAGCAATTGAACCTTTTATTAAGTCTCTGCTCAATTGATCTTGTTAAATATACATACAATATACATATGATATACATGTATATTAGTGATTAGTCAAAGCAGAGAAAGGCTTGATCACGGTAATTAGTCAAAGCCGAGAAAGGCTTGGTCAAAATAGAAGATTTGGTAAATACTATAAGTTATTATTGTACCTTAATTAGTCTTGTACACTTTATCATAATTGTATTATTAGTCTCCAAATAGAATAAGGTTTTACGAGTAAAATAGGAATATGATTCTACTATTTGTAAAGTGTATAAATTGTCTTTCAAGTAATGAAAATAATCAAAAGATTATTTCTTTCATGTTATCAGAAGTCTAGATTCTTCTCCTTGCTTCCGCAAATTCATGATATCCGTGCAAATCCCCCCCTCTCGGTTTCTTCAATCCGAGACCTTCCTCTCATCTTGAAAATTTTTGTCCTAAGTTTGTTCTCTTCACCATGACTGATAAGAACACATTTCATTCCGCCCTCACGGTTTCTAACATCAAAAACGTTCTTTCTATTATTATTGACCTAGAAAACATTCAATAGGGGACATAGACAAAAATATTCAAGATTCATGCAATGACACATCAAGTTCTGCATTACATAATCCATCCGGCTACTAATACGGAGGGTGATACGGAGGCTACAGAGGTTGTGCCCACCAAAGCGGATGATCCAAAATTATGAGTCACGCTTGACGCAAAAGTTCTCCAATGGATTTATGCCACTATCTCTATGGACCTTTTACAGACGATTATGGAACCTAACTCGTCAGTTATGGCGGCCTGGAATTGATTGCGTGATATCTTCCAGGATAACAGTCATTCCCGCATTGTCACACTTGAACATGAATTTTCTCAAGTCGCTATGGAGAATTTTTCAAACGTTTCATCTTATTGCAAATGACTCAAGGACTTGGCAAATCAACTTCGCAATGTGAGTGCTCCTGTTACTAATAGTCGTATCATTCTACAGATGGTTGCAGGCCTATCCGAGACCTATAACGGCGTTGCTTCGATTATTCATCAAAGTAACCCTCTCCCAGAATTCTATCAAGCACGCTCCATGCTTACATTGAAAGAAGTCAGTTTGGATAAAAGAGTCGCTACTACTTATCATCCCGTGGCCATGATGACAATACCCACACATTCTCCGGGATTTGTTGACAATTCTAGCCAAAACCGTGGCAACGGTGGTGGCCAAAAGGGGAAAAATCGCAAAAATAATCGAGGTGGCAACAAGGGTGGTAACCGAAACAATGGTGGCGGGAGTGGTGGACCTCAGTGGTCAACCGCAACAATATTGGGCCCTGTAGTGGGCCCCGAGGTATGGAACTGGAGTGGGTCGAATAGGCCACAGAATGACGTGAATTGGAGCGGGCAGTATGGGCCTAACAGTACCACGGGTCCAGCAAATTTCCCGGGAAACTGGGTCTCTTTTCCCTACTAGCCCAGGCCCGGGTTCTCGGGTCCTGTCTCGGGTACCATGCCAAGTTATGGGCTGGGGTGCTTGGGCCTCGGCCTCCGCAAGCCCATCATACAGCAGGCCCCACACCGACTGATATTGAAACTGTAATGCACACACTTGGATTAAATCAACCGGGCCCAAATTGGTACATGGACACTGGAGCTACTACTCACATGACATCCGACCAAGGTACTCTCTCGTCTTATTCCAATTTGAGCAGTAATCGTGGTATAATTGTTGGTAATGGTAATTCAATTCCAATTAAAAGTTATGGTCATAAAACTTTGTCTCCTCCCCATCCACCACTTGTCTTGAAAAATACCCTTCAAGCCCCAAAATTGATTAAAAATTTAGTGTATATCCGAAAATTCACAACTGATAATTGAGTTTCTATTGATTTTGATCCTTTTGGATTTTCTATGAAGAATTTCACGATGGGGAGTCCACTCATGAGGTGTGACAGTAAGGGCAATCTTTATCAAATCACACCAAGTCTCGGTTTCTCGCGTCCAGCCATGCCTTCAACTTTTGCAGCTCTTGTTCCTTCCTTGTGGCATGCTCGTCTAGGTCATTCAGGATCATCTATTTGGTCTGTCTTAGATAAAAATAAACTTATTTCTTGTAAGGGTACGCGTAGTACTCCGAATTGTCAATCTTGTTCCTACGCAAAATTGTTAAGTTGCCATTTGTAGACTCTACTTCTCATACTTTAATGTCATTTGATATTATTCATAATGATTTATGGGCGTCTCATGTTCTGAGTTCTACGGGTCATCAGTATTATGTTCTATTTTTAGATGATTATTCTAAATTTTTATGGACTTTTCCAATAGCGAAAATTTTCAAGTTTTTTCCATCTTCTTAAAATTTAGAGTATCAATTAGAACTCAATTCGAACGGAAAATAAAAAATATTCAATGTGATAATTGCAAGGAATATGACAATGGGGAGTTTCGGGAGTTTTGTGCGAAAAATGAGATCAATTTTCATTTTTCTTATCCTCACACGTCTTCATAAAATGGAAAAGCCGAACGTAAAATTCGTACCATTAATAACATTATCCGCACTTTATTGATCCATACTTCCGTACCCCCGTTATTTTGGCATCATGCTCTAAATATGGCTACAGATATTCTTAACATCCTTTCATCCAAAGGTTTGACATATTCATCCCCTCTTCAAATTTTATATAATAAGACTCCCTTGTATTCACATCTTAGAGTCTTTGGGTGCTTGTGTTATCCATTTTTTCCGTTCACCACAATTAACAAACTTCAGGCCCGGTCTATCCCTTGTGTGTTTTTGGGTTATTCGTCAAATCACTGTGGTTATAAATGTTTTGATTTATCATCTAATCGAATAATTATTAGTCGTTACGTAATATTTGATGAGTCCCAATTCCCATTTACTAAGGTAAATAGTCCCGTGACTAGTTCATATAATATTTGGATGATGGTATATCCCCATATATTATTCACCATTTTTCAGACATATCCCGCACCAAAAATTCTCCAGCGGGCCCACTTCCCGCTAGTCCCACGCCATCGGTACCAATGACCCGCATCGTCATCGAGCGAGCCGGTTTGGGCGACCCGATGCAATACTTGAATTGGTCCATTCCGTGTCACTGTTTCCTGGGCGGCGTACTCTTGCTGTGATCGGCCGTCACGTCTCCCGAAAATTCCCAAAATTCACCCAATCCAGCTCCGAGTCATGAACCAGTCACCCGAGGCCAACGAGGTAATTTTTAAACCAAAAAGACATTTAAATTCTAATATTCTTAAATCACTATTACTCTGTAATCATGTGTCTGCTTTAAATGATCCAAATTGGAAGATTGTCATGACCGATGAATATAATGCTCTTATTGTTAATAAGAAGTGGGAGTTGGTACCCCTATCCATCTAGTGTTAATATTATTCGGTCTATGTGGATTTTTGCTCATAAGGATAATTCTGATGACTCTTTTGTGAGGCATAAAACTCGTCTTGTAGGTGATGGTAAGACTCAGAAGGTTGGTGTTGAGTGTGGTGAGATATTTAGTCTGGTGGTCAAGCCAACTACCATCCGTACAGTACTCAACTTGACTCTATCGAACACATGACACATTCATCAGTTGGATGTGAAAAATATTTTCTTACATGATGATCTCAAGGAGACAATTTATATGCATCAACCCTTGGGGTTTAGGGATACCAAATATCCACATCATGTCTGTTTATTAAAAAAGTCCTTATGCATTCCCCACGGGCATGGTATAAGAGGTTTGCAGACTTTGTGTCGACTATTGGGTTCTCTCACAACATGTCTGATAATTCGTTATTCATATATCGTTGTGGTTCATCATTGTCTTAAATACTCTTATATATGGATGATATTATCTTGACAACTTCATCTGATGCATTACGCCAGTCTATCATGACAATACTCAGTTCTGAGTTTGCTATGAAAGACTTGGGACCCTTGAGTTATTTTTTGGGGATTGTTGTCACTGGTTATGCAGTTGGATTGTTCTTATCACAGAGAAAGTATGCAGTTGTGATCATTGAGAGGGCTGGGATGTCATCATGTAAGTCCACTTCCACTCCATTTGATACTAAACTCAAGTTAGCTCCCCATATGAGGATCCGACCCGATATCGCAGTCTTGCAGAGGCCCTTCAGTATCTTACGTTCACGCGGTCTGATATTACATATGTCATGCAACAGGTGTGTTTGTTTATACATGATCCCAAGATTGAGCACATGAATGCGCTCAAACGCATTCTTAGGTACATCCAGGGGACACTTGATTACGGTTTGCATTTGTATCCTTCATCGACGTCTACACTTATCTCCTATACAAATGCTGATTGGGGTAGTTGTCTGGATACCAGACGATCTACGTCTGGCTATTATATGTAAGTCATTGTCAAGTGTCCCCTGGATGTACGGAATAATATGTTTGAGCGCATTCATGTGTTCAATCCTGGAATCATGCATAACCAAACACACCTGATGTACGATATATGTAATATCTGGTCTCGTGAACGTAAGTTCTGAAGAACTCTGCGAGCTGCGATAGCAGTCGAATCCTCGTAAGGTGGCGAAGTTGCGACACCTAACACGGGTTTAGTATCAATCGGAGTAGAAGTGGACTTACATGATGACATCTCAACCTCTACCGATGATCTCGATGCATCTTTCCATGGGATAAGAACAACCACTGCGTGGCGGTGACAACAATTCCTAAAAAGTAACTTAAGGCCCCAAAATCTTTCATAGCAAACTCAGAACTGAGCATTGTCATGATAGACTGACGTAATACATCAGAAAAGGCAGTCAAAATAATATCATCCACATATAACATTATATAAGTCAATGAAGAACCACGACGATATATGAACAATAAATTATCAGACCTGCTGTGAGAGAGCCCAATAGTCAAAACATAGTCTTCAAACCTCTTATACCAAGCCCGTGGAGACTGCTTAATTCCATACAAAGACTTCTTCAACAAGCAGACATAATGAGGATATTTGGGATCCCTAAATCCTAAGGGCTAATGCATATAGACTAGGGTTGTTCATAACAATCTGATCCGGGATCGATTGATCCGATCTGAAAAATCGGATATCTGATAAGCTTTTTTTAGTTTCAGATATTGCGGATCGGTTACGGATCATAATTTCTTTGATTTTGGATACCCGAAATATCCAAAAATCTGAAATATCAATTACTTTTCATTGGGCTACCTGCTACTTATCCGAATATCTCATTGGCCCAAATACTTTTGTGGTCCATCCGACAATTTCTTTATTTCGTTGTCTTCAAGGGTTTTGAGAGAACTGAAAAGTTCACCACTTCATAGTTCACCCGCCGCACTCCATCCGAGATTTTGACAATCAAAGACCTTCGAAAAGGGTTCTTCACCCGCCGCACTCCATCAAATATCAATTACTTGTGATGTATGATTGTGAGAAGTTCTTCGAAAATGGTTCTTCAGATAATTTCTCATGGCTGCTTCGAAAAGGGTTTTTCTATGTGATTGTGAAAAGGGTTCTTCTATATGATTATGAAAAGGGTTTTTTTTTTTCGTTTGTTACATGTCTTCTTCGAAGCACCCTTGCTTGTCTTCAAGGGTTTTTTGTTCCTCATCTTTTGTAGTTATGAGAAAATAACAGAACAATGGTTTTTCGTTTGTTACCTCATTTTTGCTTGCGCTGGATTTCGGCCACAATGAGTTAATTTACTAATTTTTCACTTTTTTAGTTTATTAATCTTTGGGAGATAATGGTGTATTTAGTTGATATTGGTAATGGTGACTAGTGTATGTTTAGTTGTTGGGAGCTTAGTTGGTATTGGTTATAGTGAAAAGTAGGATGTTTAGTTCTTGGGAGCTCTGAAATTAGAGAGATATATGTTCTTTTAGTGTTTGAGGTCGAGGATAAACGCCATTTCGTTTTGGTAATTGGTTTTTACCACATCAAGAATCTTGATTTTAGGACCTACCCCTTTTATTATTACTAAGAAAATGTTGTGGTTTTGACACTTATTTCTGTTCATAGAAATATAATTAGTTGAAAGTGCAAGTGTTTGAATTGTTGTTGGAGTCTGGGAAAAGTTGTGAATCTTGTTTTGGGGCAAATATGGAAGAAAAAGATTTCGGATCATATAAATTTCGGATATTCGGTTATTCGATCCGAAAATTTCAGATATCCAATTTTTTTCGGATCGAATTCAGATCATAATTTTACCGATCCAAAATGAATACCCCTAAATAGACTGTCTCATTGAGATCACCATGTAAGAAATCATTATTCACATCTAACTGATGGATGAGCCATGCTTTCGAAAGAGCCAAGATGAGCACAGTGTGAATGGTAGTCGGCTTGATCACTGGACTAAATATCTTACCACAATCCACACCAACCTGCTGAGTCTTACCATCACCTATAAGACGAGTCTTATTCCTCACAAACGAACCGTCATAATTGTCCTTATGAGTAAAAATCCACACATACCGAATAATATTAATATTAGATGGACGGGATACCAACTCCCACGTCTTATTATCAATAAGATCATTATATTTATCGGTCATAGCAATTTTTCAATTCGATTCATTTAAAGTAGACACAAGATTACGGGGCAGGGGTGATTTAAGAACATTAGAATTTAGATTAAAATATTATTTTGGTTTAATAATACCCCGTTGACTATGAGTGATCGGTCTATGACTCGAGGAAGAATTGGGTGGATTTTGGAAAATATCGGGACACGATACGGACTGGCCAGTAGGAAGTGGGCCTGCTGGCCTAGAATTGGAAACTAAAATAGTGCATGAAGTCGAGACTGGTCCAGTTTCTGAATTGGGTTGGACAAGTGACCCAATTATGTAAATTGGGGCAGAAGCGCAAGTCGAGCGGAAGCAGGGGTGAGCAGTGCAGTGTTACACCGTAATTTGTGGCATATAAGTGAGGAAAAATGAGTCTTTGTGAATTTGAGCCGTGGCCGCGATCTTGAAACTTGAGGCTGCGAAATTTGAACCGCGGTGCCCGTTCGTAATCTGCATGGTCGATGCGGGAATTTCCAAATCAGATATTTTTTAGAAGGGAAATACAAGTGGACAAGTGGGGTTCATGAGTCCCCCTCCACTTGTGATATATACACATGGTATTATACAAGTCTTGCAAGACTTGGTCTCACAAATATCTTCTCCCTCAAACCTCTCTTCTCTCTTCCTTCTCCTTGAAATTTTCGAAAATACCATGGCCAAGTGAGGAACAAGATCAACTCTTTTCCAAAGATTAAGCTCCTTAACTAAGTTCTAATCCAAGATTAATACTCCAAACAGTGGGTCACGGTTTGGCCGAGAATATGCCCTAAAACCCCTAGGCTTGGAGATGAACTTGTTGGAAGAAAACATGAAAGCAAGATGGTTACAAGTTTGTAGAGGATACGTGTGTGTTGTTGTGACTTGAAGAAGTGGTGCAAAGTGAAGCAGTGGCCGTGTGAAGTAGGGATTGTTTTGGGCTAAAAGTTAAGGTAGGATTTCTTCTTCCTCTTTAAGGATAATGAAAGTTATATGATGTTGTAGTTAAGAGATGAACTGGTGTTAAGTGAAACGGAGAATAAGAAGTGCATGTCACAGTCTTGGCAAGTTAGCCGATTCTGGACAGTTTTACTATATTGGATTCGATGGTTGTTATTATCGTCACTAACTGCATGTTAAAATGAAGAAAATCTTGTTATTGAAAGTTGATATGGTTTATATAAAATTGTTGAAACATGTATCGGATTTTAAGGAGTTATGAAAAGGGCTTTGGTATTGGTTGTTGGTCGAGACTTCATGAAACTGTTAGATATTGTTGTGTTGTTTTAGGGACTGTTTTGTGGAGTTATAATGCTGGAAATTTAGTTACAATTACGCATGTTTAATGTGGTAATTGCTAACGTATGTCCTAAAGGAATAAGGGTATAGAAATGTGTAGAAGACTTCACATTTTACCCTCATTGTTGTTAGAATGTGGACTATTTTTATGGACTGTTTTTATATGGATTAAGAGGCCGGATTAACATGTGAAGTAGGTGTGTCAATCACCTTGGTTGATGTTGAACTACCCTTAATTGGTACTTTGTTATTGATGTTATTGGCCTTGTTTGAAAGTTGTGGATGTGGCATATAGGGGAAATGTCGCCCAAATTTTTATATGAAAGGAGAGTCATTATGTGGTATAGCGTATACTAGTATTCATGAAGTTGATAGACGTGTTATTGTTGTTATAGGTTGAAGTACTAATTGAGACGTATTCTACTTATCGTGTTGATATAGCCGATAAGGTATGTGAACTATCATTTCTTCTTTTGGCATGTTCTACGTGTGAACTATAACTGTGGTATTGCTCCATAGTTTACTCTACTCTTAGAGGTTAAGGAATATTCATGTTATTGATTCTATGCTAAAAGCATGTCTAAAGTGTTCCTAAGTCCTTATTAAGGCATATGAGACATATGTTGATAAGAGTTTTTAGTAAGCATGAGAGTCGAGTTGACTCTGCTTACTTAAAGGAATTGTTAAGTATTAAGTGCTGAAACTGGTTTAATAAGTAAGTAAATATGATATTAGTAGATGTGTTAAAACAATCCATTACAGCGTTAAGTGAAAAAGGTATCGACAAACGATTATTATATTAAAATGATTAGAATGCCATCTGCATAGAAACTAAGATATAACCAATTTATTTTACATTTGCTAGTTCACAGCTGATTAGATAAGATCTTTATAAAAAAAAAGATAAATTACTCACAGCCCTTATAAGAATTAATTAGGAAAATTCGGATCTGTTATCGCTATTCAGATGTTTCCATAATGTTAGCCATATGAGCGAGATTATCGAGTTGGTACATACGACAAGCGGTATGTGAAACTCTTCCTTCTTTTTTTGACATGATTTATATGAAGAGAGTGCACGACGGACGTACATAGTTCTATTGGATCTTAATCCTTAATAATACATGAGATATAGTGCCTTGATTTTCCAAATGATGGTTTCGAAATGATACATGACATGATAGTGCCTTGAGTTTTCTAAAATGAAAGTTCATTTTAAAGATGATTTTATTGAGAGTCAAAAGATGATTTAAATTGCACAAGGATGCTCACGATAGCTATTCGTGCAAGGGTTATTATTCCATTCCACCGAGTCTCATAATGGGCCGGCAATGTTTATATGATTTCACCGAGTCCAAAAATGGGCAGGCAATGTTCACCGACTCCCTCACTAAAGGGCCGGCAATGTTATATGTATTATGATTCCATGGGCATGATTCCATGATGCGAGTATAGATACTCATGGCAGTCATTCACAGATCCTAGCACTTGTTCATCGAGTCCCTTGCTAGAGGGTCGACAATGTTTATATGTATACATATGAGGATGATGATCTCACTGAGTCCCTCACTAAAGGGTCGGGACACGTTATACTGATGATTCTACCGAGTCCCTCACTAAAGGGTCGGGACACGTTATAGGTACAAGACATGATGGTTATATGGACTGAGTCCTAGAATGAGTCGGGATACATTATAAGTAGATAGGAATCCACAGTTATATGGACCGAGTCTCAGAATGGGCTGGGATACGTTATATGGACAAACATCTATGATTTTGATATAACTCTCTCACTTTTCAAAAAGGCACAGTTGACTCTCTATTTTTAAAAGGTACAGTGGACTCTCTATTCGTACAAGGTACATTTGACTCTTATTTTATATGACACGGTGGATCTGGTATTTTGATTATCATATTTGTCTCTGTCATCTTTTGTCCAACTATGATCTTATTTACTGTACTTATGTTTACATACTTGGTACATGTTTGTACTGACCCCCTCGTGGGGCTGCGTTCATGCCAACAGGTATAGGTACTCAGTTTGGTGATCCGCGAGCTTAAGATCATTGCTCAGCTTTTTGGGATAGCTCCATTGTTCCGGAGCTTGTCATTTTGGTACAGATCTTTGATTAAAGACTCATGTGTATTCAGGGGTACGACGGGGCCTTGTCCCGTCACATTTCTTTATCTTACTCTTAGAGGTCTATAGACAGGTGTGGGTGGTAAATGTGTATTTGGACATGTACAGTTGTAGTTCGTTTGGATAATTCTATGTACAGTGGCGGCCTTGTCGGCTTGCATGTTTTATATTAAGAGTTGGCTATTACAGTTCAGGGGACAGGATCCCTTTGTTATGTGATTATGAGTTTTTCTTAAGCTTCCGTTGGTTATACGTGATGTATGGGTATAAGGGTGCCCAGGTAGGGCACCAGTCTCGGCCCGTCGGTTCGGGTCGTGACAGGTAGGGCCAGCGGACAGTGGGCCCATTGGCGGATTTTGGGTGCGGGATAGGTCCGAAAAATGACGAATAATATACAGGGAGACATCATCATCTAAAAAATTATACGAACTACGCACGAGACTACTTACTTTTGCAAACGGAAATTAGGATTCATAAAAAATAACATAGCGACTAATGATTATTTTATTAGGAGATAAATCAAAATATTTGTAATCACGATGATTAGACGGATAACCCAAAAATACACATGAAGTAGAACGTGCCTAAAGTTTGTTAATTGTGGTGGACGGAAACAACGGATAACACAAGCACCCAAAGACCCTAAGATGAGAATATGAAGGAGTCTTATTGCATACGATTTGAAGGGGGATGAGTAGGTCAAACCTTTAATAGGAAGAATGTTAATAAGATATATAGTCATTTGAAGAGCATGATGACAAAAAAAAGGGGGTACGGAAGCATGAACCAATAAAGTTTGTACAATGTTATTTATGGTACAATTTTTGCGTTCGACTTTCCCATTTTTTGAGGACGTATAAGGATAAGAAAAATGAAAATTAATCTCATTATCATCACAAAATTCCGAACACACCCCATTATCGTATTCTTTGTCATTATCACATTGAATATTGTTTATTTTCCGTTTAAATTGGGTTCTGATGAATGCTCCAAATTTTAAGAAAGTGGAAAAAACATGAGATTTTTTCCCTATCGGAAACATAAAATTTAGAATAATCATCTAAAAAGAGAACATAATAACGGTGACCCAAAGAACTGAGAACAGGATATGTCCATAAATCGCTATGAATAATATCAAATGACATTAGAGTCTACAAACGACAATCTAACAATTTTTTCCTAAAGAACAAGATTGACAAATCAGAGTACTACGCGTACCTTACACGATTCTTTTTTTATTTTTATCTAAGGAAGACAAAATAGATGATCTCTTACTATCACATCTCATGAGAGGAACTCCCGTCTTGAATCCTCACAGAAAACCCAAACAAATCAAATTCAACAGAAACAAAATTATTAGTTGTAAATTTACGGACAAACACTAAATTTTTAATCAATTTAGGGGCATAAAGTATATGTTTTTAGATAAGAGGTAGATCGGGGGGGGGGGGGGGGAGATAAAGTTTTATGATCATAACCACAAATCGGAATTGAATTACCATTATGAACAATTATGTCACGAGGGTTGCTCAAATTGGAATAAGACGAGACAATACGTTGATCGGATGTCATGTGTGTGGTTGCTTCGGTGTCCATGCACCAATTTGGGTCTGGTGGAGTTAATCCAGGTGTGTGCATAGCTACTTCAATATTGGACGGTGTGGGGCCCACTGCGTGATGGACCTGCAGAGGCCGGGGCTCAAAAACACTTGAATTTTGTCTCAGCCCCGAGTTGCTTCGGGAACCACTGGCCCAGTTGGCATTGGCATTGGGCCGATAGGGTTGCTGGGAAGTCCACTGGCTGGACTCGGTGATGAATAAGGGTCGTTGGGCCTTCGCCATCGCCTGGCGTGCCCACGACCGGGGGCCTGGGTGAGACCAATGGTACGGTGGCCTCATCACGTTGGATGGGCCAACGCCCGGTATTTTGGCCTCCGCCACTATTTCAGAAACCACCGTGCTTGTCCATGCGGTTTTTGCCATTATTTTCCGAGTATTCTTGCCGCCACCGTGAGCATGATTTGGGCCCAAATTATCAACAAAACCAGGAGAATTTATGGAGAATGTCATCATAACTACGGTACTATTACTAGTAGCCGCCTTTTTGGCCAAGCTGGCTTCTTTGAGCGTAAGCATAGAACGAGCATGATAAAATTACAGAAGAGGACTGTTCTGACGAAGAAGCGTGCCAACATCACTATAGGCCTCAGATAGGCCTACAATCATTTGGAGAAATAAGGAAAGTGGCATAGCTTTTCAGATTATATACAGTATAAGCTAATTCAGAAAAATATGATTTTATAATTTGATTATAATCTTGAGTCCGGAAAAATACTTTTCTACTTGCCGGAAAAATATGATTTTATAATTTGATTATAAGCTTGAGTCCGGAAAAATACTTCTCCACTTTTATAAATTAGCTAGTTTTATCCTTCGTTACAAGTTATGATCATAAATATCTCTTTCGTTAGCAAAGTTCATAAAAATACACCTCATTTAAATAAACCCCAAATCAACCCAAATAATCTGATCCTCTTTTAACCCGGCCACCTAATTTTTTTATATGAATGCCACTAACAGACTTAGGGTGTGTTTGGATTAGCTTCTGCAGAATTGATTCTGACAGAAGTGATTTATGTTTAGATGCAACAATGTAAAAGTGATTCTTATAATTGATTTATGTTTGGATAGTTTTGATCAAAATTGATTTTGAATGTAGAATTACCAAAATGGACATACATATAAATAAAAATATACATATAAATAGATGGGAGTATGTAAATAAAAATTACAAATAGATGATAGAATTTAAAGTACAATATAGTACTTAAATATTAGTAGAATATTATTACAATACTAATTTAAAGTGCAAATAGTATTTAAATATTATTACAATACTAATTTTGCAATACTAATAATACATTATAGAAAAAGGAACAATATTATACTTAATAGTTATTTTAAAAAGTACATTGAAATCGGTTTTCAGTTAAAATTGTAGAGCACATTTTACCGTATTTTTCGGGACTAGCTTCATTTATATTAATAATACATTATAGAAAAAGAAATAAAATTATACTTAATAGTTATTTTAAAAAGTACGTTGAAATCGATTTTTAGTTAAAATTGTAGAGCACATTTTGCCGCATTTAAAATATTAATAATATTCGGAGTATTTGAAAGAAGACAATAGAAAAAGGAGAAGGATAATTCAAATGAGTTACAATATTCTCATTCCTAAGTACGAGAAATTTCCTAAAATTAACAATAACATACTCAAAACAGAACATGAGTAATATATTTGATTTTTTTTAGTAATTATTTCTAAATATTTAAAGAGAGTAATGAAAGTTGTATATTTGAATGTTTTTTTTAGTAATTATTTCTAGATAATTAAAGAGGATAATAAAAGTTGTATATTTGATTTTTTTTATTAATTATTTCTAGATATTTAAAGAGAGTAATGAAAGTGGATAGAGTTGTTGATGAAAATTAAAGAGGGTCAAACTGAAATTAATGACACTCAATAAGGAATTCGAAGCCGATTCACTCTAATAGCACTTAAAAGCTCTCACCCATATCCTTTGAGTAAACAACTCTGATGAAAACGGGCACTCCATAAGGAATTCGAAGAGATGATTCCCCCACTGTATGACGCAAATAGCATGTATGATCTAAAAGTGAATTCTGTTTCTCTCCTATTTATAAAATGTCAATGGAATGAGTCAAGGCTAATACCACCATTGAAATCACTCATGATGTATTGTCACATTATGTTGCTCCTTGAGGACTCTACTTGCAGAATAGGTTTTATCATATCTCCACTATCAGTATTCCATCAATTTCTGATAACTTGATGGACCTGACCTAATGGGATTTGTATCCCTGTTGCATTCATAAACACTCTCCAGACATCTTTTGCAAAATTGCACAAGTGTTGGTTGCATGCTTTCTTCATAATTAGGATTAGTACAAAAGAAGCACCTAGAAACCACATGTATTCCCATTCTTTGAAATCATCAGTTAGAAGCTTGAACTTCCATAGTCTCCAAAGAAAGAAGGAAATCTTGAAAGGTATTCCTTTTATCTACATTTGCTTGAAATCCTGTTTTTCTGTTTCTCTGTGCCTAATGATGTCCCAAGCACTATTCATCGTGAATTTTTCTGTGCTTGTTGGCATCCACCATGGCTTGTCCCAATATTCGTGTAGGTCCTCAATGTGAATTTCTGTTTGAATGTGATCAACTATGTCCTTTGGAAATGATTGTTGTAGAAGATCTTCCTTCCATCTTCCTTCCTCCACCAATTCAGCCACATCTTCTTGGAGGTGTTTACGTCGGGTTCGTACACACAACAGAATTTAAAAATTTATGTTTCAAACCCGATGACGGTCGAACTGCAGTATGATAAGTAATGGACAATACAAAGCACATAGTATAATGTAATACCTCGACAGAATACTTACATTATTGTAGCAATCAACCAAGCAGTTGATTCTCGATGCTTTGTGTAGTCCGAGGGTGCACACGCAAAAGTTCCTCAATTTGTAAGTTCTGAAACTGTGATGTAATTTGCTAAGTCAGGAATCCTAGAGATTCTGACAGAGCTTTAGAAGAGATTTACCTCTCTTAGGTTTGGTGTCTTTGGAATGGGAGGTAAGCCTCCTATTTATAGTTGAGAATAAGAGCTTTAGGGTTTTAGTTGGACCAGGCCCAACCGAAACAGACTGGGCAAAAATTTGCGGGCCGCCATACACGCTTGATCTTGCGCGTGTTCACGACCGCGGTCTCGAATCAAGCGCGGTCCGTCCCTATTTTCTGCCTATTTTCCCATTTTAATGTCTCGGTCATCAACCGAACATTTAGGTATAATCTCCTTTTAATTACATTCCTCAATCGACGGAACATTTGACTTAGTGTTACCCTTCATGCCTTTACATATTGTCACTAATTACATCAGGATCTTCACGGAACTCCTAGACTGCGCCGGAAGACGAACCCAATATGTAAAGTTTAGCTACACAAAATATGTGAACTGAACCTATATGTGAGAAGATAAAATCCCTTCATGCATGACACACTCAATCAAGCTTAGGATATGTCAAGTGTCTATTCAAATGGCTTGATTATTATAACTCATCTATATTAGTTGACAATAGGACCATGTCACAGACATGTCCAATGCATTGTCCAATGACTTAGTCAACCTAATACCATATGAGTACCTGAGTGTTCACTCGAATATAAATTCAAGGAATTAATCCTTTCTTGGCTCACATACCACCTTTAATCTACTTCGTAATGCACCCAAAAACAAGTTGTGTCTCAACCTATAAGACATTTGAGCTTAGGACAGGATCAAAGTACATTACTCCGTAAACAAGATGTTATTGACCACAAGTCTAAGGACTTTTATCTCCCACATGCCGATGACATTATAAACATATAACAAATAATGCATCAGCAGGGTATATCAATACTTCAGCAAGTATCCATGTATCCATCATGAGTTGACATAACTCATAGTAAGTGAGACATACTGCATCCACTAAGGATATGATGCAGACCACATGTCGACGTATCACATATCATCGATATCTCAATTTTGATGATCATTAGTCGAGGTAATTTAAGAGTTACGTTATAACATTAATTCTCACATCATTAATAAACACGTAACCTCTAGGGATGCATTTATAGAATTTTATAAACAATCAACTAATAATTCAATAAATGCAAATTGCCATAATATTAATCATCGTTAATATAAATATGAATGTGTATAAAGTACATTGTGTCCTAATATAGATTGTCTCTGGGACATACATATACTTTCAATCTCCCACTTGGCTTAGAGTCAATCACCAACACATCTAATACCCATGTTTTCAAAATGACCATTATGCTTCACCAAACTTAATGATTTAGTAAACAGGTCGACATACATATACTTTCAATATCCCACTTGGCTTAGAGCCAATCACCAACACATCTAATACCCATGTTTTCAAAATGACCATTATGCTTCACCAAACTTAATGATTTAGTAAACATGTCTGCTAGATTATTGTCTGTGTGAATATAATCTATCTTGATATCTTTAGCTTCCACCATCTCTCTCAGGATGTGGTACTTTCTTGGTACATGCTTATTTCTATTTTTTTATCTTGGTTCCTTTTCCTGTGCAATGGAACCAGTGTTGTCACAATAAATGGTTATTGGAAAACCAGCACTCGGAACAACCCCTAGTTCCTTCAGGAACTCAGAAATCACGACAACTTCTTTAGCAGCCTCCGATCCAAAGAATGTACTCGCTTGATGATCAGTGCGATGTAGTAGCCTATTTGGAACTCTTCCAGCTCACGGCTCCTCCATTGAAAATGAACGTGTAACCAGACTGAGATTTGAAATCATCAACATCTATCTGGAAACTAGCATCGATATACCCAGTGGCAACCATCTCATCAACTCCACCATAGACTAAGAAGTAATCTTTAGTACGCCTGAGGTACTTGAGAATACTATTGACTGATTTCCAGTGTTCCTCGCCAAGATTCTGCTGAAACTTGCAAGTCATACTAAGTGCAAAGACCACATCTAGCCTAATACAGGTCATGACATACATGATCGATCCTATAGCCGAAGCATATGAGATCCTCTTCATGCGCTCAAGTTCAATAGCATTAGAATGGCAACCCTTCTTTGATAACTTGATGCCTTGACCCATCGGAAGACCGTCTTTCTTGGAATCCTCCATTGAAAAGCGTCTAAGAACTTTGTCTATGTAGACTGACTGTGACAACCCTAACAATCTATTAGGTCTATCTCTATAGATCCTAATTCCCAGAATGTAGCAGGCTTTACCTAAATCTTTCATCATGAAGGTCTTGGACAACCAATCATTAACTGACTGCATGAGGGTCTTATTATCTCCCATTATCAATATGTCATCAACATATATTATAATGAAGACAATACCCTCATCCTTGCATTTGGAATAAACACAAGGATCCTCTTTGCTTCTGACAAAATCAAAAGATTTGATAGCATTGTCAAAGCAAATGTTCCAACTCCTAGAGGCTTGCTTAAGTCCATAAATGGACTTCTATAGCATGCACACAACATTTGGTCTGGACTCACATAAAAAAACCTCAGGTTTTTTCATATACATTTCCTCAATTAGATTACCATTGAGAAATGCTGTTTTGACGTCCATCTGCCAAATATCTTAATCATAGTGTGCAGCTATTGCAAGCAAAATCCGAATATACTTTCTCTTAGCCACCGGTGAAAAGGTTTCATCATAATCAACACCAGAACGCTGAGTAAAACCTTTAGCCACTAGTCTAGCTTTATAAGTATGAACCTTGCCAGATGCATCAATCTTCTTCTTCAAGACCCATTTGCATCCTATGGGTTTAACCCCATTTGGCAAATCAACCAAGTTCCACACTTGATTGATATACATAGATTTTATTTCGGATTTCATGACTTCTTGTCATATCTTCGAATCAATGTATAGCATTACTTCTTTATATGTTCTAGACTCGTCATCATCTGGAATATCTTGCTCACTTTGTGTTTCCACAAGTAGATTTAGTCTTTTCGGAGGACGATGAGATCTAGAAGACCTACAGAGTTGATTGTCTTGCAGTTCAGTTACAGGTATGTTCTGACTGTGAGTAGGTTATTGTGCGCTGGTCGATCCATCAACATTAGAGATATCAGGAATATCATTTTCATGTCTTTATTGAATGGGAGGAAATGCAACTGGTGCACTTGCTCCCAAGGTCTGTGCCGGTAGATCTTGCATTTCTGCATTACTCCTCGTTGCACTCTCACTGGCCGAACGAGGTACCCTAAATACCCAATCTTCGTCAGAAGCTCCCACTGAATTCTTGCCTTCATTATCGGGCAAGGATTCAACCTCTTTGTTACCTTGTTCTTGAATTTCTTCAAGTTCTATCTCCGTGCAACTCTCATCCTTGTAGACATATTCATCTTCAAGAAAAGTTGCGTTCCTAGAAATAAATGTCTTATGTTCTCCAGGAAGATAGAAATAGTATCTCTTAGTTTCCTTTGGATACCCAACAAAGTAACATTTCTCACTTTTAGATTCTAACTTATCAGTGATCAACTTCTTGACATATGCAGGACACCCCCAGGGCCTCATGTGTCTAAGTGATGGCTTTTTGTCACACCATACCTCATATGATGTCTTTTCGACTGATTTATATGAAACTCTGTTTAGAACATATATTGAGGTCAAAATAGCGTATCCCCAAAGGTATGTAGGAAGAGCTGAAAAGCTCATTATGGAACGAACCATGTCAAGCAAGGTTCGGTTTCTCCTCTCGGCAACACCATTCATCTGTGGTGTTCCAGGAGGTGTCCATTCGGAATGAACTCCATAAAGCTTTACGTAGTCAAGAAATTCTTTGCTTAAGTATTCACCCCCACGATCAGATCGGAGAGTCTTGATACTCTTTGAGAGCTGTTTCTCAACTTCACACTTAAACTCCTTAAACTTCTCAAAAGCCTCAGATTTGTGTCTCATAAGATACACATATCCAAACCTTGATAAGTCGTGTGTGAAAGTGATGAAGTAAGAGAAACCCTCTCTAGCTTGAGTCGAAAATAGTCCACATACGTCCGTATGTACCAACTCAAGCACCTCCTTGGCACAGATCCCCTTTCCAAAAAGAGGTTTAATGGTCATCTTACCTTTCAAACAGGATTCACAGTTACCATAAGATTGTAAGTCAAATGGTTCGAGGTAATTTAATTTCCTTAACCGTTCTATCCTTGTTTGATTGATATGACCAAGTCTGAAATGCCATAGGTAGGTAGAATTTCTTTCATTTAAATTAGCTATTTTATTTTGTACTTTAATTTCAATGATGTACATACCTTATCCACTAGAGGTAGAAGCATCTTGTGCTCTTCCTCCTAGTGCAGTGCAGTCATTTCTTCCAATGCCCTTCCTATTACAGTTAGGCATACATCCTTGGCCGGAATCACCTTTTCTTCTTCACATCTCCCTTAGGCTTCATAACTGAGGGCGCAGTGACTGCTTTGCCTTTATTCTTCTACCATTACTTACCTTTCAGCTTGGTCCGGCTAGAGGAGCTCATCATGAGCACAACTTTGCTCTTGGAAATTGAAGATTCAAAGGTTTTTAACATGTCATGCAGTTCCGGCAGAGGGTGGAAGTGACGTTACTCCGCAGCCTTATGCCAATCGAGGTTAGCCTTTCTATCAACCTTATCATTTTCAACACATTCTGAGACACTTGGCTCCCTTCATTTAGCTTACACTTGAAGAGTTCTATTAACACCTCAATTTCAAAGTTTGGAACTGAGAGTCATAGAGATTCTTCAAATGTTCGAGCATCTCGTTAGGGACCATGTTCTTATGTAGTCTCTGTAGTTCCACTGACATGGAAGACAACATGACGCATCGTGCTGAAGTGGCGTCATCTAGGTTCTTATGGTAGACTACCTTATCAAATGTGGCATATTTTACAGAATCATCAACGGACACTGTGGGGAATACTTTGTTCAATACGTATTTTATCTTTTCTTGCTTTTAGGACAATTCTTAAATTTCCTTAGCCAGTCTAGATAGTTCGGTCTGGTGAGTTTGTTCAGTTCAACGATAGGTTCGACATTTTGAAGTTTTGAAGATATAGATAGACTCAGGAAAATGCAATCAACATTCATTCTCCTAATTTATACACATTCATTATAGACTAATTTAACATGGACTTTTGTTTAATTAACTCCCACTATTTTTCATACTTCTACGATCTCATGGTAGAATACGGACCTAAATCAATATAAAGGTCATAATGGGCCAAGATCCAAACATATGTTATATCCGCGTTTGCTTTGGCTGATAACTTCAATAGCACACTTTGGTAGGTCCTCAACCAATTGTAAAACAACTCTACAACTCTTGGTTTGATTAAATATCTTTCATTTGAATCTTACGTCTTTAGATTAGTCCGACACTTTGGCGCCAAAATTCATCTAAACAAGTCAACCTCATTACACGACTGCATTTAAATGCCTAAGTAAATTTAGTCTTTGCAAGCAAACACTTTGGTGTAAATACCTACAAAAGTTTATCATCTACTTTCATTTTAACACATCTATGAAAGGGCATTGGTCCTCTTAGACTTAGAGCAAATGTTTTGGCGTAAATACATTTTATCGCCGAAAAGGACTTAGCACCCTAACAATTATAATGGACGACGCGTTATAATTAGACTTGTATTTAATGTTTGGGGAACATTTTTATTTTTCGGGGATTCATTCAAGATCAACAATCAAGTCATACATCATATGACATCCTATCATACAATTTTCTAAACACAATTAGATAGGAAACCATCAAACCCAATATGCATGATAAAAGATGGTTTTAATCACATATTGGACGCCGTCTACCCAGACAGTTATAGCGGTCATTTGAAATTAAACAATTACTGGGCGCCGCCTACCCAGACAATAATTGCGGACGCTATGCTAATAATTTAAATGCATCACATTTAACACTTAGCACTTTATATATTATTCAATAATATACTATTAATGATAACTATGAGTCTATCTGTCTAAACTCTATAATCTATGTAAATGCCAAATAGTCCCTAAACATTTTTTTGATTTTAAAATTATAATTTTCGGGAATTCTGTAAACTTTCAGAGTTTACACTTTAGTCCATCAAGAATTTAAAATTTAATTCTGAATCCTTATAAATTCATAAAAATGCAATTCTAAACTTCAGAAAATATTTTCAAATTTTTGGGACCTGTTTGCAATTTCCAAAACCTAAATCAACTTTCAGAAAACTTTCTTTAATTACAGATTTGCCCGAAAGGATCAAATTTGTTCGATTCAAAACTGAAACTTCTAAAACTTCAGATTCAGAATCTGAAACTTTTAAGTCTCTGTTTCTGATTTTCGATATTTTTTTGTTGTTGTCGTCGGCATCGCGGTGCCTCTGAGGCAGTTAGCTACTGGAATCTGCAAATTAATTAGCATCGCGGTCCTAACTGGTGGCACCACGGTGCCTCATAAATAGCGTCACATGCACCGCAGTCCCAACTTGTGGAACCGCGGTGCCTCGAAAGCTAATTGTCCGAAAAATTAATTTTAAGTTTCTGGATGAACAGCACCGCGGTTCCCATGAATAGGACCACGGTGCCTCTGGCTTCATCTGGGCAGCACCGCGGTATTCCAATTGTGGAATCACGGCGCCGCCATAAAACTCTAGCAGACACCGTGGTGCTCCATCATGGAACCACAGTGCCTCTCCTCCAGAATCACAAAATCCAAAATTTCCGAACCCCTAAAACTTGTTTAGGGCCAGATCTTTCAGATATATCACTTATATTACCATCACCATTAAAACAACATGTTCATCGGCCATCAAATCCAATTTTCTTCTCGTTCTTCATTTCAATGCACCATGCTTTAAGCCGGATAACGTGTCACGACCCGAACCACGGGCGCGGCCCGGTGCCTACACAGGCACCTTCTACCCACACATCACATGTAACCAGCGGAAGCTAAAGAAAACTCAACCCTTTTTTTTATTAGGCAAACTGACAAGGCTGCCGTTGTATATACAATAACAAAAAAGAACTACAACTGTACACAAGTCCAAACCACTTATGAATACATACCTCTAAGAGTTTAGACAGTAACTAAGACGGGATAGGTCCCCGCCGTACCCCTGAATGTACACAAGACTGTAATACAAACTTTGTACCAAAATGACAAGACTCCGAAATAGTGGAGTTATCTCAATAGAAGCTGAATGGAGATCCTAAGCTCGCGGATCACCCAACTGAGTACCTAATACCCGCGGGCATGAAAGCAGCCCCCCGGAGAAGGGGGTAATAAAACAAGGTACTAAGTATGTAAACATTAAGTACAGTAAATAAGATCAAACTGGCCAAAAGATGACAGAGACAAGTATGAAAAATCAAATACCAGATCCAATTGTGCCATATAAAAATAAGAGCCAACTGTACCTTTTTTTTAAAAGTGAGATTTAATTGTGCTTTTTTAAGATATGAGAGTCATGTAAAATCAAGAATGCATGTCTGTATAATCCACATATATATATCTATCATATAATGTGACCTTATGAGTATCTAAATTCGCACCATGGATTTTGTCCATGGAATTATATAATGTAAGGTACACTGCCCGACTCATTCTGGAACACGGTAAAGTCATATCAGGTATTCTGCCCGGCCCTTTCTGGGACACGGTAAAGTCATCTCAGGTATACTGCCTGGCCCTTTCTGAGATGCGGTAAAGTCATATCAGGTATACTGTCCGGCCCTTTCTGGGACGCGGTAAAGTCATATCAGGTATTCTTCCAGGCCCTTTCTGGGACACGGTAAAGTCATGTAAGATATACTGCCCTGCCCATTCTGGGACACGGTAAAGTTGTTACACCCCGTAATACCAGGACATGTGTTTAAGAGAATGTACGTGAGAAGATACAACTTTAAGTTTGAAATGAAAGAAGGATTGCTTTTTCCTACGGAAAATTATTCCGAGCCTCGGGAAGGAAAAATTGTTCGTTAATGAGAATTGAGTTCCGGAATTTGATATTTGAGACTTTTAGAATTTACCGGATTTTCGGGAGATGAAATATTTTAGACCAACCGGAGGGCGACACGTGTCACCCTCCACTTGGCATGTAGGACGAAAATGGACAAGTCAAGCTAGACAAGTGGAGCTTGACATTCTTGACTAAATCCTAGCCCTTCAAGTGTTTTAATCCTAGCCTTTGATCCTCTTATTTATCCATTACTAGTGCAAGACTAATGAACACTTAGAAAAATATTTCAAGAACTTGTGGTTCATAGTGTGCTCTCGGCCAAGAGGGTTTTAGGAGAGAAAATTTTTGCAATTGTGGATCATTATTCACAATACTTTAACCCAAGGTTCCTATGAGTATTGTAAGGATATCTCAATAGAAAGATCCCGGAAAAACGACGTTTTTACGTTAATCGCAAGGCGAAACCCTAGGGTGTTCTTCAACTTTGAAGATGGAACTTGAAGAGGAGTTCTTCATGAGCTTCTAAGGAGTGCTTGGAGTGGATTGGAACATAAGAAGAGGAGCTAAAAGTTGCTAAGGATCGACTTTTACGCTTGGACATTATTTAGGCTAAATGAGGTAATAATCTTCGTCTTACTATTGTAATTGAAGTTTCCATGTTATGATAAGTTAGAAATGAGCATGTGATATATGTTATGAAGATTGATAAGTGTTATGGAATTTTAGAAGCTCAAAAACCGAAAATGGCATGTTAGCGGTTAAGATTATTATTCAAGTTAATTATTAATTACGAACGTCGTATGTTATTGAGAGAAGGGAATATAGTTGTTGTAATTGTTATTATGTATATAACATGTTGGAATAACAACTTGGATTGAAAAGGAATCGAACGGAAATTGACATTTGTTGTAGGCATGGATTGTAGCCGAGAATTGCCTTAATTTTTGGACAGTTTCGTATTAATTGTGGGGCAGAATTTTACACGTCATGTTAAGGCGTGTAATCCCCTTTGGTTAGATGATTTGATTGAGCCTTAAATGTGGCGTTTGGTTATTGATTTTCGGGCCTTGAAAAAGGTGGAAAATTACGTAGAAACAAAGGAAGTGCTGTCCGATTTTTCGTAGAGTTTGGTGACTTTACACTTAGAATATTCTACGTTTGAAGCTAGAGGTTAATGGACGTATTATGGCCATTATAGGTTGAAGTACTAAGTATAGCGTATTCTACTTGAAAGATGGAATAACTATCAAGGTTGAAGTACTTTGGAGCTTTTTGCTACTTGTCGATAATCGTCGCGAGGTATGTGAATCTCTTCCTTCTTTTGACATGATTCTAGGTATGAAATATACATGTGGTACTATTTTATGATTCCTTCTACTCTTAGAAGTTAAGAGGTATGTATGTTGATTTACTCTATGTAAAAGATACGTCAAGTTATCCTAAGTTCTTACCAAGTCTTATGGGGGATGTTGGTAAGAGTCATTAGGAAGTATTTGGAGTCAAGTTGACTTTGCTAAGTTACTGCACGAATGAGAATAATTATCGAACAAGCCACTGCAGCGTTAATAAAAGAATATGTATCGACAATCAATTAAATTAAAATGAGTAGAATTCTCCATCTGCATAGAAGCTAAGATAAGACAAAATTGTATTACATTTTCTAGATCATGGCTGCTTTAATAAGATCGTTATAAACTAGTATAACCTATTCACACGCATAAAAGTATATGTTACTTAATTTAAAGAGTTTACGTATGAAGTTTTAAGACTATGAACCTTAAATTCTTAAAAGGTTAAGAGACTTTATTTTTCAAGTTATGGGACTTGATTCTTAAAGGAAGAAATGACTTGATTTAAAAGTATAGAATACTTGATTTGGAAAGTATTGATTTCTTGACATTCTAAAGATAAGAGACTTGTTTTCTAAGTAAGAAACTTGATTTCTAAAGATAAGAGACTTGAAGTATTTTGAAAGTTATGTTACTTGATTTGAAAGTATAAGTCTCTTGGTTATAAAAAGAATAAATTTGTCTAAGACATAAAGAGTTATAACGGCTTTATGGGAAGTTGGTTATAACAACTTTATGGAAGTTTAAAAGAATGGTTTTCTCTAGTAATGTAAATAAAGAAATGACTTGTATTGAAAAGTAGATATGACTTGATACTACGGTTATTAATATCTTGGAAGTTTTATATGGAAAAGAGACATTTTAAAGGAATAAAGGTACGTAGTACTTTGGGTTAAATTCCCGGATTTTATAATGGCATGTTAGTGCCTTAAGTAAACTAAAAAGAGAGCATATGTAAATAAGGTTAATAAGAAGTTAGGAGATTTCTTAACTTGCTTATGTTATGTATGATAAGCCGGTAGTGCTTATGTTATGTATGATAAACCGGTAACGCCTGTGTTATGTATGATAATCCGGTGGTGCTTATGTTATGTATGATAGCCTTTGGTGCTAGTGTTATGAGTATAAATGCGGGGTAAACCCCCAAGACGTTATACACCTCCTGAGTATAAATGCGGGGTAAACCCCCAAGACGTTATACACTTTCTGAGTATAATTGCGAGGTAAACCCCCAAGATATTATACATCTCTATGGATTTGCTACCCATGATGCGAGCATGGCGTATATGCTCATTGCAGGCCCGTAGGGCCTAAGCGGGTGAAATAGTCCTGTGCGGGTGAAATAGTCCTATGCGGGGCAAATTGTCCTATATGGGTCCACAAGACCCTTGCGGGTGAAATAGTCCCAGGAGTAGGATTGCCAAATGATACTATGGGCAGGTGGCCCTAAGTTGATCATAAGCTTCCTATTTTTATGCAGTATACCTTTATGGACAGACTTATGTGATTTTATCGCGTCCCAGATTGGGCCGGACATTATACCTTTATGGGCAGACTTATGTGACTTTATCGCGTCCCAGATTGGGTCGGGCAGTATACTTTATGGGCAGACCTATGTGACTTTATCGCGTCCCAGAATGGGTCGGGCAGTATAGGCGTCCCTCCATAAAGGGCATGATTATGTTATGCAAGATAAGTAAGTTATATGGTTATGAACTTGATGATTTTTCCTAAGTATGTACGTAAGAATTTGACTATAACTCTTATTGAAAAAAGGGAAAAGATAATGATGTACGATTAAGTTCATGGGTTGTAATGGCATGGTAGGATCTGGTATTTACTTCTTATACTTGCCCCTGTCATTCTTTTATCTGATTATTATCATTTCTTGTACCTTATGTCCGTTCCATATTAAATTTTTGTTATGCGGCCCGCTTGAAGCTGCGTTAAATGTCCGCGAGTTTAGGTACCGATTGTGGATCCGCGGGCTTAGGATCCTGGTTCAGCATTTTGAGATGGCTCCAATGTTCCGGAGCTTGTCATCATGGTTATGTATATTCAGGGGTACGGCGGGGACTTGTCCCGTCATAGTATTTATCCAAAATCTTAGAGGTCTGTAGTCATATCTTGTGGATCGCTTTGTAAAAAAAAAAGAATGTAACTGCGGTTGTCTAAGTATATGTATATGTGTCCAGGGAGGTAGCCTTATCGGCTAACCTGTTGTTTAAATTCTTGTTGTTTTATTTTATAAGTTTCATGTATGTTCCGCTGATTATCTCTGATGTATACCTGTAAGGGTGCCCAGGTAGGGCACGATCGCGAGCAGGGTCGGGTCGTGACAAAAGTGGTATCAGAGCAGTTAGTCCTCGGAAAGTGTCTACAGACCGTGTCTAGTAGAGTCTTAATTATCGGTGTGTTGTGCACCACATCTATAATCAGGAGGATGCAGGACATTTAGGATTGGTTTCCATTCTTCTCACTCTGAGATCGTGCGATAGAGCTGTGTTGTTAGGGTCGTCTCTCCCTAACGAGTTATATTGAATGCAGCTACGAGAAAGGCAACAGTGACCCAGGAAGGATTATGTGGATTGCGTATCCAGGTTGGTTGTAATTATTGTATAGTTGGTTTAATGATGTACAACTATACGGATTTATATATGAGGGTCATATATGGGTTGCCTAGAATGATTTTAGATTACCAGGAATTGGTAAGGACTAATTAGATACCGGGAAGGTATGAAACAGTTTAATGGATTCTCATCAAGATTTATGTGCTAATTTGATATAATTGGGAAATGATGAGCTGTCTGATAGGGTAATGAACCCTTAAGAAGTCATGTTAAGGTACTTAATGGAAGACTATGTTAATAGAATAAGCTATGTGGTATGATTAAGAGAATGGTACGGATGAGATTCGTATGGAGTAAGTATGGTTATTATGATTAAGACAACACGATTAAGAGCTTATGAGAAGTTATTGTACGTTCTGAGGGTGATAAGGTAGGCTTGGAGCATGGAAATTGCGAGCCTAAGAATATTGATAACCGCCGAGACCTTAGGTATATAAGGCCTTCTCGGGTAATAAAAATTTAAGTCAGACCAAGGATAAGAGTTAAGTGCGACGCCGAGTCGGATTGAGGACCTATTAAGGGTCGCCCCATAGCCTGAAATGAAATGGAATCAGTTGGTAGTAGTCTCGCTACGTGACAGGGTCACGAGGGTGCAAAACCCAAGTCTATTTAATCGTTTTACAGATTCGTGGACGCGTTCCACCGGAAACCAGGTTGTGAGAGCCGGAAATGGCCTTAAATTATTTGATGTAAGTAACTCCAAAGATTGGAGGCCAGAATTAGTATGGAAGTTATGTATGTATGCTAGTATGAGTTGGAAGTATGGAAAGAGTACGATCAGTAAGAAAGATAGCAACCATGTGTAAAGAAATAGAGCCTGAATCCATAAGAACCTTTCGAGGTAGCTACACCAGTGGATGATTGGGTGGTAGATGAGCGGGTAGATAAGATTTGCCCGATGAGGATACAGTCGTCAGACCCTAGCAGTCATAGTAGAGATGAATACGACAGACTTTGAGGTCATTATGAGTATGGACTAGTTGGCTTCGTGGGTGCCAAGGTTGACCGTAGAGAGAGGTTGGTTCGATTCCAGTTTCCCGGTGAGCCGGTTATCGATAGGGAAGGAAATGAAGTGTTAGTAATATGTGAGTTATTCCTTAATTCTTTCTTTGACATGAAATTGTGGAGTCTATGTGACTTATTTTATTGAAATGATTGATTTGAATTTGAACGTTAAGAGACGGAGACAAGAATGTAGGTTTATTGAGGGATTTTATGTTAAGTACCCTCGGAGGTACTTGGAGTTCATGTTGACGTTTTAGTATAAGTATTGTTATATGGCCAAGGGTGACATATTATGTATGAATGGTGTAGAAAAAGTAGACTATGTCGCTATCTATTAGATTGGACTCCGAAAGAACATTCGGGGACGAATGTTTCTAAGGGGGGAAGAATGTTACACCCCGTAATTCCAGGACATGTGTTTAAGAAAATGTACGTGAGAAGATACGACTTTAAGTTTGAAACGAAAGAAGGATTGCTTTTTCCTACGGAAAATTATTCCGAGCCTCGGGAAGGAAAAATTGTTCGTTAATGAGAATTGAGTTCCCGAATTTGATATTTGAGACTTTTAGAATTTACCGGATTTTCGGGAGATGAAATATTTTAGACCAACCGGAGGGCGACACGTGTCACCCTCCACTTGGCATGTAGGACGAAAATGGAAAAGTCAAGCTAGACAAGTGGAGCTTGACATTCTTGACTAAATTCTAGCCCTTCAAGTGTTTTTATCCTAGCCTTTGATCCTCTTATTTATCCATTACTAGTGCAAGACTAATGAACACTTAGAAAAATATTTCAAGAACATGTGGTTCATAGTGTGCTCTCGGCCAAGATGGTTTTAAGAGAGAAATATTTTGCAATTGTGGATCATTATTCACAATACTTTAACCCAAGGTTCCTAGGGGTATTGTAAGGATATCTCAATAGAAAGATCCCGGAAAAACGACATTTTTACGTTAGTCGCAAGGCGAAACCCTAGGGTGTTCTTCAACTTTGAAGATGGAACTTGAAGAGGAGTTCTTCATGAGCTTCTAAGGAGTGCTTGGAGCGGATTGGAACATAAGAAGAGGAGCTAAAAGTTACTAAGGATCGACTTTTACGCTTGGACATTATTTGGGCTAAATGAGGTAATAATCTTCGTCTTACTATTGTAATTGAAGTTTCCATGTTATGATAAGTTAGAAATGAGCATGTGATATATGTTATGATGATTGATAAGTGTTATGGAATTTTAGAAACTCAAAAACCTAAAATGGCATGTTAGCCGTTAAGATTATTATTCAAGTTAATTATTAATTACGAACGTCGTATGTTATTGAGAGAAGGGAATATAGTTGTTGTAATTGTTATTATGTATATAACATGTTGGAATAACAACTTGGATTGAAAAGGAATCGAACGAAAATTGTCATTTGTTGTAGGCATGGATTGTAGCCGAGAATTGCCTTAATTTTTGGACAGTTTCGTATTAATTGTGGGGCAGAATTTTACACGTCCTGTTAAGGCGTGTAATCCCCTTTGGTTAGCTGATTTGATTGAGCCTTAAATGTGGCGTTTGGTTATTTATTTTCGGGCCTTGAAAAAGGTGGAAAAGTACGTAGAAACAAAGGAAGTGTTGTCCGATTTTCTGTAGAATTTGGTGACTTTACACTTAGAATATTCTACGTTTGAAGATAGAGGTTAATGGACGTATTATGACCATTATAGGTTGAAGTACTAAGTATAGCGTATTCTACTTGAAGGATGGAATAACTATCAATGTTGAAGTACTTTAGAGCTTTTTGCTACTTGTCGATAATCGTCGCGAGGTATGTGAACCTCTTCCTTCTTTTGACATGATTCTAGGTATGAAATATACATGTGGTACTATTTTATGATTCCTTCTACTCTTAGAAGTTAAGAGGTATGTATGTTGATTTACTCTATGTAAAAGATACGTCTAAGTTATCATAAGTTCTTACCAAGTCTTTTGGGGGATGTTGGTAAGAGTCGTTAGGAAGTATTTGGAGTCAAGTTGACTTTGCTAAGTTACTGCACGAATGAGAATAAGTATCGAACAAGCCACTGCAGCGTTAATAAAAGAAAATGTATCAGCAATCAATTAAATTAAAATGAGTAGAATTCTCCATCTGCATAGAAGCTAAGATAAGACAAAATTATATTACATTTTCTAGATCATGACTGCTTTAATAAGATCGTTATAAACTAGTATAACCTATTCACACGCATAAAAATATATGTTACTTAATTTAAAGAGTTTACATATGAAGTTTTAAGACTATGGACCTTAAATTCTTAAAAGGTTAAGAGAGTTTATTTTTCAAGTTATGGGACTTGATTCTTAAAGGAAGAAATGACTTGATTTAAAAGTATATAATACTTGATTTGGAAAGTATTGATTTCTTGACATTCTAAAGATAAGAGACTTGTTTTCTAAGTAAGAAACTTGATTTCTAAAGATAAGAGACTTGAAGTATTTTGAAAGTTATGTAACTTGATTTGAAAGTATAAGTCTCTTGGTTATAAAAAGAATGAATTTGTCTAAGACATAAAGAGTTATAACGGCTTTATGGGAAGTTGGTTATAACAACTTTATGAAAGTTTAAAAGAATGATTTTCTCTAGTAATGTAAACAAAGAAATGACTTGTCTTGAAAAGTAGATATGACTTGATACTACGGTTATTAGTATCTTGGAGGTTTTATATGGAAAAGAGTCATTTTAAAGGAATAAAGGTACGTAGTACTTTGAGTTAAATTCCCGGATTTTATAATGGCATGTTAGTGCCTTAAGTAAACTAAAAAGAGAGCATATGTAAATAAGGTTAATAAGAAGTTAGGGGATTTCTTAACTTGCTTATGTTATGTATGATAAGCCGGTAGTGCTTATGTTATGTATGATAAGCCGGTAGCGCCTATGTTATGTATGATAAGCCGGTGGTGCTTATGTTATGTATGATAGCCTTTGGTGCTAGTGTTATGAGTATAAATGCGGGGTAAACCCCCAAGACGTTATACACCTCCTGAGTATAAATGCGGGGTAAACCCCCAAGACGTTATACACCTTCTGAGTATAATTGCGGGGTAAACCCCCAAGACATTATACATCTCCATGGATTTGCTACCCATGATGCGAGCATGACGTATATGCTCATTGCGGGCCCGTAGGGCCTAAGCGGGTGAAATAGTCCTGTGCGGGTGAAATAGTCCTATGTGGGGCAAATTGTCCTATGTGGGTCCACAAGACCCTTGCGGGTGAAATAGTCCCAGGAGTAGGATTGCCAAATGATACTATGGGCAGGTGGCCATAAGTTGATCATAAGCTTCCTATTTTTATGCAGTATACCTTTATGAGCAAACTTATGTGACTTTATAGCGTCCCAGATTGGGCCGGACAGTATACCTTTATGGGCAGACTTATATGACTTTATCGCGTCTCAGATTGGGTCGGACAGTATACCTTTATGGGCAGACCTATATGACTTTATCGCGTCCCAGAATGGGCCGAGCAGTATAGGCGTCCCTCCATAAAGGGCCTGATTATGTTATGCAAGATAAGTAAGTTATATGGTTATGAACTTGATGATTTTTCCTAAGTATGTACGTAAGAATTTGACTATAACTTTTATTGAAAAATGGGAAAAGATAATGATGTACGATTAAGTTCATGGGTTGTAATGGCATGGTAGGATCTGGTATTTACTTCTTATACTTGCCCCTGTCATTCTTTTGTATAGTTATGATTTGTTTACTGTACCTTATGTCCGTTCCATATTAAATTTTTGTTATCGACCCGTTCGGGCTGCGTTCATGTCCGCAGGTTTAGGTACACAGTTGTGGATCCGCGGGCTTAGGATCCTGGTTCAGCATTTTGAGATGGCTCCAATGTTCCGGAGCTTGTCATCATGGTTATGTATATTCAGGGGTATGGCGGGGACTTGTTCCGTCATAGTATTTGTCCAAAATCTTAGAGGTCTGTAGTCATATCTTGTGGGTCGCTTTGTAAAAAAAAAAGGATGTAACTGCGGTTGTCTAAGTATATGTATATGTATCCAGGGAGGTAGCCTTATCGGCTAACCTGTTGTTTAAATTCTTGTTGTTTTATTTTATAAGTTTCATGTATGTTCCGCTGATTATCTCTGATGTATACCTGTAAGGGTGCCCAGGTAGGGCACGATCGCGAGCTTGGTCGGTCGTGACAAAAGTCATGTAAGATATCTCGCCACGCCCATTACGGGAAACGATAAAGTCATGTAAGATATCTCGCCCATCCGTCACGGGACACGGTCCACCCATAAAGGACTGTACACATATAGCTATCATAAGCAACTACGTGCAATTTAAATCATCTTAATAACATAAAATAACTTTCATTTAAAAACTCCAAGGTACTATCACATCATGCATCAATAAGGATTAAGATCCAATAAAACAATGTACGTCCGCCGTATAATCTTTCCTTTTTAAAAAATCAAGACACTAACACTTGTAGCATCAAGACACTTTCACTTTTAAAATCAAGTTACTTACACTTTTAAAATCAAGTAACTTATACCTTTAAAAATCGAAGCACTTTCACATCTTCCATTTTAGAGAAAACCAAGGCACTATCACATCTTTCCTTTTAGCAAAACCAAGGCACTATCACATCTTTCCTTTTAGCAAAACCAAAGTACTAACAAGGGAATATATCACTAAGGATTAGGATCCACTCACTTTATAAAATCAAATCATATATCATTAAGGATTAGGATCCACTCACTTTATAAAATCAAATCATGTCAAAGAAGAAATGATAGTTCACATACCTTATCGGTTTATTCCAACTTGACAACTAGAATACGTCTCAATGTAGTACTTCAACCTATAAATACAATAACATGTATATCAACTCCATGCTTATTAGTGTAGGTCAATACCAAGTAAAGGTTCTCTTTTTCTACAAAAATTAGGCAGCACTTCCCCTATTTATACGTACTTTTCCACCTTTCAAGAAGGTCAATTTCATCAATAACCAAGCATCAATTAAGGGCACAACCAAATAGTTAACCAAGGTGATTCACACACCTACATTTCACGTATTTTCAGCCTCTTAATCTTGGTAAAACATTCCACTAAAAACAGTCCACAATCCAACAACAATGAGGATAAAAAGTGAGGCCTTTCAACACCTTTCTATACCCTTATTCCTTTAGGACTTACATTGACAATTACTACACTTAAACATGCATAATGGTGGCTGAATTTTCAGAATTCTATCGCCACAAAACAGTCCCTAAAACTGCATAACAACATCCAACATTTTTATACAGTTTCGGCCAACAAGACTACAAACCAAAGCCCTTCTCAATAATCCTTTATATTCCAATTCAAGTACCAATAATTTTATATAAACCATATCAACTATCAACAACAAGATTTTCCTTAATCTATCACGCAACAAGTGATGATAATAATCAACAATAACCAATGAATCCTACGACGCCAAAACTGTCCATTCTCGGCCAACACACAAAAAATGTCACATGCTTTTCTTATTCTCCATTCTTCTTAGCACAAGTTCATCTATTAACTATAACAACATGTAATACCCAATTAATTCAAGAGGAAGAAGAAATCTTACCTTATTTTGAGCTCAAAACAGTCCACAAGTCACACGGCCAACACCTTCACTTTTACACCACTCATTCAAGTTCCAATCACACACATGTATCCTCTACAAGCTTTTAACCATGTTCCTTTCTTGTTTTACTTCCAAAAAGTTCATAAACAAGATTAGGGTTTTTAGACAAAACTTGGCCAAAACCATGGCTACCACCTTTGAGAGTTAACCTTGGCTTAGAACTTAATCAAGGTGCTTAATCTTGGACAAGAAAATGAGTTGATCTTGTCTTCTTGGCTATGGTATTCTCGAACTAGAGAGATAAGAGAGTTGATGGAGAAGATATTATGTGAGCTAAGTCTCATAAGTCTTCCCAAGTATATCTATATAGAGTCATCTTGCAAGACAAGTGGAGGGGGACACATGTCACCCTCCTATTGGTCCAAATTATCTCTTCACAAAATAATCTCTACACTTGGCCAAAATATCTAAAATTCAAAGTGCCCCACAAAATTGTGAAATTTTCGGTGGACCCCACATTATCAATTAGAAGACTTCATAATTCAATACTAATCCCCTAAATCCAATTAGAAGAATTAAACTCCAAGTTAATAATTTTTCCCGTCGTCAAATTTTTTCCAAAAATAATTTCGTAGGAAAATATAAATATTCTTTCCTTTCGACCTTCAAATCTTGATTTCTTAATCACGTTCTCAAATTAATGTCATGGAATTACTGGGTGTAACATCCTTCTCCCCTTAGAAACATTCGTCCCGAATGTTCATAACAAGTTTTAAGCTATACAGATTCCGACATAGTCTCCTTTAACTATACCTATCAACCAATACTCCACAAAACCAACGATGCCACACACGACCACAATATATCATACATGTATATACACCAATCAAAAAGCCAAATGAGGAACTGAATTACATGTAGGCGTAGGGAGTAAGTGAGGATACTTTCTCTTCATTTCATCCACTTCTTCCCAAGTCATCTCAATCATGAACACTTATGGACAATGTCACTGAATCTAAAGTTTGTGTATCATCACAATTAACTATCATCACAAGTATGTCAAACGTTCTCACTACTCGTCATTATAACCAACTTCAATTCTTTTAACACTTGTTCACTCCTTTTTTCACTTCTCGTACTTTCCTCATACTTCCAAAATTACTATTGTATATATCCGTAATCTCAAATATGGCTCATGTTTCCAATCCTTGGCGTTACTACATCCTAACTTGGTCATTATACTTAGACTCAAATTCCTTCGCTTTCCTCGTGGATAACTCCTTCTGTCAATGGCATTTTACGACAAGATTTCCTTGATCTCGTTAAGTAGTAAACCCATTACTTTACCTTTACATCTCTATTTCCCATTGTCATGGGGGTCTCTTATCTCAAAGTATTTCTCATACTATCCTTCCAATCATTATAGGTTCGTCACCTTTGGCCGAAGTGTGCCTACTGTCCATCCTCTACGGTTGGTCTTTACACTGCTCTATGGTAATTATACCTTTGTGAAAACTATATAACTATAATCTTACTCTACTTTTGCCTTCTTATCACAATCCTTTCTTTTACTAGTCCTTAATGAAGAAAACAAAACATTTCTGCCTTGATACATGTAACTCTCTGAGTCTGACTAGTAGTTCCCGCTACTGATTTGTCCTTCTGGGCAACTGTTGCGTTTCTCGAAGACATGGCTGTAACACAATAATACGTCAGAGAGGGATTATCCTAATACACAGCTCTATTGCACGATCTCAGAGTAAGAAGAATAGAAACCAAATCCTAAATGTCCTGTAGCCTCATGTTTATGGGTGTGGCGCACAACACACCTATAACCAAGACTTTATTAGACACTGTCTGTAGACATTCCGATGACTAACTGCTCTGATACCACTCTGTCACGACCCGAACCCACGTGCGCGACTGGTGCCCTACTTGGGCACCCTTCTACCCACACATTACATGTAACCAGCGGAATCTAAAGAAAACTCAAGCCTTTTTTTTATTAGGCAAGCCGACAAGGCTGTCGTTATATATACAATAACCAAAAAGAACTACAACTGTACACAAGTCCAACTCACATATGAATACAGACCTCTAAGAGTTTAGACAGTAACAAAGACGGGACAGGGCCCTGCCGTACCCCTGAATGTACACAAGACTGTAATACAAACTCCGTACCAAAATGACAAGACTTCGGAATAGTGGAGTTATCTCAATAAAAGCTGAATGGAGATCCTAAGCTCGCGGATCACCCAACTGAGTACCTAATACCTGCGGGCATAAACGCATCCCCCCTGAGAAGGGGATCAGTACAACAAGGTACTAAGTATGTAAACATAAAGTACATTAAATAATATCAAACTGGCCAAAAGATGACAGAGACAAGTATGAAAATCAAATATCAGATCTAACCGTGCCATATAAAAATAAGAGTCAATTGTACCTTGTTTAAAAGTGAGGTTTAACTGTGCCTTTTTAAGATATGAGAGTCATGTCAAATCAAGAATGTCTGTATGTATAATCCACATATATATTTCTATCATATAATTTGACCGCATGAGTATCTAAATTCCCACCATGGATCTTGTCCATGGAATTATATAATGTAAGGTACACTGTCCGACCCATTCTGGGACACGGTAAAGTCATATCAGGTATTATGTCTGGCCCTTTCTGGGATACGGTAAAGTCATCTCAAGTATACTGCCCGACCCTTTCTGGGATGCGGTAAAGTCATATCAGGTATTCTGCCCGGCCCTTTCTAGGAAACGGTAAAGTCATGTAAGATATACTGCCTTGCCCATTATGGAACACGGTAAAGTCATGTAAGATATATTGCCCTCCCTATTCTGGGACACGGTAAAGTCATGTAAGATATACTGCCTTGCCCATTCTGGGACACGGTCCACCCATAAAGGACTGTATACATATAGCTATCATAAGCAACTATGTGCAATTTAAATCATCTGTGACTCTCATTAAATAACATAAAATAACTTTCATTTAGAAACTCCAAGGTACTATCATGTCATGCATCAATAAGGATTAAGATCCAATAAAACAATGTACGTCCGCCGTGCAATCTTTCATTTATAAAAACTCAAGACACTAGCACTTGTAGCATCAAGGAACTTTCACTTTTAAAATCAAGTAACTTATACCTTTAAAAATCGAAGCACTTTCACATCTTCCATTTTAGAGAAAACCAAGGCACTATCACATCTTTCCCTTTAGCAAAACCAAGGCACTATCACATTTTTCCTTTTAGCAAAACCAAAGTACTAACAAGGGAATATATCACTAAGGATTAGGATCTACTCACTTTATAAAATCAAATCATGTATCATTAAGGATTAGGATCCACTCACTTTATAAAATCAAATCATGTCAAAGAAGAAATGATAGTTCACATACCTTATCGGTTTATTCCAACTTGACAACTAGAATACATCTCAATGTAGTACTTCAACCTATAACATGTATATCAACTACATGCTTACTAGTGTAGGTCAATACCAAGTAAAGGTTCTCTTTTTCTACAAAAATTTGGGTAGCACTTCCCCTATTTATACGTACTTTTCCACCTTTCAAGAAAGCCAATTTCATCAATAACCAAGCACCAATTAAGAGCACAACCAAAAAGCTAACGAAGGTGATTCACACACCTACATTTCACGTTCAACCTCTTCATCTTGGTAAAACAGTCCACTAAAAACAGTCCACAATCCAATAATAATGTGGGTAAAAAGTGAGGCCTTTCAATACCTTTCTATACCCTTATTTCTTTAGGACTTACATTGGTAATTACTACACTTAAACATGCATAATCGTGGCTGAATTTTCAGAATTCTAACGCCACAAAACAGTCCCTAAAAATGCATAACAATATCCAATACTTTTATACAGTTTCGGCCAACAAGACTAGAAACCAAAGCCCTTCTCAATAATCCTTTATATTCAAATTCAAGTTCCAATACTTTTATATAAACCATATCAACTATCAACAACAAGATTTCCCTTAATCTATCACGCAACAAGTGACGATAATAATCAACAATAACCAACTAATCCAACGACGCGAAAACTATCCATTCTCGGACAACACACCAAAAATGTCACATGCTTTTCTTATTCTCCATTCTTCTTAGCACAAGTTCATCTATTAACTATAACAACATGTAATACCTAATTAATTCAAGAGGAAGAAGAAATCTTACCTTATTTTGAGCTCAAAACAGTTCACAAGTCACTCGACCAACACCTTCACTTTTACACCACTCCTTCAAGTTCCAATCACACATATGTATTCTCTACAAGCTTGTAACCATCTTCTTTTCTTATTTTACTTCTAAAAATTTCATAAACAAGCTTAGGGTTTTTAGACAAAACTTGGCCAAAACCGTGGCTACCACCTTGGAGAGTTAACCTTGGCTTATAACTTAATCAAGGTGCTTAATCTTGGATAAGAAAAATGAGTTGATCTTGTCTTCTTGGCTATGGTATTCTCGAACTAGAGAGATAAGAGAGTTGATGGAGAAGATATTATGTGAGCTAAGTCTCATAAGTCTTCCCAAGTATATCTATATAGAGTCATCTTGCAAGACAAGTGGAGGGGGACACATGTCACCCTCCTATTGGTCCAAATTATCTCTTCACAAAATAATCTCTACACTTGGCCAAAATATCTAAAATTCGAAAGGCCCCATAAAATTGTGAAATTTTCGATGGACCCCACATTATCAATTCCAAGACTTCATAATTCAATACTAATCCCCTAAATCCAATTAGAAGAATCAAACTCCAAGTTAATAATTTTTTTCGTCGTCACATTATTTCCAAAATATTTTTCGTAGGAAAATGTAAATATCTTTTCCTTTCGTCCTTCAAATCTTGATTCCTTAATCACGTTCTCAAATCAATGTCATGGTATTACGGGGTGTAACATTCGTCCTGATTGTTCATAACAAGTTTTAAGCTATACAGATTCCGGCATAGTCTCCTTTAACTATACCTATCAACCAATACTCCACAAAACCAACGATGCCACACACGGCCACAATATATCATACATGTATATACACCAATCAAAAAGCCAAATAAGGAACCGAATTACCTGTAGGCATATGGAGTAAGTGGGGATACTTCCTCTTAATTTCATCCACTTCTTCCCAAGTCATCTCAATCATGAACACTTATGGACAATGTCACTGAATCTAAAGTGTGTGTATCATCACAATTAACTTTCATCACAAGTATGTCAAACGTTCTCACTACTCATCATTATAACCAACTTCAATTCTTTTAACACTTGTTCACTCATTTTTTCACTTATCGTACTTTTCTCATACTTCTAAAATTATTCTTGTATATATCCGTAGTCTCAAATATGGCTCCTTGTCACGACCCGACCCCGTGGGCCCACGACTGGTGCCCTACCTGGGCACCCCTATAGGTATACATCAGAGACAACCAACGGAAGCTAAATAATCTCATAGACATGCATCAACAGGAAGTAAGAAACAGGCTATCCGACAGGGCCGCCTCTATATACATATATACATGATCCAAAAGATCTACATCTTTTTTTTCTTTACAAGTCCAACCCACAATATGACTATAAACCTCTAAAAGTTTTAAACAGTACTAAGACAGGACAGGGCCCCGCCGTACCCCTGAATGTACATACACCAAAACACAAGGCATGTACCTATATATCAAACTCCGGAACAAATGGAGCTATCACAAAAGCTGAGTGGAGATCCTAAGCTCTCGGATCACCTACCTGAGTACCTATCTCTGCGGCATGAATGCAGCCCCCGAGGAAAGCGGGTCAGTACGAAAGATGTACCAAGAATGTGAAACTGTAAGTACTGTAAAGGAGATCATACAGTCCAAATATAAAGCAGGAGACAAGTATGATAATCAAAATAACAGTACAACTGTGCCTTATCAACAATGAGAGTAATGAGAGTAATTTGTACCGTGTTAACATAGAAAGGTCATGATTAATTTAGGGCCACCCGCCCGCAGTATCATTATACAATCCTATTCATGAGACTGTTTCACCCGCATTGGTCTAGTGGACCCGCATAGGATAATTTGCCCCGCATAAGACTATTTCACCCGCATAGGCCATGTGGACCCGCAATGAGCATATACGCATTCTCACATCTTGGAGAGCAAATCCACGAAATGTACAATGTCCCGGGGGTTGACCCCGCAATAAATAATATAACACTTGCATTAATGGATATCATGAACAATATATGCAAGTTAAGTAATCTTTTACTTTCATTAGAAGCAAAAGAATGAACCATCATTTTATTAGACTCAAGGCACTATCATGTCGTGTAAAATCCGGGAATTTAACCCAAAGTACTAAGTACATCTATTCCTATAAAAGGAATCATATCATGCAATATAGGGGTGTTGAACCCCATAGCACCATGTACGTCCACTGTACATTCTTTCCTTTATAAAATCCCAAGACACTAACACCTGTAGTATCCAGACACTTCTACTTTTAAAATCAAGTCAAGTGTACCTATCTCATTCAAGTAACTTAGTCTTTAAACATCAAGTCACTTATAGTATCTAGGGTCGATACCGTGGCACGAAAACACCACCCCGCCCCCTAACTAATCCTCGGCACCCTTAAAGAGGGGCAGCGCCACGGCCCTGCCCTATGGCGCCGCGACGCCGGAACTTCTGCGGCCTTCTGAAGTTTCGGAGCATGATCGGTGTATTTTATATACACTTTTTTAGTCTTTTTTAGTGAGTATTCTACTCATTTCATTTATGTTTAGTATAGTATTAGGGTTGTTTTCCTTTCTTTTGTGTCACAACGGTCAAAAATGGAGAAATGACGAAAAGGAGATGAAATGAGCGTAAATGAGATGGAATTGCACACTAAAAGGGCCAAGAAATGAAGTCTAAGAAGTTTCGGAAATTATAGAGGAGATCAGACGAAGTCCGGACGAAAAACGGATGACGAAACGGAATCCGCCAGAAAAACGTCACCGGAGCCACGACGCCTGGCAGCAGCGCCGCGGCGCCCAAAGTGCTGAAAGTCCTGAGAGTTACTGATTTTCAGGCGCCGCGGCGCCGACGCGGGATTTATGAAGTTCTGGGCCGAATTTGACATGTTTTCAGAATCCTAAAGGGATAACTTTTTCTACCTAAAGAGATAACTTTTCCTACCTAAAGGGATAATTTTTCCTACCTTAAAACCCTTACCTAAAAGGATTCTAATAACTTTTCCTACTTACAAATCCTTAACCCTTCACCTAAAGGATTCTTGGTCTATAAATAGTCTCTACATCATTAGAAGAATTCATTCTCCATTCCACCATTCACCATTCTACATCCATCCATCCACCAATCCATCTTGTAAATATTCCACAACACAACCCTTGGATGCTAGAAGGCTTGGAGACTCATTCTTGAGTATTTTTTCTTTTCTTTCTTTTTGCTTTATTTATTTCAGTTCATGCATGGAGATTGTATTAGTTCTTAGTGTGACAATGGCTAGGAGCTAATTACTTTATTAGGGATTTCCTTGTGATTCATTTGAAACTCTATTCATGAATTAATATATTAGTTGATTTCTTCTTCACTTATTTAAGATTTACCCAATAATTGTTTTGAATGCTTGGTAATTAATTGATCACTAATTATCATTATTTATATGATTTCTAATCAAACTTCGAAAGGAGGAGGTTGTGACTATGCTGTAAGTTGGGTAGACATAGGTCGGATTGGGGATGAAAATACCTCAATTACTTGTGTAGCGTT
This sequence comes from Przewalskia tangutica, assembly GCA_029844215.1. Classification (NCBI taxonomy): domain Eukaryota; kingdom Viridiplantae; phylum Streptophyta; class Magnoliopsida; order Solanales; family Solanaceae; genus Przewalskia; species Przewalskia tangutica. Next base: position 135,616,097 of record CM056718.1, on the reverse strand, counting down.
AATAAGAGGTTTAAATACCTAATTTCACGCATGGCGCGTGACGATTAACAAGGTTTTTGTTCTTAATCCTCCTATAGAGTCATCCTTATCACCGAAAGGTAGAAATGAGCGCTACTGGGGTTGAGTGTTTATATAGCCTTAACGGGAGTATAAAACGGATTAGTAAACCTGCTATCTTAACGTAGAAGAAGAAGTCAATCTAATTGTATTAAGAATTGGATAGAGTGGATAGTTGATGATCTTGGAAGCCCTAATTATCCATCATAACTGATTTAATTCAAAGTATTTTTATAATTAGTTTATCTTCTGCATTATTAGTTAGAATTCCAAATCAATTTACGTTAACCAAATAGATACCATAGGGTAGATAATCGGTACTTGAAAACCAATCCTTGAGGACGATATTCGGTCTTACCTAGACTATATTACTTGACACGACAACGTGCACTTACGTTAAAGTGTGTGCATCTTTTCGCGCATCAAGTTTTTGGCGTCGTTGCCGGGGATTGGCGTACTTTCAATATCGATTTATCTATTCTTATTTCTAATTTAGTTGCTCCAAGAACAAGTTTCTAACTTGTTCTGCGAGCATCTTTTTATCACCTTTTGTTGTTTTTCTTATTTTGCAGGTTAAATTCGGAAAGAAAAAAAAAATCGAAAAGAATCACATGGACTACTACTATCAGAGACAATGGAGTCATCAACAGCAACTTAACCCACAAATTTCAGAGGAAGATTGAAATGAGTTGCAGGCAGGCATACTTATGTTTGCCAAGTGCCAGGCTCAGTTTATGGCTGAGACAAGAGAGTCCCTCAGAAAGTTGGAGACACAAATAGGGCAATTGATGGATGAGATGAGCAATACAACTCAAACAAATATGTCTAGCGACATCATTATGGGAGGTGGTAAGCAAATAGAAGAGCCTGAACCACACCCAGCTGTTGAGGAATATGGCGGGATAATTGGTGTAGAGAAGGAAAAGGGTACTGAGATCCAATCATTCATCTTTTTGGATTCCTTGGAAAATCTTTTTCTTGTACCTATTGCAGAAGAAACACCACCAGCTGTCAATGTTGACCCCCAAACAGAAAGTCCATACCATCAAGGGCACCCCCTAGAGTTGAGAGATGTTGGGAATCTCACTGATCCCTACATTAGAGAGAGCCTAAAAGACAAGCACGTCTTGTGTACTTAGGGGATAATCGTATATTTGAGGCCCTTGTTTGAAGCAATTGTTGTAGTTGAAGTGAGACCTGCAACAATAACTCTGCGGATTGCAAGCAGTTCGCAGAAGGATCCAATGGGCACTCGTAAAGGTTAATTGCGTCCGGCTAAAAGACGTTAAAGACAGCGCTTGTTGGGAGGCAACCCAATGTTTTTAATTATGTTATTTTAATTTCTGTCTTTAGTTTATTTTATTTTGTCTTGAAACGATCTCTCACGGTCTTGGGTTCTTGTTTTGTGTTGTTGGATGACAGGTGGACTGAAAGCTAAAACCGAAGGAAAAAGGAGCAAAAACGCTGAAAAAAAGGAAAAGCAGTCGTCAGCGCCGCGGCTCCCAGAAACAGCGCCGCGGCGACAGAACTTCAGAGAGCCACATGGTAGCCGTATGGCTGATTCTGCCGCGCGCGAAAGTTCGAAACCGCATTCCGTGCAAATTCCAGAATTTTTCCTCCTAGACCTCCGTTATGACCGCTGTGTTGTGTCAGTAAGTTGTCCATAATTTTTTGAGTCGTGCACACATTGGGGACAATGTGTGATTTAAGTTTGGGGGGATGTTTTATTTTTGAGCCTTTTTGATTTGTTTTGGTATTTTTTTGAGTATTTTGTTTGAGTCATAATTTTTTTTAAGATCATGCATGCTGTAGTTACTTGAAAAGCCTAGTGAAGTAAAGTAGCATAATGTAATGGAATTAGAAGCAACCATCTGAACACTTAGGTTAGATATGCCAAAAACTCATGAAATCTGTCTATTTGGAGTTTCTACTTGAATTGTGCATTGTAAATGATTAAAACCTATGTGTTATGATTGCTTGCTATTTGAGGCGAAATAGTTAGGATATGCATGTTAGGGAGATGACTCAGGCGTTTCTTTGTTAGCCAATTCTTACCACTCTTTTCTATCCCTGACATTAAAAATATCCCTAGTCAGCCCCGTTGAGCCAAAAAATGAAATTTTTTCTTTGACACCCTATATTTCCACACTTGTGCCATAAGTAAAAATATGAAATAGTTGGAATAAAATGTGTTAAAAAAAGAGACAAAAAGAGTGAACAAGTTTGATGCACCCCTATAAAAAAAAAGTAATAAGAAATAGGCAAAAACCTAAGTTTGGGGGTGCTTGTTATTATAATACACTTCACTCTCCCAAAACAAAAGAGGGGAAAGATAGATTTGAAGTGAAGAAAAGATATCAAAAGAAAAGGGAAACATTGAAAAGCTAAAGAGCTTATGGTACACAAAATGAGCCCAAATGCCTATTTTTACCTACCCATGCCTAAGCCTACATTACAACCCTGAAAAGTCCTGAAGATCTCTTGTATGCATATCCATGATTAGTGAAGAATAGCAAGTAAACATGCCATAGGATTTTGAAATTTACATGCATAATTCAGTATTCTTACTTCCATTAAGCATGATTAAAAATGAGTTTGCGAAATATCTAGCTTAATGTGTTTAGAATGCTAAAATTTCATGCTATATGTTCCTGCATATTATTTTGCTAACCTTCATGTTTTTCTAGGTAACACCAATGCAGCAAAGTGATCAATGTCATTGAGTCTTTCTATTGTCTTTTTCTTTGTGTCTTTTATTTGATCTTTGCTCGAGGGCGAGCAAAGGTTAAGTTTGGGGGTATTTGATCGGTGTATTTTATATATACTTTTAGAGTCATTTTTAGTGAGTATTCTACTCATTTAATTTATGTTTAGTATAGTATTAGGGTTGTTTTCCTTTCTTTTGTGTCACAACGGTCAAAAATGGAGAAATGATGAAAATGAGATGAAATGAGCATAAATGGGATGGAATTGCACACTAAAAGGGCCAAGAAATGAAGTCTAAGAAGTTCCGGAAATTATAGAGGAGATCAGACGAAGTCCGGACGAAAAAAGGACGACGAAACGGAATCCGCCAGAAAAACGTCACCGGAGCCGCGCTGGCGCCGCAGCGGCGCGCGCCCAAAGTGCTGAAAGTCCCGAGAGTTGCTGATTTTCAGGCGCCGCGGCGCCAGTCTGCAGGGCCGCGGCGCCGACGCGGGATTTATGAAGTTTTGGGCCGAATTTGACATGTTTTCAGAATCCTAAAGGGATAACTTTTTCTACCTAAAGGGATAACTTTTCCTACCTAAAGGGATAGTTTTTCCTACCTTAAAACCCTTACCTAAAAGGATTCTAATAACTTTTCCTACTTACAAATCCTTAACCCTTCACCTAAAGGATTCTTGGTCTATAAATAGTCTCTACATCATTAGAAGAATTCATTCTCCATTCCACCATTCACCATTCTACATCCATCCATCCACCAATCCATCTTGTAAATATTCCACAACACAACCCTTGGATGCTAGAAGGCTTGGAGACTCGTTCTTGAGTATTTTTTCTTTTCTTTCTTTTTGCTTTATTTATTTCAGTTCATGCATGGAGATTGTATTAGTTCTTAGTGTGACAATGGCTAGGAGCTAATTACTTTATTAGGGATTTCCTTGTGATTCATTTGAAACTCTATTCATGAATTAATATATTAGTTGATTTCTTCTTCACTTATTTAAGATTTACCCAATAATTATTTTGAATGTTTGGTAATTAATTGATCACTAATTATCATTATTTATATGATTTCTAATCAAACTTCGAAAGGAGGAGGTTGTGACTATGCTGTAAGTTGGGTAGACATAGGTCGGATTGGGGATGAAAATACCTCAATTACTTGTGTAGCGTTAATAAGAGGTTTAAATACCTAATTTCACGCATGGCGCGTGACGATTAACAAGGTTTTTGTTCTTAATCCTCTTGTAGAGTCATCCTTATCACCGAAAGGTAGAAAGGAACGCTACTGGGGGTGAGTGTTTATATAGCCTTAACGGGAGTATAAAACGGATTAGTAAACCTGCTATCTTAACGTAGAAGAAGAAGTCAATCTAATTGTATTAAGAATTGGATAGAGTGGATAGTTGATGATCTTGGAAGCCCTAATTATCCATCATAACTGATTTAATTCAAAGTATTTTTATAAGTAGTTTATCTTCTGCATTATTAGTTAGAATTCCAAATTAATTTACGTTAACCAAATATATACCATAGGGTAGATAATCGGTACTTGAAAACCAATCCTTGAGGATGATATTCGGTCTTACCTAGACTATATTACTTGACACGACAACGTGCACTTGCGTTAAAGTGTGTGCATCTTTTCGCGCATCAGAGCCACGACCCTGCAACTTGGCACCGCGGCCCCGAACCCGAATTCTGCAGTTTCGCATTTTTCTAAGCCTCATTTTAATCAAGTAACCTCCCTTATATACTACTAGGAATCCGAGTTCATTTAAAACAGGTGCGTTCATCGTACGCTCATTTTTATAAATTCATGCTCAAAGGAGATAGAAGAAGTTCCACATACCTTTTCGGTTAATCCACGCGCCACGTAGAACACGTCACGAGTATTACTTCAACCTATAATGACAATTAACACTTCCATCAATTCCTTGCTTTCAAGTGTAGGTTATACCAAATAATGGTCCCCATTATTCTACGTAAATTTGGGCAGCACTTCCCCCGTTTCTACATACTTTTCCAAGGCCCGAATACAACAACAAAAAGCCACATCTTTAAGGCAAAAAATTTAAGGCAACAACCAAAGGGGATTACACGTTTACAAGACGTGTAAAATTCTGCCCCACAATATCCAATAAATGAAAGGGCACTCTTGGCCACAACAATAACATATAACCTTCTTTTCATTTCTATAATTCTAGTCGTTATTCCAACAATTGTACATGATACATATCAATAGTTAAACGACTACATTTCCTTCAACGTATAACACATATAACGTGAAGACACATCCAATTTAGTTCAACGAAATCTTATGTCACAAAATGGCTCCAAATTCGGCCAACACACAAAATGGAATACATGATCTTAAACTCCATTTTTACTTATCACAATATCATTCTACAACTACCACAACACGTAGTATAAGATTACTTTCAAGAGGAGGATGAGATTTACCTTATTTATGCCCAAAACAACCCACTTAAAAGTCGATCCTTAGAGATAGTCTTAGCTCCAAATCCTTACGTTCCAATCCGCAATATGCGACCCTTAGAAGCTTATAACCAACTTCTCTTCTTGATCCAACACCAAAAGTTGTAGATCAACTTAGGGTTTTCAAGACCCCATTTCGGCCAAGGGGTTCTAAAGGGATTAGGGGTGTTTAACCTTGGTTAAAACTTGGTTAGTAATCTTCACCTTGAATATGTGAACAACACTTGGAATATTTACTAATCTTGTTCTTGATTTTCTTCAAGAATTCGAGTGAGAGAGAGAGGTAGAGAACTTGTGTGATATGAAAATAGTGCTAAGTGTTGGGGTCTTGCAATCCCATGTATATATATATATATATATATATATATATATATCTATTGTGCAAGAAAAGCCAAGTGGATGGGACCCATGTGACCACTTGTCCATCTCTCAAAATATCTTCTAAGTTCAAGTCAAATGGTCAATGTCATCTGGGGGTGACACGTGTCACCCTCCTATTGGTCCCGAAATTATTTCATCCCCAAAATATTCATATTTGGTCAAAATATCTCAAAACCTTGTGGGCCCCACAATTTCATAAAATTTTCCCGTGGGCCCACATGACCAAATTCGAGACTTGAAAATCCAAAACTCCAGAATATTCTATGAATCCCGAATACCAAATTTGAGAATCAAATTCCAATTAATAAACCTTTTTCCTTCACGAGGTTTCGAATTATTTCCTTAAGAAAAAAAATAGTTATACATTCTTCCAACGTTTAAGTCTTACATACGTTCTCGAATACATGCCCTGGAATTACGGGTGTAACACTCCTATTTCCAATCCTTGGCGTTACTACATCCAAACTTGGTCATTATACTTAGATTCAAATTCCTTCACTTTCCTCATGGCTAACGTCTTCTGTTAATGGCATTTTAGGACAAGATTTCCTTGATCTCGTTAAGTATTAAACCCATTACTTTACCTTTACATCTCTATTTCCCATTGTCATGGGGGTCTCTTATCTCAAAGTATTTCTCATACTATCTTTCCAATCATTAGAGGTTCGCCACTTTTGGCCGAAGTGTTCTTACTGTCCATCCTCTACTGTTGGTCTTTACACTGCTCTAGGGTAATTATACCTTTGTGAAAACTATATAACTATAATCTTACTCTCCTTTTGCCTTCTTATCGCAATCCTTTCTTTTACTCGTACTTAATGAAGAAAACAAAACATTTATGCCTTGATACATGTAACTCTCTGAGTCTGACTAGTAGTTCCCGCTACTGATTTGTCCTTCGGGGCAACTGTTGCTTTTCTCGGAGGCATGACTGTAACACAATAATACGTCAGAGAGGGATTATCCCAATACACAGCTTTATTGCACGATCTCAGAGTAAGAAGAATAGAAACCAAATCCTAAATGTCCTGTAGCCTCCTGTTTTTTGGGTGTGGCGCGCAACACACTGATAACCAAGACTCTACTTGACACGGTCTGTAGACATTCCAAGGACTAACTGCTCTGATACCACTCTATCACGACCCAAACCCATGGGCCGCGACTGGTGCACTACCTGGGCACCCTTCTACCCACACATCACATATAATCAGCGGAAGCTAAAGAAAACTCAACCTTTTTTTTATTAGGCAAGCCGGCAAGGCTTCCGTTATATATACAATAACCAAAGAGAACTACAATTGTACACAAGTCCAACTACATATGAATACATACGTCTAAGAGTTTATACAGTAACTAAGATGGGACAAGGCCCCGTCGTACCCCTGAATGTACACAAGACTGTAATACAAACTCCGTACCAAAATGACAAGACTCCGGAATAATGGAGTTATCTCAATAGAAGCTTAATGGAGATCCTAAACTCGCGGATCACCCAACTGAGTACCTAATACCTTCGGACATGAACGCATCCCCCCGAAGAAGGGGGTCAGGACAACAAGGTACTAAGTAAAACATAAAGTATAGTAAATAAGATCAAATTGGCCAAAAGATGACAGGGACAAGTATGAAAATCAAATACCAGATTCAACCGTGCCATATAAAAATAAGAGCCAACTGTACCTTTTTTTAAAAGTGAGATTTAACTGAGTCTTTTTAAGATATGAGAGTCATGTCAAATCAAGAATGCATGTCTGTATAATCCACACACATACATATATATATATATATATATATATATATATATATAATGTAAGGTACACTGTCCGGCCCATTCTGGGACACGGTAAAGTCATATCAGGTATTATGCCCGGCCCTTTCTGGGACACGGTAAAGTCAACTCAGGTATACTGCCCAACCCTTTCTGGGACACAGTAAAGTCATGTTGCCCTGCCCATTTTGGGACACGGTAAAGTCATGTAAGATATACTGCCCTCCCTATTCTGGGACACGGTAAAGTCATTTAAGATATATTGCCTTGCCCATTCTGGGACACGGTCCACCCATAAAGGACTGTATACATATAGCTATCATAAGAAACTATGTGCAATTTAAATCATCTTTGACTCTCATGAAATAACATAAAATAACTTTCATTTAGAAACTCCAAGGTACTATCATGTCATGCGTCAATAAGGATTAAGATCCAATAAAACAATGTACGTCCGACGTACAATCTTTCATTTATAAAAACTCAAGACACTAGCACTTGTAGCATCAAGGAACTTTCACTTTTAAAATCAAGTTACTTACACTTTTAAAATCAAGTAACTTATACCTTTAAAATCGAAGCACTTTCACATCTTCCATTTTAGAGAAAACCAAGGCACTATCACATCTTTCCTTTTAGCAAAACCAAAGTACTAACAAGGGAATATATCACTAAGGATTAGGATCCACTCACTTTATAAAATCAAATAATGTATCATTAAGGATTAGGATCCACTCACTTTATAAAATCAAATCATGCCAAAGAAGAAAGGATAGTTCACATACCTTATCGGCTTATTCCAACTTGACAACTAGAATACGTCTCAATGTAGTACTTCAACCTATAAATACAATAACATGTATATCAACTCCATGCTTACTAGTGTAGGTCAATACCAAGTAAAGGTTCTCTTTTTCTACAAAAAATTAGGCAACACTTCCCCTATTTATACGTACTTTTCCACCTTTAAAGAAGGCCAATTTCATCAATAATCAAGCACCAATTAAGTACACAACCAAAAAGTTAAAAAAGGTGATTCACACACCTACATTTCACGTATTTTCAGCCTCTTAATCTTGGTAAAACAATCCACTAAAAATAGTCTACAATCCAACAACAATGAGGATAAAAAGTGAGGCCTTTCAATACCTTTCTATACCCTTATTCCTTTAGAACTTATATTGGTAATTACTACACTTAAACATGCATAATGGTGGCTGAAGTTTCAAAATTCTAACGCCACAAAACAGTCCCTAAAACTGCATAACAATATCCAACAGTTTTATACAGTTTCGGCCAACAAGACTACAAACCAAAGCCCTTCTCAATAATCCTTTATATTCCAATTCAAGTTCCAATACTTTTATATAAACCATATCAACTATCAACAACAAGATTTCCCTTAATCTATCAAGCAATAAGTGACGATAATAATCAACAATAACCAACGAATCCAACGACGCCAAAACTGTCCATTCTCGGCCAACACACCAAAAATGTCACATGCTTTTCTTATTCTCCATTCTTCTTAGCACAAGTTCATATACTAATTATAACAACATGTAATACCTAATTAATTCAAGAAGAAGAAGAAATCTTACCTTATTTTAAGCTCAAAACAGTCCACAAGTCACACAGCCAACACCTTCACTTTTACACCACTCCTTCAACTTCCAATCACACACATGTATCCTCTACAATCTTGTAACCATCTTCCTTTATTGTTTTACTTCCAAAAAGTTCATAAACAAGCTTAGAGTTTTTAGACAAAACTTGGCCAAAACTGTGGCTACCACCTTGGAGAGTTAACCTTGGCTTAGAACTTAATCAAGGTGCTTAATCTTGGACAAGAAAAATGAGTTGATCTTGTCTTCTTGGCTATGGTATACTCGAACTGGAGAGATAAGGGAGAGATAAGAGAGTTGATGGAGAAGATATTATGTGAGCTAAGTCTCATAAGTCTTGCCAAGTATATCTATATAGAGTAATCTTGCAAGACAAGTGGAGGGGGACACATGTCACCCTCATATTGGTCCAAATTATCTCTTCACAAAATAATCTCTACACTTGGCCAAAATATCTAAAATTTGAAAGGCCCAACAGAATTGTGAAATTTTCGGTGGACCCCACATTATCAATTCCAAGACTTCATAATTCAATACTAATCCCCTAAATCCAATTAGAAGAATTAAACTCCAAGTTAATAATTTTTTCCGTCGTCACATTTTTTTCAAAAAAAAATTCGTAGGAAAATGTAAATATCTTTTCCTTTCGACCTTCAAATCTTGATTCCTTAATCATGTTCTCAAATAAATGTCATGGAATTACGGGGTATAACATAACACATTTCAACTTAGAAGAGTTATATATTGGATTGACTTGTTCGAATATATAATTGCATTAACAAATCTGGTCACAATGACCATGTGTTCTAATGGTTTTAGGGTTTAAAGCTTTTAACAACATAAAATATAGATCTAAACAAATCTTAACCCATATTATCATTAATATCATTACAAATCATACGAAACAGCCCAGACTCTGATACCACTGTAGGTGTTTACGTCGGGTTCATACACGCAACGAAATTTGAAAATTTATGTTTCAAACACGACGACGGTCGAACTGCAGTATGATAAGTAATGAACAATACAAAGCACATAGTATAATATAATACCTCGACAGAATACTTACATTATTGTAGCAATCATCCAAGCGGTTGATTCTCGATATTTTGTGTAGTCCGAGGGTGCACACGCAAAAGTTCCTCAATTTGTAAGTTCTGAAACTGTGATGTAATTTGCTAAGTCAGGAATGCTAGGGTTCTGAAAGAGCTTTAGAAGAGATTTACCTCTCTTAGGTTTGGTGTTTTTGGAATGGGAGGTAAGTCTCATATTTATAGTTGAGAATAGGAGCTTTAGGGTTTTAGTTGGACCAGGTCTAAGCGGTGAGGCAAAAATTCGGATCAGGCCACACTGCACCGCTGCGGGCACGTGTTCACGCACCGCGGTCCCGTCCTATTTTCTGCCCATTTTTTTCATTTTAATGTCTCGGTCATCAACCAAACATTTAGGTATAATCTCCTTCTAATTACATCCTTCAATCGACGGAATATTTGACTTAGTGTTACCCTTCAGGCCTTTACATATCGTCACTAATTACATTAGGATCTTCATGGAACTCCTAGACTGCGCCGGAAGACGAACTCAATATGTAAAGTTTAGCTACACAAAATATGTGAACTGAACCAATATGTGAGAAGATAAAACCCCTTCATTCATGACACACTCAATCAAGCTTAGGATCTGTCAAGTGTCTATCCAAATGACTTGATTATTATAACTCATCTATATTAGTTGACAACAGGATCATGTCACAGACATGTCCAATGCATTGGCCAATGACTTAGTCAAGCTAATACCATATGAGTACCTGAGTGTTCACTCGAATATAAATTCAAAGAATGAATCCTTTCTTGGCTCACATACCACCTTTAATCTACTTCGTAATGCACCCAAAACAAGTCGCGTCTCAACCTATAGGACATTTGATCTTAGGACAGGATCAAAGTACATTACTCCATAAACAAGATGATATTGACCTCAAGTCTAAGGACTTTTATCTCCCACATGCCGATGACATTATAGACATATAACAAATAATGCATCTGCAGGGTGTACCAATACTTCAACAAGTATCTATGTGTCCATCATGAGTTGTCATAACTCGTAGCAAGTGAGACATACTACATCCACTAAGGATATGATGCATACCACATGTCGACGTATCGCATATCATCGATATCCCAATTTCGATGATCATTAGTCGAGGTAATTTAAGAGTTACATTATAACATTAATTCTCACATCATTAATAAACACGTAACCTCTAGGGATGCATTTATAGAATTTTATAAACAATCGACTAATCATTCAATAAATGCAAATTGTCATAATATTAATCATCATTAATATAAATATGAATGCGTATAAAGTACATTGTGTCCTAATACAGATTGTCTCTAGGACATACATATACTTTCACTTCTAATTTTTCATTGATAGTAAACTCCATTGGGACTACATAGTGTAGTGCTCCCAACTTTGTCCAATTCTCATACCACACATTAGAAAATCCTACTTTTGCTTCCCATCATATTTCATGCTCCACTGTTTCCCTAGCTTTCGACATATTTTTTCCAAACCTGAGACCCATCCTTCCACCCTACTTAAGCAGGGATTACTTTTTACAGTATTTATTCATATATAGTTTCATCATAGTGTACTGTATGTTTTAAATCTCCATCATAGTTTGGCAAAAAGAGCTTTTGTAATGATCCGCTTGGTCGTTATGAACTGTCTTTCTACTTTTCTAAGAATATCCCTTATTCGGGTACTCATAGATAATTATTACACGTGGGACTTATAGGTAAGGCTAAATTTTTAGCCAATTTAGAGAGAATATTAATCGACTTGGAATTTTCGAAAATTCTGTCATCGCGTCTACGAGAATTACATCGCTTAAACGAGCTTGCATCAATGGAGTTTGTTCGCATATGCAAAGGATTCAGATAATTAATGAGTCTGCATCTGCGGAAGGCAATCCGCATAAGCGGTACCGCATAAGCGAGGAAGTCTTCCGCTTTAGCGGAAATCATTGTGCAGACCTAGCTTCTAATTCCTAAAGTTCTAGCTTCAAGCCTCACTTTCCCAAAACCTTCCCACAAGCTATGAGGCTCGGTATGAAGTTTCGAGGGTTTTTGCAAAAAATGATTGGGATAAGATTTATCAACTTTTTTGATGATTCTTTATGCTATTATGTTATGTTTAATGGTGGAAACTTGGGTGGGGAAGATGAGTTGATGATAAGAACCTTAATATTAGGAACTTGATTTCTTCACTTAAAGCTTGAATTTTTTAGATGATTTTCTGATTCTAATCATGTATTAGTGATGGGAGACAACTACTAAATTGAATTTTGGATTTTTAAAACTAGTTTCCTAAATGAAACCAAAATGGGATTTCTTAAAAAATTGGGGCTTTTGATAAATTGATGAAATTGACATTAGATTGAGTAGTTAGTGGAAATTTTCGGACTTCATGGATGTTGGGTAAATTGTTTTTAACGTAACTTTCCTACATTGCCTCTTTTAGTCCGGATTCCCTTCCCTTTTTCTTTGGTTGTTCCTTTTCATAACCGAGTAGCAGTTATTCCTATAGAAATAACTCTTATGTGTTGATTGTTTGTATGATAACCTAGGATATCTATGTGCTTATTTGGGTTTTGACCATCTGATACTCATTTGGAAGGACTTCGTGGATTAGGAGTTCGTGCCACCCGTTTGGCAATGAGGTAGGCTAAAGTTTCTCTTTTGTAAACTTCAATAGAAATACATATTAATTAGAAATATTGAGGGGTATTAGGTGTGTCTGGGGTCCCACCTTAGCAGTTATGATGAACGCTTGGGTGGGTACCAGTATTGAATTGTGATGAAGGGTGATTTGGGGAATCAACCTTAAGTTGATTTCGACTGCTGTTGTTTAGGATTGTCGATATTATGTGGGCTTGTCGCAATTGTTGATATTTTTGTGTTTACTCATCACATTACTTTAGATATAATAAACCGATGTACATGAAGTTATGTGTTATTGGGCTTCTATAAGCATGTGATATTCATTCCTGATACTTGATTGTGTCTCATACATCCTGATTACTTGCCCTTTATTGTCATTTGCATTCATACACTCATGATTATGATAATATTGAAATGAGAGTGGTACATAAATTCACTTAGGTTGGTATGATTGCTACTTATTTGGGCTCGTAGCCATGTTTGATAGCTTATTATGAGTTAACTTTTCATGCATTCATCACTTTACATCTCGTCTAAATATTTGAAAAGGACTTGATAATGTTAGATGTATTGATTATGTTTTTGCATGGTGTACACATATCCATATCATTCATTCATATTACTATTAATGGCACTGAACTGTAGAGATACTAAAAGGGGCTTGTAAGCCGGTTGATGAATATTGTACAAGGTAAGAAAGTGATGATTGGTGATGACACTAAAACCACATAGTTGGGATCCGATGGAAAATTTCGGATGAGTATATGAACCTTATGAGTCCCCCATGGGTCACATGACACCTACTACAGAATCATATGTATACCGGGTATATATGCTCATTGCATACATATATATCATTTGCATTTGCATTCATATAACACATACATGTATTCATTGATTACCTGTTGATTGGTAATGTGATTCAGAATGATTATCGAAATTTGGATGCTTTCATTAGTAAATTGACTTGGATGATTGGATTGATTCGATTGAATTAGGTTGGTTGCCATGATTGGGCTTGTTCTCTATTAATTTGGTTATGTAGTTTACAACTTATGAGTTCAACTATGCGGTGTTAACTGTTATTTTGGTCGATAATGCATATATGTCAGAACTATCTGGTGTTGATAGTGTTATTCATAGAGTGTTTAGTAAGAAACTTGTTGATGGCTCGTTAGGGTAGTTGTTGACTTGTATGCTAAGAGTGTGAAGATTCCCTCCCTAATCAAGGGTGTATAGTGTAGACTTCCACCTAGAGTATAATGAGGATTCTTAATGAACTAATATGTGTCATGCCCGTAAATATACGAAACCGTAATTAAGTCTAAGGGTTAGAGGTACAAGAGGAATTAATATAGTTATGATCGGCCTAATTAAAATACCTTGGGAAAGCATTCTTAAAATGATGTTGTGTGCTAAGTGTTAACTTATGTACTAGACGTGTTATGTCGGGTATGTGGGGTCGATTATGAACATATATTAGACAGAGCTTTCATGTCGGGGGTAGTAATTATAAGATTCCAGTGTGCATTATGAGTTGAATTGTACTTGACTGTGATTGAATTATTATGTGAATAAGGTGAGTTATGTGGATACTTGAACTTCCTAGAATACGAACTACTTGAGATTCAACTTGATACTTATGCCTATTATGTAACTTCCGTCGTTGTCGGCCTATGATGACTATGGACGTTTGATGTATCTTTTACGTGGATGCATATATTTGGTCTATTCAGGTTGTAGCTTGGAGCACAGGAATGTTAAGGCAGACCACTCATTCTTGGTAACCTTGGTCTTCGTCCAGTAAAGTTGCCCCTATTCATTCAGGACGGAGTTTTTAGTTCTTTTCTATTTATTGTGTTCTTAGTAGTCCTGGTACGATTCAGACCATGTTTTGAGAAAATGAAGTATTATAAGGGTTAAATGACGGTTAATGTTTTTAATAAAAAGGTTTTGATTATATTTTGTACTTTTCCCGCATTATTAACTATTCTAATTGTAAATGATTTTGGTATTGATTCGCCTATCGGGGATAATGTAGATTTCACCACGACGCCCACGATTTGGATCGTGACAACTTTTGATACATCAAATAATTATTTAAATCCAAGTCCCCCTTTCTTAGTAGAAAGGCAAATGTCCTGCCATTTAAATGAATGGTTGCTCTTTCCTTCCTCCTTATTAACCAAGGCCATAGACTGACGCAATATATTCCCTACAGGCGGTCTATAAATGCGTAGGTGGATAATTAAGGTTAACCTATAGACGGACTATGAAACACATATGTAAGTTAAGGGTTGGCTATGGATTATCCCATGTGTACGCATAGTCCGACCTGAATATTGTGAGCCGTACAGACGGTCTGTTTTGCTACGTGTATGTGCCACTATATGGTAATATTGTAGTGTGCCTTACAAATGGTCTACCTTTCTATGCGTAAGAGCCACTTTGTACTTTATCATTGGGACAAAGCCCCACATATAATTACAGTTAAACAAATATTTCAGATGCAGAACAGGTAGTACACATAACTTCACTTCTCTTGTTCATTTCAGTTATCATTTACAGTTTCAGTATTCATTACATGTTTAATTATTTGGGTTGCCTTTTTTCCGAGCCCCCCTCTTATAGTTCTTTCTTTCAGTTTCTTTACATATCAGTATAATTCAAATGTGCTGACGTCCCTTTTGCTCGGGGCCTGTATCTCACGATACATGTGATGATTTACAGATTGACATTCTGCTGGCTAGGATTCACTGATCAGCTGAGTCAGTGAGCCCCAGTCTTTCTGGGTATTATCTTACTTACAATTTTTAGCTATTGCAGACAGACAGATATGCCAGGGGCCTTGGCCTGACAAACCATTAACATTTCAGTACTCATCAGAGACTTCATAGACTAGAGTAGTAGTTATACAAAGTTTATCAGATTTTCATATTTATCGTGTTGGCACTTTTATTATGTTTAGTATTTTATGCACTTAATGATTATTCATTTAGATTTTCAGTAGATTGTTAGTTTTATTTCCACATTCACTATGTTTTGATATCACATGTTGATTCAGCCATCCAATTAGTTCGCTCGGTCACATGACGTCAGACATCAGATGTCGTGTTACGTCTAGACCGGGAGTGACACTCCCTATTTCACCCTTTGTTGATTGGAAAAAGCATGTAGCTTGCCCGTTAATCAAGACTGAATACCAATTGTTAGCTATTAGCCTCCAAATCAGTATAATAAAGTGCTTGCAGACACCATTTTCCTCGGAACATGCATTAGATACTTCCAAGGCACCCTATCATATGCATTGGCCATATCCAATTTTATAATCACATTATAAGGCTCACCTCTCATTCTGATGTCTGACACTATCTCATGTGTAAGAAGAATATTCTCAAAAATGCTTCTTTCTTTTACAAAACATGATTGATTTTTAGAGATCAGTAAAGGCAATATACCTTCCATTCTATGATTAACCACTCTAGAGATCACTTTGTTGGCAAAATTTGACATTGTAGGCCTTAAGTCTGAATTTTTTTTTGTACATGCTTCTTTGGGATTAGTACTAATTAGTATAGGGGATGGATTTGGGAAGTGCTGCTCCATCAAATAAAGCTAGTACTATGGCATGAATATCATCTCCTACAATATCCCAACACTTCTGATAGAAAATCCTTGTAAATCCATCTGGACAACTTGCACCATCATTGACATCGGGATTAGGACCAAGGCACAAATACTTGTGATTTCGACGATTGTCATTTGCCAAGCTAAAATTTGAAACTCGCATGTGATGGAGCTAGGGAGTTGGACATGATATTTAGGAGAATAGTTATTTTTATGACCTTAGTTATTAATATTACACTGAATGTATTAAGTAATTTCCCCCTATTTTTTAAGAAGTCAATTATCGATAATTTTTTATAGCAAGCAATTGATTGACAAACTCGAAAAGATGATAAATGACATATTTCAGTATATAAAATTTAAAGAGAAATTGGCATGTATATAAAACATAGATTAATTTTTCCTATTTGGGACACATTCAACCCAATATGTCTTAAATTAGCAGCTTAAGCTAGCCTCGATCACCCGTCATCTTCTGCCTTCTGTAATTGTCGACACTGCCTCAAACTCTCTCCAACTATGAAATCTGGAACTTAAAATATGAATTAATGTAACATTGAATACATTATATGGTGTTGAAGTATTTGAAAACACCATTAAAGACCATTGAAACTGATTTGAATTTTTTCACTATGTGTAATTGTGATTTATCTAGATGGGGTGATAATGAGTTTTATTAAAAAACATCTTAGGAGCTTGAATATCATTTTTAAAGTTGATATGAGATGGTTTGAGGTGGATATGAGCTAATTTTTATATTGGAAAGGTTGAAGGCAACCCCGTCCATGTATATCACTTTATATCTCTTATATATCATATATATATCGGTGAATATCAATGGAATGTGTGTTCTACAGAAGAATGTATATAATGTATATCTATGTATATGTGTATGATATACAAAATATACATGCTATACATTTGTCGAGGTGATGTTGAGGCAACAAAGAGTAATACACATTGAAAAAAAGAAACTACATGATTAGTAACTATCACTACTAATAAGGAGACCACTTGTCTACCTACTAACTTTCTATCCTAATCCTCGACCTCCACACCTTTATATCTAGGGTTATGTCCTCATAAAGCTGAAAGTTGTGCCACGACCTGTCTAATCACCTCCCCTCCAGTTATTTTACTGTCTACCTCTACCTCTTCTAACTCATGTTATAACCAACCTCTCACACCTCTTACTAGTGTATCCACACCCCTCCTCTTCACATGCCCGAACTATCTTCATCTCTCTTCCCTCATCTTTTCTTCCATAAGAGCCACTTTCACCTTTCCCCGTATAACTTCATTAATAATCATATCCTCCTAGTATGCTCACACATCCATCTAAACATTCTCATCTCTGCTTTATCAATATGTAATGTTGCACTAATGCCCAACCAAAGGGCGATTGCGGTACCAATCAAAAAGATAGTTATCGCTACTGGACGGCGAAATAAATTTTGGAATTTATTAACATTCTCCAAAAAAGGTATTGTTAATAATCCCGCAGGTACTGAAACCATTAAAATAACCCCCAATAATTTATTGGGCACTGCACGAAGTATTTGATATACAGGAAAGAAATATCATTCAGGTAATATTTCCAAAGGGGTTGCAAATGTATCTGCCGGTTCACCAATCATTGATGGTTCTAAAACTACTGGAGGGGCCTCACAATCACTAGCGAATATGTTTTTCTCATGCCTTTTTTCGTTAATAGTTCGATATTCTGATGTCCTAGGCGTAGAGGAACTACACTAATCCTTCCCGAACTTGGTGGTTGAACTCTACTGCAATGATGATAATGTAGGGGAGGTCCTGCGGAAAATTAACTCGATGTCAGGATGATAAAAAATTAACACCTCTCATTCTTATTACTCTTTCAATATGAAAATGAAAAAATGAAAAATAAAAAGGTTGTTTTATTCAAAACCCCAATTGTGACATCCCTTCTCTCCCACTTCACACCTCGGAACGCACCCTTCTTATTGTGATAAACGCACTTTCACATCTTCTTAATCCAAAATGATTGGGGAGAGGAAATGTTCTTTTTTAAGGTACTCCCGGGAACAGATCAGTGGAGACGGGGTGGAGTCTGTAGCTTAAAAGATTAGAGCATGTGGCTATGAACCACAATGTCGGGGATCGAATCACTCCTCACCCATAACCAACCCAAAGGGAAGTACTTTTCCATCTGGATGTAGGAATAACGAACCAAACACTATGGAACTTGGTTGTGGGTCTTTTGTTGAAATAGTATGGTTTTGTAGCATAATGTAACTAGGGTTCGCGTTAGTGGAGGAACTGGATTGGAAAAAAGAAGGATTCTAGTTGTAAGATATCTAATGAAACCGTCGCTGAAATTGAGATCTTATTCAAAGAGAAAGATCTCAAATATATAGAGTTTCTTTTTGTATATTATATGGATGATTTGTCCCGCAAAGACCGTGATTGGGAATTGTTTGATCGTCTTTCTCTAAGGAAGAGTCAAAATAGAATAAACTTGAATTCGGGATCGCTATTCGAAATCTTAGTGAAACACTAGATTTCTTATCTCATGTCTGTTTTTCGTGAAAAAATACCAATTGAAGTTGAGGGTTTCTTCAAATAACAAGGGGTTGGGTCAACTATTCAATCAAATGATATTGAGCATGTTTTTCATCTCTTCTCGAGAAATAAGTGGGCTATTTCTTTGTAAAACTATGCTCAATTTCATATGTGGTAATTCCACCAAGATCTCTTCATTAGTTGGGGGAAGAATTCAATCGAGCATACTATGTGTAATGATTCCCCGATTCACAAAAAAAAAGATAAAAAGAAATGTCATTCCATTTCGACAAAAGACCCACACCCAAGTTTCATAGCTTTTGGTTTGCTTTCCCATCATGATTTTCGTACCCCCAGAGGAAAAGGTACTTTCCTTTTGGGCCGGTTGTGGGCAAGGAGGGATTCGAACCCGTGACCGGATTCCATTATCAAGAAGTGTATCCACAACTTCTTGTACTAATTTCTCCTGACATATTACTAATTCTCCTGGCGAAGATCTACTTGTTAATATATCGGTAAGGGTATTGTTCTGATATATAACTGTTCTATAGAGTTCATTAATATCCGAGCTCATTAGTTTACCCCGATCTAGTTGAATGATCAGTCTCAACTCAGGAGGAAGAAATGGTAATAGGCACAAAACCATCCATTCTAGCTCTATATTTGTTCGAATAAAATGCTTAGCTAATTTCACGCGTCTAACCAAAAGTCCTTTCTTCTTCCAATATTTTGTCTTCTTATTCATTTCCTGTGTGCCCTTCTTCTGAGTGTGGGTTGTCACGACCCGAACCCGGACCCGTGACCGGTGCCTTAACCCGGGCACCCTAGTGACACAACATCAGAGAAAACCAGCGGAATGTAAACTCAAGATAAACAACCATTAAGATATAGAATAGTCTAGCCCAAAATGGCTAACCCAAAAGTACATAAACCGAACAGTTACATCCTTAACGAACCAAGTTCTGACAAGACTACAGGCCTCTAAGAATGAATAACACTATGACGGACGGCCCCGTCATGCCTGAATGTACAAAATATCAACGACTCGGGGAGGACCATACCAAAAGTCGAGCTTAGAAGAAATGGAGCTCACGACACTGAGTACAAGATCCTAGAACGAGGATCTACCACTGCTTTCCCTTACCGCGGCATGAACGCGGCCCAGGCGGGTCAAGACACAACGTACCAAGTATGTAAAACTGGAAAATACTGTAGTAATATCATAAGTCCAAAATACACTAAAGTTATAGATAAAACCAAATTATGTTGCACTGTGCCTTACTAATAATGAGAGTAACAAGTATACATTTTATAGCATAAAAATAGGAGGCTCATGATCAAAACAGGGTACCTCGCCCGTAGTATCATTAAGCAATCCTACTCCTGGGACTATTTCACCCGCATAGGTCCCGTGGACCCGCATGAGGTCATCCGCCTCGTCATAGGACTATTTCACCTGCATGGGACTATTTCACCCGCGTGGATCCTGTGGATCCGCATGAGTACCATCGCGTACTCGCATGGGACTATTTCACCCGCATGGATCCTATGGTCCAGATCCGCATGAGTACAAACGCCGCACTCGCATCATGGGTAGCAAATCCATGGCATAAGTAGTAAACCATCCTATTGGAGCATACCCGTGGGCCACCCATCGTGTCAGTATGTCCAAAGGAAATAACAAGAATACCCCGGGGTTTACCCGTAATAATATATATATATAACATAGCTCATCCGGCTATCATACATAACATAAGCACTACCGGCCTATCATATCATAACATAAGCACTACCGGCCTATCATATCATAACATAAGCACTACCGGCCTATCATAACTTAAGCAAGTTAAGAATCACCTAACTTCTTATTAATAGTATTAATACATCCTCTCATTTTAGTATACCTAAGGCACGATCATGTCTTTTAATAAAAATCCGGGAATTTAACCCAAGTATCATGTACCTCTAACCTTTTAAGGAATAACTCTTTTTATACAAAAATTCCAAGATACTAATCACCATAGTATCAAGTTACGATTTCTTTTCAAAACAAGTCACATTTCCTTTTAAAACTATCTCAAGCTTCTAAATTAAGTGACTTCATTTCTTGTAAAACCTTAGGCAATTCATGCCTTAAAACCATTTTCCTTCCACAAGTTCAAAACATCAAAACCTTTCTCCATTAAACTTTCACAAACTAATATAACCAACTCCCCATAAAGCCGTTATATTAGAGTTAAACAATAGTAAAACACATTCCCTTAAGTCCAAGGGATTTTTATACTTTTCTTTTAAAACGAAGCAAGTATCAAATACTTATAACAAACGAAGGTTTCCAAATCTTGTACGTCTACCGTACTACATAGGTACAACTAATCATGCTCAAGAGATAGGAAAGCTCCACATACCTCTTCGGTCAATCCACAAGCTAAGTCCAATTTACCGCACGTAGTATGTCAACCTAAAATGACCACAATACGTTTATCAAGCTCTAATTATAATGCAGAATTTTCCCAAGTTAAAGTCACCAATTTCCTACGGAAAATTGGGCAGCGTTTCCTTTGTTTCTACATACTTTGGGCCATACCCCCTGAATATACAAAGTACCTATAGCATCAGGGAAATATCCATACCAATAAATAAGCTTCCGGAGGAATGGAGCTTCTGACACCGGAATAGTGATCCTAAGAACGAGGATCCTCAATCTGCTTACCCTTACCTGCGGCATGAACGCAGCCTCTCTGAACTTTCGGCGCCGCGGCCCTGCTGTCCCGGAGTTGGGTCGTGACATGGGTGTTCTTGACTGGCCAGCACGCTACCTCATAAAATAAAATCGGTCTAACCACCATTCTGTAGAATTTACTTTTAAGCCTTAATGACATATATTTATCGCACAGTACCCTAGATGTGAGTCTCCATTCTAGCTACCCCTCCCTAATAAGATGATCGGCATAATCATCAATATCCACGTTATCTTGTATAATAGACCCAAGCTATTTTAATCTACCTTTCTTTGATAGGACTTGTGCGTCGATCTTCACTTTCACCTTCGCCTGTCGTGTCACGTTACTAAACTTGCACTTTAGATTCTCTATCTTAGTTTTGCTTAATTTGAAACCTTCAAACTCAAGGGTCTATCACAAAACTTCTATCCTATTATTAACTCTATCACGCGTCTCGTTAATCAGTACTATGTCATTTGCGAATAACATACACCACGACACCTCTCCTTGAATATGTCATGCCAGTTCGTCTATCACTAAGTCGAATAGAAACATGCTAAGGGTTGATCTCTAGTGCAACCCTATCATGATCGAGAAGTTTTCTGAGTCATCCCCCATTGCTCTAACCTGATCTTGTCTCCATCGTACATGTCTTTAATTACCCTAATGTAAATTACATGTGCACCTTTAGACTCCAAACATCTCCAAAGGACCTCTCTAGGAACTTTATCATACGCCTTTTTCAGGTCAATGAACACCATGTGTAAGTTTCTCTTACTGTCCATATATTGCTAGCAATCTCTTTAAGAGATGAATGGCCTCTTTAGTTGATCGACGCGAGTATGAATCCAAATTGGTTCTCGGAGATAGATAGACTCATCTTTATCTTCATCTCGATCACTTTCTTTCAAACTTTCATAGTATGACTTAGTAGTTTGATACCTCTATAGTTGTTGCAATTTTGAATATCACGCTTGTTCTTGTATGACAGAATCATTATAATCTACATCCATTCTTCTGGCATCTTAGTATTCCTTAAGTACACATTGTGGAAAATATATAATTCATAGATTGGAAGACGAATCGGAGCGTGGAGCCCTTCACAGCCATATGAGACTCAATTAATGCTAATATACGCATGCACATACGTATAATTATAGAAACATATATAGAAGAGTAAAATGTGGTCCAAATTTAGATCAACATTGAGTTGGACATTATTTTTGTTAACAACCTTTTGTAAAATAAGGTGGAGCCTAGTTTCACTTTGATCGAGTTATGTCATTTTGGGACTGGGGAGTGGATTTTCACTTCAAATTTGTAATTTTTAAACTCAAAAAAATATCAATACGTACGAATTGAAATTCTTCCACAATAACCACAAATTTAAAGGGTATTTTTAGTATTTTATACAAACGACCACAAGATTTTAAATACCTTCTTTACCTCAGATGTTTTTGTTAAATATACATAAGCATACACACGCTATACACGTGTATACTTATGTATATTGTGTAAAATTCAGCCCATCACAAGGGTTGAGGAAGAAGGCCTATCACGGGTTGGGCAGTGGCCCATCACGGGCTGGACAGTGCAATATTGAAGAGTATATTTTGTATATATTATGTATTAGTCTTGTACCTTAATCAGTCTTGTACACTTACCATAGTGTATAGTTAGTCTCCAAATAGAATAAGGTTTTAGGAATAGAATAGGAATATAATTTTCCTATTATGGAAATATGTAAAGTGTATATATTGTCTTTCAATTAATAAAAATAATCAAGTGATTATTTCTTTCATGGTATCAAAAGTCTAGGTTAATTTTTTCCTCCATGCTTCCGCCAATTCCATCTCAGTTTCCGTGATTTTTGTGTCCAAATTTATTTCTTCCAAATCCCTCAATCACATACTGTTCTATCAATATGTCTACCTCTAAGAACACATTTTATCATGCCCTTGCAGTTTCGAACATTAAGAATCACATCCCTCTTATTCTTGAAATAGAAAACGTCAGATACGCGACATGGGCCGGACTGTTCAAGATTCACGCACACTTGCATCAAGTCATCCATCACATAATTCCCGCAACTCCTGAGGATACGGAGATACCAAACACAAGGATGATCCTAAGTTATGAACAACTCTTGATGCCACTGTCCTTTAGTAGATTTACTTCACTATATCCACCGACCTATTGCAGAAAATTATTGGATCGGACGCTACGATAATAGAAGCTTGGGATAGGCTGCGTGACATATTCCAAGATAATCAGACTTCCAGGGTTGTTACGCTTGAGCAGGAATTTTCCAACATCCACATGGAAACTTTCCCAAACGTCTCGGCTTATTATTCACGGTTGAAAGAATTGACGGACCAACTTCGCAATATTGGTGCACTCGTAAGTGACAATCGTCTTATTCTACAAATGGTGGTTGGCCTCTCTGAGGCCTATAATGGCATTGGGACTCTACTTCACTAAACTAAAGTAACCCTCTCCCAAAATTTTATCAAGACCGTTCCATGCTTACGTTGGAAGAAGATGGTTTGGCTAAGAAGGCGGCTACCAGTACTAGCCCCGTTGTCATGATGACATCCTCTACAAATTCTCCGGGCTTTGTTGATAATTCAGGCCAAATCATGCTCACGGTGGTGGCAAAAATAATTGTAGAAACAACGACAAGAATCATGATGGCAAACGCGACGGTTCCAATGATGGTGGCCACGAACCAATCGGGTCCTGGCCGTGGCACGACGATGGCGACCCAACATCCATCGGTCCCGATTCGTCGCTTCCAAGCGATGGATCGCCACCGCTTTTGGCCCACTTTCAGTAACACGTCTAGGCCAAGGCAGCAAGCAGGGTGTTTGGGCCTCGGCCAACGCAGGCTCATCATGCAGCAGGCCCCACTCTTACGGACATCGAAGCCGCGATGCATACACTTGGATTGATGGAACCGAACCCAAATTGGTACATGGACACAGGCGCCACTACCCACACGATGTCCGACCAAGGTACTCTCTCGTCTTATTCCAATTTGAGCAGTAATCGTGGTATAATTGTTGGAATGGAAATTCGATTCCAATTCGTAGTTATGGTCATAAAACGTTATCCCCTCCCCATCCACCACTTGTCGTGAAAAATATTTTTCATGCTCCTAAATTGATTAAAAATTTGGTGTATGTTCATAAATTCACCATTGATAATTATGTTTCTATTGAATTTGATCCATTTGGGTTTTCTGTGAAGGATTTCAAGATCGGAAGCCTTCTCATGAGGTGTGATAGTAGGGGAGATATTTATCCTGTCACGCCAAGTTTCGGTTCCTCAAGTCCAACCATGCCATCAACTTTTACAACTCTTGCTCCTTCCTTGTGGCATGCTCGTTTAGGTCATCTGGGGTCGTCTATTTTATCTTCTTTATATAAAAATAAGTTTATTTCATGTAAGGGTACGCGTAGTGCTCAAACTTGTCAATCTTGTTCTCTAGGAAAAATTATTAGGTTGTCATTTGTAGACTCAAATTCTCATACTTCAATGTCATTTGATATTATTCATAGCGATTTATGGACATCTGTTAAGTCCATATTATTTCTATTTTAGAGTCTGTTTAAGGGTGTCGTTTACATGCTTTCTTTAGTGTTTTATACAGTTTTATGTGTTTGTTTATATTTTCAGGCTTAAGCGATTCAGCTCAGATATGGCGAATTCAAGAAGAAATAGGCTGGTTTTGAGGACAAAAATGCATAATCAAGCACCAAGCAATCAATCAGAGAAGCTCCGGGAAGAATAGAAGAAATGAGACAAAATTTGGTCAGAAATTGAGCAAGGGCCACAACGCAAGAGTGCAAGGGCCGCGACGCCTCAGCGCCAGGAAGTGGAACTGCGGCGCAAGATTTCCATAGAGCCCAGTGAGTTTCTGCCAAAGCAGCGCCTGGAAGCTAATCTGTGATGCTGATGATGTCTTTTGATCGAGAATTTCCAAATTTAGAAAGGGTTAAAGGGTCCAAATTTTAGTAGAGCGTCTAGTTTCATAATGTTCACTAGCTGGAAATCTCTATCAAAAGGGTATGGATCTATTGTTGGAACTTGTAGAAGAAGAAAAGATTAAGTGATCAAAAATACGCGAAAAATTGCGCTGTGAATTTAAGGCACAGCGCCGCGGCGCCCAAGGACAGGGCCGCGGCGCTGAAACTTCAGAGAAGCCGCAGGAATTCCGGCGCCGCGGCGCCAACGTGCAGGGCCGCGGCGCTGCGTAACGGGAAATTCCAGATTTGAACTAAAAGTTTCAACTCTTCATATAAAGTCAAAACCTTTAGTTAATAGCTGCTTATGGACGTTTGGTATGTTATAATTAGCATGTTGATCACTTGTTTTAACAAAATTAATAAGATTAAATCTTCTGATTTTGAGATTCAAAAACATAAGAAGATTTCTACTTGTCTCTTCTTCTTCATCTTCAAAACTATTCTGAAGAACACATATAGTAGAATCACTAGGATTGAAGTTCTTGTGCTAGAACTATCACTCAGATAGTTGTATCCTCATGGCAGACATCTGATCAACTGCAGCACAAGCGGGGACGAATTTTTGTCTTAGGTCACTGCGTCATTGCAGGCCTCTATCTACAAACAAGTTAGTATGTGATATTCATACTGTTGTTTTCCATTGTTGTTAATCTCTATATAGTTGAAGTATCTATATAATAGTGTTGTTGAATTTAATTTCTTTGAATGATATATATTGTATTGTGGTTTATACATTGAATGTATAGATTGACACTAACAATCTAAGACAAAAATTCCTCATAAAATATACTTTTCTGACATTGTTGAGTTTGCAAAATTATTTTCAGAGAATACACTTCCTGATTTGCAAACAAATGGATCAATCTGGATCATCAATGGTGAAAAACCATGTGGAGAAATCCGAGAAATTCAAGGGTTCTGATTTCAAGCGCTGGCAACAGAAGATGTTGTTTTACTTGACAACACTTCACGTGACAAACGTGTTGACTGCTGAGGCTCCAACGGCACTGCCGGAAGGAGAAGGGAATAATGCTCCTACTAATGTAGAGAGAGTCGAAAGGCTGAAGGCTAGTGAGACTTGGGACACCCAATAATTTCTGTGTAGAAATTATATTCTGAATGTCTTGGATGATACTCTCTATGATGTTAACTCCACGTTCAAAACAGTACGGGAGTTGTGGCAGTCGTTGGAAAACAAGTATAAAGCTGAGGTTGCTTGTTCCAAGAAGTTTGTCATTGACAAGTTTCTAAACTTCAAGATGAGCGATGCAAAGTTTGTTGTCAAGCAAGTGGAGGAACTCTATGTCTTTGTTCATGAATTAAAGGTTGAAGGCTTGGGCCTTAACCCGGATTTCCTTGTTGAGGGAATGGATTTTGAGCAATTGGTTCTTGAACTTCGAGTTGAAGAGGATAACCGGAAGAATGAAAAGGCTGATGTTGATTTCATTAGCGTTGTGACTGCACAAGCAAATCTGGTTACAAATTCAACTGAATGGTGTATGGATTCGGGTGCTACAATGCATGTATGTTCTGAAAGGAACATGTTTTCATCTTACCAAGCCATCAAGGATGGAGAACCACTGTTCGTGGGAAATGCCGCTGCAGTGAAGGTATAAGAGAAAGGGAAGGTGACTTTGAGGCTCACTTCCGGGAATAATATTGTGCTCACAAATGTGTTGCACGTGCCTGAAATTTGTAAGAATTTAGTTTCTAGGCCTGTTCTTAGTAACAAAGGCTACAAAGTTGTAATTGAATCTGACAAATTTGTACTCACCAAAGGTGGGGTGTATGTAGAAAAGGGTTACCTCAGTGAGGTGTTCTTCAAACTAAGTGTTGTACCTACTCAGGCAATTTCCATTATTAATGAAAATGCAAGCACTAGCACTGCTTCTATATATATGATTGATTCCCATTCTCTATGACATTCTCGATTAGGCCATGAAAATTATCGTTCCTTACAAAGAATGGTAAAGATAGACATGTTGTCAAGATGTTTCATGAACAAAATAAATGAATGTGGGGTATGCATAGAATCAAAATATGCAAGTCATCCTCATAAATTTGAAATCAAACGAATTGTTTGGTTTAATTCATAGTGATTTGTGTGATTACCAAGCAACCCCCTCTCGTGGAGGAAATAATTATTATATATCATTTATTGATGACTGTAGTAAATTTTGTTATGTATACTTAATACATACCAAAGATGAGGCTTTGAACATGTTTAAAACATACAAAGCAGAAGTGGAAAACCAACTTGACAAAAGAATTAAGATTCTAAGGTCAGACCGAGGTGGTGAATATACGTCGAATGAGTTCAAGGAATTCTGTTCTACTCATCGTATAGTTCATCAAACCACTGCGTCATATACTCCACAACAAAATGGAGTTGCCGAACGAAAGAATAGAACATTGAAGAATATGATAAATTCAATGTTGATTAGTTCGGGTGCACTTCTTAGTCTATGGGATGAGGCATTCCTCAAAAGAAAAGTGATCAATCTCCATACGAATCGTGGAATGGAAGATTGCCTACTTTCAAAAAGATGAAAGTGTGGGGTTGCCTAGCGAAAGTTCAAGTTTTTTTACCAAAGAGAACTAAACTTGGACAAAAAACGATGGATTGCATATATATTGGTCATGCCAATAATAGTGCATCATATAAGTTTTTGGTGTATCATTCCGATGTTGAAGGTATTCACAAAAACACACTTATCGAATCTGCTGAAGTTGAATTTTTTGAGGATATTTTTTCTTATAAAGACAAGGATAAAAGTGTTCCTAATTCTAAGAAGAGAACACTGCCTCAAAATGATGATAATCTTACTTCATCGGTTCAAGAAGAAAATTTTGAACCAAGGAGAAGTAAACGTGGTAAAATAGCCAAAGATTGGACCAGACTTTATGATATTTTCCGTTGAAGGAGAACCTCAAACGTATAGGTCTGCTATGGAATCATCTGAAGCACCTTATTGGAAGGAGGTCATCCAAAGTGAAGTAGAATCCATTGTACAAAATAATATATGGATATTGGTTGATCTTCCTCCGGGACAAAAACCAATAGGCCATAAATGGATCTTTAAACGGAAGATAAGACCTGATGGTACTATAGAGAAATACAAAGCTCTGATAATAGCCAAAGGATTTCGACAAAAGAAATGTGTAGATTTCTTCGATACCTACTCACCAGTGTCTAAAATTACGTCTATAAGGACGTTAATTGCTATAGCAGCGATTCACAATTTGGAAATACACCAAATGAATGTGAAGACTGCATTCTTAAATGGTGAACTAGATGAAGAAATATATATGGAACAACCCGAAGGATTTGTTGTGAAAGGTCAAGAGAAGAAAGTCTGTAAATTGGTTAAGTCATTATATGGACTTAAACAAGCGCCAAAGCAATGGCATGAGAAGTTTGATAATACATTATTATCAAATGATTTTCAAATAAATGAATGTGACAAATGTGTCTACATTAAGGAATATAAAAATGCATGTGTCATTATATGTTTATATGTGGATGATATGCTAATTATGGAAACGGATAAATATGTCATTAACCAAACTAAGAAGATATTGCATACCGCTTCCGATATGAAAGATATGAGAATAGCGGATATCATTCTTGGTATTAGAATTCAAAAGAATTTGGATGGTTATGTACTAACCCAATCCCATTATGTTGAAAAGGACCTTAGAAAATTTGGACAATATGATGATAGACTGGTGGTTACGCCATTTGATCTCGCTTGTCACCTTAAGAAGAATGAAGGTGACAGTGTGTCTCAATTGGAGTATACGCAAGTTCTTGAAAGCTTGATGTACATAATGAATTGTACGAGACCGAATTTAGCATATACAGTGAGTCGGCTTAGTCGATACTCACATAATCCTGGAAATGATCATTGGGTGGCGCTAATAAGGGCACTACGATATTTAAAGCATACAATGAACTATGAGTTGCATTATACAAAACACCCTCCCGTGTTAGAAGAATATTGTGATGCTAATTGTATTTCCAACCATTAAGAAAGTAAGTCCACAAGTGTGTATGTATTTACACTTGGTGGAGCATCGGTATCATGGAAATCATCAAAGAAAATGGTCAATACGAGATCAACTATGGAAGCAGAGTTTGTAGCCTTAGATAAAGTTGTCGAAGAGGCAGAATGACTAAGAAACTTCCTAGAAGGTATTCCATTGTGGACAAAGCCAGTGACCGCCATTTGCATACATTGTGATAGTATGGTTGCCCTGACGAGGGCAACGAATCAAATATATAATGGCAAATCAAGGCATATAATGCGACGTCATAATACAATATGAAGTTTGCTGAAGAATGGAATAATTTCCATTGATTATGTGAAGTCAAAGGACAATGTAGCGGATCCTCTGACAAAAGGTCTTACGAGAGATCAAGTCGTATTTACATCGAGAGGAATGGGCTTAAAGCTAATACAATGAGTTGCGAACTGGTGGAAATCTAACATATCGTAATTGGATATCCTATGGTTTAGGTTCAACAGGCAAACTAGCTGGGGAAGACTCAAGGAGCGTAAAACACACATATGCTCGTTCATATGATGTACCAAGTGTGTTATTCCGTTGACGATATAGGGTTGAACTTCGGTTCTTAATAATATTAATACCCATTATTGTGGGGTAGTACAGACTATTCTTGATTAATATTACATATGTGAGATTGATGTGGGGTCGCATCTGGGAGAACCAATATGGCTACGTTCTCTAGAAATTCTCATGAAGATAGGAGTTGTTCATGACCGAAACGAACACAACCGTAAGAATTGAAATATGTTAATATGATATGTGTGATGCTTGTTGTCTCGGTTTACTATAAAATGTGAATAGTTCAAGGCACTACGTCCACTAATTCACAAGTAGACCCGATGGGTATTCACTACGAAAGGTTCAAGTCCAAAATACACCTTTTCCGATGCATGTCATGTCTCGTTTGACAGAAATGACGATAAATTCCTTTTATCTTATTTTCTATCCACATGTGGGGTATTGTTAGATGTGTGAATAGAAAATGTGGGGTATTGTTGAAACTTGTAGAAGAAGAAAAGATTAAGTGATGAAAAATACGTGAAAATTGAGCTGTGAATTTAAGGCATAGCGCCGCGGTGCGAGGCAGCGCGCGTTGAAACTTTAGAAGCGCAGAATTTGGCCGCGCGCCAACGCAGTGCGGACGACTGCGTAACGGGAAATTCCAAATTTGAACTAAAAGTTGCAAATCTTCACATAGAGTCACAACATTTAGTTAATAGCTGCTTATAGACGTTTGGTATGTTATAAATAGCATGTTGATCACTTGTTTTAACAGAATTAATAAGATTAAATCTTCTGATTTTGAGAATAAAAAACTTAAGACGATTTCTACTTGCCTCTTTTTCATCTTCAAACCCATTTTTGAAGAACACATATAGTAGATTCTCCAGGAGTGAAGTTCTTGTGCTAGAACTATCACTCAGATAGTTGTATCCTCAAGGCAGACGTCCGATCAACTGCAGCACAAGCGGGGACGAATTTTTGTCTTAGGTCACTGCGCCATTGCAGG
Organism: Przewalskia tangutica; assembly: GCA_029844215.1. Lineage (NCBI taxonomy): Eukaryota > Viridiplantae > Streptophyta > Magnoliopsida > Solanales > Solanaceae > Przewalskia > Przewalskia tangutica. The sequence goes on along the minus strand of CM056718.1, from coordinate 135,584,833 downwards.
CCTCTATCTACAAACAAGTTAATATATGATGTTCTTACTGTTGCTTTCCATTGTTGTTAATCTCTATATAGTTGAAGTATCTATATAATAGTGTTGTTGAATTCAATTTCTTTGAATGATATATATTGTATTGTGGTTTATACATTAAAGTTCTAGATTGACACTAACATCTATATGTTGATGAAATACTGCTTTGTAAAAGTACCAATCACCAACAGGACAGCTTCCCCAATTGTCTGCGAAGATAAAATGTTACAACAAAATCTATTATTAACTCATAAATTAAAATTAAGAATGATAGAGGCACATGATGAAACTCAAAAACAAAAGAAAGATTACCTTATCAAGTATTACTACAGAGGTAGCATTGAACCAGTAACTCGTCCACATAATTTTACCGTGAGTGTGACAGGACGTGATGAAATAACCCCTTGTAAACAAGGGGCGAGTCTCTCGAATGTCTTCAAGAACTCCAATCCAAAAGTTGTTGGAAATTTATTAATGTGAATAAAGTTAATCCTATTATTTGTGACTAGAACAATTGGGGCCCGCACGTCGGAAACGTCGTTTTCACACACGTGCACACGTTGTACCAAGGATCGTAAATTTCCTTAGTGAAAGAGATATTGGTACGTAAACGAAATGTTTGAGATATGAAATGATAGACGGTTATTGGCCAAATGACGGGTGTTTCACGTTGGAAAATGAAGGAAGAAGTGTACGATGTGTAAAAGATGAAACGAGTCGAAAATCGTCGCGGAGCCGTGAAGGGTCGTTGCGCAACCACCGTAGGAGTTGTGGCGCCTTGGTGTCTGGAAGCTACTGTAACTTAGGCGCCGCAACGCCTCCCAGGAAGGGCCGCGGCGCTTCGATGGCAGTGTGGTCGACGAAAGATGAAAAGTTTCTGACTTTTGGGCTGGTTTTGGAGCATTGATCCTCCATTACTTGGCACTTGAATTCAACCATTATTTGGCTGAATAACACCTCTCAATAAGTTTCATTACATGGTCATTGATTGTCATTAGTTGACTAGATGAGAGGTCATCTTACACATACTATAAATTGAGGTCTTGGCTCAATTTGAAGAACATACTTGCAATCAGATTTTTTCTGAATCTTTCTTCCTCTCTAGCTTTCTTTCATACACTCAAAATGTTCTTTTTTTTTTTTAGTAAACATTTGAGTTTCTTTTGCTTAATTGTTTGTTGTAGTTTTATCTTGGGATACAAGTTATCAATCATCGTTAAAGGATTTATACGGGGTAATATTATCTTAAGGACAGAGTGAATATCACTCGACTCAGTAAACCTCTTGTTTTGTTCCTAGCTATTTTGATATTTGTAACCTTTGTTGTTGTTGCTCACTTCACATTTCCTTGTAACCTTCATTACAACTCACAAAAGGTATATTGAAACAAAAAAAAAAGACAAATGAAACAAGTTAACTAGAATAAGTACAACATCAATATATAGCGGAAAAAAAGAAGTAATCTAACAAGTCTTTTAAATAGAAATACATAAGTCTGAAGAGCCCCAACATGATCTGGTAGTCATGAGTACAAACTTTAACAATATTTGAATACAACTCTGAATGAGAAATACATAACTGTCTGAATATAGCAAAACATCTACTATCTAGAAATAATAAGAACATATGGTAGAATAAAGTTCTAGTGTCGGGGAAGAAGATGCGACTCACCCTGGACTCCAAATATCACGCTATATGATGAGGAAGATCAAGCTGCTCCGGTGTCGTCTCTTGGCTCGGTACCTGCACACAGAGTGCAGCAAGCGTAGAGTGAATACGAAAAACACGTGTACTCAGCAAACATCATCGACATACCCTAGCTATAACGGTGGCGAGGGTTGGTACTTTCTGATACCTCTCTCTATTAGTTTGTTATTTAAGCATAAGAATAATTCAGTTAACCAACGTTTAGTAAATCTACAGTTCATTTAGCCTTAAGTTCTCTCAAGTCACACATCGCACAAGTCCATCTTAAACCCCGTTCAGGCCATCTAGATCCATCAAGCTTCTCTACTCAAGTCTCACAACAAGGTTAATCATAATCTAACAGTATTTCTTTTAGCATCATAAAGATTGCAAGTGTAATAGAGTTCTATCCATACACATACGACATCAATCACATATCATGATATAAATGAATGCAATGCAGGATGATATGTATGAATGCAAATGGTCGTATGTACTTGGTATACAAACGGTGTTGTAGTAGCTGTCACGTGACCCACGGGAAACTCATGAGATCCATATACCCATCCGATCCCATTGGATAACAACACGAGGCTGAAGTGTCATATCAGTCATCACACTAATATCCATGTACCATATCCCTTAATCTGACTTCCCAAATCATTCTCAGTGATTTATTAGTAAATCAATGTTAAGTATATATAATGTATGAATGAGATGGATATGAATACACCATGTAATCATCATAATCAGTTATCAATATATATCAATTATATTCAAGTGTTCAGACGAGATGTAGAGTGATGAATGCATGACAGTAAAATCAGAATATCACATCAATGGGTACAAGTCCGAGTAAACAACAATCATACCAAGCTTAGCGGACTCTTGCACCCTGCTTTGTGGCCCGAAAGCTAAACGTATAAACTCATTCACTTTCTCTATATTAGTTCATTAATTACATATTTAAGTTCACTTAGTACCTGTATTATTGATCGTCACCTCACTAATACGGGACTCCCAGATCCCCATTTTCCCCCTTAGTTTATTGCAAGCATACCAAAACAAATATGTTACACTAGAGTGTAGAAAGTCTCAATTTACCTGAATGAAACCGAAGACTCACGCAACCACCTTTCCTTTCTGCTGAGCCTCCTTACGAGCCACTCTGATCAAGGACATCGAGTACATGATATTATGGTCTAACATTACCCGTAATCCCTCAAGCTAGGTTACAAAGTAACCTCGGACCCACATTATCAAAATACTAACTTTTTTACTCAATTAGCACTAATACATGCTAGATAGTCATAATCCCAAGTTAATTAACCAACAAAGCCCAAAAGGATCCTCAATTTCATGAATTGGTAAAGCCTCAATTCTAACCCTAAATTTTCTCCCAATTTCCAAGAAGGGTTTATAACATGAAATTGACCAATTAATCATCATCTACTAGATAAATACATCACTAGTTTACAATATAAGCATCAAAGAATCAATACTCAATCCCCAATCCTCAATTACAACTTTATCATTCTTTAATAAGACATTTCTATCATTTTTCCCACTTAAGAAACATACTTAGGATGAAGAACTTAAAAGCATAAACCTAATCCACAAAGGAAGAATCACTTACCCCATGGATGAAATTGCTTCTAAACCTCTGAATTTGCTCTTATGATGGCTCTAGTCTTGAGGTTTTCTATTTTGGGAAAAGAATTCTGACCTAAAATTTTTATAGAACACCTGATACAGTACTTCCGCCCTGGCACAATCGACTCCACTGGAGCGAACCCGCTATGGCGGAGCAATCCCTTGTTGGGGAGTGTTACTTGACACCCCTTCCCATCACCACAGCGAACTCTGAGGAAGCGGACTCGCCCCTGTGAACAAATCCTCCGTCACCATAAAAACACATAATCTCCTAAACTTCCGTTTCGGCAAGCCAACCTCTCGTCAAAGCGGCCATGCCAGAGCGGACAACAGATACTAGCAATGGGAAAATCAGTCCAACCTCATATCCAACACCTGAAAAAACTCTCGAGACTCCCCAGACACAACCTGACATGCTCGTCTAAGATAAATAGTGCTACGAACTCGTTCGTACTTGAATTTCTCATTTAACCGAGCTAAGACATACATTTCTAAACAATCATCCATGACAAATCAAAATCCAAACTTTACAAATAAAGCCACAAAAATATCCAATTACCTCGGGAAGCAAACCAATGACTTGACTAAGTCATAAATGACTCTCCGGAACTACCAGAAGCGATGAAACCAGAAAATGAACTCATTTATCCACAAGTCAACTTTGAGTCAAACTATCCATCTCTAAGTTTCTAATTTTGGATTTTCATTCGAAATGCATATAAATGGATCTCGGGATCCATGTCACTCATCCCCACACATCACAAACCTCACACAGAGTCTACGGGAAGGGAAATAAGTAAATAATGGTCTTTAGCTAAAAATGACCGGATGAGTCGTCACAACAATCAACTCGGACACCGTCAAGATATATTACGTGTGAATATACACTTTTTCTATGTAATCACATTTTTTCCTTTGTTTGTAATTACTACATCAAGACCTATATTTTGTAGCAGAGGTACGTAGAGGGACACATGAAGGGTTCCGGTCTTTTTCTTATGATAGAAGAAAAATCCAAAACAATTTTCCTAATGTATTATGAACTATGCAATGACCTGATTTCCCCTAAGGTGGGATACATAGTGAGTCCATTTCGGACCCGATCATATCATCAGAAAACTCAGTTATATTTATTTCGAATTATATTCAACCTGATTCTTGTTGCGACATGATATATAGGCGCTCTCTGAGCTTTTCTGACAATTTTGGGAAATAAAAAGAAAGAAAGAAACTGCAAAGCATTGTGTAATAATGGGCGAAGAGAAAGAGGCAAAAGCACTGTGCAATTACGGACACAAGCCAGAGGATGTGAAAAATAAAAATAGGGTTTAGGTTTAGACTTCTGATACCGTGTTAGATTGTATTAATCTCCCTTTGAAAAGCCTTTCTCATTAATACAAAATATATATAGATGTACAATGTGAAATCCTTATAGGATCATAGTTCTACCATAATTACATAACCCTAAATATGATAAACGCAATAGTGGTACATACGTGTTAATAAAAAGTATTAAAGGAAGAGATATAATTATTTCCTTCCATTTCTTATTCTTTTCATTTCATTCCTTAGGGAATAAAATCAGCACTTTATCTCCATCAGCAGAAGCAACTTGTCATCTTGAATTGTTAAGTCTACATAGCTTTTATCTCAATACGATGAATAATAATAATCAGTTTATGTCGAAACATACATGTGGGATGGAGAAGCTATAAAAAATGAGGAAGCAAGAAGAATGAGCTTTTCAACATTTCTTCTCTTTTGTCGTTAGGACTTTTAGGGGGGTTGACGGGTTGTGCTTGACCGGTGTTTTTGTAAATCTAAATTATTTAAAAAATATTTATAAATTTTCTATTTTTTCCAAATTAAAATAAAGTTATACAGATAAATCTCTCTATAATTGCAGTGTTTGTCCGAAAATCTCATGACTGCTATAATGAGATATTGTTATGTATGTATATTATCATTTGATATTTAGATTGCATTTAGTTGTTATAAACAAAATACGCAAATAATTTTTTTTCTTTTTATGTTATAAACAAAAATAATATACTTGTTAATTTTAAAACCTTTAATTTTCATATATCATTAATTAAAAATTGAAAAGACTAATAAATTACTAATAAATATATAACTAGTTATATCAGATAAAAAAATTAAAATCTAAGGAACATATACATTTAAAAATTAATTGCGAATTTAAATATTTCAAATTTGACGTAAGAATCCAACAAATATAGGTTATTTAGTAAATTTCAGTCTCTTAGTGATAATATAACGCTTGAATTGACGAAGAATTTAGTCCAAACAGCAAAAGGAAATTCAATAGCTTTCCGTTGAAGGTTGTCTAAGAGCTTAACATAAATATTTTAATATTTTATTTTTATCCATAATATATTTCTTACAAAATTTTATTACACATATTTTAGTATGAATGTTATAGAAAAGTAATTTTATAAAGAGTGTACCATTATAATGAAAGTCATTGTTGTTATAAGTCGATTGTTGTTACAGAGAAATAAAATATAACATGAACAATCGATTTCGGGGAAAATCAGGTCGTTATAGTGAAATGTTGTTATAACGAATGACAATTATAGAGAGGTTTGACTGTATCTAAATATTTTTTTATTTTTTTTATTTTTCATTTCTCTATATCAATAAAAACGTAGTAACTAATATAATATATGTTTTATTTTTTTTTATATCAAGTATCAAAAATAAATTTATTCTAGCATAAAGTATATCAAATCAGTATGAGTTGAAGTATTTGATTACAGTATATTATGATACCCACAAGGTATCAAAAGGACGGGCGATTCATTCCTTTAAGAAAGACACTCGATTCTCTATGATACCAATTTGGTATATATAATATACTAACAGGATAGCATAGAAGACTAATTCATCTATTCAATAAAAACATAATCATATATGACAATGTATCGTAATTGATTCATTGCTTCAAAAAATACTACTCAATCTTCTATGATACTCACATGAAATATCATATATTGACAGGGCATCATAGTGGACTGGACGATCATACCTTCAAGAAAAACACTCATACCAACTTGATATACTGATAGGGTATCATAAATGACAGATTCATTCCAACACCACTCAGTCCACTATTACTCACATGTATGTATCATATATTGATAAGGTATCATAGAAGAATGATTTGTTTCATTAAAAAAAATCGCGACAGTCCTCTATGATACCACATGGTATATATCATATATTTACTAACAGGGTATTATAAAGGACTGGTTCATTTTTCAAGAAAACTCCTCATCAATCCTCTATGATACCCCTATGATATATATCATATACTGATCGAGTATCATATAAAATTGGTTCATTCATTCAAGAAAAACACAACTCAATCATCTATGATATCCACATGGTATATATTATAGGCAAATAGAGTATCATGGATGAATGACCCACATCATATATCATATACTGACAGAGATCGACTCATTCGTAAAAAAAGTTTAATCGTCTATGATACTCACATGGTATATATTTGTCACGATTCAAACCGGAGGGCCGCGACGGACATCCGGATCCCACCTATCGGGTACCCCAAATCACACCATCAACGTATAAGCACGGACTAAGCCGAAAAATATTATGAAAACTCTTAACCAGAAAATCGACTCATATATGTACATACACATGCCAAGACCGATAAGTCTATACAAAATCACTATCCACAGAACACCTGTCTACAAGCCTCTAAAGAGTATACGACATCAAAATATCATACCAGGACTAGACTGCAACTCTGGAACAAATAATGCTCCAACATTAGCTGAAACAACAACCTACCAGCGTGAATCGTCACTCTGTTTAACTGAACCTACGGGCATGAACGCATGGTTCCCCGACAAAAGGGACGTCAGTACGACTAATGTACTGAGTATGTCAGGCATAAATAAAAGCATAACAGGGTTATAACAATATATGAGACAGAAATAGTATACCAACAGTAAACACCTCTGAGGGTCCTAATACATATGCCTAAATGTTATGCATAATGCAGCATCCGTATACCTCAGTCTCTTCGGGCATTTTCCTTATCATGACAGCCTCTGTGGGGATCATACCATGTAATGATTAATGAATGTATGTATGATGCATATGCGGTATACATATATATTGGCCACACAAGGGCATCTTCATTTTCATAAACGCATATGTGGGCATCTGGTTATATCGGCCACACATAGGCATCGATTCATGTTGGCCTCTTTGGGCTCTTTTGTGATAGTCTGTATCAACTGCAGGTGGTGTGTGTATATAACGCATTACCTTTCCCCATATCCCCTACATATATATACAATATTTATCATATAGTAGTGTGCATAGCACAAGTGGATCCAGGGTAATATATGAATGCAATGCAAATGAAAATGTATGAATGGTAACACCATATTCCAATCTCAACGAGTGACATATTATCTTTGTACCTTTGCCAACACATGGTAACACCATATTCCAATCTCAACGAGTGACATATTATCTTTGTACCTTTGCCAACACTGTGAATATCATTATCTTTTTCATATGCCTCAATAAAGACTTAGACACAATTTTAGACATGCTTTTAGCATAAAAATAAATAACACGATTATTTTTAACTTCTAGTGGTAGAATAAATTATGAAATAATACAACAGTTATATTTTATAACATGAAACATGGCTAAAGAAAAAAAAAATCTTTAACATACCTTAAGCTCCAACTCTTATCATTACCGTGCACAATTCCCTCTACGCCTCAATTGGTTTCCCTTTTTGGAACTTCCCGTGACTTACTTCACAACCAAGTACCCTTTAATTCACTTGACCGTATATCGTATTGTGTTTAACTATACATATATGAGTATAGGGATGTATCCGTGTGAATATATTATATATAGAGAGGGGGGAACACAGCAGCTCGTTATTACCAAAAAAAAGAATGAAGGAAATTTTCCAATATTTCTTGCTCATATACGGATGGAAAAAAAATGAAATAGGAATGTCACCTAGATCTTTCTCCAAGATTATCCAAAAGTGCCTTCAATGCTAAGATACCAAGTAATTATTAGTCTCAAGGAATCTCTTCAATTACTTTTACACGTGTGATATCCACAATTCACACTTTACTACTAATCACATTAGTTGCCACCTTACTAAATATTGTTCCGATTAATAATTAATTAACCTCACAATTAATCAATTATACGCATAATTAATTCGTGATCTCAATTTACTTAAATCTTCATGACTTATAAAACATTCATATCATCAATGTCATAATTTGTGTAATATGACATTTGTCCATAGCTTCAAAACAACTGAAGAGAGGATGACGTAGACAAGAATCAACCTCTTCCCAGTGAGGTTTTGATGTATCGCAGAATCTGAAAGCGCGAAAGTCGTTGCGCGATAGCGCAATCCGTTTTCTTGCTCCCTTCATTACTTTTTTTAGAAAAGATCATCAGCAGAGGAGATAACTCAATCACTTCCCTCCCCATAGTCGGATTCTCTATACCCATACCTCTGCTAAAGAAAAAGTAAAATCCATAGTAGACGCTACTGACTTAATCAGACTGACTTCCTGGCTTTTTTATTCAAAGAAGGCACAGAAGGAGAGGAAAGCATTTGTGCAGGTAGAAAAAGGCGGAGGTCAAGCTATGGCGCGTTAGTGTTAGTAACACGCATCCGTTTTCTTGTTGCAGCCATTTTCCTGCTCCTCGATTGACCTCCCGTAGTGGTCCTTGCTTTTAAGAAAGCGGAGCGGGGCCAATTTCTCGTCCCAGCTCTAGAGGTCAACCTTTTCATATTAATGACTGCCCCTTCTTCTTATTACCAGAAAGAAAGGATAGTCGTGATGTCCCTTCATGGCCGTAAGAGGCGGAAGCTCCACGTACGGTTTTGAAGCCGAGCCTAGCAAACCAATGCCTTAAGTCACTCAGCCATACCTGTTGTTGATCGGAATTGAATTGGATGTGTCGGGTTTGGTTGCTTGCCCGAAGGCCGCCACTGGAAAAGGAAATGGCAAGCAGGAAGGATAATAGTAACGTCGTATTATCCATCCGAAGCAGTAGCAGACCAGGCACTGGTCTTTCTATCTTCTGGTTGTTCAAGGGACAAAGCACAACAAGCCTACTCATCATCAAAGCAAGCCCAAGCCCATGCAACTCATTTCCCATCTCTAAAGTAATGTAGTTGATCCGAGTGGAGGTTGCCTCCATTCCGTCGCAGAAGGAAAAGGATATCGAATGATCCCCCAAAAAAAAGACTTGTTCTTGCTCTTCAAATTCAGGAAACTAGTAGCCGACCTAATCAATTTGCTCTTACGAGACCCGACCAACTCAGTCAATCTCCGGGTCCCTAACGAACGAGTCATTCACTTTTGTTTGATCAACCAATGGCTATAATGACCCTCGCGAATTGCTGACATGGAGATGTATGATGGTGAGAGCGTGCATGAACTGACAAACTTGATTGTCAAATCGGCTCTCCTGCCTGTGTATCCCATGCCCGGTGCCGTTGATCTGTCTGATGGGAGAGATCCACCAATTCCTTTGTGTATACTCCAAATTTATTCTCAATTCCCGTCGTCACACTTGTTATGTCCATAAATTATTTCGGGATCATATCCTCTTATATACTAATCTCCTATTAGCATATGTGAATATAATAAAAAATTCCCAACGCTCGGGTCTATTTTCTTCGTTTATGGTTCTCAAATTATCGCCCAAAATTATGAGACGTTACAATATCATTTACTGACAGAGTATCATAGAGACTAATTCATTCCTTATCAAAGTAGCAATTAACTTATACTTTTATTTTTTAACAAAATGTACATTTTAATATCCAAGTATATAGTATTTAGTGAAAAAAATATGTAATGTAGAATTTTAAGAAGAGTGAAACTTTCATTATGTCCTATTTCATTTTTTTAATTGAAACAGTGTGACTATATTATTGTTGATGTCAATAAAGAACGTCAATTTCTCTTCTTTTTTTTTCGGGTAAATGCAAATATTATTACTAAAAAGAAAAGCTCAGGAAGCTACAATCAGTCGTTGAGGGTTCTCAATCCTCAACGTAAACAAGAACAAGAAAATAAACTTCAACATGAAAATTAAATGCTATCTATCCGGGACATTCCAAGATAGTATCTTCATTTAAGTAATCGGGGGGTAGTGAAATACTCTTCCAATCTTCGTACTTGGACTTTCATTCGTTGGATTAGGCTCCTTAATTTGTTGTGACTCCCTAGTATCATTTGCACGCTCAGTAGGTGCAATAGTTGGATTCATGGGGGAAATCAAGACTAGTGCATCATTGGGAATGGTTGCCATAAATGGCTCATGTCCCTCGGCATTAAGTGCTTTGTTGGCCGAAACAAGGTCAGACTCCTTAGGCTTCTTGGAAAAGAATGATCCTTCAAATTCCACATTAGTTGCTCTTCCAAGACTCATTTGAAATGTAGCCCCCTCGGTTCCCGTAGCCATCAAGTTACCAAACCTCTTTGGACGAGTTGCCCCTATGGTTTCCGCAACTTTTGACTTAAAAAGAAGAGTAGACCCACCTGCACTCCACCCTTATCAAGTTTGAAGCCCTATTGAATGAGATGTTTCCTTGGTACTCTCCTATTAAATTCCCAAGTTACCAAGTCTCGTTTGAAGAGTAGGTCGTTCAAATTCCGCACGGTTTGTACAACCAAGAGCCATGGAATTGAACCAACGGACCCAACAACTCGAACCGATGACCCTCGGGCTCCGGCCTTGACACGTGACCACCATAAAGACCAATCAGCAGCCCATGACCACCCTTCCGACCCTCCTTCGACCGGAACCACCCTCAAGAACCGCCATCAACCCGTGCCCACCCATGCTACCCACAACCCTCAAAATGGGTGGCGTTGAAACCGCAACACTTGAATTCCCAACAAACTCAACCCGAAAGTTGCACCTAATGAATGATGCGTGCCATTGAAAAACCGGCAATTGAATGAGGCGTGCCATTGACATCCGCACCCATTGAATGCATCAAATTCCTAGACCTCCATTGGATAGAAACCCCCGGCCTAAAACCTTAGCATTTCCAAGGCCAATTGGAAAAGAAACAATGTCGAACTCAACAACCAAAGGCTGGTGACCCATGGACTTCCCCAAAGACCCATGACCACCCTCCTGACCCGCAATCAACCCGTGACCAACCTCGAGACCCGCTATCACCTGGCATCCAAAGTGGCGCGGAAAAGTCTCTTTGAACTCAGAAGCCAAGGATCGGAGACCCAAGGATTCAAACCACCAACCCTGAACATCAACACCACCCTCCTGCAACCCGGAACCACCCTCCATACCCACTTTTGACCCGGGATCCCTATCAAGATCCGCAATCTCTCCATAGTCAGGAGTGCCTACCGGAATCGTAGCTGCCAATCCGACGTCCAAGGTGCCTGCCGGAAGGTTGGGAAAATCAAAGAGCTGCATCCTCAACCCAAGACCACCATCATGACCCTCTTGCACACCAAGAACACCCTCCTGACTTGCTAACAACCCTGAATCACCCGCCTGTCCCGAAAGAGAAGCAAACTGGCCGCCGCCAGAGGCTGCCCCCCCCGGAAATGCAAACCTCAAATTCAAATCTTGAATCTTGTAATCTTGAACAATCAAAATAATCTCTTTCATTCTTTTCAATAAATCTTTGTATTCTTTCTCATGGCTAGAAGGAAGATAATGCAACTCTTGAGTAATCTTTAATCAAGTTGAAGTATCTTCGTAACAATCTTTGGACAAGTTGATAAACTCGAACAATCTTTCCACAATTTTCGAAAAATCTTCGAACAAGATGTAAAATTTCCGTAATTTACTCAAACAACTTCGTATCAAATTCAAGTAAGATGAACAGACGAACAATCTCATGAAATCAAAGATGAAATCAGATTTACGGAGTATGAAATCGAAGATGAAATCATAAGAATGAGGCGGATTGCGAAGAGCGACTAGGGAGAAATGTTGAGAGCATTTTCGCCTAGTGAGAGAAACTTCTCTCTAACTCTTAGTCAAGAAATCGTAACTTAATAATGTTGTTACTTAACGTCAATTTCTCTAAATACAGCTAAGTGTGAGGAACAAAAATTCTAGGAGGGATTTTTTATCTTTAGTCATCAAATTTCCAAAAAAAAAAGTTTTTGTCTTTTGTGTAGAATATAAACGTTTGTACTTTAATTTGTAAAAATTACAACAGCATCAACTCCAAATCTAGATTACATATTGTTGGCTAATGAAAGAACAGAGAATATTACATGCATGAAGGCGGTATCCCACTTTGAGCATATAATTATCAATGCTAGATAAAAGAATTAATTCTTGAACAATAGTTTTTCGTTAAAAGTAGCTATCTTGAAGCCAAAAATAGACTTAAAGTGGAGCAATATGAATTACTAATATAAGATCGATTTGCTTCTATATTGGCATCTAGTATGGGTGGATGATTGAAGTTGTCAGGGACTTTGTGGTAGGGCTTTAGGAGGAAAACATGAAAGGTAGTATGTATAGTGACTTGGGGTGGTAATGTAAGTTTATAAGCTCCATGGTCAATTTTCTTCACTATTTGATAGGGTTCATAATAGTTGGATGCTAGTTTGGAGAATTGGGAGTTCGAAAGGGTAAGCTGCATGTAGGGCTGGATCTTCAAGTATACCCAATCCCCTATTGAAAATTATCTATCAGACCTGTGACTGTTTTTATATGTAGTCATTCTTTGTTGGCCCTCTTCAAATGGAACTTAATCAGCTGTAGCTTGAGCTCTCTCATTTCTAGGCTTCTATCCACTAGTTCATTAATAATTCCCCCCAGACACAAATGGTAGATAGATGGGAGGGGGTTGACCATAGAGGGCCTCATATGGAGTGGTTTTAATAACTGAGATGTATATACTCAATATACATATCATATATATACATAGTCGGTAGTAGGATAGTAACAATTAGAGTTAACAGTGTTAGTTAACAGTTAGAGTATTAGAGTAAACAATGTTGGTTAGCCTAGTCTATAAATAGGACCATTGTCTTGTAATTACAATTGAGAGGTTATAATCGAGAATCACATAAGCTCCATTGGAGCCCCAACATATCCCTCTCATTCTTCCACGATTTCCCCTGCTTCTCCTTCATTTTTCCCTTCTCGGTCCTGTCTTCTCTTCTCTAGTTTCTCCTCCAATTCAGAATTTAACATGGTATCAAAGCAAGATTACTAGATCCGAGAGGCTATCGTCTTCCGCGATTGAAGAAACTGATCGCAATTTCTGAAAATCAGAATTGCGATTTTCGTCTGAAAATCAGAAAATCGAAATCGAAGAAACTGCAACTGTTGTGAATCGATTGAGATTAAGCGATCAATTCAAATCGAAGGAAGAGATCGAGGAATCGAAGGAGTTCCTTATGAAAATCGAAATTGTGATTTCCTTCGAAAAATCAAAGAATCGAAGGAATTTTCTTCTGAATATTCAGAATTGAAATAGAGGAACAGTAAGATTGAGGTAATCTCTGTAAAATATAGTTTTCTTCTGTAAAATAAAAAATGGAGAATCGTAGAACTGAAAATCGAAGTCGCGATTGAAAAAAAATCGAAATCGCTATTTTTCTGAAAATCAGGGAATCGAAGATCGATTCATATTATTTGTTCCGCTATGGAGATGTTATCGTTTTCTGCGGATACATTCAGCCTTTGGCTATCTTGAGACGTCGAAGATTGCCGAAATTATTTATAGAGGTTATTTTCGTATTATTCTGTGTTGGTGAATCGTTTTGTAATATTAGAATTGAATTTGTGTTGGTGACTTGATAAATTGGAGGAAAATTATCGAGTTCGCCGTTGTTGTGTTGGTTATATACTGGTGTACTGGCTGCTATGCAGTTCGTGATGATGCTGCTACTGCCTGCTGGAATTTTGCTCACTGGTGATGTTACTGGTGTGGTAATGTTACTGGTGGCTATTGTTATTTTAAACTGGACACTGTGTTCCAGCTGTGACTAATGCTACTAGTGTAGCAGTTGCTGTAACTACTGCAGTCGAAATTGTAGTTGCTGTTGTTAATCAATGCAGAAATAAAACCAGCAAATCGACTTGTTGTTGTCAAAATCGACTTGTTGTTGTCAAAATCGACTTGTTGTTGTCACTGCTGGTTTGGTATTCTGTTGTTGTGCAAGGTGTGAATGGAGAGAAATCAGGATGACAAGAGTAGGAAATGTCTATCGATAGAAGGATCAAATAGTTCTTAGCGACAAACAGACTAAGAACCGAGGGATACTTCGTCGGAGACTAGATATGGATTGAGTTGAAGCTCAATTCAAAGAATAGCTTGCGTGATGAGAATCGAGAGATTTTCTAGTCCAAATGACTAGAGAACGAAGAGGTTCTTGCAGCTTATTAAAATTGCTTGCGTGATGAGAATCGGGAGATTCTCTAGTCTAAGAGAGACTAGAGAACGAAGAGATTCTTGCCGCTTATCAAATTCTGCTGGTGCTGGTTCAGAATCAAAATTGTAATCTGCTGGTACTGGTTCAGAACAAATTCATAGAGAGAATCGAGGGATTCTCTAGTCCGAGTGAGACTAGAGAACGAGGGGTTCTCTGTCAAGATGAATCCAATGGTTATTCTGTCGAATTAAGGACAGTAACTGAGAGATTCAATTGCTGATGTTCAAGCTGTTGTTGTGCTTCTGAAAATGAAAAAAAAAAACTGCTGGAAAATGAAAAAGCTGCTACTGTTGAGGCTGTTATTATTGCTGATTTTGTTGGCTTGTTGCTGACTGTTTCAGCTATTGGATTGTTGATGGAATAAAAACACGACAATTGATTGGAAAAGGTGGTTCGCATCGCTGCACGTAACGCTAAGATGTTACATTGTTATAGTCGGTGTATGGCCGCATGTTGCCATCGATGTTGTTAAAGGTGTTGCTGGAGATATTGGTTGATGTCTTAATAAATGGGCTGGATTGTGTGTGGGATAATTTCCCTTTATGACAATTATATCGAAGCTGGTGTTTCAGACTTGGATGATTATATCTGGTCTCAATGAGCAGGGGAATGCAATGAAAGTGCAAAACCAGCAAGTTGAGTATGTTTATGCAAGTCAATACATTCAAGTGCTAGCATTCATGTTTATGAAATTTCACTCCACTGTTGCCCCTACTTGGATTAGAAGCCAGCATTGTTGAGTTCAACCATTATTGGTAATGATCTCATCCATATGGAAATATCAACAAATACAATTAACAGTGCATCTCACTTCCTAGTGATAGCGGATTCTGTCATCGGAGTCGAGGTGGGCAAGGCTGCTGGAATGAAGAGTTAAAGTGAGTTTTGCTATTGTTTCGTTTTGCTATTGTTTCCAAGCTATGATTGAAACCGCTATTTTCAGTGCCTATCTTGAGGGAGGGTGTTGGAATACACAGATATACACACATGTATATACTCAGTATACATATCATATATATACATAGTCGGTAGTAGGCTAGTAACAATTAGAGTTAACAGTTAGAGTATTAGAGTTAACAATGTTGGTTAGCCTAGTCTATAAATAGGACCATTGTCATGTAATTACAATTGAGAGGTTATAATTGAGAATCACAGAAGCTCCATTGGAGCCCCAAAATATCCCTCTCCTTCTTCCACGATTTCCCCTGCTTCTCCTTCGATTTTCCCTTCTCTATTCTGTCTTCTCTTCTCTGGTTTCTCCTCCAATTCAGAATTTAACAACCACCATTCTGCTAGAGATAATTAGTGGAACCAATTAGTTGGAGAATGCTGCTCATGATCGATTAAAAGGAAAGTGCCCAAATATATTTGTTCAAATCCATCAGAACAACAACACCTTAGGAAGATTTCAAGACACATGTTAAGAACCTCAGTCTGACCATCAGACTAGGGGTGATAGGTTGTTGAAGTGCTGAGGGTCACTCCATGGGCAGAGAATAGTTCTTACGAGACTTTCCTCAAGAAAACTGGTATCTGTCACTCATAATGCTCTGAGACATCCATGTAGTTTGTAGACTGAAAGTATATGTATGTCCGAGAGAAAATCTGTATTAGGACACAAAATGTACTCTATACACATTCTTATTCATATTAATGATGATTGATATTATGACATTTGCATTTGTTAAATTATTAGTTGTTTGTTTATAATATTCTATAAATGCATCCCTGGAGTTTACGTGTTTATTAATGATGTGAGAATTAATATTATAACGTAACTCTTAAATTACCTTGACTAATGATCATCAAGATTGGGATATTGATGATATGCGATACGTCGACATGTGGTCTGCATCTTATTTTTTTTGAGATGTAGTATGTCTCACTTACTACGAGTTATGGCAACTCATGATGGACACATGAATACTTGTTGAAGTATTGGTATACCTTGCTGATGTACTATTTTGTTAAATGTCTATAATGACATCGACATGTGAAAGATAGAAGTCCTTAGACTTGAGGTCAATATCACGTTGTTTACGGAGTAATGTACTTTGATCATTTCCTAAGCTTAAATGGCTTATAGGCTGAGACGCGGCTTGTTTTGGGTGCATTACGAAGTAGATTAAAGATGGTATGTGAGCCAAGATTAGGATTCATTCCTTGAATTGTTATATTCAAGTGAACACTCAGATACTCATATGGTATTAGGTTGACTAAGTCATTGGCCAATGCAGTGGACATATCTTTGATATGGTCCTGTTGTCAACTAATATAAATGAGTTATAATGATCAAGTCATTTGGATAGACACTTGAGAAATCCTAAGCTTGATTGAGTGTGTCATGAATGAAAAGATTTTATCTTCTCACATAGAGGTTCAGTTCACATGTTTCGTGTAGCTAAACTTTACATATTGAGTTCGTCTTTCGGTGCAGTCTAGAAGTTCCGTGTAGACCCTAATATTATTAGTGTCAATATGTAAAGGCCTGAAGGGTAACACTAAATCAATTGTTCCGTCGATTCAAGGATGTAATCAGAGAGTATATAAATGTTCGGTTGATAATCGAGAAATTAGAATAAAATAGAAACAAAACAAAATTGGAGCAGGTCCACAACGCGGAAGAGTTAGGGCCACGGCGCCATATCGCCGCGACGTCGACACGCGTCCAGTGGGTCCGAATGACCCATTATATTTCGGTTTCTGGGCCTGACCCACGAGGGAAACCCTAGCTGATTTATTCAGCTATATATACAGGGTTAGCCTCATATTTTATACGCCATCTTTTCATAAGATTAACTCTACTGAAACTCTGCTAGAACTCCTAGCTTTCCAAATGAGAAATTACATCATAGTTTTGACTTGCAAATCTAGGAATTATTGCGTGCGCACCCTCGGACTACACAAGCCTTAAAGTTTCAGATTGCTAATCTACAATGTAAGTCTTCTATCGAAGTATTACATTATTGCTTGTGTTATTTTACATTGTATAATCATCCTACAGTTTGACCGTCGTCGGGTTTGAAACATAAATTTTCAAATTCCGCTGCGTGTACGTATCCGACAAAACCCTACAGTGGTATCAGAGTCTGGGTTGTTTTGTGATTATACATTGAATATTAATGATAATATGAGTTAGAATTTGTTTAAATTTGATTTATGTCATTTAAAAGGCTTTAAAACCTTAAAATCCCAAGAACACACAGTTTTGTATCCAGATCTATTAAACAGTGACGTAATTGAGAAAGTCATTCAAATCTAACTCATCTAAGTTGATATGCGTAACCGGTTCGATTCGAACATGGTGCATTGAGACGAAGAACGAGAATGGATTTGATGATGGTCGATGAACGTGTTGTAAAATAGTGAAAAGGATACGAAATGGATCTGCAAATCTGAGCCTAAACCAGTTTTAGGGTTTCAGAATTGTAGAAATTGTGTTCCTGGGGACGAGGCGCCGCGGTGCTGGCTAGGGTTTTGCGGCGGCGTCGTGGCTCTGTTCAATTGGGTCACGGTGTTGTTCATCTAGAAGCTTAAAATTATTTTTCGGACTCACTGTCTCTGAGGCGCGGTCTTGTGACGCAGATCTGCAATTTATGTTCTTCGAACTTTCGTCGCGGCCGCAGGCCATGCAGATCGTCGACTTTAAATATTAAAAAATCAAAATCGTAAATCAAGTTTTAAAGGTTTCAGAATCTGATTCTGAAAGTTTTAGAATTTTCAGAATCTTGAAAATAAAATTTTAAATTGGACAAAAATTTGGTCCTTTCGGGCAAATTTGTAATTAAAGAAACTTTCTAAAATTTTGATTTTTGAGTTTTGGAAATTGCAAACAGGTCCCTGAAACATAAAAATATTTTCTGAGAGTTAAAATTATGTTTTCTGAATTTATTAGAGTTCGAATTGAACATTTAAATTATTGAGGGACTAAACTGCAATTTTTTTAAAAGTTTGCAGAAATCCTGAAAATCAGAATTTTAAAATTAGAAAATATTTAGGACTGTTTGGAATAGACATAGCTTTAAAGGTTAGACAAATAAACTCATGATTGTCATTAATGGTATATTATTCTATAATATACAAATGTGTTAAGTGATTGAATGTGATGCATTTAAATTATTAGCATAGCATCCACAATTATTTTCTGGGTAGGCGACGCCCAGTAGTTGTTTACTTACAATGACCGCTATAACTGTCTTGGTAGACGGCGTCCAATATGTGATTAAAACAATCTTCTATCATGTCTAATGGGTTTGATGGTTACTCATCTAAATGTGTTTAGAAATTGTATGATAAGATCTCATATGATGTATGGCATAATTGTTGATCTTGATTGAAATCTCCAAATCTGAAAATGTTCCCCAAATATTAAAATACAAGTCTAATTAAAATGTGTCGTCCATTATAATTGTTAGGGTGCAAAATCTTTTTCGGCGATACGAGTTAAAATGAAAGTAGATAATAAATTTTTGTAGGTATTTACACCAAAGTGTTTGCTTGCAAAGGCTAAATTTACTTAGGCATTTAAACGCAGTCGTGTAATGGGATTGGCTTGTTTAGATTAATCTTGGCGCCAAAGTGTCGGACTAATCTAAAGACGTAAGATTAAAATGAAATATATTTAATCAAACCAAGAGTTGTGAATAAGCTTTACAATTGGTTGAGGACCTACCAAAGTGTGTTATTGAAGTTATCATCCAAAGCAAACGCGGATATAGCATATGTTTGGATCTTGGCCCACTATGACCTTTGTTAGGGGGATATTTCCACGTGCTCAAGCAAGTGTATGTATCGTTACAAGTAATATAGTCTTGTAAGACCGAGTTTATCGTCCACAGAGACTGGTTTCTAATTACCGAACATCTATTCTAGGTTATTTATTTGGCAAACGATAATTGATTTGGATTTTTATCTAACTACTTGAATAATTGCAAGAAGTAAACTAAATTGTTGAGGTTTAATCAGTTATGCAGGAATTAGGGCTTCCAATATCCTCGACTATCCACTATTTTCAATTCCTAATGCAACTAGAATGATTTATTCTTCTACGTTAAGATAGCGGTTAACTAGACTGTCTTATATTCCGGTTAGGATATATAATCGCTCAAACCTAGTGCAAAACCCTTCTATATTTCTATGATAGGATTTACCACATAAGAGGATTAACAATAATAACATATAATGCTACACAAGTATCGGGGTACTTTCGTCCGCTATTTTAACCTATGTCTATTCAATTACATCATATCCAAATCTCTCCTCTCGATTCTTGATTCGAAATCATATAGATTATGATAATTAATGGTCAGTTAACTATCAAACATTCATACCAAATATTGAATAAATCTTAATCAAGTGAAGAAGAAATCAAACTAATGCATTAATTCATGAAATAGAGTTTGGCGATTAAGACCGCGTGTTCGCAGAATGGCATCACGTGCCGAAAATCCCGCGCTTCTCAAGAATCATGGCACCGCTGCTCGCATCCGACCGCATGCCCTTCTTTGTCTTCGTCCGAATCTCCAATTTTCAACCTTTTTGCCTCGAGACCATCCTTTTATGCCTCTTTTAGCTTCTTTTTGTCATTTTTTCATTTAGAACCGCTGTGACTCAAAAGAAAGAAAAATCATCCTAACAAGACACTTATTTAAACGAAAAATGGGAAAAATACTAACTAAAAATGACTCAAAAAGCGTATAAAAATACGCTTAACAAATACCCCAAACTTAACATTTGCTCGCCCTCGAGCAAAGATCAAAACAAAATCAATGAAACAGAAAGAACAATGACTCAAAAGACTCTAATCAAGCAGCTGCACAAGGTTACTTAGAAAAGCATGAATGTCAGTTGGGATAATATGCTGGAACATATATAGCATGAATATAGCAATCTAGAATTTCAAGTCAGCTATTTCGCAAATTCATTTCAATCACACTCAATGGGAATATGAACATTAACTTATGCATGTCAACTTCATTTAGTTCTATGGGCATGTTTACTTGTTATTCTCCACTAATCATAGACATACATACTAGAGATCTTCAGGACTTGTCAGGGTTGTAATGTAGACTTAGGCAGGGGTAGGTAAAAGTAGGCATTTAGGCTCAATTTACGTACCATAAGCGTTTTTCTCATTCAACCATTTTGTTCTTCTTTTTGGTATTCTTTTCAGTTCATACCTATCATTCTTTTCTTCTCTTTTTTAGAGCATGAAACACATTCTCATAGGCACCCCCAAACTTAAGCTTTTACATCTTTTTTATTGGGGTGCATCACTTTTTCACTCTCTTTTCGTATTTCTTTTTCACACTTCTTCATCCCAATTTTTCAATTATTGCTTATGGCACACAAGAGAATCACATGGTGTCAAAAATAACTTATTTTAGGCTCAAAGGGCCTGACTAGGGATACAATTTATTGTAAGGTAAGTATTGAATAGTAAGAAGGACTAATAAAGAAATGTCTGAATCATCTCCCTGAACATGTACGTCTTAACTATTTCGCCACAAATAACAAGCAAGCAGACCTCATAGATATTTTTCAATCATTCTTTCCACAATTGACAACACATAGGCTAAGCACAAATATCCCAAATAATTAAATTTTCATGAATTTTTAGCATATCTAACCTAAGCACACAGATTTTAGCTTCTAATTTCATTACATTATCCCACTTAATTCACTAGGCATTTCAAAAAAACTACAGCATGCATGATCATAAAAAAACAATTGACTCATATAGACACAATAAAAGACACAAAACGATGACTCAAAAATAGAAGCACAAAAATAAAATAAGTACCCCCCAAACTTAAACGACATATTGTCCCAAATGTGTAACGACTCAAAAATTAAAAAGGAACGACTTACAGACATACAACGGCTCAAGATGGTGGTGATGGCGGCGGATGTTGCATTGAGGAGATATCTGTGGGAGGGGAATTGGTGATTTAGGGCTTTTTATTTTTCTGAAATCGCGCTTCTGAACCGCGGTCCTGCGGAATGGAACCGTGGTGCCGAAAGTACTGTGACCTTTCTGAACATTCGACACCGCGGGCCTGCAAAATGGTACTGCGGTGCCGATCCGATTTCGTGTTTTCCACCCTTTTCTTCATGCTTAGTATCTGATTCCTTCACCTGTCATTACAACACAACAAAAAATACCAAAAGTAAGACTGTTTTATTTAAACTAATTGCATAATTTAAATATTGGGTTGTCTCCCAAGTAGCGCTGTCTTTAACGTCTTTTAGTCGGACGCATGTCATTTATTCAATCACTGGGGTAAATTATCCCCACAACCCATCCATTTAAAAATCATTATTCTATTCCTTACTATATTCTTCTTTTTCACAGTGTTGGGTTCAATAAGATTTACCTGTTTGACAGCTTTTATCTCATCCATTTTTGTTCAGCTTTCAAACTAACCTGTGGGTTCACAGCCGTCTCAAAGATCCTCCTACCTTTTGTTTGTGCTTGTTGAGATGTTGTGTCAGTTGTGCTCACTGCGAAGCATTTGTTGCTGGCCTGGAATTCAATGGTGGATTTGAATACTTTGAATACCATCTCTTCTTCCTGAACCCTGAGTCTCAATTCACCCTTCTCCACGTCAATTAGGGCTCTACTAGTAGCTAGGAACGGTCTTCCCAAAATAATAGACATGTCATCATCTTCCTCCATGTCAAGAATGAGGAAGTCTGTTGGAAAGAAGAACTTGCCCACCTTGACTAACACATCTTCCACTATGCCTCGAGGGTGTACCACTGATCGGTCAGCAAACTACAGATTAATTGTGGTTGGCTTGGCTTCCCCAAAACCCAATCTCTTGAAAACTGATAGAGGCATAAGATTTATGCTAGCCCCTAGGTCGCAAAGTGCCCGGTTGCAACCACATTTCCAATAATGCAGGGCAGGGTGAAACTTCCTAGATCTTTCAATTTAGGAGTCAGTTTCTTTTGTAAGATGGCGCTGCACTCCTCTGTTAGCTCTATTGTCTCATAATCCGTCAATCTTCTCTTCTTCCCAAGTATCTCATTCATGAATTTGAAATATGTGGGAATTTGTTCTAACGCATCAATGAAGGGGATATTGATATGGAGCTTCTTAAATACCTTCAAAAACTTGGAGAACTGTTTGTCTAGGGCCTTCTTTTGGAGCCTTTGAGGGTAAGGGATTTTGTCAGTGTATTCTCTCAAAGGTGTTGGTGGAACTTTCTCTACTGTAGGGCGGTCCTTATTGACCCCCTCATTTTCTACATCAACTGTCTTCTCACACTCTTTCTCACTCACCACTGTTGGTTGGGGAGCAACCTGCTC
This sequence comes from Przewalskia tangutica, assembly GCA_029844215.1. Classification (NCBI taxonomy): domain Eukaryota; kingdom Viridiplantae; phylum Streptophyta; class Magnoliopsida; order Solanales; family Solanaceae; genus Przewalskia; species Przewalskia tangutica. The sequence goes on along the minus strand of CM056718.1, from coordinate 135,561,659 downwards.
CAACTGCTTTCCACTTCTCAACAAAACTTCCTGGCACTGCTCTCTAGGATTAACCTCTGTGTTGCTCGGGAGAGTACCTTGGGGTCTGCTGTTTACCATCTTCTCCAGTTGCCCCACCTGCGTTTCCAAGTTCCCGAAAGAGGACCTTGTTTCAGACATGAACTGATTCTGCGAGTTGGTGAGTGTAAGCAAAGTAGCTCTCAGTTCATCAGGTTTTTCCTGTTAGGTGGGTGGTCTAAACTACTGCGATGATGTAGCCTGGTTATGTGTTTGCTGGTTCTGGTAGTTTCCTTGATATGGTGGTTGCTGCCCTTGATCGTTCCTCCACGAAAAGTTAAGGTGATTTCTCCACCCTGGATTGTATATGTTGGAGTTATAAGGGCGCTGAAAGTTCCCCACTGCTTGAACCTGCTCCATGGGAACATTATTAGGGTCCACCGTTGTGTATCTGTCAAAAGAGTGTGGGCCCCCGCAAATCTCACAATTCATAGGCATTTGGACTGCATTCACAGACATAGTGTTCTGCTGTAGTTGTTTTGTCAATAGGGCCACCTGCGCATTTAATGTCGTGATAACATCTATCTCATGTATGCCCATAGTCTTCCTGCTACTCACAGACCTTTCATCTGCCCCTTGATGATTATTGGCAGCCATGTCCTCTAGTAACTCATGTGCCTCATTGGCACTCTTCCTCATGAACGCTCCCTCTGCTGCAGCATCAATTATGGTACGAGTAGTACCACTCAACCCATTATAAAAAATGTGGACCAACATCCACTTCTCTATGCCATGATGGGGGCATTTTCTCTGTAAATCCTTAAATCGCTCCCATGCATTATACATCGACTCTCCATCTACCTGATAGAAATTGTTTAACTCTCCCCTTAACTTTGTTGCCTTTGAAGGAGGGAAAAATTTTGCGAGAAACTTTTGGGCTAAATCCTGCGAGGTGGTGACGGAGTTGGAAGGCAGTGAGTTCAACCAGCTCTTGGCTCTGTCCCTAAGTGAGAACGGGAAGAGCCTCAATCTAATGGCGTCGTCAGTAACGTCATTGTACTTGAAGGTGGCACACAGCTCCCGAAAATTGGCAATGTGCATGTGGGGATCTTCAGACGGAAATCCCCCAATGCATCGTGTTCGACCGTACTCGGGATGGCCGCTTGATCTCAAAGTTGTTTGCCCCTATTGTTGGGATCCTGATGCATGTTTGTGCACCAGTAACCGTTGGCAGAATATAGTCTCTCAAGCTTCTTTCCGCTGGAACCTGGACTGGCTCCCCTGCATTTTCAGGACCCTCATTATTCGTCCCATTCTGATTCGGTTGGTTTTCCATGGTCACTGAATCAGATATCCTCTTGTTTCGCCTGTTCTGCTTGCAAGCTTTCTTAATCTCAGGGTTAAAAGGAACAAGTGTGTCTGCTCCTCTTCTTCTTCGCATAAACTATGTCCCTGAAATCGATCAAAATCAACAAACAAATCAAGGCAACAGGGTTCTAAAAATAAATAAAAAATATATATAAAAAAACCAAAGTAGAAATAAGAATAAATGGTTCGATATTAGAAGTACGCCAGTCCCCGGCAACGGCGCCAAAACTTGTTAGGGGGATATTTCCACGTGCTCACGCAAGTGTACGTATCATTACAAGTAATATAGTCTTGTAAGACTGAGTTTATCGTCCACAGAGACTGGTTTCTAATTACCGAACATCTATTCTAGGTTATCTATTTGGCAAACGATAATTGATTTGGGTTTTTATCTAACTACTTGAATAATTGCAAGAAGTAAACTAAATTGTTGAGGTTTAATCAGTTATGAAGGAATTAGGGCTTCCAATATCCTCGACTATCCACTATTTTCAATCCCTAATGCAACTAGAATGACTTCTTCTTCTACGTTAAGATAACGACTAACTAGACTGTCTTATATTCCGGTTAGGATATATAATCGCTTAACCCCAGTGCAGAACCCTTCTATATTTCTATGATAGGATTTATCACATAGGAGGATTAAGAACAATAACCTATAATGCTACACAAGTATCGGGGTACTTTTGTCCGCGATTTTAACCTATGTCTATTCAATTACAGCATATCCAAATCTCTCCTCTCGATTCTTGATTCGAAATCATATAGATTATGATAATTAATGGTCAGTTAACTATCAAACATTCATACCAAATATTGAATAAATCTTAATCAAGTGAAGAAGAAATCAAACTAATGCATTAATTCATGAAATAGAGTTTCAAGCGATTCAATATGAAAGCTCTAATAAAGTGTTTAGCTCCTAGTCATATTCACGCTAAGAACTAATACAAATACCGACATAAACTGAATTGAAAACTAAAGAAAGAAAAAGTACTTAGAACTAGGTCTCCAATTGTAGCCTCCAATTTGTTTTCAATTATGTTGTGTGATAGAATGTTCAACTCTCTTCAATAGAATAATCCCTAGGGCTTAAGTATGTTGCAAATTTCGCGCCCTCTGGACCCTTCTGTCCTTGGCCAAATTTACTTCGGATTAAGAATTTCCCGTATCGACACCGCGGCACCGAAAATCCTGCGGCTTCTATGTAATTATGGCATCGCGGTCCTGCAATCCGGCACCGCAGTCCTGCTTTGCCTTCGTCCGAATCTCCAATTTTCAACCTTTTTGCCTCGGGACCCTCTTTTTATGCCCACTTTTAGCTTCTTTTTGCCATTTTTCCATTTAGAACCGTTGTGACTCAAAAGAAAGAAAAACAACCCTAACAAGACACTTATTTAAACGAAAATGGGAAAAATACTAACTAAAAATCACTCAAAAGCGTATACAAAATACGCCTAACAACCTTTAAAATATTTTAGGTCCGTATTCTACCTTGGGGTCGTAGAAGTATGCAGAATAGTGGGAGCTAATTAAACAAAATGTCATGTTAAATTAGCATATTATGAATGTGTATAATTAGGAGAATGGATTTTCATTGCATTTTTCCTGTCTACCTATATCTTCAAATCTTCAGAATGTCGAACTTCTCAATGAAAATGCTAATGGAATCCAATAGATTGACTGGACCCAACTTTATAGATTGGCTCAGGAATATGAAAATAGTCCTGAGACAAGAGAAAATTGAATATACATTGGACCAGGTATTCCCTACAGTGCCTGCGGAGGACTCTGCCGAATATGCAACCTTTGATAAAGTGGCTTATCAAAAAAATTATGATGATGCCATTTCAGCTCAGTGTTTGATGTTGTCTTCTATGTCACATACACTACAAAGACAACATAAGAACATGGGGCACAATAAGATGTTGATACATTTGAAGAGTATCTATGACTCGCAGTCTCAGACAATGGAGTATGAACTGCTCATATAACTTTAAATGTAAACTCATTGAAGGGGGCCAAGTGTCACCTAATGTGCTGAAAATGATTGAGTTGATAGAAATGTTGGCATCCATTGAAATCGAGTTTCATGACAGAGTCTCTACCACACTCATCCTCTATTCACTTCCACGTTCGTTCGAGAGTTTCATTATAAATTATAATATGAATGTAACTAAGGTGAAGTTGCCAGAATTGCACAATATGCTGAAAACTCTTGAATCTTCGGTCTCCAAAAGAAAACCTATCCTGATGGTTGGCTCCTCTAGTTATCCCAAACCGAAAGGTAAGGGACAACAGAAGAGGAAGGGCAAAATTGTTGCTCCGACAGCAGCCATGAAGCCCAAAGGAGGGGCGAAGACGAAGAAACTTCCAGTATCGGATGTGTGCATGAACTGCAACAGGAAGGGGCATTGGAAGAAGGATTGTACAGCTCCAGGAGGAGGGATGGCACCAGGTGCACCATCTTCTAGTGGACAAGGTATATTTGTAATTGAAATTAATCTATCTATAAATGATTCTCATTCCTGGATACTAGATACCGTTTATGGGTCACACATTTGTACAAATGTGAGGGGCTAACTAATAGCAGGAAGGTCGGACCTCGCGAGGTGGACCTACGCGTCGGAAACGGAGCACGTGTTGATACTGAAGGCGTGGGAGATTATAGATTAGATTTACCTTCTGGCAATATTTTAATGTTACACAATTGTTATTATGTTCCTTCTTTGACAAGGAACATTATTTTCATTCTTGTTCTTGACACTGAGGGCTTTTCTTCAAGCATTAATAATAGCAATATGATTTTGGCTTATGATAATGTTGTGTATGAGATTGCACCTCTTATGAATGGATTGTATACATTAAACTGCCGCACAGAAATTTTCAATGTACAAAATAAAAAAACTAAGTTAAATGAAAGAAATTGTACCTACTTGTGGCATTGCAGAATTGGTCATATCAATCAAACGAGGATAGACCGGTTGAGGAAATTAAATTACCTTGAACCATTTGACTTACAATCTTATGGTAACTGTGAATCCTGTTTGAAAGGTAAGATGACCATTAAACCTCTTTCTGGAAAGGGGATCCGTGCCAAGAAGGTACTTGAGTTGGTACATACTGACGTATGTGGACCATTTTCGATTAAAGCTAGAGAAGGTTTCTCTTACATCATTTTATTTTACAGACGACTTATCAAGGTATGGATATTTGTATCTTATGAGACACAAATTCGAGGCTTTCGAGAAGTTTAAGGAGTATAAGTGTGAAGTTGAGAAACAACTCTCAAAGAGTATCAAGACTCTCCGATCTGATCGTGGGGGTGAATACTTAAGTAAAGAATTTTTTGAATACTTAAAACTACATGGAGTTCATTCTGAATGGACACCTCCTAAAACATTTCAGATGAATGGTGTTTCCGAGAGGAGAAACCGAACCTTGCTTGACATGGTTCGTTCCATGATGAGTTTTTTAGCTCTTCCAACATACATTTCGAGATACACTATTTTAACCTCAATATATGTTCTGAACAGAGTTCCTTCTAAATCAGTTGAAAAGACACCATATGAGGTATGGTGTGGCAAGAAGCCATCACTTAGACACATGAGGCCCTGGGGGTGTCCTGCATATGTCAAAAAGTTGATCACTGATAAGTTGGAATCTAAAAGTGAGAAATGTTACTACGTTGGGTATCCAAAGGAAACTAAGGGATACTATTTCTATCTTCCTGGAGAGCATAAGATATTTGTTTCTAGGAACGCAACTTTTCTTGAAGATGAATATGTCTACAAGGAAGAGAGTTGCACAGAGATGGAACTTGAAGAAATTCAAGAACAAAGTAACATAGAGGTTGAATCCTTGCTGAGTGAACAAGGTAAGGATTCAGTGAGAGCTTATGGCGAAGATTGGGTACTCAGGGTACGCTCTTCGGCCAGTGGAAGTGCTACGAGGAGAGATGCAGAAATGCAAGATCCTCCTACACAAACCTTGGGAGCTAGTGCACCAGTTGCACCTCCTCCCATTCAGGAAAGACATGAAAATGATATTCCTGAAAGCTCTAATGTTAGTGGATCAACCAATGCACAAGAACCTTCTCAAAATCAGAACATACCTGTGACTGAACTGCAAGACAATTAACTATGTAGGTCTGCTAGAATTCATCATCCTCCGGAAAGACTAAATATACTTGTGGAAATACAAAGTGAGATAGATATTCTAGATGATGACGAGCCTAGAACCTACAGTGAAACAATGCTAGAAATTGATTCGAAGAGATGGCAAGAAGCCATGAAATCTGAATGGAATCTATGTATATCAATCAAGTGTGGAACTTGGTTGATTTCCCGAATGAGGTTAAACTCATAGGATGAAAATGGGTCTTCAAGAAGAAGATTGATGCATCTGGAAAGGTTCAGACTTATAAAGCTAGACTAGTGGCTAAAGATTTCACTCAGCGTCCTGGCGTGGATTATGATGAGACCTTTTCATCGGTAGCTAAGATAAAGTCTATTCGAATTTCGCTTGCGATAGCTGCACATTATGATTATGACATTTGGCAGATGGACGTTAAAACTACATTCCTCAATGGTAATCTAATTGACGAAATGTATATGAAACAACCTGAGGGTTTTTCATCCGAGACCAGACCAAATACTGTGTGCAGGCTATAGAAGTCCATTTATTGACTTAAGCAAGCCTCTAGGAGTTGGAACATTTGCTTTGACAAGGCTATCAAATCTTTTGATTTCGTCAGAAGCAAAGAGGATCCTTGTGTTTATATCAAACGCAAGGATGATGGTATTGTCTTCATTATTGTATATGTTGATGACATATTGATAATGGGAGATAATAAGACTCTCATGCAGTCAGTTAAGGATTGGTTTTCCAAGACCTTCATGATGAAGGATTTAGGTGAAGCCTGCTATATTCTGGGAATTAGGATCTATAGAGATAGACCTAATAAATTGTTGGGGTTGTCACAATCAATCTACATAGACAAAGTGCTTAGACGTTTTTCAATGGAGAATTCCAAGAAAGGCGGTCTTCCAATGGGTCAAGGCATCAAGTTATCTAAAAGGGGTTGCCCTTCTAGTGTTGCAGAACTTGAGCGCATGAAGAGGATCTCATATGTTTCGGCTATAGAATCAATCATGTATGTCATGACTTATACTAGGCCAGATGTGGCATTTGCACTTAGTATGACTTACAAGTTCCAACAGAATCTTGGTGAGGAACACTAGAAGGCAGTCAAGAGTATTCTTAAGTATCTCAAATGTACTAAAGATTACTTCTTAGTCTATGGTGGAGGAGATAAGTTGGTTACCACTGGGTATACCGATGCTAGTTTCCAGACAGATGTTGATGATTTCAAATCTCAGTCTGGTTACACGTTCATTTTCAATGGAGGAGCAGTGAGCTGGAAGAGTTTCAAACAAGCTACTACTGCTTATTCGACTACTGAAGCAGAGTACATTGTTGGATAGGAAGCTACTAAGGAAGCTGTCGCGATTTTTGAGTTCCTGAAGGAACTAGGGGTTGTTCCGAGTGCTAGTTGTCCAATTACTTTTTATTGTGACAACACTGGTGCTATTCCACAAGCAAAAGAACAAGGATCAACTAACAGAAACAAGCATATAACGAGGAAGTACCACATTCTCCGAGAGATGGTAGAAGCTGAAGATATTAGGATAGATTATGTTTTCACAGACAACAATATAGCAGACCCGATTACTAAACCATTAAGCATGATGAAGAATAATGATCATTTTGAGAACATGGGTATTAGATATGTTGGTAATTGGCTCTAGGCCAAGTGGGAGATTGAAAGTATATGTATGTCCTAGAAATAATTTGTATTAGGATAAAATGTACTTTATACACATTCGTATTCATATTAATGATATTGATATTATGGCATTTGCATTTGTTGAATTATTAGTTGATTGTTTATAATATTCTATAAATACATCCCTGAAGTCTACGTGTTTATTAATGATGTGAGAATTAATGTTTATAACATAACTCTTAAATTACATCGACTAATGATCATCAAGATTGAGATATTGATGATATATGATACGTCGACATGTGGTCTGCATCATATCCTTTTTGGGATATAGTATGTCTCACTTACTACGAGTTATGACAACTTGTGATGGACACATGGATACTTGTTGAAGTATTGGTATACCCTGCTGATGTACTATTTTGTTATATGTCTATAATGACATCGGCATGTGGGAGATAGAAGTCCTTAGACTTGAGGTCAATATCACGTTGTTTACGGAGTAATGTACTTTGATCATGTCCTAAGCTCAAATGTCTTATAGGCTGAGACGTGACTTGTTTTGGGTGCATTACGAAGTAGATTAAATGTGGTATGTGAGCCAAGATTAGGATTCATTCCTTGAATGTATATTCAAGTGAACACTCAGATACTCATATGGTATTAGGCTGACTAAGTCATTGGCTAATGCAGTGGACATATTTTTAATATGGTCATGTTGTCAACTAATATAGATGAGTTATAATGATCAAGTCATTTGGATAGACACTTGACAAATCCTAAGCTTGATTGAGTGTGTCATGAATTAAAGGATTTTATCTTCTCACATAGCGGTTCAGTTCACATGTTTCGTGTAGCTAAACTTTACATATTGAGTTCGTCTTCTGGCGCAGTCTAGGAATTCCATGTAGACCCTAATGTTATTAGTGTCAATATATAAATGCCTGAAGGGTAATACTAAGTCAATTGTTCTGTCGATTCAAGGATGTAATCAGAGAGTATATAAATGTTCGATTGATAATCGAGACATTAGAATAAAATAGAAATGAAACAAAATTGGAGCAAGGTCACGGCGCGAAAGAGTCAGGGCCACGACGCCATAGGCCGTGGCGCCACTTACTCAGCGCCGCGGCGCCGACACGCGTCCAGTGGGTCCGAATGACCCACTTTGTTTCGGTTTCTGGGCCTAGCCCACGAGGGAAACCCTAACTGATTTATTCAGCTATATATACATGGTGTAGCCTCATATTTTATACGCCATCTTTTCATAAGATTAACTCTACTGAAATTCTGCTAGAATTCCTAGTTTTCCAAAGGAGAAATTACATCATAGTTTTGACTTGCAAATCGAGGAACTATTGTGTGCGCACCCTCGGACTACACAAGCCTTAAAGTTTCAGATTGCTAATCTACAATGTAAGTCTTCTATCGAAGTATTACGTTATTATTTGTGTTATTTTACATTGTATAATCATCCTACAGTTTGACCGTCGTCGGATTTGAAACATAAATTTTCAAATTTCGCAGCGTATACGAACCCGACAAAACCCTACATAGACATGATCCAAGAAAAATTGAGTAATATCTATAGATGTTTAGGGATGAGCAATAGGCTCGATATCTTTTTTTTGGTGCAAACTGGATAATGTTAAAAAGATATGAACAGGGTTAAAGCAACAGAGAGTTGAAGCTAACTGTGTCGCAAAGTCCTGTTCTTTTAGTTTAATTTCTGCCCTCAAAAACGAAAAACTAAGGTAAGGTAAACTTTTTAAAGTGACTTGTTCCACCACAGTACGGCCTCATACCCCAGAAAATACCACCCCCGGCTGACCTTACGGTATACACCGCTTTGACCTTCCACTAGTTGAGAGATTTTTTTGGGGGAACAAAGTTCCACTCTCGCTGGTCAGGGGAATCGTACTCGAGACCCCAGGCAGCAATACCCTAGTGAAATGGCCACTGGGCCAAACACTTTGGATAAACTAAGGTAGAGTAAACTTTTTAAAGTGACTTATTCCACCGCAGTACTGCCCCATACCCCAGAAAATCCCACCCCCGGCTGACCCTATGGATTAGTATACACCGCTTTGGCCTTCCACTAGTTGAGGGGTTTTTTGGGGGAACAAAGTTCCACTCTAGCTGGTCAGGGGAATCGAACACGAGACCCCAGGCAGCAATATCCTAAAGAAATGGCCACTAGGCTCAATATCTTTGATTGATGCTTATAGTAACTGATGGGCTAAAATGGAGATCATTGCTTATTTGGAGGACATGGCTATATTATTCTCACCCTTAAGGACATGGATGGTTTTAAGGGGAGGGATCTGATACGATCTGGAATTGGATAGAAAATCAAATGCTTGCGGGAGCGGCACAGAGAGCTTGAGGAAGAGTACTTAACAGCTGGATAAAAGTTAATTAGAAGTCTTAGATGCTTACATTTTAACTCAGTTATCTTTTAAGTAGAAGAAGTGTTATTTATACATTGGTCACATTGTATTATTTTTAACACTTTTCGTCCTAGTCCTTTAGTTGTAGCAGAGGGTATTTGCAAGGAGCGGAGTTTCCAGTTTCGACTCATCAATGAAAATATATTCCAGTTAGCCCTAATTCTTCTCTTAGCTTATCTTAGCGTAACTTTATCTTCTTCTTTTCTTTTAGAACTATATCAGTGGTGTTAGAGCAATCGTCCTTGCTCTGTGGGTATTTGTTAATGGCGTTTCAAAATCCTCTTTATGCATCTAATTTCACATCCAACCCACCTCCAAGTTCTAATGCTCTACTATTCAATGGTTATGGAGGAGATCCTTATTATAATGACCCACGAGCTACACCAACTTTTGAGCTGCAAATCCATGACAAAATCACAGAGGAACGCAACCCATCAAGGTACCAATCCTTAAGGTTATGGGGCTTATTACAATGGGTATCATCAACCTCTCAATTATACATATCCTCTATACTTTTTTAATTTCACTCCACATAATCCTTGGCAAGGTGCTAATGTATAATCTACACCTTATTCTAATTTCACTCTACATCATCCTTGTCAAGATACTAGTGTCCCGTATACTTCGTATCTCTACCAGCTGTGGCAGGACATTTTTGGATTTCCGGAGTGCCGGCATGGTTCCGGAAGGCGCGATGACTACAAATTTCTACTATGAAAACAACTACAGATTTAATACTTGTAAGAATGTATTAATATCCATTGAGGTGTCTTTCTCGTTAATCAAATATATATTGTGTATATAATGTTGAATCATAATTGAATGAGGATCTATATTTATCATAATTACACACAAATAATAATTATAAAATATACGGCGAATATATGGTAATATTCGATATCACACCCCCTCAGTCGGAGTGAGATGAGGTCAGACGCTGAGACTGAATCTGAAGTCTAGGAACAACTGTCTAGGAAGTTCCTTAGTGAATATATCTGCATACTGATACGAAGAAGGCACATGCAACACCTTAACATGACCTATAGCAACATTCTCACGAAAAAATATATATCCATCTCAATATGCTTGGTTCTTTGATGCTGAACCGGATTATGAGATAAGTAGATCGCAGATATGTTATCACAGTAAACCATAAATTCCTTATGTAAGGGACACTATATCTCTAAGAAGATGTTTGGGAGCCAGCAGATCTCAACTAGAATATTTGCAATGCCTCTATATTCTAGTTATGCACTCGATCGGAAGAGTGTGGCATACCTCTTGGCAGACCATGAGATAAGATTGTCTCCTAAAAATACGCAGTAGCTTGATGTGGAACGTCGTGTGTCCGGAAAACCTGCTCAATCGGCGTTCGTATATGATATCATATTGGTCGGTGTAGAGGGGTAGAGATGTAATCCATAATCAAGAGTGCCCTTAACGTATCGAATGATACGTTTAAGAGCTATAAAGTGAGTCCCCCTGGGGGCATGCATAAATAAACACACCTACTGAACAGCATATGCAATATCAAGTCTGGTGAATGTAAGATACTGAAGTGCACCTATAAGACTCCTAGAGAGATTGGGATCGGACATCGTATCACCATCAACAACACTGAGTTGCGACTTCGAGTCTCAGAGTAGGCATGATTTTGCAATTTGTCATTTTAGCCCTGTATACAATTTCTTCTGCATACTTGCGCTGGCATAGGAATATAGCATCTGCAGATCTGGTCACAAAAATCCCCAAGAAGCTCAACTTCCCTAAGTCTATCATAGCAAATTCGGATTTAAGCAACATAATGATCTCATTTTTCAACACATCTGAAGAGACAGTTAGAACAATATTATCCACATATAATAAGAAGTGTGCAATGTCACGACCTCGATGAAAAATAAACATTAAATTGTCACATTTGCTACACACGAATCAAAACAGTGTAAATGGTAGCCGGTTTAACCACCGGACTAAAGGTCTCACCACAATCAATACCCTACTGTTGTCCTATGTCATTTGCCACAAGTCTGGCCTTGTGACGTTCAAGATCACCATTGTATCTGAACTTATAACGAAAGAGCCACGTGAAATGAATCACATTCACCCCCTCTAGCATCGGAACAACACCCCACATGTGTTGATTGGTAAGTGTATCAAACCTCTCCCGCATGGCCACATTTCAATTCGAGTCAAGTTTGGCTAGTTTTAGGTTTTTAGGTATAAGTGATATGGATTGTGGATAGGTTGATGTGGACTTTTGGTTTAAAAATTATGTGTTTGGCACGAGTTTTCATTTGGTGTATGGGTATGGGGCTGGGCTACGGGTAGTATGGCATGGGCAGTGTGGGGGGTGCGTCTATTGAGATGGGGCAGTATGGTATAGGACTGGGTAGTACGTGGTGGGATGGTGCGGGTGTCTGCGGGTCCAGGGGCTGGGTTACGGGAGAGTTTTGGGTGGGTGGTTGTGCCGGGGGAAGCAACTAGTGGTTGGGTTAGGTTATGCAATAGTGGGAGGGATGTCGGAGGTTAGGCCAGGGTGGGGCAGTGTGGTGTGGTGGCGGAAAATCTAGGTGGGCAGTGGGTGTTTCCGGTGGATGCAGGACCGGATTTTGGGATGAGGGAGTTTGCAGGATGTATGGGTGTACTGGGGGAAGGCAGGTGGCGGCACGGGGTGGAGGGATGCCGGAGGTGGTGGTCGTAGAGCCGAATTTGGAGGTCCACGTAGTATGTGTTGGACGAGAAGGAGTTGTCCGAATTATCAAGAAATTCATTGTCGGAGATGGTAAACTGACGAATATTGGAAAAGGGGAAGATAGATTCCTCAAACGTGACATGACGGGAGATAATGACTTTGTTTGTGGAAGGATCGAAACATAGATATCCCTTATGGTTGGGCGGAAATCCTAAAAAGATGCAAGAAATGGACCTAGATGCTAACTTGTGAGGCGTCGTGGAGGCAAGATTAGGATAACAAAGATATCCAAACGTGCGTAGGTGACCATGTGGGGATACGGCGTAATAGAATTTTAGTCGGGGTTCGATTTTAGAGAGTGGTGGTAGGTAATATGTTAAGTATGTATTCTACCAATTTTAATGCATATACCCAAAAGGATGGTCGGAGAGAAACATGAAAGAGCAAGGTACGAATCATATTATTAATGATACGTAAAATTCTTTCGGCTTTATCGTTTTGAGGAGAGGTTTGAGGACACGAGAATTAAAATATCATGCCATGATCTGAGGTTTGAGGACACGAGAATTAAAATATCATGCCATGATCTGAGGTATGAGGACACGAGAATTAAACACCATGCCATGATCCGAACATAATTTATGGATGAGGGAATTATTAAACTCACGATCATTAGAGAGGTTAATTTTTTGTTAGGATGAGAAAGAAAATTAGGGTTTATATGTGGGAGGGGAGTAGCCGCCGATCGAGTAGGAGCGGGGGGCAGCGGTCTTGGATTTTTTTTAGGTGGTTTAGGGTTTGGCTCTGATACCATGTAAGAATGTATTTATCTCACTTGAGGAGTCTTTTTCATTAATACAAATATATAGTGTATATATTGAATCATAATTGAATGAGGATCTATATTTCTCATTAATACAAATATATATAGTGTGTACAATGTTGAATCCTAATTGAATAAAGATCTATATTTACCATAATTCCACACAAATATTAATTACAGAATATACGAAAAATATATGGTAATATTCACTATCAATACCAAATGTGGGGTTTCGGATTGGAAAAGCTTGAAGAACAAGAAGAACTAAAAAAAGAAAATTACTACTACAAGATATTTTTTCAATTGATACTAAAGAAAAGGAATTACATACGCTGAATAAAGAGTTGGACGGCTTTGAAAAATAGTACGAGGATAAGGACAGTTGGGCCTGCAAGTAATCAACTTGCCACTTGCCAGGGACCGGATCTGCTTCTCTAGGCAAATCTTAGGGACTTAATTGACATAAATGAAAACTATAATTTAAAAACATAAGGGACTAAACTCAACAATCTACCAACTAGCTTATATCATTGATATTAACGGCTACGTACATACATGAAAGCCTAAGGTACTACGTCCTCAGCATACGCAATAATGTGCCTCTTATATTGTTGGTCTAATAGATCTAGTGGTGTTTACTGACAGTCTGCTATGTTTTTGATACACGTCCGATGTTATTCTTCATATCTAACCATATAGCTTCTTCACACCACACATTTAGATGTTACACAAATGTATATAAACTTCATGCCTTCTAATTAATAATGTACATAGCTATATGTAGATAACAGATTTGGAGGAGTCCTTTATTTCTTTCCTTAATTAGCATCAAATGTAGTTATATGTTGCTTTCTTATTGCAATAAGACAAGTTCTTTCTTTAGATTATATGGTATTAGAGTCAGGTCCGTTCTTATTTGAGCCCTCATTCATCATATTGAGTTGGGCAAACCTCCACTCATAAGCTAGCTTTTGGATTAAGTAAATATGGGAGAAATACTACACGGACGGATGGGCCTCGGCCCATTCTCTAACAATAATTAAGAGATAAACCGCCCAAATTCTAAGTTTAAATAAGTTACTTTTGCTGAAGTTTAACTCCATAAACAAGTTGATCATATCTTTAATACATTGACACCATACTCTTTAAAACGAGTTTAGATATCACATTTAACTTTGTGATTCCTTATCTTTTTTGCTTTCAACTTAACTTATCTACATACAGAGGCCGATGGGCCGACATTTGATAATATCACAAAACATTAAACTTCGAACACATAATTGTCGAGGATCTCTCGGAAACAGTCGCTCTATCTACCAAGGTAGAGGTAAGGTCTGCGTATGCTCTACCCTCCGCAGACCCCACATTGTGGAATTTCACTGGGTATGTTGTTGTTGTAATGAATTCAATGGTAAAAATTTAAAGATTTGGATCTATCAAATTTAAATTCTTCTGTCTATATCCCTGTTAATTTTTGTTTTGTTTTATGTATTAAATTCATTGAATTCCAGACAGTTGCTTTGATGTTCCTTGTTGTGCTTGTGTTGAGATACTTTGTCCATTCTTGATTTACTAGTTCTTGCCCTAAGTATATAGAATTTAAGTGACTTGTTTGTGCAATTTATGTGCTTTCAATTCTGCTTGGTACGTTACTTAGGTTGGATAGACTTGCATTCTTGTGGTAATCTGCTATTTGCTTTCAATTCATCCCTATATTTTGGAATTCCTATTGTTATAGTGCTAGATGTTGATTTTGGTAGTTTGTTGTGCTTGTATAGCCTTTATTATTGTTGTTATAACATTTTGATTATGTATTCTGCCGCTTTGCTTGAATTGTTGTATTTTCCTACTCTTGTTTCTTAAAACTTGTTTCTTGCCTGCATCCTTACTGTTATATATTGTGTCAGTGGCTTCCGGGTATGATGGTAGTTTAAGGTCATGTCCTCGGTTGGGGGTGGAGGCGGGGTGGTAAGGGAAATAGGGGAGCCCCTAGGTTGAGAGTTGGGTCTTGGAACATAGGAACTTTGACGGAAAAGTCGATAGAATTGATGAAGATTCTTAAGAAGATGAGAATTAATGTAGCATATGTTCAGGAAACCAAATAGGTAGTTACTAAGGCTATGGTTGTAGACAGATTTAAGTTATGGTACTCAGGATGCTCGAGGGATAGGAATGGAGTAGACAATTTAGTGGACGACGAACTTAGGGATCAAGTAGTAGAGGTTAGAATGGTGAATGATAGGATAATGACTATTAAGATAGTTTTGGAAGGGCTAACGTTTAACATAATTAGAGCATATGCTCTGCAAGCGGGTTTGCCTGAAGAGGACAAAAGGAGCTTCTGAGAGGAGTTGGACGAGGTTCTGAGAGGCATCCCACCGACCGAGAAACTAGTGTTATGAGGGATTTTAATGGTCATATAGGTACTATTTCAGGAGGATATGATGATGTACATGGCGGGTACGGTTTTGGGGATAGAAACGAGGGAAGAGTGTCACTTTTAGACTTCGTAAAAGCTTTTGAGTTGGTCATAGCTAACTCGAGCTTCCAGAAAAGGGAGGAGCACTTGGTGACTTACCGTAGTGCAGTTGCTAAGACTCAGATAGATAAGTTGCTCCTGAGGAAGGAAGATAGAGGTGTATGCAAGGACTGCAAGGTTATCCCAAGCGAGAATCTTACAACCCAACATAAGTTTGTGGTTATATACTTAGAGATTAAGAGAAAGAAGAAGAGGAGGGTTGCCCACGATCGACCAAAGATTAGGTGGGGAGGCCTGAGTGAGGCCAAAGCTCAAGAGATGAGGGAGAAGTTGGAGGCCATGGGGGCTTGGGGGAGTTGTGGGGATGCAGATAGTGTGTTGGCTTGTTAAGTCTATTTTATATACACTTTTGAGTCCTTTTTAGTGAGTATTTTCCTCTTTTCGTTTGCGCTTAGTATAGTGTTAGGTTTGTTTTTCTTTCTTTTGAGTCACAGCGGTCCTAAAGGAGGAAATACTGAATTGGGGATGAAATGAGCTGAGTTTGAGGATGAAATTGCACAATCAAGGCCTAAGCAATCAATCAAAGAAGCCTTGAGAATCTCGGGAAGTAATTTAAATAAAATTACACTGTCAACCCTCGGGGTCTACAAGGCGAATGTGCAGAAGTTGCTCGGTTTAAGATCTGCGGCGCTTCAAAATTACACTGTCAACCGCACGGGGTCTACAGGCACAAAGCGCCGGGGCGCAGGTTCGAAGAGCCGAGGCGCAAAATTTCCAGTGAGTCAGTGGTTTTCGGCGGAATTAGAGTCGCGGCGCTTGGCAGCAGCGCCGCGGCCCCAACACGTGTTTCTGAGAAAAATGGCCGAATTTAGTAAGGGTAAAAGGGTCCGGAACAAGGTTTTGCTCAGATATAAAACCATGAAACCTTGTCATATCTCATATCATACTTTTGGAAAGGAAAACAGAGGCTACAGAGCAAGATTGAAGACTACTTTTGTTCAAGTTCTTTCTTTTCTCTTTTATTTAATTCATTTTATGTTGGATATTAAATTGGTTCTTAGCATGACAATGTCTAGGAGCTAATTTCTTTATTAGGGTTTTCGTTGAATCGCTTGAAACTCTTTCATAAGTTAATGCATAATTATTTATTTCTTCTTCAGCTATATTAAGATCTATTCAATATTGTATTGATTGTTTGATAATTGACTGGTCATTAATTGTCATAACTTATATGATTTCTAATTGAGATATGAAAAGGGAGATTTGAATATATTGTAATTTTTTAGACATACGTTAAAATCGTGGACGAAAGTAACCCGATACTTGTGTAGTATTTAAGGTTATTGTTCTTAATCCTTATGTGTGGTAAAATCTATCATAGAAATATCGAAGGTTTCTGCATAAGGTTGAGTTTTATATGTCCTAACCGGAATATAGAACATGTTCGTTAACTTGCTATCTTAATAAGAAAAAGAGTCATTAGTATTGCATTAACAAGTGAACGAGTGGATAGTTGATGAGATTGAAAACCCTAGTTCCCTTCATAACTGTCTTAAACCCGAAGTATTATCATCATTAGTTTATTTTCTGCACTTTGTTTAGTTTTAATTCTTAGTTATAATTCTCAAACAAAAGAACGTTAACCAAATAGATACCATAGATTAGATATTCGGTACTTAACAAACCAATCTCTGTGGACGATAACTCGGTTTTACAGATCTTTATTACTTTAGTGATACGTACACTTGCGTTAGCGCACAGAATTATCGCAACAGGGCTAGGACAGCCAAATACATCAGGGAAGTAGAGAGAGGTACTAGGAGTCTCAAGGGGCAACTCAAGTGGATGTTGAGGGAATTGGCGGTGGAATGAAGAGGTCCAGCAAAAGTAGAAGAAAAAAGGTTGCTTATGCGGCGCTAATGGAAAGCGTCGACGAGGAGGACAAGACAAGGAATAGGGAGAGGTATAATACAACGAAGAAGGAAACAAAACTAGCGGTCACGGTAGCTAAAACAGTCGCCCTTGAGCACTTATAAGAAGAGCTTGAGGGCAAAGATATGGATAAGAAGTTGTATAGGCTTGTCAAGATAAGAAAGAGAAAGTCTCGTGACCTGGACCAAGTAGAGTGAGCATCAAGGATAAGAATGGAAAAGTGTTGATAGAAGATGCACACATTAGGCGGAGATGGCAGACGTACTTCCATAAGCTCTTGAATAATGAGGGGGACGGGGATATCGTGTTGGGGGAGTTAGAGCATTTCGAGAGTCATAAAGATGTTGGGTATTGTAGGTGCATAAAGGTTGTAGAGGTTATGAGGTCTATTCGAAAGATGATGAGGCGTAGAGCGACTGGGCCGGACGAGATCCTGGTGGACTTTGGGAAGATCGCGGGGGAGGCGGGTATGGAGTGGTTGACTAGGTTATTTAATGTTATTTTTATGATGGCTAAGATGTCTGAGGAATAGATGTGGAGTACAATGGTCACTTGTACAAGAACAAAGGCGACATATAGAATTGTAATAATTATAGGGGTATCAAGATACTAAGCCACACTATGAAAGTCTAAGAGAGGGTGTTAGAGATGAGGATAAGGATAAATGTGTTTGTATCTAAGAATCAGTTTGTATTCATGTCAGGACGATCGACTACAGAAGCTATTCATCTTGTCGAGAGATTATTGGAGCAGTATAGAGACAAAAAAAAAGACATGGTGTTCATTGATCTTGCGAAGGCGTATGATAAAGTTCCATGTGAGATTTTGTGGAGATGTTTGGAGTCTAGAAGTGTGTATGTGTCTTATATCAGGGCGATTAAGGACGTGTACGAGGGTTCCAATACTAGGGTTAAGAAAGTTGGAGGTGATTCATAATACTTTCCGATCGTGATGGGGTTGTATTAGGGATCAACCCTTAGCCCATTTCTATTTGCATTAGTGATAGACGAATTGACATGATATATTCAAGAGGAAGTGTCGTGGTGTATGTTATTCGCAGATGACATAGTTTTATTGATGAGATGTGTAGTGGAGTTAATGATAGGCTGGAAGATTGGAGTACGACCTTAGAGTCTAAAGGTTTTAAGTTAAACAGGACGAAGACGGAGTACATAGAGTGCAAGTTCAGTGACGTGATGCAAGAGGTAGACGTGGAAGTGAAAATCGAGGCGCAAGCTATACTAAGGGAAAACTTCAAGTATCTTAGATCCATAATATAAGGAGATGCAGTTGTCGCATATCGTATTGGAGTAGGATGGGTGAAATTGAGGCTTTCTTCTGGAGTGTTCTGCGATAAGAAAGTGTCGTCAAGGCTGAAAGGTAAGTTATACAAAGTGGTGATTAGACCAGCATTGTTGTACGGGGTTGAATGTTAGGCAGTCAAGAACGTCCATGTTCAGAAGATGAAGATGTCGGATATGATGATGCTCAGATGGATGTGTGGTCATACTAGGAGAGATATGATTATGAATGAAGTCATACTGGACAAGGTCGGAGTGGCTTCTATGGAAGATAAGATGAGGGAAGTGAGGCTGAGATGGTTCAGACATATGAAGAGGAGGTGTGAGGGATTGGTGGTAGTAGGAGTTCAGAGAGGTAGAGGTAGGCCGAAGAATAACTGGAGGGAGGTGATTAGATAGGGCATAACACAACTCTAGTTGACTGAGAACATGACCTTAGATAGAAAGATTTAAAGATCGGGAATTAGGGTATAAGGTTAGTCGGTAGTTGAGTTTTTGTCTCTTCGTGTGGGAGAGGTAGGGGTTAGCCTTTTCTTCTCCTATTCTCCCTTTTTCTTAGTGGTATTGTTTAGGTATCGTGTAGATCCTTACTCTTTATGTGTGTACTACTATGTGTTGCTCCATGTGTTTTATATATGGATATTTTATTGTCTTATTTTCCTTGCAATCATGCTTCTACTACTTTTCTTTGAGTCGAGGGTCTATCGGAAACCGTCTTTTTATCCCATAAAGATTAAGATAAGATATGTGTACATATTACCCTCTCCAGATCTCACTTTATGAGATTACACTGGATATGTTATTGTTTGTCGTCTATATCCTTGCTAAAACACTTGTATCAAGTGTATTTGTTGCCGGTGAGCCTCAAAGTAACAAAATCTCATATCTTTCCCATAAATCATAGTCTCCTTCAACTTTAACAATCATCCTTCCATGATCATCACCATATATATGAATGTGACCCTTCCACTTGAGAAAGTCCTAATTATGAAAAGGCCCCCCCTCCAACCACAACCTATTGTTCTATAGACAAATCGTATGTTCAACCAAGAAAAGAATTAAGAACCCAACAAGATCATATTATTACAATTTTCTTTGTTTCAATTTAGCTTGACATGCTTTATTTTTTAGTTTCTCTCTAAAGAAAATGAGACACTTTTAAATTTAGAAACACATTATATTTTTCATTTTATCTTGAATGAAAAACTTATGTAACTACACATATTATGGTGATGTTTGCTTCCACAATTTTAATAATTTTATAGCTATACAGATATTATGAAATATTTCATTTAAGATTATAAATTTCAAAGCTCTTATTTCTTTCTTAAAATCGGTATCGTCCATACAAACTATGCCACATAAATTGGAAGTAGGGAATACTCCAACATGGGACCTTAATTTCATATAGAAATTCAACACTAAAATGAAATCTTTGTAACACCACGAACCATAAGCCAAAACTATTGCCACCCATTGACAATGAAAGCACAATTCTTGTTCTTGATAGACTTCTCCGACTCTTCACGTGAAGATGTATACCATTAGGTCTGCCATCAAATAACTTGTACTTGATAAACCCTCTTAAAGCCATTCCTTCCCATTTGTCAGTTTAGATATCATAGTGAACCAAAAACACTCATCACTCCATCATCATCTTTTGTTTATTTCTTTTTATTGTTAGTCACCTTAATTACTACTATCAAAATACTTTATTATCAATGGGGTTGAAAAATCAGTATTTGAAGCAAAGAAGAGGATCAAAGCGCAAGAAGTGTGGAGAGAACACAACAACAAGAAAGGCATTTGCTAACAATATTTTTTGTTGTCATATGTTGAATGTTGTTGTCAAAAGTATTTTTCGAACAACAAAAATTGTTGCATGCCGTTACAATAACCTCCGATGCAAAAAGTTTTCGCAATAAGTTTTTTCTGTTGCCATTTACGTTTTTTACAACAAAAATTGTTGCATGCCGTTGCAATAACTTTCGATGCAAAAAATTTCGCAACAAGTTTTTTCTGCTTCCATTTACGTTTTTTAGCAACAATATATTAATTTTTTATTGCCTTTTACGTTTTTAACAATAATATATTTATTGTTGTAAAGTTTTATTGTCAATTCTATACTTTCTTGTAGTGAAAACCTGAGTAAGAAAGCAGCAGCTTATTCTTACATTTTGAGAAAGGCTAAAGCATTTTATGAGTGGGTTTGCAATGGCAACAAAGAGGAGGAGTTGTGGGGACAGAATGAGGTAACACCTGTTATTGATCCTTACTTCTCTATCCCTGTCCTTCCTCCGACCACTCCAAATTAAGATTAGTTTGAGTTTGTAATTTAGCCTGTTATAACATCTTTGTTCGTTGTTACTGTGACCTAATTACTAGTGTAAGAATTCTTCTAGACTGTTTATACATGTTAAAGTCAGTGTTTATATATTAGTTGTGCAAAGTATGTACCTTGTTCAAATTCTTCTCGAGTTTTCGAGTATGACGCTAATGTGCAACTAGTTCAAAATTGAGACGTAATTGATTTATTAATTGATTTGAACATCTAGATTACTGTTCAAAGCACTATACTTTTTTTCCGGATAGTTCGGATAGATTTGTCATTCTATGACAATTAATTAAAATTGAAAGATCTGTATCACATCGAGAGGTAATATTCGGTGAAAAAGACGTAACTGCGTCGTATATACAAAAGTAAGACAGAGAAGTTATAATTTCAGTTCATTGTTTATCCTCCTTACCTTATTTCAAGAATTCATTTTGATGAGACCCGCAAGGGTAGCCAAGTTGGTGTAGCAGTAGAGCGCGGGACCGCAAGGTCACGAGTTCGATCCCCTGCATAAACCTTCTTGGTTGAGCCTGTCACACATGGCTTGCCAAGTGTGGTTAACCGGCTGACGTGGTTTGCAGGCTATTGCGTCAGCCCGGGGTTTACCCTGTGCGCACTCGAAAGAGTAGCGGCTGCGGGTTCCTTCGTAAAAAAAAAAAAAAAAAAAAAAAAAAAAAAAAAGAATTCATTTTGATGCAATAAGTGAATCTGAAAATAAATATTACTACAAAAACTTATAATCTAATAGTACCGCGAAAAGTCTACTAGAATCTGGATACCTTTAATTCTCATTGTCACCCTTTCCCTTCACTAACCACATTACCCTGTGAAATAAATAAAAAGTTTATAAATAGATATTCAACTTGAGATGAGTTCTTATATTCTTAAAAATAAGAAGAAAAAAATCCATCCGCTTCATTCGTATGCGCTAACGTAAGAATGCAGAGACGTAATCATTCGAACAAATAAGAACAATGATATAAATAAATGTACCTTGCTTCTCGTAAAAGTTCATTCTCCGCGAACTAATAAAGAACATTTCCAGCCTTGGCACATTAAAAATAGTTGACAAGGTCTGTTCCAAAAGGCTCAAAACAATTGCAGGTTCAATTGCACCTCAATATTCATTGAAGAAAGGGATCAGACAATCCATAAAACAATAATGACAACGGATAAAAAAACAAACAGTCAATACACTACTGAACTATTTCAAATTCAGCACCAATTGGGAGATGATCACTAGGATGATAGTAATTTGGTAGACCGCCTTGGACATCTGATGCTTCGGCCTCTGGAAGTTCGAGATAGCTGACTGGTTTGATATCCTCAGAAGGAGAAAACAATATGTAATCTAGAGTTCCAGTAAATCCAGGAGTGCAGTTTGTGAAGTGTGGTTCTCCTCTAGTACTTGCATATACACTACACAATGGAATGGGCACATCATCTGAGCTCTCTGGTAAAGTTCCCATAACTGAGGAACCTGAAATAAGGTGCTGATATACCTGAAACAGCAAGAACCAAAACCAACTTACTAAACACACCAATGAAATATAAAAACTAAAGTGAAAAAAGCACACCAAAATCAAACAAAAAGGTTTGTCGTGGTTCGGACAATGAGCAAATGTCATACCTCAGCCACTGGGAAACTAAGAGAAGGCAAAGGCGGTTTTCAGGAAAAAAAATTCTTCTAAAATCACATTTGAAATAAAAAGTACGGTAGGTCAAAAACTACGAAATGTGCGAAATAAGAGAAACTCGGCATGATTATTCTCTTGGGTTATGGTGTCTTATAGTGAAGTATACGCGTTAGAAAATAGGGGAGGAAAATTAAATATTACACAATGGATGCACAAGTTATACCCAAAAAATGGAGTTTCAAGTATCTTGTGTCCATTATATAATGGGAACGGGGAGATTGACGATGATGTCGCTCATCTTATTGGAGCAGGGTCGATGAAATGGAGGCTTGCCTCCGGGGTGCTTTGCGACAAGAAGGTGTCGTCTGGGCTGAAAGGTAAGTTCTACAGCGTGGTAGTTAGACCAACATTGTTGTATGGGCATTGTTGTATGGGGCAGAGTGATGATCAAGAACGCCCACGTTCAGAAAATGAAAGTAGCGGAGATAAGGATGCTCAGATGGATGTATGATTATACTAGGAGAGGAATGAAGATATACGGGACAAGGTCGGAGTGGCCTCCGATGAGGACAAAATGAGGGAAGCGAGACTGAGATGGTTCGGACATGTGAAGAGGAGGTTGTGGGGATGCGACAGTTAGGAGGTGTGAGAGGTTTGACGGTCGTAGGAGTTGAGAGAGGTAGAGGTAGACCGAAAAAGAACTGGGGGAGGTGATTCGGCAAGATATGGCCCAACTCCATTTGACTGAGGATATGACCTTAGATAAGAAGATTTGGCGATCGAGGATTAAGGTAGAAGGGTAGTAGGTATTTGAATTTTGTCGCGTAGTGTTTGAGAGAGGTGGAGGGCTAGCCTCTCTATCTCTTTTTCTTAGTTTTATTATTATGGTATCGCGTCGACCTTTATCTTTATGTGTGGATCACTATGTTGTATCATTTGTTTTGTATCTTGATTTTTTTCCTATCTTATTTTCATGCAACCCTGCCTTGATTATGTTTCTTTTGAGTCGCGGGTCTATCGGAAACATCTCTACCCCGCAAAGGTAGAGGGGTAAGGTCTACCCTCCTCAGACTCCACTTGTGGGATTACACTGGTATGTTGAAGATTTTACTCATCCTAATTGACATTTATACTATCTTCAATACTCTCCCTCAAGTTGTTATATACAGACTCGCATTTACCAAGCTTACTATATATATAACTTGTTGTGGAACCAGCAAACGACTTGGTGAATATATCCAAAATGATTATTTGAATTCAAGAACTTGTGACAATGTCTCTTGAGTATCTTTGCTCAAACAAAATGACAATCAATCTCTATTCGTTTGGACACCTCATGAAAGTACTGGATTTAATGCAATGGACGTGCAGCCTTGTTATATCACGCAAGTTCCATTTGACCAATTTTTTCAAATTTCAATTATTTCAATAGTTGCTTGATCCATGTGAGTTCACAGGTTTCCGTTGTCATAACTCAATCTTCTGCTTCAGCACTCAATCTTGCAACTACATTTTGCTTCTAACTTTGATACCAGATTTTCCTCCAACTAGAATGAAGTACAAGGAATAAGATTGTCCAATGATGACCCTACTCAATTGCATCTATATACCCAACAATTTGTTCATTTCCTCGGTCCTCAATCCTCATAAAGTAGTCCTTTCTATGGAGTAGATTTATATCGAAGAAAACGAATCATTGCATTCTAATGACTATCTCATGGAGAATTTAGGAACTGACTTACAACTCACCGGAAAAAAAGAAGGTAAAGTCAGATTTACAATGAGGTAATTTATCTTGCCAACCAACCTTCTATATCTTTCCATGTAGTTGTTTTCTGCGGCTATGTGCTTCGCTAGTGTACTTTGTTTATATTATTTATTTGCGTTAGCTACTACTCTTTTGACAGAATGCGCTACCATGGCGTATTTCTATTTTTGTTACCAGCATGTTCATATAGCTTTAATTTAGTGTCTCTGACCGTTTATCTTGCTATGCAACATTTGCTTTAATTGTGATTACGCAGGTCTTGAGCCGAGGGTCTCCCGGAAGCAGTCGCTCTACCTACCAAGGTAGAGGTTAGGTCTGTCTACGCTCTACCCTCCCCAGACCCCACGAGGTGGGATTTTACTGGGTATGTTGTTGTTGTTGTAGGAGGCTCTCCTCGACTTGTTAGAAGCTTTAATCAAATTTGACCAGGCAAGGTAAAAATTTCATTGATATTGCACCTGATAAATGCTAAAAATCACATTGTGGGTGAAAAATGAGTTAGCTATTTAACAATGAACCTTCCTATATGCATTCCAAGGAGCTAACAAAGTCAAAAAGTTAATTGACACTATTTACAATGTGAACTCCAGCAAAAAAGGTTCACAAATGCATGTAGTTTTCAACTGATGTAAAGAAGTTGAAACTCCTTCAAAGCATCTGTGGTTCATCTCTTTCCAAATACACCAAAAAATGAAGGTTTGTACCATCTGCCAAAGTTTCTGAGTTGACTTTTTTGTCTTCTATTTCCCCAGCTTGTGTAAGCATCTCTAACATTATAGGGCACCACCAGGTGCACTCCCAAAAAGGCAGTTAAACGTGTACCATATGTCCCTATGTGACAATATAAAAGGTGACTGATATCCTCTGAATGTGGTAAGACAC
The DNA here is from genome assembly GCA_029844215.1 of Przewalskia tangutica. Classification (NCBI taxonomy): domain Eukaryota; kingdom Viridiplantae; phylum Streptophyta; class Magnoliopsida; order Solanales; family Solanaceae; genus Przewalskia; species Przewalskia tangutica. The sequence continues at coordinate 135,536,207 of CM056718.1, read as the reverse complement.
ATGAAGCATCGGCTGCTTAAGTAGAATCCTCTTATTATTAGGTTATCATGAGTAAGCATCCTCCTGTTAGCGCCAACTAACACCCAACTGAAACAACCAGCTCTGTTTTGAACCTTGACTTTCCAAATTACCTTCCATGGACATTTTTCTATTATACTGCTGTTACTGGACAGATTGATATGACTTCACAGAAAAAAGTCCATTCTCCCTATAATTCCATACGAACCTGTCTTTTTATGTGGATCAATTGATACCCTTACAAGCTATGCATAAAGTCTCACCATGACAATACTATCTTGATTGTGCAACCTCAATATCTACGACTTATCTCAACTGACCAAGTTCCTTGGTTTGAAAATGCTGAAAAACACGTAGCTTCTACTTAGTAATTCCCTTTTCATCATTAATTGTGATAACTATATCATTGACGTAAACCACCAAATACATGTAATAATATAGAGCAGACTGGCGGTAGGCCACATAATAATCAACTTCACTTCCAGTCATGCCAAGATCCTAAATAACTATGTTGAATTTACCAAGCACCGTCGTGCACAAGGAATCTACAGTGAAATCCAAGACTGAAGACAGGTAACCGGAGGCGGGGAAAGCGTCGAGGGGATTGCTTCAGGACACAAAGTAATCAATGTAGTAACAGGAATACCAGATTACTTTATTTTGTAAATCTCCGTAAAGTAATGCATCTTGATATCCAACTGGCAAAGAGGCTATGAACTATAACCATGGATAGGAAAAGACTAATGGAAGCAATCTTAGCCACGGGAACACTCCAAGTACCACTAGAGTATAAGGCAGAGTCACAAATATGCCTATTCTTTTTCTCACCTATCTCATTTTATTGTGCAGTCTAAGGACAAGATGTCTAATGAATAACCTTATAAAAAAGATTTCTTTTTTATGAATAACTTTATAACAAAAAATGATGTTTGATGAATAATTCCATGAAGTGTTAAATTGCGAGCACAGATATTCAAGTGCATTATCACTACGAAAAATGCGAATAAAAACACCAATTGGTTTTACTTCTAGCACCAAAAAAAAAAGGATTATGGAAACACCTCATACCAATATTTCATCAAGAAAATCTAAGGTACACCTTAAATAATTGTCAGAAATACTGAAATCCAAAAACTGAACTGGCTCTATTAAGACGCCAAACATCAGAGTAAACTACAAATGAGACTCTGCTCGACTACTAAGACGACAAAAAATGTAGATCGGTTGTGTAACTCAAGTTGACATGATAATTGACTAATGTTCTAATGTAGACAAGTTAGGCAAACTGGGTAACATCTTATAAAATTTGGGTAAGTTAGGATGTCTTAATCGTCTATGGATTAGTACGGAGAGTCAAAAGACTGACAAATTGTAATATGGATTCTCACATTGGTTCAGGAGAGTGGGTTTTTGTCCCCTTATATGGTCTAGGAATCCTCATCTCAAGAGCTAGTTTTTGGAGTTGACTTTGGCCCAAGATCTATTTTTCTTAACATGGTTTGATACATCTCTCCTAATGTGTTACTTAATAATGTTGGACTCCTATGGTACGTTATCCACACTCCATATTTAAATGCTTGTCATAAGAGGGGTGTTAAAGTGTTCCAAATTGGTTGAGGAAATTGGTTGTTGTCTCCATATTGGCTTCGGATAATCCTCACCTCAAGAGTTAGTTTTCCCGATTGAGTTAGACTCAAAAGTACATTTTTCTTAATAGAACAAATAATTCCTACTAGAAAGATGAGGAAAGCAAATAAAATGAATTCAGCTTAGACAGAGTAAGTCGGGGTTGTTCAATAGCTTGGCCAATAGCAATGCAAAAGGACCAAATGCTTCAAAAGGAAAACGAGAGACTAGCTGACCTGATCCCCAGGAAGGGAGTTGAAATCACCAGCGACAACCACAGAAGGCGAGCAATCAAATTTGTCAGATACTAGTAACTTGAATTGTGCTAAGCGTGAAAGCAAGTATTTAACTTGCGCGATTTTGACATCCGCCAATTCTGGATCCCTGTAGTATCATTAGTGCAAGTCAATAGTGTATAAAGTTACAAATTAAATATCAAGTTTCCGGACATCCAAGTAAATGTGCTGCAATAAAAAAAGAATCGATAATGGGCATACCAGTAAATGTGAGTGTTGGCGACAATGATAAAATGACAAGGATCCTTCAGCCTGAAGGCAGCCATAATACCCACACAGTCACGTTTTAATCTAACACAAGGATCATTTAAGTCTCCACGATCTGCTAGACTGTTTTTCAAACTGTCATCTGAAATTGGAATGAGAAAGATCACGGTTACCAAGGTGATGGAATTATGATGATTAACGCACCCATTACCACCAAATTTGTACGTTGAGGAGCAAAGAACTGATTCTTTTTTGTATGAAGTTTCCTCAGTGCCTAAATGCACTGCTGTGTTAGATCCAATATTGGTTCTCCATACTGCTGATAGTTCAAGAAGTATGACATGGGGGTGCATTAGAATGGAAAAGGCTATGCATGCAATGGATACTCAAAATCTACAATTGCAAGTAACAAAAACACTTGTTGTGGCAACTCGCAAGATCCCCATGCTACACAATGCAGCAGAATTTGGCCATTAAGAAACTAAATCACACTCTATTGCTGCTGGTTTCAGCCATGGATGTTTCTTTTACCATGGGCATCTTTCCTCACAAAGCCCTAAAGTCAAACTTTAATATGATTCTTCCGTCAAATATTGGCAGTTGCTACCAAAACATACCTATATGATCCAGCACAAGAGATTTTAACTATTTCAACTGCAAATGTCAATCCAGGTTTCTGAATACGATATGAAAGCCTCACTTATATTGCTCTGATAACAAGTTACACGATACAGTTGAGCTTGTATGGAAGTTTCTATTTAGTTGATACAGATTGACTCGCTACATTAAATTAGAGGCTGCCAATGACAGGTCAACTTCCAAGCTCCAACAGTATTCAGCTTTTCAAGAGTACTAGTTCCATAAATTGAAAACTTTAATTATAAGTCTATAACTGTAAAAGAATCTTTGGATCTGATCACAACAAGGCAATTCAAACACTTTCCCCCTCTTTTATTATGATTATAAAGCCTTATGCATGAAACTTACACATACAACAACTGTTTGAACGAAATTGGCTATAACTGCAAATACTTAACCAGACCACATTCACCCCCAAAAGAAAAGGATAAAAAAAGATAGGAAGAAGACTAATCGCTTTAATTAGCAATTTCATTTGAATTATGTTGGACAGTTTTATTAGCAGTTTACTGTATAAATACATGTTCCCTGACTCTATATGTGACAATTTGGGACCAGATCATGCTCCAACTGTGTAAAGACAAACACGAAGTAAAAGCATACCACCTTTTGACGCTAATTTTTTATTTCCATCAGCAGGTGAATTCGCCTCTTTATCCACAGAAGCAGTACCATCTTGAGTTAGGGGTACAAGATCATTGTATTCTATCTTCTCTTCAATGACCAACTCTGCACTATTAGAATAGCATAAAATTTCAGATAAAATGAGTTTTTTAGAAAGCTGTATCATCTTGAATTGAATAAGTTACAGAAAAGTATCCATCCAAACCATAAGAACTTCTGACATAAAACTCCTTTCATTCCTTATTTTTTATCAGGTAAAAGTATTTTATTCATATCCTCGCCCATCTCCTTGCACATGTAACACCAACTGACACATACAACCTTTCGCTTTCACAGATTTTCTGCTGTCAGAATCGTCCCTCTAGCCGCTAGCCAAGTAAAAAAGCACACTTTCCTCGGCATTTTTGGAATACATATTGCATTACATGGAAACACTTGCTCCTCCCTGAGCAAAAGCCTCTCATACAAGGATTTCACGGAGAACACACCATTATTCCCCAATTTCCATCACCAAGCGTCAGGATTAATACTCGGATTGACTTGGCTATGAAGTGAGGTTAGCAATCTTTGGAACTCAACAACTTCCCAATCATTAAAATTCCTCAGTCTCAAAAGCTCTTTCCACCTTGTATCCCCTAATTTATTGAATTGTCAACTCTCTTTGGCAAGAAATTTTGTACAAACTCTGGAATTCATCTTTCAAAATCACATCCCCACACCATATATGTCCCCAAAAATCTATTATCTTCCCATCTCCAACCTTGAATGAGGTGTTTCCCCAGAAAACATTCCATCCCTTCAAAATATTCCTCAACAGACCACACTCAAACGGCAAAGTGATGTCTCTAGTTCTCCACCCTCCTTCCATAATCCCATATTTTTCCTTTAAGACCCCCCTCCACAAGCTTGTGTCTCCACCCCGAACCTCCACGGCCATTACCCAAAAGAGCTTTATTAAACAAAGAGCTTTATTAAAGACTTTCAAGTCTTTAATCCCCAAGCCTCCCCATTTCTGTTTCCCTCCCTTATCCCTTAACTGATGCAACGATATAACTTAAGCATGATAGGAAGTAGCTTAAGCTATTGGAGTAGTGGGGGTAACAGGAAATGAAGAAATAAAATGTAGTTATGTGCAGTATTACTCATCTCCTGGATGCCAAAGCTTTATTTAATTGAACTTATAACTAACCATCTTATTTTTTAGCTAGAAAGCAATGCATGATTATGTCCTGGTGCTCTAGAACATAAGGCATCTATAAGATGACCAGCAAGTCTCCTCAAACAATACAAAACATTTCATCCCTTAGCTTAGCATTTCTTTTAGTTATACAGGTTAAGGAAAAAGAGAGGATAGATCACCTATCCTGCTTATAAAAGATCCCGCATCCGTCACGCTTCTGCCCACTTCTTTGGACGTAAATACTTGAATAGCCAACACTCTCTATATTACTTTTATAGAAGCTATCATATTCATCCAATTCCTGGAACATTAAACAATTTTAATTAAAAGATAACCTAGAAAAAATTATAAGTTTTGGTTTCCTCCAGGTGTGCAGTATCCACTTTACGGCCCAACTAATCTGGAGACATGTCGAGAAGTCCCACTTTGGTGGGTGAGGGGTAAAGTGCACCCTACCAAAGGCGACAACATTGCCAGGGCTCGAACCCGAGAGCACTGGTTAAGGATAGAGGAGTGCTTACCCACTCCAACACAACCTTTTGTGGTAGAAGTTGTTATTAGAAGGAAAAAGGATGAACAGATATTGCTTAATCTTAATTATCAAACGATTCAAACCTGTAAGCAAAGGAAATCGGTCCCAAGGCTCTTGAGAACTGTCAAGATTGCCTGTGAACGAGATTTCCACCTGACACAAGCACAAAATAAATGTTGATTCTGAAATTGCAAGTAAAAGAAAGAAATTTAAAACTCTGTCTCAACCGAAGCTTATTGATCATGGTCAACATAGCTTCAAGTCACAATGCTTTTAAAATAAACCTTACATTAGATGCTCGTCAAATACAAGAAGAGCAAACAAGTAAAGTTGACTTAAGCAACTATGTATTTTTCAATTACCACTAGCTTAGAGAATAACTGAAATCCAACACAAGTCATATGCTCCTGACTCCAAGCTTCAAAACGTTTCTCGGATAGTCTTGAAGGCTAGAAATAAAACAATAATGTAATGCAACATGAAACAACCTGCACCACATAGATCATTATTCCTATGTGTTGATCTCATTTTCTTAGTAGCAGTATTTAGGTATCACGTAGATCATTATTCATATGTGTGTATTACTTTATTTGTTCTATATCTGGAGATTTTGATGTCTTATTTTTTCCTTGCAATCATGCATTGGCTACATTCTTTTTTAGCCGAGGGCGTATCGGAAACAGCCTATATGCCCCCACAAAGGCGGAGGTAAAGTCTGCGTACATCCTACCCTCCCCAGACCCCACTTTGTGGGATTACAATGAGTATGTTGTTGTTGTTGTTAACATGAAACAATCATATTGGAGTTCCCGCTATATTTCATAAAGGAAGGCACTATATAAACAGGTCAATTTGGGTCCACTCAAACATGTCACAATCACATTGGAGTTTCCAAGGGAGAAGAAAAAAAATATCCAACAGACCGTGTATACGAAATGCAAAAAGGAAAACGTGGATATAGATGACGTACTTGAGACAAGGGCCTGGGGAGTGTGGAAACAGAACACTCTTTACATATGCCTACAATTAAAAAATCTCAGAACCATGAAACATTGGCAAAAAGAACCCATACAAGCCAAGAGATTAAATGACTTGAATCTGTAAGAAGAAAAACTAAAACTGTTAGCACTTCAGAATACAAGTGTCACGGTATGAGATAATACAAACCAAAGGACATATCAAGGATGTTAATCCAGTTGATTAATTAACAGCAAATGTGTGGACCAATAAAGGTTCAGCAAGATATATATGCTCTACTTAGCACGATGGTTCAACCACAGGCGAGCAGAGGAAGGCCTCAAATTCTTTTTGTCAGGATCAGATCTCTCTCTTCTGATTTTGATTTGTTCGTTTGTCCAAGATGTGATATGTTCACAAAGTTCACATGAATAAATTCACAGTAGTACATTGGGTGAGGCTAAATACTTTGTTTGTTTGGTTTTCAAAATCAAGATAAACATTTTTCAGTGTATTAGCCATACAAGGATGCTCAGTTTAAGAAAGCAGCACTTAATTTCCATTACTGAAGTATTACTTGCATGCACATTATAAAAACAATATAATTAAATGAATTGCTTCAAGAAATTTGACATATAAATCTAATTACCTGAGCCAAAATGTTATATGATACAAAACTGAACTTAAAACCTGCAACAACAGACAAAAAGTACAACAGTAAAACCAGATGTTTAACAAAAGCATACAAACATGAATAAAAAAGTTAAAATAATTCACTTACCATCTGATTTACTTACTGAAGTAACTTCACTCTTTTCAGCAGGAACAAATTTTGGACACAGAGGTGCAGGTGTTGTGCTCATTTTGGTGAAACAAATTGTTCTGCAGATATCGCAAACCGAGATAAGAAGAAGAAAATGAATTCTTCAATCAAACTTAAAAAGAGATAATACATAAGAAGCCCCTAATATTGGCTCCGTTTACAACTTAAACAAACTATGGGTGTTTCTATGAACCCCTTGAACTTCCTTTTTCTGTATCTATTACCACCCTGGAGTACCCCTAGTGATATAAAGAGTGGTATCAACTCCTGTGTTGTGCGCGGGAGCAAGAAAAGGTGAAAAACAACTTAGACGTGGTTTTTTCTTCCAACAAATAATTGCCACATTGCCTGATGACTATTTTTTTTGGGGGGGTTCTGACCGCAAAAAAAAATAGAGTTTTGTCGAACTTGTTACGAATCTAGAAAAGAAAGGCAGCCTAGTGCACGAAACACAAAATCAAGATAAAACATTTGTTCAATTGTTTATTGTTTTCTATAACTTTGCTGACCACCAAACACAAAAGTTTTTCTCTTCTTTATAGAGAAAGAAGTGTGTGAAAGTATGATAGAGAAATATACTTAATAAATCAAACAAAAATTGTATTTTTTACAAAGTTTTATATGTCATAATTTGGGCTACAACCGTGAACAAACAGAAAAGTTTGTCTATTTTTTATAGAGAGAAAAAAAGTGTGTAACTAAAGCTAGAGAAATATAAATAGTAAATCAAACAAAAAAGTTACAACATTTTTTACAAAGTTTTCTTAGGGGTCAATTTGGGGCACAAACACATACTTCTCTATTATTTGTAGGGAGAATAAGTGTGTGAAAGTACAAGTAGAGAAATATACATAATAAATCAAACAAAAAGATTCTCTCTTTTTACAAAGTTCTCTTATTGGTCAATTTAGGCTACACTTTGGATTGATTAAAATGAGCTGCACCTAAACTGACCGATAAATGAATACAGTCTTAAACCGACACCGATACTTTATATCTCATGGACGTGAAATAATTAAAAGTACTAAAGTAAGAGATATCGTTGTTGCTTCACTCAAAAGTGTGGCCTAGGGATCAATGAAGTAAGTTAAAAATCATGAGGTCTCGTGTTCAATTCCAAGACAAAAAACAGTAGGTGATTTCTTCTTATCTATCCAAGCGTTGATGGATAGAATTATCCGATACCTATGTTGGTGGGAGGTAGCAGGTAACAGGAATGAATAGATCGTCATGGTTCAGTGGCATCACCGGTATACCTGTCTAACGGGCCGAACCGGTCCGGACCGGTAGCCCCTTACCGGGTTTAACCGGTTCCGGACCGGTAACCGGTCTGGTTCACTTGACTACCGGTCCGGTTCATTACCGGATTTCAGGTCGGCCCGTGCGGGTCCGAGCCGGGCCTACCGGTCCGGGTTTTTTTTTTTTATTTCTAGTATTTATTTTCTACAATGTAAACTAAATTCAACTTAAATATGTAATATAATAATATAATATACAATATAGTTTTATATATTAAAATTGAAACTTTAAAGTTAACTTTCTATTTTATAGTTTATAACTTTATACTTTATACTTTATACTTTATAGTTTATACTTTTATACTTTATCTTTATTTTATAGTTTATACTTATCCAGTATGACTTTGATCCTCGTCATACGCAAAAGCAATAATACGTTTTTCCATTCTAAAATTTTCATCAATCCAATGACAAGTAATTGTTAAATAATCATAACCGTTTAAAGCATGTCCAATGTCTGAAGTAAAACTAACTAGGCATGGAAGGTTAGCAAACAAATATTGCAAAAAAATAACATAATCATTATGAAGTCTAAAAATATCGGCTCTAGTAGTACTACGAGGAACACCTTTAAAAAAAGGATTATATACTCTTTGAATATATGTAATTAAATATGAAGAAGAAGAAGAAGAAGAAGCAAAAGAAAAAGGTAAACAACCTCCGACAATCATTTTTGCTAATTCAATGCGATCCTTTTTTGGATCGTACTTAGCCACCCCCCAGTTAATGGATTAAGTTGTTGTTGACCGGGTTCTAAATCAGAGACAGCATTCCATTGTGCCGTATGATCGTTTTTTATATGTCTACCTATAGTGCCCGTCCCCCGTCACCACCCCCTGTCTTATGTTTATAAGTTCTCCCACAAATATTACATCCAACTCTATCAGTGTCCACAACTTTATCATAAAAGAGCCACACTTTACTCCTTTTTTTTCTTACTTCTGGTTCTGGTAAAGGAGGTCTACGACTACCACTAGCAGTACCAACATTGACAGAAGGAACACTAGTAGGTGTAGGAAGTTTATTTTCTTCAAGTTCAACAATATTATCTAATTGAACGTTATCATATTCATTATCTTCTATTCCAAAATTTTCTTGCATTTGATCATAATTTATATTTTGATTAGATTATGAAGAACCTATAGATTTTTTACCCCTTGAACTAGATTTACGGCGTAGTCCCGACAAATTTGCCCTTAGCGAAGACATTATAAAATATTTAAATAATCAACAAATAAAAATGACAATTTAATAAAATAATTAGAGAATGAAACGAGTGTACCAAACTTCGGGATTCAGAATTCAATTGAAACTCGAAGCTCGAAATTTTGCGTCTTGTTACTTTGAATTTGAAAACTAATAATAATAATAACTTGAAAATTGATAATAAAGATAATTAAGAGAGTATGAGAAATTGAGAAAAAGAGAATTAAGAGAATTGTTGTGTGATAAAAATGAAAAAAATGTAGAGAATTTATAGATTTTTTAAAGGGTAAAAATGTAATTAAAAAAAAAAAAAAAAAACCAGCCAAACGGTCAAAATGACCGTTGGCATCCCCCCCCCACCCCTCCCAACGGTAACATTACCGTTTGGGTAGAAAAAACTGTGCAATTTTTTTTTTAATTTATGTGTTACCGGTCCGGTCCGGACCGGTTAATCGGTAATGTAACCGGTTTCCGTTACCGGGTCTAACCGGTCCGGGCCTTACCGGGTTTTTATATAACCCGTGCGGGTTGGGGGCCAACCCAACCCCCAACCCAGAAGCTTACCGTCCTGGCCGGATTTTCTCGGTCAACGGTCGGTTCGGTCAACCCGGACCGTTAGACAGGTATAATCACCGGACACCATCATGAGTATGTTAGTAGTTCTCTCTTATGTGGTGTACCCCGAATTTATATAGTCTGTTATGACCTCTCGAGTGTTTAGCATGTTCGGGATTAGGTATTTGAATCTTTCTGTATAAGATGTGTATTACCTTGGTATGATCCATGCTTTTTTTATAAGGTAAAATTTTATTAAATATTGTGAAAGTACAAAGAAAATGCAGGCTAGATTACATTAGAAGCCTAGGCAGTCTAGTATGTCTAGCATGTCATCTAAATTAATAACAACATTTCCATCATTCCAATGGTATACGTTGTGCAAACAACTATATTTCACAGACTGCAACTGCTCCTTTTTGCCTTCAAAACACCTCTTATTTCTTTCATTCCATATAGTCCAAGCAATGTTAAGAGGAATGGCACTCCAAATCTTCTTAAGGGATTCATTTGGACACGCAGCTTCCCAACACTCTAACACACTTTTGAATGTCATAGGACTTGTCCAATGAATGCCAAAATTAGCTATGAACATGGCCCACACCTGCCAAGTAAATTCACAATGCACAAATATGTGGGTTCACAGATTCACAAGCTTTCTCACAAAAGTAGCATCTGTTGCACATCTTCCAACCCCTTCTCTTCAAATTTTCTAACATTAGACATGCCTCATGAGTCACTAGCCAACCAAAGGCAACTTTTGTTGGGACTATGGTCTTCCAGATCATCTTCCAAAGCCACTTTTGTGCTTGCATCAACTGAATAGAATTTAGAATTTTATAGTAAGAGCTGACAGTAAAAAAAACTTTTTTACTCGCTTCCCAAGTTATGCTATCTTCTCTATTTGGAACTAACACCACTGATTGCATCTTCTGGATAAATAAATCAACTTCTTGCATTTCTCTGTCAAAGAGATTCCTTTTTGAACTGGAAGTTCCATCCTGAATCTGTGCTAAGAGGGCTTCCGAATCATAGGTCAATCTGTACAAATTGGGAAATTGATTTTTCAGCAAACCATAACCATCCAAATTATCTTCCGAAAGTCTAATCTTTCTCCCATTGCCTATCCTTAAAATAACATACTTGTTAAATTCCTTCCAGAGATTGCAAATTTGTCTCCAAACAGCTACTCCGTATCGAGTCTTTACTGCTTTAGGAGCCCAAAAGCCTTCTCTTTCATAAATCATCTTTACCACTTCTTTCCAGAGGGCTTTTATCCCATCATTTAACCTCCATAGCCATTTACACAACAAGCTTTGATTATGAGCTCTAAGATTTCTAATTCCAAACCCCATTCCTTCTTATATTTTGTCATAATGTTCCACCTACCTAAGTGAATTTTCGCATTTTCGCATTTCCTTGCCATAAAAATTGCCTTCTGATTTTATCAATTTTCTTCTCAACACTGGCTGGAATAGAAATCAAGGACAATAGATATGTTGGGATGCCATCAAGGACACTATTTATCAATGTCAATCTGCCCCAAAAGATAAATATTGTTGCTTCCAGGGAGCCAACTTCTTTTCACACTTCTCTAACACTCCATTCCATACAGATACATCTTTGAATTTTGCACCTAAAGGTAAACCCAAGTAGCTTGTAGGAAACTTTTCAATTTCGCAGCCCCACACATCACCAGTGTATCATCAGTATAAAGGCTATGAGTAATTTCTATACAGTTTCCTGAGTGGCCCTCCAATTTAAAGCCTTTTATCCATTCACTCCTCACAACAGTATTAATCATCTGACTTAGCACCTCCACCACCAAAAGAAACAGATAGGGAGATAGAGGATCCCTTTGTCTTAGGCCTCTTTGAGAGCTAAAATAACCTGCTGGACTACCATTAATGAGAACTGAGAACTTAGAAGTGGAAACACAATTTTATCCATTGAATCCACCTATCTCCAAAATTCATCTTCTCAAGCAACTTCAGCAAGCAAGGCCAACTGACATGATCATAGGTCTTTTCCAAGTCTAATTTAAATACGATTCCTTGCAATTTCTTTTTCAAGTAGTAATCGATGCACTCATTTGCCAGCAGTGCTACATCCGCTATTTGTCTCCCTCTCAGAAAGGCATTCTGATTTTCAGAAATCAACTTATTAATTACCAGCTTCATTCTCTCAGTAAGAACTTTAGCAATCAACTTATATATACTCCCTAGCTTCATTCTCTCAGTAAGAACTTTAGCAATCAACTTGTATATACTCACTAGCAGACTAATAGGCTGAAATCCTTGATATTGACAGCCTAGCCTCTTTCTTCTTTGGAATCAAAGCAATGAAAGTCGAATTAAACTTCTGACGAATTCTCCTTCTCTGAAAAACACATCAAATGTCTTCATGATATCTTCTTTCACAATATACCAACATCTGTTAAAGAAACACATATTAAAGCCATCCGGACCAGGAGTCTTATCTCCTTCCATCACGTTAATAACATTAGTTACCTCTGCTTCTTCAAAAGGTCTCCCAGCCATTCTTTCTCTTGGTCACTGATGTTGGCTAGTTCTGGACAAATCCAAGAAAGTCTCCAACTTTTTTTTTCCGAAAACAGCTCATTATAGAACTCAAGGATGTGATTTTTTATCACGTTTTTGTCATCAGTGATATCTCCATCAATTTCCAGTTTATCAATCCAGTTATATCTCCTGTTTGAATTAGCTATTTTGTGAAAAAGTCTGTTGTTTTTATCCCCTTGCTTAATCCATAAAAATCTAAACTTTTTTCTCCAATGTATCTCTTCTGCCTTGGCTATATCATGCAACTCCTTTGTTAACGATTCCCTGACTGGATCTTCACCTATAGAGTTACTCTCATAATTGTTGCTTTTCCCCCTTATCTTCAATTGCTGCAAAATTTGATATTTTCTTCTCCCCAGGTGATCAAAGGTTTCTCTGTTCTACTTCTTTAAATAGTCTTTTAACTTCTTGAGCTTTTTTGCTATGACCACATCTGGTCTTCCTTGGAACTCTAAGAGTTCCACCAATCCTCCACTGTGCTCAAGAAATTAGCATGTTCAAACCACATATTTTCGAATTTAAAATACCCTTTCCTTCTATCCCAATCCCCACATTCTAGTAATATTGGACAGTGATCTGATTCCACCCTTGGTAGTACCCTTTGCTTCATGGATTTGAAAGAATCATCCCACTGACTTGAAAACCAAAAAACCTATCTATTCTTGAAGCAAAATCTTTATTATTGCCTTTAAACCATGTATATTGTCCACTATGTAAAGGGAGATCAATTAGTGCCATATCATCAATGAACCTTGAGAAATCCCTCATTGCCCTGGTATTTTTTGCCCTTCTAGTTCTCTCATCTTCAAATCGTGTGATATTAAAATCGCCTCCCACTACCCAAGGTCAGTCTTCTAAAACTGTCGATGCCCCAAGTTCATTCCACAACTCTTTCCTCTTTTTCCTATCACACGGCCCATATACCCTCGAAAAAATAAATTTGAAATCATAATTTTTATCTTCCAAGAAAACACTAACGGAATGTTCTCCCATCAGATTCTCACTACAAATCCATCTTCCTTTATCCCACATAAGTATGATTCCCCCACTATTTCCAATAGCTTCAAGTTCTAACAACTCTGTCCACATGTTTCCCAGCCTGCCTGATTAGTGAGCAATTACACTAGTTCAATTTCATCTCGATCCAACAAACAATATCAGCATTCCATTCTTTTAACGACATTACCAGCCTCCTCTTTCCAATATCATCATCCCTCTGACATTCCAGCAAAGAATCTTAATCTTCATCTTTTATATGAAGTGACTTTCCTTCCTCTACTACTGCTTCCTGCTCCACCCCCATAATTTATCCCAAATTTTTTCAATCCCTCGAGTTCTCTTTGATTTTTATTATATGGAGATGTGATTTTACACTGTGGTTTAGGTCTTGCTTATCTGCTCCTTTCAATTCTCATTAGAAGATCTAATAAGTACATTCTCCTGATCATCTGCCTTGACCCCCAATTGACGACATAACTTTAACATATTCGACTTCAACCAACGAGAAGCATTGATAGAGTTTAGTTTCTCCTGGATATTATTTGGACCTTTATCATACCAAGAAAGCATTAGCATCTGAGAAGGAGTGAAACAGTGGCCCTGATACCATCACCCAAGACAGGTTTCATGTCAGGGGAACAGAGATATAGTCTTGGTTTCCTTTTCTTATTCTTTTCATTTCCCTCCTTAGCAAATCAGTAGAAACTAGCTAAACCTTTTGAAACCATAACCGAAACAAAATATCATATTGAACTGTTAGTCTACATAGCTTTTTTACTTCCTCTTGTATCTTTAGATCACATCTCTAATATTTATACTATGAAATAATGTGATTTAACAAATCAGTTTTCAGTGGATTTATGGTCAACTAGGTGAAGCGTTTAGCCACAGATTGAATTATCAATTAATCGGGTTCAGTGTGGCAAATCATCAAACAGGTGATACGCAATAACGTATTCAAATCATTTGTATTCAATTTTAATGGAACATACATACCTGTGGGGTGGTGGAGAAGCTAAAGAAAAACGAGCAAGCAACAAGAATGAGCTTTTCAACATTGCTTCTCTTAAGGGGTTGCGTTTGTTTGAAAAAAGAAAAAACAAAGTTTAGGTTTCAAATGAATGAAGCCCAAATCCAGTTTAGCCTGGGCATTTTGCTATTTCAAATAGCTGATTTTAGGATCTTATCTCTCAGGTATGAAACGGGTCAGGTCTTAGTGCCCGTTTGGTTGGGTTTATGGAGGCTCATAAGTGCTTAATTTTTAAAATAAGCACTTATGTAAAGTTTTAGAGGTGTTTAGTTGAAAAAAAGTAGTAGAGCTTATGGGTGTCATAACTTATTTCATAAGCTCAAATTTTGAGCTTATGGGAATAGAGCTTCTTTTAGTCTATAACTTTTTTTTTATATAAAAGCATTTTTTTATTGGCAATCAAACACGTAACAATTTTTTGACAAAAGTTCTACTCCTATAAGCTCTTTTTAATAAGTTGTACCAAACGGACACTTACACATCGGACATATTTACTGCGCGGTGAACGTGATGTCTTGAACCGTCAGTGTTTAGTATATGTCAAGACAATGGTATCAACACAGTACCTTTCCTACTCAATCTTTTTTTATGTTTTGTTCGTCGTGGGCCGTGGACACCCTTGGATTCTTAAGTGCGTTCATTTGAGGCGGTATGTCCTCGCACTTAAATAGGTGGTCTCCTATAAGATATCCTGCAATACATAGCTTCACAAGCATTAGGAACCATTAAAATTTTCCCAAACCTAACCTCAACTGTTGATGATCATTAAAGGTTTTGGAAGTTTAACATTTACCCCTTCTGCAGGTAGCACTTAATGTCTATCACGGGAATGACTTTGGATTATGTTTCTTAAGAACCATTATCTAAAGTGCGCTTGCTTTCATCGAAGCGCTCAACTGAACCTTTACAGTTTAGTTTTTCTATTGAACCTTATCCTTGAGATCTCCAGTCCGTAAGGTTGGGTGTTCACTATATTGGTTCTTATTGATTGAGTTTTAAGCCAATTCCCCTAGACAGGCAGAACCCTTGATCTGTGAAGGTCTACTATATTCTCCTTTGATTAGTAATCAAATAAGTGTTACCCCGTGAAGATCAACTGACATTCGGTCTTATGTCTGTGACAGATATGTCCAGTCATTCGTGCTCTCACAGTGTCAAACTAGAGCAGACACGAGTTACTCCCAAGAAGGGACATCATCTAAGTGGTTATGAAGTTACTCAACTTCTCATTATCCTTTGTGCGAAGCCATGACCTCCGATTTCATCATGAATCGGCCGATGGAAGATTTGCTTAGAGGATTTTCCCAAGACACACCATGCACATTTGGTGTTCTTCAGGCCTTATGTTCAGTTTGCATCATTTTGTTCTCCCAGAACCACTGGACATCAAGAATATTATAAATCATAGATAGGCGAATAATTCAGATGTCGTCACATCTGACTTAACGCCTTCTGTTGATCATTTCCAGAATCACGAACGAACCTTAGTTCAATTGGTTCTTCTGTTATGAACCAAGACCAGGTCAATTGCAGTGTGACCTAAGCATATCTCTCCTGTCATATGGGTGCACCATGATTTCAAATCCATTGGTGACTTCAACGAGACTGTCTAGCTCCTCATAGAGGAGTTTGGAATCAGATCAGTCCGAGATGTCTTAGGGATTCCAAACCTAAGATGTCATCTGCAATACCCATATCCTTTCATGTTGAAACATATATTTCAGGAGAAATATTTTGTGCCAAAACTTTAGGCATGTTTCAACCCGCACAGAAATTTGACAAGCCGACAGACTTTCTTCTCTTTCTTGGAACCTCAAACCCCTATGGTTGTTCCGTATTTCTTTCTTCTTCTACTTCCGGACTTATGGTTTTCCAACTGTTGGCTTTTTAATATCAGAGTCAATGTTTCTATAGTCAGATTCATTATTTATGTTCTATCTTAAACTCTCAGGACCAAAATGTAGACATTTCCGGGACCATAAGGGATTTCAGGAAGAAGCCCAACAATACTCAAACCCAATTTTCCGGTTTAAGAAGATTATCTTAACATCCATGTCACGTATCCTTATGCGGAGTTCTATTAAGAATCGCATTAGCGGTAAGGATCGTGTTGCATCTTGGATGTACAAGTATGCGCTTGGCTAACACCATTTAGTCTGAGGTAAGTAAGGAGCAGTCGTTGGATCAACAATGTTTCGCATTCTCCCCCTCTATCACTATGAATTTCTCAATCCGTAAACTTTCTAATTTTCCCCCCGAAGCACCGCGGTCCTGACTGAGAGGCACCGCGGTGCCTGAATTCCAGTAAGCTACTGAAACACGGGCGATATTTAGAGCTGCAGTCCTTCGGAGAGGCACCGCGGTTCTTGGTCGAGGCACCGCGGTTCTGACGGGTTGCATCGCGGCCTTTCACGGTTCCGCGATGGTTTTCGACTCGTTTCATCTTTGTTCTTCAACAAAGGATGCAATACGTTGTATCATTATCGATTAAGATCACGACGTACTTGTCTCCCTCCTCTATTTGTACAAACTTCAAATCACCCATGTAAGGGTTACCAAGTTATAGAGGAGCGGTGCTTCTTTCGCTATTACTTTGATGGAATGGAAAGGTGATTTTGCCTTTTTTGCCTACCTCACATTCATTTGAGGGGTTGTATTGACAGACGACAACAATATCAATCTCGTTGGTTTTTGAATGACTTTATATTTTAACGTGTCTTAATCTATGATGACATAGATGCACGGATTACAAACATATCATCCACTTTTCAACTTCGTTGGCCTTTGAATGAACTTCTGTTTTAACGTGTCTTAATTTATGATGACATAGATGCACGGATTACAAACATATCATCCACTTGGCTACAGTTTTACTGTAACAATTTTGGTTATTATTGACCTGTGGGACATGAGGCGAAAGACTCAAGCCATATTGTCCAACAGTTCCCTTGAAACCAAGTGTAGGACATGTATCCCCTCGTTTAAGAGTGATCCCATTCCTTAAGTCCTTTTGAGGACAACCTCTTTAATTTCTTCTATTTTGAAGGTAGTGTTGCTTCACATGAACAACCTCTTGCCCATGGTTAGGGCGTAACCGGATCATGTGTGATCTAGACTATTTGGCCCACTCAGTTGCCTTGGTAGACTGAGTGTCCTATTTTCTTTTCTGCCTTTCTTTTAGCCTTCAGATCTATTGAGATCTGGTAACTCTGAACCACTTCAGTCGCCCGTAGGCTTTGTATGACTGTGTGTCCACTACTATCCTATCAAAAGACGGATTTTCTGTCGTAAATGGTGACAGGATTCTCACTAGTCCTCTAGTCCTTGTCCTTAGTCCTCTAGTCCTTCCCTTTAGTCCTCTTCAATGCTTAGGATTGTCCATAAAATCATTTTATTACAATCTAAGTCCATATCTTTTAGGTCGTTGTTTATAACAGTCCAATATTCCTTTGGAAGATAAGTGAGATTAAACATTCTGATTTTAAGGCGTAGGGATATAAAGAAATATTTTCATATTTTTAGCCTTATTCAGTTCATTTTAATCAGTCCTCTTTTAATCTCATTTTGACAAGCTACGAGTAATGGTGGAGTAGTAAGTTAGAGAAGTTTCGAGCAAGAAACCACTGTTGATTCGACGACTGAAGACGAGTATATTGCTGGATCAGAAGCTGGTAAAGAAGATGTCTCGATATCTGAGTTATTAAAAGAATTAGGGGTTGTTCCAAGTGTCAGTCATCCAATAATGATATATTGTGACAACATTGGTGCGATTGTGCAAGCTAAGGAACCAAAATCAACAAACAGAAACAAGCATGTACAGAGAAAATACCACATACTCAGAGAGATGGTGGAATCTAAAGAAATAGATCTAAACTATATTCCTACATATGATAATCTAGCTGATCCATTTACTAAACCATTAAGCTTATCTAAGCATAATGACATTTCGAAAACATGGGTATTAGATACATTGGAGATTGGCTTTAGGCCAAGTGGATATTGAAAGTATGTATGTACTAGAGACAGTCAATATTAGGGATAAAATATACTTGAACACATTCGTATTATTAATGAGATTAATATTTATGGCATTTGTAATTATTGAATTATTATTTGATTGTTTGTAATTATTCATATATATACATCTCTTGAGCTTACATTGTCATTAATAGAGTGATATATTAATGATATAACGTAACTCTCAAAATATCATCGACTAATGATCAACGAGAATGGGATATCGATGATATGTTACAAGTCGACATGTGGTCTGCATTGCTGTTACACCCCGTATTTACAGGACATGTTTTAAGAACGTACGTAAGAACTCTAAAGTGTCAAGATTAGAGACTTGTAAAATTTTTATCGGAATTATGAAATTGTCGGAAAACGTAATATTGCGACGAATGGGAGGGCGACACGTGTCACCCTCGATGATGCCTCGATTTAATTTAGTATGCCCATAATGGTCATTTACCATAAGTCTTTGATGATCAAGTCTTGCAAGAGTAGCTTGACAATATTGACTAAGTCAATGGACCCACTAAGGCTTGATATTTGCTTAGACCTCATCCTAGCCACCCAATTGTACACATCTTGACCCTCCATGTCCCTATATTATACTACTAGTAGTGAGACAAGCTTCCATACTTAGCAAAATTTCAAGAGAATTGAGGAACAAGCAAATGTGCTCTCGGGTTCCTTGCGATTTAAAAAGGAAAAGATTTGTTCTCAGACATTCAACTCCACACTGTAAACCAAGGTTCATGAGTGTTATGTAAGTGTATCTCAATAGAAAAATCCCGGAAAAAGAGAATTTTCGTATTAGTCGCAAAGTGAAAACCTAGTGGCTTTTCTAGGCTTTGGATTGAAAGTTGAAGGAAAGTTGTTGGTATGGTTCTAAGGGTCTCAAGTAGCGGATTGAAGTATCTTGGAGAGTCTCTAAGTTGCTAAGGAACGACTTGGATTGAAGATTGGTTTGAGAATCGTTAAGGTATAAATCTTGGCCTTTAAGATGTTACAAGATTATATATTTTTTTGTTGTTGTTAGTTTTACACGTTGACAACATGAAGTTGGTATGTAGAAGTTTATAAGTATTATGGAGTGCTTGTAGCTAAATTCGAAATGTTATATTAGCCACTTGAAAATTGGATTACTAATTGGTCGTTTATTAGAAATCGTCGACGTTACCTACTTAGAGATTATGGATTGTTATAATCAAATGCGACTTGATTTCATGTTATGCTACCAATTTGGATTGAAATGGAAATTTGATAAGAATTGGTATGGTTGAACTCAAGGTGGCCGAATTTGGACTTTTTAGTTTGTTATTCATTTGTATTGGACTACTTTCTAAATTGTGAGCCAATTGGGTACATTTAGTTATTCATTGTATTGGAATACCTTCTATATTGTTGTGAGCCAATTGGGGCTGTTTGGTTATTGTATTCGGCCTTGAAAAGGTGGCAAAGAGTAGAAACAAAGGAGGTCTTTGTCCGATTTTCCGTAGAATTTAGCGACTTAGCACCTAAAATATTCTACGTTAGAAGTGAAAGGTTAATGGACATATTGTGACCATTATAGGTTGAAGTACTAAGTATAGCGTATCCTACTTGGAGAGTGGAATAGCTATCAAGGTTGGAGTACTTTGGAGCATTTTGCTATTTGTCGACAATCGTCGCGTGTATGTGAACCTCTTCCTTCCTTTGGCATGATTCTATGTATGGAATATACTTGTGGTATCCTTTCATGTTTCCTTCTACTCTTAGAAGTTAAGAGGTAGTTATGTGAATTACCCTATGTAGAACTTTTCCTATCTTTTGAGCATGACTAGTTGCACGTATGTAGTACGGTAGACGTACAAGACTATGACATTCTTTACTTGTTTTATGTGATGCCAAGTCGGGTGGGTTAGGAGATTAACTCACTTCTTTGAAAATAGTAAGGATGTCTTAAGTTGATTTTAAAGTTAAGGGACTTGAAGAGTTTTAAAGTATGTGATACTTGTCCCGTTTTAAACGTATAAGTCCCTTGGATAGGAAATTGTTTATGGCTAAGGTATAAAGTGAATATAACGGCTTTATGGGAAGTTAGTTATATTTGCCTTATGGAAAGATAAATGACTTGACTATGTAAAAGGCAACTTGATTTTACGGCATCAATTGCCTAAGGTTTTATATAAAAAGGAGTCGAGTTGATTTGGCTAATTTACGGCAAAAATGAGTATAAGTATCGAATAAGCCACTGCAGCGTTAACAAAGGAAAATGTAATGACAATCCATTATGTTAAAACAAGTAGAAATCCTCCATCTGCATAGAAGCTAAGATGAGACAAAATTGTATTACATTTTCTAGATCATGGCTACTTGAATAAGATCGTTATAAATAAGTATAACTTATTCACGACGCACCAAAGATTTGTTACAAATTTTAAAAGAGTTTACGTATGAAGCTTTTAAGACTTTGAAACTTGTTTTCTAAAAAGTTAAGAGACTTGATGTATTTTGAAAGTTAAGAGATTTGATTTGAAAGTATAAATCTCTTAGTTATAAAAGGAATGAGTTTGTCTAAAACCATAAAGGGTTATAACGGCTTTATGGGAAGTTGGTTATAACGGCTTTATGGAAGGATAAGAGAATGGTTTTCTCTAATAACGTAATCAAAGGAATAACTTGTATTAAGGAACGACAAATTGGTTTAAAGGTACCAATTGCTTAAGGTTTTTAATAAAAGAAGTCACTTGATTTAGAAGCCGGTATTTGTATTTCTAAAAAAAGGTATTGTGACTTGTCTTGAAAGGTGAATAGGACTTGATACTACGGGTGTTAGTATCTTGGAGCTTTACATAGAAATGAGTCTTTTATAAAAGAATGTACGTATGTAGTACTTTGGCTTGATAAATTGAGAATTTGTCTAAGTGTGCCTTGATAAGTACTTTGACTTGTTAAAAGAGAATTATTCTATGTATGCCTTGATTAGTACTTTGGCTTGATAAAATGAGAATTATCATATGTGTGCCTTGATAAGTACTTTGGCTTGGTTAATTGGGAACTTGCCTATATGTGCTGGTAATAGCCTTTGAGTGCAAGTATTATGTTTTATTAAGTTGTCGCGACTCTCGGTTGAAGGGTCGGATGTCTTGTTGTAAGTTACTGGGACGCATGCGGTGATGTGGGGTTCCACGGGTATGCTTCCGTTATTTGTAGCACTTGGGTTAAATTCCCGGATTTTGTAAAAGACATGGTAGTGCTTATGTCTTGTTGATGGTCGGTCGAGATAGGGTAAGAGTATAAATGAGGGGCAAGCCCCAAGACGTTATACCACCTTCTCCAGGGTAAGAGTACAAGTGAGGGGTAAACCCCCAAGACGTTGTACCACCTGCTTTATGTGTTGTTTGACGACCGGTCGAGATAGGGTAAGAGTATAAATGAGGGGCAAGCCCCAAGACGTTATACCACCTTCTCCAGGGTAAGAGTATAAGTGAGGGGTAGACCCCCAAGATGCTATACCACCTGCTTTACCACCTTCTCCAGGGTAAGAGTATAAGTGAGGGGTAGACCCCCAAGACGCTATACCACCGGTGGGACTTGGTGTTCATGTATGCTATTGGTGTATTATTATACCTGGATCGGCAGTGATGTGGGATTCCACGCGGGATATATATATATGTATTGTGTATGTACGCCGACAATGAGGTGGGATGCCACGCGCGTCACGTGGTTATATTTTACACTAATAGTCGGCGATGATGGGATTCCACGCATGCTTTGATATTAGTGTGACTTGATCGCGTCCCATTGGGTAGGCGGATATGTGTCCCTCCGTAGTGGGCCGGACTATGTTATGAAAGATAAGTAAGTTATATGGTAATGAACTTAATGATTCTTTTTCTAAAATAATGTACGTAAGAATGTGACTATAACTTTTATTGGGAATGGAAAGGATAATAAGGTACGATTAAGTTCATAAGTGGTAATGACACGGCAGGATCTGGTAAGTATTTTTATACTTGCCCTTGTCATTCTTTTGTACAGTTATGATTTGTTTACTGTACGTTATTTTCTGTTCCATATTCGCACTGTTATCGACTTCTTCGCCGCTGCGTTATGCCCGCGAGTTTAGGTACACGATTGGATCCGCGAGCTTAGGATCCCTGCTCAAGTTGAGATGGCTCGGTGTTTGAGTTGTCACGTTTATGTTTATTCGTGGTACGGCGGGCCTTGTCCCGCCACGATTGTTATGTCAAAACTCTTAGAGGTCTGTAGTCACATATGGTGGGTCATTTGTAAAAGAAAGAGACAACCGCTTTGTTGTTTTTATATATGTTCGGGAAGGTAGCACATTCGGCTAACTTTGTTGCTTTACTTACGATGTTTTATTTTTAAGTTTCATGTATGTTCCGCTGATTTTCTCGATGATTACGAAAGCGGTGCCTGTGTAGGGCGCCGCGATCCGGTCGGGTCGTGACAAAAGTGGTATCGAGCGATTAGTCCTCGGAAAGTGTCTACGCATCGTGTCTAGTAGTCTTGATTATCGGTGTGTTGTGTACCACATCTATAATCGGGAGGTCGCAGGACATTTAGGATTAGTTTCCATTCTTCTCACTCGAGATCGCGATAGAAATGTTGTTAGTGGTCGCTCTCCCTAACGAGTTATGTTGATTGCAGCTTCGAGAAAGGCAGCAGTGACCCAGGAAGGACTATGTGGATTGCGTATCCAGGTAGGTAATGATTATAGTATAGTTGGTATTGTGACATACATCTATACGGAGTTATGTATGAAGGTCAGACGCGTGTTGCCTAGAATGATTTTAGATTACCAGGAATCGGTAAAGACTAACTAGATACCGGGAAGGTATGGAATAGTTAATGAATTTTCGCCAAGGTCTTGTGTTTTATTTTGAGATAATTGGGAAAGGATGAGCTGTCTGATAGGGTAGTGGACCCCAGAAGTCATATTAAGGAACCTAACGGAATGTCATGTTAATAGATCAAGCTTCGTAGTATGCTTAAGAGAATTATACGGATGAGGCCTGTATAGAGTAAGTAATGGTTGTTGTGATCGAGACAACATGGTTATGGTTTTATGAGAAGTTTTTATACCCGTTTACTGAGGGAGTGGTAAGGTAGGCTTGGAGCATGGAAAGTGCGAGCCTAAGAATATTGATAACTGCCGAGACCTTAGATGTATAAGGCTTTATCTGGCAATAAGATTTTAAGTCAGACCAAGGATAAGAGTTAAGTTCGACACTGGTAGGTCGAGGACTGTTACGGTCTCCCATATCTGGAATGGAGTGGGATCAGTTGGTAGTAGTTCGCCACGCGACGGTCACGGCGGCGCATGAGCCCAAGTCTAGTTAATTGTTTTATGGATTCGTGGACGCGTTCCACCTAAGGTCATGAAAGAAATGACCTTATATTGTTTTATAGAGTGACTCCAAAGATTAGAGGCCAGAATCGGTATGGAAGTTATATATGTATACTAGTATGAGTTGGGAGTACGGAAAGAGTACGACCAGTAAGAAAGATAGCAACCAAGTGTAAAGGAATAGATCCTGAATCCATAAGAACCTTTCGGGGGTAACTACACCCGTGAGTGTTTGGGGTGGTAGCTGAGCGAGAATATGAGATTTTTCCGGTGATGATACAGTCGTCAGACCCTTAGTAGACCGAGTAGAGAGGATTATGACAGGCTTTAAGGTCATTATGAGTATGGACTAGTTGGCTTTATAAGTGCCAAGGTTGACATCTTAGCATAAGTATTGTTATGTGGCCATGTGTGGCATTGTTGGTATGTCGGGGTTGTGAAAAGAAGCTATGTCGCTTATTATAAAGATTGACTCCGAAAGAACATTCGGGGACGAATGTTTCTAAGGGGGGAAGAATGTTACACCGTATTTACAGACATGTTTTAAGAACGTACGTAAGAACTCTAAAGTGTCAAGATTAGAGACTTGTAAAATTTTTATCGGAATTATGAAATTGTCGGAAAACGTAATATTGCGACGAATGGGAGGGCGACACGTGTCACCCCCTTGATGATGCCTCGATTTAATTTAGGCATGCCCATAATGGTCATTTACCATAAGTCTTTGATGATCAAGTCTTGCAAGAGTAGCTTGACAATATTGACTAAGTCAATGGACCCACTAAGGCTTGATATTTGCTTAGACCTCATCCTAGCCACCCAATTGTACACATCTTGACCCTTCATGTCCCTATATTATACTACTAGTAGTGAGACAAGCTTCCATACTTAGCAAAATTTCAAGAGAATTGGAGGAACAAGCAAATGTGCTCTCGGGTTCCTTGCATTTAAAAAGGAAAAAGATTTGTTCCTTGTCCATTCAACTCCACACTTTAAACCAAGGTTCATGAGTGTTATGTAAGTGTATCTCAATAGAAAAATCCCGGAAAAGAGAGTTTTCGTATTAGTCGCAAAGTGAAAACCTAGTGGCTTTTCTAGGTTTTGGATTGAAAGTTGAAGGAAAGTTGTTGGTATGGTTCTAAGGGTCTCAAGTAGCGGATTGAAGTATCTTGGAGAGTCTCTAAGTTGCTAAGGAACGACTTCGGATTTGAAGATTGGTTTGAGAATCGTTAAGGTATAAATCTTGGCCTTTAAGATGTTACAAGATTATATATTTTTTTGTTGTTGTTAGTTTTACACGTTGACAACATGAAGTTGGTATGTAGAAGTTTATAAGTATTATGGAGTGCTTGTAGCTAAATTCGAAATGTTATATTAGCCACTTGAAAATTGGATTACTAATTGGTCGTTTATTAGAAATCGTCGCATGTTACCTACTTAGAGATTATGGATTGTTATAATCAAATGCGACTTGATTTCATGTTATGCTACCAATTTGGATTGAAATGGAAATTTGATAAGAATTGGTATGGTTGAACTCAAGGTGGCCGAATTTGGACTTTTTAGTTTGTTATTCATTTGTATTGGACTACTTTCTAAATTGTGAGCCAATTGGGGTTGTTTAGTTATTCATTGTATTGGAATACCTTCTATATTGTTGTGAGCCAATTGGGGCTGTTTGGTTATTGTATTCGGCCTTGAAAAAGGTGGCAAAGTGAGTAGAAACAAAGGAGGTGCTGTCCGATTTTCCGTAGAATTTAGCGACTTAGCACCTAAAATATTCTACGTTAGAAGTGAAAGGTTAATGGACATATTGTGACCATTATAGGTTGAAGTACTAAGTATAGCGTATCCTACTTGGAGAGTGGAATAGCTATCAAGGTTGGAGTACTTTGGAGCATTTTGCTATTTGTCGACAATCGTCGCGAGGTATGTGAACCTCTTCCTTCCTTTGGCATGATTCTATGTATGGAATATACTTGTGGTATCCTTTCATGTTTCCTTCTACTCTTAGAAGTTAAGAGGTAGTTATGTGAATTACCCTATGTAGAACTTTTCCTATCTTTTGAGCATGACTAGTTGCATGTATGTAGTGAGACGTACAAGACTATGACATTCTTTACTTGTTTTATGTGATGCCAAGTCGGGTGGGTTAGGAGATTAACTCACTTCTTTGAAAATAGTAAGGATGTCTTAAGTTGATTTTAAAGTTAAGGGACTTGAAGAGTTTTAAAGTATGTGATACTTGTCCCGTTTTAAACGTATAAGTCCCTTGGATAGGAAATTGTTTATGGCTAAGGTATAAAGTGAATATAACGGCTTTATGGGAAGTTAGTTATATTTGCCTTATGGAAAGATAAATGACTTGACTATGTAAAAAGGCAACTTGATTTTACGGCATCAATTGCCTAAGGTTTTATATAAAAAGGAGTCGAGTTGATTTGGCTAATTTACGGCAAAAATGAGTATAAGTATCGAATAAGCCACTGCAGCGTTAACAAAGGAAAATGTAATGACAATCCATTATGTTAAAACAAGTAGAAATCCTCCATCTGCATAGAAGCTAAGATGAGACAAAATTGTATTACATTTTCTAGATCATGGCTACTTGAATAAGATCGTTATAAATAAGTATAACTTATTCACGACGCACCAAAGATTTGTTACAAATTTTAAAAGAGTTTACGTATGAAGCTTTTAAGACTTTGAAACTTGTTTTCTAAAAAGTTAAGAGACTTGATGTATTTTGAAAGTTAAGAGATTTGATTTGAAAGTATAAATCTCTTAGTTATAAAAGGAATGAGTTTGTCTAAAACCATAAAGGGTTATAACGGCTTTATGGGAAGTTGGTTATAACGGCTTTATGGAAGGATAAGAGAATGGTTTTCTCTAATAACGTAATCAAAGGAATAACTTGTATTAAGGAACGGCAAATTGGTTTAAAGGTACCAATTGCTTAAGGTTTTAATAAAAGAAGTCACTTGATTTAGAAGCGATATTTGTATTTCTAAAAAAGGTATTGTGACTTGTCTTGAAAGGTGAATAGGACTTGATACTACGGTGTTAGTATCTTGAGCTTTACATAGAAAGGAGTCTTTATAAAAGAATGCACGTATGTAGTACTTTGGCTTGATAAATTGAGAATTTGTCTAAGTGTGCCTTGATAAGTACTTTGACTTGTTAAAAGAGAATTATTCTATGTATGCCTTGATTAGTACTTTGGCTTGATAAAATGAGAATTATCATATGTGTGCCTTGATAAGTACTTTGGCTTGGTTAATTGGGAACTTGCCTATATGTGCTGGTAATAGCCTTTGAGTGCAAGTATTATGTTTTATTAAGTTGTCGCGACTCTCGGTTGAAGGTCGGATGTCTTGTAAGTTACTGAGACGCATCGAAGCGGTGATGTGGGTTCCACGGTATCTTCCGTTATTTGTAGCACTTGGGTTAAATTCGGATTTTGTAAAACATACGGTAGTGCTTATGTCTTGTTGATGGTCGGTCGAGATAGGGTAAGAGTATAAATGAGGGCAATCCCAAGACGTTATACCACCTTCTCCAGGTAAGAGTATAAGTGAGGGTAAACCCCAAGACGTTGTACCACCGCTTTATGTGTTGTTTGACGACCAAGTCGAGATAGGGTAAGAGTATAAATGGCGGCAAGCCCCAAGACGTTATACCACCTTTCCAGGGGTAAGAGTATAAGTGAGGTAGACCCCAAGATGCTATACCACCGCTTTACCACCTTCTCGGGTAAGAGTATAAGTGAGGGTAGACCCCAAGACGCTATACCACCGGTGGGACTTGGTGTTCATGTATGCTATTGGTGTATTATTATACCTAGATCGTCGGCGATGATGTGGGATTCCACGCGGGATATATATATATGTATTGTGTATGTACGCCGACGGTGAGGTGGATGCCACGCGCGCGTCACGTGGTTATATTTTACACTAATAGTAAGCGATGATGGGGATTCCACGCATGCTTTGATATTAGTGTGACTTGATCGCGTCCCAGTTGGGTAGGCGGTATATGTGTCCCTCCGTAGTGGGCCGGACTATGTTATGAAAGATAAGTAAGTTATATGGTAATGAACTTAATGATTCTTTTTCTAAAATAATGTACGTAAGAATGTGACTATAACTTTTATTGGGAATGGAAAGGATAATAAGGTACGATTAAGTTCATAAGTGGTAATGACACGGCAGGATCTGGTAAGTATTTTTATACTTGCCCTTGTCATTCTTTTATGCGATTATGATTTGTTTATCAGACGTTATTTTCTGCTCCATATTCGCACTGTTGATCGACTTCTTCGTGGCCGCTCAAATGCCCGCAGTTTAGGTATTACGATTGTGGATCCGCGAGCTTAGGATCCGCTCAGCAAGTTGAGATGGCTCGGTGTTTGAGTTGTCACGTTTATGTTTATTCGTGGGTACGGCGGGGCCTTGTCCCGCCACAGTTGTTATGTCAAAACTCTTAGAGGTCTGTAGTCACATATGGTGGGTCAGTTTGTAAAAAGAAAGGAGGCAACTGCTTCGGTTGTTTTTATATATGTTCAGGAAGGTAGCCCTATCGGCTAACCTGTTGTTTTACTTACGATGTTTTATTTTTAAGTTTCATGTATGTTCCGCTGATTTTCTCTGATGATTACCTGAAAGGGTGCCCAGGTAGGGCGCCAGTCGCGGTCCCGGGGTCGGGTCGTGACAATTGCATTCTTGGAAAATCTATTATATCTCACAGCTACGAGTAATGGTTACTCGTGATGAATACATGGATACTTTGGAGAAGTATTGGTATACCCTACCGATAAACTATTTGTTATACATGTCTATAGTGTTATCGACGTATGGAATATAAAGGTTCTTTGACTTGAGGTCAATACACACCTTGTTTACAGAATGTTGTACTTTGACCAAGTTCTAATCTTAAACTCCTTCTGGATAAGACACGACTTGTGTTGGGTGCATCAGGATGTAAATCAAAGTGGTAGTTGAGCCAAGAATAGGATTCATTCCTCGATTGGAAATTCGAGAGAGCACTCAACTTTTCAATGTTATTAGGTCGACTAAAGTCACTGGCATGTGCAAGAGACATATTTAGAATATGGTCTAGTTGTCAACTAATAAACGTGAGATAAAGTGATTAAGCCATTTGGATAGACAAGTGGCAAATCCTAAGATTAATCGAGTGTGTCGTGAATGAAAGGAGTTTATAGTTCTGCATAAAGGTTAAGTTTGTTGAATTCATGTAAACGTACTTCACATATTGAGTTCGTTATACGATGCAGTATAGAAGTTTCGTATGGACCTTAATTAGATTAATGTTGATATGTGAAGGTCTATAAGGTCACACTATATGCGATTGTTTCTTCGAACTAAGAGTGTATTGAGAAAGTACTAAATATTCAATTGAGAATCGAGATATTTAATTTATAATAATTATGGAATATTTTTATTTGATAGAAATTATTTAATGAAGTTGAATTGAATTTCGAATTTATATTAAATGTGTTGGATATATTATATGGATACTCAGACAAATACAGGGAAGCAATTGGGCCAGAAATTAGTGGCCCAAAATAATAGCCTTGGTCGTCCACTTGGACGTGTGAAGTGGACCAGCTGGGCTGGTCCACTGAACATTAACATGGGCCCAGGTTGTTGGTCTACTGAACATCAACTTGGACCCATGTTTTTCTGTTTTATATCTATTTAGGTTTTGTCCTAAAATCCTATATATACAACACATACCCCATAATTATGATTTACAGAAAATAACTTCCCAGTTCCTAAAAGCAAGATTTCTTATCTTTCTTGATTAGGATATACATTGAAGTTAGATCTTGCAGTCGAGGAATCAAATCGCATGGATACCTTAGAGTTGAATCCTGCGTTCAAAAACCTGTAAGTTTTCTTTATCATATTTTGAACATAGTTGATTATCATATAAGCCATGCCATGAATGTTGTTTGATAAGAAAAATTTTAAACTTCTCCGTTCTTACGAACCTAACAAATCCTTACATGTATAAGAATATTTCGTACATAATGCATATATATACTATGTTACATCAAGCTCTTTTTACACTATTCAAAATCTAACGGTATAATTGTATTAACTCTTAGGGAGCATTTCTCATTAATACAAATATATATAGTGTGTACAAGGTGGAGTCCTAATACAATAAGGATCTTATAATTATCATAATTATACATCACTAATAATTATAATGAATATTATACTAATATTCATTAATACACCCCTTAGTCGGAGCAGGAGGAGACCGGACGCTGAGACTGGATCTGAAGTCTAGGAATAGCTGTCTATGTAGTACTTTGGTGAAGATATCTACATACTGATACGAATAAGGCACATGCAACACCTTAACATGTCCTAAATCAACCTTCTCACGAATAAAATGTATGTCCATCTTAATGTGTTTGGTTCGCTGATGCTGAACCGGATTGTGAGATACGTATGTGGCAGATATGTTGTCACTGTACACCAAAGATGCCTTATGCAAGGGACATTAAATCTCCAACAAAAGGTTTCGGAGCCAACAGATCTCAGCAACTACATTTGCAATGCCTCTATACTCTGTTTCTGCACTCGAACGGGATAGGGTGTCTTGTCTCTTAGCAGACCAAGAAATGAGATTATCCCCTAAGAATACACAGTAGCCGGAGGTGGAGTGCCGCATGTCCGGATAGCCTGCCCAATCAACATCCTTAGATGATAATAATTTGGTCGGTGCCAAGGGGTATATATGCAATTCATAATCAAGTGTGCTCTTAACGTATTGAATAATACGTTTAATAGCAATAAAATGAGGCTCCCTAGGAGAATGTATGAATAAGCACACCTATTGTACAACATAAGAAATATCAGGTCTGGTGAAAGTAAGATACTGAAGCACACCTGCAAAATTCCTATAAAGAGTGGGATCGGACACCGCATCACCATCAACAACACTAAGTTTTGATTTAGAGTCAACCAGAGTGGATATGGTCTTATTGTTCACCATTTTAGCCACATACACAATCCCTTCTGTATACTTACACAGACATAGAAATATAGTATATGCATATCTGGTCACTGATATCCCCAAAAAATAGCTCAACTTCCCCAAGTCAGTCATAACAAATTCAGTTTTGAGCAGTGCAATGATCTCATTTTTCAATACATTAGAAGAGGAAGTAAGAACAATATCATCCACATATAACAACAGATAAGAAACGTTACGACCTCAATGAAAAATAAAAGTGAATTATCACACTTGCTGCATACAAACCCAATTTGCAAAATGTAGTGAGCAAAACGTTCATACTACTCTCTGGGACCTGTTTCAAACCATAAAGTGACTTACAGAGATGACATACATAATTAGGGGCATACGGAAGAACAAAACCAGGTTGTTGGTGCATGTGGTCCAAACCCCGAAAAGTTTATGTTGTGTCCACGTATGCTAATAAGGAAATTAGCACATAAAAGAATGTGATTCCGAAAATAATTTTTGGATTTAACAAGTGCGACGATGGGGATTAATAATAATTTTATATCCCCAAATAGGTTATGGACTAGTGTCATATTACAAGAATTATGACATTGGGTATAAGAAGATTTTGTAAGTCATCGAGATTTAAGTGAATTGAGGTCAAGAATTTAATTGTGTGTATAATTAATTAATTAATTAATTATGTGGCTGATTAATTTATAGTAGGGACAAAAATTAGTGGAATTGTATGTGTATGGCCCAAAACAACCACATAAGTGAGTAATCGTATCGGAATTGTAGGTGGCAGTCTCATAAGTCTTCAAACCCCTCACCCTTCTCTACGATTAAGTATTGTTCACCTCTTCAAGCTTCTCCATCTCCTAAGCTTATATAGACATTGTTCGCTAGAGAGGAGATTGTTCCATTTCAATCAGAAGCAATAGTACACCTTAGGATTCAAAATAAGTATTGTTGTAGCGTTTACTCGTTAAAATAATACCGATTCCTAAAAATGATAATTTTTTTACTAGATTATCTTTTAATTTTCTGTAATCTGGATTGTGATAATGTTGTATGCAACAGTTGTGCACTGATCTGTGAGACTAGAGCAGTGCACACCAAGCAGTGATGAACAATTTGGGTGGAAGAGAATGGAGATTTTGTGGGAACTTTTCTTATATTTCTATATCAATACAATGTGTCTAGAACACCTATTTATAGCTGTGAGAGTTACAAGAAGTAAAAGAGTAACTAATCTAACAAACTTCTAACTAATCTAACAAACTCAACAAACTAACAATTCAACTAACTAGTGTGAAGATATTGTGTGTGTGTTGTCCTTCTCTGCACCAGCAGCAACACTCTCAGCACCTTGTATCTCAACACCCCCCTTCAAGCTAGGTCCTAAAAAAAAGTTTTTCATACCTAGCTTGTACAATAAGTGTTTATGAACTCCTTGTGTTAGACTTTTGGTCAGCAAGTCTGCTGGTTGTTCTGCAATGGATCGGAGCCGTCTCAAACATTTTGGGGGTCCTGTTCTAATTCGTAAAAGTGGGTCCTTAATATAAGTAAATATACAATTTTAATAATTAAAAATTATTTTAAATTATAAATAACAACTCAATACAACTGCAAGTTAATCAACCCCTACTTTAAAAGAGTTATCCTTCTAACATTTCTTAAAGCAAACTCATCAATCAAATTCTCATATGGTATATTCTCCAAAATTTCATTCTCAATTGCTACCAATGCTAATCTGTTAAGCCTTTATTGTACCATGGTAGACCACAAGTAAGACTTCAACAACTTCAGTTTTGAAAAACTTCTTTCTGCAGATGCAACTGTCACTTGAATAGTCAATAAAATTCTATAGCAACAATTGTATTAGGAAAACAATCTAAGCTTTTCAAATATGTTAATATTTCCATCGGTCCTATTTTTTTCTCCAGGAAAGAGTTCTCTTAATAACTTTAGCTCCACATATAATTCATTCCCATCAATATCAGATTGCCCATTATATTTCAATGCCTCTTCAAAATTACTACAACAAGACTTCAAATTTGCATCATCCAATGATTGTAACTTGTGAGAAGAAAACAAGAAACTAAACATACCTTCATACTCTTGATATTGCTCAAATCTCTTATTAAGAGAAACGATGGCTCGATCTCCCTACTTCATGTTACTTTTTTTTTCCAAAAAGAAAGTCTTTGGTGTATTTGATTTGGATACATTCTAATTGATTTTCTATTTCAGTTTATTGGACTATAGGATTGCATCTTAGTTTACATTTGATGATTTTGCAACAATCCAGTAGAGATCTTGCATTAGATTTTCTTACAGTGATTCTTGCTTCTAGTTTATCTATTAGTACTAGGCTTCTGCAATTTTCAATAAGGGGCGATTTGATATCTTCGTCAGTTGTTCTTTATTTTTTACCTTTTGTTTTTGTTTTTTGGGGATTGGGATTTGGGCTTGGGTCGGCCGATTCGGCACTGGGCTGGGACGCTGGGTGTATAAATGGGTTGTTGTGAATTTGGGGGAGTGGAGAGTTGCTAGTTGGGCTGGTTTGTGGATGTAATATATATGGGCGGGTATGATTTTCATCTGGGGGCCCTAAAAATCTTTGGGTCCTGTACGGTAGCACAACTAGCACAGGCCCAAAGACAGCCCTACAATGGATACATATAAGGTAGAAACCAGTCCTTGTTGGACCTTTTCTATGATGAAATAATAATCGATATCGATATGTTTCGTACGCTCATGAAATACTGGATTAGCAACAATCTAAATGGCTGATTTACTGTCACTGTATACTGAAATAGAAAGCTGCAAATAGATATCTAACTCTGCAAATAAGCCTGAAATCCAAACCAATTCTGCTACTATAGAGGCCAAGCTCCTGTATTCTGCTTCAACAGAGATCCTGGAAATGGTGACTTGTTTCTTGGACTTCCAAGATATAAGGGAAGAACCAACAAACACAAGATATATTGTGACTAATCTTCTAGTATTTGGGCAACATACCCAGTCTGCATCACAATATGTTGTCAATTTGTTTGTGTCTCCTACAGACATAAAAATACTTAGATCTGGTTCCTGTCTGATAAACTTAACCACTCTTTCAGCTGCCACTTGATGGGGTACCTTTGGTGCCTACATAAACTGGCTTAGACTCTGTACTGCAAAAGCAATAACTGGCCTAGTGTTGGTTAGATACATGAGCCTACCAATTAACTTTTGATAGCCAGTAGGATCCTTCAGCAAAGCATCATTAATTACATCCCTAGTCCCTGCACTAGTATTCACATGGTTATCATATGTAATGGAAGTCAACTTTTCATTTAATTCCATTGGTGACTTTGCTGGTTTTGCTCCTGTGAACCCCATATCAGCAATTAACTCAAGAGCATACTTCCTTTGATGCATCAAAATACCACTTTTATTCCTGGCAAACTAAAATCCTAGAAAGTATCTCAACTCTCCCAAATCTTTAATTTTGAAATGTTGTTGTAATGTGGCCTTAGTCTCAGTTATCAACTTTCCATCATTTCCAGTTATTAGTAAGTCATCAACGTAGATCAATTCTGTCCCTTTTTTGTAAGCAAAGAATAGTCTAAATGACTCTGAGTAAAACCAGATGTCATCAAGGCATTAGTCAGCTTAATATTCCATTGTCTACAAGCCTGCTTAAGGTCATACAAAGATTTAAGCTGTCTACATGCCTTTCCCTGCTCATGTGCAAAATCCTGAGGTAAACACATGTATACTTCTTCACTAAGATCTCCTTGTAGGATGCATTAAACACATCCATCTGATATATGGTCCAGCCTTTTGCAGCTTCCATAGAGATGACTGACTTGACAGTCACCATTTTTACCACTGGGGAGAAGGTATCTTGATAATCAATACATTCTCTCTTATTGTATCCCTTTGCCAACAACCTTGCTTTAAATCTCTCCACCTCTCCTGATGCTTTGTATTTAATTTTGTACACCCACTTACACCCTATGGGCTTTTTGTCACCTGGAAAATCGACTATCTCCCAGGTTTTGTTTTCCTCCAAGGCTTGGATTTCAGCCTCCATTGCTTATATCCATCTTTTATCCTTGGCTGCTTCACTATATGACTTTGGCTCATGCTCCTATGATATTTTTGCAATAAAACTGTGATATGACATAAATAAACCTGCATAGTTAACCACATCTGACAATGGATAAGTATATGTTCTCCCACTTTTAGTATTTCCAGTGTCTTGGATAAAATCTTTCATCCATGTTGGTGGCCTTCTTTCTCTAGCAGACCTCCTGGTTTCTAAGTCATGTAAGGGTATTCCTCTCTCATTCTGATTCTGAAATGATGACACATTCTCATCCTGATTATCCTGTGCATGGAATTCATCATCAGTGCTTCCATTTGATATTGGTCCTGTTGACAGGTGATCACTGCTCAACGCTCTTTCTTGTTCAGTATCCTTGTCAACCATAACAAGGTCCTGCACATGCATAACTTCATCAGAGTGAATATGGAAGGAATCATCATTTGTCCTTACTCCTCACCCTGTTTGACCTATTCAAAAGGGAAAATATCTTCATAGAATGTTACATCTCTACTGATAAAAATAATCATGTTTTCCAATCAAGTAATTTGTATCCCTTTTGTCTTACTACATAGCCAAGGAATACTAATTTTGTAGCTCTAGCACCAAATTTATCTCCTTTTATTAGATTAGTGGCATAGCACAAACATCTCATTACTTTCATATGAGATAATGAAGGTGCTTTCTTGAATAACTTCTCATAAAGTAATACATCACCCAATACCACATATGGGATCCTGTTGATTACATATATTGTTGTCTCTACACATTCACCCCAAAACTTTGATGGTAAGTAAAGAGTGGAAAGCAACGAGACTGTAAGGTTGCTTTGAAACCTGAAGGCCCTGGCCACCTCTAAGATATGTCTATGCCTTCTTTCTACTACTTCATTCTGATGTGGAGTGTATGGACAAGAACTCTGATGAATAATTCCATTCTTGCTAAATAATTCAGCACATGAACTATTGATAAATTTTGTTCCATTGTCTGTTCTAACATTTTTCACCATTACATTATGTTGTGTTTTAATTAAGGCAAACATATTCCTAAGAATAGTAGAAACATCAGACTTAGCATGCATTAGAAATATCCATGTCCAACTAGTGTGATCATCCACCATATTAAGGAAATATCTCATTCCAGAATATGTAGGAGTTCTATAGGGTCCCCATACATCAATATGCAATAAATGGAAAACATCATCTGACCTTTTATTGCTATCAGGAAAATGTTTTCTTGTCTGTCAAGCAAGTGGACAAATATCACAATGCCTTATTGTAAACCTAGACTTATCTCAAATATTATCTATCTTCCTGAGTACACTCATTGGTATAAGTCTCATCCTTTTATGCCAAAGCTCTTCTTGCAACTCAAGAGTTGTAACTGCATTTGACATGTATGTTTGTGATCCTCTTATGTTAGAACTCCCCATGTATGATTCCAGCATGTATAGTCCATCCACTTCCCTATCAATCTCTTTCACCTTCCCAGTGAAGAGATCATGTAGGACAAAGAAACCAGGAAAAAATATTGCACTGCAATTTAATTCCTTTGTCAACTTTGAGACTGGAAGTAGATTAAACTTAAACCTTGGTATACATAACACATGCTTTATAAGATCACCTCCTGTTAATCTGCAACTTCCTTCCTGTGTTATTGATACTGTATCACCAGTGGGTAATTGCACTTGACCTGTATTTTATATAAGATCAATTTGTTCTATCATGTGTTTATTACTCACCATGTGGTTTGTAGCTCCTGAATCTACTATCCAACTACCAAGTCCCTCATTAAACACATGCTTACCTACCACGTGCACTCTAGGAGCACATGTATTACCTAAAAAAACTTCAGCATGACTTCCATGATTTCCACCTGCATCTGCTTGTTGACTCAACATTGTAATCACTT
The DNA here is from genome assembly GCA_029844215.1 of Przewalskia tangutica. Classification (NCBI taxonomy): domain Eukaryota; kingdom Viridiplantae; phylum Streptophyta; class Magnoliopsida; order Solanales; family Solanaceae; genus Przewalskia; species Przewalskia tangutica. Next base: position 135,499,259 of record CM056718.1, on the reverse strand, counting down.
GATCATACTTTTCTAGAGGGCAAGTCTTCAGCATCTAGGTCATCTATTTCTGCTGCTCTGGAGATATTTGTCTCATTTCACCTAGATTCCTCTAATTTGAATGTCCTCCACAGTGATTTCCATGATGTCCATCAGGTTCTCTAGAGTAAGCACATGTGATCACCATATTTACTTTTTTCTTTCCTTTAAAGTCAGAAGGATAACCTATTATCCTATAGCAATTTTCCCTAACATGCCCTTTATTTTTACAGAAATCACAAAACATGAGTTTGTAACATATATCTCTAGAGTCTCCTTTCATTTGACAGAAATCACAAAACATATTCAAAGAGTAAAACTTATTTTGCTTAACTTGTGTTAATCTGCTAAACAAAGCAGTTTGATCCATTTGTTCTCATATACCTGTGTATCCTCATGTGATCATTTTCTGGATTTCATCTTGAGCAATCATGGAACAAGCCTGGTTCACACTAGTTGTAGGTGTCATCAACAAAATATGACTTCTGGCTTGATTATAGTTGTCATTCAGTCCCATTAGGAACTCCAACAGCCTCTGGTTTGCCAAATATTCAATGTATACTCTAGGGCTATCACAATCATATATTGGAGAAGGGATGGTTGAATCAATCTCATCCCATAGATCCTTCATTTTCGAATAATAACTAGACACATGTGATACTCTCTGATGCAACATTGCCAATTCCTTTTTCAACTAATATACTCTAGAAAATTGATCTTATCAAACCTTTCCTTCAAATCCTTATATACTGCATATGCAGTGGATTTGTATAGAATTCCACTCAGTAGGTTCTTATTCACATTCCTCATTATCCATGAAATGACCATCGCATTGCATCGATCCCACTATTTTACTTGAGATGCACCAAATGTATCTATCTTAACAGTTTCGTCGATAAAACCAATTTTATTTTTTATCAACAATGTTAGTCTCATAGCTCGACTCCACAATATATAATTTTCCATTTCTATCAGTTGAATCTCTACTTGGACTGCTCCAGATGTATCTGAAGCACTAAAAAATAATGGATGATTATGATCAACAATGTTTGAGCTCAAGCTTGATTGCTCATTAACTGTTTGTGATGTGTTAGCAAATGTATTCTCCATCACTCGTGATTAGCAGTAGAATTTTGAAAAAAAAATTGATGTTGAAGATTAACACTCAACAACCAGACATGCAATTCAATCAGTAATTTCAGACAAACAATTCAATCGTCAATCGATCTGTGAGTGCTATCGATTGCTAACGAAATCGCGATATAGAATCCCTTGATTTCTACACTATGGATCTGATACCATGATAGTTTCCTGTAATCTGGATTATGATAATGTTGCATGCAACAATTGTGCACTGATCTGTGAGACTAGAGCAGTGCACACCAAGCAGTGATGAACAATTTGGGTGGAAGAGAATGGAGATTTTGTGGGAACTTTTCTTATATTTTCTATATCAATACAATGTGCCTAGAACACCTATTTATAGATGTGAGAGTTACAGAAAGTAAAAGAGTCTAACTAATCTAACAAACTTCTAACTAATCTAACAAACTCAACAAACTAACAACTCAAACTAACTAGTGTGAAGATATTCTGTGTGTTGTCCTTCTCTGCACCAGCAGCAACACACTCAGCACTTTGTATCTCAACATTATCTTTAAGTAAATAGTATTATCACAATGAATCCCAAATTTTTAACTCAAGAATGAACCAATGCGAGAGGTGCCAGTATGGGTAACTTTGACTGAATTACCCATTGAGTATTGGGGTATTGAAAATTTAGGAAAATTTGCTACTGTTTAGGAAAACCTATATGTACTGATAAACCTACAACTAATGAATAAAAAATTGTCTATGCAAGGGTGTTAGTTGAAAGCATATTATCATAATCCGCAATGCTCTGATCATTTTCCTATATTGATTAGAACTGAAGTGGATAAGCATATGCTACTAAAGCCTTATAGGATGTTGAATGTCCTTCTAACTCAAATGGCCTTTAAAGAGATGGTTGTAGAGGCCTGGAATCAGCATATCACGTGTCATGCTATATTTAGAGAATGGAAGAGACTACAAACAGTACAACAAGCTTCTAAACAACTTAATAGAAATATGTCTTCCTTGGAGATAAGATTAGAGTCCCTTTATAATTAACTGGATAATGTACAAAAGGCATTGGAGGCTGACTTGTTTAATCCTTAGTTGATCAAGAAAGAAAGAGAAATGATCTTGCAATTGGAATACTGAAGTCACATACATAAGAGGGACTTAAGGCAGAAATCTAGGCTAATTGGATAACACATGGCGATTCAAACTCAAAATACTTTCATGCTTCCCTTAAGGCTAGTCAATCAAGGAGTAGAGTATCTTTCATTTATAATGATAAAGGTGACATCTTAACTAACCCACAACTCATCCATCAGGAATTTATTCACTTCTTTAAGGGGCTGTTGGGACAAGTTGCTGATGAATTGTCATTCTTGGATATAATGATTGCTAGAGATGGGCCATGTCTCTCTTATGACCAAAAATAATAATTGCTGCAACTAGTTACAACTGAGGATGTGGCACAAGTCCTCAAAGAGCCGCCAGCGGATAAGTCACCTGAGATTGATGGCTTAACCGGTTGAGGTTTTCAAAGAGTTTTGGGACTTGTTAGGAGAAGAGGTTGTTGGTGTTTCGTTGGGTTCGTGTATGTAACGAAATTTAAAATTTTGTGTTTTAAACCCAACAAGAGACGAACTATAGGATGATTATATAGTAATGTAAAACATGTTAATGCATAACATGTTTATAACCGTAATACTTCGATATAATATTTACGGTTTGGAAACTCTAGAGTCTTTTAGTAATTTCATGGGTGCGCACGCAATTGATCTTCGACAGTAAGTTCCTAGAAGTCCAATGTATACCTTCTTCGAACAACTAGGAAATTCGACAGAGGTTCAAGAGAGAGTTTAATTCTAGATCTCTAAGACTTAGAATAATATGAATAATCTTGTGTATTCTTGTTTGTTGAATAATGAATAGAAGCCCTCTATTTATAGTTGTGTTTTAGGTTTAAGTTTCTCATGGTCCAGGTCCAGAAAATAAGGTGCAATGGGTCAGTCAGACTGGCCCACTACCTGACCGGCGTCGTGGCCCAAAAAAGAGGTCCCGCAGCGCGACCCTCGACGTTCAGTGTGGGAAGTCATCTCGTTTTCATTTTAATTAAATCTAAAATCCAATTTTGACTTAATTAAATAATCATTATTCATTCAAATGTCTTGATTATAAATTGAGCATTTATATTATCTCATTACATCCTTAGATCGAAGGAATAATTAACATAGTGTTACCCTACATACCTTCATATATCGACACTAATCATATTAGGGTGTACATAGAACTCCTAGACGACGCTGGAAGATGAACTCAATATGTGAAGTATATTTACATGAATCTGGTAAATTGAACCTCTATGTGGAAGATAAAATCCTTTCATTCACGATGCACTCGATCAAGCTTAGAATTTGCCAAGTGTCTATCTAAATGGCTTGATCATTATATCTCTTCTATATTTGGTTGACAACAAGACCATATCCTAGATATGTCTATTGTGTTGGCCAACGATTTGAAAATGAACGTGTACTCAGACTGAGACTTGAAGTCATCAAGATCCGTCTAGATGATAACATCAGTGTACCCAGTAGCATCAAGCCTTTCTTCCCCACCATAGACTAAGAAGTAATCTTTAGTTCATCTAAGATACTTAAGAATACTCTTGACCGCTTTTCAGTGTTCTTCCCCAAGATTCTGCTGGAATTTGCAAGTCATACTAAGTGCAAAGGAATATCTGGCCTAGTACAGGTCATGACATACATGATCGATCCTATAGCCGAAGCATATGAGATCATCTTCATGCGCTCAAGTTCTATAGCACTAAATGGAATGTCCTTCTTAGATAACTTGATGCCTTGTATTTCTTGGAATTTTCCATAGAAAAACGGCTAAGCACTTTGTCTATGTAGACTGACTGTGACAGCCCCAATAATCTATTAGGTATATCTCTATAGATCCAAATTCCCAGAATATAGCAGGCTTCACCTAAATCCTTCATCATGAAGGTACTGTACAACCACTCCTTGACTGACTGCAAGAGAGTCTTATTGTGTCACGACCCGACCCCGGCCCGCGACTGGTGCCCTACCTGGGCACCTCTTACAGGTATACATCAGAGAATAGCAGTGGAACATACAAAAACTCATAAAATACTAGACAGTAAATATCAACAGGCTAGCCGATAAGGCCACCTTCCGTGAAATATACATAACCAAAAATAATAGTTACATCTTTGTTCTTACAACCCAATCCACAAGATATGACTACGCACTTAAGAATAACAGGATTGTGTGAACAGGGCCCCGCCATACCCCTGAATGTACATAAATCTACAACATCAGGGAAACCGTACCAAAAGACAAGCCTCCGGAGAAATGGAGCTTCTGACACCTCAGTGATCCTAAGAGTGAGGATCCACCACCTGCTTACCCCTACCTGCGGCATGAACGCAGCCCCCGAGGAAAAGAGGTCAGTACAACAAATGTACCAAGTATGTAAAACTGAAAGTACTGAAATGAAATCATAAAGTCTAAAATAAAGCTGGAGACATGTATGATAACTCAATAACAATACACTGTGCCTTACTAACAATGAGTAAACAAGAGTATACTTTACTGCATAAAAATAGGAGGCTCATGATCAAAGTAGGGCCACCCGCCCGTAGTATCATTAAGCAATCCTACTCCTGGACTATTTCACCCGCATAGGTCCGGTGGACCAGAAATGAGGTCATCCGCCTCGCATGAGACTATTTCACCCGCATAGGACTATTTCACCCGCATAGGCCCGGTGGACCCGCAATGAGTACAAACGCCGCACTCGCATCATGGGTAGCAAATCCATGGAATAAGTAGTAACCCGGGGGGTTTACCCCGTAAGAATAACATAACCTAGCACAACCGGCTATCATACATAACATAAGCACCACCGGCTTATCATACATAACATAAGCAAGTTAAGAAATCTCCTAACTTCTTATTAGCCTTATTTATATACACTCTCATTTTAATTTACTTAAGGCACTAACATGTCATTATAAAAATCCTGAAATTTAACCCAAAGTACTATGTACCTTTATCCTTTTAAAAATGACTCTTTCTTGTATAAAATCCCCAAGATACTAACGCCCGTAGTATCAAGGCTTGTCTACTTTTCAAAACAAGTCACTATACCTTTAGAAATACATTTTTAGGCTTCTAAACCAAGTGACCCTTACTTTAAACTTTGAGCAATGGATACCTTTAAATCAAATTGCCATTCTTTATTTCAAGTCATTTATCCCTGTTTACTTTACTAGAATAAACCATTCTTTTAACTTCCCAAAAAGTTGTTATAACCAACTTCCCATAAAGCCGTTATACCATAAAACCGTTATACTAACATAATGCTTTAGAAACTAAGATATCTTTAACCTTTAAAACAAGTGAGTTAATTCTCTAACTCAACCAACTTGGACATTCTTAAAACAAGTCAAGGATATCAAATGAAACTAAATTCATTTAAATCTCGTACGTCTACCGTACTATACATTTACAACTACTCATGCTCAAGAGATAAGAAAGTTCCACATACCTCTTCGGTTCAATCCACTCGCTAAGTCCAATATGCCGTACGTAGTATGTCAACCTATAATTGCCATAATACGTCTATTAACCTCTAGCTTCAAACGTAGAATATTTTAAGTGTAAAGTCACCAAATTCTACAGAAAATCGGACAACACTTCCTTTGTTTCTACGTACTTTTCCACCTTTATAAAAGGCCCGAATTCAATAACCAAACATGCCACATTTAATGATCAATAATGTAGCTAACAAAAGGGGATTACACGCCTAACATGACGTGTAAAATTCTGCCCCACAATTGATATCAAACTAGTCCAAAAGACAATGTCATTCTCGGCAATTTGAGGTACAACAACACAAAGTCTTTTCCAATTATTTTTCAATCCAAGTTATTTAGTCTAACATGTTATATAGCCGCAATCGATTATAACAACTACGATCTTCAATTAGATAACATGCGACGATTCTAACTATCGACCAAATTGTATTTCAATTTCAAATGGCTAACAAGGTCATTTCGGATTTAGGCTTCCAATGTCCATAATACTTATAATATCCAATACATATACCTCATGCTTGTTAAAATGTATAACTACAACACTATGTAATCTTATAGCACTAAGAGAACAAGATTGTTACCTTGACAAGCCTTAATCCAACTTCAAGATCCGAAGTCGCTCCTTAGCAACTTAGCGCCTTTCCTTGACACTCCAATCCGCTACTTGAAGCCCTTAGAAGTTCACAAACAACTCTCCTTCAATTTCCAATCAAAACCTATGAAAGCGACTTAGGTTTTCACCTTGCGACTAATGCAAAAACGACACTTTTTCGGGATCTTTCTATTGAGATATACTTCAATACCCTTAAGAACCTTGGTTTAAATTATTGTGAATTGTGGACAACAAACGAATTTTTTTGTCTTGCAAAGAAGGGCCAACCCGAGAGCACTTCTAGGCATGAACAAGTTTTTCTTGAAAATTTTACTAAGTGTGGGAAGTTTGTCTTGCTACTAGTGTGATTATATAACAACATGGAGGGTCAATATTACAACACATGTTGGGTTTGGATGAGCGAGATTAAAATATCAAGCCAAGTGGGCTCTTTGACTTAGTCAATAATCTCAAGCTTGAGCTTGCAAGACTTGTTCATCCTAGCTTTGGTCAAATGACCATCTTGACCTTGGTCTAAATCGTCCAAGACCATCCAAGGGGGGTGACACGTGTCACCCTCCCATTCATCGTAATATTTCGTTTCCTGACATTTCCATAATTCCGATAAATTTTTACTAGTCTCAAATCTTAACGTTTTTTAGTTCTTACGTACGTTCTTATAAACATGTCCTAGAATTACGGGGTGTAACATTCTTCCCCCCATAGAAATATTCGTCCCCGAATGTTCTTTCGGAGTCAATCTTATAGATATCGACATAGTCTCCTTTTACAACCCCTACTTACCAATAATGTCACACGTGGCCACATAATATCACTTAAGCAAAATACTTCAATTAAAACTTGACAAGTAAGGGAAATGAATTACCTGAAGGTGTATAGAATAAGTGAGGATACTTCCTCAACATGTCCTCCTCTGCTTCCCAAGTCATCTCCTCCCTATTATCATTTCGCCACAAGACTTTGACGGAAGCCACATCCTTGGTCCGCAGTCGCCTGACCTAGCGATTGAGTATCGCTATGGGACTCTCCTCATACGATAATCCCTCTGTCACCTGGACCTCGCTAGCTGGGAAAACTCTCGATGGATCTCCGATACACTTTCGCAACATAGAAATATGGAAGACCGGATGTACCGCCTCTAAATCCGATGGAAGATCCAACTCATAGGCAACCTTGCCTACTCTACGGATGATCTGGTAAGGCCCAATGTACCTTGGGCTAAGTTTCCCCTTCTTTCCGAACCTCATCACACCCTTCATGGGTGATACCTTCAAGAAGACCCAATCGTCTACCTAAAACTCCAAATGTCGACGCCGATTATCTGCATAAGACTTCTGCCAACTTTGAGCTGCTAACAGTCTCTCCTGGATAAGCTTCACCTTACCCACAGCCTGCTGAATCAAGTCTGGGCCAACTAACTGAACCTCGCCAACGTCGAACCAACCAATCGGCGACCTATACTTCCGCCCATACAAAGCCTCATATGGCGCCATCTGAATGCTAGAATGGTAGTTATTGTTATAAACAAACTCCACAAGAGGCAAATGATCCTCCCAGCTACCCCTGAAATCAATAACACAGGCCCGCAACATATTCTCGTGTATGCGGATAAGACGCCCGCCGCCCGCTTGCCCGGGGGGGATAAAACACGATCTTGAGACTCACTGGGTCCCTAACCCTTCGAAAGACCTCGAAGTTAGCGTAAAGCGCGCTCCTGCTGCGATATAATAGATATAGGAACTCCGTGCAGCCTCATAATCTCCCTGATATACAATCTAGCGTAATCCTCAGCCGAAAACGTAGTCCTGACTGGAAGAAAGTGGGTTGATTTCGTCAGCCTGTCTACAATAACCCAGATGGAATCACACTTCCTCTGAGTACGAGGTAAACCTGTAACAAAATCCATGTTGATCACCTCCCACTTCCATGTCGGAGTATCAATCGCCTGCAATAGCCTACCGGGCTTCTGGTGCTCAACCTTGACCTGCTGACAATTCGGACACTGGGCCACAAACCCTGCCACGTCCCTCTTCAGGCCATCCCACCAATACATACATCTGAGGTCATGGTACATCTTAGTCGACCCCGGATGAATAGAGTAACGAGTCTCGCGCTCTCTGCAATCTGCTGACGAAGTCCTGCAACATCGGGAACACACAATCTGCCCTCGAATCTTAGCACCCCATCAGGCGCTACCTCAAATAAACTCTCATCCTCTCGAAGAGCCGTATCTCGATACTGTATCATAACTGGATCCTCATACTGTCGCCTCTTCACCTCCTCAACGATGGAAGACTCGGCAACCTCACGAACCCGTACCCCACTATCATCGGTATCGATCAACCAAACCCCAAGGCTCGCTAGCTGATGGATCTGACGGACCATGTCCTGTCTATCTGACTGTACCTCTGACAGACTCCCCATCGATCTACGACTCAAAACATCTGCAACCACGTTGGCTTTTCCCGGATGGTATAGGATATCAACATCATAATCCTTCAACAACTCTAACCACCGTATCTGCCGCAAGTTCGGCTCCCTCTGCCTGAAGATGTACTGGAGGCTCTTGTGGTCTGTATAAATATCCACATGAACCCCGTATAAATAATGTCTCCAAATCTTCAAGGCATGAATAACTGCGGCCAACTCTAAGTCGTGAGTAGGGTAATTCCTCTCATGCTCGTAGGCTTAGGAAGCATAGGCTATAACCCTGCCGTGATGCATCAATACGCACCCTAGCCCGATACCCAAGGCATCACAATAAATCACATAGCCCTCTAATCCCTCAGGAAGAGTAAGAACTGGAGCCGTCGTCAACTTTTCTTTCAGTAACTGGAAGCCCTTCTCACAAGCTTCTGTCCACTGGAACTTAGCCGCTTTCTGAGTCAGCCTAGTCAATGGTGCTGATATCGGTTAATCGCTTCCACAAATCTACGATAATAACTCGCCAAAAGAAGCGCGCGCACTCCGTCGGAGTAGTAGGTCTCGGCCAAGTCTTGACTGTCTCAATCTTTGTCGAATCAACCTGAACATCGTCAGCCCCGATAATGTACCCCAAGAATGCCACTGAGGCCAACCAAAACTCACATTTGGAGAACTTGGCGCATAATCGCCGCCCCGAGGACCCAAGTACCGCCTCGTGATCTGCGTGCTCGCCTATGCGAGAATACACCAGGATGTCATCGATGAATACTATAACAAACGTATCCAAAAATGGCTTGAACACCCGGTTCATCAAATCCATAAATACCGCTGGAGCGTTGATCAAATCGAAAGACATCACCCTGAACTCATAGTGCCCATACCCGGTCCTGAATGCAGTCTTCGGGATATCTGCCTCTCTAACTCTCACCTGATGATAACCGGACCGCAAGTCTATCTTAGAGAAACACCTCGCACCCTGCAACTGGTCAAACAAATCATCAATCTTGGGGAGGGGGTATTTATTCTTGATGGTTACCTTATTCAGCTGCCTGTAGTCAACACACATACGCATCGTCCAATCATTCTTTTTAACAAACAAGACCGGTGCTCCCCAGGGAGAAATACTAGGCCTAATAAAGCCTTTTTCCAGCAAATCTTTCAGCTGGTCCTTCAACTCCTTTAACTCAGCAGGTGCCATCCTGTACGGCGGAATAAATATAGGCCAAGTGTCTGGAAACGTATCAATACAGAACTCTATCTCCCTCTCGGGAGGAATACCTGGGAGATTATCTGGGAATACATCCGAAAACTCAGAACCACCGAATCGATCAAGAATCGCACCTCGGCCAGACGAATACGAACCGGATGATAGATGTACTTCCGAACCATCTTCCTAGCCTTGAGGTAAGAAATAAACCTACCCTCGACGACGCCAGTATTGCTCGCCACTCGATAAGCGCTCACCGGAAATCGAATCGGACCAACCTGTCTCTACAGTCAATGTTGGCATAATAAGAAGCCAACCAGTCCATACCCATAATGACGTCAAAATCTATCATCTCCAACTCTATCAAGTCCGCTAGGGTCTGACGACGGTATATAAACACCGGGCAATCTTTGTACACCCGCTCAGCTAAAAACGAATCACCCACTGGCGTAGCTACCTCAAAAGGCTCTATCGACACCGGTTCTATCCCTATTCTACCAACAATAAGAGGGGACACATAGGACAAAGTAGAACCTGGATCTATCAAAGCATAAACGTCACAACATGAAATCAATAATGTACCTGTGACGACATCCGGGGAAGCCTCCTGATCTTGCCGGCTGGCTAAGGAATATATGCGGTTATGTGGACCGCTAGAACTAGGACCTCCACCACGACCTCTACCGCGCCGCCCGTGAACACCACGCCTCGGCGCATACTACGTAAGATGAAGACCCAGAATCGACCTGTAGGCTGAATCATACCACCCATGCTGCCTCTGGTCAGACAATCTCTCTTCAGATGGACCTGCTGGCCGCAAGAGTAACAAGCTCCCGGAGAAATACGACACCCCCCACGATGGGACCTACCACATCGACCACACCGAGGTAAAGGTGGCCTCATCTAACTGGAATCCAGTGTTCCTCGGGAACCCGGCTCCGACACGCCCCGAATAACCGGCCGATCAAACCTCCTGCCAGAAAACCGAGAAAGAGCACTCTGTGCCGGCTGAAATGTGGACCTAGCATGTCACGAGGCCGCCCGAAAATTACCACAAACCTCTTTGTCCCGGCCTCTTGGTGACACTGGTCTGCCGATCCTCTCTCTGTGTGTCCTCTATCCCCTGTGCATAAGCCTGCATCCTGGCAATATCCATACCTGGCTGAAGGGCCACTCCCAGGAATGCAGTAATCATATAACGATCTAGCTCCATCACATAGCGATGAACTCTGTCCGCCATATCAGCCACAATGGTGAGCGCATACCTGGCCAATGAGTCAAACTCCAGGTTGTACTCTCTGATAGTCCTCCCATTCAGTATCAATGTCAAGAACCTATCCACGCGGGTTCTCCTCATCTCAGGAGGCAAAAAGTGATCCAGGAAGGCCTCTGTGAACTCATCTCAAACAGCGGGAAGAGCACCCACACCTCTAGACAACTCCCATGACTCAAACCAGTTCAACGCAATATCGCGTAACCGGTACGAAGCTAACACAACTGACTCTGTCTCCGAGGCCCTAAGCACCTGCATAGTCCACTGTACCTGCCGAATGAACTCCTGAGGATCCTCCTCAGATCTCGAACCATAGAACTCGGGTGGATTACAACCCAGAAAATCCCGAATCCTCAAACGGCTCCAGGTTAGCTACTCGCCTCGTTGCCCGCTCGCCACTATGCTAGTCAATAACCCGACCGCTCTCCATAATTTCTATACTCGCCTCAGGCTGCGAATCGAGGCTCGTATCGAACCTCTGGAGCTACGCCGCCTCGGCTCTCTAATACCGCCGCGTGGTGAACCGCCGACCGCCACAACCTCGGACATAGTGCGGGCACGAGTCCTAGTAACCTCTGCACTCACTAGCGACTCCTCGCTATTGCCTTGCCTTCCGGGCCCCGGTCGCCCGTGTAGGCATAATCGATACATAAGAATAGGTCGAGAGGATTCAACCTAATAAGACACTCTCATCGCACGATCTCAGAGAGAGAAGAATGGAAACCAATCCTAAATGTCCTGCAGCCTCCTGATTATAGATGTGGTGCACAAAACACCGATAATCAAGACTCTACTAGACACGGTTTGTAGACACTTTCCGAGGACTAACTGCTCTGATACCACTTTTGTCACGACCCGACCCCGGGCCCGCGACTGGTGCCTACCTGGGCACCCCTTACAGGTGAGGATCCACCACCTGCTTACCCCTACCTGTGGCATGAACGCAGCCCCCAAGGAAAGGGGGTTAGTACAACAGATGTACCAAGTATGTAAAACTGAAAGTACTGAAATGAAATCATAAAGTCTAAAATAAAGCTGGAGACATGTATGATAACTCAATAACAGTACACTGTTCCTTACTAACAATGAGAGTAAACAAGAGTATACTTTACTGCATAAAAATAGGAGGCTCATGATCAAAGTAGGGCCACCCGCCCGTAGTATCATTAAGCAATCCTACTCCTGAGACTATTCCACCCGCATAGGTCCGGTGGACCCGCAATCAGGTCATCCGCCTCGCATGAGACTATTTCACCCGCATAGGACTATTTCACCCGCATAGGCCCGGTGGACCCGCAATGAGTACAAACGCCGCACTCGCATCATGGGTAGCAAATCCATGGAATAAGTAGTAACCCGGGGGTTTACCCCGCAAGAATAACATAACCTAGCACAACCGACTATCATACATAACATAAGAACCACCGGCTTATCATACATAACATAAGCAAGTTAAGAAATCCCCTAACTTCTTATTAGCTTTATTTATATACACTTTCATTTTAGTTTACTTAAGGCACTAACATGTCATTATCAAAATCCGGAAATTTAACCCAAAGTACTATGTACCTTTATCCTTTTAAAAATGACTTTTTCTTGTATAAAATCCCCAAGATACTAACGCCCGTAGTATCAAGGTTTGTCTACTTTTCAAAACAAGTCACTATACCTTTAGAAATACATTTTTAGGCTTCTAAACCAAGTGACCCTTACTTTAAACTTCGAGCAATGGATACCTTTAAATGAAATTGTCATTCTTTATTTCAAGTCATTTATCCTTGTTTACTTTACTAGAATAAACCATTCTTTTAACTTCCTATAAAGTTGTTATAACCAACTTCCCATAAAGCCGTTATACTAACTTTATGCTTTAGAAACTAAGATATCTTTAACCTTTAAAACAAGTGAGTTAATTCTCTAACTCAACCAACTTGGACATTCTTAAAACAAGTCAAGGATATCAAATGAAACTAAATTCATTTAAATCTCGTACGTCTACCGTACTATACATTTACAACTACTCATGCTCAAGAGATAAGAAAGTTCCACATACCTCTTCGGTTCAATCCACTTGCTAAGTCCAATATGCCGTACGTAGTATGTCAACCTATAATGACCATAATATGTCTATAAACCTCTAGCTTCAAACGTAGAATATTCTAAGTGTAAAGTCACCAAATTCTACGGAAAATCGGACAACACTTCCTTTGTTTCTACGTACTTTTCCACCTTTTTCAAGGCCCGAATTCAATAACCAAACATGCCACATTTAAGGCTCAACAATATAGCTAACAAAATGGGATTACACGCCTAACATGACGTGTAAAATTCTACCCCACAATTGATATCAAACTAGTCCAAAAGACAATGTCATTCTCGGCAATTTGAGGTACAACAACACAAAGTCTTTTCCAATTCTTTTTCAATCCAAGTTATTTAGTCTAACATGTTATATAGCCGCAATCGATTATAACAACTACAATCTTCAATTAGATAACATGCGACGATTCTAACTATCGACCAAATTGTATTTCAATTTTAAATGGCTAACAAGGTCATTTCGGATTTAGGCTTCCAATGTCCATAATACTTATAATCTCCAATACATATACCTCATGCTTGTTAAAATGTATAACTACAACACTATGTAATCTTATAGCACTAAGAGAACAATATTGTTACCTTGACAAGCCTTAATCCAGCTTCAAGATCCGAAGTCGCTCCTTAGCAACTTAGCGCCTTTCCTTGACACTCAAATCTGCTACTTGAAGCCCTTAGAAGTTCACAAACAACTCTCCTTCAATTTCCAATCAAAACCTATGAAAGCGACTTAGGTTTTCACCTTGCGACTAATGCAAAAACGACATTTTTCCGGGATCTTTCTATTGCGATATCCTTACAATACCCTTAGGAACCTTGGTTTAAAGTATTGTGAATTGTGGACAACAAACGAAATTTTTTGTCTTGCAAAGAAGGGCAAACCCGAGAGCACTTCTAGGCATGAACAAGTTTTTCTTGAAAATTTTACTAAGTATGAGAAGCTTGTCTTGCTACTAGTGTGATTATATAACAACATGGAGGGTCAAGATTACAACACATGTTGGGTTTGGATGAATGAGATTAAAATATCAAGCCAAGTGGGCTCTTTGACTTAGTCAATAATCTCAAGCTTGAGCTTGCAAGACTTGTTCATCCTAGCTTTGGTTAAATGACCATCTTGACCTTGGTCTAAATCGTCCAAGACCATACAAGGGGGTGACACGTGTCACCCTCCCATTCGTCGTAATATTTCGTTTCCCGACATTTCCATAATTCCGATAAATTTTTACTAGTCTCAAATCTTAACGTTTTTTAGTTCTTACGTACGTTCTTATAAACATGTCTTGGAATTATGGGGTGTAACATATTTACTCCCATTATCAATATGTCATATACATATTTAATAGTGAAGGCAATACTCACATCTTTGTATTTACTATAAACACAGGGATCCTCTTTGCTTCTGACAAAATCAAATGACTTGATAGCCTTGTCGAAGCAATGTTCTAACTCCTCGAGGCTTGCTTAAGCCCATGGACTTTTGTAGCTTACATACATCATTTGGTTTGGACATAGATGAAAAACCCTCAGGTTATTTCATATGCACTTCCTCAACTAGATTACCATAGAGGAAAGAGGTTTTGACGTCCATCTGCCAAATGTCATAGTCATAATATGCATATATAAATGCTCAAAATCTGAATGGACTTAATCATAGCAATATGTGAAAAGGTTTCATCATAATCGACCTCAGGCCGTTGATTATAACCTTTAGCCACCAACCTTGCTTTATAAGTTTGTACCTTGCCAAATGTATCTATCTTCCCCTTGAAGACCCATTTGCATCCTATGAGTTTAACCCCAGCTGAAAAATCAACCAAGTTTCACACTTGATTGATGTACATAGTTTCTATCTCAGATTTCATGGCTTCTTGCCATCTCTTCGAATCGATGTCCGACATTGCTTCGCTATAGGTTGTAAGCTCATAAGTATCGGGAATATCTATCTCACTCTGTGTTTCCACAAAGATTTAGTCTTTCAGGAGGATGATGAGTCCTAGTGGACCTACATAGTTTATTATTTTGCAGTTCAGTTCTTAGTATGTTCTAACTGTGAGAGGGTTCTTATGTGTTGGATAATCCACCAACTTGAGAGCTTTCAAGAATATCATTTTCATGTATTTTCTGAATGGGAGTAGGTGCAACCATTGTATCTACTCCCAAAGGATGTGTACGAGGATCTTGCATTTATGCATTGTTCCTCGTAACACTCGTACTGGCTGAAGGGCATACTTGAATTACCCAATCTTCGCCAAAAACTCCCACTGAATTCCTACCTTGGTCATTCAGCAAGGATTCAACCTCTATGTTATCTCGCGGTTCTTGAATTTCTTCAAGTTCTATCTCTGTACAACTCTGATCTTTGTTTACATATTCCTCTTCAAGGAAAATTGCGTTCCTGGAAACAATGACCTTCTATTCGTTAGAAAGATAGAAGAAGTATATCTTAGTTTCCTTTGGATACCCCACGAAGTAACATTTCTCACTTTTGGATTCCAACTTGTCAGTGAGCATCTTGTTAACATATGTAGGGCACCCCCATGGTCACATATGTTTAAGAGCTAGCTTTTTGTCACACCATATCGCATAGGGTGTCTTTTCTACTGACTTGGAAGGAACCCTATTCAGAACATATATTAATGTTTGTATAGCATGTCCCCAAAGGTATATCGGTAGAGCTGGGAAGCTCATCATGGATCGAACCATATCCAATAAGGTTCGGTTTCTCCTTTTGGCAACATTATTTATCTGTGGTGTTCCAGAAGGTGGCCACTCTGATTGGACTCCATGTAGCTTTAAGTAATCTAGAAACTACTTGCTCAAGTATTCACCTCTTTGATCATATCGAATGGTCTTGATACTTGTTGCGAGTTGTTTCTCTACTTCAGACTTGTACTCTTTGAACTTTTCGAATGTCTCAGATTTGTATTTCATAAGATACACATATCCATATCTTGTGAAGTCATCAGTAAAAGTAATGAAGTAAGGGAAACCTCCCTTATCTTGAGTCGAGAATGGTCTACATACATCAGTATGTACCAACTCACGCACCTCCTTGGCTCGCACACTTTTCCCAGAAAGTGTCTTGTTGGTTATCTTACCTTTCAGATAGGATTTGCAGTTACCATAAGACTCCAAGTCAAATGGTTCGAGGTAGTCAAGCTTCCTCAACCTTACTATCCTTGTTTTTTTTATATGGCCAGTCTACAATGCCATAGGTAGGTAGAGTTTCTATTACTTCTCTTAGCTCATTTATTTTGTACATTGAATATTTATCGACTACAATTTAGTGTATATAATCCATCCACAAGAGGAGCAGTTCTATATATAACATTATCAAAAGACAATGCTTGACTGCCATTATAAATATATGAGGAAAAAGCCTCCATGTCCAAAACAGGGATAAAAATAATATTCCTCATTAACGAGGGTACATAGTAACAATCATTTAACACTAGACAATATCAGAAGGCAAATTTAATCTATAAGTTCCTACGCGCTCAACATCCACTCGTGCTCTATTTCCAACGCGTAGGTCTACCTCTCTTGGTATAACCTTCCTGTTGTTAGTTTTCCCCATCACATTTGTAAAAATGTGTGAGCCAGAATTGGTATCCAATACCCAGGAATGAGAGTTATTTATAGACATATTTATTTCAATGACGTACCTTGTCCACTAGAGGTAGAAGCACCTAGTGATTTTCCTCCTGGTGCAGTGCAGTCCTTCTTCCAATGTCGTTTCTTGTTGCAGTTGAGGTATACTGTTACACCCCGTAGTTCCAGGACATGTGTTTAAGAGAATGTACGACTTTAAAAATTGAAACGAAAGAAGGATTGCTTTTTCCTACGAAAAATGATTTCGAGCCTCGGGAAGGAAAATTGTTCGTTAATGAGAATTGGGTTCTCAGAATTTTTATTTGAGACTGTTGAAATTTATCGGAATTATGGAATTCTATTTTCAGAGTTGGATACGTGGGGCCCACCCGAGGAATTTTACGTTTTTGTGGGGCCCACGAGGTTTCCGGTACTTTGACCAATTATGAAAATTTCGGGAAACGAAATATTTTAGACCAATGGGAGGGCGACACGTGTCACCCTCCACATGGGCATTGTTGGATGAATAAAAATGGACCAAGTCAACTAAAAAAATGTAGCTTGAGATAATTGACCCAATCCTAGCCATCCATTTGGTTTAATCCAAACCCTTGATTGTAGTATATATCTACACTAGTGCAAGACCATTTCCATACTTAGAAAAAATTCAAGAACATTTTCTTGTCTTAAGAGCTCTCGGCCAAAGGGTCTTATTGAGAGAAATTTTTTGCAATTGTGGATCATAATTCACAAGACTTCAACCCAAGGTTCCTAAGGGTATTGTAAGGATATCTCAATAGAAAGATCCCGGAAAAACGACATTTTTACGTTAGTCGCAAGGCAAAACCCTAAGGTGTTCTTCAACTTTGAAGATGAAACTTGAAGAGGAGTTCTTCATGAGCTTCTAAGGAGTGCTTGAAGCGGATTGAAACATAAGAAGAGGAGCTAAAAGTTGCTAAGGATCGACTTTTACGCTTGAACATTATTTGGGCTAAATGAGGTAATAATCTTCGTCTTACTATTGTAATTGAAGTTTCCATGTTATGATAAGTTAGAAATGAGCATGTGATATATGTTATGAAGATTGATAAGTGTTATGGAATTTTAGAAGCTCAAAGATCGAAAATGGCATGTTAGCCGTTAAGATTATTATTCAAGTTAATTATTAATTACGATCGTCGTATGTTATTGAGAGAAAGGAATATAGTTGTTGTAATTGTTATTATGTATATAACATGTTGAAATAACAACTTGGATTGAAAAGGAATCGAACGGGAATTGACATTGTTGTAGGCATGGATTGTAGCCGAGAATTGCACTTATTATTGGACAGTTTTATATTAATTGTGGGGCAGAATTTTACACGTCCTGTTAGGCGTGTAATCCCCTTTGTATTTTCCGAATTGTTGGGCCTTAAATGTGGCGTTTGGTTATTGATTTTCGGGCCTTGAAAAAGGTGGAAAAGTATGTAGAAACAAAGGAAGTGCTGTCCGATTTTCCGTAGAATTTGGTGACTTTACACTTAAAATATTCTACGTTTGAAGCTAGAGGTTAATAGACATATTATGACCCTTATAGGTTAAAGTACTACGAGTAGAGTATTCTACTTGAAGGGTGGAAAAGCTAGCAAGGTTATAATACTTTGGAGCATTTTGCTACTTGTCGATGATCATCGCGAGGTATGTGAACCTCTTCCTTCTTTTGACATGATTCTATGTATGAAATATACATGTGGTACTAGTTCATGATTCCTTCTACTCTTAGAAGTTAAGAGGTATGTATGTTGATTTACTCTATGTAAAAGATACGTCTAAGTTATCCTAAGTTCTTACCAACTCTTATGGGGGATGTTGGTAAGAGTCGTTAGGAAGTATTTGGAGTCAAGTTGACTTTGCTAAGTTACTGCACGAATGAGAATAAGTATCGAACAAGCCACTGCAGCGTTAATAAAAGAAAATGTATCGTCAATCAATTAAATAAAAATGAGTAGAATTCTCTATCTGCATAGAAGCTAAGATAAGACAAAATTGTATTACATTTTCTAGATCATGACTGCTTTAATAAGATCGTTATGAACTAGTATAGCCTATTCACAACACATAAAAGTATATATTACTTAATTTAAAAAGTTTACGTATGAAGTTTTAAGACTATGAGCCTTAAATTCTTAAAAGGTTAAGAGACTTTATTTTTCAAGTTATGGGACTTGATTCTTAAAGGAAGAAATGACTTGATTTAAAAGTATAGAATACTTGATTTGGAAAGTATTGATTTCTTGACATTCTAAAGATAAGAGACTTGTTTTCTAAGTAAGAAATTTGATTTCTAAAGTTAAGAGACTCGAAGTATTTTGAAAGCTATGTAACTTGATTTGAAAGTATAAGTCTCTTGGTTATAAAAGGAATGAATTTGTCTAAGACATAAAGAGTTATAACGGCTTTATGGGAAATTGGTTATAACAACTTTATGGAAGGTTAAATGAATGGTTTTTCTCTAGTAATGTAAATAATAATATGACTTGATACTACGGTTATTAGTATCTTGGAAGTTTTATATGAAAAATGAGTCATTTGAAAAGAGTAGAAGTACGTAGTACTTTGAGTTAATTTCCCGGATTTTATAATGACATGTTAGTGCCTTAAGTAAACTAAAATGGGGGTGTATATAAATAAGGTTAATAAGAAGTTAGGGGATTTCTTAACTTTCTTATGTTATGTATGATAAGCCGTTAGTGCTTATGTTATGTATGATAAGCCGGTAGCACTTATGTTATGTATGATAAGTCGGTAGCGCTTATGTTATGTATGATAAGCCGGTGGTGCTTATGTTATGTATGATAGCCTTTGGTGCTAGTGTTATGAGTATAAATGCGGGGTAAACCCCCAAGATGTTATACACCTCCTGAGTATAAATGCGGGGTAAACCCCCAAGACGTTATACACCTCCTGAGTATAAATGCGGGGTAAACCCCCAAGACATTATACACCTTCTGAGTATAATTGCGGGGTAAACCCCCAAGACATTATACATCTCCATGGATTTTCTACCCATGATGCGAGCATGACGTATATGCTCATTGCGGGCCCGTAGGGCCTAAGCGGGTGAAATAGTCCTGTGCGGGTGAAATAGTCCTATGCGGGGCAAATTGTCCTATGCGGGTCCACAAGACCCTTGCGGGTGAAATAGTCCCAGGAGTAGGATTGCCAAATGATACTATGGGCAGGTGGCCCTAAGTTGGTCATAAGCTTCCTATTTTTATGCAGTATACCTTTATGGACAAATTTATGTGACTTTATCGCGTCCCAGATTGGGCCGGGCAGTATACCTTTATGGGCAGACTTATGTGACTTTATCGCGTCCCAGAATGGGCCGAGCAGTATAGGCGTCCCTCCAGAAAGGGCCGGATTATGTTATGCAAGATAAGTAAGTTATATGGTTATGAACTTAATGATTTCTCCTAAGTATGTATGTAAGAATTTGACTATCACTCTTATTGAAAAATGGGAAAGGATAATGATGTACGATTAAGTTCATGAGGTGTAATGGCATGGTAGGATCTGGTATTTACTTTTTATACTTGCCCTGTCATTCTTTTGTACAGTTATGATCTGTTTACTGTACCTTATTTCCGTTCCATATTCGGTACCTGTGTACTGACCCCCTTCGGGGGGCTGCGTTCATGTCCGCAGGTTTAGGTACATAGTTGTGGATCCACGAGCTTAGGATCCTGGTTCAGCATTTTGAGATGGCTCCAATATTCCGGAGCTTGTCATTATGGCTAGGAATATTCAGGGGTACGGTGGGGCCTTGTCCCGCCACAGTTGTTATGTTAAAACTCTTAGAGGTCTGTAGTCACATATTGTGAGTCAGTTTGTAAAGGAAAGGAGGCAACTGCTTCAGTTATGTATTTATATATCCAGGAAGGTAGCCTTATCGGCTAACCTGTTGATTTTATTTCTGTTGATTTATTTTATAAGTTTCATGTATGTTCCGCTGATTATCTCTTATGTATACCTGTACGGGTGCCCAGGTAGGGCACCAGTCGCGGCCCGGGGTCGGGTCGTGACACATACATCCTTAGCTGAAGCTAAGGCTTCATAGCTGAGGGCGAAGCGACTGCTTTGCCCTTCTTCTTCTGCCATTCCTTACCTTTCAGTTTGAGCCGGCTAGTAGAGCTCACCATAAGCATAGCTTTGCCTTTGGTAGTTGAAGATTCAACGGTCTTGAGCATGTTGTGCAGCTCCAGAAGACTCGCCTTCGTTCCATTCATATTGTAGTTTACAATAAAATTCTCGAACGAACGAGGAAGAGAGTTCAGGACGAGGGTGGAAGCGACGTTGTTCTACAACTTTATACCAATCGAGGCCAACCTTTCTATCAGTCCTATCATCTTCAACACATGTTCAGTTACTTGATCCACTTAATTTAGCTTACATTTGAAGAGTTCTATCAACAACTCATATTCCATAGTTTGGTACTGAGAGTCATAGATGTCACGACCCTATCCGACGGGTCGCGACTAGGCGCCCTAATTGGATGCCATTACTGACCTGTCATACATAGTCCATTTGATACCAAATAAAATTTCGGCAGCATAACGCTGCATCTACAACATATACCCGAATAGACGAGTCGGTCAGGCTGTCTTTACATAAGGTACCGCCTCGGAGGAGTCACAACTAACTGATATAATATAATAAGCCGACAAGGCTGCCACCAACATAAGGGAACATCCCAAACAGAAATACGAAAGCATGGCCAAACAAACACGTCTACACTCCTCATAAATCAACCCACGACTGTCTACAGACCTCTAGGAGTACAAAAATGACATATGACGGGACAGGACCCCGTCGTGCCCAAGATATACATAAGTCTGAAATATAAGAGTGCATGCAGAAGTGGTAGCTCCGGAACAAGGGAGCTCTTTAACAGCTGGTAGATGTCCTAAACTGGAGGGTCACCTAACCGATCACCTGTACCTGCGGGCATGAACGCAGCCCCCCGAGGAAAGGGGGTCAGTACGAAATAATGTACTGAGTATGTAAAACATGAACTACTGTAAGGAGGATTGTAACTGGCCAGAAGATACATGAAACATATATGAAAAATCAGAGATACCAATGCAACTGTACCATATGAAAAGAAAGTCATGCATGTCTAACAATCATCATAATCAAGATCATCTCCGTACATATAACTACCCGGCCCATCCTGGGACTCGGTCCTCATGCTTTATACATATAACTACCCGGCCCATTCTGGGACTCGGTCCTCATACTGCGTACATATAACTACCCGGCCCATTCTGAGACTCGGTCCTCATTTTCCGTGAATATAGCTACCCGGCCCATTCTGGGACTCAGTCCTCATAACATACAATCACAACTTACACAAGTAGAATATCATGAGAAATCATATGCAATACAAATCATCATCTGAGACTCCATGTAATAATCATGTGCATTTCAAATCATCATATAAGACTAAATGAAATAATCATATGCCTTTTTAAATCATCATATAAGACTGAATAGAATAATCATATGCCTTTTTAAATCATCATATACGACTCAATGGAATAAGTAAAATAAACTATCCTTTAGAAAATCAAGGCACGATCTCCTGAATCATTTTAAAACATCTTTTGGGAAGTCAAAGCACTTTTCATATCATATATCCTTTTATTAAAACTAGACTTTGAAGGAATCACGTACGTCCGCCGTACTTTCATTAAAATCATGCCAGAAGAAAGAAGGAAGATTTTCACAACATCATGCCAAAGAAGGAAAGGATAGTCTCACATACCTCTTGGTCGAACTAGCCAACTCACTATTTAGGATATGTCTCGTCTAGTAATTCAACCTATAATAATGGTAACACGTTCGTCAATTCTTAGGATTACTAGCGTACTTTATATCGAATGACGACTTCATATTTCTATAAAAATTTGGGCAGCATTTCCTCTGTTTATATGCACTTCCACAATTAACCAACAAGCCAATCAGACCAACAACAAGTCATAACTCCAGCGTATATTAAAACAGTTCCATCTACTCGACATATATACCCCAATTATCCATCCTTTTTCTTTACACTTATGGAATATATTCAAAGTAGCAATCAAGGTGATTAATACACCTATTTATCATGTTCCCTCAAATAATCCAATCTTATAGCAATTTCGAGAGGCCAAGAATGCAAAATCACCTTTCTATACGTTACTTCCTTTTAGACATGTAGTGGTAATTACCATAACATTTATGCATGTTCATAACTTATATTTTCATCGTCATAATTCTACCAAAACAGTCCCTTAAGATTACAACAAAACATGTTCAATAATTTCCATGGAATTTAGGCCAACAACAATAAGAATTCCAATTCTTCTCTTAATTTCTTAATATCAAATTTCTTCTTTTATATTCCAACATTTTCCTTTAATAAATCACAACTTACACAAGTCCATTACTTCAATTACAACAACATGCAACTTCAATTATATCTTAGGGAAAAGAATTATTACCTTAATTTAAGCACAAACAACCCCTATTTCGATCCGTGCCCCTTTGTCCGAATACCCATTGTTTTATCAATTTTTCTTGCCCAATTCTTCAGTTCTTCAACTCCAATTGAACATTCATGTGTTCTATAATGTTACTCCATCATTCTAACATTTCTTCCACAAATTCGTCTCAAAAATCCGAAAATTGAGGCTCAAATCGCGGGCAGCAGTGGTGAAATGTCCACTGTTCTGTCAGTCGAACTTGTAACGTCCATAACTCTCTACTCCGATGTCATATCGACGAGAGGTTTGTTGCGTTGGAAACTAGACTCGACAAAATTCATTTTAGGCTTTTGAAACACCTAAAAAGTCTTAATATACTAGGAGATATACCTCTCCAAAGTGGAATAAAAATCTGCCCAACAGTCCCGAAATCAGCCCACTGCTTCGTCGATTTCTTCCCCAATCTTTCACTTTTTCAACTCCAAATTGACATGCATGAATTCCACAATTTAATCCATCATTCCTTACGTATTTTTCTTCCAAAATTTCGTCCAAAACTGGAAAATCTGTGCAGTTTTGTTTCGGTCCAGTGGCTGCGTTTTTCCACTGTTTTGGGGCTGATTCTTTGCTTCAAATTTTGTAGAATGATTTAATCTTGGAAGAGGATGTTGTTCTAGTTCTTCACTTAGTTATGGAGGTAAGGAAAAATCTGATTTGGGAGGAGGTTTGGAGAGGTTTTGAAGAGAAGAGAGAAGGTTTGAAATGAAATAAGAATTAGAAATTGAAAGGTTAATAATATGTAAGGGCAAAAATCTGAATTTTCTTAATTCCACTTTGACCCCATTCTCTTAATTGTCTACTTAATTTAATCCCTCAAGTACAAATTAAAGCTTGGGTCCCACTACTTTTAAATCTTAAAAATCTCATAAGACCTCGTATCCTCGTTGTCGTAGCTTAATTAATACGTTACTAATCCATAACGGAAATATACAGTTATCATTATAAATTTCCAATGTCACACCCGTTGTGACCAACTTTTTTCCGGAATCACATCCTCTTGCTTACTAATTTTTGTATTAACATATGTAAGTATACTTATTTCCAATACTTGCTTCTTGTTTCCTTAATGACGTTCTTAATTATCGTCTTAATCTTATGAGGTGTAACAATAGAGAATCTTCAAGTGTTCGAGCATTTCGTTAGGGCCCATGTTCTCGTGTTATC
Source organism: Przewalskia tangutica (assembly GCA_029844215.1). Taxonomy (NCBI): domain Eukaryota; kingdom Viridiplantae; phylum Streptophyta; class Magnoliopsida; order Solanales; family Solanaceae; genus Przewalskia; species Przewalskia tangutica. The sequence continues at coordinate 135,474,579 of CM056718.1, read as the reverse complement.
TCTGAAGCTCCACTGACATGGAATAAAACATCATGCATTATGCTAAAGTGGCGTCATATATGTCAATTGGCCTTTAAAGAAATGGTTGTAGAGGCCTGGAATCAACAGATCACGTGTCATGCTATGTTTAGAGAATGGAAGAGACTACAAGTAATACAACAAACTTCTAAACAACTGAATAGAAAAATGTCTTCCTAGGAGATAAGATTAGAGTCCCTTCAGAATTAACTAGATAATGTACAAAAGGCATTGGAGGATGACTTGTTTAATCCCTAGTTGATCAAGGAAGAAAGAGAAATTAACTTGTAATTGGAATACTGAAGTCACATACATGATAGGGTCTTCAGGCAGAAATCTAGGCTAGTTGGATTCAAACTCGAAATACTTTCATGTTTCCCTTAAGGCTAGGCAGTCAATGAGTAGAGTATCTTTCATTTGTAATGATAAAGGTGACATCTTAACTGACCTACAACTCATCCATCAAGAATTTATTCACTTCTTTAAGGGGTTGTTGGGACAAACTGCTGATGAATTGCCATGCTTGGATAAAATGATTGCTAGAGATGGGCCTTGTCTCTCTTATGACCAAAAATAATAATTGTTGCAACTAGTTACAACTGAGGATGTGGCACAAGTCCTCAAGGAGCTGCCAGCTGATACGTCACATGAGATTGATGGCTTTCCAGTTGAGTTTTTCAAAAAGTTTTGGAACTTGTTGGGAGAAGAGGTTATTGGTGTTTCGTTGGATTCGTATACGCAGTGGAATTTGAAAATTTGTGTTTCAAACCCAACAAGCGACGAATTGTAGGATGATTATGTAGTAATGTAAAACATGTAAATGCATAATGTGTTTATAACCGTAATACTTTAATAGAATACTTACGTTTTGGAAACTCTGGAGTCTTTAAGTAATTCTGAGGGTGCGCACGCAATTGATCCTCGACAACAAGTTCCTATAACTCTGATGTTTACCTCATTCGAACATATAGGAAATTCGGCAGAGGTTCTGTCACACCCCGAATCCCGGGCCCGTGACTGGTGCCCTACCTGGGCACCCTTCTAATCATACATCATAAGTAAAACGCGGAAGATAAATATCACTTTTTTTTTCTTAAAACAAAGGCAAAGCCGAATAGACTGCCACCATACATACATACATAACAAAAGAACTTACATCTTTTCAAAATACAACCCACATACATGACTACAGACTTCTAAGAGTTTTGACATAACAACTGTGACGGGACAGGGCCCCGTCATACCCCTGAATGTACATAATCTACAACAACAGGTATTCATACCAAGAGATAAGCCTCCGGAGTGAATGAAGCTTTTACCCAAAACTGAACAGAGATCCTAAGAGCGAGGATCACCAACCTGTGTACCTAATACCTGCAGCATTTAACGCAGCCCGGGCGGGGTCGATAATAGGTACCGAGTATGGAACGAAAATAAGGTACAGTAAACAAATCATAACTGTACAAAAGAATGACATGGGCAAGTATAAAAAGTAAATACCAGATCCTACCGCGCCATTACAACTCATGAACTTAATCGCACATTATTATCTTTTCCCATTTTCAATAAGAGTTATAATCAAATTCTTACATACATACTTAGGAAAAATCATCAAGTTCATAAACACATAACTTACGTATCTTGCATAATATAATCCGACCCTTTATGGAGGGACGTCTCATTTTGGAGTTCACTTTGATTATCCATACGTGATAACGTAACCCGACCCATTTGCGGGACACGGTGAAGTCATAAAAAGTCTTCCCACGAATGTATACTGCCCGGCCCATTCTGGGATGCGGTGAAACCATAAAAAGTCTTCCCACAAAGGTATACTGCCCGGCCCAGTCTGGGACGCGGTGAAACCATAAAAAGTCTTCCCACAAAGGTATACTGCCGGGCCCAGTCTGGGACGCGGTAAAGCCATTTATGTCTGTCCACAAAGGTATAATGCCCGGTCCATTTCTGGGACACGGTAAAGTCATATAAGTCTGCCCATAAAGGTATACTGCTCGGTCCATTTCTGGGACACGGTAAAGTCACATAAGTCTGCCCATAAAGGTATACTGCCCGGTCCATTTCTGGGACGCGGTCCACACATAAAGGACTGTACACATAAAGGACTGTACACATAAACTATCACAAACAATTATGTGTCATATAAAATCCTCTTCTTACTTCTCGCTAAGTCGTTATAACAACTTCCCATAAAGCTATTATAACAACTTTTCATTTTAGAGAACTTAAGACACTTTATCACATCTTCCTTTTTAATAACACTAAGACATTTTCATAACTTGAAACCTTAGGGAAACTAAACCCAAAGTACTACGTACATACATACTTATAAAAGAATCATAACATGCAAGATTAGGGAGTTGGACCCAACATACTACGTACATACATACACATAAAAGAATCATGCCACACCTTCTCTTTTAAATCAATAAACTTCTTCTTTTTAAAACTCAAGTTACATACTCTTTCGAAATCAAGCCTCTTAACTTTTGAAATAAATCATGGAAGCCATACTTTTTAAATCAAGTCATTTCTACCTTTAAGAATCAAGTCCCATAACTTGAAAAATAAAGTCTCATAACCTTTTAAGAAATCAAGATTCATAGTCTTAAAACTTCATAACATAAACTCTTTAAAATCAATTTACTTACTTAAATTAAATCAAGTCACATAGCTTTAAATCAAACTTCATAACTGCCTAACAATTCTTACCAACGTCTCCCGTAAGACTTGGAAAGGATTTAGGATAACTTAGACATGCCCTTAACATAGAATCAACAACATGAATACTTCTTAACTTCTAAGAGTAGGAGGAATCATGAAATAATATCATAAGGATATTTCATACGTAGAATCATGCCAAAAGAAGGAAGAAGTTCACATACCTCGCGACGACTATCGACAAGTAGCAAAATGCTCCAAAGTACTTCAACCTTGTTAGCTATTCCACCCTTCAAGTAGAATACTCTACACGTAGTACTTCAACCTATAATAACCACAATATGTCTATCAACACCTAGCTTTTTAACGTAGAATAATACTAAGTGTAAGGTCTCTTATTCTACGAAAAATTGGGCAGCATTTACTTTGTTTCTACGTACTTTTCCACCTTTTTCAAGGCAATTAACAACCAATTTCCTGCATACATACAAGTCTAAAACAGCCCGTAAAACTGCCACAAAACTGCACCAAAATATTCCAAATTCTAGCCCATTCTCGGCTTCTAACAACAACAACATAAGCCTTCCTTAAATCCATTATACTTCAAGTCATACATCCACTTATACATAATTCATACCAATATTTAATGACATGAATCCCTTCAACATATGACATGAAATTAATGAAGGTAACAACGACATTAATCAACGAAAGCTTAAGGCGACAAAACTGTCCAAAATTATCACAACAACTTCCACCTTCCAAAGATCCTTTTTCCTTAATTCTTTATGATTCAAATTACATTTCGACACTTACATGTACTCCATAACACATATTACTAACATGATTACTTCATTTTGACATGCGACAAGTGAAGTTAACAACGATTATAACCAACGAATCCAACGACGCCGAAACCCCCTAGTCTCGGCTTTAACATAAAATGGGACAAGTACACCTTATTTTCCATATCTTCCTTAACACAAGTTCATCTACTATCCATAATAATGAGTAAAATCAACTTACATCAAGGGAATAAGGACATTACCTCAAAATGCCCAAAATTAATCCAAGTTCCAAGTCGGTTCTCCGGATAGTCTTAGCTCCAAATCTTTACGTTCCAATCCACTCCAAGCAACCCTTAGGAGCTTATGAAGAACTCATCTTCAAGTTCTAGCTCAAGCTATGAAAAACCCCTTAGGTTTTCATGTTGCGACTAACGTAATAACGTAGTATTTTCGGGATTTTTGTGTTGGGTTATCCTTAGAATACCTCTAGGGATCTTAGGTTTGAATATTGGGATTTATCATCAACTTTTGAAGAATTTTTGTCTTCTAAGAGAGCTCAAAACCGAGAGCCTCACTATGAGCACCAAAGTTTCTTGATTTTTTTTCTAAGTATGAAATGCTAGTTTTTCACTAGTAGTAGAAGATATATATAATGCATTCAAGGGCTAAGATTTAACCAAATGTGTGGTCAAGATGTGGTCAAATATGTCAAGCCAACCTTGACTACTTGACTTAGTCAATTCTTTTCTTCATCCAACATAAGCATGTGGAGGGTGACACGTGTCGCCCTCCCGTTGGTTCATAATATTTCGTTTCCCGAAATTTCCATAATTGGTCAAAATATCGAAAACCTTGTGGTCCCTACAAAAAAGTAAAATTTCTCGGGTGGGCCCCACGTGACCAAATCCGAAATTAAAATTCCATAATTCTAATAAATTCCATAGTCTCAAATAACAAATATGAGAACCCAATTCTCCCTAACCAACATTTTTCCTTAAGAATAACAAATCTTCCTTTCGTTTAAATTTTTAAAGTCTCATTTCCTTACGTACTCTCTCGTCTCACTGCCTTCGAATTTACGGGGTGTAACAGGTTCGAGAGAGAGTTTAATTCTAGATCTCTAAGATTTAGAATAATATGAATAATCTTGTGTATTCTTGTGTGTTGATTAATGAATAGACGCCCTCTATTTATAGTTGTATTTTAGGTTTAAAACGCAACTAGGGTTTCTCGTGGGCTAGGCCTAGAAAATGAGGTGCAATGGGTTAGTTAGAATGACCCTCTACCTGACCGGCGTCATGGCCCTCGAATTCCAGTGTGGGACGTCGTCTCATTTTCATTTTAATTAAATCTGAAATCCAATTTCGACTTAATTAAATAATCATTGTTCATTCCAATGTCTCGATTATAAATTGAGCATTTATATTCTCTCATTACATCCTTAGATTAAAAGAACAATTGACATAGTGTTACCCTACAAGCCTTCACATATCGACCTAAGCATATTAGGGTTGTCACACCTTTTTTCGACCGAGACAAATTCAGCGAATCACTGCTTAGAAAATGTTAGAAAAAATGCTAATAGGCTAAAAATGCTAAAAGGGTTCGTGGTGTCGCCACCTAATTAGTTTGGGTGAATTAGGACACCTAAATGTTAACTAAGTCAAGTCAACATTAACTCCATTTAAATGGTCTGCAAAACTATGTGAGATTCTGAGTAAGGGTTATTTATTAATCTAGAGAGAAGGGGTTAGGCATCCTCTAAGATCCGCTAACTTGCGGTTGTCCTGCCAAACCCAGGTTGATTATTATGCTAGAGAAAATGCATGCTTTAAAGGTATTTAAAAAGCAAGCCTGATGCAAGTTGTTTTATAAAGATGCATTTGGATAATAATTTATAAGACTTGTGCTATAAAAATACACATAAAGTTTAAAGTAGGCATTTATGTTATTTATAAGAAAATGATGCAAAGTTGGTTTATTGACTAAATGCATGTATTTACTTGAAAATTTGATTTTTTATATATGGCATAGTGCAAAAAGACGATTATCATTTGGCGAAGTTTAGTCATGCATGACAAGCCCAAAATAATTAACTTAAAGGGAAACAAATTTCTAATATCCAACTACTGCTAATCTATTGATTCAAGATTTAATTATTCTAAGTGTTCTAATAATTAATGTAGCATTAGACAATTAATTACAACAAATGAATGAGGGTGGGATAGGAAACCAATAAAAGGCGACTCGAAGGAGTGGCGATGTAATTCCGCCTGTGGTTTGGAATTTCTGACGCGAATAGCAAGATGCACACAAATACGGGTGAATGTAGATCTTCAATTGATGGAAGGCGCGATGAGTCTCACAATGAGACTCTTCATTCGGCTCCGATGCATTTCATGTAAAAGAAAAAAAAAGAAAAAAAGAGATAAGGATTAGTACCTATCCTAACCTTGTCAAATAATAAGCATTTATATAAAAATTAAGCAGCTGATAAATTACTTCATTTTTTCACAGGAAAATGCAGGTCCAAGCATACGGCACTTCAGATTTGAAAACAAGGGGGACAGGCTACATACAATGATCCCAACTATTTCTGATTTAAAGGAAAATGGGTAGGCCTAGGACGTAAACTCTTTTAGATTTAAAAGGAGAAACTGATTAGCCCAATGCGTGCAACAAACCCATTTATACGAACATGTAAGTAAAATTGATATATTAAGGATATTCACTATATACATACATATTCCGACTGTAAAAAAAAAACAGGGCAACCTGAATATGCAAATACGTGTATGATCATATCTATATACCCTGTATATTCCTTAAGGCATACTATTCCTAAACAGACTTATGGGTGTAGTCAAATCCTTTTGGTAATATTCAGTTAATTACGAAAGCATTCACGCAGATTAGTAAACATACCTTACAAATCACGATCTCGGAGGCGGAACAACATTATATTCATTGCCTACTCCATCTCAACTATTCTAAACAAATATAACAGGTTGCAAATAATCAAAACGTGATTGTGACTGCTTCTACAAACATATATATCCACATGACACTACCTCCACCGACGGAATGAATCCAATTTACATATTCAGGTAAACCACAGATTACTACCTAGCAAACATCACAGAAATATATGTATATAAAATAACAGAGAGACGTATTAACGGACGCGTCAACATGAGTGAGCTAACACAAATTTAACACCCAAACACACAGAAGATACAAAATGGACCGAGGGGAATTTAAGTTTACCTTCTCCGAACAGCGAACCGAGGCAGTGTATCAAGTCGTCGATCCACTCGGGGTTTTGTTGCTATGCGATTGGTAAGGGGGAGACTTTGAGTGACTTTGCTTTCGCTAGAGTTCGTTTATGCTATACAGAACAGGGTTTCTGGATTCGAAGTAAGGGGTATGCACGCCTAAGATTCTAATTGTTTTGGGGGGTCTCTGCTAAGTTTTTGTGTACTCCAGAAGGTATCGAACCTTTCCCTAAGTTCTAAAAGTAGCTCCATATTTATACCCAATTTCTAGGATTCGAAATGGTAACTGGAAAATCTGAGAGATTTTCTTTTGATTTCGGTGAGTTTGAAAAATATAAGGGATGATTTTGGTATGACTTGCAACGATTATGGTAAGGATTTCATGTGATTATGGTAAGGAGATATTCTGGTTATGTATTCCCCAACCGGAAAATCCGGCGGGGATCCTGCGAACGCGTTGGTGAAGAGGAGAGGGTGCGACGACTTTTCTTGGGGCTTCTTACGTTTTAGGTTTTTTCTTGGGCGATGGGGGTGAAGGGGAATAAAGGTTGGTGGGCCGTGGGTTGGAGAGTGAAAGTGGGCCGACGGGTTTATGGGCTGCTGAGAATTAAAGGGTAGGCTGAGGGTATTATTTAATTAGTGTATTAGTTTTAATGTTATGTTTTAATTAATGGGAAATAAGTGGGGGTTTAAATTATTATTAATATGATTTTAGATGCTTTATTAATTTTAGCTTGGATTTAAATTATTACAATAATAAATGCGGGCGTGCTATTTAATTAGTGCTTAATGTTTTATAATGCGAGGCCGTTATTAAAATCTTATTTATTATGCATGCTTTGTTAAATTAAAATTAAATTAATAGGGGGTTTCAATTGCTTATGAAATTACTTTGGATATTAATAGATGTGGATATAATTTTAAGGAATGCTTGATGCGATGCCATTATTAAATTATTTACCTATTTACATATTTATTATTATTAAAATTATTAGGGCTTAAACTATGAATAATATTTATGCGAATGCGGACGTGAGACTCAAAAAATGTTTAATACTCTACGTAAAATGCGGTGCCATTATTAAATCGCTTATTTATGCATGTATTAATGTTTTTATTGTTGCATTTTATTATTATAAAATTGTTAAACTTATTTTAAAAAATTAGTGCACTTTTATAGTTAATGACTGGACGGGAGGGTCAAAATTGAGTGTCAACAAGGGTCTACACGAAACTCCTACACGGTGCCGGAATACGAACTCAATATGTGAAGTATATTTACACGAATCTGGTAAACTAAACCTCTATGTGGGAAGATAAAATTCTTTCATTCACACCGCACTCGATCAAGCTTAGGATTTGTCAAGTGTCTATCCAAATGTCTTGATCATTATATCTCATCTATATTGGTTGACAACAAGACCATATCTTAGATATGTCTATTGCATTGGTCAATGACTTATTCAATCCAATATCACTGAGAAGATGAGTGTTCTCTCGAATATACATTCGAGGAATGAATCCTAATCTTGGCTCAACTACCACCTTTAATCCACATTGTAATGTACCCAATACAAGTCGTATCTCAACCTATAAGGAATTTGAGCTTAGGATAGGATCAAAGTATATTACTCTGTAAACAAGGTGTGTATCGACCTCAAGTCTAAGGACTTCTATCTCCCACACGCTGATCATACTTTATACATGTATAACAAACAATATATCAGCAGGGTATACCAATACTTCTAAAGTATCTATGTGTCTATCACGAGTATCTGTTACTCGTAGCAGGTGAGACATACTACATCCTATAAAGATATGATGCAGATCACATGTTGACTTATCACATATCATCGATATCCCATTCTCGATGATCCTTAGTCGAGGCTATTTTAAGAGTTACGTTATAATATTAATATCTCACACTATTAATAACAACGTAACCTCTAGGGATGCATATTATAGAATATCATAAACAATCAACTAATAATTCAATAATTGCAAATGCCAAAATATTTATTTTCATTAATAATAATACGAATGTGTATAAATTACATTTATCCTAATACAGATTGTCTTTAGGACATACATATACTTTCAGAGGTAACCACTGTTTTATTAGATTTATTTGAGAATGGTAAACTTCTTAAAGATGTCAATTGTACAACTATAACTCTTTCCATAAAGTATCCAATCCCACTTATGTGAAGGAGTTTAGGCCCATAACTTGTTATACAACTACTTATAAGATAGTAGGCAAATTGTTAACTGCAAAACTGAAGCTAGTAGTGGATTACTTTGTTAGCCCCTCCCAGTCTGAATTTATTTAAGGGAGAAACATACTTGATAATGTCATTATTACCCATGAACTGGTAAAAAGCTACTCACAGAAAGGGGTCTCACCTAAATGCATCATAAAGATGGACATTAGGAAAGCTTATGATTCAGTCGAGTGGAGCTTCTTGAAAATGGTACTACTTGAGTTTGGTTTTCCTGTGGTTATGTTGTGTGTCACCACAACTAGCTATTCTATTCTGATCAATAGTGGCTTAACTCCTAAATTCCAAGCAAAAAAAGGACCCAGGCAAGGGGATCTTATATCTCCTTACATGTTTGTCTATGAAGTATCTTAATAGTTCATTAAAGCAGAAATATAATCCCAATGTTAAGCATCATCCTAAATGTAAGAAGATGAACTTGGTACATATCAGCTTGGTGATGACTTGATAATGTGTTGCAAAGCTAAAAAAAGAGTCAAATCAAGCAATGCTTCAAGCTTTCAACTATTTCTCTGAAGTTTCAGGTCTAAAGGCCAATATGAAAAAAAAAACTCCTTATACATTGCTGACACCACTACTGAATTCAGAGATCAAGTGTTGAATATGATGAAATTTAGTCTTGGTGAAATGCCCTTCAAATATTTAGGAGTACCACTATCCTCAAGGAAAATAACCATGCAACAATGCATGACTATTGTTGAGAAGATGGTTGCAAGGATTAGGTGCTGGTCCACCAAATTCTTATCCTAAAGTGATAGAGCTTAGCTAATTCAAAATGTGTTGTTTGAATTGCAGATATATTGGGCTCAGGTGTTTCTCCTCCCAAAGAAAATTATAAAGCTGGTTACTAGTGTATGTAGATTATTTCTTTGGATGGACAGTCATGAAAGCTCAAGAAAAGCACTCATAGCTTGGGATAATCTGTGTATGCCTAAGTCTGTAGGGGGCTTAATCTTATTGAGTTATGTTTGTGGAACAAGGAAGCTATCTGTAAATTATTATGGGCTATTACTACCAAATAAGACACTCTTTGGATCAAATGGACTCATACTTTTTACATAAAGAATATGGACAGTGATACTATGCATACTCTCAAACAAGCATGTTGGGTGGTTATGAAGATTTTTGATGCAAGAAAATGGTTTCCAAATCAGGATGCTACTACTGCTCTTCAGAACTGCTGTCACAAAGGAAAGATTGTTGGAAATTTACTAATGTGTAATAAATTTTATCCCATTATTTATGATTCGAACAATTGGGGCGCACGTCGAAAACATCGTTTCCACACACGTGCACTCGTAGTGCCAATTATCATAAATTTCATTAGTGAAAGAGATATTGGTACGTATGTAACATGTTTAAGACATAGAATGATGGACGACGAGTGTTCCATGTTGGTAAATAAAGGATGAAGTGTGCATAATGTAAAGATTGAAACAGGTTAGAAAAGGGCCGCGGAGCTGAGAAGGGTCGCGGAGCCGGGAGAGCCGCCGCGCCACTACTACCAGGGTCGCGGCGCCTCAATGGCTAAGTCGTTGCGCTAATTCATCCCCAAGCTACTGGAATCGCGGCGCCGCGACGCTTCCTAGGCCAACCGCGGTGCTACCCAGACAGAAAGTCTAAAACAAAAATCTGTTTTTTATGATATTTGGGATGCCCTCAATGATATTCATTCCATCAGTTTTTAGCCATTATTTGGCTGATAAATGGGTGTCATTACATTGGCAATCCATTTCCATTACATGGGTGATTCAATGTCATTACTTGTCACTTGAAGGGACAAATTTTACACACTATAAATTGAGGCCTTTGGCTCAATTGTTCAACACTAGAAAGACTTGCAACACTCATAATTTCTGAAATTCTTCCTCTCTAGCATACCTCAAACACTCAAAGTTCTTTTCTAGAAACACTTGAGTTTCTTTTGTTCATTTGTTAGTTGTTGTTTCCTCTTGAGAGACTAATTTCTATTAACGTAAAAGGATATATATGGAGAAATCTTGTCTTAAGGACAGAGTGAAAATCACTCGACTCAGCACATTTGTAACAATTCCAGATTTAGTGTCTCTTGATTTCAGGTTATCAAGATTCAAAGAGCTTTCTACAATCGACACAAAGACTCAAGGCTGACTCAAGATATCAAAAGCTTGTGGTTGCCACAATTCTTGTTTGCAAAAAGTTTGTTGCTATTGTAATCTATATTGTTTATCCTTTCGAAGCACTTATAATAGTTATTTACTCTTCCCGTACATGCATAGATACTAGTCGAAATTATCCCGGAAGATGTGCTCTTGCGCTACTTTGGCTTAGTCGACATTGCACCTCCACCAGCTTTGCCTGTTGGCATCCATCGGGAGTGAGTTGAAAAGTCTCTCTCCAGGGGAATCCCAAACAACAAAGAAGAGTTCCATGCTCTGAGGGTCCTCTTTGCTCCGATTATCAAAAGAAACAATGGATTCCCCAGTTCTGGAAACTGCTTACAATGACATGGCTTTTTACAATGACATGGTTTTGGCCTTTAATGATTTATTTGCCTTGCATCGAATGGCCAAAGATAGCAATGATGAAGTTGTCGCTGCTCTGCAACACTTGGGGTCTCTTCGGCAAGAGAAGAACTACATTTAAACTTCTTTCAGTGAGGTGAATGCAGAAAGGCAACAAAATGATAGCTGAAGAAAAGACTTACAGGAGCAGTTGTCCAGACTGTGGGCTGATTTGGAGCGGATGCATGCGGAGATAGGTGCCATTACTCCGACCATATGTGCTTTAGAATTGACTATTATTGCCCTAGACTCCTCCCATTATTCGTTGTTTCGGCAGAGCCTTAAATTGGATAACAAAATCCCGGAGCTCGGCAGCCAGCAGGTAGTTTGGGAACTAGATCAGAAAACATGTGGCGAATGACTGGCCTAACTGGAAAATGAATGGGCCGCGTTAAAAAACTATTTAGTTCAAGCAATGCTGACACCTACTATCCCTTTTTAGTTGGTCATGTTACTGAGTTGTTAGCGGATATTCGTATGGACTTGAAGTCCGAAGCCATCGCTGCTTCTGTAATTCAAGAATTATTGGCCGACACTTCAGCTTTTACCGAGGCCCCATCGACTGTAGTGACCGAGCCTTTGTTGGGTATTGAAAGAGAGATTCAAACAGGAGTGGGGGCGGCTGAGGTAGCAGCTATTTTTGCAGTTGACAAATAAAGGGAGATTGCAGGTACCCAAGATGCCCAAGCAGTTGTGGACTCGGCTAATCCTGAGACTTCTCTTACTGGTGACATATCGCAACCTCTAGCTGGTGGAATATCGACCAACTCGGCTCCCTAGCTTTGTCGACCCCAAATCAAAGGGTCTCTTTATGTTATTAAACAGTCGATCTATAGCTGTTATTTTACTCTCATCTTCCCCGAATCGAAGGGAAGTACTTTTCACATGACTATGATCGAGTCATTTGTTGACCCCAAATCGAAGGGTCTGTTTTGTGACTAGGCAGTCGGTCTGTGGCTGTCCTTTTACTTTTGTCTTCCCCAAATTGAAGGAAAGTCATTTTTTATGTGACTATGACCAGTCTAATGGCCTGCGGTATGTATTCCCTACATCGAAGGGAATTAGTTCACCTGTGCGGCCAGACAGTCGGTCACTTTTTTTTACTCATGCATGCCCCAAATCGAGGGGTATTATTTCTTTAAGTACTTGTCGTTTACATTTCTGTTAAGCTCTTCATCATGCATATCTATCAGTCAATATGCGTTTCCAGCAATCTGTTGGCTTACTACAAAGGGTCCTTCCCAGTTTGGCGACCACTTGCCAAATTTACGATCATTCATTCCAAGTGGCAATACTGATTTCCAAACTAGGTCTCCTTCAACGAACCTCTTGGGCTTAACATAGTTGTTGTATGCTTTGGTCATTTTTTGTTTTCTGGGCTCAATTATTTCTAGGGCCATCAGTCGATCATCATCTAGCTGATCTAATTCATCAGTATGGCATGTTGATACTCTTCTAGGTTTAAATAATTTTGTCTGGCCACCCATAATGATTTTACATTAATCTCCAAAGGCAACACTGCATCCTCGGCATAGGTTAGCCGATAAGGTATTGTCCCAGTAGATGTAGACTTCGTGTTTTTTATCGCCCAGACAGCTTTATCCAATGTGAGATGCCACACTACTAGTTTGTCCTCCATATTTTTACTGATAATGTCCACAATGAGTTTGTTAGTTGCCTCAGCTTGCCCATTTGCATGTGCATAATAAGGCGTGGATGTGATCATCTTGATCCCAAATTTTGCAGTGAAAGCTGCTACCTTAGAACCAGTGAACATCATACATCATCTCTTGATCGATTGTAATTATCTCGGGAAGATAGTTTGAGGGTCCGTGATTTCTTGAGCTGTAGTCCACCAGAGTTTTTCGGGTCAAGGCCTGAGGAAGATCCACAGGAGTTCATCTAATAGATACAGTGTACGTTGAGGGTGATAAAGGCTTCGGAGACTGAGTCTGTTGTGTTGGCATCATATCAGTTGCGTGACGTAGCTATTAACTAGTATGAGTCATGGGGGCTATCTAGGGGTGAGGGTGCTCCTCCAGCCGTGTGGGATGAGTTCGCGAAGCTTTCCTTGACCACTTCCTACCTCCACAGATGAGGAGACTCAGAATTGATAGGTTTCTAAACTTGAGGCAGAGTGGTAGGAGTATTAGAAAGTACAACCTTGAGTTTGATTCATTGGTCAGATATGCACCCACTATTGTAGAGAATATGACGGACAAGGTATATCGCTATGTGATGGGACTGGACCACTATTTGATCGACGGTTGTATGGCAGTGGCTCTTCAGTCGGGTATAGATATTGCTAGGATCCAGGCTTATGCACAGGGGGTTGAGGACCGACATAGAGGGAAACAACCAGACATAGGTCATGACAGGGACCAGCATAAGAGGGCTAGGTCGACAACTTATTCTGGTGAGTCAAGAGGCAGGAAGCCTTAGCAGCAGGTTAGGTATTTATCCCAGCCAGCACAGAGTGCTCCCCTATAGTCTACAGGCAGGAGGTTCGATCGTCCAGGGTATTCAGGAGTCGGTCAGAGCTCCAGGGCTTTAGGTTCTCAGAGGAACAGGGGTTCTAGTCAGTTGAGGCCATTTTTCCCTCGGTGTTCACAGTGTGGCAGGCATCATGTCACGCCCCGACTTTTCCTAAGTCTTTACTTAGGGCGTGATGGCACTTGGACAATTATTTCCCACCAGGAGTACCATTTAATTATCTTTATTTAGAAATTTGAACTTATATTCAAATACGAAGCGATTAATAAAAATAACAATAAAGAAATCTGTTTATGACTTTATAAAAAAACATAACGCGAGCCCATGCTCGTGCAAATATTGTTTCTACATAGACATACTGACAAAGATTATTCTAAGTTGGAAGGGAGACCATTCCACGGGCATTTCAGAGACAATCGAGGCGACATCTGAACTTTGTGAATACCAAGTCGAAGCAATGGACTTGGTATGACAGAAGGCTGGGACGATCGCTAGCCTTGGCGTGGAGCCTTTCCTCTATCACGCTTTCCTGAAACATGTTAAATAAAGAGTCAGCCCTACCATCTGGGGCTGAGTGAGAACCTTAACCTGCAATTCAAAGTAACACCACAATATTCCAAGTACAATCACATTATAACGTAATAAGCATATTGCAAAAACATATCAGGTTACAACATTTTTAAATATGCAACAACTCCTCATAGGAAATTCTCGGTTTAACTAACACTTAATTTTATCTGGTATTATACGTTAAGACATTCCCCCGCATTTCCACATGTTTATTACATTTATATATTTGTGAACGCGTATTCACTCTTCATATTTATATATAGGTGAACATGTATTCATCTTTCATATTTGTTGCGGCGTGCAACCCGATCCATTATATTTACGTATTTGTGAACATGTATTCACTTTACGTTTTGTTGCGGCGTGCAACCCGATCCATTATGTTTACGTATTTGTGAACGCGTATTCACTTTACGTTTTGTTGCGGCGTGCAACCCGATCCATTATATTTACGTATTTGTGAATACATATTCACTTTACGTTTTGTTGCGGCGTGCAACCCGATCCATTATGTTTATATTCATATATTTATGTGAACACGTATTCACTTTTCATATTTTTCAGAAGATCGAATAAATAATATTCTCTTCCCAACATTCTGCCATTCATACTTGTAACGATTATAACTTTTTAACCATAACTCCAACTAAGGTATTTCTCAAGCGGAAACTAAGGTAAGACGGGGATCTTTCACTGTACCAAATTTCATTTAAAACTACTTTGGGTGACTAACACAAATTTATCCTCAAAACAGCCACATGAAATTTGTTTCGGCAGAATTTTTATTAAACAGAACCTAATCTTAGAATAGTCATAACTCCTAATCTGTAAACCCGTTCAAGCCCCATAAATCTCAAAACGACGATAACAGAGAGCTACACGTCTCCATGTGAACCATACTTTCATATTCTGTACCATTTGGTACAGTTTTACACTTTTATTCGCTGCCCTTCCTGAATCTCGATAGATCCGAGGCAGAAACTTTAAACAGCGATAACTCTCAATCCGTAAGTCGGATAGACCCCCGTAAGGTCTCAAAATGTCCAAAACAGAGAGATATAGAACTTTCATTTAGAACAAATTTTCATATTCCCCACGGATTAGTACAGTTTTACGTTTCAACGTCCTGCCCTTCTGGATTCCGATGAATCCGAGGCAGCAACTTCAAACTACAATAACTCTCAACTCGCAAGTCCGTTTTAACAACTCTTTATCTATATCTGTCCGTAACAGAGAGATTTACAACCATGAAAATTTTCATATAATTCTAATAAGTAAAACGCAATAAAAACAGTCCGTAATTATGTCTTTCCGAATTTCGGCCAAATCTAAGGCAGAAACTTTGAACTATGATAACTTTCAAAACGTATGTCCATTTTACCTCATTTTTGGTTCTATATGATCATAATAGAGAGTTGTACCATTCTTCCGAATTTCATCAAATTCTAACAATTATAACTCAGTGAGAACAGTTCGTAAAGTTCATGACGCAACTAGTTGTCTAAACAATCAAAAGTTCAACATTTCTTTTCAACACTCAATTCTTATTCTAACATGTATTGAACTTAAAATAAAGGATGTTACCAAGAATTTCTGAGTGAGAAAACTCACCTTGTAAGTGTGAAGATTATTGTTGTGTGGTTGCTAAAATTATCCTTACTCTTTAGTATTTTGATTCTTGTTCTTCTTGCCCTCTTGGTATTTTTTCCAGATTTTTTTCTCTTCTTTTCACTTGTTTTTTTCTGATTTTTCTATTCTTTGTGCTAGGTATTTTATTTGTGTCATGTACAATGTATAAGTAGAAGAGTTTTCTATAACCTATAGGAGGTGGAATGACAAGAGTTGGAGGGAAAATGAAAAAGGGGGGAAGGGGTGAAGGGACGTACGTCCACTTCTGCATGTTTTTTTTTTCTTTTGTTTTTTTGTTTTCTTATTTTCATTTTATCTATTTATTTATCCAACTTTAACACTAACTCCATCCCATGCAATTTATTCTTTGTTTTCTTATATATATATATATTTTTATTAACCCAACCACAACTATATATTTTTTTTTTTTTCCGGATTTTACATTCTCTCCTCCTTAAGCAACATTCGTCCTCGAATGTGAATAAGGTCGTAACATAATCACATAGACACAATAATAACATAATCACATAGACACAATAATGTTTATTGTTATTGTAACAAATTTGGGGTTTCACATTCTCCCTTCCTTAAGGAGCATTCGTCCTCGAATGAGAATAAGGTTGTAACACATGCATATAGACACGCAAATGACACACATATGAAGTACTATGTAACACTTTTTTTTATTACCTTAGTCAAATAGGAATGGATATTTGACTTTCATCGCCTCTTGACTTTCGGTGGCTTATACGTGGAGTGATTCCTCCATAAGACCTTCACGGAAGAAATATCTTTATTCCTAAGGCGCTTAACCTTCCTATCAAGTATTTCCACCGGAACTTCTTCATATTGAAGCTCCTTATTAAAAATTATCTCCTGGGGAAGGATGACGTGACTTGGATCGTGCAAGTATTTTCGTAACATTGACACATGAAATACCGGATGCACTGCTTCCAGCTCTTGTGGAAGTGCTAATTCGTAAGCCACATTCCCAACTCTTCGCAAGATCTCATATGGCCCAATAAACCTTGGGCTCAATTTCCCTTTCTTACCAAAACGCATCACTCCCTTCATTGGGGACACTTTTAAAAATACTTTCTCCCCCTCTTGGAATTCAAGATCTGTTTTAAGATGATACGCATAGTACTTATTACTGCTATGAGCTGTTTTGATCCGCTCGAATCATCGTACCTTATCATTTGTTTCTTGAATAACTTCAGGTCCGAACAGTTGCGTCTCACCCACCTCGAACCATCCAAGTGAAGACCTACATTTTCGTCCATATAATGCTTCAAACGGGGCCATTTGTATGCTAGAGTGAAAACTATTGTTGTAGGTGAACTCAATTAGACATAGATGGTCCAACCGAACTCCACGAAAATCTAACACACAAGATCGCAACATGTCCTCGAGTGTTTGAATTGTTCGCTCACTTGCCCATCTGTTTGCGGGTGGAAAGCGTGCTTAACTTAACTTTTGTCGAGACCTGCTGGAAACTTTGCCAAAAGTGTGAGGTGACGGGAACCCCTATCTGAAATAATTTGTAAGGGAATCCGTGTAACGCACAATCTCCTTCAAATAAATCTGTGTGTCTTGTAGTGCGTGATCGTAGTCTTGGCCGTAAGAAATGGGCTGACTTTGTAAGCGATCAACAATCACCCAAATAGAATCATACCCTTCTCGAGTTTTGGTGGGCCGATTCTGAAATCCATATGAATCGCCTCCCATTTCCACATGGGGACTCGATGTCTGAAGTAATCCGTCAGTTTTGATGTTCACTTTCACTGTGACATATAAGACACCTCGACAAACTCGCAACGTCTTTCTTCATCCCGTCCCACGAAGAATTTGTCTTGAGGTCTGATACATTTTTGTTGACCTGGATGAATGGAATATCTTGTGTTGTGACCTCATCTAAGATCTTCCTCCTTAGATCCTTTACATTAGGAACACATAACCTACCCTTATAGAAGGGTTCCGTCATTATCTCCCAATGTAAAGCGTGAAGGTTTTCCTGTTGGATCCTCTCGAAATCCAACAAACTCGTATCCTCAATGACTTTCTTTTATTTACGAAGCTAAGGCGATGCGAGGTATCATGTACCACCACCCTACCTTCACCGATCTCGATTAAGCTAACCAGAGGTTTTCCAATCTTTGTACCTCACGAACAATACCCCTTTTTTGTATTGCCAAATGGGCCAAGCTGCCCATTGATCTCTTACTGAGTGCGTCAGCCACCACGTTGGCTTTCCCAGGATGGTAAAAAATACTAAGGTCATAATCCTTAAGCAACTCTAACCATCTTCTTTGTCGAAGATTCAAATCCTACGTGTGGTTATGTCTGCAAACTCTTATGATCTGTAAATATGTCCACATGCACACCATACAAATAATGTCTCCATATTCGTAAGGCAAACACCACCATGACTAATTCCAAGTCATGAGTTGGGTAATTCTTCTCATGTATCTTCAATGTCTAGATGCATACGTGATAACCTTTCCAAAGCGCATCAAGACACATCCTAACCCAACTCTAGAGGCATCGCAATAGACTGTGAACCCTTCTTGTCCCGATGGTAAGGTTAGGATTGGTGCAGTAGTCAACAATTCCTTTAGTTTCTGAAAACTTGCTTCACATGCTTCTGACCACTGGTACTTAACCGCTTTTTGAGTCAACCGGGTCAAAGGAAGCGTGAAGACTAGAAAAACCTTTACGAATCTTCTATAATACCCACCAAACCAAGAAACTTCTAACCTCTGCCGGAGTGGTCGGTTTGGCGATTCTTCACTTCTTCTATCTTACGGGTCAACCATAATTCCATCCCTTGACACAACATGGCCCAAAAAGGCTACCTTTTCCAACCAAAATTCACACTTTGAAAATTTAGCATATAGTTTCTCCTGTTTCAAGACTTGAAGCACTACCCTCAGATGCTCTTCATGTTCTTCAACACTCTTACTGTAAATTAGGATATCATCTATGAACACGATCACGAACAAATCTAGGAATGGTTTGAAGATTTTGTTCCTTAAATCCATAAAAGCTGCTGGGGCATTGGTTAACCCAAAAGACATGACCAAGAACTCATAATGGCCGTATCGGGTTCTGAAGGCTGTTTTGGATATATCATCTGGATTTATTTTCAGCTGGTGATATCCCGAACGGAGATCAATGGAAAAATAGCTAGCTCCCTGAAGTTGTCAAAAAGATCATCGATTCTTGGTAATGGGTATCGGTTCTTGATCGTGACCTTATTGAGCTGCCGATAATCGATGCACATTCGGAGCGATCCGTCTTTCTTTTTCACAAGCGGGTGCAGCACTCCAAGGAAACACTAGGCCTTATAAAACCTTTATCCAGAAGATCCTTCAATTGTTCTTTTAACTCCCTCAATTCAGTTGGGGTCATTCGATATGGAGGAATAGAAATGGGTCTTGTACCCGGAATTAACTCTATAGCAAACTCCACTTCTCTATCCATAGGAAGGCCTGGAAGATCTTCAGGAAAAACCTCCGAAAAATTTCGAACAATAGGAACATCATTCACTGCTGGGGATTCTTTTTGGGTATCCACTATATTAGCCAGATATGCATACTCCACTCTGTGACTTCTCAATAACTTTTGAGCCCCAAGGTAGGAAATAAAGCGACACGAGGATATTCCAACCCTACCCCTTATAACAACTTACGGTTCTCAGGAAAAGTTAATCTCACTATCTTTCGCCGACAATCTAACATGGCATAACATGCCGACAACCAATCCATACCCAAAATGATGTCGAAGTCCACCATATCAAGTAGTACTAGGTTCACCATTGTTCTCCTGCCATTCACTTCTAATGGGAAATTATTTACCACCCGAGAGTCCCAAATTGAGGCCCCTACTGGTGTCATAACCTCAAAAGGTTCACTTAAATAAGAAGGTTCTACGTGTAAATTCTTAGCAAAGCCCATTGACACATATGAAAATGTAGGCGGGATCGTATAATACAAATGCAGGAATACTCGAGACTAGCAAAATACTGTGACCACCGCATTAGATGTACGCCTCATTTCTCTGGGGCAAAGCGTAGAGCCGATTAGAATTGTTGGTTTGTTGACCTCCCTGACTCTGGCGGGGTTGGTTTCCCTGATTTCCCCTGTAGGCAGCTGTGGTTGCTTCTGACCTCCCCTGAATAGATTGAGTTTGAGTCCTCTTCTTGCAATCCCTGGCATAGTGGCCTGACTCTCCACAGTTATAACATGTCTTCGTTAAGAGCTGACATTCTCCATTGTGTTTCCTTTGACAAATCTTACAAATCGATTTGTCACCTTCTGTGTTAGGGTTGGTGGCCTTGTCCTTGCTACCTTGGTAATTAGACCAACTGTGCCCCTTAGGCTTGAAATAGGACTGGCCCACAGATTGGTTCGGTCCTGAAGATCCTTTACTAAACTCCTGCTTCTGATTTTGACTCTGGTTAAATGATCCTGACGTCCGAAATCTCTTATGTGAATATTCTCTTTTTGCTTTAGCGAAACCTTCTACCCTCAAAGCCATATCGACAATATGAAGATAAGTTCGATCGTTGGCTAAGGCCACCACCTTCTCTGCTATGTTTGGGTTTAAAACCTCTACAAATCGCTTGACTCTATCCATTTCTGTAGGGACGACATGTGTGTTGTATGCCGATAACCTCACGAACTGTGTATCATATTCTTGTACACTGCGGTCACCTTGCTTCAATTGTTCAAACTCCTGTCTGAGCGCATCCTTGCGCGTATTAGGCATAAATTTCTCAATGAATGTCGCTCTGAACCCTCCCCAAGTCATTGGTGGTGACATCGGGGGACGATTTTTCCTAAAATTCCTCCACCACACCCCTGCATCATCCACTAGTCGTGCGCCTACCAAGTTGGCGCCTGCGTCTCCACGCCTCCCACTAGGAACATTAAGACTGCCACTTCATCGCGGAATGCTATCGGGGCGGCCTTGGGGTCCTTCCGAGTCTGATGGTTCTCTTCTCCTCATAAAATTTGCCCATAGCCTATCAGTGCGCTTGAGCTTACACTCTCGGTCAGGTAGTGCGATTGCAATCGGTCCACTGGGCCGTGCAGTTACAGTTCGGGGCTATGACAGAGACACTAGGTGCGGGCGAAACCATGTGTGGAACTGCAGCTGTCATTAACTCTATGAGTCTATCTAGTTTATGTCCCACTGTTTCTTGGGCCATTTGACTCTCGTTCTCTCCAACATTTTCTCCGCTCCCTTCAGACACCACTACGTCAACTGGAGGTACATGAGCTTCGTGATGAACCTCCTCTTGAGCCCCCGAGATTTGTGAATTCACCATTTTCTGTGAAGACAAACACACTCATATTTTAGAAGACGGAATGTCTACTCTAGCTCTTAAAATTTTCTTATAGTTCATAAACATGCAACACCACAAGAAAACGCAGATTAACTAAATAATAATGACAACTCATAACTTGCATTAATAATGTTTCATTCCTCATATTTGAAAATATTTCATGACATTACAATACATCAGAGCATGTCATTCTATGTCATTCCCTATAGCTCTCTTACTCGAACATGCACCTACTACAACACGTTCTAAAGGGTTTAACCGCATAATTCGCCTATTCTGTTGATTGGCATTCAACTCCCTGTGAACCTTCTTCCTTGCTTCCCTTTCCATTTCGCTCATTCTTTCCCTTACTAATATTACCTGAAATAGAAATTTGATCCAGGAACCTTCTGTAACATCTCCTCTTAGCATCTTTGCCCCTTTGAATGAGGATCTGAATTTTTCCGAGACAGAGTTGAATATTATCTGTAATATGACTCCAATCGGAAAGTTGAAGAAGGTTGGGTCGTAGGAACGCCTCTTCTGTCTACTCCTAAACAAATACGCACAAAGTTCGATTGTGTCGCACATATACTCGTTAAAATCATCTCCCGAGTTCATCTTACGACGCATGAATTCCTTTTGAGCTTGCATTTCCTTTGCCTGTTCCTCGAGTACTTCCCTCTTTGTTGGAACTCGCCTTATAATCACCATCTACACAACAATTATTGGTCAGTATAACGTTGTACAATCTTCTTCCTAACCCGCGCGAAAGATGTAGTACAAGAATCAAGTCTTGAAAAAGACTCAAGATAGGCACGAGAGGAGTATGAAAGAAGGGAAACTTTAGGATGTTATTCCGTTTACTTATTACTAAGGTGGCGCACACACCGTCGCAATAAGTAACCGTTCAAACACCCGACTCGAAGAAACTTCCTAGAATCTCCTAACCTGGCTTTGATACCAACTTGTCACGCCCCGACTTTTCCTAAGTCTTTACTTAGGGCGTGATGGCACCTAGACAATTATTTCCCACCAGGAGTACCATTTAATTCTCTTTATTTAAAAATTTGAACTTATATTCAAATACGAAGCAATTAATAAAAATAACAATAAAAAAATATGTTTATGGCTTTATAAAAAAACATAACGCGAGCCCATGCTCGTGCAAATATTGTTTCTACATAGACATACTGACAAAGATTATTCTAAGTTGGAAGGGAGATCATTCCACACAGGCATTTTTCGAGACACTGGAACTGACATCCTGAACCTGACGAATACCAAGTCCGAAGCAATGGACTTGGTATGACAAGAGGCTGCGGGACGATCGCTAGCCTTGGCGTGGAGCCTTTCCTCTATCACGCTTTCCTGAAACATGTTAAATAAAGAGTCATCTACCATACAGGTGGTGAGAACCTTAACCTGCAATTCAAAGTAACACCACAATATTCCAAGTGCAATCACATTATAACGTAATAAGCATATTGCAAAAACATATCAGGTTACAACATTTTTAAATATGCAACAACTCCTCATAGGAAATTCTCGGTTTAACTAACACTTCATTTTATCTCGTATTATACGTTAAGACATTCCCCCGCATTTCCACATGTTTATTACATTTATATATTTGTGAACGCGTATTCACTCTTCATATTTATATATAGGTGAACATGTATTCATCTTTCATATTTGTTGCGACCCGATCCATTATATTTACGTATTTGTGAATACGTATTCACTTTACGTTTTGTTGAGGCGTGCAACCCGATCCATTATGTTTACGTATTTGTGAACGCGTATTCACTTTACGTTTTGTTGCGGCGTGCAACCCGATCCATTATATTTACGAATTTGTGAATACGTATTCACTTTACGTTTTGTTGCGGCGTGCAACCCGATCCATTATGTTTATATTCATATATTTATGTGAACACGTATTCACTTTTCATATTTTTTAGAAGATCGAATAAATAATATTCTCTTTCCCAACATTCTGTCATTCATACTTGTAACGATTATAACTTTTTAACCATAACTCCAACTAAGGTATTTCTCAAGCGGAAACTAAGGTAAGACGGGGATCTTTCACTGTACCAAATTTCATTTAAAACTACTTTGGGTGACTAACACAAATTTATCCTCAAAACAGCCACATGAAATTTGTTTCGGCAGAATTTTTATTAAACAGAACCTAATCTTAGAATAGTCATAACTCCTAATCTGTAAACCCGTTCAAGCCCCATAAAATCTCAAAACGACGAGAACAGAGAGCTACACGTCTCTATGTGAACCATACTTTCATATTCTGTACCATTTGGTACAGTTTTACACTTTTATTCGCTGCCCTTCCTGAATCTCGATAGATCCGAGGCAGAAACTTTACACAGCGATAACTCTCAATCCGTAAGTCGGATAGACCCCCGTAAGGTCTCAAAATGTCCAAAACAGAGAGATATAGAACTTTAATTTAGCACAAATTTTCATATTCCCCACGGATTAGTACAGTTTTACGTTTCAACGTCCTGCCCTTCTGGATTCCGATGAATCCGAGGCAGCAACTTCAAACTACAATAACTCTCAACTCGTAAGTCCGTTTTAACAAATATTTATCTATATCTGTCCGTAACAGAGAGATTTACAACCATGTAAATTTTCATATAATTCTAATAAGTAAAACTCAATAAAAACAGTCCGTAATTATGCCTTTCCGAATTTCGGCCAAATCTAAGGCAGAAACTTTGAACTATGATAACTTTCAAAACGTATGTACATTTTACCTCATTTTTGGTTCTATATGATCATAATAGAGAGTTGTACCATTCTTCCTAATTTCATCAAATTCTAACAATTATAACTCAGTGAGAACAGTTCGTAAAGTTCATGACGCAACTAGTTGTCTAAACAATCAAAAGTTCAACATTTCTTTTCAACACTCAATTCGTATTCTAACATGTATTGAACTTAAAATAAAGGATGTTACCAAGAATTTCTGAGTGAGAAAACTCACCTTGTAAGTGTGAAGATTATTGTTGTGTGGTTGCTAAAATTATCCTTACTCTTTAGTATTTTGATTCTTGTTCTTCTTGCCCTCTTGGTATTTTTTCCAGATTTTTTCCTCTTCTTTTCACTTGTTTTTTTCTGATTTTTCTATTCTTTGTGCTAGGTATTTTATTTGTGTCATGTACAATGTATAAGTAGAAGAGTTTTCTATAACCTATAGGAGGTGGAATGACAAGAGTTGGAGGGGAAATGAAAAAGGGGGGAAGGGGTGAAGAGACGTACGTCCACTTCTGCATGTTTTTTTTTCTTCTTATTTTCATTTTATCTATCTATTTATCCAACTTTAACACTAACTCTATTCCATGCAATTTATTCTTTGTTTTCTTATATATATATATTTTTATTAACCCAACCACAACTATATATTATTATTTTTTTTCCGGATTTTACACATCATCCTAGGGAATGTTGTCTTGCTATTGGCGTTTGTTTCTCCTGTGGCCGTCAAGGCCATATGATGAGAGAGTATCCCTATAGAGGTGGTTCGGGTGGTATAGCTCAGCCTACGGGGTCGAGTGTTGGTTCATCATCATCTATAGCTATGCGGCCCACATGGTAAGGTATTCAGACGCCAGCAGGCCCGTGGTAGAGATTGTGACAGAGGTTCTAGTTCTGGCGGTCCTTCGAACCGCATTTATGCTTTGGCCAGTAGACGTGATTAGGAGGCGTCACCAGATGTTGTTACAGGTATATTATCGGTCTTTTTCTGTGATGTATATGCTTTGATAGATCCAGGTTCCACCTTGTCCTACATATCTCCTCTTGTTGCTAGTAGAATCGGGATAGAACCTGAGTCGATAGAACCGTTTGAGGTAGCTATACCAGTAAGAGATTCGGTTGTAGCTAAATGTGTGTATAAAAATTGCTCGGTGGTGATATATAGCCGTCATACCCTAGCGGATTGATAGAGTTGGATATGACCGACTTTGATGTTATTATGGGTATGATTGGTTGGCTTCTTATTTTGCCAACGTTGATTGTAGAGAGAAGTTGGTTCGATTTTAGTTTCCAGACGAGCCAGTTATAGAATGGAAGGGGAATACAGCATCGCCGAGGGGTAGGTTTATTTCATACCTCAAGGCAAGGAAGATGGTTAGAAAAGGATATATCTATCATTTGGTTCGGGCGCATGATACAGAAGCAGAGGTACCGACTCTTCAGTCAGTCCCGGTGGTTAGTGAGTTCCGGATGTATTCCCAGATGATCTTTCAGGTCTTCCTCCAGAATGGGACATAGATTTCAGTATAGAGGTATTGCCAAGTACCCAACCTATATATATTCCTCTTTATAGAATGGCACCTGCAGAATTGAAGGAGTTGAAGGAACAGCTGAGAGACTTGTTAGAGAAAGGCTTCATTAGGCCTAGTACATCTCCTTGGGGAGCACCAGTATTATTTGTGAGAAAGAAAGATGGTTCATTGCGGATGTGTATTGATTATAGGCAGCTGAATAAGGTAACCATCAAGAACAGGTATCCCCTTCCCAGGATTGATGATTTATTTGACCAGTTGCAGGGTGCTAAGTGTTTCTGGAAGATAGACTTGCGGTCAGGTTATCATCAGGTGCGGGTAAGGGAGGCAGATATTCCAAAGACAACATTCAGAACCCGATATGGACATTATGAGTTTAGGGTGATGTCTTTTGGACTGACCAATGCTCCCGTAGTGTTTATGGATTTGATGAACCGGGTATTCGGGCCGTTCTTAGACATGTTCGTTATTGTATTCATTGATGATATCCTAGTTTATTCCCGTTCAGAGCAGGAGCATGCAGACCATTTGAGGGCGATGCCAGAGTCCTCGGCACAGTGATTGTATGCCAAGTTTTCTAAGTGTGAGTTCTGGTTAACTTCGATGGCCTTCTTGGGGCATATTATCGGGGCTGATGATATTCGGGTGGATACACAGAAGATTGAGGTCGTGAAGACTTGGCCCAGACCTATTACACCTACTGAGGTACGCAGTTTTCTGGGGCTAGCAGAGTATTACAGGAGGTTTGTGGAGAAGTTTGTCTCGATCTCAGCGCCTTTGACTAGGCTAACTCAGAAGGCAACTAAGTTCCAGTAGACGGATGCTTGTGAACACAGTTTCCAGTTGTTGAAGGATAAGTTGACTACGACTTCAATTCTGACTCTTCCCGAGGGACCAGATGGTTATGCCATTTATTGTGATGATTTAGGTATTGGGCTGGGTTTTGTGTTGATGCATCATGGCAGAGTTATAGCTTATGCCTCCCGACAGCTTAAAAAGCATGAAAAGAATTATCCCACTCATGATTTAGAGCTAGCAGCGGCGATTCATGCCTTGAAGATTTAGAGACATTATTTGTATGGGGTTCATATTAATATTTATATGGATCACAAGAGTCTCCAATAAATCTTTAAGCAGAAGGAGTTGAACCTACGGTAGAGACGATGGCTAGAGTTGCTAAAGGACTATGATGTTGATATCTTGTACCACCCGGGGAAAGCAAATATTGTGGCAGATGCTCTTAGCCGTAGATCTATGGGTAGCTTGTCGGATGTGCAACCAGACAGTAAGGAGATGTTTCGTGAGATACACAGGCTAGCTAGTTTTGGAGTCTGGTTGGCGGATTCAGGAGATAGTGGGGTTCTTGTTCTGGAAGTTGTTGAGTCCTCTATCGTAGAAGAGATAAAGAGACATCAGTATGAGGATCCTGTCCTGGCACGGTATAGAGATGCAGCTCTCCGAAAGGAGAAGACTCTACTTGAGGTTGCACCGGATAGTGTGCTAAGGTATGAAGGTAGGCTATATGTATCGAATGTTGCAGGGCTACGATAGAAGATTATGGGTGAGGCATATAATGCCCGTTATTCCATTCATCCAGGGTCGACGAAGATGTATCATGACCATAGATGCTTGTATTGGTGGGATGACATGAAAAAAGACATAGCAGAATTTGTTGCCCAGTGCCCGAATTGTCAGCAGGTTAAGGTCAAGCATCAGAAGCCTGGTGGGTTATTGCAGGAGATAGAGATCCCGACTTGAAAGTGGGAAGTGATCAATATGGACTTCATTATAGGCTTACCTCGCACTCAGCGGAAGGGTGGTTCCATATGGGTTATTGTGGATAGACTGACGAAATCAGCCCATTTTCTTCCAGTCAGGACTACTTACTCAGCTGAGGACTATGCTAGGTTATACATCAGGGAGATAGTGAGACTACATGGGGTTCCCACATCTATCATATCTGACCGAGGAGCTCAGTTCACAACTAACTTTTGGAGGTATTTCCAGAAGGGATTGGGGACACAGGTAAGTCTCAGCACAACATTTCATCCTCAGACGGATGGGCAGGCAGAGCGTACTATTCAGACACTAGAGGATATGTTGAGAGCCTGTATTATTGACTTCAGAGGTAGCTGGGATGATCATTTACGACTAATTGAGTTTGCCTATAACAACAGCTACCATTCTAGTATCTAGATGGCTCTGTATGAGGCTTTATATGGGAGGAAGTGCAGGTCACCTATTGGTTGGTTTGAGGTAGGTGAGACTAATTTGATCGGCCCAGCCATGGTTCAGCAAGCTGTTGATAAGGTGAAGCTTATTCAGGAAAGATTATTAGCAGCTCAGAGTCGACAGAAGTCATATGCTGATAATCGACGTCGACACTTTTAGAGTTTCAGGTTGATGATTGGGTGTTCTTGAAGGTGTCACACATGAAGGGTGTGATGAGGTTCAGTAAGAAAGTGAAGCTTAGCCCAAGGTACATCGGGCCTTACGAGATCGTTCGTAGGATAGGCAAGGTTGCCTATGAGTTGGATCTACCATCTGATTTGGAAGCAGTACACCCAGTATTCCATGTATCTATGCTACGTAAGTGTATTGGTGATCCTTCCAGAGTCTTCGCAGTAGATGATGTCCAGGTGACAAAGGAGCTGTCGTATGAGGAGAGTCTCATAGCCATACTTGATCGCCAGGTCAGGAAATTACGGACGAAGGATGTGGCTTCCGTCAAGGTATTGTGGCGAAACAACAATAGGGAGGAAATGACTTGGGAGGCAGAGGATGAAATGAAGAAGAAGTATCATCACTTGTTCTTTGTACCTCCAGGTAATTCAATTCAACTCCTTATTTGATTATGGTAATTGATGAATTGCATATGTGTTATATTGTGGCCCTGTGAGGCATCTGTTGGTTTGCTGAAAATAGGTGATAGGCATAGTTATAAAAGAGACTCTGTCGAAATTTTTCTAGCATAACACTTATTATGAACATTCGAGGAC
The DNA here is from genome assembly GCA_029844215.1 of Przewalskia tangutica. Classification (NCBI taxonomy): domain Eukaryota; kingdom Viridiplantae; phylum Streptophyta; class Magnoliopsida; order Solanales; family Solanaceae; genus Przewalskia; species Przewalskia tangutica. The sequence continues at coordinate 135,445,661 of CM056718.1, read as the reverse complement.
GAATGTTTCTAAGGGGGGAAGGATGTTACACTTCGTAAGTTTAAGGCGATAATTAAGAACGTCATTAAGGAAGTAAGATTCAAATATTGGATATAAAATATGTTTATGTTAATACGGAAATTAGTATACAAGAGGATGTGATTCCGGGAAAATGTGGGTTACAACGGGTGTGACGTTGGAAACTTATATTGATAGTTGTATATTCCCGTTATGGACTAGTGTCGTATTATAAGAATTATGACATTGAGAATATGAGGCTTTATGAAACTTTCGGAAACTAAAGGAAGTGGGATCTAAGATTAAATTATTACTTGGGGGATTGATTTAAGTAGACAATAAAGGGCCAAAGTGTAATATTTAACGGACCAAAGTGTAATATTTAAGGGACCAAAGTGTAATAATTGATTTTCAGATTTTAATTAAGTTTACTAAACCTAATAGCCTCCATCTTCTCCCATTTTTAATTCAAAGCAAATCCTCTTTTCTCTTCCCCTCCACCAGCCGAAACCACCCCTCTCCCCTACCAAATTTTTTAGTTTTGTTTCCTCTTCTTAGATTACATTATTCACCAAAATTAAAAGCTAAAAACAACACCCAAAATAGTGGGTAATTCTGCCTCACTGCTGCCGAGATTTAGGCCAAGAAATTTCCAGTTTTTGGTAAGAAAAACGTGTAAGGATGATGGATTAACATTGTAGAACACATGCATGTCACTTTGGAGTTGAAGAAGTGGAAAAATTGGTGAAGAAAAATCAATGAAACAGTAAAGTTCCGAGAAGGGACTGTTTGGACAATTTAAGGTAATATATCCTTCTTCTTATGGTGTAATTGAAGTTGCATGTTGTTGTAATTAAGAAATAAAATTGTGTTAAGAGATGAATTTAGATTATGAGGAAATGGAAGTAAGAAAATGCATGTGGTTATTGTAATGTTGTTGTTATAGCCGAGATTAGAGCTATTTTGGTGTACATTGAAGTTGTGTGTTGTTGTTATATTATTGTCACTAATTGCATGTTGAAATTGAAGAGGAAATCTTGATGTTTAAGTTGTAGTTGTTCATAAGGAATTATTGGAACATGAATTGGATTTTTAAGAGCCAAGGAAAGAGCTTTGATATTAAGGGTATTGGCCGAATCTTGCATGCAATCGTTGAAAATGTGGTGTTGTATTTTAGGGACTGTTTTGTCAAGTTATAATGTTGGAAAAATAAGTTAAGAACTTATATATACGATATAGTAAATACTACTACATGTCTTAAAAGAATTAAGGTATAGAAAGGTGTAGAAAAGCTTCACATTTTTCACTCTCATTGTTGTTAAAGTGTGGGCTGTTTTAATGGACTATTTTTAACATGATTAAAGGGTTGGATGAATAGGTGTATTAATCACCTTAATTGTTGTTTTGATTATATTCCATGAAGGTAAGGAGAAATGATGTATAATGGTGGTATATGTCAAGTATATGGACTGTTTTGACTATATTCTTAAGTTATGACTTGTTATTGGTATTGCTGGTTTGATTTGTAAGTTATGGTTATGCACATAAATAGGGGAAGTGCTGCCCGAATTTTTATAGAATAAGAGAGTCGTCATTCAATATAACTTACGTTAGAAATCATAGAATTAACGGACGTATTACCCTTTATTATAGGTTGAAGTATTAGTTGAGACGAGTCATATTTATCGAGTTGGCTTAGACGATAAAGTATGTGAAACTATTCCTTCTTTATTTTGGCATGATTTATTGAAAGTACGACGGACGTACATAATTTCTACACAATCTATTTCCTAAAGATGTTAGTCATGAGAAATGCCTATGATTTTTCAGTAAAAAGTTTATTATAATGATTTCATTTGAGAGTCAAAGTGATGATTTAAACTGTATAAGTTACTCATGATACTCTATTCGTACTGGATATGATTATATGAATTCACCGAGTCCCATGATGGGCCGGGACACGTTATATGTACATATAAGATGATGATTATTTCACCGAGTCCCATAATGGGCCGGGACATATTATATTGATGATTTCATCGAGTCCCTCACTAGAAGGCCGAAACACGTTATATATATACATATATATGGACATGGTGACTCTATGGGTAAACATTCATGATTATGATTACTGATATGACTCTCTATTTTACATGGCACAGTTATGGTCTCATTTACAATACTTCATGTTTTTCATACTCAGTACATTATTTCGTACTGACCTCCATTTCCTCGGGGGGCTGCGTTCATGCCCGCAGGTACAAGTGCTCAGTTTGGTGATCATCCGGCCTAGGTTCCTGTCCAGCTATTTGGAGAGCTCCTTTGATTCAGAGCTTTGTCACTTTGGTACAACACCCTATTTTTGTTGACTTATGTATATATTTAGGGGCACGATGGGGCCCTGTACCGTCATATGTCGTTATCCTTCTCATAGAGGTCTGTAGACAGTCGTGGGTTGTACGTATGTGGAGTTGTGAACCTATTTTTGTATATGTGTTGTTGTACTCTGTTTTGGGATGTTTCCTTATATAGTGGCAGCCTTGTCATCTTGCGTCCTTTGTTATATTTGCTTAGATGTCTCCCCAGGAGGCAGGTTTATTCATGTGTAAAGGCAGCCTTGCCGGCTTGCCTATTCGGATATATGTTATGATTGCAGTGTTATGCTGTCGGATTTCATACTTTCCTTAGTGTTAGTTGGATTATGTGTGACAGGTTAGTATAATGGCCCAATTAGGGCGCCATGTTCACGGCCCGTCGGGTCGGGTCGTGACACATTTGATATATCTCAAGGTTATGCAATGCTGCGATCGCAATAAATACTCATATGAACGTCATTCTAGACACTAGGTAGTATATGTCAAAATAGTAAAGGCCTTCCTTCTGTCGATAGACCTTGACTACCAACCTGGCCTTGTACTTCTCTATAGACCCATCTGCTTGATACTTCTGTTTGAGTATCCATTTACAACCCAACGGTTTGTTTCCCGGAGGAAGATCAACCAAGTATGGTTTTTCAAGATGGAGTCTATTTCACTCTCAATAACTTCTTTCTAGAGCGGTGTTTCTGGAGTTGACAATGCTTCAACAATTGTCCGTGGTTTGTTATGAACCATATAAGCTACAAAGTCAGGACCGAAGGATTTATCCTTCTTTTCCCTTTTACTTTGTCCTGGTTCCATCTCTGGAGTCTTCAAGTTCTGAGAATCTGGAACACTAAATTCCGGATATTCAGCCACTTCGGAGTCCACTAGATCTGGGTAGTTAATGACTCTTGGTTCCTGAGAGCTTTGTTCATAACTTCGTTTGCGAGAGGTAATGTCTCTTTCCTTTGTAGGAAAAGTATGCTCAAAGAATTGGGCATTCCTTTATTCCATTATCATACCCCTGTGGACATCTGGTACATCTGACTTATGCACTAAGAAGTGATAAGTACTACTGTTATTTGCATATCCGATGAAAATGCAATCTACAGTCTTAGGTCCAATCTTGACTTGTTTTGGCTTAGGTACTTCAACCTTTGTCAAACAACCCCACATTTTCAGGTATTTGTAGGTGGATTTCTTTCCCTTCCATTACTCGTATGAAATTTTGTCCTTACCCTTATGTGGGACCCTTATGAGCAACACATGCATCATTTTCTTCAATGTACGGTTCTTGCGTTCAGCGACACCGTTCGACTGAGGTGAGTATGCAGCCGTCGTTTGATGAACAATGCCTGATTGGGAACAATATTCCTCAAATGGTGCTACATATTCTCCCCCTCTATCGCTACAAATTGATTTAATCTGCACGTTTAGTTGGTTTTCAACTTCTGCTTTGTAGAGTCTGAATGCTACAAAGTCTTCATCCTTACTTTTCAATAAGTAAAGATAACAATACCTTATTCTATCATCTATAAATATTACAAAGTACTTGTTCTTTCCTCTAGTTTGTGAAAACTTCAAATCATATATTTATGTGTGAACAAGTTCTAGAGGAGCGGTATCCCTTTCGATGGATCTAAAGGGAGTCTTAGTGAGTTTTACCTCTACGTACACCTCGCACTTATGTTGAGGGTTTAAGTCGATAGACGGCAACAATTCCACACTTTACCAACATTTGGATGGATTTGAAGTTCACATGTCCTAATCTATGATGCCATAAATTAGAAGACTCAAGCAAGTAAGAAGAAACTTCACTTTTATTGCTTGAATGTATGACAGACATAGCGTTAACCTTGAAGAGGCCTTCACATATGAAGCCCCTTCCCACAAAGGTTCCATTTTTCGTGATTACAAACTTATTGGACTCAAATACTAGCCTAAAATTAGTATTAACAAATACATGACCTGAAATTAAATTCTTCATAATCTCAGGGACATGCATCACCTTATTTAGAGTGAGCTCCTTGCCAGAAGTCATCTTAAGGACCACATTTCGTACCCCCAGCACGTCAGAGGAAGTGTTGTTACCCATGAACAACTTCTTGTCTGTAACTGATGTATATGTGGAGAAGTCATCTCTATCAGAACAGATGTGACAGGTAACACCCGTGTCCATCCACCATTGCTTGGCATTTTCTACAAGGTTTGCTTCTAGCACCACCACAAAAATTCCTCAATCATGTCATCAAGAAGCGTGTCCTCAACGACGTTAGTCATTGCCTTGCCTTTGGACTTTTCTTGCCTTCTGACTCTGCTCCATCTTGAGCTTGCGGCAGTCCTTGATCATGTGACCATCTTTGCCACAATGGTGACAATTTCCCTTTAACTTCAACGTTGTCTAGTGATTGGTGTATTTTATATACACCTTTTGAGTCAGTTTTAGTTAGTCTTTTGACCCGTTTTGCACATATAAGTGTCGTATTAGGATAGTTTTTCTTTCTTTTGAGTCAAAGTGGTTAAAATGGCCAAATGGCGAAAAAGGAGCAAAAAGAGGGCAAAAGAAGAGATGCCAGAGCCGAAAACAGAGAAAGTGGCGAACGAGGGCGAAATCGGACAAGCGCGCGGCCCTCCGCAATCAGCGAGGGCGCGGCGCCACTATTCGAGAGGAAGAAGACTCGGCGCGCGGCACCACCGAGCGGCAGATCACGGGGCGGCGCCTAAACATCCGAGAGCCACGAAGATCTGGCACGCGGCTACCTCGAACAGCGAATAGCGAGGCGCGGCGCCAAAACACCGACGGATTGCAGAACTTGGCTGGCGCCGGGCTGAAAAAATTAGGTTTTGGACGAATTTGCAGGCGGGCACGAAGAAGGAAAGAGGAGGCGGTTTGCGGCTATAAAAGGAGAACCACAGGTTTTGAGGTTCCTCTTCTTGCACAACACAAGACTTTTGCTTGGAGATTGGACACCATTAGTTTAGTAATTTCTTTTCCTTTTCTTTACTTTATTTGGTTTTGCATGATGAACATGGAATTAGTTCTTGTCATCTTTATGGCTAGGAACTAATTCTCTTATAGGGCTTTCTATGTTGAACTTCTTGAAACTTGTGTTATAAATTAATGCATGCTTATGGTTATTTTTCTTATTGTGAGATCTATCCAATAATTGAGTTGAATTCTTGGTAATTAATTGACAACTAATTATCACTATATGATTTCTAATCAGTTACGAAAAGGGGGATTGTGAATATCTTTGTAAGTTGGGTAGACATTCTTGGATTGGGGATGAAAATACCTCAATTATTTATGTAGCGTTGATGAGAGGCTTAGCAACCCTAATTTTGCGCATTGTGCGTGATGGTCAACTAGGTTTTTGTTCTTAATCCTCCTATAAAGTTACCCTTATCAGCGAAAGTTAGGTAAGGAACGATACTGGGGTTGAGTGTTTATATAACCCTAACGGGAGTATAAAACGATTTCGTAAACCTGCTTTCTCCAAAAGAAGAATACCATAAGCAATGCATTAGTAAGTAGCATAAGCGGATAGTGAGGATACATAAAAGCCTTATTCTCATCACAACTGAAGTAAACCTTTTAGTTAAATAGCTTTTATAATTCTTAGTCATAAACAACCAATCAATCATTAATCCACCAAATAGATACTAGAAAATAGATAATTGGTACTTGAACCCTAATCCCAGAGGACGATATTCGGTCAAGACTATACTACTTGATACGATAACGTGCACTTGCGTTTAAGTGTGTGTATCTTAACGCCCATCAAGTTTTTGGCGCCGTTGCCGGGGATTAGGCATAGTTCAATATCAAAGTTGTCTATTTTTAATTTCTGATTTGGTTTTTAACTTTTCTTTTAATTTTTAATTTTTACGTTTTCCTTTTGAAAATTCGAGGTGCCGTGATTTGTTGTCTGTTTTTGATCTATTTCAGGAAGTCAGTTTATGCGAAGGAGAAGAGGAGCAGACACTCTTGTTCCCAATCCAGTGAGAAAACGCAAAAGCGAGCGAAAGAATCAGCGGAGTGCAACCTTGTTAGAGATGAACAGCGTTCAGAACAACAACGGGATGGGAGAAGGGTTAGGCGAGAATCAACCCCACCAAGGAATACCTAGGCAAGCGCCAATAGACGTGGAAGAGAGAGCCCAAATCCAGCCAGAAAGAAGTTTGGGAGATTATGTGCTGCCAAGAGTGAATGGAGCACAGACTTGCGATGGCTCCCTCTGATAGAGCCAACAATTTGAAATAAAGCGGAGATTACGAGCATGGTACAGCACACAGTGCAATTGAGGACTACCATGGAGGATCACGTATACATAGCTAATTTCTTGGAGCTATGTGCCACTTTCGAATATAACGGCGTTCTTGATGATCTTGTCAGTTGAGGCTCTTTCCCTTCTCACTCAGGGATAGAGCAAAAGTATGGTTGAATTCCCTGCCAGCCGATTCAATATTCACATGGCACGAGCTGGCACAGAAATTCCTAGCCAAGTTCTTTCCCCCATGTAAAGCATCAAAATTGCGAGGGGAGTTGAACAACTTCTGGTGATGGAAGTCCTTATATGAAGCTTGGGAAAGGTTCAAGGATCTGAGGAAGTGTCCACACCATTGCATTGAGTTATGGAACTTGGTCCACATCTTCTACAATGGTGGCGGACAACCGTAACCATCATAGATGCGGCAGTGGAGCATTCATGAGGAAAAGCGACCCACGGCCTTTCATGAGTTATTAGAAGATATGGCCACTAACAACCATGTCCGAAGAGAGGCGACTAATGGGAGAAGAAACGGTAGAGTCCACGAGATAGATGCTATTGCGCCTTGAATGCCCAGTGGCTCTTAGCGAAACGATTGCGGACAACATCTGATGTCGATAAATGCCGTCTGAGATGCCTAAAACATGAGATATGTGGTGGCCACATACATTTGATAGGTGTCCTTGGCGGATCCCAACAATACACCAATGGAGCAGCGAGTGTCAGCGGTAGGTAATTACGAGGCAGCGAACAACCTACTCAAACACTTATAATCCGGTGGAGAATCACCCAAATTTCTCATGGAAAGAGATCGGGGCAGCGAGAATCAATATCGAGCGGCAGAACCGATACGAGGCAGCGAGAACGATAGAGGCGATGTCGAAACCAGCGATGCAGAATCAGCGACCTTCACTCAAGCCCCGGCGTCAGCGATTGTCGCGATTCGAGAAAAGCCGAGGCAGTGGCGGTAGCGGCTTGCAATGCGGACCCGATTCATAGCGAAGCTAGATCCTTATTCAGGAACCTGGAAACTCAAGTGGGTCAGCTCGCAAAGCAAGCAAACATCAGGCCACAGGGGACACTGCCAAGCAATACAGAGGTAAATCCAAGAGAGCAGTGTCAGGTAGTGCAGTTGAGAAGTGGAAGACAGTTGGAGCGGCAGTCACCTCAACCAGTAGTTGAGAAGCAAAAAGAGTTAGAAAAAGAGAAGGTGATTGAGCCTAGCCCGACAATACAGAAAACTCCAGAGAAGGAGTATACAGAGAAGATCCCTTTCCCCCAGAGACTACAGCGAAAGGCGGTTGATAAACAATTCTCCAAATTTTTGGAGACATTCAGAAAGCTGCATATCAACATACCTTTCATAGAAGCATTAGAGAAGATGCCCTCCTATTTCAAGTTTATGAAGGAGATTTTGGGGAAGAAGAAAAAGGCGGCGATGCGAAATAGTAGCACTAATGAGAAGAGTGTAGTGCTATCTTGCGAGAAGAAGTTGCCACCTAAGCTAAAAGATCGGGGAGCTTCACACTGCACTGATGGGCGGGGGTAACTTGCAATGAGCGCTATGTGATTTAGGGGCAAGTATAAATCTAATGCCCTATCGGTATTCAAGAGATTGGAGTTGGGTGAGGCCAAACCAACCTGATAAGCATCTGATTAGCCGAAGCGGGGCGGTGGTGCATCGAGGCAAGATCGAGGGCGTAATTGTAAAAGTAGGAAATTCATCTTTCCCGCAGATTTCCTCATCCTCGATATGGAAGAAGGCGGAAATCCCGATCATATTGGGAGGCCATTCCTAGCAGCGGGAGAGCTTTGATTGATGTTGAAAGAGGGGAACTAACACTAAGGGTGGAGAATGAAGAAATGGTTTTTAAAGTTTTTAAACACATCATTGAGCCACCAACAATAAGTGGGTGCTTTGCAATCAGCACCATCAAACCCCCATGCCGCCATTACAAGTCAACCAACGGCGATGAGCGAAAGCAAGCATGGTTTCAGAAATGCCACTAAAGGAGGTAAGTGTTCTGAACTCCCTATGCGATAATGCCAAAAGAAAAGAAGAAAAAACGCGGATGTGGAGGAAATGGATAGGTTGGGGGCTTAATCCTCCCCAAGGTTATTAAGGTTAAGGAACTTGCGTCCGACTAAAAGACGTTAAAGACAGCGCTACGTGGGAGGCAACCCAACGCTTTCAATTTTGTTATTTTAATTTCGGTCTTTAGTTAATTTTATTTTGTCTAAGAACAGTCTCACGATCTTGGGGTTTTGTGTTTGTGCTGTGAGTGACAGGTACAGGGAAATAAACTGAAGAAAAGTAAGAATTCCCAGAAAAGCGGGTCAGCGCTTTCAGGGAAGCGAGCGCGGCGCCAAAATAGCTGAAAGTTCGCCAAGTCTAGGGCGCGGCGTAGAATGCATGGCCGCGTGAAAATCGAAGGCGCGAAGATTAGGCGCATGGCTAAAGCGAGCGCTGGCGGGAATCGAAAACTTAAAACGCCCAAAAATCAGATTTTCCCCAATTCAAAAATCAAAAACCTAACTTTCCCTCTCCAAAAACCCACGAAATCCCACAAATCCTCCACAAATCCAACACAACCACAACCTAAACTCTTAAATTCCTCAAAAACCCCCAACTATCCCAAACAACAAAGCTCCATTCCATACCCTCAAGCCAACCAATTGAAACAAGAACAGCGTGAAGCTCTCATAAAAAGGTAATCCCTTTCTGTATCCTTGAATCCTTTTACTGAAGCCATAAGAAATAGTAGTTTGGAGGAGTATTGTAGTTGGAGTAGTTTGGGTGCTGAAAAGTGATTGTGAAGGTTGTGGGTATTGTATAGAAAGGTTGAAGTTTGGGGGTTTTGTATTCGCTGCTAGTTGTTGATTTTGTAGGAGACATTGTGCCACTAAATTGTAAATTCCAGAAACTATTTTCTTACAATGGCCACCAGGAAGAGAAGAGGCTCCACATCCACCCCAACCCCACAATATGACGAAAGTAGGTTTGTAAGCTACGAAGCCTCTCAAAGATACAAAAAGCTTGATACCAGATCCTTAATACCAGAAAGGGGAATGGACTACCAGAGGGCGTCATTTGGAGAAGGAGATGTTTATGAGCCCATTCGGGCGATGATTGAGTTAAGGGAGTGGAGAAAATTTGTGAACCCGGAGAAGATAACACCAGCAAACACAACAATGGTGCGAGAATTTTATGCCAACTTTCCGGAGAAGGTGGAAAGGGGATGCTTTGTAAGGGGAAGCTATGTACCTGTGTGAGAAAATATTAATATACAATTGAAAAAAGTTGATGTCTAAGAAAGAAGTGATTTGAATCACTTTAGAACATCGTCTAGAAGCATTGACCACATCATTGGAATCTTTGCAAACACCGTGAGCTACCAGAGCTTTTGAGATTGGAAGAAATGGATCGAAACCGGCGGTGCGATTCAAGCGTAGCGAGGCTTGTTTGTATTTTGTCGATGCGCGTGATTCCATCCACACACTTCACCAGAGTGCGGAAGATAGGGTTAAGTTGATTTATGGAATTATGAGGGGGCTTACAATTGTTGTGGGGAAATAAATAGTGCTGAGCATTGAAGAAATCAGCGGTTTGGCGGCGGCGGCGGATTGGGACATGGCTCGATTATCACCAAGCTATGTCACACGAGTGCGGTCCCACAACTACCCACCGACACTCATAGAGGAACCAAGCTGCCGGTGTCCTGCAGGATAGTGCACTCTTTCCCGGACCCAAGCCCCAGGCGGAGACGGAGAGTACAACCACGCGCGGCGGCAAAGGCCGCCATGGATGAAGATGAGGCTGAAAGAGGGCTCAATATGAGCGGGACCCGACCAGGCCAACCACGAGGCGAACCTTGGAACCCACAATGGGGCAATTGTACCAACATCGGAGGAGATGATGCGGACCTTGAAAACGATAGTACAAGGGCGGCAATAAACAAGGCAACAAATCAACGAAATGAGTGCCTTGTTCAACCATAGTCGATCATTATCCACCGCCACCACCACCATTTTAGCCAAAGTGCGTAAGTGTCGTTTTCTTTTATTTTCTTTGAGTCTTGCACACATTGGGGACAATGTGTGATTTAAGTTTGGGGGTGTTTTAGTTGTGGGTCATGTTATGTTTTATTTAAATCTTTTATTTGTTTTATGTTTATTTTGAGTCACCAAAATTTTTTCTGTTTTGAGTCATAATTGTGCATCCAAAGATCATGTATCTTTGTAGTTGCTAGAAACACCTAGTGAAGTAAGGTGGAATAATGTAAAGGAATTGAAGCAACTATCTAAACACTTAGGTTAGATATGCCAAAAACTCACAGAATCTGTCTATTTGGAGTTTCTTGCTTGAGTTATGCATGCTAAATGATAAATTCTTATGTGTTATGATTGCTTGCTATTTGAGGCGAAATAGTTAGGATATGCATGTTAGGGAGATGACTCAGGCATTTCTTTGATAACCAATTCGTACCATTCTTTTTTATCCTGTACTTTAAAAAAATATCCCTAGTCAGCCCCATTGAGCCTAAATTTGAAACTTCTTCTTTGACACCCTATGTTCCCACAAATTGTACCATAAGTGAAAATGTGAAATAGTGGAGTACATTATGTTAAAAAGAAAAAAACAAAAAGAGTGAACAAGTTTGATGCACTCCAATGGAAAAGTAATAAGAAAGAGGCAAAAGCCTAAGTTTGGGGGTGCCTATTAGTATAATACACTTCACTCTCCCAAAACAAAAGAGGGGAATGATAGAATTGAAGTGAAGGAAAGAATCAAAAGAAAAAGGGAAAAATTGAAAAGTCAAAGAGCTTATGGTACAGAAAAATGAGCCTAAATGCCTATCTTTACCAACCCCCACCTAAGCCTACATTACAACCCTTAAAGTCCTGAAGATCTCTTTTATGCATATCTAGAATTTGTGGAGAATAGCAAGTAAGCAAGCCATAGGAATTCTTGAATTTATATGCATGATTTAGTATATTGACTTCCATTAAGCATGATGAATATGAGTTTGCGAAATATTTAGCTTCATGTGTTTAGTGTGCTGAAAATTTCATGCTATATGTTCCTGCATATTATTCTGCTAACCTTCATGTTTTTCTAGTTAACATTTATGCAGCAAAAGTGATTAATGACAAGGAGTCTTTTATTTTTCGTTTATTTGAGTCTTTTATTTTATTTCTTTCTATCTTTGCTCGAGGGCGAGCAAAGGTTAAGTTTGGGGGTATTTGATCGGCGTATTTTATATACACCTTTTGAGTCAGTTTTAGTTAGTCTTTTGACCCGTTTTGCACATATAAGTGTCGTATTAGGATAGTTTTTCTTTCTTTTGAGTCAAAGTGGTTAAAATGGCCAAATGGCGAAAAAGGAGCAAAAAGAGGGAAAAAGATGAGATGCGAGCAGCAGAGAAAGTGGCGAGCGAGCGAAATCGGACAAGCGCGCGGCCTCCTGCGATCAGCGAGGGCGCGGCGCCACTATTCGAAAAGCGAAGACTTCGGCGCGCGGCTACCGAGCAGCAGTCACGGGCGCGGCGCTAAACATCCGAGAGCCACGAAGATCTGGCCGCGCGGCTACCGAGCAGCGAATAGCGAGCGCGGCGCCAAAACACCCGGATTGCAGAACTTAGTGGCCGCATTTGTCTGCTGCGGCAGCGCAGCGGAAAAATTAGGTTTTGGGCGAATTTCTAGGCGGGCTGAAGGAAAAGAGGAGGCGGTTTGCGGCTATAAAGGAGAACCCTAGGCGGTTTTGAGGTTCCTCTGCACAACACAAGACTTTTTGCTTGGAGATTGGACACCATTAGTTTAGTAATTTCTTTTCCTTTTCTTTACTTTATTTCAGTTTTGCATGATGAACATGGAATTAGTTCTTGTCATCTTTATGGCTAGGAACTAATTCTCTTATAGGGCTTTCTATGTTGAACTTCTTGAAACTTGTGTTATAAATTAATGCATGCTTATGGTTATTTTTCTTATTGTGAGATCTATCCAATAATTGAGTTGAATTCTTGGTAATTAATTGACAACTATGTATCACTATATGATTTCTAATCAGATTCTGAAAAGGGGGGATTGTGAATATGCTGTAAGTTGGGTAGACATTCTTGGATTGGGGATGAAAATACCTCAATTATTTATGTAGTGTTGATGAGAGGCTTAGCAACCCTAATTTTGCGCATTGTGCGTGACGGTCAACTAGGTTTTTGTTCTTAATCCTCCTATAAAGTTACCCTTATCAGCGAAAGTTAGGTAAGGAACGATACTGGGGTTGAGTGTTTATATAACCCTAACGGGAGTATAAAACGATTTCGTAAACCTGCTTTCTCCAAAAGAAGAATACCATAAGTAATGCATTAGTAAGTAGCATAAGCGGATAGTGAGGATACATAGAAGCCCTATTCTCATCACAACTGAAGTAAACCTTTTAGTTAAATATCTTTTATAATTCTTAGTCATAAACAACCAATCAATCATTAATCCACCAAATAGATACTAGAAAATAGATAATTGGTACTTGAACCCTAATCCCAGAGGACGATATTCGGTCTTATCTAAGACTATACTACTTGATACGATAACGTGCACTTGCGTTTAAGTGTGTGTATCTTAACGCCCATCATCTAGGTCTTGCTGTCTTTATAGAACTTGCGCTTCTTGCTTGGTTCCCTTTGGCATCAACCAGATTTGCCTTTGGCCTCAGCGGGATGCTTTCCCTTAGGCAATGACTTCTTATTATCTTCCTGAATTTAGAGTTTGATAATAAGCTCTTCAAATGTCATTTTCTTTGTTTTGAGTTTTAAGTAACTCATAAACTCACAAACTCACTCCACGAGGGAAGCAATTTTTCAATTAGTGATGCAACCAAAAACTGCTCATTTGGTTTCATACCCTCCAAATCCAGGCGATGTAGAATCATTTGGAACTCCTGGATTTGAGACATCACTATCTTGCTATCCACCATTTGAAATTTCCAGAATTTCCCAACGATAAATTTCTTTGTACCTGCGTCCTATGCGTTGTACTTCTTCTGAAGATTCTCTCACAACTCTTTGGCGGAGCCTACGATGAAATACACCGTGTAGAGCGGGTCTGACAAGCAGTTCAGAATGTAGTTCTTACATATGAAATCATTATAAGTCCATACATCAAGAGTCATTTCCATGAGAGCCTGGGAACCTTATCCCCATTCAGTCATATCAATAGACTGAGGGTCCGCATCATCTCCTGTTTTAGGAGGGTCTTCTGTGACACAGCGTACCACTCCCATTACGGTTAGGAAAAATAACATTTTCCGTTGCCATCTTTTAAAATCAATACCCATGAACTTTTCAGGGCGTTCATGGTGAAACTCGACAGGTGGAAGAATTCTTACATTTTCTTGAGTAGCAGGAAAGCTATTGGTTGTTCCTTAGGAAGCAGTGGGGAAAGCAGAAGTATTGCCTTGATGAGCATCAACAGATGGGGAGGCAAACATATTGCCTTGAGTAGCAGCAGCAGATTCAAAAACAAATTATTCTTGTCCAGTCATTTGCACTAAGTACTAATACAATCTTGTCTTAAAATTGTTAGGAAAAAATAAAAGCAACAAACCGAAAATAGCAAACACTTATTACAAGAACTCAGAAAAATGAAGAACAATATATTATAACAAAAGAAGTAATATTAACAAACAACTGAAAACTAGAAGCAACACTTAATATGAATCATTACTGAATCGAGTGATGACACTGTCTTTAAGATAAAATTGCCCCATATATATCCTTTTATATTGCTAGGCAATAGTCTCCCAAGATAAAAAAGCTACTAACACACTTGAGCAAAGGAAACTCAAATATTTCTCTTGAAGAACTTTGAGTATTGAAAGTTTCTAGACAGTACCCAACCCCAACATACTTTTTACTCCTTTCATTTTAATTATGCTAATAAATAGTTAAAGACTTAAAGATAATGAAATTAAGTGTGCTAAATAAAATAAAAAGACAATAATAATTTAATGAAAGAACAAATGTACCAAACGCCGACGTAACGTCGACGTGTAATCGAGAAGTTGGAAAGTGAAACTTTGCTCGATAGATAATCCTCAAGCTAATTGACAACTTCACTCCCAAATGAATAAATAAAATTGAATATTTAGTAGACAATTTTGTAGAGAGATTGATTGATACTTGAGAGATTATTATAATAGAGAAATTGTAGGAAGATTTGTGAGAAAGATGAAGAGAAAAATGAGGTATTTATAGTTGGAAAAAATTGGGTTAAAGTGTAAATATAATAAATTATGGGTTAAAAATAAATATAAAGGGGTAGGGGGGTTGGGGGAATGGGTGAGGCCAATAATGGCCATTGCACAACGGCCAAAATGTAAAACGATCGTTGGTGCAATGGCCGGTTTTTGGGCGGGACTCAGGGCGGGATCGGATCGTGGCGGGACCGGGCCAGGAGGGACCAGACCATCTCCCATCCCGGTTCGAGTCCCGGTACCGTTATTTTTTTTTTATAATTATTATGGGGTCGGGATGGGTCGGGACGGGACCGGGCTGGGACCGGGTCATCCCGACCCACTGGCCAGGCATAGCTACATGCATCATTGAACTATCGTTGCCAACTTCAACTGCTGCACGCTTTTGATCCTTTTGTCTACAATAAGGACTCAAATTACAAATAGGTTTGGTTAGTTGCTTTTGCTGAGTTGAGTGATGACACTCTCTTTTTAAGACAAGATTGCACCCGTGTATTGACTTTTACGGAGTGCGGGCAATAGCCTCTCAAAATAAAATAACAACTCTTCAATAGTGCAAAGCCAACACTATTGAAACCTTGAAGAAACCAAAAAGAAGATTGCTTGAAAAAATGAAATCATTCAGAAAATATTTTAGATCTTATGTTCTTTCAAATGAGATTATAAATCTCTATTTATAGGTGCAAGTTTTGTCCTTTCATTTATCAAGTGTGTGAATGCACTTAATAAGATCTTATTGAACCATGGAAAGGTTATCTTACGCCACAGCGCACCAGGGAGGCGTCGCGGCGCTCCTGCACAACGGCTCAGCCCTGTCGGCACCACGACCTTCTTTCATTCATTACCGACGTGGAATACGCACTATATTTGGCCAATAATCGTCCATTAATATATGTCTCAAACGTCTTACTTACGAACCAATATATCTTTTACGAATAAGCAAAATCTATGATATTTGGCACTAAGTGTACATGTGTGTGGAAACGTAGTTTCTAACGTGTGGGGCCTCATTGTTTGAGTCATAAATAATGAGATAAACTTATTCCCACTATCGCGCCCGTTTTTGACCTCGGAATATGAACGGTACCGCAACGTTACTCTTTGGCGCGGTTCCCTGGATCAAGCAAAATGCTTGTTTTGAGGAGTCGTCACCTAATTAGTTAAGTGAATTAGGACACTTGAATATTGCAATAAAAATACTACAATTGATCTTCATTTAATGGTCTGCAAAATTAATGAGATTTTGGATAAGTGTTCTTTATTATCCTAAAAGGAAGGAGTTAGGCATCCTTTAAGATCCGCTAGCTTTCGGTTATCCGATCAAACCTAGGTTAATTATCTATCAAGATTTAGAAAATATATGTACTTAAAAATATATACACTTTAAAGAAAAGAATGTTTAAAATATAATACAGAATGAAATAAAAACAGAATTTAAATACAATAACAAAAATAAATTTCTGAAGCTTATCTTCTTGAAATGTATCTCAAGGTATCTGTATAGACACTTAGTAAAAATGTTAGTAAGAGAGTAAATAATTCTAAAATAGCGACAAGAATTAATAAGTAAACTAAAAATAAAACTCATTTTTTATACATGGGAGGCCTTGGAAATCATATGGAGATTCCTTCCTCGGCCATCGTAGTATCATGTTCAAATCAATTTAATAAAAAGAATAAAAGAGAAAAATCGTCCAAAAATCAGTCCAGAACCCAATGAACAGTAAAACAGTGGCAAGGCAACATGATATAGCAAATCTGGATGATCGTGAAACATTAGAACAAAGAACATAGCTCGTCAGATATGTTACCACCGAAAATACAGTGCAAAAATCAGATAAGAGAGAAAGTGCCAAAAATCAGCCCGACAAATAAAGAAACAGTAGCCAAGCAGTGGTGAAACCACAACAACCGCGGTTCGCCGGAAAACCCACAAATAGGCTAGAAAAAATACCAACAGATATACAAGAGGGGGGGGGGGGTCCAAAAACCCACAACCATATAATCACAACCACGCCGGAAAACAAAAGCAAGGTTGCCGGACAGTATAGTAAGGCGACAGTGGCGAAAATAACCAAAGAGAGCAAAGTTAGTCCAATAACCACAAAATATAATCGCGATAGAACCAGAGAACAACCAGTAGAGTCGCTGGAGCTCAAACTCTGACTAGTTTCAAACAAACAAATAGAAGGGTGACGTCGTGCCCGGCGGTAATATCTGCGGCGCCACGCGATGATGCAGTGGGATTCCGACGATGGGTGTTCGACGGTGTGGGCTCGAACTGTTGTGTTCGCGTGGGAGTTGGAGGCGACGGGATACGGGGATCGGGATTGTGGTTCGCCGGGCAGAGGCGAGGTTGGGTTCGCCGGACATAAGTGAGGTTGGGTTCGCCGGAGTTCTCTCCGGTGGGGGTGGTCGACGGGGTTCAAGGGAGATGGGTGTTGGGAGGAGATGAAATAAAGGAGATGGGTGAGTTAACAAAAATAAAATGGGAAGAGTGTGGGTGTGTGTTTTTTGTTGAAAAAGATGAGAAATGGGAGGATTATATGGAAAGTGGAGGGTGCGGCGCTGAATGTTGTTTTTTTTAGAATGGGGGGAAGAATTTTTATTTATAGGGGTATTTAGGTTTAGGGTTTAGGTTTGGTTTTGAGGGGGAAAATGAAAAGTGGAATTTGATTTTTGGAGGGAAATAAAAGGGTGTTGGATTGGGATGAAAAGTAAGAAGAGTGTTGGATTGGGCTGATCCAAATTGGGTCTCGGATTGGATTGGTTTGAAAAAAAAATTATTATTTAAAAGAAATAATTTAAAGAGATGTAAAATTACAAAATAAAAATGTCGATGTAATAATAATAAAAAACATGATATTAACAAAGACCTAATGCTTAATTTAAAATAAGAGATGCGATGTCATTTTGTTAAAAATAAAACATATAATATTAGATAAAAATACGATTATTATAAGAAAAATGCAATAAATGATGAAAAAATGAGGTGTCCAAAAATACTTAAAATTGTAAGAAATAATCAAAAGATGGGTCAAAATTGGGTGTCAACACCCACGTTAGTAAATTTCCTAACAAATTTTAATTATAGTCTACTAATTAAAGTTTGTATATATCATAACCAAATGATATGTGTTAACGAATTTTGACTTTCTTCTAGTACTTTACCATGGGAGGTGTACCATAGAGTCCCCCACTGCTCTGAACAATCTCAAATCTCTCAATATTTCGAGCACGTCTTTAAGAAACATCGAGGAGGTTTCAGGTGATGTTTACTTGATTACAAGTTGTCCTAAATTACAAGAGCTCACAATTGAATGTGTAAGCACTCTCCTAGTTTTAAATTAATTTAGGTGATTGAATATGGTTTCTTCTTCATCTGAACTCGCCTAACCATTCCTTGGAAATCCTTTAAGACCCAGTGGACCATATTGTTGAACCTGTTGTACAATTTCTATTAGCCAATCAATCTCGTACGGTGCTTTGAAGCTGCAAAGAGTTCATGTGAGCATGTATTGAAAGTATATTTATGTCATAGAGACAATCTATATTAGAAAAATGTACTTCATACATATTCGTATTTATATTAATGAAGATTAATGTTATGGCATTTGCATTATTGAATTATTAGTTGAGTTTTATAATATTCTATAAATGCATCCCTAGAGGTTACGTGGTTATTAATAATGTGAGATATTAATAATATAGTGGAACTCTTAAAACAACCTCGACTAATGATCATTGATATAGGGATATCGATGATATATGATAAGTCGACTTGTGATCTGCATCATATCCTTGAAGGATGTAGTATGTCTCACCTGCTACAAATTATGGTAACACATGATGTACACATGAATACTTGAGAAGTATTGTATTCCATGCTGATGTATTGTTTGTTATATATGTCTAAAGTATCATCAGCATGTGGAGATAGAAGTCCTTAGACTTGAGGTCGATACGCACCTTGTTTATAGAGTAATGTACTTTGATCTTGTCCTAAGCTCAAATGCCTTATAGATTAAGAAACGGCTTGTATTGGGTATATTGCAACGTAGATTAGAGGTGCTAGTTGAGCCAAAATTAGGATTCATTCCTCGAATGTATCTTCGAGAGAACACTCAGATTCTCATATGGTATTAGGTTGACTAAGTCATTGGCCAATGCAGTAGACATATCCATGATATGGTCTTGTTATCAGCTAATATAGATGAGATAAAATAATCAAGACATTTGGATAGACACTTGACAAATCCTAAGCTTGATCGAGTGTGTTAAAAATGAAAGAATTTTATGTTTCCACATAAAGGTTCAATTAACAGATTTCGTGTAGCTATACTTCACATATTGAGTTCGTCTTCCGGCGCTGTCTAGGAGTCCCGTGTAGACCCTAATGTAATTAGTGTCGATATGTGAAGGCATGTAGGGTAACACTAAGTCAATTATTCTGTCGATTCAAGGATGTAATAAGAGAGAACATAAATGTTCGATTTATAATCGAGATATTAGAATAAATAATGATTATTTAATTAAATCTAGATAGGATTTTGAATTTAATTAAAATAGAAATGAGGCAAAACTGAACAAGGGTTGCGACGCATGGGTCCTAGGGTTGCGGCACCACGTGTCATGTGGGTCCGAGCGACCCACTCTACTTCGGTTTCTAGGCCTGGCCCACATGGGAACCCTAGCTGCTTTTTACAGCTATAAATACAGGGTTCAATCATTGTTTTAATACATCCAATTCACAAGAATTATTCTCTGCTGAAACTCTATCGAATTTTCTAGCTTTCTGAAAGAGTAATTACATCAGAGTCTTGGACTTGCAATCGAGGAACAGTTGTGTGCTCACCCTCGGTACACACTTGAAGATTCAAGATTATACAAACTGTAAGTTCTCGTTCGAAGTATTACGATTAACTACGTGTTTATATATTTATATCATTACATAATCATACTGCAGTTCGCCACATGTTGGGTTTGAAACATTAATTTTCAAATTTTGTTGCGCACACAAATCTAACAGAACCCTACATGTATATCGGTATTGAGATGGAAATGGAATTCATGAAGTTTATATTGGCATCTGCATCTGTACTTGAGGAACTCTTCCTTTGGAATTTTGTATCTCCTTCATCGGCCGGGTGCACAAATGGTGGATGAGATGAAACAATTATGACCAAATGTGGAATTCATATTTGAAAAAATTGACGTAGAACCCGAAGAAGTCATTGCAGTATGAAAGAAATAATTCATTGATTTTTTTTTGATGAAAAGGTAAATGTGTATTGAAATCATCAAAATGTACAAGTACGATGGGCATACCCACAGACTCAGTGACGATATAAATCTAGCGCTCCCTGCTAGGCAGATCACCACCAGATTTAATAACGTCAATAACAAAACTCTAGCTAGTCCCACAAGCTGGGTAGTCGAGAGGGAAAAAAATGATGCATGTAGGAAATCAATGAGAAAGTCCTAAGCTATGGAAATTCTCTTATGTAACCATAAGGTTACAGTCGTGGGCCTCCTTAAACCCTTGCCATGGTAAATCCAAAGGGAGAAACCCACTGTCAAGGGAAGAACACCTATTCGGACATGGGCTGAGCCCACCCTCGTCACATTATACTGCTAAAAGATAATCGCCATAGAACCTAAGACCTATAAGACTTAAGTTCTCGTGCTTACCCACAATCCGGGAAGTCATGCGTTACAACAAAATAAGAAGAACCCCCGCCAATCCCACACGTCGGGTGGTCAGGAGACTCCAGATGATCTCATAGGTCGGGTAGTCTGGAGATTTACACATGACATATCATCCTGTATCCTATCCCGCGGCCAAAGTAACAAAATTGTCTTGGAATAGAGGGTACAATGCAAACAAGATTTTGTAGATGCTGGTCTTGATCCTAAAAATAGTAGCTTTTCTATCTAGTCTCGACCCGTCAAAAATAATCTTGTTCTATGTGGTAGACGGTGGTGGCCAGCCCAACCCGCTTTGCTTTAGCTTGCCAACCCTTACCATGCCCTTCTTTCTTAGTATATTTCAAAGCGCTATCGATGGTGGTCATAGCCCTCCGGATGCCAAGCCATGTCTTAACCCTGGACCAAAGGTAACTACTGACCGTGCAACTGAAGAATAGGTGCGCTATTGACTCATCAGAATGGCCGCAAAGGGAGCACCTTGTATCAATGTCCATATAAGTGACTCTATCCTTCATTCGTAATCTCTTCCTCGCACAAAGCCACAGAATGAAAGACTGTTTTGGAGTGATATAGGAACTCCAAACATCCTTCGCCCAAATCACCGGCTGCCCATGTATCCTGAAGTAATCATAGGCATTGTGATTGCTAATATACCATGCCGCCATGGTAGTAGCCGCCCGGTCATGGGGCCCTTCACGGTCAAGAATGATGTCACGAATAATGAGAAGCCGCTTGATCAAAGGTGAGTCATCCTTCTTTGCAACCCACGTCCAAATGTTGTTGTTGTTACTAAGTACTTGTGATTGATCCATTTAATCCAGAGCGTGTCATTTTTTTGATGGATATTCCAAAGGCATTTAGCAAGCAAAACAAGGTTCCAGGCCTTGAGATCCCTGATTTCGAGGCCACCCTCAGATTTTGGCCTGATACACTCCTTCCAGGATACAAGTGAGTGGTTAGAACGCCACAAGAAAGTCCTACAAAGCCCGTAAACTTTCTTACAAACCGCAACAGACTGGCATCATAGATAACCAGAAGCATTCCACACCTTGGAGGACAGACTTGATGAGCTCAAGCCTGCCCGCATAAGATAAAGTAGCGCTCATCCACGAGTCAGTGTACCCGACAATTTTGTTCACAAAAGGATCATAGTGTATCAGTCTCATCCTCTCCGCGGCTAGGGGAATGCCGAGATAGTGGAAAGGCATAGCGACGGTGTCGAAGCTAGTAATCTGCTTAATATCATCAAGGTCATTTTCTGTAATACCAGCCGTGTACAAGCTGGAAATGAGGGCATTGGAACTGAGACCCGATCATTTCTGAAAATCTCGAAGGCATTCCATGAGGATCCAGACGGAAGTAGTATACCCTCTCGACATAAGAAGCAAATCATCGGCGAATGCAAGGTGGGTGATCCTTAAGCTTTTGCACTTGGGGTGGTAGTGGAAAATCGGCGTTCGAGTGTTCTTGTTGATCATCCTCGAGAGATATTCTAGACAAATAACAAACAAGGTATGGGAGAGGGGGTCCCCCTGTCTGATCCCCTTTCGGCCCTTAAAATGGTCGTACAAGCTCCCGTTGATAGAAATTGAATATGAAGTCATTGAGACGCACTCCATAATCCAAGCCACCAGCCTTTTCGGGAAATTGAAACCAATCAAAATAGCCATGAGGAATTCCCAATTCACCGAGTCGAAGGCCTTTCGGAGATCAACTTTGAGCATGCATCTACTTGAGACCCTCTTGTGGTTGTAACCCCTTAAAATCTCTTGAGCTAGGTGTGTGTTGTCAGACATACTTCTGCCCTGGACAAAAGCCTCATGTGCTGCATCAATGAGAAAGTCCAAAACTGACACCAACCATGAAACAATAATCTTGGTGATGACCTTGTACAAGATGTTGCAACACGAAATAGGTCTGTAGTCGCCCACCGTTGAGCAGTGGGTAGATTTAGGAATAAGGGTGATGGTAGTGTGATTGATCTATTTGAGAAGCTTTCCCGAACTGAAGAACTCTTTAACCGCAGCACATAACTCTATGCCGACAATATTCCAAGCTTTCTTGAAGAAACCCGAAGAGTAGCCATCCGAACCAGGAGCTTTGTCTTCCCCGATACCAAATAATGCACCTTTAACTCAGTATCCGTGACATTTCCAATGAGATCATCCCCTTGTTCCGCCGAACGATAATTTCCCCCGGAGATGACACCAATATGAATAGGTTCACAAGCGTCCCTAGTTCCAAGCAACCCTTTATAGTAGTTGATGAATTCTGTCGCAACTTCGTCACCGGAGTTCGTAAGAGAACCATCACTCTTGGTAGTGGCCGCAATGAAATTCCTTTTGGAGTTGCGCTTGACCATATCATGAAAGAACTTAGTTGTTACACCCCGTAATTGCAGGACATGTTGTAAGAACGTACGTAAGAACTCACAAGTGTTAAGATTTGAGACTTGTAAAAAGTTTTATCGGAATTATGAAATTGTCGGAAAATGTAATATTGTGACGAATGGGAGGGCGACACGTGTCACCCCCCCCCCTTAAGTAAGCTTGGACGAATTGATCATGGACATAAGGGTCATTTGACCCTTGTTAGGAAGACTAGTCTTGCAACTTGAAGAGCTTGACATATTTGACTTGGTCAATGGGACCACTACTCTTGATATTTAAGTAGACCTCATCCAAACCTCACAAGTGTTCTAATCCTAACCCTCTATGTTATGTTATAGTCATCCTAAGTAGCAAGACAAGGCATTTTACACTTAGGAAATTTGAAGAACTCTTGTTCTTGCTTAGGATAGCTCTCGGGTTTGAGAGGAGCAAGAAGAGAAAATTTTTGTTCCTTGTTCTTTAAGCTCCACACTTTAAACCAAGGTTCATGAGTGTTATGTAAGTATATCTCAATAGAAAAATCCCGGAAAAAGAGAGCTTACGTATTAGTCGCAAAGTGAAAACCTAGTGGCTTTCTAGGTTTTGGATTGGACGTTTGAAGGAAAGTTGTTGGTATGGTGCTAAGGGTCTCAACAAGCGGATTGAAGTGTCTTGGAGGGGTTCTAAACTACTAAGGAGCGACTTCGGATTGGAATTTGGATTAAGAATCGTCGAGGTATAATCTTGTTCTTTGAAAGTGTTACAAGATTATTTATTGTTGTTGTTAGCTTTACATGTTGCTAGCATGAAGTTGATATGTAGAAGTTTATAATGATTATGGATCGATTTTAGCCTTGGAAATCCGATATGTAATGTAAGCCATGTTAAGTTGGATTACTAATTGATCGTCTATTAGAATAGTCGCATGTTAAATTACTTGAAGATTACGGTTTATATAATCAAATACGACTTGATATCATGTTATGCTACCAATTTGGATTGAAATGGAAATTTGATAAGAATTGGTAAGGTTGAACTCAAGGTGGCCGAATTTGGACTTTTAGTTTGTTTTCATTTGTATTGGACTACTTTCCAAAATGTGAGCCAATTGGACATTTAGTTTTTATTTGTATTGGAGTACCTTATAGAAATTGTGAGCCATTGGGGCTGTTTGGTTATTGTATTCGGCCTTGAAAAGGTGGCAAAGTTAGTAAAAACAAAGGAGGTCTTTGTCAGATTTTAGTAGAATTTAGCGACTTAGCACCTAGAATATTCTAATGAAGTAAGAGGTTAATGGGCGTATGGTGACCATTATAGATTGATGTACTAAGTATAGCGTATCCTACTTGAAGAATGGAATAGCTCGGTGGAAGTACTTTGGAGCTTTTTGCTCTTGTCGATAATCGTCGCGGTATGTGAACCTCTTCCTTCTTTTGACATGATTCTATGTATGGAATATACATGTAGTACTATTTTATGATTCCTTACTCTTAGAAGTTAAGAGGTATGTATGTCGATTTACTCTACGTAAAGGTTATGTTAAGTTATCTAAGTTCTTACCAGTCTTATGGGGATGTTGGTAAGAGTCGTTAGGAGGTATTTTGGAGCCAAGTTGACTTGGCTAATTTCTGACACGAATAAGAATAAGTATCGAACAAGCCATTGCAGCGTTAATAAAGGAAAATGTAATGACAATTAATTGTGTTAAAACAAGTAGAATTCTCCATCTGCATAGAAGCTAAGATAAGACAAAATTGTATTACATTTTCTAGATCATGGCTACTTGATTAAGATAGTTATAAATAAGTATAACTTATTCACAACGCACCAAGTATATGTTACTTAATTTATAAGAATTTACGTATGAAGTTTTAAGACTATGGACCTCAAATTGTTAAAAGGTTAAGGGACTTTATTTTTTCAAGTTATGAGACTTGATTCTTAAAGGGAGAAATGAATTGATTTAAAAGTATAGAATACTTGATTTGGAAAGTATTGATTTCTTGCCATTCTAAGTTAACTGGTTTTCCTAAAAGTTAAGAGACTTGAAGTATTTTGAAAGCTATGTGATTTGAATTGAAGTATAAGTTTCTTGGTTATCAAATGAATGAATTTGTCTAAGAAATAAAGAGTTATAACGGCTTTATGGGAAGTTGGTTATAACAACTTTATGGAAGATTTAAAAGAATGGTTTTCTTCAGTATTGTAAGCAAAGTAATGATTTGAAATAAAGAAGGGCAAAATTGTTTTAAAGGTACCAATTGCTTAAGGTTTTAAAGAAAGAAGTCACTTGATTTAGAAGCCTATAATTGTATTTCTAAAAAGCATTGTGACTTGTCGTGAAAAGTAGATATGACTTGATACTACGGTTATTAGTATCTTGGAAGTTTTATTTGAAAGAGAATCATTTTAAAGGAGTAAAGGCACGTAGTACGTTGGGTTAAATTCCCGGATTTTATAATGACATGTTAGTGCCTTAAGTAAACAAAAATGAGTGTATATGAACAAGCTAATAAGAAGTTAGGGATTTCTTAACTTGCTTATATTATGTGCGATAAGCGGTAGTGCTTATGTTATGTATGATAAAGTCGGTAGTGCTTATGTTATGTATGATGGCCGGTTGAGTTAGGGTAAGAGTATAAATGAGGGCAAGCCCAGGCGTTATACCACCTTCTCCGGGGTAAGAGTATAAGTGAGGGTAAATCCCAGGCATTTGTACCACTGCTTTATGTGTTATTTGTGGCCAAGTCGAGATAGGGTAAGAGTATAAATGAGGGCAAGCCCAAGACGTTATACCACCTTCTCCAGGTAAGAGTATAAATGAGGCAAGCCCAAGACATTATACCCCGCTTTACCATACTCCAGGTAAGAGTATAAATGAGGGCAAGCCCAGGACGTTATACCACTGTTTTGATTGATTTTATGGGCGTGAGACCCGTGGTTATGTTTTACACTTTTAGTATCGCGGTGATGGGGATTCCACGGGCGTGCTTTGATATTGGTGTGATGATCGCGTCAGTTTGGTAGGGTAGTATATGTGTCCTCCGTAGTGGGCGGACTATGTTATGAAAGATAAGTAAGTAGATAGAAATGAACTTAATGACTTCTCCTAAGTAAGTCGTAAGATATGGCTATAACTCTTAATGGAATGGAAAAGATATTGATGTGAAATTAAGTTCATAAGTGGTAATGACACGGCGGATCCGGTATGTATTTTTATACTTGTCTTTGTCATTCTTTTATCTGATTATGATACATTCCATGACGTTATTTACATTCCATATTAAATTTTTGTTATGCGGCCTTCGGAAGCTGCGTTAAATGCCGCGAGTTTAGGTACCAGGTTGGTGATCCTCGCTCTTAGGATCTCGGTTGATTTTGAGAGAAGCTCCATTTGCTCGGAGGCTTAGCTCTTGTGCAGTTTTCCACGAGTAGTAGATTCATGTATATTCGTGGTATGGCGGGGCCTGTCCGCGCGATGGTTATGTTAAACTCTTAGAGTGCAGTAGTCACATATTGTGGGTCGGTTTGTAAAAGAAAGGCAACCGCTTGGTTGTTTTTATATATGTCTTGGAAGGTAGCCTGTCGGCTAACTTTGTTGTATTATCGATGTTGTATTTATAAGTTTCATGTATGTTCGCTGATTTTCTCGATGTTTACTGTAAGGGTGCCTGTGTAGGGCACCGATCGCGATCCCGGGTGGTCGTGACAAAAGTGGTATCGAGCGATTAGTCCTCGGAAAGTGTCTGAGACCGTGTCTAGTAAGTCTTGATTATCGGTGTGTTGTGCACCACATCTATAATCGAGGAGGCTGCAGGACATTTAGAGTTGGTTTCCATTCTTCTCACTCGAGATCGTGCGATAGAAATTTTGTATTGTTAAGTCGTCCCTCGCAACAAGTTATGTTGATTGCATTCTGAGAAGCGTGATGACCAGGGAAGGACTATGTGGATTGCGTATCCGGGTTGGTAATGATTTTAGTATAGTTGGTATTGTGACATACATCTATACGGAGTTATGTATGAGGTCGTTTATGGGTTGCCTAGAATGGTTGTAGATTTACCAAGAGTGGTAAAGACTAACTAGATCTGGGAAGGTATGGAATAGTTAGTGAATTTTCGCCAAGGTCTTGTGTTTTATTTGAGATAATTGGGAAAGGATGAGGTATGCGATAGGGTAGTGGACCAGAAGTCATGTTAAGGAACTAGCGGAATGTCGTGTTAATAGATTAAGGCTGCGTAGTAGGCTTAAGAGAATTGTGCGGATGAGGTCCGGTATAGAGTAAGTAATGGTTGTGGTGATCGAGACAACATGGCTTTGGTTATATGAGAAGTTTTGTACCGTTCTTGGGGATCGGTAAGGTAGGCTTGGTGCGTGGAAATTGCGAGCCTAAGAATATTGATTCTTCTTGAGACCTTAGGTATATAAGGCTTTCTCGTGATAAGATTTTAAGTCGGACGAGGATAAGAGTTAAGTGCGTATTTGAGTGGTTAAGGACACTGTTACGGGTCTCCCAGCTGGAATGGAGTGGGATCGGTTGGTAGTAGTTCCGCTATGTGGCGGGGTCACGAGGCGCAAGGCCCAAGTCTAGTTAATTGTTTTACGAGTTCGTGGGCGCGTTCCACCGAACCAGTCATGGCGGAAATGGTCGTATTTTTGTCTTAAGAGTGACTCCAAAGATTAGTGGCGAATCGGTATGGAAGTTATGTATGTATGCTAGTATGAGTTGGAATTACGGAAGAAATGCGGCGATCGATGGATAGCAACCAAGTGTAAAGGAGTAGAGCACGAATCCATAAGAACCTTTTGAGAAACTACACAGTGAGTGCGTGGGGCGGTAGTTGAGTGGGAATATGAGGTTTTCCCGATGATGATACAGTCGTCAGACTCTAGTATACCTAGTAGTGAAGATTATGACATACTTTGAGGTCATTATAAGTATGGGCTAGTTGGCCTCGTGAGTGCTAAGGTTGGCATCTTAGTATAAATATTGTTACGTGGCCATGGGTGGAGTATGTAGTAAGAAGGGTGTAGTATAAGGAAAATATGTCGCGCTTTAATTAGATTGGACTCCGAAAGAACATTCGAGGACGAATGTTTCTAAGGGGGGAAGAATGTTACACCCCGTAATTGCAGGACATGTTGTAAGAACGTACGTAAGAACTCATGAGTGTTAAGATTTGAGACTTGTAAAAGTTTTATCGAATTATGAAATTATCGGAAAATGTAATATTGTGTGAATGGGAGGCGACACGTGTCACCCCCTTAAGTAAGCTTGGGACGAATTGATCATGGACATAAGGGTCATTTGACCACTTGTTAGGAAGACTAGTCTTGCAACTTGAAGAGCTTGACATATTTGACTTGGTCGATGGGACCACTACTCTTGATATTTAAGTAGACCTCATCCAAACCTCATGAGTGTTCTAATCCTAACCTCATGTTATGTTATAGTCATCCTAAGTAGCAAGACAAGGCATTTTACACTTAGGAAATTTGAAGAACTCTTGTTCTTGCTTAGGATAGCTCTCGGGTTTGAGAGGAGCAAGAAGAAAAATTTAGTTCCTTGTTCTTTAAGCTCCACACTTTAAACCAAGGTTCATGAGTGTTATGTAAGTATATCTCAATAGAAAAATCCGGAAAAAGAGAAACTACGTATTAGTCGAAAGTGAAAACCTAGTGGCTTTCTAGGTTTTGGATTGGGCGTTTGAAGGAAAGTTGTTGGTATGGTGCTAAGGGTCTCAACAAGCGGATTGAAGTGTCTTGGAGGGTTCTAAACTACTAAGAGCGACTTGGATTGGAATTTGGATTAAGAATCGTCGAGGTATAATCTTGTTCTTTGAAAGTGTTACAAGATTATTTATTGTTGTTGTTAGCTTTACATGTTGCTAGCATGAAGTTGATATGTAGAAGTTTATAATGATTATGGATCGATTTTAGCCTTGGAAATCCGATATGTAATGTAAGCCATGTTAAGTTGGATTACTAATTGATCGTCTATTAGAATAGTCGCATGTTAAATTACTTGAAGATTGCGGTTTATATAATCAAATACGACTTGATATCATGTTATGCTACCAATTTGGATTGAAATGAAAATTTGATAAGAATTGGTAAGGTTGAACTCAAGGTGGCCGAATTTGGACTTTTAGTTTGTTTTTCATTTGTATTGGACTACTTTCCAAAATGTGAGCCAATTGGAACATTTAGTTTTTATTTGTATTGAGTACCTTATAGAAATTGTGAGCCAATTGGGGCTGTTTGGTTATTGTATTCTACTTGAAAAGGTGGCAAAGTTAGTAAAAACAAAGGAGGTGATGTCAGATTTTCCGTAGAATTTAGCGACTTAGCACAGAATATTCTATGAAGTAAGAGGTTAATGGACGTATGGTGACCATTATAGGTTGATGTACTAAGTATAGCGTATCCTACTTGAAGAATGGAATAGCTCGGTGGAAGTACTTTGGAGCTTTTGCTCTTGTCGATAATCGTCGCGAGGTATGTGAACCTCTTCCTTCTTTTGACATGATTCTATGTATGAAATATACATGTAGTACTATTTCATGATTCCTTACTCTTAGAAGTTAAGAGGTATGTATGTCGATTTACTCGTAAAGGTTATGTATAAGTTATCCTAAGTTCTTACCAAGTCTTATGGGGATGTTGGTAAGAGTCGTTAGGAGGTATTTTGGAGCCAAGTTGACTTGGCTAATTTACTACGAATAAGAATAAGTATCGAACAAGCCATTGCGGCGTTAATAAAGGAAAATGTAATGACAATTAATTGTGTTAAAACAAGTAGAATTCTCCATCTGCATAGAAGCTAAGATAAGACAAAATTGTATTACATTTTCTAGATCATGGCTACTTGATTAAGATAGTTATAAATAAGTATAACTTATTCACAACGCACAGTATATGTTACTTAATTTATAAGAATTTACGTATGAAGTTTTAAGACTATGGACCTCAAATTGTTAAAAGGTTAAGGGACTTTATTTTTCAAGTTATGAGACTTGATTCTTAAAGGGAGAAATGAATTGATTTAAAAGTATAGAATACTTGATTTGGAAAGTATTGATTTCTTGCCATTCTAAGTTAAGAAACTGGTTTTCCTAAAAGTTAAGAGACTTGAAGTATTTTGAAAGCTATGTGATTTGAATTGAAGTATAAGTTTCTTGGTTATCAAATGAATGAATTCGTCTAAGAAATAAAGAGTTATAACGGCTTTATGGGAATTGGTTATAACAACTTTATGGAAGATTTAAAAGAATGGTTTTCTTCAGTATTGTAAGCAAAGTAATGATTTGAAATAAAGAAGGGCAAAATTGTTTTAAAGGTACCAATTGCTTAAGGTTTTAAAGAAAGAAGTCACTTGATTTAGAAGCCTATAATTGTATTTCTAAAAAGCATTGTGACTTGTCGTGAAAAGTAGATATGACTTGATACTACGGTTATTAGTATCTTGGAAGTTTTATTTGAAAGAGAATCATTTTAAAGGAGTAAAGGCACGTAGTACGTTGGGTTAAATTCCCGGATTTTATAATGACATGTTAGTGCCTTAAGTAAACAAAAATGAGAGTGTATATGAACAAGCTAATAAGAAGTTAGGGGATTTCTTAACTTGCTTATATTATGTACGATAAGCCGGTAGTGCTTATGTTATGTATGATAAAGTCGGTAGTGCTTATGTTATGTATGATGGCCGGTTGAGTTAGGGTAAGAGTATAAATGAGGGGCAAGCCCCAAGACGTTATACCACCTTCTCCAGGGTAAGAGTATAAGTGAGGGGTAAATCCCCAAGACTGTACCACTGCTTTATGTGTTATTGTGGCCCAGTCGAGATAGGGTAAGAGTATAAATGAGGCAAGCCCAGGCGTTATACCACCTTCTCGGGGTAAGAGTATAAATGAGAGCAAGCCCAGACGTTATACCCGCTTTACCATACTCGGGGTAAGAGTATAAATGAGGGGCAAGCCCCCAGACGTTATACCACCTGTTTTGATTGATTTTATGGGCGTGAGACCCATGGTTATGTTTTACACTTTTAGCTGTCGACAGTGATGGGGGATTCCACGGGCATGTTTTGATATTGGTGTGACTGATCGCGCCCGATTTGGTAGGAGGTAGTATATGTGTCCCTCCGTAGTGGGCCAGACTATGTTATGAAAGATAAGTAAGTAGATAGAAATGAACTTAATGACTTCTCCTAAGTAAGTACGTTAGATATGGCTATAACTCTTAATGGAATGGAAAAAGATATTGATGTGAAATTAAGTTCATAAGTGGTAATGACACGGCAGGATCTGGTATGTATTTTTATACTTGTCCTTGTCATTCTTTTATCTGATTATGATCACATTCCATGCGTTATTTACATTCCATATTCGGTACATGTTATGCGACCCTTCGAGGCTGCGTTAAATGCCGCGAGTTTTAGGTACCAGGTTGGTGATCCTCGCTCTTAGGATCTCGGTTGATTTTGAGAGGAAGCTCCATTTGCTCGGAGGCTTAGCTCTTGTGCAGTTTTCCACGAGGTAGTAGATTCGTATATTCGAGGTATGGCGGGGCCTGTCCATACGATGGTTATGTTAAACTCTTAAGTGCTGTAGTCACATTGTGGGTCGATTTGTAAAAGAAAGGAGGCAACCGGTTGTTTTTATATATGTCTTGGAAGGTAGCCACTGTCGGCTAACTTTGTTGTATTACTTTCGATGTTTTATTTATAAGTTTCATGTATGTTCCGCTGATTTTCTCTGATGTTTACCTGTAAGGGTGCCCAGGTAGGGCACCAGTCGCGGTCCCGGGGTCGGGTCGTGACATTAGTGCACCTATCACTGTGCTTGAGATGCTCGCATTTGGCAAGTTGTTTAAGGAAACTCATTTTCGCGTCAATAAGAACTATGGACTTGTGCCTGAGCTCGGTAACCCGTGTGTGTAAGTGGTCAAGGTGCGGGTTGCTCAAAGCTTCCTGTTGAGCAATATCAAGCTCCTCCTTTGCCCTTTTGACCCGAGAAGAGATATGAGAAAAGTCTTTCTCATTGAGCTGCTTTAAGGGTCCTTTAAGGCTAAGTAACTTCTGGCATAACCCGAATTGGGCATTGTCATCAATATTCTGCTCCCAAGCATCCGTCACAATCCTTCCGAATTTCTCGTGAGTAGCCCACATGTTGAAGAACTTGAAGGGTCTATTATGCATTCTCGACGATCCAAAATAGTGACAATGCACGACGTATGGTCCGAGAAGGGCCCGGACTAACAGAAATGTGCATTGCCATACCAACCAGCTTGTAACCAATGAGCGTTAATGAGGGCCCTGTAGAGCTTGCTCAATGTATTGCTACGGCTGAACGTGAACTCGCATCCCGTCGATATCAAATCCGTGAGGCTCAAATCCCGGCAAGAATCAACAATATCCTTTGTGTCGTAGCTGGAGATGGGTGCCATGTTGAAATGCTCATCCTCCTTCATAACCATATTGAAATCACCAAGTACTAGCCATGGCTCAGTCATGGGGTCCCGTACTCCCTCAACTTCTCCCATAAGTCTCGTCTATCAACGGTCGTGTGGAGCCCGTACACGAAGGTGACATGAAGCCTCTTGGAGGAGATATCACAAGTGACACCGCAATGAATAGCTTGCGGGTTGATGTCAAGCACTTGTAATAAGACTTTGGCCGGGTTGAATAAAATAAATATCCTCCCCGCCAGATGATGGTCAAAGTTATCCAACAGCTCCGAGTTGCGAAATTTTGAGAACAAAAAACGATCAAGTGTTGTGTTGTTGAGCTTTGATTCCAGGATATCAAAAATGTCAATGTTGTTCTCATGCACCACGGAGCAAATATCCTTTTGCTTGGAGGAGCGGTGCAGGCCCATTATATTCCAAGAAGCAATGATCATTTCGATAACGGAGGGGGAATAGTCCCCTTCGTGCTATCTTCTTTAGTGTTAATAGAGCTGGTGATACCATAAGGTCCCTTCTTTTTAGTGGGAAAGGTCATCGATCTGCTCAAGGGTATGGGCAAGATTTGCCCGCCTTTGTTAGCCTTAGCTTTCGCCCTCGTCCTCACGCCCACGTGCCCCTCCTCCTTTTTGGTACCTTCAGAGTTCCCATCTTTCCCAACCTTAGCCGATGGGCCGAAAGGTTGAGCTTCCATATCTGTCCGACCCATGCCAACTTCAGTTTATGTCCCCGCATGCTGGCCACCAATATCCGAAACCATTGGACTACCCGCTCTGTCCGTGGGTTTTCAAAGCTTTCGCTTAACTGTTGAATATTTGATGAAGGACTTGAAGCCAACGGGGAAGACACAAAACCTATATGACTTCTTATAGATGAAAGACATATATATAGAAGTTACATAGGAAAATCCTTTTCATATTCTACATCTAATCCCTATTCTATATGGAGACTAACTATACAATTATGGTAATAATACACTACTAATTAAGGTACAAGACTAAGTCTAATATATACCAAATATACACCTAGACTAGGAAACTAAATCCTGCCCGTGATGGGCCTTCTCGGCTTGGGCCTGGACGTGAGTTGCCTTGGGTTGCTGCTATATTTAACACACTCCCGCATTCATAGTGGGCGGTTTTCATACGCTGAGACTGTCTCTAAAATCTTCAAAAAATACCGAGGGTAGACCCATGTAAATAATTCTGCAATTTAATATTTGGAAGGGACATGGCAGACGCGTACTTCTCCTCTAGCTACATTTTCTCGAACAAAGTGATTATCCATCTCTATGTATTTAGTGCGCTGGTGCTGAACTGGATTACCAGAAAGGTAGATGACACTTATATTATCACAATACATCAAGGTAGCTTTCTCAATAGGACAATAGAGCTCTAAAAGTATATTACGTAACCAACATGACTAAGAAATCATATAGGCTACCCCTCGATACTCGACCTCTACACTTGAGCGTGAAAGAGTGGATTGATGCTTGACAGACCATGAGATCAAGTTATTACCTAAAAACATACGCCAGACGTAGAACACCTGGTTTCAGGACCACCACCCCAATCAGCATCTGTATAGGAGACAAGTGTAGACGTCGACGGAGAATACAAATGCAAGTCATAATCAAGTGTTCTCTGAATATACCTAAGAATGTGTTTGAGCGCATTCATATGTTCAACCCTAGGATCATGCATAAATAAACAGACCTACTGTATGGAATATGTAATATCAGGTCTCCTGAACGTAAGATACTGAAGGACGCCTGCAAGACTACGATATTAGGTCGGATCCTCATAGGGACAACCAGCAGCAGCACCCAACTTGGGTTTAGTATCAACTGGAGTAGCAGTGGACTTACATGATGACATCCCAGCCCTATCAATGATCTCTGTTGCATACTTCCTCGGTGATAAGAACAATCCACCTACATGACGAGTGACAACAATCGCAAAATAATAACTCAATGGGCCCAAGTCTTTCATGGCAAACTCAGAACTGAGCATTGTCATAATAGACTTTCGCAAAGCATCAGAAGAGGCAGTCAAAATAATATAATCCACATATAATAGTATATAAGCCATCGAAGAATCGCGACGATATATGAATAATGAATTATCAGACCTGCTGTGAGAGAAGTCCATAGTCGAAACATAGTCAACAAACCTCTTATACCAAGCCCATGGAGACTGCTTAAGTTCATACAAGGACTTCTTTAACAAACAAACATGATTAGGATATCTAGTATCCCAAAACCCCAAGGGTTGGTGCATATACACTGTCTCATTGAGATCACCATGTAGGAAATCATTCTTCACATCTAGCTGATGAATGTGCCATGATTTTGAAAGAGCTAAGCTCAGCACAGTGCGAATGGTAGCCGGCTTGACCACTGGCTAAATGTCTCACCATAATCCACACCAACCTGTTGAGTCTTACCATCACCTACAAGACGAACCTTATGCCTTGCAAACGAACCCTCAGAATTTTTCTTATGAACAAAAATCCACATAGACTGAATAATATTAACACCAAATGGACGGGGTACCGATTCTCACGTCTTATTATCAATAAGAGCATTATATTCATCGGTCTTGGTAATTTTTCAATTTAGGTCATTTAAGACAGACAAAGGATTACGGGGTAAGGGTGATTTAAGAACATTAGAATTTAAGTTAAAATATTTTATTGGCTTAAAAATACCCCGTTGACTGCGGGTGACTGGACCATGACTCGGGGTTGGATCGAGTGAATTTTGGGAATTTTCAGCAGGTAATGGTGGCTGGACCGTCGGAGGCGTCGCGACGCTGCGATTCAGGTTCGTGCGCTAAGGTCGAGATTGAATTATCTTGGATACTGGATGGCATGCGCCGTGGCGCCTCCCCTAAGGGCTGCAACGGTGGCGACGTGTTGCGAGATAGATCCAGAAAAAATGGAGAATATAGGGGAAAATATCATCATCCAAAAAATTATACGAACTAGGCACATGATTTTCTACTTTAGAGATTGGAAATTGGGACTCATCAAAGATAACATGACGGCTAATAATGATTCGTTTAGGGACAAATCAAAGCATTTGTAACCACGGTGATTTGACTGGTAAACCAAAAACACACAAGGGGTAGAACGTGCCTGAAGTTTGTTAATTGTGGTGGATGGAAACAGCGGATAACATAAGCATCCAAAGACCCTAAGATGAGAATA
This sequence comes from Przewalskia tangutica, assembly GCA_029844215.1. Lineage (NCBI taxonomy): Eukaryota > Viridiplantae > Streptophyta > Magnoliopsida > Solanales > Solanaceae > Przewalskia > Przewalskia tangutica. The sequence goes on along the minus strand of CM056718.1, from coordinate 135,410,029 downwards.
CGAAGGAGTCTTATTGTATAAAACTTGAAGAGAGGATGAATATGTCAAACCTTTAGAATGAAGAATATTAAGTAGATCTGTAGCCATTTGTAGGGCATGATGCCAAAACAACGGAGGGATGGAAGAATGAACCAATAAGGTGCGGATAATGTTATTAATGGTACGAATTTTCCGTTCAGCTTTCCCATTTTGTGAAAACGTATGATGATAAGAAAAATGAAAATTTATCCCATTTTGAGCATAAAACTCCCGAAACTCCCATTGTCATACTCTTTATCATTATCACATTGAATGTTCTTTATTTCCAATTGGGTTCTCATGAAAGTTCTAAATTTTACGAAGATGGAAAAAACTTGAGAATTTTCACTATTGGAAACGTCCATAAAAATTTAAAAAAATCATCCAAGAATAAAATATAATATCGATGACCCATAGAACTGAGAACGGGAGATGTCCATAAATCGTTAAGAATAATATCAAATGACATTGAAGTATGAGAATTTGAAGCTACAAATGGCAACTTAATAATTTTTCCTAGAGAACATGATTGACAATTTGGAGTACTACGCGTACCCTTACAGGAAATAAACTTATGTCTATCTAAAGCAGATAAAATAAATGATCCTGAATGACCTAGACTAGCATGCCACAAGAAATCAGCAAGAGCTGCAAAAGTGGATGACATGGCTTGATGCGAGAGGCTGAGACTTGGTGTGATTGGATTAAGATCCCCCTACTGTCACACCTCATGAGAGGACTCCCCATCATGAAATCCTTCACAGAAAATTCAAACAGATCAAAATTAATGGAAACTCAATTATCAATAGTGAATTTACAGACAAACACCAAAATTTTAATTATTTTGGGGCATGAAGGGTATTTTTAAAGACAAGTGGTGGATGAGGAGGGGACAAAGTTTTATGACCATAACTCTTAATTGATATTGAATTGTCATTACCAATAATTATATCACAATTACTGCTCAAATTCGAATAAGACGAGAGAGAACCTTGATCGGATGTCATGTGGGTAGTGGCGCCTGTGTCCATGTACCAATTTGGGTCCGGTTGAGTCATTTCAAGCGTGTGCATCGCGGCTTTAATGACGGTTTGTGTGGGTCCCGCTGCGTGATAAGCTAGATGGGGCCGAGGCCCGAGTATTTCGGACTGCTGTTCCTGCCTATAAGTTGGGAAGAAGCTGGGTCGCGGCGCTGAAATGGGCAGAGACTGTTGCGTCGCGGCACTGTACTAGGCAGGAATTAGGGCCCACTGCCACTGCATTGGGGCTCACAGTGGGCCTCCATGACTGCTGCCACTGTTGACTGGGATGAGAACCACCGCTGTCACCTCCATTGTTCTGGTTGCCGTCGGTGTTGCCGCCGCGATTCTTTCCATTATTTTTTCGATTCTGACCATTTTTACCACCGCCGTTGTTGTGACTTTGGCTTGAGTTGGTGGAGTCGGAAGACGAAAATTGGACACAGTCATCATGACGACGGGACTAGCCTCTATAGTTGTCTTTTTAGCCAAACCCGCTTCCTCCAATGTGTTCATGGAGCGGGCTTGATAGAAAAAAAATAACTATGTAAAATCTTAACCAGAAAGCCCAACTTATATATACATATATACCAAGGCCGACGAGGCCATACATGACTACTATACATATGACATCTGTCTACAAGCCTCTAACGAGTAGCAACATCAAAAGGTCAGGATAGGGCCCTGCCATACCTATATGAACATGCAAAAAGACACCGTACCGAGCTTAGACCAATACACTGAAACAAGGGGAGTGCTCTAATATTTGCTGAATCAACAACCTACTAATGCGGGTCATCGCCTTGCCTGCGTGAATCTGCGGGCATGAAACGCAGCATTCCTAGACAAAAAAGACGTCCATACGACTCATGTACTAACTATGTCAGGCATAAGAAATATCATCATAGAGATACATAACAATCTGAAATAGAAATAGTCGTCACAGGTAGATGATAGAAATAACCGATAGGAACAACCGACTGAAATAGCTGATAGAAACAGCCGACGAAAATGGCTAACCAGCAGTAAATGCCTCTGACGACTCTAATATATATGCCTAAATGTTATGCATAATTAAAATTCAAGATACATATAAATATTGGCCACACAAGGACATCTTCCTTCCCATAACAGCCTATGTGGGCATCATTTCAATTCAGCCTCTGTGGGAATGCGTAATCATTATCATATTGGCCTCATTAGGCATATTATTTTTGTGATAGTATGTACCAGCTGTAGGTGTTATGCATCTATAACATAGAAACATAGAATACCGGATGAACAAACTCTAATTCCGAGGGCAAGTCCAATTCATAAGATACTTGGCTAATTCGCCAAAATTATCTGATATGGCCCAATATACCTTGGATTGAGTTTTACTTTCTTCCTGAATCTCATTACTCCATTCATAGGCAAAATTTCAAGAAGACCCAATAATTTACCTGAAATTCTAAATCTCGTCGTCACACATCTGCATACGACTCTGAGTCGTTAACAACCGTTCTTGGATAAGATTCACCTTCTCTATGGATTGGTGTACTAAGTCAGGCCCAAATAACTCTGATTCGCCTACCTTAAATCATCCGATAGGAAATCTACATCTTCGTCTATACAACGCCTCATATGGATCCATTTTAATGCTAGCATGATAAATGTTGTTGTACGCAAACTCAATAATTAAATGATCATCCCAACTTCCTTTAAAATCCAATACACATGCTCGTAGCATGTCTTCGAGCGTCTGAATTATACGTCTGACCTGCCCTTCTGTCTGAGGATGGAAAGTTATGCTAAGATTAACTTAGGTGCCTAAACCTCTTTGAAATGATTTCCAGAAGTTAGTTATAAACTATGCACCTCGGTCGGATATAACAGAAATGGGCACACCATGAAGGCGAACAATCTCCTTAACATATAATTTGGCATAGTCCTCGGCTGTATAGGTAATTTTGACTGGTAGGAAATGACCTGACTTGGTCAGTATGTCAACGATTACCCAAATAGAATCAAACTTACGATAAGAGCGAGGTAAACCCGTAACAAAATCCATATTAGTCATTTCTCATTTCAATGTTGGAATTTCAATATTCTGAGTCAAGCCACCAGGCTTTTGGTGCTCTATTTTTACCTGCTGACAATTAGGACACTAAACTACAGATTCCGCCACGCCCCTCTTCATGTCGTTCCAACAATTAATACCTTTAAGATCATGATACATTTTGGTAGATCTAGGATGAATGGAATATCATGAGCAATGGGCCTCCGTCATGATTTGATCTCGTAATTCTACTACATTTGGAACACATAAACGTCCTTGAAGCTGGGGTCTTTCCATTGACGTTCCTTAACTTCTGATAGGAGGGACGATTTTGACATATTCCGAATCACAAAACTACCATCCTATAAATCCATTAGTCGGACTCCCAAACTAGCTAACTGAGAGATCTCCCTTACTAACTCATTTTCTCTCGACCTTCACTAGCATCGAACTGGCCATCGACGTACGACTGAGCGCATCTGCTACAACATTATATTTACCATACATATATATACTATATAATAGTGTATATACACATCTAGGTCCAGGGTAATTCATGAATATAATGCAAATGTATGAATGCCAATGGAACATTCTGAATTTATTGGATAATATAATATCCTTGTAACTTCGGCTAATATTGGGAATATTGACATCTTTCTCATATACCTTAATAAGGATTTAATAACATATTTAGACATGTTTTTAACATAGGAACCAATAACATAAACATCCTTAACTTCTAAGAGTAGAATCACTCTATGGAACAATATCACAGTTACGTTTCGTACATAGAATATGCCAAAAGAAAGAAATGATTTTCCTTAACATACCTGAACTTGCTAAGAACAATTCTTTCTACTTGGAGATCTTTTACTAAGAGAATTATACTTGCCTCCTTAAGATAACAAAAGAATAAATGTTGTTGCACATAATTGCATCGGACAGGGGCATAATATTATTTGCTACTGCCTACGACGTGAAAATGTTGCTGCCTCTATTTTATGTTGCTAGTTTGATGGTTCCTCAATATGGATCTCACCTTATCTTTGCAGGAATATAAATATTATCTAACTACATTAGTGGCCAACCATTGCACATGGTTGTGGGGCCCCTCTCCCCTTATTAACACCATTAAGTCTCGCCTTAGGATACTCCACGTAGAATAAATGTAACCATGAGTCATTACTTAGTATGCTACCAATCTTCCACGTGTGTTTCTTCCACGTGTGTTTGCTCCACTACTCATTTATCCACTTAATCCCTAATTTGATTCCCGATCTGCCACTATAACTTATCAATCAGTTTATCGTTGTTGTAGATACTATAATTTATCCACTAGCTGATCATCGTTGTCAAGTAGCCGATCATTGTTGTCGATTAGCCGATAAGTCCTAAATTAGTTCGAGATACATCATTTTTATGAACTAAGATCCTTATTAGCGTACATCTAGATGCCAAAATCATCGCCTGAAAATACGGAGTGTTACATTCTTGAGCTATCTTTTGAGGTTGAGATAGGCCAAAGTGTCGTAGCTTTACAGTATACATATTTTTTTATTGTACTCAATATGAAGTTATGCATGATAAGCGCTTTTGGGAATGATTCCAACATTGCTGCTTCAACCCTTCCTTTTGTTGCATGATTGCTTTGTCAATGTAAGTCTTCAGTCCTTACCTCAGAAGGCAGATTTTACGGTGATTTTTTCAGGACACTCAGTAACAAACATGCATGGTAAACCTTTGAAATTCTTTATAAGATTTATATCTTTTGGAATGTCCCATACAACTCATTAAATGGATTAGAAATGAGTGAAACAATCGTCATTTTGGTGGTTGACATCTTTTGTGTCAGTTTCGTTGTCGAGAGAAATGTGGAAACTTAGTAGAAAAAATGTGGAGTAATTGTTACTACACTCCACACAATTAGCAGCAAAGGAATATTTTCGCATAAACTATTCCGAAAAAATTTATAGGAAAATGTAGACTAACTCATCTATGTTTGCTAATTGGTTTTCCTGTATTCAGCAAACATTTACAACTTCCCATTTACACCACTTTCTGTTGGGTTTTGATATTGGTGAATGAGAAATGATGGGATGAAAATTAAAGGGGGTATAAGGCTCTTTTATCCCACATCGAAAAAAGAGAAGGAAAGAGAGGTGTATATATTACATTACACCTTCTCTAGCTGATAAAAGGGTTGAGAGGGCAAGGACCCCTCGCGCCGTCGTCGTCACTCGCTCGGCTCGGCTTCGGATTTGGATCGATTGATTGATAATCTTTTTGGAATTTCCCGCGACCGACCAGGCCGTCAGCTCTCCTCTCTTTCGAATTTCCTCCAAATATCGGTGACTATTCGAATGGTTGCAAACATTCGAATCGAGACCTCGACCTATAAATTCTTGATTATTCCAAGAATTATTAATTCATTTTAATTGATTCACTTTCATTACGTGATATCTGTAGTTGAGTGGTTATTTCTTCTAGGAATTTGGAGTACTACTATTACGGTAAGATAATCGTTCTATCTGGGAGGCGATATTAGTTAACCTCGAGTCTTGTGAAATAATTTCCTTAAGGACACTTTGAACTAAGTGGACTCGATTACATTAAATTATTTTCCAAAGCAGTTACATTTTTCGTTTATTGTTTCATGCATAATTTACTGTTAAGTAATGTTTATATCATGTAATTTGTTTCACTAATGATTAACAGATTGTGTTGAAACATTATTTAGCCATATACAGATTATTATACCAACAATCTTAAGGAAATTATATTTATTGTATTTTAATCTGTATCCTGATTTGGAGATTAAAACCTGTGTGGTTTTCTACTCCGTATGAGATTTCATATTCTAATTTGAAGACATAAAAACTTCGTTGGAATATTAAAAGTCCAGGAAAAAGTATTTTCCAAAAGAAAAAAAAATGTTTTTTCAGAAGGAAAAAAAAAATGTTTTTCTTGTATGTTGTTTGGAGACTAAAATCTTCGGATTTTCTACTCCGGTTGAGATTAAAGTTTTCATAACTTTTTACTCATTTGGATACTTGATTTGAAGATATAAAAACTTCATCAAGTATACAACATACAATCTACTGCACTTCGTTTCTATCAATTTTGATTCGGTTTGAAGAAATAAAATTTTCACCGTTGTGTATTATATTTGTTGATATCAAAATTGATTCGGTTTGAAGAAATAAAATCTTCACCGTTGTGTATGATATTTGTTGCAACGATTTGAAGAATATAAAAATTTCATCGTTCTGTTTAAGGAGATTAAAACTTGTGTAGTTTTCTACTCCATATGAATATTAGTATTCTGACTCAAAGATATAAAAACTTCGTTGAAATACTAAAGTTTCATAATTATACTACGATTTGAAGAAATAAAATCTTCATCGTTTAAGTTTATAATTCGACTACGATTTGAAAAAATAAAATCTTCATCGTTGAAGTCTGTGAATTAATTGTTATTTTGGTTTTATTAATTAAAACAGTTTGTCGATTTGACAGTGACAAACAATGGCAATTGAAATTGGAACTACCTCTGCAAATACTGCACGGATTTACTCTACAACCGTACCGCGATACCGGCTGAGAAACCTTCGAAGTTCACCGGTGAAAACTTTAAAGTATGTCAGAAAAGATTGTTCTTTTGTCTTACTAATATTGTTTTTCAAAAGTTCACGGTGAGGACCTCGTACTGCCCGACATGCCCGACAACCCGATTAATGGTTCGAGGCTTGGAAACAGGCTGATTTTTGTGCAAAGGCTACATTTTAAGTGTCTTAGAAGATGACTTGTACAATGTCTCTGATCTGAGAAACTTCCAAAGAACTATGGAGTGCACTTGAAAAGAAGTACAAGACAGAAGATGCTTGCTTGAAGAAGTTTGTGGTTGCCAAATTCCTAGACTACAAAATGGTTGATGGAAAAACCGTTGGAACCCAAGTTCAAGAGCTTCAACTTATCTTCCATGACCTTATTGTTGAAGGTATGGTAGTGAATGAAGCATTCCAAGTGGATGCAATGATTGAGAAATTGTCGTCTTCGTGGAAATATTTCAAGAATTATCTTAAGCACAAAAGAAAGGAAATGAAGTTGGAGGCTCTTGTGATTCGTCTCAAGATCGAGGAAGATAACAAAACCGCTGAAAAGAGGTATCGTAAGAGTTCACCAATTGAAGGGGCCAACATCGTTGAAGATGCTGCTCCGAAAATAAACAAGAAAAGAAAGAGGCCTTCTGGAAAAGAGAAGGTTTCTAACAAGAAAAAGTTCAAGGGCAACTGCTTTAATTGTGGGAAAGGCCCTGAAAGCCCAGTTATGCGTCTCAGAAAAGGACAAGGGAAAAGACAAGCCAATATGGCGGAAATGAATGATGATCTGAATGATCTGTGTGCAATGCTGTCAGAGTGCAATTTGGTTGGAAACCCAAAGGAGTGGTGGCTGGATTTTGGTGCCACTCGACATGTTTGCGCTGCAAAAGAAACATTTGCAACCTATGCTCCCGTTGGACCCGAAGAGGTATTGTTTATGGGAAATCGCAGCGACGAGGTTGAAGGATATGGGAAGATACTTCTGAAGATGACTTCCGGCAAGGTCCTGACTCTCAACAATGTTCTGCACGTTTCAACAATTCGGAAGAATTTAGTTTCAGCCGGACTACTCGTCAAAAACGGGTTTAAGTGCGTGTTGGTTAGTGAGAAAATTATAATAATTAAGAATGATATGTTCATAGGAAAGGGCTACCTCACCGAGGGCCTTTTCAAACTCAATGTAATGGTTGTTGACAGTATTAATAAAAATTCACTGCTTTACTTATTGGAGTCAAATGATTTATGGCATGTTCGTTTAGGACATGTCAATTATAAAACCTTGCGAAAATTGATCAATTTAGAAGTATTGCCTAAATTCGAGTGTAACAAATCAAAATGTGAAATTTGTGTTGAATCTAAGTTTGTTAAACATCCATATAAGTCTATTGATAGGAATTCAAATCCTTTAGACTTAATTCACACAGATATATATGATATAAAGTCAATACCATCTCGTGGTGGGAAAAAGTATTTTATAACTTTCATTGACGATTGCACTCGATACTGTTACGTGTATTTGCTTAATAGTTAGGATGAAACAATTAATGCATTTAAGCAATACAAGAACGAAGTGGAAAATCAATTGAATAAAAACATCAAAATGATTAGAAGTGATAGGGGTGGAGAGTACGAATCTCCTTTTGCAGAGACATGTTTGGAATATGGAATTAATCATCAAACTACTGCCCCTTACACACCACAATCAAATGGAATTGCGGAACGGAAAAACCGAACATTAAAGGAAATGATGAATGTCTTACTAATTAGTTAAAACAGCAGAGCTTGTGGGAAGCTATCTCTACGACTAATCGAATACTCAACAGAGTACCTCACAGCAAAACACAATCTATTCCATATGATCTATGGAAAGGAAGAAAACCCAACTTGAAATATTTTAAAGTGTGGGGGTGTTTAGCGAAGGTCCAAGTTCCTTTGCCCAAAAGGGTAAAAATCGGACCAAAAACTGTGGATTGTGTTTTTATTGGCTATGCTACAAACAGCAAAGCTTGTCGGTTTTTGGTTCACAAATCGGACAATCCCAAAATTCATGTTAATACGATAATTGAATCAGATAATGCTGAATTCTTTGAAAACATCTATCCGTATAAAACTGAATGTGAGTCGTCAAGTGAAAGATCTAAACGACCGCGGGAAGAACCAAAGGAAAGTATATCAAGCAAAGAGGATCTAAGGCGTAGCAAACGTCAAAAGACATCTACTTCCTTTGGACCAAACTTTGTAACATTCTTGCTTGAAAATGAGCCTCAAACATTTAAAGCATCAATTTCATCTTCTGATTCAACATTTTGGAAAGAAGCAGTCAATAGTGAGATTGAATCAATTTTAAACAACCATACATGGGAATTAGTTGATCTTCCTCCTGGAAATAAACCTTTAGGATCAAAATGGATCTTTAAAAGGAAAATGAAAGCTGATGGCACTATTGACAAATATAAGGCAAGACTTGTGGTCAAAGGTTATAGACAAAAAGAAGGTATTGATTACTTTGACACATGTTACACCCCGTAGTTCAGGTCCTGCTTATGGGGACGCACGAAAGGAGTTAAGATTTAAATTTTTGAAAGATAGGTCGACGGATTGTTTCGGACGGGTTTTTAGTCAACTTTGAGGCGGTGTATGTCCAGTTACATTGAGAGTTCCTAGGTGTTTCAAAGGACTAGTACGTAGTTCGCTGAGTCTAGTTTCCAACGCAACAAACCGTTCGTCGATAGGATATCGGGATAGAAAGTTATAGAGGTTACAAGTTCAGCGTGATCAGGCGGAAAGCAATCTCGGTCGGGGCCAGCGCGCCGCCGGATCTGAGGCAGCGCGGATATTCGAGCTCGGCTGAAGTTGCTGCGCCGTACGGAGAAGCAGGCGGCGCGGAAGTTCTGAAAGGTTGCGGAGGTTTGAGCCATGGCCGCCGGCGCAGCGCCGGCTGAGGTCGCAGCGCGGCTGCGGGCAGCCGGCGAGTTCTACGAGGTGGGAAAAATCAGAACTGTTTTGTTTTAAAAGCCATGGGAGGGTGACAAGTGCCCATCTGATTTTGCATGTCCTATTTATTGACCAAGTCTTGAAGACTTGGTCATTCTTCAAGCTCTCCCCTCTCTATAAAATTAAAAGCTCTCCCTTCTCTCTAAAAAATCAAGAAGAAATCAAGGCTTGAGAAAAAATTGAAAAGGTAGCAAGAAGGAAACTTGTTGGCAAGCTTATAGGAGTTTTTGTGGAGGTTATTGTGGAAAGAAGACAAGTGAAATTGTTGGACTAATTTGGGTAACTCTAAGGTAACAATCCTTTCTCTTTTACTAATAAATTATGTTGCATGTGAAGAAGAAAGGACTTGTAGTTGTAAATATTGCTCTTTGATAAATTGCATGTAAGAAATATGATTTGGATTTGAAAGGATTGAATAAGGTTAGTATGTGAACATGTTGTAGCCAAAATACTACCTTAAACTTATTAGATTAGTTGTTATACATTGTGGGGCAGAATTTTACACGTCCAAGTTTAGGCGTGTAATCCCCTTAGAATTGATTGGATTGTTGGGCCTTAAAAGTGACGTTTGGATGTTGAATTTGGACCTTGAAAAGGTGGAAAAGTATGTAGAAACAAAGGAAGTGATGTCTGATTTTCCGTAGAATTTAGTGACTTTGCACTTGGAATATTCTACGTTGAAGCTAGAGGGTAATAAACGTATTATGGTCATTATAGGTTGACGTACTACGTGCGGTATATTGGACTTAGCAAGTGGATTGACCGAAGAGGTATGTGGAACTTTCCTATCTCTTGAGCATGAATAGTTTTGCCTATATAGTACGGTAGACGTACAAGACTTTGGCATCCTTTACTCGTTTTAAAAGTGTCCAAGTCGGTGGAGTTAGGGGATTTACTCACTCGTTTCAAAGTAGTAAGGATGTCTTAAGTTTTCAAGGTTAAGGGACTTGAAGTGTTTTTAAGTATATAATACTTGTTCCGTTTTAAATCTACAAGTCCCTTGGATATAGGAAAATGTAATTTACTTTAGTATGAAGTTAATATAACGACTTTACGGGAAGTTGGGTATATTAGCCTTATGGAAAGTTAAAAAGAGAGATTTACTCTATGTAAAATATGTAAGGATAAATGACGTGGATTAATGAAAGGCAAATTGATTTTAAGGCATCAAATTGACTAAGGTTTTAAAAGAGTAGAAGTACATAGTACTTTGGGTTAAATTCCCGGATTTCATAAAGACATGTTAGTGCCTTAAGTAAACTAAAATGAGAATGTATATGAACAAGACTAATAAGAAGTTAAGGGATTTCTTAACTTGCTTATATTATGTATGATAGCCGGTTTGTGCTAGTGATATATTATTCATTACGGGGTCATTCCCCGGGTTGTGGCATTTGCATATTCCGTGGATTTGCTACCCACGATGCGAGGAATACCTCATGCGAGTCCGTAGGGCTCATGCGGGTGAAATAGTCTCATGCGGTAGTCTGACCTATGCGAGGAATACCTCATGCGGGTCCACACGACCCATGCGGGTGAAATAGTCCCAGGAGTAGGATTGCTTAATGATACTGCGGGCGGGTGATCTTGCTTTGATCATGAGCCTCCTATTTTCATGCAGTGTAGTATATGCTTGATATTCTCATTATTAGTAAGGCACAGTGTACTGTAAAATTGATTATCCTACATGTCTCCAGCTATTTTAGACTTATGAGGTATTTTCCAGTTTCGCATACTTACTACATGTGTGTCGACCCCCTTCCTCGGGCTGCGTTAAATGCAGGTAAGGGTAGCGGTGGTGGATCCTCATTCCTAGGATCACCGTGCAGTGTCGAAGCTCCATTCCTCCCGAGGCTTGTTTTGTTGAGTACGGTTTTTCCACGATCTATAGGTATTATGTACATTCGGGGTATGGAGGCCTGTCACCGCGATTGTTATTCTGAAGTGCGTAGTCACGTTTGTGGTTTGAATGTAAGAACAAGTTGTCTTGTTTTACTATTGATTAAGTATATTACATGGAAGGCGGCGCTTGCCAGCGGTGATGTTTACTATCTACGAGTTTATGTGTTATGTATGTTCATGCTATTCTCCGATGTATACGAGCAGGGTGCCGGTAGGGGCACGATCAGCGGCCGAGGTCAGGTCGTGACAAAAGTGGTATCAGAGCAGTTAGTCCTCGGAAAGTGTCTACAGACCGTGTCTAGTAGAGTCTTGATTATCGGTGTGTTGTGCACCACATCTATAATCAGGAGGCTGCAGGATATTTAGGATTGGTTTCCATTCTTTCACTCTAAGATCGTGCAATAGAGCTGTGTTATAGGTTGAACTCCCTCTGATATTTTCTTTTATGTATCAGTTATGCCTCAACGCAAGCAACGCGGCCAGAAGGCAAGGCACCTGAGGGAGCTGCTAGTAGGACGCGGAGGGTCACGAGGGCACATGCCCAGTTTTTACCTGAGATGATGTTTCGGGCGGCGAGTTCCACGACGTCGCCAGCCTCAGCGGAGTTGAGCGGCAGCGGCGCCATCGAGACCGCGGTACACGAGCCTCGATCCAGCGGCGGTGAGTATAGAGATTACGAGGCGGTCGGTTATTGACCAGCGTAAGTAGCGAGCGGCATGAGCGGCGGCCCAACCCTGGCCAAGCGGTTCTGGATTCGGGATTTCTGGGTTGTCATCCACGAAGTTCTATGGTTCGAGATCAGGAGGATCCTCGGGAGTATGTTCGGCGATTCTGCGGACTATGCAGTGCTTAGGGCCTCGGAGGTCGAGTCGTCATGCTAGCCTCTTCTGGATTACGCGATATTGCGTTTAGCGGTTTGAGTCATGGGAGTTGTCTAGAGGTGAGGTGCTCTTTCGGTTGTTTGGGAGGAGTTCACGAGAGGCCTTCTGGATCACTTCTTGCCTCACGAGATGAGAGATCCGCATGGATAGATTCTTGACCTTGAGGCGAGAATGGGAGGACTATCGAGAAATCTGATGCAGGTTTGACTCATTGGCGGTATCACGCATACCATTGTAGGCGACATGGCGCATGGGGTTCATCGCTATGTGATGAGGCTAGGCCGTCATATGATTCTGCATGCTTGGGGTGGCTCTTGGCCGGTATGGATATTGCGGAGATGCAGCGTATGCGCGAGGATAGAGGGCGAGAGGAGGATCGGCTAGACTTAGGCCGGCCAAGAGGCGGGGCAGCGAGGTCTCAGGCGATTTGGCGGAAAGCCTCAGCAGCAAACTAGGTCCACATTTCAGCCAGCACAGAGTGCTCCTTCTCGGTTTTCTAGCAGGAGGTCCGATCGGTCGGTCATTCGGGAAGCGAGTCGGGCTCCAGACTTGAGGTTTCGAGGAGGCGAGTCACCGATCAAGACCACCCACATCTTGGTGTGCTCGATGCGGTAGGTCTCACCCAGGCGAGTGTCATGTTCCTCCAGGAGCTTGTTACTCTTGTGGCCAGCAGGGCCATTTGAAGAGAAATTGTCCGACCAGAGGTGGCGGGAGTGTTATAGTTCGGTAAGCGGTCGATTCTTTGGATCTTCGTCTTCGACGGTTATGCGCCGGGCGAGGGTGTTCACGCGGCAGGGCGTGGCGAAGTCGTGGTGGGGTCAGTTCGGCGATCCTCGAGCGCATTTATGATATGTCCAGCCGTCAGGACCAGGAGGCGTCACCAGATGTCGTCACAGGTACATTATTGGTTTCATGTTGTGATGTATATGCTTTGATAGATCCGGGTTCTACCTTATCCTATATATCCTCATATTCTTTGGTAGATTAGGGATGAGCACGAGTCCATAAAACCTTTTGAGGTGGCTACGCGATGAGGTAGTCGGTGGTAGCCGAGCGGGTATATAAGGCTTGCCCAGTGACTATATACGGTCGTCAGACTCTAGCCGACTTGATAGAGTTGGATTTGACGGACTTTGATGTGATTATGGGTATGGATTGGCTAGCATCTTGCTATGCCAATGTGGACTGTAGAGAGAGATTGGTACGGTTCCAGTTTCCTGGTGAGTCGGTTATCGAATGGAAGGGGAATACTGTGTCGCCGAGGGGTAGGTTTATTTCTTATCTCAAGGCCAGGAAGATGGTGCGGAAGGGGTATATCTACCATATGGTTCGGGTATTCGATCACGAGGCGGTATACGGACCTTGATCGATTCGATTGTTAGAGAGTTTCTAGGCGTATTCCCGCACGAGCTTAGGGTATCCTCCCGAGAGGAGATTGAGTTTGCATTGATATGTCGCGGATACTCGACCGATATCTATTCCACCATACAGGACGGCTTTCTTGAGTTGAGGAATTGAAAGACCGGTGAAGGACTTCTTTGGAAAAAGGCTTTATCAGGCCAAGTGTTTCTCCCTGGGGAGCGCCAGTGTTATTTGTAAAGAAGAAGGATGAGACGTTGCGTATGTGTGTTGATTACAGGCAGCTGAATAAGGTAACTATCAAAAACAGATACCCCCTTCCCAGGATTGATGATTTGTTTGACCAGTTGTAGGGTGCAAGGTGTTTTTCCAAGATATACCTGCGGTCTGGTTATCATCAGGTGCGAGTTAGAGAGGCAGATATCCCAAAGACTGCATTCAGGACCCGGTATGGGCACTATGAGTTCAGGGTGATGTCTTTCGGGTTGACCAACGCCCCAGCAGTATTCATGGATTTGATGAACCGGGTGTTCAAGTCATTCTTGGATATGTTCGTTATAGTATTCATTGATGATATCTGGTTTATTCGCGCGCAGAGCGAGAACATGCTGAACCATTTGAGGCGGTGTTGGAGTCCTCGGGGCCGCAATTGTATGCCAAGTTCTCGAAATCACGAGTTTTGGTTGGCTTGATGGCTTTCTTAGGGCATGTTATCGGGGCGATGGTATTCGGGTTGTCGGCAAATATTGAGGCGATCAAGACTTGGCCTAGACCCACTCTAAGCGGAGTGCGCGACTTTTGGGCCTTGCGGGTTATTATCGGAGATTTGTGGAGAAGTTTGCTTCCATCTCGGCACTTTGACTAGGGTGACTCGAGCGGTATGTTCGGTGGGCGGATGCTTGTGAGGAGAGTTTCGATTCTTGAAGGAGAAATTGTGGCCGCCCGATCTTTACTCTTCGGAGGTTTAGACGGATATGTTGTTTATTGTGATGCGTGGGGTGTCGGGCTTGGAGTGCGTCTTGATGCGGCCACGACAAAGTTATAGCTTCACGTCTCGGCGGCTCGGGAAGCATGAGAAGAACTATCCCACACATGACTTAGAGTTAGCGTGATGATTCATGCCTTAAAGATCTGGAGACATTATTTGTATGGAGTTCATGTGAATATTTACACAGACCACAAGAGTCTCCAGTATATCTTCACCAGAGGAGTGAACTTGCGGCGAGAGCGATGGTTGGAGTCGCTAAGGATTACGATGTCGATATCTTATACCACCGGGAAGGCGATGTAGTTGCGGATGCCGCAGTCGCAGATTGATGGGTAGTCCGCCGGTGTGCAGCCAGAGAAAAGGGGCATGGTCCGCGAGTTACATCAGCTAGCGAGCCTTGGGGTTCGTTTGATTGGTTCTGATAGTAATGGAGTTCGGGTTCGAGAGGTTGTCGAGTCTTCCATCGTCGAGGAGGTGAAGAGGCGACAGTATGAAGATCCGATTATGGTACGGTATCGAGATGCAGCTCTTCAGGAAGAGAAGAGCCTATTTGAGGTAGCGCCTGATGGGGTGCTAAGATTTGAGGGCCGGTTGTGTGTTCCGATGTAGCGAGGACTTCGTCGGCAAGTGCAGGGAAGCACGCGGTGCTCGTTATTCTATTCATCCGGGGTCGACTAAGATGTACCATGACCTTAGATATGTGTATTGGTGGGATGGCCTGAAGAAGGACGTTGCGGAGTTTATGGCGCAGTGTCCGAATTGTCAGCAGGTCAAGGTGGAGCACCAGAAGCCTGGTGGGTTGTTGCAGATGATAGAGATTCCGACATGGAAGTGGGAGGTGATCAATATGGACTTTGTTACAGGGTTACCTCACACTCAGAGGAAGCATGATTCCATTTGGGTTATTGTCGACGGTGTGAAACCAACTTTCACTACGCGGTCGGGATGACTTTTAGTGAGGATTATGCTAGATTGTATATCAGAGAGATTTTGAGATTGCACGAAGTGCCTATATCGATCATTTGACGAGGCGGTTCTCGGCTAACCTGAGGTCTTTCGGAAGGATTAGGGACACAGTGAGTCTCAGATCGCGTTTCATCCTCGCCAAGCGGACGGTAGCGTACTATCCGGACAACGAGGATATCTTTGCGGGCTTGCGTTATTGATTTCGAGGGTAGTTGGGAGGATCATTTACCTCTTGTGGAGTTTGCATATAACAACAACTACCATTCTAGTATCGGATGGCGCCTTATGAGGCCTTATACGGGAGGAAGTGCAGTCGCGATAGGTTGGTTTGAGGTGGGAGAAGTTCAGTTAGTTGGGCCAGACTTGATTCAGCAGGCCGTGGATAAGGTGAAGCTTATCCAGGAGTGGTTATTGTCGGCTCGAGTCGTGAAGTCGTATCGCAGATCATCGGCGTCGACAACGAGTTTGAGGTAGATGATTGGGTCTTCACGAAGGTATCACCCGTGAAGGCGTGATGAGATTTGGGAAGAAGGAAACTTAGCCCAGTACATTGGGCCTTATCAGTTGTCCGTAGGGTAGCAAGGTTGCTATGAGTTGGATCTGCCGTCGATGCGGAGGCGAGACATCGATTTTCATGTGTCTATGTTGCGGAAGTGTATTGGAGATCCGTCTAGAGTGCACCCGATTTGTGATGTCCAGGTGACAGGGGGGCTATTATATGAGGAGAGTCCCGTAGCGATACTCGATCGTCAGGTTAGGCGACTACGGACAAATGATGTGGCTTCCGTCAAGGTCTTATGGCAGAATGAGAACAGGGAGGAAATGACATGGGAAGCAGAGGAGGACATGATGAAGAAGTATCCTCACTTGTTCCCTACACCTCCAGGTAACCCTTTTTCCTGATTGTTAGTTTTTGAAATTTAGCAATTATGCTTAAGTATTGTTGTGGCTATGTGGAGCGTCTTTATTTGCAAGAAGAATAGTTAAGATGGTCTATGTCGATATTGTGATTTGAGTAAGCCTACAAGGAACATTCGGGACGAAAGTTTCTAAGGGGAGGAGAATGTTACACCCCGTAGTTCAGGTCCTTCTTATGGGGACGTACGAAAGGAGTTAAGATTTAAATTTTTGAAAGATAGGTCGACGGATTGTTTCAGATGGGTTTTTAGTCAACTTTGAGGCGGTGTATGTCCAGTTACATTGAGAGTTCCTAGGTGTTTCAAAGGCCTAGTACGTAGTTCGCTGAGTCTAGTTTCCAACGCAACAAACCGTTCGTCGATAGGATATCGGAATAGAAAGTTATGGAGGTTACAAGTTCAGTGCGCAGTCGGGCAGGAAAGCAATCTCGGTCAGAGGCCACAGCGCCGCGGATCTGAGGCAGCGCCGGATGCGAGGCAGCGCGCGGATATTCGAGGGCTCGCTGAGATTGCAGTAGCGCGCCGAAAGGCGTGGCGGAAGTTACGAAAGGTTGTGGAGGTTTGGCGCCACGCCTGCAGCAGTGCCGCGCGCGAGTTCTGCGGCGGGGAAAATCAGAATTGTGTTGTTTTAAAAAAGGCCCTGGGAGGGTGACAAGTGTCCCTCCCCACACATCGACTTTGCATGTCCTATTTATTGACCAAGTCTTGAAGACTTGGTCATTCTTCAAGCTCTCCCCTCTCTCTAAAATTAAAAGCTCTCCCTTCTCTCTAGAAAATCAAGAAGAAATAAAGGCTTGAGAAAAATTTGAAAAGGTGGCAAGAAGGAAACTTGTTGGCAAGCTTATAGGAGTTTTTGTGGAGGTGATTGTGGAAAGAAGACAAGTGAAATTGTTGGACTAATTTGCGTAACTCTAAGGTAACAATCTTTTCTCTTTTACTAATAAATTATGTTGCATGTGAAGAAGAAAGGACTTGTAGTTTTAAATATTGCTCTTTGATAAATTGCATGTAAGAAATATGATTTGGATTTGAAAGGATTGAATAAGGTTAGTATGTGAACATGTTGTAGCCAAAATACTACCTTAAACTTATTAGATTAGTTGTTATACATTGTGGGGCAGAATTTTACACGTCCAAGTTTAGGCGTGTAATCCCCTTTGAATTGATTGGATTGTTGGGCCTTAAAAGTGGCGTTTGGATGTTGAATTCGGACCTTGAAAAGGTGGAAAAGTATGTAGAAACAAAGGAAGTGTTGTCCGATTTTCCGTAGAATTTAGTGACTTTGCACTTGGAATATTCTACGTTGAAGCTAGAGGGTAATAAACATATTATGGTCATTATAGGTTGACGTACTACGTGCGGTATATTGGACTTAGCAAGTGGATTGACCGAAGAGGTATGTGGAACTTTCCTATCTCTTGAGCATGAATAGTTTTGCCTATATAGTACGGTAGACGTACAAGACTTTGGCATCCTTTACTCGTTTTAAAAGTGTCCAAGTCGGTGGAGTTAGGGGATTTACTCACTCGTTTCAAAGTAGTAAGGATGTCTTAAGTTTTCAAGGTTAAGGGACTTGAAGTGTTTTTAAGTATATAATACTTGTTCCGTTTTAAATCTACAAGTCCCTTGGATATAGGAAAATGTAATTTACTTTAGTATGAAGTTAATATAACGACTTTACGGGAAGTTGGGTATATTAGCCTTATGGAAAGTTAAAAAGAGAGATTTACTCTAAGTAAAATATGTAAGGATAAATGACGTGGATTAATGAAAGGCAAATTGATTTTAAGGCATCAAATTGCCTAAGGTTTTAAAAGAGTAGAAGTACATAGTACTTTGGGTTAAATTCCCGGATTTCATAAAGACATGTTAGTGCCTTAAGTAAACTAAAATGAGAATGTATATGAACAAGACTAATAAGAAGTTAAGGGATTTCTTAACTTGCTTATATTATGTATGATAGCCGGTTTGTGCTAGTGATATATTATTCATTACGGGGTCATTCCCCGGGTTGTGGCATTTGCATATTCCGTGGATTTGCTACCCACGATGCGAGGAATACCTCATGCGAGTCCGTAGGGCTCATGCGGGTGAAATAGTCCCATGCGGACGGGTACAACCTATGCGAGGAATACCTCATGCGGGTCCACACGACCCATGCGGGTGAAATAGTCTCAGGAGTAGGATTGCTTAATGATACTGCGGGCGGGTGACCTTGCTTTGATCATGAGCCTCCTATTTTCATGCAGTGTAGTATATGCTTGATATTCTCATTATTAGTAAGGCACAGTGTACTGTAAAATTGATTATCCTACATGTCTCCAACTATTTTAGACTTATGAGGTATTTTCAGTATTTTCCAATTTCGCATACTTAGTACATATTGTGTACTGACCCCCTTCCTCGGGGGCTGCATTACAGCCGCAGGTAAGGGTAAGCAGGTGGTGGATCCTCATTCCTAGGATCACCGATGCAGTGTCGGCTTCCGTTCCTCGGAGGCTTGTTTTGTTGGTATGGTTTTTCCCTGATGCTATAGGTATTTTGTACATTCAGGGGTATGGCGGGCCTGTCCGCCACGATTGTATTCTGAAGTGCGTAGTCACGTTTGTGGCAGGGCATGAAACAAGTTATCTTGTTTTACTTTTGATTAAGTATATTCTATGGAAGCGGCGCATCGGCTAGCCAATGATGTTTACTATCTACGAGTTTATGTGTTATGTATGTTCATTGCTATTCTCGATGTATACGAGCAGGGTGCCGGTAGAGGCACGATCGCGACCGGGGTCGGGCCGTGACAACACATACTCGCCGGTAACAAGAATAACATCTATTCGGGTGTTAGTGGCACTGGCGGCCGTATATGGTCTTGTAATCCATCAAATGGATGTCAAGACAGCTTTCTTAAATGGATAATTGGAGGAAGAAATTTACATGGAACAACTTGAGGGTTTTGTGGTTCCTGGTAAAGAAAAGAAAGTGTGCAGACTTGTTAAGTCACTTTATGGACTTAAACAAGCACCCAAACAATGACATGCGAAATTTGACCAAACAATGTTGGCAAATGGATTTACGATTAATGAGTGTGACAAATGTGTTTACATTAAAAATACTCCAAATCATGAAGTCATTGTTTATTTGTATGTTGATGACATGTTGATAATGAGTAAAGATATTGTCGATATAAATGCTACGAAGCGTATGCTCGCTAGCAAATTTGACATGAAAGACTTAGGGGTTGCAGATTTGATCTTAGGAATTAGGATCCATAAAACTCCACAAGGTCTAGCATTATCACAGTCACATTATATTGAAAAAATACTTGACAAGTTCAAGTATTTAAATTTCAATGTTGCAAAGACTCCAATTGATGTAAGTTTTGCACTTCAAAAGAATGAAGGTGGAAGTGACTCACAATTGGACTTTGCACGAGTTTTGGGAAGTTTAATGTATATTATGAATTGTACACGACCAGATATAGCATGTGTTATAAGCAAGCTGAGTCGATTCACGAGTAATCCCAATCAAACTCATTGGATGACAATGAAACGAGTCTTGGGATATTTACAACACACCCAAAACTATGCTTTGCATTATAATAAATATCCGCGATCTTGAGGATATAGTGATGCAAATTGGATCACCGGATCGTTTGAAGTTAAATCCACGAGTGGATATGTTTTCACCGTTGGCGGAGGAGCAGTGTCTTGGAAATCATCAAAACAGACATGCATCGCCCGCTCTACAATGGAATCAGAATTTATAGCTTTAGACAAGGCCGGTGAAGAAGCTGAATGGCTCCGGAATTTCTTAGAAGATATTCCATTCTGGCCCAAACCTTTGGCTCCTATATGTATACATTGTGTGATCAGCGTGATAGGTAGAGGCGGGGCGTAATGTATAACGGAAAATCTCGTCACAGCCGCCGGAGACAACATCCCGTTAGACAACTCCTCTCTAGTGGCGTTATCACAATTGATTATGTAAAGTCAAGAGATAACGTGGCGGATCCGCTTACAAAAGGCTTATCTAGAGAGGGAGTTAGTAGATCATCAATAGGAATGGGGTTAAGGCCGATGACAAGTCATTATGGCGGTAACTCTACCTAGCAGACTGGAGATCCCAAGAGCTAGGTTCAAAGAGATCAAACAAAGTTGTGACTGACGGTTCAACATTGTCAAATAACTCAACTCATTCTCGGATGAAGACAATGTTCAGAAATAAGGATAAGACTTTATGGCTTGTTAATGAGTTAATAAAGCATTAAGGTTTTTTAATGGTTATCTAAATCTGGCAATGTATGACCAGATAATGTGGCTATAGGACCACATGTTTAGAAATCACCTATGTGAATGTTAAGTGTAAGCCGCTTTAAAGGGGAATGACAGTAAAGGCCCATTCTCTATGCACTCATGAGACCAGGCGGTGTTCATGGCTGAAACGAACACAACCGTGAGAACCATAAACGGTTGAGGGTTGATTGTGTGTCTTATGTTGTCTAGGTATACAACAAAGTTCGACGGTTCAAAGATATCAAATCTACCGATTGATCGATTATATCCGATATAAGTTCACTACGGAAAGTTCAAAGGGAAACCTACTTATCGGATCACGATCAATTCTCGCTTGTATATCACACTCGTCCGTACATTCTTTTATCTTATAACCATTCCCCATTCATGTGGGGGATTTTTGGGTTTTGATATTGGTGAATGGAAAATGATGGGATGAAAATTAAAGGGGGTATAAGGCTCTTTTGTCCCACATCAAAAAAAGAGAAGGAAAGAGAGGTGTATATATTACATTACACCTTCTCTAGCTGATAAAAGGGTTGAGAGGGCAAGGACCCCTCGCGCCGTCGTCGTCGCTCGCTCGGCTTCGGCTTTGGCTTTGGATTTGGATTTGGATTTGTCAAAAGATTGATTGATAATCTTTTTGGACAAACGATTCTTTAATTAAATTAATTAATTAATTATTTAATTAAAAACAAATCCAAACGGATCGACCCGCGACCAGGCCGTCCGGCTCTCCCTCTCTTTTTCGAATTTCCCTCCAAATATCAGGTGACTATTCTGAATGGTTGCAAACATTCAGAATCAGTACCTCCAACCCTATAAATTCTTGATTATTCCAAGAATTATTAATTCATTTTTAATTGATTCACTTTCATTATGTGTGATATACTGCCGTTGAGTGGTTCGCTGCTATCGGAATTTGGAGTACTACTATTTTGGTAAGATAATCGTTCTATCCTGGGAGGCGATATTCCGTTAACCTCGAAAATCTTGTGAGGAATAATTTCCTTAAGGACACACTTTGAACTAAGTGGGCTCGATTACATTCTGAAATTATTTTCCAAAACAGATTATGTTTTTCGTTTATTGTTTCATGCATAATTTACTGTTAAGTAATGTTTATATCATGTAATCTGTTTCACTAAGTGATTAACAGATTGTGTTGAAACATTATTTAGCTATATACAGATTATTATACCAACACTTTCTTCTTTCTTGACAACCAAAAAGAAACCTTAAAGTCTTATGAAAATCCATTTATCTAATGTACAGGGATGTGACGTGTCACTATTCCTATACCAGCCACCAAGTGGTACAAGGGTAGAGAAGCTCGCCAACTCGAATGGTCCAACAGTTGGGGATTTGATCTCATTGAGATCGAGTTGAGCTTAAAGCGAGAATGCCCTAGCATAGTCTCATGCGGTGATCTTTAGGCATACTTGGCAAGGTATGCCATTGGAGTAGTCCATTGTTTGACTTATGCCAGATTGGATAATCCGCAGAGGCCTGTGTTGTTCCAGAATTGCACATGTTTCAAATGGTCATGATCTAGGTGGTAGTCATAGTTTCTCTAGGGAAAAAATCGAAAGAAATAATCCCTTGATTATTCTTATAGATTGAAGACATATATATACAAGTTACAATAAGAGAATTTTATTCCTACTTTACATCTAAATCCCTATTCTATATGAAAAATAACTATACACGTATGGCAATAATACAATCCTAATTATGGAATAAGACTAATTACCAAATATACAAGATAGATGTCCATGCTATACACGGACAGAGATATATACGGACAGAAATGGGCCTTGGCCCACTGCTTAACACACCCCCGCAGTCATAGCGGGCGGTTTCGTACGCTGAGATGTCTCTAAAATATTCAAAAAGGACTGAGCGAAGCCCCTTTGTAAAGATATCTGCAATCTGATATCTAGAAGGGACATGGCAGACGCGTACTTGTCCTTTAGCTACCTTCTCTCGAACAAAGTGAATATCCATCTCTATGTGTTTAGTACGCTGGTGCTAAACTGAATAACTAGAAAGGTAGATGGCACTTATATTATCACAATAAACCAAGGCAGCCTTCTCAATAGGACAATGAAGCTCTAATAGTAGATTTCATAACCAACATGACTCAGAAACCACATTGGCTACCCCTCTATACTCGGTCTCTGCACTTGAACGTGAAAGCATGGATTGACATTTGGCATACCATGAGGCCAAGTTATTACCTAAAAACATGAAATAGCCAGACGTAGACCGTCTGGTGTCAGGACAACCACCCCAATCAACATATGTATAGGAGACTAGTGTAGACGTCGACGAAGGATACAAATGCAAACCATACTCAAATGTTCCCTGAATATACCTAAGAATGCGTTTGAGATCATTCATATATTCAACTCTGGGATTATGCATAAACAAACAAACATACCTACTGTACGACATATGTAATATCAGGTCGCGTGAACGTCAGTTACTGAAGGGCGCCTGCAAGACTGTGATAGCTGGTCGAATCCTCATATGGAGAGTCAACTGCAGCACCCAACTTGGGTTTAGTATCAACTGAAGTGGAAGTGGACTTACAGGATGACATCTCAACCCTCTCAATGATCTCTGCTGCATACTTCCTCTGTGATAAGAACAATCAATGCACGCATGGCGGTGCGCAATCCCCAAAAAATAACTCAATGGACCCAAGTCCTTCATAGCAAACTCAGAACTGAGCATTGTCATAATAGACATTCGCAAAGCACCAGAAGAGGCAGTCAAGATAATATCATCAACATATAACAATATATAAGTCATGGAAGAACCCCGACGATAAATGAATAATGAATTATCAGATCTACTGTGCGAAAAACCGATAGTCAAAGCATAGTCAGCAAACCTCTTATACCAAGCTCGTGCAGACTGCTTAAGCCCATACAAAGACTTCCTCAATAGACAGACATGATTAGGATATCTAGTATCCCTGAACCCCAAGGGCTGATGCATATACACTGTCTCCTGAAGATCACCATGTAGAAAATCATTTTTCACATCTAGCTGATGAATGTGCCATGATTTTGAAAGATCCAAGCTGAGCATAGTGCAAATGGTAGCCGGCTTGACCACCGGGCTAAATGTCTTACCACAATCCACACCAACCTACTGAGTCTTATCATCACCTACAAGTCTAGCCTTATGTCTTGCAAATGAACCATCAGAGTTTTCCTTATGAACAAAAATCCACATAGACCGGATAATATTAACACCAGATGGACGGGGTACCAACTCCCACATCTTATTATCAATAAGAGCAATATATTCTTCGGTCATAGCAATTTTCCAATTAGGGTCATTTAAGGCAGACACGGGATTATGGTTAGAATTCAAATTAAAATGTCTTTTTGGTTTAAAAATACCCCGTTGACTACGAGTGACTGGACCATGACTCTGGGCTGGATTGGGTGAATTTTGGGAATTTTCGGGAATTTCTGGAAGGATCGTCGAAGGAGCCACGTCATTTGAGGCGGTCGCGCTAGAAGAGCTGCAGAGCACTCTGAAGTTTTGGCGCCGTGGTGCCTCTGTGCAGGGTCGCTGCGCTGAGGACGTCTTTTTGGAAAGTCTGAAAAATGACGGAGAACATAGAGGGAGACATCCTCATCCAAAAAATCATAAGAACTAGGCACGGGCTTTTCTACTTTAAAAAAGGGAAATTGGGATTCATCAAAAGATAACATGGCGACTAATGATGATTCATTTAGAGGACAAATCAAAGCATTTATAACCACGGTGATTTGACGGAAAACCCAAAAACACACAAGGAGTAGAACGTGCCTGAAGTTTATTAATCGTAGTGGATGGAAACAGTGGATAACATAAGCATCCGAAAACCCTAAGATGAGAATATGACAGAGTCTTATTGTATAACACTATGAGAGGGGATGAATATGTCAAACCTTTAGAGTGAAGAATATTTAGTAGATAGGTAGCCATTCGTAGCGCATGATGCCAAAATAATGGAGGAACGGAAGAATGAACTAATAAAGAGCGAACAATATTATTAATGGTATGAATTTTTCGCTCAGTTTTCCCATTTTGTGAAGACGTATGAGGACAAGAAAAATGAAAATTTATCCAATTTTGAGCACAATAATTCTCTAAATTTTCCATTGTCATACTCTATGGCATTATCACATTGGATGTTTTAGATTTTCCGTTCAAATTGTGTTCTTATGAAAGCTCTAAATTTTATGAAAATGAAAAAAACTTGAGATTTTGTCGCAATTGGAAACGTCTATAAATATTTAGAATAGTCATCTAAGAATAAAACATAATAACGATGACTCATAGAACTGAGAACCGGAGATGCCCATAAATCACTATGAATAATCTCAAATGGCATTGAAGTATTAGAATTCGAAGCTACAAATGGTAACTTAATAATTTTTCCCAAAGCACAGGATTGACAAAGTGGAGTACTACGCGTACCCTTACAAGAAATAAACTTATGTCTATCTAAAGAAGATAAAATAGACGACCCCGGATGACCAAGACGAGCATGTCACAAGGAAGAAGCAATAGCTGCAAAAGTGGATGACATAGTTTGACGCGAGATGCTGAGACTTGGTGTGATTGGATAAAGATCCCCCCTACTGTCACACCTCATGAGATGACTCCCCTGTTATACCCCGTAGTTCAGGCCGTGCGTGTGGGCCATACGAAAGAAGTTCAGACTTAGGTAGGTTGATGAAAATCTCGATCAGGGGCCTCAGCGCGTGGCCGCGAGACGCGCGCCAAAGCGGTGATTGTAGGTCGCCGTGAAGCGGCATGGCCGCGGAAAGATCTGAAGTCGAAATTTCAGCGCCATGGCCGGAAGCCAGCGCACGGAAAGTCCTAAGAAGCGGCGGGGAGTTTAGCGGCCACTGACAGCATGGCCGGGCAGGCGGATCTGCGAGTTAGTGGAAATTTCTGCCTTTATTTTGTTTTAAAAGATGTCATGGGTGGGTGAAAAGTGTCCCCCCCCCCCCCCCATCTGAAATGTTGCATGCCTTATATTGACCAAGTCTTGAAGACTTGGTCATCTTTCATCTTTCATCTTTCATCCTTCATCTCTCTCTCTCTCTAAGCTAAAGATCTCTCCCTTCTCTCTAGAAAATCAAGAGAAACTCCAAGCTTAAGGAAAAATCTGAAAAGGGTGTTAAGAAGGAAAGTTATTTGCAAGCTTGTGGAGGTTATTGTGGTGGTGTTCTTGAAAAGGAGACTAGCAAAATTGTTGGAATAGTTTTGGCTAAAGCTTTAAAGGTAACATTTCTTCTCTTGTAGCTAGTTATTGGTGTTGCATGTGAAGAAGAAGAAACTTGTAGTAGTAAATAATGCTTTTAGAATCATTGCATGTAAGAAAAATGGTTTGGATATGAAAGATTGGTTAAGGAGATATTATGAGCATGTTGTAGCCTACAAACTACTTTAGAATTGTTGAGTGTATTGTCTTAACTATTGGGGCAGAATTTTACACATCTAAGTTTGGTTGTGTAATCCCCTTTGAAATGTTGGATTGTTGGGCCTTAAATGTGGCGTTTGGATATTGAATTCGGCCTTGAAAAAGGTGGCAAAGTATGTAGAAACAAAGGAAATGCTGCCCAAATTTCCTTAGGAATTAGTAACTTGAATTTGGAATTTCTACATTGAAATTAGGGGTTAATGAACGTATTATGGTCATTATAGGTTGACATATTACGTGCGGTATTTCGGACTTAGCAAGTGGATTAACCGAAGAGGTATGTGGAACTTTCCTATCTCTTGAGCATGAGTAGTTGTACCTATGTAGTACGGTAGACGTACAAAATTTGATATCTTTCACTTGTTTTAAAGTATATGATACTTGTTTCATATCAAAAGTATAAGTCCCTTGGATTTAGGGAAAATGTATTTGACAAAGGAATGACGCTAATATAATGACTTTATGGGAAGTTGGTTATATTAGTTTTTGAAAGGTTCACAAAGAAAGGTTTACTCTAATTAAAACAAGTACGGGTAAAGGATTTGAAACTATGGAAGGTGAATTGATTTTTAGGCATTGGTTGTCTAAGGTTTTAAAGGAAATGAAGTCACTTGATTTAGAAGCCTATTATATTTCTAAAAGGAGATGTGACTTGTCTTGAAAAGAAATCGTAACTTGATACTATGGTGATTAGTATCTTGGAATTTTTGTATAAAAAGAGTTATTTCTTAAA
The DNA here is from genome assembly GCA_029844215.1 of Przewalskia tangutica. NCBI lineage: Eukaryota > Viridiplantae > Streptophyta > Magnoliopsida > Solanales > Solanaceae > Przewalskia > Przewalskia tangutica. The sequence goes on along the minus strand of CM056718.1, from coordinate 135,382,826 downwards.
AGGTTAGAAGTACATGGTACTTGGGTTAAATTCTCGGATTTTCTATTAAAAGACATGTTAGTGCCTTAGTTATACTAAAATGAGAGGATATATTAATAATGTTAATAAGAAGTTATGGGACTTCTTAACTTGCTTATGATATGATAGGCCGGTAGTGCTTATGTTATTATATGATAGGCCGGTAGTGCTTATGTTATGATATGATAGGCCGGTAGTGCTTATGTTATGATATGATAGGCCGGTAGTGCTTATGTTATGATATGATAGGCCGGTAGTGCTTATGTTATGATATGATAGGTCGGTAGTGCTTATGTTATGATATGATAGGCCGGTAGTGCTTATGTTATGTATGATATCCGGATGAGCTATGTTGTATATATATTATTACGGGTAAACCCCGGGTTATTCTTGTTATTTCCTTTGGACATCTTGTGCGATGGGTGGCCCGGGTATGCTCGATAGGATGGTTTACTCTTATGCCATGGATTTGCTACCCATGATGCGAGTGCGGCGTTTGTACTCACGCGGATCCGGTCACGTGATCCATGCGGGTGAAATAGTCCCATGCGAGTACGGCGATGGTACTCATGCGGGTCCACAGGATCCATGCGGGTGAAATAGTCCCATGCGGGTGAAATAGTCCCATGACGAGGCGGATGACCTCATGCGGGTCCACAAGACCTATGCGGGTGAAATAGTCCCGAGTAAGTTGCTTAATGATACTACGGGTGAGGTACCTATTTTGATCATGAGCTTCCTATTTTTACGCGATATATATATACATTTGTTACTCTCATTGTTAGTAAGGCACTGCAAAGTAAAGCGATTTTAAATCTATGACTCAGCTTATATTTTGACTTATGATATTATTACGATTTTCCGATTTCGCATATTTGGTACATGTTGTCGACCTCTTCGGGCTGCGTTCATGCCGCAGTTGAGGTTCATAGCTGGCGATCCGCACTCTTAGGATCACTATTCGGTTCTCGGAAGGCTCCATTTCTCGGAGGCCTCGTCTTTTAGTGCGGTGCCACGAGGTTGTAGACTTTGTACATTCGGGGTATGGCGGGGCTCTGTCGTCATAGTTGTCACGACGACCGGGGCATGACTAGTACCTTCCGGTACCTGTCGGTATATGTCGAGAATAGCAATGGAACATACATAAAACAAATCAGTATAAGGTAAACATCACTATGGCCGATAAGGCGCCTTTCATAAAATAACTTAACCGATAGTGAAGCAGTACAACTTTATTCTTACAAACCACAAACGTGACTACGGACCTGCAGGAATAACAAGCATGGCGGGGCGGGGCCCGCCATACCCCTGAATGTACAAAAGTCTATAACCTCGTGGAATCATACCAAAAGACAAAGCCTCGGAGGATGGAGCTTTCCAGAAATGAGCGGTGATCCTAAGAGTGCGGACCCGAAGCTACGATATCTCGACTGCGGCGTGACGCAGCCCGAAGGAGTCGATAACAGTACCAAGTGTGTGGCCCGAAAATCAGAATGAAATCATAAGTGAAAATAAGTGGGGTCATGGATGAAATCAACTTACCTTTTCTTGTGCCTTACTAACAATAGAGTAACAAGCATATGTATATAGATCGCATAAAAATAGGAGGCTCGTGATCAAAACAGGTCCTCGCGTAGTATCAATAAGCAATCCTACTCCGGGACTATTTCACCCGCGTGGGTCTCGTGAACCGCGTGAGGTATTCCTCGCATAGGTGTACCGCACGTGGGACTATTTCACCGCGTAAGCCCATGGGACTCGCATGAGGTATTCCTCGCGTCGTGGGTAGCAAGTCCACGGAGCAGGTGGTATAACGATCTTGGGGACTTACCGCCGGATATACTCTTACCACGGCGGATGGTATAACGATCTTGGGATGTACTCGCCGGATATACTCTTATCTGGAGCAGATGGTATAACGATCTTGGGGCTTGCCCCTCAGATATACTCTTATACTGGTGCAGATGGTATAACGATCTCGGATCGCCCGCCGGATATACTCTACATCAAGCGGATGGTATGACGATCTTGGGGTGGCCCGCCGGACATACTCTTTGCGAAGGAGGTGGTATGACGATCTTGGGGCTTGCCCGCACATACTCTTACCACGGAGTAGGTGGTATAACGATCTTGGGGCTTGCCTCCGGATATACTCTTACCCTAGCTCAACGTTATCATATCATAATCATAAATAAGTTAAGAAACTTATAACTTCTTATTAGTCTTGTTCATATACCTCTCATTTTAGTTAAGGCACTTAATCATATCTTTAATAAAAGAAAACCTGAATTTAACCCAAAGTACTACATACTTCAACTCTTTCAAAAGTGACTCTTTTTCATGTATAAAACCTTTGGGCAATTGATGCCTTAAAATCAATTTGCCTTTCATAAATCAAATCATTTGTCCTTGCTTATCTTACTTAGAGTAAATCTCTTGTTATCCTTTCATAAAGCTAATATAACTAACTTCCCATAAAGCCGTTATACTATCTTTATACTTTAGAAATTAAGACCTTCTTATCCTTTCCACAAGGCCGTTATAACTAACTTCCCATAAAGCCGTTATAACTCCTTATAAACCATTTTGTTCTTTTACAAACCAAGAGACTTATACTTCAAACAATTCTACACAACTTCCAAAAATACTTCAAGCCACTTATCTTTAGAATAATTCAATACTCAATACTTTCACACCAAGTACTCTATACTTTTGTAAAATCATACTTTTCCCTTAACCAAGGGACTTATACTTCTCAAAACGAAACAAGTCTTTATATATACTTAAACAAGTAAGAATACTAAATCTTGTCGTCTCAGTACTACATAGATACAAATACTCATGCTCAAAGGATAGGAAAGCTCATACCTTTTTGATCAATCCACTTGCTAAGTCCAAACTACCGCAAGTAATATGTCAACCTAAAATAACCATGATACGTTTATTAACCTCTAATTTCAATGTAGAATAATCTAAACTCAAAGCCACTAAATTCTATGGAAAATTGGGCATTTCCTTTGTTTCTACTCACTTTGCCACCTTTCTCAAGGCCGAATTTCTCATCCAAACACCACATTTAAGGTTCAACAATCCAACATTTTAAAGGGGATTACACACCCAAATACCAATTCGCCCCATAAGTTTACAACAATTCACTTAACAATTCTAAGGTAGTTTTAGGCTACAACATGCTCATAATCTCCTCTTAACCCATTTTTCATATCCAAACCACATTTCTAGCATGCAATGATTCTAAGAGCATTATTCACTACCACAAGTTCTTTCTTCTTAACATGCAACACTATAAACTAAATCTAAAGGAAGACTCATTACCTTACAGTTTTAGCCAAGCTTATTCCAACACCGCTAGCCTTTCCTCCAAGAATACCACCACAATAACACTTTTAAGTTAGCCACCAACTTCCTTCTTGCCCTTAATTTCAGATTTTCCTTAGGCTAAGAATTTCTCTTGGGGTTCTAGAGAGAAATTTGGAAGTTTAGGGAGAAGAGCAATTTGAGAGAGAGAGAGAGAGAAGATGAAAGATAGAAAATGACCAAGTCTTGGTCAATATATGGCATCTGACAGAAAATCAGATGGGGAACACTTGTCACCCTCCCATGGTCTCTTTTAAAACAAAAATCAGATTTTCTAAGTTTTTCGCCCAAATTTCCCGCGTCAGCGCCGCCAGCGCGCGTGTGGCCTCATGACCTCTCTGAACTTTCGCGCGCGGCCCTGCATGGCGCGCGGCCTGCAACTTCAGCGACCCCTCGGTACATTAGGCGCGCGCCACGCCTGCGGCGCGCGCCGCTTAGTCCAAACACGTTTACGTCCGATTGCGACCGAACTTGCAACTCTCATAACTTGCTACTCGACGCCCTATCGACGAGCGGTTGGTTGCGTTGGAATCCAGACTCAACGAACTACGCCCTAGGCCTTTGAAACACTTAGGAACTCTCAATGTACCGGGTCATAACCCGCCTCAAAGTTGACTAAAACCCGTCCGGAACAATCCGTCAACCTATCCTTAAAAATTTTAAGTCTTACATACTTTCGTACGCTCTCATACGTAGGGTCAGAACTACGGGGTATAACAATAGTGTTTATACCTTCTTAGAGGCTTGTAGTCCTGTCATGAATTGGGGTGTAAGGATGTAACTGTTCGTTTTATTATATTTAGAGGTAGCCACTTTGGGTTAGCCTGTTTTATATTCTTATATGGTTCTTGTTTGTGAGTTTATTTCCGCTGGTTTTCTCTGATGTTGTATCACAAGGGTGCCCGGGGTAAGGCACCAGTCACGGATCCGAGGTCGGGTCGTGACATCCCCGTCTTGAAATCCTTCACAGAAAACCCAAATGGATAAAAATTAATAGAAATCCAATTCTCAGTGGTGAATTTACGGACAAACACCAAATTTTTAATCAATTTTGGGGCATAAAGAGTATGTTTCAGGACAAGTGGTGGATGAGTAGGGGATAAAGTTTTATGACCATAACCCTTAATTGATATAGAATTGTCATTACCAACAGTTATACCACGATTAGTGCTCAAATTGGAATAAGACGAGAGAGTACCTTGGTCGGATGTCATGTGGGTAGTGGCGTCGGTGTCCATGTACCAATTAGGGTCCGGTTGGGTCAAGCCAAACGTGTGCATCGCTGATTCAATGTCAGTCTAAGTGGGGCCCGCTGTATGGTGGGCCTGATGGGGGCGAGGCCAAAGTATAGGACTGCTGGTGCTGCCCATACGATGGTCTGAAATATGTAGTCTGGCATGGGTAGAAGTTGGGTCATGGTGCTTGCACTGGCTGATACTAAGGCGCCACGGCGCTGTAAAGCTGAGTCGCGACGCTGTAAGGCTGCGACATGGCGCCGTACTGCGAAGTCGTGGCGCTGTGCGACGATGGGACCCACTGCCACTGTCCAGGGGGCTCTTGTGGGCCCCAGAACTGATGTTGTTGTTGACGGTTGCCACCGTGGTTCTTGTCATTATTCTTTCGATTTTGGCCCTTCTTTCCACCCCCGTTGTTGTGATTTTGGGTCACGTTGGTTGGATATGAAGGTGAAAAATTGGAAGTATTCATCATGGCGACGGGATTTGCTCCGATCGATGTTCTTTTAGCCAAATCTGCTTCTTCCAAATTGAGCATGGAGCGGGCTTGATAGAACGATGGTAGGGGGTTACTTTGACGAATAACCGAAGCAACCCCTATATAGGCCTCGGATAGACCGACACCATCTGAAGAACTAGACGACTATCAGAAACAGGAGAACCCACGTTGCAAAGTTGGTCTGCAAAGTCCTTGAGGCGTTTGCAATAAGAAGAAACGTTTGGAATATTCGCTATAGAAACTTGAGAAAATTCATGCTCAAGGATAACAATACGAAAATTATTGTTATCTTGAAAGATGTCTCGCAATCGGTTCCACGTCGACATAGCTGTAGAGTTAGGTTCCATAATCGTCTGTAAAAGATCCAAGGAGATAGTGGCATAAATCCGCTGAAGAACCTTGACATCAAACATGACCCATAATTCTGGATCTGCTTCTTTAGTGGGCACAACCGTCGTAGAAGTAGACGCCGTATCACCATCCGGAGGAACTGGAAGAATGATGTGGTGGAGGACTTTATGTGTCAAAACATGAATCTTAAATAATTTCGCCCACGTCCCATATTGGACGTTTTCTAGGTCAAGAACGATAGGAAGAACGCTCTTGATGTTAGAAACTGTGAGGGCAGGATGAAAAATGTTCTTATCAGTCATAGAGAATAGAACAACAAGATTCAGAGAAGGGAATTTGTGAAGAGGAAGAAGAGAGGCTCGGATTTTCTGTGGAATTCCGAGGGAGGGTCACAGTTTTCAAGAAAAAGTGGGAAGTGGAAGCAAGGAAAAGAATCTAGTCTCTTGATACCATGAAAGAAATAATCCCTTGATTATTCTTATTGATTGAAGACATATATATATACAAGTTACAATAGGAGAATCATATTCCTACTTTACATTTAAATCCCTGTTATATATGAAGAATAACTATACACTTATGGTAATAATACAATCCTAATTATGGAATAAGACTAATTACCAAATATACAAGATACATGTCCATGCTATACACGGACAGAGATATATACGGACAGAGATGGGCCTTGGCCCACTGCTTAACCAAAATAGTGGTTCAATGTCCTTGTTTTTCCATTGTTGAACACTTTCTTACTGTTTTGATAATTCACACACTTTTTACCACTAGAAGATAATGAAGTGGTTTGATTGTTCTTATTTTAAGTGAATGGCAATTTGAGTTGAATAATTTTTCTATTACTATCTTGGAATTAATTTTTCTTCTGATTTTTATTTTTGATGCTATAAAAGAGTGATTGGTTAAATATATAGACTAAGGTAAATTCATGGTCCATTTTAGCCGCCATTATAATTGCCACTAAAACATGTTTCCTTTATTGGCATGTATTGCATTTTTGCCGGAAATAACAGAAGCCGCAAACTATGTTTGACAACATATTTCTAAGGCAACTTTAGTGACATAGTAATTGTCGCTAAATAGATGCCGTCAACAGTAATTACTTTTAGCTGCAATAATATGTATCTTTACCAGCATTTGGCATAAATGCGCTATAGGCTTTAGCGGCCTCGGATGTAATGGCAAGTATTACCACTTAAAGGAAAATATATTGCGACTAAAAGCCCTTTTGGTGTAACGATATTATGATGCAAATCATCGCAAAAATAGAATAAGATGTAAATCACAAAAATATGCATACGATAATGGTGCAAATTACATAGTACTCAGAAATTGCTAGTTAGGTCCACTAGAAATATTGAATCATAAATTAAAAAGAATAAGTCAATGTCAATATTTATGTGCCTTTCAAATTATATCCTTATACTTGTAAAAACTTTGATATAAATTCTGAATAAGACAAAAGAATTGAAATATAAAATGTACCCGATCAATGCACATTATTTCCTCCCATGTAGTGCCTCCAGGACATAGGGTGTTGAAGCAATGCTTTTTACCAACCTAAAAAGTAGAAAGATATAACTCGATAATGAACTTTTATTACATTCAAAGTAAATAGTTAAATGAAATTATGTACTACTTTGATGAACTCATGATATAATTCATCAAGGTACGTACATAAGATAACTTACTTGAGAATGTATAAAAAGCCTAGTTTTACTGTTCCCATATAATGTTGGGTCCACCTAAAACACCAAATATAAACATTATTTGGCTTAAATAAAGTTTCAAATTTATATCTTAGAGATACAATATTCGATGCTTATCACATCTCATTCTTAGGAAACAATTAAATTACAGATGAAAATTGTCATATTAAACTTACTCTCCAACCAACTTGTAAGATATCTGAGCCTTTTTGAATTTTTAGTCGACATGCACTATGTTGATGGCCTTGAACACGAGGATTGTAAAAATTAGTTGTCATTCCAGCTCCCGCAAATTTGTTATTTGGATGATTTGGAGTTCGCGCTATTGCGAGCTGAATATAAAAAATACATAAGAGGCCCCTTGTTGTAAATTAAACTATAAAGGATAATATAGAAAGTATTGTTAATCCTTTTGGTTCCATATAAAATTGGTTGTTTTCTTAGACATCAGATCAACATAAAATAAATATTATAAAGAGATACGAGTCCAAAACACACCTCAAATATTATTTTTTAAGTTTTCTATCTAAACTATCACCAACTAGTTAGCAAAACACACATAAATTATCATTTGTTCACTTTTCCTACCTCAATTATCAGGTAGAAAAAGTGAACAACTGATAGTTTATGTGTGTTTTGATAACTAGTTGGTGATAGTTTAGGTAGGAAACTAACACCTGATACCCTGGGGATTACAAAATAACGAAAAAGTAAAAGTGACCGAGATGCGAGGGGAAAACTTTTGTTTAACATTTCCGGAGAGACCACCTATTTGTTCGTTTACCGGGTTCAGCACGAAATCATAAATAAGCTCTACCAAAGGTCATTCAGGCAATTGCGGATGATATAACTAGTAAATATGTCCCCCCTCATGTCAACATATTTGAGTGTCTATGAGCTTAAGTACGCTATGACTCATCCGACCCTCTTCAATATATAATGACTGAAGCGGTTGGTTAATCCGATCAGTTCATCGATGGTCGGCAGATGGAGTATTGACGAAGATGCTTGGGACTGAACACATCCTCAGATAGAAAACTTAAGAAAAGTAATACTTAAGATGTCCATTTTTTACCCTTAATCAAACAAAAATTGAAACTGAAAAATAGAAGTGTGATAAAATCTTCATAGTCATGTAGTGTACCTTATATCCTTGTGAAGATATGTATCCTTTTGGCTCACTATTGTTGTTGCTCTGCATTAAATGTATTGCAATATATGAGTTTTGCAACGTTGATTCTAAATTAAGCTTTTTATGTTTGTGCAAGAACCGTTTTTCTTATCTATAAATAAGTGGATTCTTAGGTAATTAATGACTTCTAATGTTTAGATATGAATAGAAAAATCTGTAAATTGTTCATAAATTATCTTACGACATCAAAGTGAGCGTCGAATGTGACATTTTCTGGCGGTGGCATACTTCTTTGTCTTATAAGATCATCTTTCGTAATTCTCTTAATAGGAACAGTTCCTAAAGGACATCCTCCATCTTTGTCCCATAACGTCCATGACCTGCTAGTTGTTGAGTCACTTGAATTTTTCTTTATCCTAGATAAAGTGGGTTTCATCTGTCCCATCAAAAGTTTAGTTGTATGCCAACAATATCATATTCTTGTAAAAAAAAGTGAAGGTAAATGGAAAGAGAGTAGAGATATGCCTTAGGATGAAAATTATGACCCTTCAACAGCGGGTGATCAAATGCAGGTTGTTGGTAGAAATCTACACAATCATATATATCCCCATACTTAGTCTGCAAACAAAAATTTCATGAACCAAGTATATAAGGTTCATTTCCCAAAAACTATGTGATAGGAATTTTAGTTTTTTCTCCGACAAAATTGAAATGTCTGAAGAGACTTACAAGTACAAATCTAAAGAGCTCCAGCTTGATGGCGAAAGGTTCTTGTCTTGACCCTAGGGTCGCAGGTTCGAATCCCCTCGATGGATATCCTCATTTGGTGGGTAAGGAGAGCTTGATCACACAAGTTCGAGACTGCAGAACACCTGTCCGCCGCCGCTGGGAGCCTCACACTGTCACGCGCTTTGCCAAGTGCATCGGCTACTATGTCATGCGCTACTACGTCTGTGGTTTACCCAGTGCGCACCTTCGGGTAGCGGCTGCGGGTTTCACGTTAAACAAAGACTTACAAGTACAATGAACCCAAAAAAGAATACCTTAACAGTTTTGACCGTCGGCTTGTTCAAAAGTTTTAGCTGGTTTTCTAACTCCTGATCCTCTAATTTGGGTAGATTTCTCTCTCCTTGTACTCCATTATAACTCAAAAAGAAAATAGAGCATCAACCCGCAAGGGTAGCCAAGATTGGTGTGTGATGAAGCGCGGGGCCATGGTCACGAGTTCGATCCTGCATAAACCTTCTTGGTTAGTCACACATGGCTTGCCAGTGTGGTTTACTGGTGGCGTGGTTTGCGCTTTGCTGCGTCGGTCAGGGTTTACTCTGCGCACTGAAAGAAAGAGTATGCGGTCTTCACAAAAAAAAAAATAGAGCATCAACAAAGTTTGTTGAACAACTTTTTGATGCATCCTGAATTCATTTCTTTTTATAGGCATGGATGTTAGGTGTTTTTGAAAAATCAAACGATTCAAGAACAATATAGTTCTAAATACTGAACTTGATCTGCTAGGTGTATGATACCTTTGATACTATGAGGAACACGTTATATATAGATGTAGATGAGAGTCATGAGTTGACTATTATACAAGATATTAAATTTATGCGTAATCTTTTGAAGTATGATTAACAAAATCTAAAAAGATTAAATGTTGATTGCTCATTTGTAACTACTATCCAAAATAACAATCTGAACAGATTTCAATAGAATTAACAATGATTTCTGTTGATGAAGATTGATGGTTTCACATCTACATAATATCCAAAAAGAAATTCTGACCAGGACTTGGCTCCCCTTCAGTAGTCAATCACTCCATTTCCTACCGTTGTCGTTTAATTATACCATCTCCAACAGAAATTACATTTGTCTCCTGTCATATCAGATTATTTATCTGTCACATCATCAAATATTTTCATTTATCGCATACACTTTACAACAGGAAATATTTCATAAAATAATTCATTTCTCTTTCCTCCACATCAATACATATACCCCACCATATATATTCATTCTATCTCATTTTCTATTTTGTATATGATATTATTCTTGTAATTCATATTATTACACATATAATAATAAAATTATAAATTACTTATATTCATTTAATTTTGATAATTATCAAATATTATTATAATATTAAAACACAACAATACATGATTTTATTAATGAAGATAAATTAATCGTACAATTTATCAAAAACACAGTAAAACATTGATAATATTAAAATCACAAATTGAAAATTAATTTTCGGTTGTTTCAAATTTTTGCCAAATTCCAAACTTTTGGGTTATACGGATATTGCATACCAAAATTAGTTGGCATCATATATGACATTTTAAAATTGGATGACATATTTTGAGAATTTTGTGGACGTTGAATATTGAGATTTTGTAGTTGGTTAGAAAATATAAAATTTGGAGTAAGATTAAAATTTTGATTAGGATCCATATTAAAAAAAATAGCAAATAATTTGGAAGAAGATAGAAATTTGGAGAAAATAGCCAAAATATTTCGATGTCCAAATGAAGTAAACTTAGTCTATTTTCATAAATCTTGAAAAATAAAAAAATTGTGTTTTTTTTTTAATTCGGTCAAATTATTGGTCAAAAATAGCAATTAAAGTAGTGGTGAAAAATGAATTTGCGGCAGCCAATCGCTGGCTGTGCGAGCAGATTAATTTTCCATTTCACCTTCTCCGACAGGAGACATTGTCTCCACGTGGAAAAATTATTTCCTACATATTCAATAATTCTCAATTATTTTCACGTCAACATCTCATTCGAATTGTCTCCTACTATGTATAATTATCTGGGACAATATCTCCTGTTGAAGATGGTCTTACGCGTGTCCCATTAGAAATTGGATGTTCATATTTGTTTACTTAACCAAATATCTTAACCATGGTTAATAATTATATGTCTTCCCTCAAACCCCCTTTCTCTCAACTAGGGTAATTTTCTATCAGAAATCACAAGTACCTAAGAAAATATGTAAAATCGAGTACCTATGGAACCAACTTTGCAATTGAACTTAATTATGCACTTTAAAATTGTCATCTTTGATATACCCGCGCTTCGCAAACCATTCATTTTTTAATGAGACACGTGTAATAATTTGTCACGATCCAAACTGGGAGTCATGACGGGCATCCGGACCTTCCTTGTCGAGTACCACTAATCATATATGTAACATCTAACCATACTTAATCATGTCCACAAGGATCGTGACCAAATATTCTGTTGACACACACATCAAGGCCGATAGGGCCATACACAACTACTATACACAGGACAACTATCTACGAGCCTTTAAAGAGTATGTGACATCATAAGGTCGGGACAGGGCCCCGCCATACCCACATGCATATGCAAAAGTACGTACCAAAATTAGATTGCTACCCCGAATAAATGGAGTGCCCCAATATCTGATGAACCATCAACCTACTAGTGTGGACCGCAGGGACGTCTCCGCCCCAAAAAAATTATTTTTATTTTATATGTTTCAAATATTAAGATATGTATTAAAAATGTTTCTAATTTTATCAGATCTCTATCTTAGCAGTTGAGGGTTCCTTCTAAAAGTCATTTCCTATTGAGAGGTCGTGTGTTCGAATCCAATGAGCAACACAAAAGATTTTTTTTACACAAAAAAAATAGACTCCCCTCCCTCTTTAAACAAATTTAGGCCCAAATTACAAGTTTTCGGCCCGACTGTCTCCCTCCCTCTTTAAATAAAAAAATAGGCTAACCTCCCTCTTTAAAAAAAAAATATCGATTGGATTTTCAAGTCTCCAACCCAAGCAGTCGGCCTGACGTCGCTCCCTCTTTAAATAAAAAAAAAACATGCTCCCTCCCTCTTTAAAACATCACAAATAAATAAAAAATCCCCCATTAATTATTGTAGAAATCTCAACTTCTAAGTAAAGATATTTTTGGTAAGTTATTATTTTGAGAATTATTTTGCTCTAATTCAATATTAACATGGATTGATTGCATCAATATTTATTCAATTTTGCTTAGGGTTTCAAATTTCTCAAATCTCAATATTATATTTAATTAGGGTTCTCAAAATTACATTAAATTAATTGTGTTTAGCTTAGATTTTACATTACTTTTATTGGTAGTTTATGTAATGGATGACTTGTATTTTACATGATTACATTATTTGATTTGTCTTTTTGTTTCAATAGGAGAATTAAAAATGTCTCATACTCGAAAATATCCGTCTGGACATTAAAACGTAAAACAAGAAGACACGAAGAAAAGTTCATTAAGTCTCAAAGAGGGGCATTAGATAGATTTGTCCAGACATTCTTGGTTATGAAAGATTGATTTATGACTTTGCAGATAAAAATGCAAGGATATCAATTTAATATGTTTAATGTAATGATAGTTTTTCTTATAAATCTTTCATGTAATGACATTAAGGTATCTCTTTCGTAGCAATATAATTTATTGTACTGAATTTGAAAACATTGAATTGAATATAGTGTTTACTATACATTTATTTGATGTTTTGATCAATAATTTTTTTAATATTGATTAATTAGTTAATTTTATTTTTTCATGTGAATAAAAAAGAGACCCTTTTTATTTCTCGCACCGGCCCTTAAAAGTATAGAAACATTGGTGGACCGTCACTCTATTTACCTGAGCCTGCGGGCATGAACCACAGCGTCCCCCGATAAAAGGGACGTCAGTACGACTAATGTACCAAGTATGTCAGGCATGAAAAACAACATAATAGAGACCTGAAAGTAACATGACACAAGAAACAACCAACCAGTAAAGGATGCCTCTGAGGGCCATAATATGCATAAGTACCATGTCTGTGTAGACTGCCTCTGATGGTCATAATATTCCTAAATATTATAAATAATGTGGTCATATATATATATAACGTCGTCTCCCTTTAGCCTTTGTGGGCATCATATCATATTGGCCTCTGTGGGCATAATCATCATAGTGTATATCTTTTTCAGTTACAGGTGGTGTCGTATCCCGTTTTCTATCCCCATGCATTTGAGGTCAATATATATGCATGAATATAATGCATGAATGATGCTGAGATACTTTGAGTTTACAAAAGTGATGTAAGGTCGTTGTACCTCCGATTAACATTATGAACATTAACATCTTTCTCATATACCTCAATAGTGTCACGACCCAAATCATAGGGCCATGACAGGCACCCAGACCTTACTTGTCGGGTACCACTAATCACATATTTACCACCTAACCGTAAGCATGGCCACGAAGGCCGTCACGAGGTAATCTGCTGACATATAAAAATAGTAAACTGAAAAGGATCTATGTAAAATCCTGCAACCAGAAGGACCCATCCTATATACATATACATACTAAGGACGACAAGGCCATATATGACTACTATACATAGGACATTTGTCTACAAGCCTCAAAAGAGTATGTAACATCATAATATCAGGACATGGCCCCGACATACCCCTATGCATATAAAAAATATCATACAACGACTAGACTGCAACTCTGGAATAAATAGAGTGCTCAAATATCAGTTGAACCAGCAACCTACTAGTGTGAATCGCCACCCTCTTTACCTGAGCATGTGGGCATGAAATGCAGCGTTTCCAGTCAGTATGAATAATGTACCGAGTATGTAAGACATGAAAAATAGCATAATAGGGACATGAAAATAAGCTGAGACAGAAACAACCGACATAAATAGCCGACCTGACTAGCCGACATAGACAGTCGGTAGCAACAGTCGATAGAAACAGCTGACCAGTAATGCACACCTCTGAGAGCCCTAATATGCCTAAATATCATGCACAATGCAAATTTGGTATATATATATATATATATATATATATATATATATATATATATATATATATATATATATATTGGCCTCATCGAGCATCTTCCTTCCCATAACAGCCTCTGTGGGCATCATATCATTTCGGCCTCTGTGTGCATCATCATTATCATATTGGCCTCATTGGGCATCTTCCTTTTCGTGATAGTATGTACCAGCTGCAGGTGGTGTGCGTATATAATGTCATTTCCTTTTCTTCATCCCTACATATATATAATTCATACCATATAGTAGCGTATATAACACATGTGGGTCCAGGGTAATACATGAATATAATGCATACAACAACAACAACAACATACCCAATGAAATTCCACGACATGGGGTCTTGGGAGGGTAGAGTGTACACAGATCTTAATGCATGGATGACAATAAAACATTCTGAACTTATCGGGTAACATAATATCCTTGTACATTTGGCTAACATTGGGAATATTGACATCTTTCTCATATACCTCAATAAGGATTTAAGAACATATTTAGACATGCTTTTAACATAGGAATCAATAACATGAACATCCTTAAGTACTACGAGTAGAATAGTTTACAGAATATTACCACGGGTACGTTTCGCTAGATGGAACATGTCAAAAGAAAGAAGAATTTGCCTTAACATACCTTTTAATATCAACCCTCCAACATGATGACAGAGTCAACCTCCTTTACAAGTTAACTCAAGCACGAAGGGAACCAGTCTACTCTCGTCCTGAGCTTATAAGATCCGATCAAAATTCTTGACATAATTCAACAAAGTTGTTGTCCCTATGTTCCTCTTCCTAAAATAGTAATTATGTTACTGCTCCAATTCGTAAGGACGTTGCCGCCCACTTTCTCAAAGAACAAAGTATTAGTTCAAAGTGAGAAATTGAGGTCTCATATATTGCTGGACGTATTGGGTGCTTCCAAAATGGATGTTCTCCAAAGTGAACAATATTGTTAGCCTTATTTGGTTTACTTGAGCTATGACACCGCCACATAAGCCCCTACCACTTTCATTAGTAACATTTGGATTAATCAAGACATTTCCATGTGTAATCATAAATGCTACACGTTTAACCACTTGGAAAAACATCAATCCTTATCCACTATTATAATCTTATCCCTTAATATTTACCATGGTGATCAATTATACTCATAATTAATCTCCTGATCTCAATTCATTTAAATAGTAGATTATTTGTCACACACCTCATATATTCTTTATGATGGTCATAAAATGTGATATCAGTCCGTAACCTCTTTTGCCATGCACAAAAATAATATTTTCAATTACCGTCGTTCCACTTGTTATATCCTAAATTATTTCGAGACTTCATCTAGTTACACAACAAACTCTTTATTTGTATACTTGAATATCACAAAAAATCTCCAGGGTTCGAATCTACTTACATATGTCAAGCGGTCCAAACTATCTCCCGAAATTACGGGATGTTACAAATAGGGATTTAGGAATATATTTAGACATGATTTGACACTAGAAATGAATAATATTAACATCCTTAACTGCTAAGATTAACTGCTAAGAGTAGAATCATTTATGAGACAATATTACGTTTATATTTCGTACTTAGAACATGCCAAAAGAAAGAAATAATTTGTCTTAACATAACTTTATTCAATCTTTGAATGACTACAATGAGTTAATCCTTGAAATATGCGTTCTACCTTAAATTCTTACACAAGCTCGTAGAAGATTGTAGATTATGAATTGAGCTTGGATCACCTTTTTAAAAGCTTCATGTCACCTTACTTTACTATGAAGTAATTTTCGACTTGCTACGATGCGAAGGAAATTGATATTAGAATCACCAAATCAACGGATGAACCATCATGATTGAACTTGGGTTGATCTTAAATGGAACAACGTTGGTGTTACGATTTTGAAAGGAAAGGTTTCTGTTATGGGTTTAAGAAGAATATGTTGCTATGTTGTTGAAGAAAACGTTACTATTATATAATCATAAAGAAGATGTTGCTATGTTTTTAAGAAGAATGTTGCTGCTATGTATTTAAAAGGAAACTTTGCTATGATTTTACTTAAAGAGATAGCTAGTCAAGTGAAATCTCAAAATAAATCATTTCTATAGCTATGGGGCCCACCCTAATCCAATACTTTAATATAAAACATTTTCCCCCTAAAATAATCACTACACCTCTAATTGAATTAGTCACTACTTGCTTATATTCTCATGGATACACGTGTGTTAGCCCAATATACTTATCCACTTGCTCCTAATTAGTCTCTTTATTTTCCTCTACCATTCGATATTTAAATAATTACACACATAATTAATTCTTTGATCTCAATTCACTTAAATTTTAATGACTTATAAAACATTCATATACTCAATATCACAATCATGCGACATAGCACTAGTCCGTAACCTCTTTTGGACATACAACTCTTATTTTGCAATTTCTGTCGTCATACTTCTTAAGTCCTACATTATTTCGAATCTGCATCCTTTTATATACTAAGCTTAATTATTTGCATACGTTAATATGACAAAAAATTTCCTCAAGACTCAGGTCTATTTCCATATGTCTAACAATTCAAACCATGATCCGAAGTTATGAGATGTTACATCATTTCCTCTTAGAAACATCCGTCCTCAAATGCTGGGTGACATATCTAATCCCCATTACGTAACCAGCGAATACAACTTCTTTTTCACAGGCTATATAATATAACATACATCATTACATCAGACATCTCATAATCCTTACACATTATTTATAATAATCTGAAATAGAACTCACCTTATGCTTTTCTTGATACCTCGGCATTGGTCTGAAATAGGTAGGAATATTTATGTTTCATTTCCTTCCACTCCCATGTCCCAAAATTTGTTCAACATGCACAGTTATATAACTACACACACAGAACACAGACAAAAAAGGAAAGAAAACAGCAAATCAAAAACTACACATAGTGAGAGAAAAATATTTAGAGTATTAAGGAGTCCCAAAAAGGTTTGGTTGAAGGATAAGTTGAAGTTGAGGTTTCATTCGTGGTTACGAAGCAATAAAGGTGAATATAATAAGGACATTGAAAGAATGAGCATGAAATTATGATTTATAGGTTTTTTAACAACTAGTTTGGGTTGTGAAATTACAATCTGTTCCGCTGAGTCTTGTTAGAATTGGATGAAATTTCACAGAGTTGTATATATTCCTGTTACGGTCATATTGAGATTTTACAGGAATTTATCCGACTTACAGTTTGAGAGTTATCGTTGTTTAAAGTTTCTATCTCGGATCAACCGAAATCCAGAAAGGCAGAACGTATAACGTACAAACTATACAAATCAGTAAATAATCTGAAAGTTTGTGCTCAATAAAAGTTCTAGATTTTTTCTGTTCTAGATAGTTTGATACTTTACAGATTAATTCTACTTACGATTTGAGAGTTCTCGTTGTTTAAATTTTTGTCTCAGATCAATCGAAATCTGGAAGGGCAGAACGTATAACGTAAAAACTATATACATCGGTAAAGAATCTGAAATTGTGTGCTGAATAAAAGTTCTATATTTCTCTTTTCTTGATAGTTTGAGACTTGACGGGAATTAATTCGACTTACGGTTTAACAGTTATCGTTGTTTTAAGTTTCTCCATCGGATCAACTGAAATTCGGAAGGGCAGAACGTATAACGTAAAAATTGTACAAATTAGTAAAGAATTTGAATATTTGTACTGAATAAAAATTCTAGATTTATCTGTTCTATACAGTTTGAGACTTTACGAAGATTAATTCGATTTACGGTTTGAGATTATCACTGTTTAAAGTTTCTGCCTCGGATCAACCGAAATCGGAAGGGCAAAACGTATAACGTAAAAACTGTACAAATTGGTAAAGAATCTGAAATTGTGTGCTGAATAAAAGTTCTATATTTCTCTGTTCTTGACAGTTTGAGACTTTACGGGGATTAGTTCGACTTACGGTTTGACCGTTATTATTTTTGTGGGAAGAATGGACATTTTCGGATAATTATTTTGGGTGGACATTAAAGTAAATGGGCATGGTCAGATAAATAGTTTGCCTTTGATGAGCAATTATGTAGTTTTCTCTATTTTCTTTCCTTGTTTATAATTATTGTAATGTTATTGTTAAAGTATATGGGCCTGAAGCCCATCACGTGTTAAGCAGTCCACGGATGCTTTGTATAATTTGTATAACTTTCCATATTTTTCATATTAGTCTTAGATCTTAATTAGGATTGTAATATTACCATAAGTGTATAGTTAGTATCCTTATAGAATAGGGATTTAGATATAAAGTAGAAATAAAATTCTCCTATAGTAACTTATATATATATGTCTTTCATCAATAAGAATAATCAAGGGATTAATTATTTCATGGTATCAAGAGTCTAGGTTCTCTTTACCTTTCTTCCGCTCCTCAAATTTCTCTCTCTAACCTCTCGATTTTTCCGAGAACCCCTCGGTTTTTCTACAAAAGTTGAGCCTCTCTTCTCTTTCACTCCACAGCTATGGCGGCGTGGAATCGATTGTGTGATATCTTCCAAGATAACAGTCATTCTCGCATTGTTATCCTTGAGCAGGAATTTTCTCAAGTTGTTATGGCGAATTTTCCTAACGTTTCTTCTTATTGTAAACACCTCAAGGATTTGGAAGATCAACTTCTCAACGTGGGTGCTCCTGCTACTAACAGTCTTCTCATTCTTCAGATGGTTGTCGGTCTGTCCGAGGCATATACAAGGGTTGCTTCAGTTATTCATCAAAGTAACCCACTGTCGGAGTTCTATCAAGCCTGCTCCATGCTCACTTTAGAAGAAGCGAGTTTGGCTAAAAGGGCGTCTATCGGAGCTAGCCCCGTCGTCATGATGACTACTTCAATTTTTTCCCATTCCAATCACCACCACGGTGGTGGTAAGAAGGGTCAAAATCGGAAAAATAATGGCAAATATTGCGGAGGCAACCAGAACAATAGCGGTGGCGGGTCAGCCACCACGGGAAGTCAGCAACAACAACAGGTTTGGGGCCCACAGTGGACCTCTGGACGATGGAAGTGGGTCCCAAAGACAGCTGCCGCACATTGCCGTCTCACCAGTCGTGTCGCGGCCCACTACTTTCCAGGCGGTTCTGATCAGCCCGAAGTTTGCATCACTATGGGCTGGGCACTAGTCTGGGATACTCGGGCCTCATCCCCCTCAGGCTCATCACGCAACAAGACCCACACAAACCGACATTGAAGCCGCGATGCACACGCTGGGCTTGACTCAACCGGACCCTAATTGGTACATGGACACAGGCGCCACTACCCACATGACATCCGATCATGGTACTCTCTCATCTTATTCCAATTTGAACAGTAATCGTGGTATAATTATTGGTAATGACAATTACATTCCAATTAATGGTTATGGTAATAAAACTTTGGCCCCTCTTCATCCACCACTTGTCTTGAAAAATACCCTTCATGCCCTAAAACTAATTAAAAACTTGGTGTATGTCCGTAAATTCACCACTGATAATTGGGTTTCTATTGATTTTGATCCGTTTGAGGTTTTTATAAAAGATTTCAAGACGGGGAGTCCTCTCATGAGGTGTGACAGTAGGAGAGATCTTTATCCAATCACACAAAGTCTCAGCATCTCGCGTCAAGCCATGTCATCCACTTTTGCAGCTCTTGCTCCTTCATTGTGTCATGATCATCTAGGTCATCTGGGGTCGTTTGTTTTATCTGTTTAGATAGACATAAGCTTATTTCCTGTAAGGGTACACGTAGTACTCCAAATTGTCAATCATGTGCTTTAGGAAAATTATTAAGTTACCGTTTGTAGCTTCAAATTCTCATACTTCAATGCCATTTGATATTATTCATAGCGATTTATGGAAATCTCCAGTTCTCAGTTCTATGGGTCATCGATATTATATTTTATTCTTGGATGATTATTCTAAACTTTTATGGACGTTTCCACTTGCGAAAAAATCCCAAGTTTTTTCCTTCTTCGTCAAATTTAGAGCATTCATAAGAACTCAATTCGAATGAGAAATAAAGAACATTCAATGTGATAATGACAAAGAGAATGACAATGGGGAGTTTAGGGAGTTGTGTGCTCAAAATGGGATAAATTTTTATTTTTCTTGTCCTCATACGTCTTCACAAAATGGAAAAGTTGAATGAAAAATTTGTATCATTAATAACATTATCTGCACCTTATTGGTTCATTCTTCCGTCCCTCCATTGTTTTAGCATCATGCGCTGCAAATGGCTACAGATCTACTTAATATTCTTCCCTCTAAAGGTTTGACATATGTTTTCCCTCTTCAGGTATTATACAATAAGACTTCTTCGTATTCTCATCTTAGGGTCTTCGGATGCTTATGTTATCCACTATTTTCGTCCACCACAATCAACAAACTTCAGACACGTTCTACTCCTTGTGTGTTTTTGGGTTATCGGTCAAATCATCGTGGTTATAAATGCTTTGATTTGTCTTCTAAACGAATCATCATTAGTCGTCATGTTTTCTTTGATGAATCCCAATTTCCTTTCTCTAAAGTAGAAAAACTCATGCCTAGTTCGTATGATTTTTGGGATGATGATATCTCCCCCTATATTCTCCGTCATTTTTCAGATCTATCACAGAGTTTGTCTACAGCACCGCGGCCCTTAGGGGAGGCACCGCGCCACCTATCATGCAGTAACCAAGTTTCAGAACCACCGTCGTCAGCGCCACGACCCGTAGGGGAGGCATCGCGGGTCCATTCTTCCAGTAACCAAAATAATTTTTCATCGTCGTCAGCGTCGCGGCCCAAAAATTCCAGGGAGCAATGTTCATCAGGCATCGCGGCCCTAGACATCGGCGCCACGACGCCTTCTCCGAAAATTCTCAAAATTACCAAAATTCACTCACTCCAGCCCAGAGTCATGGTCCAGTCACTCGCAGTCAACAGAGTATTTTTAAACCAAAAAAACATTTTAATTTGAATTATAATGTTTTTAAATCACCCTTACCCCGTAATCATGTGTCTGCCTTAAATGACCCTAATTGGAAAATTATCATGACCGATGAATATAATGCTTTATTGATAATAAACGTGGGAGTTGGTACCCTGTCCTTCTGGTGTTAATATTATTCGGTCTATGTGGATTTTTGCTCATAAGAAAAATTCTGACGGTTTCTTTGCAAGGCATAATGGTAAGACTCAGCAGGTTGGTGTGGATTGAGTGAGATTTTTAGCTCGGTGGTCAAGCCGGCTATCATTCGTACTGTGCTCAGCTTGACTCTTTCGAAATCATGGCCCATTCATCAGCTAGATATGAAGAATGTTTTCCTACATGGTGATCTCAATGAGACAGTGTATATGCATCAGCCTTTGGGTTTTAGGGATACTAGATATCCTAATCATGTCTATCTATTGAAGAAGTCCTTGTATGGGCTTAATCAGTCTCCACGGACTTGGTATAAGAGGTTAGCTGACTATGTTTCGATTATGGGTTTCTCTCATAGCAGGTCTAATAATTCATTATTTATATACCGTCGGGGATCTTCCATGACTTATATACTATTATATGGTGATGATATTATCTTGACTTCCTCTTCTGATGTTTTTCGAAAGGCGATGATGACAATGCTCAGTTCTGAGTTTGTCATGAAGGACTTGGGCCCATTGAGTTACTTTTGGGGGATTGTTGTCACTCGTCATGCAGGTAAATTGTTCTTATCACAAAGGAAGTATATAGCAGAGATCATTGAAAGGGTTGGGACATCGTCCTGTAAGTCCACTTCTACTCCAGTTGATACTAAACTCAAGTTGGGTGCTGCAGCTGGCTCTCCTTATGAGGATCTGACCCGCTAGCATAGTCTTGCAGGCGCCCTTCAGTATCTTACGTTCATGCGACCAGACATTACATATGTCGTCCAACAGGTGTGTTTGTTTATACATGATCCCAGAGTTGAACATATGAATGCGCTCAAACGCATTCTTAGGTACATTCAGGGAACACTTGATTATGGCCTGCATTTGTATCCTTCGTCGATGTCTACACTAGTCTCTTATACATATGTTGATTGGGTGGTTGTCCTGACACCAGACTGTCTACGTCTGGCTATTGTATATTTTAGGTAATAACTTGGTCTCATGGTCTGCCAAGCGTTAATCTACGCTTTCACGTTCAAGTGCAGAGGCAGAGTATCGAGGGGCAGCCAATGTAGTTTCTAAGTTATGTTGGTTACGAAATCTACTTTTAGAGCTCCATTGTCCTATTGAGAAGGCTACATTGGTGTATTGTGATAATATAAGTGTCATCTACCTTTCTGGTAATCCAGTTCAGCACCAGCGCACTAAACACATAGAGATGGATATTCACTTTGTTCGAGAAAATGTAGCTAAAGGACAAGTATGTGTCTGTCATTTCCCTTTCAGATATCAAATTGCAGACATCTTTACAAAGGGTTTTCTCTCAGTCATTTTTGAAGATTTTAGAGACAGTCTCAGCGTACGAAGACCGCCTATGACTGCGGGGGTGTGTTAAAGTATATGGGCCTGAACGTGTTAAGCAGTCCATGGATGTTTTGTATAATTTGTATAACTTTTCGTATTTTCCATATTAGTCTTGGACCTTAATTAGGATTGTAATATTACCATAAGTGTATAGTTAGTCTCCTTATAGAATAGGGATTTAGATGTAAAGTAGGAATATGATTCTCCTATACTAACTTGTATATTGTTAGGCATATTTTATATACCCTTTTTGAGTCATTTTTAATTAGTATTTTACTCATTTTTATTGTGTTTAGTATAGTATTAGGCTTGTTTTTCTTTCTTTTGAGTCACAGCGGTCCAAAATGGCAAAATAGCTCAAAGGAATGAAAAAGGGGCATAAAAGGAGGAATCCGAGGTAGGAAAGGACAGAAAATGAAGACCCGGACAAAAGCCAGGCAGCGTCACGGCACCAGTCAGCAGGTGTCATGCCCCGAACCCTGGGCCCATGACTGGTGTCCTACCTGGGCACCCTTCTATTCATACAACTTAAGTAAAACGCGAAGATAAATAACACTCTTTTTTTTTTCTTAAACAAAGGCAAAGCCGATAAGGCTGCCACCATAATATATATCACACCCGAATGGGTCTACACTGTACAATAATGTAAATACAACTCGAGCCAGTCCAGCCCACATATGAATACAAACCTCTAATATTTTGGACAAATACTATGATGGGACAAGGCCCCGCCGTACCTCTGAATATACCTAGCCATAATGACAAGCTACGGAACATTGGAGCTATCTCAAAATGCTGAACCAGGATCCTAAGCTCGCGGATCCATAACTGAGTACCTAGACCTGCGGACATGAACGCAGCCCGAAAGTCGATAACAGGTACCAAGTATGGAACGGAAATAAAGTACAGTATTAAAATCATAGTTGTACACAAGAATGACAGGGGCAAGTATGAAAATCAAATACCAGATCTTACCGTGTCATATAACAATCAGAGTCAACTGTACCTTGTATCACTGTACTACTGTAACACCGTACCACTTTCACATATGAAAGCCATGTCAAAGAAGCATACTCGTGGAATACAACATCACTGTCAGCATGTAACAAGTATAATATACAACCATCATCAGATAAGCATGCCCGTGGAATTCCAACATCACTGTCGGCATGTAACAAGTATAATAATCAAATACCAGTACACTGTGCCTTTTTAAAAGTAGAGTAATAAGAGTAAACTTTACATGCTTTAAAATAGAAAGCTTATGATCAATCTAGGGTCACCCGCCCGTAGTATCAATAAGCAATCCTACTCATGGGACTATTTCACCCGCATAGGTCGTGTGGACCCGCATGAGGCAATTTGTCTCGCATAGGACTATTTCACCCGCATACGACTATTTCACTCGCATAGTCCCTACGGACCCGCAATGTGCATATACGCAATACTCGCATCGTGGAGAGCAAATTCACGGAATATGTATAATGTCTTGGGGGTTTACCCCGCAATTATACTTATAACACTAACACTAATGGCTATCATGAACAACATATGCAAGTTAAGTAATCTTTAACTCTCATTAGACAAAATGAATGCACCATCTTTTTAAACAACCAAGGCAATACCATGTCTTCATTTTAAAACAAACAAGACAATAACATGCCTTCATTTCTAAAATAACCAAGACAATACCATGCTTTTCTTTTAAAACAAACAAGACAATACCATGCCTTCTTTTCTAAAACAAACAAGACACTAACAAGTCTTTCATTTTATAACACCAAGGCACTATCACACCTTGCATCACTAAGGATTAAAGTCCATTACAACAATTGTACGTCTGCCGTACATTCACTTTATAAGCTAAATTTCCATTTAGAAAAGCCAAGTACTACATGTATCACTAGGAAGTAGGATCCAATACATGTATCATTTTGAAACCATCGTTTAGAAAATCAAGACACTTATCATACCAAGTATCTTTCTAAGACATGGTTTTGGCAAATCAAGGCACTAGACATCACGTATTACTTTAAAACATCTTTGAAAATCAAAGTGTCGCGTATCATGTACTATATTAAGGACTTAATCATGGACATTCTCACATGATTTTTTTTCAACATTTTAAACCCTCTCTTGACTTTCCACAAACCTTGTTATAACAAACTTCCCATAAAGCCGTTATAACACTTTCATTTCTAGAAAACTAAAGCACTACCACATCTTTCCTTTTAATACAACCAAGGCATTATCACGTCATATAAGGGAGTTGAACCGAAAGTACTATGTACATCTATTCTTTATACAAAGAATCACATCATGCAATATAGGGGAGTTGAACCCCGTAGCACCATGTACGTCTGTCGTATATCATTTCCCTTATAAAACCCCAAGATACTAACACCCGTAGTATCAAGACACTTCTACTTTTAAAATCAAGTCAAGTGTACCTATCTCATTCAAGTAACTGAGTCTTTAAACATCAAGTCACTTATACTATCCAGGGTCGATACCGTGGCACGAAAACACCACCCCTCCCCCTAACTAATCCATGACACCCTTCAACAGGGGCAGCGCCACGACCCTGCACTATGGCGTCGCGACACCGGAACTTCTGCGGTCTTCTGAAGTTTTGGAGCCACGGTTCTGCAACTTGGCGTCGCGGCTCCGAACCCGAATTCTGCAGTTTCGCATTTTTCTAAGTCTCCTTTCAATCAAGTAATCTCCCTTATATACTACCAGGAATCCGAGTTCATTTAAAACATGTACGTTCATCGTACGCTCATTTTTATAAAGTCATGCTCAAAGGAGATAGAAGAAGTTCCACATACACTAACTTTTTCAAATCAAGTTACTACCTTTTTCAAAACTCAAGTCATTTATACTTTCGAAATACAAGTCTCATGTACTTTCAAATTTAATACTTTTATGAGCTGTGAATAGGTTATACTCGTTTATAACGATCTTGTTAAAACAGCCATGATCTGGAAAATATAATACAATTTTGTCTTATCTTAGTTTCTATGCAAATGGATAATTCTACTAATTTCAATATAATTGATTGTCGATACATTTTCATTAACGCTTCAATGGCTTGTTCGATATCTATTCTCATTAGTGTAGTAAATTAGAAAAGTCAACTCGACTCTAATACTTCCTAACGACTCTTACCAATATCCCCCATAAGACTTGGTAAGAACTTAAGAATATTTTAGACATGTCTTTAGCATAAAATCAATAACATGAATACTTCCTAATGACAAGCCAAGTATACTTCAAGAAAACAAGTCATGTATACTCCAAATAAAAAGGCAAGAATACTTCAAAAAACAAGGGGTGTGCACTTCAAGAATAAGTCATGTCGATAGAAGGAAGAAGTTCATATACCTCGTTGGCGACTAACCCATACGACAAGTAGCAATACGCTCCAATGTACTTCAACCTTATCGTCTATTCCACATTCCAAGTAGAATATGCTACACGTAGTACTTCAACCTATAATGACGATAGCACTTCTATCAATATCATACTTACAAGTATAAGTCTTACACCAAATAACTGTCCCCTAATTCTACGGAAATTTGGGCAGCACTTCCTTTGTTTCTACGTATTTTTCCACCTTTTCCAAGGCTCGTATTCAACAACCAACAAGCCACATTTAAGGCACAACCAACAGTTAACAAAGGAGATTACACGCCTAACTTGACGTGTAAATTCTTCCCCACAATCTATACAAAACAGTCCGCAAATCAGTTCATAAAAAACCAACATTAAGGGTACAATGTGAAGCCTTCAACACCCTTATTCCTTAGGACTTTCATTAGCCAATTACTACCTTAATAATGCATGTTAGGGGCTGATTTTCCAGCATAAGAACACCCCAAAACAGTCCATAAAAACGACACAACGACGTCTAACAGTTTTAGCCAGTTTTCGGCCAACAACAACTACAACAATCCGAAGTCCTTTTCCTTAATTCCTTTTAATCCAATTCTCATTCCAACATGTTATATAATTTATGTTAACTATCAACAACAATTATTTCCTTCATTATATAACATGCAACACGTGTAAATAACGACAACAAAAACCAACGAATCCAACAATGACAAAAAGGTTGCTCTCGGCCCAACTTCCCAAAAGAGGGCATGCACACCTTATTTTCCATATCTTCCTTAATACAAGCTCATCTATACATTATAACAATTAGTAATATATAATTACTTCAAAGGAAGAAGAACTTTTACCTCAAAATGCTCAAGAAAAACATCCCAAACAGTCCACTATCTTTTGGCCCGTAGTTTTCATTTCGCTCCACTTCTTCAACTTCCAATCACATATATACATCCTCTACAAGCTTATAACCAACTCCACTTCACGTTTCGCTTCCAAAAAATCGATAAAACTTAGGGTTTTTCTCACCCCATTCTCGGCCCAAACAAGCTACACAATGTTGAGATGTTAATTTTGGTTCAACACTTGGATTAGGGGCTTAATCGTGGATGAAATGAACTAATCAACACTAGGTGTTCTTGGTGTTGAGCTCAAATGAGAGAAAGATTAGAGCTTATTTGGCTAAGTGTTAAGGCAAGTCTTGCAAGCCCTCTATTATGTATGTAATACATCTCAAAGCATTGGATGATGACAAGTGTATGAACAAAGTGTAGCAAGACAAGTGGAGTGGGACCCACCTCCACTTGTCTCCAAAACATCTAGGGTCAAAGTCTTCCAAGACCAAGACAAGTGGGGGTGACACGTGTCACCCTCTCATTGGTCTAAAAATATTTCATCTCCCAAAAATCCATAATTGGCCAAATATCTCAAAATATTGTGGGCCCCACAAAACCGTAAAATTTTTACGTGGGTCCCACGTGACCAAATCCGAACTTAAAAATCCATAATTCTAATATATTCCAAAAGTCTTAAATACCAAATTTGAGAATCAAATTCCCATTAATAAACCTTTTTATTCACAAATTCCCGAGAAATTTCCTTAAGAAAAAGTAATTCTTCTTTCTTTCCAAAATTCAAATCTCAATTTCGTACGCACGTTCTCATCTCATTGCCTTGGAAATACGGGGTATAACATCCCTCCCCCCTTAGAAACATTCGTCATGAATGTTCATACTAGGTTCATGCTAAACAAATCTTGGTATAGTCTCCTTAAACTATACTCAACGAAACCAATTATGCCACATATAGCCCCAATATATCACACATGCATATACATCAATCAAAGCCAAACAAGGGATCAAATCTAGAGTGTATATCACGACTATTAACTCCCATCCATGGCCTAATAGGATTTTCCTTCCGTATCTTCATTACTCATAACTATAATCACTTCAATTATTTTAACACTTGTTCGCTCCTTCTCTTACTTGTCGTACTCTTCTCGTACTTCCAAACTTATTCTAGTACACGTACATAATTTCAAACACTGCTTCTGTTTTCAAATCCTTGGAGTTACTATATCCAAACAGGGTCATTATACTTTGATTCAATTTCCGTTAAGGCCCTCACGACCCGGTTCTGGTGGAACGCGTCCACGAACTCGTACAACGATTAACTAGACTTGGGCCTTGCACCCTCGTGACCCTATCACATAGCGGGACCACCCCCAACTGACCCTACTCCATTTCAGGCTACGTGTTGACTCGTAATCAGCCCTCAACTCGATCTGTTGTCGCACTTAACTCTCATTCTTGGTCTGAAATAAATCTTACTGCCCGAGAAGGCCTTGTACATCTAAGGTCTCAGTGGTCATCAATATTCTACAGTTCACAATTATTCTATGTCCCAAGCCTACATTATCAGTCCCCACATGCAGAAAATGTAGCTTCTTAATATCTCATAATCATGTTGTCTCACTCACAACAACTCTAATTACTCCATACCATTATTTTTCACATAATCACTTAAGCGTACAACACAGCTTAATCTAACGACATGGTATGTTATCAAATAAATTGCACCTGATCTTCTAAGAGTCTAACACAATCTTAGACAGTTTATTACCTCCTGACTGTTCCAAATCAGTACATATATTAAGCCTAGGTGTGGATTCAATAAACTGTTTCACACCTTCCAAGCATTTATCAAGGCTTTACCAACTTATTGTTACACCTCGTAGTTTAAGGCGATAATTAAGAACGTCATTAAGAAATAAGATTCGAATATGGGATATAAAGTATATTTATACAAGCTAAATCTGGAAGTTAATATACAAATGGATGTGATTCCGGAATAATTTTAGATGTAAAAGTGTAACGACGAGAGCGGGAATAAATTTGGTATGTGTATAAAGAAGTTATGGACTAGTGACATGTTGCAAGAATTATGACATCGAGTGTACGAAGGTTTTATAATTTTTTAGTATTTAAGTGAATTAAGATTAATTACCTGGGTAATTGGTTAATTGTTAATTTTAGCGGAAGCCTAATGAGTTAGTGGGATAAATATCATGGGACGTTTCCATGTGTCCCATGACATAATTAGTAGGTGGACACGTTAGTTAGACAAAGTTAACATGGAAAATCGTGAATAATTGATTACTTTATTAGTGAAGTGCACAAACTGTGGTCGACATTTAGTCTTTGTTGTTTAAGTTGCTGGGTTGGAGAGATGTGACTTGTATGAGCCTTTACTCTCTGAATATTTCCAAAAACCATCTTCTATAGTACTCTTTACTTTTGTTCAAACCCATCATTTCAAGACCATGCCTATTTCTTCTCTAAAGAGTTATCCAAAGAAAATAGCAATCGTAGGGGATGTCTTTAATTTAACTACCTTCCCCTCTCACCCAGCAAGATAAATATTTAAACCATTGAGATTTGATAGTTTCTGTTAGCATAGATTCCATTGTTTATGCCTGAGTTAGAGGTGTCAACTTATTATTTTGTTAAAAGTATAAGTTGGTTAGCTTAGCAAGATCAAGACAATCTCAATACGGTAAATGATGGGAATTTGTTGCCGTTGATGGATTACTTATAAGGGGTTGGTTCCGTTATTATTCGAGGACGATATGATATGAGTTTATACGGACGATAAACGGTATGTGAACCTCTTCCTTATTTTGGGCATGATTCTACGTGTGAAATATACATGTGGTATTATTTTATGATTCATTCTACTCTTAGAAGTTAAGAAGTATTCATATCGTTGATTCTATGTTAAAGGTATGTCTAAATTATCCTAAGTCCTTATCAAGTCTTATGGGAGATGTTGGTAAGAATGGTTAGGAAGTTATGAGGTTTGATTTAAAGCTATGTGCCTTGATTTATTTGAAGTAAGTAAGTTGATCTTATATTTGAAAATGACTTGAATTTATATGTGAAAAGGGACTTGATTTCTTTTTTTCCAATTATCCCCTTGAGAACCAGTTGAGCTGTCCATGCGGACCAGGGGGACTTGATTTCTAAAGTATAGATGACATGATTTTATATGTATAAGTGACATGATTTTAAAGAGTATATGATACGAGGTTTTAAGACTATAAGTCTTGATTTTATAAGTAAAAATGACTTGATTTAAAAGTATGGCTTCTTGATTTATTTCAAAAGATAAGAAGATTGATTTCAAAAGAGTATGTAACTTGAGTTTTAAAAAGAAGAAATTTATTGATTTAAAAGAGAAGGAGTTTTATGATTCTTTTTAAGTATGTATGTACGTAGTACTTTTGGGTTTAGTTTCCCTAATGTAATAAGAAATAAAAGTGCCTTAAGTTCTCTAAAATGAAAGGTTGTATAATAGCTTTATGGGAAGTTGTTATAACGACTTAAGAAGAAGTGAAAAGATGGTTTAAAATGTTATGTAAGGAGAATTACACCGTGTCCCGCAAAACGGGTCGGGTTATGTTATGAGATACACCGAGCCTACAAATAGGTCGGGTTATGTTATGAGATACACCGAGCCTACAAATAGGTCGGGTTATGTTATGAGACACACCGAGCCTACACATACGCCAGGTTACGCCATATACACCGAGCCTACACATAGGGTGGGTTACGTCATTTTACACTGAGCCCCACAGGAGGGCCGGGTTATGCTACATATTACATCAGTACATCGAGCCCCACAAGCGGGCCGGGTTATGTCACATGATTCATCAGTACACCGTTTCCCGCAAATGGGTCGGGTTACGTTATCACGTATGGATAATCAAAGCAAGCTCCAAAATGAGAAGTCCCTTCATAAAGGACCGGATTATGTTATGTAAGTTATGTGGAAAAATTTGATCAAATTCTTAAGTATGTATGTAAGAATATGATGTTAATTCTTATTGAAAGAAGGAAAAGAACGACTAATGTACGATTGATTTCATGAGTTAAAATGGCACAGTAGGATCTGGTACTAAATTTTTATACTTGCCACTGTCATTATTTTATAAAATTATGATTTGATTACTGTATCTTATTTCCGTTCCATACTAAATTTTTGTTATCGACTCCTCAGAAGCTGCGTTCATGCCATGGTATTAGGTACCCAGGTTGGTGATCCTCGTTCTTAGGATCTCTGTTCAGTTTTTGGGAAGAAGCTCCATTTACTCCGGAGTATTATATTTTGGTACGGATCCCTGTTGATGTAGATTATGTATATTCAGGGGTATGGCGGGGCCCTGTCCCGTCACAGTGGTTATGTCAAAATTCTTAGAGGTCTGTAGTCATATCTTGTGGTTCGGTTTGTAAAGAAGAAGGATGTAACTGCTTTTGGCTATGTATATATATATATGTCCAAGGAGGTAGCCTTATCGGCTAGCCTGTTGTTTATTTCCTGTTGATGTACGTTATGAGTTTTATGTATGTTCCGCTGATTATCTCTGATGTATACCTGTAAGTGTGCCCAGGTAGGGCACTAGTCGCGGGCCTGGGGTTGGGTCGTGACACTTATGGTAACTCATAATCATTCTAGGCAACACACATATGACCTCAAGTAAATACGTTCGTACAAATATACATCATCATTCAACCATCTATACGATAATTTTACCAACCTGGATACGCAATCCATATAATCCTTTCTGGGTCACTGTTGTCTTTCTCAAAGCTGCAATCACAATAATACGTTAGGGAGGGACTACCCTAACAACACGGCTTTATCGCACGATCTCAGAGTGAGAAGAAGGAAAATCAATCCTAAATGTACTATAGCCTCATGTTTATTGATGTGGTGTACAACACACAGATAAACAAGACTCTACTACACACGGTCTGTATACATTCTGAGGACTAACTGCTCTGATACCACTCTGTCACACCCTGAACCCCGGGACAGTGACTGGTTCCCTACCTGGGCACCCTTCTATTCATACAACTTAAGTAAAATGCGAAAGATAAATAACACTTTTTTTTTTCTTAAACAAAGGCAAAGCCGATAAGGCTGCCACCATAATATATATCACACCCGAATGAGTCTACACTGTACAACAATGTAAATACAACTCGTGCCAGTCCAGCCCATATATAAATACAGACCTTTAAAATTTTGGACAAATACTATGATGGGACAAGGTCCCGCCGTACCTCTGAATATACCTAGCCATAATGACAAGCTCCGGAACATTGGAGCTATCTCAAAATGCTGAACCAAGATCCTAAGCTCGCGGATCTACAACTGAGTACCTAGACCTGCGGACATGAACGCAGCCCCCCGAAGGGGGTCAGTACAACAGGTACCAAATATGGAACGGAAATAAAGTACAGTATTAAAATCATAGTTGTACACAAGAATGACAGGGGCAAGTATGAAAATCAAATATCAGATCCTACCGTGTCATATAACAATCAGAGCCAACTGTACCTTGTATCACTGTACTACTGTAACACCGTACCACTTTCACATATGAAAGCCATGTCAAAATCAGGGACACCCGCCCTCAGCATATAATATCACAGAAGCATGCTCGTGGAATACAATATCACTGTCAGCATGTAATAAGTATAATATACAACCATCATCAGATAAGCATGCCCGTGGAATTCCAACATCACTGTCGGCATGTAACAAGTATAATAATCAAATACCAGTACTCTGTGCCTTTTTAAAAGTAGAGTAATAAGAGTAAACTTTACATGCTTTAAAATAGGAAGCTTATGATCAATCTAGGGTCACCCGCCCGTAGTATCAATATGCAATCCTACTCATGGGACTATTTCACCCGCATAGGTCGTGTGGACCCGCATGAGGCAATTTGCCTCGCATCGTACTATTTCACCCGCATAGGATTATTTCACCCGCATAGTCCCTACGGACCCGCAATGAGCATATACGCAATACTCGCATCGTGGAGAGAAAATCCATGGAATATGTATAATGTCTTGGGGGTTTACCCCGCAATTATACTTATAACACCAACACTAATGGCTATAATGAACAACATATGCAAGTTAAGTAATCTTTAACTCTCATTAGACAAAATGAATGCACCATATTTTTAAACAACCAAGGCAATACCATGCCTTCCTTTTAAAACAAACAAGACAATACCATGCCTTCCTTTCTAAAATAACCAAGACAATACCATATTTTCCTTTTAAAACAAACAAGACAATACCATGCCTTCTTTTCTAAAACAAACAAGACACTAACAAGTCTTTCATTTTATAACACCAAGGCACTGTCACACCTTGCATCACTAAGGATTAAAGTCCATTACAACAATTGTACGTCCGCCGTACATTCACTTTATAAACTAAATTTCCATTTAGAAAAGCCAAGTACTACATGTATCACTAGGAAGTAGGATCCAATACATGTATCATTTTGAAACCAAAATCAAGACACTTATCATACCAAGTATCTTTCTAAGACATGGTTTTAGCAAATCAAGGCACTAGACATCACGTATTACTTTAAAACATCTTTAAAAATCAAAGTGTCGCGTATCATGTACTATATTAAGGACTTAATCATGGACATTCTCACATGATTTCCTTTCAACATTTTAAACCCTCTCTTGACTTTCCACAAACCTTGTTAAAACAAACTTCTCATAAAGCCGTTATAACACTTTCATTTCTAGAAAACTAAAGCACTACCACATCTTTCCTTTTAATACAACCAAGACATTATCACATCATGTAAGGGAGTTGAACCCAAAGTACTACGTACATCTATTCTTTATAGAAAGAATCACATCATGCCATACAGGGGAGTTGAACCCCGTAGCACCATGTACGTCTGTCGTACATCATTTCCCTTATAAAACCCCAAGATACTAACACCCGTAGTATCAAGACACTTCTACTTTTAAAATCAAGTCAAGTGTACCTATCTCATTCAAGTAACTTAGTCTTTAAACATCAAGTCACTTATACTATCTAGGGTCGATACCGTGGCACGAAAACACCACCCCGCCCCCTAACTAATCCTCGGCACCCTTCAACAGGGGCAGCGCCACGGCCCTGCACTATGGCGCTGCAAGACCGAACTTCTGCGTCCTACGAGTTTGAGCAACGGCTGACTTAGCGCGCGACCGAACCAGTGCTGCATTTTTTTTTCTAAGTCTCCTTTCAATCAAGTAACCTCCCTTATATACTACCAGGAATCCGAGTTCATTTAAAACATGTACGTTCATCATACGTTCATTTTTATAAAGTCATGCTCAAAGGAGATAGAAGAAGTTCCACATATACTAATTTTTTCAAATGAAGTTACCTTTTTCAAAACTCAAGTCATTTACACTTTCGAAATTCAAGTCTCATGTACTTTCAAATTTAATACTTTTATGAGCTGTGAATAGGTTATACTCGTTTATAACGATCTTGTTAAAAAAACCATGATCTAGAAAATATAATACAATTTTGTCTTATCTTAGTTTCTATGCAGATGGAGAATTCTACTAATTTCAATATAATTGATTGTCGATACATTTTCATTAACGCTTCAATGGCTTGTTCGATACATATTCTCATTAGTGTAATAAATTAGCAAAGTCAACTCGACTCTAATACTTCCTAACGACTCTTACCAACATCCCCCATAAGACGTGGTAAGAACTTAGGAATATTTTAGACATGCCTTTAGCATAAAATCAATAACATGAATACTTCCTAATGACAAGCCAAGTATACTTCAAGAAAACAAGTCATGTATACTCCAAATAAAAAGGCAAGTATACTTCAAGAAACAAGGGGCGTGTACTTCAAGAATAAGTCATGTCGAAAGAAGGAAGAAGTTCATATACCTCGTTGGCGACTAACCAATACGACAAGTAGCAATACGCTCCAATGTACTTCAACCTTATCGTCTATTCCACATTCCAAATAGAATATGCTACACGTAGTACTTCAACCTATAATGACGATAGCACTTCTATCAATATCATACTTACTAGTATAAGACTTATACCAAATAATTGTCCTCTAATTCTACGGAAATTTGGTCAGCACTTCCTTTGTTTCTACGTACTTTTCCACCTTTTCCAAGGCTCGTATTCAACAACCAACAAGTCACATTTAAGGCACGACCAACAGTTAACCAAAGGAGATTACACGCCTAACTTGATGTGTAAAATTCTGCCCCACAATCTATACAAAACAGTCCGCAAATCAGTTCATAAAAAACCAACATTAATGGTACAATGTGAAACCTTCAACACCCTTATTCCTTAGGACTTTCATTAGCCAATTACTACATTAATCATGCATGTTAGGGGCTGATTTTCTAGCATAAGAACACACAAAAACCGTCCATAAAAATGACACAACGACGTCTAACAGTTTTAGCCAGTTTTCGGCCAACAACAACTACAACAATCCGAAGTCCTTTTCCTTAATTCCTTTTAATCCAATTCTCATTCCTACATGTTATATAATTTATGCTAACTATCAACAACAATATTTCCTTCATTATATAACATGCAACACGTGTAAATAACGACAACAAAAACCAACGAATCCAACAACGACAAAAAGGTTGCTCTCCGCCCAACTTCCCAAAAGAGGGCATGCACACCTTATTTTCCATATATTCCTTAATACAAGCTCATCTATACATTATAACAATGAGTAATATATAATTACTTCAAAGGAAGAAGAACTTTTACCTCAAAATGCTCAAGAAAAACGTCCCAAACAGTCCACTATCTTTTGGCCCGTAGTTTTCGTTTCGCTCAACTTCTTCAAGTTTCAATCACATATATACATCCTCTACAAGCTTATAACCAACTCCACTTCACGTTTCGCTTCCAAAAAATCGATAAAACTTAGGGTTTTTCTCACCCCATTCTCGGCCCAAACAAGCTACACAAGGTTGAGATGTTAATCTTGGTTCAACACTTGGATTAGGGGCTTAATCGTGGATGAAATGAACTAATCAACACTAGGTGTTCTTGGTGTTGAGCTCAAATGAGAGAAAGATGAGAGCTTATTTGGCTAAGTGTTAAGGCAAGTCTTGCAAGCCCTCTATTATGTATGTAATACATCTCAAAGCATTGGATGATGACAAGTGTATGGACAAAGTGTAGCAAGACAAGTGGAGTGGGACCCAACTCCACTTGTCTCCAAAATATCTAGGGTCAAAGTCTTCCAAGACCAAGACAAGTGGGGGTGACATGTGTCACCCTCTCATTGGTCTAAAAATATTTCATCTCCCAAAAATTCATAATTGGCCAAAATATCTCAAAATATTATGGGCCCCACAAAATCGTAAAATTTTCCCGTGGGTCCCACGTGACCAAATCCGAACTTAAAAATCCATAATTCTAATATATTCCAAAAGTCTTAAATACCAAATTTGAGAATCAAATTCCCATTAAAAAACCTTTTTATTCACAAATTCCCGAGAATTTTCCTTAAGAAAAAGTAATTCTTCTTTCTTTCCAAAATTCAAATCTCAATTTCGTACGCACGTTCTCATCTCATTGCCTTGGAAATACGGGGTGTAACATCCTTCCCTCTTAGAAATATTCGTCCCGAATGTTCATACTTGGTTCATGCTAAATAAATCTTGGTATAGTCTCCTTAAACTATACTCAACGAAACTAATTATGCCACATATAGCCCCAATATATCACACATGCATATACATCAATCAAAGCCAAATGAGGGATCAAATCTAGAGTGTATATCACAACTATTAACTCCCATCCATGGCCTAATAGAATTTTCCTTCCGTATCTTCATTACTCATAACTATAATCACTTCAATTATTTTAACACTTGTTCGCTGCTTCTCTTACTTGTCGTACTCTTCTCGTACTTTCAAACTTATTCTAGTACACGTACATAATTTCAAACACTGCTTCTGTTTTCAAATCCTTGGAGTTACTATATCCAAACAGGGTCATTATACTTAGATTCAATTTCCGTTAAGGCCCTCACGACTCGGTTCTGGTGGAACGCGTCTACGAACTCGTACAACGATTAACTAGACTTGGGCCTTGCACCCTCGTGACCCTATCACATAGCGGGACCACCCCCAACTGACCCTACTCCATTTCAGGCTACGGGTTGACTCGTAATCAGCCCTCAACTCGACCCGTTGTCGCACTTAACTCTCATTCTTGGTCTGAAATAAATCTTACTTCCCGAGAAGGCCTTGTACATCTAAGGTCTCAGTAGTCATCAATATTCTACAGTTCATAATTATTCTATGTCCCAAGCCTACATTATCAGTCTCCACATACGAAAAATGTAGCTTCTTAATATCTCATAATCATGTTGTCTCACTCACAACAACTCTAATTACTCCATACCATTATTTTTCACATAATCACTTAAGCGTACAACACAGCTTAATCTAACGACATGGTATGTTATCAAATAAATTGCACCTGATCTTCTAAGAGTCTAACACAATCTTAGACAGTTTATTACCTCCTGACTGTTCCAAATCAGTACATATATTAAGCCTAGGTGTGGATTCAATAAACTGTTTCACACCTTCCAAGCATTTATCAAGGCTTTACCAACTTATTGTTACACCTCGTAGTTTAAGGCGATAATTAAGAACGTCATTAAGAAATAAGATTCGAATATGGGATATAAAGTATATTTATACAAGCTAAATCTGGAAGTTAATATACAAATGGATGTGATTCCGGAATAATTTTAGATGTAAAAGTGTAACGACGAGAGCGGGAATAAATTTGGTATGTGTATAAAGAAGTTATGGACTAGTGACATGTTGCAAGAATTATGACATCGAGTGTACGAAGGTTTTATAATTTTTTAGTATTTAAGTGAATTAAGATTAATTACCTGGGTAATTGGTTAATTGTTAATTTTAGCGGAAGCCTAATGAGTTAGTGGGATAAATATCATGGGACGTTTCCATGTGTCCCATGACATAATTAGTAGGTGGACACGTTAGTTAGACAACAGGGGAAGCGCCACGACCCTGCTTTATGGTGTCGCGGCACCGGAACTTCGTGGCATACGAAGTTTGAGCTACTGATTCGCGACTTAGCGCGCGACCAGAACCAGTCGCGGTTCGCATTTTTCTAAGTCTCTTTTCAATCAAGTAACCTCCCTTATATACTACCAGGAATCCAAGTTTATTTAAAACATGTACGTTCATCGTACACTCATTTTTATAAAGTCATGCTCAAAGGAGATAGAAGAAGTTCCACATGCACTAACTTTTTCAAATCAAGTTACTACCTTTTTCAAAACTCAAGTCATTTATACTTTCGAAATCCAAGTCTCATGTACTTTCAAAATTAATATTTTTATGAGTTGTGAATAGGTTATACTCATTTATAACGATCTTGTTAAAAAAACCATGATCTAGAAAATGTAATACAATTTTGTCTTATCTTAGTTTCTATGCAGATGGAGAACTCTACTAATTTCAATATAATTGATTGTCGATACATTTTCATTAACGCTTCAATGGCTTGTTCGATACCTATTTTCATTAGTGTAGTAAATTAGCAAAGTCAGCTCGACTCTAATACTTCCTAACGACTCTTACCAACATCCCCTATAAGACTTGGTAAGAACTTAGAAATATTTTAGACATGTCTTTAGCATAAAATCAATAACATGAATACTTCCTAATGACAAGCCAAGTATACTTCAAGAAAACAAGTCATGTATACTCCAAATAAAAAGGCAAGTATACTTCAAGAAATAAGGGGTGTGTACTTCAAGAATAAGTCATGTCGATAGAAGGAAGAAGTTCACATACCTCGTTGGCGACTAATTCATACGACAAGTAGCAATACGCTCCAATGTACTTCAACCTTATCGTCTATTCCACATTCCAAGTAGAATATGCTACACGTAGTACTTCAACCTATAATGACGATAGCACTTCTATCAATATCATACTTACTAGTATAAGACTTATACCAAATAAGTGTCCTCTAATTCTATGGAAATTTGGCCAGCACTTCCTTTGTTTTTACGTACTTTTCCACCTTTTCCAAGGCCCGTATTCAACAACCAACAAGCCACATTTAAGGCACAACCAACAGTTAACCAAAGGGGATTACTCGCCTAACTTGACGTGTAAAATTCTTCCCCACAATCTATACAAAACAGTCCGCAAATCAGTCCATAAAAAACCAACATTAAGGGTACAATGTGAATCCTTCAACACTCTTATTCCTTAGGAATTTCATTATCCAATTACTACATTAATCATGCATGTTAGGGGCTGATTTTCCAGCATAAGAACACCCCAAAACATTCCATAAAAACGACACAACGACGTCTAACAGTTTTAGGCAGTTTTCGGCCAACAACAACTACAACAATCCGAAGTCCTTTTCCTTAATTCCTTTTAATCCAATTCTCATTCCAACATGTTATATAAGTTATGTTAACTATCAACAACAATATTTCCTTCATTATATAACATGCAACACGTGTAAATAACGACAACAAAAACCAACGAATCCAACAACGACAAAAAGGTTGCTCTCGGCCCAACTTCCCAAAAGAGAGCATGCACACCTTATTTTCCATATCTTCCTTAATACAAGCTCATCTATACATTATAACAATGAGTAATGTCTAATTACTTCAAAGGAAGAAGAACTTTTACCTCAAAATGCTCAAGAAAAACGTCCCAAACAGTCCACAATCTTTTGCCCCGTAGTTTTCGTTTCGCTCCACTTCTTCAAGTTCCAATCACATATATACATCCTCTACAAGCTTATAACCAACTCCACTTCACGTTTCGCTTCCAAAAAATCGATAAAACTTATGGTTTTTCTCACCCCATTCTCGGCCCAAACAAGCTACACAAGGTTGAGATGTTAATCTTGGTTCAACACTTGGATTAGGGGCTTAATCGTGGATGAAATGAACTAATCAACACTAGGTGTTCTTGGTGTTGAGCTCAAATGAGAGAAAGATGAGAGCTTATTTGGCTAAGTGTTAAGGCAAGTCTTGCAAGCCCTCTATTATGTATGTAATACATCTCAAAGCTTTGGATGATGACAAGTGTATGGACAAAGTGAAGCAAGACAAGTGGAGTGAGACCCACCTCCACTTGTCTCCAAAATATCTAGGGTCAAAGTCTTTCAAGACCAAGACAAGTGGGGGTGACACGTGTCACCCTCTCATTTGTCTAAAAATATTTCATCTACCAAAAATTCATAATTGGCCAAAATATTGTGGGCCCCACAAAACCGTAAAATTTTTCTGTGGGTCCCACGTGACCAAATCCAAACTTAAAATTCCATAATTGTAATATATTCCAAAAGCCTCAAATACCAAATTTGAGAATCAAATTCCCATTAATAAACTTTTTTCTTCACAAATTCCCGAGAATTTTCCTTAAGAAAAAGTAATTCTTCTTTCTTTCCAAAATTCAAATCTCAATTTCGTACGCACGTTCTCATCTCATTCCCTTGTAAATACGGGGTGTAACAGCAGGGCCGCTACGCCGGAACTGCAGAATACCCACAGAAGATTGGGCGCCGCGGCGCCAGTCAGTAGGGTCGCGGCGTCGGTACGGAAATTTCAGTTCCGAGTTTTAATTGGCAAAGGACAAATTGGTCCATAGGGCACGAAATTTGATAGATACAAAAGCCCTATGGATTATTCTTTGAGAAAGGGGGTTCATTCTACAATATAGCGCAACACAAGGCAACAAGGGAGGCTACAATTGGAGACTTAGTTCGCAGTAATTTCTTTTCTTTCGTTTTTAATTTAGTTTATGTATGGATTTTGTGTTAGTTCTTAGCGTGACTATGGCTAGGATCTAAACACTTTATTAGGGTTTTCCTTATGAATCGCTTGAAACTTCTATTCATGAATTAATGCAGTAGTTTGATTTCTTCTTCACTTGATTAAGATTTAGTCAATAATTGGTATGAATGCTTGATAATTAATTGATCACTAATTATCATAATAAATATGATTTCGAATCAAGAACCGAGAGGAGAGATTTGGATAAGTGTAATTGACTAGACATAGGTTAAAATCGCGGACGACAGTACCCCGATACTTGTGTAGCATTATAGGTTATTGTTCTTAATCCTCCTATGTGGTAAATCCTATCATAGAAATATAGAAGGGTTCTGCACTGGGGTTGAGTGATTATATGTCCTAACCGGAATATAAGACAGTTTAGTTAACCGCTATTTTAACGTAGAAGAAGAAGTTATTCTAGTTACATTAAGGATTGAATAGAGTGGATAGTCGAGAATTTTGGAAGCCCTGATTCATTCATAACTGATTACAACTTAAATAGTTTAATTAATTCTTGCAATTATGCTAGTAGTTAACCAAAAACCTAACTCAATTATCGATTTCCAAATAGATAACGGTAATTAAAAACCAGTCTTTGAGGACGATATTCGGTCTTATCAGACTATACTACTTGAGACGATACGTACACTTGCGTTAAGTGCGTGGAAATCG
Organism: Przewalskia tangutica; assembly: GCA_029844215.1. Classification (NCBI taxonomy): domain Eukaryota; kingdom Viridiplantae; phylum Streptophyta; class Magnoliopsida; order Solanales; family Solanaceae; genus Przewalskia; species Przewalskia tangutica. Next base: position 135,341,346 of record CM056718.1, on the reverse strand, counting down.
CCTATATGTCTTTCATCAATAAGAATAATTAATTGTTTCAGTTATACATATATATATATACACCTTTTCTAAAAAAATATCGTTGCTTTTCAAAATCTGAAAAAGACAAAAAAAAATGGCAAGATATAGGAGCATATGATATGTACACTCCAGTTTGTGCTTGTCATATTTATAATTTAATTGTTAAAAGTGGTCTTGATTTATTTTCACCTGAAATAAAACTTGTCAAAAGAGATGTTGGAGTTATTCAGGGTAATAATAGGAAAAATAGAATTATAGAATTTAAAGAAAAATGTAAACAATTTAATTTGAGACCTAAATTCATTCCAGAAGAGATTATTACACGGTGGAATTATACTTATTTATTGTTAAAAGAATGTTATAAGTATAAAGACCCCATAACACATGTTGCAAATGTGCATTGTAAGAACGTGATGTATATGTTAGCAAGCGAACTTTGAAAATCAATTGGTGAACTTTTAAAAATTTACGTAAATTTTACACTCTCGTTGAATTTTCAGGATCTTATTACCCAACAGTTTGTAATGCTTTAGCTCATATAGCTGAAATTTCATATTTACTTTATGGTTTAAAATCAAATGTGAAATATAAAGATGTAGTTACACTTATGTTTGAAAAATTTAAAAAATATTTTTTTCCCTATTCCTGATATTTATTGTATTGGTGCAGTCTTAAATCCTTCTATTAAAAAAGTAGATTGTCATAATTTAATATGTAGTTTATATACTTATATGGAAGTAGGTGCAACAGAAACTCCATCTTCATTTGATTGCATAAGTACACTTGATACTAATTTAACTACATTATATGAATATTATGCTACATTACATGATAACAACAACTCTGCTACTAATATTCCTTCTAGTTCTGCTTATGTGTCTACACCTTCAGGATTCAAATCATTCAATGAAGATGGCGATGAAGAATCTTTAGACATATGGAGCACTTTTACAACACAAGCAACCACAAGTCGATCTTGCGATGAGATGCAATTTTATTTGCAAAAGCGGTGAGAAGAAAAGTTTTGACCGCTTTCTGATGGTGGCGGGATAACAAAAGGCAATTCGGTACTTGCAGCGATGGCGAGATGCTCTTAATGTGTCGATCTCAGCGGTGGCTTACGAAGTGCATTTAGCCAAGCATGAGATCAAATAGGAGACACGCGTCACTCGTTGGGTGGAAGCACATTAGAAGTGTTAGTGCGCAAGGGATTGGATCGAATCGGAGAAGAAATCAAAGATGTGGAGACGTTAATTCTCCGGAAGATGAAGAAATAGGCAATATTTTGGAAGGCGGAAGCGGAGGCGGGACTGGAATTAATACTCCAGATTTAGAGGCTATGGAGCATAACCAATTCAATCAACCTATAGATTATGAAGAACTTGCAAGAAGGATGCATAATATGTAAATAAAATTATTATTACTTCATTATGTACTCTTATTAACATTATGAAAGTTCAAAAGATTGCATCTTATCATTAGTTTTAATTTTACTATCTATTTAGTTGTTAATCTGTTATTATTTATTTGTTAACTTATATCTACTAATCTAATAAATTAATAAAAGTATAATTACAATATAAAGTTATAAACTATAAAGTATAACTATAACAGTACTATAAAGTAAACTATAAAATAAAGATAAAGTATAAAGTTATAAACTATAAACTATAAAGTATAAAGTTATAAACTATAAAATAGAAAGTTAACTTTAAAGTTTCAATTTTAATATATAAAACTATATTATATGTTATATTATTATATTACATATTTAAATTGAATTTAGTTTACATTATAGAAAATAAATACTAGAAATAAAAATAAAAATAAAAAAAACGGACCGGTAGGCGGTTGAACCGGACCATACGGGCCGACGAAATCGGTAATGAACGGACCGGTTGGCCCGTAGTCAGTGAACCGGACCGTGCTTAACGTCGAGCGTTAAACCTTGAGGGCTACGTTCGCCCGTTAGATAGGTATATATGGAATTTTAAATATAGCAAAAGCGTATACTATGTATATATAGAAAGATTCACATAACTCAGTAATTAGAAAATTTTATAATTTTTTTCTTATTTGTAATTTTTGTAAATCTTTTAACTTTCAATGGCTTAAGGGAATAATAAAGCAATTTATTCTTCAAATTTTCATCTTTTCTCTCTTTGTATCGCAGTTACTAAATTAGCTCTTAAGTTTAACCTATAAAAGCATGGAATAATTCATTGTTTTGCATGATTAAGAAACTCAAAGGAAAAAAGCGAAGACAGTCAAGAAACTATTGTCACCTACTAAGTATGCACATTACGATCTCCAATGGATGTGTATAACTACTTTTACGGATTATCAATTTGAATATTGTGAGTACAAGAGTGATGTACGGGAATAGCAACTAATTATTACTAGTGTTTCGAAAGAATAAACAATAACGAATTACAAAACAACATACTTGAAGCCTAACAAGAGTTGTGGCAACAACAAGTTTTGTGATCTTGATCTTTGACTGCATCTTTGTGTCAATCGTCGAACGCTCTTTGATTCTTGATAACCTGAAATCAAGAGACGCTAAATCTGGTTGCATTACAATTGTGCTGCTGAGTCGAGTGATATTCACTCTGTCATTAAGACAAGATTGCCCCATATATATCCTTTTACGTTAATGGGCAATTGTCTCCCAAGATAAAACATCAAATAAATGAGCAAAGGAAACTCAAGTGTTTACTAAAGAAGAACCTTTGAGTGTTTGAGAGATTTCTTAGAGAAGAAGAAGAAGAAGATCAGAAAATCTGAGTTTTGTTGTGTGAAGTGTGGTCTCGCTCCAATTGAGCCAAAGGCCTCAATATATAGTAGTGTAAGAATGTCTTTTCAAGTGCCCAAGTAATGGCCATTTAAGTGCCATGAAATTACTACTTAATTCACCTAATAATTTAGCCAAATAATGACTGATTATGAAGGAAAAACTGACATTTGAATGCTCCAAAACGTCCTCATAATCAGCCAAACTTTTGAACTTCCGTCGCACAGACACTTTCTGGGCAGCAGCTCGGCCTCGGAAGCGTCGCGGCTCTAGTAGGTCAAAATACCATCCAGCGTCGCGGCCCTGGGGATGTGGCTCTGTGGCACCCGGCCCCGCGGTGGCATCGCGACCCTTTTTCTGACCCGTTTCAATTTTACACTTCGTACATTTCTTCCTTCATGTACCAACGTGGAATACTCGTCATTTAACCAATGACCATCCATCATTCTATGTCTCAAACGTTTTACTTAAGTATCAATATCTCTTTCACTAATGAAATTTATGATACTTGGCACTACGAGTGCACGTGTGTGGAAACGACGTTTCCGGCGTGCGAGATCCCAATTTGTTCGAGTCATAAGTAATGGGATAAACTTAATTTCCACATTAGTAAATTTCCAACAAATCCCCTCTTGAAAGAAATTTTGGCGCATTCACAAGGTGTCTTTCTAGCAATCTTTCGGCGAACCGATGTTGCATCTGGATAGGTAGCCTTGGCTTTAAACCTTCCATAGTTGAATACCATCGGACTTACTTACTGCACGGTGAACATGATGTATTGAACCGTCAGTATGTAGTGTAAGTCAAGGCAACGGTACCAACACAACTTTCCTTACTCTGTTCTTCTTAATGTTTTATCTGTTGTGGTCGTGGACACACTTGGATTCTTAAGTGCGTTCATTTGAGGCAGCCTGTTCTCGCACTTAAATAGGTGGTCTCCTACAAGGTATCCTGCTATACCCCACTTCACAAGTGTTAGGAACCATTAAAACTTTCCTCAAACCTAACCTCAACTGGTGAGAATCATTAAAGGTTTTGGAAACTTAACCTCTACCCACCATGCAGGTAGCACTTTAATGTCTATCGCGAGAACGGTTTTGGATTCATGTTTCTTTATAGAAATCATCATCCGAAGTGCTCTTGCTTCCACGGAAGCGCTCAACTGGACCTTTACGATTTAATTTTCCATTGAACCTAATTCTTGTGATCTTCAGTCAGTAATGTTGGGTTTCCACCGTATCAGTTCTTATTATTTGGGTTTTACGCTAATTCCCCTAGACAGGCAGAAATTTTGATCTTCGGGTAATCCCTTAGTTAAAGGTCTACTATATCCTTTGATTAGTAATCAAGGAAGTGACACTCATGATGATCAACTGTCATACGGTCTTATGTCTCCGACAGACATATCCAGACGCCATCATTCGTGCCCTTATAATGTATAACTTGTGAAGGCACGAGTTAATCCCAATAAGGGACATCCTCTAAGAGGTCGTGAAGTTACTCAACTTCTCTTCATGCTTTATCCAAAGCGATAAACTTTGATTCCATCGCGAATCGGCTGATGCAAGTTTTCTTAGAGGATTTTCAAAGACATGTCATATATATCTACTTGTGGATTTGGTGTTCTTCAAGTCTGATGTACAGTTTACATCATTGTGTTCTCCCAGAACCACTGCACATCCAGAATACCATAATCCGTATATAAGTGAATATTTCAGATATCGTCATATCCGATTTAACGTCTTCTATTGATCATTTCCAAAATCATGAGTGAACTTTAGTTCAACTGATCTACTTTGTAAACCGTTATCGGGTCAGGTGTAGTGTGTAAGATATATTGAAATATATATGACCTGCGCATATTTCTCCTGATATATGTGTGCACCATGATTCCAATCAATTCTATGATTCATATCCATTGGTGCCTTTCAACGAGACTGTCAAACACCTCACAAATGAGTTTGGATCTAGACCAGTACGTTAGATGTCTTAGAAATTCCAATTCCTAAGATGTCATCTGTCTTATTCATATCGAAACACCGTTTCAACATACTCTTAGTCTCTAGGGTCAACCTAGGACTTCTCCCTGTGATTAACATGTCATCTACGCAAAGGCACGCGCATGTGAGCGAGTCGAATTACCTTTCGTATGAACACATTTGTCATACTCGTTAATGGAGAAACCCTTCGATAGTAGAGTACTATCAAAGTTTTCGCACCATTGCTTCGGGGCTTGTTTTAGCCCGCATAGAGATTTGACAAGTCGACAGACTTTCTTCTCTTCCCTGAAACCACATACCGCTCGGGTTATTCCATATTACTTTCTTCTTCCATTTTCGGACTTTTGGTTTTCCAACTATTGGCTTTCTAGCTTCAGAGTCAATATTTCTGTAATCAGATTCATTATTTCTGTTTTATCTGAAACTTCCAGGACCAAAATATAAATATTTCAGGGACCAAAATGGAAGTTCAGGAAGAAGCCCAACAGTCCACAAACCAACTATCCGGTTAGGAAGGTTGTTTCAACATCCATGTCACGCAAGACTGTGGTGGCCCTAGATATTAAGTTATTCACATAAGAGCACATGTCCAAGTAGTTGAGACTTTATACTCGTCAGTATATCCATCTACTTTTTACTCAATTTGAGTATCCACTTTTACAACTCAAATGTTCTTTTCCCGGAGGAAGATCAACAATCACATAAGTATGGTTCTATCTGACAGATATATTTCTCTCTCTGTATCTTCTTTCCAAAGCAGCTCTTCTAGAGATGAAAATTCTTTGTTAATTGTTCATGGTTTATTCTCAACCATATAAGCTAGATGGCCTATAACAAGTCTTTTTCCCCTCTATGCTCTCTCTCGATTCAACATCTAAAATCCCTGAATTTGGTAGATCTGAAACATTAAGTTCTGGATAGTCAGCAACTTCCGAGTCCTATAGATCTGGAACGTCTAGTTCCGTACAATCAGGAACTCGCGGGTTCTTGTTAACCTCGAGCAATTACTACTTTTTCCTTCTTAAGGAAAGTTATCTTCAAAGAATTCAGCATTCTTTGTCACCAAGATGCGATAAGCACTACTGTTATTTTCAGATCCAATGGATATGCAATCTACAGTCTTAAGTACAATCTTGACCTGCTTTGGCTTAGGTATTTCAACCCTTGCCACACTACCCCATATCAGAACATTTGTATTAGGATTCGTTTCATATTTCACATGAAGGGTTATCCTTATCCTTATGCGGAATTCTATTGAGAATCACATTAGCGGTAAGGATCGCCTAACCCCACTTACTTTTGGGTGTTTGGCTTTGTGCTTGTCTAACAACATTATACTGAGGTGAGTAAGGAGCAGTCGTTTGATGAACGATGCTTAACATTTCCCCCTCTATCACTACGAATTCTCAATCCATAGGCTTTTCAACTTCTGATTTGTAGCGTTTATCCGCTTCAACAGCTTCATCTTTGTTTTTCAACAAACAAAGGATGCAATACATTGTACCATCCTCAATGAAGGTCACAAAGTACTTGTCTCCCCCTTCTATTTTGTACAACCTTCAAATCACCCATGTAGGTGTGACTAAGTTATAGAATAGCGGCATTTCTTTCTATTCCTTTGACGGAATGGAAAGGTGATTTTGCCTTTTCGCCTACCTCACATTCATTTTGAGAGTTTATGTCGACGGAAGTCATCAATATCAATTTAGTTAGCTTTTGAATGACTTTCTATTTAACGTGTCTTAATCTATGATGACATAGATACACGGATTACAAATATATCATTCATTTGGCTACAGACATACTGTACCATTCTTAGTTATTACGGACCTGTTGGACTAGTCTCAAACCAGTTTGACCAACAGCATCCCTGAAATCAAGTTTGGGACATATATCGCCTCTTTTTAGAGTGATCTCATTCCCTGAAGTCCTTTTGAGGACAACCTCTCCAACCCCTCTACTTCAGAGGTGGTGTTGCTTCACTGGAACAACATCTTTCCCGTGGTTAGGGCTTAACCGGATCATATGTGATCTAAATATTCTAGCCCACTCCAGTTGCCTTGGCAAACTCAGTGTCCAATTTCTTTTCTGCTTTTCTTTTGGCCTTCAGATCATTTAAGAGTTGGAAACTTTGGCCCACTCCAGTCGCTCGTAGGCTTTGTATGACTGATTGTTCAATTTTATCCTTTCAAATGAATGATCTTCTGTCGGAAACGGTGACAGGTTTGTCTCTAGTCTTCTAGTAATTTTCCCTTGTGATTGGTGCCCAGAAAAATTCTTGGTGCTTACTTAGGATTGTCCATAATTTCAATTTTATTACAACCTAAGTCCATAATTATTCCAGTCGTTAATCGGGAAGGTAGGTGATATTAAACTCCTGATTTTAAAGTGTAGGGAATATAAGTTTTTAATGAAAATACTTCATATTCCTAGCCTCGCTTACACATTTTTATTCAGAAATTATCTAATCTCATTATAAACTCTTTTATTCAGAATTATTGAGAAGGAGTATTAACTTAGACATTTTGGATTCTGGCCCACGTCAGTCCCTTCGTTGGACTACGTGTCCATTTACTCCTTACCATTTCTTGGATCTTTTATGCAGGGCGGATGTAGGCCTTCGCTCTGGTAGAAACGGCGTCTCGGCCTTCTCCTCTTGTCCCAGTTGACGTCCTTCGCCTCTCATGGGCGCTTATTTCCACCACTCTCGGGAGCGGTGACAACAACTCTTCCTTGATCCTTAGTCGCACCAGCATGACTATCAGCAGTATCTTGAAGCTCAACATCAGATTCAGATTTGTAACTATCGTCAAAGAGAGACCCAAAACTAGGACCAGATTTGAAAGCACGGATGTTGACAGTGATAGTGTTTGAACTGATAACAGAACTGATTTCAATAAAAAACCACAACCAGATCTGGGATCATATCTGCTGGCAAACATCTTTCGAGCACTAATACAAATATTGTCTTAAGATTGTTGGAAAACAATGGATGGACGAGAATAGTAAACAACTATTACAAGTGCTTCGAAAGGGTAAACTATAAGGATTAAAACAACAGCGACAAGCTTGTTGTTGACACAATCATTATCTACTACAAGTGTCACTATTGTTGTAATCCTTATAGTTTACCCTTTTGAAGCACTGTAATAGTTGTTTACTATTCCGTACATCCATTGTTTTCCAACAAATATATGATAAAGAAAATTTTCCTTTTCACTTAACAAAATTTTATAAAGTCATTCCCCTAATTTCCTTTTTTTTAAGCTTTATTTCTCCTTCAAGTAAGTTTCCGTGAAGTACTTAAATTATGACAAAATATTTATTCGTATACAGTGTTTATATCAAACCAAACAACATACCTTAAAAGTAATGAATCAAATTGAAGTGCTAAATTTTTTACATAAAAAATATTAAAATATTTATTAATTTGGTGTAAATATTCGGTCGTAAGTAAATGCCTTTTTTTTCCTTTCCTGATTTACTTCTCCCTAATCACTACTGTCGTGTTTAAATCGCCAGTCACTTTGTTTTCAAAACAGGCTAGTGCAGGTCCGTTCCTTTTCTTGGGGCCATGCAACTAATACACTTGTATCAATGGCATCTTATACAAAATTTATGAATAACATAACCTGGATTCAATCCATCTACTTAATTTTAACTTAGCTATTTAACTCTATTCTATGCAAATGGTGGTAAATGAACAGTCTAGTTAGTCTGATTACAGAGTTTGTATAGGTGTAGAGATACGATGAGATTTAATTACACGACCAAAAGAGATAATCATGGAAAAATGAAGTTCATCCGAAGACTTAACCTTTTTCAATTATCGTGAGTTCTTTGCATGGTATCGGAATCATAATGTCTTTATAATCAACTCATTTAATCATCCTATATCATTTGTCTGTCTTGCTTCCTCAGATAATCCGTGAATAATGTTAATTCAAGCATACTATGTCGTTCTTTTTAGTCAATTCATTGTTAATTGGGAAAAATTCAAATGTCATCGAACTATCGGAAATAGTTCATTTATGTCACTCGTCAATAGTTTGACTTATTTATGTCACTCGTCAATAATTTGACTCATTTATGTCACTCATCAATAGTTTGACTCATTTATGTCATCATTGTTATCAAAATGACTCATCCATGCGATTTTTCATTAACGCATGTTTTACAATATCATTTTACATTAACGTCAGCATTAATGTAAAATGATATGGATGAGCCATTTTGGTGACAACAATGACATAAATGAGTCATTTCAGTAATGACAATGGCATAAATAAGTCAAACTACTAACGAGTGGCATAAATGAGTCATTTCCGATAGTTTGATTGTATATTTGAGCTTTTTCCCTTGTTAATTTCATGTGCAAAGCTAAGAAGTAAATTCAAATCTTCTAAAAGTTCTAGTAAAAGGTTGACAAGTTTCATCCTGTTGATCATAAAGAGAGCTATTCCACTTGGGATTTCACTGATTCTTATTGGCATCATCAAACAGCTATGAGAAAACAAGTAAACCCGAGGATCAATCGAATAGAATGTAGCTTGGGAGTTCTAGTTAAAGGTTTGAAAGTGAGACAAGATTCAAGAATGGCTGCTTTAAGTTAGCCCCTTGTACACTATTTTCACGCAGCGTCCAATCAAACATCAAACAAAGCCTAATAGTACTAGAGTCAGAAGCTCCCCATAAAAATCCACTGAATATAATTCCATTTCATGACATAATAGGTGGAAGGAATCTGTACTACTAAAAAGATTAACTTTAATAAGATAGAAAAGGAAAAAATACTTGCAGTCAACCGATATATCAGCTATTGTGGGAAGCATAATATACATAAAAGGATAAAGCCAAGGTAGATGTCAAATCAATTCAATCGTTTCCATATACAATTATAGCACAAAAGGCTACAACAAAAGGCAAAAGAAGGATAGAAAAGAGATCCGATTGCTCATACCACTCATACAGATACCGGATCAAAATGTTGAAATCAAAAATAGAATAAGGACGATGAACCACATTATAACTAGCGGGCAACTCTGAATTTGAGGAATGATGGCAGTTGAAATGATCTTCGTGTCACATATCTGCAGAAAGAATCGATAAATAGAGTACAACAAAGAATCTTTGCAGACTTTAAACCCCATCAAATGCTTGCATCACTCCTCTATTTACTTGCATGAAATTGCAGATGCAAACTTGAATTATTGATTTTCTTCACAGCCAGCTATAGCCTTCAATCCGAATCATAGAAGTCACTGGGACATGGCGTCATGATTTCAGATTCAAGAATCTGAACAACCCTGTGCATGTTTGGCCTCTCATCGGGGCTTGAAGAGACGCACTGTGTGGCAACTGAAAGCAGGGAATCAAGGCTTTCAGCTTGTACTCGTTCACAAAGCGGATCAACTATCTCCATTCGTCTATTCTCAGACGCTAAATAATTCAGCTGCACGATGAGTATGACAAGGGTTTAGAAGAGCAGTGATTTGAATAAAATACCTACAATGCCAGCCATATGATCTGTTCTTCCTACTCGGGCAGGATACTTCATTACAAAAAGTGGAAAAGTTCTTTTGCAAAAATTTAATAGGATAATTGGTGGAATGATTTTCTACCAAATGATCCAATTTGTTTTGGGTTTTCACATAATTTGATCAAACAACAATAACAATAGATAGATTTTGAACTGTTCTTAAAAATTGATTTGATCAGTGATGATATTCAGTTTAGTCAGGTGCACATGACAATGATGTGTTTATTTTAAAATGATTAAATTTTATTATTATTTTTAGATTTTAACTTCGTTTCGGTGCATAAACAGTCTTCTCCTTCAGGCTCTTACCTATTCCTACCGATCTGGGAGGAAAAAAGGCTGATCATTATTCCTCATTCTCCTATTTGCATTCTTTAGTTCATTTTACTTCAAAATTGTCCTTATTCTCTCTATATAATTTCATGGATTAATGAGCCACGAAGACTTACATATTGTTTTATATCATTGCAAAATCATCGTTACTGATTGTCTCAAGTGCAAGTTTTACATTAATAATTTTATGCTCATATCATACGCAGTCCAGTCCTTGTTCATTTTTAACTAACAGCCTCTTTTTGCTTGTTTGAGTCAAAAAAATGCAGCTTAAAACACTCATCACGTATATCTTAAGGGGTAAAGTTGGAATTACTTGCCCACTAACATGCTTCCCTCTGCCTCATTCCCTTGGTAATATCATTCTCACCCCCACCCACCCCAGCCCCAATAAGGAAAGGAGTATGGCCGTAATTGCAAAATCAGTGGGAAGAGGAACTGGAAGGGAATTGAGGTTGGGGCAAAAGGTGGCGGCGACAGATAACTATTTAAGATCTCATAAGATGCAAACATTGGTGATTATGATAGATAATTAAACTTCAACAGACAAATCAACATCTTCTAGAGATAAGGATACATCAGTTAAACAGAAAACTAGAATGAAACTCTTTAGGGGCAAACATTTAAGATGATATGAGCAATTAGCTTAATTAGTTTTTCTTTCGGTAATTATAACTTTGCCCCAATAGAGACACCTCGAGTGAAGCTCACACACATCTCTAAAACTTTACAACAACAACAACAAGATAAAGGGCAAAGTAGTAAATTATGACAAACATTAAGACTAATTTATGCATTCAGCTATTTTTAGATAACAATTAGTTCTTCAGCAAATATTTACTCTTTGCATCAATCACTATATTAGTGGTTTTGGGTTGTGGTCAACTTTTGCTATGTTAGGCTGTTCTTATGTTCTTGCTTTAGGAAGAAAAACATAAACTTCATTAAAGTGAAAAGAATATCAGAGATGGTTAAGTTATCAATTTGAAGACTGTTCGTTTTCCCCTCCCTAGCACCTTTATTTCAAGGAACAAATTTCATCACTGCAGTTAAGTACACCATTCATGTAGAATATAATTTGTTACTCTCATATACCATTTGAATTACAAAGACGATTTCAGAGTTGAATCACAATGGAGACATCCTATCCAGACCCTATTTCATCCTTATTGATAGTTTTATGTTGTATGCGTTCAGCAGATTTTCCCAATAACCTTAACCTTGCCAATAAATAGCCATAATGATATTTGTAGGCTTTAAAAAGCAAAGGTTTTGTAGGCTTTAAAAAGCAAAGGTAGCTACCTTGTTAAAAGAATTTCAGGAATTTCAACCAAGAGAGAATAAACTTAAATGATTAGAAATAAGATGCCATTAATGACATAACATACCCAGCCAACAATATTGAAGCCCTTCTCAATATATGACGCATCAGTCGGCCTCTTTCCACTTATGACTTCAAGAACCAGAACTCCAAAACTATAAACATCAGTCTTTTCTGTAGCCCTACCACTCTGCATGTATTCTTGAAAGAAAAAATAGAAGAGAAAAGAAACACACAAGCTGTAAAACAAACAACGAAATATCTCAAGTGAAGCAGAAACATTTGTCCAAAGTGAAAACATATAAAATCAGATTTCTGCATGGCACTGCAAGGAGAACTAAATTCCTTAAGCAAATAGATAACCTCTCATGGCATGTTACAACTTGATGCAGCAGAGATGAATGTGCATAGAAAACATTTTTTCCGATGCCTCACTTTATACTGCCCTAAAGAGAAGCTTCAAAGTGGAACCGTTTTCTCCCCCACCCTCCCTCTGTCATTCAACTAGGCCTCATATGATCTTTTGTCAATATCAAGAAAAATAAGCATGAAAGACATCACAGGTGCAACTTCTACAGACACAAACAGTAACCATCTTGTACTTGAAAAGTAGTTGTGAAACCTGATTACAGAAAGAGGAAAACCAGACAGCTCTCTCCCCAGTCTCAACTATTACTAGCGACAGAAATTCATTCCTTGGATACTTTAATATTTGCAACTTCATTAATAGAAGATGAAATAAATGTCTAATCATTTAGGTGTACCTGGAGCTAAATACCCAAATGTGCCAGCTACAATTGTTGTGATGTGAGATTCCTCATCCCCGAGTAATTTGGCCAGTCCAAAATCAGATACTCGAGCCTCAAAGTTGCCATCAAGCAAAATGTTGCTAGACTTTATGTCACGGTGTATTACTCGAGGGGAACAATCATGATGTAAATATGCCAGTCCTTTCGCAGCTCCCATGATTACAGTCAGCCGTGCACCCCAGTCTAGTTGCTCAGATCTCTCTGTATAGAGCATCAAAAACAATTTTTTAAACGGACCCAAAAACAATAATCAAATCTAAAACTCTCTACCCTGAAGATATAAACATATCTAAACAGCAAGAGAAATTTAACAAGCAAGATGAACTAGCTTAAAGGAATGTCATTTTTTTGTTAGTCGCTTTGCTTTCCACCCTAGATGCTGAAAGCAAACATCATGTCACTGTCCACTTTCCTAACAGGACACTAATTTTGTTACTCTATTGGATAGAAGAACACTGACTAAACGAGATATTCAATCATTTTGAAAATTCAGCTTTCTATTTTCATGGTGAAAATACCATACTATGGATAAAAATTATCTAAACATTACTACTGTACTGCTAATTTCCCGTATGCATGGATGTGGCTCTCATGCAATATAGCTGCACATAAAAAGGGCTGCAAGCTAGCCTCTGATAAACAAACCCAAAGGAGCTCAACTGTAAATTCAAAGCTACTTACAAAAATAAAGTCTATATTCAAAGTTCTCCAGCAATATTTACACAATATAGAACACATATGATGACGCACCAAGATATTCTTTGGTGCCATGACAGCTTCTTGGTTAGCGAACAAGTTACTTTTTTTATTGGTAGGTTAGCTAGCAAGCTACTCTCCACAATTTCTAAAGATATGAACAGTTTACCTAGACGCAGCAACATTTCTAGAGTGCCATCTGCACCAGCCAAAGATGTAATCATTATAGTCTTACTTATATTAAAAGGTAAGAAATTTATTCAACCAAGTCAATGGGTACAAATCCAAGTATGTTTAGAGCTGCATTAGGACAACAACACAAGCTTAGTCAATCCCATTCAGAAACTTTCTTCAAAGGCTGATAATATTTTTCCAATCAATTGCATATCAAACACTACTTTTGCAGCATTCCCTTCTGTCCCAGTGAATCTGCCAGACTTTTTGAGACAATATTTCGCTGGTTGGATCAATTAAAATAAAGTGATCCCTTATCATAATTTATCCTCATTCTTACTAGACCCCTGTCTAATATGTTTGATCTTCTTATCTGCATATGGATTTTGCCTTTAAAAAGCAGCAGGTCTCTCATGCTTCCACAAAAGCATATATATCCAATATAATTTCTGTCTCTGTTACTGTTATTATTATTACATTGCCCGTTTTATCTCCCAACTGAGCCACACAACCAAAATTCAATCAGGTGCTGTACAGGGAAGATGATCAACCGTATTGTGCTATGAATATCAAGATTGCTAAAATCTCAAATAATTTGCCAATTAGTAGAGAAAAGCCAGAAATTCTCACCAAACCCAGCTTATGTGCTGAATCAGTAAAATTAAAATATTTTCACCAATTATTGAGCACAAAATATTTTAAGGGAAGTATGTCTCACCATGCAGAACTTCATCTAGGCTACCTCCGGATAAGAAGTCATATATCAACAACTTTGACGTTGGAGAATTGCAATATCCTCGCAGATTTACCAGATACCGGTGCTTAATGCTTCCAAGAATTTCAAGCTCCCTTTCGAAGAATCTATCGAAGCCTTCATTCATCTTGATAATTCTCTTCAAGGCAAATACATTGCCGTCATCCATTGCAAGCTTGTATACAGTTCCAAATCCCCCAGAACCAATTATGTGTTCTTCATCCAGTGTCTCCAACTTTTTGATGACATCCTTTGAAGAGTACGGCAAATCTCCATGAAACATCACAATCGATGCACCTGAAAATTGAATAATTGGATGGTTAAACCTTTTATACAAGGAATTTAAAAGCATAAAGCAAATAAAGATGAAGAACTTTAGAATGGTAATTTCCACATAGGTTCTAGATAAAGACCTGGACAAACATCGATTCCAAGCCTTTTGCCATCATTTTTACCCAGTCTCTTGTAGAGGAAACAGCCCCAGAAACACATTAGTGCCACCAATAGCAGCGCACCCACAGTGGCAGATGCACTGATAAGTAATCGACCATTTTTACTTTGGTTTTCGGCTGAGAAACATGGAAAGTGTGACATATTAATGAAACATGAAAGGAAGACAGTGAAATAATGAAAAGAAGAAAACAGAGAAACAAAAGAAGCAGTAGAAAAGGCTACGCATCCAAAGACAAGTAACTATTTCATCATTCCATGCTCTCAATATATAGCGCTGCTACTTAAAACTATGAAGTCGCATACTTGAGTGATTCCGCCATTTGAAGTAAAAAGTTTTCTTGTTAGAGCCTGACAGTCGAACAAATCCTTCACACATATCATTTGAGATTCTACTCAATACAAATTACACAAAAACAAAAAGCAAGTTGTAGCTATTGCAGTACCATGAATTGCCTTTAATTAGATTTAAGTTAAGAATATGAAGATATTCATCCAAAAAAAAAGGAATGTATACTAGGCCTTCAATTTTTAGAAGAATAAAGAAATCTAGAATGTAACCTCCTATCAAAGAATAGCGTATACTTGTCATGTTCTATTGCCTACTTGATATAGGAAAGTCAGAAAAGGACAAGTTGTTATCATTAGCAGCCAAAACACTAGGAGTCTTTATTTTTAATGACTGAGAAATCTGTTGGGGCAACCCTTAGGACCAACCGCAACCTTCAAAACTCGGGGATAACGGGTCCGCCCCTCTACCCCTTCTCCACTTAAATACTTGGCTTAGTTCACATGGCGCGGGGCCCAACCCCTTAGAGCTCCGCAGCCTTTGCCACTTAAACTAACCCTGAGGCAAGTAATTCTGTCACTAGAAGTCCTTGATAAAATGAGAAATGATTCTGTCAATATTATTGGTATATGCACTCACCTTTACAGACAGAAAATTGGACTTGATATCTGACTATTATTTTATGTTGATAATGGGTAAGCATTTACCTGAAACCTGGAACCCAGGAATTGAAGGACCTCCAGTGTTACAGTTCTGACTGATTTGCTTGCCACACAAGTTACGATTTCCAAGAAAGCTGTCATAAATTTAAAATCAGATATCATGTAAACCCAAGCCAATCAGTGCTTAAGTTGTCAACTACAACTTTTAGGTCAAAATGATGTCAGGCTGCCATTTTGTGCACATGTAATCTATAACAAGTCCTCCCCTTTTCAATGATGGGAACTACTCAAGAAAATGGTTGTATCAAAGGAACTATTATACCCTTTGTTTTCACTAATACACAATTTACTAATCAGTGTGGTTATGGACCTTCAAGAATTTGAGGACCTCAATCCTAATTTCAAATGCAATTGGCAACTAAGCCAACACCCTCAGTGTCATCCCAGAATTGATTACAATCATTTTTGGTTGATTCCTGAAAACAAACAGTTTGGAAACACAAGGACGCTAATATGTGAAAAAGAAATAATATATTGTTAAACGATGCTGCAAGCGTTATAGATATGCATTAGTTATGCGACAATACATAAACCAAGCAGAGTATCTTAGGAAAGAAATGTTATAAGTCATACAGATTCCATAGATGCTTTGAAAATTCAAATGCACTTGACAAGAAGGAATTTTTGTAATGATGTTGCTTACGAATCATTTCCAAAGTTGGCAATGCGTCCATCCGAAGGTATTTGCCCAACCAAGAAATTTGTTGACACGTTGCTGTAAACATTGAACAAACAAATTAATCCAGAGGCAACCCCTCACCCCTCGAGTAAATGTTTTACAATTTAAGTTATTGGTCAAGTTAAAAGAACTTTTAGGGCACTCACAAAGTGACAAGATTGTTCAGCTTGCCAAGGGATGGTGGAATGCTTCCGCTGAGAGAGTTGCTCGAAAGATCTCTAGCAAAAGTAATAAACCAACATCAGTTGGTTGTACTGTAGAAGTAATTACTAAGCTCAACAATCTATAACGTGCATAGAATTGAGACAGGTCAATTAGATCTGCGTTAGAATTACAAGCTTATAAAAGCTAATAAGAAATTTTCACCCAGACTAAATCAAGCTCCCAAACGTAGAACTCACAAGCGGAAATGTCAGGTTTTCCTCTGTTAAAGCCTGTTTTATTTTTTTCGATAAACTGCTTGTAAAGCCTTTTTATTTCTCAATTAGGTTTCTCTCCATTTCATAGAACAGTAAAGAGGTAAGGTATGCATGAATTTCCTTTGCTCTGTAATGGGAAAAGAAAGGCTGTATCAGTCTAGCAAGAGAAACACTCATGACTCTAAGAAACAGATCCCTAATATATCAGAAATCTAGAAGAAATCAGTTGATATGATGGTCCCTCTTCACTATAAATCCTGCAGAGCTAATTCATGAAATCCTCTAGTTATCTCAGACCACAATGATGCTAGAATGTGAAGCACCAGTTATTGCCACAGCACAGAAGATGACACAACCATGAGACCAACAAGTAACCCTAGACAAAGAGTCAAACGCGCAGTTCCGACATCCAAATTTTTAGATCAGATCTTATGTCACTTTCCGGCATCACAGTTACTTTTATTGGTCTTCTTCAAACATCTAAAGAGTGTGAAACCCTTCCAAATCCACTTTGCAATTTTCGGTCATAAAGATGTCTTTTGGATCTGATATGTTTAGCTCCAAAAACACGGAAATTGGAAATTCAAGTCCTATGATTAATTCACCCTTAATAAGGAGATTAAGAAATCAAACATCACAGTCTAAAAATCGACGAAGAAGATGTCGTTTTGGAAGATCTAGACCTAAGTGTAATTATTGTCATAGGCTTGGACACACTCGTGAAATATACAGATTTCGACCTAAGTATAGTTATTGTAATATGTTTGGACACACTCGTGAGGTATGTTATTCTCTGCATGGTCGACCACCAAGAATGCTCATGTTGCTCAGACTGCCACTATAGGTAATCAACAGGTTTATTTATCCGAAAAAGAATATAATGAGTACCTTCAGTATCGAGCACGTAAGCAAACATCTCCACAAGTAGCCTCAGTTGCACAATCTAATACTGTTGGATCGTGGTTGTAGACTTTGCGCTTCTGATCATATTTCTGGTGATAAAATCACTTTTGTCGGATATTAATTATTTACCGTCTCTTCCCGCTACTATTTTAGCCAATGGGATCCAAACAAAAGCAAAAGGAGTTGGACAAGCTAAACTCATATCCCGTCACTCTAAATTATGTTCTCGGTCAGTCGTTTGACTCATGACTTAAATTGTGTCATACTATTTCTCTTGATGATTTTTGTATTATGCAGGACTGCAGTACGGGACAGACGATTGGCGTAAGATATGAATCACAAGGTCTTTACTACCTTACCTCTACTCTAAAACCTCCATAGCACGTCTAGTTACAGATCCTCCAGACTTAATCCATAAACGATTGGGACATCCGATTTTGTTCAAGCTATAAAAGATGGTGCCTAGTTTGTCTAGTCTGTCCAAATTAGATTGTGAGTCGTGTTAACTTGGGAAACACACTCGCACTACTTTTTCACGTAGTTCTGAGAATCATGCAGTTTATTTTAGTTCATTTTGATATTTGGGTTCCTAGTAGAGTCGGTTCACCTTTAGGATTTCGTTATTTTGTTAGTTTCATTGACCATTTTTTCTAGATGCACTTGGATATTCTTAATGAAAAATCGTTCTGAGTTATTCTCTATATTCAAGAGTTTTTGTGCTGAAATACAAAATCAATTTGGTGTTTCTATTTGTACTTTTCGTTGTGATAATGCTTTAGAATACAAATCCTCCTAGTTTCAGCAGTTTATTACTCACCAAAGAATTATTCATCAAACAACTTGTCCCTACACCCCTCAGCAGAATGGGGCAGCAAAAAGGAAGAATATGCATCTTATTTAGATTGCTCGCACTCTTCTCATTGAATCTCATGTTCCGCTGCATTTTTGGGGCGATGCAGTCCTCACGTCTTGTCATTTAATTAATCGAATGCCCTCATCTTCTATTCAAAATCAGATTTCATATTCCATAGTATATCCTCAGTCATCTCTATATTCTTTTCCTCCTCGTGTTTTGGAGAGCCCATGTTTTGTGCATAACCTAGCTCCGAGGATAGATAAATTAGTCTCTCGCTCTCTTAAATGTGTGTTTCTTGGTTATTCTCTAGTTCAAAAGGGATATTGTTGCTTCTCACCTAATCTCCATCGATATCTATGTATGTCGATGTCACATTTTTGAGTCACAATCTTACTTTAGATCTCCTTCTGATCATCCTGATATCTCTGAGGTCTTACCTATACCTTAAGTTTTACCTACACCGACCTTTGATGAATCTCTGATTCTTACATCTCGATCCGCGGTGCCACATCGACTAATCATCGTCGGCCGCGTCGGCGATCAAGTCGGATGATTCGTATCTGCGTCGGACCTGCGCTCATCGTGAACTTGTCTCCTCTTGATCAGCCGATTGCACTTCGGAAAGGTAAACGATCCACTCGTAATACTAACCCACATTATACCCTTTTAAGTTATCATCATCTATCATCATCTCATTATGCCTTTGTATCATCATTGTCCTATGTACCCATTCCTAAGTCTATAGGTGAAGCCCTTTCTCATCCCAGACGGCGACAGACTATAATTGATGAAATGTCTGCTTTACACACGAGTGGTACTTGAAAGTTTGTTCCTCTTCCTTTAGGTAAATCTACCGTTGGTTGTCGTTAAATTTATGCGGTCAAAGTTGGTTCGAACGGCCAAGTTGATCGGCTTAAGGCTCGCCTTGTTGTGAAAGGGTATACACATATATTAGGACTTATTACAGTGATACTTTCTCTCCCGTGGCTAAAATAGCATTTGTCCGTCTTTTTCTATCCATGGTTGTTGTCCGTCATTGGCCTCTTTATCCGTTGGACATTAAGAATGGTTTTCTCTATGGTGATCTTGAAGATGAAGTTTATATGGAGCAACCTGGTTTTATTGCTCAGGGGGAGTCTAATCTGGTGTGTTGATTGCGTCGGTCACTTTATAATATGAAATAGTCTACTCGAGCCTAGTTTGGTAAATTCAGCACAGTAATTCAGGAGTTTGGCATGCCTCGCAGCTTAGCAGATCATTCTGTGTTTTATCGACATTCTACTCCAGATATGAGTATTTATTTGGTGATTTATGTTGACGATATCGCTATAACTGGCAATGATCAAGATGTATCACTAATTTAAAGCAACATCTCTTTCAGCATTTCAAGACTAAAGATCTCGGCAGATTAAAGTATTTTCTAGGTATTGAGGTTGCCCAATCCACATCATGTATTATTATTTCGCAACGCAAGTATACCTTAGACATTCTTGAGGAGACAGGAATGATGGGATGTAAACCCATTTACACTACTATGGATTCGAATGCTAAACTCCTGCCAGGACGGGGGAGCCACTCAATGATCCTGGAAGATATAGGCGGCTGGTTGGTAAGTTGAATTATCTCACAATGACTAGACCTGACATTTCGTTTCATATGAGTGTTGTAAGTAAGTTTATGGATTCTTCCTGTGATAGTAATTGGAGTGCACTTATTCGCATTCTGCGATATATTAAGTCAGTTCCAGGTAAATGACTATTTGTTGAAGATCGAGGCCATGAGCAGATCGTTGATTATGCAAGATCACCCTCTGATAGACGTTCTACATCCGGATATTGTGTTAATAGGAGATAATTTGGTGTCCTGAAAGAGTAAGAAACAGAGTGACATTGCTCGATCTAGTGTTGAATCAGAATATCGAGCAATGGTTAGCAACTTGTGAGCTAGTTTGAATTAAACAGTTGCTCAAAGAACTAAAATTTGGAGAAATCAGTCAAGTGGAACTTGGGTGTGATAACAAAATGGCCCTTCATATCGCATCAAATTGGTATTGCATGAGAGGACTAAGCACATTGAAATTGATTGTCACTTTGTTAGGGAAAAGATAATCTCCGGAGATATTGTTACTAAATTTGTGAAGTCGAATGATCAACTTGCGGATATTTTTACCAAGTCACTCAGTCGTCCTCGTATTAGATACATCTTTAACAAGCTCGGTACATATGACTTGTATGCACCAGCTTGAGGGAGTGTTAAAATAGGATATGATTTGTATATAGTATCCTACATGGAAAAAATATTGAGATGTAGTGTCTATAAATAGGGTTCAATGTAATAATGTAGATACATAATTCAATAATATATTTTTTCTCTCATAATTTCTCACAAGGACAATGGAGTGCAGTATGTAGTAACAATAAACATACGAAAGATACACCCCTTCATAATCCTAAAAAATAGAGCTGAATAGAAGGTCATACGGCAAACATACAGTTGAATTGGAGTTTGTGTGAGATGAAGGACATGTAAAAGCATGATTATAGGCATTAAGAGGAAAGGGTAGAAAGAAATTGATAAAGAAAACCTAAAGAAGGGCCAACTGTAAGTAGTAGAACACTAGAACCACAGAGTACAAAGAATCTAATTGCAATAATAAGTTTTTATTTTTATTTAATTGTTACATGGGCTGACGAGGAAAGAGAAAGGGGTAGGAGATTACATAGTGGTCATTTGAACCTCCAACCTATATTAGGTTAGATAGCACAAACAATCAAAAGTCAAAAAATGGAAAAGGTTGTATCCTTTATTCGAGGAATGTATATAATTATAGATATAGGTTGCAGGGGTACAGTCATTCACGAAAACCTAAATGTTGTCTAAATAGCATGCTTGCTTATGCAGATTAAGGTGAACGGACCATGCAAGAGCTTGAGACCTGCAGAACAGCATGCACAGAGAAGAGAACCAAAAAATGAGACAGAAAGTCTTACAGATGCTCAAGCTCAGGAAAGTTCCCCAACTCATCAGGAATCGATCCGCTTAAATAATTACCCTGTAGAAACCTGCATAAAAGAATTAAAATTCCTAGCAAATTAGCTAGCATGTAGCCATGTACATCAATAACTTTGTAATTTCAAGTTCTAAAGCAATGCCAACAAAAAAAGTGGCTGCTCAAACCTCTCTTGAACATATCAAATCCAAAATACGGCTTAAGTTTATTATATTTTACATATCAAGATTAGTAACATAGCAAGGACTAACATCTAGCAACGCCAAGCTGGTTGTGCAATATGAACGGGGATGAAGTGATTAATCTATACATGAACTAAAAAGAGTGACGATAAAATGTGGACCACTCTACCCGCCAGGGTGGCTCAGTTGGTTGAGCATAGGGCTTCCATAATGGAGGTCTCAGGTTCGAAATCCCCTGCCTACGATAGCAGGGGATTTGCCTTCTGGGTCGAGCTCGTCGCACGGGGCTTGTCTAGTGCGGATTATCTCTCAGGTGTGGTTTGCGGGCTATCGCACAGGAGCAGGGTTTACCCTGTGTGCACCTAAAGGTAGCGGTTGCGGGTTCCCTTGTCATTAAAAAATATGTGGACCACTCTCCAAAAAGATACTGAATTTGGATCTCCAATTTTTATGCTCGAACTCCACAAGACAAAACACCAGTTTTACCGTTTGTATAAGCATCCTTGTTACCTAGCCAAAGGAGGATCAACCATAATATAAAGCATAAATTCTCTTAATGAACAAACTGATCAGAATATTTCAACCAGGGTACTAGTGCAACTTGCCTCTGAAAGTTGAGCCATGGGAATATGGTGTGGTTCAGGCTTAGTACGATTCACGTGGTAGTGAAGTTAAGGGGAAGAAGTGGGAGGTGGGAGGTGGGAGGTGGGACTGTGGGGCAGCTGAAATAGGGATATTGTATCCCCGGGAAGTCTTTTTTTTTTCTTTTGATAATTTATCCCTACGAAGTCCTCCAAATAGCATGTGAACTAAGTTGGAGTTCTTCATATTCAAGCAAGGGCTTAATAGCAGAAACTTAAGCACCTCATAAATGAAGAGTATTAAATATGCAGGTTAAGCCAAAGAAGTGCAATTGCATAACTTACAATGATTTCAGCTTTGTACAATTCCCCAATGCAGGTGGTATTGTCCCATAGAAATTATTGTCATGAAGAAATCTGCAGTTGCATAGATTTGTGTTAGCATAGTATGTGGTACGGACAATAAACAGAAATGAGAATCGGAGAATAGGAGGGAAACGAAGCATACAGAAACTGCAACTGGTCTAGCTTCCCGATATCTGGTGATATGGATCCACTCAGTCTGTGATAAGGGAGGCTTCTGGACGATCAAAAACAACAATTCTAGTAGTTTAATAGTAGACTTCGATGTGTAGTACGTTAGAAGTAAAATATTGATGTGTCCTAAGCTAGGTCAGTGTTGAGTGTTAGAATTAAATTAGTCTCTTACTAGTTCAACACAAGAATGTGGAAAGCAACTCATATCTCAAACAGTGCTAGAGGATCAGCCCTATGCAGATGCAACATAATGCGATCGAAAACCACTTCCACATATAGTCAAGATCAGCTGTAATTCAGTTCTACACGATCAAAGATCCAATTTGATCCAGAAATTACTTTATCCCACTACTGGGGATTCTCAGCATTCATATAGTGTTATTTTAAAACAAATGTTTCAGATATTTCAGACTTATGAAATATGGAGCCCAAAATAAATATGTTAAAAACAACTACAACCACAACAATGGCATCACCGGCATAGATGCTTTAACAATAATACAGATACTCACAGTGATGTAACTCTCTTTGATTTTGGGTCACATTTTACTCCTTTCCAGCCACATGGGTCAGAATCTTCTGGTCTCCACTGCTCAAGAACAGCATCTGAACCAGGTATTGAGGTCCTAAAGTTGACAAGCGCTTGACCTGCAAAGATGTAGAAAAGTATATGGACTAAAGTGTAACTCTTACAAGAAGGAACAAGCTTCCGATATGACAGACATCAATTATCAAGTTAGCCAGTATTACTAAAGTGTAACTCTTACAAGAAGGAACAAGCTTCAGATATGACAGACATCAATTATCAAGTGAGGCAGTATTAGCATAATTCACGTAATGTCATTAAAACATCAGAAGATTGCAAAAAAAAAACAATTATTAGAGGCAAACAATCTTCAATGGACAATCACTTTCGAATATCTCAAACAAAGTAACAAAAATATACTGGTCCTTGAATTAGGAAACTGACCAAGGAACTAGATCTGTTATATCATCTGGATCAAGCATGTAAATGTCTATCATATTCTCTTCAATTAAAGTTCACATAGTGCCTAGCCTGTAAACTATATAGACAAAACAAGCAAGAAATGCTGAAGAAAGGACTAGCATCGCACCATCAGGACTGAGAGCTAGCATAACTCTTGAAGAAATGAAAAGCAACAGAACGATTAAAAACAACAGCTCCTGAATTTTCAAAGAGAAGCCGTCCATCTTGGTGTTGGTCAAGCATAGTAAGGCCACTGAAGAACATCTGACAGACTAGGCTGCGCTGCGATTCCCTTTGACATACAGTAAACAAGATGTAACACCAAGAAACCAGCAGTGGAAAACAAGAAATGCTCCCTGGAGGAACACAAACACAGCAAAAGATGTAAGAACGAATCCTGTAACGGTCAAGGAAACTATTATGAATGAAATAATGAAGAAAAACATTCACATATCGGTGCACATTATTTCCTACTGTTTGACACTACATTGATATGGAAGTTGGCACTTCTGTCT
This sequence comes from Przewalskia tangutica, assembly GCA_029844215.1. Classification (NCBI taxonomy): domain Eukaryota; kingdom Viridiplantae; phylum Streptophyta; class Magnoliopsida; order Solanales; family Solanaceae; genus Przewalskia; species Przewalskia tangutica. Next base: position 135,316,774 of record CM056718.1, on the reverse strand, counting down.
TACAAAAAGTGCCTGGAAACATTAAATTATCCTCTGGAATCAAATACTTCATGTGAAGGCTACATCTGGCAATCTAGAAATAACTTCCCAAACATAGAGTAGAATGGTCATACAAAGAAAATTACTATTCTTCCATTATACTTTTGTGACCTAAGACTCTTTACTGGATAACCAAATCTTAGTAAATTTTGCACAAGGTTCAAAGCACATCTATTGTAGAATACAGAGAACAAATTTAGTTATGAAACTCAGCTAAAAATGATAGAAATATACATGAAAAGTGTGAATCAAGGAAGACTACTGATTTTTCAAGTCTTTTATTAAAAAGCATAGTCCCTGCAACCTGACACAAGTTTCAGAAGAATGCTATTAGCTGCCTGGATCTTGCTGCATTCACGTTACCAACCCCAAGGAGATTGACAAACCTTCGTGGTTCAAGGATAATCATGCCATTCTTATCTTTTTTACTAGCATTAACTTCAATATGTAAGAGTACTATCCAAGAGTTTTCCAACTAAAAGTCTAAGACTCGGCTCTTCATCTTCAGAGAGTAACTACAAACTCATGCCCTTCCTATCAAACTAAAGGTCCTCTCAGGTCTGTATCTTCAGAAAATGACCATAATCTCCAAATTTAATCTGTTCAATTTCCCTTCTCATTGAAACAATATGCTAAAATGAGCGGAGATTGTTCCAAGAACAGGCTTAGCTTATTGTTTGGCCAATATTTGACCAACAGTGCTGAAATTGTTTGGCCAAATATTGGCCAACAATACTAACTAAGAACAGGCCATGTTACAATTCTTCACCTTGGTCTACAACAAAAATATGGTTCTCAACAACCTAGACCAAATCCTCTATACAAAGAGGCACCTCATGGGTACACCAAAACGAAACTATAGAGAATAAACTATTTTGCAGATTTACATAGTCTTGGGCCAACCCCTTCAAAGGCTCATCTATTCCTCTCTTTCCAAATAATCCACATGATGGCTAGAGCCTAGAGGAGCTACATTCCATGCCCTTGAATTCCTTTTCCTTCTGCCGAATACCCAGCTTTGCAACGCCTCCTTTATTGTGTCCGGCATCATCCACTTCAGTCCGAACCAGTGTAGGACCATTGACCACATCCGCGAAGGCACTTTACAATGCAAAATCAGATGATTAACATCCTCCCCTGCACCTTTGCACATGAAGCACCAACATAAGTGATCCTCCTCTTCCTTAGATTTTCCACGGTCAAAATCACCAGTGGATGATATAGTAAATATATTCCACCTTTCCCACAAAAGCCCTAATGGGCCAAATTGGAGGCTTTGTAAACATGTTAGCAAGATTGTCTCTAGCATTGATCTTCTGAACATAGACCAATCCTCTAGCACTGGTTTCCCAGATAAAGTGATACTTCACATTAATGTGTTTTATCATGGTATATCTGATCTGTAGTCAAGTGAATGGCACTTTATCTATCATAGGAATGAAGACTAAGCTCAACAAACAGGCTAAGTCTACAAAAGCAACCAAAGTTTTCGTATTTTTTCCAAACTCTAAACATGTGTTTGAAGTACTTCAAGTATCTGAAAATTCATTTCAAAACTCGTCAATGGCCCTATGTCTTTTTACCCGAACAAGCCACATATCGGATTACTGTACTCATTGTTGTGGAATGTTTGGACGTACACACACCATTACATTACATAATACTTCTGAATACACTAAAATAAGGTAAGTGTGGCATATACCTACCTTCTTCCTCTTACTACGGCGACTGGGTAGCTGATAACCTAAAAATAGCAGCAAGGTAGGTACTCACTGGCTTAGCACTCTTTGTGTCAAACCTCTCCTATCGTAAATAATTTGTCTACGTCAAGAATAACCTTTTGGCTCTTTGATCTCTTTTGATCCCATGTCGAGGAACTTTTTTAGTTACCCCAAAGCTTTCATCTCAAATAAAATGTTCAGTTGACTCCTTCAAATTGTGATTTTTCGTCAAATCCTTACCAGCAATAGCATGTCATCAACATATAGCAACAAATAACCAATCAATACACATCCACTTTCGGAAGTATATGCACAATTATCATAAATGATCCTCGAATAACCATGACCCAACATGATAAAAAAAAAACATGAACCAACATAATTTGTCTTAAAGACTGCTTAAATCCATACAAGAATTTCTTCGGCAAACAAACTGTGACCCCCATGACGGAGAGGGCAAGCCTCTAAGAAGGGGTGCACATTTGCGAATCCCACATCAGAATGAGAAAAGAATGAGAAAAGAAAGTTAGGGACCTTACAAGAATGAGTTCAGAACAAACTGTTGAGGCGCCTTTCGGGTTAAAACCCAAGGGACAAATCCGTGTGGGCCTAGGCCCAAAGCGGCAATACCTTAACAATTGGACCAAAGCCATTACAGATGGTATCGGAGCAGGACTCTTCTTCAATACTGTAACGACCCGTTTGGTCGTTTAGCACTTTAAGACTACGAAAAGGGTATGGGACTTTAGGGTATTTAAATTATTGGAATTTGATATACAATTTGGGTAAAATTTTATTTAAGTAAATAAGGTGGGCCAAGCCCACTACCCGGGGTAGGGCAACACAGCAAAACAAAAGGGGGAAGGGAGGAAAACGGGGTGAACAGTAACCCATCGTGAATAGTGAAATCGGCGGTTTGTCGCCATTTCCGACCAACACGAGAATCCAACGGGGGCGAGACATATGTCAATAGTTTCGTCTCGTCGAGCCCGTCATTTCCATACCAACCATGACCCTCAATTCTTCCTATGTCGCCGGGAAACTTTAGATCGAAATTCTGACGACACTGTTCATCGTCTTTCCCGTCGGGTTTTTGCATTTTCCGGCAGATTCAGGCAACTACAGGGAACAGTGTTGGCACCAATAGAATCACCGTTTCATTGCCGTCATTTTGACACCCCACACAAAGCTCGATTCTCACTAAATCATCAAAACACCAAAATCTAAATTCACGAAACCCTAGCCGCCACAACACATTTTCCGGCGACGTGAGCAATAGTCGAAGGCTGGGGTGGGTATCACTATACTCAGCATACCCTCGCCGACATGTTGCACATAACCACGACCCTCAATTCATCCCCGTTCGTCAGATCGACCATTTCGTAATTTCCGATCGGTTCTTGGTATTCGGTCATCTCGATTATCGCCGGTGGGAGAGGTTCCATTGGGTTCGTCTAAACCTCCTCAACATACACCCAACCTCGATTCTCAATTGTTACAGATTCGGATTTTGAACTTTTTCTGATGGGTTTTACACTGTTCCGTGACTTCTTTGGTGGCATTATGTCGGCGATCGGCGACCTCGGCGAGTCGTCCGGCAACTCGAACACGGTAAATTTGGCAACAAATGTGGGCCCCACTCCTACCGTTAGCATCGAAACAGATTTTTAGCGTTCAGAGGTTCCACGCAAGGAGAAGGCATTAGTTGATTGTTCGTGGCACCCGCTCGGCATTGAGGTAGGTTATGGTTTACTTTAGTTAGACTCTGATTAGAGAATCGTATGTAGTCGTAGGAAGTGACGGGGATAGCATGATAGGCCTTCGGGCAGGAAGTAGAGATGAATTACTATTATGTTGGTTCTGTTAGCTGTTATGTAGGCTTGTCGCCATATGTGTTATCTTCTGTGATTATCACCTGACTTGACTTGTACTTGTTGATTGTATATTGGTGACACGTGTTGAGACTTGATACATACTTTTCATATTATTTTGTGATGATGGTGAGGTGAGAGACTGAGAGCGGGAGTGATAGCCTCCGAGGTTTCTGCCGGAGAGCGGGAGTGATAGCCTCCGAGGTTTCTGCCGGAGAGCGGGAGTGAGGGAGGTGACATTGCATTACATTGCATTCATCCACTCATATTTTAATTGGCCATTTGGTGAATTATATCTGTCTTGGTTGATTTCATGATTTCTTTACGCTTTACTTGTATATGATACGTGACCATGCCTGTTTGCTCTATGTGCTACTTGTTGGTTTCAACTTCTTCATGTGTAATCTAATCACTGTCGGCCTATGATGCTTACCGGTACTAGTGTTGTACTGATACTACTCTTGCTGCACTTTTGTTGAGTGCAGAGTACGATTCAGGTTCCAACTCTTCGTCCCGTGGCTGATTCGCGAGGGTGATATCTTTCAGTCATTCAGGGTGAGCTACTTGATCATCTGTGGCCCCTGAAGGGCTTCCTAGTTATTTCCATTTACTTTGTTAGTTGACAGACAGTATGTAGCCTTCGAGCCTTTCCAAACTTCTATTTCGGATTTTGTTTAGTGCTCTTGTACCCTTTTGACCAGATTTTTGGGATGTCGTAACCATTTAAATATTAAGATTTTATAACTTCTTTTTCTTTATTTATTTTCCGCTGATTTAACTTGTTATTGAGAATATGGTTCGCCTACTCGGGGGAATAGGGTAGGTGCCATCAGGACTCGTGAATTGGGTCGCGACAAAGTTGGTATCAGAGCTTCTAGGTTAATCGGTCTAATGAGTACTAGAGCAATGTCTAGTAGAGTCTTGCGGATTGGTACGTAAACGTCCGTACCTATCCTCGAGAGGCTATAGGACATTTAGGAAACACTTCACTTCTTTACTCCTTTCGTGCTAGTTCAATCTGATTGGTATCTGGTTCATTCTTTTCGTGCGAGATTGTTCAGATTGGTATCTTAAACTCATTTTTATGTTCTCTCAGAGATGGTAGGACTCTTTATGTGATTAGTATAAAGTATTTTCTCTCTCCTATAGGTTGAGGTGTACTGACGAGAATCCAAATAGTTTATGTTTGGTGACAAAATAGTCATAATGGTAAAATATTCTTTTGATGGGAGACCGAGGCGGATATGCGGAGTAGATATCCACAGTTGTTCGACAGTTCAGGTACCTTTTTTCTCCACCCCTACCTTGTCGCTCGAGGACGAGCGATTGTTTGATTGGTATCTAATATAACGACTCGTTTGGTCGTTTAGCACTTTAAGACTACGAAAAGGGTATGGGACTTTAGGGTATTTAAATTATTGGAATTTGATATACAATCTGGGCAGAATTTTAATTAAGTAAATAAGGTGGGCGAGCCACTACAGGTAGAAAGCGGCAAAACAAAATGGGAAAGGGGAGGAGCGGGGTGAACGAGAACCCATCGTGAACAGTGAAATCGGCGTGTTTTCGCCATTTTCGGCCAACACGAGAATCCAACGGGGGCGAGACATATACCAAAAGTTTCATCTCGTCGAGCCCGTCATTTCCATACCAACCATGACCCTCAATTCTTCCTATGTCGCCGGGAAACTTTAGATCGAAATTCTGACGACATTGTTCATCGTCTTCCCCGGCGGGTTTTTGCATTTTCCGGCAGATTCCGGCAACTGCAGGGAACGGCGTTGGCACCAATAGAATCACCGTTTCCTTGTCGTCATTTTGACACCCCACACAAAGCTCGACTCTCACTAAATCATCAAAACACCCAAATCTAAATTCACGAAACCCTAGCCGCCGCAACACATTTTCTGGCGACGTGAGCAACAGTCGAAGGTTGGGGTGGGTATCACTACACTCAGCGTACCCTCGCCAACATTTTGCACATAACCACGACCCTCAATTCATCCCCGTTCGTCAGATCGACCATTTCGTAATTTCCGATCGGTTCTTGGTAGATTCCGGTCATCTCAGTTATCGTCGACGGCTGGGAGAGGTTCCATTGGGTTCGTCTCAACCTCCTCTACAACATACACCCAACCTCGATTCTCAATTGTTACAGATTCGGATTTTGAACTTTTTTCGGTGGGTTTTACACTGTTCGTGACTTCTTTGGTGGCATGACGGCCGGCGGCTGGCGACCTCCAGCGAGGTCGTCCAGCAACTCTAGAACACCAGAAATTTGGCAACAAATGTGGGCCCCACTCCTACTCAAAACAGTCATCCAACACCTCTGTTAGCACCGAAACAGATTTTTAGCGTTCAGAGGTTCTACGCAAGGGGAAGGCATTAGTTGATTGTTCGTGGCACCCACTCGGCATTGAGGTAGGTTATGGTTTACTTTAGTTAGACTCTGATTAGAGAATCGTATGTAGTCGTAGGAAGTGACGGGGATAGCATGATAGGCCTTCGGGCAGGAAGTGGAGATGAATTACTATTACGTTGGTTCCGTCAGCTGTTATGTGGGCTTGTCGCCATATGTGGTATCTTCTTTGATTATCACCTGATTTGACTTGTACTTGTTGATTGTATATTGGTGACACGTGTTGAGACTTGATATCATGCCTGACATACTTTTCATATTATTTTGTGATGATGGTGAGGTGAGAGACTGAGAGCGGGAGTGATAGCCTCCGAGGTTTCTGCCGGATAGCAGGAGTGATAGCCTCCGAGATTTCTGCCGGAGAGCGGGAGTGATAGCCTCCGAGGTTTCTGCCGGAGAGCGGGAGTGATAGCCTCCGAGGTTTCTGCCGGAGAGCGGGAGTGAGGGAGGTGACATTGCATTCATCCACTCATATTTTGACTGATCAGTTGGTGAATTATATCTGTCTTGGTTGATTTCATGATTTCTTTACGCTTTACTTGTATATGATACGTGATCATGCTTGTTTGCTCTATGTGCTACTTGTTGGTTTCAACTTCTTTATGCGTTATCTAATCATTATCGGTCTATGATGCTTACCGGTACTAGTGTTGTACTGATACTACTCTTGCTGCACTTTTGTTAAGTGCAGAGTACGATCCAGGTTTCAGTTCTACGCCCCGTGGCTGATTCGCGAGGGTGATATCTTTCAGTCATTCAGGGTGAGCTACTTAATCATCCATGGCTCCTGAAGGGCTTCCTAGTTATTTCCATTTACTTTGTTAGTTGACAGACAGTATGTAGCCTTCGAGCTTTTTCATACTTCTATTTCGGATTTTGCTTAGTGGTCTTGTACCCTTTTGACCAGATTTTGGGGGATGTCGTAACCATTTAAGTATTACGACTTTATAACTTCTTTTTCTTTATTTATTTTCCGCTTATTTAACTTGTTATTGAGAATATGATTCGCCTACTCGGGGGAATAGGGTAGGTGTCATCACGACTCGTGAATTGGGTCGTGACAAATACGTGGTGGAGCAAACCTCAACAAGGACGTTGAGTCCCAAGTGGGGTGTACGTAACGCCCATGACAGAGGGCAAGCCTCGGGGTGCACAGTACACCTTAGGTTAATCCCACATCGGAATGGGAGAAGAAAGTTAGCGACCTTACAAGAATGAGTTTAAAACCAATTGTTGAGGCGTCTTTTAGGTTAAACCCAAGGGACAAATCTGTGTGGGCCTGGCCAAAAGGGGAAATATCTTAACAATTGGATCAGGGCCGTTACAGATGGTATCAGAGCAGAACTCTCCCTCGGTGGGAGCAAACCTAAGCGTGGATGTTGAGTCCCAAGGGGGGTGTATATGACGCCTATGATGGAGGGCAAGCCTCTGAAGAAGGGGTGCACCCATGCTTGAAAGTTCCTTGCCTTTTCCCTCTCCCTCATTCACCTTAGGCGAATCCCACATCATAATGGGAGAAGAAAGTTAGGGACCTTAAAAATGAGTTCAGACCAAGACAAATCCGTATCTGCCTAGGCCCAAAGCGAACAATAATTTAACAGTTGGACCAAGGCTGTTACACAAACATTGTTTTCATTTCCTTTTAAATTCAAATCCTCCATGTTGTTACATATATACTTGTTCCACAAGTTTGCTGTATAAGAAAATTGTCTTAACATCACATTGTCCCAATTTCAAATTGTACATGACATCCAAAACAAGCAAGACATGAAAAGATCTATGTTTAAACATGTACGAAAACACCATCAAAATCAACCCATTCGCAACTAACAGAGCTTTTATACCTTGCAGTTTCAACCCCTAGAATACCTTCTAAACCTTACTTTATCAACAAAAAACCTAAAATACCTTCTTTTTCTTGAAGAAACCATTTGCATCCAACAATTCTCTTTACTAATGGAAGTTTCACAACAGACTAAGTATCATTCTTGTGAAAAGACTTAATTTCCTAATGGCAATTTCACAAGTCTCATTAAATAAGTAAACATTTGAATTGGTTACTGCAAGGTGCCAATGAGATCAAGTGTCACTTCCCAGATTATTAAATTAACCAATCAACATGCTTCTCACTTCGGTCAATTAGCAATAATGTTTCGTGGACTACCAAATCTGTTTCGTGTAGCTTGACAACAAAATTTCCAACGGCCTTCTAATATGTAATTACCAGTTCCTAGAATCCTAACGGTGGCATATGTTTAACCTTTAGCTGCTCAAACCCTAACTAGAAATCAAACCAATTACAATCCTTAACCAAAAATAGGAGCATAAAGTACCATTTCCACTTCACCAGAACACATTCACCCACTAAGCCAGAAATTCATTTACAGAAGCTACAGAGTTTCAGCAATCCCACAAAAAACACACACATAAGACCCCAAAACCAATGTACACCAATCACAGCCTTGAGTACAATCCAAGAAAAGATCCATCTAAACAAACATAAAGAAAAAATCTAACCTTTATACACACACTAACACAGACAACAAAAAATTAAGAACCTGAAAATGTAAACATGAACCCACCATCACCAAATCCCAGAACCAGTGTACACGCATTAAAGCACTCAGTACAATCCACCAAAATTTCCAAAGACGAGAATCATCTAAACAAACAATCAAAGATCAAACCATTATGCATACACTAACACAAGCACAACAAAAATCCCAAACCTGAAAATGCAAACACTAACCCACCATCACCAAATCCCAGAACCAGTGTACACCCATTAAAGCACAAAGTATAATCCACCAAAATTTCCAAAGATTAAAGTTTTATACATACACTAACACAAGCACAACCAAAACCTCAAACCTAAAAATGCAAACATGAACCCACTATCACCAAATCCCAGAACCAGTGTACATCCTTTAAAGCACAAAGTATAGTCCACCAAAATTTCCAAAGATCAAAGCTTTATGCATGCACTAACACAAACACACCCAGAAAAAACCCAAAAGGCCAAAACCAGAAAAACCAAGTACACCCATTTAAGCACTCGGTACAATCCAACAAAAGCTATACTAACAAACAAAGATTAAAGCTTTATAACATGCTAAACACACATAAAAGCTAAAAAACAACAACATACCCAGTGAAATCCCACAGCGTGGGGTCTGGGAACGGTAGAGTGTACGTAGACCTTACCTCTACTTTGGTAGGTAGAGCGGTTGTTTCTGGGAGACTCTCGGCTCAAGACAAAGCATAATCACAAGCAAAGCAAGAGAAACTGTCAACAAAAAATTAAAGCAGTATGAACATGTTGATAACAAAATCGAATACGTCATAGTAGCGCATTCTAACAAAAGGAAGCAGTAGCTAATGCAGCTAAATAAGATAAACAAAGTACACTAAAGAACACATTACAACAGAAATCAAACTACACAGAACTATAAAGCAATATTGCGCCTATAAGTGTGATACACTAATTGGCCTACAGTAATGTCACGACCCGACCCCGGGGCCGCGACTGGTACCTTACCGGGGTACCCTATCAGGTATGCATCAGAGAATAGCAGCGGAACATACATGAAACAAAATCTGTATAAGGTGAACATCACTAGCAAGCCGATAAGGCCGCCTTTCATAAAATAACTTAACCGAAAGTGAAACAGTACATCTTATCATTACAGCCCAAACCACAAACGTGACTACGCACTTAGAATAATAATCGTGGCGGGACAGGGCCCGCCATACCCCGATTGTACAAAGTAAATAACCTCGTGGAATCATACCAAAAGACAAAGCCTCGAGGATGGAGCTTTCGGAAAATGAACAGTGATCCTAATACTGCGGACCAGCAAGCTACGTATCTAGACCTGCGGCATGAAACGCACTTCAAGGAGGTCGATAACAGTACCAAGTATGTGGCGAAAATCAGAAAATACCTCATAAGTCTAAAATAGCGGGGACATGTATAAAATCGGTTCTGAGAACACTGTACCTTACCAACACAATGAGAAAATCGGTCATATACTATACTGCATGAAAATAGGAAGCTATAAATCAACACGTCCAAGTAACTCATATAGAGACCCATGGAAGCAACCCGTGGAATCTTTCATCACCGACGCGTCCAATAAACTCATACTAAGACAATGGAAGCATACGTGGAATCGCCCGTCAAGGCGGTACGTCCAATAAGCTCATACTAAAACAATGGAAGCATACCCGTGGAATCCTTCATCACTGGCGGCACGTCCAATAAACTCAACAGGTGGTATGACGATCTTGGGGCTTGCCCCTCATTCATACTCTTACCCTGAAGAAGGTGGTATAACGATCTTGGGGCTTGCCCCTCATTTATACTCTTACCGCCCATCTGCATGCCTCGGAATCGCCGTAAAGCGTGTCAAGGTGCGTACGTGGAATCCTTCATCATGGCGATGCGTCCAAGTAAACTCATAATCGAACAATGGAAGCATACGTGGAATCGCCATCATCGCGGCGACGCCCAAGTAAACTCATAATCGAACAATGGAAGCATACGGTGGAATCGCCCATCAAGCAGTGCGTCAAGTAAACTCATAATCGAACAATGGAAGCATACGTGGAATCCTTCATCAAGCGACGCGTCAATAAACTCATAACTTCTTTAGGCTTTCATTAACATACAAAATGAATCTCATTTTCATGACCTTATTCAAGAAAACCCAACTCTTTAACCTTTCATAAAGTTATTATAACCAACTCCCCATAAAGCCGTTATACTAACTTTATGCTTTAAAGCTTTAGACGTTCATACTCTTTCATAAGATCGTTCTAACTAACCTCCCATAAAGCCGTTATAACTCCTTATGTTTCAAAAGATTCGTTCTTTTTATTAACCAAGAGACTTATACTTCAAATCAAACTCACACAATTTCCGTAATACTTCTTCATGTCACGAAATCCTTATCTACCTTATTTAGGTTAAACCATTACTTAGGAATAAGTGGGTTAGCTCTCTAACCCAACCAACTTAGACATTTTCGTAAAACAAGTCAAGTCTGACAAATAGATTTACTTCATTTAAAACACGACGTCTCACCGTACTATATAGTTCAAACTACTCATGCTCAAGAGATAAGAAAGCTCCACATACCTCTTTGGTCAATCCACTTGCTAAGCTCAACTACCGCAAGTAATATTTCAACCTATAATAACCATGATATGTTCATTAACCTCTAATTCCAATGTAGAATAATCTAACTCAAAGCCACTAAAATTCTATAGAAAATTGGGCAACATTTCCTTTGTTTCTACTCACTTTGCCACCTTTCTCAAGGCCGAATTTACCATCAAAACACCACGTTGTAAGGCTCAATCAATCCAACATTTTAAAGGGGATTACACACCCAAATACCAATTACGCCCATAAGTTTACAACAATTCACTTAACAATCCTAAGGTAGTTTTAGGCTTCAACATGCTCATAAACTCTTCTTAACCCATTTTCATATTCAAAACACATTTCTAGCACGCAATGACTCTAAGAGCATTATTTACTACCACAAGTTCTTTCTTCTTAACATGCAAAACTAAATCTAAAGAAAGAATCATTACCTTAAAGTTTTAGCCCAAACTTATTCCAAATATTGCTAGCTTCCTTGCCAAGAACACCACCACAACAATGCCCACAAGCTAGCTACAAGCTTCCTTTTGGTTCTTAACTATTCAGATTTTTCTAAGGGTTTTTAGAGAGAAGGGAGCAATTTGAGAGAGAGAGAGAAGATGAAAGATAGAAAATGTCCAAGTCTTGGTCAATATATTGCATGCAACAGAAAATCGGATGGGGGACACTTGTCACCTCCCACGGTCTCTTTTAAAACAAAAACCAGACTTTTCTAAGTTTTCCGCCCAAAAATCCGCCTCGGCGCAGCCACTTGGCCCAGGCGTAAACCTCCGCAGCTCTCGATCTTTCGCGCCTGCTGTCCGGCGCCCGGCGGCTACTGCCAGCGACCGCCCGAACTTTAGCGCGCGGCCTGCATCCGGCGCTGCCGCCGCGCTTGGTCCAAACGCATTGGCGTCATTGCGCCGAACTTGTAACTCATAACTTTACTCCGACGTCCTATCGGCGAGCGGTTGGTTGCGTTGGAATCGGACTCAACGAACTACGCCTAGGCTTTTAAAACACTTAGGAACTCTCAATGTACGGGTCATAACCCGCCTCAAAGTTGACTAAAACCGCGGAATAATCCGTCAACCTATCCTTTGAAAATTTGAAGTCTTACCCCCTTTCGTACGTACTCAAACGCATGACCTGAACTATGGGGTGTAACATTCTCCCCCCCTTAGAAACATTCGTCCCCGAATGTTGTTTTGGCCAATCTAATATCCCCTGTACTCTCGTACTTTACACTAATGGAACTTTATTATGCCACACACGGTCCTAAGATATCGTACACACATATCCACTCATCACTATCACACAAGACAACGGACCCCGGTGCGCACTAACGCTATCTTAATTCTTTTCAAGGCCTAAAAGGATTCTCTTATCGCATTTCCAACCTCGCTAGCATACATACATAACCCTAATATCCTTCACTCATGGCATTCCATCATACAACAATCCTATCATGCATACTAATCTCTAAAGGGTCAAAGGTATACCTGACGTCATATAGGCGGGTCAAAGGACCGCTAAAACTAGGAACCGCTACCACGACCTCTGGCGTCTGTAGGTGTATGAACATCCCGCCTAGCCATTGAAAGTGAAGAACATGAATCGATCCAATAGATTGTGCCATCCCACCAAGGCTACTTACGGTGGACGATCTCGCTAAATGGCCTTGTTGGCGCAAGTGTAACAAGTATCGATCTAGTCCGACACTCCCAAAATGAGATCTACCACAATGACCACATCGAGGCAAAGGTGGCCCCTGCATACTATCTTGGATACACCGAACTGTCGCCCGAGCCGACCGCTCACGAATATCCTCGACGGCCAAACCACCCGGAAGGCGGGAAGGCGGCACTGGAATGTAGACCCAACTCGCCGAGGCCGCCCACCCGGAAGCTATCCCGAAACCACGCTGCCCCGCCTCTTGGGTGGTGGACTGGCCGCCTCACTCTCTCGCCCTCAATCCCGTGCAACGCTGCATACTGGCAATATCCATACCTGGCTGAAGAGCCACTCCCAGACATGCAGTAATCATGTAACGATCTAACCCCATCACATAGCGGTGAACTCGGTCCGCCATGTTTGCCACAATAGTGGGCGCATATCTGGCCAATGAATCAAACTCTAGATTGTATTCCCTGATGGTCTTCCCATTCTGTCTCAATGCCAAAAACCTATCCAAGCGGGCTCTCCTCGTCTCGGGAGGCAAAAAGTGACCGAGGAAGGCTTAGTGAACTCATCCTGGCGGTGGAGGAGCACCCATACCTTTTGACAACAACCACGACTCAAACCAATTCAACGCAATATCGCGTAACCGGTAAGAAGCTAACACAACGGACTCCGTCTCCGAGGCCCTAAGCACCTGCGTAGTCCGCCGCACTTGTCGGATAAACTCCTGAGGATCCTCCTCAGACCTCGAACCATAGAACTCGGGTGGATCACAACTTAGAAAGTCCCGAATCCTTAAACTGCTTCGGCTCAGGTTAGCACGGCGGCTCGCAGCGATCTTGCCACGCGATGCTAGTCAACAACGACCGCTTCCCATAATCCTATACTCGCCTCGGTGTGGAACGAGGCTCGTATCGCGGTCTCGATGGCCGTATTCTGCCTCGAACTCCGAAATTTGGCGGCGTCGTGGAACTTCGCCGCTCAAACATCATCTCCGGCAAAGGCACGGGCCTCGTAGCCTCTGCGTCTGCTTGCAGTTCCTCAATGCCTTGCCTTCGGGCTCTGGTTGCTGCGTGGAGGCATCACTTCAATAAAAGAATACGTCAGAGGGAGTCCAACTTATAACACGTTTCTAAGGCACGATCTCGAGTGAGAAGAATGGAAACCCATCCTAAATATCCTGCGACTTCCGATTATAGATGTGGTGCACAACACACCGATAATCAAGACTCTACTAGATACGGTCTGTAGACACTTTCCGAGGACTAATCGCTCACGATACCACTTTTGTCACGACCACCCCGGGCGCGATCGTACCTTACCGGTACTGTCGGTATCGTCGAGAATAGCGGTGAACATACGTGAAACAAAATCAGTATAAGGTGAACATCACTAGCCGATAAGCGCGCTTTTCATAAAATAACTTAACCGAAAGTGAAACAAGACATCTTATCATTCACCCAAACCACAAACGTGACTACGGACCTCAGGAATAACAAGCGTGGCGGGGACGGGGCGCCATACCCCGATTGTACAAAAGTAAATAACCTCGTGGAATCATACCAAAAGACAAAGCCTCGGGAGATGGAGCTTTCGAGAAAATGAGCAGTGATCCTAATAGTGCGGACCCGGCCAAGCTACGATCTCGACTGCGGCATGAACGGCCCGAAGGAGGTCAAGACAAGTACCAAGTATGTGGCGAGAAAATATCAAAATACCTCATAAGTCTAAAATAGCGGGGACGTGTATAAAATCGGTTTACGTAACAACGCACCTTACCAACAATGAGAAAATCGGTCATATACTATCTGCATGAAAATAGGAAGCTCATAATCAACACGCCCAAGTAAACTCGTATAGAGACCATGGAAGCATACGTGGAATCGCTTCATCACCGGCACGTCCATAAACTCATACTAAGACAATGGAAGCATACCTGGAATCGCCATCGTGGCGACGTCGATAAGCTCATACTAAAACAATGGAAGCATACGTGGAATCCTTCATCGGCGGCGCGTCGATAAACTCAACAGGTGGTATGGCGATCTTGGGGCTTGCCTCATTCATACTCTTACCCCGAAGAAGGTGGTATAACGATCTTGGGGCTTGCCCGCCATTTATACTCTTACCGCCCATCTGCATGCCTCGGAATCGCATCGTAAGCGTGTCGAGTGCGTACGTGGAATCGCCATCATCTGGCGATGCGTCCAAGTAAACTCATAATCGAACAATGGAAGCATACCCGTGGAATCCTTCATCATCTGGCGATGCGTCAAGTAAACTCATAATCGAACAATGGAAGCATACGTGGAATCCTTCATCATCGGCGATGCGTCGAGTAAACTCATAATCGAACAATGGAAGCATACGTGGAATCCTTCATCATCAAGCGGACGTCCAATAAACTCATAACTTCTTTAGGCTTTCATTAACATACAAAATGAATCTCATTTTCATGACCTTATTCAAGAAAACCCAACTCTTTAACCTTTCATAAAGTTATTATAACTAACTCCCATAAAGCCGTTATACTAACTTTATGCTTTAAAGCTTTAGACGTTCATACTCTTTCATAAGACCGTTCTAACTAACCTCCCATAAGTAGTTATAACTCCTTATGTTTCAAAAGATTTCGTTCTTTTTATTAACCAAGAGACTTATACTTCAAATCAAACTCACACAATTTAGTAATACTTCTTCATGTCACGAAATCCTTATCTACCTTATTTAGGTTAAACCATTACTTAGGAATAAGTGGGTTAGCTCTCTAACCCAACCAACTTAGACATTTTCGTAAAACAAGTCAAGTCTGACAAATAGATTTACTTCATTTAAAACACGTCGTCTCACCGTACTATATAGTTCAAACTACTCATGCCAAGAGATAAGAAAGCTCCACATACCTCTTTGGTCAATCCACTTGCTAAGCTCAACTACCATGAGTAATATTTCAACCTATAATAACCATGATATGTTCATTAACCTCTAATTCCAATGTAGAATAATCTAACTCAAAGCCACTAAAATTCTATAGAAAATTGGGCAAGATTTCCTTTGTTTCTACTCACTTTGCCACCTTTCTCAAGTGAATTTACCATCAAAACACCACGTTGTAAGGCTCAATCAATCCAACATTTTAAAGGGGATTACACACCCAAATACCAATTACGCCCCATAAGTTTACAACAATTCACTTAACAATCCTAAGGTAGTTTTTAGGCTTCAACATGCTCATAAACTCTTCTTAACCCATTTTTCATATTCAAAACACATTTCTAGCATGCAATGACTCTAAGAGCATTATTTACTACCACAAGTTCTTTCTTAACATGCAAACTAAATCTAAAGAAAGAATCATTACCTTAAAGTTTTAGCCCAAACTTATTCCAAATATTGCTAGCTTCCTTGCCAAGAACACCACCACAACAATGCCAACAAGCTAGCTACAAGCTTCCTTTTTTGGTTCTTAACTATTCAGATTTTTCTAAGGGTTTTTAGAGAGAAGGGGGAGCAATTTGAGAGAGAGGGAGAGAAGATGAAAGATAGAAAATGTCCAAGTCTTGGTCAATATATTGCATCTGTGAGAAAATCGGATGGGGACACTTGTCACCTCCCACGGTCTCTTTTAAAACAAAACCGGACTTTTCTAAGTTTTTCGCCCAAAAATCCGCCTCGGCGCGCGGCCGCCGCGGCGCCATGTAAAACCTCCGCAGCTCTCGATCTTTCGCGGCCTGCTGTCCGGCCATGGCCACTGCACTCAGCGACCGCCTTGAACTTTAGCGCGCGGCCCTGCATCGGCGCGCGGCCATGCGCTGTCAAACGCATTTACGTCCATTGCGCCGAACTTGTAACTCTCATAACTTTACTCGGCGTCCTATCGACGAGCGGTTGGTTGCGTTGGAATCGGACTCAGCGAACTACGCCTAAGGCTTTAAAACACTTAGGAACTCTCGATATGCCGGGTCATAACCCGCCTCAAAGTTGACTAAAACCGCCGGAATAATCCACAACCTATCCTTTGAAAATTTTAAGTCTTACCTCTTCGCACGCACTCAAACGCATGACTGAACTACGGGTGTAACATTCTCTCCCTTAGAAACATTCGTCCCCGAATGTTCTTTTGAGCCAATCTAATATCCCTGTACTTCTCGTACTTTACACTAATGGAACTTTATTATGCCACACACGGTCCTAAGATATCGATACACATATCCACTCATCACTATCACACAAGACAACAGACCCTGGTGCACTAACGCTATCTTAATTCTTTTCAAGGCCTAAAAGGATTCTCTTATCGCATTTCCAACCTCATCGCTAGCATACATACATAACCCTAATATCCTTCACTCATGGCATTCCATCATACAACAATCCTATCATGCATACTAATCTCTAAAGGGTCAAAGGTATACCGACGTCATATGCGCGTCAAAGGACCGCTAAAATCGGGAACCGCTACCACGACCTCTCGCTGGCCCCGCCGGTGTATGAACATCCCGCCTAGCCATTGAAAGTGAAGAACCCGCAATCGATCCAATAGATTGTGCCATCCCACCGAGGCTACTGGCCTGGACGATCTCGCTAAATGGCCTTGTTGGCGCAGTGTAACAAGTCGTCGATCTAGTCCGACACTCCCAAAATGAGATCTACCACAATGACCACATCGAGGCAAAGGTGGCCCCGCATACTATCTTGGATACCGTGAACTGTCGCCCGAGCCTTGACCGCTCCCGAATATCCTCGACGGTCAAACCACCCGCGGAAGACCGGAAGGGCACTGAATGTAGACCCAACTCACTTCGAGGCCGCCCACCGCAAAGCTATCCCGAAACCACGCTGCCCCGCCCTCTTGCCGGGCCGACTGGCCGCCCTCACTCTCCTCGCCTCAATCCCCTGCAAACGCTGCATCCCGCAATATCCATACCGGGTCAAGAGCTACTCCTGCATACGCAGAATCATGTATCGATCTAACCCCATCACATAGCGGTGAACTCGGTCCGCCATGTTTGCCACAATAGTGGCGATATCCGCCAATGAATCAAACTCAGATTGTATTCACGATGGTCTTCCCATTCTGTCTCAATGCCGAAAACCTATCCAAGCGGGCTCTCCTCGTCTCGGGAGGCAAAAAGTGACCGAGGAAGGCTTCCGTGAACTCATCCCAAGCAGCTGGAGGAGCACCCATACCTTTTGACAACAACCACGACTAAACCAATTCAACGCAATATCGCAGAACGGTAGAAGCTAACACAACGGACTCGTCTCCGAGGCCCTAAGCACTGCGTGGTCCGCCGCACTTGTCGGATAAACTCACGAGATCCTCTCGGACCTCGAACCATAGAACTCGGGTAGATCACAACTCAGAAAGTCTCCAATCCTTAAACTGTCGGCTTGGGTTAGCCACGGCCTCGGCGATCTTGCCGCCACAATGCTAGTCAACAACCCGACCGCTTCCCATAATCCTATACTCGCCCGGTGTGGAACGAGGCTCAGTACCGCGGTCTCGATGAGCGCTATTCTGCCTCGAACTCATTGAGGCCGGGCGACGTCGTGGAACTTCGCCGCTCAAACATCATCTCCGCAAAGCCCGGGCTCGGCCTCGTAGCCTCTGGCCCCGCCAGCCTCTCAATCGCTTTGCCTTCCGGGCTCGTTGCTTTACGTGAGGCATCACCGCTATAAAAGAATACGTCGAGGAGTCCAACTTATAACACGGCTCTAAGGCACGATCTCAGAGTGAGAAGAATGGAAACCCATCCTAAATATCCTGCGACTTCGATTATAGATGGTGCACAACACACCGATAATCAAGACTCTACTAGATACGGCTCAGACACTTTCCGAGGACTAATCGCTCGATACCACTTTTGTCACGACCACCCGGGCCGCGATCGTACTTACCGGTACCCTATCGGTATGCATCGAGAATAGAATGAACATACATGAAACAAAATCAGATAAGTGAACATCACTAAGAAGCCGATAAGGCCGCTTTCATAAAATAACTTAACCGAAAGTGAAACAAAGACATCTTATCATTACACCAAACCACAAACGTGACTACGCACTTAGAATAATAATCGTGGCGGACGTGGCCCGCCATACCCCGATTGTACAAAAGTAAATAACCTCGTGGAATCATACCAAAAGACAAAGCCTCGGAGGATGGAGCTTTCGAAAATGAACGGTGATCCTAATAGTGCGGACCAAATAGTTACGATCTCGACTGCGGCATGAACGCACCGGCGAGGTCGATAACAGTACCAAGTATGTGAAACCGAGAAAATACGAAAATACCTCATAAGTCTAAAATAGCGGGGACATGTATAAAATCGGTTACGTAACATCGTACCTTACCAACAATGAGAAAATCGCCATATACTATATCGCATGAAAATAGGAAGCTCATAATCAACACGTCCAAGTAAACTCATATAAAGACCGTGGAAGCATCCCCGTGGAATCCTTCATCACTGCCGGAACGTCCAATAAACTAATACTAAGACAATGGAAGCATACGTGGAATCGCCTTCACATCGACGCCCAATAAGCTCATACTAAAACAATGGAAGCATACCCGTGGAATCCTTCATCATCGCGACGCCCAATAAACTCAGCGGTGGTATGGCGATCTTGGGGCTTGCCTCATTCATACTCTTACCAAGAAGGTGGTATAACGATCTTGGGGCTTGCCTCATTTATACTCTTACCTTCATATCGCATGCCTAATCCTTCATCGTAAAGATGTCCAAGGCGCATACAGTGGAATCCTTCATCATCAAGCGACGCCCAAGTAAACTCATAATCGAACAATGGAAGCATACCCGTGGAATCCTTCATCATCGCGACGCCCAAGTAAACTCATAATCGAACAATGGAAGCATACGTGGAATCCTTCATCATCAAGCAGACGCCCAAGTAAACTCATAATCGAACAATGGAAGCATACGTGGAATCCTTCATCATCGGGCGTACGCCCAATAAACTCATAACTTCTTTAGGCTTTCATTAACATACAAAATGAATCTCATTTTCATGACCTTATTCAAGAAAACCCAACTCTTTAACCTTTCATAAAGTTATTATAACTAACTCCCCATAAAGCCGTTATACTAACTTTATGCTTTAAAGCTTTAGACGTTCATACTCTTTCATAAGACCGCATAACTAACCTCCCATAAGTAGTTATAACTCCTATGTTTCAAAAGATTTCGTTCTTTTTATTAACCAAGAGACTTATACTTCAAATCAAACTCACACAATTTCGTAATACTTCTTCATGTCACGAAATCCTTATCTACCTTATTTAGGTTAAACCATTACTTAGGAATAAGTGGGTTAGCTCTCTAACCCAACCAACTTAGACATTTTCGTAAACAAGTCAAGTACAACAAATAGATTTACTTCATTTAAAACACGCACGCTCACCGTACTATATAGTTCAAACTACTCATGCTCAAGAGATAAGAAAGCTCCACATACCTCTTTGGTCAATCCACTTGCTAAGCTCAACTACCGCAAGTAATATTTCAACCTATAATAACCATGATATGTTCATTAACCTCTAATTCCAATGTAGAATAATCTAACTCAAAGCCACTAAAATTCTATAGAAAATCAAGATTTCCTTTGTTTCTACTCACTTTGCCACCTTTCTCAAGGCCGAATTTACCATCAAAACACCACGTTGTAAGGCTCAATCAATCCAACATTTTAAAGGGGATTACACACCCAAATACCAATTACGCCCCATAAGTTTACAACAATTCACTTAACAATCCTAAGGTAGTTTTAGGCTTCAACCTGCTCATAAACTCTTCTTAACCCATTTTTCATATTCAAAACACATTTCTAGCATGCAATGACTCTAAGAGCATTATTTACTACCACAAGTTCTTTCTTCTTAACATGCAAAACTAAATCTAAAGAAAGAATCATTACCTTAAAGTTTTAGCCCAAACTTATTCCAAATATTGCTAGCTTCCTCGCCAAGAACACCACCACAACAATGCCCACAAGCTAGCTACAAGCTTCCTTTTTGGTTCTTAACTATTCAGATTTTTCTAAGGGTTTTAGAGAGAAGGAGCAATTTGAGAGAGAGAGAGAAGATGAAAGATAGAAAATGTCCAAGTCTTGTCAATATATTGCATGCAATGAAAATCGGATGGGACACTTGTCACCTCCCACGGTCTCTTTTAAAACAAAACCGACTTTTCTAAGTTTTTCCGCCAAAAATCCGCCTCGGCGCCCGCACGCCACGGCCACAAACCTCCGCAGCTCTCGATCTTTCGCGCCTCGCTATTCGGCCATGGCGGCTGCAATCTCAGCGACCGCCAGAACTTTAGGCGCCGCGGCCAGATCCGGCGCCATCGCCGCTTGGTCCAAACGCATTTACGATCGCGCATCGAACTTGTAACTCATAACTTTCTACTCCGACGTCCTATCGACGAGCGGTTGGTTGCGTTGGAATCGGACTAACGAACTACGCCAGGCTTTTAAAACACTTAGGAACTCTCGATGTGCGGTCATAACCCGCCTCAAAGTTGACTAAAAACCGCCCGGAATAATCCGTCAACCTATCCTTTGAAAATTTTAAGTCTTACCCCCTTTCGTACGTACTCAAACGCATGACCTGAACTACGGGGTGTAACAAGTAATAACACTACAACTATCATTTTGTAAGTCTAAGTAGGACTACGCTCAACTACCTACTATCCTTCTACCCTAATATGTGTCCTCCACAACCCCCTATCTAAGGTCATGTCCTCAGTAAGTTGCACCTGCGTCATATCCCGTCCAATCACCCCTCCTCAATACTTCTTCGGCCTAACTATACCCCTCTTGAACATGTCCATAGTCAACCCCTCACACCTCCACACTGGGGCATCTGCGTCTCTGCTCTGCACATGCCCCAACCATCTCAACCTCGCTTCCCACATCTTATCCTCCACTGATGACACTCTCACTTTGTCACGGATATCATCATTTCTAATCCTATCTCTCCTTGTATGCCCACACATCCATCTCAGCATCCTCATCTCCGCAACTTTCATCTTTTATATGTGCGAAGACTTGACTGGCCAACACTCCGCCTCATACAACATAGTTGGTCTAACCACCACCCTATAGAACTTGTCTTTAAGTTTTGATTGCACCTTTTTGTCGCACAAAACTCTAAATGTGAGCCTTCATTTCATCCACTCTGCCCCAATACGATGTGTGACATCGTCATCAATTTCTCAATTCCCTTGGATAATAGACCCTAGGTACTTAAAGCTTTCTTTCTTTGGAATGATCTGAGTACCAAGCATCACCTCCACGCTTGTCTCAGGGTCGCTCACGTTGCTGAACTTGCACTCCAAATATTTTGTCTTGGTCCTACTCAACATGAACCCTTCAGACTCCAGAGTCTGTCTTCAAACCTCCAATTTGGCGTTCACTCCGCTGCGAGTCTCATCAATCAGGACTATGTCGTCTGCTAATAACATACACCATGGTACCTCCCCTTGAATTTATCGCGTCAGTCCGTCCATCACTAAGGCAAATAGGAATGGACTAAGAGTTGGCCTCTGGTGCAGCCACATCATCACTGGAAAGTGCTCCGAATCTCATCTTACCATTTGTACCCTAGTCTTGGCTCTATCGTACATATCATTGATCGCCCCAGTGTACGCCACAGGTACACCTCTAACCTCCAAACATCTCCATAGAACCTCCCTAGAGACTTTGTCGTATGCCTTCTCGAGGTCGATGAAAACCTATGTAAGTCTCTCTTTCTCTCCATATACTGTTCCATCAACCTCCTCATAAGATGAATGGCTTCATTAGTCGAACGCCCCGGAATGAATCCAAACTGATTCTCGAAAATAGACACGTCTCTCCTCACCCTCATCTTCACGACCCTTTCTCAAACTTTCATAGGGTGGCTCAACAGCTTGATACTCCTATAGTTGTTGCAACTCTGGATATTCACCTTTGTTTTTGTATAAGGGAATCATTGTACTCCACCTCCATTATTTGGGCATTCTTGTCGTCTTAAAAATGACGTTAAACAACTCAATCAGCCACTCAAAACTTGTCATGCCTGCACTCTTCCAAAATTCAACTGGAATCTCATCAGGCCCGATCGTTCGTCTCCTACGCATCCTGCGAAACAACACCCTTAACCTCCTTAACCTTAATGTTTCTACAATACCCAAAATCCCGATACCTACCGGAATGCTCCAGATCTCTCAGCACAATATTTCCATCTCCTTTTTTGTTCACGAATTTATGGAAGTAAGATTGACACCTTCGCCTAATAAGTGCTTCCTCTACCAATACTTTGGCGTCCTCGACCTTGATGCACCTCACGTGATCTAAGTCACAGGCCCTCCTCTCCTTTGTCTTGACTAGTCTGTACAATTTCTTATCCCCGCCTTTCTCCTCTAATTCCACATACATGTGTTCAAAAGCCGTCGAAACCGCTATCTTTGCCTCCTTCCGCGCCGTCTTGTAAAGTTCTCTATTCATCCATTTCTGCACCTCATCCTTGTTCTCTACCAATTTCGCATATGCTGCTTTTTCGCTTTCATCTTCTCTTGAACTTTACCATTCCACCACCAGTACCCTCGATGCCCAACACGGTTACCCCGTGAGGCCCCTAGCACTTCTCTAGCTACCTCCCGAAAGCAACTGGATGTCCTGTCCCACATACTGATCGCATCCCCACTACTCCTCCAAGCCCACTTGGCCATCAACCTCTCCCACGTCTCATTTGCACTAGCCATGGTCAAACTCCCCCATTTGATTGTTTCATCCACAACCATTTTCTTCTTCTCCGTCTTGATCTCCAAATCCACCACCAAAAGCTTATGTCGAGTTGTAAGATCCTCCTTCGGAATAACCTTGCAGTCTTTACAAAGACCTTTGTCAACCTTCCTAAGGAGCAAAAAGCCTATCTGAGTCTTAGCCACCGAACTACGGAAAGTCACCGAGTGTTCCTCCTTCAGGAACTTCAAATTGGCTATCACCATCCCACAAGCTCTAGCGAACTCCAAAAGTGAGACGCCTCCCCCGTTCCTATCCTCAAGCCCAAAGCCTCCATGCACGTCGTTATAACCCCCTAAAGTGACCCGATATGTCCATTGAAATATCCTCCCACAAATAACTTCTCAGTGGGTGGTATACCTCCCACCACTTCGTCCAAATCCTCCTAAAAACATCTCTTCTCCTCCTCTTCCAAGCCCACCTGCGGCGCATAAACACTAATAATATTCTTAGTGAACCTTCCAACTATCAACTTTATCGTCATCATCCTGACATTAACCTTCCTCATCTCTATCACCTGATCCCTTAGCTCGTTGTCTACCAAAATGCCTACCTGATTCCTATACTTCGACCTACCCGAGAACCATAACTTATATTCATCTACATCATTAGCCTTAGGTCCTACCCATTTGGCTCCTGGCCTCCTCTTCTTAAGAATTTTAACTAACTCTATGGACTTTCGCGTTAAAGTCCCAATATTCCAAGACCTTATCCTCATCCTAGCATCTCCCTTACCCCACTTACCCCCCCAACCCACGCCCCCGTTCCTGACCGAGAACATGATCCTAGTCTACCATCAGTTACCAAAGCCACTAAAGCAAATATAAAATAATAAACTACTCAAACGTTTACCCTAAAACAGGAAGAGATCAAAGTACAAGCACAAGTTAACAAGAATCTAGAGGCAAGTAAAACCACTATGCCAAGAATGCTATAACTAAAGAAAAGAAGCGGCAAAATTTAATAAGGTTAAGGACAAAGAATGGATACGCTCAACCGGAGGTACCAACTCCAGTTAAATCGAACCTGGTAGCTGGTGAAAATCATTGTTCACCAGTACTGTTCACCGACACCGGAAGTACTGGTCACTTGAATTTTTGCTAAAAAATAGAGTACCTACGTAGATCTACGAGAAAAAGAACACAAGAACAAGAAAAGGAACAAAAGAACAAAAAACAAATGAAATTTTGTAAAACGTTTTTCCGTCGCCGTTGGTGGGTGGTCGGAGCGGTGATGTTGTCGGTGAGTGGTCACAGCGGCGTTTTTGGGGTCTTAACGTCGGGAATGGGGGTGGATGGGGTGGGGGTTGGTGATGTTACCGTGGGGAGTAAGTTAGAGAGATGAGAGAGAGAGCAGTAAAGGAATTCAAATAGTACCTGGAAAATGCAAACATGAACCCACCACCACCAAATCACAGAACCAGTGTACACCCAGTACAATCCACCAAAATTTTCAAATAAGAGAATCATCTAAACAAACAAACAAAGATCCAAAATTTATGCTTATACTAACACAAGCACATCCAAAACCCAAAAAAAGGCCAAAACTATGTACACGGTTCACCTGAACTTTCACCTTGTTGGTGATGGTTTAATTCCCATCGTGTAATCACCTCCCAGTTTCCCCTTTCAAAATCATTTTAAAGAAAAATGTATACCCAAAAAATCACTCAGTACAATCCACCAAAATTTCCAAAGAAAAGAATCATCTAAACAAATAAAGATCAAAGCTTTATGCATACACTAACACAAACACACCCAGAGAACCCCAAAAGGCCAAAACCAAGTATACCCATCAAAGCACTTGGTACAATCCAACAAAAGATGTACTAACAAACAAAGATTAAAGCTTTATAACATCATGCTTAAACAAACATAAAAACAAGAGAAAAGTACACACACTAAATGCAAACATGAACCCACCATCACCAAATTACAGAACCAGTGTACACCCATTAAAGCACTCAGTACAATCCACCAAAATTTCCAAAGATCAAAGTTTTATGCATACACTAACACAAACACACCCAGAAAAACCCAAATGGTCAAAACCAAGTACACCCATTTAAGCACTCGGTACAACCCAACAAAAGCTCTACTAACAAACAATGATCAAAGCTTTATGCATACACTAACACAAGCATATCCAAGAAAATGCAAAACATAAAGTAAATCAAAATAAACAAACAAAAATTAAAGCTTTATAACATGCTAAACAAACATAATAAAGAAAAAGGCAGTACCTGAAAATGGTAGATTCGATCTGGAAGTGAGTGAGTAGCCAACGTTCAATACACAGCTAATAGGTACTCAAAAAGGAAAGATGGAGAAAATAGAAGTTTGAGCTGTAAAGCTGAATGAAGTATAGTAATACAAAGACAACAGTAGAGAGAGAGAGACAGAGAAGAAAAAACTAAGGTTTGCTAATGACAGAGTGTTAGATTTTTGGCAGCTCTCTATCTATAATAAAATCGTTTGTTGTTGTTCAGTTGAATGTATGTGTAGGTGAATTTGAGATACTGAGAGAGAGATGAAGGGGTGCTTGTGTTCTGTGAAAAAATAAGCCAATGAGAGTGAAGTGGTTTCGCGTGAGAGAGTGACTCTTCATACGTGCAACCGACGCTGGTGTTTGGAGTTTTGGACTTTGGAGTGGGGTGGTGGGGAATGAGCATACAACAACACCGTAGCCGTGAAATCCCACAGATTTGGGCATACAAGATACATTAATTTTGGTCGAGCAAAGCAGTCTCATTTTATATTATAGAATGTAATTTTGAATAAAGTTTAAAGTTAAATTAGTACTAATTATAAAAAGGTGATATTTTTTTATGAACGGACTAAAAAAAAGTGTGTTATATATATTGGAATAGAAGAAGTAACATATTTGCCTTTGGAGTAAAATTTAGAGAAAATAACAAAGTTGTCCCTTATACTTTAGGATTGTTTCAAATTAGTTTCTTAAGTATACACACAACAATTGTAATTTTTAAAGTTTGTCAAAAAATTACTCCTCCATCTCAATTTATATAATATAGTTTGATTGGGAATAACATTTAAGAAATATAGGAAGACGTTTGAATCTTATAGTCTAAAATATATCAAAGATATTTGTGTTGTTATATATCATCTCGTGAAGCGTAAAAAGTCAAGTTTAAAGTTAAATTGTTGTCAAATAAAGAAATATGTCATTCTATTTTAGATTGACTAAAAGTATGTCATATAAATTGGGACAGAAAAAATAATATTTTTAGGGGTCGTTTGGTTGGTGGGATAAGTATAATGATTCCGAAATAAGATGCGGGATTATTTTATCCCATTGGTAATGGGTATTAATTTGTCTTGTGATTATTTTATCCCCCACCATTTGTACTAAAATGGTGAGATTACTATCACATATAGAAGGTGGATAAAATAATCTCATGAAATATTCTTGCTTATCTCATCCCGCATACCTAGCGACCCCTTAGTTTCTGTCAAATATTTTACAATTTATGTTCGTTAGATTTGACACAAACATTGAAACAAAGGGATTTAACGATAAACACCAATAGATCCCCATCAAATCCTAAAATAGGCAACAACAAAAATTACACTAGACGCTAAAATATATTTTTAAAAAATAGCAGAAATAAGTATAACACATCAAAAAACTGAATCGGACTCGGAAAATAAATCAAAAATAGCATAAATTATGATTTTTACACTAAAAAGACATAATATTGTAATATGATTTGGCCAAGTGGCCTACCTATTGAAAAACTAATATAAAAAGTATGAACCTATTGAGAGAATAATCTTCTCATAAACAAGACTCCTTAATGACGACTACATTGCGGATGGTACTATATTCAAAAACTACGAAAATTGTAAGTCTAAATATGAGTTCCCATTAGTTTCCTTTTTTCATAATTGTTGTCATAGAATTTCATAAATATTTGATTAAAATTAAAAGTGTTTAATTTTTTTATAAACTTGAATGAACAAAATTATTTAGTACATACTTAAGAGAGCATTTAATACCTACCTCAAATAAAGAGATACATTTTTATCAATTAGTTTACATTACAAGTCTATTTATATAATAAAGACGCATAGATAATGTGACGTGGTACTTCTCTATGGTTAAAAAATATGTTTATCTTTATTATCCTTTTTTGGCATTTTTCTTTATTTTTCCTTGTATTCTATTATAAATTTATAGGAATAAATGTCTCAACATTTACTACCCCTCTTTCATATTGCTAACGTTATAAAATTGAAGTCTCAACATTTACCACTTTAATGTTTTCTATTCATTATGATTTTAATGTATAATTTTCATCCTTTTTAACTTTTGCTTCATTTTTAGACATCAAATTTTCCAGGCTAATGACTATGGAGGTTGGAGGCTTTCGAGATGAGGAGGTGAGGTATTATATGTTCTTCCTTTCTAACTTTGACTTCATTTTTAGACATCAAATTTCCCCGAGGTTAATATTATATGGAGATGTTAGAGTTTGCAAGAGCAATGATCGAGCACAGATAATCAGCGCAAACAATTGAGAGGTGGAGCTGTCGATCGAGAAGGGGAGCAGAGTAGAGGAGATATTTTTGGGAGCAAAACACTCTTCTGAGATTCTCTTATTTCTACTCAAAGACAAAATTACAAGATATAGTCCCTATTTATAATAAGTGACTAACTATCAAAGTATCTAATCAAATCAAAATATCTCTAATCAATATCTAATGAGCTTATAACAAATTAATATCCAACTATAACAACAACCTATGTATATGTGGTATATCTCAACACCCCCCTCAAGTTATGCACTAAAAACAAGAGTTTCAGTCCTAGCTTGGAAGCAATGTCCTTAAGAACTTCCTGAAAACCTTCTGTAAGTGTTCCTGAAAATCCCAGCAGCTGCAGCAGCATTGGTATTGTCTATAACACCATTCCTAACCGCTGCAATAGCATCCACAATATGTCCAGCAGTAGCAAAAAACAACAACTGGTATAGGAGTCTGGTGAGCATTAATAGCAACATCAGTCTCCACAATATCAGCATCAGGAACAACCTCAACAGCATCTACATCGCCACAAAGCACCGTAAGCAAGATCATCATGTTTATCAAGAATGCAACACCAAAGAAGAATAAACGTATAAGCTGGTTCATAAGCATTAGTTACAACAAAGAATTACAAATTTCACGTTGCTCACCTTCATCACTAATAGCGGTAAGATTGCGCTAACACCAAAGCCTTGGTCCGGTTGACAACAATCCCAAAGAAGCCTGCCATCATGAAATGCAATATGCGGAATAACAACACCGGCAAAGATCAAGATCAAGAATGTATGAGCCTAGCAGCAGTACTGGCATCAACAGTGCCACCATCAACATGTAACAGTAGTTTACTATGATTTATAGAGCTTCCTTTCAAAGACTTTATTTTCGTATAAATAATAGCAACATTTGCAGGAGCTAAACACCAAAGAAATGGCCGCAGAGACACCAAAGAAGAGCGATTGCACCAACTGCAGCAGAGGGGTCAACATGAACCCCATCCGTTTTTGGTGTATTTGCAACACCATCAG
Organism: Przewalskia tangutica; assembly: GCA_029844215.1. NCBI lineage: Eukaryota > Viridiplantae > Streptophyta > Magnoliopsida > Solanales > Solanaceae > Przewalskia > Przewalskia tangutica. The sequence goes on along the minus strand of CM056718.1, from coordinate 135,287,514 downwards.
TTACTTCATTATCAGTTGCAGCAGCCACAATATGCTCATCAGAGCAGGATCAGCAGCCACAACAGCTTCCGTAACACAGCTTGCAGTCATTCTATTAACTGTCCCTCAACACAGCTCTAAAAACAACACAATGTGCTGCATAAACTCCATAAATCCGGCTTATTAATAGCGATACAACACAAATTTCTAGCAAGAAAGAATCAGAATATCTACAATAATTGTACACCTGCAGAGTAATATCAGCAATAATAGCAGCAACAGTCGCAATATCGACAACATCTAATAATGAAGAACCCCTCGTTCTCTAGTCTCACTCGGACTAGAGAATATTTTGATTCTCCTTATGTAAAATGACGGCAAGAACCCCTTGTTCTCTAGTCTCATTCGAACTAGAAAATCCCTCGATTCTCATCACGCAATATGTAAAAAATGATGGCAAGAACCTCTCGTTCTCTAGTCTCACTCGGACTAGAGAATCCCTCGATTCTCATCACGCAAGCTATCATAATAAGCTCGGATATGCAGTGGAGTCACCCTTTCCTTCTCCATATCCAACCAATCCCTCAGTATTGGAACCTCCCACTTTCCCCACTCACCATATGGAAACTCGTGCCAAGCATGGAATCTTCAAACCCAAAGTCTAATTTAACTTGTCTGCCCAAACTATTTATCCAATTCTCAAGAACCCTATATTGGTCAAATAAGACCCTAATTAGAATGCGGCTATGTATGAGGAATTCAATGCTTTAACTAAACAACACACATGAGATCTAGTACCTAGACCTGATGTTACACCCTGTAGTTTCAGGACATGTCTTTAAGAGAATGTACGTGAGAAGATACGACTTTAAGTTTGAAATGAAAGAATGATTTCTTTTTCCTACGGAAAATGATTTCGAGCCTCGGGAAGGAAAATTGCTCGTTAGTGATAATTGGGTTCCCGAATTTGTTATCTAAGACTTTTAGAATTTATCTGAATTTTATTTTCAGAGTTGGATACGTGTGGCCCACCCGAGAAATTTTACGTTTTTGTGGGGCCCACGAGGTTTCCGATATTTTGGCTAATTATGGAAATTTCGGGAAACAAAATATTTTAGACCAACGGGAGGGCGACACGGTTCACCCTCCACATAGGCTTGTTGGATGAATAATAATGGACCAAGTCAAGGGGTCAACTTAGCTTGAGATAATTGACCACATCTTAGCCATCCAATTATTTTGATCTAGACCATTCATTGTAGTATATATCCTATACTAGTGCAAGATGACTTTCATACTTAGAAAAAAAATTCAAGAACTTGTCTTGTGGAAGAAAAAGCTCTCGGCTTTGTACTATTTAGGAAGACAAAAAAATTCATTTGTGGTTCATTATTCACAAGACTTTAACCTAAGGTTCCTAGGGGTATTGTAAGGATATCTCAATAGAAAGATCTCGGAAAAACGACGTTTTCACGTTAGTCGCAAGGCGAAACCCTAAGGTGTTCTTCAACTTTGAAGATGGAACTTGAAGAGGAGTTCTTCATGAGCTTCTAAGGAGTATGTGGAGCGGATTGGAACATAAGAAGAGGAGCTAAAAGTTGCTAAGGATCGACTTTTACGCTTGGACATTATTAGGGCTTATTTAGGTAAAATCTTCATCTTCTTATTGTAATTGAAGATTACATGTTATAGTAGTTAAGAGATGAGCATGTGGTATATATATTGAAGTTTGAAAAGATTCGGATCATGTCGACGTGTTAAAACCGAAAATGGACAAGTTAGCCATTTATGTTGAAATTAATTTAATTGTTAGTTACGATCGTCGCATGTTATAGAAAGAAGGGATTATAATTGTTATAATCGATTGAGGTTATATAACATGTTAGAATAACAATTTGGATTGAAAAGGAATTGGAATGAACTTTATGTTGTTACACATTTTGAGTCGAGAATTGCCTTAATCTTTGGATAGTTTTGTATTAATTGTGGGGCAGAATTTTACACGTACTGTTAAGGCGTGTAATCCCCTTTGGTTAGATGATTGATTGAGCCTTAAATGTGGAGTTTGGTTATTGATTTTCGGGCCTTGAAAAAGGTGGAAAAGTACGTAGAAACAAAGGAAGTGCTGTCCGATTTTCCGTAGAAATTGGTGACTTTACACTTAGAATATTATACGTTTGAAGCTAGAGGTTAATGGACGGGTTATGACTAATATAGGTTGGAGTACTACGTATAGCGTATTCTACTAAAGGATGGAATAGCTATCAAGGTTATAGTACTTTGGAGCATTTTGCTACTTGTCGATAATCGTCGCGAGGTATGTGAACCTCTTCCTTTTTTTGGCATGATTCTATGTATGAAATATACATGTGGTGTTATTTCATGATCCCTTCTACTCTTAGAAGTTAAGAGGTATGTATGTTGATTTACTCTATGAAAAAGTTACGTGTAAGTTATCCTAAGTTCTTACCAAGTCTTATGGGGGATGTTGGTAAGAGTCGTTAGGGAGTATTTGGAGTCGAGTTGACTTTGCTAAGTTACTGCACGAATGAGAATAAGTATCGAACAAGTCATTGCAGCGTTAATAAAAGAAAATGTATCGACAATCAATTAAATTAAAATGAGTAGAATTCTCCATCTGCATAGAAGCTAAGATAAGACAAAATTGTATTACATTTTCTAGATCATGGCTGCTTTAATAAGATCGTTATAAACAAGTATAACCTATTCACAACGCACAAAAGTATATGTTACTTAATTTAAAGAGTTTACGTTATGAAGTTTTAAGATTATGAACCTTAAATTCTTAAAAGGTTAAGAGACTTTATTTTTCAAGTTATGGACTTGATTCTTAAAGGAAGGAATGACTTGATTTAAAAGTATAGAATACTTGATTTGGAAAGTATTGATTTCTTGATATTCTAAAGATAAGAGACTTGAAATATTTTGAAAGTTATGTAACTTGAAAAAGGTGGAAAAGTACGTAGAAACAAAGGAAGTGCTGTCCGATTTTCCGTAGAAATTGGTGACTTTACACTTAGAATATTCTACGTTTGAAGCTAGAGGTTAATGGACGTGTATAGTATAGTCTTGTTTATCGGCGTATTGTGCACCACATCCATAAACAGGAGGCTATAGTACATTTGGGATTGGTTTCCCTTCTTCTCACTATGAGATCGTGTGATAGTGCTGTGTTGTTAGGGTAGTCTCTCCCTAACGTATTATTGTGATTACAGCTATGAGAAAGACAATAGTGGCCCAGAAAGGATTATATGGATTGCGTATCCAGGTTGGTAAAAATTATCGTATAGATGGTATTATGATGATGTATGTCTGTACGAGCGTATTTATTTGGAGCCATGTGTGTTGTCTAAAGTAATTACGAATTACCATGAGTTGGTTAAGCCTTACTAATTTCTTGGAAGGTGTGAAACAGTTTATTGAATCCACACCTAGGCTTTATTTATGTACTGATTTGGAATAGTCAGGAGGTAATGAACTGTCTAAGATTGTGATAGACTCTTAGAAGATCAGGTTCAATTGACTTAAGGACATACCATGTTGATTAGATTAAGATGTGTTCTACGCTTAAGTAATTTTGTGAATAATATTGGTATGGAGTAAATAGAGTTGTTGTGAGTAAGACAACAAGATTTTGAGAAGCTACCTTACCCATATGTGGGGACTGATAACGTAAGCTTGGGACATAGAATAATTGTGAACCTTAGAATATTGATAACCGCTGAGACCTTAGATGTACAAGGCCTTCTCGGGTAGTAAGAATTATTTCAGACCAAGAATGAGAGTTAAGTGCGACGATGGGTCGGGTTGTGGGCCAATTAAGGGTCAACCTGTAGCATGAAATGGAGTGGGGTCGATTGGAGGTGGCCCGCTATGTGATAGGGTCATGAGAGTGCAAGGCTCAAGTCTAGTTAATCGTTGAACGAGTTCGTGGACGCGTTTCACCAGAAACCGGGTCGTGAGGGCCGAGAAGGGCCTTAACGAAAATTGAATCTAAGTATAAAGACCAAGTTTGGATATAGTAACTCCAAGGATTTGAAAACAGAAGCAATGATTGAAATTATGTACGTATACTAGAATGAGTTTGGAAGTACGACAAGTAAGGAAATGAGCGAACAAGTGTTAAAAGAATTGAAGTGGTTATAGGTATGAGTAATGAAGGTACGAAAAGAAAATCATTTTAGGCCATGAATGGGAGTAAATAGTGGTGATATACCCTCTAGATGTGATTCCTCATTTGACTTTGATTGATGTATATGCATGTGTGATATATTGTGGTCATATGTGGCATAATTGGTTTCGTCGAGTGTAGTTTAAGAAGACTATACCAAGATTTGTTTAGCATGAACCTAGTATGAACATTCAGGACGAATGTTTCTAAGGGGAAAAGATGTTACACCCCGTTATACCATGGCATGTAAGTGAGAACGTGACTAAGAATATAAGGTTTGAAAGTCGGAAAGAAAGTATAGATACATTTTCGTTAAGGAAAAAGTTTGGTCACGACGAACGTGACGTCGTAATTTCTTCACGAGGGGTCGGATTCGACCCAAATTTGGTATGTGGGCCTAGTATATGATTATGAAGAATCGGTGCTAATAAAATAGGGCCCGCCAAAATTTCACAATTTCGCGGGGTCCACTGAAAAATAAGATGATTTCTCCAAGTCTTGAGATTTATTACTTTTTTGTGAAGAATTATTAATTATGGACCTATATGAGGGTGACACGTGTCACCCCCACATGTCTTGGAAGACTTTGACTCTCTCTAGATATTTTGAGGATAAGTGGTTTGTGGGTCCCACTCCACTTGGCTATATCTATCCAAGTCTTGCAAGACTTGGATTCACTTTACACTTAGCCAAATATTGCTCTCATCTTTCTCTCCTTTGAGCTCAAGAACACCTAGTGTGCTTAAATTATTTTATCTCCAAGATTAAGGTCCCTAACCAAGTGTTAAACCAAATTAACTCTCCAAGAATCTCCTAGTTTGTGTGTTGGCCGAAAATGGTGATGAAACCCTAGGGGTTTCCGTCGACTTTTTGGAAGCGAAACGTGAAGAGAAGTTGCTTCTAAGGTTGTAGAGGATACATATATGTGATTGAATTTTGAAGAAGTGGAGCAAAACGAAAACTGCGTACCAATAAAGACCGGACTGTTTTGGGGCGTTTTTGGGCACTAAATGAGGTAAAAGTCCTTCTTATTTTAAAGTAATTGGATATTACATATTGCTATAATGTATGGATGAGCTTGTGCTAAAAAGAATGAAGAATAAAAAGCGTTTGAACCATTTTTGGGGCTAAAACCGTGAATGGACAGGTTTGGTGATTATCGGGTTTCGTTGGTTATTGTCGTTATTAACGTCACCTATTGCATGTTAAAATGGAGTAATATTGTTGTTAATAAGTTGTTATAACTTATATGGAAGTTTTGGAATTCGAATTAGATTAAATAGGATTAAGGAAAGGGTAGTTGGATTGTAGTTGTTGGCCGAGATTTGCCTAAAACTGTGGGGTATCGTTATGCAGTTTTGATGGACTGTTTTGTGGTATAAAACTGCTGGAAAATCATCCACCAACATGTATGTTTAATGTGGATAAATGGTTAATGAAAGTCCTAAAGAGTAAGGGTGTTAAAGGCTTCACAGTGTACCCTTAATGTTGTTTATTTATGGACTATTATTGTGGACTGTTTTAATGTGATTGTGGGGCAGAATTTTACATGTCAAGTTAGGCGTGTAATCCCCTTTGGTTAACTGTTGGTTATGCCCTTAAATGTGGCTTGTTGGTTGATGAATTCGGGCCTTGGAAAAGTACGTAGAAACAAAGGAAGTGCCGCCCAATTTTCCGTAGAATTAGAGGGCCATTATTTGGTATAAGTCTTACACTAGTAAGCTTGAAGTTGATAGAAGTGTTACTGTCATTTTAGTTTGAAGTACTTCGTATAGCATATTCTACTTGGCTTGAGGAATATCCGATAAATTTGAAGTACATTGGAGCGTATTGCTACTTGTCGTGTTGGTTAGTCGTCACGAAGTATGTGAACTATCCTTCCTTCTTTTGACATGATTATTTGGAAAGCCTATGTGACTTGATTTTGGTGAGTCTACGTGACTTGATTTATTTGAAGTAAATGAATTGATTTAAAGTTATGAGACTTGATTTCTTTAAAAGATTATGAGACTTTATTTTTCAAGTTATGGGACTTGATTTCTAGAGTTAAGAGATTTGATTTATTTTGAAAATTATAATACTTGATTTGAAAAGTACAAGCTTACTTGATTTTAAAGAAGAGAAGTAACTTGATTTAAAGGTATAAGTTACTTGATTGATTTAAAGAGAATAAATGACTTAATGTTGAAAGAAGAAGTTCTTGGTGTTAAGAGTATAAGTTACTTAAGTTTAAAAGTGTAAAACTTGATTTGATAGCAAAAGTATTCTTGGAGTTCAACTCCCTAAAATTTCATGAAATGATTCTTTTTATAAAGAATAGATGTATGTAGTACTTTTGGGTTTAATCCCCTAACATTTCATGATTTGAGTCTTCTTGTAAAGAAGTGAATGTACGTAGTACTTTGGGTTCAACTCTCTTACATGACGTGATAATGCATTGGTTGTATTAAAAGGAAAGATGTGGTAGTGCTTTAGTTTTCTAAAATGAAAGATGTTATAATGGTTTTATGGGAAGTTGGTTATAACAGTTTGTGGAAAGTCAAGAGATAGTATAAAAGGTTATAAGGAAATCATATGAGAATGTCCATGATTAAGTCCTTAATATAGTACATGAAATGAAAGTGCCTTGAGTTTTAAAGTGATAGTTCATTATGTGTGTATGGTACATGACTTGTTGGTACCTAGGTTTGTCTAAAACGAAGGTTCATTATATGTGTTTGGTACATGATGTTTTGGTACCTTGGCATAGCTAAATGAAAGATTTTATATGTGTTTGGTACATGATGTTTTGGTACCTTGGCATAGTTAAATGGAAGATTTTATATGTGTTTGGTACATGATGTTTTGGTACCTTGGCATAGCTAAATAGAAGATTTTATATGTGTTTGGTACATGATGTTTTGGTACCTTGGCATAGTTAAATGGAGGATTTTATATGTGTTTGGTACATGATGTTTTGGTACCTTGGCATAGATAAATGAAAGATTTTATATGTGTTTGGTACGTGATGTTTTGGTAACTTGGCATAGTTAAATGGAAGATTTTATATGTGTTTGGTACATGATGTTTTGGTACCTTGGCATAACTGAAATGAAAGTTTGTATATGTGATTGGTACATGAGATGTTGGTACCTTGGTTTTTTTAAGAAGGGAAAGTTCGCGGCCCTAAATTAATCATAAGCTTCCTATTTTAAAACGAAAAAGTTTACTCTTATTATTCTCATTGTTAAAAAGGCACAGTGTACTGGTAGTCGGTTGATTATTATATTACATGCCGGCAGTGATGTGGGAATTCCACGGGCATGCTTATCTGATGATGGTTGTATATTATACTTGTTATATGCTGACAGTGATGTTGTATTCCACGAGCATGCTTCTGTGATATTATATGCTGAGGGCAGGTGTCCCGAATTTTGACATGACTTTCATATTTGAATGTGGTACAGATAAAAGAGTACAATGATACAAGGTCTGATTGGCTCGATTTTATATGACACGGTAGATCTCGGTATTTGATTTTCATACTTGCCCCGCCATCACTTTGTACGCTTATGATCTTATTTGTTGTACTTTACTCGCTCCATACTTAGTACTGTTGCATCGACTTCTTCTGGCCGCTCATGTCCGCAGTCTAGGTACTCGGCCAGGATCCGTGAGCTTAGGATCCTTGTTCAGCATTTTGGGATAGCTCCAATGTTCCGGATCTTGTCATTATGGCTAGGTATATTCAGGGGTACGGCGGGGCCTTGTCCCGTCGCAATTTACTGTCAAAATCTTAGAGGTATGTATTCATATGTGGGCTGGACTGGTGTGAGTTGTAATTACATTGTTGTACAGTTGTAGTCCCATTCGGGCGTAATATATTATGACAGCCTTATCGGCTTTGCCTGTGTTTTAAGAAAAAAAATGATAAGTGTTATTTATCTTCCGCAGTTTACTTGTGTTGTATGAATAGAAGGGTGCTCAGGTAGGGCATCAGTCGCGGGCCCGGGGTTCGGGGCGTGACAAGGAGCCTTGCAGGTGCACTTCAGTATCTCACTTTTACAAGACCATACATTGCTTATGTTGTTCAGACGGTATGCCTATTCATGCATGCCCCAGAGAGTCTCATTTCACTGTTCTTAAGCGTATCATCTGATACATTAAGGACACACTTGATTATGGTTTGCACCTATACCCCTCTGCACCAAACATGTTGATCTCTTATACGAATGCAGATTGGGCAGGGTGTCCGGACACGCGACGCTCCACCTCCGGCGTTTGTGTATTTTTAGGGGATAATCTGATTTCTTGGTCTGCCAAGCGACAAGCTACCCTATCTCGTTCCAGTGCCGAGGCGTTGCAAACGTGCTAGTTGAGATTTGTTGACTCAGAAATTTACTGTTTGAACTTCAGTGTCCTTTGCGTCAGACATCTATTGTGTACTGTGATAATATCTCTGTCATCTATATGTCTCATAATCCGGTTCAACATCAGCGAACCAAGCACATTGAGATAGACCTACACTTTGTTCGTGAGAAAGTTGTGCTAGGCCATGTCAGAGTGTTACATGTTCCCTCATCCTATCAGTATGCAGATATATTTATCAAAGGACTTCCCATTCAGTTATTTCTTGACTTCAGATCCAGTCTCAGCGTCCGGTCTCCTCCCGCTCCGACTGAGGGGGTGTGTGAACGTGTGAAACATAGTGTGTATAGTCAAAGTAACAATATTTCCTACCCATAATTAGAATATTTCCATATATTATGTAAATATAATTATGGTAAGACTATGATTCCTCTTGTGATTAGGTTTAGGATTCCTATTGTAAAAGGAATAAATATTGTACACTATATATACTTTGATATTAATGAGAAGACTCCCTAAGAGAGATTAATATCATCTCACAATAAGAATATGTATAAGTAAATAAAATAAGAGCACTTAAAATAAAATAAAACAAAAAAGAAATATTTAACTATCAAGGCTTATAACCATATAAATAGACTTTAGTAGTTCTTAAAAAGTAACACTATATTTCTTTATATTGTAAGTAACACTAATATATTATCACAACTCATGTGAATACATTACTTTAGACGTGATATATAGAATGTGGATTAAAGATGTATGCGTTCGATGTTATCATGACAAAATTAATTGTTGATTTCGGCATTGTTACCCATATATGTAATGTATTATTGTTAAACATATAAATATTGTCACATGATAATCTCGGGATAATTGCTATGAAGAGCAAAATACTCTTAATAATTACTCGTTCTGTAATATTTTAATATTTTTTTAGAAGTGTCTGAGTTTTTTTAATAATTATTTGGTATCTGAAATAAATTGACTCAATTAATTTAGATTTGAAATGCGTAAGGCGACGAGCAATTTAATAAACTAAGACAAACTCATATTTACCTTAAAGCAAAATATTGTTTACTTTCAAATATAATAACAAAAATCTTACAACATGCATACAAGCTCTATCAAATTTCACATTTTTTTTTTGCAATTATTGAATTATTATTTTATTGTTTGTAATTATTCATTAATGTGCATCCCTTGAGCTTACGTTGTCATTAATAGAGTGAGATATTGATGATAGCGCGTAACTCTCAAAATAGTCTCGACTAATGATCATCGAGAATGGGATATTGATGATATGATATAAGTCGACATGCGGTCTGCATCATATTCTTAGAGAACGTAGTATGTCTCACCTGCTACTAGTAATGATTACTAGTGATGGACACATGAATACTTTTGGAAAGTATTGGTATACTCTGTTGATAAACTATTTGTTATGCATGTCTAGAGTATTATCAGCGTGTGGGAGATAAAAGTCGTTTGACTTGAGGTCAATACACACCTGATTTACTTTGACCCTGTCATAAGCTTAAATTCCTTATAGGATAAGATACGACTTGTGTTGGGTGCATTACGATGTGAACTAAGATGGTAGTTGAGAAAAGAATATGATTCATTCCTCGATTGGATATTTGAGAGAACACTCAACTTCTTAGTGATATTAGGTCGACCAAATACTTGGAACATGCAAGAGACATATTTAGAATATGGTCTAGTTGTCGACTAATATAAATGAGAATAAGTGATCAAGCCATTTGAATAGACACATGACAAATCCTAAGCTTGATCGAGTGTATCGCGAATGAAATGAATTTATCATCTCACATAAAGGTTATGTTTGCTGGATTCATGTAAACGTACTTCACATATTGAGTTCGTCATACGACGTAGTCTAGGAGTTTCATATGGACCTTAATTGGATTAATGTCAATATGTGAAAGCTTATAGGGTCATACTATGTCGATTGTCTCTTCGATCTAAGGGTGTATTGAGAAAGTATTGAATATTCGATTTGGAATCGAGATATTTAAATTGATAATAACTATGAGATAATTTCTATTTGATGGAAATTATTTAATTCAGTCAAAATTGGATTTTGGATTTAATTAAACGTGCTGAATATATATATATATATATTGACGAAACGAGACGTAGCGAGTCACTTACCAGCCGAGTCATGATTACGAGCCGCCGTGATGCCGACCGACAATGAGCCCAATGATCGGTCCATCGCACTGTTTTTTGTCAAGCTTGGAGCCTAACCCTAATCTAATTATTGACCTAATCTATCTTATATAAGCATCACTGCCCATAAGTTTTACATACTAATTGAAAACCATTTTCTAGACTTAGAGTTTAGAAAATAAACTCTCTCAAACCTCTATAAAGATTTCCTGACTTTCTTGAAAGAGGAATACACTTCAGCATAGTGCTTGCAATCGAAGGGGCAACCGCGTGTAATTCCTAGGTGGAGATTCCAGATTAACAACCTATAAGTTTTATTGTTTAAAGTCTTTATAGGTTTGATTGTCATATAACCATATCAGAATGAATTGTTGGGGTAAGTAAGCAAAATTTTAAACTTATGTTGTGTCTTACTTATATGTTTTGAACCCAACAAAACCCTATAGTGGTATCAGAATTCATGCTGGTTCAATAGTTATATAACAACTGAATAACATAATAATATGGATTAAACATAAAATTGGTTTTCAAACTAAATTAAAACAAGGCGTTTTGAAATCCTACATACCTTGACTGAACCGTTAACCTTTTGAAGTCACCCTAAATTATCAACTACGCTAAATCGAGGAAGTCGTTCCATTCTAACTCGAACTAAGCCAAGTGCAGATAATCGGTTCATTGCGAACATAGTGCATGATGAAGAACGGGTAGGAATGGATGATTGTAAATATGTGTGTTATTGATATTGGTAGGTGGTGATAAATGATCTGTGATCTGATCCCTAAATTGGATTTAGGGTTTGGACTATTTTTAAAAAATCAACACGAATACGTTTTGTCAGGACGTCGGTGCCAACTAGGGTTTCAAGGCGGTGTCGCGACTCTATAGTGGAGCGATGCGGCACCTGTCACGGTGAAAAGTAGGAGATGCGACTCTTATCCAAAATCCGTGATTAAAGCTTCGTTTTAAAATTCCGGACTTACTAGAAGTAGGCGCCACAACTCCATGGTGGAGCGTCGCGACCCTAATACACAATAAAAGTTGAAAGGCTTCTGTCATGCCTATGTCGCGACTCCATGGTGGAGCGCCACAGTTCTAATTCATTGCAGAAGTCGAAAAACTTTTGCTTCACTGGCGTCGCCACCCTAATGATTGAAACCGCAGCGCCACCTGTCCAGAAAATAAAAAAAATTAAATTTCAGAATGTTTAACCCACAATTATTATTATACAATATATTATTTGATAAATATACTGTTTATGTGCTAATTGTCAACATGTTTGTCATTTAAATTACTAAAATAACGTCCGCAAATAATTGTTTGGGTAGACGACTCCCAATATGTGTTTAAACAGGTTAATATCATGCTTGGGAATTTGGTACTCAATATGTGCTTGGGAAGTAAATTGAGTGTCTCTGTCGGAAATGATGGAAATAGGAACCCCGTGCAATCGCACTATCTCTCGGATGTAGATCCTGGCTAACTTCTCCGCGTTATAAGTAGTCTGAACCGGAATGAAGTGCGCAGACTTAGTCAACCTATCCACGATAACTCAAATCGAATCAAACTTGCCCAGAGTCTTTGGAAGACCCACCACGAAATTCATAGCGATCATTTCCCATTTCCATTTTGGAATGGGCATCCTCTGCAGCACACCACCTGGTCTCTGGTGCTCATACTTAACCTGCTGGCAATTCAAACATTGAGCAATAAACTCCACAATGTCTCTCTTCATTCTACCCCACCAATAGTGTTGCCTCAAGTCACGATACATCTTTGTTGCTCCTGGATGAATGGAGTATCTGGAACTATGAGCCTCTTTCAATATCAACGGAATCAAATCACCAACTCTAGGAACGCAAATGCGCCTCTTAATCCTCAAAACACCATTCTCATCAAGAATAGCCTCTTTGGCTTCTCCTCTTAGCACTTTATCCCGAATCTTGCACAATTTCACATCCTCAAACTGATGGGCCCTAATACGCTCTAAAAGAGATGACCTCGCCTCCACACAAGCTAGAACCTTACCAGGTTCCGAAATATTGAGTCGGACAGGTACTAGAGGCCCGCAGAATCACCTTTCACGATGATGAGTTACCTGCTGAGGGCGTCAGACACAACCTTGCATTGAATATCACCATCCAAGTCGCAGACAAGATTGTTTCAACAAAGGTCGATTGACGGAGGCTCACCACAACATTTGTCCCACGACGACATCGTTGAAATCGGGGCATCGTAAGAAAATTCGTGAAAGTCATATCGAGTCAAAGGTTTCGACGAGTCCATAGGGAGTCGGCGAATGGACCTCACATCGCGGATCGGACCGCAGTAATTGTGGAATTTCAAATATCGATATTGCTACATGTTACAACTCGCTGATAGGAAGGCCATGGATCCACGAGGCCGATGCGATCCGCCCACCTTGCATCGCTTCAAAGTTTATATGGAATCACAATGAAGTGGTAGTATTTGGAGATAAAAGGAAGCATCAACACCGACATGCAGCCACATGTAAGACGTGAAATACTGGATGGTTTGGTTTTTCATATTAATGAGATCAAGAGAGCAAGCAGGTCCGGCCGCAGCACGCCACGTTCTCTCAAAATGGTACAAGGAAATGTTAAGAAATGGATACGAGCCCGCAAAGGTCTTCGAGTCGATGAAGGGGGATCACGAGCCTATCCATTGTTTGGGAAGAAAGACACTTTTGGTTTGGGGTACCACCACTTCAAGGATTTGGTGACCACGAACCTCCGGAAGGCGGATACATTCCTCGCTCGCGCCCATTCCGCCTCTTGAGCGAGTCATTCACAAAGCCTACACCATCCATACGCCGAGAGAAGATGACCTGCATGACCTTGCGCAGGCGGTTCCGTGTCGCTCATGCGCGATGACGAGGCGATTGTTGCATGATCGCAGGAGATCACGCGAGGAGCTCACCATTTGGGATGCAGAGCACGGATACATACCGAGTAATCGACTTGCACTCGCCCCGACCGTCCGAGAAGCTTGGTAGAATTTATGATTAGTTCTAGCAGTGTGACTTTTTATCTAGAAAGAAAACAGACTTGCATTTATATTTCTTAATATGTTTTTAATCTCGCAATTTTACTTTCATCATAAATTCCAGGATATTTTTGCAGCTTTAAAAGATTTTGTCTGTGTTAAAATTAAATTCTTTAAGCATTTTTCTTTCAGCGATCATATTAATAAACCTGTTGATAATGCGAATATGACATGTAATGAGACCAACGAACAAAGTTCAAATGGCGAGTATAACCCCGAGGAACAAGAAGAATGTCCGCAATCAGAACTTAGCCAAGAGCTGGAAAACTTTGAGAATAGGCCTAAACCAAATTTGGAAGAAACAGAGTTAATAAACTTAGGCGATGAGGGAATTGTGAAAGAAACTAGAGTCGCTACCACCTAAACGCACACGTAAGAAGGAGTTGATTGAGCTCTCAAACAATACACCGACGTGTTTGCTCGGTCATACGAGGACATTCCGTGCTCGAGTACGGACATCGCCGCACAAAGTTGCCTATCGAGCCATCTTATCTCCCCGTGAAACAAAGGCCGAGAAAATCAAACCGTATACGAGTTTGAAAGTCAAAGAGGAAGTGTCTAAACAGCTTCGACGCAAAGGTAATTCGAGTTGCAAAGTATCCTACTTGGTTAGCAAATATTGTGCCAAAGAAAGAAAGACGGAAAGGTCCGAGTCATGCGTGGATTACAGAGACCTCAACAGAGCCACCAAGGATGACTTTCCTCTTCCAAACATCCATATACTCATCGACAACCGTATGGCATGAACTACAATGCTCGCCGATCGCTCACGTTATCATCGATCCTTATGGCAGAGGATGCAGAAAAGACAAGATTCACTACTCCCACGTGGTGTACTATTATCGAAGTTATGTCGCTCGGTCTCGAACGCAGCGCCACCTACATGAGAGCCATGACTACCATCTTCCATGACATGATTCATAAAGAAATCGAGGTCTATGCGACGACGCCATCATCAAATCGCGAAAGGCGGAGGACCATTTGGCAAACTCAAGAAATTTTTCCAACGACTAAGACAAAGATAACTTGAAGTCAACTCGCAGCATGCATTTGGTGTTCCGCAGGTTCGCTGGTTTTATAGTGAGCGAGAGGATCGAGCTAGACTTCGAAAATAAAAGCCATCCAAGAGTTACCTCCGAAAAGCAAAAAGGACGCGATGAGCTTTGTCGCCTCAACTACATCAAAGAGTTCATAGCCCGCCACCGTGATACGCGAGCCGATATTCAAATTGTTGAAAAGGATGCACTACCAAGTGGACAAATGATTGCCAATGTGCTTTGACGTAATCAAAGAATACCTTTCTAATCCGCCGCTTCTAGTACCGTAACCGGAGACCTTTGCTACTCTATTTGTCCGTGTTGGAAAATGTTGACGCGTGGCTGGGCAACACGATGAAACGGAGAAAAGGAGCAGCCATATACTATTCGAGTAAGAAGTTCACAAAGATACGGCTCGTTATACTCCGAACGCATTTGTCGCAGATTAACTGGGTCGCCTAAGTTCGTGCATTATCCGTCAAAGATACACTACTTATCTCATTTCGAGGACGGATCCGCTAAGTATATCCTTCGTAAGCCCATGCCCACCGGAAAACTAGCGAAATGACAAATTATGTCGAGCGAGTTTGACATCGCTTCACGCCACGCAGAAGCCGTAAAAGCGACAGCATTAGCCGATCATCTTGCCGAGAACCCACCGATGAGTACGAGCCCTTCAACCTATTTTCCGATAAGAGGTATTGTTTGTCGGAGAAGATATCTCGCAGGATTACCCGGTTGAGGATGTTTTTCGATGGAGCAAAGAAATTTCAAAGCGAGTCGTGATTGGAGCGCTTTGGTTTCAAACAGTCAAGATTATCCGATTCCGCTAAGCTCGATTTCCATGCACCAACAATATGGCGAATACGGCTTGCATATCGGGCTCGTAATGGCCGTAGATATGACATACAAGAGTTCGGGTCATAGGCGATTCAGACTTCATCGATCCATCGTGCATGTGAACGGGCAACCAAGAATACGAAGATACTTCCCACCGCTTACGTGGAAGGAATTACGTAAGAGGTTCACCACATAGAATTTAGGCATGCTCCAAGGATCCGTAACGACTACGACGATTGGCAACCTTATCCTCCATGATTCAAAGATCCTGGACAAGAATTACATCGATCCAATCACGTTGAGCGGCCGGAGCAGCCGCTTATCGCTCCCATATGTATTTAAGAAACGGACGAATCCACGGTACCACGACATCAAAAGGTACCTCAAAGCAGAGAATATCCGTATGCATAACCAACATCCGTAAGAAAACACTTCAAGACTAGCAAACCATTTCTTCGAACGGGAAATTGTACCAAGGACTCCAGATCCGGGCTTATTGAGATGTCGATGCTCAAGAGGTACAAGCTAGTAGAAGAGATACACTGAGGACACGCTGGGCCTCATACGAACGGCTTCACTTTGGCGAAAAGATTCTCATGAAAGAAAGTTATTTTGGATGACGATGGAAACAGATTGTATCCGCTTTGTGCAGTAAATGTCGCAATGCCGATTCACTGAGATTTGATTCGAGTACCTCCAAACGAACTTAATGTAACGAGTTCTCCCCGCCATTCGCACTGGGGCATGGACGCCATCGCCCTATCAAACCCACGCTCAAACGGGCACGATTCATCCTCGTAGAATTGACTATTTCACTAAACGGTGGAAGCATCATCACACGATCGCTGATTTAAAAGGTGCGCGGTCGACTTCGTCGCAACAACATCATTTGCCGATTGGGATTCCCGAATCAATCGCGACCGATAACGGAACCAATCTCAACAAGAATTACGCGTGAGATATGTGGAAATTTCAAGATCACGCACCGTAATTCCACTGCATCGACTCGTACGAATGAGCAATGGAAGCGTACCAACAAGAACATCAAGAGGATATTGCGCAAGATGATCAAGAACTACAAACATTGGTACGAATTTGCCTTTGCGCTTTGGGTTATCGCACCACAACTGGACTTCTACCGGGCAACGCCGCATCTTTCGTGTATGGAATGTGTCGTATACCAGCAGAGGTGGAAATACCATCGCGTTAAGAATCATCCAAGCCGAGCCGAGCGACGCCAGCCGATACGGATCGTTACGAGCAAATACGCTGACGACGGTAAAAAGCGTCAACGCGATCCGCATGGGCACAGATCGAGCGTAATGGCTAGAGCTTTTAACAAGAGAGTAAGGCCAGCGTTATTCAAGCCGGACAATTGGTTTTGAAACGATATTTCCGAATCAAAATGGTTAAAGGAAAGTTCGCACCAATCGCGCGGCCCTACACGGTCCACCGAGTATTGGCTGGAGGGCTCTAATCTTAGCCGAGATGGACGGCGAGGTATGGCCCAAGGCTATCAACGCAGACGCAGGAAGAGATATTACGCCTGTGAGTATTTGTCTTCCGTGTAATCCCCTTTATATTGTAAAAGCCGCATTCCCTGCTGATACGACAGAGCCCATATGGTCTCGCCACGCAAATCAAAAGCCCTTTACTTGTAATCGAACTACGCAGACTGATTCCTCGGCGGATACGCAGACGCCATATCGGCTTCGTCCCACCTTTAGAAAATCCCAATTTCTCTTTTGCTTGTAATCAACTACGCATGACCGATTCCTCATGATACGCAGGCGCCATATCGCTGGGTCCCACTTTTAGAATTTTACCCAATTCCGCTTGAATGAACTACGCCATGACCGATTCTCACGTGGATACGTAGCGCCTAAATCGGCTTCGGCCACACCGTTAGAATCTCCCATTTGTCTACAGCAACAAACGTGTTCGGGTTATTCCAAAAGCGATACGAGCAATTCATCACGGTTAAGTTCCGCCACGCGACACATAATGAAATCGAGACGCCTTTGCGCACTCGCGATAAGGCAATAACAAGGACTCCAAAGGATGTTTGTTTGGTCGAAATACATGTCATATTCGCAAATTAGACGCAGGCTTTTACATTTTTCGCATATCATATAAATGTTTATTTCTAAAGATGTTTTGCATACTTCATGAAAACATTTCATTTTGGAAAATGCTTTGAACACCACTAAACATCTCAAAGAGGTCGACAGGTTGCAAATCCAAACAGCCGTATACACTGACATCAAGGGACAAGGCGCTAAGTCGATACGAATCGACTCCCAAAACTCACAAATTTTCTTCGAGCGCATGTCTTTTCATATTAATGTATGTAAAGTGCAATACAGAGACAGTAAAATACTAAAAGGTTTCTTCATATTAGCGTATAAAGCAAAGCAGCAGAAAGAAAAGCGGGCATCAATAATCAGAATAAAGTTCAGAGGCCCGCAACAAAACCTAGCGATCAACTCTGCATAAAGTCAAATTGGCAACTCGCGATCACGCCCAACAAAGGCATCATGACAATTCATGGCAGATTTAGCATGTCCGCAAGGACAACATCTCGCATTCATTCGCGACGTGACTACATCTCACCCATAAAATTGCACTTCTCATATACATTCATCATTTCGTTTAAACAGGTATACACTAACGTTTTTCTCAAGCTTAGCTTGCAGGAGCATTTATTCTACAGGAGCAGCAGCCGATACGCCCCGCAACGACGTTATCGCGATTGCGGTCAGTGCAACGACACCATCAAGATTGCGTTTACGCAACGCGCCAAGAAGAATACGCCCGCATAACGACGCGACGATTGCGTCCATGCAACGACACCATCACGCGTTTCACGCAACGACGCCAGAAAGAATACGCCCAGTAACGACACCATCAAGATTGCTGTTTACGCAACGACGCCAAAGAAAGAATACGCCCAGTAACGACAATCAAGATTGCGGTTCAGTAACGACACCATCAAGATTGCGTTTACGCAACGACGCCAAGAAGAATACGCCCAGTAACGACGTTATCGCGATTGCGTGTCCAGTAACGACACCATCAAGATTGCGTTTACGCAACGACGCCAAAGAAGAATACGCCCAGTAACGACGCGATCGCGATTGCGGTCCGTGCAACGACACCATCAAGATTGCGCCTACGCAACGACGCCATCAAGAATACGCCCAGTAACGACAACGCGATTGCGGTCCAGTAACGACACCATCAAGATTAAGGCTTCACGCAATGACGCCAAAGAATAACACGCCCAGTAACGACGTTATCGAAGATTGCGTTCAGCAACGACACCATCAAGATTGCGCTCACGCAACGACGCCAAAGAAGAATACGCCCGTGCAACGACGTTATCGCGATTGCAGGTCCGTGCAACGACACCATCAAGATTGTGTTCACGCAACGACGCCAAGAAGAATACGCCCGTGCAACGACGTTATCGCGATTGCGTCCAGCAACGACACCATCGCGACGCGCCTACGCAACGACGCCAAAGAAGAATACGCTTCAGTAACGACGCACGATTGCGGTCCGTGAAACGACACCATCAAGACGCGCTCACGCAACGACGCCAAAAAGAATACGCCCGTGCAACGACGCACGCGACGATTGTGCAACGACACCATCAAGATTGCTGCTTACGCAACGACGCCAAAGAACACGCCCAGTAACGACGTTATCAACATCAGGTTCAGTGCAACGACACCATCAAGATCGCGCTTCACGCAACGATGCCGCCAAAGAATACGCCCAGCAACGACGCGATCGCGATTGCGTCCAAGCAACGACACCATCAAGATTGCGTTTACGCAACGACGCCAAAGAAGAACACGCCCAGTGCAACGACGCGACGATTGCGGTCTGCAACGACATCATCAAGATTGCGCCTACGCAACGACGCCAAGAGAAAGACGCCCGCATAACGACGTTATCAAGACAACAAGTCCGAAATGACGCTTATCATCTAAGATATCACATCTACGCAGCGATTCATTTCTATATTCTCAAAATTGCACTTTTCTCATTCATGCTTTATTATTCGCCTTAGCGCATGCACTAACTCTTTCGAGCTTTAGTCTACGTGACAACGCAGCAAGCGACAACGATCCGCATTCACAATCGCAACACGCCCGCAAGCGGCGAAATCACAAAGATTTGCAAAGATCGCATCAACACAGCAGCATCACATTTTTGCAGATAACCTTTTTACTCACAGCTTGCATTACTTTTAAAATTATACATCATCATTTTTGCCTTAACGCATGCACTAACCGCTTGTTCAAGTCTTAGCACGCAGGAGCAGTGAGCACAACGTGGATTTTCTCTTACAAATAACCGGCAATTTGTCGGGCCAACCTTCCCAACGAACGGCGTAGCGCCTCGCCGCTTGGCCCACTCGCCCATATCATCATGTAACCCAAAGACCACAAGCCATAGCAAGACACCCTGTGTTCAAACCCGCTTATTTTATTTTATTCTTTACACTACCTCAAAGGTCGCCATAACTCGACATCGACAATTTTGAGTCCGCTAAGTAGCCCGCTTCTGTTTTGACTGTGTAGTCCAGTTGTCGCCATAACTCGACATCGACAGCTTTTGAGTCCGCTAGCCCGCTCGTGTTTTGACTGATGTAGCCCAAAGGTCGCCGTGAATCTCGACATCGACAATTTGAGTCCGCGTTAGCCCGCCCGCGTTTGACACGGTAGCCCAATGTCGCCATAACTCGACATCGACAATTTTGATTTTTGCGCCTCGTCTACCTGCCCAACATTTTTTGCAATTCTGAGGATCGAGACAAAATTGGCTATGAGTCAACGTCTTTGTCCGAAGATTCTTCCATCATCTCCATACAAAGAGGGACAGCTGTTGACACCCAATTTTGACCCTCCCGTCCAGTCATTAACTATAAAATTAGACTAATTTTGTAAAAATAATTTTTATGATTTTTCATAATAAAAAGCAGCGATAAAATATAAATACAGGCATAAATAAACAATTTAATAATGACATCGCATCTTACGTAGAGTTTTAAGCACTTAGAGTCCCGCACCCGCATTAATTAATTTTAAGCCCTGTCATTATTCTTAATTAATAATAAGTACATAAATAAATAATTTAGAAATGACGTCGTGTCAAGTAGCATAGCCGCATTTATTAATACGCCAGAGAATTTCATAATCATTTGTATTTTAAAATCAATTTAATCTAATACATGCATTTAATAACGTCGCATTTATAAAAAGCTTTAAACGATTCTTAAATATCATACTTGCATTTAGCATTTAAATAATTTAATCTAAACTCAATTCATTTTTAATTTAACTTCGCAATAATGCATAATAATAAAATTTAAATAATAGCGCCGTATTCTAAAGTATTAAGCATTAACTAAGTAGCGCGTCCGTCTTTATTTTTATCTCAATAATTAGACTAATTTAGCACCTAAATAATTAGACTAATTTAGCACCTAAATAATTGACTAATTAAATAGCACCTAAGACTAACACTTAACTAATACACTAATTAAACCTACCACCTTTCTGCCCAACGCCCGTAATTCGCAAATTCACACCCATAGCCCGCGAATTCAAAATTTCACTACCCCCTCATTAAACCAATTACCACGCCCACCCCCCACCCCACTCCCCGTCGTCCCTCTCAATAAACCTTCCCCTGAACCTACAAAACCCGAGGAACCGCCGCGTTTCCCCCCCCCCCCCCCCTTTACACACAAATCTCGCCGGATTTTTAGGGGGAAAATCCGGCGACCTTCCTTTCCCATACCAGTGCCATGCAAAGTCAAACCTAACTTACCATAACTTGAATATATCCTTACCATTTGCATCGTACCCCAATAAGCACAAAATCAGCACAAAATCGAGTACGAATCGAACGAAATCCCTCCAGAATCGTGCCTTGATTACTTACCAACTTGGAACCCAAAATCCTAATTATAAATATAGAA
Organism: Przewalskia tangutica; assembly: GCA_029844215.1. Taxonomy (NCBI): domain Eukaryota; kingdom Viridiplantae; phylum Streptophyta; class Magnoliopsida; order Solanales; family Solanaceae; genus Przewalskia; species Przewalskia tangutica. Next base: position 135,265,865 of record CM056718.1, on the reverse strand, counting down.
CCACCATGCATGCAATAGGCATCGGGGATTCATAGAGAGATTCGGGAATTCAGAGACTCAAGAAATTAGCAATCGAGGAGCAATAAAGATCCTAAAAACAAGAGCGGCAAAGAAGAATAAGTTCAACAAAACCTTTCTTCTTCGCAATACTAGTCCAGAACCAGGCAAAGTTCCATTCCCTTGTTATCGCATAAGGACAAACCTCCGAGTGGAATCGACGACTTGATACGTGGCTTCGGTTCGCTGCCCGGAAAAGGTAATAATCCATTCCTCCTCGACTCGCTCATTTTGTATTCTCGCGTGAATTCGTCAATAGTGTTAGTTCATTCGTGTGTTTCTGTATTTGCTTGAATGCTGTGGGATGAGCAAAATTCAGAAGGTTACCAATAAGCTTGAATTGTGTTGTATGATTAGCTGTGGTTCAAGTCTGTCTTGTTAGTTTGAATGTAGTTAATTAAGTATGACCACAATAAGTCGGGATATGGGTGGTTAAACTGTCCAGGGATTAGTTTGGCATGTTAAAGTTGGTTGCAACCATTACTTGTTCAATATCTGGTTAAATAAAGGCTTGTTGTAGGACAAATCTTGTTCATATACAGGTTATCTAGTTGACTTGAAATCTGGTTTGAAGCTTATTTAGCCATATGCAATCTGCCTATATGGTCTGGTGTTTGTTTTATTATGAAGTCGTAATAGTTTTGGTTTAATCTAGGCTGCATGATTTATGCAATATCCTAAATCCATGAGTTTAAGCTAATAGAGGATACGGACTGTCTAGCATAATCTACGAATGATGATCACGTCCCTTTACCAAGAACTATACCGCCGAGCCAATCATAGGCATCATATTTTCTTTAAACTCGTGCTTAGATATAACCAATTAAGAGTTCGATCTTTCAGATGCATCTTCCGCAAGTTCGCTTTCTAAGAAGCATGTATTGAGCTATATCTATCCCCTGCATGTTTAAAACAGAGTACGATAAGGAACTGGTTCTATATAATTGTTAGTTCTAAACTTAGTATGATGACTGGAATTAAAATGTTTTCTTGTTCAAGCATGTCATGAACTGTTTCATGAGAGGTTCCATGTCCCAAGTCTTGTTTTGAATTTATTTGGTTCCTGTTATTCTGTTTAATAATGCGTTTTGGTCGTATTTAGATCTAAATAATATGCTATTAAGGTGTTATGGAAATCTATACTTACTAGTCAAAGTATACTGCTTAAGCTAGTTTATTTTATACATTAGGTGTAGTTTGATCATTCTCAAAATTCTGTGCTATTGTTTATCCCCACTCGAGAAAGGATCCATTGTATTCTCTTAATTAGTCTTTTAGACCACAATTTAGTTTCACCTAAAGTCATTTTTCTTAAAAATAATGGTTGTTCTTCCGGTACATGTAACCTGCGAACTTGTTTTACCTGCAAAATTGATTTCTATTAATATTAAGCCTGCTGAACCAAACAATTTGCTTTAAGAATCCTTTTTTTTTTTTTTTTTTTTTGAGATTGCATAAATGATTACCTTTTCAACCTTGGTCCAGTAGTGGTTCAGTTTGTATGTGGCTAGCGATGTGCTTAATTTTAGTTCAGGTTGTGTGTCATCGTGTCCAACTTTCTTCCCGTAAACAATTCTATAAGTCTTAAGTGTGCGGTATTTCGTTGGTTTCTCTTCTAGTTATTGAAGTTGGTTTAAATTTGCTCATGTATCCTTGCTTCTGGAAATCGAATTTTGAGGCCAAACATAGTGCATTTTTTTTTCTCGCCCATTAAATTATGTATTTTATGTTCGTTTGGATCTGTTGGTTCGTTTTGGGGGCTGCTATAACGTTAAAAATATATGTGTGTAAGTGTAACTTCATTTGAGTATTTCACTTTAGTGGTTTATTGTTGATAAGATTTGAGATATATACTAATCCTAATCTTCTTTTATTTTCGCATGAAATGCACCGGAGCAACAAAGAGTCTCATGGCGAGACTCATCATGGCAAATTAATACCCGCGTCTATGTGCATTTCTCTGTTCGCATCGGAATTCCAAAGTCGCAGGCGACAGACATCGCCATTCCTCGAGTCCTTTTTGATTATTTTCTACCCCGCCCCCCCATTAATTTATTTGTTGTAAATTATATGTCTAACACTACATTAATTAGTAGGATACTCAAAATAGTTAAACCTCGAGCCAATAAATTATAAAGTAGCTTAACATTAGAAATAAGTTAATTGTTCTAGGCTTGACATGCATGACTAAACTTTTTACCAAATAATATTAAATCTCTTTTGCATTATGCCACATATAAAAAATATTCTTTAAGTAAATGCATACCTTTAATCAATAAATCAACTTTAAAGATAAATGCATACTTTTTTCATATGCATTTATAATGCTTTACAAATGCATGCCTTCATTCAAAAGACTAATTTTACAGGTATACAATAAGTCTTATAAATCCTTTTATGTTAGCAAAAAATGTACTCTTTTATAAAATAATTGCATCATCTTTTAAAACATGCATCACACTCTTAGCATAATAATTACCCTAGGTTTGAACGGACAACCGCAAGTTAGCGGATCCTTTAGGGTGCCTAACCCCTTCCCTTTAGGATAATAAAGAACCCTTACCCAGAATCTCATTAAGTTTAGTAGACCATATAAAATGGAGTTAGTGTTGACTTTAACCTAGTTGACATTTAGGTGTCCTAATTCACCCAAACTAATTAGGTGGCGACTCCAGCACTACCTTTAGCATTTAGCACTTTTAAGCGAACCCTTAGCATTCTAGCAACCCCTTTTTAAACCTTTGTACTTTTAGCACCTTTTAGCATTTGTTGCACTTTAGCATCCTTTATTTAAAATTAATATTTTAGCACTCTTTTCAACACTTTAATCTTTTTAAACATTTTAGCACTTTTATTTTTATTTTCTAACACTTTTTATTAAGCAGGAGTTTATTCATAATGTCGCGGTCGGAAAAGGGCGCGACACCACATATGCTTTCTTAGTTCTGCTCTTGAAGTTGTCAGGGTAACTAATAAGCCTATAACAGTCATCTTGTACATGACCAGTTTTGTGACAATACTCGCATTTAATTAACTTGAAGCAATAAAGCTTGAAATGGCCTTTTAGGTGACAAAAATCACAGTAAGCATTAAGATTGAAAGACTTTTTCTGCTTTCCACCTGAATTTCCCCTTTTTCCATTTTCATTCCTGGATGTGAAGAATGCAACTGCTTCTGCTATTTTCTGCAACAATTCTTTGGCTCTCTTCTTGGTTAATCAGTGCATACACCTGATTTAAACTTGGAACCTGCTGCATCATTATTATCTGACTTCTTACTTGGCTATAACTTTCATCTAGTCCCATTAAGAACTGCAACATCTTCTGATATTATAGATGTTTTACAAACTCTACTGCCTTTGGACAACATGAAGGAGGTGGAACAATGGAGTCATATTCATCTCAAAGATCTTTCAACCTAGAATAATACATTGAGACAAACTGATTTCCTTGTATCATAGTGAATATTTTCTTATGTAACTGAAAAGCTCTAGAGTTATTAACTTTGTCGAACCTCTCTTTCAATTCTTCCCAGATTATATGAGAATCAGAATTGAACAACATCCCACTCAATAGGCTTTTATTCACATTTGCCATGAGCCATGAGACTACAATGACATTAACTTATCCCATAACCCAATCAAGTCACCTTGAAAATCCTCCATCTTCACTGTTCCATCAACAAATTCTATTTTATTTTTACCTAGCAGAGCTAATCTCATTGCTCTATAGTTATCCATACCTGTCAAGACAACACCTACCGACAAAGATCCATGTGCATCTGAAGGAAACATGTGTAATGGATGATTGTAATCTATAGTTACACTAGTTGATGCTCCTCACCAGTGTTCTCCATTACTATAGATTTCAATTTAAGAGTTTGAATCTGATTCTAATAGATCTATTGATACATGAATGTCTATGTTACCAAATCACCTTAGATCTTCGAATTTCTTCTTGCATGTGAAGTAAATTCTCTCGATCATCTCCAGTTCTTCAACATAATGTTTAGATCCCTCGAATTTCTTCGTAAAAGAAAATCCCCCGATCTTCAACAATCACCGCTGCTTTGATACCATGAAGAATTCATTGTTCCATTGAGGAACACTTGCTGCAGATTGCAGCTAGCAAATGTGGATTGTCTTCAAGATGTGTGATGGCAGAGTGTGATGACAGAGGAAGAAGAAAGAAAGAGGAAAGGAAGAGAAATGGAGTAGATCGTGCGAGAGAAGAGAGAGTGAGAAATGGACAGAAATGAAAATATGATTTCTTATTCCACAAGTTGTACATACACCATATATTTATACATGTATATTCTTCAATTTAGAATTATCTATGCATTCTATCACATGTCTAATTACAACTAGTTAGTTCCAACTATCAATAACTTCTTCAACTAACTATAACAAATATCTCAACTAACTATAACAAATATCCAACTAATCAATATATCATCCTATATCTTTTACAGTTTTATTCTTATTTTATACTTTTCTGCTATTAGTCAAGAGTAGATTTAGTGGGCATTAATTATCATAGAATAAAACTTCATACAATGTTGATATTCGTTTGTTTTGTTTTGTTCAGACACATGTGTTTTATTTTTATCTTTTACTATTAATAAAATAACCATTAGGGAGTGAAAAACCTAGGGGTCTTAATTTAAAAAAAAAATACAATGTTGATATGTTTGATCAGATTAGTACTTACTTAGCAATATGCTTATGACCAAGTAATTTATCTTTGTTTCCCATTCCACTTGAAGTCAAATGATTACTGAGACCGAATAAAATGACTTGATAAAAATCTGTAGGTGTTTTTTTTCATTTGATATGTGGTCTGAAATAATTAATCTCTTGATTATTCTTATTGATAAAAAAAATATATATATAAGTTACAATAGGAGAATCTTATTCCTACTTTACATCTAAATCATTTTTCTATATGAAGAATAACTATACACTTATATTAATATTACAATCCTAATTAAGGTACAAGACTAATATGGAGAATATACCAAATATACAAACTACACTAGGACTTCACGGATGGGCCTTGGCCCATATTTAACACACCCCTATTTTTTTAATAAGGCTAACTAAAAAAATAGGTGAACTTCCTATTTTTTTAATAAGGCCAAGGAGTCAACAAATAAACTCACAATTTTAAGTTGAAAATAAAAGAGATTTTTATAATCATGTAATATAAAAACAACAATTTTTAAAAATACGGGTATATTTTATAACAAAATCAAAGAACTTCTTAAATAAAATAAAATAAAATAAAATAATCTGAAATTTCAAATCACAACTTATAACACAATATGACATTATTTGATTATAGGTAAAGGAATAAATAGGAAAAACTAATTAAAATATCATATTAGGAAAAAATGTATAAAGAGGTTAAAAAGAGATAATCTGGTGCTAATTAACATTATAACAGAGTAAACTTACTAAATAATAATAAAAATTATTAAACTTTTAAAATTCAATTATACATAGAATTTGAGAAATAAAATAAAAGTTTTTTAAAAATAAGATAGTAGGAGGATGAACTATTAAAAATAATATATATATATATATATATATATATATTAAATATCGATAGATCATATGACAAAATAAATAAAGACTTCTCTATTTATAAAATCTGGAAAAATCCAAAATGACAATATAATATTAGATATTACATTATGTTGATTAAATATAAAACACAGATAAATGGAGAAAAACTAGGAATATGAAGTGTCTTCATAATCCAAAAGAGTTTATAATAAGATTATATAATTTCTGAATAAAAGTGTGTAAGCGAGGCTAGGAATATGAAGTGTTTTCATTAAAAACTTATATTTCCTACACTTTAAAATCATAAGTTTAATCTCACCTACCTTCCCGTTTATGATTGGATTATTGTGAACAACGGCTTAAAAGTTATGGAATTAAGTTGTAATAAAATTGGAATTATGGACAATTCTAAGTAGGTGCAGGAATTTCCCTGGACACCAATCACAAGGGAAGAGGACTAGAGGACTAAACACAAGTACTAGAGGACTAAAAACAAACATGTCACCGTTTCCGACAGAAGATCCTTCATAGGATGATATTGGACACTCAGTCATACATAGCCTACGGGCGACTAGAGTGGGCCAGAATTTTCAGGTCTTAAATTATCTGAAGGACAAAATAAAGACATAAACGAAATTGGACACTGAATCTGCCAAGGCAGCTGGAGTGGGCCAGAGTATCTAGATCACATATGATTCGGTTACACCCTAACCACGGACAAGAGGTTGTTCATGTGAAGCAACACCAACTCTAAAGTAAAAGGGGTTGGAGAGGCAGTCCCCAAAAGGACTTAAGGGAATGTGATCACTCTAAAATGAGGAGATACATGTCCCAAACTTGGTTTCAGGGATGTTATTGGTCAAGCTGGTTTGAGTCTAGTCCAGCAGGTCTGTAATAATTAAGAATGGTACAGTGTGTCTGTAGCCAAGTGAATGATATATTTGTAATCCATGCATCTATGATCTCATAAATTAAGACACGTTAAATTGAAAATCATTCAAAAACTAACTGAGTTGAGATTGTTGCCTTCTGTCAATATAAACCCTCAAAATGAATGTAAGTAGGCGAAGAGGCAAAATCACCTTTCCATTATGTCAAATGAATAGCGAAAGAAGCACCGCTCCTCTAGAACTCAGTCACACCTACATGGGTGATTTGAAGCTTGTACAAAATAGAGGGGGGAGACAAGTACGTTGTGACCTTCGTTGACGATAGTACAACGTATTACATCATTTGTTGAAAAACAAAGATGAAGTTGTTGAAGCGGATAAGCGCTACAAAGCAGAAGTTGAAAAGTCTATGGATTGAGGAATTCGTAGTGATAGAGGAGGAGAATATGAAGCATCATTCATCAAATGACTGCTCCTTACTCACCTCAGTCAAACGGTGTTAGCCAAGCGCAGAGCTGTACACCCAAGATATGTGGGGCAAGGCGATCCTTACCGCTAATGTGATTCTCAACAGAATTCCGCATACGAATAAGGATAACCATCCATGTGAAAGATGGAAAAGATCCCATGTACAGATGTTGCGATATGGGGTGACTTGGAATATCTAAATAGGTGAAGTTGAACATAAGACTGTAGATTGCATATCGACTAGATCTGCAAATAACAGTAGTGTTATCGCATTTTGGTGTCAAAGAATGTTGAATTCTTTGAAGATATCTTTCCTTAATAAGGAAAAATAAGTAATTGCTCGAGGTTAACCAAAACCAGCGAGTGTCTGACTGTCTGGAACTAGGCATTCCAAATCTACAAGACTCGGAAATTGCTGATTATCCGAACTTAATGTTCTAGATCTACAAAACTCAGAGATTCTAGATGTTGAACCGAGACAGAGCAAAAAGAGTGGACAAAAACTTGTTCCAGTCCTTCTAGCTTATATGGTTGAAGATGAGCGATGGACAATTAATAAAGAATTATCATCTCCTGAAGAGTTTCTTTGGAAAGAAGCTACAAAGATAGAAATAGACTCCATCAGATAAAACCATACTTGTGTGATGGTTGATTTTCCTCCGGAAAAGAGCATTTGTGTTGTAAAAATGGATACTCAAATTGAGTACAAAGTAGATGGATCTATTGATGTGTGTAAGGCCTCGGCTACTTGGACATGTGCTCGTATGTGAATAACTTAACATCCAGGGCCACCGCAGTCTTGCGTGATATGGATGTCGAGACAACCTTACTAACCGGAGAGTTGATTTGGTAGACTGTTCGACTTATTCTTGAACTTCTTTTTTGGTCCCTGAAATATTTACATTTTGCTCCTGGAAGTTTTTGATGAAACATAAACAATGAATTTGACTACAGAAACATTGACTCTGAAATTAGAAAGCCAACAGTTGGAAAACCAACAGTATGAAATTGGAAGAAGAAAATGGAACAAACCGAGGGATATGTGGTTCCAAGGCAAGAAAAGAAAGTCTGTCGACTAGTCAAATCTCTGTGTGAGCTGACACAGGCCCCGACGTAATGGCATGAAAACTTTGATAATACTATACTACCAAAAGGTTTCTCCATTAATGAATGTGACAAATGTGTCTACATGAAAGGTAATTCAGACTCGTTCGTCATGATATGCCTTATGTGGACGACATGTTCATTACAGGGAGTAGTCCTAGTTTGATCCTAGAAACTGAGAATATATTGAAACAAAATTTTGATATGAAATATATGGGCATCGCAGATGACATCTTAGGAATTGGAATCTCTACGACATCTAACCGACTGGTCTAACTCCAAGCTCATTTGAGATGTATTTGACAGTCTGATTGAAGTCACCAATAGATATGAATTATAGAATTGATTGGAATCATGGTGGAACCTTATACCAGGAGCGATATGCGCAGGTCACATGTAGTTCAATGTACTTTACACACTACAATCGACTTGGTATCGGCTTACAAAGTAGATAGGTTGAACTAAGGTTCACTGGAAATAATCGATAGAATGCGTTAAATCGGATATGACGATATCTAAAATATTCATTTATCTACTAATTATGGTATTTTAGATGTCTAGTGGTTCTGGGAGAGAACAATGATGCAAACTGGACATCGGACTATAAGAACATCAAAGCCACACATGGGTGTGTGTGGTGGGTCTTTGAAAATCCTCTAAGAAAATTTGCATCGACTGGTTCGTGATAGAATCGGAGTTTATCGCTTTGGACAAAGTATGATGAGAAGTTGAGTAACTTCACGACCTCTTAGAGGATGTCCCTTGATTGGGAGAAACCCGTGCCTTCGTTAGTTCTACACTGTAGGACACGAATGACAGCATCTGGACATATATGTCAGAGACATAAGACCGTATAGCAGTTGATCATCACGAATGAAAACCCAACCTTACTGACTGGAGATCCCAATAATTAGGTTCAATGGAAAAACTAAATCGTAAAGGTTTAGTTGAGCGCTTCGGTGGAAGCAAGAGCACTTCAGATGATGATTTCTGTAAAAAAAACATGAATCCAAAGTCGTTCACACGACAGACCTTAAAGTGCTACCAGAATGATGGGTAGAGGTTAAGTATCCAAAACCATTACTGATCCTCGTCGGTTGAAGCTAGGTTTAGGGAAACTTTTAATGGTGTCTAACATCTGTGAAGTGGGGTATAGCATGATATCTTATAGGAGATCACCTATTTAAGTGTGAGGACAGACCGCCTCAAATGAACACACTTAAGAATTCAAGAAGTGTCCACGGCCACAATGGACAAAATATTAAAGAGGAACAGAGTAAGGAAAATTGTTGTGTTGGTACCGTTGACTTGGCTTACACTAAACACTGATGGTTCAAGACATCACGTTCACCGCGCAGTAAGTAAGTCCGATGATATTCAACTAGGGAAGGTTCAAAGCTATGACTACCTAACTAGATGCAACATCGGTCCGCTGAATGATTGCTAGAAATGCACCTTGTGAGTGCTCCAAAATTTCTTTCAAGAGGGGATTATATGGTACATTATTAATGTGGAATAAAGTTTATCCCATTATTCATGACTCAAACAATTGGGGCCCCGCACATCAAAAATGTCATTTCCACACACGTACACACATTGTACTAAGAATTGTAAATTTCCTTAGTGAAAGAGATATTTGTACGGAAATAAAATATTTGAGACGTAAAATGATGGACGGTTGTTGGCCAAATGACGAGGGTTCCACGTTGGTAAATGAAGAAAGAAGTATGCATAGTGTAAAAATTAGAACGGGTCGGAAAAGGGTCGTGGCTCCACCTTCGGAGGTAGAGTACCACAAAGCTACACCCTTAAGGGTCGTGGAGCCTCCGAGGCGAGCCGCAACACCTCCGAAGCGAGCCGCGATGCTAATTCGGTCCTGAGTCACTGGAGCCGAGGTGCCTCCGAGGCCGAGTCGCGGCGCTTCCAAGGCAGTAGCTGCGACATAATTCCAACCGTTGGGCTAATTTTGGAGACGTTGTGAGGCATTTAATTGTCAATTTTCCTCTATAAATCAGTCATTACTTGGTGGATTGAATGGACATTACACGACATTTAAATGATCATTATTTGGGCTCTTGAAGAGGTCCCTTTTACACTACTAGGAATTGAAGCCTTTGGCTCAATTGTTCAACACTAGCAATCAGAAATTTCTGAATACTTCTTCCTCTCTAGCATCCTTGAAACACTTACAGTTCTTCTCTAGAAACACTTGAGTTTCCTTTGCTCATTTGTTTGTTGTTATTTTATCTTGGGAGACTATTGCTCATTACCGTAAAAGGATATATACGGGGCAATATTGTCTTAAAGACAGAGTGTCATCACTCGACTCAGCAGCGCTCTTGTAACGCTACCAGATTTAGTGTATTTCAAGTTATCAAGATTAAGGAGCTTGTTGCAATTGGATCGAATATTCAAGAACGAAGATCAAGAACTCAAAATTTATTGTTGCCACAACTCTTGTTGGCTACAAGATTGTTAACTATTGTAATTCCTATTGTTTACCCTTTTGAAGCACTTGTAATAGTTATTTACTATTCCTGTACATCCATTGTTATCTCACAGAAATTAGACAGTGTTTAATATTTAGTTAAAATAATATAACTTAATGTGTTCAAACAAACATATCACAATTCGACACGACTAATGCTTTTTACTATTGTTCGCGCATCGTGCGAGTAAATATACTAGTTATTTTTAAAAATAATGGCTTCAGGCGTTGAAACATTGTGAGGCATACACACTATGACATGTCTTCAAAATGTGTTTAATAGGCATAGTATAACTAGAGTTTAAGTGTTCAATAGGAAAAATCTGTAGTTCAAATGTCTAACTAAAAATCTGGACAAGTTTAAAGAAATGCATATGTATTCATCATGTATTATATATATATATATATATATAATATTATCAAATTCGTTATTACATAACAACGAAAATTATCATTTCATGTAACGAGTAATATCATGTGCCCTTACTTGTTATTTAATAATTTTATTGTACTCTTTATTTATTTTTAATAATAACTCTACTCCCTATTTAACTTTGTTTTTGTAACATTATATGTTTATTCTTCAAATTGATGGTGCGTTGTTTATGAAACGACAGAAAATGGTGTAATCAATTCAAATATTGTATTCATCAAAATAATATGATATTATACAATATGTAACAACCATTCAAATACGTATCCAAATATGTTATTAGAAAATGAGAATCATATGACCCTAATTACCATTTTATAGACACTTTCAAACAATTATCTTATATCATAAGACTTTTCAAAACATGGCTATTAGAATCTGAATTCTTAATGTAAAATCAAGCTAAATCTGATCATAATCATAATAAATGATATTGTGCTGATTATAATTACTGAAATTAAGCTAAAGCTAATCTAATCTAATTGATTACAAGATTATACATTTATGGTATCAATAGCCTAGGTAATTCATACCTTAATCAGTCGACCAATTCTTCTCTATCGTCGACAACTCCTGCATCCTCATCTTCATCAAAACACTCCCCTGTTCCGACAATAAGCAACCATGTTTGTTGACCCAACATCCGACCTAAAAACTGCCACCATTTCGGTCACACCATCTTCTTCCGTTCTTATTTCCCACACTGGTAGTATCGAACATCAACAACTTTATCAAAATCACCCTTGATATTGAAAAGGGCCAATATATCATATGATTCTAGACCACACTGCTCTGGTAGTATCGAACATCAACAACTTCACCATTCATGCTAGAGCTTATAAAGTTCTAGACCACATAATCCCTCCATCGACGAAGTCGGGTTCACCCCCATCTCTTCGGGAAACAGATCCTGAATTGTGATCACGCCTTGACGCCATTGTTCTACAATGGATATACAATAGAATTTCAGAAAATATTCTTAACACCATCCTTGAATGTAATTCCACGGCCGAAATCGCATGGAACCGACTAAAGGATATTTTTTCGACAATAAGAATTCTCGAGCCCTCTATATTGAACATGAATTCTTAACAGTTCAGACGGAAAACTTCTCGAATGCATCTTCCTACTGTCAACATCTCAAATCCCTAGCAGACCAGTTATCTAACGTCGACGCCACTGTGTCGAACGAAAGACTCAGATCCGCCATTGCGACACACTTCCCCCATTTTACAAAGCTCGATCTATGCTTGTTTTGGAAGATCACCGGAACCACCACCGACAACTCTGCCTTGCATGTCACTCACGATGATTCCGAGGAAATTAAAGCGAAAATAGAAAGAACAACAACCGAAACTCTACCAACCGCGACAGTAGAGGTGCTGGAGGCAACAATCGTGGCAGAAAAGGGAAGAAAGGAAACGACGATGGTCGTGGAAGTCAAACGCCGACTAGAACGGGAGGAGGTCCGCTGACTGGAATGGGGCGTTATTAGGGCAAAAACAACCTAATTTTAATTATACAACCGACCGGGCGGCGCGGGCTGGGCGCAAGATCGCCCAAATTGGCTCGCTTCTTACCTAATCAGCTGACCACCCAATTTTATAATAAACGGGTCGCAGAAACTGGCCCATTTTAGGGCCCCGACCCCATCAGGCCCACGTAGAAGCAGCTCAGTCGGTCCCCTCCACCTACGCCCCAACCGATATCCAACAAGCCACACATACTCTCTCGATTTCCCCTCCGGGTGATCAATGGTACATGAATACCGGAGCTACATCTCACATGACTGCAAACAAAGGTAATATTAAGTCTTATTTAAATAAGAGCAAAAATCATAACCGTTGGTAGTGGCCATATAATTCCAATTATTAATTGTGGAGATGCATCGTTACCTAAACCCCATCCACTTTTAAAATTGCAAATATTTTACATGCCCCGCAATTAATTTAAAAACTTGTTTCCGTTTGGAAATTTACCGTTGATAATTATGTGTCTTTTGAATTTGACCCTTTCAGATTTTCTGTGAAGGGTTTTCAGATGGAGATGCATTTAATGAGGTGTGACAGCGTCGATGACCTATACCCAATAACCACCGACCCTCATTTTGGAATATCAATACCTACCTTTGCAACTTTATTTCCCGAATTATGGCATAACCATTTAGGATATTCGGGAGCTCTGGGATAAATTTTGGGATAATGTTTTGTCAGTCTTTTTCCCTTAGGAAACAAGTCAAACCGCCTTTTGATGACTCGTTATCACTAACCTCATTGTCATTTGATATTGTGCATAACGACCATTGGTCATCACCTATCTTGAGTTCAGGTGGTCATCATTATTATGTGTTATTTCTTGATCACTTTACAAATTTATTATGAACTTTTCAATTTGCCAATAAATCTCAAGTCTACTCCATATTTATAAACTTTTCTAAACACATCAAAACATAATTTGAAAGGGAAATCAAATGTTTTAATGTGAAAATGGGCGGGAATACAACAATGCGTCATTTCATAAGTTTTGTGAATCACATGGAATGAGTTTTTATTTCCCTTGTCCTCATACATCCTCCCAAAATGGAAAAACCGAAAGAAAAATTCAAACCATAAACAATATCACTCGAACTATCCCTACTCATGCCTTTCTACCTCCTTTATTCTGGAATCATGCACTACAAATGACTACCTATTTGCTCAACATAATTCCCAATAAAAAGCTTGCATATCAAACACCCATAAAAATTCTCGAAAGACCCATCATATCATTATTTTCAGTTATTTGGATGTCTATGCTATCCCTTACTTCCTTCAACTACTCTAGATAAATTGCAAGCTAGATCAAAAATTCGTGTCTTTTTGGGATAACCAGCGAATCATAGAGGTTATAAATGTTATGATTTATCGAGTCAAAAAATAATTATTTCAAGGCATGTCAGTTTTGATGAAAATAACTTTCCTTTTTCCAAACTACATGCCTCTAATCCCTCAACCTATGAATTTTTGGATACATATTTTTTAACTAATCCAACTTTGTTACAACCTATATCCTCCCATCAAAATGCGACACCTAATGCAAGGGACATCACAAATCTTGCAAATACCCCCACAGGTGCAACAACTACTGACTCACTCCTCTTCAATTAAATCGGCCCAACAATATGAAAATTCAATTCCTACTTCTCCAACTCAAGTCGAGTCCACCCAACCTACACCGGTCCAATCACCAACATGCGATGACAGCACTGGTTCTGCACAGATTCAATCTACCCCAAATAAGTTCACAACCTACAGTCCAATAACAACACAACAACCTACCCAAGCCAGTCCACAAATAAATCCTCCCCCATCTCCACAATGAAAATAAGATCCCAACATTGAATTTTTAAACCTAAAAGACTTTTTAATCTTCATACCACTACTAAAAATTCCATTTCTCTTTTGCCTACAAATCCCCTTCATGCATTAAGTGATCATAACTTGAAAATAGCCATGAAAGATGAATACAATGCTCTTATTCAGAATAAGACGTGGGACTTGGTGCCCCGACCATCTAATGCTAACATTATTTAAAGTTTGTAGATTTTCAGGCATAAGAAAAAATCTGACGGGTCTTTCGAGAGGCATAAATTTCGATTTGTAGGTGATGGTGCATGACATCAAACTGGTGTAGAATGCGGAGAAATATTCAGTCCAGTTGTCAAACCGACCACTATTCAGACAGTACTTAGCATTGCATTATCAAAATTTTGGTGTCTCACTCAGCTTGATGTAAAAAATACATTCTTACATGGACATCTTAATGAAACTGTCTATATGTACCAACTACCGGGTTTTCGTGACCTACAACACCCTGATTATGTGTGTTTGCTCAAAAAATCTCTATATGGACTTAAACAAGCCCCTCGAGCTTGATACTAGCATTTTGTAGATTATGTGGCTACATTGGGCTTCTCTCACAGCATTTCAGACCATTTTTTATTTATTTATCATCGAGGCAAAGATATGACATATATTCTTCTTTATGTGGATGATATCATCTTAGCCACTTCATCAGATGCTCTTCGACAATTCATTATGCCTAAGCTTGACTCTGAGTTTGCTATGAAAGATATGGGTCCACTAAGCTATTTTTTGGGTATCTCTATCACCCGACATTCAGGAGGATTATTTATTTCACAAAAAAAATATGCAGAGGAGATTATTGAGCGGGCCGACATGTCTTCCTGCAAACCATCCCCTACACCGGTGGACACAAAAGTAAAGCTAAGTATCTCTTCAAGTAATCCCTATCATGATCCGACTGAATATCGCAGTCTTGCCGGCGCATTGCAATACTTGAGCTTCACAAGATCCGATATTTCTTATGCAGTTCAACAAATATGCTTATTTATGCATGACCCAAAAACCTAACACATGTTTGCGTTGAAGCATATCATTCGCTACATTTAGGGTACATTGAATTCAGACTTCACATTTACCCCTCTTCAATTAATAAACTCATCTCATACACTGACGCAGATTGGGTTGATGTCCGGATACTAGACGCTCAATTTCTGGTTACTGTGTTTACCTTGGATATAACTTGATATCTTGGTCTACAAAATGACAACCTACCTCGTCCCGGTCCAGCGCTGAAGCTGAATATCGCGGGGTGGCCAATGTTATATCAGAATCCTGTTGGATTCGAAACATACTTCTAAAACTTCATTGTCCAGATACGAAAGCCACTTGGGTCTATTGTGACAATGTTAGTACAGTTTATCTTTTCGGTAATCCAGTTCAACATCAACACACTAAACATATTGAAGTGAATATACACTTCGTACGTGAGAAAGTCGCTCGAGGTCAAATACGCGGTCCTACATGTTTCTTCACGCTATCAAATTGTCGATATTTTCACCAAAGGACTCCACTGCAACTCTTTGATGATTTTCGATATAGTCTCAACGTACGTAACCCTTCCGTTTTGACTAAAGGGGTATATTAGAATTTGAATCCTTAATGTATAATCTTGTAATCAATTAGATTAGTCTTAACTTAATTTCAGTAATCATAATCAGCACAATATCAGTGATTATAATTATGATTAGATTTATCTTGATTTTAGAAATTAGATTAGCTTGATTTTAGAGATTAGGTTAGATTGATCTTAGCCATAAATTTGGCTTACATTCTTGAAATGTCACGCAAAAACATCTTCTATTAATGTCAAATTAAGAGAATTAAAGGTCCTTGATTTTAGACTCCAATCTTGATATATCTACCTCTCCTATTTTCCTATTCTATCTCTCTCCCCTCCAAAATTGGCAAATATCATTCCTCCCTCCAAAAGAATATATAACACTTCACAGAAAGTTATTCGATCATTTCAATATTGGACAAATTCTTTGGCCATCAATAATAGCAACAATTAGCCTCTTTGGATTTGAAGCTACCTCCACTAAATAGCTTAATTTTATTGGCTGAATATATATGTAGACCTATAACTTGTTCTATTTTTTCATTTAGATACATGAACTGCGAATTGTCTCTATTGAGCAACTAAACTCTAGTTAAACTGTGCCTATTCGATATATTTTGAGAGCAAAGGCGAAATCCTCGCCATTGCGCTTCCAATTCCGACCGGCTGCAGACGGTGGAAGGCCTATTTGATATATTTTGATGTCACTGTGCCTCGCAATGCTTCAGTAGGTGAAGCCATTATTTTTAAAAATAAAATAGTTATGATTTTTTTATCCTCCTCCATTTTCTTTCCCAGCTAAAGAATAATGATTTCTCCTTCATTATCCCATTTACTCAAATGGAGAAGCTTTGTGGGTGGAGGGTCAAGAATGAGAGGGAGATTCTTGAAAAATTGTGAAAGATAATGTTTTTTCTTTAAAAAAGACATTCATGTGTCATGCAGTGATAGGCGTTCAACTCGCTTAAGTTGTTTCTGAGTTTGGGTAAGACACGTCTAATAGGCATAATTTGACTTGAGTTCATGTGTTTAATAGGAACGGTCAGTAGTTTAAGTAGTCGTTTGCACATGCGATTTCATTTGAAATGAAATTTAAAATCCTTCAAAAGATATGATTTGAGATTCCAAATCATGATTTTATATTTTTTTAAATAAAAAGTTGATCCATAATTTATATTTTATAAAAATAGATCCATAAGTTGGTAGATATATTTATCAACCATTAATATCAAATATTAAAAAATCTATAAGTTGATAATATATTTATAATAAATTCACTCTTACCAACCATGTGTGAGAATTATATCAAAGAGCAGTTACACTATAATTTATGTTCAATTTTTCATTTTATTGAATTAAAATTTAATCAATTAATGTATTTTTTAGAAATAACTTCTAGTAGCGTATTATGTTATAAACTATAACGTGTTCATTTGGTAAGATTGTATAAGAATTGAGAAAATTTTGATAATTTCACAACTTGTGAAGTTTTTATATGAATAAGAAAAAATACAACGTAAAAAGTAGGGATGACAATTGAGGCGTAAGGGGGCAGGTAAGGTATGGGAAGGTCAAGCTCTTAACTTATTGCAAAGGCAAGCTCTTAATGGAGCAGACAGACGACGTAACACAATTAATTTTATTAAAAATCAAATAAGTAATGATGGTGGATTTTAAGAAATAGCGATAAGGATTAATCAAAATTATTAACCCTTAGTATTTATCTTCACGCCGAACACACCCTTAGTAATTGTTTGAAGTCAAAATTATTTTAATGGAGGGATATTTTTGTGGTAAAGTGGAAAAACAGAGGGGAATTAATATATTTGTTAAACATATTTTGTGATTTTCATGTCTTTCTCAAATGTCACTTCCTCTAATTGCTTGAAAAAATATTGCATTTAAAATTACTTTCAAATTATAAATAAGTAGTAAAAGTTTAAAATAGTTTATGACATGTACATAAAATTCTAAGAGGAATTAAATGGTTCAACATAGCTCTTTACAATCTAAATATAAGAAAGTGATAGTACAAAGATCTCTTACCTGTAAAAGTAAGAAAAAAAAAAGATCTTGAGAAATTTAATATAATACTAAAAAAATTATAATGAGCTGCAAATCAAAAAGTTAAGAGGGTTAACTATACCTTAATAATATTATTTGAATAGTGACAACATTTATGGAGGGTTGAAAGATAGTTGTAATAATTTTAACATATTGCCTACCTAAAAACGGAGAATTTAAAAAAAATGAAAAAATATAAACGAGGCGGGATAGGACAGGACTTAGTAGGAACATGACATGTCATTTTTTTGGATAAAGCTAAACAAGACAGGACAGATATCGGCTCTAACCCGCCCTATTGCCATCCTATTAAAAAGTTCAAATTAGATGTAGGAACAAAACTTGAATTGAAATATGAAATGGGTGTCTAAATAAGGACAAGTTTGAGGAGATTCAGCCTAAAATACAAAACAATCCCAATAAGCTCACCCTTGCTGCGTCATTGAGAGAGAGATGACAAGGGGAAAGCAAAAGATAGAAGCCCAGAGGAAAAATGCGGAGAAGAATCAGAAAGGCAAAGGATCTCAATTCGAAGCCCGTGCTGTTGGCCTCAAAGTCATCTGTTCCATTTGTAAGGTAAATGTTTCAATCGTGTTTCGTTTTCCTTTCACCATTTTATATAATTTGTGTTAGATTCGCTTGTATGTGCTAGTTTATCTCTTGATTCCGCTGTAATTTGTTTGTGGATAGTAATCTGGATCTAAATCCTCTTTGTATACTTTTGGTAGGTTATGTTGTTGGTAAAGAATTTGTAATCATCTAACATTCGTTTTTGATGACAATAAAGCCGTTCCATCGCATCTAAAGTAAAATGAAATGTTTTCTTGGTTGCGAGGAAAGATAGGTTTAAATTAAAGGAACCAATTAATTGGAAATGTTGCAACTCAAGTCTTTCTTGGGAAAGTATTTAAATTTCCCCCAGATTCTCTTGCTTACCAAATTCACAAAAAAATTACTCAACAATTAACGTTCCAACATTTCACTTCCCTTTTTTGGGTATCCAAACAACACCACAAAGAAGTTAGGGTTGAAAGGAAACGCGTGTGAAATTTTATAGTTGGTTAATTGGTTCATCCATATTAATAATGAAATTCCAATTTCCAACCCCATTAAGTAGCTTATTTTTTTGATAACCGTGGTTTCCCGGGCAATTTGCGTGCAACTCGATTAATTCCACGGATACCTGCCATCTTCCACCATCAATAAGGCTAGGATAGATGGGAAGAAATCAATAGTGTTGTTGTCTCTGAGATTTGAACCTGCGACCTCAGGGTTCTCAACTTTCATTGACCACTAGGCTACACCCTTGGATGTCCCATTAAGTAGCTTCTATTGTTCCTGTTACTTACATTCCCCATCTTTTATTGTATTAGCCTGAAATATCGTGTGTTCTTAATTCAACTACCTAGTAACGGTACACATCTTTTCACTTTACTCTCTTCCTACTTTCTGACCATTTGATATTGTTTTTAATTTATAGTCCTCATCTGTTATTTGTTTTTACATTTTCTTGAAACTTTCCTGAAGACAAATTTATAACTTCAAATGTATGCAAATTTCTGTAAAGAGTCGAGGCTATTTGAAATCATTCAGCTGCCCATGACAAGTTGGAATGTTCAGCTGAAAATTTAGTGCAGCCAGAATAATAACCAAGTGATTGCTTTGTTACCCAGATTTCTTTAAACATTATTGGCTCAACTTGTGGTGTTGTAAGTTCCCTTTATAGTGGTTAGCTTGGCCGTCTGTTCCAGTGAACTGCAGGATCTAGTGAGTCCAACACGTGACTCATGAGGTTAGTGAATATTTGGGATTCTACTTTAGTTAGAGGCCAAGTCTATGAGCTCGATAATTGGTGGTTGAGTGACTTCTTTTTTTCAAATGCCTCAAATCACTATTTAATCTTGTCCCATTTTCCTACCTTCTAATTAGCTATTTATTCTGCATTACCACTTCATAATACCATTATTTCAGATATATTAGCAATGGCATTGTGAGGTTAACACTCGTGACGTTAGTGAAATGTTGGGATTCTACTTTAGTTAAGTGCAAACAATTTGTTGTTGAAAATTTGTGGCTGAATAATTTTTTTTTCTCTGCCTTAAATCAGTAATCACTATCTAAACTTCGTCTCATTTTGTGCCTCTTAATTAGCTATTTATTCTGCATTACAACTTCTTAGTACTATTAGTTTAGCTATTTTTGTAATAGCATTGCGAGTATAAAACGGCCTGCATGGAACTTCATTCAATAGTAAAATATAAGAGTTTTCTGGAATTCTGCTTTCCAGGTCTAAGGTAGTCATGTGCATAGTGGTTACAACATATATAGTTTGTGTTCCTTGTTTATATTCTTTTATACCATTCTCTTTATTTTAGGCTACTGAGAGGCATTATTCACGCTTTTGTTCCCTCAAGCTTGTTCATTTGTCTACTGTCAAGATTTTATGCTTGTTTGGGACTTGCTCATGGGACTGCCATGTTAAACCAAATTCTTTCTTACATAGGGATGTCTGGGGTGGGGCTAACTTTGTGGACTTGTTAACTGTTCAAGTGTCTAAGTGGCCTGCTGATTGTGGAGTTCCTTTTGTTTGTTGCAGTACTTTTATCGCATCTTGTATTTATTTAAGATCCCAGGGTGTGGGGAAGGATATATGTTTAGTGGCATGCACCCTTTGATAGAGATCGACAATGTGTGGATGGAATATTGAAGGAACTCTCCATTTACCCTCTCAATGAGTGTGACATGGTGGTTACTTCATATAAACACTCAAATACACCAAAAAACTGCTAAAACTTGATCCAGAGCCATAAGAAATACCGATTTTACATTTTAGAAAAATAAGAATTACCAATTGTACTAGCGAGTCTAAGGTTGTTTAAACTGCTCTCTTTGAAAAGTGAATCTATTGAAATTAGAGATTTTCAGTAATTGATTGTTCAGTTCTCCAAAATATATGTAAAGAGAAAGAATTTGATAATAGAGGAAAACCAAAAAAGTATATGAAGTGTGTTAGCGATAACGTAAAAGAAAGAACACAAGATTTAACGTGGTTTCAGATCAAAATGATCCTACGTCCACCAGAGAACAATTGCCTTTATATTATTAACAAAGGAAGTTGCTCTCTCAATTCTCTACTCACTACAAAGGATTGTATTACATTTGGGATGATTAACAAAGAAGAATTGTTTCTTCTTTTATAGGCAAACAATGACTTGGGCTTCAAGTGTGCTACATGGGCATTTGAATTCTCATCCACATCTTAGCATCCTTTGGCTCCAAGTAATAGAGCATCCTTTGACTCCAAGTAATTGAGCATCCTTTGGCTCCAAGTAATATAAAATCATCTAACTAAAATTGGCACATTAGTTTTCTATCACATAACAAAAAATAAACTCTTTCAATCTTCACCTTGGTTTGCATTCCGAGCATGCATATGAATAACTCCAGCCAAAATTTCTAAGCTTACTGGGCAACCCCGTTGTAAGAAACAAGAAGAATCAAACCATTGTTGAACATACCACCTCTACTAACAACTGTTCTCTTCGGAATAGCATTAGTTGATGCGTACTCTTGCCAAGTCCTTGCAGTGTGCAAACTTAGTGAGCGGGACTATCTTGGTCATGTTTGCAGCATTATCATCTGTGATAACCTTCACGGCCTTGGTAGTTCCCTCTTCAACCATAACTCGAATAAAATGAAATTTGACATCAATGTATTTACTATTTAGTGCGTTCATGAAATCTCTGATTTTTAATAAGATGAATAGCACTCTGACTATCACATCTAAGAGTTGATTCCTGCTGAACCAAACTCAATTCTGCCACCAAACCTTTCAACCAGATAGCCACCGCCTCCGCTGCTGTCATGTATTCTACTTCCGTCGTAGACAAATCGACTGCAGAGTTGATTTCCAACTAACGGCACGGCCAACAAGAGTAAAGTTGTATTCAGTTGTGGACCTCCTTCTGTCAAGATCCCCTACATAGTCAGAATCCACATAACTGAGAATTGAAATACCTCCACCACCTTTTTGAAAGGTCAGACCAATATCAGAAGCTCCTTTGAGATATCTTAATATCCACTTGACAACTTTCCAATGCCTATTTCCTAAGTTGGACATGTATCTACTTACAACACTTACAGATTGAGAGATATCTGGACGTGTACATACCATATCATACATAATGCTACCAACCACGCTGGCATAAAGAACCTTTGACAGATGCTCCACCTCATCCTCGGACCGAGGCATTTGTAACTCTAAAAGTTTAAAATGAGGAGCTAACGGTGTACTTACAGGCTTGTACGTATGCATATTGAATCTCTCAAGAATCTTTTCAATGTACCTCCTTTAAGAAAGATGTACAACACCGTCTTCTCTTGAAATCTCCATACCAAGGATTTTCTTTGCAGCTCCCAAATCATTCATGTCAAATTCCTTACTCAACAGTTTCTTCAAGCATTTATCTCTGTAATGTTGTTAGCAACAATAAGCATATCATCAACATACAACAATATATAAATCATTGAGTTACTAGACATCTTGTGATACACAGCTATCAAATGCACTCCTTGAGAATTCATGTATAGTCATGAATGCATCAAACTTCTTGTATCACTGTCTAGGGGATTGCTTTAAACCATACAAAGACTTCATTCAGTTGGCATACATGATCTTTTTTTCCCTCAGCTAGGAAAGCTAGGAAACCTTCAGGCTGATCCATATAGATTGTCTCTTCTAGATCACCATGTAAGAAAGCAGTTTTGACATCAAGCTGTTGAAGCTCCAAGTCAAATTGTGCAATCAATGCTAGTAGCATGCAAATTGAGCTATGCTTCACGACGGGTGAGAAAATCTCATTGTAGTCAATTTACTCCTTCTGCAGGAAACCCTTTGCAACCAATCTCGCCTTGAACCTAGCATATTCCACTTCATGAATTCCCTATTTCTTTCTGTAGAGCCATTTGCATCCAATTGTCCTCTTTCCCTTTTGCCTTTTCACCAAGACAGATGTCTGATTCTTGTGAAGAGATTCCATCTCTTCAGTCATGCTAACCGCCATTGTGCAGTATCCTTGCAAGAAGTTGCTTCAACATACGAGGAGGGCTCCATATCCTTAATCTCTTTTTCTGCAGCTACGAACGCATATGCAATCAGGGTTGCTTGATCTATAAGGCGTTCCGGTCTTCGTATTGTTGCGATATTTTTATGTGCTAACGCAAGTATACGTATCGCTTGAGTAATAAAGATCTGTAAGACCGAGTTATCGTCCTCAGAGATTAACTTGTCAATTACCTATAGTCTGATTTTTAGTCTCTATTTGGTTATCGATGATTTAATGGAGTTATTAATCTAAGAATGCAGTAAAAAATATGGACAGTAATCACAAACTAGAATAACGTATGGGAAAGATTAGAGATTCTCACCTTCATCAACTATCTACCATATTATTCCATTAATACCTAGTCTTCTTCTTCTTCCTATTGAGATAGCAAGTTAACTAATCTGTTCTATATTCCGGTTAGGACATATAAAAACTCAACCTTATGCAGAAACTTTCTATATTTCTATGATAAGTTTTACCACACAGGAGGATTAAGAACAATAACCTTAAACACTACACAAGTATCGGGGTACTTTCGTCCGCGATTTTAACTTATGTCTAGACAATTATAGCATATTCAAATCTCTCTTTTCAGATCTCGATTCGAAATCATATAAGTTATGATAATTAGTGATCAGTTAATTATCAAACAATCATTGCAAGTTGAATATATTTCAATAACATGGAAGAAGAAATCAAACTATAGCATCAATATCATAATGAGGGGTTCAAGCGAATCCGGCTTTAAAACCCTAACACAATAATTAGTTCATAATGAAAGAATTACAAACTAAAAATCCCATACATACGCTATATTGAAGAACTGGAATTGCAAGAATCCTTAAGCTCCAAATCTGCTCTCAACATGTGATTTCTGATCCCTGAATAATGAGCCAAGACTTTCTATTTATACTTGTCTCAAAACCCTTTCTGAGTCTTAGGGTTTTTGACTGAAATGCGACCCATTTTTCTTAAAATTCTGCGTCGGCGCCGCGGCTCTGGCAGGGTAGTGTCGCAGCGCTAAATCAGTCGAAAATCACAGGAGCCTCTGATCTTTTGGCGCCGCGGCGCCGTCGACAATAATAAGTCTGGCGCCTCGGGGCCTCTTTCTTCAGCCGCGGGCCTTCATCTCCTGCGCCGCGACTCTTAGCCATTTTTCGTCCGAATTTTCGCCAAATTTATTCTATCTTCCCCCGACTCTTTTTTTGCTCAAATTTCAACCCCTTTACATGTGTTTTCGCCTCTTGTCTATTTTAGGATCGATGTGACTCAAAGTAAAGAAAAACAACCCTAACACTATACGAAACACGAAGAAAAAGGAAAAATACTAACTAAAAAAATGTATATAAATTAGACTCAACACGTATCTGCCTTTTCTCCCTTCCCTTTGCAATTGTGTATGGTTCATTGACAACAAATTCTTCCGTATCTACATTTTTGACTCATCTTTAACTTGAGTCTCTTGATCATTTTTCTTGGTAAGCTCCACCGGAAGCTCCATGTTCATTGTTCTCGTTATCTGAAAAATTCACGGAAACATTACGGGGATCAAGTATAGAAGATTCATCAAAGGTGACATCTCTACTAACTATAAATTTGAGTAAAGACAAACATCAAAGTTTGTACCCTTTTACTCAATCCACATACCCTACGAATATGGCCTTATTAGCCCTTGGTTCAAGCTTTCCTTCATTAACATGGTAATAAGCTGGACACCCAAATACTCATAAGTAGTCGTAAGTAGTTCACCTGACCATACCTCATTCAGAGCCTTAAAGTCAATCACCGATGCTGGAGATCGATTGACAATATGAGCAACAATGTGAACTGCTTCAGCCCAAAATACTTTGGACATTTTGGCTTGTAGGAGCATACAATGAGCCTTTTCAAGAAGAGTTTTGTTCATCCTCTCGACAACTCCATTCAGCTGTGGGCTGTGCCTGACAGTCCTATGTCTTGAGATTCTATGAACCTTCAGAAATAATTAAACTCTTTACTGCAAAACTTCAAGACATTGTCTTTGCTCCATTTGATTCTCAACCAAAATCTTCCACTCTTTAAATGCTTCAAAATCATCACTTTTCACCTTAAAAACACACCTAAACCTTTCGTGAAAAATCATCAATGAAAGTGAGAAAATACTTCTTTTCGCCCTTTGATAAAAGTTTAGAGGGACCTCATAAATCTGAATGAATGTAGTCTAGCACCCCTCCCGTCCTGTGCTTGCCAGTGCTAAAGCTGATCTTCTGCTTCCCTAAAACGCAGTGCTTATAGAATTCAAGTGTGCTGATCTTCTCACCTTCCAAAAGGTTACGGTTGCTCAACATCTCCGGTCCACGTGCGCTCATATGACCCAGTCTCCTGTGCCATAATATTGCTTGTTATCATTAGATAACTGCACTGTAGATGCATTTGAAGAGCCAACAACGGTGCTTCCTGCCAATGTGTAGAGGCTATCCTCCAACTTGCCTTTCAGCATGACTAAAGAACCTTTAGTCACCTTCATAGTTCCTCTTTCGCTCATGTACTTGTAGTCTTGTTCATCCAGAGTACCTAGGGAGAACAAAATTTTCTTCAGATCAGGAACATGACCGACTTGTGTAATAGTCCTCACGGCTCCATCGAACCAGAACTTAGCCAATGCCAACTATTGCACAAGTTGCATTATTTCCCATTACTACGCTTCCTCCACTTTTCTCATAGCTGCTAAACTAGTCTCTTCGTAACGTCATATGCAGAGTACAAGCAGAGTCCAACACCCATTTGTTTCCATAACTTTCATTATTACACGATGTTGTAAGTACATAATCATTATCAGAATCATGTACATGCACTCACCTTTTCTTTGGACTTTGATGTTGGGCAATCTCGTTCAAAGTGCCTCTTTTTGCCGCATCCCCAACAATCTGCATTCTTCTTGTTCACACGAGACTTTGATCTGTGCTTTGATTTGCTCATTCCATGTTGGCTAGCCCGGCCTCTCACAAAGAGCCCACTTGCCTGATCATCTCTATCTCTTTCAAAGTGCCTCCGCACATAAGTGTCTGCCGCACTTGCTCAAGCATGATAGGCTCCTTGCTATACATTATTGAATTCTCGATATCACAATATTCTGAAGTCAATGAAAATAACAAAGCACATGCAAGTGTCTCGTCCTCCTTTTTAATTGTAAGTCCATGACAACTTTATTAAATGTGTCTAAATGATCTTGTAACAAAGTACCTGGCCCCATCTTAAATGTGTGAAGACGCCATTGTAACATCATCCTTGTTGTCACCGATCGATCTTGGTAAAACCTTTCTAGCTTGTCCCATAACTGCTTGGCGGTCTCTTCGGTACTTGTACTCACTTCACAAAACACGTTAGGTGCAAGGGACGGTTGAATTACACCCAATGCATCCCCTTCAATCTTCTTGTCGGAAGCCGACGTACTATCATGATACTTTCCGTCAATAGCATGGATTGAACCTTCCCTCCACAATAACAACATTATCTAGATCTTCCAGATATTGAAGTTGTTACACCCACTGAATCTATCGATTTCAAACTTCATGGAACTCATCTTTATTTGTTCTTCTTCCTTAGATCGTCAAAGAGTCCTAACGCTTTGATACCAATTGTTAGCGGAAAAGGCAAGCAACATCGATGTAATGAAAGTGAAGGACCCACGACAATGACAGACGTAAAAGAAAGAACACAAGATTTAACGTGATTCAGATCAAAATAATCCTACGTCCACCAGAGAACAATTGCCCATATCCTACCTATCCCGAAGTGAAGTCTCCTTCGTGGGATTGTATATTAACTCAGTCTCCGACGAAGCTCAACTTCTTTGTTTTTCCGTAGCGAGCGCGTATCAGTCTCTGACGGCCACGAAGAGCAAGCAACCCCCAAGATAGTAAGTCCGAGGAGCTTTAAGCAACTCGACTGTAAGGAGAGGAGCGAACCACTGGAAGGGAATGATAATTAGACTCCTATAGCAGTTCGGGAGCATCGACATCTATTTGGTAGAATATAACGACCTGATCTCTTTGCTTTCGATGGCTGCTCGGGGCTGAAACATGGTGGAAATGCGAATATGATCGATCCAGGCTCATAAGAAGTACGGACTGGCTGGCCCACTTGTACGTAATAGAATAGAAATCAACGCAAATTCCCTCGCTCATAGATGTGAATTGAAAAAGCAAGCCCGAATTCTTGTTAATTAGGCTCTATAGTCTGGTCCCTGTCCCTGGTAAGGTCTGATTCTTATCCGTAAGTCTTGTTTTGACCGCGGGAAGGTGAACTTTGCAAAAGTGCTTATTTGGTTGGGAAGAATAGGACTTCTGACTCCAAGCCTACCCTACCCTAAATTTGCAGCTATTGATGTAGCCTCTTGTCGATACTACTAGTCTTCTCGCTACCTACTAGAAAAATCCCATCAAGATAGATTGAATCGACGACCTATACTTCAACTAAAGGCACAAGGGCATAGCGAGCACAGAACAGAGGAAATGCACATGGGTCTCCTTGAAGAACGGAGTCTAATGTAAAGAAAGAAAGGTAGAGTGGGCACACTTTTCCAGTGCTTGGATTGACATGGCCGCCCTCACTTGGTTGAGGCTCGGCCTTTGACTCCGCTTGCCTCTACTTTTCATGTCAAGCGTACAAGTCTAATTTAGTGGGATTTACTTCTAAAGACATGAATTCTTTTTCATCTCCCCTGTCAAAGTCGACCTTTGTACGAAGATAAAAATAAGAAAAATAAGAGTTGTGAAACAATAAAAGTAAAGTATGTAGATAAATGAAAGGGTGAGAGAAAAAAATCTTCTTTTCGCGCTGAGACGTATCTTGCTTGCCTTGCTTGCTCGCTTTCTCACTAGCTTATCGATAAGCCTACTACTATCACCAGCAACACCAGCTACACCCGCTTTTTTTTAAGCCCGCGTTCAAGCAAATGCTTTCTCTTGATCACTCCTCTCCTTATAGTCGAGTTGCTTCGTTCTTTTCTTTTTTCTGAATTAAAACATAAGAAACTTCAGAGTTATAGAATAAATCAATGGAAAAACTTGCTAAGACGGCATTATCAATACGATTTATCTCAGATTAGATGGTCTAGATTAATGCCACAAAAATGGCGAAATAGGGTTAATCAAAATTGTATGGCTCAAAATAAAAATAGAAATTTAAACAAATGGAAATATGAAAACGACCAATTAATTCATTACAAAAAAGAAAATGATTCTGAACTCTATTCATTATCAAACCAAGAAGATAATTTTAAAAAATGTCCTCATTCTTCCTAGCAACCGAGTCGATGTCAAAGAACCCGAGCGAGGGATCTCATCTCCTGAGCTATACCTATAACTTCTGAAAATGTAGATTTGCCCGAACTTCTTTTTATTTAATAAGGCGGTCCCCATGAACCGCTTTTTAGTATTCGTCTTCGCCTTCGCTCCGCACCTTCCCTTCCACATTTTTTAGGAGGGAGAGACTGAATCCACCTAAAAGCTAAGGGAAGCCCAGAAGTATTCGAAGGCACTTCACTTGCAGATCTACAACAAATCTTTACTTAACTATGACTCCCCATCCTCCTTTTTTTTTCAGTCTTCCTCTAATCCCGTCTTGCGAAAAAAAGGCTTTAGTTGGTGTAAAAGGAACGAAGTAGCTTGACCAAGGTATGGAATTACTTACCGTATAAGGAAGAAGCAGTTGGGGCAAGGAAAGGACCCCACCTCGATAGTTGGCTTTGAAAGACCGATGCGTGCAGTGGAATTAGGAATAGGGCATAGTGGAATTAGGAATAGCAGTAGGACAGAGATTCCTTCGTCGGGAGAGCTGGCACTAACTAATAAGGATGGTAAGGTTGGTTGGCCAGTTCCACCCTATTACTCCTGCCCCCCAAGCCGTCACTCGAACGAATCAAAGAATTAGTGTACCAATTATGTCTACCCGAGGGGGGCAACAAGGGTTCGACGAGAAAGAACTACGAAAGAAGGCAGCATAAGCTTTCATTTCTTGGATTCCACTTCTTTCGGGGGGAAGCACAACATGAACCAATGAAGAAAGAAGCGATCTGTTACCGAGTCGTCTTATTGGGAATAACAAGAGCATCTCTCAATACTCAAAGTTTCATATCTGAAGCGAGTTTTCAAGAAACTGCTAGAGTTTTAGCAAAAGCGGCTCTCCGGGGTCGTATCGATTGGTTGAAAGGCCTGAAAGAGAACGTTGTTTGGGGGGGGGGGGGTGATACCCGTTGGTACCAGATTCAAGGGATTAGTCCACCCTTCAAAACAACATTCCTTTGAAAACAAAAAAAAAGAATCTATTCGAGGGGGAGATGAGAGATATTTTGTTCTACCACAGAAAATTATTTGATTCTTGTCTTTCAAAAAAATTCCATGACATACCCGAACAATCATTTATAGGATTTAATGATTCCTAACAACGGATTCATCTCTTTCGCTATCTGCATTTAGTATGGTTATTTGCTTTGGTAATAAAAAGAATAATGAATAGAAAAGAATAATGGTTTGGGTCGTGTATCTACATCCAATCTACGGTAGAAGAGAAGGTTCCATCGGAACAATTATTTATTTCGATTCGGGGTTCTCGTTTTTTTAAGAATAAAAAAAAGTGGGAGGTTAATGAGGAGAAATGACAAGAAGATATTGAACATAAATTTGGAAGAGATGATGGAGCGGGAGTTCATTTTGGTCACGGTACTAGGAAATGGAATCCTAAAATGGCGCCTTATATCTCTCGCAGCGTAAGGGTATTCATATTACAAAATCCTCTCTCTCTCAGAACTGCAGAGGTAGGAAGCGTGAGTTTAGAGCCACTCGATTCGTTCGGTCGCAGAAGTGTTTGACGACTCTTGATAACCAGGTGATCCGGCCCTTCGACGCTTTTTTCGCTGTATACCCCCTCCATCCTTCGGAGGTGGGCACGAAAGAGCGTGGTAGCGCTACCCCTCTCTAAGTAAAGGTAAGATTCTTAGCCCTGTAGATGACTCCATCTAAAATACAATAGGGACAGCCGTTTTCGGCTGCTCGTTTCGTATCTTGAAGAAAAAAAATCAAGTCATCAACGGAAATAGAGGGATTCGAACCTTCGGTACGATTAACTCGTACAACGGATTAGCAATCCGCCGCTTTAGTCCACTCAGCCATCTCTCCCAAGACTTTTGCTCTGACTTCTTCTCATCTAAGCATTTGCTTCGGCCTACAAAAGCTCGGACGAGCGTCTCCTCAAAAGCCCACAGGAACGGAGTTGATGCTCCTACATCCATAGCATGAGTAGTTAAAGCAAGTGAATGATTTGAAATTCGAGTTATTTCACGGAATAACACTCGTATATATTGAGCTCGTAATGGTACCTCGCAATTCAAAAGTCTCTCTACGGCTGAAGAATGAGCGTGTTCTTGGGCCATCATAGAAGCTTGCCTTCTACAGCTTAATCCGCAGGCGAACAAGCAGCAGAAAGAGCTTTTGCGGCAGCAGGTCTCAAGGGAGACTAGCTCTACAGAGCCTTACTGCTTGGGATACTGTCCCATAAATGGGAATAGGTCCATACGATCGCTTAGAACCAGCTCTAGCAAGAGAGCGGGGAGGTAGGTCACACAGTATAGCTAGAGAAGCTAGCTTTGAAACATATGGAAGGAATCCCCCGTCCTTTAGAAAGTAGAAAGATATGCCCACCCCCTCTCCTTACAGTCGAGTGGCCTAAAGCCCCCTCTCAACACTCTAATAGACTGGTGACTAAGAGACTGTCTTCAAGTGGAGTGAAGCCAGCTTTCGTACCATCTTATTACTTATCATAGGATGAATCTGATTCACTTCCTGAACCACCAGCAGTTGACTCTGGGCATTTAGTCCTTACTCATTCCGACAACAGCGCTGACTTCTATGACACCACCACCGATACCGGTTAGGAGAGCAGCTTTTTGCCCACTTCTCTTATTGATTTGGCATTTAAGCAAGATTTTTGTAAAGTAACAATTCCATTCAGTTCACTTTCGGAAAACTTGCTGGTCGCGGATTAGTTCGTTCTGCGCCGCCAGCGGCCTCAACTCAAAGGCGCAGGTTGATCTAGTTGATGAGAGTTACTTCGGAAACAAAAAAGTAAAGTCAAATTTCTCTGGGGTATTATCTCAATTCCAATAAAATGCAATCGGGTAAAGTATGACTTGGCGATCAGAACATATATGGATAGAACTTATAACGGGGTTTCGAAAAATAAGTAATTTCTGCTGGGCCTTTATCCTTTTTTTAGGTTCATTAGGCTTCTTATTAGTTGGAACTTCCAGTTATCTTGGTAGAAATTTGATATTTTTTTTTCCGCCTCAGCAATCGTTTTTTTTCCACAAGGAATCGTGATGTCTTTCTATGGAATTGCGGGTTCAACTCGTGGTGGAGTACTCTCTGACGGATTCGCTCTATTATTGCCTCCTATTCTTGAGGGAGTGATCGGGATTAAGCCGCGTGCTCATCGATATCTTCTTGTCTCAAGGGGACTTTGAAGAACAAAGTGCGAAAGGTTGAAGAATTCACACCGTTGGCCCTCAGGTCATCCAAAAATTTATGTAACTGAGTAAGTGAATGCTCCCCCGTGGGACCTCGGTTACTATTGAGAGCGCGGGCGCCGCGCCTCTCCCAATCTCCCTCCGGATAAAGTGGCGCCATCTCTTGCATGATCTCTACTTTCAATTCGAAGCGATTTTGAGCATCTATGTACGCTTGTTCCCTGGGCAGAAGGAAGGGTCTTATTCGCCAAAAGGCGAGACTGAATGGCCTGGACGCTATCCCCCCCTCATTTCTGTGTCACCAAAGGGGTAGGGGTTAACCGCCGGGGGGCTAGCTGCCTCTTCCGGGGCTGAGGTGCTATCCGCATTAGCATCATACTTGAAGGAGGTGAGCACTTGCTTTTTCGCTTTCCCGAACTGAATGAGTCCCTTTCCTGCTAATACAAGGAATAAATACGAGTTTTCTATCGCCTCAAGCTTGAATTTTCCGTTTAGGAAATCAGTGATGCGAGGGGCGAAGCAAGATTAAAGCGAGAAAGATTACACTTTCAAGATTAGACAAGAATTCATCAAGATTTTGCTATTTTGATGATTTCATTAAGGCAATAGATTATTCTGATTGGATTTCGAACATCGTCCCCATGCCAAACAGATGATTTCAACCATTGATATACATATTCTTCACCCAATCTGCTCAAAGTATTTTCAACTCTTTCATGGTATCAGAGCACTAGCTCTTGGGAAACGTGCAGTTGGTTCGTGTGAAGTGTAGTCAGAATACCTTGTTACGTGTTTTCTCTTTGGCGCGATCTTGTTATTATCTGCGTCGCCTTCTTCGTAACTTAGTATCTCGCCTATCGCCCATTTTTGTCCATAAGATTGACCTGCATTTAACTATATACCATGGAAAACCCAGATAATGTCGTTAATTGAAGTACAAGATCTTCTCAGTTTCATTGATGGAACTTAAAAAGAACTCAAGGGAAGGGCTTTCGCTCTCTCTTATTAGAAGAAGGAAGGGGAAGAAATTCTATTCTTTACAGCCCTTTCTTCCCCTGTTCCGGTCATGGAATAGATGAAATAAATCGGGACGTCTGACATAATAATTTATAAAAGGCGGAATTGGATAACTTCTTTGGTTTTTTTTTTTGGCTGATAGAGGGATCAAATGGTATATAGTTCATTTGTTGGTAGCTTGGAGGATTAAAAGCATGACTCTTGCTTTCCAATTGGTTGTTTTTGCATTAATTGCTACTTCATTAATCTTATTGATTAGCGTACCCGTTGTATTTGAGAGCTCCTTAAGCTTGGGTTCGCTTCGGGCTTGCGTTCGACCTTGGCTTCGGGGTTGGCTCTTAGGAAAAAACCGAACCACTATCTCTTGATTGATCTGTTTTTTTCTACCTTTACAGCTCGCTCTGTAAGTTCACTAGCAATACACCAATACAACACTAGCTATAGCAGTAACTAGTACAATGAGTCAGGGGTCGGGTGAATTCAATAATAGACGCCTGTTGGCATTCCAGCCTTCCTATCCGAAAGTGAATCCATTATTTCTTGGTCGTGAATATCTGAACTGGTTGTTCACTGTTCAAGAATTCTTGTTTAGACAATTCAGACCATCCATACATAGTCTTTTAATCGTTGATTGAAATTCTTCCATATTTTATTGCTAAAATATTGTTCCGGTCCAAAATATGGAAGAAAGAAGTGTTTCCACGACTCTCCAGTCAATTCTGTTCCACTTAATTCCTCTTTCATGGCAACATCTCTTTCCGGCTAAGCCTTTCCTTTGTTAACAAAAACTTTTTTTTCCTCTCCTTACAGTCGAGTGGCTAAAGCACCTTTCCTTCTCGCCTTAAGAAAGAAAGCCCGGATCCGGATAAGCAGCTATCGGCTTCATGCCATCTTCATTCATTTGCCCAATTAAGACGCTGTAAGAACCGATTCTCTGATTCAATCAAATATCCCAGTAGATGAAAGCCCGCCCAATAGCAAGAAGGCTTTTTCAACGATTGGAATGCTTCCTTATTACGCTATTCAAAGCATCGAGAAAAAAATGTATTGAAAGTTCGAATGCGTCTTGTGCTGCAGGGTGCATCTTCCTCTATATTAGTCGCAGATGAGTAGTTTTCGTTCCCTTGAATGAGGATTGAGACGAGACCCGACCAACTCAGTCAATCTCCAGGTCCCTAACGAACGAGTCATTCACTTTTGTTTGATCAACCAATGGCTATAATGACCCTCGCGAATTGCTGACATCAATCGATGACTGAAATGACTTTCAACGAAAGATTGCCTAATGCTAGATCTCTTCTGGATTCCATCTCACTCTCTTTCGGTCCGAAACCGATAGGAAGTGAAAGTCGCTGAGGTAAGTTCCGATAGAGCTAGGTTCCGGGTGTTCCTACCATTTTTTCTTAGTTGTTACTCTTTGAAATCAACATTAAAGCACTGGAAGAGAATCGCTATCCTCTTTGGGGATTTAGGTCTATTGCTTATGTCCTATTTGCTGAGGCTAGCTTGACTTCACTCACTTCAGAGAGAGAAAAAAAGAATAAGAAAGGAGCTGAAAGCCGCTCGACTATAAGGAGAGGCGCGGAAAGCCAGAAAGAGTAATCGTTTGTTATAGGAATCGGGTGTTCGATCCTTACTCTTATTAAGACTTCACTATTTCATTCATTCATTCTCGGTGCAAAACTGTCCAGCTATTTATATTATTAACAAAGGAAGAGGAGATTTTCCAATTACACCTAAGAGAATTGCTTTCTCAACTCTCTACTCACTACAAAGGATTGTATTACATTTGAGATGATTAACAAAAAAGAATTGCTTCTTCTTTTATAGGCAAACAATGACTTGGGCAGCCCAAGTGTGCTACATGAGCATTTCAATTCTCATCCACATCTTAGCATCCTTTGGCTCCAATCAATGCATTCTTTGGCTCCAAGTAATTGAGCATCCTTTGGCTCCAAGTAATAGAAATTCATCCAACTAAAATTGGCACATTAGTTTTTCTATCACATAACAAAAAACCAACTCTTTCAAAGTGAATAATGATTATTCGTTTGAGTTCGTTTTATGGTATAACATCTTTTTTGGAGTTGGAGTGAAATTAGTGATGTTGCTGTATGTCCAGTGTTTTCAAATTCGGAGTGGACTGATCCGTTCAACTGGTTTTGTTGGACCCAACATTCTCTCCAGTATAAATGGCATCTAATTATGGCTGCGGTTGAACACGAGAAAGAGGCAGTACATGTAGTGAATCTCAATCGATCACAGAAAGGACCAGGAAATATGTCTTTTGCCCTCTTTTCTCTTCTGTGTCCTTCCAATACCCGTTCCTTGTCCATGTCCCCAAATGCATTCTCCAGTATAAGTTTGAGAGGATAATTCATGCCTAGCACTTTCTATAAGTGATAACAATGTGCTGATTCTCGCCTGAGAGAAAAACGACTTAAGATTGCCACATTAAGTGGATGGTGTTGGTGAGAGGGAGTAGTTAATTCATTATGACTTGCTCTATGACATGTTCAAATCATGTCCTGATTGAAGATTTGAGGACACTTGCAGATCTATGACTAGTTTTCTTTGCTTGTCTACAGGTGCAGTCCTCTTCTCGTTATATTTGAAGCACTTGACAATTTATCCCTTCTCAAGTGAATGCACTCTTGCAAACAAAAAATTTGCAAGAAAAAATCGGCCTCACCCCTTTGAAAGGGAAGAGGACGGAAGCCCCACAGTCCCCTCTCCTATTCTTCCAGGAGTCCTTTTTTACCTGTCAATGCTTCCTGTATTGCATCACATTGCCACAGCAACCCACACTATTCGTCCTTGTAGTGATCCATGTGTAAAAGACTTTTGCCGTCTTATAATTATCATGGTCTCTGTTTTTTTCCTTGAAGTATACGTGTTTAAATGGTCAAGTTGTCTTTCCATGAATTGATGCAGGTCGCAAAGTCCTTACTAATTTCAAGCTTATGTTCTTCTTTGCTTCTTTTAATTTTTGTTTTTCATTTTGGGTTTGTGTGTAGGAACACGATTTCATGGTTGTTACCCACCCATTAGATACGTTGTGTGCAAGACTGGAACATAGAGTAGGAAGAAGTGTCTTTCATAGATACATTTATCACTTAACCATGATTAAGTGATATGTATTATGAGTTAGATGGAAACCGTGCAAGTAAGCATTACCAAAGAGTAGGGTAGATCAGCTTCTTCTGGCATCTAGAGTCTAGACATGAATTGCTTGCCTTTGGGTCTTTATCTTCAAATGATCAATGGTTGGTGCGGGAAGTAATTTGTTCTCCTTCACAAAAATGTTCCTAGAGAAGTTGAGTCACATCATTTCCTGTGAGTACTTGTTCTAGTGCTGATCATGTAGATAGATGAAAAGTGCTCATTATTTTCTCTCGTCTTTAAGAAGCTTAGCAACACTAATATTAATTGTCTTTGTTAGTTCATTCATGTATTCTATTATGTTCAAATTGTGAATCCTGTTAGGAATTAGATTTACATTTAATCAGGCTTCAGTGCCTTAAGAGCCATAGGTAGATTTGTAATTTGTGTCTGTCATACTACATGTTTAGACCGGGAAAAAGTTTGTACCACAAACGATTAAAACTTGCTTTATAAAGTTAAACTCGATAGCTACATGTTCTATGTTACATTGTTAACATATGCGCTGTACTCCTCTCAAGGCATGGTAAGTTTTTTGTTGGTTTTATGGGCTTTCACTTAAGCAATTTGTTTTTTTTTCCAGGCGCAGCTAGCAAATCAAAACCAACTTGTGGATCACTATGGCTCCAAGCATCCAAAGGAGAAGCCTCCAAGTAACTCAGAATAACATTTCCTGTTTCTTGGAAAGCTGCTTGCTTTTGTTATCAAACCTTTGAATCAATTAGTAAAAAACTCTGTTAAATAGGCAGAGTCCAAGCCAAGCTGATGGTGGCTGCTTTGTGAAATAGAATGGATGCTGTGTGAATAGTGTAAACAAGAAAACAATAAAAGCTAAAACGAGGACTGATGTTTCTTTTCCCCTTTTTCTTATAGCTTTTCGATGGGTTATTTTATTAACCACCCTACCCTTTGCCCTCACCTCAACTCCCTGGAGGAAATAAAAAAAATGAAGAATAGAATAGGAAGCTACATACTAGGATAAAGTATTTGCACATGAACGTCGAGCTATCTCGTCTGACATAAATACACTGATTCAAGATTGACCAGAAGAAATCCACAGCTTAGGCCTTAGTATATTTCTTAAGTATTTGATAATTTGAAGTCTACAAGTAAGAAAAATATATGAAGTCTAAAGTTTGGAAACGCGATAAAGAATTTTTTTGTATTCCCCGATAAAGCTGCTAGTACCAGTACCAGGTGAACTCGCGATAAAAAATTTTGTTTAAAACAGTCAAACGGCAATATTAAATAATCTAAATCAAGCCATGGTAGTAATATGATTAGGCTGTTGGTGGAATTTTAAGCTAGTAAAATTCAAATATTCAAGCATCAAAATGAAGTTCAAGTTGAGTTTTATATTGAACCCTCTAAAGTCAATAGCATTTTTGCCTATAAACTACGTGAAAGGTGCACATTTTCCCGACAAATAATAAGATATCTAGCTAATCTTAATAACAGTGAGAGCGCATTTGATCTCAGAAGGCATGATAGCTAATTTTAATAATAGTGAGGGCGCTTTTAACATTGGAAGGCATGTATTAATCATTTAGAGTTGTTTGGTCGCTATTTAGAAAGTGAATTATTTATATATTAAAATTAATACTATCATATTTGGTAGAATTTTAGTTTTTATATATAAAATTCAACTAACAAGTGTGATGTTTTACTAGTTTACAATCTTGCGCGTTTGATCATAATAATTATTCATTTTTTCCACCTTTTTTAAAAAGGTATTGTTTGGCCATAAAAATGCTAAATAAATCTTGAAGTTGTATTTGAAATTTAAAAAACAATCAAAATCTTATTTTTCATAACCAAAAATTGTTGAGAACGTACATTTCAACCACAAAATATTATTTGCAAAATCTATAACCAAACACAATTACAACTTCAAAAATTCTAAAAAAGTAATTTTTTTTGTTTTTATGGCCAAACACTTCTAAGTAGTATATATATATATATATATATATATATATATTATGAGAAAATTTATATATTATTTTATATATGATAAAAAATAAAATAACTAATTAATGAATAACTAAATCTTACATAATTAAATTATGTATCACTAATTATTTTTTACTAATAATATAACTCTAACCCACCAGTCTTCCTTGAGAAGCTTTTTCCATTCACTAGTAAGTATTTATACGTTGTCAATCCTCTGCAACTTCATAGACAAAATGGCCACCATTACCAAGCTTAAAGTGGATGACCTTCGTAAGGAACTTTCAACTCGTGATCTTGATATCACCGGAACCAAACACATTTTGGTTAGCACTTATAAACCTCACTATTCTTTGATATATTTTGTGTAAATGGAAAAAAAATTCATCTGGTGTCACTGTCATCTTTCCTAGGCTCAAAATTTCAAATTTCGAGAGTCAAACAAGAGTTTTTTATTTTTATTTGTATGACCTTTAAATAGTTTAAATTATTAATTATTATAATTTAGGAAAGGGTGTATCAGAAACAACCCCTCTATCCACAAAGTTAGAGGTAAAGTTTATGTACATCCTACCATTCCTAGACAATACTTGTTGGTTTACACTTGTTATTATTAATTGTTGTGATTTATATGAAGTATGTATGTAGGAATTCACGGTCAAAATAAATAAGTTTTGACTTTTGAAATTCAAACTGTATCACATAAATTGCAGGTAAAGAGGTTGGAGGAGGCTATTGAGGAGGAAAACAAGAAGCAATTGAATGGTGACAGGAAAAGATCAAGGGTTGATAATTCTGACACAATTGGGTCAGGAAAGATGAATGATGTGGAGGAGTATAAGAAAATGAGTGTTAAGGAGTTAAGGGAGGTAGCCACTTCTCGTGGGATTTCCAGTACTGGGTCGAAAAAAGAACTTGTTGAGAGGCTTTGTGCTGCTGCTGATTCACAGAATAACACGTCAAATGATGATCTTGGAGGTATTAACATATCTCTTGTACTACTTTGTATCAAATTAACTGTCATTAAGTTAAAACTTAATGAAATTTAATCATTAGTCGATTCATTAACATAAATACTTTTGTTTTGGGACCCAAACTTAGTTTACTTGATAGCAATTCTATCCAAAATTTGGAGATCTTAAGTGAAGTATCACCCTAAAAGTTAGTCAGACCAAAGGGAAGAGTAATTTATACTGGTTTAGTACTTGTTTGCGCGATTATGTTTAGTCTTGGTTTGACATTTTACATTTTACTTCCTACTTCGTCGCATAATTTTAGTTTTTTTTGCTTTGCGAAAGAAAGTGGCTATGACCAATAACTTTTAAGTGTATTGCTAACTTGTCAATTTGCGATGACACATTTGCAAATTATTACACTTTTCATATAGTTTTGTGATTGTCTTTGTGAAGTGAATTAATCTATGATCGGCTCAAGTAGCGGTTAAATCAGAAATGACCTAATTTTGAAACTTAGTGAGTAGCTTTATACCAAGTAGAATTGAACTCCTTAGAAAGTTTTTAGACAGTTGGCT
The DNA here is from genome assembly GCA_029844215.1 of Przewalskia tangutica. Classification (NCBI taxonomy): domain Eukaryota; kingdom Viridiplantae; phylum Streptophyta; class Magnoliopsida; order Solanales; family Solanaceae; genus Przewalskia; species Przewalskia tangutica. The sequence continues at coordinate 135,226,565 of CM056718.1, read as the reverse complement.
TGTTATCATAAATACTGGTGTATACTACAGTAGTTAATGCCACAGAATGGTAATAATGCACTATATTATGCTGATTAACACGGAAACGTAGTAAAGTGGTTTGTGTTCGATTTAGTGCTACATTCTAGCTTGAAAATAACTTGACTATTTATGCTATCTATTTGGTTGTGCTTTTCATCACATTCTTAGTGAGAAATGATTGCGTCTTGTTTACTGTTAAAATATTTGGCAGTTGGGGATGAAGGCGAGACACAGAAATTGGTCACAGCAACAAAGAAAGGTGCAGCTGTATTGGATCTGTACCTGCCCGATGACATCAAGACACGCTACCATGTCCTGCAACAAGTAAGTATTTTAGAAAGCGTTTCTTCTGGCTGCAAAGAAGTATTTGCATTGTTCTTTTTTTTTTCTCTTATCCTTCTAATAAAGTTCATTTGGATTCATTGAGCTCTTGTTGAAATCCAGGGAAATGAGATTTATGATGCTACATTGAACCAAACAAATGTTGGGAACAACAATAACAAGTTTTATATCATTCAAGTTCTAGGTTAGTCTCTATTTGTTGCCTCATACATGTCTTCATTTTGGAAGCAAACTGCCTAGTGAAGTGTGAAAGATGCCTTGTTTTCCTTTTAAAGCGGGTTTCTATGCTTTGGTAGCAATGTATACCATAAACTGTTCAAGTAATTGGTGGCTAAATCAACTAACTACTTCTGATGGTGGGCCAACCCTAAGAACAGCTGCAAATATTGTATTAAACAATCAGAACTCTTGCATATTTGAAACTTTTGTGATGTTTACATTGTTTCATTACCCTTTCCATATTTGTTTGGCCTGATTCTATTAATCTGATTGCAGAGAATGATAATGGCGGGAATTTTCTTGTTTACATTAGATGGGGCAGAGTTGGTGCAAAGGGTGGAACAAAGATCAATGGTCCCTATACATCCCCCGATGATGCCATATCTGAGTTTGAGAGAAAATTCTATGAGAAGACCAAGAACTATTGGTCTAACCGCAAAGATTTTGTTTGTCAACCAAAGCAATATTCTTGGTTGGAAATGGACTATGACGACAACGGGAAAGAGTCATCAGTAAGTTGTTTTAAGTTACTTGTACTCTATTGGGAAACTCATGTAGTAAACTTGTTGTTTCTGCATTGATGTAGAATCTATTGCTCTATATCACAATTGTGTAGATGTGTTAAACTCATTATTTTTCCATGAACTTAGAATCTTTTGCTCTACTTTCTGCTGTCCCAGTCTAGTTGTTGAAAATTTCACGCAATAACTTGAAAATTTCCTATCATATGAATAAGCAGTTCGGTTTGAAGTACCAACAAATATAAAGTGGTGTATACTGATCCGAGGGCTTCATGAACCTCTCAAACAGGTCCAAGGACAGTCCAACCCAGTACCAAAAAGTCAACCTTGTGAGACTAAGCTGGAAGCCTCGATTGCAAAGTTCATATCCCTTATTTGTGACACCAATATGATGAGGCAGCAAATGATGGAAATAGGTTCAGTACTTTTGTCGCACCATAATGATTCTTATCATGATATTCATCACTTCAATCGTAACTGATGTGTCCTTGTTATTGTTGAACAGGGTACAATGCTAACAAGTTGCCACTAGGTAAATTGAGCAAAACAACTATTTTGAAGGCAAGTATTCTCAACCACGTACTTTTGTCTCCATTGATTTAAATCTGTGGCCCTGAACGAAAAATAGTCAATGAAGCATATACCAAATCACGTAAAGATTCCCTCAAACCTAAATTTATTATCTTCAAGTTTTTATATTCCCTTGTGTTCCAGTTTACTTGATTTGACTTTATCATTTCCTGTTCTATTCCTTCTATGTAGGATTGAAACATTCTAAGGAGTATAACTTAATTTTATGATATAATGTTTTTTTTGTGAGATATAGTTTTACCCCCACTAATGTTTCCTCATCAAAGCTTGAGGTCTTGATTGGTGCTATCCTGGAGGGTGGAAAATTCTCAGTCTTGTTGCTAGATTGCCCAACTTGAATCTGATGCAGAGGGCTTTCACAAGGTCTTTGCTGAAGAAATAGAAAAAATACGCACGGAGAATTAAAAGTATTGTGAAGGGTGTAGGGAGAAAAATAGTTAGGCAGGAAGTGGATACATGTTGTCAGAACCTTAATATTTTATAATGTCCTCTTTACTCTGGTAGTCCAGCTATCATGCTTCACTACACTCACCAAGACATAAACACATATAAGTAAATGGATTAATAAATGAGAGAAAGAGAGAACTATTCTGGAGTATTCAACTAAAAGTTTGTCTCTGTTTAGGGCTATGATGTCTTGAAAAGGATTTCTGATGTAATTGGCCAGTCCAACAGGACACTGCTTGAAGATTTGAGCAGGTAAGCTTGGTTCATCCCTACTGCGAGTTGTTTGATTCTGGTCAATGATCAATATATGGTTTCTGATACTTTCATCATTTTTATGTTGCAGTAAATTCTATACAGTCATTCCTCATGATTTTGGCTTCAAGAAGATGCGTAAGTCATCTTAATTCCTTTCCTTTTCCACCAAAGCCTCATTTTGCCTCCTCTTCCTGCTTCATCTGCTTGCTTGATCCTCCAGTCTTTCTTTTTCCATGTGTCCTTTTTCCCCTCAGTTACTTCAGGTAGATGGTAGTGGTTCTGTTAGATAGTTTGTGTAACTTAATACTAATATACTCATTGTCGTATTGTCAGGTGAATTTGTCATCGACACCCCTCAGAAGTTAAAACGCAAAATTGAAATGGTGACTTATTTTTTCTCTTTTCTAAATTCACTCCTTTTCTCATTCCTCCTGATCATTATTTTCTATCTATAACACTGTCTTAAGTGCGCATTTCAGTTAAAGGGGTGGAAGTGTCTGCTTTGTAGTGCTTTTGGCAGTTAATTGGATTGACTGATCATTTGATGTTTCATCATAACTGTTATGTCCATCTAGATGCAATAATCTCTTGTTTACTGTTAGTTGATGTTCCCTACAAACATGTTTTTGGTTTATGCAGATGAGCTAATAAAGCATATGTTAGAAAGTTGAACTTAGGTGGTGTCAGTCACAAATTATCTTTACAATGAAATTTTAGTTCAATGTTTTTTTAAGTTTATCCTCGTTGCTTGTCTATTGTTTTACTTATTTCTCCCTGATATTTTTGCTGTGGTGAAACTCTTGGAAACGAAAAGGTCGAAGCTCTTGCTGAAATTGAAGTCGCAACTAAGTTATTGGAGGATAACACAAAAATACAGGTACTGCTTTGCCGAGTCAGGTTGAAAGTAGTCACTTTAATTTTGGTGCATAAAGAACATTTTTTTGTGTAAAATAGATAGTTTGGTAGCTCAAAAATTTGAAAGAAAGAACATAACTTTTGGGTCCATTTTGGTGCATTATAAGTGAAATGATTTTTGATTTATCTTTGGAATAACAAAAAAGGGTTTTGGTTGAACCTATGTTCTAAGAGATCTGGCTTTTAACACAATTTGATTTGCTTTTGCACACAATAACTGTTTTGATGATTAAGATATGACTCAGAATTGACATCATCTTTTTTCTAGGAGGATCCCTTGTATTATCAATATGAACAACTTCGTTGCGAACTTGTTCCAGTTGTAGTTGGTTCCCAGGAATTTCTCATGGTATGAAAAAGTTTTTGCTGAATGTAGTACTTCATGGTCGTTTATCTTCTGAGTATTGTATTCCTTCATTCAGTGTGTTGATCAACATGACAAGTATGAACATTGTGAATTTTACTTGTTCATCTGATCCATGGAGATCACACCACGTCATGTTTTCTACTATAATTGATTTTCGTCTGAGATTATTATTCATCCTGGAGTTTATAAAGCTGAGTGATTTTATTTTTGGTCAGATTAAGAATTACATGAAGAATACTCATGCAAAAACACATTCTGGTTATGCTGTCGATATTGTTCAAATATTTAGGGCATCAAGAGATGGTGAAACTGAAAGATACCAGAAAGTGAACTCCAAAGTCTCATAAAATTCCTTACAACAGCTTTTTCTATTTTATTAACAATACAACTACTACTACCCAAGACTGATGTAAAATCTGTGAACTCTCTGCAAGCAGTTCTCTGATACAAGTAATAGGATGCTTTTATGGCACGGTTCTCGGCTCACAAACTGGGCTGGCATTCTTTCACTGGGTTGTTTGCTTATTCTCTTTGTTTAAATTTCTTCAAGCATGTTTAAGTCATCTTGTAATTCCCTAATGGTTGATTCCCGCGTGATAAACTAGGTTTACGAATTGCTCCTCCAGAAGCACCTTTGACAGGTTACATGTTTGGCAAAGGTGTTTATTTTGCTGATATGTTCTCCAAAAGTGCAAACTATTGCTATGCAGCTAAGGATGGTGTGCTTCTGTTGTGCGAGGTTAGTTAGCCCTTCAGTCCAGCCCAATCCCCCCCCCCCCCCCTCTCTTATTTTTATGTCACTTCTTTAGACAAGTCTGATTTGTGTGCCACAACCTCTCTGTGTCCAGAAATTAACGACCTTTCTACTTCCGTTACAGGTTGCTCTTGGTGACATGAATGAGCTGCTGTCAGCCAACTACAATGCTGATAAGTTGCCTTTGGGAAAGCTAAGGTTTCATTCTTCTCATACTTATTATGTTATTGCTCAGATAGTAAACTCAAAATACAACAAAAAGGGAAAGAAGAGAACTGTAGTTTGTAGATATAGAGAAACCTGTTTAGAGCTGGAAAAGAACGATTCATGGGAATATCATAATTGTTGGTATTGCAGCACTAAAGGAGTTGGTTCCACGGCCCCAGATTTTGAAAAAGCTCAAATACTTGAAGATGGAGTCATCGTTCCTTTGGGAAATCCAAAGGAGCAACCAAAACACAAGGTTTGCTCTACTCTTGTTTATGACTATCATTTTTACTTCACAATTCCATTTTCTCAAAATTCTATATGAAATTATGAATGAGAAATCTTACTTTTTGTGTTAAAATGAACCTACAGTTTCTTAGGTCTTGTGTGATGTACACTCATAGCAGGTCATGCTTATGTTTTTGCAGGGTAGTTTGTTGTATAATGAGTACATAGTTTACAATGTGGAACAAATACGGATGCGCTATGTTATCCAGGTTGAGTTCAATTATGGGAGATAATATTTGTAAATATGGAATTTCATATTTTAGGTTTCAACTATCCGGAATTTTGTTTCATGTAAATTTTGATACATTTGAATCGTCTAGCTAGAGAAAATGAGTAAAACTTACCAATATTTAGGTATATATGCAATGCTCCCCTCTTGCCAATAAGCTAAAAAAGGCTGGCTGTGTTTGTCGTCTATTGGAAACAATTTACTTTCTACAAAACTACAAATCAAATTTCTTAATTTTAAAAGTGAATTGGATATAGAATCTTCAAATTAATAAAAATAAAATTTACAGTAAAAAACAAATGGAGTAATAATTTTAATATTTAAAGCCATATGAAAAAAATCATTCATTTTCTTCAGCATCTTAGTCCAACTTAAACATAAATTATTAACTTTGCATAATTATTACTCCTAGTACATTACTCGATAAAAAAAAGTGTCTACCTAGCTTATATTTTTTAATTCAAAAGGAGTATTTTTCTAAGAAAGAATTAACTTTATTTTTTCAGATTATCAAGTGTTTGGTGATCAAATCCTATATTCTTCCCGTCTCAAATTATTTGTCGTACTTATTAAAAATAGTTCTCTCAATTAATTATTGTTTTAGAAGTTTAAGACATATTTAATTATTTTCCTCCATTTTACCCTTTGTTATTAATGAAGATGAAATATAATAGAATAATATATTTAATGGAGAAATTATAACTTAGAAATAAATAAGGGTAATGTAGGTCAAATACTTTGACCCCTCTTAACTAATATTTCTTAAAGGGGCCAGGGAAAAAAATAAGGAAGGAAAGCGAAGTCAGCATCCAACTCTGGTACTAGCAAACGATGACTCAGGAAAGTAAGTGAAGGATAAGGGAATAGTGAGCGGACGGTGCAGTCTTAATCCTACGTTGTTGCTAAAGTAGCTTCTTTTGGAAACCTGCACATGTTCAAGGTGTAAACTAAAAAAACGACAAATAATTTTAGACGGAAGGAGTACCTACTTAATAAGAGGCATTTTAATTAAATTACCTATTTTTGCTTATAAATTTGTATTTTTAAGGGGTGTACAAATGACTACGTAGAAACTTTGATTTCGAGGGAGTATTAGTTTGAAACGTCAACAATTTTAAAAGTGATTAGTTGAAGACTTAACACATTAGAATTAGAAAAATACTTTGTTGTTTAAAGAAATAGGTCATACTATCTTTTATGAATGGTAAGTAATTAACGCAATTAAATTTAACGGAGATAGTATCTGAAATTAGAATATTGATTATGACAATGAATTATTTACTACTATAACACGTTGGGGATGGTGATCCACAAGCATTATGCTAGGGTAGATTTCACATATGTCTATATAACTATCACTTTTTATTTTATTTTATTAAAATCACTTAGCTATGTTCTACAATACAAAAGTCACATAACTATTACGTATTTTTTTTTTATCAAAGTCACTTAATTATGTTTTCCAACACAAAAGTCATATAACTATTCCTCCTCCCCCCAAAGTCACTTAACTATGTTTTCTAAGTAAGTGTTTAGACATGAGATGAAATCACAAATCGTCCAAAAAGACATGATTTAAGATTCCAAATCATGATTTTAAATTTTTTAAATATAAATGACCCATAAGTTTATATTTTGTAAAAATAGATCCATAAGTTGGTAGATATATTTACCAACCAAGTTTACCAATAATTTATATCAAATATTAAAAGATCTACAAGTTGATGGTATATTTATAACAAATTTACTCTTATCAATTATGTGAGAAGATTATATTAAAGAGTAGTTACACTACAACTCATGTTCAATTTTCCATTTTATTGAACTAAAATTTGATCAATTGAGGTTGTATTTTTTTAGAAAGGCCTTCAGTAGCATATTAATTTTATTATGAACTATGATTTGCTCATTTGGTAAGATTGTATAAGAACTGGAAAGCTTTGATGGTTTTCACAACTTGTGAGATTTTATGTCTAAAAAAGGGTAGACCGGTGCACTAAGTATAAGAGTTTGAAAATGTTTTCCTCAATTGTATTCCTCCCATAAGGTAACAATATATACACAATATACATTTATTAGGAAGAGTGATTCTTGCATAATATCATCCTATTCAATCCTAATTTATTATTGTACTACCTACCATATATACTATGATAATACATTAATACACAATATTATTAATATTAATTAATAATATTCTAACACTCCCCGCAGTCGAAGCTGGAGGGCGGCGAATGCTGAGACTGTCCCGAAATTCTTCAAATAATATTAGCGGAAGCCCTTTCGTGAAGATATCTGCGATCTGATGTCGCGTCGGAACATGTAACACTCACACTTGTACGCGAGCCACCCTTTCACGAATAAAATGGATATCTAACTCAATATGTTTAGTGCGTTGATGATGGATTAAATTCCCAGAGAGATAGATTGCACTAATGTTATCACAGTATACCAGAGTGACTGTCGGAATGGGGCAATGAAGCTCAAGTAAAAGATTCTGAATCCAGCATGAGTCAGAGACAACATTGGCAACAACACGGTATTCAGCTTCTTCACTTGAGCATGATACTGTGGCTTGACTTTTTGAGGACCATGAGATTAAATTGTCACCGAGGAAGACGCAACAATCGGAGGTGGAGCGTCTGGTGTCCAGACATTCTGCCCAGTCTGCATCTGTGTAAGTAACAAGTTTGGAAATGAAAGAGGGGTAAAAATGTAATCCATACTCCAGAGTGCCCTGAATATATCACACAATGCGTTTGAGCGCATGCATATGTTCTTCCATCGGATTATGCATGAATAGGCACACTTGTTGCACTGCATAGGTAATATCCGTCCTGGTGAATGTGAGATACTGCAAAGCTCCTGCTAGGTTGCGGTATAATGTTGGATCAACAAAGGGTTTGCTAGAGATGACACTCAATTTTGACTTCGTGTCTACCGGCGTTGCTGAAGGTTTGCAAGAAGACATTTCAGCCCGTTCCACAATCTCAGATGCATACTTCTTTTGGGAGAGAAATAACCCACCTGCATGACGTGTCACAACAATTCCAGGAAAGTAGTGTAGTGGACCAAGATCTTTCATAGCAAATTCGGAATCAAGCTGTGATATGATACTCTTGCGAAGAGAGTCTGAAGATGCTGTTAGAATAATGTCATCCACATATAAAGAAGATAAGCAATATGAGTACCCTGACGATAAATAAACAGAGAATTATCGAAACGGCTGTGAGAGAACCCCATGTGTGACACAAAGTCAGCAAACCGCTTATACCAAGCCCTGGGGGCCTGCTTCAGACCATATAAAGATTTATTCAGCAAACACACATGATGGGGATATTGTGGATCCCTATAGCCCAATGATTGGTGCATGTAGACAGTTTCATTGATATGTCCATGGAGGAAGGTGTTTTTGACATCCAATTGATGAAGCGTCCATCCTTTTGAGAGAGACAGGCTCAAAACTGTTCTGATAGTTGCCAGTTTGACCACTGGACTGAATGTCTCCCCGAAATCTATACCAACCTGTTGTGTCTTCCCATCACCTACAAAACGAGCTTTATACCGCTCAAAAGTGTCATCAGATTTTTCTTTATGACTGAAAATCTACATAGACCGAATTATTTTAGCATTAGACGAATAAGATACTAAATCTCACGTCCTATTTTTAATTAGAGCATGATATTCATCATCCATGACCATTTTTCAATTCGGGTCCTTTAGAGCAGACACTGGGTTAAGAGACAAAAGTGATTTGGAGACCTGGGTGTGTAGGCTATATTTGGTATTGGGTTTGATAATTCCATGTTGGCTACGGGTGACCGGACGATTTGTGGGGCCAGTGGACTGGACTCCACTGGTCGAGTTTGGTAATTTTTGGGTTGGGCCTTGAGCCGTTAATTGGCCCAAGTTTCTAGTCGGCATTGTTGGTTGTGGGGCTGGAGATCCCGAGTGACCAGGCCCAGTTTGTCGCGCTGCTGGGCCATTGTTCTTCGATCTAGTGGATTGTTAGGCATATTTTATATAAATTTTTTGAGTCATTTTTAGTTAGTATTTTACTCATTTTGTTTATGTTTAGTATAGTATTATGGTCAGGTTTTTTCTTTTGAGTCACAGCGGTCCTAAATGGAGAAATGGAAAAAAGAAGATGAAATGAGCTTAATTGAGGTGTAATTGCAAAAGAAAAGACCAAGAAATGAATCCTAAGAAGTCCCGGGAAGTATAGAAGAAATCAGACGAAGTCCGGACGAGAAAATAACGAAAAATCAAAAAATCCAGAATGGGAAGCCACCGGTACCGCGGTGCCGTAATGCAGGACCGCGGTGCCTAATATTCAGAGAGGCTGCAGTACTTTCGGCACCGCGGTGCCGAGGCGCGTTTTTCCAGATCCGAGGCGAAATTGGCAAGGGGCAGAATGGTCCAGGGCACACGATTTTTGTAGTATATAATCTCTAAAACCCTGACCTAAGGAGGCAACTTGTACATATTTTATATTCTACTTTGGAGGCTAAGAAAGAGGCTACAACACAAGATTGAAGACAACTTTGGTTCAAGTTCTTTTTCTTTCCTTTTATTTATTTCAGTTTATGCTGGTTTATATTAGTTCTTGACATAACAATGTTTAAGAGCTAATTACTTAATTAGGGCTTTCCTATTGAATCGCCTGAACTTCTATTTCATGAATTAATGCATTAGTTTGATTTCTTCTTCACTTGATTAAGATTTATTCAATATTGGTATGAATGTTTGATAGTTAACTGGTCATTAATTATCATAATCTATATGATTTCGAATCAAGAACCGAGATGAGAGATTTGGATATGCTGTAATTGAATAGACATAGGTTAAAATCGCGGACGAAAGTACCCCGATACATGTGTAGCATTATAGGTTATTGTTCTTAATCCTCATATGTGGTAAATTCTATCATAGAAATATAGAAGGGTTCTGCACTGGGGTTGAGCGATTATATATCCTAACTGGAATATAAGACAGTTTAGTTAACCGCTATCTTAACGTAGAAGAAGAAGTCATTCTAGTTGCATTAGGGATTGAAAAGAAAGGATAGTTGAGGATATTGGAAGCCCTAATTCCTTCATAACTGATTTAAACCAAAACATTATCATAATTAGTTTATTCTGCAATTACTTAGTCTTAGTTATTAGATAAATACAAACAAATTAACGTTCACCAAATAGAAACTAAAGCTTAGATAATCGGTACTTGATAACCAGTTTCTGAGGACGATATTCGGTCTTATCAGACTATATTACTTGTGAACGATACGTACACTTGCGTGATCAATTGGACACGGTCCCAACAAGTTTTTGGCGCCGTTGTCGGGGACTGACGTACTTTCAATATCGAATTATTTATTCTTATTTCTAATTTGGTTTGTATATATTTGGTCATGTTATTTTATTTCTAATTTGGTTGCTCCAGGAACAAGTTTCTAACTTGTTCTATGAGCATCTTTTTATCACCTTTTCTTGTTTTTTTGTAGGTAAAGTTGAAAAAAAGATAATAAAAAAATAAAAATGGACTACTACTACTATCAGGGGCAGTGGAATCATCAACAACAACCTAACCCACAGGTTCCACAGGAAGATCAAAATGAGTTGCAGACAGCCATACTCACGCTCACCAAGTGCCAGAATCAGTTTATGGCTGAGACAAGGGTGTCCGTCAAAAATTTGGAGACACAAATAGGGCAGCTGATGGATATGGTGAGCAACGCACCGCAATAAAATATGCCTAGCGACATAATTGTGGGGAGTGATAAGCAGAGTGAAGAACCTGAACCACAACAAACTGTTGAGAATGATAATGAATTGAGAGAGATAGTTGGTGTAGAGAAAGAAGAGGTTACTAAGATCCAACTGTTCACCTTTTTGGATTTCTTAGAATTTCTTTTTCCTATACTCGTTGCAGAAGAGACACCACCAACTACCATTGCTGAGCCCCAACCAGAAAGTCCATACCCTCAAGGGCACCCCCAAAAGTTGAGATATGTAGGGAGTTTCACTGATCCCTACATTATAGAGAGCCTAGAAGACAAGCATGCCTTGTGTAATTGAGGGATAATCTTAGATATTTGTGCCCTTATTTGAAAAAAGTGTTGTAGGAAAAGTGAGACATGCAAAAATGACTGTGCGATTGCAAGCAGTTCGCAGAAGGATCCAATGGGCACTAGTAAAGGTTAATTGCGTCCGTCTAAAAAACGTTAAAGACAACGCTTATTGGGAGGCAACCCAATGTTTTTAATTATGTTAGTTTAATTTTTGTTTTAGTTTGTTTTATTTTATCTTGAACAGTCTCACGGTCTTGAGTTTTGTCTTATGTTTTGATAGCAGGTGGAATAGGGACTGACCCTAAGGGGGAAAGAATCAAAAGCGCTGAAACTTCAGAGAGCCCAAAAGATGTGCAATTTCCAGAATCTCATCCCAGACCTCCGTTATGATCGATGTGTTGTGTCAGTAAGTTGTCCCTTATTTTTAGTCTTCATACATGAGGGACAATGTGTCGTTTAAGTTTTGGGGGATCTTAGTTTGTTTTGTGTGTCTGTTTTTGAGTATTTTTTATTGCCTTTTTGTTTGTTCTATGTGTTTTTTGTGTCAATATTTTTTTTATGGATCAAGCATGTTGTAATTGTTAAAGACATTGAATGGATAAAGTTGGATAATGTAATGGAATTGAAAGCAACATTCTGTGTGCTTAAGTTAGATATGCCAAAAATTCATGACATCTAATTCTTTGGGATATTTGTGCTTAGCTTATGTGTGTCAGTTATGGAAAGAAAATATGAAAAATGTCTAATAAATCCGTTTGCTTGTTATTTGAGGTGAAATAGTTAAGATGTACATGTTTAGGGAGATGATTCAGGCATTGCTTTGATAGCCCTTCTGACCATTCATTACCTACCCTGACATAAAATGTATCACTAGTCAGCCTCTTTGAGCCTAAATTATATCTTTCTTTGATACTTTATGATTCTCTGTTTGTGACATAAGTGATAATTGAAAGTTAGTGGGACGAAAAGTGTTGAAAAATAAACAAAAAGAGAATTGAAAAATTGATGCATCCCAATGAAGAATACGTAAAAACCTAAGTTTGGGGGTGCTTGTTATTTGTAATGTGTCTCATTCTCTAAAAAAAAGGAGGAAATAGATATGAGACTAAAAAGAAAGACAAAAAGAAGGAAAACGAGTTGAATGAAAAATGTTTATGGTACGTAATTGAGCCTAAATGCCTACCTTTGCCTACCCCTGCCTAAGCCTGCACTACAACCCTTGAAAGTCCTGATGATCTTTAATGTGTATGTCTATGATTAATGGAGAATAGCAAGTAAACAGGTCTATAACATTTTGGAAAAGATGGAATGAAATTGACATGCATAGGTTAGGTGTTTATGTTCCATTGATTATGATCTAAGTGAATTTGCGAAATATCTAACTTGAAATTCTAGATTGCTGATTATTCATGCTATATATGTTCTAACATATTATCCCATCTTTCATCCATGATTTTGAAGAATCATTGCTATAGCTACTTGATCCATTTCATAGAGTCTTCGTTTGTTTTGTTATTGTTTTTGTCTTGTGCTGTACTCGAGGGCGAGTAAAGTTTAAGTTTGGGGGTTTGTTAGGCATATTTTATATACACTTTTTGAGTCATTTTTAGTTAGTATTTTACTCATTTTGTTTGTGTTTAGTATAGTATTATGGTCGTTTTTCTTCTTTTGAGTCACATCGGTCCTAAATGGAGAAATGACAAAAAGAAGATGAAATGAGCTTAATTGAGATGTAATTGCACAAGAAAAGGCCAAGAAATAAAGCCTAAAAAGTCCCGGGAAGTATAGAAGAAATCAGACGAAGTCCGGACGAGAAAATAACGAAAAATCAGAAAATCCAGAATGGCAAGCCACCGCATGTGTCAGAATGCAGACGCAGCCTAATATTCGAGAGGCTTGATACTTTCAGACCGCAGATGCCGGCCAGGATCGCGGTGCGAGACGCGTTTTCGCATCCGAGGCAAAATTGGTTAGGGGCAGAAGGGTCTAGGGCACACGATTTTTGCAGTATATAATCCCTAAAACCCTGACCTAAGGAGGCATCTTGTACATATTTTCTATTCTACTTTGGAGGCTAAGAAGGAGGCTACAACACAAGATTGGAGACAACTTTGGTTCAAGTTTTTTTTTTTTTTTATTATTTCAGTTTATGCTGGTTTGTATTAGTTCTTGACATGACAATGTTTAGGAGCTAATTACTTAATTAGGGCTTTCCTATTGAATCACTTGAACTTCTATTTCATTAATTAATGCATTTGTTTGATTTCTTCTTCACTTGATTAAGATTTATTCAATATTGGTATAAATGTTTGATAGTTAACTGACCATTAATTATCATAATCTATATGATTTCGAATCAAGAACCGAGAGGAGAGATTTGGATATGCTGTAATTGAATAGACATAGGTTAAAATCGCGGACGAAAGTACCCCGATACTTGTGTAGCATTATATGTTATTGTTCTTAATCCTCCTATGTGGTAAATCTTATCATAGAAATATAGAAGGGTTCTGCACTGGGGTTGAGCGATTATATATCCTAACTGGAATATAAGACAGTCTAGTTAACCGCTATCTTAACGTAGAATAAGAAGTCATTCTAGTTGCATTAGAGATTGAAAAGAGAGGATAGTTGAGGATATTGGAAGCCCTAATTCCTTCATAACTGATTTAAACCAAAGTATTACCATAATTAGTTTATTTTATGCAATTGCTTAGTCTTAGTTATTAGATAAAAATACAAACAAATTAACGTTCACCAAATAGAAACTAAAGCTTAGATAATCGGTACTTGATAATTAGTCTCTGAGGACGATATTCGGTCTTATCAGACTATATTACTTGTGAACGATACGTACACTTGCGTGGGCAATTGTACACGGTCCCAACATGGGTCCCCACCCGGGTTTCCGGTACGACTCGTTGGTTTTGAGCTGTAGAGAAAATGTGTTAGATATGTGATCTTATCATCATCCAAAAAATCATATGTATGGGTCCCCGTGTCATGTTTCTTAGCAAGGGGAAAACCTGTTTCATAAAAAATTACGTGACGACTGATAATTATTCTTTTGGAAGAAATATCGTAACATTGATAACACGATGATTAGAAGGATATTCCAAGAAGACAGATGGTATAGACTGGGGTTGGAGTTTTATGATTGTGGTGGATGGAAATAGGGGGTAGCAAAGACAACCAAACACTCTTAAATAAAGATATGAGGGCTCTCGTAGATAAAATATTTTTAGTGGAGCTTGATAAGACATGTTTTTATGAGGAAGGATATTCAACATGTAAGTTGCCGGATAGAGTACACGATGCCAAAATATGGGGGGGGGGGGGATTGAGGCATAAACATGGGATGTTCTAACAATATTATTGATGGTTCTAATTTTGCGTTCCGCCTTCCCATTTTGTGATGGAGTGTGAGGACAAAACTGACAAAAATTAAGACCATTTATTTTGAAAAAATTCCAAAAATCTTTATTGTCAAACTCCCTCCCATTGTCACATTGAATATTTTTGATATCACGTTCAAATTGAGTTCTGATGAATGCTCTAAATGTGAGAAAAGTAGAAAACACTTGTGATTTTTTCGACAAAGGAAATGTCCACAAATAATTAGAGTAGTCATCTAGTATGAGCAAATAATATTTATGACCAACAGAACTCAAAACAAGTGATGTCCAAATATCGTAAAATATCAAATGGCAATAGGGTGCATGAAGTAGAAGAAATAAATGGCAATTTAATATTTTTACCAAGTGCACAAGAATGACACTTATTTAGAGTCCGTTTTTTAGTACAAGAAATAAAATTATTCTGTTTAAGAGAGGCCAAAATAGCCTCTCCTGGATGTCCCAAACGTTGGTGCCAAGGCTGCAAAAGTAGAATGAACTTTGTTTTGTTGAGTTGGTGGATTTATTGGTTATAATTCCCCCTTGCTATCACATCTCATGAGAAGCTTCCCCATCTGAAAATCATGCACGGAAAATCCAAAAGGGTCAAAACGAACAGATACCCAATTATCAGTAGTAAACTTTCTAACAAACACCAAGTTTTTGATTAATTTGGGAGCATGAAGGACATTTTTTAACATCAGTGGTGGGTTTGGTGGTGATAATTTGCTAGAACCATACTCTTTTATTGGAATTGAATGGCCATTTCCGACTATTATTCCATTATCATTGCTCAAATTAAAATAGGAGGAGAGATTACCTTGGGAGGACGTCTTATGGGACGTCGCTCCAGAGTCCATATACCAATTTGAATCCAGTGGATTGAGTTCAAGAATGTGCATGGCGGACTCAATATTCGTGGGATGGCCCCCTATTGAATGGGCCTCATGCCACTGGGTCGACTGAGGCCCAATGCTACTGCCACTGCCTGTGTTGACAAACCCAGGAAAATGGGCCTGTTGGGCCTGTCGTTGCTGCTGCCACTGCCCAGGATAAAATGGTATGGGCTGGGGCTAGCCAGTGGGCCGTGGTTGCTGCCTGGCCCAACTGCCTGTTAGTGTTGGGCTGGGTGGTATGGCCTACGACCACTACCAGCCACCTTGCTTCTGCTACTGTGGACTCCCCCTGCCGTCTTGCTGCTGCCACTGTCCACCACCGGAGTTGGTGGTGCCACCATTTCTGCCGCCACCAAAATTCCGGTGGCCTCCACCTTTATTATTTTTGCGATTTCCACCCTTATTTTTATTATTATTACGTCCTTTTTGTCCCTTATTTTGTTGAGAAGGGTAAAAAATATTACCATCATTTGAAGACGTGGCAATAATGGCAGAATTTGTAGTTGAATTTATTTTCATCAAACCCGACTCTTCAAGCACAATCATAGATCTTGCTTGATAAAATTTTGGTAGGGGATTACTGTTAGGCGTATTTTGTATACGCTTTTGAGTTATTTTTAGTTAGTGTTTTTCCCATTTTCGTTTAAATAAGTGTCTTGTTAGGGTCGTTTTTCTTTCTTTTGAGTCGCAGCGGTTCAAAAAGGTAAAATGACGAAAATGAGCGAAAAGTGGGCATAAAAGGAGAGTCCCGAGGCAAAAAGGACGGAAGTTGGCAATTCAGGACAAAGATCGCGATCAGCGGTGCCATTCATCTGTAATCGCGGTGCCATAACTACGAGAGGCAGGGACTTTCGCACGCATGTCCGGCGTGATTTTCCGGATCCGAAATAGAATTGGCCAAGGGCAGAAGGGTCCATAGGGCACGAAATTTGCAACATACTTAAGCCCTAGGGATTAGTCTAGTTAGGGAGGTTGGACATTATATCACACAACACAACTCAGAGCAGATTTGAAGCTACAATTGGAGACTTTAGTTCACAGTACTTTTCTTTCTTTCTTTTTAATTCAATTTATGTTTGGAATTGTATTAGTTCTTAGCGTGACTATGACTAGGAGCTAAACACTTTATTAGGGCTTTCCTTTTGAATCGCTTGAAACTCTATTTCATGACTTAATGCGTTAGTTTGATTCCTTCTTCACTTGATTAAGATTTATTCAATAATTGGTATGAATGTTTGATAGTTAATTAATCACTAATTATCATAACCTATATGATTTCGAATCAAGAACCGAGAGGAGAGATTTGGATATACTGTAATTGAGTTAAAATCACGGACGAAAGTACCCCGATACTTGTGTAGCATTATAGGTTACTGTTCTTAATCCTCCTATGTGGTAAATCCTATCATAGAAATATAGAAGGGTTCTGCACTGGGTTGAACGATTATATATCCTAACCGGAATATAAGACATTCTAGTTAACCGCTATCTTAACGTAGAAGAAGAAGAAGTCATTCTAGTTGCATTAAGGATTGAATAGAGTGGATGATCGAGGATTTTGGAAGCCCTAATTCCTTCATAACTGATTACAACTTCAATAGTTTAGTTAATTCTTGAAATTATTCTAGTAGATAAACAAAAACCCAACTCAATTATTTATTTCCAAATAGATAACATAAAATAGATGAACGGTAATTAGAAACCAGTCTCTGTGGACGATAAACTCGGTCATACAGACTATATTACTTGTGAACGATACGTACACTTGCGTGAGCAATTGGACACAGTGTTACACCCCGTAATTGCAGGACATGCCTTAAGAACGTAAGTAAGAACTCACAAATGTTAAGGATTTGAGACTTGTAAATTTATCGGAAATTATGGAATTGTCGGAAAATGTACTATTGTAACGAATGGGAGGGCGACACGTGTCACCCCCCCCTTAGATATGCCTTGGACGAAATGGCATGGCCATTATGGTCATTTCCCTCAAGTCTTCTAAGGCTAAAGTCTTGCAAGTGTGTAGCATGACAAACTTGACCAAGTCAATTAGTCAATAAGTCTTGACTTGCCAAGAGCTTATCCAAGCCTCACATTTGGATGCATCTTAACCCTCCATGACCCCTTTATATTATACTAGTAGCAAGAGAGGACATTACACTTAGAAAATTTTTTCACAAAAATTGAAGACCACACAAGGAAGGCTCTCGGCTTTCACTAGAGAGAAAAAGAAAAAAAATTCGTTTCTTGTCCATTTGTTTCCACACTTTAAACCAAGGTTCTTATGTGTATTATAAGCATATCTCAATAGAAAAATCTTGGAAAAAGATTGTTTTCGGGTTAGTCGCAAACGAAAACCTAAAGGGTTTTTCTAGGTTTTGTTTGGAAATTTGAAGGTTAATTGGTGGTGTTGTTCTAAGGGTCTCAACAAGCGGATTGAAGTGGCTTGGAGAAGTTCTAGACTACTAAGGAGCGATTTCGGATTTGGACTTGGATTAGGTCTCTTTGAGGTATAATCTTGTTTTTTGAAAGTATTACAAGGATAGCTAGTTTATTGTTGTTAGCTTTGCATGTTACTAGCATGAAGTTGTTATATTGAAGTTATTCGAATAATGGATTGATCATAGCCTTGGAAATCCGAAATGTAAAATAAGCCATGACTAAGTTGAATTACAATTTAATCGTTGTTAGAACCGTCGCATGTCATTGACTTAAGGATTATGGTTATAATAATCAAATGCGACTTGTTATCATGTTATGCTACAAATTTGGGTTGGAATATAAATTGTGAGCCAATTGGGGCTGTTTAGTTAGTCATTTGCATCAACTACCGCTATATTGATTGTGAGCCAATCGGGTCATGTTTAGTTAGTCATTTGCATCGATTATCTTTTTATTGTTGTGAGCCAATTGGGGCTGTTTGGTTATTGTATTTAGGCCTTGAAAGAGGTGGCAAAGTGAGTAAATACAAAGGAGGTGCTGTCCGATTTTCCGTAGAATATAGGGACTTAACACTTATGATATTCTACGATTGAAGTAAGGCCTAAATAGACGTATTATGAACATTATAGGTTGACATACTACGGGCGGGACTTTGTACTTGGCAAGTGGTTTGACCCGACGAGGTATGTAGAACTTTTCCTATCTTTGAGCATGACTAGTTTCACGTATATAGTACGGTAGACGTACAAGACTTTGACATACTCTACTTGTTTTACGAAGGCCAAGTCGGGTGAGTTAGAGATTTAACTCACTTCTTTGAGAATATTAAAGATGTCTTAAGTCTTGTTAAAGATAAGGGCTTGAAGAATTTTAAAGTATGTAATACTTGTGTCGCTTTAAAACGTATAAGTCCCTTGGATAGGAAATTGTACATGATTAAGGCATAAAGTGAATATAACGACTTTATGGAGTTGGTTATATTGACTTTATGGAAAGATAAATGACTTGATTTAATGGAAGGCAATGATTTTAAGGCATCAATTGCCTAAGGTTTTATAAGACACGAGTCACTTGATTTAGAAGCCATATTTTATTTCTAAAAGTATTGTGACTTGTCTTGAAAAGAAATTGTCACTTGATACTACGGCTATTAGTATCTTGGAAGTTTTATAATGAAATGAGTCATTTTAAAAGCATAGAAGTACGTAGTACTTTGGGTTAAATTCCCGGATTTTTTATAAAAGACATGATAGTGCCTTAGGTAAACTAAAATGAGAGTGTATATGAACAAGAATAGTAAGAAGTTAGGGGATTTCTTAACTTGATTATATATTGCATGATAAGCCGATAGAGCTTATGTTATGTGTGATAGCCGGATTTGGGCTAATGATATATTATTCGTCATGGTCATTCCCCGGGATTGTGGCATTGTATATTTCCGTGGATTTGCTAACCACGATGCGAGGAATACCTCATGCGAGTCCATAAGGGCTTATGCGGGTGAAATAGTCCCATGCGGGCGGGCCCAGCCTATGCGAGGAATACCTCATGCGAGTCCGTAAGGGCTTATGCGGGTGAAATAGTCCCATGCGAGGAATACCTCACGCAGGTCCACGGGACCTATGCGGGTGAAATAGTCCCAGGAGTAGGATGTCAAATCCTATTTTTCGTTGTAAGTATACACCTATTTTACTCTCATTGTTAGCAAGGCACAGTGTACTGTATTTTGATTTTCATACATGTCTCCGGCTTTGGTTTTGACTTATGATGTAATTACAGTACTTTCCAGTTTTACATACTTAGTACATATTGTGTACTGACCCCCTTCCTCGGGGGCTGCGTTCATGCCGCAGGAAAGGGTAAGCAGGTTGCGGATCCACACTCTTAGGATCATTTACCGGACGTCGGAAGCTCCATTCTCCGGAGGCTTGTCTTTCTTTTGGTACAGTTTTTCCCTGATGTTGTAGATTATGTACATTCAGGGGTATGGCGGGGCCCTGTCCCGCCACAGTTGTTATTCTGAGGTCCGTATTCACATACGTGGTTGCCGTAAGACGAGTTGTAAAGTTGCACTTTTGGCTTTGTTTATATTATGGAAAGCGCCTTGCTCGGCTGCTTTGTGTTGTATATTATTTACACTTGTGTTTATGTTGTGTATGTTCCGCTGCTATTCTCTGACGTATACAGGCAGGGTGCCCGTGTAGGCACGATCGCGGCCTGGTCGGGTCGTGACAAAAGTGGTATCGAGCGCTTAGTCCTCGGAAAGTGTCTATGCATCGTGTCTAGTAGAGTCTTGATTATCGGTGTGTTGTGCACCACATCTATAATCGTGAGGCTACAGACATTTAGGATTGGTTTCCATTCTTCTCTCTCCGAGATCGTGCATTAGAGCCGCCTTATTAGGTTGAATCCTCTCGACCTCTTCTTATGAAACAGTATGCCTCCACGAAAGCGACCGGGGCCCGAAGGGCAAGGCAGCAGGAGTCGCTAGCGGTACTCAGGGTCACAGGCTCGTGCACGACTATGCACGAGGTAGTAGGCGGTCGTTGAGTTCAGCCACGCCGGCGATTAGAGGAGCCGAGAGCGGCAGTAGCTCCAGAGGTTCCGATACCAGACCCTCCAGTTCCCCAGCCAGCTGCTGAGTATAGAGACTACGGGGAGCAGATTCGGTTATTGACTAGTATAGTAGCCGGGCAGCGCCGACAGGAGCAGGCAGCCCACCCTAGAGCCGACAGTTTGCGGATTAGGGATTTTCTGGGATGTAATCCACCTGAGTTTTATGGTTCAAGGTCTGATGAGGATCCGCAGGAGTTCGTTCGACAGCTACAATGGACCTGCGCAGTTCTTAGGGCTTCAGAGACAGAGTCTGTTACACTAGCCTCTTACCGGTTGCGCGATATTGCGTTGAACTGGTTTGAGTCGTGGTTGCTTTCGAGAGGTGATGATGCTCTTCCAGCTGTTTGGGAGGAGTTTACAGAGGCCTTTATGGATCACTTTTTGCCTCCCGAGATGAGGAGGGCCCGAGTAGACAGATTTTTGACCTTGCGGCAGAACGGGAGGACCGTTAGGGAGTACAGCCTGGAGTTTGACTCCTTGGCCAGGCATGCACAGACTATCAGCGGCATGGCGGATAGAGTGCATCGTTATGTGATGGGGTTAGACCGTCATATGATCACAGCATGCTTGGGGGTGGCTCTTCAGCCCGGTATGGACATTGCTAGGATGCAGGCCTATGCACAGGGGATCGAGGATAGAAAGGAGGACCGATTGACGCAGCGGCCCAAGAGGCGTGACATCGTGGTCTCAGGGCGCTTCGAGGCGGACAGCCTCCGCGTGATCGGGTCCACTTTCCCGGCCAGACAGAGTGCTCGTCACGCGGTTTCGGCGGGAGGTCCGATCGCAGGTCGATCGGGAGCGGTCGTGGCTCCGTCTTGAGATTTCAGAGGCGCAGATTCTCGCCGATCGAGACCACCCACACCTCGGTGTGCTCGACGTAGATCTCACGGTGAGTGTCGTGTTCTGCGGGAGGTTGTTACTCTTGTGGCCGATGGGCCATTTGAAGAGATTGTCCGCTCAGAGGCAAGATGGTGGTACAAAGACACCGACGGATCGATTCTTGCCGGTCTTCTTCTCCTTCACGGGTTATACGCGCCCGAGGCGTGGTACTCACGACAGGCAGCCGCAGAGGTCGTGGTGGTGGTTCCATTCTAGCGTCCCCGTAACCGCATATATTCTCTAGCCACCGCCAGATCGTGAGGCTTCCGACGCCGCCACGGTGTACATTATCGATTTCAGTCGTGATGTTTATGCATTGATAGATCCGTGTTCTACCTTGTCCTATGTGTCCTCTTATCGGGTAGAATCGGGATAGAGCCGGTCGATAGAGCCGCTTGAGGTAGCTACGCCGATGGGTGATTCGGTGTTAGCCGAGCGGTGTATAGAGGTTGTCCAGATTTATTTACGCCGCCGACTCGCAGACTTGATAGAGCCGAGATGACAGATTTTGATGTCATTATGGGTATGGACTGGTTGGCTTCGTTATGCCAACGTTGACCGTAGACGAGTTGGTTCGGTTCAGCTTCGCGAGCCGCTTATCGAGTGGAGGGCAACACAAAGATCGCCGGCGGTAGGTTTATTTCTTACCTCAAGGCTAGGAAGATGGTGCGCAGGCGGTTACATCTATCATCCGTTCGTATTTGATACGCAGGCCGTGCCGCTTCTTCACCGCACTGGTTAGGAGTTTCGATGTGTTCCTGCATGATCTTGGGTATCCTCCCGAGAGGAGATCGAGTTTTGTATTGACACGTTGCCGACACTCGACCTATTTCCATTCCGCCATACAGACGGCACCCGCGAGTTGAGGAGTCAAGGACCACCAAAGATTTCTTTGGAGAAAGGCTTTATCGCCCAGTGTATCTCCCGGGAGCGCCAGATTGTTTGTAAAGAAGAAGGATGGACGCCGCGTATGTGTGTTGACTACAGCGGTGAATAAGGTAACCATTAAGAATAGTACCCTCCCGTGATTGATGATTTGTTTGACCATTGCAGGTGCGAGGTGTTTTCAAAGATAGACCGCGTCCGGTTATCATCGTTCGAGTCCGAGAGGCGATATCCCAAAGATCGCATTCAGACCCTGTATGGGCACTATGAGTTCGTGGTTATGTCTTTCGGTTTGACCAACGCCCAAATGTATTCATGGATTTGATGAACCGGTGTTCAAGCCATTTTGGATACATTTGTGATAGTATTCATCGATGACATCTGGTTTATTCGCGACAGAGCAGAGCACGCAGATCACTCGGCGATCAGATTGGGGTCCTCCGGAGCCGGCAGTTGTTCGCCAAGTTCTCCAAGTGTGAGTTTTGGTTGGCCTCAGTGGCATTCCTGGGGCTGATGGTGTTCAGGTTGATACGGCAAAGATTGAAGCAGTCAAGTCTTGGCCGAGACCTACTACTCCGACCGAGGTGCGCAGCTTAGATCGCAGTTATTATCGCAGTTTGTGGAGCGCTTGTTTCGATTTCAAAGACCGCTGACTAGTCGACTCGTAAGCACCAAGTTCCAGTGGACAGAGGCTTGCGAGAAGGGTTTCCAGTTGCTGAAAGAAAGGTTGACTACGCCCGTTCTTACTCTTCCGGGGGTTAGACGGGTACGTGATCTATTGTGATGCCTGCATCGGGCTAGGTGTGTTCTCACGCAAAGACGGCAAGGTTATAGCCTATGCTTCCAAGAAGCTACGGAAGCATGAGAGGAATTACCCTACCCATGACTTAGAGTTGGCCGCGTTATTCATGCCTCAAGATTTGGAGACACTATTTGTACGGGGTTCATGTGGATATTTATACAGACCACAAGAGCCTCCAGTATATCTTCAGGCAGAGGGAGCTGAATTTGAGACAGAGACGGTGGTTAGAGTTGCTGAAAGACTATGATGTTGATATTCTATACCATCCGGGGAAAGCCAACGTAGTTGCTGATGCCTTGAGTCGTAGATCTATGGGGAGCCTATCAGAGGTACACTGCAGAGAGACAGATACGGTCCGTCGATCCACCGCTTAGCGAGCCTGGTTCGATTGATCGACACCGACGATAGCGGGTACGGGTTCGTGAGGTTGCCGAGTCTTCCATCATTGATGAGGTGAAGATGCGACAGTTTGAGGACCCAGTGTTGGTACGGTATCGAGATGCAGCTCTTCGGGAGGAGAAGAGTCTATTCGAGGTAGCGCCTGATGGGGTGCTGAGATTTGAGGGCCGGTTGTGTGTTCCCGATGTGGCAGGGCTCCGACAGCAGATTCTGGGGGAGGCACACAGTGCTCGTTATTCTATTCATCCGGGGTCGACCAAGATGTACCATGACCTCAGATGTTTGTATTGGTGGGATGGCACGAAGAGGACGTGGCGTTTTGTTGCACGATGTCCTAATTGCCAGCAGTCAAGGTCGAGCACCGTGAGGCCCGTGGTTTATTGCGATCTATCGAGATTCCGACTGGAAGTGGGAGATGATCAACATGGACTTTGTTACAGGGTTACCTCGTACTCAGAGGAAGTACGACTCCATTTGGGTTATTGTTGACAGGCTGACGAAATCAGCCCATTTCCTTCCAGTCAGGACGACGTTTTCAGCTGAGGACTATGCCAGATTGTACATCCGAGAGATAGTGAGGCTGCACGGTGTTCCGGTGTCGATTATATCAGATAGAGGAGCCTGGGCCACGCTAACTTCGAGGTCTTTCCGTATGGGTTTAGGGACACAGTGAGTCTCAAAGACAAAGATTTCACCTCGATCGACGCAGCAGAGCGCACTATCCGCATACACTCGAGGATATGCCGCGAGCTGCGTGATTGATTTGATGGTAGGCGGGGGATCATTTGCCTCTTGTGGAGTTTGCTTATAATAACAGCTACCATTCCAGTATACAGATGGCGCCATACGAGGCTTTATATGGGCGGAAATGCAGGTCGCCGATCGGTTGGTTCGACGTGGGCGAGGTACAGTTAGTTGGCCCAGACTTGGTACAGCAGGCTGTGGATAAGGTGAAGCTTATCCAGGAGAGACTGTTAGCAGCTCAGAGTCGGCAGAAGTCATATGCGGATAATCGGCGAAGGCATTTGGAGTTTCAGGTAGACGATTGGGTCTTCTTGAAGGTGTCACCCATGAAGGGTGTGATGAGATTCGGTAAGAAGGGGAAACTCAGCCCAAGGTACATTGGGCCCTACCAGATCGTCCGTAGAGTGGGACAGGTTGCTTATGAGTTGGATCTGCCATCAGAGTTAGAGGCGGTACATCCGGTCTTCCATGTCTCTATGTTGCGGAAGTGTGTCGGTGATCCAGCGAGAGTTTTCCCTACTAGTGAGGTCCAGGTGACAGAGGGGTTATCGTATGAGGAGAGTCCCATAGCGATACTCGATCGCCAGGTCAGGCGATCATGACCAAGGATGTAGCTTCCACAAAGTCCTGTGGAGAAATGATAACCGGGAGGAGATGACTTGGGAAGCGGAGGAGGACATGTTGAGGAGGTATCCTCACTTATTTCCTATACCTTCAGGTATTTCATTTTCCCTTACTGGTCAGGTGTTAATTGAAGCGTTTCTTTTGCTTAAATGCTTTTAAGTGGCCATGAGTGGCATTTTTGGTATGTCGGGGTTGTGAAAGGAAACTATGTCGTTAATTTAGTTTGACTCCGAAAGAACATTCGGGGACGAATGTTTCTAAGGGGGGAAGAATGTTACACCCCGTAATTGCAGGACATGCCTTAAGAACGTAAGTAAGAACTCACAAATGTTAAGGATTTGAGACTTGTAAATTTATCGGAAATTATGGAATTGTCGGAAAATGTACTATTGTAACGAATGGGAGGGCGACACGTGTCACCCCCCCCTTAGATATGCCTTGGACGAAATGGCATGGCCATTATGGTCATTTCCCTCAAGTCTTCTAAGGCTAAAGTCTTGCAAGTGTGTAGCATGACAAACTTGACCAAGTCAATTAGTCAATAAGTCTTGACTTGCCAAGAGCTTATCCAAGCCTCACATTTGGATGCATCTTAACCCTCCATGACCCCTTTATATTATACTAGTAGCAAGAGAGGACATTACACTTAGAAATTTTTTCACAAAAATTGAAGACCACACAAGGAAGGCTCTCGGCTTTCACTAGAGAGAAAAAGAAAAAATTGCTTTCTTGTCCATTTGTTTCCACACTTTAAACCAAGGTTCTTATGTGTATTATAAGCATATCTCAATAGAAAAATCTTGGAAAAAGATTGTTTTCGGGTTAGTCGCAAACGAAAACCTAAAGGGTTTTTCTAGGTTTTGTTTGGAAATTTGAAGGTTAATTGGTGGTGTTGTTCTAAGGGTCTCAACAAGCGGATTGAAGTGGCTTGGAGAAGTTCTAGACTACTAAGGAGCGATTTCGGATTTGGACTTGGATTAGGTCTCTTTGAGGTATAATCTTGTTTTTTGAAAGTATTACAAGGATAGCTAGTTTATTGTTGTTAGCTTTGCATGTTACTAGCATGAAGTTGTTATATTGAAGTTATTCGAATAATGGATTGATCATAGCCTGGGAAATCCGAAATGTAAAATAAGCCATGACTAAGTTGAATTACAATTTAATCGTTGTTAGAACCGTCGCATGTCATTGACTTAAGGATTATGGTTATAATAATCAAATGCGACTTGTTATCATGTTATGCTACAAATTTGGGTTGGAATATAAATTGTGAGCCAATTGGGGTCATTTAGTTAGTCATTTGCATTGAACTACCGCTATATTGATTGTGAGCCAATTGGGTCATTTAGTTAGTCATTTGCATCGATTATCTTTTTATTGTTGTGAGCCAATTGGGGCTGTTGGTTATTGTATTTCCGGCCTTGAAAGAGGTGGCAAAGTGAGTAAATACAAAGGAGGTCTTTGTCCGATTTTCCGTAGAATATAGGGACTTAACACTTATGATATTCTACGATTGAAGTAAGGCCTAAATAGACGTATTATGAACATTATAGGTTGACATACTACGGGCGGGACTTTGTACTTGGCAAGTGGTTTGACCCGACGAGGTATGTAGAACTTTTCCTATCTTTGAGCATGACTAGTTTCACGTATATAGTACGGTAGACGTACAAGACTTTGACATACTCTACTTGTTTTACGAAAGGCCAAGTCGGGTGAGTTAGGAGATTTAACTCACTTCTTTGAGAATATTAAAGATGTCTTAAGTCTTGTTAAAGATAAGGGGGCTTGAAGAATTTTAAAGTATGTAATACTTGTGTCGTTTTAAAAACGTATAAGTCCCTTGGATAGGAAATTGTACATGACTAAGGCATAAAGTGAATATAACGACTTTATGGGGAGTTGGTTATATTGACTTTATGGAAAGATAAATGACTTGATTTAATGGAAGGCAATTCGATTTTAAGGCATCAATTGCCTAAGGTTTTATAAGACACGAGTCACTTGATTTAGAAGCCATATTTTATTTCTAAAAGTATTGTGACTTGTCTTGAAAAGAAATTGTCACTTGATACTACGGCTATTAGTATCTTGGAAGTTTTATAATGAAATGAGTCATTTTAAAAGCATAGAAGACGTAGTACTTTGGGTTAAATTCGGATTTTTATAAAAGACATGATAGTGCCTTAGGTAAACTAAAATGAGAGTGTATATGAACAAGAATAGTAAGGTTAGGGATTTCTTAACTTGATTATATATTGCATGATGTCGATAGAGCTTATGTTATGTGTGATAGCCGATTTGGGCTAATGATATATTATTCGTCATGGTCATTCCCGATTGTGGCATTGTATATTTCCGTGGATTTGCTAACCACGATGCGAGGAATACCTCACGCGAGTCCAAGGGGCTTATGCGGGTGAAATAGTCCCACGCGCGGGCCCAGCCTATGCGAGGAATACCTCATGCGAGTCCGTAAGGGCTTATGCGGGTGAAATAGTCCCATGCGAGGAATACCTCACGCAGGTCCACGGGACCTATGCGGGTGAAATAGTCCCAGGAGTAGGATGTCAAATCCTATTTTTCGTTGTAAGTATACACCTATTTTACTCTCATTGTTAGCAAGGCACAACAGATCGTATTTTGATTTTCATACATGTCTCCCGGCTTTGGTTTTGACTTATGATGTAATTACAAAGATTTTCCGCTTTACATACTTAGTACATATTGTGTATCGACCCTTCTCGGGGCCGCTCACGCCGCAGAAAGTGGTAGCGAGTTGCGGATCCACACTCTTAGGATCATTTACCGGACGTCGGAAGCTCCATTCTCCGGAGGCTTGTCTTTCTTTTGGTACAGTTTTTCCCTGATGTTGTAGATTATGTACATTCAGGGGTATGGCGGGGCCCTGTCCCGCCACAGTTGTTATTCCTAGAGGTCCGTATTCACATATGTGGTCACCGTAAGAACAGAGTTGTAAAGTTGCACTTTTGGCTTTGTTTATATTATGGAAGGCGTCCTTATCGGCTAGCCTGTGTTGTATATTATTTACACTTGTGTTTATGTTGTGTATGTTCCGTTGCTATTCTCTGACGTATACAGAACGGGTGCCTGTGTAGGGCACCGCCGCGCCCGGCTCGGTCGTGACACACAGTCTTAACAAGTTTTGACGCCGTTGCCGGGGATCGACGTACTTCTAATATCGAACCATCTATTTTTATTTCTACTTTGGCTTTATTTTTATTTTTAATTTTTACTGTTAGAACCCTGTTGCCTTGATTTGTTTGTAGATTTTGGTCTATTTCAGGGATTTAGTGTATGCGAAGAAGGGGAGGAGCAAATACACTTGTTTCCTTCAACCCTAAAATTGAGAAAACGTGCAAGCAAAACAGGCGAAATAAAAGGATAGCTGATTCAGTGACCATGGACAACCAACCACAGAATCAGAATGGGGCAAACAACGAGGTTCCTGATCATGTAGAAGAGCAAATATCGGTCCCAACAGAAAGAAGCTTGGGAGATTATGTTCTGCCCACGGTTATTGGTGCACAGACATGCATTAGGCTCCCAACAATAGGGGCGAACAACTTTGAGATCAAGCCAGCCATCCTGAGCATGGTCCAGAGCACAATACAGTTTGGGGGATTGCCATCTGAAGACCCCCACATGCAGATTGCCAACTTTCTGGAGCTGTGTGCCACTTTCAAGTACAATGGCATCACTGACGATGCCATTAGACTGAGGCTCTTCCCATTCTCACTTAGGGACAGAGCCAAGAGCTGGTTGAACTCACTACCTGCCAACTCTGTCACCACCTGGCAGGACCTAGCCCAAAAATTTCTTGCAAAGTTCTTCCCTCCTTCAAAGGCAACAAAGTTAAGGGGAGAGTTGAACAATTTCTATAAGGTAGATGGAGAGTCGTTGTATGATGCATGAGAGAGATTTAAGGATTTACAGAGAAAATGCCCCCATCATGGTGTAGAGAAGTGGATGTTGGTCCACATTTTTTACAATGGGTTGAGTGGTTCTACTCGTACCATAATTGATGCTACAGCAGGGGCGCATTCATGAGAAAGTGTGCCAATGAGGCACATGAGTTACTGGAAGACATGGATGTCAACAATCATCACAGGGCAGATGACAGGTCAGTGAATAGCAGGAAGACTACGGGCATACATGAATTAGATGCCATCACTGCCCTGAATGCGTAGGTGGCCCTCTTGACAAAACAACTGCAGCAGAACACTATGTATGTGAATGCAGTCCAGATGCTTGTGAAGTGTGAGATTTGTGGGGGCCCACACTTTTTTGACAGATGCACAACGGTGAATCCTAATAATGTGCCCATGGAGTAGGTTCAGGCAGTTGGGAACTTTCAGCGCCTTATAATTCCAACACATACAATCCAGGGTGGAGAAATCACCCTAACTTTTTGTGGAGGAACGACCAGGCCCAGCAACAACCATATCAAGGTAATTACCAGAACCAGCAAGCTCAGAACCAGACTACCTCATCCCAGCAGTTTAGACCACTTACACAACAAGATAAGCCTGATGAGCTGAGGGCTGCATTGCTTACACTCACCAATTCGCAGAATCAGTTCATGTATGAAACCAGGTCCTCTCTCAGAAACCTGGAAACGCAGGTTGAGCAATTGGAAAAGATGGTAACCAACAGGCCGCAGGGTACTCTCCCAAGCAATACAGAGGTCAATCGAAGAGAGCAGTGTCAGACAGTTTTGTTAAGGAGTGGAAAGAAGTTGGAGCAGGTTGCTCCCCAACCCGCATTGATTCATGAGAAAGAGGGTGAGAAAGCAGTTGAGGAAGGAAAGAGGGGGTCACTGAGGACCACCCTACAGTTGAGAAAGCTCCACCAGCACCTTTGAGGGAATACACTGATAGAATCCCTTACCCTCAGAGGCTCCAAAAGAAGGTCATAGACAAACAGTTCTCCAAGTTCTTTGAGGTATTTAAGAAGCTCCACATCAATATCCCCTTCATTGAGGCGTTAGAACAAATGCCCACATACTTCAAATTCATGAAGGAGATACTTGGGAAAAAGATAAGGTTGGCGGATTACGAGACAGTAGCGCTGACAGAGGAGTGCAGCGCCATCTTACAAAAGAAACTGCCTCATAAGTTGAAAGATCCAGAAAGCTTCACCCTGCCCTGCACTATTGGCAAAGTAACATGCAACATAACACTTTGTGAGTTAGGGGCTAGTATCAATCTCATGCCTCTATATATGTTCAAGAGATTGGGTTTGTGGGAAGCCAAACCAACCACAGTTAAACTGCAGCTGGCTGACCGAACCGTGGTGCACCCCAGAGGCATAGTGGAAGATGTGCTTGTCAAGGTGGGAAAATTCTTCTTCCCAGCAGACTTCCTCATTCTTGATATGGAAGAAGATGATGAAATACCCATCATTTTGGGGAGACCATTCCTTGCAACGGGTAGAGCCCTAGATGTGGAGAAGGGAGAATTGAGACTACAGATTCAGGAAGAAGAGATGGTATTCAAGGTGTTCAAATCCACCATTGAGTCCCGACCAGCAACAAGTGCTTCACAATAAGCACAACTGACACAACAGTTCAACAAGCACAGACCAACACTAGAGAGATCATTCCTACAGCTGCGAACCCATAGGCTAGTTTAAAAGCTGCAACAAAAGTTCATGACATGAAATATGACAAACATGTAAATCTTACTGAACCCAATGATGTGAAAAAGAAAAATAGAGTGAGGAAGAGGAAAATAAATTTTAAGTGGATAGGTTGTGGGGTTAATTTACCCCAATGATTTGATAAGGAACATGCGTCCGACTACAAGATGTTAAAGACAACGCTACTTGGGAGGCAACCTAATGTTTAAATTCTGCAATTAGTTTCAATTGAACAGTCTCACTTTTGGTATTTTTTGGTTGTGATGACAGGTGCGGGAATCAGATAATGAGCAGGAAGAAAGGGTGGAAAACACGGAATTGGGTCACCACCGCGGTGCCATTATGCAGTACCGCGATGTCGAATGTTCAGAGAGGTCACAATACTTTAGGCACCGCGGTGCCTGTGCGCGAATTCAGAAAATAAAAAGCCCTAAATCCCCAAATCTCTTCCCACATCAACTCAACCCATTCTCTCTCTACAACAACGAAAACACCTCCTCCCCCACCTAAAACTTCCCACAAATTCACCCAAATCCTTCCAACTCATACTTATCATTACCACCCAAAACTCCTACCATCTTTCCACAACATCATTCTTTCACATAGGTCAAGTAAACGGTGAAGAACAATCACTCAAAAAGGTAATCTTCATCATTGTTATTGCAATTTCAAGGCTAGTAGGGAAAATAGTTTGTGGTTGTGGGGGTTGTACGGGCTGTGTTGGTAAGGTGTTGTATAGTTGTGGGTGTGTGCTGCGTTGGTTGTTCGCTGTGTTGTTAGGTTGCTGTGTAGAAGTGATTCGTGGTGTATTGCTGCTGTGGTCTGATTTTGCTTGGTTATTGTTGCTGTGTAGAGTGGGAATTGTTGGGAAACCTCAAGGAAACACTGCTGAAAATTTTCCAACAACTCTCACAATGACCTCTAGAAAACGAACCGCCAGAGCTTCCTCATCTTCATCAGCTCCAGAATATGATGTTACTCGATTTACCAACAAACATGCGGAAGATCGATATAACAAAATAAGCACTAGAGCATTGATACCATTGAGAGTCATGGACTACCAGACCATGCCATTTTATGATGATGATGACTACGAGCCCATTAGGGCTATGATCGAGGCAAATGGTTGGAGAAGGTTCACAAATCCAGAAAGGATTCCACTTCAGAACACTAGCCTTGTAAGGGAATTCTATGCTAATTATCCCGAGCAAGAGGATCGGAGATGCTTTGTTAGAGGGCGATATGTGCCCGTAAGTTCTGAAATAGTGAATGCGTTACTGAGGACCTATGATGTTGAGGACCAAAGCTATAACCCACAACATTTCAGAAGTTGATCGAGAGATGTCAACCACATCATCTGGGACACAGTTGCAACAGTGTTATG
Source organism: Przewalskia tangutica (assembly GCA_029844215.1). NCBI lineage: Eukaryota > Viridiplantae > Streptophyta > Magnoliopsida > Solanales > Solanaceae > Przewalskia > Przewalskia tangutica. The sequence continues at coordinate 135,194,612 of CM056718.1, read as the reverse complement.
CTACCCAGACGCCGAATTCAACATTTCTCGTAACGGGTCTAGGAGACTTGCCCGGTGCCAATTTAACATGACAACCAGATGATGACTATATTTCGTAAGTGCTCGCTTGATTCCGTCAACTTATTTTACCAACGTGCCTACAGACAGAATCAAGCTCATCTATGACATCATGTCGGGCAAGAAAATTGATGTTGGGAGAGAAATAGTGCAAAACATAAGAGAGATTAGCAGGCTGGTTACTACTGGCGGACTGGGACATGAGTCACTTATTTCTACCTTATGTGCTAGGCATGGAGTCCCAACATTCACCACAGATATTCTCGATAAGAGTCAGCCTCCTGTGACTTACAGTTTAGTGCACTTTTTCCTTAACTTCACTCCAAGACCAGAAGCAAGGAGAGGGGGCCCAGGAGCAGCAGACGCAGCAGCCATGGATGAAGAAGAGCCTGAGGCAGCTGCACACGATGAAGCAAGCGGAAGCAGTCACCAGCCTTCCCTGTCCTTGGAACCTCCAATGCCAATGATGGAGTAACTGCTCCTAAATCAACAAAAGTTACTGCAAAACCAAGAGAACATGATGCAGAATCAGTAGCAAATGATGCAAAGCCATCAACACCTGACCCAGCGTGTTGATGGTTTAAGTTCCATGTTCACCCAATGGTCAATGCATTATCCGCCGCCACCACCTCCATTTTGAACCGCTATTGTCTGTACGTCGTCCCTTTATTATTTTTGAGTCGTTACATATTTGGGACAATGTGTCGTTTAAGTTTAGGAGGGTACTTATTTTATTTTTGTGTTTCTATTTTTTGAGTCGTTTTGATTGAGTTTTTGTGTCTTTTATTATGTCTATATGAGTCAATTTTTTTTAATGATCATGCACGCTGTAGTTGCTGGAAACTCCCAGTGAATTAAGTGAGATAATGTAATGGAATTAGAAGCTATAAAATCTATGTGCTCAAGTTAGATATGCCAAAAATTCATGAAAATCTAATTATTTGAGATATTTGTGCTTAGTGTATGCGTTGTCAATTGAAAAATGTCTATGAAGTCTTCTTGCTTGTTATTTGAGGCGAAATAGTTAGGATGTACATGTTTAGGGAGATGACTCAGACATTTCTTTGTTAGCCCTTCTTACCATTCATTACCTACCTTGCAATAAATTGTATCCCTAGTCAGCCCCGTTGAGCCTAAAATAAGTTATATCTTTGACACCCTATGATTTCCTTGTGTGCCAAAAGAAGTAATTGAAAAATTGGGATGAATAAGTGTGAAAAAGAAATACCAAAGAGAGTGAAAAATTGATGCACCCCAATGAAAAAAATAATGCAAAAGCTTAAGTTTGGGGGTGCTTATGTGAATGTGTTTCATACTCTCTAAAAGAGAAAAGGGAAGTGATAGGTATGAATTAAAAATAATACCAAAATGAAAGACAAAAAGAGTTGAATGAAAAAAAATGTTTATGGTACGTAAATTGAGCCTAAATGACAACTCTTACCTACCCCTGCCTAAGCCTACATTACAACCCTGAAAAGTCCTGAAGATCTCTAATATGTATGTCTATGATTAGTGGAGAATAACAAGTAAACAGGCCCATGAAACTAAATGAAATTGACATGCATAGGGTAGGTGTTCATGCTTCCATTAATTATGATTGAAATGAATTTGCGAAATATCGGGCTTGAAATTCTAGATTGCTATATTCATGCTGTATGTTCCAACATATTATCCCGACTGACGTTCATGCTTTTCTAAGTAACCTTGTGCAGCTGCTTGATTGGAGTCTTTGAGTCTTTTTGATTTTGTTTCTTTGTTTTTGTTTTGATCTTTGCTCGAGGGCGAGCAAATGTTAAGTTTGGGGGTATTTGTTAGGCGTATTTTGTATACGCTTTTGAGTCATTTTTAGTTAGTGTTTTTTCCATTTTCGTTTAAATAAGTGTCTTGTTAGGGTCGTTTTTCTTTCTTTTGAGTCACAACGGTTCAAAAAGACAAAATGACGAAAATGAGCGAAAAGTGGGCATAAAAGGAGAGTCCCGAGGCAAAAAGGACGGAAGTTGGCAATTCAGGACAAAAGACTGCAGCACCGCGATGCCATTCATACAGAACCGCGGTACCATAACTACTGAGAGGCTGCAGGACTTTCGGCACCGCAGTGCCATTCTGCAGAACCGCGGTGCCGATTCGTGAATTTTCAGATCCGAAATAGAATTGGCCAAGAGCAGAAGGGTTCATAGGGCACGAAATTTGCAACATACTTAAGCCCTAGGGATTAGTCTAGTTAAGGAGGTTGGACATTCTATCACACAACACAACTCATGGCAGATTTGAAGCTACAATTGAAGACTTTAGTTCACAGTACTTTTCTTTCTTTCTTTCTTTTTAATTCAATTTATGTTTGGAATTGTATTAGTTCTTAGCGTGACTATGGCTAGGAGCTAAACACTTTATTAGGGCTTTCCTTTTGAATCACTTGAAACTCTTTTTCATGACTTAATACATTAGTTTGATTCCTTCTTCACTTGATTAAGATTTATTCAATAATTGATATGAATGTTTGATAGTTAATTGATCACTAATTATCATAACCTATATGATTTAGAATCAAGAACCGAGAGGAGAGATTTGGATATACTGTAATTGAATAGACATAGGTTAAAATCGCGGACGAAAGTACCCCGATACTTGTGTAGCATTATAGATTACTGTTCTTAATCCTCTTATGTGGTAAATCCTATCATAGAAATATAAAAGGGTTCTGCACTAGGGTTGAGCGATTATATATCCTAATCGGAATATAAGACAGTCTAGTTAACCGCTATCTTAACGTAGAAGAAGAAGAAGAAGTCATTCTAGTTGCATTAAGGATTGAATAGAGTGGATGATCGAGGATTTTGAAAGCCCTAATTCCTTCATAACTGATTACAACTTCAATAGTTTAGTTAATTCTTGCAATTATTCTAGTAGATAAACAAAAACCCAACTCAATTATCGATTGCTAAATAGATAACATAAAATAGATGAACGGTAATTAGAAATCAATATCTGTGGATGATAAACTCGGTCTTATAGACTATATTATTTGTGAACGATACGTACACTTGCCTGAGCAACTGGACACGATCCTAACAATTACTTTAATGGATTAGAGTTCCGACGCCGCTATACGCATCGGTGAGGCCGACGACTAATTGCAAGACCAAACGGTTATTAGTAACCGGAGAACCAACTTTTCTCAATTGATCTTCCAACACTTTGAGGAGTTGACAATATGCATAAACGTTAAGGAAATCTGCCATGTTAATGGTTGAGAACTCCTTCTCCAATTTAACAACGCGAGAGTTTTTGTTATTCTGAAAGATATCTCTCAAGCGTTCCCATGCCGCCATGGGTGTTGAATTCGGTTCCATTATTGTATGCAACAAGTCAGTGGAGATTGTTGCATAAATCCAACCAAGAACTGTGACATCAAGTGTATCCCCCAATTCTTTGTCTGCATCGGTTGTTAATTCCTTCTCAATACCCTCATTCGGAGGAATGATATGATGAAGAACTTTGTGGGCACGACAATATATTTTGAACAATTCCGCCCAAGTTGCATAATGAAATGTTTCCATTTCTAACTTGATGGAAACATGTGTTTTGATATTCGAGACAGCAAGAGCAGGGTGAAATAATGATTTTGATTCATACATAATTGGTTGGGATGGAGTATGAAAAACTTGAAAAAAAAAATTGAAGAATTTTCGGCCACTTGCTATGGTTTTTCGAAGAAGATGACCAAAAATGGGAGGAAATAAATTATTTAGGATCTTTCCTTAAACTTTTGATACCATGTAAGAGTTTGAAAATGTTTTCCTCAATTGTATTCCTCCCATAAGGTAACAATATATACACAATATACATTTATTAGGAAGAGTGATTCTTGCATAATATCCTCCTATTCAATCTTAATAATAATCATACTTTATTATTTTACTACCTACCATATATATACTATGATACTATATTAAGACACAATATTATTAATATTATTTAATAATATTCTAACACTAAGCTCCCGCTATGCGCGGGATCCGAAAAAGGGCCGGACCACAAGGGTCTATTGTACGCAGTCTTACGTTGCATTTCTATAAGAGGTTGTTTCCACGGCTTGAACCCGTGACCTCCAGGTCACATGAGATTTTATGTCTATAAGTTAAAAATACAACTTAAAAAATCCAAATTGTATGTCCAAACAAAACTTCAAATCATCATGATTTCAGATCATGTCCAAAAATGGCTCCTAACACAAAAGTCACAAAACTTTGTCTTTACTAACACAAAAGTTATGTCCACCGGAAAATCCAACTTTTAATGAGTAAGTTTTTTAATCTAATAAATACAAACTCAATTAAAAAGAACATACCCAATCTAAAATTCATATGGAGAAGTTAAAATATTAAACAAATAGAACCAATCCTTTCGCGGACTATGCGATCCAAAAATGTGTGGAACTAAAGTATGCATTATAGGATTAACTTTTTTAGTTTGATGATTTTTTTTCTTCATAATTTTAATGCAATTCAAAATCTTTTTCTATATGATCCATTTTCATGAGCGAAAATAAAATGTTGTAACTTGTGATGCTAGGTGTTGGATGATGAAATTTTCATGATTATGATATGCAAACAAAATGCATCGGAGGAGAACATGACTGTAGATAAACTTGTTCTTAATTATTTAATTATATGCTCAACGACCAAATATTTGGAAAGTTATTCTTGAAAAAACTTACATTTATAATATTATAGTTTGATGTAATACTAGTTAACTTTGCTTAATTTACTAGAAACAACTTTTGTTTTCAATCTTAGGGTATATTAATCCTTTTCTCAATATATATTGAAAAGTTTAATATTTTATTGGATAGTAAGAAATTAGATTTTATGTAACATTAGTTATTGTTATTTGCATCAGAAACAACAATTTTGAGAATTTTTTTAAAAATTAATTCATCATTTTAGTATTTTAATTTTGCATATGAATTTGGATCAGGTCAATTTTTTTAGTTGGTTGTATTTTTTAGATTAATAGACTCAAAGTTTTGCGACTTTTGTATTAGAAAATATAGTTAAGTGATTTTGGTAAAAATAAAGAAGGAATAGTTATATGAATTATGACTTGTGTTAGAAAACATAGTTAAATAATTTTGGTGATAAAAATGATAACTATGTGATTATTAGTGAAATTTATCCCATTATATAACTAATATCAAGTAAATTTACTGCTTAAAAAATGATTTGGAGACTATATGCAACACTTAGCACTGAGAGTTCAAAAATTTAAAGAAAAAGAAATAATTTGAACTAACAGAATTATATATTAAAAGCGGTCAAATAATTTAAAAATATGAATATCTCGCCTAGTTAAAGCTTTTATCCAGAAAAAAAGAGAGATTATGTTAATTTGAACTTTGAAGTTTTGTTTTTCAGGATTTTTTTTTTAAATATATTAATTTTTGTTGTTATTTTTGTGGTATCAATGTTAAAAGGGTTGTATAGATTTGATTTCATTTGTGTAGCTATCTGATGAATTTGTTGGATTCGTAAGCACAACAAAAGTTTAAATTTTTTCTTACTCAATAACATTTTCGGCATGGCTTATATGATAATCAACTATGTTCAAAACATGATAAGGAAAATTTACAGGTTTTCAAACGCGGATTCAACATTAAGGTATCCACGCGATTTGATTCCTCAACTACAAAATCTAACTCCAATGTATCTCCTAATCAAGAAAGCTATTTTCTGTAACCTCATAATTATGGGGTATGTGTTGTATATATAAGAGTTTAGGACAAAACCTAAACAAATATAAAACATGAAAATCTGGACCCAAGTTGATGTTCAGTGGACCAGCTGGGTTGGTCCACTTCACACGTCCAAGTGGACGGCCAATGCTACAACTTGGGCCAGTAATTTCTGGCCCAATTTCTTTCCTGTATTTGTCTGAGTACTCATATAATATATCCAACACATTTAATTAAATCTGAAATCCAATTTGACTTAATTAAATAATTTATATCAAATAGAAATATTCCATAATTATTATAAATTAAATACTTCGATTCTCAATCGAATATTTAATACTTTCTCAATACACTCTTAGATCGAAGAATCGCATATAGTGTGACCCTATAGCCCTTCACATATCGACATTAATCTAATTAAGGTCCATACGTAACTCCCAGATTGTGTCGTATGCCGAACTCAATATGTGAAGTACATTTACATGAATCCAGCAAACTTGACCTTTATGCGAAACTATAAATTCTTTCATTTGCGACACACTTGATTAAACTTAGGATTTGCCAAGTGTCTATCCAAATGGCTTAATCACTTTATCTTACATTTATTAGTTGACAACTAGACCATATTCTAAATATGTCTCTTGCACTGGCCAGTGACTTTAGTCAACCTAATAACATTGAGAAATTGAGTGACGTATCGAATTTCCAATCGAGGAATGAATCTTATTCTTGGCTCAACTACCACCTTGATTTACATACCGATGCACCCAACACAAGCCGTATCTTATCCAGAAGGAGTTTAAGCTTAGAACTTAGTCAAAGTACATCATTCTGTAAATAAGGTGCATATTTACCTCAAGTCAAATGACCTTTATTATTCCACACACCGATAACACTATAGACATGTATAACAAATAGTTTATCGGCAGGGTATACAAATACTTCTCCAAAGTATCCATGTGTCCATCACGAGTAACCATTACTCGTAGCTGTGAGACATACTACATTCTCCAAGAATGTGATGCAGACCACATGTCGACTTATAGCATATCATCGATATCCCATTCTCGATGATCATTAGTCAAGACTATTTTGATAGTTACTTTCTATCATTAATATCTCACTATAGTAATGACAACGTAAGCTCATGAGATGCACATATATGAATAATTGCAAACAATCAAACAATAATTCAATAATTGCAAATGCCATAAATATTAATCTCATTAATAATATGAATGTGTTCAAGTACATTTTGTCCCTAATAAAGATTGTCTCTAGGACATACATACTTTTAATCTCCCACTTAGCCTAGAGCCAATCTCCAATGTATCTAATATCCATGTTTTAAAAATGACCATTATGCTTAGCTAAGCTTAATGGCTTAGTAAATGGGTCAGCTAGATTATCATCTCTGAAAATATAGTCTAGATCTATTTCTTTAGATTCCACCATCTCACTGAGTATGTGGTATTTCCTCTGTACATGTTTATTTTTGTTTGTTGATCTTAGTTCTTTAGCTTGCATAATCGCACCAGTATTGTCACAATATATCGTTATTGGATGACTGACACTTGGAATAACTCATAGTTCTTTTAAGAACTCAGATATCGAGACAATTTCTTTACCAACTTCCGATCCAGCAATGTACTCGACTTCAGTTGTCGAATTAGCAGTGGTTTCTTACTTGGAACTTTTTCAACTTACTGCTCCACCATTGAAAATAAAGGCATATCCAGACTGTGACTTGAAGTCATCAAGATCTGTTTGAAAACTAGCATCAGTGTACCCAATAGCGACAAACTTCTCTTGCCCACCATAGACTAAGAAATATTTTTTAGTTCGTCTAAGATACTTAAGAATATTCTTGACTGCTTTCCAGTGTTCTTCCCCAGGATTCTGCTAGAATTTGCAAGTCATGCTAAGTGCAAATGCCACATCTGGCCTAGTGTAGGTCATGACATACATGATTGATCATATAGCTGAAGCATATGGGATCCTCTTCATGCATTCAAGTTCTGTAACAATATAATGACTATCCTTCTTAGATAACATGATACCTTGACCCATATGAAGACCTCATCTCTTGGAGTTTTCCATTGAGAAACATCTTAGCACTTTGTCTATGTATGTAGATTGTGAGAGCCCTAACAATCTATTAGGTCTATCTTTGTAGATTATAATTCCAAGAATGTAGCAGACTTCATCTAACTCATTCATCATGAAAGTGCTGGATAACCATTCCTTCACTGATTGCATAAGGGACTTATCATTTCCCATTATTAATATGTAATCTACATATATGATAATGAAAAGAATACTCCCTTCCTTGCGTTTACTATAAACGCACGAGTCTTCCTTGCTTCTGACAAAGTCAAACGATTTGATAGCTTTCTCAAAGTAAATATTCCAACTCCTCGAGGCTTTCTTAAGTCTACAAATGGACTTTTGTAGTTTGCATACTACTTTGGGGTTTGACTTGGTTGTAAAACCTTCAGGTTGTATCATATACAGTTCTTCAATTAGATTTCCATTGAGGAAAACAGTTTTAACATCCATCTTCCAAATCTCATATAATCATAGTATGCATCTACTGTAAGAAAAATCCGAATGAACGTGATTTTCGCAACTGGTGAAAATGTTTCATCATAATAGACCCCAAACCTCTGATTATAACCTTTTGCTACCTACCTAGCCTTGTAGGTTTGCACATTTTCAAATACATCAATCTTCTTCTTGAAGATCCATTTGCATCATATGGGTCTAACCCAAATTGGCAAATCAACCAAGTTCCAAACTTGATTGACATACATTGAGTCCATTTCGTATTTCATGACTTCTTGCCATCTCTGTGAGTCAATGTCTAACATAGCATCACTGTAGGTTGTAGGCTCATCATCATTAGGAATATCTATCTCATTTTGACTTTCAACAAGGAGATTAATTCTTTCAGGCTAACGATTAGTCCTAGTGGACCTATAGAGTTGGTTATTTTGCATTTCTGTGGTTTTTGTATTCTGATCATGAGAAGGTTCTTGTGTATTTCCACGACTATGAGAGTTCTAGGAATATTATCTACATGTGTTTCCTGAATGGAAGGATATACGACCATTGTATCATATTTCATTGATTGTGTATGAGAATCTTGTATTTTTGCATCAATCCTCACATTACTCCCACTGGCTGAAGGTTGCACTCTAAGTAACACACCTTCACCAAATACTCCATCTGAATTCCTGTCTAGGTCATTCGACAAGGATTCAACCTCTATGTTGCTTTGTCGTTCTTGATTTTTTTCAACTTCTATCTTATTGTAACTCTGTTCCCTGTAGACATAGTATTCTTCAAGGAAAATTGCATTTTTGGAAACAATGACCTTACGTTCTCCAGGAAGATAGAAATAGTATCCTCTTGTTTCCTTAGGATACCCCACAAAGTAATATTTCTCACTTTTAGATTTCAACTTGTTAGTAAGCATCTTCTTTACATATGCAAGCAAGCCCATGCTCTCATATGTGTAAGAGCAGGCTTCTTGCCATGCCATATTTCATATGACATTTTCTCAGCTGACTTTGAAGGAACTCTATTCAGAATATTGATTGAGTTTTGTAAGGCATAGCCCCATAGGTATGTTGGAAGAGCTGAAAAACTCATCATGGATCTAACCATATCCAATAAGGTTCGATTTCTCCTTTCAGTAACGCCATTCATTTGTGGTGTTCCAGGAGGTGTCCATTCTGATTGGACTCCATGAAGTTTCAAATAATCTAGAAATTCTCTACTCAAGTACTCACCTCCTCGATCTGATAAAAGGGTCTTGATACTCTTTTCAAGTTGTTTCTCTATTTCTAACTTATACTCCTTGAATTTCTCAAAGGCTTCGGACTTGTGCTTCATAAGATACACATCCAAACCTTGTGAAATCATATGTAAAAGTTATGAAGTAAGGAAAACCTCCCTTAGCCTGAGTGGAAAACGACCCACATACATCTGTATGTACCAACTCAAGTACCTCTTTGGCTCACACACCTTCCCAGAAAGTGGTCTGTTGGTCATCTTTCCTCTCAAGCAAGATTCACAGTCATCATAAGACTCCAAGTCAAATGGTTTCAGGTAGTCTAAGTTTATTAATCTTGCTATCATTGATTCATTGATATGACCAAGTCTACAGTGTCATAAGTAGGTGGGATTTCTTGGATTATTTATTTTAGCTCGTTTGTTTTGCACATTGAGAATTTCACGATTACAATTGAGAATATATAAACCATTTACAAGCGGAGCATTTTAACAAACAATACCATTAAAAAATAGCATGTAACTGCCATCAACAATATAAGAGGAAAAATCCTCAATGTCTAACATTGAAATGGAAATAATATTCCTCGTACTCGAGGGAACATAATAACAATTATTAAGTTCTAATGTAAAATCTGAAGGTAAATCTAATCTATAAGTTCTCACACGTTCAACATCAACTAGTGCTCCATTTCCAACTCATAGGTCCACCTCCCATGGTCTAACCTTTCTACTGTCTATTAGACCCTACACATTATTACAAATATGTGAGCCACAAACTGTATCCAATACCCAACAGTGAGAGTTACTTATAGACATATTAATCTCAATGACAAACATACCTTGTCCAACACGTCCAAAAACACCTAGTGCCCTGTCTCCTTCTGGAGCGGTGCAATCTTTCTTCCAATGCCCCTTCTGCTTGCAGTTGAGGCATATGTCCCTGGCCAACTTAGACTTCTTCTGAACACTTCCTTTGGGTTTTAATACTGTAGGTTTGGCACCAACTTTACCCTTATTCTTCTTGTTCTTACCTTTAGGTTTGAACCTAGTAGATGAGCCCACCATGAGCATAATCTTTCCCTTTGAAGTAGATGAATCATAAGTCTTTAGCATGCTATGAAGTTTTGGAAAATTTATCTTGGTTCCATTCATATTGAAGTTCACAATGAAATTGTCAAATGAATCAGGAAACAAATTCAAAATCAAGTTAACGGACACATTCTGGGGCAACTTCGTTCCAATCGAAGCCAACTTTTCTATCAACCCAATCATCTTCGGAACATGACCAGACACTTGACCCCCATCATTCATCTTACATTTGAAGAGGTCTCTCAACAGTTCATACTCCATAGTGTGATATTGTGAATCATGGAAACTCCTCAAATGTTCTAGCATCTCATAGGGGCCCATGTTCTCTTGCTGCCTTTGTAACTCTACAGTAATGGAGGCCAATATGACACAATGTGCCGAGGTATCATCATCCAAATGCGTCTGAAGAAACCTTGTCAAACAAAGCATACTCAACATAATTTTCATCAGGAACTTCTGGAGCAACTGTGTCTAACACAAACTCAATTTTCTCTTGTCTCAGTACCAAAGACAAATTACGCAACCAGTCCGAATAATTAGCTCCAGTCAGCTTATTAGTCTCAACCAAGCATTTCAATAACAAATTCGACATTTTAAACAATCTGAAGAAATATATAGACTGAAAGTCGAACTCAAATATAATTTCTATGGACACATTAGTTAACTAACTAACATGAACTTTAGTTTAATTAGCTCCCATTATTTTAACATATTCTATGACCCCATGGAATAATACAGACTCATATCAAATATGATCATAATGGGTCAAGATCCAAGTTCATACTGCCTCCGCGTTTGCTAGGGCTGGTAACTTCAACAGTACAACCTGGTAGGTCTCCAAGCCAATTACAAATAAGTTGCAACTCTTGGTTTGACCGACTGTTCTAAACAATTGATATGCGCTCTTAGATTATTCCGACACTAGGGTGTCAAGACATAACTAAGTAAGTCAACCCAGTTACGCGACTGTAATCGTGCATCTAAGAAATTTGGCCTTGTAGAGCAAATGCTAGGGCGTAAATACTCACAAAGTTTCTCACTCGCTACTGCAAACACATGCATCTATGAAGAGTCTAAGTCTTCGGAGACTTAGAGCAAATACTAAAGTGTGAATACTCTTATAGCCGAAAAGGATTTTGCACTCATTCAATTACAACTGACGACGTGTGGATTCCAAATCAGATTTATATTAAATTGGGGAATATTTTAATAGAGGTTTATCAAGATCCTTATTACGCGTGCTAGATCAAATAAAACACATATTTGGGCGCCGCCTACCCAAACATGATTTAATGTGGTCTGATAAATACTAGATGCCGCCTACCCAAACATGTATGATACGGTCTAACAAATACTGGTCGCCACCTACCCAGACATATATATGCAGATCCTATACTAATTATTTAAACGACAATCAATTTAACAATTAGGAGAAACAATTAATTTATGCGCACATTATCAAATAATATGCTAAATAACAATAATCGTGGGTTAATTAATTTGTTTCAATTTAGAAAATATTTAAATTCCAAATTTAAAACTCAATTTTCAATTTTCGGAACTTTCTGCTCATCCAAACAGTCCCTTATTAATTCAGAAAGTAAAATTTAATTTTCAGAACCTTAAAATAATTACAGATTCGCCCAGGGACCAAGATTGCTCTTCAGAAATTTACAGATCTGCCCCAGGGACCAAATATGCTTTTCTAAACTTTACAGATTTACTCAGAGACTGAATTTGCTTTTCTAAAATTTACAGATTTGCTCCAAGGACCAAATCTGTTGATTTTAAAACCTTTTAAATTTCCAGGGACTAAATTGTAATTCCAGAAACTTCAAAATTTTCAGATTTGTCCCAAGGGATAAAATGCAATTTAGGAACCCTAATTTAATTACAAACAGGTCTTTCAACTATTTTAAATTTTCAAAATCAATTTCAACCCCAAATCAAATTCATAATTCAGATTTCGGGGCAAAATTAACGGAATTGAACACCACTGGTCGACGACCGACGTCGGGCCAAACATACCGGTGGTTTCAATTCCTGGTGTGGTCGCCCACGACAGCCGGAAATCGAGCCACCGTCGGATGTTTTGGGTGGCCCCTTTCCAGTGGCTTTCGCCGTGCAACACCACCACAATTTGATTCCTTTTGTCGAGACGATCACGGTGGTGATATTATTTTACCATTTCAATGCCCGAGGAGGCCAGAAACAACCCCACCATTGGCGGCCTTTCCGACGTCTATGCCGTGTTCTGAATCGATGAAAAGGCCCACCGCCACGACGGAACAGTGGTTGTTTGTCGGCTACTGTTCAGTTTCTGATTACATTTTTTTTCCAAAAATTAATTTAATAAATCGAAACAATTAATTTCCCCACGTTATTCGTATTATAGATTATCGTATAATCATTAAAATCAGCCTGAGCTCTGATACCGCTGATGGGATTTTTTGGGTTCGTAAGCACAACAAAAGTTTTAATTTTTTCTTATACAACAACATTCATGGCATGACTTATACGATAATCAACTATGTTCAAAACATGAGAAAAAACTTACAGATTTTCAAACGCGGGATTCAATACTAAGGTATCCACGCGATTTGATTCCTCGACTGCAAAATCTAATTTCAGTGTAACTCCTAATCAAGAAAGCTAGAAAATCTTGCTTATAGGAATTGAGAAGTTATTTTTTGCAACCTCATAATTATGAGGCATATGTTGTAACTTGTATATATAGGAGTTTAGGACAAAACCTAAACAAATATAAAATAGAATAACCTGGTCCCATGTTGATGTTCAGTGGACCAGCACACGTCCAAGTGGACGACCAAGGCTACAACTTGGGCTAGTAATTTCTGGCCCAATATCTTCCCTGTATTTGTCCGAGTATCCACATAATATATCCAACACATTTAATTAAATTCGAAATCCAATTTGACTTAATTAATTAATTTCTATCAAATAAAAATATTCCAGAATTATTATAAATTAAATCTCAATCGAATATTTAATACTTTCTCAATACTCTCTTAGATCGAAGAAACAATCACATATAGTGTGATCCTATAGGGCTTCACATATCGACATTAATCTAATTAAGGTCCATATGAAATCCTAGAATGCGCCGTATGACAAACACAATATGTGAAATACGTTTACATGAATCCAGCAAACTTGACCTTTATGCAGAACTATAAATTTCTTTCATTTGCGACACACTCGATTAAGCTTAGGATTTGCCAAGTGTCTATCCAAATGGCTTAATCACTTTATCTTACATTTATTAGTTGACAACTAGACCATATTCTAAATATGTCTCTTGCACTGACCAGTGACTTTAGTCAACCTAATAACATTGAGAAGTTGAGTGATGTCTCGAATTTCTAATTGAATAATGAATCTTATTCTTGGCTCAACTACCACCTTGATTTACATCATGATGCACCCAACACAAGTCGTATCTTATCCAGAAGGAGTTTAAACTTAGAACTTGGTCAAAGTACATCATTATGTAAACAAGGTGTGTATTGACCTCAAGTCAAATGACCTTTATATTCCACACGGCGATAACACTATAGACATGTATAACAAATAGTTTATCGACAGGGTAGATCAATACTTCTCGAAAGTATCCATGTGTCCATCACGAGTAACCATTACTCGTAGCTGTGAGACATACTACATTCTCCAAGAATGTGATGCAGACCATATGTCGACTTATAGCATATCATCGATATCCCATCCTCGATGATCATTAGTCAAGACTATTTTTAGAGTTACGTTCTATCATTAATATTTCATTCTAGTAATGACAACGTAAACTCAAGTGATGCACATATATGAATAATTGCAAACAATAAAATAATGATTCAATAATTACAAATGTCATAAATATTAATCTCATTAATAATACGAATGTGTTCAAGTACATTTTGTCCCTAATAAAGATTGTCTCTAGGACATAAATACTTTCAATATCAAGTTAGATTTCCGCTACAATTTGATCCACTCCCTCGGTGAAAACCGTAATAGGCCCTGCGAATGTCTATCAACATACTTTTTATACTCAAAATGAATTGTCTATAAGAGCATAAAATCGTAAAAATGTTCCATTCTGATGATTTGAATACTTCGCTTCTACCAGTATAAAGAACACGGATAGAGGAAATACTGTTATGAGGCGTTTGGTTAGTAGGGCATACTTTCTATACTCAAAATGAATTGTCTATAAGAGCAGATTTAATAAACGATAAAATATTTAATTCCCATCTCATAATCACATCAAGGTTAAAATAAACGAAAACATATTTTCCCTATTTATGCAGCTTCAAACTAAACATATTTTAAGTTGGGAGCTAGTAGCTTGCTTGGCTACATGCAATTTCACCTTGTTGGTGAGGGTTCAAATCCCATATTGTAATCCCCTCCCCCATTTTCTTTACCCCTATGTAATATTTTTTTAAAAAACTAAACATATTTTAAATTATAGATTATTTATCTCACGTTTAATTCGTTGAACCAAACAAAGAAAAAATACTTATATAATTGAGGAATTATTTAATCCTAATATTATTCCTCATTTGTTTTCATTAAGATTAAGACGTCTAAATTTGAATGATTAAGATGTTGTCTCTATATCTGAACACTGAATGATTAAGACTGTTTGTTTTTCAATATCTAAATGTATTAATTTTAATATAATAAATATATAATTTAAATAAAAAATTATTAAATATTAGAAAATAAATATAAATTTAATAAAATAAGTATTATTTGATTAAAAAAATAAGATAGTTATGTTCACTAGTAATGATGGAGATGCTTTGTAGTGGTGGTGGTGATGGTTGATGTTAGTGGCTAGTAATGATGGTGATGATAGTTGTGATGGTGGAGTTAGTTGATGTTGTAGTGACTGACGCCATAGTAGCGGTTGATATGGTGGTGGTGATTGTGATGGTAGAGTTGGTTGATGTTAGTAATTGACATTGTTTATGTGAGTGAAAAATGTGTGATGGTTAACGAATGTGTTTATGGTAGTTGGCAGTAATGCTAGTTATGATGATAGAGGTATTTTATAGTTAGGATTGATCACAGTCAACAATGGTAGTTGATAGTGATGATTGTGATGATAGAGGTGGTAAGTGGTGGTGGTGTAACATCCCGTACTTTCGGGCGATGGTTTGAACAACTAGATGTATGCAAATAGACTGAGTCCTGGAGAAATTTTGTTATATTTAGGTATTCACATCAAGAGCTTAGTATATAAAAGGATACGGTCCCAAAATATTTAGGGTTTAAGAAGTGTGACAACGATGACTAGGAATAATATTTTATGTGTACTGAAAGAGGCTACAGACTAGTACTATATCACATGACTATGATAATAGATATATGAAGTGTGCTAAAATGATTACTATTTAAGTGAAATAGGATCAATAATTTAATTATGTGCATGATGAGTTAAATGTGAAGTGTGGTCTAAATGAGTTAATAATTGGATAATGGGGGATGTGGAATCATCCACATGTAGCCTTATAAAGTGTAGCATCAAATGATATGTACTATGTTGCATAGGTGTAATCTTTAGATGAATATCAATTATGATATGAATTACTCATATAAGTGTGGACTCCACTTCATTTAAGAAGGTTCATTTAGTGGGAAAATTCATAAACTTATTTTGTTTTACAAACATAACTTTTCATTGAAAAGAATCTAATAGAATGGTGTGTGATAGTTGTGTATAAAGAGGAAAGGTAGGGAGTAGAAGACATTTTTAGTCAAGGCTACAAGAACGTTAATGGAAAGTGGTGAATTAGGAAGAGTATAGTGGATCAAAATCTCTCAATTTAGGTGTTTTCTTAAAGTAACATAGGCAACAACAGTGATCTTTAGCAACTACTTATGAATCAACATGGAATTAATTTTCAAGTTGTCATAATTCAATATTTTTGAATGCTTAGGGCAGAATAAATCGAAGATTAATATGTATTTGGTGGACTGATTTCGTCGTAGTTATTGAAGGGTTGATATTTGAGGTATGTTAAGACTACTCTTTTCTTCTTTTGGCATGTTCTAAGTACGAAACACAAACGTAATATTGTCCCATAAATGATTTTACTCTTAGTAGTTAAGGATATTCATGTTATTCATTCTTATTTTCAAAGCATGTCTAAATATGTTCCTAAATCCCTATTGGGGTATATGAGAAATATGTTAATATTCAAAATGTTAATCAGAGGTGAAGCGACATTACGTCACTCCGATAAACTCAGAGTGTCTTAGTATCATTCTTGCATAATATTCATGTATATTCCTCCTGAAATGCGTTATATACGCTACTATATGTATGCATTAAATATGTACGGGGATGGAAAAAGGGATACGTCGTTATATACGCACCACCACCTGATCTGCTGATATATGATAATGATTATGCCCAAAGAGGCCTGTATGATATGATGGGATGCCTATAGATGCTTGATGAAATTATATACGTGTCAGCCGATTTCCAATTGCATACGCAAGTGTACGTATCATTACAAATAATATAGTTATCGTCCACAGAGACTGGTTTCTAATTATCGAACATCTATTCTAGGTTATCTATTTGGCAAACGACGGTTGATTTGGGTTTTTATCTAACACTACTAGAGTAATTGCAAGATTTAAACTAAATTACTTTGGTTTAATCAGTTATGATGGAAATAGGGCTTCCAATATCCTTGACTATCCACTTTTTTCAATCATTAATGCAACAAGAATGACTTATTCTTATACGTTAAGATAGCAGGTTAACTAAACTGTCTTATATTCCGGTTAGGATATATAATCGCTCAACCCCAGTGCAGAAACCTTCTATATTTCTATGATAGGTTTTAACACATAGGAGGATTAAGAACAATAACCTACAATGCTACACAAGTATCAGAGTACTTTCGTCCGCGATTTTAACCTATGTCTATTCAATTACAGCATATCCAAATCTCGCCTCTCGGTTCTTGATTCGAAATCATATAAATTATGATAATTAGTGATCAGTTAACTATCAAACATTCATACCAATATTGAATAAATCTTAATCAAGAGAAGAAGAAACTAATCTAATGCATTAATTCATGAATAAGAGTTTCAAGCGATACAATATGAAAGCCCTAATAAAGTGTTTAGTTCATAGTCATAGACATGCTAAGAACTAATACAAATCCAAACATGAACTGAATTAAAATAGAGAAAAGAAAGAAAAGTACTTAGAACTAATGTCTCTAATTGTAGCCTCCAAGCGTTGTGAGAGATAGAGTATCCAACCTCTCTCCTAAATTCTGTCCCAAAGATTTAAATATGCTGCAAAAATCGTGTGCCCTGGACCCTTCTGCCCCTGGCCAAATTCTCCTCGAGTAGGATTTTTCCCGCGTCGGCGCCGCGGGCCTGCATTATGGCGCCGTGGCGCCGAATGTTCTGCGGCTTCTCAGGATTTATGGTGCCGCGGTCCTGCTGCTCAGTGTCGCGGCCCTGCATGTTTTTTTACGGATTTGCCAACTTTCGTCCTTTTTGCTTCGGGAGCCTCCTTTTATGCCCACTTTTAGCTTCTTTTTGCCATTTTGCCATCTGGAACCGCTGTGACTCAAAAGAAAGAAAAACGACCCTAACACGACACTTATTTAAACAAAAATATGGAAAATTCTAACTAAAAATGACTCAAAAAGTGTATACAAAATATGCCTAACAAATACCCCCAAACTTAACCTTTACTCGTCCTCGAGCAAAGATCAAAACAAAATCAAAGAAACAAAAAGAAAAATGACTCAAAGACTCTGATCAAGTAGCTGCACAAGGTTACTTAGAAAAACATGAATGTC
Source organism: Przewalskia tangutica (assembly GCA_029844215.1). Taxonomy (NCBI): domain Eukaryota; kingdom Viridiplantae; phylum Streptophyta; class Magnoliopsida; order Solanales; family Solanaceae; genus Przewalskia; species Przewalskia tangutica. The sequence goes on along the minus strand of CM056718.1, from coordinate 135,176,078 downwards.
AGTTGGGATAATATGCTAGAACATATATAACATGAATATAGCAATCTAGAATTTCAAGCCAGATATTTCGCGAATTCATTTCAATCACAATTAATGGAAGCATGAACACCTAACCTATGCATGTCAATTTCATTTAGTTCTATGAGCCTGTTTACTTGCTATTCTCTACTAATCATAGACATACATTCTGGAGATCTTCAGGACTTTTCAGGGTTGTAATGTAGGCTTAGGAAGAGGTAGGTAATATTCGGCATTTAGGCTCAATTTACGTACCATAAGCGTTTTTCCATTCAACTCTTTTGTCTTTCTTTTTGGTATTTTTTTCAGTTTATACCTATCATACCCCTCTTTTCTTTTTGAGAGCATGAAACACATTCACATATGCACCCCCAAACTTAAGCTTTTGCATATTTTTTTCATTGGGGTGCATAAATTTTTCACTCTCTTTTTGTATTTGTTTTTCACACATTTTCCTTCCTATTTTCAATTACTGCTTATGGCACACAAGGGAATCATAGCGTCTCAAAGAAACAACTTATTTTAGGTTCAAAGGGGCTGACTAGGGATACAATTTACTGCATGGTAGGTAACGAAATGTAAGAAGGGATAACAAAGAAATGCCTGAATCATTTACCTAAACATGTACATCTTTAACTATTTCGCCTCAAATAACAAGCAATCAGACTCATAGACATTTTTCAACAATTTTTTCATAATTGACAACACATAGGAAGTACAAATATCTCAAATAATTAAATTTTCATGAATCTTTGGCATATCTAACTTAAGCACACAGATTTTAGCTTCTAATTCCATTACATTATCCCACTTAATTCACTAGGTGTTTCCAGCAACTACAACATGCATGATCATAATTTTTTTTGGACTCATATAGACACAATAAAAGACAAAAATACAAACAAAAAAACTCAAAAACAGACACACAAAAATAAAATAAGAACCCCCCCAAACTTAAACGACATATTGTCCCAAAATGGTGGTGGTGGCGGCGGATACTGTTCGTCGGTAAATTTCCCAGAGGCGCTGCAACCCTGCTATTTTGGCGTCGCGGTGCTGAAACTCCTGCAGCTTCACTGATTAATAGACATCGCGGCCCTGCAATGTGGCGCCGTGGCTCTGCACCAATTTCATGTTTCCAGCATTTTTCCGTGCTTCATGTCCAATTACCTTCACCTGTTATCACAACACAACCAAAAATATCAAAAGTGAGACTGTTCAATTTAAACTAATTACATAATTTAAACATTGGGTTGCCTCCCATGTAGCGATGTCTTTAACGTCTTTTAGCCGGCAGCATGTCCTTTATTCAATAACTGGGGTAAATTACCCCCACAACCCATCCATTTGAAGATCATTTTTCTTTTCCTTACTCTATTCTTCTTTTTCACAGGATCAGGTTTAGTAAGATTTAACTTTTTTTCAGCTTTCATCTCATACACTTTTATTTCAGCACTCATACTAACCCGTGGGTTCACCATTGTCGCAATGATCCTCATGCCTTTGGTTTGTTCTCGATGGGCTGATGCGTCAGTTGTGCTCACCGCAAAACATTTGTTGCTGGCCTGAGATTCAATGGTAGATTTTAAAACCTTGAACACCATCTCCTCTTCTTGGACCCTCAGTCTCAACTCTCTCTTCTCCACATTAATGAGAGCTCTGCCCATGGCTAGGAATGGTCTTCCCAAAATGATGGGCATGCCCTCATCTTCATCCATGTCAAGAATGAGGAAGTCTGTTGGAAAGAAGAACTTGCCCACCTTGACTAGCATATCTTCCACTATACCTCGGGGGTGCACCACAGATCGGTCAGCAAGCTGCAGATTTACTGTGATTGGCTTGACTTCCCCCAAATCCAATCTCTTGAACACAGATAGGGGCATAAGATTGATGATAGTCCCTAAGTCACCAAGTGCCCTGTTGCATGTTACTTTGTCAATAGTGCAGGGCAGGGTGAAGCTTCCTGGGTCTTTCAGTTTAGGTGGAAACTTCTTTTGTAAGATAGCGCTGCACTCCTCTATCAGCACTACTGTCTCATAATCCGTCAATCTCCTCTTCTTCCCAAGTATCTCCTTCATGAATTTGAAATATGCGGGCATTTGTTCAAAGGCCTCAATGAAGGGGATGTTGATATGAAGTTTCTTAAATACCTCAAAGAACTTGGAGAACTGCTTGTCCAGGACCTTCTTCTGTAGCCTTTGATGGTAAGGGATTTTATTTGTATATTCCCTCACAGCCGGTGGTGGAGCTTTCTGTACTGTAGGGTGGTCATTAGTGACCCCCTCATTTTCTACCTCAACTGCCTTCTCCTTTACCACCGCTGGTTGGGGAGCAACCTGCTCTAATTGCTTTCCACTTCTCAACACCACTGCTTGGCACTGCTCCATCAGATTAACCTCTGTGTTGCTTGGGAGAGTACCTTGAGGTCTGATGTTTACCATTTTCGCCAGTTTCCCCACCTGCGTTTCCAAGTTCCTGAGAGAGGACATTGTTTCTGACATAAACTGATTCTGGGAATTGGTGAGTTTAAACAAGACTGCTCTCTGTTCATCAGGCTTCTCATGTGGGGTAGGTAGTCTAAACTGCTGGGATGATGTGGCCTGATTATGTGTCTGCTGGTTCTGCTAGTTTTCTTGATATGGTAGTTGCTGCCATTTGTCATTCCTCCACAAAAAGTTGGGGTGATTTCTCCACCCCGGATTATATGTGTTAGAGTTATAAGGGCGCTGAAAGTTCCCAACTGCTTGAACCTGCTCCATGGGCACATTATTAGGATCCACCGCTGTGCATCTATCAAAAGTATGGTCCACCGTAGATCTCACAACTCACAGACATATGAACTGCGTTCACAAACATAGTGTTTTACTGCAGTTGCTTTGTCAAAAGAGCCACCTGCGCATTCAGTGCAGTGATAACATCTATCCATTGTATGCCCATAGTCTTTCTGCTACTCACTGATCTGTCATCTGCCCCTTGGTGATTATTCGCAGCCATGTCTTCTAGCAACTCATGTGCCTCATTGGCACTCTTCCTCATGAGCGCTTCCCCTGCTGCAGCATCAATTATGGTACGAGTAGTACCACTCAACCCATTATAAAAAATGTGGACCAACATCCACTTCTCTATACCATAATGCGGGCATTTTCTCTGCAAATCCTTGAATTGCTCTCATGCACCATTTTCTTTGTCGCCTTTGAAGGAGGGAAGAACTTGGCAAGAAACTTTTGGGCTAAGTCTTGCCATGTGGTGACGGAATTGCAGGCAGGGAGTTCAACCAGCTTTTGGCTCTGTCCCTAAGTGAGAACGGGAAGAGCCTCAATCTAATGTCATCGTTTAGTAACGTCATTATACTTGAAGGTGGCGCACAACTCCAGAAAATTGGCAATGTGCATGTGGGGATCTTCAGACGACAATCCTCCAAACTGTATTGTGTTCTGGACCATGCTCATAATGGCTGGCTTGATCTCAAAGTTGTTTGCCCCTATTGTTGGGAGCCTGATGCATGCATGTGCACCTATAATCAGGCGTAACATAGTCCCCAAACTTCTCTCTCTGAACTGTATTGACTTCTACATTTTCGTGAACCTCATTGTTCGCCCCATTCGATTCGGTTGGTTTACCATGGTCATCGAATCGATATCCTCTTGTTTCGCTGCTCGCTGAAGCTTTCTCAATCTCAGGGTTAAAAGGAACAAGTGTGTCTGCTCCTCTTCTTCTTCGCATAAACTATGCCCCTGAGATCGATCAAAATCAACAAACAAATCAAGGAAATAAGGTTCTAAAAGTAAAAAAAAACTAAAAATAAAAGCCAAAGTAGAAGTAAGGATAGATGGTTCGATATTAAAAGTACGCCAGTCCCCGGCAACGGCGCCAAAAACTTGTTAGCCGATTTCCAATTACTTACGCAAGTGTACGTATCGTTACAAATAATATAGTCTGGTAAGACCGAATATCGTCCACAGAGACTGGTTTCTAATACATATATTCTAGGTTATCTATTTGACAAACGACGGTTGATTTGAGTTTTTATCTAACACTACTAGAGTAATTGCAAAAATTAAACGAAATTACTTTGGTTTAATCAGTTATGATGGAAATAGGGCTTCCAATATCCTCGACTATCCACTCTTTTCAATCCTTAGTACAACAAGAATGATTTATTCTTCTACGTTAAGATAACAGGTTAACTAAACTGTCTTATATTCCGGTTAGGATATATAATCGCTCAACCCCAGTGCAGAAACCTTCTATATTTTTATGATAGATTATACCACATAGGAGGATTAAGAACAATAACCTACAATGCTACATAAGTATTGAGGTACTTTCATCCGTGATTTTAACCTATGTCTATTCAATTACAGCATATCCAAATCTCTCCTCTCGGTTCTTGATTCGAAATCATATAAATTATGATAATTAGTGATCAGTTAACTATCAAACATTCATACCAATATTGAATAAATCTTAATCAAGTGAAGAGAAACCAATCTAATGCATTAATTCATGAATAAGAGTTTCAAGCGATTCAATAGGAAAACCCTAATAAAGTTTTTAGTTCTTAGCCATAGATATGCTAAGAACTAATACAAATCCAAACATGAACTGAATTAAAATAGAGAAAAGAAAGAAAAGTACTTAGAACTAATGTCTCTAATTGTAGCCTCCAAGCGTTGTGAGAGATAGAGTATCCAACCTCTCCCCTAAAATCTGTCCCAAGGTTTTAAATATACTGCAAAAATCGTGTGCCCTGAACCCTTCTGCCCCAGGCCAAATTCTCTTCGGATCATATTTTTCCCGCGTCGGCGCCGCAGACCTGCATTATGGTGCCGTGGCGCCGAATGTTCTGCGGCTTCTCAGGATTTATGGTGTCGCGGTCCTGCTGCTCAGTGCCACGACCCTGCACGCTTTCGTACATATCTGCCAACTTTCGTCCTTTTTGCTTCGGGTGCCTCCTTTTCTGCCCACTTTTAGCTTCTTTTTGTCATTTTGCCATTTGGAACCGCTGTGACTCAAAAGAAAGAAAAACAACCCTAACACGATACTTATTTAAACAAAAATGGGGAAACTTCTAACTAAAAATGACTCAAAGAGTGTATACAAAATATGTCTAACAATACACATATGTATATGTATGACCGCATTATGCATGACACTTAGGCATATTATATCCCCCAGAGGCATTCTGCACAGGTATGACACTTGGGCATATTATGGCCCTCAGATGTATTCTCTACTGGTTGGTTGTTTCTTGTCTCATGTTACTTTCATATCTATATTCTGCTATTCTTCATGCCTAACATACTCGGTACATCAGTTGTACTGGCGTTCTTTTTGTTTGGGGACGCTGTGTTCATGTCCGCAGGTCCAGGTAGACGGGGAGACGATCCACACCAGTAGGTTGCCAGTTGAGCTAATAACGGAGCACTCCAATTGTCCTGGAGTTGCAGTCTAATTTCGGTATGATATTTTTGCATGTGCATATGGGTATGGCAGGGCCCTGTCCCGACCTTAAGATGTCACATACTCTTTAGAGGCTTATAGACAGTTGTCATGTGTATAGTAGTCGTGTATGTCCTTGTCGACCTTAGTATGTATATATGCACATGTTGAGTTTTTCTGTTTGCACGATTTACGTAGAACCTTTCCAGTTTATTATTTCTATGTGTTAGCAGGTTACCTCATAACGGCCCTCATGATCCATGCTTAATTATGATTAGGTGGTAAATAGATGATTAGTGGTACTCGACAAGTAAGACCCGGGTGTCGTCATGACCTTCCGGTTTGGGTCGTGACAAGTGGCTGGCAAATGATAGTGGTGGTTGACAATGATGATGATTGCGATGACAAAAATGGTTAGTGGTGATGTGATGAAGTGGGTAGACTGGAGGTTGGGAGTGTGATGAGGGTGGGTGGGTTGGTGAGAGGTGGTGGTGGGTAGTGGTGGCGGCGGTATGATGGATAGATGGTGGTGTGGTGTGGGGGTGCAGCTGATAGTAAAAACTATCTATACAAAAATACCTCTTAATGATATTAAGATTTTGTTCAAGATCTTAATGAATAAGACATAATCAAACCAAATAAGTGCCTAGATCTCAATGTAATTAAATGCGCTTAATGAAATAATGTCTGAACCATTAAGTGACTTGTTAGGGCTGTCGAAAAGCAAATAAAAAGTCATTTGAAGCTCTTCTCCAACCAGTTAAGTGGCTTTCAGCTAGGGATGACAACAGATCGGATCTGGACCGGATCCTACTAGATCCAAATCCAGATCCGTTTTCATACCTGGATTCAGATCCATCGGCTTCATAAAAATCATATCCAAATCCGGATCCATCGGATCCACGGATCGGATCTGGATCCATATTAGAAACTAAAATTGGAAAAAGGCATAGTATCAAATAAATTCTTTTTATACTATATGTTTCCTAACTATAGAAATAAAAGTTCTGGCACTTTCTATCTTTTAATACATGTATTTGCAAATTCATTTATGCTACCTAAAACTATTGATTTCATCCTACAATGTTGACATCCCTACTTGTCCTCATGTGCTTTTGCCATTCATTTAATGCTAATAACAATACTTAGAAGGGAACTTTTACTATTTATTACTTAACACTTCTCAGTACTAGCTGGTTCTTTTTCTGACCTCAGAAAGTGATTGATACTTTGGACGCATGTTAATTTACATTGAGTATTTTTTTAGTCTTGATATAATTAAGTACTCAATGCAGTTTATTGTGTTACATTGTAGGGGTTATGTCACGACCCGAACCCCGGACCAGCGACTGGTGCCCTATCTGGGCACCCCCTCTGTTATCCTCACACCCCATATAATACACAGGCCAAAATAAAGTAAGAAAGACAAAACATTATTTCAACTGGCCAACCTAACACACACACACACACACACACACACATATATATATATATATATATATATAACTCCTACAAGTCCAGCCCACATATAAATACATACCTCTAAGAGTTTGGACAAAACAACTATGACGGGGCAGGGCCCCGCCATACCCCTGAATGTATATAAACCTACAACAACAGGAATTCGTATCAAAAGATAAGCCTCTGAAGTAATGGAGCTTCTCAAAAAGCTGAACAAAGATCCTAAGAGCGAGGATCACCAACCTGTGTATCTACACCTGCGGCATGAAACGCAGCCCCCCGAGGAAAGGGGGTCAGTACGAAAGATGTACCAAGTATGTGAAACTGAAAGTACTGTAATGAAATCATAATAGTCCAAGTAAAGTAGGAGATAAGTATGATAATCAAAATAATAGTACAACTAATGCCTTGTAAAAATGAAAGAAATGAGAGTCAGTTCTTACCCTTTTCAAAATATGAAAGCCATGTAAATATCATGGACACATGCCCTCAGAATCATTATGCAGATCCTATTCATGGGACTTTTTCACCCGCATGGGACTCGAACCCGCATGGATCTTGTAGACTCGCAATGAGTATATATCTATACCCGCATCATGGAGAACTAGTCCATGGAATAATATCATGGGACTCGAACCGGCGTGAGTCCTTGGACCCACATACACATATATACCTGCTCGCATCATGGATCGCAAGTCCATGGAATAATATAGTAATGTTGTCGGCCCCCTAGTGAGGGACGCGGTGATGTGGTAATATAACACTTGCACGAATGTCTATATGAATAACCATATGCAAGTAAATCATCTTTGACTCTCTTTTAAACAAATAGAATGAACTATCATTTTATAAAAACCCAAGGCATTATCATGTCGTTTTATCCTCTTTTAAATCAATCAAGTAAACCACTCTTTTAACTTCCCATAAAGTCGTTATAATTAACTTCCCATAAAACCTGTTACACTTCGTGGTTAAGACGATAATTAAGAACGTCATTAAGAACTAAGATTCGAATTTTGGAATTTAAATATATTTCTACATGCTAATACGGAATAATCTTGCGTTATTACGTGTGTGACATTGGAGATTTAAAATGATAGTCATATATTCCGGATGTGGTTTAGTCACGTATTATATAAGTTACGACAACGTGGATACGACTCGTCTTATGAGATTTTCAAGATTTAAAAAGAAGGGAGATTTATTTTAGTAGAGGGCTATTTAATAGACAATTAAGAAAATTGGACCAAAGTGTAAATAATATTTTCAGATTTTTATTCCTTAAAACTCTTCTAAAACCCTTCATATTCTTTTCTTCTCCACTTAGAAATTCAAAGGAAGAACACTCTCTTCCCCTCCCTTCTCCTCTAAAACGAAAATATAACATTTCCTTAGCAAATTTAAGATCAAACCAACCTCCATTCCAAGATTAATTCTTTTACAATTAGAAAGCCAAGAAATTGCACCCAAAAACAGTGTGGACATCGCCACTGCTGGGCCGAATAATCTGGGCAGTTCTTTTAGTTTTTGGACAAGTTTTTGGGAAGAAAAACGTGTTATAATAATGGGTTATCATAGTGGAGGTGTTGCATGTTTAATTAGAGTTGAAGAAGTGTGAAATTGAAGCCAAAATTGGCCCAAAACAGTGACAAATCGTTGCGGACAGGATCATGGGGCTGATTTGCTTCAAAATCAAGGTAATAATTACCCTCCTTAAGGTATTATTTAAGTGCATGTGATTTAGTTGAAGTAATGGACTTGTATTAGTAAGAAATCTTGAATTTAGGCAATGTATGTGATAGTTGTGGTTGTTGAACCGGAAATGGACTATTTTTGGAAATACGTGGTGTTGTTAATTATGTCACTAATTGCATGTTAAGATTGAAAGAAGGGTGGGTACTTCAAGTTGTAATTAGTTATGTGGAAATTAACATGTGTTATGGCCGAAAATCTTATGGAAATTATTTAATATGGATATGATGTATTAGGGGTTGTTTTAATGCTTGAAATATAAGTTATAAACATGTATACATGTTGAGGTAGTTACCTATACATGTCTTGGAAAAAGTAAAGTGTAGAAAGGAGTTATTCCATATTCTTGAATTCGAAAATGTTGATAGAAGTTGGAGATTGCTTTTATGAACTATTTTAACATGACTAAGGATTGAATAACCATGATAAATAAGTGTGATAGTCACTTGATTGTTGAAGTTGTTGTCTTCCATGGATATAAAGAGAAGGAAGATTATAGGATAGCCTATATGACGTATGTTGGGCTTAACTTAATTATATTCTGGAATAATGTGGATTATTGGTTGGTTGGATTGTTGGTTTGAATTGGATTGTTAGTTGGAGTTGAATTGTTGGTTGATTTGGATGATTGGAAAAAATGTGGATACGCACATAAACAAAGGAAATGCTGCCCAAATTTTTATAGGAATAATGGAGCCTTTAATCATATAACTTACATTAGAAATCATAGAATTGACGAGCATGTTATTCCTTATTATAGGTTGAAGTACTAGACGAGGAATACCTTCATATCGAGTTGATTAGTTCGCCTAAGAGGTATGTGAGACCTTTCCTTCTTTCTTTTGACATGATTTTTATGAAAGTACGACAGACGTACTTAACTCCTACCAGTTCAGTTTTAGAAATGATTATTTACTAGTGATTATGATTTGAATGAGTTTATGGTAATGATTTTATTGAGAGTCACATAATGATTTTAATTGCATACAGTTGCTCATGATATCTACTCGTGCTAAGTGTTACTATTTCACTCCACTGAGTCCCGGGCCAGGTCATGTTCGTGCGCAACCATGCATCATTCATCGAGTCCCTCACTAGAGGGCCGAGACACGTTACATATATATATATATATATATATACAGATTACATCGAGTTCCTCCATAGAGGGCCGAAACACGTTACGCGCGCAGATACATATTCCATCGAGTCCCTCCATGTAGGGTCAAACATGTTATCTGATTTTATATACGCATACGAGCATGATGATTTATGATTCAAAGATACATGATATGATTTTCGACATGATTCTCGCTTTATGAAATTTGTTAACTCTCTGCTTTACTTGGTACGATTGTTATTCATTTAGATTTTATGTTTTACATACTCAAGACATTATTTCAGATCGACCCCTTTCCTGAGGCTGCTGTTCATGCCCGCAGTTCAGTGTTCAGTGTGTTGAGATAGGTTCCTCCGCCTAGGATTTCATACAGCTTGAGAGCTCATTTGTTCCGGAGCCAGCTATTTTGGTACAAACCTTTATCTTTCAGACTTATGCATATTTTTGGGTACGACGGGGTCCTGTCCCGTCATATGTCAGTATTACACTCTTAGAGGTCTGTAGACAGTTGTGGGTTGGACGTTTGTACCTTGTTTTGGTTTTGATGTTGTTATCTAGTGACAGCCTTGCCGGCTTGCTTATTTTGATTATTCTTTTGTGTACAAAATGTTGGTTGGTGGCAGCCTAGTCGACTAGCCCATTATGATTGTTGTTCTGTTGTTGATTTGGCAGCCTTGTCGGCTCGCCCATTTTAGGGAGATATTGTAAAAGCAGTGTTGTGCTGCCGAAATTTCTATAGACCTCTGTATTTGATGGATTAAGAGTGACAGGTCAGTAATGACGACCAATTAGGACGTTAGTCGCGGCCCGTCGGGTCGGGTCGTGACAAAACCATTATAACAAACTTTATGTTTAGAAAAAACTAAGGCACTTATATCCTTTAAAATCAAATGAGCTTAACTATAAGGCACTTATATCCACACGCCTAGTAGAATACGCCAAACGTAGAATATCAACCTATAAGGATAATAATACGTCTATCAACTTCTAGCTTTCTAAGGTATAATAATACTAAGTAAAAAGGTCTCTTATTCTATGGAAAATTGGGCAGCACTTCCCCTGTTTCTACGTACTTTTCCACCTTTTTCGAGGCCCGAACTTCAACAATCAACAAGCCACTTTTAAGGCACAACAACCAGTTAACCAAAAGGGATTACACTCCTAACTTGATGTGTAAAATTCTGCCCCTTAATTATATAAAAGCAGTCCATAATTTAGTCTACTAAAATCAGTCCGTAATACAATATAAAAACAGTCCTTTAGTCCGCTAAAACAGTCCATTAGTACAGTCCACTAATACAATCCATTTGTCCAGTTCACTAATACAGTCCACTAATACAGTTCATTAGTTGGTGTTCTTGGCCAACTACTACAATCAATATTGTCCAGTTTTCGGCTAGCATGCCAAAACTGTTTCCATAACTTCTTTACAATCCAACTTATATTCCAATACCTTATATAAATTATATTAACTTGTTAACAACAAGATTTCTTCATGTCAACATGTAATAGATAATGTTTTAACAACAACAATAACCAACGAATCCATTAACACCAAAACTGTCTACAATATGCTAACATGCCAAGATTGTAACATGTACTTCTCATTCTTTATTTCAACATGTTATATTAACTATCAACAACCATATTTCCTTTATTATATAACATGTAACAAGTGATAATACCATTAAGAATGATCAACAATTCCAATGGCCAAATGTGTCATGTCTCGGCCTCAACTTCCAATTAGTCCTTAATACTTTTTAATCTTCATTCTTTATATCACAAGCTCATTTATATACTACTACAACATGTAATCTTCCATTACATTAAGAGGACAATTGATCCTTACCTCTATATAGCCCAAAATAAACCAAGTTAAAAGCCGATCCTTAGCATATCTTAGCTCATATTCTTCAAATTCCAATCCACAATATGTAACCTTTAGAAGCTTATAATCAAATCCTCTTCAAGTTCTAACACTCAAAAGTTGAAGAACACCTTAGGATTTCACTACCCCTAGTTTCGGCCAAGAGACTTTTTGGGGGTTAGGGGTGTTTAATCTTGGCTAATACTTGGTTAGGGACCTTAAGCTTGTGTTAGGGAATTAAACTTGGAAGATTTAAGAATTTGGTTCATCACAAATGGCCCTTGGCCGAGAGCTCTTAAGGGAGGGAGATATATTTGTGTAGTGAAAATATGGCTAAGTGTAGATGAAGTCTTGCACCCTCTATGTATATATAATGTATCCCATGTAGTGAGATTAAGACAAGTGTAGGGACAAGAGTAGAGTCAAGTGCGTGTGGGACCCATGTCCACAAAATATCACAAAGTCCAAGTCTTGCAAGACCAAGACAAGTGGGGGTGGGGGGTGTGTGCCACGTGTCACCCTCCAATTCGTCTAAAACATTTCATCACCCAAAATATCCATATTTGGTCAAAATGTTTCGAAAACTGGTGGGCCCCACAAAAACATCAAATTCTCCGGTGGGTCCCACATGACCCAATCCGAGACTTGAAAATCCAAATCTTCAATAAATTCTATGAATCCAAAATACCAAACTTGAGAATCAAATTCCAATTAATAAACCTTTTTCCTTCACGAGGTTCGGAAGATTTTCCTTAGGAAAATGAAATCTTTCATTCGTTCCAATTCTAACGTCTTATTTTCTTACGTACGCTCTCATATACATGTCTTGGAACTACGGGGTGTAACATTCTTCCCCCCTTAGAAAGATTCATCCCTAATGTTCTTACCAAGTTCAATCTAAACAAATATTGGCATTCCCCCCCTTATAATATGCCCAACAAAATCAAATATGTCACACATGACCATAATATAACACTCATGTATATATGTTAATAAAAAATTTACAAGTAGGGCAACGAATTACCTGTAGGTGTAGGGAACAAGTGATGATACTTCTTCATCATGTCCTCTTCTGCTTCCCAAGTCATCTCCTCTCTATTATCATTCCGCCACAGGACCTTGACGGAAGCCACATCCTTTGTCCGTAACCGTCTGACCTAGCGATCAAGTATAGCTATCGGACTCTCCTCATATGATAACTCCTCTATCACACGGACATCATCAACTGAGAAGACTCTGGAAGGATCTCCGATACACTTCCGTAACATAGAAACATGGAAGATCGGATGTACCGCTTCGAAATAAGATAGCAGATCTAACTCATAGGCAACTTTGCCTACTCTGCAAACAATCTGGTAAGACCCAATGTACCTCGGGCTAAGCTTCCCTTTCTTACCAAACCTCATCACACCCTTCATGGGTGATACCTTCAAGAAGACCCAATCGTCAAGCTGAAACTCCAAGTGTCGACGTCGATTATTCGCATAAGACTTCTGTCGACTCTGAGCTGCTAATAACCTCTCATGGATAAGCTTCACCTTATCCACCGCTTGCTGAATCAAGTCTGGGCCAACTAAATAAACCTCGCCAACATCGAACCAACCAATCAGCGACACTTTCTCCCATATAAGGCCTCATACGGGGCCATCTGAATACTGGAATGGTAGCTGTTATTATATGCAAACTCTACAAGTGGCAAATGATCTTCTCAGCTACCCCTGAAATCAATCACGCAGGCTCACAACATATCCTCAAGTGTTTGGATAGTACGCTCTGCCTGCCCATCGGTCTGAGGGTGAAATGCAGTACTGAGACTCACTTGTGTCCCCAATCCCTTCTGGAAAGACCTCCAGAAGTTAGCCATAAACTGAGCTCTTCTGTCTGATATAATAGATGTAGGAACCTCGTGCAGTCTCACAATCTCCCTGATATAAAGTCTAGCATAATCCTCAGTCGAGTAAGTAGTCCTGACCGGAAGGAAATGGGGTGATTTCGTCAGCCTATCAACAATAACCTAGATGGAGTCACTCTTCCTCTGAGTATGAGGTAAACCTGTAACAAAATCCATGTTTATCACCTCCCACTTCCACGTCGGGATCTTTATTGCCTGTAACAACCCACCAGGCTTCTGGTGCTCAACCTTGACCTGCTGACAATTCAGACACTGAGCAACGAACCCTGCTACGTCCCTTTTCAGGCCATCCCACCAATACATACATATGAGGTCATGGTACATCTTATTCGACCCCGGATGAATAAAGTAACGAGCATTATGTGCCTCCCCTAGAACCTACTGACGAAGTCCTGCAACATCGAGTACACACAATCTACCCTCATACAATAGCACCCCATCGGATGAGATCTCAAATGAAGTCTTCTCCTTTCGGAGAGTCGCATCTCGATACCGTACCAGAATCGGATCCTCATACTGTTGCCTCTTCACCTCCTCTACGATGGAATACTCGGCAACCTCTCGAACCCGAGCTCCACTATCACTGGAATCAATCAACCGAATCCCAAGGCTCGCTAACTGATGAATCTCACGAACCATGTCCCTTCTATCTGGCTACACATCTGACCAACTACCCATAGATCTACGACTAAGAGCATCTGCAACCACATTGTCTTTCCCTGGGTGGTATAGAATATCGACATCATAATCCTTCGGCAACTCTAACCATCGTCTCTGCTACAAGTTCAGCTCCTTCTTTCTGAAGATATACTGGAGGCTCTTGTGGTCGGTATAAATATCCACATGAACTCTATATAAGTAATGCCTCCAAATCTTCAAGGCATGAATAACTGCCGCCAACTCCAAATTGTGGGTAGGGTAATTTCTCTCATGCTTCCGAAGCTGTCGGGACGCATAGGCTATAACCTTACCGTGCTGCATCAATACACAACCAAGCCCGGCACCCGAAGCATCACAATAAACCACATAACCCTCTAATCTATCAGGAAGAGTAAGAACTGGAGCCGTCGTCAACCTATCCTTCAATAACTGGAAGCCCTTCTCACAAGCATCCGTCCATTGGAACTTAGCCGCTTTCTGAGTCAGCCTAGTCAAAGGCACTGAGATCGAAGTGAACTTTTCGTCCGGTAATATCCTGCAAGCCCCAAAAAGTTGCGCACCTCAGTCGGTGTAGTAGGCCTAGGACACGTCTTCACAGCCTCTATCTTCTCCGTATCAACCCGAATACCATTGGCCCCGACAATGTGCCCCAAGAATGCTACTGAGGCCAACCAGAGCTCACACTTTGAAAACTTGGCATACAACTGCCGGCTCTGGAGGACTCCAAGTACCGTCCTCAAATGGTCCGCATGCTCCTGCTTTGAGCGAGAATAAACCATGATGTCATCAATGAATACTATCACAAACATATCCAGAAATGGCTTGAACACCCGGTTCATTAAATCCATGAACACCGCTGGAGCATTAGTCAACCCGAAAGACATCACCCTAAACTCATAGTGCCCATACCGGGTCCTGAATGCAGTCTTCGGGACATCATTCTCTCTAACTCGCACCTGATGATAACCAGATCGCAGGTCTATCTTGGAGAAACATCTAGCAC
Source organism: Przewalskia tangutica (assembly GCA_029844215.1). Classification (NCBI taxonomy): domain Eukaryota; kingdom Viridiplantae; phylum Streptophyta; class Magnoliopsida; order Solanales; family Solanaceae; genus Przewalskia; species Przewalskia tangutica. The sequence continues at coordinate 135,160,843 of CM056718.1, read as the reverse complement.
CCTACAACTGATCAAACAAATCATCAATCCTGGGGAGGGGATACCTATTCTTGATGGTTACCTTGTTTAGCTGCCTGTAGTCAATACACATACGCAGCGTCCCATCCTTCTTCTTCACAAACAATATCGGCGCTCCCCAAGGAGAATTACTAGGATTAATAAAGTCTTTCTCCAGCAAGTCTCTCAGCTGGTCCTTCAACTCCCTCAACTCAGCAGGTGCCATTCTGTATGGAGGAATAGATATTGGTCGAGTATCTGGCAGAACATCAATACAGAACTCTATCTCCCGCTCTGGAGGAATACCTGGGAGATCCTCAGGGAATACATCCAGGAATTCGCTAACAACCGAAACTGACTGCAGAACTGGTACCTCAGCTTCTGTATCGAACACCCGAATAAGGGGATAAATATACCCCTTTCGAACCATCTTTCTAGCCTTGAGGTAAGAAATAAATCTACCCCTCGGCGATGCAATATTCCTTTTCCACTCGATAACCGGCTCACCGGGACACTGGAATCGGAATAAATCTCTCTCTACAGTCAACGTTGGCATAACAGGAAACCAACCAGTCCATACCCATAATGACATCAAAATCCGTCATATCCAACTCTATCAAGTCTGCTAGGGTCTGAGGACTGTATATAATCACCGGGCAATTCTTATACACCCGCTCAGCTACCACCGAATCACCTACTGGTGTAGCTACCTCAAAAGGTTCTATAGACTCAGGTTCTATTCCTATTCTAACAGCAACAAGAGGAGATATATAGGACAAAGTAGAACCCGGATCTATCAACGCATAAATTTCACAACATGAAATCAATAATATACCTATGACGACATCCGGCGAAGCCTCTTGATCGTGCCGACTGACCAAGGCATAAACGCGGTTTGGAGGACCGCCAGAACTAGGACCTCTGCCATGACCTCTGTCGCGGCCTGCTAGCCCGTGAACACCCTGCCCTCCGGGGCGCATAATCACAGTCGATGATGACTCGGTAACTGACCTTGTAGGCTGAGTCATACTACCCGTGCCACATCTGGTTGGACAATCCTTTGCCAAATGGCCATGACGGCCGCAAGAATAACAGGCTCCCAGAGCAAAATGACACTCCCCAAAGTGGGACCTACCACATCGAACACACCGAGGCAAGGGTGGCCTCATTTGGCTATCCCCCCTGAATATCTGCGAACCTGCAGCCCTGGAGCTCTGACCTGCTCCCGAATACCCCTGACGGTTAAACCTCTGGCCTGCAGACTGTGAATGAGCACTCTGTGCTGGCTGAGATGCATACATGGCCTGCTGCCGAGGCGATCCGCCTCGAAAGTCACTCGAAAACCTCGCTGCCCCGCCCTCTTGGCCGGGTTCTATCTGCCGCCGACCTCTATGTCGCTCTTCGACTCTCTGTGCATACGCCTGAATTTGGGCAATGTCCATGCCCGACTGAAAAGCTACACCCATGCACCCATCAGCCAGATAGTGGTCTAGTCCCATCACGTAGCGGTGCACCCTGTCTGCCATGTCTGCTACTATAGTGGGTGCATAACGAGCCAACGATTCGAACTCAAGGCTATACTCTCTAATAGTTCTCCCATTCTGCCTCAACGTCAGGAACCTGTCAACCTGGGATTTCCTCATCTCGGAAGGTAAGAAATGATCGAGGAAAGCCCCCTCGAACTCATCCCATGTGGCTGGAGGGGAACCCTCGCCCCTAGACAACTCCCATGACTCAAACCAGTTAACTGCTATATCGCGTAACCGGTATGAGGACAATACGACTGACTCGGTCTCCGAGGCCTTAATCACCCTCATCGTCCGCTGAATCTGGCGAATGAACTCCTGAGGATCATCCTCGAACCTCGACCAGTAAAACTCCGGCATCGCAACCAGAAAGTCCCGAACCTCAAACTGCTCGCTCTGGGTTAGCTACGGCCTCGCCGCGAGTACATCGCTATTTTCCTAGCCATCAACTGGACCGTCTCTCGGAAGTCCCTATCCTCTGTCCCTGGCTGAGGAACTGGAGGCTCAAGTACCGAAGTCTCTGGAGTTGCAGCTGCTCTAAGCTCCTCCGGTGACGGCGGCGTAAAAGAACTAGCAGACTGATACATCGCCTCAGGCATAGACCGAACTTGTGCCCTAGTAACTCTATGCGTCCTGCCAGCAGCTCCTGCTGCTGACTTGCCCTTCTGGGCTGCTGTTGCCTTCCATGGAGGCATAACTGTTACACAAGAATATGTCAGAGAGGGATCAACCTAATAACACAGCCCTACTGCACGATCTCAGAGAGAGAAGAATGGAAACCAATCCTAAATATCCTGTAGCCTCCTAAGTATAAGTATGGTGCACACATACCCATACCCAAGACTCTACTAGACACAGTCTGTAGACATTCTGAGGACTAACTGCTCTGATACCACTTTTGTCACGACCCGAACCCCGGGCCCGTGACTGGTGCCCTACCTGGGCACCCCCTATGTTATCCTCACACCCCATATAATACACAGACCAAAATAAAGTAAGAGAGACAAAACATTATTTCAACTGGCCAACCAAACACACACACATATATATATATATATATATATATATATATAACTCCCGCAAGTCCAACCCACATATGAATACAGACCTCTAAGATTTTGGACAAAACAATTATGACGGGACAGGGCCTCGCCATACCCCTGAAGGTATATAAACCTACAACAACAGGGATTCGTACCAAAAGATAAACCTCTGAAGTAATAGAGCTTCCCAAAAAAGCTGAACAGAGATCCTAAGAGCGAGGATCACCAACCTGTGTATCTACACCTGCGGCATGAAACGCAACCCCCCGAGGAAAGGGGGTCAGTACGAAAGATGTACCAAGTATGTGAAACTAAAAGTACTGTAATGAAATCATAATAGTCCAAGTAAAGTAGGAGATAAGTATGATAATCAAAATAACAGTACAACTAATGCCTTGTAAAAATGAAAGAAATGAGAGTTAGTTTTTACCCTTTTCAAAATATGAAAGCCATGTAAATATCAGGGACACCTGCCCTCAGAATCATTATGCAGATCCTATTCATGAGATTTTTTCACCCGTATGGTACTCGAACCCGCATGGATCTTGTAGACCCGCAATGAGTATATATTTATACTGCATCATGGAGAGCTAGTCCATGGAATAATATCATGGGACTCGAGCCCGCATGAATCCTTGGACCCGCATGAACATATATACCTGCTCGCATCATGGATCGCAAGTCCATGGAATAATATAATAATGTTGTCGGCCCCCTAGTGAGGGACGCGGTTATTGTTGACAGTCAATTTTGACCCGTTTTAGTATATTTGTTGCAATTTTATGTGTTTTAAGACACCGTATTTTAATTTTCACGACCCGACCTCGGGCCCGTGACTGGTGCCTTACCTCGGACACCCTTGTGATACAACATCAGAGAAAACCAGCGGAAGTAAACTCATAAACAAGGAACAATATAAAATATGAAACAGGCTAACCCAAAATGACTATCTTTCTGTAAATAATTATAACAAAAACTGAACAGTTACATCCTTTACAAACCCAATTTATAACAGGACTACAGGCCTCTAAGAGTTTGTAACAACTATGACGGGACAGGGCCCCGTCATACCCCTGAATGTACATAATATCTACAACATCAGGGAGAACCGTACCAAAAGTCAAGCCTTCGGAGAAATGGAGCTTCTGACACCTGATCAAAGATCCTAAGAATGAGGATCCACCACATGCTTACCCTTACCTGCGGCATGAACGCAGCCCCCGAGGAAGGGGGTCAGTACACAATATGTACCAAGTATGTAAAACTGGAAAATACTGAAATAATATCATAAGTCTAAATAAAGCTGGAGTCATGGATGATAATCAAATTACAGTGCACTGTGCCTTACTAACAATGAGAGTAACAAGTATAAACTTTACTGCATAAAAATAGGAGGCTCATGATCAAAACAGGGTCACCCGCCCGTAGTATCATTAAGCAATCCTACTCCTGGGACTATTTCACCCGCATAGGTCCTGTGGACCCGCATGAGGTCATCCGCCTCGCATAGGACTATTTCACCCGCATGAGACTATTTCACTCGCATGGGCCCGGTGGGCCCGCAATGAGTACTACCGCCGCACTCGCATCATGGGTAGCAAATCCATGGAATAAGTAGTAACCCGGGGTCTACCCCGTAAGAATACATAACCTAGCACAACCGGCTATCATACATAACATAAGCGCTACCGGCTTATCATAATATAAGCAAGTTAAGAAATCCCCTAACTTCTTATTAACATTATTAATATATCCTCTCATTTTAGTTTACTTAAGGCACTAACATGTCATTTAAGAGAAAATCCGGGAATTCAACTCAAGTACCACGTACCTCTAACCTTTTAGGAATGACTCATTTTTATATAAAACTTCCAAGATACTAATAACCGTAGTATCAAGTCACGACTATTTTTCAAGACAAGTCACATTTCCTTTTAGAAATATAATAGGCTTCTAAATCAAGTGACTTCTTTTCTTTTAAAACCTTAGGCAATTGATGCCTTAAAATCAATTTGCCTTTCATAAATTCAAATCATTTATCCTTACTTATTTTACTTAGAGTAAATCTTTCTTTTGTTAACCTTCCATAAAGCTAATATAACCAACTTCCCATAAAGTCGTTATATTAACTTTATACATTAGTCAAATACATTTCCCTATATCCAAGGGACTTATACTTTTTAAAACGAAACAAGTATCATATACTTAAAACACTTCAAGTCCCTTAACTTTGAAAACTTAAGACATCCTTAATACTTTTAAAGAAGTGAGTTAATCCCCTTACTCACCCAACTTGGCCATTCTTAAAACAAGTAAGGGATATCAAAGTCTTGTACGTCTACCGTACTATATAAGTGCAACTATTCATGCTCAAGAGATAGGAAAGTTCCACATACCTCTTCGGGTCAATCCACTCGCAAGTCCAATATACTGCACGTAGTATGTTAACCTATAATGACCATAATACGTTCATTAGTTTCTAGCTTCAACGTAGAACATTCTAATTGAAAATCCCCTTATTCTACGGAAAATTGGACAACACTTCCTTTGTTTCTACATACTTTTCCACCTTTTCAAGGTCCGATAAACTACTACACTCCACATTTAAGGCCCAACAATTCAGCAATACAAGGGGATTACACGCCAAACTTGGACGTGTAAAATTCTGCCCCACAATACAAATTAACTAATCCAATAAGTTTAAGGTATTATCTTGGCTATAACATATTCACATATCACCCTTATCCAATCCTTTCAAATCCAAATTGTATTTCCTACATGCAATATATCTAAGAGCAATATTGACAACTACAAGTCCTTTCTTCCACACATGCAACACAATTTACTAGCAAAAGAGAAAAGATTGTTACCTTAGAGCTTACCCAAATTAGTCCAACAAATTTCACTTGCCTTCTTTCCACAATCACCTCCACAAACCTCCTACAAGCTTGTCAACAAGTTTCCTTCTTGCCACTTTTTTGGACTTTTTCTAGGCCTTGGTTTCTTCTTGAATTTCTAGAGAGAGGGGAGAGGAATTTTTAGAGAGAAGGAAGAGAGATTTTTAGAGAGAATGAGTTTTGAAGAATGACCAAGTCTTCAAGACTTGGTCAAATAAATAGCATTTCCACTAACTCAGATGGGAGGGACACTTGTCACCCTCCCATGGCCTTTTTAAAAGAAAACTTCTGATTTTCCCCCCAGATTTCGCAAAAATCCCGCCTCGGCGCCGCGGCGCTGAAACCTCCGAGAATTTTCAGTACTTCCGGCGCCGCGACCCTGCTTTCCGGCGCCGCGGCGCTGCAACTTCAGAGAATTTTCAGCATATCCGGCGCCGCGGCCCTGCATTCGGCGCGCATGGCACTGCGACCTCTGACCAAAATTCTTTTCGCCGATCACGACCGAACTTGTAACTTCCATAACTTTTTACTCCGATATCCTATCGACGAACGGTTTATTGCGTTGGGAACTAGACTCAACGAACTACACACTAGGCCTTTGAAACTCCTAGGAAATCCTAAGGTAACTGGGCATAAACGTCTCAAAGTTTACTAAAACCCGTCCGAAAAATTCTGTCCACCTATCTTTCCAAAATTTAAATCTTAATTCCTTTCGTACGTTCTCAAAAGCATGACCTGAATTACGAGGTGTAACATTCTCCCCCCTTAGAAACATTCGTCCCGAATGTTCCTTCTATGCTTACTCAAATCACAATATCGACATAGACCCTCTTAACTAATCTTCTTGCAAAAAGAACGCTCTACACGGCCACAACAATACTTAAGCATAAATGCCAAATTAAAAACTAACAAGCAGGAAAGTGGGTTACCTGGAGGTGTAGGGAACAAGTGAGGATACTTCTTCATCATGTCCTCTTCTACTTCCCATGTCATTTCTTCCCTGTTCTCGTTCCGCCATAAGACCTTGACGGAAGCCACATCCTTTGTCCGTAGTCGCCTAGCCTGACGATCGAGTATCGCTATGGGACTCTCCATGATAACCCCTCTGTCACCTGGACATCACAAATTGGGTGCACTCTAGATGGATCTCCAATACACTTCCGCAACATAGACATATGAAAAACTGGATGTACTGCCTCCAGATCGGACCGCAGATCCAACTCATAGGCAACCTTGCCTACCCTACGGACAATCTGGTAAGGCCCAATGTACCTTGGGCTAAGTTTCCCCTTCTTCCCAAATCTCATCACGCCCTTCATGGGTGATACCTTCAGGAAGACCTAATCACACATCTCAAACTCCAAGTGTCGACGTCGATGATCTGTATACGACTTCTGTCTACTCTGGGCTGACAATAACCGCTCCTGGATAAGCTTCACCTTATCCACTGCCTGCTGAATCAAGTCTGGCCCGACTAACTGAACTTATCCCACCTCAAACCAGCCTATCGGTGACCTGGACTTCCTCCCGTATAAGGCCTCATAAGGTGCCATCTGGATACTAGAATGGTAGATGTTATTATACGCAATCTCCACAAGAGGTAGATGATCCTTCCAGCTACCCCTGAAATCAATAACACAGGCCCGTAGCATATCCTCAAGCGTCTGGATAGTACGCTCGGCTTTGTCGTCGATCGAGGATGAAGCGCGATCGAGACTCACCTATGTCCCTAATCCTTCGGAAAGACCTCAGGAAGTTAGCGAGTGGGCTCCACATGCGAAATGATGGATATAGGCACTCCGTGTAGTCTCAAAATCTCTCTGATATACAATCTAGCATAATCCTCGTGAAAAAGTCATCACGATGAAAAAATGGCGATTTAAATCACTGTCGATAATAACCGGATGGAATCATGCTTCCTCCGAGTGTGAGGTAACCTGTAATAAAGTTCATATTGATCACCTCACTTCCATGTCGGAATCTCTATCATCCGCAACAACCCACGTGCTTACGGTGCTCGCGTTGACCTGCTGACAATTCGGACACTGCGCAACAAACTCTGCAACGTCCCTCTTCAGGCCATCCCACCAATATATACACCTGAGGTCATGGTACATCTTAGTCGACCCCGGGTGAATAGAGTAACGAGCACTTTGTGCCTCTCCCAGAATCTGCTGACGAAGTCCTGCTACGTCGGGTACACATAACCTATCCTCAAATCTTAGCACCCCATCAGGTGCTACCTCAAATAGACTCTTCTCCTCCCGAAGAGTCGTATCTCGATACCGTACCATAATCGGATCCTCATACTGTCGCCTCTTCACCTCCTCGAGGATGGACGACTCGACAACCTCTCAAACCCGAACCCTACTATTATCAGAACCAACCAAATGAACCCCAAGGCTCGCTAGCTGATGTAACTCGCGGGCCATGCCCCTCTTCTCTGGCTGCACACCTGACAGACTACCCATCGTTCTGCGACTAAGGGCATCTGCAACTACATTGGACTTCCCTGGGTGGTATAGGATATCGACATCATAGTCCTTAAGTAGCTCTAACCACCGTATCTGCCGCAAGTTCAGCTCCCTCTGGCTGAAGATATATTGGAGACTCTTGTGGTCTGTGTAAATATCCACATGAACTCCATGTAAATAATGTCTCCAGATCTTCAAGGCATGAATCACTGCTGCCAACTCTAAGTCATGTGTGGGGTAGTTCTTCTCATGCTTCCTGAGTTGTTGGGATGCGTAAGCTATAACTTTACCGTGCTGCATCAGCACGCACCCAAGCCCGACACCCGACGCATCACAATAAACCACATATCCGTCTAAACCCTCTGGAAGAGTAAGAAATGGGCGGTCGTCAATTTCTCCTTCAGTAACTGGAAGCTCTCCTCACAAGCATCCGTCCACCGGAACATAGTTGCTTTCTGGGTCAGCCTAGTCAAAGGTTCTGAAATGGAAGCAAACTTCTCCACAAATCTCCGATAATAACCCGCAAGGCCCAAAAAGCTACGCACCTCCGTTGGTGTGGTGGGTCTAGGCCAAGTCTTGACTGCCTCAATCTTTGTTGTATCAACCCGAATACCATCGGCCCCGATGACATGACCTAAGAAAGCCACTGAAGTCAACCAAAACTCGCATTTCGAGAACTTGGCATACAACTGCCGGTCCCGGAGGACTCCCAATACCGCCCTCAAATGATCTGCATGTTCCTGCTTTGTGCGCGAATAAACCAGGATATCATCAATGAATACTATAACGAACATATCCAAGAATGGATTGAACACCCGGTTCATCAAATCCATGAATACTGCTGGGGCGTTGGTCAATCCAAAATTCATTACCCTGAACTCATAGTGCCCATACCGGGTCCTGAATGCAGTCTTTGGGATATCTGCCTCTCTAACTCGCACCTGATGATAACCAGACCGCAGGTCTATCTTGGAGAAACACCTCGCACCCTGCAACTGGTCAAACAAATCATCAATCCTGGGGAGGGGGTAGCTGTTCTTGATAGTTACGTTATTCAGCTGCCTGTAATCAACACACATACGCAGCGTCCCATCCTTCTTCTTTACAAATAAAACCGGCGCTCCCCAGGGAGAAACACTAGGCCTGATAAATCCTTTTTCCAGCAAATCCTTCAGCTGGTCTTTCAATTCTCTCAACTCAGCAGGTGTCATCCTGTATGGTGGAATAGATATAGGTCGAGTGTCTGGCGACATATCAATGCAAAACTCAATCTCCCTCTCAGGAGGGATACCCGGGAGATCGTCTGGGAATACGTCTGGAAACTCTCTAACAACCGGAACTGACTGAAGGTCTGGTATCTCGGCCTCAGTATCGAATACCCGAACCATATGATAGATATACCCCTTCCGCACCATCTTCCTAGCCTTGAGGTAAGAAATAAACCTACCGCCGGCGGCGATTCCTTCCACTCGATAACGGCTCCCAGAAAGCGAACCGTACCAATCTCTCTCTACAGTCCACAGTGGCATAGCAAGATGCTAGCCAATCCATACCCATATTCACATCAAAGTCCGTCATATCCAACTCTATCAAGTCGGCTCGGGTCTGACGACTGTAAATAGTCACTGGGCAAGCTTTATATACCCGCTTAGCTACCACCGAATCACCTACTGGCGTAGCCACCTCAAAAGGTTTTATGGACTCGGGCTCTATCCCTATTCTACCAGAAATATGAGGAGATATATAGGACAAGGTAGAACCTGGATCTATCAAAGCATATACATCACAACATGAAACCAATAATGTACCTGTGACGACATCTGGTGACGCCTCCTGGTCTTGACGGCTGGACATAACATAAATGCGGTTCTGAGGACCGCTGGAACTGGGACCCCCACCACGACCCCTGCCGCGGCCTGCTGGTCCGTGAACACCCTACCCTCTGGGGCGCATGACCACCGAAGACGAAGATTCAGCAACTGACCCTGTCGGCTGAACCATAACACTCCCGTCGCCTCTGGTCGGACAATCTCTCTTCAAATGGCCCTGCTGGCCACAAGAGTAACAAGCTCCTGGAGGAACACGACACCCCCCACGATGGTAATCACCACATCGACCACACCGAGGCATAGGTGGCCTCGTCTGACTGGAACTCTGGTTCCTCTGGGAACCCGAAGCTCTGGAGCCCTGTCCTGCCCCTGAATACCCTGGACGTCCGGAAGACGGTGGAGGAGCGCTCTGAACCGGCTGAGGTGCAAATTCGGTCTGCTGCTGAGGTTATTTGCCTCGAAAACTACCAGAGGATCCTGTTGTCCTGGCCCTCTTCTGCTGATATCTATCAATCCGTCGGCCCCTACGTTCCTCACACCCAAGTGCATAAGCCTGCATGCGGGCAATGTCCATGCCCGGCTGAAGAGCTACTCCCGTGCAACCCTCTGCTAAGTAATCATCGAGCCCTGTGACATAGCGGTGCACTCTGTCCTCCATGTCTGCCACTAAAGCGGGGACGTACCGAGCCAACGAGTCAAACTCTACGTTGTACTCCCGGACCGTCCGCCCGCTCTGTCTCAACGTCAGAAATCTATCGGCCCGAGCTCTCCTCATCTGCGGAGGCAAGAAATGGCTAAGAAATGCCTCTGAGAACTCGTCCCAAACAGCTGGAAGCGCATGCTCCCCCCGAGACAGTTCCCATGAATCAAACCAGTCAACTTCAGTATCACGCAACCGATGTGAACCCAATACCACCGACTCTGTCTCCGAGGCCTTGATCACTCTCATGATCCGCTGTAACTGTCGGATAAACTCCTCAGGATCATCCTCAGGCCTCGACCCACAGAACTCTAGTGGGCTGCAACTCAAAAAGTCCCAAAGTCTCAAGCTATCAGATCTGGGGTGAACTACGGGTACCACCGGAATCGCTGTCTCCCGTCTGTCCTCCTGCCTTGCCACGATCCTGGCCAATAACTGGGCCATCTCCTTGTAGCCTATATTCTCTGCTCCGGTGTATGGCGGAGGCTCAGTCTGCATGATCTCATTAGCGGCATTCGCTGCTCCAAACTCTTTGAAATTTGTGGCGTCGTCGAACTTCGCCGTCGAAACATCACCTCGGTAAAGGCGGGCTCGTGCCTCGTAACCCTCTGCGTCTACTAGCGACTCCTCACCGCCTTGACCTTCGGGCGCGGTTGCCTTGCGTAGGCATAAGCGATACATAAAAATATGTCAGAGGGAGTTCAACCTATAACACAGCTCTATTGCACGATCTTAGAGTGAAAGAATGGAAACCAATCCTAAATATCCTGTAGCCTCCTGATTATAGATGTGGTGCACAACACACCGATAATCAAAACTCTACTAGATACGGCCTGTAGACAATTTCCGAGGATTAACTGATCTGATACCACTTTTGTCACGACCCGACCTCGGGCCCGTGACTGGTGCCTTACCCCGGGCACCCTTGTGATACAACATCAGAGAAAACCAGCGAAAGTAAACTCATAAACAAGGAACAATATAAAATATGAAACAGGCTAACCCAAAATGGCTACCTTTCTGTAAATAATTATAACAAAAACTGAACAGTTACATCCTTTACAAACTCAATTTATAATAGGACTACAAGCCTCTAAGAGTTTGTAACAACTATGACGGGACAGGGCCCCGTCATACCCATGAATGTACATAATATCTACAACATCAGGGAGAACCGTACCAAAAGTCAAGCCTCGGGAGAAATGGAGCTTCTGACACCTGATCAAAGATCCTAAGAATGAGGATCCACCACCTGCTTACCCTTACCTGTGGCATGAACACATCCCCCGAGGAAGGGGGTCAGTACACAATATGTACCAAGTATGTAAAACTGGAAAATACTGTAATAATATCATAAGTCTAAATAAAGCTGGAGTCATGGATGATAATCAAATTACAGTGCACTATGTCTTACTAACAATGAGAGTAACAAGTATAAATGTTATACCCCGTAGTTCTGACCCTACGTATGAGAGCGTATGAAAGCATGTAAGACTTAAAATTTTCAAAGGATAGGTTGACGGATTATTCCGGACGGGTTTTAGTCAACGTTGAGGCAGGTTATGACCCGACACATTGAGAGTTCCTAAGTGTTTCAAAGACCTAGGGCGTAGTTCGTGGAGTCTAGATTCCAACGCAACCAACCGTTCGTCGATAGGACGTCGGAGTAGAAAGTTATGAGAGTTACAAGTTCGGTCGTGATCGGACAGAAATGTGTTTCGGACAAAGCAGCGGGGCGCGGCGCGGATCTGAGGCGTGGCGCCGAAATGCGAGGGTCGCTGAAGTTGCAGCGCAGCCAGCGGCTGCGGCGAAAGTTCAGAGAGGATGCGGAGGTTTCAGCGCCGCGGAGGGATTTTTGGGTGGAAAAACTTAGGAAAAGTCAGATTTTCTTTTAAAAGACCTTGGGAGGGTGACAAGTGTCCCCCCCATCTGATTTCTTGCATGCAATATATTGACCAAGTCTTGAAGACTTGGTCATCTTCCAATTTCTCTCTCTCTCTAAAGCTTAAGCTCCTCCTTCTCTCTAAAATCCCAAGAGAAATTCTAGCCTTAAGAAAAATCTGAAAAGTTAAGAACAAGAAGGAAACTTGTGGCTAGCTTGTTGGTGTTGTTGTGGTGGTGTTCTTGGCAAGGAAGCTAGCAAAATATTTGGAATAAGTTTGGCTAAAACTTTAAGGTAACCTTTCTTCCTTTAGAATTAGTTTCTAGTGTTGCATGTTAAGAAGCAAGGACTTGTGGTGGTAAATAATGCTCTTAGAGTCATTGCATGTAAGAAATATGGTTTGGATGTGAAAGAATTGGTTAAGAAGATATTATGAGCATGTTGTAGCCTAAAAACTACCTTAGAATTGTTAAGTGAATTGTTGTACCTTGTGGGGCAGAATTTTACACACCCAAGTTAGGTGTGTAATCCCCTTTGAAATGTTGGATTGTTGAGCCTTAAATGTGGCGTTTGGATGATAAATTCGGCCTTGTGAAAGGTGGCAAAGTATGTAGAAACAAAGGAAATGCTGCCCAATTTTCCATAGAATTTAGTGGCTTTGAGTTTAGATTATTCTACATTGAAATTAGAGGTTAATAAACGTATCATGGTTATTTTAGGTTGACATATTACTTGCGGTAGTTTGGACTTAGCAAGTGGTTGATCAAAAAGGTATGTGAAGCTTTCCTATCTCTTGAGCATGAATAGATGAAACTATGTAGTACGGTAGACGTACAAGATTTGGTATTCTTACTTGTTTTAAGTATATAATGACTTGTTTCGTTTTAAGAATGTATAAGTCCCTTAGTTAGGGGAAAAATATGATTTTACTAAAGTGTAGAGTTAATATAACAACTTTATGGAAAGTTGGTTTATTAGCTTCATAAAAGGTTAATGAGAAGAGATTTACTCTAAGTAAGATAAGTATACGGAGAGGCAAATTGGTTTTAAGACATCAATTGCCCAAGAGTTTTATGTATAAAGAAGAGTCATTTTTAAAAGAGTTAAAGCATGTAGTACTTGGGTTAAACTCCCGGTGTTCTTTTATTAAAGATATGATTAAGTGCCTTAAGTAAACTAAAATGAGAGGGTATATGAACAAGACTAATAAGAAGTTATAAGTTTTCTTAACTTATTTATGATTATGATATGATGTGATTTGAGCTAGGGTAAGAGTATATCCGAGGGCAAGCCCCAGATCGTTATACCACCTACTCGGAGTAAGAGTATGCGAGGGCAAGCCCCAAGATCGTCATACCACCTTCTTCAGTGTAAGAGTATATCTGAGGGTCAAGCCCCAAGATCGTTATACCATCTGCTTCAGTGTAAGAGTATATCTGAGGGGCAAGCCCCAAGATCGTTATACCATCCGCCTGGGTAAGAGTATATCCGGGAAAGTCCCCAAGATCGTTATACCACTTATTCCGTGGATTTGCTACCCACGATGCGAGGAATACCTCATGCGAGTCCTTATGGGCTTATGCGGGTGAAATAGTCCCATGCGGGCTGGTACAGCCTATGCGAGGAATACCTCATGCGGGTCCACAGGACCTATGCAGGTGAAATAGTCCCAGGAGTAGGGGTGCTTATTGATACTACGGGCGAGGTACCCTGTTTTGATCCTAAGGCCCCTATTTTATGCAGTATTATATATATATACTTGTCACTCTCATTGTTAGTAAGGCACAATAAAAGATATTTGATTTTCTTCCATGACTCCAACTTACTTTTAGACTTATGATATCATTATTACAGTATTTTCCAGCTTTACATACTTGGTATATATTGTGTACTGACCCCCTTCCTCGGGGGCTGCGTTAAATCTGCGCGGTAAGGGTAAGCAGATTGAGGATCCTCGTTCTTAGGATCACTATTCCGGTGTCAGAAGCTTCATTCCTCCGGAAACTTGTTTATTGGTACGGACATTCCCTGATGCTATAGGTATTTTGTACATTCAGTGGTATGGCGGGGCCCTGTCCCGCCACAGTGGCTATCTTTAGAGGTCTGTGGTCACATATATGTTTTGGGCTATAAGAACAAGTTGTACTTCTATACTTTTGGTTAAGTATGTTTTATGGAAGCGACACTTATCGGTGGCGATGATGTTTACCCTTTTATAAGTTATGTGTTATGTATGTTCCGCTGCTATTCTCTGACATATACCTGACAGGGTACCCCGGTAGGGTACCAGTCGCGGCCCCGGGGTTGGGTCGTGACAATAAACTTTACTGCATAAAAATTGGAGGCTCATGATCAAAACAGGGTCACCCGCCCGTAGTATCATTAAGCAATCCTACTCCTGGGACTATTTCACCTGCATAGGTCCTGTGGACCCGCATGAGGTCATCCGCCTCGCATGAGACTATTTCACTCGCATGGGCCCGGTGGGCCCGCAATGAGTACAAACGCCGCACTCACATCATGGGTAGCAAATCCATGGAATAAGTAGTAACCCGGGGTCTACCCCGTAAGAATACATAACCTAGCACAACCGTCTATCATACATAACATAAGCGCTACCGGCTTATCATAATATAAGAAAGTTAAGAAATCCCCTAACTTCTTATTAACATTATTAATATATCCTCTCATTTTAGTTTACTTAAGGCACTAACATGTCATTTAAGAGAAAATCCGGGAATTCAACCCAAGTACCACGTACCTCTAACCTTTTAGGAATGACTCCTTTTTATATAAAACTTCCAAGATACTAATAATCGTAGTATCAAGTCACGACTATATTTGAAGACAAGTCACATTTCCTTTTAGAAATATAATAGGCTTCTAAATCAAGTGACTTCTTTTCTTTTAAAACCTTAGGCAATTGGTGCCTTAAAATCAATTTGCCTTTCATAAATTCAAATCATTTATCCTTACTTATTTTACTTAGAGTAAATCTTTCTTTTGTTAACCTTCCATAAAGCTAATATAACCAACTTCCCATAAAGTCGTTATATTAACTTTATACATTAGTCAAATACATTTCCCTATATCCAAGGGACTTATAATTTTTAAAACGAAACAAGTATCATATACTTAAAACACTTCAAGTCCCTTAACTTTGAAAACTTAAGACATCCTTAATACTTTTAAAGAAGTGAGTTAATCCTCTTACTCACCCAACTTGGCCATTCTTAAAACAAGTAAGGGATATCAAAGTCTTGTACGTCTACCGTACTATATAAGGGCAACTATTCATGCTCAAGAGATAGGAAAGTTCCACATACCTCTTCGGGTCAATCCACTCGCAAGTCCAATATACCGCACGTAGTATGTTAACCTATAATGACCATAATACGTTCATTAGCTTCTAGCTTCAACGTAGAACATTCTAATTGAAAAGCCCCTTATTCTACGGAAAATTTCGACAGCACTTCCTTTGTTTCTACATACTTTTCCACCTTTTCAAGGTCCGATATCAACTACTAAACGCCACATTTAAGGCACAATAATTCAGCAATACAAGGGGATTACACGCCAAACTTGGACGTGTAAAATTCTGCCCCACAATACAAATTAACTAATCCAATAAATTTAAGGTATTATCTTGGCTATAACATTTTCACATATCACCCTTATCCAATCCTTTCAAATCCAAATTGTATTTCCTACATGCAATATATCTAAGAGCAATATTGACAACTACAAGTCCTTTCTTCCACACATGCAACACAATTTACTAGCAAAAGAGAAAGGATTGTTACCTTAGAGCTTACCCAAATTAGTCCAATAAATTTCACTTGCCTTCTTTCCACAATCACCTCCACAAACCTCCTACAAGCTTGTCAACAAGTTTCCTTCTTGCCACCTTTTTGGACTTTCTCTAGGCCTTGGTTTCTTCTTGAATTTCTAGAGAGAAGGGAGAGGAATTTTTAGAGAGAAGGAAGAGAGATTTTTAGAGAGGAGTTTTGAAGAATGACCAAGTCTTCAAGACTTGGTCAAATAAATAGCATTTCCGCTAACTCAGATGGGAGGGACACTTGTCACCCTCCTATGACCTTTTTAAAAGAAAACTTCTGATTTTCCCAGTTTATAAAAATCCGCCTTAGCCGCGTACTGAAACCTCGAGAATTTTCAGTACTTCCGGCGCGCGTACTGAAACTTCAGAGTATTTTCAGCATATCCGCGCCGCTGACCTCGCGCGTGGCTGCGCCCACGACGAAAAATTCTTTTACGCTCATTGCGACCGAACTTGTAACTTCCATAACTTTCTACTTCGATATCCTATCGACGAACGGTTTGTTGCGTTGGGAACTAGACTCAACGAACTACACACTAGGCCTTTGAAACTCCTAGGAACTCCTAAGGTAACTGGGCATAAACCGCCCCAAAGTTGACTAAAACCCGTCCGAAACATTCTGTCCACATATCTTTCCAAAATTTAAATCTCTATTCCTTTCGTACGTTCTCAAAAGCATGACCTGAATTACGGGGTGTAACATTAATCATCATTTTTGCATTTTTTACATAATATTCTATGTTTATTTTTTCACAAAATGCATTGCATCTTTTTATTTTAAATTAAGCATTATGTCTTTGTTAATATTATGTTTCTATTATTATTACACAGTCGTTTATTTTAATAATATTTGCAGCTTTTTAAATACTTAATTGGCACCGCGTTTTACTTTTAATCAGGCGTTAAACATTTCTTAAATATTGCATTTTAGTATTATTGCGTCGGCATTTGCATTTTTATAATTTTGCATCCTTTTAAATAATTTTTCTTTTAAATAATTAACCCGCCTTATATTTTTGTCAAACCAGTCCAGTCCAGGACACAATTTGAATCAGTCCAATCCAACATTTTTTTAATTTTATCCAAACTTTCATCCTTTTATTTTCCCCCCAAAACCAAAAAAAATCTCTCCATATCTTCCACCCATACTTAACCCATACCTTCAAATCACTTCAACACTCAAGATATAATGTCAGCACGTTTCCCCATCCTCCCACACTGTAAGCTTTTAACTTCCAACATTTCCAGCAAACACCCCATTTCCTTTTGTTATTAAGGCCCAGCCGCCCACTATAACATCAAGAGCCCATTTTCCATTTCGAAAAAAAAAAAAAACCCACTGCTCCTTCTCTCACCTGTTCCCGTCGCCGCCGCCGGCGAACCCTTGCCCTCTCCCTCACTCCCGTCGCCCTCTCCCTCACCCCCTCTCCCTGCGTCGACCACCACACGCAGACCCTCCAGCCGAAGCACCCCATTTTTATGAACCTCACTTTCATCTTTCACTCTCTCTAACATCAAACCAGTCCTCGTCGCCGCCTCCACTGTTCGAGCTCCAGCGAACCTCCCCTAGCAACACCCTCAGCCGCCAACACTCCCTCATCCCTCACCCGTCACCTCGTCGCCATCACAACCACTGCTTTCCCACACCCATCTCCCGTCGACACACCCATTCTGATGGCGTTGCTCGGCGACACTGATGGAGAAGCGCCGCCGTCTCCTCTCCGCCTATTCTCCTATTTGTTTTCAATTTTTGATGCTATTATATTATTGTTGTTTGTTGGACTGATTTAATCTCTCTAATAGATTTTTCGGCGACGTTCTAAGTTTTCCGGTGACCTTGCCCGGATTTATCACTGTCTCCGATAGGTTTTGCGACCTACTGTTTTTTTCATTGTTGGGATCATTTTGGCTGCAGATTGTTGTATCCACTGTCTCACACTGATTCTCACTGTTTTTTCTATTAATGGACTGTTTGTGGGTGTTAGGCTGTGTTCTGGACTGGGTTTTTGTTTGTTTTACCACTGTTACGCTGTTCTTATTTTGGGGACTGATTTTGGTAATTTTACCCTGTTGTTAAGCTGATTTGGAATAGATACTGCACTTGGTATTAAACTGATTTAGAACAAATACTACACTGTTGGTATTGACTGAATTGAACAAAATACTACACTTGTTTGGCCGATGAAAAAGTTATCCGTCGATTTTTGAGGCCTCCACAGTTGCAAAGACGGAAAATAAAATAAATGAAGCTTTCTGGGCAAGGATGATTTCTTCCACTTACACCGGATAACCAACATGCGTTGTGAGCGAATTCTCGCAGCCGCACTTGTTTAGGCTGTCCCACTTTATATATTTTTTATATCTGAGCCCTCCGTGTTTAAAACTATTATTGTTTTGACGC
Source organism: Przewalskia tangutica (assembly GCA_029844215.1). Lineage (NCBI taxonomy): Eukaryota > Viridiplantae > Streptophyta > Magnoliopsida > Solanales > Solanaceae > Przewalskia > Przewalskia tangutica. The sequence goes on along the minus strand of CM056718.1, from coordinate 135,142,256 downwards.
GGATCTGAAAGTTTTATTTATTTTATTATTTTTAGCAATATTGGCCGATGAAGGAATCTCCGTCTGATTTCCAAGGCCTCCTCTGTGCAAAAGACGGAATTATTTATTTTGGCTTTACTTATTAATTTCTGTCATTGCTTTAAATTATTTATTTTATTACTAACACTTTTACCAAGTGTTTATGCAGGTACCCGGAGATCATCTTGTGCAGAAGGCCTAAAAAGGGCTAAAAGATGTCCCAGAGTTTTTATTTTTATGTCACATTTAATTTTAATTTTATTATCCTGTATTGCACTTTATTTTAATTATAAATTATGAAAAAATGCTTAGAATAGGTAGAATAAAAAGGGCAATAAATAATTAACCTAGGTTTGAACGAATAACCGCAAGTTAGCGGATCTTAAAGGATGACTAACCCCTTCCCTTTAGGATAATAAAGAACCCTGATCCAGAATCTCATTAATTTCGCAGACCATTAAATGGAGATTAATTGCAGTATTTTACTGCAATAAATCAAGTGTTTTAATTCACTTAAATAATTAGGTGGAGACTCCTTAAAAACAACATTTATTTCTCCATCCAGGAACCGCCAGAGCAACAGCGTTGCGGATACCGCTTCGGACCAGGGTCAAAAGCGGCGCGGCGACATGGCGACTCATGGGATATCGAGTTCTTGATCATAGCAAACCCAGGTTGATTAAATATTGCGCTTTATTTTGCTTTTATATTTTGTTGTAAATGTTTTATATTGTTTGCTTTTATTTTGTAATTAACTACTTTAATTGCTACATTCCTTTACTGCTTTTCTTAAATTGGCATTTCGCTCATATTTCTTCCACTCTGGAAAATCCACACTATCACACACTACATGCGAGGTGCGCTGGGTGCATCAGCAAAATTCTTTCTTCAAAACCCAAATTTAGGAGAGTTGGTAATATACGTGGAGTGTCCGGTCTAACCGGTGGCCGCGTAGCCTTCTCACTCGAGTTGTCCGCTCGGGAACCTTGCGTCTAGTAAGCCAAATCTTAGAAAGCTTAAGATAGAGATATACCACCTTTTTTTTAATTCATGCATGCATACATCTTAGGTGGATCGGACCTTGGTATCGTCTCCACAATTAGGGAATTCACCAAATTGTCATTGGGTTTCACAACCCGTCGACCAATAAGCATATATGTGTAGCGTGATAATGATAGACGGATCCAAGCCTGGTCATGACACGCCGAAATTGGAAAAAGTGCACCGTCATTTGGTCGCCATTTCCAACAAAACATTGCAGTTTAACGACTTGGACTTATTTATCATAATCTCGTATATTTGGCGTTTAGGCTCATCTCTGGCATAAGAGAGGTCTCATGCATGTTAGGGCGCGCTCTTGATTAGCATGCTTTTGTTTATTATTGTTGTCGCTAGCAATTCTGTACATATTATTTAATGCAATAATTACCCTTTTGTGATTCCGGACTCGAGCATATGCATTTTTGCACTTTTTGCTGTCACATTGCAATCAGGACTTCTACTTCGTAAATCACTCTTGAATAGCGCGACTTGGACTTTGTGAATCATCAACCACCAGTCCGGTCGAACCAATCAGGGAAGTTTTTTGACTACATTGTCACACCTTTGCATTTTTTATTATTTTTGTCATTTTCCTACTCACCTATTTCTCATATTTTTTGCAGGAAGGTCGTTCTCGCAAACAGCCGAGGGCGGTCGGAAAAGAAAATCATCACAAGAATGAGCAAGAATTATGTTTACTAATAGAAGTCAGTCTATACCATATTCAACGAGACATCGTTCTTAGTTCTTCTATATTTTGTATTTTTATACATATTTGCAAACTCAATTGATATGTTTAGCGTTAATTACATAGTTCTTGCATAATCATGCATTTTACAGCATAATTATTCCGAACTACGCGTGTCTGATTCTCACCACACGGTGTGATACGTAGGCAACTCATTTTGGGTTCGACACCACAAAAATAGAAACCACAAAAAAAAAAACATATTTTTCTCACTCATGCATCCCATTCATCATGTTCTCGGGCATTCATTTTTCGTTACATTCATTTTTACTTTGCATTCGTCCACCATAGACAATCATTTTCTTTTGCATAGCTTTACATTGTCATCCTTTCATTGATAAATTCTTTTCAAGCATACTTTTTATAATATATTTGAATGAACTACGCGCACCTGATTCCCTCGGCGGGATACGTAGGCAGCCCTATTCGGGTTCGGTACCCTTTATTAAAAAAATAAAAAAAATAAAAAATATTTTGTTCATAAATACAAAAAAACTGTTATTCAAAAATACAAAAATATTTTTTTAGTATTATTGTTTGACTTTGTTGATACCAACACAGTTACAAGTGCACATAAATTTTTTAAAAAAAAAACAGTATGGGTTGACTTTGTGGTAAACCATAAATTCTTTTGGTACCACTTATTCACACCCGTAAATGATATTGTCTTACGTGTTTCCAAGATAAGGACGAAACTAACCTCATCGTTTCATATGCATTGTGTGGTGAGTTTTTTAGAATAAGTTCAATTGCATTGCATTGTAATCTAGAACTTGGCCTGAATGTTTGTTGAGGCGAAATTCTGAGCAACACTCGGTGTGGGAAATGATCGTAGGCTTTCTTTGACCCGTTTGAGCCTTTTCATCCTACCAAATAAACATTATCCCTAGTACACCCCTTTGAGCCTAAACCTATTTCTTTCGACAACCGCATATTACACCTATAACCTTTCTGAGTGCGTATGCACTATCCCTCTCTTGGCCCGGCCTCCTCGAGTGCTTTAGAAATGTGCAAGTGACTGACAAAATTCTAGCTGAAGTTTGCAAAGACAAAAATTGTCAAAGTCTCAAAAAAAAAAAACAGAGACGACTTCACACAAAGAGGAAATCAAAAGCCCCGATAAAAAAAAAAGAAAAAAAAAGAAAAAAAAAAGAGGGGAATACATAACCCCGAAAAAAGGGGGGGGGGGGGGCTCCAAATGAAAGATTCATAAGAAGTCAGTACAGGAAAACTGGGACAAAAGAAGTAAGTCAGCATTAAAGCGCACAAATATCAAGCACAGACGTAGTCCAACTCTCGAGGAAGGATTAGTCACTTTTTACCCAAATGATATCCATCCCTTCCCCAAACCTACATTACAAGCCCGTTACAAGCCCTACATGATCTTATACTGAGGGTTCTCACATTAGTGGATATTTACATGACGGCCAAGCCTATGGTATCACAATTGCATGCATTAAACATCTTTCTGAGTGTGAGCGTAATTTTCTCAACGTCCCAAAATTCAAATACTGGAATATATGTGAGAACGGGACTTTCTTTCAGTGAGGGCATTTGAAACGTGAGATTACGTGTAGTTCGAAACCCTGGATGCATGCAGGTGTGTCGGCACTCAGGTATGTCTGAGGTACTATCTGAAACTGTGTGAATTACACCGGAGTCAATCTCGGTTAGATTGAAAGTAATAAAAGAATATCCTTATGCACAATACTAATTGTTGGTATCAACTGGAGTCAGAACGTAATGTCGTCTTCCATTTTTTTCCAGAAAAAACAACAAAATGCATATTACATAAAAAAAAAAATTTGCATCACGAACTACGTCTTGACCTGATTCCCTCAGCGGGATACGTAGGCGGCCACATCGGCTTCGGTCCCGCATCATTTTAAAAATCATAAAAAAATCTTATTTTTGCATCACGAACTACGTCTTGACCTGATTCCCTCAGCGGGATACGAAGGCGGCCATATCGGCTTCAGTCCGCATCATTTTAAAATAAAAAAAAATCCTTATTTTGCATCACGAACTACGTCTTGGCCTGATTCCCTCTGCGGGATACGTAGGCGGCCACATCGGCTTCGGTCCCACATCATTTTAAAATCATAAAAAATCGTTATTTTACATCACGAACTACGTCTTGACCTAATTCTCGTCAAAGATGAGATACGTAGGCGGCCACATCGACTTCGGTCCCACATCATTTTAAAATCATAAAATCTTTATTTTGCAGCATGAATTACGTTTTGACCTGATTTCCTCTGCAGGATACGTAGGCGGCCACATCGGCTTCGGTCCCACATATCTTTAAATAAATTAAAAAAAAAATGTTTATCTGATCGCCTTGATAGCGTCAAGATTCAACCTTACCCAGTTGAAAGTTCAACATCTTCATTAACAGAAACTGAGACATTTTAAGGATTCACTGCCAGAAATGGTAATAGACAGGAAAAAGCAGGCAACTAGGTCTTCAGTCCAAATCTGAGAATGCAAGCGTCAAGAGCCAAAGCTACAAGGTCGACGATAATCAACCACTCCTTTCCTGAAACTCACTAAGTTTTCTTTGAGTGCAGGATCTTCATATCAGCAAAAGGCAGGAACACACCAATAGGCACATGCGGGTTACAAACGCACAACGTCTATGCAATGACGTTATCTCAACCCAGGCGAGTCATAAAGCAGGTACGCCCATAAACCAACGCCATTTCATAAAAGCCTATGCAACGGCTTCATCTATATTTTGTCTATGCAATGATGAACATCTGCATCACGTCTATGCAACAACATCATTTCATCAAAGTCTATGCAACGACTCCATCTATGTTTCGTCTATGCAACGACGAACATCTGCATCGCGTCTATGCAACGACGCCATTTCATATAAGCTTATGCAACGACTTCATCTATGTTTTGTCTATGCAACGACGAACATCTGCATCGCGTCTATGAAACGACATCATTTCATATAAGCCTGTCTGCAGCGACCGTTCATATTTCGTCTACGCAACGTTAACATCTCGCGTCAGCGTCTGCAACGACGTCATTTCATCAAAGCCTATGCAACGGCTTCATCTATGTTTCGTCTATGCAACGACGAACATCTGCATCGCGTCTATGCAACGACGTCATTTCATATAAGCCTATGCAACGACTTCATTCATATTTCGTCTATGCAACGACGCCATTTCATCAAAGCCTATGCAACGGCTTCATTCATGTTTCGTCTATGCAACGACGAGCATCTGCATCGCGTCTATCCAATGACGCCATTTCATCAAAGCCTATGCAACAGCTTCATCTATGTTTCGTCTATGCAACGACGAACATCTGCATCGCGTCTATGCAACGACGTCATTTCATATAAGCCTATCTGGCGACCGTTCATATTTCTATCACGGCAACGAACATCTGCATCGCGTCTATGCAACGACGTCATTTCATCAAAGCCTATGCAACAGCTTCATTCATGTTTCGTCTATGCAACGACGAGCATATGTATCGCGTCTATACAACGACGTCATTTCAAAGCATATCCAACGGCTTCATCTATGTTTCATCTATGCAACGACGAGCATTTGCATCGCGTCTATGCAACGACGTCATTTCATCAAAGCCTATGCAAAGGCTTCATCTATGTTTCGTCTATGCAATGACGAACATCTGCATCGCGTCTATGCAACGACGCCATCTCATTTAAGCCTATGCAACGGCTTCATCCATGTTTCGTCTATGCAACGATGAACATCTGCATCGCGTCTATGCAACGACGTCATTTCATATAAGCCTATGCAACGACTTCATTCATATTTCGTCTATGCAACGACGAACATCTGCATCGCGTCTATGCAACGACGCCATTTCATCAAAGCCTATGCAACGACTTCATTCATGTTTCGTCTATGCAACGATGAGCATCTGCATCGCGTCTATGCAACGACGCCATTTCAAAGCCTATGCAACGACTTCATCTATGTTTCGTCTATGCAACGATGAGCATTTGCATCGCGTCTATGCAACGACGTCATTTCATCAAAGCCTATGCAACGGCTTCATCTATGTTTCGTCTATGCAATGACGAACATCTGCATCGCATCTATGCAACAACGCCATCTCATTTAAGCCTATGCAACGGATTCATCCATGTTTCGTCTATGCAAAAACAAACATCTCCATCGCGTCTATGCAACGACGTCATTTCATCTGAGCCTATGCAACGGCTTCATTTATGTTTCGTCTATGCAACGACGAGCATCTGCATCGCGTCTATGCAACGACGTCATTTCATCTAAGCCTATGCGGCGACGTTCATGTTTCGTCTGCAACGGCGAACATCTGCGTCACGTCTACGCAGCGCCATCAACATCTACAAACACCATGTCCTTTCAAAGACCACATCACCGGCCGATTGTCAATCATCGCCGACACTGAAACATTTTTAAATCAGCGTCAGCTTTGCTTTTTATTTTTTCGCATCACAACGACCCAATGTCATCATGATTTGACACTGGGACAATTTTGGGTCTGCATCATCCCTATTTTTGAGTTCTAGTTTATAAAACATGACAAAATTGACTACAAGTCAACATCTTTGTCCGAAGACTCTTCCATCATCTCCGTATAAAGAGAGACATGCTGTTGACAGTCAATTTTGACCCATTTTTCGTATATTTGTTGCAATTTTATGTGTTTTAAGACACCGCATTTTAATCATCATTTTTGCATTTTTTACATAATATTCTATGTTTATTTTTTCACAAAATGCATTGCATCTTTTTATTTTAAATTAAGCATTATGTCTTTTTTAATATTATGTTTCTATTATTATTACACAGTCGTTTATTTTAATAATATTTACAGCTTTTTAAATAATTAATTGGCACCGCGTTTTACTTTTAATCAGGCGTTAAACATTTCTTAAATATTGCATTTTAGTATTATTGCGTCGACATTTGCATTTTTATAATTTTGCATCTTTTTAAGTAATTTTTCTTTTAAATAATTAACCCGCCTTGCATTTTTGTCAAATCAGTCCAGCCCAGGACACAATTTGAATCAGTTCAATCCAACATTTTTTTAATTTCATCCAAACTTTCATCCTTTTATTTTCCCCCCAAAACCAAAAAAAAATCTCTCCATATCTTCCACCCATACTTAACCCATACCTTCAAATCACTTCAACACTCAAGATATAATGTCAGCACGTTTCCCCATCCTCCCACACTGTAAGCTTTTAACTTCCAACATTTCCAGCAAACACCCCATTTCCTTTTGTTATTAAGGCCCAGCCGCCCACTATAACATCAAGAGCCCATTTTCAATTTAGAAAAAAAAAAAGAAAAAAAAAAGAAAAAAAAAACCCACTGCTCCCTCTCTCACCTGTTCTCGTGCGCCACGCGAACCCCGCCTCTCTCACTCCTCGCCGCCTCTCCTCCCCTCTCCCTGCGTCGACCACCACACGCAGACCCTCCAGCCGAAGCACCCCATTTTTATGAACCTCACTTTCATCTTTCACTCTCTCTAACATCAAACCAGTCCCCGTCGCCGCCGCCAGTCCTCGTCGCCGCCTCCACTGTTCGAGCTCCGACGAACCTCCCCTAGCAACACCCTCAGCCGACAACACTCCCTCATCCCTCACCCGTCACCTCGTCGCCATCACAATCACTGCTTTCCCACACCCATCTCCCATCGACACACCCACTGTTATAGTGGCGTTGCTTCGGCGACCTCACCGTGGAAGCGACGCCACCGTCTCCTCGCTCCTATTTGTTTTCGATTTTTGATGCTATTATATTATTGTTGTTTGTTGGACTGATTTAATCTCTCTAATAGATTTTCCGGCGACGTTCTAAGTTTTCCGGTGACCTTGCCCGGATTTATCACTGTCTCCGATGGGTTTTGCGACCCACTATTTTGTTTTCATTGTTGGGATCATTTTGGCTGCAGATTGTTGTATCCACTGTCTCACACTGATTCTCACTGTTTTTTGCTATTAGTGGACTGTTTGTGGTTGTTAGGCTGTGTTCTGGACTGGGTTTTTGTTTGTTTTACCACTGTTACGCTGTTCTTATTTTGGGGACTGATTTTGGTAATTTTACCCTGTTGTTAAGCTGATTTGGAATAGATACTGCACTTGGTATTAAACTGATTTAGAACAAATACTACACTGTTGGTATTGACTGATTTGAACAAAATACTACACTTGTTTGGCCGATGAAAAAGTTATCCGTCGATTTTTGAGGCCTCCACAGTTGCAAAGACGGAAAATAAAATAAATGAAGCTTTCTGGGCAAGGATGATTTCTTCCACTTATACCGGATAACCAACATGCGCTGGCAGAGCGAATTCTCGCAGCCGCACTTGTTTAGGCTGTCCCACTTTATATATTTTTTATATCTGAGCCCTCCGTGTTTAAAACTATTATTGTTTTGACGCAGATCTGAAAGTTTTATTTATTTTATTATTTTTAGCAATATTGGCCGATGAAGGAATCTCCGTCTGATTTCCAAGGCCTCCTCTGTGCAAAAGACGGATTTATTTATTTTGGCTTTACTTATTAATTTCTGTCATTGCTTTAAATTATTTATTCTATTACTAACACTTTTACCAAGTGTTTATGCAGGTACCCGGAGATCATCTTGTGCAGAAGGCCTAAAAGGGGCTAAATGATGTCCCGAAGTTTTTATTTTTATGTCGCATTTAATTTTAATTTTATTATCCAGTATTGCACTTTATTTTAATTATAAATTATGAAAAAATCATTAGAATAGGTAGAATAAAAAGGGCAATAAATAATTAACCTAGGTTTGAACGAATAACCGCAAGTTAGCGGATCTTAAAGGATGTCTAACCCTTTCCCTTTAGGATAATAAAGAACCCTGATCCAGAATCTCATTAATTTCGCAGACCATTAAATGGAGATTAATTGCAGTATTTTACTGCAATAAATCAAGTGTTCTAATTCACTTAAATAATTAGGTGACGACTCCTTAAAAACAACATTTATTGCTCCATCCAGGGGAACCGCGCCAAAGAGCAACGTTGTGGATACCGTTCAGACCCCCGAGGTCAAAAACGGGCGCGACAGTTATGTGCTAATATAACACTTGCACGAATGTCTATATGAATAACCATATGAAAGTAAATCATCTTTGACTCTCTTTTAAACAAATAGAATGAACTATCATTTTATAAAAACCCAAGGCATTATCATGTCGTTTTATCCTCTTTTAAATCAATCAAGTAAACCACTCTTTTAACTTCCCATAAAACCGTTATAACTAACTTCCCATAAAGCCATTATAACAAACTTTATGTTTAGAAAAACTAAGGCACTTATATCCTTTAAAATCAAATGATCTTAACTTTTCACTCAAATAACCTTGTACCTTTCAACTCAAGTCAATTTGTACCAACATAAAATCGAATTCATTTAAAACCTGTACGTCCACCGTACTATACATTTTATAAGCTTCATGCTCAAGAAAATAGGGAAGGTTCCACATACCTCGTAAGTTATTCCACACGCCAAGTAGAATACGCCAAACGTAGAATATCAACCTATAAGGATAATAATACGTCTATCAACTTCTAGCTTTCTAAGGTAGAATAATACTAAGTAAAAAGGTCTCTTATTCTATGAAAAATTGGGCAGCACTTCCCCTGTTTCTACATACTTTTCCACCTTTTTCGAGGTCCGAACTTCAACAATCAACAAGCCACTTTTAAGGCACAACAACCAGTTAACCAAAGGGGATTACACGTCTAACTTGACGTGTAAAATTCTGCCCCTTAATTATATAAAAGCAGTCCATAATTTAGTCCACTAAAATCAGTCCCTAGTCCAATATAAAAACAATCCTTTAGTCCGCTAAAACAGTCCATTAGTACAATCCACTAATACAGTTCATTAGTTTAGTCCACTAATACAGTCCATTAGTTGGTGTTCTTGGCCAACTACTACAATCAATATTGTCCAGTTTTCGGCTAGCATGCCAAAACTGTTTCCATAACTTTTTTACAATCCAACTTATATTCCAATACCTTTATATAAATTATATTAACTTGTTAACAACAAGATTTCTTCATGTCAACATGTAATAGGTAATGTTTAACAACAACAATAACCAACGAATCCATTAACACCAAAACTGTCTACAATCGGCTAACATGCCAAGATTGTGACATGTACTTCTCATTCTTTATTCCAACATGTTATATTAACTATCAACAACCATCTTTCCTTTATTATATAACATGTAACAAGTGATAATACCAATAAGAATGATCAACAATTCCAATGGCCAAAGGTGCCATGTCTCGGCCTCAACTTCCAATTAGTCATTAATACTTTTTAATCTTCATTCTTTATATCACAAGCTCATTTATATACTACTACAACATGTAATCTCCCATTACATTAAGAGGACAAATGATCCTTACCTCAATATAGCCCAAAATAAACCAAGTTAAAAGTCGATCCTTAACATATCTTAGCTCCTATTCTTCAAGTTCCAATCCACAATATGTAACCCTTAGAAGCTTATAATCAACTCCTCTTCAAGTTCTAACACTCAAAAGTTGAAGAACACCTTAGGGTTTCACTACCCCTAGTTTCGGCCAAGAGACATTTTGGGGGTTAGGGGTGTTTAATCTTGGCTAATACTTGGTTAGGGACCTTAAGCTTGTGTTAGAGAATTAAACTTGGAAGATTTAAGAATTTGGTTCATCACAAATGACCCTTGGCCGAGAGCTCTTAAGGGAGGGAGATATATTTGTGTAGTGAAAATATGGCTGTGTAGATGAAGTCTTGCACCCTCTATGTATATATAATGTATCACATGTAGTGAGATTAAGACAAGTGTAGAGACAAGAGTAGAGACAAGTGCGTGTGGGGACCCATGTCCACAAAATATCTCAAATCCAAGTCTTGCAAGACCAAGACAAGTGGGAGGGGGTGTGTGCCACGTGTCACCCTCCAATTCGTCTAAAAAATTTCATCACCCAAAATATCCATATTTGATCAAAATATTTTGAAAACTTGTGGGCCCCACAAAAATGTAAAATTCTCCGGTGGGCCCCACATGACCCAATCCGAGACTTGAAAATCCAAATCTTCAATAAATTCTATGAATCCCAAATACCAAATTTGAGAATCAAATTCCAATTAATAGGAAGAAATTAGTACTATACTATTATATTGTGATAATGCAACTGCATAACCGTTAATTATCGAGTTAATTCTCTGGGAAATTCAACCTCTTTAAAGACAAGAAGCTGATTGTTCCTTGCAATATAACCGGTGGCGGATCCAGGAGTAATAATCTGGTGGTGCAAAATATGAAGTAAAAAAATATTTTGCGAGATAATGTACGCATTTCAGTAATAAATCACTGAAATATACTGTGTATAAACCACTGAACTAGCACACTTAGCACCTATCATAATAAAAAGAATAGGGTATTTTATAAATGCCTTGAGAAACTTCTACACCAGAGGACAGATATCATCAAAGCTGCTTCACGATTCGCTCAGATGAGTCTAAACTAAACCAAGCAGATCCTTCAATTCAGCTACATGAAACTAAATTTAAAGTATCTATACTATAATACTAAGTTTGCACTCACATCCATGTTCTTGATTTGAACTATATGTAAAGTTAAAATTTTAAGTATCTATACTAAGTTTGAACTTACTGCCACAAATTAGCAGGAAGCAACTGATACAAAATCCTAGATCCACAAATGTAGCAAGAACTATACACAAGTTAAAACATGTAAAAAGAGTCTATAAAAATCATAACTTGACTCATCAATTAGAAGAAAACAAGAAAATAAACCGACAAACTCAATAAAACACATAAATAGCTGTATAACAGATGCTAAAATAACATACAATAAAGAGGCAATAAACCGCTGAACTAGCACACTTAGCAGTTAGCACCTATCATAATAAAGATGGTGCTTATCAACATGATGTAGAGTCACACAAGGGGCCATCATTTCATTTTAGGATCAACAAATCCAATTTCAAAGGCAAGAGTTTAGCAACAAGTATGTCTGAGAGGGGCGGATTCAATCACCCATAACTAATAATATTTACCTGAGAGGGGCGGCTGCTGAATCGCTACTTGCTGTAATGAATCACTATTTTTGGCTAAGAATCGATATTTTTGGGTAAAATGAATCGCTACTTGCTGTAATCAGTAGACGACTCCATTGTAGTTTGTAGACCAAGGGTTTAACACAAGAATGAATCCCTAATTTCTAAAAATGAATCACTTTTTTGGGTAAGAAATAAGAATCCCTAATTTCGCTATATCAGTAGGTATTTAAGAATGAAATAAGAATGAATCGCTATTCGCTACATCACTGCTGAAGTGGACACAATTTAAGCAAAACGACGTCGTTTTGTTATTTCAAAACGCAGGGGCTAACACGTCGTTTTGGTAAAAAAAAATAAAAAAATTGGTGGTGCAACTGCACCACCATGGCTACTTTCAGTCCACCACTGAATATAACTAACAGAACCGTTTTTCTTTATTGCAGAAAATATTCATCAAGTTTGTGATTATTATGGTATAACTGATAAAATAATGACTGTTATGTTAGATAATGCTTCTTGTAATAATTATGTTGTAAAATTTTTAAAAGATCTTTTAACTCCATCTTTTTAAATTATTTCTATATAAAATGTGTGTGTCATATTTATAATTTAGTTGTAAAGGATGGTCTATCACTTTTTGAATACATTCTTAATAAAATACAATTTGCTATAAACTTTATTTTAAAAAGTAATAGAAAACAACGAAAAAAAGAATATAAAAAAACTATTGTCACGATTGTGGACTACCTTATAAAAAAATTCCCGAAGTAGCGACTAGGTGAAATTCTTTATATGAACAACTACTTGTTGCTTATGATTATAGAAGAACTATAACTTTATTTTTTAACGCCCCCATAATCGAAATCCAACTGATATGGTTGTAGATAGCGATTGAATTTTTTTAGAACTTTTTTCAAGCTACTAAAGATTTTTTTGGTATTTATTATCATACTATTTCAATAATGTTATTTTATATAGCTCTAAATTTTTGTTAAAAACTATCTTATAAGGCACCTATTAAAAATGTTTATCAATTTTTAAAAATATTTTATTCATATTCCTACTATTTACACTATTAGTGATGTATTAAATTCGACTATTAAAATAGACGGTTGTAAAACACTTATTGAAACTATTGATGATTTTATAGCAGTACTTTCACCTCCGACTCCAAAAATCCAAATGAACGACCAACTAAAGAAGAAATTGTGTCTAGCATACACACTGAATGCAAAAATGTATATACGCATTACCAACAAGAAAGTGCTAGCAACCAATCGTCTTCTATACAATTTTTTTCTTCTTCAGTACAACTGTATAAAAGACATGCTGTTTCTGCGACTAGTATTGAAAGACTTAAAAATAGAATGTTTAGTGGTACCACTACTAATCAAGTTAGCGATTTTGATATTTTTATTTTGCAGGGTATTATATCGTACGAATCAATTGTCAATGAAGAAAGACGTGAAGACTTGCTGAAATATTGGAGGGAGAATGAAAAGAAATTTTTGACACTATCTAAGATGACCCGAGATGTGTTGAACATTCAAACATCATCAACAACGTCTGAAATCGTTTTTTCTACTGGAATATTTCAAATAGGAGAGCACAAACACTCATTAGCTGGAGACAACTTGGAGATTTCAGTTTTATTCAGAGATTGGATACGAGTGGAGCGTAGAAGGTGCGGTCAACCGGAGATCAACGAAGAAGACAACTACAACTACAATAAAATCTTATTCCACATAGGTGGAAGTGACGTCGAGTAATTTGACCAACAAATTCCAATTCCAACCGAAGAACCACAACACATTGTGAAGAAACTAGAAAAGGTGTTTATAAAAATGTAATTTTTTTCAATTGCAATTTTATTATGTGATTTCGAACTTTGGAACAACACAAAGTTGTAATTTTGAAATTGTATTACAATTTTTTAATTTCTATTAAATAATACAAGAGGCACAAAAACAGTCTTGAGATGTTTTTATTACAATATCTTGTTCAATTATTGAGGTGTTTATATATGTTATTTTTTAAAAATTAAGTGCAAAAAATAATAATCGGAATACCCGATCCCGACCCGCCCCGATAAGACCAGTCCCCTTATCCGACAGGATCGAGAACGGGATGGGACATCGGCGGATCCCGCCAGTCCCGCTGGGGGACCGGTCCCGCCTCTCGAAACATTCGGTCCCGGCCACGGACCCGCTTCGCCCGCCACTCGCCCGATTCGCCACCTTTATTTTGGGCTGCCCGAGGTAACTGCTTTTCCTCGGCTAGTGACGACGCCTCTTCTACCTGATTCTACCGCCCTCTCTCCCCGATTTCGCCCCCCTCTCGGCCTACCAATATGCCCCGGCAGCTTCTCGATCCTGTCCACCCTCCCGCGACACCCATACGGACAATGGAAACCTGTGCTGTGTACGATATTTCCAAATCCAAATGATAATTTAATTTGTCGAATTCGATTGCCCCTTCACCTCTTCCTCGCAAGCCGAAACATGCCTTGTCCGATCCCAATTGGAAATCGCCATGATTGATGAATATAATACTCTTATTAAAAATAAGACGTGCGAGCTAGTGCCCCATCCTCTTGATGCTAATGGTATTCATTTTATAATGGGTTTTAGACATAAAAATAAATCTGACGGTTCTTTTGAGAGGTACAAGGCCCATCTTGTAGGTGATGACGAGTCTCAACAGGTGGGCGTGGATTGTGATGAAACCTTCAGCCGGTGGTGAAACCGGTAACTGTTCAGACCGTTCTCAGTATTGCTTTGTACAAAGTATCCCATTTATCATATGGATGTCAAAAATGCCTCCTTGCATGGAGACCTTCATGAGACTGTGTATATGCATCAACCTTTGGGATTCAAGAATCCAGTCCATCCAGATTATATGTGCCATTTGAAGAAATCGCTCTAGGGAGTGAAACATGCTCCTCGTGCGTGGTACCAACGGTTTGGTGACTTTGTATCCTCTATCGATTTTTCACGTAGCAAATTTGATCAATCACTTTTCATCTATAGCAAGAGTTATGACATGACATACATTCTGTTATATGTAGATGTCATCATCCTAACTACATCTTTTGATGCACTTCGCTGATCCATTATGTCACACCTTGCCTCTGAGTTTGCTATGAAGTATTTGGGCCCCCTAAGCTATTTTTCAGCATTACTGTTACGAGACATGCATGCAGCTTATTTCTTTGTCAAAAGATATATGCCGAAGAGATTCTTGACCGAGAAGACATGATGTCTTGCAAACCGGTCCACACTGGTGGATACTTATTCCAAACCCAGTGCTTCTTCGGGTTCTCTGTACGCCGACCTAACTCATTATCACAACATAGCAGGAGCATTACAATATCTCACTTTTTTGAGACCAGATATATCATATGTCGTGCAACAAATATTCTTACACATGCACAACCCGACGGATGAACATATGAATGCCCTTAAACTAATTTTGTGAGAATGTACAAGGTACTCTTCATTTTGGCACCTCTAATTCTGATGTTGACTGGGGTGGATGTCCTGACAGTGGTCGATCCACGTCGGGTTACGGTGTGTTCCTCGGACATAACTTACTTTCTTGGTCTTCTAAAAGACAACCTACTCTGTCTCTATCCAATGCCGAAGACGTGTATCGAGGTGTAGCGAATGTTGTCTCTGAGACTTGTTGGATACACAACCTTCTTCTGGAACTTCACTACCCCATCAATAAGGCTACATTGGTCTATTGTGATAATGTAAGTGTGATATATCTTTCCGGCAATCCCGTTCAACATCAGCAAACTACACACATTGAAATGAATATTCACTTTGTATGTGAGAAAGTTGCTCATGGACAAGTTCGTGTTCTTTATGTTCCTTCCTGATATCAGATTGCTGACATATTTACTAAAGGGCTTCCGTGCATACTCTTTGATGATTTTCGAGCTAGTCTCAGCGTACGAGAACATTCTGCTTCGACTGCGGGGGGTATGATAGAATATTTCTAGAATATTCTTTGTACATCTTCTATATTAGGTAAAATTGTAGTCCAATTGTAATTAGGAAGTGTAGTCCAATAATTAGAAAGATTAGTTACCTAGTTTGTAAAGGAGTAGATAATTATGTAACACTATATATATTGTACATAATAATCAATGAAAGACAGATAACATATTCCTTTACAAATATCCCTCCTAATTAATATTTTTTAAGGGACACGTAAACCAGAAAAATGAAAAATAATTTAAGACGAATGGAGTAATTAACTTTGCAATACACCAAGAAAACCTATACTGGGATCATCAACTTCATTAATCAATCAGACCAGAAGATTTTCATCAAACGTCAATCAGGGTCGCTTTTAGAAATACCCAAAGCATTCCACACAGCTTCAGAAGCATCAACAATATTATTCTTACATCCTCTACTTGTGTCACATTCATCAACAACCATGGCTGTTGTACTCATCCTTTTGCATATAAATATATATATATTTTTTCAAAGCAACGATTTCCTGAAAGAATTAATTCCTTAATTATATAAAGATATATATATATATATACAAGTTACAATAAGAGATCCTAATTAAGGTATAAGACTAATATACAAATTACTATAAAACTAATATACAAACTCTATTACAAGGACTGGGCAATGTGCTAGGCCCACTTCTTAACACTTCCTTTTCAGTGGATAAAGCTACCACTGGAATCGAGTTATCGTAATATTTGCCACTAGATTCTGATGGACCGCCGCCACCTGAACCGCCTTTCTTGAAGTCATTGATAGTTAGCATTGCCTTTATGCCACTACTTGGCTCCATTACTACAAGCCAATGAAACAACGATCAGGAAAGCAACAAAATGAAATAGGCTGAGGTAATTAGTCCCCTTGTTCATTTGTTTTACTTCCTAAGATACTTGTTCAATAATTAACTGGGAAATCTTTGATCATATATAATTCATTTTTTCACATTTGAAGCATTCATCAAATTGAGACTTTTCAGGTTCCTTAATCATGCTAATCAATTTAAGAGGATAAAAATAGTAGGTGATCTCAACAAGGAAAGTAAATGCAGAGACGTCAAAAATGCATCCATAAGAACACTTGAACGGACCATCATCCATCAACAAGCTTCAAGTGTAATCTCAGCAGATTCAATGGTGACAGATTCACCCCCAATTTTCTGGACCAATGTCACCACAATATTGTCATCATCTTCCAGACCAATTTCCTCAAGCAACTCGTTAATGGCGAGTTGGAATTGTTTAATAGTGGCGATATGTGGTTCACTGTGATTTCTCTGAATATGGGGCAAGTTAGTATAACTTCCTTAAAACTCTGCCCTGTTTAGCTCATTCCAGTTCAAAGTTTCGTCTGCGTTCATTTGCTTTCGCAATTCGTACATGAGATTCTTGAAAGTTAACATCTCCTCTTTTGCGTCTCTCTCTTGCTGAGTCCTACCTGAGACATGGTATAATTTGTTAATGTTGAATTTGGTGTTGTGACATTTTGCCAACATATCATTTATAGTACTAAATTAAAATTAGAAATGTTGAAATAAATGTTACGACATTCGCACCAACATTCTGTGAAACAGTTTTGCCTTACTTCACGGAACTGATGCAAATCTTGTGGGATTTTCACCACGATTGTAAAGTGAGTTGGCAAGGAGTTTTAGAGCTGATGAAAAATGTGGGAAGACCAAGGCAAATCTGTTGCTAAGCTTGGGGAACAAGTCCAAGAAGTTAGAGGATCTTGCTCCACAATCTTCTCCAACAAACTTTATCGGCTGCCCACCTTTCCCTCAACCTTCTACAACGATTCAATGAGCTTTTTAAGTAAGACCATCTACAATAAATAGAGAGGCTGAATCAGTGAATCGATATCCAGAAAAAGTTAGAAAAAATATCAAGAGAGCTCTCCGATATATTCATCAGAAAACTGGATCACAAGTGTTGTCTGAGCGTGTCGACAACATTCTGTCCAACATTATAATTGTTGCCCTGATTCTAGATTAGTGTTGAAGCAATTGTAATGAGATGTTTTCTATGTCTATTTAGGTAGATTTTTCAGACAGAAGTCATCTGCGACTTCAACTTTGTAATTCCTTTGTATTATCTTGTAATATTGTAAAAGAATGAATTTATTCAATTGTATATAAATATATACAATACTTTCGGTCATTGACCGTCATATGTTGTATAATCAATATAACCTATGTAAATATTAATCTTTGTGTTCTTTATATTTCCGCTGCATTTACTCTTAAAGTTTTTCTGTTTTATCGAAGTGTTGTCACTTGTGTCAGACGACATTATCGCTGACATTTGCAAACTTTATTAGCATTTAATTTCATTTCAATTTCACTCTACTGTTCCATAATATACACGGGACCTAACATAATTAAATAATTTAATTTCCTTCTTTAGTTATCGTGTGAAGGCGCTTAAATGACCTTTACGTTGACAAACATGTGGCAAAGTAAAAAGATCGTAGAGTAACATTTTCCAAAAGAGAAAAGTTAGCTTTTGTAAAATCTTAAAAACATCTCTGAAGTTGTTTTAAACATTTTGCAAAACTGAAAAACTAATGCACTTGGTTGATAATAATTTTTTTATAGAAAAAAATCAGTTTATGCAGAGCTTAAGAAACATACAGTAGTATAGTTCATCTCCGTTACTGTTAGAATTTTCTCAAGTATGATGTACTAGAGGACAATCTTGGACGACGCTAGTATATATGAATTTTTATTTGGTAATGAATGATACCTTATTTTGATAGACGAAGAACTTTGATGGAATACGCTTCCTGTTTTTTATTGATTATTATGTATAATATATATTGTTATATAATTATTATTTTTTTAATAATTAATTTTCTTAATTATAATTGAACTACACTTACTAATTACCATTCGACTATAATTTTACTTAATATAGGAGATGTATGGAACTTTAATTAAAACCACAACATTACTTTACTATTTATTCTCTTTGAATTTTTCTACTTTTGGTATTACTTATCTTTACAAACTGTTACGTCACATAATTCAAATAAGAATAAATTTATACAAGATATTTAATATTAGAACTT
The DNA here is from genome assembly GCA_029844215.1 of Przewalskia tangutica. Classification (NCBI taxonomy): domain Eukaryota; kingdom Viridiplantae; phylum Streptophyta; class Magnoliopsida; order Solanales; family Solanaceae; genus Przewalskia; species Przewalskia tangutica. The sequence continues at coordinate 135,123,257 of CM056718.1, read as the reverse complement.
TCTATATAATTCAAATAAGAAAGAACTTAGTACACAAAATTTAGTTGATTTATACTCCTAAATTTTAGGGAAGAAAACCCAATTGACTATTTCATCCAATATAATTTTTTTAAAGGGGAATTAAAATAGTCCGGTCAATAATATTCATGTAGAATCTTCGTGTTTTTATAATAGTATGTGTCAAATCCGACCTAATCAGAAAATAATAAATAGACAAAGAACAAATAACACACAAATTTATAGTGTTCACCTTCAATGCGAGAGCTACGTCCACTTTGCCGTTGTAGATTTCACTATGATCAAATAGGGAGTTTGAGTTTACAATTCACTATTCCTCACTTTTTTTTTTCTCTCTCTCGTGTTACAAAGAAGAACGACGCCCTAGTCTATATATAGCAAAAACTAGGGCGAATATTATACAAGCCAAAATTTCCAAATCAGCGTTCCAAACTCTGCGTAAGGTCTTCATAGTGTCGACAATGAATTAAGCTTCACAACTCAACAATCTCCCACTTGGAGACTAATTTCAATCATTTGTCTTCATCTGCAGCGGCGACTCCGATCCTCATCTAAGGAGTCCAACTGAAGTTGTACACAACTTCAGTTTATCATTCGGCAGAACCTTCGTCAACATGTTTGCTGGATTCTGACTTCCTGAGATCTTCTCAAGCACTAATACTCCATCTTCCAAAATGATCTAATGAAATGATATCGGAGTTGTATGTGCTTCTTTAGAGCATGGTAGACCGGGTTATTTGCCAAATGAATGACATTTTGTCTATCACAGTATAACACACTCCCCTCGTGGTCCTGATCCAATTCCTGCAGAAAAGATTGTAGCCACATAATCTCCTTCGTGGCCTCTGTCACGACAACATACTCAACCTCACAGCTAGAGAGAGCTACTATCTTCTGCAACTTTGAAACCCAGCTGATTGCAGTACCTCCTAAAGTGTAAATATACTCGGATGTGCTCTTTCTGGTATCAACATCACCACCAATGTAAGCATCAACATATCCGTGCAATTCCGTCTCTGACTTTCGAAAACACAAAGTTGAACTTGAGTTACCCTTCAGATACCTTAAAATCCACTTCATAGCCTCCCAGTGTTGCTTTCCCAGATTGCTCATAAACCTACTAACAACTCCCACTGCATGTGTAATGTCTGGCCTTGTAGATACGATCACATACATAAGATTGCCAATAGCAGAGGAATAAGGTACCTTGTCTATATTCTCCTTCATGTCCTCGGTCACATGTGACTGATCCTTTGACAAACGAAAGTGTCAAAACAAGGGAGTAATGTCTGGCTTGACATCATCCATGTTGAACCTCTTGAGAGCCTTCTTCACGTATTCTTCTTGTGAGAGCTTGATGCCCTTCTTACTTCTGATGATTCTCATCCCAAGGATTTTATTTGCGGCTCCCAGATCCTTTATTGCAAATTCTTTTGACATCTTCTTCTTCAGCCTATCAATCTCATGAAGGTTTGCTCCTACGATCAACATGCCGTCAACATAAATAAGCAGTATCATGTAGGAGTCTTCAAGTCTCTTGAAGTAATAATAGTGATCTGCTTCGCACCTTAGGAATTCAGCTTTCTTCATAAATCTGTCAAACTTCTTAAACCAATATATTGGAGCCTGTTTCGGTCCATACAAGCTCTTTTGAAGCTTGCACACCAGCTTCTCTTTCCCTTTGACCTCAAATCCCTCAGGTTGCTTCATGTATATTTTCTCTTCTAAGTCACTGTGAAAAAAAAGCGGTTTTCACGTCCATCTGTTGAAGATGCAAATCTTCCTTTGCTACCAGCCCAAGAACAGTTCTGATTGTCACCAACTTGACTACGGGAGAGAAGATCTTCGTGTAGTCAATGCCTTCTTTCAGTTAAAATCCTTTCACAACCAACCTTACTTTATAACGCTTACTTCTATCATGTTCTTTCTTTATCCGGTAGACCAATTTATTCTTCAATGCCTTCTTCTACTTTGGTAACTTAGCTAACTCCCACGTATGATTTGACAATAGTGAGTCCATCTCATCTTTCATTACCAACTTCCACTTGATCGATTCATCAACTTGCATCACTTTTTTATAACATTTCGGCTCCCTTCTGTCAATGAGCAGAATGTATTTGAGGGACGGAGAGAACTTGTGTACTGACTTACTAATCTTAGATGATCTGCGTAATTCTGTGATTGACGCTTGCTGATTTGTTTCAGAATCAGCATTTTCATCACCTTCACCATCACTGTCTTGTCGTCCTTCTTCTAGTGTTGTTTGTTCATGTAGTAGTACCTTGTTGTGGCTCCGGTGCCAAAAAGTCTCTCAAATCAACTATTTTTGATTCCTTGTTCTTAGATTATGAACTCTCTCGCAACTTGTCCTGGTACGATACATATTTATTGAAGACGACGTCCCTGATTCGAATGATCTTTCGATTTTGGTCATCCCAGAATCGATAACCAAACTCGGTGTCACCATAACCAATAAAATAACACTTCTTAAATTTCAGATCAAGTTTACTTCTAGTAGTAGCATCAATATGAACATAGGTTAAGCAACCAAATACTTTCAGAAAGAAAGATTTACATTTTTCCACTCCAGGCTTCTTTTGGAATTCTGAAACCCAAAGGAACAAACGGTCATCTGTTAATAAAAAAGGTTGCGGTATTGATTGCATCTGTCTAGAATGTCTTGGGCTGTCCAGCGTGTATTCTCATGCTCCGTGCACACTCGTTCAATATTCGATTCATTCTTTCTGTTATTCTATTTTGTTGGAGTATTCGAGGAATAGTCTTCACCATCTTGATCCCATTATCAACACAATACCGTTTGAAGTAACCATCAATGTATTCTTCACTGTTATCAGACCTCAGGCTCTTCATCTTGAGGTTTGTCTCATTCTCTACCATGACTTTCCATCTTTTGAAGATAATGAACACGTCAGATTTATTTTTCATAAAATAGACCTATAACTTTCTAGTTGAATATCAATGAAGGTCACGTAGTAATGTGATCGTGCACCAATTCAAGTTTCTTAGCTTTCAATTCTCTACCTGCATTTGAAAAACTTACTCGCTTATGTTTTTCGAGAATACAACTCCCATACATATGATGATCCACTGTATTCAGCTCCGAAATTATATCGTTAGTCACCAGAAGCTTCATCCCTTTCTTGCTCATATGCCCCAGCCTACAATGTCACATCTCTGTCTTCTTAGTGTTGTCAACAACAACAATTGTATCACGACAATTCATTGTCATATAAAGAGTACCAGTTATCTTACCTTGACCAACCACCATAGCATCCCTCGTCACCTTTCAAGACCCGTTACCAAAGTTAATATTGTGTCCCTCATTATCAAACTGACCTACTGAGATCAGATTACGCATCAGCTTCGACATATGTATGACCTTTGTGATCTTCCACACGTGTCCATTTGACATCTTCAAATTATTATCTCCAGTATCAATAATGTATAAAGGATCACCATTTGCCAAGTAGACTTTTCCGTGATTCCCAACAACATAATTCATCATTATATCACAATATGGGGTGGCGTGGATAGACACTCATGAGTCAAGCACCCAAGAGTCAATCGGGCTGTCAACAGACAACAACAACGCATCACCAATGTCTTCAGTGGTAACATTGACTCCACTTCCTTTCTTTTCCTCCTTCTTCGGTACCCTGTAATTTCTTTTGATGTGACCTGATTTCCCATAATTCCAACACTCAAGTGTTTGCCCGAACCTGGATTGACGCCCGCCATTCTTTGACTTTGACTTGCCCTTATTTCGGTTGTGGTTTCTGTCATGATTTCTGCCTATATTCTCAACATTCAAAGCAGAATTCGTTGAAGCCTCCCCAATATCTATCATGCGAACCTCCTCAGACAAGATACGATCTCTAACATCGTTGAATTTCAGTTTATCACTGCCAACATAATTACTAATCGCTGCTCTTATCAACTCCCAACTATTCGGTAGAGACACCAACAAAATTAGGGTTTGCACTTCATCATCAAACTCGATTGAAACAGATGACAGTTGATTGAGAATTTATTCACGTGCGTTGCAATAGGAGCACATTCCTCCATCTTTAGATGAAAGAGTTTCTTCATGAGAGATATCTTATTGTTTGTAGAGGGTTTCTCATACATGTCGGACAAGACCTTCATCATGCCAGCGGTGGTCTTCTCGTTTGCGACATTTTGAGCAAAGTTCTTTGACATCGTCAATCGAATGACTCTCAGAACCTGTCTATCAAGAAGATTCTAATCTGCATCATTCATGTCCTCTGGCTTCAGACTCAGCGGTTGATGAAACTTTCTGTCGTACAAGTAATCTTCAATCTGCATTCTCTAAAACGCAAAATCTGTACCATCATATTTTCCGATGTCGTGCGCCAAACCATTTTCATCTCCCATCATTTTTTGAATCGCAACACAACCTGTCGCTCTAATACCAGTTGTTAGAATTTGAGTTCCAAATCCGACCTTATTAGAAAACAGTAAATAGGAAAATAATAAATAACATACACAGATTTATAGTGGTTCACCCTCAATGCGAGAGCTACGTCCACTTTGCCGTTGCATATTGCACTATGATCAAATAGGGAGTTTGAGTTTACAATTCATTCTTCCTCACTTTTTTTCTCTCGTGTTACAAACTATGTGTAAGGTATTCATAGTGTCGGCAATGAATTAGACTCCACAACTCAACAATATGGATAGACAGTTGACATTACCTGAAGTTGTCCTTTGGATTGAAAATGAGATGACTTTGTCCAACTTTGCAATTGGGAATAGTTGGGTAGTTGGAGGAAGTAAACGTGCATTAGACTTGCTCTTCTTGAGTAACTTATAACTGTGCCATGGAATTGGCATTGGTTGGTAATCAAATACCATTTTCTTATTGTCCAAAGAGTCGCGCACTGTAACGCGAACATGTTTTTTATTTTCGTCGAAGAAGAAGAACTCCGCGTTAAAAAAATATGTCTCATCGATGTCCTTACGTTTCCTCCTAATCAATATTGTCCACATGAGATCTATGTTCGCATGGTGACAATAGAATGCAAGATCTAAACCGGACGTATAATTTCCCATATCCTCTCCATCCGATTTCTTATTACCCAAATCCGAACCTAGCACTGTACCAACCCAAATGTGGACCGGAGTATGAGGGATGTTTTCAACAACTCCTTGCCCCGGTTTGGGTCCGGTTTCAACAGTATACGACTTACAAAAAAATAGTTGCTTACATGGTGAATTTGTAACCATTTGACGATACATTAGAACCAAGTTATTGCTCATCCATTGTAAGTCAGTCGCATTCACATCATCACCAAAATGAACAAGGTCCAAGATTGCTTCACCACGATGATCTTTGTTACGTCTTGGATTGTAAAGTTCGGGGTACAAATTTGGTTGATCGAACATTGGTGGGAAACACATTCCCTTTGGATGGTCCCATTTCCAATAGGGCAAAGCAAAACTCGTGTCATTGATTAAAGAGCCCAATATTTTCTCGTAAAAGTACAAATACCATCTATGGTACGGGAAAAAAGCCATGAGTAGTGAACTTGTAGCTCCTTGCCACCAACTTTGTACGCATCGTTGCAACCACAATGGATATTGGCTTGTTTCTTGAACCCACGTGGATCACTAGGATCTTTGACGCCGAGCTCCTTCATTCTAGTCATGGCTAAGTTCACTTAGCCATGTTGCTTCGTCCACCGCATGATAGGATGGACGAATTCGGAGCTTGGACACGGGAGGAAACTTGTAATAAGGAATATCCTTAGGATCAATATCTAGCTTAGAGAGGCAACAAAAATAAGGTACATTAAAACCTGGTTTAATTTAGGCAGTGTCACAATAATTAGTAGGGGCTGGAATAGTTGTTAAATTAATAGCAGAACCACATAGCCCTCTTAAACCAAGAAGCATTTCTCCTATTAGGAGAATTTGTTTCAACATTTTGATTTTGATGACGTTCCAAGTGAGAATATATGTTCCAAGTAAAAATTAGTCCACTAGATTCTTCATCTTGCGTTTCATGATGGAAACAGACAACCGAAAGAAAACTAATAGTATTACCTACTCTGTCCAGCCTACCATTTCACCACCAAAGCATTGTAAACTTTTATTTGTCCATTATACTAAAAATAAAAAAATAAATATTTTTACCTTGTTTGGTTTGAAAAATCAAGAAATAATATACCATTTTATTCTTATTTTACATTTGTTATTCAGTACTCCAATTAATTTCCCAACATTGATGACTTATACTCCCTCCTTCTCAATTTATTGTCCTTTTTATTTTATTTTACGAGCTTCTTAAAAAATATTAATTAGAATAGGTTATTGGAAATTTGTCTTTGGTGGAGGTTGGGTCCGCCCATCTTTAATGACTTAAACATCATGGTTCCACATGTTGGAGAACTTGGTAAAATGTGTAATCTACTAAGTGAGTAGATGACCGTAGGGTCAAGAATCGTCAAATTCCATTGAGAAATGAAAGAGATATTGGTCCACGAAGTAAGGTGTTTAAAACATGGAAGAGTGGTGTGAGACAAATCTACCACATCGGTAGGAAATGAAAGAATTGTTCATGTTATAAGTCTCTAAACTGAATAAGGGATTGGGACCCCAAGGGGTAACCCATGTGTTTGAAGGAGGGAGGACCTAGGTGTGCTTGGGTTCGAGACTAGGCCCACCCGCCTAGTGGACCCCAAACTTTATTATATTTACAGTTTGGTCCCTGAAGTTTCTGGAAGACAATTTTTGCAAGGGCCGCGGTGCCTCGTGACCAGAGCCGCGACGCAAATTGTCCAGTGAGCTCCCAGACAACGGTAATAAGTCAGAATTGATGGTCATTACTTGCTAAAACGTTTGGCACCTATGCCACAACGTTTATGGTCTTTATGGTGTCCATTAATAGCCCTCTTAACACCCCATTAATACCTCTCTTCATCCTTAAACACTATATACTCATTCCTTATTTCAGATTTGAGTAGAGATATAATATACACTACACAACATGAGAATATTAAACACAAAAATAGAGGAAGAACACACATAGAATACATGTTTCTATAAGTTCTTTCTAGTTCAAGAACAAGTTCTTCTTTTTCATTCTTTAGCAATTGTTTCGTGTTTGCTTTGCACAAGTGATATTATGTTGTTTTATCTTGGGAGACAAATTTCAACTCATCCATACAAAGCATGTTTACGACAATATTGTCTTAAGGAATAATTGAGAATTCAGTCGACTCAGCAACCCATTTTTTAGTGTCTATCAGTTTCAGATTACCAACATTCAAGGAGCTTGCTGAAACTGGAACGAAGATCCAAGACCTAAGATTAAAGACGAACTCAAGTATAAAGATCAAGACCACCAAACATAATTGTTGTCACAACTTTGTTGGTATCAAGTCAATTGTAACACATAATTGATTATCCTTTCCTAGCACTTGTAATAGTAGTTTGCTATTTTCCGTACATCAAAAGGAGTTTTAGACTCACAGAGGTATTTAATTAACTTTACCCTTATTAAAGTCTAAGTTATAATATAACTCCATTTAATGTTTATTTATGCATCTCCATTAATGACAAATAAGGATAAAATTGAGAAAAAATAATTAATTATGTCTTGAACTTTTAAAACGATAAATAATTTGAGACAATTATTTTTAATAATCCCGATAAATAATTTGAAATGGAGCGAGTAATAGTTAGGGTGATAGAGTAAACTTATTATTTCATTTATTGTTTCTTAACATGTAAATATGAACGGAGAAAGTACACTAATATCAGGAAATTAAAATGAAAAAAATAGAAAGGAAAATTGTTGAACTACAAAAACAATATTATGGAGATGATCAATCAAGAGACTAGAGAGGCAAATGGAGGGCTTCATTTTACCTGCTTGGAAAGGCATAGAAGATAATTAAAGTGTTCGTGGATCTCATGGATAGAAATAATCTATTTTTTTTAGCGGATTGACCTTCCTATGTATTGGTCTTTAATTTTTGCTCTTTAAATAACTAGTTTTTAATTTTTATCCCTACTTCTGGTTTAATGAAAATTTATGGATTAAAGTATCCTTTATTCGTTGGTCTACGAAATCAGAGATTCTGGGTTCGAATCCCAACAGAGAAAAAAATAAAAACTATTCTCAAGACAAAATTTTCATAGCAATTATGCATATTCGACTAAAGTTGCATAAAAACTATTCTTTAGTATAACTACCCGTATAAGGCATAATCTTAATTTTCAATGAAACTTTGCCTTAAAGGCAAAGTTTCTATGCAACTTTGACCGGAAAATGCATAATCTTAATTTTCAATGAAATTTTGACCGAATATGCATAATTTCTATGAAATCTTGCCTTCCAATTTTTTCTTACTCGGCTAGAATTCGAATCCACAACCTCAGAAATATTTTTGATCATTTTTTAAAATGAAGGACAAAAATTTAAAACTATCAATTTGATTAGCAAAAATTAAAGAGTTACAATAGTAACAGAATTGTGGGCAACAAGAGTTATGGCCGCAACACGTTTTGAGTTCTTGACTTCGTCTTGTATCTCCCGTCTTGAATTTTCATTCCTATTGCAAAAAGCTCATTGATCTTGACAACCTGAAACCAAGAGACACTAAATATCTACTTGTTACAACTGTGCTGAGTTGAGTGTTAATACTCTTTCCTTAAGACATTATTGCCCCGTATATATCCTTTTACGTTTATGGTCAACTGTCTCCCAAGATAAAACAACACCAAACAAATTAGAAAAGGAAACTCAAGTGTTTCTAAAGAAGAACCTTTGAGTGTTTAAAAGAATGCTTAGAGAGGAAGAACTTCAGAAAATCTTAGTGTAATATCACGTGTGGTGTCTCTCCAATTGAGCCAAAGCTTCAATCTATAGTGTAAGGAAGATGACCTCCCAACTAGCCAACTAATGGCTTTCAATATCCATGTAATGACACTTATTGAGGGGTTACAATCAACCAAATAATAGTTGAATTCAAGTGCCAAGTAATGGAGGTTCAATGCTCCAAAACCAGGCCAAAAGTTAGAAACTTTTCGTCTACCGTCGAACACACACTACCGACGAAGAGCTGCGACGCTGCAACATTAGAGTCGCGGCTCAGTAGAGCCACTGTCCATATGGCGCCGCGGCGCTGGCCAGTTGGAGTCACGTCCCTTCGCGGCGCTTTCCGATTTATTTCATCTTACACTTCGAACACTTCTTCCTTCATTTACCAATGTGGAACACTTGTTATTTAACCAACGACCATCCATCATTTTATGTCTCAAACGTTTACTCACGTACCAATATCTCTTTCACTAATGAAATTTACGATACTTGGCATTACGAGTAAATGTGTGTGAAAATGACATTTCCGATGTGCGAGGCCTCAATTGTTCGAGGCATAAATAATGGGTTAAACTTAATTCCACATTAGTAAATTTCCAACAATCTCCTCTTGAAAGAGATTTTGGTGCACTCACAAAGTGTCTTTCTAACAATCTATCGGCGGACCGATTTTGCATCTGGATAGGTAGCCTTGGCTTTGAACCTTCCATAGTTGAATACCATCAGACTTACTTACTGCGCGGTGAACGTGATGTCTTGAACCGTCACTGTTTAGTGTAAGACTAGACAATGGTACCAACACAACAACTTTCCTTACTCCGTTCTTCTTAATGTTTTATCCGTTGTGACCGTGGTCACACTTGGATTCTTAAGTGCATTCATTTGAGGCGGCCTGTCCTCACACTTAAATAGGTGGTTTCCTACAAGGTATCCTTCTATACCCCATTTTATAAGTGTTAGGCACCATTAAAAGTTTCCTCAAACCTAACCTCTACTGGTGATGATCATAAAAGGTTTTGGAAACTTAACCTCTACCCACCATGCAAGTAGTACTTTAAGGTCTATCGCGGGAACGACTTTGGACTCATGTTTCTTTACAGAAATCATCATCCGAAGTGCTCTTGCTTCCACCGAAGCGCTCAACTGATCCTTTACAATTTAGTTTTTCTATTAAACCTAATTCTTGGGATCTTCAGTCAGTAAGGTTGGGTATCCACCGTATCAGTTCTTATTATTTGGGTTTTACGCCCATTCCCCTAGACTGACAAAACTCTTGATCTTCAGGTAGCCCTTTAGTTAAATGGTTCGTTACATCCTTTGATTAGTAATCAAGGAAGTGTCACCCGTGAAGATCAATTATCATAAAGTCTTATGTCTCCGACAGATATGTCCAGACATCGTCATCTGTGCACTTCTTAACGCCGACTGGCTAGTCATAGTGTATAGATGACGAAGTCACGTTCTCCCAATAAGGGACATCCTCTAAGAGGTCATGAATTTACTCAACTTCTCATCATGTTTTGTCCAAAGCGATAAACTCCGATTCTATCACGCCGATGCAAATTTGCTTAGAGGATTTTCAAAAGACACACCATACACATCCACTTGTGGATTTTGGCGTTCTTCAATTTTGATGTCTAGTTTGCATCACTATGTTCTCCCAGAACCGATGGACATCCAGAATATCATAATCCACAGATAAGCGAATATTTCAGATATCGTCATATCCGATTTAACGCCTTCTATCGATCATTTCCAGAATCGTGAGTGAACCTTAGTTCTTCTTTTGTGAACCGACACCAGGTCATTTGTAGTGTGTAAAATATATTGAACTACATGTGACCTTCACATATTGCTCTTGGTATATGGGTGCACCATGATTCCAATCAATAATATGATTCATATCCATTGGTGACTTCAACGAGACTGTCAAATACCTCACAAATGAGTTTGGAATTAGACCAGTCCGTTAGATGTCTTAGAAAATCCCAATTCCTAAGATGTCATCTGTGATGCCCATATTCCTCATATCAAAACATCATTTCAACATACTCTTGGTCTCTAGGATCAACCTAGGACTTCTCCATGTGATCAATATGTCATCTACGTAAAAGCACATCACGACGAACGAGTCAGAATTACCTTTCATGTAGACACATTTGTCACACTCATTAATGGAGAAACCCTTCGATAATAGAGTACCATCAAAGTTTTCGTATCATTGCTTCGGGGTCTATTTTAGCCCGCACAGAGATTTGACAAGTCGATAGACTTTATTATCTTCCCTGGAACCACATACCCCTCGGGTTGTTCCGTATTACTTTTCTTCTTCCACTTTCAGACAGTTGGTTTTCCAACTGTTGACTTGAAAACTTCATAGTCAATGTTTTTATAGTCAGATTCATTGTGTCTGTTTTATCTGAAACTTCCAGGACCAAAATATAAATATTTTAGGGACCAAAAAGAAAGTTCAGGAAGAAGCCCTACAATCTACCAAACCAACTCTCCGGTTAAGAAGGCTATCTCAACATCCATGTTATGCAAGACTATGGTGACCCTGGATGTTAAGCTATTTACAGATGAGCATATGTCCAAGTAGCCGATGCCTTATTGTCACGACCCGACCACCACGGCGCGGTACCTACCAGGGGTACCTTGCGGTATACATCGAGAATAGCGTGAACATACATAACACATAACTTATAAAGGTAAACATCAGCTAGCGGCGATAAGTGCGCTCCATAAAAACATACTTAATCAGAAGTATAGCAGTACAACTTGTTCTTACAGCCCAAAACACATACGTGACCACAGACCTCTAGGAATAACAACTGTGGCGGGACAGGGCCCCGCCATACCCCTGAATGTACACAATACCTATAACATCAAGGAAGAACCGTACCAACAAAACAAGGTTCCGGAGGAATGGAGCTTCTGACACCGGAACAGTGATCCTAAGAACGAGGATCCAACACCTGCTTACCCTTACCTGCGTCATGAACGCAGCCAGGAAGGGTCGACACAATATGTACCAAGTATGTAAAACTGGAAAATACTGTAATAATGATATCATAAGTCTAAAAGTAAGCTGGAGTCATGGAAAACAATCAAAATACAGTACACTGTGCCTTACTAACAAATGAGAGTAACAAGTATATATATAATACTGCATAAAAATAGGAGGCTCATGATCAAAACAGGGTACCTCGCCCGTAGTATCAATAATCAATCCTACTCCTGGGACTATTTCACCCGCATGGGTCCTGTGGACCCGCATGAGGTATTCCTCGCATAGGCTATACCTGCCCGCATGGGACTATTTCACTCGCATAAGCCCATAGGACTCGCATGAGGTATTCCTCGCATCGTGGGTAGCAAATCCACGGAACAGGTGGTATACCGATCTTGGGGATTTACCCCTCAGATATACTCTTACCCTGAAGCAGGTGGTATAACGATCTTGGGGATGTACCCCTCAGATATACTCTTACCTTGAAGAAGGTGGTATAACGATCTTGGGGATGTACCCCTCAGATATACTCTTACCCTGAAGAAGGTGGTATGACGATCTTGGGGCTTGCCCCTCATTCATACTCTTACCCTGGAGAAGGTGGTATAACGATCTTGGGGTTTGCCCCTCATTTATACTCTTACCCTAGCTCAATCGGTCATCATATCATAATCATAAATAAGTTAAGAAAGCTTATAACTTATTATTAGTCTTGTTCATGTACCCTCTCATTTTAGTTTACTTAAGGCACTAACATTCTTAATAAAAGAGAATCCGGGAATTTAAATCAAAGTACTACATACGTCTATTCTTGTGAAAATGACTCATTTTCATATAAAACCTTTGGGCAATGGATGCCTTAAAATAAATTTGTCTTTCATAAATAAAGTCATTTGTCCTTACTTATCTTACTTAGAGTAATTCTCTTCTATTTACCCTTTCATAAAGCTAATAAACCAACTTTCCATAAAGTTGTTATATTAACCCTATACTTTAGTAAAATTATACTTCTCCCATAACCAAGGGACTTATACTTTTTAAAACGAACAAGTCTCTATATACTTAAAACAAGTAAGAATACCAAATCTTGTACGTCTACCGTACTACATAGATACAACTACTCATGCTCAAGAGATAGGAAATCTCCACATACCTCTTCGGTCAATCCACTTGCTAAGCCCAAACTACCGCAAGTAATATGTCAACCTATAATAACCATGATACGTTTATTAACCTCTAATTTCAATGTAGAAATAATCTAAGTTCAAAGCCACTAAATTCTATGGAAAATTGGGCAGCATTTCCTTTGTTTCTACATACTTTGTCACCTTTCTCAAGGCCGAATTCAACATCCAATCGCCATATTTAAGGCTCAACAATCCAAACATTTCAAAGGGGATTACATACCTAAACTTGGGTGTGTAAAATTCTGCCCCAAAAGGTACAACAATTAACTTAACAAGTCTAAGGTAGTTTTCTTAGGCTACAACATGCTCACATAACCTTCTCAACCAATTCTTTCTGTTATACCCCGTATTTCCAGAGTATGTACGTGGAGACGTACGTACGAAAGTTTGAGACTTAAAGTTTGGCTTAGGTTCGAAATTTGTGCACAACACCCGGTTAGAGTCGTTTTTCGACGAAACGTTTTACAAAGCTTGCGAAGGGTAAATTCCGGCTATGTCCTTTTTAATTTTTGCGGATTTTTCCGGGAGACGGAATGTTTTTGACCAACGAGAGGGTGACACTTGTCACCCTCAAGTGGACGGTAAAGTGAGGCTCAAGTGGGACGATTTCATGCCTTGTTTTGGCCTTGTTTTGTGCAATGTTTTGTGCAATGTTTTGTGGCTTGTTTTGTGGAGTAGGGACTAGGGGGCACTTGGGCACATCTTGGCCCTCCACTTGCCCCCCACATGGCTTGATCTTGTCCATTAAACTCCCTATAAATACCCCCCCTAAGCTTGAAGACTTCTTCATCCTAAATCTTCCAAGTCTTGAGTCCCTTTCCCTCCCTTTGAGTGTAGTTCTCGTCCTAGACTCTCCTCCCTCCCCCCCTTGTGAGGCCTTGTGGCCGAGAGCCTCCCCCTCCCCCTCCTAGTGGCCTTTGGCCGAGAGGTCCCCCCCCCTAGCCTAGTTGTTTCGTATTATATACCCCCCTTTTTGTGGTATTGAAATACTCTCCAAGTATTGTTATAATGCCCAAAATACCTTAGCCTTTACCTTGTAGTATTCCAAAAGTTACCTCTATACGTAGAGCCCGAAAATACTACCTTTTGTCCTTTTAGTCTCAAACCGAAACCCTAAGGAAATCTTCATAGTTGGTTGAAGTATTTAAGTAGAAGTTGGTTAGAACTTCTAAGGGTTGTTTGGAGCGGATTGGAGCGCACGGAGTTGGAGCTAAACCTTGCTCAGGATCGACTTTTATCTCGGATAATTTTGGGCTTATCGAGGTAAATAATCTTGTCCCCTTATTGTAATTGGAAATTACATGTTGTAGGATTATATAGTTGAAGTATACTATATATAGAACTGAACATAGCTTTGCGGCAATGTCTTTTGACTTAAGCCTGAATATAAAAAAAAGAACTGAACTGTAATTACATAGGACTGTATTACAATAGACTTGTGGTATTACTGTATAGTAGAATTGTATACGTCCGGTTAGACGTTTAACCCCTGGTTGGCTTGGTAGCGGCCTCGATAGAGAGAGATTTACGCGATTGCGGGAGGAGTCTTTGCGAATTTTACGTAGAATATGGAAGTGCGGATAGAAGTTAATAGGCGTTTGTGGCCTTATAGGTGGAAATCTGCGAGTAGCGTATTCTACTTGAAGAGTGGAAACAATAGCGAGTTCTGATCTTGTGGGCGTTTTGCTTATTATCGATAATCGTCGCGAGGTATGTGAACCTCTTCCTATCCTTCAGCATGATGCTTTGTAAACTATGTAGTACGGTGAGGCGCATACGTGTTAAATGAGTTGGTTGGTTTAAAACATAGGGTGTTATAATAGCTTTATGGGAAGTTAGTTATAACGACTCTATGTAGGTAAGATTGGTTTATTGATTGTAGAAGTTAAGAGACTTGATCTTGAAAGATAAGAGACTTAACTTGTGTTACTTGTTATTAACATTTTGTTAAAAGTGTTGTGAAACCTCATTCGCGAGTAATGAGTACTTGGTTTTAAAAGAATAATGTTTCTTGATTTGGAAATGAGAATAAGTGTCGAGCAAACCACAGCGCTAATAAAGGAAAGTGTATTGACAAATAACTAATTGTTATTAAAACCATTAGAAACCTCCATCTGCATAGAAGCTAAGATAAAACAAAATTGTATTACATTTCTAGATCATGTAACATGTAACAAGATTGTTGTAAACAAGAATAAAGCGGCTCACGTATAAGACATATGTTTCTCAGTTGTTTAAAAGAGAATTATATTCTTAATTGATTAAGACTATGAACTATGAAACTTTTCTAAAATAAAGAGACTGAGTAATTGAAATTAGGCAAGCTGGAACTTTAGGGAAAGAATGTTGTTGAAAAGGAAAGTGTTTTGGTTTACCTAAAAATGTGAGTCACTCTATTTTTATACTACGTATCGGGTGACCTTTATGAAAGGAATGGATCTCTTAAAAGGAATTTAACGTCGTAGTACTTTAGGGTTAAAACCAGGACTTTGATCTGAAATGGAAGTACCTTGAGTTGTGTGTAACTTGCTATGCTTGTTGTTGTGTAACTCGCCTATGCTTGTTGTGATAGCCTTTGTTGTGCAAGTGTTGATATCGGTGACTTCTTGGGAAGGAGTGGATCTTTTATAAAAGTCTAGAAGTATGGTAATTTGCTTGAGCTTGTTGGTGATACTTTGGTTGTGCGATATATTGTTATTGTGGTTACATGGACATGTCTACACCGTCTGCAGTCCGGGGCATGTGGCGTGCGGCGGGGTTGATTACGATATATTGTTATTGTGGTTACATGGACATGTCTACACCGTCGCAGTCGGGCGTGTGGCGTGCGGCGGTTGATCACGATATTATTGTTAATGTCACGTGGGCGTGTCTACACCGTCGCAGAATTCGGGGCATGTGACCGGGGCATTGTTATTATTGTTGCATCATGGACATGTCTACACCGATGCAGAATTCGGGGCATGCGGCCGTGATGCGAACATGATTGATGTTGTGGGCGTGAGACCCATAGTTATATTTGAGTGATGACTTGAGGCGTGAGTCACGACTTGACATGTTGCTTTTATGTTGTGAAGCGTAGTTGTGTTATCATACATGTCTCTGTTTTTATATAGATTGTTATGATTTCATTCTGATTTTTCTGATTTCACATACTTGGTACTGTTGTCGACCTCCTTCGGGGCTGCGTTCATCCGCGGTAGGAGTACATCGGTAGTGGATCCTCGCTCATAGATCACGCCGGCGTATTAGGAAGCTCCGTTCTCGGAGGCTTATCTTTTGGTATGTTACCACGAGTTGTAGGTTCTTGTACATTGAGGGTGACGGCCCTGTCCGTCATGTTGTATAAAAACTCTTAGAGTGCAGTAATCTTTGTTGGGGCTTGTAAAAAGGATTAAACTGTTCGTTTTGAAAGAGTTGTTTATATATATTTTATTGGAAGGTAACCGTTTGGTTGGCCTGTTTTATGATCATATATCTTGTTTCTTGTTTAAGTTTTATATTCCGCTGGTTTTCTCTGATGTTGTATCACTAGGGTGCCCGGGGTAAGGCACCAGTCACGGGCCCGGGATCGGGTCGTGACACTTTCACACCCAAACCATATTTCTTACATGCAATGAATCTAAGAGCATTATTTACTACTACAAGTTCCTTCTTCTTCACATGCAACATCAATAACTAGCTACAAGAGAAGAAATGTTACCTTTAGAGTCTTAGCCAAAATTATTCCAACAACTTTGCTAGCCTCCTTTCCAAGAACACCACCACACTAACACCAACAAGCTAGCCACAAGCTTCCTTCTTGCCACACCTTTTCAGATTTTTCCTAAGCTTTGAATTCCTCTTGGAATTTTAGAGAGAAGTGAGAGCTTTAGCTTAGAGAGAGAGAGGGATTTGAAAGATGACCAAGTCTTCAAGACTTGGTCAATATAAGACATGCAAGAATTCAGATGGGGGGGGGACACTTGTCACCCACCCATGACCTCTTTTAAAACAAAACAGTGCAGAAATCCCCACTCAACTTCGCAGAACCCGCCTCGGCGCCGCGACCCTGCAGCCGGCGCCGCGGCGCTGAAACTTCTGCCGCCTCAGGGACTTTCGGCGCCATGACTGCTTACGGCGCGCGCGCCGCAACTTCAGCGACCCCTCAGAATATCCGGCGCTGCCTGCGTCCGCGCGCGACTGCCGCTTACGTCCGAAATGCATTTATGTCCGTCTGCGCACTGAACTTGTAACTCCCATAACTTCCTACTCCGATGTCCTATCGACGAACGGTTGGTTGCGTTGGAAACTAGCCTCAACGAACTACGCACTAGGCCTTTGAAACACTTAGGAACTCTCAATGTAGCGGGTCATAACCCGCCTCAACGTTGACTAAAACCCATCCGAACAATCCGTCAACCTATCTTTCGAAAATTTTAAGTGTTACCCCCCTTCGCACGCTCTCACACGTATGGCCAGAACTACGGGGTATAAAATTCTCCCCCCCTTAGAAACATTCGTCCCGAATGTTCCTTCTAGGCTCACTCAAATTACAACACCGACACAGACCCTCTTGACTATTCTTTTCGCAATTAAAGACGCTCCACGAGCCACAACATACTTAGGCGTAATTGTCAAATAAAACTAACAAGCAAGAAAGTGGGTTACCTGGAGGTATAGGAAATAAGTGAGGATACTTCTTCATCATGTCATCCTCTGCTTCCCACTTCATCTCCTCCCTGTTCTCGTTCCGCCATAAGACATTGACGGAAGCCACGTCCTTCGTCCGAAGTCGCCTAATCTGTCGATCGAGTATCGCTATGGGACTCTCCTCATATGATAATTCCTCTGTCACCTGGACGTCATGAATCGGGTGCACTCTAGATGGATCTCCAACACATTTCCGCAACATAGACACATGGAAAACTGGATGTACCGCCTCCAAATCGGACGACAGATCTAACTCATAGGCAACCTTGCCTACCCTATGAACAATCTGATAAGGCCCAATGTACCTTGGGCTAAGTTTCCGTTTCTTTCCAAATCTCATTACGCCCTTCATGGGTGATACCTTCAGAAAGACCCAATCATCAACCTCAAACTCCAAGTGTCGACGCCGATGATCTGCATATGACTTCTGTCGACTCTGAGCTGACAATAACCGCTCCTGGATAAGCTTCACCTTATCCACTGCCTGCTGAACCAAGTCTGGCCCGACTAACTGAACTTCTCCCACCTCGAACCAGCCTATCGGTGACCTGCACTTCCTTCCGTATAAGGCCTCATAAGGCGCCATCTGAATACTAGAATGATAGCTGTTGTTATAAGCAAACTCCACAAGAGGCAGATGATCCTCCCAGCTACCCCTGAAATCAATAACACAAGCCCGCAGCATATCCTCAAGTGTCTGGATAGTGCGCTCGGCTTGTCCGTCGATACGAGGATGAAGCGTCGTCTTGAGACTCACTGTCCCTAATCCTTTCTGGAAAGACCTCCAGAAATTAGCCATAAACTGGGCTCCTCTGTCTGAAATAATCGATATAGGAACTCCGTGCAGTCTCACAATCTCACGATATCTGATCTCGCATAATCCTCGAAAAAGTCGTTACATTGGAAGAAAATGGGCTGATTTCGATCACCGACGATAACCCAAATGGAATCATGCTTCTCCGAGTGGAAGGTAACCACGTAATAAAATCCATATTTACCACCTCCCACTTCCAAGTCGAATATCAATAGCTGCAATGACACCGGCTTCGTGCTCAACTTTGACTCGACCGATTAGACCGCTGCGCTACGAACTCCGCAACGTCTCTATTTAGGCCATCCCACCAATACACGCATCTGAGGTCATGATACATCTTAGTTGACCCCGGATGAATAGAATAACGAGCATTGTGTGCCTCCCCCAGAATCTGCTGACGAAGTCCTGTCACATCGGGAACACACAACCGGCCCTCAAATCTTAGCACCCCATCCGGCGCTACCTCAAATAGACTCTTCTCTTTCTGAAAAGCGGCATCTCGATATCGTACCATAATCGGATCCTCATACTGTCGCCTCTTCACCTCCTCGATGATGGAAGACTCGGAAACCTCTCGAACCCGAACTCCATCACCATCAGAATCAACCAAACGAACCCCGAGGCTCGCTAGCTGATGTAACTCTCGGACCATATCCCTTTTCTCTGGCTGTACATCAGACAGACTACCCATTGATCTGCGATTAAGGGCATCTGCAACTACATTGGCCTTCCCTGGGTGGTATAGAATATCAACATCGTAATCCTTAAGCAGCTCCAACCACCGTCTCTGTCGCAAGTTCAGCTCCATCTGGCTGAAGATATACTGGAGACTCTTGTGATCTGTGTAAATATCCACATGAACTCCATATAAATAATGTCTCCAGATCTTCAAGGCATGAATCACTGCTGCCAACTCCAAGTCATGTGTGGGATAGTTCTTCTCATGCTTCCTGCCGTCGAGATCGTAGCTATAACCTTGCCGTCTTTGCGTCGGACGCACCCAAGCCCAACACCTGACGCGTCACAATAAACCACATATCCATCTAAACCCTCTGGAAGAGTAAGAACTGGGGCGGTCGTCAATTTCTCCTTTAGCGACTGGAAACTTTCCTCACAAGTATCCATCCACCGGAACATAACTGCTTTCTGAGTAAGCTTAGTCAAAGGTGCTGAAATGGAAGCAAATTTCTCCACAAACCTCCGATAATAACCCGCAAGGCCCAAAAAGCTGCGCACCTCCGTCGGTGTAGTGGGTCTAGGCCAAGTCTTGACTGCCTCAATATTCGCTGTATCAACCCGAATACCATCGGCCCCGATAACATGCCCTAAGAAAGCCACTGAAGCTAACCAAAACTCGCATTTCGAGAACTTGGCATACAACTGCCGGTCCTGGAGGACTCGAATACCGCCTCAAATGACCAGTATGCTCACGCTCGCTTGCGAATACACCAAGATATCATCAATGAAAACTATAAAGAACATATGCAAGAATGGCTTGAACACCCTGTTCATCAAATCCATGAATCTTTTGGGCGTTGTCAACCCGAAAGACATCACCACGAACTCATAGTGCCTATACCGGTCCCGAATGCGTCTTTGGGATATATGTCTCTCTAACTACTGATGATAACTGCACCGCAGTCTATCTTGGAAAAAACACCTTGCACTCGCAATCGGTCAATCAAATCGTCAATCACGGGAGGATATCTGTTCTTGATAGTTACCTTGTTCAGCTGCCTGTAATCAATACACATGTGCAGCGTCCCATCCTTCTTCTTTACAAATAATACTGGCGCTCCCCAGGGAGAAACACTTGGCCTGATAAAGCCCTTCTCCAACAAGTCCTTCAGCTGGTCTTTCAATTCCTTCAACTCGGCAGGTGCCATCCTGTATGGCGGAATAAATATCGGTCGAGTATCTGGCGCCAAATCAATGCAAAACTCAACCTCCCTCGGGAGGATACGCTTCGTGCGGAAAACGTCGGAAACTCTCTAACGGCCGGAATCGATGAAGGTCCAGATCTCACCTCGATGTCGAATACCCGAACCATATGGTAGATATACCCTTTCCGCACCATCTTCCTAGAATTGAGGTAAGAAATAAACTTACCCCTCGGCGACGCAGTATTCCCCTTCCACTCGATAACCGACTCACCAGGAAACTGGAATCGAACTAATCTCTCTCTACAGTCCACATTGGCATAGCAAGACGCTAGCCAATCCATACCCATAATCACATCAAAGTCCGTCATATCCAACTCTATTAAGTCGGCTAGAGTCTGACGACTGTCTACAGTCACTGGGCAAGCTCTATATATCCGCTCGGCTACCACTGAATCACCTACTGGCGTAGCCACCTCAAAAGGTCTTATGGACTCGGGATCTATCCTTATTCTATCAGCAATATGGGGAGATATATAGGACAAGGTAGAACCTGGATCTATCAAAGCATATACATCACAGCAAGAAACCAACAATGTACCTGTGACGACATCTGGTGACGCCTCCTGGTCCTGACGGCTGGACATAGCATAGATGCGGTTCTGAGGACCGCTAGAATCGGGACCCTACCACGACCTGCCGCGGCTGGCGGCGTGAACACCCGCCTCAGGCGTCGACCACCAAGGCGAAGATCCAAAGAATCGACCGTTGATCGAACCATAATACTCCCGCCGCTGGGGCGGAAAATCCCTCTTCACATGGCCTGCCGCTACAAGAGTAACAAGCTCCGAACCCATACGACACTCGCCGGATGAGACCTACCGCGTCGAGCGCCGAGATGTGGGTGGTCTCGATGACGGCCCTCGCCTCGAAACCGAAGTCACGAGCCTTGACCGCTCTGAATGACGGTGATCGGACCTCCTTCCGAAAGCGAGAAGAAGCACCTGTCTTGGTGAAATGTGGACCTAGTTCGCTGAGGCCGTCGCGTCAGCGCCTGAGACCTGTGTCCGACCTCTTGGCTGGCCTAAATCTAGCTGATCCTGTCTCTCTCTGTCCTCACTCCCCTGCGCATACGCCTGCATCCTGGCAATATCCATCCCTGGCTGAAGAGCCACCCCCAAGTATGCAGTAATCATATGACGGTCTAACCCCATCACATATCGATGAACCCTGTATGCCATGTCAGCTACAATGGTGTGCGCGTACCTGGCCAATGAGTCAAACTCCATGCTGTACTCTCTGATAGTTCTCCCGTCCTGCCTCAAGGTCAAGAATCTATCTACGCGGGCTCTCCTCATCTAAGGAGGTAAGAAGTGATCTAGGAAAGCCTCTGTGAACTCCTCCCAAACAGCGGGAAGAGCATCCTCACCTCTCGACAACACCCATGACTCAAACCAGTTCAACGCAATATCGCGAAGCGGTAAGCTAGTATAACGGACTCGATCTCCGAGTCCCTAAGCACTGCATGGTCCGGTCAGAATCGCCGCACAAACTCTGCGGATCCTCGCCGAATCTCAAACCATAGAACTCGGGTGGATAACCTAGGAAATCCGAATCCGTAAATCGCTATCGGCTTAGGGTTGGTGCCGCTCTGTCGCCGCCGCCACTATATCTTGGTCAATAAGCGGATCTGTTCCCCGTAATCTCTATACTCACCGATTTGGGATGGAGGCTCGGCACGCGTCTCGATGAGCCGCTTTCACGCCTCGAATTTTCTTTGAGGTTGGCGGCGTCGTGGAACTCGTCGCCAAACACCATCTACGGTAAAGCGGGCTGTGCCCTCGTGACCCTCCGCCCCACTAGCGGACTCTCACCGCTTGCCTTGCCGCACGGGCGCGGTTGCCTGCGAGGCATAAGCGATACATAAAGGAAAACATCGGAGGAGGTTCAACCTATAACTCAGCTCTATTGCACGATCTTAGAGTGAAAGAATGGAAACCAATCCTAAATGTCCTGCAGCCTCCTGATTATAGATGTGGTGCACGACACACCGATAATCAAGACTCTACTAGACACGGTCTGTAGACACTTTCCGAGGACTAAGCGCTCGATACCACTTTTGTCACGACCCGACCGGCGCGATCGTACCTGCGGGGTACGCTTGTCGGTATACATCGAGAATAGCGGTGAACATACATAACACATAACTTATAAAAGGTAAACATCATCGCCACCGATAAGGTGCGCCCATAAAAACATACTTAATCGTAAGTATAGCGGTACAACTTGTTCTTACCCAAAACACATACGTGACCACAGACCTCTAGGAATAACAACTGTGGCGGGACAGGGCCCTGCCATACCCCTGAATGTACACAATACCTATAGCATCAGGGAAGAACCGTACTAACAAAACAAGGTTCCGGAGGAATGAAGCTTCTGACACCGGAACAATGATCCTAAGAACGAGGATCCACCACCTGCTTACCCTTACCTGCGGCATGAACGCAGCCCCCGGGGAAGGGGGTCAGTACACAATATGTACCAAGTATGTAAAACTGGAAAATACTGTAATAATGATATCATAAGTCTAAAAGTAAGCTGGAGTCATGGAAGACAATCAAAATACAGTACAATGTGCCTTACTAACAAATGAGAGTAACAAGTATATATATAATACTGCATAAAAATAGGAGGCTCATGATCAAAACAGGGTACCTCGCCCGTAGTATCAATAAGCAATCCTACTCCTGAGACTATTTCACCCGCATGGGTCTTGTGGACCCGCATGAGGTATTCCTCGCATAGGCTATACCTGCCCGCATGGGACTATTTCACCCGCATAAGCCCATAGGACTCGCATGAGGTATTCCTCGCATCGTGGGTAGAAAATCCACGGAACAGGTGGTATAACGATCTTGGGGATTTACCCCTCAGATATACTCTTACCCTGAAGCAGGTGGTATAGCGATCTTGGGGATGTACCCCTCAGATATACTCTTACCCTGAAGAAGGTGGTATAACGATCTTGGGGATGTACCCCTCAGATATACTCTTACCCTGAAGAAGGTGGTATGACGATCTTGGGGCTTGCCCCTCATTCATACTCTTACCCTGGAGAAGGTGGTATAACGATCTTGGGGCTTGCCCTTCATTTATACTCTTACCCTAGCTCAATCGGTCATCATATCATAATCATAAATAAGTTAAGAAAGCTTATAACTTATTATTAGTTTTGTTCATGTACCCTCTCATTTTAGTTTACTTAAGGCACTAACATTCTTAATAAAAGAGAATCCGGGAATTTAAATCAAAGTACTACATACGTCTATTCTTGTAAAAATGACTCCTTTTCATATAAAACCTTTGGGCAATGGATGCCTTAAAATCAATTTGTCTTTCATAAATAAAGTCATTTGTCCTTACTTATCTTACTTAGAGTAATTCTCTTCTATTTACCCTTTCATAAAGCTAATAAACCAAATTCCCATAAAGTTGTTATATTAACCCTATACTTTAGTAAAATTATACTTTTCCCATAATCAAGGGACTTATACTTTTTAAAACGAACAAGTCTCTATATACTTAAAACAAGTAAGAATACCAAATCTTGTACGTCTACCGTACTACATAGATACAACTACTCATGCTCCAGAGATAGGAAAGTTCCGCATACCTCTTCGGTCAATCCACTTGCTAAGCCCAAACTACCGCAAGTAATATGTCAACCTATAATAACCATGATACGTTTATTAACCTCTAATTTCAATGTAGAAATAATCTAAGTTCAAATCCACTAAATTCTATGGAAAATTGGGAAGCATTTCCTTTGTTTCTACATACTTTGCCACCTTTCTCAAGGCCGAATTCAACATCCAATCGCCATATTTAAGGCTCAACAATCCAAACATTTCGAAGGGGATTACACACCTAAACTTGGGTGTGTAAAATTCTGCCCCAAAAGGTACAACAATTAACTTAACAAGTCTAAGGTAGTTTTCTTAGGCTACAACATGCTCACATAACCTTCTCAACCAATTCTTTCATACCCAAACCATATTTCTTACATGCAATGAATCTAAGAGCATTAATCCCTAGGGCTTAAATATCCTCTAAATTTCGTCCCCTATGGACCAATCCGCCCTTAGCCAATTTGCCTTCCGAAATTTCTGCGTCGATCTGCACTGAAACTCTGCAGCCTTCTCAAAGACAAATGGCACCGCGGTACTACCTGATGGCACTGCGGTGCTGAAAGTCCTGTGGCTCCTCGGTAAATATGGCACCACGGTTCTGCATAGTGGCACCGCGGTGATGCCTTCTTTCGCACTGAGTTGCCAACTTTTGTCCTTTTCGCCTCGGGAGCACCTTTTCTGCACATTTCTCGTTTCTTTTTGTCATTTTGCCTTTTTGCACCTCTGTGACTCAAAAGAAAGAAAAACAAATCTACTACTATACTAAACACAAGAAAAACGAGTAAAATGCCAACTAAAAATGACTCAAAAGGCGTATACAAAATACGCCTAACACCTCCTCCGACGGATTAAAAAATGAGATTATTGCCTTGCTTAAGTCCGAATTTGCAATGACTGATTTGGGGAAGCTGAGTTATGTTTTGGAGATATTAGTGACCAGGTCTGCCAATCATATGTTCTTGTGTCAGCGTAAGTATGCAGTAGAGATTGTGTACATCGCTAAGATGGCAAACTGCAAAGAGGTGCCTACTCCAGTTGATTCTAAATCTAATCTCACTGTCATGGATGGTGCTTCAGTATCTGATCCTACTCTGTATAGGACCCTTGCAGGTGCACTTCAGTATCTCACCTTCACCAGGCCAGACATAGCTTATGTTGTTCAGCAGGTGTGCTTATTCATGCATGCCCCCAGAGAGTCTCATTTCACTGCTCTTAAGCGTATCATTCGATACATTAAGGGCACTCTTGATTATGGTTTGCACCTATACCCCTCTGCTCCAAACAGGTTGTTTTCATATACAGATGCAGATTGGGCAGGGTGTCCGGACACGCGATGCTCCACTTCCGGCTTTTGTGTTTTTTTAGGGGATAATCTAATTTCTTGGTCTGCCAAGCGACATGTTACCCTATCTCGCTCCGGTCACAGAAATTTGATCTGAGGCGTTGCAAATGTAATGGCGAGATTTGTTCGCTCGTAAATTCTTATGTTAGAACTTGATGTCTTTGCGTTAGGCATCTATTGTGTACTGTGATAACATCTCTGCCATCTATTTGTCTCATAATCCAGTTCAACATCAGCGAACCAAGCACATTGAGATAGACCTACACTTTGTTCGTGAGAAAGTTGCACTAGGTCATGTTAGAATGTTACATGTTCCATCATCCTATTAGTATGATACTGATAGATATATTGTCACGCCCCGACTTATCCTAAGCCTTTACTTAGGGCGTGATGACACCTGGACAATTATTTCCCACCAGGAGCACCATTTAATTCTCTTTATTTAGAAATTTGAACTTATATTCAAATACGGAGCTATTAATAAAAATAACAATAAAGAAATCTGTTTATGACTTTATTGAAAACATAACTCGAGCCCATGCTCGTGCAAGTATTGTTTCTACATAGACATACTGATAAAGATTATTCTAAGTTGGAAGGGAGACCATTCCACACGGGCATTTCCCGAGACACTGGAACTGACATTCTGAACCTGACGAGTACTAAGCCCGAAGCAATGGACTTGGTATGACAAGAGGCTGCGGGACGATCGCTAGTCTTGGCGTGTAGTCTTTCCTCTATCACGCTTTCCTGAAACATGTTAAATAAATAGTCCGCCCTACTATCTGGGGCTGAGTGAGAACCTTACCCTGCAATTCAAAGTAACACCACAATATTCCAAGTGCAATCACATTATAACGTAATAAGCATATTGCAAAAACATAGCAGGTTACAACATTTTTAAATATGCAACAACTCCTCATAGGAAATTCTCGATTTAACTAACACTTTATTTTATCTCGTATTATACGTTAAGACATTCCCCTGCATTTTCATATGTTTATTACATTTATATATTTGTGAACGTGTATTCACTTTTCATATTTATATATAGGTGAACATGTATTCATCTTTCATATTTGTTGCGGCGTGCAACCCGATCCATTATATTTATGTATTTGTGAACATGTATTCACTTTACATTTTGTTGCGGTGTGCAACCCGATCCATTATGTTTACGTATTTGTGAACGCATATTCACTTTACGTTTTGTTGCGGCGTGCAACCCGATCCATTATGTTTACGTATTTGTGAACGCGTATTCACTTTACGTTTTGTTGTGGCGTGCAACCCGATCCATTATATATTTATGTGAACACGTATTCACTTTTCATATTTTTCAGAAGATCGAATAAATACTATTCTCTTTCCCAACATTTGTCATTCATACTTGTAACGATTATAACTTTTTAACCATAACTCCAACTAAGGTGTTTCTCAAGCGGAAACTAAGGTAATACGAGGATCTTTCACTGTACCAAATTTTATTTAAAACTATTTGGGTAACTAACACAAATTTATCCTCAAAACAGCCACATGAAATTTGTTTCGGCAGAATTTTTATTAAACAGAACCCAATTTTAGAATAGTCATAGCTCCTAATCTGTAAACCCGTTCAAGCCCCATAAAATCTCAAAACGACGAGAACCGAGAGCTACACGTCTCCATGTGAACCATCCTTTCATATTCTGTACCATTTGGTACAGTTTTATACTTTTATTCGCTGCCCTTTCTGGATCTCGATAGATCCGAGGCAGAAACTTTAAACAACGATAACTCTCAATCCGTAAGTCTGATAGACCTCCGTAAGTTCTCAAAATGTCCACAACAGAGAGATATAGAACTTTCATTTAGCACCAATTTTCATATTTCCCACGGATTAGTACAGTTTTACGTTTCAACGTCCTGCCCTTCTGGATTCCGATGAATCCGAGGCAGAAACTTCAAACTACAATAACTCTCAACTCGTAAGTCCGTTTTAACAAATCTTTATCTATATCTGTCTGTAACAGAGAGATTTACAACCATGTAAATTTTTGTATATAATTCTAATAAGTAAAACTCAATAAAAACAGTCCGTAATTATGCCTTTCCGAATTTCGGCCAAATCTAAGGCAGAAACTTTGAACTATGATAACTTTCAAACCGTATGTCCATTTGACCTCATTTTTGGTTCTATATGACCATAGTAGAGAGGTGTACCATTATTCCGAATTTCATTAAATTCTAACTATTATAACTCAGTGAAATCAGTTCGTAAAGTTCATGACGCAACTAGTTGTTTAAACAATCAAAAGCTCATTATTTATTTTCAACACTCAATTCTTATTCTAACATGTATTGAACTTAAAATAAAGGATGTTACCAAGAATTTCTGAGTGAGAAAACTCACTTTGTAAGCGTGAAAAATGATTGTGGTTCGGTTGCTACAAGTGGTCCTTGCTCCTTAGTGTTCCCTAATTTTCTTGTTCTCCTTCCTCCCTTGATATTTTCCTAATTTTTTCCCTTCTTGTTCACTTGATTTTTTTCCTGATTTATATTCCTTTTACTAGGTACTTTATTTTGTGTCAAATACACTATATAAGTTGAGGTGAGTTGATGTGTTTGTATAACTTATGGGAGGTGGAATGACAAGAGTTGGAGGGGAAATGAAAGAGGGGGGGGGGGGGGGAGGGGAGGGACGTGCCCAACATGCATCTGCCCTTTTTTTTTTTTCTTTTCTTTCTTATTTTCATTTTATCTATCTATTTATCCAACTTCAACACTAACTCCATCCCATGCAATTTATTCTTTGTTTTCTTATATATATATATTTTTTATTAAACCAACTAACAACTATTATTATTATTATTTTTTTCGGACTTTACATTCTCTCCTCCTTAAGCAACATTCGTCATCGAATGTGAATAAGGTCATAATCATAATCACATAGACACAATAATGTTTATTGTTATTGTAACACTAATTTGGGGCTTCACATTCTCCCTTCCTTAAGAAACATTCGTCCTCGAATGGGAATAAGGTTGTAACACATGCATATAGACACGCAAATGACACACATATGAAGTACTATATAACACATTTTTTTTACCTTAGTCAAATAGGAATGAATATTTGACTTTTATCGCGTCCTCGGCTTCCCAGGTGGCTTCCTCGGTGGAGTGGTTCCTCCATAGGACCTTCACGGAAGCAATATCTTTATTCCTAAGGCGCTTAACCTTCCTATCAAGTATTTCCACCGGAACTTCTTCATATTGAAGCTCCTCATTAAGAATTATCTCTTGGGGAAGGATGACGTGACTTGGATCGTGCAAGTATTTTCGTAACATTGACACATGAAATACCGGATCCACTGCTTCCAGCTCTTGTGGAAGTGCTAATTTGTAAGCCACATTCCCCACTCTTCGCAAGATCTCATATGACCCAATAAACCTTGGGCTCAATTTCCCTTTCTTACCAAAGCGCATCACTCCTTTCATTGGGGACACTTTTAAAAATATTTTCTCCCCCTCTTGGAATTCAAGATCTCTTTTCCGATGATCCGCATAGGACTTATGACGGTTATGAGATGTTTTGATCCGCTCCCGAATGTACCTTATCATTTGTTTCCTGAATGACTTCAGGTCCGAACAGTTGCGTCTCACCCACCTCGAACCATCCAAGTGGAGACCTACATTTCCGTCCATATAATGCTTCAAACGAGGCCATTTGTATGCTAGAGTGAAAACTATTGTTGTAGGCGAACTCAATTAGACATAGATGGTCCAACCAGCTTCCCTGAAAATCTAACACACAAGATCGCAACATGTCCTCAAGTGTTTGAATTGTTCGCCACCGCCATCTGCTTTGCGGGTGGAAAGTCGCTTAACTTAACTTTTGTCCGAGACCTGCTTGGAAACTTTGCCAAAAGTAGGTGAACTGGGAACCCCTATCTGAAATAATTTGTAAAGGAATCCTGTAACCGCACAATCTCCTTCAAATAAATCTGTGTATCTTGTGGTGCGCGATCGTAGTCTTGACGGTAAGAAATGGGATGACTTTATAAGCCGATCAACAATCACCCAAATAGAATCATACCCTTCTCGAGTTTTGGTAGATCGTTACAAAATCCATATGAATCTCCTCCCATTTCCACATGGGACTCCAATGTCTGAAGTAATCCGTCAGTTTTTGATGTTCACTTTTCACTGCCGACATATAAGACACCTCCGACAAACTCCGCAACATCTTTCTTCATCCCGTCCCACCGCAATTTGCCTTGAGGTCTGATACATTTTGTTGATCTGGATGAATGGAATATCTTGTGTTGTGACCTCATCTAAGATCTTCCTCCTTAGATCCTTTACCTTAGGAACACATAACCTACCCTTATACCGGCGGTTCCGTCATTATCTCCCAATGTAAATCGTGAAGGTTTTCCTGTTGGATCCTCTCCGAAATCCAACAAACTCCGTATCCTCAAACCGACTTTCTTTTATTTACAAGCTAAGGCATTGCGAGATATCATGTACCACAACCCTACCTTCACCGATCTCAGTTAAACTAACCCTGAGGTTTCCCAATCTTTGTACCTCGCGAACAATACCCCTCTTTTGTATTGCCAAATGGGCCAAGCTGCCCATTGATCTCCTACTGAGTGCGTCAGCTACCACGTTGGCTTTTCCAGGATGGTAAAGAATATTAAGGTCATAATCCTTAAGCAACTCTAACCATCTTCTTTGTCTGAGATTCAAATCCTTCTCGTGGTTATGTATCGCAAACTCTTATGATCTCAGAATATGTCCACATGCACACCATACAAATAATGTCTCCATATTCGTAAGGCTAACACCACCGCAGCTAATTCCAAGTCATGAGTTGGGTAATTCTTCTCATGTATCTTCAACTGTCTAGATACATACACAATAACCTTCCCAAATCAGATCAAGACACATCCTAACCCAACTCTGAGGCATCACAATAGATCAGAACCCTTCTTGTCCCGATGGTAAGGTTGGGATGCAGTGCGAGTCAACAATTCCTTTAGTTTCAAAACTTGCTTCACATGCTTCGACCATCGGTACTTAACCGCTTTTGAGTCAACCGGTCGTGGAGCAGAAGACTAGAAAAACCTTTTACGAATCTTCTATAATATCCAGCCAAACCCAAGAAACTTCTAACCTCTGTCGGAGTGGTCGGTTTTGGCCAGTTCTTCACTGCTTCTATCTTCTGGGGGTCTACCATAATTTCATCCCTTGACACAACATGGCCCAAAAAGGCTACCTTTTCCAACCAAAATTCACACTTTGAAAATTTAGCATATAGTTTCTCCTGTTTCAAGACTTGAAGCACTACCCTCAAATGCTCTTCATGTTCTTCAACACTCTTACTGTAAATTAGGATATCATCTATGAACACGATCACGAACAAATCTAGGAATGGTTTGAAGATTCTGTTCATTAAATCCATAAAAGTCGCTGGGGCATTGGTTAACCCAAAAGACATGACCAAGAACTCATAATGGCCGTATCGGGTTCTAAAGGTTGTTTTGGATATATCATCTGAATTTATTTTCAGCTGGTGATATCCCGAACGGAGATCAATCTTGGAAAAATAGCTAGCTCCCAGAATTTGGTCAAAAAGATCATCGATTCTTGGTAATGGGTATCGGTTCTTGATCGTGACCTTATTGAGCTGCCGATAATCGATGCACATTCGGAGCGATCCGTCTTTCTTTTTCACAAACAGGACTGGTGCACCCCAAGGGGAAACACTAGGCCTTATAAAGCCTTTATCCAGAAGATCCTTCAATTGTTCTTTTAACTCCCTCAATTCAGCTGGGGCCATCCGATATGGAGGAATAGAAATGGGTCTTGTACCCGGAATTAACTCTATAGCAAACTCCACTTCTCTATCCGGAGGAAGGCTTGGAAGATCTTCAGGAAAAACCTCCGGAAAATTTCGAACAATAGGAACATCATTCACTGTTGGGGATTCTTTTTGGGTATCCACTATATTAGCCACATATGCGTACTCTACTCTGTGACTTCTCAATAACTTTTGAGCCCCAAGGTAGGAAATAAACTGACCCGAGGATATTCCAATCCTACCCCTTATAACAACTTCTGGTTCTCCGGAAAAAGTTAACCTCACTATCTTTCGCCGACAACCAATCCATACCCAAAATGACGTCGAAGTCTACCATATCAAGTAGTACTAGGTTCACCATTGTTCCCCTGCCATTCACTTCTAATGAAAAATTATTTACCACCCGAGAGGCCCAAATTGAGGCCCCTACTGGTGTCATAACCTCAAAAGGTTCACTTAAATAAGAAGGTTCTACGTGTAAATTCTTAGCAAAGCCCATTGACACATATGAAAATGTAGAGCCGGGATCGTATAGTACAAATGCAGGAATACTCGAGACTAGCAAAATATCTGTGACCACCGCATTAGATGCTTCTGCCTCATTCCTATGGGGCAAAGCGTAGAGCCGATTAGAGTTGTTGGGTTGTTGACCTCACTGACTCTGGAGGGGTTGGTTTCCCTGATTTCCCCTGTAGGCAGCTGTGGTTGCTTCTGACCTCCCCTGAATAGATTGAGTTTGGGTCCTCTTCTTGCAATCCCTGGCATAGTGGCCTGACTCTCCACAGTTATAACATGTCTTCGTTAAGAGCCGACATTCTCCATTGTGTTTCCTTTGACAAATCTTACAAATCGGCTTGTCACCTTATGTGTTAGGGTTGGTGGCCTTGTCCTTGCTACCTTGGTAATTAGACCAAATGTGCCCCTTAGGCTTGAAATAAGACTGGCCCACAGATTGGTTCGGTCCTGAAGATCCCTTACTAAACTCCCCGCTTCGATTTTGACTCGGTTGAATGATCCGACGTCCAAATCTCTTACGCGAATATTCTCTTTTTGCTTTAGCGAAACCTTCTACCTCAAAGCCATATCGACAATCGAAGATAAGTTCGATCGTTGGCTAACGCCACCACCTTCTCTCGCTATGTTCGTTTAAACCTTCTACAAATCGCTGACTCTATCCATTTCTGTAGGGACGACATGTGTGTGTATGCCGATAACCTCACGAATCGTATCATATTCTTGTACACCGCGGTCACCTTGCTTCAATTGTTCAAACTCGCCCGAGCGCATCCTTGCACGTATTAGGCATAAATTTCTCAATGAATGCCGCTCTGAACCCTCCCCAAGTCATTGGTGGTGACATCGGGGGACGATTTTTCCTAAAATTCCTCCACACCCCTGCATCATCCACTAGTCGTGCGCCTACCAAGTTGACGCCCTGCGTCTCCATGCATCCCAATGTGAACATTAAGTCTTCAACTTCATCGAGGAATACTATCGGGTCGCCGGGTCCTTCCCGAGTAAAGTGGTTCTCTTCTCCTCATAAAAATTGCCCATAGCCTATCGTGCATCGCTGAGCCTCTACACTCTCGGTCCGTGCGGTGCACCGGTCCCTGGGCCGTCTGGTTCTGGTTCGGGGCTATGACAGAGACACTAGGTGCGGGCGGAACCATGTGTGGAAATGCAGCTGTCATTAACTCTATGAGTCTATCTAGTTTTTGTCCCACCGTTTCTTGGGCCATTTGACTCTCGTTCTCTCCAACATTTTCTCCGACATTTTCTCCGCTCCTTCGCAT
Organism: Przewalskia tangutica; assembly: GCA_029844215.1. Lineage (NCBI taxonomy): Eukaryota > Viridiplantae > Streptophyta > Magnoliopsida > Solanales > Solanaceae > Przewalskia > Przewalskia tangutica. The sequence goes on along the minus strand of CM056718.1, from coordinate 135,090,113 downwards.
ACACCATTACGTCCAATCGGAGGTACATGAGCCGTGATGAACCTCCTCTTGAGCCCCCGGGATTTGTGATTCACCATTTTCTGTGAAGACAAACACACTCATATTTTAGAAGACGGAATGTCTACTCTAGCTCTTAAAATTTTCTTATAGTTCATAAGCATGCAACACCACAAGAAAACGCAGATTAACTAAACAATAATGACAACTCATAACTTGCATTAATAATGTTTCATTCCTCATATTTGAAAATATTTCATGACATTACAATACATCAGAGCATGTCATTCTATGTCATTCCCTATAGCTCTCTTACTCGAACATGCACCTACTACAACACGTTCTAAAGGGCTTAACCGCATAATTCGCCTATTCTGCTGATTGGCATTCAACTCCCTGTGAACCTTCTTCCTTGCTTCCCTTTCCATTTCGCTCATTCTTTCCCTTACTACTATTACCTGAAATAGAAATTTGGTCTAGGAACCTTCTGTAACATCTCCTCTTAGCATTTTTGCCCCTCTGAATGAGGATCGGAATTTTTCCGGGACAGAGTTGAATATTATCTGTAATATGACTCCAATCGGAAAGTTGAAGAAGGTCGGGTCGTAGGAACGCCTCTTCTGTCTACTCCTAAGCAAATACACACAAAGTACGATTGTGTCGCACATATACTCGTTAAAATCATCTCCTGAGTTCATCTTACGGCGCATGAATTCCTTCTGAGCTTGCATTTCCTTTGCCTGTTCCTCGAGTACTTCCCTCTTTGTTGGAACTCGTCTTATAATCACCATCTACACAACAATTATTGGTCAGTATAATGTTGTACAATCTTCTTCCTAACCCGCGTGAAAGATGTAGTACAAGAATCAAGTCTTGAAAAAGACTCAAGATAGGCACGAGAGGAGTATGAAAGAAGGGAAACTTTATGATGTTATTCCGTTCACTTATTACTAGGGTGGCGCGCACACCGTCGCAATAAGTAACCGTTCAAACACTCAACTCGAAGAAACTTCTTAGAATCTCCTAACCTGGTTTAGCTTTGATACCAACTTGTCACGCCCCGACTTTTCCTAAGCCTTTACTTAGGGCGTGATGGCACCTGGACAATTATTTCCCACCAGGAGCACCATTTAATTCTCTTTATTTAGAAATTTGAACTTATATTCAAATACGGAGCTATTAATAACAATAACAATAAAGAAATCTGTTTATGACTTTATTGAAAACATAACTCGAGCCCATGCTCGTGCAAATATTGTTTCTACATAGACATACTGACAAAGATTATTCTAATTTGGAAGGGAGACCATTCCACACGGGCATTTCCCGAGACACTGGAACTGACATTCTGAACCTGACGAGTACCAAGCCCGAAGCAATGGACTTGGTATGACAAGAGGCTGCGGGACGATCGCTAGCCTTGGCGTGGAGCCTTTCCTCTATCACGCTTTTCTGAAACATGTTAAATAAATAGTCAGCCCTACCATCTGGGGCTGAGTGAGAACCTTACCCTGCAATTCAAAGTAACACCACAATATTCCAAGTGCAATCACATTATAACGTAATAAGCATATTGCAAAAACATATCAGGTTACAACATTTTTAAATATGCAACAACTCCTCATAGGAAATTCTCGATTTAACTAACACTTTATTTTATCTCGTATTATACGTTAAGACATTCCCCTGCATTTCCATATGTTTATTATATTTATATATTTATGAACGCGTATTCACTTTTCATATTTATATATAGGTGAACATGTATTCATCTTTCATATTTGTTGCGGCGTGCAACCCGATCCATTATATTTATGTATTTGTGAACACGTATTCACTTTACTTTTTGTTGCGGCGTGCAACCCGATCTATTATGTTTACGTATTTGTGAACGCATATTCACTTTACGTTTTGTTGCGGCGTGCAACCCGATCCATTATGTTTACGTATTTGTGAACGCGTATTCACTTTACGTTTTGTTGCGGCGTGCAACCCGATCCATTATATATTTATATATTTATGTGAACACGTATTCACTTTTCATATTTTTCAGAAGATCGAATAAATACTATTCTCTTTCCCAACATTCTGTCAATCATACTTGTAACGATTATAACTTTTTAACCATAACTCCAACTAAGGTGTTTCTCAAGCGGAAACTAAGGTAAGACGGGGATCTTTCACTATACCAAATTTCATTTAAAACTACTTTGGGTAACTAACACAAATTTATCCTCAAAACAGCCACATGAAATTTGTTTCGGCAGAATTTTTATTAAACAGAACCCAATCTTAGAATAGTCATTAAACCCGTTCAAGCCCCATAAAATCTCAAAACGATGAGAACATAGAGCTACACGTCTCCATGCGAACCATCCTTTCATATTCTGTACAGCCCTTTCTGGATCTCGATAGATCCGAGGCAGAAACGTTAAATAGCGATAACCTTCAATCCGTAAGTCTGATAGACCTCCGTAAGGTCTCAAAATGTCCACAACAGAGAGATATAGAACTTTAATTTAGCACCAATTTTCATATTTCCCACGGATTAGTACAGTTTTACGTTTCAACGTCCTGCCCTTCTGGATTCCGATGAATCCGAGGCAGCAACTTCAAACTACAATAACTCTCAACTCGTAAGTCCGTTTTAACAACTATTTATCTATATCTGTCCGTAACAGAGAGATTTACAACCATGTAAATTTTCATATAATTCTAATAAGTAAAACTCAATAAAAACAGTTCGTAATTATGCCTTTCCGAATTTCAGTCAAATCTAAGGCATGAACTTTAAACTATGATAACTTTCAAACCGTATGTCCATTTTACCTCATTTTTGGTTCTATATGACCATAGTAGAGAGGTGTACCATTCTTCCGAATTTCATCAAATTCTAACAATTATAACTCAGTGAAATCAGTTCGTAAAGTTCATGACGCAACTAGTTGTTTAAACAATCAAAAACTCATTATTTATTTTCAACACTCAATTCTTATTCTAACATGTATTGAACTTAAAATAAAGGATGTTACCAAGAATTTCTGAGTGAGAAAATTCACTTTGTAAGCGTGAAAAAGGATTGTGGTTCGGTTGCTACAAGTGGTCTTTGCTCCTTAGTGTTCCCTAATTTTCTTGTTCTCCTTCCTCCCTTGATATTTTCCTGATTTTTTCCCTTCTTGTTCACTTGATTTTTTTCCTGATTTATATTCCTTGTACTAGGTACTTTATTTTGTGTCAAATACACTATATAAGTTGAGGTGAGTTGATGTGTTTGTATAACTTATGGGAGGTGGAATGACAAGAGTTGGAGGGGAAATGAAATGGGGGGGAGGGTAGGGACGTGCACAGCATTCATCTGCCCTTTTGTTTTTGTTTTTTTTCTTTCTTATTTTCATTTTATCTATCTATTTATCCAACTTTAACACTAACTCTATCCCATGCAATTTATTCTTTGTTTTCTTATATATATATATATATATTTTTTTATTAAACCAACCAACAACTATTATTATTATTATTATTTTTTTCGGACTTTACATATATTTACCAAAGGACTTCCCAGACAGTTATTTCTTGACTTCAGATCCAGTCTCAGCGTCCTGCCTCTTCCCGCTCCGACTGAGGGGGTGTGTAAACATGTATATTATAGAAATAATTATATCTCTATCCATAATTAGAATATTTGCATATATTGTGTAAATATAATTATGGTAAGACTAGGATTCCTCTTTTGTATAGGTTTAGGATTCCTATTGTATAAGGGATGAACATTATACTCTATATATACTTTAATATTAATGAAAGACTAGAGAGATTAATATCATCTTACAATATTCATCTACCTTCATAACTCAAATTCAACTGAGATACTTCTAATTCCATTTCTACAAGATTTCTGCCCTTTTTCTGGTGGTGCAGAAATCTTTTATGAGTTTGAGTTTGAAATTCTACCACAGCCCATTATATTTACTTGGTTCAAAATATTATTTGTATTTTTTAGTGAATATATATATATATATATATATATATATAGATTAAAACTAAATCAAAACTATGGAATTCGGATGAATCTATAACTTATAAGTTGTAAACTAAAGTCTGCCCCCGTTTCCTTGTGAAACTATATTCTTTCCTTCTGCATTTGATATTTTTCTGAATTAAAGTTCATCCCAATATTAACCTTATTCCTCTGCATTTCTTTAGCAAAAAGCATAGCATAAAAGTCTATATATGGCACCAATTCACACAATTTCTAGGAGTAAAAACTAAGTTATAGACCATAAAATATGTGCTATTATTCATTGTTAACTAATGAAGTTCCACAACTTGTTAATTTGTTACTTCTTCATTTCTTATAAACCAAGGCTCTAAAGTTGACAAGCAATGAACCAGTTTTGGTGCTCTCAGTAAAGTCTTCTTCAAATCATCTTGGAATATTTAAACACTGAGAAATTTACCATAACTATTACCAGATATTTTGCTTATTCCGCACTTTAGTCTGAATTCTACTATATAAAGCTCATTAAACAAGACAATCAGCATGAAATACCTAGCAATATCTATTACAAAATAGAGCTATGGCTTCTAATTTTCTTGGAACTTCATGCATTACCATTTCCTCCCCTTCCAAATTTTATCATAAACCAACCCCAATTTTCGTCCGTACAAAACGTATCAATAACTTCAAGGTGAATTACAAAATAAAAAATAGCACCATCAATCATGACGATGAAGGAAAATATTCTTCAGGGAAACTTGACCGAAGAAATGTCCTCCTTGGTCTAGGAGGGCTCTATGGAGCGGGAAATCTTATCGGTATATCCAACGAGCCATTTGCCTTAGGGCTACCAGTACCACCCCCTGACCTTTCAACATGTAGCACAGCTAGTCTTCCTGATGGTTCACCAGTACCCTTCAGTTGTTGTCCACCATTCCCAAAAGACCTTAGTAATATCCCTACTTACAAACTTCCTAATGTGTCTAAAGTCAAAATTAGACCAGCTGCACATAATGTGACTCAAGAATACATAACCAAATACTCCACTGCCATTCAAAGAATGAAGGAATTGGACAAAGATGATCCATTGAACTTCATGCAACAAGCCAATATCCATTGTGCTTATTGCAACACCGGTTACAAAGAACTAGGGTTTTCCGGGGTACCGTTACAAGTTCATTTCTCGTGGCTATTTTTCCCTTTCCATAGATGGTACTTGTACTTCTTCGAAAGAATTCTTGGTTCATTAATTGGCGATGACACATTTGCTTTGCCATTTTGGAACTACGATAGTCAAGCTGGCATGCAAATGCCATCTTTATACAATGTTGTTAATTCACCCTTGTACGATCCCAGTCGCAACCAAAATCATTTCCCTCCTAATGTCATCGACTTGGGGTTCACTACCATAGACCTTGATGCTTCTGATGAACAAAAAATTAACAATAATCTCACCATAATGTATCGACAAATGCTCACGAATGCCCCTTGTCCACAACTATTTTTTGGAAACCCTATACGTGGAGGAGAACAACCTATTCGCGGTATGGGTACTATTGAGAATATCCCACACAATGCTGTGCATAGATGGGTTGGTAATCCAAATAATAAGTTTAGGGAGAATATGGGGACTTTTTATTCAGCTGCTAAAGATCCCATTTTCTATGCTCATCATGCCAATATTGACAGAATGTGGACAATTTGGAAGACTTTAGGAGGAAAACGCCACGACTTCACTGACAGGTAAGTGTGATCGTTTCATCTAAAATCTTTACTATTTGATTATATTATGTGTCGACAATTCCCCTCATATTTCTTCTATCTCAATTTCTGTGACACAATTTCTTTTAATATGTCCAAAAAAGAATATCATCTTTCTATATTTATAAGTAATTAAACTTTAAAGTTCTCATTTTACCCTTAATTAAATAATTTATAGCTACAAATATCTTATAAGGCTTGCTTTTAGACCATATAAGTTTCAAAAGTCTTCATTTTTCACTTAAATTTTGTATTCGGTCAAATAATGTCACATAAATTGAAAAAGAAGAAATACCATGCTATTGAAGTGCATTATTTCATCTAAAATCTAATTGTTTTAGAGAGCATATTTTTAATTATTTAATTTTACTCCGTCTACGTAACAGGGATTGGTTAGATAGTGCCTTCTTGTTCTACGATGAAAACCGCACCCTCGTCAAAGTGACGATCCAAGATTGCATAAATAATGAGAAATTAGGATACAAATACGAAGACGTGCCTATTCCATGGAAGAATTTCAGGCCAGTTCCACGTAAACAAAAGGTTAAAAAGAACACCAAGAGCGTCAAACCAGCTGCAAAAATCTTCCCTTCTAGATTGAACAAAACATTGTCATTTTCCATCCATAGACCCAAAATCTCAAGGACTCTTCAAGAAAAGCACATCGAAGAGGAACTTCTCGTCTTCAACAACATGATATTCGACGAAAATGAATACATAAGATTTGATGTTTTCATCAACGAGGATGAAGGGGTGAAGGCAAAGGTTCTAGATAGGGCTGAGTATGTTGGTGGCTTCGCGAACTTGCCACATAAGCATGATGGCGCGGCTAGTGGGCAGAACACAGCAGCCACAAGTACTACTACTCCAGCTACTATGAGTTTGGCTATTACTGAGATTTTAGAGGATTTGGGGCTTGAAGATGAAGAAGAGATTGTTGTTGTTGTTGTTCCACATTATGGAGGCAAAGAGATTACGATTGGAAGTGTTGAGATTAACACTCTTGCTTGTGCAAATTGAAGTTCTCAGCATTATCATGTGTTACTCTCTTTTCTGTTTTAGTTGTTTGTCTGATTGTGTTGTTTTTTAAGCACTTTAGTGCATTTCTGGTTTTACGTTTATGTATTTCTTAATAAAGATGTGTTGCATGTACTCCTCAATTACTAATAATATATAAATAGTCGTTACAAAATCACGTATCTGTTAAATGTGATGTGTATGATATTGAATGAGTTACAGAAATTAGATTAGGACGAGAAAATTCTCTGTCCTTAGGATAATATTAGCCCCACTATATGCTGATGGGATTGACTTGCTAATTTACCCCCAAAATTTCCTAATCTTAGAACGAAATTTACAGCAACTTATTCGTTCTTCATGAACATGAATTGCTTGAAAGAAGAAAGGTATTCTCTATAGGAAGAAGAAAAAGAAGCAACAAGAACTTATCTTCAATTGACTTTGATTCTCAATTCTGAAGATGTTAATCTTGTTAATGTTATGTTATATCTGTCCAACAAGTGATTAACATGCTATTTATAGCATATAAAACGTCCCAAAGGCATCCCTTAGACCAAAGGTTGTGATCTATGGGAAGAGACACAACTTTTGGCATTCTGGAATTTTTCCGTTGGATTAGAGCCGCGGCCCTAATTCATTTTTTTAATTCCAGTAGCTTACTGCCCATTAAGAGCCCCGGCCCTTCGTTCAAGAGCCCCGACCCTTTGTTCTGCCAAAAATTCCAGTGACTTACTGGAAGTATAGAGTCGCGGCCCTTCCATCAGGAGCCGCGACCCTTCGGCCAAAATATCATAATTTAATTTAACCACTTGTTTTCTTCTTCTTCCATACATTCAACTTTCTAACAAACACAATTGAAGACTATATACAACAATCCCCCACTTAGTCTTCAATTTTAACAAAAGTGCTTAGATGAAAGTATATTGCGATTTGAACTTTCACTTAGTCACAGTTCTTCAAAATCCTAACGAAATTAATGGCGGCCTAAAGCGTTTGAGCCAAAATTCCTTATGCTAGAATCGGAAGACTGAACACACAATTATTCTTTTCCATGTTCATATTGAGGTAGCACCATTATGGCCATGTGCTCCACCTGGTTTCATAGACATTTACAAAAGTTCGACCCAAAACTCTTGTTAGAAGCGGCACCACTTCTTATATCTATATAGGTGAAATTCTTCCACTACCTGAATTTCATTAAGAGTATATTACTCACCCTATAAAACATACACTAGAACAATAGTTACACTAGTGTGACCTAATCAGTCATCAACAACTTTTATTACCACATTTAACCTTTTAACCATGGGTATTCATAGGAAAAAGATTGGGTTTTCATTGTTGCTGATTAATTCAAACTGGTTGCAAGCTCATTTCTTGACTTGTTCCATAAACCATTTCTCTTGGAAGTCCTTTAGTAAAAGGATCTGTCAAATTGTTATAAGACCTTACATAAATCACAGTTACAATCCCGTCGGATATTAACTGTCTCACATACGCATGTCTCAAACTGATGTGTCTAGACTTACCATTATAAATCTTATTATAAGCTCTAGACATAGTTGTCTCACTATCACAGTGCAAAGAAATGGCTGACATCAGTTGTGGCCACAACTTTATATCCAATAACATATTTCTCAGTCACTCTGCTTCTTTGTCTGCTGCCCCCAAAGCTAAAAATTTAGCTTTCATGGTAGAATGTGTGATACATGTCTGTTTCTTTGAGGCCCAAGAAACAACACCACCACCGAGCATAAAATCCAACCACTTGTGGATTTATTATCTTCATCACTAGATATCCAACTAGCATCTGCATATCCCTCAAGTACATCTGGAAAATTTCCATAATGCAAGGCATAACTTTTGGTTCTTTTCAAATAACCAAAAATTCTTCTAATTGCTCGTCAATGTTCTGTACCCGGATTACTAGTAAATCTAGAAAATTTGCAAACTGCAAATGCAATATCAGGTCTAGTACAATGTGTAGCATACATCAAGCTACCTATTGCACTAGCATACTCTAGCTGAGCCACATATCTTCCACTGTTCATACTAAGTTTGCATGATATTTCATATGGAGTGTTAGCTTCCTTGAAGTTTAAATGTTCAAATTTCTTAAGCATCTTCTCAACATAATGAGACTGACTCAAGGAATAACCCCCACTATTTCTTCTAACTTTGATACCCAATATGGTATCAACCTCATTTAAGTCCTTCATTTTGAAACAGGAACTCAAATAGACTTTGACTTCATTTATGTCATTTATGTTTGTTCCAAAGATTAACATATCATCTACATAAAGGCACAAGATTACACCATAATCTTTTGTAAACTTAGAATATATACACCTGTCAGCAGAGTTATGTATAAAACCATTAGACAAACAGCATAATCAAATTTCTCATGTCATTGCTTCGGAGCTTGTTTTAAACCATACAATGTTTTAACTAACTTACAAACTTTATGTTCATAACCCTGAAGGACAAAACCTTCAGGTTGTCTCATGTACACCTCTTCATCTAAATCACCATTTAGAAAAGCAGTTTTTACATCCATTTGATGAATATGCAAATCATACAGAGAGGCTAAAGCTATTAATATTCTTATAGATGCAATTCTAGCCACAGGAGCATAAGTATCAAAATAATCTACTCCTTCCCTTTGGCTAAATCCTTGTCCAACAAGCCTAGCTTTGAAAACTTTGATTCATTCATTATACACACTTTTCTTTACCCTGAAAATCCACTTACATCTTATAGCCTTTGAACCAGGAGGCAAGTCTGACAAAACCCAAGTCTTATTAGCCATTAAAGACTCCATCTCGTCATCTATTGCTTCTTTCCAAAAGGTTGAATTTCTAGATGCCATTGCTTATTGAAATGTCTTTGGGTCATCACTTTCATTCTCAACATTTAGAACGGTTTGGATTTTATTGGTAACAACTTCTCTATTTCCTTCCACAAGAAAGGAAATTGCTTGGGAATTTATGAAATCTGAATCCAAATTTTTCTTCTTTCTAACTCTTACACTCCTTCTAAGTTCACTAAAAATATTAGGATTTAACCTATCATTGTTAAGAGAAGTATTATAACTTGTTTCTGTTTGAGGTATTTGCAAGGACTCATTAACACGGTTGCAATCACTCCGGAACTTATTCTCAAAGAACTCTACGTCTCGAGATTCCACAATTACATTTGAGTCTAAGTCTAATAGCCTATATGCTTTTGAATTTTCTGCATATCTTACAAATACACTTTTCAAAGCTCTTTGGCCTAATTTAGTTTTCTTAGGATCTGGGACCTTATAATAGGCTAAGCACCCAAACTTTAAAATAACTAATGTTAGGTTTTCTTCCTTTTCAAATTTCATATGGTTACAGTTTTATCTTCTTGGAAGGAATTCTATTATGTACATGACATGCAGTTAGTAAAGCTTCACCCCATAAGTTCATAGGTAAGTTTGAGTTAACAATCATTACATTCACCATATCAACTAGAACTCCATTTTTTCTTTCTGCCACTCCATTTTGTTGAGGTCTATAGGGTGCACTAACTTGATGAACAATGCCATTATCTTCACAAAACGAAGTAAATTCAGTAGGAAAATATTCTCCACCCCTATCACTTCTCAAGATTTTCAGTTTCTTATCTTTTTGTGTTTCTACCATAGATTTGTAAACTTGAAATATGTCAAAAGCTTGATCTTTTGATTTTATTAACTAGACATAGGTAAATTTAGAACAATCATCAATGAAAGTAATAAAATACCTACATCCACCTCTAGTTAAAACACCATTTAACTCACAAATATCAGAACGTACAAGTTCTAAAATTTCAGATTGTCTATCAACCTTTGGAAAAGGTTTTCTTTTCATTTTCGCTTGAACACAAACTTCACATTTTTCTTTATGCTCATTGCTATAAGAAATAATTTCGTCTTTGCACATATATTTCATTGTTTGATAATTAACATGTCCCAAACGATTATGCCAAAAATTAAAAGTTGTACTTTCTATATTAAAACTTAAATCAAAAGATTGCACACAAGAACAATTGGAACTTTCATCTTTATTGATACTTAGTTTGAACATTCCATCGGTTACATAACCCTTTCCCACAAAGGCACCAGCCTTAGGCAGGATGATCTTATCGGACTCTATTACAACTTTGAGTCCTTTCTTACATAGCACAAAACCAGAAACCAGATTCTTCCTAATGAAAGGAACATGCAGTACATTAGTCAAAACAACTTTCTTTTCAGAAGTGAACTGGAGTATAAGTTCCAAGAACCTTGCTAGTATGATGGTCTCCCAACAGAATTTCATGACCATCCACTGCCTCAGTGTAATCTTTGAAGAGTGAGCAATTGTTGCAAATATGGGTGGTAGCACCAGAGTCATACCACTAATCATCACTTGTAGTGATTCCAGCCATGTGCAACTCTTGGACCATTTCAATATGCATCTCAGAAAGCATGGCAATGATCTCATTGGTATTTGCTCAACAACATTAGCAATCGTCTTCTCTTCAGTGTTCCTTTTCTGGTTTTGATTATGATCCTTCTTAGTGTTCCTGCAGAAACGTTTGAAATGACCTTTCTTGCAACAATTGTAACAAACGATTTCAGACATGTCCTTCTTAACCTTTTTATTCAGGTTAGAAGCATTGGAGTAAATATTTGTCTTTCTCTTACCCTTTAGATTCTTCTGAGTAACATAGTCCACTTTAGAACTAGAAGCACCATTCAAAACCTTCTCACGATTTCGAGTTTCCTCTTCAATTTGTAAGTGTTTTTGAATCTGTTCTAAAGTGAACTCCTCAGAAGTGTGCAACAACTTCTTCCTGTAATTATTCCAGGAAGGTGGCAATTTGGCAATAATTTCTCCAACAATTAACTTTTTCGATATGGTTATGTCCAGGTCTTTAAACTTAGAAATCAATATCAGAAATTCATGCACTTGATCAAGTATAGAAGTGCCATCAACCATAGAAAATTCAAAGAACTTAAAAGTAACAAACTTATCTTTCCCTTGTTTTTCTGCATCATTTGAACTCCAGGGACTTCCACATCTCCTTTGCAGACTGAATCGGAGTGTAGAGATCATACAGACGATCAGAGAGGAAGTTCAGAATAAACCCGCTGCACATCGTTTCATCTTCGACACGCTTCTTGCGTTCTGCTATCTTTTCTTCAGTGTCATCGTCTGCTGATTCTGCCAAAGCCCCCAAATTCGGATCTAGAATATAGAAGATCTTCAAAGCAGTGAGTAGGAACGACATCTTCTCTTTCCAACGTAGGAAATTGGTTCCATCAAAATGATCTAGTTTCACAGTATCATTACCAAACATCTTCATAATGTTCTCCATAATATTATCCTAATATTGTTAGAAAATGTGATGTGTATGATATTGAATGAGTTACAGAAACTAGATTAGGACGAGAAGATTCTCTGTCCTTAGGATAATATTAGCCTCACTACATGCTGATGGGATTGACTTGCTAATTTACCCCAGGATTCCCTAATCTTAGAACGAAATTTACAGCAACTTATTCGTTCTTCATGAACATAAATTGCTTGAAAGAAGGAAGATATTCTCTATAGGAAGAAGAAAAAGAAGCAACAAGAACTTATCTTCAATTGACTTTGATTCTCAATTCTGAAGATGTTAATCTTGTTAATGTTATGTTATATCTCTCCAACAAGTGATTAACATGCTATTTATAGCATATAAAACGTCTCAAAGGCATCCCTTAGCCCAAAGGTTGTGATCTATGGGAAGAGACACAACTTTTGGCATTCTGAAAATTTTCCGTTGGATTAGAGCCGCGGCCCTTGAAGGAAGAGTCGCGACCCTAATTCATTTTTTCAATTCCAGTAGCTTACTGCCCATTAAGAACCCCGACCCTTCGTTCAAGAGCTCCGACCCTTCGTTCTGCCAAAAATTCCAGTGACTTACTAGAAGTATAGAGCCGCGGCCCTTCCATCAGGAGCCGCAACCCTTCCATCAGGAGCCGCGGCCCTTCCATCAGGAGTCGCGGCCCTTCGGCCAAAATATAATAATTTAATTTAATCACTTGTTTTCTTCTTCTTCCATACATTCAACTTTCTAACAAACACAATTGAAGACTATACACAGCAGTATCACGTAAGTTACAATATTTTGATTTTTGAGTAACGTAGAAAATATGAGCACCTTGCTAGCTATTACAACTGATTAAGCTAGCTACATTAATTTCGAAAAAGAGATATTAATAAGGGTCAATAGCACTTTTGATCCCTGAATTATTGATTGATTTTGCTTTTAGGGTGTGTTTGGTGTGAAGAAAAAAGTTTTTCATAGAAAATGTTTTTTAGAGAAATAAGTGGTTTTTTTTTTATTTTTTTAGTATTCGATAAGTAAACAAAATATATTATCCTAAAAGCATTTGTATATAATCATATAGACAGATACTATAGGAGGTAAGTGTCACTACCCAACCCGGAGGGCCATGACGGACACCCGGGCCTTACTTGTCGAGTACCACTAATTATATATTTACCATCTAACCGTAATTAAGCATGTGCCACGAGGGTTGTCACGAAGTAACATGCTGACACATAGAAACAATAAACTGAAAAGGAGCTACGTAAAATTGGAAAGGAGCTACGTAAAATCCTGCAAAAAAAAGAACCCAACCTATGTACATATACATACTAAGTCCGACAAGTACATACACGACTACTATACATGACTAATATATTTAGAACAACTATTTACAAACCTCTAAAGAGTACGTGACTTCATAAGGTCGGGACAGAACCCCGCCATACCCATATGCATATGCGAAAATATCGTATCAAGATTAGACTGCTACTCCGGAACAAGTGGAGTACTCCAATATCTGTTGAACCAGCAACATATTAGTGTGAACCATCACCCTGTATACTTGAGCCTTCGGGCATGAAACGTAGCGTCCCCCGACAAAAGAGACGTCAGTACAAATGATGTACCGAGTATGTCAGGCATGAAAAATAGCATAATAGAGACATGAAAGTAACATGAGACAAGAAATAACCAATCAGTAGAGAATGCCTCTGAGGGCCATAATATGCGTAAGTGTCATACTTGTGCAGAATGCCTCTGTGCTATAATATGCCTAAGTATCATGCACAATGAGGTCATACATATACATATGTGTATATAACATCATCAAGCCTCTATGGGAATCCCATCATATCATACAAGCCTCTGTGGGCATAATCATCATCATCATATAACAGCTGATCAGGTGGTGATGCGTATATAACGTTGTATCCCTTTTCCCATACCTCATACATATATAATGCATACCATATAGTAGTGTATATAACGCCTTTGAAGTCAAGGTTTATACATGTATATATAATGTATGAATGATAATAAACACTATGAGTCTATCGGAGTGACGTAAGATCGTTGCACCTCTGATTAATATTATGGAACTAACATATAAATAGACCTTTCATTGTGAGTCAATAAGACAAGATATACATGAATCAATAAACTTCTTCAATTGAATGAATGACATATTCATTTATAGCTTTCAAGAGTAGAATTACTTTGGACGGACATTCGTTTACGTTCTCTTACATACGGGTCATGTCAAAAGAAGGAAGAGTTAGCCTTAACATACCTTTGAATCGACTCTTTACGATGATGATGGAATCAACCTCCTTTACAAATTAATCTTAGTTTTCCTCTTGCGAACTTTCTATCACATTACTTCACTACGAAGTAATCTTTAATTTACTATAATCCGGAGAAAATCATGTGGGCATGATTTCTAATGTCGCTCTTTGTGTTTGCTTAAATCGTTGAATTTGGTATTCATATTTTGTCGAAAGCAATATACTTTAGCTCCTAAAAATAAGAGAGGGTGGAACGTTACTGCTAAATGATTTTTACTCATATGTCATATTGTTGCCACTATTCACGTTACAAGTCAAAATAATGGACTTAACTCTATACAATAAGTAGGCATGCATGTGTTTCTACCCTTTTTACACGTGTACTGATATACACCTACATATATTCATAAATCACTTACACTTATTGAAGAAACCATTTCGACAATTTAGTCATCTACTATTATTCCTCATAATGCCACCTATACCAATTAGTGCATAGTCACTTAATGTTATTTCACGTATTGACACATGGAAAAGGTGATGCCACATTACTTATTCACTGATTCATTTAATTATATACATACTTAATTTTTTAATCTCAAATCACTTGAATAAAAAACATTTTTACCACACCTGAAATACTATCATAATTATGTGATATAACACTAGTATATATCCTCTTTCGGTATACATAAAATATTAATCCTAGTTATTATTGTCACACTTTTAAATCTTAAATTATTTCGGGACTTCCTCATTTTTAGTACTAAGTTCTTTATTTGCGCACATGAATATGACATAAATCCTCCAAGACTTAAGTCTACTTGCATACGTCTAGTTGTTCAAACCATCGCCTGAAAGTACGGAATGTTACATCGTTTCCCCCTTAGAAACATTCGTCCTCGAATGTTGGGTGATATATCTAAGGATTCTAGTCCTCAACAAATCGAACTATCTGGATCCTCGTCATATAGCCAGAAAACACAACCACCGCTTCACAGGGCTATGTAATATAACATACATCATTATATCTGTTGACACCCAATTTTGACCCTCCCGTCCAGCCATTAACTATAAAATTACACTAATTTTGTAAAATAATTTTTTAGGATTTTTTTTAATAAAATGCAGCGAATAAAACATTAAATACATGCATAAATAATTAATTTAATAATGGCATCGCATCTTACGTAGAGTTTCAAGCACTTAGAGTCTGGCGCCCGCATTAATTAACTTTAAGCTTTGTCGTAATTCTTAAATAATTAATAAATGCATAAAATAAATAATTTAGCGACAACGTCGTGTCAGGTAGCATAGCCGCATTTATTAGTAATCATTTGTAATTTAAAAATCAATTTTAATCTGATATATGCATTTAATAGCACCGCATTTATAAAGCTTTAAACGATTCTTAAATATCATACTCGCATTTAGCATTTAAGTAATTTAATCTAGACTCAATTTTAATTTTAATTTAACTTCGCAATAATGCAATAATAATATTTTAATAGCGCCGCATTCTAGAGCATTAAGCATTAATTAAATAACACGCCCGCATTTATTATGGTAATTAGACTAATTTAGCACCTAAATAATTAGACTAATTTAGCACCTAAATAATTTAACTAAATCAAATAATCTAATCCTAATTAATTAAGCACCTAAATAATACCCCCAGCCCACATTGCCCTAGCCCGCTACCCAACCCAATTACCCGAAGGCCCAGCACGCCCAGCCCTTATTCCCCTCAATCCAGAAGCCCACACGCCTTTCACCTTCATTTTCCCAGCCCTCTGCCCATCGTCCCTCCAACAAACAAAAAAACCCACCTTTCAGAACCTAACGAAACCCTAAGCCCTTCAATCGCCGCCTTCACCTCACGCCTTCGTCGCCGTGATTCTCGCCTGAGAATCCGGCGACTTCTCCCTTACTTTCCTTTACCCATGCACGAAGCCAGCCCTTCTTACCATAGATAAACCGAATCCCTACACAAATACCTCAAATCGCCCTTTTATGGTAAGAACCTTCGACGAATCAGTAACAAATCAATACGAAATCGCAGTAAGAAATCAAGCCTAAATCAGCACGAATCTCGTCCAAAATAAGGAGCGAAATATCCCATTAATGGTAAGAAACACCTCGCGGATCAACCCTTACCAAAGCTTTTAATGCAGTCCAAATCGCACCTAATTGAGAACCCAATTGGAAGCTATATAAACCAATCTCTATACACTTGATTTTCATGGAGAAATCGAGAGAGAACAGGCAAGAATCATTCGAAGTTAGCATTCTAGAACAGATAAATCAGAACCCTCAAGCTCTTTTTTTGAAGTTTCATCCTTTCGCATAACCGCAATAAAACTTCCGAGTGAACCGACGACTTGATACGTGGCCTCGGTTCGCTGCCCGGAGAAGGTATAATCAACCCTTTTTTTCTTTAATTTCGATTTACTGTATGGTGGCCCAAAACTGTTTGTATAGTTTCTGTATTGACAATATGCTTACTGCGTCGTTATGTAAAATTATCTGTTGATCTATCAACATGGGTTTTTCGCACATTTGTTTGTTAGTCTAACGATAGTCGCGTCGAGGTGGTGTCGTTAAGATAAGTGTGGTGGTTTAGCCTTATGCCTTGTCTGCACGCAATTTAAGCCTTATTTACTTCGTAAAGGCATGGTATTAATCATTTCGACTAATCTGTTAAATTGGCTTTGAAATAATAAAAATGTCAGGTTTGGTTTGTTTTAGCCAAATTTGGTTTGTTTAAGTAGTGATGGTGTCCACAGCACATCTGGGTCAAAGCCTTTACCAGCATATGTACCAATTCAGTCTGTTCTCTAAAAATAGTCATCTTGTCTATGTTTGAAGTCTGCATCCCCCTTTTAAGGCATTTTTAAGACTGCTCTGTCCCTTGATAATACTGTAGGGAGGATGGACATAGAATATGGCCTCTGACAGCAAGTCATCCAGCGTAGGATCATCTATGTCTTAGGTTAATTGATTTCCTTGTTTGCATCATGTCTAGGTTTATCTAAAGGGTGAATAAACTCCTCCCATAAGGACACTTTCATTGGTATTTTATTTTGTTTCTCTATTGGTTCTGCCCAAATAACTCAGTTTGGGTCATATTTGGATCTTGATAATGTGTTATTGAAGTGTTGCACAAATCTATATCTCTTGGTTTAAGAAATGCCCTGTTACGGATAGTTCACTTTGTACTTTAAAGTATTGTTTGACCATTCTGTAAGCCTATTCTCTCTCTTGTAAGTTTTACATGTCCATGGGATGCACAACACCCCACTATCTGTGTCTGTATGTTTGAAATTCCCCATATTCCTTCAAATATATGATTAAGTAGTACGATGGGGAATCCAGCATGTTTGCACAAGTCATGAATCAATTATAATCTGTGTTTGAGTCCAACATGTTGTTTCAGACGAAGAAGGTCATGTCTGCCTGCTTATGACGTAACCACAGGAAATACTAGAATGACTTGAGGGGTTTATACATGGTTTGATTATTTGATTACTGAGCTATTTAATAGTTATTGGGTCTGCCTTCTCTGTCCTGTTTTTCTGTTTCAAAAAGGAATCAAAAGAGGGGTGTGTTTGGGTCTTTTTTTTACGATCTCGTCACATCTTGAGGTTCTATTAAAATATGTTTGATTGTTGATATGGGCCGAAAGGAATTGGTTTATACATATTTAAAATTTACGTCAAATGTTTGTTTATTACCAAATAAAATTTGGGCATGTACTAATCTTTATCATTTTTTTTTACATGAAATGCACCGGAGCAACAAAGAGTCTCATAGCGGGACTCATTGTGACAAACGCGAAGACCCACATCTACATGCATTTATCCTCGCATCAGGAATTCTAAGCCAGAGGCGAAATGACTTCGCCATTCCTCGAGTCATCTTATTATTTTTACCCCGCCCCCTATTCATTTATTTGTTGTAAATTATATGTCTAACGCTACATTAATTAGTAGGATATTCACAATAGTTAAACCTTGAACCAATAGACTATAAAGTAGCTTGACATTAGAAATTTGCCTCCCCCCCCTTTTAAGTTAATTATTTTAGCCTGCTTGAGTTATAATCAAACTATTTAGTAAGCCTCCACTCACATAATTATTTAGGTAGTCAAAGCATTATTAGTTACTAAATCCTAACATGAGAAAATCATTTTTTATAAACTCCTAGTAGCACTCACATAGAAAAAAATTTATTTCACAAGATCGTTAAGCCTTCGCATAATACACATTGTCATATCCTATAAGCATATATTTTGTCATAGCAGATTTTGCATTAGTACCTCCATATTATACTTTATAAGATAAATTTCGTACGTTTTTTTTTTTTTTACTTCATAAATGCATGTTTTCAACTAGAACTAACTTTATATATTTCTTATATTTTATGTTAGTTAAAAATACATCTGTTACTTACAAATATCTTTTGCTCACATACTTTCAAAACATGCATTCTTAGCAACAATAATTAACCCTAGGTTTGAACGGACAACCGCGAGTTAGCGGATCATTTAGGGTGCCTGACCCCTTCCCTTTAGGATAATAAAGAACCCTTACCCAGAATCCCATTAAGTTTAACAGACCATAAAAATGGAGTTAGTGTTGACTTTAACCTAGTTGACATTTAGGTGTCCTAATTCACCCAATTAATTAGGTGGCGACTCCGCGAACCCTTAGCATTTTTAGCACCCTTTTATATTTTAGCACCCTTTTAATATGATTCCCTTTATTTTTATTTTTTCTAACCTTTTTATTTAAGCAGGAGTTTAGAAAATGTCGCGGTCGAAAAAGGGCGCGACAGAGATGGCGACTCCGCTGGGGATTTTAGGTTCTTGACCATAACAAACCTAGGTTTATTATTGCTTAGCTTTATTTGTTTGTTTTAAATGCCTTAAAATTGCTCGCTTAATTTTGTATGTTTAACTGTTTAATTGCTATTTGTTTTTACTGCTTTCCTTAAACTGGCATTCCGCTCATATTTCTTCCACTCTGGAAAATTCACACTATCACACACAACACGCGGGTGTGCTTCGCGCACCTGCAAATTTCTTTCAAACACCCACATTTAAGAGAGTTGGTATTTTGCGCGGAGAATCCGGTCCAACCGGTGGTCGCGTAGCCTTCTCACTCGAGTTGTCCGCTCGGGAACCTTGCGTCTAGAAAAGCCAAATCTTAGAAACTTAAGATAGAGCTATACCACCCTTATTTTAGAGCATGCATGCATTTACCTTAGGTGGATCGGTCCTTGGCATCGACACCACAATTAGGAAGACACCAAGCTCGTCGACGGGTTTCTCAACCCAACGACCAACCAGCATATTATGTGTCGCATAATCATGATAGATTTATCCAAGCCAAAAGACATGCCCAAAGTTGGAAATAACAAGTCTATTTTTATTTTATTTTTTAGCATTTGTATCATAACATGGATCATATAAGAATGGTTAGCGGAGTTCCTAACAAGCTAAGAGTATGGTGGGAGGATTTCGACATCAGCAGTCAGACTATGATTAGGAAGAAGTTGGGGTGTCTCATCTCACTATTTGGTATTTCGCCAGATCCGCATTTGATCCGAGCTTTGATCCGGTTTTGGGATCCAGACAGAGTCGTTTTCAGGTTCAAGGATTTCGAAATCACTCCTACATTGGAAGAAGTGCATTATTTCACCAGTCTAGTTTACCAAGGTAGAAAACAGATTATTCCCAACAGCCAATCAGGGAAGAAATTTCTCCGCTACATGGGTCTCAAGAATACTAAGGAATTGCGTTGCTTCGAGAACAACTGGGTGTCTCTTGACTATCTTTACGAGAGGTATGGACGTAATAACGCTTACAAGACATGCAAAACAGAATTCTCATGCACTCTACGCCATTGGCAGAACAGCGCCCTATTGCGTTCATCGCCGCTTACTTGGCACCTTGATTTTTCCTCTTGAATATGGCAAGATAAGTACTTGCATATGTTCCGTAGCCAGGTCACTTTTCGAGGGAATCGACGGCGCACAACCCACTTTAGTTCCTATGATTTTGGCAGAGATATTCCGAGCTCTTGGGAAGTGCAAAAGAGGCCAAACAAACTTCTTTGAAGGTTGCAATCTTATCTTACAAAGGTGGGCCATGGAGCATCTTTACCAACGGTCAAATATGACGGATGTTTGTTTCAGCGCATCTTATAAGATCGACAGCTTCTATGATAGGACGAAACGGTTTGTGTCCCCGGTCGGCGCCAAAGATTGGTACAAGTTTTTGACATCCCGTACCCAGGATCAGATCCAGTGGAAATACCCTTTGCTCCCTCACAAGGCTGAAGCCTTTATACGTGGTAAAGAATTGTACTATATTGAGCTTATTGGTCTAAAAGGTCTGCAACCGGACGCCTCACGCGCTCGACAATTCGGCCAAGAACAGATAATCCCACTCCGATCGGACATGGGAGTTTCGGAAGTTACATTTGGACCAGACTTTATCGTGCCTCGAGCTAGACAAATTTTGAAAGAATGGGACGACATTAACAAAATAGACATCGGAGATGAACAAGCAGGGCACACACCTGAGTATCAGACATGGCTGCAAGAGGATCACATCAACACAACCTACGACCCGAGAGGAGCAAGGTTTGAGGACATGGACACAAGCAATAGAATGAAGAATAATCAACTCGAGAGAAGGTCATCACCCGGACATGTGGGCCCTAATGCACGATGCAGTACAATACTTGGAACAGGCAGGGGCTATACCAAAGAAGACCTAAGCTTCACTATCACAGCGACAACAGAGTTATTTAGTTTGAGATTTTCATTGTTTTTCTTATAAAGTGTCATTTCAATTAACTTTATTTCCAATAAAGGCATTTCGATACAATGGCTTGGGTGCATCTAACATGACTTTGCATATATGGCGTTTAGGCCTACCTGCGCACAAAGAGGTCCCCTTTGCGTATTAGGAAGCGTTTGGATGTCTTTGTGTGCGATATATACGCTACATACTTGCAAATTATGTTCTTATGCTAACACCGTTTGTTGCATCTTTTTAGAAAGATTTATCATCTTGCCAAAGGGTCGGTTCGTATTTGACTCAACAATGTCGGAGCATCCACACTTCACCAGATCCAAGGCAAGAAATGACGATATGATCGGCCTGTGGCGCCCGAAACGGTTTGGGAATTATTCTGTCGGTAAACGAAACTTGAAGGAGGAATATCACGATCGGGAAGAATGTATTGCTCACCGCCGCAATGATTGGCGATATGCAGTTGAGATGGAGAGGCTACGGAATCGACCAACCTATCCATCGTTTGAATACCCTATGCGAGCAAAGCGGCCACTATCTCGACCACCCCGCATCGACCTCCACCACCACATATCCCCAAAACTCCCACAAAGGCCGCGATCGACCCAATCGCCTCGCCCACCAATCATCAACCTCACCTTCAAAATGATCCTCCCATCGCCCGTACCTCGCCCGCCTACTCACTTCACCATCATCAGCCCTAATCGCCAAGCCAACCAATGCCCACGCACCATACCCACTACCAGCCCCAGCAGACCACCCAGACAGCTAACTTACACAACAGAAACCCAACCTTTTACCGTCCCCGCGCTTCACCAAGAAGTGGATCATTACGAAGAAATGGAAAGGGAAGTCCGAGCCAAAATGGACGATGACGTAGCCCGAGAGATTCACAGCCTGAAAGAAGCAGTTCGTGGCATGCGATCGGATAAAGGTCACGAAGGACTAGATTATGAAGATCTTTGCATGCATCCAGATGTGGAACTGCCAGTGGGATATAAGGTGCCGAAGTTCGATTTATTTGATGGGAAGGGAAATCCTCGTGCACACTTGAGATCATATTGCGACAAGTTAATCGGGGTAGGGAAGAACCCAGCGGTCATCATGAAGTTGTTCATTCGAAGCTTAACCGGCGAGGCAATAGATTGGTACACTAGCCAGGATCCGCGTAAATGGCATAGTTGGAATGCATTGGCCCAAGACTTTGTGGAGCGGTTCGGATTCAACACAGAAACCGGTGTGGACAGGTTCTATCTAATGAAGTTGGAAAAGAAGTCTACGGAGACTTTCAGGGAGTACGCCATGAGGTGGCGTTCAGGCGAAAGGTACAACCACCCAGTGGAGAGTGAGATGACCACACTATTTGTACAATCTTTGAAGGATCAACCTATTATGAGCGGATGATAAGCGTCATCGGGCGAAATTTTGCAGAGGTCGTCGAATGGGTGACCGTAGAAGGTATTAAACCGCGGGATTACGAATCCGCGGCATTGCGAGCAACCAATAAGGCGATTCGACGGGGACGATCGAAGTACTTCAGGAAGAAGAAGCGGTTCTTCCATGTTTGTACAAGAACGCAAACCCGAAGCATTCATAACATACCAGAACCCACCCTATCAAACCCCATACTACCACACCAGCAGCCAAAACTTCACACCTCACTATACACCTACCCCAAACCCCAGCTACCACACACAGCCCATATATAACGCTTCCCAAGCACCCATTTATCCGGCCCCGCATCAACCCGCCCATCAAGCCCGCCAACAACATAGAGCACCCAATGCGCCCAGACCAAATACGAATTTTGAAGGAAGACCATCCAGAACCCGCACCCCACTGGCTGAACCCATACCCCGGATATACGAAAGACTGCGAGCTGCAGGTTTGATCCAACCAATTCCAGGGAGGATTCCTAGCCCTATCCCAAGATGGTATGATGAGAATAAGCGTTGTGCGTATCACTCTGATAGCCCAGGGCATGACACCGGAAGTTGCTACACCCTCAGGGACAAAATCGAAGAGTTGATCAAAGAAGGAGTAATTCAGCTGAAGGATCCTGCCCCAAACGTGCATGATAATCCCTTGCCAAACCACGGCAACGCCAATGTGCACTTGATAACCCTAGATGAGGAATACAACTTGGAGGAACCATCCGATCGAAGTGAGAGAAGAGTCGAACCTACGCTTTCGTCGCCACCAATCCTCGAAAGAAAGCAGTATTTGAGTTGGAAAGGGCACCGCCGAGACATAAAGGTTCAATCACAGTTGTTCAGGCGCCCGGGAAGGGGCCACCGATCAAGATGGATCGCAGAGAAAGTGGGAAGCGGGTCATAGAAGTCACCGCTGCAGGTATAACCAGGTCAGGGAGGTATTACACACCTATAGAGGCAGCGAGGCACCGCAAAGAAGCCCGTGTGAGGTGAAGTCGAGGAGTTTTGGAGGAAGATGCCCACTAAAGAGTATTCCGTCAGAGCGGTTAAAGAAAACCTCAAGCATATTTCTACTTTCATTGTTAATGCATTCGCCTCACACAGATTGCATTGATGGAGGTGTTGAAGGAGGCATACGTTAGAGGGTACAATGACGAACTTGGCGGCTTTGGTCGGACAGTACTAGAGGCCCGCGAATCACCTTTCACGATGATGAGTTACCCGAGGCGTCGACACAACCTTGCATTGAATATCACCATCCAAGTCGCGAGACAAGATTGTTTCAACAATCGATTGATGGAGGCTCAGCCGTCAACATTTGTCCCATGACGACACTGTTGAAATTGGGGGCAGACTGTAAGAAAATTCGTGAAAGTCATATCAGAGTCAAAGGTTTCGACGGAGTCCATAGGGGGGTCGAAGGCGTAATGGACCTCACACTGCGGATCGGACCTGCAGAATTCGTTGTGGAATTTCAAATATTGGATATTGCTACATGTTACAACCTGTTGATAGGAAGGCCGTGGATCCATGAGGCCGTGCGATCCGCCCACCTTGCATCGATCAAGTTTATATGGAATCACAGTGAAGTGGTAGTATTTGGAGATAAAAAGGGAAGCATCAACACTGATTATGCAGTCCCTGTCGTAGAAGACGTAAAACAGTCGGATGGTTCGGTTTTTCATATTAATGAGATCAAGAGAGCAAGTAGGATCCGGCCATTGCAGCTGCCACGTTCTCTCAAAATGGTGGCCAAGGAAATGTTAAGAAATGGATACGAGCCCGGCAGAGGTCTTGGAGTCAGTATGAAGGGGATCACAGAGCCTATCCAGTTGTTTGGGAAGAGAGACACTTTTGGTTTGGGGTACCAGCCCACTTCGAAGGATTTGGTGACCACGAACCTCCGGAAGAAGGGATACATTCCCTTGCCTGCGCCCATTCCGCCCTTGAGTCAGTCATTCGTCAAAGCCTACACCATCCAGATGCCGAGAGAAGATGACCCAGATGATCTTGCAGTAGGGTTCCAGAATCTGTTCATAGGTGATGATGAGGCAGATTGTTGCATGATCGCAGGAGATCACGAGGAGGAGCTCACCATTTGGGATGCAGAGCATGGATACAGCCTGAATAATTGGACTTGCACCCCTGTCCTGACCGTCCGAGAAGCTTGGTAGAATTTATGATTAGTTCTAGCATGTGTGACCTTTTTATCTAGAAAGAAAACAGACATGCATTTATGATTCTTAATATGTTTTTAATCTCGCAATTTACTTTCATCATAAATTCCAGGACATTTTTGCAGCTTTTTAAAAGATTTTGTTTGTGTTAAAATTAAATTCTTTAAGCATTTTTCTTTCAGCGATCATATTAATAAACCTGTTGATAACGCGAATATGACATGTAATGAGACCAACGAACAAAGTTCAAATGACGAGCATAACCGAGGAACAAGAGGAATGTCCGCAATCGTAACTTAGCCAAGAGTGGAAAACTTTGAGAATAGGCCTAAACCAAATTTGGAAGAAGCGAGTTAATAAACTTAGGCGATGAGGAAGTGAAAGAGACTAGAGTCGGCGCCACCTAAACGTCACACGAAGAAAGAATTAATTGAGCTCACAAGCGACAATCCGATGTGTTTGCTTGGTCATATGAGGACATGCCAGGTTTGAGTACAGACATCGTCGCACACAGGCTACCTATTGAGCCATCTTATTTCCCCGTAAAACAAAGGCCGAGAAAGATCAAACCAGACATGAGTTTGAAGGTCAAAGAAGAGGTGTCTAAACAGTTTGAGGCAAAGGTAATTCGAGTTGCAAAGTATCCTACTTGGTTAGCAAATATCGTCTTAGAAAGAAGAAAGATGGAAAGGTCCGAGTCTGCGTGGATTACAGAGACCTCAACAGAGCCAGCCCGAAGGATGACTTTCCTCTTCCAAACATCCATATACTCATCGATAATTGTGCGAAGCATGAACTACAGTCGTTCGTCGATTGCTTTGCTGGCTATCATCAGATCCTTATGGCAGAAGAGGACGCAGAAAAGACAGCATTCACTACCCCGTGGGGGGTGTACTATTATCGAGTTATGCCGTTCGGTCTCAAGAACGCAGGCGCCACCTACATGAGAGCCATGACCACCATCTTCCATGACATGATTCATAAAGAAATTGAGGTCTATGTGGACGACGTCATCATCAAATCGCGAAAAGCGGAGGACCATTTGGCAAACTTGAAGAAATTTTTCCAACGACTAAGACAGTATAACTTGAAGTTGAATCGCAAAGTGCGATTTGGCGTTCCGCGGAAGCTGGGTTTTATAGTGAGCGGGAGAGGATTGAGCTAGACCCTCGAAAATAAAAGCCATCCGAGAGTTACCTCCTCAGAAAAGCAAAAGGGCGTGATGAGCTTTCTTGGCGCCTCAACTACATCAGCGAGTTCATAGCCGCCATCGTGATATGCGAGCCGATATTCAAATTATTGAAAAAGGATGCAGCTACCAAGTGGACAACAGATTGCCAACAGGCTTTTGACAGAATCAAAGAATACCTTTCTAATCCGCCAGTTCTAGTACCTCCAGAACCGGGGAGACCTTTGCTACTCTATTTGTCTGTGTTAGAAAATGCTTTCGGATGCGTGTTGGGGCAACACGATGAAACAGGGAAAAAGGAGCAGGCCATATACTATTTGAGTAAGAAGTTCACAGCATATGAAGCTCGTTATACTCTGCTGGAACGTACTTGTTGCGCATTAACTTGGGTCGCCCAGAAGTTCAGGCATTATCTATCAGCATACACTACTTATCTTATTTCGAGGATGGATCCGCTTAAGTATATCCTTCAGAAGCCCATGCCCACCGGAAAACTAGCGAAATGGCAAATTATGTTGAGCGAGTTTGACATCGCTTCACGCCACGCAGAGCCGTAAAAGGGCGACGTGCATTAGGCGATCATCTTCCGAGAACCCGATCGATGAGTACGAGCCCTTCGAACCTATTTTCTGATGAAGAGGTATTGTTTGTCGGAGAAAATATCTCGAGGATTACGGGTTGGAGGATGTTTTTGATGGAGCGGCAAATTTCAAAGGAGTCGGCATTGGAGCGCTTTGGTTTTGAAGCAGTCAAGATTATCCGGTTCCGAAGCTCAGATTTCCATGTGTCGCGCCCTTTTCCGGCCGCGGCATTCTAAAATAAAAGCGAGCCCTGCTTAATAAGAAATGTTAGAAAAATAAATAAATAATAAAAATGTTTTTAAAAGAATGCTAAAATTGCAAAAGGAGGCTAAAAATTTAAAAGGGTGCTAAAGGTGCAAAATGCTAAGAAGTGCTAAAAGGCTAAAGGTAGTGTTAGGGTGCTTAAATATTAAAAGGTGCTAGAAAGGGGCTAAAAAGTGCAAAAGGGTTGTTAGAATGCTAAGGGTTCGCGGAGTCGCCACCTAATTAGTTTGGGTGAATTAGGACACCTAAATGTTTAACTAGTTTAAAGTAAAACATTAACTCCATTTTAATGGTCTGCTAAACTTAGTGAGATTTTGGGTAAGGGTTCTTTATTAATCTAGAGGGAAGGGGTTAGGCACCCTCTAAGATCCGCTAACTTGCGGTTGTCCTGCCAAACCTAGGGGTAATTATTACAAAATGTGTGTTTTTAAAAAAAAAGCATTTAAGCGAAAAAGAGTTTTGAAAGTATAGGATATATTCTCTAAATATCTTGCAAGATTTATGTATAAAAGACAAAGCCAGTTTTAAAAAATATGCAATTAAGGTACCTAAATACTATATTAGATATATGTTGCAAAACCTCTTATGACAAAGTATTTGCTTATGAAATAAGATGTAAAGTGGATCATGCTAATCAACCTTTGATTTGGATAATTTTCTTACGTGAACACTAATAAGAGTTTATAGAAAAACGGGTTTCTCATGTTGAAAAGATATATTGGCTATCTGAATGTTTATGCAAATGAAAATTATTAAATGGTTCCCTATAACTTAAGAAGAAATTAGGCTACCTTTTATTGCTTCCATGTTTAAATACTCCAAATGTCCTACTAGTAACATAATGTTAGTCAATTATATTACAATAAATAAATGAGGTAGGATAAGAATTAATCAAGATGACTCGAAGAAATAGTAGTATCCTTCCGCCGATGATTTTAAATTTGGAGAGAGATAATGATGCACATAGGCGGGTTATCATTTGAAGTAGCTTTGTGATGAGTCTCGTAGTGAGACTCTTCATTTTAGCTCGGTGCGTTTCATGTAAAAGGAAAAGGTAAGGATTAGTACATGTCCAAATAATATTCAATGCAAACAATTGAAGCGTTAAATGCACACGTCATCTACACTTTAATTATTGCTCAATTATATTATTCTAAATGGTTGACAATTTCAAAAGATATCATGACATGAATATGAACAATGATGAGTAGTTGAGCTCAAACCAACGAGCGATACGGGAAGGGAAAAGAAAGGGGAAAGCGACGGTGAAATGAGCAGTTATAACTCTGAAAACAAGCAAAAGGCTTATCAAGATATGTTAGGCCCATGATATGACTACCAAATTTTAAGGGGACGGATATCTGGCGGTATTCGGGCGTGTATGATATACCCGGTAATTGATATAAAAGCATGAGAATACATGGCATGAACAGGTTCAAATATGTGGTCATTTTAACTGCTAAGTCAACGTCAGTAGAGGCGGGAGAAAACAACAAACATATTGAGCAAAGTGAATATGCCAAAACAAGTATGTGATACCAGTATGTGCATTACTTAACCCCTTATTAAGCGATACGATGCGGGGACTTATGAAAGTGTCAATATATGTTTTTATTAGTTAAGCGGTATGTTAAATGCAAGGAGAATTCGGTAGGTGTATAAGGCGGTAGGGGTGACAAGCAACCATTCGGAGAGACTATCTAAATCGTATGACCAATTTTATTAAGGTGATCACAAAACCCACGGAAGCAGGAACATGTTTGGAATACTTGTCAAATATACCTCAAGTCAAGCGACTCATATACTGATAGCTAATGAGCGACAACACTTACCGAACTTAGCATAGCACACGAAAAGGTATACTTCGACATATTTAGTCCCTAAGGAATCCACAGTGATCCAAATCCAACAAATATACACAAAGCTTTAGAGGTATTATTGGAATTCATGCTCATAGACTTATATTCACGCTAATAGATTTATAAACTTGCTTATGGTTGAATCTTTGGCAGTGTTTATCCAGATTATGAAGGCATTCTGACAGGGCGATTAAACAAACATTGTGCTACTGCAGATCATGCTCTTTAAGGCTAAGCAAAACGTCAGTTTAGTCGTTTAATTAGTCTCGACTACTCTGGGCGTAAGTCAAGATAACATAACAGGTCGCGATTAATACAGAATCCGGCGTAAATTTGACAATTCCCACGGACAAACATGACTATCTAACATTATTTCCTTTAAATAGAATAATCTCAAATTAATACCATACAAGAAAACAACATCAGTAGACATAAAGATAACATAACAGCGAGAGAAGTGTATCAACAACACCAGGATGAACTAACGTATGTTTAACACGCAAACACACATAAAAATACGAAGATGGCGAAAAGAATTGGGTTTACCTTCTAGAGGCGACGACGGCGGCTTATCAAGTCGTCGACTCGCTCGGGTTTCGGTTTTGCGATGCGAATGAAAGGGCGAGTTCCTTTACTGATTTTTGGCTGGAATTGAAAGGAAAGGATTCTAATTTCCTATTTGTGCTATGCTGATTGTCTATGTGCTGAGCGCCCCCTTAACTTCCTATGCTCTGTCGATTCTTGCTACTGAACTCCCTCGTCTCTGTCTTTTACGATTGTTGACTGCTGTTAAGGGATGTCCCAATCGATGCCCACGTTCTGCCTTTGCATGTGCTATATATAGCCTCCTTTTGGGTTCTAAACCTGGTAAGTAATCAAGGCTGCCTTGTATATTGATTTGTATTGATTCTTACTGTTTTTATTTTGGACGAATCTTAGTATTAATGATTTGTTAAGGTAAGATTTGATGCGGTTCTTGGAGATGGTAAAGGAAAGTCGCCGGATTTCCACCCTGAAAATCCGGCGAGATTTGTGGGTAAAAATGAGAGGAGCGTCACGGCTTTAGAGTTAGGTTTAGGCGTGTGTTTTCTTTTAGGAAGACTAAGTGATGTGGGTTTGGGTGATATAAGGTAAGCGAGTGCGGGTTTGGGCTATGGGTCGCGGGTTTTGGGCTGGGCGACGGGTTTTGGGCTGGGTAGATATTAAGTGTATTATTAGTATTAGTTTTAGGCTTTAGTGAATTTAATTAGGTATTTAATTAGTGGTAAGTTATTTTAATTAGGATTAGATTATTTAGGTGCTTTATTAATCTACTTGTTAAAATAATAAATGCGGGCGTGTTATTTAAGTGCTTAATATTTTAGAATGCGGCGCTATTTATTTAAAACTTATTTATTGTGCATTATTAAGTTTAGATTAAATTATTTAAATGCTAAATGCAAGTATGATATTTAAGAATTGTTTAAAGCTTTTATAAATGCGACGCTATTAAATGCATATATCAGATTAAAATTGACTTTTTAAATTATAAATGATTACTCAAAAATGCGGTTATGCTACCTGACACGACGTTATCGCTAAATTATTTATTTTATGCATTTATTAATTATTTGAGAATTACGACAAAGCTTAAAGTTAATTACTTGGTAGCGAGACTCTAAGTGCTTAAAACTCTACGTAAGGGCGATGCCATTATTAAGTTATTATTTATGCTGTATTTAATGTTTTATTGTTGTATTATAAAAATCCTAAAAATTATTTTACAAGAATTAGTGTAATTTTATCATTAATGATGGGCGAGAGGTCAAAATTGGGTGTCAGCAGTGTCCTCTTTGTATGGAGATGATGGAAGAATCTTGGACAAAGGCGTTGACTCATGTAATTTTGTCTCGATCTTGAGTTCAAAAATGTTGGCGGATAAAGTGTATGAAAAATCAAAATACGCGGTGTCGAGTTATGGCGACCTTTGGGTTACCATAGTCAAAACACGAGCGGGATAACGCGGACTTAAAACTGTCGATGTCGAGTTATGATGACCTTTGGGCTATGGTCTAAAAAGTAAAAAATAAAAATAAGCGGCTTGAACACAGGGTGTCTGCTATGGCTTATGGTCTTTGGGTTACATGGTGATGTGGGCGAGTGGACCGGCGCTTGAGGCGGTACGCGCGTCGTTGGGAAGGTTGGCCCGACAAATTGCCGGTTATTTGTAAGAAAATCACGTTGTGCTCTGCAACCTGCGTGCTAAGACTTGAACAAGCGGTTAGTGCATGCTTATTAAGGCGAAAAATGATGATGTATAATTTTAAGCGTAATGCAACGATGAGTAAAAGGTTATCCTGCGAAATATGATGCTCTTTGTGTTGATGCGATCTTTGCAAATCTGTGATTTCGCCGCACGCGGGCGTGTTGCGATTGTGAGCAGCGGGTATGTTGTCGCTGCTGCGGATTGTCCACTGTGTACTAAAGCTCGAAGGAGTTAGTGCATGCGCTAAGGTGGAATATTAAAGCGTCGTAAGAAATGCAATTCGGGGTATAGAAATGCGTCCTGTGTGATATCTTTGATGATGGCGTCGTTTCGGACTTATTGTCTTGATAACGTCGTTGCTGGGCGATGTTCTTCTTGGCGTCGTTGCGTGGGCGCAAATGATGGTGTCGTTGCACGGACCTGATGCTCATGCGTCGTTACTGGGCGTGTTCTTCTTTGGCGTCGTTGCGTGAGGCAGCATCGCGATGGTGTCGTTGCACAGACCGCGATCTTGAATCGTCGTTACGGGCGTATTCTTTGAGGCGTCGTTGCGTAGGCCAATCGCGATAGCGTCGTTACTGGGCGTGTTATTCTTTGGCGTCGTTGCGTAAGGCCTTAATCTTGATGGTGTCGTTGCTTGGACCGCAATCGCGTGCGTCGTTACTGGGCGTATCTTTGAATCGTCGTTACTGGGCGTATTCTTTGGGGCGTCGTTGCGTAAAGCGCAATCGCGATAGCGTCGTTGCTGGGCGTGTTCTTCTTGGCGTCGTTGCGCGTAAACGCCAATGCGATGGTGTCGTTGCTTGGACGCAATCGCGATGCGTCGTTACTGGGCGTATTCTGCTTTGGCGTCGTTGCGTGAAGCGCGATGTTGATGGTGTCGTTGCTTGGACCGCAATCGCGATGCGTCGTTGCACGGGCGTATTCTTCTTTGGCGTCGTTGCGTGAAGCGCGATGTTGATGGTGTCGTTGCTTGGACACAATCGCGATGCGTCGTTGCACTGGGCGTATTCTGCTGGCGTCGTTGCGTAAGCGATGTTGTGATGTCGTTGCTTGACACAATCGCGATCGCGTCGTTGCACTGGGCGTATTCTTCTTTGGCGTCGTTGCGTGAAGCGATCTTTGAGATGTCGTTGCCTTGACATAATGCGATGGCGTCGTTGCTGGGCGTGTTCTTTGCTGCTTCTTATGATGTGAAGAGACTTTTTAGCGTATTTTACGCTTTGGCTATTGCTTTACTACATTAACATGAAAAAACTGCGCTCGAAGAAAATTTGTGAGTTTTTGGAAGTCGATTCGTATCGACTTTGCGCGCTTGTCCCTTGATGTCCGCGTGCACGGCTGTTTGG
The DNA here is from genome assembly GCA_029844215.1 of Przewalskia tangutica. Classification (NCBI taxonomy): domain Eukaryota; kingdom Viridiplantae; phylum Streptophyta; class Magnoliopsida; order Solanales; family Solanaceae; genus Przewalskia; species Przewalskia tangutica. The sequence continues at coordinate 135,057,769 of CM056718.1, read as the reverse complement.
GTTTGACCTGTCGACCTCTTTGAGATGTTTAGTAGTGCCCAAAGCATTTTCCAAAAATGAAATGTTTTCACGAAGTATGCAAAACATCTTTATGTAAACATTTATATGACATGCGTAAAAAATGTAAAAGCCTCGTCTAATTTGCGAATATGACATGTATTTCGACAGCGAACATCTTTTGGAATCCTTGTTATTGCCTTCCTCACGGTCGCAAAAGCGTCTCAATTCGATGTGTGTCGGCGTGGCGGAACTTAACCGTGATGAATTGCTCATATCCACTTTGTTGCTGTAGGCGAATGGGAAGATTCTAACGGTGTGGCCAAGCGATTTAGGCGCTACGTATCCAGTGAGAATCGGGTCATGGCGTAGTTCATTACAAGCGAAATTGGGTAAAATTCTAAAAGTGGGACCGGCGATATGGCGCCTACGTATCACTTGAGGAATCAGTCATGCGTAGTTGATTACAAGTAAAGGGCTTTCTAATTTGCGTGGCGAGACCTATATGGGCTCTGTCGTATCAGCAGGGAATGCGGCTTTTACAATATAAAGGGGATTACGGAAAACAAATACTCTAGGCGTAATATCTCTTCACTGCGTCTGCGTTGATAGCCTTGGGCCATACCTGCCGTCCGTCTCGGCCAAGATCGGGGCCCTCCAGCAATACTCGATGGACCGTGAGGCCGCTTGCGATTAGTGCGAACTTTCCTTTAACCGCTTTGATTCGGAAATATGCGTTTGAAACCAATTGTCGGTTTGAATAACCTTGGCCTTACTCTCTTATTAAAAGCTCTAGCCATTCTGCTTTGATATAGCTGCCCGTGATTGCATTCAACCTTTTTTCGTCAACATCAATTGCTCATGCGATCCTGTATCCGCTCGGCCGCTCGGCTCAACTTCTTGGATGATTCTCAGCGATGGTATTTCCACCTCTGCTGGTAGCGGCTTCATTCCATACATCAAAGATCTGGCGTTGCCGGTAGAAGTTCGGATTGTGGTGCGATAACCCAGCGCAAAGGCAAATTCGTACCAATGTTTGTAGTTCTTGATCATCTTGCAATATCCTCTTGATGTTCTTATTGGCGCTTCCATTGCTCCGTTCATGCAGGGTCGATGCGGTGGAATTACGGTGCGTGATCTTGAAATTTCCACATATATCACGCATCAAATTCTGTTGAGATTGCTTAGTTATCGGTCCACGATTGATTCGGGAATCCCAAATCGGCAAATGATGTTGTTGCGACGAAGTCGACCGCGCCTTTCCGTCAGCGTGTGATGATGCTTACCCACTTAGTGAAATAGTCAATTGCTACGAGGATGAATGCTGCCCGTTTAGGCGCGGGTTCGATAGGGCGATGACATCCATGCCCCAATGCGAATGGCGAGAGAACTTGTCACATTAAGCTCGCGGCACTCGAATCAAATCTCCGTGAATCGGCATTGCCGACATTTACGCACAAAGCGGATACAATCTGTTTCCATCGTCGTCCAAAATAACACGCTCGCGAATCTTTTCGCCAAAGTGAAGCCGTTCGTATGAGGTCCACGTGTCCTCCGTGTATCTCTTACTAACTTGCTTGCCTCTTGGCGTCGACCGCATCTCGGTAGGCCAGTGCGGAGTCGCGGTACACAATTTCCCGTTCAAAAGAAATGATTTGCTAGTCTTGAAGTGTCTTCTTACGGATGTTGGTTATGCCTACGGATATTCTCGCCTTTGAGGTACCTTTTGATGTCATGGTACCATGGATTGCCGTCTGTTTCTTCGTACATATGGGAGCGATAAGCGGTTGCTCCGGCCGCTCTTTGTGATTGGATCGATGTAATTCTTGTCAGGATCTTTGGATCATGGAGGATAAGGTTGCCAATGCGTCGGTAATCGTTCTGGATCCTCGGAACATGCCTAAATTCTATGTGGTGAACCTCTTACGTAATTCCTTCACGCAAAATAAGTAGGAAGTATCTTGTATTCTTGGTTGCCCGTTCACCTGTACTGATGGATCGATAAGTCAGAATCACTATGACCAGTGACTCTTGTATGTCCATATCTACGGCCGTTCGAGCCCGATATGCAAGCCGTATTCCGCCATATTGTTGGTGCATGGAAATCGAGTTTCGCGGAAATCGGATAATCTTGACTGTTTACGAAACCAAAAGCGCTCCAATCGACTCGCTTTGAAATTTGCGCTCCATTGAAAAACATCCTCCAACGGGTAATCCTCACGAGATATCCTCTCAAACAATACCTCTTCATCGGAAAATAGGTTCGAAGGGCTCGTACTCTCATCGGTGGGTTCTCGGCAAGATGATCGACTAATGCACGTCGCTTTACGGCTCTGCGTGGCGTGAAGCGATGTCAAACTCGCTCGACATAATTTGCCATTTCGCTAGTTTCAGGTGGGCATGGGCTTACGAAGGATATACTTAAGCGGATCCGTCCTCGAAATAAGATAAGTGGTGTATCTGATAGATAATGCACGAACTTAGGCGACCGAGTTAATGCGCGACAAATGCGTTCGGTGAGTATAACGAGCTTACGTATCTTTGTGAACTTCTTACTCAAATAGTATATGGCTGCTCCACTTTTCACTGTTTCATCGTGTTGCCCCAACGCGTCAAAGCATTTTCTAACACAGACAAATAGAGTAGCAAAGGTCTCCGGTTACGGAGCCTAGACGGGCGGATTAAACAGTATTCTTTGATTACGTCAAAAGCACATTGGCAATCTGTTGTCCATTTGGTAGCTGCATCCTTCTTAATAATTTGAATATCGGCTCGCATATCACGGTGGCGGGCTATGAACTGCTGATGTAGTTGAGGCGACGAGGAAACTCATCGCGTCCTTTTTGCTTTTCGGAGGGTAATTCTTGGATGGCTTTTATTTCGAGGTCTAGCTCAATCCTCTCACCGCTCACTATAAAACCAGCGACTTCCTGCGGGCGCGCCAAATCGCGCTGCGAGTTGACTTCAAGTTATCTTTGTCTTAGTCGTTGGAAAAATTTCTTGAAGTTTGCGAATGGTCCTCGCTTTCAGCGATTTGATGATGGCGTCGTCATAGACCTCAATTTCTTTATGAATCATGTCGTGGAAGATGGTGGTCATGGCTCTCATGTAGGTGGCGCTGCGTTCTTGAGACCGAGCGGCGTAACTCGATAATAGTACACCCGCGGGGTAGTGAATCTTGTCTTTCTGCGTCTCTTACGCCATAAGGATCGATGATGGCCGAAGCGATCGACGAGCGGCGTAGTTCATGCCGCACAATTATCGATCGATGAGTATATGGATGTTTGGAAGAGGAAAGTCATCCTTGGTGGCTCTGTTGAGGTCTCTGTAATCGCGCGACTCGGACCTTTCCATCTTTCTTCTTTCTGGCGCGATATTTGCTAACCAAGTAGGATGCTTTGCAGCTCGAATTACCTTTGCCTCAGCTGTTTAGACACCTCTTCTTTGACCTTCAAACTCGTATACGGTTTGATCTTTCTCGACCTTTGTTTCACGGGGAAATAAGATGGTTCAATAGGTGCTTTGTGTGCGGCGATGTGCGTACTCGAGCACTGGCGTGTCCTCGTATGACCAAGCAAACACATCGATTATCTTGTTTGGGAGCTCGATTAATTCTTCCTTACGTGTGGCGTTTAGGTGGCGGCGACTCAGTCTCTTTCACGGTTCCTCATCGCCTAAGTTTATTAACTCTGTTTCTTCCAAATTTGGTTTAGGCCTATTCTCAAGTTTTCGGCTCTTGGTGAGTTACGCTGCGGACATTCCTCTTGTTTCGGGGTTATGCTCGTCATTTGAACTTTGTTCGTTGGTCTCATTACATGTCATATTAGCGTTATCAACGAGTTTATTAATATGATCATTTGAAGAAAAATGCTTAAAGAATTTAATTTTAACACAACAAAATCTTTTAAAAAATTTGCAAAATGTCTGGAATTTATGATGAAAGTAAATCGCGAGATTAAAAACATATTAAGAATCATAAATGCATATGCATTTTTCTTTCTAGATAAAAGGTCACCTTGCTAGAACTAATCATAAATTCTACCAAGCTTCTCGGGCCAGTCGGGGCGAGTGCAAGTCGATTATTGTTTGTATCCGTACTCTGCATCACAATGGTGAGCTCCTCGCGTGATCTCTATGATAAATGCAACAATCGCCTCATCATCACCTATGAGCAGTTACGGAACCTCTTGCAAAATCATGCAGGTAATCTTCTCTCGGCATACGGATGGTGTAGGCTTTGACGAATGGCGACTCGAGGCGGAATGGGCGCGAGGCGAGGAATGTATCCGCCTTGGAGGTTCGTGGTCACCAAATCCTTGAAGTGGTGGTACCCCAAACCAAAGTGTCTCTCTTCCCGAATAAGCGGATAGGCTCTGTGATCCCGCCATCACGACTCAGAGACCTCTGTAGGGCTCGTATCCGTTTCTTAACATTTCCTTGGCCACCATTTGAGAAGCGTGGCGTTGCGATGGCGGACCTACTTGCTCTCTTGATCTCATTAATATGAAAAGCGAACCATCAGTGTTTCACGTCTTACATGGCGGGGATTGCATGTCGGTGTTGATGCTCCCTTTTTATCTCCAAATACTACCACGGCTTGTGATTCCATATAAACTTTGAAACGCGATGCAAGGTGGGCGGGTGCACCGACCTCGTGGATCGCGGCCTTCTATCAGCGAGGTTGTAACATGTAGCAATATCGATATCGAAATTCCACAGCCAGTGCGGTCCGGTCGCGGTGTGAGGTCCATTCGCCCGACCCTACATGGACTCGTCGAAACCTTTGACTACGATATGACTTTCACGAATTTTCTTACGATGCCCCAATTTCAACGGTGTCGTCGTAGGACAAATGTTGGCGGTGAGCCTCGTCAATCAACCTTGTTGAAACAATCTTATGCGACTTGGATGGTGATATTGATGCAAGGTTGTGTCGGCGCCCTCGGCGGGTAACTTCATCGTGAAAGGTGATTCTGCGGGCCTCTAGTACTGTCAGACCAAAGGCGCCAAGTTCGTCTGTTGTACCCTCGGAGCGTATCGTCCTTGACACCTCCATCAATGCAGTCTGTGTGAGCGAGAATGCATTAACATGAAAGTAGAAATATCACGAGGTTTTCTTTAAGCGCTCTCTGACGGAATACTCTTTAGTGGGCATCTTCCTCCAAAATTCCTCGACTTGACCTCTGTCACGGGCTTCACTGCGGTGCCTCCTTGGCTGCCTCTATAGGTGTGTAATACCTCCACGACACAGTTATACTGCGATGGTGACCATGACCCGCTTCCCACTTTCTCGCGATCCGTCTTGATCGGTGGTCCGCCGGCGCTGAATAAGCGTGATCGAACCTTTATGTCTCGGCGGTGCCACTTTCCAACTCAAATCACGCTTTCTTTCGAGGATTGGTGGCGAGGCGGCAGCGAAGGTTCGACTCTTCCTCAGCCGAAGCGATCGGATGGTTCCCTCGAGTTGTATTCCTCATCAGGCTATCAAGTGCACATTGGCGTTGCCGTGGTTTGGCAAGGGATTATCATGCGCGTTTGGGGCAGGATCCTTCAGCTGAATTACTCCTTCTTTGATCAACGCTTCGATTTTGTCCCTGAGGGGGTAGCAACTTCCGGTGTCATGCCTGCAGGCTATCAGTGAATCTGGCGCTTATTCTCATCATACCATCTTGGGATAGGTAGAATCCTCGCAGGTGGTTGGATCAAACTGCGGCTCGCGATCTTTCGTATATCCGGGGTATGGGTTCGCCCGGTGGGAGTGCGGGTTACGGATGGTTTTCCTTCAAAATTCGCATTTAGTGCAGGTGCATTGGGTGCTCTATGTTGTTGGCGGGCTTGATGGGCGGGTTGTGAAATTTGGATAAATGGGTGCTTAGGAGCGTTATATATGAAATTTGTGTGTGGTAGGTGGGGTGTGGGGCGGTGTATAGTGAGGTGTAAAGTTTTGTCTTTGGTGTGGTAGTATGGGGTTTGATAGGGTGGGTTACGGTATGTTATGAATGCTTGGGTTTGCGTTCTTGTACAAACATAGAAGAAGCTGTCTCCTTCGCGAAGTACCGATCGTCCTGTTGAATCGCCTTATTGGTGCTGCAATGCCGCTTGATTAGTAATCCTGCGGTTTAATACCTTAACCTGAAGTCACCCATTCGGCGACCTCTGCAAAAATTTCGCGATGGCGCTTATCATCCGCTCATAATAGGTTGCATCTTTCAAAGATTATGCGAATAGTGTGGTCATCTCACTCTCCGCGTGGGTGGTTGTACCTTTTGCCTCTGAGCGCCCTCATGGCGTACTCTGAAAGTCTCAGTAGATTTCTTTTCCAACTTCATTAGATAGAACACATCGCGCGGTTTTACGTGTTGAATCGAACCGCTCACAAAGTCTTGGGCGATGCATTCCAGTATGCCATTCTGGCGGATCTGGCTGGTGTACCAATCTATTGCCTCGTGGTTAAACTTGAATGAACAACTTCATGATGGCCATTGGGTTCTTCCTACCGATTAACTTCATGATATGATCTCAAGTGTGCGGGATTTCCGCTTCCCGTCAAATAAATCGAACTTGGCACCTTATATCGGCTGGCGGTTCCACATGCGGATGCGTGCAAAGATCTTCATAATCTAGTCGCCGTGACCTTTATCCGATCGCGTACCACGGCTGCTTCTTTCGGTGTGAATCTCTCGGGCTACTTCATCGTCCATTTTGGCTCGGACTTCCCTTTCCATTTCTTCATAATGATCCACTTCTTGGTGAAGCGCGGGGACGGTAAAGGTTGGGTTTACGTTGTGTAAGTTAAGCTATGCGGGTGGTTTCTTTGAAATTTGGTAGTGGGTATGGTGCGTGAGCCTTTGGTTGGCTTAGCGATTAGGGTGATTATGGTGAAGTGAGTAGGCGGAGGCGGAGGTACGTGGGCGATGGGAGGATCATTTTGAAGGTGAGGTTGATGATTGGCGGGCGAGGCGATTGGGTCGATGGCAGCGGCCTTTGTGGGAGTTTTGGGGATATGTGGTGGTGGAGGTCGATGCGGGGTGGTGCGAGATAGTGGCCCTTTGCTCTGGCATAGGGTATTCAAGCGATAGATAGGTTGGTCGATTCGTAGCCTCTCCATCTCGACTGCATATCGACAATCTGTTGCGGCGGTGAGCAATACATTCTTCATTGGTGATATTCCTCCGCCGAAGTTTGTTTATTTGTGGGAACAATTCCCAAACCATTCGGCTCGGGCCTACAGACGATCATATCGTCATTTCTTGCCTTGGATGCGGTGAAGTGTGGATGCTCAGACATTGTTGAGTCAAATCTGACGAACCGACCTTTGGGAAGATGATAAATCTTTCTAAAAATGCAATGACGGCGTTAGCATAAGAACATAATTTGCAATTATGTAGCGAGAAAATATTGCACACAACACGTTCAAGCGTTTCCTAACATGCGGGGACCTCTTTATGCGGTAGGCCTAAGCGTCATATATGCGATAATGATGGATTGGTCAGAGCCATGGAGAAATCTTTTATTGGGACTAAAAATAATTAAATTGCAACAATGAAATGTTAAAACTAAAGATCCATTCTAATGCTATATTGTCTTTGTTGGCGAGCGTGGCGGTGGTGTTGCTAGGTCCTGCTCTGCATCTTTCAAATCTTGCATGATGTTTTGAAGTTGGTCCCACCTCTCGGGGAGCGGTGTTGTTCCTGTCTGCACACTTTTACCCATTGGTCGTATCGATATCCTCGAAACCTTGCTTGCCTTTGGGGCTTGAGTGCTACTGATCTTCCTTGAACCATGCGGTATTGAGCGTACCTCGCCTTGTTCGTATTTGACATCTATTTTCTCAGCGTTGTTCCATTCTTCAAGGATTTGCTTCTTTGCGGGAAAGTGCAATTTGCCCCAAACGCGACCTCTGAATCCTTCGTATGCGATTGGGCGGGATTACTGTTCTTGACCAAGCGGCGGAGTACGCAGCGGAGCATATGGCTGAAGTCCCCTTAATCCGATGAGCTCGATGTAATAACGGTCTTTGCTCCTTACATAGGCTTTGTTGATACGAGATAGCAGTGGGTATCTCCATTGCACTTGGTTGCTAGTGCGGGATGCCAGAAATTCATACCATCCTAATGCCGCCAGGCGAAACAAACCGCTTCATCTGTCGTAAAACTTACAATCCTATAATCATTGCTAAAACAAATGCATCATATTCGATCGATAAAAGTGTTCCATGGCCCACATCTGTAAGATGAGATTGCATCCCTCGAAGAAATTGGTTTCCCTTCGCTTGCATTTTCCTAGAGCTCGAAATATCTCAGCTAGAATCATGGGAACCAAAGTAAGTTGTGTGCCATTAATGCCTTCAAAAACCATCCGGGTCACAGAACATATGCAAGTACTGATCCGTCCATGTTCAAGGGGAAACACTAGAGTGCCTAATAGAAGCGGTGAATGCGGTATGTCGTCTAGTTTTCCATTGTCCCAAAGCGCAAGAAAACTCCTTTCGGAATGATGATAGCTATCTTGGCGACCATATCTCTCGTCTGAGATAATCTAGGAAACCCATTGTTCTCGGCAGCGGAGTTCCTTTGTGTTTTTAGGCCCATGTAATGCAAGAATCTCTTTCAGTTGATTATAAGGGATGATTTGCCCACTGTCTTGGTAAGCTAGGCTCGTGAAGTAGTTGATCTCCTCAGCGTGGGGTGAGTTGAAGTCTCGAAACACGAACAACTGCCTATCCGGATCGAGGCTGAATTAAGGCCCTAACTATATGTTGATCGGGGCGATGTCAAACAAAGCGTGAGACAACCTAATTTGCTTACGATAATCATTTCTTTGCTGTCGAAATTCTCCCACCAAACCTTTAGCTTTGTGAAACACCGCTTACCATTCTGACCTCCGGGATTATTGGAATACTGCTCATCCTATACATAAACAGAAGTAAAATGCAAAAATTTCCCAATGTTAGCATGTCACGTTGGGCTCGGATTCGTCCATTAATATCACGTAGTACATAATATGTTGTTGGTCGTTGGGTCGTGAAACGTCGACAAGTTTGGTGTCTTCTTAATTGTGGTGTCGATGCCAAGGACCGACCACCTAAGGTAAATGCATGCATGCCCTAAAATAAGGGTGGTATAGCTCTATCTTAAGTATCTAAGATTTGGCTTTACGGGCCAAGAGTTCCCGAGCGGACAACTCGAGTGAGAAGGCTACGCGACCGGTTAGGCCGGGCACTCCACGTATATTACCAACTCTCCTAAATTTGGATTTTGAAGAAAGAATTTTCTTTGATGCACCAGCGCACCTCGCATGTAGTGTGTGTTTGTGTGAATTTTCAGTGGAAGAAATATGAGCGGAATGCGGTTTAAGAAGCGATAGCGTGTAGCAATTAAGCGATTAAACATCTGAATTAAGCGAGCAATTTTAAGGCATTTAAAACAAACAAATAAAGCTAAGCAATAATAAACCTAGGTTTGTTATGGTCAAGAACCTAATTCCCCAGTGGAGTCGCCATTTACTGCGCCCTTTTTAGCGGCATTCTAAAATAAGCGAGCCTGCTTAATAAGAAATGTTAGAAAAATAAATAAATAATAAAAATGTTTTTAAAGAATGCTAAAATTGCAAAATGAGTCTAAAAATTTAAAAGGGTGCTAAAGGTTCAAAATGCTAAGAAGTGCTAAAAGGCTAAAGGTAGTGTTAGGGTGCTTAAATATTAAAAGGTGCTAGAAAGGGGCTAAAAAGTGCAAAAGGGTTGTTAGAATGCTAAGGGTTCGCGGAGTCGCCACCTAATTAGTTTGGGTGAATTAGGACACCTAAATGTTTAACTAGTTTAAAGTAAAACATTAACTCCATTTTAATGGTCTGCTAAACTTAGTGAGATTTTGGGTAAGGGTTCTTTATTAATCTAGAGGGAAGGGGTTAGGCACCCTCTAAGATCCGCTAACTTGCGGTTGTCCTGCCAAACCTAGGGGTAATTATTACAAAATGTGTGTTTTTAAAAAAAAAGCATTTAAGCGAAAAAGAGTTTTGAAAGTATAGGATATATTCTCTAAATATCTTGCAAGATTTATGTATAAAAGACAAAGCCAGTTTTAAAAAATATGCAATTAAGGTACCTAAATACTATATTAGATATATGTTGCAAAAGCTCTTATGACAAAGTATTTGCTTATGAAATAAGATGTAAAGTGGATCATGCTAATCAACCTTTGATTTGGATAATTTTCTTACGTGAACACTAATAAGAGTTTATAGAAAAACGGGTTTCTCATGTTGAAAAGATATATTGGCTATCTGAATGTTTATGCAAATGAAAATTATTAAATGGTTCCCTATAACTTAAGAAGGGGGTCGGCTACCTTTTATTGCTTCCATGTTTAAATACTCCAAATGTCCTACTAGTAACATAATGTTAGTCAATTATATTACAATAAATAAATGAGGTAGGATAAGAATTAATCAAGATGACTCGAAGAAATAGTAGTATCCTTCCGCCGATGATTTTAGAATTTCGGAGGCAGAGATAATGATGCACATAGACGCGGGTTATCATTTGAAGTAGCTTTGTGATGAGTCTCGCCGTGAGACTCTTCATTTTCGCTCCGGTGCGTTTCATGTAAAAGGAAAAGGTAAGGATTAGTACATGTCCAAATAATATTCAATGCAAACAATTGAAACGTTAAATGCACACGTACATCTACACTTTAATTATTGCTCAATTATATTATTCTAAATGGTTGACAATTTCAAAAGATATCGCAGACATGAATATGAACAGCGGACAGAGTAGTTCAGGCTCAAACCAACAGGCAGTACACAGGAAGGGAAAAGAAAAGGGGGAAGGCAGCCAGTGGGCTGAGCCCGTTACTTAACTCTGAAAACAACAAGCAAAAGGCTTATCAAGATATGTTAGGCCCATGATATGACTACCAAATTTTAAGGGGGACAGATATACAAGCAGTATTCAGAGCGTGTATGATATACCCGGTAATTGATATAAAAGCATGAGAATACATGGCATGAACAGGTTCAAATATGTGGTCATTTTAACTGCTAAGTCAACGTCAGTAGAGGCGGGAGAAAACAACAAACATATTGAGCAAAGTGAATATGCCAAAATAAGTATGTGATACCAGTATGTGCATTACTTAACCCCTTATTAAACTGATACGATGCAGGACAGCTTATGAAAGTGTCAATATGACTGTTTTTATTAGTTAAACAGGTATGTTAAATGCAAGGAGAATTCAGTAGGTGTATAAGACAGCTAGGGGTGACAAGCAACCATTCAGAGAGACTATCTAAATACGTATGACCAATTTTATTAAGGTGATCACAAAACCCACCGGAAACAGGGAACATGTTTGGAATACTTGTCAAATATACCTCAAGTCAAGCGACTCATATACAATAGCTAATGAACCGACAACACTTACCGAACTTAGCATAGCACACGAAAAGGTATACTTCGACATATTTAGTCCCTAAGGAATCCACAGTGATCCAAATCCAACAAATATACACAAAGCTTTAGAGGTATTATTGGAATTCATGCTCATAGACTTATATTCACGCTAATAGATTTATAAACTTGCTTATGGTTGAATCTTTGGCAGTGTTTATCCAGATTATGAAGGCATTCTGACAGGGCGATTAAACAAACATTGTGCTACTGCAGATCATGCTCTTTAAGGCTAAGCAAAACGTCAGTTTAGTCGTTTAATTAGTCTCGACTACTCTGGGCGTAAGTCAAGATAACATAACAGGTCGCGATTAATACAGAATCCGGCGTAAATTTGACAATTCCCACGGACAAACATGACTATCTAACATTATTTCCTTTAAATAGAATAATCTCAAATTAATACCATACAAGAAAACAACATCAGTAGACATAAAGATAACATAACAGCGAGAGAAGTGTATCAACAACACCAGGATGAACTAACGTATGTTTAACACGCAAACACACATAAAAATACGAAGATGAACTGAAAAGAATTCGGGTTTACCTTCTCCGGGCAGCGACCCGGGGCAGCTTATCAAGTCGTCGACTCGCTCGGGTTTCGGTTTTGCGATGCGAATGAAAGGGCGAGTTCCTTTACTGATTTTTGGCTGGAATTGAAAGGAAAGGATTCTAATTTCCTATTTGTGCTATGCTGATTGTCTATGTGCTGAGCGCCCCCTTAACTTCCTATGCTCTGTCGATTCTTGCTACTGAACTCCCTCGTCTCTGTCTTTTACGATTGTTGACTGCTGTTAAGGGATGTCCCAATCGATGCCCACGTTCTGCCTTTGCATGTGCTATATATAGCCTCCTTTTGGGTTCTAAACCTGGTAAGTAATCAAGGCTGCCTTGTATATTGATTTGTATTGATTCTTACTGTTTTTATTTTGGACGAATCTTAGTATTAATGATTTGTTAAGGTAAGATTTGATGCGGTTCTTGGAGATGGTAAAGGAAAGTCGCCGGATTTCCACCCTGAAAATCCGGCGAGATTTGTGGGTAAAAATGAGAGGAGCATGCGGCGGCTTTAGGTTAGGTTTAGGGCGTGTGTTTTCTTTTAGGAAGACTAAGTGATGTGGGTTTGGGTGATATAAGGTAAGCGGGCTGCGGGTTTGGGCTATGGGTCGCGGGTTTTGGGCTGGGCGACGGGTTTTGGGCTGGGTAGATATTAAGTGTATTATTAGTATTAGTTTTAGGCTTTAGTGAATTTAATTAGGTATTTAATTAGTGGTAAGTTATTTTAATTAGGATTAGATTATTTAGGTGCTTTATTAATCTACTTGTTAAAATAATAAATGCGGGCGTGTTATTTAAGTGCTTAATATTTTAGAATGCGGCGCTATTTATTTAAAACTTATTTATTGTGCATTATTAAGTTTAGATTAAATTATTTAAATGCTAAATGCAAGTATGATATTTAAGAATTGTTTAAAGCTTTTATAAATGCGACGCTATTAAATGCATATATCAGATTAAAATTGACTTTTTAAATTATAAATGATTACTCAAAAATGCGGTTATGCTACCTGACACGACGTTATCGCTAAATTATTTATTTTATGCATTTATTAATTATTTGAGAATTACGACAAAGCTTAAAGTTAATTATGGTAGCGAGACTCTAAGTGCTTAAAACTCTACGTAAGACGCGATGCCATTATTAAGTTATTATTTATGCCTGTATTTAATGTTTTATTGTTGTATTATAAAAATCCCTAAAAATTATTTTACAAGAATTAGTGTAATTTTATCATTAATGACTGGACGAGAGGGTCAAAATTGGGTGTCAACACCATGCACCAACAATATGGCGGAATATGAAGCTTGCATATTGGGGCTCAGAATGGCCGTAGATATGGACATACAAGAGTTGTTGGTCATAGGCGATTCAGACTTCATCGATCCATCAGTGCGGGGTGAATGGGCAACCAAGAATATGAAGATACTTCCTACCTATTTTGCGTGAAGGAATTACGAGAAGAGGTTCACCACATAGAATTTAGGCATGTTCCGAGGATCGAGCGAATTGTGGCGCGTTGGCAACCTTATCCTCGTGATTGACATCCGGACAAGAATTACATCGATCCAATCACGGTGAGTGTCTTTGGAGCAGCCGGCTTATTGCTCCCATATAGACGAAGAAACAGACGGCAATCCATGGTACCATGACATCAAAAGGTACCTCAAAGCATGAGAATATCCAGAAGGCATAACCAACATCCAGAAGAAGACACTTCGAAGACTAGCAAATCATTTCTTTTTGAATGGGGAAGTTATGTACCGAAGGACTCCAGATCTGGGCCTACTGAGATGTGTCGATGCTCAAGAGGCAAGCAAGTTAGTAGAAGAGATACACGGAGGGACATGTGGACCTCATATGAACGGCTTCACTTTGGCAAAAGATTCGCGGCGAGGTTATTTTTGGATGACGATGGAAGCAGTTGTATCCGCTTTGTGCGAGAAATGTCGGCAATGCGATTCATGGAGATTTGATTCGAGTACCTCGAATGAAGTTAATGTAACGAGTTCTCCCTGGCCGTTCGCAGCTTGGGGCATGGATGTCATCGGCCCTATCGAACCCGCGGCTTCAAATGGGCACAGATTCATCCTCGTAGCGATTGACTATTTCACTAAATGGGTAGAAGCATCATCACGCGGTCGATGTGAAAAGGTGGTGGTCGACTTCGTTCGCAACAACATCATTTGCCGATTTGGGAGTCCTGAATCAATTGTGACCGATAACGGAAGCAATCTAAACAGTAATTTGATGCGTGATATATGTGGAAATTTCAAAATCACACACCGTAATTCCACTCGCATCGACCCGGATGAATGGGCGATGGAAGCGACGATAAGAACATCAAGAGGATATTGCGCAAGATGATCAGCAACTACAAACATTGGCATGAGAATTTGCCTTTCGCGCTTTTGGGTTATCGCACCACAATCCGGACTTCTACTGGGGCAACACCGTATCTTTTGGTGTATGGAACAGAAGCTGTGTTACCAGCAGAGGTGGAAATACCATCGTTAAGAATCATCCAAGAAGCCGAGTTGGCGGCAGAGTGGATAAAGGATCGTCTGGCGATTAATGTTGATTAATGAAAAAGGTTGAATGCGATCTGTCATGGGCATTGTATCGAGCGAGAATGGCTAGAGCTTTTAACAAGAGTAAGGCCAAGGTTATTCAAGCGGGACAATTGGTTTTGAAAGCATATTTACGAATCAAAATGAAGCTAAAGGAAAGTTAGCACCCAATTGGCAAGGGCCCTACATGGTCCATCGAGTATTAAGTGGAGGGTCCCTAATCTTGGCTGAGATGGATGGCGAGGTATGGCCCAAGGCTATCAACGCAGAGAAGCGATGAAGAGATATTACGTCTAGGAGTATTTGTCTTAGTGTAATCCCTTTATATTGTAAAAGCTGCATTCCTCGGTGGGATATGCATAGAGCCCATATAGGGTCTCGCCACGCAAATCAAAGCCGCTTTACTTATGTCGAACTACGTTATGACACGATTCCTTTGGCGGATACGTGGCGGCCATATCGGCCGGTCCCACTTTTAGAATTTTACCCAATTCGCTTGTAATGAACTACGTCATGACTGATTCCTCATGGGGATACGTAGGCGGCCTAAATCGGCTTCGGTCACACCGTTAGGAATCTCCCCATTTGTCTACAGGCAACAAACATGTCTGGGTTATTCCAAAAGCGATATGAGCAATTCATCACGAAGTTAAGTTCCGCCAGCGACCTGATGAAATTGAGACCGTTTTGCGCCTTGTGAGGAAGGCAATAACAAGGACTCGAAGGATGTTCGCGGTGAAATACATGTCATATTCGGCAAATTAGACGAGGCTTTTACATTTTTACGCATGTCATATAAATGTTTATTTCTAAAGATGTTTTGTGCATACTTCATGAAAACATTTCATTTTTGGAAAATGCTTTTGGAACACTACTAAACGTCTCAAAGAGGTCGGGCGGGGTTGCAAATCCAAGCAGGCGAACGCGGACATCAAGAAACAAAGCGTGAAGTCAAATGCGAATCGACCCCCAAAACTCACAAATTTTCTTTGGCGCGGTCTTTTCATATTAACAAAGCGACAAATGCAATAGCCAAGCGAAAATACGGCAAGAAGTTTCTTCAAGAAGAAAGCAGAGGCGAAAGATATGACAAAAATCCCAAAACTCAAAGTCGCGTCGAAGCGGCAGTGAAAGGCATCAACAATCGGCAATCAAAGTTCAGAGTTCCGCAACAAAACCTAGCGCGTCAACTCGGGCATAAAGTCAAATTGGCAACTCGCGCATCACGCCCAACAAAGGCATCAGGACAATTCGTCAGTTGCGGCATTTAGCATGTCCGTGCAAGGACAACATCTCAGTATTCATCTGGCGTATCAGGGACGACATCTCGACCCATAAAATTGCACTTCTTATATACATTTATCATTTCGTTAAAACAGGTATACACCAACGTTTTTCTCGAAGCTTAGCTCGCGGGAGCATTTATTCTCTGAGAGCAGCGGAACACGTCCGAGCGGCGTTATCGGCGTGTGTCGGCGGCGACACCATCGGCGTGCGTCTACGCAGCGGCGCCCGGAAGAACACGTCCGAACGCGGCGTCGCCGGCGTATGTCAAGCGGCGACATCATCGGCGTGCGTCGCAAGGCGCCCGGCGAAACACGTCCGAGAAACGGCGTTATCAACACTATGTCGAACGGCGACATCGCCGGCGTGTGTCGGCGGCGACACCATCGGCGTGCGTCTACGCAGCGGCGCCCGGCGGCAACACGCCCGAACGGCGGCGTTATCAACATTATGTCGAGCGGCGACATCGCCGATGTGCGTCACGCAACGGCGCCCGGCGGCAACACGTCCAGCGGCGGCGTCATCGGCGTATGTCAAGGCAGCGACATCATCGGCGTGCGTCTACGCAGCGGCGCCCGGCGGAACACGTCCGCAACGCGGCGTTATCAACATTATGTCGTGCGGCGACATCATCGGCGTGTGTCGGCGGCGACACCATCGGCGTGCATCTACGCAGCGGCGCCCGGCGGAACACGCCCGAACGCGGCGTTATCATCATTGTGTCGACGGCGACACCATCGGCGTGCGTCGGCGACGCCCGGCAACACGTCCGAGCAGCGGCGTTAGCAGCATTATGTCCAGGCAACGACATTATCAGCATTGCGTCTACGCAACGACGTCGGCGGCACGTCCACGCAGCGGCGTTATCGGCCGCACAAGTCAGCAGCGCCATCATCGATATCACCTCTACGCAGGGCGATTTCTGTTCTCGAAAATCGCATTTTCTCATTCATGCTTTATTATTTTGTCTTAGCGATTATGCACTAACTCTTTCTTGAGCTTTAGTCTACGAGGACAATTGCGGCAAAGGCGACATATCGCATTCACTTCGCGTGCGTGCATGCGGGGCGAAAGCCACAATGTTTTCAGCATCGCCTCAACGCAACAGGCATCGCATTTTGCAGGATAACCTTTTCTACTCACAGTTGCATTACTTTAAAAATTATACATCATCATTTTTTGCCGTAACAGTTATGCACTAACCGTTTGTTTGAAGTCTTAGCATGCAGGAGCAGGAGCACAACGTGGATTTTCTCTTACAGCGAACCGGGGCAATCTGTTGGGGGGCCAACCTTCCCAACGATTGGCAGAAGCGGCCTCAAGCGTCGGTCCACTCGCTCCACATCACCATAGAACCCAGCACCATAAGCCATAGCGGTACACCCCAGGTTCAAGCCCGTTTATTTTATTTTATTCTTTACGCCACAACCCAGTGTCATCATAACTCGACACTGGGACAGCTTTGAGTCCGCGTTAGCCCGCCTTGGTGTTTTGACCATGGTAGCCCAGTGTCGTCATAACTCGACACTGGGACAGTTTTGGAGTCCGCATTAGCCCGCCCTGGTGTTTTGACCACGGTATCCCAGTGTCATCATAACTCGACACTGGGACAGATTTTGATTTTTGCGTCAGCCTTGTCTACCTGCCCAGCATTTCTGCAATTCTGAAGATCGAGACAAAATTGGCTATGAGTCAACGTCTTTGTCCGAAGATTCTTCCATCATCTCCATACAAAGAGGGACAGCTGTTGACACCCAATTTTGACCCTCCCGTCCAGTCATTAACTATAAAATTACACTAATTTTGTAAAATAATTTTTTAGGATTTTTTTTAATAAAATGCAGCGAATAAAACATTAAATACAGGCATAAATAATTAATTTAATAATGGCATCGCATCTTACGTAGAGTTTCAAGCACTTAGAGTCTGGCGCCCGCATTAATTAACTTTAAGCTTTGTCGTAATTCTTAAATAATTAATAAATGCATAAAATAAATAATTTAGCGACAACGTCGTGTCAGGTAGCATAGCCGCATTTATTAGTAATCATTTGTAATTTAAAAATCAATTTTAATCTGATATATGCATTTAATAGCACCGCATTTATAAAGCTTTAAACGATTCTTAAATATCATACTCGCATTTAGCATTTAAGTAATTTAATCTAGACTCAATTTTAATTTTAATTTAACTTCGCAATAATGCAATAATAAGATTTTAATAGCGCCGCATTCTAGAGCATTAAGCATTAATTAAATAATACGCCCGCATTTATTATGGTAATTAGACTAATTTAGCACCTAAATAATTAGACTAATTTAGCACCTAAATAATTTAACTAAATCAAATAATCTAATCCTAATTAATTAAGCACCTAAATAATACCCCCATTGCATTGCCCTAGCCCATTACTGAACCCATTACGAAGGCCCGGCGCCCGACCACTTATTCCTCAATCCGAAGCCACGCGCCTTTCACCTTCATTTTCCCGACCTGCGCCCATCGTCCCTCCAACAAACAAAAAAACCCACCTTTAAGAACCTAACGAAACCTAAGCCCTTGATCGCGCCTTCGCTCACGCGCCGTCGCGTGATTCTCGCTGAGAATCGCGACTTCTCCTACTTTCCTTTACCCATGCACGAAGCCAGCCCTTCTTACCATAGATAAACCGAATCCCTACACAAATACCTCAAATCGCCCTTTTATGGTAAGAACCTTCGACGAATCAGTAACAAATCAATACGAAATCGCAGTAAGAAATCAAGCCAAAATAAGCACGAATCTCGTCCAAAATAAGGAGCGAAATATCCCATTAATGGTAAGAAACACCTCGCGGATCAACCGCACCAAAGCTTTTAATGCGGTCCAAATCGCACCTAATGAGAACCCAATTGGAAGCTATATAAATCAATCTCTATACACTTGATTTTCATTGAGAAATCGAGAGAGAACAGGCAAGAATCATTCGAAGTTAGCATTCTAGAACAGATAAATCAGAACCCTCAAGCTCTTTTTTTTTGAAGTTTCATCCTTTCGCATAACCATGATAAAACTTCCGAGTGGTAGACGACTTGATACGTGGCCTCGGTTCGCTGCCCGGAGAAGGTATAATCAACCCTTTTTTTCTTTAATTTCGATTTACTGTATGGTGGCCCAAAACTGTTTGTATAGTTTCTGTATTGACAATATGCTTACTGCGTCGTTATGTAAAATTATCTGTTGATCTATCAACATGGGTTTTTCGCACATTTGTTTGTTAGTCTAACGATAGTCGCGTCGAGGTGGTGTCGTTAAGATAAGTGTGGTGGTTTAGCCTTATGCCTTGTCTGCACGCAATTTAAGCCTTATTTACTTCGTAAAGGCATGGTATTAATCATTTCGACTAATCTGTTAAATTGGCTTTGAAATAATAAAAATGTCAGGTTTGGTTTGTTTAAGTAGTGATGGTGTCCACAGCACATCTGGGTCAAAGCCTTTACCAGCATATGTACCAATTCAGTCTGTTCTCTAAAAATAGTCATCTTGTCTATGTTTGAAGTCTGCATCCCCCTTTTAAGGCATTTTTAAGACTGCTCTGTCCCTTGATAATACTGTAGGGAGGATGGACATAGAATATGGCCTCTGACAGCAAGTCATCCAGCGTAGGATCATCTATGTCTTAGGTTAATTGATTTCCTTGTTTGCATCATGTCTAGGTTTATCTAAAGGGTGAATAAACTCCTCCCATAAGGACACTTTCATTGGTATTTTATTTTGTTTCTCTATTGGTTACCTTGAATAACTCAGTTTGGGTCATATTTGGATCTTGATAATGTGTTATTGAAGTGTTGCACAAATCTATATCTCTTGGTTTAAGAAATGCCCTGTTACGGATAGTTCACTTTGTACTTTAAAGTATTGTTTGACCATTCTGTAAGCCTATTCTCTCTCTTGTAAGTTTTACATGTCCATGGGATGCACAACACCCCACTATCTGTGTCTGTATGTTTGAAATTCCCCATATTCCTTCAAATATATGATTAAGTAGTACGATGGGGAATCCAGCATGTTTGCACAAGTCATGAATCAATTATAATCTGTGTTTGAGTCCAACATGTTGTTTCAGACGAAGAAGGTCGTATGCACTTTGCTTATGGCGTAACCACGGAAATACTAGAATGACTTGAGGGTTTATACATGGTTTGATTATTTGATTCTTGAGCTATTTAATAGTTATTGGAGTGCTTCTACGTCCTGTTTTCTGTTTCAAAAGGAATCAAAGAGGGTGTGTTTGGGTCTTTTTTTTACGATCTCGTCACATCTTGAGGTTCTATTAAAATATGTTTGATTGTTGATATGGGCCGAAAGGAATTGGTTTATACATATTTAAAATTTACGTCAAATGTTTGTTTATTACCAAATAAAATTTGGGCATGTACTAATCTTTATCATTTTTTTTTACATGAAATGCACCGGAGCAACAAAGAGTCTCATAGCGGGACTCATTGTGACAAAACGCGAAGACCCACATCTACATGCATTTATCCTCGCATCAGGAATTCTAAGCCAGAGGCGAAATGACTTCGCCATGCCTCGAGTCATCTTATTATTTTTACCCCGCCCCCTATTCATTTATTTGTTGTAAATTATATGTCTAACGCTACATTAATTAGTAGGATATTCACAATAGTTAAACCTTGAACCAATAGACTATAAAGTAGCTTGACATTAGAAATTTGCCTCCCCCCCCTTTTAAGTTAATTATTTTAGCCTGCTTGAGTTATAATCAAACTATTTAGTAAGCCTCCACTCACATAATTATTTAGGTAGTCAAAGCATTATTAGTTACTAAATCCTAACATGAGAAAATCATTTTTTATAAACTCCTAGTAGCACTCACATAGAAAAAAATTATTTCACAAGATCGTTAAGCCTTCGCATAATACACATTGTCATATCCTATAAGCATATATTTTGTCATAGCAGATTTTGCATTAGTACCTCCATATTATACTTTATAAGATAAATTTCGTTTTTTTTTTACTTCATAAATGCATGTTTTCAACTAGAACTAACTTTATATATTTCTTATATTTTATGTTAGTCAAAAATACATCTGTTACTTACAAATATCTTTTGCTCACATACTTTCAAAACATGCATTCTTAGCAACAATAATTAACCCTAGGTTTGAACGGACAACCGCGAGTTAGCGGATCCTTTAGGGTGCCTGACCCCTTCCCTTTAGGATAATAAAGAACCCTTACCCAGAATCCCATTAAGTTTAACAGACCATAAAAATGGAGTTAGTGTTGACTTTAACCTAGTTGACATTTAGGTGTCCTAATTCACCCAATTAATTAGGTGGCGACTCCGCGAACCCTTAGCATTTTTAGCACCCTTTTATATTTTAGCACCCTTTTAATATGATTCCCTTTATTTTTATTTTTTCTAACCTTTTTATTTAAGCAGGAGTTTAGAAAATGTCGCGGTCGAAAAAGGGCGCGACAATATCTTACCTCACATGGCCATCAAACGTTAATTAAAATAATCTGAAATAGAACTCACCTTATGCTTCTCTCGGGTCCTCGGTGTTGGTATAAAATAAGTAAGGGTATTTGTGCTTCATCTCCTCTTCCGCCTCCCATGTCATTCTTCTATATTCTTATTCCATCATAGAACTTTCACGGAGGCTACTTCTTTAGTCCTCAACTTGCGGACTTGTCGATCTAAGATAGCAATAGGAACATTTTCATATGATAGGTCCTCTGTAACTTTCACATCATCAATCGGTACAATCCGAGAAGGGTCCCAGCATACACTCTTAACATAGAAAGATGGAAAACCAGATAAACAAACTCTAACTCCGAAGGCAAGTCCAATTCGTAAGCCACTTGGCTGACTCATCGAATTATGCGATATGGCCAATATACCTTGGGCTGAGCTTTCTCTTTTTCCCAAATCTCATTACACTCTTCATATGAGAAATTTTAAAGAAGACACAATCATCCACTTAAACTCTAAGTTCCGCTGTCACACATCTGAATACAACTTCTGAAGACTCTGAGCAGTTAAAAACCATTCCTGGATTAGCTTCACTTTCTCTATGTCTTGGTACACTAGGTCAGGCCCAAATAATTCCGATTTTCCTACTTCAAACCATCTGATAGGAGATTTACATTTTCGTCCATACAATGCCTCGTATGAAGCCATTTTATTACTAGCATGATAACTGTTATTGTACACAAATTCAATAAGGGGTAAGTGATCATCCCAACAGCCTTTAAAGTCCAATACATAAGCTCGTAGCATGTCCTTGAGCATTTGAATCATACGATCGTTCTGCCCATCTGTCTGATGTGGAAAGTTGTGCTAAGTTTAACTTGGGTGCCCAAATCTTTTTTAAATGACTTCCAGAAGTTAATTGTGAAATGCGCACCTCAGTTGGATATAATAGAAATAGACACACCATGAAGGCGAACAATCTCCTTAACGTACAACTTCGCGTAGTCCTCGGCGTGTAGGTAGTTTTGATTGCCATGAAATGAACTGATTTGGTCAGTCTATCAATAATCACCCAAATGGAATCAAACTTACGATAAGAGCGAGGTAAACCCGTAATGAAGTCCATATTAATCATTTCTCATTTTCACGTCGGAAACTCAATGTTCTGAGTCAAGCCACCGACCTTTTGGTGCTCTATTTTTACTTGCTGATAATTGGGACACTGAGCTACAAATTCTGCAATGCTCCTCTTCATGTACTTCCACCAATAGATACCCTTGAGATCATGATACATATTAGTATATCCATGATGAATGAAATATCGTGAGCAATGGACCTCCGTCATAATCTTGTCTCGTAATCCTGCTACATTTGGAACACACAAACAACCCTGGTACCTGAGAATCCCATTTCCGTCAATATCAAAGGTTGTGGTCTTCTTTTGTTTAATACCCTCTCTGATGTTTTCTAAAATTGGGTATTCCCACTTACGTTGCTTAACTTCTAATATGAGCGACGAATTTGATGTATCCCGAATCACAAGCCATCATCCTCTGAACCCATTAATTGGACTCCCAACCTAGATAATTGATGGAGTTATTTTACCAACTCTTTTCTCTCGGCCCGCATCGTCATCGATATGACCATAGACTTTCAACTGAGCGTGTTCGCTACAATATTAGCTTTACCGGAATAGTATAAGATGTTCACATCATAATCCTTCAATAATTCAAGCCACCTCTTTTGTCTCATGTTCAACTCTTTCTGTTTAAATATGTATTAAAGACTTCTATGACCCGTGAAAATATCTTCATAAACACCATACAAGCAGTGCCGCCAAATTTTTAGTGCATAGACCGCCACGACCAACTCCAAATCGTGCGTCGGATAGTTTTTCGCATGTTTCCTCAATTGCCTTAAAGCATAGGCAATCACCTTACCATATTACATTGGCATGCATTCTAAACCTATTCCCTAGGCATCACAATACACCACGTAGCCTTCTGGACCCTCTAGGAGAGTAAGGACTGGTGCCGATATTAGTCTGTCCTTTAACTCCTGAAAACTCTGCTCACAAGCATCAGACCATTGGAACTTTATATCCTTTTATGTCAATCTTGTCAATAGTGTTAATATGGTAGAAAATTCGGCTACAAACATCCTATAATAGTCGGCTAAGCCTAAAAAGTTGTGAACCTCTGATGGAGTCGTGGGCCTCGACAAATTCTTCACTGCTTCAATCTTTTTAGTGTCGACTCTTATACCTTCATCTGACACTATATGACCAAGGAAAGTCACTGAATTCAACAAAAACTCACACTTAGAAAGCTTAACATACAACTTATGACCCTTGAGCATCTGTAGTACTATCCGCAAATGATATGCATGTTCCACCTCCAAGTGAGAATAAACCAGAATATCATCTATAAATACTACCACAAATACATCTAGAAATGGGCGAAACACGCTGTTCATTAGATCCATAAATGTTGTCGGTGCATTTGTGAGCTCGAATGACATCACTAAGAACTCGAAGTGCCCATACCTTATTCTAAATGCCATTTTCAGAATGTCCTTCTTTTTTAACCTTAGTTGATGGTAACCTGACCTTAAGTCGATCTTTGAGAAATATTTTGCACCCTGATAAAACAAGTCATCAATTCTGGAAAGATGGTATTTATTCTTAATATTGACTTTATTCAGCTGTCGATAGTCAATACACATCCGTAACGAGCCATATTTCTTTTGTATAAACAATATCGGTGCACCCCAAGTGGATATATTGGGCCTAATGAAGTCTTTCTCAAGAAAATCCTTTCATTTCTCATTTAATTCTTTCAATTGAGTTGGAGACATTCTATAAGGAGGGATAGATATTGGTTGAGTGTTTCACAACACATTTATACCGAACTCAATCTCCCTCTCGGGAGGAAGGCCTGGGAGTTTATCTGGAAATACATCACGAAACTCATTAACCACCGGAATTGATCGAAGGGTAGGTGGTTCAAAATCAGCATCTCTGGCTCGAACAAAATGGTATATACAACCTCTAAAAATCATCTTTCTTGCCTTTAGGTATGAAATAAACCTACCCTTTGGCATCACAATATTACTTTTTTATTCAAGGTCTGGCTCACTTGGAAACTAAAATCTAACAATCTTTGTTCGGCAATCCACATTAGCGTAGCACGATGTCAGCCAGTCCATGCCCATAATAATATCAAAATCAACTATTTCTAACTATACCAGATCCACTAGGGTCTAATGATTACAAATTAATACTACACAATCCCTATAGACCCGTCTAGCTACTATCGACTTACCCACTAGTGTAAATACCACAAATGGATCTCTTATCGACTCAGACTACATACTAAACTTACATGCAATGAAAGGGTGACATATGATAAACTGGAGCCTAGATCTAACAATGTATATACATTATATGAAAAGACTAATAATATACCTGTAAAAACATCAGGTAAGGACTTCTGATCCTATAAACCCATCAATGCGTAAATGTTGTTCTGGCTACTATTGAAACTAGTTTCCCACCCCTACCTCTGCCTCGATCGACTGATGTCTGATGACTTTGCCTTGATGGGCTTGCTGATGATAACGAAGTTGTTTCAGATTTGGCCGGCTCCGCCTCTAGACGGACATTCGCACATAATATGAGTAGAATGACCATAAAAATAACACACATCTGATCCTTGTTGTTACGAACCTGAATGGACCTTACCACACTACTCACATCGAGTTAATGATGACCTCATCTGTCTAAAATTCCATCTATAATAGGACTAGATGCTCGTGAACTCTGACCTGATCCAGATTGAGCAAATCGATCAAATCTCGACCTCAAAAATGGTGATGATGCACTAGCTGCCGAGTAAGATGAACGCCTATAAAATTGTGTCCTAGGTCCACCTCTGAACTCTCCTATGTCACCTACGGGTCGAGCACTCTTGTTCTGGCCCCTATCACATTCTCAATCTATCTGTTATTGTCTCTTACGATCCTCTAAATTTTGGGCATAAGCCTGAACGCGAGCAATTTCCATATCCAGATTTAAAGAAGTCGTAGTACACTCATTAAACAAGTGTGGCCCCAAGCCAGTAACAAACCTATGTATCTGGTCGCTCATCTCAGTTATGATCGTAGGAGCAAATCTGGCAAATGAATTAAACTGCAAGCTATATTCTCAAACACTCATATTACTCGACTCAAGACGTAAAAATTTATCCTGCTTGGCCCGTCAGAATTCGACTGACAGAAAATGTTGTAAGAAAGCCTCCGAAAACTCTTTCCATCATTTGGAGCATGAGGTCCCCTAGAATGCTCTTATGTCTCATACCAGGTCATCCCAATATCCCGCAATCTATAAGAAAGAAACTTTACCAACTCAGTAATGGTGGCATCCATCACCCGCAAGGTACGCTGTATCTGATCAAGAAAATTTTGCGGCTTCGCATTCAGGTCTGATCCCTTGAATACCGAAGCGTCAAGGTTGATGAAATCCTGAGCTCTCGCACTAATGAATCTATGGGAAAGACTGAGAGTCTAACTTTGGGCCTGAGCGGCCACCAATCAAGTCAATAATTATACAACACTTCGCATATCAAGATTCCCATATGGAGTATCAGGTGGAGGAACTCAGGGTACTGTAGCTCCACTAAGCTCCTCTAGAGGTGGTATAGTCGGGGAATCATGCGGAGAAGTCTCATTGTGTGCCTCACTCTGTCTCTAACTAGGGGGAACTCGGATGGTACCCTCATCCACAACTGAATTCAACGACCTCATACTCCAGAACGTTTTCTTTGTTGTAGGCATTGCTGGAATTATAAACACGAGACAAATTAGAAGTAGAATGCTTATAACTCAACTCTAATGCATTATCTAGAACAAGAAGGATAGGTAACCATTATCCTAAATGCTTTGTAGCCTTCTCTATAGATAGTGTGGTTCACAACACACCATAAACATGACTCTACTAGACCGGTTTGTAGACTCTCTACGAGAAACCAGCTCTGATATCACATTTGTCACGACCCAAACCGGAGGGCCATGATGGGCACCCGAACCTTACTTGTAGAGTCCCACTAATCATATATTTACCATCTAACTGTAATTAAGCATGTGCCACGAGGACTGTCACGAGGTAACATGCTGACACATAGAAGAACCGTACCTATGTACATATATATACTGAGGCCGACAAGGCCATACATAACTATTATACACAAGACAACTATCTACAAGCCTCTAATGAGTACATGACATTATAAGGTCAGGACAGGGCCCCGCCTGTCGCGCCCGTTTTTGACCGGACGCAACATATGCTTGCGGTGATTCCTGAATTAAATCATTGTTTTAAGGAGTCGCCACCTAATTATTTGGTTGAATTATGATACCTAAATGTTAACTAAGGTCAACATTAACTCCATTTAAAGATCTGCAAAACTATGAGATTCTGCGTAAGGGTTTTCTATTATCCTAAAGGAAAGGGGTTAGACATCCTCTAAGATTCACTAACATACGGTTATCCGGTCAAACTTAGGCTTAATTATTGTGCTAAAAGAATACATGCTTTTGAAAATATGCAGTTTAATAAAATGATGTTGCAAAGAGTTAATTTAAACGATGCATTTAGAAATATATACAAAAGCAATTTTGTGTAAAATGGCATATGTTTATTTTGATAAAGTATGATAAAATGCAATATGAAAATTGAGTTTTGATATAATATAACATGATTTTGTTTTATGCCAAAGTAGATATCATATAAAAATTAATTAGCGTTTTGAAAATATAAGTGACAAACCTAACATAAATAAAACTAACGTTCGAAGGCATGGGCACCGGACCTAAAATAAATAAACTAGCGTTTCGATTTTAATCTATCCTTTTAAGTTATTAATCTAAGTATGCCTATTCTAAACAATTCTATAACTATACAAATACAAATAAATAAATTACAATACAACAAAAAATAGAAAGATAAACTAGAAATTAAATACAAGTAAAAATAAATCTTCAAATGCGTCTTCTTTAGCCTTCATAGACGTCTTCAAAGCTGTCAAAGCAAACGGTTAGAAATAAACGTAATTAACTTTGGATCCGTACCCAAAACAATAAATGTTTTGGATACGGAAGGCTCAAGTTACATTTGAAAAGGTCATTCCAAACACGCCGTGATTGCAGACATATGACTCGTCGGTCATTTTAGTCGCCTTACCTTCCGGATGAGTTGGTCATTTAGGTGGGATAAAAAAAATTATGTATCATCATAGCCCTATTCCGAAGGAGCGCAGACCGAGGGACGTGGCCTCAATTAATTTCATTAGCCTAAGTGTAGTATCTTGTTCAAATCAGTGTTATACCAAACCGGACATGACCTCAAATTTTATTTTTTCATTGGCCTAAGTGTAGTATCAATGTTCTAATCAGTAAATAAATAAATAACAAAATAAGCCAAACAACCCTCTATTTTATTCAGAATCTGGTCGACCCGACCCGGATAGTGAGTCGGGATTCAAAAATTCAAATCCAAAACAGAAAATTTCTCAAAATTCAGATAACCAAATATAAAAATATCTACAACATTCTGGAAATTTTTCAGACCGGATCGGTGAGCCGGATAGTGAATTCGGATCCGAAAATTCGAACCTGAAACAGAAAAATTATAAAAAAAATAGATAACCAATCATAAAATTATATGCAAATTCCAAAAAAAATTGAAACATTTTTTAACCGGGTCGGTGACCCGAATTTGGATCGACCCGACCCAGTTTCGGTACAAACTTAGAATAACAACAAAAATCAGATTTTTCACCTTTTTTTTCTTAAATTTCCAGATTACAAAAACACAAATATATATATATATATATATATATATATATATATATATATATATATATATATATATATATATATATATATATATATATATGAGCAAACTTTAAATTAAAAACTAACCTTTTGTTTTCGGAACCGAATCAGAAATGAAGAAAGATAGTAAGAAAATACGAACATACGTACATTTCAGAAAATTGTTTTTAGGGGTTTTAAAATATTGAAATTGTAACTAGATAAATGAAAAGAAGGAACAAAATTGGGTGTCAACAGCTTGTCCATCTTTGACTGAAGACGATGGAAGAGTTTTCGGACAAAGACGTTGACTTATAACCAATTTTGTCCTATTCGTCAAAGATTAGAAAATGCATGTGTAAACAGAGTTTTCAAGAACAGAAAGTGATCTCTGATGCTAGGAATTTAAGCGCAAAGATGATGCAGATTCAAAATTTTATCTCAGTGTCGGATTATGATGACACTGGGTTATTGTGATGTCAAAATTAAAAGCAAAGTTGATGCAGATTTAAAAATTTGTCCCAGTATCAAATTATGATGACACTAGGTTGGTGCGATGCTAGAAAATGAAAGATGGGCAGACGCTAAATTCTAAATTTGTTCCAGTGTCGAATTATGATGACACTGGGTTCCTGTGGCACTAGAAAATTAAAAATAGGGTGGACGCAGATTCATCATTTTATCCTACTGTCAAATTATGATGACATTGAGACTATTGGTGTTGCGGGATGCTGGAGAAGATCAAAGACATTTGAAGCAGGTCATGGACCTTCGTTGGAAAGTTCAGATCTCCAACAAATTATCTCGGTACGCTGTAAGAGAAATTTCACGTTGTGCTCCTGCTCCTGTAGATTAAGGCTCCTGCAGGCTAAAGCTTAAGAAAAATTAGTGCATAACTGTTAAGACAAAAATGATAAAGTATGATTATATGAGAAATTTGATCATGTGAGTAGGAATGTTGTCATGTGTAGGCGTAATGCGTTGAAGGAGTCGTAGTTGCAGATGCATGATCAAGATGTTGGTGACGTCATTATGTTGACGTGATGCTTATGTCGTCTTTGTGTTGACGTGATGATGATGGTGTCATTGTGTTGACGATGCAGATGACATTATTGTGTTGACGATGCAGATGAAGTCATTGTGTTGACGTGATGATGTCATCATTATGTTGACGATGCAGATGACGTCATTGTGTTGACGTGACGATAACGTCATTATGTTGACGCGATGTTAATGACGTCATTATGTTGATGCGATGTTGATGATGTCATTGTGTTGACGTGATGCAGATGACGTCATTGTGTTGACGTGATGATGATGACGTTATTGTGTTGACGTGATACAGATAGTGTCATTATGTTGACGATGATGATGGTGTCATTGTGTTGACATAATGTTGACGTCATTGTGTTGATGTGATGATGGTGTCATTGTGTTAAAAATATTGATGGCGTCATTGTGTTGACAATATTGATAACGTCATTGTGTTGACGATTTTGATGGCATCATTATATTGAAAATTTTGATGGCGTCATTGTAATGATGATTTTGATGGTGTCATTGTGTTGATAATATTTGAATGCGTCATTTGAAGGCGTTATTGTGTTGACGATATTTTGGCGTCATTGTGTTGACGATGCTTTGGTGTCATTGTGTTAACGTGATGAACTATGACTTTGTGCCCGAGCTGATGTGCTGGACTTTATTGCGAAATTTGGATTTTGATTGTTGCTGTCTTTTCTGCTTCTACTAATATAAAGAATATGTGCTCAAAGAAAACTTATGAGTTTGAGAACCATCTGGGTTGAAATGACGTCGTTGTCGGGGCATTGTGGGTTTGTGAACCGCATGGATTTAAGTGACTGTCACACCCCGAACCCCGGGCCCGCGACTGGTGCCCTACCTGGGTACCCTTCTATTCATACAACATACGTAACTTGCGGAAGATAAATAACACTCTTTTTTTTCTTTAAACAAAGGCAAAGCCGATAAAGCTGCCACAATATAAGTCACCCGAAAGGGGCTACATTGTTCAATAATGTAAATACAACTCTATCCAGTCCATCCCACATATGAATACAAACCTCTAAGATTTTGGACAATACTATGACGGGACAAGGCCCCGTCGTACCCCTGAATATACCTAGCCATAATGACAAGCTCCGAAATATTGGAGCTATCCCATAAAGCTGAACAAGGATCCTAAGCTCGCGGATCCACAACGGAGTACCTAGACCTGCAGACATGAACACATCACCCCGAAGGGGGTCAGTACAACAAGTACTAAGTATGGAACGGAAATGAAGTACAACAATTACGTCCATAACTATACAAGGAATGACAGAGGCAAGTATGAAAATCAAATACCAGATCCTACCGTGTCATATAAAAATTAGAGCCAATTGTACCTTGTATCACTGTACTACTGTAACACCGCACCACTTTCAAATATGAAAGCCATGTCAAAATCCGGGACACCTGCCCTCAGCATATAATATCACAGAAGCATGCTCGTGAAATACAACATCACTGTCAGCATGTAACAAGTATAACATACAACTACCCGCACACTGTGTCTTTTTAACAATGAGAGTAAACTTTACATGCTTTAAAAATAGGAAGCTTATGATCAATCTAGGGTCACCCGCCCGTAGTATCATTCTGCAAACCTACTCCTGGCACTGTTTCACCCACAAGGGTCTTATGGACCCGCATAGGACAATTTGCCCCGCATAGCACTATTTCACCCGCACAGGACTATTTCACCCGCTAAGGCCCTACGGGCCCGCAATGAGCATATACGTCATGCTCGCATCATGGGTATCAAATCCATGGAGATGTATAATGTCTTGGGGGTTTACCCCGTAATTATACTCAGAAGGTGTATAACGTCTTAGGGGTTTATCCCGCATTTATACTCAGGATGTGTATAACGTCTTGGGGATTTATCCCGCATTTATACTCAGTAGGTGTATAACGTCTTGGGGGTTTACCCCGTATTTATACTCAGGATGTGTATAACGTCTTGGGGGGTTACCCCGCATTTATACTCAGGAGGTGTATAACGTCTTGGGGGTTTACCCCGCATTTATACGAATAACACTAGCACCAATGGCTATCATGAACAACATATGCAAGTTAAGATAATTTTTAAATCTCAACATCATAAAATGAATAAACCATCATTTTAACAAACCAAGACAATTTCCATGCCTTCTTTTTAAACAAATCAAGACAATACCATTTAGGCAAGCCGAAGTACTATCAAGGCACAAAATAGAATAACTATCACTTAAGCAAGCCAAAGTACTATCAAGGCACTAACACACCTTGCATTACTAAGGATTAAAGTCCATTACGACAATGTACATGAGCCGTACATTCACTTTATGAACTAAATTTCCATTTTTGGAAAGCCCAGGTACTACATGTATCGCTAGGAAGTAAGATCCAATACATGTATCATTTTGAAACCATCATTTAGAAAATCGAGACACTTATCGTACCAAGTATCCTTCTAAGACATGGTTTTGACAAATCATGGCACTAGACCTCACGTGTTACTTTAAAACATCTTGAACATCAAAGTGCCACATATCATGTATTATACTAAGGACTTAATCATGGACATTCTCATACGATTTCCTTAAAACATTTTAAACCATCCTTTGACTTTCCACTAAAACTTGTTATAACAAACTTCTCATAAAGCCGTTATAACCACTTCATTTTTAGACAACTAACGCACCATTACCTCTTTCCTTTATATCAAAACCAAGGCATTATCATGTCACGTAAGGGAATTGAACCCAAAGTACTTTGTACATCTATTATTTATAAAAGAATCGTTTCATGGAATATTAGGGCGTTGGACCCAAAAGTACTTTCACCATTAAAACCAAGCTACTTACTTTTTTAAACTCAAGTAACTTATACTTTTAAGACCAAGTAACTTATGCCTTCAAATCAAGTCATTTATTCTCTTTAAATCAAGTAACATATACTTTTCAAATCAAGTTACTACACATTTTCGAAATTCAAGTCCCAAGTACTTTTGAAAATCAAGTCTCATGTACTTACAAAATTAATACTTTTATGAGTCGTGAATAGGTTATTCTCATTTATAATGATCTTGTTAAATTAGCCATGATCTAGACAATGTAATACAATTTTGTCTCATCTTAGTTTCTATGCAGATGGAATTCTACTCATTTCAATATAATTGATTGTTGATACATTTTCATTAACGCTGCAATGGCTTGTTTGATACTTATTCTCATTAGTGTAGTAATTTTACCAAGGTCAACTCGACTCTAATACTTCCTAACGACTCTTACCAACTTCCCCCATAAGACTTGGTAAGAACTTAGGAATATTCTAGACATGCCTTTAGCATAAAATTAATAACATGAATACTTTCTATACAAGGCAAGTATAATTCAAGAAAACAAGTCAAGTATACTCCAAATAACAAGGCAAGTATACTTCAAGGATAGTCATGTCGATAGAAGGAAGAAGTTCACATACCTCGTGATGACTAACCCATACGACAAGTAGCAATACGCTCCAAAGTACTTCAACCTCATCGGCTATTCCTTAAGCCAAGTAGATCATGCTACACGTGGTACTTCAACCTATAATGACGATCACACTTCTATCAATATCATACTTTCTAGTATAAGACTTATACCAAATAATTCCTTCTAATTCTACGGAAAATTGAGCAGCATTTCCTTTGTTTCTACGTACTTTAAAACCTTTTCCAAGGCTCGTATTCATCAACCAACAAGCCACATTTAAGGCGCAACCAACAGTTAGCCAAAGGGAATTACACGCCTAACTGGACGTGTAAAATTCTGCCCCACAGTTATACAAAATAGTCCACAAATCAGCCCATAAAAACAGTCCGTAATCCAACAATAACGAAGGTAAAATGTGAGGCGTTTCAAAACCTTTCCACACCCCTATTTCCTTAGGACTTTCATTAGCAACTACTACACTTAAACATGCATATTATAGCTGATTTCCTAGCATAACCACACCCCCAAAACAGTCCATAAAATGATACGACAACGTCTAACAACTTTGGACAGTTTTTCGGCTAAAACAACTACAATCCGATAACTCTTTCCTTAATCCATTTTATTCCAATTCGAGTTCCAACACTTCCATATATGACATACCAACTTATCAACAACCATATTACCTTATTTTAACATGCGACAAGTGTGGATAACAACAACCCTATAACAAACGAAACCAAGAGCACAAAATTATCTCAAATCGGCCAACAACATATCTACCTCATACACATCTTATTTTCAATTTCTTCCTTAACATGAATTCATCTATACATTATAACAATAAGTAATATCCAATTACTTTAATTTTAGACAAACTATTACCTCATTTTTGTGCCCAAAAACATCCCGGGCAGAATGCTCAACAATGGCTCGTAGTTTTCGTTTCGCTCCACTTCTTCAAGATCCAATCACATATATGTATCCCCTACAACCTTAGGAGCAACTTCCCTTCACATTCCATCACCAAAAAGTCGACGGAACCCCTAGGGTTTCACCCTCTATTCTCGGCCTAGTGTAGCGTTTTTGCTCACTATTTTGTCAGCTGAACTTGTGACGTCCATAACTCTTTACTCCGATGTCCGATCGACGAACGGTTTGTTGCGTTGGAAACTAGACTCGACGAAATTCATTTTAGGATTTTTAAATACCTAAAAACTCCTCGTATACCAGGAGATATACCTCCCCAAAATTGGCTGAAATCTGCCAACCTTGGCCGAGAGCATAAGAGAAGAGGGAAAGAGATGGAATATTTCTAAGTGTTGTGCAAATGAAGTCTTGCAATGTCTCTAAGTATACATATATAATGTCTCACAATGGGTAAGATGAGGACAAGTGTAGGGACTAAGTGTAGCAAGACAAGTGGAGTGGGACCCACATGACCCACTTGTCCACTTGTCTCTAAAATATCTAAGGTCAAAGTCTTCCAAGATCAAGACAAGTGGGGTGGGGGTGTGTCATGTGTCACCCTCTCATTGGTCTAAAAATATTGCATCTCCCAAAAACCCATAATTGGCCAAAATATCGAAAAACTTGTGGGCCCCACAAAAACGTAAAATTTCCCGGGTGGGCCCCACATGACCAAATCCGAAAATTAAAATCCATAATTCCAATATATTCTATAAGTCCCAAATATCAAATTTGAGAATCAAACTCCACTTTATAAACCTTTTTCCTTCACGAGGTTCGGAGGATTTTTCCGAAATTTTTCATTCTTTTCAAAATTCAAATCTCAATTTCTCACGTACGTTCTTATCTCATTTCCTTGGAATTTCGGGGTGTAACAGTGACGTCGTTGTCTGGACGTTTGTGCGTTTGTGAACCGCATGGGTTGAGATGACGTTGTTGTGCGTTTGTGAACCGTATGGGTTGAGAAATACGTTGAGCTTTACTGTACGATTAGGACATTTGATGATTGATACCGTCTTCCCTGTTGCTGCTAATATGAAAAACCCTGTATTAAAAAAAACTTGTGAGTTTTAGAGGGGGGGAGGTCGATTCGTATTGACTTTTGCATCTTTAATCCTTGATATTTGTACGTCTGACTTGTTTGGACTTGTAACTCGTGTCTAGTTTCCTGTCTTGACTAGTTGTTCAATGAAAATAATAATTGAAAATACAATGCTTATGAAAAAGTTTTGTCGGACTTCCAAGATCAACGTTTCTGTGTTTGTTGGCATCTTCTCGCGGTGAAATCTTGAAAATGCCCCAGTTTCAAACATGTTAAGGAGCTTGGTCGAAACCAAGTCTTGTGGTGGTTATTTGACTATCATATCAAAAAGTGTGTATTTTGTTATATGCAAAGCAAATGGAGGAAAGTTTTTCAATGGTGTGACCGAAGCAGATTTAGGCCGCCTACGTATCCCAACAAATGAATCAGGTCATAACGTAGTTCGTTACAAGTAGAAGGGGGGATTGTTATTTTTTCTAGAAATGAGACCGAAGCTGAAGTGGTCGTCTACGTATCCCGCCGAGGGAATCATGTCATAACGTAGTTCCAATTACAAAAGGGAATGATAGAGTTTTAAGAAATTAGGGTCGAAGCCGATATGGCCGCCTACGTATCCCACCGAGGGAATCAGGTCATAACGTAGTTCTAATTACAAAAGGGAATGATAGAGTTTTCTGAAAGAGGGACCGAAGCCGATATGGCCGCCTACGTATCCCTCTGAGGGGATCAGGTCATAACGTAGTTCCAATACAAGCAAAAAGGGGATTGTAAGGTTTTCAAAAGTAGGACCAAAGCTCGTATGGACCGCCTACGTATCCTGCCGAGGGAATCAGGTCATAACATAGTTTAGATTACAAGCAAAAAGGGGGTTGTAATATTTCTAAGATGGAACTGAAGTCGATGTAGGCCGTATACGTATCCCGTCGAGGGAATCAAGTCATAACGTAGTTGTCACGACCCGACCACGGGCGTGGCGGTGCCTACTACAGGCACCCTACGGTAAACATCGAGAGATAATCGTGAACATACATGAAACTTATAAAATAAAGCAGCAGAAATAAACAACAGTCACCGATAGGGCTACCTTCGCGACGTCATACATGAGCGAAGCGGTTGCCTCGCTTTCTTTACAAGCAGACCCACAATATGTGACTACGGACCTCAAGAGTTTTAACATAACAATTTGTGGCGGGGCGGGGCCCGCCATACCTGAATATACATAGCCATGACAACTCGGAACATCGGAGCCATAAAATCTTGAACCGGGATCCTAAGCTCGCGGATCCACACTGTAATACCTAAACTGCGGACATGAACGCGGCCGAAGAAGTCGATACAACAGTACGAATATGGAGCGAAATAACGTGCAAGAATCAAATCATAAGCGTACAAGAACGTCCTTTTAACTCCCGAAATCAATCATATATTAACCGTTCCTTTCCTTCTTTCGATAAGATTTAACAACATATTCTTACATACTTACTTAAGAGCTTAATCCAGCCTTTTTCACATAACTTACATATCTTACATAACATAATCCGGCCCATTTGCGGGACACGGTGTACTGATGAATCATGTGACATAATCCGGCCCGCCTGTGGGGCTCGGTGTACTGTGGAATCATATAACATAATCCGGCCCGCCTGTGGGGCTCGGTGTACTGTGGAATCATGTAGCATAATCAGGCCGCTTTGTGGGGCTCGGTGTCTTGTGGAATCATGTAGCATAATCCGGCCGCTTTGTGGGGATCGGTGTAAGCTGACGTAACCCGGCCTATGTGTAGGCTCGGTGTACTATGGCATAATCCGGCGTATGTGTAGGCTCGGTGTATCTCATAACGTGTCCGGCCTATTTGTAGGCTCGGTTGTATTTCATAACGTGTCCGGCCTATGTGTAGGCTCAGTGTGATTTTCCTTACATAACATTTTAAAACGTATTGTTACCTCTTCTTAAGTCTTTATAACAACTTCCCATAAAGCTATTATAACAACCTTTCATTTTAGAGAACTCAAGGCACTTTTGTTCTTACAACATTAGGAAACTAGACCCAAAATACCACGTACATACGTCTTATAGAATCATAAACTTCTTTCTTTTTAAAACTCAAGTCACATACTCTTAAAATCATGTCATCAATACTTTTAGAAATCAAGTCCACAACTTGAAAAATAAAGTTTCATAATCCTTAGAAGACAAAAGTTCATAGTCTTAAAACCTTATATCATACATTCTTTAAAATCCACTTACTTATACTTATACAAAACAAATATAAAGTTCCATACACTTCCAAAACCAAGTAACTTATTCTCTTAAAACCATATAACTTTCACTTTTAAAAATCAATCCCTTTTCACATATAAATTCAAGTCATTTTTGAACGTAAAATCCACTTACTTACTTTAAATAAATCAAGACACATAGTTTTAAATCAAATCTCATATTTTCCTAACCATTCTTACCAACATCTCCATAAGACTTGGTAAGGACTTAGACAATTTAACATACTTATAACTTAGGATAACTTAGACATAACCCTTACGTAGAGTAAATCAACATACATACTTCTTAACTTCTAAGAATAGAAGGAATCATGAAATAATACCACATGTATATTCCATACATAGAACCATGTCTAAAGAAGGAAGAGGTTCACATACCTCGCGACGATTATCGACAAGTAGCAAAAAGCTCCAAAGTACTTCCACCTTGAGCTATTCCATTCTTCAAGTAGGATACGCTATACCTAGTCGTCAACCTATAATGGTCACCATCGTCCATTAACTTCTTACTTCATACGTAGAATATTTTAGGTGCTAAGTCGCTAAATTCTACGGAAAATCGGATAGCACCTCCTTTGTTTCTACTTACTTTGCCACCTTTTTCAAGGCCGAATACAATAACCAAACAGCCCCAATTGGCTCACAATTTCTATAAGGTACTCCAATACAAATGACTAACTAAATGACCCAATTGGCTCACAATTTAGAAAGTAGTCCAATACAAATGAAAAACAAACTAAAAAGTCCAAATTCGGCCACCTTGAGTTCAACCTTACCAATTCTTATCAAATTTCCATTTCAAACCAAATTGGTAGCATAACATGATATCAAGTCGTATTTGATTATAACAATCCATAATCTCGAAGTAGGTAACATGCGACGATTTCTAATAACGACTAAATTGAAATCCAACTTAACAAGGCTTATATAACATTTCGAATTTAGCTACAAGCACTCCATAATACTTATAAACTTCAACTTAACCACTTCATGCTATCAACATGTAAAGCTAACAACAACAATAATAATACATAATCTTGTAACATCTTAAAGGACAAGATTATACCTTAACGATTCTCAAACCAATCTTCAATCAAGTCGTTCCTTAGCAACTTAGAGACTCTCCAAGATACTTCAATCCGCTACTTGAGACCCTTAGAACCATACCAACAATTTTCCTTCAAACTCCCAACCAAAACCTAGAAAAGCCATTAGGTTTTCACCTTGCGACTAATACGAAAACTCTCTTTTTCCGGGATTTTTCTATTGAGATATACTTACATAACACTCATGAACCTTGGTTTAAAGTGGGGGATTTATTGGACAACAAAAAAAAAATTTCTTGTTCAAATGAGCTCAAAGCCGAGAGCTCCTAATGCCTAAGCTCCAATTCTCTAAAATTTTTCTAAGTGTTATGACAAGTCTTGCTACTAGTACTACTATATAGTTGATGGAGGTCAATATGCAAACAATTGGGTGGTTTGGATGATCTCTAATTAAAATATCAAGACTTTGAACCCTTTGACTTAGTCAATTTTGTCAAGCTAATTAATAGGAAGACTTAGTCATCTTAAGGCTATGGTCAATGACCATTTTGGCCATGACATTTTCGTCCAAGGCATAAATAAGGGGGGTGACAAGTGTCGCCCTCCCATTCGTCACAATAATACGCTTTCCGACAATTTCAAATTTCCGGTAAATTTTTACAAGTCTCAAATCTTAACACTTGTGAGTTCTTACTTACGTTCTTAAAACATGTCTTGTAATTACGGGGTGTAACAGTAGTTCAGTAAGCAAAATAAGGATTTTTAAGGTTTTCAATAATATGGGACCGAAGCCGATGTGGTCGCCTACGTATCCCGCCAAGGGAATCATGTCAAGACGTAGTTCGTTAAAAACAAAGGAAATTGGTGATTTTTCTAAATGTGGGACCGAAGCCGATATGGCCGCCTACGTATCCCGCCAAGGGAATCAAGTCAAACGTAGTTCAAAGCAAAATAAGGATTTTAAGCTTTTTAATAAGTGGGACCGAAGCCGAAGGAATCAGGTCAAGGCGTAGTTTGTGGGAGTAAATATGATTTCTTTTCAGATCCTGTCAAGGAAATGTAACTTTTACAACATAGAAAAATACATTACATGAAAGAATTCCTAAATGTAACAGCCTTTCACCGTATATGTGACGTTGCCCCAGTAGAAGTCCCTGATTGTAGTACAATTTTGTTTGTTTGTTCCATTGCATGCCACTCACATTATCGACAAATTTATTAGTATGCATGCTCTGAAAGAGAATTGATTTAAACAGAACAAATTCTGAAATTGCAAAAACAGTTTGAATTTTAAGCTTTCAAAACACGAAGGAAAACACATTGAATGCATAATTGTGATTCAGGCCTCAATTTGAATTGCATTTTTTTATGGGGTCGTTGGGTTGTGAAACCCGTTGACTAGTTTGGTGTTTTCCTAATTGTGGTGTCGATATCAAAGACCGACCCACCTAAGGTGTATACATGCATGACTTAGTAAAGGGGTATAGCTCAATCCTAAATTATCTAATATTTGACTTACAAGACTCAAGGTTAATGGAAAGTAGTAAAATAAACTAGCAATTATAGCAGTATTGAAAGTTTTACAAAAATATCAGTTTAAGGAAAGCAGTAGAGCAGTTTAAGCATTTAACTTATAAAACAGTTAATTTAAAGCATTTATAAAGAATAACTAAACGCAATAATAAAGCCTAAGTTTGTTATGGTTGAAAACCTATATCCCTATAGGAGTCGACATGTTGTCGCGCCCGTTTTTTACCGGACGCAATATATGCTTGCAGTGATTTCTGAATTAAATCACTGTTTTTAAGGAGTCACCACCTAATTATTTGGGTGAATTAGGACACCTAAATATTAACTCCATTTAAAGATCTGCAAAACTATGAGATTCTGCGTAAGAATTTTTTATTATCCTAAAGGAAAGAGGTTAGACATCCTCTAAGATCCGCTAACAGCTTTATTCGCAGTGGATAAAAGAATTTCTTGAAAAAGATCTATAGCAATGTAGAGAGGAACGAAGATGCTTGACTGCTAAGGAAAGAAGAGATTCGTTTAAGATGGAATGCCATTTTTCCCTAAAGATGTTGTCCGGAATCTGCCTCCAGTCAAATCCGATCACCACACGGTTATCTGGTCAAACTTAGGCTTAATTATTGTGCTAAAAAAATACATGCTTTTAAAAATATGCAGTTTCATAAAATGATGTTGCAAAGAGTTAATTTAAATGATGCATTTAGAAATATATACAAAAGCAATTTTGTGTAAAATGACATATATTTATTTTGATAAAGTATGATAAAATGCAATATGAAAATTGATTTTTTATATCATATAAAAAAATAAACTAGCATTCTGAAAATATAAGTGACAAACCTAACATAAATAAAACTAACGTTCGAAGGCATGGGCAACATACCTAAAATAAATAAACTAGCCTTTTCGATTTTAATCTATCCTTTTAAGCTAAGTATACCTATTCTAAACAATTCTATAATTATACAAATACAAATAAATAAATTACAATACAACAAAAACTAAAAAAATAAACTAGAAGTAAATACAAGTAAAAATAAATCTTCAAATGCGTCTTCTTTAGCCTTCATAGACTTCAAAGCTTTCAAAGCAAACGTTAGAAATAAACGTAAATAACTTTGGATCCGTACCCAAAACAATAAATGTTTTGGATACAGAAGGCTCAGAGTTACATTAGAAAAGGTCATTCCAAACATGCCGTGATTGCGACATATGACTCGTCAGTCATTTTAGTCGCCTTACCTTCCGGACGAGTTGGTCACTTGAGTGGGATAAAAAAATTATGTATCATCATAGCCCTATTCCAAAGGAGCGCAGACCGAGGGACGTGGCCTCAATTAATTTCATTGGCCTAAATGTAGTATCTTGTTCAAATCAGTGTTATACCAAACCGGACATGGCCTCAAATTTTATTTTTTTCATTGGCCTAAGTGTAGTATCAATGTTCTAATTAGGGATGTCAATTGGGATAACTTTGGAATACTACAAGGGATTTAGGCTAAGGTATTTGGGATTAAAACCGATACTTGAAGAAATTTTCTACAAATGGGGGATTTTGGACGAGAGCTACACAAGAGGGGGGGGGGGGGGCGAAAAACAACTAAAGGGAGGGAGTGTTTGCCTTGGAAAATCTTTAAGTGTGGATGATAATAAGTCTTGAACTAAGGGGGTATTTATAGAGAAATCAATGGCCAAGATCAAGGCAAGTGTATGGTGAGGATTAGGGACAAGTGTGGGGGAGTTCTTCCAATCAAATGTCCACCACAACTATGAGACAAGTGTCCACCACAACAATGAGACTAGCCACATGTCTCAACAAAACGTCCAAGGCCCCCTAAGTTTCGGCCATAGGGCCACATGGGGTGCCATGTGTCGCCCTCCTACTCGTCAAAATATTTCATCTTCCGAAAATATCCGTAATGCCACAAATTTTGAAAATAAAGTGGGCTCTACAACCGTAAATTCCTCCCGCGGGCCCCACGTGACCAATTCCGGAAAATAAAATCCAAAATTCTTAAATAATCTCGGAAGTCCGAATACCAAATCTGGGAATCCAATTCCCATTAACGAACCTTTTTCCTTCACAAAATCCGGAAACTTTTCCGTCGAAAAATCACATCTTACTTCCTTTCCAATTTTAATGTTGTATTCTCGTACGTACGTCCTCGTAACATACTCTGGAACTACGGGGTGTAACACGGGTGCGGGGCGGGTCTTATATGAAATCTACCCCCGCCCCACTACCCATGGCGGGTAGCACTTTTGATACCCATACCCGCCCCATCACCCACCAAACCATCCCCATACCCTCCTCAATTGGAGCGGGTGCGGGGCGGTACCCGCATTTACCCGCCCCACTGACATCCCTAGTTCTAATTAGTAAATAAATAACAAAATAAGCCAAACAACCCTCTGTTTTTTTTCAGAACCGGGTCGACCCGACCCGACCCAGATAGTGAGTCGGGATTCGAAAATTCAAATCCAAAACAAAAAATATCTCAAAATTCAGATAACCAAATATAAAAATACCTACAACATTCTGGAAATTTTTCAGACCGGGTCGGTGACCCGGATAGTGAATCCGGATCCGAAAATTCGAACCCGAAACAGAAAAATTATCAAAAAAATAGATAACCAATCATAAAATTATATGCAATATTTCAAAAAAAATTGAAACATTTTTTGAACCGGGTTGGTGACCCAATTCGGATCGACCCGACTCGATTTCGGTACAAACTTAGAATAACAACAAAAAATCAGATTTTTCACCTTATTTTTCTTAAATTTCCAGATTACAAAAACACACACACATGTATATATATCTATATATATATATATATATATATATATATATATATATATATATATATATAATGGGCAAACTTTAAATTAAAAATTGACCTTTTGTTTTCGAATCCGGATCCGAAATGAAGAACAATATGTAATCCGAGGATAGTGAAGAATATGTAAGTTTTTTAAGACTTACATATTCTACACAAAATCCGATTTCTTTTGGTAGTATTTCAGATTTTCACTCATTTAAACTCTACACAAAAGATTCATAAAAATATGTAAGTTTTTTAAGACTTTAAACTTTCGATTTTTCAATGCCAACAATAATATTTCTTTTTTTTTCGGTCCCCAGGGGAAATTTATAGGTGGGTCCCCCCCCCCAAACGTTCGTAACAAACTTTTCCAACGGATTCAAAAATAATAATCATCAAACTTGTCTTTTCAATTCGAATTTAGGGGAATAGGGGTGTGGGTTGTGTCAGGGGGAGTGGGTGAGGTGACGGGACAAAGCGGGGGTAGGTGCGGCAGTCTAGGGTTTATGGACAGGGCAGGGGGTGCGGCGGCTGGGGGTAGGGGTAAGGAGAGGGGTTTTTGTTTGTTTTTTTTTTGTTTTGTTTTAGGGTTTTCTAGGTTTTTAAATGGGGGGGGGGGGGGTTAAACAGGCTGGAAAAAATTGAGGGTTTGGGTCTGGGAGATGGGGGATGACCGACTGGGCCTTGGGGTTGGGCCTGACTGGTCCAATTTTTATTTTATTTTTAAAAAGAATGATTTTGGAGCTTTTATTTTATTGTGTTAGGTAGAAATGTTTTGGATTGTGATAAAAAAAATGTAAAAGAGGTTTTACTATTAAAACAAAGTTTTATAAAATAGTAATTTAATAAAATGACGTCCTGAATATAATATTTGTGAAATGCTTAATGCTTACTTAAATTAAAATGTGATGCCTATTTTCTAGAATATTTAGAAAAATTATGATATTAAAAATAAAGCGAATAATGATAATGACAAAATAAAAATAATGACAATAAAAAAATAAAATTTTGTGGAATGCTTAAAATTAGAATTTGATGCCCATTTTTTTTATAAGATAACATAATATTAATGTAAAAATGTGATTATTATATAAAAAATACAAATAATGGTAAAGTGGGGATAATAATAATAATAAGGGTAATAAAAATACTAATTTCCTTTAAGCATAATAATAAACATAATATTTAGGAAAAAATGGTAAACGCTTAATTTAAAAAGAAAGTGTGATGCTTATTATTCGTCAAAACATAAAATATTAGGATATAACAAATACGATAATCATATTAAAGACGAAAGATAGTAAGAAAATACGAACATACGTGCATTTCAGAAAATTGTTTTTGGGGGTTTTAAAATATTGAAATTGTAACTAGATAAATGAAAAGGAGGGACAAAATTGGGTGTCAACACCGCCATACCCATATGAA
This sequence comes from Przewalskia tangutica, assembly GCA_029844215.1. Lineage (NCBI taxonomy): Eukaryota > Viridiplantae > Streptophyta > Magnoliopsida > Solanales > Solanaceae > Przewalskia > Przewalskia tangutica. The sequence goes on along the minus strand of CM056718.1, from coordinate 135,013,914 downwards.
TATGCAAAAATATCATACCAAGATTAGACTGCTACTCCGAAACAAGTGGAGTGCTCCAATATCCGCTGAACCAGCAACCTATTAGTGTAAACCGTCACCTTGTCTACTTGAGCCTGCGGGCATGAAACGCAATGTCCCCGACAAAAGGGATGTCAGTACGAATACTGTACCGAGTATGTCAGGCATGAAAAATAGCATACTAGAGATATGAAAGTAACATGAGACAAAAAACAACCAACCAGTAGAGAATGTCTCTGAGGGCCATAATATGCCTAAGTGTCATACCTCTTTAGAATGCCTCTGTCCAAAGCCTACCACTGCCCTGGCCACGGTGGTGGTAGTGGTTGTTGCTGTTGCAGTTCGTTCACTCTCTTAATCATCGTCGCCATCGTTGAATTTATCACTGTCGCGCCCGTTTTTGACCTTGGGGGTCTGAACGGTATCCGCAACGTTGCTCTTTGGCGTGGTTCCCTGGATGGAGCAATAATGTTATTTTTAAGGAGTCACCACCTAATTATTTAAGTGAATTAGGACACTTGGTTTATTGCAATAAAAATACTGCAATTGACCTCCATTTAATGGTCTGCGAAATTAGTGAGATTCTGGATCAGGGTTCTTTATTATCCTAAAGGGAAGGGGTTAGACATCCTTTAAGATCTGCTAACTTGCGGTTATTCGTTCAAACATAGGTTAATTATTTATTGTCCTTTTTATTCTACGTGTTCTAAGCATTTTCATAATTTATAATTAAAATAAAAATGCAATACAAAATAATAAAAACTAAAATTAAATGCGACATAAAATAAAAATTCGGGACATCTTTTATCCCTTTTTAGGCCTCCTGCACAAGATGATCGTCGGGTGCCTGCATAAACACTTATTAAAAGTGTTAATAGTAGAATAAATAATTTTAAAGCAATGACAAGAATTAATAAGTAAAGCAAAATAAATAAATCCGTCTTTTGCACAGAGGAGGCCTTGAAAATCAGACGGGGGATTCCTTCATCGGCCAATATTGTTAAAAGCAATAAAATAAATAAAACCTTCAGATCCGCGCCAAAATAGTAATAGTTTTAAACACGGAGGGCTCAGATATATATAAAAATAAAGTGGGACATCCTAAACAAGTCCGGCTGCGAAAATTCGCCTCGCCAGCGCATGTTGATTATCTTGTGTAAGTAGAAGAAATCATCAACGCCCAGAAAGCATCATTTATTTTATTTTCCGTCTTTGCAACTGTGGAGGCCTCAAAAATCGACGGATAACTTTTTCATTGGCCAAACAAGTGTAGCATCTTGTTCAATTCAGTAAAATACCAACAGTGTAGTATTTGTTCTAAATCAGTAAACCAGCAAAAAATGTCCAAAATCAATAGCAATATGGCCAAAACCAGTCCAATAATATGGCCAAAACCAGTCCAATAATATGGCCAAACACAGTAGCAAAAAATGGCCGAAAATTAGTCCAATAAATGGCCAAAACAGTAGCAAAAATGATCGAAAATCAGTCCAACAAAATTCCCCAAACAGTAGCAATAAATGGCCGAAAATCAGTGACCAAACAGTGAAAACTCCATCCGACAAACAACAGAAAACATTAGAATCAGTAACCAAACCAACGCCGGAGTCGAAACTCCGGCGAGAAACCAAAGTTGAAAGAAATCAGTCCACCAATACCATAGATCTCAAAATAAAGCAAAACAAGATTCGCAAATCACAAAAACAATCAGTACAACAACCACAACAACATAATAGCAACAAAACCGAAAACAAACAGTAGCGTGGGGACGGCGGCGTCACTTCTACGACGAGGTCGCCAGAGCAACGCCACCACAGTGGTGGGTTTATCGACGACGGGGTGAGGGTTCGGCAGTGAGAGAGAGAGAGTGAGGGAGAGGGGTGTGTGCGGCTGTAGGTGTTGCTAGGGGGGTTCCCCGGCGGTTTCACCGGCGACGGGAACAGTGGGTCGACGGGGTAAGGGTTCGACAGTGAGAGAGAGAGTGAGAGAGAGGGGTGTGTGCGGCTGTAGGTGTTGCTAGGGGTTGTGGCGATTTCACGAGCGGCAGGAGCGATGGAGTCGACGGGGTAAGGGTTCGACAGTGAGAGAGAGAGTGAGGTAGAGGAGTGTGTGCGGCTGTAGGTGTTGCTAGGGGGGTTCGCCGGGAATGGGGGTGCGTGGTGTCTGGGCAGTGGGTGAGTGGTTGAGGGGACAGGAAAGAGGGTGGTCGACGGGAGAGTGAGGGAGAGGGCAGGGGTGAGAGGGTGGGGGAGATGATGCTGAGAGAGAAAGTGAAGAGTGTGCGGCTGGCTGAAGTTGTAGGGCTGCCCCCTCCTTTTTAATAAAAGGGGGGAAATGTTTATTATATAGGGTAGGTTTTTAGGGTTTAGGTTTGATTTGGGGGGGAAAATAAAAAGTGGTATTTGATTTTAGGGGGGAAAATAAAAGAGGGTGTTTGGATGAAATTAAAAAAAAAATAGTGTTGGATTGGATTGATTCAAATTGTGTCTTGGACTGGACTGGTTTGACAAAATGCAAGGCGGGTTAATTAATTAAAAGAAAAATTATTTAAAAGATGCAAAATTACTAAAATGGAATCTTGCGTCATGATAATAATAAAATACAATATTTAGCAAATGTTTAATGCCTAATTACAATGGGATGTCAATTAATTATTTAAAGAGATGCAAATATTATTAAAATAAACGAAGGTGTAATAATAATAGAAACATAATATTAACAAATGCATAATGCTTAAATTAAAATAAAAAATGCAATGTCATTTTGTGAAGAAATAAACATAGGATATTATGTAAAAAATGCAAAAATAATGATTAAAATGTGGTGTCCTAAAACACATAAAATTGCAACAAATATACGAAAAACGGGTCAAAATTGACTGTCAACGGCATGTCCCTCTTTGTACGGAGATGATGGAAGAGTCTTCGGACAAATATGTTGACTTGTAGCTAATTTTGTCATGTTTTATAAACTAAAAACTAAAAAATAGGGATGATGCAGACCAAAAATTGTCCCAGTGTCAAATCATGATGACACTGGGTCGTTGTGATGCGAAAAATAAAAAGCAAAGCTGACGCTGATTTAAAAATTTCCCAGTGTCGAAGTATGAGGACACTAGGTTGCTGCGATGCTAAAATTAAAAGACAAAACTGATGCGGATTTAAAATTTGTCCCACTGTCGAATTATGAGGACACTGGGTTGCTGCGATGCTAGAAAACTAAAGCAGGTAGACGCCGATTCAAAATTATCCCAGTGTCGAATCATGATGACACTGAGCTGATGTGATGCTGCAAAATTAAAGACAATGCCGTCGCAGATTCAAAATTTGTCCCAGTGTCGAATTATGATTGACACTGGGTTGCAGGTGATTTGGTGTTGTAACAGACAGGGTGTTTGTAGATGTTAATGGTGTCATTGCATGGACGCGATGCAGATGCTCGTCGTTGCATAGACGAAACATGGATGAAGTCGTTGTATAGGCTATGATGAAATGCGTCGTTGCATAGACGCGATGCAGATGCTCATCGTTGCATAGACGAAATATAGATAAAACCGTTGCATAGGCTCAGATGAAATGGCGTCGTTGCATAAACGTGATGCAGATGTTCATCGTTGCATAGACGAAACATAAATGAAGTCGTTGCATAGGCTTTGATGAAATGACGTCGTTGCATAGACGTGATGCAGATGTTCGTCGTTGCATAGACGAAACATAGATGAAGTCGTTGCATAGGCTCACATGAAATGACGTCATTGCATAGACGTGATGCAGATGCTCGTCGTTGCATAGACGAAACATGGATGAAGCTGTTGCATAGGCTTAAATGAGATGGCGTCGTTGCATAGACGTGATGCAGATATTCGTCGTTGCATAGACGAAACATAGATGAAGTCGTTACATAGGCTCACATAAAAGAGTGTCGTTGCATAGACGTGATGCAGATGTTCGTCGTTGCATAGACGAAACATAGATGAAGCCGTTGCATAGGCTTAGATGAGATGCGTCATTGCATAGACGCGATGCAGATGTTCGTCGTTGCATAGACGAAATATAGATGAAATCGTTGCATAGGCTCACATGCAATGACGTCGTTGTATAGACGCGATGCAGATGCTCGTCGTTGCATAGACGAAACATAGATGAAGTCGTTGCATAGGCTTAGATGAAATGACGTTGTTTCATAGATGCGATGCATATGTTCGTCGTTGCATAGACGAAACATAGATGAAGTCATTGCATAGGCTTAGATGAGATGCGTCATTGCATAGACGCGATGCAGATACTCGTTGTTGCATAGACGAAACATGGATGAAGTCGTTGCATAGGCTTAATGAGATGGCGTCGTTGCATAGACGTGATGCAGATGTTCGTCGTTGCATAGACGAAACATAGATGAAGTCGTTGCATAGGTTTAGATGAGATGCATCATTGCATAGACGCGATGCAGATATTCGTCATTGCATAGACGAAACATAGATGAAACCGTTGCATAGGCTCACATGAAATGACGTCGTTGCATAGACGCGATGCAGATGCTCGTCGTTGCATAGACGAAACATAGATGAAGTCGTTGCATAGGCTTAGATTAAATGACGTCGTTTCATAGACGCGATGCAGATGTTCGTCGTTGCATAGACGAAACATAGATGAAGTCGTTGCATAGGCTTAGATGAGATGCGTCATTGCATAGACGCGATGCAGATGTTCGTCGTTGCATAGACGAAACATAGATAAAACCGTTGCATAGGCTCACATGAAATGACATCGTTGCATAGACGCGATGCAGATGCTTGTCGTTGCATAGACGAAACATAGATGAAGTTGTTGCATAAGCTCGGATGAAATGACGTCGTTGTATAGACGCGATGCAGATGTTCGTCGTTGCATAGACGTAACATAAATGAAGTCGTTACATAGGCTCACATGAAATGACGTCGTTGCATAGACGCGATGCAGTATTAGCTAATACTCTTCGGAGAACACCCCTTTTGTCACATGATGTTTTTGCCACAGTCTCCACCTTGTATGGTCTGTCTAGAGACCATTAAGCAGGTTGGCAACTGGTCCTAGAAAGATGGACCAACCTTGATTGGGTCCGTCAAGTAGCCGATGACAACCTTACTTTCTCCCAGCGGAGAAATATGGTTCTCATATGGGGTGGATTCTCACGGCCGGGGACCTGTTAGGTGGTTTTAAGACCACTTCTAGGAACAATAAATTGATCGCGGAGCGCTATCATCCAAACTTTGTAGCAAGGCAATTCAGCCTCACTTAACACGTGTCGTGGCCCCATCACAGTATTATCAGTTCAACCTAACGCTGCGTTCTTGACGCAGAACAAGCAAATAAGATAGCCTATAATAATCTTGGCAGGCTCACCCTCTTTGACTGGCATATGTTTCCCTTGAGAGAGAATACTATCGTAACTTTGATGATTAGTAGGATCGTACTAAGGAGAAGTTTTTTTAATCTCCTTTAGATGTCTATTGTGATTGGTTGATTCTGTCGAGAAAAAAGAAAAACCCAAAAACCTCTAAACCGTGACCAAAAGAAGCCACTCTAAAAGTTGCTTCCTTTAAATTAGCTGGAATTGTTGCTTCAATGTCTTCCGTCCGGTTACGGAAGATGAAAAGAATAGGTAAATTGTATTTTACATATGTGTTGGTCAGATTGTTGTTGTGAATTTTTGGCTAACATCTCTTATGTATCTTTCAGCAACCCAATCTCCAGTATTTGTTGATCTGGAGACCACTTTTGACATCGAGTCCCCATCACTGAGGAAACCAGTGCCTAAGCAACCCCGACGAAGTGGAGGGGTTGTCATTTGAGATTATAGTGAGAAAGACCCCACAGACCCAGAGTTCATGTTCCTGCTGAGGAAGATGAGGGAATCGAGGTATATTACTCGACTAGCTAAAACACCTTCGCATCGACTATCCATATTTATGTTTTTGTTTGCCCTCCAGGGACCACAACTGATAAGGTGCAAATGGCTGCATAAAGCGTCTGATGCCCATATTCATGTTGGAGGTTCGTCTTCTCTTGCTCATGCTCCCATGCACTCGTAGGACCCATCATCGACTGCCCTCAAAGCCATAGTTTTTCCTGCCGAGGCTTCCTACGCTAGGGCAGCCGTAGAGGTATACCTCTTTTATGCTTGGTCTTTCACTGCCTCTGAGCTCTTGCCTCTATATTGAACCTGTCCTATTTATACAGGAGACCGCTGGAGATAATCCTTCGACTGAAGCCCACCCAAATGATGACTCAGAGGTACCAGCCAAAATCATCCCGGAAGATGTGCTTTTGTGCTACTTTGGCTCAGTCGACATTACACCTTCACCGGCATCTCCGGTTGGCATTCATCGAGAGCGAGTCGAGGAGTATCTCCTAAGGATAATTCCAGCCAACAAGAAGAGTTTCATGCTCTGAGGGCCTCTTTGCTCCGATTGTCAAAAGAAATAATAGATTCCCCAGTTCTGGCAACCGCTTACAATGACATGGCTTTGGCATTGAATGATTTATTTTCTTTACATAGAACGACCAAAGATAGCCATGATGAAGTTGTCGCTGCTTTGCAAAACTTGGGGTCTCTTTGGCAAGAAAAGACCATATTCAGGCAACAAAATATCAGCCGAAGAAATGACTTGTATGAGCATCTGTCCAAACTGCGATTTGAGTTGAAACATATATAGGCAAAGATATGGGTTATTACTCCAGCCATAGGCGCCTTAGAATTGGCTATTACGGCCCATGACTCCTCTCACTCTTCTTTGTTTCGGCAGAGCCTACAATTGGATAACAAAATTCGGGAACTCGGTAACCAGCAGGTGGTTTGGGGACTAGATCAGAAAGCGAGTAGCAAACGACTGGCCAAACTGGAGAATGAATGGATTACGTGGAAAGACATCTAGTTCAATCAATGCTGACACTCACTACTCTCTTTCCAGTTGATCCTGTTGTTGAGTTATCAGCCGATATCCTTATGGACTTGTAATCTGAAGCCATCGCTGCTTATGTTATTCAAGAGGTATATATTGTTCTGTTAATCCTGAGAGTTCTGTTACTGGTGATATATTGCAACCTCTAGCTAGTGGAACGACCAACTTGACTCTCTAAATTTATCGACCCCAAATCGAATGTCTCTTTATGTGATTAAGTAGCCGGTTTGTGGCTGTTGTTTGCTCATATCTTCCCCAAATCGAAGGGAAATACTTTTCATGTGACTATAACCGAGCTATTTTTTGTGATTAGGCAGTCGATCTGTGGTTGTTCTTTTACTCTTGTCTTCCCCAAATCGAAGGGAAGTCCCCTTTCATGTGACTGTGACATGTGGTTATTATGTATTCCCCAAATCGAAGGGAATTAGTTCATCCTGTGTGGCCAGGCAGCCGATCGCTTGTTATTTACTCATGCATGCCCCAAATCGAAGGGTAGTTTCCCTTTAAGTATTTTCCATTTATATTTATTTCAAGCTCTTCATCATGCATGTCTATTAGTCGATACACGTTTCCAGCAATATGTTGGCTTACGACGAAGGGTCCTTCCCAGTTTGGCGACCATTTGCTGAATTTACGATCTTTTATTCCAAGTGGCAACACGATTTCCAAATTAGGCCTCCTTCAGCGAACCTCTTTGGATTAACATACTTGTTATATGTTTTGGCCATTTTTCATTTATCGGCCTCGATTCTTTCTAGGGCCATCAGTCGATCTTTATCTAGCTGATCTAATTCCATTAGCATGGTATGTTGATACACATCTAAGCTTAAATAATTCTGTTTGTCCACCCGTAATGACTTAACATTAATCTCCAAGGGCAACACTACATCCTGGCCATAGGTTAGTCGATAAGGTGTTGTCCCAGTAGCTGTGGATATAGTGTTTCTGATCGCCCAGACAACTTTATCCAACGTGAGATGCCACATTGCGGGTTATCCTCCACATTTTTACTGATAATGGCCTCAATAATTTTGTTAGATGTCTCGGCTTATCCATTCGCATGTGCATAATAAGGCGAGGATGTGATCATCTTGATCCCGAATTTTTCAACGAATGTTGCCACCTTAGAACCAGTGAACACCGTCCCTTGATCGGTTGTCATTGTCTTAGGAATTCCATATTTGTATATGATCTGATGTTGGATGAACTGAATGACATGTGTCTGATGAACCCTCTTCATTGGTTGTGCCTCTACCCATTTAGTGAAGTAATCGGTAGCCACTATAATGAAATTATAGCCTTTAGCTGATTGCGGGTGGATTTTGTCGATGTGTTCCATAGCCCATCCTCTGAAAGGTCAGGGCTTTACGATCGGGTGCAAAAACTCGGCTAGTACCCATTGGACTAGTCCATATTTCTGACATTCTTCACACCCTTTTGTGTACCTAAAGCAATCAGCTGTGATGGTAGGTCAATAATAGTCATGGCGATAAATCAATTATTTCATCGTTGGCCCGACTTTGTGAGATCCACAGATTCCTTTGTGGACTTCTCCCATGACCCTTAAGGCTTCTACTTTATCAATGCATTTGAGTAGCACCCCGTTTACACTCCTTTTGTATAGATAGTCATTAATGAGCACATACTTCAAGGATCTCCTCTTAACCTTAAGGTCATTGCAAGTAGAAGGATCTTTTAAGTAGTCGATTAATACCTGCTTCCATGAGTCGGTTTGGTCTACGGCTGCACTTCGGCTGGCAGCTCATCATACCCTAAAGTGAGTAGAGACTTCCTAAAGCCAGAAGCTTCTTGTGCTAAGTCATTAGCCTCAACATTCATTCCCTAGGAACATAACTTAATGTAGACAACGCAAACCCTCTAAGTGATCTGCTAGCCATTCTGTAACGGGCCAACAAATTTAGGTTTTTGCAGTCATATTCCCTAGCCAGCTATTTGATAACCAATTGAGAATCTCCACGAACATCGATACACCTCGCCTTCATAGAGGTTAGGAGTTTGAGTCCCATGATGAGAGCATCATATTCAGCTTAGTTATTTGTCAATTCAGAATCCAGCCGATAAGAGAACCTCCATGTTTCATTTATAGGATTGTTTATCGTTATTTTGGCTCCGACTACTCTTTAGGTTCTCGATCCATCAAAAGTTAATGTCCAAGGGACGATGTCCATACACGTAGTAAAGGGGGTGCATGGGTCCTCCACATCTAGACAATGGTGGTCTGTTAAGAAATCGGCTAACGCTGACCTTTAACAGCCTTGAGTGGATTATACTCGAGAGAAAACGCAGTGAGCTGATTGCCCATTTTATTAACCATCCTTGCAAAATAGGTCTATTCAGTAGGTACCGAACGATGTCAATTTTGCACAAAACATGAACTACATGTGGCATAAAATAATGTTCAAGTTTTGTACAAACATAGAATAAGGACAAACAAATCTTCTCGATGGGGATATATCTAGTTTCAGCCGCATTGAGCATTCAACTAAGGTAGTAAACTATCCTTTCAGTTACATCATCGGCATACAGTACTAACAGATAGCCGGTAGACGCATTTGCATCCGAGATGTACAACTTCAATGATTTCCGTAACTGTATGAGCTTTGTTATGATCTATCTCAATACCTTTCTTATGTACCAAGAAGCCAAGGAAGTTGCCAGCCGATACTCCGAACATGCATTTGTCAGGATTCATGTTAAGGTTATGAATCCTCATTCTTTTTAGTGCTCGTTCCAGATCAGCTAAATGATTTTTGAAGTCTTTGACCTCTCCACCATATCGTCAATGTAGACTTCCACAGTCTTTCCAATAAAGTCATAGAAGGTGGTGTTCATTTCCCTCTGATAAGGGACCAACATTCTTCAAACCAAATGGCATAACTAACCACTCATAAATTCCCAAGGCTCTTGGACACCTAAAAGCAGTCTTGTGAATGTCCTCCTCGGCCACTGCTATCTGATTATAGTCGGAGTATCCATCCATGAATGTCAGCATGTCATCAACTACTTAATCAACTAGCATATCAGCTATATGCATGACGTATTCATCTTTTAGAGTGGCTAGGTTTAGGTTCTTGTAATCAATACATACCCGAACCTTGCCATTCTTCTTCTTGACTAGCACAATGTTGCCAACCATTCCACATACCTAGCCAATCTGATGAACCCAACCTCCAGCAGGCGTTCAATTTCAGCTTTAATTTGAGGCATCAATTGAGGGTGATATATTTTGGGCGGTTGTTTATGAGGTGTGAAACCCACCTTAATCAACAATATATACTCTACCAAAGTGTGTGTCAGCCCATGCATTTCGTGATAATCCCACGAAACAGACTTTATACTACAGTAGAAGAGCCGTTGTGCTTTTCTTATCCTCCTCCTTCAGTAAACCACTAATTTGTGTTAGCCGAGGGACTTCCTCAATGCCCAAGCTGATATCTTCCAGGGGGTCCTGAGAGTCAAAGCAAGGTATAACTCTTCTTATGGGCGATTCAAATTCCATTGGTAACTCGATGTCATCAGCGACCAATGTTGGTTCTATGTTGTAATCCTTTACCTGTAATTCCTCGTCTATCCTTCCTTCAGAACTTAAAGCAGTCAGCCGATTCCACAGATCACATATGATTTGTGTCTCCTCAACCATTTAACTCCTCCAAGGTAAGTCATGGTTCAACTAATTATTTTATCTCAACACCTCGTGAAGTAAGATTGCAGGATTCCTAAGATCCTTCTTCATGTTGCTCTGCAACAGCTATGGAGGCCACATAAGGTGAGTATAAGATGACCTCTAAGGCCGGAGTCTTTCTATCTTTTAGAAACTTGTGTTTCTTACTCGGATTTTCTTTGGTCTCAACCAAGCTAGCCTTGACCTCAGTTGTCTGCTTGCCTTTGAACAAGGTATTCTTGTTGTCTTTATGGATATGAAGCTTGATGACAAGTTCTTCAAGACTCATTTTCTTGGATTTGAGTTTGAGATAGCTAGTGAACTCACCCCACGAGGGAGGCAGTTTCTCGATAAGTGAAGCGACCAATAATGATTCATTGGGATTCATACCCTATAGATTCAGATCATGGATGATTAGCTGGAACTCATGTACTTGTGACTTCAGAAACTTCCCGACTATGAATTTCTTAGCACCCGCATCATGAGTGTTGTACTTCTTCTGCAACAGATCCCATAACTTCTTTGCGGTATTTGTAGTGCAATATACCATGTAGAGTGGGTCACATAGGCAATTCAGGATGTAGTTCCTGCACACGTAGTCATTTTGACTCCAGGGGTCAATTTCATCATCAGGCCACCAGTAGCCCGGGTATCCTGGCCTGTCTGAACCGTATTGTCGGTCTAAACGTCCATATCATCTCCAACAGTAGGAGGATCTTCAGATAAGTATTTTACCATATCTAGTACGGTGAGATAAAACAACATCTTTGCTGCCACCTTTTGAAATTTGTGCCCGCAAACTTTTTGGGTCTTTCGGCTTGGAAGTTGGAGGAAATCATAGTGTTCCCAATACTACCGAAAGTGATACCAGCGGCAGTAGCAGTGCCAAAAGATGTTCCATTATTGGAAGCAGAGACTTGTTCCTTTCCATTCACCGTCTTTAGTTCTTCGTAATAATAATTTTGTCTTAAATTGTTGTAAAATTTGTGGGTGTGAACGGAAAAGGAAGAACTGAAAGGATAGACTGAATAAAGCTAAGTGTAACATTGTCGAGTCGAGTGTTAGCACTCTTTTCTTAAGACAAAATTACCCCCGTATATAATAGCTTACGGTTGATGGGTAATAGTGTCCCAAGATAAAATGACAATACTTTCTCAAGCACAAGCCAAATACTTGAGAATCTTTGCAGAAGAAACAAGAACAAAAGATTGCTAGAAATAGAAGAAAAGCTCTCAACAATTTTCAGATTTTTGTGTTGTCAATGGATGTCTTAAATCTGAATTTTGAGGCTCCTTTTATAGTTGCAAAATGATCATTCACATACCATGTGAATGCACTTAAATGGGGTGCATATATCTCATCAAAAGACACTTTGATCATGTCAAGAGTTGGCTGATCTTTGGCCCTTCAAATCAGTCCATGAATCAGAAGATTCTGGAGAGTTTTTGGTTCGCTGAACCTGGAGCGTCACGTCCTTGCATTGGCGGCGCCGCGGCGCGAACCTGTCAGAAACCAACTTCGAGCCTCAGGAGTTTTGGCGTCGCGGCGCCTGACTGCATCGCCGTGGTGCCGCGACCCTTGGTTAGGCAGTGTCGCGGCGCTAGCCCGTCGTGGCTCGGTGTCGCGGCACTTCCCTATTTTCTGTATTTTGCACATTTTTTCTTTACTTATACCGTCATGGGAGACACATAAATTTGGTCATTAATCGTCCATGCTTACCTAACTTAAGAACACTTTAACATGTGTACCAACATCTCTTTCACAACGTGAAATTTAGCTAGACGTTGTACGACGTATGCATGTGTATGGAAATCGTATTTCCGACATTCAAGCCTCCATGTGTTCAAGTTATTAAGAACGGGATAACTCAATCCCACTAGGTAAATTTTCCAACAAAAAACACATCCCAAACAATACACAATAGAAACCCAATTTGTCGAAAAATTAAAAATAAAATGGCGGCGCTGCCAGAAGAATGGTCGGTGATTGTCTCCGACCAGATTTCTTCTCTCAATGTTCTCTCGCGTAGTCATTTTCTTCAGAGATGAAGTTACGTTTTTGGGATTTTAGTCATTTTTGTTAAATATACACGTGATATACACTTACCATAAGTAGTGTATATCACGTGAATTGTCTCGATTGTACATAGTATTGGCCCATGATATACATCACAGTTTCATATCATATTTAGGCAATAGTTTTAATGTAAATATTGTGTATTAATTAGTAGTGTACACTTATCATAATTATAAGATTCTTGTACTACTAGAATAGGGTTTTGGTATTAGAATTTTCCTATTATGGAAATTGTAAATTGTAAATTGTAAATTGTATATATTCTCGTTCATTAATGAAAAAAGTGTCTAATACGCGACGTTGGCCGAACTGTTCAAAATTCACGCACACTCGCATCAATTCATCCATCACATAATCCCCGCAATTCCTGAGGATAAAGAAGTGCCAAAACGCGAAAATAATCCTAATTTGTGGACAACTATTGATGCCACCGTCCTTCAGTGGATTTATTCCACTATCTCTAACGACATATTGCAGACTATTATTGAGTCTGACGCTACGGTATAGGTTGCATGACATAATTCAAGATAATCGAAATTCCAGGGATGTTACTCTTGAACATGAGTTTTCCCACGTCAACATGGAAAATTTCCCAAACATTTCAGCATATTGCAAAAGGGTGAAAGAATTGGTGGACCAACTCCGAAATGTGGGTGCGCCTGTTAGCAACGGTCGTCTTGTTCTCCAGATAGTTGTTGGCCTCTCTGGGGCCTATAGTGGCGTTGAAATGTCCCTTCGTTAAAGTACTCCTCTCCCGATGTTTTATCAAGTTCGCTCCATGCTTACTTTGAAAGAAGTCGGATTGGTTAAAATGCGGCTACGAGTGCTAGTACCATGGTCATGATGACGTCCTACCATAATTCTCCAAATTTTGGTGATCATTCGAACCAAAATCGGTCTCAAGGGGGCGGCAAAAATAGTCAAAAAAATAATGGAAAAAATCACGGGGGTCAAACGCGGCGGTTTCGGCAGTGGTATCGGTGGCCAAAATAGCGACAGTGGACCCCATCACGAATATAGTGGGCCACTGACCTAATGGTCTCAACTTTGTGCCGCGGTCGCTTGGAAACAGCGATGGCGTGGCGATTGCGTATTCATCAGCGGTTCCGGCCCGGCTGGCGCTGTAGAACTTCCAGCCCTATCGGCCTAATGCCAACTGAGACATTGGTTCCCAAAGTAGCACTGGGACGGGGCAATATACATGTGTTCTTGGGCCCCATCCTTCGAAGGCTCATCACGCAGTGGGCCCTACCCCGGCCGGCATTGAAGCCGTTATGCACACATTTGGTTTAACATCATCGGACCCAAATTAGTGCATGGACACCGGAGCAACTACCCATATGACATCCGATCAAGGTACTCTCTCATCTTATTCCAATTTGAACAACCCCCGTGGCATAATTATTGGTAATGGTAATTCATTTTTTATTAGTATGTATGGTCATAAAACTTTATCTCCCCCCCCCCCCCCCCACCATCAACCTCTTATCTTAAAAAATACCCTTCATGCCCCTAAATTGATTAAAAAATTAATGTATGTCCGTAAATTCACAACTAATAATTTTGTTTCATTTGAATTTGATCCATTTGGTTTTATGTGAAGGATTTCAAGGCGGGGATTCCTCTCATGAGGTGTGATAGTAAGGGAGATCTTTATCCTATCACACTAAGTTCTGGTCTTTCGAGTCAAGCCTTGCCATCTACGTTTTCCGCCTTTGCTCCTTTCTTATGGCATGCTCAGCTAGGTCATTCGGGTCATCTATTTTGTCTTCCTAAGATAAAAATAAATTTATTTCTTATAAGGGTATGTGTAGTACTCTGAATTGTCAATCTTGTTCTTTAAGAAAAATTATTAGATAGTCGTTTGCAGACTCTAATTCTCATACTCTAATGTCATTTGATATTATTCATAGCGATTTATGGACATCTCTTGTTCTAAGTTCTTTGGTCATCGTTATTATATTATATTTTTGGATGATTATTTTAATTTTTATGGACTTTTCCGATAGCAAAAAAATCTCAAGTTTTTCCACTTTCTTAAAATTTAGAGCATTCATTAGAACCCAATTCGAACGAAAAATTAATAATATTCAATGTGATAATAGAAAAAACATATGATAATGAGGTGTTTCGGCAGTTTTGTGCTAATAATATAATCAATTTTCATTTTTCTTGTCCTCATACATCCTCACAAAATGAAAAAGTCGAACGTAAAATTCGTATTATTAATAACGTTGTCTGAACCTTACTCCTTCATGCTTTCGTACCACCTTCTATTTGGCAGCATGCTCTACAATTGGTTACATATCTTCTTAACATACTTTTCTATCAATAGCTTGACGTATTCATCCCTTCTTCATATCTTCTATAATAAGACTCTTTCGTATTTTCATCTTATGGTCTTTGGGTGCTTGTGTTATCCACTCTTTCCATTCACCACAATTAACAAACTTCAGACTAGGTCTACCTCTTATGTGTTTTTGAGTTATTTGTCTACTCATCGTGATTACAAATACTTTGATTTATCGTCTAATAAAATCATCATTAGTCGCCATATTATTTTTTATGAATCCCAATTCCCGTTTGCTAAAGTGAGTAGTCTCGTTCCTAGTTTGTATAATTTTTTGGATGACGATGTCTCTGAGTATATTATCCACCATTTATCAAACTTATCCTGCACCCAAAATCCTCCAGTGAACCGTTGCATTGCTGGTCTACTGCACCACCGCCTAACGATCATAGTCGAGTGATTGAGCTAGTTTGATGGTGGGCGAGTACTGTCGATCTGGCGGTCGATCTTAGTTTCTACAATCACTGCCAGTTCCCGTGTTGGGCCAACAGGCTCACAGCCTGCTGGCCAGTCTGTCACGTGTCCTAATATTTCTCAAAATCCGCCGAATTCTTCCCTGAGTCAAAGACCAGTCAACGGGGCATTTTTAAACCAAAAATACATTTTAAGTTACATTCTAATGTTCTTAAATCATCCATACCCCGTAATCATGTGTTGGCTTTAAATGACGTGAATTAGAAAATTGTTATGACCGACGAATATAATACTCTTATTGATAATAAGACGTGGGAGTTGGTGCCCCGTCCATCTGATGTTAATGTTATTAGGTCTATGTGAATTTTTACTCATAAGGACAATTTTATCGGTTCTTTTGCGAGGCATAAGACTCATTTTGTAGGTGATGGTAAGACTTAGTAGGTTGATGTAGATTGTGGTGAGACATTTAGTCCGGTGGTCAAACCGGCTACCATTCGAACTGTGCTCAGCTTGGCTTTTTCGAAAGTATGACATATCCATCAGTTAGATGTGAAAAATGTTTTCTTACATGGTGATCTTAGAGATACAGTCTATATGCCTCAACATTTGAGGTTTATGGATTCCAAATATCCTCATCATGTCTATTTATTGAAGAAGTCTTTGTATGGACTTAAGCAATCCCCACGGGTTTGGTATAAGAGGAATGTAGACTATGTTTCGACTATTGGGTTTTCTCACAACAGGTCTAATAATTCATTGTTCATATATCGTCGTGGTTTTTCCCTGCCTTATATATTATTATATGTGGATGACATTATCTTGAATGTCTCTTCTGATGCATTACGCGAGTCTATCATGACAATGCTCAGTTCTAAGTTTGCTATGAAATACTTGGGGGCCTTGAGTTACTTCTTGGGATCGTTGTCTCTCGTCATGCAGGTGTGTTGTTCTTATCCCAACGAAAGTATGCAGCTGAGATCATTGAGCGGGATGGTATGTCCTCATACAAGTCGACTTCTACTCCAGTTGATATTAAACCCAAGTTGGGTGCTGAGGCTGCCTCTCCTTACGAGGATCTGACCCGATATCATAGTCTTGTAGGGGCCTTTCAGTATCTTACTTTCACGAGACCTGATATTACGTATGTTGTACAACAGGTGTGCTTATTTATGCATGATCTCAGGGTTGATGTGCTCAAACACATTATTCGGTACATCTAGGAGACACTTGACTATGGCTTGCATTTATATCGCTCATCGACATCTACACTAGTCTCGTATACAGATGTTGATTGAGGTGGTTGTCCAGACACCAGACGATCTACGTCTGCTATTGTATGTTTCTTGGTAATAACTTGTTCTCCTGGTATGCAAAGCGTCAGTCGACGTTTCCCACTCTATTGCAGAGGCTGAGATCGAGGGGTAGAAAATGTGGTCTCTGAATCCCGTTGGTTACGTAATATTCTTTTAGAGCATCATTGTCTTATTCAGAAAGCTACATTGGTTTATTGTGATAATGTTAGTGTCATTTACCTTTCTGGTAATCCGGTTCAGCACCAGCGCACCAAATATATCGAGATGGACATTCACTTTGTTCGTGAAAAGGTAGCTCGTGGACAAGTACGTGTCCGTCACATCCCTTACAGATATCAAATTGCAGACATCTTTACAAAGGGTCTTCCCTCGGTCCTTTTAAAAGATTTTAGGGACATTCTCAGCGTACGAAGACCGTTCGGTATGATTGTGGGGGTGTGTTAAATATACACGTGATATACACTAATCATAAGTAGTGTATATCACGTGAATTGTCTCGGTTGTACATAGTATTGGCCCGTGATATACATCACGGTTTCACATCATATTTTAGGCAATAGTTTTAATGTAAATATTGTGTATTAATTAGTAGTGTACACTTACCATAATTATAGGATTCTTGTACTACTAGAACAGAGTTTTGGTATCAGAATAGGAATAGAATTTTTCTATTATGAAAATTGTAAATTGTATATATATTTTCTTTCATTAACCGTACTATCTTTTGAGTTACTTGTTTGAGTTATTGGATTAGGATATTCGCTAGATCGTCTCAAATATTATTCTCTATCACTTGTTCTTGCATATTTTGAAGGCTTCTTGTTAGTTTACTTTGTTGTATCTAAAGTTCATTTGAAAAAAGTTTCTCAAGTTCATGAATAGTCTAATTACCTTTAGAATTCGAAAGAATAACAGTTAATTGAAGAAAATCTGAAATAAGAATAAAATATAATTACAAAAGTCTTGTATTCCATATGTTTTGTCATATACCTTTATTCCTCTCATTGATAATTACTTTCGTAGTTCCATCTGTTGGGTCCCGGGCTATGAATAAGTAAGATTAAAATCAAAACAGTAAGAATAACTGAAACAGTTTTTGGATGTTGCCTCAACATTGATGGCAACATCTGACAAAAAACAGAATAAACCTTTAAAGAGTAATTGCAGCGGAAAAGTAAAAGACACAAAGGTTTATATTTTCAAGGGTATATATTAATATATCCCTTGATGGTCAATGACCAAAAGAATTATATATATTATATACAATTACAAATGAATTTCTTTTTACAAGATTGAGCAATACAAATGAATAAGAAATTACAAACAAAAATGAAGTCGTAGATGACTTCGCCTAAGTTAAAAAGTCTAAAAGACACATGCAACATCATCACCACAATTGCTTTACAATAAGCTTAATCTAGAATAGAGATAGCAATTGTAGTGTGGGACAGATGTTGCTAAAAGACTTAGGCTAAAAGGTTTTTATCCAAATTTCTGAAGCGAAATCCCGAAAGCTCTCTTGGTATTTTTACATTGTGATTCTGGATCTCAATACTCTGAAGTTCCTCCTCTATACATAGCGAGAAACTTCCTTGAAACTCTCGCTGGTTGGTTGTGGAAGTTGAGAGAAAGAAGGCTGCATCTTGGACCTATTCTTGCTCCATGATTGTCTCAACAACTTTGATTGGGTCAGCATGACTGGGTCTTTATGTTTCTTCGATTCCAAGCTTGACTAAATCAATTCCCACGTTTTAAACACAGCTCTGTATTCAGCTTGCCTATGGCATTTTTAACTCACAATAACAAATACTTTTTTGGCCGTAAGAATAGGCAAAATCGGTTCCGAAAATGTAGGGTGAGATGTTGAGGCAACATCGGAGACAACATCTGCAGGTGACTGCGGATGTTGCGCAACATTACGGGCAACATCTACAGAACACTGCAAGATGTTGTCCAAGAATAAAACCTGATGTTGTCACAACACTCACACAACATCAATAATCTCCCCCTTTTTGCTTTTCTTCACAAAACTCCATACAAACCTAAAAATGTCAAGGATACGACTGATTGTAAATATTTCCCATAACATTCCAAACTCAGCAAGATTGTAGTTATGCTCCCCTCAACCTGCAGTTTCAAGTTTCAACTATGTATTGTAATTTGGGTTAGTAAAAATATATGTCTATTAGTCACAACTCACATACAACCGGGTTGTAAGAAGTCAAAGACTAATATCCATACATCATCCACAAATAAAATATATACAAATATATTTACAGGCCAAAAATAAACTGTATCATTGTCCACACATATCAATATCCATCAGTGTGAAGTAACACAAAATCAGTTTAGAAGAAATGATGGTCAAAATGTTGCATAACATTTGTCCCAACATATCTCCATACATGTATGTAGATATATTGTTTACAACACTAATTCCAACATTAACAATCTCCTTCTTTTTGTTTTTCTTCACAAAACCCACACATTAACCAAATATGAACAATTCAGGTTCAACATCATCAATCTCCTCTTTGCTCTTTATTCAGCAACAACAACATCAGTCTAAGAAGCAGCACCAGTAGGATGTTGTCCCAACATTGCAGGCAACATCCTTATATTCAGTAAGTAGTAGCAGTCTCCAGTGTATAGTAGAGTTTGTACAACTTCAGATTCCTCCCCCTGCATTTCAGCTTCCTCCCCCTGCAGAGAACAATATTTTCTCCCCCTTTTGTGGAGAAAGAAGTATCATGAAATGGAGACAGTGTTGCCTAGATCGTTGATAACATTCCTGGCAACATCGTCATTTCCTGCTTCATTCTTTCAGTTCAAGTCAATGTTTCTATCCTAGAGGAAAATGATTGTCCAGTTTGCTGAGAGGTATTGAGCTTGAGTTCTTTGTAATCGACGGATGGCTAATGTTCATTGGATGGAGTGATATTTGACAGTTGTGTCGACATTGGAGAGGTATTCTATTGGTGAATATGTAGGAGAGGATTTTGGGAATTAATCAGGATAACAATTATCCATGATTGGAGTATGAAATGATGAGTTCATCGGATAGATAGAAAACAACCCAAGGAGATGATTTTTCCTTTTTTCTTTTTAAATTTAAAACAATTTTTTTTCTTTTTTTTTCGGGAAAAACTCTTGAAAGGACATGAAAAATAACAAATAAGAAAAGTATTATACACAAGGCAATATTTCTTTAAGCAACTCACAACAATATTTCCCAAAAAGTAGGTAGTGTAGAATAATTAGAACTCTTCACATACCTAAAACAAAGGGTTTTACATAGCACAAAACATCTTCAAAATTTAAAAGAAACGGTCCTCCTAATTTTTGGATTTTCGTTGTTTACAGAGACTTGTTACATATTAGAACCCCAAAAAAATAAGATAAACAAGATCGACCAATATACTGGAACACGATATTGCGAGTGATGTTGGCAACATTTCAAAGTTCAACTAGCATTTTGAGACTTCAAGGATTTTTTGATTTGGCAAATGGTTTTCCGTATATGTTCCCTATGAGACTGATCGCAGGACCAATGTGACATTTTACCATTGTCCTTAATCAACTTAGTTGAACACATATGGATAAAAAAAAATATTAAGGAATTTTCAACCTTCTTGAAGCACATGGTACTCCTATAGAATGGGAACGGTACCAAACTTAGAGCTTTGCTCTTTTTATATAAAACCAAATCTTTAGTTGAGGCTTCGCCTTCTTATGATACTCCTTTTTTATGATATGCATCATCACAGAGAACGGTATCACATTCAAACCTTATCCTTGTGAAGTCAAGCTTGATTCCTTTGAACGAATTGTGCAACATGACTTACAACCTATATTCTGTACACTGACCCAAACAGTAAATGTTACCCAGAATGTTAGGTCAACATTTAGGACAACATCAATCTAGCCTGTCTTATTTTCAGAGAAAACAGAGACCAAGAGATTTTTTCTGGCTAGAAAATCTCTCATGATCAGGAGTTTGGTAAAAATATCAGCTAGTTGAGAAAGAGTATCAACATGTTCGATTTGAAATATTAATAGCACTCAGATTATCACAGTACAAAATTATAGTGTTTCTTGAAAAAAGATGTATAAGATTGTTGCCAAGGTAAACAATATCCTCTACTTGTATTCTCCCTATCATTCACATCTCCAGCCCAATCCAAGTCACTAAATCCTATTAAGTTAGGATAAGTGTTATTGAAATATCAAAATTTCCAACCCATATGTGTCAACAATATATCGAATAATACATTTTACGGCATTTAAGTAGAATATTTTGGGACAGTCTTGAACACATGCACACACAAATACACTAAATATAATATTTGATGACTAACCGTAAGATACAAAAGACTACCTATCATGGATTGGTACAATGTTGGTTCAACATCTTCGCCAACATCGTCTTTACATACTTTTTTGCGAGAAGTCCATTGGAGTTTTCACATGTTTAGCATTCTCCAATCCAAATCTTCTAACTATATTCTTAGCGTATTTGGTTTGTGAGATGAAAGTTCCATCTTCACTTTGCTTTATCTGCAGGCCTAAAAAATAAGTTAGTTCCCCAATCATGCTCATCTCAAATGGTGATCACATAGCCTCGACATGAAAGTCTTAAGGTACGACTGTGAGTTCAAGTCAAAAGCTATGTCATCTACATAAATTTGAGAGATGATAATACCTACACCATGACATTTTATAAATATAGTTCAAACTGCGGGCCAAATACTCCACGAACTGTTTTAGCGTTTTTGGGCTCAAAAATGAGGTAATGATTCTTCTTCTTTTAAAGTAATTGGATATTACTTATTGTGTATATGTATATATGATCTTGTACTAAAAATAATGAAGATTAAAAAGTATTTGGGCCATTTTTGGAAGTTGGGCCGAGAGTGGACTATGTTAGGCCCTTTGGATTTCGTTGGTTATTGTCGTTGTTATCGACACTTGCTGCATGCTAAAATAAATTAATTTTGTTATTGATATGTGATATGGAATATATATAAGTGTTTAAATGAGAATTGGATTATATAGAATTATGGAAAAGGACTTTGGATTTTTGTAGTTTTGTTGGCCGAAAACTGCCCAAAACTGTTAGACGTTGTCGTGTCATTTTATGGATTGTTTTGGGGTGTTGTTATGCTGTAAAATTATCCCCCAACATGCATGATTAATGTGGTAAATGGATAATGAAAGTCCTAAGGAATAAGGGTGTTAAAGGCTTCACATTGTACCCTTAATATTGATTAATTGTGGACTATTTTTATGGACTGTTTTGTATACATTGAGGGACATAATTTTACACGTCAAGTTGGCGTGTAATCCCCTTGATTTTCTGGTTTGATTGTTCCCCTAGTCGGGGTTTGGATATTGCTAAAATTCGAGCCTTGGAAAAAGTGAAAAAGTACGTAGAAACAAAGGAAGTGCTGCCCAAATTTCCGTAGAATAAGAGGGTCATTACTTGGTATAAGTCTTACACTTGATAGCTTGAAGTTGATAGAAGTGCTATTGTCATTTTAGGTTGAAGAACTACGTGTGACATATTCTACTTGGCATGTGGAATAGCTGATAAGGTTGAAGTACATTGGGGCGTATTCTACTTGTCGTGTTGGATAGTCGTCAATGAGGTATGTGAACTTCTTCCTTCTATCGGCATGATTGGTTATTGGAGTATACATGACTTGTTTCTTGAAGTATACTTGCATCATTATTAGAGTATTCATGTTATTGATTCTATGCTAAAGGCATGTCTAAATTATTCCTAAGTCTTTACCAACTCTTATGGAAGATGTTGGTAAGAGTGTTTAGTAAGCATTGGAGTCGAGTTGATCTTGCTAAGTTACAACACAATGAGACTTGATTTATTTGAAAGTCATGAGACTAGATTTATTTGAAAGTTATGAGACTTGATTTATCTGAAAGTCATGAGACTAGATTTATTTGAAAGTTATGAGACTTAGTTGAAAGTATATGAGACTTTACTTGAAGGTATATGAGACCTTACTTGAAAGTATATGAGATTTGATTAGATGAAGTATAAGAGACTTGATTTATATGAAGTATAAATGACTTGATTTTGGGAAAGGATAAGTAACTTGATTTAAAGGTATAGGTTACTTGATTTGAAAAGAATAAGTTACTTGAGTTTTAAAGTGTCAGTACCTTGTTTTTAATAGTGAAAGTGTCTTGATGCTACAAGTGCGAGTATCATGGGGTTTTGTAAAGGAAAGAATAGATGTACATAGTACTTTTGGGTTCAACTCCCTTATATGACATGATATGATTCTTTTTATAAGATTAGATGTACATAGTACTTTGGGTTCATTTCCCTAATGTTACATCGCATGACAATGCCTTAGTTTTATTAAAAGGAAAGAGGTGATAGTGCCTTGGTTTGTTTAAAGAGAAAGATGTGGTAGTGCTTTAGTTTCTAAAATGAAAGTTTGTTATAATGGATTTATGGGAAGTTTGTTATAACGGTTTTATGGAAAGTCAAGAGATGGTTTAAAATGTTATATGGTTGAATTGATAAACCGAGTTCCATGGTGGGTCGGGACACGTTGCATGTACACATATGAGGGTTATATGGATAGTCATGATTACACCAAGTCCCCTAATAGACCGGGACTCGTTATAGGTGCATATGTGAGGAAGATGACCACACTGAGTCTCATAATGGGCCGGGACATGTTATACGACTTATATGACTTTACACCGAGACCCAGAAAGGCCCGGGACATGTTATACCTTATATGACTTTACACCGAGACCCAGAAAGGGTCGGGACATGTTATACCTTATATATGACTTCACACCGAGTCCCAGAATGGGTCAGGACATGTTATACCTTATACGACCTTACATCGAGTCCCAATATAGGCTGGGACATGTCAGATACAAAGTATGAGGACCGAGTCCCAATATGGGCCAGGACAGGTTATAGGTACGGAGTATGATACGTTATCTATACGTGTATGAACATGATGATTTTATGAGTAGGCATCCATGAGGCGAGTCTGATAGTCTGATGGTATAGTGAATGCGAAGTGCAGTGATACAAGTCTGATTGGATCTTATTTTATATGACACGGTTGGATCTGGTATTCGATTGTTTTACTTGTCCCTGTCATTTCTTGGTCAGCCATGATTTTAATACTATACTTTATTTTTGTTCCATACTTAGTACTTGTTGTACTGACCCCCTTCGGGGGGCTGCATTCATGCCCGCAGGTCTAGGTACTCAGTTGTGGATCCGCGAGCTTAGGATCCTTGTTCAGTATTTTGGGATAGCTCCAATGTTCCGGAGCTTGTTACTATGGCTAGGTATATTCAGGGTACACCGGGGCCTTGTCCCGTCATAGATTACTGTCTAAAATCTTAGAGGTTTGTATTCATATGTGGGCTGGACTGACGTGAGTTGTATTTACATTGTTGTACAGTTGTAGTCCCATTCGAACGTTATATATTATGGCAGCCTTATCGGCTTTGCCTTTGTTTAAAGAAAAAAATGAGTGTTATTTATCTTCCGCAGTTTACTTGTGTTGTACGGATAGAAGGTGCCCAGGTAGGGCTCCAGTCGTGGGCCCGGGGTTCGGGTCGTGACACTGATACTGGATTACCATCAACAACATTGTGCTTCGATTTAGAGTCAACTCGAGTGGGCATGATCTTGCAGTTAGTCATTTTAGCCCTGTACATAATCTCCTCTGCATACTTACACTGATAGAGAAACATCGTATCTGTAGATCTACTCATTGATATCCTTAAGAAGAAACACAATTTTCTCAAGCCAGTCATAGTAAATTCAATTTTAAACAGTGCAATGATTTCATTTTTCAATACATCATATGAGGCAGGAAGAATAATATCATCCACATATAACAACAAATGAGTAATGTTACTACCTCGATGAAAAATAAAGAGAGAATTATCACACTTGCTGCATACAAACCCAATATGCATAATGTAATGAGAAATGATTCATACCACGCTCTGGGGGCCTTTTTCAAATAATAAAGTGACTTACAAAGATGACATACATAATGAGGGGCCTCCGGATGGACAAAGTCTGGCAGTTGGTGTATGTAAATAGTTTCTTTCAAGTCCTCATGTAAGAATGTATTTTTTATATCAAGTTGATGAAGCGGTCAATGCTTACCTATAACAATAATCAGAACTATACTAATGGTAGCCGGTTTAACAATCGGACTGAACGTCTCACCACAATAAATACCTTATTGCTGAGTATCATTAGCCATAAGTCTTGCCTTATATCACTCTAGGTCACCACTATCTCCGAATTTGTGACAAAATAGCCACATGCATCGGATCACATTCACCCCATCGGTATAGAAACAAAATTCCAAGTGTGCTATTTTGTTAAAGCATTAAATTCCTCACGCATGGCCGCATTACAATTAGGATCCATTTTGACTTTTGGGTGTTTGGGAATTGGGGATATACTTTGTGCGGGTAGGTTAAAATGGACTTTGGGTTTGAAAATCCTGTATTGAGTACGAGTTTCCATTCAGTGCGTAGGGGCAAGGGCAATTTGGGTATTTTGGTGGGGTGACGGGTCAGGGTATTAGAGGCAGTGGGTTTTGGGGTTGGGTAACAGAGTAGTGTACTTGGTGTGTGGTTTTTGGTGAGGCAGTTGAGTTGGGTGGGAGAGGGGAGTCGATCAGATCGACTGGGTGTTGGTGAGCCGATGATTGGGAATAAGTAGAATGGAGTGACTGGTTTGAGGTGTGGCGATTTGGATGCCAGTACAGTGATAGTTTCTGGGTGGAAATATGATTGGGCTAGAAAGGGTGACTGGAGTGATGGCAGCAGGTGGCGGCGACACAGATATTGGTTGTTAGATTTGTCGGCGGATAGGGGTGACATCAATGAGACGGGTCAGGGAGTAGTCTGACGGAGTATCGGTGGTGGCAGTGGCCATCTGCGGTGACTGAGATTGGTTCTGCCGAGTGTCGATGGTGACAGTGATGTTCGACGGTGACTGGATATGGGGGTGGTGGCAAAGGCACAGTGGAGTTCGATGAGTATGACGGGGGAGGTGTCAGACTCATCTAGAAAAGTATAGTTCATGTTTCAGAACTTTTAAATGTTTGCAAAGGGAAGACTGACTCGACAAACGTGATGTGATGGGAGATGTGAATTTGACGAGTGGACAAGTCATAGCACAAATAGTCTATGATTAGACGAGAAACCTACAAAGACATAGAGAGTGGTATGAGGCGTTAATTTATGATAGGCCACGCTGGAGGCAAGATTCGGATAGCAAAGACAACCGAAGATCCGCATGTGATCATATGAGGGGATCTGACGGTATAGAATTTTGTAGGGGTCATGTTGTGAAGGGTACTGGTAGGTAAAATATTAAGGATGTATTCTACCATTTTGACGACATAGACCCAAAAGGAGTGAGGGAGAGAGACATGAAAAAAAAGAGTGCAAACCATGTTATTTATGGTGCGGATGATTCGTTCGGCTTTCCCATTATAAGGGGATGTGTGGGGATAGAAAACCGAAAAACCATGCAATTATTTTTACAAAATATCTAAAACGTGGAATTATTAAACTCATGACTATTATCACACTGTAAAGATTTGATGGCTCATTCAAATTGTGTTTTGATAATAATACGAAACTCAAGAAACTTGAAAAAACTTCAAACTTGAATTTAAGTGGGTAAAACCAAATAAAGTGAGAAAATCATCTAATAAGACTAGATAATATTTATGACCCAGTGAGATAGTAATGTGAGACGTTCATAAATCAGCATGAACAATATCAAATGGAGAAAACGTAACATTTAAAGATGACTTAAAAGGAAGGCAAACATGTTTGTTCAAGGGGTAAGAAAAACAACGTTGGGCAAGTTTCCCATTATTACAATGAAAAAAATTATTGCTTCTAAGAAAATTAAAAATATGAGCTCATGTGCGTCCAAGCCGATTATTCCAAGTTGACGGAGAGATGGCAGTGAGAGAGGTATGTGAGCGGGATATGGAAGTGGAAGTGGATGAGAATGTATAGAGGTTCCTATATTATTGCATCTTCTAAGGGTGTTCTCATAAGTAGATCCTTCACAGAAAAAACAAAGGGGTCAAACTTAACACACACAGAATTGCTACGAGTGAATTTTCTAACCGATATTAAATTAATAATTTTGTTGGGAGCATAAAGGATGTTATTTAGGTAGAAGGGTGGGTGAGGTGGTGGGGTGTATATGGTACCGTAACCTTGAATCGGAATGTGATGCCCATTTCCAACTGTAATAAATTGAGGATACTTTAAACTAAACAATTGGGAGAGATTACCTGAGGATCGGGTGAGATGAGAAGTGGCTCCCGTACTAATTTTCATCTCACTGCTGCATATTTAAAGAGCGGAAGGCACAGTCCAAATCGTCTGGGCGGACACAGCAAATTGTTGTTGTTGGACCAAGCGCGATGGGCTCTTTGTCTTCTTCTGCGGTGATTGTTGTTAGCGTGGTCCTGGATATTGGCCAGTACACTGGGCTTCCAGAATCCAAGAAAGTGGGTTGAGGCTTGATGGACTGGGTAAACGGTCGCGGCTTATGCTCCTGGATTGGCCACTGCCCTGGTCCGGCCCACTATGGCAAAGTGTTGGACTATTGATGTGGCTGATTGGGCTGCTAGCCAGACAGTCCACCTTTCCCGATTCCTCTGCCATCGTAATTATTGTCGCAGCCTCTGTTCCCCTACCACTGTCGTGGTTGTTCCGCAGTTGGTGGTTGTCCAGCGGTGGTGGCTGGTCGGCGACAGTTTTGTTCGTCACGGTAGTTTCAATTGCTATCGCCTTTTGATTGTGTTCGTCCTACTTGGCTCGTCATGTTTTGTCTAAAAGTAATTATGAACGTGACCTGTTGAAGCTCGATAGAGGGTCGACTTGCTGAATCATAGTTACCAGAATATCGTATTCACTCTTGGGTAGATTAAAAACTAATTGTAGGACTATTTTTGTTTCAGAAATTGGTATCCCCACGTTGGATAATTGGTTTGCAACGAGTTTCAACTGCTTACAATACTCAGACATGTTGGCAAAATTCTCGAGACATGTATTGTTGAACTGGTCATTCAGATACACGACACGTGTATGCTTGTTATCCTGAAATATCTCCTCCAAACGTAAACATAACTCACGAGCCGAGGCACCGGTTTTCATAATCGTGTAGAGCAAGTCTTTAGAGATGGTGCCATAAATTTATTGTTTGACGATAGCGTCAAGAAGATCCCACATTGTGTCTGCAACGTCGATAGGGCGAGAGACAAAGTCATCAATATGGTCAAGCATGTCATACGCGCATGCGTGAATATGAAATATTTCAACCCACGAAGCATATTGACCATCTTCTTGATCAAGAACTAGGGGAATGAAATTCTTGATATTAGTGACGGCGAACGCCAGATGGAAGGAAGAAGTGGTGGAGGGAGCGGGTGGGTCAGTCTATACCAACTATGGAGGAAGAGGCGGAGGCCTTAGGAGAGGTGGGGGAGACATGGAAGGCACACGAAAGGAACACGAGACGAAAAAAATCAGAAAAAATGGGGTTAGTAAATGCGCCTCATCGGGGAGAGGGGAACCAACAAGAAAGAAAACGGTTTAGGTGTTTTTAGGGTTTGACTCTTGATACCATGTAAGAATTTATTAATCTCTCTTGGGGAGGCTTCTTCATTAATATAAATATATATAGTGTGTACAATGTGGAGTCATCATACAATAAAGATTCTATAACTACATAATTATACAACACTAATAATTACAAAATATATGGTGAATATTCTAACAATAGTCACTAATATGATCTAAAACCAAACTCACATCTACTAAGCTTTATATTTATTTAAATCTAATCATGACTGGCCGAAAAATTGACTACTTAACGAGTAGTACACGCATGTGTTAAACATATAGATACAAAGTCACACAAGATTTTTTTAAAAATATTAGGAGAAGTTCTTATACCAAGCTAGCACCTCAAGTTTTATTTTTTATTTTATTTTATTTTTCACATATAAACCTCTAGTGAAAAAAATACTTTCTTTTATATAAGACTTGTTTCGGACCACACATTTCAAAAAAAATTATTTTTTTAAATTACGTGTTAAGTCAAATAGTGACACTTAAATTGGGACCGACGGAGTCGTTGTTAGCTAAGGTAAGATATTACTCCTAGTTTGTATGCAGCTCTAACTATAAAGTGCTATGTTATAGCCTAATAGGGATAACTTTAATATGAGATTCCTGAACTTTTAAGCAAATAAGGATAATATTAAAAACAATAGCATGTGGATTTAGAAAATAACAGTAACCTTAAAATAATGTAGCTACTAGTGGAATATATATTAAATAACTACTCCACTATTCGATAACAAGTACATCAAAAGAGTCTGTCACACATGGCTTGCCAAGTGTGGTTAATCGGCTGACGTGGTTTGCAGGCTATTGGGTCAGTCCGGAGTTTTAACCCGCAAGGGTAGCCACGTTGGTGTAGCAGTAAAGCGCGGGACCGCAAGGTCACGAGTTCGATCCCCTGCATAAACCTTCTTGGTTGAGCCTGTCACACATGGCTTGCCAAGTGTGGTTAATCGGCTGACGTGGTTTGCAGGCTATTGCATCAGCCCGGGGTTTACCCTGTGCGCACTCGAAAGAGTAGCGGCTGCGGGTTCCTTCGTAAAAATAAAAAAAAAAAAAAAAAAATAGTACATCAAAACAAATTTTTAAAAGAAAAGGTGCGATTGCTGAGAAATTATTTTTAAAGAAAGCAAGTAGACTTAATATATCAGTAATATCAATTCGAGACGCCTCGGATTACGAAAAATTAAAGAAAGATAATAAAGGGGATCGAAAAGATGACAGCTAATTTTAGAATATACTACAAAGTATTAGCTCCACTGGTGAATGTTGACTTTGAAAGACAAACGGAAATAATTAAGGATCGAGAATTATTGTTAATTACGTGATGTAATTATAATGTTTTTTTTAAATTTATTTATTTATTTATTTTTAGTTTCAATTTTTTATGTTAAATATACATAAGTATACACATGATATACACATATATATTTATGTATATTGAACATTATCATGGGCCATCACAGGAGCCCATCACGGGCAGAAAGCACAAGAGCCCATCACGGATATATATTGTAATATTAGTATATTAGGAAGGTATATTGTAGTGTATTAATCTTGTACTATTACCATAATTGTATAGTTAGTCTCCAAATAGAATAGGGTTTTAAATGTATAATAGAAAAAGGATTTTTCTATATGTAAACTTGTATAAATACCCCTTTCATTAATGAGAATAATCAAGGGATTATTTCTTTCATTTTTTTTTCCAATTATCCCCCTTTGGGGATTATTTCTTTCATGGTATCAAAAATCTAGGTTATTTTTACCTTGCTTCCGCTCCTCTCTTGCCTTGATTTTCGTGACTATCCCTCCCCATCTCGGATTTTTTTGTCTCTACAACCCGAGACACACCCGAAAATATCCATTCTCCAAAAAATCTTTGTTCTATTCACTATGACTACTGATAAGAACATATTTCATCCGGCCCTTACAGTTTCTAACATCAAGAGCGTTCTTCCTATTGTTCTTGACCTAAAAAACGTTCAATATAGGACGTGGGCAGAATTGTTCAAAATTCATGCAATGACACATCAAGTTCTCCACCACATCACCTCTCCGGCTACTAATACGGAGGATACTACGGAGATTTTGCCCACCAAAGAGGACGATCCAAAATTATGGGTCACTCTTGATGCAAAAGTTCTCCAATGGATTTATGTCACTATCTCATTTGACCTCTTACAGACGATTATGGAACCCAACTCCACAGCTATGGCTTCTTGGAATCGATTGCGTGATATATTTCAGGATAATTCACGCATTGTCACCCTTGAACATGAATTTTCTCAAGTTGCTATGGAGAATTTTCCAAACGTTTCCTCTTATTGTAAACGACTCAAGGACTTGGCGGATCAACTTCGCAACGTGAGTGCTCCTGTTACTAATAGTCGTCTCATTCTATAGATGGTTGCAGACCTATCCGAGGTCTATAACGGTGTTGCTTTGATTTTTCGTCAAAGTAATCCTCTACCGAAATTTTATCAAGCCCGCTCAATGCTTACGTTAGAAGAAGCTGGTTTGGCTAAGAAGGAGGCTACCGGTACTAGCCCCGTTATCATGCTAACGTCCTCCACAAATTCTCCAAGTTTTGATGATCATTCGGGCCAAAATCGTACCCATGATGGCGGCAAAAATAATCGTAAAAACAACGGGAAAAATTGCGGGGGAAAACGCGGTGGCAACGGGAACGGTAACCAAAACAGTGGGACTGTCCCCACGACAGTTTTCCCCCGTCCCACTGGCCCCAGCAGCAGTGGACCCATGGAAGTGGGGCTGGGGCAGTGGGCCATGGCCCAACAACTCATATTTTTCAGGACCGACAGTGGGTCATGGCCCAACAACCCATATTTTTCAGGACCGGCAGTGGGGCGATGGTGGGCCGGCGTCTTCGAGCCCGATGGTCATGACAATCAATAGGTTCGATGCGATCGGGTCGAGCGGCGGGGTGGATTGCTTGGACCCCAGCCGACATAAGCATTCTCGGCAGTGGGACCCACACAAACCGACATTGAAGCTGCAGTGCACACACTTGGATTAACTCAACCAGACCCAAATTGGTATATGGACACCGACGCCACTACCCATATGACATCCGACCAAGGTACTCTCTCGTCTTATTCCAATTTCAGTAGTAATCGTGGTATAATTATTGGTAATGGTAATTCAATTCAAATTAAAGGTTATGGTAATAAAACTTTGTCTCCTCCCATCCACCACTTGTCTTGAAAAATACTCTTCATGCCCCAAAATTGATTAAAATTTTGGTGTTTGTCCGTATTTTCACAACTGATAATTGGGTTTCTATTGATTTTGATCCTTTTGTGTTTCTGTGAAGGATTTCAAGACGGGAAACCCTCTCATAAGGTGTGATAGTAAGGATCTTTATCCAATCACACCAAGTATCAGTTTCTCGAGTCCAGACAAGCCCTCAACTTTTGCAGTCATTCCTCCTTCCTTGTGGCATGCTCGTCTAGGTCATCCGGGATAGTCTATTTTGTCTTGCTTAGACAAAAAACAATCTTATTTCCTGTAAGGGTACGCGTACATTGTTAAGTTGTCATTTATAGACTCTAATTCTCATACTTTAATGTCATTTGATATTATTTATAGTGATTTATGGACGTCTCTTGTTTTTAGTTCTTTGGGTCATCGGTATTACGTTCTATTTTTGGATGATTATTCTAATTTTTTATGGACGTTTCCCATAGAGAAAAAATCTCAAATTTTTTCTATCTTGTTAAAATTTAGAGCATTCATTAGGACTCAATTCAAATGAGAGATAAAAAATATTCAATGTGATAATGAAAAAGAATATGACAATGGGGTGTTTCGGAAATTTTGTGCTAATAATAGGATCAATTTTCATTTTCTTGTCCTCATACGTCTTCACAAAATAGAAAAGCCGAACGCAAAATTCGTACCATAATAACATTGTCCAAACTTTATTAATTCATGCTTCTATACCCCCGTCATTTTGGCATCATGCTCTACAAATAACTATATATATTCTTAACATTTTTCCTTCCAAAGGTTTGACATAGTCATCCCCTCTTCAAATTTTATATAATAAGACTTCTTCGTATTTACATCTTAGGGTCTTTGGGTGCTTGTGTTATCCATTTTTTTCGTCCACCACAATTAACAAACTTTAGGCCCGTTCTACCCCTTGTGTATTTTTGGCCGTCGAATCATCGTGGTTACAAATGTTTTGATTTATCATCTAATAAAATCATCATTAATCGTCATGTTATTTTTTAGGAATCCCAATTTCCGTTTGCTAATGTCAATAGTCTCGTGCCTAGTTCGTATAATTTTTTGGATGATGATATATTTCTGTATATTATTTACCATTTATCGGATACGTCTCGCACCCCGAATCTGCCAGCAGTCCCACTGTCCACTGGTCCTACCTTACTATTGTCACTGGGTCCAGCAACTAGGCCATCTTCCCGATTCGGCGATTCATTTCTCAGTTCGGTGCCGCTTCTAGCCCAATGATAGATGCAGTGTCGATTCAGGCGGCGAGCCACACTGGCCAAGCGGCCGTCCGTATCCTGAAAATTCCCAAAATTCACCCAATTGTGCCCCTAGTCATGGTCCAGTAACCCGAAGGTAACGGGGTATTTTTAAACTAAAAAGACATTTTAATTTAAATTCTAATGTTCTTAAATCACCACTACCCTGTAATTCTGTGTCTGCTTTGAATGACCCGAATTGGAAGATTGTTATGACTGACGAATATAATGCTCTCATTGATAATAAGACGTGGGAGTTAGTACCCCGTCCATCTGGTGTTAATATTATTCTGTCTATGTGGATTTTTGCTCATAAGGACAATTCTGACGGTTCTTTTGCGAGGCATAAAACTCGTCTTGTAGGTGATGGTAAGACTCAGCAGGTTGGTGTAGATTGAGGTGAGACATTTAGCCCGGTGGTCAAGCCAGCTACCATTCGCATTGTGCTCAGCTTGGCTCTTTTGAAAGCATGACATATTCATCAGCTAGATGTGAAGAATGTTTTCTTATATGGTGATCTCAAGGAAACAATATATATGCATCAGCCTTTGGGGTTTAGGGATCCCAAATATCTTCATCATGTATGTTTATTGAAGAAATCCTTATATGGGCTTAAGCAGTCCCCGAGGGTTTGGTATAAGAGGTTTGCAGATTTTGTGTGGACTATTGGTTTCTCTCACAGCAGGCCTGATAATTCGTTATTCATTTATCGATGTGGTTCATCATTGGCTTATATACTCTTAATGTGGATGATATTATCTTGACTTCTTCATCTGATGCATTACTCCAGTTTATCATGACAATGTTCAGCTCTGAGTTTGCTATGAAGGACTTGGGACCCTTGAGTTACTTTTTAGGGATTGTTGTTACTCGTCATGCATGTGGATTGTTCTTATCACAGAGGAAGTATGCAGCTGAGATCATTGAGAGGGTTGGGATGTCATCCTGTAAGTCCAATTCCACTCCAGTTGATACTAAACCCAAGTTGGGTGTTGCGGTTGGCTCGTATGAGATCGACCCGTATCGCGATCTTGCGAGGACCGCCCAGTATTTTACGTTCACGCAATCGGATATTACATATATCGTACAACAGGCGTGTTTGTTTATGCATGATCACAGGATTGAGCACATGAATGCGCTCAAATGCATTATTAGGTACATCCAGGGGAACTTGATTATGGCTTGCATTTATATCCTTCGCCGACGTTTACACTTGTCACATATACAGATGCTCATTGGGTGGATGTCCTGACATCAGACGGTCTACGTCTGGCTATTGTATGTTTCTTGGTAATAACTTGGTCTCAGGGTCTGCCAAACGTCAGTCTACCCTGTTTCGTTCTAGTGCAGAAGCCGAATATCGAGGGGTAGCCAATGTGGTCTCTGAGTCATGTTGGTTACGTAATATTCTATTAGAACTTCATTGTCCTATTGGAAAAGCTATCTTGGTTTATTGTGATAATGTTAGTGTCATCTACCTTTCTGGGAATCCGGTTCAGCATCAGCGCACTGAACATATTGAGATGGACATTCATTTTGTTCGAGAA
Organism: Przewalskia tangutica; assembly: GCA_029844215.1. Classification (NCBI taxonomy): domain Eukaryota; kingdom Viridiplantae; phylum Streptophyta; class Magnoliopsida; order Solanales; family Solanaceae; genus Przewalskia; species Przewalskia tangutica. The sequence goes on along the minus strand of CM056718.1, from coordinate 134,979,369 downwards.
AAGGTAGTTCGTGGACAGGTACGCGTCTGTCATGTCCCTTCCAGATATCAAATTGGAGACATCTTTACAAAGGTCTTCCCTCGGTCCATTTTGAAAATTTTAGAGACTGTTTCAGCATACAAAGACTGCCCGCTATGACTGCGGGGGTATGTTAAATATACATAAGTATACACATGATATACACATGTATACTTATGTATATTAGACATTATCATGGGCCACCACAGGAGCCCATCACGGGCAGAAAGCACAAGAGCCCATCACGAATATACATTGTAATATTAGTATATTAGGAAGATATATTGTAGTATATTAGTTAGTCTTCAAATAGAATAGAGTTTTAGATGTATAATAGGAAGATATATTGTATATATATATCTCTTTCATTAATGAGAATAATCAAGAGATTATTTCTTTCATTTTAAAATTTATTTTTTACTCTTTTTTCATTTTGCTTTTTAAATTCTTTTATTTTTTATTTTTTAAATATTTAATTCTTCTTACATTATTTATATTTCATTTCTTTACCTCTTATTTTTCAGCCTTTACTTCCTGTGCTTACATATATTTTCTCATATTTTGTTTCTTTCTTATTTTTTTTCATATTTTCCAAATTAGTTTCATGTTGGTCAATCTAACAAATCACCCGTATGGATTATGCTCTCCTTGTGCGAAAGTCTAATATATTTTCTGTATTTTGAAGATAACATCCAAATTATGCATGGAAGTGTATAGTCGTTCATGCTCCCCAATGATGAAGTCCCTGTATCTCATGCAAGTCACCAAGTGGAATTATACAAGTTTCAAAAGTAAAATTTTCAAGAAAATTATCACTTATGGTTAGGATAGGTTTAAAATAGTCCCTGAATATACTTTTGAACAGTTTTAATCCTTTAAATTTGTCAAAACTTTCTTTTAGTTCTGCTAGCGAGGTCATTTCCATCTCTTCTTTCCTTTGTCTTTCTCTCGATAATCCTTGATTCGGAAACTTACGAGGTGCTGTTTTTCCAAGCGATCGGACTCTTCAATAAAAAAAAGACAGTTGTGTCTAGTGTTGCTCTCCTTCCTCCCCCGCCTTCCAACACACGGGAGTATTGTTGCGCCCTTTTTCGGCCGCGACATTTATTCTAGCGAACCCTGCTTAAATAAAATGTTAGAAAATAAATAATAAAATGCTAGATGTTTAAAAATGCTTAAAAGGTGTTAAAATGCTAAAATATTAAAGTGCCAAAAGTGCTAAAAAACTAAAGTATGGTGCTAAATGTAAAAAAAACTATGCTAAAGGGTTCGGGAGTCGCCACCTAATTAATTTGAGTGAATTAGGACACCTAAATGTTAACTAGTTTAAAGTAAACATTAACTCCATTTAATGGTCTGCTAAATTTAATGAGATTCTGGGTAAGGGTTCTTTATTATCCTAAAGGGAAGGGGTTAGGCACCCTAAAGGATCCGCTAACTTGCGGTTGTCCGTTCAAACCTAGGGTTAATTATTTATGCTAACAATGCGTGTTTTGAAAAGTATTTAAGTAAAAATATAGGAAGTATTTTGCTAGTATAAAAATGTGAGATTTATTTTAAAATATATAAAGCTAGTTCTAGCTAAAAGATGATTTATGCATTTTATGACGTATTAGATAAGATACATGTGTTGTAATAATGCAAAAAATCTTATTATGACGAAATGTATACTTATAAAATAAGATGTGAAATATCTATTATGCAAAGGCTAACAAAATAATTTTTAATTATGAATGTTAGTAAGAGTTTATGAAGAAATTAATTTATTATGCTAAGGATTTAATAGAGTGATACTTTAACTACGTGGATATTTGATGTCATTTAGTATGGCTTAGGCGATGCATAACTAGTCATAAAAATAATTTAATTTAAGGAGAGTGAATTTCTAGCGTCAAACTATTTTTTAATGACAACCCAAAGTTTAGCTATTTTAAGTGTACTACTAGTAATCAGTAATGTAATGTTAGACAAATAAGTACAATAAATAAATGGGGTGAGGATATGAATTGATAAGGACTCGAAGAAATGGCGAAGTCATTCGCCGGTGGCTTGGAATTTCCGATGCGGATAGAGAATGCACATAGATGCGGGTGAATGCAGATCTTCAGTTGATCAAAGCGCGACGAGTCTCGCGATGAAACTCTTCATTTGGCTCCGGTGCATTTCATGTAAAACAAAGGAAAATAAGGATTAGTATATGTTTTAAACTTTATCAAATAGTACATAGGCCTTGACATAAACTTTAACATATTTAGATCACTGCATTTCGACAGTTCGAGAGAGAACTGGACCCAACACAGTTTCCAGACGTGAAAATGTTGGCCCAAACATGCAATCAGATTATTATTTTTTCTTAGACCACCACAGAAGGTTCATGCTCTCAAACAAAGGTAAAAGGATGAGGTTCGACACTTTTGATTTCAAACAATTTGAAAGGAGACTGATTTAAAACACATATAGCACTTCAACATATAATGATGAGGCTTGGACAGTAATAGTATTACAAAAAAAAACTTGTATCACTCCCAGTATGTTCTATGTTCTATACTTATCTAATGTAAAGTATTAGGCATGTTCGCATAGATAGACCCAATAGGGCCATAGAAACAAGCACAATGATTCTGAGTGGATGGTATAAGTATACAAATAACAAGATAGTAGAGTCATGTTTTATCCCCTACGTGGAGCCTGTCCAGTTTATTTGCTAGCTTTCTCCATTTATACTTAGCCAATTTCCATACTAAAATATGTCTCATACACGTCTTATTATATACCAATTTCATATTTGATAGGCAATACAGTTATGAGGGATAGAACTAACATAAATGAGCAGGTAGATGACTAAGGAAGCATTCAAATGTGCAGGGTCACTTACATATAAACTAAACTAAACTCATAAAATCATCTCATATCATTTATCAGGCAGAATGAAGATTAACACCTCAATATGTTCAAACACTAAGCATAACAATACGAATAGCCATTACACTATTGCTTAATCAATTAATAAACACATAAACACACAGGACATAAAACTTAAAAAGTGCGAGTTTACAGGCCTTCTCAGGCGTGAATCGAGCGGCGTATCAAGTCGTCGATCCACTCGGAGGTTTTGTGTTATGCGATTTGAAAGTAACAACGAGGCTGTTTCTGAATTTCTATTTTTGTGCTATTGGGGCTAAGATGTGCGGAACTCGTGTTCTAGGTGTTCTTGCGGTTGTATTTCATTGTGTTGAAGGGTTTTTGCCTGCCAGCCCCCGATGCTCACTGATGTCCCAGGATTATATTGAAAGGGGTTTTTACGGTGAAAGAGAGGTTCTTGACTGCTATTTTCTAGTCGCTGCCTCCTACTGTTTTTCAGATCTTGGCTTTAAAAGGGGTGTTTTCCTTGATGCTTACTGAGGTTCAAAAAGGATGCCCTCTTGCATGTATGAATCGCCATACTTATAGTCACGATTTAGGTTAAGAATTTGGTAAGTTTTCAGTACGATTTTGAGCGATTTGGGGACAATTTGATTACGATTTTAGTGCCGATTCTTACCATAAAAGGATGATTTGGTCGCAATTTTTGGGAGGGAACAAATTAGATAGTAGACCGCCGGATTTTCGGAAAATCTGGCGGCCGTAAATGTGTCGAGGATTTGTGTGGCGGTAGGTTTTAGGTTAAGGGTTTCGTTCGTTCTTTTAGGGCTGTCGATGGAAAGGGATCTGAAGAGTGGGCTGAGAGTGGGAAAGGATAAAGGGTCCAGGGCTTGCGGGTGTTGGACGAGGGAAATAAGGTTGGGATGTGGGTAATGGGCCGCGGATTTGGGCCAAAGGTTTATGGGTTGCTGGGAATTAAAAGGGCTGATGGTATTAATTTAGGTGGGTTATTAGTGTTATTAGTTTAGGTAAAATTAATTAGGTATTAGTTATTTAATTAGTTAATTAGTGGTAAAGTAAATTAATAAATGATTAGATTATTTTAGGTGCTTTGTTAGTCTAAGTTTGAGATTAAAAAAAATAAAGCAGATTGTGCTATTTAATTAGTGTTTAATGTTTATAATGTGATGTCGTTATTAAGACTTATTAAATAAAAATTAGGACTTCTTAATTCTTTTATGAATGCTATTATTAAAACGCGTGTGTTAGATATATATTTTATGTATTTATTATTTATTATCAAGAATTATGACAGAGCTTAAAATTAATAAATATGGGCGCGAGACTCTAAATGCGTAATTTTCTACGTAAGACGCGGTGCCATTATTGAATTGCTTATTTATGCCTGTATTAATGTTTTATTGCTGCATTTTATTATTTTAAAATTATTAAAATTATTGTTGAAAATTAGTGTAATTTTATAGTTAATGACTGGACGGGAGGGTCAAAATTGGGTGTCAACAGTTGTCCCTCTTTGTATGGAGATGATGGAAGAATCTTCGGACAAAGACGTTGACTCATAACCAATTTTGTCTCGATCCTCAGAGTTAAAAATGTTGGGCAATTAGGCAAGGGTGACGCAAAAAATCAAAATTGTCCCAGTGTCGAGTTATGGCGACACTGGGCTACCATGGTCAAAATACCAAGGCGGGCTAATGCGGACTCAAAATTGTCCCAGTGTCGAGTTATGACGACACTGGGCTACCATGGTCAAAACACCAAGGTGGGCTAACGCGGACTCAAAATTTGTCCCAGTGTCGAGTTATGACGACACTGGGTATGCGGTGCTAAAAAATAAAAAATAAAAAAATAAAATAACTAGCTTGAACATGGGGTGTACCGGTGTCGACTTATGATGCTGGGTTTTATGGTGATGTGGAACGAGTGGACCGACACTTGAGGCCGCTTCTGCCATTTGTTGGGAAGGTTGGCCCCCCAACAAATTGCCGGTTATTGTAAGAAAATCCACGTTGTGCTCCTGCTCCTGCATGCTAAGACTTAAACAAACGGTTAGTGCATAACTGTTAAGGCAAAATGACGATGCATAATTTTAAAAGCAATGTAACTGTGAGTAGAAAATGTTATCCTGCAAAAATGTGATGACTGTTGTGCTGATGCGATGCTGTGATTTCGCCCTTGTACGGACGTGTTGCGATTGTGAATGCGGATATGTTGTCCTTGCTGCGACTGCCTTTGTAGATTGAAGCCATGTAGACTAAAGCTCGAGAAAAGTTAGTGCGTAACTGCTAAGACAGAATAATAAAACATGAATAAGAAATGCAATTTTGAGAGTAGAGAAATTGTCCCAACGTAGATGTGGTGTGTTGATGACGTCGTTTGGACGTGGCATCGTTTTCGTACGGACATCGTTTCGGACTCAGCGTCGTTTTCATACTCAGCGTCATTTTCGGACTCAGCGTCATTTTCGGACTCAGCGTCGTTTTCGGACTCGACGTCATTTTCGGATTTTTCCGTCGTTTTCGGATTTTTCCGTCGTTTTCAGACTTTGGCGTCGTTTTCGGACTCTGCGTCGTTTTCGGACTCGGCGTCGTTTTCGAACTTTGGCGTCGTTTTCGGACTTTTGCGTCGTTTTCGGACTCTGCGTCGTTTTCGGACTCGGCGTCGTATTCGGACTTTGGCGTCGTTTTCGGACTTGGCGTCGTTTTTGGACTTGTTGTGTTGATAACGTCGTTGCCTGAACGTTGTTGTTGCTGGCGTTATTGTGTAGACATAATGCTGATGACGTCGTTGCGTGGACATGCTGCTGATGACGTCGTTGCTTGGACGTGTTGCTGCTGCTCCTGTAGAATAAATGCTCCTGCAAGCTAAGCTTGAGAAAAATTAGTGTATAACTGTTAAAACAAAATGATAAATATATGAGAAATGCAATTCTGTGAGTAGGGATGTTGTCCCTGTATGATATGTGGGGTGTTGCGAATGCCGAGATGTTGTTGAAATGCATTTTGTGAACCGTATGGATTGTCATGATGTCTTTGTTGTGCGTTCGTGCACTGCATGGATTGCAATTTGACTCTAGGCCCGAGATGATGCGCTAGATTTGAATTTTGATTGTTGATGTCTGTCTGCTTCTGCTGATATGAAGAATTTTTGCTGTATTTTCTGCTTCTGCTAATATGAAGAACTTTTGTTGTATCTTCTGCTAATATGAAGGACTTGCGCTCAAAGAAAAATTTGTGAGTTTGAGGGGGGGCGGTTGATTCGCGTTGACTTTGTAGTTTTGACTCCTGATGCCGGACGTCTGCCTTGTTTGGGACTCATAACCCGTGCCTGGTTTCCTTCCTTGTCTCAGTTTTGAATTTGCAAAGGGCATTTAGCCTAAAAGTGGGTTTCCATGGGGTTGCTTGTATATTATGTGTGTTTTCGTTATTTTCAAAACAAAGGGAAAGTTTCCTAAAGGTGTGATCGAAGCCGATTTAGGCCGCCTACGTATCCCCATGAGGGAATCAGGTCATGACGTAGTTCATTACAAGCGAATATGGGTAAAAATTTCTAGAGTTGGGACCGAAGCCGAAACGGCCGCCTACGTATCCACCAAGGGAATCAGGTCAAACGTAGTTCCATTTTATTACATATGAAGGGCGAAATATATTAAACTAACTATTTTAGGACTCGGCGGGCCAAAGCAGGGGCATGAGTCTACTTCTTCTTGCTTTGTGTCTTAGAGGGCAGGGTCTTCAGCGGGATCATACCGGATCACATTGTATTTATGTTTCCTTTTCAAAGAACGAAGACTTTAGCGCCGCCACGCGCGATTTCTGTATCTTCTTTTGATTTCTGCGAAGTGCATGTTTTGATGAATGGCTGATTCAGCGCAATGTGAGCTCTAGCCAAGGAGCATTTCTCTTCCTTTGGAGATTGATTGATGATTCAACCTTCTTCCCTCTTTGGACCGGCAAACAGTCCCTTCCAAACTGTTTTGTTCAACAATCATGTTCACATAGGCATCATCAGGGTTTGGTAAGTGGTTGTTGTTTATATTGGGGGGAACTTCTTTAAGTTGGATGACTCCATCTTTGATCAATTCCTCGATTTTGTCTTTGAGGGTATAACAATTTGCGATGTCATGCCCGCCGACAGGAGTGGTATGCACAATGTTTGGTTTCATCGTGCCCTCGGGAAGTAGGCCTGGGGGTATTTCTAGGAACTGGCTGGAGTATTCCTGCGGCTTTCAACTTCTCATACACTTGGGCTATAGGTTCAGCTAAATGTGTATAGGCTCTGGTTGGCTTTCTCTCAGTATCTATATGGGGTTTGGGTCTGTTTGGTGTGCGGGTTCGTGATTGTGGTGAGTATTTTGGGTATGCCGGTTGGGTATGGTAAACAGGATATGGGGTGGCGCAGTGCTGATAATATGACTGTGGATTTAGAGTGTTTTGGTTATGGTAAGAAGGCAGTGGGCTTTGATATACTGGATGTTGTTCTGGCTTATGTTCCTGAATGACCATGACAGAGGGTGATGCATCTCTCTCGTGAGAGTACCTCAGATGGAATTTGTTGCCTTTGCTCTGCTAGTTGCTTGTAGGGTTGTCAGGTTTGTAATCCTGCCTGTCTTAATGCCCTCTTCCACGAAGTCGACCATTCTTACGACTTCTGCAAAACTTCGCCCAATTACACTGATCATCCTTTCATAATATGCCGCGTCTTTCAACGACTGCACGAACAAAGTGGTCATTCCGCTCTCTGCCATTGGAGGTTGGACCTTCGCTGCTTCTGACCGCCACCTCAGGGCGTATTCCCTGAAAGTTTCTGTGGATTTCTTTTCAAGTTTCATAAGATAAAATATGTCCAGTACGGTGTCAGTGTTGAATCTGAATCTATCCATGAAAACTTGTGCCATGGCATTCCAACCGTCCCATTTTCGAGGGTCTTGGCATGTATCACCCAAATACCGCGGTTAGACTCCTGATGAATAGCTTCATGATGATTGCTTGATTTTTGCCAACTCCAATCAATTTATCGCAATATGACCTTAGATGAGCTCGAGGATTCCCCTTTCCATCGAACATGTCAAATTTGGGCACCTTGTACCCATGGGTAATTCAACGTCGGGGTGCATACATAAGTTTTCATATTCTAAACCTTCCTCCCCTTTGTTCATTTGAATGCTTTTGAATGCCTCTTTCAAGCTACGGATTTTTTTTGCCATATTTTCATCAGCCCTAGCTCGAGTCTGCCGCCCACTTCCACTCGCATCGACCGTCTCTTGAGAGGATGCATGCATAATAAATGGTTGGCTTTCGGTCGGATGTGCTAATCCCTCATATTGTTTATGTGTCATCTGCTCGTATTGGGTGGCTTGGCAATTTGGGTTGAGTGGGGAGATATAAGTAGGTGGAGGTTGAGATGTGTATGTAGTGAACGGATCATTTTGGAGGTCGGCTTGCAAATTGACCGGGCGAGTGACATTTTGGTGTGAGCTGGTATGTTGCGGCCTCTGCGGGGAGCTTTGGGGAAGTGGAGGCTCAAGGGCTTGTGACACGATTACATTTGTCCTTTGCTCTGGGAGTGGTGCATTCAAACTAATAGACATGTTTGTGATATTTCGGAGCCTTTCTATTTCGGCTTGCATGATTTCCATTTGCTGTAATAGTGTGGCGAGGTTTTGATCATTGGTGCTTCTCCTTTCCAACGCCTCTGCATCCTCTACGGGAACGGGGACGAGTCCTAAGTTGTTTCGTTCTGGTGCCTCTGAATTAGTCATTTATTGGATGATTGTGCTTCTACCAGTCAACGCGAATCAACCTTTTGGGGATAAGCTAGACAAAAATAATCCTTTAACAAATGAAGCAAACCAAGTTAGTATAATATGCAAAAAGTTGCAGGCAATATATACTAATAAGCACATTGCAAATCAAGTGCGTGTTCTAAAATGTTTGGGACCTTTTTATGCCAGAGGTAGGCCTAAACGTCAAATATGCGAGGTTATGATGGATTTGTCCAAGTCGCCCAACTGTAATGCTTTTGTTGGAAATGGCGACCAAATGACGGTGCACTTTTTCCAATTTCAGCATGACATGATTAGGTTTGGATTTGTCTATCATTGCCACGCTACACATAATATGCTGGTTGGTCGTTGGGTTGAGAAACCCGTCGACAAGTTTGGTGTCTTCCTAATTGTGGTGTCGATGCCAGGGACCGACCCACCTAAGGTAAATGCATGCATGCCCTAAAATAAGGGTGGTATAGCTCTATCTTAAGTTTCTAAGATTTGGCTTTTCTAGACGCAAGGTTCCCGAGCGGACAACTCGAGTGAGAAGGCTACGCGGCTGATCAGACGAATCGATCTAACTCCGCGCAGGCGCCAACTCTCCTAAAATTTGGATATTTTTGAAAGAAATTTGCGGGTGCGCGAGGCACACCAGCGCGTGAGTGTGTGATAGTGTGAATTTTCCAGAATGGAAGAAATATGAGCGGAATGCCAGTTTAAGAAAAGCAGTAAAGCAAATAGCAATCAAAATTATGCAAAGTAATAACCCTAGGTCTGTTATGGTTAAGAACCTTAAATCCCCAGCGGAGTCGCCATTTCTGTCGCGCCCTTTTTCGGCCGCGACATTTATTCTAGCGAACCCTGCTTAAATAAAATGTTAGAAAATAAATAATAAAATGCTAGATGTTTAAAAATGCTTAAAAGGTGTTAAAATGCTAAAATATTAAAGTGCCAAAAGTGCTAAAAAACTAAAGTATGGTGCTAAATGTAAAAAAAAAAATGCTAAAGGGTTCGGGAGTCGCCACCTAATTAATTTGGGTGAATTAGGACACCTAAATGTTAACTAGTTTAAAGTAAACATTAACTCCATTTAATGGTCTGCTAAATTTAATGAGATTCTGGGTAAGGGTTCTTTATTATCCTAAAGGGAAGGGGTTAGGCACCCTAAAGGATCCGCTAACTTGCGGTTGTCCGTTCAAACCTAGGGTTAATTATTTATGCTAACAATGCGTGTTTTGAAAAGTATTTAAGTAAAAATATAGGAAGTATTTTGCTAGTATAAAAATGTGAGATTTATTTTAAAATATATAAAGCTAGTTCTAGCTAAAAGATGATTTATGCATTTTATGACGTATTAGATAAGATACATGTGTTGTAATAATGCAAAAAATCTTATTATGACGAAATGTATACTTATAAAATAAGATGTGAAATATCTATTATGCAAAGGCTAACAAAATAATTTTTAATTATGAATGTTAGTAAGAGTTTATGAAGAAATTAATTTATTATGCTAAGGATTTAATAGAGTGATACTTTAACTACGTGGATATTTAATGTCATTTAGTATGGCTTAGGCGATCGTAACTAGTCATAAAAATAATTTAATTTAAGGAGAGTGAATTTCTAGCGTCAAACTATTTTTAATGACAACCCAAAGTTTAGCTATTTTAAGTGTACTACTAGTAATCAGTAATGTAATGTTAGACAAATAAGTACAATAAATAAATGGGGTGAGGATATGAATTGATAAGGACTCGAAGAAATGGCGAAGTCATTCGCCGGTGGCTTGGAATTTCCGATGCGGATAGAGAATGCACATAGATGCGGGTGAATGCAGATCTTCAGTTGATCAAAGCGCGACGAGTCTCGCGATGAAACTCTTCATTTGGCTCCGGTGCATTTCATGTAAAACAAAGGAAAATAAGGATTAGTATATGTTTTAAACCTTATCAAATAGTACATAGGCCTTGACATAAACTTTAACATATTTAGATCTTGCATTTCGATTCGAGAGAAGCTGGCCCAACACAGTTTCCAGACGTGAAAATGTTGGCCCAAACATGCAATCAGATTATTATTTTTTCTTAGACCACCACAGAAGGTTCATGCTCTCAAACAAAGGTAAAAGGATGAGGTTCGACACTTTTTCAGATTTCAAACAAGCTGAAAGGGGAGGAGACTGATTTAAAACACATATAGCACTTCAACATATAATGATGAGGCTTGGACAGTAATAGTATTACAAAAAAAAACTTGTATCACTCCCAGTATGTTCTATGTTCTATACTTATCTAATGTAAAGTATTAGGCATGTTCGCATAGATAGACCCAATAGGGCCATAGAAACAAGCACAATGATTCTGAGTGGATGGTATAAGTATACAAATAACAAGATAGTAGAGTCATGTTTTATCCCCTACGTGGAGCCTGTCCAGTTTATTTGCTAGCTTTCTCCATTTATACTTAGCCAATTTCCATACTAAAATATATCTCATACACGTCTTATTATATACCAATTTCATATTTGATAGGCAATACAGTTATGAGGGATAGAACTAACATAAATGAGCAGGTAGATGACTAAGGAAGCATTCAAATGTGCAGGGTCACTTACATATAAACTAAACTAAACTCATAAAATCATCTCATATCATTTATCAGGCAGAATGAAGATTAACACCTCAATATGTTCAAACACTAAGCATAACAATACGAATAGCCATTACACTATTGCTTAATCAATTAATAAACACATAAACACACAGGACATAAAACTTAAAAAGGGTCTGAGTTTACCGACCTTCTCCGGGCAGCGAATCGGGGCAGCGTATCAAGTCGTCGATCCACTCGGAGGTTTTGTGCTATGCGATTTGAAAGTAACAACGAGGCTGTTTCTGAATTTCTGTTTTTGTGCTATTGGGGCTAAGATGTGCGGAACTCGTGTTCTAGGTGTTCTTGCGGTTGTATTTCATTGTGTTGAAGGGTTTTTGCCTGCCAGCCCCCGATGCTCACTGATGTCCCAGGATTATATTGAAAGGGGTTTTTACGGTGAAAGAGAGGTTCTTGACTGTTATTTTCTGGTCGCTGCCTCCTACTGTTTTTCAGATCTTGGCTTTAAAAAGGGTGTTTTCCTTGATGCTTACTGAGGTTCAAAAAGGATGCCCTCTTGCATGTATGAATCGCCATACTTATAGTCACGATTTAGGTTAAGCATTTGGTAAGTTTTCAGTACGATTTTGAGCGATTTGGGGACAATTTGATTACGATTTTAGTGTCGATTCTTACCATAAAAGGATGATTTGGTCGCAATTTTTGGGAGGGAACAAATTAGATAGTAGACCGCCGGATTTTCGGAAAATCTGGCGGCCATCGTGGATGTGTCGAGGATTTGTGTGGCGGTAGGTTTTAGGTTAAGGGTTTCGTTCGTTCTTTTAGGGCTGTCGATGGAAAGGGATCTGAAGAGTGGGCTGAGAGTGGGAAAGGATAAAGGGTCCAGGGCTTGCGGGTGTTGGACGAGGGAAATAAGGTTGGGATGTGGGTAATGGGCCGCGGATTTGGGCCAAAGGTTTATGGGTTGCTGGGAATTAAAAGGGCTGATGGTATTAATTTAGGTGGGTTATTAGTGTTATTAGTTTAGGTAAAATTAATTAGGTATTAGTTATTTAATTAGTTAATTAGTGGTAAAGTAAATTAATAAATGATTAGATTATTTTAGGTGCTTTGTTAGTCTAAGTTTGAGATTAAAAACAATAAAGACGGGTGTGCTATTTAATTAGTGTTTAATGTTTATAATGTGATGTCGTTATTAAGACTTATTAAATAAAAATTAGGACTTCTTAATTCTTTTATGAATGCTATTATTAAAACGCGTGTGTTAGATATATATTTTATGTATTTATTATTTATTATCAAGAATTATGACAGGGCTTAAAATTAATAAATATGGGCGCGAGACTCTAAATGCGTAATTTTCTACGTAAGACGCGGTGCCATTATTGAATTGCTTATTTATGCCTGTATTAATGTTTTATTGCTGCATTTTATTATTTTAAAATTATTAAAATTATTGTTGAAAATTAGTGTAATTTTATAGTTAATGACTGGACGGGAGGGTCAAAATTGGGTGTCAACAAGTATACAATTGCAATACCCGAGCATGTGTGTCGAATCGTGAGACTACATGTTCAAAATTTTAATAAATTTTGTATGTTAGTTTTGAGGGAAGTTGTGAAAAATATTTAATCAAAAACATTCCGAGAGTCTCATCAAATACTAAAAACTAGAACACAAAAAATTGCCCTGTACAACAAAAACAATAAAAGTTGCGCCTAAAAAAAGTTGCTTCAGACTAAGGCTGGCCAACGGGGCGGGGTATACCGACCCCATACCGACCCCGCCCCGACCCCCCTGCCTTGTACCGGTGTCGGTATATCGAACTGGTATACCGATATCGGTACGGGGCCGAGAAAAAAAATCGACCCCGACACCGACTCACCCCGCCCAAGTCCCGACCCCTTCTAGCTGTTGCACAACGGTTTATTCAATTTGGTCTTTGTGCAACGGTCAAATCCTCCTCCCCCCTCCCCCGACCCCCTAATATTTATTTTTAACTCTTAAGTTATTATATTTACACTTTAACCCAATCTTTTTAACTATAAATACTTCATTTTCTCTTCATTATTTCTCACAAATCTTCCTACAATTACAATCTCTCTAATAATCTCTTAATCTATCTCTCATTTTCTCTATATTGTCTACTAAGTATTCAATTTTATTTATTCATTTGGGAGTGAAGTTGGCAACTAGCTTGAGGATCATCCATCGAGTAAAGTTTCAATTTTCAACCTCTCGATTACACGGCGGCGTTTGGTACATTAGTTCCTTCATTAAATTATTATTGTTTCTTCATTTTATTTAGCGCACTTAATTAAATTTCACTATCTTTGATTATTTATTTGCATAACTATAATGGAATGTAACAAGGGCAAGGGTACTTCTACTAGTAGGGGTAACAAGGGCAAGGGTACTTCTTCTAGTCATCCTATTCCTCCAGATCCTCATAGACAGGATGATTTCATTGATGCTGAATTATTTCCTGAAGTACCATTAAATTTAGATGACACACCCACTAGTGCACCTCAAACTGCACCGCCTCCTATTCCCCCTAGTATGACGAGGCCCTCCTCAACGAAAAGTAAAATTAGATGTATGGATTTTTTTTATAGGGACGTAGAAAATGAAGTAGTTAGATGTCAAATTTGTGAAAATATTTATAAATTTAAAATGGGAAAAGATCAGGGTGGGACAGAAAGTTTATTGAGACATGTACAAAACATTCACAAAGCTAGGTGGGATGAATACAAGGCTAGAAAGTCGGGTGTATCAATGCGCTCTGGGTAGAACTTAGAAGTAGATTATAAATGGTGAATGCAAAAACGTATTTTCAGTTTGTGATTATTATGTTAGATAACGCTTCTTCTAATAACTTTATGTAGTTCTATTCAGAGACTGGATTCATGCGGAGCGTATGAGGTGCGGCCAATCGGAGATCAACGAAGAAGAACTACAACTACAACGAAATCTTATTCGACGGATGTGCAAGCGACGTCGATCAATTTGACCAAGATATACCAATTTCAACTGAAGAACCACAAGAAATTATAAAGAAACTACAAAATGTGTTTCTTAAAATGTAATTCTTTTAATTGTAATTTTACTATGTTATTTATTTGTTATTTTTAATATCACGAAGTTGCAATTTTGAAATTGTATTACCAAAAAAAATCATACTTCTAATCGAATAATATAAGAGGCACAAAAACAGTCTTGGAATGTTTTTATTAAACTATTTTGTTGTGTGTGTGTTATTTATTTAATTTAAAGTCAAATAAAAAATGACCCCACCCCGTTGGCCAGCCATACTTCAGACTATAGAAAATAGATCAAGAGAATTGCAAGAGTTACACCTCCCAAATGTGAATTTACGCTATATACTTTTTTTCACAATTCATGTTAAATACTTAGTGCCCGTTTGGTTGAGCTTATTTTAAGCTCATAAGTGTTTTTTTTTAAAAATAAGCACTTATTAGAGAGGTGTTTGATTGAGCTTATTTTAAAATAGGAGTAGAGTTTATTTTAAAATAAACACTTATTCCAAAAGTCCAAAATTTGAGCTTTTTGAAGTAGAACTCTTTTGGCTTTAAATTTTTTTGTTTTTTGTACAAAAGTATTTTTTTTATTGGCAATCAAACACTTAACAACTTTTTGATAAAAGTTCTACTCCTATAAACTCTTTTTAATAAGATGTACCAAACGGAGCCTATATCTAACAAAACGGAATGTGTTAACAATTGTCGGCGACCAAAACTGCTCGAAAATTGAAGGAACTACACCATCTTTGTCATTTTCTCTACAAATTCCTCACACAAGTTTTAAAATTGATGTCGACAGTTTATAAGCACACATTGCCTCCTCGTTCATTCACCACAAATGTGTGCTCATTGACAATTTTTAGTGCCTATCCTCATTCTAGAATGTGAGAACGAGTGATAAAATAATTTTATCAAAACAAAAAACACTAAAGGACTAAGTAGTGTTGGCAGAACAGTCGAGAAGTTTCACAAGGTTGATAGAAGATCGAAATTTCTTAGTGAAAACGAGTTCATACGCACGGGGATAGTAAGAACCTTAAATGCAAAAACAATTACAACTAACGAGGAAATCGTAAAGATGAAACTCAATCAAACTGAACCTCTTCTAATATGCTAGGCATACACAAAGCTCATCAATGTTCTCTCCGATGTACGGGAATTCACATTGCTGCTGAGAAAACTACAGAGGCAAATGCAGTTGCAATAGTCAACCAAAATGTGGTGAGTACTTTAACAAGGAGTTATATGTCTTCTGACTTATCCCCTTTGTGTCAAGGTTGTCATCCAACTATGCACATCCTACTCTCAACCCGTCATTTAAACAAACTAGCAACAAGTCAACTCTGCATTGAGCTCGTTGTATTCTACCACCTTCAAATACAGAATACAACTAAAGGATGAGAGAAAGGGAAAACAATAAAACTGAACGTCGCAAAAGAAGAAAATTTTGTACAGTTGTTTACATCACACAGATTTGCAGTAGTTTACACCCTTTCCAATTCCATGTTGTGTTTGTCTAATTGGTCCTTCAACTCCTTCCTCCATTCTTGAATCAGTCTCTCCTGCTTACTTATAAGCTCCGTTTTTGTTTTCAACTCTTCTTCCATTTTTGCGATCTCCTATTCATATTAATTGGAACCCCCATAATACTCCATTAGCAATGCCAAAAATGAGTGAAAAACATTAGAAGTCCTCTAGGAGCTCATATCATCAAAAAAAAAAACTTTTATTTTCTTTACAGACAAGATAATCGGTGTCACCCTAACTTACCTTTCTAAGCATATCTGGTTTGGAAGGCAGATCCTCGCGTTGCAACCCAATCAAATAAAGTTGAAGCTTTTTTGCTGCTTCCATGAAATCTCTCGCATGTCTCTCAACATCAACTGTGGAACAACAAATTTGTAACTCATTCAGCAAAAAGAAGGAAAACGATGAAAATTAGTACAGTTAATGAAATTTTTACACTTGAACAAGCATGAATACACAAGAACAATATAAAATGGAAGGATAAACAAAGACAAAAGGCTAAATTCGAAAAAGGAAAGAATCAAAACTTTATTCCTGCACAAGTGTTGCGGAATAATCAGAACCTGAAAGTGTCACCATTTCTAAAGGACATTAAATGCCAGGTATTTCATCAAATTCACTTCAAGAGGAAAACACAAGGCATCTCAATGAGGCTTCGATGAACAGAGAGAATAATACACAGTAAGAACTATGGGGAAATTGTAATCTGCTTAATCGATCTAAGAATCTTGCGAATTATTGTAGTACTAAACTTATGACTCATGATGAAACTTTAGAAACGAGTAATACAGGGTAGACTCAGATAAATTACAAAGGTAACAAAGAGGCGTTTTTGCTAAAAGTTGGGACTAAGGCTTAGTTGCTATTATAACAGTTTTATTAGGTCTTGTGTTTGCAAAGAATCTTCAGTTCTTTGGAGATTTGTATATCAGTGTAGAGATAAGTGTAGAGATAAGTGTGAGATATAAAGAACCTCTAGTTTTCTTTTAATTGAGAAAATGTAACTATATAAAGAACTTTTAGTTTTAAAATCTTAAGTGGTCTTTTAAGACAAATTATTGAGTATAGATCGGAACAGACATGGAATACTCATACAGTCAATCAAGAAAATATTCATACAGCCAACCCAAGCTAGTTTGAGATTGAAGTATAGTTGAATAGATTGACTAAGAAGCTTCTGTAAATTGCAATATTCAAAGACCCCATATCACAGATTCATAAAGCCAACTCCAACAAGACAAAAGCTTCATTGGGTCTAAGAAGTTTCTACAAAATTGCACTACTTAAAGAACACTTGCTAGTGGGGCTTTACTGGTTCTCAAATGGATAATGCAGCAAGACCTCAAGTTCAAAGATTGATATACTTACTTCATAGGTAAGTTAGTGCAGTAGCTAATCCCGATGGGTGGAGGTGGGGCTTGGGAAATAATGGAGTGTTTTTTGTGAAATCTTTTATGAGAAACTTTTGGTTAGGGAGGAGGTTGATTTTCCGTGTAATGCAACATGGGTTCCGATTGTGCCGATGAGGTGTGTTTTTTCACTTGGTTAGCCACTAGAAGGGCTATTTTGCCAGCGGAAAATCTTAGAAATCACAAGGTTATCTACGTCAGTTGGTGTTACATGTGCAAGAAGAGGGGGAGGGGATGTGGACCACCTTCTCCTACATTGTGGGATTTCCACGAGATTATGGTGGGATATGTTTAAGTGGTTTCGCACTCCTTGGGCAATGCCAAGCACGGTGAAAGATTTGACGTTCAATTGGATAAGTGTGCGAAGGAGGAGAAGACGAAGGGCTTGAAATGTGGTTTTGGTTGAGTTAATGTAGGTAGTATGGAGAGAGAGAAATAGAAGATCTTTTGAAGGAGTAGAATTGAGTTTCTCTCCATTGAGTAGTAGTCTCCGCTCCCTTATTTTCTTTTGGTATGAACAAAAAGTCCCTTGTTGTATAGAAGATTGGGCGGAGTTTGTAGAAAATCATAATTTGTAGATTCTTTACCTTTTGGTATATCCCTTGTATACGGCCAGTTTGATGAAAATAATTTTACTTGATTAAAAAAAAGTAAAATGTTCCCGGATAGTTTTACATTATCAAATAGCTAAATTTTCGAACAGTAATAAAGGTCAACCCAAAATAAATTGACCATAAAAAAAGCAAACATGGGTAGGCATACAAAGTATAGGAGTAACAGTTATGTTATGCTGCATTTTTATGGCTGATGTATTACTACTTTTTTTATGACATTGGAACCTGATGTCGCTACACTTCGGATGCATACAAGGTAAACCCCGCTCTTGTGTAATAGCCCGCAAATCACACAAGAGAGATAACACACTAGGCAAGCCCCGTGCGACGAGCTCGACCTAGAAGACAAATACTCTGCTGTCGTAGGCAGGGGGTTTCGAACTTGAGACCTTCATTATGGAAGCCCATGCTCAACCAACTGAACACCCTTGCGGGTCTGGCTGATGTATTACTACTAATCTCATCCTTCAAAGATTATTAGTAGATACAAGACTCCATATATAATTTTACCTAATGAGCCTAAAGTTACTCACTCTGATGATAAGGATGGGCTGAGCGGTCTATTGCCTGGAGCTCTCGTGCAGGCAAGCAGGGAAGCAAAGCAGCCTCTAATGCCATCACACAGGCAATCATGTCATCCCTTGAAGCAGGAGATTGCATCTGTGATTCTGGAGTTTGCTGTTGATCAACAGGGTATCTCTCAGCCATGTGTTTCAAGCAAATGTAGAACCACAACAACTCCCTCACTTCAAAGGTCAGCTGGAGAGACGATGCTGGCAAACTGCTCGTAAGAAATAGTAATAATCATCATTAAAGATCAAAATGTAACATGGACATTATAAAAAGTGTGTGGAACAAGTTAATCAACTTGATGTTTGTTAAATAACCAAGACATGATTCCTTCAAATGTTTTCCTACCTCGGGTGAATGTTAATGTATTTCTATACTTAGTGTATGTAATGCAACCTTTGCTCCTTGTTATGAACTGCTTTATTAAGAAACTTCAATAACTACAATCTGATACTAATTTTTCCATCTTATTCACTAACTCGGTTCAGACAGCTCAATCATGACCTAAAGTCATTCAGCAATTCAAGGGGAATAGATAAAGACACACACAGAAATGATAGGAACGAGATTATTGACAGTTATCAATTGGAATAACATGCTACTCCCTCCGTCCCAATTTAAGTGTCTTACTTTCCTTTTTGGTCTGCCTCAAAAAGAGTGACTTTTTCTATATTTATTAAGTTTTTCAATTCCAAGGCAAGTTTAAGAACACAAAATTTAAAAAATTTCAATTCCAAGGCAAGTTTAAGAACATAAAATTTAAAAAACCCTACACATCTTTAATTTAAAACCACAAGATTCAAAAGTACTCGTTTATTTCTTAAACACTTATATTGAGACGGAGGGAGTATTACTTTCCTTTTTTGTCTGTCCCAAAAAGAGTATCACTTTCTATTCTATATTTAGTAAGTTGCAATTCAAACATACAAGTTTATAACCACAAGATTCAAATAACATTTTAGTACACATACACATCTTCAATTTGGAACCACAAGATTCAAATGTCTCTTTATTTCTTAAAGAGACGTGTTTAGTCAAGCTAAGACACTTAAATTGGAACGGAGGGAGTACTAAATAAGTAAAAGAATCAAAAGGCATAAAATTTAGTTGAGCATGACAGGGAAGGTAAGGATAGAGAAGGAATCAGCAAGTATTGATTTGATAATCAAGCAGATATATGTGACCTAGAAGCTCAGCACAGCCAAACATGGCGGCGCCAGGAGTACATCTGGTCACAGAATCCATCATAAGTACCTGCTATATTTCATCATTTTCCACTATATCCATGTTCAGGTGAATTGAAACAACAACATACCCAACCTTACCGGGAGGTAGAGGGGCAAAAAAAGATTGTTTTTTCAACCAAAATATACAAAGAAGGTATAATTGGATAAGACAAGAGTAAATGCAACAAGAACCATTGATACATTTGAATGTATGAAGATGTTTTTACCTCCTAGGAAACCCAACTCAAGAATCGCATATTGTGATAGGGTTTAATTAGGGTTTAAAGGGGGAGATAATATTGATATGGGCTCACAAGGTCATACAAGCCTGGTAAATAAAATAGTAGGGATATTTTCTCCATAAAGTTACACATTTCACTTATAGACAAAAATATACACTCTTTTATATAAGAACAACAACATATCCGGTAAAACACTATTTTATATATAGTCGCTAAATATATTATATTTTATATATTAATTTTAATATACAAAAAATATACGTCGAGGAAGTATAATCTGTGACTTTGTATCCAATCGGCTCTTTTGCATTTGTGCAAGTGTATCAAATGCAGAGGTCAAATTTGCACATGTATAACTGTTTTTGCGTCAATGAGCGGGTTTTAATCTAATTTAATTTGATTTACATAGTTCAACTAAAGCTGATTTAATAACAAGTCATAATCCAACTCATCCTATTTAAAACTACCCATCTATGTGTTATTTTTCTTATAATCTATTTAATCACCAAAGTTACCAAAGGAAAAATGTTTTTTCTTCATAAACAATGTGTGAAAGTATAAAATAATATACTCAGTGAAATTTCACAACATGAGTCTGGGGAGGGTAGAGTGTACGCAGACCTTACTTCTACCTTGGTAGGTAGTGCGGTTGTTTTCGAAAGAAGCTCAGCTCAAGACAAAACATAAGCACAAGCAAAGCAAGAGAAACAATCAGACTCGTATAAGAAATTATCAACGTGTGACAACAACAACATACCCAGTAAAATCCCACAACGTGGGGGTCTGAGGAGGGTAGAGTGTACGCAGACCTTACATCTACCTTGGTAGGTAGAGCGGCTGTTTTCGAAAGACCCTCGGCTCAAGACAAAACAAAGCAAGAGAAACAGTCAGACCCATACAAGAAATTGTCAATATGTGACAACAACAACATACCCAGTAAAATCCCACAATGTGGGGTCTGGGAGGGTAGAGTGTACACAGACCTTACCTCTACCTTGATAGGTAGAGCGGTTATTTTTTAGAAACCCTCGACTCAAGATAGAGCATAACCACAAGAAAAACAAAAGTACAAGCCAAGCAAGATCAAAGCAAGAGAAACGATCAAATCAGGTAAAAAAAAACGGTATGAAAATGCTAATATCGAAGCGAGTATGCCATGATAACGCATTATGAAAAAGTAATCAGTAACTAGCGCATGTAAATACACTAAACAAAGTACACCAAAGAGCACATAACTAAAGAAATCAAACTGCAAGGACTATAAGGTCATAATGCGTCTATTAGTACGATAGGCTAAGCGGGTCTACAATAATAACACTTCAACTACCAGTTTGCAAGCGTAAGTAGGACTACACTCGACTACCTACTACCCTTTTACCCTAATCCGTGTCCTCCACTACCCCTCTATCTAAGGTCATGTTCTCAGTAAGTTGCACCTGCGTCATATCTCGTCTAATCACCTCTCCCCAATACTTCTTCGGCCTACCTCTATCCTTCTTGAACCCGTCCATAGCCAACATCTCACACCTCCGCACTGGGACATTTGTGTCTCTCATCTGCACATGTCCAAACTATCTCAGCCTCACTTCCCACATCTTATCTTCTACCGAGGTCACTCCCACTCTGTCCCAGATATTACTATTTCTAATAATATCCCCGCTTGTATGTCCATACATCCATCTCAGTATCCCCATCTCCGTAACTTTTATTTTTTGAATATGCAAAGTTTTGACTGACCAACACTTTGCCCCATAAAACATAGTTAGTCTAACCACCGCCCTATAGAACTTTCCTTTAAGTTTTGGTGGCACATTTTTATCTCATAAGACTTCAGATTCCCTCCATTTCATTCACCCTGCCTCAATATGATGTGTGACATAATCATCAATCTCTCCATCCTTTTGGATAATAGACCCGAGGTACTTAAAGTTTTCTTTCTTTGGGATCACCTGAGTACCAAACCTCACCTCCACGCATGTCTCAAGGTCACTCATGTTACTGAACTTGCACTCCAAGTACTCGAATTAATTTCTTGATTATACTGAACTTGTACACCTGAGTTCGAGCTTGATTAATGTCTCGATTATACTGAAATTAAAGTCCAGAACCCCATGCACACTCTCTCTTGGTTGTACGAGAGATTTACAGAAAATCCCCCAATTGTTTGCGAGCAAGGTTCACGGAATTTGCTCGAGGAAAACCCTTAATTGATCGAGAATCACAGAGGGTCATTAACAACGACCTACCCCTGTTTATGGAAGAATATCAATTACTTTCCAAGAACCAGAATTTCTCAAGAGGTTTTGAAGATTGGAGAAGTTGCTTTAAGGATTTAAGAAGGAGTTTTAAGGATTGATGACTCTGTATATGGAGAAGAGAGAATTGATTAAGGCTTATGAAGCTGCCACTGTTTATACCGACTAGTCATCACGTTGTTGTCTTATAAGACAACACGTATTGTTCCACTAAAATAGGTCATCCGCTTATAATTAATTACACACAATTAAATTCCCGATCCCACTTTAATTAAATCCTGACGACTTATAAAACTTTCGTGTACCCAATGTCATAATTCCTATAATATGACACTAGTCCGTAACCTTTTTGGGGACATACAATTATTATTATTATAAATTCCTGTCGTCGCACTAGTTAAATCCAAATTATTTCGAATCACATCCTTCTATATACTAATTTTCTTACTAGTATATGCAAGTATAACATAAATTCCCCAGGGTTCTGGTTCATTTGTCCACGTCTATGTACTCGAACCATTATCCGAAATTACGAGGTGTTACATCATTTCCCCCTTAGAAACATTCATCCTAGAATGTTGGGGGTGGTACATCTAATTCTTGTCATAACAGAATTAACGTACAAATGATCTAGTTTAGTAAAACAAAAGGGAAGCCTAACTAACTTAAACCAATTCTAGGCAACTAGATCACAACTTATCTATGGATCAATCATATCCATACCAAGACCAGCACAAATAGCATAGAACCTTCACTTAATCATTCATTACTCAACACATCAATAATATTTTCTATAATGTAGTATCTGTTTTATTTTTAAGGAAAGAGTAGCAGTTCCTTAAGGGCTCGTTTGGTACGTCGCACTGGACTGTACTAATTCATTTGACTGGAATGTACTTTATTGGATTGGACTGTATTAATATATAATGGACGGTATTAGAGTATTAATATATAATGGATTGTATTTTTTTATTTTTAGTACAGTCCAAGGAGACCCATCTGTTAGATGGGTCTAAAAAATGGCAGTCTACAGTGCGACTGAAAACGTCCACCAAACGATGTATATTTTTTTGTCCAGTACATTCCACCTTAATACAATGTACGAAATGTGCCCTAAGAGCATAACAATAAGTTATAATCATCCTGATAAAGGCAACCGTAATGAGCCCACGAGATATAACAAGCAGTTCATATAAATGTATTTCGCTTATTTAAAATTGCACGGCAGTTCAATGCATTATACATAGCAATAAGGTGCCAGCTAACTCATCCTAACTGGATATCAAAGTACAGCGGAATGTGTATCATTTTGTACCACCAATTTGCAATATCGTAAGAACAACCAATAAAGAAAGTCATAGTTCGCAACAACTTATAAGTGTAGAGAAACTTAACAACTCAGCTAACAAGATATAACCAACTCATACCATTTTTTTCATTTGCTCTTGAATAGTTATTGAAACTTAGTCAAGTCATACACCACTAGAAACAGGCATAAAAGTAGATATCTGGATTTCTACATAACTTAGACCCATCATTAATGACTCAAATCAAATGAAGTGTTAATGGATAAGGTACAGCAGCCTCTAAGCCTCAAATTTGTCTTAAGAAATGTAACTTATTTCAACTTAAAATGCAGCAAAAATAGTTCTTAAAATGCAGTAAAAACAACTCAAATGCAGTCACTGTTGGAAGGGAACCAGTAGTAACAAATGACAGTGAAACAACATCCAAGTAATAGCAAGACAACAACCATCTTAAAATGTAGCACAAAAGCTAAACAGATATGCTTTGCAGCAGAAAAATAGTTGTAGATGTGGTGACAATAATGCTCACTGTTACAACAACCAGCTTGTGCAATTTCTCAAGTAAAACATCTATTCTTAGTGCAGTACTTGTTTCTCAGGGAGTTGCGGCAGAACAACTATTCTTTAGTCACTTATATTTATAATAAAACACCATAAGACCACTGTTAGACTATATATATATATATATATATATATAGAGAGAGAGAGAGAGAGAGAGAGAGTATGTACTTTCCTCTTCAACACTACTGTAACATTTTACTTAGTAGTTATGATAGCATCATCCTACACTTAATTATGGTGACTGCAACATATGTATTATCTCAATGGTTTTACATTAATGGCTAAACTAAACTTGGTCATAACTATAAACCCATTTATCAAATTCAAATAGAGAGAAAAAGATCTGTCCTAACTTAACTTAATGTCCAACCACATCAGGTATCAACCTAGGTTATCAAAGAGATCCATACCAGTCAACAAAAGGCAACATTTGAACCTGGAACTCTTTTAAATTAGGGTCATTATCATGTTATCAGCTCATATGGTTGTCAACTTAGTACTAGAAATAATATAATACATTATTCATAGTTCAGGCCACACATAATCCAGGTTAAGAAAACATAGACATGACTGACACACATGTTGGTCATCTATAACATTTATCTAATGCTCATTTGGCAATCAAACAAATCTTAACAGAACAGGCAGAAAGCAGAGGTGAAAAAAGACACCTAAGTAGGATTATCAGATTCTTTTAGTACTAATGACTCAAACACATGTTATTTGGAAACAAAAGCTCATATTGGCCCTATATGAACTAAAGATTTATACAAAGAGTGAGATATGTGCATGTTGCAGATACATACTCAGGGTTACCAGGTTCTTAAATAGAAAAAAATACTTCAAAATATTTAGGTGCAAGTCCTAATTCTTACATGCAGTCAAGCTAAGTAGCAGCTTCCAACATTCAATCATATATAAAGAGATGCATAAACACAATAGTAACAGTCAAAATTCCAACTCCCTAGGTATATTCTAATGTCCTAGTTTATTTTAGATTTGAGCAAGCAAAAGTCATTGTCGCGCCCTTTTTCGGCCGCGACATTTATTTTCTAAACTCCTGCTTAAAAATAAAAGTGTTAGAAAATAAATAATAACTAAATGTTAAAAGTGCAAACAAATATTAAAGTGCTAAAAATGCAAAAGTGCTAATATGCTAAGGGTTCGCGGAGTCGCCACCTAATTAATTTGGGTGAATTAGGACACCTAAATGTTTAACTAGTTTAAAGTAAAACATTAACTCCATTTAATTGGTCTGCTAAACTTAACGAGATTCTGGGTAAGGGTTCTTTATTAATCTAGAGGGAAGGGGTTAGACACCCTCTAAGATCCGCTAACTTGCGGTTGTCTTGCCAAACCTAGGGTAATTATTATGTTAAAAGATGCAAAATGCTAAAATGTTAGACTGTTTAAAAAATGCTTAAAGTACTAAAGGTTGCTAAAAGGTTTTAAATGATAGAAGGGTGCTAAAGGTGCTAAGAGGTGCTTAAAGTGCTAAATGCTAAAGTGCCGAATAATTAATAAAATGTTAGGAAATAAAATAAAGTGCTAAAATGTTTAAAAGAATGCTAAAATGTTAAAAGGTGCTCAAAGGTGCTAAAAGATTAATTTTAAAGCTAAAGGGTGCTAAAAGTAAAGGGTATTTTAAAGGGCTCCTGCTCAAATAAAAGGTTAGACGATAAAATGCTAAAAATGCTTAAAATATTAAAAGTGCTTAAAAGTGCAAAAGGGGTACTAGAAATTGCTAAGGTGCTAAAAGTGCAAAAATGCTAAAAGAGGTGCTAAAAATGCTAAAGAGTGCTAAATGCTAAAATGCTAAGGGTATTAAACGCCAAGGGGTGATTTAAAGTGCTAAAAGGGCTAGAAATGCTAAAGAATGCTAAGAGGGTGCTTTATGGACTAATTATGTGTTCATGCAAAGGTTATTTACGGACTAGTTATGTATACTACTAGCTAAATTAATCTTGCTTAACCTGCGTACAGTATTATATAAGAGGTGCTTAAAGACGATTCTTGAGGGTTTAGGAAGAAATCTGTTATGGATTTTGATAAACAAAATGCTGGTTTTATGATGCGAGTTAAATCATTTAAATAATTTTTTTTTGCGGAATTTAGATACGCCTAATAGTCCTAAAAGACAAATAAAGTAGAAGTGTGTTTCTAATTATGAATTACTTTCCACCTTATATGTTTGAAACTTAATTGTTCTAAATATTACAAAAATAGAGTAATTAAATTACAATAAACAAATAAATAAATGAATAGCAAGTAAAGAGAGAGGATGAGATTTAAGAATGCTCTTTACGACGGATGACGGCGTCCTATTTGTTTTGCTAGGAATTCTTGAAGCGGAACGCGAATGCGGATGCACATAGACGCGGGTTGTCGTTTGAAATAGCTCGTGATGAGTCTCGCCGTGAGACTCTTTATTTTTTGCTCCGGTGTGTGCCATGTAAAAAGAAAATGATAAGGATTAGTACGAGCCCAAATAGTAATTGATACAAATAATTAGAACGAGCACATAACATGTCACAATGACTCAAGGAGCAAAAGGGAAAGCGGCGAGGCGATCGGGCCACAGGTGCGGCGATTGGCGAGAAATGCAAAAAGGAACACTATTGTGATGCTAAGAGAAGCGTGGCGGAAAACAAATTTAGGCAGCAAGCATGACACACATGGAGAACAAGATAGAAAAGCACAAGAAAACCTGGCAGTCAGGAGCAAATTCAAATCACAAGCAAGAGAGAACAATACTTCAAGGCTAAGAGAAGACATTAATCATGTTTAGTAATAGGGAACAGATCTAGTTCCAAATCAGGTACGAGGTAATTGCCTATTTTAACACTCACACATGTATAGGAATGAGAACACCAATTCATTCATTTTTCTTTGTTGTATAAAGAGATGAAGTGACAAACATGCTGACTTAGGGGTAATGTATTTCTAGTTTACTTAAGCTAACAGATAAGGAGTTCCAGAAAGAGACCAGTCATTACACATAGATGGCTTGAAAGAAATAAGAGTAGGACAAGTCTCAGGCATATACAACATGATACACAATGACCTGCTAAATATATGGATCCAATATACTGAGTATATGATTTATATATCCCTACATATGTGAACTCAAGACGTCAGACAAAAGACCATGATTGATGGAACAGATATACATTAGCGGTGGGTCTCGAGATTCATCAAAATCTGCCTGGGAATATTAATAGGTTTAGTCCTAATACAGGGCAAAGATCCCAGATAACGACACGGCGATGTCACACAAATTGTCAAACCATCATATATTATATTGATCTATGCTGCTATTAATATTGATCAGGATTGCAGGTCAGAATGTGGACAAACAGTGGCCTAAGGTTGACATGGCATGACAGGCTTCGAAGATGCTGGCATAAAAAAAACCAACTGTGAATAACTGGAACTAATCCCATTGCTTCAGAAATTATACATGTTCTACATGACAAGCACTTAACCTACGCAAAACCATTACTAGAATATTTTTAACGACATAAATGACATAACCCAGCCAATCCAGTAATCTTTGGACGATGGCTACATCATTCAGCCATACAACAAATGATAGTAGAACAATTAACAATCACAGCTATGAACAACGTAAACATTCATCTAACATCCAAAACAGAAATGCAGAAATACAAAGATGCAACGAAATCGATAGGAAGCTGATTTTACCTTCTCCGGACAGCGACCCGGGGCAGCGTATCAAGTCGTCGGTCCAATCGACGGGTTTTGGGTTTGCGATGCGAATGAAAGGGCGATGTTCGTTTGCTGATTTGTGGCTGGAATTGAGGTAAGGGGAATTCGAATTACCTACTCTTGAGATGCTAGTGGCCTAGGTGCGAGTCCACAATTCCGCTGTCGATTCTCCCATTGCTCGCTATCCTCCGAGTTGTTGGCTTTGCTAAAGGTGCGATCTTGCTCGGTTTTGCATGCTCCACCCTACTGAGCTCTGAGTTCGACTGATTCCCCCTGTTTTTGCCCTATTCCCTCTCTGTCTGTTCTCTGCCCTGTCGTCTATGCTCTACTGTGCTTATATAGCCCCCGTTTGGGTTCCCTATTAGGTAAGGTTTTAGACCACTTAATGCGAAATCTTGGTATTACTCTCAGTAGTTAAGGGACGATTTTGGTGCGATATTGGCTGCCTATTTTGGATTGATTTGCTACTGATTTTGTAGATTCGAATGGGTTCTGATTTGAAGGGATTTGTGGAAGATTCGTTTGGTTATGGAAGGAAATCGTTCGAGAAGGTGCATGGGTAAGGAAAGCTGGCTGGGGTGCGTGGGTAAAGGGAAGCCGCCGGATTCTCAGGCGAGAATCTCGGGCGGCGATTGAAGCTTTCTAGGGTTCGTTAGGTTCGTGGGGTTGCTATTGTTTTGGGCTTCTGGGGGGGACGATGAAAATGGGGCTGCGTATAAGGGGAAATGGAAAGGGCGTGGGCCTGCGGGTGCGGGTCGACGGGTTTTGGGCCACGCGGGTATGGGCTGCTTTAAATTGTGGGCTGATTAGGGTGGCATTTTAATTAGTTAAGGATAGTTAATTAATTAGCTAATAAATTCTAGGTAAGTGTATTAATTAATTGGAGTTAGTTTTAAAGTATTAGGTATTTAATTTTAGGTGCTTAATTAATTAGGTGCTTTATTAATTTAATTGTTATAATAAATGCGGGCGTGTTATTTAATTAATGCTTAATACTTTAGAATGCGACGCTATTATTAAAAAATCTTATTATTATGCATTATTGTGCAGTTAAATTAAAATTAAAATTGAGTTTAGATTAAATTACTTAAATGCTAAATGCAAGTACGATGTTTAAGAATTGTTTAAAGCCTTATAAATGCGACGCTATTAAAATGCATGTATTAGATAAAAGAATTGATTTTAAAATACAAATGATTATGAAATTCTCTTGCGTATTAATAAACGCGGTCATGCTACTTGACACGACGTCTTTGCTAAATTATTTATTTTATGTATTTATTATTAATTAAGAATCGTTTGATAGAACTTAAAATCGATTAATGCGGGCGCTGGACTCTAAGTGCTTAATACTCTACGTAAGACGCGGTGCCATTATAAATTGTTTATTTATGCCGGTACTTATGTTTTATCGCTGTATTTTATTATAAAAAATCATAAAAAAAATTATTTTACAAAATTAGTCTAATTTTATAGTTAATGACTGGACGGGAGGGTCAAAATTGGGTGTCAACAGTCATCAAGGCAGGTAAGGTATTTATACCTAGCTAACAGGGGAAGATATATCAGAACTTGGTAGATCAGTTCTAGCATACTAGAAACCATTTTATCTTATAATTCTTTGAGGGTTAGGAGTGACACATAGTAACTAAGGCATGGATTGATTCCTTATCTAAACATGCTTTTAGAGTAAGTAGATAAAATTCATAAATGAAGGATGAGGACATATGACCCGTGAGCAGATGCAGATAGACCTTTATCAAGTACCCAAGGTAGTTTTGGTTGGTCTTAAACACAAGATGACTTAGCATTACTTTGACATTATACATGGATGCAATAATAGAGTTATGCCTGACATGTGAGATCAGAAACATGTAACATGTCTTGGAGACAAAGCACATATGATCATTTTGATATTCTACTAGTAGATGACATGGACATAATGTTTTAATAGAAATATATATCCCCTTCCCCTTTAAACTATAAGGATATCTGATATTCCTAAGCCTAATCATGTTGGCAGCAAACAAAACTTGCATGTAGCATAAGAATAGGTGCAAGTTATTAGAAACAAACTGGAGAGTTCTTCTCCAGATATTTGGACAAACATGGTGGGTATTTTAAGTCTTGCAATCATCATAAAATTGTAGGCAACACATTGAGTCATGGGGAGATAATTCAACTCAACATAACCAGGTTGGCATGAGAAAAAGAATCTTGTTGTTGTTCAATCAAGTAGGTTCAACTAACCACATCATAGTCTATACTTGCTACTATATAAATATGATTGAATTACACATGGGGTGCAAACAAATAATAGTTTCAATATGGCAGAAGCCAGTTCAATAGATACAAATATCAATGTTAATATGGTTCAGTAAAGTGGCAGACATACTTTATCACATAATGATTGGGGTTGACATGCTTTTGGTATTCAGACAAAAGGTAATCATGTGGCCAATTCAGAGGCACATAAAATTTTAAAATACATAGGTAGTCATCTAAAGATGACATCTTAAGTACTCAGAATCAGTTAAATGTTAAACTAAGCACCTAAGATCCTTTATCTACTGTATTATTGGATTTTATAACGCTGAGACTTAGCATGATATAACATAGCTCATGTCGCGCCCGTTTTTGACTTCGGGGTCTGAACGGTATCCGCAACGTTGCTCTTTGGCGCGGTTCCCTGGATGGAGCAATAATGCTGATTTTGAGGAGTCGTCACCTAATTAGTTAAGTGAATTAGGACACTTGATTTATTGCAATAAAAATACTGCAATTAATCTCCATTTAATGATCTGCGAAATTAGTGAGATTCTGAATCAGTGTTCTTTATTATCCTAAAGGGAAGGAGTTAGGCATCCTTTAAGATCTGCTAACTTGCGGTTATCCGTTCAAACCTAGGTTAATTATTTATTGTCTTTTTATTCTACATATTCTAATCAGTTTTCATAATTTACAATTACAATGGAATGCAATACAGAATAATAAAGCTAAAATCAAATAAAAACTCCGGGACATCTTTTAGCCTTTTTTAGGCCTTCTGCACAAGATGCATCTCCGAGTACCTGCATAAACACTTAGTAAAAATGTCAGTAATAGAATAAATAATTTTAAAGCAATGACAAGAATTAATAGGTAAAGCCAAAATAAATTCGTCTTTTGTACAGGGGAGGCCTTGGAAATCAGACGGAGATTCCTTCATCGGCCAATATTGTTAGAAACAATAAAATAAATAAAACCTTCAGATCCGCGCCAAAACAGTAATAGTTTTAAACACGAAAGGCTCAGATATAAAAAATAAAGTGGGACATCCTAAACAAGTCCGGCTGCGAAAATTCGCCCTGCCAGCGCATGTTGGTTATCCGGTGTAAGTGGAAGAAATAATCATTGCCCAGAAAGCTACATTTTATTTTATTTTCCGTCTTTGCAACTGTGGAGGCCTCAAAAATCGACGGATAACTTTTTCATTGGCCAATGTAGTATCATGTTCAAATCAGTAACCCAAAAGTGTAGTATTTGTTCTAAATCAGTTTAACAAAATGAAATAAAGGGCAGCTCGGGTAGTGGTGGTTCACGTGGTGGTGGTCGACGGGAGACGGGTGTTAGGGAGAGAGCAGTGGTGTGTGTGTGTGTGTGTGGAGGTCGACAGGAAAGTGGGGGTGTTCGTCGGAAATGGGTATTGGTTTGGTGCTGTTGTTGAGAATGAGCAAATGGGGATGTGTTATATGGAAAATGGGATCTGCGGCTGAAAAATATTAGAATGGGGTAGTGTTTTATTTATAGGGTAGATATTTAGGTTTAGGGTTTGGTATTTGGGGGAGGGAGGGGGGGGGGGGGATAAATGAAAAGTGTGGTATTGTTTTGGGGGAAAATAAAAAAGTGTTGGATTAAAATAAAAAAAATAAAAAGGGTGTTGGATTGGACTGATCTGAATTAAGCCTCGAATTGGGACTGATTTGATGAAATGCAAAACAGGTTAATTATTTAAAAGAAAAATTATTTAAAAAAATGCAAAATTATAAAAATGCAAATGCCGATGCAATAATAATAAAATACAATATTTAACAAATATTTAATGTCTAATTAAAAATTAAAACGGGATGTCAATTAATTATTTAAAGAGATGCAAATATTATTAAAATAAACGACGGTGTAATAATAATAGAAACATATTATTAACAAAGACATAATGCTTAATTTAAAATAAAAAGATGCAATGCCACTTTGTGAAAAATAAACATAGAATATTATGTAAATAATGCAAAAAATGATGATTAAAATGCGGTGTCCTAAAATACTTAAAATTGCAACAAAAATACGAAAAACGGGTCAAAATTGACTGTCAACGGCATGTCCCTCTTTGTACGGAGGTGTTAGGGAGAGAGCAGTGGTGTGTGTGTGTGTGTGTGGAGGTCGACAGGAAAGTGGGGGTGTTCGCCGGAAATGGGTATTGGTTTGGTGCTGTTGTTGAGAATGAGCAAATGGGGATGTGTTATATGGAAAATGGGATCTGGGTGAAAAATATTAGAATGGGGTAGTGTTTTATTTATAGGGTAGATATTTAGGTTTAGGGGTTGGTATTTGGGGAGAGGAGGGGATAAATGAAAATGTTGGTATTTTTTTGGGGAAAATAAAAAAGTGTTGGATTAAAATAAAAAAAATAAAAAGGGTGTTGGATTGGACTGATCTGAATTAAGCCTCGAATTGGGACTGATTTGATGAAATGCAAAACAGGTTAATTATTTAAAAGAAAAATTATTTAAAAAGATGCAAAATTATAAAAATGCAAATGCCGATGCAATAATAATAAAATACAATATTTAACAAATATTTAATGTCTAATTAAAAATTAAAACGGGATGTCAATTAATTATTTAAAGAGATGCAAATATTATTAAAATAAACGACGGTGTAATAATAATAGAAACATATTATTAACAAAGACATAATGCTTAATTTAAAATAAAAAGATGCAATGCCACTTTGTGAAAAATAAACATAGAATATTATGTAAATAATGCAAAAAATGATGATTAAAATGCGGTGTCCTAAAATACTTAAAATTGCAACAAAAATACGAAAAACGGGTCAAAATTGACTGTCAACGGCATGTCCCTCTTTGTACGGAGGTGATGGAAGAGTCTCAGACAAAGATGTTGACTTGTATCCAATTTTGTCCTGTTTTATAAACTAGAACTCAAAAGTGTGGCTGATGCGGGCTCAAAATTGTCCTAGTGTCGAATTATGATGACACTGGGTCGTTGTGATGCGAAAAATAAAAAGCAAGGTTGACGCATATTTAAAAAATGTCCCAGTGTCGAATTATGAGGACACTGGGTTGCTGCGATGCTAAAATTATGGACGGACGAATATCGATTCAAAAATATGTCCCAGTGAATCTTGATGACACTGGGTTACAATTGTGATGGGATGCTGAAAAAGACAGGGTGTTGTTCTCTGAAATGCCTCTAGGGTGTTTGTTCCCGAGGTCAAAATGCAAAGGAAATGAAAATGACGTCGTTTTCGGACGCAGTGCAGATGCTCGTCGTTGCATAGACGAAACATAGATGAAGTCGTTACATAAATGTTATGCAGATGTTCGTCGTTGCATAGACGAAACATGAATGAAGCCGTTGCATAAATGCGATGCAGATGTTCGTCGTTGCATAGACGAAACATAGATGAAGCCGTTGCATAGACTTAGATGAAAGGGCGTCGTTGCATAGACGCGATTCAGATGCTCGTCATTGCATAGACGCGATTCAGATGCTCGTCGTTGCATAGACGAAACATGGATGAAGTTGTTGCATAGACTCTTATGAAATGCGTCGTTGCATAGACGCGATACAGATGTTCGTCGTTGCATAGACGAAACATAGATGAAGTCGTTGCATAGGCTCACATGAAATGACGTCGTTGCATAATCAAGTCGCTTCACTTCAAAGTAGAGGTTTGTAGACGCGATGCAGATGTTCGTCGTTGCATAGACGAAACATAGATGAAGTCGTTGCATAGACTTAAATGAAATGGCGTCGTTACATAGACGCGATGCAGATGTTCGTCGTTGTATAGACGAAACATAGATGAAGCCGTTGCATAGGCTTAAATGAAATGGCGCCGTTGCATAGATGCGATGCAGATGTTCGTCGTTGCATAGACGAAACATAGATGAAGCCGTTGCATAGGCTTTGATGAAATGACATCGTTGCATAGACGTGATGCAAATGTTCATCGTTGCATAGACGAAACATGGATGAAGCCGTTGCATACGCTTTGATGAAATGACGTCGTTGCATAGACGTGATGCAGATGCTCGTCATTGCATAGACGAAACATAGATGCAGTCGTTGGATAGACTTACATGACATCCATATCTACCTGACTGCATTGATTATATATTTATGCTTTATTACTTTTCTTAGCAGTTATGCACTAACTTTTTCTTAAGCTTTAGCCTACAGGATCCTCAATTCATAGGAGTATCAGCAACATCGTCAATATCATGACGTCATCAACGTCGTCAACACCCTGACGCCATCAGCTTCGACATAATGACATCGCTAGTATCAACACAATGACGCCCCCAACATCTGCAACAACGACATCTTCAGCACATTACAACATCCCTACTCACAAAATCACATTCAAGCTCTATCATTTTTGTCTTAAAATTTATGCACTAATTTTTCTTAAGTTTTAGCCTACAGGGTCTTTAATTTACAGGAACAGTTCCAGCAAGACCGCGCAGAAACCACATCAGCACTCACAACATTCAGCAAGCATTCGCAGCATCCATCAAGTCCGTGCAGAGGTTACATCAGCATTAGCAGCATTCAGCAAGCATTCACAACATCCAACAAGTCCGTGCAGAGATGATATCGGTATCCGCAGCATCCCGCAAGTCCGAGCAGAGACGACATCAGCATTCGCAGCGTCCTACACATGATACAGGGACGACATCTTTACTCACAAATTTTTATTTTTTCATATATTCATTATTTTGATTTAACCGGTGCACATTTTCACAAAGTTTTAACATGCAGGAGCATTAATTCACAAGAATAGTAGGATCAACACAATGACTTCTTCATCAACATCGTGTCCGAAAACGACGTCAAGTCCGAAAACGACGCCATGTCCGAAAATGAAACCAAGTGCAACGACGCGAGTCAGAAAGCGGCCGAGTCAGAAAGCGGCCGAGTCCAAAAACGACACCGAGTCCGAAAACGACGCCGAGTCCGAAAACGACGCCAAGTCCGAAAACGACGCCATGTCCGAAAACGGCGCCATGTCCGAAAATGACGCCAAGTCCGAAAACGGCGCCAAGTTCGAAAACGGCGCCAAGTTCGAAAACGACGCCAAGTCCGAAAACGACGTCATGTCTGAAAATGACGCCAAGTCCGAAAACGACGCCAAGTCCGAAAACGACGCCCAGTCCGAAAACGACGCCCAGTCCGAAAACGATGCCAAGTCCGAAAACGACGCCAAGTCCGAAAACAACGCCAAGTCTGAAAACGACGACAGGGTCCGAAAACGACGCCATGACGCCGAGTCCGAAAATGACGCCCCGCCCAAAGACGACGTCATCAACATATCACATCTACGCAAGAACGATTTTTCTACTCTCAGAATTGCATTTCTTATATATCCATGCCTTATTATTTCGTCTTAGCAGTTACACACTAACTTTGTCTTGAGTTTTAGTCTACAGAGCTTCAGTCTAAAGGAGCAGTTGTAGAACGTCTATACAAGGACAGCATATCCGCATTCACAATCGCAACACGTCCGTGCAAGGGCTAAATCACAGCATGCAGCATCACATCAACACAACAAGTATCACATTTCTACAGGATAACATTTTCTACTCACACAGTTACATTGCTTATAAATTCATGCGTTGTCATTTTGCCGTAACAGTTATGCACTAACCGTTTGCTTAAGTCTTAGCATGCAGGAGCAGGAGCACACCGCGGATTTTCTCTTACAACGAACCAGGGCAATTTGTTGGGGGGCCAACCTTCCCAACGAATGGCAGAAGCGGCCTCGAGCGTCGGTCCATTCATCCCACATCACCAATAAACCCAGCATCATCATAAGTCAATACTGGTACACCCCTAGGTTCAAGCTAGTTTATTTTTATTTTTATTGTAACATCACGTCGACCCAGCGTCGTCATAACTCGACACTGGGGCAAATTTTGAGTCCGCGTTAGCCCGTCTTGGTGTTTTGACCATGGTAGCCCAGTGTCGTCATAACTCGACACTGAGACAAATTTTGAGTCCACGTCAGCCCGCCTTGGTGTTTGACCAGGGCAGCCTAGTGTCGTCATGTTACACCCCGTAAGTCCAGGACATGTAAAAGAGAATGTACGAAAGGAAACAAGACTTGGGAATTGGTGCGAAAGGAAGAATTGTTTTTCCGACGGAAAATGTTCCGAACGTCGGAAAGGAAAAATGTTCGTTGTTGAGAATTGGATTCTCAAAATACATTATTTGAAGAGTATGAGACTTAATAATATTATGGAAATTTATTTTTACGGATTTGGTCACGTGGGGCCCACCCGAGGAGTTTTACATTTTTGTGGGACCCACGAGGGTTACGAAATTTTATGGACGAATGAGAGGGCGACACGTGGCACTCCTTCTACAAGGCTTGGACGAAATTTTGCAAGGCTAAAGTGGTCATTTGACCTAAGTAGATGATAAGTCTTCAAGCTTGATATTGTTGACAAGTCAACTTGTCCACCTAAGCTTAATCCATGTGAAACTCATCCTAGACACACATTTGTGATAATACAAGCCCTCCAATGTTTTATATAAGCTCACTACTAGTGCAAGACTAAGTTTCCAACACTTAGAAAAATCACAAACATTTCTTGTTCTTAAGTTAGCTCTCGGGTTAGCCACTTTCCCCACAAGAAAATTTTTAGTTTGTGACCCTTTGTTCACAAGACTTAAACCCAAGGTTCCTAAGAGTGTTGTAAGGTTATCTCAATAGAAAGATTTCGGAAAAACGGAGTTTTCGTATTAGTCGCAAGGCGAAAACCTAGGAAGTTCTTCAACTTTGAAGTTGGAACTTGAAGATGGGTTCTTCATAGGCCTCTAAGGAGTGCTTGGAGCGGATTGGAACCTAAGGAAAGGAGCTAAGAATTGCTAAGGCGCGACTTTGAATCTTGGAAATTTTAAGGGCTTTGAAAGGTATAAATTTGGTCGTTTTAGTAGTTAAGGCTTACTTATTGTTGTAGCTATGGATATTAGCAAGCATGAGTGGTATATTATGAAGTTTGTTTATTATATTGGCTATTGGAACCCTAATCCGAAAACTAGCATGTTAGCCTTAAGACTACAATTCAAGTTGATTATTCGTTTAAGTTGTCGCATGTTGTATAAAGAAGGAAATTGTAGTTATTGAAGTTGTTTGTAACTATATAACATGTTAGACCTTAGAACTTGGAATTGGAAAAGGATTGGAAAAGACTTTGAATTGTTAGTATGTTGGCCGAGGATGGCTAGTGAAGTTTGAACTACTTTGTATTAAATTGTGGGGCGGAATTTTACACGTATTGTAAGGCGTGTAATCCCCTTTGTTTAGTGGTTGTTTGGAGCCTTAAATGGGGCGTGTTGGTTATTGTATTCGACCTTGAAAAGGTGGCAAAGTGAGTAGAAACAAAGGAAGTGCTGCCCGATTTTCCGTAGAATTAGAGACCAAACACTTAGTATTATTCTACGTAGAGACTAGAAGTTGATAGTCTTGTTGTGACCATTATAGGTTGACACTTCTACGTACGGCGTATTCGGCTTAGCTTGTGGAATTAGCCGAAAAGGTATGTGAACTATCTCCTTCGAGCATGATTCCTTAAGATAAAGAAAGTATGTTCTACTCCCTAAATGATCCATTCCTTGGTTGTATTTGGATTGCCTAAAGTAGAATTTGTTCTATGTGCTTCCTTGATTGTACTTTGATGTTTAAATTGTAAGTTGTATAATCCATTTCCTTAGTGAAGTTTGGATTCTTAAAAGTGAAAGTATCTTACTTAAAGTACATAGAGTCTTGAAAAGGAAGTGGTTTCTAAACCTTTTGGCTAGTGCCTTAGTTCCAAAACCTAAAGGTCATTAAAATGACTTTAGAAGTCGAGGAGTGATTTACTTAATTGTTTTAAAAGAGGAGAAATGACATGATTTAAGAGAAGAAACTTGTTTTCTACATATTAAGAGACTTGAAGTGTTTTGAAAGTTAAGGGACTTAAAGAGTTTTAAAATACGTGATACTTGTCCCGTTTTAAACGTATAAGTCCCTCGGATAGGAAATTGTATTTGGCGAAGGTATAAAGTGAATATAACGACTTTATGGGAAGTTGGTTATATTTGCTTTATGGAAAGATAAATGACTCGATTTTAATGAAAAGGCAACTTGATTTTAAGGCATCAATTGCCTAAAGTTTAGTAATAAAATAAGTTACTTGGTTTCTAAAGGTTAAGAGACTAAGTGTATTTTTAAAAGTTAAGAAAATCGATTTGAAAGTATTTAATACTTGGATTTTAATAAGTATAAGTCTCTTGGTTATAAAAGGAATGGATATGTCTAAAACCATAAAGGGTTATAACGGCTTTATGGGAAGTCGGTTATAACGGCTTTATGGAAAGTTTAGAAAGTTGTCTATTTTGATTAATCGACATAAGTTGCCTAGATTGTAAAAGAAAATTTGAGTTACTTGATTTCAAGTGTTGAAATAAGCTTTCAAAAATAAATGTAGTAACTTACTTTGAAAAGTAGACACGCCTTGATACTACGGGTGTTAGTATCTTGGGATTTTTCACAAAAAGGAGTCTCTTGAAAAGATTAGTACTTTGGCTTGATAAATTGAGAATTTGTCTAAGTGTGCCTTGATTAGTACTTTGGCTTGATTAATTGAGAATTAGTCTAAGTGTGCCTTGATTAGTACTTTGGCTTGTTAAATGAGAATAATCCTATTGGTGCCTTGATTAGTACTTTGGTTGTTAATTGAGAATTATTCTAAGTGTGCCTTGATAAGTACTTTGGCTTGATAATTGAGAATTATTCCATGTGTGCCTTGATTAGTACTTTGGCTTGATTAATTGGGAATTGCCTATGTGTGTCGGTGATAGCCTTTGAGTGCAAGTACTATGTTTTATTACGTTGTCGCGACTCTCGGTTGGAGGGTGTCATGCAGTTGTAAGTTCTTGGGACGTCACAAGCGGTGATGTGGGATTCCACGGGTATGCTTCCGTTATTGGTAGTACTTGGGTTAAATTCCCGGATTCTTTTTATAAAAGACATGGTAGTGCTTATGTCTTGTTTGACGGTCGGTCGAGATAGGGTAAAGTATATGTGAGGGGTAAACCCCCAAGATGCTATACCACCTGTTTTACCACCTTCTCCAGGGTAGAGTATATGTGAGGGTAAACCCCAAGATCTTATACCACTGCTTTACCACCTTCTCCAGGAGTAGAGTATATGTGAGGGTAAACCCCAAGATCTTTATACCACTGTTTACCACCTTCTCCGGGGTAGAGTATATGTGAGGGTAAACCCCAAGATGCTATACCACCGCTTACCACCTTCTCCAGGGTAAGAGTATAAGTGAGGTAAACCCCCAAGATGCTATACCAGGTGGGACTTGGTGTTCATGTATGCCTATTGGTGTTGTACTATATCATGGATGGCGGTGAGGAAAGATTCCACGGGCATGATTGATGTTATGGGCGTGAGACCCATGGTTATATTTGAGTAATGACTCAGGGGCTGCGTCCACGACTTGATGTATTGCTTACATGTATTATATCGTAGGTTGGCTATCATACATGTCTCTGCTTTGTTTAGATCGTTATGATTTTATTACGATGCTACGTTCACATACTTGGTACATTCTTCGTCTTGACCTCCTTCGGCTGCGTTCATGCCGCGAGTTTAGGTACTGTTGTTCGGTGATCGCGGCGTAGGATCCTGCTCGTGGTTTTGGATAGCTCCTCTGCTCGGGAGTTTATCTTTTGGTATATATCCTTGATGCAGGCTTTATGCAGTTTTGGGTGCTGGGGGCCTTGTCCGTCATAGTTGATTTAACTCTTAGAGTGCGTATTCATATGTGGGATTGGACTCGTATGCGATGTTGTATGCATTGTTTATGTATATATGGCAGCCTTGTCGGCTTTGCCCTTACACGTACGTTTATTTTAGAGAAAAAAAAAATGAGCTGTTACTAATTTCCGCAATGTACTTAGTTGTTAAGGTAGAAGGGTGCCCAGGTAGGGCACCAGTCACGGGCCCGGGGTTCGGGGTGTGACACGTCATAACTCGACACTGGGACAAAATTTGAATTTTGCGTCAGCCTTGTCTTAATTGCCCAACATTTTTAATTCTGAGGATCGAGACAAAATTGGCTTTAAGTCAACGTCTTTGTCCGAGGACTCTTCCATCATCTTCATACAAAGAGGGACAAGTTGTTGACACCCACTTTTGACCATCCCGTCCAGTCATTAACTATAAAATTACACTAATTTTCCAAATAATTTTAACGATTTTTATAATAATAAAATTCAACAATAAAACATTAATACATGCATAAATAAACGATTAATAACGACATGACATTTTTACGTAGAGTATTAAGCACACCTTGAGTCTCACGTCCGCATTCGTCATTTTAATAACAACAATTTCATGAATATTATTCATAAGCCCTATTTCCCATTAATTTAAAACTCAAACAATTCTTAATGATAACTAAATAAATAATTACATAAAATAAATAGTTTAACAATGACGTCGTGTTAAATAGCATATTCACATTTATTAATACGCAAAACAATTTCATAATTATTGTAATAATTTAAACCCAAGCTAAAATTAATAAAGTACCTAAAGTCATATTAAGATAATTTAATTTTAACTTAAATAATTTTATTTACCACTAATTAAAATCTATAACTTAGGATTAATAAAAACACTTAAAATTAATACCTAAAATTTAATAGCCCACAAGCCTTTAATCAACTACCAGCCCTATATTTTCATCCCAACCCAGCACAGGCCCAATACCCGCAAGCCCATCTGCCCCCCTTTTATCTTCCCCCATCGCCCAATTATCCCCTGAGCCCCCATTTTCGTCTTCCCCCCTAAACCCTACAAAAGAAAAACGCAGCCGACACTCATCTCGCCCCTTGCCCTCGCACCCTACCACCGCCAGCACCCCAACCCGAGATTCTCGCCGGAGAATCCGGGGTTTCCCTTTACTCCCGCTCATCGTCGCCAACCTTACCATATCCCTTTACTCCCGCTCATCGTCATTTTCTTGCAGTGAATCCTTAAAATGTCCCAGTTTCTGGTAAATGAAGATGTTGAACTTTCAACTGGGTAAGGTTGAATCTTGACGCTATCAAGGCGATTAGGTAAGTAATTTTTTTTCATGAATGAAAAGCTAATGCGAGAATATGGACAATGTACAATTGAGTAGATGAGAATGCAACCCTTAAAATATGCCCTAGTCATGTGTAGGTAGTCATGAATGCAAAATATATGAGGATGCTAAACTTTCCAATGGACAAAATCGAGTTCTGTGCAAAACAAGGAAGAAATACTTCTAATGGTGTGACCGAAGCCGATATGGTCGCCTATGTATCCCGCTGAGGGAATCAGGTCAAGACGTAGTTCGTGATGCAAAAAATAAGAATTTTATGTAATATGCATTTTGTTGTTTTTTCTGAAAAAATGGAAGACAACCTTACATTTTGACTTCAGTTGATACCAACAATTAGTATTGTGCATAAGGATTTTCGTTTATTACTTTCAGTCTAACCGAGATTGACTCCGGTGTAATTCACACAGCTTCAGATAGTACCTCAGACATACCTGAGTGTCGACACACTTGCTTGCAGCCAAGGTTTCGAACTACACGTAATCTCACGTTTCAAATGCCCTCACTGAAAGAAAGTCCCATCCACACATATATTCCAGTATTTTAAATTTTGGGACGTTTAGAGAAACATACTCACACTCAGAAAGATGTTCAATGCATGCAATTGTGATACCATAGGCTTGGCCGTCATGTAAGTGTCCACTAATGTGAGAACCCTCAGTATAAGATCATGTAAGGCTTGTCACGGGCTTGTAATGTAGGCTTGGGAAAAGGAATGGATATCATTTGGGTAAAAGTGACTAATCATTCCTCGAGAGTTGGACTACGCCCGTGCTTGATATTTGTAGGTTTTAATGCTGACCTGCTTTCTTTTTGTCCAGTTTTTCTGTATTGACTTCTTTTCGAATCTTTCGTTTGGAGCCCGCTCTTTCCAAAGTTATTCTTTTTTTTTTTATAATGTCGGGGCTTTTGATTTTTTCTTTTTGTGAAGTCGTCATTTGTGTTTTTCTTTTCCCTTTCGGGACTTTGCCAATTTTTGTCTTTGCAAATTTCGACGCATAATTTTGTCAGCCACTTGCACATTTCTAAAGCGCTCAAGGAGGTCGGGCCAAGAGAGAGATAGTGCGTACGCACTCAGAAAGGGTATAGGTGTAATATGCGGTTGTCGAAAGAAATAGGTTTAGGCTCAAAGGGGGGGGGGGGGATTGCTACGGATAATGCTATTTGGTAGGCTGAAAAGGCTCAAACGGGTCAAAGAAAGCCTACGATCATTTCCTACACCGAGTGTTACTCAGGATTTCGCCTCAACAAACATTCAGGCCAAGTTCTAGATCACAATGCAATGCAATTGAACTTATTCTAAAACTCACCACACAATGCACATGAAATGATGAGGTTGGTTACGTTCTTATCTTAAAAACATGCAAGAATGTCATTACAGGTGTGAGTGAGAGGTACCAAAAGAATCTATGGTTTACCACGAAGTCCACTCATACTGATTATTACTCGTTCTTTCCTATGCACACTCCTAACTGTGTTGGTATCAACCAAATCAAACAATGATACTTAAAAGAGTTTTTTTAATGTCTTTTGAATAAAATATTTTTGTATTTTTTGAATAAATGATACCGAACCCGAATAGGGCTGCCTACGTATCTCATCTTTGACGAGAATCAGATGTGAGTAGTTCGTTCAGATATGTTATAAAATGTATGATTTAAAAAGAAATCATTCATGAAAGAAATGCAAAAGTAAAAGTTGTGCAAAACAAATGATTGTTCAATATAAGACTAATGCAAAGTAAAAGGAATGTAATGGAAAAAATGAATGGTCGTGATAGAATAAATGAAATGCATGGGTGAACCAAATATATCTTCCCTTTTATTAATTAATTAATTTTTTTTATGTGGTGTCTAACCCAAGATGAGTTGCCTACGTATCACACCGTATGGTGAGAATCAGACACGCGTAGTTCAGAATGATTATGTTGTAAAATGCATGATAAAGAATTATGTAATCAATACTAGACATATCAATTGAATTTGCAAATATGTATAAAGATACAAAATATAGGATCCAGAGCGATGCTTCGTTGAATCTGGTATAAGCTGACTTCTTTCCGTCAACATAA
This sequence comes from Przewalskia tangutica, assembly GCA_029844215.1. Lineage (NCBI taxonomy): Eukaryota > Viridiplantae > Streptophyta > Magnoliopsida > Solanales > Solanaceae > Przewalskia > Przewalskia tangutica. The sequence goes on along the minus strand of CM056718.1, from coordinate 134,936,098 downwards.
CTCCAGGTCATTCTTCTGATGATTTTTTTTTCTTCTTCCTCTTTTTTTGTTGTTGTTGTCCGCCCTCGACTATTTGCGAGGACGACATTCCTGCAAAAAATATGACAAATGGGTGAGAGTAGGCAAGCCACAAAAATAAAAAAAATGTAAGGGCGTGTCAATATAGTCAAAGACTCCCCTGATTGGTTCGACCGGACTGGTGGTTGATGCTTCACAAAGTCCAGATCGCTCTGTTCAAGAGCGATTTACGCAGTAGAAGCCCTGATTGCAATGTGACAACGAAAAGTACAAAAATGCAAATGCTCGTGGTCGGAGTTATAAGCACATAGCATGATATGTACATGGGTTAAAAGGGTAATTATTGCATTAAATAATATGTACAGAATTACTAGCGACAATAATAATAAACAAAAGCATGCAAATCAAGCGGGCGCCCTAATATGAATGGGACCTCTCTTATGCCAGAGGTCGGCCTAAACGCCAGATATGCGAGATTGAGATAGATTGACCAAAGTTACAAAACAATAATGTTTTTGTTGGAAATGACGACCAAATGACGGTGCACTTTTTCTAATTTCGACGTGTCATGATCAGGTTGGATCTGTCTATCATCATCGCGCTACACATAGTATGCTAATGGGTCGTTGGGTTGTGAGACCCGTCGACAAGTTTGGTGGATTTCTAATTGTGGCGTTAATACCAAGGATTAACCCACCTAAGATTTATGCATGCATGACTTAATATAAAAGGGTGGTATAGCTCTATCTTAAGCTTTCTAAGATTTGGATTACTAGACGCAAGGTTCCCGAGCGGACAACTCGAGTGAGAAGGCTACATGGCTGATCAGACGAACCGATCTAACTTCACGCAGGCGCCAACTCTCCTAAATTTTGGGTGTCTTGAAAGAAATTTGCGGGTGCGCGAAGCACACCAACGCGTGTAGTGTGTGACAATGTGAATTTTCCATAGTGGAGGAAATATGAGCGGAATGTCAGTTTAAGGGAAAGCAATAAAAGCAAATAGCAATTAAAACAGTTAAACATACAAAATTAAAGCAAGCAATTTTAAGGCATTTAAAATAAATAAAAGCAAATAAAGCCAAACAATAATAAACCTAGGTTTGCTATGGTCAAGAACCTGATTATCCCCAGCGGAGTCGTCATGCTGTCGCACCCGTTTTTGACCTCGGGGTCTGAACGGTATCTGCAACGTTGCTCTTTGGCGCGGTTCCCTGGATGGAGCAATAATGCTGATTTTGAGGAGTCGCCACCTAATTAGTTAAGTGAATTAGGATACTTGATTTATTGCGTTAAAAATACTGCAATTAATCTTTATTTAATGATCTGCGAAATTAGTGAGATTCTGAATCAGGGGTTTTTATTATCCTAAAGGGAAGGGGTTAGGCATCCTTTAAGATTCGCTAACTTGCGGTTATCCGTTCAAACCTAGGTTAATTATTTATTGCCTTTTTATTCTACATATTCTAATCAGTTTTCATAATTTACAATTACAATGTAATGCAATACAGAATAATAAAACTAAAATCGAATAAAAACTCTGGGACATCTTTTAGCCCTTTTTAGGCCTTCTACACAAGATGCGTCTCCGAGTACCTGCATAAACACTTAGTAAAAATGTCAGTAATAGAATAAAAAAAATTAAAGCAATTACAAGAATTAATAGGTAAAACCAAAATAAATTCGTCTTTTGTACAGGGGAGGCCTTGGAAACCAGACGGAGATTCCTTCATCGGCCAATATTGTTAGAAACAATAAAATAAAACCTTCAGATCCGCGCCAAAACAGTAATAGTTTTAAACATAGAAGGCTCAAATATAAAAAATAAAGTGGGACATCCTAAACAAGTCCGGCTGTGAAAATTCGCTCTGCCAGCGCATGTTGGTTATCCGGTGTAAGTGGAAGAAATCATCATTGCCCGGAAAGTTTCATTTTATTTTATTTTCCGTCTTTGCAACTGTGGAGGCCTCAAAAATCGACGGATAACTTTTTCATTGGCCAATGTAGTATCATGTTCAAATCAGTAACCCGAAAGTGTAGTATTTGTTCTAAATCAGTTTAACAAAATGAAATAAAGGGCAGCTCGGGGTAGTGGTGGTTCGCGTGGTGGTGGTCGACGGGAGACGGGTGTTAGGGAGAGAGCAGTGGTGTGTGTGTGTGAGTGTGGAGGTCGACAGGAAAGTGGGGGTGTTCGCCGGAAATGGGTGTTGGTTTGGTGTTGTTGTTGAGAATAAGCAAATGGGGGGATGTGTTATATGGAAAATGGGATCTGCGGCTGAAAAAGATTAGAATGGGGTAGGTTTAAGGTTTGGTATTTGGGGGGGGGGATGAAAAGTGTGGTATTGTTTTGGGGAAAATAAAAGAGTGTTGGATTAAAATAAAAAAAAATAAAAAGGGTGTTGGATTGGACTGATCCGAATTAAGTCTCGAATTGGGACTGATTTGATGAAATGCAAAACGGGTTAATTATTTAAAAGAAAAATTATTTAAAAAGATGCAAAATTATAAAAATGCAAATGTCGATGCAATAATAATAAAATACAATATTTAATAAATGTTTAATGTCTAATTAAAAATTAAAACGGGATGTCAATTAATTATTTAAAGAGATGCAAATATTATTAAAATAAACGACGGTGTAATAATAATAGAAACATAATATTAACAAAGACATAATGCTTAATTTAAAATAAAAAGATGCAATGCCACTTTGTGAAAAATAAACATATAATATTATGTAAATAATGCAAAAAATGATGATTACGATGCGGTGTCCTAAAATACTTAAAATTACAACAAACATACTAAAAACGGGTCAAAATTGACTGTCAACAACTCATTCATTTTTATTGCAAGAACATGAAATCAGATCACCCAAGTATACATCTAGCCAAGATGCTAAGTTTGTTGTTATTTAACATGAGGCATTCAAATCAAGATTTGAACATAAACATCAAATATTAATTATATCAAATCATCATTTACAAAGGGAACCATAACATATCTCATCCTTAAGCATCGCATTACCCTATAAACAACATATAGAATCAACTCTGGATCACACCTAGTGTACAAGGGTATGAACAAGATATTCCAGCAGCCTATTAATTATTTAGAAACCAATACACTTATCATATCACACACTTACTATCAAAAAGAGGCAAAATACCAAATCCCATTAAGGCCTAGTGATTTCTTAGGTCATATACACATATTCATTTCATATGAACATAAGGAACACCAAGGAATAATCACAACTAATATAATTCATACCACTTTTAGATCATATAAAACATATGCATATCTTCATAACATTAAGCAGTACAACAATCTTATCACTCCATATACACAATCCATTTATTTCTTGATTACTCTAATATGTAATCATGTAGCAAATACCAAATCCCATGAATCAACAGAGCATGCTTAAAATGGTTTTAAGAAGAATCATTTTGATAATATTCATAACTCACAGTCATCACATATACCACATACTTCAACCAAGATCAAAATATAAGAAATCATATTCTAGAAGGCTTTGGATATCTAAGGTATCAATGATTATTTAACGTTCTAAGATTCTCAAATATTCCGCTTCCCAAGCTTATATTATCTCCCCACCGTATATGAGTGAGATAACTTCTCATAATCTCGAAATCATTTTGTCCTTCTGGCGTATCATTCGTCTAATAGAGTCACCAATTTACTGGATATGAATATGGTTTAACTAGAGTCTTTTTGGTAGTCGGTACTTATCAAAATAGTAACAGGCACGAGTTAACTCAAATTCTTATGACTCAGCTTTGCTGTACGATCTAAATAATGAAAGAGTAGAAATCATTCCTAAATGCCTTATAGCCTCCTGTTTATAGGTGGCGCTCATCACACCCATAACCAAGACTTTACTAGACACATCTTGTAGACTCCCTAGGACATACCTGTTTTAATACCAAGTTTGTCACGACCCAAATCGGAGGGCCGCGACGGGCACCCGGACTCAACACACCGGGCACCACTGACCATACAACCCATAATTAACCATGCTATCCACGGACTAAGTCGAGAAGGATTAGGCAAAGTTTTAACCTGAACACCCCAATTTATGTAATGACTCCATGACCGACAAGGCCATGCATGACAACTCACCACATGACACTTATCTAAAAGCCTCAAATGTATGACATACCACAATCAGACTGCAACTCTAAAATAGGTAGAGTGCTCCCACACAGCTGAACCAGCAATCTCCTAGCACAATTTGTCACCCTCTGTTAGGTGTATTTTGTATACACTTTTTGAGTCATTTTTAGTTAGTATTTTCTCATTTCATTTGTGTTTAGTACAGTATTGTGGTTGTTTTTTTTTTAGTCACAGCGGTCATAAATGGAGAAACGTCAAAAAAAGATGAAATGAGCTTATTTGAGATGAAATTGCACACTAAAAGGGCCAAGAAATGAAGCCTAAGAAGTCCCGAGAAGTATAGAAGAAATCAGACGAAGTTCGGACGGACAAGGTTTCGGAAAATATTTGCTGCAGTACTTTTGGCACCGCGGTGCCGACGCGGAATTTTACAGATCCGAACCGAAATTGGACAGGGGTATAAGGGTCCAAAGCAATATAGTTTATAAGTATAAAACCCTATACCCTAGGTCATATTATTCATTCTACTTTGAGGCATCTTGTACATAATTCCACATTCTACTTTGGGAAGGCAAAAAATGAGACAACAACATAAGATTGGAGACAACTTTGGTTCAAGTTTCGTTTTCTTTCCTTTTATTTATTTTAGTTTATGTTGGTTTGTATTAGTTCTTAGCGTGACTATTGCTAGGATCTAAACACTATATTAGGGCTTTCCGTATGAATCGTTTGAAACTGTTATTTATGAATTAATGCAGTAATTTGTTTCTTCTTCACTTAATTAAAATTTAGTCAATATTTGATATGAATTTTTGATAATTAATTGATCACTAATTATCATAACCTATATAATTTCGAATCAAAAGCCGAAAGAAGAGATTTGGATATGTTGTAATTGACTAGACATAGGTTAAAATCGCAGACGAAAGTACTCCGATACTTGTGTAGCATTATAGGTTACTGTTCTTAATCCTCCTATGTGGTAAATCCTATCATAGAAATATAGAAGGGTTCTGCACTGGGGTTGATCGATTATATATCCTAACCGGAATATAAGACAGCCTAGTTAACCGCTATCTTAACGTAGAAGAAGTCATTCTAGTCGCATTAAGGATTGGATAGAGTGGATAGTCGAGGATATTGGAAGCCCTAATTCCTTCATAACTAATTTAAACCAAAGTATTATCATAATTAGTTTATTTTATGCAATTACTTAGTCTTAGTTATTAAATAAAAATACAAACAAATTAACATTCAGCAAATAGAAACTAAAGCTTAGGTAATCGGTACTTGAAAACCAATCTCTAAGGACGATATTCGGTCTTACAGACTATATTACTTATGAACGATGCGTATGCTTGCGTGAGCATTCGAAATATCGCTAACAAGTTTTTGGCGCCATTGCTGGGGACTGACGTACTTTCAATATCGAATTATCTAATCTAATTTCTAATTTGGTTTGTATATATTTGATTATGTTATTTAATTTATAATTTGGTTGCTCCAGGAACAAGTTTCTGACTTGTTCTGCGAGCATCTTTTTATCACTTTTTTGTTTTTCTTATTTTGTAGGTAAAAAAAACATGGATTACTACTACTATCAGGGGCAGTAGAATCATCAACAACAGCCTAACCCACAGGTTCCACAGGAAGATAGAAATGAGTTGCAGGCAGCCATACTCAGGATCACCAAGTGTCAGGCTCAGTTTATGGCTGAGATCAGGGTGTCCGTCAAAAATTTGGAGATACAAATAGGGCAGCTGATGGATATGGTGATCAATGTACCGCAAGAAAATCTGCCTAGCGACACAGTTGTGGGGGTGATAAGCAGAATGAGGAACCTGAACCACACCAAGCTGTTGAGGAATTGAGAAATGTGGTTGGTATAGAGAAAGAAGGGGTTTGGAATCTAATTTTTAACTTTTTTGGATTCCTTGGACTTTCTTTTTGTTGTACCCATTGCAGAAGAAACACCACCAGATGTCTTTGCTGACCCTCAACCAGAAATTCCATACCCTCAAGGGAACCCCCAAAAGTCTAGAGATCCATGGAGTTTCATTATTCTCTACACTTTAGGAAATTTTGAATGCAAGCAAGTATTGGGCAATTTGGGGGCAAGCATAAAAGTACTACCTTTTTCTGTGTTCTATAGAAATGGTGTAGGTGAAGTGAGGCCGGTAAGAATAACTGTGCGGATTGCAAGCAGTTCGCAGAAGGATCCAATGGGCACTAGTAAAGGTTAACTGCGTCCGGCTAAAAGACGTTAAAGACAACGCTTGTTGGGAGACAACCCAATATTTTTAATTATGTCAGTTTAATTTTTGTTTTAGCTTGTTTTATTTTATCTTGAACAGTCTCACGGACTTGGATTTTGTCTTATGTTTTGATGGCAGGTGGACTAGGGACTGACACTAAGGGGAAAATAATCAAAAGCGCTGAAACTTCAAAGAGCCCAAAAGATGTGCGATTTCCAGAATCTCATCCCAGGCCTCCGTTATGATCGCTATGTTGTTTCAGTAAGTTGTCCCTTATTTTTAGTCTTCATACATGAGGGACAATGTGTTGTTTAAGTTTGGGGGGATCTTAGTTTGTTTTGTGTGTCTGCTTTTGAGTCTTTTTTATTGTCTTTTTGTTTGTTCTATGTGTTTTGTGAGTCAATATTTTTTTTATGGATCAAGCATGTTGTAATTGCTAAAGACATTGAATGGATAAAGTGGAATAATGTAATGGAATTGAAAGCAACATTCTGTGTGCTTAAGTTAGATATGCCAAAAATTAATGACATCTAATTCTTTGGAATATTTGTGCTTAGCTTATGTGTGTCATTTATGGAAAGAAAAGTTGAAAAATGTCTAGAAAGTCTGTTTGCTTGTTATTTGAGGCGAAATAGTTAAGATTTACATATTTAGGGAGATGATTCAGGCATTTCTTTGATAACCCTTCTGACCATTCATTACCTACCCTGACATGAATTGTATCACTAGTCAGCCCATTTGAGCCTAGAATAAGATCTTTGTTTGACACCCTATGATTCTATGTTTGTGTCATAAGTGATAATTGAAAGTTAGTGGATGAAAAGTGTTGAAAAAGAAACAAAAAGAGAATTGAAAAATTTGATGCACCCCAATGAAAAATATGCAAAAGCCTAAGTTTGGGGGTGTCTGTCATTTATAATGTATCTCATTCTCTCAAAATAAAAGAGGGGGAAAATAGGTATGAGATTAAAAAGGAAATAAAAAAGAAGTAAAATGAGTTGAATGAAAAAAGCTTATGGTACGTAATTGAGCCTAAATGTCTATTTTTACCTACCCCTGCCTAAGCCTACATTACAACCCTTGAAAGTCCTGATGATCTTTAATGTGTATGTCTATGATTAGTGGAGAATAGCAAGTAAACATGTCTATACATTTTAGGAAAGATGAAATGAAATTGACATGCATAGGTTAGGTGTTTGTATTTCCATTGACCATGATCTAAGTGAATTTGCGAAATATCTAACTTGAAATTCTAGATTGCTGATTATTCATGCTATATATGTTCTAACATATTATCTCATCTTTCATTCATGATTTTGAAGAAGCATTTCTATAGTTACTTGATCCATTTCATAGAGTCTTCGTTTGTTTTGTTTTTGTTTTTGTCTTGTGCTTTAATCGAGGGCGAGTAAAGTTTAAGTTTGGGGGTATTTGTTAGGTGTATTTTGTATACACTTTTTGAGTCATTTTTAGTTAGTATTTTACTCATTTCATTTGTATTTAGTATAGTATTGTGTTTTTTTTCCCTTCTTTTGAGTCACATCGGTCATAAATGGAGAAACGTAAAAAAGAAGATGAAACGAGCTTATTTGAGATGGAATTGCACACTAAAAGGGCCAAGAAATGAAGCCTAAGAAGTCCCTGGAAGTATAGAACAAATCAGACGAAGTCCGGACGGACAAGGTTTCGGAAAATATTTGCTGCAGTACTTTCGGCACCGCAGTGCCATTATACAGCACCGCGGTGCCAAAAGATTAGCGAGTTCAGGTTGGCTACAGGACTTCCGGCACCGCGGTGCCGATGCGGAATTTTACAGATCCGAACCGAAATTGGACAGGGGTATAAGGGTCCAAAGAAATATAGTTTATAAGTATAAAACCCTATACCCTAGGTCATATTATTCATTCTACTTTGAGGCATCTTGTACATAATTCCACATTCTACTTTGGGAAGACAAAAAATGAGACAACAACATAAGATTGGAGACAACTTTGGTTCAAGTTTCGTTTCTTTCCTTTTATTTATTTTAGTTTATGTTGGTTTGTATTAGTTCTTAGCGTGACTATTGCTAGGAGCTAAACACTTTATTAGGGCTTTCCGTATGAATCGTTTGAAACTGTTATTTATGAATTAATGCAGTAGTTTGTTTCTTCTTCACTTAATTAAGATTTAGTCAATATTTGGTATGAATTTTTGATAATTAATTGATCACTAATTATCATAACCTATATGATTTCGAATCAAAATCCGAAAGGAGAGATTTGGATATGTTGTAATTGACTAGACATAGGTTAAAATCGCAGACGAAAGTACCCCGATACTTGTGTAGCATTATAAGTTACTGTTCTTAATCCTCCTATGTGGTAAATCCTATCATAGAAATATAGAAGGGTTCTGCACTGGGATTGAGCGATTATATATCCTAACCGGAATATAAGATAGCCTAGTTAACCGCTATCTTAACGTAGAAGAAGAAGTCATTCTAGTCGCATTAAGGATTGGATAGAGTGGATAGTCGAGGATATTGAAATCCCTAATTCCTTCATAACTAATTTAAACCAAAGTATTATCATAATTAGTTTATTTTCTGAAATTACTTAGTCTTACTTATTAGATAAAAATACAAACAAATTAACGTTCACCAAATAGAAACTAAAGCTTAGATAATCGGTACTTGAAAACCAGTCTCTGAGGACGATATCGGTCTTACATACTATATTACTTATGAACGATGCGTACGCTTGCGTGAGCATTCAAAATATCTCTAACACTCTCTTAGTATGAACCTGCAGGCATAAAACGCAGTGTCCCCCAACAAAAGGGACATATGTACGACTGATGAACTGAGTATGTCAGACATAAGAAATAACATATCCAAGTTATATCATAATCTAAAACAGAAACACTGACCAACAGTACATGTCTGCTTACACAAGTGTACATATTGTTCCAAGTAATATAGTCTGTAAGAACGAGTTTATCGTCCACAGAGACTGGTTTATTAAGTACCGATTATCTATCCTATGGTATCTATTTTGTTGACGTTCTTTAGTTTCAGAATTATAACTATGAATTATGACTAATTGCAGGAAATAAACTAAATATTATAAGCCTTTGGGTTTATAACATTTATGAAGGAAATAGGGTTCCAATCTCCTCAACTATCCACTTTTTCACGTGTTAATGCAATACTAATGATTCTTCTTCTTCTTCTTCTTCTTAAGATAGCAGATTAACTAATCTGTCATTATATTCTGGTTAGGACATACAAGAGCTCAACCTAGTACAGAAACCTTCTATATTTCTATGATAAGTTTTACCACACAGGAGGATTAAAAACAATAACCTTTAAATGCTACACAAGTATCGGGGTACTTTCGTCCACTATTTTAACCTATGTCTAGACAATTACAGCATATTCAAATCTCACCTTTCAGACTTTTGATTCGAAATCATATAAGTGATGACAATTAATAGCTAGTTAATTATCAAACAATCATAACAATATTGAATAGATCTTAATACACTGAAGAAGAACTCAAAAACTAATGCATTAAGTATATGAAAGAGCTTCAAGAAGATTCGATGTAAACCCTACTAAAGTATTTAGCTCCTAAACATTGTCATGTCAAGAACTAAATTACAGTCCAACATAAACTGAAATAAAGTAAAGGAAAGAAAATAACTTGAACAATGAGATGTCTCCAATTGTGTCTTGCCTCATTTTCTCCTCTCCAAAGTTGTGTTTAGAATATGGTATATGATCCCCTCTTAATGACCAGGGTTTAGGGTATATATATTTGAGAAAACCCTTGCTTTGGACCATGAAAACCCTGTCCAATTCGGCCCAGGAAACTGAAAATTACGCGTCGGCACCGCGGTGCTAAATGGCTCACGAAATCACTGTTGGCTACTGGAAATATGACACCGCGGTTCCTCTTCCCGGAACTGCGGTGCCTTCGTGTCACGACCCGACCCCGGGACCGCGACTGGTGCCCTACCTGGGCACCCTTACAAGTAAACATCAGAGAAAAATCAGCGGAACATACATGAAACTTATAAATAAAACATCGGAAGTAAAACAACAGGTTAGCCGATAGGGCTACCTTCCTGAACATATATAAATACAACCGGTTGCTTTCATTTATTTTACAAACCGACCCACATATGTGACTACGCACTTCTAAGAGTTTTAACATAACCATTGTGGCGGACAGGCCCCGCCGCACTTCAATATACATGAATCTATTACCTCGGGAAAACTGCATCAAGAGCTAAGCCTCCGAGCAAATGGAGCTTTCTCTCAAAACTTAACCGAGATCCTAAGAGCAAGGATCACCAACACGGTACCTAAAACTGCGGCATTTAACGCACTTCAAGGGGGTCGATAACAAAAATTTAATATGGAATGTAAATAACGTCTGAAACAGATCATAACTGTACAAAAGAATGACAAGGACAAGTATAAAAATACCTACCAGATCCTGCCGTGTCATTACTACTTATGAACTTAATTTCGCATCAATATCATTTTCCATTCCATTAAGAGTTATAGCCATATCATACGTACTTACTTAGGAGAAGTCATTAAGTTCATTTTTATCTAACTTACTTATCTTTCATAACATAGTCCGGCCCACTACGGAGGGACACATATACTACCCGCCTGCATCGACGCGATCAAGTCACACCAATATCAAAGCATGCCGTGGAATCCCCATCACCGCCGATACTAAAAGTGTAAAACATAACCACGGGTCTCACGCCATAATATCAATCAAACAGTGGTATAACGTCTTGGGCTTGCCCTCATTTATACTCTTACCCCGGAGAAGTGGTAAGCGGGGTATAACGCCTTGGGGCTTGCCTCATTTATACTCTTACCCCGGAGAAGGTGGTACAACGTCTTGGGCTTGCCTCATTTATACTCTTACCCTATCTCAACCGGCCGACAATCAACACATAAAGCGGTGTGGTACAGCGTCTGGGGTTTACCCTCACTTATACTCTTACCCGAGAAGGTGGTACAACGTCTTGGGGTTTACCCTCATTTATACTCTTACCCTAATTCAACCTATCATACATAACATAAGCCCTACCGCTTATCATACATAACATAAGCACCACCGCTTATCATACATAACATAAGCACCACGCTTACCATACATAACATAAGCACCACCGCTTACTATACATAACATAAGCAAGTTAAGAAATCCCTAACTTCTTATTAGCTTGTTCATATACACTCTCATTTTTGTTTACTTAAGGCACTAATCATGTCATTATAAAATCCGAATTTAACCTAACGATTACGTGCCTCTAGTCCTTTAAAATGATTCTCTTTTAAATAAAACTTCCAAGATACTAATAACCGTAGTATCAAGTCATATCTACTTTTCACGACCAGTCACAATACTTTTTAGAAATACAATTACCGGCTTCTAAATCACGTGACTTCTTTATAAAAAAAAACCTTAAGCAATTGGTACCTTTAAAACAATTTGCCCTTCCTTAATACTAGTTATTCCTTTGATTACGTTATTAGAGAAAACCATTCTCTTATCCTTCCATAAAGCCGTTATAACCAACTTCCCATAAAGCCGTTATAACCCTTTATGGTTTTAGACAAACTCATTCCTTTTATAACTAAGAGATTTATACTTTCAAATCAAATCTCTTAACTTTCAAAATACATCAAGTCTCTTAACTTTTTAGAAAACAAGTTTCAAAGTCTTAAAAGCTTCATACGTAAACTCTTTTAAAATTTGTAACAATTCTTTGGTGCGTCGTGAATAAGTTATACTTATTTATAACGATCTTATTCAAGTAGCCATGATCTAGAAAATGTAATACAATTTTGTCTTATCTTAGCTTCTATGCAGATGGAGGATTTCTACTTGTTTTAACATAATGGATTGTCATTACATTTTCCTTTATTAACGCCGCAGATGGTTTGTTCGATACTTATTCTCATTTGTGCCGTAAATTAGCCAAATCAACTCGACTTTTTATATAAAACCTTAGGCAATTGATGCCGAAAATCAAGTTGCCTTTTACATAGTCAAGTCATTTATCTTTCCATAAGGCAAATATAACTAACTTCCCATAAAGCCGTTATATTCACTTTATACCTTAGCCATAAACAATTTCCTATCCAAGGGACTTATACGTTTAAAACGGACAAGTATCACATACTTTAAAACTCTTCAAGTCCCTTAACTTTAAAATCAACTTAAGACATCCTTACTATTTTCAAAGAAGTGAGTTAATCTCCTAACCCACCCGACTTGGCATCACATAAAACAAGTAAAGAATGTCATAGTCTTCAGACGCTCACCGTACTACATACGCAACTAGTCATGCTCAAAAGATAGGACAAGTTCTACATAGGGTAAATCACATAACTACCTCTTAACTTCTAAGAGTAGAAGGAAACATGAAAGGATACCACAAGTATATTCCATACATAGAATCATGCCAAAGGAAGGAAGAGGTTCACATACCTCGCGACGATTATCGACACGTAGCAAAATGCTCCAAAGTACTTCAATCTTGATAGCTATTCCACTTTCCAAGTAGGATACGCTATACTTAGTACTTCAACCTAAAATGGTCACAATATGTCCATTAACCTTTTACTTCCAACGTAGAATCATTCTAAGTGCTAAGTCACTAATCCTACGGAAAATCGGACAACACCTCCTTTGTTTCTACAACTTTGCCACCTTTTTCAAGGTCGAATACAATAACCAAACAGCCCCAATTGGCTCACCACAATCAATACGGTAGTCCAATACAAAAGAATAACAAACTACTAGTCCAATTCGGCTAACTTGAAGTACTACAACATCAATTCTTATCCAATTTCCATTTCAATCCAAGTTATTAGCCTAACATGATATCAAGTCGCAAGCGATTAAAACTACTACAATCTCCAAGTAATTAACATGCGACTATTTTAACTACGACCAACTTGAAATCCAACTTCAAATGGCTAATGTGTCATTTCGGTTCCTAGGCTATAACAATTCATAACACTTATAAAACTTCAACACATATGCTTCATGCTAGTAAAATGTAAGGCTAACAACAATACATAATCTTGTAACACTTAAAGAGAACAAAATTATACCTCAACGAATCTCAATCTAACTTCCAACCAAGTCGCTTCCCTAGCAACTTAGAGCCTCTTCAAGACACTTCAATCCGCTACTTGAGACCCTTAGAACCACACCAACAACTTTCCTTCAAACCTTCAATCCAAAACCTAGAAAGACCATTAGGTTTTCACTTTGCGACTAACCCAAAAACTATCATTTTCCGAGATTTTTCTATTGAGATATGCGTACTAGACCCTCATGAACCTTGGTTTAAAGTGTGGAGCTTATTGACAAGAAACACAAATTTTTCTCCTTCGATGTTGAACCCGAGAGCACCATTGCTCTTCCTTCAAGTTTTGTGAAAATTAGCTAAGTGTTTTACTCCTCTGCAACTAGTATACATATATAACATAAAGGAGGGGTAAGATAGAACAATTGGGTGGCTTGGATAAGCTCTAGCTAAATATCAAGACTAAGTGGGTCATTGACTTAGTCAATTTTCTCATGCTACAACTTGCAAGACTAAATCATCCTACCAAAGGTCAAATGACCTCGTGCCCATGGCATTTCGTCCCAAGCTCACTATAAGGGGTGACACGTGTCGCCTCCCATTCACAATCATTTTTCGACAATTTCATAATTCCGCTAAATTCTTACAAGTCTCAAATCTTAACACTTGTGAGTTCTTACTTACGTTCTTTAAACATGTCCTGTAAATATGGGGTGTAACATTCTTCCCCCCTTAGAAACATTCGTCCCCGAATGTTCTTTCGGAGTCATACTTATAATTAGCGACATAGTTCCCTTTCACAACCCCGACATACCAATAATGCCACACATGGCCCTAATACCTCGCACACGCACATCCGTCCATCATAAGCCCAAAAGAGATTACCTTTTCGTACTTCCAACTCTTCCTAACATACATACATAACTTCCATACCTTCCCGGTACCTAGTTAGTCTTTACCAATTCCTGGTGACCTAAAATCATTATAGGCAACATGCGTCTGACCCTCATACATAACTCCGTATAGATGTATGTCACAATACCAACTATACTATAATCCATACCAACCTGGATACGCAATCCACATAGTCCTTCCTGGGTCACTGCTGCCTTTCTCGTAGCTGCAATCAACATAACTCGTTAGGGAGAGACGACCCTAACAACACAGCTCTATCGCACGATCTCAGAGTGAGAAGAATGGAAACCAATCCTAAATGTCATGCAGCCTCCTGATTATAGATGTGGTGCACAACACACCGATAATCAAGACTCTACTAGACACGGTCTGTAGACACTTTCCGAGGACTAACTGCTCTGATACCACTTTTGTCACGACCCGACCCCGGGACCGCGACTGGTGCCCTACCTGGGCACCCTTACAGGTAAACATCAGAGAAAAATCAGCGGAACATACATGAAACTTATAAATAAAACATCGGAAGTAAAACAACAGGTTAGCCGATAGGGCTACCTTCCGAACATATATAAATACAACCGGCGGTTGCCTCATTTATTTTACAACCGACCCACAATATGTGACTACTGCACTTAAGAGTTTTAACATAACCATTGTGGACAGGGCCCCGCTGCACTTCGAATATACATGAATCTATTACCTCAGGGAAAACCGTGCCAAGAGCTAAGCCTCCAGAGCAAATGGAGCTTTCTCTCAAAAACTGAACCGAGATCCTAAGAGCAAGGATCACCAACACAGTACCTAAAACTCGCGGCATGAACGCAGCCTCGGCGGGGTCGATAACAAAAATTTAATATGGAATGTAAATAACGTCAAGAAACAGATCATAATCAGACAAAAGAATGACAAGGACAAGTATAAAAATACCTACGGATCCTCGCCGTGTCATTACTACTTATGAACTTAATTTCGCATCAATATCATTTTCCATTCCATTAAGAGTTATAGCCATATCATACGCATTTACTTAGAGAAGTCATTAAGTTCATTTTTATCTAACTTACTTATCTTTCATAACATAGTCCGCCCACTACGGAGGGACACATATACTACCCGCCTGCATCGACGCGATCAAGTCACACCAATATCAAAGCATGCCCGTGGAATCCCCATCACCGCCGATACTAAAAGTGTAAAATATAACCATGGGTCTCACGCCCATAATATCAATCAAACAGTGGTATAACGCCTTGGGCTTGCCTCATTTATACTCTTACCGAGAAGGTGGTAAAGTGGTATAACGTCTGGGCTTGCCTCTCATTTATACTCTTACCCGAGAAGGTGGTACAACGTCTTGGGCTTGCTCATTTATACTCTTACCCTATCTCAACCTACCGACAATCAACACATAAAGGTGTGGTATAAATGCTCTGGGGTTTACCCCTCACTTATACTCTTACCCTGGAGAAGGTGGTACAACGTCTTGGGGGTTTACCCCTCATTTATACTCTTACCCTAATTCAACCGGCCATCATACATAACATAAGCCCTATCGGCTTATCATACATAACATAAGCACCACCGGCTTATCATACATAACATAAGCAAGTTAAGAAATCCCCTAACTTCTTATTAGCTTGTTCATATACACTCTCATTTTTGTTTACTTAAGACACTAATCATGTCATTATAAAATCCGGGAATTTAACCCAACGTACTACGTGCCTCTAGTCCTTTAAAATGATTCTCTTTTAAATAAAACTTCCAAGATACTAATAACCGTAGTATCAAGTCATATCTACTTTTCACGACCAGTCACAATACTTTTTAGAAATACAATTACCGGCTTCTAAATCACGTGACTTCTTTATATAAAAAAAAACCTTAAGCAATTGGTACCTTTAAAGCAATTTGCCCTTCCTTAATACTAGTTATTCCTTTGATTACGTTATTAGAGAAAACCATTCTCTTATCCTTCCATAAAGCCGTTATAACCAACTTCCCATAAAGCCGTTATAACCCTTTATGGTTTTAGACAAACTCATTCCTTTTATAACTAAGAGATTTATACTTTCAAATCAAATCTCTTAACTTTCAAAATACATCAAGTCTCTTAACTTTTTAGAAAACAAGTTTCAAAGTCTTAAAAGCTTCATACGTAAACTCTTTTAAAATTTGTAACAATTCTTTGGTGCGTCGT
Source organism: Przewalskia tangutica (assembly GCA_029844215.1). NCBI lineage: Eukaryota > Viridiplantae > Streptophyta > Magnoliopsida > Solanales > Solanaceae > Przewalskia > Przewalskia tangutica. The sequence goes on along the minus strand of CM056718.1, from coordinate 134,919,458 downwards.
GAATAAGTTATACTTATTTATAACGATCTTATTCAAGTAGCCATGATCTAGAAAATGTAATACAATTTTGTCTTATCTTAGCTTCTATGCAGATGGAGGATTTCTACTTGTTTTAACATAATGGATTGTCATTACATTTTCCTTTATTAACGCTGCAGTGGTTTGTTCGATACTTATTCTCATTTGTGCCGTAAATTAGCCAAATCAACTCGACTCCTTTTTATATAAAATCTTAGGCAATTGATGCCGTAAAATCAAGTTGCCTTTTTACATAGTCAAGTCATTTATCTTTCCATAAGGCAAATATAACTAACTTCCCATAAAGCCGTTATATTCACTTTATACCTTAGCCATAAACAATTTCCTATCCAAGGGACTTATACGTTTAAAACGGGACAAGTATCACATACTTTAAAACTCTTCAAGTCCCTTAACTTTAAAATCAACTTAAGACATCCTTACTATTTTCAAAGAAGTGAGTTAATCTCCTAACCCACCCGACTTGGCATCACATAAAACAAGTAAAGAATGTCATAGTTCAGACGCCTACCGCACTACATAATGCAACTAGTCATGCTCAAAAGATAGGAAAAGTTCTACATAGGGTAAATCACATAACTACCTCTTAACTTCTAAGAGTGTAAGGAAACATGAAAGGATACCACAAGTATATTCCATACATAGAATCATGCCAAAGGAAGGAAGAGGTTCACATACCTCGCGACGATTATCGACACGTAGCAAAATGCTCCAAAGTACTTCAATCTTGATAGCTATTCCACTTTCCAAGTAGGATACGCTATACTTAGTACTTCAACCTAAAATGGTCACAATATGTCCATTAACCTTTTACTTCCAACGTAGAATCATTCTAAGTGCTAAGTCACTAATCCTACGGAAAATCGGACAGCACCCTCCTTGTTTCTACAAACTTGCCATTTTTTCAAGGTCGAATACAATAACCAAACAGCCCCAATCGCTCACCACAATCAATACCAGAGTCCAATACAAAAGAATAACAAACTACTAGTCCAATTCGGCTAACTTGAAGTACTACAACATCAATTCTTATCCAATTTCCATTTCAATCTAAGTTATTAGCCTAACATGATATCAAGTCGCAAGCGATTAAAACTACTACAATCTCCAAGTAATTAACATGCGACTATTTTAACTACGACCAACTTGAAATCCAACTTCAAATGGCTAATGTGTCATTTCGGTTCCTAGGCTACAACAATTCATAACACTTATAAAACTTCAACACATATGCTTCATGCTAGTAAAATGTAAGGCTAACAACAATACATAATCTTGTAACACTTAAAGAGAACAAAATTATACCTCAACGAATCTCAATCTAACTTCCAAATCCGAAGTCGCTCCCTAGCAACTTAGAGCCTCTTCAAGACACTTCAATCCGCTACTTGAGACCCTTAGAACCACACCAACAACTTTCCTTCAAACCTTCAATCCAAAACCTAGAAAGACCATTAGGTTTTCACTTTGCGACTAACCCGAAAACTATCTTTTTCCGAGATTTTTCTATTGAGATATGCTTACTATACCCTCATGAACCTTGGTTTAAAGTGTGGAGCTTATTGGACAAGAAACACAAATTTTTCTCCTTCTTGGATGTTGAACCCGAGAGCACCATTGCTCTTCCTTCAAGTTTTGTGAAAATTAGCTAAGTGTTTTACTCCCTCTTGCAACTAGTATACATATATAACATAAAGGAGGGGTAAGATAGGAACAATTGGGTGGCTTGGATAAGCTCTAGCTAAATATCAAGACTAAGTGGGGTCATTGACTTAGTCAATTTTCTCATGCTACAACTTGCAAGACTAAATCATCCTACCAAAGGTCAAATGACCCTTGTGCCCATGGCATTTCGTCCAAGCTCACTATAAGGGGGGGTGACACATGTCGCCCTCCCATTCGTCACAATAATACATTTTTCGACAATTTCATAATTCCGCTAAATTCTTACAAGTCTCAAATCTTAACACTTGTGAGTTCTTACTTACGTTCTTAAAACATGTCCTGTAAATACGGGGTGTAACACTTCGACCGTGTTTCAACTTCGGACTTTCGGCAATTTTTACGCCGCGACGCTAATTCACTTGACCGTGGTTTTATGGCACCGCTGTGGCTCCTTGATTCTTGTCTGGTTCCGCCTGATTTGTTCTATTCTTCGTAGAACTTTTTAGGCTTCATTCCTTGGGCTGTGCATGTGCAATTTGCGTATCAGTTAAGCTCATTTCGTCCTCAAAGGTAGCATTCTCTCCTTTATAACCGCTGTGACACAAAATGAAAGAAAAACAACCTAACACTATACTAATACAAACGAAAAGTGTAAAATACGTAACTAAAAAGGACTCAAACGAGTGTATAAAATATACTTAACAAACACCCCCAAACTTACACTTTACTCGCCCTCGAATAAAGCACTAACAAAGACAAAATAAAATAAAAGACTCAATGAAATTGATCAAGTAGTTATAGCAATGCTTCTTCAAAATCATGGATGAAAGTTGGGATAATATGTTAGAACATACATAGCATGAATATTTAACAATCTAGAATTTCAAGTTAGATATTTCGCAAATTCACTTAGATCATGATCAATGGAAATACAAACACCTAACCTATGCATGTCAATTTCATTCCATCTTTCCCAAACGCTATAGACCTGTTTACTTGTCATTCTCCACTAATCATAGACATACATATTAAAGACCATCAGGACATTCAAGGGTTGTAATACTTAGGCAGGGGTAAGTAAAAGTAGGCATTTAGACTCAATTACGTACCATAAACATTTTTCATTCAACTCATTTCCTTCTTTTGGTTTTCTTTTTAGTCTCATACCCACTTTCTCCCTTCTTTTTTTTCCTTTTGAGAGAATGAGATACATTATCAATAACAAGCACCCCCAAACTTCAACTTTTTGCATATTTTTCCTTGGGGTGCATCAAATTTGTATTCTCTCTTTTATTTCTTTTTCAACACTTCTCATTCCACTAACTTTCAATTATTACTTATGGTACAAACATGGAATCATAGGGTGTCAAAGAAAGATCTTATTTTAGGCTCAAAGAGCTGACTAGTGATACAATTTATGTCAGGATAGGTAATGAATGGTCAGAAGGGCTATCAAAGAAATGTCTGAATCATCTCCCTAAACATGTAAATCTTAACTATTTCGCCTCAAATAACAAGCAAACAAATTTTCTAGACATTTCTCAACCTTTCTTTCCATAACTGACACACCTAGGCTAAACACAAATATCCCAAATAATTAGATGTCATGAATTTTTGGCATATCTAACTTAAACACACATATTTTTTGCTTTCAATTCCATTACATTATCCTACTTTATCCACTCAATATCGTTAGCAACTACAACATGCATGATCCATTAAAAAAATTATGATTCAAAAACACATAAAACAACATAAAGACAAATCAAAAAGACTCAAAACAAAAAGACACCTCCCCAAACTTAATCGACACATTGTCCCCAATGTGTAAAGACTAAAAAAATAAAGGGACAACTTACTGACATAACATAGCGGTCATAACGGATGTCTGAGAGGGAGGACAAATTTTCTGTGCACACTGCCCGTGAGGGACCGCGGTCCATGATCCAGGCACCGCGGTGCTTATTCCCTGCTACTTCGATTTTTCCAGTTTTTCAGCCTTTTTCGCCCTTCTCTCCTCGGAGGCAGTTCCTGCCTTTATCTGTCATCCAAAAACACTAAACATACCAGATTGTGAGACTGTTCAAGACAAAAGAAAATAAACTAAAACAAGAATTGAAATAACATAATTAAAACTATTGGGTTGCCTCCCAAGTAGCGTTGTCTTTAACGTCTTTTGGCCGGACGCATGTTACTTACCAGATTAAGGGGGTAGAGTGTCCCCTCCGCATATCCATTTTAGCATCATTCTCTTTCTCATCCTCCTCCTCTTCTTTTTCACAGTTCTGATTTCAGATGAGTTCAATTCTTTTTCATCAATTGCTAGTTCAGAAGTCTTACCATGAGGTTCTTCATGCTGCTTTGGTGGTACCCCACGAGCATCAGTACTTGTGAGGCTATTCTCAGGCTCAACCTTTCTTTCCATAACTTGTTGCGATTTTTCTAAGTGCTTACGCAAGTGTACGTATCGTTCCAAGTAATATAGTCTGTAAGACCGAGTTTATCCTCCACAGAGACTGGTTTATTAAGTACCAATTATCTATCCTATGATATCTATTTGGTTGACGTTCTTTAATTTGAGAATTATAACTACCAATTATGACTAATTGCAGGAAATAAACTAAAGATTATAATCCTTTGGGTTTATAACAGTTATGAAGGAAATAAGGTTCCAATCTCCTCAACTATCCACTCTTTCACGTGTTAATGCAATACTAATGATTCTTCTTCTTATTAAGATAGCAGGTTAACTAATATGTCATTATATTCCGGTTAGGACATACAAGAGTTCAACCTTGTCAACTACCCCAATAACAAAACATCTATACATGACTTGCGGTTTAGTGGAAGGCTTGAAAACTGTGAAAGTCATCTCCTCATCTTGAACTCTGAGTTTAAGCTTTCCTTTCTCGACATCAATAAGTGCCCTCCCTGTAGCTAGGAATTGTCTCCCAAGTATAATGAGCATATTTTCATTTGAATCCATGTCTAGGATGAGGAAGTCAACAGGAAAAATAAATTTACCTACTTTTACCAACACATCTTCAATTATTCATTCTGGATGCACAACTGAGTGATCAACTAGCTGCAAGGTGACTGTGATTGGCCTTGATTCTCCTAACCCATGTCTTTTGAACACAGAGAGGGGAATCATATTGACACTTTCCCCCAAATCACATAAGGCTTGCTTGCATGTCACATTCCCTATAGTGCAAGGTAAGGTGAAACTCCCTGGATCTTTCAATTTTGGGGGAAGCTTCTTCTGCAAGATAGCACTGCATTCCTCTGTTAGCACTACTGTCTCATAACTGCCAGCTTCCTATTCTTAAACAAGATGTCTTTCATAAACTTCACATAAGCTGACATTTGCTCTAAGGCCTCAATGAATGGAAAATTGATATGCAACTTTTTAAATACCTCCAAAAATTTCGAAAACTGCTTATCCAAAGTCTTCTTCTACAGTCTTTGAAGGTAAGGAATTTTATCTGTATACTCCTTCATCACTGCGGGGAGAGCCTTCTCTAAAATAGGGCGGTCATCAGTAACCCCCTCTTTCTCTACCTCACCTTTCTCTTTTCGACCATTATTTGAAGTGCACCTTGCTCTAACTGCTTCCCACTTCTCAAGCTGACTGCCTGACATTGCTCCCTTGGGTTCATCACTGTATTACTAGGAATATTACCTTGCTCTTTACTGCTCAGTGTGTGCGCTAGCTGTCCCACTTGTGTTTCCAAATTTCTGATAGAGGACCTGGTCTCTGTCATGAACTGAGTGGTCTCCTTCATGAATTGAGTTTGGAAGTTATTGGATTCTATCTGGGATTTAGCCAAAGTCATCAGTGCTTCTCTTATTTCTCTTATTTCATCAGACTTCTCTTGTGGTGTTGGTGGGCTGAATTGCTATGAAGATGAGGCCTGAAATTGTGGTTATTGCCCTTGGTCATTCTTCCACGAAAAATTTGGGTGATTTCTCCACCCCTGATTGTATGTGTTGGAGTAAGGGTTGTTGTAGGTCCTCTGAAAATTCCCCACTGCCTGAACTTGCTCCATGGGCACATTATTCGGGTCCACTGCTGTGCATCTATCAAAAGTATGGGGACCCCCACAGATCTCACAACCCACTGGTGTCTGAACCGCTTTAACTGCCATGGTACTCTGCTGCATCTATTTTGTCAAAGTGGCTACCTGTGCAGTCAATGCAGTGATAACATCTAGTTCATGTATTCCAGCCACTTTTCTGCTGTTCACTGCTCTCTCATCGGCCACCTGATGGTTGTTTGTGGCCATATCCTCTAGAAAATCATGTGCCTCATTGACACTCTTTTTCATGAACGTATCTCCTGCTGCAGCATCAATGATGGTATGAGTTGTACCACACAACCCATTGTAAAATATGTGGACTAGCATCCACTTCTCAATCCCGTGATGTGGGCACTTTCTCCTCAAGTCTTTGAACCTCTCCCATGCATCATATAATAGTTCTCCCTCCAGTTGATAGAAGTTATTAAGTTCACCTCTGAGCTTCGTTTCCTTAGGTGGTGGGAAGAACTTGGCAAGAAACTTCTGGGCTAAGTCTTGCAATGTAGTGATGGAGTTTTCCTGTAATGAGTTCAGCCATCACTTTGCTCTATCCCTGAGTGAGAATGAGAAGAGTCTCAACCGAATGGCGTCATCAGTAACACCATTGTATTTAAATGTTGCACACAGCTCCAGGAAGTTTGCTAGATGCAAGTGAGGATCTTCAGACGGCAATCCCCCAAACTGAACTGAGCTCTGAACCATGTGCAATATGGATGGTTTGATCTCGAAATTATTGGCTTCAACCGCTAGAAGCCGGATGCAAGTCTGTACTCCTGTAATGGTTGGCATCACATAGTACCTCAAGATCCTTTCTGCAGGGACTTGTCTTAAAACAGGCGGTAACTCATCATCCCCAAAATTATTATTTCGCTAATCTCCCATTGCTAAAGAATCAGCTGCTCTTTTCTCTTTTCTGTTCTGTCTGCACAATATCTCAATCTCAGGGTTCAGAGGGATAGGAATGTCAGCTTCTCTCCTAATTCGCATAAATTAAGTTCCTGAGACTAATAAAAAACAACAAACAGATCACGGCAGACAGCACTAAAGCAAAATAAAAGAAAAAAAACTGAAAATAAAAACCAAATTAGAAATAAGAATAGATAAATTGATATTAACAGTACGTCAGTCCCCGGCAACGGCGCCAAAAACTTGTTGCGATATTTCTAAGTGCTTACGCAAGTGTACGTATTGTTCCAAGTAATATAGTCTGTAAGACTGAGTTATCATCCACAGAGACTGGTTTATTAAGTATCGATTATCTATCATATGGTATCTATTTGGTTGACGTTCTTTAGTTTGAGAATTATAACTATGAATTATGACTAATTGTAGGAAATAAACTAAAGATTATAAGCCTTTGGGTTTATAACAGTTATGAAGGAAATAGGGTTCCAATCTCCTCAACTATCCACTCTTTCACGTGTTAATGCAATGCTAATGATTCTTCTTATTATTAAGATAGCAGGTTAACTAATCTGTCATTATATTTCAGTTAGGACATACAATAGCTCAACCTAGTGTAGAAACCTTCTATATTTTTATGATAAGTTTTACCACACATTAGGATTAAGAACAATAACATTTAAATGCTACACAAGTATCGGGGTACTTTCGTCCATGATTTTAACCTATGTCTAGACAATTACAGCATATTCAAATCTTACCTTTCAGACTTTTGATTCGAAATCATATAAGTGATGACAATTAATAGCTAGTTAATTATCAAGCAATCATAACAATATTGAATAGATCTTAAACGCTGAAGAAAAACTCAAAAACTAATGCATTAACTATATGAAAGAGCTTCAAGAAGATTCGATGAAAACCCTACTAAAGTATTTAGCTCCTAAACATTGTCATGTCAAGAACTAAATTACAGTCCAACGTAAACTGATAAAGTAAATGAAAGAAATAACTTGAACAATGAGATGTCTCCAATTGTGTCTTGCCTATTTTTCTCCTCTCCAAAGTTGTGTTTAGAATATGGTAATTGTCCCCTCTTAATGAGCAGGGTTTAAGGTATATATATTTGAGAAAAACCTTGCTTTGTACCATGAAAACCCTGTCCAATTCGGCCCAGGAAACTGAAAATTACGCGTCGGCACCGCAGTTCCTCTGATAGGCACCGCGGTGCTAAATGGCTCACGAAATCACTGCTGGCTACTAGAAATATGGCACTGCGGTGCCTCTTTCCGGAACCGCGGTGCCTTCGATGGTGTTTCAACTTTGGACTTTCGACAATTTTTACGTCGCGACGCTAATTCACTTGACCGTGGTGCTACCTTTCCAGGCATTGCGGTGCCTCCTTGATTCTTGTCCGGTTACGCCTGATTTGTTCTATTCTTCGTGGCACTTTTTAGGTTTCATTTCTTGAGCTGTGCTTGTGCAATTTGCATCTCAGTTAAGCTCATTTCGTCCTCAAAGGTAGCATTCTCTCCTTTATAACCGTTGTGACACAAAATGAAATAAAAACAACCTAACACTATACTAATATAAACGAAAAGAGTAAAATACGTAACTAAAAAGGACTCAAAAGAGTGTATAAAATACACTCAACAATGCCTCTGAGGGCCCTAGTACATATGTCTAAATGTTATGCAATATCAATGCAGTATACTGATGGACACACGGGCGTCTTTCTTTTCATAACAGCCTCTGTGGGCATAATATACATAAATGTCATGCATGATGCACATGCGGTATACTACGACCACACAAGCATATTACCCATAATCGCCTCTGTGAGTATCTGGTTATATTGTCCATATAGGCATTCATATCATATCGTCTTGGCCACACAGGCATCCATTTAGGCCACACATGTTCGATATGTGGCCTCTTAGGCCTCTTTTGTGATAATCTGCACCAGCTGCAGGTGGTGCGTGTATATAACGTCTTTTCCTTTTTCCATTCCTCTACATATATATAATATTTACCATATAGTAATGTGCATAGCAGAAATAGTCCAGGGTAATATGCGAATGATAATGCATGAGTGGTAACACCATATTTTAATCTCAACGATCGCCATAATACCTCTGTAACTTTGGCAATGTTGTGAATATCAACATTCCTTTTCAGATACCTCAATAAGGACTTAGAACACACTTGACATGATTTTAGCATAGAATTCAATAATATGAATATCCTTAACTACTAAGAGTAGAGTACATTATGAAATAATATGACGATTACGTCTTGTTCATGGAATTATGCCAAACCTTATTGTTGAATTAATCTAAGTTCCCACGGATTCTTGTAAGCTTTACGAATGATTATCCATACCCTATGAGTGATTTGAATTACACACAAATCAATATACGGAGAATATATTCTATTAAGACATTCTAGCGAATACTTTGAACGCGTAGAATTAATATTCTTCTATATCGAAACCCATGCCTATAGCGAAGCACCCAACCTTATTAACCCTTCTTTTTACTGTTACACTGTTCAAAACAGTCCACAAATTTATACATCCAATCCCCCAATTTTGTATCGACAGTCCCGACGATACCCAATAACCCCAACAATACCCAACCAACTTAGTACTCTCAATTCTTATCTTAAACTAGTAAGAATCAGATTCTATAATTAGTATAAACCAAGAATAAGAAGGATTACCTCTGTTGAAAGCTGCAACAAGAGTCATCAAATGATCCTTTACTAATATCGACTTTCGACAAACAAAAACAGGGCTCAAATGTCGATTCCAAGAACTATTCGAAAATTCAAGGTCTCGACTTGGTTTCTTTGTGTTCGAGCTTGCTTAATGTCTCAATTATACTAGAATTAAAGCCCAGAACACCATGCATACTCCTCTTGGTTGTACATGAGATTTACAGAAAATCCCTCAATTGTTTGCGAGCAAGGTTCACGGAATTTGCTCGCGGAAAACCCTTAATTGATAGATAATCACAGAGGGTCATTAATGATGACCTACCCCTATTTATGGAAGAATATCACTTGCTTTCCAAGAACCAGAATTTCTAAAGAGGCTTTGAAGATTGAAGAAGTTGCTTTAAGGATTTAAGAAGGAGCTTTAAGGATTGATGGCTCTGTATATGGAGAAGGGAGAATTGATTAAAGCTTGTGAAGCTGCCAATGTTTATACCGACTAGTCATCGCGTTGTTGTATTATAAGACAACATGTATTGTTCCACTAAAATAGGTCATCCGCTTATAATTAATTACACACAATTAAATTTTCGATCCTGCTTCACACAATTAAATTCCCGATCCTGCTTCAATTAAATCCCGACGACTTATAAAACCTTCGTGTACCCAATGTCATAATTCCTATGATATGATACTAGTCCGTAGCCTTTTTGGGGACATACAATTATTATTATAAATCCATATCATCGCACTTGTTAAATCCAATTTATTTCGGGATCACATCATTTTATATATTAATTTCCTTATTAGTATATTCAAGTATAACATAAATTCCCCGGGGTTCGGGTCCATTTGTCCACGTCTATGTACTTGAACCATTATCCGGAACCACGAGGTGTTACAGCTAAGGTATGTGAAGGAAAATTATTTCTTCCTTTTGGCATGTTCTACGTATGAAATATAATCGTGATATTGTTTCATAATTTATTCTACTCCTAGAAGTTGAGAATAATCATGTTGTTGATTCCTATGCTAAAAAACATGTCTAAATTATTTCTAAGTCCTTAATGAGGTATATAGATAAGATGGTGATGATATTCACAATGTTGTAAAAGGTACAAAGGTAATATGTCACCCGTTGAATTGGAATCTGATGTTACCATTCATGCATTTTCATTTTCATATTAACTTGGACCATTTATGCTATACACATTATTATATATTATATATATGTAGGGGATATGGAAAAAGAGGTAAAGACGTTATATACGCACACCACCTGCAGCTGGTACATATTATCATAAAAGGGCCCTAAGAGGCCACATATCATGCCTATGTGGCCAAAATGGATGCCTCTGTGGACATGATGATATGATATGAATACATGTGTGGCCAATATAACCAGATGTCCACAAAGGCGGTTATGGGTAGAAAAATGTCTGTGTGGCCATTAGTATACCACATTGGCATCATGCATGACATTTATGTTTATTATGCCACAGAGGTTGTTATGAAAAGAAAGACGTTTGTGTGGCCATCAGTATACTGCATTGGTATTGCATAACATTTATACATATGTATTAGGGCCCTCAGAGGCATGTATTGTTGGTCAGTGTTTCTATTTCAGATTATGATACATCTTTATTATGTCATTTGATATGCCTAACATATTCAGTACATCAATCGAACTGACATCCATTTTGCTGGGGGACGCTACATTTCATGCCCGCAGGTTCAATTAAAGAGAGTGATGGTTCACGCTGGTATGTTATTGGTTCAGCTGATGTTGGAGCACTCTATTTTTTCCAGAGTTGTATTCTAGTCTTGGTATGATATTTTGATGTCGTATACTTTTAGAGGCTTGTAGACAGGTGTCCTGTAGATATTGGTTTTGTATGGCCTTATCGGCGTTTGGCGTGGGCATGTATATATGCATAAGTCAGTTTTCTGGTCAAGAGCTTTCATAATCCTTTTCGGCTTAGTCTGTGCTTATTGTGATTATACGGTGTTGGTTTGATTTGTGGTACCCGGTGGGTGAGATCCGGGCGTCCGTCGCGGCCCTCCGGTTTGAGTCGTGACATACTTGGTATCATAGCATGTCTGTCCTAGGGAGTCTACAAGTCGTGTCTAGTAGAGTCTTGTGTATGGCTATGTTGTGCACCATACTTATACGCAGAAGGCTTCCTAGAATTTAGGGATGGTTTCTATTCTTTCGTCTCGTTAATCATGCAGTAGAGCTGAGTTTTAAGAATTCGAGTTTCTCGTTCCTGTTACGGTTTCGGTAACGCGATTACCAAAAAGACTTCGGTTAGTTTATACTCGTGGCAAGTAAATGAGCGATTTCTATCAAGACGGTTGATACGTCAGAAGGGCATTATTATGTTAAAAAGTTTCGAGAATATGAGAAATTGTCTCACGCATATACGGAAGAGATAATGCAAGCTTGGGAAGCGAAATGATTTTTTTGGGAAGGAGTAAAATAAAAGAGGTACTACACACCGGAATACATGAGTTTGTAAGGATTCACCTTATAGACCTTATGGTGTTTATGATTATAACAATACTTTCTATTGGGATAGTTTTGTTAGAGGATATAAGTAAGTTGTTTTTCCAAGTATCGAGGAATCCAGTAGCACTAGAGGAGTTAAGGAAAGATCATATACCATCATTCCTACCACCAACTCAGTCTGATTAGGATGTAAGGAGACCGGTGCAGGTAGTGAATCAATTTGTTGCCTCTCAGGAACAACCTCAACCTAGAGCATCGGATAGAGATGGGCCCTTGATGGGTCAGGGATTTTATTAGCTAAGGATCGCCTATTTTTAAAGGATTCAAAGATTCCAACGTCTCAGGATCAAAGTTAAAGGTCGAGTGAGACTACCCCGACCATCTTGTAGTCAGTATGGTCGAACACATGCTGGAGTATGCCACAAAGGTACATGAGGTTGGTTTAGTGTGGCAACTATGGCCACAACATTCTGAAGTGTCCCAAGTGGATGCACAAAGGTGAGTATACGATGAGTATAAGTGGTACAGATGAAAAACAGAAGACATCATTGGAAGATTTAGTAGGTTATAAAAATTTACACGTTTTACGGTGACTCTTTCTATTAGAATTCTAGAGGGAACTACAACAGGACCCTATGAATATGACTTTGATTACAAAGGAAGTACAATGTGTTAAGGACTATCAGAGGTGGAATTAGGCAAGGACAAAATTCTTTCAACAGAAGTATAAAAATTCAATGGCTAACATGTAAAGATATTAATACAAAAGTATTCCACAACTTAATAAAAGCAAGGAGAAGTGTGAATATGATATTCAATATAAAGGACTAAAAGGGTGATACTCTAAATGATATGTCAGGGATTACACAAGATTTTGTGGAATTCTACGTTAACTTGCTGGGAACAAAGAGCTTCGGAAGGGATCATGCAACCAGTAATATAGTGAGACAATGAGCAGTGGTCACTGAGGAACAGAGAACAATGCTAGAAGGGAAAATTATGGAAGAGAGATAAGCTCTCGTCCTTGCGTAAAGGGTGATACTGCGTAATATTGAGAATTACATGTATCAATGTTAGTAAGCTAAGGTATGCTATAGATATTGGACTGGTAAGGACTTCGGCTTCATTGTGCAGCATGTTACAATTCTACATAACCTCTGGATAACAATAGTTTGTTGGGGGTAATTAAGGACGTAAACTATGGAACAAGCAAAGAAGGGTTGTAAGAATATGAAAACAGTTAATAAGTATGAATGGAACTGTATGATCGAGTATCAAGGTAGAAATATTTTTCGTTTGATGATGAGTAGAATGAAGGATTGCGACAAGAAGGATAAAGGTGAATGAAATGCAGGTTTCACAAGGGTATGATTACTCCACAATAGCGTAGCGTAATGATGAACAATAGAGAAAGGAAAATAAGAACACTTTGGCCAAAGGTGACAACCCTCTGATGTTCAGAAAGATAGTATGAGAAATACTTTGAGATAAGAGACCCCCAAGGCAACTTAAAATGGAAATGTAAAGGTAAGACGAATGACACTCGGTCGATGAGAGACCTAATAATGATAAGACAAGAAAGCTTTACAAGTTATTGGATCATGTAACACCGTGAATTGTATCTAAACATATGAAGCACCGGTTCCATGATATATGTAGTCATACCTTTCAGAAAGTATGTAAACGGAAGTAACAATGAATAAAGCTCGAGATTAGCACCTAAACATGTTTAAAAGGCCAATGACGCCTATGGATATAAGGTAAACATTAAAGATATATGTCAAGAGATAATGATATTATAATACAGAGAAAATGTCAGGAAAATGCAGATGTCTATGAGCATTTTTTTGAACTGACCAAAAGTTCTACTAGATAGGTAAAGTAATAGGTTTACAATTTAACGAGATCAGGGATTTTTTTTTCTAAAACGTCATTGACAGAAAGAGTTAGTCATAAGGCAAGTGGAAGAACTTGAAGCGAAGTATAATGACCAGGTTTGGAGATAGTAGGTCAACGTCATGTAATGCAATTCTTCAGAGTCTTCTACGTACTGAATAAAAGAATAAGTTAACAATTCATCCCTTAAGGGATAGTAATGCCAAAGATAGGAATCAGGAGCAATGTTTAAGATTACATATGTATACCAGAATATTATGGAATTATGAAAAGTACGACAATTAGGAAAATGAGTGAACAAGTGTCACAAGAAATGAAGTTGTTTATAATTATGAGTAGTGAGAATGTACAGAAAAAAGATTCCTTTCAGACCATAAATGAGAGTTAACTGCGATGATATACGCACTTTAAATTACATTATATTATCCATAAAGTGTTCACGATTGAGATACTACAAATATAAGAGTTTTCAGCACACCAGTTAGTAAACAAAACTAAGTTGATAATAGGATCATTCACCCACAAGAAGCTTGACTAATGTGAGGACTAAGGAGAGAAGTTGACATGAGGGAATACATCAGCTAGTTAAGTGGGAGTTCTATTGAAGGATTCAGATAGTGATAGCACTATGACTCAGAATACAGCAGGGTCATTCCTCAAACGAAAAAAATGTCATGATGAAGATCCCATTTTTAGAGAAAATTGGGAAAGATATTTATCAAAAAAAAGGAACTGCAACCTTCGAGCATAATGGGAGAGGGACCCTCAGATGGAAGGTCCATTTGTGTATTCCGAATATAGCATGATTACGAGATAAGATTACGACGGAGGTCCATTATTCACAATATTCCATTCACCATGGATCTACTAAGATGTATCATGATCTCAAAAGGTATATATTGGTAGGACGACATGAAGAGGAACATTGTGGAATTGGTGGTACAATGTCTTAATTGTCAACAGTTAAAAATAGAGCACCAAAAGCCCGGTGGCTTGACTCAGAACATCAAGATTCCGATATGGAAATGAGAAATGATTAATATGTACTTCATTATGAGGTTACATTGTTCTTTCGGTAAGTTGGATTCTATTTGGGTGATTGTTGACAGACTGACCAAATCAACTCATTTCTTATCGATAAAAATTACCTACATTACCGAGGACTACACAAAGTTATATATTAAGAAGATTTTTTGACATTCATGGTGTGCCTATTTCTATTATATTTGACTGAGGTGCTCAGTTCACAACTAACTTCTTCGATGTCATTTCAGAAAGGGTTAGGCACCCGAGTTAATTTAAATACGACTTTCCATCCTCCGACAGACGGTCAGGCCGATCGAACGATTCAGACATGTTACGAGCTTGTGTTTTAGACTTTAAGGGGAGTTGGGATGATCGCTTACCCCTTATTGAGTTTGCGTATAATAAAAACTATCACGCCAGTATTAAAATAGCTCCACATGAAGCCTTGTACAAACGAAGGTGTAGATCTCCTATTGGATGGTTCGAGGTGGGCGAGTCAGAATTATTTGGGCCTGACTTAGTACATCAAGCCATAAAAATATGAAGCTTATCCAAGAGTAACTCTTAACGTCACTAAGTCGTCAAAAGTCATAAGCAAATGTGCAACGTCGAAACCTAGAGTTTCAGGTAGACTATTTGGTACTTCTGAAGGTTTTACCGATGAAGGGCGTGATGAGATTTAGAAAGAAGGAAAAGGTCAGTCCAAGATATATTGGACCCTACCATATAATTCGAAGAATTGGCTAAGTAGTATATGAATTGGACTTACCCTCAGAGTTGGAGTTTGTTCATCCAGTCTTTCACGTTTCCATGCTGAGAGCATGTGTTAGAGATCCTTCTCGAATTGTTCCAATTGAGGATGTGCAGGTTATAGAGGATCTGTCATATGAAGAAATTCATGTTGTTATCCTATATCGACAAGTCCGTAAGCTAAGGACTAAGGAAGTAGCTTCTGTGAAAGTGTTGTGGCGAAATAAGAACGTGGAAGAAATGACATGGGAAGCGGAAGAGGAAATGATGCACAAATACCCACATCTCTTCCAGACTAATGTCAAGATTTCAAAAAAAACCTAAGGTTAATTCCAATTCCTTTTATGATGATTAACACTTGTATATTGTATATTCGGGCTACATAACGGGGATTAGAGATGTCACCCCGACATTCAAGGATGAATGTTTCTAAGGAGGGAAAGATGTAACATCCCGTATTTTCGGGTCACAGTGGGAATCGCTAGGTATGTGTAAATGGACCCTAGCGTTGGAAAATT
Source organism: Przewalskia tangutica (assembly GCA_029844215.1). Classification (NCBI taxonomy): domain Eukaryota; kingdom Viridiplantae; phylum Streptophyta; class Magnoliopsida; order Solanales; family Solanaceae; genus Przewalskia; species Przewalskia tangutica. Next base: position 134,903,358 of record CM056718.1, on the reverse strand, counting down.
TTATATTATGTTTACATATGCTAATAAAGGGATTAGTATACAAGGAACACGATCCCGAAATAATTTTGGATGTGACAAGTGCAATGATGTGAATTAATAATAATAGTTGTATATCCCCAAAAGAGGTTATAGACTTATGCCATATTACAAATTATGACATTGAGTATAAGAATATTTTATAAGTCATTGAAATTTAAGTGAATTGGGATCAAGAATTAATTATGTGTGTGCAATTAATTAATTATGAGATTAATTAATTAGAGGGGGAGATAAAAGTGAGTGGGATTGGACAAACACGTGTAGGCCTATAAAGTCAGTACATAATGACTAAGCTAAATGATTAATTAGGTGGCAAGTAGTTTAAAAAAATTGACTACCAACGAAAGAGAGGAAAAATAGAAGTTGGAGAAGCTCTCATCATTAAAACCTGAAGAAGGGATAGGAAAGAAGAATTCAAGTCCTTCGTTAAATTGGTCACTTTCTTCTCTGATGTGGTTTCATTAATTCTTTTTATTGGGTATTGAAAATTTAAAACAAACGAAAAGGTATTATGCAGAACTTGCCATGTTGTTATAGCAGCTAGTAGACATGGTTTTAGCATTTTTATGCTCCCAGAGGTTGTGATTAAGAGCAGCAACATAAAGTTAAGCATACAAAAGGATCCTAACAGTGAGGGAATCGAAAAACAGCTTGTGGATCTGAAAGTACAAGTGAGAATATTAGATCTTGTTTGTTTGAAGTTCCTACTAGTTCAGAAAATGCACTAGCCTTGATTGGGGTGCAGTACGGGTTGCTTAAGTGGTATTGTTGACACAAAATGGCTAAGGTATGTGAAGACAAATTATTTCTTCTTTTTAGCATGTTCTACGTATGAAATATAACCGCGATATTATTTTATAATTTATTCTACTCCTAGAAGTTGAGAATAATCATGTTGTTGATTTCTATGCTAAATAGCATGTCTAAATTGTTTCTAAGTCCTTAATGAGACATATGTAAAAGATGGTGATGATATTCACGATGTTGTCAATGGTACAAAGGTAATATATCACCCGTTGAAAGTGGAATCTGATGTTACCATTCATGCATTTTTATTTGCATTGTATGCATATTACCCTGGACCATTTGTGCTATGAACACTATTATATAATATATATATATATATATATATATATATATATATATATATATGTAGGGGATATGGAAAAAGAGGAAAAAACGTTATATACGCACACCACCTGCAGCTAGTATAAATTATCACAAAAGAGCCCTAAGAGGCCACATATCGTGCATGTGTGGCCTAAATGGATATCTGTGTGGCAAAGATGATATGATATGAATGCTTGTGTGGCCAATATTACCAGTTGCCCATAGAGGCGGTTATGGGTAGAATAATGCTTGTTTGACCATTAGTATACCACATTGACATCATACATGACATTTATGTATATTATGCCCACAGAGGCTGTTATGAAAAGAAAAACGCATGTGTGGCCATCAGTATACTACATTGGTATTGCATAACATTTAGACATATGTACTAGGGCCCTCAGATGCATGTATTGTTGGTCAGTGTTTATGTTTCAGATTATGATACATCTCTGTTATGTTATTCATTATGCCTAACATACTCAGTACATCAGTCATATTGACGTCCCTTTTGCTGGGGGACGCTAGGTTTCATGACCACAGGTTCAGTTAAAAAGAGTCATGGTTCACGCTGGTAGGTTTCTGGTTGAGCTGATGTTGGAGCACTCTATTTGTTCTAGAGTTGCAGTCTAGTCTTGGTATGATATTTTGATATCGTATACTTTTAGAGGCTTGTAGACATGTGTCCTGTGGATAGTAGTTTTGTATGACCTTATCGGTGTTTGGCGTGGGTATGTATATATGTATAAGTCAGTTTTCTGGTCAAGAGCTTTCATAATCTTTTTCAGCTTAGTCCGTTCTTATTGTGATTATATGGTGATGATGTTATTTGGTGTACCCGGCGGGTGAGATCCGGGCGCCCGTCGCGGATCTCCGGTTTGGATCGTGACTATGTTTCAGTCCATAAAGCGACTTTGACAAATATGATCTTTGAAACCCATAGGCTGATGCATATATACCATTTCATGAAGATCATCGTGTAAGAAGGCATTCTTGATATCAAGCTGATGAATGAGCCAAAACTTGGATATTGCAATGTTGAGGACGGTCCGGATGGTTGCATGATTTACGACCGGATTGAACATTTCATCACAGTCCACTCTCATTTGTTGAGACCTGTCATCACCTACAAGACGAGCCTTGTACCTCTCAAAGAACTATCAGATTTCTTTTTATGTCTAAAAATCTACATAGAATGAATGATGTTTGCATCAGGTGGATGGGATACAAAGTCTCATGTCTTATTATCAATAAGAGTATTATATTCATCATTCAATACAGCTTTCCAATTAGATTCGGACAAGGCATCCTTTGGGTTATGAGGGACAAGGGAAGGGATAACTAAAACAAAAAGGTTAAACATTCGTTTAAGTTTATGAATTTTGTGCATGACATGTTTTTTCATGGTCCAAGAGTGTGTCTCAGGACATGGGATGAGAGAGGGGTTTGTTGCGAGACTACCGGGAAGAGGAATAAAAGCAGACTTGATGGTACAGCTGGTTGATCATCAGTTTACCGAGAGGTGGCTATGGAATCACCCTAAGACAGGCTATTCTGGGCCACCGTCGACAGAACTGGGTGAGCAACTAGTCCCGGACTGGCCAAGGTGGTGACGGGTAGCGGAGTCTGGGACGGTAGAGATCCCGAAGGCTCGAACTTTTTGTTAGCTTTGAAACATGGGCCGAAGGAAAGAGGAAGACCAAACAAAGTCACGGTCAAAAGTGAACTATGTAAATGGTGAATTAGAAGAGAGTTGAGGCCATCATCTAGAAAGTCGTAAAAATGTCGAGGTGGCAAGTGTAAAGAGGCAAATGGGTATTGAGACTCCTAAAATAGGATATGACATGAAATAATAATTTTACAGCTCGACAAGTTATAGAATGAGTAACCATGATGATTGGCAGGGTAACCCAAAAATACACACGGGGAAGACCGGGGTTGGAGTTTGTGAGTGGTCGGATGGAGAGCGTAACAACTACATATGAAAATAAGCAAGTGTTGGTAGGAGGTTGTTACACCCCGTATTTCCAAGGCAATGAGATGAGAATGTGCGTAAGAAATTGAGATTTGAATTTTGGAAAGAAAGAAGAATTACTTTTTCTTAAGGAAAAATCTCGAAACCTCGTAAAGGAAAAAGATTTATTAATTGGAATTTGTTTCTCAAATTTGGTATTTGGAACTTATAGATTATATTGAAATTTTGGATTTTAAGTTCCGGATTTGGTCATGTGGGGCCTACGGGAAAATTTTACGGTTTTGTGGGGCCCACGATATTTTGAGATATTTTGGCCAAATATGGATATTTTGGGAGATAAAATAATTTTGGACCAATAGGAGGGTGACACGTGTCACCCCGCCACTTGTCTTGTCTTGACTTGGACTTTAGGATATTTTGGAGACAAGTGGACAAGTGGGTCCCACCCACACTTGTCCACCATCTTGACCCTACAGTTGTCATAATCTCCCCCTTTGAATACATTATATACATACACAAGAGGCTTGCAAGATTTCATTCTACACTTAGCAATATTTTCACAAAAGCCAATATATTCCTCTCCACATAGCTCTCGGCCTTGAGTCATTTTATTGGCCAAAAATTCTTAAACTTCCTATATTTGTACCTTGATACAAGATTAAGGTCCCTAACTAAGTGATTAGCAAAATTAAGCACCATTAGCCCCTAAATCTCTAGTTGGCCGAAAGTTGGGTGAAACCCTAGGGGGTTTTCGTCGACTTTTTGGGAGAGAAACGTGAATAGAGGTTGCTCCTAAGGTTGTAGGGAATACATATATGTGATTGGATCTTGAAGAAGAGGATCAAAACGAAAACTGCGGGCCAAACACCTACGGACTGTTTTGGGCATTTTTGAGGCATTTGAAAGGTAAAATCTCTTCTTTCTTTTGAAGTAATTGGATATTAAATGTTGTTATAATGTATAGATGACCTTGTGCTAAAAATAATGAAGAATAAAAAGTGTTTGAACCATTTTTGGGGCTAAAATCGTGAATGGACAGATTTGGTGATTATCAGGTTTCGTTGGTTATGGTCTGTAATACCCCGTATTTCCAGAGTATGTACGTAAGGGAATACGTACAAAAAGTTTGGCCTTAGTTAGCCTTGGACGTTTTCTTTTGTACACAACTCACTAAAAGAATCGTTTTCCGACGAAACGTTTCCACAGCTTTCGTAGAGTAAATTCCGCTATGCCATTTCTTATTTTGCGGATTTTTCGAGAGGCGAAAAATTTTGGACCAACGGGAGGGTGACATGTGTCACCCTCACATTGAAGCAAGTGGGGTGGCTTTGGGCGATTGGGCGTCAAAGGGTGTTGGCCTTGGCCGATTGGTTCCTTGCTTAGGCCTTGTTTTGTGCCATGTTTTGTGGAGTGTTTTGTGGAGTGTTTTGTGGAGTAGGGGTTAGGGTGCACTGGGCTTGATCTTGGCCTTACACTTGCCTTGCACTTGTCTTCATCTTGGCCATTGGTTGGCAAGGCTTGAGCTATAAATACCCTCTTGAGATGAAGAGTTCTTCATCCACAAAAGCTTTCCAAGTCTAAAAATCCTTCCTCTCCCTTTGTAGCAATTCGTCCAACACCCTCCCGAGAAGCTTGGCGAGGCTACCCCACCCCTAGCCTAGCGAAACCTACCCCCTCCTTGGTAGAAAAGTTGCCTTCTTGTTTTGTTATAATGCCCAAAATACCCTAGCCCAAATACCTTAGTACTTAGTAGAAGTTGTGAAGAACTTCTAAGGTTTCCTGGAGCATACAACTTAGGAGCAAAACCTTGCTCAGTAGCGACTTTTCTAGGATATTATTGGGCTTACCGAGGTAACTAATCCTAACCCTCTTTTGAATTAGAGAATACTTCTTGTTGTAGAATAAGAATAAGTATAAATACTTAGAAGAATAATCAAAAGTACTTACATAGAATTTGTTTTCACTGATGAACTTATATAGCTCGCGGTAGGAAGTGTTGCCCGACTTACCGTAGAATTATGAACCCTCTGTTTAGAATGACCTTGAGTAGTCTTTGATAGATATCTGTGACTATTATAGGTGACTCTGCGCGCGACATATTGACTTGGCGGTGGTTTTATTTGAGAAGGTATGTGATTCTTCCTAAAGCATGATATTTTACAATATATAGTGCGGTAGGCGTACGTGTGTTAGCGAATAATAACTACGGCAATGTCTTTGACTTAAGCTGAATAATACTTATGGCGATGCCTGGCTTAACTTTGAATAACAAAGAAGCGAAAACATTTCAAAAGAATCTTGAATCATTTTTAACAGAAGATAAATATTTGGTTTTAAAACAAAAGCTTAAGAGTTATACTAGCTTTATGGGAAGTTAGGTATAACAACTTAAGAAGATAAAAAGGAATTTACTTGTTTGTTTATAAAAGCCTTGTATTGATTTACATTAAGTGTAAGATTTGTGTGATAAGTAGACATATTATGATGCTACAGGTTAGTGTCTTGAATTCTTTGTGTAAAAGGGTCATTCTTCTTGTGCTTACGTTGCTAACCGGTAAGTCCGTTGTCTTGTTATTGTATCACCTACCCTGATCGTTATCTGAGGCTTGCCCGCTTGATGCGGTCTATACGGCTATCACGGTCTGTGAGACTATGCGAGCGGCGGTATGCTCGAGATTGATCATTCGGGTGTTTAGCCGACGCGGGGATTCCTATGCGATGCTGTGAGACTACGCGGTCTTTTGAGGCTATGCGAGTGCGGGAGCCTAGGCGGATCTGGGGTTGCTGCCCCGATGCGGGGAATACCTCGTGCGGATGCGTGTGTGACTATGCGAGTGCGGAAGTCGAGGACTAGGCACGAGAATGATACAAAGGGCTATTGGCCTTGCTTCCATCATTCGCGGCCTAGAATAGACACATTCTGATTTTCCTATTCTTGTTGTTGTTTGTGATGTGACACTATGTGCAATTGAGCGATTGTATTTATGAAAAGGTTTTAAATACTTTGATTTTATTTGATTCTTTATAGTTTCACATACTTGGTACTGTTATCTTGACCTCGCTTGGGCTGCGTTCATCTGCGGTAAGGGCAGCAGGTGCTAGATCCACATTCCTAGGATCTCTACGTTGGTGTCAGGAGCTCCATCCTTTCCGGAGGCTCTACTTTTGGGTATGATCTCCTGTTGTAGATAGTTTTGTACGATCGAGGTATGGCGGAACTGTCGCCATAGTTGTATATTTCCTTAGAAGTGCGTAGTCTGTTATGCGATATCGGATGTAGCGCTAAACCATGTTTTTATATATATATGCGAAAGCGATGTTTTCACTTAAAGCGTGTTCTATTTTATAAAGCTTTCATGTCTTGCTTTATATTTCAGTGATTACTCGATGTATGACTACTTGGGTGCCGGTAAGGCACGATCCACGCCACTGGAATGGGTCGTGATAAAAGTGGTATCGAGCGATTAATCCTCGGAAAGTGTCTCTGAACCGTATCTAGTAGAGTCTTGATTATCGGTGTGTTGTGCACCACACCATAATCGAGAGGCTATAGGATATTTAGGATTGGTTTCCATTCTTCTCATTACGAGATCGTGCTTTAGAGGCGTGTTATAGGTTGGACCCTCTAACGTATTCCTTTCTATGTGATTATGCCTCGCGTAAGGCAACCGGGCCGAGAAGGTCAAGCGGCAGGAGGCGCTAGCGAGACACCCAGTCACGAGGCTCGAGGCCCGGTCTATACGAGGCGGCGAGTTCTATGGCGCCGCCCGGCCAGCGAGACCACTGTACCCCGCTCGTCCGCGGCTGGGGCGGAGGTTAGGGTCTGAGAGATGCCCGACTTTTGGCTAAAGTTGTGGCCGTCTGAGAGAAGGCTGGATCTGGCGATTCGATTCGGCTCAGCTCGATCGCGCACCGTAGTGCACCAGGCGAGATAGTTTGAGACTACGGGATTTCCTTAGTTGTAGCCCTCGAGTTTCTGGTCGAGGCGGAAGATGATCGCGAGAGTTCATCCGTCATTCTGAGAGGATTATCGCGGGTGATCGAGGGCTTCGAGTGATGCGTGACATTCGGTTCGCGTCGTTTGCGTGATACGCGATCGATTGGTTTGATTCATAGGAGCTTTCGGGAGAGCATGCACCTCCGGCGGTATGGGATGAGTTTTGAGGCTTTTCTCACACACTTCTTGCCTCGCGGATGAGAGGGCACGGTGATAGATTCTTGTTCTTTGAGGCGGGGAGGGCCTTGCGGTGAGAGTCTGATGTCGAGTTTGATTCTTTGGCTCGATATGTCCCATGTGTAGCGAGAGATGGAGGGCGAGTGCATCGCTATGTCACTGGGCTAGATGATTACATGGCCGAGTCTTGTGCGGGTGTGTCCGCCCGACGAGCATGGACATAACCGTATGCGAGCTCATGCGGCAGGATGTGAGGCGTAGAGACCGCGGGTAAGCGATATCGTGAGAAGAAAGGCGAGGCGGCCGGTTCTTTGGTGGTCCTCGGGGTGGCGGCGTCGAAGTCTAGATTTGCACCACGGCCAGGCAGAGCGCTCTACCTCATTCGATCTGACCCAGAGCGATCGGGGCGGTCGGGGCCCCAGGACTTGGATTTCGAGTAGCGAGGTGCTAACGTTCGAGTGCTCGGTGTGCGTTGTGGCGAATACCATTCAGGGCGTACTCGGGAACTGCTATACTTGTGGCAGCGAGGTCATTTCGCGAGTTTGTCCGCCGGGGCGGCGGTAGTAGGGCCCGATCTGAAGTGCATTGCCGCTGCCGTCCCAAGCGATTACTCGCCGGAGAAGGTACAACGTGGATCAGCGGTCGCGGCGAGTCGTGGCGCGAGTCGATTCTAGCGGTCCTCGAACCGCATATATGCTTTGTCGGTAAGCGAGGATCGGAGGCCTCGCACGATGTCGTCAGTACCTTATCGGTTCAGGTTTGATGTGTATGCTTTGATAGATCCGGGTTCTACTACGTCTATATATCTCCTTGTTGCTAGTAGGATAGGGATAGAGCACGAGTCCATAGACCGTTCGAGGTAGCTACGCGATGGTGATTCGGTGGTAGCTCGGCGGGTATATAGAGCTTGTCTGTGACCGTTCTGATCGTCGGACCTGGCCGAGCTTGATAGAGTTGGAGATGATTGACTTCGGCGTGATTATGGGGATGGATTGGCTAGCTTCTTGCTACGCCAATGTAGGCTATGAAGAGAAAGTAATGCGGTTCCGGTTTCTGAGGCCGGTTGTTGAGTGGGAGAACGCGGTATCGTAGAGGGTAGGTTTATTTCCTACCTCGAGGCTAGGAAGATGGTCTGAAGGGTATATCTATCATCTCGTTCGGGTGTTTGATCTGAAGGCTGCGGTACCAGATTTTGATCGATTCGATAGTCGTGAGTTCCCAGGCGTGTTTCGGATGACCTCGGGTATCCCTCCGAGAGAGATCGAGTTTTGTATAGATGTGTTGCGGATACTCGGCCTATTTCCATTCCGCCATACGAATGGCACTGCCGAGTTGAGAGAGTTGAAGGATCGGCTAGGGATTTGCTAGAAGAAGGGCTTCATTAGGCGATGTTTCTCCGCAGGAGGCGCGGTATGTTCGTGAAGAAGAAGGGCGGGGCCGCTGCATGTGTGTTGATCTGAGCGGTGAACAAGGTGACCATTAAGAACGAATACCCTTCCCGGGATTGATGATTTGTTCGACGATTGCGAGTGCGAGATGTTTCTCAAGATTGATCTGCGATCGGGCTATCATCAGTGCGAGTCGAGAGGTGGATGTCCCTAGATTGCATTCGGACGATGCGGGCATTATGAGTTCGAGTCATGTCTTTTGGGTTGACGATGCTCGTGGTATTCATGGATTTGATGAACCGAGTGTTCAAACCATTTTTGACACGTTTGTGATAGTGTTCATTGATGATATCTTGGTTTATTCTCGCTCGGGCGGAGCATGCGGAGCATTTGAGGCTATCTTGTGATTCTCGAGACAGCGATTATGCGCCAAGTTTTCCAAATGTGAGTTTTGGTTGACTTGATGGCGTTTCTTGGGCATATTGTCGGGGTGATGGCATTCGAGTTGTCTGGCCAAGATCGAAGCGATCGGGACTTGGCCTGAACTACTACTCGGCGAGAGTTCGCGATTTTAGGCCTTGCGAGGATATTATCGGCGGTTCGTAGAAGTTTGCTTCTATCTGCACCATTGACTAGGTGACTCGAAAGCGACGAGTTCGATGGAATGATGCTTGTGGCGGGGTTTCGATTCTTGAAGGAGAGATTGGCGACCGCCCGTTCTTACTCTTCCGGAGGTCGAGCGGTTATGTCGTGTATTGTGATCGTCGGGCATCGGGTTGGGATGTGTGTTGATGCGGCATGGCGGGGTTATAGCATATGCATCCCGGTGAAGAAACACGAGGAACTACCCGCGTGATTTGGAGTTAGCGTAGTAATTCACGCTTTGAAGATGCGGAGGCACTATTTGTATGGGGTTCACGTGGATATTTATACGAGACCACAAGAGCCTCGGTATATCTTGACGGAGGATCGAACTTACGGCGAGAGCGGTGGTTAGAGTTGCTTAAGGATTACGATGTTGATATCTGTACCACGGGGAAGGCGATGTTGTGGCGGATGCTCTTAGTCGTAGGTCGATGGGAGCCTATCGGATGTGCGGCTAGAGAGGAGGACATGGTTCGTGATTTGCATCGATTAGCGAGCCTTGGTGTCCGTTTGATTGATTACGATAGCGATGGGGTTAGAGTTCGTGAGGTTGCCGAGTCTTCCATCGTCGAGGAGGTGAAGAGGCGATTCGAGATCGGCTTTGATTCGATATCGTGATACAACTCTTCGTGAGGCAAGGGTCCTTTTGAGTAGCACGATGTGGTGCTAAGGTTTGAGGCGGTATGTGTTCGGATGTTTGAGGACTTGTGAGTTCTTGGGAAGCACCGCGGCGTTACTCTATCCATCCGGTCGACCAAGATGTACCACGACCTTAGATCGTGTATTGGTGGGATGGCTTGAAGAGAGCGTTGCGAGTTCGTAGCTCGGTGCGTGTTGTCGTGGTGAAGGTAGAGCACGAGGCACGGTGGTTTGTTCTGAGCGATTGAGATCCCGACACGGAAGTGGGAGGTAATCAACATGGACTTCATCACGGGATTACCTCGCACTCGGAGGAGACATGATTCTATTTGGGTTATAAATCGACGGTGTGAAATCAGCCCACTTTCTTCCGTCGGGCGACTTTTGGTGAGGATTATGCGGACTTTACATCAGAGATCGTCGGTGCATGGAGTCCCTACCGATCATATCGAGCGAGAGGAGCCCGGTTCTGGCTAACCGGAGTCCTTCGAGAGGTTTAGGGGCGAGTGAGCACGAATCGCATTTCATCCACGCATGACGAGCAGACGGCGAGCGCACTATCGGACTCTTGAGGATATCTTTGCGAGCTGTGTTATTGACCGATGGTAGTTGGGAGGATCATTTGCCTCTAGTTGAGTTTGCGTATAATAATAGCTACCATCCGGTATTCGGATGGCGCCTTATGAGGCCTTGTATGGGAGGAAGTGCGGTCGCCTATAGGTTGGTTCGATGTGGGCGAGTGCGGCTAGTGGGACGATTGGTGTGACGGATGGATAGGGTGAAGCTTATCCGAGGCGGCTATTGACGGCTGAGTCGGCAAGTCGTATCAGATCATCGTCGTCGGCATCTTGAGTTCGAGTTCATGATTGGGTTTTCCTAAAGGTGTCACCCATGAAGGGTGTGATGAGATTTGGGAAGAAAGGAAACTTCGGCCCTAGGTACATTGGGCGTTTGATTGTCGCGAGGTAGGCAAGGTTACTATGAGTTGGATCTGCCGTCCGTCTGGAGGCGGTCGCATCCGGTTTTCACGTATCTATCTTTGAGAGATGTATCGGGGATCCATCTAGGTACACCGATTGGCGATGTCGGTGTGAGGGTTATCGTATGAGGATATTCCCATAGCGATAGTCGATCGTCGGGTTAGGCGTCTGCGGGACGAAGGGCGTGGCCGTCAAAGTCTTGTGGCGAACGAGCTCGAGAGGAGATGGCGTGGGAAGCGAGGAGGACATGAGGCGAAGTATCCTCACCTATTCCCACACCTCCGGTAATTCACTTTCCTACTTGTAAATTTTCGTTATCGTTTATGCCTAAGTGTTGTTTTGTGGCGCGTGTGGCATTTGCAAGCTGTTTAAGTTATGAAGAATCTTATCGTTAATCGTCTTGAGAAGGAACATTCGGGACGAATGTTTCTAAGGAGGAGAATGTAATACCGTATTTCGAGTATATGCGTAAGGGAATACGTCTAAAAAGTTGGCCTTAGTTAGCCTTGGGCGTTTTCTTTTGTACACAACTCACTAAAAGAATCGTTTTCCGCGAAACGTTTCCACGACTTCGTAGAGTAAATTCGGCTATGCCATTTCTTATTTTGCGGATTTTTAGAGGCGAAACATTTTGGACCAACGGGAGGGTGGCGTGTCACCTCACATTGAAGCAAGTGGGGTGGCTTTGGGCGATTGGCGTCCAAAGGGGTGTTGGCCTTGGCGATTGGTTCCTTGCTTAGGCCTTGTTTTGTGCCATGTTTTGTGGAGTGTTTTGTGGAGTGTTTTGTGGAGTAGGGGTTAGGGTGCACTTGGCTTGATCTTGGCCTTACACTTGCCTTGCACTTGTCTTCATCTTGGCCATTGGTTGGCGAGGCTTGAGCTATAAATACCCTCTTGAGATGAAGAGTTCTTCATCCACAAAAGCTTTCAAGTCTAAAAATCCTTCCCTCTCCCTTTGTAGCAATTCGTCCAACACCCTCCGCCAGAAGCTTGGCCGAGGCTACCCCACCTAGCCTAGCAGAAACCTACCCACTCCTTGGTAGAAAAGTTGCCTTCTTGTTTTGTTATAATGCCCAAAATACCACAGCCCAAATACCTTAGTACTTAGTAGAAGTTGTGAAGAACTTCTAAGGTTTCCTGGAGCATACAACTTAGGAGCAAAACCTTGCTCAGCGCGACTTTTCTAGGATATTATTGGGCTTACAGGGTAACTAATCCTAACCCTCTTTTGAATTAGAGAATACTTCTTGTTGTAGAATAAGAATAAGTATAAATACTTAGAAGAATAATCAAACTGTACTTACATAGGAATTTGTTTTCACGATGAACTTATATAGCTCACTTGGTAGGAAGTGTTGCGACTTACCGTAGAATTATGAACCCTCTGTTTAGAATGACCTTGAGTAGTCTTTGATAGATATCTGTGACTATTATAGGTGACTCTGCGCGACATATTGACTTGGCGGTGGTTTTATTTGAGAAGGTATGTGATTCTTCCTAAAGCATGATATTTTACAATATATAGTGCGGTGACGTCGTGTGTTAGCTGAATAATAACTACGGCAATGTCTTTGACTTAAGCTGAATAATACTTATGGCAATGCCTCGGCTTAAGCTTTGAATAACAAAGAATCGAAAACATTTCAAAAGAATCTTGAATCATTTTTAACAGAAGATAAATATTTGGTTTTAAAACAAAAGCTTAAGAGTTATACTAGCTTTATGGGAAGTTAGGTATAACAACTTAAGAAGATAAAAGGCTGTTTACTTGTTTGTTTATAAAAGCCTTGTATTGATTTACATTAAGTGTAGTAAGATTTGTGTGATAAGTAGACATATTATGATGCTACAGGTTAGTGTCTTGAATTCTTTGTGTAAAGGGTCATTCTTCTTTGCTTACGTTGCTAACAGGTAAGTCCGTTGTCTTGTTATTGTATCACCTACCCTCGATTGTTATCACAGGGCTTGCCGCTTGATCTTGGTCTATCGGCTGTCGCGGTCTGTGAGACTATGCGGAGCGGTATGCTCGAGATTGATCATTCGGGTGTTTAGCCCGACGCGGGGATTCCTACGCGGTCTGTTGAGACTATCGCGGTCTTTTGAGGCTATGCGGGCTGCGGGAGCCTAGGCGGATCTGGGGTTAGCTGCCCCGATGCGGAGAATACCTCATGCGGTGCGTGTGTGACTATGCGAGCTGCGGAAGTCGAGGACTAGGCACGCGAGAATGATACTATGGGCGATTGGCCTTGCCCGATCATTCGCGGCCTAGAATAGACACATTCTGATTTTCCTATTATTTGTTGTTTGTGATGTGACACTATGTGCAATTGAACGATTGTATTTATGAAAAGGTTTTAAATACTTTGATTTTATTTCGATTCTTTATAGTTTCACATACTTGGTACTGTTATCTTGACCTCGCCCGAAATTGCGTTCATCTGCGGTAAGAGCGGCAAGGTGCTAGATCCACATTCCTAGGATCTCTACGTTGGTGTCGGGAGCTCCATCCTTTCGGAGGCTCTACTTTTGGGTATGATCTCCTGTTGTAGATAGTTTTATGCTGATCGAGGTATGGCGGGGCCTGTCCCGCCATAGTTGTATATTTCCTTAGAAGTGCGTAGTCTGTTATGCGATGTCGGATGTAACTGCTAAACCATGTTTTTATATATATATGCCGAAAGGCGATGTTTTCTCACTTAAATGTGTTCTATTTTATAAACTGTTTCATGTCTTGCTTTATATTTCCGCTGATTACTCTGATGTATGACTACTTGGGTGCCCCGGTAAGGCACCAGTCACGGGCCCTGGAATGGGTCGTGACATGGTCGTTATTAACGTCACCTATTGCATGTTATAATAGAGTAATATTGTTGTTAATAAGTTGATATAACTTATATGGAAGTATTGGAATTCGAATTGGATTAAAAAGGATTAAGAAAAGGGTAATTGAATTGTAGTTGCTGGCCGACATTTGCCTAAACCTGTGGGGTATCGTTATGCAGTTTGATGGACTGTTTTGTGGTATAAAACTGCTGGAAAATCATCCATCAACATGTATTTTTAATGTGGTAAATGGCTAATGAAAGTCCTAAGGATAAGGGTGTTAAAGGCTTCACATTGTACCCTTAATGTTGGTTTATTATGGACTGTTTTGCGGATTGTTTTGTATAGATTATGGGGCAGAATTTTACACGTCAAGTTAGGTATGTAATCCCCTTTGGTTAACTGTTGGTTGTGCCTTAAATGTGGCTTGTTGATTGATAAATTGGGCCTTGGAAAAGGTGGAAAAGTACGTAGAAACAAAGGAAGTGCTGCCCAATTTTCCGTAGAATTAGAGGGCCATTATTTGGTATAAGTCGTACACTAGTAAGCTTGAAGTTGATAAAAGTGTTATTGTCATTTTAGGTTGAAGTACTTCGTATAGCATATTCTATTTGGCTTGAGCCGATAAAGTTGAAGTACATTTGAGTGTATTGCTACTTGTCGTGTTGATTAGTCGTCAACGCGGTATGTGAACTTCTTCCTTCTATCGGCATGATTATTTGGAGTATACTTGACTTGTTTCTTGAAATATACTTGCCTTGTTATTGAAGTATACATGACTTGTTTCTTGAAGTATACTTGCCTTGTTATTGAAGTATACATGACTTGTTTCTTGAAGTATACTTGACTTTATTTTTTATAAAGAGAAGTGATTCTACTCCTAGAAGTTAGGGGTATTCGTGTTGTTGATTTTATACTAAATGCATGTCTAAATTCTTCCTAAAGTCCTTACCAAGTCTTATGGGAGATGTTGGTAAGAGTTTTAGGAAGCATTGGAGTCGAGTTAATTGATTTAAAGAGAAGAAGTTACTTGATCTTGAAAGAAGAAGTACCTTGATACTACAAGTGTTAGTATCTTGGAGTTTATTACATAAAATGATTCTTTTATAAAGAATTGATGTGCGTAGTACTTTTGGGGTTCAAGTCCTTAGTATTTCATGAAATGAAAATGCCTTGAGTTTATAAAATGGAGATTGTTATAACTATACCTTCGATAGTACTTTGAGGTTTTAAAACGAAAGATTGTTATATCTATTTCATTGGTAGTACCTTGGGTTCTTAAAGGGAAAGTTGTTCTACCTATAGTACTTTGGGTTTCAAAAACCCTGTTCGTGGGATCTTTTATCCTTTCCTTCTTCCTAGGACAGTAAGAATGTGATTTTGAAAAATTTGAGTAACTTGGGTTTAGATTGAAAGTTACTTGGTGATAGAAAGTGGAAGTGTTGGAGACTACAGGTGTTAGTGTCTCGGATGTTATAAGAGATGGAACGTACGACAGACGTACGCTGTATAGTTGAGCTTTATAGAGTAGAAGATGTGTATTTCCTTCTACCCTTACTCTTTCATGTCATGATAACGCCTTAGGCTTTCTAAAGTAGAAGACGTGCCATACCTTCTAGTAAAGTGAAAAGATGATTTCTACTTGTACATGGTTTCTCATGATGGTTATTCGTGCAAGTGTTGTATTTCACCTCATTGAGTCCCTCGCTTGGGGGGCCGACCTTTGTTATATGTATACATGTGATATTGATTATATGTTATACTACGAACGTGCTGACAGTGATGTTGGAACTCCACGGACATTCTTCTGTAGGGTTGATTTTATATTATATCATGGACTGCCGACAGTGATATTGGAATTCCACGGGCATGCTCCAGTGATGCTGATTTTATATTATATCATGGACTGCTGAGAGTGACGTTGAAATTCCACGGGCATATTCCAGTGATGCTGATTTGATAGTATACCACAGACACGCTGACAGTGATGTTGGAATTCCACGGACATGCTTCTGTGAGGTTGACATGATGACAGTGATGTTGGCATTCCACGAAGCGCTTCGCGTCACGGCTATATATTGTTCTCTGAACGACAGCGGTGATGTTGGAATTCCACGGGCATGCTTCTGTGAGGTTGACATCTTGTGATGATGTTGGAATTCCGCACGCGCTTCGCGTCATCGCTATATATTGTTCTCTGCACAGCGGTGATGTTGTAATTCCACGGGCATGCTTCTGTGAGGTTGACACGCCGACAGTGATGTTGGAATTCCACGGGCATGCTTCCTGGATAGTTGTTATATATTATACTTTGTACATGCCGACAGTGATGTTGGAATACCACGGGCATGCTTCTCTGATGATGATTGTATATTATACTTGTTATATGCTGACAGTGATGGTGTATTCCACGAGCATGCTTCTGTGATATTATACTATGAGGGCAGGTGTCTCTGGTTTTGACATGGCTTTCATATTTGAAAGTAGTACAATGGTACAAGGTACATTTGTCTCTTATTTTATATGACACGGTAAGATCTGGTATTTGATTTTCATACTTGCCCCTGTCATTCTTTTGTACAGTTATGATTTGTTTACTGTACTTTATTCCGTTCCATACTTAGTACTGTTATCGACCCCGCCGAAGTGCGTTAAATGCCGCGAGTTTAGGTACTCGATTGTGGATCCGCGACTTAGGATCCTTGTTCAAGCATTTTAGGATAGCTCGATATTCCGAGCTTGTCATTATGGTTAGGTATATTCGGTGAATGCTGCGGGGCCTTGTCCGTCATAATTCTTGTCCAAAATCTTAAGTGCTGTATTCATATGTAAATTTGGACTAGTGCGAGTTGTATTTACATTTTTGTACAGTTGTAGTCTCATTCGGGCGTTATATATTATGGCAGTCTTATCGGCTTTGCCTTTGTTTAAAGAAAAAAATAAGTGTTATTTATCTTTCGCAGTTTACTTGTGTTGTATGAATAGAAGGGTGTCCAGGTAGGGCACGATCGCGAGCTTGGGGTTCGATGCGTGTGAGTGGTATCAGAGCAGTTAGTCCTCGGAATGTCTACAGACCGTGTATAGTAGAGTCTTATTTATCGGTGTGTTGTGCACCACATCTATAAACAGGAGGTTACAATACATTTAGGATTGGTTTTTATTCTTCTCACTCTAGATCGTGCGATAGAGCTTTGTTATTAGGGTAGTCTCTCCCTAACGTATTATTATGGTTGCAGCTATGAGAAAAGCAACAGTGGCCCAGAAAGGATTATATGGACTTCCTATCCAGGTTGGTAAAACTATTGTATAGTTGGTATAATGATGATGTGTATTTGTACGAGCGTATATATTTGGGGCCTTGTGTGTTGCCTGAAATGATTATGAATTATCATGAGTTGTTTAAGCCTTAATAATTACTTGAAAGGTGTGGAACAGTTTATTGAATCCTCACTTAGTCTTTAAATATGTACTGATTTGGAATAGTCAGGAGGTAATGAACTGACTAAGATTGTGATAGACTCTTAAAAGATCAGACTCAATTGACTTAAGGACATACCCTGTTGTTAGATTAAGTCGTGTTGTACGCTTAAGTGATATGTGTGAATAATATTGGTATGGAATAAATATGGATGTTATGGTTAAGACAACGTGATTTTGAGATTATGAGAAACTACCTTACCCGTATGCGGGGACTGATAATGTAATCTTGGGACATGGAAAAATTGTGAACCTTAGAATATTGATAACCGCTGAGACCTTGGATGTACAAGGCCTTCTCGGGTAGTAAGATTTATTTCAGACCAAGAATGAGAGTTAAGTGCGACAATGGTTCGGGTTGTGGGCCAATTTCGGGTCAACCTGTAGCATGAAATGGAGTGGGGTCAGTTGAAGGTGGTCCCTCTATGTGATAGGGTCACGGGAATACAAGGCCCAAGTCTAGTTAATCATTGTACGAGTCTGTGGACGCGTTCCACCAGAACCAGGTCGTGGGAGCCGAAAATGGCTTTAAATTGATTAGATATTTTATGGAACTGTGTGATCGAGTATCAAGGCAAGAATTGAAGTGTTTACAGTTATGAATAAATGAAGATACGTAAAGGGAATCCTTTTAGGCCATGAAATGAGAGTTAATAGTGATGATCCACACTTTAGATTTGATTCCTCGTTTGGCTTGTGATTGATGTATATACACGTGCGATATATTGTGGTCATGTATGACATATTCGATTGTGTAAGGTATAGTTAAATGAGGACTATACCGATATATGTTTAGATTGAACCTAGTATGAACATTCGGGACGAATGTATCTAAGGGGGAAAGAATGTTACACCCCGTATTTCCAAGGAAATGAGATAAGAATGTGCGTAAGAAATTGAGATTTGAATTTTGGAAAGAAAGAAGAATTACTTTTTCTTAAGGAAAAATCTCGAAACCTCGTAAAGGAAAAAGATTTATTAATTGGAATTTGTTTCTCAAATTTGGTATTTGGAACTTACAGATTATATTGGAATTTTGGATTTTAAGTTCCGGATTTGGTCATGTGGGGCCTACGGGAAAATTTTACGGTTTTGTGGGGCCCACGATATTTTGAGATATTTTGGCCAAATATGGATATTTTGGGAGATGAAATAATTTTGGACCAATAGGAGGGTGACACGTGTCACCCCGCCACTTGTCTTGGCTTGACTTGGACTTTAGGATATTTTGGAGACAAGTGGACAAGTGGGTCCCACCCACACTTGTCCACCATCTTGACCCTACAGTTGTCATAATCTCCCCCTTTGAATACATTATATACATACACAAGAGGCTTGCAAGATTTCATTCTACACTTAGTATTATTTTCACAAAAGCCAATATATTCCTCTCCACATAGCTCTCGGCCTTGAGGCATTTTATTGGCCAAAAATTCTTAAACTTCCTAGCTTTGTACCTTGATACAAGATTAAGGTCCCTAACTAAGTGATTAGCAAAATTAAGCACCCTTAGCCCCTAAATCTCTAGTTGGCCGAAAGTTGGGTGAAACCCTAGGGGGTTTTCGTCGACTTTTTGGGAGCGAAACGTGAAGAGAAGTTGCTCCTAAGGTTGTAGGGAAAACATATATATGATTGGATCTTGAAGAAGAGGAGCGAAACGAAAACTGCGGGCCAAACACCTACGGACTGTTTTGGGTGTTTTTGAGGCATTTGAAAGGTAAAATCTCTTCTTTATTTTGAAGTAATTGGATATTACATGTTGTTATAATGTATAGATGATCTTGTGCTAAAAATAATGAAGAATGTTTGAACCATTTTTGGGGCTAAAATCGTGAATGGACAGATTTGGTGATTATCATGTTTCGTTGGTTATGGTCGTTATTAACGTCACCTATTGCATGTTATAATAGAGTAATATTGTTGTTAATAAGTTGATATAACTTATATGGAAGTATTGGAATTCGAATTGGATTAAAAAGGATTAAGGAAAGGGTAATTGAATTGTAGTTGTTGGCCGATATTTGCCTAAACATGTGGGGTATCGTTATGCAGTTTTGATGGACTGTTTTGTGGTATAAAACTGCTGGAAAATCAGCCACCAACAAGTATGCTTAATGTGGTAAATGGCTAATGCAAGTCCTAAGGAATAAGGGTGTTAAATGCTTCACATTGTACCCTTAATGTTGGTTTATTATGGACTGTTTTGAGAATTGTTTTGTATAGATTGTGGGACAGAATTTTACACGTCAAGTTAGACGTGTAATCCCATTTGGTTAACTGTTGGTTGTGTCTTAAATGTGGCTTGTTGATTGATAAATTGGGCCTTGGAAAAGGTGGAAAAGTACGTAGAAACAAAGGAAGTGCTGCCCAATTTTCCGTAGAATTAGAGGGCCATTATTTGGTATAAGTCGTACACTAGTAAGCTTGAAGTTGATAAAAGTGTTATTGTCATTTTAGGTTGAAGTACTTCGTATAGCATATTCTACTTGACTTGAGGAATAGCCGATAAAGTTGAAGTACATTTGAGCGTATTACTACTTGTCGTGTTGATTAGTCGTCAACGAGGTATGTGAACTTCTTCCTTCTATCGGCATGTTTATTTGGAGTATACTTGACTTGTTTCTTGAAGTATACTTGCCTTGTTATTGAAGTATACATGACTTGTTTCTTGAAGTATACTTGCCTTGTTATTGAAGTATACATGACTTGTTTCTTGAAGTATACTTTACTTTATTTTTTATAAAGAGAAGTGATTCTACTCCTAGAAGTTAGGGGTATTCGTGTTGTTGATTTTATACTAAATGCATGTCTAAATTCTTCCTAAAGTCCTTACCAAGTCTTATGGGAGATGTTGGTAAGAGTTTTAGGAAGCATTGGAGTCGAGTTAATTGATTTAAAGAGAAGAAGTTACTTGATCTTGAAAGAAGAAGTAACTTGATACTACAAGTGTTAGTATCTTGGGGTTTATTACATGAAATGATTATTTTATAAAGAATAGATGTGCGTAGTACTTTTGGGGTTCAAGTCCTTAGTATTTCATGAAATGAAAATGCCCTGAGTTTATAAAATGGAGATTGTTATAACCATACCTTCGATAGTACTTTGAGGTTTTAAAACGAAAGATTGTTATATCTATTTCATTGGTAGTATCTTGGGTTCTTAAAGGGAAAGTTGTTCTACCTATAGTACTTTGGGTTTCAAAAGGGGTGAAGTGGATTGATTTGAAAAGTGTGAGTAACTTGGGTTTAGATTGAAAGTTACTTGGTGATAGAAAGTGGAAGTGTTGGAGACTACAGGTGTTAGTGTCTCGGATGTTATAAGAGAGGGAATGTACGACGGACGTACGTTGTATAGTTGAGCTTTATAGAGTAGAAGATGTGTATTTGCTTCTACCCTTACTCTTTTATGTCATGATAATGCCTTAGGCTTTCTAAAGTAGAAGACGTGCCATACCTTCTAGTAAAGTGAAAAAATGATTTCTACTTGTACATGGTTTCTCATGATGGTTATTCGTGCAAGTGTTGTATTTCACCTCACTGAGTCCCTCGTTTGGGGGGCCTGCCTTTGTTATATGTATACATGTATATTGATTATATGTTATACTACGGACGTGCTTACAGTGATGTTGGAATTCCACGGGCATGCTTCTGTAGGGTTGATTTTATATTATATCATGGACTGCCGACAGTGATGTTAGAATTCCACGGGCATGCTCTAGTGATGCTGGTTTTATATTATATCATGGACTGTTGACAGTGATGTTGAAATTCCACGGGCATATTCCAGTGATGCTGATTTGATAATATACCACGCATAACGGCGGTGATGTTGAAATTCCACGCAGGCGTCTACGTGAGGTTGACATCTTGTGATGATGTTGGAATTCCACGCACGCTTAACGTCGGCTATATATTGTTCTCTGAACCGGCGGTGATGTTGAAATTCCACAGGCATGCTTCTGTGAGGTTGACATGCTGACAGTGATGTTGGAATTCCACGGGCACGCTTTCTTGATACTGGCTATATATTGTTCTACAGACACGCTGACAATGATGTTGAAATTCCACGGGCATTCTTCTGTGAGGTTGACACGCCGACAGTGATGTTGTAATTCCACGGGCATTCTTCCTGGATACTTGTTATATATTATACTTTGTACATGCCGACAGGGATGTTGGAATTCCACGGGCATGCTTCTCTGATGATGATTGTATATTATACTTGTTATATGCTGACATTGATGGTGTATTCCACGAGCATGCTTCTGTGATATTATATTTTGAGGGCAGGTGTATCTGATTTTGACATGTCTTTCATATTTGAAAGTAGTACATTGGTACAAGGTGCAGTTGGCTCTTATTTTATATGACACGGTATGATCTGGTATTTGATTTTCATACTTGCCCTGTCATTCTTTTGTACAGTTATGATTTGTTTACTGTACTTTATTTTCGTTCCATACTTAGTACCTGTTGTACTGACCCCCTTCGGGGGGCTGCGTTCATGCCCACAGATTTAGGTACTCAGTTGTGGATTCGCGAGCTTAGGATCCTTAGTCAGCATTTTGGGATAGCTCCAATGTTCCGGAACTTGGCATTATGGTTAAGTATATTCGAAGTGCAGCGAGGCCTTGTCGTCATAGTTCTTATCCAAAATCTTAAGTGCGTATTCATATGTAAATTTTGGGTAGCGAGTTGTATTTACATTGTTGTACAGTTGTTGTCCCATTCGGGCGTTATATATTATGGCAGCCTTATTAGTTTTGCCTATGTTTAAAGAAAAAATGAGTGTTATTTATCTTCCGCAGTTTACTTGTGTTGTATGAATAGAAGGGTGCCCAGGTAGGGCACCAGTCGCGGGCTCGGGATTCGGGGCGTGACAGAGGTGTTCCTACGAAACAGAACTTGTGTGGGCGACTGTTGAGCTAGAAACTTTTTTGAGATTATGTTTTGGAGATAGGTTGCCTTGGAGAGTGCGTAATGCCAGAATTGAGGAGTGAGCAAATAGGGAACGAATGTGGTTGTTTATGGTTTGGATTTTCCGTTCGGCTTTACCATTTTGGGAGTATGTGTGAGGGTAGGAAAAACGAAAGGTAAGACTATTTTTGGAGCAAAACTGTTTGAATTTGTTATTATCGAATTCCCTGCCACTGTCACATTGAAAACATTTAATGCTCTTTTTAAATTGTGTTTTTACGAAAGCATTAAATGAAGAAAAAATGGGGTATACCTAAGATTTATTTCCAAATTGGAAAAGTCCATAGAAAATTGAAATAATCATCCAGAAATAATACATAATATCGATGACCAGCCGTACTCAAAATTGGGGATGTCCATAAATCACTATGTATGATATTAAAAGACATTAAAGTACAATTTATGGATGCAGAAAATGATAATTTGACATGTTTCCCAAAAATGCAAGATTCATATATAGGAGTCCTAGAAATATCGTTTCAATTAATAAAATTATTTTTCCTAAGGGAGCGTAAAACAGAGTGTTATACCACGTATTTCCAGAGTATGTACGTGAGGGCGTACGTACAAAAGTTTAAGCCTTAAGTAGGCAAAGTGGCGAAATTTGTGCACAACTTGCGAAAATAATCGTTTTCCGACGAAACGTTTTCCGGACTTTGCGAAGGGAAAATTACGGCTATGTCATTTATTATTTTTGCGGATTTTTCCGAGAGATGAAATATTTTGGACCAACGGGAGGGTGACACTTGTCACGCCAGTGGACGAAATCAGGCGTTTTCTTGCCTTTTCTTTGGTCAAGGATTAGGTAGGATATTGGTGTGGTAGATTGATAAGGTGGGACCCACACACACATGTCCAAATCCTCACCCTCCACTTGCCCCCCACTTGGCTTAATCTTGGCCATTGAATGTCCTATAAATACCCCTCCAATGCAAGACTAAATCTTCATCCAAATATCATTTTCCAAGTCTCAAAAACCCCTCCCCCTAAAGTGTAGTATTCGTCCAAGTCCTCCCACTCCCCCTTGTGAGCCTTGGCG
Source organism: Przewalskia tangutica (assembly GCA_029844215.1). NCBI lineage: Eukaryota > Viridiplantae > Streptophyta > Magnoliopsida > Solanales > Solanaceae > Przewalskia > Przewalskia tangutica. The sequence goes on along the minus strand of CM056718.1, from coordinate 134,880,093 downwards.
AAACCAACCCCCTTGCCTAGTTGTTTCGTATAATACTCCCTTGGTAGAAAAATACTCTCCAAGTATTGTTACTATTCCCAAATACCTTGGCCCAAATACCTTGTAGTATTCCAAGGTTACACCTATACTAAAAGCCCAGAAATACTATTATACTTCCTTTAGCCACTAAACGAAACCCTAAGGAAATCTTCATAGCGAGTTGAAGTATTAAGAAGAAGTTGCGTAGAACTTCTAAGGGTTGTTTGGAGCGTTTTGCTAATAGTCGATAATCGTCGCGAGGTATGTGATTCTTCCTATACTCTTGAGCATGATATTTTAAAAGAATATATATATAGCGGTGAGCGTCGTGTGATTAACTGAACGTAGTTTTACGGCAATGTCCTTTGACTTAAGCCTGAATAATAAGAATCTTGAAGTATTTCAAAAGAATTAAGAACCGTTTTTGAAAGAAGAGTAATACTTGGTTTTGAAAGCTTAAGTTATACTAGCTTTATGGGAAGTTAGCTATAACGACTTAAGAGAGATAAAAGGAATGGTTGACTTAATTAAATTGATTTTAAAGTCTGTTAAAGTGTGAAACCTCATTCGTGAGTAATGAGTACTTGGTTTTTAAAAGGAATAATGTTTTACTGATTTCGGAAATCAGAATAAGTATCGAACAAACCACATCAGCGCTAATAAAGGGAAATGTATTGACTAATAAAGTATTATTAAAACCAGTAGAAACCTCCATCTGCATAGAAGCTAAGATGAGACAAAATGATATTACATTTCCTAGATCATGGCTGCTTTTATAAGATTGTTATAAACAAGAATAACCTACTCACACATAAGGCTTATTATTTTAAAAGAGAGTACGTTATTTGATTAAAACTATAAACTATGAAATCTTTCGAAACTAAAAGACTTGAGTATCTGAAGTTAGGCAAACTTGAACTTTTGAAAAGAATGTTGTTACTTGACGTTGTTCTAAAAAGTGTAAGCCACTTGGTTCAAAAATAGTGTAAAGTACTTGATTTTAAAACATGAACGTATTTGGTACTACGGATACTAGTATCGAGTTGTTTTTACGTAAAAAGAGGTCTTTTTGAAAGGATTAATGTATGTAGTACTTTGGGGTTAAAACCCGGATTTGTTGTAATAAAATAAGAGTCTATAAGTATGTTGAATTTGCCTATGCTTGTGGTAATAGCCTTTGTTGTGCAAGTGTTGTATTTACGTACTCTGGCGTCTCGTTGGAGGCGCTTATCGGCTCGATTGATGGACATACTGACACGATGGGTGGGCCACGGGTATGCTTCCACTATATCGATACTTTTGGACATACTGACACGATAGTTGGCCCACGTGTATGCTTCCATTAGGAGTGTGATGTTGTTGTTGTTACATGGGCGTATACGCCGATGAAGAATTAGGGGCATGCGGCCGTCTGGCGGGTTAATCACGGTATATTGTTATCATTGTTACATGGACATGTACGCCGATGAAGAATTCCGGGCATGCGGTCTGGCGGGTTAATCACGGTATATTGTTATCATTGTTACATGGACATATCTGCGCCGATGAAGAATTTCGGGGCATGCGGCCGTCTGGCGGGTTAATCACGGTATATTGTTATCATTGTTACATGGACATGTCTGCAGATGAAGAATTCCGGCATGCGGCCCGTCTGGCGGGTTAATCACCGGTATATTGTTATCATTGTTACATGGACATGTATACGCACGATGAAGAATTAGGGCATGCGGCCGTGCGGCGGAGTTAATCACGGTATATTGTTATCATTGTTACATGGACATATGCGCACCGATGTAAATTTCGGGGCATGCGGCACGCGCGGGTTGATCACGGTATATTGTTATCATTGTTACATGGACATATACGCCGTCTGCAATTAGAGCGTCGGCACGCGCGGCGGGTTGATCACGGTATATTGTTATCATTGTTACATGGACATATACGCACCGATGCATAATTTGGGGCATGTGGCCGGCGAGGTTGATTACCCGGTACATTGTTATTATTGTTGCATCCTGGACATGTCTACACCGATGGAGAATTCCGGGGGCATGCGGCCATGATGCGAACATGATTGATGTTGTGGGCGTGAGACCCATAGTTATAATTGAGTGATGACTTTGAGGGCGTGAGTCCCTGACTTGACTGCTTTTATGTTGTGTACTGTATTTTGGTTATCATATATGTCTCCTGCTTTATATAGACTGTTATGATTTAACTACAGTATTATCAGTTTCACATACTTGGTACCTGTTGTACTGACCTCCTTCGGGGGGCTGCGTTCATGCCGCAGGTAGAGGTACATCGGTTGTCGATCCTCGCTTCTAGGATCACAAATCAGCGTATTGGGAAGCTCCGTTTCTCCGGAGGCTTATCTTTTGGTATGTTACCACAGTGCAGGTTCTTGTACATTCGGGGTATGGCGGGGCCTGTCGCCATAGTTGTCGTTACATTCTTAGAGGTGCATGTAATCTTGTTGTGGGCAGGGTTTGTAAAAAGGATTAAACTATTCGGTTTGAAAGATTTGTATATATATATTTTATTGGAAGGTGACCGTTTTTTGTTAGCCTGTTCTTACCATATATCTTGTTTCATGTTTAAGTTTTATTTCCGCTGATTTTCTCTGATGTTGTATCACTAGGGTGCGGGGTAAGGCACGATCACGGGCAGGATCGGGTCGTGACAAAAGTGGTATCGAGCGCTTAATCTTGGAAAGTGTCTCTGACCGTGTCTAGTAGATTCTGATTATCGGTGTGTTGTGCACCACATCTATAATCAGGAGGCTGCAGGACATTTAGGATTGGTTTCCATTCTTCTCATTCTGAGATCGTGCCTTAGAGCTGTGTTATAAGTTGGACCCCTCTGACGTATCTCGTTTTACGATTATGCCTCCGCAAGGCAACGGGCGAGATGGGCAAGTCACCGAGGAGCCGCTAGTAGGATCTGAGAGGAGTACGAGCGCGCAGCGTCAAGACGAGATAGTGCTTGATCGCGAGTTTTGCGACGCCGGCCCAGCGAGTTTAGAGTCGCAGCGATGGGCTGCCGAGACAACGATACTGAGCCTCAGTCCCACGGCAGGCGAGAGGAGATGGGTTCTGAGGAGATGGCAGATTGCTAGCGTGATTGTGGCGAACATGAGGATAGGCTGGACGCATCGGTTCCGGTAGCACACATGGTTCACCCAAGATCGAATAGTTTGAGGCTACGGGACTTTCTGAGATGTAGCCCGCCAGAGTTCTACGGGTCGAGGCCTGAGGATGATCCACAGGAGTTCATCCGAAGCGATTCTGACGGATCATGAGTGATCAAGGCTTCGGAGACCGAGTCAGTGGTCTTAGGTTCGCATCGGCTACGTGATACTGCAGTCGACTGGTTTGATTCGTGGGAGCTGTCCCGGGGAGAGTATGCACTTCCAGCCGTATGGGACGAGTTCTCGAGGCATTTCTTGCACATTTCTTGCCTCGCAGATGAGGAGGGCTCGGTAAACGATTTTTGATGTTGAGGCGAGCGAGCGTCTGATTGGAGTACAATGTGGAGTTCGACTCATTGGCTCGGTATGTCCCCGTTGTAGTAGCTGATATGGAGGACAGAGTGCACCGCTACGTCACCGGGCTAGATGACTACTTGGCGAGGCTTGTTGGGTGTAGCTCTTCACGGGCATGGACATTGCCCGCGTGCGACTTATGCACTTGGATGTGAGGCGGAGAGGTCGGCGGAATGACCGGGATCGGCGAAGAGGCGAACAGCGGGGTCCTTTGGTGACTTTCGAGGCGGACCGCCTCGGCAGCTAGTTATGCACGCTTCGCGTCTGAGTGGTCCTCCACAACCGAGCGTTCGGGTATTGAGAAGCGGTCGAGCTCCGTGGGTTCGAGTTTCGGGGAGTAGGTGTTGGCGGTCACGGTCACCCTACCTCGGTGTGGTCGATGTGGTAGACCGCATTTCGGGGAGTGTCGTGGTGCCAATGGAGCTTGTTATGTTTGCGGCCAGCAGGGCCATTTTGCGAGGAACTTCCCGACCAGGGGTAGCACGGATGTTCTGACTCGCCTTCGAGATCGATGGTGGTTCATCACCTTCACTAGCTATGCGCCCTGCAGGGCAAGACTGTGATTAGAGTAAAGCGGTAGATACAGGTATATCCTTGACTCTCTAGTTATTAGTATGCTTGATATGATGAGTTTATGTTGAGTGTTATGTTTGGATAGCATTGTGTAAAATTATGATCTAGAGAACATGGGTAGTTGAAAAGGTAAGTATGGGGGTATGGAAGGTGTGAACCTTAGAATATTACGCGTAGAGACCTTAGATGCGAGGCCATCTTGAGCAAAAGATTTATGTTTGTGTTGACCTTTATCAGAGTGCATAGTATACGTGGGATATAGTTGTGTGATAAGTCTCTGAGTGGTATGAAATGAAAGAGGGTAGTCGAGCTAAGAAGACCACTAGGTTTTCCTGACTTGAGTTGTGAGATTGTTCCTGTTATACCCCGTATTTCCAGAGTATGTACGTGAGGGCGTACGTACAAAAGTTTAAGCCTTAAAGTAGACTAAGGGACGAAATTTTGTGCACAACTAGCGAAAAGAATCGTTTTCCGACGAAACGTTTTCCGGACTTTGCGAAGGGAAAATTACGGCTATGTCATTTATTATTTTTGCGGATTTTTTCGAGAGACGAAATATTTTGGACCAACGAGAGGGTGACACTTGTCACCCTCAAGTGGACGGCAAATTGAGGCTCTTGGCACATTTTTTGTGCCTTTTCTTTAGTCAAGGAGTTGGTAGGATATTTTTGGTGGTAGATGGATAAGGTACACTTGCCCAAATCTTGACCCTACACTTGCCCACCACTTGTCTTAATCTTGGCCATTGATTGGCCTATAAATACCCCCTTAGTTGAAGACTTATTTCATCCACACTTGAGCAATTTCCAAGTCTTGAAATCCCTCTCCCTCCCTCTTAAAGTTTTCGTCCAAAGCCACCCCTCCTCGAGAAGGCCCTGGCGAGAGTATACCCTGCCTAGTTGTTCTCGTAAAATACACCCCCCCCCCTTGGTAGAAAAGTATTCTCCAAGTATTGTTACTATTCCCAAATACTTTAGCCCAAATACCTTGTAGTACTTTCCAAAGTTACCTCTATACGTAGAGCCCGGAAATACTACTATATTCCCTTAAGTCACAAAAACGAAACCCTAAGGAAATCTTCATAGCGGGTTGAAGTATTAAGAAGAAGTTGCGTAGAACTTCTAAGGGTTGTTTGGAGCGGGTTGGAGCGCCCAGAGTAGGAGCTAAACGTTGCTCAGGATCGACATTAACTTGGATAATTTTGGGCTTATCGAGGTAAATAATCCTATCCTTCTAGTGTAATTGGAAATTACATACTGTAGTAGTATAGAAATGAATATTAGATACATAGAAGGATATTACAGAAGAGAATTGAACTGTAATAGAAGGATATTACAGAAAAGAATTAAACTGAAATCACATCAGAAGGATATTAAAGAATAAGACTGAACTGTACTTACATAGGACTGTATTTACAGTAGACTTGTGTAGTTTGGCGGGTAGGGAAGTGCTGCCCAATTTTCCGTAGAACAAGGAATCTGTATCTAGAAGTATTCTACAGAGTAGTCTAGACGCTAATAGACTTGTATGACCGTTATAGGTTGAAGTACTGCGAGTAGCGTATTCTACTCGAAAGGTGGAAAAGGCTAGCAGGATTACAGTACTTTGGAGCTATTTGCTAATAGTCGATAATCGTCGCGAGGTATGTGATTCTTCCTATACTCTTGAGCATGATATTTTAAAAGTATATATATATATATATAGTACGATAGACGTACGTGTGTTAACTGAACATAGTCTTACGGCAATGTCTTTTGACTTAAGCCTGAATAATAAGAATCTTGAAGTATTTCAAAAGAATTAAGAACCGTTTTTGAAAGAAGAGTAATACTTGGTTTTGAAAGCTTAAGTTATACTAGCTTTATGGGAAGTTAGGTATAACGACTTAAGAGAGATAAAAGGAACGGTTGACTTAATTAAATTGATTTTAAAGTCTGTTAAAGTGTGAAACATCATTCGTGAGTAATGAGTACTTGGTTTTTAAAAGGAATAATGTTTTACTGATTTCGGAAATCAGAATAAGTATCGAACAAACCACATCAGCGCTAATAAAGGGAAATGTATTGACTAATAAAGTATTATTAAAACCAGTAGAAACCTCCATCATAGAAGCTAAGATAAGACAAAATTGTATTACATTTCCTAGATCATGGCTGCTCTAATAAGATTGTTATAAACAAGACTAACCTACTCACACATAAGGCGTATATTACTCAACTGTTTTTAAAAAAAAGAATTATGTTATTAAATGATTAAGACTATGAACTATGAAACCTTTCGAAAATAAGAGACGTTAATATTTGAAATTAGACAAACTTGAACTTTTGGAAAAGAATGTTGTTACTTGACTTTAAGAAGGAAAGTGTGTTGGTTTAAAAAGGAGGGCCTACTATTGCCTTAGTTGATTTAAAAGGAAAACATGGTATTATCTTAATCTATCTTAAAGGAGCGTTAGATGTTAGGGCCACACGACACCGCGTCCATGAGATGGACCGGGAATGTATTTCATGCGACACCGCGTTCATGGGATGAACCGGGAATGTATTTCATGCGACACCGCGTTCATGGGATGAACCGGGAATGTATTCCATCCGATTTCTATCGAGTCCCATGAGATGGGCCGAGACATGTGCGATTTTTATCAAGTCCCATGAGATGGGCCGAGACATGTGCGATTTTTTCGAGTCCCATGAGATGGGCCGAGACATGTGCGATTTCTATCGAGTCCCATGAGATGGGCCGAGACATGTATTCCCTACGATTCCTATCGAGTCCCATGAGATGGGCCGAGACATGTATTCCCTACGATTCCTATCGAGTCCCATGAGATGGGCCGAGACATGTATTCCACACGATTCCACCTCGAGTCCATGAGATGGGCCGAGACATGTTACACGTATCACCTAACTTATACCTAGGCGCGGCGGTGAGGAAGGAGTTCCACGGCGTGAGGATGACTTTGAGGCGTGAGTCACGACTTGACATGATCGCTTTTATGAGCTGTAGTTTTGTTATCATATATGTCTTCATTTTATATAGACTATTATGATTTCATCTTGATATTTTTTTAGTTTCACATACTTGGTACTGTTATCGACCTCCCCGGGGCTGCGTTATGCCGCAGTAGAAGTACACGATTGTTGATCCTCGCCATAGGATCACGATTCAACATATTAGGAAGCCCGTTTCTCGGAGGCTTATCTCTTGGTATGTTTCCACGAGTTGTAGGTTCTGTACATTCGGGGTATGGCGGCCCCGTCGTCATAGGTGTTGTTACATTCTTAAGTGCATGTCTTTGTTGTGGCGGTGGTTTGTAAAAGGGATGTGCTGTTCAAAAATTTCGTATATATGCAAGCGGCCGCTTTGGTTGGCTTTGTTTTATTATCTTATCTCTTGTTTCATATCGTATGTTTTATATTCCGCCGATTTCTCGATGTATGACTACTTGGGTGCGGGTAAGGCACGATCCACGGCCGAACAGTCGTGACAAAAGTGGTATCGAAGCGATTAATCTCGGAAAGTGTCTGAGCCGTGTCTAGTAGAGTCTTGATTATCGTTGTGTTGTGCACCACATCTATAATCGTGAGGCTGCGAGACATTTAGGATTAGTTTCCATTCTTCTCATTCCGAGATCGTGCCTTAGAGGCGTGTTATAAGTTGGACCCTCTAACGCATTTCGTTTTTACGATTATGCCTCGCGCAGGCAACCTGTGCCCAGATGGGCAAGGCAGCGAGGAGCCGCTAGTGGGATACTGAGGAGTACGAGCGCGCAGCGGACATTACCCGAGATAGTGCTTCAGACGGCGAGTTTTGCGACGCCGCCCAAAGAGAGTTTAGAGCGCAGCGATGGGCTGCGAGACCACGATACACGAGCCTCGGTCCGCGGCTGGAGCGAGAGGAGATGGGTTACAAGGAGATGGCCCAGTTATTGGCCAGGATAGTGGCAAGGCATGAGGATAGGCTGGATGCAGCAGTCCCAGTTCCAGTGGTACCCATGGTTCACCCGAGATCGGATAGTTTGAGGCTACGGGACTTTCTGAGTTGTAGCCGCGAGTTCTACGGTCGAGGCACGAGGATGATCCGCAGGAGTTCATTCGACAATTACAATGGATCGTGAGAGTGATCAAGGCTTGGAGACCGAGTCGGTGGTCTTAGGTTCGCATCGGTGCGTGATCCGCGATCGACTAGTTTGATTCGTGGAGCTGTCCCGGGAGAGTATGCACTTCCAGTAGTATGGAGCGAGTTCGTGGCATTTCTTGCACATTTCTTGCCTCGCGGATGAGAAGGGCTCGGGTGACAATTTTTGACGTTGAGGCGGACCGGCGTGCGGTTCGGGAGTACAATGTGGAGTTTGACTCATTAGCTTCGTGCGTCCCGCATTGGTAGCCGACATGGAGGGCGAAGTGCACCGCCACGCCACCGGGCTCGATGACTACTTAGCGGCGGCTTGTTCGGGTGTAGCTCTTCACGGGCATGGACATTGCCGCATCTGAGCTTATGCACTTGGATGTGAGCGGAGAGGTCGACGGAATGACCGAGATCGGCGAGAAGAGGGCGGGACAGCAGGTCCTGGTAACTTTCGAGGCGGACCGCCAGCGAGCTAGTTATGTACCTCGCCCGATGCAGTGGTCCTCCGCGATCTTGGGGCGTTCGGTATTCGAGCCGGTCGAGCTCCGGGCTTCGCTCGCGGTATACATGGGTTCCGGCCGATCGGGTTCATGCTTTCCTCGGTGTGCACGATGCGGCAAACGTCATCCGGGAGTGTCGTCTTGCTGCGGTGCTTGTTTCACTGCGCGCCGTCGAGGGCCATGTGACGGGATCCTAAAGAAGGGATACGGTAGAATGACCTGACCAGGGTCGATGGCGGGATCATCGCGCCTACGGCTATGCGCCTGCGAGTAGGCCTATGATTAGAGTGGAGCAGATGGTACAGGTATATTCTTACCCCTCTAGAGATTAGTATGCGTTGATATTATGGTGAAGTGTTAAGTATTATGTGCAGATAGCATTATGTTAAAATGGTGATTAGAAACATGGTTAGTTAGAAGGGTAAGTTTGGGGACAGGGAAAGTGTAAGCCTTAGAGTTTTTACGTAGAGACCTTAGATGCGAGGCCATCTTGAGTAAGATCTATGTTTATGTTGACCTTTGTCGGGGTGCATTGTATACGTGGGATATATTTGCGTGATAAGTCCCTGAGTGGTATAAAATGAGAGGGTAGTCGAGCTAAGAAGACCACTAGGTTTTCGTGACTTGATTTGTGAGATTGTTCCGGATCGGGGGAACAAGTGTTTGCCACGATAGCGGGTCGGGTTGAGGACCATTCGCGGGTCAACCCGCGTCCTGTTTTGTGGTGGGGTCAGTTCAGGGTGGTCCCGCCAGGTGGTAGGGTCACGAGGGTGCTAGGCCCAGGTTTAGGTAACCATCGTATGAGTTCGTGGATATGTTCGACTAGAATCATTTCGGGAGGGTCGGGAATGGCCTTAAAGGAATTTGAGGCTAGTAAGGTGACCAAGTTTGGGGGGTAGTGACTCCGGAGATTTTAGAAACAGAAGCGATGACTGAGGTATGGTCCGTATACTAGAAAGAGTTCAAGTGTTCGAGAAGAGTACGACGAGTAAGGAAAGAAGTGAACATGTGCTAAGAAAATAGAAATGATCATTTTGTTGTGAAGAAAAGGTGCGAAAATGATATCTTTTAGACCCAGGGTGGAAGCTTTTGTGATGTAGGAATGATTCCTCGTTGACTTGGGTTAAGTATTTGCGCGTGTGTTATTTTGTGGCCAGGTGTGGCATTGGCAACTTGTTATGAGGAACTTTATCGTTATCTGTCTTGAGAAGGAACATTCGGGACGAATGTTTCTAAGGAGGGGAGAATGTTATACCCCGTATTTCCAGAGTATGTACGTGAGGGCGTACGTACAAAAGTTTAAGCCTTAAAGTAGACTAAGGGACGAAATTTTGTGCACAACTAGCGAAAAGAATCATTTTCCGACGAAACATTTTCCGGACTTTGCGAAGGGAAAATTACGGCTATGTCATTTATTATTTTTGCGGATTTTTCCGAGAGACGAAATATTTTGGACCAACGAGAGGGTGACACTTGTCACCCTCAGTGGGCGACAAATTGAGGCTCTTGGCACGTTTTGTGCCTTTTCTTTAGTCGAGAGTTGGTAGGATATTTTTGGTGGTAGATGGATAAGATGCACTTGCCCAAATCTTGACCCTACACTTGCCCACCACTTGTCTTAATCTTGGCCATTGATTGGCCTATAAATACCCTTAGTTGAAGACTTATTTCATCCACACTTGAGCAATTTCCAAGTCTTGAAATCCTCTCCCTCCTCTTAAAGTTTTAGTCCAAAGCCACCCTCCCCGAGAAGGCCCTCGGCGAGAGTATACCCCCTGCCTAGTTGTTCTCGTAAAATACACCCCCTTGGTAGAAAAGTATTCTCCAAGTATTGTTACTATTCCCAAATACTTTAGCCCAAATACCTTGTAGTACTTTCCAAAGTTACCTCTATACGTAGAGCAGGAAATACTACTATATTCCCTTAAGTCACAAAAACGAAACCCTAAGGAAATCTTCATAGCGGGTTGAAGTATTAAGAAGAAGTTCGTAGAACTTCTAAGGGTTGTTTGGAGCGGGTTGGGCGCCTGAGTAGGAGCTAAACGTTGCTCGGGATCGACATTAACTTGGATAATTTTGGGCTTATCGAGGTAAATAATCCTATCCTTCTAGTGTAATTGGAAATTACATCCGTAGTAGTATAGAAATGAATATTAGATACATAGAAGGATATTCTGAGAAGAGAATTGAACTGTAATAGAAGGATATTCTGAGAAAGAATTAAACGAAATCGCATCGTAAGGATATTAAAGAATAAAGTAACTGTACTTACAGCATTTGTATTCTGATGAGACTTGTGTAGTTTGGCGGGTAGGGAAGTCTTGCCCAATTTTCCGTAGAACAAGGAATCTGTATCTAGAAGTATTCTCTGAGTAGTCTAGACGCTAATAGACTTGTATGGCCGTTATAGGTTGAAATCTGCGAGTAGCGTATTCTACTCGAAAGGTGGAAAAGGCTAGCGGATTACGAGACTTTGGAGCTATTTGCTAATAGTCGATAATCGTCGCGGTATGTGATTCTTCCTATACTCTTGAGCATGATATTTTAAAAGTATATATATATATATAATGCGGTAGGCGTCGTGTGTTAACTGAACGTAGTTTTACGGCAATGTCTTTTGACTTAAGCCTGAATAATAAGAATCTTGAAGTATTTCAAAAGAATTAAGAACCGTTTTTGAAAGAAGAGTAATACTTGGTTTTGAAAGCTTAAGTTATACTAGCTTTATGGGAAGTTAGGTATAACGACTTAAGAGAGATAAAAGGAACAGTTGACTTAATTAAATTGATTTTAAAGTCTGTTAAAGTGTGAAACCTCATTCGTGAGTAATGAGTACTTGGTTTTTAAAAGGAATAATGTTTTACTGATTTCGGAAATCAGAATAAGTATCGAACAAACCACATCAGCGCTAATAAAGGGAAATGTATTGACTAATAAAGTATTATTAAAACCAGTAGAAACCTTCATCTGCATAGAAGCTAAGATAAGACAAAATTGTATTACATTTCCTAGATCATGGCTGCTCTAATAAGATTGTTATAAACAAGAATAACCTACTCACACATAAGGCGTATATTACTCAACTGTTTTTAAAAAAAGAGAATTATGTTATTAAATGATTAAGACTATGAACTATGAAACCTTTCGAAAATAAGAGACGTGAATATTTGAAATTAGGCAAACTTGAACTTTTGGAAAAGAATGTTGTTACTTGACTTTAAGAAGGAAAGTGTGTTGGTTTAAAAAGGAGGGCCTACTATTGCCTTAGTTGATTTAAAAGGAAAACATGGTATTATCTTAATCTATCTTAAAGGAGCGTTAGATGTTAGGGCCACACGACACCGCGTCCATGAGATGGACCGGGAATGTATTTCATGCGACACCGCGTTCATGGGATGAACCGGGAATGTATTCCATCCGATTTCTATCGAGTCCCATGAGATGGGCCGAGACATGTGCGATTTCTATCGAGTCCCATGAGATGGGCCGAGACATGTGCGATTTCTATCGAGTCCCATGAGATGGGCCGAGACATGTGCGATTTCTATCAAGTCCCATGAGATGGGCCGAGACATGTATTCCCTACGATTCCTATCGAGTCCCATGAGATGGGCCGAGACATGTATTCCACACGATTCCACCTCGAGTCCATGAGATGGGCCGAGACATGTTACACGTATCACCTAACTTATACCTAGACTGCCGGCAGTGAGGAAGGAGTTCCACGGGCATGAGGGATGACTTTGAGGGCGTGAGTCCCTGACTTGACATGACTACTTTTATGAACTGTAGTTTGTTATCATATATGTCTTCTGTTTTATATAGACTATTATGATTTCATCTTCAGTATTTTTTTTTAGTTTCACATACTTGGTACTGTTATCGACCTCGCCGGGTGCGTTCATGCCGCAGGTAGAGGTACACCAGTTGTTGATCCTCGCTCATAGGATCACAGTTCAACATATTGGGAAGCTCCGTTTCTCCGGAGGCTTATCTTTTGGTATGTTTCCCTTAGTTGTAGGTTCTGTACATTCAGGGGTATGGCGGGGCTGTCACGCCCTTTTCCGACCGCGACATTTCAAAAAGCGAATCCTGCTCAAAATGCGAAGTTAGAAAAAAAAAATAAAGTGCTAAATAGTTAAAAAGGCTTGAAGGTTTAAAAAGGTGCTAAAAGTGCAAAAGGGTTGCTAGAATGCTAAGGGTTCGCGGAGTCGCCACCTAATTAATTGGGTGAATTAGGACACCTAAATGTCAACTAAGTTAAAGTCAACACTAACTCCATTTTATGGTCTGCTAAGCTTAATGAGATTCTGGGTAAGGGTTCTTTATTAATCTAGAGGGAAGAGGTTAGGCACCCTCTAAGATCCGCTAACTTGCGGTTGTCCTGCCAAACCTAGGGTGATTATTATATTTTTTTTAAAATGCAAAATAAAAGCTCCACCTGCTTAATAAAATGCTAAGATGTTAAAATGTTAAAATGTTTAAAAGGTGCCTTAAAGTAAAAGGTTGCTAAAGGTATTAAATGCTAGAAGGGCTCCTGCTTAGAAAAAGTGTTAGAAAATAAATAAGATGTTAATTGTTTAAAGGAAGGCTTAAAAGTATTTAAAAGGGTGCTAAAATATTAAAAGTGCTAAAAGGTTAAAAATGCTAAAAAAATGCTAAAGTTTTAAAAAAAATGCTTAGAAAGCTTAAAAAGCAAGGTGTCAAAGGTGCAAAAGGAGTGCTAGCGTATTAAAGGTGCTAAAAGTGCTAAGAGGGGCTAAAAGGCTAAAGGTGCTTAAGAGTGCTAAAGATTAATTTTAAAAGTAAATGGTGCTAAAAGTGCAAAAGAATGCTAAATGTTAAAGAGTGCTTAAAAAGGTGCTAGAAATGCTAAGATGCTAAAGGTGCTTTATGGGCCATAGATTTATCTGCGCAATTAAAGAAGTGAGGCGTTAGTTTTAGATATGCAATTTTAATAATTCAGGCAAAGAATTAGATATGAAGTGACAAACCTAAAATAGATAATTAGAAGTGCCTTGCCGATTTTAAACTACCCGCCCAATTTATTTATTCCGACAATAATTGTTCCATGTCTCTTATTATTACAAAATAAATAGAATTGCGAATAAACAAATAAAGGCATAATTAGGCAATTAATTTTAGAGAGTAAGAGGAGTCGAGACGGATGACCACGACATCTTGTCCTATTTGTTTTTCCTAAGAGTTGCTGAAGATGGAACTCGATGGATGCAGGTGCGGGTTGCCATTTGAAGTGGCTCATGATGAGTCTCGCCATGAGACTCTTCATTTTTTGCTCCGATGCGTTTCATGTAAGAAAAGAAAATGATAAGGATTAGTATATATCTCAAACCTTACAATAATGTAAACAAATAAGGTATTCATGCCGACACATATGTATTTTATTACTTAATTGTATCAATACCAAACTAAATGATCCAAATAAAGTAAAGACCCAAATGTTATTCAACCCAAAACCTTGGTTGATGGTAACTAGAGTAAGAGACAAGCAAGCCCAAACAATACATATATTTTCATAGAAACATAGAAACTATATTACTTTGGATATATAGAGAACATAGGACATATACAGTGCACGTTGTAATTACCAAAGGCAACAAACCAATTAGCAGAAAGAACCAAATGAACTACCACTTGGTTAGCTTTGATTCTTCATAAGACAACTAAAAATACTCTGCTATTAGCATTACTTATTATTTATAAGCGAGTCCGACTACTCGATCAAAGGTCTAAAACTCGTGGCTAATGAAATCGAGAAGACCAAAGACATGACCAAAGATAAGGCCAACAAACAAAACATGCGATTTAAAGAAAAACATACGAACATGTACTTGCACACAACACAACCATATAAGATGAGAATAACATAAATCTAACAACGACCAACTTTTCACAATACATGCGTTTGGACTGTGCATAATCCAACCATTAAAATTTGAATATAGTGATACAATGGAACCAAGTATAATGACACATTTACTCAAAAGATATAGCAGCAAATTGGTTCAGAAAATTGGACAAAGCAGACGAACCACATCATGTTACTCCTCAGGCATAGCAGTGTCAAGACCAAAACAGAGCACATCGAGATCAGAAAATTATCAGCCAGATGCATAGATACACTGCCAATGCTAATATTGGCCTAATCACATTGGCCAACACAGTTGCGAGTATCAATAACTATTAATATTGACTAAATAGATTTAAAACCAAGCAGATATACTTCATTCGTATGCAAATGGCGATTACACTTTGCACTAACATATCCCGCAAGCGTCATACAAAGCCATAAAAATGCAAATCGAACCCGACGAATTTACCGCTTTAAGAACTCCAGTTATGACTTTAACGAGACATGCCAATTCTGATTCAAACTATTTTAACTAGACGATTTCTTACAATAGGCCTAGCACGATATCTAAGTGACTTAACTTGGTCGGTTTAGGCGAGCGGACTGCACGCTAGTTGGTTAGATACATGTTAAACAAGTTTTATAGAGCTTGACGTAATGCCTCATAATACAATTTAGTAGGAGATTCATGTATTTCCAAAGCAACCCGACTGTTAGCTTCGCTTAGTAAACCAGCATGAATACAACAAATACACAAGGGACATAAAATATGTGATTCAACGTATTTAGGCATCAATAATCCTGCGGACAGTTAACAAATAACTTAACGATGACCAAGATCGTCTTTATGCCTCAATGAATGCAAATACAAATGAACCAATACGAGTTTAATCACAAAAGAACACGATCTGAAATGGCGAGAAGGATTCGATTTACCTTCTCGGACGACCGGCGGCGTATCAAGTCGTCGGTCCAATCGACGGGTTTTGGGTTTGCGATGCGAATAACGGCAAGGTTTGTTTTGATTCTTGGCTGAATTAAAAGGAGGGTTTGAACTTCCTATTGGTGCTAATAGTCTAAGTCTTTGAACCCAACTCCGATACTCTGCCTACATGCTCTATGTTCTGCTGCTCTGTCTGAATTTCTTAACTGCCGCTAAGGTGTCGATGTTATATGAGTTGCTGACTATGGCTAAGGGTTTTAAACTCTACTCCAGGTCCCCGTCGATGCTATGGGTACCCTCTCTAACTCGGATGTGGTTTCCCCGTATCTGCCTATGTTCGACACTGCTTCCAAGGGTGCCCCCTTGATTGGTCTATTGCATGTGCTTATATAGCCCTCCTTCTAGGTTCTAACACTGGTAAGCAATTAAAGGCTGATTGGGACGAGATTTGGTGCTGATATTTCGTAAGATATTTGTGCTGATTTGGTTCGATTCGAACGGGTTTATATGGTAAGGTATCGTTGGAGAAGTGTGTGCAGGTAAAGGGAAAGGAAAGTCGCCGGATTCTCAGGCGAGAATCTCGGCGACTGTGAGGTGCTGTTGCGGCGATTGGAAGCTTAGGTTTAGGGTTTAGGTTTCGTTTCTTAGGGATCGCTTGTGAAAACGATGAAGAGGGCTGAAGGGGGGCGAAAAATGGATTGGGCTGAGGGGTTTCTGCGGGTAATGAAGGGCAGGTGTGGGCTTGCGGGTTTGGGCCAGAAATTTCTTTGAAATTTGGGTTGTTCGGGAAAGTGGGTCGATTAATTAAGGTAGGCAGATTCGCGGGTCACGATCGACGAAAATTATTTGGGCTTGTGGGGCTGCGAATTAAGGGTATTAGTTAGGTAGTTTTAATTAGGCTTTTAATTAGGTATTTAATTCTAGGAGTTAATTTTAGGTATTTAAAATTAGTGATAAATTAACTTAAATGAATTGTGCTTAAATTATTTAGGTGTTCTATTAGCCTAAGTTTAAATTTAAATTATTATAATAATACATGCGGGTGTGCTATTTAGTTAATGCTTAATATTTTAGAAATGCGGCGCTATTATTTAGATGCTTATTATTATGCATTATTGCGAAGTTAAATTGAATTGTTTAAATTATTTAAATGCTAAATGCAAGTATGATTTTTAAGAATTGTTTAAAGCTTTTATAAATGCGACGCTATTAAATGCATGTATTAGATTAAAATTGATTTTAAATTACAAATGATTATGAAATTCTCTTGCGTATTTAATAAACGCGGCTATGCTACTTGACACGACGTCATTGCTAAATTATTTATTTTATGCATTTATTATTAATTAAGAATCATGACAGGACTTGAAATTAATTAATGCGGGCGCGGGACTCTAAATGCTTAATACTCTACGTAAGACGCGGTGCCATTATTAAATTACTTATTTATGCCTGTATTAATGTTTTATTCGCTGCATTTTATTATAAAAATCCCTAAAATTAGTTTACAAAATTAGTGCAATTTTGTAGTTAATGACTGGACGGGAGGGTCAAAATTGGGTGTCAACAGGGGCCCTGTCCCGTCATAGGTGTTGTTACATTCTTAGAGGTCTGTAGTACTGTTGTGGGCAGGGTTTGTAAAAGGGATGTAACTGTTCAAATATTTCTGTATATATGCAAGAAGGCAACCGTTTTGGTTGGCATGTTTTATTATCTTATCTCTTGTTTCATATCTGTATGTTTTATATTCCGATTTCTCGATGTATGACTACTTGGGTGCGGGTAAGGCACGATCACGATCCGGCAACGTCGTGGCGATTCGGATCGAGAAACAAGAGAGTTCGGCACGACGGAGTCGGGTTGAGGACGTGTGCGGGTCAACCGTAACTTCGGATTGAGGTCGATTAGGTGGTCCCGCCAGGTGGTAGGGTCACGAGGGTGCTAGGCCCACGTTTAAGTAACCATCGTATGAGTTCGTGGATATGTTCGACCAGAAGCGGATCGTGAGGGCCGGGAATGGCCTTAAAGGAAATTGAGGCTAGTAAGATGACCAAGTTTGGAGGTAGTGACTCCAGAGATTGTGGAAACTGAAGCGATGACTGAAGTATGGTACGTATACTAGAAGAGTTCAAGTGTTCGAGAAGAGTACGACGAGTGAGGAAAGAAGTGAACGTGTATTAGCAGAATAAAAGAGATTATTTTGTTGTGAAGTGAAGATGCGAAGGGAGTATCCATTAGACCAGGGTGGAAGCTTTTGATGTAGGAGTGATTCCTCGTGGGCTTGAATTAAGTAATTGCGCGGGTGTTATTTTGTGGCCAGGTGTGGCATTGGCAACTTGTTAAGAGAAACTTTATCGTTATCCGTCGTGAGAAGGAACATTCGGGACGAATGTTTCTAAGAAGGGAAGGATGTTATACCCCGTATTTCGAGAGTATGTACGTGAGGGCGTACGTACAAAAGTTTAAGCCTTAAGTAGGCAAAGTGGCGAAATTTGTGCACAACTTGCGAAAAGAATCGTTTTCCGACGAAACGTTTTCCGGACTTTGCGAAGGGAAAATTACGGCTATGTCATTTATTATTTTTGCGGATTTTTTCGAGAGATGAAATATTTTGGACCAACGGGAGGGTGACACTTGTCACCCTCAAGTTGACGAAACTTGGGCGTTTTTCTTGCCTTTTCTTTGGTCAAGGATTAGGTAGGATATTTGTGTGGTAGATTGATAAGGTGGGACCCACACACACATGTCCAAATCCTCACCCTCCACTTGCCCCCCACTTGGCTTAATCTTGGTCATTGAATGTCCTATAAATACCCCTCCAATGCAAGACTAAATCTTCATCCAAAAATCATTTTCCAAGTCTCAAAAACCCCTCCCCCTAAAGTGTAGTATTCGTCCAAGTCCTCCCTCCCCTTGTGAGCCTTGGCGAAACCAACCTCCCTTGCCTAGTTTTTTTCGTATAATACTCCCCCCCCCCCTTGGTAGAAACATACTCTCCAAGTATTGTTACTATTCCCAAATACCTTGTAGTATTCCAAGGTTACACCTATACTAAAAGCCCAGAAATACTATTATACTTCCTTTAGCCACTAAACGAAACCCTAAGGAAATCTTCATAGCGAGTTGAAGTATTAAGAAGAAGTTGCGTAGAACTTCTAAGGGTTGTTTGGAGCGTTTTGCTAATAGTCGATAATCGTCGCGAGGTATGTGATTCTTCCTATACTCTTGAGCATGATATTTTAAAAGTATATATATATATATATAGTACGGTAGACGTACGTGTGATTAACTGAACGTAGTTTTACGGCAATGTCTTTTGACTTAAGCCTGAATAATAAGAATCTTGAAGTATTTCAAAAGAATTAAGAACCGTTTTTTAAAGAAGAGTAATACTTGGTTTTGAAAGCTTAAGTTATACTAGCTTTATGGGAAGTTAGGTATAACGACTTAAGAGAGATAAAAGGAACGGTTGACTTAATTAAATTGATTTTAAAGTCTGTTAAAGTGTGAAACCTCATTCGTGAGTAATGAGTACTTGGTTTTTAAAAGGAATAATGTTTCTTGATTTGGAAATCAGAATAAGTATCGAACAAACCACTGCAGCGCTAATAAAGGGAAATGTATTGAATAATTAAGTATTATTAAAACCAGTAGAAACCTCCATCTGCATAGAAGCTAAGATGAGACAAAATGATATTACATTTCCTAGATCATGGCTGCTTTTATAAAATTGTTATAAACAAGAATAACCTACTCACACATAAGGCTTATTGTTTTAAAAGAGAGTACGTTATTTGATTAAAACTATAAACTATGAAATCTTTCGAAACTAAAAGACTTGAGTATCTGAAGTTAGGCAAACTTGAACTTTTGAAAAGAATGTTGTTACTTGACGTTGTTCTAAAAAGTGTAAGCCACTTGGTTCAAAAATAGTGTAAAGTACTTGATTTTAAAACATGAACGTATTTGGTACTACGGATACTAGTATCGAGTTGTTTTTACGTAAAAAGAGGTCTTTTTGAAAGGATTAATGTATGTAGTACTTTGGGGTTAAAACACGGATTTGTTGTAATAAAATAAGAGTCTATAAGTATGTTGAATTTGCCTATGCTTGTGGTAATAGCCTTTGTTGTGCAAGTGTTGTATTTCTGTGCTACCGCATCTCTCGTTGGAGGGCCGGCTATCTGACTGATTGATGGATATACTGACACGATGGGTGGCCCACGGGTATGCTTCCACTATATCGGTCCTTTTGGACATACTGACACGATGGGTGGCCCACGGGTATGCTTCCATTAGGAGTGTGATGTTGTTGTTGTTACATGGACATGTCTGCACCGATGAAGAATTCCGGGGCATGCGGCCATGCGGCGGGTTAATCACCCGTTATATTGTTATCATTGTTACATGGACGTATGCGCGATGAAGAATTAGGGGCATGCGGCACGTCTGGCGGGTTAATCACCCGGTACATTGTTATCATTGTTACATGGACATGTCTGCATCGATGAAGAATTCCGGGGGCATGCGGCTGTCACGACCCGACCGGGCGTGGCGGTGCCTACAGGCACCCTTACAGTAAACATCGAGAGATAATCGTGGAACATACATGAAACTTATAAAATAAAGCAGCGAGAAATAAACAACGTGTCACCGATAGGCTACCTTCCCGGACGCATACATGAGCAGCGGTTGCCTCGCTTTCTTTACAAAGCAGACTCCACAATATGTGACTACGGACCTCAAGAGTTTTAACATACTTGTGTGGCGGACGGGGCCCCGCCATACCCTGAATATACATAGCCATGACAACTCCGAACATCGGAGCCATCTAAAATCTTGAACCAGGATCCTAAGCTCGCGGATCCACATCGTAATACCTAAACTGCGGACATGAACGCGGCCCGAAGAAGTCGATAACAGTACGAATATGGAACGAAATAACGTGCAAGAATCAAATCATAAGCGTACAAAGAACGCCCTTTTAACTCACGAAATCAATCATATATTAAGTTCCTTTCCTTCTTTCGATAAAATTTAACAACATATTCTTACATACTTACTTAAGAGCTTAATCCACCTTTTTCACATAACTTACATATCTTACATAACATAATCCGCCCGTTTGCGGGACACGGTGTCTTGATGAATCATGTGACATAATCCGCCCGCTGTGGGGCTCGATGTCTTGTGGAATCATATAACATAATCCGGCCCTTTGTGGGGCTCGGTGTACTGTAGAATCATGTAGCATAATTCGGCCCGCCTGTGGGGCTCGGTGTACTGTGGAATCATGTAGCATAATCCGGCCCGCCTGTGGGGCTCGGTGTAAGATGACGTAACCCGGCCTATGTGTAGGCTCGGGGTAATATGGCATAATCCGGCCTATGTGTAGGCTCGGTGTATCTCATAACGTGTCCGCCTATTTGTAGGCTCGGTGTATTTCATAACGCATGTCAGGCCTATGTGTAGGCTCGGTGTGATTTTCCTTACATAACATTTTAAAACGTATTGTTACCTCTTCTTAAGTCGTTGTAACAACTTCCCATAAAGCTATTATAACAACCTTTCATTTTAGAGAACTCAAGGCACTTTTGTTCTTACAACATTAGGGAAACTAGACCCAAAAATACCACGTACATACGTACTTAACAGAATCATAAACTTCTTTCTTTTTAAAACTCAAGTCACATACTCTTAAAATCATGTCATCAATACTTTTAGAAATCAAGTCCACAACTTGAAAAATAAAGTTTCATAATCCTTAGAAGACAACCAAAGTTCATAGTCTTAAAACCTTATATCATACATTCTTTAAAATCCACTTACTTATACTTATACAAAACAAATATAAAGTTCCATACACTTCCAAAACCAAGTAACTTATTCTCTTAAAACCATATAACTTTCACTTTTAAAAATCAATCCACACATATAAATTCAAGTCATTTTTGAACGTAAAATCCACTTACTTACTTTAAATAAATCAAGACACATAGTTTTAAATCAAATCTCATATTTTCCTAACCATTCTTACCAACATCTCCCATAAGACTTGGTAAGGACTTAGGACAATTTAACATACTTATAACTTAGGATAACTTAGACATAACCCTTACGTAGAGTAAATCAACATACATACTTCTTAACTTCTAAGAATAGAAGGAATCATGAAATAATACCACATGTATATTCCATACATAGAACCATGTCTAAAGAAGGAAGAGGTTCACATACCGCGACGATTATCGACAAGTAGCAAAAAGCTCCAAAGTACTTCCACCGAGCTATTCCATTCTTCAAGTAGGATACGCTATACCTAGTACATCAACCTATAATGGTCACCATACGTCCATTAACTTCTTACTTCACACGTAGAATATTTTAGGTGCTAAGTCGCTAAATTCTACGGAAAATCTGACAAAGACCTCCTTTGTTTCTACTTACTTTGCCACCTTTTTCAAGGCCGAATACAATAATCAAACAGCCCGATTGGCTCACAATTTCTATAAGGTACTCGATACAAATGACTAACTAAACAGCCCCAATTGGCTCACAATTTAGAAAGTAGTCCAATACAAATGAAAAACAAACTAAAAAGTCCAAATTCGGCCACCTTGAGTTCAACCTTACCAATTCTTATCAAATTTCCATTTCAAACCAAATTGGTAGCATAACATGATATCAAGTCGTATTTGATTATAACAATCCATAATCTCAAGTAGGTAACATGCGACGATTTCTAATAACGACTAAATTGAAATCCAACTTAACAAGGCTTATATAACATTTGAATTTAGCTACAAGCACTCCATAATACTTATAAACTTCAACTTAACCACTTCATGCTATCAACATGTAAAGCTAACAACAACAATAATAATACATAATCTTGTAACATCTTAAAGGACAAGATTATACCTTAACGATTCTCAAACCAATATTCAACCAAGTCGTTCCTTAGCAACTTAGAGACTCTCCAAGATACTTCAATCCGCTACTGAGACCCTTAGAACCATACCAACAATTTTCCTTCAAACTCCCAACCAAAACCTAGAAAAGCCATTAGGTTTTCACCTTGCGACTAATACGAAAACTCTGTTTTTCCGGGATTTTTCTATTGAGATATACTTACATAACACTCATGAACCTTGGCTTAAAGTGGGTGATTTATTGAATGACAAACAAAAATTTTCTTGTTCAAATGAGCTCAAAGCGAGAGCTCCTAATGCCTAAGCTCGATTCTCTAAAAATTTCTAAGTGTTATGACAAGTCTTGCTACTAGTACTACTATATAGTTCAATGGAGGGTCAATATGCAAACAATTGGGTGGTTTGGATGATCTCTAATTAAAATATCAAGACTTTGAACCCTTTGACTTAGTCAATTTTGTCAAGCTAATTAATAGGAAGACTTAGTCATCTTAAGGCTATGGTCACTGACGCTTTTGGCCATGACATTTTCGTCGAGGCATAAATAAGGGGGTGACAAGTGTCGCCTCCCATTCGTCACAATAAACCGCTTTCCGACAATTTCCAATTCCCGGTAAATTTTTACACGTCTCAAATCTTAACACTTGTGAGTTCTTACTTACGTTCTTAAAACATGTCTTGTAATTACGGGGTGTAACGTTCTCCCCCCCTTAGAAACATTCGTCCTCGAATGTTCTTTCGGAGTCAAACTTATAATTAGCGACATAGTTTCCTTTCACAACCCCGTCATACCAACAATGCCACACATGGCCATAATACCTGCACACGCATACTTGTCCATCATAAGCCCAAAGAGATTATCCTTTCGCACTTCCATTCATACTAGCATACATACATAACTTCCATACCAATTCTGGCCTCAAATCTTTGAGTCACTCTATAAAACAATATAAGGCCATTTACGGCTTTCACGACTGGTTCGGTGGGCGCGTCCACGAACGTAAAACAATTAACTAGACACGGGCGCGCACCTCGTGACCACTGTCACGTGGCGGAACTACTAACAACCGATCCCACTCCATTCCGGGCCATGGGGAGACGTGCAGTCCTCAACAGGCTCGGCGTCGCACTTAACTCTTATCCTCGAGTCCGACTTAAAATCTTATTGCGAGAAAACCTTATATACCTAAGGTCTCGGCGTGTCAATATTCTTAGGCTCGCAATTTCCATGCTCCACGCCTACCTTACGATCCACCATGGCAGATGTACAAAACATCTCATAAAACCATAACCATGTTGTCTCGATCACAACAACCATTACTTACTCTATCGGACCTCATCCGTATAATTCTCTTAAGCTTACTACGCAGCCTTAATCTATTAACACGACATTAGTTAGGTTCCTTAATCATGGCTTCTTAAGGGTTCACTACCCTATCGCATGACTCATCCTTTCCCAATTACCTTAAATAAAACATAAGACCTTGGCGAAAATTCATTAACTATTCCATACCTTCCGGTATCTAGTTAGTCTTTACGATTTACGGTAATCTAAAATCATTCTAGGCAACACGCTGCGTCGACACTCGTACATAACTCCGGTATAGATGTATATCACCATACCAACTATACTACAATCATTACCAACTGAATACACAATCCACATAGTCCTTCGGGTCATTGCGCTTTCTCGTGGCGATCAACATAACTCGTTAGGGAGGAACGACCACTAACACAATTTGACTATCGCACGATCTCGAGTGAGAAGAATGAAACCAATCCTAAATGTCCTGCAGCCTCACGATTATAGATGTGGTGCACAACACACCGATAATCAAGACTCTACTGACACGATGCGTAGACACTTTCCGAGGACTAATCGCTCGATACCACTTTTGTCACGACGAGCCGGGCGTGATCGTGCCTACACAGGCACCGCTACGTAAACATCGAGAGATAATCGTGAACATACATGAAACTTATAAAATAAAGCAGCGAAATAAACAACAGTCGGTAGATAGGGCTACCTTCCCGACGTCATACATGAACGAAGCGGTTGCCTCCTTTCTTTACAAACAGACCCACATATGTGACTACGGACCTCAAGAGTTTTAACATAATTGTGTGGCGGGGCCCCGCCATACCCTGAATATACATAGCCATGACAACTCCGAACATCGAGCCATCTAAATCTTTGAACCGGGATCCTAAGCTCGCGGATCCACACCGTGTACCTAAACTGCGGACATGAACGCGGCCCCGAAGAAATTCGATTAACAACAGTACCGAATATGGAGCAGAAATAACGTGCAAGAATCAAATCATAGCGTACAAGAACGTCCTTTTAACTCCCAAATCAATCATATATTAACCGTTCCTTTCCTTCTTCGATAAGATTTAACAACATATTCTTACATACTTACTTAAGAGCTTAATCCACCTTTTCACATAACTTACATATCTTACATAACATAATCCGGCCCGTTTGCGGGACACGGTGTCTTGATGAATCATGTGACATAATCAGGCCGCTGTGGGGCTCGATTATCTTGTGGAATCATATAACATAATCCGACCGCTTTGGGGCTCGGTGTCTTGTGGAATCATGTAGCATAATCCGCCCGCTGTGGGGCTCGGTGTCTTGTGGAATCATGTAGCATAATCCGCCCGCTGTGGGGCTCGGTGTAAGATGACGTAACGCCTATGTGTAGGCTCGGGTAATATGGCATAATCCGCCTATGTGTAGGCTCGGTGTATCTCATAACGTGTCCGGCCTATTTGTAGGCTCGGTGTATTTCATAACGTGTCCGGCCTATGTGTAGGCTCGGTGTGATTTTCTTACATAACATTTTAAAGCGTATTGTTACCTCTTCTTAAGTCGTTATAACAACTTCCCATAAAGCTATTATAACAACCTTTCATTTTAGAGAACTCAAGGCACTTTTGTTCTTACAACATTAGGAAACTAGACCCAAAATACCACGTACATACGTCTTAATGTAATCATAAACTTCTTTCTTTTTAAAACTCAAGTCACATACTCTTAAAATCATGTCATCAATACTTTTAGAAATCAAGTCCACAACTTGAAAAATAAAGTTTCATAATCCTTAGAAGACAACCAAAGTTCATAGTCTTAAAACCTTATATCATACATTCTTTAAAATCCACTTACTTATACTTATACAAAACAAATATAAAGTTCCATACACTTCCAAAACCAAGTAACTTATTCTCTTAAAACCATATAACTTTCACTTTTAAAAATCAATCCCTTTTCACATATAAATTCAAGTCATTTTTGAGCGTAAAATCCACTTACTTACTTTAAATAAATCAAGACACATAGTTTTAAATCAAATCTCATATTTTCCTAACCATTCTTACCAACATCTCCCATAAGACTTGGTAAGGACTTAGGACAATTTAACATACTTATAACTTAGGATAACTTAGACATAACCCTTACGTAGAGTAAATCAACATACATACTTCTTAACTTCTAAGAATAGAAGGAATCATGAAATAATACCACATGTATATTCCATACATAGAACCATGTCTAAAGAAGGAAGAGGTTCACATACCTCGCGACGATTATCGACAAGTAGCAAAAAGCTCCAAAGTACTTCCACCTGGAGCTATTCCATTCTTCAAGTAGGATACGCTATACCTAGTACGTCAACCTATAATGGTCACCATCGTCCATTAACTTCTTACTTCATCGTAGAATATTTTAGGTGCTAAGTCGCTAAATTCTACGGAAAATCGGACGACACCTCCTTTGTTTCTACTTACTTTGCCACCTTTTTCAGGCCGAATACAATAACCAAACAGCCCCAATTGGCTCACAATTTCTATAAGGTACTCCATACAAATGACTAACTAAACCCAATTGGCTCACAATTTAGAAAGTAGTCCAATACAAATGAAAAACAAACTAAAAAGTCCAAATTCGCCACCTTGAGTTCAACCTTACCAATTCTTATCAAATTTCCATTTCAAACCAAATTGGTAGCATAACATGATATCAAGTCGTATTTGATTATAACAATCCATAATCTCAAGTAGGTAACATGCGACGATTTCTAATAACGACTAAATTGAAATCCAACTTAACAAGGCTTATATAACATTTGAATTTAGCTACAAGCACTCCATAATACTTATAAACTTCAACTTAACCACCATGCTATCAACATGTAAAGCTAACAACAACAATAATAATACATAATCTTGTAACATCTTAAAGGACAAGATTATACCTTAACGATTCTCAAACCAATCTTCAATCGAAGTCGTTCCTTAGCAACTTAGAGACTCTCCAAGATACTTCAATCCGCTACTTGAGACCCTTAGAACCATACCAACAATTTTCCTTCAAACTCCCAACCAAAACCTAGAAAAGCCATTAGGTTTTCACCTTTGCGACTAATCTGAAAACTCTCTTTTAGGGATTTTTCTATTGAGATATACTTACATAACACTCATGAACCTTGGTTTAAAGTGGGGATTTATTGACAACAAACAAAAAATTTCTTGTTCAAATGAGCTCAATGAGAGCTCCTAATGCCTAAGCTCCAATTCTCTAAAAATTTTCTAAGTGTTATGACAAGTCTTGCTACTAGTACTACTATATAGTTCAATGGAGGGTCAATATGCAAACAATTGGGTGGTTTGGATGATCTCTAATTAAAATATCAAGACTTTGAACCCTTTGACTTAGTCAATTTTGTCAAGCTAATTAATAGGAAGACTTAGTCATCTTAAGGCTATGGTCAATGACCATTTTGGCCATGACATTTTCGTCCAAGGCATAAATAAGGGGGGTGACAAGTGTCGCCCTCCCATTCGTCACAATAATACGCTTTCCGACAATTTCAAATTTCCGGTAAATTTTTACAAGTCTCAAATCTTAACACTTGTGAGTTCTTACTTACATTCTTAAAACATGTCTTGTAATTACGGGGTGTAACAGCGGCCATGCGGCGGGTTAATCACCCGGTATATTGTTATCATTGTTACATGGACATGTCTGCACCGATGAAGAATTCCGGGGGCATGCGGCCATGCGGCGGGTTAATCACCCGGTATATTGTTATCATTGTTACATGGACATGTCGGCCGTCACGATTAGGGGCATGCGGCCATGCGGCGGGTTGATCACCCGGTATATTGTTATCATTGTTACATGGACATGTCTGCATCGATGCAGAATTCCGGGGCATGCGGCCATGCGGCGGGTTGATCACCCGGTATATTGTTATCATTGTTACATGGACATATACGCCGTCAGAATTCCGGGGGCATGTGGCCATGCGGCAGGTTTGATTACCCGGTACATTGTTATTATTGTTGCATCCTGGACATGTCTACACCGATGGAGAATTCCGGGGGCATGCGACCATGATGCGAACATGATTGATGTTGTGGGCGTGAGACCCATAGTTATAATTGAGTGATGACTTTGAGGGCGTGAGTCCCTGACTTGACTGCTTTTATGTTGTGTACTTTATTTTGGTTATCATATATGTCTCCTGCTTTATATAGACTGTTATGATTTAACTACAGTATTATCAGTTTCACATACTTGGTACTGTTATCGACCTCGCCCGGGCTGCGTTCATCCGCGGTAGAGGTACATCGGTTGTCGATCCTCGCCAGGATCACAAATCAGCGTATTAGGAAGCTCGTTTCTCGGAGGCTTATCTTTTGGTATGTTACCACGAGTGCAGCAGGTTCTTGTACATTAAGGGTTATGGCGGGGCCTGTCCCGCCATAGTTGTAGTTGCATTCTTAAGTGCATGAAATCTTGTTGTGGCGGGGTTTGTAAAAAGGATTAAACTGTTCGGTTTGAAAGATTTGTATATATATATTTTATTGGAAGGTGACCGTTTTTGGTTAGCCTGTTCTTACCATATATCTTGTTTCATGTTTAAGTTTTATTTCCGCTGATTTTCTCTGATGTTGTATCACTAGGGTGCCCGGGGTAAGGCACCAGTCACGGGCCCGGGATCGGGTCGTGACACAGAGTCTCCCGGATGTCCTAATCTAGAATGCCATAAGGAAGATGAAAGACAACAAAGGTTGAGGGAACTGAGGCTGGATTATTGACGACGTTTGAATCAAAATGATCAAAGTCAAGGGAAATCCAATTGTCAGTTGTGAAACATCGCACGGAGATTAGATTATTAATGAGTTTATGGGCATGAAGAACATTTTTTTAAGATTAATGGTGGATGTGACAAGGATAGGGAGGAATGACCATAACCACATATAGAAATGCCTTGTCCACTACTAACAATAATATTCCGATTTAAATTACTCAAATTGGAATAACACGAGAGAGTAGCTTGTGATGCCGTCATGTGAGATGTGGCGCCTGTGTCCATAAACCAATTTTCGTCTGAAGTATTGAGTGATATTGTGCTCATAGCTGCCACAATGTTAGTTAGTGCATAAGTCGATATCGGGAGGGGGGCCCGTGCTGTGTAGGCCTGTTATGGACGTGGGCCAAGTATGATAGGTTGGGCCTGTCGGTTCGGAGATGGAGTCCACGAGTATGTCGTATACAGGCAAGGAGGGGAGTCCCATGATAGTAGGGCCCACACAACCCATGACAGGTAGACAACCCACAACGGAAGTTTTCGCCACTACTGCGGTCGTTGAAGGTTGTTTCTGGCCAGCGGAAACTGCCCCTTCATGCCACTATTATTGCCAGAATTTCTTTTGTCGCGACCTTTGTCGGACTTCCTGCTCCGACAGTTGTTATGGGAGGAAATAGATTGTTGCGGATCCTCTAACCGACGATTCTGGTTGCTGGACCGGGAGGCCCTACCATTAGCGGAGGGCCTGATGGTGGTGGTGAGGGCAGCGTCGGCAATGTTGGCCCGAGTGGTGTTGCTCTTGATTTTTTGGGTTTTCTCAATGATGAGCTTCGAACGGGCCTCATAAAATAGTGGTAGCGTGCATTGCTGAAGGATGGTGGCAACACAATCATATGATTCGTTCAAACCTGCAATAAGTTGCATGACCA
Organism: Przewalskia tangutica; assembly: GCA_029844215.1. Lineage (NCBI taxonomy): Eukaryota > Viridiplantae > Streptophyta > Magnoliopsida > Solanales > Solanaceae > Przewalskia > Przewalskia tangutica. The sequence continues at coordinate 134,850,547 of CM056718.1, read as the reverse complement.
ATCTGATTAGTGACTGGTGCGCCGACGTTGGAGAGTTGGTCGGCAAGTATCTTGATTTCTTTAAAATAGGTAGACACGTTTGGAAAATTGTCCTGATAAACGTCCTTGAACTGATTTTGAAGGTATAACACTCGTTGAGTTTTGTTGTCGTGGAAAATAATGTCCAAGTGTTCCCATGTTTGGCGGGAAATGACATCGGTCTCAATGATGGTGTGCAATAGATCATTAGATATCGTGATGTATATCCACTGGAGGACGACTGCGTCGAAACGACATCAGAGTACATCATCAGAAGTCGAAGTTGATGGTACGTCTGTGGACTTCGACGTGGGAGGAATGATGTGGTTGATAACTTCGTAAATACGATAATGGATCTTTAAAAGCTCCACTCACGAGGAGTATTAACCTTTTTCCATCTCAAGAGTCAGAGAGATGAAGTTTTTAATGTTGTTTACGGCAAGTGCCCGATGGAATTTGGTTTTGTCAACCATGTAACAGAATATTTCAGAGGAAGAGAGAGGGAGAATGGCCGAGAAAATTAGGGTTCCGTCGTGGGGAAAAGAGGGGGCGGCTTGGAGAGGTCGGCGACTAGTGTTCCGACGTGGGGAAAAAGGTGGCAGCCGAGAAGGTATATCTGCGGCTAGGGTATGGTTTGTAGTTTAGGCTACTGATAGCATAAAGGAATATGTTCCTCGATTTTACTGATGAATATTTTACAATATATATAAGATTACAAGAATATTTACTTTGATACAAACTAGGTAACTAATTAACTTAATTACAAAATGATTATAATTCTATCTAAAATAAAAAAATATACAATTAATTGAAAAAATATTAAGAAATATTTTATTAGATCAGACTCCTCTCCATTTTCATTGTCTCCATTTTCTCCAAGTTCTTACTTGGATGAGAGACATGACATGAATTAAAAATAATGACTTAGTTATACTTAACTAATTAGAGGCTTTAATCATGATTAGATAATAGATATTCCATATGTTTACTCCCTAAATATTTGGTTGGTCCCATATATTTAGCGACTAAGTTTATCTTTTAATATATATTAATATCACTTTGCTCAAATATTCAAGATGTAATTGCTACAGTAAATTGATCAAATTTGAATTTAGATTTCTATGCCAATTGCCATCCTGATTAATTTGACTAATTTACTGATGTCCCAATTGCCATCCTGATTTCGTCTCGTATGTTCAACCAATTTATTAGCATATTGTTCATAATATTCATATAACATTTACTGTAGCAATTACATCTTGAATATTTGAACAAAGTGGTAATATGATATAATAAAAGATAAATTTAGTGTCTGTTGGTATGACTTTTTTAAAAACCAAAAGTGCTTTTGGAGAGCCAAAAACACTTTTGATTTTTAATTGGAGTGTTTGGTTGACAAATTCAAAAGCACTTTTGGATTCCAAAAACACTTTTGGGAGAAGCTCAAAATTTGGGTTTCTTTAGTTGAACTTATTTTGATCTTCTACTTTTTTGGTTTTTATACAAAAACATTTTTTTGTTTTTTATACAAAAATATTTTTTTTATTGACAACCAAACATCTAACCACTTTTTGATAAAAAAACTCTACTTGAAAAACTCTACTCTTAAAAGCTCTTTTTAATAAGTTGTATCAAACGGGTCCCTTAGTGGCTAAATTTATGGGAATATCTATTATCTAATCATGGTTAATACCTCTAATTAACTAATTAGATCTAAACCATTAATTTTAACCCATGTCATGTGTCTCTCATCCATATAAGAACTTGGGAAAAATAGAGAGAATGAAAATGAATTTATTAAGATAAATATAAGACATGAATCAAAGTTACTAAATTTTGTCTAACCCATCACTTATACACTAGCTCCGAGTGCGGAGCCTAATTGACATGTTTTTGAAATCTCTAGACAAAAATGGGTTGTCAAATACTTTATGTACCAAAATGGGTTGTCAAATACTTTATGTATCAAAATGGGTTGTTCGTTAGTTAACCCACAAACTGAAACTCAATTTAACACCAATATTAGAGTTCGTTGGTTAATAGACGAACTGTAATTTTTATACTTCTTGGATCATCACAGTTTGTGTATCAAGGGGCGACGTTAACATTGGCATTAACATGAGTTGCAGTTCATGATTAACCAACGAACAACCTATTTTGGTACATAAAATATTTGACAACCCATTTTTGTTTATAGGTGTTAATGTTGGGTTTGGTGTTGTGACATTTTTCTCAACATATCATTTAAGTGCTAAGTTAAAATTCAGAAATGTTGGAACAAATGTCACAACATTCGGATCAACATTTCTATGACAAACAATTTTGTCTTACTTCACGGACTGAAGCAATTCTCGTAGTATTTTTACCACGATGGTAAAGTGACTTGACAAGGTGATTAGGAGCTGATAAAAAACGTGGGAAGAACAAGTCAAAGTCATTGCTATGCTTGGAGAACGAGTCCAAAAAGTTAGAGGATATTGCTCCATGATCTTCTCCAACAAACTTTATCAGTTGTCCACCTTTCCCTCAACCTCTACAACAAGTTGATGAGCTTTTCAAGAAATACTCTCTACTATAAATAAAGATGAAAGAAGAGTGAATCGATATCCAGAATCAAATTGCAAAAATATCAAGAGAGCTCTCGAGAATTCATCTCAGAAAACTGGATCGCAAGTGTTGCCTGAGCGTGTCGACAACATTTTGTCTAACATTATAATTGCTGCTTAGATTCTAGATTTGTTCTTTATTGAAGAAATTATAATGAGATGTTGTATATGTCTATTTAGGTAGATTTTTCAGGCAGAAGTCATCTAAGACTTCAACTTTTTAATTCCTTTTGTTTTATTTTGTAAAATTGTAAAAGAAGGAATTTATTCAATTGCATATAAATATATACAATATATTCGATCACCGACTTACATAAGTTATATAATCAATATAACATATGTAAATATTAAATCGTTGTATTCTTTATTATTTCCTCTGCAATTTACTCTTCAAAGATTTTTCTGTTTTGGCGAAGTGTTGTCACTTGTGACTGACAACATTGTTGCCGATATTTGCAAACTGTATTGACATTCGATTTATTTTTACTTTCAGTTTGTTTTTATTTTCATAGCATACCCTGAGACTCAACAAGTGGTATCAGAGCCAACATTTAACACAATAAGTGTTTGGTCTTGTTATTCAAAGATATGGATCTGGCTAATTCAAATATTGATAGACTTCCCATTTTAGATGGTATAAATTATGCATATTGGAAGATTCGCCTACGTTCTCACATCAAATCAATTGATGTTAGGACATGGAGATCTATAACCAATGAGTATGTTGTTTCAATGTTGCCGTCGGATGAGGAAGATGTCATTCTTGTTAAATCTGAATCCGAATGGATGGCGAAAGAAACCAATAATGCCAGCTTTAACGAAAAGGCCTTAAATGCAATTTTTGGATGGATTGATCTTTACATATTCAAACTCATTCAAAACTGCCCAACGGCTAAAGATACATGAGATACTTTACAAATTCATTGTGAAGGTAGCTCAAGTGTTCGTCGAACTATGCTACGTGTTACACCTCGTAAGTTTAAGGCAATAATTAAGAACGTCATTAAGCAAGTAAGATTCGAATATTAGATATAAAGTATAATTACATATGTTAATACGGAAATTAGTATACAAAAGGATGTGAGTCCGATTTTTTTTTTGGTTACAACGAGCGTGACAATGGAAATTGAAAATGATAGTTGTATATTCCCATTATGGATTAGTAACGTATTATTATAAGTTATGACGACGAGGATACGAGGTCATATGGAATTTTCAAGACTTGAAAGAAGTGGGATGTAAGAGTAGTTAATTAGGAAAATTGGACCTATGTGTAAATTTAAATTTCAGGTTTCTTCTTAAACTTATTAACCTTTCCACTCCTCATTCTCACATTCCATCTTCAAAAATACAAATCCCTCACCCTCTCTTCTCTTCACCATAGCTGAGACCCACCCCTAATCTATAGCCAAGGATTGAAGTTTTTCATCTTTTTTCTTCCTAGATTAATTCCTCCATAATTCTAAGCCAAGTTTTAACACCCAAACCAGTGAGTTGTCGCAGACTGCTGGCCGAAATTCCAAGCCCAAAAACGTTGATTTTTTAGACGAATTTGAGGGAGAAAAACATGTATGAATGAGAGATTAACATGGTGGAATTCATGCATGTCAATTTGGAGTGAAAAAAGTGATAAATAATTGATGCCAAAACTGGGCAGTAGACCGTGATTGAGGACTGTTTTTGGGCAATTAAAGATATGAAATTCTTCTTCTTAATGATATAATTGGAGTGCATGTTATTAGAATTAAGGAAATTAATTTGTGATTAAGAGAAGATTGGGATTAAAACATGCATGTGATTTTTGTAATGTTGTTGGATCAATTTTGGAAATAATTTTACCAATTTTAGAGTTGTTGTGTTCTATTGTTATGTTATTATTGTCCCCATTAGTTATATATTAAAGTGAAGGAAATCTTGATACTTAAAAGTTGTAGATTGGTTGTATGGAAGTATTGAAATATGAATTGGATTCTAAGGAATTAAGAAAGGAATTGGTTTTGTGGATATTGTCGCGTCAAGGAATTAAAGTGTAAAGAGGGTGTTATGTTGCAAACTAGAGGGCTTGCACCTTTGATTGTTGTATTCCATAAAGTTAAGGAGAAAGAATGCATAACGGATGTGTAAGTAGAGTATATGGATTGATGTTGTGATATTTTGGAATTGTGACTTGTTAATTGGTATTGTTGGCTTTGTTTGAAAGTGGTGGATTTGCATATAAATAGGGGAAGTGCTGCCCGAATTTTTATAGAATAAAAAGTTGTCATTCAATATAATTTACGTTAGAAATCATAGAATTGATGGACGTATTACCCTTTATTATAGGTTGAAGTATTAGACGAGACGTGTTCTAATATTGAGTTGGCTAGTTCGACTAAAAGGTATGTGAAACTCTTCCTTCTTTCTTTTGGCATGATTTAATGAAAGTAGGACGGACGTACATGATTTCTACACAGTCTATTTCCTAAAGATATTAGTCATGAGAAATGTCTATGATTTTTCAGTAAAGATTTTATTATGATAATTTAATTTGCATATGGTTTCTCATGATATGATAAGTGCCTTGATTTTTCAAAAGATGATTTAAAATGATATATGATATGATATTGCCTTTTCATTTATTCCACTGAGAGTCAAAATGATGATTTAACTTGTATTAGTTACTCATGATACTCTAATCGTGCTGGATATGATTATATGAATTCACCGAGTCCCATAATGGGTCGGAATACGTTATATGTACATATATGATGATGATGAGCTCACCGAGTCCCAGAATGGGTCGGGATACGTTATATGGACAGGTATTCATGACATGATGACTCCATCGAGTCCCATAAATGGGCCGAGATACGTTATATTGATAATTCCATCGAGTCCCTCACTAAAGAGCCGAGATACGTTATATTGAGGATTCCATCGAGTCCCTCAGTAGAGTGCCGAGATACGTTATAGTGATGATTCTATGGGTAGGCATCCATGATTTTGATATGACTCTCATTTTTATATGACACACTTGTATTGGTATTTTGGTTATCATATTTGTCTCATGTTATTTTCTGGCCTGTTATGATCTTGCCTCTGATGCTTCATGTTTTACATACTCGAGACATTATTTAGATCGACCCCTTTCCTCGAGTGCGTTAAATGCCTGTAGGTATAGGTTCTCAGTTTAGTGATCCTCAGGCATAGGACTCCTACTCAGCTAGTTGGAAAGCTCCTTTGATTCAGAGCTTTGTCATTTTGGTACATAGCCCTATTATTTTGACTCATGAATATTTAGGGGCACGACGGGGCCCTGTCCCGTCATATGTCGTTATCCTTCTCATAGAGGTCTGTAGACAGTTGTGGGTTGGTCATATGAGGATTGTAGTTATGTTTTGTTCAGCTGTACTATTGTATTTCGTTTTGAGATGTTCCCGTATATAGTAGCGACGCGTAAACTGCGTTCTGTTATATTTGCTTAGATGTGACTCCTCAGGAGACAGAGTTATTTGTGTGTAAAGGCAGTCTTGCCGGCTTGCCTATTCAGACATATGTTATGATTGCGGCGTTATGTTGCCGAATTTCATATTGTCCTTAGTGTCAGTCTGATTTGACAGGTTAGTATAATGGCGTTATTAGGGCGTTTAGTCGCGGCCCGTCGGCTCGGGTCGTGACACTACGCATGCTCATGACCAAATATGAATGTTTAAGGATGGAAGAAGCGGATGATATTAAATATTATTTTGAAAATTTAATTGACATCTCTAATGAATGCCAAGTGCTTGGTGAACCATTAACCAACACCCAACTTGTTGAAAAGGCTCTCCGTTCTCTTCCTGAAAAGTTTAATATAAAGATTTGTGTCATTGAAGATGTTCACAATCTTGCTACTATGGACCTTCATACCTTGATGAGCATTCTCAAAACCTATGATATGAACATTGAGAATCAAATGGAACTATATAAGAGCAAGAATGTGACACTCCTCGGAGAATCAAATCAATGAAGAGGATGAGAATCTTGAAGAACTTGGAAAGGTGCTAATGTTGCCTTACTCACTCGAAAATACAATTCAATGGTGAGGAAGTTCAACAATGAGAGAAATCAATCTAAATCTAAACAACATCAAAACTAAGACTTCAATCAAAAGCCCACCAAGTTCCTTCCAAGTACTCAAAAAGGAAGTTCACTAAGAAGAACCAATTCAGATCGCACCAAATTTGATCCCAAACAACTAGAGTCTATGCAATGTCATGCATGCTCAGGTTGGGGTTATTATGCTAATGAATGTGCAAACACTCTTAGAAAATTTGGTAAGAATATGTGGGTCTTGCTTAGTGACAATAAAAGAGATCAAGAAGTTGAATCACAAGCAATGCTGACCACTGTTTACAAACAGTCTTTGTCTGATAATGAAGATGTCGTATGTAATGTTATCTCAGATGTCACGACATTTCAAGCAACATCTGCAACAACATCTTCATCTCCAACAACATCTTCATCTCTAGAAACATCCAAAAGATACATATTATCTAACTATCCTGATGTAAATTGCTTTAGATGTTCCTGGATTTCCAACTTTAAAAAATGTCTTACACGTTGAGGTTTTAATGGCTAATTTAATTAGTATTAGTAAATTTTGTGATGACAATCTTGAGGTAACGCTTGTAAAGTTACGAATGAAGCTAATGAATATGTCTTGTCAGGTACTAGAAAAAGTGATAATTGATATCTTGTTGCATGGCAAGAAACATAGAATAATATTAAGATCGACGACACAACACTATGACTTCAAAAGTTGGGGCATGTCAACTACCGTAATCTGGAAAATTGATCTCATATAAAGCGGTCAGAGGCTTACTCAATCTTAGCCATAAAGGTAAGAAATCTGTGAAGATTTTCTAAAAGGTAAGTAAACCCGTGTTTCCCATAATGTTGTCCAGAATGATGGACAACATTCAGATATGTCTCACTATTTTCAATTATTGTACATGGATCTTATGGGTCCAATTGAGGTAGACAGTTTAGGAGGCATGAGGTATTCCTATGTGATAGTATACAATTTTTCTAGATAATCTTGGATATATTTTTTGAAAGAAAAATCACAAACTTTTGACATGTTTAAAATTTTGCACTCTAGAATTAGGAATTTGTTATATTCTCTTATTTTTTGGATTAGACCCGACCATGAAAAAGAACTTGAAAATAGCTCATTCATAAAATTTTGTGAGAAAAGGAGAATTTTCCATGAGTTTTCTGCTCTCAAAACTCCTCAACAGAATGGGGTAGCAGAAAGGAAGAATAGAACATTGCAAGAAATGGCTAGAGTTATGCTTAGTTCTAAAAAATTATCAAAATATTTTTGGGCTGAAGCCTTAAATACTACTTGTCAAATCACTAACAGAGTCTACCTAAGGCCTGGAACAAAAATGGCACCCTATGAGATTATAAATGGAAAGAAACCTAACTTGCGTTACTTTCATGTTTTTGGATGTATTTGTTACATTTTAAATAATAGAGATCAATTGAAAAAGATTGACTCTAAGAGTGACAAATTAATTTTTGTTGGTTATTCCCAAAATAGTCATGCATACCGAGTGTACAATCTAAGGACCAAAACTGTACAAGAGTCTATAAATATTATTTTTGATGATGTTTATGATCTTACAAGAAATACAATTAAAAACAACACTATAGTTTTAGTGGAAAATGTGCAAACTGCTGAAGAACCAGATGTTGCCCCAAATGTTACCACATCCGAAACAATATTTGAACTTGAACCAGAGATCACATAAGGTGTGGATGAGCAGTCAAATGTTGAATTTCTAGATGAAGTTCGAAGGGACCCCTCATCAAGGATTAGGAAGAATCATCCAATAGTTCAGGTGATATGGGGAGTTTTTGAGGGAATTAGAACAAGAGGGAAAAACCATTCAATTACAGAGATATGGTAAGGTATGTGTGTATGTCTACATATACCAAAAAGGTTAGTCTTTCTTATTTTATATCTACTTTAGAATCAAAAAATATTTTAGAAGCACTTAAAGATGATTTTTGGGTTCAATCAATGCAAGAAGAGCTTGAATAATTTTATCGAAATGAAGTCTGAGACTTAATTCCACGTCCAAATAATACAAATGTAATTGAAACTAAGTGGATTTTTAAAAATAAATCGGGAATCGTTGTTAGAAACAAAGCTCGCCTAGTTGCACAAGACTATACTCAGGTTGAAGGAATCGATTATGACGAAACCTTCGCACCTGTGGCTATAATTGAATCAATTAGACTGCTTCTTGTCATTTCCTGCTTTCTAAAAATTACTTTACACCAAATGGATGTAAAAGGTGCATTCTTAAATGGTTTTCTAGATAGGGAAGTCTATGTTAAACAACCAAAAGGATTTGAAGATCCTTGACATCCACACTATGTATACAAGCTCAAAAATACTTTGTATGAATTGAAACAAGGTCCTCGTGCATGGTATGATCGTTTAACTAACTTTATCTTGAATTTGGTTTTAACCGTGGTGAAGGTGATCGTACTTTATTCATTAAACATCATGCTGTAAATATTATTATTGCTCAACTATGTAGATGACATAGTTTTTGGTTCGACCTCACTGTCTTACCTAACAACATTTGTTGAAGCAATGTCATCAACATTTGAGATGAACATGATTGAGGAACTAACTTTTTTCTTAGAAATTTATCGTTTGTTGTAATTTAATTATTTAATTTTGTGTGATCATAGAAATAATTAGGCTTTTAATGGATAAGTTAACAGGGTAGTTAAAATTGGAAATCCTCCACTAGTTATCTACTTTTAGGCTCGTCATGCATGTTCAAAACGTTCAAAACAATTTGGTCATCTTTTATTTGCATTATTAATCATACCGACAAGGTTTTATTTTTATCCAATTTGGCGATTAAAAATGACTTCCATAAAAATCATTTTGTTGCATTACAAATAATTTGCTTTTCTCATCGGTTGCAAAATATGTATTTTATAAATAATACCATACAAATGCTTTTTATCCAAAAAAAAAATCAACTTTGCATGTATTTTATAAACAATGCCACAAATGCATACTTTTATTCAAAATCAACTTTACATGCATCTTTACGTGGTAAAATCTTTACATTGGTAAAATGCATCTTTTAAATAATTACTTGCAACATCTTTTAACTATATATATTTTTAAACATGCATTTTTCTTTAGCATGATAATTAACCTGATTTTGATCGGATAACCGCAAGTTAGCGGATCGTAAAGGATGCATAACACATTTTTTTTAGGATAATAGAGAATCCTTGCCCAAAATCTCATAGTTTAGCAGACCATTAATCGAAGTTAATTTTTAGTATTTATATTAACATTTAGGTGTCCTAATTCACCTTAGAATAAGGTGGCGACTCCTCAACAACTTTATTAACTCAGGGAAACGTCTATACGTCGTGACTGTGTCGATTCCCCTTTCTTCGGAATAGGGGCGGTAAAAATATGGGAGCGTACACAAGGTTCACATAGTTTCCCTATCCCGGATCAAGTACATGGTCTAATTAACCCAATAATGAGGTGAATTGTAGGCTCTAAATACGATAAACCTAGAGATAGGAAAGCAATAGCAAAATTAGTTGTTGTGGAGGGTTTGTCTTTTTCATTTCATTCCTCTCCTGGTTTTATTCAGTATATTAGAGAAATGTATAATCCTGCTTTTAACGATTTTCCTAGATCACTGTTAGGAGAGATGTTTTTAAATTTGCACATGAATATCAACAATATTTACATTATTCATTATATCATTTTCCTGACAAAGTATCTATCACGTCTGATATATGTCGTAGTACTAACAGTCATTATTATTTAACGGTAACATGTCATTGGATAGATTATAAATGATTTATGCAAAACATATTTTAGCGTATAGATATATAGATAGTAGGCACACTGGTAATTTTTTTCAGAAAATATTTATTCAGTTTGTGATTATTATGACATAACTGATAAAATTATGACTATTACATTAGATAACGTTTCTTCTAATAATTATGATATTAGACTTTTAAAATAAGTTTTAACTCCATTTTTTTCAAATCATTTTCATATAAAATGTGCATGCCATATTTATAACTTACATGTAAATGATGGTCTATCACTTTTGAAGACATTCTTAATAAAATATAATCTGCTATAAACTATATTTTTAGAATTTAATAGAATACAACGAAAAAAAGAATATAAAAAAATTTGTCACTATTGCGGACTACCTTATAGAAAAATTTCCGAAGAAGTAGCCATTATGTGGAATTCTTTATACGATCAACTACTTGTTGCTTATTATTATAGAAGACCTATAACTTTATTTTTTAACGCCCATAACCGAAATCATACTAATATGGTTGTAGATTCCGATTGAGATTCAATTTCATAACTTACTGTATTTTTAGAAGAAAAAAATCAAGCTACTAAAGAATTTTCCGGTATTTATTATCCTATTATTTTAACAATGTTATTTTATATAGCTCTAATATTTTTATTACTTAATGAATATATGAAAAACCCAGATTAAAAGGCACTTATTAAAAAAATATTTTATTCCTATTTCCACTATTTATATTATTGGTGTTGTATTAAATCTGATTATTAAAATGGACGGTTGTAAATCACTTATTGAAACTATATATGATTGTATATCAGTACTTCCACCTCCAACTCTCAAAAATTCAAATGACTCACTATCTATTGAAACAAACTAAAGAAGAAGTATTGTCTAACATACGAGATGAATGCAAAACAGTATATAGGTATTACCAATAAGAAAGTGCTAGCAACTAACTAAGTTAGCGAGTTTGATGTTTTTGTTTTGCAGGGTGTTGTACCGTACCAAGCAGTTCTCAATGAAGAAGGACGTGAAGACTTGCTGAAATACTAGAGGGAGAAAGAGAAGATATTTCTGAAAACCTGATCCCGTCCCGCCCCGATATTACCGGTCCCCTTTTTCGATGGGATCGGGATGAGACATCGGCAAAACCCACCAGTCTCGGCCCGCCAGTCATGCCTGATACCGATCCCACCCTACCACCATCTTGCCGGGACCCGCCCTGCTCCGTACCCGCCCCGTTGGCCACCCCTAAACCATAAGTTGTGGGCCAAATATAACACTCATTTGTCTTGTAGAGGCAACTGTTTTTTTTTTTTAAAGAATTGTTTTTCTTCTTTGGTATTTTCAAGTTTCAAATGAAACTAAAATGACTTGCCGATTTGTTGGAAAAAGTGCGCGTAAATTTTAGCAAACTTAGTTTGTTTGTTTGAAAAAAAAAAAGATTTTCAAAGAAACTTGAAAATATTTTCCCAAAGTTTGAAAAAGAAAACCAAATCAAACTAAAATAAAAAAAAAATGAATTTTGCAAAGAATTTTAACCAATTCATCAACAAAAGAAGCTCACTCTACCTAGAAAACAATTAAAGATAATTTTTCTATTGTTGTCAAGTTTTTCTTTTGTAAAACATTTAAAAAAGAATATCCAAATAAATATTGTATTATGGAGCTTAAAGTATCAACGGAATCATTCATCAAATAAATATTTATTACATGAAAGTAGCCAAGTTAGTGTGATGGCGCGGGGCCATGGTCGCGAGTTCGATCCTGCATCGCATAAACCTGGTTGGCGCATCGCACATGGCTTGCCAAGTGTGGTTTACATGGCGGCGTGGTTTGCGTGCTTGCGTCGGTCAGGGTTTCTGTCTTGTATTTCGAAAGAAAGCGGTGCGAGATTCGCCGTCAAAAAAAAAAAAAAAAAAAAAAAAATAAATAAATATTTATTAATGTATGAAGTACTTCAGGGAAGTGTATATGTTTATGTTAGTACGACCAACATATTAATGTTTGATCATGGTCAATAGAATTCTTAAAATACATTGTATAAAGAAGTTACCGGAGATAAATAATTAGCAGCTTTCAAGAAGTTACCTGTCAAATCTAAAAATACAAGGGTATATATATTGATGTATTCTTTTGTTTTTACTGTATTCGAGCTCCAAACATATCACTGGTGGTGGCATAATGACCATATCTGAAACTAAGCTCCGGCACCATCAGATCTGAAACCAAATAAAATGACCACGCCAGCCATATTTGCAACAGAAGAAATAATAGGTCGCCAGAGTTGCTTTGTCAGGCGAAGCAGCAACGATGAGGGGTAAATAGAGAAAACAAATTAGGATGATCGCATACTACCAAGAAAACTAATAGAGAATAAAACGAGAAAAGAGAAGTCCCATTAGGTGATTGAGTAGCAAAGACAAAAAAGGAAAGACTTTTCATAAAACCAAAGAAATTATTTTTTCTTCTACCTTTCACACCACTAAAGTCCTAGAGAGATAGAGTTAATAGACAGAGAGAAAGGAGAGAACCCAGAAAACCAAATTATGTGGTGCGTTATCTTGAAATATCTGCCTTCCGGGTCTGTACATTCCGGGCTCCCGAATGTGCTTTGATAAAGAAATCTACAAGCATTTCAAAAGAGTCAATAGAGTTCTTTGGCAAGAGGGAATACCATGTTAGTGCTCCTTTCGACAATTTTTTGTTGAATTATTTAGTAACATCGACTTGATTTCATTAAGCCTCAAATCATTCAATTTGACGGCGGCCGTGTAGGCCATTATGTGCTCCTGTGGATTTGTCATCCCGTCGTATTTTTAAACATCTAGCATTTTAAACCTTTTCGGAATCAATTTCGGCGCAACACTAGAATTATACGGCAAGTGAATGTATTTCTTTGAATCTGGACTCTTCAAAATCGGTGGTGCCCCCAAAGGCATTTTTTGTTACTGAATCATGACCTAGGCGGAACACGACACTCGGTGCCTAGCTGCATGTGATCGTGCGAATCACATGGCTTAATTGTCGACATGGGTATCAAATATACACTAAATATGATAATGAAAACATATAAATCAAAATACAGAGTTTATTGTCTAAAAACATATCGCGGAAATATTTTGAAAATATAATAAGTCTGAAAATCACTACTGACATGACTGACATGACATGTACATGACTAGTCTATGAAACATCTAAAACATGAGTTTGTAAAATTATTTACTAGGATAAGGCCCTGACATCCGTTAATAAAATATAATATCATAAGATAACTAGACTTACACCACGAATGAGATGAGACTCACCGAAATAGCTGATATTGAAGTTGTCCTATTGAGCAGATCAATCTCCTTAAAACTCAGCACCTGCACCGTGAAGTGCATGCCCCATGCAAAGGGACGTTAGTACATTTGAATTGTACCGTATGTAAAACAACTGAAAGAATAAGAAGTTACATAAAATATTAGGAACATGAAACTGAAAATGAAAACATGAACATGAGTATAATAACATGAGTGAAGTCTGAAAATTGTATATCTGTGGGAGATCATTAACAAAAGCGAGATGAACCACAACGTGTGAACGTGGAGTCTGATCTCTGCGCGATCAACTAATATATCTCGTACTTTGTCAGAGTATGAGACATGACCATGAACATGATGCATCTGATAAATAATCTAAAGGTATCGTCCTCTGGTGGAGCGACCTTTAACCTATGTTGGCATACGTAGCCTTCTCGGTAATCTGTGCAACTCTCAAAATATATACTTGAAAATAGTTGGCTTGGAAGCCCATGAATTACATGAAATAACTTGAAATCATAACTTGTAAATTTTATAACTTAACATGTGAAGAATACATAATATAACTTGTATAAATCATGAGAAAGATATATGGCTCACGTTGAGTGATAAATGTTGAGTCCCGGGGATATGTATAAGTAAGATTAAAATCGAAACAACAAGAATAACTGAAATAGTTTCTGGATGTTGCATCAACATTGGTGACAACATCTGACAAAAAAAAAATCTTTAAAGAGTAATTGCAACGAAAAATTAAAAGACACAAATGTTTATATTTTCAAGGGTATATATTAATATATCCCTTGATGGTCGATGATCAAAAGAATTGTATATATATTATATACAATTACAAATGAATTTTTTTTTTACCAGTTGAGCGTTACCAACGAAAAAGAAATTACAAACAAAAATGAAGTCGCAGATGACTTCGCCTAAGTTAAAAAGTCTAAAAAGACAAATGCAACATCATCACCACAATTGCTTTACAATAAGCTTAATCTAGAATAGAGATAGCAATTGTAGTGTGGGACAGATGTTGCTAAAAGACTTAGGCTAAAATATTGATCCAGATTTCTGAAGCGAAATCTCGAGAGCTCTCTTGGTATTTTTACATTTTGATTCTGGATAACAATACTCTGAAGTTCCTCCTCTATTTATAGTGTGGAACTTCCTTGAAACTCTCACTGGTTGGTTGTGGAAGTTGAGAGAAAGAGGGCAGCAACTTGGACCTCTTACAACTCCTTGAATTTCTCAACAGCTTTGACTTGGTCTCCAAGTTGCTTGGTCTTCAAGTTGCTTTGATTCCAAGCTTGACTCCTTCAATTCCCACGTTTTAAACACAGCTCCATATTCAGCTTTCCTAGGGCATTTTTAACTCACAGTAACAAATATTGTTTTAGTAGGAAGAATAGGCAAAATCGTTTTCAAAGATGTAGGGTGAAATGTTGTGGCAACATCGGAGACAACATCTGCAGGACACTGTAGATGTTGCGCAACATTACGAGCAACATCTGCAGAACACTGCAAGATGTTGTCCAGGAGTAGTCAAAGACTAATATCCATACATCATCCACAAATAAAAGATATATATACAAATATATTTACAGACTAAAAATAGAACTGTCTCATTGTCCACACATATCAATATCCATCAGCGTAAAGTAAGACAAAACTAGTTTAGAAAAAATGTTCGTCAAAGTGTTGCATAACATTTGTTCCAACATATCTCCATACATGTATGTAGATATGTTATTACAAATGTTACACACTAATTCCAACATTAACAATCTCCCCCTTTTTTGTCTTTCTTCACAAAATCCACACATTAACCAAACATGAACAGTTCAGGTTCAGCATCATCAATCTCCCCCTTGCTCTTTATTCAACAACATCAACATCAGTCTGAGAAACAGCACCAGTAGGATGTTGTCCCAACATCGCAGGCAACATCCTTATGTTCAGTAAGTAGTAGCAGTCTCTACTGTATAGTAGATCTTGTACAGCTTCAGCTTCCTCCACCTGCATAGAACAATATTTTCTCCCCCTTTTTGTGGAGAAAGCAGTATCATGAAATGAACTCTTGACTCTGAAAATAATGTGAACTGTCTTGAGTCATGCCTAGATCGTTGATAACATTCCTGGCAACATCGCCATTTCCTGCTTCATTCTTTCAGTTCAAGTCAATGTTTCTATCCTAGAGGAAGATGATTGTCCAGTTTGCTAAAAAGTATTGAGCTTGGGTTCTTTGTATTCGACTGATGGATAATGTTCATTGGATGGAGTGGTATTTGACAGTTGTGTCGACATTGGAGATGTATTTTATTGATGAATATGTAGGAGAGAATTTTGGAAATTAATCAGGATAACAATTATCTAGATTGGAGTGTGAAATGATGATGAGTTCATCGGATAGATAGAAAACAACCCAAGGAGATGATTTTTTCCTTTTGTTTTAATTTAGAACAATTTTTTTTTTCGGGAAAAACTATTGAAATGACATGAAAAATAACAAACAAGAGAAGTATTATACACAAGGCAACATTTCTTTAAGCAACTCGCAACAATATTTCCCAAAAAGTAGATAATGTAGATTATGATTCTACACTCCTCAAATTAAGACATTAACAAGAATAAATAAGGCATAATAAACAACAGAAAATTAATTTTCTGAAAGAACAATCAATATATTGGATCGTGATGTTGTCAGTAATGTTGAGACAATATTTTGGGCAACACATGTATTATGACACCACATGAACTTCTAGATTTGACATTAACATTAGACACATTCTGTATATATTCCCTATGAGTTTGATCCCTGGACCAATGTAACATTTTCCATCGTGTCTTTAATCAAACTTAGTTGAACATATGCAGAATACTCTATGTCTTAAAAAATGAAAATAATCTTTGAGGTATTTTCAACCTTCTTTTAAGCACATGGTACTCCTATACAATAGGAACGGTACCAATTTAGAGCTTTGCTCTTTTATTTTTTTATTTTCAACATTGCCAAATCTTTAGTCGAGGCTTTGCCTACCTTTGATACTCCCTTTTTATGATATATATAAATAATTTATATACTCTATCGCAGAGAACAATATCATCTCTCAGTTCTTATTCTTGTAGCATCATACTTGAATGACCAAATGCATGCACAATACTGTTACATCGCCAAAGTATATTGACAAAACAGTAAATATTGTCCAGAATGTTGTGCAACATTTCAAGCAACATCTACCAAAAATAGTCTTATTTAAAACACATACCAAGATATTTTTCTTTTTCAAACTAGAAAATCTCTCATGATCTAGAATCTTGGTAAAAATGTTGTATATCATATAAATAAGATTGTTGCCAAGGTAAAAAATATCATCTACTTGTATTCTTCTATCATTCATATCTCCAGCCCAATTCATGTCACTAAATCCTATTAAGTTAGGATAAGTGTCATCGAAATACCAAAATTTCCAACTCATATGTTCCAACAACATATCGATTAATATGTTTCACGGCATTTAAGTAGAATATTTTGGAACAGGCTTGAACACAAATACACTAAACATAGTGTTGGACGACTAGCAGTAAGATACAAAAAGACTACCTATCATGGATTGGTACAATGTTGGGTCAACATCTTCGCCAACATCGTCTTTACATACCTTTTTGCGAGAAGTCCATTGGAGTTTTCATATGTTTAGTATTCTCCAATTCAAATCTTCTAACTAGATTCTTGGCGTATTTGGTTTGTGAGATGAAAGTTTCATCTTCACTTTGCTTTATCTGCAGGCCTAAGAAATAAGTTAGTTTCCCAATCATGCTCATTTCAAATGTTGATCACATAGCCTCGACAAAAAAGTCTTAAGGTATGACTGTGAGGTCGAACAAAAAACTATGTCATTTCCATAAATTTGAGCAATGGTAATATCTACACCATGACGTTTTGTAAATAAAGTTCTATCAGATTCATCACGGCTAAAACCAAAATCAAGTAAAAGTCTAATCAAACGATCATACCACACACAAGGAGCTTGTTTTCACCCTATACAAAGCATTTTTTTTTGCTTGTATACATAATGTGGGTGGTGATGATTCTCAAAACATAGACTTCCTTATCAAGAAAACCCATTTAGGAAGACACTTTTAACATCCATTTGGTACAAGATAATTTTTAGACAACAATCAATAACAAGGGTAAGTCTAATTGATTCAATTCTATCCACAGGTGCAAAGGTTTCGTCATAGTCCATACCTTTAGCCTGAGTATAGTCTTGAGCCACTAGACAAACTTTATTTTGAACTATAGTTCTCGATTAGTCTGACATATTTTTAAAGATCCATTTAGTTCCAATAACATTTGAATTGTTAAGACTTGGAACCGGATCTCAGACATCATTTCGAGAATGTTGCTCAAGCTCTTCTTGTATTGCTTGAATCCAAAAATCATCTTTTAGTGCTTCCAAAATGTTTTTGGTTATAAAGTAGATATGAAACAAGAAATACTAACATGTTGGTATATGGTAGACATACACACATACCTTACCATCTTTCGGTAGTTGATTGACTCTTTCTCTCTTGTTATAATTCCTTCACAAACTCCCTCTATCACCTGGTCTGAGGGATGATTCTTACATCCTTGATGAAGGGTATCTTCATACTTGATCTAGTATTTCAGTTCTGGACTCATCCTCCACCTTCGACTCTTGTGGTCTCTTCAATTGATTCGGATATTGCATATGATGTTGTGACAACATTTGGGACAACATCCGATTCTGCAGTTTGCTTTTTTTCTACTGTAACTGCAATACTGTTTTCTGATGACTTACCTGTCACATCAGTAAGATCACCAAAAATAACATTGACCAACTCTTGTATGATCTTGGTCCTCAGATTGTACATATGATAAGCCTGACTATTTTGTGAATAACCAATAATCATTCCTTTCTCATTCTTAGAGTCAAACTTCGCCAAATGATACCTGTCATTTAAGATGTACCAAAGGCACCCAAAAGAGATATAAAAGTAACTCAATTATTATTTCAAAGGATTTCATTTTAGTATTTGGCCTTAGGTAGACTCTATTAGAGATGTGGTGTTAAAGGCTTCTGCCAAAAAAAACTTCTTTGACATTTGTTTAGAACTTAACATCCCTCTTCCATTTCTTGCAAGGTTTTGTTCGTTCTTTATGCTACCCCATTCCACTGAGGAGTTTTGGGAGCATAAAATTCATGAAAAATCCCTTTCTTTTCACACATTTTTGCAAAAGGACGGTTTTCAAAATCCTTTCCATGATCGGACCTAATCCAAAAATAGAAGAACAAAACAGATTCATAATTCTAGAGTGTAAAGCTTTAAACATATCAAAGGTTCATGATTTTTCGTTTGAAGAAATATCTCCATGTGTACCTAGAAAAATCATCCACAATAACAAAGGAATACCTCATGCTCGTAGGTTGTCTACTTCAATTGGATCCATTAGATCCACATGCAATAATTGAAAACAGAGAGACATACCTGAATGTTGTCCGTCGTGTTGGGCAACATTAAGGGCAACATGTGTTTGCTTATCTTTCATACAAACTTCAGAGACTGTTTTACCTTGAGATCATCATCACAAAGCTGACTTATGCTAAGAAGGTTAGCAACTAAGACATCAATATTAAGTACATTCTTCAAGGCTGGTATATCAGGAACCATTCAACGTTCTTTTACAAAAAAAAACTTGATCTTACTCCCACCAAAAGTCACGTAACCGACTCTTAATTCTTCATTAAGCCTTTCGTACTATTCATGTGGCATGAATGCTCACAATCAAAGTACTAAGAACCTGTAATGTTAGTTCTTTAATGCAGTAATGTAGATATTACCAGTTAAGACCATTTTAGGAACTCAATCTCTCTTAAAATATTTTCTCCTTGTCTGTTTAGAAATGTAGCTTCGAATGTTGTCTGGAATGTTTGAACAACATTTTAGACGACATTTTAGGCAACATCTTCTTCACATAATTTTGAAGTTTGAAGTAGTATGTCATTATATTTCCAAGGAATTTTAAGTAACTACCCACATACTTCAGATTATTCTTTGATTAGACAAGACAATCTTTCCTTTAAAAAGATTTTCTCATTTTTATCAACGAAACTAGGATAAACTATTTTAAGAGATTTTTGATATCCAATACCTGCATATGAAGACTTACCGAAGTAAAGAATTTCATCCAATTTTAAGATCCTCGTGTTGATCTTCTGGAAAGTGTCTACGACAGAATCCAAATATTACACGAATCTTATCAAATTAGAGATCTTTTTTTTGTAAGTGCTACCTCTCAATGGGTAATTGTGCCTTTTAAATCATGATTCTCACGAGTTAAAGATTTGACGTTTGAGTTACGTTGCTCAGATTCAATGATTAAAGCTTTACAAAGATTTTGTACATGCTTAATCATGTCATTTTGAGAGTCAACTTGATCCAATCATTGAGCCACACTAGTTGAAACAAAATCACTAAAACAATTTACATCTGAAAAGTTAAAATATTCATACCTTAGAGATGTTCCCGCAGATGTTGTTGCTGATGTTGCCACAGATGTTGAGACAACATTGTCGATGACATCTTCGTTATCGGACAGAAACTGTTCGAAAACAGCAGCCAGCATTGCTTGTGATTTTGGTTCTGGATCTCCTTCTTCATCATCACTAAGAAAAACTCACAGACTCTTACCAAATTTCCAAGAGTGTTTGTACATTTATTAGCATAATGACCCCATCTTGAGCATACATGTCCGGACTCAATTTGCTTGAGATCAAATTTGGTATGATCCGAATTGAATTTCTTTAGTTATCTTTTTGTGTATTTGGAGAAAATCTAGTGGACTGATGATTAAAGATTTGACTTTGGTACTCTTTGAGTTTAGACTTAAACCTATCATTGTTGATCCTTCTCACCATCGAAATGAATTTTCGAGAGAGCAAGACAACATTAGCATCATCACAAACTTCTTCAATCGCACAAATATTTATATTGAACTTCCCAGGAAGAGAACAAAGAGTATTTGCCACAAGTTGGGTGTTGGTTAAAGGAACACCAAACACTTGACATTTATTAGAAGGTATGTTGGGCAAAATGTTGTCCAACATTTGTCCCAACATATTCATATACATGAAATATGTTGTCACAAATGTTACGACATTAATTCCAACATTATAAATCTAAAAACGCCATTCAACTTTTCAAAATAGGATTTTACGTCTTCCGTTTCTTCCATTCTCAAAAGTTCCTTTTTCCATTGTAGCTCACATTATTGGTTTCTTCCGCCGTCCATTTGGATTTGGGTGTAACAAGAATGTCACATTCCTCATCCGGCGGCTACATTGATACAACATACTCATGTGTTATAGATATTCATACCCTAATATCAATTAATTTGATATGATAACATAGCCGATCGAATAGGCATAATTTGAACCAACGGGAAGTCTACCAATATTTTGAATTTGCCGGATCCATATCTTAGAATAATAGGATCAAGCACTTATTGTGTCAAATGTTGACTCTGATACCATTTGTTGGGTCCCGGGGCTATGGATAAGTAAGATTAAAATCAAAACAGCAAGAATAACTGAAACAATTTCTGAATGTTGCCTCAATATTGGTGGCAACATCTGACAAAAAACAGAATAAACCTTTAAAGAGTAATTGCAGCGGAAAATTAAAAGACACAAATATTTATATTTTCAAGGGTATATATTAATATATCCCTTGATGGTCGATGACAAAAAGAATTGTATATATTATATACAATTACAAATGGAATTCTTTTTACAAGTTGAGCCTTATAAACGAAAAAGAAATTACAAATAAAAATGAAGTCGCAGATGACTTCGCCTAAGTTAAAAAGTCTAAAAAGACAAATGCAACATCATCACCACAATTGCTTTACAATAAGCTTAATCTAGAATAGAGATAGCAATTGTAGTGTGAGACATATGTTGCTAAAAGACTTAGGCTAAAATGTTGATTCAGATTTCTGAAGTGAAATCCCGAGAGCTCTCTTGGTATTTTTACATTTTGATTCTGGATAACATTACTCTGAAGTTACTCCTCTATTTATAGTGTGAAACTTCCTTGAAACTCTCACTAGTTGGTTTTGGAAGTTGAGAGAAAGAGGGCAGCAGCTTGGACCTCTTCCAGCTCCTTGAATTTCTCAACATCTTTGACTTGGTCTCCAAGTTTCTTGGTCTTCAAGTTGCTTTGATTCCAAGCCTGACTCCTTCAATTCTCACGTTTTAAACACAACTCCATATTCAGCTTGCCTAGGGCATTTTTAACTCACAGTAACAAATACTGTTTTGGCCGGAAGAATAGGCAAAATCGTTTCCAAAGATGTCGGGTGAAATATTGCGGCAACATCGGAGACAACATCTGCATGACACTGCGGATGTTGCGCAACATTGCAGGCAACATCTGCAGAACACTGCAAGATGTTGTCCAGACATAAAACATGATGGTGTCACAACACTCACACAACATCAATAATAATAATCATAACTTATATTTAAGAACGTATGAAAATCAAGACATGTGTTCATGCATTACGAATAGGCTCATAACAGTCACAATATTATATCATGAAGGTAAGTAACGAAGTGAAGATATAACATCAAATATAATTATACATGTATATGGGGATTATCATGAACTTAATAAAACTCTAGGTTATCAAAATTCATGGTTTCATGGAAAATTGTGGCGTGGAGAAGAACAATGATGTTCCCACACGTAGATAGAAGCTGTTGACACCCAATTTTGACCCTCCCGTCCAGTCATTAACTATAAAATTAGACTAATCTTGTAAAATAATTTTTTATGATAAAACGCAGCGATAAAACATAAATACAGGCATAAATAAACATTTTAGCAATGACGTCGCGTCAAGTAGCATAGCCGCGTTTATTAATACGCAAGAGAATTTCATAATCATTTGTAATTTAAAATCAATTTTAATCTAATACATGCATTTAATAGCGTCGCATTTATAGAAGCTTTAAACAATTCTTAAACATCATACTTGCATTCAGCATTTAAATAATTTAATCTAAACTCAATTCATTTTTTTTTTAACTTCGCAATAATGCAATAATAAGATTTTGAATAATAGCGCCGCATTCTAAAGTATTAAGCATTAATTAAGTAGCGTGTCCGTCTTTATTTTTATCTCAAACATAGATTAATGAAGCACCTAAATAATTTAATCAATTAATTTATCACTAATTAACTAAGCCTAAAACTAATTAAAAGCCTAAAATTAAAATAACTAACCTAATACTACCCCTAATTACTAATCAGCCCATTACCCAGCCCTTTATCTTACCTGCGGCCCACACCCTTACTTCGTCGACCCGGCCCACGCCCTTATCCTTTAAACGTTCAGCAGCCCTTTACCCTCACTTCGTCTCTTCCACACCAGACCCAATACAAAACGCAGCCCTAACCTAAACCCTAGAAATCGACCGCCGCAACAGCACCTCGCACCCCCCCTTTCGCCGCACCTTCCCTGCCGTGATTCTCGCCTGAGAATCCGGCGAATCGAACCCAGTCATCTCCCCTCTCTTCCAACGATTTCTTACCATAATGACATCAAATCAGCCTTAAGAATAGCACCGAAATCGCACCAAATCAAGCACGAATCTCGTCGAGAATCAGCCAGATCTCAGCCTGTAAGGGTTTACCTAACTTGGAACCCAGATGGGGCTATAAAAAGCACATGCAATAGGCAATCAGGAGGGTAGAAACAGGAACAGAGAGTAGAGCAGAAAAAAAAAGAGGAGAGACGAGAGAGCTCAGGGAGAGATTCAAGATCGGTAGCAATCGACGGACACTCTAGCGGCGATGACACCTGCATAATCAAGATCGCAAAGAATAGGGAGTCTGAAACCTTTCCTTTCAATATCAGCCAGGAAACCAGCAAACAAACTTACCCACGCATCGCGTATAAAACCAAAACCTTCCGAAAGCGACGACTTGATACGCCGATTATTTGCGGAGAAGGTAAAATCAGCTTCCTATCGATTTCGTCGCATTCCTGTGTTACTGTATCTTTTGGGTGTTAAACATGTGTTGGTTTGTTCATTTATATTGTTGTGTTCATTAACACACGAATATGATGTTGAACTGTTCGTTTAAATTAATCTGGTTATATTCTTGCCTTAAGTGTTGATTAGATTTACACTTAATGTGACATGCTGAAAATGATGATTAGTAAACTCAATTTCCTCTCGATATTGTTTCCCTGGAATTTTCTGGTTCTATGCGTCAATCGATTAATATTTCAGTTCGATATGTTGTTGTGAATTGGTTGCCAATTAATCTATGTGCCTGCCCTCCTTCGATCTGGTAAATACATGTTTAACGTGGTTTGTGCGTATCTTCCTATGTACGTGTATCTGCATGTCACTTGCTAGCCCACTGATATGATCTGGTAATATTTACTTTCAGAGCTTTTCATGTATCATGCTTGTTCAGCAGTAGTATATCCAGAATTTGGGCTTGATGTCTTGGCCAAAATAGTTCCCTACACCTCTAAAATGCTATCCTGAATTGATTGATCTTTTGCTTTGTCCTACCCATCTAAAAAATACTATTTTATCTTATCTTCCAGTATGAGAGTTGTGTGTCATATAGTGTTTGATAGTTAGTTTCTGGCTAGCACATGTTTGGGCTACTTCCACGCTAATTTGAAATCACGGGTTACTTCTTGAAATGTTGTGGTAAATACTCTAATATGTATCCGCCTAGATGAATGATTCATATCTGTAATTTTTATTTGGAATCTTGAGCGATAGATTAGATTCGATTTCGATCTCTTTGAATTAACGGTATGCTTAAGCTCGAATTTGAATAACAACGGGATTTGTATCCGCCTACCGTCGCGATTAGGTAAGTTCTCCTGAACGAACATCACTGCTTCGTCTTTTCTGTCGTGGTGATTTAAACTAATATCATCTCACTCGCCTAAACTATCTATCGCATGCTATTCTTATGGCTTCACGTCAGTATTAAAATATGCTAACGTATTCTCCTCCATCCCTTAGAATAGATGAGTATGCAAAGGCTTTAGTTTAGTCTTTCTGGGTATGTTTTTGTGTGTTAAACTTCCGGCATCGATTCATTGTATACCGATATACATTGTCGGTGCACTTGCCATATATATCACGGCAGTCTCTGGATATACCAAGCATATTTCGATTCTCTTTTGTGTGCGTAGTTCTATTTATGTATGTATTGGCTAAGCGCTTCAATTATCATGGCCCATTATCTGCTCGATCCATATGTGAAATTTCTTTTTGGGTTTGTCTTACCGACATATTATGTCTGTGTCAAAGGCTTAACAGCTGGGCTTGTCTATTATCCCTTTCCTCAAATGCTTGTCGCCATCGCTATCTGTTTACTGGATGAAATGGCTTCAAGAATAGGGAATTGCCAAAGCCTATTGTTTACTTGTCTTCACTTGGAAACTAGTTATGCCCTGCCCTTTCCTATGCTGCTTCTATCCTTATTATTATTGTTGGGATTAAAGCCCATATAATGTATACCCTGAATACAATTAGAATCTGTTCTCCGTCGTTTTTTTTTACTGGCTGCCTCAATAATATCGATGTGCTTAGTTGCAAATTATGTGCTTACTCTTTACACTTTTAATATAATTTGAGTGTATACTAATCTTTATCTTTCCTTTCTTGTTACATGAAATGCATCGGAGCAAAACGAAGAGTCTCCCGGCGAGACTCATCACGAGCTACTTCAAATGGCAACCCGCGTCTATGTGCATCCGCATTCGCGTTCCCGCTTCAAAATTTCCTAGAAAAACAGATAGGACTGAGTCATCCGCTCCAATCCCTTCACTCTCTTAATCTCTTTATCTCATTTTATGCCTTTATTTGTTTATTGTAATTTTATTATTTGATTTTGTAATTAATAGGAGAATTTCTAGCAATTAGCCTTTAAACATATAAGTGGGGAAGGTAATTTAAAGTTCACCGCTTAACTTACTTGCCTTTTAGGATTGTCATGCATGTCTAATTTTGCCAAAAAAACAATCTAGCTTGCATCACAAAACCAACAGTAATTAAAACTTAAACTATACTTTTGCATGATTAACAAAGCAAATTCATAAGTAACTAACTTTCCCTTTATTTCCCATTGCCCAAAAAGTATTTTACAAACAACATGAATGCATATTTTTGAACTTTATACTATGTTTATAAATTATGTCAGGCCTATTTATTGCCTTCGCACTATACTATGCAATATATATTTTATTTAATATAGTATTTAGGTACCTTAATCGCATATTTTTCAAAACTGACTTTGTCTTTTATACACAAATCTTGCAAAGTATTTTAAAGAATATATCTTATACTTACAAATCTCTTTTTCTTAAATGCTTTTAAACACGCATTTTATATAATAATTACCCTAGGTTTGGCAGGACAACCGCAAGTTAGCAGATCTTAGAGGGTGCCTAACCTCTTCCCTCTAGATTAATAAAGAACCCTTACCCAGAATCTCATTAAGTTTAGCAGACCATTAAATGGAGTTAATGTTTACTTTAAACTAGTTAAACATTTAGGTGTCCTAATTCACCCAAACTAATTAGGTGGCGACTCCGCGGACCCTAGCACTACTTTTAGCATTCTTTTACCCTTTAATATTTAGCACCTTAGCAATTTCTAGCACCTCTTTTGCACTTTTAGCACTTTTAAGCACTTTTAATATTTTAAGCATTTTTAGCATTTTATCGTCTAACCTTTCTTTATTAAGCAGGGTTCGCTATTCATTTAGTCGCGGCCGGAAAAGGGCGTGACAGAAATGGCGACTCCACTGGGGAATTTAGGTTCTTAACCACAACAGACCTAGGGTTATTATTTGGCATTACTTTTTGCATTTTGTGTGCTGTATTTTGTTTTGTTTTTTTTAATTGCTACCCGCTTTACTGCTTTCCTTAAATTGGCATTCTGCTCATATTTCTTCCATTCCGGAAAATTCACACAATCACACACTCACGCGCTGGTGTGCTCCGCGCACCCGCAAATTTCCTTCAAAAATATCCAAATTTTAGGAGAGTTGGCGCCTGCGCGGAGTTAGATCGGTTCGTCTGATCAGCCGCGTAGCCTTCTCACTCGAGTTGTCCGCTCGGGAACCTTGCGTCTAGAAAAGACAAATCTTAGAAACTTAAGATAGAGCTATACCACCCTTATTTTAGGGCATGCATGCATTTACCTTAAGTGGGTCGGTCTTTGGCATCACAATTAGGAAGACACCAAACTTGTCGACGGGTTTCTCAACCCAACGACCAACCAGCATATTATGTGTAGCGTGGCAATGACAGACAAATCCAAGCCCAATCACGACATGCTGAAATTGGAAAAAGTGCACCGTCATTTGGTCGCCATTTCCAACAAAGGCATTATAGTTGGACGACTTGGACAAATCCGTCATAATCTCGCATAAGTGACGTTTAGGCTTACCTCTGGCATGAAGAGGTCCCCCTGTATGTTAGGAAACGTTTGAATGTGCCATGTGCAATATATCTGCTACATACCTGCAAATTATGTGCTTTATGCTAACACCGTTTGTTGCATTGTTTAGAAGGATTTATCATCTCCCCCAAAGGTCGATTTGTATTTGACTAAGCAATGACAGAGCATCAATATTTTACAAGATCAAAGGCACGGTCCAGCGACATGACTGATTCAAGGACATCTGAGCGGAGCAGTCGAACTGTCTTAGTTCCTATAGGCAGCGAGGTCTCGTAAGAGAAAGCGGCATAGATCGGTCGAGCGGCTCGCACAATTACCACGACAAATGGCAACCTCGCGAAATCAAAAGGCTCAAGAACCTCACCAGAGCACTCGTCACTGCAAATAACCAAAACAGTCAAAAACCTCCAAATTATTACCAGTACCCGCTTACTACATATCTCATTCAGCCAATATACAATGTACCCATATATTCCACACAAAACCGAATGCCTAACGTACTCCAGCTAAACACAAACCAAAGGCCACCACAAACCTATTTTCGCAATACATATGACAATCCCTTGCGATACCCACACGTGTATACGCCACAGCCAAAAGCCCGTCCACCAAACATCTTCGCACCCCGCCTAAATGCCACAGAAAGGCCAGCCAAAATATACACCCATTTAGCCGAGCCTTTGTCGCAGTTGTTCGAGAGGTTGAGGTTTGCAGGGATACTCCAGCCAATTCCAAAGAATGTGCCCAATCCCAAGTCCAAAGCTCATGATGGGAACAAAGGCTGCATACCATTCGGAGCCATCGGACACGACATGGGAAGGTGTTATACACTCGAGAGACAAAGTAAGGAGGCGATCAAGGATGGAGTCATTCGGTGGAGGATGCTTACCGATGAGTACAATGAACCCCGAAGGAAGAGGCGTTCCTGGCGAGCCGCTCCGCTGAATCGATCATTTATCCAAGCAGCACCACGAAGCCAAAAGAAGGAGATCTTGACACAGAGCACGAAGACCCAGCCCGGCCATGATGCGAGCAAGAAGGCGTATTGGTTGGATTTGCACCCTTGTTCGGTCGCCTAGAGCCCGGATTAGAAAAGCAATTTAGTTTAGCAGAATAATTTAAAAACTCATATTTAAGCTTTAATAATGTTTTCTTTTGTTTTGCTTGTAATGAACTACGTCATGACCTGATTCCCTCATGGGGATACGTAGGCGGCCTAAATCGGCTTCGGTCACACCATTAGGAAACTTTCCGCCGCTCAAAATAACAAGAATAGATATAACATACAAGCAACTACATCGAGACCCACTTTAGGCGGACACCCTTTCAAAGTGGGACAATGTAGGAAACTGCAGTACGCAAGTCCAAACAGGCCAGGCACGCGGATATCAAGGGACAAGGCGGCGAAGTCAGATACGAATCGACCCCCCCCGAAACTCACAAATTTTTCTTTGAGCGCAGGTCTTTTCATATTAACAGAAGCGGAAACACAATAACCGAAGCAGAAAATACGGCGGAAGGTTTCTTCGTATTAGCAGAAACAGCAAAAAAAGCAGCAAAGGCAGAGGATGACAACAATCCAAAGTCCGCAGCAAAAGCAGCAGCAGCAGAAAGGGGCATCAACAGTCAAAGTTCAGAGTTCCGCAACAAAACCTAGCGCATCAACTCGGGCATAAAATCAAATTGGCAACCCACGCATCGCACACAGCAAAGGCATCATGGCAATTCGTCAGTTGCAGCGTTTAGCATGTCCGTGCAAGGACGACATCTCAGGGATGACATCTCTACCCATAAAATTGCACTTCTCATATGTATTTATCATTTCGTTTAAACAGGTATACACTAACGTTTTTTTTTCAAGCTTAGCTTGCAGGAGCATTTATTCCACGGGAAGCGGCGGCCCGTCGTCCAAGAACGGCGTTATCGGCCGCAAAGTCCACGCAACGACGCCCGGCAATACGTCCGGCGGCGACGTTATCGGACAAAGAAGTCCACGCAACGACGCCAAGAACAACACGCGTCCGACAACGGCGTGATCGGCAAGTCCACGCAACGACGCCAAGAAGAATACATCCGCATAACGGCGTTATCGGACAAAGAAGTCCACGCAACGACGCCAGCAGCAACCCGTCCAGACAACGACGTGATCAGCAAGTCCACGCAACGACGCCAGCAGCAATACGTCCAGGCAATGACGTTATCAGCACAGCAAGTCCACGCAACGACGCCAGCAGCAACACGTCCGATAACGGCGTGATCGGCAAGTCCACGCAACGACGCCCGAAGAATACGCCCGCATAACGACGTTATCGGCCAAAGAAGTCCACGCAACGACGCCCGGCGGAACACGCCCGCATAACGACGTGATCAGCAAGTCCACGCAACGACGCCAGCAGCAAAACGTCCAGGCAATGACGTTATCAGCACAGCAAGTCCACGCAACGACGCCAGCAGCAAAACGTCCAGGCAATGACGTTATCAGCACAGCAAGTCCACGCAACGACGTCAGCAACAACACGTCCAGACAACGACGTGATCAGCAAGTCCACGCAACGACGCCAACAACAATACGTCCAGGCAATGACGTTATCAGCACAGCAAGTCTACGCAACGACGCCCGAAGAACACGCCCAAGCGGCGCTTATCAAGCAACAAGCCCAAAAACGACGCCATCATCAGCATATCACATCCACGCAGGGACGATTTCTATACTCCCGAAATTGCATTTCTTACGCATGCTTTATTATTCTGTCTTAGCAGTTATGCACTAACTCTTTCTTGAGCTTTAGTCTACAGGGCGATTGCGGCAAAGACAACATATCGCGTTCACAATCGCAACACGCGTGCGTGCGGGGCGAAAATCACAGCATTCACAACATTGCATCAACACAGCAGGCGTCACATTTTTGCAGGATAACCTTTCTACTCACAGTTACATTGTTTTAAAATTATGCATCATCATTTTGCCTTAACAGTTATGCACTAACCGTTTGTTTAAGTCTTAGCATGCAGGAGCAGGAGCACAACGTGGATTTTCTCTTACAGCGAACCGGGGCAATTTGTTGGGGGGCCAACCTTCCCAACGATTGGCAGAAGCGGCCTCAAGCTTCAGTCCACTCGCTCCACATCACCATAGAACCCAGCACCATAAGCCATAGTGGTACACCCCAGGTTCGAGCCCGTTTACTTTATTTTATTCTTTACACCACAGCCCAGTGTCGTCATAACTCGACACTGGGACAGCTTTGAGTCCGCGTTAGCCCGCCTTGGTGTTTTGACCATGGTAGCCCAGTGTCGTCATAACTCGACACTGGGGCGACTGAGTCGCGTTAGCGCGCGGTGTTTAGACCATGGTAGCCCAGTGTCGTCATAACTCGACACTGGGACATATTTTGATTTTTTGCGTCAGCCTTGTCTACCAGCACATCATTTTTTGCAATTTTGAAGATCGAGACAAAATTGGCTATGAGTCAACGTCTTTGTCCAAAGATTCTTCCATCATCTCCATACAAAGAGGGACAGCTGTTGACACCCAATTTTGACCCTCCCGTCCAGTCATTAACTATAAAATTAGACTAATCTTGTAAAATAATTTTTTATGATAAAACGCAGCGATAAAACATAAATACAGGCATAAATAAACATTTTAGCAATGATGTCGCGTCAAGTAGCATAGCCGCGTTTATTAATACGCAAGAGAATTTCATAATCATTTGTAATTTAAAATCAATTTTAATCTAATACATGCATTTAATAGCGTCGCATTTATAAAAGCTTTAAACAATTCTTAAACATCATACTTGCATTCAGCATTTAAATAATTTAATCTAAACTCAATTCATTTTTTTTTTAACTTCGCAATAATGCAATAATAAGATTTTGAATAATAGCGCCGCATTCTAAAGTATTAAGCATTAATTAAGTAGCGTGTCCGTCTTTATTTTTATCTCAAACATAGATTAATGAAGCACCTAAATAATTTAATCAATTAATTTATCACTAATTAACTAAGCCTAAAACTAATTAAAAGCCTAAAATTAAAATAACTAACCTAATACTACCACTAATTACTAATCAGCCCATTACCCAGCCCTTTATCTTACCTGCGGCCCACACCCTTACTTCGTCGACCCGGCCCACGCCCTTATCCTTTAAACGTTCAGCAGCCCTTTACCCTCACTTCGTCTCTTCCACACCAGACCCAATACAAAACGCAGCCCTAACCTAAACCACAGAAATCGACCGAATAAAGACTCGCACCCCCCCTTTCGCCGCACCTTCCCTTCCGTGATTCTCGCCTGAGAATCCGGCGAATCGAACCCAGTCATCTCCCCTCTCTTCCAACGATTTCTTACCATAATAACATCAAATCAGCCTTAAGAATAACACCGAAATCGCATCAAATCAAGCACGAATCTCGTCGAGAATCAGCCAGATCTCAGCCTTTAAGGGTTTACCTAACTTGGAACCCAGAGGGGGATATAAAAAGCACATGCAATAGGCAATCAGGAGGGCAGAAACAGGAACAGAGAGTAGAGCAGAAAAAAAAAGAGGAGAGACGAGAGAGCTCAGGGAGAGATTCAGCAGTCGGGTAGCAATCGACGGGACACCTCTAGCGATGACACGCATAATCAAAGATCGCAAAGAATAGGGAGTCTGAAACCTTTCCTTTCAATATCAGCCAGGAAACCAGCAAACAAGCTTACCCCTTTTCCGCATCGCAAAACCAAAACCCTTCCGAGCGGACCGACTTGATACGCTGCCCCGATTCGCTGCCCGGAGAAGGTAAAATCAACTTCCTATCGATTTCGTCGCATTCTTGTGTTACTGTATCTTTTGAGTGTTAAACATGTGTTGGTTTGTTCATTTATATTGTTGTGTTCATTAACACACGAATATGATGTTGAACTGTTCGTTTAAATTAATCTGGATATATTCTTGCCTTAAGTGTTGATTAGATTTACACTTAATGCGACATGCTGAAAATGATGATTAGTAAACTCAATTTCCTCTCGATATTGTTTCCCTGGAATTTTCTGGTTCTATGCGTCAATCGATTAATATTTCAGTTCGATATGTTGTTGTGAATTGGTTGCCAATTAATCTATGTGCCTGCCCTCCTTCGATCTGGTAAATACATGTTTAACGTGGTTTGTGCGTATCTTCCTATGTACGTGTATCTGCATGTCACTTGCTAGCCCACTGATATGATCTGGTAATATTTACTTTCAGAGCTTTTCATGTATCATGCTTGTTCAGCAGTAGTATATCCAGAATTTGGGCTTGATGTCTTGGCCAAAATAGTTCCCTACACCTCTAAAATGCTATCCTGAATTGATTGATTTTTTGCTTTGTCCTACCCATCTAAAAAATACTATTTTATCTTATCTTCCAGTATGAGAGTTGTGTGTCATATAGTGTTTGATAGTTAGTTTCTGGCTAGCACATGTTTGGGCTACTTCCATGCTAGGCTGAAATCACAGGTTACTTACTGAAATGTTGTGGTAAATACTCTAATATGTATCTGCCTAGATGAATGATTCATATCTGTAATTTTTTTATTTGGAATACTGAACGATAGATTAGATTCAGTTTCAGATCTCTTTTGAATTAACAGTATGCTTAAGCTCGAATTTGAATAACAATGGGGATTTGTATCCCCTTCTACCGTCGCGATTAGGTAAGTTCTCCCATATGAACATCACCTGTTTCGTCTTTCTGTCCGTAGGCTGATTTAAACTCGTAATATCATCTCACTCGCCTAAACTATCTATCGCATGCTATTCTTATGGCTTCACGTCGAAGTATTAAAATATGCTAACGTATTCTCCCTCCATCCCTTAGAATAGATGAGTATGCAAAGGCTTTAGTTTAGTCTTTACGGGTATGTTTTTTTTTTGTGTGTTAAACTTCCTGGCATCTGATTCATTGTATACCAGATATACATTGTCGGTACCTTGCCATATATATCACGGCAGTCTCTCGGATATACCAAGCATATTTCTGATTCTCTTTTGCAGCGTGATTCTATTTATGTATGTATTGGCTAACTGGCTTCAATTATCATGGCCCATTATCTGCTCGATCCATATGTGAAATTTCTTTTTGGGTTTGTCTTACCGACATATTATGTCTGTGTCAAAGGCTTAACAGCTGGGCTTGTCTATTATCCCTTTCCTAAATGCATTTTGTCATTTCTGCTATCATTTCTTGGATGAAATGGCTTCAAGAATAGGGAATTGCCAAAGCCTATTGTTTACTTGTCTTCACTTGGAAACTAGTTATGCCCTGCCCTTTCCTATGCTGCTTCTATCCTTATTATTATTGTTGGGATTAAAGCCCATATAATGTATACCCTGAATACAATTAGAATCTGCTCTCCGTCGTTTTTTTTCTTGTTTGCCTCAATAATATCGATGTGCTTAGTTGCAAATTATGTGCTTACTCTTTACACTTTTAATATAATTTGGGTGTATACTAATCTTTATCTTTCCTTTCTTGTTACATGAAATGCATCGGAGCAAAACGAAGAGTCTCCCGGCGAGACTCATCACGAGCTACTTCAAATGGCAACCCGCGTCTATGTGCATCCGCATTCGCGTTCCCGCTTCAAAATTTCCTAGAAAAACAGATAGGACGGAGTCATCCGCTCCAATCCCTTCACTCTCTTAATCTCTTTATCTCATTTTATGCCTTTATTTGTTTATTGTAATTTTATTATTTGATTTTGTAATTAATAGGAGAATTTCTAGCAATTAGCCTTTAAACATATAAGTGGGGAAGGTAATTTAAAGTTCACCGCTTAACTTACTTGCCTTTTAGGATTGTCATGCATGTCTAATTTTGCCAAAAAAACAATCTAGCTTGCATCACAAAACCAACAGTAATTAAAACTTAAACTATACTTTTGCATGATTAACAAAGCAAATTCATAAGTAACTAACTTTCCCTTTATTTCCCATTGCCCAAAAAGTATTTTACAAACAACATGAATGCATATTTTTGAACTTTATACTATGTTTATAAATTATGTCAGGCCTATTTATTGCCTTCGCACTATACTATGCAATATATATTTTATCTAATATAGTATTTAGGTACCTTAATCGCATATTTTTCAAAACTGACTTTGTTTTTTATACACAAATCTTGCAAAGTATTTTAAAGAATATATCTTATACTTACAAATCTCTTTTTCTTAAATGCTTTTAAACACGCATTTTATATAATAATTACCCTAGGTTTGGCAGGACAACCGCAAGTTAGCGGATCTTAGAGGGTGCCTAACCCCTCCCCTCTAGATTAATAAAGAACTCTTACCCAGAATCTCATTAAGTTTAGCAGACCATTAAATGGAGTTAATGTTTACTTTAAACTAGTTAAACATTTAGGTGTCCTAATTCACCCAAACTAATTAGGTGGCGACTCCGCGAACCCTAGCACTACTTTTAGCATTCTTTTACCCTTTAATATTTAGCACCTTAGCAATTTCTAGCACCTCTTTTGCACTTTTAGCACTTTTAATATTTTAAGCATTTTTAGCATTTTATCGTCTAACCTTTCTTTATTAAGCAGGGTTCGCTATTCATTTAGTCGCGGCCGGAAAAGGGCGTGACAGAAGCTTTACATACCTTAATCGCTTCAAAACTTATCTTTAAAATATGAACTTGGAAGAAGGACCCAAAGCTTGAACTTTAATTCCTTGAGTTGAGTTTTCTTGAAAACCCTAAGTTAAGAATAGTGAATTTCACTTAGGAATTGATAATAATATGTTAGAATCACATTGAAATACATGGAAAAGACTTACCTTGGTGTAGGAGATGGTTGAGAAGAGAGAACCTTCATTCTAGGGCTTGGAAATTGTGAAAATTGATTTTTAGAATGAAGTCCCAAATTTATACCGTTTGTTGTCTGAAGAAATCGACGGTTAATTCGACGGCCCGTCAAAATTTTATTGGTCTGAGCCTGGGATTTCAATAATTTGACGGTCCAAATTGATGGTCCATCGATAATTGTACGGGCTGTCAAATTGGACAGTATTGTTATTTCTGAGAAATTTTAGAGACTTGTAAAACTGAAGTTCTGGGACGGTGGAGATTGACAGACTTTCAATAATTTAACGGTCCGTACAATTGACCAACAGGCCGTTAATTTCAAATAGTGAAATTAACGATTCACTTTGATGGGCCATCGAATAATTGACGATCCGTATAATTTACAGTCTGAGCGTTAATTTCAAAAGTGAAATTGACGATTCATTTGACGGGCAATAAAACATTTTATGGTCCGTATAATCTGTTGTCAAATTCCATCTCCAAAACTGGACCTGGCTTTTTAACTTAAACTTCCAATTTTGGTTTCCTACACTAGTAGATCATGAACAATGCTTAATTTGAAGGTATGAGGTGTTACAATATCTCCCATTTGGGATCATTCGTCCTCGAATGATAGGTCATGGTTAGAAATGAGACTGGACATAGTATGAGTACATGAATGTGAAGAAACATGACATGAAACATAGGAACTGGACTGACATGACACTACAACAAATCGCCCCAAAGAGGACGATTTTTTTAAACCAAAGAGGGCGACTAAAAAATGCCCTTTTAGTTCGGACAAAAAAGGGCGACAATGCAGTCGTCACCCTTTTTAATTTCACCAAAGGGGGCAACTTTTTCAAGTCGCCCTTTTTGGTCATCACCAAAGGGGCGATTTGGTCCGAATCAAAAGGGGCGACTTTTTTCAAGTCACTCTTTTTGGCCATCACCAAAGGGGGCGACTTGAAGTCACCCTTTTTGGTCAAGTCACCAAAGGGGCGACTTTTTCAAGTCGCCCTTTTTGGTCATCACCAAAGGGGGCGACTTCAACTCGCCCCTTTTGGTCCGAACCAAAAGGGTCGACTTGAAAAAGTCGCCTCCTTTGGTCATAACTAAAGGGGGCGACTTGAAGTCTCCCTTTTTGGTCATTACCAAAGGGGCGATTTGGTCCGAATCAAAAGGGGCGACTTTTTCAAGTCGCTCTTTTTGGTCATCACCAAAGGGGGCGACTTGAAGTCACCCTTTTTGGTCAAGTCGCCTTTTTTGGTCCTAAATCTAAAACACGATTTACTTAATGCTCAATGACTAAATGTTGTTCGCCTATGTTTTTTTTTGTGGAGATTTGCACTCCTTAATTATCTACCACAAATTGCCCATCTTTTCCTCAACAACCACAACCAATCGATGAGTAATAAATACAGAGGCCATAATAGTGAATCTACAGCCAGAAACTGAAATAAAAAATACCAAGAGAGTAGAAATTCATCTCAGAAATCTGGATCACAAGTGTTTCCTGAGCGTGTCGACAACATTTTTGTCCAACATTACAATTGTTGTTTAGATTCTAGATTAGCTTTATATGGAGAGATTGTAATGAGAAGTTTTTTATGTCTATTTAGGTAGATTTTTCAAGGAGAAGTCATCTGTGACTTCATCATTTTTAATTCATTTTTGTTGTATCTTGTAAAATTGTAAAGGAATGAATTTATTCAATTGTATATAATATATACTATACTTTTGGTCATTGACCATCATAAGTTATATCAACATATAACTTATGAAAATTTAAAACCTTCGTGTACTTTACATTTTCGCTGCTTTTTATTCTTCAAAGTTTTTTTATTTTACTATTGTGTCGTTACTGTTGTCAGACGACATTATTCCTGACATTCGAAAACAGAATTGACATTTAAGTTTTATTTAATTTATTTATATTTTATTTACTGCTCCATAGCCCCCGGAACCCAACCGTCTATAATTTCACATTAATTACATTATTAAAATGATAGTAATTACACTCCGAGACTTTCTTCCAAGTATATCTTAGCTTTCACTTAAATTATGACACAACTCAATTGTATCCGGATTTCTTCCAAGTATATCTTAGAAACACTTTTTAAAAGTTTGGTCAAACACTATTTGTTCCTCAAAAGTATTTTTAAAATTAATTAGTCAAACATAAATTGTTTTTCGCCAAAATATACTTCTTTTATTTTTTCAAAATGAGTTAATTTTAAAAGTTTGGTCAAACATGCTATAGGTATATTTTGTTAACTAATTAGTAATAATTTAGATATACTCTCACCATTGAAATTTTTAAAAATATAATACTTAAGGTGCGTTTTTAATGATTTATTGTAAAGTAATATGGAATGGGGAGGAAATACTAGTGAAAAGTGAAAACCTTCTTTAATTAGAAAACAAAAATAAAGGATAAGATGAGTAATATAATATACTTTTATAACTCCTATCCAACTTTTGCCTTTTCGTTCTCTCTCCACTTGTGGATACTTCCCTTAAACGACAACATACCTTTTTGGGCATTAAATTAATGACGTAAAGTCCAAAGATTTTGGTGAAAAAATAAAAAGTGCAGACACTATTACAAACTCAGAATCTTCAACTTCCCTTTGTCACCATTACACGTCTTACCCTTTTCCCCTGAAAAGAACAATTCCGTCATCGTTATTACCGGGAAAAAACTCCACCAGCATCATCAGTCGTTGATTCCTGATGATATAGCTCAAATTTGCCTCTCTCGTGTACAACCTTTGACTTTTTACTCCGTTTTTCAATTGTGTCGCCGACTTGTTTATTCGCCTGTTTTCTTTCTTTTCTATCCCTCTATTATCTATTGAAGCCTTCAGGAAAATTCTGTTGAATTCACGAATTTCGATCCGATTTCAGCAAAATGGCACTTACTTCCTACGTCGCCGATTGATCCACCTCTCCCTCTTCTAAGAGTTTCACATCAAATATGTAATGGAAACATGAACTCCTTATATGAATTTGGATAATCTCACTCTACAAACTGACTTTTGGGTTGAGTTAGGCCCAAGATCCATTCTTTATATGGTATCAGAGCCATACCAATTCCAATTCTTTGTTCACCAATGTTGGGCCTCCAAATTATATTATACACGTTCCAGTTAACAAGGTCTGGACGTGCGAGGGAGTGTTAAGAGTCTCACATAGGAGGCAAGGCTTGTGGCAAATGGTATTAACCTAGCAGGAGGGTATTGATTGCGGTGAGACATTCAGTCCGGTAGTCAAATCGGCTATCATTTGCACAGTTCTAAGCATTGCTATGAGAAAGCATTGGCCGATTCATCAGTTGATGTGAAAAATGCTTTTCTCCAAGGGAGATTAATACCATCTTACATGGTATCAAGAGCCAAAACCCTAAAAACCTAGAATTCTCTTCGGTTATCGCCGCACTCCCCTAAAATATTCTTTTTCCGGCCGTCAGTTACCCCCGTCCCCTCTCGGTTTTTTTTTCCTGTGTTTTTTTCACTACTCTAATGCATCATTTTCTACCCCACGTCTTGGCGCTTAAACCTACCAATCGTCGTCCAAACACCTCCCACAACCCTCTCCTCACCATCTTTCCATCCGTCTCTCACAGTTACTAACATCAAGAACTTTATTCCGTTGATTCTTGATCAGGAAGATGGTCAATATTGGTCATGGGTGGAACTGTTTCGCATTCTCGCATGTGTATATCATGTGTTTGACCATATAGACGACTCTTTCTCTCGCCCTCCCGAAATTGATGACACCACATGGTGTCGTCTCGATATCATCGTCAAACAGTGGATATATGACACTATATCCAAAGATTTACTCTACACAATCATGAAAACGGGTGCCTCCGCCCGTGAGTTATGTACACGCTTAGAAGAAATCTTTCAAGACAACAAAAATACTCGTGCAGTGTACTTGGAAGAATAATTCAACAATACCCGTCTTCAAAAAATTTCTAACATGTCTGAATATTGCAAGCAGTTGAAACAGGTGGCAGCCAATTGTCCAACATCAGAATGCCTGTTTTTGAAACAAAGATGGTCTTACAATTAGTTGCAGGTCTACCAAAGGGCGAAATATGACACTAGACACGATAATACGATGGTTGAATTCTACCCGCTTTTAATAATGCTCGTTCACAATTACTGTTGGAGGAAACCCGATGTGCGAAGCAAGATGAGCACAACCAAAAGGAGTTAGCACTGGGGACCTATATCCATTCACACCCTCGTCCGCTGCCAGTTCCCGCTAACACACCACCCTAGCTATCATGTCTTCATCAATTTGGCACAAAAGGTGTTACACCCCGTAATTCCAAGACATGTATTCGAGAACGTAAGTAAGACTTGAATGTGAGAGAATGTGTAACTATTCTCTTAAGGAAATATTTTGGAACCTCGTGAAGGAAAAAAAGTTATTAGTTGGAATTTGATTCTCAAATTTGGTATTTGGGATTCATAGAATATTCTGGAGTTTTGGATTTTCAAGTCTCGAATTTGATCATATGGGGCCCACAGAAAAATTTTACGAAATTGTGGGGCCCACAAGGATTTGAGATATTTTGACCAAATATGGATATTTATGGGAAGAAATGGTGACACGTGTCACCCCACATGACATTGACCATTTGACTTGGACTTGAAAGATATTTTGGAGATGAAGACAAGTGGACCATGGGTCTCACTCCACTTGTCTTGTGCCCAAAGCTATAATCATCTATATAGAGAGCCTTGGAAGACTTAGCATTTTTCATACACAAAGTTCTATATCTTTCTTCTCTCTCTCTCGATTTTCTTCAGGGAATCAAGAACAAGATTAGTAAATCTTTCAAGTGTTGTTCATATATACAAGGTGAAGATTTCTAACCAAGTATTAGACAAGATTAAACACCCCTAATCCCTTTAAAACCCCTTGGCCGAAAATAGGGTCTTGAAAACCCTAAGTTGATCTTCAACTTTTGGTGTTGGATCAAGAAGAGAAGTTGGTTATTGTCACGACCCGACCCCGGATCCGTGACCGGTGCCTTAACCCGGGCACCCTTGTGACACAACATCAGAGAAAACCAGCGGAACATAAACTCAAAATAAACAACCATAATGATATAAATAGTCTAGCCCAAAATGGCTACCCCAAAAGTATATAAACCGAACAGTTACATCCTTAAACAAACCAAGTTATGACAAGACTACAGGCCTCTAAGAAGGAGTAACACTATGACGGGACAGGGCCCCGTCATGCCCCTGAATGTACAAAATATCAACAACACCAGGGAGAACCATACCAAAAGTCGAGCCTCCTAAGAAATGGAGCTCCAGACACCTGAGTAAAAGATCCTAGGAATGAGGATCTACCACCTGCTTTCCTTACTCGCAGATGAACGCACTGGCGAAGGGGTCGACACAACGTACCAAGTATGTAAAACTAGAAAATATTGTAGTAATATCATAAGTCAAAAATAAGCTGGAGTCATAGATAAAAATCAATTTCCTTGCATTGTGCCTTACTAACAATGAGAGTAACAAGTATAAATCTTATAGCATAAAAATAGGAGGCTCACGATCAAAACAGGGTACCTCGCCCGTAGTATCATTAAACAATCCTACTCCTGGGACTATTTCACCCGCATGGGTCCTGTGGACCCGCATGAGGTCATCCGCCTCATCATGGGACTATTTCACCCGCATGAGACTATTTCACCCGCATGGATCCTGTGAAAAATGCTTTTCTCCAAGGGAGATTAATACCATCTTACATGGTATCAAGAGCCAAAACCCTAAAAACCTAGAATTCTCTTCGGTTATCGCCGCACTCCCCTAAAATATTCTTTTTTCGGCCGTCAGTTACCCCCGTCCCCTCTCGGTTTTTTTTTCCTGTGTTTTTTTCACTACTCTAATGCATCATTTTTCTACCCCCCACGTCTTCTGACGCTTCCGCTTCTACCCCAATCGTCGTCCAAACACCTCCCACAACCCTCTCCTCACCATCTTTCCATCCGTCTCTCACAGTTACTAACATCAAGAACTTTATTCCGTTGATTCTTGATCGGGAAGATGGTCAATATTGGTCATGTGTGGAACTGTTTCGCATTCTCGCATGTGTATATCATGTTCTTGACCATATAGACGACTCTTTCTCTCGCCCTCCCGAAATTGATGACACCACATGGTGTCGTCTCGATATCATCGTCAAACAGTGGATATATGACACTATATCCAAAGATTTACTCTACACAATCATGAAAATGGGTGCCTCCGCCCGTGAGTTATGTACACGCTTAGAAGAAATCTTTCAAGACAACAAGAATACTCGTGTAGTGTACTTGGAAGAATAATTCAACAATACCCGTCTTCAAAAAATTTCTAACATGTCTGAATATTGCAAGCAGTTGAAACAGGTGGCAGCCAATTGTCCAACATCAGAATGCCTGTTTTTGAAACAAAGATGGTCTTACAATTAGTTGCAGGTCTACCAAAGGGCGAAATATGACACTAGACACGATAATACAGTGGGTTGACCCTCTACCCAGTTTTAATAATGCTCGTTCACAATTACTGTTGGAGGAAACCCGATGTGCGAAGCAAGATGAGCACAACCAAAAGGAGTTAGCACTGGGGACCTATATCCATTCACACCCTCGTCCGCTGCCAGTTCCTGCTAAGACACCACCCTAGCTATCATGTCTTCATCAATTTGGCACAATAGGTGTTACACCCCGTAATTCCAAGACATGTATTCGAGAACGTAAGTAAGACTTGAATGTGAGAGAATGTATAACTATTCTCTTAAGGATATATTTTGGAACCTCGTGAAGGAAAAAAGGTTATTAGTTGGAATTTGATTCTCAAATTTGGTATTTGAGATTCATAGAATATTCTGGAGTTTTGGATTTTCAAGTCTCGAATTTGATCATATGGGGCCCACAGAAATTTTTTACGAAATTGTGGGGCCCACAAGGATTTGAGATATTTTGACCAAATATGGATATTTATGGGAAGAAATAATTTTGGACCAATGTGAGGGTGACACGTGTCACCCCCATATAGCATTGACCATTTGACTTGGACTTGGAAGATATTTTGGAGATGAAGACAAGTGGACCATGGGTCCCACTCCACTTGTCTTGTGCCCAAAGCTATAATCATCTATATAGAGAGCCTTGGAAGACTTAGCATTTTTCATACACAAAGTTCTATATCTTTCTTCTCTCTCTCAATTTTCTTCAGGGAATCAAGAACAAAATTAGTAAATCTTTCAAGTGTTGTTCATATATACAAGGTGAAGATTTCTAACCAAGTATTAGCCAAGATTAAACACCCCTAATCTTTTTAAAACCCCTTGGCCGAAAATAGGGTCTTGAAAACCCTAAGTTGATCTTCAACTTTTGGTGTTGGATCAAGAAGAGAAGTTGGTTATACGCTTCTAAGGGTCGCATATTGCGGATTGGAACGTAAGGATTTTGAGCTAAGACTATCTCTAAGGATCGACTTTTAAGTGGATTGTTTTGGGCATAAATAAGGTAAATCTCATCCTTCTCTTGAAAGTAACCTTATACTACATGTTGTGGTAATTGTGGAATGATATGGTGATAAGGAAAAATAGAGTTTAAGATCATGTGTGCCATTTTGTGTGTTGGCCGAATTTGGGGCCTTTTTTTTTGTAACATTGGGTTATATTGGTTAATATAGAATGTGTCTTCACGTTATATGTGTTATACGTTGAAGGAAAGGTTGTCGTTTAACTGTTGGTATGTATCATGTACAAGTGTTGGAAAAACGACTTGAATAATAAGGAGTTGTAAAAAGGTTATATGTTGTTGTTGTGGCCAAGAGTGCCCTTTTATTTGTTGGATATTGTGAACTGTTTTACATCATTGTGGCGCAAAATTTTACACGTCTTGTAAACGTGTAATCCCCTTGTTGGTTAACTGTTAGATGTGGCTTGTTGTTGGTTTAAATCGGGCCTTGGAAAAGGTGGAAAAGTACGTATAAACGGGGGAAGTGCTGCCCAAATTTACGTAGAATAAAGAGGACCATTACTTGGTATATAACCTACACTTGAAAGCATGAAATTGATAGAAGTGTTAATTGTCATTATAGGTTGACATTCTACGTGTGACGTATTCTATTTGGCGCGTGAATTAGCCGAAGAGGTATGTGGAACTTCTTCTATCTTCTTTGAGCTTGACTTTATAAAAATGAGCGTACGATGAACGTACATGTTTTAAATGAACTCGGATTCCTTGTAATATATAAGGGAAGTTGCCTGATTGAAAAGAGACTTAGAAAAAATGCGAAACTGCAGAATTCGGGTTCGGGGCCGCGGCGCCAAGTTGCAGGCCGTGGCTCTGAAACTTCAGAAGGCCGCAGAAGTTTTGGCGTCGCGGCGCCATAGTGCAGGACCGTGGTGCTGCCCCTGTTGAAGGGTGCCGATGATTAGTTAGGGGGCAGGGTGGTGTTTTCATGCCACGGTATCGACCCTAGATAGTATAAGTGACTTGATGTTTAAAGACTAAGTTACTTGAATGAGATGGGTACACTTGACATGATTTTAAAAGTAGAAGTGTCTTGATACTACGGGTGTTAGTGTATTGAGATTTTTATAAATGAAAGAATGTACGGCGGACGTACATGGTACTCTGGGGTCAACTCCCCTATATTGCATGATGTGATTCCTTTTATATGAATAGATGTACATAGTACTTTGGGTTAAATTCCCATATTTTAAACGACATGATAGTGCCTTGAGTCTAATAAAATGATGGTTCATTCATTTGCTTCTAATGAGAGTAAAAGATTACTTAACTTGCATATGTTGTTCAAGATAGCCATTAGTACAAGTGTTATATTATTTATTGCGGGGTCAACCCCCGGGACATTGTACAT
The DNA here is from genome assembly GCA_029844215.1 of Przewalskia tangutica. NCBI lineage: Eukaryota > Viridiplantae > Streptophyta > Magnoliopsida > Solanales > Solanaceae > Przewalskia > Przewalskia tangutica. The sequence goes on along the minus strand of CM056718.1, from coordinate 134,806,498 downwards.
TCCGTGGATTTGCTCTCCAGGATGCGAGTATTGCGTATATGCTCATTTCGGGTCCACAGGGCCTATGCGGGTGAAATAGTCCTATGCGGGGGAAATAGTCCTATGCGGGGAAAATTGTCATATGCGGGTCCACTAGACCTATGCGGGTGAAACAGTCTCATGAATAGGATTGCATAATGATACTACGGGCGGGTGGCCCTAAATTAATCACGACCTTCCTATGTTAACACGGTACATATTACTCTCATTGTTGATAAGGCACAGTTGTACTGTTATTTTGATTATCATACTTGTCTCCTACTTTATATTTGGACTGTATGATCTCTTTTACAGTACTTACAGTTTTACATACTTGGTACATCTTTCGTATTGACCCCCTTTTCTCGGGGGGCTGCGTTCATGCCGCAGGGATAGGTACTCAGGTTGGTGATCCGAGAGCTTAGGATCTCCACTAAACTTTTGTGATAGCTCTATTTGCTCCGGAGCTTGATATATAGGTACAGGCCTTGCGTTTTGGTGCGCACGACATCTGTGCAGTACGGCCTGTCCCATCATAGTACTATCTAAAACTCTTAGAGGTCTGTAGTCATGTATGTGGGTTGGACTATGTAAAAGATGTAGATCTTTTTGATATTGTATATATATGGAGTGGTGTTCTTATCGGTTGACCTATTTTCTTATTACACGTAATGCATGACAATGAGTTTTATTTAGCTTTCGTTGGTTATCTCTGATGTATACATATAATGGTGTCCATATTGGGCACCAGTCGCGGGCCCGGGGTCGGGTCATGACAAAAGTGGTATCAAAACAGTTAGTCCTCGGAAAGTGTCTACAGACCGTGTCTAGTAGAGTCTTGATTATCGGTGTGTTATGCACCACACCTATAACCAGAAGGCTATAGGATATTTGGGATTGATTTCTATTCTTCTCACTCTGAGATCGTGCGATAGAGCTGTGTTGTTAGGGTAGTCCCACTCTAACGTATTATTGTGGTTGCATCGATGAGAAAGTAACAGCGGCCCAGAAGGGGAATATATGGACCTTGGTATACAGGTTGGTAAAAAAAATTTGTTCTATAGTTGGTTTAATGATGTACATCTATACGGATATATTTATTTGGGCCATATATGTGTTGCCTAAGAATGATTAGGGGTTATCATGAGTTGGTTAAGCTTTGAAAATGGCTTGAAAGGTATGAAACAGTTTAATGAAATCTTCATCAAGGTTATATATGTGCTAATTTGGAATAATTAAGAGGTGATGAGCTGTCTGAGAGGGTGATGAACCCTTAGGAGATCATGTTTAACTGACTGAATAGAATACCATGTTGTTAGATTAAGCTATGTTGTATGCTTAAGTGAATTGAACGAATGATATTCGTATGGAGTAAATAGGGTTGTTGTGGTTAAGACAACATGATGGTGAGATTATGAGAAACTATCTTACCCGTATGCAGGAAGGGATAATGTAGGCTTGTGACATGGAATAATTGAGAATCTTAGAATATTAGATAACTGTTAAGACCTTAAATACAAGGCCTTCTTGAGTAAAAGATTTTACGGTTGATCTTGGTTAAAGTACATAGTATACGGGAGGTATATTAGTTGTGATAAACCCTTGGTTTGAGTATAAACCACTTGTGTGGTAAAAAATTAGGAATAATGTTGCAACTAGGAAATAAGATCATTGAAGGATTTTATGTTAAGTATCCCTTGGAGGTACTTGAAGTTGGTTTAGTGTGGCAGCCAGGGCCACGACAGTCCGAAGAGTCTCAAGTGAATGCGTAAAGTAATAATAAGATGAGTATAAGTGATACCAACGAAAACAGAAGACATCATTGGAAGGTTTAGTAGGTTGTGAAAATATACACGATTTTAAGGTGGTGCTTGATGATTAGAATTATAGAGGAAACCGCAACAGGACCCTATGAATGTGTTTGTAATTTCAAAGGAAGATTATGAAAGGGAGATAAGCCCTCTCCCTCACGAAAATGGATAGTTTTGCGTATTATTGAGGATTATACATACTAAAGTTATTAGGCTATGGATATGAGACTGGTAAGGTCTTCGGCTTCGTGTGCAATATGTTACAATTTTACATAACTTTGGGGAAAATAGTGTGTTTGGGGTAATTGAGAAGGACACTATGAAATGGTCGAAGATGTGTCGTGAGGATATGAATACAGGTAATAAGCATGAATGGAACTATATGATCGAGTATCAAGGTAGAAATATTTTGTTTAATAATGAGTAGAATGAAGGATTATGACAAGAATGATAAAGGCGAATGCAACTATAGTTATGTAGGTTTCACAAGGTATAATTACCCCAGACTAGTGTAAAGACCATTAGAAAAGGATGGGCAGTAGGAACACCTCGACCAAAGGTGGCAAACCTGTAATGGCGGGAAAGATAGTATGAGAAATACGGTGAGATAAGAGACCCCCAGGGCAACTTGAAATGGAAAAATAAAGGTAAGACGAATAGGCACTCGGACGATGAGAGACCTAATAATGATAAGACAAGAAAGCTTGGGCAAGCCATTGGATCATGTAATATCGTTAATTGGGTTTAAACACATGACTATAAGCTCTATGAGCTAGGTAGAGTAATGGGATTACTACTTAACAAGATCAAGGAAATCTCCTCTTAAATTGCGATCGACAGAAAGTCCTAGTCATGAGGCAAGTGAAGGAATTTGAATCTAATTATAATGACCAAGGTTGGATGTAATAACACCAAAGATTGGAAACAGGAATCATAATTGAGATTATATATATACCCGAATATTTCGGAAGTGAGAGAAAGGCTTCCAGTTTTTGAGAGATAAGTTGACTACGGCTCCAGTTCTAACTCTTCCTGAGGGACTAGAGGGTTATGTTATTTACTGTAATGCTTCGAGTGTTGGGATAGGTTGTGTGTTGATGCAGCACAATAAAGTTATAGCCTATTGATGTGCGATTTATACACACGCTTAACGCAAATACACGTATCGTTACAAGTAATATAGTCTAGGTAAGACCGAATATCGTCCTCAGAGACTGGTTTTCAAGTACCGATTATCTATGTTTTAGTTTCTATTTGGTTAACGTTAATTGAGTTGGAATTCTAAACTAATAATGCAGGAAATAAACTAATTATGAAAATAATTTGATTTAAATCAGTTATGATGGAGAATTAGGGCTTCCAAGATCATCAACTATCCACTCTATTCAATCCTTAATACAATTAGACTAACTTCTTCTTCTACGTTAAGATAGCAGGTTAACTAGACCGTTTTATACTCCTGTTAAGGTAATATAAACACTCAACCCCAATGGAGAACCTTTCTATCTTTCGATGACAAGATTGACTACAAAGGAGGATTAAGAGCAATAACCTATTAAGCTACACAAGTATCGGGGTACTTTCGTCCACGATTTAAACCTATGTTTATTCAACTATAGCATATGCATAATCTCCCCTTTCGGATTTCGATTAGAACTCATATAAGTGATGATAACTAGTGATCAATTAATTATCAAGCAATCAAAGCAACTATTGAATAAATCTTAAACAAGTGAAGAAGAAATCAACTAATGTATTACTTCATGAATAAGAGTTTCAAGAGAATCACAAGGAAATCCCTAAATAAATAATTAGCTCTTAGCCATAGTCACGCTAAGAACTAATACAATCTCCATACATGAACTGAAAAAAACAAAGAAAAGAGAAAGAAAAGAAAATACTTGAACTAGGTCTCAAATCTTCGCCTCCTAGAGTTGTGTTGTATGTACAATGGGTGGAATGAATTCCTTTCTAGAGAATTATGTAGATAATATATATAGCCCAAGAATTCTTTAGGTCAAGGGTTAGGGATTATGTAGGTAGGAAAAATTATCCCTTTTGGACTCTGAAAACGTGTCAAATTCGGCCCAAAACTCAGAAATCCCGCGTCGGCGCCGTGGCCCTGCAGACTGGCGCCACGGCGCTGAAAAACCTGCAGCGAAATCAACTTTCGGAACATTCAGCGCCGCGGCGCCTGAGGCGTTTTTCTGGCGGATTTTCGTTTCGTCGTCCTTTTTTTCGTTCGGGCTTCGTCTGACCTCCTCTATACTTCCCAGAACTTCTTAGACTTCATTTCTTGGCCCTTTTGTGTGCAATTCCATCTCATTTATGCTTATTTCATCTCTTTTTTGTCATTTCTCCATTTCTGACCGCTGTGACACAAAAGAAAGGAAAACGACCCTAATATTATACTAAACATAAACAAAATGAGTAAAATACTAACTAAAAATGACTCAAAAAGTGTGTATAAAATACACCGATCACCTATGCGTCCCGACAGCTTCAGAAGCACGAGAAGAATTACCCTACCCATGATTTGGAGCTGGCAGCCGTGATACATGCCTTGAAGATTTGAAGGCATTACTTATCTGGGGTTCATATGGATATTTATACGGATCACAAGAGTCTCCAGTATATCTTCAAACAGAAGGAGCTAAACTTACGGCAGAGGCAGTTGTTAGAGTTACTTAAGGACTATGATGTTGATATTCTATATCGCCCGGGGAAGCCAGTGTGGTTACAGATGCTCTTAGTTGTAGATATATGGGTAGCCTGACAGATGTGCAGCCAGATAGAAGGGAAATGGTTCGTGAGATATACAGGCTATCCAGTCTTGGAGTCTGGTTGGTTGATTCCGGTGACAATGGAGTTCTTGTTCAAGGTATTGCCGAATTCTCCATTATAGAAGGGGTGAAGAGGCATCAGTATGAGGATCCGGTTCTGGTATGGTATAGAGGTACGACTCTTCGTAAGGGGGAGTCTCGATTTGAGGTTGCACCTGATGGGGTGCTAAGGTGAAGGTAGATTGTGTGTACCTAATATTGCAGGGCTTCGACAGCAGGTTATGGGAGAGGCACACAATGCTCGTTATCCTATTCATTCAGGGTCCGCGAAGATGTATCATGACCTCAGATATGTATATCAGTGGGGTGGCCTGAAAAGAGACGTAGCAGGGTTGATGCTCAGTGTCCAAATTGTCAGCAGGTCAAGGTTGAGCACCAAAAGCCTTGTGGGTTACTACAGGCGATAAAGATCCCGACTTGAAAGTGGGAGGTGATTAATATGTATTTCATTACAGGTTTTGCCTCGTACTCAGAGGAAGTATGACTCTATATGGGTTTAAGGACAGTTATCCATGATAGTTATATGTATATTTATTGGGACGGGTTGCACGATCCGCAACACTTGCATATTATGGGCTGGGATACATATAAGTGGACAGGCATCCACGGTTGATGGACATGCATGCACAGTTGATGGACGTGTATCCATGTATATGACTTCATTCCACCGAGTCCCTCACGAGAGGACCGGGACACGTTATATGTATAGGATAGATGGTGATACTATGGACTTCAGGGGTAGCTGAGAGGATCATTTACCACGTTGAGTTTGTGTATAACGATAGTTCCCATTCTAGCATTCAGATGGCCCCTTACGAGTCCTTATAGGAGGAGGTGCAGGTCACCTATTGGTTGGTCTGATGTGGGCAATACTAAGTTACTTGGCCCAGACAAGATACAACAAGTTGTAGATAAGGTGAAGCTTATCCGAGAGAGATTATTAGAAGCCCAGAGTCGACAATTAGAGTTCAGCTTAATGATTGAGTATTCTTGAAGGTATCACCCATGAAGGTTGTGATGAGGTTTGGTAAGAAAGGGAAATTTAGCCCGAGATACATTGGGTCTTATCATGTTATTCGTAGTATAGGCGAGATTGCCTATGAGTTGGATCTACCATCTATTTTGGAAGTGGTACATCCAGTGTTCCATGTATCAATGCTACGTAAGTATGTTGGTGATCCTTCTAGAGTCTTCCCAGTAGATGATGTTCAGGTGATAGAGTAGTTGTCTTATGAGGAGAGTCTCATAGCCATACTTGATCGCCAGGTTGGAAGGTTATGGCCTAAGGATGAGGCTTCCGTAATATATTGTGGCGGAACAATAATACGGAAGTGATGACGTGGGAAACAGAATATGGGGTGAAGAAAAAGTATCCTCACTTGTTCCCTACACCTACAGATAATTCGATTACTTACTTGCATACTTTGATTGATGTATATGCATGAGTGTTATATTGTGGCCATGTGCGGCATATTTGATCTTGTTGGGTATAGTTAAAAGGGACTATGCCGATATCTGTTTAGTTTGAACCTAGTGTGAACATTCGGGACGAATGTTTCTAAGCGGGGAAGAATGTTACACCCCATAATTCCAAGACATGTATTCGAGAACGTAAGTAAGACTTGAACGTGGGAGAATGTATAACTATTCTCTTAAGGAAATATTTTGGAACCTCGTGAAGGAAAAAGGGTTATTAGTTGGAATTTGATTCTCAAATTTGGTATTTGGGATTCATAGAATATTCTGGAGTTTTGGATTTTCAAGTCTCAAATTTGGTCATATGGGCCCACAGGAAAATTTTACGAAATTGTGGGGGCCACAAGAATTTGAGATATTTTGACCAAATATAGATATTTAGGGGAAGAAATAATTTTAGACCAATGGGAGGGTGACACGTGTCACCCCCACATGGCATTGACCATTTGACTTGGACTTGGAAGATATTTTGGAGATGAAGACAAGTGGAACATGGGTCCCACTCCACTTGTCTTGTGCCCAAAGCTATAATCATATATATAGAGAGAGCCTTGGAAGACTTAGCATTTTTCATACAAAAAGTTCTATATCTCTCTTCTCTCTCTCGATTTTCTTCAGGGAATCAAGAACAAGATTAGTAAATCTTTCAAGTGTTGTTCATATATACAAGGTGAAGATTCCTAACCAAGTATTAGCCAAGATTAAACACCCCTAATCTCTTTAAAACCCCTTGGCCGAAAATAGGGTCTTGAAAACCCTAAGTTGATCTTCAACTTTTGGTGTTGGATCAAGAAGAGAAGTTGGTTATAAGCTTCTAAGGGTCGCATATTGCGGATTGGAACGTAAGGATTTGGAGCTAAGACTATCTCTAAGGATCGACTTTTAAGTGGATTGTTTTGGGCATAAATAAGGTAAATCTCATCCTCCTCTTGAAAGTAATCTTATACTACATGTTGTGGTAATTGTGGAATGATATTGTGATAAGAAAAAATGGAGTTTATGATCATGTGTGCCATTTTGTGTGTTGGCAGAATTTGGGGCCTTTTTTTGTAACATTGGGTTATATTGGTTAATATAGAATACGTCTTCGCGTTATATGTGTTATACGTTGAAGGAAAGGTAGTCGTTTAACTGTTGGTATGTATCATGTACAAGTGTTGGAAAAACGACTTGAATAATAAGGAGTTGTAAGAAGGTTATATGTTGTTGTTGTGGTAAGAGTGCCCGTTTATTTGTTGGATATTGTGAACTGTTTACATCGTTGTGGGGCAAAATTTTACACGTCTTGTAAACGTGTAATCCCCTTGTTGGTTAACTGTTAGACGTGGCTTGTTGTTGATTTAAATCGGGTCTTGGAAAAGGTGGAAAAGTACGTATAAACGGGGGAAGTGCTTCCCAAATTTACGTAGAATAAAGAGGATCATTACAAGTATATAACCTACACTTGAAATCATGGAATTGATAGAAGTGTTAATTGTCATTATAGGTTGACATTCTACGTGTGACGTATTCTACTTGGCGCGTGGATTAGCCGAAGAGGTATGTGGAACTTCTTCTATCTTCTTTGAGCATGACTTTATAAAAATGAGCGTACGATGAACGTACATGTTTTAAATGAACTCGGATTCCTTGTAATATATAAGGGAAGTTACTTGATTGAAAAGAGACTTAGAAAAAATGCGAAACTGCAGAATTCGGGTTCGGGGCCGCGACGCCAAGTTGCAGGGCCGTGGCTCCGAAACTTAAGAAGGCATCGGTTCCGCGGCCAAGGCCATAGTGCGCAGGCGTGGCGCTGCCCCTGTTGAAGGGTGCCGAGGATTAGTTAGGGGGCGGGGTGGTATTTTCGTGCCACGATATCGACCCTAGCTAGTATAAGTGACTTGATGTTTAAAGACTAAGTTACTTGAATGAGATGGATACACTTGACTTGATTTTAAAAGTAGAAGTGTCTTGATACTACGGGTGTTAATGTCTTGGGATTTTTATAAAGGAAAGAATGTACGACGGACGTACATGGTGCTATGAGGTTCAACTCCCCTATATTGCATGATGTGATTCCTTTTATAGGAATAGATGTACATAGTACTTTGGGTTAAATTCTCGGATTTTACACGACATGATAGTGCCTTGAGTCTAATAAAATGATGGTTCATTCATTTGCTTCTAATGAGAGTAAAAGATTACTTAACTTGCATATGTTGTTCATGATAGCCATTAGTACAAGTGTTATATTATTTATTTCGGGGTCAACCCCCGGGACATTGTACATTCCGTAGATTTTCTCTCCACGATGCGAGTATTGCGTATATGCTCATTACGGGTCCACGGGGCCTATGGGGGTGAAATAGTCCTATGCGGGTGAAATAGTCCTATGCGGGGCAAATTGTCCTATGCGGGTCCACTAGACCTATGCGGGTGAAACAGTCCCATGAATAGGATTGCATAATGATACTACGGGCGGGTGGCCCTAAATTAATCATGACCTTCCTATGTTAACACAATACATATTACTCTCATTACTCTAATTGTTGATAAGGCACAGTTGTACTGTTATTTTGATTATCATACTTGTCTCCTGCTTTATATTTGGACTATATGATCTCCTTTACAGTACTTACAGTTTCACATACTTGGTACATCTTTCGTATTGACCCTCTTTTCTCGAGGGGCTTCGTTCATGCCGTAGGGATAGGTACTCAGGTTGGTGATCCGAGAGCTTAGGATCTCCACTCAGCTTTTGTGATAGCTCCATTTGCTCCGGAGCTTGATATATAGGTACATGCCTTGCGTTTTGGTGTACGTACATTCAGGGGTACGGCGGGGCCTTGTCCCATCATAGTACTGTCTAAAACTCTTAGAGGTCTGTAGTCATGTATGTGGGTTGTACTATGTAAAATATGTAGATCTTTTTTATATTGTATATATATGGAGTGGTGGTCTTATTGGCTGACTTGTTTTCTTATTACACGTAATGCATGACAATGAGTTTTATTTAGCTTCCGTTGGTTAACTCTGATGTATACCTATAAGGGTGCCCAGGTTAGGCACCAGTCGCAGGCCCGGGGTCGGGTCGTGACAATAGGCTTTGCCACCCAGGAGCTTCTGTTTTTAATTTTCTTAGAAGCAATAATTTTATTCATTGTAATGGAAAAATTGCCCAAAACGACATCTCTTGTAAATTAGGCAAACATATTCGCCTTCCGTTTAATTCATCAGTCAGTATTACGTTTTCTCCATTTGATATTGTTCATGCTAACTTGTGGACGTCCCCCATTACTAGTTCCATAGGTCATAAATATTATCTCGTCTTATTGAATGATTACTTCCATTTTATCTGGATTTATCCATTAAAATTCAAGTCGGAAGTCTTTGTCAAATTTCTTGAATTTTGCACTTTTATAAAAATGCAATTTGAACGAGCTATAAAATATTTCCAATGTGACAATGGCCGTGAAATTTAATAATTCTGCATTTCAAACATTTTACAAAAATAATGGCATGGTCTTTCAGTTTTTGTTTCCTCACACGTCCCCTCAAAATGGTAAAGCAGAACGTATCATCCGCATAATAAATAACATGATTCACACTTTTCTATTTCATGCCTCTCTCTCGCCCTATTTTTTGGGTATATGCAGTCAAAATGTTAGAATAGGTCCGTAATATTTTACCCACTAGTACCATCCATAACATGACTCCAACCGAAATCTTAAATTGTCGGATTCCCTTCTATGATCACCTTCAGATATTCGGTTGCCTATGTTTTCCAAATCTCACTTCCACCGTCCCTCACAAATTAGCCCCCCGCACCAGTCTGTGTGTCTTCAGGATTTCCTTCGAATCATAGGAGTTAACTGTGTTATGACTTATCCACTCATCAAATTCATGTATCTCGTCACGTCACCTTTGATGAGATCACATTCCTATTTTCAAAAACCGGATTATAATTTTCTGGATGAGTCAGACCTATCTCCCGTCACTCTTTGGGAACTATGTCAGCACGGAACCACCGCACCACCACACAGTCAGCCACTGCCACCTACCCATCGGCGTCTCTGCCACCCGTGCCAACTTTTTCACCATCACCGCCGATTGCCACCACTACTGGCAATCAGCCACCAGCCTCCCCAAATGCACCGGTCACCGTCCTAGTCCTTGTGTCATATCTGTAATCTCACCACCAAGTCATCGTCACTCCAGTCACCGGAAACCAGCCTAATAGCCCCATTCCTGGACCCCTCCCACCCCCGACACCATACCTCACTATACCGTTCTCCGCCAGTCTCGATATACTGAGAACTACAACCAGACCCAACCCAGAAACCGCAACCCTAATCGACCCACCCAACTTAACATCCAGCCCGCCAATCGATATTGTTCTAACTCACCGACCCACCTCCATCGACCAACAACCCAGTTTGAACCTGCGACCTGAGCCTCACTCGATTCCGACCCCACTCAATCCAACCGACCCGTCAACCAACACCCTTCCCCAGCCAATACCCTCACACCGTATGGAAACTCGTGCCCAATACTAGGTTTTCAAATCCAAAGTCCAATTTAACCTATCCACCCAAGAAATTTCCCCTATTCCAAAAAGCCTAAAATTAGCTAAAACAGACCCTTATTGGAATGCATTCATATGTGAGGATTTTAATGCTTTAACAAAACATCGTACTTGAGATTTGATTCCTCGACCAGAGGGGGTAAATATGATCCATTGTATGTGGCTTTTTCGTCACAAGTATAGGGATAATGGTGACTTAGAGATATATATAAGGCAAGACTTGTGGCAAATGGTACTAACCAGCAGGAGGGTATGGATTGCGGTAAGACATTCAATCTAGTTGTCAAACCAACTACCATTCACACAGTTCTGAGCTTTGCTATGGGAAAGCATTGGCCGATTCATTAACTTGATGTGAAAAATGCTTTTCTCAAAGGAAGATTAATATTATCTTACAATTGAAGCCTTCAAAATCTGTGGAAAATTCTGTAGAATTCGCAAATTTCGATCCAATTTCATAAAAATGGAACTTACTTCCTCCGCCTACGCTTGATCCACCTCTCTCTCTCTCCTCCTCTTCCACCTTCTGATTCAATCGGTGAGCGTTTCTGGAAATTTTATACTCCTCGATGTGATGACTAACCATTTTTTGTCAGCCTTATCTCATCCCCTTATTTTCAACCCGCTTACCCGCAAATGGAGTTATCCTCCATTTGCCACCCCGAGACGGTAGTGCGATGTCGGTGCATCACGCGGTGTAGTGTATGTTGCGAGTGGGATTGGTTCTCACTATAACCCTGGGGTAGCTCGATTAGTTGCGAAGTGGGACCTGAAAAGTAACAAATATAGTTGTCACTTATGTTGCTCTGACTCTCCAAAGATACTGCTCCAAAAATGTACTACTTTTGAAGTATCCAACGTTCATCAGTCGATGATAATTCCGAGCAACAAAGGTTGTAACCATCATGGTAAAAACAAGGGTTGGAAATGGGAAAATGAGTGGTCTTAAGGACTGTAAATTCTGTAGGGAGGCTATTTAAGCAGTAGGTTGGAGAGGAAAGCTACTTATGGTAAACGTCAAAGGCGATGCAGCAAAGGAAGGAATAATCTACGATGTTGGAAGCGACACATGGTAGGATATGCCTGTTACACCCCGTAGTTCGGGTCCTGCTTATGGGGACATACGAAAGGAGTTAAGATTCAAATTTTTGAAAGATAAGTCGACAGAATATTTCGAACGGGTTTTTAGTCAACTTCGAGGCGGTTTATGTCCAGTTGCATTAAGAGTTCCTAGGTGTTTCAAAGGCCTACTATGTAATTCGTTGAGTCTAGTTCCCAACGCAACAAACCGTTCGTCGATAGGATATCGGGGTAGAAAGTTATGGAAATTACAAGTGCGCAATGAAAGCAGAAACATTTTCGGTCAGGGCTGCGGCCGCGGCACGATATCTTGAGAATTCTCGAGGTTGCAGGCCGCGCCGAGCGTGGCGCGCGGCGAAGTTCAAAATTCGCGGAGGTTCAGGCCGCGCGCGGCCGCAGGGCGCGCCGAGGCGGAGTTTTTGCGAGAACTGAGGGAAAATCAGATATTTTCTTTTAAAAAGGCCATGGGAGGGTGACACGTGTCCCCCAATCTGATTTTTGCATGTCCTATTTATTGACCAAGTCTTGAAGACTTGGTCATTCTTCAAAGCTCTCTCTTCTCTCTAAAATTAAAAGTTCTCCCTTCTCTCTAGAAATTCAAGAAGAAACCAAAGCCTAGAGGAAAATTTCAGAAAAAGTGATAAGAAGGAAACTTGTTGGCAAGCTTGTAGGAGTTTTATGGAGGTGATTGTGGAAAGAAGACAAGTGAAATTTTTTGGATTATTTGGGTAAGCTCTAAGGTAACAATCCTTTCTCTTTTGCTAGTAAATTATGTTGCATGTGTGGAAGAAAGGATTTGTAGTTATCAATATTGCCCTTAGATACATTGCATGTAGGAAATGGATAAGAATTTGGATTAAAAAGGAATTGGATAGGAAATTATGTTGTTATACCTCAAAGTTGCCGAATTAGACCTTGTAGTTTGTACTAGTTTGATATCAATTGTGGGGCGGAATTTTACACGCCTAGTAGACGTGTAATCCCCTATTTGTTACCTGCATTGTTGAGCCTTAAAGATGGCATGTTTGGTTATTGAATTCGGCCTTGAAAAAGGTGGCAAAGTATGTAGAAACAAAGGAAGTGTTGTCCGATTTTCCGTAGAATTTAGTGACTTTGCACTTGGAATATTCTACGTTGAAGCTAGAGGTTAATAAACGTATTATGGTCATTATAGGTTAACATACTACGTGCGGTAAATTGGACTTGCGAGTGGATTGACCCGAAGAGGTATGTGGAACTTTCCTATCTCTTGAGCATGAATAGTTGTACTTATATAGTACGGTAGACGTACAATACTTTGATATCCTTTACTTATTTAAGAATGGCCAAGTTGGGCGAGTTAGGAAATTAACCCACTTCTTTAAAACTATTAAGGATGTCTTAAGTTTTCAAGTTAAGGGACTTGAAGTGTTTTAAGTATATGATACTTGTTTTGTTTTAAAAGTTTAAGTCCCTTGGATATAGGAAAATGTAATTGACTAAGGTATAAGGTTAATATAACGACTTTATGGGAAGTTGGTTATATTCGCTTTATGGAAAGTTAAAAGGAGAGATTTACTTTAAGTAAGTTAAGTAAGGACAAGTGACTTGATGCTATGGTTATTAGTATCTTGGAAGTTTTATATAAAAAGGAGTCATTCGTTTTAAAAGAATAGAAGTATGTAGTACTTGGGATTAAATTCCCGGATTCTTTTATTAAGACATGTTAGTGCCTTAAGTGAACTAAAATGAGAGGGTATATGAACAAGACTAATAAGAAGTTAGGGGATTTCTTAACTTACTTGTGTTATATATGATAGCCGGTTGAGCTAGGGTAAGAGTATAAATGAGGGGTAAACCCCCAAGACGTTATACCACCTTCTCCAGGGTAAGAGTATAAATGAGGGGTAAACCCCCAAGACATTATACCACCTTCTCCAGGGTAAGAGTATAAATGAGGGGTAAACCCCCAAGACGTTATACCACCTGCTCCAGGGTAAGAGTATAAATGAGGGGTAAACCCCCAAGACGTTATACCACCTTCTCTAGGGTAAGAGTATAAATGAGGGGTAAACCCCCAAGACGTTATACCACCTTCTGAGTATGATTGCGGGGTAAACCCCCAAGACATTATACCACTCCATGGATTTGCTACCCATGATTTGATTGTGAGTCTCCTATTTTTATGTTGTAGGTATACTCTTATTTACTCTCATTGTTAGTAAGGCACAGTGAACTGTAATTTGATTTTCATACATGTCTCCAGCTCTGTTTTAGACTCATGATGTAATTACAGTATTTTCCAGTTTTACATACTTAGTACATATTGTGTACTGACCCCCTTCATCAGGGGCTGCGTTCATACCGCAGGTAGGAGTAATCAGGTGGTGGATCCTCATTCTTAGGATCACTGGTCAGGTGTCAGAAGCTCCATTTTTCCGGAGGCTTATTACTTTTGGTACGGTTTTCCCTGATGTTGTAGATATTAGGTACATTCAGGGGTATGGCGGGGCCCTGTCCCGCCACTGTTGTTTATCTTAGAGGTCTGTAGTAACATTTGTGGTTTGGGCTGTAAGAACAAAGTTGTACTGTCTTACTTTTGGCTATGTATATTTTATGGAAGGCGGCCTTATCGGCCAGCCTGTGATGTTATCGTCTAAGTATGCTTATGTGTTGTGTTGTGTATATTCCGCTGCTATGCTCTGATGTTTACCTGAGAGGGGTGCCCAGGTAGGGCACCAGTCGCGGCCCGGGGTCGGGTCGTGACAATGCCGGAGGGGATACTAGTAGGTTGGAGAGGTCTGGCGGCAGCGATGAAGGTAGAAATTATTTATACGGTGGATGAATCCAGAGGAGCATTGAGAAAGTATGATTAAGGAAATGATAGTTGGATTGAGATTTTGGAGAATGAGATGCTTAAAGGTGCACAACATATGGTTGTTGTCGGCGGTAGAGTGTGCGTGGTTAGTGGGCAGTGACGAAATAGTGGTGGAAGAGCCACCGATTTGGTGGTTGTAGAATCTCCGATGAGGTTTTAGGTTTTGGACGTACATATTTTGCCAAGGATGAGCCAATTGGATTCTGAATAGTTATTTTCCATTTTTTCAGGTAAAATTTAGGATACTTGTATATTCTTTTTGTTGGTTCTTTTATGTCTCTTTCTTTTTACATAAATATCTCTTTTTATATGTATACAATTTAACACAAATTCATGCCATAGAAAAATGTGAACATTTGTTTTAAGTTGGTTTATGTATATTGGAAAAAAAAATCTAGAGGCGCTGACGACATGTGAATTCGATACTTCTAAAATATGCCAATGCTCTTTCAAAATATGAAAGTCATCTCAAAATCATGGACAGCTACCCATAGAATCAATATGCATATCCTATTCATGGGAATCGAACCCGCATGGGTCTTTATACCCGCGTGAATATCTATACTCGCATCACAGATCTTGTCCGTGGAATCATATACATATATTATTTGTGGGAATCGAACCCGCATGGGTCTTTATACCCGCATGAGTATCTATACTCGCATCACGTATCTTGTCCACGGAATCATACACTCTCATGGGAATCTATACCTGCATCATAGATACAAGTCCACGGAACAATACACTCTCATGGGAATCTATACCCGCGTCATGGATACAAGTCCATGGAATAATCTGCTCTCATGGGAATCTATACCCGCATCATGGATACAAGTCCACGGAATAATCTGTTCTCATAGGAATCTATACCCGCATCATGGATACAAGTCCACGGAACAATACACTCTCATGAGAATTTATACCCGCATCATGGATACAAGTCCACAGAATAATCTGCTCTCATGGGAATCTATACCCGCATCATGGATACAAGTCCATGGAATAATACACATATACAGTCCGACCCTCTAGTGAAGGACGCAGTGAAATGATCTACTCACATCAGCCGAATAGACCACCATGAACAACCATATGCACTTTAAATCATCTTTTGATTCTCAATAAAATTATTAAAATGAACTTTCATTTTAGAAAAAAACCAAGGCACCTTCATGTCATGTATCATTTCAAATCCTCCTTCAGAAAATCAAGGCACTTATCATATCATGCATCACTTTGAAATCATCTTTTGAAAACTCAAAGACACTATCATATCAGGTATCGTTTTGAAACCATCCTTTGAAAACTCAGAGGCACTATCATATCATGTATCATTAAGGATTATGATCCAATAGAACTATGTACGTCCGTCGTACACTCACTTTCATATAAATCACGCCAAAGAAAGAAGGAAAAATTTCACATACCTCGAATATTTTTAATAATCCCGTATTTGATTGGTGATAACGGATCCGAATTTGCCTAATTAATTCTTATATGAGCCGTTAGTAATTCATATTATGAAACCTTATCTAATCAGCTGTGAACTAAAAAATGTAAAACAAATTGGTTTTATCTTAGTTTTTATGCAGATGGTGTGCTAATCATTTTAATAATAATCGTTTGTCGATACCTTTTTCACTTAACGCTGCAATGACTTGTTTTAAAACGTCTATTAATAATATACTTACTTATTTATTAAAACAGTCTCAGCGCTTAATACTTATCAGTTATTTTAAATTAGCAAAGTCGAACCGACTCCATCGCTTACTAAAAACTCTTATGAATATTAATGTCTCTCCTCATATGCCTTAATAAGGACTTAGGAACAATTTAGACATGCTCTTAGCATAGAATAAATAACATAAATACCCCTTAACTTCTAAGAGTAGAATGAATTATGAAACGATACCACGTGTATATTTTGTACGTAGAACATGCCAAAAAAAGGAAAGATAGTTCACATACCTTATCGGCTATACCAACACGATAGTAGAATACGTCTCAAATAGATACTTCAACCTATAGCAACAATAACACTTTCATCAACTTCATGAATACTAGTGTAAGTCATATACCACAATTATTCTCCTTTCATATAACAATTTGGGCGGCACTTCCCCTATATATACTCACATCCACAACTTAAAAACAGGGCCAATAACATCAATAGACAAGTATCAATTAAGGGTAGTTCAAAACAGCAACCTAGGTGATGCACACACCTACTTCTTAAGTTAATCCGGCCTCTTAATCCATATAAAAACAGTCCACTAAAACAGTCCATACTTCAACAACAACGAGGGTGAAATGTGAAGCTTTTCTACACCTTTCTACACCCTTATTCCTTTAGGACTTACATTAGCAATTACCACATTTAAACATGCATAATGGTAACTAAATTTTCAGCATTATAACCCCACAAAACAGCCCCTAAAACAGCACTACAATGTCTCACAGTTTCATGCAATTCTCGGCCAACAACCAATACCATAACCCTTTTTCATAACTCCTTAAAATCCGATTCCTGTTTCAAAACTTTTACATATAACCCATATCAACTTTTAATAACAAGATTTATTCAATTTAACATGCAGTTAGTGACAATAATAACAACAATACAACCATCGAATCTAATATAACAAAATAGTCTCAAAATCGGCTAACATGCCAAACTGTCACATGCACGTCTTATTCTCCGTTTTACTTAACACAAGTTCATCTCTTAACTATAACATCATGTAACTTCCAATTACTTTAAGAGGAAGAATAAATCTTACCTTCACTTTAGCCAAAAACAATCCACAACACACGGCACACTACTTCACTTTAGCACCACTTCTACACGTTTCAATAACACACACGAATCCTCCACAAGCTTGTATCCATCTTGCTTCTTATTTCTCTACAAAAAAAGTTCATAAACAAGCTTAGGGTTTTCGAAAACTTAAGAGGAGAAGGAAGAGAGAAGAGGGTTTGGATGAAGATATTTGTGATGTTGAGTCTTGCTACACTTGGAGATTTTGTGTATGTAGCACAAGTGGAGGGGGACCCACTTGTCCACTTGTCTCAAAATATCTCGGACTTGGAAATTTCCCACTTCGGCACCGCGGTGCTGCAGAATGGCACCACGGTGCTGAAAATAATGCGGCTCTCAGAGGTTATGGCACCGCGGTGCTGCAGCCTTTCGTCCTGATCTGCCAACTTTCGTCCTTTTTTTTTGCTTAGGGAGCTCCTTTTCTGCCCACACTCTATTGGACATAATTCAATTACTAGTACTACTTCTCGTCGTCACATTTATTGTATCCAAAAATTTCCTTATCGAAAATGTAACTATACTTTCCTCCCAACATTCAATATTATATCCTAACTTTCGTTCTCATTTCATTCCCTGTAATTACGGGGTGTAACAATTAGACCTGAGATCGACCCAGTAAACATAAACCCTTTACCATGCCTCGACACCCAAATCTCTGACCTATCACCAGACCCAAAAACACAACCCATCCCTGCCCCCACATACTGTATGGAAACCCGTGCCCAATACGGGATTTTCAAACCTAAAGTCCAATCTAACCTATCAACCCAAACTATATCCCTGATTCCCAAAAACTCAAAATTCGCCAAACTAGACCCAAATTGGAATGCGTCTATATGTCAGAAGTTTAATGCTTTAACAAAACAACACACTTGGGATCTGGTTCCTCGACCAGAAGGGGTGAATATGATCCGATACATGTGGCTTTTTCGTCACAAATACAGAGACAGTGGTGACTTACAAAGATATAAGACAAGACTAATGGCTAATGGCACTAATCAGCAATAGGGCATTGATTGTAGTGAGACATTCATTTCGGTTGTTAAACCGGCTACCATTCACACAGTTCTGAGCATTGCTATGGGTAAGCATTGGTCAATTCATCAACTTAATGTGAAAAATATTTTTTACATAGGGATTTAAAAGATATTGTTTACATGCACCAGCCGCCTGATGCGCGATTAATGCACACACTTTAACGCAAGTGCACGTTGTCGAGTCAAGTAATATAGTCTTTGAAGACCGAGTTATCGTCCTCATGGATTAGTGTTCAAGTACCAACTTCTATTCTTTGTTATCTATTTGGTGACCGATATTTGAGTTGTTGATTATAACTAATAATTATAAATACTAATTAACTATGTTGTTTACTTCAGTGATGATGGAAATAGGGCTTCCAAGTCTCCTCAACTATCCGCTTATATTACTTATTAATGCAATTAATTATGGTTCTTCTTCTATTGGAGATAGCAGGTTTACTAATCCGTTTTATACTCCCGTTAAGGCTATATAAACACTCAACCCCAGTACAACTTCATTCTACCTTTCGGTGATAAGGATGACTCTAGAGGAGGATTAAGAACAAAAACTCTTATTAATGCTACACAAGTAATTGAGGTATTTTCATCCCCAATTCGACATATGTCTACCCAACTACAACATAGTCACAACCTCCCCTTTCGGATTTCGGTTAGAAATCATATGAATAATGATAATTAATGATCAAGTAATTACCAAGCAATCAAATCATCTATTGGATAAATCTCAACAATAAGAATAACAACCATAAACATGCATTAATTCATAAAATAAGGTTCAAGTGAATTGACATGGAAAACCCTATATTAGAATTAGTTCCTAGCCATAGACATGACAAGAACTAATTCAATATCCAACATAAAACTGAAAATAAAGTAAAAGAAAGAAAAGAATTTACTAAAGAATGGTCTCCAATCTTGAACTCCAAGATGTCTTGTGTTATTGGCAAGAAGGGAACCCTTAAAACCGCTTCAGTGGTTCTCTTTTTATAGCCTCCAAACCGACATTAAGTTTTCCTTCGTGCCCGCCCATAATTCGCCCAAAACTCGATTTTTCCGCGTGCCGCTACGCGCATCAGCCGCGGCCACTAAGTTCACGCTGCTCGAGATTAGCGCTGGCCGCAACTCGCTGTTTGCAGAGGCGCGCTGGAACTTCGCAAGCCTCTCAATGTTAGGTGTCGGGCGCTGCTCGCTGGCTGGTAGCCAGCAGCCGACCAGATCTGTGCCTGGTTCGCCACTTTCTCGCATTTCGAGCTCTGGAACCTCCATTTTTGCCCTCTTTTCGCTCCTTTTCCACCAAAGAGCCATTTTAACCAATTTGACTCAAAAGAAAGAAAATCTATCCTAAGACGACACGTATTTGTACAAAAAGGGACAAAAGACTTACTAAAAACGACTCAAAAAGTGTATATAAAATACACCGATCAAATACCCCCAAACTTAACATTTGCTCGCCCTCGAGCAAAGATCAAAAGAAAGAAATAAAGACTCAAGGAAAAAGAAAATAGAAAGACTCAATGACATTGATCACTTTGCTGCATTGGTGTTACTTAGAAAAACATGAAGGTTAGCAGAATAATATGCAGGAACATATAGCATGAAATTTTAGCATTCTAAACACATTAAGCTAGATATTTCGCAAACTCATTTTTATCATACTTAATGGAAGTCAAAATACTGAATCATGCATGTTAAGTTCAAAAATCCTATGGCATTTTTACTTGTTATTCTCCACTAATCATGGATATGCATATAAGAGATCTTCAGGACTTTTCAGGGTTGTAATGTAGGCTTAGGCATGAGTAGGTAAAAATAGGCATTTAGGCTCATTTTGTGTACCATAAGCTCTTTAGCTTTTCAATGTTTCCCTTTTCTTTTGATTTCTTTTCTTCACTTCAAATCTATTTTTCCCCTCTTTTGTTTTGGGAGAGTGAAGTGTATTGTAATAACAAGCACCCCCAAACTTAGGCTTTTGCCTATTTCTTATTACTTTTTATCAAAGGTCATCAAACTTGTTCACTCTTTTTGTCTCTTTTTTAACACATTCTATTCCAATTATTTCACATTTTTACTTATGGCACAAGTGTGGGAATATAGGGTGTCACAGAAAAAGTTTCATGTTTAGGCTCAACGGGGCTGACTAGGGATATTTTTAATGTCAGAGATATAAAAGAGTGGTAAGAATTGGCTAACAAAGAAACGCCTGAGTCATCTCCCTAACATGCATATCCTAACTATTTAGCCTCAAATAGCAAGCAATCATAACACATAGGTTTTAATCATTTACAATGCACAATTCAAGTAGAAACTCCAAATAGACAGATTTCATGAGTTTTTGGCATATCTAACCTAAGTGGGTAGATAGTTGCTTCTAATTCCATCACATTATTCCACCTTACTTCACTAGGTATTTCTAGTAACTACAGCATGCATGATCTTTGACAGACAATTATGACTCAAAAAAGAAAAAAATTTATGACTCAAAAAAATTACACAAAACAATCAAAAAGACTCAAACATACTACAACAATAAGACACAAATAAGACATCCCCCCAAACTTAAATCACACATTGTCCCCAATGTGTGCAAGACTCAAAGAAAATGAAAGAAACAAGACACTTACAGACTTGGTTTTTAAAATGGTGGCGGTGGCGGTGGATAGTGTTTCTGAATCCCGTGAGAGGAGGGCTCGGATTTTGATTTGGAGAAAGCGCCGCTTGATTAGGCGTGTTTTAATATCCGATTTCGCCGCCGCCCTCAGAAATGGAAGCCATGGCCAAACTTCTGATCTCTTCGATCTTTACGCCGCGCTCGCTTCTGGCGCCAAGGCTCACGATTTTCTGAAATCCTCGCTTATCTTCGCCCTCCAAGTTCTTGGCCCTGTACCTGTTATCACAACACAAAACAATACCTCCGTGAGACTATTCTAAGTAAAGACTAATTGCATTAAAGTAAATAAATTGAAATACCTTGGGTTGCCTCCCGAGTAGCGCTGTCTTTAACGTCTTTTAGCCGGACGCAGGTTCCTTATCATTTTAGGGTGAGAGAGGTTACTAAGTTCATATATTACATTTCATTGATCAAATAGGGTTTTAACCTCTGTCCGTTTACCTTGAATGAGGCTCCCTCTCTCCCTTTTACTTCAACTGCACCATATGGGAATACTCTTACCATCGTGTATGGTCCTGTCCAACGCGATTTTAACTTGCCTGGAAACAATTTTAACCTTGAGTTGAATAAAAGCACTTGTTGTCCTTCTTGGAAGTCTTTTGGTATCAACCTCTTGTCGTGTCATACTTTCGTTCGTTCCTTGTAGATTTGCATTCTCATAGGCGTTGTGCCTGAATCCATCCAACTCACTCAGCTGTAGTAGCCACTTCTGCTCTGCTGCTTTGGCATACATGTTTAGCTTCCTCATTGCCCAATACGCTCTATGCTCCAACTCTACTGGCAAATGACATGCCTTACCAAAAACTAATTTATATGGTGACATTCCTATTGGTGTTTTGAATGCTGTTCTGTATGCCCACAGTGCGTCATCCAGTTTGATAGACCAATCCTTCCTTGAGCCATTCACCGTTTTTTCCAATATGCTCTTCACTTCCCTATTTGACACTTCTGCTTGCCCATTTGCTTGAGGGTGGTAGGCAGTTGTGGTGCGGTGGTAGACTCCATATCGGAAAAGCAATGAATTCAGCTGCTTGTTGCAAAAGTGACTTCCTTCGTCACTGATGATGGCCCTCGGAGTGCCGAACCTTGTGAAAATATTCTTTTGAAGGAATCTTTGAACAGTCTTACTGTCGTTTTCTTTTGTGGCTACTGCTTCTACCTATTTGGACACATAGTCCACTGCCAGAAGGATATATTGATTTCCAAAGGACGGCGGGAATGGACCCATAAAATCGATTCCCCACACATCAAATAGTTCCACTTACAATATCCCTTGCGAAGGCATTTCATTTCGTCTTGAAATGTTCCCTGTTCTCTGACAACTATCACATCTCTTCACAAAGGCATGGGCATCCTTAAAAAGTGTCGCTAATAGAACCCGCCATAGCATTTTATCGCTGTTTGATGCCCCAAAGTGTCCACCGCATGGTAGGGTATGACAATGAGTGAGAATATGGTGCATCTCCTCCTCTGGTATACATCGCCTGATGACTTGATCGGCACAGTGTTTGTATAACATCGGCTTCTCCCAATAGTAGTGCTTTACTTCGGAGTAAAACCTCTTCACTTGCTGTCTTGTCAATTATGGGAGTATTACCTCAGCTGCAAGAAAATTAACGAAATCAGCGTACCAAGGTAAATTAAAATTCGCACTTACTCAAACATTGCTCGTCCGAAAGTGATCATTTATCCAGACATCCTTGGTGTTCGCTCTCTGTGTTCTCCAAATTGACAAGTGGTCGCAATGAATTCTCTGTCCCTTTCTTGTCACGAATTTCCACGTCGAATTCTTGTAGTAGCAAGACCCATCGAATGAGGCGAGGTTTTGCATCCTTCTTTGTCATCAAGTACTTTATGGCAGAATGGTCAGTGTATACTATCACCTTATTTCTAATCAAGTATGGCCTGAATTTCTCAAATGCATACACTATTGCTAGTAATTCTTTTTCTGTAGTCGCGTAATTTAACTATGCGTCATTCAGAGTTTTACTAGCATAGTAAATGGATCTAAATACCTTGTCGATTCTCTGTCCAAGCACTGCTCCCACTGCATAATCGCTTGCATCGCATATTAGTTCAAATGGGAGCTCCTAGTTTGGTGCAATGACTATGAGTGCTGAAATAAGCTTCTCCTTGAGTGTCTGAAAAGCGGTCAAGCATTCCTTATTGAAGTCAAAAGCAACCCCCGTCATTAGCAATGTGGAAAGGGGTTTTGAAACCTTTGAAAAATCCTTGATGAATCTTCTATAGAAACCCGCATGCCCAAGGAAACTTCTGACTCCTTTTGTTGATACTGGAGGTGGGAGATTTTCGATTACTGAAATATTTGTTTTGTCTACCTCAATACCTTGGTTTGATATTTTGTGTCCCAGGACAATCCTTTCTGTTACCATGAAATGGCACTTCTCCCAGTTTAACACAAGGTTAGATTCTTCACATCGGCTTAACACTGCTTCTAAGTGCCTTAAACATTCATCGAACGATGCTCCAAAGACCGAAAAATCATCCATAAAGATCTCTATAGTCCTCTCCACCATGTCTGAGAAAATTGCCATCATACACATCTGAAAGGTCGCAGGTGCATTGCAAAACCCGAATGGCATCCTTCTGAATGCAAATGTACCAAAAGGGCAAGTGAATGTTGTCTTTTCCTGATCTTCTGGTGCTATCACAATCTGATGATACCCTGAGTAAACATCCAGAAAACAGTAGTAGTTGTGCCCCGCAAGTCTATCCAACATCTGATCTAGAAATGGCAACGGGAAGTGGTCTTTTCTGGTTGCCTTGTTCAACTCATGATAGTCAATACGCATTCTCCATCCAAGAATCGCTCTGAAGGAATGAGCTCATTCCTTTCGTTGGTCACCACTGTCATTCCACCCTTTTTGGGTACCACTTGTACTGGACTCACCCATGCGCTGTCAGATATAGGATAAATTAGTCCTGCATCAAGTCATTTCAGAATTTCCTTTATGACTACCTCTTTCATGTTTGGGTTTAGTCGCCTTTGTGCCTCGATGGATGGTCTGCTCTCCTCATCTAGACGGATCTTATGCATTACTGTTGACGGACTTATCCCCTTTATGTCTGCTAATGTCCACCCAATGGCACGCCGTGAGCTCCTCGATTTCTCAGCCTTATCGGTCTCTGGATAGGTGGCATGAAATGATCACTGGTAAGGATTTATCTTCACCTAGATATTGGTATTGTAAATGATTGGGTAGGATTTTTAAATCTAACTCTGGAGCCTTCTCTGTGGATGGTATTGATCTTTCTGGCATCTGCCCAAACTCTTCATACCTCCTCCTATCCCATTTCTCACAAACATTCATCCAATTTGCATACTCCATCAGCCTTGGGTCGCTTCCACTACTATCATCCCATTTGATCAGTACTTCTTCAAGCGTATCATCATTTCTGAACCCTTTGGCCGACACTGCATCTTCGATAATATCAATGGCCGAGCAGTTATCATTAGCGTCTGGAAAGTCACGCCGAAAAACATTAAAAAACACCTCTTCTTCTTCCACCCGAAGCTTTAACTCCCCTTTGTGAACATCGATGAGAGCCTGTCCTGTGGCTAAGAAGGGTCTGCCAAGTATGATGGGGATTATGTCGTTATCTTTTATGTCTAAGATAACGAAATCAGCGGGAAAAATGAACTTGTCCACCTTCACCAATACATCCTCAATGACTGCTCTAGGATGGACTATGGAGCGCCACCTAACCGCAGTGATGTTTGTAGGTTCGCTTCTCCCATTCCAAGTTTGCGTAAAACTAGATAAGGCATCGATTTATGCTCGCCCGAGATCGCATAACGCTTGGCGACATTCAAACTTTCCAATGGTGCGTGGTATGGTGAAGCTCCCGGATCTTGTAATTTCGAGGTAGTTTTCTGTAGGATGGCAATACATTCTTGACCAACACCACGCTTTCGTAGTCCTCGATCCTCCTCTTTTGCTAAGAATATCCTTCATGAACTTTACATAGCTCGGATTCCGCTCTAGTGCTTCAAAGAACGGGATATTGAGTTGCAATTGTTTGAGAATTTCCACAAATTTAGAGAATTGCTTGTCAAGAGCACATGTTTTTAGCCTCGATATGGTATTTTCACCAAGTGCTTCACAACAGCTTCTACAATTTTTCGGCCTGGCTCAGCCATGGCCAAACCGCCTCTGTCCCGAGTCTTGCGCCGCTGCCGCCATCGCAGCTGCCGGCCGCGAACTTTCCATCTCCACCGATTCAAAGATTCTTCAGTTAATCGCTCGACATCAGGCTTCCATATTTCCTCCCACATGCGCATTGCTTTTCTTGCATTTCATTGCTCAACATGACCGCGAAGTTGTCCTATTTGCTTTCCAACTTCTTCAAGGACATTCTCGCTTCGTCCCATGAACCGAGTCGTACCTAGTCAAACCGAGTATGGCCGCAGAACTCCTCCCTCTTTTCTTGTGGGGTTGGAGCTTTATCATATTGATAGTAGTAATCCATGTCTTCAGGAGCCCTGCGATGAATCAAAACCAACAACGGATCACGGCGCACGGGATTTCACACAAAAACAAAAATTTGATAAATAAAAACAAAAATAAAAACCAAATTAGAAATTAAGAATAGAAAAAAAATTGATATTGAACTACGCTAATCCCCGGCAACGGCGCTAAAAACTTGATGCGCGATTAATGCACACACTTTAACGCAAGTGCACGTTGTCGAGTCAAGTAATATAGTCTTTGAAGACCGAGTTATCATCCTCATGGATTAGTGTTCAAGTACCAACTTCTATTTTTTGTTATCTATTTGGTGACCGATATTTGAGTTGTTGATTATAACTAATAATTATAAAGACTAATTAACTATGTTGTTTACTTCAGTGATGATGGAAATAGGGTTTCCAAGTCTCCTTAACTATCCGCTTATATTACTTATTAATGCAATTAATTATGGTTCTTCTTCTATTGGAGATAGCAGGTTTACTAATCCGTTTTATACTCCCGTTAAGACTATATAAACACTCAACCCCAGTACAACTCCTTTCTACCTTTCGGTGATAAGGATGACTCTAGAGGAGGATTAAGAACAAAAACTCTTATTAATGCTACACAAGTAATTGAGGTATTTTCATCCCCAATTCGACATATGTCTACCCAACTACAACATAGTCACAACCTCCCCTTTTGGATTTCGGTTAGAAATCATATGAATAATGATAATTAATGATCAATTAATTACCAAGCAATCAAATCATCTATTGGATAAATCTCAACAATAAGAAGAACAACCATAAACATGCATTAATTCATAAAATAAGGTTCAAGTGAATTGACATGGAAAGCCCTATATTAGAATTAGTTCCTAGCCATAGACATGACAAGAACTAATTCAATATCCAACATAAAACTGAAAATAAAGTAAAAGAAAGAAAAGAATTTACTAAAGAATGGTCTCCAATCTTGAACTCCAAGATGTCTTGTGTTATTGGCAAGAAGGGAACCCTTAAAAACTGCCTAGGGTTCTCTTTTTATAGCCTCCAAACTGACATTAAGGTTTTCCTTCAGGCCTGGCCCATAATTCGTCCAAAACCTGATTTTTCCCGCGTCGCGCGCGACTGCATCAGCCATGGCACACAAAGTTCTGCGTTGTTCGAGATTAGCCGCGCCGCAACTCGCTGTCAGAGAGCCGCGCGCCTGGAACTTCGCAAGCCTCAATGTTAGCGCCGGGCGCTAGCCTCTGGCCGGAGGCGCCGCACACGACTGCATTTGTGCCTGGTTCGCCACTTTCTCGCATTTCGAGCTCTGGAACCTCCATTTTTGCCCTCTTTTCGCTCTTTTTCCGCCAAAGAGCCATTTTAACCAATTTGACTCAAAAGAAAGAAAATATATCCTAAGACGACACATATTTGTACAAAAAGGGACAAAAGACTTACTAAAAACGACTCAAAAAGTGTATATAAAATACACCGATCACCGCCCGGTTTTGTCTATCCAGCAGACCCTCAGTATGTCTGTCGTCTCCGTAAGTCACTTTATAGTTTGAAACAGGCCCCTCGAGCGTGGTATGATCACTTTGCACAATACATCATGCGGATTGGGTTTGTATGTGAATAAGTGTGATAATTCTCTATTTATTTTTCATATAGGTAGTAGCATTGCATATTTATTATTGTATGTGGATGCTATTGTGCTTACTTCCTCATCTGATTTGTTGAAAAATGAGATAATTGCACTGCTCAAAATAGAATTTGCTATGACTGACTTGGAAAAGTTGAGCTATTTTTTGGGGATTTCAGTGACTAGATCTGCAGATAATATATTTCTTTGTCAACGGGAAGTATGTAGAGGAGATTGTGTACAAGACTAAAATGGCAAATTGCAAGATCATGTCTACTCCAGTTGACTCTAAATCAAAGCTGTGATTTGGATGGTGATCCAGTATCATATCCCACTCTCTATAGGAGTCTTGCGGTGCACTACAATACCTCACTTTCACCATGCCTGATATTGCTTATATTGTTCAGCAGGTATGCTTATTTATGCATATCCCCAGGGAGCCTCATTTTACTACCCTTAAACATATCCTCTGATATGTTAAGGGCACACTTGATTATGGTTTGCTTTATACCCTCAAAGACCGACTGTGTTGTCTATACTGACATCGATCAAGGTCAGTTCGACACACGACACTCCACTTCATGCTACTGTGTATTCTTAGGGGATAATATTATTTCTTGATCTGCCAAGAGACAACCCACATTATCTCATTTTAGTGCAGAAGCAAAATACAGAGGCGTTGCGAATATTTTTGCTGAGATATGTTGGCTCTGAAACCTTCTTTTGGAGCTTCAGTGTCCATTACGTAAGCCGTCTTTGGTTTATTGCGATAACATATCCGCCATATATCTTTCTCATAATCAAGTTCAGCATCAGCGAATCAAGCACATTGAGATGGACATCCACTTTGCTCGTGAGAAGGTTGTTATCGGGCATGTCAAGGTATTGCATGTGCCTTATTCATATCAGTATGTAGATATATTCACAAACGGCCTTCATAGACAGCTCTTCCTCGACTTCAGATCCAGTATTAGCGTTCGGCATCCTCCCGCTCCGACTGAGGGGGTGTATTAGCACGTGTACAATTGTATTATATTTAGCCATATTTAGTCTTGTATAATTATGGTAGATATATGATTCCTATTGTATGAGGATTTCAGATTGTACACCATATATATATCTGTATTAATGAGAAAGGCTCCCCAAGGGAGATTAATATAATTATACAAAGTATGGAGTGCTTCTCCGACTGAACCTTATGCGGTGCGAATTAAATTAATCGGGCTTTAATACAAATACGGAACATCGAATGAGAAACCAAGTAAAGAAAGAATAGATGATCCAGCAAATAGATAAATGAATAACGATAGTTTAATATTTTCTCTCCGCTCTAACTTTGTGTGCTAAATGTACTTTTACTAAATTGTATCACCTTAGTGCCAACGTACTGAAACTATGCACATTTGGTATTGGAATAATTGAGCATATGTTTGATGCATGTTCGACTATGCATAATTCATTGCAAACATCATCACGAAATAGACTCCTTTAGGACGACATTGATGCTTGCATACCGCCCACGGACTAGTCGATTTTTCTTTTAGATTAACTACTCCCTCGGGATTAAAAAATATCCACTTATCATTTTTAGGATAAAAAAGAGTGTCCACTTGTTAAATCAAGAAAGAATTAATTTTATTTTTTTATTTATCCATACTAAGTGTTATGTAATTAAATCTCAATATTTATTTAATTATAGTTAATTTAATCAAATTATCTATTTTTTATCTAGAAATTAATATTTTCTTAAAAATGTGTGTAAATACCTAAGTGAACATTCTTTTTAATTCGGAGGAAATACTATCCACCGTCAGTGGAAACATGTTTTACAGGGTCAAGTAATTGTGACTGGTTCCAACAAGCAAGATTTTCAGTTATTTAAATACCTAAGTGAACACTCTTTTTAATTCGGAGGAAATACTATCCACCGTTAGTGGAAACATGTTTTACAGGGTCAAGTAATTTTGACTGGTTCCAACAAGCAAGATTTTCAGTTATTTTAATTTTAAATTTTAAATATTTGGAGGTGGTATTACATAAATGTACTTGTTCATGCTGATTCATAAGCAACATATTTCTGGTAGAGTAGTCGATGTGAGTGTAAACTGTCACTACCTTCATAAAAGAATATTTTATTTTGTAAATAGATAATAAGACCTCACAATTCAATATGTTATTAAAATTCAAAAATAATGAATTTACAAACTCAAATCGTAGGTAGGTGATTTCTTTAAGAAAATAAATGAGTGGACCTTTAAAACGTGATTAAATTGGAACCATGCATGTCGCAATCGAAGTCTAGATAGAAATCATTTCACATCAATCTCCATTTAATATCATATTCCAAATGATTTTAATGCTTATAGAAAAAAAAACGTTTTGCATGAATTCTCTTTATGGGAAATCTATAAGAATATATATTACCTAATATTAATAATTTTGTTTATTTTTATCCAAAAAAATGTATTAAGGATTTTTTTTTTTTTTTTTTTGACGAAGGAACCCGCAGCCGCTACTCTTTCGAGTGCGCACAGGGTAAACCCCGGGCTGACGCAATAGCCTGCAAACCACGTCAGCCGATTAACCACACTTGGCAAGCCATGTGATGTGCTCAACCAAGAAAGTTTATGCAGGATCGAACTCGCGACTCGGCCCCGCGCCATCAAGCACATTAACTCGCTACCTCATGCGTGAATTTTTTATTTTTTGTTGTTTGAATAGATGGTCCCACCACCAAAGGATGTGGTCAACAAATGAGCTGCTCCTCTCTTAATCAGAGGTCTTGGGTTTGAGTCATAGTACGAGCCTTTACCAGTGATTTCAGACACTTTGTAGGGACCTTCCCAGTTCGGGCTGAATTTCCATTCGTTGGAGTTTCTGGTGTTGAGGAAATAATGAATTTACAAACTCAAAATCGGAGGTAGGGGGATTTCTTTATTCGAAAATCATCAAAGAGTATGCGCGAAAGTCCTTTAGTAAATATGTCAACAATCTGATATCGGGAAGGAACATGAAGAACATGAACATGTCCACGAGCAACTTTCTCCCGTACAAAGTGAATATTCATTTCAATGTGTTTAGTACGCTGATGTTGAACAGAATTGCCGGAAAGATATATCACACTTACATTATCATAATAGACTAATGTAGCCTTATGGATGGGGCAGTGACGTTCCAGTAGAAGGTTGCGTATCCAACAAGACTCAGAGAACACATTTTCTACACCTCAGTACTTGGTTTCAGCACTGGATCAAGACAGAGTAGGTTGTCTTTTAGAAGACTAAGAAAGCAAGTTATATCTGAAGAATACACAATAACCCGACGTGGATCGACGAGTGTCAAGACATCCACTCCAGTCATCATCAAAATAAGAGGTGAGGTCAGAGAGTGAGGACTTGTACATGTGTAAGCCGAAATGAAGAGTACATTGTACATATTACAAAGTACGTTTGAGGGCATTCATATGTTCATATGTCGGGTTGTGCATGTGTAAGCATATTTGCTGCACTGCATAGGATATATCTGGTCTCGTGAAAGTGAAATACTGTAATGCTCTGGCTAAATTATGATAGTGAGATGAGTTACCATATAGAGAACCTGAAGAGGCAATGAATTTGGAATTAGTGTCCACCAGTGTGTGGACCGGTTTACAAGACGTCATGCCTGCTCGGTCAAGGATCTCTTCGGCGTACTTCTTTTGACAAAGAAATTAGCCACCTGCATGTCTCATAACAACATGCCTAAAAAATAACTTAGGGGGTCCAATCATCACGACCGACCCAAGCCGCGATCGTGCCCTACCCGGGCACCCTGCTCGTATACATCGAGAATAGCAAATGAACATACATGAACTTATAAAATAAAATAACGAAATTAAACCACAAAGTTAGCCGATAAGGCTACCTTCCCGACACATATACATATACATAACAACAAAGAAGCATCCCTTTCTTTTTACAAACCGACCCACAACACGTGACTACTGCACTTAAGAATTTCAATCACGCGGACGGGCCCGCCATACCCTGAATGTACATAAGTCTACCACATCGTGGAAACCGCACTAAAAGACAAGCCTCGAGTGAAAGGGCTTCTTTCCAAAATCAACAGAGATCCTAAGAGCAAGGATCACCAACCTGGTACCTAAACTGCGGCATTTAACGCAGCCGGGCGGGGTCGATAACAAAATTTAATATGGAATGTAAATAAATGCAATAACCAAATCATATCTGAATAAAAGAATGTCCTTTTAACTCCTGAAACCAATCATATATTAACCATTCATTTCCTTCTTTCGATAAGATTTAACAACATATTCTTACATACTTACTTAAGAGTTTAATCCAGCCTTTTTCACATAACTTACATATCTTACATAACATAATCCGCCCGCATGTGGCCTCGTCAGATCGTGGAATCATATAACATAATCCAGCCCGCCTTGCATCGTGGAATCATATAACATAATCCGCCCTGTGGGGCTCGGTGTCTTGTGGAATCATATAACATAATCCGCCCGCTGGGCTCTGCATCGTAGAATCATATAACATAATCCGCCCGCCGGGCTCGGCATCTTGTGGAATCATATAACATAATCCGCCGCCCTGTGGGGCTTGTAAGATGACGAACCCGGCTGCGTGAAGGCTCGGGGTAATATGGCGTAATCCGCCTATTTGTAGGCTCGGTATCTCATAACGTAATCCGCCTATTTGTAGGCTCGGTGTATTTCATAACGTAATCCGCCTATTTGTAGGCTCGGTGTATTTCATAACGTAATCCGCCTATTTGTAGGCTCTGTATTTCATAACGTAATCCGGCCTATTTGTAGGCTCGGTGTGATTTTCCTTACATAACATTTTCAAACCATCTTTTCACTTCTTCTTAAGTCGTCATAACAACTTCCCATAAAGCTATTATAACAACCTTTCATTTTAGAGGACTTAAGACACTTTTATTCTTACAACATTAGGAAAACTAGATCCAAAAATACTACGTACATACATACTTAAAAAGAATCATAGAACTCCTTTCTTTTTAAAGCTCAAGTCACATACTCTTTTGGAAGCCATCTTCTTATCTTTTGAAATAAATTAAGAAGCCATACTTTGAAAAATTAAGTCATTTCTACTTATAAAAATCAAGGCTTATAGCCTTAACACCTCATAGCATACACTCTTTCAAATCATGTCGCTTATACTTTAGAATTCAAGTCCCATAACTTGAAAAATAAAGTTTCGTAATCCTTTAAAGAAAATCAAAGTTCATAGTCTTAAAACTTCATAACATACATTCTTAAAAGTCCAATTACTTATACTTGTAAAATCATGTCATCTACACTTTTAAAACCAATCCCCTTTTCACATATAAATTCAAGTCATTTTCAAACATAAAAATCAACTTACATACTTACTTTAAATAAATCAAGATACATAGCCCTTAAATCAAATCTCATAATTTCCTAACCATCCTTACCAACGTCTCCCATAAGATCTAGTAAGGACTTAGGACAATTTAAACATACTCTTAACTTATATTCAACAATGTAAATACTTCTTAACTTCTAAGAGTAGAAGGAATCTTAAAATGTTATCACATGGATATTTCATACGTAGGATCATGCCAAAGAAGAAGAGGTTCACATACCTCGCGACGATTGTCGACAAGTAGCAAAATGCTCCAAAGTACTTCAACCTCGAGCTATTCCATTCTTCAAGTAGAAACGATAAACTTAGTACTTCAACCTATCATGGCCACAATACGTCCATTAACCTCTTACTTCATACGTAGAATATTCTAGGTGCTAAGTCGCTAAATTCTACGGAAAATCTGGACAAAGACCTCCTTTGTTTCTACTCACTTTGCCACCTTTTCAAGGCCGAATACAATAACCAAACAGCCCCAATTGGCTCACAACAATATAGAAGGTAGTCTAGTACAAATGAATAACCAAACAAATTTCAATTGGCTCACAATTTAGAAGGTAGTCTAATATAAATGAATAACAAACTAATACAAACTACATGTCCAAATTCGGCCACCTTGAGTTCAACAATACTAATTCTTATCCAATTTCCATTTCAATCCAACTTGGTAGCATAACATGATATCTAGTCGCAACCAATTATAACTACTCTAATCTTCAAGTCAATTACATGCGACGATTCTAATAACGATCAAATTGTATTTCAACTTAACATGACTTACTTTTCATTTCGAACTTAAGCTACAAGTAATCCATAATACTTATAAACTTCAACTTAACAACTTCATGCTAGCAACATGTAAAGCTAACAACAACAATATAAATATATAATCTTGTAACACTTTTAAAAGACAAGATTATACCTTAACGATTCTTAATCCAATTCCAATCCAAGTCGCCTCGTAGTAGTTTGTAACCTCTCCAAGACACTTCAATCCGTTTGTTGAGACCCTTAGAACCATACCAACAACTTTCCTTCAAACTTCCAATCCAAAACCTAGAAAGCCACTAGGTTTTCACTTTGCGACTAATACGAAAACTCTCTTTTTCCGGGATTTTTCTATTGAGATACACTTACATAACACTCATGAACCTTGGTTTAAAGTGTGGAGCTTATTGGACAAGAAACACAATATTTTTCTTCTCAATGGACATGAAGCCGAGAGCTTCATAGTTGTTCATCCAATTTTTCTCAAGAAATATGGCTAAGTGTTGGCTCTCTCTTGCTACTAGTAGTGTAATAAAGGGTCATGGAGGGACAAGATGCAACCATTTGGGTGGCTAGGATGAAGTCTTTCAAAATATCAAGACTAGTTGTCTCCTTTGACTTAGTCAAAGTTCTCAAGCTACACTTTCAAGACTTTAGTCATCCAAGACTTATGGTCAATGACCATATCGCCATGCCATTTCGCCCAAGGCATTGCTATGTGGGGTGACACGTGTCGCCCTCCCATTCGTCAAAATAAAACGTTTTCCGATAATTTCATAATTCCGATAAATTTTTACAAGTCTCTAATTTTAACACTAGCGAGTTCTTACGTAAGTTCTTAAAACATATCCTGTAAATACGGGGTGTAACAAAATCCTTCATATCAAACTCAAAGGAAATGAGTGACATAATGGATCGACGAAGTACATCAGAAGATGTAGTTAGGATGATGTCATCAACATATAACAAAATGTATGCCATGTCATTACCCTTTCTATTGATGAAAAGTGAATGATCAGATTTGCTATGTGAAAAACCGATAAAGGATACAAAGTCAGCAAACTGTTGGTACCACGCACGAGGAGCCTGTTTCAGTCCATAGAGCGATTTCTTCAAATGACACACATAATCGGACGGACTGGATTCATGAATCTCAAAGGCTGATGCATATACACAATCTCATGAAGGTCTTCAAGCAAGAAGACATATTTGACATCCAGTTGATGAATGAGCCATGATTTGGACAATGCAATACTGATAATGGTCTGAATAGTTGCTGGTTTCACCACAGGGCTGAAGGTTTCATCACAATTTATGCCCACATATTGAGACCTGCCATCACCTACAAGACGGATCTTATGCCTCTCAAAAGAACCGTCAAATTTCTCTTTATGTCTAAAAATCAACATAGAACGAATAACATTAGCATCAGGAGTATGGGGCACTAGCTCCCGCGTCTTATTTTCAATAAGATCATTATATTCGTCAATCATGACAAAATTTCAATTAGGATCGAACAAGGTATTTTTTGGGTTGTGAGAAAGAGGTGAAGGGACAATCAAATTCGACAAATTGAATTACCATTTTGATTTGAAAATGTCATGCATAACACGGATTTCCATCATCCGTGTGGGTTTCGCGGGAGGTAGGGCGGGATCGGGAAGCGCCTAGGGTAGAGTTGACGACCGAGAGGGAGTTGTAGAATCGGGGAGAAGGGGCGAGGCATTATTTAAGGGGAGGTAGTGACCTCGGGCATCCAAGAGTAGTTGTTCCGAAGAGTATGTGGTGAGGTTGCGGGCCCACCTAATACGGGACAGATGGAGGTGGGTAGGGCGTCGGTGACGGTAGCAACTGGTGTTGCAAGTGATGAATTAGAAGGGGATTAAAGTCGTCATTTAAGAAGTCATAGGAATTCAGAGGTAGGGAATTGAGTTTGGTGAAGGAAAATGGAGACTCATCAAATATGACATAACGAGAAACAATTATTTTTCAGTTGGACATATCGTAACAGTTGTAACCACAATGATTAAGTAGGGTAACCCAAAAATACACACGGGGTGGACCTAGGTTGCAACTTGTTGATTTGTGTGGAGGGATAGAGGGGGTAGCATAGACATCCGAAAGTTCTTAAATTCCTATAGGAAGGATCCCGAAGATAGAGAACTTGAGTGGGAGACTTGTGTTCGAGGGACTTGTTGGGGAGAACGTTTAAGATATATGTCGTCATAGATTGAGCGTAAAGCCAAAATGAGCGGGGATAGATGCGTGAGCAAGGAGGGCACGAACTACATTGTTTAGGGTCCTAATTTTTCGTTCAGCTTTGTCATTTTGTGGAGAGGTGTGGGACAAGAAAAATAAAAAATAAGGCCATTTTTTGCACATAAAAGTTTGAATTGATCATTACCGAATTCCCTCCCATTGTCACATTGAAAACATTTGATATTCTTTTCAAATTGTGTCTTAATGAAGGCGCTGAATGAAGAAAAGGTATAATAGACTTGGGATTTATTTCCAATGGGAAAGGTCCACATGAAATTTGAATAATCATCTAAAAATAATATATAGTATTGATTCTCGACTGTGCTTAAAATAGGAGAAGTCCATAAATCACTGTATATTATATCAAAAGGCATTAAAGTACAGGTAGATGAAGAATAAAATGACAACTTGACATGTTTCTTAAAACACAAGATTCACAAACAGGAGGATAAGTACATGTTTGAAATCTATAAATTTATTTTGGCGAAGGGAGCTTAAAATAGAATCTCCCGAATGTCCTAATTTATTATGACATAAAGATGAGGAAATAACTGCAAGAGATGACGGAGAGGAGTATGGATGACCGACGTTTATGATAATAGGGTAAATGTCTCAGGTGCTATCACATCACATTATTCACATCCCTGTCATAAGGTCCTTTACAGAAAAATCAAAAGGATTAAATTCAAGTGAAACATTATTGTCGGTTGTGAAACGACGCACATAGATTAGATTTTTGATATGTGTCGAGGCATGGATGCCATTCTTTTAAAGCTAATTGGGGTGTTGCAGGGAGAGAAATGATTGTTCATAACCTCGAATAGGAATGACGTGTCCACTACCAACAATAATATTACGATTTAAATTGCTCGTATTGAAATAAGTGAGAGAGTACTTTAGGATGCCCTCATATGAGATGTGGCGTCAGTATCCATGTACCAATTGTTGTCTGGAATGTTGAGGGACATCGTGTTCATAACCGTCTTAATATCCATCGGGGCGTAGATGGAAGGAAGAGATACTTGTGCATTGTATGTCTGTTGTGGACATGAGCCGAGGATGTCCGGCTAGGAATGTTGGAC
This sequence comes from Przewalskia tangutica, assembly GCA_029844215.1. NCBI lineage: Eukaryota > Viridiplantae > Streptophyta > Magnoliopsida > Solanales > Solanaceae > Przewalskia > Przewalskia tangutica. Next base: position 134,769,684 of record CM056718.1, on the reverse strand, counting down.
CAGAGGTGGGGCCCAAGAAGCTGTCAGATTATGGGTAAGGTGGAGCAGCTCAAGCCGTCTAGGCCCACGTAGACCATGGCGAGTAGGTAGCCCACGATGGAGGTTGTTGCCATCGCCGCTACTCTGCTGCCCGGCCAGCGATGGTCGCCCTCCTCGCGGCTACTACTCCCCCATGATTGTCGCGAGCTTTGCCAGAGTTTCACCCTTTGTGGTGATTTCGGAAAGGTGGGTCGTGTGTTGGGTCGTCGGGTTGCCGATTTTGTGAACCAGAAAATGGGGCCCTAATTTCGACAGAGGGGAAAATGGTAGTGATGAGGGAGACGTCGGCGGTGCTTGCATGAGCCGCGACCCGCTTTGGTTTTTGGGTTTCTTCAATAATGAGGCTCGAACGGGCCTCATAGAATGAAGGCAATGGTGTGCATTGTTGGACGATGGTAGCGACACCGTCATAAATTTCATTCAAAGCCGTAATAAGTTGCATCACCAACCATTGATTATTGATTGGTGCACCGACGTTGGAGAGTTGATCGACAATCATCTTAAGTTCCTGACAATAAGCCGACGCATTTGAAAAATCGTTCTGCTAAATGTCCTTAAATTGATTTTTCAGGTACAAGGCACGTTGTGTCTTATTATCCTAAAATTTTCTTTCCAAGCACTCCTACGTTTGTCGGAAAGTGGCGTCAGTTTCAATGATTATATGTAATAGATCATTCGAGATCGTGTCGTAGATCCATTGTAGGATAATCGCATCTAACCGGTACCAAATGTCATCATCATAAACATCAGGGTGTTCCAGGGGCTTTGATTTAGGAGGGATGATATGGTCGATGACTTTGTATACACGACAATGAATCCTAAATAATTTCGCTCAAGATGAATACTGACCCTTTTCCATCTCAAGAGTTATGAGAATGAAGTTTTTGATGTGGTTAACTACAAGAGCATAATGAAATTTAGATTGGCCAGCCATTAAAAAGTTTGGGGAAGAGGAGAGGGAGAAAGCGGTCGAGAGGAGGTAGGAGAAAGTTTGGGGAGGGCGGCTGCCGAGGGTTGGGGTGGCCGAGAGGTTAGGAAGAGAATTTTAGGTTTTGGATGTTGATACCATTAAGGAATATGTTCCCTGTTTTTCATTGATCATTATGTACAATATTTATATTGTTACATAATTATCTATTCATTTACAAACTAGATAACTAATCTTCCTAATTACAATTGGACTACACTTTCTAATTATAATTGGACTATAATTTTACCTAATATAGGAGATGTACAATATTCTATCAGTATCGAATCATATTAATTTGAGTGAGTTTCGTGCAGAGAAAATGGATTAATCTTTTTGTGAGAAATATTTATTTTTAAAAATTAAGTTAATGTTTAGTCATACAATTGATAAAGTTACTGATCAGAAATTAAATAGGCTAATAAATTTCAAATACTCACTTATATCAATTTTAATATCCTCTTCGAGTTTCCTTATTTTATAAGTTTTTGCACTTTAACTGGTAGACGTTGGAATGAAATAGTGCTCAGCACTTTAGTAAATTCAATATTCCTGGTGTGTGTTGCACAGTAAGCAGGCGTTATCTCATCATATAAAATCAACGTTTGAACATGTAATTTCATATTTTATTTCATTTTTATGAGATGAAATCTCAAATCATCCAAAAAGGCATGATTTGAGATTTCAAATTATTATTTCAAACTTTTTAAATGTAAAAGTTGACTTATAAATTGATAGATATATTTACCAACCATTTATATCAAATACTAAAAGATCTACAAGTTGATAGTATATTTATAACAAATTTACTCTTACCAACCATGTGAGATGATTATATTAAAGAGTAGTTACATTGTACAACTCATGTTCAATTTTTCATTTTATTGAACTAAAATTTGATTAATTCATGTTGTATTTTTTAGAAAGACCTTCTAGTAGCGTATTAATTTTGTTATGAATTATGACTTGTTCATTTGGTATGATTGTATAAGAATTGAGAATGTTTTGATGATTTTCATAACTTGTGGTGTTTTTATATCTATACGAAAAAATACAACTTAAAAAATCAAATTGCATGTCCAAATAAAATTTCAACTTCAAATTATCATGATTTCAAATCATGTCCAAAAAACTCTTAAGAGGCGATCCAGTTTCCCATCACTATTATATTGTGTTTAAACTTGATATAAATACTATGTGCATTTAATTATACTTTTATTATGCATATATTCATTGATTCAGAGAATATCAAATCATCTTGAACTCGATAAATAAGTCACTATACTACAATCAAATTAGTCATTCACTGAAACTTGCACTTCATTTTTCATATATGTATTAAATCTGTGTTTTAATAATATTAATATACACAATGCCTAGAAACTAGTTACCAAAAAAAAGATGTACAATCATCAATGCATCCCTTTCCACCACATAAAAGGAGGTACCTAAGCATATTATTGTTGCAACATCTCGAATCGTCACATACTCACATCACATTCAAGTTAAAAATAAATGACAAATTTGATTGGCTACCAACTATGTTTTGTACATTTAGGAAATTAATAAATAGAAATTCAAGTCCCCGGGACATAGTTGTATAACAAAGGATGTAAATTTAAAATTCAGCTTGGGACCTGCAACGTGGGTTCGAATCTTGGTGGGAGCACTTTGCTCTGTTCTGGGATAGGACCTTGTATATGATATTAGTTGCTCTGTGCTCAAATTCCGGTCATTCAGCCACATCCCACGATTTACTGATAGTAGTGTTGAGAGACCGATATTAATATCTTCCGTAATAGTCTGCTTAAGCCATCAAGCTGCATATAAAAAAAAATCTTGAAGGAAATGTCAAATCAATCTTTTCATGTATCATTTTGTCGTTTTACATATTTTAAGAATTTTGATTTTGAGAACATTTTGAAGAAGTTTACGGGAAGGTTTTAACAAACATACTGTTAGAATATGGGCTTCAGCCCATCACGTGACAGTAGGTCACACGGATTGAAGACTTGTATAGTTATTCATAATTAGAATTGTAATATTATTTTAATTGCATAATTAGTCTCTTTATAGAATAAGAGTTTAAAATAGAATAGGAAAAAGTTTTCAACCGGACCCCAATTGGTACATGAACACCGACGCCACTACCCACATGAAATCCGATCAAGGTACTCTTTCGTCTTATTCCAATTTGAGCATTAATCGTGGTATAACTGTTGGTAATGACAATTTTATTCAAATTAAGAGTTATGGTCATAAAATTTTATCACCTCCTCATCCACTCCTTGTCCCGAAACATACCCTTCATGCCCCAAAATTGATTAAGAATTTGGTGTCTGTCCGTAAATTCACCACTGATAATTGAGTTTCTATTAATTTTGATCCGTTTGGGTTTTCTGTAAAAAATTTCAAGAAGGGGAGTCATCTCATGAGGTGTAACAGTAGGGGTGAACTTTATCCAATCACTTCAAGTCTCAGCATCTCGCGTCAAGATATGTCATCCACTTTTACAGCTCTTGCTCATTCCTTGTGGCATGCTCTTCTAAGTCATCCAGGGTCGTCTATTTTATCTTCTTTAGATAGACATAAGTTTATTTCTTATAAGGGTACGCGTAGTACTCCACTGTGTCAATCTTGTGCTTTGGGAAAAATTATTAAGTTACCATTTCTAGCGTCAAATTCTAATACTTCAATGTCATTTGATATTATTCATAGTGATTTGTGGACATCTCTGGTTCTCAGTTCTATGGGTCATCGTTATTATGTTTTATTCTTAGATAACTATTCTAAATATTTATGGACGTTTCCAATTGCGAAGAAATCTCAAGTTTTTTCCATTTTCATAAAATTTAGAGCTTTCATACGAATACAATTCGAACGGAAAATAAAAAACATTCAATGTGATAATGACAAAGAATATGACAATGGAGAATTTAGGGAGTTTTGTGCTCAAAATGGGATAAATTTTCATTTTTCTTGTCCTCATACGTCTTCACAAAATGGGAAAGCTGAGCAAAAAATTTGTACCATTAATAATATTATCCACACTTTATTGGTTCATTCTTCCGTTCCTCCATTATTTTGGCATCATGCACTACAAATGGCTACCGATCTACTCAATATTCTTCCTTCTAAAGGTTTGACATATACATCCCCTCTCAAAGTCTTATATAATAAGTCTCCGTCATATTCTCATCTTAGGGTCTTCGGATGCTTATGTTATCCACTGTTTTCATTCACTACAATCAACAAACTTCAGACACGTTATACTCCTTATGTGTTTTTGGGTTTTCCGTTAAATCACCGTGGTTATAAATGCTTTAATTTGTCCTCTAAATCAATAATCATATTCGTCATGTTCTCTTTGATGAATCTCAATTTCTCTTTTCTAAAGTAGAAAAACTCGTGCCTAGTTCTTATGATTTTTTGGATGAGGATGTCTCCCCCTATGTTCTACGACATTTTTCAGATTTCACCGAAAAAATGCCGTCAGCGCCGCGGCGCCAAAACTCATGCGAGTCAGCGTCGAGGCCGTGCACTTCTGGCGTCGCGACTCCTTCGACGGTAATTCCTGAAATTCCCGAAAATTTCCAAAAAATTACCCAATCCAGTCCAGAGTCATGGTCCAGTCACTCGTAGTAAACGAGATATTTTTAAACCTAAAAGACATTTTAATTTGAATTCTAATGTTCTTAAATTTCCCTTACCCCGTAATCCTGTGTCTTCCCTAAATGACCCTAATTGGAAAATTTCCATGTCTGAAGAATATAATGCTCTTATTGATAATAAGACATGAGAGTTGGTACCCCGTCCATCAGGTGTTAATATTATTCGGTCTATGTGGATTTTTGTTCATAACAAAAATTATGATGGTTTATTTGCAAGGCATAAGACTCGACTTGTAGGTGATGGTAAGACTCAACAGGTTGGTGTGGATTGTGGTGAGACGTTTAGCCCAGTGGTCAAGCCGGCTACCATTCGCACTGTGCTCAGCTTGGCTCTTTCAAAATCATGGCCCATTCTTCAGCTAGATGTGAAGAATGTGTTCCAACATGGTGATCTTCAGAGACAGTGTATATGCATCAACCTTTGGGGTTCAGGGATACTAGATATCCTAATCATGTCTGTCTATTGAAGAATTCCTTGTATGGTCTTAAGCAGTCTCCACGGGCCTGGTATAAGAGGTTTGCTGATTTTGTTTCGACTATGAGTTTTTCTCACAGCAGGTCTGATAATTCATTGTTCATATATCGTCGGGGTTCTTCCATGACTTATATATTGTTATATGTGGATGATATTATCTTGATTGCCTCTTCTGATGCTTTGAAAAAGTCTATTATGACAATGTTCAGTTCTGAGTTTGCCATGAAAGACTTGGACCCCTTGAGCTATTTTTTGGAAATTGCAGTCGCTCGTCATGCAGGTGGATTGTTCTTAACACAGAGGAAGTATGAATCAGAGATCATTGAGAGCTGGGATGTCATCCTGTAAGTCCACTTCTACTCCAGTTGATACTAAACCCAAGTTGGGTGCTGCAGCTGGCTCTCCGTATGAGGATCCGACCCGCTATCTTAGTCTTGCAGGCGCCCTTCAGTATCTTACGTTCACACGACCAGATATTACATATGAAGTCCAGCAGGTGTGTTTGTTTATGCATGATCCCAGATTTGAACATATGAATGCGCTCAAACGCATCCTTAGGTACATTCAGGGAACACTTGATTATTGTTTGCATTTGTATCGCCGTCGATGTCTGCGTGTCTCGTATCTGAGATCTTGATTAGGGTGGTTGTCACGACACCGGCGGTCCACGTCTGGCTATTGTATATTTTGGGTAATAACTTGGTCTCAGTGCGCGGCGTCAATCTACGCCACGTTCAAGCGAATCTGAAGTATCGAGGGGTAGCTAATGTGGTCTCCGAATCATGTTGGTTACGAAATCTGCTTTTAGAGCTTCATTGTCCTATTGAGAAATCTACCTTGGTATATTGTGATAATATAAGTGTCATCTACCTTTCTGGTAATCAAGTTCAGCACCAGCGTACTAAACACATAGAGATGGATATTCGCTTTGTTCGAGAGAAGGTAGCTAAAGGACAAGTACGCGTCTGCGATGTCCCTTCCAGATATCAGATTGCAGACATCTTTACAAATGGTCTTCCCTCAGTCCTTTTTGAAGATTTTAGAGACAGTCTCAACGTATGAAGACCATCCGCTATGACTGCGGATGTGTGTTAGAATATGGGCTTCAGACCATCACGTGACAGTAGGTCACACAGATTGAAGACTTGTATAGTTGTCCATAATTAAAATTGTAATATTACCTTAATTGTATAGTTAGTCTCCTTATAGAAGTCCTCTATGTATATATAAATATATCTCTAGGTATGAGATCATGACAAGTGTATGGCCAAGTGTAGCAAGACAAGTGGAGTGGGACCCACTTGTCCACTTGTCCCCATAATATCTAAGTCCAAGTCAAAGTCTTTCAAGACAAGTGCGGGGGCACGTGTCGCCCTCCGATTGGTCCAAAATTATTTCTTCCCAAAAACATTATACTTGGCCAAAATATCACAAAATCTCGTGGGCCCCACAAAATCGTAAAATTTCCCGTAGGCCCCACATGACCAAATCCGAGACTTAAAAATTCAAACCTTCATAATCATATACTAATTCCATATACCAATTTTTGGGAATCAAATTCCAAGTCGTTAACTTTTTCCTTCACAAATTTTCCGGAATTTTTCTTTTTTTCCAACGTTCAAATCTTATTTTCTTACGTATGTTCTCATATCATTGCCTTGGAATTACGGGATGTAACAATCTGATCTCGCTCTTTATAGGAGTCTTACCGGTGCACTTCCGTATCTTACTTTTACCAGGCCTGATATTGCTTATGATGTTCAGCAGGTGTGTTTGTTTATGCATGCCCCAAGATAGCCTCATTTTACTACTCTTAAACATATCATTCGATACATTAAGGGCACCCTTTACACTGACCAGGTTATTATCATATACAGATGCATAATGAGCAGGCTGTTCGGACACGTGACACTCACCTCTGGCTACTGTGTATTCTTAGAGAATAATCTTATTTTGTGGTCTGCCAAGTGACAAGCCAGCCTATCCCGTTCGAGTGCAGAAGCAGAGTATAGAGACATTGCAAATATTGTTGCTGAGATCTGCTAGCTCCGAAACCTCATTTTGGAGCTCCAATTTCCCTTGCGTAAGGCGTCTATGGTATATTGTGATAACATATCCGCGATATACCTATCTCATAATCCAGTTCAACATCAGCGAACCAAACACATTGAGACGAATATACATTTTGTTCGTGAGAAGGTTGTTATAGGTCATGTTAAGGTGTTGCACGTGCCTTCTTCGTATCAGTATGCAAATATCTTCACCAAAGCACTTCCTCGACAGCTATTCCTCCACTTTAGATTCAGTCTCAGCGTTCGGCCTCCTCCCGTTCCGACTGAGGGGATGTATTAGTGAATATTGTTAGAATATTCACCATATATTTTGTAATTATTAGTGTTGTATAATTATGATAGTTATATGATCCTTATTGTATGAGGACTCCACATTGTACACATTATATATATTTATATTAATGAGAAAGCCTCCCCAACGAAGATTAATAAATTCTTACAGATCGGACAAATATTAGTGCAAGTAGAATGCTCCACCTTAAAATATTTTCTGCACTATGGCAACATATTTTTTTTTTCATTCCCTATTTAATTAAATTCGAGTGTCTTTTCTTATTTAAACCACAAGGATAGATCCTCCCTCAATCCTTAGTTAAAGGTTTCAATTCGAGTCTTGGAAATAAATAAAATATGTACTTTCCCTTTGAATGGACCTTAGAGAGCGCCAATACCATACACTTGGTTAGAAATAATTAAAAAACCAAGATAGATAAAGTAATTCTAAACCAATTCATTCCTTTAAAACCTGCAAGGAAATCAAGCTCAAGCTGATTTCAACATACATGAGGTGGCCGAAAAGAAAATGGATCGGAGACCAGCAAAAGACACAACAAGTAAACTTGAACAGACCATGATCAATCAATAATCCAAAAGTTCAATCACACCAGAATCAATGGAGACTAATTCTCCCCCAGTTTTCAGCACCAAAGTCACCACAATAGTGTCTTCATCTAAGAGGCCAATGTCTTTAAGCAACTCGGTAATAGCTAGCTGTAATTTTTCAACAGGTTTGATAATGTGTGGCTAACTCGGATCTCTATGCCGAGAGATAATATAATTAAATAAGTAACCACACGTATATACAAGATCTAATTAATTAAGTATGAGTAATTGGAATGTGTTATTTCTAACACAGATTAAACTTTTAAATAAGATAGTCATATGTTTGACAATACCTGAAGTTGGCCTTTCGATGGAAAATGAACTGACTTTGTCAAACTTTGCAATAGCAAATACTTGGTGTCGCATCCATTTTTTACCCCGGGTCAGAACGAAATATAATATATTGATGATTCCTGAATTATGTAAAGATAAATGAGTCCTAATTATTCTACGCTGAATTAGAACACCTGAATATTTAACTAAATTGTTGTAAACTAACTTCATTTAATAATCTGCGAAACTATGAGATTTTGAGTAATGATTTTTTATTATCCTAGAAAATACATGTTTTTAAAGTATGTAGTTTGAAAGCTTGGACGTTATTAACGAGCCTAAAATAAACTAGCGATTTTGAAAATATGTGTGACGAGCCTAAAATTAGTAAACTAATGGTATTTTCATTTTTAAACTACCCTTTCTAGTTTATCAATTCTAGGCCTAAATATTCTAAGATAATTTAAATTACAATACAAGATAAAAATAAACGCGGAATTTAAAGACATTAAGAAAATAATAAAATAATATCATCTTCGGGGCACAAAATTCGGCAATCCTGTCCTATTTCACCTTTGTAGTTATTCCTCGCAAAAATGTCAAAGAAAGATGGTTAGTAACAAAAATAAATGCAAATAAACCTTCGGATCCGCACAAAACAGTAGCGGTTTTTAATTACGGAAGGCTCAGACTTATATTTTGTAAAAGGCATTCCAATCATATCGTGGCTGTGAACTAGTGACTCGTTAGTCAATCTAGTTGCCCTGCCAACGCATATTGGTTTCTCGTATATGTTGAAATTTTTTATAAGTCTCATCATCGCCCAAAAATATTTCCGCCTTTTCACTATAAAGGCCTAAAAAATCAACGAATATTTTTTCGTTGGCCATTTAATTGTAGTATTCATTTCTTATCAGTTATATACTAACAAAATAATAAGAAGGGCAAAACAGTCCAAAGAAATGTCAGAACAGTAGCTGGAAAGTGGCCCAACGATCAACACAACAGCAGTGATTCGCCGAAAAATGTTTGTTATCACCGGAAAACTCATAATGTCGCCGGAGCGACCAAAAAATCATGCAAAATCAGTCCGTTAGCGAAATCAAACAACACATCCCAAAATATAAAGCCAAACAAAGGTTGCCGGAGTTTTTAAAAAACTCCGGCCAAATTTGTGAAAATGAAAAAATATTTGGAATCACATGGACAATATTGTTAGCGGGCGTAGTGGTGTTACTTCAACAGTGGTAAACACCGAAGCCACGTCCAAGCAAACTCAACCAGTCCGTCGAGGTGTAGATATCGCTGGAAAAATGGATAATCATTGCGTTTTGCAGTGTGGGAGGTGTATCAGTGGTGGTTGGTTGTCATTGATGGTATAGGGGTGATAGTGGTTCAACGTTGGTATCCCGTCAGTGTTAATGGATTTCGTCCGGTCTCCCGTCGGTGTCAGGGGGTTTGGTGATGATGGGTGACAGAGGGGTGTCGGTCGTCAGTGTGATTGTTTGGCGGCAGTAATGGTATGATTATTATTGACGGTATAGGGGTGATGGTGGTTCACCGTCGGTGTCCCATCGATGTTAATGGGTTCTGTCCGGTCTCCCATTTGGAAAGAAGCTATAGAGAGTGAGATAAACTCCATTCTGCGCAACCATACTTGTAAGTTGGTTGATCTTACTCCGAGAAACAAACTATTGGGTTGTAAATGGATACTCAAACGGAAGTTGAAAGCAGATGGATCTATAGACAAGTACAATGTCAGGTTGGTAGTTAAGGGTTATCGACAAAATGAGGGTCTTGAGTACTTTGACACCTAATCTCCGGTGTGTAGAAGGACGTCCATACGAGTATTCATAGCTATCGCCGCATTGCGGGATCTTGAGATACATCAAATGGATGTCAAGACAACCTTCCTAAATGGTGATTTGGAAAAAGAAATCTATATGGACCAACCCGAGGGGTATGTGGTGCCAGGATAAGAGAAGAAAGTTTGTCGCTTGTCAAATCTCTGTATGGGCTGAAACAGTCTCTGAAGCAATGACACGAGAAATTTGATAGTACTTTACTATCGAAAGAATTCGCCATTAATGAGTGTGATAAATGTATCTACACAAAAGGAAATGTCGACTCGTTCGTCATGATATGTCTTTACGTAGATGACATGTTGATCACAAAGAGCAGTCCTAAGATGATCCTAGAGACTAAAAACATGTTAAAACAATGTTTTGACATGAAGGATATGGATATTGCCGATATCATCTTAGGGATCAAGATCTCTAAGACATTTAACGGATTGGTCTTCCTAATCTCACTACATCAAGGATGTATTCAAGAAGTTTGAGATGTTTGACAGTTCGTCGTTAACGACATCATTGGATATAAATCAAAAGATTGATAAAAATTATGGTGCGCTCGTACACCATGAGCGATATGCGCATATGATTAGTAGTTTGATGTACATCACAAATTGCACTCGACCTGATATCGCTTATGCAGTCAACAAGTTGGTATATATTTATAATTGGTGGCAGGGTTGTGTCTTAGAAATCCTCTAAGCAAACTTGTATCGCCCGATCCATGATGGAATCAAATTTTATCATTTTAGATAAAGCAGGAGAAGAAATTGAGTGGCTTTATGACTTCTTAGAGGATATCTCGTGTTGGGATAAACCAGTACCTTCTATAATAATCCACTACGACAACCAATCGGCTCTATGAAGGGCACGACGTTCTATGTACAACGGCAAATCTCATCATATTCGATGGAGACATAAGACCATTCTGCAGTTGATCACCACATGTATTATTTCCATTGATTATGTAAAATCAAAGGAAAACATAGCAAACCCTTTGACAAAGGGCATACCCATAGATCATACAGTCTGCATGTCTAGGGGAATGGGCCTAAAACCCAAACAATAAGAACTGATACGGTGGACACCCAATCTTACTGACTGGAGATCCCAGGAATTAGGTTCAATGCAAAAACTAAGTCGTAAAGATTCTGTTGAGCGCTTCGGTGGAAGCAAGAGCAATTCGGATAATGATTTCTATATAGAAATAGGAAACCAAGGTCGTTTCCGTAATAGACATTAAGTGCTACCTGCGGTGTGGGTAAATGTTATGTTTTTAAAACCTTTAATGATCCTCGACGGTTGACGTTAGGTTTGGGGAAATTTTTAATGGTTCCTAACACTTGTGAAGTGGGGTATAGTAGGATACCTTATAGGAGACCACCTATTTAAGTGTGAAGACAGACCGCCTTAAATGAATGCACTTAAGAATCTAAGACGTGTCCAAGACCACAATGGATAAACTATTAAAGAAAAACAGAGTAAGGAAAGTTGTTGTGTTGGTACCGTTGTCTTGGCATACACTAAACACTGACAGTTCAATACATCACATTCACCGCGCAGTAAGTAAGTCCGATGGTATTCTACTATGGAATGTTTAAAGTCACGCCTACCTATCCAGATGCAACATCGATCCGCCGAAAGATTGCTAGAAAGACACCATGTGAGTGCGCCAAAATCTCTTTCAAGAGGGGATTGTTGGAAATTTATTAACGTGAATAAAGTTAATCCTATTATATATGACTCGGACAATTGGGGCTCCGCATGTCGGAAACATCGTTTTCACACACATGCACACATTATACCAAAGATCGTAAATTTCCTTAGTGAAAGAGATATTGGTACGTAAACAGAATGTTTGAGACATGAAATGATAGACAATTATTGACCAAATGATGAGTGTTTTACATTGGTAAAAAAAGGAAGAAGTGTATGATGTGTTAAAGGTGAAACGAGTCGGAAATTACGATGGAGCCGTGAAGGGCTGCGGTGCAACCACCGTCGGAGATGTGGTGCCTTAGTGGCAGAGAGTTATTGGAATTTATGCACCGCGGTTCCTCCCAGGCAGGGCCGCGACGCTTCGATGTCAGAATGCTCGACGGAAGATGGAAAGTTTCTGACTTTTGGACTGGTTTTGGAGCATTGATCCTTCATTACTTGATACTTGAATTCAGCCATTATTTGGCTGAATTATAACCTCTCATAAGTGCTATTCTGTGGCTTTGATTGTTATTAGTTGGCTAGATGAGAGGTCATCTTACACATACTATAAATTGAGGCCTTAGGCTCAATTGAAGAACACACTTGAAAATCAGTTTTTTCTGAATACTTCTTCTTCTGTTGATTTCTTTCACACATTCAAAAAGTTCTTCTTTTAGTAAACATTTGAGTCTCTTTTGCTCAATTGTTTGTTGCTATTTTATCTTGGGAGACAAGTTGCCAATCACCGTAAAAAGGATACATATGGGGGAAATATTGTCTTAAGGACATGGTACTAACACCCGACTCAACAATTTTTTTGTAGTAGGTTATTTTGTTCTAAATTCTAGATTGTAATCCTTGTTGTTGTTACTTACTTCCAATTTCCTTTTATCCACCATTGTAACTCATATTACCATCTATGGAATGGGAAGAAAAGCCACGAGAAATGAACTTGTAGCTCTTTGCCATCAGCTTTGTATGTACTATTGCAATAAGCACAATAGATATTGGCTTGCTGTTTGAACCCACATGGATCACTAGGGTCTTTAACGTCGAGCTCCTTCATTTTAGTAATGACTTAGTTGTACTTAGTCATGCACTCTTCGTCCAGCGCATGAGCAGCTGGACGAATGCAGCCATGTAGGAAACTTGTAATAAGGAATATTCGAATGATCAATTTCTAGTTTAGGGGGGGACAACAAGGAAAGGTACATTTATACCCGGTCTAATTTTGGCAGTGCCATATGAATTATCAGTAGGAGGAATAAGGGCTGGAATGGGAGTAGTTGATGCCAATGGTGCAACATTAGCAACACCATACATCCCTCATAAATCAAGAAGCACATTTCTCCTATCAACTGAATTTGTTTCAACATTTTGGTTTTGGTCATTGTTGGAGACCTTGCATGAGACTTTGAAGTTTTGGTTACGTTTTCATGGAGAAAAAGCTGAGAGGGCTTTGGAGTGGAAGTTAAAGAAGATGCCTTTGTGGATGAAGTAAAGGGAGTGTTGAGAGTTGTATTATTGCACACACTTGCCATAGTTTTTGGTTGAAGATTTAGCACCCAATAGAATATACTGACGCCACTCCGACGGTGCTGCGCCGCGGCCCTTCGCGGAGATTTCCGACCTATTTCACACTTCGCACACTTCTTCCTTCATTTACCAACGTGGAACACTCGTTGTTTTAACCAACAACCGCCCATCATTCTATGTCTCAAACATTTTACTTACGTATCAATATCTCTTTCACTAATGAAATTTATGATACTTGGCACTATAAGTGCACGTGTGTGGAAATGACATTTCCGACGTGCGGGATACTAATTTTTCGAGTAAAAAATAACGAGATAAACTTAATTCCACATTAGTAAAATTCCAACAGAAAAAGGAGTACATAATGATGATGTTTTACAAATCTAAAAAAAGAGAGGTGATTGTGATGTTACACACATCTTAAATTAAGATGGTTATGATGTTACCCATATCTGGAAAAAAAGGTGGTAATGGTGCACGCAAAATTTGAAAAAAAATGATGCTCGTGGTGATCGAATCTGAAAAATAAGGTGGCGACGACAACAGTGGTTTGATCAGAAAAGAAGAAAGAAGAGGTGGTGGTTGGGGTGATGACCAAATCTAAAGAATAAGGAGAAGGATCAGAGAGGGTGACGAGTAAAAAAATCATATGGTGGTGACTAGACCTTAAGAAGAAGGGGGAGGAGAAGGAAGTGGTGGAAGTGATCGAATCTAAAATGGAGGATTAAGAGGAGATAGAAGTGGTGGTCGAACCATTAAAAGAAAAATGAGTAGGTAGTGATAATGTTCTTCAAATCTGAAAAAGGGCGGTGTTGGTCGAATATAAAGAAGAATGAGGTGATAACGGTGACGACGATGGTTAGGTTAAAAAAGAAAAATGAGAGGTGGTGTGGGTGGTGAAATCTGAAAATCAATTAGTAGGATTAAAGGGGGTTGCGAGTGAAAACAATGTAGAGTGGTGTCCAAATCTAAGAAGTAGGAGGAGATGGAAGTGTTCGAGGTGACTGGATCTAAAATGGGAGGAGGTGGAGGTGGCGGTCTAACTAGAAGAAGAAAAATCAGTAGGTAGCAATTATGTTGTCCAGATCTGGAAAAAAAAAGAGGTGGTTGCTATGTTATCCAAATTGATTTTGATGTCACCCATATTTGGTAAAAGAGGTGGTAGTGGTGACCAAATCCAAAAAAGAAAATGGTGATGGTGGGATCGAATCTGAAAGAAAAAAATAGTGGCTGAATTGAAAGAAGAATGGAGTGGTAGTTAGTGGCGGTTTTTGTTCAAAATAATAAGAGTTTGATAATTTCAAGAAAGTTACCTCTATTTTTTTTATTCCAGTGATTCGTCATGACCTCTAAAATCACAAGTTTGAAATGTGAGCCAACGAATCTAATCAATTTTTTTATGTTGGACCATCGTACCAACAACCATTCCTAAAAAAATATAAATCAATTATCAAAGAAACAAACATAAAAGAATAGTTAATTTGTTAAAGCATTAATCTGTTTTCTGCGAGTAAACTGGATAGGAACACAAACTGAATATAAAATCTCTTATTTTGTCTAAGTTATACATACAAGATACACATATGTACATAATCATTAACCTTAAAATAGCTCAAAAAATATCATCAACATTTCCAAACTACACAGTCCACCATATTTCAATACAAATTTCTCCTAAAAACTCATTATTAAGGCTTACTTTCAACTAACTCTATTGATTTTTTTGGTCTTTCCTTTCCCTTTTTCGCAAATCTTAAACGACCTTTTTCATATTTTGCCTTTTTCCCCCTACAAAACTTGAATTACCCATTTGATATTTTGGTTTTTTTTTGGGAAAAAATTAAACTTTACTTAATTTGGTTGAAATTTCAAGAATTCATGACCGCTATAGCTACCGCCAGTGATACCAGCACTAGCATCAACCTAGATCCAACGAGAAGTCTAAACAAGAAGGAACTTACATTGATATAAGGTCATGAAAACTATAGAATTTGAACTAAAAACAACAAAAACAAAAACAAAAATATCTCAAGAAGAGTACAATGGAAAATGAGTTTAATCAATCTACACAAAAAAACACCAGTTATGTATTAACTTACATTGATATAAAGAAGAAGATTTGGAGTTGAAGTATGAACCACGTAGAGAGTGAAGAAGTGTTAAAACTAATAAGAAAAAGCCCAATGTATAACTCAATATATACAATGTATATGTCCTCTAATATTTCAGGCACTGGTCCATTAAAAGGACTGGCCCAAATGTAAAGGCCAGCCCAATAAAGGCCAGCCCAATATAGTATAGCAGCCCCTCTCGTTTATTAGGGAATTTTTGCCTTTGTTATGTACATTAAGTCAGAACATTCGAGAAAGGAATCATCCTTCTCGAGGAAGTCTCATCTTCTTCTCTTCTGCGAATCTCTCTTCTCTGTAACTTTACCTTCATCAATGAAGATAATTGTTAAGATCTGACTGTCTCTCTGTCTCTCTAACCTTCTTGCATTCTTTTGAGTACCATTTCTGCAAATACTGAAGAACTCCATCTTGAGAACATTAAAAGGGAAACCACCGACATCTCCTTCTCGCACTGATAGTTGCGTTAATGGCGGTGTTGGATTCCAACATGGTATCAGAGCGGGCTATCTCTATCGGCTGTGCATGCGTCACAATATCAGATTTGAGTAAATCGTCAAGATCTGAGTAAATCGATCTGAGGTATCTACGGTATCTTAAAATCTATTCTTGTCTACTGAGGAGGTTTTTTACTCCACAATATTGCTTGTTTCCTTCGAATATTCTTGTGTACATCTTGATAAAATTGTTGTGATTAGTAGTTGTATTACAACAATGGTAACAGATCCACCTATTGAGAGTAGTTCATCCGAAGATGGACTGTCTGTACCTATACCTAGAAAGACTGTTGGTAGTACATCCAACTCCACTATACTTGACCACAACCACCCTCTCTACTTACAAGCCTCAGATGTTAGTGGTGCTTCCTTAATATCCTTTCAGTTACTTGGTTCTGAAAACTACACAGTTTGGAGCAAGTCGATGAGGATTGCTCTTCTTGGAAGTGATCGGTGTATTTTATATACACCTTTTGAGTCAGTCTAGTTAGTCTTTTGTCCCGTTTTGTACATACAAAGTGTCGTATTAGGATAGATTTTCTTTCTTTTGAGTCAAAGTGGCTAAAGTGGCCAAATGGCGGAAAAGGAGGCGAAAGAGGAAAAAGAGAGTCTTAGAGTGAAAGCGGAGAAAGTGGCAAACGAGGCTGAAATCGGACTGCATGGCCTCCTGCCGATCGAAGCGAGCGCGGCGCGCTATTATTGAAGAAGGCTGCGAAGATCAGTGGCCGCGGCTACCGAAGACAGCGAGCAGGCGCGCGCTAAACATCAGAAGCCACAAGAGTTGCAGCATGGCTACCGAACAGAGATATCGGGCGCGCCAAAACACCCGTATTGCGAGAACTTTAGGCGCGCGCTTCCATGCGAGCGCAAGCGGAAAAATTAGGTTTTTGGATTTTTGGGCCAACTGCAAGGAAAAGAGGGGAGACGTTTTAAACCTATAAAAGGAGAACCCTAGGCAGTTTTCAAGGGTTCCCTTTCTTGCCAAACACAAGGTTTTCTTGCCTAGGAGATTGGAGACCTAAACATTAGTAATTTCTTTTCTTTTTCTCTTCTTTAATTCAGTTTTTGCATGATGAACTTTGAATTAGTTCTTGTCATATTCATGGCTAGGAACTAATTCTCTTATAGACTTTCTATGTTGAATTCTTGAACCTTATGTTATAAAGTAATGCATGCTTATGGTTATTATTCTTATTGAGAGATCTATCCAATAATTGAGTTGAATTCTTGGTAGCTAATTGACAACTAGTTATCACTATATGATTTCTAATCAGATTCTGAAAAGGAGGGATTGTGAATATGCTGTAAGTTGGGTAGACGGTCTTGAATTGGGGATGAAAATACCTCAATTAGATTTGTAGCGTTGATGAGAGGCTTAACAACCCTAATTTTGCGCATTGTGCGTGACGGTCAACTAGGTTTTTGTGCTTAATCCTCCTATAGAGTTACCATTATCGTGAAAGTTAGGTAAGGAACAATCTGGGGTTGAGTGTTTATATAACCACTAACGGAGTATAAAGCGATTTAGTAAACTGCTTTCTCCAAAAGAAGAACACCATAAGTAATGCATTAGTAAGTAACATAAGCGGATAGTAAGGATACATAGAAGCCCTATTCTCATCATATCTGAATTAAATCTTTATATTTAATTAGCTTTTATAATTCTTAGTCATAAACAACCAATCACTCATTAATTCACCAAATAGATACTAGAAAATAGACAATTGGTACTTGAACCCTAATCCCAGAGGACGATATTCGGTCTTATCTAAGACTATACTACTTGATACGATAACGTGCACTTGCGTTTAAAAGTGTGTGCATATATCGCGCATCAAGTTTTTGGCGCCGTTGCCGGGGATTAGGCAATAGTTCAATATCAAATTATCTATTTTTAATTTCTAATTTGGATTTAATTTTTCATTTTTTATATTATTTATTTTTAGTTTCTACGAAAATCGAGTCAGTGATTCTTTGTTTGTTTTGATCTTTCTCGGGATATCGGTTTATGCGAAGGAGAAGAGGAGTGACACTCTTGTTCCTTCAATCCGGAAATTGAGAAAGCACGCAAGCGAGCGAGAAAGAATCGTAATTGCAACGTTGATAGAAATGGACGGTGCTCCCAACAATAACAGGATGAGAGAAGGGTTAGGTGAAAATCAACTTAACCCAGGAGATCCTCAGCAAGTGCGATAGATATGGAGGGCGGGGTTCGAATCCGGCGGAAGAAATGCAGGAGATTATGTGCTACCAAGAGTGAATGGAGCACAGACTTGCATTAGGCTCCCTGATAAGAGCAACAATTTCGAGATAAAACCAGCGATTACGAGGCATGGTGCGGCCTGATCGATTCGGAGGATGCCGTGGAGGATCACGTATACACGCATAGCAAATTTCTTGGAGCTATGTGCCACTTTCGAATATAACGGCGTTCGATGATGCCGTCAGTTGAGGCTCTTTCCTTCTCACTCGAGGATAGAGCAAAAGTATGGTTGAATTCCTGCCCGGTGATTCGATATTTACATGGCACGGTAGCGCAGAAATTCTTAGCCAAGTTCTTTCCACCTGTAAGCGGCAAAATTAAGAGGAGTTGAACAACTTCATCAAGTGATGGAAGTCCTTATATGAAGCATGGGAGAGATTCAAGGATCTACAGGAGGAAGTGTCCACACCATTGCGTTGAGTTGTGGAACTTGGTTCATATTTTCTACAACGGTGGCGGTACAGAACCATCATAGATGCAGTGCAGTGGGGCATTCATGAGAAAGCGACCAGACGCCCACGAGTTATTAGAAGATATGGCCACTAACAACCGTATCATGAAGAGAGGCAACCGGTGGGAGAAGAAGCGTAGAGTCCATGAAGTAGATGCTATTCTTTGCTTTGAATGCACAAGTGGCTCTTACAGCGAAACAATTGCGGCATCTTGTGTCGATGAATCTTTGTGCAGCTAGAAAAAGCGTGAGATATGTGGCGGCCACATACATTTGATAGGTGTCCTCGGCGGATCCCAACAACATCCCAATGGAGCGGCAGAGTGTCAAGCGGTGAGTAACTACGAGAGGCAACAACCCTACTCAAACACTTATAATCCGGTGGAGGAATCACCAACTTCGTGGAGAGAGATCGGGGCCAAAATCGATGCAGGGCAGTGAAAACCAATATCGAGGCGGCGAGAATCGGTATAGGGGCGATGCAGAACCAGATGCAGAATCAGCGACCGCTTCACTCAAGCCCCGGCCTCAGCGGCTCAATGCACGGTCGTAAGAAAAACGGATGAGCTTAGCGGCCATGGCGGCACTTGCAGCGCCGGGCGATTTATAACGAATCTAGATCCTCGTTGAAACTTGGAAACACGGTAGGGCGGTAAGCGAGTAAACATCGAGCCACGAGGACATTGCCAAGCAATGCGAGGTAAATCAGGAGCAATGTAAAGCGATGCGGTTGAGAAGTGGAAAACAATTGGAGCAACGGCCTCGCGCCCAATAGTTGAGAGAGCGAGTTAGAAAAGATAAGGTGGTGAACCTAGCCGGATGATAGAAAACTCGGAGAAGGAGTATCTGAGAAAAGATTCCTTTCCCCGAGAGATTACAAAGGAAGGCGGTCGATAAACAATTTTCCAAATTCTTGGAGGTATTCGGGAAGTTGCACATCAACATACCGTTTATAGAGGCTTTGGGCAGATGTCATCTTACTTGAAGTTCATGAAAGAAATCTTGGGAAAAAGAGGAAGCGGCGAATATGAGATAGTAGCACTAACGAGGAAGAGTGTAGTGCTATCTTACAAAAGAAATTTCCACAAAGCTAAAGGACCTGGAAGCTTTACACTACCATGCAGTGGGCGGGGTGACTTGCAATGAGCCTTATGCGATCTAGGCGAGTATAAATTTGATGCCCTATCGGTTTTCAAAAGATTGGAGATAGGAGAAGCGAGCCAGCTCTTGTGAGTGCTGACTAGCCAAGCGGGGCGGTGGTTCCTCCACGAGGGAAGATCGAGGATGTGATTGTGAAGGTAGGAAAAATTTTCTTTCCTGCAGACTTCCTCATTCTGGATAGGGAAGAAGATCACGAGAAATCCGATCATATTGGGAGGCCATTCCTAGCGGGTAGAGCCTTGATTGGCGTTGAAAGAGGAGAGCTAACGCTAAGAGTGGAGAACGAAGAGATGGTGTTTAAAGTCTTTAAACACGTCGTTGAGCCAAGAAGCGTAGCGGGTGTTTTGCAATCAACACCACCAGCCCATGCGAGCCATTACAATGCAACCAAAGAATGATGAGCCAGAAAGCAAGCATGGTTTCTTGAGATAACACTAAATGAGGTAATTGTTAGGAACTCCTACTACCGATAATGCTAAAAGAAAAGGAGAAAAAGGAAACGCCAAATGTGGCGGAAATGGATTAGTTGGGGACTTAATCCACCCTGGGCTAGTAAGTCTAAGGAACTTGCGTCCGCTAAAAGCGTTAAAGGCGCTCGTTGGGAGGCAACCAGCGTTTTTATTATGTTATTTTAATTTACATCGTTATTTTATTTTAGTTTGTCTAAGAAACGATCTCGCGGTATTGGATCTTGTTGTTTTGTGATTGTAGTACAAGAAATTCGCAGAGGGCGAAATAAGCCAGCAACAAGGATTTCAGAAGCGGGTAAGCGCCCGCGCCAGAGCGAGGCGCGGCGCCAAAGATCTGAGCAGGCTCGGAAGTTTAAAGCGCGGCTCGAGAAGCGGGCGCGGCGGTAGAATTCGAAAGTTGGCCGGGATTTAGCGCATGGCGCCGAGGAAAGCGGCCATGGCGCAGAAAATCGAAGAGGCCTTGGATGATTAAGCGCATGGCTAAAGCGAACATGGCGCGGCGGAAAATCCAGAACTTAAAACGCCCAAAAATCAGATCTTTCCCAATTCCAACTTCAAAATTAACCTCCCCTCTCCAAAACCCACGAAATTTCAGAAACTCCCCCACAAATCCTCCACAAATCCAACCCAACCACAACCTAAACTCTTAAATTCCCAAAACCCCCCAACTATCTCAAACAACAAAGCTCCATTCCATAGCCTCAACCCACCAATTGAAACAAGAACAAGCTTGAATCTTCTCATCAAAAGGTAATCCCTATCCTTGTTCTTGAATCCTTTTACTAAAAGTCATAGGAGGTAGTAGTTTGGAGAAGTATTGTAGTTGGAGTAGTTCGGAGGCTGAAAAGTGATTGTGAAGTTGGAGAAAGGAGTAGAAAAGAAGGTTGTGGGTATTGAGTAGAAAGATTGAAGTTTGGGGGTGTTGTTTTTATTGCTAGTTGTTGAGTGTGTAGGAGGCGTTGTGCCACTAAGTTAAAAGCTCAGAACTGTTTTAACCATGGCCACGGGAAGAGAAGAGGCTCGCATCCACCCCAACACCCCGTCTGATGAAAATAGGTTCGTGAGTTACGGGCCTACCAAAGATACAAAAGACTTGATCTAGACAGTAATTCCGAGAAAGGGAATGGATTACAAAGGGGATCTATGGGGATGAAAGGCGTTTATGAGCCCATCAGGCGATGATTGAGCTAAGGGATGGAAGAGATTTGTCAATCGAGAAGATAACACGATGAATACAACAATAGTGCGGGAATTTTATGCAAACTTTCGGAGAAGCGAGAAGGGTGCTTTGTAAGGGAAATTATATGCTGTATTTGCGAAGCAATAAATACAACGCTAAAAGCAGTTGATGTTGAAGAAAGTAGCGATTGGAACCATTTTAGAACATGGTCTAGGAGCGCAACAACATTGGCGGAATAATATGCGAACCGATGAGCTACCACAGGCCGCTTTTGAGATCGGAAGGAATGGATCTAGAGCGGCGGTGCCCGATTGAACAAAGCGACCAAGGCTTGGCTATATTTCGTCGATGCGCGTGATTCCATCTACGACTTCACGAGTGCGGAAAGGCGAGGATTAAGTTGATTTATGGAATTATGAGGTGATAATTGATGTGGGAAAGAGATAGTGCGAGCATCGAAGAAATCAGCGAGTTGGTGACAATTGGATTGGGACACGGTTCACTTATTACGATCTATGCCACGTAGTGCGATCCACAACTACCCACAGATACTCATGAAAGAAACCAGCTGCGGTGTCTATGAGATAGTGCACTCTTTTCCGGACCACTAGCCCCAGTGACGGGCGAAGAGTACAACGCGGCAGCGGCAACAAAGCAGCAGAGGCAACCATGGATGAAGATGAGCACGAAATAGGGGCTCGATATGAGGCGAGGACCTAGCCGGCCAACCACGAAGCGAGAACCTTGAGCCCTGATAGGGCAATTGTACCAACACGGAAGGAGATGATGCGGACCTTGCACAAGCAGTAGTACAAGGGCGGTAGAAACAAGACAACAAATCGACGGCAGTGAGTGCCTTGTTCAGATAGTCGATCATTATCCACCGCCACCACCACCATTTTAGCCAAAGTTTGTAAGTGTCGTTTTCTTTTACTGTCTTTGAGTCTACACACATTGGGGGCAATGTGGGATTTAAGTTGGGGGTGTGTTTTTTGTGTTTTAGTTTTATTTGTGTGTCGTATTTATGTTTTAATTAAGTCTTTTTATTTGTTTCATGTTTATTTGGAGTCACCAAAATTTTTCTTTTTTGAGTCATAATTGCCTGTCAAAGATCATGTATGTTGTAGTTGCTAGAAACACCTAGTGAAGTAAGGTGGAATAATGTAAAGGAATGGAAACGACTATCTAAACACTTAGGTTAGAGATGCCAAAACTCACAGAATCTGTCTATTTGGAGTCTCTTGCTTGAGTTATATATGCTAAATGATAAATGCTTATGTGTTATATTGCTTGCTATTTGAGGCGAAATAGTTAGGATATGCATGTTAGGAGATGACTCAGGCATTTCTTTGATAGCCAATTCTTACCATTCTTTTCTATCCGTGCTTTAAAAATATCACTAGTTAGCCCCATTGAGCCTAAAATTTGAAACTTCTTCTTTGACACCTATATTCCCACAAAGTGTACCATAAGTGAAATTATGAAACAGTAGGAGTACATTGTGTTAAAAAGAAAACAAAAAGAATGAATAAAGTCTGTTGCACCGATACAAAAGTAATAAGAAATAGGCAAAAGCCTAAGTTTGGGGTGCTTGTCATTATTATATACTTCATTCTTCCAAAACAAAAGAGGAAGGATAGAATTGAAGTGAAGTAAAGAATCAAAAGAAAAGGGAAAAATTGAAAAGCCAAAGAGCTTATAGTGCAGAAAAATGAGCCTAAATGCCTATCTTTACCAACCCCTACCTAAGCCTACATTACAACCCCAAAGTCTGAAGATCTCTTCTATGTATATCGAATTAGTGGAGAATAGCAAGTAAGCATGCCATAGGAATTTTTGAATTTATATGCATACTTGAGTACTGCGACTTCCATTTAAGCATGATAAGTATGAGTTTGCGAAATATCTAGCTCGATGTGTTGAAATTCCATGCTATATGTTCCTGCGTATTATTACGCTAACCCGTATTTTCTAGTTAACATTAAATGCGGCAAAAGTGATCAATGGCGAAGTCTGTTTATTTTCTTTGTTGATTTTCTTATTTATTGAGTCTGTCATTTTATTGTATTTCTTTCTATCTTTGCTCGAGGCGAGCAAAGGTTAAGTTTGGGGTATTTGATCGGTGTATTTTATATACACCTTTTGAGTCGATCTAGTTAGTCTTTTGTCCGTTTTGTACATACAAAGTGTCGTATTAGGATAGATTTTCTTTCTTTTGAGTCAAAGTGGCTAAAGTGGCCAAATGGCGGAAAAAGGAGCGAAAGAGGAAAAAGAGGAAGTCTTAGAGAAGCGGAGAAAGTGGCAAGCAGGCTGAAATCCGGACTGCCGCGGCCTCCTGCGATCGAAGCGAGGCGCGCGCTATTATTCAGAAGGCTGCGAAGATCCAGCGCATGGCTACTCGAAGACGAAGCAGGCGCGGCGCTAAACATCAGAAGCCACGGGAGTTGCGGCCGCATGGCTACCGAGCAGCGAATATCGGGGCGGCGCCAAAACACCAGTATTGCAGAACTTTGGCGCGCGGCTCATGCGAACGCGCGTGGCAGCGGAAAAATTAGGTTTTTGGATTTTTGGGCGGGCACTGCAAGGAAAAGAGGAGACGTTTTAAACCTATAAAAGGAGAACCTGAGCGGTTTTCAAGGGTTCCCTTTCTTGCCAAACACAAGTTTTCTTGCCTAGGAGATTGGAGACCTAAACATTAGTAATTTCTTTTCTTTTTCTCTTCTTTAATTCGGTTTTGCATGATGAACTTTGAATTAGTTCTTGTCATATTCATGGTTAGGAACTAATTCTCTTATAGAACTTTCTATGTTGAATTCTTGAACCTTATGTTATAAAGTAATGCATGCTTATGGTTATTATTCTTATTGAGAGATCTATCCAATAATTGAGTTGAATTCTTGGTAGCTAATTGACAACTAGTTATCACTATATGATTTCTAATCAGTTACGAAAAGGAGGATTGTGAATATCTTTGTAAGTTGGGTGACGGTCTTGAATTGGGGATGAAAATACCTCAATTAGATTTGTAAGCGTTGATGAGAGGCTTAACAACCCTAATTTTGCGCATTGTGCGTGACTGGCCAACTAGGTTTTGTGCTTAATCCTCCTATAGAGTTACCCTTATCGTGAAAGTTAGGTAAGGAACAATCTGGGGTTGAGTGTTTATATAACCTAACGGGAGTATAAAGCGATTTAAATAAACTGCTTTCTCCAAAAAAAGAACACCATAAGTAATGCATTAGTAAGTAACATAAGCGGATAGTAAGGATACATAGAAGCCCTATTCTCATCATATCTGAATTAAATCTTTATATTTAATTAGCTTTTATAATTCTTAGTCATAAACAACCAATCACTCATTAATTCACCAAATAGATACTAGAAAATAGACAATTGGTACTTGAACCCTAATCCCAGAGGACGATATTCGGTCTTATCTAAGACTATACTACTTGATACGATAACGTGCACTTGCGTTTAAAAGTGTGTGCATATATCGCGCATCAGGAAGAAATAAACTAGGGTTTGTAAATGGGAACTGTACTAAGAGTCAATATGAGATGGAATGGTGGGACCAGTGGGATAGAGTCAATGCTGTCGTACAGGCATGGCTAATGAATGATGTGTCTAGTAGCTTATTGTGTGGGGTACTATATGCAGAAACAGCATATGATATATGGGAAGACTTAAAAGAAAGATTCGACAAGGTTGATGAATCTAGGACCTATGACCTACATAGGGAAATTGCTACCCTTTCACAAGGGAATACTAGTGTGGCAGAATACTACACTAAACTTAAGAATCTCTGGGTAGAATACCAAGCCATTGTGCCACCACCAAATTGTGGATGTCCTACATCTAGGGAATTTACAAGCTACCTCTGAGACGAAGCGTATCAATTCCTCATGGGCCTAAATGAAAGCTACATGCAGGCTAGGAGCCAAATTCTACTCATGTCACCTCTTCCAACAGTCAATAAAGCTTACTCTATGATAGTAAGTGATGAAAATCAGAAAGGAATTTCTGCTAAGTCTGTAGGGCTTCTTGGAGCTGGTCCAACCACTACTTCTATGTATTCTAAGACTGGAAACCAGAGGTCAAAAAGGAATAACCTATTATGTGAAGAATGTAAGATGAGAGGCCACACAAAGGAGTCCTGCTATAGACTAGTTGGATATCCTCCTGGTTTCAAGTCAAAGAGAAAAGAATATGCTGCTCACAATGCCCACAACAGAGGTCCAGAATCCTCTTCTGAAGACCCTAAAACTAACTGGCAAGTTGAAGGGGCACCAAAATTCTCCAAGACACAGTATGAGCAGATAGTAAAATTGCTAAACAATAACCAGATACAGACAGGAGCATCTCAGAACTCTCAAGGTAATCAATCATCAGCAAATGTGGCAGGTATATCAGAACTCAAAGCCTTACATGCTTTTAATACTAACAAAATTTGGATAATAGATACAGGTGCTACAAATCATATGGTATCTGATCTAAATATGTTAGATAAGATTACTGGTAAAATTGATTCAGTCACACCAAAGAAGGTGTTCTTACCCAATGGTCAATCTGCCCAAGTCACTCACACTGGTAACAGTACTCTCCCTAACAGGAGTACACTGGAAAATGTTTTCTTTTTACCTCAATTCAAATATAATATGTTGTCTGTTTCCCAACTAACAAAATAGCTGAAATGTACAGCTATCTTCTACCCTGACTTCTGTCTATTTCAGGATCTCTACAGTGGGAAGGTGAAGGAGATTGGTAGACTCCAGGATGGGCTGTATATGTTAGCTAATCATGACAATAATGTACAGTACTCAAGGAAGACAGTCCTGAATGTACAAGCTAAGCCAAAGACAACAGTGGAAGAAGAAGACATTAATCTGTGGCATAGAAGGTTGGGCCATACTTCTAGTAAGGTACTTAGTAAACTGATCAATGCTAGTAATGATGAAATTGCTAAGGCAACAAAAACTTGTAATGTGTGCTGATCGGTGTATTTTATATACACCTTTTGAGTCAGTTTTAGTTAGTCTTTTGTCCCGTTTTGCACATATAAGTGTCGTATTAGGATAGTTTTTCTTTCTTTTGAGTCAAAGTGGTTAAAATGGCCAAATGGCGGAAAAGGAGCTAAAAGAGGGCAAAAGAGGAGATGCAGGCAGCAGAAAGTGGCAAGCAGGGCGAAATCGAGACAAGCGCGCGGCCTCCTGCGATCAGCGAGCGCGGTGCCACTATTCGAAGCGAAGACTTCGGCGCGCGGCTACCGAACAGCGAATACAAGGCGCGGCGCTAAACATCCGGAGGCTGCAGAAGATACTGGCCGCGGCTACCGGCAGCGAATAGCGGTCGCGGCGCCAAAACACCGACGGATTGCGAGAACTTCCGACTGCGGCCGTCTGCAGGCGCGGCGCCAAAACACCGACGGATTGAGAACTTCCGGCGCATGCGATGCGGCGCCGACGCGAAAAAAATAAGTTTTTAGACGGATTTTGGGCCACGCCTGCAGGGAAACGTTGAGGCGGTTTTCAGCCTATAAAAGGAGAACCCTAGGCAGTTTTTAAGGGTTCCCCTTCTTTCACAACTCAAGACTTTTGCTTGGAGATTGGATACCATTAATTTAGTAATTTCTTTTCCTTTTCTTTTACTTTATTTCAGTTTTGCATGATGAACATGGAATTAGTTCTTGTCATGTCAATGGCTAGGAACTAATTCTCTTATAGGGCTTTCTATGTTGAACTGCTTGAAACTTATGTTATAAATTAATGCATGCTTATGGTTATTGTTCTTGTTGAGAGATCTATCCAATAATTGAGTTGAATTCTTGGTAATTAATTGACAACTAATTATCACGATATGATTTCTAATCAGTTACGAAAAGGGGATTAGATATCTTTGTAAGTTGGGTAGACATTCTTGGATTGGGGATGAAAATACCTCAATTATTTATGTAAGCGTTGATGAGAGGCTTAACAACCCTAATTTTGCGCATTGTGCGTGTGACGATCAACTAGGTTTTGTTCTTAATCCTCCTATAAAGTTACCCTTATCGTGAAAGTTAGGTAAGGAGCGATCTTTGGGGTTGAGTGTTTATATAACCCTAACGGGAGTATAAAACGATTTCGTAAACCTGTTTTCTCCAAAAGAATAATACCATAAGTAATGCATTAGTAAGTAGCATAAGCGGATAGTGAAGATACATAGAAGCTCTATTCTCATCACAACTGAAGTAAACCTTTTAGTTAAATAGCTTTTATAATTCTTAGTCATAAACAACCAATCAATCATACATTCACCAAATAGATACTAGAAAATAGATAATTGGTACTTGAACCCTAATCGGAAGGGCGATATTCGGTCTTATCTAAGACTATACTACTTGACGATAACGTGCACTTGCGTTTAAGTGTGTGCATCTTAACGCGCATCAAGTTTTGGAAAGCGGCGAAATCGGACAAGCGCGCGGCCTCCTGCGATCAGCGAGGCGCGCGCCACTATTCGAAGGCGAAGGCTTCGGCGCGCGCCTCGAGCAGCGAATCTGAGGCGCGGCGCTAAACATCAGGCGAGCTACGGAAGAAGCGGCGCATGGCTACCGAACAGCGAGATAGCGGTCACGGCGCCAAAACCCCCGTCGGATTGCAGAACTTCGGCGCGCTGGCACATGCGAGCGCCGCAGCGAAAAAATAGGTTTTTAGGCGGATTTTGGGCCAGCTGCGAGGAAAAGTTGAGGCGGTTTCGGCTATAAAAGGAGAACCCTAGGCGGTTTCTAAGGGTTCCTTCTGCACAACTCAAGACTTTTGCTTGGAGATTGGATACCATTAATTTAGTAATTTCTTTTCCTTTTCTTTTACTTTATTTGATTTTGCATGATGAGCATGGAATTAGTTCTTGTCATGTCAATGGCTAGGAACTAATTCTCTTATAGGGCTTTCTATGTTGAAGCTTGAAACTTATGTTATAAATTAATGCATGCTTATGGTTATTGTTCTTGTTGAGAGATCTATCCAATAATTGAGTTGAATTCTTGGTAATTAATTGACTAATTATCACTATATGATTTCTAATCAGTTACGAAAGGGGATTGTGAATATCTTTGTAAGTTGGGTAGACATTCTTGGATTGGGGATGAAAATACCTCAATTATTTATGTAAGCGTTGATGAGAGGCTTAACAACCCTAATTTTGCGCATTGTGCGTGGCCTTCAACTAGGTTTTTGTTCTTAATCCTCCTATAAAGTTACCACTTATCGTGAAAGTTAGGTAAGGAACGATACTGGGGTTGAGTGTTTATATAACCCTAACGGGAGTATAAAACGATTTCGTAAACCTGTTTTCTCCAAAAGAAGAATACCATAAGTAATGCATTAGTAAGTAGCATAAGCGGATAGTGAAGATACATAGAAGCCCTATTCTCATCACAACTGAAGTAAACCTTTTAGTTAAATAGCTTTTATAATTCTTAGTCATAAACAACCAATCAGTCATACATTCACCAAATAGATACTAGAAAATAGATAATTGGTACTTGAACCCTAATCCCAGAGGACGATATTCGGTCTTATCTAAGACTATACTACTTGATACGATAACGTGCACTTGCGTTTAAGTGTGTGCATCTTAACGCGCATCAAGTTTTTGGCGCCGTTGCCGGGGATTAGGCATAGTTCAATATCAAAGTTGTCTATTTTTAATTTCTAATTTGGTTTTTAACTTTTCTTTTAATTTTTAAGTTTTACGTTTTTCTTTTGAAAAATTCGAGGTGCCGTGATTTGTTGTCAGTTTTTGATCTATTTCAGGAAGTCAGTTTATGCGAAGGAGAAGAGGAGCAGACACTCTTGTTCCCTTCAATCCAGAAATTGAGAAAACACGCAAGCGAGCGAAAGAATCGGAGTGCAACCTTGTTAGAGATGAACGGCGTTCAGAACAACAACGGGATGGGAGAAGGGTTAGGAGAGAATCAACCCCATCCAGGAATACCTAGGCAAGCGCCCGATAGGCGTGGAAGAGAGTCCAAATCCGGCGAGAAAGAAGTTTGGGAGATTATGTCTTTGTCGAGTGAATGGAGCCTGGACTTGCATTAGGCTCCCTCTGATAGGAGCCAACAATTTCGAAATAAAACGGCGATTACGAGGCATGGTACGACACTGTGCAATTCGGAGGATCGCCATCGGAGGATCACGTATGCGCATAGCTAATTTCTTGGAGCTATGTGCCACTTTCGAATATAACGATTATTCGCGATGATGCGTCAGTTGAGGCTCTTTCCTTCTCACTCGGGGATAGAGCAAAAGTATGGTTGAATTCCTGCCCGGTAGATTCGATATTCACATAGCGCAGTGGCACGAAATTCCTAGCAAGTTCTTTCCCCATGTAAGCGGCAAAATTACGAGGAGTTGAACAACTTCTGGTGATGGAGAGTCCTTATATGAAGCTTGGGAAGGTTCAAGGATCTGAAGGAAGTGTCCACACCATTGCGTTGAGTTATGGAACTTGGTCCACATCTTCTACCTGTGGTGGCGGTATAACGAGAACCATCATAGATGCAAAGTGGTGGAGCATTCATGAGGAAAGCGACCCACGGCGCTCATGAGTTATTAGAAGATATGGCCACTAACAACCATGTCCTTGAAGAGAGGCGACTAGTGGGAGAAGAGCGGTAGGAGTCCACGAGATAGATGCTATTCTTGCCTTGAATGCCCAGTGGCTCTTCTAGCGAAAGCGATTGCAAAGAACATACTGATGTCGATAAATGCCGTCTGGATGCCTAAAAGGCATGAGATATGTGGTGGCCCACATACATTTAATAGGTGTCCTTAATGGATCCCAACAATATACCATGGAAGCGGCGAGTGTCAAGCGATGGCAATTACGGAGGCAGCAGAACAACCCCTACTCAAACACTTATAATCCAGGTGGAGAATCACCCAAATTTCTCATGGAAAGGAGATCGAGGCAGCGAGAATCGATGCGAGCGTGAGCAGTACGAGGCGTGAGAACCAATATCGAGCGGCGAGAATCGGTATAGGGCGATGTCGAACCAGCGATGCAGAATCAACCACGCTTCACTCAAGCCCCGGCGTCAGCGATTCAATGCACGATTCGAAAGAAAAGCGGGCAGTAAGCGGTATGGCAATGCGAGACCCGATTCGCAGCGAAGCTAGATCCTCATTCAGGAACTTGGAAACTCAAATGGGTCACCGCAAAGCAAGCAAACATCGAGCCACGAGGCATTGCGAAGCAATATAGAGGTAAATCAGAAGCGATGTCGAGCGATGCGGTTGAGAAGTGGAAGCGAGTTGAAGCGGCGGCCGAAGAGTTGAGAAGAAATCGAGTTAGAAAAGAGAAGGTGATTGAGCCTAGCCCGATGATAGAGACAACTCACGAGAAGGAGTATCTGAGAAAGATCCCTTTCCCCGGAGATTACAGAGGAAGGCGGTCGATAAACAATTTTCCAAATTTACGGAAGTATTCGAAGCTGCGTATCAACATACCTTTTATAGAGGCTTTGGAGCAGATGCCTTCCTATTTCAAGTTCATGAAAGAAATCTTGGGGAAAAAGAAAATTTGGCGGAATATGAGATAGTAGCACTAACGAGAAGAGTGCGATGCTATCTTGCAAGAAGTTGCCACCAAAGCTAAAGGATCTGGCGACTTTACACTACCTTGCAGTGGCGGGGTGACTTGCAACAGAGCTCTATGCGATTTAGGGGCAAGTATAAATCGATGCCATCGGTTTTAAAAGATTGGAGTTAGGAGAGGCGAACCAACCACTGTGAGTCTGCAACTAGGTAGCGGGGCGATGGTTCATCCACGAGAAAAATTGAGGGCGTGATTGTGAAAGTAGGAAAATTCTTCTTTCTGCGGACTTCCTCATTCTTGACATGGAAGAAGACGCGGAAATCCCTATCATATTGGGGAGGCCATTCCTAGCAACGGGAAGAGCTTTGATCGATGTTGAAAGAGGAGAATTAGCACTAAGGGTGGAGTCCGAAGAAATAGTGTTTAAAGTTTTTAAACACGTCATTGAGCCACCAACAATGAGGGGGTGCTTTGCAATCAGCACCATCAAACCATGCGAGCCGATACAAGTCAACCAAAGAGCGATGAGCCCAAGAAAGCAGGTATGGTTTGCCGAAATGCCACTAAAGGAGGTAAGTGTTCCTGAACTCCCTATGCGATAATGCCAAAAGAAAAGAAGAAAAGAAAACGCCAAATGTGGAGGAAATGGATAGGTTGGGGCTTAATCCTCCCAAGGTTATTAAGGCTAAGGAACTTGCGTCAGGCTAAAGAGCGTTAAAAACGGCGCTACGTGGGAGGCAACCCAACGCTTTCAATTTTGTTATTTTAATTTCGGTCTTTAGTTAATTTTATTTTATCTAAGAACAGTCTCACGGTCTTGGGGTTTTGTGTTTGTGCTGTGATTGACAGGTACAGGGAAACAAACCGAAGAAAAGTAAGAATTCCCAGAAAAGCGGGTAAGCGCCGCGGTGCCGAGCGAGGCGGCGCTAAAGAATCGAGCAGCGCAGTTTAAGCGCGCAGGCAGAGCGCATGGCGTAAAAGCTGAAAGTATGCCAAGTCTAAGCATGGCGCTAAAGTCCCGAAGGCGCGGGAGATTGGCGCGCGGCTCCAAGCAGGCAGCGCGGCGCCGCGGGAATTCAGAAACTTAAAAACGCCCAAAAATCAGATTTTCCCCAATTCCAATATCAAAACCTAACTTTCCTCTCCAAAACCACGAAATTTGAATTCGCCACAAATCCTCATGAAATCCAACACAACCACAACCTAAATTCTTAAATTCCTCAAAACCCCCAACTATCCCAAACAACAAAGCTCCATTCCATACCCTCAAGCCAACCAATTGAAACAAGAACAGCGTGAAGCTCTCATAAAAAGTAACCCCTTTCTTTGTTCTTGAATCCTTTACTTGAAGCCATAGGAGTAGTAGTTTGGAGGAGTATTGTAGTTGGAGTAGTTTGGAGTCTTGAAAAGTGATTGTGAAGGTTGTGGGTATTGAGTAGAAAGGTTGAAGTTTGGGGGTGTTGTATTCATTGCTAGTGTTGAGTGTGTAGGAGATAGTTGTGCCACTAAATTGAAAGCTCAGCTGCTTTAACCATGGCCACGAGAAAAGAAGAGGCTCCACATCCACCCCAACCCGCAATATGACGAAAGTAGGTTTGTAAGCTACGAAGCCTCTCAAAGATACAAAAATCTTGATACCAGACCCTTAATACCAGAAAGGGGAATGGACTACCAGAGGGCGTCATTTGGAGAAGGAGATGTTTATGAGCCCATTCGGGCGATGATTGAGTTAAGGGAGTGGAGAAAATTTGTGAACCCGGAGAAGATAACACCAGCAAACACAACAATGGTGAGAGAATTTTATGCCAACTTTCCGGAGAAGGTGGAAAGGGGATGCTTTGTAAGGGAAGCTATGTGCTGTGTGAGAAAATATTAATATACAATTGAAAACAGTTGATGTTGAAGAAATAAGTGATTGGAATCACTTTAGAACATGGTCTAGAAGCATTGACCACATCGACTGGAATGCCGTTGCAGACACCGTGAGCTACCAGGGAGCTGCTTTTGAGATTGGAAGAAATGGATCGAAACCGGCGGATGCCAATTCAACAAAGCGACGAGCTTGGCTGTATTTTATCGATGCGCGTGATTCCATCCACGCACTTCACCAGAGTGCGGAAGATAGGGTTAAGTTGATTTATGGAATTATGAAGTGACAATTGATGTGGGGAAAGAAATAGTGCGAGCATTGAAGAAATCAGCAGTTGGCGGCAGCGGTAGTTGGGACATGGCTCGATTATCACCAAGCTATGTCACGTGATGCGGTCCCACAACTACCCACCGATACTCATGAAAGAAACCAAGCCGGTGTCATATGGGATAGTGCACTCTTTTCGGACCTAGCCCCGGCGGAGACGGAGAGTACAACCACGGCGGCGGCAGCGTGAGGCGCCATGGATGAAGGTGAGCACGAAATAGGGGCTCGATATGAGGCGAGGACCCGACCAGGCCAACGCGAGAAGAACCTTGAGCCTGATGGGGCAATTGTACCAACATCGAGAGGAGATGATGCGGACCTTGCAAGCGATGAGTACAAGGGCGGCAAGAAACAAGGCAACAAATCGACGAGTGTGCGCCTTGTTCAACCAATGGTCTATGCACTATCCACCGCCACCACCACCATTTTAGCCAAAGTCTGTAAGTGTTTTTTTTCTTTTATTTTCTTTGAGTCTTGCACACATTGGGGACAATATGTGATTTAAGTTTGGGGGTGTTTTATTTGTGTGTCATGTTATGTTTTATTTAAGTTTTTTTATTTGTTTTATGTTTATTTTGAGTCACCAAATTTTTTTCCTTTTTTAGTCATAATTGCCTGTCAAAGATCATGCATGCTGTAGTTGCTAGAAACACCTAGTGAAGTAAGGTGGAATAATGTAAAGGAATTGAAGCAACTATCTAAACACTTAGGTTAGATATGCCAAAAACTCACAGAATCTGTCTATTTGAAGTTTCTTGCTTGAGTTATGCATGCTAAATGATAAATGCTTATGTGTTATGATTGCTTGCTATTTGAGGCGAAATAGTTAGGATATGCATGTTAGGGAGATGACTCAGGCATTTCTTTGATAGCCAATTCGTACCATTCTTTTCTATCCCGTACTTTAAAAATATCCCTAGTCAGCCCCATTGAGCCTAAATTTGAAACTTCTTCTTTGACACTGTTATACCCCGTATTTCCAGAGTATGTACGTGAGGGCGTACGTATAATAATTTGAGCCTTAAGTTAGGCAAGTTTCGAAATTTATACACAACACCCGATAGGAGTCGTTTTTAAACGCGTTTCCACGACTTTCGTAGGAAAATTCCGGCTATGGCATTTTTAATTTTTGCGGATTTTTCCGAGAGCGAAACATTTTGGACCAACGGGAGGGTGACATGTGTCACCCTCACATTGGAAGGACTTGGACGGCAAAGTGAGGCCAGCACGTTTTTGTGTTGGAATTTTAGTCAAGGTTAGGTAGGATATTTTGTGTAGATGGATAAGGTATACGTGGCTTAATCTTGGCCTTACACTTGCCTTGCACTTGGCCATCTTGGCCCTTGGTTGGCCTTTGCTTGACCTATAAATACCATAAGTTGATGAACTTCTTCAAAAATTTCTCTAAGTGTTAAAAATCCCTCCTCTCCTCAACCTTGTTCTCGTCCAAACACCACCCCTCCCCCTCTTGAAGGCCCTCGTGAGCACCCCCTTGCACTAGTGGTTCTGGCGAGAACCCCTCACTAGCCTAGTTGTGCTAGTCGAAATACTACCCCTTGGTAGAAATGTATTCTACAAGTATTGTTATAATGCCCAAAATACTTTAGCCAAATACCTTGTAGTACTTTCCAAAGTACCACTTTATCTGAAAAACCGGAAAAATACGATTATACTTTCCTTTAGCCACAAAATGAAACCCTAGGAAAAATCTTCACCCGTAGTTGAGTGATAAGTAGAAGTTGCGTAGAACTTAAGGGTTTCTTGGAGGCGAATGGAGCGCGGAGTAGGAGCTAAACCTTGCTCGGGATCGACATTAAACTCGGATAATTTTGGGCTTATCGAGGTAAATAAACTTGTCCCTCTTGTAATTGAAAATTACATGTTATAGTAATATATAGTTGAAGTATACTATATATAGGTGATTATTGAATAGAATGAACATAGTATTGTGGCAATGTCTTTTGACTTAAGCACGAAGTTAAAGAAGAAGCTGATCAGTAATTACATAGGATTGTATTACGATGAGACTTGTGTAGTATTCTTGTGAGTAGAATTGTACACGTCGGTCAGACGTGCAAACCCACTGGTTGGCTTGGTAGCGGCCTCGATAGAGGAGGAGATTTCTGTTGTTGCGGGAGAGTCTTCAGAATTTTACGTAGAATATTCTACATTGAGATCTAGGATGTTAATAGGCGCCTTGTGGCCTCTATAGGTTGAAGTACTACGTATGGCGTGATCTACTTGGCAGGAGTAGCCAAGCGGTTTGAGTACTTGGAGCATTTTGCTATTAGTCGATAATCGTCGCGAGGTATGTGAACCTCTTCCTATCTGTTCTAGCATGATATGTGTATAACTATGTAGTGCGGTAGGCGTACGTGTGTTTAATGTATTTGATTGGTTTGAAACATAAAGTGTTATAACGGCTTTATGGGAAGTTGGTTATAACGACTTTATGTAGGTAAGAAAATGCTTTGTGGTTTCAAAGGTGTACCGATTTGACTTATAACGGATTTGATGTGTAGTAATAAAAAACTTGAAGTGTTTCAAAAGACCTTTTGAAAGAAGAGTAATACTTGGCTTTGAAAACATAAGAGTTGTACTAGCTTTATGGGAAGTTAGGTATAACGTCTTAAGAGTGATAAAAGAATGGTTTCTTGATTTTTAAAATAAGAGACTTGACTTAATGGTATTGAGATGAATTTTGTTAAAAGTGTGAAACCTCATTCATGAGTAATGAGTACTTGGTTTTAAAAGGAATAATGTTTCTTGATTTGAAATCGAATGAGTATCGACAAACCAACTGCGGCGTTAATAAAGGAAAATGTATTGAATAATGAAGTATGGTATTAAAACCGGTAGAAACCTCCATCTGCATAGAAGCTAAGATGAGACAAAATGATATTACATTTCCTAGATCATGGCTTAATAAGATTGATTATAAACAAGAATAACCTACTCACATATAAGACATATGTTTCTCAAAGCGTTTAAAGGAGAATTATGTTTTAAAGTTAAAACTATGAACTACGAAACCTTTTCTAAAATGAAACTTGAGCATTTGAAATTAGGCAAACTTGAGCGTTTGGAAAACAAGGTTGTTACTTGATTTTACAAAGGAAAGCATTTTGGTTTACTTAACAATGTTAGTCACTCTATTTTTATCTGCGGGTATCGGGTGACCTTTGTAAAAGAAATGGATCTTTAAAAGGAATTTAACGTCGTAGTACTTTAGGGTTAAAATCAGGACTTGACATAAAATGAAAGTACCTTGAGTTGTGTATAACTTGCCTATGCTTGTTGTTATGGCCCGGACGCGTTACGTGTGATAGCCTTGTTGTGCAAATCGTGTTCTACTCGACTCACGGTTCATCCGAATGTATTTCACTCGACTACGGTTCATCCGGAATGTATTTCACTCGACTACTGGTTCATCCAGGAATGTATTTCACTCGACTACCAGGTTCATCCGAATGTATTTCACTCGACTCCGGTTCATCCAGAATGTATTTCACTCGACTCTGGTTCATCCGGAATGTATTTCACTCGACTCTGGGTTCATCAGAATGTATTCCACTCGACTAGGTTCGTAGGATGAGCAGAATGTATTCCACGTTTCTATCTGGGTCCATAAGATGGGCGAGACACATTATCGTATCACATGATTTGTACCTAGGCTGGCGGTGAGGAAGGAGTTCCACGGGCGTGAGGATGACTTTGAGGCGTGAGTCACGACTTGACATAGCTTTTATGTTGTGAATCGTAGTTTGGTTATCATACATGTCTCTGCTTTATATAGACTATTATGATTTCATTCTGATATTTCTGATTTCACATACTTGGTACTGTTATCGACCTCCTTGGCGCTGCGTTCATGCGCAGGTAGAAGTCATCGATCGATCCGACATAGGACCACATTTCAGCGTGTTGGGAAGCTCCGTTCCTTGAGGCTTATCTTTGGTATGTTACCACAGTGCAGCAGGTTCTTGTACATTCGGGGTATGGCGGGGCCTGTCCGTCATAGTTGTTGTCACTTCTTAAGTGCATGAAATCTTTGTTGTGGCGATGCGTAAAAAGGATAAGCGTTGGTATTTATGTATATATCTTGAAGGCATTTATTTTGGTTGCTTTGTTTATTTATCATGTCTCTTAATTCATGTTCATATTTTTATTTCCGCTGATTTTCTCGATGTTGTATCACTAGGGTGCAGGGTAAGGCACGATCACGGGCCGAGGTTGGGTCGTGTGACACCCTATATTCCACAAATTGTACCATAAGTGAAAATATGAAATAGTGGAATACATTGTGTTAAAAAGAGACAAAAAGAGTGAATAAGTCTGTTGCACCCAATACAAAAAAATAAGAAATAGGCAAAAGCCTAAGTTTGGGTGCTTATCATTATATACTTCACTCTCCCAAAACAAAGAGGGAAAGATAGAATCGAAATGAAGAAAAGAACAAAAAGGAAAAAGGGAATCTTGAAAAGTGAAGAGCTTATGGTACGAAATGAGCCTAAATTGCCTGTTGTTACCTACCTATACCTAAGCCTACATTACAACCCTTAAAGTCCTGAAGATCTCTTTTATGCATATCCAGAATTAGTGGAGAATAGCAAGTAAGCATGCCATAGGAATTCTTGAATTTATATGCATGATTTAGTATATTGACTTCCATTAAGCATGATGAATATGAGTTTGCGAAATATTTAGCTTCATGTGTTTAGTGTCTTTGAAAATTTCATGCTATATGTTCTGCGTATTATTACGCTAACCGTCCTGTTTTTCTAGTTAACATTTATGCAGCAAAAGTGATTAATGACAGGGAGTCTTTTATTTATTTTCGTTTCTTTGAGTCTTTTATTTTATTTCTTTCTATCTTTGCTCGAGGGCGAGCAAAGGTTAAGTTTGGGGGTATTTGATCGGTGTATTTTATATACACCTTTTGAGTCGATTTTAGTTAGTCTTTTGTCCGTTTGCACATATAAGTGTCGTATTAGGATATTTTTCTTTCTTTTGAGTCAAAGTGGTTAAAATGGCCAAATGGCGGAAAAGGAGCTAAAAGAGGGCAAAGAGGAGATGCGAGCAGCAGAGAAAGTGGCAAGCGAGGGAAATCCGGACAAGCGCGCGGCCTCTTGCGATCAGCGAGGGCGCGGCGCCACTATTCGAGCGAAGACTTCGGCGCGCGGCTACCGAGCAGCGAATCTGGTCGCGGCGCTAAACATCAGAGAGCTACAGAAGATCTGGCGTGGCGCGCCTCGAGACAACAGATAGCGGCGCGGCGCTAAACATCCGAGGAGCTACAGAAGATCTGCGCGGCGCCTCGAACAGCGGATAGCGAGCGCGGCCAAAACACCCGACAGTTGCAGAACTTCCGGCGCGGCATATCTGCGGTCGCAGCGCCGACACGAAAAATAAGTTTTAGGCGGATTTTGGGCGAGCTGCGAGGAAAAGTTGAGGCGGTTTTCAGCCTATAAAAGGAGAACCCTAGGCAGTTTTTAAGGGTTCCCCTTCTTGCACAACTCAAGACTTTTGCTTGGAGATTGGATACCATTAATTTAGTAATTTCTTTTCCTTTTCTTTTACTTTATTTCAGTTTTGC
Organism: Przewalskia tangutica; assembly: GCA_029844215.1. Lineage (NCBI taxonomy): Eukaryota > Viridiplantae > Streptophyta > Magnoliopsida > Solanales > Solanaceae > Przewalskia > Przewalskia tangutica. The sequence goes on along the minus strand of CM056718.1, from coordinate 134,730,692 downwards.
ATGATGAACATGGAATTAGTTCTTGTCATGTCAATGGCTAGGAACTAATTCTCTTATAGGGCTTTCTATGTTGAACTGCTTGAAACTTATGTTATAAATTAATGCATGCTTATGGTTATTGTTCTTGTTGAGAGATCTATCCAATAATTGAGTTGAATTCTTGGTAATTAATTGACAACTAATTATCACGATATGATTTCTAATCAGATTCTGAAAATGGGGGGATTGTGAATATGCTGTAAGTTGGGTAGACATTCTTGGATTGTGGATGAAAATACCTCAATTATTTATGTAGCGTTGATGAGAGGCTTAACAACCCTAATTTTGCGCATTGTGCGTGACGATCAACTAGATTTTTGTTTTTAATCCTCCTATAAAGTTACCCTTATCAGCGAAAGTTAGGTAAGGAACGATACTGGGGTTGAGTGTTTATATAACCCTAACGGGAGTATAAAACGATTTCGTAAACCTGCTTTCTCCAAAAGAAGAATACCATAAGTAATGCATTAGTAAGTAGCATAAGCGGATAGTGAAGATACATAGAAGCCCTATTCTCATCACAACTGAAGTAAACCTTTTAGTTAAATAGCTTTTATAATTCTTAGTCATAAACAACCAATCAATCATACATTCACCAAATAGATACTAGAAAATAGATAATTGGTACTTGAACCCTAATCCCAGAGGACGATATTCGGTCTTATCTAAGACTATACTACTTGATACGATAACGTGCACTTGCGTTTAAGTGTGTGCATCTTAACGCGCATCATGTGCCCATGTGCAAAACATAGTAGATTACCCTTCCCTAACAGCACTACTTACAGTAATAAAGATTTTGACATTATTCACATGGACTTATGGGGGCCCTATAAGATTGAAACATATAATGGAAAGAGATTTTTTCTCACTATTGTTGATGATCACACTAGAATGACCTGGATATATCTACTCAGACTTAAATCTGAAGTATGTGTGGTAATTAAGCACTTTCTTAAATACATATCTACACAGTTCAATCAAATAGTCAAAATAATTAGAGCGATAATGGAGCGAGTTTGTTAATGATACTGCAATGACAACCTTTTTGAACTTAGGAATTATTCACCAAAGAAGTTGTGTTTATACACCATGAGAATGGTGTTGCGAGAAGAAAAGCAGATATATATTAGAAATAACTGTGGGATAAGAATGCAGCTAATATTCCTTTAAAGTTTTAGAGCACTGTGTATTATGCAGTGCGATCTACTTGATTAACAGCTACTACCTCATACATTACTCATACTACACCACTGAGAGGTCTCTATCAAGAAACCATCCCTAAGTCATATAAGAACTATTGGATGTTTGTGTTTTGCTAATAACTTAAGCTATTCTTGATAAGTTTGGTCTAAGGTTAAAGGTGTGCTCACGATGGGTTATTCGACACACAAAGGGTATATTCTGTATGACTTGCAATCCATGACCCTCATTGTTAGTAGAGATGTTACTTTTAGAAAGCAGTACCACTTTTAAAGAAAATGTGTGCGAGAATCCTATCTTTGAGAATTTGCTTAGTAACAATGAGAACCAAAATATACCCAGAAATCCTACATGAGCAGCGTATCAAAAAGAGGTTGTGTTGATATTACTAACATGGAACCTATTGAGGATAACAATTCCACTGAAAATATCTTAGTAGAAGGGAGCTCTGATAAAGAACAATCTCTTAGTCACCCTGCTGTAACAACAAATGACAAATCTATCAGAAAATCTAGCAGACTCAAACAACCTCCTATATGGCTCAAAGACTTTGTCACAACCAATGCCAACAATGTACTCTACCCTATTACTAAGTACATTTCTTATGATAGCTTAAAACCTACATATCAAGCCTTTTTAACCTCTTTTTCAGAACTGACTGAACCAAAAGGCTACATGGAAGCCTCAAAAGATCCTAGGTGGGTAGAGGCTATGAAAGTTGAAATAAATGCCTTGCAAGAAAACCATACTTGGGAAATAGTTACACTTCCAGAAGGTAAACAACCAATAGGCTGTAAATGGATCTACAAGATCAAATATAAGGACACTGGAGAAGTAGAAAGACTGAAAGCTAGACTTGTTGCAAAAGGTTATAGTCAACAAGAAGGAATTGATTATCAAGAAATCTTCTCTCCTGTTGTTAAGATGGTAACTATAAGAACTATTCTTTATATTGCTGCCTCCAGAGGATGGTATATTCATCAAATGGATGTTCTGATGCCTTTCTTGAGGATCTATTTGATGAGATTTACATGTCTTTACCCAGGCTTGATGGCAGGAGGCAGTAACCTTGTATATAGACTAACTAAGTCTTTATATGGGCTCAAACAAGCTCCAAGACAGTGGAACTTCAAACTTACAGAGGCTCTGGTTGAGGATCACGATTTAGGCGATGAGTTTGATCATTCACTATTTTTAAAACAAAGTAATCAGGATATAATAATCATTCTTATATATGTGGATGACATGTTAATTACAGGGAATAATATAAGGCTCATAAAGGAGACTAAGCAGTCTCTACATAATATTTTTAAGATGAAAGACCTAGGAGAACTGAGGTATTTTCTAGGAATAGAATTTGCTACGTCCACCAAGGGGATCATTATGCATCAAAAGAAGTATGCCTTGGAACTTATTTCTGAATTAGGACTAGCTGCTGCCAAACCTATTAACACTCCCACTGACTCTAATATGAAACTTACCACAAAAGAATATGATGATTATATGGAGAAGCAGGTTTCAAATGCAGGAAAACCAGTCACTATTGATGATCCAGTAGGAGATATCAGTTCATACCAAAGGATAATTGGTAAGTTGCTATACCTTACCCTTACTAGACCAGATATTGCTTATAGTGTGCAAACACTTAGTCAATTCCTACAAAATCCAAAGAAATCACACTATGATGCTGCAATCAGAATAGTAAGATATGTAAAAGGTAAACCAGGACAAGGAGTGCTATTATCTAGTAATAAACAAGAGACATTAACTAGTTATTGTGATGCAGATTGGGCTTCATGTCCACATACAAGAAAGTCTATTACAGGTTATTTAGTCAAGTTTGGAGACACTCTCATTTCTTGGAAATCAAAGAAACAACGCCTGATTTCATGATTCTGCAGGCGAGAATATAGAAGCCTTGCCAACACTGCTGCTGAAATCATTTGGCTTCTGGGCTTGCTGAAAGACATTGGTGTGAACATCCAGCAGCCAGTAACTGTGTACACAGACAGTAAGTCAGCAATACAAATGGCAGCCAATCCTGTGTTCCATGAAAGGACTAAACACATTGAGATTGATCTTCACTTTATTAGGGAGAAGATTCGACAAGGAATGATTCAAACAGAGTATATCAATACTACAGAGCAGCCGACATATATACTTACAAAATGGCTAACCAGATTACAACATCTACATCTTTGTTCCAAGCTAGGCTTGCTAGATATATTCGAGCACCCAGCTTGAGGGAGGCTGTTAAAACTAATAAGAAAAAGCCCAATGTATAACTCAATATATACAATGTATATGTCCTCTAATATTTGAACCTTTGGTCCATTAAAAGTGGCCTAAATGTAAAACCCATTGATAAAGGCCATTGATATAGTATATGACTCTCTCGTTTATTAGGGCATTTTTGCCTTTGTTATGTACATTAAGTCAGAACATTCGAGAAAGGAATCATCCTTCTCGAGGAAGTCTCCTCTTCTTCTCTTCTGCGAATCTCTCTTCTCTGTAACTTTACCTTCATCAATGAAGATGATTGTTAAGATCTGACTGTCTCTCTGTCTCTCTAACCTTCTTGCATTCTTTTGAGTACCATTTCTGCAAATACTGAAGAACTCCATCTTGAGAACATTAAAAGGGAAACCACCGACATCTCCTTCTCGCACTGATAGTTACGTTAATGGCGGTGTTGGATTCAAACAAGAAGAATTTTAGGGTTTGTGATTGAGGAAAAAAAAAGTTGAGTTATATAAAATAGTGTATTTTGAGATATATATATATATAAAAATTGAGGGGGGTCGTGGCCCCCTCCCGCACCTTCTAAGATCCGCCATTGGTGATAGTGGCGGTAACGATGGTTAGATAAGAAAATAAGAAGGAAGAGGTGGAATTGGTGTCGGCGACGTAACAAGACCGTCCTAAAAAGGAAAAATAAAAATAAAAAAATGGTGGTTGGGGCAATGATCAAATCTGAAGAATAAGACCTCTTTTTTCAAATTTGGGTAATATCAAAATCAACTTTTTTTCTTTTCAGGTTAAAATTAAATCGACAATATCACAACCACCTCTTAATTCTTTTCCAGATTTAGACAATATCATCACTACCTCCTCCTTTTTTTCCTGGTTCGACACGATCATCATCTCCTCGTAAAACTTCCTTTTTAGATTCGTTCACCACCACCGTCACTTTCTTCTCCTCCTTTATATGTATCCACCACCATCAACCCTCACCATGCTAATAAGACTTTTATGTTTTAAACTAATACCAAAAAGATTCTTATTAAATTAGTTTTAAAATGACTAATTTAACTATTGGTGGTTGAAGTCATTTGTCCCTAGGAGGTCTTTTTTTTTACGAGGAACCCGTAGTTACTATCTGCTTCGCAAGTGCGCACTGGGTAAATTCCGGACTGACGCAATATCCTGCAAATCACGTCAGACAGTAAACCACACTTGAAAGTGAAAATATAATTCTGAACACTTTTTGATTTGTGTGTTTCACTATAATGTGTGTTTCACTATAATTTATTCTGACGAAATTTCAAAGGACTATCATTATATTGTATGATTTTGTTTTATTTTTTTATTATACACAATTTATTGACATTTGAAAGCATGTGCTCAAACAACTTTTTTCCTGAATATTTTTATCAAATTTCATTGATTGGTGTGATCACTAAAAGTGAAGCTTCGGATATTGGGCGTACGATGTTAACTATTTATAAGCAATAGCCAATTGAGAGGCTCACCTACCTGCACTCCAAAATAAATTCGGGACGTGGTAGGTGGGAGATTAAGATTAAGGTAGATCTATAGTAGACGAATCAAATTAATAATAATATATTGACTTAGATCTTTTGGGTACTTGCACGCCAAAGAAAAAAGTGTTAGCCAGGATGTCCATGTGGTTCCCCCTTTGGATATGGAGAGTCGTTGTACCTATTGAGATTGTTAAAAATGAATGCATTGAAAGATAATTGAATTGTTCGCGGATTCCGCAGCGTAGTAAGAAAATCACATATAAAGAAATAAATATACAAAAATATCAATGAGATTCAACATATATAATGTCATGATTCATAAGGTATTGCTTTTCTCAAATTTCGACATACTCAATCATTACCTCTTTACGTTATCCTCATTGGGTGGTGTGGGAGAGCTTGATCACAAGTTCGAAGCCCCAGGGTAACGTCGACCGCCGCCTCTTGGGAGCACACACACTGGCTTGCCAAGTGTGGTTTAAGCCCGGTGGCGTGGTTTGCGGTAATCGTCGATCGGGGTTTCACTGTCTTTCGAAAGAAGCGTGAGTTCACCGTCAACAAAAAAAAAAAAAATAGTAATAGTATTATAATTTTTCAAGCAAACGAATATCAATTGGACATCCTAGATTGAAACACAATTGATACTTTTACAAGAGAACTTTAGGGACATATATCCTAGAATATCAAATTAATTTTCTAACTATATAATCACTCAACCTTCACCGAATATATCATAGAATATAAATGTTATGAAAAAACTGGTATATATCAGCCATAACTCGTTCATTCACATTTTAAAATTACAAACTAAAACTATGCTCCTTTATAGTAACCCAATACCATCCACCCGATTTTTAATACCCTAATGAAAAAGTCTTAGTCATGATTGGATATATAAATGTGGTTCCGGTTGGAGATACCGAAGATATACACAGTAGATGTCAGTGATATACACTTTGTGCTTTGTTATTTTCAGCTCTTGTGTGCACTTATAGTGTTTACATTTCTAGCCTAGCCTAGTTTGTTTCATAAGGACATTTGGTGCAAATGACCCATAATATAACTAGACATTGGTTTGTAATATTTTGGTTAATCAGAAAATTAGAAACTTCCGCATCTCTCTCTTCACTTCGTCTTCTTCATTTCCTCAAATGCTGCCCAAATGCAGTTCCTTTGGGATTACGGTCTTTGGGTTCATACTTGTATGCAGGTTGATACCTCTTGATACCCAGTTTCTAACATGGTATCGAGCCAAGAAGGCATCGATCGCATGTCTGATTCTACGATAATTGCAAAATCGTAAGACTTCCATTTTCTGATTCACGAAGGTACGATTCTTCGATTAAGGTGTTCGATCTGTTATTAGAAGTTAACGATTCTTCGATTAAGGTGCTCAATCTGTTATTAGAGTTTGTTATTTGATTGGAAATTATTCGAAGTAATGGACAACACAGCAGCAGTTCCTTCGATGATTGTAGACGAAAGTTCGACTTCTGGTTTTGACATAATCGACCATAATCATCCTCTCTATCTGAGTGCAGCAGACACATCAGGTGCACTACAGGTTGACATCCAGTTAACCGGAATGGAGAACTACACATTGTGGAGTAAAGCTATGCAGTTGACGCTGTTGACGAAGAATAAAATCAGATTCGTAGATGGATCTGTGAAGCGTGACACATATGGATCTGCACACACGAGGCAATGAGATAGATGTAATGCCTTGGTGATGTCGTGGATTATGAGAAATGTTGATAAGAATCTTCTTAGTGGAATTCTATATCAATCCAGTGCAGCAGCTGTCTGGAAGGATCTAAAGGAGAGATTCGACAAAATTAATCTCTCTCGAGTATATTAATTGAAAAAGGAATTATCGATGCTGAATCAGGGGACATCATCAGTTGCGCAATATTACTCCAGAATGAAGGATTTGTGGGACGAGATAGACTCGATTATACCACCTCCTACCTGTGAGTGTTCAAATCCAAGAGAATACATTACTCATTTAAGCAATCAGAGACTATTGGAGTTCCTTATGAGACTAAACGACGGATATAATCAAGCTAGGAGTCATATCTTGTTGATGTCTCCCACACCAAGTGTGAATCAAGTCTATGCCATGGTGGCACAGGATGAAAGTCAGAAGCACATCTCTTCCTTAGGGAATTCTGTTGAGAGCATGGCACTGGCAAGTAAAGCCTCATTTAACAGCAATAGAAAATACAATACATATGCCTATTGTGATCACTGTCGTATGAAGGGACACAACAAGGAAGGCTGTCACAAATTACTATATTACTGTGATCATTGTAAGAAACAGGGTCACACTGTGGAGAAGTGTTATAGACTTGTTGGTTATCCCTCAGATTCCAAAGAAAAAAGGAAGGTTAATGCAGCTGTGGGTCTACAAATGGAAGCAACTGGATATATCCAGCAAAGATATGAAGGCAGCAGTTCACAATTGTCAACATACCAACAGGATCAACTTCAACATATGATAAGGACCTGTACACCAGATAAGCTACACCAAATGATGGCTGTTATGTCTCAGGAGAAAAGGACAGGTATAGACCATACTGTAACTGCAAAGGTGCATATGGCAGGTAAGTATGATCACATTGAAGACAATAGTAGATATAACTGGATAGTAGATTCAGGTGCTACTAACCATATGGTTAAAGACAGAAAAATGATAGAAACACCTGATTCTTCAAAAAATCCAGGACATGTGCAACTGCCTACTGGGGGCATTGCTCCAATTTCACTGGCGGGAAGTGTAGGCGGCGGGAGGTGATTTAATAAACCATGTACTTTGTGTGCCAAGTTTTCAATTCAACCTACTTTCAGTATCCAAATTAACTAGGGAATTGAATTGTAGTGCAAGATTTTTCCCTGACTTCTTTGTCCTACAGGATCTCCTCACTGGGAAGGTGAAGGAGATTGGTAGAGAAGTTGATGGTCTATATGTGCTGGAGACTACAGGAAAACAGAACAGGTTGGTGACGGCACACATGACAAAGATTAATCCAGAGGGATCCAAGGCAGTTTTATGGCATAAAAGACTAGGGCATGCTCCTATGAGTGTCCTTAGGAAGATCAAGTTCTTTAGTAGTGATAAGTCTATCTTTACCATTCCACATTGTGATGTATGTCCTATGGCAAGACAAACTAGATTACCATTTCCAGCTAGTGATAGTAGAACTACATCTCCATGTGGTATTACATTGATGTTTGGGGACCATATAAAGTTCCCACATATACTGGAATGAGATATTTCTTAACTGTAGTTGATGACTTTACCAGATGGACCTGAATTTATCTTTTACATATTAAATCAGATGTGCCATCTATGCTTAAAGACTTATGTGTGATGATTAAGACACAATATGGTGTACTTGTCAAGTCCATCAGATCTGATAATGGCTCAGAGTTCATTAACAGTACATGTAGAGATTTGTTTGCTAGATTGGGAATTATACATCAAAGGTATTGTCCTTATAGTCCTCAACAGAATGGACTAGTTGAAAGGAGGCATAGACATATCTTAGAGCTGGCAAGGGCTATCAAGTTTCAAAGTTACTTACCAAATAGATACTGGGGGGATTGTGTAGAGGCTGCAGGGTATATCATGAATAGATTACCTGTAGTAATATTGGGAAACATTTCACCTTATGAAAAGTTATATGAGAAGGCTGCAGTTCTGTCCCATATGAGGGTCATTGGTTGCCTTTGCTATGCAACAAACTTACTACAGGCAGACAAATTTGATACTAGAGCAATAAAAGCAGTGCTTCTTGGATACTCTTCCAAGCATAAAGGATACGAACTGTTGAATTTATCTAACAACACTCTCTTTGTAAGCAGAGATGTCACCTTCCATGAAGACATATTTCCTTTATAGCAAAAGCAGATACCTGGAGCTGACCATATAATAACTTCAGAAATTTCACAAGTTGAAGCTGCTGGTGATGAAACTATTTTTCAGCATTCATCCAGAAATGCTGAAGTTGCAGACCAGTCTCAACAAGTTGAAGCTGATGGTGATGGAAGGCATCCATCTAGGAATCTGGTTCTGGTCGATCAGGAAGGCGATGAAGGTGGTGGTTATCTTCATTGAAATTGAACCTGAACCTGAGGTTGAGTCACCCTTGAGAAGATCAGATAGGAGCAGAAAACAGCCCACATGGATGAAGGATTTTTATCCAACATACAGGCATGGAGGTGGAACAAGGAGCAGGCAATGTTTATATCCTATGTCAAATAATCTCAATTACACTGGACTGACTGCTAGATATCAGAGTTACATTGCTAAGATGGAATTTGAGAAGGAGCCAACATCATACTCTGCAGCAGTTCAGGATACCAGATGAGTGGAGGCAATGAAGGCTGAGATGAAGGCACTGGAGGACAACAATACTTGGGAAGTTACTGATCTTCCCAAGTACAAGAAAGCCATTGGATGCAAGTGGGTCTATAAGATCAAATACAAAGCTAGTGGTGAGATAGAAAGATTCAAAGCAAGGTTGGTGGCTAAGGGTTGCAATCAAAAGGAAGAAGTTGATTACCAAGACATCTTCTCACTTGTAGCAAAAATGATCACAGTAAGGGTAGTAATCTCAGTTGATGCTTCCAGAGGTTGGGACATTTATCAAATGGATGTCCACAATGCATTTCTCCAAGGTGATCTTAATGAGGAAGTATATATGATCATGCCACAAGGCTTTGATGATAAGCAATGAAGAGTCTGCAGGCTGATCAAATCTCTATATGGTTTAAAACAAGTCTCTAGGCAGTGGAATATTAAGCTCACTACTGTCCTGAAGAACTCAGGTTTTGTCCAAAGTCAGTTAGACTACTCACTACTCACCAAAAATGTGGGGGATAGAATAGTGCTGGTACTCATTTATGTAGATGACCTTATCATTACTGGGAATGATAGGGATCTTATTCAACAGACCAAGGCATCACTTCAGCAGAACTTCAAGATCAAGGACTTGGGGACTTTGAGATATTTCCTAGGCTTTGAGTTTGCTCGAAATGTTAGTGGAATAGTCATGCATCAAAGAAAATACAGAGTAGAGCTGATTTCTGATCTTGGCCTATCTGAAGGAAAACCAGCAAAAACTCCTATAGAGCTTAATGCCAAGTTAACATCTGCAGTTTATGACCAGTGTGTTCCTGCACCTGTTGGCACATCTCAGAGTAAGGATACATTACTAGCAGATCCAACAAGCTATCAGAGGCTTATTGAGAGGCTCTTATACTTGACAAATACTAGACCTGACATATCCTTTGCTGTCCAGTGCTTGAGTCAGTTTCTTCAGAGTCCAAAAACATCTCATCTTATGGCAGCACATCGTGTGGTTAGGTACCTGAAACAAGCACCGTGCAGGTATTTTTCTGCGGCGGGAGAGACAACCGATCTCGCGACTATTGTGATCGCGATTGGGCATCTGTCTTAATACAAGGAGGTCCATTCTGGTATTTAGTATTCTTTGGTTCATCCTCATTTCGTGGAAGTCGAAGAAGCAACCTACGATTTCGAAGCTGGTGAGATTTGAGTATAGAAATCTAGCATCGGCGATTGCGGAGGTGGTGTAGCTTACGTGATTATTTCTTGAATTGTGCATCACTTGACCTTCCATACGATGTCTGCGGCGGCAAATCACGCGCAGATTGCGGCCAATCGATCTTCCATGAGAGAACCAAACATATTGATATTGGTATCATTTCATCCGAGAGAAAATCCAGCGGTGATACATACCGCTCATTTGCCCAAAGCGGAGCGTGAATGCCCTCACAAAGGGACTTACTCAGGGTCGGCATGACTATCTATTGTCCAAGCTAGGACTCAAAAATCTGTTTTTTGATCATAGCTTGAGGGGGCGTGTTGGAGATACTGAAGATATACACAGTAGATGTCAGTGATATACACTTTGTGCTTTGTTATTTTCAGCTCTTGTGTGCACTTATAGTGTTTACATTTCTAACCTAGCCTAGTTTGTTTCATAAGGCCATTTGGTGCAAATGACCCATAGTATAAATAGACATTGGTTTGTAATATTTTGGTTAATCAGAAAATTAGAAACTTCCGCATCTCTCTCTTCACTTCGTCTTCTTCCTTTCCTCTCGTCTGCGCCCAAATCTGGTTCACTGGGATTACCAGTGCTGGGTTCATACTTGCATGCAAGTTGATTCCTCTTGATACTCAGTTTCTAACAGTTCCCCCTTTAGAAAATCTTTCTTCGTTATCATTTTCAAGATTGCAGTTACTTTTTTCAATCAAAAGAATAAGACTCACCCTTTTAAGAAACTTATGTTCTTCCTCTTAGTTTTAGCACCTATTAAAGTTTACTCCTTTCATCTCGATGTACGTGATACAATTTTAGCGAGTAGATAATTTAAGGAAAGACTTTGTTATGTTTATCTTTAGTATTTACTTTTGTTGACTTTTCTTTATAACAAGAATCTTTAAAATTAAGTGGGACCAATACGAATAAAATAGAGATGATATCATTAAACAGTTTAACAAATAATGAATGTGACATTCATTATGGAACGAACTAAAAAATAGATGGTGAAAGTACTAACAAGTTCACATTATTACAATTCTAGAGTAACTTCTTATCATAGCGCAAATAATTTGAATTTATCATATAATAGTAGCTACCTTTGCCATATAAAGTTGGAAGAATATTGATAGAGAGAGTAACATAATTGTAGCACCAGTGTAGTACTAATTGTTTCGTAAATAACAGCTGCAAGTAAATCAAGCGTCAAGCTGATTTCAACATGAAAAGTAACATAGAAAAGCAAATGGAGACCAACAAAAAAACACAAATACACAATAAGGATACTTGAACAGACCATATATCATCAACAAGCTTCAAGTGTAATCTCAGCAGATTCAATAGAGACTAATTAGCTCCCAAACCAGGACTTAACAAGCCACAAGCTTGATCTCCGCACCTTCAATGGAGATGGTTTCGCCGCCTGCCTTTGGAACCACAGTTACCGCAATAGTGTCTTCATCTTCCAAACCAATGTCCTCCAGCAGTTCAGTGATGGCCAGCTGGAAAGGAACACCCTCAGAAGAGGAATTATGATTTTCATGAATGTGTGGCAAGCTGGTGTAGCTCCCTGAAAACTCAACCTTGTCAAGCTCATTCGCATTCACAGTCTTGTCTGCGTTGAGGAACACATCAAACCTTATATATTCCCTATCATCATACTTAACACCATTGAATGTTAGCATCTCCTCTTGGTCGTTTTTCTCCTGCTGAGTCCTTGACGAAGCCGGCCTATTGATGGAAAAGGAAATGGCTTTGTCCAGCTTCACGAGTGGGAATACCTGGCTGACTGGTGGAAGTGAACCTGTATTCACTTTCCCTGTTGTGGTCTTTCTTATTGGCTTAAAGTTACGCCACGGGGTGGGCATTGGTGCGTAATCGTACCCCATCTTCTTAGAGTCCAAACAGTCTCGGACTCTTACACGCCATGGGTTGCGGTTTTCATCGTAGAAAAAGAACTCCGAGTTCAACCAATCTTTGTCCGTGATATCCCTTCTTTTTCCTCCTGTCTGTTTCCATTCATTCCACATCCGATCCACATTGCCATGGTGGCAATAGAAAACCGGGTCCAAACCAGCTGAGTAGAAATTTCCCATATTCTCACCGAATGACGTGTCACCATTCTCCAATTTTGAACCTCGCACTGTACCAGTCCAAATATGGACAGGAGTGTGAGGGATGTTCTCAATAGTTCCCTGCCCTGGGTTGGGATCAGTTCCCTTAACGTAACGCGCACCAAAGAAGAGCAGCGGGCATGGAGAATTAGTTATCATTTGACGGTACATATGAGTTAAGTTATTAGTCATCGTCTGAAGTTGAGTTGTTTTGGTTTCCTCGCCGAAAGAACCAAGATCGATTATGTTTCCGTTACGGACTTGTGGATTACGTCTTGAGTCGTAAATGGAAGAGCCTAGAACATCGAACATGGGAGGCAATCGCATGCCCTTTGGATGGTCCCAGTTCCAATATGGCAAAGCGAAAGTAGGATCATCGATGAGGGATCCCAAGATTCTCTCATAGAAGTACAAGTACCATCTATGGAATGGGAAGAACAGCCATGATTCATGAACTTGTAACTTTTTGCCGTCAATTATGTAAGCACCGTTGCAATAAGCACAATGGATATTGGCCTGTTGCTTGAACCCACGTGGGTCTTTTGGATCTTTGTCAAGTTCCCTCATTCGGCTCATGGCCAAATTGTACTTGGCAATATACTCCCCATCAACAGCATGAGCAGGGGGACGGACACGGAGCTTGGTCATGGAAGGAAACTTGTAATATGGAACTTTGTCCAAACTATCTGGCCTAGGAGGGCAACAAGTATAAGGTACATCTGGACCTCCAGGATTTATCTCGGCTCTACTACAAGATGTGAGATCAGGGGCTGGTACAGGTGCAGCAGTGGCTATTGGTACAGCATTGGCAACACCATAGAGCCCTCCTAAACCAAGAAGTACATTTCTCCGATCAACAGAATTTGTTTCGACGTTTTGGTTTCGGTCACCATTAGAGACCTTGCATGATATTTTGAAGTTTTTGTTACGTTTGCCATGCAGGAATAGTTGAGAGGGTTTTGGAGTGGAAGCTAAAGAAGATGATTTTGTGGATGAAGTAAAGGGAGTGTTGAGAGTTGTAGTATTGCACAAACTTGCCATTGTTAGCTTTTGGTTGATGATTCTTGGGGTTCTACCTTGCCTTAAATAATATGTTAAGAGGCTCAGCTACCAGTCGAAAATATATTCTTTTTGTTGTGAAGAAGGCCGCGGCCACTCTTCTTTCAGTGCGCGCAGTAAACCGGGCCCGACGTGATGGCATCGCAAACCACGCGTCGGTATGTAAACCACACTTGGCCCAGTATGTGTGCGCCAACAAGAAGGTTTATGCGTGATCGAACTCGCGACTTGCGGTCATATTCTCTGCTTCTAACATTCTGCACTTGCTGTCGAAAATATATTCGGGACACGGTAGGTGGGAGATTAATTAAGGCTAATAAGTGTGGGGCAATTTTTAATTGTATATCATTTGAGTTTTTAATCTTAGAAGATCTCTAGTAGACTTTTATAATTAATACAAAGATAGTTTTAATATGATAATAATATTGGCGTAAATTTTTGGACAATTGAACACCAATTAGTCGGGATGTACCCCTTTGGACATGGAGAGCTTGGTTTTCCGGCTGATGTCCTAAAATATGATCAATTTGGTAAATATACGGGTGGTGGTTAGGAGTGCACAAAAGGTTAAAATCGGATCGGATCGGACCAGATCGAAGACCGAAAATCCAGATTACTAGGATCGAAGACCGGACCGAATTTCTCGGTCCAGTCCGATTCAGTCCAGGTCATTTTCGGTCCCGGAACTCATCCATACACATTTTATTTTTCAATTAGAAAATCATTTTTAACAAACAATGAAATGCTTCATTGCAGTTACTTTCTCACTCAAACGAATGTGACTCTCCCTTTTAAGAAATTTCCGTTCTTCTTCTTAGTTTAAGCACCTATAAAAGGATATTTCACATTAATTATTACCGCATAAAACATATAATAGTAGTTACCTTTGTCATTGCAGCACATGGAATTTTTTTAATTCCTAAATGAATTTTTTTTAAAATCATTAGCAAAAGGGGTATATTGCACCATTTTGTAACGGCATTGGGTATATATTCACTACTATTTTAACGAGGGGTATATCTACTCTAAATCACAAAGTTAAGGAGTAATAGTGTGACCAAACTTTTGAAAGGTCAGAAGTGTTTTTTGTTTTCTTCAAAAAAGTATTTATTTTAAAAAATGAGGTGTTTGATCAAATTTATTGAAGAAAATAAGTGTTTATGAGGAATAGTATAAATTGTTTTTCAAAAGCTAAAAAATAGTTTTTTTCAAACGCATTTTTTCTAAATACACTTTACTCGTCTTTTTCCCTGTTTTTTGTTCATATTCACTGATTCAGTCCAAATGTTTCAGGGTAAAAACCCTTCGAAAGAAGGACAAACAAAGATTTATCAAATAAAACTTACGTTGATGAAGAATATAAACCTTAGGTTCTCAAGACACTGAAATGAAAGAAAGAGGGTTTTGTGCAAGCGAAGTAAAACTATGAGGGTGAAAAGTGACATTCGTATTTCTATATTGTTTAGATATATATCCAAACCATGTTGTGCCATAATATACTAATTTCGGTATCTTTTTTTTTTTTTTTAATCTTTTTCTCGTCCTACAATGCTTTGACCTAATCTTTTAGATCTGCGAGCTTGGAATTTATGTGGCCTATATTTTTATTACATTTCAAAACTCTCTCTTCAGTAATTTATGTGTGAGCCTTCAATGTGATAATAATATACTCCGTCAATCTCAATTTTTATGATATAGTTTAACTGTACACGAAGTTTAAAAAGTAAAAGAAGAGTTTTATGATCTAAAAAGCTAAAAATATTTGTGTATTTACATATCATCTATTTAAAGTTAAATTATTACCAAATAACAAAATATGTCATTCTTTTTTAGACTGACTAAAATAAAAATATCTCATATAAATTGAGACAGATGAGTAATATATAATGTCACATATGATTGATTATATATGCCTTTGAGTACTACCTCCGATTCAAAAATAATATCTATTTAGCTTCTTCTTTTGTTCAAAATGTTCACTCACCAAATTAAGAAAAAATTTATTTTATTTTTCAGGTTTGTTCTTATTAAGTTCTAAGTGAGTAAATTCCAATGTCAATTTAATTAGGAATAATTTAGTTAAATTACATGTTTTTCTCTAGAAATTAATATTTTTTAAAGAGGCGTATAAATAGCTAAATGAACACTTTTTTAAATGAGGAGAAAGTAATAAATTATAATATATCATTACCACCAACAAAACAAATATAGCCACACACTAGAGAGTACTTGAACTCTCAACCACCTTCGAGGAAGGGATGAGCATCATTATTAATCAATATGAACTTTTTTAAGAAAAAACTTCAAAAGACGAGAATTATTTTTTCGTTACATTTCATGGTGTAGGAAATTGATCCCTTGGTCCATTTCATTCTCATATTGAAAATATATATATACAAATATATAATATTAATATTATGAAAGACCTATATAATCATCCTAAATGAATTGATATTAATTTACAATCATAATCTATTCATGTGATTACAATTGATGTGATTAGATTATGATATGAGATAATTATGAAATGACCTCATAATTATCCTAACAGTCCCCCGCAATCTTAGCGGGAGGTTTTCGGATGCTGAGATTGTCTCTGAAATCATCAAATAGTACGCGCGGAAGACCTTTGGTGAAAATATCAATAATCTGATAACGGGATGGTACATGGAGAACTCATACTTGGCTACGTGAAACCTTTTTCGGACAAATAATATATCCATTTCTATGTATTTTGTGCGTTGATGCTGGACATGATTACCGGATAAGTATATTGCACTCACATTATCACAATAAATCACATTTGCCTTTTCAATCTGACAATGTTGCTCTAACAGAAGATTACAGAGCCAACATGATTCA
This sequence comes from Przewalskia tangutica, assembly GCA_029844215.1. Taxonomy (NCBI): domain Eukaryota; kingdom Viridiplantae; phylum Streptophyta; class Magnoliopsida; order Solanales; family Solanaceae; genus Przewalskia; species Przewalskia tangutica. The sequence continues at coordinate 134,714,081 of CM056718.1, read as the reverse complement.
ACAAACACATTGGCTACCCCTCAGTACTCTGCCTCAGCACTAGACCGAGACAACAATTGGTTGTCATTTTGATGACTATGAAATGAGATTGTCCTTCAAGAACACGCAATAACCAGAGGTGGAACATTGTGACAACCACCCCAATCCGTATCTGTATAGGATTAGAAACTTGAACGGAGGACTTATACATATCCAAACCAAAATGAAAAGTACCTCAACATACCGCAAAATTATCTTGAGGGCTCCCATATGCTCTTCATCCGGATCATGCATGTGTAAACAAATTTGCTGGACCGCATAAGAAATATCGGGTCTCGTGAAAGTCAGATACTGCAAGGCCCCTAAGATGCGGTAATGTGTTGGATCACAGTATGGAGTACCCGTAGAGTTACTCAATTTTGCCTTTGTATCGACCGACGTATGTGTTGGTTGGTAGGAGGACATTCCGACTTTTTCAATTATTTCCTCGACATATTTCTTCCAACTGAGGAATAGACCACATGCATATTGAGTCACAACAACGACTAGAAAATAATTTAAAGGACTCAAGTCCTTCATTGCAAATTCTGATGCAAGAAGATACATAATAGACTGGTGAAGTGATGTAGATGATGATGTGAACATAATGTCATCTACATATAGAAGGATATATGTCATACCTTTCCATTTCTATAAATGAACAAGGACTGATCTGACTTGCTGTGTGAGAAATCCAATTTGAATACAAACCCTGCAAACCTATTATACCATACCCAGGGAGCCTGTTTCAAACCATATAACGATTTTTTCAATGGCCAAACATAATCCGGATGAGTAGAATCTCGAAATTCCAAAGGTTGGTGCATAAGGTTGGTGCATGTACACCGTCTCATGTAAGTGTCCATATAAGAATGCATTTTTTACATTCAACTGATGAATGAACCAGGATTTTTTTTAAAAGTGTCAGGCTAAGAACAATCCTTATAGTTGTTGGATTAACCACCGGACTGAATCCATGCCAACATGTTGAGACATGTCATCACCAACAAGATGAGCTTTGTATCTCGCAAAAGAGTCATCAGAATTTTTTATGACAGAAAACCCACATAGACCTAATTATGTTAACATTAGATGGACGGGACACCAATTCCCACGTCTTATTTTTAATAAGAGCAACAATTTCATCTAACATGACAGTTTTCTAATTGGGGTCTGATACGACTGTTTTTGGATTTTTAGGAAGAGATGATGGTTGGACTAAAAATGTCAGGTAAAAATGACGTTTGGGCCGAAAAATCCCGTACATGGCATGGGTTTCAATGGTCCGTGGGTGGGCTAAAATTGAAGACTAGGGATCATGACTCTCGGCTATGGTAGTGGGACGAGGAGTAGTCGGGTTATGGGCCAAGACTATCGGCTAAATATGTTGACTTACAACCGGATTATCAGGTCAAGGGAAGACGAGAGTGTGAGCCTGTATTATTGGGTCCAGAAGCCGGGTCGGGGATATGGTCCGGTCACGAGAAATGAGTTGGCCTGACGCCGATGTTAAAAAAATAGTGAGCTCCACATCGTGGACTGGCCCAGTCCTACTCCGTGGTTGGGCTAATAAGATGGGTGGGTCATTTTGGGCCGATCCTATCTGATTTTGGGTATGAAGATGATGTTGTAAAATTGGATGCATTTCGGTGTTCAAAAAATCATATGAAGGAGAGGATGCCACATGAGAATTAGCAAACGAAAATGTAGACTCGTCAAAAATTACGTGATGAGAGATAATGATTTTCCCATTTGATATATCAAAATATTTATATCCCCTATGATTTTGTGGGGTATAAAATTCTCGAAAATTAAAGGAAGCGGGAGTTAAGATTTAAAAGAAGTGGAATTAAGATTTATTAATTAGGGGACTTGAGACCAAATGTGCAAATAAAGAAATTCAGATTTTTGCTTTTAACTTTTCAAACTCTTACATTTTTAATTCAAAAGAAAATTCCTCTTTTCTCCTCCTTTCCTCCACATTCAGCCGAAAATACATCCCCTCCAAAGCAAGATTTTAAGATTCAATCCACTCCATTTTCAAGATTAAAGTTCCTCCACAATTTATAAAGCCAAGGGAACAAAAAAAGAGGGAGAAAAACAGTGAGGGATTCGGGGAGTGCTGGGCCGAGATTAGGCCAATAATTTTCAGATTTTGGATAATATTTTGGAAGAAAATTTAGTAAGGAATGATGGATTGACATTGTAGAATTCATGCATGACGATTTGGAGTTGAAGAAGTGTTAGAATTGGGCAATTGGACCGATTTTGCTAAGGACTGTTTTGGCTTCATTTTAAGGTAAAATTCTTCTTTTCATTGAATAATTGGAATTGCATGTTGTTGTGGTTCAAGAGATGAACTCATGTTAATGAGGAAATTGGAAATAAGGGAATGCATGTGGTTGTTAATATTGTTTAATCGATTAGTTATATATATATATATATATATATATATATATATCCCGTTATGAATTAGTAACGTATTATATAAATTACGACATGGATAAAACATACAAAGAGTTGACTGGGCCTGAAGTTTGTGAATGGTTGTGGACGGAAACAAGGGATAACACAAAAACCCAAACACCCTCAAATGTGTAAAAGATGGGAGATGGTGGTATAACATTTGTGTATGTGATATGTTGGAGAGTAGTTTGCTACGGAGAATATTTAAATGATATGTGGCCATTTGAAATGCATGATGCCAAAAACTCGATGGGGTGGACGAATGCACAAGAAGAGATCTAGTGATATTGTTAATTGTTCGAATTTTCTTTCGGTTTTCCATTTTGAGGTGATGTAAGTGGACATAAAAAACGCAAAGACATCCCATTTTATTGACAAAAAACATTAAATTGGGTATTTATGAATTCTCTCTCATTGTCACATTGAAAATATTTAATGGATTTGTCAAATTGGGTTTTGATAAACACACTAAATTGTTTAAAAATAGTGAAGACTTGCGATTTCTGCCCTAAGGAAAATGTCCACAGAAAATTCGAATAATCATCTAGAAGAAGCATATAATATTTATGACCCGCATAACTCAAAACTGGCGATGTCCACAAATCACAATGCATAAGTGTTTTTGAAGCAGATAATGAAAAAGAAAGTTTAACATTCTTCCCAAACACAAAAGTCTGGAAAACAGAAGAGTCCAAAAGATTGTTACAAGCAACAAAATTATTCTTTCTAAGAGTGTTGAACATCGGTGCTTTCGAGTGTCACAACCGATTACGCTATATGGTAGGGGAAATAGCTGCAAAATTCGTTGGTTTGGTCACTTGGTTGTTGAAAATATTAATGATGAGATACAAGTCCCCCGTGCTATTGCATCTCATAAGTGGAATCCCCATTTGAAAATTCTTCACAGAAACCCAAAAAGATCAAAATTCAGAGAAATATTGTTGTCAATAGTAAAACGTCATACATATATTAAGTTTTAATCAGATTTGGTGCATGTAAGACGTTTTTCAAATATAACGGTGGATGATGTGAGGAAAGTTTTACTTGACCAATACCACGAATTGGAATTTTTTGCCTACTGCCGACAACAATATTTTTTATTACTGTTCATATTAAAATAAAACAAGAGATTACCTTAAGATGTCGCCATGTTAGATGTAGCCCCTATGTCCATGTACAATGACTCATCTGGAACATTCAGATTCATGTTGTTCATGACTTATTCGATATCGGTGGGAGCATAGCCTACAGAAGATAGTGCATGTGTTACAAAAGTGTGTTGCGGACTAGAACCTAGAATTCTGGTGGATTGTCAATTTGAAGATGAGGGCCTGGCCCACTACGTGGTGGGTTATGGGCATGGAGGGGCAACCCACTGTCCCCCTGCGGGTACTTTCCCCATTGGTTTTCGTCGGGGTGGGCTGGCGGTTACCACTGGTTGGGCCGCCACTGCCCCTGTTGTTGGTTGGTGTTACCGCCGACTGGTTAGTCGCCACCCCTTTCCATCATTATTTCGATTTCCAATTCCACCTAAACCCAAAATTTGTGGCTGAAAATCTATGAAAAATTAGTTGGTGGAGACGAGGGCAGTTCTGACGGTGGCTACCCCTGAGGCTGCCTGTTTTGCTTTGCGTGATTCCTCAAGAATAAACCTTGAATGAGCCTCGTAAAATGGAGGTAATGGATTACTCTACTGAATGAATGTAGTGACTCAATCATACTATTCATTCAATCCTGCAATTAATTGAAGAACCAACCTTTGATTTGTTACCAGAGAAGCAACGTTGGATAGTTGGTCTGCGAGCACCTTCAACTCTTGACAATAGGCGGGCACGTTTGAGAAGTCATCCAATTTAACGTTGGTAAATTGGTGTTCAAGATATAGAAAGTTTGTTATCATAAAAAATATTTTGTAAACGTTCTCACGCCTGTTGAGCCGTAGAGTTCGGCTCTAATATGGTATGCAATAAGATCGTTGGAGATAGTGCCATAAATCCATTGAAGAACTATATCATCTAAACGGGACCATAACTTTTTGTCCACCTCAGTGGTATCCGATGATGACTCGAAAGGTATGATATGGTCTATTACCTCATATGCGCGACAATGAATTTTGAACTATTCCGCCCAAGAGGTGTATTGCCCTTTTTCAATTTCAAATATTATGAAAATAAAGTTTTTGACGTTGTTTACGGCAAGAGTAGGATGAAATTTTTGTTTTTCGGCCTTAGTTTCCACGAAAAATCAAAACAAACGGAAGGAGAGAAAATCATTTTGTGTTTAGTGGAAGTGTAGTAGATAACCCTAAGTGTCGGCTAGAGCTTTCGAAGAGATGAAGAAAGTTGGTAGCATAGGGGGTGGTGGTTTGGTTTTAGGTTTAGGGTTTTGTGAGACTACTTCAGTCGAGAGAGGAGAGAAAAAAATAAAAGAAAGAAAAAATAATTTTCAACTAAGGGGAGGCCGAAGGGGAGACAGGGTTTAGGACAAATAATTTGTGGTTCTTGATATCATGTAGAAAATTGATTTCTTGGTCCATTTCATTCCCATATTAAAAATATATATACAAATATATAATGCTAATATTATGAAAGACCTATTTAATCATCATAAATGAATTGATACAAATTTACAATTATATCATAACATGTGATTACAATTGATGTAATTGATTATGATAGGAGATACCTCATAATTATCATAACACATGTTCTCGCTTGTATGATATTTGTATTACAAAAAATATGATTCCCTCCTTCAGAATTTTTCTTTTTTCCCCTTTATTAGGCCTTTGCACTTATTTAAGGCTCTTAACATGCTGGTACTTTTAAAAGAAAATAATCTTTTGTTTGCTACGAAACGATCAAAATGTATTAAAAATATAATTTAAGGAGACTAGTTACCTAAGTTATGAAAATTCAGAATTTTTTTCATAGCGGGCAAGATATACATATACTACAAGAAAGTATAAATTTATTATTGCTAAAAAACGTAAATGACAATAAAATTTTACTATATTGTTGCTAAAAACGTAAATGACAACTTGTTATTGGAATTTTCTTTTGTAACAACGCATGCTGTCCGCGAATGTCGTTTAGTTATTACAACAGTGCGTTTAATTAATTCAAACAAAAGCTTTAAGAATCCATTAGTAATTAGCCCACTGACGATATCTCTTAATTTAAAGTGAAAATAACCCAACTGCTCTGTTTCTTTTTTAAAAAGTCCGTATGTTAGGCGACAGGGAGAGAAACAAATCAAAGTGGTTGAGATATAGTTAACTAAATGTGAAAATGATGAGTTGATACTCTTGACTATCGGAAATAATTTTTCTACCCATAAAATTAGAGATAAGATTTGTGTGTATTCTACTTCTTCAAATATGACTTATAAAATTACACAGAATATGTTATTATTATTGTTGTTATACCCTTACAAGTCAAATTTGGAGAACCCTTATTAATTCTATTTAAATAAAAAAAAATATTGGATCTGAACTTGAGAAGAAGAAAATACATGATTGATGTACTAGAATCATTATTTGACTTTTATAAGATCATGTGCTGGATCTGTTTTCATTTTTCGAAATATATTGTTTTCTTTTTCCTCAATCTTTTTACTTTTTAAATGTCTTTAACCATTTAGATAAATCAATATTCAGTACTTCAATTCTCTACATGCTTAACAGAAGCAAAATCAATCTTTGGAGGTAATATTGATTGTCAAGAGAGGGGTAAAAAAAATGAAGTTAGGACTGAAGGATTTTTATGGTAGATATTTAGGGGGTCAAATGCAACTTTTCAAAATAGAGGACTAAATTATCATTATAAGGGGTAGGGTGTTTTTGACAATTGTCAAACAGATAGTTGGATAACTTACCTAAATAGCTATAGTTTTTAGGCTTTTAACCAACTACAGTAAAATATTCGATAAATTAATAATCTCGATTAAATAATAATTCTCTCCGGTCCCGACTTGAGCCAATGAGATAAAATAATAACCTCAATAAATGCATAAATAATAATTTTAAAAAAATCCTTGAGGCCCACTAAAAATATAAAATAATAATTCATTAAATACGTATGAAAATTACATATATAATTCATAAAATAAAGCACTTACTAAACAATTTTTATTTCAAAATTTATGCTTTCATAAAATATGTATCTATAGTAAATTGGTTATTCTTTTCATGCGAACTGAACTCAATTTCATCTTTAACTTTTTGGAGGGCATAAACTACATTCGACACATTCTTCTCATTTGAAGCAAATAATTTTTCAAAGTCTCTACGGCAAGAAAAACTTCTTTTGGAGAAACATGTGGTATAGCGTTACTATCATCTGGATCTTGATTGCCATCATCTTCCATACCCATTATTCCTTAAATAATTTCTTCATCCGTAGGTGATTTCATTAAAGCTTCATTTTCACTAGGATAATTCAAAATTTTCTCTACATTCGTGACATTTCTATAATGTAGATTAGAAATAGCCTCCTCTAATCTTTGAATGCCTTCAATATCACCAGTTTCTTCTTCTAGAAGCATACCTTTCTCGGATCGAATCCTGCAATGTCGAAAACAATTTGCTAGAGTTGTGGCCTTCACATCAATATTCCAAGCAACATTAATAAAATATATAGCATCAAGGACATTAATTTTTTCATGATTTATTTCTCCCATCTCATAGCCTTCCAAGATGATAAAATAAAAAAAAAACTTAAGTGTTCGAATAATTTCAGCATTACATTGTTGAATTTTTGTTATTGTATTTGAAGGCAAAAAGAACAATTCAACATTTCTCAAGCCTTCAATAATCTTGGGATGGGATGGGCAATTGTCTACTATAAGCATCACTTTTCTACCTGTCATTTTGTCATCAAATCAACGAACAAATTCTTAAAAGAGTAATCCAGTCATCCATGATTTCTTGTTGGCTCGAGAATGACAATTAAAATTGCTAATATTCACATTTTAAAGCATCTAGGATTAGCATACTTACTAATATTTCAAAGAGGTACTTTATCTGAACCATCCCCATTGCAACAGACAACAATAGTAAGTCTTTCCTTGTCCTTTTTCCGTCCTTCTAATTACTTTGTAGCTAGTGAATGATCTGTTCGCAAACGATAAAATAAAAATGTTTCATGCATATTATAGATATCTTCCAATGAAATTTGTCCAATTTAGCTCGAATTTCAGGTAAAGCTTCTTCAATATTCTCCATGACAACTGAACCACTTTCACCAAACCTTTTATAAGACTTAAGCCCATGTCTCGCCTTGAACTGTTCTAGCCAACCACTTGAGAAGTTAAATTCTGGATTTGCATCACCATACATTTTCTGTAGAAACTCTCTTGATTTAGTTTGAATCATTTCTCCAGTCATGTTCACTTTCTCTTGATATTGGAGAAACCACTCATACAATACATTTTCTAATTTAGGATATTTTGTTGATTTATGCCTTTAACATTGCTATTTGTTATCTCTTTTGACAAATATTCTGCTGACCTTTTAAGAGTATTTCATATTGTTGATTGACTAATAGAGAGATCAAACTTTTGTTTGAACCCAATGTTGCAAATTTTTTTTATTTAAAGAGGGATGCTTATTTTTGTACTCACATAATGCTTTTCAAATCTCACCAGTTAGCGTAGATTTTTTTACACCTTTCAAATGAGTATCCATGGAAGAGAAGATATAATATATGAATTTTTATATTTTAGTAATGAAGTTAAAGTACATATGTCTATTTATAAATTATATATTGTGTATTTGAAACAATTCACAACACTTTATATTCTAACACATCATATTCTAATGTACATGTACATCCATTCTATTTTGAATCACGTCAATCCAAGATTAATAAACTTCTTTTTAACAAGATTAATAAACTTAGATACAATGCACCATCATTAATTAATTTTTATTTATTTTCTTTTCTTAGTTACTGAAAAAATTAATTGTTTAATTTGAGAAATATAATGTACAAAATAAAAATTATTCTATATTTATTAATTTATTGATGAATTAATAAAATATTTATTGATCGATAAATTAATAACCCCGTGTAAGATAATAATTTTCCAGGTCCCAAGGATATTCATTTATAGAGGTTTTAACTAATAACTATTTTTTTCTTAATTACATTTTGTAGATTCAAATACACATTTTCACGTGTATTCAGGTGTATTAAAAATACACGATTTTAAAATACAGTCAACCAAACACTTGTATAATTCAAACAACACATACAATCAAATACATATAGTTTTCTCAAATACAATCAACCAAAATACATATACCTTATATTACATTCAAAAATGACAAATACAGTCAAATGCACTCGATCTAGAGATACAAAAAATAAACACACTCAGATCTGAGTACAAGAAGGAGAAAAAAATGATGAATACACTATAATACACTCAGATCAGGAGATACAAGAAATAAAATACACCTCAGATGTGAGATATTAAAATGAAAGAAGTCATGAATTTCGGCCAGAGATGTAAAAGTTCCTCTGGAAATTGAGTAAATACACTCAGATCGACGAATAACTTCAATACATTAAGTTGGAGATCCCAATTCGCCTGTTCGAGTTTCTGATGAGTCACTGAGATGGATATTGTAGAGAAGGTTGAGATTGAATAGTCAAACTATTTCAGTGAAGCGTCGACGACGTTTTGTTTGGTCGGAGAATGAACTAGAGGATAAATCCGACTATGGCAACGATGATTAAGGGAGCAATGAATTACAGTAGCAACCACTACTGTCGTCGTGGCCACGGGCGGTGGTAGGTTTTGGACAGTGGAGGAATTAATAGTCGGAGAACGAACCAGGTGATTGTTGACAGTCAATTTTGACCCGTTTTTCGTATATTTATTGCGATTTTATGTGTTTTAGGACACCACATTTTAATCATTATTTTTGCATTTTTTACATAATATCCTATGTTTATTTCTTCACAAAATGACATTGCATTTTTTATTTTAATTTAAGCATTATGCATTTGTTAATATTATGTTTCTATTATTATTACACCGTCGTTTATTTTAATAATATTTGCATCTCTTTAAATAATTAATTGACATCCCGTTGTAATTAGGCATTAAACATTTGCTAAATATTGTATTTTATTATTATTGCGTCAAGATTCGCATTTTAGTAATTTTGCATCTTTTAAATAATTTTTCTTTTAAATAATTAACCCGCCTTACATTTTGTCAAACCAGTCCAGTCCAAGACACAATTTGAATCAGTCCAATCCAACACTATCTTTTTTTAATTTCATCCAAACACCCTCTTTTATTTCCCCCCTAAAATCAAATACCACTTTTTATTTCCCCCCCAAATCAAACCCAAACCCTAAAAACCTACCCTATATAATAAACATTTTCCCCCCTTTTATTAAAAAGGAGGGGGCAACCCTACAACTTCAGCCAACCGCACACTCCTCACTTTCCCTCTCAGCATCATCTCCCTCACCCTCTCACCCCTGCCCTCTCCCTCACTCTCCCGTCGACCACCCTCTCCCCTGTCCCCTCAACCACTCGCCCACTGCCCAGACACCACACACCCTCATTCCCGGCGAACCCCCCTAGCAACACCTACAACCGCACACATCCCTCTCCCTCACTCTCTCTCACTGTCGAACCCTTACCCCGTCGACCCACTGTTCCCGTCGCCGGTGAAATCGCCGGCGAACCCCCCTAGCAACACCTACAGCCGCACACACCCCTCTCCCTCACTCTCTCTCTCACTGTCGAACCCTTACCCCGTCGACCCACTGTTCCCGTCGCCGGTGAAACCGCCGGCGAACCCCCCTAGCAACACCTACAGCCGCACACACCCCTCTCCCTCACTCTCTCTCTCACTGTCGAACCCTCACCCCGTCGCCGATAAACCCACCACTGTGGTGGCGTTGCTCCGGCGACCTCATCTTAGAAGTGACACCGTCGTCCCCACGCTACTGTTTGTTTTCGGTTTTGTTGCTATTATGTTGTTGTGGTTGTTGTACTGATTGTTTTTGTGATTTGCGAATCTTGTTTTGCTTTATTTCGAGATCTATGACATTGGTGGACTGATTTCTTTCAACTTTGGTTTCTCGCCGGAGTTCCGACTCAGGCGTTGGTTTGGTTACTGATTCTAATGTTTTCTGTTGTTTGTCGGATGGAGTTTTCACTGTTTGGTCACTGATTTTCGGCCATTTATTGCTACTGTTTGGGGCATTTTGTTGGACTGATTTTCGATCATTTTTGCTACTGTTTTGGTCATTTATTGGACTAATTTTCGGCCATTTTTTGCTACTGTTTTTGGCCATATTATTGGACTGGTTTTGGCCATATTATTGGACTGGTTTTGGCCATATTGCTATTGATTTTGGACATTTTTTGCTGGTTTACTGATTTAGAATAAATACTACACTGTTGGTATTTTACTGATTTGAACAAGATGCTACACTTGTTTGGCCAATGAAAAAGTTATCCGTCGATTTTTGAGGCCTCCACAGTTGCAAAGACGGAAAATAAAATAAATGAAGCTTTCTGGGCGTTGATGATTTCTTCTACTTACACAGGATAACCAACATGCGCTGACGAGACGAATTTTCGCAGCCTGACTTGTTTAGGATGTCCCGCTTTATTTTTATATATATCTGAGCCCTCTGTGTTTAAAACTATTACTGTTTTGGCGCGTATATGAAGGTTTTATTTATTTTATTGCTTTTAACAATATTGACCGATGAAGGAATCCCCCGTCTGATTTCCAAGGCCTCCTCTGTGCAAAAGACGGATTTATTTATTTTTCTTTACTTATTAATTCTTGTCATTGCTTTAAAATTATTTATTCTACTATTAACACTTTTAATAAGTGTTTATGCAGGCACTCGACGATCATCTTGTGCAGAAGGCCTAAAAAGGGCTAAAAGATGTCCCAGATTTTTATTTTATGTCGCATTTAATTTTAGTTTTTATTATTTTGTATTGCATTTTTATTTTAATTATAAATTATGAAAAATGCTTAGAACACGTAGAATAAAAAGGGCAATAAATAATTAACCTAGGTTTGAACGAATAACCGCAAGTTAGCGGATCTTAAAGGATGCCTAACTCCTTCCCTTTAGGATAATAAAAAACCCTGATCCAGAATCTCACTAATTTCGCAGACCATTAAATGGAGGTCAATTGCAGTATTTTTATTGCAATAAACCAAGTGTCCTAATTCACTTAAATAATTAGGTGGCGACTCCTTAAAAACAACATTATTGCTCCATCCAGGGAACCGCGCCAAAGAGCAACGTCATGGATACCGCTCGCACCGAGGTAAAAAATGGGCGCGACAGCATGACGACTCCGCTAGGGATATCAGGTTCTTGATCATAGCAAACCCAGGTTGATTAAATATTGCGCTTTATTTTGCTTTTATATTTGTTGTAAATGTTTTATATTATTTGCTTTTATTTTGTAATTAACTACTTTAATTGCTACATTCTTTTACTACTTTCCTTAAATTGTCATTCCGCTCATATTTCCTCCACTATGGAAAATTCACATTGTCACACACTACACGCGTTGGTGTGCTTCGCGCACCCGCAAATTTCTTTTAAAAAATACCCAAAATTTAGGAGAGTTGGCGCTTGCGCGGAGTTAGATCGGTTCGTCTGATCAGCCGCGTAGCCTTCTCACTCGAGTTGTCCGCTCGGGAACTCAAGGCCTAGTAAGCCAAATCTTAGAAAACTTAAGATAGAGCTATACCACCTTTTATATTAAGTCATGCATGCATAAACCTTAGGTGGGTTAATCCTTGGTATTAACGCCACAATTAGAAATCCACCAAACTTGTCGACGGGTTTCACAACCCAACGACCCATTAGCATACTATGTGTAGCGTGATGATGATAGACGGATCCAAGCCTGGTTATGACACACCGAAATTGGAAAAAGTGCACCGTCATTTGGTCGCCATTTCCAACAAAACATTGCAGTTTAACAGCTTGGACCTATTTATCATAATCTCGCATATTTGACGTTTAAGCCTACCTTTGGCATAAGAGAGGTCTCATGCATGTTAGGGCGCGCGCTTGATTTTCATGTTTTTTGTTTACTATTGTTTGTCGCTAGCAACTCTGTACATATTATTTAATGCAATAATTACCCTTTTGTGATTCCGGGCTCGAGCATTTGCATTTTTGTACTTTTGTCATTACATTGCAATCGGGACTTCATCACAGAAATCACTTTTGAATAGCGCGACTTGAACTTTGCGAAGCATCAACCACCAGTCCGATCGAACCAATCAGGGGAGTCTTTGACTATATTGTCACACCTTTGCATTTTTATTATTTTTGTCATTTTCCTACTCACTTATTTCTCATATTTTTTGCAGGAAGGTCGTCCTCTCAATCAGCCTAGGGCGGTCGAAAAAAAATCATCACAAAAATGAGCGGTAGTTATGTTGACTAATAGAAGTTAGTTTATATCAGATTTAATGAGATATCGCTCTCAATTCTTCTATATTTTGTATCTTTATTTGCAAATTCAATTGATATGTCTATTGTTGATTACATAATTATTTATCATGCATTTTTACAGCATAATTATTTCGAACTACGCGTGTCTGATTCTCACCACACGATGTGATACGTAGGCAACTCATTTTGGGTTCGACACCACAAAAATAAAATAAAAATATAAAATAAAGAAGCATATTTTTCTCACTTATGCATCTCATTCATTATGTTTTCGGGCATTCATTTTACTTTGCATTCGTCCACAATGGACAATCATTTCTTTTGCACAACTTTATATTGCTATCATTTCATTGATAAATTCTTTTTAAGAATATATTTTATAACATATTTGAATGAACTACGCGCACCTGATTCCCTCGACGGGATACGTAGGCAGCCCTATTCGGGTTCGGTACCCTTTATTAAAAAAATAAAAATATATATATTTTGTTCATAAATACAAAAAAATGTTATTCAAAAATACAAAAACATTTTTTAAGTATTATTGTTTGACTTTGTTGATACCAACACAGTTACAAGTGTGCATAAAAAAAAATTAAAAAAAAACAGTATGGGTTGACTTTGTGGTACCATAAATTCTTTTGGTACCTCTTATTCACACCCGTAAATGACATTGTCTGGCGTGTTTCCAAGATAAGGACGAAACCAACCTCATCGTTTCATATGCATTGTGTGGTGAGTGTTTGAATAAGTTCAATTGCGTTGCATTGTGATCTAGAACTTGGCCTGAATGTTTGTTGAGGCGAAATCCTGAGCAACACTCGGTGTAGGAAATGATTGTAGGCTTTCTTTGACCCGTTTGAGCCTTTTCAGCCTACCAAATAACATTATCCTAGTACACCCCTTTGAGCCTAAAACCTATTTTTTGACAACCGCATATTACACCTATACCCTTTCTGAGTGCGTACGCATTATCCCTCTCTTGGCCCGACCTCTTTGAGTGCTTTAGAAATGTGCAAGTGACTGACAAAATTCTAGCTGAAGTTTGCAAAGACAAAAATTGTCAAAGTCTCAAAAAAACAAAAGCAGAGACGACTTCACACAAAGAGGAAATCAAAAGCCCCGATAAAAAAAAGGGATATATGACCCCGAAAAAAGGGGCTCGAAATGAAAGATTCAAAAGAAGTCAGTACAGAAAAACTGAGACAAAAAGAAAGCAAGTCAGCATTAAAGCGCACAAATATCAAGCATGGACGTAGTCCAACTCTCGAGGAATGATCAGTCACTTTTATCCAAATGATATCCATTCATTTCCCCAAGCCTACATTACAAGCCCGTGACAAGACCTACATGATCTTATACTGAGGGTTCTCACATTAGTGGATACTTACGTGACGGTCAAGCCTATGGTATCACAATTGCATGCATTGAACTTCTTTTTGAGTGTGAGCGTACTTCTCTAAACGTCCCAAAATTCAAAATACTGAAATATATGTGTGAAATTGGACTTTCTTTCAGTGAGGGCATTTGAAACGTGAGATTACGTGTAGTTCGAAACCTTGGATGCAAGCAGGTGTGTCGACACTCAGGTATGTCTGAGGTACTATCTGAAGCTGTGTGAATTACACCAGAGTCAATCTCGATTAGACTGAAAGCAATAAAAGAATATCCTTATGCACAATACTAATTGTTGGTATCAACTGAAGTCAGAACATAATGTTGTCTTCTATTTTTTCAGAAAAAAAATAACAAAATGCATATTAATCCTTATTTTGCATCACGAACTACGTCTTGACCTGATTCTCGTCAAAGATGAGATACGTAGGCGGCTACATCGGCTTTGGTCCCACATCATTTTAAAATCATAAAAAATCCTTATTTTGCATCACGAACTACGTCTTGATCTGATTCCCTCAGCGGGATACGTAGGCGGCCACATCGGCTTCGGTCCCACATCATTTTAAAATTATAAAAATCCTTATTTTGCATCACGAACTACGTCTTGACCTGATTCCCTTAACGGGATACGTAGGCGGCCACATCGGCTTCGGTCCCACATAATTGTTTTTTAAAAAAAATCCTTATTTTGCATCACGAACTACGTCTTGACCTGATTCCCTCTGCGGGTTACGTAGACGGCCACATCGGCTTCGGTCCCACATCATTTTAAAATCATAAAAAATTCTTATTTTGCAGCATGAGCTACGTCTTGACCTGATTCCCTCGGCGAAATACGTAGACAGTCACATCGGCTTCGGTCACACCGTTAGAAATATTTATTCCTTGTTTTTGCACATGACTCGATTTTGTCCATTGGAGAGTTTAGCATCCTCATATATTTTGCATCCATGACTACCTACACATGACTGCGGCATATTCTGAGGATTGCATTCTCATCTACTCAATTGTACATTATCCATATTCTCGCATTAGGTTTTCATTCATGATTGAAAAAAACAAAATTGCTTACCTGATCGCTTTAATAGCGTCAAGAGTCAACCTTACCCAGTTCAACATCTTCATTTATCAGAAACTGGGACATTTTAAGAATTCACTGCAAGAAAATGGCAATAGACGAAAAAAGCAGGCCAAAACAGTCTGAGAATGCAAGCGTCAAGAGCCAAAGCTACAAGGTCGACGCTAATCAACCACTCCTTTCCTGAAACTCACTAAGTTTTCTTTGAGTGCAGGATCTTCATATCAGCAAAGGAAGGAGCACAACAATAATCCCGTGTGGGTTATAAACGCACAATGTCTATACAATGACGTTATCTCAACCCAGGCGAGTCACCAAGCAGGTACGCCCATAAAACAACGCATTTCATAAAAGCCTATGCAACGTCTTCATCTATGTTTCGTCTATGCAACGACGAGCATCTGCATCGCGTCTATGCAACGCCGTCATCTCTAAGCCTATGCAACAGCTTCATCTATGTTTCGTCTATGCAACGACAAACATCTGCATCGCGTCTATGCAACGACGTCATTTCATCTAAGCCTATGCAACAGCTTCATCCATGTTTCGTCTATGCAACGACGAACATCTGCATCACGTCTATGCAAAGACGTCATTTCATCAAATCCTATGCAACAACTTCATCTATGTTTCGTCTATGCAACGACGAGCATCTGCATCGCGTCTATGCAACAACGTCATTTCATGTGAGCCTATGCAACGGTTTCATCTATATTTCGTCTATGCAACGACGAACATCTGCATCGCGTCTATGCAATGACGCATCTCATCTAAGCCTATGAAACAACTTCATCTATGTTTCGTCTATGCAACGAAGAACATCTGCATCGCGTCTATGCAACAACGCATTTCATCAAAGCCTATGCAACGGCTTCATCCATATTTCGTCTATGCAACGACGAACATCTGCATCGCGTCTATGTAACGACGCCATCTCATTTAAGCCTATGCAACGGCTTCATATATGTTTCGTCTATGCAACGACGAACATCTGCATCGCATCTATGTAACGACGCCATCTCATCTAAGTCTATGCAACAGCTTCATCCATGTTTCGTCTATGCAACGACGAACATTTGCATCGCGTCTATGCAACGACGTCATCTCATATAAGCCTATGCAACAGCTTCATCTATGTTTCGTCTATGCAACGACGAACATCTGCATCACGTCTATGCAACGACGTCATTTCATCAAAGCCTATGCAACAGCTTCATCTATGTTTCGTCTATGCAACGACGAGCATCTGCATCGCGTCTATGCAACAACGTCATTTCATGTGAGCCTATGCAACGGTTTCATCTATATTTCGTCTATGCAACGACGAACATCTGCATCGCGTCTATGCAATGACGCATCTCATCTAAGCCTAAGCAACAACTTCATCTATATTTCGTCTATGTGATCGGTGTATTTTATATACACTTTTTGAGTCAGTTTTAGTTAGTCTTTTGTCCCTTTTTGTACAAATAAGGGTCGTATTAGGATAGTTTTCCTTTCTTTTGAGTCAAAGTGGTTAAAATGACCAAATGGCGGAAAAGAAGCTAAAAGAGGGCAAAAGTGGAAGTTCCAGAGCTTGAAAACAGAGAAATTGACGAACGAGGCAGAAACCCGGACCAGCGCCGCGGTGCCTCCTGCAGTCAGAAGCAGGGCCGCGGCGCCTAATCATCAGAGAGGCTGCAGAGGTTCCAGCGCCACGGCGCCCACAGACAGTAGAGATCAGGGCCGCGACGCCAAATCATCCGGCATCGCAGAGTTCCGGCCGCGCCGAAGCGTGCGCTGCCGACGCGGGAAAATCAGGTTTTTAGACGATTTTCTGGGCCAGGCCTGAAGAAAAAGTTTGAGGCGGTTTTCAGCCTATAAAAGGGAAATCCTAGGCAGTTCTAAAGAGTTCCCTTTCTTGCACAACTCAAGGATTCTTGCTTTGAAGATTGGAGACCTTAAACTTAGTAATTTTCTTTTCTTTTCTTTTCTTTATTTCAGTTTTGTATGATGAACCTTGAATTAGTTCTTGTCATGTCAATGGCTAGGAACTAATTCTTTTATAGGGCTTTCCATGTTGATTCACTAGAAACTTATGTTATGAATTAATGCATGTTTATGATTATTCTTCTTCTTGTTGAGATTTATCCAATAATTGCTTTGAATGCTTGGTAATTAATTGACAACTAATTATCATTATATGATTTCTAATCAAACTTCGAAAGGAGGAAGTTGTGAATATGCTGTAAGTTGGGTAGACATATTTTGGATTGGGGATGAAAATACCTCAATTATTTATGTAGCGTTAATGAGAGGCTTAACAACCCTAATTTTACGCATGGTGCGTGACGGTTAACTAGGTTTTTGTGCTTAATCCTCCTATAGAGTTATCCTTATCACCGAAAGGTAGAAAGGTGCAATACTGGGGTTGAGTGTTTATATATCTTTAACGGGAATATAAAACGATTTCGTAAACCTACTAGCTCCGAGAGAAGAAAACCATAATTCATTGCATTGATAAATAACATAAGCGGATAGTTGAGGAGACATGAAAGCCCTATTCTCATCACAACTGAAGTAACACATTAGTTAAATTAGTCTTTATAATTCTTAGTTATAAACAACAAAATCAAATATCAATTGTCAAATAGATACCAAAAGATAGATAGTTGGTACTTGAACCCTAATCCTTGTGGATGATATTCGGTCTTACCAAGACTATATTACTTGTCACGATAACGTGCACTTGCGTTAAAGTGTGTGCATCTTTTCGCGCATCAAGTTTTTGGCGCCGTTGCCGGGGATTAGGCATAGTTCAATATCAAATTTATCTATTTTTAATTTCTAATTTGGTTTTTATTTTTTATTTTTCTTTACATTGTTTATTTTATTTTATTTTCTTTTGTACAAACAAGTGTGCTGTGATTCGTTGTTGGTTTTGATTCATCTCAGGAATCCTTTAGCTATGGATTTTTACTGTCAATATGATAGAGATCCAACCATAGAGGAAGAGAGGGAGGAATTACGAGAAGCTATACTCAGTTTCACGAGGTACCAAAATTAGTTCATGGACGAAACGAGAATGGCCATAAAGAAGTTGGAAACGCAAATAGGAGAACTCGCGATCATATTCAACAGCGAAACGCAAGAAGAGCAATCTGCACCTGGGGTAGGCAATGAGGAAACACAATATCAGGCAATTGACCTGAAGGATGCCGAATCAGGGGAGATAGAGAGTTCGCAGCGTTAGCCGCGCGCCGATGAGCGTGGCCGCGACGCCAAGATTCTCGAGACAAGCAGAGAGTGAGCGCGCAGCGCTAATGAGCGGGTGCGCGCCGTAACCAATCGAGAGTTCGGCAGTTCAGAGCAACGCACCCTGTGATAATACCATATCCCCAGAAGTTAAAAACATGTACTCTTGACAAGCAATTCTCTAGATTCGTGGAGATCCTCAAACAATTGCAACTCAATATCCCGTTTGCTGAAGCATTAGAGCAAATGCCGAGCTACGTCAAGTTCATGAAGGATGTGCTTAGCAAAAAGAGGAGGATAGAGGACTACGAAACAGTGATGTTGACTGAGGAATGTAGTGCCATCCTACAGAGACAACTACCTCAGAAGTTACAAGATCCAGGGAGCTTCACCATCCCATGCACCATTGGAAAGTTTGAATGTCAGAAAGCATTGTGCGACTTGGGAGCAGGCATAAATCTGATGCCTTATCTAGTTTTCTGCAAACTAGGAATGGGAGAAGTCAAACCTACAAACATCACTTTGCAGTTAGCTGACCGCTCAATAGTTCATCCTAGAGGAGTCATCGAAGATGTATTAGTAAAGGTGGACAAGTTCATCTTTCACGCCGACTTCGTTATCTTAGACATACAAGATAACGATGGAATCCCCATCATACTCGCGCACCTTCTTAGACACAGTGATGTGCTCTCGTTGATGTTCACAGGGGAGTTGAAGCTTGAGTAGATGAAGAGGTGATTTTCAATGTTTTTCGAGCAGCAACTTTTCCAGATGCCAAGGATAACTGCTCAGCCATTGATCTTATCGAAGAAGCAGTGTCAGCCAAGGAGTTCGGACATGATGATACGCTTGAAGAAGTACTGACCACATGGGATGATGATAGTAGAAACGATCCAGATCTGATGGAGTATGCAAATTGGATGAATGTTTATGAAAAATGGGATACGAGGAAGTATGAAGAGCTTGGACAGATGCCAGAAAGATCATTACCATCCACAGAGAAAGCCCCAGAGTTAGAGTTAAAAACCCTACCCAATCATCTACAATACCAATACCTAGGTGAAGAGAAAACCTTACCAGTGATCATTTCATGCCACCTATCCACCGAAGAGATTGATAAACTGCTAAAAGTACTGAAGAATCACAAACGGGCCATTGGATGGACATTAGCAGACATAAAAGGGATAAGTCCGTCAACGGTAATGCATAAGATCCGTCTAGATGAGGAGAGCAGACCATCCATCGAAGCCCAAAGGCGACTAAACCCAAACATGAAAGAGGTAGTCAGAAAGGAAATCCTAAAATGGCTCGATGCAGGAGTAATTTACCCTATATCTGACAAAGACACGGGTGAGTCGACAACTGGTGCCTAAAAAGGGTGGAATAACAGTGGTGACCAACGAAAGGAACGAACTCATTCCTTCTAGAACAGTCACCAGATGGAGAATCTGCATTGACTATCGCAAGTTGAACAAGGCAACCAGAAAAGACCACTTCCCGTTGCCATTTCTAGATCAAATGTTGGACAGACTTGCAGGGCATAACTACTACTGCTTTTTGGATGGATACTCAGGGTATCACCAGATTGCAATAGCACCAGAAGATCAGGAAAATACAACATTTACTTGTCCTTTTGGTACATTTGCATTCAGAAGGATGCCATTCGGACTCTGCAATGCACCTGCAACTTTTCAGAGGTGTATGATGACAATTTTCTCAGACATGGTGGAGAGTACTATAGATATCTTTATGGATGACTTTTCGGTCTTTGGAGCATCGTTCGATGAGTGTTTAAGGCATCTAGAAGCAGTGTTAAGCCGGTGCGAAGAGTCTAACCTTGTGCTAAACTGGAAGAAGTGTCACTTCATGGTAACAGAGGGAATTGTCTTGGGACACAAAATATCAAGCCAAGGTATTGAGGTGGACAAAGCAAAGATTTCAGTGATCGAAAATCTACCACCTCCAGTATCAACAAAAGGAGTCAGAAGATTCCTTGGACATGCAGGTTTCTATAGAAGATTCATCAAGGGTTTTTCAAAGGTCTCAAAGCCTCTTTCCACATTGCTAATGACGGGGGTTGCCTTCGACTTCAATAAAGAATGCTTATCCGCATTTCCGACCCTCAAGGAGAAGCTTATTTCAGCACCCATAGTCATTGCACCAAACTGGGAGCTCCCATTTGAACTAATGTACGATGCAAGCGATTATGCAGTAGGAGCAGTGCTTGGACAGAGAATCAACAAGGTATTTAGATCCATTTACTATGCTAGTAAAACTCTAAATGACGCACAATTAAATTACGCAACCACTGAAAAGGAACTACTAGCAATAGTATATGCATTTGAGAAATTCAGGCCATACTTGATTGGGAATAAGGTGATAGTATACACTGACCACTCTGTTATAAAGTACTTGATTACAAAGAAGGATGCAAAACCTCGCCTCATTCGATGGGTCCTGCTTCTACAAGAATTCGACGTGGAGATTCGTGATAAGAAAGGAACAGAGAATTCAGTTGCAGACCACTTGTCAAGACTGGAGAACACAGAGAGCCAGAACACCAAAGATGTGCAAATAAATGATCACTTTCTAGACGAACAACTGTTTCAAGTAAGTATGAATTCTAATTTACCTTGGTACGCTTAACTTTCTTGCAGCTAAGGTACTACCCCCAAAATTGACAAGACAACAAGTGAAGAGGTTTTACTCCGAAGTAAAGCATTACTATTGGGAGGAACCTATGTTATACAAACACTGTGCCGACCAAGTCATCAGGCGATGTATACCAGAGGAGGAGATGCACCAGGTTCTCACCCACTGCCACACCCTATCATGTGGTGGACACTTTGGGGCATCAAGAACAACGACAAAGGTACTGCAATGCGGATTCTATTGGCCAACACTTTTTAAGGATGCCCATGCCTTTGTGAAGAGATGTGATAGTTGTCAGAGAACAGGGAACATCTCCAGACGAAACGAAATGCCTTCGCAAGGGATATTAGAAGTGGAACTATTTGATGTGTGGGGAATCGATTTCATGGGACCATTCCCACCATCATTTGGAAATCAATATATCCTTCTGGCGATAGACTATGTGTCCAAATGGGTAGAAGCAGTGGCCACAAAAGAAAACGACAGTAAGACTGTTCAAAAATTCATTCAAAAGAATATTTTCACGCGTTCGGACTCAGAGCCATCATCATGACGGCGAAGTTACTTTTGCAACAAGCAACTGAATTCATTGCTTTCCCGATATGGAGTCTACCACCGCACTACAACTGCCTACCACCCGCAAGCTAATGGGCAAGCAGAAGTGTAAAATATAGAAGTAAAAAGCATATTGGAAAAGACGGTGAACGGCTCAAGGAAAGACTGGTCTATCAAACTGGATGACGCATTATGGGCATACCGGACAGCATTCAAAACACCAATTGGTATGTCACCTTATAAATTAGTTTTTGGTAAAGCATGTCATTTGCCAGTAGAGTTGGAACATAAAAGAGCGTATTGGGCAATGAAGAAGTTAAACATGGACGCCATGGCAGCAGGACATAGGAGGCTACTACAGTTGAGCGAGTTGGATGAATTCAGGCACAATGCCTATGAGAATGCAAAGATCTACAAGGAACGAACGAAAGCATGACATGACAAGAAGTTGATACCGAAAGACTTTCAAGAAGGACAACAAGTGCTTTTATTCAACTCAAGGTTGAAATTATTTCCAGGCAAGTTAAAATCACGTTGGACAGGACTATACACGGTGGTAAGAGTATTCCCATATGGTGCGATTGAAATAAAAGGGAGAGAGGGAGCTTCCTTCAAAGTAAACGGACAGAGGTTAAAACCCTATCTGATCAATGAAATGGAATACATGAACTTAGTAACCTCTCATACCTTAAAATAATAAGGAACTTGCGTCCGGCTAAAAGACGTTAAAGACAGCGCTACTTGGGAGACAACCCAAGGTATTTCAGTTTATTTAGTTTATATGCAATTAGTCTTTATTTAGAACAGTCTCACGGAGGTAGTGTCTGTGTTGTGTTGACAGGTGAAAGCCAAGGACTTGGAAGGCGAAAACTGAAGAGAAGCCAAGGATTTCCAGAAAACCGCCAGAGAGCCGCGGCGCCAAAAGATCAGAAGAAGCCCAGAAGTTTGAGCGCCGCGGCTCCCAATAGCAAAACCGCAGCAGAAGTTCGTAACCAAAGACAGAGTTTGGCGTCGCGACGCCATTTGCGGCCGCGCCACAACGAAAAAAATCTGACTCGAAAGACGCCCGATCCCGGGCGGCCGCCAAATCAAAAACCCAGAGCTCTCCCCCCCTCACGGAATTCAAAGTACTATCCAACGCCATTGCCACCATTTTAGCCAAGTCTGTAAGTGTCTTATTTCTTTTATTGTCTTTGATGTTATACCTCGTGGTTTTGCGTGCCGCGCGGAAGGAGTTAGGACTCAAATCGAAAAAACCGGTCATGGGCCTCGCCATGGCCGGAGCGGCAGGCCGCGGCTCCAAGGCGAAATTCATGGCGCGCGCGGAAATCGGCATGCGCGCCTAAAGTTCCGAGAGTCCGCAGGAGTTGCGGCGCCGCGGCGCCGGGATGCAGGGCCGCGCCGAGGCGGGAATTTTGGGCGGAAAAACTTAGAAAGTCTGATTTTTGTTTTAAAAGAGGCCATGGGAGGGTGACAAGTGTCCCCCCCCATCTGATTTCTGCTACATGCACTATATTGACCAAGACTTGGTCATTTCTTTCAACATTTCATCTCTACACTCCATCTCTCTAAGTTAAAAAGCTCATCCTTCTCTCTAAATTCCCAAGAGGAATTCTAGCCTAAGGGAAAAATCTGAAAAGTGTAATAGGAAGGAAAGGTTATTACAAGCTTGTGAAGACTATTGTGGTGGTGTTCTTGGAGAAAAGGCTAGCAAGGTGTTGGAATAAGTTTGGCTAAAACTTAAGGTAACCTTTCTTCTCTTGTAGTTGGTATTGGGTGTTGCATGTTTAATAGGAAGAACTTGTAGTTGGAAAAATGCACTTAGAGTAGTTGCATGTAAGAAATGGGGTTGATTATGAAAGAATTGATTAGGGGGATATTATGAGCATGTTGTTGCCTAAATACTACATTAGACTTGTTGGGTTAGTTGGTGTAACTTGTGGGGCTGAATTTTACACACCAAAGTTTAGGTGTGTAATCCCCCTTGGTGTTGGTTGGTTGTTGAGCCTTAAACATGGCATTTGAGCATTAAAAATCGACCTTGGAAAAGGTGGCATGTATGTAGAAACAAAGGAAACGCTGCCCAATTTTCCGTAGGAAATCGGTGACTTTAACTTGGGAAAATTCTGCATTGTATTTAGAGCTTGATAAACGTATTGTGGTCATTTTAGGTTGACATACTACGTGCGGTAAATTGGACTTAGCTTGTGGATTGACCGAAGAGGTATGTGGAGCTTTCCTATCTCTTGAGCATGATTAGTTGTACCTATGTAGTACGGTGAGCGTACATGATTTGGAAATCTTCGTTGTTATAAGTATTTGATACTTGCTTCGTTTTAAAAGAAAAGTATAAAAATCCCTTGGATTTAAGGGAATGTGTTTTACTATTGTTTAACTCTAATATAACGGCTTTATGGGGAGTTGGTTATATTAGTTTGTGAAAGTTTAATGGAGAAAGGTTTTGATGTTTTGAACTTGTGGAAGGAAAAGGGTTTAAGGCATGAATTGCCTAAGGTTTTACAAGAAATGAAGTCACTTAATTTAGAAGCTTGAGATAGTTTTAAAAGGAAATGTGACTTGTTTTGAAAAGAAATTGTAACTTGATACTATGGTGATTAGTATCTTGGAATTTTTCTATAAAAAGGAGTTATTTCTTAAAAGGTTAGAAGTACATGGTACTTGGGTTAAATTCCCGGATTTTCTATTAAAAGACATGTTGGTGCCTTAGGTATACTAAAATGAGAGGATATATTAATAATGTTAATAAGAAGTTAGGGGATTTCTTAACTTGCTTATGTTATGATATGATAGGCCGGTAGTGCTTATGTTATGATATGATAGGCCGGTAGTGCTTATGTTATGATATGATAGGCCGGTAGTGCTTATGTTATGATATGATAGGCCGGTAGTGCTTATGTTATGATATGATGAGCCGGTAGTGCTTATGTTATGATATGATAGGCCGGTAGTGCTTATGTTATGATATGATAGGCCGGCAGTGCTTATGTTATGATATGATAGGCCGGTAGTGCTTATGTATGTATGATAGACGATGGTGTGTTATATATATTATTACGGGTAAACCCCGGGTTATTCTTGTTATTTCCTTTGGACATACTGACGCGATGGGTGGCCCACGGGTATGCTCCAATAGGATGGTTTACTATTTATGCCATGGATTTGCTACCCATGATGCGAGTGCGGCGCTTGTACTCATGCGGATCTGGACCATAGGATCCATGCGGGTGAAATAGTCCCATGCGAGTACGCGATGGTACGTGCGGATCCACGGGATCCATGCGGGTGAAATAGTCCCACGTGCGGGTGAAATAGTCCTACGACGAGGCGGATGACCTCATGCGGGTCCACAGGACCTATGCGGTGAAATAGTCCCGCGAGTAGGATTGCTTAATGATACTACGGCGAGGTACCTGCTTTGATCGTGAGCCTCCTATTTTTATGCTATAAAACTTATACTTGTTACTCCTATTGTTAGTAAGGCACGGCAAGGTAAACCGATTTTCGCCTATAACTCCGGCTTATATTTTGACTTATGATATTATTACGATATTTTCCGCCGCATATTTGGTACATGTTGTACTAACCTCCGGGGGCCGCGTTCATGCCGCAGTTGAGGTTCATAGCTGGCGATCCGCACTCTTAGGATCACGGTTCGGTTCTCGGAAGGCTCCATTTCTCCGAGGCCTCGCTCTTTTAGTACGACTCCGAGGTGGTAGACTTTGTACATTCGGGGTATGGCGGGGCCCCGTCGTCATAGTGTTATTCATTCTTAGAGGCCGTAGTCTTGTCGTAACTTGGTTCGTTAAGGATGTAATCGTTTGGTTTATGTACTTTTGGGTTAGCCATTTTGGGCTAGACTATTCTATATCATAATGGTTGTTTATCTTGAGTTTATATTCCTGGTTTTCTCCGATGTTGTGTCACTAGGGTGCCCGTTAAGGCACCGGCCACGTCCGGTTCGGTCGTGACAAAAGTGGTATCGAGCGATTAATCCTCGGAAAGAGTCTACAGTGCCGTATCTAGTAGAGTCTTGATTATCGGTGTGTTGTGCACCACATCTATAATCGTGAGGTCGCAGGATATTTAGGATTGGTTTCATTTCTTCTCACTCTAAGATCGTGCGATAGCTGTGTGGTTAGGGTCGCTCTCCCTAACGAGTTATGGTGTTTGCAGCTACGAGGCGAAGTGACCTGCAGAGAAGATTATGTGGATTGCGTATCCGGGGTAATACTTGTAGTATAGTTGGTATTGTGACATACAAACTATCTGATTCGCATATGAGGGTCACATATGTTTTGCCTATAATGATTTTAGATTGCCAGGATTTGGTAAGGACTAAATAAGATACCGGGAAGGTAGGAGCAGTTAAGGAACTCTCATCGAGGTTTTACATGCTAGTTGAGGAAATTAGGAGACGATGAGTTGTCGGAAAAAGTAATGGAACCTTAAGAAGCTTAATTAAGGGGGCCCAATGGGAGGCTATGTTTGTAAATTGAGCTACGTGGTATGCTTAAGAGGATAGTACGAATGAGATCCGTGTGGAGTAAGTAATGGTTGTTGTGACCAAGACGACACGACTATGGTATTATGAGAAGTTAGTATACCTGTTTATGGGGTGGGATCAGTTGATAGTAGTCCCGCCACGCGTAGTCACGCAGTACAAGCCCGAGTCTAGTTAATCGTTTTACGGATTCGTGGACGCATTCCACCGGAACCAGGTTGTGAGAGCCGGAAATGACCTTATATTGTTTAACTTAGTAACTCCAAGATCGAAGGCCAACTTTATTATGGAAGTTATGTACGTAAGCTAGAATAAGTTTGGAAGTACGGAAAAGAGTACGACCGGTAAGGAAGTGAGCAACCAAGTGTGAAAGAAATGAAGCCAGAATCCATGAGAACCTTTAGGGGGTAACCACACCCGTGAGTGTTGGGTGGTAGTGGGCGCGATAATAATTGTCGATAACGATACGCGTCGGACCAGCAGTCAGTTATGACGTTGAGGTCATTATGAGTGCGGGCTAGTTGGCCTCATGTTATGCCAACGTGGACTACGTAAGAGATTGATTCGGTACCGCTTCCGTGGCGGTTTGCCATCGAGTGGAGAAGGGAAGTAGTAGTAACCAGTGAATTATCCTTCCTTCTTTGGCATCATTGTTTTTAATAAGTCTGTGTGACTTGTCCATTGGGAAGAATTGACGCAGAAAGTAAGTAATACTTGAATTTGAAGAAATTTATGTTAAGTGCTCTTGGAGGTACTTGGAGTTGGTTTGGTGTGGCGGTCAGGGCCACGACCTTCCGGATAACTTCAAGGAAATGTGCAAGGCAAGAATAAAATAAGTACGGGCGCTGCCGACGGCAAGAAGAGGGCATCTTTGGTAGGTTTTGAAAATCTACACGATTTTAAGGCGGTGCGTAATGATTAGATATTTACAGGACCACGAGAGGACCCGGTGATTAGGGTTGTGACACCAAAGAAAGTTTATTGAAGGGAGATAAGTTCTCTCCCATACATAAAAGGATAGTCTTACGTATTATGGGGTTATGTGTACCCATGTAGTTAGAGGAAGGATGGGAGACGGGTAGGTCTTCAGTATCGTCATGCCATAAGTTACGGTTTTAGATATCCGTGGAACAAGTATTGTGTTGGGGGTAATTAAGAACGACGTTACGAAATGGTCAGGGAAGTGTCGTAAGAAAAATGCAGGTAGTACGCATATTTGA
Source organism: Przewalskia tangutica (assembly GCA_029844215.1). Classification (NCBI taxonomy): domain Eukaryota; kingdom Viridiplantae; phylum Streptophyta; class Magnoliopsida; order Solanales; family Solanaceae; genus Przewalskia; species Przewalskia tangutica. The sequence goes on along the minus strand of CM056718.1, from coordinate 134,686,466 downwards.
AACTGTACGGTTATGGAGCAAATTAGAAACACTTTACTATTAATGAGCATAAGGTAGGTTATGACCAAAAGGGATAAAAGAGAATACAACTATGGTTATGTAAGTTGCACGAGATACAGTTACCCCGGACTAGTGTAAGACCATTAGTAAGTAATGGGCAGTAGGAACACCTCGAGGAAAGGTAGTAGCATCTGTACTGACGAGAAAGATAGTAAGAGAATACGGAGGGGTAAGGGACCCCAGGACAACTTGAAATAACTTATAAAGGAAAGACGAGTAGACACTCGAACGATAAGAAATCTTGACAAGTCATTGGATTATGTAATACCGTGAATTGAGGTTGAACACCGGACTATAAGCTCTACGAGCTGAGAGAGGATAAGAGGATTACTACTTGACAAGATCAAGGAAGTCTTCTCCCAAAAATTGTGATTGGCAGGAAGTCTTAGCCATGCGGCAAGCAAAGGAATCAGATCCAAGTATAGTAACCAAGTTTGGTTGCAACAGAGAAAGGGAAACAGGAACCATAACTGAGATTAAGGATGCTCGAATATTTTGCAAGTACAAGAGAGGCTTCCAGTTATTGGAAGAGAAGTTGACCACGACTACAGTCCTAACCCCTCTTGAGAGACTAGAGGGTTAGGGTATTATTGTAACACGTTGGGTGTTGGGCTAGGTTGTGACTTTGCAACACGATAAGGTTAGAGCTTATGTTTCCCGGCGGTTAGGGAAGCAAGAAAGGAATTACGTTACTCACGATTTAGAGTCGGCGGCAGTTGATCGTACCTTGAAGATTTGGAGGCAATTTCCTTATATAGATTTCATGTGGATATTTGCGTAGACCACAGGAAACTCCGGTATACCTTCGCATCGAGGCGGTGAATTTGCGGCAGAGACGGTGGTTGGAGCTACTTAAGGATTGTGATATTGATATCCTATACCACCCAGGGAAGGCCAATGTAGTTGCAGATGTCCTTAGTCGCAGATTGATGGGTAGTCTGTCGGGGGTGCAACCAGGGAAGAAGGACATGGTCCGAGAGTTACACCAGTTAGCAAGCCTTGGGGTTCATTTGGTTGATTCCGTTAGTAACGGAATTCGGGTTCGAGAGGTCGCCGAGTCTTCCATCGTCGGGGAGGTGAAGAGGCGACAGTATGAGGATCCGATTTTGGTACGGTACCGAGATGCAGCTCTCCAGGAAGAGAAGAGTCTATTTGAGGTAGCACCGGATGGGGTGCTAAGATTCGAGGGCCGGTTGTGTGTTCCCGATGTGACAGGACTTCACGCCAGATTCTCGGGAGGCACACGCGGTGCTCGTTATTCGATTCATCCGGGTCGACTAAGATGTACCATGACCTCAGTGTGCATGTATTGGTGGATGGTTTGAAGAGGACGTGGCGGTTTTGTTGCCCAAAGGTCCTAATTATCGCCAGTTAAGGTTGAGCACCGAAGCGGTGGTCACATGTGCTATTGATTTCCGATGTGGAAATGGGAGGTGGTCAACATGGACTTATTACGGTTACCTCGCACCTGCAGGAGACATGATTCCATTTGGGTGATTGTTGACAGTCGATTTAAATCAGCCCACTTTCTTCCATCAGACGACGTTTACCGAGGACTATGCCGATTATATATTAGAAAGATTGTGAGATTGCACGGAGTCCGGTGTCGATTATATCGAATAGAGGAGCCCGGTTCACGCTAACTCGGAGGTCTTTCCGAAGGGATTAGGGACACAGTGAGTCTCAAAGACGGCGTTTCATCCTCGTGACGGACGGACGCCGAGCGCACTATCCGCACACTCGAGGATATCTGCGGGCTTGTGTTATTGATTTCGGGGTAGCTAGGAGGATCATTTACCTCTTGGAGTTTGCTTATAACAACGGCTACCATTCTAGTGTTCGGATGGCGCGCATGAGGCCTTATACGAGAGGAAGTGCAGTCACCGATAGGTTGGTTTGAAGTGGGAGAAGTGCGATTAATCGGGCGGATTTGGTTCAAGAGCGATGGTAAGGTGAAGCTTATCCAGAGCGGTTATTGGCAGCCCAGTCGGCGAAATCATATGCAGATCATCGGCGTCGACACTTAGAGTTTGAGGTTAATGATTGGGTCTTTACGAAAGTGTCACCGTGAAGGGTGTGATGAGATTTGGGAGGAAAGGGAAACTCACCAAGGTACATTGGCGTGATCGATTGTCCAAGAGTGGGCAAGGTTACCTATGAGTTGGATCCGCCGTCCGATCTTGGCGGTACATCCGCTTTTTCACGTGTTCATGTTACGGAAATGCGTTGGAAATCCATCTAGAGTGCACCGATTCAGATATCCAGTGTGAGAGGAGTTGTCGTATGAGAGAGTCCCATAGCGATACTCGATCGTCAAGTTAGACGACTCGGACGAAGGAGGTGGCTTCCGTCAAGGTTTTATGGCGAACGAGCGATGAGGAGATGGCGTGGAAGCGGAGGATGATATGATGAAGAAATACCCACACTTATTCCCTATACCTCCAGGTAACCCCCCTTTCCTACTGATTGGTGTTAATGTGGTTGATTATGCTTGAGTAATGTTGTGGCTCGGGGAGCATTCTTATTTGCTAAGGAATAGTTAAGAAGATATGTCGATATTGTGATTTGAGTAAGCCTAGAAGGAACATTCGGGACGAATGTTTCTAAGGGGGGGAGAATGTTATACCTCGTGGTTCAGGCCGTGCGTATGGGGCCATGCGGAAGGAGTTAGGACTCGAAATCAGAAAACTTCGGTCAGGGGCCTCGGGCATGGCCGAGGCAGGCGCCGCGCTCCAAGCTGGAAATTCATGGCCGCGGCGCCGGAAATCAGGGCCGCGGCGCCTAAAGTTCCGAGAGTCCGCAGGAGTTGCGGCGCCGCGGCGCCGGGATGCAGGGCCGCGGCGCCGAGGCGGGAATTTTGGGCGGAAAAACTTAGAAAGTCTGATTTTTGTTTTAAAAGAGGCCATGGGAGGGTGACAAGTGTCCCCCCCCATCTGATTTCTGCTACATGCACTATATTGACCAAGACTTGGTCATTTCTTTCAACATTTCATCTCTACACTCCATCTCTCTCTAAGTTAAAAGGCTCATCCTTCTCTCTAAATTCCCAAGAGGAATTCTAGCCTAAGGGAAATCTGAAAAGTGTAATAGGAAGGAAAGGTTATTACAAGCTTGTGAAGACTATTGTGGTGGTGTTCTTGGAGAAAAGGCTAGCAAGGTGTTGGAATAAGTTTGGCTAAAACTTAAGGTAACCTTTCTTCTCTTGTAGTTGGTATTGGGTGTTGCATGTTTAATAGGAAGAACTTGTAGTTGGAAAAATGCACTTAGAGTAGTTGCATGTAAGAAATGGGGTTGATTATGAAAGAATTGATTAGGGGGATATTATGAGCATGTTGTTGCCTAAATACTACATTAGACTTGTTGGGTTAGTTGGTGTAACTTGTGGGGCTGAATTTTACACACCAAAGTTTAGGTGTGTAATCCCCTTGGTGTTGGTTGGTTGTTGAGCCTTAAACATGGCATTTGAGCATTAAAAATCGACCTTGGAAAAGGTGGCATGTATGTAGAAACAAAGGAAACGCTGCCCAATTTTCCGTAGGAAATCGGTGACTTTAACTTGGGAAAATTCTGCATTGTATTTAGAGCTTGATAAACGTATTGTGGTCATTTTAGGTTGACATACTACGTGCGGTAAATTGGACTTAGCTTGTGGATTGACCGAAGAGGTATGTGGAGCTTTCCTATCTCTTGAGCATGATTAGTTGTACCTATGTAGTACGGTAGACGTACATGATTTGGAAATCTTCGTTTGTTATAAGTATTTGATACTTGCTTCGTTTTAAAAGAAAAGTATAAAAATCCCTTGGATTTAAGGGAATGTGTTTTACTATTGTTTAACTCTAATATAACGGCTTTATGGGGAGTTGGTTATATTAGTTTGTGAAAGTTTAATGGAGAAAGGTTTTGATGTTTTGAACTTGTGGAAGGAAAAGGGTTTAAGGCATGAATTGCCTAAGGTTTTACAAGAAATGAAGTCACTTAATTTAGAAGCTTGAGATAGTTTTAAAAGGAAATGTGACTTGTTTTGAAAAGAAATTGTAACTTGATACTATGGTGATTAGTATCTTGGAATTTTTCTATAAAAAGGAGTTATTTCTTAAAAGGTTAGAAGTACATGGTACTTGGGTTAAATTCCCGGATTTTCTATTAAAAGACATGTTGGTGCCTTAGGTATACTAAAATGAGAGGATATATTAATAATGTTAATAAGAAGTTAGGTGATTTCTTAACTTGCTTATGTTATGATATGATAGGCAGGTAGTGCTTATGTTATGATATGATAGGCCGGTAGTGCTTATGTTATGATATGATAGGCCGGTAGTGCTTATGTTATGATATGATAGGCCGGTAGTGCTTATGTTATGATATGATGAGCCGGTAGTGCTTATGTTATGATATGATAGGCCGGTAGTGCTTATGTTATGATATGATAAAGGGCGGTGCTTATGTTATGATATGATAGCGGTAGTGCTTATGTATGTATGATAGCGGATGAGTGTGTTATATATATTATTACGTAAACCCGGGTTATTCTTGTTATTTCCTTTGACATACCGACGCGATGGGTGGCCCAGGGTATGCTCCAATAGGATGGTTTACTATTTATGCCATGGATTTGCTACCCATGACGCGAGCGCGCTTGTACTACGCGGATCGGACCATAGGATCCATGCGGGTGAAATAGTCCCACGCGAGCACGCTGATGGTACTCATGCGGATCCACGGGATCCATGCGGGTGAAATAGTCCGTGCGGGTGAAATAGTCCTACGACGAGCGATGACCTCACGCGGTCCACAGGACCTATGCGGGTGAAATAGTCCCGCGAGTAGGATTGCTTAATGATACTACGCGCAGGTACCTGCTTTGATCGTGAGCCTCCTATTTTTACGCTATAAAACTTATACTTGTTACTCTCATTGTTAGTAAGGCACGGCAAGGTAAACCGATTTTCGCCTATAACTCCAAATTATATTTTGACTTATGATATTATTACAGATTTTCCGCCGCATATTTGGTACATGTTGTACTAACCTCCTCGGGGCTGCGTTCATGCCGCAGTTGAGGTTCATAACTGGCGATCCGCACTCTTAGGATCACGGTTCGGTTCTAAGGGCTCCATTTCTCCGAGGCCTCGCTTTTAGTACGACTCCACGAGGTGGTAGACTTTTGTACATTCGTGGTATGGCGGGCCCCTCCGTCCATAGTGTTATTCATTCTTAGAGGCCTGTAGTCTTGTCAGAACTTGGTTCGTTAAGGATGTAACTGTTTGGTTTATGTACTTTTGGGTTAGCCATTTTGGGCTAGACTATTCTATATCATAATGGTTGTTTATCTTGAGTTTATATTCCGCTGGTTTTCTCTGATGTTGTGTCACTAGGGTGCCCGGGTTAAGGCACCGGTCACGGGTCCGGGTTCGGGTCGTGACATTTGAGTCTACACACATTGGGGACAATGTGTGATTTAAGTTTGGGGGTGTTTTATTTGTGTCTTGTTATGTTTCATTTAAGTCTTTTTAATTGTTTTGTGTTTATTTTGAGTGTTTTATTTGTGTCTTGTTATGTTTCATTTAAGTCTTTTTAATTGTTTTGTGTTTATTTTGAGTCACAATTTTTTTCTTCTTTTGAGTCATAATTGCCCGTCAAAGATCATGTATGCTGTAGTTGCTAGAAACACCTAGTGAAGTAAGGTGGAATAATGTAATGGAATTGAAGCAACTATCTAAACACCTAGGTTAGATATGCCAAAAACTCACAAAATCTGTCTATTTGAAGTTTCTTGCTTAAATTATGCATGCTAAATGATGAAAACCTATGTGTTATGATTGCTTGTTATTTGAGGCAAAATAGTTAGGATATGCATGTTAGGGAGATGACTCAGACATTTCTTTGATAGCCAATTCTTACCACTCTTTTCTATCCCGGACTTTAAAAGTATCCCTAGTCAGCCCCATTGAGCCTAAAAATTGAAACTTCTTCTTTGACACCCTATATTCCCACAAATTGTGCCATAAGTAAAAATATGAAATAGTGGAATAAATTGTGTTAAAAAAGAGACAAAAAGAGTGAATGAACTTGTTGCACCCCAATTAAAAAGTAATGGGAAATAGGCAAAAGCCTAAGTTTGGGGGTGCTTGTCATTATTATATACTTCACTCTCCCAAAACAAAAAAGGGAAAAGATAGAATCGAAGTGAAGGAAAGAACAAAAAGAAAAGGGAAATACTGAAAAGCTAAAGAGCTTATGGTACAAAAAATGAGCCTAAATGCCTATTTTTACCAACCCCTACCTAAAGCCTACATTACAACCCTTAAAGTCCTGAAGATCTCTTTTATGCATATCCAGAATTAGTGGAGAATAGTAAGTAAGCATGCCATAGGAATTCTTGAATTTATATGTATGATTTAGTATATTGAACTCCATTAAACATGATGAATATGAGTTTGCGAAATATCTAGCTTAATGTGTTTAGTGTGCTAAAACTTTATGATATATGTTCCTGCATATTATTCTGCTAACCTTAATGTTTTTCTAGATAACACTAATGCAGCAAAAGTGATCAATGTCAGTGAGTCTTTTATTTTCGTTTCTTTGAGTCCTTATTTCTTTCTTTCTATCTTTGCTCGAGGGCGAGCAAATGTTAAGTTTGGAGGTATATGATCGGTGTATTTTATATACACTTTTTGAGTCAGTTTTAGTTAGTCTTTTGTCCCTTTTTGTACAAATAAGTGTCGTATTAGGATAATTTTCCTTTCTTTTGAGTCAAAGTGGTTAAAATGGCCAAATGACGAAAAATGAGCTAAAAGAGGACAAAAGTGGAAGTTCCAGAGCTTGAAAACAGAGAAATTGGCGAACGAGGCAGAAACCCGACAGCGGCGCCCCGCAGAAGCGGGTCGCGCGCTAATCATCAGAGAGGCTGCAGAGGTTCCAGCAGCGCGCCACGCATGCAGAGAGACTGGCCGCGCGCCAAATCACCCGGCATCGCAGGTTCCGGCCGGCGCCGAAGCGTGGCGCTGGCGCCGACGCGGGAAAATTAGGTTTTTAGACGATTTTCTGGGCCAGTCCTGAAGAAAAAGTTTGAGGCAATTTTCAACCTATAAAAGGGAAACCCTAGGCAGTTCTAAAGAGTTCCCTTTCTTGCACAACTCAAGGATTCTTGCTTTGAAGATTGGAGACCTTAAACTTAGTAATTTTCTTTTCTTTTCTTTTCTTTATTTCAGTTTTGTATGATGAACCTTGAATTAGTTCTTGTCATGTCAATGGCTAGGAACTAATTCTTTTATAGGGCTTTCCATGTTGATTCACTAGAAACTTATGTTATGAACTAATGCATGTCTATGGTTATTCTTCTTCTTGTTGAGATTTATCCAATAATTGCTTTGAATGCTTGGTAATTAATTGACAACTAATTATCATTATATGATTTCTAATCAAACTTCGAAAGGAGGAGGTTGTGAATATGCTGTAAGTTGGGTAGACATATTTTGGATTGGGGATGAAAATACCTCAATTATTTATGTAGCGTTAATGAGAGGCTTAACAACCCTAATTTTACGCATGGTGCGCGACGGTTAACTAGGTTTTTGTGCTTAATCCTCCTATAGAGTTATCCTTATCACCGAAAGGTAGAAAGGTGCAATACTGGGGTTGAGTGTTTATATATCCTTAACGGGAATATAAAACGATTTCGTAAACCTGCTAGCTCCGAGAGAAGAAAACCATAATTCATTGCATTGATAAATAACATAAGCGGATAGTTGAGGAGACATGGAAGCCCTATTCACATCACAACTGAAGTAACACATTAGTTAAATTAGTCTTTATAATTCTTAGTTATAAACAACAAAATCAAATATCAATTGCCAAATAGATACCAAAAGATAGATAGTTGGTACTTGAACCCTAATCCTTGTGGACGATATTCGGTCTTACCAAGACTATATTACTTGTCACGATAACGTGCACTTGCGTTAAAGTGTGTGCATCTTTTCGCGCATCACTATGCAACGACGAATATCTGCATCACGTCTATGCAACGACGCCATTTTATGTGAGCCTATGCAACGACTTCATCTATGTTTCATCTATGCAACGACGAACATCTGCATCACGTCTATGCAACGACACCATCTCATTTAAGCCTATGCAACGGCTTCATCCATGTTTCGTCTATGCAACGACGAGCATCTGCATCGCGTCTATGCAACGACGCCATTTCATGTGAGCCTATGCAACAACTTCATCTATGTTTCGTCTATGCAACGACTAACATCTGCATCACGTCTATGCAACGACGTCATTTCATCAAAGTCTATGCAACGGCTTCATATATGTTTCGTCTATGCAACGACGAGCATGACGGGTTTAACAGAAAGCAGCAGTCATAAAATTTATCAGGGATAAACTCAGGGAAATAAAAGGTGATCCACAACTGAAAGAACCACAAGGGACTCGTGCTAGAGGACCAAGCAAAAAAATCGGCATCACCTCCTCATACTGGCTAGTGGATTTAGTGGGTGATTCGGTGGCTAACATAGGGGGTCATGTTTATTTTTCTTATACTATAAATGTAGTAATAATTTGTACAGAATACACACAATCAATCAATCAAAACAACTGATTTTACATAGCTTTATTTTATCTTTATCGCTTTTACTACAATTTAGATGTGTTTATATTTCTTACTGAAAGTATATTTATATTCTAGAGACAATCTGTATTAGGACAAATGTACTTTATACACATTCGTATTTTATTAATGAAGATTATTTTTTTGGCATTTGCAATTATTGAATTATTATTTGATTGTTTATGATATCTATAATATGCATCCTAGAGGTTACGTGGTTATTAATTGTGTGAGATATTAATATTATAATGTAGCCTTAAATCAGCCTCAACTAATGATTATCGAAAATGGGATATCGCTGATATGTGATAAGTCGACATGTGATTTGCATCATATCTTTAGAGGATGTAGTATGTCTCACCTGCTACGAGTTATGATAGCTCATGATGGACACATGGATACTTTGGAAGTATTGGTATACACTGCTGATATACCGTTTGTTATGTATGTCTAAAGTATGATCAGTGTGTGGGAGATAGAAGTCCTTAGACTTGAGGTCGATACGCATCTTGTCTACATAGTAATATACTTTGATCATGTCCTAAGCTCAAATGCCTTATAGGTTGAGATACGACTTGTATTGGATATATTGCAAAGTAAATTAAAGGTAGTAGTTGAGCCAATATTACGATTCATTCCTCGGATGTATATTCAAGAGAGCACTCAACTTCTCAGTGATATTAGGTTGACTAAGTCGTTGGCCAACGCAGTAGACATATATATGATATGATCTTGTTGTCAACTAATATAAATGAGATATAATGATCGAGCCATTTTGATAGACACTTGACAGATCCTAGGCTTGATCGAGTGTGTCGTGAATGAAAGGATTTTATCTTCCCACATAGAGGTTCAATTTATCAGATTCGTGTAGCTATACTTCACATATTGAGTTCGTCTTCTGGCGCCGTCTAGGAGTTCCGAGTAGACTCTAATGTGATTAATGTCGATATGTGAAGGCCTATAGGGTAACACTAAGTCAATTGTTCCGTCAATATAAGGATATAATAAGAGAGAATATAAATGTTGGATTTATGATCGATACATTTGAAATAATAATGATTATTTAATTAAGTTGAGATTGAATTTTGGATTTAATTAAAATAGAAATGAGGCAAAATTATATTAGGGCCGCGACGCCTAAGGCGCCGCGGCGCCACCCATTTAGAGCCGCGGCGTCGCCAATCCAGTGGGCAGTCCGACTGACCCACTTTGCCTCGTTTTCTGGGCCTGGCCCACGCGGGAACCGTAACTGCGTTTTACACACCTATAAATAGAGGGTTCTATCATTATTTTATTACACTTAATTCACAAAGATTATTCTCTCCCGAAACTCTGCCAGATTTCCTAGATTTCTGAAAGTGTAATTACATCACAGTTCTTGAAACTTGCATTCGAGGAACAATTGTGTGCTCACCCTCGGATTACACTTGAAGATTCCAGATTTGCAAAACCGTAAGTTTTCGATCGAATTATTACGGTTAACATTCTACATGTTGTATGTTTGCTTTATCATTACATAATCATCCTGCAGTTCGTTGTCTTGTTGGGTTTGAAACTTAAATTTTAAATTTCACTGCGTACACGAACCCAACAAAACCCTACACTTATAACCTAGTTTACTCAATCACCATCATAACGCTTGGAGTAGTTGGGAAACCCATTGCTGAAAGTTAGAGTTTCGCTTTCAACCGAAATCGCTTAATTAAGGAATCAATTTGTCATCTGGTTTCGTTAGCCGATTGACGGCAGACATTTCGGAGGGAAACATTGAACTTAAACTGACCATTGTGGTTCTTCGCTTCGTTCTTCTTTTTTGTAATTGTTCTCGTCCCAATTTTAAGGTTTAGAATGTGTGCACTTCAAAAGGCACCAGTAATTATTCTGCCTTTTTGTCACATCCTGTTTCATGTTGTGTGTTGTAATTGCTACTATAGTATGAACTTGTTAGGGGAATTTTGTTGTCTGCTTTTACGTTAATAGTCTTTTACTCTTTTAGAAGAGAGTACACAAAACCAAGTTTTGTGTAGAATGATTGTCTATTATATGAAGACGTATGCTTAAGCAAGTGTGAAACTGATACTGTAATGGTATATTGATGTTGCTTTATCTTAACCTTTTTAGTCTCTAAAAGGAAAGTGCTTAAAAGTGTTTCCATGTTACTTTTTTATTGTTGAGTCCTTAAAAACATCGAAGTTTATGATTGATTCGAGATAGCTTCGGTAATTGTCAGGGAAGGGTCAGATTTAATGCGATTTTGCTATCACTTTGACATAATTCAAAATCTTCTAGTAGTGCTTTGAAATTCGAGTCTGCTGTTTTTTAGTCTAGTCTTATTTATTTCGACATGGAAGCTAAAATATCATGGGGATGTAAGTTGCTTGAATCAAAGAAGCTTATTCTTAAACTAATCTTCTACTTATTAGGAGGTTTATAATTATGTGCAAAAGTGAGCATTCTCAGCATGGTATCAACATAATTTGGTCCAAGTAGATTGTAGAGTAACTAGAACTGAATCTAGAATGTACTTTCTGAAAGTATATACGTACTAAAGACAAATCATTTTAGGGACAAATGTACTTGAATACATTTATATTATTAATGAGATTAATATATTATGGTTTTTGCAATTACTGAATTATTATTTGATTGTTTGTATTATTCATTAATGTGCATCCTTTGAGCTTACGTTGTCATTGATAGAGTGATATATCAATGATATATTATAAGTCGACATGTGGTCTGCATCACATTTTTAGAGAATGTAGTATGTTTCACTTACTACTAGTAATGATTGCTAGTGATGGACACATGGATACTCTTAGAGGGTATTGACAAACCCTGCTGATAAACTATTTGTTATACATGTCTAGAGTATTATCAGCATGTGGGAGATAGAGGTCCTTTGACTTGAGGTCAATACGCACTGGTTTGTAGACTAATGTACTTTGATCTTGTCCTAATCTTAAATTCCTTATAGGATAAGATATGACTTGAATTGGGTACATTGTGATACAGACTAAGGTGGTATTTGAACCAAGAATAAGATTCATTCCCTCGATTAGATATTCGAGAGAACACTCAGCTTCTCAGTGATATTAGGTCGACCAAGTCATTGACCAATGCAAGAGACATATTTGAGATGTGATCTAGTTGTCGACTAATATAGATTAGATAAAGTGATCAAGTCATTTGGATAGACACTTGACAAATCCTAAGTTTGATCGAGTGTGTCGGGAATAAAATGAATTTATCATCCCACATAGAGGTTATGTTTACTAAGAGTCATGTAAACATTCTTCACATATTGAGTTCGTCATGTGGCGCAGTCTAGGAGTTCCGTGTGAACCTTAATTTGATTAAGTATCGATGTGTGAAGGCCTAAAGTGTCACACTAAGTCGATTGTCTTTTTGGTCTAAGAGTTTATTGAGAGAATATAAAATATTCGATTTAGAATCGAGATATTTTAACCAATAATAAATTATGGGATAATTTCCATTTGATGGAAATTATTTAATTAAGTCAAAATTAAATTTTGGATTTAATTGAAATTAAAACGTGCAGAAATATTAAAACAAGGGGTAGTGCCGCGGTGCCCTGGAGGCTGAGCCGTGGCGCCGGTACGGCAGTGGGCCCAGTCCGACTGGCCCACTGCAACTCGGATTTGGATCAGGTTTTTAAGCCTAATCCCAGTCTGATTTGTATCCTAACCTCCCCTATATATTCAGCACTTAACCCCATTATTTGGTTACTGAATTTTACACTAAATTCTTACTTTCTGAACTCAGAGTTCAGAGATTAAAATCGTCTCAAATCTCTGCCAAGATTTCCTAGCTTTCCTGACAGAGGGATATACCAAAGCAAGGCTTGCACCCGAGCATACAATCGCGTACGCACCTTTTAGTAGAGACTGCAAAACATAAACTGTAAGTTTTCTTTGTGTCTTGCAGATTTCAATTGTAACATAATCATACCAGACGACTTTGTTGGGACAAGTAAGTTAACAATTTTTTTTAAACTTCCGTTGTGCCTTACTTATGTGATTTAGACCCAACAAAACCCTACAGTGGTATCAGAGCCCAGGTTGGTTCAATGGTTACATAACAATTGAAAGACGTGATAATATGGGTTAAGCGTAAATTTGATTTTAATCCGAATTAAACCAAGGCTACTTAAAATATGACATACTTTGACTTAGCATTAACCTTTGTAATCACCCTAAATTATCAACTACGCTAAATCAAGGAAGTCATTCCGTTCTAGCACGAACTGAGCCTTGTGCAGAAATCAGTTCATTGCGAACATGGTGCACGACGAAGAACGTGTAGGAATGGATGGTCGACATGTGCGTTATTGATAATGGTGGGTGGTAGTAAAGGACCCGTAATCTGAACCCTAAATTAGATTTGTGAGCCTAAGTCTTCAAGACTTTGTTTTATAACATGTGCACAAACCAAGTGGATGGGGACCCATGTGGACCACTTGTCCACTTGTCTTCTCTTCACTTAAACTATCTCCCACACTTAGCCAATCTTGAAATACATATACATATATATAATTAGAGTTTTGTTACACAAGTGGGGAGGGACACATGTCACCCTCTTATTCGCCTATAATTCTCTTCACAAAAGATAATCCAACACTTAGCCAAATCTCACTATTTTCGATGGAACCATGTCGGAGCGCTGTGGTGCCGGTCACGATAATTATCAGGGGTCGTGATTAAAACCTTCATTTAAAATTCAGATCTTACTGAAACTGAAGCGCCGCAACCCTAATTCACAGAAACAGAAACCAAAAGTTTCTGCCCGTTAAGCGTCGCGACTCCATGGTGGAGCGTCGCGGAGCCTGACGTCCAGAAACTTAAAAATCTCAGTTTTCGAAATTTAATCCATGATTATTATTACACAGTATGTTGGTATACTGTTTACGTGCAAAATGATCGTCATTTACTTTACTAAGTTTTAGAGTCCGCAAATCATGTTTGGGTAGGCGGCGCCCAAAACTAGTCTAGAGTCCGCAATTCATGCTTGGGTAGGCGGCGCCCAAAACTAGTTTAGAGTCCGCAATCATGCTTGGGTAGGCGGCGCCCAAATACATGTTTAAATGCTTTGAGTAATGTTTGAAACATATAATAGTTGATCTTGAATATAACCCTGAATTAAAATGTTCCCCAAAGTTTAATACAAGTCTCATTTAAAATGAACGCTTCATCCGTTATAATTGATTGTGGTGCAAAATCATTTTCGGCGAGATGAGTATTTATACCCCAGCATTTGCTCTAAGTCTTCTAGGACTCAGACCCTTTCATAGATGCATATAAATGTTGTAGTAGGTGATAAACCTTCGTGAGTATTTACACCCAGTGTTTGCTCGATGAAGGCAAAGCCAACTTAGATACATAATTACAGTCCCATAACGGGGTTGGATTGCTAGGCTATCTTGGCGCCCCAGTGTCGGACAACCGAGGGACGCATATCGTATTATTTAGTACATTCGGTCAACCAAGAGTTGCAAATTATTTGTAATTGGTTTAGAGACCTACCAGATCATGTTGTTGAGGTTATCAGCCTCAGCAAACGCGGAGACAACATGAGTCTGGATCTTAGTCCATTATGACCGTATTTGATATGAGTCTGTATTCTTTCATGGGGTAAAAGTGTATGTTCAAAATAATGGGAGCTAATTAAACTAAAGACCATGTTAGTTAGTTAACGAATGTGTTCAATAGAAATTATGTTAGAATGTTAATTTCAAGTCTATCGTTTCTTCAGTTACCATGTCGAATCTGTCACTTAAAATGTTGGTTGAAACAAACAAGCTGAATGAAGCCAATTTTCCTGACTGGTTACGAAATTTGCATTTGGTGTTGCGATTAGAAAAGATTGAGTATGTATTCGATACATCACTCCCTACAGTCCCTTTTGAAGATTTTGAAGCATACGCCCTGTTTGACAAGGCATCCTATCAGAAATATCTTGATTATGCTATTGCGGCACAATGTGTCATGTTATCTTCTATGACTCCAGAGTTACAAAGACAACATGAAAATATGGGCCCTAACGAGATGCTGGAACATCTGAAGAGTCTCTATGACTCAAAGTCTCAGACTATGGAGTATGAGCTGCTAAGAGATCTCTTCAAATATAAGCTGAACGAATGGGGCTAGGTGTCACAACATGTTTTGAAGATGATTGGGTTGATAGAGAGATTAGCTTCAATTGGAACGAAGCTGCCCGTAACAGTTTCTGCCAACCTAATCTTGAATTCTCTTCCTGTTTCATTTGAGAACTTTATTGTGAATTACAACATGAATGGAACTAAGGTGAATCTCCCAGAGCTTCATAATATGTTGAAGACCTTCGAATCTTCCACCTCCAAAGGTAACTATGTGCTCATGGTGGGCTCATCTAGAAAGTTCAAGCCTAAGGGTAAGAATGTGCAGAAGAAGAAGAAGAGTAAGCGGTTGCTGCCACACCCACGACTATGAAACCTCGAAGTGTTGTTCAAAAGAAGTCCAAGATAGCTGCTGATGTTTGCCTCAATTGCAAGAGAAAGTGGCATTGGAAGAAGAAATGTACAACCCTAGGGAGAGACAAAGCACAAAGTGCTTCTGGCCCTGCTAGACAAGGTATGTTTGTTATTGAAATAAATATCTCTATAACTAATTCATACTATTGAGTATTAGATACCTCTTGTGGCTCACACATTTGTAACAATGTGCAGGGGCTAATTGACACCAGAAAGGTTGGACCTTGGGAAGTAGATCTACGCATTGGAAACAGAGCAAGAGTTGATGTTGAACGCGTGGGGACTTATATACTAGATTTACCTTCAGACTTTTGTTTAGAACTCAATAATTGTTATTTTGTTCCCTCGTTAACGAGGAAAAATATTTTTGTCCCTATGTTAGACATTGAGGGGGTTTCCTCATTTATTACCAATGGAAATTATGTTTTGTCTTATAATGGTTTTATTTGTGGAAATGCATCGTGTGGATGGATTATATGTTTTAAACTGTAGCCATGAAATTTTCAATATTCAAAATAAACGAGCTAAAATAAGTAATCCAAGAAATCTCACCTACTTATGGCACTGCAGACTTGGTCACATCAATGAATCAAGGATAGCAATATTGAGGAAATTAAATTACCTAGAACCATTTGACTTAGAATCATATGGTAACTGTGAATCTTGCTTAAGAGGAAAGATGACAACCAAATCACTTTCTGGGAAAGGGGTGCGTGCCAAAGAGGTGCTTGAGTTAGTCCATACTGATGTATGTGGGTCGTTTTCAACTCAAGATAAGGAAGACTTTCTTTATTTCATCACTTTTACAGACGATTTCTCAAGGTTTGGGCATGTGTATATTATGAAACATAAGTCTGAAGCTTTTGAGAAATTCATGGAGTACAAGTCAGAAGTAGAGAAGCAACTTGAAACAAGTATCAAAACCCTTCGATCAGATCGAGGAGGTGAATACTTAAATAAAGAATTTCTAGATTACTTGAAGCTTCATGGAGTTCGATCACAATGGACCCCTCCCGAAATGCCACAAATGAATGGTGTTGCTGAGAGGATAAATCGAACCTTATTAGATATGGTTAGATCCATGATGATCTTCTCAGCTCTACCAACATATCTATGGGGATATGCATTACAAAGCTCAATCTATATTTTGAACAGAGTTCCTTCAAATTCAGTAGATAAAACTCCATAGTTATGGAACGGCAAGAAGCCAACACTTAGACACATGCGACCCTGGGGGTGTCCTGCATATGTAAAGAAGTTGCTTACTGATAAATTGGAATCTAAAAGTGAGAAGTATTATTTTGTGGGGTATCCTAAGGAAACAAGGGGATATTACTTTTATCTTCCTGGCGAACATAAGATTATTGTTTCCAGAAATGCAACTTTCCTTGAAGAAGACTATGTCTAAAAGGAACAGAGTTACTACAAGATAAAACTTGAAGAAATTCAGGAAGTGAAAAATAATATAGAGGATGAACCCTTGTCCAATGACCTAGGCAAAGATTCAGTGGGAGTATTTGATGATGATTGGGTACTTAGAGTACGCCCTTCAGCCAGTGGCAGTGATGTGAGGGATAATGCATAAATACAAGACTCTCATACACAACCAATGGAAGATGAAACAATGGTTGTGCATCATCCAATTCAAAATGATATTCCTGAAAGCTCTCAAGGTGCTGGATTGTCCAACACATAAGCACCTTCTCACAATCAAAATACAACAAACACTGAAACGCAGAATATTCAACTCCGTAGGCCCACTAGGACTTATCGTGCACCTGAAAGACTTAACCTCCTTGTTGAAACACACAATGAGATAGATATTATGATTATCCTACTACCTACAACGAAACAATATTAGACATTGATTCACAAAGATGACAAGAAGCCATGAAATCCGAAATGAAATCCATGTACATAAATCAAGTATGGAACTTGGTTGATTTGCCAATAGGGGGTTAGACTCATAGGATGCAAGTGAGTCTTTAAGAAGAAGATTGATGCATATGGAAAAGTACAAACTTATAAAGAAATATTGATGGCTAAAGGTTATAATCAACGGCATAGGGCCGATTATGACGAAACCTTTTTCACATGTTGCAAAGATTAAGTCCATTCGGATTTTGCTTGCAATAGTTGCATACTATGATTATGATATTTGGAAAATGGATGTTAAAACTGTCTTCCTCAATGGTAATCTAATTGAGGAGGTGTATATGATACAGCCAGAGGGTTTTACATCCAAAACTTAACCCAAAGTAGTATGCAAGCTACAGAAGTCCATTTATGTACTTAAGCAAGCCTCAAGGAGTTGGAATATTTTCTTTGACAAATCAGTCAAATCGTTTGACTTTGTTAGAAGCAAAGAAGACTCATGCGTTTATAGCAAACACACATATGAGAGTATTTTATTCATTATCATATATGTAGATGATATATTGATAATGGAAGATAATAAAACTCTCATGCAATCAATCAAGAAATGGTTATCCAGCACCTTCATGATAAAGGACTTGGGTAAAGCCTGCTACATTATTGAAATTAGGATCTACAGAGATAGACCTAATAGATTGTTAGGGATGTCACATTCCGTATACATAGACAAAGTGCTAAAACGTTTCTCTATGAAGAATTCCAAAAATGGAAATCTTTCTATAGGTCAAGGCATCAAGTTATCAAGTTATCAAATATGCATAGTCCTTCTACTATTGCAGAACTTGAACGCATGAAGAGGATACCATATGCTTTAGCTATAGGATTAATCATGTATTCCATGACCTGTATGAGGCCAGATGTGTCCTATGCACTTAGCATGACTTGCAAATTCCAGCAGGATCCTGGGGAGGAACACTGGAAAACAGTCAAGAGTATTCTTAAGTATCTTAGATGAACTAAAGAATATTTCTTAGTCTATGATGGACAATAAAAGCTAATAGCTACTGGTTACACTGATGTTAGCTTGACTTCAAGTCTCAGTCTGGTTATGCCTTTATTTTAAATGGTGGAATTGTGAGTTGGAAAAGTTTCAAACAAGCTACAACTGCTGATTCAACTACTGAGGTCGAGTACATTGCTGGATCGAAAGCTAGTAAGGAAACTATCGCAATATCTGAGTTCTTAAAAGAAATAAGGGTTGTTCCAACTGCCACTTGTCCAATAACGATTTATTGTGACAACACTGACGCGATTGCGCAAGCTAAGGAACCAAGATCAACGAACAGAAATAAGCATGTACCAAGGAAATACCACATACTTAGAGAGATGGTGGAGACTGAAGAAATAGAGTTAGACTATGTTCCCACATATGAAAATCTAGCAGACCCATGTACTAAACCATAAGCATAGTCAAGCATAATGGTTATTTCGAAAACATGGACATTAGATACGTTGAAGATTGGCTCTAAGCCAAGTGGGAGATTGAAAGTATATATGTCCGAGAGACAATCATTTTAGGGACAAATGTACTTGAATACATTCATATTATTAATGAGATTAATATATTATGGTTTTTGCAATTACTGAATTATTATTTGATTGTTTGTATTATTCATTAATGTGCATCCCTTGAGCTTACGTTGTCATTGATAAGGTGAGATATTAATGATAGAGAGTAGTTCTTAAAGTAGCCTCGACTGGTGATCATTGAGAATGAGATATCAATGATATATTATATGTCGACATGTGGTCTGCATCACATTCTTAGAGCATGTAGTATGTCTCACTTACTACTAGTAATGATTGCTAGTGATAGACACATGGATACTCTTAGAGGGTATTGACATACCCTGCTGATAAACTATTTGTTATACATGTCTAGAGTATTATCAGCATGTGGGAGATAGAGGTCATTTGACTCGAGGTCAATACGCACATGATTTGTAGAGTAATGTACTTTGATCCTGTCATAAGCTTAAATTCCTTATAGGATAAGACATGGCTTGAATTGGGTACATTACGATACAGACTAATGTGGTAGTTTAACCAAGAATAGGATTCATTCCTTGATTAGATATTCGAGAGAACACTCAGCTTCTCAGTGATATTAGGTCGACCAAGTCATTGACCAATGCAAGAGACATATTTGAGATGTGATCTAGTTGTCGACTAATATAGATGAGATAAAGTTATCAAGCCATTGGATAGACACTTGGAAAATCCTAAGCTTGATCGAGTGTGTCACGAATGAAAGAAATTTATCATCCCACATAGAGGTTATGTTTACTAAGAGTCTTGTAAACGTTCTTCACATATTGAGTTCGTCATGTGGCGCAGTCTAGGAGTTTTGTGTGAACCTTAATTTGATTAAGTGTCGATGTATGAAGGCCTAACGGGTCACACAAAGTCGTTTGTCTTTTCGGTCTAAGGGTATATTGAGAGAATATAAAATATTCCATTTAGAATCGAGATATTTTAACCAATAATAAATTATGGGATAATTTCCATTTGATGAAAATTATTTAATTAAGTTAAAATTAGATTTGGATTTAATTCAAATTAAAACATGCTGAAATATTAAAACAAGGGTAAAACAGTCATTTACACGCAATAGGCCCACCGACCGCCTGCAACTCAAAGTTGGATCAGGTTTTTAAGCCTAATCCCAGTCTGATTTGTATCCTAAACTCCCCTATATATTCAACACTTAACCCCATTATTGTTAGACATATTTTATATACACTTTTTGAGTCATTTTTAGTTAGTATTTTACTCATTTCGTTTATGCTTAGTATAGTATTAGGTCTATTTTTCTTTCTTTTGAGTCACAACGGTCCTATATGGAGAAATGGAAAAAAGAGGATGAAACGAGCTTGATTTAGATGGAATTGCACAATAAAAGGCCAAGAAATGAAGTCTAAGAAGTCTCGGGATGTATAGAAGAAATCAGTTGAAGTCTGGACGATAAAAGGACAAGGTTTCAGAAAAAACTTGCTGCAGTACTTTCGGTACCGCGGTTCCAGTCTGCAGCACCGTGGTGCCGACGCGGAACTGGGAGAGAAAAGTCCGATTTTTTGAAGGACAAAAGGGTCCAAAATGTGATTTTTGCATCTAAAAGACCTAGGATTATTCTATATCTGATTATTCTACTTTGGGGAGAAGAAAGGAGGCTACAACACAAGATTGAAGACAACCTTGGTTCAAGTTCTTTTTCTTTCCTTTGTTTTATTTCAGTTTATGTTGGATTTTGTATTAGTTCTTAGCATGTCAATGTCTAGGAGCTAATTACTTTATTAGGGTTTTCCTATGGATTCGCTTGAAACTCTATTTCATGAATTAATGCATTAGTTTGATTTCTTCTTTACTTATTTAAGATTTATTCAATATTGGTATGAATGTTTGATAGTTAACTGACCATTAATTATCATAATCTATATGATTTCGAATCAAGATCGGAGAGGAGAGAAAGAGTGGGAAGGTTAATAGGTTAAAAGAAAATCTGAAAATTAAAGTTGTACATAAGCCCCTAATTTTCCTCTTAATTTAATCTCCCAAAAACTTATTTTAACTTTGATCCCAAGTCCTTCAATTAATAAATTTTAAACCCACTTCTTTTAAATCTTATCTCCCGCTTCCATTAATTCCCGAGAATTTCATAAAGCCTCGTATTCTCAATGTCATAATTCTTTTTCGTAGTTTTAAAGTGCTAAACGACCAAACGGGTCGTTACATTAGATACCAATCAAATAATCGCTCGTCCTAGAGCGAAAAGGTAGGGGTGGAGGAAAAGAGGTACCGGAACTGTCGAACAACTGAGGATATCTACTCCGCATATCCGCCTCGGTCTCCCAAGTATCATACCCCATAACGTGACCACACAAGACCTATAGACTCGACCTACTATCCCCGAATCCCCGACAGGAGTATAGACACGAATAGGTACATCAAGAATATCCCAAAGCATATCCAAAACCGTAGAGAAATAGATGGACACATAAGAGAAAGTAGACCCTGACTCAAATAAGACAGAAACCGATCGGTGACAACCCGAAATAATACCTGTGATAGCCGCATAACACCCTTCACTGAAAGATTTCAACATCCCCTTCCCATAAAATTCAATCTCCACGGGAAAATTTCCCCACTTAACGTAAAGGCAATAGATATTTCTTTGAAGAACCTCTAAACAACTTGTGCTTAACCCACACACTCCCATCTTGCTGACACTCAACTTTGACATTCATTCTCCCGCGCAATACCAAACTAAGCACACCTCATGCTCCGATCAAACGAATATTTTACCATTATGATTATTTCGTCACCAACCATAAACTATTTGGATTCTCATCAGTACACATCAACCTATAGGATAGAGAGAAAATACATTATATGAATCACATAAAGAGTCCTACCACCTGTGAGAGAACATAGAAATGAGTTTAAGATACAAATATGAACAATTTCGCACGAAAGGAATGAACCAGATACCAATCAGATTGAACTAGCACGAAAGGAATGAACCAGATACCAATCGGATTGAACTCGCACAAAAAGAATGAACCAGATACCAATCGGATTGAACTAGCACGAAAAGAGAAAAGAAGTGGAGTGTTTCCTAAATGTCATATGACCTCTCGAGGATGGGTACGGACGTCTACGTACCAATCCGCAAGACTCTACTAGACATTGCCCTTGTACTCATTAGACCGATTAACCTAAAGCTCTGATACCAACTTTGTCACGACCCAAATCACGAGTCGTGATGGCACCTACCCTATTCCCCCGAGTAGGCGAACCACGTTCTCATGAACAAGGTAAATCAACGAAAAAATAAATAAGGAAAAGAAGTTATAAAGTCTTAATACTTAAATGGTTACGACATTCTCCAAAAATCTGGTCAAAAGGATACAAGAGCACTAACACATCTGAAAAATAGAAGTCTGAAGAATGTCCAAAGGCTACATATTGTCTATCAATAACCAAAGAAAAATGGAATTAACTAAGAAGCCCTTCATGGGCCACGGACGACCAAGTAGCTCACCCTGAATGACTAGAAGATGTCCACCTCGCGAATCAGCCACGGGCGTGAATCGAACTGGATCGCATCGCGACTCAAAGAACGTGGCAGCAAGAGTAGTATCAGTACAACACTAGTACCGCTAAGCATCATAGGCCGACAGTGATTAGATAACGCATGAAGAAGTTGAAACCAACAAGTAGCACATAGAGCATTCAGGCATGGTCACGTATCATATATAAGTAAAGCGTAAAGAAATCATGAAATCAACCAAGACATACATAATTCACCAAATGATCAGTCAAAATATGAGTGGATAAATGCAATGCAATGTCACCTCTCCCACTCCCGCTCTCCGGCAGAAACCTCGGAGGCTATCACTCCCTCTCCCAGAAACCCTGAGGCTATCACCCCGCCTCCCACGTAAAACCCTGAGGCAATCACTCCCGCTCCCAGAAACCCTGAGGCAATCACCCCGCCTCCGACAAACCCTGAGGCAATCACTCCTGCTCTACGGCAGAAACCTCGGAGGCTATCACTCCCGCTCTCCGGCAAAAACCTCGGAGGCTATCACTCCCGCTCTCCAGCAGAAATCTCGGAGGTAATCACTCCCGCTCTTCGGCAGAAACCTCAGAGGCAATCACTCCCGCTCTCCGGCAGAAACCTCGGAGGCAATCACTCACTCTCAGTCTCTCACCCCCTATCATCCCAAAATAATATGGAAAGTATGTCAGGCATGATATCAAGTCTCAACACGTGTCACCAATATACAATCAAAAAGTACAAGTCAAATCAGGTGGTAATCACATAAAATAACACATATGGCGACAAGCCCACATAACAGCTGACGGACCCAACGTAATAGTAATTTCATCTCCACTTCCTGCCCGAAGGCCTATCATGCTATCCCCGTCACTTCCTACGACTACATACGATTCTCTAATCAGAGTCTAACTAAAATAAACTATAACCTACCTCAATGCCGAGCGGGTTCCACGAACAATCAAACCAATGTCTTCCACTTGCGTAGAGCCTATGAACGATTAAAATATAGAAAATATGTGAACTACATTATAATACGAATCTAAGGACACCCATATTTCTATCTTTATATTAACAAGATCTTTATCATTTCCATTGTATGACTAACTCATACCCCTATAAAAATATTAGCATAACTTCATGACAACAAATAATATTCCTTTCTTTTAACTTTCTCGTATCTCCCGCTTGTAAATGATATAACATTAAATTCGTAACTCCAAATAAGGTGTTTATTGTACCACATCGAAGGCAACACTAGGATATCTTATTAAGACGAATCCCACCTGACAATACTTAGTGTAGATGGTGAAAAATTTATGAAAGCAACAACCCTATGAAATCTGTGTCGCCAGAATTTTTGTAAAACAAGACAGAAATTTCAAACAGTCATAACTTCCAAAATATAAGTCGGATTTATCTTCATAAGATATCAAACTGACAGGAACATAGTAATATACAACTTTCATTCAGTCCATATTTTCATATTCCTTACGGATTTGCACAGTTTTCACGTTTATATGTTGTGTCGCCTGTGTTTCGGTAAAACAAGGCAGAAACTTTAAACAGTCATATCTTTCAAACCATAAGTCGGATTTATCTCCGTAAGATATCAAACCTACGGGAACAGAGTAATATACAACTTTCTTTCAACCCATACTTTTATATTCATTTACGTATTTATACAGTTTTCACATTTAATGTACTGCAGTAATCATATGCCATGTTACATCTCTCAAGTTTCTCTATTCAAGTGGATTGTGGAATTTCCGTGTAATAACCTCTTTGAAATCTGATTTCATTCCATAACACATTATTATAAGGATCACGAATAGATTAACTCAATCATGTAATATAGAATCTAACCTGAACCTGATTGCTAGGGTTTTCTTTTTTCTTTTCTTTTTTCCTTCTTTCTCCCTTCTTCTCCTGCGTCTGGTTGCTACTGCGTACGTTCCCTTCTCCATCTCCTTTCTTTTATTTCTTCCTCTAGGGTTTTCTTGCTGCTTCATCGTTCCCCTTTCTCCATCCCCTTTCTTTTCTACTAGGATTTGTGTTCTTGAAGATGGAATGTGAGAAAGAGTGGGAAAGTTAATAGGTTAAAAGAAAATCTGAAAATCAAAGTTGTACATAAGCCCCTAATTTTCCTCTTAATTTAATCTCCCAAAAACTTATTAAAACTTTGATCCCAAGTCCTTCAATTAATAAATTTTAAACTCACTTCTTTTAAATCTTAACTCCCGCTTCCATTAATTCTCGAGAATTTTAAACTCA
The DNA here is from genome assembly GCA_029844215.1 of Przewalskia tangutica. Lineage (NCBI taxonomy): Eukaryota > Viridiplantae > Streptophyta > Magnoliopsida > Solanales > Solanaceae > Przewalskia > Przewalskia tangutica. The sequence goes on along the minus strand of CM056718.1, from coordinate 134,661,980 downwards.
CTTCTTTCTTTTGTTTTATTTCAGTTTATGTTGGATTTTGTATTAGTTCTTAGCATGTCAATGTCTAGGGGCTAATTACTTTATTAGGACTTTTCTATTGAATCACTTGAAACTCTATTTCATGAATTAATGCATTAGTTTGATTTCTTCTTCACTTGATTAAGATTTATTCAATATTGGTATGAATGTTTGATAGTTAACTGACTATTAATTATCATAATCTATATGATTTCGAATCAAGAACCGAGAGGAGAGATTTGGATATGTTGTAATTGAATAGACATAGGTTAAAATCGCGGACGAAAGTACTCCGATACTTGTGTAGCATTATAGGTTATTGTTCTTAATCCTCCTATGTGGTAAATCCTATCATAGAAATATAGAAGGGTTCTGCACTGGGGTTGAGTGATTATATATCCTAACCGGAATATAAGACAGTTTAGTTAACTACTATCTCAACGTAGAAGAAGAAGTCATTCTAGTTGCATTAAGGATTGAAAAGAGTGGATAGTCGAGGATATTAGAAGCCCTATTTCTATCATAACTGATTTAAACCAAAGTATTATCATAATTAGTTAATTTTTTGCAATTACTTAGTCTTAGTTATTGTTTAAAAATACAAACAAATTAACGTTCACCAAATAGAAATCATAGAATAGATAATCGGTACTTGATAACCAGTCTCTGTGGACGATATTCGGTCTTACAGACTATATTACTTGTGATTATACGAACACTTGCGTGAGCACGTGGAAATCGCCCAACAAGTTTTGGCGTCGTTGCCGGGGACTGGCGTACTTTCAATATCGAATTATCTATTCTTATTTCTAATTTGGTTGCTCCATGAACAAGTTTCTAACTTGTTATGCGGCATCTTTTTATCAGTTTTTGTTGTTTTTCTTATTTTGTAGGTAAAGCGATAGTAAAAAAAAGTCAAAAAAGAGCTCATGGACTACTACTACTATCAGGGGCAGTGGAATCACCAACAACACCCTAACCCACAAGATCAAGAGGAAGATCTAGATGAGTTGCAGACAGCCATACATGAGCTCACCAAGTGCCAGACTCGGTTTATGGCTGAGACAAGGGTGTCCCTAAAAATTTTGGAGACACAAATAGGACAACTGACGGATATGGTGATTAATGTACCGCAAGAAAATTTGTATAGCGACACAGTTGTGGGGAGTGATAAGCAGTGTGAGAAACCTGAACCACAAAAAGCTGTTGAGAATAATGAGGATTTGAGAGAGATAGTTAGTGTAGAGAAATAAGAGGTTTCTGAGATCCAATTTTTCACCTTTTTGGATTCCTTGGAACTTCTTTTTCCTATACCTGTTACAAAAAAGACACCACCAACTATCATTGCTGAGCCTCAACCAGAAAGTCCATACCCTCAAGGGCACCCCCAAAAGTTGAGAGATGTAGGGAGTTTCACTGATCCCTACATTATAGAGAGCCTAGAAGACAAGCCTGCCTTGTGTAATTGGGGGATAATCTTAGATATGAGGCCCTTGTTTGAAAAAAGTGTTGTAGGAAAAGTGAGACCTGCAACAATGACTGTGCGGATTGCAAGCAGTTCGCAGAAGGATCCAATGGGCACTAGTAAAGGTTAACTGCGTCCGGCTAAAAGACGTTAAAGACAACGCTTGTTGGGAGGCAACCCAATGTTTTTAATTATTTTATTTTAAATTTTATTTTAGTTTATTTTATTTTATCTTGAACAGTCTCACGGTCTTGGGTTTTGTATTATGTTTTGATGGCAGATGGACTAGGGACAGACCCTAAGGGGGAAAGAATCAAAAGTGCTGAAACTTCAAAGAACCCAAAAGATGTGCAATTTCCAAAATCTCATCCTAGACCTCCGTTATGATCGTTGTGTTGTATCAGTAAGTTGTCCTTAATTTTTAGTCTTCATACATTAGGGACAATATGTCGTTTAAGTATGGGGGGGGGGGGGATCTTAGTTTGTTTTGAGTGTCTGTTTTTGAGTCTTTTTTATTTGTCTTTGTGTTGTTCCATGTGTCTTTGAGTCATAATTTTTTTTATGGATCAAGCATGTTGTAGTTGCTAAATATATTGAGTGGATAAAGTGGGATAATGTAATAGAATTAAAAGCGACAATTCGTGTGCTTAAGTTAGATATGCCAAAAATTCATGGCATCTAATTCTTTGAGATATTTGTGCTTAGCCTATGTGTGTCAGTTATAGAAAGAAAAGATGAAAAATGTCTAGAAAATTTGTTTGCTTGTTATTTGAGGCGAAATAGTTAAGATGTACATGTTTAGGGAGATGATTCAGGCGTTTGTTTGATAGCTCTTCTGACCATTCATTACCTATCATGACATGAATTGTATCACTAGTCAGTCCCTTTGAGCCTAAAATAAGATCTTTGTTTGACACCCTATGATTCCATGTTTGTGTCATAAGTGATAGTTGAAAGTTAGTGGGATGAAAAGTGTTGAAAAAGAAACAAAAAGAGAATTGAAAATTTTGATGCACCCCAATAAAGAATATGCAAAAGCCTAAGTTTGGGGGTGCCTGTCATTTATAATGTATATCATTATCTCAAAATAAAAGAGGGGAAAAATAGGAATGAGATTTAAAAGTAAATAAAAAATAAGGAAAATGAGTTGAATGAAAAAAGCTTATGGTACGTAATTGAGCCTAAATGCCTATTTTTACCTACCTCTGTCTAAGCCTATATTACAACCCTTGAAAGTCCTGATGATCTTTAATGTGTATGTCTATGATTAGTGGAGAATAACAAGTAAACATGTCTATAGAATTTTGGGAAAGATGGAATGAAATTGACATGCATAGGTTAGGTGTTTGTATTTCCATTGACCATGATCTAAGTGAATTTGTGAAATATCTAACTTGAAATTCTAGATTGCTGATTATTCATGCTATATATGTTCTAACATATTATCTCATCTTTCATCCATGATTTTGAAGAGGCACTGCTATAGCTACTTGATCCATTTCATAGAGTCAGGGTTTGTTTTGTTTTTGTTTTTGTTTAGTGATTTACTCGAGGGCGAGTAAAGTTTAAGTTTAAGGGTTTGTTAGGCATATTTTATATACACTTTTTGAGTCATTTTTAGTTAATATTTTACCCATTTAGTTTGTGTTTTGTATAGTATTAGGTCTATTTTTCTTTCTTTTGTGTTACAGCGGTCCTAAATGGAGAAATAACAAAAAGAGGATGAAACGAGCTTGATTTAGATAGAATTGCACTATAAAAGGCATTTCCACTATCAAAAAAATCCAATCCCGCAAAAGATTGTTCATGGAACTACTATTCTCGGGAAGTATAGAAGAAATCAGACGAAGTCCGAACGAGAAAAGGACAAGGTTTCGGAAAAATTTGATGTAGTACTTTCGCATCATGCAATGCAGATCGCGTGCCGACGCTGAATCAAGTAGAAAAGTTTGATTTTTCAATGGGCAAAAGGGTACAAAACGTTATATTTGCATCTACAAGACCTAAGGATTATTCTATATCTAATTATTCTACTTTGGGGAGAAGAAATGAGGCTACAACACAAGATTGGAGACAACCTTGATTCAAGTTCTTTTTCTTTCCTTTGTTTTATTTCATTTTATGTTGAATTTTGTATTAGTTCTTAGCATGTCAATGTCAAGGAGCTAATTACTTTATTAGGGATTTCCTATTGAATCGCTTGATACTCTATTTCATGAATTAATGCATTAGTTTGATTTCTTCTTCACTTGATTAAAATTTATTCAATATTGGTATGATTGTTTGATAGTTTACTGGCCATTAATATTGTTACACCCCGTAGTTCCATGACACATGTATGAGAACGTGCGTAAGAAAACATGACTTTAAATTTGAACGAAAGAAAGATTTGTTATTCCTAAGGAAAATCTTCCGAATCTCGTGAAGGAAAAACGTTTATTAATGAGAATTGGGTTCTCCAATTTATCATTTGAGACTTATAGACTTTATTAGAATTGTGGAATTTTATTTTCGGATTTGGTCACGTGGGGCCCACTCGGGAAATTTTACGTTTTTGTGGGGCCCACAAGGTTTTCGATATTTTGACCAATTTGTGAAGAAGAAGGATGAGACGTTGCGTATGTGTATTGACTACAGACATCTTAACAAGGTAACCATCAAGAATAGGTACCCCCTCCCCAGGATTGATGATTTGTTTGATCAGTTGCAGGGTGCGAAGTGTTTTTCCAAGATAGACCTGCGATTCGGTTATCATCAGGTACGAGTTAGGGAGGCAGATATCCCGAAGACTGCATTTAGGACCCGATACGGGCATTATGAGTTCAGGGTGATGTCTTTCGGGTTGACTAATGCTCCAGCGGTATTCATGGATTTGATGAACCGGGTGTTCAAGCCATTTCTGGATACGTTTGTTATAGTATTCATTGATGACATCCTGGTTTATTCTCGCACGGAGCAGGAGCATGCAGATCATTTGAGGACCGTACTTGGAGTCCTCCGGAGCCGGCAGTTGTATGCCAAGTTCTCCAAGTGTGAGTTTTGGTTGGCCTCAGTGGCATTCTTGGGGCACATTATCGGGGCCAATGGTATTCGGGTCGATACAGCAAAGATAGAGGCAGTAAAGACTTGGCCTAGACCTACTACACCGACTGAGGTACGCAGTTTCTTAGGGCTTGTGGGTTATTACCGGAGATTTGTGGAGAAGTTCGCTTCGATCTCAGCGTCTTTGACTAGGCTGACTCAGAAAATAGCTAATTTCTAGTGGACGGATGCTTGTGAGAAGGGCTTCCAGTTATTAAAAGAGAAGTTGAAGACAACTCCAGTTCTTACTCTTCCCGAGGGATTAGAGGGTTATGTGGTTTATTGTGATGCTTCGGGTGTCGGACTTGGTTGTGTGTTGATGCAGCACGACAAGGTTATAGCTTACGCGTCCCGACAACTCAGGAAACATGAGAGGAACTACCCTACTCATGATTTGGAGTTAGCGGTAGTGATACATGCTTTAAAGATTTGGAGGCATTACTTATATGGGGTTCATATGGATATTTATACAGACCACAAGAGCCTCCAATATATCTTCAGACAGATGGAGCTGAACTTGCGGCAGAGACGGTGGTTAGAGTTACTTAAGGACTATGATGTTGATATCCTATACCACCCGGGGAAGGCCAACGTGGTTGCAGATGCTCTTAGTCGTAGATCTATGGGTAGTCTGTCAGATGTACAGCCAGATAGAAGGGACATGGTCTGTAAGATCCATCAGTTAAAGAGCCTTGGGGTTCGGTTGGTTGATACCGAAGATAGTGGGATTCGGGTTCGAGAGGTTGCCGAGTCTTTCATCGTTGAGAAGGTGTAGAGGTGACAGTATGAGGATCCGGTTCTGGTACGGTATCGAGATACGACTCTCCGAGAGGAGAAGAGTCTGTTGGAGGTAGCACCTGATGGGGTGCTAAGGTACGAGGGCAGATTGTGTGTACCCGATGTTGCAGGACTTCGTCAGCAGGTTCTAGGGGAGGCACACAATGCTCGTTATTCTATTCATCCGGGGTTGACTAAGATGTACCATGACCTCTTAGTGGAATGGCCTGAAGAGGGACATAGCAGAGTTCGTTGCTCAATGTCCGAATTGTCAGCAGGTCAAGGTTGAGCACCAGAAGTCTGGTGGGCTATTACAGACGATTGAGATTCCGACGTGGAAGTGGGAGGTGATCAACATGGATTTGGTTACAGGGTTACCTCGTACTCAGACGAAGTGTGATTCCATCTGGGTTATAGTAGACAGACTGACGAAATCAGCCCATTTCCTTCCGATCAGAACTACTTACTCGGCTGAGGATTTTGCTAGACTGTATATCAGGAAGATTGTGAGACTACACGGGGTTCCTACATCTATTATATCAGATAGAGGGGCTCAGTTTACGGCTAACTTCTGGAGGTCTTTCCAGAAGGGGTTAGGGACACAGGTGAGTCTCAGTACTGCATTTCACCCTCAGACCGACGGGCAGGCAGAGCGTACTATCCAGACATTTGAGGATATGTTGCGGGCCTGTATTATTGATTTCAGGGGTATCTGGGAGGATCATTTGCCTCTTGTTGAGTTTGCGTATAATAACAGCTATCATTCCAATATTCAGATGGAGACGTATGAGGCCTTGTATGGCAGGAAGTGTAGGTCGCTGATTGGTTGGTTCGATGTTGGAGAGGTTCAGTTAGTTGGCCCAGATTTGATTCAGCAGGCTGTGGATAAGGTGAAGCTTATCTAGGAGAGGTTGTTAGCAGCTCAGAGTCGACAGAAGTCTTATGCAGATAATCGACGTCGACACTTGGAGTTCCAGATTGACGATTGGGTCTTCTTGAAGGTGTCACCCATGAAGGGTGTGATGAGATTTGGGAAGAATGGAAAACTTATCCCGAGGTACATTGGGCCTTAGTAGATTGTCCGTAGAGTGGGCAAGGTTGCCTATAAGTTAGCTCTGTCGTCCGATTTGGAGGCAGTACATCCGGTCTTCCACGTTTCTATGTTACAGATGTGTATTGGAGATCCATCCAGAGTTTTCCTGGTTAGTGATGTCCAGGTGACGGAGGGGTTATTGTATGAGTAGAGTCCTATAGCGATACTTGATCGCCAGGTCAGACGATTACGGACTAAGGACGTGGCTTCCGTCAAAGTCTTGTAGCGGAATGATAATAGAGAGGAGATGACTTGGGAAGTAGAGGATGACATGGTGAAGAAATATCCTCACTTGTTCCCTACACCCACAGGTAATTCGCTTCCCTACTTGTCAATTTTAATTGACGTATTTACATAAGTGTTGTTATGTGGCCATGTGTGACATATTTGATTGTTTTGGGTATAGTTAAAGGGGATTATGCTGATATCTGATTAGATTGAATTCCGAAAGAACATTCGGAACGAATGTTTCTAAGGGGGGGGGGGGGGGGGGGAGAATGTTACACCCCGTAGTTCCCGGACACGTGTATGAGAACGTGCGTAAGAAAATAAGACTTTAAATTTGAACGAAAGAAAGATTTGTTATTCCTAAGGAAAATCTTCCGAATCTCGTGAAGGAAAAACGTTTATTAATGAGAATTGGGTTCTCAAATTTATCATTTGAGACTTATAGAATTTATTAGAATTGTGGAATTTTATTTTCGGATTTGGTCACGTGGGGCCCACTCGGGAAATTGTATGTTTTTGTGGGGCCCACAAGGTTTTTGATATTTTGACCAATTATAGAAATTTCGGGAGATGAAATATTTTGGACCAATCGGAGGGCGACACGTGTCACCCTCCACATGCCCATGTTGGGCGAAAAAGTCTTGGTCAAGAAGACCAAGTGGAGCTTGATATTGTTGACCACAATCCTAGCCACACATTTGGTTTAATCTAAACCCTTGGATGTATTATATATATCATATTAGTAGCAAGACAAGATCCAACACTTAGAAAATAATCAAGAAACTTGTGGTGCTCACTAAGGAGCTCTCGGCCAAGCCTCACTTTGAACAAAAAAATTCTTCAATAATTGTTGATAAATCCCCAAACTCATACCTAAGATCCCTAGTAGTATACTAAGGATAAACAACCTCTTAAATTCCGGAAATACTACGTTAATTCGTTAGTTGCAACATGAAACCCTAAGGTGTTCTTCAACTTTGATGTTGGAATTTGAAGAGAAGTTGTTTATGAACTTCTAAGGGTTGCTTGGAGTGGATTGGAACGTGAAGAAGAGGAGCAAAAGTTCCTAAGGATCGACTTTTAATCTTGGATTATATATGGGCTTATTGAGGTAAAAAAATCTTCGTCTTCTCAATGTAATTGAAGATTACATGTTATAGTAGTTGATAAACGAGCATGTGATATATAGAATGAAGATTGAAAAGATTTGGACCATGTTAAGATGTTAAAACCGAAATTGGCATGTTAGCCATTAAAGTTGTTAATCAATTTGGTTGTTAGTTATAATCGTTACATGTTATATAAGGAAGGGAATATAGTTATTGTAATTGATTAAGACTTATATAACATGTTGGAATAACGACTTGGATTAGAAAGTAATTGAAAAGGATTATATGTTGGCATGTTGTAGCCGAGAATTGCCTTAGAATTATTGGACTATTATATATGAATTGTGAGACAGAATTTTACACGTCCTGTTAGGCGTGTAATCCCCTTTGATTAACTGATTTGTTGAGCCTTAAATGTGGCATATTGGTTATTGATTTCGGGCCTTGAAAAAGGTAGAAAAGTACGTAGAAACAGGGGAAGTGCTGCCCAATTTTCCGTAGAATAAGAGGCCTTATACTTAGAATTATTTTACCTTAGAAAGCTAGAAGTTGATATACGTATTATGGTCATTATAGGTTGACATTCTACGTGCGGCGTATTCGACTTAGCAAGTGGATTGAGCCGAAGAGGTATGTGGAACTTTCCCTATCTTCTTGAGCATTAGTTTTATAAATGTATAGTACGGTAGACGTACAAGTCTTAAATGAATTCGACTTTATTTTGGAATCATTGAATTGATTTAAAGTGTACAAGTTTGGTTGAGTTGGAAGTTAATCTCCCTTGATTTTAAAGATGTAAATGCCTTAGTTTTCTAAAAACATAAAGTGTTATAATGGCTTTATGGGAAGTTAGTTGTATTTACTTTATGGGAAGTAAAAGAGTGGTTTACTTGATTGATTTAAAAAGAGGATAAATGACTTGATTTTAAAGCTTTGGAATGAATTTCTAAATGTGTAGTAACTTGATTTGAAAAGTAGACATGCCTTGATACTACAGGTGTTAGTATCTTGGGGTTATTATTTAAAAAGGGTTTTTTTTTAGAATAGAAGTACGTAGTCTTTGGGTTAAATTTCTGGATTTTACATGATAGTGCCTTAAGTATAATTAATGAGAGTTAAAGATTGTTAACTTGCATGTGTTGTTCATGATAGTCGGTGGTGCTAGAGTTATATTATTTATTACGGGGTCAATCCCCGGGTCATTTTGCATTCTGCATTTCTGTGGATTTGCTACCCACGATGCGAGTATGGCGTATATACTCATTGCGGGCCCCTAGGGTACATGCGGGTGAAATAGTATCATGCGGGTGAAATAGTCCTATGCGAGGAAATTACCTCATGCGGGTCCACACGACTTATGCAGGTGAAATAGTCCCAGGAGTAGGATTGCTTAATGATACTACGGGCGGGTGGCCCTAATTTGATCATAAGCTTCCTATTTTTAAACGGTAAAGTTTACTCTTATTTACTCTCATTATTAGTAAGGCACGGTGTACTGTTAATTTGGTTATCATACATGTCTCTAACTTTATTTTAGACTATATGATTTAATTACAATACTTTCAGTTTCACATACATGGTACATATTTTGTATTGACCCCCTTTCCTCGGGGGCTGCGTTCATGCCGCAGGTAGAGGTACACAGTTTGTTGATCTTCGCTCTTAGGATCACAGTTCAGCTTTTTGAGAAGCTCCATTACTCCGGAGGTTCATCTTTTGGTACGGATCCCGGTTGTTGTAGATTCATGTATATTCAGGGGTATGACGGGGCCCTGTCCCGTCACAGTTGTTATGTCAAAACTCTTAGATGTCTGTAGTCATGGTTTGTGGGTTGGACTGGAGAAGGATGTATCTCTTTTGTTATGTATATATATATATATATATATATATATATATATACCGAAATGCGGCCTTATCGGCTGACATGTTTCTTACTTCACAGTACTGCATGTCTACGAGCTTTATTTATATTCCGCTGGTTATCTCTGATGTATACTGTATGGTGCCTGTGTAGGGCACCGATGCGGCCTGGTCGGGTCGTGACATATGTCTATATGATTTCGAATCAAGAACTGAGAGGGTTCTGCACTGGGGTTGAGCGATTATATATCCTAACCGGAATATAAGATAGTTTAGTTAACCGCTATCTTAACGTAGAAGAAGAAGTCATTCTAGTTGCATTAAGGATTGAAAAGAGTGTATAGTCGAGGATATTTGAAGCCCTATTTCTATCATAATTGATTTAAACCAAAGTATTATCATAATTTATTCATTTTCTGCAATTACTTAGTCTTAGTTATTAGATAAAAATACAAATAAATTAACGTTCACCAAATAGAAACCATAAAATAGATAATCGGTACTTGATAACCAGTCTCTGTGGACGATATTCGGTCTTACATACTATATTACTTGTGACGATACGTACACTTGCGTGAGCACGTGGAAATCGCCCAACAAGTTTTTGGCGCCGTTGCCGGGGACTGGCGTACTTTCAATATCGAATTATCTATTCTTATTTCTAATTTGGATGCTCCATCAACAAGTTTCTAACTTGTTCTGCGAGCAACTTTTTTATCAGTTTTTGTTGTTTTTCTTATTTTGTAGGTGAAGCTAGAGTAAAAAAGAAATAGGGCACATGGACTACTACTACTATCAGGGGCAGTGGAATCATCAACAACAACCTAACCCACATGATCAAAAGGAAGATCTAGATGAGTTGCAAACAACCATACATGAGCTCACCAAATGCCAGACTCAGTTTATGACTGAGACAAGGGTGTCCCTAAAAAATTTGGAGACACAAATAGGGCAGCTGACGGATATAGTGATTAATGTACCGCAAGAAAATCTGCCTAGCGACACAGTTGTGGGGAGTGATAAGTAGAGTGAGGAACCTGAACCACAACAAGTTGTTGAGAATAATGAGGAATTGAGAGAGATAGTTGGTGTAGAGAAAGAAGAGGTTTATGAGATCCAGTTTTTCACTTTTTTGGATTCCTTGGAACTTTTTTTTCCTATACCTGTTGCAGAAAAGACACCACCAACTATCATTGTTGATCCCCAACCAGAAAGTCCATACCCTCAAGGGCACCCCCAAAAGTTGAGAGATGTAGGGAGTTTCACTGATCCCTACATTATAGAGAGCCTAGAAGACAAGTCTGTCTTGTATAATTGGGGGATAATCTTAGATATGAGGCCCTTATTTGAAAAAAGTGTTGTAGGAAAAGTGAGACCTGCAACAATGACTGTGCGGATTGCAAACAGTTCGCAGAATGATTCAATAGGCACTAGTAAAGGTTAACTGAGTTTGGCTAAAAGATGTTAAAGACATCGCTTGTTGGGAGGTAACCCAATATTTTTAATTATGTTATTTTAATTTTTGTTTTAGTTTGTTTTATTTTATCTTGAACAGTCTCACGGTCTTGAGTTTTGTCATATGTTTTGATGGCAGGTGGACTATGGACCGACCCTAAGGGGGAAAGAATCAAAAGCTCTGAAACTTCAGAAAGCCCAAAAGATGTGCAATTTCCAGAATCTCATCCCAGACCTCCGTTATGATCGTTGTGTTGTGTCAGTAAGTTGTCCCTTATTTTTAGTCTTCATACAGTAGGGACAATGTGTCGTTTAAGTATGGGGGGGGGGGGGGGCGGGGGGATCTTAGTTTGTTTTGAGTGTCTATTTTTGAGTCTTTTTTATTTGTCTTTGTGTTGTTCCATGTGTCTTTGAGTCATAATTTTTTTTATGGATCAAGCATGTTGTAGTTGCTAAAGATATTGAGTGGATAAAGTGGAATAATGTAATAGAATTAAAAGCGACAATCTGTGTTATTAAGTTATATATGCCAAAAATTCATGACATCTAATTCTTTGGGATATTTATGCTTAGCCTATGTGTGTCAGTTATGGAAATAAAAGATGAATAATGTCTAGAAAATCCGTTTGCTTGTTTTTTGAGGCGAAATAGTTAAGATGTACATATTAGGGAGATGATTCATGCGTTTCTTTGATAGCCCTTCTAACCATTCATTACCTACCCTGACATGAATTGTATCACTAGTCAGCCCTTTGAGCCTAAAATAAGATCTTTGTTTGACACCCTATGATTCCCTGTTTGTGTCATAAGTGATAATTGAAAGTTAGTGGGATGAAAAGTGTTGAAAAATAAACAAAAAGAGAATTGAAAAATTTGATGCACTCCAATTAAGAATATGCAAAAGCCTAAGTTTGGGGGTGCCTGTCATTTGTAATGTATATCATTCTCTCAAAATAAAAGAGGGGAAAAATAGGTATGAGATTAAAAAATAAATCAAAAAGAAGGAAAATGAGTTGAATGAAAAAAGCTTATGGTACGTAATTGAGCCTAAATGCCTACTTTTACCTACCCCTGCCTAAGCCTACATTACAGCCCTTGAAAGTTCAGATGATCTTTAATGTGTATGTATGATTAGTGAAGAATAGCAAGTAAACATGTCTATATCATTTTGGGAAAGATGGAATGAAATTGACATGCATAGGTTAGGTGTTTGTATTTCCATTGACCACGATCTAAGTGAATTTGCGAAATATCTAACTTGAAATTCTAGATTGTTGATTATTCATTTTATATATGTTCTAACATATTATCTCATCTTTCATCCATGATTTTGAAGAAGCATTGTTATAGCTATTTGATCCATTTCATAGAGTCAGAGTTTGTTTTGTTTTTAGTAAGTATTTTACTCATTTCGTTTGTGTTTAGTATAGTATTAGGTCTATTTTTATTTCTTTTGAGTCACAGCGGTCCTAAATGGAGAAATGGCCAAAAGAGGATGAAACGAGCTTGATTTAGATGGAATTGCACAATAAAAGGCAAGTAATGAAGCCTAAGAAGTCCCGGGAAGTATAGAAGAAATCTGACGAAGTACGGATGAGAAAATGACAAGGTTTCGGAAAATATTTGCAGCAGTACTTTCGATGTCAGTCTGCAGCACCGCGGTACCGACGCGGAACTGGGCGAGAAAAGTCCGATTTTCGAAGCTCAAAAGGGTCCAAAATGTGATTTTTGCATTTATAAGACCTAGGGATTATTCTATATCTGATTATTCTACTTTGGGAAGAAGAAATGAGGCTACAACACAAGATTGGAGACAACCTTGGTTCAAGTTCTTTTTCTTTCCTTTGTTTTATTTTAGTTGATGTTGGATTTTGTATTAGTTCTTAGCATGTCAATGTATATGAGCTAATTACTTTATTAGGGCTTTCCTATTGAATCGCTTGAAACTCTATTTCATGAATTAATGCATTAGTTTGATTTCTTCTTCACTTGATTAAGATTTATTCAATATCGGTATGAATGTTTGATAGTTAACTGGCCATTAATTATCATAATCTATATGATTTCGAATCAAGAACCGAGAGGAGAGATTTTGATATGATGTAATTGAATAGACATAGGTTCAAATCGCGGACGAAAGTTCCCCGATACTTGTGTAGCATTATAGGTTATTGTTCTTAATCCTCCTGTGTGGTAAATCCTATCAAAGAAATATAGAAGAGTTCTGCACTGGGGTTGAGCGATTATATATCCTAACCGGAATATAAGACAGTTTAGTTAACCGCTATCTTAACGTAGAAGAAGAAGTCATTCTAGTTGCATTAAGGATTGAAAAGAGTGGATAGTCGAGGATATTGGAAGTCCTATTTCCATCATAACTGATTTAAACCAAAGTATTATCATATTAGTTCATTTTCTGCAATTACAGTCTTAGTTATTAGATAAACAAATTAACGTTCACCAAATAAAAACTATATAATAGATAATCGGTACTTGATAACCAGTATCTGTGTACGATATTCGGTCTTATAGACTATATTACTTGTGACGATACGTACACTTGCGTGAGCACGTGGAAATCGTCCAACAATTATTTGGTTACTGAATTTTACACTCAATTCTTACTTTCTGAACTCAGTGTTCAGAGATTAAAATCCTCTCAAACCTCTGCCAAGATTTCCTAGCTTTCCTGACAGAGGGATATACCAAAGAAAGGCTTGCACCCGAGCAGACAATCGTGTGCGCACATTTTAGTATAGACTGCAAAACATAAACTGTAAGTTTTCTTTGTGTCTTGCAGATTTCAATTGTAATATAATCATACCAGACGACTTTATTGGGACAAGTAAGTTAACAATTTTTTTAAAACTTCCGATGTGCCTTACTTGTGTGTTTTAGACCCAACAAAACCCTACACTTTCTTATTTTTATAAAATGTATTTTTGTGTGATTTGATTTTGCATATATTTCTTTTTTCTAAACAAAATTTATTTCTAAATGTTACAGAATTTGGAGTTCAGTTTACAAGTCAAGATGCAATTTGGAAGAAGAAATCTATGTGGACCAACCCGAGAGATATGTGGTTCTAGGACAAGAGAAGAAAGTCGACAGCTTGTCAAATCTCTGTACGGGCTGAAACAAGCCCCAAGGCAATGAAACAAAAATTTGATAGTACTCTACAATCGAAGGGTTTCTCCATTAATGCGTGTGATAAATGTGTCTATATGAAAGGTAATTCTGACTCATTCGTCATGATATTGCTTTACGTAGATGACATGTTGATCACGGGGAGCAGTCCTAGTTTAATCCTAGAGACTAAGAACATGTTGAAGCAATGTTTCGACATGAAGGATATAAGTATTGCAGATGTCATCTTAGGGATCAAGATCTCTAAGACGTCTGACAAACTGGTCTTATCTCAGTCTCACTACATCGAGGATGTGTTGAGAAAGTTTGAGATGTTTGACAGTTCGCCGATAACGTCACCACTGGATATAAATAAAAAAATTGATAAAAATCATGGTGCGCCCGTATGCCAGGAGCGATATGTGCAGGTGATTGGTAGTTTGATGTACATAACAAACTGCACCCAACCTGATATTGCCTATGCAGTTAAGAAGTTGGCAAGGTTTACCCATAACCCAAGTGATGATCATTGGAAAGCGTTAAATCAGATACTACGGTACCTAAAATACACGCTAGCTTACAGGTTGCATTATTCGAGATATCTAACTGTACTAGAGAGGTACAGTGATACAAACTGGATATCTGATATAGAGAACATCAAGTCCACCAGTGGGTATATATTTACAATTGGTGGTGGGGCTGTGTATTGGAAATCCTCTAACCAAATTTGTATCGCCCGATCCACGTTGGAATCGGTGTTCATTGCTTTAGACAAAGAAGGAGAAGAAGCTGAGTGACTTCATGACTTCTTAGAAGATATCCCTTGTTGGGATAAACTCATACCTTCTATAACGATTTAATGCGACAACCAATCGACTCTAGGAAGGGCACAAAGTTCTATGTATAACGGTAAATCTCATCATAT
Organism: Przewalskia tangutica; assembly: GCA_029844215.1. Lineage (NCBI taxonomy): Eukaryota > Viridiplantae > Streptophyta > Magnoliopsida > Solanales > Solanaceae > Przewalskia > Przewalskia tangutica. The sequence continues at coordinate 134,646,843 of CM056718.1, read as the reverse complement.
TCTACGGAGACATAAAATCGTTAGGCAGCTGATCACCACGAGTATTATCTCCATTGATTATATAAAATAAAAAGAGAACATAATAGACCCTTTGACTAAGGGCATACCCAGATATCAGACAGTCTGTCTTTCTAGGGGAATGGGCTTAAAACCCAAAAAATAAGAACTGTTACGGTGGAAACCCAACCTTACTGACTAGAGATCCCAGGAATTAGGTTCAATGGGAAAAATAAGTCGTAAAGGTTCAGTGGAACGCTTCGGTGGAAGCAAGATCACTTCAGATTATGATTTCTGTAGAGAAACATGAATCCAAGGTCGTTCCCGCGATAGACATTAAATGCTATATGCAGTGTGGGTAGAGGTTAAGTTTCCAAAACCATTAATGATCATCAAGGTTGAGGTTAGGTTTGGAGAAACTTTTAATAGTTCCTAACACTTGTGAAGTGGGGTATAACAGGATACCTTGTAGGATACCACCTATTTAAGTGCGAGGACATGCCGCCTCAAATGAACGTACTTAAGAATCCAAGAAGTGTCCACGGCCACAACGGATAGAACATTAAAGAAGAACAGAGTAAGGAAAGTTGTTGTGTTGGAACCGTTGACTTGTCTTACACTAAATACTGACGCTTCAAGACATCACGGTCACCACGCAGTAAGTAAGCCTGATTGTCACGACCCGACCCCGGGGCCGCGACTGGTGCCCTACCGGGGTACCCTCGTGATACAACATCAGAGAATAGCAGCGGAACATACATAACACATAACCTGTATAAAGTAAACATCACTGGCAAGCCGACAAGGCCGCCTTCCATAAAATAAACTTAATCAAAAGTAAAACAGTACAACTTGTTCTTACAGCCCGAACCACAACATGACTACTGCACTTAGAATAACAATCATGACAGGCCCGCCATACCCCCTGAATGTACAAAAGTCTACAACCTCAGGGAACCGTACCAAAAGACAAAGCCTCCGGAGAAATGGAGCTTTCCAAGAGCTGAACAGTGATCCTAAGAGCGGATCGCCAGTTACGCACTCAACTCGCGACATGAACGCAGCCCCGAAAGAGGTCAAGCACAACAGTACCGTATGTGAAATCAAAATATCAGAATGAAATCACAATAGTCTATATAAAGCAGGAGACATGTATGATAGCCAAACTACAGTACACAACATATACGCAGTCACGCCAAGTCAGGGACTCACGCCCTCTAAGTCATCACTCAAACATAACCACGGGTCTCATGCCCACGATATCAATCACGCGTGGAATTCCTTTCACCGCCGATCATGGTATACAACACCGCGAGTACACATGAACACCGTGTCCCACTGTGTCATAAGAACCAGACGGCAAGACGAAGGCATAGCTACCAGATCCACCCCGCATCCTCAATCGACCGGCAAGTACGAAAGCGCCTACGTAACCCACCGTACTAACAATACTAAATACCAGTATCACGGCCGACCGGCAAGTACGATAGCCTCTACCAGATCCTCACTGCATCACGTCGCTGACCGGGGCAAGTACGTAGGCTAACCACCAGATCCACCCTGCATCACGAGACTTCGTCCTAACACTGACCGGGGCAAGTACGAAAGCCAACTACCGATCCACTCGCATCACGCCGCCGATCGGCAAGTACGAGGGCTAGCTACCAGATCCACCCTGCATCAGTAGACCTCATGGAGAGCTAGTCCATGGAATAACACTATCAACAGGGAACGAGCCCTCATCATGGCCTGCATACCCGTGGATCATCCATCGAGTCAGTATGCCCAAACGAAATAACAAGATAACACTTACCATGGAAGCATACCCGTGGGCCACCCAACGTGTCAGTATGTCCAACCATGATCGAGAATAAACACGACCGACCCTCCATCGAGAGACGCGGTAACATAAGGATACAATACTTGTACACCAAGACTATCACAAGCAAACATAGGCAATTTATTCACACTCAAGGTACTTTCATACTATGCCAAAAATCCGGGTTCTAACCCCAAAGTACTACGTATTTTAACTCCTCAAAATATTCATTCCTTTCACGAAGGTCACACGATACTAATACCTGTAGTATCAAAATAGAGTAACTATCATTTTAAGTAACCCAAAAACAATGTCCATGCCTTCCTTTTAAATAAACCAAGACAAAATCATGCCTTCTTTTAAAACCAACTCAAGACAATACCATGTCTTCCTTTTAAACAAAAACACTTCTCCTTTTGAAGTTCAAGTAACTATATACTTTTCAAAATAGTTTAAGCCTTATAACTTCTTAAAGACATCAAGTTACCGTTTTAAATCCAATGATAAAATCATTCTTTCGTTTTCATAAAGTCGTTATAACTAATTTCCCATAAAGCTATTATAACACTTTACATTTTAAACCAACCAAGGACAACTACTCACATTTCCGAAATCAAGAAAATTTTATTCTTTTAAAGACCAAGTACCCATTACTCACGAACGAGGTTTCACAACTTTTAACACAATTCAAGTCCTTAACATTTCATATCAAGTCACTTAACTTTAGAATCAAATCAAGGACAAAAAAAAAAAGGAAATCAACTTCTTTAACACACGTGCGTCTATCGCACTATATATTTCACAATTAATCATGCTCAAGAGAATAGGAAGAATCACATACCTCTTCGGGTCAATCCACTTTCTAAGTCCAATATATAAATTCCGCACGTAGTACGTCAACCTATAATGACCATAATACTTTTATTAACCTCTAGTTTCAACGCAGAATATCCCAAGTGTAAAGTCACTAAATCTACGGAAAATCGGGCAGCATTTCCTTTGTTTCTACATACTTTGCCACCTTTTTCAAGGCCGAATTCAACATCCAAACGCCACATTTAAGGCCCAACAATCCAATCAATTCAACGGGGATTACACACCTAAACTTGGATGTGTAAAATTCTGCCCCACAATGTAAAACAACTATCTTAACAAGTTTAAAGTAGTATTTTGGCTACAACATGCTTACATAACCTTCTTTTCCAATTCTTTTATATCCAAACCATATTTCTTACATGCAATTTAACTAAGAGCAATATTTTCAACTACAAATTCTTTCTCCTTCACATGTAATACCAAAAACCAACAAGGGGAGAAGGAATTGTTACCTTAGAGCTTTAGCCAAATTATCCCAACAAGTTTGCTATCCTCCTTTCTAAAAACACCACCACAACAACTCTTACAAGCTAGCCAACAAGCTTCCTTCTTGCCACACTTTTCAGATTTTCCTCAAGCTTAGATTTCCTCTTGAAATTCTAGAGAGAAGGGAGAGCTTTTAGCTTTAGAGAGATAGAGGAACTTGAAGAATGACCAAGTCTTCAAGACTTGGTCAATAAGTAGTGCATGCAAAATCAGATGGGGGGGGGGGGGCACTTGTCACCCTCCCATGGCCTTTTTTTAAAAGAAAATATCTGTTTTCCTCGCCATTGCCACCGCCTGCAGTCAGGCCACGGCGCTGCAACCCCTGCCGACTCCCAGAACTATCCGGCGCATGCCTCGCTTCGGCCATGGCGCTGCAACTTCGCTCCTCGAATATCCAGCGCCCCGTGGCTCCCGATCAAACACTTTCGTCCCATCGCGACCGAACTTGTAACTCCCATAACTTTCTACTCTGATGTCCTATCGACGAACGGTTGATTGCGTTGGAAACTAGACTCAACGAACTATGCACTAGGCTTTTGAAACACCTACAAACTCTCAAGGTAACTGGAAATACACCAACTCAAAGTTGACTAAAAATCCGTCCGAAACAATCCGTCAACCTATCTTTCGAAAATTTTAAGTCTTACTCCCTTTCGTACGCTCTCATACGCATGACCTGAACTACGGGGTGTAACATTCTCTCCCCCCCCCCCCCTTTAGAAACATTCGTCCCCGAATGTTCCTCTGGAGCCAATCTAATATTCCTCGGTACATCCTCGTACTTTACGCCTAATGGGACCTTTCTATGCCACTTGTGACCCTAAGATATCGCACACGCATAATCATTAATCGTAAGTCAAACAGGAAAACGAATCCAAAGTTGAACCATTACCACTTACTCCCCTTCACGGCCTAACGGGATTGCCTGTTCGTATCTACCAACTTATTCTAACACATGTACATAGTCTCAATATCCTCTGTTCATAACACTAAATCATACAACAATCCTATCATGGATACTAATATCTACAGGGTCAAAGATATACCTGTAACTATTGTTTCACTTTCCCCTTGTCGTCCTAATCATGATCCTGCCCTGCATGGCGCATAACAACAGAAGGCGATGAACCAGCCACTGATCCCGAAGGCTGAATCTCTACATCCGCGCTATCTCTGGTCGGACAGTTCCTCGCAAAATGGCCCGGCTGGCCGCATGTATAGCAATCACCCAAACTAGCACGACACTCCCCATAATGGGTCCTACCACATCGACTACACCGAGGTAGAGGTGGCTTCCTCAGACTAAAACCCCTACTCTCCCGAAAACTCAACCTCGAGCCCCGACTGCCCCGAATCTCCCGAACGTCCTGAAGACTATGGTGGAGTACTCCGTACTAGCTGAGGCGCATAACTAGCCCGCTGTTGAGGCGGTTCGCCTCGAAAATTACCAAAGGACCCTGCTGTCTTGGCCCTCTTCTGCTGATCTTGGTTATTCCATCGACCTCTACGCTCCTCACACCTGCGCATAAGCCAAGACGCGGCAATGTCCATGCCCTACGAACGCCTACTCCCGTAACTCTGCTAAGTAGTCATCGAGCCCTGTGATATAACGGTGCACTCTATCCTCCATGGTTGCCACTAACGCGGGGACATATCGAGCCAACGAGTCAAACTCTACATTGTACCATCCGTCCGTTCTGCCTTAACACCAAAAATCTATCGGCCCGTGCCCTCCTCATCTGTGGCGGCAAGAAATGGCTAAGAAATGCCTCGGAGAACTCGTCCCAAACAGCTGGAGGCGCATGCTCCCCCCAGGACAGCTCCCATGAATCAAACTAGTCGACTGCAGTATCACGCAGCCGATGCGAACCTAAGACCACCGACTCTGTCTCCGAAGCCTTGATTACTCTCATGACCATTGCAGAATCGGATAAACTCCTGAGGGTCATCCTCAGTCCTCGACCCATAGAACTCTGGTGGGCTGCAACTCAAAAAGTCCTTAAGTCTCACGCTATCTGATCTAGGGTGAACTATGGGTACCACGGAACCTCTGCTTTCGCTCGCCTCATTCTCGCCACGATCTCGCCAATAATCGCCATCTCCTTGTAACCCATCTCTCCGCCTGTGCCGTGTAATCGAGGCTCGAATCTGCGGTCTCGTGAGGTCGCCGCAGCTTCCCGAACTCGCTGGGTTGGCGGCGTTGTGGAACTTCGCCGTCCAAACATCTCTCGTAAAGATCGGGCATGTGCTCGTAACTCTCAAGGCCCTACTAGCGGCTCCTCCGCCGCTTTGCCTTTCGGGCGCGGTCTCATGCGTGGATGCAATCGATACATGAAAATATGTCAGAGGGAGTTCAACCTATAACACAGATCTATTGCACGATCTTAGAGTGAAAGAATGGAAACCAATCCTAAATATCCTGTAGCCTCCTGATTATAGAAGTGGTGCACAACACACCGATAATCAAGACTCTACTAGATACGTCCTGTAGACACTTTTCGAGGACTAACTGCTCTGATACCACTTTTGTCACGACCCGACCGGTCCGCTGATCGTGCCCTACCGGGGCACCCTCGTGATACAACATCAGAGAATAGCAGTGGAACATACATAACACATAACTTGTATAAAGTAAACATCACTGGCAAGCCGACAAGGCCGCCTTCCATAAAATAAACTTAATCAAAAGTAAACAAGATAACTTGTTCTTACGGCCAACCACAACGTGACTACGCACTCTAGGAATAATAACCGCGCGGACAGGGCCCCGCCATACCCCCTGAATGTACAAAAGTCTACAACCTCAGGGAACCGTACCAAAAGACAAAGCCTCCGGAGAAATGGAGCTTTCCAAGAGCTGAACATTGATCCTAAGAGCGGATCGCCAGTTACGCACTCAACTCGCGGATTTAACGCGGCCCGGGCGAGGTCAGTACAATAGGTACCAAGTATGTGAAACTGAAAATACTGTAATGAAATCACAATAGTCTATATAAAGCAGGAGACATATATGATAGCCAAACTACAATACACAACATATACGCAGTCACGTCAAGTCAGGGACTCACACCCTCTAAGTCATCACTCAAACATAACCATGGGTCTCATGCCCACAATATCAATCACACCCGTGGAATTCCTTCCTCACTGCCGGCAGTCTATGGTATACAACACCAAGGAGTACACATAAACACCAGGTCACACCTGTGTTATAAGAACCGTACGGGGCAAGTACGAAGGCATAGCTACCAGATCCACCCTGCATCATCAACTGACCGGGGCAAGTACGAAAGCCAGCTACCAGAACCCACCGTACCAACAATACTAAATACCTGTATCACGAAGCTGACCGGGGCAAGTACGATAGCCTCTACCAGATCCTCCCTGCATCACGTCGCTGACCGGGGCAAGTACGTAGGCTAACCACCAGATCCACCTTGCATCACGAGATTTCATCCTAACACTGACCGTGGCAAGTACGAAAGCCAACTACCAGATCTACCTCGCATCACGCCGACCGGCAAGTACGAGGTTAGCTACGGATCCACCCCGCGTGATGACCCCGGAGAGCTAGTCCATGGAATAACACTATCAATAGGGAACGAGCCCTCATCATGGCCTGCATACCTGATGCGCGGTAAGATGCACACACTTTAAACGCAAGTGCACGTTATCGTGACAAGTAGTATAGTCTTGATAAGACTGAATATCGTCCTCAAGGATTAGGGTTCAATTACCAACTATCTATTTTTTGGTATCTATTTGGTAAATTGATATTTAGATTTGTTGTTTTTAACTAAGGATTATAAAAGCTATTTAACTAAAAGGGTTTACTTCAGTGATGATGAGAATAGGGCTTCCACGTCTCCTCACTATCCGCTTATGCTACTTTTTAATGCAATAACTTATGGTTTTCTTCTTTTGGAGAAAGCAGGTTCACTAAATCGTTTTATACTCCCGTTAGGGTTATATAAACACTCAACCCCAGTATTGCACCTTACCTACCTTTCGGTGATAAGGATAACTCTATAGGAGGATTAAGAACAAGAACCTAGTTAACCGTCACGCACAATGCGCAAAATTAGGGTTTTTAAGCCTCTCATTAACGCTACATAAATAATTGAGGTATTTTCATCCCCAATCCAAGAATATCTACCCAACTTACAGCATATTCACAATCCCCCCCTTTCGGAATCTGATTAGAAATCATATAGTGATAATTAGTTGTCAATTAATTACCAAGAATTCAACTCAAATATTGGATAGATCTCAACAAGAAGAAGAATAACCATAAGCATGCATTAATTCATAACATAAGTTTCTAGAGATTCAACATGGAAAGCCCTATAGAGGAATTAGTTCCTAGCCATTGACATGACAAGAACTAATCCCATGTGCATCATACAAAAACTGAAATAAAGAAAAGAAAAGGAAAAGAAATTACTAGACTATGGTCTTCAATCTCTAAGCAAGAAGCCTTGTGTTGTGCAAGAAGGGGAACCCTTAAAAACCGCCTCAACTTTTCCCTGCAGGCCTGGCCCAAAATCCGTCTTGAAACCTAATTTTTCCGCGTCGGCGCCGCGGCCTGCGAACGGCGCGCGGCGGAACTCTGCAATCCGTCCGGATGATTTGGCCGCGACCACGATTTCTGGCATGCGAGGCGCGGCACTGCTCACAGCTTTTCGGGTGTTTAGGCGACGCGGCCGCACTTGTCATGGCTGATCTGAGTTCAGCCTCGTTCGCCACTTTCTCTGTTTTTAGCTCTGGAATCTCCTCTTTTGCCCTCTTTTAGCTCCTTTTCCGCCATTTGGCCATTTTAACCACTTTGACTCAAAAGAAAGAAAAACTATCCTAATACGACACTTATATGTGCAACACGGGACAAAAGACTAACTAAAACTGACTCAAAAGGTGTATATAAAATACACCGATCAATACCCGTGGACCATCCATCGAGTCAGTATGCCCAAACGAAATAACAAGATAACACTTACCATGGAAGCATACTCGTGGGCCACCCAATGTGTCAGTATATCCAAACATGATCGAGAATAAACACGACCGGCCCTCCATCGAGAGACGCGGTAACATAAGGATACAATACTTGTACACCAAGACTATCACAAGCAAACATAGGCAATTTATTCACACTCAAGGTACTTTCATACTATGCCAAAAATCCGGGTTCTAACCCCAAAGTACTACGTATTTTAACTCCTCAAAATATTCATTCCTTTCACGAAGGTCACACGATACTAATACCCGTAGTATCAAAATAGAGTAACTATCATTTTAAGTAACCCAAAAACAATGTCCATGCCTTCCTTTTAAATAAACCAAGACAAAATCATGCCTTCTTTTAAAACCAACTCAAGACAATACCATGTCTTCCTTTTAAACAAAAACACTTCTCCTTTTGAAGTTCAAGTAACTATATACTTTTCAAAATAGTTTAAGCCTTATAACTTCTTAAAGACATCAAGTTACCGTTTTAAATCCAATGATAAAACCATTCTTTCGTTTTCATAAAGTCGTTATAACTAATTTCCCATAAAGCTATTATAACACTTTACATTTTAAACCAACCAAGGACAACTACTCACATTTCCGAAATCAAGAAAATTTTATTCTTTTAAAGACCAAGTACCCATTACTCACGAACGAGGTTTCACAACTTTTAACACAATTCAAGTCCTTAACATTTCATATCAAGTCACTTAACTTTAGAATCAAATCAAGGACAAAAAAAAAAGGAAATCAACTTCTTTAACACACGTGCGTCTATCGCACTATATATTTCACAATTAATCATGCTCAAGAGAATAGGAAGAATCACATACCTCTTCGGGTCAATCCACTTTCTAAGTCCAATATATAAATTCCGCACGTAGTACGTCAACCTATAATGACCATAATACTTTTATTAACCTCTAGTTTCAACGTAGAATATCCCAAGTGTAAAGTCACTAAATCTACGGAAAATCGGGCAGCATTTCCTTTGTTTCTACATACTTTGCCACCTTTTTCAAGGCCGAATTCAACATCCAAACGCCACATTTAAGGCCCAACAATCCAATCAATTCAACGGGGATTACACACCTAAACTTGGATGTGTAAAATTCTGCCCCACAATGTAAAACAACTATCTTAACAAGTTTAAAGTAGTATTTTGGCTACAACATGCTTACATAACCTTCTTGTCCAATTCTTTTATATCCAAACCATATTTCTTACATGCAATTTAACTAAGAGCAATATTTTCAACTACAAATTCTTTCTCCTTCACATGTAATACCAAAAACCAACAAGGGGAGAAGGAATTGTTACCTTAGAGCTTTAGCCAAATTATCCCAACAAGTTTGCTATCCTCTTTTCCAAAAACACCACCACAACAACTCTTACAAGCTAGCCAACAAGCTTCCTTCTTGCCACACTTTTCAGATTTTCCTCAAGCTTAGATTTCCTCTTGAAATTCTAGGGAAAAGGAGAGCTTTTAGCTTTAGAGAGAGAGAGGAACTTGAAGAATGACCAAGTCTTCAAGACTTGGTCAATAAGTAGTGCATGCAAAATCAGATGGAGGGGCCGCGGGTCACCCTCCCAGGGCCTTTTTAAAAGAAAATCTATGTTTTCTCAGTTTTTCCCAATTTCCGCCTCGGTAGCGCGGCTGCAGCGCCAGCCATGGCTGCAACCCTGCCGACTCTCAGAACTATCCGGCGTCGCGGCGGTGCTTTTCTGCGCCGCGGTGCTGCAACTTCAGCGCTCCCTCAGAATATCCGGCGCGACTTCAACCGCGCCCGCGGCCAGCGCTCTGGCCGAAACACTTTACGTCCATTGCAAGCCGAACTTGTAACTCCCATAACTTTCTACTCCGATGTCTTATCGACGAACGATTGGTTGCGTTGGAAACTAGACTCAACGAACTATGCACTAGGCCTTCGAAACACCTACAAACTCTCAAGGTAACTGGACATACATCAACTCAAAGTTGACTAAAAAACCGTCTGAAACAATCCGTCAACCTATCTTTCGAAAATTTCAAGTCTTACTCCCTTTCGTACGCTCTCATACGCATGACCTGAACTACGGGGTGTAACACTGATGGTATTCAACTATGGAAGGTTCAAAGCTAAGGTTACCTATCCATATGCGACATCGGTCCGCCGAAAGATTGCTAGAAAGACACCTTGTGAGTGCGCCAAAATCTCTTTCAAGAGGGGATTGTTGGAAATTTACTAAAGTGGAATTAAGTTTATCTAGTTATTTATGACTCAGACAATTGGGGTCCCGCACATCGGAAACATCATTTCCACACACGTGCATTCGTAGTGCCAAGTATCGTAAATTTTAGGGAAAAGAGTCAAATATACCCTAAAACTTTGGTAAAAGGATAATATATATCCTTTGTCAAAGTATGGGGTCATATATACCATCCGTTAGCCAAACCCTATCAAATTTAATCTATATTAACGGATTGGACATGTGGCAGCCACGTGGCAGATACGTGGCAGCCACGTCACCGGCGACCAGTCATTGCCGCTGCCATGCCGCCAGCAGTCCACCGAAAAAATGGTGATTCTCCCAAAATCGATAATCGAGCAGCTTTATTGGGTGTAAGTTGTAGAGGATGTTGAGACGAACACAGTGGTATCACCCACACCTGTTGCCAATGCGTCAGTTGGCTGGAAAGTTCAATCAAAGCTACCGGAAAATCGAAATGGTCGATCAGCCGACTGGGGACGAATTGAGAGTCGTGGGTGGGTGCAAAATGTAGGCGTGGGGACGATGAAGCTAATGGTACCCACCACGACCTTCAATTCTTGCTCAGTTCGCCAGAATGTCATCGACGACGCTTAGGGTTTTGGACGAAATCGATTTGGTCGATTTGGTTGTCGGGGAAGAGTCGAGGCACGGGGGTGGTATGGAAAGAACAGCCTTGTGATGATGATCACAATGGTGTTATCCACTCCCGTCGAATAGGTCGCCGGAATTGATGAAAATCGGCGGACTGTTGGTGGCATGGCCGCGGCAGTGACTGGTCACCGGTGACATGGCTGTCAAGTGTCCAATCCGTTAATATAGGGTAAATTTGATAAGTTTTGGCTAACGGAGGGTATATATGACCCCATACTTTTACAAAGGGTATATATAATCATTTTACCAAAGTTTTAGGGTATATTTGACCCTTTTCTCTAAATTTTATTAGTGAAAGAGATATTTGTGCATAATTAAAATGTTCGAGATATGAAATGATGGATGGTTATTGGCCAAATAACAAGTATTTCATGTTGGTAAATGAAGGAAGAAGTGTGTGACGTGTAAGATGAAATGAGTCGAAAAGGACCACGACGCCAACCCGTCGGAGCCGCAGCGCCTCTAGGTTAGAGCCGCGGCACTGCACCATCCGTTGGTTACTGGAGCCGCGACGCTAATTTAGCTGAGCCGCGGCACTTTGGAGGCAGAAAGGTCGACGAAAAACTGAAAGTTTCTGACTCTTGGGCTGGTTTTGGAGCATTGAATCTCCATTACTTGGTACATAAATTCAGTCATTATTTGGATGATTGTAATCTCTCAATCATTACATGGCTATTGAAAGCCATTAGTTGGCTAGTTGAGAGGTCATCTTCCTTACACTATAAATTGAGGACTTGACTCAATTGGAAAACACACCACAATCAGATTTTCTGAACGTCTTCTTCTCTAAGCATTCTTCCAAACACTCAAGGTTCTTCTTCTAGTAAACACTTGAGTTTCTTTGCTCATGTTTGCAAATATTACTTACTTTCCGTTCCTAGCAATTGTTTTACTCACAATTCTTTATCTCACTTAACCCATAAAATTTCATTTTCCCCTCTACATGACTAACCTCAATAGATGTTTATCAATGATATTACTATACTCATGAAACAAACATTTTGGAGTGCATTTTGAGATTCCTTTGCAATCGGAATATAATTTCTCACGCTCATTCCTATATTCAAAGTAATGGAATCACTACTGCTCGAGTCTCGTGAATGTCAAAATGGTGTTCTCTGTTTCCTTCGTTGGTTATTGAATTTGATAGTGAATCTTCACCCCTTAATTGAGTAATAATTTATAGGTGAAAGATGTACAACCATCAATGCTTGCACTGCCACTGCACGAGAGGAGGTGCCGAAGTTATCGTTCCAACATCTACAATCGTCACATCAAATTAAAAATAAAAGACAAAATTTGATTGGTTTTCCAAAAAAAAATCTACAATAAACCAGCTAATTATTGTCCCCAATCCATATATCAAATATCGCACATGTTTTGTAAGGTCGGCGAAAGGAATGACAAAATTAGCCTATGAAGCAAAGGGAGGGGAAGTCAAAGTGTCACCATAACCCTAAGAAAACGAGGTATTGAAGTATCCATCCATTCATTGAATTACTTCATTTTTGCCGTCCAATTTTGTCCATCTAAAAACTGGGATGATTTATAACTCAAATTTCATATGAAATTTTCTCAAAATATTTTATTTGCTTGATATATTATAGTCATTATAAAAAATATAGAATTTTTACTAGGTACTTAAAAATTATAAAAGAATAAATAAAGTAATTAAAATTTAGTAAGAATTGGGCGATTTAGGTTATGACCCTTGTTTTGTCCATTTTAATTCAATTTATTTTAGCCAAGTAATTTTTGGATAATTTTCGCTCATTTTAGCCCGCTCAAAACCCAACTCGCTCATTTGACACTCCTAATGAGCGATAACATTTTTAGTAATTATTATCCATAATTGGTGGAAAGAATAAATAGGCACGCTAAGTTGATAGTAGTAACTTTTGTTTTTAATTACTTTTACATTTTGCAATTAGTTCCGGATGACGATGTTAAGTAGGTGTTTGCATATGAATTAATTGATATTTGTAAGAAAAAGTATTATTTGAAATTAATTGCAAAAATTTATTTAAAAATGGATATTGACTCCTAGAACCCATTTTCCAAACCCGTTTAGCATAAAAGTATTCATTTTTATAGTTTTTTATTTATTGAAAAATTAGTATTTAGTTTTGAAAATTTCAAATCCAAATTAAAGTTGTCTTTCAAATTCGATCACATTTGACTGTTGGAATTAATTTATGTTAAAATTTTATGTTTAACTACCTCAACGATGGGAATTAATGATGATGTTTGGTTTACTCGATCAGTTGATTTAGGTACTAGCATTGTTGATTTTTGTACTAATGAATCTTTGTAATGGTATTTAAAACTTGACGAAGTGTACATGTCGTAGCTGGTATATATAAAAATAATATATCCAGTGAAATCTCACAACGTGGAGTTTGGGGGGTAAAATGTATGCAGACCTTACATCTACCTTGGTAGGTAGAGCGGTTGTTTCCGAGAGACCCTCAGCTCAGGACAAGCAAAGTAAAAGTCAGACCCGGTCAAAAAATAAGCAGTAAGTAGTAAGAAAATGAGATAAACCAATACGAATACGCCATGATATCGCATCCTGAAAGAGAAACAGTAACTAACGCAGATAAATGAAATAACCCAAGTACATTAAAGAATGCATAGCAGAAGAAATAAAATTAGAGAAGACTATAAAGCAATATTATGTCTATTCAATAACACCACAACTACCAGTTTGTAAGTGTAAGTAGGTCTACACTCGACTATCTATTACCCTTCTACCATAATTTGTGTCCTCCAGAACCCCTATCTAAGGTCATGTCCTCAGTAAGTTGCGTCTACTCCATATCCTGTCTAATCACCTCTCCCCAATATTTCTTCGGCCTACCTTTACCCTCCTGAACCCGTCCATAGCCAACCTCTCACACCTCCGCACTGAGACATTTGTGTCTCTCCTCCGCACATGTCTAAACCATCTCAACCTCACTTTCCGCATCTTGTCTTCCACCGAGGCCACTCCTACTCTACCCCGGATATCATCGTTTCTAATCATGTCCCTCCTCATATGCCCACACATCCATTTGCTTATCCTCATCTCTGAAATTCTCATCCTTTGGGTGTGTGACGTCTTGACTGACCAACACTCCACCCCATACAACATAGTTAGTCTAACCACCACCCTATAAAACTTGTCTTTTAATTTTGGTGTCACATTTTTGTCGCACAAAATTTCAGATGCAAGCCTCCATTTCATCCACCCTACCCCAATACGATGTGTGATATCGTCATCAATCTCTACATTCCTTTGGATGAAAGACCCGAGGTACTTGAAGCTTCCTTTCTTTGGAATGACCTGAACCTCAAGTCTCACCTCCACGCCTGTCTCACTGTCGCTCATGTTGGTGAACTTGCACTCCAAGTATTCTGTCTTGGTCCTACTCAGCCTGAACTCTTTAGATTCCAGAGTATGTCTCCAAACATCCAGCTTAGTGTTCACCCCGCTGCGAGTCTCATCAATCAGGATTATGTCGTCTGCGAATAACATACATCATGACACATTCCCTTAGATTTATCGCGTCAATCTATCCATCGCCAAGGCAAATAAGGTCGTAGCTCGTATATGGGATCCAATATATGCCATTATGTGATTATCACTACTAAAAAGGTTAAAATTGACTCCTAATATTTTTAACACAATCGACCAAGCACCGTCAGTTTAGCGCCAAAAATCGAGAAACTGTAAAATCGACCGAGCTCGGTCTTTAAAAACTACCACAAAATTCTTTATAGAAATATGGGTTTAATTAAAATTTTAAAAAGTTATTTCAAAAAAAACTTTTTTTTAGAAAATACCAATTGAAGTCAATCCTTTTTTTCAAAAATAAAAAAATTAAACCGACCGTATCCGGTCGATTATTTTCGCGAAAAAATGAACTCGAAAAGTATAGATTGGAAAAAAAACAACAAGCATCAATGGTCTAATCGTAAAAATGTATCCTACCACGCTAAAATGGAGGTTCGATCATCAGGTGATGCATTTTATAATTGTCTAATTTTAAAAACTGACAGACTTCGATAAGTACTTTCCATAAAATTTTGGTTTTTTATTACAAAGTTGACATTTTTCAAAAAGAAAACTTTAATAAAATCGATTGGGTACAGTCAGTAATTTCGATCAAGGTCGATTGATTTTCGATATTGAACATGCCTATACCGACCAATGATTTGTGGTTAATTTTTGGTAGGTATATTGGACCGGTCGGTTTTGACCTTTTTTAAAAGCAGTGTATCCATTATGTGATATTGTTCTATTAAAGCAGTTTTGATTGTTTGTTTTAGGTAAATTAGTTAAACTGGGTGATTTTGCTAGTTTTTAGAAAGTGAGGGGTATATTGAAAGTATATGTATGTTCTAGAGATAATTTGTATTAGGACACAATGTACTTTATATATATATTCGTATTTATATTAACGATGATTAATATTATGACATTTGCATTTGTTGAATTATTAGTTGATTGTTTATAATATTCTATAAATGTTTTCCTAGAGTTTACGTATTTATTAATGATGTGAGAATTTGTCACGATCCGACCCCGGGCCCGCGACTGGTGCACCCTTACAGGTATACATCAGAGATAACCAGCAGAATATAAATAAAGCTCATAGACATGCAGTAATGTGAAATAAGAACCAGGCTAAACGATAAGGTCACCTTCCTGCATATATACATAACAAAGGGATACATCTTTTACAAGTCTAACCCACAAAACATGACTACAGACCTCTAAGAGTTTGAACCCTATCTATGACGGGACAGGGCCCCGCCATACCTCTGAATGTACATAAATCTACAACAACAGGGATCCGTATCAAAAGGTAAGCCTCCGGAGTAATGGAGCTTCCCAAAAGATGAGCAGTGATCCTAAGAGTGAGGATCGCAACTGCTTACCTCACCGCGGCATTTAACGCAAATTTCCGAGAAAGGAGGTCAAGACAAAACATGTACCAAGTATATGAAACCCAGAATCAGAATGAAATCATATAGTCTAAAATAAAGTCGAGACATGTATGATAACCAAATTAACATAATCGTGGCCTTACTAATAATGAGAGTAAATAAGAGTAAACCTTACTGTTTAAAAATAGGAAGCTTATGATCAAACTAGGGCCACCCGCCCGTAGTATCATTATGCAATCCTACTCCTGAGACTATTTCACCCGCATAGGTCTTGTGAACCCGCATGAGGCAATTTTCCTCGCATGAGACTATTTCACCCGCATAGGACTATTTCACCCGCATAGGACTATTTCACCCGCATGGACCCTGTAGGCCCGCAATGAGCATATACGTCATACTCGCATCGTGGGGAGCAAATCCACGGAAATGCAAAATACAACATGACCCGGGGATTGACCCCGTAATAAATAATATAACACTAGCACTAACGGCCATCATGAACAACATATGCAAGTTAGCAATCTTTAACTCTCATTAATTAAACTTAAGGCACTATCATGTAAAATCCGGGAATCTAACCCCAAAGTACTACGTACTTCTATTCCTTTAAAAAGAACATTTTTCATATAAAAGCCACAAGATATCAATACTCGTAGTATCAAGGCATGTCTATTTTTCAAATCAAGTTACTACACCTTTAGAAATTCATTTCTAGGCTTTGAAACCAAGTAACTTCTATACCTTTAAATCAAGTTACTTATACTCTTTAAGTCAAGTATCGTATACTTTCAAAATCAAATCATTTATTCTCTTTTAAATCATTCAAGTAAACCACTCTTTTAACTTCCCATAAAGTGGTTATAACTAACTTCTCATAAAGCCATTATAACACTTTATGTTTTTAGAAAACTAAGGCATTTACATCCTTTAAAAACCAAGTGAGTTTAACTTTCCAACTCAACTAAACTTGTACCCTTTAAATCAAATCAATGGTACCAAAATGAAACCGAATTCATTTAAGACATGTACGTCAACCGTACTATACATTTATAAGAATCATGCTCAAGAAGATAGGGAAAGTTCCACATACTTCTTCGGCTTAATCCACCCGCTAAGTTGAATACGCCGCACGTATAATGTCAACCTATAATGACCATAATACGTCTATCAACTTCTAGCTTTCTAAGGTAGAATAATATTAAGTATAATGTCTCTTATTCTACGGAAAATTGGACAGCACTTCCCCTGTTTTTACGTACTTTTCCACCTTTTTCAAGGCCCGAAATCAATAATCAATATGCCACATTTAAGGCACAACCAACCAAATAACAATACAACATATATTCCTTTTTCAATTCTTTAATCCAAGTCGTTACTCCAACATGTTAATACGTCATAACAATTATAACAACTAAATTCCCTTTCTTGTATAACATGTGACGATTATAACTAACAACCAAATTGATTAACAACATCAATGGCTAGCATGCCATATTTCGGTATTCACCCTCCAAATTCCCGAAGACTTATAAATCTTTATTCTTTATATCACAAGCTCATTTATCAACTACTATAACATGTAATCTTCAATTACATTAGGAAGACAAAGATCATTACCTCAATAAGCCCAAATATAATCCAAGACTAAAATTCGATCCTTAGCAACTTTAGCTCCTTTTCTTTACATTTCAATCCACTCCAAGCAACCCTTAGAAGTTCATAACCAACTTCTCTTCAAGTTCCAACTCAAAATATGAAAAACACCTTAGGGTTTCAAGGTGCGACTAGCGGATTAACGTAGTATTTCCGGGATTTAAGAGGTTGTTTATGCTTGGTATACTACTAGGGATCCTTGGTTTGAGTATGGGGATTTATCAAAAACATTTGAAGAATTTTCTTGTTCTTCAATGAGCTTGGCCGAGAGCCCTATCTAGTGTGCATAAGTTTTCTTGAAATTTTTCTAAGTGTTAAAAGTCTTGCACTAGTATGGATATATAATGAAACCAAGGGTGGAAATTAAAACAAATGTGTGGCCAAGATTAAAATCAACAAATATCTTAAGTCAACTTGGCCACTTGGCCCACCCTTTTCTAGCCCAAACATGGCCATGTGGGGGTGACACGTGTCACCCTCCTATTGGTCCAAAATATTTTATCTCTCCATAATTCTAATAAATTCCATAAGTCTCAAATACCAAATTTGAGAATTAAATTCCAATTATTAAACCTTTTTTCCTTCACGAGGTTCGAAATTTGAGACAAACCTTCTGTAGAAAGAGCCTTGGAGATATTGGATGGAAAATATGAGGGCTTGTTGACTTAATACGTAGACATGTTAAGTGTAATCAGGATCTTACCAAGAGCAATACTTCCCTCCGGGCAGCTTTGGAGAAGGTTGATATGTCCGACATGGATGATAAAATTATGCAGTTGGAGCTGGATTTATCCTTGAAAAGACCCATTTTGTGTACCAGGATCGCCGATAAGTTCTCCTGGAGGTTTGAGAGGGCTCGATAAATGTTGAGACGACCCTGTTCGATGCTTTGAGAGTATAAGATAAGGCCCATAAGGTTTTATCCATGCGTGGCCCATCTGGGGACCTTGCTACTTCTTCCAATGATGAAAGTTAGTCTCATGGGGGTAAATGAGATATTCTGTCTGAGTATGATATAGATTTTCCCGAGGTTCCCATAATCAAAAGCGAGTACGGGAAGGGCAAATGAGACGTGACCTATCTCTGGAGCCCTTCTATAGCCCCGAGAATGGGAGGATGTGATGTGGGGATGACCCCTTCGAAGGATACACCGGCCGTAGCGACTCTATAAATGTTGCCTTTATTGGGAACTCTGATACCCGAGTTATAGAAGCTTGACCCTTGTACTCCCTGCATGGAGTTTTTAATATTTTTATATGTGCTTGTTGGCCTTTTCTGAAAGACAATTTTATTTTGTACTGTTGATATTGCCCGTGTTTTTGGGCTTTTTTATCAAATACTTTCATGTGATAGTATTTTCGCTTATATTTGAATTGCCGAATTTCTTTTTAAAATTGCCTAAGTCTCATGCATGAGGTGTTTTGACCATTGCTTGTTACTCTAGTTATGTTTGTATGCTTTATGGTCGGGTGTATGAATTACCTGGTCATTTGAAATGGAGCCGCTCAACCATATGGATCCTTCCACTCAAGGACCCCCTCATCAGGACTATGCTCTATGACGAATTTGAACGCTTGTGTTTAAGTTTCACAATTTGTAATTTTATTTCTTCACAATGTGAGAGGGATTATGAGTAATCACTTCCCTCAATCTGGGAATGTTACTTTCGATAGCGTAATTTATGATTGGAAATTTAAATCATCATTTTCATAAAAGGAGGACCCCCTTTGTTCGATGTCGATGAGGAGGAAATCTTGACCCCATCTTATATTGGCATAAGTTTGTGCTTCCTTCATGCTCTAAGGCCAACATGACGTGTCGTGTGTTCAAGGTGGATATTATCGAGCCTGGAAGGAGGCGTTAGTACCAATAACTTTAGAGTGTAGGAAGCTTTGAAGCAAGTCTAGTTTTATATATAGCGATCATCATTTAAACCCAAGTACATGTATGTTTTTTTATAAAACCAAAAAGTACAAAAAGTGACGAAGGCCTTTATCCTCTGTATGTAGGAGCAGATCGTTTCCATTTGCGTTTGCATCTCTGTAATGAGTTTTTCTGAGTAACACGCTTTTCAGTTATTGCCTCGTTAAAAATCTTGTTGTCAAAAACCCATTCGGGAAAACAGTAGGCCAAGGAAAAGAGTGCAACATGTGTTTTCTGATCTTTGCTCTAACGTCTTGTGGGTCCAGAATTTGTCAACCAGTCCCAATCATGTGATCACAAAAGGTTACAAAAAAATAAAAGGAAAAAAGAGCAAATTCATACCTCGAGGTTCTCATGGTCATATTATAAGGGTGAAGTCAACCACAAACTCTGGCAGGCTCGACGTTCGTATAGCTGACCGAGGTTTATATGACAGATCATATTCGCTCATCGCAACCCACTATTTTGATAACCGGCTCATAAAATTCCCCCTGTAATAAGGCCTGTAGTGGGGCATTAGTCATGACAGTCACTGGATAGCATTAGAAGTATGGTCGCAGCTTCCGTATGGCAGTGACGAGGGCCATGCCAAAATTTTCTATGTACGAACATTGTGACTCAGTCCCGGTTAGAATTGTACTAGCATAGTAGATGGAAAATTGATTTTCTTCTTCTTTCCATATGAGGGAGATGCTAAACGATACGGTTGAGACAGTCACGTAGGTGAGTAGTCTCTCCCTTCTTTTGGGTTTGACCATTACATGAGGGCTAGTCAAGTATGTCTTGAGGTTCCGCAATCTTTTATCGCACTCTTTCGTCCACTAGAAATGATGTGTTTTTTTGTGAGTTTGAAAAATTCATGACACTGATCTGTCAATTGCGATATAAACCTTCCCAAGATCGTGACCTTCCCTGTCAATCTTTGCACCATTTTGATGATACTCAGCGCATTCGACATCTCCTGTATAGCCTCAACTTTACTTGAATTCGTCTCGATGTCGTGGCTGGAGATAATAAAACCCAGGAACTTCCCAAACTTGACCCTAAAGGTGCATTTTCTGGGTTTAACTTTATGTCATGGCGACGCAGAACATAAAAGGTTACGGCTAAGGAGGCCAGGTGGGTCCCAGCCTCACGGGATTTGACCAGCATGTCATCAATGTATACTTTCATGGTATGGCTGATCTGCTTCTCGAATATTTATTCACCAACCTTTGTTAAGTTGCCCTTACATTCTTAAGACCAAAATGAATTACACTGTAACAAAAGTTATCATGATTAGTCATAAAAGAAGTTTTTTCATAATCTTACAGGTGTAGACTGATCTGATTGTATCCGGAGTATACGTCCAGGAAACTATGAAGCTCATGTCCAGTCATGGCATCAATCGTCTTATCAATATACGGTGACGGAAATAAGTCCTTTGGACATGCCTCATTCAGATCCTTAAAGTCTACGCATATTCTGAATTTGTTGAGCTTTTTGGGGACCACAACCGCGTTAGCCAGCCACGTAGGGTCATCAACCCTCCTAACTGACCTTATATTAAGTAAGTGTGTCACTTATTCCCTTACGAATTGATCCCTGATGGTTGATATCAGCCACTTTTTTTGTCCTAACTGGAGTACGATTAAGATATGTACTTAGCCAGTGATTAGCTATTTTCGGGGGATCCCTATTATGTCAAGGTAATACCAAGCAAAGTAATCTGAGTTAGTTGTTAATTAATACAAAACACATTCTAAAGCCCTGGTGAGAGCTCCGAGCTCATATATACCTTCTTTTCGGGATATTCTATGAAAAATGTAACACTTTCCAGCTAGTCAACGGTCGAATATATGGGGTCCTTATCTGATGATAAAATGAAAGCTTTCGAGATGGTCTTATATTGGTACCCTTCTTTCGCGAATTGCTCCTTCCTCTCTTTGGGAGTTTTTTTTTAGCCCAACGACTGTGATTGCTATTAATGTGCCTCCCATTTTTAATGGATCGTTACTGCTAACGTAATTTCCAGTTGAGAACAACCGTTGTCTCCCCTAATTTTCCTGATCCCCTAAGGGGTTAGGAATCTAACCTTCTGGTGATAAGTTTAAGAAATTGTCTACATTTCGTGCAACTAAGGCCTCCCAAGTATTGTGTTATACGTCGTGACTTGTTTCACGCTATCGGCGTGAACCGCCAATTCAATTTCCCTTTTTGTCAGCTCATTGGACATGTTGAATCCTAACGGCACCTTTGTCACGGGGGTGATCGATTCATCCATATGCATCTCTGTCAAGACTTGTAGTAGGATGATGTTCGTTCAACTCCCTAGATCGACCAAAACACTCTTAATAAAAGATTTATAATTTTCAAGGATATTACTAGGGCCCATTATGAGGTGAATTAAATTTTCCACAGTCATTGCTAGAAAACACGATGGATAGACTCTCCATGGGCTCCCGTTCGTGGCTCTTGGTTGTGGTAGAGATTTTGGACTTTCTCACTGACGTATATGTGATATTATTGACCACCTCCGTATCGAAGATCATATTGATAGTATAAACAAGCAGAGGAACTTGACTCGGTCTCTGTCTAGCATTCCTACTCAGGTTGATCTTTGTCCAATGGCTGATGTACTCTCTTAAGCTCCCTGCGCGCAGCAGCTACACTACTTCGATCATTAGGTTACCACAATCTTATGTGGTGTGACCGTGTGTGCTATAAAAATGGCACTACAACCCTGTATTTTTTTTGGATTGGTACGCATGTCATCTGAGAACCTAGCTTGTTTTATGGTTTTCATCATCGCCACTAACTTTGTTGCATTTATGTTGAAATTATGATCAGATGGCTTCGGGGGGCTAGTTCCCTGTGATTTGGACTCTTATACTTGTCGGGGCCCTCATTCCATGAGACCCTGATGGTCCCTGGCATTACCTCAGTTCATCTCTGCACTCGAGAATCTCCTGGTGCCATATGTCTCAAACCGTCCATCGTTCACCGTACCCTTGATCCGACCTTCTTGGGGAGGGGGGTATCTTCCCGTGTATGTCATCATTACCACTCGTTGGTCTTCTTCAATCCGCTTGTTGGTTATGTATCTGAGATATATTTCGCTCTATGTTTTACCGGAAATTCCTTTAAGGTTTCCTTCAGCTTTCTGGAAGTGTTTGAACTTTTCGTGTTCAACCCATCTACGAACGCGATCATTGCCCAGTCTTCTAATATAGATGGTAATAGCATTATTTTCCTCCGAAACCTATTTAAAAAACCTTGCAGCAGCTCATCCCCTCATTGCTTAATTATAAATATATCATGTTTGTGTATTTCTACCCTCTAGGCCCCTGCGTAAGCCTTGACAAAGATATCTACAAGGGTAGCAAAACAATCAATATAATTTTCGATTAAGTGAGTATACAGGAGAGCTCTCCCTTTATAAGCGTTTGGCCAAATTTTTTCAGCGTAACATATTCGATTTCATTCTGATTGAGATTGTGCCATATGATTTCTGCTTTGAAATTCATGACGTGCTCTTCTGGATCTATGGTATCGTCATATTTTGATATGTTGGGCATCTTGAACATTTTTAGGATTAGGACGGGGGCTACGATTTCCAGATATGGCCAAACTGCTTGGCTCATATGCCCTTTTATAATAGGTGGTGCCCAGGGTATTTGGCTCATCCGCTCGTTTATTTCTTTTTCCACCTGATGTGATCCCTCTGTAAATGCGTCCAACCGGTCCTACCCGTTCTCGTCATTCTTCTTGTTGGCTTTGGAGGTAGCTGAGGTCTTCCCAACATTCTAATTCAACGTCGGAGTACCAGTTTTACAATGAGTGGCTATAGTTGCCACCATCACTTGGATAAGAAGCATCATTTCGTTTTGTGCTCTTAAAACAGCCGTGATTATTTTCTTAGAGAGATATCCTCCTTTGTCAGCAGGTCGATGTTTGCCAGTTTGTGATTTAGTCAAGCTATTTCCCTCGGGTGTTTCCTTTCAGGCATCTTTTGCTTTGGCCTTGTCCACAGTCTCCTCGCCACGCTCTTTGCTGGATAGTTTTAGTAACGATCCATTTTCATCACATCGTAGTCCTTGTTCAGATTTCTCTTCTACCTCTATTCACAAAGTTTTTGAACGGCCCGCTAGATTTCGATGTTTAGTAGGTATCGGTACCTATTTGAGTCTCTGCGACCCGTGAGGAATGATATCTTCTACTGACATATTCTAAGTGTAGCGCTTTTTGTTTAGGGTTATTTCAAGAAGATCAACTACATATCGAGACAACTCCATAAATTTTATTCCCACAGACGGCGTCAAACTATTTTTCGATAAAATAAATTTAACAAAAAATATAGTTAGAGATTTGTATATAAGGGTTTAAAGACAAGTAGGCCGTATCCGATCTGGAGACCCTCTTAAACGAGTCTGAAATGACTTATTAGATTACGGTTGTGTGAGAACAATGTGCAAGTGATATAATAATAAGCAAGTAAAATGAATCAACAAGCTAGATCTAGAAATAAGTTATGAATAAAGCAAGAGATGAAGCTGAGAATGATGTATTAGCTTGAGAGAGATTTTGGTTACAAGTGTGAGCTTAGAGATAATACAATGTTTCTTTCTTTCTCTTCTAAATTTTGCATATATATGGCAAAACTTAGACTACTATGACCCTAGAAAGTTGTGACAACGTGAGCCTAATGCCATCACCGTGCCCATGTGTACCGCGACACTCTGATCTAATGAGGCTAATGTGACGGGAGTTGTTGGGAGTGGAGGACAACTGTGAAGGTCCTTTGTGAACGTTGAGGTTTCTGGAACCATGAAACTTCTTGTATACGTTTAACGTGTTCGAATACATTTCTACCTAGTACATTCTGTTCTAGGGATGCTAATGTGCCTAAAGTTGTCGGTATACACTTAACATCTCCCGATGCATTTTTATCAAATTTACAAAGATCATATAAAATATTAACCTTAATAAAAGTGAGATCCAGATCTAAATGTGCATAGAAAGAATAAACAAGGTTATCACGTTTCTGACCCCACATATGGATGAAGGATATTAGATCAGATCAGATCAGGAATAAGCTAAAGAAGAAATTAATTTCAGAAACTTGCATACTTGGTAGCAGTTGCAAATTTATGTAGAAAATGTTCAACCATTTTCACCCGAATAAACTCGATATATTATGTATATAATTCTTGCAATATATCTAATATTAATTGAAGGAATTTATGGTTAGATGAGATTGAGTGTACAGAGATTAAACGATGGATTTAATTTCTTAAGGTCGGGGAATTAAATCCTATTTGGTGCACTTTTGAATCCTTTTTTTTTCTTTTTCCTAAAGCATCATTTAATAGTATTAATGGTGCACTCATCCTCTTCAAATCTTAAATTTCCCTCTACTTGGTAGGTGTTTGGATAATATATTATTTGGTTGAAAGAAATAAAAAGAGAGTATTTGAAGTTGTAGAGTGTAGTTTTAGAAAATGCTTGAACATGAATATCACTTGAAAAATACTAACTCTAATAAGTTCCACTCTTAGTCAGAAACAAAAGATAATGTAGTTTCATTGAGTGTTATATTTTTTTCTCTTTCTTCTTACATTATAAAAACATTTGTTTCCATACTTGGTTATAAAAATAAGATAATCACTTTTAATCAGGGTACACACAAGCTGACTAATTAGGAATACCTACTTACTACTGCCTACCCACAGGACCAAGCTTAATTATGTGTAGAAAAAATGGCGGTAGGTGGGGGAAGCCTGTATGTAGAGAAATTATTGGGAGAGGGGGAAAGAATCGAAGCTCCATAGGATTTTTTACAGTACACCCATCAAAATGTTTTCAACGTGTCATTTTTTTCAATTGCATTAAACAGTCACCTCCTTTTTTCCTGACACGATTTTTTTTAATTGATCTAAAAAAGAATGACGCATTTTCTTATTTAACAATAATTTAACTTTATATTTTATCTTTTATGCTTAACGAGATAATTTATACCACACAAATATCTTTAAATTATTTTAAATTATAAAATTTTAAAAAAATTATTATTATTTAAATTTTATGTTCAATTAAATTAAATCATATAAAATGAAACCGGAGAATTATTATAAACCAAGAGAAAGGATATTTTTGATTGTCTGTAGTGCTTCTTGATTTTTCATCTAGGTTGTATATTAGTAGTAAAAGATATTGTAATTTCAACGTCATTTTATTTTTTTCATATGTTCTATCAATTATTTATTTTTGTGACTTTAAGTACCTCGAAGTTGCAACAAATTTGCTTGGAGTGCCTATAATGGTAGCTAATTAATGTGCAATCAATCTGAGGGACGTGCGAGGACTCGTAGAGTAGAATTGAGTGATATGTATAAATAAATAAAACGAGTGCTAATATTAAAGCAATCATTTGAACTGATCATTTTAATGCTGATTAAGTTGCAAAATATCATCTCAATTTATATGATACGCTATTTTTTAGTCAGTCAGTCTAAAAAATGTCAACTTTAAACTTTATATTTTAAGCTTAATAAAATGATATAATCATACAAATATCTTTGATTTATTTTAAGATCATAACATTCAAAAGTCTTCATTTATTTTAAACTTCGTGACAAATCAAAAAAATTCATATCAAATGAGACATGGCGGATTATACTTATTAGATTAAATGTACGATTTAATGACTAGATCTTATTTCATTATAAAAAGGATGAAAATGACAGAAAATTGCATGAAGACAAACATTTAATCCAGATCAAGTTACAAGTACAACTTGCAACTAGAAAGACAATCAGCAATCCAGATGATATTTTAACATAAATAAAAACAAAACAGCACACTGCAGCTTAATTTTGGAACCATAGCCACCAGTTCTTAACAATCCACAAGCTTAATCTCCGCACTTTCAATGGAGATACCTTCGCCACCTGTCTTTGGAACCACAGTTACCGCAATAGTATCTTCATCTTCCAGGCCAATATCCTCCAGTAGTTCAGTGATGGCCAGCTGGAAAGTAACACTCGTAACATGAGTAGTATTATCTCCATGAACGTGTGGCAAGCTAGTATAGCTCCCCGCGAACTCTGCCTTGTCAAGCTCATCAGCATTTACAGTCTTGTCCACGTTGAGGAACACATCGAACCTTATATACTTGCTATCATCATACTGTATCTTGGTGAATGCCAGCATCTCCTCTTGTTCATTTTTCTCCAGTGAAGTCCTTGACGAAGCAGGCCTATTGATAGAAAAGGATATGGCTCTGTCCAGCTTCGCGAGTGGGAATACCTTGCTGGCCGGTGGAAGTGCACCTGTATTCACTTTCCCTGCTGTGGTCTTTCTTATTGGCTTAAAGTTACGCCATGGGGTGGGCATTGGTGCGTAATCGTACCCCATCTTCTTAGTGTCCAAACAATCTCGGACTTTCACACGGAAAGGGTTGCGGTTTTCGTCGTAGAAAAAGAACTCAGAGTTCAACCAATCTTTCTGTGTGAGATCCCTTCTTTTGCCTCCTATTTGTTTCCACTCGGACCACATCCGATCCACATTGGCATGGTGACAATAGAAAACCGGGTCCAAACCGGCCGAGTAGAAATTACCCATGTTCTCACCGTGTGCCTGTCTAGGATTGTCACCAGTCCAGATGTGGATAGGAGTATGAGGAATGTTTTCAATAGTTCCCATTCCTGGACTAGGGTCAGTACCCAAAGGGTAAGGCTGACCAAAGAACAACAATGGGCACGGAGCATTAGTTATCATTTGACGGTACATTAGAGTTAAGTTATTAGTCATCGTCTGGAGTTGAGTTGTTTGGACCTCAGTACCAAAATGACCAAGATCGACAATGGTTCCATTACGGTGACTTTGGTTACGTTTTTCATCGTAAAGGGTAGAGCCTGGAACATCGAACATGGGAGGCAAGCGCATACCCTTTGGATGGTCCCAATTCCAATATGGCAAACCAAAAGTTGGGTCATTGATTAAAGAGCCCAAGATTCTCTCATAGAAGTACAAGTACCATCTATGAAAAGGAAAGAAAAGCCAAGAGAAGTGAACTTGCAACTCTTTGCCACCAACTTTGTAAGCACCATTGCAATAAGCACAATGAATATTGGCTTGTTGCTTGAACCCAAGAGGGTCAAAAGGGTCTTTGTCAAGTTCCCTCATTCGGCTAGTTGCCAATTGGTACTTGGCAATGTACTCCTCATCAGCAGCATGAGCTGGCGGACGAATACGGAGCTTAGTCATAGAAGGGAACTTGTAATATGGAACACTGTCCAAATCTTCGGGTTTCGGAGGGCAACAACTGTATGACACCTCCTCTTGGTCATTTATATGAGCTCTACTACAAGATTTGAGATCAGGGGGTGGTATAGGAGAAGCAGTGGCAGCTAATGGTGCGAGATTAGCCGCACCATAGAGCCCTCCTAAACCAAGAAGCACATTTCTCCTATCAACACCTTCAAGGTTTTTGTCATGCTCGCCAGAGTTGTTGGCATTGCATGACACCTTGAAACTTTGTTTACTCCTTGCGTGGAGGAAAAGCTGAGATGGTTTTGCTGAGAAAGAAGAGTTGGTGAAGGAAGAAGAGAGGGTTTTGTTGGAGCATAAAGGTAGACTAGTAATAGAAGAAGCCATTGCTAGGATGAGTGCTTTTGGTTTGAAGGGTGATACTTTAATTTATACACAATTGGTAAAGATAGGTATAGTATAGTACACACGTGAAGCACGCCTCTGATTGCTAATCTCATCTTTTTAGTAGTAATAAAAGGGGGAAAGATTACCAAAAAAAAAAAAAGGAGAAAAAAGACTAAACGTAAATGTGCATTGAAAGAAAAAAAAAGTTATCGAATTTCTGACCCCACATCATGTGCATGGAGGATATTAGATCTGGTATAAGCTAATGAAGAAATTCAGAACTAGGATACTTTATACTAATTGTCTGTGTTTGGAAATTTACTAATGTGAAATTAAGTTTAACTTATTATTTTAAGACTCGAATAATTGAGGTCTCGCACGTCGAAAACGTCGTTTCCACACACGTGCGCATGTAGTGCCAAATATCATAAATTTCATTAGTGAAAGAGATATTGGTACGTGAGTAAACGTTTGAGACATGAAATGATGGATGGTCATTGGTTAAATGACATGTGTTCGACGTTGGTAAATGAAGGACGAAGTGTAAGATCGAAACGAGTCGAAAAAAGGATTGCGGTGTCACCGCGGAGCTGGGGCGCCACCGCCACAAGGGCCGCAACGCCCCAAGGGTAGGGTTGCGGTGCTTATGTGATTTCTGGCCACATGAGGCCCATGGCTAGATGAGAGGTCATATTACACACACTATAAATTGAGGCCCTTGGCTCAATTGTAGAACACATCTCACTCTTGTATAGTTTAGATTTTCTTAACCTCTTCCTCTCTAGCATATCTTTCAAACACTCAGAGGTTCTTCTTGAGAAACACTTGAGTTTTATTTGCTCATTTGTTTAGTTGTTGTTTTATCTTGGGAGACAGTTGCCCATATCGTAAAAGAATATATACGGGGCAATAATGTGTTAAGGATAGAGTGAATATCACTCGACTCAGCAACGCAACTATAACACTACCAGATTTAGTGTCTATTGGTTTCAGGCTATCAAGAT
The DNA here is from genome assembly GCA_029844215.1 of Przewalskia tangutica. Classification (NCBI taxonomy): domain Eukaryota; kingdom Viridiplantae; phylum Streptophyta; class Magnoliopsida; order Solanales; family Solanaceae; genus Przewalskia; species Przewalskia tangutica. Next base: position 134,617,605 of record CM056718.1, on the reverse strand, counting down.
CAATGAGTTTATTGCAATTGAAACGAAGATCCAAACATCCAAGACTCCAAGATTGATTAAGAATGAAGATCAAGACCTCAAAAGCTTGTTGTTGCCACAACATTTGTTGGCTTCAAGTTTGTTGTATTGTAATCATATTGTTTACCCTTTCAAAACACTAGTAGTAGTTGTATACTATTCCCGTACATCCATTGTGTAACTCACAATCTTAAGACATTATTGCACTATTGCTAGAAAGATGTATGCCAGTAGATATGGTCCCAAATATGGTTGTGGCTATCTTGTTGAAACTAGTGTTGCGATATTTCTAAGTGCTTACGCAAGTGTACGTATCGTTCCAAGTAATATAGTCTGTAAGACCGAGTTTATCGTCCACAGAGACTGGTTTATTAAGTACTGATTATCTATCCTATGGTATCTATTTGGTTAACGTTCTTTAGTTTGAGGATTATAACTAAGAATTATAACTAATTGCAGAAAATACACTAAAGATTATAAGACTTTGGGTTTATAACAGTTATGAAGGAAATAGGGTTCCAATCTCCTCAACTATCCACTTTTTCACGTGTTAATGCAATGCTAATGATTCTTCTTCTTATTAAGATAGCAGGTTAACTAATCTGTTATTATATTCCGGTTAGGACATACAAGAGCTCAACCTTATGCAGAAACCTTCTATATTTCTATGATAAGTTTTACCACACATGAGGATTAAAAATAATAACCTTTAAATACTACACAAGTATCGGGGTACTTTCGTCCACGATTTTAATCTATGTCTTGACAATTATAGCATATTCAAATCTCACCTTGCAGACTTTTGATTCGAAATCATATAAGTGATGACAATTAATAGCTAGTTAATTATCAAGCAATCATAACAATATTAAATAGATCTTAATATGATGAAGAAGAAATCAAGAACTATGCATTAACTATATGAAAGAGCTTCAAGAAGATTCGATGGAAACTCTACTAAAGTAATTACCTCCTAAACATTGTCATGTCAAGAACTAATTTACAATCCAACATAAACTGAAATAAAGTAAGAGAAAGAAAATAACTTGAACAATAAGATGTCTCCAATTGTAGCTCGTAGCCGTCGTTCTCTTCTCCAAAGTAGTTTTCTAGAATATGACAGGGTTAAGGTATTTATATCTGAGAAAAACCTTGCTTCGGACCCTTTTACCCTTGTCTAATTTTGACCCAACTTTTCTGAAAATACGCGTCGGCACCGCGGTTCTGATGGCAGGCACCGCGGTGCTAATTGCTCACAAGATAACTGTTGGCTACTGGAAATATGGCACCGCAGTGCTTCTAGCCAGGACCGCGGTGCCTTCGACGGTGTTTCAGTTTCGGACTTTCGGCAATTTTTACGCCTCGGTGCTAATTTTCCAGACTGCGGTTCCATGGCACCTCGGTGCCTCTCTGATTTCTATCCGGAATGTGCCATGTTTCTTATGTTCTTCTTGGCACTTCTTAGGCTTCATTCCTTGGGCTGTGCTTGTGCAATTTTCATCCTCAGTTAAGCTCATTTCATCCTCAAAAGTGGTATCTTCTCCTTTATGACCTCTGTGACACAAACGAAAGAAAAACACACCTAACACTATACTAAACACAAAATAAAAGAGTAAAATACTAACTAAAAAGGACTCAAAATAGTGTATAAAATACACTCAATAAACACCCCCCAAACTTACACTTTACTCGCCCTCGAGTAAAGCACTAAACAAAAACAAAAACAAAAACAAAATAAAATTAAAAGACTCTATACAAATAGTTATAGCACTGCTTCTTCAAAATTATGGATGAAAGTTGGGATAATATGTTAGAACATACATAACATGAATATTTAGCAATCTAGAATTTTAAGTTAGATATTTCGCAAATTCACTTAGATCATGATCAATTACAAATACAAATACCTAACCTATGCATGTCAATCTCATTCCATTTTTTCCAAACGCCATAGATCTGTTTACTTGTTATTCTCTACTAATCATAGACATACATATTAAAGATCATCGGGACTTTTACTGGTTGTAATGTAGGCTTAGGCAGGGGTAGGTAAAAGTAGACATTTAGGCTCAATTACGTACCATAAGCATTTTTCATTCAACTCTTTTTCCTTCTTTTTGACTTTCTTTTTAATCGCATACCCTATTTTTCTCCCTCTTTTCTTTTGAGAGAATGAGATACATTATAATTAACAAGCACCCCAAACTTAGGCTTTTGTATATTTTACATTGGGGTGCATCAAATTTTTACTCTCTTTCTTGTTCTTTTTCAACACTTCTCATCCCAATAACTTTCAATTATTACTTATGACACAAACAGGGAATCATAGGGTGTCAAAGAAAGATCTTATTTTAGGCTCAAAAGGGCTGACTAGTGATACAATTTATGTCAGGGTAGGTAATGAATGGTCAGAAGGGCTATCAAAGAAATGTCTGAATCATCTCCCTAAACATGTACATCTTAACTATTTCGCCTCAAATAACAAGCAAACAAATTTTCTAGACATTTTTCAACCTTTATTTCCATAACTGACACACATAGGTTAAGCACAAATATCCCAATAATTAGATGTCATGAATTTTTGGCATATCTAACTTAAGCACACAGATTTTTGCTTTCAATTTCATTACATTATCTCATTTTATCCACTCAATATCGTTAGCAACTACAACATGCATGATCCATAAAAAAAATTATGACTCAAAAACACATAAAACAACATAAAGACAAATCAAAAAGACTAAAAAACAATAAGACACCCCCCAAACTTAATCGACACATTGTTCCCAATATGAGAAGACTAAAAATAACGGAACAACTTACTGACACAACACATCGGTCATAATGGAGGCTTGGGAAAAATTACTGTGCACATTGCCGAAGGAGGAACCACGGTTCCTCTGACCTGCACCGCGGTGCTAATTCCAAAAAAAATCCAGTTTCCTCCAATTTTACGCTTTGAAGCCTTCTCGCCTTTCTGGAGTGAGTCCCGCTTTATCCACATCCAAAAATACTAACATACCAGACCGTGAGACTGTTCAAGATAAAATAAAATAAACTAAAACAAAATTTAAATGACATAATTAAAACCATTGGGTTGCCTCCCAAGTAGCGCTGTCTTTAACGTCTTTTAGCCGAACGCAAGTTACTTACTAGATCAAAGAGGGTAGAGTATCCCCTCCACATATCCACTTTAGCACCATTTTCCTCCTCCTTCTCCTTTTCTTTTTCACATGGTTCATTCCCATGTTCTCATCCACAACATTATTTATGGGTGCATAATTCTTACCATCAAGGGCATCAGTACCCTTGGAACTTTCATGAGGAGCCCTTTTATCAACAACACCAACATCAAAGCATCTAGCATCGACTTGAGGTTCGGTGGGCTGCTTGAAAACTTTGAACACCATTTTCTCACCTTGAACTCTGAGCTTTAACTCCCCTTTTTCAACATCAATGAGGGCTCGTCCTGTGGCTAGGAATGGTCTCCCAAGGATCATGGACATATTTTCATCTTCCTCTATGTCTAAAATGAGGAAATCAGCATGAAGGATGAATTTGCCTACTTGTACCAACACGTCCTTAATAATTCCTTGGGGATGCACAACCGAGCGATCAGCTAGCTGCAGGGTGACTGTGGTTGGTCTTGCTTCCTGATCGGTGTATTTTATATTCACCTTTTGAGTCATTTTTAGTTAGTATTTTACTCATTTTGTTGATGTTTAGTATAGTATTAGGGTCTTTTTTCTTCCTTTTGTGTCACAGCGGTCAGAAATGGAGTAATGGCGAAAAGAAGAGGAAATGAGCTTAATTGAAATGGAATTGCACACTAAAAAGGGCCAATAAATGAAGTCTAAGAAGTCTCGGGAAGTATAGACAAGATCAGATTAAGCCCGAATGAAAACTGGACGACGAAGCGAAGAACCACCTAAAAAATGCCACCGGCGCTGAATGTTCCGAAAGTTGATTTCGCTGCACGTTTTTCGGCGCCGTGGCGCCCGACTGCAGGGCCACGGCGCCGACGCGAGATTTCTGAGTTTTGGGCCGAGTTTGACACGTTTTCAGGGTCCAAAAGGGATAAATTTTCCTACCTACATAATCCTTAACCCTCTACCTAAAGGATTCTATAACTTTTCCTACCTACATCATCCTTAACCCTTTACCTAAAGGATTCTTGGGCTATAAATAGTCTCTACATCATTAGAAGAATTCCATTCCATTCCATTCCATTCTCCATCCATCATTCCGTTCCATCTTGTAAATATTCCACAACACAATCATTGGATGCTAGAAGACTTGGAGACTTGTTCTTGATTATTTTTCTTTTCTTTCTTTTGTTTTGTTTATTTCAGTTCATGTATGGAGATTATATTAGTTTTTAGCGTGACTATGACTAGGAGCTAATTACTTTGTTAGGAATTTCCTTGTGATTCTCTTGAAACTCTTATTCATGAATTAATAAATTAGTTGATTGCTTCTTCACTTGTTTAAGATTTATTCAATAGTTGTTTTGATTGCTTGATAATTAATTGATCACTAGTTATCATCACTTATATGAGTTCTAATCGAAATCTGAAAGGGGAGATTGTGAATATGCTATAGTTGAATAAACATAGGTTTAAATCGTGGATGAAAGTACCCCGATACTTGTGTAGCTTAATAGGTTATTGCTCTTAATCCTCCTTTGTAGTCAATCTTTTCACCGAAAGGTAGAAGGGTTCTCCATTGGGGTTGAGTGTTTATATTACCTTAACAGGAGTATAAAACGGTCTAATTAACCTGCTATCTTAACGTAGAAGAAAAAGTTAGTCTAATTGTATTAAGGATTGAATAGAGTGGATAGTTGATGATCTTGGAAGCCCTAATTCGCCATCATAACTGATTTAAATCAAAGTATTTTCATAATTAGTTTATTTCCTACATTATTAGTTTAGAATTCCAACTCAATTAACGTTAACCAAATAGAAACTAAAGCATAGATAATCGGTACTTGAAAACCAGTCCCTGCAGACGATATTCGGTCTTACCTAGACTATATTACTTGTAACGATACGTGCACTTGCGTTTAGCGTGTGTATAAATCGCACATCAAGTTTTTGGCGCCGTTACCGGGGATTGGCGTACTTTCAATATCGATTTATCTATTCTTATTTCTAATTTGGTTGCTCCAAGAACAAGTTTCTAACTTGTTCTGCGAGCATCTTTTTATCACCTTTTGTTGTTTTTCTTATTTTGCAGGTAAAGTTCGTGTGTTTTATCCACACAAAAAAAACGAAAAAAAAAAAGAAAAAAAATCAGGACACATGGACTACTACTTCTATCAGGGGCAGCAAATTCATCAACAACAGCCTAACCCACAGGTTCTAGAGGAAGATCTAGATGAGTTGAAGGCATGCATACTCAGGCTCACCAAGTGTCAGGCTCATGGCTGAAACAAGGGTGTCCCACAGCAATTTGGAGACACAAATAGGGCAGCTAATGGAAAGGATGAGCAATACACTTCAAGCAAATTTGCCTAGCGACACCGTTGTGGGAAGTGATAAGCAAATTGAGGAGCCTGAACCACACCCAGCTGTTGAGGAATCTGGCGAGATAGTTGGTGTAGAGATGGAAAAGATTACTGAGATCCAATTATTCACCTTTTTGGATTCTGTGGAAATTCTTTTTCCTGTACCTATTGCAGAAGAAACACCACCATCTGTCACTGTTGATACCCAAATAGGAAGTCCATACCATCAAAGGCACCCCCTAGAGTTGAAAAATGTAAGGAGTTTCACTGATCCCTACATTATAGAGAGCCTAGAAGACAAGCCTGCCTTGTTTACTTGGGGCATAATCGTATATCTGAGGCTCTTGTTTGGAGAAATTGTTGTAGTTGAAGTGAAACCTGCAACAATAACTATGTGGATTGCAAGCAGTTCGCAGAAGGATTCAATGGGCACTCGTAAAGGTTAACTGCGTCCGGCTAAAAGACGTTAAAGACAACGCTTGTTGGGAGGCAACCCAATGTTTTTAATTATGTTAGTTTGATTTTTGTCTTTAGTTTGTTTTATTTTGTCTTGAACAGTCTCACGGTCTTGGGTTCTTTTTTTGTGTTGTTGGATGACAGGTGGACTGAAAGCTAACTCTAAGGGAAAAGGAGCAAAAATGCTGAAAAAAATGAAAAGCCGTCGTCAGCGCCACGGCGCCGTAATCATGGCGCTAGTGAGAGCAAAGAAGATTGGGCGCCACGGCGCCGAATCTCAGGGTCGTCGCGCCGAAGGTTCAGAAACCCAGATTCTGTGCAAATTCCATAATTTTTCCTCCCAGACCTCCGTTATGACCGTTGTGTTGTGTCAGTAAGTTGTCCCTATTTTTAGTCTTCACACATTGGGGACAATGTGTGATTTAAGTTTGGGGGGTGTCTTATTGTTTTTTTAGTCTTTTTGATTTGTTTTGTGTGTTTTTGAGTATTTTGAGTCATAATTTTTTATTTTTTATTTTTTATGATCATGCATGATGTAGTTACTTGAAACGCCTAATGAAGTAAAGTGGGATAATGTAATGGAATAAGAAGCAGAAAATCTGAACACTTAGGATAGATATGCCAAAAATTCATGAAATCGAACTATTTGGGGTATCTTGCTTGATTTATGCATTGTTAGTGATTAAACCTATGTGTCTGCTTGCTTGCTATTTGAGGCGAAATAGTTAGGATATGCATGTTAGGGAGATGATTCAGACATTTCTTTGTTAGCCCTTTCTTACCATTCATTGCATATCCCTGACATTAAAATTGTATCCCTAGACTCATTTGAGCCTAAAATAAGATCTTTTCTTTGACACCCTATAATTCCATATTTGTGTCATAAGTGGAAAAATTGAGTTGATTGGAATATAAAGTGTTGAAAAAGAGACAAAAAGAGATTGAACAATTTTGAAGCACCCCAGTGAAAATAAAATAATAATAAATAAGCAAAAGCCTAAGTTTGGGGGTGCCTGCTATTCATCATACACCTCATTCTCCCAAAGCAAAAGAGGGGAAAGATAGGTATGAGGTTAAAAAAGAAAATCAAAAGAAAAGGGAAGAATCGAAAGCAAAAGAGCTTATGGTACGTAAGATTGAGCCTAAAGACCTATTTTTACCTACCCCTGCCTAAGCCTACATTACAACCCTGAAAAGCCCTGAAGATCTCTAATATGTGTATTCATGATTAGTGGAGAGTAGCAAGTAAACATGCCATAGGATTTTGAAATTGACATGCATAGTTAGGTATTTTTACATCCATTGAGCATGATTGAATTGAATTTGCGAAATATCTGACTTGAGTGTTTAGAATGCTAAAAATCCATGCTATATATTCCTACATATTATCCTACTAACCTTCATGCTTTTCTAAGTGACAATTGTGCAGCAAAATGATCAGTGTCTTTGAGTCATTTTATTTTCCTTTCTTTCGTGTCTTTGTTTATATTTTTGATCTTTGCTCGAGGGCGAACAAATGTTAAGTTTGGGGGTATTTGATCGGTGTATTTTATATACACCTTTTGAGTCATTTTTAGTTAGTATTTTAATCATTTTGTTGATGTTTAGTATAGTATTAGGGTCGTTTTTCTTCCTTTTGTGTCACAATGGTCGAAATGGAGAAATGGCGAAAAGAGGAAATGAGCTTAATTGAGATGGAATTGCACACTAAAAAGGGCCAATAAATGTCTAAGAAGTCCCGGAAGTATAGACAAGATCGGATGGGCGGATGAAAATCGACGACGGTTAAGAACCGCCTAACAATGCCAATCAGCCATGGCTAGAATGTTCCGAAAGTTGATTTCGCTGCAGGTTTTTCGGCGCCGTGGCGCCCGACTGCAAGGCTACGGATCCGACGCGGGATTTCTGAGTTTTGGGCCGAATTTGACACGTTTTCAGGGTCCAAAAGGGATAATTTTTCCTACCTACATAATCCCTAACCCTTTACCTAAAGGATTCTATAACTTTTCCTACCTACATAATCCCTAACCCTTTACCTAAACATGAGGGGAAAGATAGATATGAGGTTAAAAAAGAAAATCAAAAGAAAAGGGAAGAATCGAAAGCAAAAGAGCTTATGGTACGTAAGATTGAGCCTAAAGGCCTATTTTTACCTACCCCTGCCTAAGCCTACATTACAACCCTGAAAAGCCCTGAAGATCTCTAATATGTGTAACCATGATTAGTGGAGAGTAGCAAGTAAACATGCCATAGGATTTTGAAATTGACATGCATAGTTAGGTATTTTTACATCCATTGAGCATGATTGAATTGAATTTGCGAAATATCTGACTTGAGTGTTTAGAATGCTAAAAATCCATGCTATATATTCCTACATATTATCCTACTAACCTTCATGCTTTTCTAAGTGACAATTGTGCAGCAAAATGATCAGTGTCTTTGAGTCATTTTATTTTCCTTTCTTTCGTGTCTTTGTTTATATTTTTGATCTTTGCTCGAGGGCGAGCAAATATTAAGTTTGGGGGTATTTGATCGGTGTATTTTATATACACCTTTTGAGTCATTTTTAGTTAGTATTTTAATCATTTTGTTGATGTTTAGTATAGTATTAGGGTCGTTTTTCTTCCTTTTGTGTCACAGCGGTCAGAAATGGAGAAATGGCGAAAAGAAGAGGAAATGAGCTTAATTGAGATGGAATTGCACACTAAAAAGGGCCAATAAATGAAGTCTAAGAAGTCTCGGGAAGTATAGACAAGATCATATGAAGGCCGGATGAAAACTGGACGACGAAGCGAAGAACCGCCTAACAAATGCCACCGGCGCCGCGGCGCTGAATGTTCCGAAAGTTGATTTCGCTGCAGGTTTTTCGGCGCCGTGGCGCCCGACTGCAAGGCCACGGAGCCGACGCGGGATTTCTGAGTTTTGGGCCGAATTTGACACGTTTTCAGGGTCCAAAAGGGATAACTTTTCCTACCTACATAATCCCTAACCCTTTACCTAAAGGATTCTATAACTTTTCCTACCTACATAATCCCTAACCCTTTACCTAAAGGATTCTTGGGCTATAAATAGTCTCTACATCATTAGAAGAATTCCATTCCATTCTCCATCCATCATTCCATTCCATCTTGTAAATATTCCACAACACAATCCTTGGATGCTAGAAGGCTTGGAGACTTGTTCTTGAGTATTTTTCTTTTCTTTCTTTTGCTTTGTTTATTTCAGTTAATGTATGGAGATTATATTAGTTCTTAGCGTGACTATGACTAGGAGCTAATTACTTTGTTAGGAATTTCCTTGTGATTCTCTTGAAACTCTTATTCATGAATTAATAAATTAGTTGATTGCTTCTTCACTTGTTTAAGATTTATTCAATAGTTGTTTTGATTGCTTGATAATTAATTGATCACTAGTTATCATCACTTATATGAGTTCTAATCGAAATCCGAAAGGGGAGATTGTGAATATGCTATAGTTGAATAAACATTGGTTTAAATCGTGGACGAAAGTACCCCGATAGTTGTGTAGCTTAATAGGTTATTGTTCTTAATCCTCCTTTGTAGTCAATCTTTTCACCGAAAGGTAGAAGGGTTCTCCATTGGGGTTGAGTGTTTATATTACCTTAACAGGAGTATAAAACGGTCTAGTTAACCTGCTATCTTAACGTAGAAGAAAAAATTAGTCTAATTGTATTAAGGATTGAATAGAGTGGATAGTTGATGATCTTGGAAGCCCTAATTCGCCATCATAACTGATTTAAATCAAAGTATTTTCATAATTAGCTTATTTCCTGCATTATTAGTTTAGAATTCCAACTCAATTAACGTTAACCAAATAGAAACTAAAGCATAGATAATCGGTACTTGAAAACCAGTCCCTGCGGACGATATTCGGTCTTACCTAGACTATATTACTTGTAACGATACGTGCACTTGTGTTTAGCGTGTGTATAAATCGCACATCACTTCTCCCAAACCAAGTCTTCTGAACACAGAGAGGAGCATTAGGTTGACACTTGCCCCCAAATCACATAAGGCTTGCTTTCATGTAACACTTCCTATGGTGCAAGGTAGGGTGAAACTCCCTGGATCTTTCCATTTAGGGGAAGTCTCTTCTGCAGGATAGCACTTCACTCCTCTGTCAGCACTATTGTCTCATAGTCTACCAGCTTTCTCTTCTTAAACAGGATGTCTTTCATGAATTTCACATAAGCTGACATCTGCTCCATTGCTTCAATGAATGGGAGATTGATATGAAGCTTTTTGAAGACCTCTAAAAATTTGGAGAATTACTTGTCATGGACTTTTTTTGCAGTCTTTGAGGGTAAGGAATTTTGTCAGTATACTCCCTCATTACTGCGGGTGGAGCCTTCTCTAAAATAGGGCGGTCATCAGTAACCCCCTCCTTTACTACTTCAACTGTCTGCCCCACGTCCTTCTCCTTTTCAACCACTGCTTGGGGTGCCCTCTGCTCTAACTGTTTCCCACTTCTCAAACTGATTTTTTGGCATTGCTCCTTAGGGTTCATCACTGTATCACTAGGGAGAGTTCCCTGAGGTCTGTCATTAAAATTCTCTGCCAACTGCTCCATCTGAGTTTCCAAGTTCCTAATGGAGGATCTTGTTTCTGTCATGAACTTCTTGGTCTCTATCATAAACTGTGTCTGGGTATTGGCCAATGATGAAATTGAGGACCTAGTTTCTGCCATGAATTGAGTCTGAGAATTGGCCAAGGTCAACAATGCTGCTTTTCTGTCATTTGGCTTCTCTTGTGGGTCTAGCGGGTTGAATTGTTGTGAGGATGATGCCTGAAATGGTGGTTTCTTCCCTTGTTCATTCTTCCATGAAAATTTTGGGTGATTTCTCCACCCTGAATTATGTGTGTTGCAGAATTGATTGTTGTAAGGTCTTTGAAAATTCCCCACTGCATGAACCTGCTCCATGGGCACATTATTTGGGTCCACTGCTGTACATCTATCAAAAGTATGGGACCCCTATAAATTTTGCATCTAGCTGGTGTCTGAACTGTTTTAACTGCCATGGTACTCTGCTGCATCTGCTTTGCCAAAGTGGCTACCTGTGTAGTCAATGCAGTGATAGCATCTAGCTAATGAATCTCAGCCACTTTCCTACTGTTCACTGCTCTCTCATCGGCTCCCTGATGTTTATTTGTGGCTATATCCTCTAGCAAATCATGTGTCTTATTGGCACTCTTTTTCATGAACGTACCTCCTGTTGCAGAATCAATGATAGTACGAGTTGTATCACATAGCCCATTGTAAAATATGTGGACTAGCATCCACTTCTCAATCCCATGATGTGGGCACTTTCTCTACAAGTCTTTGAACCTCTCCCATGCATCATATAATGGTTCTCCCTCCAGCTGATAGAAGTTATTAAGTTCACCTCTGAGCTTCACTGCCTTAGCTGGGGGGAAGAACTTGGTAAGAAACTTCTGGGCTAAGTCTTGCCATGTAGTGATGGAGTTCTCCTATAATGATTTCAGCCAGCACTTTGCTCTATCCCTGAGTGAGAATGGGAAGAGTCTCAACCGAATGGCGTCATCAGTAACACTATTATATTTAAACGTTGCACACAACTCCATTAAGTTTTCTAGATGCAAGTGAGGATCTTCAGACGGAAATCCCCTAAACTGAACTGAGCTCTGAACCATGTGCAATATGGCTGGTTTGATCTCGGAATTATTGGCTTCAATCGCTGGAAGGTGGATGCAAGTCTGTACTCCTATAATGGTTGGCATCACATAGTCCCCCAAGCTCCTTTCTGCAGGGACTTGTCTTAAAACAGGCGGTAACTCATCATCCCCCAAATTATTATTTCGCTGATCTCCCATTGCTAAGGAATCAGCTGCTCTTTTTCTCTTTCCTGTTCTGTCTACACAATCTCTCAATCTCAGGGTTCAAAGAGATAGAAATGTCATCTCCTCTCCTACTTCGCATAAACTAAGTTCCTGAGACTAATAAAAAAACAGCAAACAGATCACGACAAACAGCACTAAATCAAAATAAAAGAAAAATTAAAAAAATGAAAATAAAAACCAAATTAGAAATAAGAATAGATAAATCGAAATTAACAGTACGCCAGTCCCCGGCAACGGCGCCAAAAACTTGTTGCGATATTTCTAAGTGCTTACGCAAGTGTACGTATCGTTCCAAGTAATATAGTCTGTAAGACCGAGTTTATCGTTCACAGAGACTGGTTTATTAAGTACCGATTATCTATCCTATGGTATCTATTTGGTCGACGTTCTTTAGTTTGAGGATTATAACTAAGAATTATAACTAATTGCAGAAAATAAACTAAAGATTATAAGACTTTGGGTTTATAACAGTTATGAAGGAAATAGGGTTCCAATCTCCTCAACTATCCACTCTTTCACGTGTTAATGCAATGATACTGATTCTTCTTATTATTAAGATAGCAGGTTAACTAATCTGTCATTATATTCCGGTTAGGACATACAAGAGCTCAACCTTATGCAGAAACCTTCTATATTTCTATGATAAGTTTTACCACACAGGAGGATTAAGAACAATAACCTTTAAATACTACACAAGTATCGGGGTACTTTCGTCCACGATTTTAACTTATGTCTAGACAATTATAGCATATTCAAATCTCACATTTCATACTTTTGATTCGAAATCATATAAGTGATGACAATTAATAGCTAGTTAATTATCAAGCAATCATAATAATATTGAATAGATCTTAATATGATGAAGAAGAAATCAAGAACTATGCATTAACTATATGAAAGAGCTTCAAGAAGATTCGATGGAAACCCTACTAAAGTAATTAGCTCCTAAATATTGTCATGTCAAGAACTAATTTACAATCCAACATAAACTGAAATAAAGTAAGAGAAATTAAATAACTTGAACAATAAGATGTCTCCAATTGTAGCTCGTAGCCGTCGTTCTCTTCTCCAAAGTAGTTTTTTAGAATATGACAGGGTTAGGGTATTTATATCTGAAAAAAATCTTGCTTCGGACTCTTTTACCCTTGTCCAATTTCGACCCAACTTTTTTGAAAATACGCGTCGGCACCGCGGTTCGGATGTCAGGCACCGCGGTGCTAATTGCTCATGAAATAACTGTTGGCTACTGGAATTTTCCACCGCGGTGCCTTTGACGGTGTTTCATTTTCGGACTTTCGGCAATTTTTACGCCTCGGTGCTAATTTTCCTGACCGCGGTTCCATGGCACCGCGGTGCTGCTGGGCCAGGCACCGTCGTGCCTCTCTGATTTCTGTCCGGAATGTGCCAGATTTCTTCTGTTCTTCTTAGGCTTCATTCCTTGGGTTGTGCTTGTGCAATTTTCATCCTCAGTTAAGCTCATTTCATCCTCAAAAGTGGTATATTCTCCTTTATGACCGCTGTGACACAAACGAAAGAAAAACACACCTAACACTATACTAAACACAAAATAAAAGAGTAAAATACTAACTAAAAAGGACTCAAAAGAATGTATAAAATACACTCAACAACTAGTTCTGTTGACAGTTATATAAACAGTTCAACCACTGTCGCTGTCAACAAATCTGGTTCTAGTTTTGGATCTCTCTTTGACGATAGTTACAAATCTGTTTCCGTCAAAGGGGAGATCTATGTTGCTGATCCTAAACTTGAAGATACTGCTGACAGTCATGATGGCAAGGCTAAGGATCAAGGAAGAGTTGTTGTCACCGCTCCCGAGAGTGGTGGAATAAGTGTCCACGAGAGATTGAGGATATCAACTGGCACAAGAGGAGAAGGCTGAAGATGTTGTTCTATCTTGTAGCAGAAGGCGTACATCTATCCCAGACAAAGGATCTGAACCATGGAAAGGAGAATTTAGACACGTGACTGACGTGGGCCAGATTCCAAAAGTAAGAGTTAATTAGTCTTCTTTGTCAAAATTGAAATTAAAAGATAATTTCTGAATAAAAGTGAATAAAGCAAGGCTAGGAATGTGAAGTGTTTTTGTTAAGACTTATATTTTCTACACTTTAAAATCAGAAGTTTAATCTCACTTACTTTCCCGTTTATGATTGGACTGTTATAAACAATGGCCTAAAAAGAATGGACTTAGATTGTAATAAACTGGATTTATGGACAATCCTAAACAAGGGAAGCGAACTAAGGACAAGGACTAGAGGACTAGAGACAAATTTGTCACCGTTTCCGACAGAAGATCCGTCTTATGACAGGATAGTAGTGGACACTCAGTCATACAAAGCCAACGGGCGACTGGAGTGGGCCAGATTCATCGCATGACAGGACGATATTGGACAATCAGTCATACGAATCCTACGGGCGACTGGAGTGGGTCAGAGTTTTCAGATCTTAAATGATTTGAAGGCCAAAAGAAAGGCAGAAATTTGACACTCATTCTGCCAAGGCAACTGGAGTGGGCCAGAATATCTATATGACTTATGATCCGGTTGCGCCCTAATCACGGGCAAGAGGTTGTTCATGTGAATCAACGCCACTTCTAAACTAGAAGGAGTTGGAGAGGTTGTCCTTAAAGGACTTTAGGGAATGGGATCACTCTAGCAAGAGGTGATACATGTCTCAAACTTGGTTTCAATGACGTTGTTGGTCAAACTGACTTGAGTCTAGTCCAACAGGTCTATAATAACTAAGAGTGGTACAGTAAGACTATAGCCAAGTGAATGATATATTTGTAATACGTGCATCTATGCCTTCATAGATTAATACATGTTAAATAGAAAGTCATTCAAAACTAATTAAGTTGAGATTGTTGTATTCTGTCGACATAAACCCTCAAATGAGTATGAGGTAGGCGAAGAGACAAAATCGCCTTTCCATTCCATCAAAGAAATAACGAAAGAAGGATCGCTCGTCTATAACTCAATCACACCTATGTGGATGATTTGAAGCTTATAGAAAATAGAGGGGGAATACAAGTACGTTGTGACCTTCATTGAAGATGGTACAACGTATTGGTTCCTTTGTTTGTTAAAAAACAAAGATGAAGCTGTTGAAGCGGATGGGCGCGACAAAGCAGAAGTTGAAAAGCCTACGGATTGAGGAATTTATAGGGATAAAGGGGGAGAATGTGAAGCATCGTTCATCAAATGTCTGCTCCTTACTCACCTCAATCTAACGATGTTAGCCAAACACAGATTCGTACACCCAAGAAATGTGGGGCAAGGCGATCCTTACCACTAATGTGATTCTCAACGCATAAGGATAACCCTTCATGTGAAATATGGAAAGAACCCTATATACAAATGGTGTGATATAGGGTGAGTTGGTAGAGGTTGGAATACCAAAACATGTCAAATTGGACCTAAGACTGTAGATTGCATATCCACTGGATCTGCAAATAACAGTAGTGCGTATCGCATCTTGGTGTCAAATAATGATGAATTCTTTGAAGATAACTTTCCTTAGAAAGGGAAAAGGAGTAATTACTCAAGGTTAACAAGAACCCGCGAGTGCCTGATTGTACGGAACTAGACATTCTAGATCTATATGACTCGGAAGTTGCTGACTATCTGGAACTCAATGTTCCAAATCTACAAAACTCGGGGATTCTAGATGTTGAACCGAGACAGAGCAAAAAGAGGGGACAAATACTTGTTCCAAACCTTCTAGCTTATATGGTTTAGAATGAACCATGGACAATTAACAAAGAATTGTCATCTCCAGAACCGCTGCTTTGAAAGAAGCTAAAAAGAGAGAAATAGACTCCATCAGATAAAACCACACTTGTGTGATGGTTGATCTTCCTCTGGGAAAAGAACCTTTGGGTTGTAAAAGTGGATACTCAAATCGAGTAAAAAGTAGATGGGTCTACTGATGAGTATAAGGCCTCGGCTACTTGTACATGTCCTCCTATGTGAATAGCTTAACCTCCAGAGTCACCGCAGTCTTATGTGACATGGATGTTGAGACAGTCTTCCTAACATGAGAGTTGGTTTTTGTGGATTGTTGGGCTTCTTCCTGAACTTCCTTGTTGGTTCCTGAAATATTTACATTTTGGTCCTGGAGGTTTCAGCTAAAACAGAAATAATGAATCTGACTACAGAAACATTGACTCTGAAGCTAGAAAGCCAACAGTTGGAAAACCAAAAGTCCGAAAGTGGAAGAAGAAAGTAATACGGAACAACCCGAGGGGTATGTTGTTCCAAGGAAGAGAAGAAAGTCTGTCGACTTGTCAAATCTCTGTGCGGGCTAAAACAATCCCCGAAGCAATGGTGCGAAAACTATTATAGTTCTCTACTATCGAAGGGTTTCTCCATTAATGAGTGTGACAAATGTGTCTACATGAAATGTAATTCTGACTCATTCATCATGATGTGCCTTTACGTAGACGACATGTTGATCTCAGAGAGAAGTCCTAGATTGATCCTAGTGACTAAGAGTATGTTAAAATGATGTTTCGATATGAATGATTTGGGTATTGCAGATGACATCTTAGGAATTGGAATTTCTAAGACATCTAACGGACTGGTCTAAGCGAAACTCATTTGTGAGGTGTTTTCAGTCTCCTTGAAATCACCAATGGATATGAATCATATAATTAATTGGAATCATGGTGCACCCATATACCAGGAGATATATGCGCATGTCACATGTAGTTCAATGTATTTTACACACTACAACTGACCTGCTACCGGCTCATAAAGAAGATCAGTTGAACTAAGGCTCACTCGTGATTCTGGAAATGACTAATAGAATGCGTTAAATAGGATGTGACGATATCTGAATTATTTTCTTATCTATAGATTATGGTATTCTGGATGTCTAGCGGTTCTGTGAGAACACAATGATGCAAACTGGATATCATACTGAAGAACACCAAAGTCACGAGTGGATGTCCATGGTGTGTCTTAGGAAAATCCTCTAAGCAAAACTTGCATCGGCCGATTCATGATGGAATCAGAGTTTATCACTTTATACAAAGCATGATAAGAAGTTGAGTAACTTCACGACCTCTTAGATGATGTCCCTTATCGGGAGTAACTCATGTCTTCGCAGTTATACACTGTAAGGGCACAGATGACGACATCTGAACATATCTGTCACAGACATAATATCGAATGACAGTTGATCGGGTGACACATCTTTGATTACTAAATCAAAGGATATAACAAACCCTTTAATTAAGGGATTATCCAAAGATCAGGAGTTCTGCCTGTCTAGGGGAATGGGCCTAAAACCCAATCACTAAGAACTGATACCGCAGACACCCAACCTTACAGACTAGAGATTCCAGGAATTAGGTTCAATGGGAAAATTAAGTCGTAAAAGTTCAGTGGAGAGCTTCGGTGGAAGCAAGAGCACTTCGGATAATGATTTCTACATAGAAACATGAATCCAAGGTCGTTTCCGTGATAGACATTAAGTGCTATCTGCAGAGTGGGTAAAAGTTAAGTTTTCAAAACCTTTTAAGATCCTCAACGTTTGAGGTTAGGTTTGGGGAAAATTTAATGGTGCCTAACACTCATGGAGTGGGGTATAACATAATACCTTGTAGGAGACCACCTATTTAAGTGCGAGGACTGGCCTCCTCAAATGAACGCACTTAAGAATCCAAGACGTATCCACAGCCACAACGGACAAAACATTAAGAAGAACAGATAAGGAAAGTTGTTGTGTTGGTACCATTGTCTTGAATTCTACTATGGAAGGCTCAAAGCCACAGCTACCTATCCAGATACAACATCGATCCGCCAAAAGATTGCTATAAAGACACCATGTGAGTGCGCCAAAATCTCTTTCAAGAGGGATTGTTGGAAATTTACTAATGTGGAATTAAGTTTAACCCATTATTTATGACTCGAACAATCGAGGTCTCGCACGTCGGAAACATATTTCCACAGACATGCACACGTAGTGCCAAGTATCGTAAATTTCATTAGTGAAAGAGATATTGGTACGTGAGTAAATATTTGAGATATGAAATGATGGACGATCGTTGGTAAATGACACGTGTTCCGTGTTGGTAAATGAAGAAAGGAATGTACGAAGTGTAAGATCGAAATGAGTCGGAAAAAGGGTCGCGACATCACCGTAGAGCCAGGGCACCGCAACGCCACCACTATAAGGGCCGCAATGCCCCAAGGGTAGGGCCGCCACGCTTATATGATTTTTGGCCACTGGAGTTGCGGCGCCGCGGCGCTTCGGAGGCAGATTGGTCGACGGATGCTGATGAGTTTCTGACTTTTGGGCTGGTTTGGGGCATTGATTCCCCACGAATTGAAACATGAATTCAACCATTATTTAGCTGAATAACACCTCTCAATAAGTGTCATTGATTGTCATTAGTTGGCTAGATGATAGGTCATCTTACACAAACTATAAATTGAGGCCCTTGGCTCAATTGTAGAACACACATCACTCTTGTATAGTTCAGATTTTCTGAACCTCTTCCTCTCTAGCATATCTTTCAAACACTCAAAGGTTCTTCTTGAGAAACACTTACGTTTTCCTTACTAATTTATTTAGTTGTTGTTTTATCTTGGGAGACAGTTGTCCATATCGTAAAAGGATATATACGGGGCAATAATGTCTTAAGGACAGAGTGAATATCACTCGACTCAGCAGCGCAACTATAATGCTACCAGATTTAGTGTCTATTGGTTCTAGCTATCAAGATCAAGGAGCTTCTGCAATTGGAATGAAGATCCAAAGATCCAAGACTCCAAGATTGATTCAAGAACGAAGATCAAGACCTCAAAAGCTTGTTGTTGCCACAACACTTGTTGGCTTCAAGTTTATTGTATTGTAATCATATTGTTTACCCTTTCAAAGCACTAGTAATAATTGTATACTATTCTCGTACATCTATTGTGTAACTCACAATTTAGACAATATTTGTTGAAGTTTCTAGAAAGAAAAAAAATAGTATTTAAAGTTGTTAGGAAGATGTAGTTTTGAAAAATGTCGTGTTTGATATGAATATCAGTTGAAAAAAAAATATCCTTTTCAAAAAGATTGTTTGATTTTCACTTGCCACAAAATTTAAGAAAGTTGATAAGACTTTTGAATCTTGTGATGTTAAATTAAAGATGTGTTGAATGTATAAAAATAACATTTAATCTTATGATTTTAAACATGTCATGTGGAAAGTTGGAATGAAATAATTATCAAAAAAGAAAGTAAATATTTTTTAAAACATATTAAAAAGAAAAGTAAGACAAACATTTTGAAACAGATAAAGTATATAATTTTCTGAGTAAAGGGCAGCCCGATGCACTAAGTTCTCGCTATACGCGGGGTCTGGAGAAGGGTCAGACCACAAGGGTCTATTGTATGCAGTCTTACCTTGCATTTCTGCCAGAGGTTGTTTTCACGGCTTAAACTCGTGACCTCCTGATCACATGACACTATGACAATAAATTTAGCAGTTACTTCAAGGCTCCCAATCAAATATTTATCTCAATAATTTTCGGAATATCTGAAATAATATCTATCTTAGTCAGCCTTAAGCAAATCTACCTCTAATGTGAATGGACGCGCTAGAAAGAGCAATCGACCTTCCAAAACTTTGATCTCTTTATTTTGGTTTTTACACTTACTAGTCAAAATTGGTCCTATTTGACCACAACTTTTGTATGCTTATGAGTATATATATCTTTTGATGCCGTTATATTAACTACTACTTATATTTTATTTTCTCCGTTTTAAAATGTTTGTCTGGTTTTAACTAGACATAAAATTTTAAAAAGTAAAGAAAACTTTTGAATTTTGTGTTTTGTTAACTAAAGATATATAGAATGTACCAAAATGCTCTTTAATTTTCTGATCTTAAACATGTAATGTGGAACTGAACTAAAGAATTGTCAAAAAAGAAAAGAGACATTCTTTTTCAAACGACCAAAAAAAAAGTAAAACAAATATTTTAAAATGGAGGGAGCAACTCAGTAGGAATGTAGGATTATCAAGTGAAGATTCAACAAAATAAATCGTTAGAACTTGTTGTGCAACAAGTGCGCTTTATGTGTGGGAAATATGTGTAGAGACAAGGAAATGGGAATGCAACAACAACAACAAGTGAGTAAGAAATTTAGAAATGATCAAATTGAGGGCTTGCTGAGTCGACCAAATTCTTGATCTATCCTTAAGATAATATTGCCCCGTATATCCTTTCAACGGTTGTAATGACAACTTATCTCCCAAGATAAAACAACAATCAAACAAATGAGCAAAGTGAACTCAAGTGTTTGCTTTAGAAGAAAGATCTTTGAGTGTTTGTGATTGCAAGAGAGGAAGACAATTTCAGAATTGTTTAGTGAATGTCAAGTGTGTTTCCAAATGAGTCTTGTGTCTCATTTTATAGTGTGTAGATGATGACCTTTCAAATGGCTAAGTAATGGCCATGAATGTCATGTTAATGCCTTGAATTTGGAGTTACAATTCAGTCAAGTATTGACTGAATTCATGAGCAAAATAATGGAGAGTAAATACTCCAAAGTCAGCCCAAGAATCAGTTTTTAATTCACCTCCAACGGATTGAAACAGTCGAGGAGTCGTGGCCCTTCGGGGAGGAGTTGCGGCCCTTCAGTTCCAGTAACTCACTGGAACTGGAACGTCAATTAGAGTCGCGGCCCTCCAAGCGCCGCGGCCCTTACTTGGAGGAGTCGCGGCCCTTCTCGGTTTCGTGGTGATTTCTGATTCATTTCATCTTTACACATTATACACTTCTTCCTTCATTTACCAACGTGAAATCATTCGTCATTTGGCCAATAACCGTCTATTACCTTACGTCTCAAACAATTCGTATATGTACCAATATCTCTTCCATTAAGGAAATTTTGATCCTTGACACTACGTGTGCACATGTGTGGAAACAAGGTTTCCTACGTGCGGGGCCCCAATTGTTTGATTCATAATTAATAGAATTTACTTTATTTCACGTTTAATAAATATTTCCAACAATCCTCTCTTGGAAGAGATTTTGGTGCACACACATGGTGCCTTTCTAGCAATCATTTGGCGGAACGATGTTGCATCCGGAGCTTTGAACCTTCCATAGTAGAATATCATCGGACATATTTACTGCGCGGTGAACGTGATGTCTTGAACCGTCAGTGTTTAGTATATGCCAAGACAATGGTACCAACACAACACCTTTCCTACTCAATCTTTCTAGTGTTTTGTCCATCGTGGACCGTGGACACCCTTGGATTCTTAAGTGCGTTCATTTGAGGCGGCCTGTCCTCGCACTTAAATAAGTGGTTTCCTACAAGGTATCCTGTAATACCATTACACTGGCGTTAGGAACCATTAAAAATTTCACCAACCTAACCTC
Organism: Przewalskia tangutica; assembly: GCA_029844215.1. Lineage (NCBI taxonomy): Eukaryota > Viridiplantae > Streptophyta > Magnoliopsida > Solanales > Solanaceae > Przewalskia > Przewalskia tangutica. The sequence continues at coordinate 134,596,337 of CM056718.1, read as the reverse complement.
AACTTTTGAGGATCATTAAAGGTTTGGAAACTTATCCTTTACCCCTCTTACAGGTAGCACTTTTTGTCTATCACGGGAACGACCTTAGATTATGTTTCTTTAAGAAAGCCACATTATCCGAAGTGCTCTTGCTTCCACCGAAGCGCTCACGGAACCTTTACAGTTTAGTTTTCCCATTGAACCTTATTCTTGGGATCTCCAGTCTGTAAGGTTGGGTGTCCACTATATCGGTTCTTATTGTTTGGGTTTTAAGCCCATTCCCCTAGACAGGCAGAACAACTGATCTTTGGGTATTCCCTTCGTCAAGGGATCTGCGATATTTTCCTTAGATTTTATGTAATCAATGGAAATAATACCCGAGGTGATCAGCTGTCTAACGGACTCATATCTCCGTCGAATATGACGAGACTTACCGTTGTATATTGAACTTTGTGTCCTTCCTAGAGCCGACTGACTATCGCAGTGGATAATTACAGAAGACACGGGTTTATCCCAACATGGGACATCCTCTAGAAAATCATGAAGCCACTCAGCTTCCTCTCCCGCTTTATCTAAAGCGATAAATTCTGACTCCATTGTGGATCGGAAAATAAGAGTTTGCCTAGAAGATTTCCAAGACACAGCTCCACCACCGATTGTAAAGATATATCCGCTGGTGGACTTGATGTCGTCGCTATCAGATATCCAGTTTGCATCGTTGTACCCCTCTAGTACCGCTGGATATCTTAAATAGTGTAACCCGAAATGTATCATGAACTTTAGGAACCGTAGTATCCTGTTCAACGCTTTCCAGTGATTCAAGATAATAAATATTTCCAACAATCCCCTCTTGGAAGAGATTTTGGTGCACACACATGGTGCCTTTCTAGCAATCATTTGGCGAAACGATGTTGCATTCGGAGCTTTGAACCTTCCATAGTAGAATACCAACGGACATATTTACTGCGCGGTGAACGTGATGTCTTGAACCGTCAGTGTTTAGTATATGCCAAGACAATGGTACCAACACAACACCTTTCCTACTCAATCTTTCTAGTGTTTTGTCCATCGTGGACCGTGGACACCCTTGGATTCTTAAGTGCGTTCATTTGAGGCGGCCTGTCCTCGCACTTAAATAAGTGGTTTCCTACAAGGTATCCTGTAATACCCCGCTACACAAGCGTTAGGAACCATTAAAAATTTCACCAACCTAACCTCAACTTTTGAGGATCATTAAAGGTTTGGAAACTTATCCTTTACCCCTCTTACAGGTAGCACTTTTTGTCTATCACGGGAACGACCTTAGATTATGTTTCTTTAAGAAAGCCACATTATCCGAAGTGCTCTTGCTTCCACCGAAGCGCTCACGGAACCTTTACAGTTTAGTTTTCCCATTGAACCTTATTCCTGGGATCTCCAGTCTGTAAGGTTGGGTGTCCACTATATCGGTTCTTATTGTTTGGGTTTTAAGCCCATTCCCCTAGACAGGCAGAACAACTGATCTTTGGGTATTCCCTTCGTCAAGGGATCTGCGATATTTTCCTTAGATTTTATGTAATCAATGGAAATAATACCCGAGGTGATCAACTGTCTAACGGACTCATGTCTCCGTCGAATATGACGAGACTTACCGTTGTATATTGAACTTCGTGCCCTTCCTAGAGCCGACTGACTATCGCAGTGGATCATTACAGAAGACACGGGTTTATCCCAACATGGGACATCCTCTAGAAAACCATGAAGCCACTCAGCTTCCTCTCCCGCTTTATCTAAAGCGATAAATTCTGACTCCATTGTGGATCGGGAAATAAGAGTTTGCCTAGAAGATTTCCAAGACACAGCTCCACCACCGATTGTAAAGATATATCCGCTGGTGGACTTGATGTCGTCGCTATCAGATATCCAGTTTGCATCGTTGTACCCCTCTAGTACCGCTGGATATCTTGAATAGTGTAACCCGAAATGTATCATGAACTTTAGGAACCGTAGTATCCTGTTCAACGCTTTCCAGTGATCCTCACTTAGATTTTGAGTGAACCTAGCCAATTTATTGACTGCATGAGCTATATCAGGTCGAGTGCAGTTTGTGATATACATCAAACTACCAATCACATGCGCATATCGCTCCTGGCATACGGGCTTACCCAGATATTTGTCAAGCTTTTGACTTATATCCAATGGTGTTGATACCGGTGAACTGTCGAACATCCCAAATTTCTTCAGTACATTCTCGATGTAGTGAGATTGAGATAAGACTAGTCCATTAGAAGTCTTAGAGATCTTGATCCCTAAGATGACATCTGCAATGCCCATATCTTTCATGTCAAAACACTGTTTTTAACATGTTCTTAGTCTCTAGGATTATTCCAGGACTGCTTCCAGTGATCAACAAGTCATCTACATATAGACATATCATGACGAAGGATTTGACATTTCCTTTCATGTAGACACATTTGTCACCTCCATTAATGGCGTATCCTTTTGATAGTAGAGTACTATCAAATTTCCCGTGCCATTATTTAGGGGCTTGTTTCAGCCCGTACAATGATTTAACAAGCCGACATACTTTTGTCTCTTGCCCTGGAACCACATACCCCTCAGGTTGATCCATGTTTATTTCTTCTTCCAAATCACCATTTAGGAAGGTAGTCTTAACATCCATTTGATGTATTTCAAGATCCCGCAAGGCGGCGATAGCTATGAACATACGTATGGATGTCATTATTGACACCGAAGTGTAGGTGTCGAAGTAATTAAGGCCCTCCTTTTGGCTATAACCCTTGACTACTAACCTAGCTTTGTACTTGTCGATATAATCATCTGCCTTTTACTTCCATTTAAGGATCCACTTACAACCCAACGGTTTGTGTCCTGGGGGAAGTTCTTCCAACTCCCAGGTGTGGTTATGCAGAATGGATTCTATCTCACTTTCTAAAGCTTCCTTCCAGAGCGGTGCTTCTGGAGTTGACAATGCTTCGGCGATTGTCCGTGGTTCATCCTGAACCAAATAAGCTACAAAGTCTGGACCGGAGGAATTTTCCTTCCGTGCCCTTTTGCTTTGCCTTGGTTCCATCCCTAAATCTTCCATGTTCTGAGAATCTGGAATACTAAATTCTGGATCATCAGCTACTTCAGAATTTACTAGATCTGAACCGTTTCGATCTAGATAGTTAGTGACTCCTAGTTCATCAGAGGTTTGCTCATAACTTCATTTGCGAGAGGTTATGTTATTTTCCTTATATGGAAATGTGTCTTCAAAGAACCATGCGTTCCTTGATTCCATGATCGTATCTTCATAAATGTCCGGATGATTCGATTTGTGCACTATGAAGCGATAAGCATTACTGTTATTGGCATATCCGATGAATATACAATCCACAGTCTTAGGTACAATCTTAGCCTGCTTTGGCATATGTACTTTTACCTTGGCCAGACAACCACATACCTTCAAATACTTGTAGGTAGGTTTCTTTCCTTTCCATAGCTCGTATGAAGTCTTGTCTTTACCCTTGTGTGAGACTCTGTTAAGAATCCTATTCGCGGTAAGAACAACTTCTCCCCACATGGTTTGAGGGAGGCCCGAATTGATGAGTAGAGCATTCATCATTTCATTTAGTGTTCGGTTTTTGCGGTCAACAACCCCGTTTGATTGAGGTGAGTAAGGAGTCGTTATTTGATGAACTATACTCGATTGGATACAAAGTTCTTCAAAAGGCGCTACATATTCTCCCCCTCTATCACTACGAAATTGTTTTAATCCGTCCGCCTAGTTGATTCTCAACTTCTGCTTTGTAGCGTTTGAATGCTTCAAAGGGTTCATTTTTACTTTTTAGTAAGTAAAGGTAACAAAACCTTGTGCCATCATCTATGAAAGTCACAAAGTACTTGTTCCCCCCTCTAGTTTGAGCGAACTTCAAATCACATATATCTGTATGTATAAGTTCTAGAGGAGCGATATCCCTTTTGACGGATCTAAAGGGACTCTTGGAAAGTTTTGCCTCTATGCACACCTCACACTTACGTTGAGGGTTAATGTCAATAGACGACAATAATTCCAGATTTACCAATCTTTGGATAGATTGATAGTTTACATGTCTTAATCTATGATGCCATAAATTAGATGACTCAATCAAGTAAGTAGAAGGTGCAATTTTATTGATAGTTGAAGCAGAAGGCATTACATGTGCAACATTAAGCTTAAATAAGCTTTCACAGACGAAGCCCCTTCCTACAAAAGTTTCATTCTTAGTGATTACAAATTTGTTAGCCTCTAATACTAGCCTAAAACCAGCATTTATTGACAAAGGTCCATAAATTAAATTTCTTCGAATTTCTGGAACATGCATCACTTCCTTCAGAGTCAGCTCCTTCCCGGACTTCATCTTTAGGATCACATTTCCTACTCCCAGCACCTCTGAAGAAGAATTGTTTCCCATGAACAACTTCTTGTCTGAGACTGGTGTATAAGTGGAGAAGGCTTCTTTATTAGAACATATGTGACGGGTAGCACCCGTGTCTAGCCATCATTGCACCGGATTCTCAACGAGGTTAGCCTCAAGAACTACCGCTGAGAACTCCTCAATCATATCGTTGACGAGCGTGTCTTCAACGATGTTAGCCTTGCCTTTGGCCTTATTCTCACGTTTGAGCTTGCGACAGTCTTTGGCCATGTGACCAACAGTTTCCGCCCTCGTCCTTTACTTGCCAGTAAGAAAGGAAAGTACGGCGGCCTTGATCCCTTGACTCTTCAGATTTACTTTCTTGACTTCCTCTATCCGTTTCCTTTCTTTCATGTTTTAAGCCTTGGACTAATTCCATAACGGCAATACGTACAAGCCTATTAAATACAGAACCCATAATCAAAGATCAAAGTCTTTCTTTAAAATAAAAATGCCCCTAAGGACAGAGAAAGGCATGTGAACGTCTTCAACCAGACATACATTCCTACAGCGGAAACTCGAGTCGAGGCGCTGCAAGCGAGCAAAGGTATACCACAGTGGTTACAATTTCCCTTGAAGTTTTCAGTTGTTTGGGGCTTGCCTTCCTTCTGGAACTTCCGCTTCTTGCTTGAGTTCTCTTTTAATTCCGTCAGGTTTGACTTAGCCTCAGCGGGTTGTTTTCCCTTTGGCATGGCCTTCTTATTGTCTTCCTGAATCTGGAGTTTGCCAATAAGTTCATCTAGGGTCATCTCCTTCATTTTGAGTTTTAGATAGTTCATAAACTCAGTCCACGAGGGAGGCAACTTCTCGATTAATGCCCCAACCAAAAATTGTTCATTGGGCTTTAATCCTTCCAAATCCAGGTGATGTAAAATCATTTGAAATTCCTGGACTTGGGATGTCACACTTTTGTTATCCACCATTTAAAGTTTCAGAAACTTCTCAATGATGAACTTCTTACTACCCGCATCTTGGGGTTGTATTTCTTTTGGAGTTTGTCATATAACTGCTTGGCAGTTTCAACGGTGCAATATACCGTGTATAGTGGATCGGACAAACTGTTTAGAATATAGTTCCTACATATGAAATCACTATATTTCCATGCTTCGCGAACCATCCTCATGTCGTCAGTGACATGGTTACCTTGGCCCCCTCCCGCCAAATCATTTGGCTGGGGGTCCACATCTTCCCCAACTAGTGGAGGGTCTTCGATTAGGAAACGTGGCATTCTCATAACCGTCAGGAAAAACATCATCTTTTGTTATCATCGCTTAAAGTGAGCACCCATGAACTTTTCAGGACGCTCATGGTGAAAACCAGCAGGTGTAGGGGCAGTGACGTCCCCTTGAGCAGTTGCAAAGGCATTGGGAATGCTTCCAACATGAGCATAAATATTGTTGACGCCTTGGGCAGGAGCATGTGCACTATAAGTCCCCGGAGCAGCAGTGGAAGCATTGGTTGTGCCAAAAACAGTGTTGACACTAGTTGTGCCAAAAGCAGTGGTGGCACTCGTAATGCCAAAAGCAGCGGTAACACTAGAAGTGTCAAAAGCAGTAGTTTGGAAGACATTAGGAATGTCATGATCAGTGGTGACACTAGAAGTGTCAAAAATAGTGGAGTTGAAGGCAGCGTTAGTGCCTTGAGCAGTTGGATTGAAGGCAATAGGATTGCCTTGAGCATCGGTGTTGTTCATGGCGTTGAATTGATCTTCAGCAGACATGTTGTTGTTGAAATCAACGAATATTATCTTAAGCTTGTGGGAAATATGTGTAGAGACAAGAAAATGGGAATGCAACAACAACAACAAGTGAGTAGGAAATCTGAAAATGATCAAATATGAGGGTTTGCTGAGTCGACCAAATTTTTGATCTATCTTTAAGATAATATTGCCCCGTATATCATCTCAACGGTTGTAATGACAACTTATCTCCCAAGATAAAACAACAATCAAACAAATGAGCAAAGGGAACTCAAGTGTTTGCTTTGGAAGAAAGATTTTTGAGTGTTTGTGATTGCAAGAGAGGAAAACAATTTCAGAATTGTTTAGTGAATGTCAAGTTTGTTTCCAAATGAGTCTTGTGTCTCATTTTATAGTGTGTAGATGATGACCTTCCAAATGACTAAGTAATGACCATGAATGTCATGTTAATGCCTTGAATTTGGAGTTACAATTCAGCAAGTAATGGATGAATTCATGAGCAAAATAATGGAGAGTAAATACTCCAAAGTCAGCCCAAAAATCAGTTTTTAATTCACCTTCAATGGATTGAAACAGTCGAGAAGTCGCGGCCGCCGGGAGGAGCGCGGCCGCCGATTCGATAACTCATCGAACCGAACGCCAGTAGTCGCGGCCCGGGCGCGCGACCTTACTGGAGAGTCGCGGCCGCTTCGATTTCGTGGTGATTTATGATTCATTTCATCTTTACACATTATACACTTCTTCCTTCATTTACCAACGTGAAATCATTCGTCATTTGGTCAATAACCGTCTATTACCTTACGTCTCAAACAATTCGTATACGTACCAATATCTCTTCCATTAAGAAAATTTTGATCCTTGGCATTACGTGTGCACGTGTGTGGAAACAAGATTTCCTACGTGCGGGGCCCCAATTATTCGATTCATAATTAATAGAATTTACTTTATTTCACGTTTAATAAATATTTTCAAACATCTGGTCTGCAACCATGTGCATTTATGTGGTGCGGTTTAAATTTCAAGAGTTAAAATTTTCAATTTTTACGGTGATTTCGAATATGGAATCTTTTATAAGCCATAATAATTGATCCGTAATATTTATAAGGTCTATGAAAAAATTGCTTGAAAGCAAAGGAGGATTACTTATTAACCAGGTAATTCCAGGAACAAAACAGTAAAGTTGTGGGAAGTTATGATCCTTTATTCTTTTTATTACTTCCTCCGTTTCAATTTATTTGGAAGTTGATTAGTTTTGGGAGTTAAACTTTTTTTTCTTTTACTTAATTTTAAATATAGATTCTTCGAGTATTTTATAATAAAATTTACATATTTAAAAACTATATAAAAAGTAATATGAGCATAATTAATAGTTCACCATATATAAAAAGAATTGAAGAAAATTATAATCAAAGAAAAAAATTATTTGATTCCGCAAACTGATCAACTTTCAAATAAATTAGTACGGATGTAATATTGAATATTGGGTTATTGGAAAGTAGGAAAAAGGACTCCAGCATGGGAACACAGAAGGCCAAGACAAGTAGATAGCACAAGTTGTGCAAAACCAAATGCTAGAATTCAATTGTCACCAACCTGCATCAATCAATCTTTACAGGATACACCTACCCGTCTTAACCACACACCCACAGTCCACAGACATAATAGAAAAATCAATGTTGGGGTGCGGGGTTAGTTAGGAAGGAAAGGATTTGGAGTTATTGTTGTGGGTCTTGGCTTGACGATTTCCGCGTATTGTTTGGGCCTTTGGGCTTCTGTTTTCGGGTCATTTGAACAAATGATCTTATTTTGGTGTGGTCTTTAATTTTTGGAATAAACACAATTGTTGTATACATATCACTATTGTATATGTATAGAAAATGTATCATACGTTTAGAAAATATATCATTATTGTATAAAATATGTATCATTACTGTATATGTATAAAAAATATATCACACATATAGAAACTATATCATTATCGTATAAAATATGCATTCCTAAAGTATATGTACGAAAAATATATCATTATTGTATAATTTGTGTATAATAAATATATAATCAATGTATAATTTCTGTTTAACATTTTATAATTAGTGTATACTTACTAATTATACACATATTATACATGTTTTGAGATTTTTTTTAAGGCTCCATTAATGTATACTTACTAATTATGCACATATTATACATGTTTTGGGATATTTTTTGAAGGCTCAATATGAACTTTATTTGTTGATCTTTAATGGCGACTAAAATCGCCACAATAGTCCTGTTCTTTTTGTAGTGAACCTTTTAGTGACGACATAAAATGTTTGATTTTTTTGGTAATGAATGGGATAGGTGGCTAGCGCTTAACAATACTCTGGGGTCATTCGCACAAATGTTCCTATTTTGGGGTGGTCTTTAATTTTTTCCCTTTATTATTTTTTGCACGACATAATTATAATTTCACTCGGCATAGTTAGTGTTATATCTTCGGCATATGTATCATACATAACCCACAAATTATGTAAAATAAGGCATAACTGTCAACACTCAACATAATATGAAAAATGCATAATTTCATATTTCGGCAGACATATTTAGCGTTTAGTTTCAATATATGTATCATAACATCCACACAAATTATGTCGGATAAGACATAATTTCCAACACTCAATATAATTTAAAACATTACTATAAAATTATGCCGCATAACTTAATTCCTACATAATTTACGCCGCGCGAAGTAAAAATTCAATTTTCGAAAAAAAAAATATTATAGAGATTATGCCTTGCGAAGTAGACCTGAATATTTTCATAAAAACATCATGGACAAAAATTAAAGACCAGTGCGATTGACGGATAATCCGCAAAAAAAAAGGATACTTTGGGACGAACGCCAACTCACAGTATTAAGTCCAAAATGGAGCTTTTTTTAGCCTTTCTTTTGGTGGCGGCCTCTCAATATATTTTTTCCTTAATTTTTGCCCCTCAAATAGCTGGTCTTTAAAAATATCCTTGACATCGAAGAAAAAATTCATCCCACCCACCTAATTTCGCAAGGAATAAGTTTTTAGAAACTTTACATTGTCTGACATAATTTCTGTAGGAACTAAACGTTTCAGTATAAGTTGTGTAGTAACTAATTCACTCGTCTACACAACTTATGTCGAAAAACTTAATTCCTATAGAGATTATGCCGGACAAGACAAAATTTCTATAAACTTATGCCTTGCGAATTAGTTGCTACACAACTTATGCCGAATAATTTAATTCCTATAGAACTTAGCTCAGAGTCGGCTCAACAAAGTTGGTGGCCTAAAGCCAAACATGAAGAGGCATTTGATATATACTTTTTAAAAATTTGAAATATAATTTTTAACTTTTTGAAATGCAAAGTTATTAATGATATTTTGATAATAAATTTTTTCTGATAATCTTTATTGAATTAGCTTGAAAACTTCTTTAAAAAATGTCCCTATCATAGGAATTGTTAACATTATCCAATAAGCAATATGAACATGAAAAAATGTCAAATCTTTTTGTTTCATTGAGTGTATCAGTGAAATATTATCTTCTACTTGTACTATTTTTCTTAACACTTTTACTTCAAAAAATTAGTCTAAATCATCAATATCTGAGTGACTACTATGTTTTTAAGGTTCTTTTGAGGATAAGCTATCTTTCCAATTCGAATTGTCCAAATATACTTCTCATCAGTGATCTCAAATTGTTATCACTAAATAAAGAATTAAATATATTTCATACGTTTTAAATTATTTAAATTTATTTTAAAATTTCCTTTTATTTTTCTAAAAAAAGTATATTTTAAACTTTAAAACGTTTATTTAAAAAAAAAAAAATTAGTTCAGAAACTTTCAAAATGGGGCCCCAAAAAAATGTGGGGCGTAAAGCAACCACCTTGGCCGCCTTACCCAAGAATCGACGATGCTTATGCGGGACAAGACAAAGGTTCTCTAAATATATGCCTTACGAGTTTTCTTTTTTAAGTAAGAAAACGACGAATTTATCGCCTCTACTAGGACCGAACCCAGAATCTCTAATTTTATCTAATTTTATAGAACCACGAATAAGAATACTTTGGCTCACAAACTTTAGACCATTAAATAAGGGTACTTTGGCCTACAATAAAGGGCAAAAATTATAGACCATGAAATGCAATCCCCGCAAAAAAATAAATTGTTATCTTGTAAAGGAATGATGGGTTTGGGGTTTCTTGGTGGGCTTCACGGGTAGAAGAAGGGGTCATTTGCACTTTCTTTTTGTTGACGAAGGAACCGCGGCTTACTCTTTCGAGTGCGCGAGGTAAACCGGGTGTGATGGCACGCAAACCACGTCAGCCATGTAAACCACACTTGGCAAGCCATGTGTGACAGGCTCAACCAAGAAGGTTTATGCAGGAGATCGAACAAGGGTCATTTGCACTTTCGTTCCTATTTTGCGTTGGTCTTTATTTATTGTCTGTTATAGCAAATAACTTTTTCGTGGAACATAAGTTTATAGTTTCACATCATAATTTGTTGTAGTAAGTTATGTATTTTATTTTTAAAATTCCAATTTTTCATATTTTAAAAAGAGGTACTTATAAATATCCTTTAGATGACCTAATTATATTATTAGCGAATATTCTCCGAATATTTGTTGTATATTGTGTAAATATGATTTATGTATATTTATGGTATATTAAGTTCATTACCGAATTAGGATTCCTCTATTGTACACACTATAAATATTTTATAATAATGAGAATACTTTCCAAGGGAAATTATTACATTCTTACATGGTATCAGTAGCCAAAACCCTAGGGTTTCAATAGCAAGTGTCGCCCCATGACCGCCGGAACTCCCCTTGATTTTCGTGTCCCCTTCTCCGATTCCTCCCTTGTTTCTTCTACCCCACTACAATGTCTTCCCCACAAACTCCCAAAGAAGCCTCATATTCCATAGTTGTCACCCCAGAAATACCAAAATCATCCTTCTCATCTTCAATTCATCCAGCCCTCACCGTCACAAATATCAAGCACTGCCTCTCAATCATCCTTGACCAAGAAATCGGTCAGTACTCACCATGGGTTAAATTTTTCTGCATCCATGCGTGGCTATACAACGTGCATGCTTGATCATATTGATGACTCCTTCCCTCGCCCTTCTGAGGTTGACGACGCTACATGGCTCCGTCTAGACGTCGTTGTCAAACAGTGGATATGTGGTAGTATCTCTCAGGACTTGCTTCTCACACTTTATGAAATCTGGCGCCTCGACCCGCGATTTATGGCTCCCTTTGAAAGAAATTTTTCAAGACAACAGCACACCCGTGTTGTGTATTTGGAGGAATAATTTAATAATACACGTCTTAAATTTTTTTCTAACATGACGAAATATTGTAAACAGTTGAAACTTGTGGCGGATCAACTTTTCCACGTCGGTACGCATTTTTCTGAAACAAAGATGGTTCTGCAACTTGTTGTTGGCCTTCCAAAAGGCGAATATGACACTTTGGCCATCATGATACAACAGGTTGATCTGTTGTCCAGTTTTAACAAAGTTATATCACAATTATTGCTAGCAGAAACCCGCAGTGCAAAATAGGAAGAACACACTCAAAAGGCGTTAGCGGTTGAAACGTCTCCATAAAATAACATCGTCGTTGACCAACCTCCGCCGAAAAATACTCAATCGCGGCAGAACTGTGACGGCAGGGGTTACAGATGATGTGGAAAGGGTCGCGGCCAACAGTAATTTGTCACTTAGCCGCAGCCCAATACTATGCCCTACTGGACCAGCCCAGTTTCTCACGCTCAGCAACCTCTTTGGGCCTCAGTTCCTGCACAGTACCAAGCCCAATATCCCAACAGTAAGCAAGGGATACTGGGCCAGTCACCAGCCGCCCGGAATGTCCCATTCAATACACCATTTCACTCAGGCCCATTATCAGCAGCCCATAGTTGGCTTGGCCCTCACTAATTTGGGCCAGGCTTTTAGCAATCTCAATTTACAGCAGCCCGACGAAAATTGGTACATGGACACGGGCGCCACATCTCATCTCACTTGGTCTGCAGGTAATATTTCTAAAATGTTTTCATTAAAGCATCCTCAATACATTACTATTGGCAATGGTCATCGCATTCCAATACAGGGTTATGGTACCTCCCAAACACAACCACCACATCCGTCCTTCGCCCTTAAAAATGTCTTATTTGCCCCCAACATCATTAAAACCTTATTTCTATCCGCAAGTTTCCTAGTGATAATTTTGTCTCTTTTGAATTTGACCCGTTTGGTTTTACTATGAAGGATCTTCGTACGGGGACCCATCTTACGAGATGCAATAGCACGGGGGATCTATATTCATTTTCATCCACCTCCGCTGTCGGTTTCTGCTCTCCAGTCTCCCTCGTTGCTATCTCTCCGTCCATTTGGCATAATAGGTTTGACCACCCAGGCACCCCAATATTTAATTTTCTTAGAGGCAATAATTTTATCAATTGTAACAATGGGAAATTTGTCCAAAATCGTATTTCGTGTTGTTTAGGCAAACATGTTCTTCTTCCATTTAAATCATCTACCAACATTACTTTTTCTCCTTTTGATATTATTCATATTTATCTATGAACTTCTCCTGTTTATAGTTCCCTTTGACATAAATATTATCTGGTATTGTTAGATGATTTCTCACATTATATTTGGATATTTCCACCTAAATTTAAATTGAAAGTGTTTGCAAAATTTCTTGAGTTTCACACTTTTATAAAAACACAGTTTAAAAAATCTATAAAATCATTTCAGTGTGATAATGGTTGTGAATTTAATAATTCTGTGTTTCACCGATTTTGTAGTAATAATGGCATTGTGTTTCGATTCTCCTGTCCTCACAACTCACCACAAAATGGTAGCAAGTCACGAGCAGAATCAGGTTTTTTTCTTTTTAATTTATTTGTGGAACCTCATGCATTCGATTTTAGGCTTTGCTGATTAATTTTCAATTAAACAAATACTTTAAAATAATAATTTTAATAAAAAAAAGAAGTAAAAAACAAATTGGTTGGGAATCCAACTTGTGATACGTTTATCTTTTCTTCGGAGAGTAGGTTTTTAATTAAGGATTATTTTAGTAAGTGATATCACTTGTGAATAATTCAAAATAACATATTTTATTGATTATTATAGCACAAAATTGCTTACTTGTAATAGAAAATAGATATAGAAATTAACTAATTATCATTATATTAGGGGATCAATTTATTCTTTTTTCACTCTCATAATTCTAATATTATTATTCAAAACAATGAGCAATACAACAGGAAATATGAGGTTGGATTAGTGTTGCTCTTTTCAAAATGTAAAAAGATCAGGTTTAATTAAGGATTATTTTAGTAAATATTACTTGTGAATTATTCAAAATAACATATTTTATTAATTATTATAGCACAAAATTGCTTACTTGTAATAGAAAATAGATATAGAAATTAAATAATTATCATTATATTAGGGGATCAATTTATTCCCTTTTCACTCTCAAGATTCTAATATTATTATTCAAAACAATGAGCAATACAATAGGAAAGATGAGGTTGGATTAGTGTTGCTCTTTTCAAAATGTTAAAAGATCAGGTTTAATTAAGGATTATTTTAGTAAGTGATATTACTTGTGAATTATTCAAAATAACATATTTTATTAATTATTATATCACAAAATTACTTACTTGTAAATTGTAATAGAAAATAGATATAGAAATTAACTAATTATCATTATATTAGGGGATCAATTTATTTCTTTTTCACTCTCACGATTCTAATAATATTATTCAAAACAATGAGCAATACAATAGGAAAGATGAGGTTGGATTAGTGTTGCTCTTTTCAAAATGTTAAAAGATCAGGTTTAATTAAGAATTATTTTAGTAAGTAATATTACTTGTGAATTATTCAAAATAACATATTTTATTAATTATTATAGCACAAAATTACTTACTTGTAAATTGTAATAGAAAATAGATATAGAAATTAACTAATTATCATTATATTAGGGGATCAATTTATTCCTTTTTCACTCTCATGATTCTAATATTATTATTCAAAACAATGAGCAATACAATAGGAAAGATGAGGTTGGATTAGTGTTGCTCTTTTCAAAATGTTAAAAGATCAGGTTTAATTAAGGATTATTTTAGTAAGTGATATTACTTGTGAATTATTCAAAATAACATATTTTATTAATTATTATAGCACAAAATTGCTTACTTGTAATAGAAAATAGATATAGAAATTAACTAATTATCATTATATTAGGGGATCAATTTATTCCTTTTTCACTCTCATGATTCTAATATTATTATTCAAAACAATGAGCAATACAATAGGAAAGATGAGGTTGGATTAGTGTTGCTCTTTTCAAAATGTTAAAAGATCAGGTTTAATTAAGGATTATTTTAGTAAGTGATATTACTTGTGAATTATTCAAAATAACATATTTTATTAATTATTATAGCACAAAATTGCTTACTTGTAATAGAAAATAGATATAGAAATTAACTAATTATCATTATATTAGGGGATCAATTTATTCCCTTTTCACTTTCAAGATTCTAATATTATTATTCAAAACAATGAGCAATACAATAGGAAAGATGAGGTTGGATTAGTGTTGCTCTTTTCAAAATGTTAAAAGATCAGGTTTAAGTAAGGATCATTTTAGTAAGTGATATTACTTGTGAATTATTCAAAATAACATATTTTATTAATTATTATATCACAAAATTACTTACTTGTAAATTGTAATAGAAAATAGATATAGAAATTAACTAATTATCATTATATTAGGGGATCAATTTATTTCTTTTTCACTCTCACGATTCTAATAATATTATTCAAAACAATGAGCAATACAATAGGAAAGATGAGGTTGGATTAGTGTTGCTCTTTTCAAAATGTTAAAAGATCAGGTTTAATTAAGAATTATTTTAGTAAGTGATATTACTTGTGAATTATTCAAAATAACATATTTTATTAATTATTATAGCACAAAATTACTTACTTGTAAATTGTAATAGAAAATAGATATAGAAATTAACTAATTATCATTATATTAGGGGATCAATTTATTCCTTTTTCACTCTCATGATTCTAATATTATTATTCAAAACAATGAGCAATACAATAGGAAAGATGAGGTTGGATTAGTGTTGCTCTTTTCAAAATGTTAAAAGATCAGGTTTAATTAAGGATTATTTTAGTAAGTGATATTACTTGTGAATTATTCAAAATAACATATTTTATTAATTATTATAGCACAAAATTACTTACTTGTAAATTGTAATAGAAAATAGATATAGAAATTAACTAATTATCATTATATTAGGGGATCAATTTATTCCTTTTTCACTCTCATGATTCTAATATTATTATTCAAAACAATGAGCAATACAATAGGAAAGATGAGGTTGGATTAGTGTTGCTCTTTTCAAAATGTTAAAAGATCAGGTTTAATTAAGAATTATTTTAGTAAGTGATATTACTTGTGAATTATTCAAAATAACATATTTTATTAATTATTATATCACAAAATTACTTACTTGTAAATTGTAATAGAAAATAGATATAGAAATTAACTAATTATCATTATATTAGGGGATCAATTTATTTCTTTTTCACTCTCACGATTCTAATAATATTATTCAAAACAATGAGCAATACAATAGGAAAGATGAGGTTGGATTAGTGTTGCTCTTTTCAAAATGTTAAAAGATCAGGTTTAATTAAGAATTATTTTAGTAAGTGATATTACTTGTGAATTATTCAAAATAACATATTTTATTAATTATTATAGCACAAAATTACTTACTTGTAAATTGTAATAGAAAATAGATATAGAAATTAACTAATTATCATTATATTAGGGGATCAATTTATTCCTTTTTCACTCTCATGATTCTAATATTATTATTCAAAACAATGAGCAATACAATAGGAAAGATGAGGTTGGATTAGTGTTGCTCTTTTCAAAATGTTAAAAGATCAGGTTTAATTAAGAATTATTTTAGTAAGTGATATTACATGTGAATTATTCAAAATAACATATTTTATTAATTATTATAGCACAAAATTGCTTACTTGTAATAGAAAATAGATATAGAGATTAACTAATTATCATTATATTAGGGGATCAATTTATTCCCTTTTCACTCTCAAGATTCTAATATTATTATTCAAAACAATGAGCAATACAATAGGAAAGATGAGGTTGGATTAGTGTTGCTCTTTTCAAAATGTTAAAAGATCAGGTTTAATTAAGGATTATTTTAGTAAGTGATATTACTTGTGAATTATTCAAAATAACATATTTTATTAATTATTATATCACAAAATTACTTACTTGTAAATTGTAATAGAAAATAGATATAGAAATTAACTAATTATCATTATATTAGGGGATCAATTTATTTCTTTTTCACTCTCACGATTCTAATAATATTATTCAAAACAATGAGCAATACAATGGGAAAGATGAGGTTGGATTAGTGTTGCTCTTTTCAAAATGTTAAAAGATCAGGTTTAATTAAGAATTATTTTAGTAAGTGATATTACTTGTGAATTATTCAAAATAACATATTTTATTAATTATTATAGCACAAAATTACTTACTTGTAAATTGTAATAGAAAATAGATATAGAAATTAACTAATTATCATTATATTAGGGGATCAATTTATTCCTTTTTCACTCTCATGATTCTAATATTATTATTCAAAACAATGAGCAATACAATAGGAAAGATGAGGTTGGATTAGTGTTGCTCTTTTCAAAATGTTAAAAGATCAGGTTTAATTAAGGATTATTTTAGTAAGTGATATTACTTGTGAATTATTCAAAATAACATATTTTATTAATTATTATAGCACTAAATTCCTTACTTGTAAATTGTAATAGAAAATAGATATAGAAATTAATAAATTATCATTATATTAGGGGATCAATTTATTCCCTTTTCACTCTCATGATTCTAATATTATTATTCAAAACAATGAGCAATACAATAGGAAAGATGAGGTTGGATTAGTGTTGCTCTTTTCAAAATGTTAAAAGATCAGGTTTAATTAAGAATTATTTTAGTAAGTGATATTACATGTGAATTATTCAAAATAACATATTTTATTAATTATTATAGCACAAAATTGCTTACTTGTAATAGAAAATAGATATAGAAATTAATTAATTATCATTATATTAGGGGATCAATTTATTCCTTTTTCACTCTCATGATTCTAATATTATTATTCAAAACAAAGAGCAATACAATAGGAAAGATGAGGTTGGATTAGTGTTGCTCTTTTCAAAATGTTAAAAGATCAGGTTTAATTAAGAATTATTTTAGTAAGTGATATTACATGTGAATTATTCAAAATAACATATTTTATTAATTATTATAGCACAAAATTGCTTACTTGTAATAGAAAATAGATATAGAAATTAACTAATTATCATTATATTAGGGGATCAATTTATTCCCTTTTCACTCTCAAGATTCTAATATTATTATTCAAAACAATGAGCAATACAATAGGAAAGATGAGGTTGGATTAGTGTTGCTCTTTTCAAAATGTTAAAAGATCAGGTTTAATTAAGGATTATTTTAGTAAGTGATATTACTTGTGAATTATTCAAAATAACATATTTTATTAATTATTATATCACAAAATTACTTACTTGTAAATTGTAATAGAAAATAGATATAGAAATTAACTAATTATCATTATATTAGGGGATCAATTTATTTCTTTTTCACTCTCACGATTCTAATAATATTATTCAAAACAATGAGCAATACAATGGGAAAGATGAGGTTGGATTAGTGTTGCTCTTTTCAAAATGTTAAAAGATCAGGTTTAATTAAGAATTATTTTAGTAAGTGATATTACTTGTGAATTATTCAAAATAACATATTTTATTAATTATTATAGCACAAAATTACTTACTTGTAAATTGTAATAGAAAATAGATATAGAAATTAACTAATTATCATTATATTAGGGGATCAATTTATTCCTTTTTCACTCTCATGATTCTAATATTATTATTCAAAACAATGAGCAATACAATAGGAAAAATGAGGTTGGATTAGTGTTGCTCTTTTCAAAATGTTAAAAGATCAGGTTTAATTAAGAATTATTTTAGTAAGTGATATTTCATGTGAATTATTCAAAATAACATATTTTATTAATTATTATAGCACAAAATTGCTTACTTGTAATAGAAAATAGATATAGAAATTAACTAATTATCATTATATTAGGGGATTAATTTATTCCCTTTTCACTCTCAAGATTCTAATATTATTATTCAAAACAATGAGCAATACAATAGGAAAGATGAGGTTGGATTAGTGTTGCTCTTTTCAAAATGTTAAAAGATCAGGTTTAATTAAGGATTATTTTAGTAAGTGATATTACTTGTGAATTATTCAAAATAACATATTTTATTAATTATTATAGCACAAAATTGCTTACTTGTAATAGAAAATAGATATAGAAATTAACTAATTATCATTATATTAGGGGATCAATTTATTCCTTTTTCACTCTCATGATTCTAATATTATTATTCAAAACAATGAGCAATACAATAGGAAAGATGAGGTTGGATTAGTGTTGCTCTTTTCAAAATGTTAAAAGATCAGGTTTAATTAAGAATTATTTTAGTAAGTGATATTACTTGTGAATTATTCAAAATAACATATTTTATTAATTATTATATCACAAAATTGCTTACTTGTAATAGAAATAGATATAGAAATTAACTAATTATCATTATATTAGGGGATCAATTTATTCCTTTTTCACTCTCATGATTCTAATATTATTATTCAAAACAATGAGCAATAGAATAGGAAAGATGAGGTTGGATTAGTGTTTCTTTTTTCAAAATGTTAAAAGATCAGATTTAATTAAGGATTATTTTAGTAAGTGATATTACTTGTGAATTATTCAAAATAACATATTTTATTAATTATTATAGCACAAAATTCCTTACTTGTAAATTGTAATAGAAAATAGATATAGAAATTAATTAATTATCATTATATTAGGGGATCAATTTATTCCTTTTTCACTCTCATGATTCTAATATTATTATTCAAAACAATGAGCAATACAATAGGAAAGATGAGGTTGGATTAGTGTTGCTCTTTTCAAAATGTTAAAAGATCAGGTTTAATTAAGAATTATTTTAGTAAGTGATATTACTTGTGAATTATTCAAAATAACATATTTTATTAATTATTATATCACAAAATTGCTTACTTGTAATAGAAATAGATATAGAAATTAACTAATTATCATTATATCAGGGGATCAATTTATTCCTTTTTCACTCTCATGATTCTAATATTATTATTCAAAACAATGAGCAATAGAATAGGAAAGATTAGGTTGGATTAGTGTTTCTTTTTTCAAAATGTTAAAAGATCAGATTTAATTAAGGATTATTTTAGTAAGTGATATTACTTGTGAATTATTCAAAATAACATATTTTATTAATTATTATAGCACAAAATTCCTTACTTGTAAATTGTAATAGAAAATAGATATAGAAATTAATTAATTATCATTATATTAGGGGATCAATTTGTTCCCTTTTCACTCTCATGATTCTAATATTATTATTCAAAACAATGAGCAATACAATAGGAAAGATGAGGTTGGATTAGTGTTGCTCTTTTCAAAATGTTAAAAGATCAGATTTAATTAAGGATTATTTTAGTAAGTGATATTACTTGTGAATTATTCAAAATAACACATTTATTAATTATTATAGCACAAAATTGCTTACTTGTAATAGAAAATAGATATAGAAATTAACTAATTATCATTATATTAGTGGATCAATTTATTCCCTTTTCACTCTCATGATTCTAATATTATTATTCAAAACAATAAAACAGATGAGGTTGGATTAGTGTTGCTCTTTTCAAAATGTAAAAAGATGGTTTAATTAAGGATTATTTTAGTAAGTTATATTACTTGTAAATTATTTAAAATAACATATTTTATTAATTATTATAGCACAAAATTCCTTACTTGTAAATTGTAATAGAAAATAGATATAGAAATTAACTAATTATCATTATATTAGGGGATCAATTTATTCCCTTTTCACTCTCATATTCTAATATTATTATTCAAAACAATGAGCAATACAATAGGAAAGATGAGGTTGGATTAGTGTTGCTCTTTTCAAAATGTTAAAAGATCAGGTTTAATTAAGGATTATTTTAGTAAGTGATATTACTTGTGAATTATTCAAAATAACATATTTTATTAATTATTATATCACAAAATTGCTTACTTGTAATAGAAATAGATATAGAAATTAACTAATTATCATTATATTAGGGGATCGATTTATTCCTTTTTCACTCTCATGATTCTAATATTATTATTCAAAACAATGAGCAATAGAATAGGAAAGATGAGGTTGGATTAGTGTTTCTTTTTTCAAAATGTTAAAAGATCAGATTTAATTAAGGATTATTTTAGTAAGTGATATTACTTGTGAATTATTCAAAATAACATATTTTATTAATTATTATAGCACAAAATTCCTTACTTGTAAATTGTAATAGAAAATAGATATAGAAATTAACTAATTATCATTATATTAGGGTATACCTGTTTAAACGAAATGATAAATACATATGAGAAGTGCAATTCTATGGGTAGAGATGTCGTCCCTGATATGCAAGATGATGCGAATACTGAGATGTTGTCCTTGCATGAACATACTGCGACTGACGAGTTGTCATGATGCCTTTGTTGTGTGCGATGCGTGGGTTGCAAATTTGAATTTATGCCCGAGTTGATGCGCTAGACTTTGTTGCGGAATTTTGAATTTTGACTGCTGATTGTCGATGGCCCTTTCTGTTTCTGCTGCTTCTAGTGCGGACTTTGAACTTTGGATTGTTGTCATATCATCTGCCTCTGCTTTCTTTTCGCGAAAGAAACTTTTGCCGTATTTTACTGCTTGCACTTTCTTCATATTTAATATGAAAACTCGCGCCAAAGAAAATTTGTGAGTTTTGGGGGTCGATTCGTATTTGAATTCGCCGCCATGTTCCTTGACATCCGTGCGTTCGCTTGGACTCGCAACCCGCCCGTTTCCTATCTTGTCCCAGTTTTGAATGCGCAAAGGGTGTTTGGCCTAAAGTGGGTTTCAATGGAGTTGTTTGTATGTTGTGTGTATTCTCGTTATTTTCAGAACGAAGGGAAAATTTCCTAATGGTGTGACCGAAGCCAATTTAGGCCGCCTACGTATCCCCATGAGGGAATCAGGTCATGACGTAGTTCATTACAATGAAAACTTAAGCAAAACATTATGAAAACTTAAAAATTATTCTGCTAAACTAAATTGCTCTTTCTTATCCGGGCTCTAGGCGGACCAGAACAAGGGTGCAAATCCAACCAATACGCCTTCTTGCTCTGCATCATGGCTGGCTGGGTCTTCATGCTCTGCTATCAGTATCTCCTTCTTTTGACTCATGCGTGGTGCATGCTTGGATAAATGACTGATTCAGGCGGAGCAGGTTCTGGCCAGGGGACACCTCTCTTCCTTTGGGGTTCATTGTACTCATTGGGGGGAGGCATCCTCCACCTGAATGACTCATTTTTTTATCAGGTCCCTTACATTGTCTCTGAGTGTATAACACCTTCCCATGTCGTGTCTGATGGCTCCAGAATGGTATGCGCAACTTTTGTTCTTATCATGAGCTTTGGACTTGGGATTGGGCACATTCTTTGGAATTGGCTGGAGTATCCCTGCAACTCTCAACCTCTCGTACAACTGCGACAAAGGTTCGGCTAAATGGGTATATACTTTGGCTGGCCTTTCTGTGGCATTTAGGCGGGGTGTGAAGATGTTTAGTGGACGGGCCTTTGGCTGTGGCGTATACACGGGTGGGTATCGCAAGGGGTTGTCGTATGTATTGCGAAAATAGGTTTGTAGTGGACTTTTATCTTGGTTTGTGTTTGGCCGGGGTATGGTAGGCATTTGGTTTTGCATGGGATATATAGGTGCATTGTATATTGGCTGAATGGGATATGTAGTAAGAGGGTACTGGTAATAATTTGGAGGATTTTGACTCTTTTGGTTATTTGCAGTGACGAGTGCTTTAGTGATGTTTCTGAGCCTTTTAATTTCGGCCTGCAGGGTTGCCATTTGCTGCGGTAATTGGGCGAGGTGTTCGATCGGATCCATTTTGCCTTTCTTTCTGATTTTCTTCGATTTGTTCATTATTCGAATACGATGGTTGGTCGTGGGTTGAGAAACCCGCCAAGTTTGCATTTTTTCCTAATTGTGGTGTCAATACCAAAGACGACCACACCTAAGGTAAATGCATGCATGCCTTAAAATAAAATAAAGGTGGATAGCTCTATTTTCGTTAGTTTTAAGATTACTAGTTGTTGTTTGAGCGACAACTCGAGAAGTGAGAAGGCTACTGACCACCTGCTTAGGACACTCTACGATATTACCAACTCTCCTAAATTTGGTTTGAAGAAATAATTTTCTTTGATGCACCAAGCGCACCTCGCATGTAGTGTGTGATTGTGTGAATTTTCCATAGTGGAAGAAATATGAGCGGAATGCCAGTTTAAGGAAAACAGTAAAGCAGGTAGCAATTAAAATAAATAAAACAAAATACAACACAAAAGTTAAATGCAAAAATAACGGCCAAATAATAACCCTAGGTCTGTTGTGGTTAAGAACCTAAAATCCCCAGCGGAGTCGCCATTTCTGTCACGCCCATTTTTGACCGCGACATTTGTTTCTAAAACTCCTGCTTACTAAAAAATGTTAGAAAATAAAAGAAAGTGCTAAAAAAGCTAAAATGGTAAATGTTAAAAGAGTGCTTAAAAGGTGCTAGAATATTAAAAGTGCTAAAAGGTTAAAGAGGGCTAGAATGCTAAAATGTTAATGATGTGCTAAAATGCTAAGAGGGTGCAAAAAGGGTTCGCGGAGTCGCCACCTAATTGTTTTGGGTGAATTAGGAAACCTAAATGTTAACTAGTTTAAAGTAAACATTAACTCCATTTTAATGGTCTGCGAAACTTATGTGAGATTCCGGACAAGGGTTCTTTATTATCCTAAAGGGAGGGGTTAGGCACCCTAAAGGATCCGCTAACTTGCGATTGTCCGTTCAAACCGAGAGTAATTATTATCCTGAGATGCAATATATGTCTTGAAAAGTGTTTAAGTAAAAGATATAGGAAGTATTTTTTGCTAACCTAAAAATGTGAGATTTGTTTTAAAATATATAAAGTTAATTCTAGCTAAAATATGTATGCAAAGATGATTTATGCATTTATGAAGTGGCCCTAGCATGCAAGGTATCTATGTAGTAAATGGAACAAATTTTCCTATATGAATGTTAATGATTGAGTTTATAGAATTAAATGATATTTTAATTACGTGAAGAGTTATGCAAGTAAAAAATTGTTAGGTTATTTAATGTAACTTTAAGCAATGTATAGCTAGCATAAAATAATTAAGTTAGAAGAAACGAGTTTCTAGTACCAAACTACCTCTTAATGGCAACCCAAAGCTTGAGTGTCCTAAAGGTTCTGCTAGTAGAATGATGTTAGGCAATTAATTTACAAATAATGAATAGGCAGGCATAAATTAATAAATGACTCGATGAAGGCGATGTCTTTTCGCCGATGGGTTTGGGATTCCAATGCGGATAGAGAAATGCACATAGATGCGGGTCTTCATTTGCTGTAGCTTGTGATGAGTCTCGCCATGAGACTCTTCATTTTTTTGCTCTGATGCATTTCATGTAAATAAAGAAGAAGATAAGGATTAGTATATGTATCAAACTTTATCAAATAATAAATGCACATTGATATAAGATTTAACACATTGAAATCATTTCATTTCAAGAGAAAACGAACCGAAACAGTAAATTCCAGATTATGAAAATATGTTGGCCCGCACATACAGTTTCAGGTGAAACTAAAACGGGAAGGCAGGCCTAATATTTTGTAGTTCTCATATTTCTCCAGGGAGTAACCGTAGGAAGACAGGCCCAAAAACACACAATCTTTCATATATTTTTTTGTTTACAGAATATGCAGGCCTTAAAAGTTTGGCAGGTCCAACGTAAAAGAGTACACAATCCAGGAACAGACCCATAGATGCAAACAGTAGGCGATGCACAAAACAAGCAGTAATATCAAATGAATAAAACCCTTTTTATCTATAAGCATTTCATAAACACCACTGGTTCCCAACATCCACATATCGAAACCCAACATTGCCTCTTCATTCAAATCTGAAAGCTTCGCGTGCTTCACGTTTAGGATCTGTTTTACATTCTGTCCGCTATTTGTTCAATTTCTGTCACGCCCATTTTCGACCGCGACATTTGTTTCTAAAACTCCTGCTTAATAAAAAATGTTATAAAATAAAAGAAAGTGCTAAAAATGCTAAAATGGTAAATGTTAAAAGGGTGCTTAAAAGGTGCTAGAATATTAAAAGTGCTAAAAGGTTAAAGAGGGCTAGAATGCTAAAATGTTAAAAATGTGCTAAAATGCTAAGGGGGTGCAAAAAGGGTTCGTGGAGTCGCCACCTAATTATTTTTGGTGAATTAGGAAACCTAAATGTTAACTAGTTTAAAGTAAACATTAACTACATTTTAATGGTCTGCGAAACTTATGTGAGATTCCGGACAAGGGTTCTTTATTATCCTAAAGGGAAGGGGTTAGGCACCCTAAAGGATCCGCTAAATTGCGGTTGTACGTTCAAACCTAGGGTAATTATTATGCTGAGATGCAATATATGTCTTGAAAATTGTTTAAGTAAAAGATATAGGAAGTATTTTTTGCTAACCTAAAAATGTGAGATTTGTTTTAAAATATATAAAGCTAATTCTAGCTAAAATATGTATGCAAAGATGATTTATGCATTTATGAAGTGGCCCTAGCATGCAAGGTATCTATGTAGTAAATGGAACTAATTTTCCTATATGAATGTTAATGATTGAGTTTATAGAATTAAATGATATTTTAATTACGTGAAGAGTTATGCAAGTAAAAAATTGTTAGGTTATATAATGCAACTTTAAGCAATGTATAGCTAGCATAAAATAATTAAGTTAGAAGAAATGAGTTTCTAGTACCAAACTACCTCTTAATGGCAACCCAAAGCTTGAATGTCCTAAAGGTTCTGCTAGTAGAATGATGTTAGGCAATTAATTTACAAATAATGAATAGGCAGGCATAAATTAATAAATGACTCGATGAAGGCGATGTCTTTTCGCCGATGGTTTTGGGATTCCAATGCGGATAGAGAAATGCACATAGATGCGAGTCTTCATTTGCTGTAGCTTGTGATGAGTCTCGCCATGAGACTCTTCATTTTTATGCTCCGATACATTTCATGTAAATAAAGAAGAAGATAAGGATTAGCATATGTCTCAAACTTTATCAAATAATAAATGCACATTGATATAAGATTTAACACATTGAAATCATTTCATTTCAAGAGAAAACGAACCGAAACAGTAAATTCCAGATTATGAAAATATGGTGGCCCGCACATACAGTTTCAGGTGAAACTAAAACGGGAAGGCAGGCCTAGTATTTTGTAGTTCTCAGATTTCTCCAGGGAGTAACCGTAGGAAGACAGGCCCAAAAACACACAATCTTTCATATATTTTTTTTGTTTACAGAATATGCAGGCCTTAAAAGTTTGGCAGGTCCAACGTAAAAGAGTACACAATCCAGGAACAGACCCATAGATGCAAACAGTAGGCGATGCACAAAACAAGCAGTAATATCAAATGAATAAAACCCTTTTTATCTATAAGCATTTCATAAACACCACTGGTTCCCAAAATCCACATATCGAAACCCAACATTGCCTCTTATATACAAATAGCGGACAAAATGTAAAACAGATCCTAAACTTGAAGCACGCGAAGCTTTCAGATTTGAATGAAGAGCAAATCAGTAAATTCTAGCTTATGAAAATATTGTTGGCCCACAATATTGGCCGATAAAGGAATCTCCGTCTGATTTTCAAGGCCTTCTCTGTACAAAGACGAATTTATTTTTGGCTTTACTTATTAATTCTTGTTATTGCTTTTAAAATTGTTTATTCTATTACTAACACTTTTACTAAGTGTTTATGCAGGTACCCGGAGATCATCTTGTGCAGAAGACCTAAAAATGACTAAAAGATGTCTCGGAGTTTTATCTTATGTCGCATTTAATTTTAGCCTTATTATTCTGTATTGCATTTTATTTTAATTGTAAATTATGTAAAAAATGCTTAGAATAGGTAGAATAAAAGCCAATATATAATTAACCTAGGTTTGAACGGATAACCGCAAGTTAGCGGATCTTAAAAGATGTCTAACCCCTTCCCTTTAGGATAATAAAGAACCCTGATCCAGAACCTCATTAATTTCGCAGACCATTAAATGAAGATTAATTGCAGTATTTTTATTGCAATAAATCAAGTGTCCTAATTCACTTAAATAATTAGGTGGCGACTCCTTAAAATAGATTTGCACCCTTGTTCTGGTCCGCCTAGAGCCCGGATAAGAAAGAACAATTTAGTTTAGCAGAATAATTTTTAAGTTTTCATAATGTTTTGCTTAAGTTTTCATTGTAATGAACTACGTCATGACCTGATTCCCTCATGGGGATACGTAGGCGGCCTAAATCGGCTTCGGTCACACCATTAGGAAATTTTCCCTTCGTTCTGAAAATAACGAGAATACACACAACATACAAGAAACTCCATTGAGACCCACTTTAGGCCAAACAACCTTTGCGCATTCAAAACTGGGACAAGATAGGAAACCAGACAGGGGTTGCAGGTCCAAGCAGGCCAGGCACGCAGATGTCAAGGAACAAGGCGGCGAATTCAAATACGAATCGACCTTTGGGGGAGATGATAAATCCTTTTAGACAAAATGTAGCAAACTGCGTTAGTGTAAAGCACGTGATTTTGCAAAAGTGTAAAAACATTTAGTAAGTACATGTTGCACATAAATTGTCACATTGCAAGCGAGTCCTAACATGCGTGGGGCCCCTTTATGCCAGAGGTAGGCCTAAACGTCACATATGCGAGGTTATGATGGATTTGTCCAAGTCGTCCAACTGTAATGCGCAAGCGAGTCCTAACATGCGTGGGACCCCTTTATGCCAGAGGTAGGCCTAAACGTCACATATGCGAGGTTATGATGGATTTGTCCAAGTCGTCCAACTGTAATGCTTCTGTTGGAAATGACGACCAAATGACGGTGCACTTTTTCCCACTTTTGGCATGTCATGATTAGGCTTGGATTTGTCCATTATTGTCACGCTACACATAATATGTTGGTTGGTCGTTGGGTTGAGAAACTCGTCGACAAGTTTGGTGTTTTTCCTAATTGTGGTGTCAATACCAAGGACCGACCCACCTAAGGTAAATGCATGCATGCCTTAAAATAAAGGGTGGGATAGCTCTATCCTGAGTTTCTAAGATTTGGCTTTACTAGACGCAAGGTTCCCGAGCGGACAACTCGAGTGAGAAGGCTACGCAGCCACCGGTTAGACCGGACACTCTACGTATATTACCAACTCTCCTAAATTTGGGTTTTGAAGAAAGAATTTTGCTGATGTACCAAGCGCACCTCGCATGTAGTGTGTGATTGTGTGAATTTTTCAGAGTGGAAGAAATATGAGTGGAATGCCAGTTTAAGGAAAGCAGTAAAGCTGGTAGCAATTAAAATAAATAAAACAAAATACAGCACAAAAGTTAAATGCAAAAATAACGGCCAAATAATAACCCTATGTCTGTTGTGGTTAAGAACCTAAAATCCCCAGTGGAGTCGCCATTTCTGTCACACCCATTTTCGACCGCGACATTTGTTTCTAAAACTCCTGCTTAATAAAAAATGTTAGAAAATAAAAGAAAGTGCTAAAAATGCTAAAATGGTAAATGTTAAAAGGGTGCTTAAAAGGTGCTAGAATATTAAAAGTGCTAAAAGGTTAAAGAGGGTTAGAATGCTAAAATGTTAAAGATGTGCTAAAATGCTAAGGGGGGTGCAAAAAGGGTTCGCGGAGTCGCCACCTAATTGTTTTGGGTGAATTAGGACACCTAAATGTTAACTAGTTTAAAGTAAACATTAACTCCATTTTAATGGTCTGCGAAACTTATGTGAGATTCCGGACAAGAGTTCTTTATTATCCTAAAGGGAAGAGGTTAGGCACCCTAAAGGATCCGCTAACTTGCGGTTGTCCGTTCAAACCTAGGGTAATTATTATGCTGAGATGCAATATATGTCTTAAAAAGTGTTTAAGTAAAAGATATAGGAAGTATTTTTTGCTAACCTAAAAATGTGAGATTTGTTTTAAAATATATAAAGCTAATTCTAGCTAAAATATGTATGCAAAGATGATTTATGCATTTATGAAGTGGCCCTAGCATGCAAGGTATCTATGTAGTAAATGGAACAAATTTTCCTATATGAATGTTAATGATTGAGTTTATAGAATTAAATGATATTTTAATTACGTGAAGAGTTATGCAAGTAAAAAATTGTTAGGTTATTTAATGCAACTTTAAGCAATGTATAGCTAGCATAAAATAATTAAGTTAGAAGAAACGAGTTTCTAGTACCAAACTACCTCTTAATGGCAACCCAAAGCTTGAGTGTCCTAAAGGTTCTGCTAGTAGAATGATGTTAGGCAATTAATTTACAAATAATGAATAGGCAGGCATAAATTAATAAATGACTCGATGAAGGCGATGTCTTTTCGCCGATGGTTTTGGGATTCCAATGCGGATAGAGAAATGCACATAAATGCGGGTCTTCATTTGCTGTAGCTTGTGATGAGTCTCGCCATGAGACTCTTCATTTTTTTGCTCCGATGCATTTCATGTAAATAAAGAAGAAGATAAGGATTAGTATATGTCTCAAACTTTATCAAATAATAAATGCACATTGATATAAGATTTAACACATTGAAATCATTTCATTTCAAGAGAAAACGAACCGAAACAGTAAATTCATGATTATGAAAATATGGTGGCCCGCACATACAATTTCAGGTGAAACTAAAACGGGAAGGCAGGCCTAGTATTTTGTAGTTCTCAGATTTCTCCAGGGAGTAACCGTAGGAAGACAGGCCCAAAAACACACAATCTTTCATATATTTTTTTTGTTTACAGAATATGCAGGCCTTAAAAGTTTGGCAGGTCCAACGTAAAAGAGTACACAATCCAGGAACAGACCCATAGATGCAAACAGTATTCGATGCACAAAACAAGCAGTAATATCAAATGAATAAAACCCTTTTTATCTATAAGCATTTCATAAACACCACTGGTTCCCAAAATCCACATATCGAAACCCAACATTGCCTCTTATATACAAATAGCGGACAGAATGTAAAACAGATCCTAAACGTGAAGCACGCGAAGCTTTCAGATTTGAATGAAGAGCAAATCAGTAAATTCCAGCTTATGAAAATATTGTTGGCCCACAATATTGGCCGATGAAGGAATCTCCGTCTGATTTTCAAGGCCTTCTCTGTACAAAGACGAATTTATTTTTGGCTTTACTTATTAATTCTTGTTATTGCTTTTAAAATTGTTTATTCTATTACTAACACTTTTACTAAGTGTTTATGCAGGTACCCGGAGATCATCTTGTGCAGAAGGCCTAAAAAGGACTAAAAGATGTCCCGGAGTTTTATCTTATGTCGCATTTAATTTTAGCCTTATTATTCTGTATTGCATTTTATTTTAATTGTAAATTATGTAGAAAATGCTTAGAATATGTAGAATAAAAGTCAATATATAATTAACCTAGGTTTGAACGGATAACCGCAAGTTAGCGGATCTTAAAGGATGCCTAACCCATTCCCTTTAGGATAATAAAGAACCCTGATCCAGAACCTCATTAATTTCGCAGACCATTAAATGAAGATTAATTGCAGTATTTTTATTGCAATAAATCAAGTGTCCTAATTCACTTAAATAATTAGGTGGCGACTCCTTAAAATAGATTTGCACCCTTGTTCTGGTCCGCCTAGAGCCCGGATAAGAAAGAACAATTTAGTTTAGCAGAATAATTTTGAAGTTTTCATAATGTTTTGCTTAAGTTTTCATTGTAATGAACTACGTCATGACCTGATTCCCTTATGGGGATACGTAGGCGGCCTAAATCGGCTTCGGTCACACCATTAGGAAATTTTCCCTTCGTTCTGAAAATAACGAAAATACACACAACATACAAGCAACTCCATTGAGACCCACTTTAGGCCAAACACCGCTGCGATTCAAAATCGGGACAAGATAGGAAACTGCGGGGTTGCAGTCCAAGCAGCGCACACGGATGTCGCGAACAATGGCGAAGTCAAATACGAATCGACCTTTGAGGTAGATGATAAATCCTTTTAGACAAAATGTAGCAAACTGCGTTAGTGTAAAGCACGTGATTTTGCAAAAGTGTAAAAACATTTAGTAAGTACATGTTGCACATAAATTGTCACATTGCAAGTGAGTCCTAACATGCGTGGGACCCCTTTATGCCAGAGGTAGGCCTAAACGTCACATATGCGAGGTTATGATGGATTTGTCCAAGTCGTCCAACTGTAATGCGCAAGCGAGTCCTAACATGCGTGGGACCCCTTTATGCCAAAGGTAGGCCTAAACGTCACATATGCGAGGTTATGATGGATTTGTCCAAGTCGTCCAACTGTAATGCTTCTGTTGGAAATGGCGATCAAATGACGGTGCACTTTTTCCCACTTTTGGCATGTCATGATTAGGCTTGGATTTGTCCATTATTGTCACGCTACACATAATATGCTGGTTGGTCGTTGGGTTGAGAAACTCGTCGACAAGTTTGGTGTTTTTCCTAATTGTGGTGTCAATACCAAGGACCGACCCACCTAAGGTAAATGCACGCATGCCTTAAAATAAAGGATGGGATAGCTCTATCCTGGGTTTCTAAGATTTGGCTTTACTAGACGCAAGGTTCCCGAGCGGACAACTCGAGTGAGAAGGCTACGCAGCCACCGGTTAGACCGGACACTCTACGTATATTACGAACTCTCCTAAATTTGGGTTTTGAAGAAAGAATTTTGCTGATGCACCAAGCGCACCTCGCATGTAGTGTGTGATTGTGTGAATTTTCCAGAGTGGAAGACATATGAGCGGAATGCCAGTTTAAGAAAAACAGTAAAGCTGGTAGCAATTAAAATAAATAAAACAAAATACAGCACAAAAGTTAAATGCAAAAATAACGGTCAAATAATAACCCTAGGTCTGTTGTGGTTAAAAACCTAAAATCCCCAGTGGAGTCGCCATTTATGACACACCCATTTTCGACCGCGACATTTGTTTCTAAAACTCCTGCTTAATAAAAAATGTTAGAAAATAAAAGAAAGTGCTAAAAATGCTAAAATGGTAAATGTTAAAAGGGTGCTTAAAAGGTGCTAGAATATTAAAAGTGTTAAAAGGTTAAAGAGGGCTATAATACTAAAATGTTAAAGATGTGCTAAAATGCTAAGGGTGGTGCAAAAAGGGTTCGCGGAGTCGCCACCTAATTGTTTTGGGTGAATTAGAACACCTAAATGTTAACTAGTTTAAAGTAAACATTAACTCCATTTTAATGGTTTGCGAAACTTATGTGAGATTCCGGACAAGAGTTCTTTATTATCCTAAAGGGAAGAGGTTAGGCACCCTAAAGGATCCGCTAACTTGCGGTTGTCCGTTCAAACCTAGGGTAATTATTATGCTGAGATGCAATATATGTCTTGAAAAGTGTTTAAGTAAAAGATATAGGAAGTATTTTTTGCTAACCTAAAAATGTGAGATTTGTTTTAAAATATATAAAGCTAATTCTAGCTAAAATATGTATGCAAAGATGATTTATGCATTTATGAAGTGGCCCTAGCATGCAAGGTATCTATGTAGTAAATGGAACTAATTTTCCTATATGAATGTTAATGATTGAGTTTATAGAATTAAATGATATTTTAATTACGTGAA
Organism: Przewalskia tangutica; assembly: GCA_029844215.1. NCBI lineage: Eukaryota > Viridiplantae > Streptophyta > Magnoliopsida > Solanales > Solanaceae > Przewalskia > Przewalskia tangutica. The sequence goes on along the minus strand of CM056718.1, from coordinate 134,564,178 downwards.
GAGTTATGCAAGTAAAAAATTGTTAGGTTATTTAATGCAACTTTAAGCAATGTATAGCTAGCATAAAATAATTAAGTTAGAAGAAACGAGTTTCTAGTACCAAACTACCTCTTAATGGCAACCCAAAGCTTGAATGTCCTAAAGGTTCTGCTAGTAGAATGATGTTAGGCAATTAATTTACAAATAATGAATAGGCAGGCATAAATTAATAAATGACTCGATGAAGGCGATGTCTTTTCGCCGATGGTTTTGGGATTCCAATGCGGATAGAGAAATGCACATAGATGCGGGTCTTCATTTGTTGTAGCTTGTGATGAGTCTCGCCATGAGACTCTTCATTTTTTTGCTCCGATGCATTTCATGTAAATAAAGAAGAAGATAAGGATTAGTATATGTCTCAAACTTTATCAAATAATAAATGCACATTGATATAAGATTTAACACATTGAAATCATTTCATTTCAAGAGAAAACGAACCGAAACAGTAAATTCCAGATTATGAAAATATGGTGGCACATACTGATTTGAGTGAAACTAAAACGGAAGAAGCAGCCTCGTATTTTGTAGTTCTCAGATTTCTCCAGGGAGTAACCGTAGGAAGACAGGCCCAAAAACACACAATCTTTCATATATATTTTTTGTTTACAGAATATGCAGGCCTTAAAAGTTTGGCAGGTCCAACGTAAAAGAGTACACAATCCAGAATGCACTCCATAGATGCAAGCGAGGCGATGCACAAAACAAGAAATAATATCAAATGAATAAAACCCTTTTTATCTATAAGCATTTCATAAACACCACTGATTCCCAACATCCACATATCGAAACCCAACATTGCCTCTTATATACAAATAGCGGACATAATGCAAAACAGATCCTAAACGTGAAGCATGCGAAGCTTTCAGATTTGAATGAAGAGCAAATCAGTAAATTCCAGCTTATGAAAATATTGTTGGCCCATACATACAGTTTCAGGTAAAACTGAAACGGGAAGGCAGGCTTAGTATTTTATAGTTCTCAGATTTCTCCAGGGAGTAACCGTAGGAAGACAGTCCCAAAAACACACGATCTTTCATATTTTTTTTTTGTTTACAGAATATGCAGGCCTTAAAAGTTTGGCAGGTCCAACGTAAAAGAGTACACAATCCAGGAACAGACCCATAGATGCAAACAATAGGCGATGCACAAAACAAGCAGTAATATCAAATGAATAAAACCCTTTTTATCTATAAGCATTTCATAAACACCACTGGTTCCCAACATCCACTATCGAAACCCAACATTGCCTCTTATATACAAATAGCGGACATAATCTAAAACAGATCCTAAACGTGAAGCACGCGAAGCTTTCAGATTTGAATGAAGAGCAAATCAGTATATGATAGACCCTAGTCAGTGTACATTCACAGTAACGAAGGAGAAAAAATAGACAGACGAGCATTTTATCCCTATGATAGGCAAGTATGCAACAGTCTAATTGCATTAGCTCCATATAACCTACTAAATTTGGTTTCATTTTATCAAAGCTATTGAGTTAGCACATAGGACTTGGGCAAAGAAAATTGAGTTCTTCTATATTTAGACAAGACGGGACAAGTGTATAGACAAATCGGACAACACCGATCGGCTTCTAATATCACCTTTGACACACAACCTCAAATATACTCAGCTACAAATTTACTATGTTCAATCATTCATACTATACTCAGTTGTCCTGGAAAAGAAAGAAGACCTACTAATATACTTTAGGCTTGAGATGCGGCAATCAAAACAGTACAGAATAGACGATTTAATTAAAACAAGTATTCATCCTAACAAGGAATTCTGCAAGTGTGCACACATTATAGGATAAATCCAAAGACAAGTACAGTAAGCAACTAGGCCACAATTTAACAGGGATATGCTGACTCCATAGATGCAAAAATACTACTGCAAATACCATTTTTTGGAAGAGAAAACAACTTCAGCAGGCAGGGCATGACAGGATTGAAACTTAATACCGACATTTTAACCTCATGTTATTCATATTACATTAACATTACATCAGAATAACCTATTCATAATAGCAATTAATTAACTGAACATTAGAACAATATCCATCACAGAGTATTTCCCAATAATAAATATCTGCCAACATTCACACGACCAAACAAACAAATATTTATCACTAAATCAGAACTTCACTACTTGTCGAAATAACCTTACATTTATCTAATCCAAACAGAACTAAACAAATTAAACAGACTAACATTATACTAGCACAAAACACACAAACACATAGGTCTGAACAAATACAACAGAATTCAGAGGGGTTGGAGTTTACCTTCTCCGGACAACGAACCGAGGCAGCGTATCAAGTCGTTGATTCGCTCGGGGTTGTATTGCTATGCGAATTTAAAAGACGGGGCTTTTGCTGATTTCTGGACTAGTATTAAAAAGGGCTTCGAACTTCTGTTCTTTCTCTTAGGCTGCTAATTTCTGAATGATGAATCCCTAACTCCCGATGCCTTCCCCTATGTTTTATGACATTCGAATGGATTCTTCTGGATTTAGAAAGGTGCTGGGTTCCCCCCTCCCCCCCGATTCCTAACAGGTCTTCTGTGTAGACTCTCTCCTTTGTGTTTTTAACGGGTATCTGTTCCCGTCCAGTTCTGTCCCTTGCATGTCTAAAAATGCTCAATTTATAGCCTCCAATTGGGTTCCATTTTAGGGTAAGTTTTAAGGCTGATTTTGGACAATATTTGGTACTGATTTGGTATTGATTTTGGACGATTTTATGGGCTGATTCGTGCTTGATTCTGGCCGGTTTCTTAAGGCAAGTTTATGACTATCGAATATTGGGGCTGATTTGTTTCCATTTCTATGGTAAGTACAGAGGCGTCGATATGGAAGTGGATTCGTGGGGGTGATTCGCCGGATTCTCCGGCGAGAATCCCGGCATGGGCGAGGTGCGGCGATTGCTTTTTAGGGTTCTTGCGATTTAGGGATTTGTATTAGGGTTCTCTTCTGAAGGTAGGGCTGAAGGAGAAGGTATAGGGAAATAAGGGCTGGGGTAATGGGCTGATGGGTGTTGGGCCGTGCGGGTGTGGGGTGGTAAAGTAATGGGGTTGTAGGCTGCGTTTTAAAGGTTTAATTTAAGTGGGTTATTAGTTTTAGGAATTAGTTTTAGGTATTAGGTATTTAATTAGTGGTAAGTTATTTAAATTGTGATTAAATTATTTTGGTGCTTCATTAGTCTAAGTTTTAAAAATTATTACAATAATAAATGCGAGTGTGCTATTTAATTAGTGCTTAATATTTATAATGCGATGCCGTTATTAAAACTTATTTATTATGCGTATTCCGCGAAGTTAAATTAAAATTTAACGGGGTTTAAACTATTATTAAATTATTTAAATGCTAAATGCAAATATGATATTTAAGGACTGCTTAATGCGATGCTATTATTTACAATTTTATTTATTGTGCATTATTATTTAATTTATGCTTTAAATTATTACAATAATTATGACGTTGCTTTGCGTATTAATAAATGCGGCTATGCTATTTGGCGCGACGTCATTGTTAAATTATTTATTTATTTACGTATTTATTATTAATTATCATTTAAGATTTATGACATGTCTTTAATAAATGCGGGCGCGGAACTCTAAGTGCTTAATATTCTACGTAAGACGCGTTGCCATTATTAAATTTCTTATTTGTTCTTGTGTTAGTGTTTTATTGTTGCATTTTATTATTATAAAATTATTACAAATTATTGTAAAAATTTAATGCAATTTTGTAGTTAATGACTGGACGAGAGGGTCAAAATTGGGTGTCAACAACTGATCGGTGTATTTTATATACACTTTTTGAGTCGTTTTTAGTTAGTCTTTTGTCCCTTTTTGTACAAATACGTGTCGTATTAGGATAAATTTTCTTTCTTTTGAGTCAAAGTGGTTAAAATGACCAAATGGCGGAAAAGGAGCAAAAAGAGGGCAAAAGTAAAGGTTCCAGAGCTTAAAAGCAGAGAAAGTGGCGAACGAGGCAAAAACACGGACCAGCGCCGCGGCGCCTACTGCAGACAGGTCCAGGGCCTCGGCGCCCAATATCCGTAAGCGCGAAGTTGCAGCGCGCGGCGCCACAGCAATGAGAGCGGACCGGCGCCAAATCATCCGTATCGCAGACTTGGCCGCGCGCCGATAGCGAGCTGGCGCCGACGCGGGAAAATCAGGTTTAATGACGATTTTCTGGGCCAGGCCTGAAGGGAAAAGTTAGAGGCGGTTTTGAGCCTATAAAAGGAGAACCCTATGCAGTTTTTAAGGGTTCCCTTTCTTGCACAACACAAGGCTTCTTGGATTGAAGATTGGAGACCATAATTTAGTAACTTTCTTTTCTTTTCTTTTCTTTATTTCAGTTTTTATGATGAACATTGAATTAGTTCTTGTCATGTCAATGACTAGGAACTAATTCTATTATAGGGCTTTCCATGTTAAATCACTAGAAATTTATGTTATGAATTATTGCATGGTTATGGTTATTCTTCTTCTTGTTGAGATTTATCCAATAATTGCTTTGAATGCTTGGTAATTAATTGATCACTAATTATCATTATTTATATGATTTCTAATCAAACTTCGAAAGGAGGAGGTTGTGAATATGTTGTAAGTTGGGTAGACATATTTTGGATCGGGGATGAAAATACCTCAATTACTTATGTAGCGTTAACGAGAGGTCTAAACACCTAATTTTACGCATGGCGCGTGACGGTTAACTAGGTTTTTGGTCTTAATCCTCCTATAGAGTCATCCTTATCACCGAAAGATAGAAAGGAGCAATACTGGGGTTGAGTGTTTATATAGCCTTAACGGGAGTATAAAACGATTTAGTAAACCTGCTAGCTCCAAAAGAAGAAGAATCATAATTCATTGCATTAATAAGCAACATAAGCGGATAGTTGAGGAGACGTGGAAGCCCTATTTCCATCACTACTGAAGTAAACAAATAGTTAATTAGTCTTTATAATTGTTAGTTATAATCAACAAAATCAATATCGGTTACCAAATAGATACCAAAATATAGATAATTGGTACTTGAACACTAATCATTGTGGACGATATTCGGTCTTACCAAGACTATATTACTTGTCACGATAACGTGCACTTGCGTTAAAGTGTGTGCATCTTTTTCGCGCATCAAGTTTTTGGCGCCGTTGCCGGGGATTAGGCATAGTTCAATATCAATTTTATATATTTTAAATTTCTAATTTGGTTTTTAATTTTTTTTTAATGTTTTTTTTACGTTTTTTTTTGTTATTTTTCGGTAAAAATCAGGGTGCCGTGATCTGTTTATGCATTTTTGATCATTTGAAATCCGTTTATGCGAAGGAGAAGGGGGGCAGACACTCTTGTTCCCTTCAATCCAGAGATTGAGAAAACCTGTAAACTGAACAGAAAGAACCAGCGGATTGCAACCTTAGTTGAGATGGACGGTGTCCAGAACAACAATATGATGAGAGAAGGGTTAGGTGAAAATCAACCTAACCCAGGAATGCCTCGGCGAGTACCTGTGGATGTTGAGGAAAGAGTTCAAGCCCAGGCATAAAGAAGCTTGGGAGACTACGTGCTGCCTAGGGTGAACGGAGCACAGACATGTATTAGGCTCCCTGCAATAGGAGCAAACAACTTTGAGATCAAACCGGCGATTCTGAGCATGGTGCAGAACATAGTGCAATTCGGAGGACTGCCATCAGAGGATCCACATATGCACATAGCTAATTTCTTGGAGCTATGTGCAACTTTCAGATATAACGGCGTATCGATGATGCGTCAGTTGAGGCTCTTCCTTCTCACTCGTGGATAGAGCAAAAGTATGGTTGAATTCACTGCGGTGATTCGATTTTACATGGCAAGAGTCGCACGAAATTTTTGGCCAAATTCTTTCCCCGCAAAGCAAATGAAATTGAGAGAAGTCTTTGAATAACTTCTACCAAGCAGATGGAGAGTCATTGTACGAAGCGTGGGAAAGGTTCAAAGATTTGCAGAGAAAATGCCCACACCATTGCATTGAGTTGTGGAACTTGGTCCACATCTTCTATAACGGGCTGAGCGGAACAACCAGAACCATTATAGATCACGGCAGTGGGACATTCATGAGGAAAACAGCCCACGAAGCTCACGAATTATTAGAAGATATGGCCACCAACAACCCTGTCACAGAAGATAGACCAATGAGTGGGAGGAGAACGGTAGGAGTCCACGAAATAGATGCCATTGCTGCCTGAATGCCCAGTGGCCTTGTTGTGAAACAAGCTGCGAACACACGGTGTCGATAAATGCGGTCAGATGCCTAAGAGCTGTGAAATATGTGGTGGCCCACATACATTCGATAGGTGTCCTTCAGCTGATCCTAATAATGTGCCAATCGAGCGTGAGTGTCGGTAGTGGGTAATTATCAGAGGCCACGAACAACCCATACTCCAACACATATAATCCGGTGGAGAATCACCCAAATTTCTCATGGAGAGAGACCAGCGTGCAGAATCAATATAGGGGCCAGTACCAAAACCAGCAGAACCAAAATCAGCAGCCCTTCACTCAGGCCTCACCGTCTCAACAATTTAATACCCCTGTCCAGCCAGAAAAGCTAGACGAGCTGAGAGCAGCTTTGTTGGCACTCACCAATGCCCAGACCCAGTTCGTGACAGAAGCTAGATCCTCGTTCAGGAACTTGAAACACAAGTGGGCCAGCTAGCAAAGCAAGCAAACAAAGAAACTGGTACAGCCAGCAACACAGAGGTGGTCGAGGAGCAATGCCAGCGGTACAATTGAGAAGTGGTAAGCGATTGAGCAACAACACCTCGGCAATGAGTTGAGCAAGGGGCAGAGATAGAAAAAGAGAAGGTGGTTGACTCTCGCCCAGTAGTAGAGAAAACTCCAGAGAAGGAGTATACAGAGAAGTTCCCATTCCCACAGAGATTGCAGCGGAAGGCAGTTGATAAACAATTCTCAAAATTTTTGGAGACATTCAGAAAGCTGAATATCAACATACCTTTTATAGAAGCGTTGGAGCAAATGCCCTCCTATTTCAAATTCATGAAGGAGATCTTGGGGAAGAAAAGGAAACTGGCAGAGTACGAGATGGTATCACTAACGGAGGAGTGCAGTGCTATCTTACAGAAGAAGTTACCCCCTAAACTAAAAGACCCAAGGAGCTTTACACTACCCTGCACAGTTGGCAGAGTGACATGCAACAGGGCTCTGTGCGATTTAGGGGCAAGTATAAATCTGATGCCTTTATCGGTATTTAAACGGTTGGAGTTGGGTGAGGCCAAACCAACAACGGTGAGCCTGCAGTTGGCCGATAGGACAGTGGTTCATCCAAGAGGGAAGATTGAGGACGTGATTGTTAAAGTAGGAAAAAAGAATTTTCCTGCGGATTTCCTCATTCTTGACATGGAAGAGGATGCAGAGATCCCTATCATATTGGGGAGACCATTCCTAGCGACAGGGAGAGCCCTGATCGACGTAGAAAGAGGAGAGCTGACATTGAGGGTGGAGAAAGAAGAAATGGTGTTTAAAGTATTTAAACACATCATTGAGCCACCAACCATGAGCAGGTGCTTTGCAATCAGCACCATCAAACCCCCGTGTGAGCCAATACCAGCCAAACCAAGGGAGATGAGCCCACAAAAGCAGGTATGTGACGTCGAACCTCCACAAAAGCAGGTATGTGTTCCTGAACCTTCCCTTGATGATAATTCTAAAAAGAGAAGAAGAAGAAGAAACCGAGAAATGTGGAGAAAATGGATTGGTTGTGGGGTTAATCCACCCCACACTTATTGAGTTAAGGAACTTGCGTCCGGCTAAAAGACGTTAAAGACAACGCTACTTGGGAGGCAACCCAAGGTATTTTGATTTATTTTACGTTAATATAGTAGTTTTTATTAAGAACGATCTCACGGAGGTAGTGTTTATGTTGTGATTGACAGGTGTAGGCCAATAAATTGAAGGACAAAAAACTGAAGAACAACAGGATTTCGTAAAAAGCGGGTAGCCGCGCGCTTCAGGGAGCGCATGGCGCGCTAAAAGAGCGAAGCGTCTTGAAGATTAAGCACCGCGGCGCCCAGGAGCAGGGCCGCGGCGCCAAAAACCAAGAAAAATTGCCAAGTCTAGCGCATTTCCAGTAGTGGCGCCAAGAAACTCCGGCGATGCAGAACATTGGCCGCGGCTAAATGCAGGCCGCCAAGCCTTTAAATCCAGAAAGTGATAAAACTCCCAGAAATCCGATTTCCCCAATTTCAAAACCAAAACCTAACTTCTCTTCTCCACAAAACCCACGAAAATCCACAATTTACCCACAAATCTTCCACAAATCAAACCCAACCACAACCAAAACTCTTAAATCCCTAAAACCCTTAGCCATCTCAACCAACAAAACTTCATCCCATTGCCTCAAATCACCATTAGAAGCAAGAACACCTTGAAGAACACCGTAAAAAGGTAATCTTTTCTGGTCTTAAAAGCCTTACAGTAGTCAAAGGAGGTAGTAGTTTGGAAGAGTGTTGTATTGTTCAAATCGTCGGGGTGTCGAAAAATTGGTTGTGAAAAAAAAGTGAGGAAGAGTATACAAAGAGGGTTGGGTATTGTGTAGTACGGGAATTGGAGTTTGGAGGTGTGGGAGTTGAGCAGAAATTGAAGTTTTTGAGGGTGATAGTGTTGGGTGGTGTTGTGGATACGAAGAATAAGCTGCAAAAGTTATCTAACATGTCTGCCAGAAAGAGAAGAGTCTCCGCATCTACATCAGCCCCGCAATATGTTGAGACTAGGTTTGTCAGCCGAAGTGCTCAAGATAGATACCATAAACTCAATACTAATCCCTGAAAGGGGAATGGACTATCAAAGAGACTCGCTGGAAGAGGGAGATGTCTACGAGCCCATTCGGGCGATGATTGAGATGAGGGGGTGGAAAAGATTTGTAAAACGGAAAGACAAAGACCAATAAACACGGTGATGGTGCGTGAATTTTATGCTAATCTTAGGAGAAGGTGGAAAATGGATGCTTTGTGAGGAAATTATGTGCTGTGTGGCGAAGCGGTAAACGCGATTGGAAGCAGATGATGTTGAAGGAGGAGATGGTGATTGGAACTATTTTAGAACACGGTCTGAAGCACCTCCAAAGATCGATCGAATGCCGAACGCGATGAAACTACCCTGGGGCTGCATTTGATATTGCAAGAAATGGGTCAAGAGGACTGAGCAGGTGTCAGTTCAACAAAGCAACCAAGGGTTGGCTATATTTCGTCAGTGCCCGCATGATTCCATCCACGCACTTTACCAGAGTTCTAGAAGACAGAATCAAACTGATATATTGAATTATGACGGGGAAGACAATTGATGTGGGAAGGGAGATAGTGCAAAGTATTGAAGAGACCAGCCGGTTGGTAACAATGGGTGGGTTGGGACATGGCTCAATCATTACAACTCTATGCGCCTTCAATGGGGTCCCAACCCTACCCAATGACACTCAAGAGAGAAACCAACTGCTTGTGTCTTATGGGATAATGCACTCTTTCCCAGACCCAAGCCCCCCAACAGCAAGAAGAAGAGCACAACCACCACCAGCAACAGCAGCAGAGGCCGCCATGAACGAAGATGAGCCTGAAATAGAGGCTCAATATGCGGCGAGGAGCGACCACCACCAACCACGTAATCGTAACCTTGGTGCCCATGATGGAGCAGTTACTCCAGAATCAGATGAGGATGATGCAGAGTTTGGACACGGTGATACAAGGACAACAAGAAACGAGGTAGCAAATTAATGAGATGAGTTCCTTGTTCAACCAGTGGTCAATGCACTATCCAATGCCACCGCCACCACCACCATTTTAACCAAAGTCTGTAAGTGTCTTGTTTTCTTTTATTGTCTTTGAGTCTTACACACATTGGGGACAATGTGTGATTTAAGTTTGGGGGGGTGTTTTATTTGTGTCTTACTGCTGTTTTATGTGAGTCTTTTTGATTGTTTTGTGTATTTTTGAGTCATAATATTTTTTCTTTTTGAGTCATAATTGTCTGTCAAAGATCATGCATGCTGTAGTTACTAGAAACACCTAGTGAAGTAAGGTGGAATAATGTAACGGAATTAGAGCAACTATCTAAACACTTAGGTCAGATATGCCAAAAATTCACAAAAATATGTCTATTTGGAGTTTCTTGTTTGAATTATGCATGATAAATAATTAAAACCTATGTGTTATGATTGCTTGCTATTCGAGGCGAAATAGTTAGGATATGCATGTTTAGGGAGATGACTCAGGCGTTTCTTTGTTAGCCAATTCTTACCACTTTTTTCTATCCCTGACTTTAAAAATATCCCTAGTCAGCCCCATTGAGCCTTAAAAATTGAACTTTTTCTTTGACACCCTATATTCTCATACTTGTGCCATAAGCAAACATGTGAAATAGTTGGAATTAAGTGTGTTAAAAAAGAGACAAAAAGAGCAAGAAAAATTGATGCACCCCACTTAAAAAGTAATGAGAAATAGGCAAAAGCCTAAGTTTGGGGGTGCTTGCTATTATGATACACTTCACGCTCTCAAAACAAAAGAGGGGAAAGATAGATTTGAAGTGAAGAAAAGAATCAAAAGAAAAGGGAAACACTAAAAAGCTAAAGAGCTTATGGTACACAAAAATGAGCCTAAATGCCTATTTTTACCTACTCATACCTAAGCCGACATTACAACCCTTAAAAGTCCTGAAGATCTCTTAGATGCATAGCCATGATTAGTGGAGAATAGCAAGTAATCATGCCATAGGAATTTTGAAATTAACATGCATGATTCAGTAATTTGACGTCCATTAAGCATGATAAAAATGAGTTTGCGAAATATCTAGCTTAATGTGTTTAGTGTGCTAAAATTTCATGATATATGTTCCTGTATATTATTCTGCTAATCTTCATGTTTTTCTAAGTAATACCAATGCAGCAAAGTGATCAATGTCATTGAGTCTGTTTATCTTCCTTTTTATTGAGTCTTTATTTCTTTCTTTTTATCTTTGCTCGAGGGCAAGCAAAGGTTAAGTTTGGGGGTATTTGATCGGTGTATTTTATATACACTTTTTGAGTCGTTTTTAGTTAGTCTTTTGTCCCTTTTTGTACAAATACGTGTCGTATTAGGATAGATTTTCTTTCTTTTGAGTCAAAGTGGTTAAAATGGCCAAATGGCGGAAAAGGAGCAAAAAGAGGGCAAAAGTAAAGGTTCCAGAGCTTAAAAGCAGAGAAAGTGGCGAACGAGGCAAAAACACGGACGGCAGCGCGCCATCTGCAGACAGTCGGCGCGGCGCCCAATATCCGAAGGCGCGAAGTTGCAGCGGTGCCTGAGCATGCCAAGAGCGAGGCGCGGCGCCAAATCATTCGAAGTATCGCAGACTTCAGCGCGCGCCGAGCGTGGCCGCTGGCGCGCGGAAAATCGAGTTTAATGACGATTTTCCGGTCAGCTGAAGGGAAAAGTTAGAGGCGGTTTTGAGCCTATAAAAGGAGAACCCTAGGCAGTTTTTAAGGGTTCCCTTTCTTGCACAACACAAGGCTTCTTGGATTGAAGATTGGAGACCATAATTTAATAACTTTCTTTTCTTTTCTTTATTTCAGTTTTTATGATGAACATTGAATTAGTTCTTGTCATGTCAATGGCTAGGAACTAATTCTATTATAGGGCTTTCCATGTTAAATCACTAGAAACTTATGTTATGAATTAATACATGGTTATGGTTATTCTTCTTCTTGTTGAGATTTATCCAATAATTGCTTTGAATGCTTGGTAATTAATTGATCACTAATTATCATTATTTATATGATTTCTAATCAAACTTCGAAAGGAGGAGGTTGTGAATATGCTGTAAGTTGGGTAGACATATTTTGGATTGAGGATGAAAATACCTCAATTACTTATGTAGCGTTAACGAGAGGTCTAAACACCTAATTTTACGCATGGCGCGTGACGGTTAACTAGGTTTTTGGTCTTAATCCTCCTATAGAGTCATCCTTATCACCGAAAGGTAGAAAGGAGCAATACTGGGGTTGAGTGTTTATATAGCCTTAACGGAAGTATAAAACGATTTAGTAAACCGTCTAGCTCCAAAAGAAGAAGAACCATAATTCATTGCATTAATAAGCAACATAAGCGGATAGTTGAGGAGACGTGGAAGCCCTATTTCCATCACTACTGAAGTAAACAAATAGTTAATTAGTCTTTATAATTATTAGTTATAATCAACAAAATCAATATCGGTTACCAAATAGATACCAAAAGATAGATAATTGGTACTTGAACACTAATCCTTGTGGACGATATTCGGTCTTACCAAGACTATATTACTTGTCACGATAACGTGCACTTGCGTTAAAGTGTGTGCATCTTTTCGCGCATCAACAACTTGTCCCTCTTTGTATGGAGATGATGGAAGAATCTTCGGACAAAGACGTTGCTTATAGCCAATTTTGTCTCGATCCAAATAATTACAAAAAATGCTGGGCAATTAAGACAAGGCTGACGCGGACTCAAGACTGTCCCAGTGTCGAGTTATGACGACACTGAACTACCATGGTCAAAACACCAAGGCGGGCTAATGCGGACTCAAATTTTGTCCCAGTGTCGAGTTATGACGACACTGGGCTGTGGTGCTAAAAATAAGTAAAAATAAAAATAACTGGCTTGAACCTGGGGTGTACCGCTATCGACTTATGATGCTGGGTTTTATGGTGATGTGGAACGAGTGGACCGACGCTTGAGGCCGCTTCTGCCATTCGTTGGGAAGGTTCGCCCCCCAACAAATTGCCCCGGTTCGCTGTAAGAGAAAATCCACGATATGCTCCTCCTCCGGCATGCTAAGACTTAAACAAACGGTTAGTGCATAACTGTTAAGGCAAAATGATAACGCACGAACTTATAAGCAATGTGACTGTGTGAGTAGAAAATGCTATCCTGCAAAAGTGTGATGCCTGCGACAAATGCTGTGATTTCGCCCTTGCACGGACGTGTTGCGATTGTGAATGCGGATATGTTGTCTCACAGAATCGCCTCGTAGACTAAAGCTCAAGAAAGAGTTAGTGCATAACTGCTAAGACAGAATAATAAAGCATGAATAAGAAATGCAATTTTGAGAGTATAGAAATCGTCCTTGCGTAGATGTGATATGCTGATGACGTTGTTTTGAACGTGGCATCGTTTTCAGACATATGGCATCATGGCGTCATTTTCGGACTTGTTGTGCTGATAACGTCGTTGCCTGGACGTGTTGCTGCATTGCGTCGTTTTCGGACTTGGCGTCATGGCGTCGTTTTCGGACTTGGCATCATTTTTGGACTTGTTGTGGTGATAACGTCGTTTCCTGGACGTATTGCTGGTGGCGTCGTTTTCGGATTTGGCGTCGTTTTCGGACTTGGCGTCGTTTTTGGACTTGTTGTGCTGATAACGTCGTTGCCTGGACGTGTTGTTGCTGGCGTCGTTTTTGGACTTGGCGTCGCTTTCGGACTTGGCGTCATTTTTGGACTTGTTGTCGATAACGCCGCTGTCGGACGTGCCGGGCCGGGCGTCGCTTTCGACTTGGCGTCGTTTTCAGACTTGGCGTCATTTTCGGACTTGTTGTGCTGATAACGCCGCCGTTCGACGTATTGGCCGGGCGCTGCTTTCGAACTTGGCGTCGCCGCTTTCGGGCGCCATTTTCGACTTGTTGCGGCCGATAACGCCGTTGTTCGGACGTATTCGCCGGGCGCTGCTGGACTCGGCGCCATTTTCGACTTGTTGCGCCGTAACGCCGCTGTTCGGACGTGCCGATGGCGCCATTTTCGACTTGGCGCCATTTTGGACTCGCGCCGTTTTGGACTTGTTGTGCTGATAACGTCGTTGCCTGGACATGTTGTTGCTGGCGTCGTTGCGTAGACGCAAATGTTGATGACGTCGTTGCCTGGACGTATTGCTGCTGACGTCATTGCCTAGACGTGTTGCTGATACTCCTGTAGAATAAATGCTCCTGCAAGCTAAGTTTGAGAAAAATTAGGGTACACCTGTTTAAACGAAATGATAAATACTTATGAGAAGTGCAATTCTATGGGTAGAGATGTCGTCCCTGATATGCAAGATGATGCGAATACTGAGATGTTGTCCTTGCACGAACATGTTGCAACTGACGAGTTGTCATGATGCCTTTGTTGTGTGCGATGCGTGGGTTGCAAATTTGACTTTATGCCCGAGTTGATGCGCTAGACTTTGTTGCGGAATTTTGAATTTTGACTGCTGATTGTCGATGGCCCTTCGCTTTCGCTTTCTAGTGCGGACTTTGAACTTTGATTGTTGTCATATCATCCGCCTCCGCTTCTTTCTCGCTTCACGAAGAAACTTTTGCCGTATTTTCGCTACCGTTGCACTTTCTCGCTTCATTAATATGAAAACTCGCGCCAAAGAAAATTTGTGAGTTTTTTCGTGTGGTCGATTCAGATTTGACTTCGCCGCTTGTTCCTTGACATCTGCGTGCTCGCTCGCTGGACTCGCAACCTCGTCAGTTTCCTATCTTGTCCCGATTTGAATGCGCAGCGGTGTTTGGCCTAAAGCTGGTCTCAATGGAGTTGCCAGTATGTTGTGTGTATTCTCGTTATTTTCGTAACGAAGGAAAATTTCTAACGCGTGACCGAAGCTGATTTAGGCCGCCTACGTATCCCCATGAGGGAATCAGGTTATGACGTAGTTCATTACAATGAAAACTTAAGCAAAACATTATGAAAACTTAAAAATTATTCTGCTAAACTAAATTGCTCTTTCTTATTCGGGCTCTAGGCGGACCAGAACAAGGGTGCAAATCCAACCAATACGCCTTCTTGCTCTGCATCATGGCTGGCTGGGTCTTCATGCTCTGCTATCAGTATCTCCTTGTTTTGACTCCTGCGTGGTGCATGCTTGGATAAATGACTGATTCAGGCGGAGCAGGTTCTGGCCAGAGGACACCTCTCTTCCTTTGGGGTTCATTGTACTCATTGGGGGAGGCATCCTCCACCTGAATGACTCCTTTTTTTATCAGCTCCCTTACCTTGTCTCTGAGTGTATAACACCTTCCCATGTCGTGTCCGATGGCTCCAGAATGGTATGCGCAACTTTTGTTCTTATCATGAGCTTTGGACTTGGGATTGGGCACATTCTTTGGAATTGGCTGGAGTATCCCTGCAACTCTCAACCTCTCGTACAACTGCGACAAAGGCTCGACTAAATGGGTGTATACTTTGGCTGGCCTTTCTGTGGCATTTAGGCGGGGTGTGAAGATGTTTAGTGGACGGGCCTTTGGCTGTGGCGTATACACGGGTGGGTATCGCAAGGGGTTGTCGTATGTATTGCGAAAATAGGTTTGCGTGGCCTTTATCTTGGTTTGTGTTTGGCCGTATGGTAGGCATTTGGTTTTGCATGAGATATATGGGCATTGTATCAGATATGAATGAGATATGTAAAGAGGGTACCGTAATAATTTGGAGGATTTTGACTGTTTTGGTTATTTGCAGTGACAAGTGCTTTAGTGATGTTTCTGAGCCTTTTAATTTCGGCCTGCAGGGTTGCCATTTGCTGCGGTAATTGGGCGAGGTGTTCGATCGGATCCGCGCTGTCTTTCTTTTCTGAGACCTCTGCTTTTTCTATAGGAACCAAGACGGGTTCCGACTGCTCGCTTCAAATGCCTTGAATCACCATGTCATGGACCGTGCCTTTGATCTTGTGAAATATCGATGCTCTGTCATTGCTTAGTCAAATACAAATCGACCTTTGGGGGAGATGATAAATCCTTTTAGACAAAATGTAGCAAACTGCGTTAGTGTAAAGCACGTGATTTTGCAAAAGTGTAAAAACATTTAGCAAGTACATGTTGCACATAAATTGTCACATTGCAAGTGAGTCCTAACATGCGTGGGACCCCTTTATGCCAGAGGTAGGCCTAAACGTCACATATGCGAGGTTATGATGGATTTGTCCAAGTCGTCCAACTGTAATGCTTCGGTTGGAAATGGCGACCAAATGACGGTGCACTTTTTCCCACTTTTGGCATGTCATGATTAGGCTTGGATTTGTCCATTATTGTCACGCTACACATAATATGCTGGTTGGTCGTTGGGTTGAGAAAACCCGTCGACAAGTTTGGTGGTTTTCCTAATTGTGGTGTCAATACCAAGGACCGACCCACCTAAGGTAAATGCATGCATGCCTTAAAATAAAGGGTGGGATAGAGTTTCTAAGATTTGGCTTTACTAGATGCAAGGTTCCCTAGCGGACAACTCGAGTGAGAAGGCTACGCAGCCACCGGTTAGACCGGACACTCTACGTATATTACCAACTCTCCTAAATTTGGGGTTTGAAGAAAGAATTTTGCTGATGCACCAAGCGCACCTCGCATGTAGTGTGTGATTGTGTGAATTTTCCAAAGTGGAAGAAATATGAGCGGAATGCCAGTTTAAGGAAAGCAGTAAAGCAGGTAGCAATTAAAATAAATAAAACAAAATACTGCACAAAATGTAAATGCAAAAATAACGGCCAAATAATAACCCTAGGTTTGTTGTGGTTAAGAACCTAAAATCCCCAACGGAGTCGCCATTTCTGTCACGCCCATTTTCGACCGCGACATTTGTTTCTAAAACTCCTACTTAATAAAAAATGTTAGAAAATAAAAGAAAGTGCTAAAAATGCTAAAATGGTAAATGTTAAAAGGGTGCTTAAAAGTGCTAAAAGGTTAAAGAGGACTAGAATGCTAAAATGTTAAAGATGTGCTAAAATGCTAAGGGGGTGCAAAAAGGGTTCGCGGAGTCACCACCTAATTGTTTTGGGTGAATTTAGACACCTAAATGTTAAATAGTTTAAAGTAAACATTAACTCAATTTTAATGGTCTGCGAAACTTATGTGAGATTCCGGACAAGGGTTCTTTATTATCCTAAAGGGAAGGGGTTAAGCACCCTAAAGGATCCGCTAACTTGCGGTTGTCCGTTCAAACCTAGGGTAATTATTATGCTGAGATGCAATATATGTCTTGAAAAGTGTTTAAGTAAAAGATATAGGAAGTATTTTTTGCTAACCTAAAAATGTGAGATTTGTTTTAAAATATATAAAGCTAATTCTAGCTAAAATATGTATGCAAAGATGATTTATGCATTTATGAAGTGGCCCTAGCATGCAAGGTATCTATGTAGTAAATGTAACTAATTTTCCTATATGAATGTTAATGATTGAGTTTATAGAATTAAATGATATTTTAATTACGTGAAGAGTTATGCAAGTAAAAAATTGTTAGGTTATTTAATGCAACTTTAAGCAATGTATAGCTAGCATAAAATAATTAAGTTAGAAGAAACGAGTTTCTAGTACCAAACTACCTCTTAATGGCAACCCAAAGCTTGAATGTCCTAAAGGTTCTGCTAGTAGAATGATGTTAGGCAATTAATTTACAAATAATGAATAGGCAGGCATAAATTAATAAATGACTCGATGAAGGCGATGTCTTTTCGCCGATGGGTTTGGGATTCCAATGCGGATAGAGAAATGCACATAGATGCGGGTCTTCATTTGTTGTAGCTTGTGATGAGTCTCGCCATGAGACTCTTCATTTTTTTGCTCCGATACATTTCATGTAAATAAAGAAGAAGATAAGGATTAGTATATGTCTCAAACTTTATCAAATAATAAATGCACATTGATATAAGATTTAACACATTGAAATCATTTCATTTCAAGAGAAAACGAACCGAAACAGTAAATTCCAGATTATGAAAATATGTTGGCCCGCACATACAATTTCAGGTGAAACTAAAACGGGAAGGCAGGCCTAGTATTTTGTAGTTCTCAGATTTCTCCAGGGAGTACCCGTAGGAAGACAGGCCCAAAAACACACAATCTTTCATATATTTTTTTGTTTACAGAATATGTAGGCCTTAAAAGTTTGGCAGGTCCAACGTAAAAGAGTACACAATCCAGAATGCACTCCATAGATACAAACAGTAGGCGATGCACAAAACAAGCAGTAATATCAAATGAATAAAACCCTTTTTATCTATAAGCATTTCATAAACACCACTGGTTCCCAACATCCACATATCGAAACCCAACATTGCCTCTTCATTCAAATCTGAAAGCTTCGCGTGCTTCACTTTTAGGATCTGTTTTACATTTGTCCGCTATTTGTTCCATTTCTGTCACGCCCATTTTCGACCGCGACATTTGTTTCTAAAACTCCTGCTTAATAAAAAATGTTAGAAAATAAAAGAAAGTGCTAAAAATGCTAAAATGGTAAATGTTAAAAGGGTGCTTAAACGGTGCTAGAATATTAAAAGTGCTAAAAGGTTAAAGAGGGCTAGAATGCTAAAATGTTAAAGATGTGCTAAAATGCTAAGGGGGGTGCAAAAAGGGTTCGCGGAGTCGCCACCTAATTGTTTTGGGTGAATTAGGACACCTAAATGTTAACTAGTTTAAAGTAAACATTAACTCCATTTTAATGGTCTGCGAAACTTATGTGAGATTCCGGACAAGGGTTCTTTATTATCCTAAAGGGAAGGGGTTAGACACCCTAAAGGATCCGCTAACTTGCGGTTGTCCGTTCAAACCTAGGGTAATTATTATGCTGAGATGCAATATATGTCTTGAAAAGTGTTTAAGTAAAAGATATAGGAAGTATTTTTTGCTAACCTAAAAATGTGAGATTTGTTTTAAAATATATAAAGCTAATTCTAGCTAAAATATGTATGCAAAGATGATTTATGCATTTATGAAGTGGCCCTAGCATGCAAGGTATCTATGTAGTAAATGGAACTAATTTTCCTATATGAATGTTAATGATTGAGTTTATAGAATTAAATGATATTTTAATTACGTGAAGAGTTATGCAAGTAAAAAATTGTTAGGTTATTTAATGCAACTTTAAGCAATGTATAGCTAGCATAAAATAATTAAGTTAGAAGAAACGAGTTTCTAGTACCAAACTACCTCTTAATGGCAACCCAAAGCTTGAATGTCCTAAAGGTTCTGCTAGTAGAATGATGTCAGGCAATTAATTTACAAATAATGAATAGGCAGGCATAAATTAATAAATGACTCGACGGCGCGATGTCTTTTCACGATGGTTTTGGGATTCCAATGCGGATAGAGAAATGCACATAGATGCGGGTCTTCATTTGCTGTAGCTTGTGATGAGTTGCCATGAGACTCTTCATTTTTTTGCTCCGATGCATTTCATGTAAATAAAGAAGAAGATAAGGATTAGTATATGTCTCAAACTTTATCAAATAATAAATGCACATTGATATAAGATTTAACACATTGAAATCATTTCATTTCAAGAGAAAACGAACCGAAACAGTAAATTCCAGATTATGAAAATATGGTGGCCCGCACATACGCTGTGTGAAACTAAAACGGAAGGTGCCTAGTATTTTGTAGTTCTCAGATTTCTCCAGGGAGTACCCGTAGGAAGACAGGCCCAAAAACACACAATCTTTCATATATTTTTTTGTTTACAGAATATGCAGGCCTTAAAAGTTTGGCAGGTCCAAAGTAAAAGAGTACACAATCCAGAATGCACCCATAGATACAAACAGTAGGCGATGCACAAAACAAGCAGTAATATCAAATGAATAAAACCCTTTTTATCTATAAGCATTTCATAAACACCACTGGTTCCCAACATCCACATATCGAAACCCAACATTGCCTCTTAATTCAAATCTGAAAGCTTCGCGTGCTTCACGTTTAGGATCTGTTTTACATTTGTACTCTATTTGTTCCATTTCTGTCACGCCCATTTTCGACCGCGACATTTGTTTCTAAAACTCCTGCTTAATAAAAAAATGTTAGAAAATAAAAGAAAGTGCTAAAAATGCTAAAATGGTAAATGTTAAAAGGGTGCTTAAAAGGTGCTAGAATATTAAAAGTGCTAAAAGGTTAAAGAGGGCTAGAATGCTAAAATGTTAAAGATGTGCTAAAATGCTAAGGGGGGTGCAAAAAGGGTTCGCGGAGTCGCCACCTAATTGTTTTGGGTGAATTAGGACACCTAAATGTTAACTAGTTTAAAGTAAACATTAACTCCATTTTAATGGTCTGCGAAACTTATGTGAGATTCTGGACAAGGGTTCTTTATTATCCTAAAGGGAAGGGGTTAGGCACCCTAAAGGATCCGCTAACTTGCGGTTGTCCGTTCAAACCTAGGGTAATTATTATGCTGAGATGCAATATATGTCTTGAAAAGTGTTTAAGTAAAAGATATAGGAAGTATTTTTTGCTAACCTAAAAATGTGAGATTTGTTTTAAAATATATAAAGCTAATTCTAGCTAAAATATGTATGCAAAGATGATTTATGCATTTATGAAGTGGCCCTAGCATGCAAGGTATCTATGTAGTAAATGGAACTAATTTTCCTATATGAATGTTAATGATTGAGTTTATAGAATTAAATGATATTTTAATTACGTGAAGAGTTATGCAAGTAAAAAATTGTTAGGTTATTTAATGCAACTTTAAGCAATGTATAGCTAGCATAAAATAATTAAGTTAGAAGAAACGAGTTTCTAGTACCAAACTACCTCTTAATGGCAACCCAAAGCTTGAATGTCCTAAAGGTTCTGCTAGTAGAATGATGTTAGGCAATTAATTTACAAATAATGAATAGGCAGACATAAATTAATAAATGACTCGATGAAGGCGATGTCTTTTCGCCGATGGTTTTGGGATTCCAATGCGGATAGAGCAATGCACATAGATGCGGGTCTTCATTTGCTGTAGCTTGTGATGAGTCTCGACATGAGACTCTTCATTTTTTTTGCTCCGATGCATTTCATGTAAATAAAGAAGAAGATAAGGATTAGTATATGTCTCAAACTTTATCAAATAATAAATGCACATTGATATAAGATTTAACACATTGAAATCATTTCATTTCAAGAGAAAACGAACCGAAACAGTAAATTCCAGATTATGAAAATATGGTGGCCCGCACATACAGTTTCAGGTGAAACTAAAACGGGAAGGCAGGCCTAGTATTTTGTAGTTCTCAGATTTCTCCAGGGAGTAACCGTAGGAAGACAGGCCCAAAAACACACAATCTTTCATATATTTTTTTTGTTTACAGAATATGCAGGCCTTAAAAGTTTGGCAGGTCCAACGTAAAAGGGTACACAATCCAGAACCGACCCATGCAAGCGAGGCGATGCACAAAACAAGCAGTAATATCAAATGAATAAAACCCTTTTTATCTATAAGCATTTCATAAATACCACTGGTTCCCAACATCCACATATCGAAACCCAACATTGCCTCTTATATACAAATAGCGGACAAAATGTAAAACAGATCCTAAACGTGAAGCACGCGAAGCTTTCAGATTTGAATGAAGAGCAAATCAGTAAATTCCAGCTTATGAAAATATTGTTGGCCCACAATATTGGCCGATGAAGGAATCTCCGTCTGATTTTCAAGGCCTTCTCTACACAAAGACGGATTTATTTTTGGCTTTACTTATTAATTCTTGTTATTGCTTTTACAATTGTTTATTCTATTACTAACACTTTTACTAAGTGTTTATGCAGGTACCCGGAGATCATCTTGTGCAGAAGGCCTAAAAAGGACTAAAAGATGTCCCGGAGTTTTATCTTATGTCGCATTTAATTTTAGCCTTATTATTATGTATTGCATTTTATTTTAATTGTAAATTATGTAAAAAATGCTTAGAATAGGTAGAATAAAAGCCAATATATAATTAACCTAGGTTTGAACGGATAACCGCAAGTTAGCGGATCTTAAAGGATGCCTAACCCCTTCCCTTTAGGATAATAAAGAACCCTGATCCAGAACCTTATTAATTTCGCAGACCATTAAATGGAGATTAATTGCAGTATTTTTATTGCAATAAATCAAGTGTCCTAATTCACTTAAATAATTAGGTGGCGACTCCTTAAAATAGATTTGCACCCTTGTTCTGGTCCGCCTAGAGGCCGGATAAGAAAGAACAATTTAGTTTAGCAGAATAATTTTTAAGTTTTCATAATGTTTTGCTTAAGTTTTCATTGTAATGAACTACGTCATGATCTGATTCCCTCATGGGGATACGTAGGCGGCCTAAATCGGCTTCGGTCACACCATTAGGAAATTTTCCTTTCGTTCTGAAAATAACGAAAATACACACAACATACAAGCAACTCCATTGAGACCCACTTTAGGCCAAACACCCTTTGCGCATTCAAAACTGGGACAAGATAGGAAACCAGACAGGGGTTGCAGGTCCAAGCAGGCCAGGCACGCAGATGTCAAGGAACAAGGCGGCGAAGTCAAATACGAATCGACCTTTGGGGGAGATGATAAATCCTTTTAGACAAAATATAGCAAACTGCGTTAGTGTAAAGCACGTGATTTTGCAAAAGTGTAAAAACATTTAGCAAGTACATGTTGCACATAAATTGTCACATTGCAAGCGAGTCCTAACATGCGTGGGACCCCTTTATGCCAGAGGTAGGCCTAAACGTCACATATGCGAGGTTATGATGGATTTGTCCAAGTCGTCCAAATGTAATGCTTCTGTTGGAAATGGCGACCAAATGACGGTGCACTTTTTCCCACTTTTGGCATGTCATGATTAGGCTTGGATTTGTCCATTATTGTCACGCTACACATAATATGCTGGTTGGTCGTTGGGTTGAGAAACTCGTCGACAAGTTTGGTGTTTTTCCTAATTGTGGTTTCAATACCGCGACCCACCCTAAGGTAAATGCATTTACGCCTTAAAATAAAGGTGGGATAGCTCTATCCCGAGTTTCTAAGATTTGGCTTTACTAGACGCAAGGTTCCCGAGAGCGACAACTCGAGTGAGAAGGCTACGCAGCCACCTGGTTAGACCGACACTCTACGATATTACCAACTCTCCTAAATTTGGGTTTTGAAGAAAGAATTTTCTCGATGCACTGCGCACCTCGCATGTAGTGTGTGATTGTGTGAATTTTCCAGAGTGGAAGAAATATGAGCGGAATGCCAGTTTAAGGAAAGCAGTAAAGCTGGTAGCAATTAAAATAAATAAAACAAAATACAGCACAAAAGTTAAATGCAAAAATAACGGCCAAATAATAACCCTAGGTCTGTTGTGGTTAAGAACCTAAAATCCCCAGTGGAGTCGCCATTTCTGTCACGCCCATTTTCGACCGCGACATTTGTTTCTAAAACTCCTGCTTAATAAAAAATGTTAGAAAATAAAAGAAAGTGCTAAATATGCTAAAATGGTAAATGTTAAAAGGATGCTTAAAAGGTGCTAGAATATTAAAAGTGCTAAAAGGTTAAAGAGGGCTAGAATGCTAAAATGTTAAAGATGTGCTAAAATGCTAAGGGGGGTGCAAAAAGGGTTCGCGGAGTCGCCACCTAATTGTTTTGGGTGAATTAGGAACCTAAATGTTAACTAGTTTAAAGTAAACATTAACTCCATTTTAATGGTCTGCGAAACTTATGTGAGATTCCGAGCAAGGGTTCTTTATTATCCTAAAGGGAAGGGGCTAGGCACCCTAAAGGATCCGCTAACTTGCGGTTGTCCGTTCAAACCTAGGGTAATTATTATGCTGAGATGCAATATATGTCTTGAAAAGTGTTTAAGTAAAAGATATAGGAAGTATTTTTTGCTAACCTAAAAATGTGAGATTTGTTTTAAAATATATAAAGCTAATTCTAGCTAAAATATGTATGCAAAAATGATTTGTGTATTTATGAAGTGGCCCTAGCATGCAAGGTATCTATGTAGTAAATGGAACTAATTTTCCTATATGAATGTTAATGATTGAGTTTATAGAATTAAATGATATTTTAATTACGTGAAGAGTTATGCAAGTAAAAAATTGTTAGGTTATTTAATGCAACTTTAAGCAATGTATAGCTAGCATAAAATAATTAAGTTAGAAGAAACAAGTTTCTAGTACCAAACTACCTCTTAATGACAACCCAAAGCTTGAATGTCCTAAAGGTTCTGCTAGTAGAATGATGTTAGGCAATTAATTTACAAATAATGAATAGGCAGGCATAAATTAATAAATGACTCGATGAAGGCGATGTCTTTTCGCCGATGGTTTTGGGATTCCAATGCGGATAGAGAAATGTACATAGATGCGGGTCTTCATTTGCTGTAGCTTGTGATGAGTCTCGCCATGAGACTCTTCATTTTTTTGCTCCGATGCATTTCATGTAAATAAAGAAGAAGATAAGGATTAGTATATGCCTCAAACTTTATCAAATAATAAATGCACATTGATATAAGATTTAACACATTGAAATCATTTCATTTCAAGAGAAAACGAACCGAAACAGTAAATTCCAGATTATGAAAATATGTTGGCCCGCACATACAGTTTCAGGTGAAACTAAAATGGGAAGGCAGGCCTCATATTTTGTAGTTCTCAGATTTCTCCAGGGAGTAACCGTAGAAAGACAGGCCCAAAAACACACAATCTTTCATATATTTTTTTTGTTTACAGAATATGCAGGGCTTAAAATTTTGGCAGGTCCAACGTAAAAGAGTACACAATCCGGGAACAGACCCATAGATGCAAACAGTAGGCGATGCACAAAACAAGCAGTAATATCAAATGAATAAAACCCTTTTTATCTATAAGCATTTCATAAACACCACTGGTTCCCAACATCCACATATCGAAACCCAACATTGCCTCTTATATACAAATAGCGGACAAAATGTAAAACAAATCCTAAACGTGAAGCACGCGAAGCTTTCAGATTTGAATGAAGAGCAAATCAGTATATGATAGACCCTAGTCAGTGTACATTCACAGTAACGAAGGAGAAAAAATAGACAGACGAGCATTTTATCCCAATGATAGGCAAGTATGCAGCAGTCTAATTGCATTAACTCCATATAACCTACTAAATTTGGTTTCATTTTATCAAAGCTATTGAGTTAGCACATAGGACTTGGGCAAAGAAAATTGAGTTCTTCTATATTTAGACAAGACGGGACAAGTGTATAGACAAATCGGACAACACCGATCGACTTCTAATATCACCTTTGACACACAACCTCAAATATACTCAGCTACAAATTTACTATGTTCAATCATTCATACTATACTCAATTGTCCTGGAAAAGAAAGAAGACCTACTAATATACTTTAGGCTTGAGATGTGACAATCAAAACAATACAGAATAGACGGTTTAATTAAAACAAGTATTCATCCTAACAAGGAATTCTGCAAGTGTGCACACATTATAGGATAAATCCAAAGACAAGTACAGTAAGCAACTAGGCCACAATTTAACAGGGATATGCTGACTCCATAGATGCAAAAATACTATTGCAAATACCATTTTTTGGAAGAGAAAACAACTTCAGCAGGCAGGGCATGACAGGATTGGAACTTAATACCGACATTTTAACCTCATGTTATTCATATTACATTAACATTACATCAGAATAACCTATTCATAGTAGCAATTAATTAACTAAACATTATAACAATATCCATCACAGAGTATTTTCCAATAATAAATATCTGCCAACATTCACACGACCAAACAAACAAATATTTATCACTAAATCACAAAACACACAAACACATATGTCTGAACAAATACAACAGAATTCAGAGGGGTTGGAGTTTACCTTCTCCGGACAGCGAACCGAGGCAGCGTATCAAGTCGTCGATTCGCTCGGGGTTGTATTGTTATGCGAATTTAAAAGACGGGGCTTTTGCTGATTTCTGGACTAGTATTAAAAAGGGCTTCGAACTTCTGTTCTTACTCTTAGGCTGCTAATTTCTGAATGCTGAATCCCTAACTCCCGATGCCTTCCCCTATGTTTTATGACATTCGAATGGATTCTTCTGGATTTAGAAAGGTCTGGTTCCCCGATTCCTAACAGGTCTTATGTGTAGACTCTCCTCTTTGTGTTTTTAACGGGTATCTGTTCCCGTCCAGTTCTGTCCCTTGCATGTCTAAAAATGCTCAATTTATAGCCTCCAATTGGGTTTCATTTTAGGGTAAGTTTTAAGGCTGATTTTGGACAATATTTGGTACTGATTTGGTATTGATTTTAGACGATTTTATGGGCTGATTCGTGCTTGATTCTGGCCGGTTTCTTAAGGCAAGTTTATGACTATCGAATATTGGGGCTGATTTGTTTCCATTTCTATGGTAAGTACAGAGGCGTCGATATGGTAGTGGATTCGTGGGGGTGATTCGCCGGATTCTCCGGCGAGAATCCCGGCATGGGCGAGGTGCGGCGATTGCTTTTTAGGGTTCTTGCGATTTAGGGATTTGTATTAGGGTTCTCGTCTGAAGGTAGGGCTGAAGGAGAAGGTATAGGGAAATAAGGGCTGGGGTAATGGGCTGGTAAAGTAATGGGGTTGTGGGCTGCGTTTTAAAGGTTTAATTTAAGTGGGTTATTAGTTTTAGGAATTAGTTTTAGGTATTAGGTATTTAATTAGTGGTAAGTTATTTAAATTGTGATTAAATTATTTAGGTGCTTCATTAGTCTGAGTTTTAAAAATTATTACAATAATAAATGCGAGTGTGCTATTTAATTAGTGCTTAATATTTATAATGCGATGCCGTTATTAAAACTTATTTATTATGTGTATTCCGCGAAGTTAAATTAAAATTGAACGTGGTTTAGACTATTATTAAATTATTTAAATGCTAAATGCAAATATGATATTTAAGGACTGCTTAATGCGATGCTATTATTTACAATTTTATTTATTGTGCATTATTATTTAATTTATGCTTTAAATTATTACAATAATTATGACATTGCTTTGCGTATTAATAAATGCGGCTATGCTATTTGGTGCGACGTCATTGTTAAATTATTTATTTATTTACGTATTTATTATTAATTATCATTTAAGATTTATGACAGGGCTTTAATAAATGCGGGCGCGGGACTCTAAGTGCTTAATATTCTACGTAAGACGCGGTGTCATTATTAAATTGCTTATTTGTGCTTGTGTTAGTGTTTTATTGTTGCATTTTATTATTATAAAATTATTACAAATTATTGTAAAAATTTAATGTAATTTTGTAGTTAATGACTGGACGAGAGGGTCAAAATTGGGTGTCAACAACACCTATTCTCCGGTGTCTAGGATGACATCCATACGTATGTTCATAGCTATCGCCACCTTGCGGGATCTTGAAATACACCAAATGGATGTCAAGACAGCTTTCCTAAATGGTGATTTGGAATAAGAAATCTATATGGACCAACCCGAGGGGTATGCGGTTCCAGGACAAGAGAAGAAAGTCTGTTGGCTTGTCAAACTCTATACGGGATGAAACAGGCCCCAAAATGACATGAGAAATTTAATAATACTTTATTATCAAAAGGATTCGACATTAATGAGTGTGACAAATGTGTCTACACGAAAGGAAATGCTGACTCGTTCATCATGATCTGCCTTTACGTAGACGACTGTTAGCGATATTTTGACTGCTCACGCAATCGTACGCATCGTTCACAAGTAATATAGTCTGATAAGACCGAATATCGTCCTCAGAGACTGGTTTCTAAGTACCGTTCATCTATTTTATGTTATCTATTTGGCAATCGATATTTAAGTTGGGTTTTTGTTTAACTACTAGAATAATTGCAAGAATTAACTAACTATTTAAGTTGTGATCAGTTATGAAGGAATTAGGGCTTCCAAAATCCTCGACTATCCACTCTATTCAATCCTTAATGCAACTAGAATGACTTCTTCTTCTACGTTAAGATAGCGGTTAACTAAACTGTCTTATATTCCGGTTAGGACATATAATCATTCAACCCCAGTGCAGAACCCTTCTATATTTCTATGATAGGATTTACCATATAGGAGGATTAAGAATAGTAACCTATAATGCTACACAAGTATCGGGGTACTGTCGTCTGCGATTTTAACCTATGTCTAGTCAATTACAGCATATTTAAATCTCTCCTCTCGGTTCTTGATTCGAAATCATATATATTATGATAATTAGTGATCAATTAATTATCAAGAATTCATACCAATTATTGACTAAATCTTAATCAAGTGAAGAATAAATCAAACTACTGCATTAATTCATGAATAGAAGTTCAAGCGATTCATAAGGAAAGCCCTAATAAAGTGTTTATCTCCAAGCCATAGTCACGCTAAGAACTAACACAAAATTCATACATAAACTGAATTAAAAACGAAAGAAAGAAAATTACGTAGAACAACGTCTCCAATTATAGCTCCAAATCTGTCTTGTGTTGTGTTGTATAATGACCCACCTTCTCATAGCATCAATCTCTAGGGCTTAAATATCCTCTAATTTTCGTGCCCTATGGACCAATCTGTCCTTATCCAATTTGCCTTCGGAACTGAAATTTTCCGCGTCGGTACTGCGATTCTGCATACCGGCACCGCGGTGCCGAAACTCCTGCAGCTTTTCAGCACAATTGGCACCGCGGTACTGCCTGATGGCACCACAATGCTGAAAGTTCTGTGGCTCCGCGGTAAATATGGCACCGCGGTTCTGCATAGTGGAACCACGGTGCTGCCTTCTTTCGCTCTGATTTGCCAACTTTCGTCCTTTTCACTTCGAGAGTACCTTTTCTGCCCATTTCTCGTTCCTTTTTGCCATTTTGTCTTTTTGTAGCGCTGTGACTCAAAAGAAAGAAAAACAAACCTACTACTATACTAAACACAACAAAAACAAGTGAAATACCAACTAAAAATGACTCAAAAGACATATACAAAATACGCCTAACAACGACATGTTGATCACATGGAGCAGTCCTAGGATAATCCTAAAGACTAAGAACATGTTGAAACAATATTTTGACATGAAGGATATGAGTATCACAGATGTCATCTTAGGGATCAAGATCTCTAAGACGTATGACAGACTGGTCTTATCTCAATCTCACTACATCGAGGATGTGCTGAAGAAATTTGAGGTATTCGTCAGTTCGTCAATAACGACACCACTGGATGCAGATCAAAAGATTGATAAACATCATGGTGCGCCCATACGTCAGGAGAGGTATGCGCAGGTGATGCGCGATTTATACACACGTTTAACGCAAGTGCATATATCGTACAAGTAATATAGTCTGGGTAAGATCGAATATCGTCCTCAGGGACTGGTTTTCAAGTACAGATTATCTATGCTTTAGTTTCTATTTGGTTAACGTTAATTGGTTTGGAATTCTAGAATAATAATGCAGGAAATAAACTAATTATGAAAATACTTTGATTTAAATCAGTTATGACAGAGAATTAGGGCTTCCAAGATCATCAACTATCCACTCTATTCAATCATTAATACAATTAGACTGACTTCTTCTTCTACGTTAAGATAACAGGTTAACTAAGCCGTTTTATACTCCTGTTAAGGTAATATAAACACTCAACCCCAATGGAGAATCCTTCTATCTTTCGATGACAAGATTGACTACAAATGAGGATTAAGAGCAATAACCTATTAAGCTACACAAGTATCGGGGTACTTTCGTCCACGATTTAAACCTATGTTTATTCAACTATAGCATATTCACAATCTCCCCTTTCGGATTTCGATTAGAACTCATATAAGTGATGATAACTAGTGATCAATTAATTACCAAACAATCAAACCAATTATTGAATAAATCTTAAGCAAGTGAAGAAGAAATCAACTAATGTATTAATTTATGAATAAGAGTTTCAAGAGAATCACAAGGAAATCCCTAAATAAGTAATTAGCTCCTAGCCATAGTCACGCTAAGAACTAATACAATCTCCATACATGAACTGAAATAAAACAAAACAAAAAGAGAAAGAAAAGAAAATACTTGAACTAGGTCTCAAATCTTCGCCTCCTAGAGTTGTGTTGTATGTACAATGGATGGAATATTTACAAGATGGAATGTGGTAGAATGATGGATGGAGAATGGAATGAATCCTGGAGAATGGTGGCTAATTAGCTATATATAATGAGCAGGGTTTTAGGTTTTGTAGGTAGGAAAAGTTATCCCTTTTGGACACTGAAAACGTGTCAAATTCGATCCAAAACGTCAAACATACCGCGTGCGCGTGGTTCGCATCGGCGCCACGACGCTGAAAATCGAGAGTTTTCGGAAATTTGGTGGTCAGCGGGCGCTTGAGGTGTTGATTTCCTGATTTTTTGCTTCGACGTCCTTTTTTCGTCCGGACTTCGTCTGATCTCTTCTATACTTCCCGAGACTTCTTAGACTTCATTTATTGGCCCCTTTTGTGTGCAATTTCATCTCAATTATGCTCATTTCATCTCCCTTTTGTCATTTCTCCATTTCTGACCGCTGTGACACAAAGGAAAGAAAAACGACCCTAATACTATACTAAACATCAACAAAATGAGTAAAATACTAACTAAAAATTACTCAATATATATATATATAAAATACACCGACCAGCAGATGATTGGTAGTTTGATGTACATCACAAATTGCACTCTACCTGATATCGCTTATGCGGTCAACAAGTTGGCCAGGTTCACCCATAATCCAGGTGAGAATCACTGGAAAGAGTTAACTTGGGTACTAAGATACCTGAAATAAACGCAAATCCACGGGTTACATTATTCGATATATCCAGCTGTACTAGAGGGGTACAGTGATGCAAACCAGATATCCGATATTGAGAACACCAAGTCCACCAGTGGGTATATATTTACAATTGGTGGTGGGGCTGTGTCTTGGAAATTCTCTAAGCAAACTTGCATCGCCCGATCCACGATGGAATCAGAGTTTATCGCTTTAGACAAAGCAGAAGAAGAAGCTGAGTGGCTGCATGACTTCTTAGAGGATATCCCATATTGGGATAAATCCGTACCTTCTGTAATGATCCACTGCGACATCCAATTGGCTCTAGTAAGGGCACGGAGTACTATGTACAACGCCAAATCTCATCACATCAGACGGAGACATAAGACTGTTAGGCAGATGATCACCACGGGTATCATTTCCATTTATTACATAAAATCAAAGGAAAACATAGCAGATCCCTTGACGAAGGGTATACCCAAAGATCGAATGTTCTGCATGTCTAAGGGAATGGGCCTAAAACCCAATCAATAAGGACTGATATGATAGACACCCAACCTTACAGACTGGAGATCTCAGGAATGAGTTTAATGGGAAAACTAAATCATAGAAGTTCAGTTGAGCATTTCGGTGGAAGCAAGAGCACTTTGGATAATGTTTTTTGTATAGAAACATGGATCAAAGGCCGTTCCCATGATAGACATTAAGTGCTATCTGCAGAGTGGGTAAACGTTAAGTTTTCAAAACCTTTAATGATCCTCAACAGTTGAGGTTATGTTTAAGGAAATTTTTAATGGTTCCTAACACTCGTAGAGTGGGGTATAACAGGATACCTTGTAGGAGACCATATATTTAAGTGCGAGGACTGGCCGACCTCAAATCGTACACACTTAAGAATTCAAGACGTGTCCATGGCCACAACGGACAAAACCTTAAAGAAGGACAGAGTAATGAAATGTGTTGTGTTGATATCATTGTCTTGGCTTACACTAAACACTGACGGTTCAAAACATCACGTTCACCGCTTAGTAAGTAAGTCCGATAGTACTCTACTATGGAAGGTTCAAAGTTATGGCCACCTATCCAGATGCAACATCGATGCGATGGAAGATTGCTAGAAATGCACCATGTGTGTGCGCCAAAATATCTTTCAATAGGGGATTATTGGAAATTTATTAATGTGAAATAAAGTTAATCCTATTATTTATGACTCGAACAATTGGGGCCCCGCACGTCGAAAATGTCATTTCCACACACGTGCACACGCTGTACCAATGATCGTAAATTTCCTTAGTGAAAGAGATATTGATACGTAAACAAAATGTTTGAGACATGAAATGATAGACGGTTATTGACTAAATAATAAGTGGTTTCACGTTGGTAAATGAAGGAAGAAGTATACAATATGTAAAATATGAAACGAATCAGAAATCACCACAGAGCCGTGAAGGGCCGCTGCACGACCTAGCCTGGGTCGCGGCTCCTGGAGTCCCGCGGCGCCTCCTCCCAAGGGTCGCGGCGCCTATGACAATAAAATCACTGGGAAGCTACTGGACGTGAAGGGCCGCGACACTAGTGTGACCATTGGAGACGAAAATTAACTGACTCTTGGGCAGACCTTGGAGCATTAATTCTCCATTATTTGCCTCATGAATTCATCCATTATTTGGTTGAATTGTAACCTCAAATTAAAGGTCATTACATGGCATTGAATGCCATTACTTGGCTATTTGGGAAGACTTCACACTATAAATTGATGCCATTGGCATAATTGAAGAACACACAATCTCATAATTTCTAAGTCATTCTTCCTCTCTAGCATACCTCCACACACTCAAAGTTCTTTTCTAGTAAACTCTTGAGTTATCCTTTGTTCAATTGTTTGTTGCTATTTTATCTTGGGAGACAAGTTGCCAATAGCCGTTAAGAGATTTATACGGGGCAATATAGTCTTAAGGAAAAATTGAACATCAATCGACTCAACAAACTATTTCCTTATTCTTAATTCCAAATTTGTTATCAAAATTGTTGTTGTTTACTTTCCTATTTCCTTGTAACCGCATTGTATTACTCACAATCATAACCCATTTTCTTAGTGTCCAAACAGTCTCGGACTTTCACGGAACGGGTTGCGGTTTTCATCTTAAAAAAGAACCCCGAGTTCACCCAATCTTTGTCTGCCAAATCCCTTCGTTTCCCTACTATTGTTTTCCATTTAGTCTACATTTCCATGATGGCAATAGAAAACTGGATCCACACCAGCTGAGTAGAAATTACCCATATCCTCACCGTATGATGGGACATCACTACCCCAAATATGAATCTCGCACTGTACCAGTCCAGGCGTGGATAACATTATGAGGAATGTTTTCAATAGTTCACATCCCTGGACTGGGATCAGTTCCTAGAGGGTAAGGCTAACCAATGAACAACAACGGGCACATAACATTAGTTACCATTTGATGGTACATATTAGTGAAGTTATTAGTCATCTGCTGGAGTTGAGTTGTTTGGACCTTGTCACTAAAAGAACCAAGATCTATTATGGTTCTGTTACAGTGATTTTAGTTACATCTTGCGTCGTATAACGAAGATCCTTCAACATCGAACATGGGAGGCAATCGCATACCCTTTGGATGGTCCCAATTCCAATATGGTAAAGCGAAAGTTGGATCATTAATGAGGGAACCCAATATTCTCTCATAGAAGTACAAGTACCATCTTTGGAAGAAAAGCCAAGAGAAGTGAACTTGCAACTCTTTGCCACCAATTTTGTAAGCAGCGTTGCAATAAGCACAATGGACATTGGCTTGTTGCTTGAAGCCAAGAAGATCAGATGGATATTTGTCAAGTGCCCTTATTCGACTAGTGGCTAACTGATACTTACCTATGTACTCCTCATCAACGGAATGAGCAGACGGACAGATACGAAGCTTGGCGAAAGAAGGAAACAAACTTGTAATATAGAACTTAGTCCAAATCTTCTGGTTCAGGGGGACAACAAATGATACTTCTGAACCATCCGTTATCTGGGCTCTACTACAAGATTTGAGATCAAGGGGTGGTATAGGAGCAGCAGTGGCTAATGGTGCGAGATTAGCAGCACCATAGAGCCCTCCTAAACCAAGAAGCACATTTCTCATATCAATACCTTCAAGGTTTTTGTCATGTTCGCCAGAGTTGTTGGCATTGCATGACACCTTGAAACTTTGGTTACGCCTTGCGTGGAGGAAAAGCTGAGATAGTTTTGCTGAAAAGGATGAGTTGGTAAAAGAAGAAGAAAGGGTTTTGTTGGTGCATAATGGCAGAGTAGTAGTAGTAGAAACTTATATTCTGTAATTATTATTTTGATGTAATTAAATAAATTAGATATTCTCATACAATTAGATTTGTAATTGTAAACACATATATATTGCATTAATGAGAAATCTCTATACAAGGAAGAATTACACAATTCAACATGGTATCAGGAGTCAAACCTTACACTCCTACCCTAAAAGAAATCGGCGAACTGGCGCCCCCTTCTTTTTGTAACGCCGAACATCCATTTTTCATGGCGTCTCTTGAATGTTCCTCCTCCATCCACGACGTCACACATCATCCTCCTCCATCCTCTTCTCTTAACACCTTTTATCCGACCTTTACCGTAACAAATATCAAGAATTTTATCCCTTTGGTTCTTGATCAAGAAGATGGAAAATATTGATAGTGGGTTGAACTATTTTAAATACATGCTTGTGCATACAACGTCCTTAATCATATCAATATCACCACGCCTCGTCTACCTGACGTCAACAACCCGACTGTAACACCTCATATTTTCGGATAATGATTTGAGCACATAAATGTGGGAAAGTGGACCCGAACCCCGAGAAGTTTCTGTTGTACTTGCGTATACTAATAAGGAAATTAGTATATAAAAGGCTATGATCCCGAAATAATTTTAGATTTAACAAGTGCGACAACGGGGATCAATAATAATAATAATATTATATCCCCAAAGAGGTTACAGACTAGTGTCATATTAAAAAAATGATGACATTGGGTATACGAATGTTTTATAAGTCATCAGGATTTAAGTAAATTGGAATCAATAATTAATTGTGGGATCCATTAATTATAGTGGGGAATAAAGTCAAGTGGGACATTACATGTATTCTTTTAAAGAACTGTGGGGTGACTAAACCCAAGTTAGTCGACCAGTGGCACTTCTCTGATAAACTTCATCTCCTTCTCATTTCCTTTCATTTTTTCAAGACTCTATCTCCTTAAGCTCCTGAAGAATTCTTCCCATGAAGAGATAATTATTACACTTCAATTAGAAGGACTAGTCCCCATTTAGTAAGCTCTCTGAAATTCTCAACCAAGTTGGGGGGTGTTTCCAAAAATCATTGCTCAACCAAAAGGGGAAATACATGGTGTCTTGGGCCCCAATTTTAGTGAAATAAATCTTCAAGTAAGCTTAAGTACTCCGAAATCAAGCAAGAAACCCAGAATTTAGAGGGAGTTCTGGAAACCTATTTTTTAAATCCTTGTTTCTGCTCGTCGGAGTTCAGTACCGGCGAAGGGTTTTCCAACAGTTTTCGTTGCTGTTTCTGACAGAGGTAATCCTTCTTAACCCTTGATTTATACGAATTGTAGAATATAACTTTTATTAGTTTTAATTGGGTATTGGGAATACTAAGTTGGTGGAGTGTTGTTGGGGCTGTTGGTACGAAATTAGGGGTTGCATATGGAATTTATGAATTATTCTGGATATTGTAGCAGTAAAAGAATGATTAGAAGGGCTAGGTGTTGTGCTACATATATACGTTTCTACAAAGAAGAAACATAGGTTCTACGCAT
The DNA here is from genome assembly GCA_029844215.1 of Przewalskia tangutica. Lineage (NCBI taxonomy): Eukaryota > Viridiplantae > Streptophyta > Magnoliopsida > Solanales > Solanaceae > Przewalskia > Przewalskia tangutica. The sequence continues at coordinate 134,528,791 of CM056718.1, read as the reverse complement.
AGTAGATATTCGATACAATGTCTTAGTAACTCCATTACTGGTGTATTGGTCTATTTGTGACTGAAATCAGTTATATGGTGTAGATAATCACATATAGAGCTTACAAGCACCCGTGGGGACCTTGATAATTCGACAACAAGGTATGTGAAGGAAATTCATTCCTTTCTTTTGGCATAATTTTGTGGACAAACGTAATCGTCATGTTACTCCATAATGTACTCTACTCTTAGTAGTTAAGGGTGTTCATGTTATTGACTCTATGTTGAAAGCATGTCTAAATTGTTTCTAAGTCCTTAATGAGGCATATGAAAAAGATAACGATATTCAGTGTCATCAAATGTACAAAGGTAATATGTCACTTGTTGAGGTTGGAATATGGTGTAACCATTCATGCATTTCATTTGCATTGCATTCGCATATTACCCTGGATCACTTGTGTTATGCACATTACTATATAGTAAATATTATATATATATATATATATGTAGGGAAATTGAAAAAGAGGGAAATGCGTTATATACGCACACCACCTGCAGCTGGTACAAATTATCACAAAAGAGCCCTAAGAGGCCAACATTGACGCCAGCATGACTTATATGATATAACCGAAAGCCTGTGTGGCGGTCATGGGAAATAGGATTCTGATACTACCGAAAGCCTGTGTGGTGGTTATCGGAAAGTAGTATTCCAATATAACCAAAAGCATGTGTGGCGGTTATGGGAAATAGGTAGTATACCGCATTGCATCATGCATGACATTTATGTATATGCCCACATAGGCTGTTATGAAAAGAAAGACGCATGTGTGGCCATCGGTATACTGCATTGATATTGCATAACATTTGGACATATGTACTAGGGCCCTCAGAGACATGTACTGTTGGTCAGTATTTCTGTTTCAGATTATGATACATCTCTGTTATGTTATTTCTTATGTCTGACATACTCAGTACATCAGTCGTACTGATGTTCCCTCTGCCGGGGGGACACTGTGTTTTATACCCGCAGGTTCACACTAAGAGGGTGACATATTATGCTAGGAGATTGCTGGTTCAACTGTGTGGGAGCACTATACTTATTTTAGAGTTGCAGTATGATTGTGGTACGTTATACTCTTAGAGGCTTGTAGATAATTGTTCCGTGGTTAGTTTTCATACATGGCCTTATCGGCCTTGATGTATATATATGGTTAAGTATGGGTTGTATGGTCAGGGGTGCCCAGTGGGTTGGGTCCGGTTGCCCGTCGTGGCCCTCTGGTTTGGGTCGTGACAAACTTGGTATCAGAGCATGTCTGTCCTAGGGAGTCTACAAGCCGTGTCTAGAAGAGTCTTGATTATGAGTGTGATGCGCGTCACACTTATAAATAGGAGGTTGCAAGGCATTTAAGAATGGTTTCTACTCTTTCATTATTTATATCATGCATTAAAGCCGAGTAATAAGAATTCGAGTTAACTCGTGCATGTTACTGTTTCGATAAGTGTCGATTACCAAAAGATTTCAGTTAGTTCACATTCGTATCTAGTAAATGGGTGACTCTACAAGACGAATGATATGCTAGAAGGGCAATACAAATTCGAGATTATGAGAAGCTATCCCACTCGTATACGGGGGGAGATAATGTAAGCTTGGAAAACGGAATATTTGAGAATATTAGAATATTAAGTAATCATTGAGACCTTAGATATCCAGGGCCTTCTTAAATATGATATTTGATGCTTGAGCTTGGTTGAAGTAGACGATATATGTGATGATTGTGAGTTGTGACTAAATACTTCTTAAAACTATTTTGAGTTGGTTTTACTGATTTATAGGTGTATTGAAGCTCGTGGAATTTGGTATTTGCTACATGGTTATATATTGGGGTAATCAAGAAATAAATGGACTGCGTATATGGAATGATAGGATTATTGTACTGTTTAAGGTTATGAAGATATGAATATGTTTTCATATGTTTAAAAGTGATGTGAAGTATGTTAGTTGTGATGATTCATTAGTATGCCTATGTTTATATGAAAAGGAATATGAGATATGCCAAAAAAATTGGAATTTTTACGGCTGTACATATAAACTTGCATCCTTGTAAATATGGGATTATAAATTGCTAATTGAATAACTTGCAACTTATCTTGTGACTATCTTAATCATATCTAGAGTGCTGGTTATAATATGTCTCACCTGAAGTTGATAGCATATATAAGATATGTTGTTTTGTTTCATAGTATAAGATAAAGATGATCCATGTATGTATCTGTTTTGACTCCTGGACATAGTGTGATCATGGTTTAGGCTCAGATATTAAAGCAGATTGTCTTGATAAGTCAGCAGATAGTTGATGTTGTTAACTGTTTGTCCTGCTCTAGGATGGAACTCATGTGTAGATGGTCCTTTTACATGTTGTAATATTACTCTGTTTAGTTAATGTGTTCCAACTTTTTCTTAAAACCTATTTATGTTCTGCAAAGATATGTTGATGGGCCTTAAGGCTGTTTGTTACTGCTGGATACATTCTGAAGGTGTAGACTAATTGTAATGCCATTTTAAAACATGAAAAGTATCTTGTATATGTTTGACCTATACAAGTTGAGATTGTAGTTTAAAATGCCTATTTTGTGTATGTGTCAAGAATGTTAGCATAATAGAGGAAAGGTGTGACCTTAGGTTGTGCTGCATTTTAAGTTGAAATGAGTTACATTTCTTAAGATAATTTTGAGGCTTGGAGGCTGTTGTACCTTAGCCATTAACACTTCATATATGATTTAGTTTTAGGACTTGATACTTAACTTGATGGTATGTAAGTATGAGAGTATGCATTTAAGCATTTTATGATATTCTCTATTTATGATAGAGCTGAGATCCTAAATTAAAAGAATTCTAGGTTCAAATGCTGCCTTTGTTGACTGGTATGGATCTGAAGTAAGGTGTTAAAACTGTTCCATTAGCTACTACATAATTTCAAACCTTACCATGAGTTATTGACTAAAATGTTATCATACTTTGTTGCCAGCTAAATATGCACATATATTGGATCAATGAGTTAATTAATATGCTTATTTGTTTTGTCTAAACCTATATGTGGCATGAGTCTTATCCCTTGTTTCAGTCATCCAATAGTGGATATATGTCTTGACTATCTCTATTGAGTGGATCTGAGGCAAATTGTTGAAACTATTCTCATTACCTGTTGTCTTTATGTGGACACTAGTATGTTAAACTGATTGCTGTAGATACTTGTGAATTCTTGGTCCATCTGTGTTTTGCTATGAGTCACTGGTCTAGGAGCATAGTAAGAGGTAGACTTGCCCTATCCCTACTTATATTTTAAATCAAATGGTCAGGTATGTGTTTTGTTGGGACCCTATATTGCCCCCTGCATGTTATGTCCTGTGCTTAGTATAGATGCAGATAGTTTTGGTGTCATTATAATTATGTTGTGTCCCTGATTAATAAAGATTAACCCTTCCCCTGATTGTTTGGTTTGAGCTGAAATAATTTGTCCATTACCTAAAAGGGATCATGCAAAAGTGAAGCTACTGTAAGTGCCTAGAGTTGATTCGGGTTGTTTAGACAGGAACCTGAAGAATTTGAAAAATAAAATGGCATGAATCTGGTAGTTTCCCTCTGTGTGATATCAAGTATATGATATGGTAAGTGTATTGATTTCCAATTGGTCACTAACATGTCTGGATATCTTGTTTACACCCCTCTACATTAGGTTGATGTTCTGAATTAATTTTATATGACGGTTAAAAGAGTTCTGAGATGATGTTCTGATTCACTTTAAAAGCTATGATTTGACATAGTTAATACCTGATGTTGTGTCTTTAATCCTGAGATGATGAGGATGCATTAAAATGTTACCATATATGTTAAAATAGTTTGGGAAATATCTTTTAATTTGGTTATAATAACCTATTTTCAGTCTTATGCCCTGTCTAGGATCTTGTCTCCGCTTCAGCATAATTAAAATGCATTGATAGGGAAAAGATGGTTACTTGAAGTAATGTGAAACTGGTTCATTGCTTAAATGTTGTGTGTTGTTGGTTATAAACCATTAACTGGGAAAGCATAATTAAAATAGACTGTATAGATGTGTTAAAATGACCAAATGTTGTTGTAAGGTTCCGCACTTCTGTTTTTTTTGTTGAATTCAAGCATGACTCCTTAGGTACATTTTTTTTGCTTGTTGTATCCTATTAAGAGCAGGTAGGATGCTTCCATGCTTCACTAGGATGTAATATTTTTTTATTTCTAGAATAAATATGAAGTTAGCATGAGGTGAATTGGTTTGGATGCATTAGTAAGGTTATTAAAGAGTTGTACCTGGACAAGTTTGTTGTTATTGTTATTGCATCTTTAAGGTGAGATGTTGGGCAAATTGTTATTACCATATTAGGGCAGATTGCTGTTGTACTTGGCTACTGAATATTAAAGTATTTTAGTTGAGTTTTGCTTCATTATGAGCTAGGTCAATTGCTGCATCTTGGCCACTTTGCTGATGTGTTTTAAGTCAAAGAACTACTGCATTTTGTGGCAGGTTACAACTGCACTTGAGGCTTATGCTTGCTGTTATGTTTAGATTTGCTACCATACGTGTGAACTGTTATCTTAAATAAACAGATGCTGGCAGATCTGAAAATGAGCAGTTATGCTTAAACCAGTGCCATATTATTTGCACCTTTATTGTTTTGCTAGTCTAGATTCAAGGTAGGATCCCATAGGATTGCATTTGATCCTGTATGTGAGCTCTGCAGGTCTGTCTGCTTATTTGTTATCTTATTAGTCTTGAATGCATTTGTGTATGACCATATCAACTCCTGTCAAGATAAATCATCTAGTTTAATTTATGCTCAAACAAAAATCTAAAATCTGGACAACTATATGCTATATGATGTTTGAGGATTGGTTCTGGATTAACATATGGGGAGGTTATCTGCAGGCTAAACTAAAATAACCTACCTGCTTGCTAAAGTGTAAGCTGAACTTTGGTGGATCCATATTTAGTTTAAAGATCAAATAAGATTATGTCATTTTGGCCTAAGGTTGGTTTTAAAAGATAAGAAAAGGCTGTCATGATTATGTATCTACTTATCTTTCTCTTAAAGTGTCAGATTAATAATGCAAGAGTATGTAAAACATACCTATCTATGTTTCTCCTGATTAGATCCTTAAGCTTGAAAATCTAATTAAAAAGAGATTGTGGACCTATTGCATACCCCATAATGCTTGATATCTGTTTGGCTAGTCCACATTAAAATGTTCTCATGTTAACTTAATACATGCATGTCTACCTGCGGGTAGTTGTACTGAAGTGATGTGGCATGTACTTGTTTAATTGAGAAGTGAGTTGTACCATTATATATCTAGATCAGAGATAAACATGCCTATGTTACTCTGTCTTGACTTTCAATCCTACAATACCTGAAAATTTCTAAGTTGTCAACATGTCGGTAGTTTTAAGATTTAAGTATTGCTTAGGTTTGGTTTTGTTGCTTACTGCTAATACTGCGTCCCTGTTCAATCATGTTAGCATTGCCATGAATACTTGATTTGAGCTGAAAGGATTGTTCATTGCTTAAGTTTAAGCATATGCAAGAATTAGATATGTCACCCCAATATTCGAGGACGAATGTTTCTAAGGGGGAAAAGTTGTAACACCTCATATTTTCGAAAAATGGCTTGAGCACATAAACCTGGGCAAGTGGACCCTAACCCCGAGAAGTTTTTGTTGTACTTGCATATACTAATAAGGAAATTAGTATATAAAAGGATGTGATCCAGAAATAATTTTGGATTTAACAAGTGCAACGACGGAGATCAATAATAATAGTTTTATATCGTCAAAGAGGTTACGGACTAGTGTCATATTACAAGAATGATGACATTGGGTATACGAAGGTTTTATAATTCGTCAGAATTTAAGTAAATTGAGATCAATAATTAATTGTGGGATTGATTAATTATAGAGGGGAATAAAGTTAAGTGGGACATTACATGTATTATTTTAAAACACTGTGGGGGTGACTAAGCCCAAGTTAGTCGACCAGTGGCACTATCACTGTTCACCCTTCTCTGATAAACTTCATCTCCTTCTCATTTCTTCAAGACTCCATCTCCTTAAGCTCCTGAAGAAATCTTCCCATGCAGAGATAATTGTTACACTTCAATTAGAAGGACTAGTCCCCAATTAGTAAGCTCTTTGAAATTCTCAATCAAGTTGGGGGTGTTTCCAAAAATCACTGCTCAACCAAAAAAGAGAAATTCATGGCTTCTTGGGCCCCAATTTCAGTGAAATCAATCTTCAAGTAAGCTTGAGTACTCCGAAATCAAGCAAGAAACCCATAATTTAGAGGGAGTTCTGGAAACCCATTTTTTAAATCCCTGTTTCTGCTCGTCGGAGTTCAGTATCGGCGAAGGGTTTTTCGACAGTTTTCGTTGTTGTTTCTGACAGAGGTAATCCTTCTTAACCCTTTATTTATACGAATTGTATAATATAACTTTTATTAGTTTTATTTGGGTATTGGGAATACTAAGTTGGTGGAGTGTTGTTAGGGCTGTTGGTACGAAATTAGGGGTTGCATGTGGAATTTCTGAATTGTTCTGGATGTTGTAGATGTAAAAGAATGATTAGAAGGGCTAGGTGTTGTGCTACATATATAGGTTTCTACAAAGAAGAAACATAGGTTCTACGCGTATAAGATATTCGATACAATGTCTTAGTAACTCCATTACTGGTGTATTGGTCTATTTGTGACTGAAATCAGTTATATGGTGTAGAAAATCACATATAGAGCTTACAAGGACCTGTGGGAACCTTGATAATTCGACAACAAAGTATGTGAAAGCAATTCATTCATTTATTTTAGCATAATTCTATGGACAAACGTAATCGTCATGTTACTCCATAATGTACTCTACTCTTAGTAGTTAAGGGTGTTCATGTTATCGATTCTATGTTGAAAACATGTCTAAATTGTTTCTAAGTCCTTAATGAGCCATATGAAAAAGATAACGATATTCAGTGTCATCAAAGGTACAAAGGTAATATGTCACATGTTGAGGTTGAAATATGGTGTTACCATTCATGCATTTCATTTGCATTGCATTCACATATAACCCTAGACCACTTGTGCTATGCACATTACTATATAGTAAATATTATATATATATGTAGGGAAATGGAAAAGAGGGAAATATGTTATATACGCACACCACCTGCATCTAGTACTAATTATCACAAAAGAGCCCTAAGAGGCCAATATTGAAGCCATCACGGCTTATATGATATAACCGAAAGCCTGTGTGGCGGTTATGATTTGACCAAAAGCCTGTGTGGCGGTCATGGGAAGTAGGATTCCAATACTACCGAAAGCCTGTGTGGCGGTTATCGGAAAGTAGGATTTCAATATAACCGAAAGCATGTGTGGCGGTTATGGGAAATAGATAGTATACCACATTTGCATCATGAATGACATTTATGTATATTATGCCCACAAAGACTGTTATAAAAAAAAATACGCTTGTGTGGCCATCGATATACTACATTGGTATTGCATAACATTTGGACATATGTACTAGGGCCCTCAGAGGCATGTACTGTTGATCAATGTTTCTTTTTCGGATTATGATACATCTTTGTTATGTTATTTCTTATGTCTGACATACTCAGTACATCATTCGTACTGATGTTCCCTTTGTCGGGGGGACGCTGCGTTTTATGCCCGCATGTTCATACTAAGAGGGTGACATATTGTGCTAGGATATTACTGGTTCAGCTGTGTGAGAGTACTCTACTTATTTCAGAGTTGCAGTCTGATTGTGGTACGTTATACTCTTAAAGGCTTGTAGATAAGTGTCCTGTGGTTAGTTGTCATACATGGCCTTATCGACCTTGATGTATATACATATGGTAAAGTATGGATTGTATGATCAGGGGTGCCCGGTGGGTTAGGTCCGGGTGCCCGTCGCGGCCCTCTGGTTTGGGTCGTGACACCAACTAGATGCAATTGTCAAACAATGGATATATGACACCATAACCAAGGATTTACTTCATACTATTACGAAGACATGTGCTTCGACTCACAAATTTTTATGGACAAGGCTAGAGAAAATCTTCAAGACACCAAACACATACGTGCCGTATTTGGAGGAGTAATTTAATAACACCCGTCTTGAGAATTTTGCTAATATGTCCGCCTATTATAAACAATTAAAATTAGTTGTAGAGTAATTATCTAATGTTGTCAATCCGATTTCAGAAACAAAGATGGTTCTGCAACTAATTAATGATTTGCCAAAGGGTGAGTACGATACACTTGCGATAATAATTCAACATGTTGATCCCTTCCCTAGTTTCAACAAGACCCGTTCATAATTACTATTGGAGGAGACTAGATGTGCCAAACAAGACGAACATAATCAGAAGACGTTGATAATTGATGCACCGCCGACCACCGCTGCACTCGCTGGACCACCGCAACATGCGAACCACCAAAATCAGCGTAGTGGCCGAGAGTAATTGTTGAAGAGAAGGGGGAAAGAGAACAAGTGAAAGTTAGACCGATGGAAAAAATGACAGCGGATTGGAAGAGAGTAATTGTTGGATGTTTGGACTTATTTGTTGAAAGACCAAATCGTTGCATCTTTTGTGCATACAGCTCTACAAGAAAATTTACCTCCTCTTTTCTATTGACTATTGAAGAAAGAGAAAAATAGAATTTACCAGACTCAGATGAGCTATTAAAAAAGAGAGAATGTGTTTATAAGGATGTTTTTGTGAGCTTAAAAATAGGTAGATTGCTAATCTACATGTAGTATCTTTTCAATCGACATTTTAGTAATTTATCTTATCAATAGACATTTTAGTAATTTAGCGTGTCTTCATATACTTGCATGGGAGTAAGTAAGTAATAACTCCCTTTACCACACACACCTGCATTGATTTGTATGTTTTATTTTAAAAAAGTGGGATGAGCCACTACAGCAAAAAATATTTAATATTATGTTGGCCATGTATTTCCTAAGTAAAGAAACTGATTATCGAGGCCAGTCAATTACTAGCCTGCATTTCCAATTTCCATCTTCGGAGTAAATCCACTATAAATAAATTGCAATCTTTCTAATTCTCAAAGTAACTGCTCGATGGAGTATATATAGCACTAAATTATCATAAGAGTTATTTTCGCTGAGACGGGAAAGAATGTGTTGATTTCCTATTTCACATTTTGGCATTGCCAATAGGCAGTGTCATTAATCTTCTCAAGACCAAACAGATGGTTGGCAGCTTGGGTAACTTGTATGAGAGTGAAAGAAATAATTCTTTGATTATTTTTATTAATGAATGGGGTATATATACAAGTTATATATAGGATTTTTTTTTTCTATTCTACATCTAAAACTCTATTCTATTTGGAGACTAACTATATAATTATGATACTAGTACAAGACTAATTATACAAGACTAATTAATATAAAATATATACCAAAATCGGATAACTAAATATGTGTACAAAATTGAGAGCCAACACGTGATATACATTGAGGGTATATCACATGTATATGGTATATCTTTACCACACCCCCGCAATCATAGCGGGCGGTCTTCGAACGCTGAGACTGTCCCTAAAATTTTAAAAAAGAACTGAGGGAAGACCCTTTGTGAAGATGTCTGGAAGAGACATGGCAGACGCGTACTTGTCCACGAGCTACCTTTTCTTGAACAAAATGAATGCCCATCTCGATATGTTTAGTGCGCTAGTGCTGAACCGGATTACCAGAAAGATAGATGACACTAACATTATCACAATAAACCAAGGTAGCTTTCTTAATATGACAATGAAACTCTAGAAGAAGATTACATAACCAACATGATTCAGAGACCACATTGGCTACCCCTCGATACTCGGCCTCGGCACTGGAACGTGATAAAGTCGACTGACGCTTTGCAGACCAATAGACCAAGTTATTACCAAGAAACATACAATAGCCAGACGTAGACCGTCTGGTGTCTGGACGTCCTCCCCAATCAGCATCTGTATACGAAACAAGTGTATATGTCGACGAAGGATATAAATGTAAGCCATTGTCAAGTGTCCCATAGATGTACCTAATAATGCATTTGAGTGCATTCATGTGCTCAATCATGAGATCATGCACAAACAAATACACCTGTTGTACGACATACGTAATATCTGGTCTCGTGAAAGTTAGATACTGAAAGGCACCTGCCAGATTACGACAACGGGTCGGATCCTCGTACGGGGAGCCAGCCGCAACACCTAACTTGGGTTTAGTATCAACTGGAGTGGAAGTGGACTTACAGGATGACATCCCAGGCTTCTCAATGATCTCAGATGTATATTTTCTCTGTGATAAGAATAATCCACCTGCATGACTAGTAACAACAATCCCTAAAAAGTAACTCAAGGGCCCCAAATCTTTCATGAAAAACTCAGAACTGAACATTGTCATGATAGACTGGCGTAATGCATCAGAAGAGACATTCCATATAATATCATCCACCTATAAGAGTATATAAGCCAATAAAGAACCCTGACGATATATGAACAATGAATTATCAGATCTGCTGTGAGAGAAACCAATAGTCGAAACATAGTCTGCATACATCTTATACCAAGCCCTCGGGGACTGCTTAAGTCCATATAAGGACTTCTTCAATAAACAGACATGATGAGGATATTTTGGATCCCTAAACCCCAAAGGCTGATACATATATATCTCCTTGAGATCACCATGTAAGAAAGCATTCTTCACATCTAGCTGATGAATGGGCCATGCTCTCGAAAGAGACAAGCTGAGCACACTGCGAATGGTAGCCGTCTTGACCACCGGGCTAAACGTCTAACCACAATCTACATCAACCTGCTGAGTCTTACCATCACCTACAAGACGAGCCTTATGCCTCGCAAATGAACCGTCAGAATTGTATTTATTAGCAAAGATCCACATAGATCGAATAATGTTAACACCATATGGACGGGGCACCAACTCACACGTCTTATTATCAATGAGATCATTATATTCGTCAGTCATAGCAATCTTCCAATTCGGGTCATCTAAAGCAGACACAGAATTTCGGGGTAGTGGTGATTTAAGACCATTTTTTAAGCAATAACCGGACTCGCGGCCCGGGCGATTTTATATATATATAAAGAAAATACAGAGGGCCCCATTAGAATTTAAATTAAAATGTCTTTTTGGTTTAAAAATACTCCATTGACCTCGGGTGATTGGTCCATGACTCGGGGCAGGATTGGGTGAAATTTAGGAAATTTCGGAATTTGGGACGGACTGGCCAGCAGGCAGTGGGCCTGCTAGCCAAAACTGGACAGTGGCATCGGAATGGGACTGGAACTTGTCACTGGAACAGTGGCGATACTGGGCTGGGAATCAGGCCCAATTCGACATCGTCCGTCGGATCGGGTACCGTGGATCGAATGGGGCCACGGCGATGGGCCGTTGGTGGAATTGAGGTGTGAGACATGTCCGAAAAATGGTGAATAGTATACGGGGATATATATGATTATCCAAAAAATTATATGGACTAGGCACATGACTTTTTATCTTAGCAAATGGAAATTGGGATTCATCAAATATTACATGACGACTAAAGATGATTTTATTAGATGATAAATCAAAACATTTGTAACCACGATACGGATAACCCAAAAACACACAAATGGTAGATCGAGTCTGAAGTTTGTTAATTATGATGGACGGAAAAAGTGGATAACACAAACACCCAAAGACCCTAAGATGTGAATACAAAAGAGTCTTATTATATAAAATGTGAAGAGGGAACGAATACGCCAAACTTTTGATAGGAAGAATATTAAGAAGATATCTAGTCATTTGTAGAGCATGATGCTAAAAAGTAGGGGGTATGGAAGCATGAAGCAATAAAGTTCGGACAATGTTGTTAATGGTGCAGATTTTTCGTTCGGCTTTCCCATTTTGTGAAGACGTATGAGGACAAGAAAAATGAAAACTGATCCCATTTTAGCACAAAATTCTCAAAACATCCATTATCATATTCTTTGTCATTATCACATTGGATATTTTTAATTTTCCGTTTGAATTGGGTTCTAATGAATGCTCTAAATTTTAAGGTGGAAAAAATTTGAGATTTTTTTCGCGATTGAAAAAGTCCATAAAAATTAGAATAACCATCCAAAAATATAACGTAATAACGATGACCCAAATAACTTAGAACATGAGATGTCCATAGATCGTTATGAATAATATCAAATGACTTTAGAGTATGAGATTTAGAGTCTACGAACGACAATCTAATAATTTTCCTAAAGAACAAGATTGACAATTCGGAGTACTATGCGTACCTTTAAAATAAATAAATTTATGTTTATCTAAGGAAGACAAAATAGACGACCCCGGATGACCTAGACGAGCATACCACAAGGAAGGAGCAAGGGAGACAAACGTAGATGGAAAGGTTTGATTCGAAAGACCAAAACTTGACGTGCTAGGATAAAGATCCCCCGTACTATCACACCTCATGAGAGGAAACCCCGTTTTGAAATCCTTTACAGAAAACCCAAACGGATCAAAATTAATAGAAACAAAATTATCAGTGGTGAATTTACGGGCAGACACCAATTTTTTTTTTATCAATTTAGGGGAATAAAGAGTATTTTTCAAGATAAGAGGTGGATGGGGGGAGGAATGGCAAAGTTTTATGACCATAACTACGAATCAGAATTGAATTACCATTCCCAACAATTATACCACGATTACTGCTCAAATTGGAATAAGACAAGAGAGTACCTTAGTCGGACGTCATGTGGGTAGTAGCTCCAGTGTCCATATACCAATTCGGGTCTGGTATTGTTATACCAAGAGTGTGCATAGCAGCTTCAATGTTGGTCGGGGTGGGGCCCGCTGCGTGATGGGCTTGCAGAGGCCGGGGCCCAAGAACACCTGCATTCTTCCCCGGCCCGTGACTACTATGGAACCTCTGGCCCAGTGGGCAGTGGGCCGATAAGGCTGCTGGAAAGCCCACTGGCCAGTGGCTGGGGCGGACACTGGATATGGGCCGTAAGGCCACTGCCCACTGTTCCCAGCCCACGGCCAAGGGGCCCAAGGCTGAGACCAGTGGGTCGGTGGCCCACTATATCCGGGAGGGGGTCCACCGCCTCTGCTATGGCCACTGTTACCTCTGCCGAGTTTGCCACCACAATTTTTTTCATTACTTTTTCGATTATTTTTGCCACCCCCATGTGACCGGTTTGGTTCAAATAGGCCCCAACATTCGGAGAAGCAGGGGAGGGCGTCATCATGGTCATGTGACTAGCACTCGTAGTTGCCTTTTTAGCCAAGCCGACTTCTTCCAAGGTAAGGATGGAGCTGGCTTGATAGTACTTCGGGAGATGATTACTTTGACGAAGGATAGTTCCAATGCCACTATACGCCTCGGAGAGACCGACAACCATCTGTAAAACAAGACGATCATCACTAACGGGCACACCAACATTGCAGAGTTAGTCTGCCAATTCTTACAACCTTTTACAATAAGCTGAAACGTTCAGGAAATTTTCCATATTGACGTGGAAAAATTCCTACTCAAGTGTAACAGCTCTGGAGTTTTGATTATCTTAGAATATGTCACACAGCCTATCCCAAGCATCCAGAGTCGTAGCGCCCGACTCAATAATCATTTGCAACAGATCGATAGAAATAGTGGAATAAATCCACTGAAGGACGGTGGCATTAAGAGTCGTCCACAACTTATGATTATCCTCGCATTTGGGTACCATCTTCAGGAACCACAGAGATTATGTGATGGATGACTTGATGCGAGTGTGCGAGAATTTTGAACAGTTTGGCCCACGTCGCATATTTGACGTTTTCTATTTCAAGAACAAGAGGGATGTGATTCTTGATAATAGTAACTGTAAGGGCATGATAAAATGTGTTCCTTGATGTAGACATAATGATAGAACAATATGTGATTGAGGGATTTGGAAAAAAGAAATTTAGGTTGGAGAAAAAATCACAAAAAACTGAGGATAAACTCTCGGATTCCGATGGTTGTGCACGGCGGAAGCTAGAGGAAGAAGAACCTAGCTTCTGATACCATTCCCTTGATTATTCTCTTTAATGAAAGGGGTATATATACAAGTTACATATAGGAAAATCTTTTTGCTATTCTACATCTAAAATCCTATTCTATTTGGAGACTAACTATACAATTATGGTACTAGTACAAGACTAATTATACAAGACTAATTAATACAAAATATCTATCAAAATCAGATAATTAAATATGTGTACAAAATCGAGAGCCAATACGTGATATACATTGAGGGTGTATCACATGTATATGGTATATATTTAACAGAGATCTTTGATCTACTTGATAGTAAATATATTCAACCAAATCAGAACAAAGATATCCTCTTGGAACGGGTTGCAATTTTCATCTTAAAAAAATAACTCCCAGTTCAACCAATCTTTCGTAGGGTTTTGTCGGGTTCGTGTACGCAACAAAATTTCAAAATTTGTGTTTCAAACCTAACAAACGATGAACTGTAGGATGATTATGCAGTAATATAAAATACATGTAAATCATATAACATGTAAATAACCATAACACATCAATAAAACACTTACGACTTGATAAATCTGGAGTCTTCTAGTAATCCGAGTGTGCGCACGCAATTGATCCTTGATTGCAAGTTACTAGAACTTTGATGTACACCTCATTCGAACAATTAGGAAATTCGGTAGATGTTCGAGAGAATTTTGATTCTAGGTCTCTAAGACTTAAAATAATATATGAAATATTGTATATAGAATAATGAATTGAACCCCTATTTATAGCTGCGTTTTAGGTCTAAAACGCAGCTAGGGTTTCACGTAGGCCAGACCTAGAAAACGAGGCGTAGTGGGTTAGTCTGACCCACTGCCTTGGCAGCGCCGCAACTCAATAGGAGGCGTCACAGCGCTATGGCGTCGTGGCCCTCATCCAGTTTGGGACATCGTCTCATTTTTCATTTTAATTAAATCTGAAATCCAATATCGACCTAATTAAATTATCATTATTCATTCAAATATCTCGATCATAAATCAAACATTTATATTCTCTCATTACATCCTTAGATCGAAGGAACAATTGACATAGTATTACCCTACAAGCATTCACATATTGACACTAATCATATTAGGGTCTACACGGAACTCATAGACGACGCTGGAAGACGAACTCAATATGTGAAGTACATTTACACAAATCTGGTAAAGTGAACCTCTATGTGGGAAGATAAAATCATTTCATTCACAACACAGTCGATCAAGCTTAGGATTTGCCAAGTGTCTATCCAAATGACTTGATCATTATATCTCATCTATATTAGTTAACAACAAGACCATATCCTAGATATGTCTATTGCGTTGGCCAACGACTTAGTCAACCTAATATCACTGAGAAACTGAGTGCTATCTCGAATATATATTCGAGAAATGAATCCTAATCTTGGCTTAACTATCACCTTTAATCCACATCATAAAGTACCCAATACAAGTCGTATCTCAACATATAAGGCATTTGAGCTTAGGATGGGATCAAAATATATTACTTTGTAGACAAGATATGTATCGACCTCAAGTCTAAGGACTTATATATCCTACACGCTGATCATACTTTAGACATGTATAACAAACATTATATCAGCAGGGTATACCAATACTTCCAAAGTATCCATGTGTAAATCACGAGTATCTGTAACTCGTAGCAGGTGAGACATACTACATCCTCTAAGGAAATGATGCATACCACAGGTCAACTTATCACATATCATCGATATCCCATTCTCGATGATCATTAGTCGAGGCTATTTTAAGAGTTACATTATAATATTAATATCTCACACTATTAATAACAACGTAACCTCTATGGATGCATATTATAGAATATCATAAACAATCAACTAATAATTCAATAATTGCAAATGTCAAAATATTAATCTCCATTAATAATAATACGAATGTGTATAAAGTACATATGTCCTAATACAAATTGTCTCTAGGACATAAATATACTTTCAATCTCTCACTTGGCCTAGAGCCAATTTCCAACATATCTAATGTTCACATTCTCAAAATGACCATTATGCTTAACTAATCTTAATGGTTTAGTAAATGGGTCAGCTAGATTATCGTCTGTGGGAACATAGTCTAATCAAATCTCTTCAGTCTCCACCATTTCCCTGAGTATGTGTACTTTCTTGGTACATGCTTGTTTCTGATTGTTCATCTTGGTTCCTTAGCCTGTGCAATCGCACCAGTGTTGTCACAATAAATAGTTATTGGACAACTGGCACTCGGAACTACCCCTAGTTCCTTCAGGATTTCAGAAATTGCGACAACTTCTTTACGAGCTTCTGATGTAGCAATGTACTGAGCTTCTGTTGTCGAATCAATAATTGTAGTTTGTTTGTAACTTTTCCAGCTCACTGCTCCACCATTGAAAATGAACGTGTATCCATACTGAGATTTGAAGTCATCAAGATCCGTTTGGAAGCTAGCATCAGTGTACCCAGTAGCAGCTAGCTTTTCTTCCCCACCATAGACTAAGAAGTAATCTTTAGTTCGTCTAAGATACTTAAGAATACTCTTGACTGTTTTCCAGTGTTCTTTCCCAGGATTCTGCTGGAATTTGCAAGTCATACTAAGTGCAAAGACAACATCTGGCCTAGTACAGGTCATGACATATATGATCGATCATATAATCGAAGCATATAAGATCATTTTCATGCGCTCAAGTAATGGAATATGTAGACTGCGTTTCTTGGAATTTTCCATAGAAAAATGTCTAAGCATTTTGTCTATGTAAAATGACTGTGATAGCCCCAACAATCTATTAGGTCTATCTCTATAGATCCTAATCCCCAATGTAACAGGTTTCAGCTAAATTCTTCATCATGAAGGTACTGGACAACCACTCTTTGACTGACTGCAAGAGAGTCTTATTGTCTCCCATTATCAATATGTCATCCACATATATAATAATCAAGTGTATATGAAACAACCTGGAAGTAAATGTTCCAACTCCTCGAGGCTTGCTTAAGCCCATAAATGGACTTCTGTAGCTTGCATACAAAATTTGGTTTGGACTCCGATGAAAAACCCTCAGGTTGTTTCATATACACTTCCTCAACTATATTACCATTGAGGAAAGCATTTTTGATGTCCAACTTTCAAATGTCATAGTCATAATATGCAGCTATTGCAAGCAAAATTCGAATGGACTTAATCTTAGCAACATGTGAAAAAATTTCATCATAATCGACCCCATGCCATTGATTATAAACTTTAGCCACCAACCTTGCTTTATAAGTCTCTACCTTGTCAAATACATCGATCTTCTTCTTAAAGACCCATTTGCATCCTATGGGTTTAACCCCAACTGACAAATCAATCAAGTTCCACACTTAATTGATGTACATAGATTCCATCTCGGATTTCATGGCTTATTGACATCTCTTCGAATCAATGTCCAACATTACTTCACTATAGGTCACAGGCTCATCATTATCGAGAATCTCTATTTCACTGTGTGTTTCTACAAGTAGATTTAGTCTTTCAGGAGGACGATGGGTCCTAGTGGACCTACGGAGTTGATTGTTTTGTAGTTCATTGCTTGATATGTTCTGACTGTGAGAGGGTTCTTGTGTGTTAGTTAACCCACCAACTCGAGAGCTTTCAGGAATATCATTTCCATGTCTTTCCTGAATGGGAGGAGGTGCAACCATTGCATCTACTCCCAAGGGTTGTGTATGAGGATCTTGCATTTCTGCATTGTTCCTCGTAACACTCCCACTGAATTCTTGCATTGGTCATTCGTCAAGGATTCAACCTCTATGTTATCTCGTGGTTCTTGAATTTCTTCAAGTTCTATCTCTGTGCAACTCTGTTCCTTGTAGACATATTCTTCTTCAAGGAAAGTTGCATTCCTGGAAATAATGACCTTATATTCTCCAGGAAGATAGAAGTAGTATCCCTTAGTTTCCTTTGGATACCCCACGAAGTAATATTTCTCACTTTTGGATTCCAACTTGTCAGTGAGCATCTTCTTAACATATGCAGGACACCCCCAGGGTTTCATATAATTAAGAGTTGGCTTCTTGCCACACAATATCTCATAGGGTGTCTTTTCTACTGCATTGGAAGAAACCCTGTTCAGAACATATATTGAGGTTTGTATAGCATGTCCCTAAAGGTATGTCGGTAGAGTTGAGAAGCTCATCATGGATCGAACCATATCCAATAAGGTTTGGTTTCTCCATTCGGCAACACCATTCATCTGTGGTGTTCCAGGAGGTATCCATTCTGAATGGACTCCATGTAGCTTTAAGTAATCTAGAAACTCTTTGCTCAAGTATTCACCTCCTCGATCCGATCGAAGGGTCTTGATACTTGTTGCGAGTTATTTCTCCACTTCAGACTTATACTCCTTGAACTTTTCGAAGGCCTCAGATTCGTGTTTCATAAGATACACATATTCATACCTTGTCAAATCGTTAGTAAAAGTAATGAAGTAAGGGAAACATCCCCTAGCTTGATTTGAGAATGGTCCACATACATCAGTATGTACCAACTCAAGCACCTCCTTGGCTCGCACACCTTTTTCAGAAAGTGGCTTGTTGGTCATCTTACCTTTTAAATAGGATTCACAGCTACCATAAGACTCCAAGTCAAATGGTTCGAGGTAGTCAAGCTTCCTCAACCTCGCTATCCTTGTTTCATTGATATGACCAAGTCTACAATGTCATAGGTAGGTAGAGTTTCTATTATTTTTCTTAGCTCATTTATTTTGTAAATTGAATATTTCTCGACTACATTTTAGTGTATATAATCCATCCACAAGAGACGTAGTTCCATATATAATATTATCAAAAGACAGTACTTGACTGCCATTAGAAATACATGAGGAAAAACACATGTCCAAAATAGGGATATAAATGATATTCCTCGTTAACGAGGGTACATAGTAACAATCATTCAACACTAAACAATAGCCAGGAATGAGAGTTGTTTATAGACATATTTATTTCAATGACGTACATACCTTGTCCACCAGAGGCAGAAACACCTGGTGTTTTTCCTCCTCCTGGTGTTGTGCAATTCATCTTCCAATTCCCCTTCTTGTTACAGTTGAGGCATACATCCTTGGTCGGAATCACCTTCTTCTTCTTCACACATCCCTTAGGCTTCATAGCTGAGGGCGTAACAATTTCTTTGCCCTTCTTCTTTTGCCATTCCTTATCTTTCGGCTTGGGCCGGCTAGAAGAGCTCACCATGAGCACAACTTTTCCTTTGGTAGTTGAAGATTCAAAGGTCTTGATAATGTTGTTTTGTTCCGATAGAATCACATTTGTTCCATTCATATTGTAGTTAACAATAAAAATTTTGAACGAACGAGAGAGAGCTCAGGATGAGGGTGGAAGCGTCGTTATTCTACAACTTTATACCGATCGAGCCAGCCTTTCTATCGGTCCTATCATCTTCAACACATATTGAGACACTTGGGCCCCTTCAATTATCTTACATTTGAAGAGCTCTATTAACTATTCCATAGTCTGGGACTGAAAGTCATAGAAACTCTTCAAATGTTCAAGCATCTTGTTAGGGCCCATGTTTTCGTGTTATCTTTGAAGCTCCACTAACATGGAAGACAACATCACGCACTATGCTGAAGTGGCGTCATCTAGGTTCTTTTGGTAGGCCACCTTATCAAATGTGGCATATTCTGCAGAATCCTCGGCAGAGACTGTGGGGAATACATTGTCCAACACATATTCACTATTTTCTTGCCTTAGGACAATTCTCAGATTTCTAAGTCAGTCTAGATAGTTTGGTCCAGTGAGTTTGTTCATTTCCATCAGCATTTTCAATGATAAGCTCGACATTTTGATAATCTGAAGAGTTAGATAGACAGGAAACTCCAATCAAATTTATTTCCTATTATACACATTCGTTTAGGCTAATCAACATGGTCTTTTATTTAATTAACTCTCACTATTTTAACATACTTCTACGACCCCATGGTAGAATACAAACCTATATTAATTTAAAGTCATAATGGGCCAAGATCCAAGCCTATGTTATCTCCGCGTTTGCTTTGACTGATAACTTCAATAACACATTTTGGTAGGTTCTAAACCAATTGCAAAACTTATTTGCAGCACTTGGTTGATCAAATATTTAATTTAATCTTGCGTCCTTAGGTTAGTCCGACACTTTGACGCCAAGATTTATCTAAGCAAGTCAACCCCATTACACGACTGCGTTTATGTATCTAAGTAAATTTGACCTTTGTGAGCAAACACTTTGGTGTAAATACCCACAAAAGTTTATCATCTACTTTTACATTTAAACACATCTATGAAATAGTCCGAGTCCTCGTAGACTTACAACAAATGCTTTGTCATAAATACTCGTATCCCCGAAAAGGATTTTGCACTCTAACAATTATAATGGATGACACGTTCTAATTTGGACTTGTATTTAAAATTTGGAGAACATTTCAGTTTCGGGGATTTTAACCAAGATCAACAATTTATGTCATATCTAATACGACATCTTATTATGCAATTTCTAAAATACATTTAGTTGGGAACCATCAACCCATGATATAAGATGATTTGATCAATTACTAGACATCGCCTACCGAGACAGTTATAACGGACATTATGCTAATAATTACACATTAAAACATTTAGCATATAGTTTGTATATTACTCAATAATATACAATTAATAATAATCATGGGTTAATTTATTTAAACTCTAAAATTTAAGTCTAATCAAAACATTCCCTAAACATTTTCTGATTTAAAACAGATTTACTGGATATTTATGTAAATCCAAATTTTTAGAATTTACAGTTTAGTCCCTCAACAATTTAAAATTTTAATTTGAACCCCTTTAAATTCAGAAAATCTAATTTTAATTTTCATAAAATATTTTCAGATTTTAGGGACCTGTATGTAATTTCCAAAATTTAAAATTAATTACAGATTTGGCTCCAAGGACCAAAACTGTATTCAGAAACTTATTTTAATTACATATTTTCTCTAAAGGACCAAATATGCTTATTTGAAAAAGTTTTAATTTCAGATTCGGAAACTTTTTTAAACTTCAGAATCAGAATCTGAAACTTTGAAAATTTCAATTTCTGATTCCAGATTTTATTATTTATTTTCGGAGCCTCGGCGCCGCAACCCTAGTTGGGTGGTGTCGCGGCGTCCAAGAGGCAGTGTCTCAAAAATTAATTCAAGCCTTTCGGGATGAACAACGTCGCGATGCTCCAGAATGGAGCCGCGACGCCTAGTGAAACCCTAGGTGGCGTCGCGATGCTCCACCATGGAGCCGCGACACATCCTTCTCAGAAACACAAAATCTGCATTTTCGAAACCCTAAAACTGGTTCAGAGTCAGATTTGCAGATTCATCCTCGTTATCCTTCATTATCAAACAACACGCTAATCGACCATCATCCAATCCCTTCTCGTTCTCCACTTCAGTGCATCATTCTCGTAATGAACCAGTTATGCACATCCACTTAAAAGAGTTAGATTGGAATGACTTCCTCGATTATATCATTGTTTAATAGTTCGGGAGACGAGGATTATGCGTTCTTAAGATATTAGGTTTTCAAGCTTCAAAAGACATAAAATTTATATTTAAGCAATTTCTAACCCATATTATTATTAACGATTACTATATAATCACACAAAATAGCCCAGACTCTGATACCACTGTAGGGTTTTGTCGAGTTCGTGTACGCAGCGAAATTTAAAAATTTGTGTTTCAAACCCAACAAACGATGAACTGTTGGATGATTATGCAGTAATATAAAATATCTGAAAATCATATAACATGTAAAATAACCATAATACATCAATAGAACACTTACAGTTTGATAAATCTGGAGTCTTCTAGTAATCCGAGGGTGCGCACGCAATTGGTCCTTAATTGCAAGTTACTAGACCTCCGATGTACACCTCATTCAAACAACTAGGAAATTTGGTAGAGGTTCGAGAGAATTTTGATTCTAGGTCTCTAATACTTAGAATAATATATGAAATATTGTATATAGAATAATGAATTGAACCCCTTATTTATAGTTGTGTTTTAGGTCTAAAACGCAGCTAGGGTTTCACGTGAGCTAGGCTCAGAAAACGAGGCGCGATGGTCACCGATCGCTCACTTCCTTGGCGCACATGAAGTCAAATAGAGGCGCCACGCCTCTACGGGCACATGCCCTGTGTCCCAAGCGACATAACCCTCGTCCAGTTTGGGACGTCATCTCATTGTTCATTTTAATTAAATCAAATCTCCACTTAATTAAATAATCATTATTCATTCAAATGTCTCGATCATAAATCGAACATTTATATTCTCTCATTACATCCTTAGATCGAGGGAACAATTGATATAGTGTTAACGTACATGCCTTCACATATTGACACTAATCATATTAGGGTCTACACAGAACTAGACGGCGCCGGAAGACGAACTCAATATGTGAAGTACATTTACATGAATCTGGTAAACTGAACCTCTACGTGGGAAGATAAAATCCTTTCATTCACAACACAGTCGATCAAGCTTATAATTTGTCAAGTGTCTATCTAAATGTCTTGATCATTATATCTCATCTATATTAGTTCACAACAAGACCATATCCTAGATATGCCTATTGCGTCAATCTAATATTATTGAGAAACTGAGTGCTCTCTCGAATATACATTCGAGGAATGAATTCTAATCTTGGCTCAACTACCACCTTTAATCCACATCGTAATGTACCCAATACAAGTCGTATCTCAACCTATAAGGCATTTGAGCTTAGGACAGGATCAAAATATATTACTCTATAGATAAGGTGCGTATCGACCTCAAGTCTAAGGACTTTTATCTCCCACACGCTGATCATAGTTTAGACATGTATAACAAATAGTATATCAACAGGGTATACCAATACTTCCAAAGTATCCATGTGTCCATCACGAGTATCTGTAACTCGTAGCAGGTGAAACATACTACATCCTCTAAGGATGTGATGTAGACCACACGTCAACTTATCACATATCATCGATATCCCATTCTCGATGATCATTAGTCGAGACTATTTTAAGAGTTATGTTATAATATTAATATCTTACACTATTAATAACAACGTAACCTCTAGGGATGCATATTATAGAATATCATAAACAATCAGCTAATAATTCAATAATTGTAATTGCCAAAATATTAAGCTCCATTAATAATAATACGAATATTTATTAAGTACATTTGTCCTAATACAGATTATTTCTGGGACATAAATATACTTTCATCTTTGTCTGCCAAATCCCTTCATTTCCCTCCTATTGCTTTCCATTCAGTCTACATTGCCATGGTGGCAATAGAAAACTGGATCCACACCAGCTGAGTAGAAATTACCGATATCTTCACCATATGATGGGACACCATTACCCAAATATGAACCTCGCACTGTACCAGTCCAGGCGTGGATAACATTATGAGGAATGTTTTTAATAGTTCCCATCCCTGGAGTGGGATCAGTTCCTAGAGGGTAAGGATGACCAAAGAACAAAAATGTGCACAGAGCATTAGCTACTGTTTGATGGTACATATGAGTGAAGTTATTCAACATCCGCTGGAGTTGAGTTGTTTGGACCTCATGACCAAAAGAACCAAGATCCATTATGGTTCTGTTACAGTGATTTTAGTTACGTCTTGCGTCGTATAGTGAAGAGCCTTCAACATCGAACATGTGAGGCAATCGCATGCCCTTTAGATGGTCCCAATTCCAATATGGTAAAGCGAAAGTTGGATCATTAATGAGGGAACCCAAGATTCTCTCATAGAAGTACAAATACCATCTATGGAAAGAAAAGAAATGCCAAGTGAAGTGAACTTTCAACTCTTTGCCACCAATTTTGTAAACACCGTTGCAATATGCGCAATGGACATTGGCTTGTTGCTTGAAGCCAAGTTGATCGGATGGATCTTTGCCAAGTGCCCTAATTCCACTAGTGGCTAACTGGTACTTACCTATGTACTCCTCATCAACGACATGAGTAGGCGGACAGATACGGAGCATGGTGAATGAAGGGAACTTGTAATATAGAATTGTTAAACAGTGTCCGAAAATCTGAGCTTAGCGCCGCAGTTCTTGACCGTGAACAGTGTTTCGGTTTTGTGTATATTTGGTATATATTAGAATTAGTATTTTACCTTAATTACTATTGTAATATTACTATAATTGTATTGTAGTCTCCTTATAGAATAAGGTTTTAGATGTAAAGTAGGAATAAAAATCTCCTATTGTAACTTGTATATATATGTCTTTCATTAATAAGAATAATCAAGCGATTAATTCTTTCATGGTATCAAGAGTCTAGGTTATTTCACATTGCTTCCGCTCATCTCTTCTTCTCCTAGTTTGTCGTGAAAATCTCTCCATAAACCCGAGACACTTATCGGTTTTCTCCAACAAATTCCCTTCTCCGAATCTTATTGTTATATTTCCTATGACTGATAAGAATAATTTTCATCCTGCCCTCACATTTTCTAACATCAAGAGCGTTCTCCCTATCATTCTTGATCTAGAGAACGTCCAATATGGGACATGAGCAGAATTATTCAAGATTCATGTTATGACATATAAAGTTCTTCACCACATCATCCCACTACTCCTACGGGGGGTGAGACGACGTCTACGTCTACAACGGTTGTGCCCACTAAAGCAGCAGATCCTGACTTATGAGGTATGCTTGATGACAAGGTTCTCTAGTGGATTTATGCCACTATCTCTTTGGATCTTTTACAGACGATTATGGAACCTAACTCTACAGCTATGGCGGCGTGGAATCAATTATGTGACATCTTCCAAGATAACATTCATTCTCGCATTGTTATCCTTGAGCAGGAATTTTCTCAAGTTTCTATGGCGAATTTTCCAAATGTTTCTTCTTATTGCAAACACCTCAAGGACTTGACAGACCAACTTCACAAAGTGGGTTCTCCTGTTTCTAATAGTCGTCTAGTTCTTCAGAGATTTGCCCGTCTATCCGAGGCCTATACAGGGGTTGCTTCGGTTATTCGTCAAAGTAACCCCCTGCTGGAGTTCTATCAAGCCCGCTCCATGCTCACTTTGGAAGAAACGGGTTTGGCTAAAAGGGCATCGATCGGAGCAAATCTCGTCGCCATGATGACTGCTTCCAATTTTTCCCCTTTCAATCCAACCAACGTGACCCAAATCACAACAACGGGTGTGGTAAAAAGGGACAAAATCGGAAGAATAATGGCAAGAATCGCGGTGGCAACAACGGGGGCAACCGGCGGCAAGCGATTACGGGCCCGAGGGCCTGGGCGATGGCGATGGATTCGGTGCCTCACATCACCGCGGCTCGCATTCTGACCATTGCTCGGCCCTTCTGCCGCGGCTCGGCGCCTGCGTCGCGGCCTCTTCCAGTCGGACTCGGGGTTGAGACGGCGTATGAGCATCCCCAGCAGTCCAGTATACTTGGGCCTCGCCCCCTCATGCACACCATGCAATGGGCCCCACTCAGACCGATATTGAAGCAGCGATGCACACTCTTGGCTTGACTCAACCGGACCATAATTGGTACATGTACACAGGTGCCACTACCCACATGACATCCGACCAAGGTAAATCTATCGTCTTATTCCAATTTGAGCAGTAATCGTGGTATAATTATTGGTAATGACAGTTCTATTCCAATAACGGGTTATGGTAATAAAACTTTGTCCTCTCCTCATCCACCACTTGTCCTGAAACATATCATGCATGCCTCAAAATTGATTAAAAATTTGGGATTTGTCCGTAAATTCACCACTGATAATTGGGTCTATATTGATTTTGATCCTTTTGGGTTTTCTGTGAAGGATTTCAAGACGGGGAGTCCTCTCATGAGGTGTGACAGTAGGGGGGGTCTTTGTCCAATCACACCGAGTCTTAGCATCTCGCGTCAAGCTATCCATCCACTTTGCAGCTCTTGCTCCTTCCTTGTGGCATGCTCGTCTAGGTCATTCAGGGTCGTCAATTTTATCTGTTTTAGATAAAAATAAGTTTATTTCTTGTAAGGGTACGCGTAGTACTCCAAATTGTCAATCTTGTTCTTTAGGGAAAATTATTAAGTTACCATTTGTAGCCTCGAATTCTAATACTTCAATGTCATTTGACATTATTCATAGCGATTTATGGACATCTCCGGTTCTCAGTTCTATGGGTCATCGATATTATGTTTTATTCTTGGATGATTACTCTAAATTTTTATGGACGTTTCCAATTACGAAAAAATCAAAGTTTTTTCCATCTTCGTAAAATTTAGAGCTTTCATAAGAGCCTAATTCGAACGAGAAATTAAGAACATTCAATGTGATAATGGTAAAGAGTATGACAATGGGGAGTTTAGGAAGTTTTGTGCTCAAAATGGGATAAATTTTTATTTTTCTTGTCTTCATACGTCTTCACAAAATGGGAAAGGTGAACGAAAAATTCATACCATTAATAACATTATTCGAACTTTATTGGTTCATTCTTCCGTCCCTCCATTGTTTTGGCATCATGGCTACAAATGACTACTGATCTACTTAATATTATTCCCTCTAAAGGTTTGACATATTCCTCCCCTCTTCAAGTTTTATACAATAAGACTCCTACGTATTCTCATCTTACGGTCTTTAGATGCTTATCTTATCCACTGTTTCCATCCACCACAATCAACAAACTTCAGGCACATTCTACCCCGTGTGTGCTTTTGGGTTATCCGTCAAATAACTGTGGTTATAAATGTTTTGATTTGTCCTCTAAAGAATCATCATTAGTCGTCATGTTCTTTTTGATGAATCCCAATTTCCATTTTCTAAAGTAGAAAAACTCGTGCCTAGCTCATATGATTTTTTAGATGATGATGTCTCCCCCTATGTTCTCCATCATTTTTCAGATTTTTCAAAAAATACGTCGTCAGCGCCGCGACCCTTAGGGGAGACGCCGCGGCGCCTGCCATCTAGTGCACAAACAATTTTAAACCCGTCATTAGCGCCGCGACCCTTAGGGCACCAAAATTTCAGAGAGCTCTGCAGTTCTTCCAGCGCCGCGGCCCTCGCTCCCTGTGCCGCGACGCCTCCGACGGAAATTTCCGACACTTTCAAAAATTCTCAAAATTCACCCAATCCTGCCCAGAGTCATGGTCCAATCACTCGTAGTCAACAGGGTAATTTAAACCAAAAAGATATTTTAATTTGAATTTTAATGTTCTTAAATCACTCTTACCTCGTAATCTTGTGTCTGCCCCTAAATGACCCTAATTGGAAAATTGACATGATCGATGAATATAATACTCTTATTGATAATAAGACGTGGGAGTTGGTGCCCCGTCCATCTGGTGTTAATATTATTCGGCCTATGTGGATTTTTGCTCAAAAAGAGAATTCTAATGGTTCGTTTGCAAGGCATAAGGCTCATATTGTAGGTGATGGTAAGACTCAGCAGGTTGGTGTGAATTATGGTGAGACTTTTAGCCCGGTGGTCAAGCCAGCGACTATTCGTACTGTACTCAGCTTGACTCTTTCGAAATTATGGCCCATTCATCAGCTAGATGTGAATAATGAATTTTCTACATGGTGATGTTCATGAGACAGTGTATATGCATCAGCCCTTGGGGTTTAGGGATACTAGATATCCTAATCATGTCTGTTTATTGAGGAAGTCCTTGTATGGGCTTAAGCAGTCTCCACGGGCTTGGTATAAGAGGTTTGCTGACTATGTTTCGACTATGGGTTTCTCTCACAGCAGGTCTGATAACTCATTATTTATATATCGTCAGGGATCTTCCATGGCATACATTATATTATATATTGATGATATTATTTTGACTGCCTCTTCTGATGCTTTGCGAAAGTCTATTATGACAATGCTCAATTCTGAGTTTGCCATGAAGGACTTGGGCCCATTGAGTTACTTTTTGGGGATTGTTGTAACTCGTCATGCAGGTGGATTGTTCTAACCACAGAGGAAGTATGCAACATAGATCATTGAGAGGGCTTGGATGTCATCTTGTAAGTCCACTTCTACTCCAGTTGATACTACACCCAAGTTGGGTCTTGCGGTAGCTCTCACATGAGGATCCGACCATTATCGTAGTCTTGCGGCGCCGCCCGATTATCGGCGTTCACGCGCGACGATATTACATATGTCGTCTGCGGTGTGTTTGTTTATGCATGATCCCAGATTTGAACATATGAATGCGCTCAAATGCATTCTTAGGTACATTCAGGGAACACTTGAGTATGGCTTACATTTGTATCCTTCATCGACGTTTACACTAGTCTCCTATACAGATGATGATTGGGGTGGTTGTCCTAACACCATACGGTCTACATCTGGCTATTGCATATTTTTAGGTAATAACTTGGTCTCATGGTCTGTCAAACATCAATCCATGCTTTCACGTTCAAGTGTAGAGGCCGAGTATAGAAGGGTAGCCAATGTGGTTTCTGAGTCATGTTGGTTACGTAATCTACTGTTAGAGCTCCATTGTCTATTGACAAGGCTACCTTGGTGTATTGTGATAATATAAGTGACATCTACCTTTCTGATAATCCAGTTCAGCACCAGCATACTAAACACATAAAGATGGACATTCACTTTGTTCGAGAGAAGGTAGCTAAAGGACAAGTACGCGTCTGCCATGTCCCTTCTAGATATCAGATTGCAAACATCTTTACAAAGGGTCTTCCCTCAGTCCTTTTTGAATATTTAGAGACAGTCTCAGCGTACGAAGACCGCCCGCTATGACTGCGGGGGTGTGTTAAACACTGTCCAAAAATCTGAGCTCAGCACCGCGGCCCTTGACAGTGAACAGTGTTTCGGTTTTGTGTATATTTGGGTATATATTAGAATTAGTCTTATACGTTAATTACTATTGTAATATTATCATAATTGTATTGTAGTCTCCTTATAGAACATAGTTTTAGATGTAAAGTAGGAATATGATTTTCCTATTGTAACTTGTATATATATGCCTTTCATTAATAAGAATAATCAAGGGATTAATTCTTTCAAGAACTTTTTCCAAATCTTCTGGTTCAGGGGGACAACTAATGATACTTCTGAACTATCCGTTATCTGGGATCTACTACAAGATTTGAGATCAAGGGGTGGTATATGAGCAACAGTGGCTAATGGTGTGAGATTAGCAACACCATAGAGCCCTCCTAAACCAAGAAGCACATTTCTCCTATCAACACCTTCAAGGTTTTTGTCATGTTCGCCAGAGTTGTTGGCATTGCATGACACCTTGAAAATTTGGTTACGCCTTGCGTGGAGGAAAAGCTGAGATAGTTTTGCTGAAAAAGATGAGTTGGTAAAGGAAGAAGAGAGGGTTTTGTTGGTGCATAATGGCAGAGTAGTAGTAGTAGAAGATGATAAATAATATATTAATATTCTTCATATATTCTGTAATTATTATTTTGATGTAATTAAGTAAATTAGATATTTTCATACAATTAGGTTTGTAATTGTAAACACCTATATATATATTGCATTAATGAGAAGCCTCTAGACAAGGAAGAATTACACAATTCTACATGGTATCAGGAGCCAAACCTTAATCCCACTCCTACCCTAAAAGAAACCGGCAAACTGGCGCCCTCCTTCTTTTTGCAACGTCGAACATCCACTTTTCATGGATTTTTCTGATTGTTCCTCCTCCATCCACTATGTCACACATCCTCCCCCTCCCTCATCTTCTCCTGACACTTTTTATTCGACCTTTACCGTAACAAATATCAAGACCTTTATCCCTTTGGTTCTTGATCAAGATGATGGACAATATTGATCGTGGGTTGAACTATTTTAAATACATGCTTGTGCATAAAACATCCTTAATCATATCGATGCCACCATGCCTCGTCCACCCGACGTCGACAACCCGACGTGGAAGCGACTAAATGCAATTGTCAAATAATGAATATATGGCACCATATCCAAGGATTTACTTCATACTATTATGAAGAAATGTACTTCGGCTCACGAATTATGGACAAGGCTAGAGGAAATCTTCAAGACACCAACCACACACGTGACATGTATCTGGAGGAGCAATTTAATAATGTTACACCCCGGAAATTCCAGGATATGTTTATAAGAACGTACGTAAGAACTCAAAAATGTTAAGATTTAAGATGAGTAAAATTTATCGGAATTTTGGAATTTGTCGGAAAACGAAATATTGCGACAAACGGGAGGGCGACACGTGTCACCCCCCCTTATTGGTCTTGGATGAAAATGACATGGAGGAAATGGTCATTTGACCACGATTTAAAAGACCAAGTCTTGCAAAGGCAAGAGCTTGACATTGTTGACTAAGTCAAAATGCCACTTGGCTTGATCCTTGTGAAATGCATCCAAACCACCCATTTGTTCTAATCTAGACCTTCCATTTGGTTATATAAGCTCCTTAGTAGCAAGACAAGACTTAACACTTAGAAAATTTTCAAGAATTTTGAGAGAAACAAAAGGGTAGCTCTCGGCTTTACCTAGGGTTTGAAGGAAAAAATTTCAATTGTTGTTCAATAATCTCCCCACTTTAAACCAAGGTACCTAAGGGTATTGTAAGTGTATCTCAATAGAAAGATCCCGGAAAAATGGCGTTTTCGTATTAGTCGCAAGGCGGAAAGTTAAGGAGTTCTTCAACTTTGAAGTTGGAACTTGAAGATAAGTTCTTCATAAGCTTCTAAGGGTTGCTTGGAGTGGATTGGAACGTCGAAAGGAGGAGCTAAAATTGCTAAGGATCGACTTGTGATCTTGGATCATATTTGGGCTAATTGAGGTATAACCTTCATTTTACTTTTGTAATTGAAGATTTCATGTTATGATAAGTTATAAGTGATCATGTGATATGTGTTATGAAGTTTGATAAGTGTTATGGAAATTGGAAGCTCAAAATCCGAAAATGACATGTTTAGTCATTTGAAGTTGAATTACAATTTGGTCGTTTATTAGAATCGTCGCATGTTACTTACTTGAAGATTATAGTTGTTATAATCAATTGCGGCCTTATAATATGTTATATTAAACAACTTGGATTGAAAAGAAATTGGAAGAAGAATTGGTAATGATGCCCTAATTACCGAATTGACATTGTAGTTTAGACTAGTTTGTTATATATTGAGGGGCGGAATTTTACATGTCTTGATTAAGCGTGTAATCCCCTATTGTTAGCTACTTGTTGGGCCTTAAATGTGGTGTGTTTGGTTATTGAATTCGGCCTTGAAAAAGGTGGCAAAGTATGTAGAAACAAAGGAAGTGTTGTCCGATTTTCCGTAGAATTTAGGGACTTTGCACTTGGAATATTCTACGTTTGAAGTAAGAAGTTAATAGACGTATTATGGTCATTATAGGTTGACATACTACGTACGGCGAATTGGACTTAGCAAGTGGATTAAACCGAAGAGGTATGTGGAACTTTCTTATCTCTTGAGCATGAATAAGTTGTAAATGTATAGTGCGGTGAGCGTCTGAGATTTTTGACAATCTAGGTCCATTTGATATCCTTGGCTTATTTTAAGAATGTCCAAGTTGTTTGAGTTAGGGAATTAACTCACTTGTTAAATATTAAGGATATCTTGGTTTTCAAAAGTTAAGAGACTTAAGTATGTTGAAAGTATTATTGATACTTGTTTTGTTGGAAAGTTTAAGTCTCTTGGTTATAAAAAAGTATGTAAGTTGCTAATGTATAAAGCTAGTATAACAGCTTTATGGGAAGTTGGTTATAATAGCTTTATGGAATGTTAAAAAGAGTGGTTTACTCTAAGTAATTTAAGTATGTTAAATGACTTGAAATAACGAAAGGCAAATTGATTTAAGGGCATCAATTGCTTAAGGTTTTAAAAGAAAGAAGTCACTTGATTTAGAAGCCCGAAAGTGTATTTTTCTAAAAAGGTATTGTGACTTGTCTTAAAATGTAGTTATGACTTGATACTACGGTTATTAGTATCTTGGAAGTTTTTATATGAAAAAGAGTCATTTTTAAAAGAATAGAAGTACGTAGTACTTTGGGTTAAACTCCCGGATTTATAATGTCATGTTAGTGCCTTAAGTAAACTAAAATGAGAGTGTATGTGAACAAGAATAATAAGAAGTTAGGGGGATTCTTAACTTGCTTGTATATTGTATGATAGCCGGTTTTGTGCTAGTGGTATATTATTCATTCTGGTCATTCCGGGTTTGTGACATTTGCATATTAGTGGATTTGCTACCCACGATGCGAGGAATACCTCATGCGAGTCATGAGGGCTTATGCGGGTGAAATAGTCCCGTGCGGGCGGATCTGACTATCACGAGGAATACCTCATGCGAGTCCGTAAGGGCTTATGCGGGTGAAATAGTCCCATGCGAGGAATACCTCATGCGGGTCCACGCGATTTATGCGGGTGAAATAGTCCCAGGAGTAGGATTGCTTAATGATACTGCGGGCGGGTGGTCCTGCTTTAATCGTGAGCTTCCTATTTTATGTTGTAAGTATACCTTTGATTACTCTCATTGTTAGTAAGACATTGTGTACTGTTAATTGAGTTATCATACCTGTCTCCAGTTTTATTATAGACCTATGATTTAATTACAATACTTTCAGTTTCACATATTTGGTACGTATTTGTCTTGACCTCCTTGAAGTGCGTTAAATCTGTGAGTAAGTGCAGATTCTTGATCCTCGCTCTTAGGATCACCGTTCACCGTTGAAGCTCCTTTATTCGGAGGCTTATCCTGGTATTGTCGGTTGTTGTACATTCGGGGTATGGCGGGGCCCTGTTAATCGAGTTGTTATTCTTAAGTGCAGTAGTCACATTGTGGTTTGGGTTGTAAAGAAAAAAAATGTCTTTTTATTTGTATAGTTTACGAAGGTGGCCTTATCGGCCTTTGTTGCTATTTTATGCTTAAGCTTTTATCGATTGTGTATGTTCATTGCTATTCTCGATGTATCGAAAGGGTGCCTGAGTAGGGCACGATCGCGAGCCCTAGGTCGGGTCGTGACAAAAGTGGTATCGAGCGATTAGTCCTCGGAAAGTGTCTGACCGTGTCTAGTAAGTCTTGATTATCGGTGTGTTGTGCACCACATCTATAATCGGGAGGTGCAAGACATTTAGGATTAGTTTCCATTCTTCTCACTCTAAGATCGTGCGATAGATTTGTATGGTTAGGGTCGTCTCTCCCAACAAGTTATGATTGTTCATTTCTACGAGAAAGCGTGATGACCGGGAAAGATTATATGGATTGCGTATCCGGGTTAGTAATGTTTGTAGTTGGTATTGTGACATACAACTATACGGTTATGTATGAAATTGGTCGCGTGTTGCACAGAATGATTTTAGATTACCAGGATTTGGTAAGGACTAAATAAATACAGGGAAGGTATGAAACAGTTTAATGAATTCTCATCAAGGTTTTACGTGCTAATTTGAGATAATTAGGTGATGATGAGTTGTGTAAGAATGAAATGGACCCTTAAGAGGTTATAATTAAGGGACTAAATGGAAGACTATGTTAATAGGTTAAGCTACGTGGTATGATTAAGAGAATGGTACGGGTGAGATCCATATGGAGTAAGTATGGTTGTTATGGTAAAGACAACACGATTATAGTATATTGAGAAGTTTTTGTACCCGTTTACAGGGGGACTGATAAGTTAGGCTTGGAGCATGGAAATTGTGAGCCTAGGAATGTTGATAACCACCGAGACCTTAGATATATAAGGCCTTCTCGGGTAGTAAAAAGTTAATAAAGACCAAGGAAAAGAGTTAAATCGGCCGAGTGCAGTTGGGGACCTATTAAGGTCGCCCATAGCTTGAAATGAAACAGATCGGTTGGTAGTAATCCGCTACGTGGCAGTCACGAGGTGCAAGGCCCAAGTTTAGTTAATCATTTTACGGGTTTGTGGGCGTGTTCCACCGGTCAGTTGTGAGGCCGGAATGGGCCTTATATTGTTTAATTTAGTAACTCGAAGAGAGGAGGCGAATTAGTATGGAATTTATATGCGTATGCTAGTATAAGTTTGGAAGTACGGAAAGAAATGCGACCGGTGAAAAATAAAGCGACCAAGTGTAAAGCTGGAGCACGAATCCACGAGGACCTTTCGTGGTGACTACACCGTGAGTGTTGGGTGGTAGTGGCGGGTAGATAATTGCCGGTAACGATCTGATCGTTGGACCACAGCAGACCTAGAGTACATTATGGCGAGCATTGAGGTCATTATGAGGGCGGGCTAGTTGGCCTCTTGTTATGCCAACGTTATCGCGAGAGAGATTGGCTCGATTTGATTTACGTAGTGATTATCGGTGTAAAGGAAGAAGTGGTAGTAACGGTGAATTATCCTTCCTTCTTTGGCATCATTGTTTTCTTTTTAAGTCCGTGTGACTTGTTCACTGAGGTAAATTGTGCAGTAAGTAATAATTGAATTTGAAGGAATTTATGTTAAGTGCCCTTGGAGGTACTTGGAGTTGGTTTGGTGTGGCGGTCGGGGCCACGACGCCGGATAAGTTCGAGGATAGCGTAAGCAAAATAAGATAAGTAATGAGTGTGTGCGGAAAATAGAAGACATCGTGGTAGATTTTGAAAATCTATACGTTTAAGGTGGACTTGATGATTTAGATTTTGTTAGAGATAAGTTCTCTTCCCACGTAAAAGGGCGGTTTACGTATTATGGAGTGCGTGTACCCGTATTTGTTAGACGCAGGATATGAGTAGTAAGGTCTTGGTATCGTCGTACCATAGGTTACTGATTGTAGATAAGCGTGGGAAAAGTGTTGTGTTGGGGTAATTAAGAGCAGCGTCTGAATTGGTCGAGGAAGTATCGTAAAGATATAAATGCAGGTTGTACGCATGTATGAAACTGTACGATTATGAATCAAGATAGAAATACTTTTGATAATAATAAGCCTAAGGTAAGGATATGACCAGAATGATAAAAGAGCATACGACTATGGTCATGTAAGTTGCATGAGTTATGATTACCCCAGACTAGTGTAAAGACCATTAGTAAATAATGGGAAGTAAGAACATTTCGAGGAAATGTGGAAACACCTGGCTATTATCTCTACGAGCTGGGAGAGAATAATAGGATTGTTACTTGACGAGATCAAGGAAAACCTCTCCCCTAAATTGTGATTGACAGTAAGTCTTAGCCATGAGACAAGCAAAGGAATTAAGTCTAAGTTTAGTGACCAAGTTTGGTTGCAACAGAGAAAGGGAAACAGGAACCATAAGTGAGATTAAGGATACCCGAATATTTCACAGGAATGAGAAAGGCTTCCAGTTATTGGAAGATAAGTTGACTCGACTACATTTCTAACTCCTCCTGAAAGACTAGAGGGTTAGGTTATTATGATAGCACGTTGGGTGTTGGGCTAGGTTGTGTGCTGACGCAACCCGATAAGGATAGAGCCTATGTTTTCCCGGTAGTTAGAGAAGCAGAAAAGGAAATTACGCCATTTCCGATTTAGAGCTGGCAGCAGTTAAACCACGCCTTGAAGATTTGGGGGCATGACGTATATTTGGACTTCATGTGGATATTTGTGCAGACCACAAAAGCCTCCGATATATCTGCAGACTGAGGCAGTAGAATTTGTGACAACGACGGTGGTTAGAGTTATTCAAGGATTGTGATATCGATATCCTATACCACCGGGAAGGCGAGCGATTAAAGATACTCTTAGTCGCGGATCTAAGGGTAGTATACGATTAAGCGGCGGATAGGCGGGCGTGGTCCGTGAGATTCTTATTCTTGGTAGGGTTCGATTATTTGTTTCAAGGTTAATGAAGTTTAGATCAGGAGGTTCGGAGTCTTCCATCGTTGAGGAGGTAAAGAGCGGCATATGAGGATCTAGTGATGATCTGATATCGAGATCTGGCTCTCAGAAGAGAAGAGGCTGGTTTGAGTAGCAGGATGAGTCTTTGTGATATGAGGATAGATTGTGTGTACCGGTCTTTGCGGGACTAGTCGGCGAGTTTTAGGGAGGCATACAGTGCTTATTACTCAAATTGTTGAGTCGACTAAGTTGTGTCGTGACCTCGGATGTATGTATGGGTAAGATGGCCAGGAAAAGGGGCGTAGCGAGTTGTTGCTTAATATCCGAATTAGTAGCAGGTCATGGTTGAACACCAGAAGCCCAGTGGGTTATTACAGACGATTTAGACCCCGACTTAGACATGGGAGGTATTTAAAATGGATCTTGTTACAGAGTGACATCGTACTCAGAGGAAGTGCGACTCCCTGGGGGTCATGGTAAATAAATGTGAAACGATCGCGTTCTTAGGTTAGGACCACTTACTGGTGAGGTTCGTGCTAGCTTTTATAGCGAGGATTGTGAGGCGCGGGGTTCCTACGTTTATGATGTCGCACAGATGAGCTCGATTGAGATAACCACGGAGGTTTTGAGAAGGGTTTTAGGGACACAGTGAGTCTCGGTGTTGCATTACACCTCGGGCCAAGCGGGCGGAAGCGTACTACCCGTGCAACGAGGATAGGTTGCGGGCATGTGTTCTTGATTTCAGATATAGCCGGGAGGGTTAATTGCCTCTTGTTGTGTTACGTACGATAAAAGATACTCTTCCAGTATTCAGATGGCCCTGTATGAGGCCTTGTATGTAAGAAAGTGTAGATCGCCGGTTGGATGGTTCGACATAGGCGAGGTTCGATTATTTAGTCCGAACTTGATTCACGGGCATGGATAAGGCAAAGCTTATCCGGAAAGATTATTAGTAAGCTAGAGTCGTGAAGCGTTATGCAGATAATCGACGTTGACACATGGGGGTTCAGGTTGACATTTTTGTACGAGCATTGTTATGTGGCCACGTGTGGCATTATTGGTATGAAGGGGTGGTAAGGAGACTATGTGGCTATCTTTAAGTTTGACTCCCAAAAGAACATTCGGGGACGAATGTTTCTAAGGGGGGAAGAATGTTACACCCCGGAAATTCCAGGATATGTTTATAAGAACGTACGTAAGAACTCAAAAATGTTAAGATTTAAGATGAGTAAAATTTATCGGAATTTTGGAATTTGTCGGAAAATGAAATATTGCGACAAACGGGAGGGCGACACGTGTCACCCCCCCCCCCTTATTGGTCTTGGACGAAAATGACATGGAGGAAATGGTCATTTGACCACAATTTAAAAGACCAAGTCTTGCAAAGGCAAGAGCTTGACATTGTTGACTAAGTCAAATGCCACCTGGCTTGATCCTTGTGAAATGCATCCAAACCACCCATTTGTTCTAATCTAGACCTTCCATTTGGTATTATAAGCTCCTTAGTAGCAAGACAAGGCTTAACACTTAGAAAATTTTCAAGAATTTTGAGAGAAACAAAAGGGTAGCTCTCGGCTTTACCTAGGGTTTGAAGGAAAAAATTTCAATTGTTGTTCAATAATCTCCCCACTTTAAACCAAGGTACCTAAGGGTATTGTAAGTGTATCTCAATAGAAAGATCCCGGAAAAATGGCGTTTTCGTATTAGTCGCAAGGCGGAAAGTTAAGGAGTTCTTCAACTTTGAAGTTGGAACTTGAAGATAAGTTCTTCATAAGCTTCTAAGGGTTGCTTGGAGTGGATTGGAACGTCGAAAGGAGGAGCTAAAATTGCTAAGGATCGACTTGTGATCTTGGATCATATTTGGGCTAATTGAGGTATAACCTTCATTTTACTTTTGTAATTGAAGATTTCATGTTATGATAAGTTATAAGTGATCATGTGATATGTGTTATGAAGTTTGATAAGTGTTATGGAAATTGGAAGCTCAAATTTCGAAAATGACATGTTTAGTCATTTGAAATTGAATTACAATTTGGTCGTTTATTAGAATCGTCGCATGTTACTTACTTGAAGATTATAGTTGTTATAATCAATTGCGGCCTTATAACATGTTATACTAAACAACTTGGATTGAAAAGAAATTGGAAGAAGAATTGGTATTGTTGCCCTAATTGCCGAATTGACATTGTAGTTTAGACTAGTTTGTTATATATTGAGGGGCGGAATTTTACATGTCTTGATTAAGCGTGTAATCCCCTATTGTTAGCTACTTGTTGGGCCTTAAATGTGGCGTGTTTGGTTATTGAATTCGGCCTTGAAAAAGGTGGCAAAGTATGTAGAAACAAAGGAAGTGTTGTCCGATTTTCCGTAGAATTTAGGGACTTTGCACTTGGAATATTCTACGTTTGAAGTAAGAAGTTAATAGACGTATTATGGTCATTATAGGTTGACATACTACGTACGGCGAATTGGACTTAGCAAGTGGATTAAACCGAAGAGGTATGTGAAACTTTCTTATCTCTTGAACATGAATAAGTTGTAAATGTATAGTACGGTAGACGTACAAGATTTTTGACAATCTAGGTTCATTTGATATCCTTGGCTTATTTTAAGAATGTCCAAGTTGTTTGAGTTAGGGAATTAACTCACTTGTTAAATATTAAGGATATCTTGGTTTTCAAAAGTTAAGAGACTTAAGTATGTTGAAAGTATTATTGATACTTGTTTTGTTGGAAAGTTTAAGTCTCTTGGTTATAAAAAAGTATGTAAGTTGCTAATGTATAAAGCTAGTATAACGGCTTTATGGGAAGTTGGTTATAATAGCTTTATGGAATGTTAAAAAGAGTGGTTTACTCTAAGTAATTTAAGTATGTTAAATGACTTGAAATAACGAAAGGCAAATTGATTTAAGGGCATCAATTGCTTAAGGTTTTAAAAGAAAGAAGTCACTTGATTTAGAAGCCCGAAAGTGTATTTTTCTAAAAAGGTATTGTGACTTGTCTTAAAATGTAGTTATGACTTGATACTACGGTTATTAGTATCTTGGAAGTTTTTATATGAAAAAGAGTCATTTTTAAAAGAATAGAAGTACGTAGTACTTTGGGTTAAACTCCCGGATTTATAATGTCATGTTAGTGCCTTAAGTAAACTAAAATGAGAGTGTATGTGAACAAGAATAATAAGAAGTTAGGGGGATTCTTAACTTGCTTGTATATTGTATGATAGCCGGTTTTGTGCTAGTGGTATATTATTCATTACGGGGTCATTCCCCGGGTTTGTGACATTTGCATATTCCGTGGATTTGCTACCCACGATGCGAGGAATACCTCATGCGAGTCCGCAAGGGCTTATGCGGGTGAAATAGTCCCATGCGCAGATACGACCTATGCGAGAATACCTCACGCGAGTCCGTAAGGGCTTACGCGGGTGAAATAGTCCCACGCGAGGAATACCTCATGCGGGTCCACGCGATCTATGCGGTGAAATAGTCCCGGAGTAGGATTGCTTAATGACATCTGCGCGCGGTCCCGCTTTGATCGTGAGCTTCTATTTATGTTGTAAGTATACCTTTGATTACTCTCATCATAGTAAAGCACCGTATCGTTAATTGAGTTATCATACTGTCTCCGCTTTATTATAGACCTATAATTTAATTACGACTTCGCCATTTCACATATTTGGTACATGTTAGATCGACCTCCTTCGGGGCGCTGCTCATCTGCCGCAGTAGTACATGCGTCGATCCGCTCTTAGGATCATTGTTCACCGTTGAAGCTCCTTTATTTGAGGCTTATCCACGGTATTGTCGGTTGTTGTACATTCAGGGTATGGCGGGCCCCGTCACTTGAGTTGTTATTCTTAGAGGTCTGTGGTCACATTGTGGTTTGGGTTGTAAAGAAAAAAAATGTACTGTTTTATTTGTATAGTTTACGGAATGTGGCCTTATCGGCTAGCCTATTGCTATTT
The DNA here is from genome assembly GCA_029844215.1 of Przewalskia tangutica. Taxonomy (NCBI): domain Eukaryota; kingdom Viridiplantae; phylum Streptophyta; class Magnoliopsida; order Solanales; family Solanaceae; genus Przewalskia; species Przewalskia tangutica. The sequence continues at coordinate 134,488,947 of CM056718.1, read as the reverse complement.
TATGCTTAAGCTTTTTATCAGTTGTGTATGTTCACGCTATTCTCGACGATATCGAAAGCGGTGCCCAGTAGGGCACGATGCGAGCTCGGGTCGTGACAAATAACACCCGTTTTGAGAATTTATCTAATATATCTGCCTATTATAAACAATTGAAATTAGTTGCAGGCCAATTATCTAATGTTGTAAATCCAATTTCAGAAACAAAGATGGTTATGTAACTAATTAATGGTTTCTCAAAAGGTTAGTATGATACAATTGCGACAATGATCCAATAGGCTGATCCCTTTCCTAGTTTCAACTAGGGGTGGTGAGTGGGTCGGGGTCGGGGCTAGACCCGATGGGACTAGGGGTAAGGGCGGTACTGGTCCTCCGACGGGACTGAAGGGTTGGGATTAGCTGGATCTGCCGATGTCCCATCCCATTCTCGGTCCCATCGAAAAAGGAGACCGATCTCGGTGGGCCAGGGTCGGGCTGGGATCATATTTCCCGTTATTTTTTTGGTACTTAATTTTAAAAAATAACATATATAAATACTTCAATAATTGAAAAAGGTAGTGTAATAAAAACATCTCAAGGCTGTTTTTGTGCCTCTTATATTATTTAATAGAATTTTTTTTTTGCAATACAATTTCAAAATTACAACTTTGTGGTATTAAAGTTGCAAATTTTATGATAAAATTGCAATTAAAAAATTACATATTTAAAAAAATATTTTCTAATTTCTTCACAATGTCTTGCGGTTTTTCGGTTGGAATTGGAATTTGTTGGTCAAATTTGTCTACTCGCTTCCAGCTCCGTCGGATGAGATTTCGTTGTAGTTTAAATCATCTTCTTCGTTGATCTCTGGTTGACCGCACCTTCTACTCTCCGCTCTTATCCAATCTCTGAATAAAACTCAAATCTCCAAGCTATCTCCCGCCAATGAATTTATGTGCTCTCCTATTTTAAATCTTTTGGCAGAAAAAACACTTTTAGACGCTGTTGATGACACTTGAATGTTCAACACATTTCGGGTTATCTTTGATAGTGTCGGAAATGTCTTCTCATTTATTTAAGCAAGTCTTCACGTCCTTTTTCATTGAGAACTGCTTGGTATACTACAACACCCTGCAAAACAAAAACATCAAACTCGCTAATTTGATTAATAGTGGAACCACTAAACATTATATTTCTAAGGCTTTCAATACTAGCCGCAGAAAAAACATGTCTTTTATAAGGTTGTATTGAAGAAAAAGAAGAAGAAGATGGTATAGATATCGGTTGATTGCTAGCACTTTTTTGTTGGTAATGTGTATATACTTTTTTGCATTCATCGTGTATGCTAGACAAAACTTCTTCTTCAGTTGGTTCCTTAGGTGGTTGTTCATTTGGATTTTTTGGAGTTGGAGGTGGAAGTACTGCTATACAATCATAAATAGTTTCAATTAGTTCTTTACAATCGTCTATTTTAATAGTCGGGTTTAATACAACACCAATAATATAAATAGTGGGAATAGGAAAAAATTTGATAAACATTTTTAATAGGTGCCTTATAAGATGACTTTTCCATATGTTCACTAAGTAACAAAAATATTATAGCTATATAAAATAACATAGTTGAAATAGTAAAATAATATATACCAGAAAATGCTTTAGTTGCTTGAATTTTTTTTCTAAAAATATAATAAGTTTTGAATTTTTTTCCCAATCGTTATCTACAAGCATATCAGTTGGATTTCGATTATGAGCATTAAAAATAAAGTTATAGGCCTTCTATAATCATAAGCAACAAATAGTTGTTCATATAGAGAATTCCACCTAGTCGCTACTTCTTCAGGAATTATTCTATAAGGTAGTCCACAATCGTGACAAGTTTTTTTATATTCTTTTTTTCTTGTATTCTAGTACTTCTAAAAATAAAGTTTATAGCAAATTGTAATTTATTAAGAATGTTTTCAAAAAGTGATAGACCATCCTTTACAACTAAGTTATAAATATGACACGTATATTTTTTATGAAAATGATTTAAAAAAGATAGACTTAATAGGTCTTTTAAAAGTCTCACATCGTAATTATTAGAAGAAACATTATCTAACATAACAATCATTATTTTGTCAGTTATACCATAATAATCACAAACTTGATGAATATTTTCTGAAATAAAATTTACAGTGTCCCTATCATCAATATATCTATATGCTAAATACGTTTTGCATAAACCAATTATGATCTATCCAATGACATGTTACAGTTAAATAATCATTGTCGTTAATACTACGACCTATATCAGAAGTGATAGATACTTTGCCAGGAAAATGATTTAATGAATAACGTAAATATTATTGATATTCATTTGCAAATTTAAAATGTCACTCCTAGCGGTAGATCTAGGCAAACGGTTAAAAGGAGGATTATACATTTCTCCAATGTAATGAGTAAAATCATGAGAGGAGGGAAATGAAAAAGACCCTCCACCGCAACTAATTTTGCAATTGCTTCCCTATCTTTATGTTTATCGTATTTAGGACATAAAATTCCACCCGTCATCGGGGCGGAAAAAGCCCAGGTCCCGTCCCGATTTTGAGTCCCAACACTATTTTTTTATGGAGGATCGGGGCGGGACGAGGGTGGGGTCGGGTCAAAATCGGGCCTACTCGGCCCACTGGCCACCCTTAGTTCAACAAGGCCCATTCACGATTACTATTGGAGGAGACTATACATGTAAAATAAGACGAACATAATCAGAAGGCATTGGTATTTGATGCACCGCCGCTGACCATCGCTGCATCCACCGGACTACCGCAACATACGGACCACTAAAATCAGCATAGTGGATAAGACGGTGGCAGGGGTGAGACCGCGGCAATGGGTGTGGTGGCAGAGGATGAGATTGTGGAGGCTGGTCCAATTCAAGTGGATAGACACGGTAGGCCTAGTCCTCTTATTTTTGGGCCAGCCTAAAGTCGTGGACAACCCTCAGAAATCAGGCCTCTCCCGGCGCCTTACCCAACCACATCGACCCAGCATACGAGTTTGACACCGAGCATATTAAGCCCTCCTCCAGGCCACACCACATGGGTCAACATCGTAAGGCCCATTTCACTACAGCTCAACAACAACAACAATATCATGCATACGGTCTTATGACTCCTACCGAATTTAGTCAGGTCTACAACACTATGAATCTCCTACAGTCCGACGATGCCTGGTACATGGATACGGGTGTCATATCCTACCCCACTCGTGACTCTGGTAATCTCCCTCAACTATTTAATTTGAACAATCCTCAATTTATTTTGGTCGGAAATGGCAATCGCATTCCAATGCAAGGCTATGACGCCACTCAAACACAACTACCTCACCCTCCATTTACCCTAAAAATGTCCTATATGCTCCTAACATCATTAAAAACTTAATCTCTGTTAGGAAATTTGCTAGTGACAATTTTGTATCTATTGAGTTTGATCCTTTTAGTTTTTCTGTGAAGGACCTACGTACGGGGACAACTCTTACGATATGCAATAGTGTGAGGGGCGTATATCCTTTCTCATCCAATTTCTTTGCATGTGCCAATCCGCCAACCTCTCTACCTGCAATTTCTCCATCCTCTTGGCACATTAGACTAAGGCACCCGAGAACATCAATTTTTAATTTTTTTAGAAGTCAGAATTTAATTCGATGTTATAAAGGGAAATTTACCCACGCCTGCTACTCTTGTCCTTTATGAAAGTATGTTCGACTTCATTTTCAATCTTCATTAAGTGTAACTTTTTCTCTTTTCATGCGGATTTATGGACATCTCTCATTACTAGCAAACTGAGTCACAAATATTATTTGGTGTTTTGGGATGATTTCTCTCATTTTCTTTGGGTTATCCTCTAAAATATAAGTCCCAAGTTTACTCAATTTTTCTTAAATTTCAAGCATACCCAAAGGCTATACCCAAAAGTATATGGAGTGTAAGTTCAGTGACATGACACATGAGACAGATGTGGAAGTGAAGATTGAGGCACAAACTATACCCCAAAGAGGAAGGTTTAAGTATTTTGGTTTCATAATACAAGGTGAAAGAGAGATTGATGAGGATGTCGCACACCATATTGGAGCAGGGTGGATGAAATGGAGGCTCACCTCCGAAGTGTTGTGTGAAAAAAAGTTGTCGCCTAGACTAAAATGTAAGTTCTACAGACTGGTGGTTAGACCAGCGCTGTTGTATGGGGCAGAATGCTAGCCAGTGAATAACATTTACGTTCAAAAGATGAAGGTTGCGGAGATGAGGATGCTCAATTGGATATGTGGTCATACTAGAAAAGATATAATTAGAAACGAGGTTATACGGGAAAAGGTCGGAGTGACCTCCATGGAGGACAAAATGAGAGAAGCGAGATTGAAAGGATTCAGGCATATCAAGAGGATGTGTGAGGATGTACCAGTTAGGAGGTGTGAGAGATTGCCAATAGCAGGAGTTAGGAGAAGTAGAGGTAGACCGAAGAAGAACTGGAGGGAAATGATTAGACAGGACATGGCACAACTTCAGTTGACTGAGGACATGACCTAGATAAGAAGCTTTGGGGGTCGAGGATTAGGATAGAAGGTTAGTAGGTAGTTGAGTTTTGTCTCATTGTGTATGAGAGAGGTATGGATGAGCCTCTTCCTCTCCTTTTCTTGTAGTATTACTTCTCGCGTAGATCCATGATCTTATTTGTGTATTATTTTATGTTGTACTGTATTATTTTGTTATCTTTTTTCCTTGAATTTGAATTTGTGCATTGACTAAGTTTCTGTGTACATCCAACCCTCCCCATATCATATTTGTGTGAATACACTGGGTATGTTGTTGTACATATACTGTACGTATAAATTTTAGCGGCATATTTATACAAAAATTGAAGCACGTGAACTCACGGTCTCTCCATAAAATTAAATATTTAATTTTATGTATACGTTTTTTTTTAAAATTGATATAATATTATATGTTGACACCCATGCTACAAGAAAGTTAAATAGTGCACATGGATGAATGTTGAGTTATTTATCTAGAAGATTGGGGAATAATTCCCACCTAACACATTTTTTCGTTATGTTTTTAAGTGATGCATTCATATTCTATAATTTTTAGATTAGTTTGTGTATAATATACATATTTGTATAGATTTTACTATATTTAAGCTACTGCAATTAAGTGTGACCGAAGGTACAATGATTTGGAGTTATTCTTGTGGGTCATGCCGTCATGGCTTGCTGATTTCTGATTGATTGGGGCTTGGTGGGTTAGTTCTGGGCTTGGAAAGGGCCGATGGATTTGGGGTTTCTTGGCTGACTTCACGGGTAGAAGAAGAACACGGATTTACGCAGGATTCCTGAGGACACCTATTTAATTATTAGCTTTGTTAATAAAGTGTAAATAAAATTTATATCTTTGCAAGGAAATTTCTTTTACTTCTTCCTTCTTCTCCCCCTTCTCCCTTCCTCCCGTAGTTGTAATTGTGCGAGTATTATTCGATTAAGTTTATATTGTATATATCTAATAATTTGAATTAGTTTAATCGAAAAATTATTAAATATTTCAAAAGGTTACTCAATTATGAAATATTATATAGTAGCAAAATCATTCAACTTTGTTATGTGTCACTCAACCTAGGATTTTTCTCTTACAAAAACACTCAACCAACTTGTCCGCATATTTCGTTTAGACCTTCCAACCGAGACCCCTGTCTGAACCCTCGAATACAAGCTAAACTGTGCCATTTGAACACAAATTTGATAATTCCATATCATGTTTGGTGAGTGAACTTCACTTGTGGTTATATGAAAAAATAGACCAAAAAAAACAAGCCATAAATAAAAAAGGGCCCCTCTCATCTCTTTATCCTTAATTGTTTCCGTTGAAATTTTTGAAGAACCTAAATTACTCTTTTGTCATATTTGCCTGGAAAAAGGGAGTTTGTTCTTTCCTTTCTTCAGGTCCAATGACCACCACTCATCTCCTATTAACTCGATCCCAATTTGTAAAGAGAAATAATGGAAGACAAAATGAAGTCAGAGGGTATGTCGATGACTTCAAACCCCACCTACCCACCTACATATCAAAATGAAACTAAGAAGGGTATTTTAGTGATAATTTCAAAATACAATTAATTGTAAAATTTTACCCCCAAAATCAAAATTATTGTAACTCATAAATTAGTTTTTTCAATTAAAAAAATTAAAATCAAAATCAAACTAAAGCCAACTTTCTTGTATTATAGAATCACCCAGCCAACGAACGAAAACAAATGTCCCAACTATTTGAGGAGTAGAATTTTGCGCTTGACCGGTGAGTTGTCATGCTTATCCAGATCCTTTGTAATTTTTGCCTCCGGAGCGGGTTACCAAATCACTTCACCGGAGCTTCCTCGGAGCCCATCGCTTGCTGACTCGAGTATGACCTGTCACCATCGCTACGTGTCATCTCTTGAAACGTCTATTTGTGTTTACGGATACATGACCCAAAATGGTAATCGCGATGGATTTTTTGAGCTAAACTAGTAACGAGTGGCATGAATGAACATTTTTCTGTTGGCTCAATCGTATATTTGAGTCTTTTCCATTTTTTATATGATGAAAGTCATTTTTCATGAATTTGTTTTCATTTTTCACCGAAAATAATTTATATTTAGTCTTTTCTCTTTGTTCTTAAAAGTTTTGTTTTCTTTTTCTTTCACTTTTTAAGCTTAAACTCTTTCATTGGCTTCTATGCCATGTTAACTTTGCATGAACAATACTTTTTTTTTTAAGTTGATTGTTTCTAAAAGGTTAATGTGAGCCTAGATAGAGTATTCCACAAGTACTTATCCTAGTTCAGATAATAAAATAAAAATTGGAGCTAAATTTGAGCTGTGTTTGTGTATTTGGTCGAAGATATTCTTTCATATTCAATAATAAAATTTAAATTTCTTATTTTATCCTATAATATAATTTATAGTCACATAAATTTTGTTTTAGTAATTAACTTTAGTTTTATTACCAATCGAACTTTTTACAACACCTTTTGTTCCTTCCTACACCAAGTTGGACATCCCCAACCATAATGTTTTCCTACCTTCTACTGCTCCATACTATAATGCAATTACATTGGATAATAATTGAGTTTTTGCAATCTCTTGGATAGTCTATGAGATATACTACCTCTAGCAACCACCTCTTGTATGATCAACCTTACTATTTCCTCTTATTTCCTTTGGTTCTTTTGTAATATCACTATGTTCCTTTCTTGCCACACATGGTATACTTCCGCAGTTAAGGTCATTTTGTATATTGTTGCTTCTGCATTCTTTCATTTTTTTGTTCAATCATCCATTGCACTTATGTTGACCACCCTGCATGCTCTCCATCTATGTCTTGCCACTTAAGTAGCCCTTTCCTTATTTTTGCATTCCATGGGCATTGGAAGAACATATGCTCTATTGATTCCTCATCTTGTTGGTATATTGGGCATGTTTTTTCTTTTGTTCAATTACTCTAATGATCTTTTTTGGTATCAAGAACAATCATGACTAGTATATCTATATAGCAAACATAACTGACTTTATCAGTTGTAACCTTCCAGCATATGATAGCATTTTGCTGGTCCAGGCCTCCCTAGAATCCTGTCTATCAGTGGCTGGCATTGTATTATTGAGATTTTCTTTGAACTCATGGGTACTTCTAAGTATCTAATAGGCAGTTCCCCTTTTACCATTCCTGTTGTATCTAATATATGTTGTTGTATATTCATTGATACCCCTCCAAAGAATATACGTCTTTTTTGTACATTTGCATTAAGCTAAGAGGCTAGTGAGAATGTACTAAAACAGTGGAACATTTTTTGGATGGATTTGATATCTCCTCTAATGAACATCAACAAGTCATTTGCAAAACTTAACTGGGTGATTTTCAGTTTACCACACTTAGGATGGTATTTGAATTCTTTTTCATGTTCCAGTGTCTTGAGCAGTCTGCTTAGATACTCCATTGCCAGTCCAGTACAAACAGATATGGACATTGAATTGCCTTGTCTTAACCCTCTCTTTGTTGTGAATGGTGATGTAGGCACTCCATTAATCAGTATGGAATATGATACTGTTCTCAAACAACACATTATTCATTTCACAAACTTGTCTGGAAACTGTAAATTGATTAGTAACTGTTGCATATATATCCATTCCACTGTGTCATATGACTTTTGGATGTCTATCTACATCATACATCTTGGTGATATATTCTTCCTGTTGTATCCTTTTACTAGTTCATGGCTGAGTACTATGTTGTCTGATATTACTCTTTCTGGTATGAATGTTGCTTGGCTTGCATCCACCAAACTATCTAGCACCCTACTCATTCTACTAGTAAGGATCTTTGAAATGATTTTATATATCACAATAGAACATGAGATACATCTATATTATTTAATGGTTGTAGGGTGTTATACATTTGGGATTAGTGTCACAGCTGTGCAGTTCATTGGTTCATACATTTTTGTTGAGCTGAAGATTTCCTGAATAACTTGTGTGATTTCATCTCTTATAATGCTCCATGTTTTCTTGTAGAATACTGCTTCTCTGGTATTGTTCTCATCTGGCTTTGTAGTGTTTCTAATTTTTCTTTGTCTTTCTAAACTCTTAGAGAAGCAACGAGCGAGACTAGAAGAAGAGAGCTAAGAAGGGCGCGAAGTGTTACTTGTGCATACTCTTTCCTGTCTAACTGTTTGACTTGTATGTTTACTGCCTGCGGTTTCTTTCATACATTTTCCATGTTTTTTCTTCCAGTTTCTTCCATACTTGCTCAACTATTTTCAAAGTCTGGATGATCTTCTAGGCAATTTAGGAATTTAAAAGTCCTAGACACCCTCATACTAGGCTCCACTATGTCAATACATAGTGGTGAATGGTCAGATAGTGCAGGATCCAGAATAATTACCTCTAAATGAGTCCAGTTATTGACCCAGTGATTGTTAATGATTGCCCTGTCAATTCTACTATATACATGATTGTTTCTCCATGTAAATGTCCCCATACTTTTTTCATTTCGAGTAAGCCTGTGTTCTGCATAAATTCTTCAAAGTCTCTGATCTCCGCCTCTTGTACTTGTACCCCATTTCTTCTATCTTTTACTTTTAGTATTGCATTGAAATCCCCCATGATTAACCAAGGTTCATTCATGGTGCTGGCTATTTGCTTCAATCCTTCCCATAGTTGCAACATGTCAGTTATGGTATGTAATCCATAGATTGCAGTGAATCTGAACTCTATATTTACATTTACTAGTTTCACTCTCTCATGTATGAATTGCTCATGAGTGTGTGTAACTAGTATATCTACTGCTTTTGGATTCCAAAGTATTCATATCCTTCCTTTTTCTGAGTATTGGTAGTTGTATGGCCATTCCCAGTTTGGTACCACCTTTGTCACCACTTGTTTTGTTGTATTCTACTTCACTTTGTGTTATACTACTGCTATAATCTCCACTTTATTATGTACTATATATTTTTAACTCTTTCTGTTTATATACTTTATTCAATCCTCTTATGTTCCAAGTTACTAATCTCATTTAGATTATTGGTGGTGTTGTCTTCCCATTTCTCGCTCCCTTGTATCACACCCCCCCCCCCCCCTATTATATTCTTTTCCTTGCACTAATTGCCCACTTATCAATGGACTGAATATGTTTGCAGTACCAACCTGTTGTTCTTACCACATAAATATTTATCACTTATTTTAAATGATTTTTTAAATTTTACTTGTATTAAAATACACTTTCAGTCAGACACACCTCCAATGAGATGGAAAAAGTAGTTAAGGGAGTAGTACTCCCTATACTTCGCAGAAGAAACTGCAACTTTTATGAATTATCCCGTAGGATTTTGGCGTACGTATTGTCCATATACACGAGGTGCTAGATTGTCATGAATTTACAATCCATTTGTGGCGAAAGAAATAATCTATTGATTATTCTCATTAATGAAAGGGGTATATATACAAGTTACATATAGAAAAATTCTTTTCCTATTCTACATCTAAAACCTTATTCTATTTGGAGACTAACTATACAATTATGGTAAATTGTACAAGACTAATTAATGTACAATACTAATATACAATATTTACAAAATCTGCCCACACTCTTCCTTAGCCGAGATGGGCCCGAGACGGGATGCTTCTTTTTGGGCTTCCACTAATACATAAATACATACAATATACATGTATATTATGTGTATATTGTATGTATATTTAACACACACCCGCAGTCATAGCGGGCGGTCTTCGAACGTTGAGACTGTCCCTAAAATCTTAAAAAAGGATCGAGGGAAGACCCTTTGTAAAGATGTCTGCAATTTGATATCTGGAAGGGACATGACAGACACGTACTTGTCCACGAGCTACCTTTTCTCGAACAAAATGAATGTCCATCTCGATATGTTTAGTGCGCTGGTGCTGAACCGAATTACCAGAAAGATAGATGGCACTAACATTATCATAATAAATCAAGGTATCTTTCTCAATAAGACAATGAAGCTTTAAAAGAAGATTACGTAACCAACATGATTCAGATACCACATTGGCTACCCCTCGATTCAGACCAAGTTATTACCAAGAAACATACAATAGCCAGACGTAGACCGTCTGATGTCTGGACATCCTCCCCAATCAGCATCTGTATGCAAAACAATCGTAGATGTTGACGAAGGATATAAATGTAAGCAATAGTCAAGTGTCCCATAGATGTACCTAATAATGCATTTGAGTGCATTCATGTGCTCAACCTTGAGATCATGCATAAACAAACACACTTGTTGTATGGCATACGCAATATCTGGTCTCGTGAAAGTTAGATACTGAAGGGCACCTATCAGACTGCGATAACGGGTCGGATCCTCGTACTGGGAGCTAGCCGCAACACCCAAATTGGGTTTAGTATCAACTGGAGTGGAAGTGGACTTACAGGATGACATCTCAGCCCTCTCAATGATCTCAGCTGCATATTTTCTCTGTGATAAGAACAATCCACATGCATAACGAGTGACTGCAATCCCTAAAAAGTAACTCAAGGGCCCCAAATCATTCATGGCAAACTCAGAACTGAGCATTGTCATGATAGACTGTCGTAATGCATCAAAAGAGGCAGTAAATATAATATCATTCACATATAAGAGTATATAAGTCAATGAAGAACCCCGACGATATATGAACAATGAATTATCAGATCTGTTGTGAGAGAACCCAATAGTCGAAACATAGTCTGCAAACCTCTTATACCAATCTCGCAGGGAATACTTAAGCTCATATAAGGACTTCTTCAACAAACAGACATGATGAGGATATTTAGGATCCCTAAACCCCAAAGGTGATGCATATATACCGTCTCATTGAGCTCACCATGTAAGAAAACATCTTCACATCTAGCTGATGAATGAGTCATGCTTTTGAAAGATCCAAGCTGTGCAAATGGTAGCCGGCTTGACCACTGGGCTAAATGTCTCACCACAATCTACACCAACCTGCTGAGTCTTACCATCACCTACAAGACGAGCCTTATGCCTCGCAAATGAACCGTCAGAATTGTCTTTATGAGCAAAGATCCACATAGACCGAATAATATTAACACCAGATGGACGGGGCACTAACTCCCACGTCTTATTATCAATGAGAGCATTATATTCGTCAGTCATAGCAATCTTCCAATCTGGATCATTTAAAGCAGACACATGATTACGGGGTAGTTGTGATTTAAGAGTATTAAAATTTAAATTTAAATTTCTTTTTGGTTTAAAAATACCCCGTTGACTTCGGGTGACTGGACCATGACTCGGGCAGAATTGGGTGAATTTTGGGAAATTCTGGGACACGGGACGGGCTGGCCAGCAGGTAGTGGGCCTGCTAGCCCAGAACGAGACGCCGACATCGCTTGAGGCTGAGTAGTTCGATGATTGGATCGCCCAATATTTGAAATCGCCTTGATGGGATCGGGACATGGCCTTGGATGGACTTGTGGGACCAGCGGGTAGTGGGACCGCTGGAGAATTTGGGGTGTGGGACCTATCCGAAAAATGGTGAATAATATACGGGGATATATCATCATCCAAAAAATTATACGAACTAGACATGTGTTTACTATCCTTTGCAAATGGAAATTAAGATTCATAAAAAATTACATGACGACTAATAATGATTTTATTAGATGATAAATCAAAACATTTGTAACCACGATGATTACAAGAATAACCCAAAACACACACACGGGGTAGAACGGTCCTGAAGTCTGTTAATTATAGTAGACGAAAACAACGGATAACATAAGCACTCAAAGACCCTAAAATGTGAATACGAATGAGTCTTATGATATAAAATTTGAAGAGGGGACGAATATGTCAAACCTTTGGAAGGAAGAATGTTAAGAATATTTGTAGCCATTTGTAGGGTATGATACCAAAAAAATGGGGGTACAGAAGCATGAATCAGTAAAGTTCAGACAATGTTATTAATGGTACGAATTTTGCGTTCAGCTTTCTCATTTTGTGAAGACGTATGAGGACAAGAAAAATGAAAATTGATCCTATTATTTGCACAAAATTCCCGAAACAACCCATTGTCATATTCTTTTCAATTATCACATTGAATAGTTTTTTATTTTCCGTTCGAATTGAGTTCTAATGAATGCTCTAAATTTTAAGAAGATGGAAAAAACTTGAGATTTTTTCGCTATTGGAAAAGTCCATAAAAACTTAGAATAATCATCCAAAAATAGAACATAATACCGATGACCTAGAGAACTAAGAACATGAGACGTCTATAAATCACTATGAATAATATCAAATGACATTAAAGTATGAGAATTAGAGTCTACAAATGGCAACTTAATAATTTTTCCTAAATAACAAAATTGACAATTCAGAGTACTACGCGTACCCTTACAAGAAATAAGATTGTTTTTATCTAAGACTGACAAAATAGATGATCCTGAATGACCTAGACGGGCATGCCACAAGGAAAGAGCAAGAGCTGCAAAAGTTGAAGGCATTGCTTAACTCGAGAAACCGAGACTTTGTGTGATTGGATAAAGATCTCCCCTACTATCACACCTCATGAAAGGGTTCCCCATCTTGAAATCCTTCACATAAAACCCAAAAGGATCAAAATTAACATAAACTCAATTATCAGTTGTGAATTTACGGACATACACTAAATTTTTAATCAATTTTGGGGCATGAAGGTTATTTTTCAAGACAAGTGGTGGGTGGGGGAAGACAAAGTTTTATGACCATAACCACGAATTGAAATTGAATTACCATTACCAACAATTATACCACGATTGCTGTACAAATTGGAATAAGACGAGAGAGTACCTTGGTCGGATGTCATGTGGATAGTGGCACCGGTGTCCATGTACCAATTCTGGTCCAGATGAGTTAATTCTATCGTGTGCATCACAACTTCAATATATGTCGGAGTAGGGATATAAGTGGGGCCCTCAACCGTAAAGGCCTGTTGTGGTCGAGGCCCAAGCAGGATTGGACCTGGCCAAGGATCCGAGATGGGTTGGGTTGTTTCCATCGCCTTTGGAATTATGGCTCAGATCGGAATTGTTGCGCCCAACCGCCATGCCAACGCTGAATTTGTAGTGGCCAATCGCCAGCCGTTTATGGCGATAGGCCCAGGCGCCGCCACGGTGGTCCAGCTGGTCGAGACCCAGTGGCTTGTCCGCCGCCGCCGCTATTTCCACCAAGTCCCCCACCTTTATTTGTATTCTTGCGATTTTGACCGTTCTTCCCGCCATCATTGTTACATTTTGGTTTGAATTGTCATAAAATGCCAAAGAACTATTGGACGTGGCCATCATGGCGGAGTTAGCGCCGGTAGTCGCCTTCTTAGCCAAACCAACTTCTTCCAACGTGTGTATGGAGCAGGCTTGATAGAATTTTGGTAGAGGGTTACTTTGACGAAGGATCGAAGAAACGCCGTTATAAGCCTCAGACATGCCTACAACCATATGTAGAACGAGACGACTATTGCTAAGAGGAGCACCCACGTTGTGAAGTTGATCCGCCAAATTTTTGAGTCGTTTGCAATCAGATGAAACGTTCGGAAAATTCTCCATAGCGACTTGAGAAAATTTTTGTTCAAGGGTGACAATGCGGGAATGACTGTTATCCTGGAATATATCATGCAGTCTATTCCAAGCAGTCATAGCTGAAGAGTTAGGTTCCATAATCGTCTATAAGAGATCGAGGGAGATAGTGGCATAAATCCACTGGAGAACTTTTGCGTTAAGAGTAATCCATAATTTAGGATCTTCCTCTTTGGTAGACACACCCTCCGTATCAGGAGCCGGAGGGATTATGTGGTGAAGAACTTAATGTGTCAGTGCATAAATCTTGAATAACTCTGCCCACATCCCATATTGAACGTTTTCTAAGTCAAGAACAATATGAAGAATGCTCTTGATGTTAGAAAATGTTAGGGAATGATGAAACATGTTCTTATCAGTCATAGTGAATAGAACAAGAAACTTTGGAGAAGGGATTTTTGTTGGGGTGTTCTTGGGTTTTGGAAGAAAAACGAGGGGGGGGGGGGGGGGGGGTTAACGGATTATGAGAAAAAACAGAAAGTAGCGGAAGCAAGGAAAAAATAATCTAGACTTATGATACCATGAAAGAAATAACTCCTTGATTATTCTCATTAATGAAAGGGGTATATATACAAGTTATATATAGGAAAATTCATTACCTATTCTACATCTAAAACTCTATTCTATTTGGAGACTAACTATACAATTATGATAAAGTATTAAGGTACAATACTAATGTACAATATTTACCAAATCTGCCCACACTCTTCATTAGCCGAGATGGGCCCGAGACGGGCTGCTTCTTTTTGGGCTTCGACTAATACATAATATACATACAATATACATGTATATTATGTGTATATTTAACACGTGCATTGTACTATCGATATATATATATATATATATATATATATATATATATATATATATATATATATATATATATATATATATGGTATGTTGCAGTGGAGGAATTTTTTAAGGGTGTTCAAATTTAGAGAAGTAAATAATATTTTTAATGAATGATTGTAATAAAAAAATTATATCAAATTACATACTACTCCATTCGTTCCGAAAAGATTGGTACTTTTCAGTTTTCGAGAGTCAAACTTTTGAATTTGACCGTGTGTCAGAACATAGAATCTTTAAATTTTTTGAAATAAAATTTACATATTTGGAAACTATGTAAAACGTACTATAAGTCACCATAATTAATAATTTAAAATATTTAAAATATATCTGAAAAATTATTGATCAAAGAACAACTCGTTTGACTCTCGAAAAGCGAAAAGTGTCAATTTATTTAGAACAGAGGAAATAATATTTAATTAAAATAATAATTTTAAGGATTGTTTGTTTTTTTAAAAAAAAAATTCAGAGACAATTGAAAATTGGTATGGACACTTTTGTCTTTTGAAAGGGGAAGAAGTTGGCTCTGTGTGTTGTTTCTTCCCTAAATTAAAAAGGTTGGCAGGTAGTGGCTCTGTATATTGTTTCTTTCCAAAATTAAAAAAAGTTGTCAAGTCCCCTGATATGTTAGTCGGTTGATGGGTTCAGTCTTTAGTGGATTAGCGTCAAGCTTTTCTTTGTTTCGTTTCTGTATTCCTGCATGACCTAAATTTCAGGTATGTATTTGTTCACGGTTAAAATCAGTCTCAAATTAGTCATAGTTTCTTGGTTCTTGCCAAATATATATTGTATATTTGGTGATGGTAAAGGGTGGCAGTGAGACAGTGGGGTTGTCGATGGTGAGTTCGGGCAGTGGGGCAGTGAGAAAGTGATGGGGATAGTGGGCAGGGGGTGGTCGACGGTATCGGTGGGGTGGTTGACGGGTTGTGGGGCAGTGCCGGGGGAGATGACGGGGGCAGTGGGAATTGACCCGGACTACTAGCTCGATGGATTACATTTTTAATCAGAGGGGAAGTGTCTGAATCGTCAAGGAAGCCATAGTAAGTGACTTGAAATTTTATGACGTTTGCAAAAGGAAAAATGTTCTCCTCAAACGTGACATGACGAGAGACTAGAACTTTATTTGTGGACAAATCATAGCATAAATATCCCCTATGATTTGACGGGAAACCCAAAAAAATGTAAGGAGTGTTCCTAGGTGCTAATTTGTGCGGAGCCGTGGAGACGAGATTAAGGTAGCATAGACAACTAAAATTCCGAAGGTGGCCATAGGAAGGGATCCGACGGAATAGATTTTCGGTATGGGTTTTATTTTGAAGGGTATGTGTAGGTAATATATTGAGAATGTATGCTACCATGTGTAACGCGTAGACCTAAAAGAGAGGGGGAAGAGAAGCATGAAAGAGCATGGTACGAATCATATTTTGATGTGAGGTATGGGAGCACGAGAATCGAAATACCATGCAATTGTCCGCACAAAATTTATGAAATGAGGTATTCTCAAACGTATTATCTATCATGGTATCAGAAGCCAAACCCTAACACCCTCCCTACCCTAAATTCTATTCGGCCGCCGCCCCCTCTCGCTTTCCTTGCTTCTGCCGGCAACCCCCCAAACCCTAAAGCAATTTCACCGCCCCCTCTCTTTCCTTGCTTCCAGCGGCCACATGGCTTCTCCCGATTCCTCCTCCTTCCCACAAGACGTCACACATCCTCATTATCCCTCATCTCCCAGCATTTTTCATCCGACGTTTGTCGTGACGAACATCAAAAACTTTATCCCTTTGATTCTTGATCTGGATGGACAATACTCTTTGTGGGTAGAGTTATTTCAAACACATGTTTGTGCCTACAATGTTCTTGATCACATCGATGCCATCACACCCCGTTCGCCCGATGTCGACAACACAGCGTGGAAATGACTTGATGCAATTGTCAAGCAATAGATATATGACACCATATCCAAGGATCTACTTCATACTATTATGAAGACAACTGCTTCGGCTCACGAATTATGGACAAAGTTAGAAGAAATCTTTCAATACAACAAACATACATGTTCCATGTATCTGGAGGAATAATTTAATAGCACCCGTCTTGAAAATATTGCTAATATTTCCGACTATTGTAAACAATTGAAATTAGTTGCAGATCAACTATCTAATGTGGTCACTCCGATTTCAGAAACAAAGATGATTTTGCAACTAATTAATGGTTTGACAAAGAGTGAGTACGATACGCTTACAATGATGATCCAACAAGCGGATCCCCTCCCTAGTTTCAACAAGGCCCAATCACAATTACTGTTGGAGGAAACTAGGTGTGTCAAACAGGACGAACATAATCAGAAGGTGTTGGTGGTTGATACACCGGAGACCGCCACAACACCCACCAGACAACCGCCACACACGGATAGTAACACTCCGCGGGGTGGTCGAGACAGCGACAAAGGTTAGGGTCACAGCAGCAGATGAGATGGTAAAGGTAGAGGCTGCGGCCGAGGTAGCAATCCCGGTGGACAATCTCAGCAGGCACTATACCCATCCCACTGGGTCGGCCCAATGTTATGGTCGATGTTCGGAAGTTGGGCCTCACCATCTTCCATTACCCGAAGTCATCGACCCAAAGCAGTGGCCAGTGGTAGCAAGCCAGTATATTGGGCCCTCATCCAGGCCCATGCTAGGTGGGACCGACACAACATGTCCATGTATCGGTGGCCCAATAACAACAACAACCATACGACCTCCTTACCCCTATCTAAATGGGCAAGACCTACAACACTATGAATTTACAGCAGCTCGACGATGCCTGGTACATAGATACGGGCGTCACTTACCACCTCACTCGTAACTCTGGTAATCTTCCTCAACTATTTCACTTGAATAATTTTCAATTTAGTTTGATAAAAAATGACAATCACATTCCAATTCAAGGCTATGGAACCACTCAAACACCACAACATCACCCTTCTTTTTCCCTAAAAAATATCCTATATGTTCCTAACATCATTGAAAATTTAATCTATGTTATGAAATTTGCTAGTGACAATTATGTATCTATTGAGTTTGACCCTTTTGGGTTTTATGTGAAGGACCTACATACGGGGATAATTCTTACGATATGCAATAGTGTGGGGGACATCTATCATTTCTCATCCAATTTCGCCACAAGTGTCAATCCACATACCTCTCTAGTTGCAATCTCTCCATCAACTTGACACAGTAGACTTAGGCACCCGGGAGCACCAATTTTTAATTTTCTTAGAAGTCAAAATTTAATTTAATGTAATAAAGGGAGATTTCCCAAAATTTGATATTATTGTCCTTTAGGAAAGCATGTTAGACTTCATTTTAAATAATCTTTGAGTGTTACTTTTTCTCCATGTGACATCATTCATGCGGATTTATGAACATCTCTCATTACTAGCAAAGTGAGTCATAAATATTATTTGATATTGTTAGATGATTTCTCTCATTTTCTTTGGGTCTATTCGCTCAAATATAAGTCTCAAGTCTACTCCATTTTCTTGAATTTCGAACATACGTTGAAACATAATTTGAGAATGACATAAAATAGTTTCAATGTGACAATGGTTGTGAGTTTGACAATTTTCCATTTCATAAATTTTGTGCGGAAAATGGCCTGGTATTTCATTTCGTGCCCCCATACCTCACCTCAAAATGTTTAAGCCAAAAGAATCATACACACTATTAACAACATGATATGTACCATACTCTTTCATGCTTCTCTACCCTCTCCCTTTTGGGTCTACGCGTTACACATGGTAGTAGATATGGAAATTTTGTGGGGCGGGTGTGGGTACCCCCGCACCCGTACCCGCTAGAAAATTTTATATCTGTCACCTACCCGTCTCCCGTGGCGGGTACATTTTCAACATCCATACCCACCTAGGTGGGTATATTCTTAAATCTACACCTGCTCCACCACCCAAGTGGATATCCGCCACCCGCCAATACCCGGTGCAGTAATGACTAAGGTGAGTAGGGTTGTACAAATAAAATTATAATTGGCGGGTATAAAGCGGGCGGGTGGATTTGGAGCGGGCGGTTAGATGCGGTGCGGGGAGGCAGGTACGTGGAAGGTATTACTGCAAATCCACCACCTACTTGTACCCGCCTACTACCTGCCAAAGGTACACCCATATCCGCCTACTACCAGCCAAAGGTACACCCATATCCACATACTACTCACCAAATTTAAACCCATACCTACCAAAGTTATTCCTGTGTCAGTGTAAGTATGCCGAAGAGATTGTTTACATGGCTAAAATGGAAAACTGCAAGATCATGCCCACTCTAGTCGACTTGAAGTCGAAGCTTAGCACAGATGACGGAGATTCAGTGCTTGATCCTTCTTCTTATGGGAGTCTCGCTAGTGCGTTTCAATAACTTACCTTCACTAGGCCCGATATTTTCTACGTTGTTTAGCAGGTGTGTCTGTGCATACATGCTCCCAGGGAGCCTCACTCTATAGCTCTTAAACGTATCATTCGGTACGTTAAGGGTACTCTTAACTATGGGTTACATCTTTATCCATATGCACCGACCAGGCTGAATCATATACAGACGCCAATTGGGGCAGCTGTCCAGATACACGTCGATCTACTTCCAGCTATTGTGTATTTTTGGGTGATAACCTCATTTTGTGGGTAAGACTAGAAATACAACAACTAGGTGAATTCAACAATCTTTCCATCTACAAGTACAGTTCACAAGCATGCAACTCTCTATTTTTCCACTTGAATGTGCCTAAATTTATCTGCTGAAGAGGCGACATGAATATGCTATTACCCGGAAAGGCTTTACTATCACAAACACTGGATTATACAACTTTTACCATATTTACAAGCCAACAAGTGAGTTGGCTAAAAATTTGAAAATTAACAAACTGGAAGAAAATCCAGCAAAGCTCTAAGTGGCATATTGAGCCTCAACTCTGGAAAATCCATCAAGCGTGTATCATCTGCGCATTTACAGAGAAAGAAACAGTAAGAAAAGGAATAGCGAATGATTAGTGACGAGAATTTTTCCCTAACATAATAGAAAGAGTATAATGTTTACTGCACAGCGACAAACTGAAAACTACCTTGCTAACAATGGAAAGGACTTACCACTAGATAGGTAGTACTAACTGCGTAATCAACCAAAAGGACCTCATGATATCAAATTTACATTCACATGAACATGCATTGAAGAGGAATGAACTAGACATACACGTAAAAATGCTAGTGACTCTGTTTATTTTTTAAACGGGAGAACTTTGTGTGAGTTACAATGGTCGATACAAAAAATGAGAAGTAAGTAACAAAAATAAAGATTACAATCTGAACAAAATGAACTACTAAAAATGATTTGCTGAGTCGGGTGTTAGCGCCCTGTTCTTAAGACAATATTTCTCCGCATGTATTCTTTTACGGTGATTGGCAACTAGTCTCCCGAGATAAAACAACAATAAATAATTGAGCAAAGGAGACTCAAATGTTTACTAAAAAGAAGAGTCTTTTGAGTGTATGAAAGAAATCTAGAGAAGAAGAAGTGTTCAATTTTTTTTGAAGTTTTGTGTGTTCTTCAATTGAGTCTAATGCCTCAATTTATAGTGTGTGTAAGATGATCTATCATCTAGCCAACTAACGACAATCAAAGAGATTGTTTACAGGGCTAAAATAGTAAACTGCAAGATCATGCTCACTCCAGTCGACTCGAAGTTGAAGCTTAGCACATATGACGGAGATCCGGTGCTTGATCCTTCTCTTTATGGGAGTCTCGCTGGTGCTCTTCAATATCTTACATTCATTAGGCCCGATGTTTTCTATGTTGTTCAGCAGGTGTGTCTGTGCATGCATGCTCCCAGGGAGCCTCACTTTACAGCTCTTAAAAGTATCATTCGGTACGTTAAGTGTACTCTTAACTATGGGTTACATCTTTATCCATATGCACCGACCAGGCTGAATCATATACGGACGTCGATTGGGGCAGCTGTCCAGATACACGTCGATCTACTTCCGGCTATTGTGTTTTTGGTGATAACCTCATCTTGTGGTCTGCCAAACGGCAAGCCACACTTTCTCGTTCGAGTGCAAAAGCAGAATATAGAGGCATTGCGAACGTTGTTACCGAGATTTGTTGGCTCATAAACCTCATTCTAGAGCTTCATTGTCCCTTACGTAGGGCATCTATTGTCTATTGTGATAATATATCTGATGTCTACTTGTCCAATAGCCTTGTTCAGCATCAGCGAACCAAACATATTGAGATGTATATTCATTTTGTTCATGAGAAGGTTGTCATGGGCAATGTTAGGGTGTTACATGTTCCTTCCTCATATCAGTACACATATATATTTACTAAGAGACTTCATCATCAATTGTTCTTTGACTTCAGATTCAATCTGAGCATTCGATTTCCTCCCGCTCCGACTCGGGGGGTGTGATAGAAAATACGTGAATATTCTTCATATATTATGTAATTATTAATTTGGTGTAATTATATAAAGTAGATATTCTCATAAAATTAGGATTACAATTATAAACTCTATATATATATATATATATATTGTATTATTGAAAAGACACGTCTCAAATTAGTAGTAGTTTCTTGGTTCTTGCCAAATATATAATATATTACTTGCTATGAGTTTGGTCATTAATTTAAACGTGCTATTTGTATACAAGAAATGGCATGTTACGTTACGCATGAGAATTGAGTTTAGAGCAGGAAATACTATTTTAAGTTTGATATACACTAAAGTTATTCACATATTCTACTTAAACACTTCAATTAAAATTCATCACCACCACCATCTCCTTTTACTTCAGATCTGGAAACGCCATCACCATTACAATTTACTTTTTTTGAATCTGAGATCTCCATTCTTGCTGATTTATGAGCTTTATTTTTATTTTTTTAAGATTTACGTGTTAGTTTAGATTAACAGAAGAAGGAAAATATATGCTATGAAAGAAGAAGAAGCGATGTGTTATTAATAGATTTTAAGGTTTAAATTGATTTTTAAATTTTCAGTTCGTCGGCGATGGTGGCGGGGAAGGGTTTCGTGGGTTTAGAGAATAGGTTTTTGATTTTACTTTTTTCTTCTCTCATAATACATTTTTTAATCATTATTAAGGACTCAAATGCCACGTGTTCATATTTAATTCGTCACTTTGCCACGTCATTGGCTGGTGTCTTACACATACTTTCGTTTTTGGCCGATTATGCAAAAAGTGTTTAATATGTATAAGTTTGAATTGATGTGTCTAATTGGATTTTGGATCGGATTCGAATTTGCAACTTCGAATTTTTGAATATTCGAAAATCGAATTTCTTCTACCTTATGTTTAGGTTACCCCACTATTCATTAATATATTAGTGTATTATACCGTACTTATTATGTATCAAACCCTATTTTAAAAAATTACTAAATTCAATATGTTTGAATTTGTTAATTTTAAAGATGACAATTTTTTTTATTGTTCGTATATATTTTATGTATGAGATGATTTTACTAAATTGAACTTGTTAATTCACCGGACCAGTGCTTCTGTTGCATCTTTCACAATAATTTTTGTCACGATCCAAATCAGAGGGCCGCGACGGGCACCCAGATCCAATCCACCGGGCACCCCTGATCATACAATCCATACTTAACTATATATATATACATCAAGGCCGATAAGGCCATGTATTACAATTAACCATAGGACATTTATCTACAAGCCTCTAATAGTATAACATACCACAATCAGACTGCAACTCTGAAATAAGTAGAGTGCTCTCACACAGCTGAACCAGCAATATCCTAGCACAATCTATCACCCTCTTAGTATGAACCTGCGGGCATAAAAGGCAGCGTCCCCCCGGCAAGGGGAACATCAATACGACTGATGTACTGAGTATGTCAGACATAAGAAATAACATAACAGAGATGTATCATAATCTGAAACAGAAACACTGACCAACAATACATTCCTCTGAGAGCCCTAGTACATATGTCCAAATTTTATGCAATACCAATGGCCACACATGTGTCTTTCTTTTTATAAGAGCCTCTGTGGGTATAATATACATAAATGTCATGCATGATGCAAATGTGGTATACTATCTATTTCCCATAACCGCCACACTGACTTTCGGTTATATTGGAATCCTACCTTTTGATAACCGCCACACAGGCTTTCAGGCAAATCGTAACCGCCACACAGGCTTTCGATTATACCATATAAGCTATGATGACTTTAATATTGGTCTTTTAGGGCTCCTTTGTGATAATCTGTACCAGCTGCAGGTGGTGTGTGTATATAACACCTTTGCCTCTTTTTCCATATATATATATATATATATATATATATATATTACACAGATAGTAATGTGCATAGCACAAGTGGTCTAGGGTAATATGTGAATGCAATGCAAATGAAATGCATGAATGGTAACACCATAGTCCAACCCCAACAGGTGACATATTACCTTTGTACCCTTTAATGACACTGGATATTATTATCTTTTTCATATGCCTCATTAAGGACTTAGAAACAATTTAGAAATGCTTTCGGCATAGAATAAAAAACATGAACACCCTTAACTACTAACTGACTAAGAGTAGAGTACATTATGGAGTAACATGGCGATTACGTTTGTCCACAAAATTATGCCAAAAGAAAGGAATGAATTGTCTTAACATACCTTGTCGTCGAAAATACTCTACTTTCCACGGATCCTTGTAAGCTCTAAGAATGATTATCTACACCCTAAGAATGATTTGAACCACAAAAGCGAATTAATATACTAATAACAGATTTTTATTGAGTCATTCTATCGAATTTCTTATACGCGTAGAACCTATGTTTCTTCTTTGTAGAAACCTATATATGTAGCACAACATCTAGCTTTATTAACCCTTCTCTTTACTGCTACATACCCAAACAATTCAGCAATTTCACATGCAACTTCTAATTTCATATCAACAACCCCAATAATACCCAACTAACCTTGTATTATCGTTAATCATCTTAGAATTAGTAAGAATCATGTTCTATACTTCATATAAGCTTAGAAATAAGAATCCTTACCTCAGTCAGTCGCAGCGACGAAAATCGTCAAAAAAGCTTTCGCCGACGCTGGTTTCCGATAAGCAGAATCGGAACCTCAAAAATGAATTTGGTTAGCACTTCTTCGAGGCTCAAAGTTTGTTTGATTTCGAGTCTTCAAGCTTGTCTCTAGGGTCCTAATTCATCGGAACAAGGTTCATGGTACCCTGACAATTCCTCTTCTGCGCGAGTAGAAGCTTGCAGAAATCCCCAATTCGATCGAGAATTTCTCAGGGTTACCAACTGAGCTTCACTCTTCAACCTAGAGGGGTAACAATTCCCTTTCCAGTGGACGATTTCTACAACAATCTTGAAGAGATGAAAGAATTTTGAAGAAATGAAAGAGAATTGTAAGAGATGAAGTAGTTTATTACCTTCTGCTCCCAGCACCAACATAAATGACTTAGTCACTACATTATTGTCTTATAAGACAACACGTATGTTTCCCCCAAAATAGGCCATCCGCTTATAATTAATTAATCTCACAATTAATTAATTATACACACAAATAATTCCTGATCCCAATTTACTTAAATCCTGACGACTTATAAAACCTTCTTTTACTCAATGTCATAATTCTTATAATATGACACTAGTTCGTATCCTCTTTGGGGACATACAATTATTATTATTAATCCCCGTCGTCATACTTTGTTAAATCCAAATTATTTTGGGATCACATCCTTTTATATACTAATTTCCTTATTAGTATATGTAAGTACAACATAAATTCCCCGGGTTCGGGTCCACTTGCCCATGTCTATGTGCTCAAACCATTATCCGAAAATATGAGGTGTTACAATTTTATTGCTTGTATGAGTACTTTATTTATATGATTGTGATAGCAACGAGGAACTATATATTACTGCAATTTGGTATAAATATTTAATTTTTCATTTTGTAAGAGGAGAAGAAGAAGAAATTCAACTTATAGGCCGAACCAAAAATTTGAATTATCCAAATCAATTTATCCGAAATTGAACTTAAAAAATTAGATTCAAATACAAATACTATAGGATTCGGATTACATGTTGTGAAATTCGAAAACAGAAATGATAATCTGAAATGTACTAAACCCGATTCAAACCGACCGATGAACAAGCCTTGGTGTACTAATACAACATTCGTTTGGTGTTTCAGGGGGAAAAAGTTTGTGTTGCCATTTACCATGCAGGTTAATAGAACAGATTTAAGATTTGAAATTTGTAGATTTTACAACGCGTTGAGATCGAAATAAAATGACGTCATGCGGAAGCTAATAATTGCAAATCTTAACGGCGATAAATCTGATGACAAACTATACTAAAAGAAACATAATATTTAATATGATTTGGTCAAGTAAACTACATATTGAAAAACTAATATAAAAGAAAATCATAAAAACTATTAGGATAAAAATCCCCCCCCCCCCTAAATAAAATTCATTAATGACTACATTGTGGATGCTAGTGTGTTGTGTTGCGAATAACAAATCTTCAATTTATAGAAGTCCAAACATTTGCTCCAAGAAAAGGTTACTCAAATATGAAAGATTTATATTTTTCTTTTGGGAAAAGAAAAATCAATTACAGTTTACTCTTTGCCCTTTCTTCGAGAAAAGGTAAAATTCAAACATGGTACGAAAATTAGAGCAAAACCCTAACACGTCGATCTCAAATTAATAAAGTATTATAATAATAATAATTGTGTTCACAGTCAATTTTTTATAAATATTTAATGTATTCTTAGTATACATATAGAATAAGCCGAATAAAAGCTATCGAGTTCAAGTGAATCCCGTAATTGTGTCTTTGCATTTGCCCATGTGCACATACTTAGGTTATTGATATAAAACTCCTGCATAAATATTATATGCATAACTTAATTATGTTGGTTATGTATGTATTATCCTTTTAAGATATAATGTAAAATAAGGGTTGTATGTTTAAAATGGATTACCTAGATAAGAGCGATTAATGTGTGAATTAAACTAGGGTTGACCAGTGGGTCGACGACCGCCTGGCCCCGCCCGATCCCGCCCACCCTTTAAAAAAATCGACACGGGACTCAACCCGGATGGGATACGCCACGCCCCGTCTGCCCGCCAATCCGCCAGTCCCCACCCGCCCGCCCCGCCCGAAATCCCTTTGCAGAAATAACCGTTGCACCAACAACCATTTTACATTTTGGCCGTTGTGCAGCGATAATTTTTGGCCTCCACCCTCCCCCAACCCCCTACCCCCTTTATATTTATTTTTAACCCCTAAGTTATTATAATTATACTTTAACCCAATTTTCCAACTATAAATACCTCATTTTCTCACAAATCTTTCTCACAAATCTTCCTACAATCTCTCAATCAATCTCTCTACAAGTCTACATTGTCTACTAAATATTCAATTTTATTTATTCATTTGGGAGTGATGTTGGCAACTAGCTTGAGGATCATCCATCGAGCAAAGTTTCAATTTTCAACCTCTCGATTACACGTCGACGTTATGTCGTCGTTTGGTACATTCGTTCCTTCATTAAATTATTATTGTTTCTTCATTTTATTTAGCGCACTTAATTTCATTATCTTTAATTATTTATTTTCATAATTATAATAAAAGGATTTAAACGTATGATTACGGGTAAGGTAAGGGTACTTCTACTAGTAGGGGTAATAAGGGTAAGGATACTTCTTCTAGTTCTAGTCATCATATTCCTAGACAAGATCCTATTCCTAGACAAGATGATATTATTGATATTGAAATTTTTCCTGAAGTACCATATGATTTAGATAATGAGATATTTTCTGGAACTCAACAAGACTTTAATTTAGAAGATGATCTAGATGATGACACACCCACTAATGTAGATGACACACCCACCCACTAATGTGCCTTCAATTGAAATGTCTCTTATTCCCCCTAGTATGAGACGAGGTCCAGCAAAACGACCATTAAAATCAGATGCATGACAATTTTTTATTAGGAACGTAGCGAATCAAGTAGCTATATGTAAAATTTGGTTTTTAGTTTTAAAACTGGACAAGGTCATGGTGGGACCCAACTAGGTATGCCCAATACGAGGCTAAAAAAAAGGGTGTGCAAGCGCCCTCTCCGTCAGGAAAAGGTTCACATACTGTTCTGGACCAAGTACATGGTCAAATTAACCCTGCGACAGTGGGAATTGTAGGCCCTAAATACAATAAACATAGAGATGGGGAAGCACTAGCAAAATTAGTTGTTGTGGAGAGTTTTCCTTTTTAATTTCCTGAATCTCCTGATTTTATTCATTACATTAGAGAAATGTATAATCTTGTTTACAAAGGTTTTCCTAGATCAACAGTTAAAAGAGATGTATTTGAATTTGCACACGAATATCAACAATATTTACGTTATTCATTATATCATTTTCCTGACTGTATCTATTATGTCTGATATAGGCCGTAATACTAACAGTCATGATTATTTAACTGTAACATGTCATTGGATAAATTATAAATGGTCTATGCTAAAATATATTTTAGCGTATATATATATATAGATGATAGACACACTAGTAATTTTATTGCAGATAATATTTATTCTGTTTTCCATTATTATGTCATAACTGATAAAATTATGACCATTACATTAGATAACACTTCTTCTAATAATTATGCTATTAATATTTTTAAAAATAATTTAACTCCATCTTTTCGAGATCATTTTCATATAAGATGTGCGTATCATATATATAATTTAGTTGTAAAAGATGGTCTATCACTTTTTATATACATTCTTAATAAAATACAATTTGCTATAAACTATATATTTTTAAATAATAGAATACACCGAAAAAGAAATATAAAAAAACTTATCACGATTGCCAACTACCTTATAGAAAAATTTCCGAAGAAGTACCCACTAGGTGGAATTCTTTGTACCATCAACTAATTGTTGTTTATGACTATAGAAGACCTATAACTTTGCCCATAATCAAAATCCAGCTTATATGGTTGTAGATAGCGATTGGGATAAAATTGTTGAACTTATTGTATTTTTAGAGAAATGTTTTCAAGCAACAAAAGAATTTTCCGGTATATATTATCTTACTATTTCAACTATGTTTTATTATATAGCTCTCATATTTTTATTACTTAATGAATATATGGCTAAACCATCTTATAAGACAACTATTAAAAAATATTTATCAAAATAAAAAAATATTTTATTCTTATTCCCACTATTTATATTATTGGTGTTGTATTAAATTCGACTATTAAAATAGACGGATGTAAATCATTTATTGAAACTATTTATGATTGTATAACAATATTACCACCTCCAAACAGTTGTCAATGAAGAAGGACATGAAGACTTGCTGAAATACTGGAGGGAGAATGAGAAAACATTTTTGACACTTTCAATGATGACCCGAGATGTTTTGAACATTCAAGCGTCATCAACAGCGTCTGAAAGCTCTTTTTATGTGGGAAGATTTCAAATAGAAAAGCACATGCATTCATTGGCGGGAGATTCATTAGAGATTGCAGTTCTATTAAGAGACTGGATTCGTGCAGAGTGTATGAGGTGCGGCCAACCAAAGATGAATGAAGAAGACGAAAACTACAATGACATCTTATCTGAAGGTATGAGTAGCGACGTGGAGCAATTTGACAAACAAATACCAATTCCAACCGAAGAACCACATGAAATTATAAGGAAAATAGAACATGTTTTTTTGAAAATATAATTTCTTTAATTGCAATTTTACTATGTCATTTGCAACTTTTGAACGACACTACAAAGTTGTAAATTTTGACAATTGTATCTGTATAATGTATTAGAAAAAATTATATTTCTATTAAATAATATAAGAGGCACAAAAACAACCTTAGGATGTTTTTATTACACTCTTGTTCAATTATTGAGTTGTTTATATATATGTTTTTTTTAAGTGCAAAAACAAAAACTGCCTCGCCCCGCCCCATCCCGCCACAGACCTATCCTGCCCCTCCCCCTAGCCAATGGGACATGAACCGGGATGGGACTCGGTCTCGTCCCGCTCGGACCTGGCCCGCCAGTCCCACCCCAGCTCGATCCCGCTACAAGCGCTTTGATCTTGATAACCTGAAACCAAGAGACACTAAGTCTGGTAGCATTACAAAGGCGCTGCTGAGTTAAGTGATATTCACCATGTTCTTAAGACATTATTGCCCCGTATATATCCTTTTACGTTAATGGGAAACTGTATCCCAAGATAAAACAACAACTAACAAATGAGCAAATAAAACTCAAGTGTTTACTAAAAGAAGAGCCTTGAGTGTTTGAAAGAGTGCTTAGAGAGGAAAAAGTTTGGAAAATCTAAGAATGAGTAATGAACAATTGAGCCAAAGGCCTCAATTTATAGTAGTGTAAGAATGCCTCTTCAAGTGCCCATGTAATGGTCATTTAAGTTCCATGTAATGGCCACTTAATTCACCAAATAATGCAGCAAAATATGGTTGATTTATGGAGGAAAGACTGACATTTGAATGCTCCAAAATATCCCCATAAACAGCCAAACTTTTGGACTTCTGTCACACAGAAATTGCCCACGAAGAGTCGTGGTGCTGCAATATTAAAGCCGCGGCGCCGCGGCTCAGTAGAGCCACTGCCCATATAGCACCGCGGTGCTGTCCAGTTGGAGTCGCGGCTCTGGCGGCCCAATTCCGAAGGGTTGCTCCGCGGCCATTCACAGCTCCGCGGCGCTATCTGACTTATTTCATCTTACACTTCGAACACTTCTTCCTTCATTTACCAACATGGAACACACATCATTTAACCAACCACCGTCTATCATTTTATGTCTCAAACGTTTACTCACGTACCAATATCTCTTTCACTAATGAAATTTACGATACTTGGCGCATTCACAAGGTTCCTCAGTTGTTCGAGTCATAAATAATGTGTTAAACTTAATTTCACATTAGTAAATTTTCAACAATCCCCTCTTGAAAGAGATTTTTGCGCACTCACAAGGTGTCTTTCTAGCAATCTTTCGACGGACTAATGTTGCATCCGGATAGGTAGTCGTAGCTTTGAACCTTCCATAGTTGAATACCATCGGACTTACTTACTGCGTGGTGAACGTGATATCTTGAACCATCAGTGTTTATTGTAAGCCAAGACAACGATACCAACACAACAACTTTCCTTATATGTTCTTCTTAATGTTTTGTCCGTTATGGTCATGGACACACTTGGATTCTTAAGTGCGTTCATTTTAGGTGGCTTGTCCTCACACTTAAATAGGTGGTCTCCTATAAGGTATCCTGCTATACCCCACTTCCCAAGTGTTAGGCACCATTAAAAGTTTCCCCAAACATAACCTCAATCGTTGAGGATCATTAAAGGTTTTGGAAACTTAACCTCCACCCACATGCAGGTAGCACTTTAAGGTCTATTCTGGGAACGACTTTGGACTC
This sequence comes from Przewalskia tangutica, assembly GCA_029844215.1. Lineage (NCBI taxonomy): Eukaryota > Viridiplantae > Streptophyta > Magnoliopsida > Solanales > Solanaceae > Przewalskia > Przewalskia tangutica. The sequence goes on along the minus strand of CM056718.1, from coordinate 134,458,459 downwards.
ATGTTTCTTTACAGAAATCATCATCCAAACTGCTCTTGTTTCCACCGAAGCGCTCAACGGAACCTTTACGATTTAGTTTTCTCATTGAACCTAATTCCTAGGATCTCCAGTCAGTAAGGTTGGGTATCCATTCTTATTGTTTGGGTTTTACGCATATTCCCCTAGACAGGCAGAACTCTTGATCTTCGGGTAGTCTCTTAGTTAAAAGGTCTGCTATATCCTTTGATTAGTAATCAATGAAGTAACACCCATAACGATCAACTGCCATACAATCTTATGTCTCCGACAGATATGTCCAAACGCCGTCATCCGTGCCCTACAATGTATAACTGACGAAAGCATGAATTTATCCCTATAAGGTACATCCTCTAAGAGGTCATAAAGTTACACAACTTCTCACCATGCTTTGTCCAAAACGATAAATTCTAATTCCATCACGAATCAGCCGATGCAAATTTTCTTAGAGGATTTCCAAAGACACACCATACATATCCACTTGTGGCTTTGGTGTTCTTTAAGTCTGATGTCCAGTTTGCATTATCGTGTTCTCTCAGAACCGATGGACATCCAGAATACCATAATCTATAGATAAGTGAGTATTTTAGATATAGTCATATACGAGTTAACGTCTTCTATTGATCATTTCCAGAATCACGAGTGAACCTTAGTTCTACCTTTGTGAGCCGATACTAGGTCATTTGTAGTGTGTAAAATACATTGAACTACATGTGACATGCACATATCGCTCTTGGTATATGGGTGCACCATGATTCCAATCACTTTCCATGATTCATATCCATTGGCGACTTCAACGAGACTGTCAAACACACCACAAATGAGTTTTAAATTAGACCAGTCCGTTAGATGTCTTAGAAATTCCAATTCCTAAGATGTCATCTGTGATGCCCATATCTTCCATATTGAATTTTTGTTTCAATATATTTTAGTATCTGGTATCAAACTAGGAATGTTTCATATGATCAACATGTCATCTACGTAAAGGCATTTCATGAACGAATTAGAATTACCTTTCATGTAGACACATTTGTCACACTTATTAATAGAGAAACCCTTCGATAGTAGAGTATTTTCGAATATTTTGTGTCATTGCCTCAGGCCTATTTCAGACCATACAAAGATTTGACAAGTCGACAGACTTCCTTCTCTCTCCCTAGAACCACATACCCTTCGGGTTGTTCCATATTACTTTCTTCTTCCACTTTCAGACTTTTGGTTTTCCAACTATTGGCTTTCTAGCTTTGGAGTCAATGTTTCTATAGTCATATCCATTGTTCATGTTTTATCTGAAACTTCAAGGACCAAAATGTAAACATTTTAGGGACAAAAATAGAAGTTCAGGAAAACGCCCAACAGTCCATCAAATCAACTTTCCGATTAGGAAGACTGTCTTAACATCCATGTCATACAAGATTGCGGTGGCCTGGATGTAAGCTATTTACATAGGAGCACATGTCCAAGTAACCGAGGCCTTAGACTTTCCAGTAAATCCAGCTACTTTGTACTCTATTTGAGTATCCACTTTTACAACCCAAAGGTTCTTTTCTCGGAGGAAGGTTAACCATTACACAAGTATGGTTCTATCTGATGAAATCTTATTCCTTTCTCTGCAGCTTCTTTCCAAATCAGTGCTTCTGGAGTTCACAATTCTTTATTAATTGTCCATGGTTTATTCTCAACCATACTAGCTGGAAGGCCTGTAATGAGTTTTTGTCCCCTATTTGATTTGTCTCGGTTCAACCTCTAGAATCCATGAGTTCTGTAGATCTGGAACATTAAGTTTTAGACAGTTAGCAACTTCCGAGTCCTATAGATCTGGAAAGTCTAGTTCCGGACAGTCAGACACTCGCGGGTTCTTGTTAACCACGAGCAATTACTTATTTTCCTTCTTAAGAAAAGTTTTCAATGAATTAAACATTTTTTAGCACCAAGATGCAATAAGTACTATTGTTATTTGCATATCCAGTGGATATGCAATATGCATTCTTAGGTCCAACTTGACCTGTTTCGGTATTCCAACCTCTACCAAGCCACCCCACATCACAACATCTGTATGTAGGATCCTTTCCATGTTTCACATGGAGGGTTATCATTATGCTTATGTGGAGTTCTATTGAGAATCACATTAGCGGTAAGGATCGCCCTGCCCCATATATTTTTGGCGTACAACTTAGCGCTTGGATAACACCGTTAGACTGAGGTGAGTGAGGAGCAATCATTTGATAAATGATGTTTCACATTCTCCCCCTCTATCACTACGAATTCCTCAATCCATGGGCTTAGTTGATTACTTTTGCTTTGTAGCGCTTATCCGCTTCAACAACTTCATCTTTTCTTTTCAACAAACAAAGGATGCAATACGTTGTACAATCGTCAATGAAGGTCACAAAGTACTTGTCTCCCCTCTCTATTTTGTACAAGCTTTAAATCACCCATGTAGGTGTGACTAAGTTCTAGAGGAGCGGTGCTTCTTTGACTATTCCTTTGACAAAATGGAAAGGTAATTTTGCCTCTTCGCCTACCTCACATTCAATTTGAAGGTTTATGTCGAAGGACGACAACAATCTCAACTTTGTTAGTTGTTGAATGACTTTTTATTTAACGTGTCTTAATCTATGATAGAATATCTGCATAGATTACAAATATATCATTCATTTGGCTACAGATATACTATACCATTCTTGGTTATTACAGACCTGTTGGACTAGACTCAAATCAGCTTGACCAACAACGTCCTTGAAACTAAGTTTGGGATATGTATCACCTCTTATTAGAGTGATCCAATTCACTAAAGTCCTTTTGAGGACAACCTCTCCAACCCCTCAACTTTAGAGGTGGCGTTGCTTCGCATGAACAACTTCTTGCCCGTGGTTAGGGCGTAACTGGATCATATGTGATCTAGATACTCTGGCCCACTCCAGTTGTCTCGGCAGACTGAGTGTCCAATTTCTTTTCTGCCTTTCTTTAGCCTTCAGATCATTTAAGATATGGAAACTCTCGCCCACTACAGTCGCCCGTAAGCTTTGTATGACTGAGTGTCCAACATCATCCTATCAAATGAAGAATCTTCTGTCGGAAATGGTGACAGGTTTGTCTCTAGTCCTCTAGTACTTGTCTTTAGTCCTCTTACCTTGTGATTGTTTTCAGGGAAATTCCTGGCGCCTACTTAGGATTGTCCATAATTCTAATTTTATTCAATCTTAGTCCATAACATTTAAGCCGTTGTTTACAATAGTCCAATCTTTAAATGGGAAGGTAAGTGATCCACTTTCTGATTTTAGAGTGTAAGGAATATACGTTTTTAATAAAAACATTTCATATTCCTAGTCTTGCTTTATTGATTTTTTTTCCAGAAATTATCTAAGCACAATATGGACAAGGAAGGATTATAAACATATACATTTTGGATTCTGGCCCACGTTAGTCTATTTGTTGGACTGAGTGTCCATATCCTCTTTACTATTCTTTGGATCCTTTGTCTAGGACAGGTGTAGGCCCTCTGCTATAAGATAGAACAACATCTTCAGCCTTCTCCTCTTGACCCAGTTGACATCTTCATCCTCTCGTGGGAGCTTGTTTCCACCACTCTCGGGAGAGGTGATACCAACTCTTCATTGATCCTTAGCCACACCAGCATGACTATCAGCAGTATATTGAAGCTCATCACAAGATCCAGAGATCCCACCTTTGACAGAGACATATTTATAACTATCGTCAATGAGAGAGCCAAAACTAGGACAAGATCTAAAAGCACGATTGTTGACAGAGATAGTGTTTGAACTGTTAACATAACTGTCAACAGAACAGTTTTTAAGGAGAAAACGACAGCCAGATTTGGGATCATATTTGCTGGCAAACATCTTTCGAGCATTAGTACAAATAATGTTTTAAGATTGTTGGATAACAATGAATGTACGGAATGGTAATAAACTATTACAAGTGCTTAGAAAGGGTAAACAATAAAAATTACAGTAGCAAAAGACTTGTGGCCAACAAAAATTGTGGCAACAATAAGTTTTTGAGTTCTTGAATCCGTCTTGAACCTTCCTTCTTGAATCTTCGTTCCAATTGCAACAAGCTCTTTGATCTTGATAACCTGAAACCAAGAGACACTAAATCTGGTAGCGTTACAAAGGTGATGCTGAGTCGAGTGATATTCACTCTGTCCTTAAGACATTATTGCCCCATATATACCCTTTTACGTTAATGGGTAACTGTCTACCAAGATAAAACAACAACTAACAAATGAGCAAAGGAAACTCAAGTGTTTACTAAAAAAAAGAACTTTGAGCGTTTGAAAGAGTGCTTAGAGAGGAAGAAGTTCAGAAAATCTGAGGATGAGTAATGAACAATTGAGCCAAAGGCCTCAATTTATAGTAGTGTAAGAATGCCTCTTCAAGTGTCCATATAATGACCATTTAAGTGCCATGTAATGGCCACTTAATTCACAAAGTAATGCAGCCAAATAGCTGCTTATAGAGGAAAAAATGACATTTGAATGCTCCAAAATGTCCCCATAATCAGCCAAACTTTTGGACTTCCGTCGCACAGACACTGCCTATGAAGAGTCGCGGTGCTGCAATATTAGAGTTGCGATGTGCCGCTTAGTAGAACTACTGCCCATATGGCGCCGCGGCTCCGCGGCGCTTTCCGACTTATTTCATCTTACACTTCGAACACTTCTTCCTTCATTTACCAACGTGGAACACGCGTCATTTAACCAACGACCGTCCATCATTTTGTGTCTCAAACGTTTACTCATGTACCAATATCTCTTTCACTAATGAAATTCACGATACTTGGCATTACGAGTGCACGTGTGTGGAAACGACGTGCGAGATCTCAATTGTTCGAGTCATAAATAATTGATTAAACTTAATTTCATATTAGTAAATTTCCAATAGCATTATCACTTATATTTAAAAAATTTAGTACCCAAAAATGGGGAAAAAGGGGATTGTGCTTGGTGGAAAGGAAAAATATATTTTATTTGGGAGGACGATTTCGATTTGGTAAAACAATCATGAATAGATTAAATTACATATTTCAAAATCAAGTCATCAATTCCAAGCTTCTACATAGATCTAATTCTGTGGAGAAATGCGATATTTAGTTAATTATATTACTCCTTCTACCAAAAAAATACTAAAAATTTATACCAAAGATCTGATCTTTATAAGAATTGTTTTTATCGAATTGTAACTGGTTATTAAAAATCATTTTCTCCATCAAAATATTGGTACTTCTAAAACAAATAATCCCTTCATTATTTTTATTAACGAAGAAGTCTATATATATAATATACAATCTCTAAATATGGAAAATCCTATTCCTACTATAATATTAATATCCTAATTACACTTGTACAAGAATTTACAAAATAAAGTAAGAAACCTAACTACACAAAAATTTGTTGGTATATTTTCTATCACACCCCCGCAGTCATAGCGGACAGTTGTCGTACGCTGAGACTGTCCCTAAAATCTTCAAACAGAACCAAGGGAAGACCCTTAGTAAAGATGTCAACAATTTGGTACCTTGAAGGGATATGCAAGACACATACTTGTCTACGAGCTACCTTTTCGCGAACAAAGTGAATATCCATCTCGATATGTTTAGTGCACTGATGTTGAACCGGATTTCCAGAGAGATAGACGACACTAACATTATCACAGTAGACCAATGTAGCTTTCTGGATAGGAAAGTGAAGCTCTAATAAAAGATTACGCAGTCAACATGAATCTGACACCACAATGGATATCGTGATAATGTAGCCTGCCATTTTGCAGACCAAGAGACCAAGTTATCACCAAGAAACATACAATAACCAGACGTTCAACGTCTGGTATCTTAACATCTACCCCAATCAGCATCTGTATATGACACGAGAGTAGAGACGGGGGATGGATATAAATGTAATCCATAATCAAGTGTGATATATATATATATATATATATCATATAATGCGTTTGAGTACATGCATGTGCTCAATCCGCGGATCATGCATAAATAAACACACCTACTAAACTGCATAAGTAATATATGGTCTTGTGAAAGTAAAATATTGAAGAGCCCCTGCAAGACTACGATAGTCGGTGGATCCTCATATGGTGTGCTAGAAGTAGCACTCAACTTCAGTTTGGTATCAACCGTAGTGAAAGAGGACTTGCAAGATAACATGCCATCTCTCTCAATAATCTCAGCCGCATACTTATTCTAGGATAAAAATAGACCACGTGCATGTCGAGTTATAACTATGCCCAAAAAATAACTCAAGGGCCCCAAGTTTTTCATCGCGAACTCTGAACTTAGAAGGGACATGATAGACTTGCGCAAATTATTAGAGGAGGAAGTCAAAATTATATCATCCACATATAAGATAATTTATGCTAGACATGTACCACGATGATAGATGAACATTGAATGATCAGACATGCTATGAGAAAACTCAATAGTAGACACATAATCTGCAAACCTCTTATACCAAACTTGTGGGGCCTGTTTAAGCCCATGCAATAAATTTTTTAGCAAACAAACACGGTGAGGATAATTGGGGTCCTTAAAACCCAATGGTTGATGCATGTAAACTGTCTCCTTAAGATCATCGTGTAAGAAAGCATTTTTCACATCCAACTGATGAATGAGCCATGCTTTCGAGAGAGCCAGACTGAGAACAGTGTGAATGGTATCCAGTTTGACCACCATACTAAATGTCTCACCACAATCCATCCCAAAATATTGAGTTTTACCATCGCCTACAAGACGGGCCTTATGCCTCTCAAAAGAACCGTCAAAATTTTTCATATGAGTAAAAATTCACATAGATCAAATAATATTGATACTAGTCGGATGGAGTACCAAATCTTATGTCTTATTATCAATAAGAGCATTATATTCATCATTCATGGCCATTTTCTAATTCGGGCCATGAAGGGTGGACACTGAGTTATGTGGCAGGGGTGATTTAGTGACATTAGAATATAAATTAAAATATCATTTAGGTTTAAAATACTCCTTTGGCTACTAGAAATGGTATCTTGACTCAGAATAGAAACAGACTGGATCGGGGAAGTTGACAAACTGGCAGTGGGCCTGCTGGCCATGATATTGGGTCAGGCAGTTAATTTACTAGGCTAGAAGTTAGTGGGCCTGCTGTCCTGGAAAATTCGATTGGACTGGAGGTATTTGGGCCAGCAGGCAGTGGGCCTGCTGGCTGAGTGACGATCCTGGGAAGAGGAATTATTGGGCTTGCTGGCCGAGAAAGAGTGGTCGATGGGCCTAGGTCACTGGATAGTGCGGTAGGGAGAATATTTGGGCCAACAGACAGTGGGCCTGCTGGCAGATGTGACTCATGGGTAGAGTGGGTCTACTGTTGTAGAATATACGAGGAGGGAATATTGTCTAAAAAATTATAAGCATTCGACACGGATTTAGACACTTGAACAAACTGAAATTGAGTTTCATAAAAAATAACATGGCAAAAAAGTGGATAGCACAAGCACTCAAACACCTTAAGATGAGAATACGAGAGATCTTTATTGTAAAGAATTTTAAGTGGGGATTGATATGCTAAACCTTTGTTAGGGAGAATGTTAAGGAGGTAAGTTTTCATTTGTAACACATGATGCCAAAAATATAGGGGTAATGAAGCATGGGCTAGTAAGGTTTTGACAATATTATTAATGGTACAAATTTTTCTTTCGACCATCCCATTTTGTGAGGACGTATAAGGACATGAAAATCGAAAATATATGTCATGAGTGCCACAAAATTCCCGAAATGACCCATTATCATATTCCCTACCATTATCACATTGAATGATTTTAATTTCCCGTTCAACTTGGGTACAGATGAAAGCTCTAAATTTTAAGAATGTGGAAAAAACTTGAGATATTTTAGACAAAGGAAAGGTCCACAAAAAATTAGAATAATCATCCAAAAATAAAACATAATAATGATGGCCCAAAGAACTCAAAACGGGAGATGTCCAAAAATCATTATTAATAATGTCAAAGGGCATCGATATATTAGAAGTAGAGGCGACAAAAGATAATCTAACATGTTCCCTAGAGGACAAGAAGGACAAATATGAGTACTACGCTTACTCTTACAATTAATGAAATTATTATTTTTAAGAGAAGAAATAATAGGCGACTCCAGATGACTAAAATGAGTATCTGATCGGTGTATTTTATATACACCATTTGAGTCATTTCTAGTTAGCCTTTTGCTCATTTTTGTACAAATATGTGTCGTCTTAGGATAGATTTTCTTTCTTTTGAGTCATAATGGTTTAAAGTGGCACATTGGCGAAAAGGAGCGAAAAGAGGGCAGAAACAGAGGTTCCAGAGCTCAAAAAGCTAGAAAGTTGGCGATCCGAGCGAGAAACAGGGCGGCGCCGCGGCGCCCACCAAGAAGATCAGGCGCCACGGCGCCAAAATCTGACTGCAGAGTTTCAGCCGCGCGCCGAAAGTGAATTCTGCCAAATCCGAATGGGAATGAGCCAAGGCCTAGAAGGAAAAGTTGGAGAACGTTTTGGAGACTATAAAAAGGACATTTCTAGGCCAGATTAAGGGTTCCCAACTTTGCCAATTCATCACAAACTTGGAGATCAAGATTGGAGACTACTTTTGTGTAATTTCTTTGTTCTTTGTTTTATTTCTTTATAGTTTATGTTGGATATTAGTTTAGTTCTTAGCATGTCTATGGCTAGGAACTAACTTGATTTAGGGCTTTTCATATCAAATCACTTGAAACTCATTCTTATGAATTAATGCATGTTTTGGTTTCTTCTTGTCATTGTTGAGATTTATTCAATATTTGTCTTGAATGCTTGGTAATTAATTGATCACTAATTATCATAATCTATATGATTTCTAATCGAAAGCCGAAAGGGAAGATTGTGAATATGCTATAGTTGAATAAACATAGGTTAAATCGTGGACGAAAGTACCCCGATACTTGTGTAGCTTAATAGGTTTATTGCTCTTAATCCTCCTTTATAATCAATCTTATCACCGAAAGGTAGAAGGGTTCTATATTGGGGTTGAGTGTTTATATTACCTTAACAGGATTATAAAACGGCTTAGTTAACCTGCTGTCTCAAAATAGAAGAAGAACCATGATTAATTGCATTAACAAGTAAGATGGGCGGATAGTTGAGGAGATTTGGAAGCCCTATTTCCACCATATCTGAAATAAAATAAAGTAATTTAGTTAGCATCCATAATTATAGTTATAATCAATTCATCAATTATCGGTCACCAAATAGATACCATAGAATAGAGTTTGATAATTGGACACTAATCCCTGAGGACGATAACTCGGTCTTCTAGACTATATTACTTGTCACGACACGTGCACTTGCGTTAGTGTGTGCATAAATCACGCATCATGTTTTTGGCGCCGTTGCCGGGGATTGACGTAGTTCAATATCATTTTATCTATTCTTAATTTCTAATTTGGTTTTTATTTTTGTTTTTATTTATGACTATATTTTTCTCTTTTATTCGTGAAACCGTGCGCCGTGATCCGTTTATTGGTTTTGATTCATCTCAGGGATCTTGAAAACATGGAATACTACTATCAACAAGGTAATCCCCAGGCCCCACAAGAAGAGCAGGATGAGCTACGAGCAGCCATACTCATGCTAACTAGGCACCAAACTCAGTCCATGGACGAAACGAGAGTGTCCTTGAAGAATTTGGAAACGCAAATAGGACAACTCGCGGGAATGCTAAGCAACATAATACAAGGGAAGCACCCTGAACATATTGGAGGGAATATAAAAGAGCAATCCCAGGCGATTGACCTGAAAAATGCCGAACCAGTGGAAGCAAACTCACCACCCCCAGGTCCAAAAAAGGACCCAGAAATTTCGCAGCAGTTGCAGCGCCACGGCGCCGATAATTCTGGGACACTGCAGAGCTTTCGGCGCCACGGCGCCGAATCTCAGGGCCGTGGCGCCCAGAGCTCAGAGGGTGAAATGAGGCTGGAAGCTGTTGTGAATGCACCCCAGGTGAAGATACCGTACCCCCAGAGGCTAAAAACAAGTGCTCTTGACAAACAATTCTCTAAATTCTTGGAAATTCTCAAACAATTGCAACTCAACATCCCGTTTGCTGAGGCACTAGAGCAGATGCCGAGTTATGTAAAGTTCATGAAGGATATTCTTAGCAAAAAGAGGAGGATAGATGACTACGAAACAGTGGTGTTAACTGAAGAATGCAGTGCCATTCTACTGTCGCGCCCGTTTTTTACCTCGGGGTCTGAACGGTATCCACAACGTTGCTCTCTGGCGCGGTTCCGTGGATGGATCAAATGCTGATTTTGAGGAGTCGCCACCTAATTAGTTAAGTGAATTAGGACACTTGATTTATTGCAGTAAAATACTGCAATTAACCTCCATTTAATGGTCTGCGAAATTAATGAGATTTTGGATCAGGGTTCTTTATTATCCTAAAGGGAAGGGATTAGGCATCCTTTAAGATCCGCTAACTTGCGGTTATTCGTTCAAACCTAGGTTAATTATTTATTGCCCTTTTTTTTATTCTACCTATTCTAAGCATTTTTTCATAATTTATAATTAAAATAAAGTGCAATACAGAATAATAAAACTAAAATTAAATGCGACATAAAATAAAACTCCGGGACATCTTTTAGCACTTTTAGGCCTTCTGCACAAGATGATCTCCGGGTACCTGCATAAATATTTAGTAAAAGTGTTAATAGTAGAATAAATAATTTTAAAGCAATGACAAGAATTAATAAGTAAAGCCAAAAAATAAATCCGTCTTTTGCACAGAGGAGGCCTTGGAAATCAGACGGAGATTCCTTCATCGGCCAATATTGTTAAAAACAATAAAATAAATAAAAACCTTCAGATCCGCGCCAAAACAGTAATAATTTTAAACACGGAGGGCTCAGATATATATAAAAATAAAGTGGGACATCCTAAACAAGTGCGGCTGCGAGAATTCGCCCTGCCAGCGCATGTTGGTTATCCTGCGTAAGTAGAAGAAATCATCAACGCCCATAAAGCTTCATTTATTTTATTTTCCGTCTTTTCAACTGTGGAGGCCTCAAAAATCGACGGATAACTTTTTCATTGGCCAATCAAGTGTAGTATCAATTCAAATCAGTAAACCAGCAAAATATGTGTCAAAATCAGTATGCAACATAGCAGAAAAACCAGTCTAAAATCATTAGCGAAAATAGCCAAAAATCAATGGCAGCATAACAAAAAATCAGTAGCAAATCAAACCAAAAATCAGTCCAGCAAACTGTGAAATCAGTCCGACAAGCCGGGCAACAACAAACAATAGCCAACAACATTCGCGGGATCAGAAAACCCGACCCGGATAAGTATCTCAGACAACAACAAAAATAGCAAATGAGGCAACAATGGTAAGTCATCGGAGATAACAAGTACCCGCCGGAAAATAGCCACGATAGTAGCAGCAAAATAACCAACAAGAAAAGAAATAGCAACAAACTATTAGCGTCGGCAGAATTCACAAACTCCGACCAAATTCAAAATCGCGAGAATCAGTCCCACAAACCAAAGCGGATAACATATACAAAACAAAGAACGAGACTCTAATAAAAATCAGTCTAAACAAAGCACCATATACATATAATAACTCCAAAAGAGAAATGACCACCGTCCTGATCCACTGGGCCGGTGGTCGCCTCATGGCGAAGAGATGCATCATAAAAAGGGGTTTACGGGGTGATGGTGGTGGTGGTGCTCGCTATGGATCGCCCGTTCATCGAGAAGCTCTCGCCGGCGATGGCGACGGAGCGGAGAGGCGGTCGACGGTGTTCGACGGTATAAGGTGACGATGGGTTCACGGACAGAACGGCGACGAGAGAGGAAGAAAGGGGATGAGGATGAAGGCGATGTTATAGTCCATTGTGAGAGAGATGAGAGGGTAAATGTAGGAGTGTGCGGTGAGGTGTTGTCCTTTGCGAGGGGGTAATGGACGGCTGATGGGTATGAGAGTTCGCCGGAGTGTTTTTTAGAACTCTGACGAATGGCGGCGAAGGGAACATGTGAAAAAGGAGGGGGTAATGGACGACTGATGGGTATGAGAGTTCGCCGGAGTTTTTTTTTAGAACTCCGTGAAGGCGGCGACGGCGGAACAGTGAAAAAGTGGTTGGCAGATGGGAGTGAGTGAGTGAATGAGGGTAATGCTTTATTTATAGTGGTTATTTAGGTTTAGGGTTTGGGTTTGATTTGGGGGGGGGGGGGGATGAAAAGTGGTATTTGATTTTTAGATGGAATAATAAAAGGGTGTTGGATTAAAATAAAAAATAAAAAAGGTGTTGGATTGGACTGATCCGAATTAAGCCTCGAATTGAGACTGATTTGATGAAATGCAAAGCGGGTTAATTATTTAAAAGAAAATTATTTAAAAGATGTAAAATTATAAAAATGCGGATGCCGATGCAATAAAAATAAAATACAATATTTAGCAAATGATTAATGTCTAATTAAAAATTAAAACGGAATGTCAATTAAGTACTTAAAGAGATGCAAATATTATTAAAATAAATGACGATGTAATAATAATATAAACATAATATTAACAAAGATATAATGCTTAATTTAAAAATAAAAAAATAAAAAATGCAAAAAAAAAATGATGACGGGTCAAAATTGACTATCAACAACATGTCCCTCTTTGTACGGAGGTGATGGAAGAGTCTTCAAACAAAGATGTTGACTTGTAGCCAATTTTGTCCTGTTTTATGAACTAGAACTCCAAAGTGGGGCTGATGCAGACTCAAAATTGTCCCAGTGTCGAATTATGATGACACTGGGTCGTTGTGATGCGAAAATAAAAAACAAAGCTGACGCAGATTTAAAAAATATCCCAGTGTCGAATTATGAGGACACTGGGTTGCTGCGATGCTAAAATTATGAACGGACGAATACCGATTCAAAAATATGTCCCAGTGTCGAATTATGGGGACACTGGGTTGCTGCGATGCTAAAATTATGAACGGATGAATACCGATTCAAAAATATGTCCCAGTGTCGAATTATGAGGACACTGGGTTGCTGCGATGCTAGAAAATTAAAGCAGACAGACGCCGATTCAAAATTGTCCCAGTGTCGAATCATGATGACACTGGGCTGCTGTGATGCTGCAAAATTAAAGACAATGCCGACGCAGATTCAAAATTTGTTCCAGTGTAGAATTATGATTGACACTGAGTTACAGGTGATGTGGTGCTGTAACAGACAGAGTGTTTGTAGATGTTGATGGCGTCATTGCATGGACGCGATGCAGATGCTCGTCGTTGCATAGACGAAACATAGATGAAGCCGTTGCATAGGCTTAGATGAAATAACGTCGTTGCATAGACGCGATGCAAATGTTCGTCGTTGCATAGACGAAACATAGATGAAGTCGTTGCATAGGCTTAGATGAAAGAGCGTCGTTGCACAGACGCGATGCAGATGTTCATCGTTGCATAGACGAAACATGAATGAAGCCGTTGCATAGACTTTTATGAAATGACGTCGTTGCATAGACGCGATGCAGATGCTCGTCATTGCATAGATGAAACATGAATGAAGCTGTTGCATAGGCTTTGATGAAATGGCGTTGTTGCATAGACGCGATGCAGATGCTCGTCGTTGCATAGACGAAACATGAATGAAGTCGTTGCGTAGGCTTAGATGAAATGTGTCGTTGCATAGACGCGATGTAGATGTTCGTCGTTGCATAGACGAAACATAGATGAAGTCGTTGCATAGGCTTATATGAAATGGCGTCATTGCATAAACGCGATGCAGATGCTCGTCGTTGCATAGACGAAACATGGATGAAGCCGTTGCATAGGCTCACATGAAATGACGTCGTTGCATAGACGCGATGCAGATGCTCGTCGTTGCATAGACGAAACATAGATGAAACCGTTGCATAGGTTTAGATGAAATGGCGTCGTTGCATAGACGTGATGCAGATGTTCATCGTTGCATAAACGAAACATGGATGAAGTCGTTGTATAGGCTTTTATGAAATGCGTCATTGTTTTATGGACGTACATGCTTTGTGACTCATCTGGGTTGAGATAACGTCATTGCATAGACGTTGTGCGTTTGTAACCCGCATAGGCTTATTGTTGTGCTCCCGACTTTGCTGATATGAAGATCCTGCACTCAAAGAAAACTTGTGAGTTTTTTAGGAAATGAGTGGTTGATTAGCGTCGACTTTGTAGCTTTGGCTCTTGACGCTTGCATGCTTGGTTTGGATTGAAGACCCAGTTGACCTGCTTTTTTTTCTGTCTATTGCCATTTTCTTGCAGTGAATCCTTAAAATGTCCCAGTTTCTGGTAAATAAAGATGTTGAACTTTCAACTGAGTAAGGTTGAATCTTGACGCTATCAAGGCGATCAGGTAAGCAATTTTTTTTATCATGAATGAAAACCTAATGCGAGAATATGGACAATGTACAATTGAGTAGATGAGAATGTAACCCTCAAAATATGCCTCAGTCATGTGTAGGTAGTCATGGATGCAAAATATATGAGGATGCTAAACTCTCCAATGGACAAAATCGAGTCCTGTGCAAAACAAGGAAGAAATATTTCTAATGGTGTGACCGAAGCCGATATGGCCGCCTACGTATCCTCATGAGAGAATCAGGTCAAGACGTAGTTCATGCTGTAAAATAAGAATTTTTTATGATTTTAAAATGATGTGGGACCGAAGCCGATGTGGCCGCCTACGTATCCCGCTGAGGGAATCAGGTCAAGACGTAGTTCGTGATGCAAAATAAGGATTTTTATGATTTTAAAATGATGTGGGACCGAAGCCGATGTGGCCGCCTACGTATCCCGCAGAGGGAATCAGGTCAAGACGTAGTTCGTGATGCAAAAAATGATTGTACAATTTTTTCAAAAAAAATGAGACCGAAGCCAATGTGGCCGCCTACGTATCCCACTGAGGGAATCAGGTCAAGACGTAGTTCGTTATGCAAAAAAAATAAGAATTTTATGTAATATGCATTTTGTTGTTTTTTTTTTGAAAAACTGGAAGACAACATTACGTTCTGACTTCAGTTGATACCAACAATTAGTATTATGCATAAGGATTTTCTTTTATTGCTTTCAGTCTAACCGAGATTGGCTCCGGTGTAATTCACACAGCTTCAGATAGTACCTCAGACATACCTGAGTATCGACACACCTGCTTGCATCCAAGGTTTCGAACTACACGTAATCTCACGTTTCAAATGCCCTCATTGAAAGAAAGTCCCATTTCTCACATATATTTCAGTATTTTGACTTTTGGGACGTTTAGAGAAAACACACTCACACTCAGAAAGATGTTCAATGCATGCATTTGTGATATCATAGGCTTGACCGTCATGTAAGTATCCACTAATGTGAGAACCCTCAGTATAAGATCATGTAGGGCTTGTCACGGGCTTGTAATGTAGGTTTGGGGGAGGGATGAATATCATTTAGGTAAAAAGTGACTAATCCTTCCTCGAGCGTTGGACTACGTCCGTGCTTGATATTTGTGTGCTTTAATGCTGACCTGCTTTCTTTTTGTCCCAATTTTTCTGTACTGACTTCTTTTTGAATCTTTCGTTTGGAGCCCCCTTTTCCCGGGTTATATATTCATTTTTTATTATTATCGGGGCTTTTGATTTCCTCTTTGTGTGAAGTCGTCATTTGTTTTTTTTCTTTTTCTTTTTGAGACTTTGATAATTTTTTTCTTTGCAAACTTTAACGCAGAATTTTGTCAGCCACTTGCACATTTCTAAAGCGCTCAAGGAGGTCGGGCCAAGAGAGGGATAATGCATACGCACTCAGAAAGGGTATAGGTATAATATGCGGTTGTCGAAAGAATAAGTTTTAGGCTCAAAAGGGGTGTACTACGGATAATGTTATTTGGTAGGCTGAAAAGGCTCAAACGGGTCAAAGAAAGCATACGATCATTTCCTACACCGAGTGTTACTCAGGATTTCGCCTCAACAAACATTCAAGCCAAGTTCTAGATCACAATGCAGTGCAATTGAACTTATTCTAAAAACTCGCCACACAATGCATATGAAACGATGAGGTCGGTTTCATTCTTATCTTGGAAACATGCAAAACAATGTCATCTACGGGTATGAATAAGAGGTACCAAAATAATCTATGGTTTACCACAAAGTCAACCCATACTGATTATCACTTGTTTTTTGTTTTTGTTTTTATTTTATTTTATGCACAATCCTAACTGTGTTGGTATCAACCAAGTCAAACAATGATACTTAAAAATGTTTTGTTTTTTTGAATAACACATTTTTTTTGTATTTTTTTGAATAAAATATTCCCCTTTTTGTATTTTTTGAATAATTTTTTTTTTGTATTTTTTGAATAAATGGTACCGAACCCGAATAGGGCTGCCTACGTATCCCGCCGAGGGAATCAGGTGCGCGTAGTTCATTCAGATATGTTATAAAAATGTATGCTTAAAAAAGAATTCATGCATGAAAGGATAGTAAGAGTAAAACTGTGCAAAATAAGTGATTGTCCATTATGGGACGTGTGCAAAGTAAAAAGTGTGTAAAATAACAAATGAATGTCCATGATAGGATGAATGCAAAGTAAACTAACTGTCCCCGGAAGGATGAATGCAATGAAAGCATGATTGTCCATGATATAATGAATGTAATAAAATGAATGTTCATGACAAAATGAATGTAATGCAAAATGACAGTTCATTATATGATGAATGAGACGAATGAGTGAGTCAAATGCGTTGCCTACGTATCACACCGTGTGGTGAGAATCAGACACGCGTAGTTCGGAATGATTATGCTGCAAAATGCATGATAAATAATTATGTAATCAACACTAGACATATCAATTGAATTTGCAAATATGTATAAAGATACAAAATATAGAAGAACTGAGAGCGATGTCTCGTTGAATATGGTATATACTGACTTCTATTAGTCAACATAACTCAACTCATTCTTGTGATGATTTTTTTTCTTTTTCCGACCGCCCTCGACTATTTGCGAGGACGACCTTCCTGCAAAAAATATGAGAAATAGGTGAGTAGGAAAATGACAAAATAATAAAAATGTAGAGGTGTGACAATACAGTCAAAGACTCCCCTGATTGGTTCGACCGGACTGGTGGTTGATGCTTCACAAAGTCCAAGTCGCGCTATTCAAGAGTGATTTACGCAGTAGAAGTCTCGATTGTAATGTGACAACAAAAAGTGCAAAAATGCAAATGCTCGAGCCCGGAATCACAAAAGAGTAATTATTGCATTAAATAATATGTACAGAATTGCTAGCGACAACAATAGTAAACAAAAACATGCAAATCAAGCGCGCGCCCTAATATGCATGAGACCTCTCTTATGCCAGAGGTCTGCCTAAACGCCAAATATGCGATATTGAGATAAATAAGTCCAAGTCGTTAAACTGCAATGTTTTATTGAAAATGACGACCAAATGACGGCGCACTTTTTCCAATTTTGGCGTGTCATGACTAGGCTTGGATCCGTCTATCATTATCACGCTACACATATATGCTTATTGGTCGTTGGGTTGTGAAACCCGTCGACAATTTGGTGGATTTCCTAATCGTGGAGACGATACCAAGGATCGACCCACCTAGGGTGTATGCATGCATGGCTTAAAATAAATAGGGCGGTATAGCTCTATCTTAAATTTTCTAAAATTTGGCTTACTAGACACAATGGTTCCCGGGCGGACTACTCGAGTGAGAAGGCTACGCGGGCACCGGATGGTCCGGATGCTCCTGCGCCTTTGCCAACTCGCCTATATTTTGGTATTTGAAAGAAATTTGCGGGTGCGACAGCACACCTCGCGTGTAGTGTGTGATAGTGTCAATTTTCCAGAATGGAGGAAATATGAGCGAAATGACAATTTAAGGAAAGCAGTAAAAGAATGTAGCAATTAAAGTAGTTAATTACAAAATAAAAGCAAACAATATAAAACATTTACAACAAATATAAAAGCAAAATAAAGCGCAATCTTTAATCAACCTGGGTTTGCTATGATCAAGAACCTGATATCCCCAGCGGATTCGCCATGCTGTCGCGCCCGTTTTTGACCTCGGGGTCTGAACGGTATCCGCAACGTTGCTCTCTGGCGCGGTTCCCTGGATGGAGCAATAATGTTGATTTTGAGGAGTCGCCACCTAATTAGTTAAGTGAATTAGGACACTTGATTTATTACAGTAAAATACTGCAATTAATCTCCATTTAATGGTCTGCGAAATTAATGAGATTTTGGATCAGAGTTCTTTATTATCCTAAAGGGAAGGGATTAGGCATCCTTTAAGATCCGCTAACTTGCGGTTATTCGTTCAAACCTAGGTTAATTATTTATTGCCCTTTTTTTTATTCTACTTATTCTAAGCATTTTTTCATAATTTATAATTAAAATAAAGTGCAATACAGAATAATAAAACTAAAATTAAATGCAACATAAAATAAAACTCCGAGACATTTTTTAGCCCTTTTTAGGCCTTCTGCACAAGATGATCTCCGGGTACCTGCATAAACACTTAGTAAAAATGTTAATAGTATAATAAATAATTTTAAAGCAATGACAAGAATTAATAAGTAAAGCCAAAAAATAAATCCGTCTTTTGCACAGAGGAGGCCTTGGAAATCAGAGGGAGATTCCTTCATCGGCCAATATTGTTAAAAACAATAAAATAAATAAAAACCTTCAGATCCGCGCCAAAACAGTAATAGTTTTAAACACGGAGGGCTCAGATATATATAAAAATAAAGTGGGACATCCTAAACAAGTGCGGCTGCGAGAATTCGCCCTGCCAGCGCATGTTGGTTATCCTGTGTAAGTAGAAGAAATCATCAACGCCCAGAAAGCTTCATTTATTTTATTTTTCGTCTTTGCAACTGTGTAGGCCTAAAAAATCGACGGATAACTTTTTCATTGGTCAATCAAGTGTAGTATCAATTCAAATCAGTAAACCAGCAAAATATGTGTCAAAATCAGTATGCAACATAGCAGAAAAATCAGTCCAAAATCATTAGCGAAAATAGCCAAAAATCAGTCTAGCAAACTGTGAAATCAGTCCGACAAGCCGGGCAACAGCAAACAATAGCCAACAACATTCGCGGGATCAGAAAACCTGACCCGGATCAGTATCTCAGACAACAATAAAAATAGCAAATGAGGCAACAATGGCAAGTCATCGGAGATAACAAGTACCCGCCGGAAAATAGCCACGATAGTAGCAGCAAAATAACCAACAAGAAAAGAAATAGCAACAAACTATTAGCGTCGGCAGAATTCACAAACTCCGACCAAATTCAAAATCGCGAGAATCAGTCCCACAAACCAAAGCGGATAACAGATACAAAATAAAGAACGAGACTCTAATAAAAATCAGTCTAAACAAAGCACCATATACATATAATAACTCCAAAAGAGAAATGACCACCGTCTCCACCAGTCGCCGGTGGTCAGCTCCGGCGAGGCAGAGGAGATGCATCATAAAAAGGGGTTTACGGGGTGATGGTGGTGCTAGCTATGGATCGCTCAGTTCATCGAGCTTGAAGCTCGCCGGCAGGGCGCGCGACGAGCAATGAGAGCGGGTCGACGGTGTTCACCAGATAAGGGTGACGGCGATGGTTCGCCGGACCAGGACAGCGGCGACGAGAGAGGGGAAGAAGGGAGTGAGGGATGAAGGCTGATGTTATGGGTCTGTTGTGTGAGAGAGATGAGAGGGTAGATGTAGGAGTGTGTGCGACTGAGGGTGTTGTCCCCTTTAAATGAGGGGGTAATGGACGACTGATGGGTATGAGAGTTCGCCAGAGTTTTTTTAGAACTCCGGCGAAGGGCGGCGAAGGGAACAAGTGAAAAAGTAGGGGGTAATGGATGGCTGATGGGTATGAGAGTTCGTCGGAGTTTTTTTTTTTAGAACTCCGGCGCGGGCGGAACAGTGAAAAGGGGGTCTGTCAATGGGAGTGAGCGAGTGAATGAGGGTAATGTTTTATTTATAGTGGTTATTTAGGTTTAGGGTTTGGGTTTGATTTTGGGGGGGGGGGGGGGGAAATGAAAAGTGGTATTTGATTTTTAGATGAGATAATAAAAGGGTGTTGGATTGGACTGATCCGAATTAAGCCTCGAATTGGGACTGATTTGATGAAATGCAAAGCGAGTTAATTATTTAAAAGAAAAATTATTTAAAAGATGTAAAATTATAAAAATGCCGATGCCGATGCAATAAAAATAAAATACAATATTTAGCAAATGTTTAATGTCTAATTAAAAATTAAAACGGGATGTCAATTAAGTATTTAAAGAGATACAAATATTATTAAAATAAATGACGGTGTAATAATAATATAAACATAATATTAACAAAGACATAATGCTTAATTTAAAAATAAAAAGATAAAAAAGGCAAAAAAAAAATGATGATTAGAATGCGGTGTCCTAAAACACATAAAATTGCAACAAATATACGAAAAACGGGTCAAAATTGACTGTCAACACCTACATATAGAGAACTACCTCAGAAATTAAAAGATCCTGGGAGCTTCACCATCCCATGCACTATTGGAAAGTTTGAGTGTCAGAAGGCGTTGTGCGATATGGGGGCAGACATAAATTTGATGCCCTACCTAGTGTTTTGCAAACTTGGAATGGGAGAAGTCAGACCTACAAACATCACTTTACAGTTAGCTGACCGCTCCATAGTCCATCCTAGAGGAGTCATCGATGATGTGTTGGTAAAGGTGGACAAGTTCATCTTTTCCGCTGATTTCATCATCTTAGATATGAGAGATAATGACATGATCCCCATCATACTGGCGCACTTTCCTAGCCACGTGACGGACACCCATTGATGTTCGGTGCGGAGCCAAACTTCGTGTGGAAGAAGAAGAGGTGATTTTCAATGTTTTTCGGGCAGCAACCTTCCCAGATACAAGTGACAACTGCTTCGCCATTGACGTAATCGAAGACGCAGTGTCAGAAAAAGGGTTCAAAAATGCTGATGCGCTTGAAGAAGTACTGACCCGATGGGATGATAGTAGTGGCAACAACCCAAAGCTTGTGGAGTATGCAAATTGGATGAATTCTTATGAGAAGTGTGATAAGAAGAGATATGAAGAGCTTGGGCAGATGCCAGAGAGATCAATACCACCCACAGAAAAGGCTCCAGAGTTAGAGTTGAAAATTCTACCAGATCATTTACAGTACCAATATCTAGGTGAAGATCAATCCTTACCAGTGATCATCTCATGTCATCTATCCATAGTAGAGATTGAGAAGTTGCTGAGAGTACTGAGGGCTCACAAGCGTGCCATTAGGTGGACATTAGCAGACATAAGGGGGATAAATCCATCAATAGTAATGCATAAGATCCGTCTGGATGAGGAGAGAATACCCTCCATTGAGGCACAGAGGAGACTGAACCCAAACATGAAGGAGGTAGTCAGAAAAGAAATCATGAAATGGCTTGATGCTGGAGTAATTTATCCTATATCCGACAGTGCATGGGTGAGTCCGGTACAAGTGGTGCCCAAAAAGGGTGGTATGACAGTAGTGACCAACGAAAGGAACGAGCTCATTCCATCTAGAACAGTTACTGGGTGGAGAATCTGCATTGACTATCGCAAGTAGAACAAGGCGACCAGAAAAGACAACTTCCCGTTGTCATTTCTAGATCAGATGTTGGATAGACTTGCGGGGCACAGCTACTACTGCTTTTTGGATGGTTACTCAGGGTATCATCAGGTTGCGATAGCACCAGAAGATCAGGAAAAGACAACATTCACCTGCCCCTTTGGTACGTTTGCATTCAGAAGGATGTCATTTGGGCTTTGCAATGCCCCTGCGACCTTTCAGAGGTGTATGATGGCAATTTTCTCGGACATGGTGGAAATGACTATAGATATTTTCATGGATGATTTCTCGGTCTTTGGGCCCTCGTTCGACGAGTGTTTGAGGCACCTGGAAGCAGTGTTGAAATGATGTGAAGAATCCAACCTTGTGCTGAATTGGGAGAAGTGTCACTTCGTGGTAAAAGAGGGGATTGTCCTAGGACACAAAATATCCAACCAAGGTATTGAGGTGGACAAAGCAAATATTTCAGTAATCGAAAATCTACCACCTCCAGTATCAACAAAAGGGGTCAGAAGTTTCCTTGGGCATGCCAATTTTTATAGAAGATTCATCAAGGACTTCTCAAAAGTTTCAAAGCCTCTTTCCACCTTGCTAATGACGGGGGTTGATTTTGAATTCAATAAGGAATGCATGACCGCTTTTCAGACACTAAATGAGAAGCTTATCTCAACACCCATAGTCATTGCACCAAACTGGGAGCTCCCATTTGAACTAATGTGTGATGCAAGTGATTATGCAGTGGGAGCGGTGGTTGGGCAGAGGATCGATAAGGTATTCAGATCCATTTACTATGCTAGTAAAACTCTGAATGACGCGCAGTTAAATTACACAACTACAGAAAAAGAATTGCTAACAATAGTATATGCATTCGAGAAATTCATGCCATACTTAATTGAGAATAAGGTGATAGTATACACTGACCACTCTGCCATAAAGTATTTGATGACAAAGAAGGATGTAAAACCTCGCCTCATCCGATGAGTCCTGTTATTACAATAATTTGACATGGAGATTCGCGACAAGAAGGGGACAGAGAACTCAGTTGCAGACCACTTGTCAAGACTTGAGAACATAGAGAGCCAGAACACCAAGGATGTGCAGATAAATGATCACTTTCCAGATGAGCAATTGTTTCAAGTAAGTGGGGTTTTTAAGTTATCTTGGTACGCTGATTTTGTTAATTTTCTTGCAGCTAAGGTAGTACCCCCAGGATTGACAAGACACCAAGTGAAGAGGTTTTACTCCGAAGTGAAACACTACTATTGGGAGGAGCCAATGTTATACAAACATTGCGCCGGCCAAGTCATCAGGCGATGTATACCAGAGGATGAGATGCACCAGATTCTCACTCATTGTCACACCTTACAATATGGTGGACACTTTGGGGCATCAAGAACAACGGCAAAGGTATTGCAAAACGGGTTCTATTGGCCAACCCTCTTCAAGGATGCCCATGCCTTTGTGAAGAAGTGTGATCGTTGTCAAAGAACATGGAACATATCAAGACGAAATGAAATGCCTTCGCATGAGATCTTGGAGGTGGAACTATTTGATGTGTGGGGGATCGACTTCATGGGTCCATTCTAGTCGTCCTTTGGAAATCAGTACATTCTTCTGGCAGTGGATTATGTGTCCAAATGGGTAGAAGCGGTAGACACTAAAGAAAATGACAGTAAGATTGTTCAAAGGTTCCTCCAAAAGAATATATTTACAAGGTTTGGTACTCCTAGGGCCATCATCAGTGATGAAGGAAGCCACTTTTGCAACAGGAAGCTTAATACATTGCTTTCCCGATATGGAGTCTATCACCGCACCATACTTCCCTATCATCCTCAAGCGAATGGGCAAGCAGAGGTTTCAAACAGGGAAGTGAAGAGCATATTGGAAAAGACAGTGGATGGCTCAAGGAAGGATTGGTCTATCAAACTGGATGACGCACTGTGGGCATACAGAACAGCATTCAAAACCCCCATTGGAATGTCACCATATAAGTTAGTTTTTGGTAAAACATGTCATCTACCAGTAGAGTTGAAACACAGAGCTTATTGGGTAATGATGAAGCTGAACATGGATGCCAAGGCAGCAGGGCAGAAGAGGTTGCTACAGCTGAGTGAGTTGGATGAATTCAAACACAATGCCTATGAGAATGCTAAGATCTACAGGAACGAACTAAATTATGGCATGATAAGATGTTGATCCCAAAAGACTTCCAAGCAGGACAACAAGTGCTTTTATTCAACTCAAGGTTAAGGCTATTCCCAGGCAAGCTCAAATCGCGTTGGTCAGGACCATACAATGTTGTAAGAGCATTCCCCTATGGTGCAGTTGAAGTGAAAGGGAGAGAGGGAGCCCCGTTCAAGGTAAACGGACAGAGGTTGAAACCCTATGTGATCAATGAAACAAAATATATGAGTCTAGTAACCCATCTCACTCTAACATGATAAGGAACTTGCGTCCGGCTAAAAGACGTTCATCTTATGAGCGAGTTGGATGAATTCAAACACAATGCCTATGAGAATGCTAAGATCTACAAGGAACGGACTAAATTATGGCATGATAAGATGTTGATCCCAAAAGACTTCCAAGCAGGACAACAAGTGCTTTTATTCAACTCAAGGTTAAGGCTATTCCAGGCAAGCTCAAATCGCGTTGGTCAGGACCATACAATGTTGTAAGAGCATTCCCCTATGGTGCAGTTGAAGTGAAAGGGAGAGAGGGAGCCCCGTTCAAGGTAAACGGGCAGAGGTTGAAACCCTATGTGATCAATGAAACGGAATATATGAGCCTAGTAACCCATCTCACTCTAACATGATAAAGAACTTGCGTCCGGCTAAAAGACGTTAAAGACAGCGCTACTTGGGAGGCAACCCAAGGTTAATTTATTTTATTTAATGCAATTTAGTTTTACTTAGAGCAGTCTCACGGAAGGTATTGTTTGCATGTTGTGATGATAGGTACAGGGCCAAAAATTTGGAGGACGAAAAACGGAGAAATCAAAAGAAAAAAAAATAGGCTCAGCGCCACGGCGCCCAGCAGAGGGTTGTGGCTCCGAAAGTGCGGAAGGGCGCAGGAAGTTGGGCGCCGCGGCGCCAAATCAGAGCGCCACGGCGCCGATTGCAGGGCCGAGGCGCCGCAACGAAAAATCTGAAAAAAATAAAATAAAATAAAAGAGCCCTAGAAGCGAATTCCCTTTTTCCACTCTGACAGGATTTCTGACGTTATCTGTGTCGCGCCCGATTTCGACCGCGACTTTTTAAAAAGCGAGTCCTGCTCAAATAAAAAATGTTAGACGATAAAATGCTAAAAAATGCTTAAAATATTAAAAGTGCTTAAAAGTGCAAAAGTGCAAAAGAGGTGCTAGAAATTGCTAAGGTGCTAGAAGGGTTGCTAGAATGCTGGGGTTCATGAGTCGCCACCTAATTAGTTTGGGTGAATTAGGACACCTAAATGTTTAACGGTTTAAAGTAAAACATTAACTCCATTCTTTATGGTCCGCTAAACTTAGTGAGATTCAGGTGCGGTTCTTTATTAACCTAGAGGGAAGGGGTTAGGCACCCTCTAAGATCCGCTAACTTGCGGTTGTCCTGCCAAACCTAGGGTAATTATTATGTTTAAGAAATGCAAAATAGAAGCTCTTCCTGCTTAATAAAATGCTAAAATGTTAAAATGTTTAAAAGGTGGTATAAAAAGGACAAAAGGTGTTATAAATAAATAAAAGAGCCAAATGTTAAATGTTTAAAAGTGCTTAAAATACTAAAGGTTGCTGAAAGGTATTAAATGCTAGAAGGGTGCTAAAGGTGCTAAAGGGCGCTTAAGAAATGCTAAATGCTAAAGTCTTTGAAAGTAGTGCTAATATTCTAAACTACAAAAGAATGCTAGGATGTGCTAAAATATTAAGGACAAAATGTGCTAAAGGTGTTAAATGCCAAAGGGTGATTAAAAGTGCTAAAAAGGGCTAGAAATGTTAAAGAATGCTAAGAGGGTGCTTTATGGACTAATTATGTGTTCATGCAAAGGTTATTTACGGACTAGTTAGGTATCTTGCATTTGAATTAATCTTGCTTAAATTGCGTAATATTATATAAAAAATGCTTAAGATGATTTTTGTTGAGAGTTTAGGAGGACATTTATTATGGGTTTAATAAGAAACAAATTGTTGATTTTATAATGCAAGTTAAATCATTTAGATTGCTTTGGTAAATTTTAGATATAATAATTGTAAAAGACGTAAAAGTAGAAATGCGTTTCCAATTATAAATTACCTTCCTTATGCTCGAAATGCTAATTGCTCTTGGTTTCCTATTAATTACAAAGTTATAAATTACAATAACAAATAAAGTAAGATAAGGATGAGATAAGAGAGCAAGGGATTGAAGCGGATGACCCCGTCCTATTTGTTTGTCTAGGAATGGCCGAAGAGGGACTCGATGGATGTATATGCATGCCTTTACGTTTACCACGACGAGTCTCGTTATGAGACTCTTTGTTGCTCCGGTGCGTGCCATGTAAAAAAAATATAAGGATTAGTACATGTCCAAATCTCTATCATAATAATAAATAAGCATTTAGCATGAGATGTAACACATACAATTTTATGTTTAAGCATATATGCCCATATGGGTTAGTAGATAACCAAACAAATGAGAAGTGACCCAATGGGCTTAGCCCATGTATGCACGCAATGGATGACAACACAGAGGCAAAATGGAGATTTATGGGCCTGAGACAGCCTCTTGCATGTTTATTTTCAACCATTAGCCAGGGATAAACCAACAGTCATACCTCCAGGCTCCCAATTTAGGATACAAGATCAGGAAGACATACTTAGACAATGCCGACTTACATTTAAAACAGAGAAGGGCCACTGTAATATAGGTTTATTCAAGACGCACAGGAAGCAATCAATTGGGAAATGGATCAATTTATAAAGCTTTGAATGCCAATTTAGACATATATGATCATGTTTAAACTATTTTATTAACACAAATACATCAATTTCGTGCTCTTACTAACACGGGTATTATGTAGACCAATTTAACAGATTAACATAGCACAATAGGAGACATTATATGTTGTCATGGACCTATTTTAAGATTCAACAAAGTAGAGCTAAATATGCAGTCATGTTAACAAACATGAGGATCAGAAAGTAAATAAACAAACATCCCGAGATGACATACACACAATATTTAAAATATATGTGATATACTTAGATGTATGCAAAGACATACAACCTTGATATACACCTTGTATATATCTAAATTCCTATATTTTATGTATCTTTGAAACATATCATTGTAAGTTTAGTAAATCCGAGGGAAACAGGCCAGCACAAGCAGGTTAAGCATTAATTAATATAATGGAAGATGGATGGATATCCCACATGATTCAAGCCAAACAATATTTAATCAACTATGCATAACAAGCAAAACCTGCAACAAACAGGTAGCGAAATAGATTTCTTGGCGTGATCCAAGTAAAACAAAGTCGAACCTAAATAGACTCCATCAACATATCGAGACTTGAAATTAAATGGGACATAACCCAGACAAAAATGCTCATATGTGACACTCAACTAGCATGCTTCATGATTCCAACACTTAAAACATATCAAAGAACAATCCCCATTCTATTTTTCAAGGTTCAGGCTTCATAACATACAGGGATGAATATTAACAGTATAAATAGACAAGTCGACTGTCAAGCAAATGGTATCGACACTAAACCAGTAATTTCGACCATACACAACAAATGACTAAAATGTTAAATACTACCAACAGAGCATATCACCAAACAGTTACAAATTGTAAATCACATAAGAAAATCTGAAAGGAATGGGTTTACCTTCTCGACACAATGACCCGAGCGTATCAGATCGTCGCCGGTCCAATCGACGGTTTGCGATGCGAATGAAAGTGGTAAAATTGCTTGCCGATTTTTGCTGTAATCGAGAGAAGCGGTTCGATCGATCCTCGAATCGATGCTCTCCAAGCTCTATTCGACTCTGTGTGTTCTTAATCGCCGCTTCAGGTGTCCCTATCGATGCCATCCGCTCGTCGCCTTCGAATAGGCTCTCCTCACAGTGTAAAACGATTGCCTAAATTGCTATGTGGTTCCTCACTATTGCTAAGGGTGAAACGATTGCTATCTCTCTTCTCGCTCTACTCCGTCTCGATTTCGACCTAAACCGCTATCTCCTAACCGCCGCATGGGGTGTTCGGCCGGCGAAGGTGCTACCTCACCGAGCTCGCTGCCTTCCTCCTTGAACTCGCTGCCTATTGCTATTCGACTCTCCCGTTGCTCTCGCCTCATCGTGCTTATATAGCCCCGTTTGGGTTCCCTATTAGGTAAGGTTTAGACCATTTAATGCGAAATCTTGGTATTAATCTCGTGAGTTAAGGGACGATTTTGGTGCGATATTGGCTATTTTGGATTGATTTGCTACCGATTTTGTAGATTCGGATGGGTTCGATTTGAAGGATTTGTGGAAGATTCGTTTGGTTATGGAAGGAAATCGCTCGAGAAGGTGCATGGGTAAGGAAAGCTGTGGTGCGTGGTAGGAAGCCGGATTCTCGTGAGAACCGGCGGCGACGAACGGTTTTCTAGGGTTGCGTTTCGTTGTTTAGTCGACGGAAGCGGACGATGTGAGGTAAAGGAAAAGGCCGAGGTCTTGGCTTTAGGCGTGGCTTAGGAAATAAGGAAGGCGGAATGGCCCGAGTGTTGGGCTGCGGGTAAGATAAATGGGTGGGTAGAATTAGGAGTTAATTAATTTAGGCTTAGGTTATTATGGGTAGAGTTTTAAGTGTATTAATTAATTAGTAGTAAATTAAAACAAAAAAATTGTGCTTAGATTATTTAAGTGCTTTATTAAAATTATTACAAGAATAAAATGGGCGTGCTATATTTAATTAGTGCTTGAGTTTAAGAAATAAAGACGACGTACTATTTAATTAATGCTTAAATGCGGCGCTTTTATTTAAAATATTATTATTATGCATTATTGCGACGTTAAAATTGAATTGAGTTTAGATTAAATGCTAAATGCAAGTATGATATTTAAGAATTGTTTAAGGCTTTTATAAATGCGGCGCTATTAAATGCATGTGTTAGATTGATTACAAATGATTATGAAATTATCCTGCGTATTAATAAATGCGGCTATGCTACCTGACACGACGTTATTGCTAAATTATTTATTTTATGTATTTATTAATTATTTAAGAATTACGACATAGCTTGCAATTAATAAATGCGCGCGGACTCTAAGTGCTTAATACTCTACGTGAGACGCGACGCCATTATCAAATTATTTATTTATGCCAGATTTATGTTTTATCATTGCATTTTATTATAAAAATCATAAAATTATTTTACAAAATTAGTGTAATTTTATAGTTAATGATCGACGGGAGGGTCAAAATCGTGTCAACAATTGTCCCTCTTTGTATGGAGATGATGGAAGAATCTTCGACAAAGACGTTGACTCATGCCAATTTTGTCTCGATCTTCGTAATTGCAAAAATGCCGGGCGGTAGACGCGACGACGCAAAATCAAAATGGCCCCAGTCGAGTTACGACGACACCGGGCTACCATGGTCAAAGCACTGGCGCGCTAACGCGACTAAAGCCGCCCAGGTGTCGAGTTATGAAGACACCGGCTACCATGGTCAAAACACTGCGCGGCTAACGCGACTAAAATCGCCCCGGTGTCGAGTTATAATGACACTGGGCTATGGTGCAAAAAGTAAAAGAAAATAACTGGTTTGAACCTGGGGTGTACTGCTATGGCTTGTGGTGCTGGGCTCTATGGTGATGTGGAGCGAGTGGACCGACGCTTGAGGCCGCTTCTGCCAATCGTTGGGAAGGTTGGCCCCCCAACAAATTGCCCCGGTTCGCTGTAAGAGAAAATCCACGTTGTGTTCCTGCATGCTAAGACTTAAACAAACGGTTAGTGCATAACTGTTAAGGCAAAATGATGATGCATAATTTTAAAACAATGTAACTGTGAGTAGGAAAGGTTATCCTGCAAAAAATGTGATGTCTGCTGTGTTGATGCGATGTTGTGAATGCTGTGATTTTCGTCCTTGCACGGACGTGTTGCGATTGTGAATGCGGATATGTTGTCCTTGCTGCAATTTCTCCCTGTAGACTAAAGCTCAAGAAAGAGTTAGTGCATAACTGTTAAGACAAAATAATAAAGTATGAATGAGAAAAGTGCAATTTTGAGAACAGAGAAAGTCGTCCCTGTGTAGATGCGATATGTCACGATGGCGCTGCTGACTTGCCGCGGATGATAACATCGCTTTCGGACGTGTTGCCGCCGGGCGTCATTTTCGACTTGTTTGGCCGATAACGCCGCGTTCGGACGTGTTGCCGGGCGTCGTTGCGTGACTTGCTTTGGCCGATAACGCCGCCGCTCGGACGTGTTCCGCTAAGCGCCGTTGCAGACTTGTTGCGGCCGATAACGCCGTTGTTCGACGCTGCCGGGCGTCGCCGACTTGTCGCGGCCGATAACGCCGCCGCTCGACGCTTGCCGCCGGGCGCCGCTGCAGACTTGCTGCGGCCGATAACGCCGCCGCTCGGACGCGCCGCCGGCGCCGTTGCAGACTTGCCGCGGCCGATAACGCCGCGTTCGGACGTGTTGCCGCGGTCGCCGCTGGCGCAGACTTTGTCGCGGCCGATAACGCCGCCGCTCGGACGTGTTGCCGGGCGCCGTTGCGTAGACTTGTTGCGGCCGATAACGCCGTTGTTCGGACGTGCCGCCGCCGGGCGCCGCGTAGACTTCTTTGGCCGAGATAACGCCGTTGCTCGGACGTTTCTTTGCTGCTGCTCCTGTAGAATAAATGCTCCTGCAAGCTAAGCTTGAGAAAAACGTTAGTGTATACCTGTTTAAACGAAATGATAAATATATATGAGAAGTGCAATTTTATGGGTAGAGATGTCATCGACGAATTGCCATGATGCCTTTGCTGTGTGCGATGCGTGGGTTGCCAATTTGACTTGATGCCCGAGTTGATGCGCTAGGTTTTGCGTAACTCGAACTTTGATCGATTGTTGATGCCCCTTCGCATGCACGCTTTGTCGCGACTTTGGATTGTTGTCATCCTCTGCCTTTGCTGATTTTTGGTGCTTATGATAATAATAACAAACATTTCGCCGTATTTTATGCTTCGTTTATTGCACTTTCGCTCATAATATGAAAACTCGCGCCAAAGAAAATTTGTGAGTTTTGTGGGGCGATTCACATTTGACTTCGCCGCTTTCTGATATCGCGTTCGCCTGCTTTGGACTTGCAACCTCGCAGTTTCCTACATTGTCCCGCTTTTGAAAAGGTGTCCGCCTAAAGTGGGTCTCAATGTAGTTGCTTGTATGTTATGTTTCTGGGCCTTCTGATTTCGGCCTGTAGGGTTGCCATTTGCTGCGGTAACTGG
Source organism: Przewalskia tangutica (assembly GCA_029844215.1). NCBI lineage: Eukaryota > Viridiplantae > Streptophyta > Magnoliopsida > Solanales > Solanaceae > Przewalskia > Przewalskia tangutica. The sequence continues at coordinate 134,427,357 of CM056718.1, read as the reverse complement.
GCGAGGTGCTCGATCGGATCTATGCTGCTTTTCTTTTCTGAGACCCCTGCTTTGCCTATAGGAACCAAGACAGGTTCCGACTGCTCCGCCAAATGCCCTCGACCGGTCATGCTGGCCGTGCCTTTGATCTTGCGAAATATTGATGCTCTGTCATTGCTTAGTCAAATACAAATCGACCTTTGGGGGAGATGATAAATCTTTCTAAAAATGCAACAAACGGTGTTAGCATAAAACACATAATTTGCAGGTATGTAGCAGATATATTGCACATAGCACATTCAAACGTTTCCTAACATGCAGGGGGACCTCTTTATGCCAGAGGTAAGCCTAAACGTCGTTTATGCGAGATTATGACGGATTTGTCCAAGTCATCCAACTATAATTCCTTTGTTGGAAATGGCGACCAAATGACGGTGCACTTTTCCCAATTTCGGCATGTCATGATTAGGCTTGGATTTGTCTGTCATTGCCACGCTACACATAATATGCTGGTTGGTCGTTGGGTTGAGAAACCCGTCGACAAGTTTGGTGTCTTCCTAATTGTGGTGTCGATGCGAAGGACCGACCCACCTAAGGTAAATGCATGCATGCCCTAAAATAAAGGGTGGTATAGCTCTATCTTAAGTATCTAAGATTTGGCTTTTCTGGACGCAAGGTTCCCGAGCGGACAACTCGAGTGAGAAGGCTACGCGGCCACCGGTTAGACCGGGCACTCCACGTATATTACCGACTCTCCTAAATTTGGATTTTGAAGAAAGAATTTTGCTGATGCACCCAGCGCACCTCGCATGTAGTGTGTGATTGTGTAAATTTTCCAGAGTGAAAGAAATATGAGCGGAATATCAGTTTAGGGAAAACAGTAAAGCAAGTAGCAATTAAAAATAAATAAAACAAAATACAACACACAAAAATTAAATGCAAAAATAATTGCAAAATAATAACCCTAGGTCTGTTATGGTTAAGAACCTAAAATCCCCAATGGAGTCGCCATTTCTGTCGCGCCCGATTTCGACCGCGACTTTTTAAAAAGCGAGCCCTGCTCAAATAAAAAATGTTAGACGATAAAATGCTAAAAAATGCTTAAAATATTAAAAGTGCTTAAAAGTGCAAAAGTGCAAAAGAGGTGCTAGAAATTGCTAAGGTGCTAGAAGGGTTGCTAGAATGCTAAGGGTTCGCGGAGTCGCCACCTAATTAGTTTGGGTGAATTAGGACACCTAAATGTTTAACTGGTTTAAAGTAAAACATTAACTCCATTCTTTATGGTCTGCTAAACTTAGTGAGATTCTGGGTAAGAGTTCTTTATTAACCTAGAGGGAAGGGGTTAGGCACCCTCTAAGATCCGCTAACTTACGGTTGTCCTGCCAACCCTAGGATAATTATTATGTTTAAGAAATGCAAAATAGAAGCTCTTCCTGCTTAATAAAATGCTAAAATGTTAAAATGTTTAAAAGGTGGTATAAAAAGGACAAAAGGTGTTATAAATAAATAAAAGAGCCAAATGCTAAATGTTTAAAAGTGCTTAAAATACTAAAGGTTGCTGAAAGGTATTAAATGCTAGAAGGGTGCTAAAGGTGCTAAAGGGCGCTTAAGAAATGCTAAATGCTAAAGTGCTGAAAGTAGTGCTAATATGCTAAAGTACAAAAGAATGCTAGGAGGTGCTAAAATATTAAGGACAAAATGTGCTAAAGGTGTTAAATGCCAAAGGGCGATTAAAAGTGCTAAAAAGGGCTAGAAATGTTAAAGAATGCTAAGAGGGTGCTTTATGGACTAATTATGTGTTCATGCAAAGGTTATTTACGGACTAGTTAGGTATACTGCTAGCTGAATTAATCTTGCTTAAATTGCGCGTAATATTATATAAAAAATGCTTAAGATGATTTTTGTTGAGAGTTTAGGAGGACATTTATTATGGGTTTAATAAGAAACAAATTGTTGATTTTATAATGCAAGTTAAATCATTTAGATTGCTTTGGTAAAATTTAGATATAATAATCGTAAAAGACGCGTAAAGTAGAAATGCGTTTCCAATTATAAATTACCTTCCCCTTATGCGTTCGAAATGCTAATTGCTCTTGGTTTCCTATTAATTACAAAGTTATAAATTACAATAACAAATAAAGTAAGATAAGGATGAGATAAGAGAGCAAGGGATTGAAGCGGATGACCCCGTCCTATTTGTTTGTCTAGGAATGGCCGAAGAGGGACTCGATGGATGTATATGCATGCCTTTACGTTTGCCACGACGAGTCTCGTTATGAGACTCTTTGTTGCTCCGGTGCGTGCCATGTAAAAATAAATATAAGGATTAGTACATGTCCAAATCTCTATCATAATAATAAATAAGCATTTAGCATGAGATGTAACACATATAATTTTATGTTTAAGCATATATGCCCGTATGGGTTAGTAGATAACCAAACAAATGAGAAGTGACCCAATGGGCTTAGCCCATGTATGCACGTAATGGCAGACAACACAGAGGCAAAAATGGAGATTTATGGGCCTGAGACAGCCTCTTGCATGTTCATTTTCAACCATTAGCCAGGGATAAACCAACAGTCATACCTCCAGGCTCCCAATTTAGGATACAAGATCAGGAAGACATACTTAGACAATGCCGACTTACATTTAAAACAGAGAAGGGCCACTGTAATATAGGTTTATTAAAGACAGTACGTGGAAGCAATCAATTGGGAAATAGATCAATTTATAAAGCTTTGAATGCCAATTTAGACATATATGATCATGTTTAAACTATTTTATTAACACAAATACATCAATTTCATGCTCCTTACTAACATGGGTATTATGTAGACCAATTTAACAGATTAACATAGCACAATAGGAGACATTATATGCTGTCATGGACCTATTTTAAGATTCAACAAAGTAGAGCTAAATATGCAGTCATGTTAACAAACATGAGGATCAGAAAGTAAATAAACAAACATCCCGAGATTTACATACACACAATATTTAAAATATATGTGATATACTTAGATGTATGCAAAGACATACAACCTTGATATACACCTTGTATATATCTAAATTCCTATATTTTATGTATCTTTGAAACATATCATTGTAAGTTTAGTAAATCCGAGGGAAACAGGCCAGCACAAGCAGGTTAAGCATTAATTAATATAATGGAAGATGGATGGATATCCCACATGATTCAAGCTAAACAATATTTAATCAACTATGCATAACAAGCAAAACCTGCAACAAACAGGTAGCGAAACAGATTTCTTGGCGTGATCCAAGTAAAACAAAGTCGAACCTAAATAGACTCCATCAACATATCGAGACTTGAAATTAAATGGGACATAACCCAGACAAAAATGCTCATATGTGACACTCAACTAGCATGCTTCATGATTCCAACACTTAAAACATATCAAAGAACAATCCCCATTCTATTTTTCAAGGTTCAGGCTTCATAACATACAGGGATGAATATTAACAGTAAAAATAGACAAGTCGACTGTCAAGCAAATGGTATCGACACTAAACCGAATTTCGACCATACACAACAAATGACTAAAATGTTAAATACTACCAACAGAGCATATCACCAAACAGTTACAAATTGTAAATCACATAAGAAAATCTGAAAGGGAATGGGTTTACCTTCTCCCGACAAATGACCCGAGCAGCAGATCAAGTCGTCATCCAATCGACGGGTTTTGGGTTTCATGCGAATGAAAGGGTAAAATTGCTACGATTTTTGGCTAGAATCGAGAGAAGGGTTCGACTGATCCCTGAATCGATGCTCTCCAAGCTCTATTCGACTCTGTGTGTGTTCTTAACTGCTGCTCAGGGTGTCCCTATCGATGCCTACTGTCTGTCGTCTTCGAATAGGCTCTCCTCTGCTCACAGGTGTAAAACGATTGCCCTAAATTGCTATGTGGTTCCTCACTATTGCTAAGGGTGAAACGATTGCTATCTCCCTCTTTCTGCTCTACTCTCCGTCTCAATTTCTGACCTAAACTGCTATCTCCTAACTGCTGCTAAGGGGGTGTTCGACAGTGAGGAAGGTGCTACCTCACTGAGCTCTGTCGTCTTCCTCCTTGAGCTCTGTCGTCTATTGCTATTCGACTTTTTCGTTGCTCTCTGCCCTACTGTGCTTATATAGCCCCCGTTTGGGTTCCCTATTAGGTAAGGTTTAATACCATTTAATGCGAAATCTTGGTATTAATCTCAGTAGTTAAGGGACGATTTTGGTGCGATATTGGCTGCCTATTTTGGATTGATTTGCTACTGATTTTGTAGATTCGGATGGGTTCTGATTTGAAGGGATTTGTGGAAGATTCGTTTGGTTATGGAAGGAAATCGTTCGAGAAGGTGCATGGGTAAGGAAAGCTGGCTGGTGCGTGGGTAGGAAGCCTGATTCTCGGCGAGAACCGGCGGCGACGAATGAAGTTTTCTAGGGTTGCGTTTCGTTGTTTAGTCGACAGGGAAGGGACGATGTGAGGGTAAAGGAAAAGGCTGAGGGCTGCTGGCTTTAGGCGTGGGCTTAGGGAAATAAGGGAATAAGGGAATGGGGCCTGGGTTTTGGGCCTGCGGGTAAGATAAATAGGTAGGCTGGGTAGAATTAGGAGTTAATTAATTTAGGCTTAGGTTATTATGGGTAGAGTTTTAAGTGTATTAATTAATTAGTAGTAAATTAAAACAAAAAAATTGTGCTTAGATTATTTAAGTGCTTTATTAAAATTATTACAAGAATAAAATGGGCGTGTTATTTAATTAGTGCTTGAGTTTAAGAAATAAAGACGGACGTACTATTTAATTAATGCTTAAATGCGGCGCTTTTATTTAAAATCTTATTATTATGCATTATTGCGACGTTAAAATTGAATTGAGTTTAGATTAAATGCTAAATGCAAGTATGATATTTAAGAATTGTTTAAGGCTTTTATAAATGTGGCGCTATTAAATGCATGTGTTAGATTGATTACAAATGATTATGAAATTATCCTGCGTATTAATAAATGCGGCTATGCTACCTGACACGACGTTATTGCTAAATTATTTATTTTATGTATTTATTAATTATTTAAGAATTACGACATAGCTTGCAATTAATAAATGCGGGCGCGGGACTCTAAGTGCTTAATACTCTACGTGAGACGCGACGCCATTATCAAATTATTTATTTATGCCTGTATTTATGTTTTATCGCTGCATTTTATTATAAAAAATCATAAAAATTATTTTACAAAATTAGTGTAATTTTATAGTTAATGACTGGACGGGAGAGTCAAAATTGGGTGTCAACAATCTGCCATGCATTAGCCACCGCCACCACTTTAAACCATGTCTGTAAGTTGTCATGTTTTCATTTATTTTCTTGAGTCTTGCACACATTGGGGACAATGTGTGATTTAAGTTTGGGGGGGGGGGGGTGTTTTATTGTTTTTGAGTTTTTTTGATTTGTTTGTGTGTTTTTGAGTATTTTTTGAGTCATAATTTTTTTTAAAGATCATGCATGCTGTAGTTACTGAAAACGCCTAGTGAAGTAAGGTTGAATAATGTAATGGAATTAGAAGCAACCATCTAAATACTTAGGTTAGATATGCCAAAAATTCATGAAATCGGACAATGTGGGGTATCTTGCTTGATTTGTGCATTGTTAATGATTAAACCTATGTGTCTGCTTGCTTGCTATTTGAGGCAAAATAGTTAGGATATGCATGTTAGGGAGATGACTCAGACATTTCTTTGTAGCCCTTTCTTACCATTTTTGCATATCCCTGACATTCAAATTATATCCCTAGTCAGCCCCTTTGAGCCTAAAAATAAGACCTTTCTTTGACACCCTATAATTACATATTTGTGTCATAAGTGAAAAATTGAGGTGATTGGAATATAAAGTGTTGAAAAAGAGACAAAAGAGATTGAACAATTTTGAGGCACCCCAATGAAAAAGTAATAATAAATAGGCAAAAACCTAAGTTTGGGGGTGCCGGATATTCATAATACACTTCATTCTCTCAAAACAAAAGAGGGGAAAGATAGGTATGAAGTGAAGAAGAAAATCAAAAGAAAAGAGAAGAGTTGAAAGAAAAAGAGCTTATGGTACGTAAGTTGAGCCTAAATGCCTATTTTTACATACCCATGCCTAAGCCTACATTACAACGCTGAAAAGCCCTGAAGATCTCTTATATGTGTATCCATGATTAGTGGAGAATAGCAAGTAAACATGCCATATGATTTTAAAATTGACATGCATAGTTAGGTATTCTTACTTCCATTGAGCATGCTTAAAGTGAATTTGCGAAATATCTAACTTGATGTGTTTAGAATGCTTAACATCCATGCTATATGTTCCTGCATATTATTCTGCTAACCTTCATGTTTTTCTAAGTGACAATTGTGCAGCAAAGTGATCAGTGTCTTTGAGTCATTCTATTTTCTTTTTCCTCGTGTCTTTATTTCTTTCTTTTGATCTTTGCTCGAGGGCGAGCAAATGTTAAGTTTGGGGGTATTTGATCGGTGTATTTTATATACACCATTCGAGTCATTTCTAGTTAGCCTTTTGCTCTTTTTTTGTACAAATATGTGTCATCTTAGGATATATTTTCTTTCTTTTGAGTCATAATGGTTTAAAGTGGCACATTGGCGAAAATGAGCGAAAAGAGGGCAAAAACAGAGGTTCCAGAGCTCAAAAAGCTAGAAAGTTGGCGATCCGGGCAAGAACAGGCGGGCCATGGCGCTCCACCAGCAAAAGATCAGAGCGCCACGACACCCAAAATACAGAGAACTGCAGGAGTTTCGGCGCCGCGGCGCCAGTTGCAGGGCCGCGGCGCCGAGGCGGGAATTCTGCCAAATCCGAATGGGAATGGGCCAAGGCCTAGAAGGAAAAGTTGGAGAACGTTTTGGAGGCTATAAAAAGGACCTTTCTAGGTCGACATAAGGTTCCCAACTTTGCCAATTCATCACAAACTTGGAGATCAAGATTGGAGACTACTTTTGTGTAATTTCTTTGTTCTTTCTTTTATTTCTTTATAGTTTATGTTGGATATTAGTTTAGTTCTTGGCATGTCTATGGCTAGGAACTAACGTAATTTAGGGCTTTACATATCAAATCACTTGAAACTCATTCTTATGAATTAATGCATGTTTTGGTTTCTTCTTGTCATTGTTGAGATTTATTCAATATTTGTCTTGAATGCTTGGTAATTAATTGATCACTAATTATCATAATCTATATGATTTCTAACCGAAATCCGAAAGGGGAGATTGTGAATATGCTATAGTTGAATAAACATAGGTTAAATCGTGGATGAAAGTACCCCGATACTTGTGTAGCTTAATAGGTTTATTGCTCTTAATACTCCTTTATAGTCAATCTTATCACCGAAAGGTAGAAGGGTTCTATATTGGGGTTGAGTGTTTATATTGCCTTAACAGGATTATAAAACGGCTTAGTTAACCTGCTGTCTCAAAATAGAAGAAGAACCATGATTAATTGCATTAACAAGTAAGATGGGCGGATAGTTGAGGAGATTTGGAAGCCTTATTTCCACCATATCTGAAATAAAATAAAGTAATTTAGTTAGCATCCATAATTATAGTTATAATCAATTCATCAATTATCGGTCACCAAATAGATACCATAGAATAGAGTTTGATAATTGGACACTAATCCCTGAGGACGATAACTCGGTCTTCTAGACTATATTACTTGTCACGATACGTGCACTTGCGTTAGTGTGTGCATAAATCGCGCATCAGTATCCCACAAGGAATAAGAAAGAGCGGCAAATGTGGAAGGTGTGGCTTGACTCATGGAAATAGTGGCGGTGGTGGTGATGGGATAAAGATCTCCCCAACTATTACACCTCATTAGAGGTATTCCCGTCTTGAAATCCATTACATAAAATCCAAAAGGGTCAAAGTTAACTGAAATCCAATTATCAGTTGTTAATTTTTGGACGGACACCAAATTTTTAATTAAGTGAGGGGCATGAAGGACATTTTTAGGACGAGAGGTGGATGTGGGGGAGGGGATTAAATTTGTGTGACCATAACCACAAATTAGAATTGAATTGTCATTACCAACAATTATGTCATATTTTTTGCTCAAATTGAAATAAGACGAGAGATTACCTTGCATGGACATCATATGAGATGTGGCTCCGGTGTCCATGCACTAATTTGTGTCTGAGAGATATAATCCAAGTGTATGCATCGCGACCTCAATATTCATGGGTGTCGAAACTGCTGATGGGCCCGCAGCCGTGAAGGCATGCTGACAATGCCCAATAGTCGACTAATTTGACTGATACTGCAATAAATTGGGCCTCTACTTGCTGACCCAATTCGCTAGGTAAACTGTTGCAAATGGCTGCGAATTGGGTCTCTGTTGGTTGGCCCAATTTGCTGGGTAGACTGTTGGAACTGCAGCGGTAATCGCCGCTTAGGCCATCGCCAGTCCATCGCCAGCCGCATGGCCTACCGTCTGTGCCACTACCCTGACCCAAGTTGCGGTTGCCTCTTCCCGTTCCACCCTAACCATTACTGCTGCCACCGTTGCTTCCTTTGTCGTGGCTACCGCCTCTTCCGTCGGACTTTCGATTTTGACCCTGTTTTCCACCCCCGTTGTTCCAATTTTGAGTGGAATTAGTCGAAGATTATGGAGAGTAGGAATTTTGTGGAGAGGCCGCCATCATGGTGGAAGTTTCTCCAGTTGCGACCTTTTTAGCCAACCCTGCCTCTTCAATGGTGAGCATAGGTCGGGCTCGATAAAACGAAGGAAGAGGGTTGCTTTAACGAAGAAGAGTCCCAAAACCATTATAGGCCGACAACCATCTGAAGAACAAGATGATCATTTGTAACGGGCGCACCAACATTTTTTAGTTGATCCGTCAATTCCTTCAGCCATTTACAATAAGTTGAGACATTTGGAAAATCCTCCATAATGACATGGGAGAATTCCAGCTCAAGAGTGACATCACGAAAATATTTGTTATCTTGGAATATATCACGCACCCTATTCCAAGCATCCATCATTGTGGCATCGGGTTCAATAAACGTCTACAAAAGGTCCGTAGAGATAGTGAAATATATTCACTGGATAGCATCAAGAATCGTCCATAACACATGGTCATCATTGGCAGTAGGCACCTTCTCCTTGCATGTATCCACGGGGATGATATGGTGAATGACTTGATGCGAGCGTGAACTTTAAATAATTCTGCCCACGTTGCGTACTGGATGTTTTCCATCTCAATAATAATAGGAATGTGTTTCTTGATGTTGGAGATGGTAAGGGCAGAATGAAATATGTTCTTTGAGGTAGACATAATTAAAGAACAAGAGGAGAATTAGGGATTAGGAAGAGAATTTGGGAAGATAGGAAAATTTTTAGGAGAAAAAAAGTGTCGGAATCACAGATTTCGAGGGTCCTAAGCGGCGCAAGTGCAGTTGGGAGAAGGAATTTTGCCCTAGACTTCTGATACCATGAAAGAAATAATTCTTTCATTATTTTCATTAATGAAGAGGTCTATATATATATACAATATACAATCTCTAAATATGAAAAATTATATTCCTACTATAATATTAATATCTAATTATACTTGTATAAGAATTTACAAAATAAGGTAAAAAATCTAACTACACTAGAATTTGTTGTTACAATTGTAGCGTTTTGTCGGGTTCATGTACGCAGCGGAATTTGAAAATTTGTGTTTCAAACCCGACAGACGTGCGAACTGCAGAATGATTATGTAATAATAAAACAAACAAACACGTTGTTAACCGTAATGCATCGATAAAATACTTACGGTTTTGCAATCTGGAATCTTCGAATGTAATCCGAGGGGGAGCACACAACTATTCCTTCGATTGTAAGTTCCAAGAACTGTGATGTAATTACTCTTTCGGTAAGCTAGGAAATCCAGTAGAGTTTCAACATAGAATAATTTATGAATTAAGTGTAATAAAATAATGATGGAACCCTTTATTTATACCTTCAAAAAGCAGCTAGGGTTCCCACGTGGGCCAGGCCTAGAAATCGAGGCGAATCGAGTCATCGACCCATCGATGTGGCGCCACAAGATCGATCGAATGAATGGCGCCACGCTGCGTCATGCCCTAGTCCATTTTCCCCTCATTTCTATTTTAATTAAATCTGAAATCATATCTCGATTTAATTAAATAATCATTATTTTCTCTAATGTCTTGATCATAAATCGAACATTTATATTCTCTCTTATACATCCTTGAATCGACGGAGCAATTGACTTAGTGTTACTACAGGCCTTCACATATCGACATTAATTACCTTAGGGTCTACATGGAACTCCTAGACGGCACCGGAAGAGGAACTCAATATGTGAAATATAGTTACATGAATCCTGTAAACTGAACCTCTATGTGGGAAGATAAAATCCTTTCATTCACGACACACTCGATTAATCTTAGGAAATGTCAAGTGTCTTTCCAAATGACTTGATTATTATATCTCATCTATTTAGCTGACAACAAGACTATATCATAGATATGTCTACTGCGTTGGCCAACGACTTAGTCAACCTAATACCATATGAGAATTTGAGTGTTCTCTCGAAGATACATTCGAGGAATGAATCCTAATCTTGGCTCAACTACCACCTTTAATCTACGTCGCAATGTACCCAATACAAGTTGTGTCTCAACCTATAAGGCATTTGAGCTTAGGACAGGATCAAAGTAACTTACTCTGTAAACAAGGCGTGTATAGACCTCAAGTCAAGGGACTTCTAATTCCCACGCGCTGATCATACCTTAGACATATATAACAAACAGTATATCAGCAGGGTATACCAATACTTCCAAAGTATCCACGTGTCCATCATGTGTTACCATAGCTTGTAGCAGGTGAGACATACTACATCCTCTAAGGATATGATGCAGACCACATGTCGACTTATCACATATCATCGATATATCATTTTCGATGATCATTAGTCGAAGTTGTTTTAAGAGTTACGCTATAATATTAATATCTCACATATTATTAATAACCACGTAACCTCTAGGGATGCATTTATAGAATATTATAAACAATCAACTAATAATTCAATAATTGCAAATATTATAATATTAATCTCTATTAATAATAATATAAATATGTATAAAATACATTTGTCCTAATACAGATTGTCTCTAGAATATAAATATACTTTCTAACGGTTTCTATCAACTTCCGATGCTATAACCTGACACTTTAGCTTACACACAAATCAGAAGGATCTCTGCCTATTTTCAGTAACGTGACAACCTTTTTGACAATGGATTAATATGGGGAAAAAGAACATAGGCGTACAGAATTGTTCCTATTCTAAAGAAAGACAAATCAACAAACGTAAGAAGTTTCTTAAAATTAGAGGTACGTGGCCTATTTTTCTTCAAATGAAGGACAATATATTAAAACTAACTTGACGTCCTACTAGATATCTGATAGTAGTAAATTATTTACACTATCAGAAAGTATAGAATTTGTAACAACGTAAATGACAATAAAAAGAATAACTTATTATTGAGAAAACTTTTCGCATCGAATGTTATTGAAACGATTTGTAACAACTTTTGTTGTTGTGAAAAAATATTTTTGGCAACAACATCCAACATATGACAACAAAAAATAGTGTTGCAAATGTCTTTTTTCTTATAGTGTTACGAGTGGGTGCTATTTTCTTGCAATATTAAATTTATACTTTTCTTTTCTTAGGTGTTACTGAAAGAATTAATCCCTTGATTATTCTTATTGATAAAGTATATATACAAGTTACAATAGGAGATTCTTTTCCTATTCTACTTCTAAATCTTATTCTATAAGGAGACTAATCATACAATTATGATAAAACTACAAGACTAATTACTATACAAGTCTAATATACAAATATACCATAAATGTTGTATTGAATATATACACGGATGGGCTGGGCTGCACGACTATACCGCAGTCATAGCGGGCAGTATTCGTACGCTGAGACCGTCTCTAAAATCTTCAAGAAGGACCGAGGGAATACCCTTTGTAAAGATGTCTGCAATTTGATATCTGGAAGGGACATGACAAACGCGTACTTATCCTCGAGCTACCTTTTCTCGAACAAAGTGAATATTCATCTCTATATGTTTAGTGCGTTAGTGCTGAACTGGATTACCAGAAAGGTAGATGACATTTATATTATCACAATACACCAATGTAGCTTTTTGAATAGGTCAATGGTGCTCTAAAAGAAGATTACGTAACCAATATGACTCAGAAACTACATTGGCTACCCCTCGATACTCGACCTCTGCACTTGAACGTGAAAGCGTGGATTGACGCTTGGCAGACGTGAGACCAAGTTATTACCTAAAAACATACAATAGCCAGACGTGGACCGTCTGGTATCTGAACAACCACCGCAATCATCATCTGTATAGGAGACAAGTGTAGACGTCGACGAAGGATACAAATGCAAGCCATAATAAAGTGTTCCCTGAATGTACCTAATAATGCGTTTGAGCGCATTAATATGTTCAATCCTGGAATCATGCATAAACAAACACACATGTTGTACGACATATGTAATATCAGATCGCGTGAACGTAAGATACTGAAGGGCGCCTGCAAGACTACGATAGCAGGTTGGATCCTCATAGGGAGAACCAGCTGCAGCACCCAACTTGGGTTTAGTATCAACTGGAGTAGAAGTGGACTTACATGATGACATTCCAGCCCTCTCAATGATCTCTGCTTCATACTTCCTCTGTGATAAGAACAATCCACCTGCATGACGAGTGACATCAATCCCCAAAAAATAACTCAATGGGCCCAAGTCTTTCATGGAAAACTCAGAACTGAGCATCGTCATGATAGACTTTTGCAAAACATCGGAAGAGGCAGTCAAGATAATACCATCCACATATAGTAGTATATAAGCCATGGAAGAACCCCGACGATATATGAATAATGAATTATCAGACCTGCTGAGAGAACCAATGGTCGAAACATAGTCAACAAACCTCTTATACCAAGCTCGTGGAGACTGCTTAAGCCCATACAAGGACTTCTTCAACAAACTGACATGATGAGGATATCTAGTATCTCTAAACCCCAAGGGCTGATGCATATAGACTGTCTCCTTGTGATCACCATGTAGGAATGCATTCTTCACGTCTAGCTGATGAATGGGTCATGATTTCGACAGAGCCAAGCTGAGCACGGTGCGAATGGTAGCCGGCTTGACCAACGGGCTAAATTTCTTACCACAATCTATACCAACCTGCCGAGTCTTACCATCACCTACAAGTCAAGCCTTATGTCTTGCAAAAGAACCGTCAGAATTATCATTATGAGAAAAAAAATCCACATACACTGAATAATATTAACACCAGATGGATGTGGTACCAACTCCCACGTCTTATTATCAATAAGAGCATTATATTCATCGATCATGACAATCATCCAATTTGGGTCATTTAAGGGGCAGACACAAGATTACGGGGTAAGGGTGATTTAAGAACATTAGAATATAAATTAAAATATTTTTTTGGTTTAAAAATACCCCCATTGACTTTGGGTGACCAGATCATGACTCGGGGCTGGATTGAGTGAATTTTGGGATATGTCGGAGGGTGGTAGTGTCTGATCCGTCGGAGGAAGTATGTAGTAGATATCATTGAGAGGGATGAGATGTCATCCTGTAAGTCCACTTCTACTCTAGTTGATACTAAACCTAAGTTGGGTGCTGCATCTGGCTCTCCCTATGAGGATCTGACCCGCTATCATAGTCTTGCTGGTGCCCTTTAGTATCTTACGTTCACGCGACCTGATATTACATAAGTCATACAACAAGTGTGTTTGTTTATGCATGATTAGAGCTTTCATTAGAACTCAATTCGAACGGAAAATAAAAAATATTCAATGTGACAATGGCAAAGAATATGACAATGGGGAGTTTCAGGATTTTTGTGCTAGCAATGGGATACATTTTCATTTTTCTTGTCCTCATACGTCGTCACAAAATGGTAAAGCTAACGTAAAATTCGTACCATTAATAACATTATTTGCACCTTATTGGTTTATTCTTTCGTTCCTCCGTTGTTTTGGCATCATGCTCTACAAATGGCTACATATCTGCTTAACATTCTTCATTCTAAAGGTTTGACATATTCGTCCCCTCTTCAAAGTTTATATAATAAGACTCATTTGTATTCTCATCTTAGGGTCTTTGGATGCTTATGTTATCCACTATTTCCATCCACCACAATTAACAAACTTCAGGCACGTTCTACCCCTTGTGTGTTTTTGGGTTATCCGTCAAATAACCGTGGTTATAAATGCTTTGATTTGTCAGCTAAACGAATCATTATTAGTCGTCATGTTATCTTTGATGAGTCTCAATTTCCATTTTCTAATGTAAAAAATCTCGTGCCTAGTTCGTATGATTTTTTAGATGATGATATTTCCCCCTATGTATTATCCATCATTTGTCAGATATGTCCCGCAACCCGTCGTCAGCGTCGCGGCCCTTCGGGGAGGTGTCGCGGCGTCTACCATCCATTAGCCAAAGTGTTTTATCATCGTCGTCAGCGCCGCGACGCCTACCATCTAGTAGCCAAAGTGGTTTACCATCATCGTCAGCGACGCAGCCCTTCGGGGAGGCGTCGCGGTGTCTAACTTCTAGTAGCCACTGGAATGTAGGCGTCGCGGCCCTAGATCGCGGTGCCACGGTGCCTCCGACGGATCAGACACCAAATTTTTAATTAGTTTTTAGGCATGAAGGGTATTTTCCAAGACAAGTGGTGGATGGAGAGGAGATAATTTTTTATGACCAGAACCCTTAATTAGAATCGAATTACCATTAACAATAATTATACCACGATTACAACTCAAATTTGAATAAGATGAGAGAGTACATTGGTCAGATGTCATGTGGGTAGTAGCGCCTGTGTCCATGTACCAATTTGGGTCAGGTTGAGTCATTCCAAGCGTGTTCATCGCGGCTTTAATGTCAGTTTATGTGGGTCCCACTGTGTGATGGGCTTGAGGGCACGGGCCCAAGAACCCTGCATCGCCGACCAACTCATCGGGCCGAAACCCGCTTGACCGGAAATCGGGCTAGATGCTCGAGTAAACAGATTGCGCCGAATGGGCCCACCGCCATCGTGGAACCCCATGATCGCCGCCATCGTTGACTGGATCGAGGACCACCGCTGCCACCGCCACTGTTCCGGTTGCCACCGCAATTTTTGCCATTATTCTTCTAATTTTGACCTTTTTTACCACCGCCGTTGTTGTGATTTTGGCTTGAGTTGGTGGTGCCGAAAGACGAAAAATTGGACTCAGTCATCATGACGATGAGACTAGCCCCTATAGCCACCTTTTTAGCTAAACCCATTTCTTCCAATGTGAGCATGGAGCGGGCCTGATAGAATTCCGACAGGGGGTTACTTTGACGAAGAATCGAAACAACATCATTATAGGCCTCGGATAAGCCTGCAACCATATGTAGAATGAGATGACTATTAGTAACCGGAGCACCCACATTGCGAAGTTGATTCGCCAAGTCCTTGAGTCGTTTACAATAAGATGAAACGTTAGGAAAATTCGCCATAGCAACTTGAGAAAATTCCTGTTCAAGAGTAACAATGCGGGAATGACTGTTATCTTGGAAGATATTACAATTGATTCCAAGCCTCCATAGCTGTGTAGTTGGGCTCCATAATCGTCTGTAAAAGGTCCGTCTATATTGTGGCATAAATCCATTGAAGAACCTTTGCGTCAAACGTGACCCAAAATTTTAGATCGTCCGCTTTGGTGGGTACATCATCATCTTTGGTGGTATCATCCCCCATTTTAGGAGTCGGAGGGATGATATGGTGAAGAACTTGATGTGCCATTTCATGAATCTTGAATAACTCCACCCACGTCCCATATTGGACGTTTTCTAGGTCAAGAACAATAGGAAGGACGCTCTTGATGTTAGAAACTGTGAGGGAAAGATGAAAAGTGTTCTTATCAGTCATGGTGAATAGAACAAACTTTGGACAAGATTTTTAGGGGGGAGAGGTCTCGGGTTTTTCAGAAACTGAGGGGGGGGGGGGGATTTTTGGGCACGGTTTTCAAGAGAATTTGAGAAAGAAGTGAGAAGCGGAAGCAAGGAAAATAACCTAGACTCTTGATACCATGAAAGAATTAATTTCTTGATTATTCTTATTGATGAAAGACATATATACACAAGTTACAATAGGAACATCCTTTTCATATTCTACTTCTAAATCCCTATTCTATATGGAGACTAATCATATAATTATGGTAAGACTACAAGATTAATTACTATACAATTCTAATATACAAATATACCATAAATGTTGTATTGAATATATACACAGATGGGCTGGGCTGCACGACTATATTTAACAGTTAGAATCTTTGTGGCAAATGAACGCATCGATCAAGACTAAAATAAATGAAATTGACCTGTCGTCTATTGTCCATAAATAGCGAATATGAGTCTTCAGCACAAATGAAAATTGGAGTTCTTTATCTGTTTGTCTGTTTTTTTGAAAAATATGATCATGTATAAAGTATGTACTACGTGTAAGAGTAAATTTATAAATGAAACACAAAATTAAACGGTTACTTATAACTTTTTGTTGTTTACAAAGGTTAAATCAAAATCGCGAATTTAATATGTCATAGATATAATTTGACATGTTCTAGTGCCCTCATGCTTGTTATAAATAATAATTACATGGTATTAAGGTTAGTTAGCTTTGTACTTGTTAATGTTTGGTGCGGTGTTTGTGATATTTTACCCAACATATCGTTTTTAGTATTAAGTTGAAATTAAGAAATGTTGGAACAAATGTCACAACATTCGGACCAACATTTTATGACAAATAATTTTGCCTTACTTCACAGACTGAAGCAATTCTCATGGAATTTTTACTACAATGGAGAAGTGACTTGACAAGGTAATTAGGAGCTGAGAAAAAACGTGGAAAGAACAAGTCAAAGTCGTTGCTATGCTTGGGGAACATGTCCAAGAAGTTAGAGGATTTTGCTCCATGGTCTTCTACAACAAACATATCAGCTGCCCACCTTTCCCTCAACCATCACAACGATTCAACGAACTTTTCAAGGAAGACTCTCTACTATAAATAGAGAGGTTGCTGCAGTGAATCGATATCCAGAAATAGTTTGCAAAAGTATCAAGAGAGCTCTAAAAATATTCGTCAGAAACCTGGATCACATGTGTTGTCTCAGCGTGTCGACGATATTTTGTCCAACATTATAATTGCTGCTTATATCAATCAAAAGTCCATTAAATCCCTTCCAA
The DNA here is from genome assembly GCA_029844215.1 of Przewalskia tangutica. Lineage (NCBI taxonomy): Eukaryota > Viridiplantae > Streptophyta > Magnoliopsida > Solanales > Solanaceae > Przewalskia > Przewalskia tangutica. Next base: position 134,410,033 of record CM056718.1, on the reverse strand, counting down.
TAGTACAAAGAGGAAATCAGCTAAAGAGAACCAACTCAGATCGTACAAAATTTGATCCTAAATAACTTGAATCCGTGCAATATTATGCATGCTTAGGCTGGGGTCATTATGCTAATGAATGTGCAAATACTCTGAGAGAAATTGGTAAGAGTCTATGAGTCTCTCTCAGTGACGACGAAGGAGAAGAAATGCTAGCTACTGTTCTCGAACGGTCTTTATCGGACAATGAAATTGTCATCAACAGTGTTGTCCTAAATGTCACAACATTTGCGTCAACATCAGCGATGACATCTACATTTCCAGCAACATCCGAGAGGTACGAATTCTTTAACTATTCTGATGTTAATTGCTTTAGTGGTTTTATTTCTATTAGTGAGACTAATGTGAGGATCAAATTGACACCAAAGATGACATGATCAAGGAATTACAAAAACATTGTAAATACTTAATCATAGAATCCAAACAACTTGACACAAATGTAAAATCTTTAACTCTTGAGAATGCAGATTTAAAAAGCACGATAACCCGTTTAGGGATTGAACTTACCAAAAAAGACATTGAATTTGATAAGATCAGTGCAAAATTGGATCCAGCCGAACGAACACGAGGACATCGAAATTGAATGAGATAATCAACCTTAGTAAACCTTCATATGCAGGTATTGGATATGAAAACTCCCTCAAAATAATAAACTCAAGTATCTTTGATAAAAATGAGAAGATATGCTTTGTAAAAGAAAAAAGGAGTAAAGAATAGGTTCTCATATATGTAAAAAAAATGAAGCTTGTGTGTCATTACTGTAACTCCCCTGGAAACTTAAGACCATATTGTTTCAAACTTTAAAATCTAGTGAGCAAAATGTTGCCCAAAAAGTTATCTAACATACCTGATAACAATAAAGACAACATTTCTGAACCAAAAAGTAGAAAATATTTTAATAGAGTATGGGTTCCTAAAAAGGATACAGTTTGTAATGTTGTCATAACTGCATTAAAAACTAATATTTCAGGTTCTTGGTACTTTGATAGTGGATGTTATTACCACATGACAGTACAAAGAAGTTTCTAAGGGACTATGAGTCATTCAATAGAGGTAACATGACTTATGGAGGTGGCATTAAAAGTAAAATAATTGGAAAATGGATCTTAAATGTTCCTGAATTTCCAGTCCTAAGAAATGTCTTACATGTTGAAGGCTTAATGACAAATTTGATTAGTATAATTCAATTATATGATGACAATCTTGAGGTAAAGCTTAATAAGAATGTCTATGAAGTTACGAATGAAGCTAACATGTGTGTCATGACAGGTACAACAATAAGTGACAATTGTTATCTTGTTGGAAGGCAGGAAACTTGAAATAATGCTAGGATCGATGACACAACATTATGACATCAAAAGTTAGAGAATGCTAATTACCGTAATTTAGAAAGATTGATCTCATATGAGGCGGTAAGAGGCATTTCCAAACTGATTCCTAAAAGTAAAACATTATGTGAAGATTGCATGAGAGGTAAGAAAACCCGTGTTTTCCATAATATTATTCATAAGATGGACAACATTCAGGAAATACAACTGAAAATAACATTATAATTTCAATGGAAAATAAGCAGACTACATAAGAATCAGATGTTGCCCCAAATATTATCGCACCTGAAGCAACATCTGAACCTGAAACAGAGAACACACAGGCCATGGATGAGGAATCAAATGTGGAATTTCTTGATCAAGTTCGAAGGGATCCCTCATTAAGGATTATAAAGAATCATCTGACGGGCCAAGTGATAGGGGGATTTTTTTTAGGGAATTAGAACTAGAGAGAAAGAACCACTCAATTACAGAGACATGGTAAGGTAAGTGTGTATGTATACCATATACCAATAGGTTAGTCTTTCTTATTTTATATCTACTTTAGAAACTAAGAATATTTCAGAAGCACTCAATGATAATTGTTGGATTCGAGCAATGCAAGAAGAACTTAAACAATTTTCTAGGATTTAGTTCCACACCTATATAAAACTAATGTAATTAGAACTAAATGGATTTTTAAAAATAAATCAGATGAATCAGGAACTGTTGTGAGAAATAAAGCTCGTCTAGTAGCTCAAGGATATACTTTTCGCACTTGTAGCTAGAATTGAGTCAATTAGACTTATACTTGTCATTTCTTATTGTCTAAAAATTACCCTACATCAGATGGATGTAAAAGGTGTTTTCTTTAATGGTTATCTTGATAAGAAAGTCTATGTTGAATAGCCAAAATGATTTGAAGATCCTCACCATCCACACTATGTGTACAAGATAAAAAAGGCATTATATGGATTGAAGTAAGCCCCTCGAGCATGGTATGGTCGTCTAACTAACTTCTTTCTTGAATATGATTTTAACTGTGGTGAAGCTGATCGTACTTTATTCATTAAATGTCACGGTGTATATATTATTATTGCTCAAATCTATGTACATGACATAATCTTTGGTTCGACCTCACAATCTTACTAAAGACATTTGTCGAAGCAATGTCATCGACATTTGAGATGAACGTGATTGGGGAACTAAACTTTTTTCTTAGGCTTGCAGATTAAGCAAAGTGAAGATGAAATTTTCATCTCCTAAAGTAAATATGCCAAGAATCTAGTTAAGAGGTTTGGATTGGAAAATGCTAAGCAGATGAAAACTTCAATGGGATCGTCATAGAAGATATGTAAGGATAATGTTAGTGAAAATGTCGACCCAACTTTTTATCGTTCTATGATAGGTAGCCTTCTATATCTTACTGCTAGTCGTCCTGATATAATATTTAGTGTTTGTGGTTGTGCTTGATTTCAAGGCTGTCCCAAAAAAAATTAACTTAAATATCGTGAAACGTATCATTAGATATGTTGCCATCACATGTGAGTTGGGAATTTGGTATTTCAAAGACACTAATCCTAATTTAATAGGGTATAGTGACTCGGATTGGGCTGATGATATAGATGATAGAAAGAGTACAAGTGTAGGATGTTTTTATCTTGGCAATAACCTTATTTCATGGTACAGTCGTAAACAAAACTTTGTCTCACTTTCAACTGCTGAATCTGAATATGTAGCAGCTAGAAGTTGTTGCTCTCAATTAATATGGCTACGACACATGTTAGACGACTATGATTTTACTAGTAATATTTTAGTTTTATATTGTGATAATCTGAGTGCAATAAATATATTCAAAAATTCAGTTCAACACTCACGTACAAAACATATTGATATTATGCATAATTTTTTGAGAGATTTAGTTAAAGAAACAGCTAGTCAAAATTGAACATGTTGATACTACTCATCAACTAGCTGATATTTTTACAAAAGCTTTAGACCATGAGAGATTTTTAAGCTTAAAGAAATCTCTTGGTCTTTGTAATCTCTAAAAAGGCATTTTTTGGTGAATGTCGGCTGAAACGTTCTCTACCATTTTGGGTGACATTTACCTATAATATATCACTGAGTGATTATTGTTACTATATGGTGCATAACTTTTGGGTACACGAGCTTGATCCTCCGTGAAGAAATTGTTCAAAGTGATACCGTTCTGTGCGATGATATTATATATCATAAAAATGGAGTATCAAAATAATACAAAACCTTAATAAATAGTTGGCAACTGTGAAAAATGGGTAAATCCTAAGAAATGATATTGTTCATATTCTATAGGAGTATCACGTGCTTTAAAAGAAATTTGAGAATACCATAAAAGTATTCTTATGACACAATTTTTTTTGTTACATATGCTTTGTGATTAGACCAAGGACAGAATGAGAAAATGTTACATTGATACAGTGGTCAAACTCATAGAGTGCGTGTAAAATGTGTTTTGATTTGTTGCCAAAACAAAAAACTCTTGTTGGATTAAAATACTTATGTCATCTAAAATATTGTCAACATTGTTGTTGACATTTTCAAAACGTGATATGTGTTGGGATATTGATCTTAACTAATTTTTTTTAAATTTTTTTTTCCCTATTTTTATGTCATATTTTAATTGGAATTCAAACTTTAAAGGATAAGATTAAATTCCAAATAAGATGCTTATTGTTCTATCCCAAAATTTTAGGTACAAATTTTTTAATGGACATCAAAAACCTAAAATTAAGAAATAGATAGTCTTTGAAAGTCCTGCCAAGAGTATAAATATCCATGTCATTTGTTTTTCTTTTTACCATTCTTGTCTTTTTCTAAAAAGTAGAAAAAAGGTGAAGGAAAAATAACATCACCTCGGTAAATCCCCTACCTAACCGATGGAGTCTTCACTTTCATCTTCAAAAAAAAAACCTAAAACCTCACCTCCAAACTTACTGATGGTAACATCACTTATGTCAACACTTATGTCGACCAACACTACCAATAACACTCCAATGGGCACCAATCCACCTCAACATCCAGCTACATCATCCTCTCAACACCTACCAGAAAACAGGTGTACAACCATTATTCTCAGAGGAGATGAGGAACCACTGGACATTAGTTACCTCGGGGATGATAATAATCACATAGATGTAGATGCTACATCAGATTATTCTACCCTCGGTAAAAGGACCAGTTCATCTTCTTTTCCTACTCGAACATCGAGTTGAGTATTCAAAAGAACAGTTCAACAGGAACCTAAAACCAAAATCCAGATTTGAAACTACATTTTCTGCTTGCTCAAGCAGTGACATCAGAGATAACTTTGAACTATCTTCGGAAGACACTGAAGAAGAACCTTCAGCCTATGTTCCTCAAAGTGAGTCTCAAGATGAGGAGATTCGTGCAAAACCAGGTGTTGCCCAGAATGTTGTCGATGATGCCACAATATCTCAAGCAACATTCCAGCAGACCTCAGAAGAGAAATCCTCACCATCATCCTTTGCCAATATCGAATCAGAATCTGAAGTTGAGGTAAATGTTTATTCTAATAAGTTATATTCCAAAGCAAAATTTGATAAATGGGATTGGTATAGGAATATAGTTATCAAGGTAGAAAAAGTGTTAGATATAGCCTCATGTTCAGAATATAGTTTGGTTGAGTTCCTCAATGATCGTAAGCTTCTAAAAAATGTAACTGATAAATAACCATTCATTGATGAAGTAATTAGGTTGTTTTACACAAACTTAAATTCTGGTATAGATAATGCCTTCTCAAAGAAATTTGAAAAGGTATACCTCTATTAGAGAATTTATCAATTTACTCCCCTAATTATTAATCAATATTTGAGAACTGAGCCTGAAGTTGGAAGTAGCACTACAGAAAGGGCAACAAAAACAGGGACGAGATAATAAAATATCTCACTGGAGGTATAGTGAAGAAATAGACCTCTCGATTCCCTACTTCAAAGTTAACTGCACTGTTCTCCACCCTCTATAATATTGCAATTCACAATTGACTCCCTTCAATAAATGAGTCAATTGTAACAACTGATCAAGGCTCACTATTGTACAAAATTGGAAAAAGATTAAGAGCTGACTTAGGAAGAATGATTTTCTATCAAGTAGCCAAATTGACTGAGAAAAAGTCAACCTTAATCCTTCCATATCCCTCTATGATCTATCAAATTCTAGTTACCCAAGACTTTGAGCCTAAAAGAGAGGATATTTTTGGGAAAACACCTGAGGTATATCCAGTGAACAAATCAATCCTGTAAAGCAAAGAAAGAGTCATTAACCTTCCTTGGAAAAAGAAAGATGACAATGAGAATGTTGTCAGAAATGTTACACATATTCAGGGCAACACTGGTTCTAGACAGTCATCTCTGACAATAAAATGGTTAGTTGGTCAAATTGTCAAAATCAACCAATAAAGTTCAGAGATTGATACTGCCAGGGATGCATTGATTCAGGCCAGTGAAAAATTCTTACTATTGATTTCTTTTCAAAAAGTGGGAGATGATTTTGTGCAGGGAGAGCAGGCTAAAAGTTCTGAAGCTGCTGCTGCTGAAGTTGCTGCTGCTGAAGTTGTTGATGCACATGCTACTGAAGAAGTTTTTACTGATGCCATACAAAGAGAAGAGGATATTGGAAGGAGAGTGGTGATGAAGAGGTTAAGACTCAGAGCTAAAGCAGAAGCTATCATGCAAAAGTAGAAAGTGGCTAGAAGTTACTACTGGATGCAAAAGTAGCTAGGGGGAGCTGGCTCATCTACTAATGAATGATTATCTGATTGGTGTGATTGTCTAAACTACTGAACAATGTTCTTATTTGGTTGGTTTTACTGGTTGTTAATTTGGCTGAATTTTTAAGATGTCGAGAAAATAGGTTAAAATTGACATATGGATTTTTTTCCTTTTGTATATTGGATGATTTGTGTATATCAATGTTTGTGCTAATATTGTGTTTAATCCTATATAGTGGTATACATTTGCGTACATATGTTTTGTTTGTATGCTATCACAGATTAAGGGAGGACATAATTGTAATCATAGATGTTGGGACAACATTCATGACATTTCCTTAAGTCACTCGCACATATTAGAATAGATTTTGTGAAGAAAGACAAAAAGGGAGAGAATGTTAATGTTGAGTTTGGTGTTGTGACATTTTACCCAACATATCATTTTAAGTACTAAGTTGAAATTAAGAAATATCGGAACAAATGTCACAAAATTCGGACCAACATTTTATGACATAACAATTTTGCCTTACTTCACGGACTGAAGCAATTCTCGTGGAATTTTTACTACGATGGAGAAGTGACTTGGCAAGGTAATTAGGAGCTGAGAAAAAATGTTGGAAGAACAAGTCAAAGTTGTTGCTATGTTTGGGGAACATGTCCAAGAAGTTAGAGGATTTTTCTCCATGATCTTCTCCAACAAATATAGCAGCTGCTCACCTTCCCCTCAACTGTCACAACGATTCAACGAGCTTTTCAAGGAAGACTCTATACTATAAATAGAGAGGTTGCTGCAGTGAATCGATATCCAGAAAAAGTTTGCAAAAATCTAGAGAGCTCTCAGAAATATTCGTCAGAAAATTGGATCACAAGTGTTGCCTGAGTGTGTCGACAACATTATGTCCAACATTATAATTGATGCTTAGATTCTAGATTTGTTTTGTATTGAAGTAATTGTAATAAAATATTGTCTATATCTATTTAGGTAGATTTTTCAGGCAGAAGTCATCTGCGACTTCATCATTTTTTAATTCCTTTTTGTTGTATTTTTTGTAATATTGTAAAAGAAGGAATTTATTCAATTGTATATAATATATACAATATTTTTGGTCATTTACCATCATAAGTTATATTTTAAATATAACTTATGAAAATTTAAAACCTTTGTGTCATTTAATTTCCGCTGTTTTTTACTCTTCAAATGTTTCGTTTTACTACTGTGTTACCGTTGTCAGACGACATTATTCCTGACATTGGGAAACAAAATTGACATTCAAATTTTATTTAGTTTATTTGCATTTTATTTACTGTTCTATAGCCCCGGGACCCAACAATAGTATTCATACTAACACGCATTACAAATTATCACCACACAATTTAAAGTTTTCTAAAAATTAGAAAAAATAGTTGTGTTTATCAATAGATTTTATTTTCTAAGAAAATCAAACTAAAATATTACTCGATAAACTAAAAAAAATCATAGGAATGTATTCTACAAAAATTATTTATTTCTCAAAAAGTAAATCGCATCAGCATATCCTGGAAGTGGATGACGGAGATGGAATAATTGGTAGCCTCGCCCACACACTAAAGCATTATTATGCATTTACTATCTCTTCGAATTATTAGTTAGATTAAATTATAAAGATAATGTTGATATTTCAAAGAATTAGAAAAAAAAAGTGTTTGTGGTTGACTTGGTTTGATAACAATAATACCTAATCTATTAAATGATTATCAATTTGATTCTGGCCATTTAGCTTGTGAGTAGTGCTCCTGCTGGTCCAACCCCTTTGATCCCCAAGGGGTACAAAAAAAAGGAAAAAGGAAAATATAAGTTAATTAGGAGTAGGAAAAAAATGAAGAAAACCTTTTGAGACTTAAATGCATTAAGATCAATTTTGGTCTCCACATGCCTGCAGTGTTGTGACAACATCACAGAAAACATCTTTATAAACGATTTTGTCTAATCTTCCGGCCAAAATAGTGATTGTTACTGTAAGGTAAAAATGACCTAGGCAAGCTAACCAGGAAGTCGTGTTTAAAACATGAGAAAAGAAGAAGTCGAGCTTGGAAGGAAAGCAACGTGAAGACCAAGTCAATGTAGTTGAGGATTTTATTGAGGTTGAATCGGTCCAAGCTACTGCATATTTTCTCTCAACTTCCGCAACCAACCAATGAGATTTTCAAGGAAGTTTCACAATATAAATAGAGGAGGAACTTCATTGTATCGATATCCAGATTACAAAGAAAAGAATCACCAAGAGAGCTCTCGAAAATTCACTATAGAAACTGGATCAAACACCACTACAAAAAGTAGTATAACAACATCTAGTCCCACATTTAAGTTGCTACTCATATTCTAGATTAAGCTCATTGTTGAAACAATTGTAATGAAGATGTTGTATGTTTCTTTATAAATGTTTTATCTTTAGGCTGAAGTCATCTGCGACTTCGTTTTGTTTGTAATTTCATTTTATTTTATTTCTACAAATTGTAAAAAAAAAATTCACTTGTATTTGTATATGATAAATACAATACTTCGGTCATTGACCATCAAGAGCTATATTAATATATACCCTTGAAAATATAAACCTTGTGTCTTTTACTTTTTTTGTTGCATTTACTTGTTAAGGTTTATTATTATTTTATCGGGTGTTGCCTCAAGTGTTGACACAACACTGAAGGCAACATAAGAAACTGTTTATCTTTTCAAACATTCGAATCTTTAGTTTTCCTAATATTAATTGATTATTTGTAGCCTCGGTCCTATCAAATGGTATCAGAGTCAACACTTAACACAATAAGTGTTTGGTCTTATATCTAACGGCTATGGACTCAGCTATTCAAAATGTTGGTAGACTTCCGATTCTTGATGGAACAAATTATTTCTATTGGAAGATTCAGATATGTTCGCACATCAAATCCATTGATGTCCGGGCATGAAGATATGTCACCGAAAGATATGTTGTTCCCAAGCTTTCAATGGATGAGGATGGTGACATTCTTACCAAACCCGGATCCGAGTGGACTGCGGAAGAGATCAATAATGCTAGCTTTAACAAAAAAGACTTGAATGCTATATTTTGATGGGTAGATTTATGCATGTTCAAACTCAATCAGAATTGTACATCAGCTAAGGACGCCTAGGAGACCCTGCAAACTCATTGTGAGGGTACCTCGAGTGTGCGACGAACAAATCTACACATGTTTTTGAACCAATATGAACGCTTGAGAATGGAAGAATCTGAGGATATAAAATCCTATTTTGAAAAGTTGATTGACATTACAAATCAGTGTCAAGTGCTTGGTTGTCCTTTGACCAACACACAACTTTTGGACAAAGCCCTCAGATCTCTTCTTGATGGTTTAACACAAATATTTGTGCTATTGAAGAGGCCCATAATCTTGCCACAATGGATCTACATGCCTTGATGAGCATATTTCAAACTTATGAGATGAACATCAAGAGCCAAAGGGACTTGTATAAGGATAAGACGATGGCACTCCAAGGACAAACCTCGGAAACAAACATTGAAGACGAGGATGGAAATTTCGAGGAACTAGGTGATGGTGTGAATGTTGTCTTACTCACTCGACGATTCAATTCGATGATGAGGAAGATCAACAATGATCGAAGTAAAGCTAAATATAAGCAGCACCAAAACCCACCCTTCAATAAACAACCAATAAGATCATCTTCAGGGAAAAGAAGTGATAATCCACTGAGAAAAACAAACTCAGACAATACCAATTTTAACCCCAAACAACTCGAGGGAGTGTAATGTCATGCATGCTCGGGTTGAGGACATTATGTGAGTGTGAAAACACCCTTAGAAAAGTTAGTAAAAGTTTATGGGTGTCTCTCAGTGATGATAAAGACGAAGAAGAGGAAGGATATCGAGAAGAAGAATCACATGCGATGCTGGAAGCAATGTTCGAACATTCATTGTCCGACAATAAAAGTGTTGTTGACAATGTTGTTACAACATCTGAAATTCCAGTAAAGCCTTCTAACAATGTTGTTACAACATCTGACAATGTTGTTACAACATCTTCATGTGAAGCTGTAAACTTGGATATAGTTGACTCTAAAGATGAAGTGATAAATGAATTACAAGATCTTTGTAAAGCCTTGATCACAGAATCTGAGCAACTAGATTCAAAAGCAAAATCTTTGGCTCTTGAAAATAACAATCTTAAAGGCACAATTACCCGGTTAGAGGTAAATCTTTAGTTGAGACCACCTTTCAAAGGCTCAACACGGGACCTTCAAATTGGACGAAATTTTAAACTTCAGTAAGCCTACACAGGCTGGGCTTGGGTATCAATCACCTCTTAAACTAAAAACTTCTAAGATCCATAGTAAAATTGAGAAGATAAAATTTGTTAAAAAAAACACACAATGTTAAAAATAACTCACATAACACTAAGGATAAATTGAAGTTTGGATGCAGCTACTGTAAGAAGTTAGGTCATCTAATGCCCTCCTGCTACAAACTTCAAAACTATGTACTAAGATCTTTGACGAATATGTCATTACCAATGTTGTCCAATATTGCTGACAACATTCAAAGCAACCAGTCTGAGAACAAAAAGAAGAAGAGTTTTGAAAAAATGTGGGTACCCAAACTAAACCTGCGTTGTAATGTGTGCATAACTGCTTTACGTACTAACATTACAGGTTCTTGGTATTTTGATAATGGTTGTTCACGACACATGATAAGTACCAAAATCTTCCTTAAGGATTATGATGCATTCAACGGAGGAAATGTGACCTTTGATGGGGGAAGCAAGAGTATGATAATTGGTAGAGGAACCCTCAATGTTCCTGACGTACCAGCCTTGAAGAATGTTCTTCATGTAGAAGGCTTAGTGGATAATCTACTTAGCATACGTCAACTATGTGATGATGATCTCGAGGTAAAATTCAACAAGCGTGAATGTAGAGTTACAGATTCTGCCAATAAGTGTGTTATGTCAGGTACCTGAACTGGAGACAATTGTTATCTCATCGATGGACAAGAATTCTGCAAGGGTCAGCGACATAACACTCTGTGGCATCAGAAGTTGGGACACGTCAATTATCGCACCTTGGAGAAATTAATCTCTTAAGAAGTTGTTAGAGGCATTCTCAAGCTTAACCCAAAGTATAAGATAGTGTGCGAGGATTGTTTAAAAGGTAAGCAGACTCGTTCCCCATAATGTTGTCCAACACGTCGGACAACACTCAGATACGTCTCATTGTTTTCAATTATTACATACGGATCTTATATGTCCTATTTAAGTAGACAGTCTAGGGGGTATGATATATTCCTTAATGATAGTAGATTATTTTTCTAGACATACATGGATTTATTTTCTAAAGGAAAAATCACAAACATCTGACATGTTTAAAGTACTGTACTCTAGGATTAGGAACTAGTTTTTTTCTCCTATTTTTCGGATCAGATCCGATCATGGAAAGGAATTTGAGAACCAATCTTTTGCAAAATTTTGCAAAAAGAAAGGAATCCTCCATGAATTTTGGACACCTAATACTCCTCAACAGAATGGGGTAGTTGAGAGGAAGAACAGAACATTGCAAGAAATGGGTAGAGTAATGTTAAGTTCTAAACAATTGTCAAAAATGTTTTGGGCAGAAGTCTTAAACATTGCATGTCACATCACTAATAGAGTTTATTTAAGGTCAGGTAGCAAAATGACTCCCTGTGAACTTTTAAATGAAAAGAAACCAACTATGTATTACTTTCATGTCTTTGGGTGTGTCTGCTACATTTTAAATGACAGTGGCCAATTGGAAAAATTTGACTCAAAAAGTGATAAAGAGATATTTATTGGCTATTCACATAATAGTCATGCTTATCGGATATACAATCTGAGGACTAAGACCATACAGGAGTCCATCAATGTTATATTTGATGATCTAACAGATATCTCAAGGAAGTCATCAGAAAATAACATTGTGGTTACAGTAGGAAATGATCAACAAACTGAAGAAGCAGATGTTGTCCCAAATGTTGTCACAACACTAAAGGAAACATCTGAACCACAAGAAGAGACCACAGAGGTTGAAGTGGATGAGAAGTCTGTAACTGAATTACATGACCAAGTAAGACGAGACCCTCCGTCAAAGATTAGAAGGACCCATCCACCTGACCAGGTGATAGGGGAGTTTTTTAGAGGATGCGTACAGGAGAGAATGAAATAATCAACTATCGTGAAATTGTAAGGTATGTGTGTATGTCCACCATATACCAACATGTTAGTCTTTCTTGTCTCATATCTACCTTTGAACCAAAGAACATTGGGGAAGCTTTTAAAGATAATTTTTGTATTCAAGAAATGCAAGAAGAGCTTGAACAGTTTACCCGAAATGAAGTATGGGACTTGGCATCCTAACAACACAAATGTTATTGGAACCAAGTGAATTTTCAAGAACAAATCAGATGAATTAGGGACAGTTGTTCGAAACAAAGCTCTTCTTGTTGCTCAAGGCTACACACAGGTTGAAGGAATCGACTATAACAAAATCTTTGCACATGTGGCTAGATATGACTCAATACGGCTATTACTTGCTATTACTTGCTACTTAAAAATTATCTTTCGTCAAATGGATGTTAAAGGAGCATTTCTTAATGGTTATTTGGACAAGGAAGTTTATGTTGAACAACCGAAAGAATTTGAGAATCCCACTATCCACATTATGTATACAAGCTTAAAAAGGCTTATTATGAGTTAAAACAAGCCCCTCATGCATAGTATGGTCATCTAACAAACTTCCTTCTTGACTTTGGTTTCATCCATGGAGAAGTTGATAGAACATTGTACATCAAAAGACACGACGTAGATGTTGTGATTGCTCAAATCTATGTTGACGACAATATTTTTGGATCGACTTCAAAATCTTATTTGGAGTCATTTGTTGAAGCGATGTCAACAATGTTTGAGATGAGCATGATCGGGGAACTAATTTTTTTTCTTAGGCCTGCAGATAAAACAGACTGGAGATGAGATCTTTGTATCTCAAAGCAAGTATGTCAAGAATCTAGTTAGAAAATTTGGACTTGAAAACGCAAAACATATGAGGACACCAATGGGCTCTACACAACATGTATGCAAAGACGATGTTGGTAAGGATGTTGACCCAACATTGTACCGATCAATGATAGGTAGTCTTCTATACCTTACTGCTAGTCGCCCTGACATTATGTTTAGCGTGTGTGTTTGTGCTAGGTTCCAAGTCTGTCCCAAATTATCCCACCTAAATGGCATAAAACGTATCATTAGATATGTCTCCGTCATAAGTGAGTTGGGTATTTGGTACACCAAGGATACTATTCCTAATCTAATAGGATATAGTGACTCGGATTGGGCCGGTGATGTAGATGATAGAAAAATCACTAGTGGTGGTATTTCTATTTAGGCAATAACTTAGTTTCATGGTATAGTCGGAAATAAAATTGTGTCTCTCTTTTGACTGCCGAGTTTGAATATGTGGCAGCCGGAAGTTGTTGTGCTCAATTTATTTGGCTACGACACATGCTAAATGACTATGGCCTATCAAACAACTCTATGACTTTGTACTGGGATAATCTGAGTGCAATTAATATTTCCAAAAATCCTGTTCAGTATTCACATACAAAACACATAGATATACGACATCATTTTTAAGAGACTTAGTTGAAAACAGCTAGTTCAAATTGAACATGTTGATACACTTCATCAGCTAGCTGATATTTTTACCAAAGCTCTAGATCATGAGAGATTTCTAGTTTGAAAAATCTCTTGGTCTATGTTTTCTCTAAAAATAAGGCAGTTTAGGTAGATGTTGTCTTAAATATTGTCTCAACATTCAATGCACATAGTAGATGTTGTAGAATTATGCTTAGTTTTGGTCACTCAAGTATGATTTCAGAAGGACAAGTTCTGAATGTGATATTATTCTCTGCGATGGTATGTATACATTAATTTTATATTGCATAAAAAAGGAAGTATCATAAGAAGGCAAAACCTCTACATAAGATTTGGTTGTATTGCAAAAAGAGCAAAACTTGAAAATTGGTATCGTTCATATTATATAGGAGTATCATGTGCTTCAAAGAAGATTGAAAATACCTCAAAGATTGTTTTCATTTTTTTATATAAATAAAATAATTCTGTATGTGTTCAACTAAATTGATTAACGACACGATGAGAAAATATAACATTGGTCCAGGGATCAATCTCATAGGAAATATATACAGAATGTCTAATGTAAATGCCAAATCTGAAGTCCTTAAAAGTGTCATATTACTTGTGTTGTTCAAAATGTTGCCAACATCACCATCCAGTATGTTGATTATTGAGTTTTTCTATTTTTATGCCTTATTTATTTTTTAGGAATTTAAATTCATATTGTTTAAATTTCAAAATCCCGTTAAATCTGAATATTGATAGCTTTTTAAATTCCAAAATTGGATGGTGTTGTGTGCTATGTTATCCCTTTGTTTTAGGTGTAAAGAGATTCAATTCATCTACACTACATAAGTTTAAGGGGGAGGCCGTTGTAATGTGTATAAATTTTTCCATAATTGTGAACATCCCACTTGCCTTCTTTTAGTCACATCAAATTAGCACCGGTTCAATCAATGGAAGCCCAAGGATCAAAAACACTTTTTTTCAAATCAAATTTTCCATAATACCCCAAACTCTTCTAAACCCTCTCATATGTCCATTTCTCCGAAATCCTCAACAACTTCTTCCAACACCAAAGTAAACATTCCAATGTCGATCAAACCCATCACAAAATCAAAAGTTATACAAACGCTATGTACTAATTGATAACCATAATCCTGACCCGAAAGATTTTTCATGAGCAATTGTCCACAGGGGTTCTGATGAACCACTAGATATGAGTTACCCAGGTGACAACGATAATTCCATTGATGTTGATGCAACCTCAAAATTTTCAAACCTAGTTACTATACCCTCAACATCGACCTTTCCATCTCGAAGGTCGAAAAGAGTTTTTGAAAGCATTATTCGTGAAAAAATCAGTCTGCCAAGAAATCCAAATTTGAGTCGACTTTCTCAGTTGCCTCAAGCAGCAGTAGCAACACTGACTCAGAGTTTAATATGTATGACATTCCGGCAACACCACTCACGGACAGTCCACCAGCTGCACCTGAAGCTGATGAAGATGAGGTGTCTGATGACACACCTCTAAGCAGGTTCATTCCAAAGCGGGTCAGAAGAAGATACAGAAATGTTGCTTCAAATGTTGCCTCAACATCCAAGGTAACAGACAAAGATTCATCAGTTGACATGGACTATATTGTCCCAACAACCCAAGCAACACCTGCAGACGCACCAACAGATGACAACAATCCAGAATCTGAATCAGATTTTAAGGTAATGACTTACTCTCACATGTTTCAAACTAAAACATTTGCCGATAACTGAAAATGATTTCAAAATAGAGTGATTAGAGCAGAGAGATTTATTGACCTTAATTCATTTTCTGACAATGGCCTAATCGATTTTTTTAGTAGCAGAAATTTACTGAGTTCTGTAACTGGAAAAACTCCTATTATGATAAGATGATTAAAGTGTTTTGTGTTAATCTGTCACATGTTGTTAAGGACATCAACTCAAAGAAATTTGGGAAGGTGTACTTATACAACAAGGTATATAATAATATCATCAACACCACTTTAGGATTAGCCACAGATGAGAGAACTACTCAACATAATCCCACAACTGAGGAGCTGAATGCTATGATTAAATACCTTACTGGTGGTTTGATCACAGTTTGGGCACCTCGGATTCATGTATCCAAACTTACTGCCTTGTTCACAACCCTACACAAGCTTGCCATATTTAACTGGTTACCTTCTCTAAATGATAATATAGTGACATTAGAGCAAGAAACACCGTTATTCTAAATAGGAAAGAGTTATAGAGTTGATTTAGGATCTATTATATTTTATCATGTTGCCAATCTGACAGAAAGAAAAAACAACTTTGTCCTTCTATATCCCTCCTTAATCTATCAAATATTAATTAATCAAGGGTTTTAAGATCCCAAAGGGGATATGCTGAGTCCTGGAATGGAAGTATACTCAGTCCATAGAGCATTGTTAAATAGTAGGGATAAAATTATTGATTTGCCCTGGAAGAAAAAGAACTGGAACACAGATGTTGCATCAGATGTTGCCAACATTCAAGGCAACACAGGACATAATCAGTTCTCCATGTCTAAAGAATGTCTACAAAAGCACATTGTTGAACTCAATAGACAAATTGAAGTCGGGGATTACTACATGGACATTTTTCTTCACAAAAAAAGGGAGATGATGATGAAGCAGGGATAAGTACAGGCAAGGATGCAGGAGGAGATGACTGCTAATGTCAAGAGATGGAGAAAGGTGGAGCTGATTGCGTATTGTTTTGTCGAACAGAAAGCATGCAGGGGGAGATGACTGCTAATGTCAAGAGATGGAGGAATGTGGAGCTGATTGCAGATTGTTTTGTCGAACAGAAAGCGGCCGGAAGTTACTGTGATGCGAATTGATACTTTGTTTTATATTTTTTGTGACTTGTTGGTTTGTAATATTGTTTTTGAAATTGAAAAAATGTTCTGGTCTAGAAATATTTTAATATTCTGACTATTGATTTCTTACTGTCTATAGATGTGTTGTATGCAAGTGACGACTGATTGACATAAGTTCCAACTAACACATTCATCGATACAAAAAATTATTTGGAATTTGAAACTACAGGTTGAGGGGGATCATGACCACAATCTTACTGATTTTAGAGTGTTAGGGCAACATCTAGAATTAGTATCCTAGGCATTTTCTCATGAGATTGGGGAAGGTCGTAGTTCTTTATATACAGCGTCTTGATTGATTCTCGTGCCTGGAAAACAAACAGTAGAGTGACGCGAAGGACCTCTAGCAACTCTACTACCTTTGGAAAAGCTCTCCCGCTCCATCGCATCGAGTTTTTAGGTTTGAATTGAGTTTTATAAAGAAAGGCAAAAAGGGGGAGATTGTTGATGTTGGATGAGTGTTGTGATAACATGAGTAATAAGTCAGGACAACATCGCTTATGAATATAAGGATGTTTCCTGCAGTGTTGTGACAACATCACATACAACATCTCTATAAACAATTTTGCCTATTCTTCTGGCCAAAACAGTGATTGTTACTGTGAGGTAAAAATGACCTAGACAAGCTAACCAGGAAGCCGTGTTTAAAACATGAGAAAAGAAGATGTCAAGCTTGGAAGGAAAGCAACATGAATACCAAGTCAACGTAGTTGAGGATTTCATAGAGGTTGAATCGGTCCAAGCTGCTGCATATTTTTTCTCAACTTCTACAATTAACCAGTGAGAATTTCAAGGAAGTTTCACACTATAAATAGAGGAGGAACTTCATTGTATCGATATCCAAATTACAAAGAAAAGAATCACCAAAAGAGTTATCGAAAATTCACTATAGAAACTGGATCAAACACCACTGCCAAAAGTAGTAAAACAACATCTAGTCCCACATTTCAGTTACTACTCAGATTCTAGATTAAGGTCATTGTTGAAGAATTGTAATGAAGATTTTGTATGTTTCTTTATAGATGTTTTGTCTTTAGGCTGAAGTCATCTGCAACTTCGTTTTGTTTGTAATTTCTTTTTATTTTATTTCTACAAATTGTAAAAAGAAATTCACTTGTATTTGTATATGATAAATACAATACTTCGGTCATTCACCATCAAGAGCTATATTAGTATATACCTAGGGATGTCAGTGGGGCTGGTAAATACGGGTACCGCCCCGCTCCAGTTGGGGTGGGTATGGGGGATGGTTTGGTGGGTGGTGGGGTGGGTATGGGTATCAAAAGTGCTACCCGCCATGGGTAGTGGGGCGGGGGTGAATTTCATATAAGACCCGCCCCGCACCCGCCCCGCTACCCGCACCGTACCCACACTGACCGTACCCGCACCGCCCATATTCGTATTGTCTATTAGTTTAATTAGGCTATTTATGAATTTATTTGGCCCTTTAATTTAAAATATGACTTGAGTCAACCCGCACCGTGTCCTGAAATCATGAAAGTACCTCTTTCCATTTTTTTTTAGTGTACTGATCCTGAATGTACCTCGTCCCTTTGTTTATAAAATGGCTTTGTACTAATAATGAAAGTACCTCTTCAACAACTGAGTTTCATGCTCCTAATTATGGAAATCCTGAAAATAATATTAGTAGGATAATCTACTTTTATTGTCCATTTGCAGGTAGTATATGAAAATAGTAAGTTTAATAAGATGCATGTTTAGGTTAGGCTTGCATGTGTGGATGAAACAACTCTAACCTTGGAATGTCCATCATTTGTGTTTTAATGTTTGCCAACTTTTCAGCGAGCATTTATGCTAAGTTAAAACCTTGATCTTGCAGTGGAAAGATGGTTAACTGAGAGATTCAAAAGTCAACCTGGAGAGCTCTGTGTATAGTTGGGTTTGTCTTTTTGACAAGGCAAATCCTGGAAATTAGTTAATCATTTTTTCGGGACCGTCAGAAAAAGAAAATGAGATTAATGGGTACCCGCCGTAAGCTGGTACCGCGCGAGTAAGTGGGCGAGACGGATGGAGAAATTACTACCGTGATGGGTGGTGGGCGGAGTGGAGGTGTGTTTTAGGTGGTGGAGTGCACGGTACCCTTCCCGCCCCGCCCGCCCTCTATCGACATCCCTATATATACCCTTAAAAATATAAACCTTGTGTCTTTTACTTTTTCGCTGCATTTACTTGTTAAGGTTTATTATTGTTTTATCGGGTGTTGCCTCAAGTGTTGACACAACACTGAAGGAAACATAAGAAACTATTTAGTTTTTCAAATATTCGAATCTTTAGTTTTCCTACTATTAATTGCATATATGTAGCCTCGGTCGTATCACTTGTATTGCTCAATATAATAAACTTTTTCGCTTATTATAAATGTTAGCCATGGAATTCATAATTAAAAGTTCAACTTAGAATTCGATGGCAAATGACAACATTTGCCCAATAATTCTGTCTGTAGCTTCTCGATAGTTCTAGCAAATATAAGATGGTCTGACTAACATTGATTGTGATAGAGTGGTAACTACTGTTGGAAATTTACTAATGTGGAATAAAGTTTATCCCATTATTTATGACTCGAACAATTGGGGTCCCGCACGTCAGAAATGTCGTTTCCACACACGTGCACTCGTAGGGCCAAGTATCGTAAATTTCATTAGTGAAAGAGATATTGGTACATAAGTAACATGTTTGAGACATAGAATGATGGATGGTCATTGTCTAAATAACAAGTGTTCCACGTTGGTAAATGAAGTAAGAAATGTGTGAAGTGTAAAATGAAACAAGTTGGAAAGTGTCGTAGAGCCGCGAAGGGCCGCGACGCTAACCCGTCGGAGCCACGACGCCTCTAGGCTAACGTCGCGGCGCTAATTAGTCAGTTGCTTAATGGAGCCACGACACTGATTCTGCAGCGTCGCGGTGCTTCCGGGGCAGTGATTGTGCGACGGAAGTCTAAAAGTTTGGCTAATTATGGAGACGTTTTGGAGCATTAAGATGTTAGATTTTCCTCCATAAATCATCCATTATTTGGTTGCATTACTTGGTGGATTAAAAGACCATTAAATGACATTTAAATGGCAACTACATGGGCACATGAAGAGGCCCCTCTTACACTACTATAAATTGAGGCCTTTGGCTCAATTGTTCAACACTTGAAACACTCAGAAATTTCTGAATTTCTTCCTCTCTAGCATAACTTCAAACACTTAAAAGTTATTCTCTATAAACACTTGAGTTTTTTTTTGCTCATTTGTTAGTTGTTGTTTTATCTTGGGAGACTATTTTCCATTAACGTAAAAGAATATATACGGTGCATGTCTTAAGGACAGAGTGATAACACTCGACTCAACACAATTATAACCCTTCTGAAAGTGGAAGAAGAAATTTATATGTAACAACCCGAGGGGTATGTGGTTCCAGGGCAAGAGAAGAAAGTATGTCAACTTGTCAAATCTTTGTACGGGCTGAAACAGGCCCCGAAGCAATGACACGAAAACATTGATAGGACTCTACTATCGAAGGGTTTCTCTATTAATATGTGTGATAAATGTGTCTACATGAAATGTAATTCTGACTCATTCGTCATGATATGCCTCTACGTAAGATGACATGTTGATCACAGGGAGTAGTCCTAGTTTGATCCTAGAGACTTAGAATAGGTTGAATCGATATTTCAATTTGAAGGATATGGGTATTGTAGATGACATCTTAGAAATTGGGATTTCTAAGACATCTAACGGATTTGCCTTATTCCAAACTCATCAGCGAGTTGTTTGACAGACTCGTTGAAGTCATCAATGGATATGAATCATAGGATTGATTGGAATCATGGTGCGCCCGTATACCAGGGGCAATATGCGCAGGTCACGTGTAGTTCAATGTTTTTTACACACTACAACCAACCCGATATCGTCTTACAAAGTAGATCAGTTAAACTAAGGTTCACTCATGATTTTGGAAATGATAGATAGAAGGCGTTAAATCGGATATGACGATATCTGGAATATTCGTTTATCTACCGATTATGGTATTCTGTATGTTCAGTAGTGTTGGGAGAATGCAGTTATGCAAACTGGACTTTGGGCTTGAAGAACACCAAAGCCACAAGTGGATGTGTATGAAGTGTCTTTGAAAATCCTCTAAGCAAACTTGCATCGGCCGATTCATGATGGAATCGGAGTTTATCGCTTTGGACAAAGCATGAAAAGAAGTTGAGTAACTTCATGACCTCTTAAAGGATGTCCTTTATTGGGGAAACTCATACCTTCGTCAGTTATACACTGTGAGGGCACATATGACGACGTCTGGGTGTTTTAGTTAGAGACATAAGACTATTGGGCATTTAATCATCATGAGTGATACTTTCTTGATTACTAATCAAGGGATATAGCGTACCTTTTAACTAAGAGACTACCTGAAGATCAAGAGTTCTTCATGTATAGGGGAATGAGTTTAAAACCCAAACAATACGAACCTTTGTGGTGGTAACCCAACCATACTGACTGGAGATCCCAAGAATTTGGTTCAATGGGAAAAATAAGTTGCAAAAGGTTTAGTTGAGCACTTCAGTGGAACAAAAGTACTTCAGATGATGATTTATGTAAAGAAACATGAATCCAAAGTCGTTCCCGCGACATACCTTAAAGTTCTACATGTATGGTGGGTAGAGGTTAAGTTTCCAAAACCTTTAATGGTCCTCACCATTTGAGGTTAGATTTGGGGAAACTTTTAATAGTTCCTAACGCTTGTGAAGTGGGGTATAGCAGGATACCTTATAGGAGACCACCTATTTAAGTGCGAGGATAGGTTGCCTCAAATGAACGCACTTAAGAATCCAAGAGTCTCCACGACCCACGACGGACAAAACATTAAGATGAACAGAGTAAGGAAAGTTGTTGTGTTGGTACCATTATCTTGACTTACACTAAACACTGACGGTTCAAGATATCACATCCACGCACAGTAAGTAAGTCCGATGATATTCAACTAAGGAAGGTTCAAAGCGGAAGCTACCTCTCCTGATGCAACATCAGTCCGCTGAAAGATTGCTAGAAAGGAACCTTATGAGTGTGGCAAAATCACTTTCAAGAGGGGATTGTTGAAAATTTACTAATGTGGATTTATGTTTATCCTATTATTTATGAATCGAACAATAGAGGCCCCGCACGACAAAAATGTCATTTCCACACATGTGCACTCGTAATGCCAAGTATTATAAATTTCATTAGTAAAAGAGATATTGGTTCGTAAGTAACATGTTTGAGACATAGAATGATGGGTGGTCATTGTCTAAATAACAAGTGTTCCACGTTGGTAAATGAAGGAAGAAGTGTGTGAAGTGTAAGATGAAACGAGTCAGAAAGGGTCGCGGAGCCGCAAAGGGTCGCGGAGCCGCAAAGGGTCGCCGCGCCAACCTGTAGTCAGTTGCTTATAGAGCCGCGACGCTGATTCTGCAGCACTATGGCGCTTTTGAGGAGGCCACTGTGTGACGGAAGTCCAAAAGTTTGGCTAATTATGGAGACGTTTTGGAGCATTAAGATGTCAATTTTTCTTATATAAATCAGCCATTACTTGGTGGAACAATTGATCCAAAGGCGCCAACCTGTAGTCAGTTGCTTATGGAGCCGCGATGCTGATTCTTACACTACTATAAATTGAGGCATTTGGATCAATTGTTCAACACTCAGAAATTTCTGAACTTCTTCCTCTCTACCATACCTCAAACACTCAAAGTTCTTCTCTAGAAACACTTGAGTTTCCTTTGCTCGTTTGTTAGTTGTTGTTTTATCTTGGGAGACTATTGCCCATTAATGTAAAAGGATATATAAGGGGCAATCTTGTCTTAATGACAGAGTGATAACACTCGACTCAGCACAGTTGTAACCCTTCTAGATTTAGTGTCTTTTGATTTCAGGTTATCAAGATTCAAGACTGATTCAATAACTCAACATCTTGTTGCTGACACAACTCGTATTTACTAGAAGCTTGTTGCTATGTAATCCTTATTGTTTATCCTTTTGAACCATTTGTAATAGTTGTTTACTATTTTTGTACCGCATTATTTTTCAACAAGTACTTCTTCATCAATAATCCTAAGTCTCAAGTTCGAGTTCTGTTGGATACAGAGTCGCATTTGTTAGGGAGCTTTATACACTTAATATGAGACTTTTCAACTTCAAATTAAATTGAATTGAGCATCGATATGAGTACCGAACACCGGATGGGAAAACAAAAAGTGAAGGATCTGAGGATGAATATCACTCGGCTTGTCAGATACTATGGTCAGCTTCCTAAATCTTTAAAGTGTGGTTGGATGATACATTTGAATTTATGAGTGAATTTTATACATAATCTCATTATGGTTTTTCATTATCATAATTAAGGTTCTAGAGTAATTAGGAATAAGCATTATATGAATGAAGTTACGTTTGGGGAAAATAAAAGATATGAGTTGCACGTGTTTTGTTTCGTTAGACATAAGAAATTAATCTTTTTTAAAACTATGAAATTCAATTAGACTGGAAAAAATGTATAACATGCATATTTAAATCAAAGCTATTTAAGGGAAGCCTTAACCTTAAGAGATGATTTTAGAGTTATTCTCTTATTTGTTTCATTAGATTACATCTATTAAGAAATGGTTCCACCATCATCGGTGAAATCGAAGAAGTCAATTTTGGACAAAAAAAATGTCGGTTGAAAAAGAAAGAAAAGAGAGGGAAGGTTTGGGCTAAGTCCAAATCGTCCAACAGAAATAAATGACTTGGTCCAGAGAAAGAATCAGATTGATCGTTGCAATTCGTGAAACAAATAAGCTCAAGTTTACAAATAGAAGAAAGCCTACAAATGGAACCTTTCAAAAATGACAATGCACATAGTAGACAATAAAGTTAGTTACACAATTCTTTTTGTTTGTAGATAGTCAATAATTGAATGACAAAATTTTATAAGTGACTTTTTATTTATTTTTTATTAGCCAAAGAATACTTGTATAAATAGACAATCAAGAATCATGAATACAGAGAGGAGAAAATTCTCAAATATTATTTCATTTTTTCTTACACTTTTCTTACCTGGTATCAGAGCATCATTGATATACAAAATCCTCTTCTCAAGTTTTCTTTCTAACCTATCACTATAATTGAAAACACAACTACAAACTACTACTGTTATGGATCAACCCAGAAATCAAACTCAAATTAATTCAAATCACCCCTACTTCTTACACTTATCTTATAGGTGACTTTTTATTTTTTTTATTAGCCAAAGAATACTTATATAAATAGACAATCAAGAATCATGAATACAGAGAGGAGAAAATTCTCAAATATTGTTTCATTTGTTCTTACACTTTTCTTACATGGTATCAGAGCATCATTGATATACAAAACCCTCTTCTCAAGTTTTCTTTCTAACCTATGGTTGAAAACACAACTACTACTGTTCTGGATCAACCCAGAAATCAAACACAAATTGATTCAAATCACCCCTACTTCTTGCACTTCTCTGATTGACCAGGAATGACATTGGTGAACATCCCCTATGATGGCAAAGCTTATCAAGGGTGGAAGAGAAGTGTGCTCATAGCACTCTCAACTAAGAATAAGCTGGGGTTTCACCAATGGAACATACAAGGCATTAGATTCAACTACAACTGATTTCCAACTATAGAATAGGTGCAATGACATGGTGACTTCATGGCTCCTTAACTCATTTTCTAGAGAAATAGCAGAAAGTGTGATATATTCAAGATCTGCACTAGAACTCTGAACAAGTTTGAAATATAGGTTTGACCAATCTAATGGGGGTCAAACTCTATTACCTGCAAAAATAACTAAATGGGTTAGTTCAAGGAACATCAAATGTGTCAGGATATTTCACAAAATTAAAGAGGTTATGGGATGAACTTGATCTTTGTGTGTGTGTGTGTGTGAGAGAGAGAGAGAATGAAGGAACAAGTTGAAAAATCTCTTGAGAATGAGAAACTCAATCAGTTCCTTATGGGACTGAATGATGTTTATTCTCAAGCTAGAGGGAACATACTCATGATGAACCCCCTTCCTAACATAAACCACGATTGTTCTCTACTTTTGTAAAACCAAGAGAGATTTATGTCAATCCTACCACACATCCAAGGATGCTACTGCTTTTTATGATAAACAATCAAAACCAGTTTGTTCAAAGAGGACAAAAATAGCCACATAAATTTCAAAACCAACAGAAGACAAGGGGGATGAATCAAAGAAATCAAATGAATGATAATGATTTTATGAATCAGAGGAATGGAAATGGTTTCCAAAGAAATAGAAACCCAAACTTCAGGAAAAAAGCTAAATATGATCTCAGTGTATCTTGCACCTACCCCAAGAAAGTGGGACACGTTACTGATGATTGTTATAGACTCATAGAGTTTCCTGAGGATTTTTAATTCACAAAGTGAGACCAAACATTAATCAGGGGAAATAGAGCTTTTGGGATGGAAGACACAGAAACAATGAGCAACAATGCTAGCAGTGACATGAGCTTCATAAACCGGCATCTCAGCAAGATGCAGATGTCACACGTTGCTCAAATGATCAAAAAATTCTATAATGTGAGATACATTACTAGGAACAAGCTCAGAAAACAATGCCAACTCAGTGGCTGGTACTATTACCAAGTATTTTGGCATATGTTTATCTGTTTTTAATTCTTGTTCTTGAATTATTGATTCAGGTGCATCTAAGCACATGTACTTTGATGCAAAAGTTTTCCAGACTCTAACCCCTTTTGATAAGCCTTTAATAGTGAATCTTTCTAACTCTCATAAGATTACAGTCACTCACGTAGGACAAGTTATTATTTTTCCTAATGTCATTCTAAAAAATGTCCTTCGTATTTTAAGTTTTAGGTACAATCTTCTATCAGTACACATATTATGTAGCCAATTTAGTTGTACTCTCATATTCACCTCTATTGCATCACTCTTGCAGGGCCCTCAAAGAAGAAACCACAAGTTTTTGGTGAAGCTAAAGAGGGACTCTATCTACTCCAGCCTAGAGCTTCAGATTATACTTTAGTGTCAAATGTCAACAACAACAACAACACCATACCCCATGAAATTCCACAACGTGGGGTCTGGGGAGGGTAGAGTGTACACAAACCTTACCTCCACCTTGATAGGTAGAGCGGCTGCTTCCGGGAGACCCTCGGCTCAAGACAGAGCACAGTCACACGCAAAGCAGAGCACAGTAAAACAAGAAAAACGGACATACTCAGACGAGAACGGAAAATTAAAGCATTATGAATATACAAATAATACAATCAAATACGACATGGTAGTGCATTCTAGCAACATGAAGCAGTAGTTAGCTCAGCTAAATAAGATAAACAAACTACACTAAAGCACACATAGTAGCATGAATTAAACTACAAGGAACTACAAAGCACTAATGCGCCTATAAGTATGCTATGCTAATCGGGTCTACAGTTATAACACTACCCTATCATTTAGTAGGCGTAAGTAAGTCTACGCACGACTTCCTACTACCCTTCTATGTTAATCCGTGCCCTCCACAACCCCCTATCTAAGGTCATGTCCTCAATAAGAAAGGAAATGCTTTCTTTGTTATAAAAAGTTTTCTTCAAATGGTTGAGAGGCAATTTAATATCAAAGTTAAGATTATCAGGTCTAATAATACCTTAGAATTGGGAAAAAGTATTGAGGCTTCTTTATTTCTCAAATCTCAAGGAATCATCCATTAAATATCTTATGTGGCAACCCCTCAACAAAATGGTATTGTTGAGAAAAAGCATAGATATCTACTTGAAATTGCTAGAGCACTACTTTTCCAATCTAAAGTTCCTTTGATTTACTGGGGAGAATGCATATTGACAACCACTTTTCTAATTAATAGGATGCATTCTAAGGTACTTCAAGGGATAACACCTTATGAGAAACTGTTTGGAAAACAACCATCATATAAGCTATTGAGATGTTTTGGTTGTCTCATCTATGCTTCTACTCTATCTCATAACAGGGGTAAGTTTGAGCCAAAGGCCAAACCACGTGTGTTCTTGGAATATCCTGCAACACAAAAGGGATACAAACTCCTGAAACTATTCTCTGAGTTTATATATCCTTTTGCTTCCGGACCTAATCCAACCCATTCTCTTTTTTTCATACATATCCCTGATGATCACAATTCATATCCTAATTCATTCACTATTTGTGATAATTCACTATCTATATCACCCACACATGATCACAATCCACCAAATACTGTTCAACCAAACACTGACTCAGAAACATCTTTACCATCTCCTACACCCACACATGATTACATTTGATTTCAAGTGTCAAATGTCATTTCTCCAATTTTATTTTCATAAAATAATAGTAGTAGTCTTTCAGTTTCTAGTTCCTTTTCAGTTTGTGCTAGTTCTAAATCAAATGTAAGACTTTGGCATATAAGGTTGAGACATCTTTCTTTTTCATCAATGAGAAATATTAATTTTATCCCTAAGATCTCTGATTCAGATTGTTTTTGTGATGTTTGTCCTCTTGCTAGACAATCAACGTTGCCTTTTCCTATAAGTCATATTTATACTGCTTTCAAGTTTAGTTTGATACATGTTGATATCTGGGGGCCTTATAAAGTCACTACTCACAATAATCATAGGTATTTTTTGACAAATGTGGATGATTATATAAAGAGAACATAGACTTTTCTGATAAGCAATAACGGAAATGCTTTCTTTGTTATAAAAAGTTTTCTTCAAATGGTTGAGAGGCAATTTAATATCAAAGTTAAGATTATCAGGTCTGATAATACCTTAGAATTGGGAAAAAGTATTGAGGCTTCTTTATTTCTCAAATCTCAAGGAATCATCCATTAAATATCTTATGTGGCAACCCCTCAACAAAATGGTATTGTTGAGAAAAAGCATAGATATCTACTTGAAATTGCTAGAGCACTACTTTTCCAATCTAAGGTTCCTTTGATTTACTGGGGAGAATGCATATTGACAACCACTTTCTAATTAATAGGATGCATTCTAAGGTACTTCAAGGGATAACACCTTATGAGAAACTGTTTGGAAAACAACCATCATATCAGCTATTGAGATGTTTTGGTTGGCTCATCTATGCTTCTACTCTATCTCATAACAGGGGTAAGTTTGAGCCAAGGGCCAAACCACGTGTGTTCTTGGAATATCCTGCAACACAAAAGGGATACAAACTCCTGAAATTGGGAACAAAGAAAATCTCTGTGTCCAGGGATGTTCAATTCTTTGAGTTTATATATTCATTTGCTTCCGGACCTAATCCAACCCCTTCTCTTTTTTTCATACATATCCCTAATGATCACAGTTCATATCCTAATTCATTCACTATTTGTGATAATTCACTATCTATATCACCCACACATGATAACAATCCACCAAATACTGTTCAACCAAACACTGACTCAGAAACATCTTTACCATCTCCTACACAATCATCCTCTCCAACACATCCCTTTCTGGATAACAGTACAAACTCATCACCACCACTAGCCTTAACTTCCTCACTTCCTTCATCTACTGTACCTTCACCTACTCAGGAAAACTTCCCTTCTATACCAAATGCACCAGACACAAGACAATCCTCAAGGTCTAACAAGGGAGTCGAATTATCATATTTGCAGGATTATTACTGTAACAACATTATTTTTTGTAATGTTACCAGCACTTGTTTCACTGCACCTATTACATCCACAGTCTTACCAATCTCTGCCTTGTCTGTTGGTAATAAAAAACTAATCTATTATCTACTATATCTCAACCATTAAAGAGCCTACCAATTACCATCAAGATATGTTACATCCACGTTGGAAAAAGGCAGTGGAAAATGAACTACAGGCCTTACTATCTAATCAAATCTAGGATAAGGTTTTAGTGCCATCTGGAAGAAAGGCGATGCCATGTAAATGGGTTTATAAAGTCAAACAACACTCAGATGAATCTTTGGAGAGGCTAAAAGCTAGATTTGTCATTAGGGGAGACATTCAAAGACAAGAGATTGACTATAATGAAATATTTTCTACAGTGGTTAAAATGATCACTATAAGATGTTTAATTTTTATAACAGTAAAAAAGGGGTTGGATTATTTATCAATTTGATGTGAATAATACCTTCTTGCATGGTGATTTGCAAGAAGAGGTATTTATGAAATTTCCCCTTGGATTTTCATCTACATCTACTGATCTAGTGTACAAATTAAAGAGGTCTCTGTATGATTTGAAGCAAGCATCTAGACAATTGTATTCTAAGCTTGTTGGAGCTCTCAATTTCAAAGATTTTAGTT
Source organism: Przewalskia tangutica (assembly GCA_029844215.1). NCBI lineage: Eukaryota > Viridiplantae > Streptophyta > Magnoliopsida > Solanales > Solanaceae > Przewalskia > Przewalskia tangutica. The sequence goes on along the minus strand of CM056718.1, from coordinate 134,380,996 downwards.
GATCTCTAAATAATTACTCACTGTTCTTCAAGCATTCAGGGGGATACACAACAATTATTGTAGTTTATATGGATGATCTACTTCACTGATAATCATCCATCAGAAATTGCTGATCTCAAAAGTTTTTTCAATTCATAGTTCAAAATTAAGGATTTATGGCCACTACATTATTTTCTAGACATGGAATTCATAAGAGAATCAAAAGAGGCTATCATAAGTCAAAGAAAATACACATTAGATTTACTACATAAGTTTGATGTTTCTCAGTTACCTTAAGTTTCATGTCATCTGGATCCTTCTTCCAAACTTACTGCAAACTCTGAGCCTTTGATGTCTGATCCTACCTTGTAGGTAAATTGAACTATCTCACTCATACTCGTCCCGATCTATGCTTTGTAGTTTTGACCCTCAGTCAATTTATGCGAACACCTTGCATTTCTTACTTTTCACAACCCTTCGAGTGGTTCGATACTTGCACAATGATCCAGGTCTTGGCATCTTTATGTCATCACAATCATCTTTTACTCTTCTTGCATATTGTGATGCCGATTGAGCGTATTGTCGAGACTCAAGGAAATCAATTAGTGGGGTTTTCATCAATTTAGGAGATTTCCTTATCTCGTGGAAATCGAAGAAATAATCTTCTATCTCCTTGTCGTCTAAAGAATTTGAATACCGTTCCATGCAATGACAGGTCACTGAATTGACTTAGTTAACCTGATTGTTAACCGATCTGGGTACTACTCCTACGCTTCCAATTCCAGTTCATTCTGATTCCCAAGATACTATACACAATCCGTATTTTATGAAAGGACCAAGCATGTGGAGCTTGATTGCCATTTTGTTCGACATCAATATCTCTCCAGTTTGATTTCGTTGAATTTTATTCCATCCAAGAACTAGCTTGCCGATCTTTTTACCAAATCCTTGTCTGGGCCTTCTCATCATGCGATTCTTAGCAAGCTGGGTGTTACTTCATCCCCATCCATCTTGAGGGGATGTTAAGAAAATGATTCCACCATCATCGACTTTATCGAAGAAGTCAATTTTGGACAAAATATACCGGTTGAAAAGAAAAGAAAAGAGAGGAGAGGGAAAGTTTGGGCTCAAGTCCAAGTAATGCAAGAGAAAGCAGCAGATGGGCCGTTGCAATTTCGTGAAACAAACAAACCCAAGTTTACAAATGGAAGAAAGCCTACAAATGGAACTTGCACATAGTAGAGAATAAAGTTAATTATATATTTTTTGTTTGTTCGTAGATAGTTAATAGTTGAATGACAAAATAGTTAAATGGAATATGGAGTACGTATAGTTTTGGCTTGAGCAGCATATCCGTATATAGGTTGGGCTAGTTACACCATATCCATCTAATAAGCCCAGTGAACTTTGGAGGCCCAAAATGGTATGGAGAAGCTTTTGCAGAGAATCTAAACTGAATTGGTTCTGGGTCATTAGCAGGAATACCCCTCTTTTAGGGTGGTGTTTAATTTTTGCCTCTCAAATCGCCAGTCTTTATTTTTTACCCTGCGGTACCTTAAAGTGGTTGAAATACTCATCAAAAAAACAAAAAAATAATTTGGATTCTGGGTTCGAATTCGGATTAAAAAAAATCGCAAGACAAAAGTTTTATGGAAATTATGTTGCTGCATTAAGGCATAGTTGTATAGGATATACATTGTCATAGTTATATATAAATTAAGTTATCCTAAAAAACTATGTCCTAAGGTATAATTTCTATGCAACTATGTCAGAATAAACATAATTTCTATAAAACATTTGTGTTACGAAATTGTTTATTTTTTACTCTGCTAGGGTTCAAACACGAAAATTTAATTTCATAGACGCGTGAATAAATGTGTTTTGATCCACAATTTCTCATTAAATGAAAAGTAGGTGCAAAAATTAAAGATCATCGATTTAAGAGGCAAAAATTAAACTAGTGCATGAAGAGTAATCCGTGCAAATATTTGATTGGTTTTAGACTTTAGATTCGATGAAGTTCATCAAATAGAATAAAGTCTTAACTATTAATTGCCAAAATAATAATAAAACTGATAAACTCATTTCCTTTTGCGGGTTTGGGCCCAAAATGGTACGCAGGCAGAAGGTTTTGTGGATAGGATGCTGATATTTCCAACAAGGCTGAGAAGTTCCTTCCGTATGGAGTCGTCAAAACTCTTGTCTGCAACAAATGCTGCAGATCATTCTTCAAGAGAATCCCACAAAAGCATTAGCCTTGAAGAATGGCGGGGTTGGGGTACCACTTCAACTGTACCTGCCATGGTTACACAGGTAGTTCACGACTTGAATCTTTTGGAGAAAGATGTTGATGCCGATATGGTGTTTGGTGGAAATCATGGCAAACTTTCGGTAAAAGCATGTTACCCTTTTTACTCCAACTTGTCCCAAAATGAATTTTCCTTTTCATTTTGATACTTTTTTTAAAAGCAATTGTACTGTTTATATTTCAGTTTTGGTCAATGGAAGTGTTACTTGTACATTCTGCATTCTTGTTTCAGATTAACTGTATTGCTATTTGCTACTTTCGGACACACAAAAAAAAAGAAGGAAAAAGATGGTTGCTTATTGTTTCCCTCCGAAATGTCTATCGGCTAACAAAATCAGATGACAAATTGATTCCTTAACTAAACGATTTAGGCCGAAAGCGGAACTCTAACTTTCAGCAATGGGTTCCCAACTACTTCAGAAAGCGTTGAGATGGTGATTGAGTAAACTAGGTGGTAAGAAACATATAACACAACTAAATTGCAGTAAAGACAATAAAGATAAAACGAAGATATCAGTTGTTTGATTGATTGATTGTGTGCTTATTTTGTACAAATGATCCTACATTTATAGTACAAAAAGAATAAAATGTGATCCCCTATGTTAGCCCCTGAATTACCCACTAAATTGACCAGCCAACTATGAGGAGGTGGTGCCGATTTTTGCGCCTTGTCCTCTAGAATGATCAACGACACTCCCTTCTAGTCTGTTGATGGTTGCTACCGTTTCTTGGGGTCTAGAAGGTTCTTTGACTTGGTCTTCGAGGTGTCCAAATATGTGCAGGTCTCAGCCGTTCCTCGGAATTATGACTTGGCCAGACTACCGTAATAGCTGATGAAGCCTTTCTAGCCGAAGGCTAGGACTGATAGATTCGACTACGAGTCGGTTCGGTTATCGACTTGGAATTCTTTTGCCGGCTCATTGAGGTTTCCACCTTCGGCTGTAACTTGGCTCGACTAAAGTCTTCCAGTAAACCAACGACGGGAGTCTGGCCGTCCTGAGTGATAATCACTGCTAAACCTCAGTTCTGTGCCTAATTTATTCCGAACACTTAAAAGTATTTTTGAGTGTTAACAATTGCCCCCTACATTAACTTGACTGTTGAGTTGATGTATTAGAGATAGACGTCGTTTCGTGTGGCAGTCGTGGGGTAACATCAATCATTTTTGCCCTAAATGCATGCAATGATGGTCTTTTTCCTCTGAAAAGTTTATTCCATTCAAGTGAAGCGTCTCGGCTTTTGCAACTAAATTCTGATGCATTTTAGCTGCACGTTTGAAAGAAAATATCCCCAAATGCGTGTTAGTCGCATATCTTAGGAATTTATTTTTTTAGGAGAGACAACCCCCCCCCCCCCCAAAAAAAGGGTAACGCCGATTTGGCTGCCGATGACGTAACCCTTATCTTTTCCTTCATCGATGAACGACTGGTTCTCGTTCCCTTCGGTACATTTAAACAAGGTGCCCTCCTTCTTTCTCGGCATCTTAGCCCGTAAACTATGACCTTCCTATTACCTGCTATTGGTTTATCGGCGATCGCTGTCCGACTAGCCTATGTACCTGGCCGTCCAAGATTACCAACTACTCTGATTGGTTGGACCAAGTGAAGTCGGCCAAATAGGCCGAATGGAGACGCATGGGTCTCTACGACGTCATTGTGTTGTCGGAGTTTGACTCCTCATGTAACATTGGTCTTATGTACGCTTTTCTTGGTTACTAGTCGACCAACTGCTAATGCCTTTGTTTTCCCTGAGAATGATTAACCCCACACTGCTCGACGTGACGGCGATATTTGGCCTTCTGATACTGGGAGCCGAAGCGCCTGTCTTAAGCGACATAGATGTTGCCGACTTAGGCATCAAAGTCTCAAATACTTCTTTTGGCTATGGCCAATTTATGACCAACAACCACTAGATATTGCCCCTTCTAGTCGACGATGCCGAGCATCATGCTTTCCTGCGTTTTTAGTTCAGCCGATATTTTGTTTGCACAGGATCTTGTGCAGTTGTGAAGGAGCTGAAAATTTATGCGGCGCTAGCCATTTTGGTGGAAGATGTCAGCTGGGCATCTCTCTTCCTAACTTATCTTTATATGGCTCTTGGCGATGCCTAGGCCAGGTTAAGGGACTCCAGAAATCTAGATACTTTAGCCGGTCCTTTGTGGTTCCTTCAGCTGTGGATTACCCTGTATTTCTCGGAGTTTATTCCTGATACTTTTGATGATCGCCGTTTTCCATTAAACCCGTCGGTGTGCCGATACTTTTCGAAAAACACCCCTCATGCCCAATGATGCTTTTGTTGTAGTCTCTACCCTGCATGGTCTGTCTCGAGACAATTACACAGATTGGCAATCGGTTCTTGAAAGATGGGCCACCCCCGATTGGGTCCGTCAAGTAGCCGATGACAACCTTACATTCTCTCAACGGAGAACTATGGTTCTCATATGTGAGTGAATTCTCATGGCTAGGGACTTATTGGGTGGTTTGAAGCCCACTTCTAGAAACAATAAGTTGACCGCGGAGCCTTATCGACCAAACTTTATAGCAAGGAAATTCGGCCTCACTCAGCACGTGTCATGGCCTCACCGCAGTATTGTTTGTTCAACCCAACACTGCCTTCTTGTTGCAGTACATGCAAAAAAGATAGTCGATCACTATCTTGACAGACTCGCCCTGTTTGACTGGCAGCCATTTCCCCTGAGAGCGAATACTACCGTCGCCTTTGACAATTGGTGGAACACGATCAAGAAAAAATTCTTTCAGTCTCCTCTAGATGTCTACTGTGATCGACTTATTCTGTCAAAGAGAAAGAAGACCCCAGAAACCTCTAAACTGTGGCCAAAAGAAGCCACTTTGAAAGTTTCTCCCCTTAAATCGGCTAGACCTGTTGCCTCAAGGTCTTCCGTCAAGTTGCGGTAAATGAAGAGAAAAGGTAAATTACTTTCTACATATGTGTCGGCCAGATTGTTCTTATGAATTTTTGTCTAATTTTTGTCTAACATCTCTTATGTGTCTTTCAGCAACTCAATCCCATCCCGCGTTTGTTGATCTGGAGATCACTTTCAACACCGAATCCCCATTACCAAAGAGATTTGTGCCTAAGCAACTTAGGCGAAGCGGAGGGGTTGTCATCCGAGATTGTAATGAGGAAGACTCCCACATAACCGGAGTTCATGTTCCTGCTGAGGAAGGGGAGGAAATTGAGGTATATTACTTGGCTTGTTGAAACACCTTCGCATCAGCTATTAATATTTATGTTTTATGTTTTCCCTTCACGGACCACAACTAATAAGACGTAGACGGCTGTAAGAAGCGTCTGATGCCCCTCTTCATATTGGAGGCTCGTCCTCTTTGGCTCATGCTTCAATGCATCCGCAGGATCCATTATCAGCTGACCTCAAGGCCAAGATTTCTCCTGTCAAGGCAGCCGAAGATTTTGATGTTGATGCAGCCGTAGAGGTATACCCTTTCTCTTATGCTTGGTCCTTCACTGTTTCCAAACCCTTACCTTTATTCTGAACCTATCTTTTTTGTACATGAGATGGTTGGAGATAATCACTCGGCTGAAAACAACCCAATTGATGGCTCTGAAGTGCCAGCCGAGGTCATCCCTGAAGACGTGCTCTTGTAATATTTCGGCTCAGTCGAGAGCGAGTTGAGGAGTCTCTTGCCAAGGGAATCCCAACCAGCAAAGAAGAGTTCCATGCTTTGAGGGTTTCTCTATTTCGATTGTCAAAAGAAACAATGAATTTCCCAGTTTTGGCAACCGCCTATAATGACATGGCTTTGGCTCTAAATAACTTATTTGTTTTACAAAAAATGGCCAAAGATAGCCATGATGATGCGGTCGCTGCTTTGCAACACTTGGAGTCTCTTCGGCAGGAGAAAATTCGCATTCAGACTACTTTTAATGAGGTGAAGCGGACAGCAAAGAAAATTTCACCAAGAAATTACTTCTTTGAGCAATCACAAAATCATGCAGCTTGGACGAGAGGATCCAAGAGGAGATAAAGGCTATTACTCCGGCCATAGGCGCCTTGGAATCGACTATTAATGCCCAGGACTCATCCCGCTCTTCTTTGTTTCGGTAGAGCCTTCAACTGGATAACAAAATTCGGGAACTCGGTAGCCAACAGGTGGTTTGGGAATTGGATAAGAAAGCGGGTAGTGAACGACTGGCCAAACTGGAGAATGAGTGAACTGCGTGGAAAAGTTGTCTTGCTTAAGCAATGCCAACACTCACTACTCTTTTGCCAGTTGATCATGTTGATATGTTGTCAGCCGACACCCTTATGGACTTGCAATCTGAAGCGATCGCTGCTTCTATTATTCAAGATGTATCGACCAACACTCAAGCTTTTACTGAGACCCCATCCGTTGTAGTGGTTGAGCCTTTGCTGGATGCGGAAAGGGGGTCCAGCAGGAGCAGGGGCGGATGATGTAGTAGTTGTTGGTGCGGCTGAGGGTGAAAAAGAAACTATGGCTACCCAAGATGCCCAAGCAGCCATAGATTCGACTAATCCTGAGACTTCTATAGCTGATGATATAGCACAACCTGTAGCTGGTGGAACGCTAACCAATTGGCTTCCTAGTTTTAGTGACCCCAAATCGAAGGGTCTGTTTTTATGACTAGGCAGTCGGTCTGTGGCTACGGTTTACTCCTGTCTTTCCTAAATCAGAAGGAAGTACTTTTTTGCCTTTTTCATGTGACTGTGACCAGGCCGCCGTCCTGTGACTATCATGTATTCCCCAAATCGAAGGGAATTAGTTTCCTCTGTGCAGCCAAGATAGCCAGTCGGTCGTTGTTGTTTACTCCTGCATATCCCAAATCGAAGGGTAGTATTTCTTTAAGTATTTGCCGTTTACGTTTCTGTCAAGTTCTTCATCATGCATGTCTATTAGCCGATACGCGTTGCCAGCAATCCATTGGTTTACTACGAAGGGTCCTTCCCAACTTGGCGACCATTTGCTGAATTTGCGATCTTTTATTCCAAGTGGCAACACGGTTTTCCAAACCAGACTCCTTCGGCGAACCTCTTAGGTTTAACATGTTTGTTGTATGCTTTGGCCATATTTCGTTTACCGACCTCAATTCTCTCTAGGGCCATCAGTCGATCTTCATCTAGCTGATCTAACTCCATTAGCATGGCCTGATACTCTTCTAATCTTAAAGAATTATGTTTAGCCACCCGCAATGACTTAACATTAGTCTCCAAAAGGCAACACTGCATCTTGGCCATAGGTTAGACGATAAGATGTTGTCCAAGTAGTTGTAGACTTAGAGTTTTTGATTGCCCAAATAGCTTCATCCAAAGTGAGATGCCATACTGCCAGTTTATCCTCCACATTTTTACTGATAATATCCACCACAAGTGTGTTAGCTGCCTCGGTTTGTCCATTCGCCTATGCATAATAAGGCGAGGATGTGATCATCTTGATCCCAAATTTTTCAGCGAAGGCTGCCACCTTAGAATCAGTGAACACCGTCCCTTGATTGATTGTAATCGTGTCAGGAATACCATACTTGTATATGATCTAGTGTTGGATAAACTGAATGACATATATCTGATGAACCCTCTTCATCGGTTGTGTCTCTACTCATTTAGTGAAGTAATCGGTAGCCACGATAATGAAATTATATCCTTTAGTCGATTTTGGATGAATCTTTTTGATTCTTCATCGGTTGTGCCCCTACCCATTTAGTGAAGTAATCGGTAGCCACGATAATGAAATTATATCCTTTATCCAATTTTGGATGAATTTTGCCGATGAGGTCCATAGCTCATCCTCTGAAAGGCCAGGGCTTAACGATCGGGTGCAACAACTTAGCGGGTACCCGTTGGATTGGCCCATGTCTTTGACACTCTTCACACCCTTTTGCGTATTGAAAGCAATCGGATGTGATGGTAGACCAATAATAGCCATGGCGATAAATCAACTATTTCATCGTTGGCCCAGCTCTGTGTGATCCACAGATTCCTTCGTGAACTTCTCCCATGACTCATAAGGCTTTTGCTTTATCAATGCACTTGAGTAGCACTCCATTTACACTCCTTTTGTATAGATCATCATCAGTTAAAACATATTTCAAGGCTCTCCTCTTAACCATAAAGTCCTTACACGTGGAAGGATCTTTTAAGTAGTCAATTAATACCTGCTTTCACGAGTCGATCTGGTTCACGGCTAGCACTTCGGCCGACAGCTTATCATACTCTAGAGTGAGTAGAGACTTTCTAAAGCCAGAAGCTTATTTTGCTAAGTCGTTAGCCTCAATATTGATACCCCTAGGAACATAACTTACTGTAGATGACGTGAACCCACTAAGTAACCTGCTAGCCGTTCTGTAACGGACCAACAAATTTGGATCTTTGCAGTTATATTCCCAGCCAGCTTCTTGATAACCAGCTGAGAGTCTCCACGAATATTGATGCACTTTGCCTTCATAGAGATTAGGAGTTTTGAGTCCTATGATGAGAGCATCATATTCAGCTTGATTGTTTGTCAGAACTCACTGATAAGAGAACCTCCACGTTTTATCTCTAGGATTGGTTATCGTTATTCCGACTCCGACTCCTTTCTGGGTTCTTGACTCATCAAAAGTTAGCATCCAAGGGACGATGTCCATACACGTATAGAGGAGGCGCATGGGTCCTCCACATCTACACAAGGGTGGCCTGCCAAGAAATCAGCTAGCGCCTGATATTTGACAGCCCGGAGTGGCTTATACTCGAGAGAAAACGCAGTGATCTTGATTGCCCATTTCATTAGTCGCCCTTGCAAAACAGGTCTATTCGGACGATGTCAATTTTGCACAAAACGTGAACTACATGTGGCATTAAATAATGTTCAAGTTTTGTACAAGCATAAAATAAAGACAAACAAAGCTTTTCTATAGGGGTATATCTTGTTTCAGCCTCATTAAGTAATCGGCTAAGGTAGTAAACCGCCCTTTCGGTTCGACATCTTGTGCTAACAAGCAGCTGATAGATGAATATGCAGCCGAGATGTACAACTTCAACGGTTTCTCTGGCATGGGAGGCACCAACACAGGAGGAGTTACTAAGGCCTTTTTAATTTGATCAAATGCCTCTTGCTGTTCCAAGCCTCATACTAGCTCTGACCCTTTAAGCTTAACCAAAGGTGAGAAAGCCTTCATTTTGCCGGCTGAATTAGATATGAACCTCCTTAGGAAGTTGATCTTCCCTAACAAGCTTTGTAATTCCTTTGTTCTGGGTGGTGCAGATTTCATTACTGCCCCAGCTTTGTTACCTTTCTTATGTACCAAGAAGCCAAGGAAGTTTCCAGCCAATACCCCGAATATGCACTTAGTGGGATTCATTTTAAGATTATGATTCCTCATTTTTTCAGTGCTTGTTCCAAGTCGGCTAAATAATCTTTGAAGTTCTTAGACCTCACCACCACATCATCAATGTAGACCTCCACAGTCTTGCCGATCAAATCATGGAAGATGGTGTTCATTGCCCTATTGATAAGTAGCACCAACATTCTTCAGATCAAACGACATAACTAACAACTCGTAAATGCCCAAGGCTCCTGGACACCTAAAAACAGTCTTGTGAATATCTTCCTCGGTTATTGCTATCTGATTATAGCCGGAGTATCCATCTATGAATGTCTACACACCATTAGCGACTGCCGAATCGACTACCATATCGGCTATAGGCATGACGTATTCATCTTTAGGAGTGGCTAGATTTAGGTTCATGTAATCAATACATACTCGAACCTTGACATTTTTCTTCTTGACTAGCACAATGTTTGCCTACCATTCCACATGCGTAGTCACTGATGAACCCGACCTTCAGCAGCCGTTCAATCTCAGCTTTAATTTGAGGCATCAGCTGAGGATGATATCTTCTAGGCGGCTGTTTATGAGGTGTGAAACCCTCCTTAATCGGCAATCTATGCTCGACCAAAGTACGTGGCAGCCCAGGCATCTCATGATAATCCCATGCGAAGTAGTCCCTATACTATAGTAGGAGAGTCGTTATGCTTTTTTATCGTCCTCCTTCAGCAAACCACTAATTTGTGTTAGCCGAGGGACTCCCTCAGTAGCCAAGTTGATATCTGCCAAGGGATTCTGAGACTCAAAACTAAGTATAGTTCTCCTTATGGGCGATTCAAGTTCCATTGGCAACTCAATGTCATCGGCTTCCAGTATTGGTTCTCTATTGTGGTCCTCCACCTGTAATGCCTCGACTATCCTTGCTTCAGAACTTAGAGCCGCCAGTCAATGCCACATATCCCGTATGACTTGGGTCTCCTCAATCATTTAACTCTTCTAAGGTAAGCTGTGGTTCGGCTAATTGTTTTATCTCAAAACTTCGTGAAGTAAGATTGCAGTATTCCTAAGATCCTTCTTCGTATTGCTCCGCAACAGCTATAGGAGCCATATAAGGTGAATATAGGACAACCTCCAAGTTCTTACTCCCTGCTTGGAATGGGTTATCATCGGTTGGGACGACTTCTATATTGTCTCCTTCCCATAAAATGAGCTTTTGATGCATGGTAGAAAATGCACTTTTGACGACGGTAGAAGAAGGCATCTACCGTATGAATCCGGTCGCGTCTACAAGAATGACATGACGACTTGCCATCTATTACAGCAAGCGATTCGACCGTTTTAGGACCTACGGTGATTTCTACTACTAAGATCCCCAAAGCTTCAGAAGCCTCTCCGATAAAGCTAGTCATTTTCATGTTAGTTGGGATGAGATCCTCCCTGGTTTTGTTGAGGCCTTTTAGAGTGAGCAGCAACATCACATTCAACACAACCCCAACGAACACTCGACTGATAGCTTTGCCGTTAATGCAAGCTTTTCTATCGGTTATAGTCGCCCATTCAGAGTCTTGCACACACATCGCACCATTTCAATAGCTGCCCAAATCTCATCGACCGAATCATGCTTAAATAAATCAAGGATGGAGTCTCCCACCCCGTCGGCTGACAAGAAGTTAATATCTTCCATCTCCTAGAGACATAAGAACCGGTTGAGGTTCTAATGCTTGGATCCTCTGCGCGATCGGTGGAACCGTCTCGGCCAGGGATTCTGTCGGGTTTCCATCAGTCTGTATATTCAGCTCTGGTTGATCCAAAGCTTTTTCTTTATGCAACATTTTTTTTTAAGAGATTGAACCAAATGTTCGTTCGATAGCCTCAGCTACGGCGGACTCAGGAATCTCCTGCTTATCGTCCGCCCTAGCGCTGGATATCGTGTACAATGTCTGCTTCATCTTGCGCAAGGCTTTGGCACGCTTCATCCTTCTTTTCTGAGTCCTGGATATGGTGGTGCCTCTTTCTTTCTAGAAACCTGGTTAACGAACCACTTTCCTTCTTCAATATTGGCGGTTGGCTTAATTATCCTCCGGGGTTTCAGCTAACTTTCATCCCTTACTGTGATACGTAAGGAAGCAACACCTTCCTTTACGTTGAATTCAGACACCCTCTGTTTAGCTAGGGAGTGTTTCCTTATTTATGTGGGGCACGATCGGCTTCTCATAGACTGGTAGCCATGCTTGCCCCCTAAGCCTGCGCTTGGGTTCTGATGGGTCCCTTTTGAATTTCAGGTATTGCTTGTGAGGTTCTCGAGCAAAGTGCTCTAATTTATAAGGGCGGCCACGAAAACTCCTTCCAGTTGGCTGCCTGTCAGTGTCCTCATAGATGTCACATAAGCCACCTAGCAGATCAAACACAGATGTCCTTGTGGCCTCCTTACTGGTGGTCTTCTTTGGGACCTATATATTTTTCATCAGCTATTTCCCCTTGACATCCTTTGATTGATCCGGCTTAGCAAAGGATACCGTAAATATCGGTACTACGTGAAAGGAGTCAGTATCAACAGAAATGCTTTTATCGGCTAGCTTGAACCTCCCCTTCTTGATACCCTTTTGAATTGTCTTTCTGAAGACCACACAATTAGAAGTAGTGTGGCTATATGAGTTGTGCCATTTATAGTACTTCTTATCCTTGAGATCTTCGGCAGGCGGAATCCTATGGCTATCAAGCAATCAAATTTGTTTATCTTTAAGCAGAGGATCAAAGATTTGATATGTCTTTGTAATGCCAAATGAGTAATCGATCCTGTCATCGGTTGAACTCGTCTCCTTGCAACTTTCAAGGCTAGCTAAGAATAAATCTTACTCCTGACAATTTTGGCTACCATTGCGCCTGCCGTATAATCGTCTGACTCTGAGTCAGACTCATCTGCCTCAATAATGGATACCAAATGGGAGCTTCAGTTTTGGTTATCTCTTCTTTTCTCCTTCTCCTGAATATACCGCTCTATTTGGTTAGCCTTCTCGGTTAACTAGCTTAAGTCAGAGCAGGATTGTCCCACTAATTTCTCTTTTAGCTGAGGATGCATGTTGTTGATTTATCATGTAGGTGCATTCCGATTCAGGGAAGTGTACAGTGCATTTTCCAACCTTCCTTCTGAATCTCTCGATATAATCGGCAGCCGACTCATCGATCTGTTGCTTGAGATTCGTCAAATCAGTTACATTGACTTGAGGTTGGGCCAATAAAATCTATCATGGAAACAACGCTCCATGTCAGCCCAGCTATGTACGGAGTCGGAGGTTAAGGATGAGTACCAGGCAAATGTTGTTCCGGTTAGAGAAATGGGGAACAACTGCATTTTGTGATACTAATTCTGGCCAACCTCGACACATTGGGCGGTAAATCTGCCGATATGCTCAATGGTAGATTTGTCGTCGTCACCCGAGAAAGTGGCGAAATTAGGCGTTTTGAAGCCTCTTGGCAGTGGTGCTATCCGATCTACCCAATCAGGGTAGGACTTCTGTAAACATGCCTGAGTTTCAGTTGGATGCCAAAGTACTTCATGGTATTCGCGATAATTTCAGGGTTCCAGTTATGAATTCGACTCTCAGCTGGAACCGACTGGTAGGCGTTCAGAACTGGAGGCCTCCATTATGTACCTTGTTGAGCAGGGTTTTGAATGTTGTAAGTATTCTACTGGCCATTACCAATAGGTGGGATATATCCCTCATTTGTTGTTGGGCATAGCCACCAAAGCCTACAACCTGAGCTCCTGGAACAGCCGACGGAGCCTGAGGATAAGGTGGAACAATGTTTCATGTCTGCTCTCCCCGGACATTAGCCGTTCTCGGAAAGTTTGTGCTTTCTGGATGGTATGGATTGGGTACCGACTGTGACTGCTGGAATGGTGTCCCGCTGTAAACAGTGTCACCAGATAGCCGAGCAGGGTCATAGCCAGGGGCCACCGGCTGCTGGCTGGCCAACATTGGTCGTCTGCACCGTAGGGCCATTCGCAGGAGCGTACAGCGTAACGAGCGACAATCCAAGGTGTTCGGATGCCTAAACTAGTCTCTGAGCCATATTGATCTGCCCGTACTGTAGACTCGCTTGGTCGAGTGACACAGTTTACCCCAGCGTTTGGTGGCAACCATACTGGTTACCAAGTGATCGCTTGTGCTCTAGGTTATCGATCGCACTGAGTAGTCTCGATCGATACACATTCTACCGAGGAACATCACCGAGTCACAGCCAGACGTTGCATGTACGACCACTCGTTAGAGGGACAGAGTTAGCCGAACCTTCTCCTGGATGCAGTCGTTTGTCTTCCAGTTTCCTCGTCTGCTGAACCTCATTATGCACCATTGGCTTGACAATGTCAGCCAACTGTTTGGAAACCTAGTACATAATGTCGTGGATGCCTAAGTCAATCTGTTGTCTAATGAACGACGTGGTCATGGCAGTTGGACCTTCAGGTTGGCTAAGTTCATCCACAACTTGGGTTGATGGAGGAAGTGGAGGGGTATCAACCGATGTAGTCATACCCGAAGAAAATGGTGGCTCGTTGTTCTTCTGGGAGGATTCTGTTGAGGATGTGGACTGGACTCTGGGTTCATTTTCTTACTAGACCTTAGGTGCATACGCTAGGTGTGATCCTGGCCTGGAGAATCAAACTTCGCTTTGGAGTCACCTATGGTCCCACTGGGTGTGCCAAATTTATTTCCCTCCGAAATGTCTACCGTCTATCGGCTAACAAAATCGGATGACAAATTGATTCCTTAACTAAGCGATTTCGGCCGAAAACGGAACTCTAACTTTCAGCAATGGGTTCCCCAACTACTCCAGAAAGTGTTGGGATGGTGATTGAGTAAACTTGGTGGTAATAAACATAAACACAACTAAATTGTAGTAAAGGCGATAAAGATAAAACGAAGATATGTAAAATCAGTTGTTTGATTGATTATAAAAAGAATAAAACGTGATCCCCTATGTTAGCCACCGAATTACCCACTAAATTCACCAGCGGAGGTGGTGTCGATTTTTTCGCCTTGTCCTCTAGCATGATCAACGTCACTCCCTTCTAGTCTGTTGCTGGTTGCTACCGTTTCTTGGGGTCTAGAAGGCTCTTTGACTTGGTCTTCGAGATGTCTAAATATGTGTAGGTCTCAGTCGTTCCTCGGAATTATGACTTGGCCAGGCTACCATAATAGCCGATGAAACCTTTCTAGCCGAAGGCTAGGACTGATAGATTCAGATATGAGTCAGTTCCGATTTGGAATTCTTTTGCCTGCTCATTTTGAGGTTTCCACCTTCGGCTGTCACTTGGCTCGGCTAAACACTTAAAAGTACTTTTTGAGTGTTAACACTTATATTTCATAAGTCGAATCAAAATTGAATGTTTTTAAGCCAACTTATGATGGCTTCTCTCTAACAGAAAAAGATAATCTCAGTTGCGCATTGCAAAGTTGTAAGTTGAATTTCTTGAGGGTTAACTCCTAGACAAAGATGGCTGCTAATGCGCGCGTTAGGTCCTGAATGGGAGGTGGCAGGTTTCCGTGGAATTAGTCGAACTACACACAAACTGGTCCGGACAATGCGCTATCACAAAAAAAAAAATTGCACGCGCTAGGGCCTTGATTTTTTTTCATCAATGCTAAACATAGAAATACTGAATGTCACTAATGGACTTACTGTTATCTGCCGTTTGTAGAACTGCTCTCCTACGGATAATTTTCAGTATGTAGTTGTACTGGTTGATACAAGATAATTATCAAAATGCTTGAACAAAACGTTCTCATATTCTGCAATTTGCAACAGTATTACTCAGCATCAACTATTTACACCTCAATCCCGAATCCGTTTTCTATTTAATTTTAATATTAAGTATTTCCCTTTAAAGCAAGTTTGAGTTTATCTAAATTGCACCCTTATACTACTGGGTTAACTAAGTTTGTTCCTATACTCTATATAAAAAAGCATTGTGTATTTGTACACTAAAGCTGGTATCACTTATAGAGATCGTATGCTTTCATTACGTTATGCTCTTAATTAGGTTTGCATTGCTTATGGGATATCTTGGATCTTTTTAGACAAATTTTATTCATGTGATTTTTGTTCTACCGCATCCATTTTTATTCTACTAACGATCATTGTAATTTCACACCTACCAACCAGTTCATTGGGAGGTCTACATAAGACACGGCTAATCTATTTTAGGCTACTTTCTCTCATTATTTCCTCTCTGTGAGATATTTACACCCGCTGTCACCATATAGTATTGTTGGTCTCACAATCTTCCTATAAAACATGCCTTTCACCTCATTAAGTATTTTTCTATCCATACTCAAGGGTGTGGTCCAGTAGTCAATGAAGTGGATGTGAACCTTGGTGATTAGGGTTCGAATCAGAGACAAAAACACTAGATGAAAACGAAGAGACAATGTACTACCTGGAGAAAATGAATAAGATCGAACAAGAAAAATAAAGCAAATTTTGGAGTTAAGTTTATTTACTTTTGAATGACATACCAGCTTTTAATCACTTCTTAACTGGGCAACGTTTAATTTTAAATCCCCTTGAGCAAAAGAAAAGAGAGATCAAATATATAACACAGTGTAGTAATGTTAATACATGTATACGGTTACTTCAGTTGATAACAGTTACCTGTCATTAAGAAGGAACTTCATTTCTCTACCTCAGACTTGTTCTCCTCTTTCAAAATACTTGCGCATTAACTGATAAAAGAATAACTTTGCCCTTTATTAGCTCATAACTCTGTTCTGATCTTTAGGGCGACTTCAAGGTGCAAGAGGATAAAAAGCATAGAGCAAAATATCAATCTTTAGGTGATTCTCAACAGAAACTCCAGTTCTTTTCAGCTCGTCAAATTGCATGTCGTGTGCTTGGAAGTAGGGGTTACCTTTGTCAGAAGGTAAGCATTTGCTCATCATATCAGGGACACGTTTCACATTTTTATTCTTGTATGTGGAATCTTTTCTGCATTAAGCATGAAACAATGTTGTTGTCTGCAGATTGTCCCTTAGAAAAGTTAACTTTTTCAACAAACGAATAGGTTTTGATGGTATCACATTTGGTTTTGTTTCTGTTTAAAATTCTCAAGTGTTGGCTTCCCTTGGACGATTGTATGTGCTCAAAACTTATTACATGTCCTCTTTGGAATCGGATACGGTTTTGGTTGTACATGCACCCAAAGGTACAAATTTTCTATCCATCTTCATCTTTCCTTTCCCTGTCTTTTCATTTTCTTTTTCATTAAAACCTTTCATATTCTTTACATTTTGCACTCAATTCTTATTTTTTTATTAGAAATGATCTATAACTGAAGAGTTTTATCTTCTGCAGGATTTTTTGCGACAAAATAACACAGGGAAGTTGTTGTGGCAAGTATTTGGCATTCAGGCTGCTACGTTGTGTCTTTATGGAATAGCTGAACATGAGGAAATGATGTGGGATGCACTCAAGCTTGCAGGTTTTCATTTGTTTTTAATTTTGTTCACTAATTTAATACTCTACCATGATGAAATAGCTGTACAGTATGTCCAAGCACAAACCTTGAAGCCGTCCGAGGGTACCCATAACCTTCACATGATTCCTAATGTGGAAGCTCGTCTTTTATGTGAAAAGGCCGCTTGTTACGGAACCTTGAGTATAAAACTTGATGTGGTTGGTAAAAATGATACAAAATTGTTAAATAAGCCAATAAGGTGGGGGCTGTTCCCTTGTATGCAACTGCGGACCTAGCTAAGAAGTTATAGGTTAACATGAACCCAATAGCTTTGTCCAGACCCCTATATGTATTAAGAAATTCACTAAATATAAATATTGACTGTGAACCAGTTATTATTGTATATTAACTTGAAGTCATTGTAGGAACCCATAATCTTCAGATCTTTGATCCGCCTCTGCAGCTGTACGTGTGACTGTCCCCTATATGTATTAAGAAATTCACTAAATATAATATTGACTGTGAACCAGTTATTATTGTATATTAACTTGAAGTCATTGTAGGAACCCATAATCTTCAGATCTTTGATCCGCCTCTGCAGCTGTACGTGTGACTGTCTATCCCAAAACATGTGTCAAAACTAAAAGTTTAAGTCTAAATAGCAAATTACCAGTAGTTAACGAATATACAAAAACAATAGATGCAGTTTACCTAATTAGATAGCGTAAGCATGTAAATACTTCAAGCAAATAACTAGGTGGGTGGTCTGTTTTTAACATGCACGAGTCATGATAATGTAAAAAATTCTTGGGTCACCATATCTTAAAACATGTATACTTCAGTGGAAAATGTTGCCAGCCTTCTGTTAGCTTCCCACCTCCTAATTGTTTAACATGTTTCTCAGTTTTGGTCAAATTCCTGACAATATATTGCTCACCCCAAAGAGGACAAATCAGTTATTTACTGTCATAGTCAAGTAATGGACTTCTTGGGATAATTTTTTATGATGGTTTCAAGAACATTAGATAATGGGAAAAAAATGAAGTCTAGAGGCCATGTTTGGATATTCATGCATGGTCACAATATTATCCAGTTTTCCGATGTCAAAATAATGCATCGCTTATAATGACACCATCTATGTAGCATTAAAAGAGGAGATAGCTTATGGAGTTAGTGTTATGTATCTTGTTTCCTACTTTAAACAAGTTAAGCTTTACTTGATTAAATCTTGTCCGACCATTTCCCTTGGAACCTGCCAGGAGTGATGAGGCTGCCTTTTGATTTACATTTATATAATTTTCAGGAAAAGACAAAGTTTGGTGTCTTTATCCCAACAAGAATGCAGCAGCAAACTCTGTCAAGGATAGCATGGCCGAGCTTTCTTTTGTACATGTAGAAGACCATCCCGAGATGGTACTCCATCCTAACTTTTTACTTGGAAATATGGCTAAGTTGTCAATGGAAAGATGATTGAGGCGGAGCAAAAGTAGGAATAAAAGACCATTCATTTTCCCTTTTTTTCCCTCCGGAACCGGAAGCAATTCAGGGAATGATGTCAAGACTGAAAAAAGTGAAAAGACTTCCAAATCCCTTAATAGAAAATAATGAAGTTGCCCACAAGGAAATTTTAGAGACGTAGATTGGTTTTACTTCTCTATCTCTTCTGAATCAAGAGAGGGATAAGCTAGTTTGCTTCCATCAAGTGAAAGATTCCGTCTTTATGTTTCTCCTGCCAGTCTCTGAGTTAACCATGTGTTGTGTTTTATGTTTGAATGTCATCTTCTTAATGTTCTAGATTCACTGTGCCAAATTAATCAGTGCTGATGTCACCTTGGCTATGTTTTTCTCTTTCTTTATTTGATACGGTAAACTCCACCAAAGCGCCCCCCCTTCCTCTTCCCAAAACAAAACTCCCCAGCTAGGAGCAGCTCAGGAGGGGCCCTTCGCGATTCAAATTCCCACCTTATGATTGGAGGTGTTAGGTCTTTTACCTCTATGCTATTCGTCCCTTATCCTTGACTAATGTTACTGGCCAGCTAAATTACAATGAGAAAGACTTAATGGCATGGAATGTACGTATTTATATAGATTAGAGTTATGTACCTTTCTCAAAAAAAAAAAAAAAAGATTAAGAAGACTTCTTCATGGTGCTATGCAGTTTCTTTTGAACATGTGTTTGCCAACAATGTCGCTCTACCTACCAAGGTGGAGGTGAGGGTCTGTGTACATTCTACCCTCCCTAGACCCACATTGTGGGATTTCACTAGGTATGTTGTTGTTGTTGTTGTATATGTTTGCCAACAATAGTTTCATATAATGGCAGTTTGACTTGTAGTTTTGCTACTCAAACCACATGACAGTAATCAGTCATGTTAATTTGATGTTCTCATTTTCTATCGTACGAGTATTGATGTTTATGCTTGTATGTGCAGATAGATGGAGCCCATTTCTTGAATTTTATTCTAATTGATGGGACGTGGAGCAACTCGGGTGCAATGTTCAGCCGTTTGAAGGTATTTCAGCCTGCAAATGTAACTCTTAATTTTAAATTCAATTTCCATTATTAGCTATCAATTTCTTGCCATCAACATTGTCAAAAAAAAGTGATAATAAAGTAATAAGTTGAGGTTTAACCAATTAGATTGAAGTACTTATATTACAGGACATTAGAAAAGATTTCTGCCTCTACTATGGTCATTACTTTAGTTACTTTCAAAATTAGTTATACTATAAGCTCAGATTTCAATTGCAGTTATGCATGTTAGAACCACTTAAATTTGTTTAAAAAGCTCTATCAGGAGAAAGAATAAGATACGTAATTATCTTGCATAGCTGCCGAAAGTGCAGAATACTTGTGTCATTTATTTGTATAAGTTATATTTTAAAGGACACCAGAAGTCACAAAAAAGAGATTCCACATATTTGTATGGCAGTGACTGAGCAAATGATTAATATCTTCATCAACTTGCTTGTACAAAACAAAGGCAGTAGATTATGTATTTTTATCCTTCTCTTTTCCCTCCAAAGAAATTAAAATTATCCTTGGTTCAACTTTTAGCAATAGAGAAGGTAGAAAAAGCGAGAACACGTGTATAAGAAGTACAAGACTGTTAGTTGGATTCAAATGAGTAAAACTTGGTACAACGGACTATTCAAAAAAATTGTTTAGTTTCACCTGTCATGTCAAAGTTGCATTGCTTTTAGGATCCATTTGAGTTTGGAAAATGTGAATCAATTTCTGAAAGACAAACAGTTGATCTGAGATGTTT
Organism: Przewalskia tangutica; assembly: GCA_029844215.1. NCBI lineage: Eukaryota > Viridiplantae > Streptophyta > Magnoliopsida > Solanales > Solanaceae > Przewalskia > Przewalskia tangutica. The sequence continues at coordinate 134,360,682 of CM056718.1, read as the reverse complement.
AATGATTAGGAACGGTACAAGTTAATGTGGGGTGAGGAGGAGATTCCTTGCATAACGCTGAACACAGGAGCATCCTTGATGCATAAACTCAGGTAGGATACCTGATCCCCAATCTTCAACGATGGCTCATTCATCTTTAGCACCTCCCCTTTTGCTTTTCCTGAGTATGTTTAACGTTTTGGCCAAGTGCAGACCCCAACCATCATGGGATCGTACATGTACAGCAGCAGCAGCAACAGGCCTCCTCGATGAGCTGCAAGGCCTTCCAAATTTTGTTTCCTATGGATTGGATAAACAGGCTGCAGCACTTGAAGATGCCGTGGAGGTTTTGTTAGAAGCACTTACTGCTCGAAGGCTTCGCATGGGTAGGTCCATCACCCGTAAACAAAGACACAATCGTGACATCCTTTAACAATGGCAGCAGCAGTTCTGACCTTGAAGGCAGATTGATGTTGGCAATATTGAAGGTAAAAGACGTCGTTACTGATATTCCATTGCTGACAAATGGTGAGGCCAATGGCTAGGCCACATATATACATCAAAATTGGACTAACATGTTCTCATGAAGGTTTCCGAGTTTGAGAAAGATCCAGCTCATTTTGGACAGTGTTGTTTTCCCCCAGTTTTTACACAATTTTGGTTTCTCCATAGTTTTGCTTGTCCTTGTCAGTTGGACAGTCTTTTAGTTAGAAAGAAAATGTCAGAAATCTGTTAATGGTAGTCATTTAGGATAGACATCAGAGAAAAATAATTGGTTCTTGGATTAATGAGCATACTCGGAATCTCTGTTTTTTGCTTTTGTTTTCTTGGTTATAGTTTTTTCTTTTATTGAATGTTGTAGGCGTGATAAGGGAGGGATTTAATACAACGCTTCTCAACTTTGGGACGCATATATATATATTATAACAAAAGTTATAGATTTACAACAATAATAAATAACTGCACTACAAATTTAAGATCTTAGATCCAAGTCTTGTACTTGTAATTTTTTCCTTGAATACCTTCTATACCCTCTTAATATCCATTTTTCCTGTTCTTTCCCTTCTAAAATTTTCTTTCTATTTTCCCTTTTTGTTTCCACTGAGCTCATTATTAAATAAAGACATGGTAAGGACAATAAAGTCTTAACCACTACCAAGTTATGTGTTGATCTTGATCCTATAAACTATTCTCGTCCTGAGATCATATAGAGTCCAATCATTTGATTTCTTTTAGACCATCTTGGGGATATTGTCCTCGATTATTATACACAGTAGAAGACAATTTGAATGACATGTTGACGTGAAAATAACTAGAAATTATTGAATATATATGAGATAATTTTGCCGCGTGGAGACAATGCCTCCTGCCGGAGAAGGTGAAATGGAAAATTAATCTGGCAACGCCATGTGACAGCCAGCGATTGGCTGCCAGCAATTCATTTTCCACCACTACTTTAATTGTTATTTTTGATCAGTAATTTGACCGAGTTAAAAAAACATCAATTTTTTTTATTTTTTAAGATCTATAAAAAGAGGCTAAGTTTACTTTATTTGGACACCGAAATATTTTGGTTATTTTCTTCAAATTTCTATCTTCTTCCAAATTATTTGCTATTTTTTTTTAATATGGATCTTAATCAAAATTTTAATCTTCCTCCAAATTTTATATTTCCTAACCAACTACAAAATTTCAATATTCAATGTCCACAAAATTCTCAAAATGTGTCATTCAATTTTCAAATGGCATATATGATGTCAACTAATTTTGATATGCAATATTCGTATAACCGAAAAGTTTGGAATTTAGTAAAAGTTTGAAACAACCGAAAATTAATTTTCAATTTGTGATTTTAATATTATCAATGTTTTAGTGTGCTTTTGATAAATTGTACGATTAATTTATCTTCATTAATAAAATCATGTATTGTTGTGTTTAAATATTATAATAATATTTGATAAGTGTCAAAATTAAATGAATATAAATAATTTATAATTTTATTATTATATGTGTAATAATATGAATTATAAGAATAATATCATATACAAAATAAAAAATGAGATAGAATTACTTTATGAATTACAAGATTAATTTATCTTCATTAATAAAATTATGTATTAATAGGTATATGTATTGATGTGAAGAAAAAAAGAAAATGAATTACTTTATGAAATATCTCTTGTTATGGAGTGCATGTGATAAATTGAGATGGTCTAATAACCGAAGGGTGCATATCTCCTTCAATCATCAATCAATATCTAGTCGGATGAGATTGACTTGACGGCCCTAAGCAGTTACTGAAATAGCCTGTCTCTTATACTTTTGTGTGGTCGAAATTGGAAATTACTGAATGCTTTACTAGACATAGATGTTTACCTCAAATCAATGATTACATATTATCTGTATAAATATATATTTTTCGGTCTCAATTTAAATGTCTTACTTTTTTTTTATCTATCTCAAAAAGAGTTTTTTTCTATATTTAATAAATTTTCTAATTTCAAAGCAAATTTAATAACACAATATTTAAAAGATCTCACATTTTTAATTTAAGACTACAAGATTTAATTTTTTCTCTTTGTTTTTTAAACTAATTGGGACGGATTGAGTAATAACATTACTTAACCATGGTTAGTAATTGTATATATTTACTATATTAAATTACTTAACTACAGTAAATTACACTAATTTGATGTAAACGTTTAGTGTGAATAAATATTTCCATTTTCTTAATGATACATATTTTCCTAACAGAGATGATTTCTGCAAATTAAGCACATGTAGGTAGTCCTGTACTTTAAAATATATGTGGTTTTATAAAAAGGTAGTAATATACGTCATGCCATTAATCCCAATTAAATAAAGTAAGGCAGTCAAAGCTGTAGGTATTGTCTGTTGGAAATTTGTCGACGTGAAATAAAAATTTATTTCATTATTTATGATTCGAATAATTGAGTCCCGTAGTCGAAAACGTCGTTTTCACACACGTACACTCGTAGTGTCAAGTATCGTAAATTTCATTAGTCAAAGAGATATTGGTACGTAAGTGAAATGTTTGAGACATAGAATGATGAATGTTTGTTGGACAAATGACGAGTGTTCCACGTTGGTAAATGAAGGAAGAAGTGTGCGAAATGTAAGATTGAAACGGGTCAGAAAAGGGCCGCGGCTCCACCGAGGCAGTGTCTGTGCGACGGAAGTCCAAAAATTTGGCTGATTATGGGGACGTTTTGGGGCATTAAGATGTCAGTGTTTCCTTCATAAATCAGTCATTATTTTGCTTCATTACTTGGTGAATTAAGTGGCCATTACTTGGCACTTAAATGGCCATTACATGGACACTTGAAGAGGCCCTTCTTACACTACTATAAATTGAGGCCTTTGGCTCAATTGGAAACACACTTGAAAGACTTGCAACACTTGCAAAGTTCTGAAAATCTTCTTCCTCTCTAGCATACTTCAAACAATGTTCTTCTTGAGAAACACTTGAGTTTCCTTTGCTCATTTGTTAGATGTTGTTTTATCTTGGGAGACTATTGCCCATTAACGTAAAAGGATATATACGGGGCAATCTTGTCTTAAGGACATCGTGAACATCACTCGACTCAGCAGAGTTTTAACAATCCCAGATTTAGTGTCTCTTGATTTCAGGTTATCATGATTCAAGGAGCTTTCGGCAAATTGAGGACAAAGATTCAAGACTGATTCAAGGATTCAACATCATGTTGTTGACACAACCCATATTTACTAAAAACTTGTTGCTTTTGTAATCTTTATTGTTTATCCTTTCGAAGCACTTGTAATAGTTATCTACTATTCTCGTACTGCATTATTTTCCAACAATCTTAAGACAAGATTTGTATTAGTGCTCGAAAGATGTTTGTCAATAGATATGGTCTCAAATATGGCTGTGGTTTTCTTCTTGAAAATAGTTTTGTTGACAGTTCGGCTAACAGTTCAAACACTATCTCTATCAACAACCGTGCTTTCAAATCTGGTCAGATTTTGAATCTCTCTTTGACGATAGTTACAAATATGTTTTCGTCAAAGGTGGGATCTCTATCTCTGATACTGAGCTTCAAGATACTGCTGATAGGCATGCTAGTACGGCTAAGGATCAAGGATGAGTTACGGTCACCGCTCTCGAAAGTGGTCGAAACAAGCGCCCACAAGAGGTAAAAGATGTCAACTGGACAAAAGGAGAAGGCTAAAGATATGGTTCTATCTTGCAGCAGAAGGTCTATACTTGTCCAGACAAGGATCCGAACTATGGTAAGGAGGAACTGAACACGCAGTCCAACGAAGTGACTGAAGTGGGCCAGAATCCAAAATTGGGCTGAGTTAGCTTACTTTTTTGTCAATAATGAGATTAAATAATGTCTGATTAAAATGAGTAAAGGCTAGGAAACGAGAAAAAATATATTTCTTACGCTTTAAAATCAGAAGTTTAATCTCACCTACCTTCCCGTTTAAAGGTTGGACTATTGTGAACAATAGTTTAAAAGATATAATCTTAGGTTGTAATGAAATTGGAATTATGGACCATCATAAGTAAGCACCAGAGATTTTCCTAGAGCACCAATCACAAGGGAAGAGGACTAAAGACAAACATGTCACCGATTCCGACAGAAGATCCTTCGTTTGACATGATAGTATTGTACACTCACTCGTATAAATCCTACGGGCGACTGGAGTGGGCTAGAGTTTTCAGGTCTTAAATGATCTGAAGGTCAAAAGAAAGGCAGAAAAGAAATTGGATACTTAGTCTACCAAAGCAACTGGAGTGGGCCAGATAATCCAGATCACATGTGATCCGGTTACGCCCTAACCACAGGCAAGAGGTTGTTCATGTGAAGCAACGTCACTTCTAAAGTAGAAGAGGTTGGAGAGATTGTCCTCAAAGAGACTTCAGGGAATGGGATCACTCTACAAAGAGGTGATACATGTCTCAAACTTGGTTTCAGGGACGCTGTTGGTCAAACGGTTGAGACTAGTCCAACAGGTCTAGAACAACTAAGAATGGTATAGTGTGTCTCTAGAAAAATGAATGATATATTTGTAATCCATGCATCTATGTCATCATATATTAAGACACATTAAATAGAAAGTCATTCAAAAGCTATCTAAGTTGAGATTGTTGCCTTCTTTCGACATAAACCCTCAAAATGAATGTGAGGTAGGCGAAGAGGCAAAATCACATTTCCATTCCGTCAAAGGAATAGCGAAAGAAGCACCGCTCCTCTAGAACTTAGTCACACCTACATGGATGATTTGAAGCTTGTACAAAATAGAGGAGGGATACAAGTACTTTGTGACCTTCATTGAAAATGATACAACGTATTGCATCATTTGCCTGTTGAAAAGCAAATATGAAGCTGCGCTACAAAGCAGACGTTGAAAATCAACTAAGCCTACAGATTGAGTAATTCATAGTGATAAAGGGGGAGATTGTGTAGCATCGTTCATCAAACGACTGCTTCTTACTCACCTTAGTCTAACGGTGCTAGCCAAGCGCAAAGTTGTACGCCCAAAAGTATGTAGGGTAAGGCGATCCTTACCGCTAATGCGATTCTCAACAGAACTCCATATAAGGATAAGGATAACCCTCCATGTGAGACATGGAAAAGTTCCCATCTACAAATGTTGTGATATGTGGTAGTGTGGCAAAGTTTGAAATACCTAAGCCAAAACAGGTCAATATTAGACCTAATACTGTAGATTGTATATCAACTGGATCTACAAATAACAGTAGTGATTATCACCTCTTAGTGTCAAAGAATATTGAATTCTTTGAAAATAACTTTCTTTGAGAAGGAAAAAGAAGTAATTGCTCAAGGTTAACAAGAACTCGTGAGTGCATGACTGTACGGAACTAGACGTTCAAGATCTACAGGAATCGGAAGTTGCGGACTATCCGAAACTTAATATTCCAGATCTACAGAACTCAGAGATTATAGATGTTGAACCAAGACGGAGCAAAGAGGGGACAAATACTTGTTCCAGGCCTTCTAGCTTGTATGGTTGAAAATGAACCATGGACAATTAACAAAGAATTGTCATTTCTAGAAGCGCTGATTTGGAAAGAAGCTACAGAGAGAGAAATAGAATTCATTAGATAGAACCATACTTGTGTAATGGTTGACCTTCCTCCGGGACAAGAACCCTTGGGTTGTAAAAGTGGATACCCGAATTGAGTAAAAAGTAGATGTATCTATTGACGAGTGTAAGGCCTCGACTACTTAAACATGTGCTCCCTGTTAATAACTTAACATCCAGGTCCACTGTAGTCTTGCGTGACATAGATGTTGAGACAACCTTCTTAACCGGAGAGTTGGTTTGGTGGACTGTTGAGCTTCTTTCTGGACTTCCTTTTTGGTCCCTGAAATGTTTGCATTTTGATCCTAGAAGTTTCAGATAAAACAAAAATAATTAATCTGACAACAAAAACATTGACTATGAAGTTAGAAAGTCAACAGTTGGAAAATCAATAGTCTGAAAGTGAAAGAAGAAATTTATATGAAACAACCTGAAAGGTGTGTGGTTCCAGGGCAAGAGAAGAAAGTCTGTTGACTTCTCAAATATTTGTACAGGCTGAAACAGACCCCGAAGCAATGACACAAAAACTTTGATAGTAATTATCGAAGGGTTTCTCTATTAATGAGTGTGACAAATGTGTCTACATGAAAGGTAATTCTGACTCGTTCGTCATAATATGTCTTTACATAGACGACATGTTGATCACAGAGAGTAGTCCTAGTTTGATCCTAAAGATGAAGAGTATGTTGAAATAATGTTTCGACATGGAATGATATGGGTATCACAGATGATATCTTAGGAATTGGGATTTCTAAGACATCTAACGGACTGTTCTGAACTCATTTGTGAGGTGTTTGACAGTCTTGTTGAATTCACCAATAGATATGAATCATAAAATTGATTGGAATCATGGTACACCCATATACCAGGAGCGATATGCGTAGGTCACGTGTAGTTCAATGTATTTTACACACTACAACCGACCCGATATCGGCTTACATAGTAGATCGGTTGAACTAAGGTTCACTCGTGATTATGAAAATGAACGATAGAAGGCATTAAATTGGATATGACGATATCTGAAATATTTGCTTATCTACGAATTATGGTATTCTGGAGTTTCCGTAATTCTGGGAGAACACAGTGATGCAAACTAGACATCGGACTTGAAGAACACCAAAGCCACAAGTGGATGTGTATTGGAAAATCCTCTAAGCAAACTTGCATCGACTGATTCATGATGGAATCAGAGTTTATCACTTTGAACAAAGCATGAAAAGAAGTTGAGTAACTTCATGACCTCTTAAAGGATGTCCCTTATTGGGAGAAACGATGACGGTGTCTGGGCATTTTAGTCAGAGACATAAGACCGTTGGGCAGATAATCATCACGGGTGTCACTTCTTGATTACTAATCAAATGATAACATAACAGACCCTTTGACTAAGGGCATACTCAGAGATCAGATGTTCTGCATGTCTAGGGCAATGGGCTTAAAACCCAAAACCAATACAAACCTTTGCGGTGGTAACCCAATTATACTGACTGGAAATCCCGAGAATTTGGTTCAATGGGAAAATTAAGCTGCAAAAGGTTCAATTGAGCTCTTCGGTGGAAGCAAGAGAACTTGGGATGATGAATTCTGTAAAGAAATATGAATCCAAAGTCATTCCCACAATAGACCTTAAAAGTGCTACTTTCATGGTGGGTAGAGGTTAAGTTTTCAAAACCTTTAATGATCCTCAACGGCTGAGGTTAGGTTTGGGGAAACTTTTAATGGTGTCTAACACTTGTGAAGTAGGGTATAACAAGATACCTTATAGAAGACCACCTATTTAAGTGCGAGGATAGGCCACCTCAAATGAACGTACTTAAGAATCCAAGTGTGTCCACGGCCACAACGAACAAAACATTAAGAAGAATAGAGTAAGGAAAGTTGTTGTGTTGGTATCACTGTCTTGGCTTACACTAAATACTGACGGTTTAAGACATCACGTTCACCGCGCAGTAAGTAAGTCTGATGGTATTCAACTAAAGAATGTTCATGGCGGAAGCTACCTCTCCTGATGCAACATCGGTCCGCTGAATAATTGCTAGAAATGCACCTTGTGAGTGCGCTAAAATCTCTTTCAAGAGGGGATTGTTAGAAATTTGTGGATGTGGAAAACGTTTATTGTTGTGATATTTCTAGATGCTTACGCAAGTGTACGTATCATTCAAGTAATAAAGATCTGTAAGACCGAGTTATCGTCCACAGAGACTGGTTTGTCAAATACCGATTATCTATTATATCGTATTTATTTGGTTACCGTTCTTTTGTTTGAATTTATGACTAAGACTAAAATTATAGTAAAGTGCAGAAATTAAACTATGAATGATAATACTTTGGGTTTTAAACAGTTATGAAGGAAATAGGGCTTTCAATCTCCTCAACTATCCACTCTTTCATGTATTAATGCAATGCTAATGATTCTTCTTCTTATTAAGATAGCAGGTTAACTAATCTGTTCTATATTTCGGTTAGGACATATAAAAACTCAACCTTATACAGAAACCTTCTATATTTTTATGATAAATTTTACCACACAGGAGGATTAAGAACAATAACCTTAAATACTACACAAGTATCGATATACTTTCGTCCATGATTGTAACCTATGTCTAAACAACTACAACATATTCAAATCTCCCCTCTCGGATATCGATTCGAAATTATATAAGTTATGAAAATTAATGGTCAGTTAATTATCAAACAGTCACAACAATATTGAATAGATCTTAATATGTTGAAGAAGAAATCAATAACTATGTATTAACTATATGAAAGAGTTTCAAGAAGATTCGACGGAAAACCCTACTAAAGAGCTTAGCTCCTGAACATTGTCATGTCAAGAACTAATTTACAATCCAACATAAACTGAATTAAATTAAAGGAAAGAGAAAGAACTTGAACAAGAGTCTCCAATCTTGTATTTTTCCTCCTTCTCGCCTCCACAAAGTATGATATATGATAAATGAAATAAGGCCAGGGTTTAAGGGTTTTATATATGAGAAAACTTGAATTTCAGACCCTTTTACCCTTCTGAAATTCGTCCCAGTTTTGCGAAATTCCGCATCGGCGTCGTGGCCCTGTATTTTGGCGCCGCAACTCTTGCAGCTTCTCTGAACTTCTGGCGTCGTGGCCCTGCATTCTGGCGCCACGGCTCTTTAAGCCTGTAGACCTAGTCCGGCTTACAGTGTAATTTTTTGTCAGGATTTCGTTTGATTTCTTCTATTCTTCCCGGGACTTCTTAGGCTTCATTTCTTGGCCTTTTATTGTGCAATTTCATCCTCAAAAATAGTATTCTCTCCTTTATAACCGTTGTGACACAAAAGAAATAAAAACACACATAACACTATATTAAACGCAAAATAAAAGAGTAAAATACTAACTAAAAAGGACTCAAAAGAGTGTATAAAATACACTCAACATTCATCCAATTATTTATGACTCGAACAATTGGGGGCCCGCACGTCGGAAACGTCATTTCCACATACGTGCACTCGTAGTGTCAAGTATCATAAATTTAATTAGTGAAAGAGATATTTGTATGCAAGTGAAATGTTTGAGACATTGAATGATGAGTGTTTGTTGGACAATGTCGAGTGTTCCACGTTGGTAAATGAAGGATGAAGTGTGTGAAGTGTAAGATTGAAACGAGTCGGAAAAAGGCCGAAACGCCACCGCGGAGCCGGGGCGTCGCGACGCCACCACCATCAGGGCCGTGACGCCTCAATAGCCGAGCCGCGACACTAATTCAAGTCTCGAGCTACTGGATCTGCGGCGCTTTCGAGGCAGTGTCTGTGCGACGGAAATCCAAAAGTTTGGCTGATTATGGGGACGTTTTGGGGTATTAACATGTCAGTTTTTCCTCTATAAATCTGTCATTATTTGGCTGCATTACTTGGTGGATTAAGTAACCATTACTTGACACTTAAATAGCCATTATCTGGGCACTTGAAGAGGCTCATCTTATACTACTATAAATTAAGGTCTTTCGCTCAATTGGAAACACACTTGAAATACTTAAAAGACTTGCAACACTTGCAAAGTTCTGAAAATCTTCTTTCTCTCTAGCATACTTCAAACACTCAAAGTTCTTCTTGAGAAACACTTCAGTTTTCTTTGCTCATTTGTTAGATGTTGTTTTATCTTGAGAGACTATTGTCCATTAACGTAAAAGGATATATACGGGGCAATCTTGTCTTAAGGACAGAGTGAACATCACTAGACTCAGCACAGTTGTAACAATCCATATTTAGTGTCTCTTGATTTCAGGTTATCAAGATTCAATGAGCTTTCGGCAAATTGAGGACAAAGATTCAATACTGGTACAAGGACCGAACATCTTGTTGTTGAAACAACCCGTATTTACTAAAAGCTTGTTGCTTTTGTAATCTTTATTGTTTATTCTTTCGAAGCACTTGTAATAACTATCTACTATTTCCGTACTGCATTATTTTCCAACATTGTCAAACATAGTTGCACATAATAGAACCAGCAAAAAAAATCAAAACAATTTTTGTTGGAAATTTACTATATGAGAAATAAATTAATCCTATTAATTATGAATCGAACAATTGGGGCCCCGCACGTAGGAAACGGTGTTTGCACATATAGTGTCAAGGATCATAATTTCCTTAAATGGAAGAGATATTGGTACGTATACAAATTATTTAAGACGTAAGGTAATAGACGGTTATTGGCCAAATAACGTTGATTTCACATTGGTAAATGAAATGAAGAAATGTGTTAAAGATGAAACGAATCAGAAAAAACGCCATGGGAAAACCAAGAGGCACCGCGGTGCCACAAGGATAGGACCGCGGTGCCTCCTCCCGTGGACCGCTGTGCAAATTCTTTTCTTGGTTCCAGTGACTTACTAGAATTTAGGCACCACGGTGCCCTCCCGAGGGACCGCGGTGCTACGACGGTTTTTCAGTACCGTTGTAGGAGAATTAAAGTTGATTCTTGGACTGACTTTGGAGCAATTAATCTCCGTTATTTGGCTATTGATTTCAGTCATTACTAGGCTGAATTAACCTCAATATCAATGGTCATTACTTGACATCGATGGTCATTTATTTGGTTAATTGAGAATACAATTCATCTACCTATAAATTGAGGCCTTTGGCACAATTGCAAAATACATATTCACTGAATAATTCTCTGAAATTGTCTTCCTCTCTTGCAATCACAAAACACTCAAAGATCTTTCTTCCTAAGCAAACACTTGAGTTTCCTTTGCTCATTTGTTTGATTGCTGTTTTATCTTGAGAGATAAGTTGTCATTACAATCGTCGAAAGGATATACGGGGCAATATTATCTTAAGGATAGATCAAGAATTTGGTCGACTCGGCAAACCCTTTTATTTGATCATTTCCAGATTTATAACATTCTAATTGTTATTGATATTTTCCCATTTCCTTGTTTCTACACTTTTTTTCTCACATTTTGAGCCTAAGTTTTTCAGTCAAATAGAAAATAAGTTACAATTTGTTTGAACTTTGATCCTTGAAACAATCGTGTAATTCTAGTATAAATAAATTCAGAACTACAGTATCATATTCCTTCTTTTTCTCTTTTATAAAATATCCATCCAAAACTATTCTACCTCCGGTAAACTTTCACAGGCTTTGAACAACTAGCATCTTTTTTCTTCAAATTATCATCCTGAAATAAATGGGAATTAAAGATCTTAATCCTATGGAATACAATTTATGTATCTGTGACACTAATTACTATATATATATATATATATATATATATATATATATATATATAATAGTGTTGATTGTCACTAACTTTGATTCAAACTCTGTATTTATATTTAAAATTTGAAACTTATAAGCTTTAAATTCTAGTTTCGTCCATGGATAAACTTTTACTCTAACAAAATATAAAATTAGATAACTTTCTGTGTACACAAACGATATTCAAGTGGAAATCCTTGAATATTTACCTTATGAAGAGAAATTGGAACTTTCGAAGAAGAATTGATGGTGGAAGAGCAGAAACAGAGACCTGATTTCTTCATGCTTTTTTACAAGGAAATTAATTGTGAATATAGAGATTCTTGGAGCAAGTTTGAGGTTACTTATTGTTGGAGAAGCTGCAGCAGCAGTAAAAGAAATCTCAACAAGATAAAAGAAGTTAAAAAGAAGTTATGACAGTTAGTCAGTTAAAGGAAAGCAGTTAGAGGGTTAACAAACTCCAGAAAATATCTCAAGCACCTGTTGCGTATCTAAGCTTCACTATATATACAAGTGTATGGAATGTAATACTTACACAATTAAAGAATGAAATCACAGAGAACAGATTACTTCACATTCTTCATCTATTCTCAATTTCTCAATAAACTTTCTGATTCTTGAATGCATCTTCTTTACTTCTGAACTGATCGACTGTCTCGAGTGTATAGACCTCGACAATATCGACATGCAAGAAGCTTTCAACATGGTATCAAAGCCAAGATCTCCATTGGCAATTCCGCAATCAATCTTATTCTCTGGTGAAGTTGAAAAGTTTGTTCTTAAGTTTCTGACTCTTCTATTTTGATTTTTCTGCTCTTTCTGATTCTCTTCGGTGATATCTCGATTCTGTTCTGGTATATTTTTTTTCTATTGTCAAGATATACTATTGGTCTGAACAAAGGACTATAAAACATCAGATTACACAATATCTGTGATTCCTGAGTTTTTTGTGTTTCATCTCTATACTTCTAATTAAACCTGTCAACCGGTCCGGGTTGACCCGGAACCGGACCGGTTGACCCGGTAGTTTAACCGGCCCGGCCCGGACCGGTAAGGGCATACCGGGTTGGGGGTTGGGTTGGCCCAACCCGCGACGGTTATTTAAAAACCATTAAGACCGGACCAGTTAGGCGTGCGAGCAGTTCAGATTCTGGGTTAACGGACGGACGGTAACAAAAAAATTAAAAAAATTGCCCATGGTCAAAATGACCGTTGGGCTTGGGAAGAAGTGGGGCGGGGTAGCGGTCATTTCGGCCAGATTGGTCGATATATATATTTTTTTTTTTGTTTTTTTGTTTTGTTTTATTATTTATTTTAATTCCATTTTACCCTTTAAAAAATCTATAAATTCTCTACATTTTCTTCATTTTTATCACACAACATTTCTCTCAATTCTCTTATTCTCAATTTCTCATACTCTCTTAATCATCTTTATTATCAATTTTCAAGTTATTAATATTATTAGTTTTCAAATTCAAAGTAGCAAGGCCTTAAGACTTGAGCTTGAGTTTCTATTGAATTCTGAATCCCGAAGTTTGGTACACTCGTTTCATTCTCTAATTATTTTATTAAATTGTCATATTTATTTGTTGATTATTTAAATATTTTATAATGTCTTTACTAAGGGGAATTGCGTCGGATTGTAGTAAATCTAGTTCAAGGGGTAAAAGATTTGTAGGTTCTTCATCATCTAATCAAAATATAGATTATGATCAAATGCAAGAAGATTTTGGAATAGAAGATAATGAATGTGATAACGTTCATTAGATAATATTGTTGAACTTGAAGAGCGAACAAGAACCTCCTACACCTACTAGTGTTCCTTCTGTCAATGTTGGTACTGCTAGTGGTAGTCGTAGTCGTAGACCTCCTTTACGAGAACCAGTAGCAAGAAAAAAAAGGAGTAAAGTGTGGCTCTTTTATGATATAGTTGTAGATGCGATAGAGTTAAATGTAATATTTGTGGGAGAACTTATAAACATAAGGCGGGGTGGTGACGGGGGGCGGACACTATAGGTAGACATATAAAACACGATCATACGGCCTGATGGGATCTGTCTCGATTTAGAACCCGTCAACAACAACTTAATCCATTAAGCGGGGTTGGCTAAATGCGATCCAAAAGATCGCATTGAATTAGCAAAAATGATTGTCGGAGGTTGTTTGCCTTTTTCTTTTGCTTCTTCTTCATTTAATTACATATATTCAAAGAGTATATAATCTTTTTTTAAAGGTGTTCCTCGTAGTACTACTAGAGCCGATATTTTTAGACTTCATAATGATTATGTTATTTTCTTGCAATATTTGTTTGCTAACCTTCCATGCCATGTTAGTTTTACTTGGACATTGGACATCGTTGAGCAGTTATGATTATTTAACAATTACTTGTCATTGGATTGATGAAAATTTTAAAATGGAAAACGTATTATTGCTTTTGCGTATGGCGAGGATCAAAGTCATCTTGGAAAATATATGTTTAAACTATTTGTTTTATGCCCAAAAATATAATCTTTATAATAAAATACTTTGTGTATCATTTGATAATGCATCTAATAATACTTCTTTGTAGATCTTTTAAAGCGGAAGTACAACCACCACTTCTGATATATTTCATGTTCGTTGTGCTTGTCATATTTATAATTTAATTGTTAAAAGTGGTCTTGATTTATTTTCACTGAAATAAAACTTGTCAAAAGATTGTTGGAGTTATTCAGTAATAATAGGAAAAATAGAATTATAGAATTTAAAGAAAAATGTAAACAATTTAATTTGAGACCTAAATTCATGCGGAAGAGATTATTACGGTGGAATTATACTTATTTATTTTTAAAAGAATGTTATAAGTATAAAGACCCATAACACATGTTGCAAATGCGCATTGTAAGAACGTAATGTATATGTTAACCGACGAACATTGGAAATCAATTGGTGAACTTTTAAAAATTTTACGTAAATTTTACTTCGCAATCGTTGAATTTTCGGATCTTATTACCAACGATTTGTAATGCTTTAGCTCATATAAATTGAAATTTCCTATTTACTTTATGGTTTAAAATCAAATGTGAAATATCTGAGATCACGATTCTGATTATGTTTGAAAAGTTTAAAAATATTTTTTCCTATTCACGATGTTTATTGTATTGGTGCGATCTTAAATCCTTCTATTAAAAAGGTAGATTGTCATAATCTAATATTTAGTTTATATACTTATATGGAAATAGGTGGAGCGAAACTCCATCTTCATTTGATTGCATAAATAAACTTGATACTAATTTAACAACATTATATGAATATTATGCTACATTACATGATAACACCAACTCGCTACTAATATTCCTTCTAGTTGCAGTTACGTGTCTACACTGCAGGATTGATGATGATGGCGATGAAGAAGAATCTTTAGACATATGGAGCACTTTTACAACACAACCAACCACGCCGATCTTGCGATGAGATGCAATTTTATTTGCAAAAGCAGTAGGCGAAGAAAAATTTTGACCCTTTACAATGGTGGCGGGATAACAAAGGCAATTCGGTACTTGCGGCGATGGCGGGATGTTCTTAATGTGTCGATCTCAGCGGTGGCTTACGAAAGTGCATTTAGCCAAGCGAGATCAAATAGGAGACACGCGTCACTCGTTGGATGGAAGCACATTAGAAGTGTTAGTCTGCTTAAGGGATTGGATCAGATCAGAGAGAAGAAATCAAGGATGTGGAGACGTTAATTCTCCAGAAGATGAAGAAATAGGCAATATTTTGGAAGGCGGGAGCGAAGGCGGGACTGGAATTAATACTCGGTTAGAGGCTATGGAGCATAACCAATTCAATCAACCTATAGATTACGAAGAACTTGCAAAAGGATGCATAATATGTAAATAAAATTATTATTACTTCATTATGTACTCTTATTAACGTTATGAAAGTTCAAAAGTTTACATCTTATCATTAATTTTAATTTTACTATCTATTTAGTTGTTAATCTGTTATTACTTATAAGTTATATGACTTATATCTACTAATCTAATAAATTAATAAAATTATAATTACAAATTTACAATATAAACTATAAAGTTATAAACTATAAAGTATAAAGTTATAATCTATAATAAAGTATAAAGTTATAAACTATAAAATAAAAAGTTAACTTTAAAGTTTCAATTTTAATATATACAACTAAATTATATATTATATTATTATATTACATATTTAAATTGAATTTAGTTTATATTATAGAAAATAAATACTTGAATTTAAAAAAAAAAAAAAAAATAAGCGGACCGGTTGGAAGTTCGACCCGAACCGCAGGCCAACGGAATCGATAACGAACCGGACGGTTGGCGGTAGTCGATGAACCGGGCCGTGACCGGTCGGAAGTTAAACCGATGAAGACTCTGGATCGGTCGGCCAGATATGGCGGGTATACTTCTAATTGTTGTCTACATTCTGTCTTGCTCTCTTCTGTAAATTGCCTTTGAGACTTCAATATATTCTTCTGGTGTTGATAGGGTTGCTTATGTGTATATCTTTGGTCTCAGAAAATTCTTCTTTCCCTCAGTTTCTAACAAATAGCCAGATTTCTTTCTGAAAAAAAAAAGAATCAACTGAAAGAAGTTAGTTGAATATATTTCTTGATAAGTTCAAGGTAGTTTTTATTAAAACAACCAAGAGTTAATAGATTCTTGAATATCATAATGGAGACCACAGCTACCACAACTGAAAATAACCAAGGAATCACAGCTAGAGTTGAAATAACAAGAGTTTTAGACCATAACCATCCCTTGTTTCTGCAATCTTATGATATTAGTGGAGTGTCTCTACTGTCCTTTCAACTGATAGGATCTGAGAACTATGCTCTATGGAGTAAATCCATGAAAATAACACTTCTTGGAAGAAACAGGATAGGATTCATCAATGGGAAGTGCAAGAAAGAAGACTATCCAAAGGCACTATGGGACCAATGGGATAGGGTCAATGTAGTGGTTCAAGCTTGGATGCTGAATTCAGTGTCAAATGGATTGTTAAGTGGTGTTCTGTAGGCAGACACATCATATGAAGTGTGGGAAGATCTAAAAGAAAGGTTTGATAAGGTAAATGGTTCAAGAACCTATGATCTCCATAGGGAAATAGACACTCTAACTCAAGGTAATTCAAGTGTGGCTGAATATTTTTCTAGGCTTAAGACTCTGTGGGTAGAATTTCAGTCTCTAGTGCACCCTCCTAGTTGTGGTTGTCCTAAATCTAAGGAGTTTGTAGAATATCTTCAGAGGCAGAAGTTGTATCAATTTTTGATGGGTTTGAATGAAAATTACATGCAAGCAAGAAGTCAAATTATACTTATGTCTCCATTACCTACTGTCAATAAGGCTTACTCAATGATTATTAGTGATGAGAGTCAAAAATTAGTGACTGCAGGACTTTTAGGGGCTGGTCCTAGTGGATTTAGTTACAGTGTAAGTCATGACCCTACAGTCATGTACTCTAGGTCAATGGGACACACACAGAAGTTCATAAAGGCTGACAACCTGTTTTGTGAGGTGTGTAAAATGAGAGGGCATACCAAAGATACTTGCTACAGGGTAGTTGGATATCATGCAAATTTCAAGTCTAAAAGAAAAGAGTATGCTACACACAATGCTTATACAACATCTGATGGGCAAGGACAAGGAACCTCACTGCTGTCCAGTTCACAGTATGAGCAGATCATAAAGCTCCTGAATCACAACATAGACAAAAAGGAAGTCAGACACAAAGCACAAGAGGAAAATGATGTACAACCATCTGCAAATGCAACATGTATGACTATAAATACTCATAAAGCATTAGATGTAGCTAGTATTCTTAAACAGTGGATAATTGATACCGGGGCTACTAATCATATGGTGTCTGATCTAAGCATGTTAAATCAAGCTATTAGAGTAAGTGAGAACACTAAGCCTAAACAAGTACATTTACCAAATGGTGAAATGGTGAAAGTAACACACACTGGAACTAGTAACATTTCAGACAGAAGTACTCTAACAGATGTGTTTTATTTACCACAGTTCAAGTTCAACTTAATGTCTGTATCCCAACTTACAAAAGAGTTAAAGTGTGCTACAATCTTCTATCCTCATTTCTGTGTATTTTAGGATCTCTACAAATGGAAGGGTGAAGGAGATTGGTAGACTACAAGATAGGTTGTACATGTTAGTAAATCAGGTATCAAGAAAGCCTCTAAAAGAACAACTGAAGATAGGACTATGTGGGAAATCAGTCAGAGATGGGTTCTGCTGGTGTGAATAAAGAAGAAATTGAATTGTGGCATAAGAGATTTGGTCATACTTCTAGTACTGTACTTAGTAAGCTGATTAAAGTAAATATTAGAGATATATCTAGTACCTTAAGAGGTTGCAATGTATGTCCTTATGCCAAACAATGTAGATTACCTTTTCCTATTAGTAAAATTACAAACATGTCTTGTTTTGATTTGATACATATGGATGTTTGGGGACCTTACAAGGTACCAACTTATAATGAAAAAAAGTATTTCCTTATAATAGTAGATGACTTTTCTAGAATGACCTGAATTTACTTCCTTAAATTGAAATCAGATGTAAGTGTGGTTGTTCAACAGTTCCTTACTTATGTTCATACTCAGTTCAATAAGATAGTAAAAACAGTCAGGTCTGATAATGGTACAGAATTTGTGAATGAAACCTGTATCAGTGTGTTCCTAAAGCTAGGAATTATACATCAAAGGTCATGCCATTATACTCCACAACAAAATGGGTAGCTGAAAGAAAGCATAGGCATATCTTAGAAATAACCAGAGCAGTGAGACTACAGGAAAATATACCTATTAAGTTCTGGGGAATCTATGTACAAGAAGTTGTCTATTTGATTAATAGACTACCTTCTTCTATTTCTAGTAAAACACCTTATGAAAAACTATATAAAAGGAAACCATCCATTAGTCATCTCAAGGTATTAGGGTGTCTATGTTTTGCAAGTGATCTAGCTGCATCTGATAAGTTACAGTTTAAAGTCAAGCCTAGTGTCATGATGGATATTCTGAAAATCAGAAGGGGTATATATTGTATGATCTACAAAGCAAAATATTCTTTGTAAATAGAGATGTAGTGTTCAGGAAATCAGTGTTTCCTTTCAAAACAACAACAATAGTACAATGAGTATTCACAGATAATAAAGATCAGCAGCTTGATGAGCACTATAACACAGATATATCTCTATACAATCATCAACCTACTACACAAGAAAGAACATCCAACTGTGACAACAACAATTCTAATTCAACAGATGATTCCACTATTACCAACATTTCAGAACCTCTAAATCCAGGATCTGAAAATCAAATGCTGGTGCCTAGTGATAACTCCCTCACTGTTATAAATCCACAAGATCAAAACAACCACCAATTTGGTTAAAAGACTTTATCACAAAAAGGGCAAATACTGCAGGTATTCCATATTCTATAGCTAATTATATCTCATATAAATCAATCTCTCCAAAATATAGTGCATTCCTCACTGCATTTCAGAAGTAACTGAACCTAAGAACTATAATGAGGCTTCTAAAGATCCTAGGTGGATAGAGGCAATAGAAGCAGAAATTAAAGCTTTACAGGACAATCACACTTGGGAAGTAGTAAATCTGCCTACAGGAAAGAAACCAATAGGATGTAAGTGGATATTTAAAATAAAATACAAAGAAACAGGTGAAATAGAAAGACTAAAAGCTAGACTAGTGGCAAAAGGGTACAGTCAAAAGGAAGAGATAGACTACCATGAGACTTTTTCCCCTGTAGTGAAAATGATAACTGTGAGAATTATCTTTCTATGATAGCTTCTAGACATTGGTATATCCATCAAATGGATGTATACAATGATTTTTTACAAGGAGATCTTAATGATGAAATATACATGGAGCTGCCACAAGGATTTATTAGCCAGGGGATAAATAAGTATGTAGACTAATTAAATCTTTATATGGTCTAAAATAAAGCACCAAGACAATGGAATTTTAAGCTAACAGAAGCACTACAGAACATGAAATTTAAACAATCAGAACATGATCACTCACTGTTTATAAAGAATACAAACAAAAGGTTAATACTATTATTAGTCTATGTGGATGATATGCTCATCACAGGGGACAATATAGATAAAAGAAAAAAAACAAGCACTACAACAAGTATTTAAAATGAAAGACTTGGGAGAACTAAAATACTTCTTAGGCATAGAGTTTGCAAGATCAGAAAAAGGAATCCTAATGCATCAAAGAAAGTATGTATTATGTCACGACCCGACCCCGGGGCCGCGACTGGTGCCCTACCGGGGCACCCTGTCAGGTACACATCAGAGAATAGCAGCGGAACATACATAACACATAAACCTGTAAATAGTAACCATCACCGGCAAGCCGACAAGGCCGCCTTCCATAGGATATACTTAATCAAAAATGTAAAACAGTACAAATTGTTTTTACAGCCCAAACCACAAATGTGACTACAGACCTCTAGGAATAACAACTGTGACGGGACAGGGCCCCGCCATACCCCCTGAATGTACAAAAGTCTACAACCTCAGGGAATCATACCAAAAGACAAAGCCTCCGGAGAAATGGAGCTTCCCAAGAACTGAACAGTGATCCTAAGAGTGCGGATCAGCAAGCTACGTACCTCAACCTGCGGCATGAACGGCCGAAGGAGGTCGAGACAACAGTACAGTATGTAAATCGAAAATACGGTAATGAAATCATAATAGTCTATATAAAGCAGGAGACAGGTATGATAGCCAAACTACAGTACACCACATATAAGCAGCCATGTCAAGTCGGGGACTCACGCCCTCTAAGTCGTCACTCAAATATAACCATGGGTCTCACGCCCACAATATCAATCGTGCCCGTGGAATTCCTTCTTCACTGCCGACAGTCTATAATATAACAACACTAAGGAGTACATATGAACACCAGGTCCCACCTGTGTCCTAAGAACCGTACGGGGCAAGTACGAAGGCATAGCTACCAGATCCACCCTGCATCCTCAACTGACCGGGGCAAGTACGAAAGCCAGCTACCAGATCCCACCGTACCAACAATACTAAATACTTGTATCACGAAGCTGACCGGGGCAAGTACGATAGCCTCTACCAGATCCACCCTGCGTCACGTCGCTGACCGGGGCAAGTACGTAGGCTAACCACCAGATCCGCCCTGCATCACGAGACTTCGTCCTAACACCGGCAAGGCGTACGAAAGCCAACTACGGATCCACTGCGTCACGTCGGCCGGGGCAAGTACGAGGGCTAGCTACTAGATCCACCCTGCGTCGATGAACCTCATGGAGAGCTAGTCCATGGAATAACACTATCAACAGGGAACGAACCCTCATCATGGCCGCATACCCGTGGAATCCTCCATCACTGACGGTACGTCCAAGTAAACTCATAACGTCTTTGGACTTCTCATTTCTTTCACCTATCTTTACCCTTTTCAAGGAAAACCAACTCTTTAACCTTCCATAAATTTATTATAACCAACTCCCCATAGAGTCGTTATACTAACTTTATGCTTTAAAACTTTAGACATTCTTATATTTTCATAAGGCCGTTATAACTAACTTCCCATAAAGCCGTTATAACTCCTTATATTTCAAACGATTTCGTTCTTTTATTAACCAAGAGACTCATACTTCAAAACAAATTTTACACCATTTTCAAAATTACTTCAAGCCTCTTATCTTTAGAAAACAAGTTTCTTACTTCAAAAGTTAAGCCTCTTATTGCTAGAATAATTCAATACTCAATACGTTCACACCAAGTACTCTATACTTCTTTATGTCAAGAAATCCTTGTCTACCTTATTTAGGATAAATCATTCCTCAAGAACAAGCGGGTTAACTTCTTAACCCAACCAACTTAGACATTTTCTTAAAACAAGTCAAGTATAACAAAAGGATTTACTTCATTTAAAAACATGTACGTCTACCGTACTATATAGATCTAACTACTCATGCTCAAGAGATAAGAAAGTTTCCACATACCTCTTCGGCTCAATCCACTTGCTAAGTCCAAAATACCGCACGTAGTATGTCAACCTATCATGACCATAATACGTTTATTAACCTCTAGTTTAAACATAGAATTTTCCCAAGTTCAAGTCACTAATTTCTATGGAAAATTGGGCATCATTTCCTTTGTTTCTACATACTTTGTCACCTTTCTCAAGGCCGAATTCAACATCTAAACGCCACATTTAAGGCCCAACAATCCAAACATTTCAAAGGGGATTACACACCTAAACTTGGGTGTGTAAAATTCTGCCCCACAAGGTAAAACAACTAACTTAACAAGTCTAAGGTAGTTTTTAGGCTACAACATGCTCACAATATCTTCTTAACCAATTCTTTCATGTCCAAACCTTATTTCTTACATGCAATGAATCTAGGAGCATTATTTACTAATACAAGTTCCTTCTTCTTCACATGCAACACAAATAACTAGCTACAAGAGAAGAATTGTTACCTTAAAGCTTTAGCCAAAATTATTCCAACAACTTTGCTAGCCTCCTTTCCAAGAACACCACCACAATAACTCCTACAAGCTAGCCACAAGCTTCCTTCTTGTCCTTAACTTTTCAGATTTTTCTTAGGCTTTGAATTCCTCTTGGAATTTTAGAGAGAAGTGAGAGCTCTAGCTTAGAGAGAGAGAATGATTTGAAAGATGACCAAGTCTTCAAGACTTGGTCAATATAAGGGACATGCAAAAATCAAATTGAGGGGGGGGGACACTTGTCACCCTCCCATGGCCTTTTTAAAAGAAGAAATCTGATTTTCCTAAGTTTTTCCGCCATAAAACCCGCCTCGGCGCCGCGACCCTGCACCCGGCGCCGCGGCGCTGAAACTTCTGCGGATTTTCGGAACTCCGCGCGCGCCCTCGGCGCGCGGCCGCTGCAACTTCAGCGACCTCGGAATAACCGGCGCCCGCCAGCTCACGGCCGTAACACTTTTCTGTCCGACTGCGCACTGAACTTGTAACTCCCATAACTTTCTACTCCGAGGTCCTATCGACAAACGGTTGGTTGCGTTGGAAACTAGACTCAACGAACTACACACTAGGCCTTTGAAACACCTAGGAACTCTCAACGTAACGGGTCATAACCCGCCTCAAAGTTGACTAAAACCCGTCCGAAACAATCCGTCAACCTATCTTTCGAAAATTTTAAGTCTTAACCCCTTTCGTACGCTCCTATACGTATGGCCAGAACTACGGGGTATAACATTCTCCCCCACTTAGAAACATTCGTCCCCGAATGTTCTTTTTGGAGCCAATCTAATATTCCTCGGTACATCCGTGTACTTCACGCCTAATGGGACCTTACTATGCCACTTGTGACCCCAAGATATCGCATACGCGTAATCATTCATCGTAAGTCAAACAGGAAAACGAACCCAAAGTGCGAACCATCACCACTTACTCCCATTCACGACCTAATGGGATTGCCCGATCGTATCAACCAACTTATTCTAACACATGTACATGGTCTCAATATCCTCTGTTCATAACACTAAATCATACAACAATCCTATCATGCATACTAACCTCTAAAGGGTTAAAGATATACCTGTAACTATTGCTTCACTTTCCCCCTTGTCGCTCTAATCATGATCCTGTCCTGCACGGCGCATAGCAAAAAAAGGCGATGGACCAGCCACTGATCCCGAAGGCTGAATCTCTACATCCGTGCTATTTCTGGTCGGACTATTCCGCGCAAAATGGCCCTGCTGGCCGCATGTAAAACAATCTCCCAAACTAGCACGACACTCCCCATAATGGATCCTACCACATCGATTACACCGAGGTAGAGGTGGCTTCCTCAGACTAACACCCCCACTCTCCCGAAAACGAACCTCGGAGCCACGACTGCTCCCGAATGACCGGTGATCAGACCTTCTTCCAAAAAACCGAGAAGGAGCACTCTGCGCTGGCTGAAATGTGGACCTAGTCTGCTCGAGGTATCCACCCCGAAAGCTATCACGAAACCTGTCGTCCCAGCCTCTTGGTGGTTTGGACTGGCCCTCACTCTCCCTGTCCTCAATCCCCTGTGCATACGCCTGCATCCTGCCAATATCCATCCCTGGCTGAAGAGCCACTCCTAGACATGCAGTAACCATATAACGGTCTAGCCCCATCACATAGCGGTGAACTCATGCGCCGTATGTCCGCCGATAGTGGGCGCATACCTGGCCAATGAATCAAACTCCAGGTTGTACTTCCTGATGGTCCTTCCATTCTGCCTCAATGTCAAGAACCTATCCAAGCGGGCTCTCCTCGTCTCAGGAGGCAAAAAGTGACTGAGGAAGGATTCCGTGAACTCATCCCAAATAGCTGGAGGAGTACCCACCCCTCTAGACAACTCCCATGACTCAAACCAGTTCAACGCAATATCGCATAAACGGTAAGAGGCTAATACAACGGACTCCGTCTCCGAGGCCCTAAGTACCTGCATAGTCCGCCGCACCTGCCGAACGAACTCCTGAGGATCCTTCTCAAACCGCGAACCATAGAACTCGGGTGGATCACAACTCAGAAAGTCCCGAATCCTTAAACTGTCGGCTCTAGGGTTAGCTACCGGCCGCAGCGGTCGCCGCCACAATGCTAGTCAACAACCTGATCTGTTCTCCGTAATGCCCATACTGCGCCTCGGTGTGGGCTG
The DNA here is from genome assembly GCA_029844215.1 of Przewalskia tangutica. NCBI lineage: Eukaryota > Viridiplantae > Streptophyta > Magnoliopsida > Solanales > Solanaceae > Przewalskia > Przewalskia tangutica. The sequence continues at coordinate 134,336,160 of CM056718.1, read as the reverse complement.
GAGGCTCGTCCGCGGTCTTAGCAGCCGCTGCTGCCGTTCCGAACTCTGCTGGGACTGGCGACGTCGTGGAACTCGCTGTCTGAATCATCACCTCCGGCAAGGACTGGGCCTGTCCCTCCGTAACCCTCTACGTCCGACTTGCAGCTCCCTCAGTTGCCTTGCCCTTCTGGGCTCTGGTTGCCTTGCGTGGAGGCATAACTGGTACATAAGAAGAGGTCAGAGAGGATTCAACCTAGTATGACATCTCTACTGCACGATCTCAGAGAGAGAAGAATGGAAACCAATCCTAAATGTCCTGCAGCCTCCTGATTATAGATGTGGTGCACAACACACCGATAATCAAGACTCTACTAGACACTGCAGCGTAGACACTTTCAGAGGACTAAGCGCTCACGATACCACTTTTGTCATGACTGAGCCGGGGCGCGGCCAGTGCCTGCAAGGGCACGCATCTGCTGTCGAGAGAATAGCAGCGGAACATACATAACACATAAACCTGTAAATAGTAACCATCAGCAGTGAAATGAGGCGCTTCCATAGGATATACTTAATCAAAATGTAAAACAATACAACTTGTTTTTCTGACCAAACCACAAATGTGACTCTGACCTCAGGAATAACAATCGTGTGACGGGACGGGGCCCGCCATACCCCGAATGTACAAAGTCTACAACCTCGAGGAATCATACCAAAAGACAAAGCCTCCGAGAAATGGAGCTTCCCAGAAGCGAGCAGTGATCACAGAGTGCGGATCGGCAAGTTACGATACCTCGACTGCGGCGTGAGCGGCCGAAGGAGGTCGATCTGACAATTACCAAGTATGTGGCGAAAATACGGTAATGAAATCATAATAGTCTATATAAAGCAGGAGATAGGTATGATAGCCAAACAACAGTACACCACATATAAGCAGCCATGTCAAGTCGGGGACTCACGCCCTCTAAGTCGTCACTCAAATATAACCATGGGTCTCATGCCCACAATATCAATCGTGCGGTGGAATTTCCTCTTCACCGCGATCATAATATAACAACACTAAGGAGTACATATGAACACGAGTCCCACGTGTCCTAAGAACTGACGGCAAATGCGAAGGCATAGCTACGGATCCACCTGCGATCCTCAATCGACGGGCAAGTACGAAAGCCAGCTACCAGATCCCACCGTACCAACAATACTAAATACCTGTATCACGAAGCTGACCGGGGCAAGTACGATAGCCTCTACCAGATCCACCCTGCGTCACGTCGCTGACCGGGGCAAGTACGTAGGCTAACCACCAGATCCGCCCTACATCACGAGACTTCGTCCTAACACTGACCGGGGCAAGTACGAAAGCCAACTACCAGATCCACCCTGCATCACGTCGGCCGGGCAAGTCGAGGGCTAGCTACGGATCCACCTGCGTGATGAGACCTCATGGAGAGCTAGTCAATGGAATAACACTATCAACAGGGAACGAACCCTCATCATGGCCGCATACCCGTGGAATCCTCCATCACTGACGGTACGTCCAAGTAAACTCATAACGTCTTTAGACTTCTCATTTCTTTCACCTATTTTACCCTTTTCAAGGAAAACCAACTCTTTAACCTTCCATAAATTTATTATAAGCAACTCCCCATAGAGTCGTTATACTAACTTTATGCTTTAAAACTTTAGACATTCTTATCCTTTCATAAGGCCGTTATAACTAACTTCCCATAAAGCCGTTATAACTCCTTATATTTCAAACGATTTCGTTCTTTTATTAACCAAGAGACTCATACTTCAAAACAAATTTTACACCATTTTCAAAATTACTTCAAGCCTCTTATCTTTAGAAAACAAGTTTCTTACTTCAAAAGTTAAGCCTCTTATTCCTAGAATAATTCAATACTCAATACGTTCACACCAAGTACTCTATACTTCTTTATGTCAAGAAATCCTTGTCTACCTTATTTAGGATAAACCATTCCTCAAGAACAAGCGGGTTAACTTCTTAACCCAACCAACTTAGACATTTTCTTAAAACAAGTCAAGTATAACAAAAGGATTTACTTCATTTAAAAACACGTACGTCTACCGTACTATATAGATATAACTACTCATGCTCAAGAGATAAGAAAGTTTCCACATACCTCTTCGGCTCAATCCACTTGCTAAGTCCAAAATACTGCACGTAGTATGTCAATCTATCATGATCATAATACGTTTATTAACCTCTAGTTTAAACATAGAATTTTCCCAAGTTCAAGTCACTAATTTCTATGGAAAATTGGGCAGCATTTCCTTTGTTTCTACATACTTTGCCACCTTTCTCAAGGCCGAATTCAACATCCAAACGCCACATTTAAGGCCCAACAATCCAAACATTTCAAAGGGGATTACACACCTAAACTTGGGTGTGTAAAATTTTGCCCCACAAGGTAAAACAACTAACTTAACAAGTCTAAGGTAGTTTTTAGGCTACAACATGCTCACAATATCTTCTTAACCAATTCTTTCATGTCCAAACCTTATTTCTTACATGCAATGAATCTAGGAGCATTATTTACTGCTACAAGTTCCTTCTTCTTCACATGCAACACAAATAACTAGCTACAAGAGAAGAATTGTTACCTTAAAGCTTTAGCCAAAATTATTCCAACAACTTTGCTAGCCTCCTTTCCAAGAACACCACCACAATAACTCCTACAAGCTAGCCACAAGCTTTCTTCTTGTCCTTAACTTTTCAGATTTTTTTTAGGCTTTGAATTCCTCTTGGAATTTTAGAGAGAAGTGAGAGCTCTAGCTTAGAGAGAGAGAGAATGATTTGAAAGATGACCAAGTCTTCAAGACTTGGTCAATATAAGGGACATGCAAAAATCAGATGGGGGGGGGGGGACACTTGTCACCCTCCCATGGCCTTTTTAAAAGAAGAAATCTGATTTTCCTAAGTTTTTCCGCCATAAAACCCGCCTCGGCGCGCACTGCACCGGCGCGCTGAAACTCTGCGGATTTTTCAGAACTTCCGCGACCACGCCTCGGCGCGCGGCTGCAACTTCAGCGACCTCGGAATAGCGCGCGCGGCCACTCCGGCGCGCCATGCTCTGGCCAGTAACACTTTTCTCGTCCGATTGCGACCGAACTTGTAACTCCCATAACTTTCTACTCCGAGGTCCTATCGACGAACGGTTGGTTGCGTTGGAAACTAGACTCAACGAACTACACACTAGGCCTTTGAAATACCTAGGAACTCTCAATGTAACGGGTCATAACCCGCCTCAAAGTTGACTAAAACCCGTCTGAAACAATCCGTCAACCTATCTTTCGAAAATTTTAAGTCTTAACCCCTTTCGTACGCTCCTATACGTATGGCCAGAACTACGGGGTATAACATATTAGAACTTATTGTTGAACTTGGCTTATTTGCAACAAAGCCTATAAACACACCTATTGACTGTAATATAAAACTTACTGCTAAAGAATATGATAACTACACTCAAAATCAGCAGAGGACAAAAACAGGTACAGCTGATGAAGTTACTCAGAATCGGCAGAGGATAAAAACAGGTAAAATAACAACAGAAGATGAAGTCTTAGAAGATATAAGCACTTATCAAAGGCTGATAGGCAAATTGATGTATCTCTCAATCACAAGACCAGACATAGCCTGTAGCGTTCAGACACTCAGCCAATTTCTACAACAACTAAAACAGACACATTACAATGCTGCTCTAAGAATTGCAAGGTATGTAAAAAACCAATCTGGACAATGGATACTGATGTTCAGTAGTAAATAAGACACAATGACTGCCTACTGTGATGCAGACTGGGCAGCCTGCCCACACACAAGAAAATCAGTCACATGATACATTGTTAAACTTGGTGACTCTCTTATCTCATGGAAATCAAAAAAACAAACTACTACTTGTACAAGCTCTGCTGAGGCAGAATATAGATGTTTAGCAAGAACAACTGCTGAAATAACATGGATACTTGGTTTACTAAAAGAAGTTGGGGTCAGCATCAGTCTTCCAATAACAGTGTACTCAGACGACAAATCAGCAATGCAGATTGCTGCAAATCCTGTGTTTCATGAATGAACCAAACATATAGAAATTGATTTACACTTCATAAGGGAAAAAATTCAGAAAGGAGTTGTGAAAACAGAATATATCAACACAGCAAACCAACCTGCATGTATACTAACCAAGGGGCTCAACAGAATACAACATCAACACTTGTGTTCCAAGCTAGGATTGCTAAACTTCTTCATATCCAGCTTGAGGGGTACTATTGGAGAAGCTGCAGCAGTAAAAGAAACCTCAACAAGGTAAAAGTAGTTAAAAGAAGTTATGTCAGTTAAAGGAGAAGCAGTTAGTGGGTTAACAAACTCCAGAAAATATCTCAAGCACCTGTTGCGTCTCTAAGCTTCACTATATATACAAGTGTATGGACTGTAATACTTACACAATTAAAGAATGAAATCACAGAGAACAAATTACTTCATCTTCTTTGTCACGACCCGAACCCCCGGCCTGTGACTGGTGCCCTACCTGGGCACCCTTCTATCCATACATCATAAGTAAAACGCGAAAGATAATATCACTCATTTTTTTTTCTAAACAAAGGCAAAACCGATAAGGCTGCCACCATACATACATACATAACAAAAGGACTTACATCTTTTCAAAGTACAACCCACATACATGACTACAGACCTCTAAGAGTTTGACATAACAACTAGGACGGGACAGGGCCCCGCCATACTCCTGAATGTACATAAATCTACAATAACAGAGACCCATACCAAAAACAAGCCTCCGGAGTAAATGGAGCTTCTTCCCAAAAACTGAACAGGGATCCTAAGAGCAAGGATCGCCAACCTGTGTACCTAACACCTGCGGGCATTTAACGACCCAGAAGTCGATCTAACAGTGCAGAGTATGGAACGGGAATAAGGTACAGTAACCAAATCATAACTGTATAAAAGAATGACAGAGGCAAGTATAAAAATGAAATACCAGATCCTACCGTGTCATTTTAACTCATGAAATCAATCGTACATTAATCGTTCTTTTCCTTCTTTCAATAAGAATTAACATCATATTCTTACATACATACTGAAGAATTTGATCAAGTTTTTCCATATAACTTACATAACTTACATAACATAATCCGGCCCTTTATGGTGGGACTCGATGTAACTTTCCTTACATAACGTAACTCGGCCCGTTTGCGGGACACGGTTTACTAATGAATCATGTGACATAACCCGACCCACCTGTGGGGCTCGGTGTACTATGGAATCTGTAGCATAACCCGGCCCGTCTGTGGGGCTCGGTGTATTGTGGAATCATGTAGCATAATCCGGCCCGCCTGTGGGGCTCGGTGTACTGTGGAATCATGTAACATAACCCGGCCTGCCTATGGGGCTCGGTGTACTGTGGAATCATGTAGCATAACTCGGCCCGCCTATGGGGCTCGGTGTACTGTGGAATCATATAGCATAACCCGGCCCGCCTGTGGGGCTCGGTGTGTCTCATAACATAACCCGACCTATTTGTAGGCTCAGTGTGATTTTCCTTACATAACATTTTAAACCACCTTTTCACTTCTTCTTAAGTCGTTATAACAACTTCTCATAAAGCTATTATAACAACCTTTCATTTTAGAGAACTTAAGACACTTTTATTTCTTATCACATTGGGGAAACTAAATCCAAAAGTACTACGTACATACATACTTAAAAAGAATCATAAAACTTCTTCTCTTTTAAATCAATAAATTTCTTCTTTTTAAAACTCAAGTTAGATACTCTTTTGAAATCAATCTTCTTATCCTTTGAAATAAATCAAGAAGCCATATTTTTTAAATCAAGTCATTTCCACTTATAAAATCAAGGCTTATAGTCTTAAAACCTCGTATCATATACTCTTTAAACTCATGTCGCTTATACTTTAGAAATCAAGTCCGAAAACTTGAAAAATAAAGTCTCATAACCTTTTAAGAAATCAAGGTTCATAGTCTTAAAACTTCATAACATAAACTCTTTTAAATTAAGTAACATATACTTTTATGAGTTGTGAATAGGTTATACTCATTTATAACAATCTTATTAAAGCAGTCATGATCTAGAAAATGTAATACAATTTTATCTTATCTTAGTTTCTATGCAGATGGAGAATTCTACTTATTTTAATATAATTGATTGTCGATACATTTTTATTAACGCTGCAATGGCTTGTTCGATACCTATTCTCATTAGTGCAGTAAATTAGCAAGGTCACCTCAACTCCACATACTTCCTAACGACTCTTACCAACATCCCCCATAAGACTTGGTAAGAACTTATGATAACTTAGGCATACCTTTTACATAGAGTAAATCAACATATGTACCTCTTAACTTCTAAGCGTAGAAGGAATCATGAAATAACACCACATGTATATTTCATACGTAGAATCATGCCAAAAGAAGGAAGGGGTTCACATACCTCGCGACGACTAGCGACAAGTTGCAAAATGCTCCAAAGTACTTCAACTTTGATAGCTATTCCACCCTTCATGTAGAATACGCTATTCGTAGTACTTTAACCTATAATAACCATAATACGTCTATCAATTTCTAGCCTTTTTAAGGTAGAATAATACCAACTGTAAAGTCTCTTATTCTACGGAAAATTGGGCAGCACTTCCTTTGTTTCTACGTACTTTTCCACCTTTTTCAAGGCCCGAAATCAATAACCAACACACCACATTTAAGGCTCAACAATTCAGCTAACCAAAGGGGATTACACCCCTAACAGGACGTGTAAAATTCTGCCCCACAATTTAAAATGAAACAGTCCATAATCTTTAGGCAATTCTCGGCAATATCAAGGACAACAACAACATCTATTTTTTTTTTTCAATTCCTTTCTAATATAAGTCGTTATTCCAACATGTAATATATGTCATGATCAATTATAACAACTATATTCCTTTCCTTAAATAACATGCGACGATTATAACTAACAACTTTAATGGCTAACATGCCAATTTTCGGTTTTAACATCTCAACATGATCCAAACCTTTTCAAACTTCAATCTATATAACACATGCTCACTTATCAACTACTACAACATGTAATCTTCAATTACATTAAGAAGACGAAGACTATTACCTCAATAAGCCCAAATATATTCCAAGACTAAAAGTCGATCCTTAGCAACTTTAGCTCCTCTTCTCGACGTTTCAATCCACTCCAAGCAATCCTTAGAAGTTCATAAACAACTTCTCTTCAAATTCCAACTACAAAGTTGAAGAACACCTTAGGTTTTCATCTTGCGGCTAACGAAAAACGTAGTTTTCTGGGATTTTTGTATTGGGATATCCTTAGAATACCTCTAGGGATCTTAGGTTTGAATATTGGGATTTATCATCAACAAATGAAGAATTTTCTTGTTTATAAGAGAGCTTGGCCGAGAGTCTTCAAGCTTGCACAACAAGTTCTTGATTTTTTTTCTAAGTGTTCAACTAGTCTTGCACTAGTGTGGATATATAATACATTCAAGGGTTAGGATTAAAACAATTGTGTGGCTAGGATAGGGTCAATTATATCAAGCTAAATTGACCCTTTGACTTGGTCCATTTTTTTTCATCCAACAAGCTCATGTGGAGGGTGACACGTGTCGCCCTCCCATTGGTCTAAAATATTTCATTTCCCGAAATTTCCATAATTGGTCAAAATATCGAAAACCTGGTGGGCCCCACAAAAACGTGAAATTCCCCGATTGGGCCCCACGTGACCAAATCCGTAAATAAATTTCCACAATATTAATAAATTCCATATGTCTCAAATAACGCATTTTGAGAATCTAATTTTCATCTAAGGAACATTTTTCCTTCCCGAGGTTCGGAACATTTTTTTCATTTGGAAAACAAATCTTTCTTTCGTTCAATTTTTAAGTCCTGATTCCTTATGTACATCCTCTTTAACATGCCCTGGACTTACGGGGTGTAACATTCTCCCCCTCTCCCCCCCCCCCCCCCCCTTAGAAATATTCATCCCCGAATGTTCTTTCGAGGTTCAATCTAACGGATATCGCATAGTCCCCCTTAACTACACCCAACTTAATCACATATGCCACACCTGACCCATCCTTGCACTTAATTCTCATTCTTAGCTTGAAATAAATCTTACTACCCGAGAAGGCCTTGTACATCTAAGGTCTCTACGGTTATCAATATTCTAAGGTCCTCAATATTCTATGTCCCAACTTACATTACCACATAACCAGGTTGTCTTAATCACAAAACTCAATATCACCCATACATAACACTTAAACATACAACAATCTTATCAATAGATACAAGTCTCTAAAGGGTCAAAGATATACCTGTAACTATTGTTTCATTTCCCCTTTATCGCTCTTGTTCGTAATCCTGCCCTGCAGGGCGCATAGCTACGGAAGGTGAAGAACCGGCAACTGATCTAGCAGGCCGAGTCATCCCACATGTATCCCTCCTACTAGGACAATCCCTCATCATATGGCCCTGACGGCCACAAGTAAAACATACACCAGTAGCACGACGACATTCCCCATGGTGATGTCGGCCACACTGTGAACACTGAGGGAAGAGTGGTCCCGACTGCCTAGAACCCATGTGCACACGTGAATCCGAAACTCTGGAGCTCTGACCAGCTCCTGAATGACTCGGTTGATCAAACCTCCTGCTAGAAAACTGGGAATGAGTACTCTGTGCCGGCTGAAATGTAGACCTAGCTCTTCTGGTTGCCCACCTCGAAAGTTACCACGAAACCACTGTCATCCCGGCCTCTTGGTGACCTTGTCCGGTGGTCCTCTCTCTCTGTCTTCAATACCCTGTGCGTATGCCTGCATCCTGGCAATATCCATACCTGACTGAAGGGCCACTCCCAGGCATGCAGTAATCATATAGCGGTCTAGCCCCATAACATAGCGATGAACTCTATCAGTCATGTCAGCTACAATAGTGAGTGCATACCTAGCCAATGAGTCAAACTCCAGGTTATACTCTCTGATTGCCATTCTGCCTCAGCGTCAAGAACCTATCCACACGGGCTCTCCTCATCTCAGGAGGCAAAAAGTGATCAAGGAAGGCCTCTGTGAACTCGTCCCACAAAGCTGGAGGAGCACCCTCGCCCCTGGACAGTTCCCACGATTCGAACCAGTTCACTGCAACATCGCGTAACCGGTAAGAAGCTAGTACAACTGACTCGGCCTCTGAGGCTTTAATAACCCGCGTAGCCCGCTGCATCTGCCTAATAAACTCCTGAGGATCATCCTCAGGTCTAGACCCATAGAACTCTGGCGGATCACAACCCAGAAAATCTCAAACCCTCAAACTATACGTCACTGGGTTCACTCACGCTCTGTCGGTGTTGCCCTGCCACTATGCTGGTCAATAACCTGATCTGCTCTTCATAATCTCTATACTCTGCCCCTGGCTGAGGGACTTGAGACTCATGTATCGAAACTCCTGGAGCTGCGGCTGCTCTCGGCTCTCTAATCTCGAGTAATCGAACTCGCCGCTGGGCCTGACTTGAGGCATAGTCTAGGCCTGAGCCCTAGTAAATCTCTGTGTCCCACTAGCAGCTCCTACTGCTGACTTGCCCATTGGGCCCTGGTCGCCTTCCGTGGAGGCATAGCTGATACATATACATAAGAATACGTCAGAGACGGATCAACCTAATAACACAGCTCTACTGCACGATCTCAGAGTGAGAAGAATGGAAACCAATACTAAATGTCCTGTAGCCTCCTGGTTATAGATGTGGTACACAACACACCGATAACCAAGACTCTACTAGACACGGTCTGTAGACACTTTCCGAGGACTAACTTCTCTGATACCACTCTGTCACGACCCGAACCCCGGGCCCGTGACTGGTGCCCTACCTGGGCACCTTTCTATCCATACATCATAAGTAAAACGCGGAAGATAAATATCACTCATTTTTTTTCTAAACAAAGGCAAAACCGATAAGGTTGCCACCATACATACATACATAACAAAAGGACTTATATCTTTTCAAAGTACAACCCACATACATGACTACAGACCTCTAAGAGTTGGACATAACAACTAGGACGAGACAGGGCCCCGCCATACCCCTGAATGTACATAAATCTACAACAACAAGGACCCATACCAAAAACAAACCTCCGGAGTAAATGGAGCTTCTTCCAAAAAACTGAACAGAGATCCTAAGAGCAAGGATCGCCAACCTGTGTACCTAACACCTGCGGGCATGAACGCAGCCCGAAGAAGTCGATCTAACAGTGCAGAGTATGGAACGAGAATAAGGTACAGTAACCAAATCATAACTGTATAAAAGAATGACAGGGGCAAGTATAAAAATTAAATACCAGATCCTACCGTGTCATTTTAACTCATGAAATCAATCGTACATTAATCGTTCTTTTCCTTATTTCAATAAGAATTAACATCATATTCTTACATACATACTTAAGAATTTGATCAAGTTTTTCCACATAACTTACATAACATAATCCGGCCCTTTATGGAGGGACGTGGTGTAACTTTCCTTACATAACGTAACCCGACCCGTTTGCGAGACACGGTGTACTGATGAATCATGTGACATAACGGCCCGCACCGTGGCTCGATTATCTTGTGGAATCTGTAGCATAACCCGGCCCGCCTGTGGGGCTCGATGTACTGTGGAATCATGTAGCATAACCCGACCCGCCTGTGGGGCTCGATGTACTGTGGAATCATGTAGCATAACCCGGCACGCCTGTGGGGCTCGATGTACTGTGGAATCATGTAGCATAACCCGGCCCGCCTATGGGGCTAGGTGTACTGTGGAATCATGTAGCATAACCCGACCCGCATGTGGGGCTCGGTGCACTGTGGAATCATGTAGCATAACCCGGCCCGCCTGTGGGGCTCGGTGTATTGTGGAATCATGTAGCATAACCCGGCCCGTCTGTGGGGCTCGGTGTACTGTGGAATCATGTAGCATAACTCGGCCCGCCTGTGGGGCTTGGTGTACTGTGGAATCATGTAGCATAACCCGACCTATTTGTAGGCTCGGTGTGTCTCATAACATAACCCGGCCTATTTGTAGGCTCGGTGTGTCTCATAACATAACCCGGCCTATTTGTAGGCTCGGTGTGATTTTCCTTACATAACATTTTAAACCACCTTTTCATTTCTTCTTAAGTCGTTATAACAACTTCCCATAAAGCTATTATAACAACCTTTTATTTTAGAGAACTTAAGGCACTTTTATTTCTTATCACATTGGGGAAACTACACTCAAAAGTACTACGTACATACATACTTAAAAAGAATCATAAAACTCCTTCTCTTTTAAATCAATAAATTTTTTCTTTTTTAAAACTCAAGTTACATACTCTTTTGAAAGCAATCTTCTTATCCTTTGAAATAAATCAAGAAGCCATACTTTTTAAATCAAGTCATTTCCACTTATAAAATCAAGGCTTATAGTCTTAAAACCTCGTATCATATACTCTTTAAACTCACGTCGCTTATACTTTAGAAATCAAGTCCCAAAACTTGAAAAATAAAGTCTCATAACCTTTTAAGAAATCAAGGTTCATAGTCTTAAAACTTCATAACATAAACTCTTTTAAATTAAGTAACATATACTTTTATGAGTTGTGAATAGGTTATACTCATTTATAACGATCTTATTAAAGCAGCCATGATCTAGAAAATGTAATACAATTTTGTCTTATCTTAGTTTCTATGCAGATGGAGAATTCTACTTATTTTAATATAATTGATTGTCGATACATTTTATTAACGCTGCAATGGCTTGTTCGATACCTATTCTCATTAGTGCAGTAAATTAGCAAGGTCACCTCAACTCCACATACTTCCTAACGACTCTTACCAACATCCCCCATAAGACTTGGTAAGAACTTATGATAACTTAGGCATACCTTTTACATAGAGTAAATCAACATACGTACCTCTTAACTTCTAAGAGTAGAAGGAATCATGAAATAACACCACATGTATATTTCATACGTAGAATCATGCCAAAAGAAGGAAGGGGTTCACATACCTCGCGACGACTAGCGACAAGTTGCAAAATGCTCCAAAGTACTTCAACCTGATAGCTATTCCACCCTTCACGTAGAATACGTTACTCATAGTACTTTAACCTATAATAACCATAATATGTCTATCAATTTCTAGCCTTTTTAAGGTAGAATAATACCAAGTGTAAAGTCTCTTATTCTACGGAAAATTGGGCAGCACTTCCTTTGTTTCTACGTACTTTTCCACCTTTTTCAAGGCCCGAAATCAATAACCAACACACCACATTTAAGGCTCAACAATTCAGCTAACCAAAGGGGATTACACCCCTAACAGGACGTTTAAAATTCTGCCCCACAATTTAAAATAAAACAGTCCATAATCTTTAGGCAATTCTCGGCAATATCAAGGACAACAACAACATCTATTTTTTTTTCAATTCCTTTCTAATCTAAGTCGTTATTCCAACATGTAATATAAGTCATGATCAATTATAACGACTATATTCCTTTCCTTAAATAACATGCGACGATTATAACTAACAACTTTAATGGCTAGCATGCCAATTTTCGATTTTAACATCTCAACATGATCCAAATCTTTTCAAACTTCAATCTATATAACACATGCTCACTTATCAACTACTACAACATGTAATCTTCAATTACATTAAGAAGACGAAGATTATTACCTCAATAAGCCCAAATATATTCCAAGACTAAAAGTCGATCCTTAGCAACTTTAGCTTCTCTTCTCGACGTTCCAATCCACTCCAAGCAATCCTTAGAAGTTCATAAACAACTTCTCTTCAAATTCCAACTACAAAGTTGAAGAACACCTTAGGTTTTCATCTTGCGACTAACGTAAAAACGTAGTTTTTCCGGGATTTTTGTATTGGATATCCTTAGAATACCTCTAGGGATCTTAGGTTTGAATATTGGGATTTATCATCAACAAATGAAGAATTTTCTTGTTTATATGAGAGCTTGGCCGAGGGCCTTCAAGCTTGCACAACAAGTTCTTGATTTTTTTTCTAAGTGTTCAACTAGTCTTGCACTAGTGTGGATATATAATACATCCAATGGTTAGGATTAAAACAATTGTGTGGCTAGGATAGGGTCAATTATATCAAGCTAAATTGACCCTTTGACTTGGTCTATTTTTTCTTCATCCAACAAGCCCATGTGGAGGGTGACACGTGTCGCCCTCCCATTGGTCTAAAATATTTCATTTCCCGAAATTTCTATAATTCGTCAAAATATCGAAAACCTTGTGGGCCCCACAAAAACGTGAAATTCCCCGAGTGGGCCCCACGTGACCAAATCCGTAAATAAATTTCCACAATGCTAAATTCCATATGTCTCAAATAACGCATTTTGAGAATCTAGTTTTCATCTAAGGAACATTTTTCCTTCCCGAGGTTCGGAAGATTTTTTCCTTTGGAAAACAAATCTTTCTTTCGTTCAATTTTTAAGTCCTGATTCCTTATGTACATCCTCTGTAACATGCCCTGAATTTACGGAGTGTAACATTCTTCATGTATTTTCAATTTCTCAATAAACTTTCTGATTCTTGAATGCATCTTCTTTACTTCTGAACTGATTGATTGTCTCGAGTGTATCGACCTCGACAATATCGACATGCAAGAAGCTTTCAACACTTATATAGGATTGGGACCATATAGCATGCATCGGGTCACGAAAAGTACGCCGCAATACAACCATTCTCTATTTTTTCTTTAACAAACATTGTTTTCTTTAATAATATTTCCAATGAATAATCAATGTAGCACGAAACATGGAAGAAGTTGATAACAATCAAATATGGGAATTTGGGAATGAAGTTTGTTAGAAAGCACTTTACATCAAATATGAAATTTTCTAGATTAATTCGAATATAGTCGATCTCAATATGAATATCCAAAGGATGAAAAGTTCTTTGGCAAGAAATTTTCATTTTTGCCTGGTGTAATAAAGTTTGAATCAAATTAGGGGTGGCCAACGGGCCGGGTCAGCTCGGTCCCGCCCCAGTCCCGCCCCGAGCCTGAAATAATAATAATAAAATAATGGTATCAAGACTCGAACTGGGATGGAACATGGTTTCGTCCCGCCAGGTCCGCCTCGCCCCAGTTCCGCCAAGACTCGACCCATCCTGGTCTCGCCCGTCCCCCTGTCCCGCTCGTCCCCCTGTCCTGCCCGTCCCCCTCTCCTTTGCACAAAATAATTATTACACCAAAGGCCATTTTATATTTTGATCGGTGTACAACGACAATTGGAGTCCAACACCTTTTTGTTGTCACTATACGGCAACTCCAATGTGTACGTGTGACTTAGCAATTAATAAAGTGAATAAAAATAATGAGAGAAGGGAGTTCATATTTCAACAATGCTAAAATTAGTAAGTGATTTCTTTTATTTAGGTGAGTAGATTATTCATACCTATATAAGTGAAAGATAATAATAGGTATTTCATGTAATAGTTGAGGTACACTCAAACTAATAGTAATATCATTATTATAAAATTAGAAAAAAGGGTCCAACACCTTTTTATTTTTATTCAAATGTAACCTTATTTGTCGCACAAGAATGATATTAGCACTTATCTTACTTAATCTATTTAATTGACAAAGGGATCTTCTATTCTTATTAGTAGTATTTCCTCTGTTTCAAAAATATTGGCCTACTTTTCTTATTAGTTTGTCTCAAAAAGTTTGACTTATTTCTATATTTAGAAATAATTTAATTTATGATATCATTTACAACCACACAATTATCTAAGATTTGTTTTGGACCACACAATTATTTAAGATTTGTTTTGGACCACACAATTATTTAAGATTTGTTTTGGACCACACATTTAAAAAATCTTCTTTTATTTTTTAAACTTTAGAACAGAGTAATTAATTCTTTTTGGGGTTAAAGGGAATAAGGATTTAGATTACAAAAGCTCTTTATCAAGTGCACGGTTTTTAAAGGTTAGCACTTGCCGAATAAATTTTTCATGGATGCATCTCCGGCCCCTTTTTAATTGAAACGGCAAGAGTACTAGTAATAGTTGAAAAGATGCTCTTCCGTTTTACCATAAATTTTGAAGTTAAAATTTGAAAATTAAATTTTTTGAAGTTATGATTTTTTAAATTTAAAATTGTGTTTGAACATTCACTTTATTTGATTTTTAAAAAAAAAATGGATGTGAAATTTTCTCTCAAAAACTGGCTCTGGACTTGAAAATATTTTGAAGATAAATTTTAAAAAATTTATTAATCAAATTTCATGATCAAACAGATTTTTTAAAGATAAATTTTCAAAATCTGAACCAAAATTTTCTGACAAGAGCTAGATGTACATAAGTAAAATTTGTAATCATCAACGGAATGATAGGACAAGCAAGCTGAGACACAAGCCACTACAATGGATATTGTTAGATACATGCATAATTCTCGAAATGGAAATTTTGCTTCATATTTTGTTGAAAATTTATTAAACATGAAATAAAGTTAATTCTATTAATTATGACTTAAACAATTGGGGTCTCGCATGTCGGAAACGTCGTTTCCACACACGTGCATATGGTGTACCAAGGATCGTAAATTTCCTTAGTGGAAGAGATATTGGTACATATACAAAATGTTTGAGATATAAGATAATAGACGGTTATTGACCAAATGACAATGATTTCACGTTGGTAAATGAAGGAAGAGGTGTACCATGTGTTAAAAGATGAACCGAGTCATGAATCGTCGCGGAGCCGAGAAGGGCCACGACGCCTCCTCCTTGGGTCGCGGCGCCTACGACGGGTTTGGTTACTGGAATTCGACACCTAAGTTCCAGTAGCTACTAGAATTTAGGCGCCGCGGCCCCTTACCGAAGGGTCGCGGCTCTAAATGACGTTTTGAGTTCAAGTGACTTACTGGACGTGAAGCGTTGCGACGCCCCAATAAGGGTCGCGACGCTTGGCTTCCAGAGGTCACGAACGGGAGACAAAAAGACATGACGCTTGGACTGGTTTTGAGGAATTAAACCTCCATTACTTCCCACATGAATTCAACCATTATTTGGCTGAATTGTAACCACACATCCAAGGCCATTGCATGGTCATTCAAAGCCTTTACTTGGCTAGGTGGAAGGTCATCTTCTCCACACTATAAAATGAAGTCATTGGCTCATTTGCAAAAAAACACTTCAGAAATTATCTCTCTCTCTTGCAATCTTCCACACACTCAAATATCCTTCTTTTCTAGCGAACATTTGAGTCTCCTTTGCTCACTTGTTTGATTGTTGTTTTATCTTGGGAGATAAGTTGTCAACACACCGTTAAATGATTATACGGGGTAATATTATCTTAAGGAAAGATTGAATATCAATCGACTTAGCAAGCCATTTTTCTTGTTCTATTTCCAAAATTCTACCAGATTTAGTGTCTTTTAGTTTCAGGTTATAAAGATCAAGGGGCTTGCTGCAGTTCCAACGAATATCTCAAGATCCAAGACTCAAAGATGCATTCAAAGACAGAAGATCAAGATCACAAGACTTGTTGTTATCACAACACTTTTTAGGCTTCAAGCTTATTGTATTGTAATCATATTGTTTACCCTTTCAAAGCACTAGTGGTAGTTGTATACTATTTTCGTATATTCATTATGTAACTCACAATCTAAAGATAATGTTTGTACTAGTGCTAGAAAGTTGTGTGCCAACAAATCTGGTCCTAGTTTTGGATCTCTCTTTGACGGTAGTTACAAATCTCTATTCGTCAAAGGTGAGATCTCAGTTGTTGATCTTGAACTCGAAGATACTGTTGATAGTTGTCGCGCCCGTTTTTTACCTCGGGGTCTGAACGGTATCCGCAACGTTGCTCTTTGGAGCGGTTCCCTGGATGGAGCAGTAATGTTGATTTTAAGGAGTCGTCACCTAATTATTTAAGTGAATTAGGACACTTGATTTATTGCAATAAAAATACTGCAATTAATCTCCATTTAATGGTCTGCGAAATTAATGAGATTCTGGATCAGGGTTCTTTATTATCCTAAAGGAAAGGGGTTAGGCATCCTTTAAGATCCGCTAACTTGCGGTTATCTGTTCAAATCTAGGTTAATTATATATTGGCTTTTATTCTACCTATTCTAAGCATTTTTACATAATTTACAATTAAAATAAAATGCAATACAGAATAATAAAACTAAAATTAAATGCGACATAAGATAAAACTCCGGGACATCTTTTAGCCTTTTTTAGGCCTTCTGCACAAGATGATCTCCGGGTACCTGCATAAACACTTAGTAAAAGTGTTAGTAATAAATAATTTTTAAAGTAATAGCAAGAATTAATAAGTAAAAACAAATATAAATCCGTCTTTGTACAGGGAAGGCCTTGGAAATCAGACGGAGATTCCTTCATCGGCCAATTTTGTTAGAAACAATAAAATAAATAAAAACCTTCGGATCCGCGCCAAAACAGTAATAGTTTTAAACGCGGAGGGCTCAGATATATAAAATAAAGTGGGACAGCCTAAACAAGTGAGGTTGCGGAATTCGCCCTGTCAGCGCATGTTGGTTATCCGGTGTAAATGGAAGAAATCATCATTGCCCAGAAAGCTTCATTTATGTTATTTTCCGTCTTTGCAACTGTGGAGGCCTCAAAAATCGACGGATAACTTTTTCATTGGTCATCAAAGTGTAGTATCATGTTCGAAATCAGTGAGACTTTCACTAAGTGTAACAAATTGTTCAAATCAGATCTGTCAAAAGAAACAAAGAAATCAGTCCATTGATTTGCCAAAAAAACAAGCCGACACGGTAGTAAACCGGTGATCAAACAACCAAAAGGCACAAGACGGTCAAAACAGTACGAGCAGATACACCACGTCGTCAGAAATCTCAAAACATCGCCGGAGTTTTTCAGGAACTCCGGGCGAATGTAAAATCAGTGAAATCAGTCCAACAAAGATCACGACTATAGATAACCACAAAAATAAGACCAACACAGGTCGCCGGAGTTTTTTAGAACTCCGGTGATATACAAAATGCAAAATCAGTCCAACCAACACCAACAACAAACAAAGAAATCAGAAAAAAAAATCAAACCATCCACCAGCAACAACCAACAAAACTCTCAATAAGAAACCAACCGCAGTCGCCGAAGTTTTCAAAACTCCGGCGAGTTATCTAAAAACAGAACCAAATCAGTCCACAACAACAGTATGCAACATATCGAACATAAAGCCGAACCAAAGCCAAAAAAATCAGTCCAAACGAACATACATAATAATAACAAAAATAGAAACAAGCGGCAAGCGTGGCAGCGGCGTCAACTTCGCGGCGAACGTCGAAGCTACGCCACCGCAGTGGTGAGGTTCGACAGTGAGCAGTGAGGTGGTGGAACAGTAGTGGTCGATGGGATACAGTGGTTCGTGAGAGACGGGATAGTGGTGGTGGTGCACTGGTGGTAGTTCGAGCAGTGGGGCGACGAGAATGGCAGCGGGGGAGGGGCGTTGCTGGTGTTGTATGTGTTGTGCTGTGTGTGTGCGTGCGCGCAGTGGTGGTCAATAATGGTAAGGTGAAGAGGAGAGGAGAGGTAGAGGATAGGGGCGGCTGCTGGTGTTTAGAGGGGGTTCGCCGGAGCTTGGAGCTCCGGCGAAGGGCGGCGGCGACGGGAAGGTTTGAGAGAGAGTCCAACAAAATCTGCAGGGGGGATTTTAGGGTTGCTCCTGGTGAGGTTGTGTGGCTGCCTCTTTTATGACAGGTAGAGTGTTTATTTTATAGTGTGGGATTAGGTTTAGGGTTTGGGTTTGGGTATTGGGATTGGAGTGAAAAGATGAAAGGTGTACTGGGCCTCATTTTTGGGTCTCAGTTTGGGCTTTGGTTTTCTGTCACGCCCCGACTTTTCCTAAGCCTTTACTTAGGGCGTGATGGCACCTGTACAATTATTTCCCACCAGGAGCACCATTTAATTCTCTTTATTTAGAAATTTAAACTTATGTTCAAATACGGAGCTATTAATAAAAATAACAATAAAGAAATCTGTTTATGACTTTATTGAAAACATAACGCGAGCCCATGCTCGTGCAAATATTGTTTCTACATAGACATACTGACAAAAATTATTCTAAGTTGGAAGGAAGACCATTCCACACGGGTATTTCCCGAACACTGGAACTGACATTCTGAACCTGACGAGTACCAAGTCCGAAGCAATGGACTTGGTATGACAAGAGGCTGCGGGACGATCGCTAGCCTTGGCGTGGAGCCTTTCCCATATCACGCTTTCCTGAAACATGTTAAATAAAGAGTCAGCCCTACCATCTGGGGCTGAGTGAGAACCTTACCCTGCAATTCAAATTTACACCACAATATTCCAAGTTCAATCACATTATAACGTAATAAGCATATTGCAAAAACATATCAGGTTACAACACTTTTAAATATGCAGCAACTCCTCATAGGAAATTCTCAGTTTAACTAACACTTCATTTTATCTCGTATTATACGTTAAGACATTCCCCTGCATTTCCATATGTTTGTTACATTTATATATTTGTGAATGCGTATTCACTTTTCATATTTATATATAGGTGAACATGTATTAATCTTTCATATTTGTTGCGGCGTGCAACCCGATCCATTATATTTACGTATTTTTGAACACGTATTCACTTTACGTTTTGTTGCGGCGTGCAACCCGATCCATTATGTTTATGTATTTGTGAACGCGTATTCACTTTACGTTTTGTTGCGGCGTGCAACCCGATCCATTATGTTTATATTTATATATTTATGTGAACACGTATTCACTTTTCATATTTTTCAGAAGGTCGAATAAATAATATTCTCTTTCTCAACATTCTGTCATTCATACTTGTAACGATTATAACTTTTTAACCATAACTCCAACTAAGGTGTTTCTCAAGCGGAAACTAAGGTAAGACGGGGATCTTTCACTGTACCAAATTTCATTTAAAAATACT
Source organism: Przewalskia tangutica (assembly GCA_029844215.1). Lineage (NCBI taxonomy): Eukaryota > Viridiplantae > Streptophyta > Magnoliopsida > Solanales > Solanaceae > Przewalskia > Przewalskia tangutica. The sequence goes on along the minus strand of CM056718.1, from coordinate 134,316,174 downwards.
TTGGGTAACTAACACAAATTTATCCTCAAAACAGCCACATGAAATTTGTTTCGGCAGAATTTTTATTAAACAAAACTCAATCTTAGAATAGTCATAACTCCTAATCTGTAAACCCGTTTAAGCCCCATAAAATCTCAAAACGACGAGAGCAGAGAGCTACACGTCTCCATGTGAACTATCCTTTCATATTCTGTACCATTTGGTACAGTTTTACACTTTTATTCGCTGCCCTTTCTGGATCTCGATAGATCCGAGGCAGAAACTTTAAACAGCGATAACTCTCAATACGTAAGTCTGATAGACCTCCGTAAGGTCTCACACTTTCCACAACAGAGAGATCTAGAACTTTCATTTAGCACCAATTTTCATATTTCCCACGGATTAGTACAGTTGTACGTTTCAACGTCCTGCCCTTCTGGATTCCGATGAATCCGAGGCGACCAACTTCAAACTACAATAACTCTCAACTCGTAAGTCCGTTTTAATAAATCTTTATCTATATCTGTCCGTAACAGAGATATTTACAACCATGTAAATTTTCATATAATTATAATAAGTAAAACTGAATAAAAACAGTCCGTAATTATGTCTTTCCGAATTTCGGCCAAATCTAAGGCAGGAACTTTGAACTATGATAACTTTCAAACCGTATGTCCATTATACCTCATTTTTGGTTCTATATGATCATAGTAGAGAGGTGTACCATTCTTCCGAATTTCATCCAATTCTAACAATTATAACTCAGTGAAATCAGTTCGTAAAGTTCATGACGCAACTAGTTGTTTAAACAATCAAAAGCTCATTATTTATTTTCAACACTCAATTCTTATTCTAACATGTATTGAACTTAAAATAAAGGATGTTACCAAGAATTTTTGAGTGAGAAAACTCACCTTGTATGTGTGAAATGATTGTTGTTCGGTTGCTACAAGGGACCCTTGCTGCCTAGTATTTCTTTTATTGTTGTTCTTCTTGCTCTCTTGTTTTTTTCCAGATTTTCCTCTACTTGTTCACTTGTTTTTTCCTGATTTTTCTAGTCTTTATGTTATGTACTTTGTTTGTGTGTAAATACAATGTATAAGTGGAGATGATTGTATAACTTATGGGAGGGGGAAAGCCAAGAGATTGAAGGGAAATGAAAAGGGGGGAGGGGGAAAAGGGACGTGCATAATGCAGCAGATTTTTTTTTTCCTTTCATCTATCTATTTATCTAATTTTAATACTAACTTCATCCCATGCAATTTATTCTTTGTTTTGTTATATATATGTATTTTTATTAAACCAACCAACAACTATATATTTTCTTTTTTCCGAACTTTATATTCTCTCCTCCTTAAGCAACATTCGTCCTCGAATGTGAACAAGGTCGTAACATAATCACATAGACTCAATAATGTTTATTGTCTATTTATCTAACTTTAATAATAACTCCATCCCATGCAATTTATTCTTTGTTGTCTTATATATATGTATTTTTTGTTAAACCAACCAACAACTATATATATTTTTTTTCGAATTTTACATTCTCTCCTCCTTAAGCAAGATTCGTCCTCGAATGTGAATAAGGCTCGAATGTGAATAAGGTCGTAACATAATCACTTAGTATTACAATAATGTTTTCATTTTATTGTAACACTAATTTGGGGCTTCACATTCTCCCTTCCTTAAGAAGCATTCGTCATCGAATGGGAATAAAGTTGTAACACATGCATATAGACATGCAAATGACACACATATGAAGTACTATGTAACACTTTTTTTTATTACCTTAGTCAAATAGGAATGGATATTTGACTTTCATCGCATCTTCAGCTTCCCAGGTGGCTTCCTCTGTGGAGTGATTCCTCCATAGGACTTTCACGGAAGCAATATCTTTATTTCTAAGGCGTTGAACCTTTCTATCAAGTATTTCTACCGGAGCCTCTTCATGTTGAAGCTCTTTATTAAGAACTATCTCCTGGGGAAGGATGGCGTGACTTGGATCGTGCAAGTATTTTCGTAACATTGACACATGAAATCTGGATGCCCGCTTCGACTCTTGTGGAAGTGCTAATTCGTAAGCCACATTCCCCACTCTTCGCAAGATCTCATATGGCCCAATAAACCTTGGGCTCAATTTCCCTTTCTTACCAAAGCGCATCACTCCCTTCATTGGGGACACTTTTAAAAATACTTTCTCCCCCTCTTGGAATTCAAGATCTCTTTTCCGATGATCCGCATAGGACTTATGACGGCTATGAGCTATTTTGATCCGCTCCCGAATAATCTGTACTTTATCATTTGTTTCCTGAATGATTTCAGGTCCGAACAGTTGCGTCTCACCCACCTCGAACCATCCAAGTGGAGACCTACATTTTCGTCCATATAATGCTTCAAACGGGGTCATTTGTATGTGGTCAGTGTATTTTATATACACTTTTTGAGTCGTTTTTAGTGAGTCTTTTGTCCCTTTTTGTACAAATATGTGTCGTCTTAGGATAAATTTTCTTTCTTTTGAGTCAAATTGGTTAAAATGGCTGTTTGGCGGAAAAGGATCGAAAAGAGGGCAAAAACAGAGGTTCCGGAGCTTAAAATGCTAGAAAGTGGCAAACGGCGAGAGACACAGTTGCGGCGTGGCCTCCTCCAACAGGCGAGCGCCCGGCGCCCAATATCGAAGGCCTTGAAGTTCGGCGCGGCTACTCGAACAGCGAGTTGCAGAGCGCGGAACCTCATCATGAAGAGTTTGAGATTCGGCCATGGCTGATGCGAACGCGGCGCGGGAAAAATCAGGTCTTTGACGAATTTATGGGTCAGGCCTGAAGAAAAACCTTAAGGGCGGTTTTGAAGCTATAAAAAGAGAACCCTGTTGACACCCAATTTTGACCCTCCCGTCCGGACAGTAGCTATAAAATTACACTAATTTTGCAAAATAATTTCTTATGATTTTTTATAATAAAATGCAACAATAATACATTAATACAGACATAAATAAACAATTTAATAATAGAACCGCATCTTACGAAGAGTATTAAGCACTTGGAGTCTCGCGCCCGTATTTATTAATTTCAAGCCCTGACATAATTCTTAAATGATAATAAAATAAATAATCTAACACACGCGTTTTAATAGTGTCGCATTCATAAAAGAATTAAGCAATCCTTAAATATCATACCTGCATTTAGCATTTAAATAATTTAATCTAAACTCAACTCAATTTTAATTTAACTTCGCAGAATACGCATAATAAATAAGTTTTAATAACGGTCTAGCATTATAGAATATCAAGCACTAATTAAATAGCACGCCCGCATTTATTATAATAATAGCTTAGACTAATAAAACACCTAAACAATTTAATCACAATTTAGATTTCATTTATCTACCATTAATTAAATAATACACCTAAAATAATACACAAATCAAATAACTAATTAAAATACCTCAAGCCCACTTATTTTCGTCCAAAACACACGTGACCTCTTACCTCTTGTGCGACCCATGAGACTCCAAAGCCTTTAGGGTGCCTAACCCCTTCCCTTTAGGATAATAAATAACACTTGTCCAGAATCTCACAATTTAGCAGGCCATAAAAAATGGAGTTAGTGTTGACTTTAATCTAGTTGACATTTAGATGTCCTAATTCACCCAAAATAATTAGGTGGCGACTCCCTAGCAACCCTTTTAGCACCCTTTTAACATTTTAGCATTCTTTTGCACATTTAGCATTTTATTATTTATTTTCTAACATTTTATTTAAGCAGGGTTCGCTAGAATAAAGTCGCGGTCGAAAAGGGGCGCGACAGAATTGCGACTCCGCTGGGGATTTAAGGCTCTTAACCACAACAGACCTAGGGTTATTATTTGGCATTATTTTTTGCATTTAATTTTTATGTATTGTATTTTGTTTATTTGTTTCAATTGCTATGTGCTTTATTGCTTTCCTTAAACTGGCATTCCGCTCATATTTCTTCCGCTCTGGAAAATGCACACTATCACACACTCACGCGCTGGTGTGCTTCGCGCACCCGCAAATTTCTTCAAATATCCAAATTTTAAGAGAGTTGGCGCCTGCACGGAGTTAGATCGGTTCGTCTGATCAGCCGCGTAGCCTTCTCACTCGAGTTGTCCGCTCGGGAACCTTGCGTCTAGTAAAGCCAAATCTTAGAAACTCAGGATAGAGCTATACCACCCTTTATTTTAAGGCATGCATGCATTTACCTTAGGTGGGTCGGTCCTTGGTATCGACACCACAATTAGGAAAACACCAAACTTGTCGACGGGTTTCTCAACCCAACTGCCAACCAGCATATTATGTGTAGCATGACAATAATGGACAAATCCAAGTCTAATCATGACATGCCAAAAGTGGGGAAAAGTGCACCGTCATTTGGTCGCCATTTCCAACAGAATCATTACAGTTGGACGACTTGGACAAATCCATCATAACCTCGCATATGTGACGTTTAGGCCTACCTCTGGCATAAAGGGGTCCCACGCATGTTAGGACTCGCTTGCAATGTGACAATTTATGTGCAACATGTACTTGCTAAATGTTTTTACACTTTTGCAAAATCACGTGCTTTACACTAACGCAGTTTGCTACATTTTGTCTAAAAAGATTTATCATCTCCCTCGAAGGTTGATTTGTATTTGACTAAGCAATGACAGAGCATCGATATTTCACAAGTTCAAAGGCACGGTCCAGTGACATGACTGATTCAAGGGCATTTGAGCGAGCAGTCGAACCGTCTTGGTCCCTATAGGCAGAGGTGGGACTACGTTCGACTGATTCCTCGGCGGATACGTGGCGGCCATATCGCCCGGTCCGCGCTTTAGAATTTTACCCAATTTCGTTTGTAATGAACTACGTCATGACCTGATTCTCTCATGGGGATACGTAGGCGGCCTAAATCGGCTTCGGTCACACCCTTGGAAAACTTTCCCTTCATTCTGAAAATAACAAGAATACACATAATATACAAGCAACCCCATTGAGACCCACTTTAGGCCAAACGCCGCTGCGTATTCAAATCGGGACAAGGTAGGAAAGCAGACGGGTTTCTTGGTCCAAGCAGCGAACACACAGATGTCAAGGAACAAGGCGGCGAAGTCAAATACGAATCGACCCCCCCAAAAAACTCACAAATTTTCTTTGAGCGCAGATTTTTCATATTAACAGAAGCAGAAAGTGCAACAGCCGAAGCAGAAAATACGGCAAAAAGTTTCTTGTGACGAGAAAAAAATGCGAGGCAGAAGATATGACAACAATTCAAAGTTCAAAGTCCGCACTAGAAGCAGCAGAAACAGAAAGGGTCATCGACAATCAGCAGTCGAAATTCAAAGTTCCGCAACAAAGCCTAGCATATCAACTCGGGCATAAAGTCAAATTTGCAACCCACACATCGCACACAACAAAGGCATCATGGCAATTCGTCGATTCTGGCGTTTAGCATGTACGTGCGAGACAACATCTCGATTCATCAGGCGTATCAGGGACGACATCTCTACCCATAGAATTGCACTTCTCATATGCATTTATCATTTCGTTTAAACAGGTATACACTAATTTTTCTAAAACTTAGCTTGCAGGAGCATTTATTCTACAGGAGCATCATCAACACGTCCAGGCAACGACGTTTATCAGCAAGACGATGCCAAGTCCGAAAATGACGTCAGCAGTAATACGTCCAGACAACGACGTCATCAGCACAACAAGTCCAAAACGACGCCAAGTCCAAAAACGACGCCAACAACAACATTCCAATACAACAGATTCGCTCACAAAGTCAAACTGCAACAAGTCTACATCAAATACATCTCGCAAAAAACCACATCTTCTTTACTCAGGCTACATCATTTACACTTTAATTATTTCATCTAGTTTTGATTACGCATGAATTACGACACAACTCCACATATAGAACAATTTTTATCTATACCTTAGGAGACATCATTTGCATTTTGTCTATACAAGACGATTCCTCCCATACAAGGCGTCATTTGCATTTCGTCCATACAAGACGATAACGCCCATACAAGACGTCATTTGCATTTCGTCCATACAAGACGATAACGCCCATACAAGGCGTCATTTGCATTTCGTCCATACAAGACGATTTCGCCCATACAAGGCGTCATTTGCATTTCGTCCATCTGAGCGATTCGCCCATACTGGCGTCATTTGCATTTCGTCCATACAAGCGATAACGCCCATACAAGGCGTCATTTGCATTTCGTCCATACAAGCGATAACGCCCATCTGGCGTCATTTGCATTTAAATCCATCTGAGGCGATAACGCCCATCTGGCGTCATTTGCATTTCGTCCATACAGCGATTTATAACGCCATACAGGCGTCATTTGCATTTCGTCCATACAAAGCGATAACGCCCATACAAGGCGTCATTTGCATTTCGTCCATCTGAGCGATAACGCCCATACTGGCGTCATTTGCATTCGTCCATACAAGCGATAACGCCCATCATCGCGCTATTTGCATCTTGTCCATACAAGACGAGAACGCCCATACAAGGCGTCATTTGCGTTCGTCCATACAACGATAACGCCATACAAGGCGTCATTTGCATTCGTCCATACAAGCGATTCGCCCGCTACAAGGCGTCATTTGAATTTCGTCCATCTGAGACGATAACGCCCATCTGGCGTCATTTGCATTCGTCCATAAAGACGATTCGCCCATACAAGGCGTCATTTGCATTCGTCCATACAAACGATTCGCCCATCTGGCGTCATTGCATTCGTCCATACAAGCGATTTCGCCCATCAAGGCGTCATTTGCATTTGTCCATACAAAGCGATAACGCCATACAAGGCGTCATTTGCATTCGCTCATACAGACGATAACGCCCATCTGGCGTCATTTGAATTTCGTCCATCTGAAGCGATTCCGCCCATACAAGGCGTCATTTGCATTTCGTCCATACAAGCGATTCGCCCATCAAGGCGTCATTTGCATTTCATCCATACAAGACGATAATGCCCATACAAGGCGTCATTTGCATTTCGTCCATACAAGACGATAACGCCCATACAAGGCGGCATTTGCATTTCCTCCATACAAGACGATTCCGCCCATACTGGCGTCATTTGCATTCGTCCATAAAGCGATAACGCCCATACAAGGCGTCATTTTCATTTCGTCCATACAAAGCGATTCCGCCATCTGGCGTCATTTGCATTTCGCCCATACAAGCGTTAACGCCCATCTGGCGTCATTTGCATTTCGTCCATACAAGACGATAACGCTCATACAAGGCGTCATTTGCATTTCGTCCATACTAGACGATAACGCCCATTCAATGCGTCATTTGCATTTCGTCCATACAAGACGACAACGCCATTCGCTGGCGTCATTGCATTCGCTACAAGCATCTTTCGCCTATACAAGACGGTGTATCATCACACCATATAGTATATACGATTTGACTACAACCACAACACAAAATTGACATTATTACATTGTTTTGTTTTGACAGGTATGCACTAATGCTTCTATCTTAGCTTCAATCTACAGGAACTGCAAAAGATGGAGCACAACGTGAATTTTCTCTTACAGCGAACCGGGGCAATTTGTTGGGGGGTCAACCTTCCCAACAAATGGCAGAAGCGGCCTCAAGCGTCGGTCCACTCGTTCCACATCACCATAAAACCCAGCATCATAAGTCGACACCGTTACACCCCAGGTTCAAGCCAGTTATTTTATTTTTTATTTTTTTTATTTTTTAGCACCACATACCCAGTGTCGTCATAACTCGACACTGGGACAAATTTTGAGTCCGTGTTAGCCCGCCTTGGTGTTTGACCATGGTAGCCCATTGTCGTCATAACTCGACACTGGGACAATTTTTGAGTCCGCGTCAGCCTTGCCTAATTGCCCAACATTTTAATTCTGAGGATCGAGACAAAATTGGCTATGAGTCAACGTCTTTGTCTGAAGATTCTTCCATCATCTCCATACAAAGAGGGACAACTGTTGACACCCAATTTTGACCCTCCCGTCCGGACAGTAGCTATAAAATTACACTAATTTTGCAAAATAATTTCTTATGATTTTTTATAATAAAATGCAACAATAATACATTAATACAGACATAAATAAACAATTTAATAATAGAACCGCATCTTACGAAGAGTATTAAGCACTTGGAGTCTCGCGCCCGTATTTATTAATTTCAAGCCCTGACATAATTCTTAAATGATAATAAAATAAATAATCTAACACACGCGTTTTAATAGTGTCGCATTCATAAAAGAATTAAGCAATCCTTAAATACCATACCTGCATTTAGCATTTAAATAATTTAATCTAAACTCAACTCAATTTTAATTTAACTTCGCAGAATACGCATAATAAATAGGTTTTAATAACGGTCTAGCATTATAGAATATCAAGCACTAATTAAATAGCACGCCCGCATTTATTATAATAATAGTTTAGACTAATAAAACACCTAAACAATTTAATCACAATTTAGATTTCATTTATCTACCATTAATTAAATAATACACCTAAAATAATACACAAATCAAATAACTAATTAAAATACCCCAAGCCCACTTATTTTCGTCCAAAACACACCAGCAGCCCTTACCTCTTCAGCCCGCGACCCGCAGGCCCAGTGCCCAAAGCCTTTAGGGTGCCTAACCTCTTCCCTTTAGGATAATAAAGAACATTTGTCCAGAATCCCACAATTTAGCAGGCCATAAAAAATGGAGTTAGTGTTGACTTTAACCTAGTTGACATTTATGTGTCCTAATTCACCCAAAATAATTAGGTGACGACTCCCTAGAAACCCTTTTAGCACTCTTTTAACATTTTAGCATTCTTTTGCACATTTAGCATTTTATTATTTATTTTCTAACATTTTATTTAAGCAGGGTTCGCTAGAATAAAGTCGCGGTCGAAAAGGGGCACGACAAACCCTAGGCAGTTTTTAAGGGTTCCCTTTCTGGCACAAACACAACACATCTTGGAGTTCAAGATTGGAGACCATTCTATTGTAATTTTATTTCTTTCTTTTACTTTATTTCAGTTTTTATGTTGGATATTGAATTAGTTTTTGTCATGTCTATGGCTAGGAACTAATTCTACTATAGGGCTTTCCATGTCAATTCACTTGAACCTTATTTTATGAGTTAATGCATGTTTATGGTTGTTCTTCTTATTGTTGAGATTTATCCAATAGTTGTTTTGAATGCTTGGTAATTACTTGATCATTAATTATCATTATTTATATGATTTCTAATCAAACTTCGAAAGGATGAGGTTGTGACTATGCTGTAGTTGGGTAATCATAGGTCGAATTGGGGATGAAAATACCTCAATTACTTGTGTAGCGTTAAACATGGGTTTTTTTGTTCTCAATCCTCCTATAGAGTCATCCTTATCACCGAAAGGTAGAAAGGAGCGCTACTGGGGTTGAGTGTTTATATAGCCTTAACGGGAGTATAAAACGGATTAGTAAACCTGCTATCTCCAAAAGAAGAAGAACAATAATTTATTGCATTAATAAGTAATATAAGTGGATAGTTGAGGAGACTTGGAAGCCCTATTTCCATCATCACTGAAGTAAACACATAGTTAATTAGTCTTTATAATTGTTAGTTATAATCAACAAACTCAAATATCGGTTACCAAATAGATAACAAATGATAGATAATTGGTACTTGAGCACTAATCCCTGAGGACGATAACTCGGTCTTCAAGACTATATTACTTGAGTCGACAACGTGCACTTGCGTTAAAGTGTGTGCATTAAATCGCGCATCAAGTTTTTGGCACCATTGTCGGGGATTAGGCATAGTTCAATATCAATTTTATCTATTCTTAATTTCTAATTTGATTTTTTTTTATTTGTGTTTTTATCTATTGTTTTTACTTTTTTTTGTGAAAACAAGTGTGTCGTGATCCGTTGTTGGTTTTGATTCATCTCAGGGATCCTGAAGACATGGATTACTACTGTCAATATGATAAAGCTCTGACCCCACAGGAAGAGAGGGAGGAGTTACGAGCAGCCATACTCAGTTTTACTAGGTATCAAACTCAGTTCATGGACGAAACGAGAATGGCCATGAAGAAGTTGGAAACGCAAATAGGACAACTCGCGGTCATGTTGAACAGCGAAATGCAAGAAAAGAAATCTGTACATGTAGGAGGAAATATGGAAGCACAATGTCAGGCGATTGACCTGAAGAATGCCGATTCAATGGAGATGGAAAGTTCGCAGCAGTTAGCTTGGCCAGATGCGATGGCGCGCGCCAGAGCCCAAAAGCCGAAAAATTGGTAGAAGCTGTAGTGAATGCACCCCAGGTGAAGATAACATATCCCCAGAGGCTAAAAACATGTGCTCTTGACAAGCAATTCTCTAAATTTGTGGAAATTCTCAAACAATTGCAACTCAATATCCCATTTGCTGAAACATTAGAGCAGATGCCGAGCTATGTAAAGTTCATGAAGGATATTCTTAGCAAAAAAAGGAGGATAGAGGACTACGAAACAGTGGTGTTGACTGAAGAATGTAGTGCCATCCTACAGAGAAAACTACCTCAGAAATTACAAGATCCAGGGAGCTTCACCATCCCATGCACCATTGGAAAGTTTGAATGTCAGAAAGCATTGTGCGATCTGGGGGCAGGCATAAATCTGATGCCTTATCTAGTGTTCTGCAAACTTGGAATGGGAGAAGTCAAACCTACAAACATCACTTTGCAGTTAGCTGACCGCTCCATAGTTCATCCCAGAGGAGTCATCGAAGATGTATTGGTGAAGGTGGATAAGTTCATCTTTTCCGCTGATTTCGTTATCTTAGACATAAAAGATAATGACATAATCCCCATCATACTTGGCAGACCCTTCTTAGCCACAGGACAGGCTCTCATCGATGTTCCCAAAGGGGAGTTGAAGCTTCGGGTGGATGAAGAAGAAGTGATTTTCAATGTTTTTCGGGCAGCAACTTTTCCAGATGCCAATGATAACTGCTCGGCCATTGATATTATCGAAGATGCGAGGTCACCAAAGCGGTTCAGACATGATGATACGCTTGAAGAAGTACTGATCAAATGGGATGATAATAGTGGAAACGACCCAGGGCTGATGGAGTATGCAAATTGGATGAATGTTTATGAGAAATGGGATAGGAGGAGGTATGAAGAGCTTGGGCAGATGCCAGAAAGATCAATACCATCCACAGAGAAGGCTCCAGAGTTAGAGTTAAAAATCCTACCCAATCATTTACAATACCAATATCTGGGTGAAGATAAATCCTTACCAGTGATCATTTCACGCCACCTATCCACAGCAGAGACTGATAAACTGCTGAGAGTGCTGAGGGATCACAAGTGTGCCATTGGATGGACATTAGCAGACATAAATGGGATAAGTCCGTCAACAGTAATGCATAAGATCCGTCTAGATGAGGAGAGCAGACCATCCATCGAGGCACAAAGGCGACTAAACCCAAACATGAAAGAGGTAGTCGAAGGAAATCACGAAATGGCTCGACGCAGAGTAATTTATCCTATATCGGCGTAGCATGGGTGAGTCCAGTACAAGTAGTACCCAAAAATGGTGGAATGACAGTGGTGACCAACGAAAGGAACGAACTCATTCCCTCTAGAACAGTTACTAGATGGAGAATCTGCATTGACTATCGCAAGTTGAACAAGGCAACCAGAAAAGACCACTTCCCGTTGCCATTTCTAGATCAGATGTTGGATAGACTTGCAGGGCAAAACTACTACTGTTTTTTGGATGGGTACTCAGGGTATCACCAGATTGCAATAGCGCCAGAAGATCAGGAAAAAACGACATTCACTTGTCCTTTTGGTACATTTGCATTCAGAAGGATGCCGTTCGGGCTTTGCAATGCACCTGCGACCTTTCAGAGGTGTATGATGGCAATTTTCTCAGACATGGTGGAGAGGACTATAGAGATTTTTATGGATGATTTTTTGGTCTTTGGGGCATCATTCGACGAATGTTTGAGGCGTTTGAAAGCAGTGTTAAACCGATGTGAAGAATCTAACCTTGTGCTAAACTGGGAGAAGTGTCATTTCATGGTAACAAAAGGGATTGTCTTGGGACACAAAATATCAAACCAAGGTATTGAGGTAGACAAAGCAAAGATTTCAGTGATCGAAAATCTACCACCTCCAGTATCAACAAAAGGAGTCAGAAGTTTCCTTGGGCATGCGGGTTTCTATAGAAGATTCATCAAGGATTTTTCAAAGGTTTCAAAGCCCCTTTCCACCTTGCTAATGACGGGGGTTGCTTTTGACTTCAATAAGGAATGTTTGTCCGCATTTAAGACACTCAAGGAGAAGCTTATTTCAGCACCCATAGTAATTGCACCAAACTGGGAGCTCCCATTTGAACTAATGTGCGATGCAAGCGATTATGCAGTAGGAGCAGTTCTTGGACAGAGAATCGACAAGGTATTTAGATCCATTTACTATACTAGTAAAACTCTGAATGACGCACAGTTAAATTACGCGACTACAGAAAAAGAATTACTAACAATAGTGTATGCATTTGAGAAATTCAGGTCATACTTGATTGGAAATAAGGTGATAGTATACACTGACCACTCTGCCATAAAGTACTTGATGATAAAGAAGGATGCAAAACCTCGCCTCATTCGATGGGTCTTGCTACCACAAGAATTCGACGTGGAAATTCGTGACAAGAAAGGGACAGAGAATTCAGTTGCAGACCACTTGTCAAGACTGGAGAACACAGAGCCGAGAACACGAGGATGTGTAAATAAATGATCACTTTCGGAAGAGCAAGCTTTTAGTAAGTGCGAATTTTAATTTACCTTGCACGCTGATTTTGTTAATTTTCTTGCAGCTAAGGTAATACCCTGCAATTGACAAGGCGAAGTGAAGAGGTTTTACTCAAGTAAAGCACTACTATTGGGAGGAGCCGATGTTATACAAACATTGTGCGATCAAGTCATCAGCGATGTATACGAGAGGAGAGATGTACTGTGTTCTCACTCATTGCCACACCCTATCATGTGGTGGACACTTTGGGGCATCAAGAACAGCGGCAAAGGTATTGCAAAGCGGGTTCTATTGGCCAACACTTTTTAAGGATGCCCATGCCTTTGTGAAGAGATGTGATAGTTGTCAGAGAACAGGGAACATTTCAAGACGAAACGAAATGCCTTCGCAAGGGATATTGGAAGTGGAACTATTTGATGTGTGGGGAATCTATTTCATGGGTCCATTCCCGCCGTCCTTTGGAAATCAATATATCCTTCTGGCAGTGGACTATGTATCCAAATGGGTAGAAGCAGTAGCCACAAAAGAAAACGACAGCAAGACTGTTCAAAGATTCCTTCAAAAGAATATTTTCACGGTTCGCACTCGAGGGCATCATCGATGTGAAGGAAGTCACTTTTGCAACAAGCAGCTGAATTCATTACTGTCCCGGTATGGAGTCTAACCGCACCACAACTGCCTACCACCCTCAAGCGAATGGGCAAGTAGAAGTGTCAAATAGGGAAGTGAAGAGCATACTGGAAAAGACGGTGAATGGCTCAAGGAAGGATTGGTCTATCAAACTGGATGACGTACTGTGGGCATACAGAACAGCATTCAAAACACCAATAGGAATGTCACCATATAAGTTAGTTTTTGGTAAGGCATGTCACTTGCCAGTAGAGTTGGAACATAGAGCGTATTGGGCGATGAGGAAGCTTAACATGGATGCCAAGCGGCGAGGCGTAAGAGGCTACTACGGTGGCGAGTTAGATGAATCGCACAACGCCTATGAGAATGCAAAGATCTACAAGGCGAACGAAAGTATGGCACGACAAGAGGTTGATACCAAAAGACTTCCAGAAGGACAACAAGTGCTTTTATTCAACTCAAGTTAAAATTGTTTCGTGCAAGTTAAAATCACGTTGGACTGGACTGCATACCTGGTAAGAGTATTCCCATATGGTGCAGTTGAAATAAAAGGGAGAGAGGGAGCCTCATTCAAGGTAAACGGACAGAGGTTAAAACCATATTTGATCAATGAAATGGAATATATGAACTTAGTAACCTCTCTCACCCTAGAATGATAAGGAACTTGCGTCCGGCTAAAAGACGTTAAAGACATCGCTAATTGGGAGGCAACCCAAGGTATTTCAATTTATTTACTTTAATGCAATTAGTCTTTACTTAGAACAGTCTCACGGAGGTAGTTCTATGTGTTGTGATGACAGGTGCAAGGCCAAGAACTTGGAGGGCGTAAACTGAAGATAAGCCAAGGATTTCCAGAAAATCGGCAGAGCGCCGCGGCGCCCAGGAGCAGGGCCGCGGCGCCAAAAGATCAGAAGAAGTCCAGAAGTTTGAGCGCCGCGGCGCCACGACGGAAAAATCTAAATTTTTGGACAACGCCCTAATCCGACGGCCCTTTCTCCGAATCAAAAATCCTGAGCCCCTCCCCTCTCACGGGATTCAATGCATTATCCATCGCCACCGCTACCATTTTAAACCAAGTCTGTAAGTGTCTTGTTTCTTTTATTGTCTTTGAGTCTTGCACACATTGGGGACAATGTGTGATTTAAGTTTGGGGGGTGTCTTATTTGTGTCTTATTGTTATAGTATGTTTGAGTCTTTTTGATTGTTTTGTGTATTTTTGAGTCATAATTTTTTTTTCTTTTGAGTCATAATTGTCTGTCAAAGATCATGCATGTTGTAGTTACTAGAAACACCTAGTGAAGTAAGGTGGAATAATGTAATGGAATTAAAAGCAACTATCTAAACACTTAGGTTAAATATGCCAAAAACTCATGAAATCTGTCTGTTTGGGGTTTCTTGCTTGAATTGTGCATGATAAATGATTAAAACCTATGTGTTATGATTGCTTGCTATTTGAGGCGAAATAGTTAGGATATGCATGTTAAGGAGATGACTTAGGCGTTTCTTTGTTAGCCAATTCTTACCACTCTTTTCTATCCCTGACATTAAAAATATTCATAGTCAGCCCCATTGAGCCTAAAATTGAACTTTTTCTTTGACACCCGATATTTCCATACTTGTGCCATAAGTAAAAATGTGAAATAGTTAGAATAGAATGTGTTAAAAAAGAGACAAAAAGAGCTAACAAGATTGATGCACCCCAATAAAAAAAGTTATAAGAAATAAGGCAAAAGCCTAAGTTTGGGGGTGCTTGTTATTATAATACACTTCACGCTCTCAAAACAAAAGAGGGGAAAAATAGATTTGAAGTGAAGAAAAGAAATCAAAAGAGAAGGGAAACATTGAAAAGCTAAAGAGCTTATGGTACACAAAAATGAGTCTAAATGCCTATTTTTACATACCCATGCGTAAGCCTACATTACAACCCTTAAAAGTCCTGAAGATCTCTTAGATGCATATCCATGATTAGTGGAGAATAGCAAGTAAAAATGTCATAGGATTTTTGAAATTAACATGCATGATTCAGTATTTTGACTTCCATTAAGCATGATAAAAATGAGTTTGCGAAATATCTAGCTTAATGTGTTTAGAGTGCTAAAATTTCATGCTATATGTTCCTGCATATTATTCTGCTAACCTTCATGTTTTTCTAAGTAACACCAATGCAGCAAAGTGATCAATGTCATTGAGTCTTTCTATTTTATTTTTCCCTGAGTCTTTATTTCTTTCTTTTGATCTTTGCTCGAGGGCGAGCAAAGGTTAAGTTTGGGGGTATTTGATCAGTGTATTTTATATACACTTTTTGAGTCATTTTTAGTGAGTCTTTTGTCCCTTTTTGTACAAATATGTGTCGTCTTAGGATAGATTTTCTTTCTTTTGAGTCAAATTGGTTAAAATGGCTCTTTGGCGGAAAAAGAGCGAAAAGAGGGCAAAAACAGATGTTCCAGAGCTTAAAATGCGAGAAAGTGGCGAACCAGGCAGAGACACTGTTGCAGCGCCTCCAGCCAACAGGGCCAGGCGCCCCGGCGCCCAATATCCAGAGGCCTTCAGAAGTTCCAGCGCCGCGGCGCCTCCAGACAGCAGAGTTGCAGAGCCGCGGCGCCTCATCATCAGAGAGTTTCAGAAGTTCCGGCGCCGCGGCTGATAGCGAACATGGCGCGGCGGGAAAAATCAGGTCTTTGACGAATTTATGGGCCAGACCTGAAGGAAAACCTTAAGGGCGGTTTTGAAGCTATAAAAAGAGAACCCTAGGCAGTTTTTAAGGGTTCCCTTTCTGGCATAAACACAACACATCTTGGAGTTCAAGATTGGAGACCATTCTATTATAATTTTCTTTCTTTCTTTTACTTTATTTCAGTTTTTATGTTGGATATTGAATTAGTTCTTGTCATGTCTATGGCTAGGAACTAATTCTACTATAGGGCTTTCCATGTCAATTCACTTGAACCTTATTTTATGAGTTAATGCATGTTTATGGTTGTTCTTCTTATTGTTGAGATTTATCCAATAGTTGTTTTGAATGCTTGGTAATTACTTGATCATTAATTATCATTATTTATATGATTTCTAATCAAACTTCGAAAGGAGGAGGTTGTGACTATGTTGTAGTTGGGTAATCATAGGTCGAATTGGGGATGAAAATACCTCAATTACTTATGTAGCGTTAAACATGGGTTTTTTGTTCTTAATCCTCCTATAGAGTCATCCTTATCACCGAAAGGTAGAAAGGAGCGCTACTGGGGTTGAGTGTTTATATAGCCTTAACGGGAGTATAAAACGGATAAGTAAACCTGCTATCTCCAAAAGAAGAAGAACCATAATTTATTGCATTAATAAGTAATATAAGTGGATAGTTGAGGAGACTTGGAAGCCCTATTTCCATCATCACTGAAGTAAACACATAGTTAATTAGTCTTTATAATTGTTAGTTATAATCAACAAACTCAAATATCGGTTACCAAATAGATAACAAAGGATAGATAATTGGTACTTAAGCATTAATCCCTGAGGACGATAACTCGGTCTTCAAGACTATATTACTTGAGTCGACAACGTGCACTTGCGTTAAAGTGTGTGCATTAAATCGCGCATCAGTATGCTAGAGTGAAAACTATTGTTGTAGGCGAACTCAATTAGACATAGATGGTCCAACCAGCTTCCCTGGAAATCTAACACACAAGATCGCAACATGTCCTCAAGTGTTTGAATTGTTCGCTCAGCTTTCCCATCTGTTTGCGGGTGGAAAGCCGTGCTTAACTTAAGTTTTATCCCGAGACCCTGTTGGAAACTTTGCCAAAAGTGTGAGGTGAACTGGAAACCCCTATCTGAAATAATTTGTAAAGGAATCCCGTGTAACCACACAATCTCCTTCAAATAAATCTGTGTGTACTGTGGTGCGCGATACGTAGTCTTGACCGGTAAGAAATGGGCTGACTTTGTAAGCCGATCAACAATCACCCAAATAGAATCATACCCTTCTCGAGTTTTCGGTAGACCAGTTACAAAATCCATATGAATCGCCTCTCATTTCCACATGGGGACTCTAATGTCCTGAAGTAATCCGCCAGGTTTTTGATGTTCAGCTTTCACCTGCTGACATATAAGACACCTCCCGACAAACTCCGCAATGTCTTTCTTCATCCCGTCCCACCAGTAATTTGCCTTGAGGTCCTGATACATTTTTGTTGACCCTGGATGAATGGAATATCTTGTGTTGTGACCCTCATCTAAGATCTTCCTCCTTAGATCCTTTACCTTAGGAACAAATAACCTACCCTTATACCGAATGATTCCGTCATTATCTCCCAATGTAAACTGTGAAGGTTTTCCCTGTTGGATCCTCTCCCAGTTGCCAAGAACGGTCTTCCCAATATGATGGGGATCTCATCATCTTCTTCAATATCCAGGATGAGGAAGTCCGCGGGAAAAAAGAATTTTCCCACCTTAACTAAGACATCTTCAATCTTTCCCCTGGCACCACCGTTCTATCTGCTAACTGCAAGCTCACAGTGGTTGGTTTGGCTTCACCTAACCCCAGCCTCTTAAAAACAGACAAGGGCATAAGATTTATGCTAGCCCCCAAATCACAAAGGCCCTATTACATGTAACTCTGCCAACTGTGCAAGGCAATGTGAAGCTCCCTGGATCCTTGAGTTTAGGGGGCAATTTCTTCTGCAAGATGGCACTACATTCCTCTGTCAGTGCCACCATCTCATACTCCGCCAACTTCTTCTTCTTTCCAAGAATTTCCTTCATGAATTTAAAGTAAGTAGGCATTTGCTCCAATGCCTCAATGAACGGAATGTTGATGTGTAACTTTCTGAATATCTCTAAGAACTTGGAGAATTGCTTATCAACCACTTTCTTTTGCAACCTCTGCAGAAAAGGGATCCTCTCAGTGTACTCCTTTATTGGGACTGTTGGAGCTTTCTCTAATATCGCCGTCTTGATAGCCTCCCTCTCTGCATCTACTCTCTGTTCAACCACGGGCTGGGGTGTAAGTTGTTCTAACTGTTTTCCACTCCTCAGCTGCACCGTTTGGCACTGTTCTCTGGGGTTTATCTCTGTATTGCTAGGCAAAGTGCCATGTGGCCTGTTGTTTGCCATCTTCTCTAGTTGTCCCACCTGTGTCTCCAAATTCCTGATAGAGGATCTAGTCTCTGCCATGAACTGTGTCTGTGAGTTGGTGAGTGTCAACAGGGCTGCTCTCAACTCGTCTGGCTTTTCTTGTTGAGCAGGTGCACTGAATTGTTGTGAAGATGAGGCCTGAGTGAATGTTTGCTGATTTTGGTACTGGCCTCGAAATTGGTTCTACTGCCCTTGATCACCCCTCCATAAAAAATTAGGGTGATTCCTCCACCCTGGATTGTAGGTATTCGAATAGAGGTTGTTCTGGGGCCTTTGATAATTCCCTACTGCTTGGCACTTTGCTTGCTCGATCGAGATGTTGTTAGGATCAGATGATGGGCATCTATCAAAGGTATGTGGACCTCCACACATTTCACAACTCAATGGCATTTGCACTGCATTTACAGATACTGTATTTTGTTGCAATTGCTTGGTCAGGAGAGCAACTTGTGCATTTAATGTTGTGATGACATCAATCTCATGGACTCCTATTGCTCTTCTGCCACTCACCCCTCTGTCCTCTGTTACATGATTATTGGTGGCCATGTCTTCCAGTAAATCATGAGCTTCGTGTGCTGTTTTTCTCATGAAAGTTCCACCCGCGGTTGCGTCAATGATCGTCCTGGTGGTCCCACTTAGCCCATTGTAGAAAATATGGACCAAATTCCATAACTCAATGTTGTGATGTGGACACTTTCTTTGCAAGTCCTTGAATCTCTTCCAAGCTTCATAGAGTGACTCTCCATCAGCTTGATAAAAATTGTTCAACTGCCCTCTCAGCTTCGCGGCTTTGGATGGTGGAAAGAACTTAGCTAAAAACTTCTGTGCCAACTCCTGCCATGTGAAAATCGAATCTGTAGGCAAGGAATTCAACCAAACTTTCGCTCACATCCCCGGTGAGAAGGAAAGAGCCTCAATCGGATGGCGTCATCGATGAACGCCATTATACTTGAAGGTTGCACACAACTCGAAGTTCGCTATGTGCGTGTGAGGATCTTCCGACGGCAACCTCCAAGCGAACAGTATTCTGCACCATACTCAGGATCGCAGGCTTGATTTCAAAATTATTCGCTCCTATTACTGGGAGCCTGATGCAAGTTTGTGCTCCATTCACCCTTGGCAGCACATAATCTCCCAAGCTTCTCTCAGCTTGGACCTGGACAGTCTCTTCTACATCTATTGGCAATCTCTTAGGCATCCTTTGGTTAGGTTGATGATCACCTAACCCTTCGTTCATTTCATTGTTGTTCTGTAAACCCCCCATCGCTATTAAGGCCAAAACTCGTTGGTTTCTCCTGTTCTGTTTGCACGTCTTTTCAATTTCCGGGTTGAAGGGAACAAGTGTGTCTGCTCCTCTTCTCCTTCACATAAACTGGATGCCTGCAACATATCAAAATAAACAAACGGATCATGGCACACTGGTTTTCACAAAATAAAAAAAATATAGTAATAAATAAACAATATAAAAACCAAATTAGAAATTAAGAATAGATAAAATTGATATTGAACTACGCCAATCCCCGGCAACGGCGCCAAAAACTTGATGCGCGATTTATGCACACACTTACGCAAGTGCACGTGTCGTGACAAGTAATATAGTCTAGAAGACCAAGTTATCGTCCTCAGGGATTAGTGTTCAATTCTCAAATTCTATTATATGGTATCTATTTGGTAACCGATGATTGATAAAGTTTTTATAACTATAATTATGAATGCTAATTAAACTACTTTGGTTTACTTCAGATATGATGGAAATAGGGCTTCCAAATCTCCTCAACTATCCGCTTATCTTACTTGTTAATGCAATTAATTATGGTTCTTCTTCTATTTTGAGATAGCAGGTTAACTAAACCGTTTTATACTCCTGTTAAGGTAATATAAACACTCAACCCCAATATATAACCCTTCTACCTTTCGGTGATAAGATTGACTATAAATGAGGATTAAGAGCAATAACCAATTAATACTACACAAGTATCGGGGTACTTTCGTCCACGATTTAACCTATGTTTATTCAACTATAGCATATTCACAATCTCTCCTTTCGGCTTTTGATTAGAAATCATATGGATTATGATAATTAGTGATCAATTAATTACCAATCATTCAAGACAATTATTGAATAAATCTCAACAATAACAAGAAGAACCAAAAACATGCATTAATTCATAATGA
Organism: Przewalskia tangutica; assembly: GCA_029844215.1. Taxonomy (NCBI): domain Eukaryota; kingdom Viridiplantae; phylum Streptophyta; class Magnoliopsida; order Solanales; family Solanaceae; genus Przewalskia; species Przewalskia tangutica. Next base: position 134,295,459 of record CM056718.1, on the reverse strand, counting down.
TAAGGTTAAAGTGATTTGACATGGAAAGCCCTAGATTAAGTTAGTTCCTAGCCATAGACATGACAAGAACTAAACTAACATCCAACATAAACTACAAAGAAATAAAACAAGAAACAAGAAATTACTAAGAAGTGGTCTCCAATCTTGATCTCCAAAGTTGTGTGAATTGGCAAGGAAGGGAACCCCTTAATTCTGACCTAAATGCTGTTTTTTATATCCTCCAAAACGTTTTCCAGGTTTTCTTTCAGGCCTGGGCCCATTACCATTCGAATATGTCAGTTTTCCCGCTCAGCGCGGCCTGACTCTTTGGATGGAGCGCGCCATTTTGTGCCGGTTCGTAACTTTCGTTTTTAAGCTCTGGAACCTCTGTTTCTGCCCTCTTTTTGCTCCTTTTCCGCCAATGAGCCACTTTAAACCAATATGACTCAAAAGAAAGAAAATTTATCCTAAGACGACACGTATTTGTACAAAAGTGGGTCAAAGACTAACTAAAAATGACTCAAAAGGTGTATATAAAATACACCGATCAATCACCGGTATTTAAAGGATTCGAAGATGCCAACGTCTCAGGATCAAAGTTGCAAAGGTCGAGTGAGACTACCCCGACCATCTTGTAGTCAGTATGGTTGAGCACATGCTGGAGTATGCCACAGAGGTACAAGGGGTTGGTTTAGTGTGGCAGCCATGGCCACAACATTCCGAAGTGTCCCAAGTGATGCGCAAAGGTAAGGATAAGATGAGTATAAGTGGTACAGAAGACTTCATTGGAAGGTTTAGTAGGTTATGAAAATCTACACATTTTACAATGACTCTTGCTGATTAGAATAAGGGAATATGTTATGTACGTGTGACCTAAATTGTAATGTCTTGCTTGGAATGGATATCATTAACTAGAATGGATCATTACAATCGAATCATCTTAAGAGTGACCATCAGGAAATTTAAGAAAATCACATAATGTGATATGCCCAGAATGGTAAGCCCGAGTCATATATAATGATCGAGCTATCCACGACAGTGGATGAGGACACAAGCCTCTCATTTGTGCGTAAAGGATCACATCGCGTATTATCGAAAATTACATATATTAATGTTAGTAAGCTAAAGTATGCTACAGATATTGGACTAGTAAGGTCTTCAGCTTTATTGTGCAGCATGTTATAATTCTACATAACCTCTGGATAATAATACTTTGTTGGGGGTAATTGAGGATGAGAACTATGGAACAATCGAAGAGTGGTTGTAAGAAATATGAAAACAATGAATAAGTATGAATGGAATGGTATGATCAAGTATCATGGCAGAAATTAAAGATATATGTCAAGAGATAATGACATTATAATACAGATAAAATGTCAGGCAATTGCAGATGTCTATGAGTATTTTTGAACTGACCAAAAGTTCTATGAGATAGGTAAAGTAATAAGTTTACAGTTTAACGAGATCAAGGAATTTTTTTTCCTAAAACACCATTGATAGAAATAGTTAGCCATAAGGCAAGTGAAAGAATTTGAATCGAAGTATAATGACCAGGTTTGGAGATAGTAGGTCAACGTCATGTAATGCAATCCTTCAGAGTCTTCTAAATACTGAATAAAGGAATAAGTTAACAATTCACCCCTTAAGGGATATTAACGCCAATGATTGGAATCATGAGCAATGTTTGAGATTACATATGTATACCAGAATATTTTGAAATTATGAGTACGATAAGTAAGAAAATGAGTGACAAGTGTCAAAAGAAATGAAGTTGTTTATAATTACGAGTAGTGAGAAGGTACAAAAAAAAAGATTCATTTCAGACCATAAATGGGAGTTAGCTGCGATGATACACACACTTTAAATTTAATGAAATTGTCCATAAAGTGTTCACAATTAAGATACTACAAATATAAGAGTTCCCAGCACACCAGTTAGTAAACAAAACTAAGTTTACAATAAGATCATTCACCCACAAACAACTTGACTAATGTTAGGACTAAGGAAAGAAGTTGACATGAGAGAACACATCAGTTAGCCAAGTGGTAGTCCGATTGAAGGATTCAGATAGTGATAGCCCTATGACCCATAATACAGCAAGGTCATCCCTCATACGGGAAGAAAAAGGTACGTCATGATGAAGATCCCATTTTTTAGGAAGATTGGGGAAGATATTTTTAAAAAACAGAACTGCAACCTTCGAGTATAATAGGAGAGGGACCCTCAGATGGAAGGTTCATTTGTGTATTCCGAAGATAGAAGGATTATGAGACAAGACTACGACGGATGTCCATTATTCATAATATTCCATTCACCATGGATATACTAAGATGTATTATGATCTCAAAAATGTATGTATTTGTAGGACGACATGAAGAGGAAAATTGCGGAGTTGGTGGTTCAGTGTCTTAATTATCAGTAAGTAAAAGTAGAGCACCAAAAGCTCGGCGGCTTGACTCAGAACATTGAGACCCCGATGTGGAAATGGAGAATGATTAAAATGGATTCATTACAAATTTACCTCACCCTTATCATGAGTTTGATTCTATTTGGGTAATTGTTGACAGACTGACCAAATCAGCTTATTTCTTGCCAGTAAAAATTACATACACAGCCGAGGACTACGCGAAGTTATATATTAAGGAGATTATTTGCTTTCTGGTGTGCCTGTCTCTATTATATCTGACTGAGGTTCTCAGTTTACTACTAACTTCTAAAAGTCATTTCAGAAAGGGTTAGGCACTCGAGTTAATTTAAATACGGTTTTCCATCCTCAGACAGACGGTTAGGCCGAGCGAATGATTCGAAGCTTGAGGACATGTTACGAGCTTGTGTGTTGGACTTCAAGGGAAGTTGGGATGATCACTTACCCCTTATTGAGTTCGCGTACAATAATAGCTATCACGCCAACATTAAAATGGCTCCATATGAGGCTTTATACGGATGAAGATATAGATCCCCTATTGGATGGTTCAAAGTAGGCGAGTCAGAGTTATTTGGGCCTGACTTAGTACATCAAGTCATTGAAAAAGTAAAGCTTATCCAAGAGCGATTGCTAACGGCTCAGGGTCTTCAGAAGTCATATTCAGATGTGCGACAGCGTGACTTAGAATTCCAGGTAGATTGTTGGATATTCTTAAAAATTTCACCTATGAATGAAGTAATGAGATTTGGGAAGAAATGAAAGCTTAGTCCAAGGTATATTGGATCGTATCGCATAATTCGACGTATTGGTCAGGTTTCTTATGAATTGGATCTACCGTCAGAATTGGAGTTTGTTCATCCGATTTTTCGTGTTTCTATGTTGAGAGCATGTGTTGGAGATCCTTCTCGAATTGTACCGATTGAGGATGTGCAGATTACAGAGAATCTGTCATAAGAAGAAATTCCTGTTGTTATCCTAGATCGATAAGTTCGCAGGCTGAGGACTAAGGAGATAGCTTCTGTGAAGGTCTTGTGGCGAAATAAGAATGTGGAAGAGATGACGTGGGAGGCGGAAGAAGAAATGATGCACAAATATTCGCACTTATTCTAGACCAACGCTGAGGTTCCAGGAGAAGCATGAGGTAAATTCCAAGCAGAAGTACAAATATCAGTACATATCCATATGCTGATTAAACAATCGACCTGACATAATAGAAACAAAAACCAAAAAATCACACTCTAATAATATAGCAACAACAACAAAAAGCTCACCCAGAAAAACTCAAGGCCAGTAAAAGCATGTAATTTACAGAAAATCGAAGAAATAATGAAGCCGGAAGTAATCACAATAAAAATAAAAAGTAGAAATCACAGTGTAATAACATAGCAAGAACAAAAAAACATTTTTTATGAGGTAATTCCCAGGGTAACTCTAAAGACACCAAAAGAAAAAAGATTAATAATGGAAAAAGAGAAGCAATGAAGAGCTGGACTTTTTCTAACGGGTTGAGTCAGTAGGATCTACCAAAGAGAGGATAAATCAGCGGCACTCAACTCATATGGAAATCAAGTATGCATGATGCTCTAATTCTCTAATATTCTTTTACTTCTTCCCATAAATTTCATCAAATTCTGTTTTCTCAAGTGTTGGGTGTATATATTCACTTCTAGATCTTGTTTTCCTTTTCGTTAAAGAATGTGTGAGGTACATTGTCTGATTGTCATGGCTTTGATGATGCAAACTGAAAGCTTCAAGTCTGAAACTGATGAAATTTCTTCATTTTTCGTGCTTGTCTTGAGTTTACTGTATTTATTCTATAATCTCGTATGTCTTTTTCCTAATATGCCTTATATGTTTTATTAGAGATCTCATACAATAGTACCTTTTATCTATGTTACTTTGTTCACTTCGCTAGTAAAGTTTGAGTTAATGAAGTTCATGGCAAATTATGCGTGGATGTGGACATACCTATTATATTGACATGTGTAGTAGAGAGCTGAGACGGAGACATCTTATTGTTGAACTTCAGCAAGATCACAAATCGAAGTTGGAGTTGTAATCTAATCCAGAAACGAAGATGTTCTGGTGAAGAGAAGGCTTGAGAGGAAAAGAGAAGATTGGAGAGAAAAGTTCTCTTTCAATATATTCAATGTTTTAGTGTTAGTGTACAATGCTGCAATATCCACTATTTATACATTATATTCAACTAACCAACTAATCACAAAATATCTACTCAACTAACCAATTAATCACAAAATATCTAATAACAAATATAACCAACTAACCAACTTAACTATTTAATAATAATAGTGTGTACTCCTCCTCGTGGCACTTTTGTGCACCTCTCTAATATTTCCAAATCCCCCCTCAAGCTAGGAGATATGAAGATGTTCTTCATTCCTAGCTTGGATAATAGATTAGCATGATGAACACTGCTGAGAGCTTTTGTAAGAATGTCTACTAGTTGGTCAGCAGATGCTAGGTATGCAACATGGATGAGACCTTCTTGAATCCATTCCCTTATGAAATGACAATCAATGTCAATGTGTTTAGTCCTCTCATGGAAAAAATGATTAGCTGCAATCTGGATTGCAGATTTACTGTCAGTGAAAATTGATACTGGGAGTTGAACCTGAACACCAAGCTCACTATATAGACCAGTAAGCCAGATCACCTCTGCAACTGAGGTTGCCATGGCCCTGTATTCAACCTCTGCGGAACTCCTTGAGACAATGGCTTGCTTTTTGGACTTCCAAGAGATAGGAGAATGACCAAACATTACTAGGTAACCAGTGATGGATCTTTTGATGTTGACACAAGAGCCTCAGTCTGCATCTCAAATGAGAAAGTGATGGCACTGTATTATATAATAGCTCATAGGGTGATTTGTTCCCTATAACAAAAGAGGGAATTATGTTCATTATATACACTGCACCTTCTACACAGAAGCCCCAGAACCTATCTGCAGATTGGATTGGATCTTGATTGCCTTTGCTGTTTCAAGTATGTGTATGTGTTTCCTTTCCACAACCCCATTTTGTTGTGGGGTGTATGGACAGGAAATCTCATGCACTACACCATGCAACTGAAACAACTCTCTGCAAATTTGGTTGAAGAACTCTGTCCCATTGTCTGATCTTACCCTTTTAATTTTCATGTCAAATTGTGTATGTACTTCAACAAAGAAATTCTTAAGCAATGTAGATACATCTGATTTCAACCTCATTAAGAATATTCTAGTCCATCTAGAATAGTCATCCAAAATGGTAAGAAAGTATCTCATTCCATTATATGTCTCAACCTTGTAAGGTCCACATACATCCATGTGCAACAATTAAAATGGTCATGTTGCCCTACTATTACTTCTAGAAAATATTTTTCTTGTTTGTCTAGCAAGAGGACATACCTCACAATTATTTAAAAAGAAAGAAGAATCGGCATTCTGAAAAAATGAAATTTTCTTAAGGACATGCACAGGTACATGACACAGTCTGTGATGCCATATATCTCCACCAATTTGTTGAGTTGCTGTCAAGCACTTACTCATTTCTCCTACATCCTTTAGTGTGTCTAGACACAATATGTATAGCCCTTCTTCTTCACTACCAATCGCCCTCACCTTCCCAGATGAGAGATCCTGAAATACACAACATTGTGGAAAAAATGTAACACTGCAATGTAGCTCTTTTGTCACCTTAGAGACTGACATCAGATTGAACTTAAAAGTTGGCACACATAGAACATTTTTAAGTACACCACCTCCTCCTATATGACAGTCACCTATGTGTGTAATTTTGGCTGAATCCCTTGTAGGCATCTGCATTTTTCCTGCACCTTCTATCACATTTTTATTTTGTAAGTGTTTTTTATTACAGATCATATGATTTGTTTCTCCTGTATTCACAATCCATTTTATTATTCTCTATATGTCAAGGTTGGATATACCTACCATGTTTGCCTTAGCACTTGGCTCTCCAACTGTTTTCCTATTGTGAAGCATATTGAGAAGTTGTTGATGTTGTCTGGGAGTAAATTGCCACATGGTCATATGTGTGTCCTGTTGCTGCTGAAATATGTTCTGTCTAGGCATATATTGTGGTCCTCCATAGTGATGCTGCACATTCTTTCCAGATTGTAAGTTCAACATATGTTGATAACCTTGAGCTACACCTTCTTGTCCAGTACCCTCAAACTCCACATTTTCTCCTGTCACATTGTTTGGCTTCTTATTGGTGGTCTTTTCTTTAAAATTTTATGGATATCCAATGAGTTTATAACAACCTTCATGCACATGGCCAGTCTTGTGACAGATTCACATTTCATTAGTTTGTAACAATCCACTCTCCAATGTCCTCTACCATTGCAGAAATAACATACAACATTTGGATTGTATGGCTTTTTCTGCCCAGGTTTCCCAACTCCATGTTTGGCTGTAAACATGGCTGATGGCTCTATTGTATCATGTATCATCCTCTGACTTTCTTCTTGGTTTATCATTGCATAGACTTGATTTAAGTTTGGCACTTGATACATCATTATTACTTGACACATAGCTTGGTCGTAGCTATCATTAAGTCTCATTAGAAATTGCAACATTCTTTGATATTGCAGATGGTCCAGAAATTCTCTGGATCTCGGACAACATGAAGGTGTTGTATGATTGAATCATATTCATCCCAGAGATCTTTAAGACTTGAATAATACACAGAAACCGATGTATTTCCCTGTCTCAATGTAACTATCTCCTTGTGCGATTGAAAAGCCCTTGAACTATTGACCTTATAAAACCTATCCTTTAGATCTTCTCATATCATATATGCATCTGAATTGAACATCATTCCAGTGAGCAGATTTTTGCTCACATTTCCCATTAACCACGATACTACAATAGCATTGCATCTATCCCAGATTTTGGTTGATTCACCACCAAAGGTCTCCCTCCTTACTGTTCCATCTATGAATCCAACTTTATTTTTTCCTAACAAGGCTAACTTCATTGCCTTATTCCACAGAGTGTAATTGTCCATACCTGTTAATAGTACTCCAACCGACAACGATCCAGGTGCATCTGACGGGAATAGATACAGTGGATGGTTATGATCAATGTTAACTATTGTCGTCGCAGTCATGTCGACCATATTCTCTTCAACTGCTCCCATTGTTATCGAGTTTTGATCTATAGTTCTCAGATGGTGACACAAACTTCTGGATCTCTCGAATTTCCTTTTGCATGCAAGGAAAATTCCCTCGATCTGTGTTGAATCACTCTAATCTGTAAAATAACTGCTTCAATTTCTCAATAGATCTTCAATCTAGCCTTCGATTTCTTTGATTTGTACTGTATCACCACATATCTCTTTAATTCGATCACCACAACTCTGATATTATGTTGAACTTCAGCAAGATCACAAATCGAAGCTGGAGTTGTAATCTAATCCAGAAATGAAGATGTTCTGGTGAAAGAGAAGGCTTGAGAGGAGAAGAGAAGATTGGAGAGAAAGTTCTCTTTCGATATATTCAATGGATTAGTGCTAGTGTACAATGCTGCAATATCCACTATTTATACATTCTATTCAACTAACCAACTAATCACAAAATATCTACTCAACTAACCAACTAATCACAAAATATCTACTAATCACAAAATATCTAATAACAAATATAACCAACTAACCAACTTAACTATTTAATAATAATAGTGTGTACTCCTCATGGCACTTTTGTGCACCTCTCTAATATTTCCACACTTATGTCCTGACAAAACACAGTGATCTCTTCTTTTGGTCTGACCCTTTAATTACCCGGTGTAATCTTACTTCTGACAATCACATTTTCATATTCTTTTGATATTCCTTGTCCTTTAATTCTCATCTGGTACTGTTAAAGTTCTGCAATGCTCTGTATCAGTTCATGATTTTACTCAAGTGTTGGAGCTTGATTTTGTAAAATTACAGAGTAGTGTTTTGTCTTTAGTCTCTTTTTGGTGTACTTCCGAGGTCCCAATTTGCATTAGAGGATGGGATCTCTATTGTTGAGAACCTTATTTTGGTGTAGGTTCTCTTCTTTTGGTATAAGGCTTGTGTACGGGGTATTGCCAATTGTTAATAAAATTATTATCATATCAAAAAAAGATTCATCAACTGATTTCTATGTTTTTTGAGCATTTTATGAATTGGTTTTGTATGTAGCTATAGAAAAGTGCCACAATGCAGTGGTACTTGTGCTTTTGTACGAACAAGAGCTAGGTTATGCAGCAATATGTCCGTTTAAATATTTTTACAGAATTTAAGCCCTTCCGCGCAGTTGACAGGTTTGTGACAAACTGAAAGCTATATTATTGGCAGATATGGCACGCATGACAATTCTATAACATGCCTGATTAGCATAACTCAGTGACTCACAAGTCCATGGACCATTAAGTGACATGATTTTCTTCAGGAAAGTTGTCAGAGGTTAACAACCACTCAACGAGGCTAGTTAAAGAGCCAGATTTGACTTGACTAGAAACCTTGGCATCAGATGAAGTGGCACTCAAATCTCTCACTTCCTTTTTTTTTTGATATCCAGGTTCCTGACTTGCACCAGACTACTCCTAGAGGTAGTAGTACCGGTCCCTCAACACTACTACCAGTAAATCGCGGGATGTGCTCCAATAACCAGTGTTTGAGAATGAATAACTGATAGCACTTCTTCCTTTTTTAAACATCTCTTCTTTTTGGCTTAGCTAAATCTAAGAGACCGATAGGATTTACTCAATCTCTCATCAACTGTTTTTCAAAGTTTGGTTTTTGGTAGTTTGGATTCTAGTCATGCCTATAAATGGGTGCCACAGACCTACAAATGTAAGAACCATAGAACTTGGTTAGAAGAAAATTAAAGGCTGTTATGGGAAGATGATAAAGGATGCGGTTGCATGGCTTTGCCTGCTGAGTAATTGCAATGTAAGTTTCTATTCTTCAAATAAGACGGATTGTGTTATATTTTTGTATTAGGATATATCTAGTATCTTGAGGTTTTCATTCAATTCTTTAGCAGTTCAGGTTGGACCTGGTCCTGGGAATTGATGATATTTTGAACTGTGATAGGGGAATAGTTTACAGTTTACACTGTATGTAGTAGGCCAGTTGGTGTAGAGTGTTAAATTCTGACGTATGTGGATTTTTGCTCATAAGGGAAATTCTGACGGTTCATTTGCAAGACATAAGACTCGGCTTGTAGGTGATGGTAAGACTCAGCAGGTTGGTGTGGATTGTGGTGAGACGTTTAGCCCGGTGGTCAATGGCTACCATTAAATCGTGTTCGCTTTGCTCTTTCGAAATCATGGCCCATTCATCAGCTAGATGTGAAGAATGTTTTCCTACATGGTGATTTCAAGGAGACAATGTATATGCATCAGCCCTTGGGGTTTAGGGATACTAGATATCCTAATCATGTCTGTTTATTGAAGAAGTTCTTGTATGGGCTTAAGCAGTCTCCACGGGCTTGGTATAAGAGGTATGCTGACTATGTTTCGACTATGGGTTTCTCTCACAGCAGTCTGATAATTCATTATTCATATATCGCCGGGGTTCTTCCATGTCTTATATACTATTATATGTTGATGATATTATCTTGACTGCCTCTTCTGATGCTCTGCGAAAGTATATTATGATAATGCTCAGTTCTGAGTTTGTCAGGACTTGGGCCAATTGAGTTATTTTTTAGGGATTGTTGTCACTCGTCATGCAGGTGAATTGTTCTTATCACGTATGCAGCAGAGATCATTGAGAGGGCTGGGATGTCATCCTGTAAGTCCACTTCTACTCCAGTTGATACTAAACCCAAGTTGGGTGCTGCAGTTGGCTCTCCTTATGAGGATCCGACCCGCTATCGTAGTCTTGCAGGCGCCCTTCAGTATCTTACGTTCACGCGACCAGACATTACATATGCCGTCCAGCAGGTGTGTTTGTTTATGCATGATCCCAGAGTTGAACATATGAATGCGCTCAAACGCATTCTTAGGTACATTCAGGGAACACTTGATTATGGTCTGCATTGTATACTTCGTCGACGTCTACACTAGTCTACTATACAGATGTTGATTGGGGTGGTTGTCGACACCGCATGGCCTACGTCCGCTATTGTATGTTTTAGGTAATAACTTGGTCTCATGGTCCGTCAGCGTCAATCTACGCTTTCACGTTCAAGTGCAGAGTAGAGTATCGAGGTAGCCAATGTGGTTTCGAGTCATGTTGGTTACGAAATCTACTTTTAGAGCTTCATTGTCCTATTCAGAAGGCTACATTGGTATATTGTGATAATATAAGTGTCATCTACCTTTCTCAGAATCCAGGTTCAAAGACCAAGCGCACTAAACACATAGAGATGAATATTCACTTTGTTAGAGAGAAGATAGCTAAAGGACAAGTACGCGTCTGTCATGTTCCTTCCAGATATCAAATTGCAGACATCTTTACAAAGAGTCTTCCCTCGGTCCTTTTTGAAGATTTTAGAAACAGTCTCAGCGTACGAAGACCGACCGCTATGACTGCGGGGGTGTGTTAAATGAAGCCCAGTCCAGCCACTGTTCCGTGAACAGTGGTATATTTTGTGTATATTTGGTAATTAGGCTTGTACCTTAATTAGGGTTAAAATATTATCATAATTGTATAGTTAGTCTCTTTATAGAATAGGGATTTAGATGTAATGTAGGAATAAGATTCTACTAATGTAACTTGTATATATATGTCTTTCATCAATAAGAATAATGAAGGGATTAATTCTTTGTTGGAATTTTTCTCATGCACTCTGTATCACATCACTGACTGACATATCAGAAATGTTCGTGTCAATTTGGTAGTGTATTTCGTCCTTTGTTCATTGATTTATTCATTTGTAGTGCTAGCTACATTCATCTGAGAAAAGAAAAGGGATGCAAATGAAAATTCTGAATAGTAGCATGTTTAGCTCTTTAATGGATAATGGATATTTACCAGTCTTCTTATATTAATTTAGTAAATAACATGATGGATCATATTCTCTTTGTTAGATCAATTCTAGGCAGGTACAAGTTTTAGAGCTACTGGACCAACATTAGAAAATGTTATGCATATGTTTCTTGAGATGTTTATATCATTACAAGAACTTGTTGCCTACCTACCTGAAAACTCTATGTTGGTGAAAATAATCAAACAAATACCAAGAATATTTCGATGAAGAACTTTGGTGATCTCATATATACATCTTCTCCTGACTTGGATGGGAAAACAAGCCACGCCTTTGCCAGTCCATTTAAGCCAGGCCAACAAGCTTCTCACTGACCTCCCATAGCTTGCGTGCCTTCTCTGCATCACTGGCTTCTTTTGAGAGCTGGTTCTCAAATGAGGAGGAGGTACTGTTCCAACTCCAGTAGACACCAGATTTTCCAAGGCTTGGATCACGTACTACCTGAATTTAGCACAGATGATTTAGTGGTATTCTTCATGCACTAATTGATGATACATAGCCTGTTTGGCCAAGCTTCTGGGAGGCCAAAAAGTGCTTATTTTGAAAAAGTGAGTGGTTGGCCAAACTTTTAGGAGAAATAGGTGCTTTTAGGGAGTAGAATTTTTCAGAATCTAAAGAAAAGTAGCTTTTCTCCCAAAGTACTTTTTTGAAAAACACTTTTGAGAAGATAGGCTTAGAAACACTCTTTAAAAGGTTGGCAAAACATTAATTGCTGCTCAAACATTGCTTTTCACCTAAAGTACTTTTTGAAAAGGAAAAAAAGCACTTTTCAAGATAAGTTGATTTTGAAAGCTTGGCCAAACATGCTATATGTCCGTAAAAATTGTAAAAATGATACAGATAAAGGTATCCAAGTTTGCTAATTTTGACTAACCTGTGCAAGTCTCTTTCCTGCTTCTGCTTCAGATACATAGCCTTTGGTAATGTACTTCTGAAATGGTGGGAAGAGAGCCCTGAACAAGGGAATGTGATTCCTAAATAAACCAGTTTCAACAATGCAGCAGGGATAGAGGGAAGCAAAGGCAATCCCGGTCTCCTCATGGAAACGCCTATGAAACTCTTGCATGGTAAGCATGTTACAGACTTTTCTGTCTTTGTAGGCTTTGGCGCCATCAAATTCTCCTCCATCAATCATGGGCGAGCAGTTTAAACTATTCAACCCTCCTGAAAGTCCTCGTAGATCTCCAAGATTAGCCTTTGGTGGCACGTTTCCAGCCAAAGTGTTTGTGTTTCCTGATTCAGAAAGTTATAGTATTAGATTTCAATCATTTTGGGTTGCCTTTAATAAGACAATTCATAAGGAGCTGCACATGCTGTCCCACAATTTTTTTTTGAGAGGATAATGTTTGTGTTAAAATAGCACTAGAAGGTCTAAAAAGTATGTAGTACATCAGAAGGCCAAAGAGAACAAGTGTTTGTCCCTATCCTATTCCTGTAGGGCATCTATGAAATTGATCATACTTTCATCACATGCAGTCCAGCATTTTACTTTATGAATCATGAAATATGTGTAATTTCTCGATTCTCTATCTTGTGTATAGCCACATGCAATATTACTTACCAAAAAAAGAATATTAATATGCTAATTTGTAGAATTCTAGCTGCAAAGCTTTGATACTCTTTTCCTAGCTTACTGAAGGTGCCCTCAAATTAGTTGCCCAATCAAGTTGAGTATGCTGGATATGGGAGAATAAGCTTTGAGTTTCAGTTTCAGACCAGTACCTGTAATGGAGCCAACAATTATAAGGCGCTTTTGTGGGTGATCTGATTGCTTGAGATCATCTAGCAGCAACCTCGAAAGAAGGAAATGTCCAAGATGGTTGGTGCCCACGCTAAGCTCAAACCCATCAGCAGTAAAAGTTGGTTCTTTAGCAGTTGGCAAGTACACGGCAGCATTGCAGACTAGCGCATCAAGTGGCCTGCCTGAACGTCGGAAAGTATCCACAAATTGGCGGACGCTTTCAAGGGAAGCGAGGTCCAGATGCATGACAGTGTAGTTTTCCTTTGGAATGCCTATTGATTTTGCTGCTTTCTCAGCTTTGAGGAAGTCCCTACAGGCCATTATAACATGCCACTCTCCTGATTCACCTATAGCCTTTGCTGTAGCTAGTCCTAAACCAGAGGAGGCTCCGGTAATTATCACATTTCCTTTTCTGAGGGTTTTCTTCTGTCCTGAGGTGGACTGGGTGATTGCGGAAGTTGTAGCAGCTGTTTGTGCTCTAATAGGTACAACTGCTACTCTCTTTGCTAATTCCTATTACATGATATGCAAAATGTAGCATGTCATCAGGATATTAGTTTATTTCAATCTATATATAGGATTCAAATGAGAAATGTCAAAGAAATGCAACGAAAGAATGTTCGGTTAAAAAAACATGGCCTTTATTTATTGAAAGATAGGTATTTGCACAATTGGTATTTCCATAAAGGCGATATGTTATTTTCTTGCTCTAGTGAAGTGTTCTTTTTATGTATGATTTGATGAACCAGCAGTCAAGCAACAAAAGAGGTGAATCAAGAGAAAGGTCATAAATATGTTTTTGCTTGAAATGGAGTATAGCCAAAACATTAAAATTCATCAATTGTATGTTCTAGACTAACCCAAGGATACTCTCAGATAGTTGTGCTGTTTTTGCAGCTTGAAATATGTTGTGCTTTTCTTACTCATTTGACTTCCTAAAATAGCTTCTCATGAAGAGAAGAAACTCTAATTGTGCTTCTTGGGCTATAATTTAATTTTTCATGCAGAAAGTTATTTAACACCTTGCACACTAAGGACCCGTTTGGACATACAAATTTTCAACTTTTCCTTTCTTCACAAAACTGTTGTAGTCATTTTTTTCACTTCTCCAAGTTTGAGAAATTGGTTTACACCACTTTTTCAAGTAAATTTTGTTCCCTCACATTATTTCAACATTTGCATGTCCAAACACAATTTTTTCAACTTAACCTATAAATACTAGTAATTTTTTCAAATATCACCAAATTCATGTCCAAACGCCTACTAAGTATAAAAACTAGGATGTATTTGTGATACCTTGTTTCCTGCCGCAGGACTGAATTTGGATTTTAGATTGCAAGATAGTGCAACTCCAAAGAGGCTACTGTCCTTGAGAGTGGCACATGATTTACCCTGCTGAGTCACAGAGAATCTTGTTAAATTTTTAGGTGAGTAATTAACAAAGTAAGTTAGTGGATTAGCTTACCTCTTTGTGGAGAGAAAATGCAGATGGAAGCAAAGATGCTGCTTGGAGAGCCATTTTGGACCTACTAATCAAAATGATTTTGAGATATTTGGGATAAGGTGCTAATGGGAGTAATCTGGAGATGTCATGTCAGCTTCCTCTAGCCAATCAATGCTTGAGTTTGGATTCTTCTTGATATTTACTACCAGCATATGCTGATAGAATTGGGCTGGGCCTAAAATATTCAGAGGCCTACATTTGTTGTATAAGGAGGCCCAACTAAGACGAACTTCAAGGCCAGAAATTTTTGCTGGTTCCCATTTTGGAACAAATGTCAAGTAAATGGACTCTCTTTTTATTTCTCTGGTAATTTATGAATTTTTTAGATCACGATCTAAATATCTTTTGAATAAATTGAAAAATTTATGTGAAACATTAAACCGTGTTCTAAATTTTATAGTTGTTAGATGATAATCTTTTGTGAAACATTAGACCACGTTTTAAATTTTATAGTTGTTAGACAATAGTCTAATATTTTGTAGAGCTCTGTTTGCACAACATATTTAAAGACAGATTAATATTTGAATGATGACCTAAAAAGAGGTTATTTGTGTAAATCGGCCCTTGAAGGTCGCGATATAACCCAATCATAGAATGGGAAAGCCTTCTTGGGCATGTACAAACTCTTTTAAATTTGGGAAACTAACTGAAATACCCTCTAAAATAAATTAATTATCCTCCCCGTGCCCCTTTTAAATTAATTAACCGTTGTATCCCTTCACCCAAAACTATTTACCCGACATACCCTTTTTCCCAAAATCTTTCCTTTGTGATACCATCGCAGTATATTTATATACCATGATATCATGAAGAACCAAGAGAAGGACTGAAGTAGTCTTCCATGATATCATTTCAGTATATTTATATACTACGATGGTGTCATGGTCCTGAGGAGTGTCTCATTGAAGGACTGAAACATCCCTTCATGATACCATCATGTATATTATACAATAGTATCATAGAGTTTGATTTCGAGAAAAGTGTGTCTTTTTTGAATTAACGAACATGATCATTTATCTCAGTATATTCATATACCATGATGGTATCATGCAGGACTAAGAAAATGACTGAAACAGTCTTTCATGATACTATCTGAGTATATTTATATATCATATTGGTATCATAACTGGGAGGGAGTGGGGCATATTGGATAAATAATTTTAATTTCTTAGGGGGCATGAAAAGTAAGAGGGTAAAGACTAGGGATGTCAATGGGGCGGGGCGGGGGAAGGGTATCCCATACCCGTACCCATCACCTAAAACACATCCCCACCCCCGCCCCACCACCCATCACGGGTAGTAATTCTTCCACCCGCCCCCGCCCCACTTACTTCACGCGGATATCCACTTACCCGGCGGGTACCCATTAATAAAATGCTCAAATAATGTCTAACAATTGTTTTAGTCACCAAAATGAAAGTTATATAAGAAAAAAGGGGGAAAAAAGAACCTTTCCACTATGGTGTATCGAATATCAAGTCTAAAACCTTGCCAAAATATTATGAATATTAAAAAACAGTAAAGATGAAAATATTTAACAAAAAAAAGGAGAACAAAGAGAATAAGAAAAATAAACGTGGTGCATTACGGTGCAGGTTAGCTCAAGTCACATTTTAAATCAAGAAAGGGCCAAATAAATTCGTAAATAGCCTAATTAAACTAATAGATGATACGGATATGGGCGGTGCGGGTACGGTCGGTGTGGGTACGGTGCGGGTAGCGAAGTGCGGGCGGGTCTTATATGAAATCCACCCCCGCCCCACTACCCATGACGGGTAGCACTTTTGATACCCATACCCTCCCCACCACCCACCAAACCATCCCCCATACCCGCCCCAATTGGAGCGGGTGCGGGGCGGTACCCGCATTTACCCACCCCACTGACATCCCTAGTAAAGACGGGTAAATAGTTTGTTTTATGGGGTATAAGTGATGTTTTCCTTATATATATACTATAATAGTATAATTCACATACCTCGTAAAGTAGAAACCTTCAAACTATGCCTAAAAGGGTATACATATGAATGATAATATGAAAGTTCAAGCAAGTAATTTTACTAAAGTTTTGATCTTTAATACATAAAAGAGTTAATTTTGAGCAGGAATGGGCAAAATGGTGCCTAAAACTTAACAGCATATTGAAAGTTATACCAAGAGGATGAACGAATAGAAGGAAATAGATCAAGAAAATGCTTACTATTTAGAAAAGAGAAATTTAAAGGGAAAACATCACATATATATACCCCATAAACCAAACTATTTATCCGCCTCTACCCCTTTTACTTTCTATGTCCCCTAAAAAAATTAAAACTATTTACCTGAGATGTCCCCATCCCTCCCCAGTTATGATATCAACATGATATATAAATATACTAAGATGGTATCATAAAAGGCCTTTCTTAGTCCCGCATGATATCATTGTGGTATATGAATATACTGAAATGGTATATCATGAATGATCATGTTCGTTTATTACAAAAAGAATTTTCTCGGAAAAAAACTCTTTGAAACCATTGTCTTATATACATATACTTTGATGGTATCATGGAGGACTGCTTCAGTCTTTCAATAAGACACTCCTCAGGATTATGATATCATCGTGGTATATAAATATACTGAGATGGTATCATGAAAGACTACTTTAGTCTTTCTCCTGGTCCTTCATGATACCATCCTGATATATAAATATACTGCGATGGTATCACAAAAAAGGGGTTTTGGGCGAGGAGTATGTCGGGTAAATAGTTTTGAGCGAGAGGTACATCGGGTAATTAGTTTAAAAGGGCATGAGGAGGGTAATTAATTTGTTTTGGGGATATTTCAGTTAGTTTCCCCATATACAAAGGCAGAACAACTACCACTAGTATGTAAACAAAGGGAAAAATGTCCGCTTGGGCAGCTCACTTGGTTTCAAGGGAATATTTGGAGCAATGACCAATGATCGAATCTCGTCAGCGGCAGTGTGGGGTTTCTTTTTGAAATAAAGGAGGGCCCCTTGTGCGCAGCGTGATACTGATCTAATTTTTGAAATCAATTGAGTCATCATAATTTACCTCCTTCACAGACCTGTCGGACCGGGGTGTGAGGGCTCCTGGAATGAGAGATTCCACCTTTTCGGAGCTAACAAAGGGAGAAAATAAAAGGATAAAAATACACGAAGTGTAACCATATGATGAGGACGTCACTGGTGAACCTTTCAGCCCCTTATGTATTAGCCCCTAATTCTAATATAAGCTTTGTATTTGTCCTTCCATTTTTTAATTTTCACTGTTCATTTTATCCTCTTTTATATTGGTATAAAGTATAGTATTTTTTTGGAGTTATTTTAGAATGACTTCTCTGATGACATATTATTCCCATGCAGAACAAGTTCTTTGAACACTATTTTCTATCACAATATTGTGGACTTTTGATGTTTTTATTTGGTTCCTCTCGACGTTTTTCTTATCAAATGCAATAATTATATTTAAAACTAATCACTACGAACAAAGTCAAACATCTCAATGAATGAATATAGTCCTATGTTTTTGGATGATTAATTACCGAATAACTCGAAGCTTGTTAACATCAAAATCATATTGCGGCGCCCTTGGATTTTGTTTTTGTCATCGCTCTTAAATATACAATCTTATGTTAATGTTTATGTGTATATTTCAAGAGTTTTAACTTTTGAATATTAATATTATTTAAGTGATGTTGGGTTCTGTCACACCACCGGTACGTTACTACAAACTTTGCGTACACAAAGGCGTGATGGCAATCGACAACATCGTTTGTCAATTTCAGCCAAACACTAATTCCTTTCAAGATCAGAAAGACTTAATAACGCGGAAGCAATCAAACATAGTGAATAAGGTTTAGAATGACAAGATTTAACACAACACACAACACTAAGAGTTACGGACAAACAGTCCAACCTTTCTTTTATTTCTCCATAAATAAACAAGGGGAAATGTCTTTCGGCTTACAAGGTTGTGATAGAACTAAACGTCTAACACTTGAACAAACAAACTAATCTAATCTCACTCACTAATTAGTTTATACTCTCGGGATTGCACTCACAAGAACAAAGATTTACTTTTAGCGTTGAACACTTGAGGTTTAACACTTAGCTCTATCGGGTTTTAGGCACTACTACATTTCTGATCTAATGCGACGCCTCAGGTAGGTAGGGCTGCACAAAATTCGGTCCGGACCAAAAAATCGGACCGGACCGAACCTGTTCGGACCGGACCGAACCGGACCGAGAAATTCGGTCCGGTCTTCGGTCCCTGTGATTTGAGAATTCGGTTTTCGATCCGGTCCGGACCGATTTTTTTTTATAATATATATAATATATATAATTCCTAATATATATAATATATATAATTTATAATTTTCTAAATTCCTAATATATCCAATTCCTAATTTTCTAAATTTCTAATATATAATATTATATAATTAGAATTCGGGTTAGCTTTCTTTAAAATTGAATTTCCAATCTGAAATTGACATTCTCGATCGGTGCCACGAATTTTTACGTTGAAATCTATTGTACATCGCGAGATATTTAGATTTGAAAATGGGAAAACGTAACGATTTGGGAAAAGAGAAATTGAGGCAAGATGGGCGTTTTTGGAGAAATCGGCGGAATCAAACGCTATTGCGGTTGGCTTATGCTCGAAAACATACGCGAAATCAATTTTTAGGTAAAGCGGACGTCCAGCGCAAAGTTATGACCATATAAAGTTTGATCAATTTACAACCTATATTTCATATGTCAATACGTCCGGGTGGCGGGAGTGGCGGGAGAAGTGGAGGGGGTGGAGGTGGTGAGTGGTGAAATTTGGGGGTGGGGCAAATTCGGTCCATTCGGTCAAGCGACCGGACGAAAATGATCGGATCGAACACGACCGGACCAGAAATTCGGTCGGTCTTGGTCGGACAATCCTCTCGTTCGGTCCTCGGTCCGGTCGGTTTAACCCTTTGTGCACCCTGCAGTAGGTCTGTCACGACGGTGTTGGAGAGCCGTCGCATTAGATGTGGCTAATGCGAAAGGTACACGCTAAAATTCAGAGTCGTTGCATTAGATAAGCTAATGCAACGTCTCGGTCTAATGCAACGTCCTACTATAAGCGTCGCATTAACCTATCTAATGCAACGGCTCTAGAAGGCTAATGTGACGGCTCGAAATGCCTAATGCAACGGCTAAAAAGACCGTTGCATTAGCCTATGTAATGCAACGGTTGTCCATAGCTAATGCAACAGTCGATGTTTTTAGATTTCCCCCAATCTCATCATTTTATTTGTTTACCCGCGCCCCACTTCTTAAACCCTAGCGCCCCATCCCCTTCTATCTTTGCACCAGGTACCACATCCCCTTCACTTGTGACATTCTACACCTTAAGGTGGTCATTCAGGTATGAATTCTACTATCAAGAGATTACAATCTATTTTCCATTGGAAATCCATGGCTCAGGACATCAGAACTTTTATCAGTAAATGCGATGTGTGATAGAGACACAAGTATGATTCATCTGCTTATCCTGGTCTTATTCAACCCCTTCCCATTCCTGATGGTGTTTGGACTGACATTAGTTCGGATTTCTGCTAAGCGGATGCCTTCCCACTGTCGCCGTCGCACCCCCTTCCCCTAGCTCATCACCGTCGCACCCCCTTCCCCCACTGCTTGTCGCCGTCTCATCCCCTTCCCCCACTGCTCGTCGTCGCCCTTTTCCACTCGTCGTCGCATCCACTTCGTCGAACTGCTCTTCCCTCTTCTCCAAGGTTAGATTATGTGTTTACCGTCGTTTTACCTTCCCCTTACGTTAGTATGTTTATTGGTCTTAAAATCAGCTTTTTCTAAAAAGTTAGTCTATAGTCCATTATCGCTGTCGCCTTACGCTTCCCCACTGCTCGTCGTTTCCCGTTTGCAGCTTAGGATTCTTTGTTTTATCTTTTTTGTTTTCTTGGTCGGAGGTTGCAATCCTAATTGATTTGTTGTTAAACATGTTTAAATCTGTGTAAAATATTGTAGTAATGCATTCGATCCTGTTGTACTGTATGTTCGTTTGAACCTTTCAAATAGTCCACGGGATTCTTAGTATACAACTCTTTTTCAGTTCTGTATGGTTGGCTTCAAAAATTGGAAATTTCAGATTCATCGTGTTTTGCTAGCAAAGGTAATTGAAGTTTCATACATTGTTCTTGGTCTTTGTAACATAGTTTAAGATGGTTTTACTTTCTCTTTATATAGTTAATATTTTTTCCGTTCAGTTAGCAGTATTGAATATTTCTTGGAGTATTAATTTTTGTTCTTACCTTTATTTATTTTTCTGGCCTTGACTGTTATTGTACTTGTTCACTGGTTAAAACACTTCTAATTTTGCTATTTCTGATCTAAAATTCAGTTTCTATTACATCATGACCGTGCTTCAATTGGAAAGTTAACTTTTCCTCCAACATTTACTTGGTCTATTTTATTTGTGATGATAACTGAAGTAGTTAATCCAGTGGCTTGTAAATGTCTTTGCCAAAATACTGCAAACTTGAAAAGAAGAACTTAGCAGTAGCTGAAAGAGATTACTTGCAATATTCTGACAGTTATTGACACTTCTAAGAGACGTGATGCTCCGTATGACTTGGATGATTCTCAATGTCCCTGCGAGTTTAGGCCATTCAAGAGATTGCTACATTTGTCACGGAAAATTTTGCAGGGAACTTACAGAATATCTTCCAACATCAAGGACGTTGGCAAAGCTTTCAGAGAGGACATCTGATTATTTAAAGAGGACATGAAGCCTAAGCCTAAATATGCAATGCAGGAACAGATGAAGGGTTGTTTTTCGATGATGCAGAAGCAGGCGATAATAATAGTAACAGGAGTTTGGTTACTGGCAACAAAGATTGCTCTTACTATTATTGGCTGGATATTTGAGGCTGAGGACGTTCCTAGCTGGAATATTGTATCTCAGTGTTGTATTTGGCCCAAAGAATACTATAGATACAGGACAGTCTAACATTGTAATATCGTACTTTTTATGTCAATGGCAATCCTTTTTTTTTATTATTATCTTTCTCATTTTATTATTTATTTTGTCATTATTATTTTTCTATAGCATTATCTCATACAATCGTCGCATAATTTGTTTTTTTTCTTCAAACCGTCGCATTAGGTGGTAAAATAACCATAAAAAGAGTTGGCTATCCGACTCTGCTGGCCGTCGCATTAGGGGCGTCGCATTAGGGGTGATAGTTGTTGCATTAGATATGAAGTTAATGTGACGGCTAAACACAACCGTCGCATTAGGGGGGTGATAGTTGTTGCATTAGATATGAAGTTAATGCGATGTCTAAACACAGCCGTCGCATTAGCTTCATATCTAATGCAATGTCTGGAAAGGCGTCGCATTAGGCCCTTCTGACCGTTGCATTAGACCTAATGCAACGCCAGGAGATGCCACGTCTCTGGCCGTTGCATTAGGTCTAATCACGGCGACGAAAGAACTGTCACGGACGGGTTGAGGGCATCGCATTAGCCTAGAAATATAGTAGCGAGGCTTAATGAAGGATTGTTGAATGAATTCTCCTTTTTCTGAATAAGTTAACCTAACTTATTCTATGGGACGGGAGTGGCTTATCATGCCTTACAAAAGGGGAGCGTGTCCCATGTGTGGATGTGGTAACTCACATCCACATGTAATCTTCCACTTCACACACATACACTTTCACAATCAACACTTCTTCGAGACTTGGTCATATTTGGCACATTTTCTTCTCTTCTCCAAGCAACATCCTTGTTGACCATTTTAACTCTTCCAACGGCTCACACTGGTCCCGTTAGGTCTTAGTCAAGTCCCGCAAGACTCAATACCTCACCCGCACCATCAACAACTAGTCTAGATCAACATACATCAAGCTTGTACAAAATCCAAAATTCGGTTCGAGCCATTCTGCCCGATTTGAGTCCCTGAAGTCTGTACACTTCAATGCTCAACCAAATTAGCTCAAACCAACTCCCACGTGTCCCGGTGACCTTTCGAGAGCTCCTCGAACCATCCCCAAGCCACTTGGTGTATCACCGTGATAATCGGACTAAACCATTTACCCTCGCACTTAGTCAATATTGCACTTCAGCTTGCCACGTGTATATGACTCGGTCAAGTTCTTTACATCACCAATCCTTGTGATATAACTGATCCTTATGAATCATAGAAGGTCTCGGAACACCTCCCTCGCATCCCGCACCCATGTCTTAACCCGTAGCACAATTGCAAGCATTTCAACACATGCTTTTTTTCTCGGCCTTCGGTTCATTCTCATGGACTTTGTCAAACTAGTTGTTGCATCTTCTATCTAGATTTTTAATATGCATAAATGTGAGTATAATACCTTTTCATGTGCCCCGCACATGTCTGAACATCTTGTGTCTTGCACATGATCATTGAACACGTGTTACACCCTTCAGACGTCCTTAACTAATGCTCAACACTTAGTCGTATTTGTGTTGCATCCTTTTGTATAACTCCTCAATGACTTTCCATATCATAACCTTACCCTTAGCTTTGTTAAACCAAATGTTCCTTTGTGTCGTGTCTTCACTCGCACACACGAATGTTTGTCAACATAGTCCATTTCCTGACCCAATTCGTGCCTAACTCACACCGAATTTCCATGGACCAATTCACGGGTGTGACAGGTTCCCACTTGGGTGGGTCATGGCCTAAAATGTTATTTAGTCTTGAACAATTCTCGAACTAACTTTTGAGGTTGAGTTAAACTCAATATCTTTTTTTTATCAAGCGCATCTAAATACATGATTTTTCTGATATGTGGGTAAGGGGGGGAGGTGTTGAGTTCCCTATCAGTGGGTTGTGAGTTTATCCTAATATAGAGATTCGCACATCATGAACTGACTTTTGAGTTGAACCCGAGATCTTTCATTTCTTATTAAATGATGAATATTGATAACAAATTAAGATACACTGATATTATCAATATTAATATAAATATTAATTATGATATCAATATATACAAGTTAAATTCATATTTTAAAATCATATATTAAAAGGACAAGGCCATGCTTGATAGGTAACAAAATCATTAATAAATTAGAGGGGAATTAATTTTATTATGTGGAGATAATAGTCTGCGCCGCTCCATGACATCAAATGTTTGGCATGCTTTAGTTATAAGCTAGGAACCTAGGACCACAACATTTTAATATTTTTGTTTTTTTAATGATTTGTTGACAATTTTAAACGATATCATTTTCTCATCACAGGCTGCACTGATGTTGTGACGTCCTAACTGCGAAATTAAGATGATTTCATGGGCCGGCAACTGGGCCCCTCAATGGATTAACAACTTAATTGAGGACTAAAAAGCGTGCTAATCACATATTATTATATGGATTGACTTTTGTTTTGTTAATCCAACGAATATGCTTCTTTCCAATAGATGCTCGAGTGATGTTTACCAAGAGAGTCGGATTTAAGATTTAGAAAAGTGGATGCACTTCCTAATATATTCATATATTTTTAAAATAAATCGTTAATAGTATATATGTGTGTACTGTCTGAATCCGAGGTAGTGAATGTTCAATAATGTTTTAAAAGACAGAGGCTTAGGCCATAACATTTATACAAAAAATATCAGAATTGGTTAGCTCTATTTATGGTAATCTAGGATTTGATAATTATAGTAATATAGGAAGTCCTATTAGAATAGAGTTATATTTTACCCTATTAGATTAGAAAAATGAGGATTTTACGATGAATAAAAACATAAATAATTCTCTCGTTATTCTTATCTCTCTAAATTTGTGTCCCTGTTTCGATTTTAACATGGTATTAGAACCACGTTAAAAAGAACATAAAACTCCTAAAACAATGACATGTGACGATAAAGAAACCGACGATACCAACAAAGGAATTGTCTGTGAAGAAAACAAAACAAAACAAAAAACAATCTCTCCCTACGACATTACGTCGACTGATAACCCTGAAATTATAGTGTGATACAAGTCCAATTGAAGGGAGAAATTGTGAATAATGAACTAGATCCATGAGGACATCCCTAAGAGCAAGAAAGAAGTTCGACTTTGTCGACTATACAATCAAAAAATCGGACGAAGAGTCACTGAACTTGGAAGATTGATGGATTATAAACTCACTGTTGGTGTCGTGGATTCGCAACACTATGAAACCGACGCTTTTCTCAAAAATTAA
This sequence comes from Przewalskia tangutica, assembly GCA_029844215.1. NCBI lineage: Eukaryota > Viridiplantae > Streptophyta > Magnoliopsida > Solanales > Solanaceae > Przewalskia > Przewalskia tangutica. Next base: position 134,270,617 of record CM056718.1, on the reverse strand, counting down.
ACATAAAGAGGAAGCAAAAGAATTATGGACGAGCATCCGACAGCGGTTCACTATTAGTAATGGCCCGCGGATGAAACAACTAAAGGTGGAACTAGCGGAGTGCAAGCAAAAGGGAAGGACCATAGTGGATTATTATGGAAAACTCACTATGTTGTGGAAGAAATTGGTAAATTACGAATAGATCACAACTTGTACATGTGAAATCTAGGAACGATCCTAGAAGTCAAAAGGGAAGAAGAAAAAGTACACATTTTCCTCATGAGATTGGACGAGGTAACGTATGAAACGGTGATGTCGAACATACTGGCCCAAGAATCGTTGTCATCATTAAACAAGGTCTATTCTAAGTTGGTGCAAGAACAACGTGTGAGATGAGTCACACGGAAAACAGAGAACCGAAGTGAAACCATGGCTTTTTCCCTACAGGAAAGAAATCATTACCGTGACCAAGATAAAAAAATGATGGTGCATTATGCACACATCGCAAGAGATTCGTACATGTTGTAGACAGATGTTTTTGACTCATTGGTCATCCAGATTAGTGTCTAGGAAATAAAAAGGAGACGAGAAAACTAGAGAAAGAAGATGTGGACAACAACAACAACATATGGGTGGATCTGGTTGTGGAAGAGGTAACTATCGGGCTAACACTGTGGTTGTCAAAGAAGGAACTCGGGCGGAGATAGAATCGGTGAACACATGTGGCACAAGACTTCACAATTTGAGTGACAAGATACGAAAGACTGTGATTCACATGTTGAATTCCCAGAGAATAATTGAATGGGAAGATGCATAAGAAGACCGAAAATTTATCCTGGATCATAGACTCTGAAGCTACCAACCATGTGACAGGTAATCCGGAGAAACTAAGCAATAAGCGAGACATTTCTAAGTGTCTGGTTGATCTTCTAGACAGAAGTAGCTTGGTGACTACAAAGAAGGAACAGTCAGACTGAATGACAGGACATGATTGAATAATGTTCTTTACGTTCTGGATTTGACATACAATTTTGTTATCACAATTAGTTAATTATTTAGATTGAGATGTGACATTTAATAGAATTATGTGTGCTATACTGGACTCCACTACGAGGAAGTTAATTGAAAAAGGTGAGCGTTGATGTGGACTTTACTTTTTCAGAATGTGTCGTTGATATAGGCTATGAAGGCAGAGGCAATTGATTGGTTTGATCTTTGGCACAAACGGTTGTGTCATCATTCAACACAAGTAACGAAGTTTATTACGACATTAGGCTTAAAGGAGAGTGGTGATATATTGGATAGAGAATGTGATGTATGTCAATGAGTAAAGCAAACAAGAAGCGTTTTTTCTTTAAGTGATAATATTGCTTCGTATACGTTTGAGATGATCCATTGCGATTTATGGGGACCATATAAAACTCCTTCCTCTTATGGTTCTTCATATTATTTTACTATTGTGGATGATCGTTCACGAGCCGTGCAGATCTTTCTCTTAGTTAATAAGAAAGAAGTATCTCAAGCATTGAAGAATTTATTCGCTCTTGTGAAGAGGTAGTTAGGAAAAAGGGTGAAGATAGTTAAAAGTGATAACTAAACCGAGTTCACATGTATGGAGACTTACTTCTTCGAACATGGAATTCTATTTCAAACATCTTGCACAGGGACACCTCAGCAGAATGGAAGAGTCGAAAGAAAATATTGTCGCATTCTTAATGTGGCGCGAGAATTGAGATTTCATGTCCATCTTCTGATTAAATTATGGGGAGAATGTGTTTTAACTACGGGATATTTGATTAATAGAATACCATATTCAGTTTTAAATGGAAACCCCCCCCCCCACACACACAAAATTTTGTACGAAAATGCACCTCGATATGATCACTTAAGAGTGATAGGGTCACTATGCTATGCACACACAAAGAAAAAATGAGGGATAAGTTTGAGGGTGGGATACCCTACAGAAAGAATGGTTGAAGATTGTTTGACTTAGTGAATGGTAGATATTTGAACTCAAGAGATGTGGATTTCTACGAGACCAAGTTGCATTCGCTGTAAGACCGGAAAACTTAACCGACATCGTATAAGTAATATCGAATGGAAGAGAATATCTGGAATAAAGTTGTGTCAACGTGGACGAGGAATAAACCAACACAACTTCGAAAAAGACAGATTTGATAATATAGGTACGAATGAAACTCAGATAAATGGAGTACAGGTACAGAATGTCGAACCTACATATTAGTAGGATTTAGACCGGACAGATACTGGTCTGGATAGAGATAACATGGAGAAAGTATAGTTGCAAGGTATCCGTACCAATAAAATGCACCCGGACAAATAACTGGGTCGAGGTAAACGTCAGCATGAATCACACGACTACGTCAATAAATCTTTTCGGAAACAAAGTTCATCAACTCATCCACCCGATCCTCAACAATCTTCTGATGCACCTTATCCTTTAGCTAACTATATCTCCTATGATAAAAAAGTTCCGCATCACCAAAGGTTCCTTACAGCAATTACCACAGGTGCTGAACCAAAAACAATTTCGGAGGCAATGGAAAATAATATTGGAAAGTAGCAATGCGGCGAGAAATCCAAGCATTGGAGGATAATGAAACACGAACACAAGAAAATTTGCCACCAGATAAGAAACACTTGGATATAGATGGGTATATAAAATCAAGTACAACTCTGACGGCATAATCGAACAATATAAAGCTCATTTGGTCATCTTTGGAAATAAACAGGAGAAAGAAGTTGACTACAATGAAATTTGTACTCCGGTTTCTAAGGTAGTAACTGCTCGGACCTTCCTGGCTGTTGCGGCTGCGCAAATTTGGGAATTACATAAGATGAATGTGTATAATGTTTTCTTACACGACGAGCTTACGGAGGAAGTTTATATGAAATTACCATCGGGATTTCGTGTTCCTAATCCGGAGCAAGTATGTCAACTCCGAAAATATTTATATGGTTTGAAACAAGCTACAAGGTGTTGGTTTGTGAAATTGTCAAGTGCTTTGATGAAATATGGGTTCAAACAGTCGTACTCTAATTATTATCTATTCACTATGCACCAGAGAGGTATGAGACTTAACATCTAAATCTATGTGGATGACTTGATTATCTCTGAAAACGATCATAATGTCATTGAACGATTCAAAGACTATCTCCGCACCTGTTTCATTTGAAAGATTCAGGCCCTCTAAAGTACTTTTTGGGAATTGAAGTTGCACGTGGAATAACTGGGTTGTTTCTCCGTCAACAAAAATATGTCTTGGATATAATAACTGAGTCCGATTTACTGGAGCTAAACCAATCAATAATTATATGGAACAGAATCAGAGTTTGGCGTTGGTCAAAGAATCTACTTTAGGAGATTCGAAACCATACCGACATATGGTGAGTAGATTAATATACCTCAGTTTCACGAGACTTGAGTTGTCATATTGCGTGCATATTCTATCCCAATTCATGCAGCAAACAAAGGAAGCACACTAGAATGCGGCCCTCCGTGTGGTGCGATACTTAAAGAAGAACCCGGGATAAGACATTGTGATAGAGAAAAAATTGTGATCTCCAATTGTACGGATGGTGTGATTCGAACTGGGTCGGATGTTCGTTGACTTGAAAATCACTTACCGGTTGATTTATATCCCTCGAAATTTACCCGTATAATGAAAAATCAAGAAGTAACACGTTGTCTCTCACTCGTCAGCAGAGGTGGAATATCGGTCAATGGAAATGATAGTTTGTGAGTTGAAATGGTTAAAAGGAATTTTACATTGTTTGGGTGTTGAACATAAATCTCCGGTAAAATGTAATTATGATAGTCAAACAACATTGTATATTACGTGAAATTCGATGTTTCATGAACGTACTAAACACATTGAAGTCGACTGTCACTATGTGAGTGACGCGCTCCAATCCGGAATAATACTTTCCAGTATGTCTCAATCAGTGAGCAATTGACCGATGTGTTTACAAAAGCTGTGGGCAAATCACAACATGAATATTTACTTGGCAAGTTGGGCATTCGATACCCTTATGCTCCAACTTAATGGGGTATTAGAATAGGTTAGGTCTATTTATGATAATATAGGATTCGATAATTATGGTAATATAGGATTTATAGTCCTATTAGAATATGATTATCTTTTACCCTATTAGACTATGAAAAAGAGGATTTAACCTCTATATAAAGATGTCATTATGATGAATGAAAATCATAAAGAATTCTCTCATTATTCTTGTCTTTCTAAATTCTCGTCCATGTCTCGATTTTATCAAAATGGGACGAGGGTCCTGGCTTATTGCTCAGAATGAACGAGGTCAGAGGTCGATTAAGAATCTTAAATTTATGGGTTCTAGATAACAAACCTTTTGCTTATTGAGTTTATAATTCAATGCATTAATTTCTTAATAGAAATATAAAGTTTGGATCAAAATTACTAAATTTTACGTATGACGTAACTCACAAATACTAGATTTAGGTCAAAGTTACTCGAGATTTCTGGAAGTCCATATCAAACTACCATAATTTTTTTGGCAAAAGAAAGACCGGCATCTAAAAATGTTTGGAGTAAAGTACAAAATCTGCCGTGGAAGAGTCACGTTGTTTGTTTAAGACATGCTACTAACCATTCATCACATATACTAATGATATTGCTCGTGAAAAAAACGTGGTGAGCAGAACCTGCTTATTAGCATATTTGAAGGTGTTTCCATCATCATCATCATTAATTCAGAGTCAGATCCATAATTTTGAACGGTAGGTTCTGAATTCTAAAATAGACAATTTACTAGGTTTTAAATAAATTATTTATTTATATAAGTGAATTTCTTAATATAAATACAAAATTTTAACCGAATTACTAGATTCTGCCGAACCCGTAGCTAGAACTCAAGCCCCAGGCCGATCATTATTTATAGAGGAACAAGAAAGTAAACGAAACGCTAAAAGTGAATGTTTTGCTAATGCCATGCATGAACCTAGACTGTTATGGCCATTTCTTGAATGTCGAGCAAACCATTACTGTAACACCCTTTTGCAGGACAAGCATGTTTTGCTTTGTGGCCATGCTTGTTACAAATTACGTACTTTTTCTTGCACACTACATTCCAAACAAGGACAAATATATCAACTTCAAAAGAGTAACAAAATGCTGCTGCATTAATAGCTGCAATAAAAACAACAACAACAACAAACAATTACAACATATAGATCTGCAGTGAAGATCAATAAATTGAGCTCGTGATGGAGGAATCGTCAAGAGTAGATCATAAAACTGTCTCCCTCGACGTTAATGCTAAGGCAATTCAACTACTGCACTAAATTAAACACTGCAAATGAGAAAAAATATAAGCAAAACCAACTAAGTGCTGATGAAACTAGCATATGATCTCACTAAATGTGATACATATGTAAGAAGTAAAATTGTCACCGCAAGAAAGGCTTTAAATATGCAGCCAATTTTGCAGATATGACAAGTATGGTGGATCAAGTGGAAGAGGATCCAAAGATGGCACAGTAAAGAGTTAAAAGGCTCTAAAAACTGCAACAATTGGAAAAGAATGAGCAAAGATGGCGTATAACGCACGGGCCTGGCCAGAAAGATTCAACCGGTGAATGAATCCGAGGAGACTATAAAAAAGATCTCCTATATGGCCAAAGGGAGGTGTGAATCTTGAAATGGTATGTAACACCTAAATCCTAATGGACAAATGTATGAGAGAAAAAGGATCTCTCTCGCACTATGCGCGGGGTCCAGGGAAGGGCGGACCACAGGAGCCTATTGTATTACCCTACATTTCTGCAAAAGAGTGTTTACACGGCTCGAACTCGTGTCCTCCTGATCACAAGGGAAAAGTTGAACCTAAAAGAAAGGCCTCATGGGACATGAAGGTGAAGATGGATTATCTCTATTAGTATTATCATGATGCTGATGAGGATCAGAATTATGAGGCTCCTGTTGATGGAAATTCTCAAAAGGAAGACTAGGTGGAAACATGAGGTTATTATTTGTGTAATCCAAATCATCCCAAACTGGACTACCTGGACCCCAACCTGCGGGTATTGCATTGAACCATGCCTCAGCCATTTCACCCCATACTAATTCAGTTGATTGTGATGGTGATGATGCACAACCTTCTAATACTCCAAAATTCCCTTGAATTTCATCACTAGCTGTCACCTCGCTCGATCCCATCCCCGAGTGCTCGTCGTGGTTATCACCCTCCGGTGGTGGCTGTGGGGGCAGTAGTTCTGTATGTATAGGCTGCAACTGGAGGCCTTGCACCGAAACTGAGGTTTCTTGATGAGTAATGGGAGATGAATTAGGCTCTGTAGATGCTTCTTCTCCTCTGTTTTTACCAATAAAAAGTTGGGGGAAATTGAGCTTAGCATTGTCTCCTCTAAGCTTATAGGCCTCGCGGTCATAAGCCATAGCAGCATCTTCAGCAGTGTCAAAAGTACCAAGCCAAAGACGAGTCCGATTACGAGGGAGGCGAATTTCAGCTACCCATTTTCCCCAATGTCTCTGCCTCACTCCTCTGTATAGCTTCGTCGCGGAAATAGGTTGTACTACCTGAGGTCTAAAAAATCCGCTGCTATCTTGCCTCATCATCATCATTCTTCCCCTCGGACTTAAATTTAGCGTTTGATTCCAATAGTGCAACAGCTGCTGTTGACTCTGTGATGGTCCTGCAAAATACGGAGGGTAAAGACATTGTTGATGAGGTGAAAACGAGATCATTTGCTGATGTGGGTGAAACGGAGGTGTCATGTTTGGTCCCAATTGCTGTGTCTCGTCAAAGGCAACGAGAGGAGGAGGATATGCTATGGATGTGAGATTATTATTATAAGGAACAGAGGAATTTAAAAGCGATTGTTGGCGTTCGGGACTTTTGATTTTCTTGAAACGCCTGTTAGACATGGAAGCTGGCCTCCTTTGTTGTCTTTCAAATGTATTATCATCAAACTCCATTTGTTCTTGTCCCATTCTTTCCTCTGGTGCAGCCATTGTCACTAGCTCTCTTGGAGTTCAGATCAGAGTGAATAAACTCAATTCTTGAATATAATTAGAAATGGTTTGGAAAATGAAATCAGTATTGAAACTAAAAATCAATGAATAAAAAAGGTATTTAATCAATACCCAGATTTTAGTTTGGTAAAAAAAACAAGTGGTTTGAATTTCAATTGTATATATTGTCAAACAAAGAGAAAACAGAGCAAAGAAAGAGATGAATTGGTGAACAGCAAGAGATATTTTTTTTGGAGAGAGAGAGAGAGAGTAAAGGGAGAAGAAAAATACAAATTTGGTAAGTAATTGTGATTGAATATGTATAGAGGGGGAAATATGAGAAAGGAAGAGGGGCAAATGAGAGTAAATATAAGAGGGGGGAAATTGGTTATTTGGATTGGACCCACGCGGCTTCATCTTCCGTTGCTTCCACTCCAACCTTCTTCAACTCTGTTCCCTCCACTATGTCCCACTCCCTCCAAGGGGCGGAGCCAGTGAGAAGCAAGATATTCATTCCAAAATCCATCTCCAAAAAATTATTCTATATATATAAAGTTAATTTTTTTTTATGTATATATAATATATGGTTCTACTGCCTTCTTCGTGTGTTTTTTTTTTCATATTTTGAATTCTCTTAGTAAAATAATGGCTTCTCCACTGCCCCTCCCCCTATTTTGTTTTAATAATCGTGGTGTTTGAGTAAGTTGATGCATCTGTTATCTCCATCAACACATGTATATATTGAATAACTCTAATCATCAAAGTTTGGACTGATGAGAAGAAATCATCTAATATTTTTTCCATAGTTGGAATTTGAACGTACAAACTCAGAATTCTCAATCTTCTTCATTAATCAATCGGCTACATCCTTAAATTTGCATTTCATGTGAGTTGCAATAAATGTACGGGAATAGTATACAACTACTACTAGTGCTTTGAAATGATAAACAATATGATTAAAATACAACAAACTTGAAGCCAACAAGTGTTGTGGCAACAAAATGCTTTTAAGGTCTTGATCTTTGTTCTTGAATCAATCTTGGAGTCTTGGATCTTTGGATCTTCGTTCCAATTGCAGAAATCTCCTTGATCTTGATAGCCTGAAACCAATAGACACTAAATCTGGTAGTGTTATAGTTGCGCTGCTGAGTCGAGTCATATTCACTCTGTCTTAAGACATGATTGCCCTGTATATATCTTTTTACGATATGGACAACGTTTCCCAAGATAAATCAACAACTAAACAAATGAGCAAAGAAAACTCAAGTATTTCTCAAGAAGAACCTTTGAGTGTGTGAAAGATATGCTAGAGAGGAAGAAGTTCAGAAAATCTGAACTATACAAGAGTGAAGTGTGTTCTTCAATAGATCCTAAGGCCTCAATTTATAGTGTGTGTAAGATGACCTCTCATCTAGCCAACTAATGGTCATGTAATGACACTTATTGAGAGGTGTTATTCAGCCAAATAATGGCTCAATTCATCTGCCAATTCGTGGGGAATCAATGCCCAAAACCAGCCCAAAAGTCAGAAACTCTTCAGCACCCGTCAAACATTCTTCCATCGAAGTGCCGCGGCTCCAGTAGCCAAACACTATTCAAGCGTCGCGGCCCTTGGCTGGAGGCGCCGCGACTCTCCGGTGCCGCAGCCCTTCACGGCTCCACGACAATTTCTGACTCGTTTCATCTTTTACATATCGTACATTTCTTCCTTCGTTTAGCAACGTGGAACACGTGTCATTTGGCCAATAACCGTCCATCATTCTATGTCTAAAACGTTTCACTTACGTATCAATATCTCTTTCACTAATGAAATTTACGATACTTGGCACTACGTGTGCACGTGTGTGGACATGACGTTTCCGACGTGCGTGGCCTCAATTGTTCGAGTCATAAATAATGGGTTAAACTTAATTTCACATTAGTAAATTTCCAACAATTCCCTCTTGAAAAATATTTTGGCGCACCCACATGGTGTCTTTCTAGCAATCTTTCGGGGGATCGATGTTGCATCTGGATAGGTAGTCGTGGCTTTGAACCTTCCATAGTAGAATACCATCAGACTTATACTGTGTGATGAACGCGATGTCTTGAACCGTCAGTATTTAGTGTAAGCCAATAATGGTACCAACACAACAACTTTCCTTACTTTATTCTTCTTAATGTTTTGTCTGTTGTGGTCGTGGACACATCTTGGATTCTTAAGTGCGTTCATTTGAGGCGGCCAGTCCTCGCACTTTAAATTGGTGGTCTCCTACAAGGTATTCTGTTATACCCTACTCCACGAGTGTTAGGCACTATTAAAAATTCTCCAAACCTAACCTCAAACGTTGAGGATCATAAAAGGTTTTGGAAACTTAACATTTACCCACTCTGCAGATACCACTTAATGTCTATCACAAGAACTACCTTGGATTCATGTTTCTATGTAGAAATCATTATTCGAAGTGTTTTTTCTTCCACCGAAGTGCTCCACTGAACTCTTACGACTTAATTTTCCCATTGAACCTAATTTCTGGGATCTCCAGTCAGTAAGGTTGGGTGTCTGCGGTATCAGTTCTTAGTGATTGGGTTTTAGTCACATTCCCCTAGATAGGCAGAACTCTTGATCTTTGGGTAATCCCTTAGTTAAAGGGTTCGTTATATCCTTTGATTTAGTAATCAAGGATGTGTCACCCGATCAACTGTCAGACGGTCTTATGTCTGCAATAAATATGTCCAGACGTCGTTATCTGTGCCCTTACAGTATATAACTGACAAAGGCACGAGTTACTCCCGATAAGGGACATCCTCTAAGAGGTCGTGAAGTTACTCAACTTCTCATCATGCTTTGTACAAAACGATAAACTTCGATTCCATCACAAATCGGCCGATGCAGTTTGCTTAGAGGATTTTACAAAGATACACCATGCACGTCCACTTGTGGCATTGGTGTTCTTCAAGTCTGATGTCCAGTTTGTATCACTGAGTTCTCCCAGAACTGCTAGACATCCAGAATACCATAATCCATAGATAAGCAAATAGTTCAGATGTTGTCACATCCGATTTAACACCTTCTATTGATCATTACCAGTGAACCTTAGTTCAACCGATCTTCTTTATGAGCTGATACAAGGTTAGTTGTAGTGTGTAAGATACATTGAACTACATGTGACCTGCGTCTATCACTCCTGATACATGGGTGCACCATGATTCCAATCAATTCTATGATTCATATCCATTGGTGACTTCAACGAGACTATCAAAATACCTCACAGCTAAGTTTGGTTTAGACCAATTCGTTAGATGTCTTAGAATTCCAAATTTCTAAGATGTCATCTGTAATACCCATATCATTCATGTCGAAACATTATTTCAACATATCCTTAGTCTCTAGTAACAAACTAGGACTACTTCTTGTGATCAACATGTCGTCTACGTAAAGACATATCATGAACGAGTCAGAATTACCTTTCATGCAGACACATTTGTTACACTCATTAATGGAGAAACCCTTCGATAGTATAGTACTATCACAATTTTTGTGCCATTACATTGGGCATGTTTCAGCCCGTATAGAGATTTGACAAGTCGACATACTTTCTTCTCTTCCCTGGAACCACATACCCCTCGGGTTGTTCCGTATTACTTTCTTCTTCCACTTTCGAACTTTTGGTTTTCCAACTGTTGGATTTCTAGCCTTGTTGCGATATTTCTAGATGCTTACGCAAGTGTTCGTATCGTTCCAAGTAATATAGTCTGTAAGATCGAGTTTATCATCCACAGAGACTGATTTATTAAGTACCGATTATCTATCCTATGGTATCTATTTGGCAATCGTTCTTTTGTTTGATTTATGACTAAGTGCATAAAATAAACTTAAAGAGTATAATACTTTGGGTTTATAACAGTTATGAAGGAAATAAGGTTCCAATCTCCTCAACTATCCACTCTTTCACGTGTTAATACAATGCTAATGATTTTTCTTCTTATTAAGATAGCAGGTTAATTAATCTGTTATTATATTCCGGTTAGGACATACAAGAGCTCAACCTTATGCAGAAACTTTCTATATTTCTATGATAAGTTTTACCACACAGGAGGATTAAATACAATAACCTATAATACTATACAAGTATCGGGGTACTTTCGTCCACAATTTTAACCTATGTCTAGACAATTACAACATATTCAAATCTCACCTTTCAGACTTTTGATTCGAAATCATATAAGTGATGATAATTAATAGCTAGTTAATTATCAAGCAATAATAACAATATTGAATAGATCTTAATACGTTGAAGAAGAACTCAAAAACTAAAGCATTAACTATATGAAAGAACTTCAAGAAGATTCGATGGAAACCCTACTAAAATATTTAGTTCCTAAACATTGTCATGTTAAGAACTAAATTACAGTTCAACATAAATTGAAATAAAATAAGAGAAAGAAAATAACTTGAACAATGAGATGTCTCCAATTGTGTCTTGCCTTCTTTTTTCCTATCCAAAGTTGTGTATCCTAATAATGACAGGATTTAGGGTATTTATATCTGAAAAAACCCTTGCTTCGGACCCTTTTATCCTTGTTCAATTTCGACCCAACTTTTTTGAAAATCCCTGCTGGCTACTGGATTGGCTGCACCGCGATTCTGCCTCCAGGAACCGCTGGGCCTTCGACAACGGAAATATTTTTGACTCTCTGAAATTTTTATGCCTCGGTGCTAATTATATTGACGGTTCTATAGAACCGCGGTGCTGCTTGGCCAGGCACCGCGGTGCCTCCCTGATTTCATGGCTCAATTCCGCCTGATTTGTTCTATTCTTCGTGGTACTTTTTAGGCTTCATTCCTTGGGTTGTGCTTGTGCAATTTGCATCTCAATTAAGCTTATTTCGTCATCAAAAGTAGCATTCTTTCCTTCATAACCGCTGTGACACAAAATGAAAGAAAAACAAACTAACACTATACTAACACAAACGAAAAGAGTAAAATATGTAACTAGAAAGAACTCAAAAGAGTGTATAAAATACACTCAACAAACACCTCTAAACTTACACTTTACTCGCGCTCGAGTAAAACACTAAACAAAAATAAATAAAATAAAAGACTCAATGAAATGGATCAAGTAGTTATAACAATGCTTCTTCAAAATCATGGATGAAAGTTGGGATAATATGTTAGAACATACATAACATGAATATTTAGCAATCTAGAATTTCAAGTTAGATATTTCGCAAATTCAATGGATCGTGATCAATGGAAATACAAACACCTAACCTACGCATGTCAATTTCATTCCATCTTTCCCGAAACGCTATAGATCTGGTTACTTGCTATTCTTCACTAATCATAGACATACTTATTTAGAGATCATCAAGACTTTCAAGGGTTGTAATGTAGGTTTAGGCTGGGGTAGGTCATTTAGGCTCAATTACGTACCATAATCATTTTTTCATTCAACTCGTTTTCTTTCTTTTTGACTTTCTTTTTAATCTCATACCTATTTTTATCCTCTTTTCTTTTGAGAGAATGATGTACATTATAAATAACAAGCACCCCCAAACTTAGGCTTTTGCATATTTTACATTGGGGTGCATCAAATTTTCACTCTCTTCTTGTTTCTTTTTTAACACTTTCATCCCACTAACTTTCAATTATTACTTATAGCACAAATCGGGAATCATATGGTGTCAAGAAATATCTTATTTTAGGCTCAAAAGGGGCTGACTAGTGATATAATTTATGCCAGGATAGGTAATGAATGGTCAGAAGGGCTATCAAAGAAATGCCCGAATCATCTCTCTAAACATGTACATCTTAACTATTTCGCCTCAAATAACAAGTAAATAGATTTTCTAGACATTTCTCAACATTTCTTTCCATAACTGGCACACATAGACTAAGCACATATATCTCAAATAATTAGATGTCATGAATCTTTGGCATATCTAACTTAAGCACACAGATTTTTGCTTTCAATTTCATTACATTATCCCACTTTATTTACTCAATATCATTAGCAACTACAACATGCATGATCCATAAAAAAGAATTATGACTCAAAAATACATAAAACAACACAAAGACAAATAAAAAGACTAAAAAACAATAAGAAAAAATAAGACACCCTCCCAAACTTAATCGACACATTGCCCCCAATGTGTGAAGATTAAAAAAAATAAAGGGACAACTTATTGATACAACACAGCGATCATAACAGAGGTTTGGGATGAATGACAAATTATTGTGTACATTGCCGAAGGAGGGACCGCGGTCCCTTGACCTTGCATCGCGGTGCTAATTCCGAAAAAATTCCAGTGTCCTCCAGTTTTCTGCATTATGAAGCCTTCGCCCTTCGGAGTGAGTCCCTGCCTTTATCTGTTATCCAAAAACACTAACATACCAGATCGTGAGACTGTTCAAGATAAAATAAACTAAAACAAAAATTGAAATAAAAATATTGGGTTGCCTCCCAAGCAGCACTGTCTTTAACGTATTTTAGCCGGACGCAGGTTACTTACTAAATCAAGGGGGTAGAGTGTCCCCTCCACATATCCACTTTAGCACCATTTTCCTCCTCCTTCTCCTTTTCTTTTTCACATGGCTTATTTCAGGAGGGTTCATTCCCTTGTTCTTATCCACCACATCATTTACGGGTGCAAATTTCTTACCATCAAGGGCATCAGTACCCTTGAAACTTTCATGAGGAGCCTTTTTATCAACTACATCAACAGCAAAGCATCTAGCATCGACTTGAGATTCAGTGGGCTGCTTGAAAACTTTGAATATCATTGCTTCACCTTGGACTCTGAGCTTTAACTCCTTTTTTTCAACATCAATGAGGGCTCTCCCTGTGGCTAGAAATGGTCTCCCAAGGATCATGGGCATATTTTCATCTTCATCCATTTTAAAAATGAGGAAATCAGCAGGAAGGATGAATTTTATCCACTTGTACCAATACATCTTCAATAATTCCCTGGGGATGCACAACTGAACGATCAGCTAGTTGCAGGGTGACTGTAGTTGGCTTTGCTTCCCCCAAACCAAGCCTTTTGAACACAGAGAGAGGAATTAGGTTGACACTTGCCCCCAAGTCACACAGGGCTTGCTTGCATGTCACATTCTCTATGGTGCAAGGTAAGGTAAAACTCCATGGGTCTCTCAACTTAGGGGGAAGTTTCTTCTGCAATATAGAACTACACTCCTCTGTCAGCACCACTGTCTCATAATCTGCCAGCTTCCTCTTCTTAAATAGGATGTTTTTCATGAATTTCACATAAGCTGACATCTGCTCCAAAGCTTCGATGAATGAAAGATTGATATACAGTTTTTTGAATACCTCTAAAAATTTCGAAAACTACTTATCCAAAGTCTTCTTCTGCAGTCTTTGAGGGTAAGGAATTTTGTTTGTATACTCCCTTATCACTGCGGGTGGAGCCTTCTCTAAAATAGGGTGGTCATCAGTAACCCCCTCATTTTCTACCTCAACTGTCTTTCCGACATCCTTCTCCTTTTCAACCACTGGTTGGGGTGTCTTCTGCTCTAACTGCTTCCCACTTCTCAAATTAATTTCTTGGCATTGCTCCCTTGGATTTATCACTGTATTACTAGGAAGGTTACTTTGCTCTCTATTATTCAACGTGTTTGCCAGCTGTCCCACATGTGTTTCTAAACTCCTGATGGATGACCTAGTCTCGGTCATGAACTGGGTGGTCTCTTTCATGAATTGAGTCTGGGAGTTGTTGGATTCTGTCTGGGATTTAGCCAAGGTCATCAGTGCTGCTCATATTTTTCTTATTTCATCTGACTTCTCTTGTGGGTCTGGTGGGCTGAACTGCTGTGAGGATGATGTCTGAAATTGTGGTTGTTGCCCTTGTTCATTCTTCCATGAAAAATTTGGGTGATTTCTCCACCATGAATTATATGTGTTGGAGAATGGATTATTGTAGGGCCTCTGAAAATTCCCCACTGCCTGAACCTGCTCCATGGGCACATTATTTGGGTCCACTGCTGTACACCTATCAAAAGTATGGGGACCCCCACAAATTTCCCATCTCACTGGTGTCTGAACTGCTTTAACTGTCATGGCACTCTACTGCATCTGTTTTGTCAAAGTAGCTACCTACGCAGTCAATGCAGTGATATCATCTAGCTCATGAATCCCAGCCATCTTCCTACTGTTCATTCCTCTCTCATCGGCCCCCTGATGGTTGTTTGTGGCCATATCCTCTAGTAAATCATATGCCTCATTAGCACTCTTTCTCATGAACGTACCTCCTGCTGCAGCATCAATGATGGTATGAGTTGTACCACTCAGCCCATTGTAAAATATATGGACTAACATCCACGTCTCAATCTCATGATGTGGGCACTTCCTCTGCAAATCTTTGAACCGCTCCCATGCATCATAGAGTGACTCTCCATCCATCTGATAGTAATTATTAAACTCTCTTCGGAGCTTTGCTGCTTTGGATGGATGGAAGAACTTGGAAAAGAACTTCTGGGCTAAGTCTTTCCATGTAGTGATGGAGTTCGTTTGTAATGAATTCAACCGACACTTTGCTCTCTCCCTGAGTGAGAATTGGAAGAGCCTCAACCGAATGACATCTGATCGGTGTATTTTATATACACTTTTTGAGTCCTTTTTAGTTAGTATTTTGTCCCTTTTTGTACAAATAAGTGTCGTATTAGGATATATTTTCTTTCTTTTGAGTCAAAGTGATTAAAATGGCCAAATGGCGGAAAAGGAGCTAAAAGAGGGCAAAAGTGGAGGTTCCAGAGCTAAAAGCAGAGAAAGTGGCGAACGAGGCAGAAACGCAGTCGTGGCGCGGCCTCATGCCAACGATAGCGGCGCGGTGCCTAATCATCAGAGAGGCTACGAGTTGCAGGCCGCGGCGCCATCTGCAGAGACTGGCGGCGCCAAATCACCCAATCGCAGAGTTGCGGCGCATGGCCGATAGCGCAGCATGACGCGGGAAAATCAGGTTTAATGACGAATTCTGAGTCAGGCCTGAAGGGAAAAGGTTGAGGCGGTTTGGAGCCTATAAAGGGAGAACCCTAGGCAGTTTTTAAGGGTTCCCTTTCTTGCACAACACAAGGATTCTTGGATTGAAGATTGGAGACCATAGTTTAGTAACTTTCTTTCCTTTTCTTTTCTTTTATTTCAGTTTTGTATGATGAACCTTGAATTAGTTCTTGTCATGTCAATGGCTAGGAACTAATTCTTTTATAGGGCTTTCCATGTTAATTCACTAGAAACTTATGTTATGAATTGATGCACGTTATGGTTATTCTTCTTCTTGTTGAGATTTATCCAATAATTGCTTTGAATGTTTGGTAATTAATTGATCACTAATTATCATTATTTATATGATTTCTAATCAATCTTCGAAAGGAGGAGGTTGTGAATATGCTGTAAGTTGGGTAGACATATTTTGGATTGGGGATGAAAATACCTCAATTATTTATGTAGCGTTAATGAGAGGCTTAAAACCCCTAATTTTACGCATGGTGCGTGACGGTTAACTAGGTTTTTGTTCTTAATCCTCCTATAGAGTCATCCTTATCACCGAAAGGTAGAAAGGAGCAATACTGAGGTTGAGTGTTTATATATCCTTAACGGGAATATAAAACGATTTCGTAAACCTGCTAGCTCCGAGAGAAGAAGAACCATATTTCATTGCATTAATAAGTAACATAAGCGGATAGTTGAGGAGACATGGAAGCCCTATTCTTATCACAACTGAAGTAAACCTATAGTTAATTAGCCTTTATAATTGTTAGTCATAAACAACAAAAATCAATATCGGTTACCTGATCGGTGTATTTTATATACACCTTTTGAGTCAGTTTTAGTATTTCTTTTGTCCCGTTTTGCACATATAAGTGTCGTATTAGGATAGTTTTTCTTTCTTTTGAGTCAAAGTGGTTAAAATGGCCAAATGGCGGAAAAGGAGCAAAAAGAGGGCAAAAGAGGAGATGCCAGAGCCGAAAACAGAGAAAGTGGCAAACGAGGGCGAAATCCAGAAAAGCGCCGCGACGCCTCCTGCGATCAGCGAGGCGCGGCGCCACTATTCGAAGCGTAAGACTCGCGCGCGGCGCGCCGGGCAGCGTCTGAGCGCGGCGCCTAAACATCAGAGCTACGAAGATACTGGCCATGGCGCTCGAACAACAGATAGCGAGGCGCGCCAAAACACCGACGGATTGCAGAACTTCCGGCCGCGGCGCTATGCGGCGGCGCGGCGTGGAAAAATTAGGTTTTGGACGAATTTGGGCGGGCTGAAGGAAAGAGGAGGCGGTTTGCGACTATAAAAGGAGAACCTAGCGGTTTTGAGGTTCCCTTTGCACAACTCAAGACTTTGCTTGGAGATTGGATACCATTAATTTAGTAATTTCTTTTCCCTTTCTTTACTTTATTTCAGTTTTTGTATGATGAACATGGAATTAGTTCTTGTCATGTCAATGACTAGGAACTAATTCTCTTATAGGGCTTTCTATGTTGAATTACTTGAAACTTATGTTATAAATTAATGCATGCTTATGGTTATTGTTCTTATTGTGAGATCTATCCAATAATTGAGTTGAATTCTTGGTAATTAATTGACAACTAATTATCACTATATGATTTCTAATCAGATTCTGAAAAGGGGGGATTGTGAATATGCTGTAAGTTGGGTAGACATTCTTGGATTGGGGATGAAAATACCTCAATTATTTATGTAGCGTTGATGAGAGGCTTAACAACCCTAATTTTGCGTTGTGCGTGACGGCCAACTAGGTTTTGTTCTTAATCCTCCTATAAAGTTACCCTTATCATCGAAAGGTAGGTAAGGAACGATATTGGGGTTGAGTGTTTATATAACCCTAACGGGAGTATAAAACGATTTCGTAAACCTGCTTTCTCCAAAAGAAGAATACCATAAGTAATGCATTAGTAAGTAGCATAAGCGGATAGTGAGGATACATAGAATCCCTATTCTCATCACTCCTGAAGTAAATCTTTATACTCTAAATAGCTTTTATAATTCTTAGTCATAAACACCCAATCAATCATTAATCCACCAAATAGATACTAGAAAATAGATAATTGGTACTTGAACCCTAATCCTAGAGGACGATATTCGGTCTTATCTAAGACTATACTACTTGATACGATAACGTGCACTTGCGTTTAAGTGTGTGCATCTTAACGCGCATCAAGTTTTTGGGGCCGTTGCCGGGGATTAGGCATAGTTCAATATCAAATTTATCTATTTTTTATTTCTAATTTGGTTTTTAACTTTTCTTTTAATTTTTAATTTTTACGTTTTTCTTTTGAAAATTCGAGGTGCCGTGATTTGTTGTCTATTTCAGGAAGTCAGTTTATGCGAAGGAGAAGAGGAGCAGACACTCTTGTTCCCTTCAATCCAGAAATTGAGAACCGCAAGCGAGCGAGAAAGAATCGTGAGTGCAACCTTGTTAGAGATGAACGGTGTTCAGAACAACAACGGGATGGGAGAAGGGTTAGGAGAGAATCAACCCCATCCAGGAATACCTAGGCAAGCGCCAATAGATGTGGAAGAGAGAGTCCAAATCCAGCCAGAAAGAAGTTTGGGAGATTATGTGCTGCCAAGAGTGAATGGAGCACGATTTGCATTAGGCTCCCTGATAGAGCCAACAATTTCAAATAAAACCGGCGATTACGAGCATGGTACGACACAGTGCAATTCGGAGGATCGCCATGGAGGATTCACGTATACGCATAGCTAATTTCTTGGAGCTATGTGCCACTTTCAGATATAACGGCGTTACTGATGATGCCGTCAGATTGAGGCTCTTTCCCTTATTACTCAGGGATAGAGCAAAAGTATGGTTGAATTCCCTGCCAGCCGATTCGATATTAACATGGCACGGTAGCACGTAAATTCCTAGCCAAGTTCTTTCCCCGTATAAGCGGCAAAATTGCGAGGGAGTTGAACAACTTCTACGGTGATGGAGAGTCCTTATATGAAGCTTGGGAAAGGTTCAAGGATCTACAAAGGAAGTGTCTACACCATTGCGTTGAGTTGTGGAACTTGGTCCACATCTTCTACCTGGCCGAGCACAGACAGAACCATCATAGATGCGGTGGCAGTGGAGCATTCATGAGAAAACAACCCACGGCCTTTCGAGTTATTAGAAGATATGGCCACTAACAACCGTATCGCTGATGAAAGGGCGACTAGTGGGAGAAGAACCGGAGTCCACGAGATAGATGCTATTCACGCCTTGAATGCCCAGTGGCTCTTCTAGCGAAAACGATTGCAGCAACATACAAATGTCGATAAATGTCGCATGAGATGCCTAAAAGTCATGAGATATGTGGTGGCCACATACATTTGATAGGTGTCCTTTAGCGGATCCCAACAATATACCATGGAGCAGCAGAGTGTCAGCGGTAGGTAATTACGAGGCAGAACAACCCCTACTCAAACACTTATAATCCAGGTGGAGAATCACCCAAATTTCTCATGGAAAGGAGATCGGGGCAGGAATCAATATCGAGCGTGAGAACCAATATCGTGGCGGCAGCAGTACGATGCGGCAGCAGAATCGGTATAGAAATTCGATGTCGAGAACGATGCAGAATCATGACCCTTCACTCAAGCCCCACAAAGATCAGCGATTAAATGCACCAATTCGTAAAGAAAAGCCGAGCAGTGAAGCGGTAAAGACTTGCGATGCCTGCACCTAGTTCGCGAAGCTAGATCCTCATTCAGAACACGGAAACTCAAGTAGGTCATTTCGCAGCAAGCAAACATCGACCACCGGCATTGCCAAGCAATACAGGTAAATCAGAAGCGATGTCGCAGCGATGCGGTTGAGAAGTGGAAGCGGTTGGAAGCGGCGTACCTCAACGATAGTTGAGAAAGCAGAGTTAGAAAAAGAGAAGGTGATTGAGCCTAGCCCAACAGAGAAAACTCGGAGAAGGAGTATCAGAGAAGATCCCTTTCCCAGAGACTACAACGAAAGGCGGTGATAAACAATTCTCCAAATTTTTGGAGACATTGAAAAGTGCGTATCAACATACCTTTCATAGAAGCATTAGAGCAGATGCCCTCCTATTTCAAGTTTATGAAGGAGATTTTAGGGAAGAAGAAAAAGCTGGCAGAGTACGAAATAGTAGCACTAACAGAAGAGTGTAGTGCTATCTTGCAGAAGAAGTTGCCACCTAAGCTAAAAGATCCGGGGAGCTTCACTACCTCGCACAATGGCGGGGTAACTTGCAACAGAGCGCTATGTGATTTAGGGGCAAGTATAAATCTAATGCCCTATCGGTATTCAAGAGATTGGAGTTGGGTGAGGCCAACCAACCCGATAAGCTGCGGTGGCCAAGCGACAGACAATGGTTCACCCAAGAGGCAAGATCGAGGACGTAATTGTGAAAGTAGGGAAATTCTTCTTTCCTACAGATTTTCTCATTCTCGATATGGAAGAAGACGCGGAAATCCCGATCATATTGGGGAGGTCATTCCTAGCAACGGGGAGAGCTTTGATTGATGTTGAAAGAGGGGAACTAACACTAAGGGTGGAGAATGAAGAAATGGTGTTTAAAGTTTTTAAACACATCATTGAGCCACCAACAATACGTGGGTGCTTTGCAATCAGCACCATCAAACCCCCATGCCAGCCATTACAAGTCAACCAAAGAGCGATGATCCCAAGAAAGCAAGCATGGTTTGCCGAAATGCCACTAAAAGAGGTAAGTGTTCCTGAACTCCCTATTACTGATAATGCCAAAAAGAAAAGAAGAAAAAGAAAACGCCAAATGTGGAGGAAATGGATAGGTTGGGGGCTTAATCCACCCCAGGGTTATTAAGGCTAAGGAACTTGCGTCCGGCTAAAAGACGTTAAAGACAGCGCTACGTGGGAGGCAACCCAACGCTTTCAATTTTGTTATTTTAATTTCGGTCTTTAGTTAATTTTATTTTGTCTAAGAACAGTCTCACGGTCTTGGGGTTTTGTGTTTGTCTTTGTGATTGTAGTGTGGAAATAAACCAAGAAAAGTAAGAATTCAGAAAAAGCGTAGTGGCCAGGGAAGCGCAGGCATGGCGCGCCAAAAGCGAGCGAGCCCAGTTTAAGCGCGCATGCGGGAAGCGAGCGCGACACCAAAAGAGCTGAAAGTATGCAGTCTAGAGCGCGGCGCCAATGTGGCGCGACGCTAAAAGTCCCGGGAGTCACGGAGATCAGTGGCGCGGCTGGCAACACAAAGCCTGAATTCGAAACTTAAAACGCACAAAAATCAGATTTTCCCAATTCCAATATCAAAACCTAACTTTCCTCTCCAAAACCCACGAAATTTCAAAAATTCGCCCACAAATCCTCCACAAATCCAACACAACCACAACCTAAATTCTTAAATTCCTCAAAACCCCCAACTATCCCAAACAACAAAGCTCCATTCCATACCCTCAAGCCAACCAATTGAAACAAGAACGTGAAGCTCTCATAAAAGGTAACCCTTTCTTTGTTCTTGAATCCTTTTCTGAAGCCATATGAAGTAGTAGTTTGGAGGAGTATTGTAGTTGGAGTAGTTTGGGCTGAAAAGTGATTGTGAAGGTTGTGGGTATTGAGTAGAAAGGTTGAAGTTTGGGGGTGTTGTATTATTGCTAGTGTTGAGTGTGTAGGAGATAGTTGTGCCACTAAATTGAAAGCTCAAACTGTTTTAACCATGGCCACGAGAAAAGAAGAGGCTCCACATCCACCCCAACCCCACAATATGACGAAAGTAGGTTTGTAAGCTCTGAAGCCTCTCAAAGATACAAAAGCGATACGGACCCTTAATACGAGAAGGGAATGGACTACCAGGCGTCATTTGGAGAAGGAGATATTTATGAGCCCATTCGGGCGATGATTGAGATTAAGGAGTGGAGAAAATTTGTGAACCGGAGAAGATAACACCAAAGAAACACAACAATGGTGCGAGAATTTTATGCCAACTTTCGGAGAAGGTGGAAAGGGGATGCTTTGTAAGGGAAGCTATGTGCTGTGTGAGAAAATATTAATATACAATTGAAAGCGATTGATGTTGAAGAAAGAAGTGATTGGAATCACTTTAGAACACGGTCTGAAGCATTGACCACATCGACGGAATGCCGTTGCAGAACCGTGAGCTACGGGAGTCGCTTTGAATTGGAAGAAATGGATCGAGAGCGGCGGATGCGATTCAACAAGCGCAAGGCTTGGTTTGTATTTTGTCGATGCCGCGTGATTCCATCCACGCACTTCACCAGTGCCGTAAGATAGGGTTAAGTTGATTTATGGAATTATGAAGTGACAATTGATGTGGGAAAGAAATAGTGCGAGCATTGAAGAAATCAGCAGGTTGGCGGCAGCGGATTGGGACATGGCTCGATTATCACCAAGCTATGTCACACGAGTGCGGTCCCACAACTACCCACGATACTCATGAAAGAAACCAACTGCCGGTGTCACATGGGATAATGCACTCTTTTCGGACCACTAGCCCCGGCCAGACGGAGAGTACAACCACGAAGCAGCGTGAGGCGCCATGGATGAAGATGAGCACGAAATAGGGGCTCAATATGAGGCGAGACCCACCCTGGCCAACCACAAGAGCAGAACCTTCAGAGCCCACATGGGGCAATTGTACCAACATCGAGAGGAGATGATGCAGACCTTGCAAGCGATAGTACAAGGACTGAAAGAACAAGGCAACAAATCGACGAGCTGACTGCCTTGTTCAACCAATGGTCGATGCACTATCCACCGCCACCACCACCATTCTAGCCAAAGTTTTGTAAGTGTCTTTTTTCTTTTATTTTCTTTGAGTCTTGCACACATTGGGGACAATGTGTGATTTAAGTTTGGGGGTGTTTTATTTGTGTGTCATGTTATGTTTTATTTAAGTCTTTTTATTTGTTTTATGTTTATTTTGAGTCACCAAAATTTTTTCCTTTTTGAGTCATAATTGCCTGTCAAAGATCATGCATGCTGTAGTTGCTAGAAACACCTAGTGAAGTAAGGTGGAATAATGTAAAGGAATTGAAGCAACTATCTAAACACTTAGGTTAGATATGTCAAAAACTCACAGAATCTGTCTATTTGGAGTTTCTTGCTTGAGTTATGCATGCTAAATGATAAATGCTTATGTGTTATGATTGCTTGCTATTTGAGGCGAAATAGTTAGGATATGCATGTTAGGGAGATGACTCAGGCATTTCTTTGATAGCCAATTACCATTTTTTCTATCCGTACTTTAAAAATATCCCTAGTCAGCCCCATTGAGCCTAAATTTGAAACTTCTTCTTTGACACCCTATATTCCCACAAATTGTACCATAAGTGAAAATATGAAATAGTGGAATACATTGTGTAAAAAAAAGAGACAAAAGAGTGAATAAGTCTGTTGCACCCCAATACAAAAATAATAAGAAATAGGCAAAAGCCTAAATTTGGGGGTGCTTATCATTATATACTTCACTCTCCCAAAACAAAAGAGGGGAAAAATAGAATCGAAATGAAGAAAAGAACAAAAAGGAAAAAGGGAATACTGAAAAGCTGAAGAGCTTATGGTACACGAAATGAGCCTAAATTGCCTTTTGTTACCTGCCTATACCTAAGCCTACATTACAACCCTTAAAGTCCTGAAGATCTCTTTTATGCATATCCAGAATTAGTGGAGAATAGCAAGTAAGCATGCCATAGGAATTCTTGAATTTATATGAATGATTTAGTATATTGACTTCCATTAAGCATGATGAATATGAGTTTGCAAAATATTTAGCTTCATGTGTTTAGTGTGCTGAAAATTTCATGCTATATGTTCCTGCATATTATTCTGCTAACTTTCATGTTTTTCTAGTTAACATTTATGCAGCAAAAGTGATTAATGACAGGGAGTCTTTTATTTTTTTTTTCGTTTCTTTGAGTCTTTTATTTTATTTCTTTCTATCTTTGCTCGAGGGCGAGAAAAGGTTAAGTTTGGGGGTATTTGATCGGTGTATTTTATATACACCTTTTGAGTCAGTTTTAGTTAGTCTTTTGTCCCGTTTTGCACATATAAGTGTCGTATTAGGATAGTTTTTCTTTCTTTTGAGTCAAAGTGGTTAAAATGGCCAAATGGCGGAAAAGGAGCAAAAAGAGGGCAAAAGAGGAGATGCCAGAGCCGAAAACAGAGAAAGTGGCAAACGAGGGCGAAATCCAGAAAAGCGTCGCGGCGCCTCCTGCGATCAGCGAGGCGCGGCGCCACTATCAGAGGCGAAGACTTCGGCGCGGCTGCCGACAGCAGTCTGAGGCGCGGCGCTAAACATCCGGCGAGCTACAGAAGATCTGGCGCGCGGCTACCGAGCAGCGAATAGCGGGCGCGGCGCCTAAACACCCGGGACGGATTGCAGAACTTCCGGCGCTGGCCATGCAGCAGCGGCGCGGAAAAATTAGGTTTTGGACGAATTTAGGCGGGCCTGAAGGAAAAGAGGAGGCGGTTTGCGACTATAAAAGGAGAACCCTAGGAAGTTTTGAGGTTCCCTTGCACAACTCAAGACTTTTGCTTGGAGATTGGATACCATTAATTTAGTAATTTCTTTTCCCTTTCATTACTTTATTTCGCTTTTGTATGATGAACATGGAATTAGTTCTTGTGTGTCAATGGCTAGGAACTAATTCTCTTATAGGCTTTCATGTTGAATTACTTGAAACTTATGTTATAAATTAATGCACGCTTATGGTTATTGTTCTTATTGTGAGATCTATCCAATAATTGAGTTGAATTCTTGGTAATTAATTGACAACTAATTATCACTATATGATTTCTAATCAGTTACGAAAGGGGATTGTGAATATGCTGTAAGTTGGGTAGACATTCTTGGATTGGGGATGAAAATACCTCAATTATTTATGTAGCGTTGATGAGAGGTTTAACAACCCTAATTTTGCGCATTGTGCGTGACGGCCAACTAGGTTTTGTTCTTAATCCTCCTATAAAGTTACCCTTATCACCGAAGGTAGGTAAGGAGCGATCTTTGGGTTGAGTGTTTATATAACCTAACGGAGTATAAAATGATTTCAGAACCGCTTTCTCCAAAGAAGAATACCATAAGTAATGCATTAGTAAGTAGCATAAGCGGATAGTGAGGATACATAGAAGCCCTATTCTCATCACTCCTGAAGTAAATCTTTATACTCTAAATAGCTTTTATAATTCTTAGTCATAAACAATCAATCAATCATTAATCCACCAAATAGATACTAGAAAATAGATAATTGGTACTTGAACCCTAATCCTAGAGGACGATATTCGATATTATCTAAGACTATACTACTTGATACGATAACGTGCACTTGCGTTTAAGTGTGTGCATCTTAACGCGCATCATCACCAAATAGATATCAAAAGATAGATAATTGGTACTTGAACACTAATCCTTGTGGATGATATTCGGTCTTACCAAGACTATATTACTTGTCATGATAACGTGCACTTGCGTTAAAGTGTGTGCATCTTTTCGCACATCAAGTTTTTGGCGCCGTTGCCGGGGATTAGGCATAGTTCAATATCAGTTTTATCTATTTCTAATTTCTAATTTGGTTTTTATTTTTTATTTTTTTTAGTTTATTTTTACGTTTTTATTTTCGGAAAGAAATCAGGGTGCCTTGATTTGTTGTCTGTTTTTGATCTATTTCAGAAAATCAGTTTATGCGAAGGAGAAGAGGGGCAGGCACTCTTGTTCCCTTTAATCCAGAGATTGAGAAAACCTGTAAACAGAACAGAAAGAATCAGCGGATTGCAACCTTGATAGAGATGGACGGTGTTCAAAACAACAATATGATGAGAGAAGGGTTAGGTGAAAATCAACGTAATCCCGGAATGCCTCGGCAAGTACTTATGGATGTCGAGGAAAGAGTTCAAGTCCAGGCAGAAAGAAGCTTGGGAGACTATGTGCTGCCGAGAGTGAATGGAGCACAGACATGTATTAGGCTCCCTGCCATAGGAGCAAAAAACTTTGAGATAAAACCGGCGATTCTGAGCATGGTACATCACACAGTGCAGTTTGGAGGACTGCCATCGGAGGATCCACATATGCACATAGCTAATTTCTTGGAGCTATGTACAACTTTCAGATATAACGGCGTTACTGATGATGCCGTCAGATTGAGGCTCTTTCCCTTCTCACTCAGGGATAGAGCAAAAGTATGGTTGAATTCTCGCCGGTGATTCAATTTTTACATGGCAAGAGTCGCCGAGAAATTTTGGCCAAATTCTTTCCTCGTGCAAAGCGTGAAATTGAGAGGAGCTGAATAACTTCTACCAAGCAGATGGAGAGTCCTTGTACGAAGCGTGAGAAAGGTTCAAAGATTTGCAGAGAAAATGCCCACACCATTGCATTGAGTTGTGGAACTTGGTCCACATATTCTATAACGGGCTCAGCGGAACAACCATAACCATTATAGATGCAACAGCAGGTGGGACATTCATGAGGAAAACAGCCCACGACGCTCACGAGTTATTAGAAGATATGGCCACCAACAACCATGTCACAGAAGAGAGATCAACGAGTGGGAGGAGAACAGTGGGAGTCCACGAAATAGATGTCATTGCTGCCTTGAATGCCCAAGTGGCCTTGTTGTGAAAGCGATTGCAACAACATCTGAGATCAATGAATGCGGTCAGATGCCTAAAAGTGAAATATGTGGTGGCCCACATACATTCGATAGGTGTCCTTCAGCTGATCCTAATAATATACCAATTGAGCAGGCAGAGTGTCAGGCCGTGGGTAATTATCAGAGGCCACAAAACAATCCATACTCCAACACATATAATCCAGGGTGGAGGAATCACCCAAATTTCTCATGGAGAGGAGACCAGGGGCAGCAGAATCAATATAGGGGCGATGCAAAACCAGCAGAATCAGCGACCGCTTTACTCAGGCCCCACCTCCTCAACAGTTCAATGCACCGGTTCAGCAAGAAAAGCCAGACGAGCTGAAAGCAGCTTTGTTGGCACTTACCAACGCCCAGACCCAGTTCGTAACAGAAGCTAGATCCTCGTTCAGGAACTTGGAAACACAAGTGGGTCAGCTAGCAAAGCAAGCAAACAGCAGGCCACAGGGTACATTGCCAAGCAACACAGAGGTTAATCCGAGGGAGCAATGTCAGGCAGTACAATTGAGAAGTGGCAGCGGTTGAGCGGCGATCACCTCACCGATGAAGTTGAGCAAAGGGCAGAGATAGAAAAAGAGAAGGAGGTTGAATCTCGCCCAGCAGTAGAGAAAACTCCAGAGAAGGAGTATACAGAGAAGATCTCATTCCCCCAGAGATTACAGCGGAAGGCAGTTGATAAACAATTCTCCAAATTCTTGGAGACATTCAGAAAGCTGCATATCAACATACCTTTTATAGAAGCATTGGAGCAGATGCCCTCCTATTTCAAGTTCATGAAGGAGATCTTGGGGAAGAAGAAGAAACTGGCGGAGTATGAAATGGTAGCACTAACGGAGGAGTGCAGTGCTATCCTACAGAAGAAGTTGCCGCCTAAGCTAAAAGACCCAGGAAGCTTTACACTACCTTGCACAGTTGGCAGGGTGACATGCAACAGGGCTCTGTGCGATTTAGGGGCAAGCATAAATCTGATGCCTTTATCGGTATTTAAACGATTGGAGTTGGGTGAGGCCAAACCAACCACTGTGAGCCTGCAGCTGGCCGATAGGACAGTGGTTCATCCAAGAGGAAAGATTGAGGACGTGATTGTTAAAGTAGGAAAATTCTTTTTTCCTGCGGACTTCCTCGTTCTTGACATGGAAGAGGACGCAGAAATCCCTATCATATTGGGGAGACCATTCCTAGCGACAGGGAGAGCCCTGATCGATGTAGAAAGAGGGGAGCTGACATTGAGGGTGGAGAAGGAAGAAATGGTGTTTAAAGTATTTAAACACATCATTGAGCCACCAACCATGGCGGCAGTGCTTTGCAATCACACCATCAGCCCCCGTGAGCGATGCAAGTCAACCAAAGGGAGATGAGCCCACGAGCATGGATGGCGAACCTCCACAAAGCGGTAAGTGTTCCTGAACTCCCCCTTAACGATAATGCTAAGAGGAGAAGAAGAAAAAGAAAACGAAAAATGTGGAGAAAATGGATTAGTTGTGGGGTTGATCCACCCCACGTTTATTGAGTTAAGGAACTTTCGTCCGGCTAAAAGACGTTAAAGACAGCGCTATTGGGAGGAAACCCAAGGTATTTCAGTTATTTAGTTTAAATGCAATTAATCTTTATTTAGAACAGTCTCACGGAGGTAGTGTCTGTGTTGTGTTGACAGGTGAAAGCCAGCAAAGCGGCGAAGAGAAGCCAAGATTTCCGAAAATCGCGAGGCGTATGGCGCCAAAGCGAGGCCGTGGCGCAGAAGATTCAGAAGAACGCGGTAATTTGGGCGCCGCGGCGCTACGACGGAAAAATCTGAATGTTTTTTTAGACGCCCCGATCCGAAGGACCTTTTCGCCAAATCAAAAATCCAGAGCTCTCCTTCCCTCACGAAATTCAAAGTACTATCCACCGCCACGACCACCATTTTAAACAAAGTCTGTAAGTGTCTTATTTCTTTTATTGTCTTTGAGTCTACACACATTTGGCACAATGTGTGATTTAAGTTTGGGGGGGGGGTGTTTTATTTGTGTCTTGTTATAGTATGTTTGAGTATTTTTGATTGTTTTGTGTATAATTTGAGTCACAAATTTTTTTCTTTTGAGTCATAGTTGCCTGTCAAAGATCATGTATGTTGTAGTTACTAGAAACACCTAGTGAAGTAAGGTGGAATAATGTAATGGAATTAGAAGCAACTATCTAAACACCTAGGTTAGATATGTCAAAAACTCACAAAATCTGTCTATTTGGAGTTGCTTGCTTAAATTATGCATGCTAAATTGATGAAAACTCATGTGTTATGATTGCTTGCTATTTGAGGCGAAATAGTTAGGATATGCATGTTAGGGAGATGACTCAGGCGTTTCTTTGATAGCCAATTATTACCACTCTTTTCTATCCCTGACTTTAAAAGTATCCCTAGTCAGCCCCATTGAGCCTAAAAATTGAAACTTCTTCTTTGACACCCTATATTCCCACAAATTGTGCCATAAGTAAAAATGTGAAATAGTGGAATAAATTGTGTTAAAAAAGAGACAAAAAGAGTGAACAACTTTGATGCACCCCAATAAAAAAAGTAATAAGAAATAGGCAAAAGCCTAAGTTTGGGGGTGCTTCTCATTATTATGCACTTCACTCTCCCAAAACAAAAGAGGGAAAAGATTGATTTGAAGTGAAGAAAAAGAATCAAAAGAAAAGGGAAACACTGAAAAAGCTAAAAGAGCTTATGGTACACAAAAATGAGCCTAAACGCCTATTTTTACCTACCTATACCTAAGCCTACATTACAACTCTTAAAGTCCTGAAGATCTCTTTTATGCATATCCAGGATTAGTGGAGAATAGCAAGTAAACATGCCATAGGATTTTTGAATTTTACAAGCATGATTCAGTATGTTGACTTCCATTAAGCATGATAAAAATGAGTTTGCGAAATATCTAGCTTAATGTGTTTAGTGTGCTAAAATTTCATGTTATATGTTCCTGCATATTATTCTGCTAGCCTTCATGTTTTTCTAGATAACATCAATGCAGCAAAAGTGATCAATGTCAGTGAGTCTTTTATCTTTGTTTTCTTGAGTCCTTTATTTCTTTCTTTCTATCTTTGCTCGAGGGCGAGCAAATGTTAAGTTTGGGGGTATTTGATCGGTGTATTTTATATACACTTTTTGAGTCATTTTTAGTTAGTTTTTTGTCCCTTTTTGTACAAATAAGTTTCGTATTAGGATAAATTTTCTTTCTTTTGAGTCAAAGTGGTTAAAATGGCCAAATGGTGGAAAAGGAGCTAAAAGAGGGCAAAAGTGGAGGTTCCAGAGCTAAAAGCAGAGAAAGTGGCGAATGAGGCGACGCAGTCGGCGCATGGCCTCATGCCAACAGTAGCAGGGCCGCGACGCCTAATCATCAGAGAGGCTACAGAAGTTGCGGCCATGGCGCCTCGAACAGCGAGATCGTGGCGCGACGCCAAATCACCCGAAATCGCGAGTTCTTTGCCGTGCGACGGAAAATCAAGTTTAATGACGTATTCTGGGCCAGGCCTGAAGGGAAAAGGTTGAGGCGGTTTGGAGCCTATAAAGGGAGAACCCTAGGCAGTTTTTAAGGGTTCCCTTTCTTGCACAACACAAGGATTCTTGGATTGGAGATTGGAGACCATAGTTTAGTAACTTTCTTTCCTTTTCTTTTCTTTTATTTCAGTTTTGTATGATGAACCTTGAATTATTTCTTGTCATGTCAATGGCTAGGAACTAATTCTTTTATAGGGCTTTCCATGTTAATTCACTAGAAACTTATGTTATGAATTGATGCACGTTATGGTTATTCTTCTTCTTGTTGAGATTTATCCAATAATTGCTTTGAATGCTTGGTAATTAATTGATCACTAATTATCATTATTTATATGATTTCTAATCAAACTTCGAAAGGAGGAGGTTGTGAATATCTTTGTAAGTTGGGTAGACATATTTTGGATTGGGGATGAAAATACCTCAATTATTTATGTAGCGTTAATGAGAGGCTTAAAAACCCTAATTTTACGCATGGTGCGTGACGGTTAACTAGGTTTTTGTTCTTAATCCTCCTATAGAGTCATCCTTATCACCGAAAGGTAGAAAGGAACAATACTGGGGTTGAGTGTTTATATATCCTTAACGGGAATATAAAACGATTTCGTAAACCTGCTAGCTCCGAGAGAAGAAGAACCATATTTCATTGCATTAATAAGTAACATAAGCGGATAGTTGAGGAGACATGGAAGCCCTATTCTCATCACAACTGAAGTAAACCTATAGTTAATTAGCCTTTATAATTGTTAGTCATAAACAACAAAAATCAATATCGGTTACCAAATAGATACCAAAAGATAAATAATTGGTACTTGAACACTAATCCTTGTGGACGATATTCGGTCTTACCAAGACTATATTACTTGTCACGATAACGTGCACTTGCGTTAAAGTGTGTGCATCTTTTCGCGCATCAACATCATCAGTAACGACATTGTATTTAAATGTTGCACACAGCTCCAGGAAGTTTGCTAGATGCAGATGGGGTTCTTTTGTTGGTAATCTCCCAAACTGGACTGAACCTTGGACCATGTGCAAGATTGCTGGTTTGATTTCGATATTATTTGATTCAATAACTGGAAGCCTGATACAAGTCTGCACCCCTGTAATAGTAGGCATCATATAGTCCCCCAAGCTCCTTTCTGCAGGGACTTGTCTTAAGACAGACGGTAACTCATCATCCATCAAATTGTTGTTTCGCTGATCTCCCATTGCTAAGGAATCATCTGTTCTTTTCTCTTTCCTGTTCTGTCTGCACAATCTCTCAATCTCATGGTTCAGAGGGATATGAATGTCAGCTTCTCTCCTACTTCGCATAAACTAAGTTCATGAGACTAATCAAAAACAGCAAACAACACTAAAGCAAAAAACAAAATAAAAAAACTAAAAATAAAAACCAAATTAGAAATAAGAATATATAAACCGATATTAACAGTACGCTAGTCCCTGACAACGACGCCAAAAACTTGTTGCGATATTTCTAGATGCTTACGCAAGTGTACGTATCGTTCCAAGTAATATAGTCTGTAAGACCGAGTTTATCGTCCACAGAGACTGGTTTATTAAGTACCGATTATCTATCCTATGGTATCTATTTGGCAATCGTTCTTTTGTTTGATTTATGACTAAGTGCAGAAAATAAACTTAAAGATTATAATACTTTGGATTTATAACAGTTATGAAGGAAATAGGGTTCCAATCTCCTCAACTATCCACTCTTTCACGTGTTAATGCAATGCTAATGATTTTTCTTCTTATTAAGATAGCAGGTTAACTAATCTGTCATTATATTCCGGTTAGGACATACAAAAGCTCAACCTTGTGCAGAAACCTTCTATATTTGTATGATAAATTTTACCACACAGGATGATTACATACAATAACCTATAATACTACACAAGTATCTGGGTACTTTCGTCCACGATTTTAACCTATGTCTAGACAATTACAGCATATTCAAATCTCACCTTTCAAACTTTTGATTCGAAATCATATAAGTGATGACAATTAATAGCTAGTTAATTATCAAGCAATCATAACAATATTGAATAGATTTTAATACGCTGAAGAAAAACTCAAAAACTAATGCATTAACTATATGAAAGAGCTTCAAGAAGATTAGATGGAAACCCTACTAAAGTATTTAGTTCCTAAACATTGTCATGTTAAGAACTAAATTACAGTTCAACATAAACTGAAATAAAATAAGAGAAAGAAAATAATTTGAACAATGAGATGTCTCCAATTGTGTCTTGCCTCCTTTTTTCCTCTCCAAAGTTGTGTATCCTAATAATGACAGGGTTTAGGATATTTATATATGAGAAACACCTTGCTTCGGACCCTTTTACCCTTGTCCAATTTCGACCGACCTTTTCTGAAAATACGTGTCGGCACCGCGGTGCCTCTGCCTAGCACTGCGGTGCTAATTGCTTTGAAAATCCCTGCTGGCTACTGGATTGGCTGCACCGTGGTTCTGCCTCCATGAACCGCGGTGCCTTTACGACGGAAATATTTTCGACTCTCTGGAATTTTTTTGCCTCGGTGCTAATTATCTTGACCGCGGTTCTATAGCACCGCGGTGCTGCTTGGCCAGGCACCGCAGTGCCTCCCTAATTTCATGGCCCAATTCCACCTGATTTGTTCTATTCTTCGTGGTACTTTTTAGGCTTCATTCCTTGGGTTGTGCTTGTGCAATTTGCATCTCAATTAAGCTCATTTCGTCCTCAAAAGTAGCATTATCTCCTTCATAACCGCTGTGACACAAAATGAAAGAAAAACAACCTAACACTATACTAACACAAACGAAAAGAGTAAAATACGTAACTAGAATTACTCAAAAGAGTGTATAAAATACACTCAACAAGCCTCAGAGTTAATATTTCTGTAGTCAGATTCATTGTTTCTGTTTTATCTGAAACTTCCAGGACCAAAATGTAAACATTTCAGGGACCATAATGGAAGTTCAGGAAGAAGCCCAACAGTCCATCAAACCAACTCTCCGGTTAGGAAAGTTGTCTCAACATTATGTCACGCAAGACTGCGGTGACCCTGGAGGTTAAGCTATTCACATAGGATCACATGTTCAAGTAACCGAGGCCTTATACTCGTCAGTATATCCATCTACTTTATACTCAATTTGAGTATCCACGTTTACAACCCAAAAGTTCTTTTTCCGGAGGAAGATCAACCATCACACAAGTGTGGTTCTATCTGATGGAGTCTATTTCTCTCTTTTTAGCTTCTTTCTAAAGAAACGCTTCTGGAGTTGACAATTCTTTGTTAAATGTCCATGGTTCATTCTCAATCATATAAACTAGAAGGCCTGGAACAACTCTTTGTACCTTTCTTTTACTCTATCTCGGTTCAACATCTAGAATCTCTGAGTTCTGTAGATCTGGAGTATTAAGTTCCGGATAGTCAACAACTTTCGAGTCCTATAGATCTGGAACATCTAGTTTCGTACAATCAGGCACTCGCGGGTTCTTGTTAACCTTGAGCAATTACTTCTCTTTTCTTCCGAGGAAAGTTTTCTTCAAAGAATTCAGCATTCTTTGGTACCAAGATGCGATACACACTACTGTTATTTACAGATCTAGTACATATGCAATATACAGTCTTATGTCCAACTTGACCTGCTTTGGCTTAGGTACTTCAACCCTTTCCACACTACCCCATATCACAACATTTGTATATGGAATTATTTCCATGTTTCACATGGAGGATTATCCTTATTCTTATGCAGAGTTCTATTGAGAATCACATTAGCGGTAAGGATCGCCTTGCCCCAAATATCTTGGGCATATGGATCTGCGCTTGGAAAACACTGTTGGTCTAAGGTGAGTAAGGAGCAGTTATTTGATAAACGATGCTTCATATTCTCCCCCTATCCCTACAAATTACTCAATTCGTAGGTTTTCAACTTCTGCTTCCGAAGTACCGCGACCCTGCCTGGTAGGCACCACGACGCCTTATTTCCAGTAGCCAGCCAAGCTTCAACAGTTTCATAATTGCTTTTCAACAAATAAAGGAATCAATACGTTGTACCATCATTGATGAAGATCACAATGTTCTTGTCTCCCCCCTCTATTTGTACAAGCGTCAATCATCCACGTAGGTGTGACTATATTATAGAGGAGCGGTGCTTCTTTCGCTATTCCTTTGACGGAATGGAAAGGTGTTTTTGCCTCTTCGCCTACCTCACAATCATTTGAGAGTTTATGTCGACAGCCGACAATAATCTCAACTTAGTTAGTTTTTGAATGACTTTCTATTCAACGTGTCTCATTCTATGAAGGCATAGACGCACGAATTATAAATATATCATCCATTTGGTTACAGTCTTACTGTACCACTCTTAGTTATTACGAACCTATTGGACTAGTCTCAAACCTGCTTGACCAACAACGTCTTTGAAACCAAGTTTAGGACATGTATCACCTCTTGTTAGAGTGATCCCATTCACTTAAGTCTATTGAGGACAACTTCTTTAACTTTTTTTACTTTAGAGGTGGCGCTGCTTCATATGAACAACCTCTTTCCCGTGGTTAGGGCGTAACCGGATCATATGAGATCTAGATACTCTGGCCCACTCCAGTTGCCTTAGCAGACTAAGTGTCCAATTTTTGTCTTTTTTTTTGCTTTCAAATCATTTAAGATCTGAAAACTCTGACTCACTCCAGTCGCCCATATGATTTGTATGACTTAGTGTCCATTACTATCCTGTCAAAAGACGGATCTTCTGTCGGAAACGATGACAAGTTTGTCTCTAGTTCTCTATTCATTGTCCTTGTCCTTAGTCCTCTTCCCTTGCTTAGGAATGTCCATAAATCCAGTTTATTACAATCTAAGTTCATTAATTTTAGGTTGTTGTTTATAACAATTCAATCATAAATGGGAAGGTAAGTGATATTAAACTTCTGATGTTAAAGTGTAGATAATATAAGTCTTAACAAAAACACTTCATATTCCTAGCCTTGCTTTATTCACTTTTATTCAGAAATTATCTTTTAATATCAATTTTGACAAGGAATAAAAAGTTAACTCATACCTTTAGAATATGGCCCACATCAGTCTCTTCGTTGAACTGAGTGTCCATATCCTCTGTACATTATTCAGATCCTTTGTCTTAGACAGATGTAGACCTTCTACTGCAAGATATAACATCATCTTCAACATTCTCCTCTTGTCCCAATTGATCATCCACATTTCGTTGGCACTTGTTTCCACCACTCTCGGGAGTGGTGACAACAACTCTTCCTTGACCCTTAGCCTTGCCAGCATGACTATCAACAATATCTTTAAGTTTAGGATCAGCAACAGAGATCTCCCCTTTGACATAAACAGATCTATAACTATCATCAAAGAGAGATCCAAAACTAGAACCAGATTTGAAACCTTTGTTGTTGACAGAGACACTGTTAAAACTGTCAACAGAACTGGTTTCTACAAGAAAGTCACAGCCATATCTACTGTCATACATCTTTCTAGCACTAGTACAAATCATGTCTTAAGATTGGGAGTTACAATGGATGTACGAGAATGGTATACAACTACTACTAGTGCTTTGAAAGGATAAACAATATGATTACAATACAACAAACTTGAAGCCAACAAGTGTTGTGGCAATAAAATGCTTTTGAGGTCTTGATCTTCGTTCTTGAATCAATCTTGGAGTCTTGGACCTTTGGATCTTCGTTTCAATTGTAGCAAGCTCCTTGATCTTGATTGCCCGAAACCAATAGACACTAAATCTGATAGCGTTATAGTTGCGCTGCTGAGTCGAGTGTGTGTAAGATGACCTCTTATCTAGCCAACTAATGGCAATCAATGACCATGTAATGACCCTCATTGAGAGGTGTTATTCAGCCAAATAATGGTTGAATTCATGTGTCAATTCGTGGGGAATCAATGCCCCAAACCAGGCCAAAAGTCAGAAACTCGTCAGCACCCGTCAAACATTCTGGCATCGAAGCACCGCGGCTCCAGTAGCTAAACACTGTTCAAGCGTCGCGGCCCTTGCCTGGAGGCGTCGCGGCTCTCCGGTGCCGCAACCCTTCACGACTCCTGTTACGACCTTGTCCAATTGCTCACACAAGTGTACGTATCATTCACAAGTAATACAGTCTGTAATACCGAGTTTATCGTCCACAGAGACTGATTTCTAATTACCGTTCATCTATTTTATGTTATCTATTTGACAATCGATAATTGAGTTGGGTTTTTGTTTAACTATTAGAATAATTGCAAGAATTAACTAAACTATTGTAGTTGTAATAAGTTATGTAGGAATTTGGGCTTCCAAAATCCTCGACTATCCACTATATTCAATCCTTAATGCGACTAGAATGACTTCTTCTACATTAAACTGTCTTATATTCCGGTTAGGATATATAATCACTCAACCCCAGTGCAGAACCCTTCTATATTTCTATGATAGGATTTACCACATAGGAGAATCTACACAAGTATCTGGGTACTTTCGTCCACGATTTTAACCTATGTCTATTCAATTACAGCATATCCAAATCTCTCCTCTCGGTTCTTGATTTGAAATAATATAGATTATGATAATTAGTGATCAATTAACTATCAAATATCCATACCAATGAGAAAAACACTAACTAAAAATGACTCAAAATCGTATACAAAATACGCCTAACAAATACCCCCAAACTTAACCTTTGCTCGCCCTCGAGCAAAGATCAAAACAAAAACAAAGAAATAAAATCAAAAAGACTCAAAGACTCAAATTAAGCAGCTGCACAAGGTTACTTAGAAAAGCATGAACGTCAGTGGGATAATATGTTGGAACATATAACATGAATATAACAATCTAGAATTTCAAGCCAGATATTTCGCAAATTCATTTCAATCACACTCAATGGAAATATGAACACTAACCTATGCATGTCAATTTCATTTAGTTCTACGAGCCTGTTTACTTGCTATTCTCCACTAATCATAGACATACATATTAGAGATCTTTAGGATTTTTCAGGATTGTAATGTATGCTTAGACATGGGTAGGTAAGAGTAGGCATTTTGGTATTCTTTTTCAATTCATACCTATCGTTCCCCTCTTCTCTTTTGAGAGCATGAAACACATTCACATAGGCACCCCCAAACTTAAGCTTTTATATTTTTTTTCTGGGGTGCATCAGTTTTTCACTCTCTTTTGGTATTTCTTTTTCACACTTCTTCATCCCAATTTTTTAATTACTTCTTATGACACATAAGAGAATCATAGGGTGTCAAAGAAATAACTTATTTTAGGCTCAATGGGGCTGACTAAGGATACAATTTATTGCAAGGTAGGTAATGAAAGGTAAGAAGGGCTAACAAATAAATGTCTGAATCATCTCCCTAAATATGTACATTTTAACTGTTTCGCCTCAAATAACAAGCAAGCAGAATTCATAGACATTTTTCAATTGACAATGTATCAGCTAAGCACAAATATCCCAAATAATTAGATTTTCATGAATTTTTGACATAACTAACTTAAGCACACATATTTTAGCTTCTAATTCCATTATATTATCCCATCTTAACTCATTAGGCGTTTTCTGCATGCATGATCGTAAAAAAAATTTGACTCATATAGACACAACAAAAAACATAATAACTCAATCACAAAGACTCAAAAACATAAGTACCCCCAAACTTAAATGACACATTGTTCCAAATGTGTAACGACTCAAAAATAATAAAGGGACGACTTACAGACAATAACGGTTTAAAATGATGGTGGTGGCGGCGGATACTGCATTGACCATTGGGTGAACATGAAACTTAAACCATCAACACGCTGGGTCAGGTGTTGATGGCTTTGCATCATTTTCTCTTGGTTTTTCAGCATCCTTTGTTGATTTAGGAGCAGATGCTCCATCATTGGCATTGGAGGTTCCAAGGACAGAGGAGGCTGGTGGATGCTTCTGCCTACTTTATCGTGTGCAGCTGCCTCAGGCTCTTTTTCATCCATGGCTGCTGCGTCTGCTGCTCCTGGGCCCCATCTCCTTGCTTCTGGTCTTGGAGTGGGGTCAAGGAAAGAGTGCACTAAACTATAGGTCACATAAGTCTGACTCTTCTCGAAAATATCCGTGGCGAATGTTGGGACTCCATGCCTAGCACATAAGGCAGAAATGAGTGACCCATGTTCCATTCCGCCAGTAGTAACCAGCCTGCTAATCTCCCCTATGCTCTGCACTATTTCTCTCCCAACATCAATTGTCTTGCCCGACATGATGTCATAGATGAGCTTGATTCTGTCTGTAAGCACATTGGTAAAATAGGTTGACGGAATCAAGCGAGCACTTACAAAATATAGCCATCCTCTGGTTGTTCTGTTAAATTGGCACCGGGCAAGTCTCCTGGACCCGTTACGAGAAATGATGAATTCAGCGCCTGGGTAGCATAAAATTGTTGCAACTGTGTCCCACATGATGTGGTTGACGTCTCTCGACCAACTTCTAAAATGTTGTGAGTTATAACCTTGGTCCTCAACATCATAGGTCTTCAATATCGCATTCACTGCTTCAGAACTCACGGGCACATATCGTCATCTAACAAAGCATCTCCCATCCTCTTGCTCGGGATATTTAGCATACAATTCCCTCACAAGGCTAGTGTTCTGAAGTGGAATCCTCTCTAGATTGGTGAACCTTCTCTAACCATTCAGCTCGATCATGGCCCTAATGGGCTCGTAGTCATCATCATCATCAAATGGCATGGTCTGGTAGTTCATGCCTCTCTCTGGTATCAATGCTCTAGTGCTTATTTTGTTTTATCGATCTTCCACCTCTTTGTTGGTAAATCTAGTAACATCATATTCTGGAGCTGATGAAGATGAGGGGGCTCTAGCGGTTCATTTTCTAGAGGTCATCTTGAGGGTTGTTGGAAAATTTTCAGCAGCATTTCCTTCGTTTCTTTGAGTTTTTCCAACAACTCTCACTCCACACAGTAGCAATACCAAGAAAAACCAGACCACAACAGCAATACACCACGAATCAACTCTACGCAGCACCCCAAAAAGTCAGAAAACACAGCGAACAACCACCCCAACACACTCCCACAACTACACAACCCCCTACCAACACAACTCGTACAACCCCCACACTTGCAAACTACTTTTCCTACTAGCCTTGAAATTGTAAGAACAATGATGAAGATTACCTTTTTGAAGAGTTGTTATTCACCAATTTCTTGACCCAAATGGAAGGAGTGATGATGGTGTAATATATGAGGGTTTTTTATGGGGTGGTGTGTACGGATTTTTTTTAAGAATTTGGGGAAGTTTGTGGATATTTTTGTGTGAGAGGGGGAGGATTTTCGGAATTTTTAGAGAGAATAAGGGTTTGTGTTTGTGTGGGAAAGGATTTAGGGGTTTAGGGCTTTTTAATTCTGAAATCCCATCCCATGTGATCGCGCATGATGACGGCACCACGATGCCTAAAATCACGTGGCCTCTCTAAACATTCAAAGATCGCTGTCCTGTAAGTGGCGCAGCGCGACCGATTCTGTGTTTTCCATCATTTTCCTCGTGCTCATTCTTCGATTCCCGCACCTGTCATCACATCACAACCAAAAAAATATCATAAGTGAGACTGTTCAATTTAAACTAATTACAGAATTTAAACATTGGGTTGCCTCCCAAGTAGCGCTGTCTTTAACGTTTTGTAGCCGTACACAGGTTTCTTATTCAATCATTGGGGTAAATTAGTCCCACAACCTATCCATTTGAAAATCATTTTCCTCTTCCTTACACTATTCTTCTTTTTCACAGTACTGGGTTCAGTAAGATTTACCTATTTGTCATCTTTCATGTCATAAAATTTTGTTGCAGCTTTCAAACTAGCATGTGGGTTCACAGCTGTAGGAATGATCTCCTTAGTGTTGTTCTGTGCTTGCTGAACTGCTGGGTCAGTTGTGCTTACTGCGAAGTACTTGTTGTTGGCCGGGGACTCAATGGTGGGTTTGAACACCTTGAATACCATCTCTTCTTCCTGAACCCGTAGTCTCAATTCTCATTTCTCCACATCGATTAGAGCTCTGCTCGTGGCTAGGAGTGGTCTCCCCAAAATGATGGGTATTTCATCATCTTCCTCAATGTCAAGAATGAGGAAGTCTGCTGGGAAGAAGAACTTTCCCACCTTGACAAGCACATCTTCCACTATGCCTCTGGGGTGTACCACGGTTCGGTCAGCCATCTGCATATTAACTGTGATTGGTTTGGTTTTCTCTAAACCCAATCTCTTGAACACAGACAGAGGCATAAGATTGATACTAGCCCCTAAGTCATAAAGTGTCATATTGCATGTTACTTTGCCAATAGTGCAGGGCAGAGTGAAGCTTCTTGGATCTTCAACTTAGGAGGCAGTTTCTTTTGTAAGATGGCGCTGCACTCCTCTGTCAACGCTACTGTCTCATAATCCGCCAACCTTCTCTTCTTCCCAAGTATCTCCTTTATGAATTTGAAGTATGCATGCATTTGTTCTAACGCCTCAATGAAGGGGATATGGATGTGAAGCTTCTTGAATACCTCCAAGAACTTAGAGAACTGCTTGTCTATGGCTTTCTTTTGGAGCCTCTGTGGGTAAGGGATTCTATCAGTGTATTCCTTCAAAAGTGCTGGTGGAGATTTCTCAATTGTAGGATGATCCTCCATGACCCCTTCTTTCCTTCCTCAACTGCTTTCTCACCCTTTTTCTCATGAACCACTGCGGGTTGGGGAGTAACCTGCTCCAACTGCTTTCCACTCCTTAACAACACTGTCTGACACTGCTCTCTTGGATTGACCTCTGTATTGCTTGGGAGAGTACCCGGCGGCATGTTGGTTACCATCTTCGCCAATTGCCCAATCTGCATTTCCAGGTTCTTGAGAGAGGACCTGGTTTCAGACATGAACTGATTCTGCGAATTGATGAGTGTAAGCAATGCAGCCCTCAACTCATCAGGCTTCTCCTGTTGTGTAGGTGGTCTAAACCGCTGGGATGAGGTAGCCTGATTCTGTGCTTGCTGGTTCTGGTAATTACCTTGATATGGTTGCTCCTGGGCCTGGTCGTTCCTCCATGAAAAATTAGGGTGATTTCTCTACCCTAGATTGTATGTGTTGGAATTATAAGGCCGCTAAAAGTTCCCAACTGCCTGAATCTTCTCAATGGGCACATTATTAGGATCCGCCGCTGTGCATCTGTCAAAAGAGTGTGGGCCCCCGCAAATCTCACAATTCACAGACATCTGGACTGCATTCACTGACATAGTGTTTTGCTGCAGTTGCTTTGTCAAGAGGGCCACCTGCGCATTCAGGGCAGTGATGGCATCTAATTCATGTATTTCCATAGTCTTCCTGTTATTCACTGACCTGTCATATGCCCCTTGATAATTGTTGGCAGCCATATCTTCTAGTAACTCATGTGCCTCATTGACACTCTTTCTCATGAACGCTCCCCCTGTTGCAACATCAATTATGGTACGAGTAGTACCACTCAACCCATTATAAAAAATATGGACCAACATCCACTTCTCTACACCATGATGGGGGCATTTTCTCTGTAAATCCTTAAATCACTCTCATGCATCATACAACGACTCTCCATCTACCTGATA
The DNA here is from genome assembly GCA_029844215.1 of Przewalskia tangutica. Lineage (NCBI taxonomy): Eukaryota > Viridiplantae > Streptophyta > Magnoliopsida > Solanales > Solanaceae > Przewalskia > Przewalskia tangutica. Next base: position 134,228,860 of record CM056718.1, on the reverse strand, counting down.
GAAATTGTTCAACTCTCCCCTTAACTTTGCTGCCTTTGAAAGAGGGCAAAACTTTGCAAGAAACTTTTGGGCTAGGTCCTGCCAGGTGGTGACGGAGTTGGAAGGTAGGGAGTTCAACCAGCTCTTGGCTATGTCCCTAAGTGAGAACGGGAAGAGCCTCAGTCTAATGTCATCGTCAGTAACGCCATTGTACTTGAATGTGGCACACAACTCCAGTAAGTTGACAATGTGCATGTGGGGGTCTTCATATGGCAATCCCCCAAACTGTATTGTGTTCTCGTAACGATCCGTTTGGTCGTTTAGCAATTTAAGACTATGAAAAGGGTATGGGACTACGTGGTAATTATTTATATGATTTTAATATATGAAATTGTGCATGAAATTAACTAAGTGAGTTGGTGGGCCAAGTCCACTACCCCTTGTGTAGGGCACGTTTTGTTTACAAAAGAATAGGGGGATGGGAAAAGGAGTAAAACGGCAGCAACATAGATTGGAAAACAAAGAGAGGAGAAAAAAAAGAAAAAAAAACCCAACGCAGCATAGATAGAAAAAAAACAAAACAATGAAAGAAGAAAGAGTAGGGTTTTAGACAAGTCCCCAATAAAACCATTTTACTATCCCAAACTTGTAAGTTGCTATGTTGATGAAGGAATCAAACAACACGTATATGGAAGTTGAAGGTGAAAACTCAGACGATGATAAGGACTAGAACTGGGCCAAATTTCAGTGCGTATTTATTAAAGAGAAGGATAACGCAACAGCGGGTAAGAAAATGAAGAGAAAAGAAAACCCTAGCAATCAGGATCAAGTTAGATTCTATATTACATTGTTGAGTTAATCTATTCGTGATCCTTATAATAACGTGTTATGGAATGAAATTAGATTTTTTAAAGGAGTCATTATACGAAAATTCCACAATCCACTTGAACAAGAGAAACTTGAGGGATTATCATGGCTTAATGATTACACAACATATAAAACATGAAAACTGTACAAATTCGTAAGGGATATGAAAATATGGTTGAATGAAAGTTGTAGATTACTCTATTCCCGTCAGTTTGATATCATACGTAGATAAATCCGACTTATGGGTTGAAAGTTATGACTGTTTAAGTTTCTGCCTCATTTTACCGAAACTCAGGCGACATAGCATATAAAACGTGAAAACTGTACAAATCCGTAAGGAATATGTAAATATGGGATGAATGAAAGTTGTAGATTAATCTGTTCCCGTAAGTTTAATATCTTACGAAGATAAATCCGACTTATGGTTTGAAAGATATGACTGTTCAAAGTTCTGCCTTGTTTTACAAAAAAATCTGAAAAGTTGAAAAAAAGAATGTTATTTGAAATTCCTGAAGTTATGCTAATATTTTTATATGTGTAGGGGTTTAGTCACACAATTGAAATGGTAAAAATATAGCAAGGTGGGTGTCCTTAGATTCGTATTATAACGTAGTTCGCATATTTTCTAGATTTTAAGCGTTTAGAGGCTCTACGCAAGGGGAAGACATTGGCTTAATTGTTCGTGGCACCCGCTCGGCATTGAGGTAGGTTACAATTTACTTTAGTTAGACTCTGATTAGAGAATCATATGTAGTTGTAGGAAGTGATAGGGATACCATGATAAGTCTTCGGGCATGAAGTGGAGATAAATTACAATGTACTTGTTGATTATCGATTTGTGATATGTGTTGAGAATGATATCATGTCTGTCATACTTTTTCTATATTATTGTTGTGATGATATTGATAAATTCTGAGGTTTCTGTTGGAGGTTGGGAGTGATTGATAAACTCCGAGGTTTTTACCGGAGATTGAAAGTGATTGATAACTCTGAGGTCTTTGCCGGAGATTGAGAGTGATTGAGCAACTCAGGGTCTTTCTTGGGAGATGCGAGTGATTGATAGCCTCCGAGGTTCTATCCGGAGAGCACGAGTGGTACATGGACTTCGCGGATCCCCCATGGGTCATGTCTTGAAGGCACTGCCTTAGCATGTGTGTACGAGAGTGGAGTGAGGGAGAGGTGACTATGGTATTGCATTGCTTCCATCTATTCTTAGTTTTAACTGCTCATTTGGTGAAACTATATCTGTCTTGGTTGATTTCATAATTTCGTATATTTTGACTTGTATAGGATATGTAACCATACCTGTTTGTTCTATGTGCTACTTGTTAGTTTTCACTCTCCATGCGTTATCTAATCATTGTCGGCCTATGATGCTTACCGGTACTAGTGTTATACTGATACTACTCTTGCTGCACTTTTATTGAGTGCAGAGTACGATCCAGGTTTCAGTTCTACGCCCGTGGCTGATTTGCGAGGTAGACATCTTCTAGTCATTTAAAGTGAGCTACTTGGTCGTCCGTGGCCCTTGAAGGGCTTTTTAGTTATTTCCATTTTTCGTTGGTTATTGACATACAGTATGTAGCCTTCGGGCATTTTTTCAGACTTCTATTTTTTTTCAGACTTGTTAGTGCTCTTGTACCCTTTTGACCAGATTTTGGGAAATTAAGTGTTTAAGACTTATAATTTATTTTTCTTTATTTATTTTTCGCTAATTTAATGTCACGACCCGACCCCGGATCCGTGACCGGTGCCTTAACCCGGGCACCCTTGTGACACAACATCAGAGAAAACCAACGGAATATAAACTCACAATAAACAACTATAATGATATAAAATAGTCTAGCCCAAAATGGCTACCCCAAAAGTGCATAAAACCGAATAGTTACATCCTTAAACAAACCAAGTTATGACAAGACTACAGGCCTCTAAGAAGGAGTAACACTATGACGGGACAGGGCCCCGTCATGCCCCTGAATGTACAAAACATCAACAACACCAGGGAGAACCATACCAAAAGTCGAGCCTCCGAAGAAATGGAGCTCCGACACTGAGTAAAAGATCCAGGAATGAGGATCTACCACTGCTTTCCCACCTGCGGCGTGAACGCAGCCCAGGAAGAAGTCGATACCTGACGTATCAAGTATGTAAAACTGGAAAATACTGTAGTAATATCATAAGTCCAAAATACACGGAAGTTATAGATCAAAATCAAATTAGGTTGCATTGTGCCTTACTAACAATGAGAGTAACAAGTATAAGTATAATACTGCATAAAAATAGGAGGCTCATGATCAAACAGATCTCTCGCGTAGTATCATTAAGCAATCCTACTCGGGGAATTTGTTTCACCGCGTGGATCCTGTGGATCCGCATAAGGCCATCCGCCTCGCATGGGACTATTTCACCCGCATAGGACTATTTCACCCGCATGGATCCTGTGGATCCGCATGGGACTATTTCACCCGCATGGACACAATGGGCCCGCATGAGTACAAGCGCCGCACTCGCATCATGGGTAGCAAATCCATGGAATACGCAGTAATAACAATGATAATACATAAATCAGCACAACCGGATATTATACATAACATAAGCGCCACGCTTATCGTAATACTCGATGATAACAATTATAATACATAAATCAAAGACAACCATTAGTATACATAACATAAGCGCTCTGAACTTATCATAACATAAACAAGATAAGAAATCTTCTAACTTCTTATGAACATTATTAATATAAATCTTCTCATTTTAGCTCATTAAGGCACTACATGTCTTTTTAAGAGAAATCCGGGAATTTAACCCAAGTATCACATACCGTAAACCGTTTTCGAAATAACTCCTTTTTATATAAAACTTCCAAGATACTAATATCCATAGTATCATGTCACAACCACTTTCAAAACAAGTCACAATTTTCCATTTAGAAAATATCCCAAGCTTCTAAATCAAGTGACTTCATTTCCTTTAAAACCTTAGGCCATTAATGCCCTAAAACAATTTACCTTCCACAAATTCAACTCATTTTCCCCTTGCTTATTTTATGTAAAGTAAACCCTTCTTTATTTACCTTTTTCCCAAACTAATATAACCAACTTCCCATAAAGCCGTTATATTAACATTTTACGTTAGTCAAACACATTTCCCTATGTCCAAGGGACTTATACCTTTAAAACGAAACAAGTATCATATACCTCAAAACAAGTGAAGATTATCAAATCTTGACATTATACCGTACTACATAGATACAACTACTCATGCTCAAAAGATAGGAAAGCTCTACATACCTCTTCGGTCAATCCACTTGTTAATTCCAACTATCGCACGTAATACGTCAACCTATAATGACCATAATACGTTTATTAACTTCTAGTTTCAAAGTAGAATATTTCCAAGTTCAAGGTTACTAATTCCTATGGAAAATTGGGCAGCATTTCCTTTATTTCTACTCACTTGCCACCTTTTCAAAGGCCGATTTTTAACACTCAAACGCCACATTTAAGGCCCAACATCCAAACCAACACAAAGGGGATTACACACCTAAACTTGGGTGTGTAAAATTGCCCATAAGTTATAACAATTAATCTTAACAAGTTTATGGTAATTTTTAGGCTACAACATGCTCACATAACCTCTTTAGCCAAATCCTTCATACCCAAACCACATTTCTTGCATGCAATGACTCTAAGAGCATTATTTACTACCAAAAGTTCTTTCTTCTTAACATGCAACACTAAAAACTAATTATAAAGGAAGAATCATTACCTTAGAGCTTTAGCCAAATTTTTCCAACAACTTGCTAGCTTCCTTTCCAAGAACACCACCACAACAACCTTCACAAGCTAGCCACAAGCTTCCTTCTTGTCTTTTCTTTTCAGATTTTTCCTAAGGCTAGAATATCTCTTGGAATTTTAGAGAGAAGAAGGAGCTTGAAATTTTTAAGAGAGAAGGAAGAGCTTTTGTCTAAGAGAGAGATGAAAGATGACCAAGTCTTCAAGACTTGGTCAATATAATGCATGCAAAATCAGATGGGGACACTTGTCACCCTCCCATGCCTTTTTAAAAGAAAAGATCGATTTTCCTAAGTTTTTCGCTAGATTTCGCCGGCGCGCATGACTCTGCGGACTCGGGCTTTCCGCGCGCGGCCAGTTCCGGCGCGCGGCTTTGATTCCTCGCCTTGGCGCGCGGCCTCGCCTCCGTGCCATGGCGAACTGGCCAAAAATTTTTGATTTCGAGTCCTAACTCCTTTCGCACGGCCCCATACGCACGGCCTGAACTACGGGGTATAACATCCTCCCCCCCTTAGAAACATTCGTCTCGAATGTTCCTTCTAGGCTTACTCAAATCACAATATCGACATAGACTCTCTTAACTATATTTTTTTCAAATAAAGACGCTCCACACGACCACAACAAAACTCAAGCATAATTACTAAATTTAAAGACCAACAATTTAGGAACGTGGGTTACCTGGAGGTATAGGGAATAAGTGAGGATATTTCTTCATCATGTCATCCTCTCGCTTCACGCCATCTCCTCTGTTCTCGCTCGCCATAAGACCTTGTGGAAGCCACATCCTTTGTCCGTGTCGCCTAACCGACGATCGAGTATCGCTATGGGACTCTCTCCATACGATAACTCCTCATTACACGAACCTCATGAATCGGATGTACTCTAGATGGGTCTCCAATACATTTACGCAACATAGACACATGAAACACTGGATGTACTGCCTCTAGATCGAACGGCAGATCCAACTCATAGGCAACCTTGCCTACCCTCCGGACAATCTGGTAAGGCCCAATGTACCTTGGGCTAAGTTTTCCCTTCTTCCTAAATCTCATCACGCCCTTCATGGGTGATACCTTCAGGAAAACCCAATCATGTACCTCAAACTCCAAGTGTCGACGCCGCTGATCTGCATACGACTTTGCCGACTGGCCGCTAATAACCGCTCCCGATAAGCTTCACCTTATCCATCGTCACGAACCAAGTCTGACCCGACTAACTGAACTTCTCCTACCTCGAACCAGCCTATCGGTGACCTGCACTTCCTCCCGTATAAGGCCTCATAAGGCGCCATCTGAATACTAGAATGGTACCTGTTGTTATAAGCATACTCCACAAGAAGTAAATGATCCTCCCAGCTACCCCTGAAATCAATAACACAAGCCCGCAACATATCCTCAAGTGTCTGGATAGTGCGCTCGCCCGTCCGCTACCGAGGGTGAAATGCGATCTTGAGACTCACCGTGTCCCTAATCCCTTCGAAAAGACCTCCGAAGTTAGCCGAGAACTGGCTCTCTATTCGATATAATCGACACCGGGACTCGCGCCTCACAATCTCTCTAATATATAATCTGGCATAGTCCTCAGCTGAGAACGTCGTTCTGACCGGAAGAAAATGGGCTGATTTCGTCAGCCTGTCGACAATCACCCAAATGGAATCATGATTCCTCTGAGTGGTAGGTTGCCCTGTAATAAAATCCATATTTATCACCTCCCACTTCCAAGTCGGAATATCAATAGCCTGCAATAGCCCACCGGGCTTTTGGTGCTCAATCTTGACCTGCTGACAATTAGGACACTGTGCAACAAAACATGCCACGTCCCTCTTCAGGCCATCCCACCAATACACACACCTGAGGTCATGGTACATCTTAGTCGACCCCGGGTGAATAGAATAACGAGCACTGTGTGCCTCCCCCAAAATCTGCTGACGAAGTCCTATCACATCGGGAACACACAATCGGCCCTCAAACCTTAGCACCCCATCAGGCGCTACCTCAAATAGACTCTTCTCTCTCTGAAGAGCGGCATCTCGATATCAAGACTAATCGGATCCTCATACTGTCGCCTCTTCACCTCCTCGACGATGGAAGACTCGGCAACCTCTCGAACCCGAACTACATCACTATAAGAATCAAACAAATGAACCCCAAGGCTCGCTAGCTGACGAATCTCTCGGACCATATCCTTTTTCCCCGGTGGTACATCGGATAGACTACCCATCGATCTGCGACTAAGGGCATCTGCAACTACATTGGCCTTCCCTGGGTGGTATAGAATATCGACATCATAATCCTTAAGCAGCTCCAACCACCGTCTCTGTCGCAAGTTCAGCTCCCTCTGGCTGAAGATATACTGGAGGCTCTTGTGGTCTGTGTAAATATCCACATGAACTCCATACAAATAGTGTCTCCAGATCTTCAAGGCATGAATCACTGCTGCCAACTCTAAGTCATGTGTGGGATAGTTCTTCTCATGCTTCCTAAGCTGTCGAGATGCGTAAGCTATAACTCTGCCGTGCTGCATCAGCACGCACCCAAGCCCGACACCTGACGCATCACAATAAACCACATAACCGTCCAAACCCTCAGGAAGAGTAAGAACTGGGGCGGTCGTCAATTTCTCCTTCAGTGACTGAAAACTCTCCTCACAAGCATCCGTCCACTGGAATATAACTGCTTTCTGAGTCAGCCTAGTCAAAGGCGCTGACATGGAAGCAAACTTCTCCACAAACCTCCGATAATAACCTGCAAGGCCCAAAAAGTTGCGCACCTCCGTCGGTGTAGTGGGTCTAGGCCAAGTCTTGACTGCCTCAATCTTTGCCAGACAACCCGAATACCATCGGCCCCGATAACATGCCCTAAGAAAGCCATCAAGCCTACCAAAACTCGCATTTCGAGAACTTGGCATACAATCGCCGGCCCCGAGGAGGACTCTAATACCATCCTCAAATGATCCGCATGTTCTCGCCTGCGCGAATAAATAAACCAGGATATCATCAATGAATACTATAACGAACATATCCAAGAATGGCTCGAACACCGGTTCATCAAATCCATGAACACCGCTGGGCGTTGTCAACCCGAAAGACATCACCCTAAACTCATAGTGCCCATACCGGTCCCGAATGCGCCTTCGATATCCGCCTCTCTAACTCGCACTGATGATAACCGTAACGCAGTCTATCTTGGAAAAACATCTCGCACCTGCAATCGTCAAACAAATCATCAATCCCGGGAGGGATATCTGCTTCTGATAGTTACCTTATTCACCGTCGTAATCAACACACATACGCAGCTGTTCCATCCTTCTACTTTACAAACAACACCGGGCGCTCCCTGTGGAGAAACACTAGCCCGATAAAGCCTTTCTCCAAAGAAATCTTTCACTGGTCCTTCAACTCTTTTAACTCGGCAGTGCCATTCAGTATGGCGGAATAGATATCGGTCGAGTGTCAGCGCCAAATCAATGCAAACTCAATCTCCTCTCGGGAGGATACCCTAAGCTCGTCTGGGAATACGCCCGAAACTCGCTAACAACCGAATGATCAAGGTCGGTATCTCTCGTGATCAAACACCAACCAAATGGTAAATATACCCTTTCCGCACCATCTTCCTAGCCTCGAGGTAAGAAATAAACCTACCCCGGCGATGCAAAGATTCCCTTTCCACTCGATCACCGGCCACCAGAAACCGAACCGCACTAGTCTCTCTCATACCCACATTGGCATAGCAAGACGCTAGCCAATCCATACCCATAATCACATCAAAGCACATATCCAACTCTATCAAGTCAGCTAGAGTCTGACGACTATCTATAGTCACCGGGCAAGCCTTATATACCCGCTCAGCTACCACCGAAGCACCTACCGGCGTAGCCACCTCAAAAGATTCTATGGACTCGGGCTCTATCCCTATTCTACCAAAGAATATGAGGAGATATATAGGACAAGGTAGAACTGGATCTATCAAAGCATATACATCACAACAAGAAACCAATAATGTACTGGCGACATCGGTGACGCCTCGGTCCTGACGACTGGACATAGCATAGATGCGGTTCTGAGGACCGCTGGAACTAGAACCCCTGCCATGACCCCTGCCGCGGCCTGCTGGCCCATGAACACCCTGCCCTCCGGGGCGCATTGCCACCGAAGACGAAGATCCACCACGGACTACGGTCCGAGCCATCATATTCCCGCCGCTCGGTCGGACAATCTCTCTCAAATGGCCTCGCCGCCGCAAGAATAACAAGCTCCTGGAGAAACACGGCAACCCTCATAATGGCAATCGCCACATCGACCACACCGAGGTATAGGTGGCCTTATTCGACGGAACTCGTCCTCGGGAACCCGGCCACGAACCCCGTCCCGCTCTCGAATACTCGCACGCCCCAAGATGGTGGAGCGCCTGACCGTGGTGCAAATTTGGTCTGCTGGGGTTGTCTACCCTAAAACTACCAGAGGACCTGCTGTCCCCGCCTCTTCGCTGATACTCACAATCCGTCGGCCCTGCGTTCACACCTGCAAGTGCATATGCTCAAGAGCTACTCCGTGCAACTCGGCCAAGTGATCATCGAGTCTGTGACATAGCGGTGCACCGCCGTCCTCCATGCGCTACCAAAGCGGGCACATACCGAGCCAACGAGTCAAACTCCACGTTGTACTCCCGACCGTGCGCCACTCGCCTCGATGTCAAAAATCTATCGGCCCGAGCCTCTCATCTCGCGGAGGCAAGAAATGGCCATAACGCCTCGAGAACTCGTCCCAAATACTGGAAGCGCATGCTCCCCGACGCTTCCATGAATCATACCGCCAATCTGCGGTGTCCCGCAGCCGACGCGAACCTAGTACCACCGACTCGATCTCAAGCCCGATCACCTCACGATCCGTCAGAATCGCTTGGATAAACTCCCGAGGATCATCTCGTGCCTCGACCCATAAAACTCGTGGGCATAACTCAAAGTCCTCGGTCTCATAGCTACTTGACTCTACTGCATACTACGAATCGGCTGTCTCCACTTATCTCACGTTCGCCACGATCCCGCCGAATCGGGCCATCTCTTGTAGCCCATATCATTCGCCTCGCCGCTGGATCGAGGCTCGTGTACCGCGTCTCGTGAGCCGCCGCCGGACTCGCTGGGTTGGCGACGTTGTAGAACTCGCCGTCCGAAATACCTCATCTGGTAAGGATTGGGCCTGTGCCCTGGTAACCCTCGGTGCCCTACTAGTAGTTCTCATCGCTTTGCCCTTCTCGGGCCGCGGTTGCCTGCGTGGAGGCATAATCGATACAGAAAATACGTCGAGGAAATTCAACCTATAACACACTCTATTGCACGATCTTAGAGTGAAAGAATGGAAACCAATCCTAAATATCCTGCAGCCTCCTGATTATAGATGTGGTGCACAACACACCGATAATCAAGACTCTACTAGATACGGCCTGTAGACCCTTTCCGAGGATTAACTGCTCTGATACCACTTTTGTCACGACCCGACTCCGGATCCGTGACCGGTGCCTTAACCCGGGCACCCTTGTGACACATCATCAGAGAAAACCAACGGAATATAAACTCACAATAAACAACTATAATGATATAAAATAGTCTAGCCCAAAATGGCTACCCCAAAAGTGCATAAAACCGAACAGTTACATCCTTAAATAAACCAAGTTATGACAAGACTACAAGCCTCTAAGAAGGAGTAACACTATGACGACAGGCCCCGCCATGCCCCGAATGTACAAAACATCAACAACACGTGGAGAACCATACCAAAAGTCGAGCCTCCAAGAAATGGAGCTCCCGACACTGAGTAAAAGATCCTAGGAATGAGGATCTACCACCGCTTCCTTACCTGCAGATTGAACGCGGCCGAGGAAGGGTCGACACAACGTACCAAGTATGTAAAACTGGAAAATACTGTAGTAATATCATAAGTCCAAAATACACGGAAGTTATAGATCAAAATCAAATTAGGTTGCACTGTGCCTTACTAACAATGAGAGTAACAAGTATAAGTATAATACTGCATAAAAATAGGAGGCTCATGATCAAAACAGGATCTCTCGCCCGTAGTATCATTAAGCAATCCTACTCTGGATCGTTCACCCGCATGGATCCTGTGGATCCGCATAAGGCCATCCGCCTCGCATGGGACTATTTCACCCGCATGGGACTATTTCACCCGCATGGATCCTGTGGACCCGCATGGGACTATTTCACCCGCATGGACCCAATGGGCCCGCATGAGTACAAGCGCCGCACTCGCATCATGGGTAGCAAATCCATGGAATACGCAGTAATAACAATGATAATACATAAATCAACACAATCGGCTAGTATACATAACATAAGCGCTACCGGCTTATCAGAATACTCAGTGATAACAATAATAATACATAAATCAAAGACAACCATTAGTATACATAACATAAGCGCTACCGGCTTATCATAACATAAACAAGATAAGAAATCTTCTAACTTCTTATGAACATTATTAATATAAATCCTCTCATTTTAGCTCATTAAGGCACTACATGTCTTTTTAAGAGAAATCCGGGAATTTAACCCAAGTATCACATACCGTAAACCTTTTTCGAAATGACTCCTTTTTATATAAAACTTCCAAGATACTAATATCCATAGTATCATGTCACAACCACTTTCAAAACAAGTCACAATTTTCCATTTAGAAAATATCTCAAGCTTCTAAATCAAGTGACTTCATTTCCTTTAAAACCTTAGGCCATTAATGCCCTAAAACAATTTACCTTCCACAAATTCAACTCATTTTCCCCTTGCTTATTTTATGTAAAGTAAACCCTTCTTTATTTACCTTTTTCCCAAACTAATATAACCAACTTCCCATAAAGCCGTTATATTAACATTTTACGTTAGTCAAACACACTTCCCTATGTCCAAGGGACTTATACATTTAAAACGAAACAAGTATCATATACCTCAAAACAAGTGAAGATTATCAAATCTTGTACGTATACCGTACTACATAGATACAACTACTCATGCTCAAAAGATAGGAAAGCTCTACATACCTCTTCGGTCAATCCACTTATTAATTCCAACTATCGCATGTAATACGTCAACCTATAATGACCATAATACGTTTATTAACTTCTAGTTTCAAAGTAGAATATTTCCAAGTTCAAGGTTACTAATTCCTATGGAAAATTGGGCAGCATTTCCTTTATTTCTACTCACTTGCCACCTTTTCAAAGGTCGATTTTTAACACTCAAACACCACATTTAAGGCCCAACATCCAAACCAACACAAAGAGGATTACACACCTAAATTTGGGTGTGTAAAATTCTGCCCCATAAGTTATAACAATTAATCTTAACAAGTTTAAGGTAATTTTTAGGCTACAACATGCTCACATAACCTCTTTAGCCAAATCCTTCATAATCAAACCACATTTCTTGCATGCAATGACTCTAAGAGCATTATTTACTACCACAAGTTCTTTCTTCTTAACATGCAACACTAAAAACTAATTATAAAGGAAGAATCATTACCTTAGAGCTTTAGCCAAATTTTTCCAACAACTTGCTAGCTTCCTTTCCAAGAACACCACCACAACAACCTTCACAAGCTAGCCACAAGCTTCCTTCTTGCCTTTTCTTTTCAGATTTTTCCTAAGGCTAGAATATCTCTTGGAATTTTAGAGAGAATGAGGAGCTTGAAATTTTTAAGAGAGAAGGAAGAGCTTTTGTCTAAGAGAGAGATGAAAGATGACCAAGTCTTCAAGACTTGGTCAATATAATGCATGCAAAATCAGATGGGGGGGACACTTGTCACCCTCCCATGGCCTTTTTAAAAGAAAAGATCAGATTTTCCTAAGTTTTTCCGCCAGATTTCCCGCCTCGGCGCCGCAACTTCTGCGGACTCTCGGAACTTCCGGCGCCGCGGCCCTGATTCCCGGCGCCGCGGCCCTGAATTCCCCGCCTTGGCGCCGCGGCCCTGCCTCCGGCGCCGCGGCGCTGAGGCCCCTGACCGAAATTTTCTGATTTCGAGTCCTAACTCCTTTCGCACGGCCCCATACGCACGGCCTGAACCACGGGGTATAACATTTAACTTGTTAATGAGAACGTGGTTCTCCTACTCGGGGGAATAGGGTAGGTGCCATCACGACTCGTGATTTGGGTCGTGACAGTTCTGGACCATGCTAAGGATGACTGGCTTGATCTCAAAGTTGTTTGCCCCTATTGCTGGGAGCCTGATGCATGTCTATGTACCAGTAACCGTGGGCAGAACATAGTCCCCCAAGCTTCTTTCCGCTGGAACTTGGACTGGCTCCCCTGTATTTTCAGGACCCTCATTGTTCGCCCCATTCTGATTCGATTGGTTTTCCATGGTCACTGAATCAGATATCCTCTTGTTTCGCCTATTCTGCTTGCAAGTTTTTTCAATTTCAGGGTTAAAATGAACAAGTGTGTCTGCTCCCCTTCTTCTTCGCATACACTAAATCCCTTAAATAGACCAAAATCAACAAATAAATCAAGGCAACAGGGTTCTAATAGTAAAAATAAAAATAAAAAATAAAGCCAAAGTAGAAATAAAAATATATGGTTCGATATTAGAAGTACGCCAGTCCCCAGCAACGGTGCCAAAAACTTATTAGCGATTTTACAAATGCTCACGCAAGTGTACGTATCGTTACAAGTAATATATTCTGGTAAGACCGAATACCGTCCTCACAGACTGGTTATCAAGTACCGATTATCTAAGCTTTATTTTCTATTTGGTGAACGTTAATTTGTTTGTATTTTTATCTAATAACTAAGACTAAGTAATTGTAGAAAATAAACTAATTATGATAATACTTTGGTTTAAATCAGTTATGAAGGAATTAAGACTTCCAATATCCTCAACTATCCTCTTTTTTCAATCCCTAATGCAACTATAATGACTTCTTCTTCTACGTTAAGATAGCGGTTAACTAGACTGTCTTATATTCCGGTTAGGATATATAATCGCTCAACCCCAGTGCATAACCCTTCTATATTTCTATGATAGAATTTACCACATAGGAGGATTAAGAACAATAAACTATAATGCCACACAAGTATCGGAGTACTTTCGTCCGCGATTTTAACCTATGTCTATTCAATTACAGCATATCCAAATCTCTCTTCTCAGTTCTTGATTCGAAATCATATAGATTATGATAATTAATGGTCAGTTAACTATCAAACATTCATACCAATATTGAATAAATTTTAATCAAGTGAAGAAGAAATCAAACTAATGCATTAATTCATGAATTAGAAGTTCAAGCGATTCAATAGGAAAGCCCTAATTAAGTAATTAGCTCCTAAACATTGTCATGTCAAGAACTAATACAAACCAGCATATCAAATAAATAAAAGAAAAGAAAAAGAACTTGAATCAAAGTTGTCTTCAATCTTGTGTTGTAGCCTCCTTCTTATCCTCTAAAGTAGAATAGAAAATATGTACAAGATGCCCTCTTTAGGTCGGGGTTTTAGGGATTTATAGTCTTGAGAAAAATCATGTTTTGGACCCTTTTGCCCTTCGAAAATCGACCCAGAAAATTAAAAATCCCATCGCCAGATCGCTGCCGAAAATCGTGATCCTCTCTCGAATATTAGGCATCATGCATTCAGACACGCATGGTGCCAGTGGCTTCCCATTCTAGATTTTCCTATTTTTCGTTATTTTCTCGTCCGGACTTCGTCTGATTTCTTCTATGCTTCCCGGGACTTCCTACGCTTCATTTCTTGGTCCTTTTAGTGTGCAATTCCATCTAAATCAAGCTCATTCTATCATGTTTTTACCATTTCTCCATTTAGGACCGCTGTGACTCAAAAGAAAGAAAAACATACATAATATTGTACTAAACACAAACGAAATGAGTAAAATACTAACTAAAAATGACTCAAAAAGTGTATATAAAATATGCCTATCAAACCCCCAAACTTAACATTTACTCGCTCTCGAGTAAAGCAAAAATAAAAACGAAAACAAAACAAAGAAGACTCTATGAAATGGATCAAGTAGCTATAGCAATGCTTCTTCAAAATCATGGATGAAAGATAGGATAATATGTTAGAACATATATAGCATGAATAATCAGCAATCTATAATTTCAAGTTAGATATTTCGCAAATTCACTTAGATCATGGTCAATGGAAATACAAACACCTAACCTATGCATGTCAATTTCATTCCATCTTTCCCAAAATGCTATAGACATGTTTACTTGTTATTCTCCAATAATCATAGACATACACATTAAAGATCATCAGGACTTTCAAGGGTTGTAATGTAGGTTTAGGCAAAAGTAGGTAAAAATAGGCATTTAAGCTCAATTACGTACCATAA
Organism: Przewalskia tangutica; assembly: GCA_029844215.1. Classification (NCBI taxonomy): domain Eukaryota; kingdom Viridiplantae; phylum Streptophyta; class Magnoliopsida; order Solanales; family Solanaceae; genus Przewalskia; species Przewalskia tangutica. The sequence continues at coordinate 134,213,860 of CM056718.1, read as the reverse complement.
ACTTTTTTCATTCAACTCATTTTCCTTCTTTTTGATTTCCTTTTTAATCTCATACCTATTTTTCCCCTCTTTTATTTTGAGAGAATGAGATACATTATAAACGACATGTACCCCTAAACTTAGGCTTTTGCATATTCTTCATTGGGGTGCATCAAATTTTTCAATTCTCTTTTTATTTCTTTTTCAACACTTTTCATCCCACTAACTTTCAATTATCACTTATGGCACAAACAGGGAATCATAGGATGTCAAACAAAGATCTTATTTTAGGCTCAAATAGGCTGACTAGTGATACAATTCATGTCAGGGTAGGTAATGAATGATCAGAAGGGCTATCAAAGAAACGCCTGAATCATCTCCCTAAACATGTACATCTCAACTATTTCGCCTCAAATAACAAACAAATAAATTTTCTAGACATTTTTCATCTTTTCTTTCCATAACTGACACACATAGGCTAAGCATAAATATCCCAAAGAATTATATGTCATGAATTTTTTGCATATCTAACTTAAGCACACAGGTTGTCTCTTTTAATTCTATTACATTATCCCACTTTATCCACTCAATATCTTTAGTAACTACAACATGCTTGATCCATAAAAAAAATTATGACTCAAAGACACATGGAACAACATAAAGACAAATCTCAAAAATTGACACTCAAAACAAACTAAGATCCCCCCCCCCCCCCCACTTAAACGACACATTGTCCCTAATGTATGAAGACTAAAAATAAGGGACAACTTACTGACACAACACATCGATCATAACGGAGGTATGGGATGAGATTCTGGAAATTGCACATCTTTTGGGCTCTCTGAAGTTTCAGCGCTTTTGATTCTTTCCCCCTTAGGGTCAGTCCCTAGTCCACCTGCTATCAAAACATAAGATAAAACCCAAAAACGTGAGACTGTTCAAGATAAAATAAAACAAACTAAAACAAAAATTAAAATAACATAATAAAAACATTGGGTTGCCTCCCAACAAGCGCTGTCTTTAACGTCTTTTAGCCGAACGCAATTAATCCTTACTAGTGCTCAGTGGATCTTTTTTGCGAACGGCTTGCAATTCGCACAGTTATGGTTGCATGTCTCACTCCACCTACATCAATTTCACAAAACAAGAGCCTCAGATCTAAGATTATTCCCCAATTACACAAGGCAGGCTTGTCTTCTAAGCTCTTTGTAATGTAGGGATCAGTGAAACTCCCTACATCTTTCAACTTTTGGGGGTGCCCTTGAGTGTATGGACTTTCTGGTTGGGGCTCATCAATGATAGTTGGTGGTGTCTTTTCTGCAACGGGTATAGAAAAGAGAGGTTCTAAGGAATCCAAAAAGGTGAACAATTGAATCTCAGTAACCTATCTTTTCTCTACACCAACTATCTCTCTCAATTCCTCATTATTCTCAACAGCTTGTTGTGGTTCAGGTTCTTCATTCTTCTCATCACTCCCCACAACTGTGTCGCTAGGCAGATTTTCTTGCAGTACATTGATCACCATATCCATCAGCTGCCCTATTTGTGTCTCCAAATTTTTGACGGACACCCTTGTGTCTGCCATAAACTGAGCATGACACTTGGTGAGTGTGAGTATGCCTGCCTGCAACTCATTTTGATCTTCCTGTGGAAGCTGTGGCTTAGGCTGTTGTTGATGATTCCACTGCCCCTGATAGTAGTAGTAGTTCATTTGTTTTTCAACTTTACCTACAAAATAAGAAAAAGCAACAAAAAGTGATAAAAGAATGCTCGCATAACAAGTTAGAAACTTGTTCCTGGAGCAACCAAATTAGAAATAAAATAACATAACCGAATATATACAAACCAAATTAGAATTAAGATTAGATAATTCGATATTGAAAGTATGTCAGTCCCCGGCAACGACGCCAAAAACTTGTTAGGACCTTGTCCAATTGCTCACGCAAGTGTACGTATCGTTCACAAGTAATATAGTATGTAAGACTGAGTTTATCGTCCACAAAGACTGGTTTCTAATTACCGTTCATCCATTTTATGTTATCTATTTGACAATCGATAATTGAGTTGGGTTTTTGTTTAACCATTAGAATAATTACAAGAATTAACTAAACTATTGAAGTTGTAATCAGTTATGTAGGAATTAGGCTTCCAAAATCCTCGACTATCCACTCTATTCAATCCTTAATGCGACTAGAATGACTTCTTCTACGTTAAGATAGCGGTTAACTAGACTGTCTTATATTCCGGTTAGGATATATAATCACTCAACCCCAGTGTAGAACCCTTCTATATTTCTATGATAAGATTTACCACATAGGAGGATTAAGAACAGTAACCTATAATGCTACACAAGTATCGGGGTACTTTCGTCCGCAATTTTAACCTATGTCTATTCAATTACAACATATCCAAATCTCTCCTCTCGGTTCTTGATTTGAAATCATATAGATTATGATTATTAGTGATCAATTAACTATCAAACATTCATACCAAATACCAACATAAACTGAATTGCAAAGAAAAGAAAGAAAAAATACTGTGAACTAAAGTCTCCAATTGTAGCTTCAAATATGCCCTGAGTTGTATTGTGTGATATAATGAACAACCTCCCTAACTAGACTAATCCCTAGGGCTTAAGTATGTTGCAAATTTCGTGCCTTATGGACCCTTCTGCCCTTGGCCAATTCTATTTATGTTACACCCCGTAGTTCCAGGACATGTGTTTACGAGGATAGACGCGAGAACACAAGACTTGAAAATTTGTACGAAAGAAAGAATTGTTTTTCCGAAGGAAAAATCTTCCGAACTTTGGAAAGAAAAAATGTCCGTTGATGAGAATTAGATTCTCAAAATGCATTATTTGAGGAGTATGAAATTTATTAACATTGTGGAAATTTATTTACGAATTTGGTCACGTAGGGCCCACCCGAGAAATTTTACGTTTTGTGGGACCCACGTGAATTGCGAAATTTTATAGACGAATGGGAGGGCGACACATGTCACCCCCACATGGGCTTGTTCGAAATGGACCAAGGGTATTATGGTCAATGACCAAGGTAGAAGATCAAGTCTTGAAGTCTAGCTTGACATAATTGACTAAGTCAACTTTCCCACTTGACTAGATATTAAATTTTCTTCATCCAAACCCCACAGGTGTTATAATATTGACCCTCCATTGTGTTATATATACTACACTAGTGGCAAGACAAGCTCCCAACACTTAGAAAAATTTCAAGACCTTGTTCTTTCATTAAGGTGCTCTCGGGTTTGAGTTTTTCCCACACATTTTTTTTCCGTTTGTGGTTCATTACTCACCATACTTTAACCCAAGGTCCCTAAGTGTATTATAAGGATATCTCAATAGAAATATTCCGGAAAAACGACGTTTTTACGTTAGTCGCAAGGCGAAAACCTAAGGTGTTCTTCAACTTTGAAGTTGGAAATGGAGGGGAAGTTTTGTGTGAACTTCTAAGGGCTTCAAATAGCGGATTGGAGCGTGAAGGAAAGGAGCTAAGATTGCTAAGGAGCGACTTTGAATCTTGGAATTTTATAAGGGCTTATAAAGGTAACAATCTTGTCGTTTTAGTGATTAAAGATTACTTATTGTTGTAGTTATGGATATAAACAAGCATGAGATGTATATAATGAAGTTTGATAAGTGTTACGGATATTGGAACCACTAATCCGAAACTAGCATGCTTAGCCTTTGAGATTACAATTCAATTTGGTTATTAGTTTAGTCGTCGCATGTTATATAAAGAAGGAATTGTAGTTGTTAAAGTTGTTTACGACTATATAACATGTTAGATTTAACAACTTGGATTGAAAAGGAATTGGAAAGGACTTTGTATTGTTGTACATGTTAGCCGAGAATGGCTTTGGATATTGAACTACTTGATATTAATTGTGGGGCAGAATTTTACACGTATTGTAAGGCGTGTAATCCCCTTTGATTGGTTGATGTGTTGAGCCTTAAATATGGCATGTTGGTTATTGATTTCGGGCCTTGAAAAATGTGGAAAAGTACGTAGAAACAAAGGAAGTGTTGCCCGATTTTCCGTAGAATAAGAGACCTTATACTTAGTATCATTCTACGTTAGAAACTAGAAGTTGATAGTCGTGTTGTGGCCATTATAGGTTGACAATTCTACGTGCGGCGTATTCGACTTAGCTTGTGGATTAAGTCGAAAAGGTATGTGAACCATATCTTCTTCTTCTAGCATGATTCCTTATGGTAAAGAAAGTAAAGCATACTCCTTAAATGATCCACTCCTTGATTTTACTTGGATTGCCTAATATAGAAGTTGTTCTATATACTTCCTTCATTGTACTTTGGATGTTTAAATTGGAAGTTGTTGTAGTCCATTCCCTTGATGAAATTTGGATTTTCAAAAGTGAAAGTGTTTTACTTGAAGTACTTAGAGTCTTAAAAATGAAGTGATTCCTAATCTCTTGGATAGTACTTTAGTTCCAAAACCTAAAGGTCGTTATAACGGCTTTAGGGGAGTCAAAGGAGTGATTTACTTAATTGAGTTAAAAGAGGAGAAATGACATGATTTAAAGAGAAGTAACTTGTTTTAAAGGTGTGAGTTACTTGGGATTTAAGAGTAGAAGCAACTTGATTTCTAAAGTTAAGAAACTTGATTTCTAAAGTTAAGAGACTTGAAGTATTTTGAAAGTTATGTAACTTGATTTGAAAGTATATGATACTTGGTTTTAAAAGTATAAGTCTCTTGGTTATAAAAATAATGAATTTGTCTAAAACCATAAAGAGTTATAATGGCTTTATGGGAAGTTAGTTATAACGACTTTATGGAAGGTTAAGAGAGTTGTCTATTTTGATTGATAGGCATGTGTTGCCTAGGTTGTGAAATTAGAAGTTACTTGGTTTCAAAGTCTTGAAATAAATTCCTAAAGGTGTAGTAACTTAATTTGAAAAATAGACATGTCTTGATACTACGGGTGTTAGTATCTTGGGGTTTTATATAAAAAAGAGTCTTTTGAAATGAATGAAAGTACGTAGTACTTTGGGTTAAATTTCCAGATTTTTATGTGAAACGAAAGTGCCTTTAGTTTATAAAATGAAATTCATTTTTGTATGATAATGAAAGTCTAAAGATTTTATGAACTTGTCTATGCTTGCTTGTGATAGCCTTTGAGGGCAAAGTATTATATTTTTACGCTGCCGTGACTCTCAGTTGGAGGGCCGGCTTTCTTGTTGTGAATTTACTTGGACGTACCGACAATGATGGGGGATTCCACGGGTATGCTTCCATTGTGATGGATCCATGGACATTCTTATACGATGGATGATTCCGGGGCATGCGACCATGATGCGGGTTAAATCCCCGGGTGATATTGTTATTCCATGGACTAGCTTTCCATGAGGTTTAGTGACACAGGATGGATCTGGTAGCTAGCTTTCGTACTTGCCTGGCCGATTCCGACGCAGCCGGATCCGTAGTTGGCTTTCGACTTGCCCGGCCGATTCTATGGCACAGTTGGTACGGTAGACTCTGGTAGATGGCTTTCGTACTTGCCCCGGTCATATCTCGTGACGCAGGATGGATCTGGTAGTTGACTTTCGTACTTCTGCCGATTGTCGACGCAGTCGATCTGGTAGTTGGCTTTCGTACTTGCCCCGATTAGTTTTATTATGCAGGCTGGATCTGGTGGTTCGCTTTCCTACTTGGCCCGTACAGTTCTTATGACACATGTGGGACCTGGTGTTCATGTATATATATTAGTGTTATATTATGTCATGGACTGCCGGCAGTGAGGAAGGAATTCCACGGGCATGATTGATATTATGGGCGTGAGACCCATGGTTATATTTGAGTAATGACTTTGAGGGCATGTGTCCCTGAGTTGACATGATTGCTTATATATATTGTGTACTGTAGTTTGGTTATCATACATGTCTCCTATTTTATTTAGACTGTTATGATTTCATTACAGTATTTTCAGTTTCACATACTTGGTACATATTTCGTACTGACCTCCTTCGGGGGGCTGCGTTCATGCCGTAGGTTGAGGTACATAGCTTGCTGATCCTCATTCTTAGGATCACTGTTCAGCTGGTTGGAAAGCTCCATTATTTCGGAGGCTTTGTATTTTGGTACAGTTCCCTGAGGTTGTAGATTTTTGTACATTCAGGGGTATGGCGGGGCCCTGTCCCGTCACAGTTGTTACGTCAAACTCTTAGATGTCTGTAGTCATATCTTGTGGGTCGCCTTGAAAAAAAAGAGGTAACTGCTTTTGGATTTATGTATATTTATATATATCCAGGGAGGTGGCCTTATCGACTAACCTGTTATTTATTTCTTATTTAGTTTATATATGTTTCGCTGATTATCTCTGATGTATACCAAAGTGCGCCCAGTAGGCACGATCGGCCCGGGATCGGGTCGTGACAACGTGGTATCAGAGCAGTTAGTCCTCGGAAAGTGTCTACAGACCGTGTCTAGTAGAGTCTTGATTATCGGTGTGTTGTGCACCACATCTATAATCAGGAGGCTACAAGACATTTAGGATTGGTTTTCATTCTTCTCACTCTGAGATCGTGCGATAGAGTTGTGTTGTTAGGGTCGTCTCTCCCTAACGAGTTATGTTGATTGCAGCTACGAGAAAAGAAGCAGTGACCCAGGAAGGATTATGTGGATTGCGTATCCAGGTTGGTAGTAATTGTTGTATAGTTGGTATAATGGCGTACAACTATACAGATTTATGTATGAGGGTCATATATGGGTTGCCTAGAATGATTTTAGATTATCAAGAGTTGGTAAGGACTAACTAGATACCGGGAAGGTATTAAACAACTTAATGAATTCTCATCAAGGTTTTTGTGCTAATTTGATATAATTAGGAAATGATGAGCTGTCTGATAGGGTAATGAATCCTTAATAAGTCATGTTAAGGTACTTGATGGAAGACTATATGGATAGATTAAGCTACGTGGTATGCGTAAGATAATTGTACGAATGAGATCCGTATGGAGTAGGTAATGGTTATTGTGATCAAGACAACACGATTATGGTATTATGAGAAGTTATTGTACCCGTTTACGGGAGGACTGATAAGGTAGGCTTGGTGCATGGAAATTGCGAGCCTAAGAATATTGATAATCGTCAAGACCTTAGGTATATAAGGCCTTCTCGGGCAAAAAGATTTAATTCAGACTAAGGGTAAGAGTTAAGTACGACGGTGGGTCGGGTTGAGGACCTATTACGGGTCTCCCCATAGCTTGAAATGGAGTGAGATCAGTTGGTAGTAGTCCCGCTACGTGACAGGGTCACGAGGGTGCAAGACTCAAGTCTAGTTAATTGTTTTACGGGTTCGTGGACGCGTTCCACCGGAACCAGGTCGTGAAAGCCGGAAATGGCCTTATATGGTTCGATTTAGTAAACTCCAAAGATCGGAGGCCAGAATCAGTATGGAGGTTATGTACGTATACTAGTATGAGCTGGAAGTACGGAAAAAGTACGACCAGTAAGAAAGAGAGCAACCAAGTGTACAGGAATAGAGCCTGAATCCATAAGAACCTTTCAAGGTAACTACACCCGTGAGTGTTTGGGTGGTAGCTGAGCGGGTATATGAGATTTTCCCGGTGATGATACAGTCGTCAGACCCTAGAAGACCTAGTAGAGCTAAATACGACAGACTTTGAGGTCATTATGAGTATGGACTAGTTGGCTTCGTGGGTGCCAAGGTTGACTGTAGAGAGAGGTTGGTTCGATTCCAGTTTCCCGGTGAGCCGGTTATCGATAGGGAAGGAAAGGAAGTGCTAGTAATATGTAAATTATTCCTTCATTCTTTGGCATGAAATTGTGGAGTCTATGTGACTTATTTTATTGAAATGATTGATTTGAATTTGAACGTTAAGAGACGGAGATAAGAACGTACGATTATTGAAACGATTATTGAAGGATTTTATGTTAAGTGCCTTTGGAGGTACTTGGAATTGGTTTAGTGTGGCGGTCAGGGCCACGACATTCCAAATAATTTCAGGAAAATGCGAAAGGCAAGAATAAGAAAAGTATGAGTGTTGCCTGTGGAAAACAGAAGACATCGCTGGTAGGTTTTGAAAATCTATACGACTATAAGGTGGCGCTTGATGATCAATATTATTAAAGGGGGATAAGCTCTCTCCCCCACATAAAAGGATAGTTTTACGTACTATGGGGTTATGTGTACCCAGGTTATTAGGCGATGGATGTGAGACAGGTAAGATCTTCAGTGTCGTCATGTCATAGGTTACAGTTTTAGATAACCGTGGGAAAAGTATTATGTAGAGGCGATTGAGGATTATGCGAGATTATATGTCAGGAAAATTATGAGACTGCATGGGGTTCCTATATTTATTTATGACAAACAGATGAGCCCAGTTTACGGCTAGCTTCTGAGGGTTTTTCCAGAAGGGATCGGGGACACAGGTGAGTCTCAGTGTTGCATTTCACCCTCAGACCGACGGATAGGCAGGGCATGTTATCCAGACCCTTGAGAATAGGTTGCGGGCCTGTGTTTTTTATTTCAGGGGTAGCGGGGAAGATCTTTTGCCTCTCGATAGGTTGCGTATAATACCCGTTACCATTCTAGTATTCAGATGGCCCTGTATGAGGCTTTGTATGAAAGAAAGTGTAGAATCGCCGATTGGTTGGTTCCACGTAGGCGAGGTTCAGATAATTGGCCCAGACTTGATTCAGCGAGCTGTGGATAAGGCGAAGCTTATCCAAGAAAGATTATTAGTAAGCTCAGAGTCAGCAAAAACTTTATGCAGATGAACGACGTCGACACTTGGAGTTCAGGTTGACGTTTTAGTATAAGTATTGTTATGTGGCCGTGTGTGGCATATTTTGTATGAAGGGTGTAGTAAAAGGAGACTATGTCGCTATCTAATTAGATTGGACTCCGAAAGAACATTCGGGGATGAATGTTTCTAAGGGGGGAAGAATGTTACACCCCGTAGTTCCAGGACATGTGTTTACGAGGATAGACGCGAGAACACAAGACTTGAAAATTGATACGAAAGAAAGAATTGTTTTTCCGAAGAAAAATCTTTCGAACTTCGGAAAGGAAAAATGTTCGTTGATGAGAATTAGATTCTCAAAATGCATTATTTGAGGAGTATGAAATTTATTAACATTGTGGAAATTTATTTACGGATTTGGTCACGTAGGGCCCACCCGGGAAATTTTACGTTTTGTGGGACCCACGTGGGTTACAAAATTTTATGGACGAATGGGAGGGTGACATGTGTCACCCCCCCCCCCCACATGGGCTTGTTCGAAATGGACCAAGGGTATTATGGTCAATGACCAAGGTAGATGATCAAGTCTTGAAGCCTAACTTGAGATAATTAACTAAGTCAACTTGCCCACTTGACTAGATATAAATCTTCTTCATCCAAACCCCACAAGTGTTATAATCTTGACCCTCCATTGTGTTATATATACTACACTAGTAGCAAGACAAGCTCCCAACACTTAGAAAAATTTCAAGACCTTGTTCTTTCATTAAGGTGCTCTCGGGTTTGAGTTTTTCCCACACAATTTTTTTTCGTTTGTGGTTCATTACTCACCATACTTTAACCCAAGGTCCCTAAGCGTATTATAAGGATATCTCAATAGAAAGATCCCGGAAAAATGATGTTTTTACGTTAGTCGCAAGGCGAAAACCTAAGGTGTTCTTCAACTTTGAAGTTGGAAATGGATGGGAAGTTGTGTGTGAACTTCTAAGGGCTTCAAATAGCGGATTGGAGCGTGAAGGAAAGGAGCTAAAATTGCTAAGGAGCGACTTTGAATCTTGGAATTTTATAAGGGCTTATCAAGGTAACAATCTTGTCGTTTTAGTGATTAAAGATAAGTTATTGTTATAGTTATGGATATAAACAAGCATGAGATGTATATATTGAAGTTTGATAAGTGTTTCGGATATTGGAACCACTAATCCGAAACTAGCATGATTAGCCTTTGAGATTACAATTCAATTTGGTTATTAGTTTAGTCGTCGCATGTTATATAAAGAAGGAATTGTAGTTGTTAAAGTTGTTTACGACTATAACATGTTAGACTTAACAACTTGGATTGAAAAAGAATTGGAAAGGACTTTGTGTTGTTGTACATGTTAGCCGAGAATGGCTTTGGATATTGAACTACTTGGTATTAATTGTAGGACAGAATTTTACACGTATTGTAAGGCGTGTAATCCCCTTTGATTGGTTGATGTGTTGAGCCTTAAATGTGGCATGTTGGTTATTGATTTCGGGCCTTGAAAAAGGTGGAAAAGTACGTAGAAACAAAGGAAGTGCTGCCCGATTTTCCATAGAATAAGAGAACTTATACTTAGTATCATTCTACTTTAGAAACTAGAAGTTGATAGTCGTGTTGTGGCCATTATAGGTTGACAATTTTACGTGCGGCGTATTCGACTTAGCTTGTGGATTAAGACGAAAAGGTATGTGAACCATCTCTTCTTCTTCTAGCATGATTCCTTATGGTAAAGAAAGTAAATCCTACTCCTTAAATGATCCACTCCTTGATTTTACTTGGATTGCCTAATATAGAAGTTGTTCTATATACTTCATTCATTGTACTTTAGATGTTTAAATTGGAAGTTGTTGTAGTCCATTCCCTTGATGAAATTTGGATTTTCAAAAGTGAAAGTGTTTTACTTGAAGTACTTAGAGTCTTAAAAGGGAAGTGGTTCCTAATCTCTTGGATAGTGCCTTAGTTCCAAAACCTAAAGGTCGTTATAACGGTGTTAGGGGAGTCAAAGGAGTGATTTACTTAATTGAGTTAAAAGAGAAGAAATGACATGATTTAAAGAGAAGTAACTTGTTTTAAAGGTGTGAGTTACTTGGGATTTAAGAGTAGAAGCAACTTGATTTCTAAAGTTAAGAAACTTGACTTCTAAAGTTAAGAGACTTGAAGTATTTTGAAAGTTATGTAATTTGATTTGAAAGTATATGATACTTGGTTTTAAAAGTATAAGTCTCTTGGTTATAAAAAGAATGAATTTGTCTAAAACCATAAAGAGTTATAACGGCTTTATGGAAGGTTAAGAGAGTTGTCTATTTTGATTGATTGGCATGAGTTGCCTAGGTTGTGAAATTAGTAGTTACTTGGTTTCTAGGCTGGTTCTGGTTGTTGGCTTTCGTACTTGCCCCGTCGGCATGGCACGATTGGTAGATTCAGTAGATGGCTTTCGCGACTTGCCGGCCATATCTCGTGTGGCAGCCGGATCTCGTAGTTGGCTTCGTACTTGCCGTCGATTGTTGTCGACGAGTTGGATCTGTTAGTTGACTTTCGTACTTGCCCCGGTCAGTTTTATGATGCAGACTGGATCTGGTGGTTCGCTTTCCTACTTAGCGTCTGATTCTTATGATACGAATGAGACACGGTGTTCATACATATTAGTATTATATTATATCATGGATCGCGATGAGAAGGAATTCCACGCGTGATTGATATGTTGGCGTGAGACCCGTGGTTATATTTGAGTAATGACTTTGAGGCGCATCGTCCACGACTTGACATGGCTTATATATATTGTACTATAGTTTGGTTATCATACATGTCTCTGCTTTATATAGATCGTTATGATTTCATTCTGATTTTCGATTTACATATTTGGTACATATTTCGTCTTGACCTTCTTCGAGTGTTGCGTTAAATGTCGAGGTTGAATATAGCTTGTTGATCCTCATTCTTAGGATCACTATTCATTGGTTAGGAAGCTCCATTATTTGGAGGCTTTGTATTTTGGTACAGTTCCACGAGGTTGTAGATTTTTGTACATTCGTGGGGTATGTCGGGCCCCGTCCGTCCACGATTGTTGCGTCAAACTCTTAGAGGTCTGTAGTCATATCTTGTGGGTCGCCTTGAAATAAAAAAGATGTAACTGCTTTTGGATTTATGTATATTTATATATATCTAGGGAGGTGGCCTTATCGGCTAACCTGTTATTTATTTCTTGTTGAGTTTATGTATGTTCCGCTGATTATCTCTGATGTATACCTGTAAGGGTGCCTGTGTAGTGGCACGATGCCAGCCCGGCCTGGATCGTGACAATTTCGGATCCAAAATTCACGCCAACACCGCGGTTTCGCAGATGCACCGCGTGCGAAAGTCCCGCAACCTCTTAGTAATTATGGCACCGCGCGATTCTCAGATGAATGACACCGTGCCGCAGCTTCTTTGTCTGAATTGCCAACTTCCGTCATCTTTGCCTCGGGACTCTCCTTTTATGCCCACTTTTCGCTCCTTTTCACCATTTTGCCTTTTTCAACCGCTGTGACTCAAAAGATAGGAAAACGACCCTAAAAAGACATTTATTTAAACGAAAATGAAAAAAACACTAACTAAAAATGACTCAAAAGCGTATACGAAATACGCCTAACAGCTCCACGACGATTTCCGACTCGTTTTATCTTTTACACATCGTGCATTTCTTCCTTCGTTTACCAACGTAGAACACGTGTCATTTAGCCAATAACCGTCCATCATTCTATGTCTCAAACGTTTCACTTACGTACCAATATCTCTTTCACTAAAGAAATTTACGATATTTGACACTACGCGTGCACGTGTGTGAAAACGACATTTCCGACGTGCGAGACCTCAATTGTTCGAGTCATAAATAATGAGTTAATCTTAATTCCACATTAATAAATTTCCAACATTTCATTGATCCACTAGACTACACTCTTGGGTTTGCATATCCCACTTTCTTAATTTTTTTTTTGTCTTTTCTTCTTTTGTATCTCTCTCAATCCAAAAGCTCTTGCTCCTTCCATTTTCGGAAGAAGAACTAGGCTAATTTGTGATAAAAAAACAAAATGAGAGCTTACTTTCTTTATTTTTAATAGTTCACTGGCATATTTGTAAGACTGTTTTTTGTGATCAAAAGCAAATAGAGTATGTAATTGCCTTATTTTCAATAATTAGGGACGCTCGGCCATTTAATTTCCTACATTAAATAGCCTTTGTATTGATAGTGGAAAGAGTAAGGCGCAAAGAAATACAAAGAAAAGAAATAACATTCTAACTGCAATATTTCTATACAAAATTATGTTGAATTGATAGCTGAGCTTTCTTTACCACAAACACTAAGAAACTACGTTGTTAAATATGTGCAAATGTTAGAAAAGAATTGCTGGATACACATAAAATAGAGGATAACCACTTTAGGTAACTCAAGGATCAATAAGTCCTATAGGGCACGCGCAGACGTCAGATACGCTAGATCGCATTTGGACAAAAAAATAATACAACGTTTGGTGGGCGTTTTGATCGAATCAGATTTATTTCTAAAAATAGTACACTCCAACTGTCATTTTGTGAGACTCATCTAGTATATGAGTCTTTCTTGGACTGTACTAAAAAAATACAGTTCATTATATATTAATACTCTAATACCGTCCATATATATTAATACATTTCAGTCCACTACAATATAGTATAGTATAATATAAAAATATATAGTGTAGTGCGACGTATCAAACGAGCCAATATGGACTTTGTGGGTTTAGTTTAATATCAGAACATATACTTAATATTATAATTTTGGCCCATTAATATTTAAGTTTGCAAATTGAATTATGTGAGCTAGGTCTTTAAATTCCAGTAAAAGAAAAGTATTGTGGGGTAGTTAGAAGTGCTCAAATATGAATAGACCAATGAGAGAGCACCACATATGCAGTGTGTTGGTGTCAATATGGAAAAACATTTCTGCAAATAGTTAAGCCGTACACTGAGGTGTCGAGTTGCAATTGGCTATTGAAACTTAACAAAAATATCTCAAGAGTGATCAAATCCATTGTTCCATAATGTTTGACTGATTAAAGTCACCACCTTCGTCCTATTTAGAGATAGCACATGCTTGCCCCGAGGTACACAAGCGAGTTGATAAGTGGTAAGTGATTGAGGTATAATTACTCCGACATTGCAGATTCGAATCCGTGTGATGACAGTTTTTGCTGAAATATTGTCAGATTTATCGTATCTCGTTAGTCAGATCTCGCTGCCATCTGTCAGCCATTGCGCATACTTCGATTTACATTTCACCTGGCTAAGGAGCCTTTGATGCAAGTGGGAAGTTTCGCCCTCACGACTTTCCCCTAATCAAAGAGATAACATATCGTTCCCCAATAGGTGGGTTTCTTCTTTTTTTTCCTAGTGCTTTCTATTTTTGTAGAAAAATCAAAAATGTATGCAATAGTATTTCCCCAAAATTAGTAGAAAAGGTGTCCATAATATATATTTTAATGTAAAAATTAACCAAGATAATTAGGAGTAGTATTTTTTTTTTCAAGTTAATCATTTAAAATATATTTTATTATCTTTTGTCATATTAAGATCGAATTAAAACCTTCGAATCTTCAAATACATTTACATTAATCGATTCATTCTTTTAATCTTGTCGATAGAACATTAAAACTGATGAACCGTGTGAATTAATATTGATATATAACTGATATTATTAATGGGGGAGTTCAAATATTAATTTAACTAAGAAAAATCAAAATATAAATAATTGAACACACAAAAATTAAAGAAATCATACACTTTTTAATTTCTTTTACCAATCTATAAAATAATTTTGCACTAATGGGGTAATCAAATCAATTGACACATTTTGGACAAGGCTGGTAGATATACCACGTGAAGCATCCAAGCACCTTTATGTCAACTTAGTTTCATAATCCATTGGTCCAATATAGACTCTGCTTATCACATGAAAATTAAGAAAGACTAAAATACTACTTTAATGAATTAGTAGTTTTGTTTGTGGCCTCTGCATATTCACTTCTCATTAGTGTCGTACTGTCAAATTCATTAATCTTAGGGAAAATGGAGAGCAAGTTTATGCATTGATAAATATAGCTCATTTTTTTTTCCGGATAAATAAAAATATTATTACTAAAAAAGAAACTGGGAACTACAATCAATCATTGAGGGTTCTCAATCCTCAACGTAACACAAAGCAAAAAATGAAGGAGGGATGGGGCGTTCACTCAGAGGTAACGTTACAAGAGGGGATTAAATCATAAAGAACTCTATAGGTTGTTGTTTTAACTTTTGCCACAACCTCATCTGTTGTTGAGCTAATGCCCGCAAATAGCAATTCATTTCTTGTTTTCCAAATCTCATATACCACTATGCAAAAAGCAAGTAAGATGGCTTTGGATCGGATGTCAGTCCCGCGATGCTCTTTCTTGATCCACTTGAGTGCGCTTTCAATTGTTGTCATTTCTCTTCTAATTCCCAACCATTCTTTTGTATGCTTCCAAATCTTGTGGGTGAAGAGGCAAGAAAAGAAGAGGTGAGCCCTTGTCTCATTGGCACGCTTGCAGAACCCGCAAGTCTTGTCTTCCAAGTTTAGGTAGGAGAAAGTGTCTTTGGTAGCAAGACACTTCCTACAAGTGAGCCAGACTGTGAATGAGAATTTAGGAGGAATGTAGCCTTTCCAAATTTGAGACATCCAAAGTTTATGTTCCCGCGAGGTGCGCATGACTTCATACACAAGGCTAGAATCAAATCTCCCATTGGTGCAACACTTCTCCAAGCCGACAATTGTGTTTCCTTGATTCCCAAAGATGCGTATGAAAGTGTCGCGAATGCTACAAAGTTTCTTGAATAAAGGGGAATCCCTAGTACAAACCTCATAATCCCAAATGGATTGACCTCTCAAGTAGTAGCGATTAATCCATTGAACCCATAAGGTATCCGCCTTAGTGTGAGCTTGCCAGATGGTTCGTGAGAGTAAGACATGATTCCATACTTTGATGTTCATAAGGCCCAAGCCTCCTTCAGATTGAGGCACACAAATCTCATCACAAACGACTCTTGGCACCCCATAAGAACTGGATGCAAGCTGAGCGTACCTTGTTGAGAACTGAAGAGCTAATAAGGAGTGCCCGAAACCAAAAGCTCTCGACACCCTGAATAACCGATATGATTAGTTCCAGTTTTCCCACATAAGAAAGTGAGTGGTGTCCCCATTTCTGAATGTATCCCGAGATAGCATTAGTGAATGGGGCAAACTGATCAATCGAGACAGAAATTGGGGACAAAGGGACCCCCAAATACCGCACGGGAAAGACTCCTAACGAGAAACCAACTCTTGCCAATATCAAGTCCCGGATTGAACCATGCACTCCCGCAATGTGATGAAAGATTTTGACGGGTTAAGCGTAAGCCCAGAAGCCGCCTCCAATTCTTCAAGACACTCCATAAGAACCCCAACCGAAGATACATCTCCTTTGGCAAAGAGCATGAGGTCATCCGCAAAGGCAATATGAGAGATGCCTAGTCTCTTGCACTTTGGGTGATATGAAAAAGTTTTTTCCGAAGTCTTTAGTTTTAGCATCCTTGAAAGGTACTCAATGCATAGGATAAAGAGTATAGGAGACATAGGATCACCTTGCCTTAAGTCGCGTTTACCCGCAAAGTAACCATGTAACTCTCCATTGATGGAAAGAGAGAAAGAGGTTGAACTTACACACTCCATAATCCACCTAACAAATCTGTCCGGAAACTTGAGACCTCTTAGCACTGACTCAAGGAAATTCCAGGAGACCGTATCAAATGCTTTCCGAAGATCCACCATAAGCATACACCTCGGTGAGACTCTAGTTCTATTATAACCTCTCACAAGTTCTTGGGCAATGAAGACATTATCCACCATGTTCCTTTCTTTCACAAAAGCTCATTGGCATTTATCAACAAGTGTAGGAAGAAACATTGCCATCCGGTTAGCTAAGATCTTTGTTATGATCTTGTAGACCACATTGGTCAATCCAATAGGTCTAAAATCACTTACCTTGGGGTCTCGATCAGTTTTGGGCAGGAGGGTAAGTATGGTATGGTTCACTTGCTTCAATAGAACTCCGGAAGAGAAGAATTCTTGTATACTCCTTACTATATCATGTCCCACATCTCTCCATCTTTTCTTGAAGAATGCGGCTGAAAATTCATCTGGGCCAGGTGCTTTGTCATTGCCAATATCGGAGAGAGCATCCCAAACCTCATTCGGGGAGATATGATGCAAAAGGAATAGGCCATCCTCATCCCTTAGCTTCGGACCACAATCAAGTACCGCGGGATCAATGTTGGTTGAGGGCCGAGATGAGCCTAGAAGTTCTTTATAAAACTCAACAAGCATCTCTATTACTTCCCCGGGAGATGTTGTGGCAGATCTGTTGTCCTTAACAAGATAGGTAATAGAGTTCTTAACATTGCTCCTCTTGATCAAGTTGTGGAAGTATTTGGAGCACCTATCACTTCCAATCAAGTGTTTTTGTCTCGATTTTTACCTTATGAAGTGTCTCTAGGATTCAAGTAGGTGATTTGCTCTAGCTCTTAGGGACTTGACATTAGCTTTTAATTCTTCATCAAAGGGATCATCCATATGCGCATTTATAACCTCATTAAATTCCATGTTTACCGCATTTGCTCTTTGTGCAATGCTCCCGAATTCACTAGTGTTCAAATCTCGCAATGGCTTCTTCAAAGACTTCAATTTTGTGACCAATATAAATTGGGCAGTTCCTAATACACGCTGCCTCCAGCATGAAGTTAGTATGTTCTCAAAGGCGGGGTGTGAGAGCCACATGTTCATAAACTTGAAAGGTCGTTTTCCAATATTAGAAGATGCAATTACCGAAGCTATCATGGGACAATGGTACGAGACTGGTTCCATAGGCAAGTATGTAGCCGAGCATTGTAGAAACGCCACCATTGCTAGGTGGTACCAATGGATTATGGGTTTTCTGGGCTTCTTGAGCGTTGATGTCTTGCATCAATTTTCTACACTTCAAATGGTTGTGGCCAAAAGACGCACAATGATAGCAAAAATCCGGGTAATTCTCATATTTCACCTTTTGGATATATCTTCTATTGTCGGGAAGTTTAACTCCAAATTCCATAACCGGTTCTTTACTAACATCTACTTCCACCAAAACTCTTGCATAGTTCATTTTAGACCTCTCCTTAGTAAATTGATCTGTGTATAGGGGCTTCCCCACACGCGAAGCAATCTTGCTAAGTCCTGTTGCACTCCATACCAATAGGGGAATGTCATGGAAAGTGACCCAGATTGGGATGTCCATGAATAAGTCATCCGTTAATAATACTCCTTTATCAATGGGTTTTAACATCATAGTTTTGTCAAAGACCATATATGGGCCTCTATGAAGTACATTCATGCGTTCTTCTTCCGTCATGACTTTGAAGATTGTCCATCCTTTTCCATACGGGATAATACGACACTTCACTCCCCATCCCTTAACAATAGAATTCAATGCCTCTCTTCCCGGGAAAGGACCCGTGAAGCAACCAATTAGACAGTATCCCCAAGTTTCAATGAAGGGGACTTCATCCGTAGCTTCAAGTTCTACATCTTCTCCTTGTTTTTCAATAAATTGTAGCTTCATTCCCTTAGCTTCAAGTCTGGTACCCGCAAAGACTCCCGCATAGGTCTTCTTTGGCGGATTGGAACCTTTGCGTTGATGAGGGGGTAGTTCTCTATTTGTTGCATCACCGGGTGGATGCGCTTGATGATCTCTAGATTTGTCTGTGGGCATATTGTCAGCTAGCCTCCCGTGTAGTGTTGACTGAGGGATAGGATTAGAGGGGATAGAGCTCGGACCCGCATCTGGAGATAGTGTGTGTGTGCCATTTGAAAGGGTTGGAAAATTTTCAGGTATTTCGGGTGGAAGTGATGATTTGGAGGGAGGTGGGGGTGTGTCATCTTGGATTCCGGGAAGTATTGAAGAAGTACAAGAGGAGAGAGGTGGATAGTTATTAACGTTTCCAATATCCAAGGAAGAAGTAAAGGAAAATGAGCTATTTAGATTCTTTTGTTGAAGTCCGCTAAGTAAGCTGATTAAAGTGGAGAAGGACTGATTAGTCACTCTCATAACTCATTAAACATGCATCAAGGAGATAAAAAGTAGAGGTATCTAATTAATTAATTAAATTAACAATGGTAGCAAGAATCTTATCCCCTAACCTACTAAACATAGTCCCTACATTATATTTGTTGTTTTTGTTTGTCAATGGAAAAGAATCTGCGTATTATTCTTTTGTTGGGCTGAAATTAAATAAGAAGCAGACAATTGCTACGTAGTGCATTGCACTGCTTGCAATAACTCTGCAAAATAAAAACATGTATTAATATAAAAGGAAAAAACTGTGAAGCATATTTTGATGCAAGTTTTATGAATAAGACACAGGCAACATGGAGAAATTAAAGCCTAAAAATATTACTCCAAAGAAAATAAATACATACACCTACGGTAGGTTGGATGGAGCTTGGGAGTTACGTTGTATAGATTCCTTTTCATGGAGGGGTACGAGGTTTGCCTAATTAGATGATGATTCTTTTTCGACCCAGTAAATTAATTCTTCTTTTTATGAAAAAGAAAAGTTTTTTTTTTGGTTTTCTATATGGTGTCAGTATTCGCATATTAAGGCTTGACTAAATTCATATTCCCGGAAAGTCCCAAATTAGGGACAAATCTTCCTAATTAACAAAGACGATTACGTGCCCAGCGGAGCTCTGTAAAAGAGTTAGTGGAACATGATCATGATAGACCTGTTGGAACTTGTTTGGAATAAAGAAGAAACAAGTGATTAAAATTAACTTTGGAATTTTTTGCCGAAGATCCGCGTCGCAGCATTTTCAGTAAGCAGGGAAAAAATTCCGTCGTAAGAGCCGCGACGCCTGATGGAAGGGCCACGGTGCCTAATTGACAGTGAGCTACTGGAATCCTAACATGAATTAGGGTCACGACGCCTTAGGGCAAGAGCCGCGGTGCTTGGGCAACGGTCATTTTCTAGAAATGTCCAAAAGTTGTGTTTCTTTCCTAAAGTCACACCCTTTGGTATGAAAGGCTACAATGGTCGAAAATATCTCTTTATAATGATGATGATCACTTGTTTGAAGTACACAATCAACACAAACTAATTTTATGATTTGAGAATCAAAATCATTCTAAGATTGTTACTTGCTTCTTCTTCTTCTTCTATCAAAATCACATTTCTAAAGAACACATATAGTAAATTCGCCAGAGGTGAAGTTCTTGTGCTAGAACTCTCACCTAGATAGTTGTACCCTCTAGACAGACGTCCGTAAAACTACATCATAAGTGGGGGCGAATTTTTATCTTAGGACACTGCATTGCAGGCCTCTATCGACATCAAGTTAGTATGTGTTTCAGTTTGCTGAATTCATTGTTGTTGATTTCAAGTTATATTGAATTATTATTATATTATTGTGCTTATTCATTGATGATACTAGATTGGCAATAACAATCTAAGACAAAGATTCTCAGAAAAATTTATTTTTTTCTGATTTATTGAGTTTGCAAAAAAAGTCAGAGAATTCAATTTCCTGATTTGCAAAGATGGATTAATCTGAATCGTCAATGGTGAAAAACCATGTTGAGAAGCCTGAGAAATTCAAAGGCTCTGATTTCAAACGCTGGCAATAGAAGATGTTGTTATACTTGACAACTCTTCACGTGGAAAACATATTGATTGTTGAGGCTCCTATGGCTTTGCCAGAAGGAGAATGAGAGAATGCTCCGACTGATGCGGAGAAGGCTGAAATACATTCAAACTTGAGAAAGTCAGGAGTTTCTTGCAGAAACTATATTCTCAATGCATTGAATGATTCTCTCTACGACATCTACTCCACGTTCAGAACAACACGGGAGTTGTGGCAATCATTGGAGAATAAGTACAAAACTGAGGTTGATTTTTCCAAAAAGTTCGTCATCGGAAAGTTTCTGAACTTTAAGATGAGTGATGCCAAGGCGGTTGTTAAGCAAGTGGAGGAACTCCAAGTCATTGTTCATGAACTAGAGGTTGAAGGTACGGACCTTAACCCAAATTTCCTTGTTGGTGCTATTATTGAGAAATTACCTCCTTCTTGGAAGGATTTTAAGGTTTATCTGAAGCATCTAACCGAGGAAATGAATTTTGAGCAACTGATTCTGAAAATTCGTGTTGAAGAGGACAACCGGAAGAATGAAAGGGCTGATGTTGTTTCATTGGAGCCTAATGCCAATATGGTAGAAGGCAATGCTTCTAAGGCCAAGTTTCAGAAAGGCAAGGGCAAAGTTATTGGTGCCAAGCCATCTTTTGCAACCGGGAGGAATGCACTCGCCCCACAAAGGACAAATGCAGTCAAGAAACCACAACCAGGACTATGTTGAGTATGTGGAAAACCTAGGCACAAAGCAAAAGATTGTCGTCTTCGCAATAGTCAAGGTGATGGTGTTGGAGGTTCGAGTAATGTCAACCAATCCAACCAGACTGAAACTAAAAACCAATTCATTGGAGTTGTGTCTGCTCAAGCAAATCTGGTTACAAATTCAACCGATTGGTGGATGGATACAGGTGCTACAATGCACGTCTGTTCTGAAAAAGACATTTTTTCATCCTACCAGGGCATCAAGGATGGAGAACCATTGTTCGTAGGGAGTGTTGCTTCTGTGAAGGTGGAAGGGAAAGGGAAAGTAACTTTGAAACTCACTTTCGACAATGATCTTGTGCTCACTAATGTGTTGCACGTGTCTGAAATTTGTAAGAATTTAATTTCTGGGCATGGTCTAAGTAACAAATGCTTCAAAATTGTACTTATTTGTACTCACCAAGGGTGGGATGTATGTAGGGAAGGGTTACCTCAGTGAGGGACTCTTCAAACTTTTCTATTGTACCTACTCAGGCATTTGCCATTATAAATGAAAATGCAGGCACTAGCACTGCTTCTATGTATATGGTTGATTCTCATTCTTTATGGCATTCAAGATTAGGCCATGTTAATTATCGCTATTTACAAAGAATAATAAAGTTAGACATGTTGCCAAAATGCTCAATGAACAAAATGACTAAGTGTGGAGTTTGCATAGAATCAAAATATGCAAATCTGTTATGAAATCAAATGTAGTGCTTGGTTTAATTCATAGTGATTTGTGTGATTACCAAGCAACCTCATTTCGTGGAGGAAATAATTATTATATATCATTCATAGATGATTGCAGTAAATTTTGTTATGTATACTTAATACATACAAAAGATGAGGCTTTGAACATGTTGAAAACATACAAAACAGAAGTGGAAAACCAACTTGACAAAAGAATCAAAATTCTAAGGTCAAACAGAGGTGGTGAATATAAATCGCATGAGTTCAAAGAATTATGTTCTACTCATGATATAGTTCATCAAATCTGTCACACCCAGAACCCCGGGCCCGTGACTGGTACCCTACCTGGACACCCTTCTACTCATACATCCCAAGTAACCCGCGAAAGATAAATACACCCATCATTTTTTTTAAACAAGCAAAGGCAAAGCCGGCAAGACCGCCATTATGTATAAAACAACCCAAAGGAACTACAACTGTACCACAATATATAACCCACTCAAGTCCAACCCACATATGAATACAGACCTCTAAGAATTTGATAGAAACTATGACGGGCCAAGTCCCCGCTGTACCCATGAATATACATAAGACCATAATACAACTCCGTACCAACATGACAAGCTCCGGAATAATGGAGTTATCTCACTGAAAGCTGAGTGGAGATCCTAAGCTCGCGGATCACCCAACTGAGTACCTAATACCTGCGGGCATGAACGCAGCCCCCCGGAGAAGGGGGTCAGTACAACAATGTACTAAGTATGTAAACATAAAGTACAGTAAATAAGATCAAACTGACCAAAAGATGACAGAGACAAGTATGAAAAATCAAATACCAGATCCAACCGTGTCATATAAGAATAAGAGCTAACTGTACTTTTTCAATCATATAAAATCAATTGTACCTTTTAAATATAGGGAGTTCATTGTGCCTTATACAATTAAAGTAATGAGAGTCAACTGTACCTTTCCAAGATATGCAAGTCATGTCAAAATCAGGGACACCTGCCCTCGAAATATAACATCACGGGACTCGAACCCGCATATGTATGTATATAGCATCATGTGACTCAAACCCACATATGTATATATGGTAACATGAGATTTGAACCCAAATCATGGAGAGCTAGTCCATGGAATAATATAGTGTCATGGGACTCTAACCCACATACATCTATATATAATGTTGTCGAGAGAATAATATAATGTCACGAGACTCTAACCCACATACATCTATATATAATATTGTCGGGAGAATAATATAATGTCATGGGACTCTAACCCACATACATGTATAAGGTCATGTAATATTAAGGACTTGAACCCACAAGTACTATGTACATCCATTCTTATAACAAGAACCACATCATGCAATATTAGGGAAATTGAACCCAAAGTACTATGTACATTCACAGTACATTCATTTTAAATAACTCATTTGACTCTCAATGAAACAACATAACATAACTTTCATTTAGAAACCCCAAGGTACTATCACGTCATGCATCAATAAGGATTAAGATCCAATAAAACATTGTACGTCTGCCGTACAATCTTTCCTTTATAAAAACTCAAGACACTAGCACTTGTAGTATCAAGGTACTCTCACTTTTCCAATCAAGTTACTTATACTCTTCAAATCAAGTAACCTATACTTTTCAAATCAAGTTACTTATACTCTTCAAATCAAGTAACCTATACTTTTCAAATCAAGTTACTTATTCTATTCAAATCAAGTAACCTATACTTTTCAAATCAATTAAAAGGAACTTCCATTTTAGAAAACCCAAAGTACTATCAAAGGAGTAGATATAAAAATCTTTCATTTTGGAAACCCAAAGTTTTATCAAGGGAATATATCTAACAACTTCCATTTAAAAAACCCAAAGTACCATCAAGGGAATATATCTAACAACTTCCATTTTAGAAAACTCAAAGTACTATCAAGGGAATTTATCACTAAGGATTAGGTTCCAATAGAACTTTATAAAGATCAAGTCAAGTATCGCTAAGGATTAGGAGACACTCACTTTATAAAACCAAATCAAGTATCAATAAGGATTAGAATCCACTCACTTTATAAAACCAAATCAAGTATCAATAAGGATTAGAATCCACTCACATTATAAAACCAAATCAAGTATCAATAAGGATTAGAATCCACTCACTTTATAAAACCAAAGCATGCCAAAAGAAGAAGGGATAGTTCACATACCTTATCCGCTTATTCCAACTTGATAACTAGTATACGTCTCAATGTAGTACTTCAACCTATAAATACAATAACACTTATATCAATTTCATGCTTTCTAAGGTAGATTAATACCAAGTATAAGTTCTCTTTTTGTACGAAAATTTGGGCAGCACTTTCACCGTTTATACGTACTTTTCCACCTTTTCCAAGGCCCAATTTCATCAAT
This sequence comes from Przewalskia tangutica, assembly GCA_029844215.1. Lineage (NCBI taxonomy): Eukaryota > Viridiplantae > Streptophyta > Magnoliopsida > Solanales > Solanaceae > Przewalskia > Przewalskia tangutica. The sequence continues at coordinate 134,189,531 of CM056718.1, read as the reverse complement.
AAACAAGCCACAATTAAGGGCACAACCAACAGTTAACCAAAGGGGATTACACGCCTACTTGACGTGTAAAATTCGGCCCCTTAATCTATACAAAACAGTCCACAATTCAATCAACAATAAGGGTAAAATGTGAAGTCTTTCAACACCATTCTACACCCTTAATCATTAGGACTTTCATTAGCAACTACTAAATTTAAACATGCATATTGGTGGATGATTTCCCAGCATTTCAACACCACAAAATAGTCCCTAAAACTGCACAATAATATCCCACAGTTTTATACAATTCTCGGCCAACAACCCAAATACAATTACCCTTTCCAATATCCTTTTTAATCCAATTCAAGTTCCAATTCTTTTATACAAGTCATAAAAACTTATCAACAACAATATTACTTCATTATAACATGCAACAGGTGACGTTAATAACAACAATTATAGACAACGACACCAACATCTGAAAATTGCCACTCTCGGCCAACTCAACCAAATATTATCCAAACACTCTTTATCCTTCATTCTTTTTTAACACAAGCTCATCTATACATTATAACAATATGTAATATCCAATTACTTCAAGAGGAAGAAGAATTTTTACCTCAAAATTGCCAAAAAAACCGCCCAAGGCAGTCCGCTCAACTTTGGCCCACAGTTTTTATTTTGCTCAACTTCTTCAAGTTCCAATCACACACAAGTATCCACTACAAGCTTATAATCAACATTACTTCACGTTTTACCTCCAAAAAGTCGACGAACAAGGTAGGGTTTTCAACCCCATTTTCGGCCCAACATGAATTTTGGAGAACTTGTCTTAAAACTTGATTAGTGTTCTTAATCTTTCAAAATAATCAACTTTGTTCTTGAAATCATCTTGGAGAAAATCGAGATTCAAGAGAGAAGGGAGAGCTTTTGAGAGATGAAAATTGTGAGAAATGAAATAAAATGACTAAGTCTTCCAACCCAATCTCTATATAGAAAATATCTTCAAGACAAGTGGATGAGGTGCCACATGTCAACTCCTCATTGGCCAAAAAATTTCATCTAATAAAATATCTAGATATTTGTCCAAATATCTTAAAATCGAAGGGCCCCGCAAAATTGTGAAATTCTCGGCGGACCCTATATTATCAATTCCAATTCTTCGTAATTCAATACTAATCTCATAAATCCAATTAGAAGTATTAAACTCCAAGTTAATAATTTTTCTCTTCACATTTTCTCGAGAATTTACCTTAAGGAAAAAAAATGAAATTATACTTTCCTTCCAATATTCAAATATTAATTCATTAGTCACGTTCTCATATCAATGCTATGGAATTACGGGGTGTAACAAAACCACTGCGCCATACACTCCAAAACAAAATGGAGTTGTCGAACGTAAGAATAGAACATTGAAGAATGTGATAAATTCAATGTTGATTAGTTCGGGGGCACCCCTTAGTCTATGGGGTGAGGCGTTAATTACTGCAAATATGATATTGAACAAAATTCCTCAAAAGAAAAATGATCAATCTCCCTATGAGTTATGGAAAGAAAGACTTCCTACTTTCAAAATAATGAAAATGTGGGGTTGCCTAGCTAAAGTTCAAGTTCTCTTGCCAAAGAGAACTAAACTTGGACCAAAAAGGGTGGATTGCATATATATTGGTCATTCTAATAATAGTGCAACATATAAGTTTTTGGTGTATCGTTCCAATGTTGAATGTATTCAAAAGAACACACTAATGGAATCTGCTGAAGCAGAACTTTTTGAGGATATTTTTTCTTACAAAGACAAGGATAAGAGTGTTCTTAATCATAAGAAGAGGACACTGCCTCAAGATGAGTCAAACCAAAAACACACAAAGTGATGATAATCTTACTTCATCTGTTCAAGAAGAAAATTTTGAACCAAGGAGAAGTAAACGTGTGAAAATTGTCAAAGATTTTGGACCGGATTTCATGACATTTTCCGTTGAAGGAGAACCTCAAACATATAGGGTTGCTATGGAATCATCCAAAGCACCTTATTGGAAGGAGGCTATCCAAAGTGAGGTAGAATTCACTGTGTAAAATAATACATAGATATTGGTTGATCTCCCTCCAAGACAAAATCCAATAGGACATAAATGGATTTTCAAACAGAAATTGAGGCCTGATGGTACTATAGAAAAATAAAAAGTTTGTATAGTAGCCAAAGGGTTTTGACAGAAAGAATGTGTAGATTTCTTTGATACCTACTCACCCGTAACAAGAATTACGTCTATAAGGACGCTAATTGCTATAGCGGCGATTCACAATTTGGAAATACACCAAATGGATGTGAAAATGACATTTTTGAATGGTGAATTAGATGAAGAAATTTACATGGAACAACCCAAAGGGTTTGTTGTGAAAAGTCAAGAAAAGAAAGTCTGTAAATTGATTAAATATCTATACAGACTTATACAAGCTCCAAAATAATGGCATGAAAAGTTTGATAATACATTATTATCAAATGGTTTTCAAATAAATGAATGTGACAAATGTGCCTACATTAAACAATGTAAGAATGCATGTGTCATTATATGTTTATATGTTGATGATATGCTAATTATGGGAACAGATAAAGATGTAATTAACCAAACTAAGAAGATGTTGCATGCCGCTTTCGATATGAAAGATATGGAAATAGCGGGTGTCATTCTTGGTATTAGAATTCAAAAGAATTCTGATGGTTACATACTAACTCAATCTCATTATGTTGAAAAGGTCCTTAGAAAGTTTGGACACTATGATGATCGACCGGTTGTTACACCATTTGACTCGTCTTGTCACCTTAAGAAGAATGAAGGTGAAAGTATGTCTCAATTGGAGTATACACAAGTTCTTGGAAGCTTGATGTACATAATGAATTGTACAACCTATCCCAGAATCCGCTCATTTCACACCAACTAGACCGGACTTAGCATATACAGTGAGTCGACTAAGTCGATACTCACACAATCCTAGAAAGGATCATTGGGTTTCACTAATAAGAGCACTCTGATATCTAAAGCAATGTATGAACTATGGATTGCATTATAAAAAATATCCTCATGTGTTAGAGTTTGTAGCCTTAGACAAAGTTGACGAAGAGACAGAATGGCTCAGAAACTTCCTAGAAGGTATTCCATTGTGGACAAAGCATGTGACAACCATTTGCATACATTGTGATAGTATGGCTGTCATGCCGAGGGCAAAAAATCAAATATACAATGGTAAGTCGAAACATATAAGGCGACGTCATAATACAATACGAAGCTTTCTGAAGAATAAAATTATTTCCATTGATTATGTAATGTCAAAGGACAATATAGCAGATCCTTTGACAAAAGGCCTAAACAGAGATAAAGTCATATTTACATCGAGGGGAATGGGCTTAAAGCCAACACAATGAGTCGTTAACTGGCGGAAACCTAACCTATCATAATTGGAGATCTAATGGTTTAGGTTCAATAGGAAAACTAGTTGGGGAAGACTCAAGGAGCATAAAACACACATATGCTCATTCCTATGGTGTACTAAGTGTGTTAATCCGTTGATGATTAAGGGATGAATACTATTCTTAATAATACTACAAGCCATTATGGTGGGATAATATAAACTATTCTTGTTTGGTATACCTATATGAGATTGATGTGAGGTCGCATCTTTGAGAACCGATATGACTACGTTCTCTACAAAATCTCACGAAGGAGTTGTTCACGACTGAAATGAACACAACCGTAAGAATTGAAATATGTTGGTATGATGTGTGTGATACTTATTGTTTAGATTTACTACAAAATATAAATAGTTCAAGACATACGTTCACTATTTCACAAAGTAGATCCAATAAGTATTCACTATGAACGGTTCAAGTCCAAAAGATACATTTTCCGATGCATGTCATATCTAGCCTTTCCGAAATAACAATAAGTTCCTCATTGTCTTATTTTCTATCCAAATGTGGGGTATTGTTAGGTGTTTGAATAGAAAATGTGGGGTATTGTTGGAACTTATACAAGACAGAATGAGATTGATGTGGAGTCGCATCTGGGAGAACTGATATGGCTACGTTCTCTAGAAAATCTCACGAAGAAGGAATTGTTCACGACCGAAATGTATACAACCGTAAGAATTGAAATATATTGATATGATATGTGTGATACTTGTTGTCTTGATTTACTACAAAACGTGAATAGTTCAAGACATATTGTTCACTATTTCACAAGTAGATCTGATAAGTATTCACTATGAACGGTTCAAGTCCAAAAGACATCGTTTCCGATGCATCTCATATCTAGTTGTTCAGATATAAAGAAAAGTTCCTTATTATCTTATTTTCTATCCAAATGTGGGGTATTATTGATGTTTGAATAGAAAATGTGGGGTATTGTTGGAAATTGTTTGAGATAAAGAAGAAAAAAAATGATTAAAATTAACTTTGGAATTTTTGGCGGCCTTGTATGTAGGATTAGGGCAGCGGCGCGGCATTTCGATGTGAGGAAACAATCCCGTCGTAAGAGCCGCGACACCTGATGGAAGGGCCGCGGCGCCTGATTGGCAGTGAGCTAATGTAATCCTAACATGAATTAGGGTTGTGATGCCTTAGGGCAAGAGTCGCGGCGCTAGGGCAAGAGTCGCGGCGCTAGGGCAAGAGCCATGTCGTTTGGGCAATGGTCATTTTCTGGAAATTTCCAAAAGTTGTGTCTCTTTCCTAAAGTCACAACCTTTGGTATGAAAGGCTGCAATGGTAAAAAATATCTCTTTATAAAGATGATGATCACTTGTTTGAAGTACACAATCAACTCAAACTAATCTTATGATTTGAGAATCAAAATCATTCTAAGATTGTTACTTGCTTCTTTTTCTTCTTCTTCCAAAATCACATTTCTGAAGAACACATATAGTAAATTCGCCAGAGGTGAAGTTCTTGTGCTAGAACTCTCACCTAGATAGTTGTATCCTCTAGACAGACGTCTGTAAAACTACAGCACAAGTGGGAGCGAATTTTTATCTTAGGACATTGCATTGCAGTCCTCTATCGACATCAAGTTAGTATGTGTTTCAGTTTGTTGAATTCATTGTTGTTGATTTCAAGTTATATTGAATTATTATTATATTATTGTGCTTATTCATTGATGATACTAGATTTTCAATAACAAGGCCACCATAGGGAGCATGGGAAAATTGTATGGGTATCATAATGTCAAAGTTTGTTAGTTGGTGGTTAGGGAAGTTAAGTGTTTGTTAGAAGTTAGTTTTGATTAGTTAAGAGAAGCAAAATATCTTATAGAATATTCTAGACAAGTGATAAGTGAAAGTGTGTATATATATATATATATATATATGTAATAGAAGACTTCAAGAAATAACACTTCACATTTTCTTTCTCTCTCTGCCTATTTTCTTCTCTGCATATTCTGTCTTCTCTTCTTTATCGTCTCTCTCTTGTATCTCTTTCTTTTCTTCATCTACAAACAACTCTTCTCCATAACTATTATTCATTACTAGTTACAATAGACTGATTTTATGTGGTTAACACGACAAGATGAACCAGTGGCTAATGCATAGTCACTGGATGAAGTAATTACTTGATGGAACAAAATTTAACATGGTATCAGAGCAAGAGTTTTTCAGTTACATAACTGTTTGGCATTGAACTGGACATTGTTCAGGTTGGCATTAAATTGGGCCTGTTAATTTAGCCCAATGAATTTGGTGAGCTGGGGGATTGTATCGATATTGGGACTTGCGACAGTGGCCTAGTGACAAGATCAGTCCTCTGGAATGGGCTATATTGTTGGTGGGTCACTGTTGTATGGCCCAATTGACCCAAATTTGTTGGGTTATCCGACATATTGGGTTTGGGATGTGTAAAATGTTTGATTATCCACAGGGATTGATTTTCATCCAAAAATTCATAGGTGTGGGGTCCAAGCTTATGTAGAGATGCAAATGGGAAGGTCGTTTCATAAACATGACATGACGACTAATGATTATTTTATTGGAAGAAAAATCATAACATTTGTAACCTCTATGGTTAGACGAGTAGCCTAAAAATACACAAGGAGTGAGAGTGAACCATTGTTGAAGTTGTTGATGGTAGTGGATGAAAATAAGGGATAACATAGACACCCAAAAACTCTTAAATGTGAATAGGATGGATCCCGTAGGCAAAAGGATTTTTAGTGGGGCTTGGTAGGCCAAGATTTTGTGAGGTAGTATGTTCAATATGTGTGTAGCTATTTGAAGAGCATGGTGTCAAAAATTTGTGGGTACTTGAGCATGAGTAAGGGATGTACGAATTATATTGTTTATGGTTCTTATTTTTCATTCCGCCTTTCCATTTTGAGAGGATGTGTGTGGACAAGTGAAACGAAAATTCAAACCATAAGACTTGCAAAAATCCCAAAACTTCCTATTATCAAATTCTCCACAATTATCACATTGAATATTTTTTATCTCCCATTCAAATTGATTTTTGATAAAGGCTCAAAATATAAGAAATGTGAAAAACACTTGTGATTTTTTCGACAAGGAAAAGGTCCACAAGAAATTCAAATAATCATCTGACATAAGTAAATAATATTTGTGGCCCGAAGAGCTCAAAACAGTCGAAGTCCAAATATCACAGTGAATAATGTCAAATGGAAAAATAGTGCATGAAGTAGAAGACTTAAATGGAAGTTGAACATGTTTACCAAGTGGGCATGACTGACACTCATTCATCCCTGGTGTTTGAGTACACAATGTGAAATTATTTGTCACGATTCGAACCCCGGGCCCGCGACTGGTGCCCTACCTGGGCACCCTTCTACCATACAACACAAGTAACCCGCGGAAGCTAAATAACACTCATTATTTTTTTTTTGCAAAGGAAAAGCCGGCAAGACTGTCATAATATATAACACCTGAATGGGACTACAACTGTACAAAAACATAAATACAACTCACGCAAGTCCAGCCCACATATGAATACATACCTCTAAGAGTCGTACCCCTGAATATACCTAGCCATAATAGAAGACCTGTGCCAAAATGACAAGCTCCGGAACATTGGAGCTATCCCAAAATGTTGAACAAGGATCCTAAGCTATCGGATCACCTAACTAAGTACCTAATACCTGCGGGCATGAACGCAGCCCACCGAAGGGGGTCAGTACAACAAGGTACCAAGTATGTAAACATGAAGTACAATAAACAAGATCATAACTGTACAAAATAATGACAGGGACAAGTATGAAAATCAAATACTAGATCATACCATGCCAAAAATAAGAGCCAACTGTACCTTGTATCACTGTACCCCAGACTACTGTATTGCTGTATCACAGTACCACTGTGTTGATGTATCATTGTATTACTATATCACTGTATCGCTGTATCACTGTACTACTGTATCACTGTATTGTTGTATCACTGTACTACTGTATCACTGTATTGTTGTACTATTGTACTACTGTATCACTGTGCCTTTTTAAAATAAGATTCAACCGTGCCCACGATACTTCCTTTTAAAATGAGAGTCATATCAAAATTAAGAACGTCTGTCCAAATAAACAAATATTGTTATGTGAGGTATGACTTGTCCCGACCCATTCTGGGACTCGGTGTAATGCTTTATAAGTCATGCAAGGTACGACATGTCCCGGCCCATTCTGTGACTCGATGTAACGCTCTGTAAGTCATGCAAGGTACGATATGTCCCGTCCCATTCTGGGACTCGGTGTAACGCTCTATAAGTCATGCAAGGTACGACATATCTCGGCCCATTCTGGGACTCGGTGTAATGCTCTATAAGTCATGCAAGGTACGACATGTCCCGGCCCATTCTGGGACTCGGTGTAACGCTTTATAAGTCATGCAAGGTACGACATGTCCCGACCCATTCTGGGACTCGGTGTAATGCTCTATAAGTCATGCAAGGTACGACATATCCCGACCCATTCTGGGACTCGGTGTAATGTGCTATAAGTCCAATAAGGTACGACATGACCGACCTATTCTGGGACTCGGTGTAATGTGTTATAAGTCAAATAAGGTACGACATGTTCCGGCCCATTCTGGGACTCGGTGTAAATATAAAGGATTGTACACCTATAGCTATCACAAGCAACTATGTACAATTTAAATCATCTTTGACTCTCATTAGCACAATTAGAATGAACTATTTTTTTAGAAAAACTCAAGGCATTATCAAACGAATAGGTAAACAACTTTCCTTTTATAAAACTCAAAGTACTATCAAGGGAAAATATCACTAAGGATTAGGATCTGCTAAGTTTATAAAGATCAAGTCAAGTATAGGATCCACTCGTCGTTTGTACCAACTCGATAATCTAATTCGTCTCGCTCCTCTGGCTAACACTATGGAAACATTTGCATGGTGATAACAGATCCGAATTTCCAAATTAATCCATTTTATGAGCCATTAGGTTATATATTAATAATGATCTTATCTAATCAGCTGTGAACCTAGAAAGTGTAAAACGAACTGGTTATATCTTAGCTTCTATGCAGATGGAAAATTCTACTCATTTCAATATAATAGATTGTCGTTTCTTTTTTTTAACGCTGCAATGACTTGTTCGATACATTTTCTCATTAGTGCTGTAACTTCGCAAGATCAACTCGACTCTAATGTTTACTAAAATCTCTTACCAACATCTCTCATAAGACTTGCTAAGGACTTAGGAATAATTTAGACAAGTCTTTAGCATAGAATCAATAACAAGAATACTCCTTAACTTCTAAGAGTAGAATAACTTTTGAAATAATACCACAGTTATGGTTCACACGAAGAACATGCCAAAAGAGAGAAGGAAGAGGTTCACATACCTCATTGATGACTAACCAACACGACAAGTAGAATACGCCCCCGAATATGTACTTCAACTTTATCGGCTATTTCACACGCCAAATAGAATATGCCACAAGCAGTACTTCAACCTATAACAACAATAATACTTCTATCAACTTCATACACACTAGTATAAGACTTATACCAAATAATGGTCTTCTTATTCTATGAAAATTTGGGCAGCACTTCCCCCGTTTATACGTACTTTTCCACCTTTTCCAAGGCCCAAATTCAACAACAATCGAGCCACACTTAAGGGCACAACCCACAGTTAACCAAAGGGGATTACACGCCTACTTGACGTGTGAAATTCTGCCCCACAATCACATAAACACAGTCCACAATTTAATCAACATTAAGGGTACAATGTGAAGCCTTTAACACCCTTATTCCTTAGAAGTTTCATTAGAAAATTTACCACATTAATCATGGATGTTGGTGGCTGATTTTTCAGCATAATAGCACCTCAAAATAGTCCATAAAATGACACAACAACGTCTAACAGTTTTTGGGAAGTTTTCGCCAACAACAACTTCAACAATCCAAAGCCCTTTTCCATAATTCTTTATACTCCAATTCACATTTCAACACTTATATATACTCCATATCACATATCAACAACAATATTACTTCATTTTAACATGCGATAAGTGTAAATAACAACAACAATAACCAACGAATCCAATGTCGCACAAAATGCCACTCTCAGCCAAGACACCCTAAAATGGTCCAAACACTTTTTTATTTTTCATTCGTTTTAGCACAAACTCATCTATACATTATAACAACATGTTATATCCAATTTCTTCAAGAGAATGAAGAATTTTACCTTTCATTTTAGCCCACAAACTTCCCAAACAATCCGCAAGGTTTTGGTCCGCAGTTTTCGTTTCGCTCCACTTGTTCAAGTTCCAATCACACACAAGCATCTACCACAAGCTTATAATCAACTTCACTTCACGGTTTACTTCCAAAATGTCGACGAACAAGCCTAGGGTTTCACCAAATCTTTCGGCCAACACACAAAATTGGAGGATCTTGGAGAGTTAACTTGTCTTAGAACTTGATTAGGGATCTTAATCTTGAAAAATAATCAACACTTGTTCTTAGAAAATCCTTGGAGAATTTCGAGATTCAAGCTAAGGAGAAGAGAGAGATGAGAGCTCATTTGTCAAAGTGTAGAATGATCCAAGTCTTGCAAGACTTGGATATGTATAGCCAAGTGGAGTAGGACCCATTGTCCACTTGTCCCCAAGTCTCAAAATATCTAAATATGTATTCATCTTGCAAGACAAGTGGAGGGGTGACACGTGTCACCCTCATATTGGTCCAAAATATTATAATTTCTGAATCCCCCCCCCCCCCCCAAATTGTGAAATTTTCGGCGGACCTCATATTATCAATTTCAATACTTCATAATCCAATACTACGTCCATAAACCAATTAGAAGTATTAAACTCCAAGTTAATAATTTTTCTGTCGTCACATTTTTCCGAAATTTTCCTTAAGAAAATGTAATAATTCTTTCCTTTCAAAATTCAAATCTTAAATCCTTAATCACGTTCTCAATTAGTAGCTCTGGTATTACGGGGTTTAACATTATTCTTTTTAAGGAATGCCAAAATATAGGCTCCTGGGTGTCCCAAACGTTCAGGCCAAACAGAAGATGCTAAGGCGACAAAATTAAAATGAAACTTGGACTGTTGAATAGACGATGTTACTGGGTATAGATCTCCTTTGCTATAACATCTCATGATTTGCTTCCCCGTCTGAAAATCATAAACAGAAAAACCAAACGGATCAAACTTAACTGATACCATTATCAGTAGTAAATTTTCGAATAGAAACCAAGTTCTTAGTTAATTTTGGTGCGTGAAGGACATTTTTAAGGTTAAGGGAGGGTTTGGTGGTGATAATTTTGTAGAACCATAACTCTGAATTGGAATAGTATGGCCATTTCCGTTAGTAATACTATTATTTTTGCTCAAATTAAAATAGGACAAAAGATTACCTTGGAAATGTGACGAGATTGTTGCGTAAATCTATCCAAGAACTATGGCATCAAGAGTTACTCACAGTTCCAAGTCATCACTAGTCAATGATTCCTTCCCTTTGCTATTTTCTGGCGGGATTATGTGATGAATAACCCGGTGAGAGCGACAACATATTTTGAATAGTTCTGCCCATGTTGCGTAGTGAACATTTTCCATCTCAAGAGTGACGTAAACATGTGTTTTTATATTTGAAACGGCTAAGGCGTGATGGTAAAGAGATTTGGATTCAGACATTGTTGTTTGGATGGTAAAAAAGATGAAGAACAATAATGGAGTTAATAAAATAATAATAATTCGGCCAAGAGGGAAGATGGACAAAAAATTGATTAAAAAAGGGGGGGGGGGGGGAAGTATTTTTAGATCTTTTTTTTATGCTCTTGATATCACAATATGAGAAATATTTTACATGCTTCTTTATTTCACAAACTATGGTAATATACTATTGTACAAGATGGAATCATGGCTTAATATCCTCTAATTGATAAGGTTAATCTTCCTAATAAAGATAATATGACTAATTTACCTAACAAGGATAATCTACCAAATTTATTTTACTTAATACCAAATATACAAGATACTACATTAATTACAATAATTAATAATAATAATAATAATTCTATAAAAAAAATACCTTGCAGAGATGAGACACTTCAACTACTCCCTCCTTACGTCCCAAAAATATTGTCTTACTTTACTTATTTAATTTGTCAAAAAAAATGGCATCTTTCTATATTTAGAAATAATTTAACTTTATTAGATGATTTATAATCACATAAATATCTAAAACTTATTTTGGATCATACATTTTAAAAATATTTTTTTATTTCTCAAAATTCATGTCAAGTCAAACTAAAACTACATTTTTGGTACGAAGAGGTGGAGGACTATATAGCTCTACCTAGTAATTTAGGTAGAAGGTTCAAACTCCATTAATAACATCCCCTCACTCAAACACCCTTTTCATTTTATAATAAATGTCTAAATATTATAATGAAAGTAGATATTCGAAGAAGGTAAATATAATTGAGTCGAAGCAAATAATGGCTGAATGAGAAAGGCGTACGTAATGACTAACTTTCGGCAAAGGACTTAAAATTGTTTTGTCTGGTTTTTGTAGTTAACAATTAAGTCAACTAACAAAACGGTGTCAGTTGGGTTGGTGGGCACGTGTCGGTGCTCACTTCATCAGTTTTCTCCCTAATTTTTTCTGAGGTTCCATCAACACGTGGGACCAAAAAAAGCTACTGTAATTCTTTTTTTATTATGTCTAGGTCTCGAAGTTTGCGTCTCTCTATCGCTAGTACTGATACTAGGCTTTTGGGGTAATAGCATCGGTCCCTCAACACTGTTATCAGGTGAATCGCGGGATGTGCTTCAGTGACAAGTGTCTTGGAGCGTATAACGGATCACTAATACAAGATTAATCCCTCTATGTGTTTGTCGGAGATCGAACCACACTGCGCAGGCCCGCGCATCTTATAGCGCTCAAATTTTACCACTGAACTATGTCCGGAGACTAGCTATAGACTTGAAGAATAAGTGAACAACCGACCCTGAGAAAAACAGACAGAAAATTAATGTAGGAAAGACGTTTAACATAGTGGAAATTAAAGCAGGGAAGACTTATTGTTTAATCCATTCTATTCAGCCTATTTCAATCAAAATAATTTTTGAATGAGTTAATTATGACCAGACAATTTATTACTCCTCGGTTCAAAATAAGAGTTCACTTAACTTTTTTCACATTTCTTAATAAAATACTAACTCATATAAAAAAATGTTATTTTTGCTAAACTATTCTTATTTAATAAGACTCTTACTTATTTATTATCTTGAGTAAATAAAGACAAATTTTAAAAAATAAAATTAATTTCTTCTTGATTTTGTAAATGAACATTTATTTTAAACTGGCTAAGTAAACACTTATTTTAAACCGGAGGGAGTAACTCAATATATTTTAACTCGTTCAAATTAAGTCTAACCTATTTGACACACATAATTACAACAATGGAAAGCAAGAGATATGTGTAGAAGCCAATGGATTAGCAAATATTAATTTCATTAATGTGACAAAAGAGAAGTCATTTTCTTAGGCCCCTCCATTAACGATGAAAACTCACCAACCATTTTGTGCCCAAACCATTCATGAAAAAGTCATGCTTTGGATTGACCGATTACATGTCCACAAAACAATATTAATCATGGACTGGTCCTCCAATCCTATACTACATTATTTGACCATTGAACTCTCTAGAACTAGCATCTTTCTCATTCTACTTAACTTTCTTCTTCTTCATGTTCCTTACCTTAAACTAAATATATTGGATGGTGTTCTTTTTCACCCGAATTTTGATATTCATATTGGAATTTCGATTAATTCGGATTCACGTTATTTAAGATATATTTAAGGAGAAAACACTTCTAACATGATTATTTTCATATTCAGAGCTCAAATTTGAGACCTCTGATTAAGAATAAAATAATCCTATATCTAATTTGATGGTAACTGTTAATGTTGAGTTTGATGTTGTGATATTTTGTCCAACATATCATTTTAGTACTAAGTTAAAATCAGAAATATTGGAACAAATGTCACGACATTCAGACCAACATTCTGTGAAACTGTTTTGCCTTACTTCACGGAACTGATGCAAATCTTGTGGGATTTTTACCACGATGGTAAAGTGACTTGGCAAGAAGTTTTGGAGCTGATGAAAAACGTGGAAAGACCAAGTTAAAATCGTTGCTAAGCTTGGGGAACAAGTCCAAGAAGTTAGAGAATCTTGCTCCACAATCTTCTCCAACAAACCTTATCGGCTGCCCACATTTCTCTCAACCTCTACAACGATTCAATGAGTTTTTCAAGGAATACCCTCTACTATAAATAGAGAGGTTACATCAGTGAATCGATATCCAAAAAAAAAAATAGAAAAAAAATCAAGAAAGCTCTCCGATATATTCATCAGAAAATTGGATCGCAAGTGTTGCCTGAGCGTGTCGACAACATTCTGTCCAACATTATAATTGTTGCTCAGATTCTAGATTTGTTCTTTATTGAAGCAATAGTAATTAGATGTTGTCTATGTCTATTTAGGTAGATTTTCTGTGACTTCAACTTTTTAATTCCTTTTGTATTATTTTGTAATATTGTAAAAGAAGGAATTTATTCAATTGTATATAAATATATATAACACTTTCGGTCACTGACCGTCATAGGTTATATTATCAATATAACCTATGTAAATATCAAGTCAAAGTCGTTGCTAAGCTTGGGGAACAAGTCCAAGAAGTTAGAGGATCTTGCTCCAAAATCTTCGCCAACAAACCTTATCGGTTGCCCATCTTTCCCTCAACCTCTACAATGATTCAATGAGATTTTCAAAGAAGACCCTCTACTATAAATAGAGAGGCTACATCAGTGAATCGATATCCAGAAAAAATTAGAAAAAAATATCAAGAGAGCTCTCCGATATATTCGTCAGAAAACTTGATCACATGTGTTGTCTGAGCGTGTCGACAACATTCTATCCAACATTATAATTGTTGCCCAGATTCTAGATTTTTTCTTTATTGAAGCAATTGTAATGAGATGTTGTCTATGTCTATTTAGGTAGATGTTTCAGACAGAAGTCATCTGCGACTTCAACTTTTTAATTCCTTTTGTATTATTTTGTAATATTGTAAAAGAATGAATTTATTCAATTGTATATAAATATATACGATACTTTCGGTCACTGACCGTCATAAGTTATAATATCAATATAACCTATGTAAATATTAAACTTTTGTGTTCTTTATATTTTCGCTGCATTTACTGTTAAAGTTTTCTGTTTTATCGAAGTGTTGCCACTTGTGTCAGACGACATTATCTCTGACATCTGCAAACTGTATTAGAATTCGAGTTTGTTTATTTCCAATTTGTTTTTATTTTTCCATAGTATACCTCCGGGACCCAACAAGTGGTATCAGAGCCGACACTTAACACAATAAGTGATTGGTTCTGTTATTTACAACTATGGATCCGACTAATCCAACAAATGGTGGACTTCCTATTTTATATGGTTCAAACTATGACTATTGAAAGATTCGCCTACGTTCTCATATCAAATCAATTGATGTTAGGGCATGAAGATCTATCACCAATGGATATGTTGTTCCAATGCTACCACCAGATGAGGAATGTGACATACTTGTTAAACTTGAATCCGAATGGACTGCGGAAGAAACAAAAAATGTGAGCTTCAACGACAAGGCCTTAAATGTAATTTTTGGATGAGTTGATCTCTACATGTTCAAACTTATACAAAACTGTTCCACGGCCAAAGATGCATGCGATACTTTACAAATTCATTGTGAAGGTAGCTCTAGTGTTCATCGAACGAAGCTTCGTATGCTCATGAGTAAATATGAACGTTTAAGGATGGAGGAAACGGAGGATATTAAAATATATTTTGAAAAGTTGATTGACATCTCTAATAAATATCAAGTGCTTGGTATCCCATTGACAAACACTCAACTTGTGGAAAAAACACTCCGTTCTCTTCCTGAAAAGTTCAATATAAAGATTTGTATGATTGAAGAAGCTCATAATCTTGCTACAATGGACCTTCAAACCTTAATGAGTATTCTCAAAACCTATTAGATGAATATTGAGAATCAAAGGGCATTGTATAAGAGTAAATATGTAGCACTTCAAGTCAAATCGAAGAAGAGGATGCGAAGTTTGAAGAAATTTGTGATGTTGCAAATGTTGTCCTCCTTACCCCAAAATTCAATTCGATGGTAAGGAAGTTCAACAATGGTAGAATCAAGTTCAAATCCAAAGAAAACCGAAACCAAGACTTCAATCAAAAGTCCACTGAACCCCTTCGTATAGTTCAAAGAGGAATTCAACTAAAAAAATCCAACTCAAATCATACCAAATTTGTTCCGAAACAACTTGAAACCATGTAATATCATGCATGCTCGGGATGGGGTCATTATGCTAATGAATGTGCAAACACCTTGAGAAAATTTGGTAAAAGTCTGTGAGTTTCCCTTAGTGACAACGAAAGAGAAGAGGAAGGACATCAAGAGATAGAGTCACAAGCAATGTTGGCTACTGTTTTCGAACAACCCTTATCAGACGAGGAAAATGTCGTCGACAGTGTTATCCCAAATGTCAGAATATTTGCGTCAACATCAGTTAAAACATATACATTTCCAGCAACATCCGAGAGGTATGAATACTTTAACTATCCTGATGTTAATTATTTTAGTGGTTTTGTTTCTAGTAGTGAGACTAACTTTGAAAATCAAGTTGACTCCAAAGACGACATGATTAAGGAATTACAAAAACTTTGTAAAGACTTAATCATAGAATTCAAGAAACTTGACTCAAAGTTAAAATATTTAACTCTTGAGAATGCAGATTTAAAAGGCACGATAACTTACCAAAAAGGACATTGAAGTTGGTAAGATAAGTGTAAAGTTGGATCTAGCTGAAACAACCTTCCGTAAGCTCAACTCAGGGACTTCTAAACTGAATGAGATACGCAGCTTTAGTAAAACTACACATGCAGGTATTAAGTATAAAAACTCTATTAAAACAATATGCTCTAGTTTGTTTGATAAAAATGAAAAAATATGCTTTGTAAAAGAAAATGGATTAAATAATAAGTTCTCATATATGTCAAAGGATACGAAGTTTGTGTGACTTCATTGTAACTCTTCTGGTCATTTAAAACCATACTGTTTCAAACTTCAGAACTCTGTAAGCAAAATGTTGCCTAAAAGGCTGTCCAAAATCTCGGACAACATTCGAAGCAACATTTCTAAGCCTAAAATTAAAAAATGTTTTAAAAGAGTTTGAGTTCCCAAAATGGATGTAACTTGTAATGTTGCTATAACTGCTTTAAGGACTAATATTGCAGGTTCTTGGTACTTTGATAGTGGATGTTCACACCACATGACATGTACAAGGAGTTTCTAAAGAACTACTAGTCATTCAGCGGAGGTAACGTAACTTATAGAGGTGGAAGTAAAAGCAAGATAATTGGAAAAATGGATCTTAAATGTTCTTTGTTTTCCTGCCTTAAATAATGTCTTACATGTTGAAGGGTTAATGGATAATTTAGTCAGTATAAGTTAACTATGTGACGAGAATCTTGAGGTAAAGTTTAATAAGAATCCTTGTGAAGTTACAAATGAAGCTAACATGTGTGTGATGACAGGTACAAGAATAGGTGACAATTGCTATCTTATTGGAAGACAAGAAATATGCAATAATGTTAGGACAGATGACACAATATTGTGGCATCAAAAGTTGAGACATGTAAACTACCATAAATTAGAAAGATTGATCTCGTATGAGGCGGTAAAAGACATTCCTAAACTTAGTCCTAAAGATAAAACAATGGTATGTGACGATTGTCTAAAAGGTAAGCAAACCCGTGTTTCACATAATATTATCCAGAATGACAGACAACATTCATGTACATCTCACTATTTTTAATTACTGTACATGAATCTTATGTGTCCAGTTGATGTAGACAGTTTAGGAGACATGATGTATTCCTATGTGATTGTAGATAATTTTTCTAGATATTCATGGATATATTTTTTGAAAGAAAATCTCAAACCTTTGACATGTTTAAAATCTTGCATTCTAGGATAAGAAATTTGTATCATTCTCCTATTTTTTGGATTAGGTCCGATCATGAAAAAGAATTTGAAAATAACTTGTTCTCAAAATTTTGTGAGAAAATGAGTATTTTTCATGAATTTTCTGCTCCCAAAACTCCTCAACAGAATGGTGTAGCAGAGAGGAAGAACAGAAAACTACAAGAAATAGTGAGAGTTATGCGAAAGTGTCAAAATGTTTTTAGGTTGAAGCCTTGAATACTGCAAGTCACATCACAAATATAGTCTTTTTAAGGTCTGAAATAAAGATGACACCCTATGAGCTTATAAATGGAAAGAAACCTAACTTGTGTTACTTTCATATTTTTGTGTGTATTTGTTACATTTTAAATGATAGAGATCATTTGGCAAAATTCGACTCTAAAAGTGACAAAAGAATTTTTGTAGGCTATTCTCAAAATAGTCATGCTTATCGAGTGTACAATCTTAAGACCAAAACTGTACAAGAGTCTATAAATATTGTTTTTGATGATTTTTCTGATTTTACAGGGAATACATCTGAAAAAACACTATAGTTTCAGTGGAAAATGTGCAGACTGCTGAAGAACCAGATGTTGTCCTAAATGTTACCACATCTGAAGCACATCTGAACCTGAACCAGAGATCACATAAGGTGCAAATGAGGAGTCAAAATATTGAATTGCTAGATCAAGTACGCATGTACCCCTCATCAAGGATTATAAAGAATCATCTAACAGGTCAGGTGATAGAGGAGTGTTTGAAGAAGTAAGAACAAGAGGGAAGGAACCACTCAATTACAAAGATACAGTAAAGTATGTGTGTAAGTCTACAATGTACCAAAAGGTTAGTATTTCTTGTTTTGTATCTACTTTAAAACCCAAAAATGTTTCAGAAGCACTCAAGGATAATTGTTGGATACAAGAAATGCAAGAAGAACTTGAACAATTCTCTCGAAATGAAGTCTGAGATTTAGTTCCACGCCCATATAATACCAATGTAATTGGAACTAAATGGATTTTTAAAAACAAGTCAGATAAATCAGGAACTGTTGTGAGAAACAAAGCTCACCTAGTTGCTCAAGGATATTCCCAGGTCAAAGGGATTGACTATGACGAAACCTTTGCTCTTGTTGCTAGAATTGAGTCAATTAGATTATTACTTGTCATTGCTTGCTGTCTAAAAATTACTCTTCATAAAATAGATGTTAAAGATGTTTTCTTGAATGACTATCTTGATAAGAAAGTCTATGTTGAACAACCTAAAGGATTTGAAGATCCTCACCATCAACAGTTTGTATACAAGCTCAAAAAGGCCTTGTATGTATTGAAACAAGCTCATCGTGTATGGTATGGTCATCTAACTCACTTCCTTCTTGAATTTGGTTTTAAACGTGGTGAAGCTGATTATACTCTATTCATCAAACATCACGGTGTAGCTATTGTTATTGCTCAAATCTATGTAGATGACATAGTTTTTTATTCGACCTCACAGTCTTACCTTAAAACATTTGTTGAAGAAATGTCATCAACATTTGAGATGAGCATGATTGAGAAACTAACTTTTTTCTTAGGGTTGCAGATAAAGCAATGTGAAGATGGAATCTTCATCTCCCAAAGTAAGTATGCCAAGAATCTAGTAGGAAATTTGAATTGAAAAATGCTAAACAAATGAGGACTCCAATGGGATCATCGCAGAAGATATGCAAAGATGATGTTGGCGAAAATGTCGATCCAATATTGTATCGATCTATGACAGGTAGTCTTCTATATCTCACTTCTAGTCGTCCTGATATAATATTTAGTGTTTATGTATGTGCTCGATTCCAAGCCTGTCCCAAAATCTCTCATTTAAAAGCCGTAAAGCGTGTCATTAGATATATTATCGGCACATGTGAGTTGGAAATTTGCTATTTCAAAGACACTAATCCTAATTGAATAGGATATAGTAACTCGGATTGGGCTGGTGATGTGGATGATAGAAAGAGTACAAGTGGAGAATGTTTTTATCTTGGCAATAATCTTGTTTCTTGGTATAGTTGTAAACAAAATTGTGTCTCACTTTTAACCGTTGAACCTGAGTATGTAGCAGCTGAAAGTTGTTGCTCTCAATTAATATGGCTAAGACACATGTTAGACGACTATGATTTTTCAAGTAATATCTGTCACGACCCAACCCCGGGGCCGCGACTGGTACCCTACCGGGGTACCCTGTCAGGTATATGTCAGAGAATAGCAGCGGAACATACATAACACATAACTTATAAAAAGGGTAAACATCACTGGCGTAGATAAGGCTGCATCACAATGACCAGGGTGCGGCGGTACCTCAAGGGTACCACTGTCGGTATATGTCGAGGAGAATAGCGTGGAACATACATAACACATAACTTATAAAAGGGTAACATCATCGCGGTAGATAAGTGCGCCTTCCATAAAACATACTTAAACAAAGTATAGTAGTACAACCGTTCTTATAGCCCAAAACATATATGTGACCACGGACTTAAAGATAACAACTGTGGCGGGACAGGGCCCCGCCATACCCCTGAATGTACAAAATACCTATAGCATCAGGGAATATCCGTACCAATAAACAAGCTTCCGGAGGAATGGAGCTTCTGACTCCGGAATAGTGATCTTAAGAACGAGGATCCTCAATCTGCTTATGTCACGACCCAACCCCGGGGCCACGACTGGTACCCTACCGGGGTACCCTGTCAGGTATATGTCAGAGAATAGCAGCGGAACATACATAGCACATAACTTAGAGAAAAAGGTAAACATCACTGGCCAGCCGATAAGGCTGCCTTCCATAAAACATACTTAAACAAAAGTATAGTAATACAACTGGTTCTTATAGCCCAAAACATATATGTGACCACAGACCTCTAAAGATAACAACTGTGGCGGGACAGGGCCCCGCCATACCCCTGAATGTACAAAATACCTATAGCATCAGGGAATATCCGTACCAATAGACAAGCTTCCGGAGAAATGGAGCTTCTGACACCGGAATAGTGATCCTAAGAACGAGGATCCTCAATCTGCTTACCCTTACCTGCGGCATGAACGCAGCCCCCGAGGAAGGGGGTCAGTACACAATATGTACCAAGTATGTAAAGCTGGAAAATACTATAATAATGATATCATAAGTCTAAAAGTAAGCTGGAGTCATGGAAGACAATAAAATACCTTTTACTGTGCCTTACTAACAATGAGAGTGACAAGTATATATATACAATACTGCATAAAATAGGGGCCTTAGGATCAAAACAGGGTACCTCGCCCGTAGTATCAATAAGCACCCCTACTCCTGGGACTATTTCACCAGCATAGGTCCTGTGGACCCGCATGAGATATTCCTCGCATAGGCTGTACCGCCGCGTGGGACTATTTCACCCGCATAAGCCCATAAGGACTCGCATGAGGTATTCCTCGCATCATGGGTAGCAAATCCACGGAACAGGTGGTATAACGATCTTGGGGACTTACCCCTCAGATATACTCTTACCCCGAAGCAGATAGTATAACGATCTTGGGGACTTTTCCCTCAGATATACTCTTACACTGAAGCAGCTGGTATAACGATCTTGGGGCTTGCCCCTCAGATATACTCTTACACTGAAGAAGGTGGTATGACGATCTTGGGGCTAGCCCGCCGGACATACTCTTACCTGAAGAAGGTGGTATAACGATCTTGGGGCTTGCCCGCCGGATATACTCTTACCCTAGCTCAAACTGTCATCATATCATAATCATAAATAAGTTAAGAAAACTTATAACTTCTTATTAGTCTTGTTCATATACCCCCTCATTTTAGTTTACTTAAGGCACTTAATCATATCTTTAATAAAAGAACACCGGGAGTTTAACCCAAGTACTACATGCTTCAACTCTTTTAAAAATGACTGCTTTATACATAAAACTCTTGGGCAATTGATGCCTTAAAACCAATTTGCCTCACCATATACTTATCTTACTTAGAGTAAATCTCTTCTCATTAACCTTTTATGAAGCTAATAAACCAACTTCCCATAAAGTTGTTATATTAACTCTACACTTTAGTAAAATCATACTTTTCCCCTAACTAAGGGACTTATACATTCTTAAAACAAAACAAGTCATTATATACTTAAAACAAGTAAGAATACCAAATCTTGTACGTCTACCGTACTACGTAGTTTCATCTATTCATGCTCAAGAGATAGGAAAGCTTCACATACCTCTTTGGTCAATCCACTTGCTAAGTCCAAACTACCGCAAGTAATATGTCAACCTAAAATAACCATGATATATTTATTAACCTCTAATCTTAAGGTAGAACAATCCAAGTTCAAAGTTACTAATTTCTATGAAAAATTGGGCAGTATTTCCTTTGTTTCTACATACTTTGCCACCTTTCACAAGGCCGAATTTATCATCCAAACGCCACATTTAAGGCTCAACAATCCAACATTTCAAAGGGGATTACACACCTAAACTTGGGTGTGTAAAATTCTGCCCCAAAAAGGGTACAACAATTCACTTAGCAATTCTAAGGTAGTTTTTAGGCTATAATATGCTCATAATATCTTCTTAATCAATTCCTTCACATTCAAACCATAGTTCTTACATGCAATGAGTCTAAGAGCATTATTGCCTACCACAAGTTCTTCCTTCTTAACATGCAACACTAAAAACTACTTCTAAAGGAAGAAATGTTACCTTAAAGTTTTAGCCAAACTTATTCCAAATATTTTGCTAGCTTCCTTGCCAAGAACACCACCACAACAACACCAACAAGCTAGCCACAAGCTTCCTTCTTTCTTTTACTTTTTCAGATTTTTCTTTAGGCTTGAATTTCTCTTGGAAATTTAGAGAGAAGTGGGAGCTTAAGCTTTAGAGAGAGAGAGAAATTGGAAGATGACCAAGTCTTCAAGACTTGGTCAATATATTGCATGCAAGAAATCAGATGGGGGGGACACTTGTCACCCTCCCAAGGTCTTTTAAAAGAAAAATCTGACTTTTCTAAGTTTTTGCCCAAAATCCGCCTCGGCCGAAACCCCAGCCTCTACGAGTGTCGGCGCGCGCCTGCTGCATCTGGCGCCCGCGGCGCTGCAACTTCAGCGACCTCTCGATACTTGGCGCGCGCGCATCCGGCGCGCCGCGCTTTGTCCAAACACCTTTACGTCCGATTGCGACCGAACTTGTAATTCTCATAACTTTCTACTCCGACGTCCTATCGACGAACGGTTGGTTGTGTTGGAATCTAGACTCCATGAACTACGCCCTAGGCCTTCGAAACACTTAGGAACTCTCAATGTATTGGGTCATAACCCGCCTCGAAGTTGACTAAAACTCGCCCGGAATAATCCGTCAACCTATCCTTTGAAAATTTTAAGTCTTACATGCTTTCGTACGCTCTCATACGTAGGGTCAGAACTACGGGGTATAACATTCTCCCCCTCTTAGAAACATTCGTCCCGAATGTTCCTTCTAGGCTTACTCAAACCACAACATCGACATAGACCCTCTTAACTATTCTTTTGCAAATAAAGAAGCTCCACGAGCCTGACATCTTGAAGCGTAAATGCTAAATCAAAACTAACAAGCAGGAAAGTGGGTTACCTGGAGGTATAGGAAATAGGTGAGGGTACTTCTTCATCATGTCATCCTCTGCTTCCCACGTCATTTCCTCCCTGTTCTCGTTCCGCCATAGGACCTTGACGGAAGCCACGTCTTTCGTCCGAAGTCGTCTAACCTGACGATCGAGTATCGCTATGGGACTCTCCTCATACGATAACTCCTCTGTCACTTGGACCTCATGAACCGGGTGCACTCTAGATGGATCTCCAATACATTTCCGCAACATGGACACATGGAAGATCGGATGTCCGCCTCCAAATCGGACGGCAGATCTAACTCATAGCAACCCCGCCTACCCTACGGACAACTGATACGACCCAATGTACCTTGGGCTAAGCTTCCTTCTTTCCAAATCTCATCACGCCGCCGTGGGCGATACCTTTAAAACCCCAATCATCTATCTCAAATTCCAAGTGTCGACGCCGATGATGATGCATCGACTTCGCCGACTACGAGCCAACAACCGCTCTGGATAAGCTTTACCTTATCCACCGCTGTTGAACTAAGTCCGCCCGACTAATCGAACTTCTCCCACTCGAACCACTATCGGTGACTGCACTTCCTCGTATAAGGCCTCATAAGCGCCATCGAATCTTGGAATGGTAGCATTGTTGTAAGCAAACTCCAAGAGGCAAAAGATCCTCCGGCTACCACGAAACCAATAACACAAGCCCGAAGCATATCCTCAAGAGTCTGGATAGTGAGTTCGGCCTGTCCGTCGGTCTGAGGATGAAACGCCCGTCGAGACTCACTGTGTCCCTAATCCTTCGAAAAGACCTCCGAAGTTAGCCGAGAACCGGGCTCCTCTATCGATATAATCGACAGGGACTCGTGCGGTCACAATCTCTAATATATAATCGGCATAGTCCTCGGAGAAGCGTCGTTACGGAAGAAAATGGTGATTTTCGACTGTCGACAATTACCCAAATGGAATCATGCTTCCTACGAGTGGTAAGTAGCCACCGTAATAAAATCCATATTTATCACCTCCCACTTCCAAGTCGGAATATCAATGCTGCAATGACCACCGCTTCTGGTGCTCAATCTTAACCTGCTGACAATTCGGGCACTGTGCCACGAACTCCGCAACGTCCCTCTTTAGGCCATCCCACCAATACACGCATCCGAGGTCATGATACATCTTAGTCGACCCCGGATGAATAGAATAACGAGCACTGTGTGCCTCACGAAATCTGGCGGCGAAGTCTGTCCACATCGGAACACCTGGCCGCCCTCGAATCTTAGCACCCATCAGCGCTACCTCAAATAGACTCTTCTCCTTACGGAAGGCTGCGTCTCGATGCCGTGCAAAATCGGATCCTCATCGCATCGCCTCTTCACCTCGCGGCGATGGAAGACTCGGCAACCTCTCGAACCGAATTCCGTCACTAACAGAATCAACCAAACGAACCCCAGGCTCGCTGGCGATGTATCTCTCGGACCGTGTCCTCTTCTGGTGAACATCGACGGACTACCCATCGACACGCGACTAAGGGCATCTGACTACATTGGCCTTCCCGGGTGGTATAGAATATCAACCTCGCAATCCTTAAGTAGCTACAACCACCGTCTCGCCGAGTTCGACTCCTGCGGTGAAGATGTACTGGAGACTCTTGTGGTCTGTGTAGATGTCCACATGAACTCCATATAAATAATGTCTCCAGATCTTCAAGGCATGAATCACAGCTGCCAACTCCAAGTCATGTGTGGGATAGTTCTTCTCATGCTTCCTAAGTTGTCGAGACGCATAAGCTATAACCTTGCCGTGTTGCATCAGCACGCACCCAAGCCCGACACCTGATGCGTCACAATAAACCACATATCCATCTAAGCCCTCTGGAAGAGTAAGAACTGGGGCGGTCGTCAACTTCTCCTTTAGCAACTGGAAATTTTCCTCACAAGTATCCGTCCACCGGAACATAGCTGCCTTCTGAGTCAGCTTAGTCAAAGGGGCTGAAATAGACGCAAACTTCTCTACAAACCTCCGATAATAACCTGCAAGGCCCAAAAAGTTGCGCACCTCCGTCGGTGTAGTGGGTCTGGGCCAAGTCTTGACTGCTTCAATCTTCGTTGTATCAACCCGAATACCATCGGCCCCGATAACATGTCCTAAGAAAGCCACTGAAGCTAGCCAAAACTCGCATTTCGAGAACTTGGCATACAACTGCCGGTCCCTGAGGACCCCCAATACCGTCCTCAAATGATCTGTATGCTCCTGCTCTGTGCGCGAATACACCAAGATATCATCAATGAACACTATAACGAACATATCCAAGAATGGCCTGAACACCCTATTCATCAAATCCATGAATACTGCTGGGGCGTTGGTCAAACCGAAAGACATCACCCTGAACTCATAGTGCCCATACCGGGTCCTGAATGCAGTCTTTGGGATATCCGCTTCTCTAACTCGTACCTGATGGTAACCAGACCGCAGGTCTATCTTGGAAAAACACTTTGCACCTGGTCGG
The DNA here is from genome assembly GCA_029844215.1 of Przewalskia tangutica. Lineage (NCBI taxonomy): Eukaryota > Viridiplantae > Streptophyta > Magnoliopsida > Solanales > Solanaceae > Przewalskia > Przewalskia tangutica. The sequence goes on along the minus strand of CM056718.1, from coordinate 134,163,895 downwards.
TCAAACAAATCGTCAATCACGAGGAGGATATCTCATTCTTGATAGTTACCTTGTTCAATTTGCTGTAATCAATACACATGCGGCGTCCCATCCTTCTTCTTTACAAATAACACTGGTGCTCCCCAAGGAGAAACACTCGGCCTAATAAAGCCTTTCTCTAGCAAATCTTTCAGCTGGTCCTTCAATTCCTTCAACTCGGCAGGTGCCATCCTGTATGGCGGAATAGATATCGATCGAGTATCTGGCGCCAAATCAATGCAAAACTCAATCTCCCTCTCAGGAGGATACGAGCTTCGTGCGGAATACGTCGAAACTCCTAACGATCGGGATCGAAGGTCGGCACCTCACCTCGATGTCGAATACCCGAACCATATGGTAGATGTACCCTTTCCGCACCATCTTCCTAGCTTTGAGGTAAGAAATAAACTTACCCCGGCGATCACGGTATTCCCTTCCACTCGATGGCAGGCTCGGAAAGCTGGAACCGAACTAATCTCTCTCTACAGTCCACGTTGGCATAGCAAGATGCTAGCCAATCCATACCCATAATCACATCAAAGTCTGTCATATCCAACTCTATCAAGTCGGCTAGAGTCTGACGGCTATCTATAGTCACAGGGCAAGCCTTATACACCCGCTCAGCTACCACTGAATCACCTACTGGCGTAGACACCTCAAAAGGTCTTATGGACTCGGGCTCTATCCCTATTCTACTGGCAATATGAGGAGATATGTAGGACAAGGTAGAACCTGGATCTATCAAAGCATATATATCACAACAAGAAACCAATAATGTACCTGTGACGACATCTGGTGACGCCTCCTGATCCTGTCGACTGGACATAACATATATGCGGTTCTGAGGACCGCTAGAACTGGAACCCCTACCACGACCTCTGCCGTGGACTGCTGGCCCATAAGTACCCTACCCTCCGGGGCGTCTAACCATCGAAGATGAAGATCCAGCAATAGACCGTCGGTGAGCAGTAATGCTCCGCCGCCTGGGGCGGACAATCCTTCTTCGATGGCCCACGTACAAGAGTAGCACGCTCCCGAACTATACCTGTCAACCGGTCCGGGTTGACCCGGAACCGGACCGGTTGACCCGGTAGTTTAACCGGACCGATTGACCCGTGGTTCGCCGGTCGGGCCGACCGGTAAGCATCTGGGTTGGGGTTGGGTTGGCCCCCAACCCCAACCCGCACGGGTTATTAAAAAACCGGTGGCCGGACCAGTTAGGCGAACGAAAACCGGTTCCATTCTGGTTAACCGGCCGGGCCGGGCCGATAACAAAAAATAAAAAATTTGCCCAATTGTCATTTCGACCGTTGGGCTTGGGAAGGGGTTGGGGCGGTATGGCCAACGGTCATTTCGACCGTTGGCACCATTTTTTTTTTTTTTTTGTTTACTTATTTATTTTAATTCCATTTTTACCCTTTAAAAAATCTATAAATTCTCTACATTTTCTTCATTTTTATCACACAACATTTCTCTCAATTTTCTTATTCTCATACTCTCTTAATCATCTTTATTATCAATTTTCAAGTTATTAATATTATTAGTTTTCAAATTCAAAGTAGCAAGCCTTGAGACTTCGAGCTTCGAGTTTCTATTGAATTCTGAATCCCGAAGTTTGGTACACTCATTTCATTCTCTAATTATTTTATTAAATTGTCATATTTATTTGTTGATTATTTAAATATTTTATAATGTCTTTACTAAGGGGAATTGCGTCGGGACTGCGCCGTAAATCTAGTTCAAGGGGTAAAAAATCTGTAGGTTCTTCATCATCTAATCAAAATATAGATTATGATCAAATGCAAGAAGATTTTGGAATAGAAGATAATGAATGTGATAACGTTCAATTAGATAATATTGTTGAACTTGAAGAACAAGAACCTCCTACACCTACTAGTGTTCCTTACATCGATGTTAGTGCTAGTGGTAGTCGTAGTCGTAGACCTCCTTTACAGAACGATGTAGCAAGAAAAAAGGAGTAAAGTGTGGCTCTTTTATGATAAAGTTGTGGAGTGCGATAGAGTTAAATGTAATATTTGTGGGAGAACTTATAAACATAAGGCGGGGTGGTAGCGGGGGCGGGCACTATAGCTAGACATATAAAATTCGATCATACGACACAATGGAATCTTTGTCGATTTAGAACCCGGTCAACAACAACTTAATCCATTAAGCGGGGTTGGCTAAATGCGATCCAAAAAGATCGCATTGAATTAGCAAAAATGATTGTCGGAGGTTGTTTGCCTTTTTCTTTGCTTCTTCTTCATATTTAATTACATATATTCAAAGAGTATATAATCCTTTTTTAAAAGTTGTTCCTCGTAGTACTACTAGAGCCGATAATTTTAGACTTCATAATGATTATGTTATTTTCTTGCAATATTTGTTTGCTAACCTTCCATGTCATGTTAGTTTTACTTGGACATTGGACATCGTTGAGCGGTTATGATTATTTAACAATTACTTGTCATTGGATTGATGAAAATTTTAGAATGGAAAACGTATTATTGCTTTTTGCGTATGGCGAGGATCAAAGTCATCTTGGAAAATATATAAGCGAAACTATTTGTTTTTATGCCCAAAATATAATCTTTATAATAAAATACTTTGTGTATCATTCGATAATGCATCTAATAATCTGCTATTGTAGATCTTTTAAGCGGAAGTACAACCACCACTTCTGATATATTTCATGTTCGTTGTGCTTGTCATATTTATAATTTAATTGTTAAAAGTGGTCTTGATTTATTTTCACCTGAAATAAAACTTGTCAAAAGAGCTGTTGGAGTTATTCAGTGTAATAATAGGAAAAATAGAATTATAGAATTTAAAGAAAAATGTAAACAATTTAATTTGAGACCTAAATTCATGCGGAAGAGATTATTACGGTGAAATTATACTTATTTATTTTTAAAAGAATGTTATAAGTATAAAGACCCCATAACACATGTTGCAAATGCGCATTGTAAGAACGTGATGTATATGTTAACCAACGAACATTGGAAATCAATTGGTGAACTTTTAAAAAATTTACGTAAATTTTACCGCAATTGTTGAATTTTCGGATCTTATTACCCAATGATTTGTAATGCTTTAGCTCATATATTGAAATTTCCTATTTACTTTATGGTTTAAAATCAAATGTGAAATATCTGAATCACGATTCTGATTATGTTTGAAAAGTTTAAAAATATTTTTTCCTATTCTGATGTTTATTGTATTAGTGCGATTTTAAATCCTTCTATTAAAAAGTAGATTGTCATAATTTAATATTTAGTTTATATACTTATATGGAAATAGGTCAAGCGAAACTCCATCTTCATTTGATTGCATAAATAAACTTGATACTAATTTAACTACATTATATGAATATTATGCTACATTATATGATAACATCAACTCGCTACTAATATTCCTTCTAGTTACGGTTACGTGTCTATACTGCGAGATTGATGATGATGACGATGAAGAAGAATCTTTAGACATATGGAGCACTTTTACAACACAACGACCAACTGGCCGTCTTGCGATGAGATGCAATTTTATTTGCAAAAGCAGTGATGAAGAAATTTTTGACCCTTTACAATGGTGGCAGGATAACAAAAGACAATTTCCGGTACTTGCAGCGATGGCCCGGGATGTTCTTAATGTGTCGATCTCAACAGTGGCTTCTGAAAGTGCATTTAGCCAAGCACGAGATCAAATAGGAGACACACGTCACTCATTGGGTGGAAACACATTAGAAGTGTTAGTCTGCTTAAGGGATTGGATCAGATCAGAGAGAAGAAATCAAGGATGTGGAGACGTTAATTCTCCGGAAGAACTTGCAAAAAGGATGCATAATATGTAAATAAAATTAATACTCCAGATTTAGAGGCTATGGAGCATAACCAATTCAATCAACCTATAGATTACGAAGAACTTGCAAAAAGGATGCATAATATGTAAATAAAATTATTATTACTTCATTATGTACTCTTATTAACGTTATGAAAGTTCAAAAGTTTACATTTTATCATTAATTTTAATTTTACTATCTATTTAGTTGTTAATCTGTTATTACTTATAAGTTATATGACTTATATCTACTAATCTAATAAATTAATAAAAGTATAATTACAAATTTACAATATAAAGTTATAAACTATAAAGTATAAAGTTATAAACTATAAAATAAAAAGTTAACTTTAAAGTTTCAATTTTAATATATACAACTAAATTATATATTATATTATTATATTACATATTTAAATTGAATTTAGTTTATATTATAGAAAATAAATACTAGAAATAAAAATAATAAAAAAGAGAAATTGGGCCAGTTGGACCAGTTCGACCGAACCGCATGCCAACACGAATCCGTGAATAACCAGGTTGGCCGGTCCGAACCGATGTCCTAAACCGTGATAGGTTAAACTCCTAACGATGAGCTCTGATCGGGCCAGGTCGATCGCGACCTCGATGCTCGAATACCGAACCATATGGTATATGTATCCTTCCGCACCATCTTCCTAGCCTTGAGGTAAGAAATAAACTTACCGCCGGCGATGCACGGTATTCCCTTCCACTCGATAGCAGGCTCGTAGAAAGCTGGAACCGAACTAATCTCTCTCTAGTCCACGTTGGCATAGCAAGATGCTAGCCAATCCATAATCACATCAAAGTGCGTCATATCCACTCTCTATCAAGTCGGCTGAAGTCGGCGGCTATCTATAGTCACAGGCAAGCCTTATACACCATTCGGCTACGGCTGAATCACTCATCGGCGTAGCCACGCCAAAAGGTCTTATGGACTCGGGCTCTATCCCTATTCTCTGGCAATATGAGGAGATATGTAGGACAAGGTAGAACTGGATCTATCAAAGCATATACATCACGAAGAAACCAATAATGTACTGTGGCGACATCCGGTGACGCCTCTCGGTCTGTCATGGGACATAACATATATGCGATTCGAGACTGCTAGGCTGGAACCCTACCACGACCTGCCGCGGCGCTGGCCCATAAGTACCACGCCTCAGGCGTCTAACCATCGAAGATGAAGATCGACAACGAACCGTCGGCTGAACCGTAATGCTCCCGCCGCTGGGGCGGACAATCCTTCTTGGATGGCCCGGCCACAAGTATGCGCTCGAACCCATACGGCACTTGCCCGGATGAAACCTACCGCATCAAACGCACCGAGAGGTAGGTGGTCTCGATTAGTCTTTGGTCTCGCCTCGCGAAAACACGAAGTCTGGAGCCACGACTGCTCTCGAATAACCTGGCTGATCAGACCTCCTGCCGGAAAACTGAGAAGGAGCACTCTGTGCTTGCTGGAATGTGGACCTAGTCTGCTGAAAGGCCGCCTCGAAAGCGCCACGAGAACTGCTGTCACGGCCTCTTGGGTGGCCCAAATCTAGCCGATCTGTCTCTCTGTCCTCAATCCGCGTAAATGCGCTGCGTCACGCAATATCCATCCTCGGTGAAGAGCCACCCCAAGCATCTGATAATCATATGACGGTCTAACCCCATCACATACCGATGAACCTTGTATGCCATGTCAGCTACTATGGTGTGCGCATATCTGGCCAAAGAGTCGAACTCCAGGCTGTACTCCCTGATAGTCCTCCCGTCCTGTCTCAAGGTCAAGAACCTATGTACGCGGGCTCTCCTCACCTCAGGAGGCAAGAAGTGGTCTAGGAACGCCTCTGTGAACTCCTCCCAATCAGCTGGAAGAGCATCCTCACCCCTTGACAATACCCATGACTCAAACCAGTTCAACGCAATATCGCGTAACCGGTAAGCTAGTATAACGGACTCGATCCGATGCCCTAAGGACTGCATGGTCCATGAAGCTGCGGACAAACTCGCGTGGATCCTCCTAAAATCTCGAACCATAGAACTTCGGGTGGGTGACAACCCAAGAAATCCGAATCAAAGCTGTCGGCTCTGGGTTGGCGCTTGCTCTGTCGCTTGCCACTGCCACTATGTTGGTCAGTAGCCGAATCTGTTCCCCGTAATCTCTGTACTCGGACCACGGCGTGGGGCTGGAGGCTCGTCTGCGTGACCTCGGTAACCCGTCATTGCCTCGAACTCTGAGGTGGCGGCGACGTGGAACTCGCCGCCTAAATATCATCTCGGTAAGGGGCCCGGGCTGTGCCCTCGTGACTCTCCGCGTCCCACTAGCAGCACCCTCAGCTGCCTTGCCCTTCTGTGCCGCGGTTGCCTTGCGTGGAGGCATAACTGATACATAAAGGAAAACATCAGAGGAGGTTCAACCTATAACTCAGCTCTATTGCACGATCTTAGAGTGAAAGAATGGAAACCAATCCTAAATATCCTGCAGCCTCCTGATCATAGATGTGGTGCACGACACACCGATAATCAAGACTCTACTAGACACGGTCTGTGGACACTTTCCGAGGACTAACTACTCTGATACCACTTTGTCACGACCCAACCCGGGCGCGGCGGTACCTGCCGGTACCACATCGGTATATGTCGAGGAGAATAGCGTGAACATACATAAAACATAACTTATGAAAAGGGTAAACATCACTGGCCAGCCGATAAGGCTGCCTCCCATAAAACATACTTAAACAAAGTATAGTAGTACAACTGGTTCTTATAGCCCAAAACATATATGTGACTACAGACCTCTAAAGATAACAGCTGTGGCGGGACAGGGCCCCGTCATACCCCTGAATGTAGAAAATACCTATAGCATCAGGGAATATCCGTACCAATAAACAAGCTTCCGGAGGAATGGAGCTTCTGACACCGGAATAGTGATCCTAAGAACGAGGATCCTCAATCTGCTTACCCTTACCTGCGGCATGAACGCAGCCCCCGAGGAAGGGGGTCAGTACACAATATGTACCAAGTATGTAAAGCTGGAAAATACTGTAATAATGATATCATAAGTCTAAGCGTAAGCTGGAGTCATGGGAGACAATAAAATACCTTTTACTGTGTCTTACTAACAATGAGAGTGACAAGTATATATATATAATACTGCATAAAATAGGGGCCTTAGGATCAAAACAGGGTATCTCGCCCGTAGTATCAATAAGCACCCCTACTCCTGGGACTATTTCACCCGCATAGGTCCTGTGGACCCGCATGAGGTATTCCTCGCATAGGCTGTACCCGCCCGCATGGGACTATTTCGCCCGCATGGGACTATTTCACCCGCATAAGCCCATAAGGACTCGCATGAGGTATTCCTCGCATCGTAGGTAGAAAATCTACGGAACAGGTGGTATAACGATCGTGGGGACTTACCCCTCAGATATACTCTTACCCTGAAGCAGATGATATAACGATCTTGGGGCTTGCCCCTCAGATATACTCTTACACTGAAGCAGATGGTATAACGATCTTGGGGCTTGCCCCTCAGATATAATCTTACACTGAAGAAAGTGGTATGACGATCTTGGGGCTTGCCCCTCAGACATACTCTTACCCTGGAGTAGATGGTATAACGATCTTGGGGCTTGCCCCTCAGATATACTCTTACCCTAGTTCAAACTGTCATCATATCATAATCATAAATAAGTTAAGAAAACTTATAACTTCTTATTAGTCTTGTTCATATACCCTCTCATTTTAGTTTACTTAAGGCACTTAATCATATCTTTAATAAAAGAAAACCGGGAATTTAACCCAAGTACTACATACTTCAACTCTTTTAAAAATGACTCTTCTTTATACATAAAAACCCTTGGGCAATTGATGCCTTAAAACCAATTTGCCTCTTCATATACTTATCTTACTTTAGAGTAAATCTCTTCTCATTAACCTTTTATGAAGCTAATAAACCAACTTCCCATAAAGTTGTTATATTAACTCTATACTTTAGTAAAATCATACTTTTCCCCTAACCAAGGGACTTATACATTCTTAAAACGAAACAAGTCATTATATACTTAAAACAAGTAAGAATACCAAATCTTGTACGTCTACCGTACTACATAGTTTCATCTATTCATGCTCAAGAGATAGGAAAGCTTCACATACCTCTTTGGTCAATCCACTTGCTAAGCTCAACTCATGAGTAATATTTCGACTATAATAATCATGATGAGTTTATTAACCTCTAATTTCAATGTAGAATAATCTAAACTCAAAGCCACTAAATTCTATGGAAAATTGGGCAGCATTTCCTTTGTTTCTACATACTTTGCCACCTTTCACAAGGCCGAATTTATCATCCAAACGCCACATTTAAGGCTCAACAATCCAACATTTCAAAGGGGATTACACACCTAAACTTGGGTGTGTAAAATTCTGCCCCATAAGGTACAACAATTCACTTAACAATTCTAAGGTAGTTTTTAGGCTACAACATGCTCATAATATCTTCTTAACCAATTCCTTCACATTCAAACCATAGTTCTTACATGCAATGAGTCTAAGAGCATTATTTACTACCACAAGTTCTTTCTTCTTAACATGCAACACTAAAAACTAATTATAAAGGAGGAACCATTACCTTAGAGCTTTAGCCAAATTTATTCCAACAATTTTGCTAGCCCCCTTTCCAAGAATACTACTACAACAACCTTCACAAGCTAGCCACAAGTTTCCTTCTTGCCTTTCTCTTTTCAGATTTCTCCTAAGGCTAAAATATCTCTTGGAATTTTAGAGAGAAGTGGGAGCTTAAGCTTTAGAGAGAGAATTGGAAGATGACCAAGTCTTCAAGACTTGGTCAATATATTGCATGCAAGAAATCAGATGGGGACACTTGTCACCCTCCCAAGGTCTTTTAAAAGAAAAATGTGACTTTTCCTAAGTTTTTCGCCCAATCCGCCTCGGCGCCGCTTCCGTGCGCGGCGCTGAAACCTCCGCAGCTTCTATGAACTTCCGCGCGCAGCCCTGCTTCCAGCGCGGCGTACCTCAGCGGCCTCGATTTTCGGCGCGCGACCTGCATCCGGAGCCGCGGCCCTGTTGCCTTTGCCTGAAACGCATTTCTGTCCGTCTGCGCACTGAACTTGTAACTCTCATAACTTTCTACTCCGACGTCCTATCGACGAACGGTTGGTTGCGTTGGAAGCTAGACTCAACGAACTACGCCCCAGGCCTTCGAAATACTTAAGAACTCTCAATGTATCTGGTCATAACCCGCCTCAAAGTTGACTAAAGCCCGTCCGGAACAATCCGTCAACCTATCCTTAGAAAATTTTAAGTCTTACATGCTTTCGTACACTCTCATACGTAGGGTCAGAACTACGGGGTATAACAATATCTTAGTTTTGTACTGTGATAATTTGAGTGCCATAAATATTTCCAAAAATCTAGTTCAACACTCACATACAAAACATATTGATATTAGACATCATTTTTAAGAGATTTCGTTGAAAAATAGCTTGTTCAAATTGAACATGTTGACACTCTTCATCAACTAGCTGATATTTTTACAAAAGTTTTGGACCATGAGAGATTTTCTAATTTGAAGAAATCTTTTGGTCTTTGTAATCTCTAAAAAGACATGTTTGGTGAATGTTGACTGAAATGTCTCTAACATTTCGGGTGACATTTACCTTTGTAATATCATAATCTGATTATTGTTGTTGTATAGTGTATTAATTTTGGTCACACAAGAATGATCCTAAATAAGAACATGATTCGAATGTGATACCGTTCTCTGCGATGATATTATATATCATAAAAAGGGAGTATCAAAATAAGGCAAAGCCTTTATTAATTTTTGGGAACTGTGCAATATGAGCAAAACCCTTGAAATGATATCGTTCCTATTCTATAGGAGTATCAAGTGCTTAAACTGAAATTATGAGGATACTAAATAAGTATTCTTATTTTTTACACAAAAATAAATTTTGTATGTGTTTTATGATTAGATCAAGGAGAATGGGAAAATGTTACATTGGTCCAGTGGTTAAACTCTTAAAAATACATATAAAGTGTGTCTTGATTTGTTGCCAAAACAAAAAGTTCTTGTGGGATCATAATACTTGTGTTGTCCAAAATGTTGCCAACATTACTGTTGACATTCTCAGATAATGATATTTATTGGGATATTGGTCGTAACTGACTTTCGAAAAATCAGTTTTATCTTCCCTATTTTTATGCCATGTTTTTAATTGGAATTCAAACTTTTAAATGGCTAGATAAAATTCCAAATTTTGATGTCTATTTTTTTATTCCGTAATTTTAGGTGCTAGCATTTGAATACAATTCAAACACCTAAACCCAATGATATTTCTTTTGCCAAGAGTATAAAATCTTCTTCATTTGTTCTTCTTTTTAAACTTTTTTTCTTTTCCGTAATAAAAAAAAGGGAAAGATCACATCATTCTCGGTTAATTCAACCAAAATTGATGGATTCCTCACTTCACTCTTCAACCAAAAACCCCAAAAACACTAAACTCCCAATATTCTCTTCTCCAATCTCACCTATGGATACATCACCAATGTCCAGCAACACCACTGACAACACGCCAATGAGCACTAGTCCCCCACTGTGCTCGACAATCGTTCTTAGCTCAGTGCAAGAACCCTTATAGATCAGCTACTGGGGATGACAATAACCCCATCGATGTAGATTCTACTCCAGATTTCTCCACACTAGGAAAGAGGACAAGTTTTTCCTCCTTCCCTACCCAAAGGTCAAGCAGGGTGTTTGATGTCCACCAGGAACCTATCACCAAGAAATCCAGGTTTGAGACCAAGGTTCCTGCCTGTTCGAGTAGTGACTCAGATGACATGGATTATGAGTTGTTCTCTGAAGAAACCCAGGAGAACCTGAATAAATATGCTGCTCCTGAAGAATCTACTGATGTGCCACTGGAAACTGCTACTTCTGAACATCAATATGTTCCACTAGAAAGGAAAATTCCTAATGAAACACTATTGAAACAATTATTTCCGAAAAGAATTCCCAGATTTACAAGATCAAGTGCTGCCCCAGATGTTTCCCCAGATGTCACAACATCTCAGGCATCATTTCAGCCAACTTCTAAAGAGGCACATTCTCCTACTTTCTCCAATAATTCAGAATCTAACAACCCAAACTTGTCTGATACAGACAGTGAGGTAAATGCCTTCTCTGACAGATTTTACTCTAAAACCAAACATGATAAATGAGACTAGTATAGAAATAGAGTAATTAGGTCAGAAAGAGACTTAGACATAACCTCTTGTTCTGAGTATGCTTGGTAAATTTTCTTGAAGACAAACAGCTCCTTGACACTGTTACTGGTAAGTAACCGTATGTTGATGAGATTGTAAGGTTATTCTATGTGAATTTGAACTCTGCTATAGAGGATACCTCTTCGAAAAAATTTGGAAAGGTTTATCTCTATAACAAAGTCTATCAGTTTACACCTTCAGTCATCAATCAATGTATGAGACTAAATGATGAGCAAGTGAGAGAGACATAAAGAATAACAACAAATAGAGATACAGTGATAGAATACCTCACTAGAGGTATACTTAAGAAGTGGATCCCTAGATGCCATGCATCAAAACTCATTGATGTGTTTTCAACTCTCCACAAAATAGCAATCCACAATTGGCTTCCCTCTCTAAATGAATCAATTGTCACAACTGAATAAGTCTCCCTACTCTTCAAAGATTCCTTCTCTAAATAAATCAATTGTCACAACTGAACAAGTCTCCCTACTCTTCAAAATTGGTAAAAGATTCAAAGTTGATCTAGGAAAGATAAGTTTCTATCAAGTTGTCAACCTAGCAGAAAAAGAATCAACTTCCATTCTACCTTTTTCCTCTCTAATTTTTAAAATATTAACTAGCCAAGGACTAGAGCCTTTGAGAGGAGATATTTTGGGGAAAGATCATGAACTCTACACTGTCAATAAAGTTATACTTAAGAGCAAAGAGAGGGTGATTGACCTCCTCTGGACAAAAGAGGCAGATAGGGAAAATGTTGTCAGGAATGTTCCTAACATTGAGGGCAACACCGGTCCAAGACAGTATGAACTTCTACAAATTGGCTAGTGAAGCAGATTACTAAAATCAACTTACAAATTACTGGAGTTAATAATGTCAGTGATGCACTAGTTCGAGCAAGAGATCATTTTCTACTTCTGTTTTCTTCACAAAAAGGGGGAGAAGATACAATGGGAGCAGATGATGGCTGGTGAAGACACAAGTGGAGAATATGTTGCTGCAGAAGAAGCTTTGGATACTGCCTTGCAGAGAGAAGAGGCAGTTGGAAGGAAAGTCTTGCTGACAAGGCTAAGGCTTAGAGCAGAGACTGAAGCTGCAAGGCAAAGGGCTGAAGCTGAAGTCGAAGTTGCCAGTTAGAGGAAGGAGCAAACTGAAGTCATGCAAAAGTAGAAAGCGGCTAGAAGCTACTACTGATGCATGACATACTAGGGAGATTAGTTGTTGCTGTTGTTAAAATGTGGAATGTTGGTTACTGTTCGAATTGAAAATTTGGGATGTAATTAACAATGATTTGACAATTTTTTGTTTTTTATTTGTTTTGGATGATGTAATTAAATGACTATGTTTTAGTATTTTTAATCCTATATGACTGGCATATATATGTGCTGCTTGTATATGTTGTGTTTATATGTCATCACAGATTAAGGGGATCATTAGTGTAATCATAGATGTTGGGACAACACCTATGACATTGTCGTAAGTCACTTGCACATAATAGATTAGGTTTTGTGAAGAAAGGAAAAAAGGGGGAGAATGTTAATGTTGGGTTTGATGTTGTGACATTTTGCCCAACATATCATTTTTAGTACTATGTTAAAATTAAAAGTGTTGGAACAAATGTCATGATATTCGGACCAACATTCTGTGAAATAATTTTGCCTTATTTCATGGAACTGATGCAAATCTTGTGAGATTTTCACCACGATGGTAAAGTGACTTCGCAAAGAGTTTTGGAGCTGATGAAAAACGTGAGAAGACCAAGTCAAAGTCGTTGCTAAGCTTGGGGAACAAGTCCAAGAAGTTAGAGGAACTTGCTCCACAATCTTCTCCAGCAAACCTTATCGGCTGCCCACCTTTTCCTCAACCTCTACAACGATTCAATGAGTTTTTCAAGGAAGACCCTCTACTATAAATAGAGAGGCTGCATCAGTGAATCGATATCCAGAAAAAAATATCAAGAGAGCTCTCCGATATATTCGTCAAAAAACTGGATCACAAGTGTTGCCTGAGTATGAGCATGTTGACAACATTCTGTCCAACATTATAATTGTTGCTCAGATTCTAGATTTGTTCTTTACTGAAGCAATGGTAATGAGATGTTGTCTATGTCTATTTAGGTAGATTTTTCAGGCAGAAGTCATCTGCAACTTCAACTTTTTAATTCCTTTTGTATTATTTTATAATATTGTAAAAGAAAGAATTTATTCAATTGTATATAAATATATACAATACTTTTGGTTACTGACTGTCATAAGTTATATTATCATGTAAATATTAAACCTTTGTGTTTTTTATATTTTCGCTGCATTTACTCTTAAATTTTTCTGTTTTATCGAAGTGTTGCCACTTGTGTCAAACAACATTATCGCTGACATCTGCAAATTGTATAAACATTCGAGTTGATTTATTTTCAATTTGTTTTTATTGTTTCATAACATACCCCGGGACCCAACAGTAACATAGGATGGTTTTAGTTTTGCTTCCAACAAGATAAAGAGTAGAGGCCGTCTGTAAGTTAGACTTTGATTTTTCAGGATAAGTTTAAGGATAATAAATGTATTTTTTTATAATTAAGGACGAATTCAAAATTGAAGTTTAAGGATAAGTCTAAGGATAATATATTATATGATTTTGATCAAAGTTATTGAAACCTACCCAACAGATATTTTTCATATTAGCTCCACCACTGCTTCCGTATTCCTAATTACAAAACAATATAGTCAAATCAAACTATATATTATATCAAACTACAATAAATGATATAATATATTCAGACGTTAAAACCATAGAACAATATATTATATTATGAAACCTGGACAACAACCATCCAAACAAGCGATTCCTGACAAGCAAAAACAAATAAATTAATGTACCATGAATAGTTTTTTTTCTTCTCATTTTAATATCTTTTTGTGAAGATTAAGTATTAGTACATTGTCCACTACTTTAAACCACATCTTAAACTAATTTAACATTAGAGAGTAATCGACAAAGATAAAGCCAGAGATGTTTTTAGTGTTTAGCAGTCGCAGGTTAGACATGAACTTTGGTTTCGTCAAAAGCTGGGAATCAATAACTTGAGGACTAAAACTTAATCATAAGTAACTAAACAAATAAAGAAAATCCCAATTGGTCGGCTGCAAATAAAATTAACTAGTGAACTTGAGTGTTTTGTCGACGAGACCAGTGTTATCATCAAATTTAATTACTAAAAAATGACTATTACTGGCCAATTGGATGCCATTTCATTAAGCACTATGATGTTAGTTAATTAAGGTTGCATGTCAACAGAGTCTCTCCAAATTACATATTCAAGAAGAAAGTAATTTAAAAAAAATTAATATAAGAAAGTTAATGCTTATTGATGATTTTTTATTACAAGAGCTACTTTATTAGATGTTTTTTTTCCTACTAATTACTAATTATAACTGTAAGATGATATTAATCTTTCTTGGGAGTCTTTCTCATTAATATCAATATATATATTGTACAAGATGTATCCCTAATACAATAGAAATCTCAGTCCTAATTACAAGATGAATACTAATTTATCATAAATACATATCACTAATATTTATACAATATATGAGATATATTCTAATTATGGTGGGATATATACTTATATGCGTTTACACACCCCCTCAGTTGGAGCGGGAGGAGGCCGGACGTTGAGACTGGATCTGAAGTCAAGAAATAAATGTCTAGGAAGTCCTTTGATAAATATATATGCATACTGATATGATGAGGGAACATGTAACACTCTGACATGGCCTAACACAACTTTTTCACGAACGAAGTGTGTGTATATCTCAATGTGCTTGGTTCGCCGATGTTGAACCGGGTTGTGAGAAAGATAGATTGCAGAGATGTTATCACGATTACCTGATAGATGCGGCGCGAAACGAAGTTCTAACAGTAAATTTCTGAGCCAACAAATCTCAGCTACCACATTTGCAACACCTCTGTACTCAGTCTCGGCACTGGAACGAGATAAGGTGGCCTATCGTTTGGCAGACCATGAAATCAGATTATCCCCTAAAAACACAAAAGCCGGGGGTGGATCGTCGCGTGTCCAGACACCCTGCCCAATCTGCATCCGTATAAGAGAACAACTTATTTGGTGCAGAGGGGTATAGGTGCAAACCATTATCAAGTGTGCTCTTAATGTATCGGATGGTACACTTAAGGGCAGTGAAATGAGACTCTCTGGGGGCATGCATAAATAGGCATACCTGCTGAACAATATAAGCAATGTTTGGCCTTGTAAATGTAAGATACTGAAGTGCACCTGCAGGACTCCTATAAAGAGTTGGATAAGAGACTGGAGCACAATCCATAGCAATGAGCTTAGATTTTGAATCAACAGGAGTATGCATGACTTTGCAATTCACCATCTTAGCCCTGTACACAATCTCCTCTGCATTTACGCTGACACAAGAACATGTGGTTGACAGACCTGGTCACTGATATCCCTAAGAAGTAATTCAACTTGTCCAAATCAGTCATTGCAAATTCGTTCTTATGTAGAGCAATAATCTCATTTTTCAACCCATCGGAGGAGGCAGTAAGAACAATATCATCCACATACAGTAATAAGTAAGCAATGCTACTACCTCGATGAAAAGTGAAAAGTGATGTATCACTCTTGTTGCATACAAACTCAATCTGAAAAATATACCTGGTAAAGCGATCATACCACGTACGAGGGGCCTGTTTCAGGCCATATAGTGACTTACGGAGACGACACACATAGTGATAGACTGCTGGATGGGTGAACCCAGACGGCTGATGCATATAGATTGTTTCTCTCAGGTCCCCATGTAAAAATGCATTTTTCACATCAAGTTGATGTATTGACCAGTGTTTTTCCATTGCTATGCTCAGAACGGTGCGAATGGTAGCCGATTTGACAACCAGACTGAATTTCTCACCACAATCAATGCCCTCCAGCTGATTGGTGTCATTAGTCACAAGACGTGTCTTATACCTCTCAAGATCCCCACTATCTCTGAATTTGTGACGAAATAGCCACATACAACAGATCACATTCACCACCTCAGGTCTAGGTACTAAATCCGACGTGTGTTGTTTAGTCAAAGAATTGAATTCATCAGACATAGCCGCATTCCAATTAGGCTCTTGTTTGGACAATTTGGGGTTCTTGAAAACTGGAGATATGGTTTGGACAGACAAGTTAAATTGGATTTTGGGTTTGAAGATTTTGTGTTTGGCACAAGTCTCCATTTGATGAGTAGGGATAGTGGGTGGCTGAGGCAACTTAGTGGTGGGGTCCAAGACGGATAGTATGGTCGGATATGAGGAGGGTGGAGTTGTTGTCGTCGGAGGTGATGTGGCGCCGAGATCAAGGGCTGTGGCGCCAGATGAACAGAGGTCTCTGGAATTTTGGCGTCGCGACGCTGACGACGGTATTGAAGATATTTGGTCACGGGAAGAATGGTGTCGCGGCGCTGATGACCGTGATGACTGTAGTTGACTGAGAATGATGGGAGAAATGGCAGGCTCGTCAAAAAAAGAGTAATCCGGTTTTTGGAATTTTTGAAGATTGGAAAACGGGAATGTAGTCTCGTCGAACGTGACATGACGAGAGATGTGAATTTGATGAGTGGACAAGTTATAGCAGAGATAACTCCTATGGTTTGGTGGGAAGCCTAGGTAGACACATGGAGTGGACTTGGGAGCTAGTTTGTGAGGGGCGGTAGAAGCAAGGTTAGGGTAACATATACAACTGAATATCCGGAAATGATAATAAGAGGGTACTCTGTGATAGGGGATTTTGGTAGGGGTCATATTGTGAAGAGTGCTAGTTAGGAGAATATTTATAATGTATTCTGACATCTTAGCAGCATATACCCAGAATGACGGATGGAGGGAGACATGAATCAATAAAGTATGAATCATATTGTTAATGGTCCGAATGATTCGTTCAGCTTTACCGTTTTGTGGGGAAGTGTGGGGGCATGAGAAGCGAAAGATCATGCCATTATTAGTATAAAAGCGGTGAAACATAGAGTTGTTGAATTCACGACCATTATCGCACTGAAATGATTTTATACCTTTTTCAAATTGTGTTTGAATGAACTTTCGAAACTCAAGAAATTTGGAAAACACTTTCGATTTAAATTTGAGAGGATATAACCAAACATAGTGGAAAAAATCATCTAGTAAGACAAGATAATATTTATGACCGAGAGAACTAGCAATAGGTGATGTCCATAAATCGGCATGTATAATATCAAATGGTGCAAAGGTAACACTAGTAGATGATTTAAATAGAAGACGAGTATGTTTGCCTAAAGAATAAGAAACAGTTTTGGGCAATCTTCTCATTATTACAAGTAATGAAATTATTGCCTCTAAGAAAATTAAAAAATAGGGCTCCTGGATGACCAAACCTATTATGTCATGTTGATGAAGAAATATTCGCTAGAGAGACAGGAGAGCAAGATCTGGCAGCGGAAGTAGAAGGGAATGGATAGAGATCCCCATGCTATTGCATCTCGTAAGAGGTGTCCCCGTATGAAGATCATTCACAGTGAAACCAAAAGGGTCAAAGTCAACAGAGACATAATTATTATGAGTAAATTTGAGGACATAAATTAGGCTATTAATGATGTGTGGGGCATATAGGACATTCTTAAGGGAGAAGGGTGGATGAGGAGGTTGTGTGTAGGATGTACCATAACCCTTTATTGTAATGCGGTGACCACTACCAACTATAATAAATTGAGGATGCTTTAAATTGAACAGTTTGAGAATATTACCTGCAGACCGGGTGATGTGAGATGTGGCTCCGGAGTCCATGTACCAATTGTTGTCTGGTTGTTGCAGATTGAGGTTGCTGAAAACCTGACCCAACTTAGTGTGTGCCATGCCGGATGAGGGCTGCTGGAACTGTCCTTGCATGAAGTGGGCTTGCTGCGGGTACTGGGCTTGCCGCGGAGCTGGAGCTGGGCCCAACAACCCGTGTTGAGAATACTGGTTGAAGGGCTGCTGGTACTGGAATGGGGGCGGCGCCGTGACGCTGTATTAGGGCGTCGCGGTGTTGTACTGGTACTTTTGAGGAGCCACGCCCCAGTTGTTCTGCGGACCTTGTTGTTGCTGCTGCTGCTAGTTCTGCTGACCGCGACCCTTGCCACGACCACAGCCTCCTCTGACGCCACAACCTTGTCATCTTTTTCGTCGCGACCCTGCTGCGGTTGAGAGCTAACGCCTGCTGATTGTGCTCATCTTGCTTAGCACGACGGGTTTCTTCGAGCAACAACTATGAGCGAGCTTTGTGAAAACTGGGTAACGTATCCGCCTGTTGAATCATGGTGGCCAAAGTAATATATTCGCCTTTAGGAAGTCCTACAATCATTTATAACACCATTTTAGTTTCAGAGACAGGCATGCCGACGTTGGAGAGTTGATCGCCACAAGTTTTAGCTGCTTGCAGTACTCAGTCACGTTGGAGAAGTTTTCAAGACGTGTTTTGTTAAACTGTTCCTCCAAATACACAACACGAGAGTGCTTGTTATCCTAAAAAATTTCCTCCAAACGAATCCACAATTCACGGGCAGTGGCGCCAGATTTCATGATAGTCAGGAGATGATCCTGAGAGATACTACCATATATCCACTGTTTGACGGCATCGTCGAGACGATTCCATGTAGAATCATCAACCTCTGGGGGGCGAGAAATAGTGTTATTGATATGATCAAGCACGTTATAGACACATGCATGAATGTGAAACAATTCAACCCAAGGAGAATACTGGTCGTTTTCTTGATCAAGAAGAATGAAAATGCAATTCTTGATGTTGGTAACAGTTAAGGCTGGGTGAAAAGATAATTTTAGTGTGTCGGGGGTGATATCAGTGGAGGAGGAGGCTGTAGGGGATTCAGGCAGAGTCATGATAGTGGATGTAATTTAGGAGAGAAGAAAAGAACGCTAGAAATTGGAGATGGCGCCGCGGCCGAGATGGAGAAAGGGGGGGGGGGGGGGGTTGACGGCACAGGAAACAATTTAGAGAGAGGGTAGGGTTTTGGCTCTTGATATCATGTAAGATGATATTAATCTCCCTTGTGGAGTCTTTCTCATTAATATCAATATATACAGTGTACACGATGTATCCCTAATACAATAGGAATCCTAGTCCTAATTACAAGAAAATTTTAGTTTACCATAATTACATATCACTAATATTTACACAATATATGAGATAATTATGGTGGAATATATACTTATACACGTTTACAATAACATCTAAAGGAATAAGACAAAGTTTGACTACAAAAAGTCAAATCCGTGTCATTTTAAGATGGGATAGAGTCAATTCTAAATGTTATTGGTACACATATTTTTGTGCTTCAAAATATATCATATAGAATGTGTTCTAGTGATTAATGAAATATGTCCAGAATTACGAGGTATCAAGGTCAATTATAGCGAAAGTAAACATTAAATGATATCTTTTCATTTATCTAAACTTTGATAGATAAATTACCTAAACTCATCAGACATCATAGTTATAAAAAATATATCTCATATATATATATATAGAAATTTTGGAAAATGTGAACATAATGTTTTTCTTTTTACAATTTAAACACTGTTAATGTAAATATTACTTCTACAAGAGAGTCTGTTTCTAAAATAAATTTCTAATTATTTGTTATGCTTCAAGCAACCCTAAGCACTTGGACTCTACAAGAGAGTCAAGTTTTTTTTTTTTGTAAATATTAGTTATATTACTGATAAGTAATAAAAAATGCATAGTAATCATAAGGTCTTTCCAAGAGAATCATATGTAGACATCGTTAAAATAAATGCTCGAAATTAAGATAATTACGGATTATATATAATTATACACTGCATACTGATTAAAATTTATAAGATATTTTTAAAATTATTATTTGTTGTGGGCTTTATTGGATTATTTTGTAGTGTAAGAATCCAAGATAATTGTTGTAAATTATGCATATTTTGCACGGATTTCCCTTCAGATGAACTTGTCTTTAATTGTTGTCCATCATATCGATGGTCTTTAATTTTTGTCTTTGCTTCTCATTTAATGAAAAATTATGGGCCAAAGTACCCTTATTCGTTAATCTACGAAATCATAGATTTTGGATTTGATCCACAGCGGAGTAAAAAAAACAAATTTCACAAGACAATGTTTCATAGAAACTATGCCTATTCTGGAAAGGTTACGGCAAAATTATACGCAAAGTATAATTTTGTAGAAATTAAGTTATCCGGCATAAGTTGTGTAGTAACTAATTCGCAAGGTAAAGTTTTATTTAAACTATGCTTTGTCCGGCAAAGTTATATAAAAACTATGTCGTGTCCGATTTAAGTTCATCTTTACGAAACTATGTCGGACAAGACATATTTTCTATGTAACTTTGCCTGAAAAACATAATTTCTATGAACCATTGCCATGCAAAATTAGGTCATAGATCCGATTTCTTTTTATTTTTTCGATGCCAGAGATATTTCGGCCACTTCTATGTTACTTAAAGTGCCGAAGACAAAAAAATAAAGAGCTGCGATTTGAGGGGCAAAAATTAAAACCACCCCAAAATAGGGGAATTTTTGTGCGAATTCCACAAATTATTTACTTGGTCCACATCTTGTTGAGGCCTCAAGATAACGTTTGCATTGGGCCTTGTAGGAAATAAAGCCCAGCCATTCGCACAAAGGCCACTATTTTGGGGTGGTCTTTAATTTTTGCCTTTAAATTTGTATTCTTTAATTTTTTCCCTTTATTATTTTTGGCGCGACATAATTAGAATTTCGCAATTCATAATTAGTGTTTATCTTCGACATATATATCATACACAACCCACAAATTATGTCGGATAAGGCATAGCTGTCAACATTCACCATAATATTAAAAAAGACATAATTTCAAATTTCGGCAGGTATGGTTAGCGTTTAATTTCAACATATGTATCATAACATCCACATAAACTATTCCGGATAAGACATAATTTTCAACACTAAACATAATTTTTAAAAAATACTATAAAACTATGATGCATAACCTACATAATTTATGACGCGTGAGGATAAAATTTCAGTTTTTGAAGAGAAAAATATTATAGAGGTTATGCTTTGCGAAGTAGACTTGAATATTTTCATAAAATAAAGTGGGGGGGGGGGGGGGGGAATTAAAGACCACAAATATGAAGGGAAAAAATTAAAGACATTGCGTCTGAAGGGAAAAAATTAAAGACATTGGCCATCATACGAAATACTGATTTTTTTGCGGGACTTAAATTTATTTTTTTGCATTATAATATTCACAAGTTATGTTCCGTGTCTTTAAAAAATTTATGACCCGTTAGACATAAGTTCGATTGCTAAGGGTAAATATTAAAGAGCAGTCCATTTAAAGGAAAAACCGTGCAATTTCTTCATTATTTGCGCATACAATTGCTTTTAGACATGATATTTAACATATAGCCTGATGAGGGAAAATACTGCTTGTTGCGCTTCTCCTTATTCTTCTTATCTTTTCCTTCATATGGAGATAAGAAGAATAATGATCTGAATTCCTTTTATAGTTATATGTCAAAATTCACAACAATAGAGACGAGAAGAATTATGTTATAGGTTCCTTTATAGAAATATGCTAAAAAGGGCTCTTTTTAGGAATATTAGCTTTAATGTTTGAAGTCTAAAGTCTAAACTTTAAAATTCAAAATTCTGAGTGAAATTAGGCTTGATCAGTTCCAAACTTCACACTTTTGGACGAAAGTTTACAAACGCGATTGATTGAAGTTCAAACTGCTATCCAAACTTGAGACCTAAGGTATGAAATTAGACTTAGCCAAGTTTCCAACTTCAGACTCGAAGGATGGAAGTTGTGAGGTCTCTAAAATTTGATTCCAGAATGGCTAAAATTTTAATAATTTGAAAAGTTGATTATGTATTAAATAAAGGTGTCTTGGCCCGAGTCAGCCCGATCCCCCAAAGTTAAAAAATATTCTGGTAGGGCTCGAACTCGGGGCGAGGCACTGGATAGTCCCGCGTCCGATCCCGGCAGCGCCCGTCCGTCCCGGTCCCGAGTCCCGACTCGTCCCCCTTTGCAAAAATAACTGTTTCAACAACGATCAACTTTTGATTTTGGCCGTTGTGCAACGGCTATAACGATCATTTTTTCCCCTCCCCATAAATCCCCATACCCCATTAATATTTATTTCTAACCCCTAAGTTAATATATTTACACTTTAATCCTATTTTGCAACTATAAATAACTCATTTCCTCTTCATTTTTCTTACAAATCTTCTTACCATCTCTTTAATCTCTCAATTTATCTCTCTACAATTCTACAAATCTTTCTACTATTAAATATTATATCAAAGTTAAAAAATTGGGAGTGAAGTTGACAACTAGCTTGAGGATCATCCATCGAGCAAAGTTTCAATTTTAAATCTCGATTACACGTCGACGTTTGGTACCTTCGTTCCTTCTTTAAATTATTATTGTTACATAATTTTAATTATCGCACTTAATTTCATTTATTTTAATTATTTACTTATATAATTAAAATGAAAGGATTTAAGCGTATGATTACGGGTACGGGTAATTGTGCTTCTACTAGCAGGGGTAATAATGATACTTCTTCTAGTAATCTTATTCCTAGTCCCGATGTTTTGATTGATTTCAGTCATATTGATGATACTGTTTTTTTAATGATATACCATTAGATGATGAAGTAGATGAATCAGACTTTAATTTAGACTATAATATAGATAACACACCCACTAGTGCACCTCAACCTTAGGCTCAGACTGAGTCTCAGCCTGAAACTGCAACGGGAATGCCTTCTATTCCCCCAAGTATGAATTAAGGCCCCGCAAAATGAAAATTAAAATCACTTGCATGACATTTTTTTGATAGGGACCAAGAGAATCAACTAGCTAGATGTAAAATTTGTAAAAATATTTATAAATTTAAAATCGTAAAAGGTCAAAGTGGGACGGAAGGATTATTGAGACATGTACATGGCGAACACACAACTAGGTGGAATCAATACGAGACTCAAAAATCGGGTTTGCCAATGTCATCTAAGTCGGGACAAGGTTCCCATACTGTCCCCGACCTAGTACAGGGTCAAATTAACCCGACGACGGGGGGAAATTTGGTCCTAAATATGATAAAAATAAAGATAGGGAAAATATTGTAAAATTAATTGCGGTGGAAGGTTTGCCTTTTTCATTTCCTTTCTCTCCTGATTTTGTTCATTACATTCGAGAAACATATAATCCTGCTTTTAATGATTTTCCTAGATCAACTGTTAGAAGAGATGTTTTTAAATTTGCAAGTGAATATCAACATTATTTACGTTATGCATTTTATCATTTTAATGGCAAGTGGCTATCACTTCTGACATAGGCCGTAGTACTAACAAAAATAATTATTTAACGGTAACATGTCATTAGATAGATCAAAATTGGTTTATGCAAAAATAAATTATATATATATATATATATATGATAGGCACACTTAAATATTTATTGCACAAAATATTAATGAAATTTGTAATTACTATGAAATTAATGATAAAACTATGACTATTACAGTAGATAATGCTACTTCTAATGATTATGCTATAAGACTTTTAAAACATAGATTAATTTCATCTTTTCCTGATCATTTTCATGTAAGATGTGCGTGCCATATTTATAACTTAGTTGTAAATGATGACCTAATTTTTTTTGAAAGCATTCTTGATAAAATACATTTTGCTATAAATTTTATTTTTAAAGATAATAAAATACAAAGATACAAAGAGTATAAAAAAAACATGTCATGATTGTGGATTATCATATAGAAAAACTAGAAGAAGTTTCGACTAGGTGAAATTCTCTATATGAACAACTATTTATTGCTTACGATTACGGACAATCTATTACTTTATTATTTAATGCCCATAATAAAAATTCAAGGGATATGCTTGTAGATAGTGATTGAGATAAAATTTTAGAACTTAATGGATTTTTAGAATTTTTTTATCAAGCTACTAAAGAATTTTCCGGTATTTATTATCCTACTATTTCAAATATGTTATTTTATATAACTCTAGTATTTTTGTTACTAAATGAATATATGCAAAAACCAAGACATCTATTGAAAACATGTTTTAAAAAAATAAAAATACTTTTTTCCTATCCCCACTATTTATATTGTTGATGATGTATTAAATCCAACTATTAAAGTAGACGGTTGCAAAACACTTGTAGAAACAATTTATGATTGTGTAGAAGTACTTCCAACAGACCAAACTGAAGAGCCGACTGACACACCAACCAAAGAAGCAATTACGTCTAGCATACACACTGAATGTAAAAAATAAATACGTATTACCAACAACAAAGTGCAAATAATCAACCAGCTTCTGTATCATTTTCTACTACTTCGGCGCAACCTTATAAAAACATGTGGTTTTTGCTGCTAGTATTCAAGGACTTAGAAATAAAATGTGTAGTCGTACAACTTCTTCACAAGTTAGTGAATTTGATGTTTATGTTTTACAGGGTGTTGTACCGTACGAATTAATTGACAACGTTGAAGGACAAGAAGACTTGCTGAAATACTGGAGGGAGAATGAGAAAACATTTCCGACGCTAACAAAAGTGTCTCGAGTTGTGTTGAACATTCAAGCGTCATCAACAACGTCTGAAAGCGTTTTTTCTGCAGGAATATTTCAAATAGGGGAGCACAGACATTCATTGATGGAAGACTCATTGGAGATTGCAGTTCTATTCATAGACTGGATTCGTGCGGAGCGTAGGAGGTGCGGTCAACCGGAGATCAACGAAGAAGAAGACTACAACTACAACGAAATCTTTTCCGAGGGAGCAGGAAGCGACGTTGAAGAATTTGAAAAACAAATTTCAATTCCAACATAAGATCCTCAAGACATTGTGAAAAAATTCGAAAACGTGTGGTTGCATATGTAAATTTTTTAATTACAATTGTTACACCCCGTACTTACAGGGTATGTTTTAAGAACGTACGTACGAACTCATGAGTGTTAAAATTTGAGACTTGTAAAAATTTATCGGAATTATGGAAATTGTCGGAAAACGTATTATTGTGACGTATGGGAGGGCGACACGTGTCACCCCCCCTTATTTGATGTCTTGGACGAATTACATGGGCACAAGGGTCATTTGACCCTTGTTAAGAAGACAAGTCTTGCTAAGTAGTAGAGCTTGACATGTTTGACTTAGTCAAGGGGACCATTAGTCTTGAGATTTGTAAAGACCTCATCCAAACCACCCATTTGTTTATATCTTGACCCTCCATTGCCCTTTATAATACTAGTAGTAGCAAAGGTGTGTCCAACACTTAGAAAAATTTACAAGAAATTGATGAACAAGCTAGCTTAGCTCTCGGGTTTGCTCCCTTCAAGAAGAGAAAATTTTCGTTTCTTGTCCTTTAAGCTCCACACTTTAAACCAAGGTTCTTGAGTGTATTTTGAGTGTATCTCAATAGAAAAATGACTTGATTTTAGTGAAAAGGCAACTTGTTTTTAAGGCATCAATTGCCTAAGGTTTTATAATAAAAGGAGTCACTTGTTTTCTAAAGGTTAAGAGACTAATTGTATTTTTGAAAGTTATGAGAATTGATTTGAAAGTATATAATACTTGGTTTCAAAAAGTAGAAGTCTCTTGGTTATAAAAGGAACATGTTGGTCTAAACCATAAAGGGTTATAACGGCTTTATGGGAAGTTGGTTATAACGGCTTTATGGAAGGTTAAGAGAATGGTTTTCTCCAATGAAGTAATCAAAGAATTAACTTGTATTAAGGAAGGGCAAATTGTTTTAAAGGTACCAATTGCTTAAGGTTTTTAATGAAGAAGTCGCTTGATTTAGAAGCCGGTAATTGCATTTCTAAAAAGGTATTGTGACTTGTCTTGAAAGGTGGATAGGACTTGATACTACGGTTGTTAGTATCGGGGAAGTTTTATTGGAAAGGAGTCTTTTGAAAAGAATGTACGTACGTAGTACTTGGCCTGTTTAATTGAGAATAATTCTAAGTGTGCCTTGATAAGTACTTTGACTTGATAAATTGAGAATTTGTCTAAGTATGCCTAGATAAGTACTTTGGCTTGATTAAATGAGAATTATTCTATTTGTGCCCTGATAAGTACTTTGGCTTGTTAAATGAGAATTATTCTATGTGTGCCTTGATAAGTACTTTGGCTTGGTTAATTGAGAAATTAGCCTATATGTGCTGGTAATAGCCTTTGAGTGCAAGTATTATGTTTTATTACGTTGCCGCGACTCTCGGTTGGAGGGCCGGCTGTCTTGTTGTAAGTTACTTGGACGTACCGACAGTGATGTGGGATTCCACGGGTATGCTTCCGTTAATTGTAGTACTTGGGTTAAATTCCCGGATTTTTATAAAAGACATGGTAGTGCTTATGTCTTGTTTGATGGTCGGTTGAGATAGGGTAAGAGTATAAATGAGGGGCAAGCCCCAAGACGTTGTACCACCTTCTCCAGGGTAAGAGTATAAGTGAGGGGTAAACCCCAGGCTGTACCACACCTTTATGTGTTGTTTGTCGGCCGGTTGAGATAGGGTAAGAGTATAAATGAGGGGCAAGCCCCAAGACGTTGTACCACCTTCTCCAGGGTAAGAGTATAAGTGAGGGGTAAACCCCCAAGATGCTATACCACCTGCTTTACAACCTTCTCCAGGGTAAGAGTATAAATGA
The DNA here is from genome assembly GCA_029844215.1 of Przewalskia tangutica. NCBI lineage: Eukaryota > Viridiplantae > Streptophyta > Magnoliopsida > Solanales > Solanaceae > Przewalskia > Przewalskia tangutica. Next base: position 134,137,006 of record CM056718.1, on the reverse strand, counting down.
GGGGTAACCCCCAAGACGTTATACCACCTGCTTTGATTGATATTATGGGCGTGAGACCCATGGTTATATTTTACACTTATAGTTGTCGACAGTGATGTGGGATTCCACGGGCAGGAGATATATATATGTATTGTGTATGTGTACGCCGACAGTGAGGTGGGATGCCACGGGCGCGTCACATGGTTATATTTTACACTTATAGCTGTCGACAGTGATGTGGGATTCCACGGGCAGAAGATATATATATGTATTGTGTATGTGTACGCCGACAGTGAGGTGGGATGCCACGGGCGCGTCACATGGTTATATTTTACACTTATAGCTGTCGGCAGTGATGAGGGATTCCACGAGCACGCTTTGCTATTTTGTGTGACTTGATCGTGTCCTGAATTGGGCCGGGTAGTATATGCGTCCCTCCATAAAGGGCCGGATTGTGTTATGAAAGATAAGTAAGTTATATGCTAATGAACTTAATGATTTTCCTAATCATGTACATAAGAGTGTGACTATAACTTTTATTGAAATGGGAAAAGATAATAAGCTACGATTAAGTTCATAAGTGGTAATGACACGGCAGGATCTGTATGTACTTTTTATACTTGTCCCTGTCATTCTTTTGTACAATTATGATCATTTCTTGACGTTATTTACATTCCATATTAAATTTTTGTTATCGACCCCTGCCGGGCTGCGTTAATGCCGCGAGTTTAGGTACCCAGGGTGGTGATCCTTTCTCTTAGGATCTCGGTTCAGTTTTTGAGAGAAAGCTCCATTTGCTCCGGAGGCTTAGCTCTTGGTACAGTTTTCCCTAAGGTAGTAGATTCATGTATATTCAGGGGTATGGCGGGGCCCTGTCCCGCCACAGTTATTATGTTAAAACTCTTAGAGGTCTGTAGTCACCTATTGTGGGTCAGTTTGTAAAGGAAAGGATGCAACTGCTTCGGTTGTTTATATATATAAGTCCAGGAAGGTAGCCCTATCGGCTAACCTGTTGTTTATTTCTGTTGTTTTATTTTATTTATAAGTTTCATGTATGTTCATTGATTTTCTACGAGGTATACTGTAAGGAGTGCCTGTGTAGGGCACGATCGCGGGCTTGGTCGGGTCGTGACAACAATTTTAGTATTTTACTATGTCATTTGCAACTTTTGAACAACACCACATAAGTTGTAATTTTGAAATTGTATTATTATGTCTAGGGGTGTACATTTTTAGAACATACCAGAAGCGGACCACAATGGACCAGACCGGTCTAGACTGGTGGATTCCGGTCCGATACTTCATTATATAATATTCTGTTTTTTCGGTCCGGGTAAAAACCGAAATGATCCGGTCCGGACCGGAATGATCCGGTCCGGACCGGAATGGACCGGTTTCAGCCCAAACATTTTTTTATTCCTTTATCTTCGTCCATCTCTCCCCAAAATCCAAAACCGAAAAGCCTAATACCCCTCATTTCATTCACACCTTCAGTCTTCACAAACCCAATTCTCCCAAAAAACCTAAAGAACAAAATCAGTAAATCCAGCCCCAACCCACTAATCCGTCGTACCCTCCCCTTCACACCCCCATATCGCCCATACCCCTGCATCACCACCAACCCCATCACATCCCCGACACCTTATGCTCCCAATAACCCACACCATTCACCCTGCGTCACCACCACCCCCGACGAGGCGATGAATGTTGCTATTCCCTAACCCGCTACAAAGGACACTTATTATTGTAATGTAAGATGATTAATTATTTTTATAACATGTAATGTTTGTACTTGATAATTTGATCCTAACATATATTGTTCATATTTATTGTAGTTGGAAAGCTCTCAATCTAAAAGGGAATCTAGCTATTCTTTACAAACACTATCGGAAGCGGAGATTGAGCAATTGCGCAAGTCCTTACCTCCAGATAAGAAGTTAAAAGAGGGACAATTATATCAGTTTAAAACAAAAAGTAAGAGGAAAGCCACTTATTGGGACTATTTCATCGACTACATTGAGGATTGGAAACTACGAGCTTAATGTAATTTTTGTGATAAAACTTTTGCTGCCGATTCGAATATTAATGGTGCAAAAAATGTTAAGAATCATTCGGAAAAATGTCTTGGTATTCCTGCAAATAAAGATAAGGGTAAAGGAAAACAATCTGAATTGTTTTTTGAGAAAGAAACTGATAATGGAAAATTGAAGTATGAGACTGTTAACTTAAAAGATGTGAGGGAAACCCTAGTTTATATGATCATCGTTAATGAGCTTCCATTTAAACATGTGGAAAAACTTGGCTTTAAACACTTAATGCAAGTTGCATGCCCTGGTTTTAACATTCCATCTCGTGTTACCATTGCTCGTGATTGTTTGCAACTTTATTATAGCGAAAAAGAAAAGTTGAAAGAGACGTTTAAGAGCTGTCAAAGAATTTCTGTGACCACTGATACTTGGACATCAATTCAAAGGATTAAATATATGTGTCTCACGGCTCACTTCATTGATAATGATTGGAAATTGAATAAAAAGATAGTAATTTTTTGTCCAATATCTAGTCATAAAGGTGAGACCATTGAAAAAGCAGTTGAGACTTGCTTAGAATATTGGGGCATTGAGGATAAATTATTTACAGTCACAGTTGATAACGCTAGCTCTAATGATCTTGCTTGTGCACACTTAAGAAGAATGGTTCAAAGAACTGGTTGCATTAGTGATGACAAATATATTCATATTAGATGCATTGCTCATATCATAATCTTATTGTGTGGGTGGACATAAAGAGCATGTTGTGTGCATTGATAGAATTATAAATGTTGTGAAGTATGTTAAGAATTCACCCGCAAGAATAGCTAGGTTCAAATAACTTGTGCAAACAACTAATATAGATAGCAATTGTTTGTTGTCTTTTGATGTCCCCACTCGTTGGAACTCAACATACACCATATTGGACACGACTTTGAAATTTCAGCTTGTTTTTAGTGGGATATGTCTTTCATGTGGAGTGGATTTGAAGGACAATGAAAGGCCTCCTCAATGCGATGATTGGAAAAAAGTAGAGAGGTTGATTCACTTTTTGAAGGGATTTTATACTTTGACTCGTCATATCTCTGGTTCACTTTAAGTGATAAGTAAAAAAGGTTTATTTGAGATTGCCACAATTTATGACATGTTGAATAAATGGAAAAAAAGTTTGGATTCAGATTTCAAAGATATGACAATTGCAATGAAAAAAAGTTTGACAAATATTGGGGGACGGTGGAGAAAATAAATATGTTTATTTATGTTGTCTCTATTCTTGATCCTCACTCAAAGTTGTTAGTTGTTGAATTGACACTAATGATATGTATGGAAAAGAAAAGGGAATGAAACTTTGCAATGATGTGAAGGAGTTCACTTACAAATTATTTGATGAATATAGATTGTTGTATTCTTCTTGTTTTTCTCCAAGTTTGCAAAATGTAGATCCTATGTCAATTGATTTGGATGATAATGTAGAAGGGTGTGACAAATACATGAAAATTTTAAAAGATAGAGCAAAAATATTAAAGGGGACAAGTGGATATGTGAGTAGTGAGTTGGATAGGTATATAAATGAACAACTAGGGGCGGAGGAAGAAGAAATGGATGTATTATCTTAGTGGAGTAGTAATGGACATCGTTATCCAATTCTTTCACGCATGGTACATGACATACTAGTTATCCCATTATCCACTGTTGCAATAGATCCATTTCGAAGTTCTTTCACTCCTAAGGTAATGCCTCTTTATTTTTTAATTTATTCATCTCAACTTATAACTCTATCCCAATGTAACTTTAATGTATTATGTTGTTATTTTGTTAAATATGGTTCAAGCTCTAATTTGCACACAAGATTGGCTTAGAGCAAAGGGAGTGCCGATTGTAGATGTAGAAGAAAATTTGAAAGATTTGGAGGAAATTGGAAAGGTAATGTTATTTTTATAACTCTTCTAATTATTTTTTAAAACTTATAATTTCTAATGTTTGACATTATTTATCTATGTTTTTTCTTTATGATTAGATGTGCAATACGATGATATAGATGATGAGGTCATTTTTGTGGACTCGTTGGTGTGATTTAATGGCAAGTGGAGCATGAAGATTGCCAAGTTTAATTTGATGTGCAATATGATGATATGTATGATGTTGGATCTGAAAGATTGGTGTCGTGTACCTATTCAAATAAAATATATCAAAGGATAAGGAAAAAACAAACATATTTAATGGAATTGATAAACGAACACATTGTTAAAAATTTACAAATAAAAATAAATTAAAAATTGCATTTAAAAAAAACATGTTCAACCGGTCCAAAACCCGGAACGGACCAAAATTATTCAGGTCCGGTCCTCGGTCCAGAAAAAATGAAGATTTCGATTCCGGTCCGGTTTTGGACCGGTGTACACCCCTAACTATATCATATTTCTATTAAATAATATAAGAGGCACAAAAATAGCCTTGAGATGTTTTTATTACACTATCTTGTTCAATTATTGAAGTGTTTGTATATATTATTTTCTAAAATTAAGTGGCAAAAAAAAACCGATCCCGACCCGAACCCGTCCCGCCCGCCCCAACCCTACCCCGTTCCAGCGGGTTTGTGGGACAGGACATGACCTCTTCCCGTCCCTCTTATCCCGGCCAGCCTGGTCCGTCGGAACCCGAGTCCCGGCCATTCCCCGTCCCGTCGGGACCCGCCCTGGCCCGCCCCGTTGGTAACCTCTAGTATTAAATAACAGTCCTTCAAGATGTGAAACATGGGTTAGTATTTGATGGGTCACCAAAAATAATTCGTATACTCATGTGTGAAATGAATCTCAATTGCCAAACACTGAGGAATATTCACTGTTGCTCTCAAACGCACACATAAGTATACGCGGTCGTACAAGTAATATATGATTTTAAGTCCAGATATCGTACCCACAGGAATTTGTGATTAACTATTTACTAAATTGAACTAATTCTAATTATCTAAACAAGAAATAAAATCTAAAGTTATATTTATAAACTAACCAAAAATAAAAGAAAGTAAATAATGAACTTCAACCAAGAAAGAACAGATTTTTATCGGAGAAGAGATAAATCTAGGGTTATGAGCACTAACAATCCAGTTGAGTCTTCCAATCGTTATACCAATTTTATTTCATGGGTTACTAGTTGACAGATTGATGTTAACTTTATGATATTATTTCGAACTACTCACAAGCCTGTATATGCTACTATAACACCTATATTTCTATGGTCGCCAGAGGTAACAAGAACGCGTTTATACCTCCGTATCCAACTAAGTAGGGCTAAATGATATATTTCTATCCTCAGTAGCGAAACTAAATAGTACAAACTCTATTTATTCTTATTACGTATGTTGACAGTCAATTTTGACCCGTTTTTCGTATATTAGTTGCAATTTTATGTGTTTTAGGACACCGCATTTTAATCATCATTTTTTGCATTTTTATCTTTTTATTTTAAATTAAGCATTATACCTTAGTTAATATTATGTTTCTATTATTACTACACCATCATTTATTTTAATAATATTTGCATCTCTTTAAATAATTAATTGACATCCCATTTTAATTTTAATTAGACATTAAACATTTGTTAAATATTATATTTTATTATTATTGCATCGGCATTTGCATTTTAATAATTTCACATCTTTTTAAATAATTTTTCTTTTAAATAATTAACCCGTTTTGCATTTTGTCAAACCAGTCCAGTCCGAGGCACAATCCGGATCAATCCAGTCCGCCATTCCATAAGCCCAACCGTCCATTTTTAAATTTCAAACACCCATTTATTTTCCCCCCAAAACCAAACCTAAAAAAAACTAAACCCTAATCCTACCCCTATTTAATAAACACTACCCACACTTTCATGGAGGAGATTGATCAGCCGCAACACCTCAAAATTTCCCCCCTTTGTCATTTTGTATCACTTTCTCCAACAACAACAACATTAGTCAGTCGCACACCCTATATTTCACACTTGATCTCTCTCATTAATCATCCATCTCTCCCTCACTGATTTTATTTTAGCACTCTTTTCTCCCTCAATTTTCCACACCTCCCGTCGCCCACCACCGGCGAAACCACCACCACTATCATCGCCGACCCATCTCACTCCATACACAACACACACGCACACACACCATATGCACCCCAGTCCGTCGCTGCATCCCTTCGACGGAGTTCTATCTCCGGCGAACCACCACCGTCGCCCACAACCCATCGTCGAACCCCCCACCATCTTAAACCTCTCATCGACCTCACACGCACCAAACCCCATCATTTTATTTTCAGATTCATTTTCTCTTAAATCAGTTGACCCTTTCCATTATCTTTTTTTTTGAACCACTCTTCGCCGCCGCTGGAGCTCAGCTCTAGAGAACTACCAACTCCCCGTCAGTTCCTATGCCTCACCGGATTTAACCACCGGCGACTGGCGGAGAGCTCTGGCGAATTGGGTTGCCATCGTCCATGTTTGGTCGGAGATATAATCCGACTCCGAAAATCATTTATTTGCTGCCCATTTTTACTGTGCTATAGCGTTACTTGTTGGCTACAGTCTGGTTATGATTTTCTCTGATTTTGGACTCTCGTGGTGCACTGTTTCTTTTTTTCTGATTGCTGAGTATCAGTGGCTGATTCTGGACAATTTTTTAACACTGCTAATTTTGTGATAGCTACTTGGATAATTTATCCAGCGTTGGCCATTGTTTCTACTATTTCCGCTGTTCCATGGACCATTCGACTTGATGTGTTGCTACTGTTTTGTTTGTTCTATACTGGTTTTTGGACGATTTTACCCTTTTATTACTTTATTAAACTGATTTGGAACAGATACTACACTTGCTATTTTACTGATTTTTGAACATGATACTACACTTGGTATTTTACTGATTTTTGAACATGATACTACACTTGGTATTTTACTGATTTTTGAACATGATACTACACTTGGTATTTTACTGATTTTTGAACATGATACTACACTTGGTATTTTACTGATTTTTGAACATGATACTACACTTTGGCCTACGAAGGATTTATCCGTCGATCTGGAGGCCTCCATGGTAAGCGAGACGGAATATGTGGGCGAGGAGGAAAGTGAAAAGATTAGACGAGAATGCATAGTATCGTTCACCGGGAGGTGAGTCGACCGCAGCCCAAGCGATATTGGCTTCTCATGTCTTAGTATCCTTGGCATAACACTAGCTGAGCACACACTATAAAAAAATATATCTTTTACATACATATATATATATATATATATATATATATATATACATACGTTGTGTTTATTTGATAATTTATTTTTATTATTTACTAATTCTTTTACTAAGTGTCTTATGCAGGTACCCGGAGATCATCTTGTGCAGAAGGCCTAAAAAGGGCTAAAAGATGTCCCGAAGTTTTTTTATTTGATTTTAGCTTTATTATTCTGTATTGCATTCCATTGTAATTGTAAATTATGAAAACTGTCTAGAATATGTAGAATAAAAAGGCAATAAATAATTAACCTAGGTTTGAACGGATAACCGCAAGTTAGCGGATCTTAAAGGATGCCTAACCCCTTCCCTTTAGGATAATAAAGAACCCTGATCCAGAATCTCACTAATTTCGCAGATCATTAAATGGAGATTAATTGCAGTATTTTTATTGCAATAAGTCAAGTGTTCTAATTCACTTAACTAATTAGGTGGTGACTCCTCAAAATCAGCATTATTGCTTCATCCAGGGAACCGCGCCAAAGAGCAACGTTGCGAATACCGTTCAGACCCCGAGGTAAAAAACGAGCGCGACATCATGGCGACTCCGCTGGGGATAATCAGGTTCTTGACCATAGCAAACCTAGGTTTATTATTGCTTGGCTTTATTTGCTATTATTTGTTTTAAATGCCTTAAAATTGCTTGCTTTAATTTTGAATGCTTAACTGTTTTAATTGCCATTTGCTTTTACTACTTTCCTTAAACTGACATTCCGCTCATATTTCCTCCACTCTGGAAAATTCACATTGTCACACACTACACGCGCTGGTGTGCTTCGCGCACCCGCAAATTTCTTTCAAGACACCCAAAATTTAGGTGAGTTGGCGCCTGCGTGGAGTTAGATCGGTTCGTCTGATCAACCACGTAGACTTCTCACTCGAGTTGTCCGCTCGGAAACCTTGCGTCTAGTAAGCCAAATCTTAGAAAGCTTAAGATAGAGCTATACCACCCTTTTATATTAAGTCATGCATGCATAAACCTTAGGTGGGTTAATCCTTGGTATTAACGCCACAATTAAAAATTCACCAAACTTGTCGACGAGTTTCACAACCCAACGACCCATTAGCATACTATGTGTAGCGTGATGATGATAGATGGATCCAAGCCTGATCATGACACGTCAAATTGGAAAAAATGCACCGTCATTTGGTCGCCATTTCCAACCATACACTGCAATTTAACAGCTTGGACCTATCTATCATAATCTCGCATGTTTGGCGTTTAGGCCCACCTCTGGCATTAAAAAAGGTCCCAAACTTGCTAGGACGCACATTCGATATCTATATAGTATGCTTACTATTGTAATGTTTGTTGCTTTCAGCTATGTGTACTTTAGTACAGTATTCTGCCACTTCAACTTTGTGCATGCGCTTAGCATTGATTACGAGCTATACTAGCTTGGTTTTCTGGGGTTGTGTTATTCCTTGCGTTATCAGCGCGATACGCGGAAAACCCATATCCCAAACAATTTTCTCAAAATTTTGTCACACTTTGGAACTACGTGTGACCTGATTCCCATGGCGGGATACGTAGGCGACCATTTCGGCCTCGGTTCCACCTTTTAGAAAAATCCTAATTTTCCATCTATTAAGAATCTCCTTATTCTCCGTCACCGGCGAACTACGCGTAACCTGATTCTCTCGGCAGGATACGTGGGCGACCATGTCGGCTTTGGTCCCACATTTCGAATTCTAATCGACAAACCTAACTTCAACAAGGCTATGCTCCTAGACTATGTATCTACTTGATCTCTATGGCGAGATACGTAGGTGGCCACATCGGACTCAGTCCAACTCTTTCTAAAATCTTTTGTCCTTACTCTACCGGTTACAAAACACACTCCATCCAATCTTTGCGATAGGATAGTAAAGGTATTCCATATCAAATTCGGTCTCGTCCATTCGACATCCGCTTATGCCAAAACTGGGGCTGCTTTAAAAAAGCTTTACTGCAAGGAGAGGCCGTCAGTACCGAAGAACATATTATCGACTACGCTCTCGTAGACAAATACTTAAAGTCAGATAACGGTTACAAGTCCGAACAGATCGGGCATGCGAGTTGTCAGAGTTAAAGCTACAAAGTCCGCACAAATCAGCAGCCCATTTCAAATCTCACAAATTTTCTTTTGAGTACAGATAAGGAAAGTTGACAACGTTGAAGGGGATTTTCGCATAGCAGCTCGGCTCACAGGGCCACATTCTTATCCTCATTCATTCATTTTTGCATATCTATATATCCCTGCACAAATTACTGCATCTATCTTTGATTTTGTAGGAAGTTTCGCATAGCAGCTTAGCCCGCAAAGCCACAATCGCACGCGTCTATCAAGGCGTCATTTGGCTCACAGAGCCACTCTCGTCCTCATTTCTCAATCACTTTACGACTCTAATTATTTTTATTCGGTTTATATTCTGCAGGTAATTTCATCATAGTGGCCTGGCCCACCGGGTCGAAATCCTCTTATTACGTTTATCAACGACATCTTCTTATTATGGCTGCACAACAACGTTAGCTCAATTACGGCTATCAATGACGTCCTTTATTACGTCTATTCAATGACGTTCATCTTATTACGTCCACACAACGACGTCCTCCTATTACGGCTATCAATGACGTCCTTTATTACATCTATTCAATGACGTTTCGTCTTATTACGTCCACATAATGACGTCCTCTTATTACGTCTATCAACAACGTCTTCTTATTATTGCTGCACAACGACGTTAACTCAATTACGTCTATCAGCGACGCTCCTTTTATTACGTCTATTCAACGACGTTCATGTATTACGTCCACACAACGACGTCCTCATATTATGGCTATCAATGACGTCTATCCAATGACGTTATTTCTTATTACGTCCACACAACGACGTCTTCCTATTACGGCTATCAATGATGTCCTTTATTACGTCTATTCAACGACGTTCATCTTATTACGTCCACACAATGACGTCCTCTTATTACGTCTATCAACGACATTCATCTTATTACGTCCACACGACGACATCCTCCTATTATGGTTATTAATAATGCCATCTCTTATATGCAACGACGACATCTACATAAGCAATGACGTTATTACATTACGCCTGAGCACCGGCGTCATCTGCATCAATGTCTGAGCACCGACATCATCTGCATCAATGCCTGAGCACCGGCATCATCTAAATCACGCCTGAGCACCGGCGTTATTTAAGTCAACGCCTGAGCACCGACGTCATCTGCATCAATGCCTGAGCACCAAAGATCATTCGTGATCAATGCTCGAGCACCGACATCATTCTGATCAATGCTCGAGCACCGCATCATTCGTCAATGCTCGAGCATCGACATCATGCGTGATCAATGCCTGAGCACCGGCGGCATATGCATCAATGTCTGAACACCAACATCACCTGCATCAATGCCTGAGCACCGACATCATCTAAATCACGCCTGAGCACCAGCGTTATTTAAGTCAACGCCTGAGCACCGGCATCATCTGCATCAATGCCTGAGCACCGACATTATCTGCATCAATGTCTGAGCACCGACATCATCTGCATCAATGTCTGAGCACCGACATCATCTGCATCAATGCCTGAGCACCGGCATCATTTGCATCAATGTCTGAGCACCGGCATCATCTAAGTCAACGCCTGAGCACCATCGTCATATGCACAATAACGCATGAGCACCGGCGTCACTCACGTCACATCTATCGTGCATGAGCTAAACCTGCAACGTGTCAACACAATGACATCACCAACATCTTAATCATTCACCTGCAACTACGTCACCTTCAACACTTTACGCATTTCTCATATATTCATGCTTTATCATTTTTCTGTCTTAACAGTTATGCAATAATCTTTTTAAGCTTTAGCCTGCATGAGCCTTAATTTATAGGAGCAGGAGCACAACGTAGAACTATCTCGGCGAACTGAAGCAATTTGTACCTCGAACGTTGATCCGCTCTCCTCCAGCACCCCGCAACACAGAACCCAGTGTCATCATAATTCGACACTGGGACAAAATTTTGAATCCGCATCCGCCCTGCCTTAATTTTTCAGTATCACAACAACCCAGTGCCATCATAATTCGATACTGGGACATATTTTTGAATCAGTATTCGTCCGGTCATAATTTTAGCATCGCAGCAACCCAGTGTCCTCATAATTCGACTCTGGGACATTTTTAAATCTGCGTCAGCTTTACTTTTTATTTTCGCATCACAGCGACCCAATGTCATCATAATTCGACACTGGGACAATTTTGAGTTCGCATCAGCCCCACTTTTGAGTTCTAGTTTTTAAAACAGGACAAAATTGGCTACAAGTCAACATCTTTGTCCGAAGACTCTTCCATCATCTCCGTACAAAGAGGGACATGCTGTTGACAGTCAATTTTGACCCATTTTTCGTATATTTGTTGCAATTTTATGTGTTTTAGGACACCGCATTTTAATCATCATTTTTTGCATTTTTATCTTTTTATTTTAAATTAAGCATTATGCCTTAGTTAATATTATGTTTCTATTATTACTACACCGTCGTTTATTTTAATAATATTTGCATCTCTTTAAATAATTAATTGGCATCCCGTTTTAATTTTAATTAGACATTAAACATTTGTTAAATATTGTATTTTATTATTATTGCATCGGCATTAGCATTTTAATAATTTCGCATCTTTTTAAATAATTTTTCTTTAAAATAATTAACCCGTTTTGCATTTTGTCAAACCAGTACAGTCCGCCATTTCATAAGCCCAACCGCCCATTTTTAAATTTCAAACACCCATTTATTTTCCCCCCAAAACCAAACCTAAAAAAAAAACTAAACCCTAATCCTACCTGATCGGTGTATTTTATATACACCTTTTGAGTCAGTTTTAGTTAGTCTTTTGTCCCGTTTTGCACATATAAGTGTTGTATTAGGATATTTTTCCTTTCTATTGAGTCAAAGTGGTTAAAATGGCCAAATGGCGGAAAATGAGCTAAAAAAGGGCAAAAGAGGAGATGCCAGAGCTGAAAACAGAGAAAGTGGCGAACGAGGGTGAAATCCAGACCAGCGCATGGCCTCCTCTGATCAGCGTACGCGCGCCACTATCGAAAAGGTCGAAGACTCGGCACGCGCGCTTCCGAGCAAAAGCGGGCGCGGCGCTAAACATCCGAGAAGCTACAGAGACGCAGTGGCCGCGCGCCTCGCAGCCAGATATCAGGGCCGCAGCGCCAAAACACCCGACGGATTGCAGAACTTCCGGAGCCGCGGCGCCTGTCTGCAGGGCCGCGGCGCCGACGCGGAAAAATTAGGTCTTTTGACAAAATTCTGGGCCAGGCCTGAAGGAAAAGAGGGAGGCGGTTTGCAGCCTATAAAAGAAGAACCCTAGGCAGTTTTTGAGGGTTCCCCTTCTTGCACAACACAAGACTTTTGCTTGGAGATTGGATACCATTAGTTTAGTAATTTCTTTTCCCTTTCTTGTTCTTTATTTCTATTTTGTATGATGAACATGGAATTAGTTCTTGTCATGTCTATGACTAGGAACTAATTCTCTTATAGGGCTTTCCATGTTGAATTGCTAGAAACTTATGTTATAAATTAATGCATGCTTATGGTTATTTTTCTTATTGTGAGATCTATCCAATAATTGAGTTGAATTCTTGGTAATTAATTGACAACTAATTATCACTATATGATTTCTAATCGATTAGAAGGGGATTGTGAATATGCTGTAAATTGGGTAGACATTCTTGGATTGGGGATGAAAATACCTCAATTATTTATGTAGCGTTGATGAGAGGCTTAACAACCCTAATTTTGCGCATTGTGCGTGACGGTCAACTAGGTTTTTGTTCTTAATCCTTCTATAGAATTATCCTTATCACCGAAAGGTAGGTAAGGTGCGATCATGAGGTTGAGTGTTTATATAACCTAACGGAGTATAAAGCGATTTCAGAAACCTGCTTTCTCCAAAAGAAGAATACCATAAGTTAATGCATTAGTAAGTAGCATAAACGGATAGTAAGGATACATGGAAGCCCTATTCTCATCACCACTGAAGTAAATCTTTATATTTAAATAGCTTGCATAATTATTAGTTATAAACAACAAATCAATTATCAATTCACCAAATAGATACTCGAAAATAGATAGTTGGTAATTGAACCCTAATCCTAGAGGACGATATTCGGTCTTATCAAGACTATACTACTTGTCACGATAACGTGCACTTGCGTTTAAAGTGTGTGCATCTTTTCGCCCATCAAGTTTTTGGCGCCGTTGCCGGGGATTAGGCATAGTTCAATATCAAATTTGTCTATTTTTAATTTCTAATTTGGTTTTTAACTTTTCTTTGAAGTTTAATTTTTATGTTTTTCTTTTGAAAACTCGAGGTGCCGTGATTTGTTGTCTGTTTTTGATCTATTTCAGGAAGTCAGTTTATGCGAAGGAGAAGAGGAGCAGACACTCTTGTTCCTTTCAATCCAGAAATTGAGAAAACCTGCAAACAGAACAGAAAGAATCAGCGGATTGCAACCTTGTTAGAGATGAACGGCGTTCAGAACAACAACGGGATGGGAGAAGGGTTAGGAGAGAATCAACCCCATCCAGAATACATAGGCAAGCGCCCGATAGGCGTGGAAGAGAGAGTCCAAGTCCAGCCGAAAGAAGTTTGGAGACTATGTCGCCAAGAGTAAATGGAGCACTGACATGCATTAGGCTCCTGCACAGAGCCAACAACTTCGAGATAAAACCGGCAATTCTGAGCATGGTACAGCACACAGTGCAATTCGGAGGACTGCCATCGGAGGATCCACATATGCACATAGCTAATTTCTTGGAGCTATGTGCAACGTTCAGATATAACGGCGCATCGATGATGCCGTCAGTTGAGGCTCTTTCCTTCTCACTTAGGGATAGAGCAAAAGTATGGTTGAATTCCCGCCCGATTCGATTTTTACATGGCAAGAGCTGGCACAGAAATTCCTAGCCAAGTTCTTTCCCCCGTGTAAAGCAGCAAAATTGAGAGGGGAGTTGAACAACTTTTACCAAGCAGATGGAGAGTCCTTATATGAAGCTTGGGAAAGGTTCAAGGATCTACAAAGAAAGTGCCCACACCATTGCATTGAGTTGTGGAACTTGGTCCACATCTTCTACAACGGGCTGAGCAATACAACCAGAACCATCATAGATGCAGCAGCAGGTGGAGCATTCATGAGGAAAACAGCCCACGACGCTCATGAGTTATTAGAAGATATGGCCACTAACAACCATGTCACAGACGAGAGGTCGACAAGTGGGAGAAGAACAGTGGGAGTCCACGAAATAGATGTTATTGCTGCCTTGAATGCCCAAGTGGCCCTTTTAGCGAAACAGTTGCAGCAACATACAGTGTCGGTGAATGCGGTGCAGATGCCTAAAAGCTGTGAGATATGTGGTGGCCCACATACATTTGATAGGTGTCCCTCAGCTGACCCCAATAACATACCAATGGAGCAAGCAGAGTGTCAGGCAGTAGGTAATTATCAAAGGCAACAGAACAACCCCTACTCCAACACTTATAATCCAGGGTGGAGGAACCACCCAAATTTCTCATGGAGAGACAGAATCCAAAGACCGTAACCAGCAGAACCAATACCAAGGGCAACAGAACCAATATCATGGGCAGCAGAATCAGTATAGGGGCGATGTAATCCAAGCAGAGCGTAATCAGCAACCCTTCATTCAAGCCCCACACCTCAGCCAATGCACCGTTCGAAGAAAAGCCGATGAACTGAAGTAGCGGATAAAGACTTGCTAACGCCTGCACGCAGCTCATGATGAAGCTAGATCCTCGTTCAGAAACTTGGAGACACAGTGGGTCCTAGCAAACAGCAAACAAAGAGCCACGGGACATTGCCAAGCAATACAGAGGTAAATCAGGAGCGATGTCGGGAAGTACTGAGAAGTGGAAGGCGATTGAGCAAAGATACCTCACCAAGAGTTGAGAAGAAAGCGAGTTAGAAAAAGAAGGTGATTGAGCCTAGCCCAACAAGAGAGAAAACTCTGCAGAAGGAGTATACAGAGAAGATCCCTTTCCCCAGAGACTACAACAAAGGCGGTTGATAAACAATTCTCTAAATTTTTGGAGACATTGAAAGTCGTGATATCAACATACCTTTCATAGAAGCATTAGAGCAGATGCCCTCCTATTTCAAGTTTATGAAGGAGATTTTGGGGAAGAAGAAGAAGCTGGCAGAATACGAAATAGTAGCACTGACAGAAGAGTGTAGTGCTATCTTGCAGAAAAAGTTGCCACCAAAGCTAAAGGATCCTGGAAGCTTTACACTACCTTGCACAGTGGGCAGGGTGACTTGCAACAGAGCCTTGTGTGATTTAGGGGCAAGTATAAATCTGATGCCCTTATCAGTTTTTAAAAGATTAGAGTTGGGTGAGGCCAAACCAACCACAGTAAGCCTACAGCTGGCCGACAGGACAGTGGTTCATCCAAGAGGCAAGATTGAGGACGTAATTGTGAAAGTAGGAAAATTCTTCTTTCCTGCAGATTTCCTCATTCTTGATATGGAAGAAGATGCGGAAATCCCTATCATATTGGGGAGGCCATTCCTAGCGACGGGGAGAGCTTTGATTGATGTTGAAAGAGGAGAGTTAACATTAAGGGTGGAAAATGAAGAAATGGTGTTTAAAGTTTTTAAACACGTCACTGAGCCACCAACAATGAGTGGGTGCTTTGCAATCATCACCATCAAACCCCCATGCGAGCCAATACAAGTCAACCAAAGAGCGATGAGCCCAAGAAAGCAGACATGGTTTGCTGAAATGCCACTAAAGGAGGTAAGTATTCCTGAACTCCCCCTTACTGATAATGCTAAGAAGAAAAGAAGAAAAAGAAAACGCCAAATGTGGAGGAAATGGATAGGTTGGGGGCTTAATCCACCCCAGGGTTATTAAAGCTAAGGAACTTGCTTCCGGCTAAAAGACGTTAAAGACAACGCTTGTTGGGAGGCAACCCAACGTTTTCAATTATGTTAGTTTAATTTCTGTCTTTAGTTTATTTTATTTTTTCTAGAACAATCTCACGGTCTTGGGTTCTTGTGTTTGTGTTGTGATTGATAGGTACAGGGAAATAAACTGAAGGCGAAAATCAAGAAAATCGAATTTCGGAAAATCGGGTAGCCATGGCTAAAAGAATCAACAGCGCTGAGCGAGGCCGCGCGCCGTGAGCAGGCCGCGGTGGCAAAATTCCAGAAAAATATGCCAAGTTTAGCCGCGCGTTCCAGAATAAGCCGCGGCGCAGAAAGTCCCGGCGAGCGTAGATGATTAGCCGCGCCAAAAGCAGGGCCGCGGCGCCGAAGCGCGAATCCAGAAACTTAAAAACGCCCAAAAATCAGATTTTCCCCAATTCCAAATTCAAAAACCTAACCTTCCCTCTCCAAATTCCAGAAATTTGCCCACAAATCTTCCACAAATCCAACCCAACCACAACCAAAACTCTTAAATTCCTAAAAACCCTTAGCTATCTCAAACAACAAAGCTCCATTCCATAGCCTCAAACCACCAATTGAAACAAGAACAAGCTTGAATCTTCTCATAAAAAGGTAATCCTTTTCTGTTCTTAAACCCTTTACTGAAGTCACAAGAGGTAGTAGTTTGAAGGAGTATTGTAGTTGAAGTAGTTTGGGTACTGAAAAGTTGATTGTGAAGTTTGGAGAAAAGAGTAGAAAAAAGAGTGTGGGTATTGGGTAGAAAAGTTGAAGTTTGGGGGTGTTGTGTTCGCTGCTAGTTGTTAATTGTGTAGAAAACATTTGTGCCACTAAATTGTAAGCTCCAGAACTTGTTTTAACCATGGCCACCAGGAAAAGAAGAGGCTCCACATCCACCCCAACCCCACAATATGATGAAAATAGGTTTGTGAGCTACCAAGCCTACCAAAGATACAAAAAGCTTGATACCAGACCCTTAATACCAGAAAGGGGAATGGAATACCAGAGAGAGTCATATGGGGAAGAAGATGTTTACGAGCCCATTCGGGCGATGATTGAGTTAAGGGAGTGGAAGAGATTTGTGAATCCGGAGAAGATAGCACTAGTCAACACAACAATGGTGCGTGAATTTTATGCCAACTTTCCGGAGAAGGTGGAAAGGGGATGATTTGTAAGGGGACACTATGTGTCTGTGACAGCAGAGAATGTAAATGCACAATTGAAAACAGTTGATGTTGAAGGAGGAATTGGTGATCGGAGCCATTTTAGAACATGGTCTAGGAGCACCGACAACATAAATCGGGATACTGCTACAAACACAAATGAGCTACCCTGGGCTGTTTTTGATATTGGAAGAAATGGGTCAAGAGCACCGAGCAGTGCACTAACAAAGTAGCCAAAGGTTGGCTATATTTCGTCAGCGCCCGCATGATTCCATCCACACACTTCACCAGAGTGCCAGAGGATATGATTAAACTGATATATGGAATTATGAGGGGGTTGACGATTGATGTGGGGAAAGAAATAGTGCAGAGCATTGAGGAAATCAGCAGTTGGTAACAACAGCGATTGGGACATGGCTTAGTTATCACTGCTATGTCACACGAGTGTGGTCCCAATCCTACCCACGAATACTCATGAAAGAAACCAACCGCCGTGTCCCATGGGATAGTGCACTCTTTCCTGCACTCCAAGCCCCAGCCAGTGACGGAGAATACAACCAGCGGCAGCAGAGGCCGCCATGGACGAAGATGAGCACAAATAGGGCTCATATGAGGCGTGACCTAGCCACCGCCAACCACAGTGAGCGTAACTCCAACGCCCACAATGGAGCAATTGTATCAAAATCGATGAGGATGATGCACCTTGGACACAGAGTACAAGGACAAGAAACAAGGCAACAAATCAACGAGTTGAGTTCCTTGTTCAACCAACGGTCGATCATTATCCACCGCCACCACCACCATTTTAGTCAAAGTTTGTAAGTGTCTTATTTCTTTTATCGCTTTGAGTCTACACATTGGGGACAATGTGTGATTTAAGTTTGGGGGTGTTTTATTTGTGTGTCATGTTATGTTTTATTTAAGTCTTTTTGATTGTTTATATTTATTTTGAGTCACCAAATTTTTTTCTTTTTTGAGTCATAATTGCCTGTCAAAGATCATGTATGCTGTAGTTGCTAGAAACACCTAGTGAAGGAAGGCAGAATAATGTAACGGAATTGAAGCAACTATCTAAACACCTAAGTTAGATATGCCAAAAACTCACGTAACTGCCTATTTGGAGTCTCTTGCTTGAGTTATGCATGTTATATGATAAATACTTATGTGTTATGATTGCTTGCTATTTGAGGCGAAATAGTTAGGATATGCATGTTAGGGAGATGACTCAGACATTTATTTGATAGCCAATTCTTACAATTCTTTTCTATCCCGTACTTTAAAAGTATCCATAGTCAGCCCCATTGAGCCTAAAAATTGAAACTTCTTCTTTGACACCCTATATTCCCACAGATTGTGCCATAAGTAAAAATGTGAAGTAGTGGAATCAATTATGTTAAAAAAGAGACAAAAAGAGTGAATGAGCTTGTTGCACCCCAATAAAAAAAAGTAATAAGAAAGAGGCAAAAGCCTAAGTTTGGGGGTGCTTGTTATTATAATACTCTTCATTCTCCCAAAACAAAAGAGGGAAAAAGATAGAATTGAAGTGAAGAAAAGAACAAAAACAAAAGGAAAATACTGAAAAGCTAAAGAGCTTATGGTACACAAAAATGAGCCTAAATGCCTATTTTTACCAACCCCTACCTAAGCCTACATTACAACCCTTAAAGTCCTGAAGATCTCTTTTATGCATATCCAGGATTAGTGGAGAATAGCAAGTAAGCATGCCATAGGATTTTTTTGAATTTTCATGCATGATTTAGTATACTGACTTCCATTAAAGCATGATAAATATGAGTTTGCGAAATATCTAGCTCAATGTGTTTAGTGTGCTGAATTTTCATGCTATATATGTTCCTGCATATTATTTTGCTAACCTTCATGTTTTTCTAGTTAACACTATTGCAGCAAAAGTAATCAATGGCAGTGAGTCTTTTATTTTTCGTTTCTTTGAGTCTTTTATTTCTTTTTTTCTATCTTTGCTCGAGGGCGAGCAAATGTTAAGTTTGGGGGTATTTGATCGGTGTACACCTTTTGAGTCAGTTTTAGTTAGTCTTTTGTCCCGTTTTGTACATATAAGTGTTGTATTAGGATAGTTTTCCTTTCTATTGAGTCAAAGTGGTTAAAATGGCCAAATGGCGGAAAATGAGCTAAAAAAGGGCAAAAGAGGAGATGCCAGAGAAAACAGAAAGTGGCGAACGAGGGTGAAATCTGCACTAGCACGCGCCCTCCTGCAGCGAGGCTGGGCGCCCACTATCCAGAGAGGTCGAAGACTGCACGCGCGCCTCGCATAACAAAAGCAGGGCCGCGACGTCTAAACATCCGAGAAGCTACAGGAGATGCAGCGCGCTCGCATGCCAGAGATATCGGGCGCCAAAACACCGACGGATTGTAGAACTTCCGGCCGCGCTGTCGCAGGCCGCGGCGCCGACGCTGAAAAATTAGGTCTTTGACGAAATGCAGGGCGAACTGAAGGAAAAGAGGGAGGCGGTTTGCAGCCTATAAAAGGAGAACCCTAGGCAGTTTTTGAGGGTTCCCCTTCTTGCACAACACAAGACTTTTGCTTGGAGATTGGATACCATTAGTTTAGTAATTTCTTTTCCCTTTCTTGTTCTTTATTTCTATTTTGTATGATGAACATGAAATTAGTTCTTGTCATGTCTATGGCTAGGAACTAATTATCTTATAGGGCTTTCCATGTTGAATTGCTAGAAACTTATGTTATAAATTAATGCATGCTTATGATTATTTTTCTTATTGTGAGATCTATCCAATAATTGAGTTGAATTCTTGGTAATTAATTGACAACTAATTATCACTATATGATTTCTAATCAGATTCCGAAAGGGGGGGATTGTGAATATGATGTAAGTTGGGTAGACATTTTTGGATTGGGGATGAAAATACCTCAATTATTTATGTAGCGTTGATGAGAGGCTTAACAACTCTAATTTTGCGCATTGTGCGTGACGGTCAACTAGATTTTTGTTCTTAATCCTCCTATAGAGTTATCCTTCTCACCGAAAGGTAGGTAAGGTGCGACATCTTTGAGTGTTTATATAACCCTAACGGGAGTATAAAACGATTTCGTAAACCTGCTTTCTCCAAAAGAAGAATACCATAAGTTAATGCATTAGTAAGTAGCATAAGCGGATAGTAAGGATACATGGAAGCCCTATTCTCATCACCACTGAAGTAAATCTTTATATTTAAATAGCTTGCATAATTCTTAGTTATAAACAACAAATCAATTATCAATTCACCAAATAGATACTCGAAAATAGATAGTTGGTAATTGAACCCTAATCCTAGAGGACGATATTCGGTCTTATCAAGACTATACTACTTGTCACGATAACGTGCACTTGCGTTTAAAGTGTGTGCATCTTTTCGCCCATCAAGTTTTTGGCGCCGTTGCCGGGGATTAGGCATAGTTCAATATCAAATTTGTCTATTTTTAATTTCTAATTTGGTTTTTAACTTTTCTTTGAAGTTTAATTTTTATGTTTTTCTTTTGAAAATTCGAGGTGCCGTGATTTGTTGTCTGTTTTTGATCTATTTCAGGAAGTTAGTTTATGCGAAGGAGAAGAGGAGCAGACACTCTTGTTCCCTTCAATCCAGAAATTGAGAAAACCTGCAAGCGTAATGAAAGAATCGGATTGCAACCTTGTTAGAGATGAACGGCGTTCAGAACAACAACGGGATGGGAGAAGGGTTAGGAGAGAATCAACCCCATCCAGGAATACATAGGCAAGCGCCAATAGACGTGGAAGAGAGAGTCCAAGTCCATCCAGAAAGAAGTTTGGGAGACTATGTGCTGCCAAGATTAAATGGAGCACAGACATGCATTAGGCTCCCTGCAATAGGAGCCAACAACTTCGAGATAAACCGCAATCGATCACGGTACAGACACGTTGCAATTCGAGGATCGCCATCGGAGGATCACATATGCACATAGCTAATTTCTTGGAGCTATGTGCAACGTTCGATATAACGGCGCATCGATGATGCCGTCAGATTGAGGCTCTTTCCCTTCTCACTTAGGGATAGAGCAAAAGTATGGTTGAATTCCCTGTCGGCCGATTCGATTTTTACATGGAAAGAGCTGGCACAGAAATTCCTAGCCAAGTTCTTTCCCCCGTGTAAAGCAGCAAAATTGAGAGGGGAGTTGAACAACTTTTACCAAGCAGATGGAGAGTCCTTATATGAAGCTTGGGAAAGGTTCAAGGATCTACAAAGAAAGTGCCCACACCATTGCATTGAGTTGTGGAACTTGGTCCACATCTTCTACAACGGGCTGAGCAATACAACCAGAACCATCATAGATGCAGCAGCAGGTGGAGCATTCATACGTTGTGTTTATTTGATAATTTATTTTTATTATTTACTAATTCTTTTACTAAGTGTCTTATGCAGTTACCCGGAGATCATCTTGTGCAGAAGGCCTAAAAAGGGCTAAAAGATGTCCCGGAGTTTTTTATTTGATTTTAGCTTTATTATTCTGTATTTCATTCCATTGTAATTGTAAATTATGAAAACTGTCTAGAATATGTAGAATAAAAAGGCAATAAATAATTAACCTAGGTTTGAACGGATAATCGCAAGTTAGCGGATCTTAAAGGATGCCTAACCCCTTCCCTTTAGGATAATAAAGAACCCTGATCCAAAATCTCACTAATTTCACAGATCATTAAATGGAGATTAATTGTAGTATTTTTATTGCAATAAATCAAGTGTCCTAATTCACTTAACTAATTAGGTGGCGACTCCTCAAAATCAGCATTATTGCTCCATCCAGGGAACCGCGCCAAAGAGCAACGTTGCGGATACCGTTCAGACCCCGAGGTCAAAAATGGGCGCGACAACGTACGTGAATTCCCTCTTTCAAGTCCAACTCACACACAACAAATAGTGTTTAATTAGTGATCAAGTAACTAAATAATTAGGCTCAAGAATAAATAAGCAACCCAAAAGATGGAATTTAATAGATAATAAACGATAATCAAATGTCAACTTTCATTATAGCGTTAAAAACCTAGAACTAAATAGTTTAGCTCCACCTATGGAGGAAAAACAATAAATCATGCTAATAAAAATATAAAAATGAGTATTAAAGAGAAGAAATGGTAAAACCCTATAATTCCGGCCTCCACGATGGTGCCAAGCTCTTTCTAGGTCTAAATTTCGGAACTCAGGGTCAAAAGTAATCCAAAAGGTTATGTAAAAATCATGTAGAATATGTATTTATAGGGTACCAAAAGGCATGGCTTTTAAAAACCAAATCCAACTCGGATAGGGAAAAAATCGCAGGCTCGCATCGGCTATGCGTCGCACATGCAATGCGTACAACCATATTAGTATGTTTAAGGTAGGGGTGGCTAGTGTGCCAGGGTCGGGTGTCACGACCCGACCCCGGGCCCGCGATTGGTGCCCTACCTGGGCACTCTTTACAGGTATACATCAGAGAATAATATCGGAACATACATACAACTCAAAAAGTACAAGTCATGAAATATCAACAGGCTAGCCGATAAGGCTACCTTCCAAAAGTATACATAACCCAAAATAAGCAGTTACCTCTTTTTTTCTTTACAACCCAATCCACAAGGTATGACTACAGAACTCTAAGAATTTTGACATAACAACTGTGACGGGACAGGGCCCCGCCATACCCCTGAATGTACAACAACCGACAATGCCAGAGATCTGAACCAAAGATAAGCCTCCGGAGTAATGGAGCTTCTCAACCGCTGAACAGTGATCCTAAGAGTGAGGATCAACAACCTGTATAACTCTACCTGCGACATGAACGCAGCCCGGCGAGGTCGAGACAACATGTACCAAGTATGTGAAACTGAGCATCAGAATGAAATCATATAGTCTAAAATAAAGCTGGAGACATGTATGATGACCAAAATAACAGTACACTGTGCCTTACTAATAATGAGAGTAAACAAGAGTATACTTTACTGCATAAAAATAGGAGGCTCATGATCAAATTAGGGCCACCCACCCGTAGTATCATTAAGCAATCCTACTCCTGGGACTATTTACACCCGCATAGGTCCTGTGGACCCGCAATGAGGTCATCCGCCTCGCATGGGACTATTTCACCCGCATAGGCCCGGTGGATCCGCAATGAGTACAAACACCGCACTCGCATCATGGGTAGCAAATCCATGGAATAAGTAGTAACCCGGGGGTTTACCCCGCAAGAATAACATAACCTAGCACAACCGGCTATCATACATAACAAAAGCACCACCGGATTTTCATACAAAACATAAGTACCACCGGCTTATCACACATAACATAAGCACCATCGGCTTATCATAAATATCATAAGCAAGTTAAGAAATCCCCTAACTTCTTATTAGTCTTAATTAACATGCACTCTCATTTTATTTTACTTAAGGCACTAACATGTCATTAAAAATCCGGGAATTAAACCCAAAGTACTATGTACCTTATCCTTTCAAAAATGACTCTTTCTCGTATAAAATCCCCAAGATACTAACACCCGTAGTATCAAGGCTTGTCTACATTTCAAAACAAGTCACTACACCTTTTTGAAATACATTTAGGCTTCTAAATCAAGTGACTTTTTACTTTAAAACTTTAAACAATTGATGCCTTTAAATCAATTTGACTTTCTTCATTTCAAGTCATTATATTTGTTTACATCACTAGAGTAAACCATTCTTTTAACTTTCCATAAAGTTATTATAACCAGCTTCCCATAAAGCCGTTATACTAACTTTATGCTTTAGAAACTAAGACATCTTTAACCTTTCATAAAGCCGTTATAACTAACTTCCCATAAAGCCGTTATAACTCTTTATGTTTTAGACAAATTCATTCTTTTTATAACCGAGAGACTTATTCTTTTTTTATAACCAAGTATCATATACTTTCAAATACTTCAAGTCTCTTAACTTTAGAATAGTTCAAGTAATCAATACTTTCCAAATCAAGTATTCTATATTTTTCAAGACAAGAAATCTTTCCATGTAATATCAAGTCACATATACTTTTCGAAAACAAGGCAAGGATACCAAAATGAACGCGAATTCATTTTTAACCATGTACGTCCACCGTACTATACATTTATAAAACTCATGCTCAAGAAGATAGGGAAAGTTCCACATACCTCTTCGACTTAAACCACTTGCCAAGTTGAATACGCCGCACGTAGAATGTCAACCTATAATGACCATAATACGTCCATCAACTACTAGCTTTCAACGTAGAATATTTCTAAGTATAAGGATTCCTAATTCTACGGAAAATCGGGCAGCACTTCCTTTGTTTCTACGTACTTTTCCACCTTTTTCAAGGCCCGAAAATCAATAACCAAATGCCACACTTAAGGCTCAACAATTCAGTAATTCAAAGAGGATTACACGCCTAACATGACGTGTAAAATTCTGCCCCACAATTAATATCCAAATAGTCCAAGATTTCAATGCCATTATCGGCTACAATGCAACAACAATGTTAATTTCCTTTCACTTCCTTTTTCAATCCCAGTTGTTATTCTAATATGTTATATAACCTATATCAATTATAACAACTACAATTCCTTTCTTTCTTAACATGTGACGATTGTAACTATCGACCAAATTAATTACAACATAAATGACTAACTTGCCCATTTTCGGTTTTTAACATGTCGACATGATCCAAATCTTTTCAAACTTCATAATATATATCACATGCTCATTTAACAACTACTAAACATGTAATCTTCAATCACATTAAGAAGATGAAGATTTTTACCTCAATAAGCCCTAATAATATCCAAGCGTAAAAGTCGATCCTTAGCAACTTTTAGCTCATCTTCTTACGTTCCAATCCGCTCCAAGAACTCCTTAGAAGCTCATGACCAACTTCTCTTCAATTTCCAACTTCAAAGTTGAAGAACACCTTAGGTTTTCACCTTGCGACTAACGTGAAAACGTAGTTTTTCTGAGATTTTTCTATTGAGATATACTTGTAATACCCTTAGGAACCTTGGGTTGAAGTATTGTGAATTATGATCCAAAATTGCAAAATTTTTGTGTGGGATATGGGCTATAGCCGAGAGCCCTCTAAAGAACAAGAAAGTTTCTTGATTTTTTTCTAAGTCTTGAATTGTCTTGCTACTACTAGTAGTAGTATATATAATTAAATCAAGGGCTAGGATTAATCCAAATGAAAGGTCAAGATGTGGTCAATTATATCAAGCTCAATTGACTCTTTGACTTGGTCCATTTTTCTCAAGCCAAATGGCTATTATTTATTCATCCAATTCGCCTAAGATGACCATGTGGAGGGTGACATTTGTCGCCCTCCCATTGGTCCATAACATTCCGTTTCCCGAAATTTCCATAATTGGTCAAAATATCGATAACCTTGTGGGCCCCACAAAAACGTAAAATTTCTCGAGTGGGTCCCACGTATCCAACTCTGAAAATAAAATTCCATAATTCCAATAAACTCTTAAAAGTCTTAAATAACAAATTTGAGAACCCAATTCTCCTTAACGAACAATTTTCCTTCCCGGGGTTCGGAAGATTTTCCTTAGAATTTACAACTCTTTCTTTTGTTCAAATTTTTAAGTCTAGTGTTCTCCCGTCTATTATCATATACATGTCCTGGAATTTCGGGGTGTAACATTCTCCCCTCCTTAGAAACATTCGTCCCCGAATGTTCCTTCGAGGTTCCATCTAACGGATATTGGCATAGTCCCTTGACTACACCCAACATAATCACACTTGCCACACACTGCCACATAACAATACTTATGCTAAAACGTCAACCTGAACTCCAAGCGTCGACGTCGGTTATCTGCATAAAGCTTCTATCGACTCTGAGCTTGCTAGTAATCTTTTCTGGATAAGCTTCGCCTTATCCACAGCCCGCTGAATCAAGTCTGGGCCAATTAATTGAACCCTACCTACGTCGAACCAACCAACCGACGATCTACACTTCCTTTCATACAAAGCCTCATACAGGGCCATCTGAATACTGGAAGGGTATCTGTTATCGTACGTAACTCAACAAGAGGAAAATAATCCTCCCAGCTATCTCTGAAATCAAGAACACAGGACCGCAACCTATCCTCAAGTGCCTGGATAGTACGCTCTGCCTGTCCGTCGGTCTGAGGTGAAATGCAACACTGAAACTCACCCGTGTCCCTAATCCCTTCTGGAAAACCTCCAGAAGTTAGTCGTATACTGAGCTCATCTGTATGACATCATAATGTAGGAACTCCGTGCAGTCTCACAATCCTTCAGCTATATAATCTAGCATAATCCTCAGCCGAGTAAGTGGTCCTGACCGGAAGAGCATGGGCTGGTTTCGTCAGCCTGTTTACTATGATCCTCAGGGAGTCGCACTTCCTCTGAGTACGATGCAACCCTGTCACAAAATCCATATTAATCACCTCCCATTTCTAAGTCGGGATCTTAATCTCCTGCAGTAGCCCACTGGGCTTCTGGTGTTCAACCTTGATGTGCTACTAATTCGGACACTAAGCAACAAACTCTGCTACGTCCCTCTTCAGGCCATCTTACCAATACATACATCTGAGGTCATGATACATCTTAGTCGACCCCGAACCAATAAAGCAATAAGCACTGCGTGCCTCCCCTAAAACCTGCTGACAAGTCCTGTAGCATCGGGCACACACAATCTATCCTCATATCACAGCACCCCATCCGGTGTTACTCAAACAGGCCCTTCTCCTCATATCTCAATTCTACACTAGAATTGGATCCTTATACTGTCGCCTCTTCACCTCCTCAACGAGGGAAGGCTCGGCAACCTCTCGAATCTGAGCTCCACTATCATGCTCCCTTAGCTGCCGGGAAATATAGGTTGTTACCTTATCGTGTTGCATCCGTACACAACCCAGCCAAACACTCAAAGTGTTACCATAATAACCTAACCCTCTAGTCCCTCAGGCCTCAGGAGGGGTTAGAACGGTAGTCGTAGTCAGCTTATCTTCCAATAATCGAAGCTTGTCATACTTCCACATAGTCGGGACATAATCTCAATTATTGTCACGACCGACCCGACGGGCGCGACTAAACGCCCTAATTGACGCCACATCGACTCGCCTTTAATCCTTCTAATACAGAGATCTATAGAAATTTCGACAGCACAACACTGCTTTTACAACATCTCCCTAAAATGGGCGAGCCGACAAGGCTGCCAAATTAACAACAACACAACAATTATAATAGGCCAGCCGACTAGGCTGCCACCAACCAACATTATGTACACAAAGGAATAATCAAAATAAGCAAGCCGGCAATGCTTCCACTAGCTAACAATAAATATAACCGGGAACGCCCCAACACAGAGTACACCAACATCAAAAACCAAAACAAGGTACAAACGTCCAACCCACAACTGTCTACAGACCTCTAAGAGTACGATACTGACATATAACAGGATAGAGCCCCGTCGTGCCTAAAATATACATGAGTCTAGAATGTAAGGATCTGTACCAAAATAGCTGGCTCCGGAACAAGGGAGCTCTTTAGCAGCTGGTAGATGTCCTAAACTGGAGGGTCACCTAACCGATCACTTGTACCTGCGGGCATGAACGCATCCCCCCGAAAAAAAAAGGGTCAGTACGATAGATGTACCAAGTATGTGAAACTGAAAAATACTGTAATTGAAATCATAACAGTTCAACGTATAACAGGGGGCAAGTATGAAATCAACATAACAATATAACTGTGCCTTATCAAATGAGAGTAATGAAAATCAGTTCTTACCTTTCCAAAATATGCAAGTCTTGCCAAAATCATGAACTCCTATCCTCAGGATATAATAGCACGGGACTCGAACCCGTATAGGTACATATATATCATGAGACTCGAACCCAAGTAAGTATGTATATATCATGGGACTCGAACCCAAGTAAGTATATATATCGTGGGACTCGAACCCATGTAAGTGTATATGGAATAATATAATGTCATGGGACTCGAACCCGCATCATGGAGAGCTAATCCATGGAATAATAATAATCCGGGAGTTGAACCCGCTTGGGACTCGAACCCAAGTAATATAATAATAATAGCCGGGACTCAAACCCATAACATACAATATAGTGTCGGCCCTCTATGTGAGAGACTCGGTGAATATGTATTAAGACGTGGCACGAGTAGATATCATGAACAACTATATGCAATTGGAAATCATCTTTGACTATCGATAATATCATCATAATAAGCTCTTTACTGAAAATCATAGGCACTTGTCATAAAAAAAATTCCTTTAAAACTAACTTTGTAGAAAATCATGTATGTCCGCCGTACTTTTATTAAAATCATGTCAAATGAAAGTTTTTTTCACAAAATCATGCCAAAAGAAAGAAGGATAGTCTCACATACCTCTTAGTCGCTAAACCAATGTAAAACTAGGATGCGCCTCGTCTAGTACATCAGCCTATAATAATAATAATAAGATCATTAATTCTAGGACTCCTAACGTAAGTTATTTGAATAACGGCTTCCTTAATTCTATAAAAAATTGGCAACATTTCCTCTATTTATGTGCGTATCCACAATTAACCAACAGTCCAAATTAAACCAACAATCACAACCATTTCAATATGTAATCTAGTTAGGCTCCATATACCGCATATACACCGTCATATAACCCCTTTCTCGTTACTTATGAAAGACAATAATTTAAATCATCAAGGTGATTATCGCACCTATTTACCATATTCATTCAATACATAAAATGTTACGACAATGTCTAAAAAGATTTCATAATTCCTTTCTTGGTTTCTTAAATTCATTTCGTCTCGCGTCACCTTATATAACTAATTACATCACCAAGTACCAATGTTTCTTTCAATTGTTAACACACAATTAGTGACGATGTCAATAATAGCAACAACGATTATATGACACCAAAACAGCCCGTAAAGGGTTGCACAATGTCCGAAAGTTATTCATGAGTTTTAGGCCATTTAACATGCAACCATTTACTCTTTCCTTAATAAATAATCCAACTTATTTTCCAACAACCCCATATAATGAACACATCTTAAATCTTCACAAGTTATTTCATTTTTAACACGCAATTAGTAATGAAATTTACAACACAACATACAAATCCAACGCGTGCCCAAAAAAGTCCAATTTCGGTTCAACATCCAAATTCCACATGCATTGTCTAAATTCAAGATTTCTTCCTAACACAAGTCCATTACTTCAACTACAACAATATGCAACTTTGATTATAGCATAGAAAGAAGAATTTTCATACCTTAATTAAATCCCCAAAACAGTCCCGATATTTAGTCACTACTTCGTCAGCTGAACTTGTAACGTCCATAACTCTCTACTCCGATGTCCTATCGATGAGGAGTTTGTTGCTTTGGAAACTACACTCGACGAACTGCATTTTAGGCTTTTGAAACACCCAAAATCTCCTAATATACGAGGAGATATATCCCTTCATATTTGACTAAAATGCTGCCCCAAAATCCCGATTTTTGTCCCAACTTCCATCAAATTCTTGTCCAATTTTTCACTTCTCCAACTCCAATCCAACATGAAAGCATTCTACAATGTTAGACCAACATCCTTACATGTTTTTCCTTCCCAATAGTTGCATCAAAATTTGAATTTTTCGCTCCTAAAATCTGCTGGGTATTCCCGTCGAGACCCCACTGTTTTTGGGTCCAAAAATGTTCTAATTCTTGGCTTAATGATGTAGGTTAGTTAATCTAACAAGATGGAGTAAAAAGCTTGAATTTTTCTCTTGCAAATGGAGAGATGTTCGATCTAGGCTTGTGGAAAATGGAAAGGAAGATTAAGTTTTGTGTTTTAGAAAAGAGAAAATGAACTTGTTAGGCATTTAAGTGGCTAATTTTCAGATTTCTAAAAGTGCACTTAGGTCCCCCTTCTTTTTACACTTTAACCCTCCAAGTGCTTATTAAACTAATTTAATCCCCAAAGTAGTAAACCTTAATCTATTTCTTTAAATCTTGATTTCCGTTTCTTTTAATTCCCGGGAATTCCATAAGGTCTCGTATTCTCCAAGTCGTAATTCCCACAATATGTAATAATCCTCAAAAGAGCAATATAAATAACTTATCATTTTAAATACTCATTGGCGTGTTCGCAGCTTGTATAATTATATCTTATATCCATTATCCAAATATTAATCTTAATGACGTTCTTAATCCTAGTCTTAACTTACGAGGTGTAACAATTATGATTCCTGTTTCCATTTCTCAGTTGCAACCAAACCTGGTCACTATACTTAGATTCGATTCATTTGCTTGTCTCATGGCTAAGACTTCGTGCCAATCACAGTTTCGGGGGAGATTTCCTTGATCTCGTCAAGTAGTAACCCTATTATTCTCTTCCAGCTCATAGAGCTTATAGTCAGGTGTTTAACCTCAATTCATGGTATTACATAATCCAATGGCTTGACAATATTTCTTATCTTTCGAGTGTCTACTCGTCTTACCTTTATTTTTCATTTCAAGTTGCCCTGGGGTCTCTTACCTCCCCGTATATATACGATCTAGCCCGTCATTTCAGGCTTGCCACCTTTCGTCGAGGTGTTCCTAACTGCCCATCATTTTTAATGGTCTTTACACTAGTCTGGGTAATTATGCCTTAGGAAACCTTCATAACTGTAATTGCATTCTCCTTATTATTCTGGTCATAACCCTTCATCATACTAATTACTAACCCAAAATATTTCTACCTCGTTCCTGGGTCATACATTTCCATTTATGCTTATTACCAGCATTTATATCCTTAAGACACATCCTCGACCATTTCCTAATGTCGTTCTTAATTACCCCAACACAATACTTTTCCCACGGTTATCTAAAATTGTAACCTATAGTATGACGAAACTGAAGACTTTACCAGTCTCATATCCATCGCCTAATAATATGGGTACGCATAACCCTCAATAATACGTAAAACTATCCTTTTACGTAGGGGAGAGAGCTTATCTCCCTTTCACAATCTTTCCTTGAAGTTACAACCCTAATCACAAGGTCCTCTTGCGGTCCTGTATACAGCTAATCATCAAGCACCGCCTTAAAATCGTGTAGATACTCAAAACCCACCAATGATATCTTCGGTTTTCCGCAGGCAACACTCGTACTTGTCTTATTCTTGCCTTACGCATTTTCCTGAAATCATTCGGGAAGTCGTTGCCCTGACCGCCACACTAAAACAACTCCAAGTACCTCCAAGGACATTTAACATGAACCTTTTCAATGACCGTACATTTCCATTTCTATCTCTAAACTCTTCAAATTCAACTATTCCATACTTTCTACATCCATTTAACCCAATGAACAAGTTACACAGATTGACCAATTAATGATGCCAAAGAAGGAAGGATAATTCACTTGTTACAATCGCTTCCCTTCCTCTCCTCTCGATAACCGGCTTACCGGAAAACTGGAATCGAACCAACCTCTCTCTGTAGTCACCATTGGCATACAAGAAGTCAACGAGTCCATACCCATAATGACCTCAAAGTCTGACATGTCCAGCTCTACCAGGTCTGCTAGGGTCTGACGACTTTATCATCACCGGGAAATTTTCATATACCCTCCCAGCTACCACCCAATCACTCACGGTGTAGCTTCCTTGAAATGTTCTTATGGATTCAGGTTCTATTCTTTTACACTTGGTTGCTCTTTTTATTACTGGTTGTACTCTTCCCGTACTTCCAAACTTATACTAGTATACGTACATAACTTCCATACTAATTCTGGCCTCCAATCTTTGGAGTTACAACATCGAACAATTTAAGGCCATTTCGGCTCTTATAACTTGGTTCCGGTGGAATGCGTCCACGAACCCGTAAAACGATTAACTAGACTTAGGCCTTGCATCTTCGTGACCCTGTCACGTAGCGGGACTACTACCAACTGATCCCAATCCATTTTAGGTTATGGGGCGACCCGTAATAGGTCCTCAACCCGACCCACCGTCGCACTTAACTCTTACCCTTAGTTTGAATTAAATCTTATTGCCGAGAAGGCCTTATATACCTAAGGTCTCGGCGGTTATCATTGTTCTAATGCTTACAATTTCCATGCCCCTAGCCTACATTATCCTTCCCTGCATACGGGTAAGATAACTTCTCATAAACTCTTAATTGTGTTGTCTTAATCATAACAACCATACTTACTTCGCACGGATCTCATCCGTACCATTCTCTTAAGCATACTACGTAGCTTAATCTATTAACATAGTCTTCCATTAAGTCCCTTAATCATAACTTCTTAAGGGTTCATTACATTCTCAAACAGCTCATCATCTCCTAATTTTTCAAATTAGCACGTAAAACTTTGATGAGAATTCATTAAACTGTTCCATACACTTCCGGTATCTATTTAGTCCTTACCAATTCTTGGTAATCTAAAATCATTCTAGGCAACACTCGTCTGACCCTCATACATAAATCCGTATAGTCGTATGTCATAATACCAACTATACAACAATTATTACCAACCTGGATACGCAATCCACATAATCCTTCCTGGGTCACTGCTGCCTTTCTCATAGCTGCAATCAACATAACTCGTTAGGGAGGGACGACCCTAACAACACAGCTCTATCGCACGATCTCAGAGTGAGAAGAATGGAAACCAATCCTAAATGTCCTGCAGCCTCCTGGTTATAGATGTGGTGCAAAACACACCGATAACCAAGACTCTACTAGAGACGGTCTGTAGACACTTTCCGAGGACTAACTGCTCTGATACCACTTTTGTCACGACCGGAGCCCGGGCCCGCGACTGGTGCCCTACCTGGGCACCCTTTACAGGTATACATCAGAGAATAGTAGCGGAACATACATACAACTCAAAAAGTACAAGTCATGAAATATCAACAGGCTAGCCGATAAGGCTACCTTCCAAAAGTATACATAACCCAAAATAAGCAGTTACCTCTTTTTTTTTCTTTACAACCCAATCCACAAGGTATGACTACAGACCTCTAAGAATTTTGACATAACAACTGTGACGGGACAGGGCCCCACCATACCCCTGAATGTACAACAATCGACAATGCCAGGGATCTGAACCAAAGATAAGCCTCCGGAGTAATGGAGCTTCTCAACCGCTGAACAGTGATCCTAAGAGTGAGGATCAACAACTCAGATAACTCTACTGCTGGCATGAACGCAGCCTCGGGAAGGAGGTCGCGACAACAGTACCAAGTATGTGAAATCAAAGTATCAGAATGAAATCATATTGTCTAAAATAAAGCTGGAGACAAGTATGATGACCAAAATAACAGTACACTGTGCCTTACTAATAATGAGAGTAAACAAGAGTATACTTTACTGCATAAAAATAGGAGGCTCATGATCAAATTAGGGCCACCCACCCGTAGTATCATTAAGCAATCCTACTCCTGAGACTATTTCACCCGCATAGGTCCTGTGGACCCGCAATGAGGTCATCCGCCTCACATGGGACTATTTCACCCGCATAGGCCCGGTGGACCAGCAATGAGTACAAACGCCGCACTCGCATCATGAGTAGAAAATCCATGGAATAAGTAGTAACCCGGGGGTTTACCCCGCAAGAATAACATAATCTAGCACAACCGGCTATCATACATAACATAAGCACCACCGGCTTATCATACATAACATAAGTACCACCGACTTATCACACATAACATTAGCACCACCGGCTTATCATAAATATCATAAGCAAGTTAAGAAATCCCCTAACTTCTTATTAGTCTTAATTAACATGCACTCTCATTTTATTTTACTTAATGCACTAACATGTCATTAAAAATCCGGGAATTAAACCCAAAGTACTATGTACCTTATCCTTTCAAAAATGACTCTTTCTCGTATAAAATCCCCAAGATACTAACACCCGTAGTATCAAGGCTTGTCTACATTTCAAAACAAGTCACTACACCTTTTTGAAATACATTTAGGCTTCTAAATCAAGTGACTTTTTACTTTAAAACTTTAAACAATTGATGCCTTTAAATCAATTTGACTTTCTTCATTTCAAGTCATTATATTTGTTTACATCACTAGAGTAAACCATTCTTTTAAATTTCCATAAAGTTATTATAACCAACTTCCCATAAAGCCGTTATACTAACTTTATGCTTTAGAAACTAAGACATCTTTAATCTTTCATAAAGCCGTTATAACTAACTTTCCATAAAGCCGTTATAACTCTTTATGTTTTAGACAAATTCATTCTTTTTATAACCGAGAGGCTTATTCTTTTTTTATAACCAAGTATCATATACTTTCAAATACTTCAAGTCTCTTAACTTTAGAATAGTTCAAGTAATCAATACTTTCCAAATCAAGTATTCTATATTTTTCAAGACAAGAAATCTTTCCATGTAATATCAAGTCACGTATACTTTTCGAAAATAAGGCAAGGATACCAAAATGAACCCGAATTCATTTTTAACCATGTACGTCCACCGTACTATACATTTATAAAACTCATGCTCAAGAAGATAGGAAAAGTTCCACATACCTCTTCGACTTAAACCACTTGCCAAGTTGAATACGTCGCACGTAGAATGTCAACCTATAATGACCATAATACGTCCATCAACTACTAGCTTTCAACGTAGAATATTTCTAAGTATAATGACTCCTAATTCTACGGAAAATCGGGCAGCACTTCCTTTGTTTCTACGTACTTTTCCACATTTTTCAAGGCCCGAAAATCAATAACCAAATGCCACATTTAAGGCTCAACAATTCAGTAATTCAAAGGGGATTACACGCCTAACATGACGTGTAAAATTCTGCCCCACAATTAATATCCAAATAGTCCAAAATTTCAATGCCATTATCGGCTACAATGCAACAACAATGTTAATTTCCTTTCACGTCCTTTTTAAATCCAAGTTGATATTCTAATATGTTATATACCCTATAACAATTATAACAACTACAATTCCTTTCTTTCTTAACATGCGACGATTGTAACTATCGACCAAATTGATTACAACATAAATGACTAACTTGCCCATTTTCGGTTTTTAACATGTCGACATGATCCAAATCTTTTAAAACTTCATAATATATATCACATGCTCATTTAACAACTACTAAATATGTAATCTTCAATCACATTAAGAAGATGAAGATTTTTACCTCAATAAGCCCTAATAATATCCAAGCATAAAAGTCAATCCTTAGCAACTTTTAGCTCATCTTCTTACATTACAATCTGCTCCAAGCACTCCTTAGAAGCTCATGGCCAACTTCTCTTCAATTTCCAACTTCAAAGTTGATGAACACCTTAGGTTTTCACCTTGCGACTAACGTGAAAACGTAGTTTTTCCGGGATTTTTCTATTGAGATATCCTTATAATACCCTTAGGAACCTTGGGTTGAAGTATTGTGAATTATGATCCAAAATTGGAAAATATTTGTGTGGGATATGGGCTATAGCCGAGAGCCCTCTAAAGAACAAGAAAGTTTCTTGATTTTTTTCTAAGTCTTGAATTGTCTTGCTACTACTAGTAGTAGTATATATAATTAAATCAAGGGCTAGGATTAAACTAAATGGAAGGTCAAGATGTGGTCAATTATATCAAGTTCAATTGACTCTTTGACTTGGTCCATTTTTCTCAAGCCAAAATGGCTATTATTTATTCATCCAATTCGCCCAAGATGACCATGTGGAGGGTGACATGTGTCGCCCTCCCATTGGTCCATAACATTCCGTTTCTCGAAATTTCCATAATTGGTCAAAATATCGATAACCTTGTGGGCCCCACAAAAATGTAAAATTTATCGAGTGGGTCCCACGTATCCAACTCTGAAAATAAAATTCCATAATTCCGATAAACTCTTAAAAGTCTTAAATAACAAATTTGAGAACCCAATTCTCCTTAACGAACAATTTTCCTTCCCGGGGTTCGGAAGATTTTCCTTAGAATTTAAAACTCTTTCTTTCGTTCAAATTTTTAAGCCTAGTGTTCTCCCGTCTATTCTCATATACATGTCCTAGAATTTTGGGGTGTAACATCGAGGCGGGGCGAGTCCCGGCGGAGCGGGACCCGACATGACTGGGGGAAGGGTGGGACCCCGGTCCTCCGGCGGGACTAGCGGGATCCGCCGATGTCCCGTCCCATTCTCGGTCCCGTTGGAAAAGGGGACCAGTCTTAGTGGGCCGGGTCGATATCGGGATTTCCAAGCACCTCAATAATTGAACAAGATAGTGTAATAAAAATATCCAAGACTGTTTTTGTTCCTCTTATAATAATTAATAAAAATATGAATTTTTTTAATACAATTTCAAAATTGCTATTTTGTGGTGTTGAAAGTTGCAAATAACATAGTAAAATTATAATTAAAAATACCTTTTATAGTTTCTTCACAATGTCTTGTGGTTCTTCGGTTGGAATTGGAATTTGTTTGTCAAATTGGTCGACGTCGCTTCTAGTTCCGTCAGATAAGATTTCGTTGTAGTTTAAATCGTCTTCTTCGTTGATATCTGGTTGACCGCACCTTCTACGCTCCGCTCGTATCCAATCTCTGAGTAAAACTGCAATCTCCAAGCTGTCTCCCGCTAATGAGTGTATGTGCTCTCCTATTTGAAATATTCCAGCAGAAAAAGCGCTTTCAGACGCTGTTGATGACGCTTGAATGTTCAACACATCTCAGGCCATATTTGCTAGTGTTGGAAATGTCTTCTCATTTTCTCTCCAGTATTTAAGCAAGTCTTCACATCCTTCTTCATTAAGAACTACTTGCTACGGTACAACACCCTGCAAAACAAAAACAATAAAACTCGATAACTTGATTAGTAGTGGTACCACTAAACATTCTATTTCTACGACTTTCAATACTAGCCGCAGAAACAACATGTCTTTTATAAGGTTGTACTAAAGAAGAAGATATGGTATAAAAGCTGGTTGGTTGCTAGCACTTTCTTGTTGGTAATGCGTATATACTTTTTTTGCATTTATCGTGTATGCTAAAACTTTTTCTTTAGTTGGTTTCTTAGGTGGTTGTTCAATTGGATTTTTTTTGGAGTTGGAGGTGGAAGTACTGCTATACAATCATAACTAGTTTCAATAAGTGCTTTACAATCGTCTATTTTAATAGTCGAATTTAATACAACACCAATAATATAAACAGTGCGAATAGGAATTTTTTTTTTTTAATTTGATAAACATTTTTTAATAAGTGCCCTATAAGATGGTTTTTCATATACTCACTACGTAACAAAAAATTAGAGCTATATAAAATAACATAGTTGAAATAGTAGGATAATATATATCAGGAAATTTTTAGTTGCTTGAAAACATTTATCTAAAAATACAATAAGTTATGAAATTTTCCCAATTGTTATCTACAAGCAGATCAGTTGAGTTTCGATTATGGACGTTAAAAAATAAAGTTATAGGCCTTCTATAATCATAATCAACTAGTAGTTGTTCGTATAGAGAATTCCACCTAGTCGCTACTTGTTCATGAATTTTTCTATAAGGTAGTCCACAATCGTGATAAGTTTTTTTATATTCTATTTTTCTTTGTATTCTATTACTTCTAAAAATAAAGTTTATAGAAAATTCTACTTTATTAAGAATGTCTTCAAATATTGATAGACCATCATTTACAACTAAGTTATAAATATGACACACATATTTTATATGAAAATGATAAGATGGAGTTAAAAGATCTTTAAAAGTCTAATAGCATAATTATTAGAAGAAACATTATCTAACGTAACAATCATTATTTTGTCAGTTATACCATAATAATCGCAAACTTGATGAATATTTTCTGCAATAAAACTTCTAATGTGCCTATCATCAATATATCTATATGCTAAAATATGTTTTTGCATAGACCATTTATAATCTATTCAATGACATGTTACAGTTAAATAATCATGGTTGTTAGTACTACGACCTATATCAGGCGTGATAGATACTTTGCTAGGAAAATGATATAATGAATAACGTATATATTATTGATATTCATGTGCAAATTTAAATACGTCTCTCCTAACAGTTGATCTAGGAAAACTGTTAAAAGCAGGATTATACATTTCTCTAATGTAATGAGTAAAACCAGGAGAAGAAGGAAATGATAAAGGCAAACCCTCCACCATAACTAATTTTGCTATTGCTTCACTATCTCTATGTTTATGATATTTAGGACCTACAATTCCCCCTATCATCGGATTAGTTTGACCATGTACTTGGTCCGGGACACTACGTGAACCTTGTCCCGACTGAGAGCGCATTGGAGCACCCAAATTTGTAGCCTCGTATTCATCCCACCTGGCTTTGTGAAAGTTTTGTACATGTCAATAAACCTCCTGTTCCACCTTGACCTTTACCCATTTTAAATTTATAATTTTTTTACAAATTTGACATCTAACTACTTGATTCTCTTGGTCTCTATAAAAAAAAATCCAATGGAGCTGAGTTTAATTTTCGTTGTGTTGGGCCTCATCTCATACTAGGGGGAATATGAGGCGTTTCAGTTTCAGTTTGAGGTGCACTAGTAGGTGTTTCATCTAGATTAGTGAGTCTGTCATCTAGATTATCTTCTAAATTAAAGTCTAGTTAAGTTGCAGAATATATGTCATCATCTAATGATATATCATTAAAAAAATCAGTTTCATCTACATGAGTGTAATCAATTAAATCATCATGTCTAGGAATATGATGACTAGAAGAAGTACCCCTGCACTTGTTACCCCTACTAGAAGAAGCACCCTTACCCTTAAACATACCTCTTAATCCTTCAATTTTAATTATGCAAATAAATAATAAAAGATAATAAAATTAAGTGCGATAATTAAAATAAAGTAACAATAATAATTTAAAGAAGGAACGAAGGTACCAAAGACGCCGTAACATCGACTTGTAGATTGTAACCGAGGTTGAAAATTGAAAATTTGCTCGATGGATGATCCTCAAGTTAGTTGCCAACTTCACTCCCAATTTTTGAACTTTGATACAATTACACAAATGAACAAATAAAATATACTCCCTCCGTTTCAAAATACATGATTGTCTAGGAAATTTTTACTTTTTTACAATAGTTGATTGTTTGCAATTTCAATGTAGTTTTAATCTTATTTTCTCCATTTTACCCCTAATCCATAGTACTTTGAAAGTATTTTTTAAGAGATAAATATGTAATGATTGATTTACTTTTAATGATTGTAGGGTATTAGTAAACTATCACAATCCCTTAATAAAACACTTTATTCCTAGACAATCATGTATTGTGGAACAGAGGGAGTAATATTTAGTAGGCAATGTAGACTTGTAGAGAGATTGTAGGAAGATTTGTGATAAAAATGAAGAGAAAATGAGGTATTCATAGTTGAGAAATTGGATTAAAGTGTAAATATATTAACATAGAGATTAAAAATAAATATTAAGGGGGTAAGGGGGTGGGGGAGGCCAAAAATGGCCATTGTACAATGACCAAACTATAAAATGGCCATTGTGCAACAACTATTTTTGTAAAAGGGAGGGGGGTGATTTAGATCAGGGAGGGGTCGAGGCGGGTCGTGCGGGATCGTGCCTGGTGCGGGACGAGCCCAGGTCCCATCGCCATTTTTAGGGAGGATCGAGGCGGATCGGGTCGGGACTGGGCCGACCCGGCCCACTGCCCAGCCTTAGTTTTAGGTAAGTATTGTATTTCTGCATTTTTTTGTTTCTTTTATTTGTCTCCACTTTGGGGGGGGGGGGGGGGGGGACAAACTATATAGATTGTCCCCCATCTTTTTTCTTCTTTCTTTTTCTTTCGTGTTTTCTTCAATTTTGCTCCAAATCTCTTCAATCTCACAGTTTTATTTCTACATAGTAAAATATAATATTAGCACAAATCATTATAATTCATACTTAAAAGATGATTAAAAGTATTAAAATGTGAGGCAACAATGACTAAATATATGTAATTTTAGGTCGAACATCACCATCCACACTTAAACTCTTGCTCGTCCTCGAGTAAGCACTAAAACTACTCTCATTAAATCAAGCCTAGAAACACCACAACTTTGATTGATACCAAGAATTAGGACCTATAGCAACTCAAACCATCACATATACATTTCCTGATCATCATGCAAGATATACAAACAAACAACAAACTTCTAACCTCAGGGACGGACTCTAACTCATCAAATTTAAGTTCGCTCACCTACTCTGTCAAAGAAATCTAATAACATCACCTATCTATAATGAAACAAGTTCCCTCACAAGAATAAATAGTCCACACACTAAAATCAAAGAATCGAATGTAAATTAAGGACTTAACATTAAAACACAACTCTCGTACTCACAAAAGAATTCACATATATGCACAAAGAACCATAAGCTTTCCCCTTATATAAATCACTACTAATTAAGCATGCTCGAGTAGAATCAAATAAGACTTTAATGAATTGTAATGTTGGTTAGGATACGGATAGGAAAACTATATAATAGTGACTTACACTTTCCTAAGCACCTTGCACTTTTAGACTTTATCACCTATTATTTTTATCTTCTTCACTTTATTTTTCAGTCCTCTCTTTATCAATTATTTCACAAGTATTTCCCCCATATCAAGAGTGTTTCAATCATTTCTTTCAAGCAATATTTTTCATGTCACATTCTTTTTAAGAAGGCCCTTTCATCACTTTATAGTTATCATCGGTCACCATTTTTCACTCGATCATTCATTTTCTTTAGATTTTACAATTATATCACAATCTAAGCTACAATGCTCAGGGAAGCAGGGTGCAAAAACTAGAGATTCAGCAAAAGGATCAAGGCAAAAATACTGCTTCCAAATAAAAGGCTACATGCTAAAAGGGCTAACTAGTGATACCATCTGAAAAGGCTAAAATTCACAAGACATATCAAATAAAGCCTCATCATCTTCTAAATAAAGAAACACTTTTCATTTCACTTCAATAACATGCAAGGCAAGTTCTAGACTATGATGCAAAACAAGGAATAAATGTAGAAAATCCTCACCACACATGACACACGTATCAATCAAGATGGATCAATTATATTCTAAGGCAGACATGGTCATGATGGACTACACAATAAGAATAAGTTATATATAGAGTCACAACCTTGATCCTAGGTGTCAGAAAGTCTGCTATTCTAAATTAACTCTGAAAGAATATATGTGTATTTTCCGTGTATATTCCTAATATACACATATATTCACTTGATATTATTAGAGTTCTTGTACATGTGTAATTATGGTAATAGTCTTGTATTAGGAAAATATAGATTTAATTTCCATAATTAAATATTGTATATTATGTATATAAACCCTTTACATTATGAAAATAATCAAGGGATTATTCTCTTTCATGATATCAGCAGTCTAGGACAAACTTTTCCTTCTCCAAATAATACCTTCTTCTGCCGCCCTCCTCGAATTCCTCAACTTCGGCCGACGGCCGAACCCCTTCCCCCCATCCTTTCAAAATTTTCTTCTGAATCCCTAATTCTCCTCTTGTCTTTCATCATGTCTACCACCAAGAACACCTTTCATCCTGCCCTTACAGTCTCAAATATGAAGAAATATTACCCTATTATTCATGAGATGGAAAACGTCCAATACACGATGTGGGCAAAACTATTTAAAATTAACACAAGGTCTAATAGAGTCATCCATCACATCGTCACACATGAAAAAAGCAAGGAGAATGTGCCTACCACCGATGATGAAATAGAGTTGTGGGCAACGCTTGATGCTACAATGCTCTAATGAATTTATTCCACCATCTCTACGGACTTCTTACAGACTATTATCGAACCTGATGCCACGACCATGAAATCTTGGAATACATTGCGTGATATATTCCAGGATAACGAAAATTTCCGTTTCGTGACCCTTGAGCAGGAATTCTCCTACATAAACATGGATGATTTTTCGAATGCCTCAGCCTATTGTCAAAGGCACAAAGAGTTGTCGGATCAACTCAAGAACATTGGTGTGACCATTACTAATAATCATCTTGTTCTTCAGATGGTTGCAGGCCTCTCCGAGACTTATAATGGTGTTGGAACTCTTCTTCATCAAAGCAATCCTCTCCCGCCATTCTATCGCGCACGTTTCATGCTCACCTTAGAAGAATTTGGGTTGGTCCCCTGGGGAGGTACTACTTGACGACCCGCTACCTTTCTTTCTCTTGATGTCTTATCTGCTGACTATGGCTATGCCTGTTTGTTGGCGGTTGGTGTCTCAGTATGTTGTCAGGAATCCATATCTAAAAAGGCGATAACCGAAGCCAATTCAGCCATGATGGTATCCACGTCACGTGACACTAATGATCATCACTCATTCTCGAAAAATTATAGCCAAAATGTAACAGTGACAACAAAAAGGGCCAAAATTGAAAACATGGTGGCAAAAACCGCGGCGGCAACCGCAATGGCGGAAGTGGTGGCAGTGGCAGATGATGGGGTGTCAGTGGCCAGTAGACTGGGCCGCAACACCATTGGCCGCAACCTTGGGCCAATGCATAGTGATCGTGGGTCTAGGCTAGTGGGCAGTGGCCTAGTCTACCATTTCAGCAATTTCCAGCACCATATTGGGCTAGGCCCAATGGCCTTCAGTAGACAGGGGTTCAGCCAAATGGGGCATGGCAACAGGCTGTCCTGCTTGGGTCTCAGCCACAACAGACCTTCAATACTGCGGCCCCAGCAACGGCCCTGAATCTTACGGATATCGAGGCAGTGATGCACACACTTGTATTAAATCCTTCAGATGCTAATTGGTACATGGACACTGGTGCTTCTTCTCACACGATGTCCGCACCATGTAATCTCTCATCTTATTTCAATTTGAGCAAAACTCGTGGTATAATTGTTGGTAATGGTAATTCAATTCCAATTTGTGGTTATTATCACAAAAAATTGTCTCATTTGAACCCACCTTTAGCCTTGAAAACTATCCTTCATGATCCTCACTTAATTATAAATTTGGTGTCTGTTTGAAAATTTACAACTGATAATTGGGTTTCTGTTTACTTTGACCCTTTTGGATTTTCTGTGAAGAAGTTTTCGACGGGGATACCTCTAATGAGATGTGATAGACGGGGCAAGCTCTATCCCATCATCATTTTAACTACCACCACCACCACTAGTCAAGCCACACTGACAACTTTTACCTCCTTAGCACCTTCCTTATGGCATGCGTGTTTGGGTCATCTGGGGGCGTCTGTTCTTTCCTCTCTTAAAAATGATAATTTTGTTGAGTATAATAATATGCATAGTACTAATGTTTGTCCTTATTTTCTGCTTGGGAAATATGTTAAATTACCATTTGTTGCCTCCAATTCTAGTACTATGTTGTCATTTGATATTATTCATAGTGATTTGTGGATATATCCCGTTTTGAGCTCTTTGGACCACCATTATTATGTGTTATTTTTGGATGATTATTCTAATTTTTTGTGAA
The DNA here is from genome assembly GCA_029844215.1 of Przewalskia tangutica. Lineage (NCBI taxonomy): Eukaryota > Viridiplantae > Streptophyta > Magnoliopsida > Solanales > Solanaceae > Przewalskia > Przewalskia tangutica. Next base: position 134,093,161 of record CM056718.1, on the reverse strand, counting down.
CTTTTTCGTTATCTAAAAAGTCTCAAGTTTATTCCACATTCCTCTCATTTAGAGCATTTATCCATACCCAATAAGAACGAAAAATTAAAAATATTTAATGTGATAATCGAAAGGAATTTGATAATGGGCCGTTTAGAGAATTTTGTAACATCAATGGTATATCTTTCCGATTTTCTTTTCCACATACATCCTCACAAAATGGGAAAGTCGAGCGAAAAATACGCACCATTAATAATTTAGTTCGAACATTACTAGCCCATGCTTCATTACCACCTTCATTTTGGCATCATTCCTTACAAATGACTTCTTACCTACTTAACATACTCCCTAGCAACGGATTTGCATACCAATCTCCACACAAAATTCTTTATCACAAATATCCATCCTATTCTCATCTTAGGGTGTTTGGGTGTTTATGCTATCCCCTATTTTCATCCCCTACAATAAATAAACTAGAAGCCCGCTCTACCGCTTGTGTGTGTTTGCGTTATTCGTCTAATTATCGTTGTTATAAATATTATGATTTATACTCTAATAAAATCATCATTAGTCGCCATGTAATTTTTTATGAAACCTAATTTCTGTTTGCTAAGTTACATAATTCTGTGCCTAATTCCTATAATTTTCTAGATGATGGACTCTCAGCGTATGTGGTCCGACCCTCATCTCGGCATCTGGACCAGCAGACACCGGCCGACCCAGTGCCTACTGGACTAGCCCCTTCCCGTGATCAATTCCAGCCAGCAGGCCCAAATATCCCACACCTCGGTCCAGTTTCTCGGCCAGTAGGCCCACTACCTGCTGACCCAAACAGTCCTTCCCATGGTCTAGTTTCTCGGCCAGCAGGCCCACTTCCTGCTGGTACACATCCCAATCCGAGTTTATTTATCCCAAATTGAGCCAATTCTGATGTAACCATACCGACCCAAGTCTGACCCATTTCTATTCCGAGTCAAGGGACCGTTACTCATAGCCAACAAGATATTTTTAGACCAAAACAATAATTCAATCTCAATTCTAATGTCACTAAATCACCATTGTCACGTAATCCCGTATCTACCCTTCATGACCCGAATTGGAAAATCGCCATAGATGATGAATATAGTGCTCTTATTGAAAATAAGACGTGGGAGTTGGTGCCTCATCCCCCTGGTGTCAATGTGATTCATTCTATGTGGATTTTTACTCATAAGAAAAAATCTTATGGTTGTTTTGAGAGGTATAAGGCACATCTTGTGGGTGATGGAAAAACTCAATAGGTTTACGTGGATTGTGGAGATACATTTAGTCTGATGGTCAAACCGATAACTATTATCATTGTTCTTAGTCTGGCTCTCTCCAAGGCATGGCTCATTCATCAGCTAGACGTGAAAAATACAATCTTACACAGTGATCTCAAGGAAACTGTATACATGTATCAACCCTTGGGTTTCAGGGACCCCGATTATCCTAATCATGCGTGCTTGCTGAATAAGTCCTTGTATGGGCCAAAACAGGCCCCTCGTACCTGGTACAAAATGTTTGCAGATTATGTGTCTGCTATTGGGTTTTCTCATAGCAGGTTTGATCATTCTCTGTTCTTCTACCATTGCGGTACTTCTCTAGCATACATTCTGTTATATGTAGATGATATTATATTGACTGCCTCATCTGATAAACTGCGCAAGTCTATTATATCTATTCTCAGCTCTGAATTTGCTATAAAAGACTTAAGAGGCCTTTGAGTTATTTTTTGGGTATAACTGTAACTCGTCATTCAGGTAGTCTATTTCTATCCCAGAGGAATTATGAAGCCGAGATTATTAAATAGACTGGCATGTCATCCTATAAGTCATCTCATACTTCGACTGACACCAAATCGAAACTGAGTCCTAATTTTATCACACCCTACGAGGATCCTTCCTACTATCGCACTCTTGTAGGGGCTCTTTAGTAACTTACATTCACGAGGCCCGATATTACTTATGCAGTGCAACAGGTGTATTTATTTATGCATGATCCGAGGGAAGAACATATGCACGCGCTCAAATTCATTGTGCGTTACATTCAGGGCACTCTTGATTATGGTTTACACTTATATCCTTCCTCCATATCTACTCTCATGTATTATATAAATGTTTATTGGGGTGGATATCTAGATACCAGATGCTCGACATCTGGTTATTGTATGTTTTTTGGTGATAACCTGATATCTTGGTCGGCTAAATGCCAGGCTACTTTATCGCATTCTTGCGCGGAGGTCGGGTATCAAGGGGTAGCCAATGTGGTGTCTGAGTCCCGTTGGTTGCGTAACCTTTTCTTAGAGCTTCACTTTCCTATCCAGAAAGCTAACTTGGTCTACTATGATAATGTTAGTGCGATATATATCTCTAGGAATCCGGTCCAACATTAGTGCACTAAACATATTGAGATGAATATTTACTTTGTTCGCGAAAAGGGAGCTCGTGGATAAGTACGTGTCTTGAATGTCCCTTCACGGTACCAAATTATTAACATCTTTACTAAGGGTCTTCCCTTAGTTCTGTTTAAAGATTTTAGGGACAATCTCAGCGTACGACAATCGCCCACTATGATTGCGGCGGTGTGAAAGAATATATGTGTATATCCCATGTATATTCCTAATATACACATATATTCACTTGATTTTATTAGAGTTTTTGTACATGTGTAATTATACTAGTAGTCTTGTATTAGAAAAATGTAAATTTAATTTCCATAATTAAATATTGTATATCATGCATATAAACCCTTTACATTAATGAAAATAATCAAGGGATTATTATCTTTCAAACTCAAGCATTGACAAAAAAGTACTACTCAAGCTCCGACCTAAATATTCTAATATCAAACAAGTCACGAAGGTTTTTTTTCTCCCTATTTTAATACTCCTAAAAAACTACTCTTGAAAAAAACCACCCCGGTTCAAAGGACCCCCCCTAGAAAGAACCGAGGCCATTAGAAAACTCAAGGGGGCAGGTGATTTATGCCACTAATGCGGGACTTTAGAAGTTACTAAAGAAAATAAAAGAAACAAATATCTTTTTGAAAGTATCCATTTTTCTGATTTTTTAAGACTCTACGACTCAAAAACTACAAAAAATATTCTATAGCATATATATGTCATCACCCTTAACCTCAAAATTTTACAATACGCATGGACGTATTTTTCACCCCACACTTAAGATATGCATTGCCGTCAATGCATCTACAAACAAAATAAAACAAAGCAAGGTAAGAAATACTCCCTGAGGCCCTCTAGGACCTAGCAAGCACCATAATCCTCAACATAAATGATTGAGACGATCCCACACTTAAGCTCAAACATGCTCCTAAACTTCAACTTCGGGTACTCAGACTTTCCCTAATCTGCATAATAAAAACAAACAAAAAGTAACACTATAAATTAAATTAAAATAAATACAAGCTGAGTTACCTCCCAACAAGCTCCTGATTTAATGTCGCGGTACACCACCATCACTTCCACTACTTTTCCTTCCACTTTGAGGATATAAATTGTGTCCCCAAATTTCCATCAAATTTTCTGTCACGTTCCTATGGCGGTGTGCGAAAATAAAGGAACCAAGCAATAGATATCGTATTTTGCACTTCTTGGACCTTAAGTGAGGAATGTCATTTTTTCTTTTAAGTGTGACAAATATTTGAATGTAAGAGTCTTGTTCTTCACCTATACACTTCTCCAAAGGCTCGGAAGGCTCAATTTTCATGTTTCCAACCAAACATAATGTTGAAAAATGTTTAGAATGAGGACCAACACGCCCCAACTCCAAAATTGCATTATTTTTACATCCTCACTAATATATACTTCTCAACCTCGGCATCATCAACAAGAACATGATCTAATGATTGATATTCTCGTTTTAGCTCCTCAATTTGGCCTAGAAGATTTTTTTAGCTTCACACAACTCATCACTAAATTATTAGGCATCAAACATATCAACCTTTGCACTCAAATCTGCATCCAAGTTGCGCACATCCAAGACAAACCTGTCAATTTCTTGTGCAAGTTCAACTCTCTCCTTCGACCAATCATTCACCAACGTTGTTAACAAATAACGTTGTTCCACATATTTCCCAATCGAGAATATTCATCACAATACCAACTCTTACTCTCATACTCATATTCACACTTCCAAGATCCCATGCCACGACAAGACAAAAAATACGAAACATAAGAATCGCCCATCAACCAAGCGTCTTCATCAATGACCTTACCTCCATATATTTCATCCCCATATGGCATGATGAGAGAACTAGAAGTGTAGAACCACACTAACAAAAAATATCAAATAATCACAAAAATAAAAATATTTTCAAAATAAAAACTTGTAAAGATAACAGTAAAAGTCTAATATTGAAAAACATTTAATTTCTAAGTCCCCGACAAGGGCGTCAAAAACTCACCTAATGTCTATGCCGTTACTGTCCACTAATTCCATAAACACAGGGCAGCCCGGTGCACTAAGCTCTCGCTATGCTCGGGGTTCGACGAAGGGCCGAACCACAATGGTCTATTGTACGCAGTCTTACCCTATACTTTTGTAGGAGGCTATTTCCATGATGCGAACCTATGACCTCCTGATCAAATGACAACAACTTTACCAGTTACGTCAGACTACCTTAAAAAACACAGAGCTAAGTGAAACTTTAGTAGTAAAAGTATTTTAAATGAAATGAAAGAAATAATAGCATTATTTGTTCAGGAATTCCATATAAAAGCTGCAACAATTAGTAAAACTGTCCTGAATCACTCTGAATTTAATAGCAGTTAAGCATCAAGACAAGATAGTTTAACAAAGCATTACTCATTTCTTTCAAGGGAATTTGATAAAATCACCAAAACACAAGATATTTTCATCAAATCATTATTCATTTCACTCCAAGGACTTCAATAAAATCACCTAAGGCACACACACACACGAAAAAAGAAATCTCCATTTACAATGCAAGTATGCTTCTCCTAGTTTTATGAACAAACAATAGAAAAAAATACAAGTAATTTATTTAGTCTAAAGTAAAGATGGTCATGCTATGGTAAATCCATCGATTTAATGCTAGCATTTCTTTTACAGTTTCTCTTTCTTGAGAGCAAGAACTTAGTTGCTATTCATCGTAGTATGGTAGCTTAGGATGGACATGTCTATTTTTAGGCTCTTGAACCGGGAAGGAATTTGACCGGAAAAAATTGTCTGTGAGGCTATCCTTAGGCCTTTCAGTAGGCATAGTCATTGCCCTCAAATAAGGGGCCTGATTTTCGTTTCTTTCCCTTTGATCCATCATTCTTGATGTTGATGACATCGTCGAATTACAAGTTTCATGACTTTCCTATATCTCATCAGTATCAGATTTTACAAAATGATTCCTTATTGATTCAACATCTTGATTAGTTTTTGCTATCTGTTGTAGTGGAAGCACCAATTGGAATTTACTAAAATCCTTTGTGGCTTTTACTCTTCTCCTTGGCACACGTAAAGGAGATTCCCCGTTACCTTTCTTATCAGTGATCCTGCAATAGCATGGATGTTCCAAATTGCAAGTTGATCTTCAATGATCATCGATGCACTTGACATAAGTCATTGTGCTTCTGAATTTGACATAGCAAGGTTGATCTTTGCTCTCATGTGCAAATGTATAATAGGATTTCTGGCTTTTCTCAGTAGAACTCTTGCTTGATTTCCTTTTCCTGTTTTGGCGTTTTGGTTTCGTATATGGAGAACTCTCACATAAGTCTCCTTAGTATATTGTACTATCAGTGTTCGACACAACGGAAACTGATTTCCTTCTCGTTCTTTTTCCATATATCGTGTTGTTCCTCCTCGAGCTCTTTGGTTGTTCTTTTCCATTCTGTGACTCAATGTTTTTCTTATTACATTTGAAAGGGGCTTTGAACATGAATACCTTTGATCCTGGAAGTGCACATCTTTTTTCAAAGTAGACTCAAACTCCTGAATGCCATCTAGGTATATCATATATTTAGGTAATTCAGTTGATTCTTCTGTTGAAGATTCTGCAGCTCTTCGCTCAATGTTTTGCTCCAAAATAAAGGCACTAATATTCCCCGTATCCCTTTCTGTGACACATTCAGGACTTGAAATTTGGGATTGGGATAAATAACTCAACGGAATAGAATCTAGAACTTTCTCTTTACTGTTATTCTTCAAGAAGTTCACTGAATCCTTACAAGTGTTAGTTATTGAGAGACATGTTGAATTTTCAACACATACAATCTTTCCTTATGTCCCTGTGATTTTGGGGTGGTCTAATCTCATTTTTCCATCTTCCTTGTAATCAGCTACAGCAGTACTGGTTTCATTTACCTGCAAGTTTTTTGGCATTAAGGAATTGTGTGTTGCCAATAAGATTGAAGCAGGACAAACATGTTTTTTTCCCTTTAGGCTATTCTGTCACTATCCAAAAAAAAAAAACAGGAATTAACGACAGACAATTTCTGTTGGTAAACAACAAAGATCCGCTGCTGGCCTATTTAAGAATGGATATTTTTTGTTGTTAAACAGTAAAAATCCATCCCTAATTCTATTTAACGGCGGACAATTTATGTTTCTAAACAGTAAAAACTGTCCCTAATCTAGTTTAACGACAGATTAGCGATGAATTATCCAAGTATCTATTGAGTTGTGGAGCCTAATTCACCGCCGATTGTTGAGTTGTGGAGCATAGTTTTCATTATAGATAGACTACGACGCCATTTTTCTTTTTGAGAGGTCGAGCAAGAGAGAATTATAAACTCAAACTCCCTATTTGATTATAGTAAAATCTGCAGCAGCAAAGTGAACGTAGCTCTCGCATTGAGGGTGAACCACTATAAATTCGTTTGTGTTATTTGTTATTTGCTTACTTACTATTTTCTGATTAGGTCGAATTTGTGACTCAAATCCTAACAACTGGTATCAAGAGAGACAAGTTGTGTTGCGATTCAGAAAATAATGGGAGGCAAAGATGGTTCGGCGCACGACATCAGGAAATTCAATTTTACATATTATGTGTTTTAGAGAATGCATACTGAAGATTATTTGTATGGCAGAAAGTTTCATCAACCGCTGAGTCTGAAGCTAGAGGAGATGAATGATGCAGAGTGGAATCTCCTTGACATACAGGTTCTGGGAGTCATTTGATTGACGCTGTCGAAGAACGTTGCTCACAACGTGGAGAATGAGAAGACCACTGTTGGCATGATGAAGGTTCTATCCGACATGTATGAGAAACCTTCGGCAAACAATAAGGTATTTCTCATGAAGAAACTCTTTCATCTAAAGATGGAGGAAGGTTCTCTTGTTGCAATGCACGTGAATGAATTCAACACGATTGTCAATCCTATTTCATCTGTTGCAATCGAGTTTGACGATGAAGTGCAAGCTCTAATTTTGTTAGCGTCTCTATCGAATAATTGGGAGCACCGATGAGAGCAACGATTAATAATTCTGTTGGCAATGATAAACTAAAATTCAATGATGTTAGAGATCGTATCCTTGCTGAGGAGGTTCGCAGGATAGATTCTAGTGAGGCATCGACGAGTTCTGCTTTAAATTTTGAGAACAGAGGCATAAATTATGACAGAAACTACAACCGAAATAAGAGCAAGTTGAAGTCAAGGAATGACATGAGTCAATTCAGATCCGGGCGAACACTTGAGTGTTGGAATTGGGGGAAAACATGTCACATAAAAAGTAATCAACGCTTCCACTGAAGACATTGGTGATGCGTTGTTGTTGTCTGTTGACAACCCGATCGACTCTTAGGTGCTTGACTTAGGAGCGTCTTTCCACCCCACCCCACATCCTGATATAATGATGAATTACGTTGTTGGGTATCTCGGGAAAGTCCATTTGGCAGATGGTAAGCCTTTAGACGTTGTTGGTATTGAAGATATTAATTTGAAGATGTAAAATGGAAACGTGTGGAAGATCAAAAAGGTCAAATATGTGTCGTATTTGAAGCGTAATATGATCTCAGTGAGTCAGGTTGATGATGAGGGGCACGATCTTAACTTTGGTAATGAGTCCTGGAAGGTGACAAATGGTGCTATGGTGGTTGTTCGAGGTAAGAAAATGGGTACTCTTTATATGACTTTATATGACGATGATATATCGTGATACAGTTGTTGTTGTTGATAACACAAAGAAGACAAAACTATGACATTGCAGGCTGGGGCATATGAGCGAGAAATGGATGAAGCTCTTGGTGGCTAACAACGTGATTCCGGAGTTGAAGTCGGTGGATCATCATATGTGAGAGTTGCATTCTCGAAAAATAGAAACGAGTAAGTTTTTCAAGTGCAGGTAGATAATTGAAAGCTGAGAAGCTTGAATTGGTGCACACTGACGTGTGGGGACCTGCTACTGTTCCCTCACTCGGAGGATCACATTACTACGTGACCTTTATTGATGATTCAACCAAGAATCTATGATTCTATTTTATGTAAAATAAATCTGACGTATTCATTGTCTTTCAAAAGTGGAAAGACATGATCGAGAATGAGACAAACCTCAAGTTGAGGAGACTGAGGTCCTACAATGGTGGAGAATATATTGATGGTGACTTCAAACGGTATTGTGTTGATAATAGTATCAAGATGGTGAAGACTATTCCTGAAACGCTCAAACAAAATGGAATAGCGAAAAAGATGAATCGAACATTGGACGAGCATGCACGGAGCATGAACATACACGTTGGACTTCCTAAGACATTATGGGAAGATGCAATAAATACCACATCCTTCTTATTAACAGAGGACCATCTGTTCCTTTCGGTTTTAGAATTCCAGAAGAGGCTTGGAGTGGAAAAAAGGTAAATCTTTCTTTTCTGAACGTGTTTGGTTGCTTATCCTATGTTCATATTGATGCTACTTCTAGAAGTAAACTTGATCCAAAATCTAAGAAGTGTTATTTTATTGGCTATGGTGATACCGAGTTTGGTTATCAATTTTGGGATGACCAAAATCGGAAGATCATCCTATGCAGGGATGTCGTCTTCAATGAACATGTGTTGTACAAGGACAAATTGCGGGAGTTCAGAATCTAAGAACAAGGAATCAGAAATAGTTGATTTGAGAGACTACTCGGCACCTAAGCTACAACTAGATACTATTGCAGCAGAGGAACAAGCCAGTGATGGCGAGGTTGATGAAAATGCTGATTCTGAAACAAATCAGTAGACGCCGGTCACAGAATTACGCAGATCATCCAGGATCAGTAAGCCGATTCATAGATTCTCTCCGTTCCTCAACTACATTCTGCTCACTGACAGAGGGGAAAATGTTACGAAGAAATGACGCAAGTTGATGAATCGATCAAGTCGGAGTTGGTAATGAAAGATAAAATGGACTCACTGCTATCAAATCATACATGAGAGTTAGCTAAGTTACCAGATGAAAAGAAGGCATTGCAAAACAAATGGGTTTACCGGATAAAGGAAGAACACAATGAAAGTAAGCGCTATAAAGCAAGGCTTGTTGTGAAGGGATTTCAACAGAAAGAGGGCATTGACTACACGAAGATCTTCTCTCCCGTAGTCAAGTTGGTAACAATAAGAACTGTTCTTGGGATGGTAACAAAGGAAGATATGCATCTTCAACAAATGGACGTGAAAACTGCTTTTCTTCACGGTGACTTAGAAGAAGAAATCTACATGAAACAACCTGAGGGATCTGAGGTCAAAGGGAAAGAGAAGCAGGTGTGCAAGCTTCAAAAGAGCATGTACAGACTGAAATAGGCTGTAAGACAATGGTATAAGAAGTTTGACAGTTTTATGAAGAAAGCCGAATTCCTAAGGTGCGAAGCAGATCATTGTTGTTACTTTAAGAGGTTTGAAGACTCCTACATAATACTGCTCTTTTATGTTGACGACATGCTGATCGTAGGAGCAAACCTACATGAGATTGATAGGCTGAAGAAGAAGTTGTCAGAAGAATTTACAATGAAGGATCTGGGAGCCGCAAACCAAATCCTCAAGATGAGAATCATCAGAAGTAAGGAGGGCCTCAAGCTCTCACAAGAAGAATACGTGAAAAAGGTTCTCAAGAGGTTCAAGATGGATGATGCCAATCCAGTTAGTACTCTTTGGATGGACACTTTTGTTTGTCAAATGATCAGTCGACTGTGACCGAGGACGAGAAGGAGCATATGGACAAGGTACCTTATGCCTTTGCTATTGACAGTCTTATATACGTGATGGTTTGTATGAGGCCAGACATTACACATGCTGTGGGAGTTGTTAGCAGGTTTATTAGCAATTCGGGAAAGTAACACTGGGAGGGTGTGAAGTGAATTTTCAGGTATCTGAAAGGCAGCTCAAGTTCAGCTTTGTGTTTCCGAAAGTCAGAGACAAGATTGCAGGGATATGTTGATGCTGACAATGGTGGTGATGTTGATAGAAGAAAGAGCATATACAAGTATATTTAAACCTTCTGAGGTATTGTGATTTGTTGGGTTTCAAAGTTGCAGAAGATAGTAGCCTTCTCTAGCTGTGAGGCTGAGTACGTTGCCGTGACGGAGACCACGAAAGAGATAATATGGCTACAATCTTTTCTATGAGAATTGGATCAGGACCACGAGGAGAGTGTGCTATACTGTGATAGCCAGAGTGCCATTCATTTGGCAAAGAACCCGATCTACCATGCTCGCACGAATCACATACAACTCCGGAATCATTTCATCAGAACAACTTTGGAAGATGAAGTATTAGTGCTTGAAAAGATCTCAGGGAGTCAGAATCCAGTAGACATACTGACGAAGGTCGTGCTGAATGATAAACTGAAGTTGTGTGACTTCAGTTGGACTCCTTGGATAAGGATCGGAGTCACCACTGCAGATGGAAACAGATGATTGAAATTAGTCTCCAAGTAAGAGATTGTTGAGTTGTGGAGCCTAATTCACCGCCGATTGTTGAGTTGTGGAGCCTAGTTTTCACTATATATAGACTAGGACGCCGTTTTAATTTCTGAGAGGTCGATCAAGATTGAAAAAGAGAATTGTAAACTCAAACTCCCTATTTGATTATAGTAAAATCTGAAGCGGCAAAGTGGACGTAGCTCTCGCATTGAGGGTGAAACGCTTTAAATCTATGTGTGTTATTTGTTCTTCGCTTACTTACTATTTTTTTATTAGGTCGGATTTGAGACTCAAATCCTAACAGTAACTTGTTAGAGATGGATCACATAAATAATTACCAGTTTATCTAGCAATTCACGTCTATATTCAAGAAGCAAAGTTCCTTGCTGAAAGCAATTCCTTGCAATTTCATCAACCAATATGTATTTCTCTTCTTCTGATACAGAGTTTGTGCATATGTTATACATTATCTATATTCAAATAAGGATCAGATTTGAAAAAAATCAACAATTTATAATACTCTAACTTTTAAGTTTGGAAAAAGCCTTAACCTAATGGCTCACAAGATTCCTAGGAAGTAATTGAAGTGCAAATTTTTCAAGTCTTTGACCATAGCGCTCACCAAAAAGCTTCCGAATCACTACAAGCTCGGGCAAATCGTCGTCTTGCTGATGCAAATATGAGACTTGACACTGCTTCATTGATATCATTGGGACAGTCCCTTGGAAAAAAAACAAACATGAAAACATTAATCACTAGTCATTACAATTATAACATTGAGGTAGATTGAATTGCTTGTTATGTCTTACTTGTGTCTGCGAATATACGGAAAGTTAATGATTATAAATTCACAGTAAAGTCTCCAATAATTTATACACTGCCACCTTTCGTTCTTCCAAGTAAAGCTGTTCAACCTGAAAATTGTAGGAAAATAAACATATTCATCATAAAAAACTAAACCATATTATCAAGAATAGCGCGAAACAACGCCAAGAGTGTGGCCTAGTGATCAATAAAGTGGATTAAGAACTATAAAGTCTTGTTGGAACTTATACAAGAAAGAGGAATACAGTAGGGCTGACCAGTGGGCCGGGCCGGTCCGGACCCCCTCCCGGCCCCGAATTATTAAAAAAAAAAAATTTAGCGGGACCGGGGATCGAACCGGGACGGGACATGGTATGGTCCTGCCTGGACCGGTCCCGCTATGACCCGATCCGCGTCCGTCCGGTCGACCGACTGTCCCGCGAAAACCCGCAATTGCAAAAATAGTTGTTGCAATAACGACCATTTTACATTTTGGTCCTTTGGCAACGACCATTTTTGGCCTCCCCCAATCCCCTACCCCTTTATATTTATTTTTAACCCCTAAGTTATTATATTTACACTTTAACCCAATTTTCCAACTATAAATACCTCATTTTCTCTTCTTATTATTTTCACAAATCTTCCTACAATCTCTAATCTCTCAATCAATCAATCTCTATTCTCTATACAACATTGTTTACTACATATTCAATCTATTTATTAATTTGGGAATTGAGAGTTAAGTTGACAACTAGCTTGAGGATTATCTATCGAGCAAAGTTTCAATTTTCAACCTCTCGATTACACGTCGACTCTACGTCGACGTTTGGTACATTCGTTCTCTCATTAAATTATTATTTTGTCTTTATTTCATTTAGCACATTTAATTTCATTATCTTTAAGTCCTTAACTATTTATTACCATAATTAAAATGAAAAGAGCAAAAAATGTTTTGGGCATAGGTAAGGGTAAGACTCAGGCTTCTTCTAGTAGGGCGGGTAACAAGGGCAATGATACTTCTTCTAGTATTCCTATTCCTACTCCTAGACAAGATGATTTTATTGATCCTGAACAGTTTCCTGAAATATCATATGATCTAGAAGACCATGTATTTTCTCAAAATGAAGAAACATTTGATTTAGATGCCACTCTAGATGATGATACACCCACTAATGTAGATGATGATACACCCACTAGTGAAATGCCTCCTATTCCCCCTAGTATGAGACGAGGTCCGGCAAAACGATCATTAAAATCAGCTGTATGGAAATATTTTCACAGGGACGTACCAAATCAAGTAGCTATATGTAAAACTTGTAAATTTGTTTATACTTTTAAAACTGGACAAGGTCATGGTGGGACGGGGGGTTTAGGAAGACACCTACTGCAAAAACACAAAGCCTTGCATGCACAATACATTATTAAAAAATATGGTGAGAAAGCGCCCTCTCAATCGGGACAAGGTTCACATACTGTCTCGGACAAAGTACAGGGTCAAGTTAACCCTATGACGGGGGGAGTTGTAGGCCCTAAATATGATAAACATAAAGATAGGGAAGCACTAGCAAAATTAGTTGTTGTGGAGGGTTTGTCTTTTTCATTTCCTGAATCTCCTGGTTTTATTCATTATATTAGAGATATGTATAATCCTGCTTATAAAGTTTTTTCTAGATCAAATGTTAAAAGAGATGTATTTAAATTTGCACTGAATATCAACAGTATTTACGTTATGCATTATATCATTTTAATGACAAAGTCCATCTAACTTCTGATATAGGTCGTAGTACTAACAACCATGATTATAACGGTAACATGTCATTTGATAGATTATAAATGGTCTATGCAAAAATGTATTTGTTACACCCCGTATTTACAGGACATGTTTTAAGAACGTACGTAAGAACTCGCAAGTGTAAAAAAATTTGAGACTTGTAAAGTTGTCGGAATTATGAAATTGTCGGAAAATGTACTATTGTGACGAATGGGAGGGCGACACGTGTCACCCCCCTTAGAAGATGCCTTGGACGAAATCTTGCAAGGGCAAGAGGGTCATTGGACCTTGGTTAGCAAGACAAGTCTTGCAAGTAGTAGCTTGACAACATTGACCAAGTCAATGACCCCACTTAGCTTGATATTTAAATGAATCTCATCCAAACCACACAAGTGTCTTAATCTTAACCCTTCCTTGTGTAATATAAGCTTACTAGTAGTGCAAGACTTTGCCTTTCTCCACACTTAGAAAATATTTTGAAATCTTGTTCTTGTGCTAAGTGAAGCTCACGGTTTTGCTAAGGGTTTGAAGAGATAATTTTCAATTTTTGTCCAATAGTCTCCCCACTTTAAACCAAGGTACCTAAGGGTATAGTAAGCATATCTCAATAGAAAAATCCCGGAAAAAGAGAGTTTTCGTATTAGTCGCAAAGTGAAAACCTAGTGGCTTTCTAGGTTTTGAATTGGAAGTTTGAAGGAAATTTGTTGGTATTGTTCTAAGGGTCTCAACAAGCGGATTGAAGTGTCTTGGAGAGGCTCTAAACTACTAGGAGCGACTTCGGATTTGGAATTGGATTAAAAATCGTTAAGGTATAATCTTGTCTTTTAAAGGTGTTACAAGATTATATATTTATATTGTTGTTGTTAGCTTTACTTGTTGCTAGCATGAAGTTGATATGTAGAAGTTATAAGTATTATGGATTGCTTGTAGCTAAATCCGAAATGTTATGCAAGCCACTTGAAAATTGGATTACTAATTGGTCGTTTTTAGAAATCGTCGCATGTTACTTACTTCAAGATTATAGTTATTATAATCAAATGCGACTTGATATCATATTATGCTACCAATTTGGATTGAAATGGAAATTGGATAAGAATTGGTTTGGTTGAACTCAAGGTGGCCGAATTTGGACTACCTTCTAAATTGTGAGCCAATTGGGGCTGTTTAGTTATTCATTTGTATTGGACTACCTTCTTTATTGTTGTGAGCCAATTGGGGCTGTTTGGTTATTGTATTTCAGCCTTGAAAAAGGTGGCAAAGTAAGTAGAAACAAAGGAGGTGCTGTCCGATTTTCCGTAGAATTTAGTGACTTAGCACTTAGAATATTCTACGTTTGAAATAAGAGGTTAATGGACGTATGGTGACCATTATAGGTTGAAGTACTAAGTATAGTGTATCCTACTTGAAGAATGGAATAGCTCAAGGTTGAAGTACTTTGGAGCATTTTGCTACTTGTCGACAATCGTCGCGAGGTATGTGAACCTCTTCCTTCCTTTGGCATGATTCTATGTATGGAATATACCTGTGGTATCATTTCATGTTTCCTGTTACTCTTAGAAGTTAAGAGGTAGTTGTGTGATCTACTCTATGTAGAACTTTTCCTATCTTTGAGCATGACTAGTTGCACGTATGTAGTGCAGTGAGCGTCTGACACCTTGATATCCTTTACTAGTAGTGTGAATAGCCAAGTCGGGTGAGTTGCGAGATTTACTCACTTCTTTGAAAGTATAAAGGATGTCTTAAGTTTTATTTAAGTTAAGGGACTTGAAGAGTTTTAAAGTATGTGATACTTGTTCCGTTTTAAACGTATAAGTCCCTTGGATAGGAAATTGTTTTTGGCTAAGGTATAAGGTGAATATAACGGCTTTATGGGAAGTTAGTTATATTTGCTTTATGGAAAGATAAATGACTTGATTTTAGTGAAGAGGCAACTTGTTTTTAAGGCATCAATTGCCTAAGGTTTTATAATAAAAGGAGTCACTTGTTTTCTAAAGGTTTAGAGACTAATTGTATTTTTTTTTGAAAGTTATGAGAATTGATTTGAAAGTATATAATACTTGGTTTCAAAAAGTAGAAGTCTTGGTTATAAAAGGAACGTGTTGGTCTAAACCATAAAGGGTTATAACGGCTTTATGGGAAGTTGGTTATAACGGCTTTATGGAAGGTTAAGAGAATGGTTTTCTAATGAAGTAATCAAAGAAATAACTTGTATTAAGGAAGGGCAAATTGGTTTAAAGGTACCAATTGCTTAAGGTTTTTAATAAAGAAGTCACTTGATTTAGAAACCGGTAATTGTAGTTCTAAAAAGGTATTGTGACTTGTCTTGAAAGGTGAATAGGACTTGATACTACGGTTGTTAGTATCGGGGAAGTTTTATTTGGAAAGGAGTCTTTTGAAAAGAATGTACGTACGTAGTACTTTGGCTTGTTAAATGAGAATTATTCTATTTGTGCCTTGATTAGTACTTTGGCTTGACTAATGGAGAATTAGTCTAAGTATGCCTTGATAAGTACTTTGGCTTGTTAAATGAGAATTATTCTAAGTATGCCTTGATAAGTACTTTGGCTTGTTAAATGAGAATTATTCTATGTGATGCCTTGATTAGTACTTTGGCTTGTTAAATGAGAATTATTCTATTTGTGCCTTGATTAGTACTTTGGCTTGATTAATTGAGAATTAGTCTAAGTATGCCTTGATAAGTACTTTGGCTTGTTAAATGAGAATTTTTCTATGTGATGCCTTGATTAGTACTTTGGCTTGATTAATTGAGAATTAGTCTAAGTGTGCCTTGATAAGTACATTGGCTTGTTAATTGAGAATTAGCCTATGTGTGCTGGTGATAGCCTTTGAGTGCAAGTATTATGTTTTATTACGTTGCCGCGACTCTCGGTTGGAGGGCTGACTGTCTTGTTGTAAGTACTTGGACATACCGACAGTGATGTGGGATTCCACGGGTATGCTTCCGTTAATTGTAGTACTTGGGTTAAATTCCCGGATTTTTATAGAAGACATGGTAGTGCTTCTGTTTTGTATAATGGTCAGTTGAGATAGGGTAAGAGTATAAATGAGGGGCAAGCCCTAAGACGTTATACCACCTTCTCCAGGCGAAGTATAAGTGAGGTAAACCCCAAGACATTATACCCCACTTGCTTTGTATAATGGTCGGTTGAGATAGGGTAAGAGTATAAATGAGGGGCAAGCCCCAAGACGTTATACCACCTTCTCCAGGGTAAGAGTATAAGTGAGGGGTAGACCCCCAAGATGCTATACCACCTGCTTTACCAACTTCTCCAGGGTAAGAGTATAAGTGAGGGGTATACCCCCAAGACGCTATACCACCGGTGGGACTTGGTGTTCATGTATGCCTATTGGTGTATTAGTATATCACGGATCGGCGGTGATGTAGGATTCCACGGCGGGAGATATATATATATGTGTTGTGAATGTATGCAGAAGCGGTGAGGTGGGATGCCACGCGCGACACATGATTATATTTTACACTTGTAGCTGTCGGCAGTGATGGGGGATTCCACGGACACGCTTGATATTAGTGTGACTTGATCGCGTCCCAGATTGGGCCGGGTAGTAAATGTGCCCTCCTTTAAGGGCCGGATTATACTTATGAAAGATAAGTAGGTTATATAGAAATGAACTTAATGATTTTTCCTAATCATGTGCGTAAGAATGTGGCTATAACCTTTATTGAAAATGGGAAAAGATATTGATGTGAAATTAAGTTCATAAGTGGTAATGACACGGCAGGATCTGGTATGTACTTTTTATACTTGTCCTTGTCATTCTTTTATGCGATTATGATCACATTTCTTATGCGTTATTTCTATTCCATATTAAATTTTTGTTATCGGACCCGCCCGGGCTGCGTTCATGCCCGAGTTTTAGGTACCAGGTTGGTGATCCTTGCTCTTAGGATCTCGGTCCGATTTTGAAAGCTCCATTTGCTCGGAGGCTTATCTCTTGTACGGTTTCCACGAGGTAGTAGATTCATGTATATTCGTGGTATGGCGGGGCCTGTCCGCCACGATTATTCGATTGTTATTCCTAAGTGCTGTATTCACATATGTGGTTGGTACATGAAGCGAGTTGTACTTTTGATTATGTTTATATTATAGAAGGCGGCCGATCGGCTAGCACGTGACGTTTTTATTTACACATGTGTTTATGTTGTGTATGTTCATTGCTATTCTCGATGTATACAGGCAGGGTGCGGGTAGGGCACGATCGCGGCCGAGGTCGGTCGTGGCGATATTTAGCATATAGATATATAGATAGTAGGCACACTGGTCAATTTATTTCAGAAAATATTTATTTAGTCTGCGATTATTACGGAATAACTGATAAAGTTATGAGTATTACATTAGATAATGCAACTTCTAACAATTCTGCTATTTATGTTTTAAAAGAAGTTTTAACTCCGTCTTTTCCAAAACATTTTCATATCAAATATGCATGCCATATTTATAACTTAGTTGTAAAGGATGGTCTTTCACTTTTTCAAGATATTCTTGAAAAAAATACAATTTGCTATAAACTTTATTTTTAGAAATAATAGAATCCAACAGAGAAAAAAATATAACAAAACTTGTCACGATTGTGGACTATCTTACAGAAAAATTCCCGAAGAAGTACCCACTAGGTGAAATTCTTTATATGACCAACTAGTTGTTGCTTATGATTATATAAAATCTATAACTTTATTTTTTAACGCCCATAATCAAAATCCAACTGATATGATTGTGGATAATGATTGGGACAAAATTAGAGAACTTATTGTATTTCTAGAGAATTTTCAACGAGCAACAAAAGATTTTTCTATTTTATATTATCCTACTATTTCAACTATGTTGTTTTATATAGCTATAATATTTTTACTGCTTAAAGAATTTATGAAAAAACATGCTTATAAGGCAGCTATTAAAAAATATTTATGAAATTAAAGAAATATTTTATTCCTATTCCCCCTATTTATATTGTTGGTGCTGTATTAAACTCGACTATTAAAGTAGACGGTTGTAAAAGTCTTATTGAAAATATTTATAACTGTATGGATGTACTACCACCTCCAACTCCCAAATATTTAAATGTTGAGCCACCTATTGAACAAACGCTAGAAGAAGTGTTGGATAGCGTAGAAGATGAATGCAAAAATGTATATGGGCATTACCAGCAAGAAAGTGCTAGTAACCAATCGACTTTCGTACCATCTTCTTCTGCTTCAACACAGCCTCTAAAAAAATATGTTGTTTCTGCGGACAGTATTGAAAGCCTCAGAAATAGAATGTGCGGTGGTAGCACTGCTAACCAAATTAGCGAGTTTGATGTTTTTGTTTTGCAGGACACTTTACCTTACCAAGCAGTTGTCAATCAAGACGAAAAGGAAGACTTGCTGAAATATTGGATGCAGAATGAGAAGACATTTCCGACACTTTCAATGATGGCCCGAGATGTTTTGAACATTCAAGCGTCATCAATCGCTTCTGAAAGCATTTTTTTTTGCCAGCAGATTTCAAATAGGAGAGCACATACACTCATTAGCCGGAGACAACTTGGAGATGGCGGTACTATTCAGAGATTGGATACGAGGGAGTGAAGAAAGTGCGATCACCCAGAGATTAACGAAGAAGAAGACGAAAACTACAACGACATCTTATCTGAAGGCATGAGTAGCGATGTGAAACAATTTGACCAAGATATACCAATTCCAACCGAAGAACCACAAGAAATTATAAAGAAACTAGAAAAAGTATTTTCAAATTGGTAATTTATTTCATTGCAATTTTAGTATTTTTTTTCTATGTCTTTTGTATTTTATTTCAACAACAGTACACTACAATGTTGTAATTCTGAATCTTGTATATTTCAATGAAATAATTATTAATAGAAGAGGCACATGTAGCTTCGCCCCTCACATTCGTTCTCGTTCAAACAACTTCGCCCCCGGTCGAGCTTCATTACGTCTACCCGGTCGAGCTTCCTTCCCCTTTCGGGAATCGGAGAAGCGATGGGAGATGATTGCTATAAGCGAGGTCGGCTCCGCTCCTCTCTATAGTCTGTCTCGTTGCTTCGCAGTTCTTCGATACGAACCTTCGTAGATTTCGGGAGAGCAGAATCGTATCTGGGAGTGGTTCTTCGGATCGAGCAGGGCGAAGGGGAAAGAAGAGATGGGTGGTCCGGGAACAAGAGTTTTGAGAAACTCGACTATAAGGAGAGGCGCTCTAGCAAACCTCATTTTTCTAATCGGACAAAAGAGTGGAAATCCCTGTTGTCTTTCCTCTCCCGAGCGGAGAAAACGTCTGTTTTGTTCTTCTTTTCCTTGCACACCAATCCAGGGGCTAAGGGACCCAATTCTTAAGACTCAACAACCTTGGCATGTTTTTTTTTTACACTCTTCTTGTCTTTGTTAAATTATTTAGTTTATAAATATATATGAGTATATGACTATCACTATATGTTACTTTGTTAGTATTTTTAATTTAGTGGAAAAATAAAAAAAAAAATGTCCCGCCCATCCCGACCAGCCATCGGGCCGGTGCAGGAGCAGGACAAGGCATCGTCCCGCTCGTCCGCTGGCCGGCTGACCGACCCCACCCTTCCTCTCGTCCGACCGCCATGCCGATCCCATGGGCGACCCATCGCAACCACAGAATAAAGTGATCAAAATTTTGGCCAAGCGCCGCAGCGCCATTCATCCAGTGAACAGAGGAATATCACCGTGACAAGTGTCGCGACGCTTGGAAGCTGAGCCGCGACGCTGAATGTCCAGATAGTTATGAAATAATCACTGTGATGAGCGCCGTGGCGCTAAGAAGCAGAGCCGCGACGCCATTTAGGCTGTAACTCCGAAAATTTGATTTGACAGAGAGGGCCGCGGCGCCTGGGGTGAAGGGCCGCGGCGCCAAGGGTGAAGGGCTGCGACGCTGGTCCAACGGACAAAAAATTTTCTGGATAAAATCAAGAGGTGTAACTGCTCAAAACAGTCACAACCATTGGTATGGATAAGTCATGATTGTTCAGAGTTGACCTATATATATTTAAAGCATGATCACTTGAAAAAGATAGAGAGAGAACTATGATAGAACAATCATAAATTATTATTGCATCTTCTTCTTTTTCCTCAAAGTTTATTTCTGAAAAAACATAAAGTAAATTTGTCAGGATCAAGTTCGTGTGCAAGAACTTGCATTAGATAGTTATATCCTCTAGATAGACGTCCGAAACTACTACACAAGTGGGGGCGAATTTATGTCTTAGGACACTTCAACACATGCCTCTATCAAACAAGTTAGTATTTGGTTTTTCCAATTGTAGTCAAGTTGTTGTTGATTTCAATTACAGTTTAATTATTATTATATAATTGTTGTGTTTAATCGAAGATACTAGATTGGTACTAACAGGTCTAAGACATAAATTTTCAGAAAAAAAAATTCGTTTTCCTGAAATTCAAAAATGGATCAATCTGGATCTTCGATAGTGAAAAATCATGTCGAGAAACCTGAAAAGTTCAAAGGTTTTGATTTCAAACGTTGGAAACATAAGATATTGTTCTATTTGACAACTCTGCATGTGGCGAATGTTTTGACTGTTGAGGCTCATATGGCATTGCTAGAAGGAGAAGGGGATGCTGCTCCTATTGAGGGAGAGAAGGCTGAAAATCTGAAGGCCATTGAGACATGGGAAAGTAATGAGTTTCTTTGCAGGAACTACATTCTCAATGCATTGGATGTCTATATCTATGATATCTACTCCACGTTCAAAATGGCAAGGGAGTTGTGGAAGTCATTGGAGAACAAGTACAAGACTGAGGTTGCTTGTTCAAAGAAGTTCGTCATTGGCAAGTTCTTGAACTTCAAGATGAGCGATGCCAAGCCTGTTGTCAAGCAAGTGGAGGAACTCCAAGTCATTGTTCATGAGTTAGATGTTGAAGGTATGGGTCTTAACCCGAATTTCCTTGTTGGCTCTATTATTGAGAAATTACCTCATTCTTGGAAGGATTTCAAAATTTATCTTAAGCATCTAACCGAAGATATGAATTTTGAGCAATTGGTTCTCAAACTTCGAGTTGAAGAGGAAAACCGGAAGATTGAAAAGGTTGATGTTGTTTCCTTGGAGCCTAATGCTAACATGGTTAGAGGCAGTCCATCTGAGGACAAGTTTCAAAAAGGCAAGGGCAAGATTGTACTGCCAAGCCACCTTTTGCTGCCAGGAAGAATGCACTCACCCCACAAAAGACCAAAGCGTTCAAGAAACTGCAAATGGGAGTCTGTTGGGTGTGCGGTAAACCTGGACATAGAGAAAAGGATTGTCGCCTTCGCAAAAACCAAGGAGGTGGTGCTGGTGGTTCAGGTAAGTTTTTTTGGCTTGCCTTACAGGTAGTGACTAGACAGTAACTCTTACCAGACAGTGTACTACCTTCTTTAAAAAACTATTCCAGAACTTGCGAGGTTATTCATAATAATATTTACGAAAGATTCAATCCAGCCACAGGTTCCCCTACGGTAGTTCACCTGGTGTGGGCGCCGACACACTAACAAATTTCAACCAAAACAATCGTGCTGAAACTAGAAATCAATTCATTGGTTTTGTTACTGCTCAAACAAATATGGTTGCTAATTAAATCGACTGGTGGATGGATACGGGTGCTTATATACATGTTTGTTCTGTAAAAGACATGTTTACATCCTACCAACCCATCAAAGATGGAGAACCTTTGTTCGTGGGGAATGTTGCTGCTGTGAAAGTTGAAGAAAAAGGGAAGGTGATTCTGAAACTCACTTCCGGGAATGATCTTGTGCTCACTAATGTGTTGCATGTGCCTGAAATTTGTAAGAATTTGATTTCTGGTCCTATTCTAAGTAACAAGGGCTTTAAGATTGTGTTTGAATCAGACAAATTTGTACTCGCCAAATGTGGGATCTATGTAGGGAAGGGTTACCCTAGTGAAAGGCTCTTCAAACTATCTATTGTACCTTACTGAGGATGCTATTATTATTAATAAAAATGCAGGCACTAGCACTGCTTCTATGTACATGGTTGATTCCCCTTCCTTATGACATTCAAGATTAGACCATGTTAATTATCGCTCTTTACAAAGAATGGTAAAGTTAGACATGTTGCCAAAATGTTCAATGAACAAAATGACTAAGTGTGGAGTTTGCATAGAATCAAAATATGCAAGTCATTCTCATAAATCTGTAGTAAAATCGAATGAAATGCTTGGTTTAATTAATAGTGATTTGTGTGATTACCAAACAACCCCATCTCGTGGAGGAAATAAGTATTATATATCATTCATAGATGATTGCAGTAAATATTATTATGTATACTTAATACATACCAAAGAAGAGGCTTTGAACATGTTTAAAACATACAAAGCTGAAGTGGAGAACCAACTTGAGAAAATAATTAGAATTCTACGGTCTGATAGAGGTGGTGAATATCAATCTAATGATTTTAATGAATTTTGTTCTACTCATGGTATAGTTCATCAAACCACCGCACCATATACTCCAAAACAAAATGGAGTTGCCGAACGCAATAATAGAACATTGAAGAATGTGATAAACTCAATGTTGGTTAGTTCGGGAGCACCTCTAAGCATATGGGGAGAGACATTACTTACTGCAAATATGAAATTAAATAAAATTCCTCATAAAAAAAGTGATCAATCTCCTTATAAATTATGGAAAATTCGATTGCCTACTTTTAAAAAGATGAAAGTGTGGGGTTGCCTAGCGAAAGCTCAAGTTCCCCTACCAAAGAGAACTAAACTTGGACAAAAAATGGTGGATTGCATATATATTGGTCCTGCCAATAATAGTGCAACATATAAGTTTTTGGTTTATCATTCCGATGTTGAAGGCATTCACAAAAACACAATTATGGAATCTGCTAAAGCAGAATTCTTTGAGGACAATTTTCCTTACAAAGGCAAGGGAAATGATAAAAGTGATCCTAATCATAATAAGAGGACGCTGCCTCAAGATGCGTCAAACCAAAACACACAAAGTGATAAAAGTAATACTTCATCTATTCAAGAAGAAAATTCTGGACCAAAAAGAAGTAAACGCAGGAAAATTTCCAAAGTTTTTGGACCAGACTTTATGACCTTTTCCGTTGAAAGAGAACCTCAAACATATAGGGCTGCTATGGAATCATCTGAAGCACCTTATTGCAAAGAGGCTATCCAAAGTGAGGTAGAATCCATTGTGCAAAATAATACATGGAAATTGGTTGATCTCCCTCCGGGAAAAAAACCAATAGGCCATAAATGGATTTTCAAACGAAAATTAAGGCCTGGTGGTACTATAGAAAATACAAAGCTCGTATAGTAGCCAAAGGGTTTCGACAAAAAAAAGGTGTAAATTTCTTTGATACTTACTCACCAGTAACTAGAATTACTTTCATTAGGACGATAATTGCTATAACAGCTATTCACAATTTGAAATACACCAAATGGATGCGAAAACCGCATTCTTGAATGATGAATTAGATGAAGAAATTTACATGGAACAACCTGAAGGGTTTGTTGTTAAAGGTCAAGAAAAGAATGTTTGTAAACTAATTAAGTCTTTATACAGACTTAAATAAGATCCAAAACAATGGCATGAAAAGTTTGATAATACACTATTATCTAATGGATTTCAAATAAATGAATGTGACAAATGTGTCTACGTTAAAGAATGTAAGAATGCGCGTGTCATTATATGCTTATATGTTGATAATATGCTAATTATGAGAACAAGTAAGAATTTCATTAACCAAACTAAGAAGATGTTTCATGCCGCTTTCGATATGAAAGATATGGGAATAACGGATGTCATTTTTGGTATTAGAATTCAGAGGAATTTTGATGTTACATACTAAATCAATCCCATTATATTGAGAAGGTCCTTAGAAAGTTTGGACACTATGACGATCGACCGGTTGTTACACCATTTGATTCCCCCATTCACCTTACGAAGAATCAAGGTGAAAGTGTGTCTCAATTGGAATATACATAAGTTCTTGGAAGCTTGATGTATATAATGAATTGTACTTGACGGGACTTAGCATATACAGTGAGTCGACTTAGTCGATACTCACACAATCCAGGAAAGGATCATTGGTTTGCACTAATTCAGGTGCTCCGATATTTAAAGAATACAATGAAATATGAGTTGCATTATACAAAGTATCCTCCTGTTTTAGAAGGACATTGTGATGCTAATTGGATTTTCAACCCTTCGGAGAGTAAGTCCACAAGTGGTTATGTGTTTACACTTGGTGGAGCGTCGGTGTCTTGGCAATCATTAAAACAAACTGTGAATACACGATCGACTATGGAAGCAAAGTTTATAGCCTTGGACAAAACTGCCGAAGAGGCAGAATGGCTCAAAAACTTTCTAGAAGGTATTCCTTTGTGGACAAAGCCTGTTACAGCCATTTACATACATTATGATAGTATGAGTGCTCTTATGAGGGTAAAGAACCAAATATACAATGGCAAATAGAGGCATATAAGGCGACGTCATAATACTATACGTAGCTTGCTAAAGAATGGAATTATATCCATTGACTATGTAAAATCAAAGGACAATATAGTGGATCCTTTGACAAAAGGCCTTAATAGAGAGCAAGTCGTATTTACATCGAGGGGAATAGGCTTAAAGCCAATACAATGAGTCATTACTTGGCGGAAACCTAACCTAGCAACATTGGAGATCCCATGGTCTAGGTTCAATAGGATAAATAGTTGGGGAAGACTCAAGGAGCATAGAACACACACATATGCTCATTCCTATGGTGAACCAATGTGTGTTAATCCGTTGATGATTAAGGGATGAATTTTATTCTTAATAATACTACAAGCCATTATGATGAGATAGTATAGACTATTCTTGTTTGGTATACTTATATGAGATTGATGTGGGGTCGCATCTTTGAGAACCGATATGACTACGTTCTCTACAAAATCTCACGAAGGAGTTGTTCACGACCGAAATGAACACAACCGTAAGAATTGAAATATGTTGGTATGATGTGTGTGATACTTATTGTTTAGATTTACAACAAAATATAAATAGTTCAAGACATACGTTCACTATTTCACAAAGTAGATCCAATAAGTATTCACTACGAACGGTTCAAGTTCAAAAGATACCTTTTCCGATGCATGTCATATCTAGCCTTTCCGAAATAACGATAAGTTTCTCATTGTCTTATTTTGTATCCAAATGTGGGGGTATTGTTAGGTGTTTGAATAGAAAATGTGGAGTATTGTTGGAACTTATACAAGACAGAAGAATAAAGTGATCAAAATTTTTGCCAAGTGCCGCGGCGCCTAGGGAGAGGGCCGCGACACCGAATGTCCAGAGAGTTCTAAAATAATCACCACGATGAGCGCTGCGGCGCCATTTAGGCCTTAACTCCGAAAATTTGATTTGAGAGAGAGGATCGCGATGCTAAGAGGAAGAGCCGCGACTCCTGGGGTGAAGGGCCGCGGCGCTAGTCCAACGGACATAAATTTTCTGGATAAAATCAAGAGGTGTAACTGCTCAAAACAGTCACAACCATTGGTATGAATAAGTCATGACTTTTCAGAGTTGACCTATATATATTTAAAGCATGATCACTTGAAAAAGATAGAGAGAGAACTATGATATAACAATCATAAGTTCTTATTGCATCTTCTTCCCCAAAGTTTATTTCTGAAAAACATAAAGTAAATTCACCAGGATCAAGTTCGTGTGCAAGAACTTGCATCAGATAGTTGTATCCTCTAGATAAATGTCCGGAACTACAGCACACGTGGGGGCGAATTTCAGTTTTAAGACACTGCAACGCAGACCTCTATCAAACAAGTTAGTATTTAGTTTTTCCAATTGTAGTCTAGTTGTTGTTGATTTCAATTACAATTTAATTATTATTATATAATTGTTGTGTTTAATCGAATATACTAGATTGGTACTAACATGTCTCAGGTTCAAATCTCAGTAAAGACAAAAATATTAGGTAATTTCTTTTCATTTGTCCTAGCCTTAATGAACAAAGATACATGGTACATGTTGATGGTGGGAGGTGTCAGGTATACATGGAAGTTAGTCGAGGTGCGTGTTATCTAGCCCGGACACCACAGTTAAAAAAATAGTGCAAAACAAAAACTTTACTGCTATTATATGAACAGAGGAATAGTACATTAGGTTAGCAGGGGAATTCTTGATAATTTTGAAGCAAAATGAGAAATATAATTTATTTATTTATTTATTGAAGAATTTATGTTGCTTACCCTGTCAATGACAATTTGGTAATGTCCATTTCTAAGTAGCTCAGACAAATCATCCCTCAACTGCTTGACAATGCAACTTCTCTCGTTCTTCATCAGCTTAAGCCGGCACTGAACCCTTTTAATCAAATTCTTACTCTAACACAAACAATAACTACGTCTCAGTCCCAAACAACCCTTCTGATCAAAATTCTTACTGTCAAAGAAAAAATAACCAATATAGTAAACATAAGCTTTATACAAATTTTTACCATTTAGAAGCTTTTCTCCACCCAAAGAGTATATCAAACATATCTCTGCTAAGTTCCTCCAAGATGACAAATTGATGGCCGGTGACAAATTTAGAGTTGTGGGGTCCTTATAAAAAGTTATAAATTAAAGGGTGTCACGTGTTATAGTGATTAGTTAGAGAAGAACGAAAAAGAAAAAGGTTGTTCTTGGGCTAATTAAGGATGATGAACTCAACCAATAGCACAAGTGGACTAAGTTGGGTAGTTAATTTTAGGAGGAAGGGGGTTTAGTGGATTTGAACAAAAATAAACAACTAATTAGTGTTTGGAAACTGCTCCACTTGTTTCTCTACCATTAGCCCCTTTTGTTCTCTCACAATCATTAATCTTGTTTACTTCCGGTTGGAAATTTATTAAACGTCAAATAAAGTTAATCCTATTAATTATGACTCGAACGATTGGGGGCGCACGTCGGAAACGTCGTTTTCACACACGTGCACACGTTGTACTAAGGATCGTAAATTTCCTTAGTGGATGAGATATTGATACGCATACAAAATGTTTGAGAAATAATGTGATAGACGGATATTGGCCAAGTAACAATGATTTCAAGTTGGTAAATGAAGGAAGAAATATACGATGTGTAAAAGATGAAACGTATCAGAAATTGCCGCAGAGCCGTGAAGGGCCGCGGCGCCCGTAACGGTATTATTTACCGGTAAGTCACTGGACGTGAAGCTCTGCGGCGCCCTCCCGAAGGGTCGCGACTCTCCAGCTCCAGTGAGCTACTGGACGTGAAGCGTCGGCGCCTTCCTGAAGGGCCGCGGTGCTTCTGGACCAGAGTGACCGTTGGGAGACGTTTTGTAACTAATTCTTGGGCTGACTTTGGAGAATTAATCCTCCATTATTTGGATCATGAATTCATCAATTATTTGGCTGAATTGTAACCTCAAATTAAAGGTCATTACATGGCATTGAAGGCCATTACATTTCCATTTGAGAAGACATCTTGATCACACTATAAATTGAGGCCTTTGGCTCAATTCAAGAGACACTCCATACTTGTATGATTTCAGATTTTCTGAAATATCTTCCTCTCTTGCAATCTTCACACACTCAAAGATCCTTCTTTCCTAAGAGAACACTTGAGTCTCCTTTGTGCACTTGTTTGATTGTTGTTTTATCTTGGAGAATAAGTTGCCAACACACCGTTAAAGGATTATACAGGACAATATTATCTTGAGGATAGATTGAAAAATCAATCGACTCAACAAGCCATTTTCATTACATTATTTCCAGATTTCTAAACATATTGATGTTGTTGTTTTCAAGGGGCTTGCTGCAGTTTCAACAAAGATCTCAAGACTCCAAGGAGGATCAAAGACAGAAGATCAAAATCATCAACACTTATCGTTGTTGTAACAACTGATGTTAGGCTTCAAGCCTATTATATTATAATTGTTTATCCTTTCTAAGCACTAGTGGTAGTTGTATACTATTCGCGTACATCCATTATGTAACTCATAATCTGTTACACCTCGTAATTTTAGGGCAATAAATTGAGAACGTAATTAAGAAAATAAGATTCGAGTGTTGGAAGAAAGTATATTTACATATGCTAATACGTGGATTAGTATACAAAAGGATGTGATCCTAGGATAATTTTGGATACTACAAATGTGGCGATGTGAATTAATACTAATAGTTGTATTTTCCCAATGGAGTTATGGACTAGTGTTGTATTATAAAAATTTTGACATTGAGAATATGAGGTCTTATGAAATTTTCGGGATATAAATGAAGTGGGATCTAAGATTAATTAATTGTGGGATTAATTTTAGTGGAAAGGATAATAATAAGTGGGAACTAGTGGACAAATTGTGGAGACTTGTGCCCTCCACCACGTGGAGAGCATGCAAAATACCACCAGCTCACTTATACCCATGTTCCTCTCATTTCCTCACCTTTAATTCAAATTTCTCCTTCACTTTTCCCTCATATCTTCCTCCAACAGATTTTCCACCATCTTTCATAGCTAAGTGAAGACTAAATCAACTCTCTCTTTCAAGATTAAGCTATTCTACTAAGTTCTAAGCCATGGTAAACCCCTCACCAGTGGGTCACGGTAATGCTGGCCGAATTTAGCCCAAAAACTTTAGCTTTGGAGATGAGCTATTTTGAAGAAAAACATGTAAGTAAGATGGGTTTAAACTCGTAAGGAATGCATGCATGTCATTGTAACTTGAAGAAATGGTGTAAATCGGTGCAGAGGATAGTAGGAGCTGATCTAGCTAAGCTAAGGTAAGATTCCTTCTTCTTATAGAGTAATTGGAGTTAAATGATGTTGTAGTTAAGGGATGAACTCGTGTTAAGATAAATTGGAAGTAAGAAAATGCATATGATTGTATTGATGTTGTAGCTGAGCCGGTTGGAGTTGTTTCTACTGATTTAAGTTCGTTTGTTGTTGTAGTTATTATCATCATTAATTATGTGTTAAAATTGAAGGAAATCTTGATATTTAAAGTTATAGTTGTTTATATGAAATTGTTGAAATATGAATTGGTTTTTCAGGAATTATGAGAAGAGCTACGGTATTATGTCTTGTGGGCCGTGACATCCATGAAATCGTTGGGCATTGTTGTATTGTATTTAGGGGTTGTTCTTGTTGAGTTAGAATGCTGGAATTTTAGTTATGAATATGCATGTACATTATGGTAGTTGCTAATATACGTCCTAAAGAAATAAAGACATAGAAAAGTTTTACATTACAAACTATAAGACGAGCTTGCCGCTCGATACTCTGCCCATTGCACTCTCGTTGTTTCTGGAGTATGGAATGTTCTTAGTGGCTGCTTTAATATGGTTAAAGGGGCTGGATTAACATGAGGAATAGATGTATTAATCACCTTGGTTGCTGTGGGTGTTGTATTCCATGGATGTAAGGAGAAATAAGGTATAACAATGGTGTATATAGGGTATATGGGACTGATTTTGTTATATCCTTGAGTTGTATCTTGTTATTGATGTTATTGACCTTGTGTTCAAGTAGTGGAAGTGCTTCCCAGTTGTATTTTTATAAAAAGAGAGTTATCATTCAATATATAATGTTTACTAGTAATCATAGAGTTGACGGTCATGTTACTATTGTTATAGTTTGAAGTGATAATCAAGACGAAATTAAATTATCGAGTTGGTATAGACGACAAGCGGCATGTGAAACTATCCCTTCTTCTTTTTGGCATGAGTCACATATACTGAGCGTACGATGGACGTACATAATTCCAATGAATCCTAATTCCTAGTGATACTTGATATGATAGTTGCCTTTGATTCTCCAGTGATAGTTCATTCTAATTATTCCATTGAGTCTCAGATGATGATTTAATTTGTATATGGTTGCTCATGATATTCTATTCGTGCATAATGTGATTATATCATTTCACCGAGTTCCGGGCCGGGTATGTTCGTGCACAACTTCATTGTATTGTTCACCGAGTCCCTTACTAGAGGACCAAATACGGTATATATATATATATATGACTTCATTCATCCAGTCCCATAATGGGCCGAGTACGGTATATTATATGGACAGGTATGACTCTCATTTCATAAGACACATGCGCATTGGTATCTTTGATTATCATATTTGTCTCATGTCACCTTTTGACCAGTTATGATCTTTTTTATCGTACTTCATGTTTTATATACTCGGTACATTTTCGTGCGACCCGCTTTCTTGAAGTGCGTTTCAATGCCGCAGGTGCTTACACTCAATTTGGTGATCCTCCAGCCTAGGATTTCTGCTCAGCTATTTGTAGAGCTCCATTGTTCCGGAGCCTAGTCATTTTGGTACAGATCCTTTGTCAAAGACTTATGCATATTCAGGGGTACGGCGGGGCTCTGTCCCGTCATATTTCACCGTTATACTCTTAGAGGTCTGTGGACATGCGTGGGTTGGACATGTATGGGTCATATGCGTGTTTTGGTCAGCTATACAGTTGTAGTTCATTTTGAATATTCCCGTGTATAGTGGCAGCCTTGCCGGCTTGCCTATTTTATTATGTTTGATTAGTTGTGACTCCTCGGGAGACAGGTTCATTCTGATATGTAGCTTTATGAGTCTGCTGCATACTTTTACAGATTTCTATATTGTCCTTAATTACATTTAACAGGTTCGTATACGGGTGTCCAACTAGGGCACCAGTCATGACTCATCGGTTTGGGTCGTGACAACAGTGGTATCAGATCAGTTCGGCCTCGGAATGTCTACAGACCGTGTGCAGTAGAGTCTTGTTTATCGGTGTATTGTGCACCACATTTATAAACAGGAAGCTACCGGACATTTAGGATTCCATTTTTTCTTCTTACTCTAGATCGTGCTATAGAGCTATGTTATTAGGATAATCCCTCTCTAACGAATTATTGTGTTTTCAGCTATGCCTCCAAAGAAAGCGACAGCTGCCCAGAAGGGAAAATCAGTAGCAGGAGATACTAGTCAGATCCGGAGAGTTACTAGGGCCCATGCCCAGTCTATGCCTGAGATTGTACTCCAGTCGGCGAGCTCTGCTACACCGCCACCTCCAGAGGAGCTTAGAGCAGCAGCAGCTCCAGTTCAGGGGGCAGCATCACCGCCAGCTCCCGAGGCCCCAGCACCTGAGCCTCCAGCTCCTCAGCCAGGGGCGGAGGATAGTGCCATGAGAGATGCAGTTCAGCTGCTGACCAGATTAGTGGCAGGGCAGACTAGCAGACATGAACTAGGAGTTGACTATAGATCTGATAGTTTGAGGGTTCGTGACTTCTTAAGTTGTAATCCTCCAGAGTTTTTCGGGTCAAAGCCCGAGGATGATCCGCAGGAGTTTATTCGGCAGATACAGCGTACATTGAGGATAATCAAGGCTTCTGAGACTGAGTCTATTGAGTTGGCTTTGTAACGATTGCGGGATGTAGCTATTAATTGGTATGAGTCTTGGGAGTTATCTAGGGGCGAGAGTGCTCCTCCAACAGTATGGGATGAGTTTGCAGAGGCCTTCCTTGGCCACTTCATGCCTCCAGAGATGAGAAGAGCTAGAGTCGATAAATTCTTACATTTGAGGCAGAATGACAGGAGCATTCGAGAGTATAGTCTTGAGTTTGATTCTTTGGCTAGATATGTGCTTACTATTGTAGCTGATATGATAGATAGAGTGCATCGTTATGTGATGGGACTAGATCACTATTTGATTGTTGGTTGTATGGAAGTGGCTCTTCAGCCAGGTATGAATATTTCCCGGGTACAGGCCTATGCACAGGGGGTAGAGTTTATCGACAAAGAGGACGTCAGCCAGATAGAGATCACGACAGAGGCCAGCTGTTAGCGATATTTTGACTGCTCACGCAAGCGTACACATCGTTCACAAGTAATATAGTCTGATAAGACCGAATATCATCCTCAGAGACTTGTTTCTAAGTACCGTTCATCTATTTTATGTTATCTATTTGACAATCGATATTTAAGTTGGGTTTTTGTTTAACTACTAGAATAATTGCAAGAATTAACTAACTATTTAAGTTGTGATCAGTTATGAAGGAATTAGGGCTTCCAAAATTCTCGACTATCCACTCTATTCAATCCTTAATGCAACTAGAATGACTTCTTCTTCTACGTTAAGATAGCGGTTAACTAGACTGTCTTATATTTCGGTTAGGACATATAATCACTCAACCCCAATGCAGAACCCCTCTATATTTCTATGATAGGATTTACCACATAGGAGAATTAAGAACAGTAACCTATAATGCTACATAAGTATCGGGGTACTGTCGTCCGTGATTTTAACCTATGTGTAGTCAATTATAGCATATCCAAATATCTCCTCTCGGTTCTTGATTCGAAATCATATATATTATGATAATTAGTGATCAATTAATTATCAAGCATTCATACCAATTATTGACTAAATCTTAATCAAGTGAAGAAGAAATCAAACTACTGCATTAATTCATGAATAGAAGTTCAAGGGATATATAAGTAAAGCCCTAATAAAGTGTTTAGCTCCTAGCCATAGTCACGCTAAGAACTTACACAAAATCCATACATAAACTGAATTAAAAAAGAAAGAAAAGAAATTACTGCGAACTAAGTCTCCAATTGTAGCTCCAAATCCGCCTTGTGTTGTAGAATGACCAACCTCCTTCATAGCATTAATCCCTAGGGCTTAAATATTCTCTAATTTCCGTGATCTATGGACCAATCTGCCCTTAGCCAATTTGCCTCCGGAACTGAAATTTCGGTGTAAATCGCGCGGTCGAAACTCCTGCGACTTCAAGACAAATGGCACCGCAGATCTTGCTGATAGCACCGCGGTGCTGAAAGTAGTGTGACTCCTCGGTAAATATGGCACCACAGTTCTGCATAGTGGCACTGCGGTGCTTCCTTCTTTCGCTCTGAGTTGCCAACTTTCGTCATTTTCGCCTTGGGAGCACTTTTTCTGTCCATTTCTCGTTCTTTTTTGTCATTTTGCCATTTTGCACCGATGTGACTCAAAAGAAAGAAAAACAAACCTACTACTATACTAAACACAATAAAAACGAGTAAAATACCAACTAAAAATGACTCAAAAAGCATATACAAAATACACCTAACAAACACCCCCAAACTTAACCTTTGCTCGCCCTCGAGCAAAGATCAAAACAAAAACAAAGACACAAAAATAAAAGACTCAAATCAAGCAAATGCACAAAGACTTAGAAACACATGAACATCAGTTGGAATAATATGCAGGAACAAATATAGGATGAATATAGCAATCTAGAATTTCAAGTCAGATATTTTCCAAATTCATTTCAATCACAAGTAATGGAAGCATGAATACCTAACATATGCATGTCAATTTCATTTAGTCTACGGACCTGTGTACTTGCTATTCTCCACTAATCATAGACATACACACTAGAGATCCTCAGAACTTTTCAGGGTTGTAATGTAGACTTAGGCAGTGGTAGGTAAAAGTTGGCATTAGGCTCAATTTACGTACCATAAGCATTTTTCTTACTCAACCATTTGGTCCTTCTTTTTGGTATTCTTTTTCAGTTCATACCTATCGTTCCCCTCTTCTCTTTTTGAGAGCATGAAACATATTCACATAGGCACCCCCAAACTTAAGCTTTAGCATATTTTTTTTATTGTGGTGCATAAATTTTTCACTCTATTGTATTTCTTTTCACACTTCTTCATTCCAATTTTTTTTAATTACTGCTTATGGAACACAAGGGAATCATAGGGTGTCAAAGAAATAACTTATTTTAGGCTTAAAAGGGCTGACTAGGGATATAATTTATTGCAAGGTAGGTAATGAATGGTAAGAAGGGCTAACAAAGAAATGTCTGAATCATCTCCCTAGCATGTACATCTTAACTATTTTGCCTCAAATAACAAGCAAGCAGACTTCACATACATTTTTCAATTGACAACACATAGGCTAAGCATCAAATATTCCAAATAATCAGATTTTCATGAATTTTTGGCATATCTAACTTAAGCACACGGATTTTAGCTTCTCATTCCATTACATTATCTCACTTAGTTCACTAAACATTCCAAATAAGCACAGCATGCATGATATATAAAAAATATTGACTCACATAAAACACAAAAACAACAAAAGACTCACAAAAATAAAATAAAATGAAAACTCCCCCCCAAACTTAAACTACACATTGTCCCAAATGTGTAAAAGACTCAAACATTAAAATAAGACGACTTACAGACATACAGCGGCTCAAAATGGTGGTAGTGGCGGCGGATACTGCATTGTCCATTGGGTGAACATGTAACTCAAATTATCAACACACTGGGTCAGGTGTTGATGGTCTTGCATCATTTACTCTTGATTCCGCAACATTTTTTGTTGGTTCAAGAGCATCTGCTCCATCATTGGCATTGGAGGCTCTAAGGACAGGTGAGGCTGATGGCTGCTTTCGCCTGCTTCATTGTGTGCCTCTGGCTCTTCCTCATACATAGCTGCTGGGTCTGCTGTTGCTGGGCCCCTTCCCCTTGGTGATGGTCCTGGGTAGGGTTCAAGGAAGGAGTGCACTAAACTGTAGGTCACAGCAGACTGACTCTTCTCTAGGATATCAGTGGCAAATGTTGGGACTCCATGCCTATCACATAAGGCAGTAATGAGTGAACCATGTCCCAATCCGCCAGTAGTCATCAGCCTACTAATCTGCTTTATGATATGCACTATTTTCCTCCCACATCAATTGTCAGGCCCGTCATGATGCCATAAATGAGCTTGATTCTGTCTGAGGACACATTTGTAAAATAAGTTGACGGAATTAAGCGTGGACTTATAAAATATAGCCATCCTTTGGCTGTTCTATTGAATTGGCATCGGGCAAGTCTCCTGGATCCGTTGCGGGTAAAACTAAACTCAGCGCCTGGGTAGCATAATGTCTGCGCTACTACGTCTCACAAAAAGTGGTTGGCGTCTCTTGACCAACTTCTGAAGTGGTTTGGATTATCGCCTCGGTCCTCCACATCATAGGTCCTTAGTATCGTTCATTGTTTCGGAACTGACAAACATATATTTCCCTCTAACAAAGAACTGCCCATCCTCTTGCTCGGGGTAGTTCGCATAGAACTCCCTCATAAGGCTAGAATTTTGAAGTGGGATCCTTTCTGGATTGGTGAACCTTCTCCACCCATTTGCCTCGATCATGGCCCTAATAGGCTCGTAGTCATCATCATCATCAAATGGCCTGGCTTGGTAATCCATGAATCTTTCTGCTATCAATGCCCTAGTGCTAATCTTGTTGTATTGATCTTCCTCCTGTTTGTTGGCGAATCGAGTCACGTCATATTCTGGAGAGGATGAAGATGGGGAAGCTCTTGAAGTTTGCTTCCTAGAGGCCATAGTGAAGGTTGTTGGAAAATTTTCAGCAGCGTTTCCTTTGATTTTTTGAGGTTTTCCAACAACTATCACACCACACAATAACAATAACCAAGCAAAATCGGACCACAACAACTACACCACAATACGCCTCAATTCACACAACTACACAACAGACAACCACTGCAGCACACACCCACAACTACACAATGCCCTACCAACAAAGCCCGTACACCCCCAAACTTGCAAGTTACTTTCCCTACTAGCCTTGAAATTGCAAGAATAATGATGAAGATTACCTTTTTGAAGAGTTGTTCTTCACCAATTTCTTGATCCAATTAGAAGGAATGATGGTGGTGCAAGATGTGAGGGTTTGTGTAGGGATGTTTTGAAGAATTTGGGGAAGTTTGTGGGAGATTTGTATGGGTAGAGAAAGGGATTTTTGGACTTTTTAGAGAGAGGAAGGATTTGTGTTTGTGTGGGAAAAGATTTGGGGGATTAGGGCTTTTAATTTGGAAATCCCATCCCGGCACTGCGGTGGCTTTTAATTTAGAAATCCCGTCCCAGCATGGCGGTACTGCCTGACGGCACCGCGGTGCCAAAAATATTGTGGTCCCTCTGCTCTTGCGGCACCGCAATATTGCATCATGGCACCGCGGTGCATAAACTCCCGCGACCTCTCGGAACATTAGGCACTGCGGTCCTGCACAATGGCACCGCGGCGCTTCCCCGATTCCGTGTTTTCCATCCTTGTCTTCGTTCTTAGTGTCCCATTCCTTCACCTGGCTTCACAACACAACAAAAATATACCAAAAGTGAGACTGTTCTATTAAATTAAATTGCATAATTTAAAAATTGGGTTGCCTCCCAAGTAGCGATGTCTTTAACGTCTTGTAGCCGGATGCAGGTTCCTTATAAAAAATCATTGGGGTAATTTAACCCCACAACCTATCCACTTCATAATCATCCTCCTCTTTCTCATTCTATTTTTATTTTTCACAAGAGGGAGTTCAGTAAGACTTACCTGTTCGACATCTTTCATCTCATCATTTTCATTTTAGCTTTTAAACTAGCCTGTGGTTTCACAACTGTCGAAATGATCTCCCTAGCTTTGGCATGTGCTAGCTAAATTGATGTGTCAGTCGTGCTTACTGTGAAGCACTTGTTGCTGGCCTGAGATTCGATAGTGGATTTAAACACCTTGAAGACTATCTCTTCTTCTTAGACCCTCAATCTCAGTTCTCCCTTATCTACATCAATTAAAGCTCTCCCCGTTGCAAGGAAAGGTCTCCACAAAATGATTGGTATCTCATCATCTTCCTCCATGTCCAGAATGAGGAAGTCTGCTGGGAAGAAGAACTTTCCCACCTTGACAAACACATCTTCTATTATGCCTCGGGGGTGCACTACAGTTCGGTCGGCCAACTGCAAATTGATTGTGGTTGGTTTGGCTTCACCCAAACCCAATCTCTTGAAGACAGACAGAGACATGAGATTGATATTGGCCCCTAGATCTCCCAGCACCTTGTTTCATGTCACCTTACCAATAGTGCAGGGCAAAGTGAAACTTCCTGGATCCTTCAGCTTAGAAGACAGTTTCTTTTGCAGGATGGCACTGCACTCCTCTATCAATGATATTGTCTCATAATCCGCTAGCCTCCTCTTTTTCCCAAGTATCTCCTTCATGAATTTGAAGTATGCGGGCATCTGTTCTAGCGCCTCAATGAAGGGGATATTTATGTGCAACTTCTTAAACACCTCCAAGAATTGGAGAATTGCTTGTCAATTGCCTTCTTTTGTAACCTCCGAGGGTAATGGATTCTATCAATGTATTCCCTCAAAGGTGCTGATAGAGCTTTCTCAACTGTAGGGCGATCCTCAGTGACCCCCTCATTCTCTACCTCAACTGCTTTCTCAACCTCTTTCTCATGAACCACTGCGGGTTGGGGAGCAACCTGCTCCAACTGATTTCCACTCCTCAACAACACTTCCTGACATTGCTCTCTAGGATTTATCTCTGTATTGCTTGGGAGAGTGCTCTGCTCTGTTGGTTGTCATGTTTTCCAGTTGTCCAACCTGTGTTTCCAAGTTCCTGAGAGCGTACTTGGTTTCAGATATGAACTGATTCTACGAATTGGTGAGTGTAAGCAATGCAGCTTTCAGTTCATCAGGCTTCTTCTATTGTGTAGGTAGTCTATACTGATGGGATGAGGTAGCTTGATTCTGTGTCTGCTGGTTCTGGTAACCACCTTGATATGTTTGCTGTTGGGGTTGGTCATTCCTCCGCGAAAAGTTAGGGTGATTTCTCCACCCTGGATTGTACGTGTTGGAATTATAAGGCCTCTGAAAGTTCCAACTGCCTGCACCTGCTCCATTGGCACATTTTTGGGGTCAACTATTGTGCATCTGTCAAAGGGGTGCGGCCCACCACAAATCTCACAATTTACCGGCATCTGGACTGCATTCACAGACATTGTGTTCTGCTGTAGTTGCTTCATCAGAAGGGTCACCCGTGCATTCAAGGCAGTGATGGCATCTATTTCATGTATTCCCATAGTCTTCTTGCTGTTTATTGACCTGTCATCCGCCCCTTGATGATTGTTGACAGCCATATCTTCCAGTAACTCATGTGCCTCATTGACACTCTTTCTCATGAAAGCACCCCCTGATGCAACATCAATGATGGTACGAGTAGTACCACTCAGCCCATTATAAAAAAATATGGACTAACATCCACTTCTCAATGCCATGATGTGGGCATTTCCTTTGCAAGTCCTTAAATAGTTCCCATCCATCATAGAGCGACTCACCATCCACATGATAAAAGTTGTTCAGCTCTCCCCTTAACTTTGCTGCTTTGGAAGAAGGGAAGAACTTTTCTAGAAATTTTCGTGCTAGGTCCTGCCAGGTAGTGACGGAGTTGGCAGGAAGTGAGTTCAACCATCTTTTGGCTCTATCCCTCAATGAGAACGGGAAGAGCCTCAGTCTAATGGCATCGTCAATAACTCCATTATATTTGAAAGTGGCACACAGCTCCAGAAAGTTTGCAATGTGCATGTGTGGATCTTCAGATGACAGTCCCCTAAATTGTACTGTGTTCTAGACCATGCTCAGGATGGCTGGCTTGATCTCAAAGTTATTGGCCCCTATAGCTGGGAGCCTGATACAAGTCTGTGCACCCGTGACTGTGGGCAAAACATAATCCCCCACAGTCCTTTCTGCAGGTGGTGGGACTTGTCCCATGGCAGCTGGTACCTCATTATTTTCGGGCACATCTTCGGGTATTTCATGGTTGTTTTGATCATCACCCAGCCCTCCATTTAACTTGTTGTTCCTCTGGTTGTTCATTTCTAATAGGTCCGTAATTCTCTTTTCAAGCATATTCTGTTTGCAGGTTTTCTCAATTTCAGGATTGAAGGGAACAAGTGTGTCTGCCCCTCTTCTTCTTCGCATAAACTGGTTCCCTGAAATAGATCAAAATCAACAAACAAATCAAGGCACATGGTTCTACCAGTAAAAAGAAATAAAGTACAAGACAAATTAGAAATTAAAAATAGACTGTTAAATATTAGAATACGTCAGTCCCTGGCAACGGCGCCAAAAACTTATTAGCGATATTTCGACTGCTCACGTAAGAGTACACATCGTTCACAAGTAATATAGTCTGATAAGACCGAATATCGTCCGCAGAGACTGGTTTCTAAGTACCGTTCATCTATTTTATGTTATCTATTTGGCAATCAATATTTAAGTTGAGTTTTTGTTTAACTACTAGAATAATTGCAAGAATTAACTAACTATTTAAGTTGTGATCAGTTATGAAGGAATCAGGGCTTCCAAAATCCTCGACTATCCACTCTATTCAATCCTTAATGCAACTAGAATGACTTTTTTTCTACGTTAAGATAGCGGTTAACTAAACTGTCTTATATTCCGGTTAGGACATATAATCACTCAACCTCAATGCAGAACCCTTCTATATTTCTATGATAGAATTTACCATATAGGAGGATTAAGAACAATAACATATAATGCTACACAAGTATCGGGGTACTGTCGTCCGCTATTTTAACCTATGTCTAGTCAATTACAACATATCCAAATCTCTCCTCTCGGTTCTTGATTCGAAATCATATATATTATGATAATTAGTGATCAATTAATTATCAAGCATTCATACAAATTATTGACTAAATCTTAATCAAGTGAAGAAGAAATCAAACTACTGCATTAATTCATGAATAGAAGTTCAAGGGATTCATAAGGAAAGCCCTAATAAAGTGTTTAGCTCCTAGCCATAGTCACACTAAGAACTAACACAAAATCCATACATAAACTGAATAAAAAACGAAAGAAAAGAAATTACTGCGAACTAAGTCTCCAATTGTAGCTCCAAATCCGCCTTGAGTTGTGTTGTGTTGTAGAATGACCAACCTCCTTCATAGCATTAATTCCTAGGGCTTAAATATCCTCTAATTTTCGTGCTCTATGGATCAATCTGCCCTTAGCCAATTTGCCTTCGGAACTGAAATTTCTCGTGTCGCCGCATGATTACGCATCTTGGCGCGGATGCGAAACTCTGCGACTTCTCAGCACAAATGGCACCGCGGTACTGCCTGATGGCACCGCGGTGCTGAAATTCTTGGGACTACTCGGTAAATATGGCACCGCGGTTCTGCATAGTGGCACCGCGGTGCTGCTTTCTTTCGTTCTGAGTTGCCAACTTTCATCCTTTTCACCTCGGGAGCACCTTTTCTGCCCATTTCTCGTTCCTTTTTGCTATTTTTCCTTTTTTCACCAAAAACAAACCTACTACTATACTAAACACAACAAAAATGAGTAGAATACCAACTAAAAATGAATCAAAAGGTGTATACAAAATATGCCTAACACCAGCATAAGAGGGCTAGATAGGCTGGTTATCCTGGTTAGTTTCGAGGTGGGCAGCCTCATCAGCATGTCAGATATTCTTCGCAGCCAGCATAGAGTGCACCCCCACAGTTCACATGTAGAAGATTTGATCGCATAGGGTATTCAGGAGCTGGTCAGAGCTCCAAGGCTTCAGATTCACAGATGAACATGGGTTCGAGTCAGATGAGTCCACTTTTGCCTCGGTGTTCTCGGTGTGGTAGGTTCTATTTTGGGGAATGTCATCTTACTACAGGTGCTTGTTTTTCTTACGGCCGTCAAAGTCATATGATGAGAGAATGTCCTTATAGAAGTGGTACAAGTGGTATGGCTCGGCCTACTGGATCGGTTGATCTTCTTCTATAACTATGTGCCCATAAGGCAGGGTATTCATATGCCAGCAGGTCGTGGTAGAAGTCATGGCGGAACTTCTAGTTCTAGCGGTCCCTCGAACCGCATATATGCTTTGGCTAGTAGGCGGGATCAGGAGGCGTCACCAAATATGGTTACAGGTATATTATCGATCTTTTTCCGAGACGTATATGCATTGATAGATTCAAGTTCCACCTTATCATATATATCTCCCTTTGTTGCTAGTAGAATCGGAATATAACCTGAGTTGATAGAACCATTTGAGGTAGCTACACCGGTAGGGGATTCTGTCATAGCTAAGCGAGTATATAGAAATTGTTTGGTGGTTATATATAGTCGGCATACCATAGCAGATTTGATAGAGTTATACATGACTGAATTTGATGTTATTATGTTTATGGATTGGTTGGCTTCTTGTTATGCTAATGTCGATTATAGAGAAAAGAAAGTTCGATTTCAGTTTCCAGGCGAACCAATTATAGAGTGGAGAGGGAATACAACATCGCCGAAGGGTAAGTTTTTTTCATACCTCAAGGCAAGGAAGATGGTTAAAAAATGTTATATTTATCATTTGGTTCAAGTGCGTGATATGAAAGTAGAGGTACCGGCTCTTCGGTCAGTTCCGATAGTTAATGAATTCCCAGATGTATTCCCAGATGACCATCTAGGTCTTCCTCCAGAACGGGAGATATATTCATTATAGATATACGACCAGATACCCAACCCATATATATTCCTCCTTATAGAATGGAACCTGCAGAGCTGAAAGTATTAAAGTAGCAACAGAGAGACTTGTTAGAAAAAGGCTTCATCAGGCCTAGTACATCACCTTGGAGAGCACCGGTACTATTTATGAGGAAGAAAGATGGGTCGCTGCGGATGTATTTGATTATAGGCAACTGAATAAAGTAACAATAAAGAACATGTATCCCCTCCCCAGGATTGATGATTTATTTGACCAGTTGCAGGGTGCTAAGTGTATTTTGAAGATAGACTTGTGGTCAGATTATCATCAGGTGCGGGTAAAAGAGGCAGATATTCCGAAGACAACATTCAAGACCCGATACGGGTATTATGAATTCAGAGTGATGTCTTTTGGGCTGACCAATGCTCCAGCAGTATTTATGGATTTGATGAACCGAGTATTCAAGTCATTCCTAGATATGTTCGTTATTGTATTCATTGATGATATTCTGGTTTATTCACGTTCAGAAGAGGATCATGCAGACCATTTGAGGACGGTACTTAGGGTACTCCAGCACCAAAAGTTTTATGCCAAATTTTCTAAATGCAAATTCTGGTCGACTTCAGTAGCATTCTTAGGGCATATTATCAGAGCTGACGGTATTTGGGTAGATACGCAAAAGATTGAGGCAGTAAAGACTTGGCCCAGACCTATGACACCTACTGAGGTACGCAGTTTTCTGGGGCT
This sequence comes from Przewalskia tangutica, assembly GCA_029844215.1. Lineage (NCBI taxonomy): Eukaryota > Viridiplantae > Streptophyta > Magnoliopsida > Solanales > Solanaceae > Przewalskia > Przewalskia tangutica. The sequence goes on along the minus strand of CM056718.1, from coordinate 134,050,630 downwards.
AGCAGGATATTATAGGAGATTCGTAGAAAAGTTTGCCTCAATTTTAGCGCCTTTAACAAGGCTAACTCAGAAAGCAACTAAGTTCCAATGGACTGGTGCTTGTGAGAAAAACTTCCAGTTGTTGAAAGAAAAATTTACTACGGATCCAGTTCTAACTCTTCTTGAGAGACCAGATGGTTATGTTATTTATTGTGATGCTTCAGGTGTTGGACTAGGTTGTGAGTTGATGCAGCATGGAAGGGTTATAGCTTATGCCTCCCGACAACTCAGAAAGTACGAGAAGAATTATCCTACTCATGATCTGGAATTAGCAGCAGTGATTCACACTTTGAAGATCTAGAGGCATTATTTATATGGTGTACATGTTGATATTTATACGGATCACAAGAGTCTGCAATATATCTTTAAGCAGAAAGAGTTGAATTTACGACAGAGACGGTGGCTAGAGTTACTAAAGGATTATGATGTTGATATTCTATACCATCCAGGAAAAGCAAATGTTGTAGCAGATGCTCTTAGCCGTAAATCTATGGGTAGCTTGACGGATGTGCAACCAGAAATAAAGGAGATGGTTCGTGAGATATATCAGCTAGCTAGCCTTGGAGTCTGTTTGGCTAATTCTAGAGATAGTGGAGTTTTTGTTCGAGGAGTTGATGAGTCCTCTATCATAGAAGAGGTAAAGAGACATTAGTACGAGGACCCTGTTCTAGCACAATATAGAGATACAACTCTTCGAAAGGAGAAAACCCTATTCGAGGTTGCACCTAACGGGGTGCTATGGTATGGCGACAGATTGTGTGTACCTGATATTGCAGGGCTACGATGGTAGGTTATGGGAGAGGCACACTATGCCCGTTATTCTATTCATCCAGGGTCAACGAATATGTATCATGACCTCAGGTGCTTATATTGGTGGGATAGCATGAAAAGGGACATAACGGAGTTTGTTGCTGAGTGCCCGAATTGTCAACAGGTTAAGGTCGAGCATCAGAAGCCTGGTGGATTACTGCAGGAGATAGAGATCCCAACTTAGAAATGGGAAGTGATTAATATGGACTTCATTACAGGCTTACCTCGTACTCAATGGAAGTATGACTCTATATGGGTTATTATGGATAGGCTGACAAAATCAGCCCATTTTCTATCAGTCAGTACTACGTATTCAGTTGAATACTATGCGAGGTTATACATCAGGGAGATAGTGAGACTTTATGGAATTCCCACATATATTATATCGGACAGAGGAGCTCAATTTACAGCTAACTTTTGGATATCGTTCCAGAAGGGATTGGGGACACAGGTGAGTCTTAGCACAATATTTCATCCTCAGACTGATGGGAAGGCTGAGCGTACTATTCAGACGCTAGTATGTTGCGAGCCTATATTATTGACTTCATAGGTAGCTGGGATGATCATTTACCACTTATTGAGTTTGCTTATAATAATAGCTACCATTCTAGTATCCAGATGGCACCGTAAGAGGCCTAATATGAGAGGAAGTGCAGGTCACCTATCGGTTGGTTCGATGTAGGTGAGACTAAGCTAATCGGCCCAGACATGATTCAGCGAATTGTTGATAAGGTAAAGCTTATTTAGGAGAGATTATTGGCAGCCCAGAGTCGACAGAAGTCATATGCAGATAATCGACATCGACACTTAGAGTTTCAGATTGGTGATTGGGTGTTCCTGAAGGTATCACCCATGAGGGGTGTGATGAGATTCGGTAAGAAGGGGAAATTTAGCCCGAGATACATTGGGCCTTATAAAATTATTCGTAGGGTAGGCAATATTGCCTATGAGCTGGACCTACCATCTGATTTGGAAGCGGTATATCCATTCTTTCATGTATCGATGCTACGTAAATGTATTGGTGACCCTTGTAGAGTATTCCCTGTAGATGATGTCCAGGTAACAGAGGAGTTTTCTTATGAGGAGAGCCCATAGCTATACTTGATTGCCAGGTTAGAAGTTTACATACTAAGGATGTGTCTTCCGTCAAAGTATTATGGCGAAAAAATAATAGGGAAGAGGTGACTTGGGAAGCAGAAAACGAAATGAAGAATAAATATCCTCAGTTGTTCCCTATGCCTGCAGGTAATTCAATTCCTTACTTGACTATATTGATTGGTAAATAATATATGTGATATATTGTGGCCCTGTGAGACATCTATGAGTTTGCTGAATATAGGTCGGTAGGTATAGTTATAGAGGAGACTCTGCCGAAATTTTTATAGCATGAAACCTATTATCAACATTCGAGGACGAATGCTTCTAAGGGGGGAAGGATGTTACACCTCATAATTTTAGGGCAATAAATTGAGAACGTAATTAATAAAATAAGATTTGAGTGTTGGAAAAAAATATATTTACATATGCTAATACGGGAATTAGTATACAAAAGGATGTGATCCGGAAATAATTTTGGATACTACAAATGTGGCGATGGGAATTAATACTAATATTTGTATATTCCCAATGGGGTTATGGACTAGTGTCGTATTATAAAAATTTTGACATCGGGAATATGAGGTCTTATGAAATTTTCGGGATATAAATGAAGTGGGATCTAAGAATAATTAATTGTGGGATTAATTTTAGAGGAAAGGATAATAATAAGTGGGAACTAGTGGACAAATTGTGGAGACTTGTGCCCTCCACCACGTGGAGAGCATACAAAATCCCACCAACTCACTTATACCCATGTTCCTCTCATTTCCTCACCTTTAATTTAAATTTCTCCTTCACTTATCCCTCATATCTTCCTCCAACAGATTTTCCACCATCTTTCATAGCTAAGTGAAGACTAAATCAACTCCCCCTTCCAAGATTAAGCTCTTCTACTAAGTTCTAAGTCATGGTAAACCCCTCACCAGTGGGTCATGGTAATGCTGGCCGAATTTAGCCCAGAAACTTTAGCTTTGGAGATGAGCTATTTGGAAGAAAAACATGTAAGTAAGATGAGTTTAAACTCCTAAGGAATGCATGCATGTCATTGTAACTTGAAGAAATGGTGAAAATCGGTGCAGAGGATAGTAGGAGCTGCTCTAGCTAAGCTAAGGTAAGATTCCTTCTTCTTATAGAGTAATTGGAGTTAAATGATATTGTAGTTAAGAGATGAACTCGTGTTAAGAGAAATTGGAAGTAAGAAAATGCATATGATTGTATTGATGTTGTAGCTGAGCCGATTGGAGTTGTTTCTACTTATTTGGGTTCGGTTGTTGTTGTTGTTGTTGTTATTATCATCATTAATTATGTGTTAAAATTGAAGAAAATCTTGATATTTAAAGTTGTGTTGTTTATATGAAATTGTTGAAATATGAATTGGGTTTTAAGGAATTATGAGAAGAGCTACAATATTATGTCTTGTGGGCCGTGACATCCATGAAATCATTGGGCATTGTTGTATTGTAGGTGGCGATGGGCGGCCCGTTCACCAGATCGATGCTAGGTCCGTCCGACAGAAAAATTAAAAAAAAAATTAGCGGGACCGGGGCTCGAACCGAGATGGGACATGGTATGGTCACTTTGGCGATCTCGCTCTAACCCGACCGATCCGCGTCCCGTCATGGGTCCGCCCGAAACCCATCCAATTGCAAAAATAACTGTTGCAATAACATCCATTTTACATTTTGGCCGTTAAGCAACGACCATTTTTGGCCTCCCCTACTCCCCCAACCCCCTACCCCCTTTATATTTATTTTTAACCCGTAAGTTATTATATTTATACTTTAACCCAATTTCTCAAGTATAAATACCTCATTTCCTCTTCTTATTATTTTCACAAATCTTCCTACTCTCTCTAATCTCTCAATCAATCAATCTCTATACACCATTGTTTACAACATATTCAATCTTTTTATTAATTTGGGAATTGGGAGTTAAGTTGGAAACTAGCTTGAGGATTATCTATCGAGCAAAGTTTCAATTTTCAACCTCTCGATTACACGTCGACTCTACGCCGGCGTTTGGTACTTTCGTTCTCTCATTAAATTATTATTTTGTCTTTATTTCATTTAGCACATTTAATTTCATTTTCTTTAAGTCTTTAACTATTTATTACCATAATTAAAATAAAAAGAACAAAAAGTCTTTTCGGCAAGGGTACTTCTTCTAGTAGGGCGGGTAATAAGGGCAATGGTACCTCTTCTAGTATTTCTAGTCCTACTCCTAGACAAGATGATTTTATTGATCCTGAACAGTTTCCTGAAATACCATATGATCTAGAAGACCATGTATTTTCTCAAAATGAAGAAGTCTTTGATTTAGATGTCACTATAGATGATGATTGTTATAACCCGTAGTTCTGGCCATGCGTATGAGAGCGTACGAAAGGGAGTAAGACTTAAAATTTTGGGAAGGATAGGTTGACGGATTGTTTCGGGCGAGTTTTTTTTAGTCAACTTTGAGGCGGGTTATGACCTGTTACATTGAGAGTTCCTAGGTGTTTCAAAGGCCTAGTGCGTAGTTCGTTGAGTCTAGTTTCCAACGCAACCAACCATTCGTCGATAGGGTAACGGAGTAGAAAGTTATGAGGATTGCAAGTTCAGTGCGCAGTCGGACAGAAAAATAATTCGGTCAGGAGCCACAGGGTCGCGGCGCCGGGAAGCAGGGCCGCGGCGCCGTGTATGCTGAGGGGTCGCTAAAGTTGCAGCGCTGCGGCGCCGTAGGTCAGGTTCGCGGTACCGGAAGTTCTGTAGGGTTGCGGAAGATTCAGTGCCGCGGCGCCGAGGCGGAAAATTTGGCGAAAAAATTGAGGAAAACAGATTTTTTCTTTTAAAAAGGCCATGGGTGGGTGACAAGTGTCCCCCCCCATCTGATTTTGCATGCACTACTTATTGACCAATTCTTGAAGACTTGGTCATTCTTCAAACTCTTCTCTTTCTCTTAAACTTAGAGCTCTCCCTTCTCTCTAGAAAATTAAGAAGAAAGCAAGGCTTGAGAAAAATCTGAAAAGTGTGGCAAGAAGGAAGCTTGTGGCTAGCTTGTAGGAGTTATTGTGGTGGTGTTTTTGGAAAGGAGGCTAGCAAAGTTGTTGGAATAATTTTGGCTAAAGCTCTAAGGTAACAATTCTTCTCTTGTAGCTAGTTATTGGTGTTGCATGTGAAGGAGAAAGAATTTGTAGTTGAAAATATTGCTCTTAGTTAAATTGCATGTAAGAAGTATGGTTTGGATATGAAAGAATTGGACAAGAAGGTTATGTAAGCATGTTGTAGCCAAAATACTACTTTAAACTTGTTAAGATAGTTGTTTTATATTGTGGGGCAGAATTTTACACATCCAAGTTTAGGTGTGTAATCCTCGTTGAATTGATTGGATTGTTGGGCCTTAAATGTGGCGTTTGGATGTTGAATTCGGCCTTGAAAAAGGTGGCAAAGTATGTAGAAACAAAGGAAATGCTGCCCGATTTTCCGTAGATTCAGTGACTTTACACTTAGGATATTCTACGTTGAAGCTAGAGGTTAATAAAAGTATTATGGTCATTATAGGTTGACGTACTACGTGCGGCATTTATATATTGGACTTAGGAAGTGGATTGACCCGAAGAGGTATGTGATTCTTCCTATTCTCTTGAGCATGATATTTGTGAAATATATATATATAGTGCGGTAGACGCACGTGTGTTAAAAGAGTTTGACTTTCCTTTTTGTGTCCTGGATTTGGTTCTAAATGTTAAGTAACTTGATATGAAATATTAAGAACTTGAATTGTGTTAAAAAGTTGTGAAACCTCATTCGTGAGTAATGGGTACTTGGTCTTTAAAAGAATAAAGTTATATTGGTTTCAGAAATGTGAGTAAGTTGTCCTTGGTTGGTTTAAAATGTAAAGTGTTATAATAGCTTTATGGGAAGTTAGTTATAACCACTTTATGAAAACAAAAGAATGGTTTTATCATTGGATTTAAAACGGCAACTTGATATTTTTAAGAAGTTATGAGGCTTAAACCATTTTGAAAAGTATATTGTTACTTGACTTTCAAAAGGAGAAGTGTTTTTGTTTTAAAGGAAGACATGGTATTGTCTTGAGTTGGTTTTAAAAGAAGGCATGGTTTTGTCTTGGTTTATTTAAAAGGAAGGTATGGACATTGTTTTTGGGTTGCTTAAAATGATAGTTACTCTATGTTGATACTACGGGTATTAGTATCGTGTGACCTTTGTGAAAGAAATGAATATTTTAAGGAGTTAAAATACGTAGTACTTTGGGGTTAGAACCCGGATTTTTGGCATAATATGAAAGTACCTTGAGTGTGAATAACTTGCCTATGTTTGCTTGTGATAGTATTGGTGTACAAGCACTGAATCCTTACGCTACCGCGTCTCTCGATGGAGGGCCGGTCATGTTATTCTCGATTATGTTTGGGCATACTGACTCGATGGATGGTCCACGGGTATGCGGCCATGATGAGGGTTCGTTCCCTGTTGATAGTGTTATTCCATGGACTAGCTCTCCATGAGGTCTACTGATGCAGGATAGATCTGGTAGCTAGCCCTCGTACTTGCCCCAGTCAGCGACGTGATGCAGGGTGGATCTGGTAGTTGGCTTTCGTACTTGCCCCGGTCAGTGTTAGGATGAAGTTCGTGATGCAGGGCGGATCTGGTGGTTAGCCTGCGTACTTGCCCGATCGGCGTGACGCGAAGTGGATCGGTAGAGCTATCGTACTTGCCGGTCGGCCCGTGATCTGGATATTTAGTATTATTGGTACGGTGGGATCTGGTAGCTGGATTTCGTACTTGCCCCGGTCAGTTGAGGATGCAGGGTGGATCTGGTAGCTATACCTTCGTACTTGCCCCGTACGGTTCTTATGACACAGGTGGGATCTGGTGTTCATGTGTACTCCTTGGTGTTGTTATATCATAGACTGCCGGCAGTGAGGAAGGAATTCCACGGGCATGATTGATATTGTGGGCATGAGACCCATGGTTATACTTGAGTGATGACTTAGAGGGCGTGAGTCCCTGACTTGACATGACTGTGCATACATTGTGTACTGTAGTTTGGCTATCATACATGTCTCCTGCTTTATATAGACTATTATGATTTCATTCTGATATTTTGATTTCACATACTTGGTACTGTTATCGACCTCGCCGGGGCTGCGTTCAATCCGCGAGTTGAGATCGTAGCTGGCGATCCGCTCTTAGGATCATTTGTTCGGCTCTTGGAAAGCTCCATTTCTCGGAGGCTTTGTCTTTTAGTACGGTTCCACGAGGTTGTAGACTTTTGTACATTCGGGGTATGGCGGGGCCCGTCCGCCACCGTTATTATTCTGAAGTGCGTAGTCACGTTTGTGGTTTGAATTTGTAAAAACAAGTTGTCTTGTTTTACTTTTGATTAAGTATATTACATGGAAGCGGCGCATGGCTGGCGGTGATGTTTACTAATTACGAGTTTATGTGTTATGTATGTTCATTGCTATTTTACGATGTATACCGCGGGGTGCCTCGGTAGGGCACGATCGCGCGACCGAGTCGGGTCGTGACAAAAGTGGTATCAGAGCAGTTAGTCCTCGGAAAGTGTCTACAGACGGTGTCTAGTAGAGTCTTGATTATCGGTGTGTTGTGCACCACATCTATAATCAGGAGGCTGCAAGGCATTTAGGATTGGTTTCCATTCTTCTATCTCTGAGATCGTGTAGTAGAGCTGTCCTACTAGGTTGAATCCTCTCTGACCTCTTCTTATGTACCAGTTATGCCTCCACGCAAGGCAACCAGATCCCAGAAGGGCAAGGCGGTGAGGAGGCGCAAGTCGGACGATAGGTTCTGAGGCACTGAGCCCGATCCTTGCCGGAGAGATGTTTGAGCAATGAGTTCCACGACATCGCGATCCAGCGAGTTCGGGCGGCGATGGCGGCTACTAAGACCGCGGTATCGGAGCCTCCAGTTCCACAGCCGGGGGCAGAGTATAGGATTTCTGGAGAAGCGGTCAGGTTGGTGACTAGCATTGTGGCGGCGGCGCGCCAGAGCCGTAGCTAACCCTGGCCGGCGATTTAAGATTCGGGACTTTCTGAGTTGTGATACACCCGAGTTCTATGGTTCGAGGTCTGAGGAGGATCCTCAGGAGTTCATTCGGCAGATGCGGCGGACTATGCAAGTACTTAGGGCCTCGGAGACAGAGTCTGTTGTGTTAGCCTCTTACCGGTTACGCGATATTGCATTGAACTGGTTTGAATCATGGGAGTTGTCTAGAGGTGTGGGTACTCCTCCAGCTGTTTGGGATGAGTTCACGGAAGCCTTCCTCGGTCACGTTTTGCCTCCTGAGATGAGGAGAGCCCGCTTGGATAGGTTCTTGGCATTGTGACAGAATGGGAGGACCATCAGAGAATACAACCTGGAGCTTGATTCATTGGCCAGGTATGCGCCCACTATTGTGGCGGACATGGCGGACCGAGTTCACCGCTATGTGATGGGGTTAGATCGTTACATGGTTACTGCATGTCTGGGAGTGGCTCTTCAGCCAGGTATGGATATTGCCAGGATGCAGGCGTATGCCTGAGGATTGAGGCGAGGAGAGTGAGGCCGGCCAGTCGGCCCTAGCCCGAGGGCGGGGCAGCGGGATTCGGGGATAGCTTTGGGGTGGGCGGCCTCGGCAGACTAGGTCCACATTTCAGCCAGCACATAGTGCTCCTTCTCGGTTTTCTGGCGGAAGGTCGATCACCGGTCATTCGGGGCGGTCGGGGCTCGAGGTTCGAGTTTTCGAGAGTAGGGGTGTTAGTGCGAGAAGCCACCTACCTCGATGTAGTCGATGTGGTAGGACCCGTTATGGGAGTGTCGTGCTAGTTTGGGAGATTGCTTTACATGCGGCGGCGGGGCCATTTCTTGCGAGCTGTCAGGCGGAAATATCACGGATGTAAAGATTCAGCCTTCGGGATCAGTGGCTGGTTCATCGCCTTCTTTTGCTATGCGCGTGCGAAGCGGGATCATGATTAGAAGCTATACACCGTATTTACGGGACATGTTTAGAACGTCGTAAGAACTCACAATGTTAAGATTTTGAGACTTGTAAAAATTTATCTAATTATGAAATTTTGGAAAGCGTATTATTGTGATGAATGGGAGGGCGACACGTGTCACCCCTTATGTGATGCCTTGGTCGAAATGTGCAAGGGCAAAGGTCATTGGACCTTTGTTGCAAGACAAGTCTTGCAACTTGAGGCTTGATAATATTGACTAAAGTCAAAGGTCCCACAATGGTCTTGATATTTAGTAAGACTTCATCCTAGCCACCCAAATGTTTATATCTTAACCCTCCATGTCCCCATATATATTACTTGTAGCAAGAGAGTTCCATACTTAGCCAAAATCACAAAAATTGGATGAACTCAAGCTTGAAGCTCTCGGCAAGCTCACTTCAGAAGAGAAATTTTTGTTCCTTGTCCAATAAGCTCCACACTTTAAACCAAGGTTCTTGAGTGTATTGTAAGTGTATCTCTATAGAAAAATCCGGAAAAGGTAGTTTTCGGGTTAGTATAAAGTGAAAACCTAGTGGCTTTCTAGGTTTTGGATAGGAAGTTTGAAGTAAAGTTGTTGGTGTGGTTCTAAGGGTCTCAACAAGAGGATTGAAGTGTCTTGGAGGGGTTCTAAACTACTAAGGAGCGACTTCGGATTGGAAATTTGGATTAAGAATCGTTGAGGTATAATCTTGTTCTTTGAAAGTGTTACAAGATTATTTTTATATTGTTGTAGTTAGCTTTACATGTTGATAGCATGAAGTTGGTATGTTGAAGTTTATTAGTATTATGGATTTCTTGTAGTTAAATCCGAAATGTTATACAAGCCGCTTGAAATTGGATTACTAATTGGTCGTTTTTAGAAATCGTCGCATGTTACTTACTTAAAGATTATGGTTATGATACTCAAATGCGACTTGATATCATGTTATGCTACTAAATTAGATTGAAATGGAAATTGGATAAGAATTGGATTTGTTGAATCAAGGTGGCCGAATTTGGAATGTAGTTTGTATTGTTTAGTTATTCAATTATATCGACTACTTTCTATATAATTGTGAGCCAATTGAAATTTGTGTAGTTATTCATTTGTATTGGACTACTTTCCATAAATTGTGAGCCAATTGGGGCTGTGTAGTTATTTAATTGTATTGGACTACCTTCTATATAATTGTGAGCCAATTGGGGCTGTTTGGTTATTGTATTTCGGCCTTGAAAAGGTGGCAAAGTTAGTAAAAACAAAGGAGGTCTTTGTCCGATTTTCCGTAGAATTTAGTGACTTGACACTTAGGATATTCTACGTTTAAAGTAAGAGGTTAATGGACGTATTGTGGCCATGATAGGTTGAAGTACTAAGTTTAGCGTATCCTACTTGAAGAATGGAATAGCTCAAGGTTGAAGTACTTGAGAGCATTTTGCTACTTGTCGACAATCGTCGCGAGGTATGTGAACCTCTTCTTCTTTGGCATGATCCTACGTATGAAATATCCACGTGATATTATTTCATGTTTCCTCCTACTCTTAGAAGTTAAGAGGTAGTCGTGTGATTTACTCTATGTTAAGTTTATGTCAAAGTTATCCTAAGTCTTTACCAAGCCTTATGGGAGGTGTTGGTAAGAAAGGATTAGGAAATTATGAGATTTGACTCAAAGCTATGTATCTTGATTTTATTTAAAGTAAGTAAGTGGATTTTGTTGTTCGAAAATGACTATAATTTATATGTGAAAATGGGATCGATTTTAAAAGTGGATGTTATATGGTTTTAAGAGAATAAGTTACTTGGTTTTGGAAGTGTATGAAATTTTGTATATTTGTTTATAAGTATAAGTAAGTGGACTTTAAAGAATGTACGTTATAAGGTTTTAAGACTATGAACTTTGGTTGTCTTAAGGATTATGAAACTTTATTTTTTTAAGTTGTGGACTTGATTTCTAAAGTATTGTGACATGATTTTAAAGAGTATGTGACTTGAGTTTTAAAGAAGAAGTTTTATGATTCTTTTAAGTACGTATGTACGTAGTATGGTTGGGTTTAGTTTCCCTAATGTTGCAAGAATTAAATGCCTTAAGTTCTCTAATATGAAAGAACGTTATAATAGCTTTATGGGAAGTTGTTATGACGACTTAAGAAAAAGTAATTATACGATGTAAAAGGTTATGTAAGGATAATACACCGAGCCTACAAATAGGCGGATTACGTTATGAAATACAGAGCCTACAAATAGGCGGACACGTTATGAAATACACCGGAGCCTACAAATAGGCGGATTACGCTATGAGATACACCGAGCCTACTCATGGCGGATTACGCCATATTACCCCGAGCCTACACATGGTAGGGTTACGTCATCTTACACCGAGCTCACGGCGGGCGGATTATGCTACATGATTCCACGATGCAAGAGCTCCACAGGCGGGCAGATTATGCTACATGATTCCACGATGACCGAGCCCCACAGCGGGCGGATTATGTCACATGATTCGTCGAGACACCGTGTCCCTAAATGGGCGGATTATGTTAAGTAAGATTAATAAGTTATGTGGAAAAACTTGATAAATCTCTTAAGTATGTATGTAAGAACATGTTGTTAAATCTTATTGAAAGAAGGAAAGGATCGGTTAATATACGATTGATTTCGGAGTTCATATGACATTCTTTTACGCGATTATGATATGATTGTTGCACCTTATTTACATTCCATACAAATTTTTGTTATCGACCCGCCCGGCTGCGTTCATGCCCGCAGTGTTAGGTGCACAGTTGGTGATCCTTGCTCTTAGGATCTCGGTTGATTTTGGGAGAAAGCTCCATTGCTCGGAGGCTTATCTTGTGGTACGGTTTCCACGATGTGGTAGACTTATGTACATTCGGGGTATGGCGGGCCTGTCATACGCTTGTTACGTTAAAACTCTTAGAAGTGCGTAGTCACATGTTATGGGTCGGTTTATAAGCGGAAAAAGGGATGGAGCTACATTTGTTTATGTATATGTATATATGTCGGGAAGGTAGCCCTATCGGCTAACTTTGTTGTTTTATTCTGTTGTTTATTTTATAAGTTTCATGTATGTTCATTGATTATCTCTCGATGTATACGTAAGGGTGCGGGTAGGGCACGATCGCGAGCAGGGTCGGGTCGTGACAAGAACGACGAGGGGAAAGTGAAGCAATAATTACAGGTATATCTTTGACCCTTTAGAGATTAGTATGCATGATAGGATTGTTGTATGATTTAGTGTTATGAACAGAGGATATTGAGACTATGTACATGTGTTAGAATAAGTTGGTAGATACGATCAGGCAATCCTATTGGGCCATGAATAAGAGTAAGTGGTGATGGTTCATATTTTGGGTTCGTTTTCTGTTTGACTTACGATGAATGGATATGTGTGTGCGATATCTTAGGGTCATAAGTGGCATTATAAGGTCCCATTAAGCGTGAGGTACGGGGAGGTACCGAGAAATAGTAGATTGGCTCCAAAAGAACATTCGGGGACGAATGTTTCTAAGGGGGGGAGAATGTTATACCCCGTAGTTCTGGCCATGCGTATGAGAGCATACGAAAGGGAGTAAGACTTAAAATTTTGGGAAGGATAGGTTGACGGATCGTTTCGGGCGGGTTTTTTTTAGTCAACTTTGAGGCGGGTTATGACCCGTTACATTGAGAGTTCCTAGGTGTTTCAAAGGCCTAGTGCGTATTTCATTGAGTCTAGTTTCCAACGCAACCAACCATTCGTCGATAGGGTAACGGAGTAGAAAGTTATGAGGATTGCAAGTTCAGTGCGCAGTCGGACAGAAAAATAATTCGGTCAGGAGCCACAGGGCCGCGGCGCCGGGAATCAGGGCCGCGACGTCGTGTATGCTGAGGGGTCGCTGAAGTTGCAGCACCGCGGCGCCGTAGGGCAGGGACGCGGCACCGGAAGTTCTGTAGGGTTGCGGAATATTCAGCGCCGCGGCGCCGGCTGCAGGGCCGCGACGCCGAGGAGGAAAATTTGGCGAAAAATTGAGGAAAACATATTTTTTTCTTTTAAAAAGGCCATGGGTGGGTGACAAGTGTCCCCCCCATCTGATTTTGCATGCACTACTTATTGACCAAGTCTTGAAGACTTGGTCATTCTTCAAACTCTTCTCTCTCTCTTAAACTTAGAGCTCTCCCTTCTCTCTAGAAAATTAAGAAGAAAGCAAGGCTTGAGAAAAATCTGAAAAGTGTGGCAAGAAGGAAGCTTGTGGCATCTTGTAGGAGTTATTGTGGTGGTGTTTTTGGAAAGGAGGCTAGCAAAGTTGTTGGAATAATTTTGGCTAAAGCTCTAAGGTAACAATTCTTCTTTTGTAGCTAGTTATTGGTGTTGCATGTGAAGGAGAAAGAATTTGTAGTTGAAAATATTGCTCTTAGTTAAATTGCATGTAAGAAGTATGGTTTGGATATGAAAGAATTGGACAAGAAGGTTATGTAAGCATGTTGTAGCCAAAATACTACTTTAAACTTGTTAAGATAGTTGTTTTATATTGTGGGGCAGAATTTTACACATCCAAGTTTAGGTGTGTAATCCCCGTTGAATTGATTGGATTTTTGGGCCTTAAATGTGGCGTTTGGATGTTGAATTCGGCCTTGAAAAAGGTGGCAAAGTATGTATAAACAAAGGAAATGCTTCCCGATTTTCCGTAGATTCAGTGACTTTACACTTAGGATATTCTACGTTGAAGCTAGAGGTTAATAAAAGTATTATGGTCATTATAGGTTGACGTACTACGTGCGGCATTTATATATTGGACTTAGGAAGTGGATTGACCCGAAGAGGTATGTGATTCTTCCTATTCTCTTGAGCATGATATTTGTGAAATATATATATATAGTGCGGTAGACGCACGTGTGTTAAAAGAGTTTGACTTTCCTTTTTGTGTCCTGGATTTGGTTCTAAATGTTAAGTAACTTGATATGAAATATTAAGAACTTGAATTGTGTTAAAAAGTTGTGAAACCTCATTCGTGAGTAATGAGTACTTGGTCTTTAAAAGAATAAAGTTATATTGGTTTCGGAAATGTGAGTAAGTTGTCCTTGGTTGGTTTAAAATGTAAAGTGTTATAATAGCTTTATGGGAAGTTAGTTATAACCACTTTATGAAAACAAAAGAATGGTTTTATCATTGGATTTAAAACGGTAACTTGATATTTTTAAGAAGTTATGAGGCTTAAACCATTTTGAAAAGTATATTGTTAGTTGACTTTCAAAAGGAGAAGTGTTTTTGTTTTAAAGGAAGACATGGTATTGTCTTGAGTTGGTTTTAAAAGAAGGCATTGTTTTGTCTTGGTTTATTTAAAAGGAAGGTATGGACATTGTTTTTGGGTTGCTTAAAATGATAGTTACTCTATGTTGATACTACGGGTATTAGTATCGTGTGACCTTTGTGAAAGGAACTGAATATTTTAAGGAGTTAAAATACGTAGTACTTTGGGGTTAGAACCCGGATTTTTGGCATAATATGAAAGTACCTTGAGTGTGAATAACTTGCCTATGTTTGCTTGTGATAGTCTTGGTGTACAAACACTGAATCCTTACGCTACCGCGTCTCTCGATGGAGGGCCGATCAGGTTATTCTCGATTATGTTTGGGCATACTGACTCGATGGATGGTCCACGGGTATGCGGCCATGATGAGGGTTCGTTCCCTGTTGATAGTGTTATTCCATGGACTAGCTCTCCATGAGGTCTACTGATGCAGGGTGGATCTGGTAGCTAGCCCTCGTACTTGCCCCGGTCAGCGACGTGATGCAGGGTGGATCTGGTAGTTGGCTTTCGTACTTGCCCCGGTCAGTGTTAGGACGAAGTTCGTGATGCAGGGCGGATCTGGTGGTTAGCCTGCGTACTTGCCCCGGTCAGCGACGTGACGCAGGGTGGATCTGGTAGAGGCTATCGTACTTGCCCCGGTCAGCTTCGTGGTACGGGTATTTAGTATTATTGGTACGGTGGGATCTGGTAGCTGGCTTTCGTACTTGCCCCGGTCAGTTGAGGATGCAGGGTGGATCTGGTAGCTATGCCTTCGTACTTGCCCCGTACGGTTCTTATGACACAGGTGGGATCTGGTGTTCATGTGTACTCCTTGGTGTTGTTATATCATAGACTGCCGGCAGTGAGGAAGGAATTCCACGGGCATGATTGATATTGTGGGCATGAGACCCATGGTTATATTTGAGTGATGACTTAGAGGGCGTGAGTCCCTGACTTGACATGACTGTGCATACATTGTGTACTGTAGTTTGGCTATCATACATGTCTCCTGCTTTATATAGACTATTATGATTTCATTACAGTATTTTCAGTTTCACATACTTGGTACCTGTTGTACTGACCTCCTTCGGGGGGCTGCGTTCATGCCGCAGGTTGAGGTACGTAGCTTGCTGATCCGCACTCTTAGGATCACTGTTCAGCTCTTGGAAAGCTCCATTTCTCCGGAGGCTTTGTCTTTTGGTACGGTTCCCTGAGGTGTAGACTTTTGTACATTCAGGGGGTATGGCGGGGCCCTGTCCCGCCACAGTTGTTATTCCTAGAGGTCTGTAGTCACGTTTGTGGTTTGGGCTGTAAAAACAAGTTGTACTGTTTTACTTTTGATTAAGTATATTCTATGGAAGGCGGCCTTGTCGGCTAGCCGGTGATGTTTACTAATTACAGGTTTATGTGTTATGTATGTTCCGCTGCTATTCTCTGATGTATACCTGACAGGGTGCCTCGGTAGGGCACCAGTCGCGGCCCCGGGGTCGGGTCGTGACAATAATACACCAACTAATATAGATGATGATATACCCACTAGTGAAATACCTCCTATTCCCCATAGTATGAGACGAGATCCGGCGAAATGACCATTAACATCAGCTGTATGGAAATATTTTCACAGGGACATACCAAATCAAGTAGCTATATGTAAAACTTGTAAAACTGTTTATACTTTTAAAACTGGACAAGGTCATGGTGGGACAGGGGGTTTAGGAAGACACCTACTGCAAAAACACAAAGTCTTGTATGCACAATACATTATTGAAAAAGATGGTGAGAAACTGTCCTCTCAATCGGGACAAAGTTCACATACTGTTCGGACAAAGCACAGGGTCAAATTAACCCTATGACGAGGGGAGTTGTACGCCCTAAATACGATAAACATAAAGATAGGGAAGCACTAGAAAAATTAGTTGCTGTGGAGGGTTTGTCTTTTTCATTTCCTGAATCTCCTGGTTTTATTCATTATATTAGAGATATGTATAATCCTGCTTATAAAAGTTTTCCTAGATCAACTGTTAAAAGAGATGTATTTAAATTTGCACATGAATATCAACAATATTTACGTTATGCATTATATCATTTTAATGGCAAAATTGTTCTAACTTTTGATATAGGTCGTAGTACTAACGACCATGTTTATTTAACGATAACCTGTCACTGGATAGATTATAAATGGTCTATGCAAAAACGTATTTTAGCATATAGATATATAGATAGTAGGCATACTGGTCAGTTTATTTCAGAAAATATTTATTTAGTCTGTGATTATTACGGAATAACTGATAAAGTTATGAGTATTACATTAGATAATGCAGCTTCTAACAATTATGTTATTTATGTTTTAAAAGAAGTTTTAACTCCGTCTTTTCCAAAACATTTTCATATCAAATGTGTGTGTCATATTTATAACTTAGTTGTAAAGGATGGTTTTTCACTTTTTCAAGATATTCTTGAAAAAATACAATTTGCTATAAACTTTATTTTTAAAAATAATATAATCCAACAGAGAAAAGAATATCAAAAAAACTTGTCACGATTGTGGACTATCTTACAGAAAAATTCCAGAAGAAGTACCCACTACGTGGAATTCTTTATATGACCAACTAGTTGTTGCTTATGATTATAGAAAACCTATCACTTTATTTTTTAACGCCCATAATCAAAATCCAACTGATATGATTGTGGATAATGATTGGGACAAAATTAGAGAACTTATTGTATTTCTAGAGAATTTTCAACGAGCAACAAAAGAATTTTCTACTTTATATTATCCTACTATTTCAACTATGTTGTTTTATATAGCTATAATATTTTTACTGCTTAAAGAATATATGGAAAAACCTGCTTATAAGGCAGCTATTAAAAAATGTTTATGAAATTAAAAAATATTTACGAAATTAAAGAAATATTTTATTCCTATTCCACCTATTTATATTGTTGGTGTTGTATTACACCCGACTATTAAAGTAGACAGTTGTAAAAGTCTTATTGAAAATATTTATAACTGTATGGACGTACTACCACCTCCAACTCCCAAAAATTTAAATGTTGAGCCACCTATTGAACAAACGCTAGAAGAAGTGTTGGATAGCGTAGAAGATGAATGCAAAAAAGTATATCGACATTACCAACAAGAAAGTTCTAGTAACCAATCGGCTTTCGTACCATCTTCTTCAACTTCAACACAGCCTATAAAAACATGTTGTTTCTGTGGACAGTATTGAAAGCCTCAGAAATAGAATGTGCGCTGGTAGCTCTGCTAACCAAATTAGTGAGTTAGATGTTTTTGTTTTGCAGGGCACTTTACCTTACTAAGAAGTTGTCAATCAAGACGGAAAGGAAGACTTGCTGAAATATTGGATGCAGAATGAGAATACATTTCCGACACTTTCAATGATGGCCCGAGATGTTTTGAACATCTGCCGCCATCAATCCCTTCCGAAGCGCTTTTCTCACGGGCAGATTTCAAATAGGAGAGCACAGACACTCATTAGCCGGAGACAGCTTGAATATGGCGGTACTATTCAGAGATTGGATACGAGCGGAGCGAAGAAGGTGCGGTCACCCAGAGATTAACGAAGAAGAAGATGAAAACTACAACGACATCTTATTTGAAGGCATGAGCAGCGATGTGGAACAATTTGACCAAGATATACCAATTTCAACCGAAGAACCACACGAAATTATAAAGAAACTAGAAAAAGTATTTTCAAATTGATAATTTATTTCATTGCAATTTTAGTATTTTTTTCTATGTCTTTTGCAATTTTTTTCAACAACAGTACACTACAATATTGTAATTCTGAATCTTATATATTTCAATGAAATAATTAATAATATAAGAGGCACAAAAACAGTCTTGGAATGTTTTTTTTTACACTCTTCTTGTCTTTGTTCAATTATTTTGTTTATAAATATATATGAGTATAATACTATAATGAGTATATGACTATCACTATATGTTACTTTGTTAGTATTTTTAATTTAGTGGAATTTTATTTTTAAAAAAATGTCCCGCTGGTCCCGTCCCGACCCGACCCGACCAACTACCCAACGGGACCGGTACCGAGATGGGACACGGTATCGTCCCGCTAGTATCGGTCCCGCCTGGCCCACCTAACCCCGACCCCGCCCTTGCTCTCCGTCCCGACCCCGCCCATCCCGATCCCACTAGGTCCGGCCCGGCCCACTGGGCAGCCCTATTGTATTGTATTTAGGTATTGTTCTTGTTGAGTTAGAATGCTGGAATTTTAGTTATGAATATACATGTATATTGGGGTAGTTGCTAATATACGTCCTAAAGGAATAAAAGTATAGAAAAGTTTTACATTACAAACTATAAGACGAGCTTGCCGCTCGATACACCGCCCATTGCACTCTCGTTGTTACTGGAGCATGGACTGTTCTTAGTGGTTGTTTTAATATGGTTAAAGGGGCTGGATTAACATGAGGAATATGTGTATTAATCACCTTGGTTATTGTGGTTGTTGTATTCCATGGATACAAGGAGAAAGAAGGTATAACAATGGTGTAAATAGGGTATATGGGACATATTTTGTTATATCCTTGAGTTGTGTCTTGTTATTGATGTTATTGACCTTGTATGCAAGTAGTGGAAGTGCTGCCCAGTTGTTTTTATATAAAAAGAGTTATCATTCGATATATAACGTATACTAGTAGTCATAGAGTTGACGGACATGTTACTACTGTTATAGGTTGAAGTGCTAATAAAGACGAAATTAAATTATCGAGTTGGTATAACGACAAGAGGTATGTGAAACTATCCCTTCTTCTTTTTGGCATGAGTCACATATAATGAGCGTACGACGGACGTACATAATTCCAATGAATCCTAATTCCTAGTGATACTTAATATGATAGTTGCCTTTGATTCTCCAGTGATAGTTTATTCTAATTATTCCATTGAGTCTCAGATGATGATTTAATTTGTATATGGTTGCTCATGATATTCTATTCGTGCACAATGTGATTATATCATTTCACCGAGTCCCGGGTCGGATATGTTCGTGCACAACTTCATTGCATTGTTCACCGAGTCCCTCACTAGAGGGCCGTGTATAGTATATATATATATATGACTTCATTCACTGAGTTCCATAATGGGCCGGGTACGGTATATTATATGGACAGGTATGACTCTCATTTCATAAGGCACATGTGCATTGGTATCTTTGATTATCATATTTGTCTCCTGTCACATTTTGGCCAGTTATGATCTTCTTTATCGTACTTCATGTTTTATATACTCGGTACATTTTTCGTACTGACCCCCTTTCTTTGGGGGGCTACGTTTCATGCCCGCAGGTGCAAACACTCAATTTGGTGATCCTCCACCCTAGGATTTCTGCTAAGCTATTTGGAGAGCTCTATTGTTCCGGAGCCTAGTCATTTTGGTACAGATCCTTTGTCATAGACTTATGCATTTTCAGGGGTACGGCGGGGCCCTATTTCATCATATTTCATCGTTATACTCTTAGAGGTCTGTGGACATGCGTGAGTTGGACATGTGTGGGTCGTAGACGTGTTTTGGTCAGCTATACAGTTGTAGTTTGTTTTGGATATTCCCGTGTATAGTGGCAGCCTTGTCGGCTTGCCTATTTTGTTATGTTTGATTAGTTGTGACTCCTCGGGAGACATGTACATTCTGATATGTAGCGTTATGAGTCTGCTGCATACTTTTACAGATTTCTATATTGTCTTTGATTACATTTAACAGGTTCGTATACGGGTGTCCAACTAGGACACCAGTCAAGGACCATCGGTTTGGGTCGTGACACAATCTTAAGATAATATTTGGTACTAGTGCTAGGAAGATGTATGTCAACAAATCTGATCCTAGTTTTGGGTCCTTCTTTGACGAGAGTTACAAATCTGTTTTCGTCAGAAGTGAGATCTATGTAGTTGATCCTAAGCTTGAAGATACTACCGATATTCATGCTAGCAAGGCTAAGGATCAAGGAAGAGTTGTTTTCACTGCTCCCGAGAGTGGTGAAAACAAGCGTCTACAAGAGGTTGAGGATGTCAAGAGAAGGCTAAAAGTGATGTTCCATCTTCTAAGAAGAAGCCTCCATCTTAAGGTAAGGAGGATTTGGACACGTGACTGACGTGGGCCATATTCCAAAGGTATAAATCAATTATTCTCCCTTTGTCTGAAATGATATTAAAAGATAATTTCTGAATAAAATTGAATAAAGAAAGACTAGGAATATGAAGTGTTGTTCATTAAAACATATATTCTCTACACTTTAAAATCAGAAGTTTAATCTCACTTTGTCACGACCCGAGCCGACGGGCCGCGACTGGTGCCCTAGTTGGGCACCCGTATACTGACCCTGTTACATATAATCAGGCTGATACCAATGACAATACTGAAATCTGAAAAGTATATGAAGTCTCCCGAGGAGTCACAACAAATCAAACATAACAAAATAGGCAAGCCGACAAGGCTGCCACTGTATACGGAAATATCCCAAAACGAAATATAACGGTATAGTTGACAAAACACGTCTACAAACCCATACAAGTCCAACCCCATATGTCAACAGACCTCTAAGAGTTTAACAGTGAAATATGACGGGACAGGGCCCTGCCGTACCCCTAAATATGCGTAAGTCTATATCAAAGGATCTGTACCAAAAATGACTAGGCTCCGGAACAATGCTGAGCGGAAATCCTAAGCTGGAGGATCACCAAATCGAAAGTCTGTACCTGCGGGCATGAAACGTAGCCCTCCGGAGAAAGGGGGTCAGTACGAAAAATGTAGCGAGTATATAAAATATGAAGTACTGTAAAAAAGATCATAACTGGCCAAAAGATGACTTGAGACAAGTATAATAATCAAAGATACCAGTGCAACTGTGCCTTATGAAATGAGAGTCATGTATGTCCATATAAAATATCGTACTTGACCCATCATGGGACTCGGTGAATGAAGTCATATACATATACATACCGTACCCGGGCCTCTAGTGAGGGTCTCAGTGAAGTCATCATATGTGCACATACCGTACCCGGCCCATCATGGGACTCGATGAATGAAGTCATATACGTGGATTCCTGTCTACATATATCATATTCGTGGATGCCTGTCCACATATATCGTATCTGTGGATGTCTGTCCATATATATCATACCCGTCCCATTCTGGGACTCGGTAAAATAATTATATAAACTGCGCACGAACATACTCGGCCCGGGACTCGGTGAAATGATATAATCACATCAAGCACGAATGGAATATCATGAGTAACCATGTACAAATTAAATCATCATTTGACTCTCAATGGAATAAATAGAATAAACTAGCAATGGAAAATCAGAGGCAACTATCATATCAAGTATCACTACGAATTATGATTCATTGGAATTACGTACGTCCGTCGTACGCTCATTTTATGTAAATCATGCCAAAAGAAAGAAGGGATAGTTTCACATACCGCTTGTCGTTTATACCAACTCGATAATTAAAATTTGTCTTGGTTATCACTTCAATCTATAACAATAATAACATGTCCATCAACTCTATGATTACTAGCATATGTTTATATAGCGAATGATAACTCTCTTTTTATGTAAAAATTTGGGCAGCACCTCCCCTGCTTATACACACATCCGCAATTCACACACAAGGTCAACAACATCGATAACAAGACATAACTCAAGGATATGACCAAAACAGTCCCATATACTCCATGTACACCATCGTTTTACATTCTTTCTTTTTACGTCCATGGAATACAACAACCACAACAACCAAGGTGATTAATACATCTATTTCTCGTGTTAATTCAACCCCTCAATCGATATTAAAACAGTCATTAAAAATAGTCCATACTTCCGCAACAACAAGAACGCAAAGTAACACTTTTCTTCACCTTATTCCTTTAGGACATATATCCGCAACTACAACAATGTACATGCATATTCATAACTACAATTTCAGCATTCCAACTCAACAAAAAAGCCCCTAAATACAATACAACAATGTCCAACTATTTCATGGGGTGTCACAATCCACAATTTATAACACCATAGTTCTTCTCATAATTCCTTAATATCCAATTCATTTTTCAACACATTCATATAAACAACTATAACTTTAAATATCAAGATTTCCTTCAATTTTAACATGCAATTAATGACAACGATAACAACAACAACAATCCAACCCAATGTACTTAAAACAACCCCAAATCGGTAAAACCATCCCAAACGGCTCAACTACACACCAATACAAACACATGCCTTTTCTTACTTCCAATTTCTCTTAACACAAGTTCATCTCTTAACTACAACATCATTTAACTTCCAATTACTCTATAAGAAGAAGAAATCTTACCTTAATTTAGCCAAAACAGTCCCTAGTTACATTCGACACTCACTGCTCAACTTTGCTCCAATTTCGCCACTTCTTCCAATTACAATGACATGCATGCATTCTTTACAAGTTTAAACTCATCTTACTTACATGTTTTTCTTCCAAATAGCTCATCTTCAACACTAAAGTTTTCTGGGAAGATTCCCGACCAGCATTGCCGAATTTACCACTATTGAGGAGTTTACCTTGGCTTGGAACTTAGTAGAATAACTTAATCTTGGAAGAGGAGTTGATTTAGTCTTTAACTTAGTTAGAGAGTTAGAGGAAAAATCTGTTTTGGAGGAGGATAGAATGGAGGATGAGTGAGGGAGAGTTTTCGAGACATAGGGGAGAAATGAGAGGGGCATGGGTTTAAGTGAGCAGATTTTAGCCTATGCATGTGGTGCTTTTCGCCACTTGGAGGGCACAAAGTGTCACTTGTTGTCCACTAGTCCCCACTTATCATTCTCCTCTCCACTAAAATTAATCCCACTTCATTTTAAATCCTGAAATTTTGATGCCCTCATTTTTATAACACAACACTAAGTCCATAACCCCATTGGAAAAATTCAACTACTAGTATTAATTCTCGTCGCCACATTTGTTATATTCAAAATTATTCCAGGATTACATTCTTTGCATACTAATTTCCAATACTCGAATCTTATTTTCTTAATTATGTTCTCAACTTGTTGCCCTTAAAATTACGAGGTGTAATACACTTTCCTTATCGTTTATAATTGGACTGTTATACACAACGACCTAAAAGATGTGGACTTAGATTGTAATTAACTGAATTTTTGGACAATCCTAAGTAAGAGAAGAGGACTAGAAGACTAAAGATAATGACTAGAGGACTAGAGACAAACATGTCACCGTTTCCGACAGAAGATCCATCTTTTGACATGATAGTGTTGGACACTCGCCATACACGGCTCACGCGATCGGAGTGGGCTAGAGTTTCTAGATCACTTATGATCCGGTTACACCCTAACCACGGGCAAGAGGTTGTTCATGTAAAGTAACGCTACCTTCAAGTAGAAGAAATTGAAAGGTTGTCCTCAAAAGGACTTAAGGGAATGGGACCACTCTTAAAAGAGGTGATACATGTCCTAAACTTGGTTTCAAGGACGTTGTTGGGCAATATGGCTTGAGTCTTCGCCTCACGTCCCGCAGGTCGATCATAACTAAGAGTGGTACAGTAAGACTGTAGCCAAATGAATGATATATTTGTAATCCGTGCATCTATGCCTCCATATATTATGATACATTAAATAGAAAGTCATTTCAAAGTCAACGAAATTGAGGTTGTTGCCGTCTGTCGACATAAACCCTTAAATTCATGTGAGGTAGGCGAAGAGGAAAAATCACATTTCCATTCCATCAACGGAATAGCGAAAGAAGCATCGCTCCTCTATAACATAGTTACGCCTACATGGGTGATTTAACGTTTGTACAAATAGAGGGTGAGATAAGAACATTGTGATCTTTATCGATAATGGTACAACGTATTGCATCCTTTGTTGAAAAACAAAGATGAAACCCCGTCGGAGCGCCGCAACGCCTCCACCAAGAGTCGCGACGCCTGAAGCCTTATTGGCTACTGGAATTCAGGCGCCACGACGGCTCCCAGGCAGGGCCTCGACGCTTCGGAAGCAGAAGTTAAAAGCCTACGGATTGAGGAATTCATAGGAATAGAGGGGGAGAATCTGAAGCATCATTTATCAAACGACTACTCCTTACTCAGCTCAATCTAACGATATTAGTCAAGTGCAGATCCATAAGCCCAAGCTATTTGGGGCAAGGTGATCCTTACCGCTAATGCGATTATCACCAGAATTCCGCATAAGGATTAGGATAACCCTCCATGTGAAACATGAAAAGAATCTCATATACAAATGTTGTGATATGGGGTAGTGTGGCAAGTGTTGAGACACTAAAGCCAAAACAGGTCAATTCAGACCTAATACTGCAGATAGTTTATCCACTGGATATGCAAAGAACAATAGTGCTTATCACATATTGGTGCTAAAGAATGCTGAATTCTTTGAAGATGACTTTTCTTGAGAAGGAAAAAGTAGTAGTTGCTCAAGGTTAACAAGAACCCGCGAGTGCCTGATTGTCTGGACTAGACGTTCCAGATCTATAGGACTCGAAAGTTGCTGACTATCCAGAGCCCAATGCTACAGATCTACAGAACTCAGGAATTCTAGATGTTAAACAGAGACAGAGCAAAAAGAGGGGACAAAGAATTGTTCCAGGCCTTTGGCACGATCCGACCCCGGGCCCGCGACTGGTGCCCTACCTGGGCACCCTTACAGGTATACATCAGAGAATAGTAGCGGAACATACATACATAAACTTAACAAGAAATAAAAAATAGGTTAGCCGATAAGGCTACCTTCCTGGATACATATAAATATGTAAAACCAAAAGCAGTTACCTCCCTTTTTTTTTTTTTTTTTTTTTACAAAGTGACCCACAAGATATGACTACAGACCTCTAAGAGTTTAGACAAATACTATGACGGGACAAGGCCCCGCCGTACCCCTGAATATACATAACCATGATGACAAGCTCCAGAACATTGGAGCCATCTCAAAATGCTGAACCAGGATCCTAAGCCCGCGGATCCACAACTGTGTACCTAAACCTGCGGACATGAACGCAGCCCGGCGGGGTCGATAACAAAAATTTAATATGGAACGAAAATAAGGTACAAGAACAAATCATAATCTGCATAAAAGAATGACAGAGGCAAGTATAAAAGGTAAATACGGATCTCGCCGTGCCATTACCACTCATGAACTTAATTGTACATCATTATCTTTTCCCATTTTCAATAAGAGTTATAGTCAAATTCTTACGTACATACTTAGGAGAAATCATTAAGTTCATTACCATATAACTTACTTATCTTTCATAACATAATACGACCCTTTGTGGAGGGACGCCTATACTGCCCGGCCCAATCTGGAACGCGATAAAGTCACATAAGTCTGCCCATAAAGGTATACTGCATAAAAATAGGAAGCTTATGATCAACTTAGGGTCACCTGCCCATAATATCATTTAGCAATCCTACTCCTGGGACTATTTCACCCGCAAGGGCCGTATGGACTCGCATGAGGTATTTCTCGCATAGACTGTATCCGCCCGCATAGGTCGTGTGGACTCGCATGAGGTATTCCTCGCATAGGACTATTTCACCCGCACATGACTATTTCACCCTCTTAGGCCCTACGGGCCCGCAATGAGCAAATACGTCATGCTCGCATCATGGGTGGCAAATCCATGGAGAGGTATAATGTCTTTGGGGTTTACCCCGCAATCATACTCAGAATGTATAACGTCTTGGGGGTTTACCCCGCATTTATACTCAGGAGGTGTATAACGTCTTGGGGGTTTACCCCACATTTATACTCATAACACTATCCCCAAAGGCTATCATACATAACATAAGCACCACCGTCTTATCATACATAACATAAGCGCTACCGGCTTATCATACATAACAAGCACTACCGGCTTATCATACATAACATAAGCACTACCTGCTTATCATACATAACATAAGCAAGTTAAGAAATCCCCTAACTTCTTATTAACCTTATCTATAAACACTCTTATTTTAGTTTACTTAAGGCACTAACATGTCGTTATAAAATCCGGGAATTAATCCCAAAGTACTACGTACTTCTATTCTTTTAAAAATGACTCTTTTTCATATAAAACCTCCAAGATACTAATAATCGTAGTATCAAGTCATATCTTCTTTTCAAGATAAGTCACAATACCTTTTTAGAAATACATTTATAGGCTTCTAAATCAAGTGACTTCTTTCCTTAAAACCTTAAGCAATTGGTACCTTTAACCCAATTTGCCTTTCTTTATTTCAAGTCATTTCTCTGCTTACATTACTTGGAGAAAACCATTCTTGTAATCTTCTATAAAGTTGTTATAACCAACTTCTCATAAAGTCGTTATAACTCTTTATGTCTTAGACAAATTCATTCCTTTTATAACCAAGAGACTTATACTTTCAAATCAAATTACATAGCTTTCAAAATACTTCAAGTCTTTTAACTTTTAAGAAAACAAGTTTCTTAACTTAGAATATCAAGTCTCTTTAACTTAGAGTATCAAGAAGTCAATACTTTCCAAATCAAGTATTCTATACTTTTTTAAATCAAGTCATTTCTTCATTTAAGAATCAAGTCCCATAACTTGAAAAATAAAGTCTCTTAACCTTTTAAGAATTTAAGGTTCATAGTCTTAAAACTTCATACGTAAACTCTTTAAATTAAGTAACATATACTTTTATGCGTGTGAATAGGTTATACTAGTTTATAACGATCTTATTAAAGCAACCATGATCTAGAAAATGTAATACAATTTTGTCTTATCTTAGCTTCTATGCAGATGGAGAATTCTACTCATTTTAATTTAATTGATTGTCGATACATTTTCTTTTATTAACGTTGCAGTGGCTTGTTCGATACTTATTCTCATTCGTGCAGTAACTTAGCAAAGTCAACTTGATTCCAAATACTTCCTAACGACTCTTACCAACATCCCCCATAAGACTTGGTAAGAACTTAGGATAACTTAGACGTATCTTTTACATAGAGTAAATCAACATACATACCTCTTAACTTCTAAGAGTAGAAGGAAACATGAAATAATACCACACGTATATTCCATACATAGAATCATGTCAAAATAAGGAAGAGGTTCACATACCTCGCGACGATTATCGACAAGTAGCAAAATGCTCCAAAGTACTTAAACCTTGATAGCTATTCCATCCTTCAAGTAGAATACGCTATACTTAGTACTTCAACCTATAATGGTCATAATACGTCCATTAACCTCTAGCTTCAAACGTAGAATATTCTAAGTGCAAAGTCACTAAATTCTACGGAAAATCGGACAACACTTCCTTTGTTTCTACATACATTTCCACCTTTTCAAGGCCCGAAAATCAATAACCAAACGCCACTTTTAAGGCCCAACAATTCAGCTAACCAAAGGGGATTACACGCCTTAACAGGACGTGTAAAATTCTGCCCCACAAATAATATAAAACTGTCAATTCCTTAAGGCACATTTTCGACAAAACACTATCCATAACAATATCAATTTCCTTACAATTCCTTTTTCAATCCAAGTCCTTAGGTCTAACATGTTATATAGTCATAAACAACTTTAACAACTACAATTCCTTCTTTATATAACATGTGACGACTTAAACTAATAATCAAATCGAATTGTAATCTTAAGGGCTAAACATGCTAGTTTTCGGATTAGGGTTCCAATAGCCAATACACTTATCAAACTTCATACTATATACCTCATGCTTGCTAATATTCATAGCTACAACAATAAGTAATCTTAATTACTAAAACGACAAGAATTGTTACCTTTATAAGCCCTTAAAAACTCCAAGATTCAAAGTCGCTCCTTAGCAATTCTTAGCTCCTTTCCTTTACGCTCCAATCCGCTATTTGAAGCCTTTAGAAGTTCACAACCAACTTCTCTTCCATTTCCAATCCAAACTTGTAAAAATGACTTAGGTTTTCGCCTTGCGACTAACGTGAAAACGTCGTTTTTCCGAAATCTTTCTATTGAGATATCCTTACAATACCCTTAGGGACCTTGGGTTAAAGTCTTGTGAATAAAGAACCAAAATTACAAATGTTTTTGTGTGGGAATTGACAAACCCGAGAGCACACATGAAGAACAAGAATGTTGTGATTTTTTCTAAGTGTTGGAGACTTAGTCTTGCACTAGTGTAGTGTATATATAATACAATGTAGGGCTTAGATTATAACAAATGTGAGGCTAGGATGAAGAACACTTGGATAACTAGCCAAGTGGATGTTTCGACAAGTCAACAATCTCAAGCTTGAAGACTTATTCATCTTCAATGGTCAATGACCATTTAACCCTTGTAATTTTCGTCCAAGACCATTGTGGGGGGGGGGGGGGTGCCACGTGTCGCCCTCCCATTCATCCATAAAATTCCGTAACCCTCGTGGGTCCCACAAAACGTAAAATTCCTCGGGTGGGCCCCACGTGACCAAATCCGTAAAAATAAATTTCCATAATGATAATACATTCCATATTCCTCAAGTAATGTATTTTGAGAATATAATTCTCACCAATGAACATTTTTCCTTTCCGACGTTCGGAAGATTTTCCGTCGGAAAGACACTTCTTTCTTTCGTACAAATTTTCAAGTCCTGTGTTCTCACGTCTATTCTCTCTTTCATGTCCCGGAATTTTAGGGTGTAACAGCCTTCTAGCTTATATGGTTGAGTATGAACTATGGACAATTGAGAAGGGATTGTCATCTCCGAAAGCACTGCTTTGGAAAGAAGCTAAAAGGAGAAATAGATTCCATCAGATAAAACCATACATGGGTGATGGTTGATCTTCCTCTGGGAAAAGAACCTTTGGGTTGTAAACGTAGATTGATCTATTGACGAGCATAAGGCCTCGGCTACTTGGACATGTGCTCCTCTGAGAATAGCTTAACATCTAGGGCCACTGCAGTCTTGTGTGACATAGATGTTAAGTCAACCTTCCTATTCAGAGAGTTGGTTTGATGGACTGTTGGGCATCTTCCTGAACTTCCATTATGGTTCTAGAAATATTTACATTTTGGTCCTAGAAGTTTCAGATAAAACAAAAACAATGAATCTGACTACAGAGACATTGATTCAGAAGATAGAAAGCCAACTGTCGGAAAACCAAAAGTCTGAAAGTGGAAGAAGAAAGTAATCTAGAACAACCGGAGGGGTATGTGGTTCTAGGGAAGAGAAGAAAGTCTGTCGACTTATAAAATCTCTGTGCGGGCTGAAACATGCCCCGAAGCAATGGCACAAAAACCTTGATAATACCCTACTATCGAAGGGGTTCTCCATTAAAGAGTGTGACAAATGTGTCTACATGAAAATGTAATTTTAACTTGTTTATGATATGCCTTTACGTAGACTACATGTTGATCACAAAGAGTAATCCTAGTTTGATCCTAGAAGTATGTTGAAATAATATCTCGACATGAATGATATGGACATTACAGATGACATCTTAGGAATTGGGAATTCCAAGACATCTAACAGACTGGTCTAAACCAAACTCACTTGTGAGATGTTTTGACAGTCTCGTTGAAGTCACATATGGATATGAATCATAGAATTGAGTGTAATCATGGTGCACCCATATATTAGGAGCGATAGACGTAGGTCACATGTAGTTCAATGGATTTTACACACTACAACTGACCTGATAACGGCTCATAAAGAAGATCGGTTGAACTAAGGTTCACTAGTAACGATAGATAGAAGGCTTTAAATGAGATGTGACGACATCTGAATTATTCGCTTATATATGGATTATGGTATTCTGGTGTCTAGCGGTTCTGAGAGAACATAGTGATGCAAACTAGATATCAGATTTGAAGAACACCAATGCCAAAAGTGGATGTGCATGGTGTGTCTTTTGAAAATCCTCTAAGCAAACTTGCATCGGCTGATTCGTGATGGAATCAGAGTTTATTGCTTTGTACAAAGCATGATGAGAAGTTGAGTAACTTCACGACCTCTTAGAGGATGTTCCTTATCAGGAGTAACTCGTGCCTTCATCAGTTATACACTGAAGTGCACGGATGACGGCGTCTGGACATATCTGTCGCAGACATAAGACCGTATGGCAGTTGATCGGGTGACACATCTTTGATTACTGAATCAAATGATATATCAGACCCTTTCATTAAGGAATTACCCTAGGATCAAGAGTTCTGTCGGTCTAGTAGAATGGGCTTAAAACCAAAACTATACGAACTGATATGGTGGATACCCAACCTGATGGACTAGAGATCCCAGGAATTAGGTTCAATGGGAAAACTAAGTCGTAAAAGTTCCACGGAGCGCTTCGGTGGAAGCAAGAGCACTTCAGATAATGTTTCTACATAGAAACATGAATCCAAGGCCGTTCCCTAGATAGACATTAAGTGCTACATGCAGAGTGGGTAAAGGTTAAGCTTCCAAAACATTTGATGATCCTCAATAGTTGAGGTTAGGTTTTGTCACGACCCGACCCCGGGACCGCGACTGGTGCCCTACCTGGGCACCCTTACAGGTAAACATCAGAGAAAATCAGCGGAACATACACGAAACTTAAAAAAAAACATCGTAAGTAAAACAACAGGTTAGCCGATAGGGCTACCTTCCTGAACATATATAAAAACAACCGAAGTAGTTGCCTCCTTTCTTTTTACAAACTGACCCACAATATGTGACTACAGACCTCTAAGAGTTTTAACAACCATCGTATGACGGGCCCCGCCATACCCGAATGAACATAAACGTGACAACTCCGAACACCGGAGCCATCTCAACTCGCAACCGGATCCTAAGCTCATGGATCCACAATCGTGTACCTAAACTGCGGCATGAACGCAGCTTCGGCGGGGTCGCATAACAAAAATTTAATATGGAATGAATATAACGTCAAAGAAACAAATCATAATCGCATAAAAGAATGACAAGGACAAGTATAAAAATACATACGGATCCCGCCGTGTCATTACCACTTATGAACTTAATCGTACCTTATTATCCTTTCCATTCCCAACAAAAGTTATAGTCACATTCTTACGCATTATTAGAAAAAGAATCATTAAGTTCATTACCATATAACTTACTTATCTTTCATAACATAGTCCGCCCACTACGGAGGGACACATATACTAACCGCCCAACTGGGACGCGATCAAGTCACACTAATATCAAAGCATGCCCGTGGAATCCCCATCACCGCAATGACTATTAGTGTAAAATATAACCACGTGACGCGCGTGGCATCCCACCTCACCGCCGGCGCATACATACACAATACATATATATATATCCCGCCTGTGGAATCCCACATCACCGCCGATCCAGGTATAATAATACACCAATAGGCATACATGAACACCAAGTCCCACCGGTGGTATAAATACCTGTGGGTCTACCCTCACTTATACTCTTACCCCGGGAGAAGGTGGTAAAGCGGTGGTATAGCATCTTGGGTCTACCTCACTTATACTCTTACCTCGGAGAAGGTGGTATAACGTCTTGGGCTTGCCTCATTTATACTCTTACCCTATCTCGACCGGTCGTCAAACAACACATAAAGCGGTGGTACATGGCCTGGGGGTTTACCCTCACTTATACTCTTACCCGGAGGAGGTGGTATAACGTCTGGGCTTGCCTCATTTATACTCTTACCCTATCTCGACCGACCATCAAACAAGACATAAGAACTACCATGTCTTTTATAAAATCCGAATTTAACCCAAGTGCTACAAATAACTAAGATACCCGTGGAATCCCACATCATCGCGCAGACGCCCAAGTAACTTATAACAAAACAATGCCCTCCAACCGAGAGTCGCGGATCGTAATAAAACATAATACTTGCACTCAAAGGCTATCACCAAGACACACAAAGCTAATTCTCAATTAACAAGCCAAAGTACTTATCGGGCACAAATAGAATAATTCTCATTTAACAAGCCAAAGTACTTATCGGCACAAATAGAATAATTCTCATTTAACAAGCCAAAGTACTAATCAAGGCATCACATAGAATTATTCTCAATTAAACAGCCAAAGTACTACGACGCACATTCTTTCAAAAGACTCCTTTCCAAATAAAACTTCCCGATACTAACAACCGTAGTATCAAGTCCTATTCACCTTTCAAGACACGCCACAATACCTTTTAGAAAATACAATTACCGCTTCTAAATCAAGTGACTTCCTTATTTAAAACCTTAAGCAATTGGTACCTTTAAAACAATTTGCCCTTCCTTAACACAAGTTATTTCTTTGCTTACTCTATTAGAGAAAACCATTCTCTTAACCTTCCATAAAGCCGTTATAACCGACTTCCCATAAAGCCGTTATAACCCTTTATGGTTTAGACCAACACGTTCATTTTATAACCAAGAGACTTCTACTTTTTGAAACCAAGTATTAAATACTTTCAAATAAATTCTCATAACTTTCAAAAATACAAATAGTCTCTTAACCCTTAGAAAACAAGTGACTCCTTTTATTATAAAACCTTAGGCAATTAATGCCTTAAAACAAGTGGCCTTTTCACTAAAATCAAATCACTTATCTTTCCATAAAGCAAATATAACTAACTTCCCATAAAGCCGTTATATTCACTTTATACCTTAGCCCAAAAACAATTTCCTATCCAAGGGACTTATACGTTTAAAACGGAACAAGTATCACATACTTTAAAACTCTTCAAGTCCCTTAACTTTAATAACACTTAAGACATCCTTTATACTTTCAAAGAAGTGAGTTAATCTACCAACTCACCCTACTTGGCTATTCACAAACTAGTAAAGGATATCAAGGTGTCAGACGTCACCGTACTACATAATGCAACTAGTCATGCTCAAAGATAGGAAAAGTTCTACATAGAGTAGATCACACAACTACCTCTTAACTTCTAAGAGTAACAAGAAACATGAAATGATACCACCGGTATATTCCATACATAGAATCATGCCAAAGGAAGGAAGAGGTTCACATACCTCGCGACGATTGTCGACAAATAGCAAAATGCTCCAAAGTACTCCAACCTTGATAGCTATTCCACTCTCCAAGTAGGATACGCTATACTTAGTACTTCAACCTATAATTGTCACAATATGTCCATTAACCTTTCACTTCCAACGTAGAATATTTTAGGTGCTAAGTCGCTAAATTCTACGGAAAATTGGACAACACCTCCTTTGTTTCTACTCACTTTGCCACCTTTTTCAAGGCCGAATACAATAACCAAACAACCCCAATTGGCTCACAACAATATATAAGGTATTCTAATACAATGAATAACTAAACAGCCCCAATTGGCTCACAATTTAGAAAGTAGTCCAATACAAATGAATAATAAACTAAAAGTCCAAATTCGGCCACCTTGAGTTCAACCATACCAATTCTTATCAAATTTCCATTTCAACCCAAATTGGTAGCATAACATGATATCAAGTCGCATTTGATTATAACAATCCATAATCTCTAAGTAGGTAACATGCGACGATTTCTAATAAACGACCAATTAGTAATCCAATTTTCAAGTGGCTTATATAACATTTCGAATTTAGCTACAAGCACTCCATAATACTTATAAACTTCTACATATCAACTTCATGCTATCAACATGTAAAGCTAACAACACAAAATAAATATATAACCTTGTAACATCTTAAAGGACAAGATTATACCTTAACGATTCTCAATCCAATCTTCAAATCCAAGTCGTTCCTTAGCAACTTAGAGACTCTCCAAGATACTTCAATCCACTGAGACCCTTAGAACCACACCAACAACTTTCCTTCAACTTACAATCCAAAACCTAGAAAGCCACTAGGTTTTCACTTTGTACTAATACGAAAACTCTCTTTTTCCGGATTTTTCTATTGAGATACACTTACATAACACTCATGAACCTTGGTTTAAAATGGGATCTAAAAGAACAAGGAACAAAGATTTTTCTTATTTCTTGTTGGTGAAGCCGAGAGCTCACTAGTTTGCTCATCTAATTTCTTGCAAATTTTGGCTAAGTGTGGGACTAGTTTCACTACTAGTATACATATATAACATAATGGAGGTTAAGATAGGAACAATTGGGTGGTTTGGATGATCTCTCATTAAATATCAAGCCTTGGGCCCTTGACCAAGTCAACATTCTCATGCTACACAAGTTGCAAGACTTGTCTTGCAACAAAGGTCCAATGACTCCCTTGCCCTTGCACATTTCGACCAAGGCATCACATAAGGGGGGGTGACACGTGTCGCCCTCCAGTTCGTCATAGCAATACGTTTTCCGACAATTTCATAATTAGATAAAATTTTACAAGTCTCATATCTTGATACCTCGAGTTCTTACGCACGTTCTAAACATGTCCCGTAATTACGGGTGTAACATTCTTCCCCCATTAGAAACATTCGTCCTCGAATGTTCTTTCGGAGTCAAACTTATAATTAGCGACATAGTTCCCTTTCACAACCCCGACATACCAACAATGCCACACATGGTCCTAATACCTTGTACACGCATACCCGTCCATCACAAGCCCAAAAGAGGTTACCTTTTCGTACTTCCAACTCCTTCTAACATACATACATAACTTCCATACCTATTCTGGCCTCTAATCTTTGGAGTCACTCTATGAAACAATATAAGGTCATTTCCGGCCATGACTGGTTCGGTGGAACGCGCCCACGAACCCGTAAAACAATTAACTAAACTTGGCCTTGCGCTCGTGACTGCCATGTAGCGGAACTACTACCAACTGATCCCACTCCATTCCAGCCATGGGGAGACCCGTGAATAGTCCTCAACCCACTGGCCGCACTTAACTCTTATCCTCGGTCCGACTTAAAATCTTATTGCAGAGAAAACCTTATATACCTAAGGTCTCAAGAAGAATCAATATTCTTATGCTCGCAATTTCCATGCTCCACGCCTACCTTACCAGTCCCCCAGTAACCGGGTACAAAAACATCTCATAAAACCATAACCATGTTGTCTCGATCACAACAACCATTACTTACTCTATCCAGACCTCATCCGTATAATTCTCTTAAGCTTACTACGCAGCCTTAATCTATTAACATGACATTAGTTAGTTCCTTAACATGGCTTCTAAGGGTTCACTACCCTATCAGATGACTCATCCTTTCCCAATTACCTTAAATAAAACATAAGACCTTGGCGAAAATTCATTAACTATTCCATACCTTCCTGATCTAGTTAGTCTTTACGATTCCTCGGTAATCTAAAATCATTCTAGGCAACACGCGTCCGACACTCAGACATAACTCCGTATAGATGTATATCACTATACCAACTATACTACAATCATTACCAACCCGATACGCAATCCACATAGTCCTTCGTCATCACGCTTTCTCAGAAATGCAATCAACATAACTCGTTAGGGAGGAACGACTTAACAACACAACTTTCATCGCACGATCTCGAGTGAGAAGAATGAAAACCAATCCTAAATGTCCTGCGACCTCCGATTATAGATGTGGTGCACAACACACCGATAATCAAGACTCTACTAGACACGTCGTAGACACTTTCCGAGGACTAAGCGCTCGATACCACTTTTGTCACGACCCGACCGGGATCGCGATCGTGCCCTACCCGCACCGCTACAGTAAACATCGAGAAAATCAGCGAACATACACGAAACTTTAAAAAACATCGTAAGTAAACAACAAAGTTAGCCGATGTGGCTACCTTCCGAACATATATAAAAACAACCAAGCGCTTCCTTTCTTTGTACAAACTGACCCACAATATGTGACTACATACCTCTAAGAGTTTTAACAACCACTGTGGCGGGACAGGGCCCCGCCATACCCCTGAAGGAACATAAACGTGACAACTCGGAACACCGAGCTATCTCAACTCACAACCGGATCCTAAGCTCGCGGATCCACAATCGTACCTAAACTCGCGGCATGAACGCACTTCCGGGTCGATAACAGTACCGAATATGGAATGTAATATAACGTCTGATAAACAAATCATAAGCGTACAAAAGAATGACAAGGACAAGTATAAAAATACATACGGATCCCGCCGTGTCATTACCACTTATGAATTTAATCGCACCTTATTATCCTTTCCATTCCCAACAAAAGTTATAGTCACATTCTTACGACATTATTAGAAAAAGAATCATTAAGTTCATTACCATATAACTTACTTATCTTTCATAACATAGTCCGCCCACTACGGAGGGACACATATACTACCCGGCCCAATCTGGGACGCGATCAAGTCACACTAATATCAAAGCATGCCCGTGGAATCCCACATCATCGCCGATACTATTAGTGTAAAATATAACCATGTGACGCGCCTGGCATCCCACCTCATCGTTTGCATACATACACAATACATATATATATATCCCCGCGTGGAATCCCACATCACCGCCGACACCAGTGGTATAATAATACACCAATAGCATACATGAACACCAAGTCCCACCTGTGGTATAGCGTCTGGGGTCTACCCTCACTTATACTCTTACCCCGGGAGAAGGTGGTAAAGCGGTGGTATAGCATCTTGGGTCTACCCTCACTTATACTCTTACCCCGGAGAAGGTGGTATAACGTCTGGGCTTGCCTCATTTATACTCTTACCCTATCTCGACTGGCCACAAACAACACATAAAGCGGTGTGGTACAGTCTTGGGGTTTACCCTCACTTATACTCTTACCCCGGGATGAGGTGGTATAACGTCTTGGGGCTTGCCTCATTTATACTCTTACCCTATCTCGTGAGCCATCAAACAAGACATAAGCACTACCATGTCTTTTATAAAATCCGAATTTAACCCAAGTGCTACAAATAACTAAGATACCCGTGGAATCCCACATCACCGCTTGACGTCCAAGTAACTTATAACAAAACGATGCCTCCAACCGAGAGTCGCGGATCGTAATAAAACATAATACTTGCACTCAAAGGCTATCACCCGACACACAAAGCTAATTCTCAATTAACAAGCCAAGGTACTTATCAGGGCACAAATAGAATAATTCTCATTTAACAAGCCAAAGTACTTATCGGGTCACAAATAGAATAATTCTCATTTAACAAGCCAAAGTACTAATCAAGGCATCACATAGAATTATTCTCAATTAAACAGCCAAAGTATCACAGACGTACATTCTTTTCAAAAGACTCCTTTCAAAAAAAAACTTCCCCGAAACTAACAACCGAAGTATCAAGTCCGATCCACCTGTCAAGACACGCCACAATACCTTTTAGAAAATACAATTACCGCTTCTAAATCAAGTGACTTCCTTATTTAAAACCTTAAGCAATTGGTACCTTTAAAACAATATGCCCTTCCTTAACACAAGTTATTTCTTTGCTTACTCTATTAGAGAAAACCATTCTCTTAACCTTCCATAAAGCCGTTATAACCGACTTCCCATAAAGCCGTTATAACCCTTTATGGTTTAGACCAACACGTTCATTTTATAACCAAGAGACTTCTACTTTTGAAACCAAGTATTAAATACTTTCAAATAAATTCTCATAACTTTCAAAAATACAAATAGTCTCTTAACCCTTAGAAAACAAGTGACTCCTTTTATTATAAAACCTTAGGCAATTAATGCCTTAAAACAAGTGGCCTTTTCACTAAAATCAAATCACTTATCTTTCCATAAAGCAAATATAACTAACTTCCCATAAAGCCGTTATATTCACTTTATACCTTAGCCCAAAACAATTTCTATCCAAGGACTTATACGTTTAAGCGGAACAAGTATCACATACTTTAAAACTCTTCAAGTCCCTTAACTTTAATAACACTTAAGACATCCTTTATACTTTCAAAGAAGTGAGTTAATCTCCCAACTCACCCGACTTGGCTATTCACAAACTAGTAAAGGATATCAAGGTGTTGTACGTCTACCGTACTACATACGTGCAACTAGTCATGCTCAAAGATAGGAAAAGTTCTACATAGAGTAGATCACACAACTACCTCTTAACTTCTAAGAGTAACAGGAAACATGAAATGATACCACCGGTATATTCCATATATAGAATCATGCCAAAGGAAGGAAGAGGTTCACATACCTCGCGACGATTGTCGACAAATAGCAAAATGCTCCAAAGTACTCCAACCTTGATAGCTATTCCACTCTCCAAGTAGGATACGCTATACTTAGTACTTCAACCTATAATGGTCACAATATGTCCATTAACCTTTCACTTCTAACGTAGAATATTTTAGGTGCTAAGTCGCTAAATTCTACGGAAAATCAGACAACACCTCCTTTGTTTCTACTCACTTTGCCACCTTTTTTAAGGCCGAATACAATAACCAAACAGCCCCAATTGGCTCACAACAATATAGAAGGTATTCCAATACAATGAATAACTAAACAACCCCAATTGGCTCACAATTTAGAAAGTAGTCCAATACAAATGAATAACAAACTAAAAGTCCAAATTCGGCCACCTTGAGTTCAACCATACCAATTCTTATCAAATTTCCATTTCAACCCAAATTGGTAGCATAACATGATATCAAGTCGCATTTGATTATAACAATCCATAATCTCTAAGTAGGTAACATTCGATTTATTTCTAATAAGCGACCAATTAGTAATCCAATTTTCAAGTGGCTTATATAACATTTCGAATTTAGCTACAAGCACTCCATAATACTTATAAACTTCTACATATCAACTTCATGCTATCAACATGTAAAGCTAACAACACAAAATAAATATATAACCTTGTAACATCTTAAAGGACAAGATTATACCTTAACGATTCTCAATCCAATCTTCAACCAAGTCGTTCCTTAGCAACTTAGAGACTCTCCAAGATACTTCAATCCGCTACTTGAGACCCTTAGAACCACACCAACAACTTTCCTTCAACTTACAATCCAAAACCTAGAAAGCCACTAGGTTTTCACTTTGCGACTAATACGAAAACTCTCTTTTTCCGGGATTTTTCTATTGAGATACACTTACATAACACTCATGAACCTTGGTTTAAAATGGGGATCTAAAAGAACAAGGAACAAAGATTTTTCTTATTTCTTGTTGGTGAAGCCGAGAGCTCACTAGTTTGCTCATCCAATTTCTTGCAAATTTTGGCTAAGTGTGGGACTAGTTTCACTACTAGTATACATATATAACATAATGGAGGGTTAAGATAGGAACAATTGGGTGGTTTGGATGATCTCTCATTAAATATCAAGCCTTGTGGGCCCTTGACCAAGTCAACATTCTCATGCTACACAAGTTGCAAGACTTGTCTTGCAACAAAGGTTCAATGACTCCCTTTGTTACACCCCGAAATTTCAGGACATGTTTTAAGAACGTAAGTAAGAACTCACAAATGTAAAGATTTGAGACTTGTAGAAAAATTTATCGGAAATTATGGAATTGTCGGAAAATGTATTATTGTAACGAATGGGAGGGTGACACGTGTCACCCCCCTCATGTGAAGCCTTGGTCGAATTGTGCAAGGGCATAAAGGTCATTGGACCTTTGTTGCAAGACTAGTCTTGCAACTTGTGTAGCTTGAGAAGGTTGACTAAGTCTTGGTCAATAAGTCTTGATATTTAGCAAGACTACATCCCAACCAACCATTTGTTTGTATCCAAACCCTCCAAGGTGCTACATATACTACTACTAGTAAAGGGAGAGCTTAACACTTAGAATAATTTTACACAAAATTGAAGAACATAGGCTACATGCTCTAGCGTTCCAAAAAAAAAAAAAGAGAAAAATCTTTGTTTGTGATCCATTTAGCTCCCCACTTTAAACCAAGGTTCTTATGTGTATTATAAGCAAGTCTCAATAGAAACATCTTGGAAAAAGATTGTTTTCGGGTTAGTCGCAAACGAAAACCTAAGGGTCTTTCTAGGTTTTGTTTGGAAATTTGAAGGTTAATTATTGGTGTTGTTCAAAGGGCTCAACAAGCGGATTGAAGTGGCTTGGAGAGGTTCTAGACTACTAAGGAGCGATTTCGATTGGAGTCGATTAGGTCTCTTTGAGGTATAATCTTGTTTTTTGAAAGTATTACAAGAATAGCTAGTTTATTGTTGTTAGCTTTGCATGTTACTAGCATGAAGTTGTTATATTGAAGTTATACGAATAATGGATTGATCATAGCCTTGGAAATCCGAAATGTAAAATAAGCCATGACTAAGTTGAATTACAATTTAATCGTTGTTAGAACCGTCGCATGTCATTGACTTAAGGATTATGGTTATAATAATCAAATGCGACTTGTTATCATGTTATGCTACAAATTTTGGGTTGGAATATTGATTGTGAGCCAATTGGGGCTGTTTAGTTAGTCATTTGCATTGGACTACCTGCTATATTGATTGTGAGCCAATTGGGGCTGTTTAGTTAGTCATTTGCATTGGACTACCTGCTATATTGATTGTGAGCCAATTGGGGCTGTTTAGTTAGTCATTTGCATTGGATTATCTTTTATATTGTTGTGAGCCAATTGGGGCTGTTTGGTTATTGTATTTCCGGCCTTGAAAGAGGTGGCAAAGTGAGTAAATACAAAGGAGGTGCTGTCCGATTTTCCGTAGAATATAGGGACTTAACACTTATGATATTCTACGATTGAAGTAAGGCCTAAATAGACGTATTATGAACATTATAGGTTGACATACTACGGGCGGGACTTTGTACTTGGCAAGTGGTTTGACCCGACGAGGTATGTAGAACTTTTCCTATCCTTTGAGCATGACTAGTTTCACGTATATAGTACGGTAGACGTACAAGACTTTGACATTCTTTACTTGTTTTACGAAAATGCCAAGTCGGGTGAGTTAGGAGATTTAACTCACTTCTTTGAGAATATTAAAGATGTCTTAAGTCTTGTTAAAGATAAGGGGGCTTGAAGAATTTTAAAGTATGTAATACTTGTGTCGCTTTAAAACGTATAAGTCCTCGATAGAAATTGTACATGACTAAGGCATAAAGTGAATATAACGACTTTATGGGGAGTTGGTTATATTGACTTTATGGAAAGATAAATGACTCGATTTAATGGAAGGCAATTCGATTTTAAGGCATCAATTGCCTAAGGTTTTATAAGATACGAGTCACTTGATTTAGAAGCCATATTTTATTTCTAAAAGTATTGTGACTTGTCTTGAAAAGAAATTGTCGCTTGATACTACTATGAGTATCTTGGAAGTTTTATAATGAAATGAGTCATTTTAAAAGAATAGAAGTACGTAGTACTTTGGGTTAAATTCCCGGATTTTCATAAAGACATGTTAGTGCCTTAAGTAAACTAAAATGAGAGTGTATATGAACAAGAATAGTAAGAAGTTAGGGGATTTCTTAACTTGCTTATATATTGTATGATAAGCCGATAGAGCTTATGTTATGTGTGATAGCCGTATTTGGGCTAGTGATATATTATTCGTTGCGGGGTCATTCCCCGGGATTGTGGCATTGTATATTCCCGTGGATTTGCTAACCACGATGCGAGGAATACCTCATGCAAGTCCGTAAGGGCTTATGCGGGTGAAATAGTCCCACGCGCGTGGTCCAGCCTATGCGAGGAATACCTCATGCGAGTCCGTAAGGGCTTATGCGGGTGAAATAGTCCCATGCGAGGAATACCTCACGCAGGTCCACTGGACCTATGCGGGTGAAATAGTCCCAGGAGTAGGATTCCAATCCTATTTTTTTCGTTGTAAGTATACACCTATTTATACTCTCATTATTAGTAAGGCACTGTGTACTGTAATTTTGTCATCATACATGTCTCCGGCTTTCTTTTAAACTTATGTTGTAATTACAGTACTTTCCAGTTTTACATACTTAGTACATATTGTGTAATCGACCCTTCCTGGGCTGCGTTCATGCCGCAGAAAGTGGTAAGGTGTCATGATCCACACTCTTAGATCACTTATCGACGCCTAAGCTCCATTCTCGGAGGCTTGTCTTTCTTTTGGTACGCTCTTCCCCGATGTTGTAGATTATGTACATTCGTGGTATGGCGGGCCCCGTCCCGCCACGCTTGTTATTCCTAGAGGTCCAGATTCACATATGTGGTTGGGCTATAAGAACCGAGTTGTAAAGTTGTACTTTTGACTTTGTTTATATTATGGAAGCGCCTTTACTTCCAGCCTGTCTTGCATATTATTTACACATGTGTTTATGTTGTGTATGGTCCGCTGCTATTCTCTGAAGTATACATGCACGGTGCCCGTGTAGGGCACGATCCGCGCCCGGTCGGTCGTGACAAAAGTGGTATCGAGCGCTTAGTCCTCTGAAAGTGTCTACGCACCGTGTTCAGTAGAGTCTTGATTATCGGTGTGTTGTGCACCACATCTATAATCGTGAGGTCGCAGGACATTTAGGATTGGTTTCATTCTTCTCTCTCTGAGATCGTGCATTAGAGCTGTCTTATTAGGTTGAATCCTCTCTGACCTCTTCTTATGAAACAGCTATGCCTCCACGGAAAGCTACCAGGGCCCAGAAGGGCAAGGCAGCAGCAGGAGCTGCTAGCGGTACTCAGAGGGTCACACGGGCTCAGGCACAGACTATGCCTGAGGTAGTAGGCGGGTCGTTGAGTTCAACCACGCCAACAGACAGAGAGCCGAGAGCGGCAGAGCTCCAGAGGTTCCGTGCACTGCACCTCCGCCTCACCACCACTGAGTATAGAGACTACGGGGAGCAGATTCGGTTATTGACCAGTATAGTAGTCGGCAAGCGACAGTGAGCAGCACCACCCTAGAGCCGATGGGCCATGGATTAGGGATTTTACGGGATGTAATCCACGAGTTTTATGGTTCAAGGTCCGACGAGGATCCGCAGGAGTTCGCTCGATGATACAATGACCATGCAGTTCTTAGGGCTTCAGAGACAGAGTTCTGTTACACTAGCCTCTTACCACAGCGCGATATTGCGTTGAACTGGTTTGAGTCGTGGTTGCTTTCGAGAGGTGATGATGCTCTTCCAGCTGTTTGGGAGGAGTTTACAGAGGCCTTTATGGATCACTTTTTGCCTCCCGAGATGAGGAGGGCCCGAGTAGACAGATTTTTGACCTTGCGGCAGAACGGGAGGACCGTTAGGGAGTACAGCCTGGAGTTTGACTCCTTGGCCAGGCATGCACAGACTATCGTAGCGAGCATGGCGGATAGAGTGCATCGTTATGTGATGGGGCTAGACCGTCATATGATTACAGCATGCTTGGGGGTGGCTCTTCAGCCCGGTATGGACATTGCTAGGATGCAGGCCTATGCACAGGGGATAGAGGATAGAGAGAGGGAGGACCAGGTTGACGCAGGCCAGCCCAAGAGGCCAGACATCGTGGTCTCGTGGCGCTTCGAGGCGACAGCTCGCAGCAGACTGGTCCACTTTCCGGCCAAAGACAGAGTGCTCGTCACGGTTTTCTCGCGAGAGGTCCGATCGCAGGGTCGGGCCGTGAGCGGTCGTGGCTCCGTGTCTTGGGGTTCGAGCGTAGATTCTCGCCGATCGAGACCACCCACACCTCGGTGTGCTCGATGCGGTAGATCTCACCCAGGCGAGTGTCGTGTTCCTGCAGGAGGTTGTTACTCTTGTGGCCAGATGGGCCATTTGAAGAGAGATTGTCCGTCTAGAGGCAGCATGGGTGGTACAAAGACACCGACGGATCGCTTTGGCCGGGTCTTCTTCTCCTTCAGGTTATACGCCCGAGGCGTGGTACTCACGACAGCAGGCCGCGGTAGAGGTCGTGGTGGTGGTTCCAGTTCTAGCGGTCCCCAGAACCGCATATATTCTTCTAGCCACCGCCAGATCGTGAGGCTTCCGCGACGCCGCAGTACATTACCGATTTCAGTGTGATGTTTATGCATTGATAGATCCGTGTTCTACCTTGTCCTATGTGTCCCCTCTTATGCGGGTAGAATCGGATAGAGCCGTGTCGATAGAGCCGCTTTGAGGTAGCTACGCGTGGGTGATCTTGTTAGCCGGCGGGTGTATAGAGGTTGTCCAGATTTATTTACGTCGCCGACTTGCGGACTTGATAGAGTGGAGATGACGATTTTGATGTCATTATGGGTATGGATCGTTGGCTTCTTGTTATGCCAACGTTGACCGTAGAGACAGTTGGTTCGGTTCAGTTTCTGGCGAGCGATTATCGAGCGAGGGGCAACACAAAGATCGCCGGCGGGTAGGTTTATTTCTTACCTCAAGGCTAGGAAGATGGTGCGAATGGGTTACATCTATCATCCGTTCGGGTATTTGATACGCAGGTGAAGTGCGATTCTTGATCGCCGCTGGTTAGGGAGTTTCGGATGTGTTCCCGCATGATCTTCCGTATCCTCCCGAGAGGAGATCGAGTTTTGTATTGACACGTTGCGACACTCGACCTATTTCCATTCCGCCATACGTGATGGCACCGCCGAGTTGAGGAGTGAAGGACCACCAAAGATTTCTTTGGAGAAAGGCTTTATCAGGCCTAGTGTATCTCCCTGGGGAGCGCCGGTATTGTTTGTAAAGAAGAAGGATGGGACGCCGATGCATGTGTTGACTACAGCACTGAATAAGGTAACCATTAAGAATAGGTACCCTCCCCGTGATTGATGATTTGTTTGACGATTGCAGGTGCGAGGTGGTTCTCAAAGATAGACCTGCGGTCTGGTTATCATCAGGTTCGAGTTCGAGAGGCAGATATCCCAAAGACTGCATTCAGGACCCGGTATGGGCACTATGAGTTCA
Organism: Przewalskia tangutica; assembly: GCA_029844215.1. Lineage (NCBI taxonomy): Eukaryota > Viridiplantae > Streptophyta > Magnoliopsida > Solanales > Solanaceae > Przewalskia > Przewalskia tangutica. Next base: position 134,005,725 of record CM056718.1, on the reverse strand, counting down.
GGGTTATGTCTTTCGGTTTGACCAACGCCCAGCCGTATTTATGGATTTGATGAACCGTGTTCAAGCCATTTTGGATACATTTGTGATAGTATTCATCGATGACATCCTGATTTATTCGCGGACAGAGCAGGAGCATACAGACCACTTGAGGACGGTACTTGGGGTTCTCCGGAACCGGCATTTATTCGCCAAGTTCTCCAAGTGTGAGTTTTGGTTGGCCTCAGTGGCATTCCTGGGGCATATTGTTGGGGCTGATGGTGTTCGCGTGGATACGGCTAAGATTGAGGCAGTCAAGTCTTGGCCAAGACCTACTACTCCGACCGAGGTGCGCAGTTTCTTAGGGCTGGCAGGGTATTATCGTAGGTTTGTAGAGCGCTTGCTTCGATTTCAGACCGCTGACTAGGTCGACTCGAGCGCACCAAGTTCCAGGACGAGGCTTGCGAAGGGTTTCCATTCTTTGAAGGAAAGGTTGACTACACCCGATTCTACTCTTCCGGAGGTTAGATGGGCACGTGATCTATTGTGATGCCCTGCATCGGGCCAGGGTGTGTTCTCACGCAAAGACGGCAAGGTTATAGCCTATGCTTCCCGATTCACGGAAGCATGAGAGGAATTACCCTACCCATGACTTAGAGTTGGCCGCAGTTATACATGCCTTGAAGATTTGGAGACACTATTTGTACGGGGTTCATGTGGATATTTATACAGACCACAAGAGCCTCCAGTATATCTTCAGGCAGAGGGAGCTGAATTTGAGACAGAGACGGTGGTTAGAGTTGTTGAAAGATTATGATGTTGATATTCTCTACCATCCGGGGAAAGCCAACGTAGTTGCTGATGCCTTGAGTCGTAGATCGATGGGGAGCCTATCGCAGGTGCGCCAGAGAGACAGGACATGCTCCGTCAGATCCACCAGTTAGCGAGCCTTGGGGTTCGATTGATCGATACCGACGATAGTGGGGTACGGGTTCGTGAGGTTGCCGAGTCTTCCATCATTGATGAGGTGAAGATGCGACAGTTTGAGGACCCAGTGTTGGTACGGTATCGAGATGCAGCTCTTCGGGAGGAGAAGAGTCTATTCGAGGTAGCGCCTGATAAGCCTTGAGATTTGAGGGCGGCCAGGTGTTCCCGATGGCGGTGGCTCCGACAAAGAGATTCTCGGGGAGGCACACGCTTCGATATTCTATTCATCCGGGTCGACCAAGATGTACCATGACCTCGTGTTTGTATTGGTGGGATGGCACAAGAGGACGTGGCGAGTTTTGTTGCCTGATGTCCTAATTGCCGCAGGTCAAGGTCGAGCACGAGGCCCATGGATTATTGCTATCGAGATTCCGACTTGGAAGTGGAGATGATCAACATGGACTTTGTTACAGGATTACCTCGCACTCGGAGGAAGTGCGACTCCATTTGGGTTATTGTTGACAGTCGACGAAATCAGCCCATTTCCTTCCATCAGACGACGTTTACCGAGGACTATGCCAGATTGTACATCAGGGAGATTGTGAGGCTGCACGGTGTCCCAGTGTCGATTATATCTGATAGGGGAGTCCAGTTTACAGCTAACTTCTGGAGGTCTTTCCAGAAGGGTTTGGGGACACAGGTGAGTCTCAAAGACAAAGATTTCATCCCAGATCGACGCGGCAGCAGAGCGTACTATCCGCATACACGAGGATATCCGCGAGCTGCGCGTGATTGATTTGATGGTAGCTGGGAGGATCATTTGCCTCTTGTGGAGTTTGCTTATAATAACAGCTACCATTCCAGTATACAGATGGCGCCATACGAGGCTTTATATGGGCGGAAATGTAGATCGCCGATTGGTTGGTTCGACGTGGGCGAGGTACAGTTGGTTGGCCCAGACTTGGTACAGCAGGCTGTGGATAAGGTGAAGCTTATCCAGGAGAGACTGTTAGCAGCTCAGAGTCGGCAGAAGTCTTATGCGGATAATCGGCGTCGGCATTTGGAGTTTCAGGTAGACGATTGGGTCTTCTTGAAGGTGTCACCCATGGCGGTGTGATGAGATTTGTAAGAAGAAACTCAGCCCAAGGTACATTGGGCCCTACCAGATCGTCCGTAGAGTGGGACAGGTTGCTTATGAGTTGGATCTGCCATCAGAGTTAGAGGCGGTACATCCGGTCTTCCATGTTTCTATGTTGCGGAAGTGTGTCGGTGATCCAGCGAGAGTTTTCCCTACTAGTGAGGTCCAGGTGACAGAGGGGTTATCGTATGAGGAGAGTCCCATAGCGATACTCGATCGCCAGGTCAGGCGACTGCGGACCAAGGATGTAGCTTCCTGTGGAGAAATGATAACCGGGAGGAGATGACTTGGGAAGCGGAGGAGGACATGTTGAGGAGGTATCCTCACTTATTTCCTATACCTTCAGGTATTTCATTTTCCCTTACTGGTCAGGTGTTAATTGAAGCGTTTCTTTTGCTTAAATGCTTTTAAGTGGCCATGAGTGGCATTTTTGGTATGTCGGGGTAGTGAAAGGAAACTATGTCGCTATTTAAGTTTGACTCCGAAAGAACATTCGGGGACGAATGTTTCTAAGGGGGGAAGAATGTTACACCCCGAAATTTCAGGACATGTTTTAAGAACGTAAGTAAGAACTCACAAATGTAAAGATTTGAGACTTGTAGAAAAATTTATCGGAAATTATGGAATTGTCGGAAAATGTATTATTGTAACGAATGGGAGGGTGACACGTGTCACCCCCCTCATGTGAAGCCTTGGTCGAATTGTGCAAGGGCATAAAGGTCATTGGACCTTTGTTGCAAGACTAGTCTTGCAACTTGTGTAGCTTGAGAAGGTTGACTAAGTCTTGGTCAATAAGTCTTGATATTTAGCAAGACTACATCCCAACCAACCATTTGTTTGTATCCAAACCCTCCAAGGTGCTACATATACTACTACTAGTAAAGGGAGAGCTTAACACTTAGAATAATTTTACACAAAATTGAAGAACATAGGCTACATGCTCTCGGGTTCCAAGAAAAAAAAAAGAGAAAAATCTTTGTTTGTGATCCATTTAGCTCCCCACTTTAAACCAAGGTTCTTATGTGTATTATAAGCAAGTCTCAATAGAAACATCTTGGAAAAAGATTGTTTTCGGGTTAGTCGCAAACGAAAACCTAAGGGTCTTTCTAGGTTTTGTTTGGAAATTTGAAGGTTAATTATTGGTGTTGTTCAAAGGGGCTCAACAAGCGGATTGAAGTGGCTTGGAGAGGTTCTAGACTACTAAGGAGCGATTTCGGATTGGAGTTGGATTAGGTCTCTTTGAGGTATAATCTTGTTTTTTTGAAAGTATTACAAGAATAGCTAGTTTATTGTTGTTAGCTTTGCATGTTACTAGCATGAAGTTGTTATATTGAAGTTATACGAATAATGGATTGATCATAGCCTTGGAAATCCGAAATGTAAAATAAGCCATGACTAAGTTGAATTACAATTTAATCGTTGTTAGAACCGTCGCATGTCATTGACTTAAGGATTATGGTTATAATAATCAAATGCGACTTGTTATCATGTTATGCTACAAATTTTGGGTTGGAATATTGATTGTGAGCCAATTGGGGCTGTTTAGTTAGTCATTTGCATTGGACTACCTGCTATATTGATTGTGAGCCAATTGGGGCTGTTTAGTTAGTCATTTGCATTGGACTACCTGCTATATTGATTGTGAGCCAATTGGGGCTGTTTAGTTAGTCATTTGCATTGGATTATCTTTTATATTGTTGTGAGCCAATTGGGGCTGTTTGGTTATTGTATTTCCGTCCTTGAAAGAGGTGGCAAAGTGAGTAAATACAAAGGAGGTGCTGTCCGATTTTCCGTAGAATATAGGGACTTAACACTTATGATATTCTACGATTGAAGTAAGGCCTAAATAGACGTATTATGAACATTATAGGTTGACATACTACGGGCGGGACTTTGTACTTGGCAAGTGGTTTGACGACGAGGTATGTAGAACTTTTCCTATCCTTTGAGCATGACTAGTTTCACGTATATAGTACGGTAGACGTACAAGACTTTGACATTCTTTACTTGTTTTACGAAAATGCCAAGTCGGGTGAGTTAGGAGATTTAACTCACTTCTTTGAGAATATTAAAGATGTCTTAAGTCTTGTTAAAGATAAGGGGGCTTGAAGAATTTTAAAGTATGTAATACTTGTGTCGTTTTAAAAACTTATAAGTACCTAGGATAGGAAATTGTACATGACTAAGGCATAAAGTGAATATAACGACTTTATGGGGAGTTGGTTATATTGACTTTATGGAAAGATAAATGACTCGATTTAATGGAAGGCAATTCGATTTTAAGGCATCAATTGCCTAAGGTTTTATAAGATACGAGTCACTTGATTTAGAAGCCATATTTTATTTCTAAAAGTATTGTGACTTGTCTTGAAAAGAAATTGTCGCTTGATACTACGGCTATGAGTATCTTGGAAGTTTTATAATGAAATGAGTCATTTTTAAAAGAATAGAAGTACGTAGTACTTTGGGTTAAATTCCCGGATTTTCATAAAGACATGTTAGTGCCTTAAGTAAACTAAAATGAGAGTGTATATGAACAAGAATAGTAGGAAGTTAGGGGATTTCTTAACTTGCTTATATATTGTATGATAAGCCGATAGAGCTTATGTTATGTGTGATAGCCGTATTTGGGCTAGTGATATATTATTCGTCATGGTCATTCCGGATTGTGGCATTGTATATTCCCGTGGATTTGCTAACCACGACGCGGAATACCTCACGCAAGTCCGTAAGGGCTTACGCGGTGAAATAGTCCCACGCGGCGGTCCAACCTATGCGAGGAATACCTCATGCGAGTCCGTAAGGGCTTATGCGGGTGAAATAGTCCCATGCGAGGAATACCTCACGCAGGTCCACTGGACCTATGCGGGTGAAATAGTCCCAAGAGTAGGATTCCAATCCTATTTTTTTCGTTGTAAGTATACACCTATTTATACTCTCATTATTAGTAAGGCAATCGCAATCGTAATTTTGTCATCATACATGTCTCGCTTTCTTTTAAACTTATGTTGTAATTACTGATTTTCAGCTTTACATACTTAGTACATATTGTGTAACGACCCCTTCCTGGCCGCTGCGTTCACGCCAGAAAGAGTGGTAAGGTGCGGATCCACACTCTTAGGATCACTTATCAGACGTCGGAAGCTCCATTCTCCGGAGGCTTGTCTTTCTTTTGGTACAGTCTTTCCCTGATGTTGTAGATTATGTACATTCAGGGGTATGGCGGGGCCCTGTCCCGCCACAGTTGTTATTCCTAGAGGTCTGTATTCACATATGTGGTTGGGCTATAAGAACTGAGTTGTAAAGTTGTACTTTTGACTTTGTTTATATTATGGAAGGCGGCCTTATCGGCTAGCCTGTCTTGCATATTATTTACACATGTGTTTATGTTGTGTATGTTCCGCTGCTATTCTCTGATGTATACCTGTACGGGGTGCCCAGGTAGGGCACCAGTCGCGGCCCGGGGTCGGGTCGTGACACCCTTGCCCTTGCACATTTCGACCAAGGCATCACATAAGGGGGGTGACACGTGTCGCCCTCCCGTTCGTCATAGCAATACGTTTTCCGACAATTTCATAATTCCGATAAAATTTTACAAGTCTCATATCTTGATACCTCTGAGTTCTTACGTACGTTCTTAAAACATGTCCTGTAATTACGGGGTGTAACAGGTTTGGGGAAACTTTTAATGGTTTCTAACGCTTGTATAGCGGGGTACTGCAGGATACCTTGTAGGAGACCACCTATTTAAGTGTGAGGACAGGCCACCTCAAATGAACGCACTTAAGAATCCAAGAGTGTCCACGACCCATGACGGACAAACCTTAAATAATGATAGAGTAAGGAAAGGTGTTGTGTTGGTACCGTTGTCTTGGCTTACACTAAACACTGACGGTTCAAGACATCACGTTCACCGCATAGTAAGTCCGATGGTATTCTACTATGAGAGGTTCAAAGCTACGACTACCTATCCAGATGCAACATCCATCCACCGGATGATTGCTAGAAAGGCACCATGTGCGTGCACCAAAATATCTTCCAAGAAGGGAATGTTGGAAATTTATTAAATGTGAAATAAAGTTAATCCTATTAATTATGACTCGAACAATTGGGGCCCCGCACGTTGGAAACGTCGTTTTCACACACGTGCACATGTTGTACCAATGATCATAAATTCCCTTAGTGGAATATATTTTGGTACGTATACAAAACGTTTGAGACATAATGTGATAGACGGTTATTGACCAAGTAACAATGGTTTCACATTGGTAAATGAAGGAATAAATGTACGATGTGTAAAAGATGGAATGAATCAAAAATTGACGCAGAGCCGTGAAGGCATGGCGGCGCGACCAGTCGGTCGCGGCGCCGAATTGTATTATTGATGGGAACTCATCGCTGGATGTGAGCGCCGCAGCGCCTCGAAGGCGCGGCTCTCGGCTCGGTGAGCTACTAGATGTGAAACGCCGCGGCACCTTCCCGAAGGGCCGCGGCGCTTTGGGACCAGAGTGATCGTTGGGAGACGTTTTGTAACTGATTCTTGGGTTGACTTTGGCTCATGAATTCAGCCATTATTTGGTTGAATTGTAACCTCAAATTAAAGGCCATTACATGGCATTGAATTCCATTACTTGTCCATTTGAGAAGACATCTTGATCACACTACAAATTGAGGCCTTTGGCTCAATTCAAGAGACTCCATACTTGTACATTTCAGATTTTCTAAAATATCTTCCTCTCTTGCAATCTTAACACACTCAAAGATCCTTCTTTCCTAAGAGAACACTTGAGTCTCCTTAGCTCACTTGTTTGATTGTTGTTTTATCTTGGGAGATAAGTTGCCAACACACCGTTAAAGGATTATACGGGGCAATAGTATCTTAAGGATAGATTGAAAAATCAATCAACCCAGCAAGCCATTTTCATTACACTATTTCCAAATTTCTAAATATATTAATGTTGTTGTTCTCAAGGGGCTTGCTACAGTTCCAACAAATATATCAAGACTCCAAGGAGGATCACAGACAGAAGATCATGATCATCAACACTTATCGTTGTTGTAACAACTGATGTTAGACTTCAAGCCTATTGTATTGTAATTGTTTATCATTTTTAAGCACTAGTGGTAGTTGTATACTATTTTCGTACATCCATTATGTAACTCACACTTTCTTCCCGCCATCATATTTCCTAGGTAATATTTATTTCTTCCTTTTCAAATGTAGTTCTAGTACTAAGGGGACATTTGGTTACAGGGATTAGGGGTTATCCCAATATAAAATTTGAGATTAAACTAGTTGAGTGTTTAGTTTTAAATACCTCTCAGTCCCAAAATACTTGTCATGTTTTTTTCGAAAGTCAGTTTGACTAATTTTCATAATTAAATGCGACTAGATTATTTGAATATGTTAAAATTAAAATTTAGATATTCGCAAATTATACAAAAAGTATTATAAGTTACAATTCTTTTCATATCAATATGGTAATGTTGGTCAAAGTTTATGTAGTTTAACTTTCGTACAATGAAACACAAGTATTTTGGGACTTAGGGAGTATTAGCTAAAATCAGGGTAAAATTTATACCAAAATTTTGAAATTATCTATTTTGGTTATACTCTCGGGATTTTAATTTTAGGATAACCCTATTTTAAACTAAATTATAGTTTAACTCTATCGATGTCACAATTAGAGACAACGAGTTGCAATAGTTTGACAATCAACTAAAATAATCAAAACCTTAACTACTTAAGTACCAAAGGCTGCTTTCGGTTGGTTTCATAATGGGGTAATTATAAATGTAATACAATTGATTGATTCTAGTAATAATCTCTACCAGGAAAAAGAAATAAGAGGTTTACTTCTATTTTTCGTAAAATATTATCTAATTTTATGTCTCGAATCTTGAATGTTGTTAACTTGTTAAGGCGAACGCATGAAAATTGTAAGATGATATTAATCTCCCTTGAGAAGTATTTCTCATTAATATCAATATATATAGTGTACAATATTCATCCCTTATACAAGAGGATTCCTAGTCCTAATTACAAGAGAAATCTTAGTCTTACCATAATTATATTTACACAATATATGAAATATATTCTAATTATGGGTATGGATATTATATTCACACTTATACACGTTTACAAAAATCATGCTATGCCGTGGGGCCGTGGCGCTGATGTTGAGGAAGAACCCCTGGGCAGAGAAGGTGATGATGTGGTAGTGCTATGATCTAGTTGAATGAGAATGATGGAAGAGATGGAAGACTCGTCGTATGTGACGAGAGATGTGGATCTGACGAGTGGACAAGTCATAGCATAGATAGCCCCTATGGTTCGGCGGGAAGCCTAGGTAGACACATGGGGTGGACCGAAGAGCTATTTTGTGAGGGGAAGTAGAGGCAAGGTTAGGATAGCATAGACAACCGAATATCCGGAGATGCTCATGAATTTAGGTAGGGGTCATATTGTGAAGGGTGCTAGTTGAGAGAATATTGAGAACGTATTCTGACATTTTAGCAACATATACCCAGAAGGACGGAGGGAGGCAGGCATGAATCAATAGAGTGTGAATCATGTTTTTTATAGTGCGGATGATTCTTTCAGTTTTACCATTTTGTGAGGAGATGTGAGGGCAGGAGAAGCGAAAAATCATTCCATTATTAGTACAAAAATGGTGAAACGTTGAGTTATTGAATTCATGACCATTATCACACTGAAATGATTTGATACCATTTTCAAATTGCGTTTGGATGAACTGTCTAAATTCAAGAAATTTGACAAATACTTCCGATTTAAATTTGAGAGGATATAACCAAACAAAGTGGGACAAATCATCTAGTAACACAAGATAGTATTTATGATCGAGAGAACTAGCAACATGTGATGTCCATAAATCGGCATGTATAATATCAAAAGGTGCAAATGTAACACTAGTAGATGATTTAAATGGAAGATGAGTATGTTTGCCTAAAGAATAAGAAACACAGTTTTGGGCAAGATTCCCATTATTATAAGTAATGAAATTATTGCCTTTAAGAAAATTAAAAACTGGTGCTACTGGATGACCAAGCCTATTATGCCACATTGAAGAAGAAATGGCCGCTAGAGAGACGGGAGAGCAAGAACTGGCAGCGGAGGTGGGAGTGAATGGATAGAGATCCCCCGTGATATTGCATCTCATAAGAGGTGTCCCCGTATGAAGATCATTCACAGTGAAACCAAAGGGGTCAAAGTCAACAGAGACAAAATTATTACGAGTAAATTTGGGAATAGAGATTAGGTTTTTAATTATATATGAGGAATATAGGGTATTTTTAAGGGGGGATGGATGAGGAGGTGGTGTGTAGAATTTACCATAACCCTTTATTAGAATGCGGTGGCCACTACCAACTGTAATAAATTGAGGATGCTTTAAACCAAACAGTTTGAGAATATTACCTGCAGACCGGGTGAGGTGAGATGTGGCTCCGGAGTCCAAGTACCAGTTTTTGTCAGGTTGTTGCACATTAAGGCTGCTAAAGGACTGACCCAACTCAGTGGGTGTCATGCTGGATGAGGGCTGCTGGAACTGGTCGTGCATGAAGTGGGCTTGCTGCGGGTACTGGACTTGCCGAGGGGCTGGAGCAGGGCCCAACAACCCGTGGTGAGAATACTGGTTGAAGGGCTGCTGGTACTGAAATTGCGGCGGCACCGAGGCGCTGCGGGCCCTGTTGTTGTTGTTGCTGATTCTGCTGTCCGCGACCCTTACCACGACCACGACCTCCTCTGCCACCGCGATCCTTACCACGACCACGGCTTCCTCTGCCACCGCGACCCTTGCCACCACGTCCCTATTACGATTGAGAGTTTTCTGGAGGCATTAGATCTTGGGGGCGTATTTTGACAACTAACGCCTTCTGGTCGTGCTCATCCTTCTTAGAACACAAGAGAATTCCTAGTCCTAATTACAAGAGAATTCTAGTCTTATCATAATTATATTTACACAATATATGGATTATATTCTAATTATGGATAGGGATATTATATGTACACTTATACACGTTTACAAAAATCATGCTATCATTTGCATATGTTGGGAATAGAGAATGTAGTTTCCTTAAAAAGCACACACTCATTTCTTGTTGTAAATTAAATTACATTTGTTTTGGAGTCAAACGAACAGTTCACCAAATTCAACCCATTTTGGAGAAGAAAAAAAGAAGGCGAAAATAAGTAATGGCCAATTTAGTACGAAGAAGGCAACGAGTTGGTAACCAACTGAAAAATAGCTGAAACATTAGAATATGGATGTTGGGAAAAGTGGGGTCGTTGGCTGAGGCATGAAACTAAATATCAGGTACCTCGCAGGTTTGCACACCCTAATCATGATAGTCACTAGTGGCATCCGGGGTCGGAATTAACCTCGTAGCCTAAAGTAGGTGTTAGAGTAATTATAGGGTAATCTCATAATTATCTCCATTCATTACTCATAATGTTTACGCCACATTACTCTTGTAGATAGTAGTTTCGGTCCCTTAGCACTACTACCAGTAAATCGCGAGATGTGCTTGAATGACCAGAGTTTGAGAACAGAGCAACTTATATCACCTACAAGGTCTTACCACAGAAGAGAGCAAAATACTCCTACCAGGGCTCGAACCCACGCTGCAGGCCTCCAGCTGGATTTTAAGTTCTCCACCTTTGCCATCTAGCTATGTCCCGGGGGAACATTCATTACTCATAATTGATAATGTAATATTTTGCAATTAAGTAGCATCTTATATTTTAGGTAAGATAGATTAGTCTTCCATAAGACATGCATATTATGATTGTATATATATTGTACTATTGGAATGGAATTAATCAAGGAATCAATTTCCTACATGGTATCAAGAGCCAAATATCCTTTGTCCTAAACATTCTTCTTTCTTTTCTCTTAGCCAAAAATCCTCCCTTCTTCATCAAAGCACAACCTACTTCTCCTCTTCTTTTGATTCTAGGTGGACCTATGGCCGAAAAACAAAGCTTTCATCCTGCTTTGCCGTTAATAATGTCAAGAACTTTATATCCATAACTCTTGAAATGGAAAAAATGGAAATACACCTCTTGGGTGGAGTTGTTCAAAATTCATTGTCGCACCTATGAGGTAATCAACCATATCATCCCGTTCGAGTCATCATCGGATACCACTACGGTGGACAAAACATTATGGTCTCAGTTAGATGTTATTGTATTTTAATAGATTTATGGCACAATTTCGAATGATCTTCTTCATACCATATTAGAGCCAAATTCTACGGCTCAACAGGCGTGAGAACATTTACAAAACATATTTCAAGATAACAATCTTTCTAGGGCCGTTTATCTTGAACACAAATTTACTAATATTAAATTGGATGAATTTTCCAACATATTCGCCTATTGTCAAGAATTGAAGGTACTTGCGAATCATCTATCCAACATTGGTTCACCAGTAACAAATTAAAGGTTGGTCCTTCAGTTGATTGCAGGGTTGAATGAACAATATGATAGAGTTGATATGTTCATTCAACAAAGTTATCTGTTGCCTCCCTTTTATGAGGCCCGTTCGAGGTTGATTCTCGAAGAAATGCAGAAAGCAAAACAGGCATCTTCTGGAGCAACCACCATCGGAAATGCTCTCATCTCTACCAACTCATTTTCCACGGATTTGGAGCCCTAAAATACTGGTCCGAGGGGCAATACTAATCGTCAAAATAATAGCCAAAGATGCGGTTCAAACCGAAACAATAAAGAAAAAAATAATAGTGGAAAGGGACGAGGCTGGGGCGGTGGCCAAACTACCGGCGGTGTCGGTCAGATGATGGCGGTGGCGATGGCGAAAATCGATGAGGTAGTACCCACCATAAGCCTGGGCCCCACAATGGGCTGCCTCACTATACCCTTACCCGACTTCATCATGGGCCAAACATCCTCCTCTTTTGAATCGTCAACTCGATATTCTATGGTCTCGTCCACAACATGCATTTGCGGCTCAGGCACCGTCCTCGATTGGCTATGCACACACGAACATTGAAAAAGCCATGAATAACATGAATATAAGTGTTACGGATGAGTCTTGGTACATGGACATAGGGGCTACGTCACACATGACGACATCTCAAGGTAATCTCACGTCTTATTTTAATATGAGCAATAATAAAAATATTGTTATTGGCAGTGGCTAGGAAATTCCAATTCACGGTATTGGTCAAGTATTACTACCCTCCCCACACTCACCATTGTTAGGTGTATTTTATATACATTTTTTGAGTCATTTTTAGTTAGTATTTTTTTATTTTCGTTTAAATAAGTGTCGTGTTAGGGTCGTTTTTCTTTCTTTTGAGTCACAACAGTTCAAAAAGGCAAAATGGCGAAAAGGGGGCAAAAAAGGAGGCTCCCGAAGCAAAAAGGACGAAAATTAGCAGATCCGTACGAAAGCGTTCAGGGTCGCGGCGCTGAGCAGCAGGACCGTGGTGCCAGAAATCATGAGAAGCCGCAGAACATTCGGCGCCATAATGCAGGTCCGCGGCGCCGACGCGGGAAAACCCAATCCGAGGCAAAATTTGCCAGGGGCAGAAGGGTCCAGGGCACACGATTTTTACAGCATATTTAAACCCTCATCAACAGATTTTAGGGGAGAACGGGATACACAACACATCACAACGCTTGGCGGCTACAATTGGAGACATTAGTTATAAGTATTTCTTTTTCTTTTCTCTATTTTAATTCAGTTCATATTTGAATTTGTATTAGTTCTTAGCATGTCTATGGCTAGGAGCTAAACACTTTATTAGGGTTTTTCTATTGAATCGCTTGAAACTCTTATTCATGAATTAATGCATTAGTTTGGTTTCTTCATCATTGGATTAAGATTTATTCAATATTGGTAAGAATGTTTGATAGTTAACTGATCACTAATTATCATAATCTATATGATTTCGAATCAAGAACCGTGAGGAGAGATTTGAATATGCTGTAATTGAATAGACATAGGTTAAAATCGCGGACGAAAGTACCCCGATACTTGTATAACACTATAGGTTATTGTTTTTAATCCTCCTATGTGGTAAAATCTATCATAGAAATATAGAAAGTTTCTACACTGGGGTTGAGCGATTATATATCCTAACCGGAATATAAGACAGTCTAGTTAACCGCTATCTTAACGTAGAAGAAAAAGTCATTCTAGTTGCATTAAGGATTGAAAATAGTGGATAATTGAGGATATTGGAAGCACTAATTCCTTCATAACTGATTAAACCTCAATAATTTAGTTTAATTCTTGAAATTACTCTACTAGTGTTAGATAAAAACCAAATCAACTTATCGTTTGCCAAATAGATAACCTAAAATAGATGTTCGGTAATTAGAAACCAGTCTCTGAGGACGATATTCGGTCTTACCAGACTATATTACTTGTAACGATATGTACACTTGCGTGACCAATTGGAAATCGGGCTAACAAGTTTTTGGCGTTGTTGCCGGGGACTGACGTACTTCTAATATCGAACCATTTATTCTTATTTCTACTTTTGTTTTTATTTTTATTTTCTTATTTTTTTATTTTTTAGAACCCTGTTTCCTTTATTTGTTTGTTGATTTTGATCGATTTCAGGGACGTAGTTTATGCGAAGAAGAAGAGGAACAGATACACTTGTTCCTTTTAATCCTGAAATTAAGAAAACTTGAAAGCAAAACAGGCGAAATAAGAGGATCTCTGATTCAGTGACCATGGACAACCAACCGAATCAGAATGGGGCGAACAATGAGGTTCCTGAAAACGCAGGGGAGCCAGTTCAGGTTCCAGCGGAAAGAACTTGGGAGACTATGTGCTGCCCACGGTTACTGGTGCACAGACATGCATCAGGCTCCCAATAATATGGGCAAACAACTTTGAGATCAAGCCATCCATCCTGAGCATGATCCAAAACACAGTACAATTTGGGGGATTGACGTCTGAAGACCCCCACATGCACATTGCCAATTTTCTGGAGTTGTGTGCCACCTTCAAGTACAATGGCGTTACTGACGATGCCATTAGATTGAGGCTCTTCCCGTTATCACTTAGGGACAGAGCCAAGAGCTGGTTGAACTCACTGTCTGCAACTCTGTCACCACCTGGCATGATCTAGCCTAAAAGTTTCTTGCAAAGTTCTTCCCTCCTTCAAAGGAGGCAAAGTTAAGGGGAGAGTTGAACAATTACTATCAGGTAGATGGAGAGTCGTTGTATGAGAGCGATTCAAGGATTTGCAGAGAAAATGCCCACATCATGGCATAGAGAAGTGGATGTTGGTCCACATTTTTTTATAATGGGTTGAGTGGTACTACTCGTACCATCATTGATCTTTAGATGAGGCGTTCATGAGGAAGAGTGCCAATGAGGCACATGAGTTGCTAGAAGACATGACTGCCAATAATCATCAAGGGGCAGATGGCAGATCAGTGAGTAGCAGGAAAATTATGGGCATACATGAGATAATGCTATCACTGCATTAAATGTGCAAGTGGCCCTCTTGACAAAGCAGCTGCAGCAGAACACTATGTCTGTGAATGCAGTCTAGATGTCGGTGAATTATGAGATTTGCAGGGGCCCACACTCTTTTGACAGATGCACAGCGGTGGATCCTAATAATGTGCCCATAGAACAGGTTCAAGCAGTGGGGAACTTTTAGCGCCCTTATAACTCTAACACATACAATCTAGGGTGGAGAAATCACCCCAACTTTTCGTAGAGGAATGACCAAGCCCAGCAGCCACCATATCAAGGTAATTACCAAAACCAGTAGGCACATAATCAGGCTACATCTTCTCAGCAGTTTAGACCACCTACCCAACAGGAGAAGCCTGATGAACTGAGAGCAGCATTTCTTACACTCACCAATTCACAGAATCAATTCATGTCCGAAACAAAGTCCTCTCTCAGGAACTTGGAAACGCAGGTGGGGCAACTGGCGAAGATGGTAAATAACAGACCGTAAGGTACTCTCCTAAACAACACAGAGGTTAATCCAAGAGAGCAGTGCCAGGCAGTTTTGTTGAGAAGTGGAAAGCAGTTGGAGCAGGTTGCTCCCCAACCAGGAGTGGTGAATGAGAAAGAGTGTGAGAAGACAATTGATGTAGGAAAGGAGGGGGTCATTGAGAACCGCCCTATAGTAGAGAAATCTCCACCAGCACCTTTGAGGAAATACACTAACAAAATCTCTTACCCTCAAAGGCTCCAAAAGAAAGCCCTAGACAAACAGTTCTCCAAGTTCTTGGAGGTATTTAAGAAGCTCCACATCAATATCCCCTTCATTGAGGCATTAGAACAAATGCCCACATAGTTTAAATTCATGAAGGAAATACTTGGAAAGAAGAGAAGATTAGAGGATTATGAGACAGTAGTGCTGACAGAGGAGTGCAGCGCCATCTTACAAAAGAAACTGCCTCCTAAATTGAAAGATCCAGAAAGTTTCACCCTGCCCTGCACTATTGGATAGGTAACCTGCAACAGGGCACTTTGCGACTTAGGGGCTAGCATAAATCTTATGCCTCTATCAGTGTTCAAGAGATTGGGTTTGGGGGAAGCCAAGCCAACCACAGTTAATCTGCAGCTTGCTGACCGATCTGTGGTACACCCCCGAGGTAAAGTGGAAGATGTGCTAGTCAAGGTGGGAAAGTTCTTCTTTCCAGTGGACTTCCTCATTCTTGACATGGAGGAAGATGAGAACATGCCCATAATTTTGGAGAGACTATTCCTTGCAACGGGTAGAGCCCTAATTGATGTGGAGAAGAGAGAGTTGAGACTCAGGGTTTAAGAAGAAGAGATGATATTCAAAGTTTTCAAATCTACCATTCAATCCCAGGCCAGCAAAAAACATTTTGCAATGAGCACAACTGACACAGCAGCTCATCAAAAACAAACCCAAGGTAGGGGAATCATTGCGACAGCGGTGAACCCACAGGTTAGTGTGAGTGTTGAATTAAATATTAATGAGATGAAAGATGACAAAGAGGTAAATCTTGCTAAACCTGATCCTGTGAAAAAGAAAAATAGAGTAAGGAAGAGAAAAATGATCTTCAAATGGATGGGTTGTGGGGGAAATTTACCCCAGTGATTGAATAAAGTACTTCCGTCCGACTAAAAGACGTTAAAGACAGCGTTGTTTGGGTGGCAACCCAATGTTTAAATTATGCAATTAGTTTAAATTGAACAGTCTCACTTTTGAGTATTGTTGGTTGTGTTCTGATGACAGGTGAGTAAATTGGACATTAAACATAGGAAACGCTGAAAGCACTAAATCTTTGCAGCACCGCGGTTCCACTATGAAGCTGCAGAAGTTTCAGCGTCATGGCGCCACAGTGCAGGGCCGCAGCGCCTCTAGAAAAAAATTCGACGAAGAGTATCCTCCGCCACCACCACCGTTTTGAACCGCTGTTCTATTGTCTGTAAGTCGTTCCTTTATATTTTTGAGTCTTACATATTTGGGACAATGTGTCGTTAAGTTGGGGGGTCTTATTTTATGTTCGTGTGTCTGTTTTTGAGTCTTTTTGTTTGTGTTTTTGTGTCTATATGAGTCAAAAAAATTATGATCATGCATGTTGTAGTTGCTGGAAACGCCTAGTGAATTAAGTGAGATAATGTAATGGAATTAGAAGCTAAAATCTGTGTGCTTAAGTTAGATATGCCAAAGATTCATGAAAATCTAATTATTTGGGATATTTGTACTTAGCCTATGTGTTCTCAATTGTGAAAAAGGTCTATGAAGTCTGCTTGCTTGTTATTTGAGACGACATAGTTAAGATATACATGTTTAGGGAGATGATTCATGTATTTCTTTGTTAGACCTTCTTACCATTCATTACCTACCTTGTAATAAATTGTATCTCTAGTCAGTCCCTTTGAGCCTAAAATAAGTTATTTTTTTGACACCCTATGATTCCCTTATGTGCCATAAGCAGTAATTGAAAATTGGGGTGAAGAAGAGTGAAAAAGAAATACCAAAAGAGAGTGAAAAAATTGATGCACCCCAATGAAAAAAATGTAAAAGCTTAAGTTTGGAGGTGCCTATGTGAATGTGTTTCATGCTCTCAAAAAGATAAGAGGGGAATGATAGGTATGAACGGGAAAAAAATACCAAAAAGAAGGAGAAAATAGTTGAATGAGAAAAGCACTTATGGTACGTAATTTGAGCCTAAAATGCCAACTTTTATCTACCCCTGCCTAAGCCTACATTATAATCCTGAAAATTCCTGAAGATCTCTAGAATGTATGTCTATGATTAGTGGAGAATAACAAGTAAACAGGCCCATAGAACTAAATGGAATTGACATGCATAGGTTAGTGTTCATGTTTCCATTGAGTGTGATTAAAATAAATTTGTGAAATATCTAGCTTGAAATTCTAGATTGCTATATTCATGCTATATATGTTACAGCATATTATCCCAACTGACATTCATGTTTTTCTAACTAACCTTGTGCAGCTGCTTGATTTGAGTCTTTGAGTCTGTTTGTCGTTGTTTCTTTGATTTTGTCTTGATCATTGCCCGAGGGCAAGCAAAGGTTAAGTTTGGGGATATTTGTTAGGTGTATTTTATATACACTTTTTGAGTCATTTTTAGTTAGTATTTTTCTTATTTTTGTTTATCGTGTTAGGGTCGTTTTTCTTTCTTTTGAGTCACAGCGGTTCAAAAAGGCAAAATGGCGAAAAGGATGAAAATTGGCAGATCCATACGAAAGCATTCAGGGTCGCGGCGCTAGAAATCCTTAGAAGCCGCAGAACATTCGGCGCCACGGCGCCATAATGCAGGCTCGCGGCGCCGACGCGGGAAAATCCGATCCGAGGCAAAATTTTCCAGGGGCAGAAGGGTCCAGGGCACACGATTTTTGCAGCATATTTAAACCCTCAGCAACAGATTTTAGGGGAGAACGGGATACACAACACATCACAACGCTTGGCGTCTACAATTGGAGACATTAGTTCTAAGTATTTCTTTTCTCTATTTTAATTCAGGTCATATTTGGATTTGTATTAGTTCTTAGCATGTCTATGGCTAGGAGCTAAACACTTTATTAGAGTTTTCCTATTGAATCGCTTGAAACTCTTATTCATGAATTAATGCATTAGTTTGGTTTCTTCTTCACTGGATTAAGATTTATTCAATATTGGTATGAATGTTTGATAGTTAATTGATCACTAATTATCATAATCTATATGATTTCGAATCAAGAACCGAGAGGAGAGATTTGGATATGCTGTAATTGAATAGACATAGGTTAAAATCGCGGACGAAAGTACCCCGATACTTCTGTAGCATTATAGGTTATTGTTTTTAATCCTCTTATGTGGTAAAACCTATCATAGAAACATAGAAGGTTTCTGTACTGGGGTTGAGCGATTATATATCCTAACCAGAATATAAGACAGTCTAGTTAACCGCTATCTTAACGTAGAAGAATAAGTCATTCTAGTTGCATTAAGGATTGAAAAGAGTGGATAGTTGAGGATATTGGAAGCCCTAATTCCTTCATAACTGATTAAACCTCAATAATTTAGTTTAATTCTTGAAATTACTCTACTAGTGTTAGATAAAAACCAAATCAACTTATCGTTTGCCAAATAGATAACCTAGAATAGATGTTCGATAATTAGAAATCAGTCTCTGAGGACAATATTCGGTCTTACTAGACTATATTACTTGTAACGATACGCACACTTGCGTGAGCAATTGGAAATAGTGCTAACAACCATTATACTTGAAAAACATCTTACATGCACCAAAACTAATTAAAAACTTGATCTCTGTTAGACGTTTTACAATTGACAACAATATTTCTGTGAAATTTGATCCGTTTGGCTTTTCTGTGAAGGAATTTTAGATGGGGATGCCACTTATGAGATGCAATAGCACGGGATAATTGTATCCCATCACCTCTATTTCCAAAAATAGTGTGACCAAACCATCAACCTTTGATGCCATTTCTCCTACTCTATGGCACAATCGATTATGACACCAAGGAGCAAAAGTTTTTAATAATCTTAGGAAGAATAATTTATTTTATAGTAACAAACTTTCGAACTCTTCTGTTTGCCAAACTTGTGTGCTTGATAAACATGTTAAACTTCCTTTTGCATCATCTACTTCTCATACTTTTATGTCATTTGATCTTGTACATTCGTATTTGTGAACATCACCAGTTTTGAGTTCTGCGTGTCATAAATATTATATGCTCATTCTAGATGATTATTCGATTTTTTTGTGGACGTTTTATGACATAAATAACAAACCTACACTATTTTTAAACAATTTAGTATCTGAATTTGGCAAAAGCATTAAATGTTTTCAATGTGATAATTGGGCGAGAATTCATCAATGCCCAATTTAATGATTTTTGTCACCAAAATAGGATGTCTTTGCGTCTTTCATATCCACATACATCACCACAAAATGGGAAAGACGAAAGAAAAGTTCGAACGATTAATAATATGATTCGCTCTATTCTTGTGCATTTTTCCACACCACCAAAGTTTTGGCACCATGCACTTCAAATGGCCACATACCTTTTAAATATTCTTCCTAGTAAATTGCTCCCCAATTTGTCTACTACACAAATATTGTATCATTATCTCCCGTCTTTTACACATTTAAGGGTGTTTGGGTGTTTGTGTTATCCTTTGTTTTCATCCACTACCATTAACAAGTTGCAGGCTCGTTCAACTCCTTGTGTGTTTTTGGGATACCCTCAAAATTATAGGGGATATAAATTTTATGATTGGACGAATAGGAAAATAGTTATCTCTCGTCATGTGGTTTTTAATGAGTCTACATTCCCGTTTGCTAAGTCTCATGTGGCATCCTCACCTTCATATGATTTTTTGGATAACAGCATACATCTCATTTTACTCCACTACATTAATAACCAAACACAAATGGAACCAACCCAACTAAATACCCAATATCTTCCGGCCCAACCATAAAATAGGAATGGATAAGAGACCACAACCTTGTTACCGATGGTATCGGCCCAGTCATGTTCTTGTGGCGGGCAGGCCAAAGTGGGGGAGCCCACTGCTCCTTCAAATGAACCCATCAACCAGCGCAATATCGGATCCCAGCTCAACACCAGATCGGCTACCCGCTTTCACTTGGGCCACTATACACCCCATCGGCCCATTAACCTCCCCGAGACCCATACTACCAAACTAATGATGGAACAACCTCAGACCATTGAAACTCGTGCCATTCACATGATTTTCAGCCCAAATATTAGTTTAATGTACTATTCTCAGTTCAACCATCACCTCTACCAAAAAATCTCAAAGCTGCCTTGTCCGATCCGAATTAGAAAGCTGTCATGTTAGATGAATTTAATGCTCTTATTAAAATTAAAACGTGAGAATTAGTACCACATCTGTATAATATTAACGCCATTCGGTCTATGTGGGATTTTTGTTATAAAAAGAATTCTGATAGTTTTTTTGCGAGATTCAAAACTCGTCTTGTTGGTGATGGCAAGTCTCAGCAAGTTGGAGTCGATTGTGGTGAAACATTCAATCCGGTAGTTAATCCAGCAACTATCAAGGTTGTTCTCAGTCTTGCTCTTTCCAAATCTTGGTACATTCATCAGTTGGATGTTAAAAATACAGTCTTACACGACCACTTACAAGAAATAGTACACATGCATCAACCATTGGGTTTCTAAGATTTTTCCCGTCCAGATCATGTTTGCCTATTGAAGAAATCCTTATATGGTGTGAAACAATCTCCTAGGGCATGGTATAACCGGTTTGCAGGATTTGTTTCCAAGTTGGAGTTCTCTCACAACAAGTCTGATCAGTCATTGTTCATTAATAGGAACGTCGCTGACATGGCATATGTACTTCTATATGTCGATGATATTAATCTCACAACATCATCCACTTCACTTCGCCAGCTTGTTATGTCCCTTCTTGTAACAGAATTTGCGATGAATGACTTGGGTTCATTGAATTATTTTCTTGGCATTGCCATCACTCGATATGCAGGTGGTCTATTTCTTAGTCAAATGAAATTTGCCGAAGAAATAATTGACAAAGCAGGGATGTCTTCCGGAAACCATCACATACTTTAGTTGACACAAAGGCAAATTTTGGTAACACTGTCGGAACTCCATACAGTGATCCTACACATTACCTCAGCCTCGCATGAGCCTTACAGTATCTAACTTTTATGACACCAGATATTTCTTATGCTGTTCAGCAAGTTTATTTACACATGTGTGATCCGAAGGACGAACATATGAGGGCTATCAAAAGAATGTTGTGGTATGTTAAGGGTACTCTCCATTTTGGCCTAGATCTTCATCTTTCAGCCTACACAAATGCCGATTTGGGTGGCTTCCCGGACACACGTCATTCAACTTCCGGTTATTATATGATCTTAGAAGACAATCTTATCTCCTGGTCGTCCAAACGACAATCCACACTATCTTGTTCAAGTGCTGAGGTCGAATACCGAGAGGTAGACAATGTGGTTGCTGAATCATGTTGGCTCTGTAATCTACTGCTGGAGTTACATTGTCCGATTGAAAAGACAACAATAGTCTATTGTGACAATGTGAGTGCGATATACTTATCCGGAAATCATGTTCAGCATCAACGCACAAAAGACATTGAAATGGATATCTTATTTGTTCTCAAAAAGGTTGCTCGTGGACAAGTTCGGGTTCTCCATGTACAGTCCCATTATCAGATTGTTGATATCTTCACAAAAGGTCTTCCGCGCGTACTGTTTGATGATTTCAGGGACATTCTCAGCATATGAGAACCTCCCGCTAAGACTGTGGGGGGTTGTTAGAGTAATAATGGGGCAATCCCATAATTAAATCCATTCATTACTCATAATTGATAATGTAATATTTTGTAATTAAGTAGCATCTTATTTTAGGTAAGATAGATTAGTCTTCCATAAGATATGCTTATTATGATTGTATATATATTGTACTATTGGAATGAAATTAATCAAGGAATCAATTTCCTACAGTAGGTAATTGAATAAAACGTTGTAGCCTAAAAATCGTGTACGACCACGGTGCCCTGCATTGGTGTTTGAGGAAGTAGCTCCAGAGATATACAAGAGAGACCTGCTTTAGATCTTCAAATCTTGATGGTCGTTCTTTTAACATCTTTTTATATTCTTTTATTGTAATGCTACCAGTGGCCTCGTACTATCCCTCATTGTGCATCCTATGTCACATCAAAAAATAATTTTATTTATGGTAAAAAAATTCAATTTCAACTTGGATTGCACCATTAAAGTTCTGCAGCTAAATGCTCTGTTAGAAGGGTAGGAAGTACTCTTTCATGATCATGCAACTATGCCCAGTTGAAAAAATATTCGATTCTTCATTTTTTATCAATCAATTTCTTGATGGATGAAGTGTAACGCTATTAGTCATTAATTGGAGATACAAAATCTAAGCTACTGACCTACTAGTAGTACAAACACTGTAGGATTATTGATAGTTCTATTATAAGTCAAAGAAGTTCAAATGTTTTCTCATGTTGTCATGCTTTCTATTGTATTGTATGGAGATTTTAAGATTGTATTAATCTCCCTTGGGAGTCTTTCTGATTAATACAAATATGTATAGTGTGTACAAGATGAATCTTAATTAAACGAGGATCTATATTTTATATAATTACACACTAATATTAATTACAGAATATACGATGAATATATGGTAATATATTAGCTATCACACCCCCTCAGTCGGAGCGGGAGGAGGCTGGACACCAAGACTGGATCTGAAGTCTAGGAAGAGTTGCCTAGGAAGTCCCTTGGTAAAAATATATGCATACTAATACGAAGAAGGTACATGCAACACCTTAACATGACATATAACAACCTTCTCATGAATAAAATGTATATCCATCTCAATATACTTGGTTCTCTGATGTTGAACCGAGTTATGATATAAGTAGACCACAGATATGTTATCACAGTAAACTATAAATGCCTTACTTAAAGGACAATAAAGATCCAAAATAAGGTTTCAGAGCCGACAGATCTCAGCAACAATGTTTGCAACACCTCTCTATTCTTCTTATGCACTCGATCGAGAGAGTGTGGCTTGCTGCTTGGCAGACCATGAGATGTGATTATCTCCTAAGAACACACAGTAGCCGAACGTGGAATGTCGCGAGATCGGGCAGCCTATCTAATAAACGTATGTATATGATATCAGCCTGGTCGGTACAGAGGGGTATAAATGTAATCCATAATCAAGAGTGTCCTTAACATATCGAATGATACGTTTAAGAGATGTAAAGTGAGGCTCCCTGAGGGAATGCATAAATAAACACAACTGCTTAATAACATATGCAATATCTGGCCTGGTGAATGTAAGATACTAAATTGCACCTACGAGACTCCTATATAGAGTGGGATCGGACACTGGATCACCATCAACAACACTGAGTTTCGACTTCGAGTCGATCAGAGTATACATGATCTTACAGTTCACAATTTTAGCTCTGTATACAATTTCTTCCATATACATACATTGACACATGAACATAGAACATAGTATCTGCAGATCTAGTCACAAAAATCCCCAAGTAGTAACTAAACTTCCCCAAGTCTGTCATAATAAATTCAGATTTGAGCAGAGTAATGATCTCATTTTTCAACACATCAGAAGAGACAGTCAGAATAATATCATCCATATACAATAACAAGTATGCAATGTTACTACCTCTATGAAAAACGAAAAGGGAATGGTCACATTTGTTGCATACGAAGCCAATCTATATAATGTAAGTAGCACGATATTCATAACATGCCCTGGGGGACTGTTTCAAATCATATAGTGACTTACGAAGACGACAGACATAATGACAAGCCTCTGGATGTACAAAGTCTGGTGGATGGTGCATGTAAACAGTTTCTTTCAAATCCCCATGTAAGAATACATTCTTCACATCGTATGAACCATGTTATTGATAATGCGAATGATTCGTTCGACTTTACCATTTTAGGGGGAGGTGTGGGGATATGAAAAATGAAAAATCTTGCCATTATTTGTGCAAAATTTGTGAAACGTGGAATTGTTAAACTCACGATCATTATCTCATTGGAATGACTTGATGACTTTTTCAAATTGTGTTTTGATATAGATATGAAATTCAATAATCTTGGCAAAACCTTGTGACTTGAATTTAAGTGGGTAAATCCAGAGCAAGTGAGAAAAATCATCTAATAAAAAGAGATAATATTTAAGACCCATTGAACTAGTAATGAGAGATGTTCATAAGTCTGCATGAACAATATTAAAGGAAAAAAAGTAACACTTAAAGACGACTTAAAAGGAAGGCGAACATGCTTGCCTAAAGGGAAAGAATAACAATTTTGAGCAAGGTTCCCATTATTACATCTAATGAAATTATTGCTTCTAAGAAAATGAAAAACAGGAGCGCCTGGGTGTCCATGTCTATTGTGCCAAGTTGATAGAGAGATTGTAGCAAAAGAGGTATGTGATCTGAGTCTGGCAGCGGAAATGAATGAGAAAGGATGAAGGTCCACCACACTATTGTATCTCGTAAGAGGTATCCCCGTAAGTAG
The DNA here is from genome assembly GCA_029844215.1 of Przewalskia tangutica. Classification (NCBI taxonomy): domain Eukaryota; kingdom Viridiplantae; phylum Streptophyta; class Magnoliopsida; order Solanales; family Solanaceae; genus Przewalskia; species Przewalskia tangutica. The sequence goes on along the minus strand of CM056718.1, from coordinate 133,981,100 downwards.
ATCCTTCACAGAAAAACTAAAGGGGTTAAACTCAACAGATACATAATTGTTACGAGTAAACTACCTAACAGATATTAAGTTTTTAATGATTTTATGAGCATAAGAGGGTGGGTGAGGTGGTTTTGTGTGGGTGGTACCATAACCTCAAATTGGAATGTAATGACCAATACCGACCATAATAAATTGATGATACTTTAAACAAAATAGTTGGGAGAGATTACTTGAGGAACGGGTGATATGAGAATTGACTCCCGTATCCATGTACCAATTTTCGTCGGGCTGTTGTAGATTTAACGTGCTGAAGGCTTGGCTGAATCAGTGGGGGGCAGGCCATACGCGGGCTGCTACTGCTAGGCCATCATGAGATGTGCCTACTAGGCCGAGTGGGGCGCCTGGTGAGGTGCCCAAGATTTTGGGCTGCCAGTTCGCATAGAACTGGGTCGTTGTTGCTATATAAAATGGGCTGGCAGGCGAGGGCCAGTTGCATGGGTTTGTCCAGTGTCTTGGGCTGGCCGACGGGAAATTTTGGTTGTCCTAGGACTGCTGGCCTGCTCGTCCCCTACGCCGCAACCTCTGCCGCCTCTGCTGTTGTCGCGACCTTTGTCGCCTCTGCCACCTCCGCATCTTCCCCACAGTTGTTGGTTGTCCGGCGGTGGTGGAATTTGTCGCATGTGTTTTAACTTCTATTGCCTTTTGATTATGTTCGTCCTGTTTGAAACGTCGGGTTTCTTCCAATAGTAACTGTGAACGGGCCTTGTTGAAACTGGTTAGTGGATCGGTTTGTTGGATCATTTTCGCTAGAGTATCATATTCACCCTTTGGTAAGCCAACAACTAGTTGTAGAACCATCTTTGTTTCTGAAATTGGTGTCCGCACATTGAATAATTGGTCCACAACTAACTTCAATTGTTTATAATACTCGGACATGTTGGCGAAATTTTCAGGAAGTGTATTATTAAATTGTTCCTCCAGGTACACGACATGTGTGTGCTTGTTGTCCTGAAATATCTCCTCCAACTATAGCCATAACTCACGAGCCTAGGCTCTAGTTTTGCTAAGCAAGTCGGGCACTACGCTAGGACGTGGATCGATCATGACGAGAATGGACTGCAAGACCTTAGAGATGGTGTCATAAATTCACTGCTTGATGATAGTGTCAAGTCGGCGCCATGTCGGTTCGTCGAACTCGATAGGGCGAGGAATGAGTCGTCAATATGATCAAGAACGTTGTAAGCACATGCATGTATGCGAAAGATTTCAGCCCACGAAGAATACTGATCATCTTCTTGATTGTCCAGAAGAACCAAATTTTTGATGTCATAGGAACAAAAAAGATTGTGTTAGTTATTTATGCAGATGAGCTCTGGCCTTTTACCGGACCTTATACAAAACAGGAGCTTAGTACACCATGTTTTCCTTTACTATGCAAATGATTGACAAATTAAAATCTGAATTGTGCAAGTTGGAAGCAACTTCCATATGCAGTACTAAAAGGGCAAATTAACAAAATAGGCGAAAATCAGTGAGTGTATCATTAGTAATATATATTCTTTCAATATCATATTTTTAGTACTCTCTCTATATATGTATACATAGGTAGATCTAGTTCAGGTATTGAATGTACGTGCACCTACTACTTATACGCTTGATCAGTTGATCTGTATCACCCCTCCCTCAAACAAAAATAATCATGAGAAGGAAAAATCTTTATTTGTTCAGATCACAAGTAACGTTATAAACTGCAAATCAAAAAGCCTACAAAATTATGTGGGCTCTCAATTAATCCTTATATACTTGTATGATATATTTCAGAAACTGGCTCATTATTGATACAAGGTAAGAGAGCCATGGTTCGATTTTCTAGTCATGAACCAATAAATACCAATAGTACACACTTTAAAAAAATGTTTTCAATACGTAACACATTGAACGTGGAGATTTTATCAGAATTTAACTTTGATCTCTGTTTTGCTATCTTCAATCTCAGCATTCGATCCTGGCTTCAAATTATTCACAGTCAATGTGAACAAAGCAAACACATTGATAAGGAGGGATAAAATTAGAAATGATGATATCCGGGACAGAGTGTGAGTAGTCTCGGTGGAGAATAAGATGCGGGAAGCGAGGTTGAGATGGTTTGATCATGTGAAGAGGATAGCCACAAATGCCTCAGTGTGAGGTGTGAGAGGTTGGCTATGGACGGGTTCAGGAGGGGTAGAGGTAGGCCGAAGAAGTGATTAGACGGGATATGACGCAGATGCAACTTACTGAGGACATGACCTTAGATAGGAGGTTGTGGAGGACACGAATTAGGGTAAAAGGATAGTAGGTAGTCGAGTGTAATCCTACTTACGCTTGCAAACTGATAGTTGTAGTATTATTATTGTAGGTCCGCTTAGTCTGTCATACTAATAGGCACATTATTGTTTTATAGTCTCTTATAGTTTGATTTTTGTTCTTTAGTGTACTTTATTTAGCTTATTTCCCTGCGCTAGTTACTGCTTACTTTTTTCGGAATGCGTTATCATGGATTATTTGCCTTTGATACCAACACTTTCATACTGCTTTAATTTTTTTCTGACCGGATCTGACTGTTTCTCTTACTTTGCTTTTGTTGTTGCTTTGCTTGTGCTCTGTCTTGAGCCGGGGGTCTCTCGGAAACAGCCGCTCTACCTACTAAGGTAAAGGTAAGGTCTGCATACACTCTACCCTCCCCAAACCCCACGTTGTAGGATTGATAAATACTCGTGATATACACAGTATATATGTCGTGTATATCACTGCCAGATTGTTGCATAATGGGTTGTTATATCCTGTGATATACATGGTATATGCATGTCGTGTATATCACGGTTTAGTAGTCTATTTTAGTTATGATGTGTTGTAATTAAATTAGAGTTGTACACTTACCATAATTGTATAATTATTATACAAGTAGAATAAGGTTTTGGGAGTAGAATAGGAATAGAATTTTCCTATTATTGAAATTTTAAATTGTATATATACTCGTTCATTAATGAAATAATCAAGGGATTATTTCTTTCAAGGTATTAGAAGTCTAGGTTTCACAAAATTCATACACTTTTCCACTGCCTCTGCTCTTTTCCCGAGGACCATTATCTCGGTTTCCGAGCCCTCTCTTGTTCATTCCTCTCTTCCAAATTTTCTTCTACTACCCTAATTCACCTTTTGTTCTTTCGTTATGTCTACGTCGAAGAACACATTTCATCATGCCCTTACAGTTCCCAACATTATGAACCACATCTCTATTATTCTTGAGATAGAAAACGTCCAATATGGGATGTGGGCGGATCTTTTCACGATTCATGCACGTTCGCATCAAGTTCTTCATCATATCATTCCCTCAGCTGTAGGTGATGCGTGATTTATGCATACGCTAAACGCAAGTGCACGTGTCGTGACAAGTAATATAGTCTAGAAGACCAAATTATCGTCCTCAGGGATTAGTGTCTAATTATCAACCTCTATTCTGTAGTATCTATTTGGTAACCGATAATTTGATGAATTATTTATAGCTATGATTATAGATGATAACTAAATTACTTTATTTTACTTCAGATATGGTGGAAATAGGGCTTCCAAATCTCTTCAACTATCCGCTCGCTTTACTTGTTAATGCAAATAATTATGGTTCTTCTTCTATTTTGAGATAGCAGGTTAACTAAGCCGTTTTATACTCCTGTTAAGGTAATATAAACAGTCAACCCCAATGTAGAGCCCTTCTATCTTTCGATGACAAGATTGATTACAAAGGAGGATTAAGATCAATAACCTATTAAGCTACACAAGTATCGGGGTACTTTCGTCCACGATTTAACCTATGTTTATTCAACTATAACATATTCACAATCTCCCCTTTCGGATTTCGATTAGAAATCATATAAGTTATGATAATTAGTGATCAATTAATTACCAAGCAATCAAAATAAATATTGAATAAATCTCAACAATAATAAGAAGAAACCAAAACATACATTAATTCATAAGAACGAGGTTCAAGTGATTCGATATGGAAAGCCCTAAATTAAGTTAGTTCCTAGCCATAGACATGCCAAGAACTAAACTAATATCCAACATAAGCTAAAAAGAAATAAAATAAAGAACAAGAAATTACACAAAAGTAGGTCTCCAATCTTGATCTTCAAGTTGTGATGAATTGTCAAGTGTGGAACTCTAAAATCTGACCTAAAAGGTCCTTTTTATAACCTCAAAAATGTCCCAAAACTTTTCCTTCTTGGCCTTGGCCCATTCCAATTCGGATTTGACAATTTTCCCGCCTTGGTGCCGCGGCCTGGCCCAGCGCGCCGGTGCAAAACCTGCGCTCTACTCTGCTCTTTGGGCGCCGTGGCGCTCTGCTGCTGCTTGTTGGTGGCGCCGCCCTGTTTCTCGCCCAGGTTGCCAACTTTTTAGCTTTTTGAGCTCTGGAACCTCTGTTTCTGCCCTCTTTTCGCTCCTTTTCACCAATGTGCCACTTTAAACCATTATGACTCAAAAGAAAGAAAATCTATCCTAAGATGACACATATTTGTACAAAAATGGGCAAAAGACTAACTAAAAATGACTCAAAAGGTGTATATAAAATACACCGATCAAATACCCCCAAACTTAACCTTTGCTCGACCTCGAGTAAAGATCAAAAGAAAGAAATAAAGACACGAAGGAAAAGAAAATAAAATGACTCAAAGACATTGATCAATTTGCTGCATCATTGTTACTTAAAAAAGCATGAAGGTTAGTTGAATAATATGCAGGAACATATAGCATGAATTTTTAACATTCTAAACACATCAAGTTAGATATTTAGCAAATTCAGTTTAATCATGCTCAATGGAAGTAAGAATACCTAACTATGCATGTTAATTTCAAAATCCTATGGCATGTTTACTTGCTATTCTCCACTAATCATGGATACACACATTTAGAGATCATCAGGGCTTTTCAGGTTTGTAATGTAGGCTTAGGCAGGGGTAGGTAAAAATAGGCTTTTAGGCTCAACTTACGTACCATAAGCTCTTTTTCTTTTGATTCTTCCATTTTCTTTTGATTTTCTTTTTAACTTCATACCTATCTTTTCCCTCCTTTGTTTTGAGAGAATGAGGTGTATTATGAATAGCAGGCACCCCCAAACTTAGGCTTTTGCCTATTTATTATTACTTTTTCATTGTGGTGCATCAAAATTGTTCACTCTCTTTTTGTCTCTTCTCAACACTTTATATTCCAATCATCTCAATTATTCCACTTATGGCCCAAATATGGAATTATAGGGTGTCAAAGAAATGTCATATTTTTAGGCTCAAATGGGCTGACTAGGGATATGCAATGAATGGTAAGAAAGGGCTAACAAAGAAATGTCTGAGTCATCTCCCTAACATGCATGTCCTAACTATTTTGCCTCAAATAGCAAGCAAGCAGACACATAGGTTTAATCACTTAACAATGCATAAATCAAGCAAAATACCCCCAAATAGTTCGATTTCATGAATTTTTGGCATATCTAACCTAAGTGTTCAGATGGTTGCTTCTAATTTCATTACATTATTCAATTTTTACTTCACTAGGCGTTTCAAGTAACTACAACATGCATCATCATATATAAAAAAAATTAAACTCAAATAAATATAAAAAAATAACACAAAAAGACTCAAAACATATCAAAAATAACTAAGAACTCCCCCCCAAACTTAAATCACACATTGTCCCTAATGTATGCAAGACTCAAAAAATAAAAAAAACGGGACAACTTACAACTAGGTTTAAAATGGTGGTGGTGGTGGCGGATAATGCATGACAGATAACGTCAGAAATCCCGTCAGAATGGAAGAGGGAAATCGTTTCTAGGGCTCTTTTATTTTTCAGATTTTTCATTGCGGCGCCGTGGCCCTGAGATCAGCACCGTGGCGCCCAAACATCTGCGCCCCTCTGAACTTCCGGCGCCGTGGCGCTCTGATTTGGCGTCGCGGCGCCCAAATTTTCTGCGCCTCTTCGCATTTTTCGTCCTCCATTTTTAGCCATGTACCTATCATCACAACATGTATACAATACCTTCTATGAGACTGTTCTAACTAAAACTAAATTGCATAAAATAAAATAACTTTGGGTTGCCTCCCAAGTAGCGATGTCTTTAACGTCTTTTAGCCGGACGCAGGTTCCCTACTCATTTTGGAGTGAGATGGGTCACTAGGCTCATGTATTCTGTTTCATTGATCACATAGGGTTTCAACCTCTGCCTGTTTACCTTGAAAGGGGCTCCCTCTCTCCCTTTCACTTCAACTGCACCATACGTACGGCCCTGACCAACGCGATTTGAGCTTGCTTGGGAACAGCCTCAACCTTGAGTTGAATAAAAGCACTTGTTGTCCTGCTTGGAAGTCTTTTGGGATCAACATCTTATCATGCCATACTTTAGTTCGTTCCTTGTAGATCCTTGCATTCTCATAGGCATTGTGTCTGAATTCATCCAACTCGCTCAACTGTAGCAACCTCTTCTGCCCTGCTGTTTTGGCATCCATGTTTAGCTTCCTCATTGCCCAATACGCCCTGTGTTCCAACTCTACTGGCATATGGCATGCTTTACCAAAAACTAACTTATATGGTGACATTCCAATGGGGGTTTTGAATGTTGTTTTGTATGCCCATAGTGCGTCATCCAATTTGATAGACCAATCCTTCCTTGAGCCATCCACCGTTTTTTCCAATATGCTCTTCACTTCCCTGATTGAAACTTCTGCTTGCCCATTCGCTTGAGGGTGATAGGGTAATGTGGTGCGGTGGTAGACTCCATATCGGGAAAGCAGTGTATCGAGCTGCTTGTTGCAAAAGTGGCTTCCTTCATCACTGATGATGGCCCTAGGAGTACCAAACCTTGTGAATATATTCTTTTGAAGGAACCTTTGGACAGTCTTACTGTCATTTTCTTTAGTGTCTACTACTTCTACCCATTTGGACACATAATCCACTGCAAGAAGAATGTACTGATTCCCAAAGGACGACAGGAATGGACCCATGAAGTCGATCCCCCATACATCAAATAGTTCCACCTCCAAGATCACATTCGAAGGCATTTCATTTCGTCTTGATATGTTCCCTGTTCGTTGACAACGATCACAGTTCTTCACAAAGGTGTGGGCATCCTTGAAGAGGGTTGGCCAATAGAACCCACTTTGCAGTACCTTCGCAGCTGTTCTTGATGCCCCAAAATGTCCACCACATTGTAAGGTGTGACAATGGGTGAGAATCTGGTGCATCTCATCCTCTGGTATACATCGCTTGATGACTTGATCGGCGCAATGCTTGTATAACATTGGCTCCTCCCAATAGTAGTGTTTTACTTCGGATTAGAACCTCTTCACTTGCTGTCTTGTCAATCCTGGGGGTACTACCTTAGCTGCAATAAAATTAACAAGATCAGCGTACCAAGGTAACTTAAAGACAACACTTACTTGAAACAATTGCTCATCTGGAAAGTGATCATTTATCTGCACATCCTTGGTGTTCTGGCTCTCTATGTTTTCAAGTCTCGACAAGTGGTCCGCAACTGAGTTCTCTGTCCCCTTCTTATCACGAATCTCCATGTCAAATTCTTGTAATAGCAGAACCCATCGGATGAGGCGAGGTTTTGCATCCTTCTTTGTCATCAAATACTTTATGGCAGAGTGGTCAGTGTATACTATCACCTTATTCCCAATTAAGTATGGCCTGAATTTCTCGAATGCATATACTATTGCTAACAATTCTTTTTCTGTAGTAGAATAATTCAACTGTGTGTCATTAAGAGTTTTACTAGCATAGTAAATGGATCTGAATGCCTTATCGACCCTTCCGCCAAGCAATCGCTCCCATCGCATAATCACTTGCATCACACATTAGTTCAAATGGGAGCTCCCAGTTTGGTGCAATGACTATGGGTGCTGAGATAAGCTTCTCCTTGAGTGTCTGAAAAGTGGTCATGCATTCCTTATTGAATTCAAAAGAAACCCCCATCATTAGTAAGGTGGAAAGAGGTTTTGAAACTTTTGAGAAGTCCTTGATGAATCTTCTATAAAAACCAGCATGCCCAAGGAAACTTTTGACCCCTTTTGTTGATACTGGAGGTGGTAGATTTTCGATTACTGAAATCTTTGCTTTGTCCACCTCAATACCTTGGTTGGATCTTTTGTGTCCAAGGACAATCCCGTCTTTTACCATGAAGTGACATTTCTCCCAATTCAACACAAGGTTGGATTCTTCATGGATGATTTCTCGGTCTTTGGGTCCTCGTTCGACGAGTGTTTGAGACACTTGGAAGCAGTGTTGAAACAGTGTGAAAATCTCTATAGTCCTCTCCACCATATCCGAGAAAATTGCCATCATACACCTCTGAAAGGTCGCAGGTGCATTGCAAAGCCCAAATGGCATCCTTCTGCATGCAAACGTACCAAAAGGGCAGGTGAATGTTGTATTTTCCTGATCTTCTGGTGCTATGGCAATCTGATGATACCTTGAGTAACCATCCAAAAAGCAGTAGTAATTGTGCCCTGCAAGTCTATCCAACATCTGATCTAGAAATGGCAACGGGAAGTGGTCTTTTCTGGTTGCCTTGTTCAACTTGCGATAGTCAATGCAAATTCTCCACCCAGTAACTGTTCTAGATGGAATGAGCTCATTCTTTTCGTTGGTCACTACTGTCATACCACCCTTTTTGGGCACCACTTGCACCGGACTCACCTATGCACTGTCAGAGATAGGATAAATTACCCCAGCATCAAGCCATTTCATGATTTCTTTTCTGACTACCTCCTTCATGTTTGGATTCAGTCTCTTATGTGCCTCAATGGAGGGTCTGCTTCGTATAGCCAGATCTTATGCATCACTGTTGACGGACTTATCCCCCTTATGTTTGCTAATGTCCACCCAATGGCACGCTTGTGAGCCCTCAGTACTCTCAGCAGCTTCTCACTCTCTACTGTGGATAGATGACATGAGATGATCACTGGTAGGGATTGATTGTCACCTAGATATCGGTGATCGCAATGATCCGCAGAGTCTCCAACTCTAACTCTGGAGCTTTTTCTGTGGATGGTACTGATCTCTCTGGCATCTGCCCAAGCTCTTCATATCTCTTCTTATCACACCGCTCATAAGAATTCATCCAATTTGCATATTCCATCAGATTCGGGTCATTGTCACTATCCTCATCCCATCGTGTCAGCACTTCTTCAAGCGCATCAGCATTTCTGAACCCATTTTCCGACATTGCTTCTTCGATCACATCAATGGAGAAGCAGTTGTCACTTGCCTCTGGGAAGGTTGCTGCTCGAAAAACATTGAAAATCACCTCTTCTTCTTCCACACGAAGTCTCAACTCACATTTTCGAACATCAATGAGTGTCTGTCCTGTGGCTTGGAAGGGTCTGCCAAGGATAATGGGGATCATGTCATTATCTCTCATGTCTAAGATGATGAAATCAGCGGGAAAGATGAACTTGTCCACCTTAACCAACACATCATCGATGACTCCTCTAGGGTGGACGATGGAGCGGTCAGCTAGCTGCAAAGTGATGTTTGTAGGTTTGGCTTCTCCCATTCCAAGTTTGCAAAACACCAGATAGGGCATCAAATTTATACCTGCCCCCAGACCACACAACGCCTTCTGACACTCAAACTTTCCTATAGTGCATGGGATGGTGAAACTTCCCGGATCTTTCAACTTCTGAGGTAGCTTTCTCTGTAGGATGGCACTGCATTCTTCAGTCAACACCACTGTTTCGTAGTCATCTATCCTCCTTTTTTTGCTGAGAATCTCTTTCATGAACTTTACATAACTCGACATCTGCTCTAGTGCCTCAGTAAACGGGGTGTTGAGTTGCAATTGTTTGAGAACTTCCAGGAATTTAGAGAACTATTTGTCAAGAGAACTTGTTTTTAGCTTCTGGGGGTACGGTATCTTCACCTGGGGTGCGTCCACAGCTGCTCCCAAAATCATTGTAACTTCTGAGCCCTAGGCACCGTGGCCCTGCGATTCGGCACCGTGGCGCCCAAACTTCTGCCCTATCTCAGGATTATCGGCGTCGTGGCGCTGCTCAGTGGCGCCATGGAGCTGCAACTTCTGCGAGAAGTCTGGGCCCTTCTTTTCTGGACACGGTGGTGGTGAGTTTGCTTCCACTGGTTCGCCATTTCTCAGATCATTCGCCTAGCATTGCTCTTTTATATTCTTTCCCATATGTTCAGGGTGATTCCCTTGTATTCTGTTGCTTAGCATGCCCGCGAGTTGTCCTATTTGCGTTTCCAAATTCTTCAGGGACACTCTCGTCTCGTCCATGAACTGAGTTTGGTGCCTAGTTAGCCTGAGTATGGCTGCTCGTAGCCCATCCTGCTCTTCTTGTGGGCCATGGGGGTTACATTGTTGTTGATAGTTTTGTAACCCTTGATAGTGGTTATCCATGGTCGCAGGGTCCCTAAGATAAATCAAAACCAACAAGCGTATCACGGCGCACGGTTTCACCAATAAAAGATAATAATAATAAAAAGAAAAATAAAAACCAAATTAGAAATTAAGAATAGATAGAATGATATTGAATTACGCCAATCCCCGGAAACTACGCCAAAAACTTGATGCGCGATTTATGCATACGCTAAATGCAAGTGCACGTGTCGTGACAAGTAATATAGTCTAGAAGACCGAGTTATCGTCCTCAGGGATTAGTGTCCAATTATCAGCCTCTATTCTGTAGTATCTATTTGGTAACCGATAATTTGATGAATTGTTTATAGCTATGATTATAGATGCTAACTAAATTACTTTATTTTACTTCAGATATGGTGGAAATAGGGCTTCCAAATCTCCTCAACTATCCGCTCGCTTTACTTGTTAATGCAAATAATTATGGTTCTTCTTCTATTTTGAGATAGCAAGTTAACTAAGCAGTTTTATACTCCTGTTAAGGTAATATAAACACTCAACCCCAATGTAGAACCCTTCTATATTTCGATGACAAGATTGACTACAAAGGAGGATTAAGATCAATAACCTATTAAGCTACACAAGTATCGGGGTACTTTCGTCCACGATTTAACCTATGTTTATTCAGCTATAGCATATTCACAATCTCCCCTTTTGGATTTCGATTAGAAGTCATATAAGTTATGATAATTAGTGATCAATTAATTACCAAGCAATCAAAATAAATATTGAATAAATCTCAACAATAATAAGAAGAAACCAAAACATGCATTAATTCATAAGAACGAGGTTCAAGTGATTCGATATGGAAAGCCCTAAATTAAGTTAGTTCCTAGCCATAGACATGTCAAGAACTAAACTAATATCCAACATAAACTAAAAAGAAATAAAATAAAGAACAAGAAATTACACAAAAGTAGGTCTCCAATCTTGATCTCCAAGTTGTGATGAATTGTCAAGTGTGGAACTCTAAAATCTGACCTAAAATGTCCTTTTTATAACCTCAAAAACGTCCTAAAACTTTTCCTTCTTGGCCTTGGCTCATTCCAATTCGGATTTGGCAATTTTCCCACCATGGCGCCGCGGCCCTGCAACTGGCGTCGCGGCGCCGAAACTTCTGCGACTCTCTGCTCTTTGGGCGCCGTGGCGCTCTGCTGCTTCTGGTTGGTGGCGCCGCGGCGCCACCCTGTTTCTCGCCCGGGTTGCCAACTTTTTAGCTTTTTGAGCTCTGGAACTTCTGTTTCTGCCCTCTTTTCGCTCTTTTTCACCAATGTGCCACTTTAAACCATTATGACTCAAAAGAAAGAAAATATATCCTAAGATGACACATATTTGTACAAAAATGGGCAAAAGACTAACTAAAAATGACTCAAAAGATGTATATAAAATACACCGATCAGTAGGCTAGGAGCCTGCCCCAGAAATTGACCCGATATTATAGACTACTCTCGATGCTACCGTTCTGCAGTGGATTTATTCCACTATCTCTACGGACCTCTTGCAAACAATTCTTGAACCCGATGTTACGGTGATGGAAACTTGGAATAGGCTACGTGACATATTCTAAGATAATAAAAACTCCCGTGATGTTACTCTTGAGCAGGAATTTTCCCCTGTTAATATGGAGGATTTTTCGAACGTCTCAGCCTATTGCAAACGACCGAAAGAGTTGGCGGACCAACTCTGCAACGTTGTAGCGCCCGTTAGCAATGATCGTCTTGTTCTCCAGATGGTTGCTGGCCTATCTGAGCCTTATAGTGGCGTTGAAACTCTCCTTCGTCAAAGTAATCATCTCCCTATGTTCTATCAAGCCTGATCCATGCTTAGTTGGAAGAAGCTGGTTTGGCTAAAAAGGCTGCTACTAGTGCAAACACTACTCTTTCATTCTCCAAAGATTCAGGCCAAAATCGCAACAATGGTGGATGCAAAAATGTTAAAAATTGGAAAAATAATGGCAGAAACCGAGGTGGGAATAACGGGGGTGGACCTCGGGGCAATGGGCCGCAAACTAACTGGCCACAACCCTGGGGTCCGTGGCCATGGAACTGGGCCAGCAATTCTAGGCCCAATGTCCCATATTACCCGCAGTCGGCCTACCCGGGAAACTGGGCCAAATTTCCCAACCGGCATAGTTTTCCGGCCCAACAGTTTTATCCGCGATCAGGTTCTGGGCCATGGCAGCAAGCAGGTGTGCTTGGGCCTCGGCCTGCCCAGGCCCATCATGTAGTGGCCCCCACTCAACAGATATTGAAGCCGCAATGCACATACTTGGTTTGAATACTCTGGATAATTAATTGGTAAAAGGACACCGGCGTCACTTCCTATATGACATCTGACTTAGGTACCCTCTCGTCTTATTACATTTTGAGCAACAATCGTGGTATTATTATTGGTAATGGTCATTCAATTCCAATTTCTGGTCACGGTAGTGCAATTTTGCCCCATATTTGCCTCTTGTGTTGAAAAATATCATTCATGCCCCTAACTTAATTAAAAATTTGGTGTTTGTTCGCAAATTCATCAATGATAATTGGGTTTCTGTTAATTTTGATCCTTTTGGGTTTTCTATGAAGTAAATCAAAACGGGGATACCAATTATGAGATGCAACAGTAGGGGTGATCTTTATCCAATCACCACCGCAAATTCTGTCAGTCCAGCCATGTCCTCCACTTTTGCTGCTCTTGCTCATTCCTTGTGGCATGTATATTTGGGTCATCCAGAGTCGTCAATTATGTCTTCTTTAAATAAAAACAATTTTATTCATTGTAAGAGTACGAGTAGTACTCCAATTTGTCGGTCTTGTCCATTAGGAAACCATGTTAGATTACCTTTTGTAGCCTCTACGTCTTGCACTTTAATGTCTTTTGATATTATTCATAGTGATTTATGGACATCTCCAGTTTTAAGTTCTATGGGTCATCGTTATTATGTTCAATTTTTTGATGATTATTCTAATATTTTGTGGACTTTTCCATTAGCGAAAAAAATTCAAGTATTTCCACTTTCATCAATTTTAGGTCATTCATCTGTACCCATTTCGAACATGATATAAAAAATATTCAATGTGATAATGACAAAGAATATGATAATGGGGTGTTTCGGGAATTTTGTGCTGCTAATGGTATAGTTTTTCATTTTTCTTGTCCACGTACTTCTTCACGAAATGGGAAAGCCGAACGAAAAAATCATACGATTAATAATATTGTTCGTACCTTATTAGCTCTTGCTTCCGTCCCCCGTTTTTTGGCATCATACACTACATATGGCTACTTATCTACTTAACATACTTCCTAACAAAGGATTGACTTTTAAATCTCCACTCCAATCTCTATAATAAAGTCCTCTCTTACTCTTATCTTAGAGTCCTTGAGTGTTTATGTTATCCTCTATTTCCATCCACTACATTAAAAAAGCTTCAATCTCGTTCTACCACTTGTGTGTTTTTGGGTTATCCGTCAAATCATCGTGGTTATAAGTGTTTTGATTAATCCTCTACTAAATTCATAATCAGTCGTCATGTTATATTTGATGAAACTCAATTCCGTTCACCAAAGTATGTAGTACCGTGCCTGACTCATATAAATTTTTGGATGACGGGGTCCCACCTTATACTTTACGTCAGCTCTTGGACCAACCCGAGCCCACTGACCCACCAGTAGCCACTTCCTGCTGGCCCACTACCCTCACCGTCCATCGCTTTTTCGGGCCTCACGGTCCAAGAGGGCATGTTGTCCAGCCCACTGCCGACTTGGCCCATGTCCCATTCCAAAATCCCAATCCACATTCGGTGTTGGGCAAGAGGCCTATCATCGCTGGCCACCACACTGTCTCCGAAAATTCCCAAAATCCACCAACTTCTTCCTCGAGTCATCACCCCGGTTACTCGTAGTAAATAGGGTATTTTTAGATCAAAAAGACATTTTAATCTTAATTATAATGTTCTTAAATCCCACTACCCCGTAACCTCGTGTATGCATTAAATGACCAGAATTGGAAAATGACTATGACCGACGAATATCATGCTCTTATTGAAAATAAGATATGGGAGTTAGTGGCTCATCCTTCTGGTGTTAATATTATTCGATCTATGTGGATGTTTACTCATAAGGAAAATTTTGATGGTTCTTTTGCGAGGCACAAGACTCGTCTTGTAGGTGATGGTAAAACTTAGCAGGTTGGCATAGATTATGGAGAGACATTCAGTCCGATTGTTAAACCGACAACCATTCACATTGTTCTCAGCCTTGCACTTTCGAAATCTTGGCATATTCATCAGTTAGATGTGAAAAATGTTTTCCTGCATGGTGATCTTAAGGAGACTGTGTACATGCATCAGCCGTTGGGTTTTCAGGACCCCAATTATCCACATCATATTTGTTTGTTGAAGAAATCCTTATATGAGCTTAAGCAGGTCCCACAGTCTTGGTATAAGCGATTTGCCAACTATGTATCTACTATTGAGTTCTCTCACAACAGGTCTGATAATTCACTGTTCATTTATCGTCGTGGGACTTCCATAACATATATTATATTGTATGTGGATGATATTATATTGGTTTTCTTGTTTGATGTTTTATGTCGGTCAATCATGGCACTGCTCAGTTCTGAGTTTGCTATGAAAAACTTAGGACTCTTGAGTTATTTCTTGGGTATTGTTGTTATTCGTCATGCATGGGGTTATTCATATCACAAAGGAAGTATGTTGCTGAATAATTGAGTGAGCTGATATGTCCTCTTGTAATTCTACTTCTACATAGTTGATAATAAACCCAAGTTGGGAGCTGCGGTTAGAGTTGCATATGAGGACCCCACCCACTATCGTAGTCTTACAGGGGCTCTTCAGTAACTCAATTTTATGCGATCGGATATTACATATGATGTGCAACAGGTGTGCTTTATTTATGTTTGATCCACGGATTGAGCACATTAATGCGCTCAAACGCATTATACGCTACCTACATGACACTTGATTATGGCTTACACATATATCCGTCGTCGGCCTCTACACTTGTCTCTTACACAGATGCTGATTGGGGTGGCTGTCCGGACACCAGATGCTCTACGTCTGGTTATTGTATATTTCTTGGTGATAACTTGGTCTCATGGTCTGCCAAACGACAAGCTACCTTATCCCGCTCTAGTGAAGATGTCAAGTATCGAGGGGTGACCAATGTGGTTTCTAAATCTTGTTGGCTACGAATCTTCTGTTAGAGTTTCACTTTCCAGTTCATAAAGCTACCTTGGTTTATTGTGATAATGTTAGTGTCATATACCTTTCTGAAAATCTTGTTCAACATCAGCGCACTAAACATATTGAGATGGATATACATTATGTTCGCGAAAAGGTAGCTCATGGATAAGTATGTATTCTGCCTGTCCCTTCCACGTATCAAATTGTTTACATCTTCACTAGGAGTCTTCCATCGGTTCTCTTTAAAGATTTTAGGGACAATCTCAGTGTACGAAGACCGCTCTCTATGACTGTGGGAGTGTGATAAATACTCGTGATTAGGGGTGTCAAATGGGTTGTTTGGGCTGAAGTTGGGCTAGCCCAAATGGGTTGAACCAATAGTTGGGCTAATGACCAACCCTACCCAAAGTCCATTTGGGTCAAAATGGCTGGGTTTAAATGGGCTAAACTATTGTCCATGACCCAACCCGCCCAATTTGATCAAATTCTTTACAATAATCTCAAAACCCAATATTTTTAAAAAATTAAAAATATCCAATGTTCACCAATCAGACACTCGACCTCTGACATTCAATTAAGCTATTCCTTGGTCTGTTCAAAATTTCAATGCAAATTCCTTATTATGGAATTATTCCTGAAGGGTTTACAATATTATGAAATTTAATGTATCGAGTAATCTCAATTTAGCATTTGAAAAATGGATCATTAAAGAACACATAAGAATTCAAATCAGAAAAGACACATAAGATGGATAAAAGCATGTGAATTAAAAGACAAACAAATAATTACTCATATAACATCAATTTAATGTGTATCAAAACAACCAACAACATACAAGTGCTGACATTAAAATACGAAAAAGATTAAAAGAATCAAAGTAATTAGTAATTACCTCAATATGGAATTATGGAT
The DNA here is from genome assembly GCA_029844215.1 of Przewalskia tangutica. Lineage (NCBI taxonomy): Eukaryota > Viridiplantae > Streptophyta > Magnoliopsida > Solanales > Solanaceae > Przewalskia > Przewalskia tangutica. The sequence goes on along the minus strand of CM056718.1, from coordinate 133,964,537 downwards.
GAATCAGCAACACAGGAAGAGAAGTTGACAAAGTTGGGACAAGGGAGAAAGGCCAAACCGGCACCGAGTAATATAGAGAAACAAGAGCAAGGAAAATAAGTAGCAAATAATAGATGGGTTAGTTTGGGCCAAGTTAATGTGTTGGCTCGGGCTGCTCATAATTAATGAGTTAAGTTGGGCTAACCCAAATGTTACACCCCGTAGTTTCAAGACATGTATTTGATAACGTAAGTAAGGAAGTAAGACTTGAACGTCGGAAGATAGTATAGCTACATTTTCTTAAGGAATTAATTCGAAAATGTGAATACGACAATTTGATTACTCGGAGTTCAATTCTCCTAATTGGATTCACGAAATTAGTTTTAGATTTTGAAGTCACGGATTTGGTCATGTGGGGCCCACGGGAAATTTTACGATGTTGTGGGGCCCACGAGATTTTGTGATATTTTGGCCAAGTATAGAATTATTTTGTGAAAGAATTATTTTGGACCAATAGGAGGGTGACACGTGTCACCCCCCACTTGTCTTGCAAGACTTTGACTCGCATTAGATATTTTGAGACTTGAGGACAAATGGACATGGGTCCCACTCCACTTGGCATTGCACTTGGATAAATATCCAAGACTTGGACATTATACACTTATCAATTTAGCTCTCATCTTCTCCCTTTGAGCTCCATTTTTGAAAATCTCCATAGCCAAAGATCAACAAGTGTTGACAAGTTTCTTTCTCCAAGATTAGCTCCTAAACAAGTGCTAAAACAAGTTAACTCTCCAAACCCTCCAAATCTTGTGTTGGCCGAAAATGAGGGTGAAACCCTAGATTGATTCGTCGACTTTTTGGAGGTAAAACGTGAAGGGAAGTTGGTGACAATGTTGTAGGGGATACATATATGTGATTGGAACTTGAGGAAGTGGAGCGAAACGAAAACTGCGGGCCAATCTTACCCGGACTATTTTTACCAATTTTGGAGCCAAAAATAAGGTAATGGCTCTTCTTCTTTTAAAGTAATTGGATATTACTTATTGTTGATATGTATGGATGAAATTGTACTAAAAAGAATGAAGATTAAAAAAAGTTTGGACAATATTTGGAAGTGAGGCCGAGACTAGGTCATTTTGGCGTCGTTGGATTCGTTGGTTATTATTGTTTTTAATTACACTTGTCGCATGTTAAAATGAAGTAATATGATTGTTGATAAGTTGATATATCATATATAGAAGTGTTGGAGCTTGAATTGAAATATAATGGATTAAGGAAAGAGTTATCAGATTGTAGTTGTTGGCCGCATATTCTATAAAACGGTTGGACGTTATTATACAGTTTTTGGGGACTATTTTAGGGCGTTGGAATTTTGGAAATTCAGCCCTCATTATGTATGTTTAAGTATGGACATTTCTAATGAAAGTCCTAAGAGATTAAGGGTATAAAATGGTGTTAAAAGGCTTCACATTGTACCCTTAATGTTGATTAATTGCGGACTGGTTTTATGGACTGCTTATATATGATTGTGGGGCAGAATTTTACACGTCTAGTAGGCGTGTAATCCCCTTTGGTTGTTGTATGGAGTTTGCCCTTAGTCGGGGATTGTTGGTTGTTGAAATTGGGCCTTGGAAAAGGTGAAAAAGTACGTAGAAACAAAGGAAGTGCTGCCCAATATTTCGTAGAAATGGAAACTTTACTTAGTCCATAACCTACCCTTAAACAAAGGAAGTTCTGCCATCTCTTGGCCTCCGCAGTAAAATACTTATTTGTGATTCCAGTTTTCTTGTTGGCCCAGATAATCTTAATCATGTTCTCCTCAAACACCAGTTGTGACACCAACCACGCCCCGTTCTTCCGCCATAGCGTGGTTCCCTTATTAAAATATAACACGTAAGCGATGTTTTTGGAAACAAGTGTCTTTTGATAAGTATTTTGTCCCGCAGTGTTTGTATGGAAATCTACCTTTCAAGTCTTATATAATTCTTGTGAAAATTCAGCCCCCCGCCATTCTTTTATACTATATGTTCCTTGCCAGAGATTAAACTCATGAGCTTGTACGGAAAGATGAGGCTGCAAATTTAGTAGTAACGATATTAAATGTCGTGACGTGATGTACGATAGTGTGACTGATGGAATGGCATTATACATCGAATCTTTAAAGCTAAAATTCTCCGAATGAATAATCTTTTCCTAAGATTGAGTATAGCAAGTTGTTTCCATCGACTAGTCCGAGTTGTTCGTAAACAAAAAATTATGTTGAATCAGAGTTGGTGACGTGGAGTCCTAGTTATGTAGTGTGATGTCATTCCTAGTCGTTGTGATGCGTGATTGATAAGAATACCTTATGGGACAGAGTCCTGATTCCTTCACATTCTATGAACTACTTTCTCGCTTATTCCTATTTTAGGATAAATAATTTTTAATTGATATTTGATGTAATGACCCACTTGGTCGTTATGAACTTTCCGTTAGATTCCTTATCATTTCCCTCATTCGGGCACTCGCTGGTGACTATTACAATTGGCAATTATAGGTAAAGAAACTTTATGATTTGTAAAGAAGATGTTTTTATTTGAAGAATTGTTGAAAGGTCAGTGTCCACACTAGAAAAGTCGCGCTCGCACCTGCGGAAGGGCTGAGCCCATATCTGCGCATTCGTTTGCGCCTCTACGGTGAGGCGAGGTGTCAAGTTCCTGTGCCTCAACGCTCCTCTTTTATGCTGAAGCGCGTCTGCGCCAACGGGGTCGGATCCATAGGAGCAGAATTGTTATCTGTCCAGTGGGATTAAAAGCCCTAAAACAATTTCATTTCCCCAAAATAATTCCCTTAGGAATAGAGCTTGGTTGAGAGGGGAATTTTGAGTATTCCACTATTGTACTTCATTGGAGGTACAATTTCATCCCCTTTAATTATTTATTTCCCTTTCTAGTCTTTTAAATCGTAGTATGACTTCTACTTTGGGGAAGATGATAGCATAGGTTTCCATGCTAGAATAAAAGAGCCTAAAACATGATTTGGGGATTGTATGTCTATTAGATGATTGTAATATTTTAATATAGTATTGATTAATGATAGATGATGATGTTGTAAGGTTTAATTTGATCATGGAATCCCTTTTCAATTTGGGAAAGAACCTAGGGTTTGTAAATTGGGGTTTTTCCTAAATTATACAATTGAAGTCCAATTGAGATTATGTTTCTAATTAACTTAAGAATATGATTAACTAGTAGGTGTTTAAGCTTTTTGGATAATAAAGTTTGGATTTTGATACCATGAGCCTAGGGTTGATTTTGGAACTCATGTTATGTTTAAGCACTACATTCGTGTATTATGTGGTAGCTTTATTTTAACGAATAGTATATACATATTAGACTACGACTAGTATAAGGCAAGGCTTTCATGGATGGTGGACCGTTCATGGCTCCTGCTCGGCCTAGAGGTAGGTTATGGTTTATTTTTACTGGACACCTATAAAAATATATTATTAGTTATAATTTTGAGAGGTACTGGGCGTGTTTGGGGGTCCCACTCAACCGATTGTGATGAACGTTTGTGTAGGTATAAGTATTGAACTGTGATAATAGGTGATTTGGGGAATCAACCTTATGATGGTTCCGACTATTGATTGATTGAGCTTGTCGTCATATGTGGGCTTGTCGCCATACTTTCTATTGTATGTTTATTCATCACACCTGCTTCTTATATGATATTTTTAATTGTACTTGGATTTTTATGTTGTATTATTGGAAGCATGTGGTATTCATCTTTATACTTGGTTGCATCTCATTATATCATAATTTCTTGCCTTATATTATCATTTGCATTCATACACTCATGGTTCGGTGATATTGATATGAGAGTGGTATGGAAATGTTGTGGGTCCAAGATACCTGAAAGGTGAGAGTACTTATGAGATTATGGCAATACTGAGATAATGGTGAGGATACTCGACGGGACGGGTTGCACGCCTGCAATAATTATTATTCAACCAAGTGTTGGGCTCCGATGAAAAAATAAGTATATCGACTTCGCGGGTCCCCTATGAGTGTGCATCTCATAATAAACTTGAGCACATATATATTGGATGATAAAGTACTTGACATATGCATTGCATTCATACTATACATGCATTCTTTCATACATTTAATTCTTATGGTGTGATTACGTGACATGGGTTGGGTATTAAAACTTGGGTGATTCTTGACTAAATGGAATTGTATGATTGGATTGATTATATTAGACCGAATTGGCTGTCGTGATTGGCTCTTTTTTTGTGGATTGGACTATATAACCTTTATGAGTTTGAATACTCACTGTCACACTTTATTGTGGTCGGTAGATTCTATCAGTCTGTATTGGTTGATAAATTGCTAGTGTTATTATTAAGAAGTCTAATAAGGATTGTTGTTAAGTAGTCTTTGCCTGCTATGCTTTATGGGTGAGGAGTTTCTTGCTTAATGAAATAGAGTACAATGAAGTAGTGGTCTATGGTCTAGTAAAGGAATTTAAAGCACTATATGCATCAAGAGCGTAAATGTATGAAGTCTAGTTGGGGGTTAAAGACTATATACTGGGATATCATCCAGTATATAAGCTATCATCAAGGCGTGAATGTACGCATAGTTAGAGGTGTTCTTCGAAGGACATAACATGCGAGTGATAATGTTCTTCCATCTCTTGGCCACCGAAGTAAAATACTTGTTTGTGATTCCAGCTTTCTTGTTGGCTCACATAATCTTAATCATGTTCTCCTCAACCACCAGTTGTGACACCAACCACGCCCCATTATTCCGCCATAGCGTGGTTCCCTTATTAAAATATAACACGTAAGCGATGTTTTTGGAAACAAGTGTCTTTTGATAAGTATTTTGTCCCACCGTGTTTGTATGGAAATCTACCTTTCGGGTCTTATATAATTCTTGTTAAGAGTTAGACCCCCGCCATTCCTTTATACTATATGTTCTTTGCCAGAGATTAAACTCATGAGCTTGTACGGAAAGATGAGGCTACAAATTTAGTAGTAGCGATATTAAATGTCGTGACGTGATGTACGATAGTGTGACTGATGGAATGGACTTATACATCAAATATTTAAAGCTAAAATTCTCCGAATGAATAATTCTTTTCCTAAGATTGAGTATAGTAAGTTGTTTCCATCGACTAGTCCGAGTTATTCGTAAACAAAAAATTATGTTGAATCAGAGTTGGTGACGTGGAGTCCTAGTTATGTAGTGTGATGTCATTCCTAGTCGTTGTGATGCGTGATTGATAAGAATACCTTATGGGACAGAGTCCTGAGTCCTTCACATTCTATGAACTACTTTCCTAGTCGTTGTGGTGGGTGATTGATAAGAATACCTTATGGCACAAACTCCTGAGTCCTTCATATTCTATGAACTACTTTCTCGCTTATTCCCATTTTAGGACGAACGGATGTTTAATTGATATTTGATGTAACGACCCGTTTGGTCGTTATGAACTTTCTGTTCGATTCCTTATCATTCCCTCATCCGGGCACTCGCTGGTGATTACTACAAGTGGCAATTATAGGTAAAGAAACTTTATGATTCGAAAAGAAGATGTTTTTATTTGAAGAATTGCTGAAAGGTTAGTTTCCTCACCAGCGAAGTCATGCTCGTATTAACAGAAGGGTTGAGTCCGCATCTGCGCATTCATTTATGCCTTTGCATTGAGGCGAGAGTTCTTCTATAAAGTGGAGAATGTTGCTTCGTAAATATGTGCATAAACAAGAGTAATTAATTTCATAAAATTTCATAGAAAGTAATAACAAAATAAACTTACATGGAAAAGTTGCAACTTTCCTTTACTGTTGCTTTTAATGATAACAACAACATACTCAGTGTAATCCCACTGTTAATGTTGGATTTGGTGTTGTGACATTTTGACCAACATATCATTTTTAATACTAAGTTGAAATTAAGAAATGTTGGAACAAATGTCACAACATTCGGACTAACATTTTATGTCAAACAGTTTTGCCTTACTTCACGTACTAAAGCAATTCTCATTGGATTTTTACCACGATGGAGAAGTGACTTGACAAGGTAATTAGGAGCTGATAAAACGTGTGGAAGAACAAGTCAAAGCCATTGTTATGCTAGGGGAACAAGTCCAAGAAGTTAGAGGATTTGGCTCCATAATCTTCTCCAACAAACACAACTAGCTGCCCACCTTTCTCTCAACCATCACAACGATAAAATGAGCTTTTCAAGGCAGACCCTCTACTATAAATAGAGAGGCTGCTGCAGTGAATCGATATCCAGAAAAGATTGCAAAAACATCGAGAGAGCTCTCAGATATATTCGTCAGAAAACTGAATCAAAAGTGTTGTCTGAGCGTGTCGACAACATTCTGTCCAATATTATAATTGCTGCCTAGATTCTAGATTTGTTCTTTATTGAAGCAATTGTAATGGGATGTTGTCTATGTCTATTTAGGTAGAATTTTCAGGCAGAAGTCATCTGCGACTTCACCATTTTTTAATTCCTTTTTGTTGTATTTTGTAATATTGTAAAGAAAGGAATTTATTCATTCGATCATTGACCGTCATAGATTATATATATTATATAACCTATGTAAATTTAAAAACCTTTGTGTCATTTAATTTCCGCTGCTTTTTACTCTTGAAAGGTTTCTGTTACTACTACTGTGTTGTTACCGTTGTCAGACGATATTATTCCTGACATTCAGAAACAAAATTGGCATTCTAGTTTGATTTAGTTTATTTGCATTTTATTTACTCTTCTATAGCCCTCGGGATCCAACAAGTGGTATCAATGTCGACACTTAACACAATAAGTTACATAGCCTACGTTCTCATATCAAATCAATTGATGTTAGAGCATGAAGAACTATAACAAATGGATATTTTGTTCCTATGTTACCACCGGATGAGGAAAGTGATATTCTTGCTAAACCTGAATCTGAATGGACTGCGGAAGAAATCAATAATGCAAGCTTCAACGAGAAAGCCTTAAATGCAATTTTTGGATGGGTTGATCTTTAAATGATCAAACTGATACAAAACTGCTCTACGACTAAAGAAGTAGGGGATACTTTATAAACTCGTTGTGAAGGTAGATCTAGTGTTCATTGGACGAAGCTTCGTATGCTCATGAGTAGATATGAACGCTTAAGGATGAAAGAAACAGAGGACATTAAAACCTATTCTGAAAAGTTGATTGACATATCTAATGAATGTCAAGTGCTCGGTGCTCCTTTAATCAACACTAAATTTGTGGAAAAGACACTCCGTTCTCTTTCTGAAAAGTTCAATATAAATATTTGTGTGATTGAAGAAGCTCACAATCTTGCTACAATGGACCTTAATACCTTAATGAGTATTCTCAAAACCTATGAAATGAACATTGAGAATCAAAGGGAATTTGTACAAGAACAATAATGTAGCACTTCAAGTCAAATCCTTAGAGAGCCAAATCGAAGATGAGGATGGGAACCTTGAAGAAGTTGGTGACGGTGCAAATGTTTCCCTCCTTACTCGAAACTTCAATTCGATGGTAAGGAAGTTCAATAATGATAGAAATAAATTCAAATCCAAAGAGCACCAAAACCAAGGCTTCAATCAAAAGTCCACTAAATCTCTTCCAATAGTACAAAGAGGAAATCAGCTAAAGAGAACCAACTCAGATCGTACCAAATTTGATCTCAAACAACTTGAGTCTGTGCAATGTCATGCATGCTCAGGCTAGGGTAATTATGCTAATGAATGTGCAAATACCTTGATGAAATTTGGTAAAAATCGATGGGTTTCTCTTAGTGACGACGAAGGAGAAGAGGAAGGAGATCAAGAGATAGAGTCACAAGAAATGTTGGCTAAAGTTCGTGAACAGTCTTTATCGGACGATGAAAATGTCATCGACAGTGTCGTCCCAAATGTCACAACATGTGCGTCAACATCAGTGATGACATCTACATTTCCAGCAACATCCGAGAGGTAAAAATTCTTTAACTATTCTAATGTTAATTGTTTTAGTGGTTTTATTTCTAATAGTGAGACTGATTGTGAGGATCAAGTTGACACCAAAGATGACATGATTAAGGAATTATAAAAAATTTGTAAAGACTTAATCATAGAATCCAAGCAACTTACAAATGTAAAATCTTTAACTCTTGAGAATGCAGATTTAAAAGGCACGATAACCCGTTTAGAGGTTGCACTTATCAAAAAGGATATTGAATTTGGTAAGATAAGTGCAAAATTGGATCTAGCCGAAGCAACCTTCTGTAAGCTCAACACGGGGACTTCAAAATTGAATGAGATACTCAACCTAAGTAAAACTTCGCATACATGTATTGCATATGAATACTCTCTTAAAACAATTAGCTCAAGCATTTTTGACAAAAATGAGAAAATAAGCTTTGCAAAAGAAAAAGGAGTAAAGAATAGGTTCTTATATATGTCAAAGAAAATGAAATTTGTGTGTCATTACTATAACTCCCCTGGACATTTAAGACCTTACTGTTTCAAACTTCAAAATTTAGTGAGCAAAATGTTGCCCAAAAAGTTGTCAACATACCTGATAATACTAAAAGGCAACATTCCTGAACCAAAAAGCAGGAATTTTTTAAGAGAGTTTGGATTCCTAAAAAGAATATTGTTTGTAATGTTGTTGATAACACTTTACCGTTACACACTCAAGTATAGGTTTGTCTCAAGTAATAAATTTCTCGGAAGTCCGAGTGTCGAACCACATGTATATTTTGAAGAATGAGAATGTCAATCTAGTTGTGAATTTTGAGGCTTTATATAGTGGACTACGTACTAGAGCTCTGGAATTCCACTTAGGTAAAATAATAGAGTTGTTCTTGACTATATTTTATAACTCAATTGAAATCTAACAATCAAGTGATTTCAATTGGAAAGATAAAAACATTAAGCAATTGAAAGTTTATAACTTTTGAAAATTATCTTTCAAGTTCCCTTAAAAGAGTTTATGAAACCAATTGTTGTTATGTAAAACTAAGCATTCATTGTGCCAAATTTGTCTATAACAAATCAAAGTTTTCACAAAACAAAATCACTGACATATCTCATTAGACAACTAAAAAGATATAACATTGAAGACCTTTTGAAAAGCCAAGAACAATACTATTATCTTACTTAAGCTTCACCCCTAACTCTAGCTAAAGGTTTAGCTACTCATACTTTAATAAATAAAACTCATATTTTTCAGAGATATATTACAAAGAGAGTGATGCCCCAAATGGTTTGCAAAAGGCCACTTTATATAGGCTCCAAAGTTGAGAAGACTTGAATTATTGTGGACAATTTCAGATCCACTCATAAATTGCTAAATTGGACACGCTTCCTATTGAAATCTTGAGTTAGCTTTCCAGATCAGTTTGAATCTCTTCTATTGGATATTTCATGTGAACGTTATGGTCAAATTACTGCTCCTTGGTTAAAAGAACATTGACAACTTTGGCAGATTGTTATGATGAGTTTACACGATTCAAAGCTCCACTTGCACACATTCAATGATCTTCAAACTTTTCATAGTTGTAGCAGTAGATCTTATATACACTTTCCAGATTGTGGTAGATTGATTGGATTTTTGTGTGAGTAATAGTGAATTAAATTCCAAATTGTGTCCTGTGGAGTTAGAAATTCGGAGCATTGTCATGATGAACACTTTTCTCGTCAATTTGACTCTAGAATCCAATATTTTCAGCAGTTTGGGCCTGCACAAGAATTGTAGATACATGAGTTATCTAACCAATTCAACTGGAATTGGATCTATTGGATTTGTATAGCTTGAGATATGGGCCAAATGCGAAAATGTGTCATGGATCAAAACTCAACCAAAATTTAGACAGAATTGTTGTATAATCATTTTTTGGTTAATTGGACTTTCAAATTGCAAAGTTGGTTTTATATACTCACTTATGTCTTTAGTACATTGTCTTGAGTGTCCAAAAACATTAGTGTCACAAAATTTGGATGAGTGTAATTTATATTATGGCCTAGACATCAAGCAATACACATACTAACCATGTTCAATCATGCTTAAGTATTCCATTACTATAGAAAATTAGATATTTATGGCTAACCTATGAAATACAAAATTATGTATAAATATGCAACAAATACTATACAATAACAACTAAAATACACATGAAATTGTTATAACATATGCATATTTGCACACTAATCACACCCCCCTAACCAGCTTATTACTAGTCCCTAGTGATAAAAGCGCGACATAAATTTTTGTTTTAAAGTTTCATTATTACCAATTCCTTCTTCTAATATGTCCATATTAACAAACTGTTGTATTCATATCTATTCATCATCCAGTATTATCTAAGTGAGTAATTTAGTAGTCATGTTCTGTTGTGCTCAATTTAAGTAACAAATAGTTATGGGTCTCATGTCATAAAACTATTATCTCAATGTTTACTGACGCTAACACTTTTTGGTTGGGTTTATATATATATTTTTTCTCCTGAGTGCGTTTTACGCTCAATCTCAGGAATATACATTTATCTCTTTTTTTTTCTTCCTCCTGAGTGCGTTTGACGCTCCAGGAGTATTCATTTTTTTCTTTTTTTTATTTCTCCTAAGTGTGTTTTACGCTCCATCTCAGGAGTATACATTTTTTAAAATTTTATTATTATTATTACTTTTAAACCCAATCATTTAGCTACAGCCATTTGTAAAATAAAGAAATTAGTAAAATTATTCAATTTACAACCCACAATCATTTGTCACTGTGTGTGTGAAATAAAGATGATTTATAACCAACTAATAGATAATACAATATTATAATAGAAATAAAATGTGTCAAGTTTGTTTTATTGAACATATTAAAGTTAAGGAATTCAGGTAAGCATTAAAAAAATTATGCGTCTCAAGGGTCGTTTTTACCCCTTACTCTACCATTTTTACTCTTTTTTAAAATAAATAAATAAAAGGATGTCTACTAATTCTCTCCCCAACCTAATCAACACATTGTCCCCAATGTTTCAAAGCTCGAGTTGCAAAAATTAGAATATATTACCTGGTTCCACAGAAAATTGAAGAAAATAAACCTGAAACACACACACAAACAAAAACAAAAACAAAATTGCAAACATGATTATTGTTATAGCCGTAAATCTAAATCAACCTTTCTCTCCTTTTCACGGTCACCAAACCAATCTAATTGAGAAGCAATTGAATTATATTTAAACTCAAAGACCTGGAGTTTCTCAATTAACCGTTCAGGGTCTGAATCTGATAGGAAGATTTGACGTACTTGCTCTGTCATGAAACCTTTACTGCATGATCTAGAAAAGTTAGTAACCCATCATAAAAACCATTAACATTTAGTAACCCAGTAGGCTTTGAATGAATAGTTAACGTTAACCAATAAGCAATATGAAGGATGTTCTCAAAAGGTCCAAGTCCACCTGGCAAAGCTATGAATGCATCCGAATGTTCCAACATTTTAGGTACCCTCTCTTGTATGGACGAAACTTTTATTACCTTACCCATTGTATCTCTAAAAAACTTTTTAAAAGCATTCAGGACAATTCCTAGAACTTCGGTCCCTCCAAAGGACGCCGTCAACGCCATATTCCCTGTTAAACCAAGTATATTGCCTTCATATACTAAATTGATTTTTTTTTTCTTTGCTAGCACACTTCCAAGTTTATTTGCTGACACTTGGTATTCATTATTTTTACCAATAGACCCACCAAGCACACAAATGGAAGCTATCTTTGGAGATGATGATGTTGCCATTTTTTTGAGCTCTCTCTCAAGATTAAAAATTATATGAGTTGTTTGCGATAAACTAGATGATGCATTATATACAAAGGGAAAGTGAAAAATGTACATGGTACGACTCTAGATGCACTATTTATTGAAAAAAATCAAAAGTAAGGTCCCACTAACAGTAGTTGTGATTGTGGCTCACATCTTCCTCTGGTTTTACGTCCAGAAACGGCTTAAACGCCTTCTATGAGTCGAGGATAAGATTCTCATCCAATTTTCTTAAATACTGGCAAACAGGGTCTTTTAACGTCAGATTCCCGAGACTAAGTGCATATTCTCTTCTAAATTGCCCCCATAAATCGATAATATGATGTTGCACCATTCCACAAGAATGTGTCTCAAGAGTCAAATGAATATCATCCAAAAACTCCTTACTCAGCCCATTCTTAATGAAATCTATCTTATCATATCAATTGTTGGATTCCATTCTTATACTTCTACAACTAGTGTTACAAGTCCATCTAGCACATTTGCTGCAAACATTCATTCTTTTAGCTCGTCGTTCTTTAGAATATGTACTTTTACCCAAACCAGCAAAGCGTGAAACAAATGAGTTTGTGAACTCACCTCCAAATCTGACTTTTGCTTCTATCAACCAACGTAAATCAACTGAAAGTCCCTTAATCATTAGTAACATTAATCTCTCGCATCGGGCACGGTAAATTTTAACCAAATCATTCTTAACGTAGAAGGGGAAACATTTGTTCAAAGAAGCAATGACCACATCCATTTTACCAAATTGCTTAAGAGTTGTATTCAAATATGAGAGCTAAAATAACATAATAATGTTTTATTCGATTTTTACGGCTACTACATTACATATCACATAAAAATGCTACAGCCCAGGCGAAATCTAAAAATTGTGCGGTGAGTGCCATGATTACTAAGTATGGTACACAAAATTCTTCTTCTTAATTATAACCAACGATGAGCATAAGAACGAAAACAAGAGTGATGAAGGCAAGAAAATATTTATTCATTTGGTTTGCGTGGATGAGAGTTTAAGGAAAGATGTTTAGAAATGGGAGGAGAATGGGATATTTATGGTGTAAATTTTTGTAAAAATGACCGTTGAAGGAGAAGAGGAAAAGTGATAAAAAATACTATTCATTACCATTAAAAATAGGAAAAAAAACATTTAAAAAATATATATTTATGTACAACTCAGTTTTTGTGGGCAACTGAAATTTCGACTTGAGAGTCACGGAGTACCGAATCCGTCATTTATACCGGAGAAAAGAAAAAAGAAGATGAAAGAAAGAAATACATAACAAAGAAAATTATACTTGAAAACAAACACAACAAAAAAAAATCAAATCGTGTAGATAGGGTCAGCTAAAGAAACTGACTCGATCTCTTTTGAAAAAAATTCAAAATACGCTTTTAAACGCTGTCCATTGACTTTGAAAATGTCACCACTTCTTGGATTCTCAATTTCAACAGCTCCATTTGAAAATACAGTTTTTACAGTAAAAGGTCCTGATCATTTCGACCGCAACTTTCCAGAAAATAAGTGTAATCTAGAATTATACAAAAGAACTTTTTGCCCAATTTCAAAAGTTTTTCTAACAATGTGTTTGTCATAAAATATTTTCATTTTCTCTTTGTAAATTCTAGAATTTTCATATGCTTCATTTCTGATTTCTTCTAATTCATTTAGTTGAAGTTTTCTCAATGAACTAACTTTATCTAAATTGAAATTAAACATTTTGATAGCCCAAAAAGCTTTATGTTCTATTTCAACAGACAAGTGTCAAGGTTTTCCAAAAATAAGTCAGTAAGGGGACATACCAAGAGATGTTTTGAATGTTGTTCGATATGCCCATAGTGCATCAGTCAACCTGAGTGACCAATCTTTTCGAGTTGGACCAATGGTTTTCTCCAAGATATGTTTGATCTCTATGTTAGCAAGTTCAGTTTCCACTTGTATTTGGATGATAAGGGGTTGCACTTTGTGATTAATTCCATATTTTTCATTAAGTTTTGAAATGGTCTATTACAAAAATGTAAACCTCCATAACTTATGATTGCACGAGGCATTCCAAATCTTGAGAAAATATTTTCCTTCAAAAATTTCAAAACAATTTTGTGATCATTATTTTTGCAAGGAATTGCCTCAACCCATTTTGAAACATAAACTCCAACCAAAATGTATTGATATACAAAAGATGGTGGAAAAGAACCCATAAAATCAATTCCCCAACAGTCGAAAATTTCTACAACTAAAATGAGATTTAATGACATCATGTTTCTACGAGTTACCCCACCTAATCTTTGACACCTATCACAAGATTTGCAAAATTCGTGTGTCTTTAAAAAGTGTGGGCCAATAAAATCCGCACTGCAAAATTTTTGCAGCAGTTTTCTTTGAGGAAAAGTGACCACTACATGCTTCTGAGTGATAAAAAGTGATTATACTTTAAATTTCATCATCAGGCACACATCTTCTTACTATTTGATCTGGACAATATTTAAAAAGATATGGGTCATCCCAAAAGAAATTTTTCACTTTTCTGAAGAATTTCTTTTTGTCATGTGCATTCCAATGATTTGGAATTTGCCCTGTAGATAGAAAATTAGCAATATCTGCAAATCATGGAAAATTAGATACAGAAAAGAGTTGTTCATCAGGAAAAGAGTCATTTATGGGACTTGTCTCAAAAGATTTATCACATGTAAGTCTAGACAAATGATCAACCACAACATTTTCAATTTCTTTTTTTATCTTTAATTGTTATATCAAATTCTTGGAGTAAAAGAATCCACCTAATCAACCTTGGCTTTACATCTTTCTTTGCTAGTAAATATTTTAAAGCTGCATGATCAGTATACACAATAATGGGCGAGCCAACTAGATAGGATCTAAATTTTTCTAATGCAAATACTACAACAAGTAGTTCTTTTTCAGTAGTGGAATAGTTCATTTGAGCACTATTAAGAGTTTTACTTGCATAGTAGATCACATAAGGTTTTTTTATCTTTTCTTTGTCCTAAAACAGCTCCTACAACATAATCACTAGCATCACACATTATTTCAAAGGGCAAAGTCCAATTAGGGGGTTGCATAATAGGTGCGGAAGTGAGCATTTCTTTGAGTTTCACAAAAGCATTTTCATAAGAATCAGTCCATTCAAATGTAGCATCTTTTAATAAAAGGTTGCATATTGGTCTAGAAATTGCACTAAAGTTTTTTATGAACCTTCTATAAAAGCCAGCATGTCCTAAAAATGATCTAATATCTTTTACTGATTTTGGTGTTGGTAAATTAGTAATTAGATCAATTTTGGATCTATCAACTTCTATTTCTTTTGTTGAAACAATATGTCCTAATACAATCCCTTCAGTTACTATAAAATGACATTTTCCCCAATTAAGAACAAGATTTTTTCTCTTCACATCTAGTCAAAACTTTAGCCATGTTCATTAAGCAATCATCTAATGAGTTTCCAAAAACCGAGAAACCATCCATGAAAACTTCGAGAAAACGTTCAACCATGTCACTGAAAATACTTATCATACATCTTTGGAATGTGGTTGGGGCATTACATAGTCCAAATGGCATCCTTCGATATGCAAAGGTTCCAAACGGACATGTAAATGTTGTTTTCTCATGGTCCTCAAGTGCAATTGCTATTTGATTATACCCTGAATATTCATCTAGGAAGCAATAAAAAACATGTCCTGCAATTCTCTCTAAGATTTGATCCATGAAAGGCAAAGGAAAATGATCTTTTCTAGTCATAGAATTTAATTTTCTGTAGTCAATACACATTCTCCAGCCAGTAACAGTTCTAGTGGGAATCAATTTATTATTTTCAATTTTTACTACCGTTACTCCAGACTTTTTAGGTACAACTTGAGTAGGACTTACCCATTTACTGTCGGAAATAGGATAAATAATGTCATTATCTCGAAGCTTAATGACTGTATTTCTCACTACTTCTTTCATATTAAGGTTTAGCCTTCGTTACATTTGCCTAGAGGGTTTAACATTTTCCTCTAAATAAATGTTATGAGTACAAATTAATGGGCTAATTCCTTTTATGTCAGACAAAGTTCATCATATTGCATGCTTGTGAACTTTTAGTACTTCTAACAATTTATGCTCTTGATCATGGTTCAATTTGAAAGATATTATTACCGGATATGTATCATTATCACCCAAATATGCATACCTCAAACTTGATGGTAAAGGCTTCAATTCCAACACTGGTGGTTGAACACTTGATGGAATTGGAGCTTTTTCTGATTTTGATAATTGTTCAAACTTCGACTTCCATCAATTAACCTCTGGAACCTGTGAAGTCTCAAACATAGAAGCAAACACCAAATTGTCCTCATTAATCAAATCATTTGTTAATAAATTTTCTAATGGATCAAAAAAATGAGGTCATGAAATTTTCAAGAGTGTATTTATCAGTTACATCAATTTCATATACTTCATCATTATTTGGTGGTTGTTTGGAAATGTTAAAAACATTTAACTCCAAAGTCATATTTCCAAAAGAGAGATTCAAAACTCTACTTCTACAATTTATCAAAGCATTAGAGGTTGCAAGCAACGGTCTTACTAAAATGATAGGATGTTGAGATGTTGGATTTGAAACTGGAAGTGTGTCCAAAACAATAAAATCTACAGGAAAGTAAAATTTATCAATTTGAACTAATACATCCTCCATTATACCTCTTGGAATTTTTACTGAACGATCTGTCAATTGAAGTGTGATATGATTCTTCTTTAGTTCTCCCAAATCCAGTTGTTTGTACACAGAGAATGGTAAAAGATTAACACTCGCTCCAAGGTCAAGAAGTGCATGCTCAATTTTAGTATTATCAATTACACAAGATATAGTTGGACAACCAAGATCCTTATATTTTAGTGGAGTTTCTTGTTGAATGATTGAACTTACACTCTCTGTCAGAAAATGCCTTATTTTGAACATTTAATTTTCTTTTCACAGTACACAAATCTTTCAAAATGTGACATAAGATGGAATTTGTTTTATTGCATCAAGTAGTGGATGCTAACTTTTACTTGCTCACAAATTTTAGGATTTCGATTCAACTTCTTAATAGGATGTAATCTTTGAGGAAAATGAGCGGGTGATGGTATTCTACTAGGAGTTAAAATATCAGCATCCTTACCGCCATCTTTATCTTCATCATGTGAACTTGAAGTAGAGCCTGATTCTGGATCTTTGAGGTGAATTGTCTTGTCAAATTTTTTCCACTTCGTAGGGTAGTAACAGAATTGACATTTTCTGGTGGTTTCGGCAGAGATTTGGTATTGACCAGCAAGGTTTTGTTGAGCCGGAAACTTCCCTCTTTCAATTGTTCTTAAGGAATTTGTCAACGTAGACAATGTTATTGTAATTTTAATGATGGCTTCTGAAGTTTGGTTGTTGATCGTTGTTTGACCCTGCATAAATGCTTGCAATGTTTCTTCAAGACTTTTTGTTTGTGGTCTAGTGTATGGGGTGAAACTAGAGCTTGAGGTATTTTGGTTGGGTAAAGGTTGAACATTATTATCATTCCTCCAGCTAAAGTTGGGGTGGTTCCTCCAATATGGATTATATGTGTCAGAAAAAGTAGATGAGAATGGTTTCTTAAAGTTAGACATCGCATTTGCTTGTTCATGACACATCTCTTTGAAGACGGAAATTCTTGGGCATTCATTTGTTAAATGTCCTTCAACAGCACAAATATCACACAAGTCTTTGTTTTGCACAAATTTGACTTCCTTAGATTTAGTTAACTCCATGCTTTCAACTTTTCTAGTTAGACTGGCAATCCTGGCATTTAGATCATCTTCTTGAGTAAGATAATACTTTCCTTTATTAGCATTTTTAAGATTAGATCTAATTGAACCTTCCGAAGTACTTTCATTATACCAAGACTGAGTTTTATCAACTAAATGGTCTAAATACTCAAGTGCATCTTCAGGATTTTTGTCTAAAAATTCACCATTACACATCATTTCCACAAATTGTTTCGTTTCAGAGTTTAAGCCTTCATAAAAGAAACTTACAGTTCTCCAGTTTTCAAAACCATGGTGAGGGCAAGAATTCAACAAATCTTTAAAACGTTTCCAACATTGAAAATATTGTTCATTAGGCTTTTGGAAAAAAGTTTTTGATTTGCTTCTTCAAAAAATTTGTTTTATGAATTGGAAAGAATTTTTTTTAAAACTCGGTTTGCACTTGTTGCCAAGATGTAATTGATCCAGGTCTTAAAGAATTAAGTCATATTTTTGCCTTTATCTTTGAGAGAAAACGGAAATAACTTTAACTTAATTGATTCTTGAGTGCATGTTGTATCGTTTAAAGTGACACATATTTCCTCAAATGCAAATAAGGGTTTTCAGATTCAAGTCCATAAAAATTGGAAAGTAATTGGATCATACCAGACTTGAGTTTAAAATTATGAGCATTTTGTGGATAAACAAAGCATGATGGAATAGTATTACGTTGAGGTTCTAAGAAATCTCGCATGGAACACACTTGTTGATTTCCTATTAATTCATTAGGATTTTCTATATCACCTTCATCCATATTCTTGAATTTTTTACCCGAATTATCTACTTCACTCCTTATTAGTCGACCACTTTTTAAATCACGTAATCATTTATGCATATAAATGATAAGCACACAATGAGTAGTTATGCTATCCTAAATGCTACTTATTTACATATGCTTACCAAAAACAAAAAATACAAAAGAATAAGAAAGAGATTACCAACCTTTTGGAGTCTTACTTAAAAAAATACACAAAGAGATGGACCGTTCTCCAAGGGATATCCCCGGCAACGGCGCCAAAAACTTGATAACACTTTATCGTTACACATCCAAGTATAGGTTTGTCTCAAGTAATAAATTTCTCGGAAGTCCGAGTGTCGAACCACATGTATATTTTGAAGAATGAGAATGTCAATCTAGTTGTGAATTTTAAGGCTTTATATAGTGGACTACATACTAGAGCTCTGAGATTCCACTTAAGTAAAATAATAGAGTTGTTATTGGCTATATTTGATAACTCAATTGAAATCTAACAATCAAGTGATTTCAATTGGAAGATAAAAACATTAAGCACTTGAAAGTTTATAACTTTTGAAAACTATCTTTCTAGTTCCCTTAAAAGAGTTTATGAAACCAATTGTTGTTATGTAAAACTAAGCATTCATTGTGCCAAATTTGTCTACAACAAATCAAAGTTTTCACAAAACAAAACCATTGACATATCACATTAGACAACTAAAAAGATATAACATTGAAGACCTTTTGAAAAGCCAAGAACAATACTATTATCTTACTTAAGCTTCACCCCTAGCTTTAGCTACTCATTCTATAATAAATAAAACTCATATTTTTCGGAGAAATACTACTAATATAGGAAATATATTACAAAGAGAGTGATGCCCCAAATGGTTTGCCAAAGTCCCCTTTATATAGGCTCCAAAGTTGAGAAGACTTGCATTATTGTGGACAATTTCAGACCCACTCAATAATTGCTAAATTGGACACACTTCCCATTGAAATCTTGAATTTCTTACTGCATATCAATTGTGGGGCTTTGAGTTAGCTTTCCAGATCAGTTTGAATCTCTTCCATTGAATTTTTCATGTGAAATTTATGGTCAAATTACTGCTCCTTGGTTAAAAGAACATTGCCAACTTTGGCAGATTGTTATGATGAGTTTACACGATTCAAAGCTCCACTTGCACACATTCAATGTGTTACACCCCGTAGTTCCAGGACATGTATATGAGGACGTACGTGAGAAATACGACTTTAAGTTTGAAACAAAAGAAAGATTACTTTTTCCTACGAAAAATATTCCGAACCTCATGAAGGAAAAAGGTTTAATAATTGGAATTTGGTTCTCAAATTTGGTATTTGAGACTTATAGAATTTATTAGAATTATGGAATTTTATTTTCAGATTTGATCATGTGGGGGCCCACCCGGGAAATTTTACGATTTTGTGGGGCCCACAAGATTTTCGATATTTTGGGAAGATAAAATATTTTGGACCAATAGGAGGGTGACACGTGTCACCCCCCCCCCCCCCCACATGGCCCATGTTGGGCGAGAAAGAGAGGGACAAGTGGGCAAGCTTGTATTCAAGATAATTATGGGACAAGTGGACTAGTGGGACTCACACACACTTGTCCCCAATCTCAACCTTACACTTATTTTAATCCTCTCCCTTGGTTACATTATATATACACACATAGAGTAGCAAGACTCAACACTTAGAAAATTTCAAGAAAACTTATGCACACACAAGAGGGTTCTCGGCCAAGCTTGCTCAAGAACAAGAAATTTCTTCAATCCTTGTTAATAAATCCCCATATTCAAATCAAAGATCCCTAGTGGTATACTAAGCATAACCAACCCCTTAAACCCCGAAAATAATATGTTAATCCGTTAGTCGCACCTTGAAACCCTAAGGTGTTCTTCATAGTTTGAGTTGGAACTTGAAGAGAAGTTGGTTATGAACTTCTAAGGGTTGCTTGAAGTGGATTGGAACGTAAAGAAAAGGAGCTAAAGTTGCTAAGGATCGACTTTTAATCTTGGAATATTTTGAGCTTATTGAGGTGAGAATCTTTGTCTTCCAAATGTAATTGAAGATTACATGTTATGATAGTATATAAATGAACTTGTGATATAAGGAATGGAGATTAGTAAGTGTTAGGATATTTGGAGGGTTAAAATCGAGACATGGCATGTTAGTCATTGAAGTTGTTAATCAATTTGGTTGTTAGTTATAATCGTTACTGTTATACAAGAAAGGGAATATACTTGTTATAATTGTTATGACGTATATAACATGTTGGAGTAACAACTTGGATTAAAGAATTGAAAAAGGACTATATGTTGTATTGTTGTTTGATTGTGGCCAAGAACACCTAAGTGTGTTGATTAAAAATGGACTAATTAATGGATTAGTTATATATGAATTGTGGGGCAGAATTTTACACGTCCAGCTAGGCGTGTAATCCCCTTTGGTTAGCTAATTGGTTGTGCCTTAAATGTAGCGTATTGGTTATTGATTTCGGGCCTTGAAAAATGTGGAAAGAATGCGTAGAAGCGAGGAAGTCTTTGCGATTTTCCGTAGAATAAGAGACATTATACTTAGTATTATTCTACCATAGAAAGCTAGAAGTTGATAGACGTATTATGGTCATTATATGTTGACATTCTACGTGCGGCGTATTCAACTTAGCGGGTGGATTAAGCCGAAGAGGTATGTGGAACTTTCCCTATCTTCTTGAGCATGAATCTTATAAATGTATAGTACGGTCGACGTACATGTTTTAAATGAATTCGGTTTCATTTTGGTATCATTGTCTTGATTAAAAAATGTACAAGTTTAGTTGAGTTGGAGAGTTAAGCTCCCTTGGTTTTAAAGGATATAAATGTCTTAGTATTCTAAAAGCATAAAGTTGTTATAATGACTTTATGGAAAGTTAATTATAACGACTTTATGAAAAGTTAAAAGAGTGGTTTACTTGAATGATTTAAAAGAGAATAAATGATTTGATTTTGAAAGTATACGATACTTGATTTAAAGAGTATAAGTAACTTGATTTAAAGGTATAGGTTACTTGAGTTTGGAAAGTAGAAGTTACTTGATTTCAAATCCTTGAAATGAATCTCTAAAGGTGTAGTAACTTGATTTGAAAAATAGACATGTCTTGATACTACGGGTGTTAGTATCTTGTGGTTTTTAATATGAAAGGGTTCTTTTTAAAAGAATAGAAGTATGTAGTACTTTGGGGTTAAATTCCCGGATTTTTACATGATAGTGCCTTAAGTTTAATTAATGAGAGTTAAAGATTGCTAACTTGCATATGTTGTTCATGATGGTCGTTAGTGCTAGTGTTATATTATTTATTACGGGGTCAATCCCCGGGTCATTTTGCATTTTGCATTTCCGTGGATTTGCTCTCCACGATGCGAGTATGGCGTATATACTCATTGTGGGCCCACAGGGTCCATGCGTGAAATAGTCCTATGCGGGTGAAATAGTTCCATGGGGGGCAAATTGCCCTATGCGGGTCCACAAGACCTATGCGGGTGAAATAGTCCCAGGAGTAGGATTGCATAATGATGCTACGGGCGGGTGGCCCTAATTTGATCATAAGCTTCCTATTTTTAAACGGTAAAGTTTACTCTTATTTACTCACATTATTAATTAGGCACAGTGTACTGTTAATTTGGTTATCATACATGTATCTAGCTTTATTTTAGACTATATGATTTCATTACAAGTACTTTCAGTTTCACATACTTGGTACATATTTTGTACTGACCCCCTTTCCTCGGGGGCTGCGTTCATGCCGCAGGTAGAGGTAAACAGGTTGTTGATCCTCACTCTTAGGATCACTGTTCAGCTTTTGAGAAGCTCCATTACTCCAGAGGCTTGTCTTTTGGTACGGATCCTTGTTGTTGTAGATTTATGCGCATTCAGGGTGTGGCGGGGCCCTGTCCCGTCATAAATAGGGTCCAAACTCTTAGAGGTCTGTAGTCATGTATGTGGGTTGGACTTGTAATAGATGTAGCTCTTTTGTTTATGTATATATATATACAGAAAGGTGGCCTTATTGGCTAGCCTGTTTGTTTCACATTGACGCATGTCTATGAGTTTTATTTATATTCCGCTGGTATTCTCTGATGTTTATCTATAAGGGTGCCCAGGTAGGGCACCAGTAGCGGGCCCGGGGTCGGGCCGTGACACAATGATCTTCAAACTTTTCAGAGTTGTAGCAGTAGATCTTATTTACACTTTCCAGTTGGTGGTTAGATCGATTGGATTTTTGTGTGAATTATAGTGAATTAAATGTCAAATTGTGTCCTGTGGAGTTTGAAATTCGG
Organism: Przewalskia tangutica; assembly: GCA_029844215.1. Classification (NCBI taxonomy): domain Eukaryota; kingdom Viridiplantae; phylum Streptophyta; class Magnoliopsida; order Solanales; family Solanaceae; genus Przewalskia; species Przewalskia tangutica. The sequence goes on along the minus strand of CM056718.1, from coordinate 133,941,876 downwards.
AGCATTGTCATGATGAACACTTTGCTCGTCAATTTGACTCTAGAATCCAATATTTTCAGCAGTTTGGGCCTGCACAAGAGTTGTAGATACCTGAGTTATCTAACCAATGCAACTGGAATTGAATCAATTGGATTTGTATAGCTTGAGATATGGACCAAATACGAAAATGTGTCATGGATCAAAACTCAACCAAAATTTGGACAGAATTGTTGTATAATATTTTTTTGGTTAATTGGACTTTCAAATTGCAAAGTTAGTTTTATATACCCACTTATATCTTTAGTACATTGTCTTGAGTGTCCAAAAACATTAGTGTCACAAAATTTGGATGAGTGTAATTTATATTATGCCCTAGACATCAAGCAATACACATACTAACCATGTTCAATCATGCTTAACTATTCTATTACTATAGAAAATTAGATATTTATGGCTAACCTATGTAATACAAAATTATGTATAAATATGCAACAAATACTATACAATAACAACTAAAACACACATGGAATTGTTATAACATATGCATATTTACACACTAATCAGTTGCGATAACTGCATTAAGAAATAACATTTCAGGTTCTTGGTACTTTGATAGTGGATGTTCTCGCCACATGACATGTACAAATGAGTTTATAAGAGACTATAAGTCATTCAATGGAGGTAACGTGACTTATGGAGGTGTCAGTAAAAGCAAAATAATTGGAAAAGGGATCTTAAGTGTTCCTGGATTTTCAAGAGTATAAATATCTACTTCATTTGTTTTTCTTTTTACCATTCTTGTCTTTTCTTAAAGTAAAAAAAAGGGAAAGATCACATCACATCCTCGGTAAAACCCCTACCTAACCGATGAAACTTTCTTCTTTCAAACACCTTCATCTTCATCTAAAAACCCCAAACCCTCTTCTCCAAACTCACCAATGGAAACATCTCTTATGCAACCCTTATGTTGACCAACAACACTTCAATGAGCACCAGTCCACCTCAACAACCTACTACATCATTTTCTCAACACCTACCGAAAATTAGGTGTGCACCCATCATTCTCATAGGAGATGAAGAACCACTGGACATTAGTTACCCCGGGGATGATAATAATCTCATTGATGTAGATGCTACATCAGATTTTTCTACCCTCGATAAAAGGACTAGTTCATCTTCTTTTCTATTTGAAGATCGAGTAGAGTGTTCAAAAGAACAGTTCCACAGGAACCAAAAACCAAGTCTAGATTTGAAACTACATTTCCTGCTTGCTCAACTAGCGACACCGAAGATATGGACTTCGAACTGTCCTCAGAAGACACTGAAGAAGAACCTCCAGTCTCTGTTCCTAAAAGTACGTCTCAAGACGAGGAGATTCCTGACGACAATTCACTAACAAGGTTCTGCTCCAAAGAATTCCCCTTCATGCAAAACCAGATGCTGCCCAGAACTGTTGCCGATGATGCTACAACATCTCAAGCAACATTCCAGCAGACCTAGAAGAGACGTCCTCACCATCCTTCTCTAGCAATATCGAATCAGAACCTAAAATAGAGGTAAATGCTTTTTCTGATAAGTTCTATTCCAAAGCAAAATTAGATAAATGGGATTGGTATAGGAATAGAGTTACTAGAGCAGAAAAAGCGTTAGTTATAACTTCATGTTCTAAGTATGGCTTAGTTGAGTTCCTCAATGATCGTAAGCTTTCTAAAAACTGTAACTGATAAAGAACCATTCACAGATGAAGTAATTAGGTTGTTTTACACACACTTAAATTCTGGTATAGACAATGCATTCTCAAAAAAAATTGGGAAGGTATACCTCTATAACAAAATTTATCGGTTTACTCCCATAATTATCAATCAATGTTTGAAAATTGAGTCTGATGTTGGAAGTAGCACTACTGAAAGAGCGACAGAAAACAGGGACAAGATAATTGAATACCTTACTGGAGGTATAGTGAAGAAATGGACTTCACAATGTCATGCCTCGAAGCTCACTACCTTATTTTCCACCTCCATAAGATTGCAATTCACAATTGGCTCCCTTCACTAAATGAGTCAATTGTAACCACTGATCAAGCCTCACTATTGTACAAAATTGGAAAGAGGTTAAAAGTTGACTTAGGAAGAATGATTTTCTATCAAATAGCCAATTTGGATGAGAAAGAGTCAACTTTAATCCTTCCCTATCCCTCTCTAATCTATCAAATTCTAGTTACCCAAGGCTTCAAGCCTAGTAGAGAGGATATTTTAGGGAAAACACCAGAGGTATATTCAGTGAATAAATCAATCTTGAAAAGCAAAGAGATAGTTATTGACCTCCCATGGAAAAAGGAATCTGACATTAAGAATGTTGCCCGAAATGTTTCAAACATTCTAGGCAACACTGGTACAAGGCAGTCACCTCTGTCTACTGAATGGCTTGTTGGGAAAATTGTTAAAATCAACCGACAGATCTCAGAAGATGATGTTGCGAGAGAAGCATTAGTACAGGCCAGAGACTAATTCTTATAGTTGATTTCTTTCCAAAAAGGGGAAGATGATTCCTGCAATGCGGGGACGGTGAAAGTTCGAAGGCGATCTTTGAAGATGTTGCTCTCGCGTATCTTCTTGAAGAAGTTGTTGCTGATGCCATACAAAGAGAAGAGGATGTGGGAAGAAAAGTGTTGTTGAAGAGGTTAAGGCTCAAAGCTAAAAATGAAGCTCTCATGCAAAAGTAGAAAGTGGCTGGAAGCTACTAATGATGCATGATTAGCTATGAGGAGCATGCTTATTTGATGATGAATGGTTATCTGATTGTTGTGTTGACTAAGCTACTGAACAATTTTCTTGTTTGACTGGTTTTAATGGTTTGTTTATTTGGCTGAATTGTTAAGATGTTGTGACAATGGGTTAAAATTGACACGTGAATATTTTTTTTTCCTTTTGTATATTGGATAATTTATGTATATCTATATTTGTGCTAATATTGTGTTTAATCCTATATAGTAGTATACACTGGTATACTTATGTTTTGTTTGTATGTCATCACAGGTTGAGGGGGAGAATAATTGTAATCATAGATGTTGGGGCAACATCTATGATATTGTTTTAAGTCACTTGCACATATTATAATTGATTTTGTGAAGAAAGGCAAAAAAGGGGAGGGTGTTAATGTTGGGTTTGGTGTTGTGACATTTTGCCCAACATATCATTTTTAGTACTAAGTTGAAATTAATAAATGTTGGAACAAATATCACAACATTCGAACCAACATTTTATGTCAAACAGTTTTGCCTTACTTCACGGACTAAAGCAATTCTCGTGAGATTTTTACCACGATGGAGAAGTGACTTGACAAGGTAATTAGGAGCTGATAAAACGTGTGGAAGAACAAGTCAAAGCCATTGCTATGCTAGGGGAACACGTTCAAGAAGTTAGATGATTTTGCTCCATAATCTTATCCAACAAACACAACCAGCGGCCCACCTTTATCTCAACCATCACAACGATTCAATGAGTTTTTCAAGGAAGTACCTCTACTATAAATAGAGAGACTGATGCAGTGAATCGATATCCAGAAAAAGTTTATAAAAACATCGAGAGAGCTCTCAGATATAGTCGGCAGAAAACTGAATTACAAGTGTTGCCTAAGCGTGTCTCCAACATTATAATTGTTGCCTAGATTCTAGATTTGTTTTTTATTGAAACAATTGTAATGATATGTTGTCTATGTCTATTTAGGTAGAATTTTCAGGCATAAGTCATCTGCGACTTCACCATTTTTTAAATCATTTTTGTTGTATTTTGTAATATTGTAAAGAAAGGAATTTATTTATTCGGTCACTGACCGTATTATATAACCTATGTAAATTTTAAAACCTGTGTCATTTAATTTCCGCTGATGTTTACTCTTCAAAGATTTATGTTTTTACTACTGTGTTGTTACCGTTGTCCAACGACATTAGTCCTGACATTCGAAAACAGAATTGCGTTCTAGCTTGATTTAGTTTATTTGTATTTTATTTACTGTTCCATAGCCCCCAGACCAAACACCCACAAAGTGGGATCTGAGAAAGATAGGATATATGCATGCCTTACCTCTACCTTAGTGGGGCAAATAGGTTTCCGATAGACCCTCGGCTCAAAAAGAATGTAGTCAACGCAGGATTATAAGAAAAAAAATACAATAAAATATCCAAATATAAAATAAATGAAATAATACTCACATAGGAATAATGCTCTACATACTACTATTAAGAAAAGGAGAAAAGGAAATGGAAAGGAGAGCCCCACCTCTCGCACACACATCGCGACAATACTCAACTATCTACTAACCTCTATCATAATCCTCGACCTCCAAATTTTCCTATCTACGGTTATGTCTTCAGCTGAAGTTGTGTCATGTCATGTCTAATAACCTCCCTTCAGTTCTCTTCGGTCTACCTCTACCTCTTCTATCTCCTGGGATTGTCAGCCTTTCACACATCCTAACTAGCGCATCCTCACACCTCCTCTTTACAGACCCGAATCATCTCAGTCGCACCTCACTCATCTTATCCACTACGGAGACCACTCCAACCTTGTCCTGTATAACTTTTTTTCTAATCATATCTCTCCTAGTATGACCACACATTTATATGAGCATTCTCATTTTCGCCACCTGCAGCTTCTAAATAAACTTCCATTAGTCGTTTAAAGTTATAATAAAAAACTTCCGTTAGTCGTTTAAAGTTAGAATATAATGTTCTCCAAACTTAATTTCGCGTAGTCAGACAGTTCTTATGTTGTTGATATAGAATAGGTATGGGTTTATAATACCAACACTAAAAATACATATGGAAATAAAAACCAAAAAAATAAATCTAAATAAAAGAATCGTGTACCTTCTTATAGATTAACTGCAGAATAGTACTTAAAACACTCATTTCAAAGAAAATAAACGTATCTTATGCCCTCGAACCTTCTGTTCCTATTTAAATGTTGCTCATAAATAATATTAATATTTGCGAATAATACTCAAAACATTTAATGAGTTTATTTAAAGGTAAATGTTATACATAATTTAGAAAGTTGTAGTCTTATGTATATCCCTGGCCATATATGATTAATTTTGGTACATAATATTTATTATTGAGTATATAGTTAGAAACTGTGGAATTTTTAAAATAAAGGAAACAAAAAGCTGAAGAAAAATAAGAAATACAAATACATATTTGAAAAGAAAAACTCTATCTACTCATACTTTATATTGGAAAATTTCTAATACCTCCGCCAATAAAAAGCCAAAAAGGAAAAAAGATGTAAATGAAAATAACAATTACCGGAAGCAATTGTCATTCACTGTTTATTTAGAGACACGAATGAAAGTTATAAGTTGAACGAAAAAACACAACAAATGACCTATTACTTGTGGCGAAGCATCACCAATCCTAACCTAAATGGCTAAATCTACCGGATTTTGCATGGCCACGGCGCTGGTCTGCCTACTAATAATAATCCAAATTTCCTTGCAACACAGAAATTGAGGAACCTATGGAACTAAAACCTATTACATGGAGAACCAACTTTGACATGGACTAAAAAGGAGTTTGATCGTTTATGCCTCAGGCAGAATCTTAAATATGCAATAGTGGCAAAGATTTCCTACGGCAGACCTGATTTGCAATCATTGAGGAAGATTATGCCGATACAATTTGAAATAAAAGGAAAATGTAGCTTTAGATACCTAGAAGAAAGGCATGTGTGGCTTAGATTATCATTATTGGAGGATTATGCTAATCTGCATTACTATCTAGAGCATGGGAATTACATGTTCATAATAGATATTTCCCAATAAGTTTTTTGAAATGGGATCCATGGTTTAACCCTAAAGAAGAGACCACAAAAGCAACATGAGCAGATGAAAAAAGCTAAGGAAACTTCAAAACCTTGGGTGGAGGCATCTTTTGGTAAACAACATCACAAAGGGACAGTGACATCAAAGCTAAGGCTAGCAATAGTACAGAGGAGAATGCAAATCAGGAACAACATCATGATAACAACACTAACACACAGAAAACCAAAGATGCTAATGAACATGACAGTGGAAGTCAGAATGGAGGTGATGAGGGCAAAGATGAACAGGCAAAATACAATGATAAGGAGGATAGAAAACATGGACAATAATACAGCTGCAAATGAGAAGATATAGGAGAAAGACATCTCAGAAAGTGGAAGTTCCATGGTACAAGTAATTGTAGACATTAGTGAGGAAATTGTTGATACTGCTCCTACACATTCCATGAGTGAACTTGCACAAGAATATCACAAAGATAAGTGTGATAATGGGGTGAAGGAAATAGGTTCAAATGGTGTCAATGAAGTAGACGAAAAACCACCTGATGATTTATGAGGAACTGAATCAGATAGAAATACAGAGAAAGAGACCAGCAAAGTTCAAGCACAGGTAACAATATCAAATACAGCATATAGATCAAACACAAAATAAGAGTTACTGGAGATATCTCAAGGGTCAGAGGGAGAATCAATGCCAGACAAGGAGCAGAAGGAGACAAATGAAAAGGAAGCTGATTCTTCCACCATAAACAGTGGAAACATGTTTGATGTGCAAATTGATATTTGTGATGATGATGAGACTCAAAATAATGCAGACATGGAAATACAACAAGAGGAAATCAATAGAAACAACGGAGATGTATCTGTTAGAGAATGGGCTTGGCCCAACCGTGTGTGTATAGTGGGCCACGGCATCCGTGTAAGTCCCAAGTTGGTTTGTATATTTGGTAGGTTTACATATTAGTCTTGTACCTTAATTAGGATTGTAATATTACCATAAGTGTAATTCTTCATATAGAATAGGGATTTAGATGTAAAGTAGGAATAAGGTTCTCCTATTGTAACTTGCATATATATGTCTTTCATCAGAATAATCAAGGGGATTAATTCTTTTATGGTATCAAGAGTCTAGGTTATTTTTACCTTGCTTCGACTCCTCTCTTTTCTCTCAAAATACCGTGTAATCCCCCACCCACCTCTCGGTTCTTCCAAAACCCGAGACCAACTTCTCGGTTTTTCTCTTCCCCCTTACAAATTCTCTTCTCCGAATCTTGTTGTTCTATTTCCTATGGCTGATAAGAACACTTTTCATCCTGTCCTCACAGTTACTAACATCAAGAGCGTTCTTCCTATTGTTCTTGATCTAGAGAACGTCCAATATGGGACGTGGGCAGAATTATTCAAGATTCATGCTGACACATAAAGTTCTTCACCACATCACCCTTCCCACTACTCCTACGGGGGGTGATATGACGTCTACGTGGCACAACCAAAGCAGCACATCCAGACTGATGGGTCATGCTTGATGCCAAGGTTCTCCAGTGGATTTATGATACTATCTCCTTGGATCTTTCACGGACGATTATGGAACCCAACTCCATAGCTATGGCGGCGTGGAATCGATTGTGTGACATCTTCCAAGATAACAGTCATTCTCGCATTGTTATCCTTGAGCAGGAATTTTCTCAAGTTGCTATAGTGAATTTTCCAAACATTTCTTCTTATTGCAAACGCCTCAAAGACTTGGCAGACCAACTTCGCAACGTGGGTTCTCCTATTTCTAATAGTCGTCTAGTTCTTCAGATGATTGTCGGTCTATCCGAGGCCTATACAGGGGTTGCTTCGGTTATTCATCAAAGTAACTCCCTACCGGAGTTCTATCAAGCCCGCTCCATACTCACTTTGGAAGAAGCGGATTTGGCTAAAAGGGCATCGATCGGAGCAAGCCCCATCGTCATGATGACTGCTTCCAATTTTTCCCCTTCCAATCCAGCCAACGTGACTCACAATCACAACGGGTGGTAAGAAGGGCCAAAATCGGAAGAATAATGACAAGAATCGCGGTGGCAACAACGGGGCACCGCGAGCTGTCGATTACGGGGCCCAACGCCACATAGCGCCCGCGGCGCCTCGATCTCGGCCGTCTGGCCGCGACCGAACTTCTTTCGAGTCGGACTCGATTGGACCGGCGTATGGCGGCCCAAGATCGGTATACTTGGACCTCGCCCCCTCAGGCCTACCACGCAATGGTCCCCACTCAGACATTAATGCAGCGATGCACACGCTTGGCTTGACTCAACCGGACCCTAATTGGTACATGGACACAGATTTCACTACCCACATGACATCCGACCAAGGTACTCTCTCGTCTTATTCCAATTTGAGCAGTTATCGTGGTATAATTGTTGGTAATGGCAGTTTTTTCCAATTAAGGGTTATGGTAATAAAACTTTGTCCCCTCCTCATCCACCACTTGTCCTGAAACCCTTCATGCCCCAAAATTGATTAAAAATTTGGTGTTTGTCCGTAAATTCACCACTGATAATTGAGTTTCTATTGATTTTGATCTGTTTGGATTTTTAGTGAAGGATTTCAAGACGGGGAGTCCTCTCATGAGACGTGACAGTAGGGGGAATCTTTATCCAATCACACCAAGTCTCAGCATCTTCCGTCAAGCCATGCCTTCCACTTTTGCAGTTCTTGCTCCTTCCTTGTGGCATGCTCATCTAGGTCATCCGGATCGTCTATTTTATTTTCTTTAGATAGACATAAGTTTATTTCATGTAAGGGTACGCGTAGTACTCCACTTTGTCAATCCTGTGCTTTAGGAAAAAATATTAAGTTACCATTTGTAACTTTGAATTCTAATACTTCAATGTCATTTGACATTATTCATAATGATTTATGGACATCTCCGGTTCTCAGTTCTATGGGTCATCAATATTATGTTTTATTCTTGGATGATTACTCTAAATTTTTATGGACGTTTCCAATTGCGAAAAAATCACAAGTTTTTTCCATCTTCGTAAAATTTAGAGCTTTCATAAGAATCCAATTCGAACGGAAAATAAAGAACATCCAATGTGATAATGGTAAAGAGTATGACAATGGGGAGTTTAGGGAGTTTTGTGCTCAATATGAGATAAATTTTCGTTTTTCTTGTCCTCATACGTCTTCACAAAATGAAAAAGTTGAACGAAAAATTTGTACCATTAATAACATTATCCACACTTTCTTGGTTCATTCTGCCGTCCCTCCATTGTTTTGGCATCATGCGCTACAAATGGCTACCGATCTACTTAATATTCTTCCCTCTAAAGGTTTGAGATATTCTTCCCCTCTTCAGGTTTTATACAATAAGACTCCTTCATATATTCTCATCTAAGGGTCTTTGGATGTTTATGTTATCCACTTTTTTCATCCACCACAATCAACAAATTTCAGACACGTTCTACCCCGCGTGTATTTTTGGGTTATCCGTCAAATCACTGTGGTTATAAATGTTTTGATTTGTCCTCTAAACGAATCACCATTAGTCGTCATGTTCTCTTTGATGAATTCCAATTTCCATTTTCTAAAGTAGAAAAACTCGTGCCTAGCTCTTATAATTTTTTGGATGATGATATCTCCCCCTATGTTCTCCGTCATGTTTCAGATTTTTCAGAAAATACGTCGTCAGCATCGCGACGCCTGCCTTCCAGTGAACAGTGCAATTCCGTCCCGTCGTCATCGCTGCGGCCCTTCGGGGAGGCGACGCGGCGCCAAAACTTCAGAGAACTCTGCAGTTCATCAAACGCTGCGGCCCCTTCGACGGAAATTTCCAAAACTTCTCAAAATTCCCAAAATTCACCCAATCCAGCCCAGAGTCATGGTCCAATCACTCGCAGTCAACTGGGTATTTTTAAACCAAAAAGATATTTTAATTTGAATTCTAATGTTCTTAAATCACCCTTACCCCGTAATCCTGTGTGTCTTAAATGACCCTAATTGGAAAATTGTCATGACCGATGAATATAATGCTCTTATTGATAATAAGACGTGGGAGTTGGTACCCCATCCATCTGGTGTTAATATTATTCGTTCTATGTAGATTTTTGCTCACAAGGAAAATTTCTGATGGTTCATGTGCGAGACATAAAACTCGTCTTGTAGGTGATGATAAGACTCAGCAGGTTGGTGTGGATTGTAGTGAAACATTTAGCCCAGTGGTCAAGCCGGCTACCATTCGCACTGTGCTCAGCTTGGCTCTTTCGAAATCATGGTCCATTCATCAGCTAGATGTGAAGAATGTTTTTCTACATGGTGATCTCAAGGAAACAGTGTATATGCATCAGCCCTTGGAGTGTAGGGATACTAGATATCCTAATCATGTTTGTTTATTGAAGAAGTCCCTGTATGGGCTTAAGCAGTCTCCACGAGCTTGGTATAAGAGGTTTGCTGATTATGTTTCGACTATGAGTTTTTCTCACAGCAGGTCTGATTCATATATCGTCACGGTTCTTCGATGGCTTATATTCTATTATATGTTGATGATATTATCTTGACTTCCTTTTCTGATGCTTTGTGAAAGTCTATTATGACAATGCTCAGTTCTAAGTTTGCCATGAAAGACTTGGGCACATTGAGTTACTTTTTGGGGATTGTGGTAACTCGTCATGCAGGTGGATTGTTCTTATCACAGAGGAAGTATGCAGCAGAGATCATTGAGAGGGCTGGGATGTCATCTTGTAAGTCCACTTCTACTCCGGTTGATACTAAACTCAAGTTGGGTGCTGCAGCTGGCTCTTCCTATGAGGATCCGACTCACTATCGTAGTATTGCAGGCGCCCTTCAATATCTTACGTTCACGCGACCTGATATTACATATGCCGTACAACAGGTGTGTTTGTTTATGCATGATCCCATAGTTGAACATATGAATGCGCTCAAACACATCCTTAGGTACATTCAGGGAACACTTGAGTATGGTTTGCATTTGTATCCTTCGTCGACGTCTACACTTGTCTCCTATACAAATGCTGATTGGGGTGGTTGTCCTGACATGACACCAGAAGGTCTCGTCTGGCTATTGCATGTTTTTAGGTAATAACTTGGTCTCATGGTCTGTCAAGCGTCAATCCATGCTTTCACGTTCAAGTGCAGAGGCCGAGTATCGAGGGGTAGCCAATGTGGTTTCTGAGTCATGTTTGGTTACGAAATCTACTTTTAGAAACCGTTGTCTATTGAGAATGTCACCTTGGTATATTGTGATAATATAAGTGTCATCTACCTTTCTGGTAATCCAGTTCAGCACCAGCGTACTAAACACATAGAGATGGATATTCACTTTGTTCGAGAGAAGGTAGCTAAAGGACAAGTACGCGTCTGCCATGTCCCTTAAAGATATCAGATTGCAGACATCTTTACAAAGGGTCTTCCCTCGGTCCGTTTTGAAGATTTTAGAGACAGTCTCAGCGTACGAAGACCGTCCGCTATGACTGCGGGGGTGTGTTAGAGAATGGGCTTGGCCCATCCGTGTGTTTATAGTGGACCACGGCATCCTTGTAAATCCCAAGTTGGTTTGTATATTTGGTAGGTTTACATATTAGTCTTGTACCTTAATTAGGATTGTAATATTACCATAAGTGTATAGTTATTCTTCATATAGGATAGGGATTTAGATGTAAAGTAGGAATAGGATTCTCCTATTGCAACTTGTATATATATGTCTTTCATCAATAAGAATAATCAAGAGGATTAATTCTCTCAGTATCCACTAAGCAGGCAGCATGATTAAAAAGGAAGAATAACACAAAAGCAATCAGAGAAAGGAGTATACCCTAAGGCAGCAGGGGGTGTGAAAACAAGGTTAGCTACTGCCAAAGCCACTTCTCAATGAATAATTCTCTCATTTGGAACATAAGGTATGTAAACACACAACAGGCCTTTGAGAGAAGTTGTTATGATGCACACGCAGAAGCATTTTAATTTTATAGCCTTGATGTAGCCTTTCCAACATATCAGACATATAGATATATACAAACAATGGATAGGAATGGGTATAGCTTGGTACAACAGTAATGGGAAGATATGGGTGTTTGTTCAAGATGAATTTCAAGTGGAAGTGTTAACGGATACTGATTAAGGTTTGACAGTAAAACTGACTCAAGTGGGCCTCATGAAATCTGTGTAATGACAGGAACACTAGAAAAGAGTTGTGGGAGAACTTGTTTGAATTATCTGGGAAAATTCAAATTCCCTGGTTGCTTGGTGGGGGGAATTCAATGTCATATTGGATGATTCTGAAAAACTGGAAGGAATGCTTGTATCATTTGGGGAGACTGAAGACTTTAGAGTGTGCCTTGATGTTTGTCAACTTACTGACTTGGGTTTTTCTGGTAGCATATACACATGGTTGAATGGGAGATCTGATGAAGCTTGTATCTTTAAAAGGCTAAATAGATGTTAGGGTAATCAATTATTGCTGGGGAAATTTTCTAACTTGGAGGTGGAGCATCTGATTAAGCAAGGGTCTGACCATGCCCCTCTTATAATCTCTTATAAGGAAGACAACAGAGTAATCAAGAAATCATCCAGATTTCTCAACTTTTGGGTGGAACATGAATCCTTCTTTAATGTTGTGAGTAGGGATGTCAGTGGGGCGGGTAAATGCGGGTACCGCCCCGCACCCGCTCCAATTGGGGCGGGTATGGGGGATGGTTTGGTGGGTGGTGGGGAGGGTATGGGTATCAAAAGTGCTACCCGTCATGGGTAGTGGGGCGGGGGTGGATTTCATATAAGACCCGCCCCGCACTCCCCCGCTACCCGCACCGTACCCACACCGACCGTACCCGCACCGCCCATATCCGTATCATCTATTAGTTTAATTAGGCTATTTACGAATTTATTTGGCCCTTTCTTGATTTAAAATGTGACTTGAGCTAACCCGCACCGTAATGCACCACGTTTATTTTTCTTATTCTCTTTGTTCTCCTTTTTTTTGTTAAATATTTTCATCTTTACTGTTTTTTAATATTCATAATATTTTGGCAAGGTTTTAGACTTGATATTCGATACACCATAGTGGAAAGGTTCTTTTTTTTTCCTTTTTTCTTATATAACTTTCATTTTGGTGACTAAAACAATTGTTAGACATTATTTGAGCATTTTATTAATGGGTACCCACCGGGTAAGTGGATATCCGCGTGAAGTAAGTGGGGCGGGGGCGGGTGGAAGAATTACTACCCGTGATGGGTGGTGGGGCGGGGGTGGGGATGTGTTTTAGGTGGTGGGTACGGGTATGGGATACCCTTCCCCCGCCCCCGCCCCGCCCCATTGACATCCCTAGTTGTGAGGCAAAACTGGACAGACAATTTTGGAAAGGATCCTTTTTATACAGTGCACAATAAAATAAAGAAAGTCAGCAAAGTTTTGGCTGCATGAAGTAAAGACACTTATAGGGATATATTCTCACAGATTGCCACTTTAGAAGAAGTGGTTAAGGTCTATGAATTGGAGTTTGAACAGAATCATACTGGCAACAACAGAGAAATTGCAGAAAGTGCAAGTTGATCTGATTAAGTTTTATGCTGTGGAGGAAAATTTTAGAGGCAAAAAGCAGGTATCCAATGGTTTAAAGATGGAGATAGAAATACTAAATTAGTTCATGCTTATGTAACTGGAAAGAGGAGAAAGCTGCAAATAAAGAAGATTCAGAATCAACTTGGGAATTGGCTGGATACAGAAGATGAGATCATATAAGAGGCTATCAGATTCTACTCAGACCAATTTTCAGAGTATCATATCCCAAATAATTTTCATATTCTAAAGGATATCCCTAAAATGATCAGTGAATGACAGAACACAATGATTCAGGAAATCCCAGAGGCATGGGAAGTAAAGTAAGCTGTATTTGGTCTTAATTCAGATAGTGCAGATGGACCAGATGGATTCACAGTAAATTTTACCAACACTGCTGGAAAATAATTGGAGATGATGTGGTTAAAATGGTGCAATCATTTTTCTGTGGGCATGAACTCCCTAGATATGTCACTTGCACTAATTTGGTGTTGATTCCTAAGAAAGAAGGAGATAACAACCTTTTCAGATATGAGGCCTATCAGCTTGAGTAATTTCAACAGCAAGATATTCTCACGAATTATTCATGACAGGTTGGCACACCTACTACCTACAATTATATCTCCTCATCAAGCAGGGTTTGTAAAAGGAAGAAGCATAGTAGAGAATATTTTGTTGGTTCAGGAGATTGTGCATGATATTAGAGTTCAGGATAAGCCAGTAAATGTTATGATAAAGTTGGACATGACAAAGGCATATGATACAGTTTCTTGGTAATTTCTGACCAAAGTGCTAAGGATGATGGGGTTTGGAGAAAAATTGATTGATATGGTGTAGAAAATAGTATCAAACAATTGGTACTCTATTCTAATTAATGGGAAACCACAAGGATTCTTCAAATCCACTAGGAGGCTGAAACAAGGAGAGCATTTGTCACAATCTTATTCATTCTAGCTGCTGAAGAGCTTTGAATGCACTTCATTACAAGGAGCAATATAGAGGGTATGGGATGGCTAAATGGAGTCCTTATATCAATCACCTAGCTTATGCAGATGATCTCATTATCTTTCCCTCTGCTGAAGAAAACTCAATTAGATTAGTGATGGATACTTTGGTTCATATGAAAAGGTGAGTGGACAGCTGATGGTTCATAATGTTACAAGAATTCCAAGGAAAGATTTTCCTTTCATCCACTTAGGAGTGCCAATATATTACAGTAGGAGGAAGAATGAGCATTACAAGGAGATTATTGATAAGGTTAGTAATAGACTATTCTCATGGACTGGAAAGCTACTATCCATTGGATGGAGGGTCACTCTCATAAAGCATGTGGCATGCCTATTCATTTGTTGTCAGCATGTGACCCTCCTGCAAGAGTTATTGCTAAGCTACACAGACTGTTTGCAAAGTTCTTATGGAGTAACTCAATAAGGAACTCTAGTAAACATTGGACATCATGGTCAGTTTTATGTTATCCTTATGAATAGGGTGGCCTGAGTTTTAGAAGCCTACAAGATGTATCAAAAGCTTTATTTGCTAAATTATGGTAGAATTTTAGAACTAAGAACTCCTTATGGAGAATGTATATGAGCAACAAATATTTAAAAAGGAGCATGTTGTGTTGGTGGGATGGAAAAAAGGTACTTATAAATGGAAAAAGATGATGCTGATGAGGGACCAGATAGAGCATGAAATTTCGTAGAAACAATATCAAGGCCAATCTCATTTTTGGCTTGACAATTGGACTGGATTTGGTGCTCTGTATCATGTCATCGATGCTAACTTTGATTGTGACAGGACAGTTGTTCAAGTTTGTGAAACAGTGAAACAGGGGAGATGGAATTCTGATATTCTTAGAGATCTGCTTTCCTAATGATTTAGTAGAGCATATTGTCACTAATATCCCATGGAATGCTGACTGAGAGCATCAACTACCACGTTCACTTTCCCCGGATGATAGAGAATATTCACGTAGTAATCCTTGAGCAATTCGAGTCATCTTCTCTGTCTATGATTCAACTATCTTTTATTGAAAATGTACTGAAGGCTCTTGTGATCGGTGAAAATATTGATGTGAACCGCGTACAAGTAGTGACCCCAAATCTTTAGTGAGAACATCATTGTTGCTAACTCCAAATCATAAGTCGGATAATTCTTCCCGTGAGGTTTAAGTTGTATGGATGCACAACTTTGCCATGTTGCATTAAAACACACCCAAGACCAACTCCTGAATCACCACAGTATACAACAAAATATTCATTTCCCTCTGGTAGAGTCAAAACTAGAGAAGTCAACCTCTTTTTCAACTCTTCGAAACTTTTCTCACAAGCATCTAACCATTGAAACTTGACTTTCTTATGAGTTAATTTAGTCAACAGAGATGATATGGAGGAAAAACCTTCCACGAAGTGCTTGTAATAGCATGCTAGGCCCATTAAACTTCTTATCTTGGACATTAAGGTGGGTCTGGGTCAATTCTTCGCGGCTTCTATTTTCTGAAAATTCATCTTTACGCCTTCCCCTGAATTAGCATGACCTAGAAACACTACTGATTTTAGCCAAAATTCACACTTCAAAATTTTTGCGTACAACTCATGATCCTCAAGTGTCTGCAACACTATTCTGAGATGCTCTGTATAATCCGCCTCATTACAAGAATATACCAGAATTTCATCAATAAATAGAATGATGATTAAGTCTAGATATGGCTTGAAAACATGTTCATAAGATCCATGAAAGCTTCTAGTGCATTCGTCAACCCAAACGACATCACCAAAAATTTGAAATACCTATAGTGAGTCCTGAAAGTTGTTTTAGTAATATCAACTTCCTTAACCTTTAATTGATGGTACCCGAGGTCAATCTTGGAATAACAGTGGGCACCCTGAAGTTGGTCGAAGTCATTAATTCTGAAAAAAATGATACTTGTTTTTTATGGTAACCTTATTCAGCTAGCGGTAATCAATGTACATAGGCAATGACCCATCCTTCTTTTGTACAAACAAGACCAGTGCGCCCCAAGGTGAGACACTTGGACTTGTATATCCCTTATCTAGAAGATCTTTCAACTGGACTTTTAGCTCGGTCAACTCTGTCGGAGCCATTCCATATGGTAGAATAGATATCGGCATAGTGTCGGGAAGTAGATAGATTCCAAAGTGAATCTCCCTGAGAAACTCTAGGAAGAACTTTAGGAAACACCTCTGGAAACTCACGAACAATTGGTACCGACTACAGGGTTGGGATCTGAGCATCTGCATCACTAACTCGAACTAGGTGATAAATGTGCCTCTTAGATATCATCTTTCTAGTCTTAAGAGAGGAAATAAACCTACCCCAGGCTCCATTGCATCACCCTTCCATTCTAGAACTGGTTCACCAGGAAATTCAAAACTTACTATTTTAGTTCTACAACCTACTGTGGCATAACATGACGATAACCAATCTATTCTCATGATTACATAGAACTCCACCATCTCTAACTCTACTAAGTATGCTATAGTACTGCCGTGATAGACTCTAACTAGGCAACCCCTTTACACACGCTTAGCTCTAACAGACTCTCCAACTAGGAGCTGCTGAATTAATGGACTAAGCCACTTTACCTCCGACATTCTTCCTTGCTGATGGATAATCCCACAAGTGACCCTGCTGACGGCACCCTAAGCAACAATCCATGCCTGAATGACACACCCCTGAGTGCTTCTTACCATATGTATTGCAAGTAAGGTGGTGGAAACCTCTATGTCCCATCCTGACCTGTGACTGTGAGCCAACTGCTTTAAAGTTTCGACTTTTTTTATTAAACTTGGACTTCGGAACTTGGGAGCTGGCCGTAGAGGGAGCAAGTCCAGATGACCTGTTTTTTTAAGAACCGACGATTTCCACCTCTGTTACACCACATAAATTCACATATCGAATGTACCTTAAGTTAAACAGCCTAAGATAAGGAAAAAAAGGTATATTGGGAAGGTTAAGGAATGGTTGAGTTGGAACCTAAAGAAGTTATATGTGTTAAAAGAGTCGTTAAGCTCTTCGCGTTTGCAATCCTTATGTTGAGTGTGTCATGTCAAGCCGATGCAAAATGAGAAGGATATGATGTTCGTAAAAAGGATAAGGAAGGCCTTGTTCACAAGTTGGAAGCATATTTAAAAGCTTCTGAGTCATACTCGTCATTTCGCGCGCATTTGAGAACCCAATTAACATATTTAAGTTCTGACAACTCGAGCGTCGTTCTGAGGGTCACATAACACAAAGGGATGTTAAAAAGGTTTATGGATGGTTATAATTCATTGGGATCAAAGGAATAACATCTCGACAAAGTTTGACGAAGATAGGACAATACGCTAAATGTTTTGCCCCACGGAACCCATTCCGCCTCACAGATGCCACCACTAATCAAATCCACCCATCCACCACCTCATTGCCACCATATGCTACCACATATGTGAGGCGGTGAGATGTCCTATTTAAAGCTTTATCTTGAGCCCTCCTCATTTTATTTCATTCTCACTCCAAATTGACCCTATATGCTCTCAAATATTCATCCAATGTAATCATACCATTGAATAACATTTTGACAAGATTTGGAGGTGAATTCTCCCTCAAACAAGCATGGATCATCTGGGAAACTCCCTTGGATTGTCGGAAACAACTCGAAAGTCTTAGAGGTTTTTAAAGAGCTTTGGTATGAAGGATTTCTTGGATGATTAAGGTATGATTCTTGCTATTCTTAGTATTCTTAAGCTTCTCATAGCTTAAAGTGATCTTGTAGTAAAGAAATCCATGGAAGGTTAAGGTAAACCCCATAGTTGAACATGATAGTTGTTGTATTGGTTATCAAGTTGACATAGTTAAGTTCTTGAATAGATTTTGGATTAGATCTTGTGAAGTATGGTTGGTGTAACCTTGGAATTGTGTTGGATGACGATGGAAGGATTATGATTAACTTGGTTACCATAAAACAAGATGGAATAGAGTATTCACACTAAGTGTTCGACAAAATGTCGCTACAACGAAATCATGAAACGACCGATTGGATATTGATACAGATTGTCCTTATTTCTTAGGATGAAGATTGTAGAACAACCAAGGGATCATCGGAGTGGTATTGATCATCGACAAGGTATGTTAAACATCACTCCTTCATTCTTTTGGGATGATCCGTGAATAAACATAACAGTAACAACGTCCACTCAAAAGGAACTCTAATCTTAAAGACTAAAGCTTGTGCTTATCTTTGTTTAGATTGATATATCTCATTGCCCTCATTGGTAGCAGTATTTCCCACCCTGATTTCATTTCGAATAATACACCTTACAAATCTGGTCAATTCTTGAAAAGTCGACACAGACATAGTTACGATAATCGGAGGATAACGGTGTTGAGTCACTCTGAATGGGTTCCTAAGGCCCTTCAGAGTTTGTCTTGCATTGCACTTATATATATGTATCTATTTTCCTACCGAGCCGCGCTATAGTCGATCGGGTGCGACACTTATATGTGCAAACTACTACAGTTGGTTTTGATATTACTGAGTCCCATATCTGGGCCGGGTACGACCGAGTCCTCTACAAGGCCGGATACGATATGATATGACATGATTTTCCCCACAGAGTAGTTTGGTACTATATTATATATATGTCCCCGAAGAGTGGCTTGATTTTTACATGTGGATAAAAGAGATGACCCCAAGCTCCGGCGTTGCTCACAAATTTACGGACAAACAAACCCTCGGAGGAATAAAGGATACTGGTCCAAGTCTTAGAACTGGCAATCACCGGTAGTAGCCTTTTGGGCAGTTATCTACAACATTTTTTTCTTGCGACTTCCATTACCTTTTGGGTATTTTTTTTGTTAGAAATATTTGTACTTTATTCATGTATTCTTTTGTTCTTTGAAGACCTATCCATTATTACTTGTCAAGAGTTGCAAAGATGTTTAGTAGATTAAAATCCTTGCCATCTTACTCTGTAATGTTCCAGCAAATTCTTTCAATTGGTATTTCCAAAATTCACCTAATCACTGTTCTAGTACCCTGTCATCTCCTATAGTTGTGCTCGGAAAGGAAAGTTAAAGAAGGGTTCATTGGAAAGATGGGATTAATATACAAAATCAAGCTATATGATCTGGTCAAACGTTCATTGAAGCCTTAAAGAACTTCTCCTTAGCCACAACTCATACATAACCATATAAAAGGCATCAAAGTCAACAGGAGAAACATGCCACTGCAAGTGTTTTCTTACCTTCAAAACATTGCTTTGCAATACTAAGTACTCCTGTTGAGTTATGCCTTGAAGGATATTCTTCAATAAAGGGATGTCTAACGTGGCAATGATGATTGAAAAATGCTTCCATTCCAATACGTCTGCAAATGGAAGATCATAATGGTTCGCAATGATCACAGGTACACAGCCATAGAACAAGGCATCAGCAATGCGAGCAGTGTTGACTTCATAGCCTTTCACATGAAGGCAGAATTTGCTATCAACAAGTTCTTCGGCATAAGAACTTTCAAGGCGACCAAAGTGCACAAAGATGTCAGAATCATTTCCCCACCACTCTAGAAGCTTCTCACGTACAGGAGAATTTAGTGATCCAGCAAAAAATCCCAGCTTTTTCCTGAAAACATTCAATAAAATGAGTTTTTCTACATGAAGAATGCCCTTCTTCCTCCGCATCAAGCCCCCAACATGGAAAACAAAGTTGTGAACAATATCTTCATGTAAAAGCTTCTCTAACAATGCAAAGCGAATTTGTTCTTTGATAATGAAAACTAATACTTTTTACCGACGGCAAACCCAACAGATAAAGGGAAATCATATCAAAGGAATTTCTGAAACCTTTGTCCATGGACTTCCTAATTTGGAGCTACATGCCACCTTATTCAGAGATACACATTTCGAAGTCAGGAGTTCTTAATTGTGGTCACTAGAGCTTGGAATTTCTCTACTCTATCTTGAAGCATCCAGCTTAACACAGTCAACTGAATGTATAAATGGCAAGTTAACCTTTGGATTAGTCCCCCTCCCCCACCCCTTGTTTCTCTATTTGCTCTTCGTTTCCTTTTTCACTGGGTACACAGAATTACACTTCAAACAATATGAATATGGGTGTCACAATATCAGAGAACTACCAGCCGACTAAACTGCTTGCTCATCGACCAACTTTTCCTCTCTGCATAAAGTATAAACATTGGCACACATAGAAGGGCCAACTCAAGACGGATTGGTGAAAGCATGCCTTAATGAAGCTTGCCAGGAGGAACAACATTTTGCAAACAGCAGACCAAATAGATTGATGACCCTTGTTAATCACATCATTCATGACTTAGCTGCCATCTTAAGTTATAGGATTAAATGTTCTCCTTCTACATATCTTGGTTTGCCTTTAGGTGAAAAAATAAAGGATATTACTGTATGAAAAGGGGTGATTGACAAATGAAAGGAAGCTGGCAACATGGATGAAGCAGTACATCTCCCTGAAGGCAGGCTAAGACTTACTAACAATATTCCTAGTGGAATTCCCACTCATATAATGTCCTTATTTCCCGTGCCTGCAAAGGTGAAAAGTCAATTGGATAGGATTAGAAGAAACTTCCTATGGGAAGGAAGCCAAAACAAGAGAAAGCTCCATATGGTGAAATGGGAAACTGTTACAAGAGACAAAATCTGGGGAATCAGGAATTTGAAGCTGCAGAACAAAACTTTGTTGTAAAAGTAGCATTGGAGGTTTAATGACAGAAGCAATGACTTATGGAAAAATGTTATTACTCTTAAATAAGGTAAAGGAGATGAATGGTGCATCAACAGTGTCAAAAGTAAAAAGAAAGGGCAGCGCGGTGCACTAACATCCCGCTATGCGCATGTTAACGGATTTTCTGTTAGGAAAGACATCATGGGCCTATGGGATGAAGTTTCGACCATGGAAAGCTGAAAGTTATCAATGAAAGGAGGTGAAAATGTGGACACAGGTTGCTTGATGACATTCCTTTAAAAGAGCAATTTCCAGATTTGTACGAGATCTATTTAAAAAATAACTGTTCTGTCGCAGACTGTCACTCCTCTTGGTGATGGAACATTCATTGAGAAGGAACTTATTTGACTGAGGAATTGTTAGTATTAATGTATTAATCCAGATGGAGACTCAGGTGCAGAGTTTTGTGGCTAAAGCAAGGCAACAAAAACACTAAGTGTTTTCATAGAACAGCAATTGCTCAGAGAAGATTCTCATAGAATGGCAAATGCTCAAAGAAGATTTAACAATTTAGACAAGCTAGAAGTAAATGGAGAAGAAATGACAAATCTAGAGAGTATTAAAGGGGAAATATTGGATTTCTACAAGAGCTTATATGCTGAAACTGAGGTTTGGAGACCTGATTTCACATATGAAAATTGTCTAAGAACATCAGTTGAAGAAGCAGAATGGCTACAAAGACCTTTTGAGGAGCACGAAGTTTCGACCCACTATTTCGTTTTCCCCTCCCCCTTCACCGGTCCCCCTATGTAATGAAAATTCTAAAAAAAATCAACTGTAGAGATTAGAATATCTCATAACGGTAAGCCTTGCCCTTTGGCTCATCTGACTCCCATATCTACTCCATTTTCCCCATGATACTCACCTCCACTGCTTCATCTTTCTTCCACAGCTACATTCTTGTCAGAGATGAAACATTTATGAGTCAAATAGTATTCAACCTTTGGCAGCAGTGTGTATGGATATAACATTACAAAGCATTTTGGTAATGGTGCAGGGAAAACAACTTCAGCAGGATTCTTATCTAGCTAAATGCACACGTGTCAAATGGGCAGGACCAAGAACATAAGTATCACTAACTCTTATGAGTTCTGCCGAATACACTTAAACTTCCCTGAAATTGATCCCACTATGTTGGATAACCTCACTGGCTCAGCAAACTACAAAAGATCAAGTATATGGGGATAGTTATTATAGTTCAGGCACGAATATCTCTTTAGGACCTGGTGGGATGTCCACATCTAACAATTTTCTTTAATATGTAACAGGGATATTTGTACTAATATGGGGACACCTAGGGGTTACTGATCCTCCATAAAAGCCAAAGATCAAAAAGAGTAACAGAAAAGACTAAACAACATAGACTATATTAAACCATGAAATTGGAATTAAGAATAGAGGTTAAACTATAAAAACATCTATTACTCTGAAGTTCTGTGAACAGGCTTCCATACAAGACAAGTCAATCTGCAGTTTCACATGCAGGTATACAATCTATTAAGGTTTAATACGCACGAGCCCAGAAAGAATGGCATATGATAAATGCCAATAAAAAGCTTCCGGAAGATGGGCATATGATGAATGCCAGTAAAAGTTTTCCAAGATTATATGACAAGATAAACAAAACTATCTTGTAAGATTCCATGTGGTTATCAACAAACAGGTCATAATTTTGATATTAACCTCAGGTAAGTAGTTCCATATCTGAAATAAGTTAATAATTAGAAAGGACTCAGCTGACCGTTTATAAGGAGCAAGATTTGGGTCGCCACCTGGCCTTGGCCAAATCTGTGGCAAGGATGCATCTTTATGTGGAATATATGCTGATACGAAATAACCTGAAGAACACACAACTTGGATCGCGTTGATCTTAACATCAATTACTTTCTCCATGGCAAAACGACCAATAGAATGACAGGCAACATAGAAATGGTCAGCCCCGTTGGTTCGATTCCAGTAAGGGTACTCATGACTAATATTGAAGATGTAGCTTTTTATGAAGTCTTTAATACCATTGATCCCCACTCGTGGATCATATCGCAATCGTGCAATTGAGAAAGGTAGAAAGAAGAGATCTGCATTGGAAGGATCCTTTGTAATGAAATGGCTCATCACGAGAACTTTCTTGAAGTAACTTTCACTTGCATAGTTTCCACCTGGCTCAAAATCAACAGCCAAGAGTACATTGGAAAATGGATCACCCTTTTGGTGAGGATAAACATATATCTTCAAGCTCCTATTCATTTCTTTGTAGTTGTCCATGAAAGCATCTCTGTCATGGAATACCTCGTTGTCATTCACATACTTTCCTGAAAATAAAAGCCAACCAGTTCTAGATCCAGAACATAAGCGACAAATCTCAGACACGACAGTAATCAGGGCTGACAAACACTGCCAAAATGCAAATCAGCGACAGCATATCATCGGGCTGAAGGCAATTACATTAGCAGTAGATAATATAGCATTCATAAATTACTAATACTTACGATTCAGATTAGTATATTCATACTCAAATTTTGAGGTGAAAAGGAAAGTTAGGAGAGAAGTAAAGTCTGAGTGTTATTTTATTCTCCTTTTTCTTTTTTAGGTTATGTCAAGCAACTGTCGAACAATGTCTCCCTTCCCCCTACTGGACTGTCCTGAGAATATCCTTCTATGCATGCTTACAGAACATTGTTATCTCCTACAATCGGACATCATATCTGTCAAACCTTTCCTGCTAATTGATTTATCTTTTTTGATTTCCTTATTACTTTCTTTAGCTACTTATAAACACTTGATGCCACTAAAGGAGATCCAAAACAGTAAGCAAATTAACAATCTACTGAAATAGCTTCCTTATGCATGAAGAACTTGGAAACCAAATAGTTGAACATACGAGGTTCCCAATGCTAAATAGGTATAAATCCTTTAAGCATCATCATATGGCATTAAACCACAGAACAAAGCATGATCCTTTAGCACAAAACTCAATCTTCAAACAGTCCCTACTATCCCAAACCTCAACAAATAAATGAAGTGTATCAAAATCAGCAATTATTTTCACTTGTGAATGAAAAGTAACAGAGAATGAACCTCCTACTGTATAAGGACTTCCCAAATCCTTTGTCCGTGCCACAGTTTTTATCTTTTCCAGGTACACATTTGGTCAACTAAAATTTGAATTGAAGATACAAAATAATATATGGTTTTCATCGACTTCTCGAAGGCATACGACAAAGTTCCTAGTGAGGTTCTATGGAGATGTTTGGAGGTTAGAGGTGTACCTGTGGCGTACATTAGGGCAATCAAGAATATGTATAATGGAGCCAAGACCAAGGTACGGACAGTAAGAGGAGACTCGGAGCACTTCTCAGTGATGATGGGGTTGCGCCAGGGATTAGATCTTAGCCCATTCTTATTTGTCTTGGTGATGGATGGACTGACACGACAAATCTAAGGGGAGGTGCCATGGTGTATGTTATTCGCAGACGACATAATCCTGATTGATGAGACTCGCAGCGGAGTGAACGCTAAGCTGAAGGTTTGGAGATAAACTCTGGAATCTAAAAAGTTCAGGCTGAGTAGGATCAAGACAGAATACTTGGAGTGCAAGTTCAGTAACGGGAGCGACCTTTAGACAGGCGTGGATGTGAGGCTTGGTACTCAGGTCATTCCAAAGAAAGAAAGCTTCAAGTACCTCAGGTCTATTATCCAAGGGAATGAAGAGATTGATGATGATGTCACACATCGTATTGGGGTAGAGTGGATGAAATGGAGGCTCACATCTGGAGTCTTGTGTGATAAAAAGGTGACACAAAAACTTAAAGGCAAGTTCTATAGGGTGGTGGTTAGACCGACTATGTTGTATGGGGCGAAGTGTTGGCCATCAAGATTTCGCACACCCAAAAGATGAAAGTTACGGAGATGAGGATGCTAAGATGAATGTGTAGACATACAAGGAGAGATAGAATTAGAAATGATGATATCCGGGACAGAGTGGGAGTGGCCTCGGTGGAGGATAAGATGCGGGAAGCGAGGTTGAGATGGTTCGGGCACGTGCAGAGGAGAGACACAAATGCCCCAGTGCAGAGGTGTTAGATGTTGGCTATGGACGAGTACATGAAGGGTAGAGGTAGGTCGAAGAAGTATTAGGGAGAGATGATTAGACGGAATATAGCGCAGGTGAAACTCACTGAGGACATGACCTTATATAGGGGGTTATGGAGGACAAGGATTAGGGTAGAAGGGTAGTAGGTAGTACTACCTACGCTTACAAACGAGTAGTTGTAGTATTATTATTGTACGTCTGCTTAGTCTATCATACTAGTAGGCACAGTAGTGTTTTATAGTCCCTTGTCGTTTGATTTATGATGTTATGTGTATTTTGTTTATCTTATTTATATGCATTAGTTATTGCTTCTTTTTTAAAATTCGCTATCATGGCTTAGTCGCTTTGTTTGTCTTACTTTGCTTGTGCTTTTTCTTGAGCCGAGTCTCTCGAAAACAACCGCTCTACCTACCGAGACAGAGGTAAAGTCTGCGTAAACTCTACCCTCTCCGACCTCATGTTGTGTGATTTCACTGGGTATGTTGTTATTACTATGCTTGTCATTCCAAATGACCATATAATACAGTCAAATTGTTGAACTTTTACAATTACTATCCGGAAACAAAAAAGTTGAAAAAAAATTGCAATAAGAAGAATAGGTCACACCCAAAGAGAAGTACAGTTAGCCACTTAACAATATCTTGAGAGTAAACTTTACAAAGTGAAAAGATTCTAAATTATTTTTCTTTTGTGGTCATACCATTCAATTCCATGTGTCTTTGACTCTGAATATTTCCATTTCCACCACTTTGTGTAGAGTCAAGAAATGAGATGTTCACCTGTTTCTGCGAAGTGGAGTTGAATGATGAAAAATGAGTAAATGTGAGATGGGTTTGGTGGAAATTGGAAGTGAAGGATATGTAGAAGAGAATGAAGAGAGAGGTAACAATAGCTAAGGCTGTGGGCATGAAGACGAAGGCTTGCGGTGTGAGAATGTTGTACATTGTCAACAATGGATGAGTGAGTGCACATTCCAAAATGTTGATAGTTGAAGTACAAGCATTTAGTTATTTGGTACAACACTTTGTATGCAGTATTTGCTCTGACAAGTGCAATTTCAACTCAAACTGAGGTACAAATTCCTCATTACATTCTTTCTCTGCCTAAAGTACAAAACAGTCCCCTATGTTGTTGACAATATCCAAATGGACCTTGAATTATTTTTTTTGGAAAAAACAGATTTAAGTAAAATCCTAGAGTTACTCTTTTTTCACAAAAAGTAAAATCATTTCTCTAATAGTGTTTGGTTAAAAGAATTTATGATTATATATAAATGTTGTTAGAACAATATTTTTTATTTATTTATCAAGCACTAAATAAATTTTTTTTAAAAGATAACATTTTCCCTCATGCCAAACATTCTATGTTTTGAGAAACAAAAAAAGAATATTTAGCAAGGGATTGGGTTAGAAACATGTTGCTCCCAGTATGAGTTTTCTTTATTTTGCATACTTTAGGCTTGACCTTATGATATTTGCAAAATCATGGTTTCTCGCTGGATATGCAGTTCTATTTCGGAGTCAGTAAAATCTCAAGCAGTGTCAACGAGATATGAACTGGGGTTTGCCATTCATGGAAAAAGAAGGATGATAATCCTGTAAGAAGACTCAATTTTCAGTTTACATATCAATATATCCCTCTACTTTATAGCTAAATTTATCTAATATACTCATGCCCTCTACAAAGTGGCCTATTTTAGATGAAAACCCCAAATCAAGCTAAATTTACTCAATCCCATTTTTTTCATTGACGCGCCCCGACCCACATATTGGTACGAATCCCAACCAAAAGACACGTGGCTTTAGTTCGAAAATAAATAAAATAAAAATGTTTTTTGAATATAAAATAAAAAAGAAGAAAAAATCTGTTTCTTCAAATTCTGAAGGTCGCCGTTGCATCAATTTTTCTGTTTTATTTTTATGAGAAGGATCAGACACACTCTAGCTTGATTCAATTGTTATAGATTGAGTTAGGGTAGCCAAGTTGGTATAAGCGATGGTACGACCGCAGCCACGAAGTTCGATCCTCGCATAAACCTTCTTGGTTGAGTCTGTCTGATTATCAAGTGTGATTAATCGACGGCGTGGTTTATTATTGCCACGTCGTGGGGTTTCTTTGTGACTCAAGAAAAGAATGAGGGGTTGTTTCAACAAAAAAAATTGTTACAGAATGAGTTATGTTGCAAATAAATTCAAGTGCTACTACCATACATACCCTTTCGGCAATTTCTATATATGAAAAGCAGCTGGACTTTGAAAATTGCATTTGGCAATCAACTTCAAAAAGTAGAATTTAAAAAACATGTGTTGATCCTTGTTGCTGGGTATATCACGGATGTTTCTCTCTTCTTGTGTGTTATCTTCTTTCGATTTTTGGTTAAGTTTTCTAAGATGGCAAAATGTGATTGTGTAAGTAAGAGCTAAGTAGATTCTAATTTGGTATTCCGAATTGTGGCTGATTTTTGTGGATGAAGTGGAATTTTCCTGTAGAAGTTGAGGGAGTATCGTTAGGTTGCAGAGGTAGATAACATGGTTTTGACTTTCATGGTGAAGAAGACCACATGTGGGTGGGGCGTGGCGATGAGGGAAATGAGTATTTTTAATTAAATGGATAATTTTAGCCTTATTTGGGTTCACAATTACTAAAGGAGAATAAAGTTAGCTATTAAAATAAAACTGAGAATAATATTTGACCTTTTTCCCTATCTTAATACAGTCTACTAGAACACATTCAAATAAAGCTAAACATTTAGTGCTTTCTTAATATCGGCCAGCTTATAGAAACTTTTCAGCATATATTTGGATGCTTTTTTTTTTGACGAGGGGAAATCCGCAAGTCGTTATTTTTTTATAAGTCTTGAAGAGTAAGCGCCGTTGTGTGATAAGCGCAAATCACGTCGGTAGAATTAGCGCGTTGTGTGTGTATTAGGATGCTTCTTCTCCATACAGTATAAGTAGATTGATGAGGAATAGAATTCTATAGTCTTTCCTAGCTACTAATATAGAGAAAAAGAAGCTAATACGGGAGGAGATTCAGGTTGATGTTAAAAAGTTCATGGGCATAGACATGGTGATATACGGTAACTATCTAACATTCATTGATGGGTCAGTTTCTGGCGTTTCGATTGAAGGTGTTCAAACAAATATTGTAAGCCATGTATAACCACTCTCTAAAGAATGCTTTTACTCTATTTGTGCAGTACGAGTACAATTTAGATTGTCTGTATAAAATGCAATAGATACCAACTTTATCTCATTGGAATCATCAGCAACTAAGACTAAGCCAAACATATTTTATTCATACCACCAAATGATTTCTATGAGCCCGTTTGATGGGCTGCTTAAGTGTTGTTTTTTTTATTTTACATAAACAATCTTGAAGTGTTTAAAAGTTATTTTGATTTAAAAACACTTAAAATAAGTCAATCCAAAGTTCCAAACAAGCTCTATATCATATTTTAACTCTACACATGCCAACAGCCAAATGATTTCTGTAGCATAGTTGTAAATACTCAATTATGAAGCAAAATTTAGTAAATGTACCATTAACAACAACAAGAAGAAGATCAAATCACAAGGAGCAAGAAAAAATAATCAAAGAGATGGTGGATAATAGAAAAAATGGAAACTAACGAGTTAGTTCTTTGAATAAAACAAACTAAAATTACAGGAGACCTGTTGCAAGCAAATTTCTGAAAAAGATTACATATTACCAACAAAAATCATTTACGAGAAGAAATAAAGATCAAGCTCGTTTTCCAGTTCTAGGTGAAGACTTTGGGCAGAGATCCCATCGGCCCTTTGCACGTCTCCGCTGAATAACAGCTCTGCCACTGGTGGTGCTCATACGCTTGCGAAAACCATGTGTTCGAGCCAACGACTTCCTCGATCTATTCCTCTTAGTCTGACAAAGAGCATACTTCTTTGCCCTCACCACCAGGCCACGCCTTTTACTGGTGCTCACTCCAATGTTGGATTTGAAGCCAAACCCAAATGATGAACCTAAGCCACAAGTTAACTATTATTAGCTCGCACTACAACAACAATAGCAACATACCCATTGTAATTCCACAAGTGGGGTCTACAAGGGTAGGATGTACGCAGACCTTACTCCTACCTTTCTGGGGCAAAGAGGTTGTTTCAGATAGACCCTCGGCTCAAAAAAAGTGTAACCAAAGCAGGGTGAAAAGACTCAAAAAAAGAGTAATTAAAATATAGCAAGATACACAAAGTAAACTAGGTAACAGATAGTAGTAAAATTGAAGAATAAGATACTATGCATATATGTAAGACCACTAATTAAGAAGACGAGACGAGGAGACTAGCTCCCTGCCTCTCCCATGTAAAATTACTACAACACTCGGCTACCTAATACCCTTCTACCCTAATCCTCGACCTCCATACCTTCCTATATGTGGGGTCATATCCTCGATCGATGAAGATCAATGCTAATTTAACACAAAATTGTCACATGTCTCCATGTGTATGCCTCTTGGCCCTTAAGGGCTTCCTCGCTTGTTCAAAGTGTTTCTTGTTCAATTGTTTTATAATCTAGCTTTAACGATGGATATGATGGTGCTCTTGGACAAAGAGCGTGCTTCTGCCCTCACCACGTGCCACGCCTTTACCGGTGCTCGCTCCGATGTTGGATTTGAAGCCAAACCCAAATGATGAACCTAAGCCACAAGTTAACTATTATTAGCTCGCACTACAACAACAATAGCAACATACCCATTGTAATTCCACGAGTGGGGTCTGAGGGTAGGATGTCTGTGAACCTTACTCTACCTTTGCGGGGTAAGAGGTTGTTTCAGATAGACCCTCGGCTCAAAAAAAGTGTAACCAAAGCAGGGTGAAAAGACTCAAAAAAAGAGTAATTAAAATATAGCAAGATACACAAAGTAAACTAGGTAACAGATAGTAGTAAAATTGAAGAATAAGATACTATGCATATATGTAAGACCACTAATTAAGAAGACGAGACGAGGAGACTAGCTCCCTGCCTCTCCCATGTAAAATTACTACAACACTCGGCTACCTAATACCCTTCTACCCTAATCCTCGACCTCCATACCTTCCTATATGGGGTCATATCCTCAGTACGATGAAGATCAATGCTAATTTAACACAAAATTGTCACATGTCTCCATGTGTATGCCTCTTGGCCCTTAAGGGCTTCCTCCTTGTTCAAAGTGTTTACTGTTCAATTGTTTTATAATCTAGCTTTAACCAATGGATATGACTGGTGCTCTTGGACAAAGAGCGTACTTCTTTGCCCTCACCACCAGGCCACGCCTTTTACTGGTGCTCACTCCAATGTTGGATTTGAAGCCAAACCCAAATGATGAACCTAAGCCACAAGTTAACTATTATTAGCTCGCACTACAACAACAATAGCAACATACCCATTGTAATTCCACAAGTGGGGTCTACAAGGGTAGGATGTACGCAGACCTTACTCCTACCTTTCTGGGGTAAAGAGGTTGTTTCAGATAGACCCTCGGCTCAAAAAAAGTGTAACCAAAGCAGGGTGAAAAGACTCAAAAAAAGAGTAATTAAAATATAGCAAGATACACAAAGTAAACTAGGTAACAGATAGTAGTAAAATTGAAGAATAAGATACTATGCATATATGTAAGACCACTAATTAAGAAGACGAGACGAGGAGACTAGCTCCCTGCCTCTCCCATGTAAAATTACTACAACACTCGGCTACCTAATACCCTTCTACCCTAATCCTCGACCTCCATACCTTCCTATATGGGGTCATATCCTCAGTACGATGAAGATCAATGCTAATTTAACACAAAATTGTCACATGTCTCCATGTGTATGCCTCTTGGCCCTTAAGGGCTTCCTCCTTGTTCAAAGTGTTTACTGTTCAATTGTTTTATAATCTAGCTTTAACCAATGGATTTTGACCAAAAAAACATAAATAAGATTCAACATTTTCAACAGCACTCCAGTGTCAAACCTAAAATATCCACAATAGACACTACCAATTGAATTACATATAATACTAAACATCACAATAAAGAATTGAAACGTACTCATTTCTCCCCTCTTTGGTCAAGCATTAGTACTACCTTCAAGACAATTATTGGCCAAATTGTACCCAAAAGAAGCAATTCAAATGCAGAATGGAGCTGTATCTATACTACCTGCCTCCAACAGGAATAAAGAAACATCCCAACATTACCAGTCCAAATGATTTCTGAAATCACCATTTACCAAACTACAGAAATAAGTTAACTTGTCATTTCCACATACAAGATTCAAGATAGAAACTTACCAGAGAAGGAAGTAGAAGAGAGTGCAGAGGAAGGAATAAAAGAGCAGTGAAGCAACCCAGGACGAGTTGAAGCACCCATTTTCAAAGACACGCAAGTTGAAGAGCCAGTATTCAGAGAAAGCGAAGCAGATGGTCCACGGTTTGCTATTCCTGAACAGACCCAACTTCCCATTGACAAACAAGCCATTCTTTCTTTCAAAACTCTCCCTCCCTCCCTCCTCTTCTATCTATCTCTTAAGCTGATTTTGATGCCTCATCTCCAATCCTAAGAATCACAAAAGGATAACGAGTGACACGTGCCTTTCACACCCTATTCTTTGATTTTTAGTTTTGGCCTCTCTTTTTACCCTAAACCTTTTCTAATTTTTTTTTTTAAATTTAAACACAAATCTTTATAACACTATATTTTCTATCAATTTCTCTAAATATATATATAGCTGTGTAGTTTATTACAAAATAATTAGGATTGGCCGGTGGGCCCGGTGTAGTTTATTACAAAATAATTAGGACTGGCCAGTGGGCCGGGCCCACCGGGGTCGGGACTAGCGGGATCGGGACCGGGTCGGGGTGGAGAGGAGGGGCGGGGTCGGGCTGGGGCGGGCCAGACGGGACCGGGACTAGCGGGACAATCTGAGTGTCCGTCCGATCCGTTAGGCGAAGTCGGGGCAGGTCGGCGGGACGGACGAGTCGAGCGAGTTTTTTTTTTAAAAAAAAAAAAATTCACTAAATTAAAAATACTAAATTACTAACAAAGTAACATTAACATATATATATAGTCATATAGTGATAGTCATAGACTCATATTATACTATTATAATTATACTCATATATATAATATATTTATAAAGTATAAAGTATAAACTAAATAATTAAACAAAGACAAGAAGAGTGTAAAAAAAACATCCCAAAATTTTTGTGCCTCTTATATTATTAATTATTTCATTGAAATATACAAGATTCGGGATTACAACATCTTGTTGTTGAAAAAATTGCAAAGACATAGAAAAATTAAAAATTGCAATGAAATAAATTACCAATTTGAAAATATTTTTCTAGTTTCTTTATAATTTCGTGTAGTTCTTGGTTGGAATTGGTATATCTTGGTCAAATTGTTTCACGCCGCTACTCATGCCTTGGATAAAATGTCGTTGTAGTTGTCGTCTTCTTCTTCGTTAATCTCTGGTTGTGCGCGTCCTTCGCTCGCTCGTATCCAATCTACGAATAAACCGCCATCTCAGCCGTCTCGGCTAATGAGTGT
This sequence comes from Przewalskia tangutica, assembly GCA_029844215.1. Lineage (NCBI taxonomy): Eukaryota > Viridiplantae > Streptophyta > Magnoliopsida > Solanales > Solanaceae > Przewalskia > Przewalskia tangutica. Next base: position 133,909,127 of record CM056718.1, on the reverse strand, counting down.
CTGTGCTCTCTATTTGAAATCATGCTGCGGAAAAAGCGCTTTCAAAAGCGATTGATGGCGAATGTTCAAAATATCTCGGGCCGTCATTGAAAGTGTCGGAAATGTCTTCTCATTCTGCATCCAATATTTCACAAGTCTTCCTTTCCTTCTTCATTGATAAGCGCTTGGTAAGGTAAATTACCTGCAAAACAAAAACATCGAACTTCGCTAATTTGGTTAGCATCTTGCTACCGCACATTCTATTTACGAGGTTTTCAATAGAATCAATACTAGCGAAGCGACATGTCTTTTTTAGGTGTGTTGAAGAAGAAGATGATACGAAAGTCGGTTGGTTACTAGCACTTTCTTCTGGTAATCCGATATACTTTTTTGCATTCATCTTCTACGATATTCAACACTTCTTCTAGCGTTTGTTCAATAGGTGGCTCAACATTTAAATTTTTGGGAGTTGGAGGTGGTAGTACGTCCATACAGGTATAAATATTTTCAATAAGACTTTTACAACCCTCTACTTTAATAGTCGGGTTTAATACGATAATAATATAAATAGGGGGAATAGGAATAAAATATTTCTTTAATTTCATAAACATTTTTTAATAGCTGCCTTATAAGCAGGTTTTTCCATATATTCTTTAAGAAGTAAAAATATTATAGCTATATAAAACAACATAGTTGAAATAGTAGGATAATATAAAGTAGAAAATTCTTTTGTTGCTCGTTGAAAATTCTCTAGAAATACAATAAGTTCTCTAATTTTGTCTCAATCATTATCCACAATCATATCATTTGGATTTTGATTATGGACGTTAAAAAATAAAGTGATAGGTTTTCTATAGTCATAAGCAACAACTAGTTGGTCATATAAAAAATTCTACCTAGTTGGTACTTCTTCGGGAATTTTTCTGTAAGATAGTCCACAATCGTGACAAGTTTTTTTATATTCTTTTCTCCGTTGAATTCTATTATTTTTAAAAATAAAGTGTATAGCAAATTGTATTTTTTCAAGAATATCTTGAAAAAGTGAAAGATCATCCTTTACAACTAAGTTATAAATATGACACGCACATTTGATATGAAAATGTTTTGGAAAAGACGGAGTTAAAACATCTTTTAAAATACAAATAGCAGCATTGTTAGAAGATGCACTAACTAATGTAATACTCATAACTTTATCAGTTATTCCGTAATAATCGCAGACTGAATAAATATTTTCTGAAATAAACTCACCAATTATTACTATCTATATATCTATATGCTAAAATACGTTTTGCATAGACCATTTATAATCTATCGATGACAGTTCTCGTTAAATAATCATGGTCGTTAGTACTACGACCTATATCAGAAGTTAGAGCGGATTTGCAATTTAAATGATATAATGAATAACGCAAATATTGTTGATATTCGTGTGCAAATTTAAACATGTCTCTCTTAACCGTTGATCTAGGAAAACCTTTATAAGCAGGATTATACATATCTCTAATATAATGAACAAAAACCAGGCGATTCAGGAAATGAAAAAGCCAAACCCTCCACAACAACTAATTTTGCTAGTGCTTCCCTATCTTTATGTTTATCGTATTTAGAACTCTGACTCCCGTCATAGGGTTAATTTGACCCTGTACTTTGTCCGGGACAGTATGTGAACCTTGTCCCGATTGAGAGGACGTCTGCTCACCATCTTTTTCAATAATGTATTGGGCATGCAAGGCTTTGTGTTTTTGCAATATGTGTCTTGCTAAACCCCCCGTCCCACCATGACTTTGTCCAGTTTTAAAAGAATAAACATTTTTACAAGTTTTACATGTAGCTACTTGATTCGGTACGTCTCTGTCAAAATATTTCCATACAACTGATTTTAATGGCCGTTTTGCCGGACCTCGTCTCATACTAGGGGGATAAGAGGCATTTCACTAATGGGTGTATCATCATCTTCACTAGTAGGTGTATCATCATCTTCACTAGTAGGTGTATCATCATCTAGAGTGTCATCTAAATTAAAATTTTCTTCAATTTGAGGATAAACATTTGTGTCAAGATCATATGGTATTTCAGGAAACAGTTCAGGATCTATAAAATCATCTTGTCTAGGAATAGCTGGAATACTAGAAGAAGTACCCTTGCCCTTGTTACCCGCCCTACTAGAAGAAGTACCCTTGCCGAAAAGACTTTTTGTTCTTTTCATTTTAATTATGATAATAAATAGTTAAAGACTTAAAGATAATGAAATTAAATGTGCTAAATGAAATAAAAACAAAATAATAATTTAATGAGAGAACGAATGTACCAAGCCGAGCGTAAGTCGGCGTGTAATCGAGAGGTTGAAAATTGAAACTTTGCTCGATAGATAATCCTCAAGCTAGTTGCCAACTTCACTCTCAATTCTCAAATTAATAAATAGATTGAATATGTAGTAGACAATGTTGTATAGAGATTGATTGATTGAGAGATTAGAGAGTAGAAAGATTTGTGAAAATAATAAGAAGAGGAAATGAAGTATTTATAGTTGAAAAATTGGGTTAAAGTGTAAATATAATAACTTAGGGGTTAAAAATAAATATAAAGGGGGTGGGAGATTGGGGGAGTGGGGGAAGCCAAAAATGGCCGTTGTCTAACGGCCAAAATGTAAAATGGCCGTTAGACAACGGCTATTTTTGGCAAAGGGCAGTACTGGGGCGGGACTGGGGCGGGGTCGGGGCGGGATCGAGGCCTGGCGGGGTCGGGTCGGGCGGGATCATACCCTGTCCCGCCCCGGTTCGAGCCCCGGTCCCGTTTTGTTTTTAATACGGGTCGTGTCGGTCGGGTCGGGCCGGGGCGAAGTCGGTCGGCGACCATCGCATACTACAAAATATTAGTTTAGTTATATGACTCTTTACGCCTCTTCGACCACCTCCATCTCCTGTATATAAAAGTTACCGTCATTTTCAAAAGACATTTTGATACCTATTGAAGCACAAAAAACTGCTAATCCCTACTCAAGTCACATAAAGTTCTCATCTTGTATTTTACTCCTCTATTAATATAGTATAACATGTTAGCCCCTTGTTTGACTTTTGGTATCCAAAGTGTCTTAACGTGCCACTAAGTTGATATAATTGTTTACGACTTTCGGAGATGAGTAAGGTTTTGTCTGAAATGGTTCACACACATTTTTGCGTAATCGAAGTTAAATTTTGATACAACATAGTATTTGGTTGATGCGTCGTCAAATTACAAAAAAAATCTATGTTAATTACATAGATTTTTCATGTCCTTAATGCATTTTTAGTATGTGTTTTTTGTGTTGTTTTGCATATCGTAGGTGTTTTAAATTGGCACACCAAAAATGGGCTAACGTGATCAAAAGTGCCAAAAAATGATGAAGTGCCGAGAAGTACCCAATATGCAGACCGCAAAACTAGACTGTAGATTGTAGAAAGGATCACCAACCACAGCAAAAAATAAAAGAAGAAGAACTTATGAGCCAAAATGTGATGATCATTTGTGGTTCACATTATGGTTTTATGTCCATATTTCGATCTGCAACCAAGATCTCAACCAAGTTATTTCCCAATCTGCAAAGCAATGGAGCCGATTTGCGGACCACATTCCTATTTTGTGTCCAACATGAAACTGTAGGTGTTTACGTCGGGTTCGTACACGCAGCGGAATTTGAAAATTTATGTTTCAAACCCGACGACGGTCGAACTTCAGTATGATAAGTAATGAAAAATACAAACACAAAGAATAATGTAAAATTTCGACATAAGACTTAGATTCTCGAAGCAATCAACCAAGCAGTTGAATCTTCTGGAACTTTGTGTAGTCCGAGGGTGCACACGCAAACGTCCCTCGATTTGCAAGTTATAGAACTTTGATGTAATTGCTAAGTCAGGAATGCTATGGATTCTGACAGAGCTTTCGAAGAGATTGACCTCTCTTAGGTTTTGTATATATTTGGAATGGGAGGTAAGCCTCCTATTTATAGTTGAGAATAAGAGCTTTAGGGTTTTAGTTGGACCAGGCCCAACCGAAATAGACTGGGCAAAAATTTGGGTGCCAGCCACGCCATGGCAGTCTTGACACGTGTTCTGCGCGCGATCACGAATCAAGGCCGCGGTCGCATCTATTTTCTTCCCATTTTCCCATTTTAATGTCTCGGTCATCAACCGAACATTTAGGTATAATCTCATTCTAATTACATCCTTCAAACGACGGAACATTTGACTTAGTGTTACCCTTCAGGCCTTTACATATCGTCACTAATAACATTAGGATCTTCACGGAACTCCTAGACTGCGCCGGAAGACGAACCCAATATGTAGTTTAGCTACACAAAATATGTGAACTGAACCTATATGTGAGAAGATAAAATTTCTTCATTCATGACACACTCAATCAAGCTTAGGATCTGTCAAGTGTCTATCTAAATGACTTGATTATTATAACTCATCTATATTAGTTGACAACAGGACCGTATCACGCACGTATCGATCGTTAACGATGACTTAGTCAATCTAATACCATATGAGTAGCTGAGTGTTCACTCGAATATAAATTCAAGGAATGGATCCTTTCTTGACTCATATACCACCTTTAATCAACTTCGTAATGCACTCAAAACAAGCCGCGACTCAACCTATAAGGCATTTGAGTTTAGGACAGGATCAAAGTACATTACTCCGTAAACAAGATGATATTGACCTCAAGTCTAAAGACTTTTATCTCCCACATGTCGATGACATTATAGACATATAACAAATAATGCATCAGCAGGGTGTACCAATACTTCAACAAGTATCTATGTGTTCATCATGAGTTGTCATAACTCGTAGCAAGTGAGACATACTACATCCACTAAGGATATGATGCATACCACATGTCGGTGTATCGCATATCATCGATATCACAATTTCGATGATCATTAGTGAGGTAATTTAAGAGTTACGTTATAACATTAATTCTCACATCATTAATAAACATGTAACCTCTAGGGATACATTTATAGAATTTTATAAACAATCAACTAATAATTCAACAAATGCAAATTACCATAATATTAATCACTATTAATATAAATATGAATGTGTATAAAGTACATTGTGTCCTAATACAGATTGTCTCTAGGACATACATATACATTCAATCTCCCACTTGGCCTAGAGCCAATCACCAATATATCTAATACCCATGTTCTTAAAATGACCATTATGATTCACCAAGCTTAATGGTTTAGTAAACGGGTCTGCTAGATTATTGTCTATGGGAATATAATCTATCTTGATATCTTCAGCTTCCACCATCTCTCTCAGGATGTGGTACTACCTTGGTATATGCTTGTTTCTGTTTGTTGATCTTGGTTCATTTGCCTGTGCAATGGCACCAATGTTGTCACAATAAATGGTTATTGGACAACCAACACTCGGAACAACCCCTATTTCCTTCAGGAACTCAGAAATCGCGACAACTTCTTTAGCAGCCTCCGATCCAAAGAATGTACTCGCTTGATGGTAGTCTGCGATGTGCTTTGTTTGGAACTCTTCCAGCTCAATGCTCCTCCGTTGAAAATGAAAGTGTAACCAGACTGAGATTTGAAATCATCAACATCTTTCTGGAAACTAGCATCGGTATACCCAGTGGCAACCAACTCATCAACTCTACCATTGTTACACCCCGTAATTTCAGGACATGTTTAAGAGAATGTACGTAAGGAATCAGAACTTAAAATTTGAACGAAAGAAAGAGTTGTGATTTCTAAGGAAAAATCTTCCGAACCTCGGGAAGGAAAAATGTTTGTTAGTAAGAATTGGGTTCCCAAAATTGTTATTTGAGATTGTGGAATTTTATTTACGGATTTGGTCACGTGGGGCCCACTAGGGGAATTTTACATTTTTGTGGGGCCCACACGGTTTTTGATATTTTGACCAATTATGGAAATTTCGGGAAATGAAATATTTTAGACCAATGGGAGGGCGACACGTGTCACCCTCCACATGAGCTTGTTGGATGAAAAGAAATGGACCAAGTCAACTAAACAAGTGGGAGCTTGATATAATTGACCCAACCTTAGCCATCCATATGTTTTAATCCTAGTCATTGGTTGTATTATATATATCTACATACTACTAGTGCAAGACTAGAATTCTACACTTAGAAAATTTCAAGAAACTTTAGTGTGCAAAGAGAGGCTCTCGGCCAAGGCTCCTTTAGGAGAGATTTTTTTTGCAATCTTGCTTCATAAATCTCAATATTCAAACCCAAGATCCCTAAAGGTATTCTAAGGATATCTTAACACAAAAATTCCGGAAAAACTACGTTTTTACGTTAGTCACAACATGAAAACCTAAGGGGGTTTTCATAGTTGGAGTTGGAACTTGAAGAGGAGTTCTTCACAAGCTTCTAAGGGTTGCAAATAGCGGATTGGAACGTCGAGAAGAGAAGCTAAAGTTGCTAAGGATCGACTTTAGGTTTTGGATTGTATTTGGGCTTAAAGAGGTAATAATCTCTGTTTTGCTATTGTAATTGAAAATTTCATGTTGTAGTAGTTGATAAGTGAGCATGTGTTATATAGAATGAAGTTTGAAAAGATTTGGATCTTGTTGAGATGTTAAGCATCCTTTCCGACCGCGACATTATTTTAGCGAACCCTGCTTAAATAAAAATGTTAGAAAATAAAATAACAAGCTAAATGGTTAAAAGGTGCTAAAAGGGTTAAAGAGTTTAAATAATGCTAAAGTGGTGCTAAAATGCTAAAATAATGCTAAAATGTTAAAGGTGCTAAAGGGTTCGCGGAGTCGTCACCTAATTAGTTTGAGTGAATTAGGACACCTATATGTCAACTAGGTTAAAGTTAACATTAACTCCATTTTTATGGTCTGCGAGATGAGATTCTGGGAAAGGGTTCTTTATTAATCTAGAGGGAAGGGATTAGGCACCCTCTAAGATCCGCTAACTTGCGGTTGTCCTGGAAAACATAGGGCAGTTATTTATGCTAAAAATATATGTTTTAAAGGGTATTTAAAATATTTAAAACACTTGAGATGTATTTTTTACTAAGAGAAAATGTAAGATTATGTTTAAAATGTACTTAGTGGGAAACATGCGTTCATAAAATGTTTTAATGAAAAATGTGTGTTTACAAAATCATATGAAAAATACCTATTATGCTAGAAAATGCATGTTTTGAAAAGTATTTGAGAAAAGATCTTTGTAGGAAAGGAAGTGTATCCTTGATGAAGAAAGTCGTAAGATTCGGAGATAAAAGATAAGTTAATTTGATATGAAAGTATGTGTCCTTATGGAATATTTCGTTGATAAAGTATAGAGGATATTAGACAAAATCAATTGTGATGCATTTATAAAATATGACTACTATCTATTCTTTGCAAATGCTATTAGAAGTATGATTCTAAGATATGAATGCAAATAATGGGCTTTTTTAAAATATTAATATTCTAGTTACGGGAATCGTTATGCCAATGAAGATTGTTAAATGGTTTAATATAGCTAGGTATGAGAAGCCTAAGATAATTAACTTGAAGGAAAATAAATTCTAGCGTCAGATTGTTTTCTAGTCTATAGATTCAAGGTTTAGATATTCTAAGTGTGCTACTAGGAGTGTAATGTTAGACAATTAATTTACAACAAATAAATGGGACATAATAAAGAATTAATAAAGATGACTCGGCGGAGTGGCGATGTCTTTCCGCCTGCGTTTGGAATTTCAGATGCAAGATGGACATATACACATAAATGCTGGTCTTCGAGAGTTGCGACGAGTCTCGTATTGAGACTCTTCATTTTGCTCCAATGCGTACCATGTAAAAAAAGAAGATAAGGATTAGTACATGCCCAAAAAATGTATCACAAACAATAATAAGTATGGGTACAAAGCTTGACACGTTGATTCATTTTTTACTTCAACAGTCGAATAAAAGAAAGAACTGATTCGTAGTTTCTAGACATATAACACATTGGCCAACCCAATGGTCAAAAGTGCAGTCGATCATGCTGGGTTTCAGTTTTTCTCAAAAAAAAAGCACAGTGGGGGAGAGAAGCAGACGAGACTGGGGACACGTAAAAACATACAGGAAGTTTAACCCAACATATGATGGGCCAACTAATACTCAACTCAAAAATTTGCGAATATCTTTGTATATATATACCAGACATACAATTCTGATATCACCTTTAGACATACCAGAGATTAGTACATTCATATAGATTCAAGCAGTGCAGAAATCACGCCCATATGATTCATGCGGAGTAAAGAAATAGTGTATCTTTCCATTCTTCAAAGCAGACATACCACATGATATACACAAGAGGGCAGAACACATTCAAAGGTATGCAGGCCAGTCACCAAGATAAAACATGGCTCAACCTAGACAGTTTCCATCTGAATAAGTCAATTAGCCTAGATTCTAACATATCTCACCATTATAATCTTGACAATGTTTAAGCGACTCAATAAGTCATCTACAGCATAGTCAAACAAGATGGAATCTCAGGAATTAATACACACCTCGTGCAAGCTTTGGCCTATCCTTAACAACACATTTTATTTAGACATTCAAACCAGTACCAGTAACACACAAACTGACCGGGATAGAATATACGGATCTAACGATGGTCTATTACATCATACTGATTTATAACCCTCCCCCATGGATCTGGAGAATCAGTAACATATATGAGTAATTTAAACAAACAAAATAAACCCTCAACATTCAAGCGAACCACATAACAGACAAGATCTTTAGTTTATCAACATCACAGTCCTCAAACGTCATCTTCAGCGTCTAATACATATTCAACACCACTCACACAGAAATACATAAATGAACCGAAATTAAAAGGGAGAGTTGATTTTACCTTCTCCGGGCAGCGAACCGAGGCAGCGTATCAAGTCGTCGATTCACTAGGGGTTTATTGCGATGCAATGGAAAATGCAGAGCTTGTGCTTGGAGAATAATTGCTAATTCTTAATGTGAGAGCCGATTAACTGGTTCTCTGTCGATTTTTTCTAGATATTTAGACTGATTTTCGATGGGTTTTTTCTGTCCCTCCCCCATGCATGTGTATATCGATCATTTTTTTACAGTGAAAGAGGGTTCTGGATTGCTATCGACCCATGCCCCCTTCTCTTCTCCAAGTTCTCCATTTATACCCCTTTCGGGATGCCTAAATAGGGCGAGAAATCGACGGGTTATTTGGTTTGATTTTAGAGAGATCCTATGGACTGATTCACGAATGATTTTTATGGTAAGATTTGATATGATTTTCGTGGTTCTTGGAGATTGTAAGGGGTGAGCTGGCTGGGTGTGCGTGGGTAAGAAAAACCCCGGATTCTCCGGCGAGAATCTTCGTCATGGCGGCGACGAGCTTGTGTGAAGTGTGTTGTTGAAGTCTAGGTTTAGGGTTTTTCTTTAGGTGAGGGAGAAGGACGTTTTAGGGGTGTGATATGGAAGTTGATTCGTGAGGTGATTCGCCGGATTCTCCGGCGAGAATCCCGACATGGGCGATGGGAGCGAGGTGGCGTCGACTGGACTTGGAATTAGGTTTAGGTGTATTTTGTATTGAGGAGGATGGGCTGTTGGGGGCGAAGGGGAAAGGGAAATAAAGGGCTGAGAGTGATGGGCCGCGGGAAGTTTGGGCTTTATGTTTAAAGGGTGGGCTGATTTTGGATATTAGATATTTAATTTGGTTAGTGTGTTATTAGTTTTAGGTGTATTATTTAATTAGTGCTTAATATTTTATAATGCGATGTCGTTATTAAAATCTTATTTATTATGCGTATTTTGCGATGTTAAATTAAAATTGAATGGGGCTTAGATTATTATTAAATTATTTAAATGCTAAATGCAGATATGATATTTAAGGATTGTTTAATGCTTTTATAAATGCGATGCTATTATTAAAACGCATGTATTGGATTAAAATTAATTTAAATTGCAAATAATATTAATGAAATTGCTTGTTTAAAATGACGAATGCGGACGTGAGACTCAAGTTGTGCTTAATACTCTACGTAAAAATGCAGTGTTGTTATTAATCGCTTATTTATGCCTGTATTAATGTTTTATTGTTGCATTTTATTATTAAAAAATTATTTTAAAATTAGTGTAATTTTATAGTTAATGACTGGACGGGAGGGTCAAAATTGGGTGTCAACAACTTGTCCCTCTTTGTATGGAGATGATGGAAGAGTCTTCAGACAAAGACGTTGACTTATATCCAATTTTGTCTCGATCCTCAGAATTAAGAAAAATGTTGGGCAATTAAGGCAGGGCTGACGCAAAATTCAAAATTTGTCCCAGTGTCGAGTTATGACGACACTGGCCTGCCATGGTCAAACACCAAGGCGGGCTGACGCAGACTAAAAATTTGTCTCAGTGTCGAGTTATGACGACACTGAGCTATCATGGTCAAAACACCAGGGCGGGCTAACGCGGACTCAAAATTTGTCCCAGTGTCAAGTTATGACGATACTGGGCTGTCATGGTCAAAACACCAGGGCGGGATAACGCGGACTCAAAATTTGTCTCAGTATCAAATTATGACGACACTGGGCTACCATGGTCAAAACACCAGGGCTGGCTAATGCGGACTCAAAATTTGTTCCAGTGTCAAGTTATGATGACACTGGGTCGTGACGTTAAAATAAAAATAAACTGGCTTGAACTAAATGGTGTACCGATATCGACTTATGATGATGTTGGGCTCGTTGGTGATGTGGAATGAGTGGACCGACGCTCGAGGCCGCTTCTTCCATTCGTTGGAAAGGTTGGCCCCCCAACAAATTGCCCCGGTTCGCTGTAAGAGAAAATCAACGGTGTGCTCCTGCTCCTGCATGCTAAGACTTAAGCAAACGGTTAGTGCATAACTGTTACGGCAAAATGATAACGCATGAATTTATAGGTAATGTAACTGTGTGAGTAGAAAATGTTATCCTGTAGAAATGTGATGCTTGTTGTGTTGATATGATGCTGCAAATGCTGTGATTTTCGTCCTTGCACGGACGCGTTGTGATTGTGAATGCGGATATGTTGTCCTTGCTGCAACTTCCCCTGTAGACTAAAGCTCAAGAAAAAGTTAGTGCGTAACTGCTAAGACAAAATAATAAATCATGAATAAAAAATGCAATTTTGAGAGTGGAGAAAGTGTCCTTGCGTAGATATGATATGTTGATGACGTCGTCTTTGGATGTGGCATCGTTTGGACGTCGTTTCGGACTCTGCGTCGTTTTCAGACTCAGCGTCGTTTTCGGACGGGCGTCGTTTTGGACTTGGCGTCGTTTTCGGACTCGGCGTCGTTTTCAGATTTGGCGTCGTTTCGGACTTGGCGTCGTTTTCGGACTTGGCGTCGCTTTCGGACTTGGCGTCGTTTTCGGACCTGGCGTCGTTTTTGGACATGGCGTCGTTTTCGGACTTGGCGTCATTTTCGGACTTGGCGTCATTTTCGGACTTGGCGTCATTTTTGGACTTTGCGTCATTTTCGGACTTGGCGTCATTGGCGTCGTTTTCAGACTTGGATGGCGTCGTTTTCGGACGTGGCATCGTTTTCGGACTCGGCGTCATTTTCGGATCCGGCGTCGTTTTCGGACTCAGTGTCGTTTTCGGACTCGGCGTCGTTTTCGGACTCGACGTCATTTTCGGACGTGGCGTCGTTTTCGGACGTGGCGTCGTTTTTGGACTTGGCGTCGTTTTTGGACTTGGAGTCGTTTTCGAACTCGGTGTCGATGAAGACGTCATTGTGTTGATGCTACTATTCTTGCGAATTAATGCTCTTGCATGCTAAAATTTTGTGAAAATGTGCATAGTGGTTAAATCAAAATAATGAATATATGAAAAATAAAAATTTGTGAGTAGAGATGTCGTCCATGTATGATATGTAGGAAGCTGCGAATGCTGATGTCGTCTCTGCACAGACTTGCTGAATGCTGTGAATGCTGATGTCGTCATTGCGTAGACTTGCTGGATGCTGCGAATGCTTGCTGAATGCTGCGACTGCTGATGTAGTCTCTGCACGGACTTTGCTGGATGCTGCGAATATTTGCTGAATGTTGTGATTGCTGATGTCATCCATGCCCAGACATGCTGAAACTGTTCCTGTAAATTAAGGACCCTGTAGGCTAAAACTTAAGAAAAATTAGTGCATAAATTTTAAGACAAAATGGTAGAGCTTGAATGTGATTTTGTGTAATGTGATGAAGATGTGATTGATGGTGTCGTTGTCTGGACGCGTTGTGCTGATGACGTCGTTGTCTGGACGTGTTGTGCTGATAACGTCATTGCCTGGACGTGTTGTGCTGATGACGTCGTTGTCTGGACGTGTTGCGCTGATGACGTCGTTGCCTGGACGTGTTGTGTTGATGACGTCGTTGTCTGGACGCGTTGCTGATGCTTCTGTAGAATAAATGCTCCTACAGGCTGATATGTGGGGTGTTGTGAATGTCGAGATGTTGTACTTGGGCGGACATGCTAAATGTTGCAACTGCTGAGATGTTGTTATAATGGATTGTCATGATGTATTTGTTGTGGGTTTGTGCACTGCATGAATTGCAATTTGATTTTATGCCCGAGCTGATGTGCTAGACTTTGTTGCGGGATTTAAACTTTGATTGTTGATGTTTGTCTGCTTCTGCTGCTTCTTTCAGCTTCTGCTAATATGAAGAACTTTTGTTGTATTTTCTGCTTCTGCTAATATGAAGAACTTTTGTTGTATCTTCTGCTAATATGAAGGACATGCGCTCAAAGAAAATTTGTGAGTTTGAGGGGGGGCGGTTGATTCGCATTGACCTTGTAGTTTTGACTCTTGATGCTCGGACGTCTGCTTTGTTTGGACTCATAACCCCTGTCTGGTTTCCTACCTTGTCCCAGTTCTGAATATGCAAAGGGCGTTTGGCCTAAAGTGGGTCTCAATGGGGTTGCTTGTATATTATGTGTATTTTCGTTATTTTCAAAATAAGGGAAGGTTTCCTAATGGTGTGACCGAAGCCGATTTAGGCCGCCTACGTATCCCCATGAGGAAATCAGGTCATGACGTAGTTCATTACAAGCAGAATTGGGTAAAATTTCTAAAGATGGGACCGAAGCCGAAATGGCCGCCTACGTATCTGCCAAGGGAATCAGGTCAAACGTAGTTCCATTTTATTACATATAAAGGGCAAAATATATTAAACTAACTATTTTAGGACTCGGAGGGCCAAGGCAGGGGCACGAGTCCACTTGTTCAAAATGTCTTCTTGCTCTGCGTCTTCAATGACTGAGTCTTCAGCAGGATCATCCTTTGCAGCACACAACTAAACAAATGACTTATTCATCAGTTAAACAATTTCCGGCAAGGAGCACCTCCTTTTCTCTGGCGGTTGGTCGATGATTCAACTTTCTTCCCTTTTCGGGCTGGCGTAATAGTCCCTTCCAGACTGTTTTCTTCATCTTTAGCTATCATGTTCACGTGGGCATCTTCATAACCGGGAAGAAGGTTATTGTTTGCATTGAGAGGAGCATCTTTCAGCTGAATGACTCCCTCTTTTATTAACTCCTCTATTTTGTCCTTGAGTGTATAGCAATTTTCGATGTCGTGTCCCTCGGCACCGGAGTGGTATGCACAATGTTTGGTTTTATCGTGCCCTCGGGAAGTAGGCCTGGGGGTATTTCTGGGAATTGGTTGGAGTATTCCCGCGGCTTTCAGCTTCTCATACACCTGGGCTATGGGTTCGACTAAAGGTGTATAGGTTTTGGTTGGTTTTCTTTTGGCATCTATGCGGGGTTTGGGTCTGTTTGGTGTACGGGTTCGTGACTGTGGCGAGTATTTTGGATATGCTGGTTGGGTATGGTAAACAGGATATGGGGTAACACAGTGCTGATAATACGACTGTGGATTTTGAGTGTTTTGGTTATAGTAAGAAGGTGGTGAGTTTTGGTATACTGGAAGTTGTTCTGGCCTATGTTCCTGAATGACCATGACAGAGGGTGATGCATCTCTTTTCCTCTGTGAGGTACCTCCGATGGAATCGATCGCATTACTCGCTTGCTTGTAGGGTCGCGGTTTGTAATTCGCTGTCTTAATGCCTTCTTCCACGAAGTCGCCATTCTTACGACTTCGCAAAACTTCGCCAATTACATCGATCATCCTTTCATAATATGTCGCGTTTTTTAACGACTGCACGAACAAAGTGGTCATTTCGCTATCTGCCATTGGAGGTTGGACTCACGCTTCGACCGCCACCTCAGGGCGTATTCCCTGAAAGTTTCTGTGGATTTCTTTTCAAGTTTCATAAGATAAAATCTATCCGGAACAGTGTCAATGTTGAATATGAATCTATCCATGAAATCTTGTGCCATGGCCTTCCAACCGTCCCATTTTCGAGGGTCTTGGCATGTGTACGATCAGCGCCGCGGTTAGACTCCTGATGAATAGTTTCATGATGATTGCTTGATTTTTCCTAACTCCAATCAATTTATCGCAATATGACCTTAGATGAGCTCGAGGATTCCCCTTTCCATCGAACATGTCAAATTTGGGCACCTTGTACCCCCACAGATAATTCAACGTCGAGGTGCATACATAAGTTTTCATATTCTAAACCTTCCTCCCCCTTGTTCATCTGAATGCTTTTGAATGTCTCTTTCAAGCTAAGGATTTCTTTTGCCATATTTTCATCAGCTCTAGCTCGAGTATGTCGCTCCACTTCCTTGTATTGATATGTCTCTTGAGAGGATGCATGCATAATAAATGGTTGGCTTTCGGTCGGATGTGCTAATGCCCTATATTGCTTGTTAGGACTAGTGATACGTGTCGTCTGCTCGTATTGGGTGGCTTGGCAATTTGGTCTGAGTGTGGAGATATAAGTAGGTGGAGGTTGAGATGTGTATGTAGTAAACGGATCATTCTGGAGGTTCGTTTGCAAATTGACCGGGCGAGTGACATTTTGGTGTGAGCTGGTATGTTGCGGCCTTTGCGGGGAGCTTTGGGGAAGTGGAGGCTCAAGGGCTTGTGATGTGATTGCATTTGTCCTTTGCTCCGGGAGTGGTGCATTCAAGCTAATAGACATGTTTGTTATATTTCGGAGCCTTTCTATTTCGGCTTGCATGATTTCCATTTGCTGCAATAATTTGGCGAGGTGTTGATCATTGGTGTTTCTCCTTTCTAACGCCTCTGCATCCTCTACAGGAACGGGGACGAGTCCTAAGCTGTTTCGTTCTGGTGCCTCTGGATTAGTCATTTATTGGATGATTGTGCTTCTACCAGTCAACGCGAATCAACCTTTTGGGGATAAGCTAGACAAAATACCCTCTAACAAATGAAGCAAACCAAGTTAGTATAATATGTAAAGAGTTGCAGGAAATATATAATAATAAGCAAATTGCAAATCAAGCGCGTGCTCTAACATGTTTGGGACCTCTTTTATGCCAGAGGGAGGCCTAAACGTCACATATGCGAGGTTATGATAGATTTGTTCAAGTCGTCCAACTGTAATGCTTTTGTTGGAAATGGCGACCAAATGACGGTGCATTTTTTCCAATTTCGGCACGTCCTGATTAGGTTTGGATTTGTCTATCATCGTCACGCTACACATAATATGCTGGTTGGTCGTTGGGTTGAGAAACCCGTCGACAAGTTTGGTGTTTTCCTAATTGCGGTGTCGATACCAAGGACCGACCCACCTAAGGTAAATGCATGCATGTCTTAAAATAAAGGGTGGTATAGCTCTATCCTGAGTTTCTAAGATTTGGCTTTACTGGACGCAAGGTTCCCGAGCGGACAACTCGAGTGAGAAGGCTACGCAGCCACCGGTTAGACCGGGCACTCCACGTATATTACCAACTCTCCTAAATTTGGGTTTTGAACAAAGAATTTTGCTGATGCACCAAGCACACCTCGCATGTAGTGTGTGATAGTGTGAATTTTCCAGAGTGGAAGAAATATGAGCGAAATGCCAGTTTAAGGAAAGCAGTAAAGCAAATAGTAATTAAAATAAATAAAACAAAATACAACATATAAAAATTAAATGCAAAAATAATGCCGAATAATAACCCTAGGTCTGTTGTGGTTAAAAACCTTAAATCCCCAGCGGAGTCGCCATTTCTGTCGCTCCCTTTTCCGACCGCGACATTATTTTAGCGAACCCTGCTTAAATAAAAATGTTAGAAAATAAAATAACATGCTAAATGGTTAAAAAGGTGCTAAAAGGGTTAAAGAGTTTAAATAATGCTAAAGTGGTGCTAAAATGCTAAAATAATGCTAAAATGTTAAAGGTGCTAAAGGGTTCGCGGAGTCGCCACCTAATTAGTTTGGGTGAATTAGGACACCTATATGTCAACTAGGTTAAAGTTAACATTAACTCCATTTTTATGGTCTGCGAGATGAGATTCTGGGGAAGGGTTCTTTATTAATCTAGAGGGAAGGGATTAGACACCCTCTAAGATCCGCTAACTTGCGGTTGTCCTACCAAACCTAGGGTAGTTATTTATGCTAAAAAATATATGTTTTAAAGAGTATTTAAAATATTTAAAACACTTGAGATGTATTTTTTACTAAGAGAAAATGTAAGATTATGTTTAAAATGTACTTGGTGGGAAACATGCGTTCATAAAATGTTTTAATGAAAAATGTGTGTTTACAAAATCATATGAAAAATACCTATTATGCTAGAAAATGCATGTTTTGAAAAGTATTTGAGAAAAGATCTTTGTAGGAAAGGAAGTGTATCCTTGATGAAGAAAGTCGTAAGATTCGGAGATAAAAGATAAGTTAATTTGATATGAAAGTATGTGTCCTTATGGAATATTTCGTTGATAAAGTATAGAGGATATTAGACAAAATCAATTGTGATGCATTTATAAAATATGACTACTATCTATTCTTTGCAAATGCTATTAGAAGTATGATTCTAAGATATGAATGCAAATAATGGGCTTTATAAAAATATTAATATTCTAGTTACGGGAATCGTTATGCCAATGAAGATTGTTAAATGGTTTAATATGGCTAGGTATGAGAAGCCTAAGATAATTAACTTGAAGGAAAATAAATTCTAGCGTCAGATTGTTTTCTAGTCTATAGATTCAAGGTTTAGATATTCTAAGTGTGCTACTAGGAGTGTAAAGACAATTAATTTACAACAAATAAATGGGACATAATAAAGAATTAATAAAGATGACTCGGCGGAGTGGCGATGTCATTCCGCCTGCGGTTTGGAATTTCAGATGCAAGATGGACATATACACATAAATGCTGGTCTTCGAGAGTTGCGACGAGTCTCGTATTGAGACTCTTCATTTTGCTCCAATGCGTACCATGTAAAAAAAGAAGATAAGGATTAGTACGTGCCCAAAAAATGTATCACAAACAATAATAAGTATGGGTACAAAGCTTGACACGCTGATTCATTTTTTACTTCAACAGTCGAATAAAAGAAAGAACTGATTCGTAGTTTCTAGACATATAACACATTGGCCAACCCAGTGGTCAAAAGTGCAGTCGATCATGCTGGGTTTCAGTTTTTCTCAAAAAAGAAAGCACAGTGGGGGAGAGAAGCAGACGAGACTGGGGACACGTAAAAACATACAGGAAGTTTAACCCAACATATGATGGGCCAACTAATACTCAACTCAAACAAGATGGAATCTCAGAAATTAATACACACCTCGTGCAAGCTTTGGCCTATCCTTAACAACTCATTTTATTTAGACATTCAAATCATTACCAATAACACACAAACTGACCGGGACAGAATATAATGATCTAACGATGGTCTATTACATCATATTGATTTATAACCCTCTCGCATGGATCTGGAGATTCAGGAACATATATGAGTAATTTAAACAAACAAAATAAACCCTCAACATTCAAGCGAACCACATAACAGACAAGATCTTTAGTTTATCAACATCACAGTCCTCAAACGTCATCTTCAGAGGGAGTTGATTTTACCTTCTCCGGGCAGCGAAACGAGACAACGTATCAAGTCGTCGATTCACTAGGGGTTTATTGCGATGCAATGGAAAAGGCAGAGCTTGTGCTTGGAGAATAATTGTTGATTCTTAATGTGAGAGTCGATTAACTGGTTCTCTGTCGATTTTTTCTGAATATTTAGACTTATTTCCGATGGGTTCTTTTCTGTCCCTCCCCCATGCATGTGTATATCGATCATTTTTTTTGACAATGAAAGAGGGGTCTGGATTGCTATCGACCCATGCCCCATTGTCTTCTCCAAGTTCACCATTTATACCCCTTTCGGGATGCCTAAATAAGGCGAGAAATCGACGGGTTATTTGGTTTGATTTTGGAGAGATTCTATGGACTGATTCGCGGATGATTTTCATGGTAAGATTTGATATGATTTTCGTGGTTCTTGGAGATGGTAAGGGTGAAATTTGGTGGGTGTGCGTGGGTAAGGAAAACCCCGGATTCTCCGGCGAGAATCTCTGGCATGGCGGCGACGGGCTTGTGTGAAGTGTGCTGTTGAAGTCTAGGTTTAGGGTTTTTCTTTAGGTGAGGGAGAAGGACGTTTTAGGGGTGTGATATGGTAGTTGATTCGTGAGGTGATTCGCCGGATTCTCCGGCGAGAATCCCGACATGGGTGATGGGAGCGAGGTGGCGTCGACTGGACTTGGAATTAGGTTTAGGTGTATTTTGTATTGAGGAGGATGGGATGCTGGGGGACGAAGGGGAAAGGGAAATAAATGGCTGGGAGTGATGGGCCGCGGGAAGTTTGGGCTTTATGTTTAAAGGGTGGGCTGATTTTGGGTATTAGGTATTTAATTTGGGTAGTGTGTTATTAGTTTTTGGTGTATTATTTAATTAGTGCTTAATATTTTATAATGCGATGCCGTTATTAACATCTTATTTATTATGCGTATTTTGCGATGTTAAATTAAAATTGAATGAGGCTTAGATTATTATTAAATTATTTAAATGCTAAATGCAGATATGATATTTAAGGATTTCTTAATGCTTTTATAAATGCGACGCTATTATTAAAACACATGTATTAGATTAAAATTAATTTAAATTGCAAATAATATTAATGAAATTGCTTGTTTAAAATGACGAATGCGGACGTGAGACTCAAGGTGTGCTTAATACTCTACGTAAAAATGCAGTGTTGTTATTAATAGCTTATTTATGCATGTATTAATGTTTTATTTATGCATTTTATTATTAAAAAAAATAGTGTAATTTTATAGTTAATGACTGGACGGGAGGGTCAAAATTGGGTGTCAACAAGTACTAACGACCATGATTATTTAACGGTAACCTGTCATTGGATAGATTATAAATGGTCTATGCAAAAATGTATTTTAGCATATAGATATATAGATAGTAGGCATACTGGTCAGTTTATTTCAGAAAATATTTATTTAGTCTGCGATTATTACGGAATAACTGATAAAGTTAGGTCAGTTTATTTCAGAAAATATTTATTTAGTCTGCGATTATTACGGAATAACTGATAAAGTTATGAGTATTATATTAGATAATGCAACTTCTAACAATTATGTTATTTATGTTTTAAAATAAGTTTTAACTTCGTCCTTTCCAAAACATTTTCATATCAAATGTGCGTGTCATATTTATAACTTAGTTGTAAATGATGATTTTTCACTTTTTCAAGATATTCTTGAAAAAATACAATTTGCTATAAACTTTATTTTTTAAAATAATAGAATCCAACAGAGAAAAGAATATAAAAAAACTTGTCACGATTGTGGACTATCTTACAGAAAAATTCCCAAAGAAGTACCCACTAGGTGGAATTCTTTATATGACCAACTAGTTGTTGCTTATGATTATAGAAAACCTATCACTTTATTTTTTAACGCCCATAATCAAAATCCAACTGATATGATTGTGGATAATGATTGGGACAAAGTTAGAGAACTTATTGTATTTCTAGAGAATTTTCAACGAGCAACAAAAAAATTTCTACTTTATATTATCCTACTATTTTAACTATGTTGTTTTATATAGCTATAATATTTTTACTACTTAAAGAATATATGGAAAACCCAGCTTATAAGGCAGCTATTAAAAAATGTTTATGAAATTAAAAAAATATTTATGAAATTAAAGAAATATTTTATTCTTATTCCCCCTATTTATATTGTTGGTGCTGTATTAAACCCGACTATTAAAGTAGACGGTTGTAAAAGTCTTATTGAAAATATTTATAACTGTATGGACGTACTACCACCTCCAACTCCCAAAAATTTAAATATTGAACCACCTATTGAACAAACGCTAGAAGAAGTGTTGGATAGCGTAAAAGATGAATGCAAAAAAGTATATCGACATTACCAACAAGAAAATGCTAGTAACCAACCAGATTTCGTACCATCTTCTTCTACTTCAACACAACCTCTAAAAAAACATGTTGTTTCTGCGGACAATATTGAAAGCCTCAGAAATAGAATGTGTGCTGGTAGCACTGCTAACCAAATTAGTGAGTTCGATGTTTTTGTTTTGCAGGGCACTTTACCTTACTAAGCAGTTGTCAATCAAGACGGAAAGAAAGACTTGCTGAAATATTGGATGCAGAATGAAAATACATTTCCGACACTTCTGAAAGCGCTTTTTCTGCCGACAGATTTCAAATGGGAGAGCACAAACACTCATTAGCCGGAGACAGCTTGGAGATGGCGGTACTATTCAGAGATTGGATACGAGCGGAGCGAAGAAGGTGCAGTCACCCAGAGATTAACGAAGAAGAGATGAAAACTACAACGACATCTTATCTGAAGGCATGAGTAGCGATGTGGAACAATTTGACCAAGATATACCAATTCCAACTGAAGAACCACACGAAATTATAAAGAAACTAGAAAAAGTATTTTCAAATTGATAATTTATTTCATTGCAATTTTAGTATTTTTTTTCTATGTCTTTTGCAATTCTTTTCAACAACAATACACTACAATGTTGTAATTCTGAATCCTGTATATTTCAATGAAATAATTAATAATATAAGAGGCACAAAAACAGTCTTGGAATGTTTTTTTTTACACTCTTCTTGTCTTTGTTCAATTATTTTGTTTATAAATATATATGAGTATAATACTATAATATGAGTATATGACTATCACTATATGTTACTTTGTTAGTATTTTTAATTTAGTGGATTTTTTTTTTTTAAAAATGTCCCGCCGGTCCCGTCCCGACCTGACCCGACCAACTGCCCAACGGGACCGGTACCGAGATGGGACACGATATCGTCCCGCTAGTATCGGTCTCGCCTGACCGACCAACCCCGACCCCGCCCATCCTCTCCGTCCCGACCCCGTCCCGACCTCGCCCATCCCGATCCCACTGGGCCCGACCCTATTGTATTGTATTTAGGTATTGTTCTTGTTGAGTTATAATGCTGGAATTTTAGTTATGAATATACATGTATATTGTGGTAGTTGCTAATATACGTCCTAAAGGAATAAAGGTATACAAAAGTTTTACATTACAAACTATAAGACGAGCTTGCCGCTCGATACACCGCACATTGCACTCTCATTGTTACTGGAGTATGGACTGTTCTTAGTGGCTATTTTAATATGGTTAAAGGGGCTGGATTAACATGAAGAATAGTTGTATTAATCACCTTGGTTGCTGTGGTTGTTGTATTCCATGGATACAAAGAGAAAGAAGGTATAACAATGGTGTAAATAGGGTATATGGGACAGATTTTGTTATATCCTTGAGTTGTGTCTTGTTATTGATGTTATTGACCTTGTGTGCAAGTAGTGGAAGTGCTGCCCAGTTGTTTTTATATAAAAAGAGTTATCATTCGATATATAATGTATATTAGTAGTCATAGAGTTGACGGACATGTTACTACTCTTATAGGTTGAAGTGCTAATAAAGACGAAATTAAATTATCGAGTTGGTATAATGACAAGCGGTATGTGAAACTATCCATTCTTATTTTTGGCATGAGTCACATATAATGAGCGTACGACGGACGTACATAATTCCAATGAATCCTAATTTCTAGTGATACTTAATATGATAGTTGCCTTTGATTCTCCAGTGATAGTTTATTCTAATTATTCCATTGAGTCTCAGGTGATGATTTAATTTGTATATGGTTGCTCATGATATTCTATTCGTGCACAATGTGATTATATCATTTCACCGAATCCCGGGCCGGGTATGTTCGTGCACAGCTTCATTGCATTGTTCACCGAGTCCCTCACTAGAGAGTATACATATATATATATCTATATATATATATATATATATATATATATATATATATATGACTTCATTCACCGAGTCCCATAATGGGCCGGGTACGGTATATTATATGGACATGTATGACTCTCATTTCATAAGGCACATGTGCATTGGTATCTTTGATTATCATATTTGTCTCATGTCACCTTTTGGCCAGTTATGATCTTCTTTATCGTACTTCATGTTTTATATACTCGGTACATTTTTCGTACTGACCCCCTTTTTTTGGGGGGCTACGTTTCATGCCCGCAGGTGCAGACACTCAATTTGGTGATCCTCCACCCTAGGATTTCTGCTAAGCTATTTGGAGAGATCCATTGTTCCGGAGCCTAGTCATTTTGGTACATATCCTTTGTCATAGACTTATGCATTTTCAGGGGTACGCCGGGGCACTGTCCCATCATATTTCATCGTTATACTCTTAGAGGTCTGTGGACATGCGTGAGTTGGACATGTGTGGGTCGTAGACGTGTTTTGGTCAGCTATGCAATTGTAGTTTGTTTTGGATATTCCCGTGTATAGTGGCAACCTTGTCGGCTTGCCTATTTTGTTATGTTTGATTAGTTGTGACTCCTCGGGAGACAGGTGCATTCTGATATGTAGCGTTATGAGTCTGCTGCATACTTTTACAGATTTCTATATTGTCCTTGATTACATTTAACAGGTTCGTATACGGGTGTCCAACTAGGGCACCAGTCACGGCCCATCGGTTTGGGTCGTGACACAATCTTAAGATAATATTTGGTACTAGTGCTAGGAAGATGTATGTCAACAAATCTGATCCTAGTTTTGGGTCCTTCTTTGACGAGAGTTACAAATCTGTTTTCGTCAGAAGTAAGATCTATGTAGCTGATCCTAAACTTGAAGATACTGCCGATATTCATGCTAGCAAGACTAAGGATCAATGAAGAGTTGTTTTCACTGCTCCCGAGAGTGGTGAAAACAAGCGTCCACAAGAGGTTGAGGATGTCAAGAGAAGGATAAAAGTGATGTTCCATCTTCTAAGAAGAAGCCTCCATCTTAAGGTAATGAGGATTTGGACACGTGACTGACGTGGGCCATATTCCAAAGGTATAAATCAATTATTCTCCCTTTGTCTGAAATGATATTAAAAGATAATTTATGAATAAAAGTGAATAAAGAAAGGCTAGGAATATGAAGTGTTGTTCATTAAAACATATATTCCCTACACTTTAAAATCAGAAGTTTAATCTCACTTTGTCACGACCCGAGCCGACGGGCCGCGACTGGGGCCCTAGTTGGGAACCCGTATACTGACCCTGTTACATATAATCAGGCTAATACCAATGACAATACTGAAATCTGAAAAGTATATGAAGTCTCCCGAGGAGTCACAACAAATCAAACATAACAAAATAGACAAGCCGACAAGGCTGCCACTGTATACGGGAATATCCCAAAACGAAATATAACTGTATAGCTGACAAAACACGTCTACAAACCCACACAAGTCCAACCCCATATGTCAACAGACCTCTAAGAGTTTAACAGTGAAATATGACGGGACAGGGCCCTGTCGTACCCCTAAATATGCGTAAGTCTATATCAAAGGATCTGTACCAAAAATGACTAGGCTCCGAGACAATGCTGAGCGGAAATCCTAAGCTGGAGGATCACCAAATCGAAGGTCTGTACCTGCGGGCATGAAACGTAGCCCCCCGGAGAAAAGGGGTCAGTACGAAAAATGTACCGAGTATATAAAATATGAAGTACTGTAAAAAAGATCATAACTGGCCAAAAGATGACTTGAGACAAGTATAATAATCAAAGATACCAGTGCAACTGTGACTTATGAAATGAGAGTCATGTATGTCCATATAAAATACCGTACCCAACCCATCGTGGGACTCGGTGAATGAAGTCATATACATATACATACCGTACCCGGGCCTCTAGTGAGAGTCTCGGTGAAATCATCATATGTGCACATACCGTACCCGACACATCATGGGACTCGGTGAATGAAGTCATATACGTGGATGCCTGTCTACATATATCATATACGTGGATGCCTGTCCACATATATCGTATCCGTGGATGCATGTCCATATATATCATACCCGTCCCATTCTGGGACTCGGTAAAATAATCATATAAACTGCGCACGAACATACCCGGCCCGGGACTCGGTGAAATGATATAATCACATCAAGCACGAATGGAATATCATGAGTAACCATGTACAAATTAAATCATCATTTGACTCTCAATGGAATAAATAGAATAAACTAGCAATGGAAAATCAGAGGCAACTATCATATCAAGTATCACTAGGAATTAGGATTCATTGGAATTACGTGCGTCCGCCGTATGCTCATTTTATGTAAATCATGCCAAAAGAAAGAAGGGATAGTTTCACATACCGCTTGTCGTCTATACCAACTCGATAATTAAAATTCGTCTTGGTTAGCACTTCAATCTATAACAATAATAATATGTCCATCAACTCTATGATTACTAGCATACGTTTATATAGCGAATGATGACTCTCTTTTTATGTAAAAATTTGGGCAGCACCTCCCCTGCTTATACACACATCCGCAATTTACACACAAGGTCAACAACATCGATAACAGGACATAACTCAAGGATATGACCAAAACAGTCCCATATACTCCATGTGCACCATTGTTTTACATTCTTTCTTTTTACGTCCATGGAATACAACAACCACAACAACCAAGGTGATTAATACATCTATTTCTCGTGTTAATTTAGCCCCTTAATCCATATTAGGACATATATCCGCAACTACAACAATGTACATGCATATTCATAACTATAATTTCAGCATTCCAACTCAACAAAAAAGCCCCTAAATACAATACAACAATGTCCAACTATTTCATGGGGTGTCACGGTCCACAATTTATAACACCATAGCTCTTCTCATAATTTCTTAATATCCAATTCATTTTTAACACTTTCATATAAACAACTATAACTTTAAATATCAAGATTTCCTTCAATTTTAACATGCAATTAATGACAACGATAACAACAACAACAATCCAACCCAATGTACTTAAAACAACCCCAACTCGGTAAAACCATCCCAAACGGCTCAACTACACACCAATACAAACACGTGCCTTTTCTTACTTCCAATTTCTCTTAACACAAGTTCATCTCTTAACTACAACATCATTTAACTTCCAATTACACTATAAGAAGAAGAAATCTTACCTTAATTTAGCCAAAATAGTCCCTAGTTGCATTCGACACTCACTGCTCTACTTTGCTCCAATTTCGCCACTTCTTCCAATTACAATGACATGCATGCATTCTTTACAAGTTTAAACTCATCTTACTTACATGTTTTTTTTCCAAATAGCTCATCTTCAACACTAAAGTTTTCTGGGCAGATTCCCGGCCAACATTGCCGAATTTACCACTATTTAGGAGTTTACCTTGGCTTGGAACTTAGTAGAATAACTTAATCTTGGAAGAGGAGTTGATTTAGTCTTCAACTTAGTTAGGGAGTTAGAGGAAAAATCTGTTTTGGAGGAGGATAGAATGGAGGATGAGTGAGGGAGAGTTTTCGAGACAGAGGGGAGAAATGAGAGGGGCATGGTTTTAAGTGAGCAGATTTTAGCATATGCATATGGTGTTTTTCGCCACTTGGAGGGTACAAGGTGTCACTTGTTGTCCACTAGTCCCCACTTATCATTCTCCTCTCCACTAAAATTAATCCCACTTCATTTTAAATCTTGAAATTTTGATGCCCTCATTTTTATAACACAACACTAAGTCCATAACCCCATTGGAAAAATTCAACTACTAGTATTAATTCTCGTCGCCACATTTGTTATATTCAAAATTATTCCGGGATTACATTCTTTGCATACTAATTTCCAATACTCGAATCTTATTTTCATTAGTACGTTCTCAACTTATTGCCCTTAAAATTACGAGGTGTAACACACTTTCCTTCCCGTTTATAATTGGACTGTTATACACAACGACCTAAAAGATGTGGACTTAGATTGTAATAAACTGAATTTTTGGACAATCCTAAGTAAGAGAAGAGGACTAGAGGACTAAAGATAATGACTAGAGGACTAGAGACAAACCTGTCACCATTTCCGACAGAAGATCCATCTTTTGACATGATAGTGTTGGACACTCATTCATACGAAGCCTACGAGCGATTGGAGTGGGCTAGAGTTTCTAGATCACTTATGATCCGGTTACACCCTAACCACGAGCAAGAGGTTGTTCATGTAAAGTAACGCTACCTTCAAGTAGAAGAAATTGAAAGGTTGTCCTCAAAAGGACTTAAGGGAATGGGATCACTCTTAAAAGAGGTAATACATGTCCTAAACTTTGTTTCAAGGACGTTGTTGGGCAATATGGCTTGAGTCTTCGCCTCATGTCCCGCAGGTCGATCATAACTAAGAGTGGTACAGTAAGACTGTAGCCAAATGAATGATATATTTGTAATCCGTGCATCTATGCCTCCATATATTAAGATACATTAAATAGAAAGTCATTTCAAAGTCAACGAAATTGAGGTTGTTGTCGTCTGTCGACATAAATCCTCAAATTCATGTGAGGTAGGCGAAGAGGCAAAATCACCTTTCTATTCCATCAACAGAATAGCGAAAGAAGCATCGCTCCTCTATAACATAGTCACGCCTACATGGGTGATTTAACGTTTGTACAAATAGAGGGGGAGATAAGAACATTGTGATCTTTATCGACGATGGTACAAAGTATTGCATCTTTTGTTGAAAAACAAAGATGAAACCCCGTCGGAGCGCCGCGACGCCTCCACCAAGAGTCGCGACGCTTGAAGCCTTGTTGGCTACTGGAATTTAGGCGCCACGGCGGCTCCCAGGCAGGGCCTCGACGCTTCGGAAACAGAAGTTAAAAGCCTACGGATTGAGGAATTCATAGAGATAGAGGGGGAGAATCTGAAACATCATTTATCAAACGACTGCTCCTTACTCAGCTCAATCTAACGATATTAGTCAAGCGCAGATCCGTACGCCCAAGCTATTTGGGGCAAGGCGATCCTTACCGCTAATGCGATTATCACCAGAATTCCGCATAAGGATTAGGACAACCCTGCATGTGAAACATGAAAATAATCCCTTATACAAATGTTGTGATATGGGGTAGTTTGGCAAGTGTTGAGACACTAAAGCCAAAACAGGTCAATTCAGATCTAAGAATCCACTGGATATGCAAAGAACAATAGTGCTTATCACATCTTGGTGCTAAAGAATGCTGAATTCTTTGAAGATGACTTTTCTTGAGAAGGAAAAAGTAGTAGTTGCTCAAGGTTAACAAGAACCCACGAGTGCCTGATTTTCTAGAAGTAAACGTTCCAAATCTATAGGACTCGAAAGTTGCTGACTATCCAGAGCCTAATGCTCCAGATCTACAGAACTCAGGAATTCTAGATGTTAAACCGATACAGAGCAAAAAGAGGGGACAAAGAATTGTTCCAGGCCTTCTAGCTTATATGGTTGAGTATGAACCATGGACAATTGAGAAGGGATTGTCATCTCCAAAAGCACTGCTTTGGAAAGAAGCTAAAAGGAGAGAAATAGATTTCATCAGATAAAACCATACTTGGGTGATGGTTGATCTTCCTCTGGGAAAAGAACCTTTGGGTTGTAAACGTAGATTGATATATTGACGAGCATAAGACCTCGGCTACTTGGACATGTGCTCCTCTGAGAATAGCTTAACATCTAGGGCCACTGCAGTCTTGCGTGACATAGATGTTAAGTCAACCTTCCTATTCAGAGAGTTGGTTTGATGGACTGTTGGGCTTCTTCCTGAACTTCCATTATGGTCCTAAAAATGTTTACATTTTGGTCCCAGAAGTTTCAGGGAAGAGAAGAAAATCTGTCGACTTATCAAATCTCTGTGCGGGCTGAAACATGCCACGAAGCAATGACACAAAAACCTTGATAATACTCTACTATCGAATGGCTTCTCCATTAATGAGTGTGACAAATGTGTCTACATGAAAATGTAATTTTAACTCGTTTATGATATTTCTTTACGTAGACGACATGTTGATCACAAAGAGTAATCCTAGTTTGATCCTAGAAGTATGTTGAAATAATATTTCGACATGAATGATATGGATATTACAGATGACATCTTAGGAATTGGGAATTCCAAGACATCTAACAGACTGGTCTAAACCAAACTCACTTGTGAGATGTTTTGACAGTCTCGTTGAAGTCACCTATGGATATGAATCATAGAATTGAGTGTAGTCATGGTGCACCCATCTATTATGAGCGATAGACGTAGGTCACATGTATTTCAATGGATTTTACACACTACAACTGATCTGGTATCGGCTCATAAAGAAGATCGGTTGAACTAAGGTTCACTAGTAACGATAGATAGAAGGATTTAAATGAGATGTGACGACATCTGAATTATTCGCTTATATATGGATTATGGTATTCTGGTGTCCAGCGGTTCTGAGAGAACATAGTGATGAAAACTGGATATCAGACTTGAAGAACACCAATGCTAAAAGAGGATGTGCATGGTGTGTCTTTTAAAAATCCTCTAATCAAACTTGCATCAGCTGATTCGTGATGGAATCAAAGTTTATTGCTTTGTACAAAGCATAATGAGAAGTTGAGTAACTTCACGACCTCTTAGAGGATGTCCCTTATCAGGAGTAACTCGTGCCTTCATCAGTTATACACTGCAGTGCACGGATGACGGCGTCTGGACATATTTGTCGCAGACATAAGACCGTATGGCAGTTGATCGGGTGACACATCCTTGATTACTGAATCAAATGATATATCGAACCCTTTTATTAAGGGATTACCCTAGGATCAAGAGTTTTGTCGGTCTAGTAGAATGGGCTTAAAACCCAAACTATATGAACTGATATGGTGGATACTTAACCTGACGGACTGGAGATCCCAGGAATTAGGTTCAATGGAAAAACTAAGTCGTAAAAGTTCCACGTAGCGCTTCGGTGGAAGCAAGAGCACTTCAGATAATGTTTCTACATAGAAACATGAATCCAAGGTCGTTCCCTAGATAGACATTAATTGCTACCTGCAGAGTGGGTAAAGGTTAAGCTTCCGAAACATTTGATGATCCTCAATAGTTGAGGTTAGGTTTGGGGAAACTTTTATTGGTTCATAACTCTTGTGTAGCGGGGTACTGCAGGATACCTTGTAGGAGACCACCTATTTAAGTGCGAGGACAGACCACCTCAAATGAACGCACTTAAGAATCCAAGAGTGTCCATGACCCATGACGGACAAACCTTAAAGAATGATAGAGTAAGGAAAGGTGTTGTGTTGGTACCGTTGTCTTGGTTTACACTAAACACTGACGGTTCAAGACATCACATTCACTGCATAGAAAGTCCGATGGTATTCTACTATTAAAGGTTCAAAGCTACGGCTACCTATCCAGATGCAACATCCATCCGTCGGATGATTGCTAAAAAGACACCATGTGCGTGCACCAAAATCTCTTCCAAGAAGGGAATGTTGGAAATTTATTAAATGTGAAATAAAGTTAATCCTATTAATTATGACTCAAACAATTGGGCCCCGCACGTCGGAAACGTCGTTTTCACACACGTGCACATGTTGTACCAATGATCGTAAATTCCCTTAGTGGAAAATATTTTGGTACGTATACAAAACGTTTGAGACATAATGTGATAGACGGTTATTGGCCAAGTAACAATGGTTTCACATTGGTAAATGAAGGAATAAATGTACGATGTGTAAAATATGGAATGAATCAGAAATTGATGCAGAGCCGTGAAGGGCCGCGGCGCGACCCAGTCAGGGTTGCGGCGCCCGTAACGGTATTATTCAGTGGGAACTCACTGGATGTGAAGCACCGCGGCGCCATCCCGAAGGGCCGCGGCTCTCCAGCTCCAGTGAGCTACTAGATGTGAAGCGCCGCGACACCTTCCCGAAGGGCCGCGTCGCTTTGGGACCAGAGTGATCGTTGGGAGACGTTTTGTAACTGATTCTTGGGCTGACTTTGGCTCATGAATTCATCCATTATTTGGTTGAATTGTAACCTCAAATTAAAGGTTATTACATGGCATTGAAGTCCATTACTTGTCCATTTGAGAAGACATCTTTATCACACTACAAATTGAGGCCTTTGTCTCCATTCAAGAGACTCCATACTTGTATCATTTCAGATTTTCTAAAATATCTTCCTCTCTTGCAATCTTCACACACTCAAAGATCCTTCTTTCTTAAGCGAACACTTGAGTCTCCTTTGCTCACTTGTTTGATTGTTGTTTTATCTTGGGAGATAAGTTGCCAACACACCGTTAAAGGATTATACGGGGCAATATTATCTTAAGGATAGATTGAAAAATCAATCAACTCAGCAAGCCATTTTCATTACACTATTTCTAGATTTCTAAATATATTGATGTTGTTGTTCTCAAGGGGCTTGCTACAGTTCCAACAAATATCTCAAGACTCCAAGGAGGATCAAAGACAGAAGATCAAGATCATCAACACTTATCGTTTTTGTAACAACTGATGTTAGACTTCAAGACTATTGTATTGTAATTGTTTATCATTTTTAAGCACTAGTGGTAGTTGTATACTATTTCCGTACATCCATTATGTAACTCACACTTTCTTCCCGCCATCATATTTCCTAGGTAATATTTATTTCTTCCTTTTCAAATGTAGTTCTAGTACTAAGGGGACGTTTGGTTACAGGGATTAGGGGTTATCCCAATATAAAATTTGAGATTAAACTAGTTGAGTGTTTAGTTTTAAATACCTCTCAGTCCCAAAATATTTGTCATATTTTTTTTCGAAAGTCAGTTTGACTAATTTTCATAATTAAATGCGACTAGATTATTTGAATATTTTAAAATTAAAATTTAGATATTCGCAAACTATACAAAAAGTATTATAAGTTACAATTCTTTTCATATCAATATGGTAATGTTGGTCAAAGTTTATGTAGTTTAACTCTCGTACAATGAAACAACACAAGTATTTTGGGACTTAGGGAGTATTAGCTAAAATCAGGGTAAATTTTATACCAAATTTTGAAATTATCTATTTTGGTTATACTCTCGGGATTTTAATTTTAGGATAACCCTATTTTAAACCAAATTATAGTTTAACTCTATCGATGTCACAATTAGAGACAACGAGTTGCAATAGTTTGACAATCAATTAAAATAATCAAAACCTTAACTACTTAAGTACCAAAGGATGCTTTCGGTTGGTTTCATACTGGGGTAATTATAAATGTAATACAATTGATTGATTCTAGTAATAATATCTACCAGGAAAAAGAAATAAGAGGTTTACTTCTATTTTTCGTATAATATTATCTAATTTTATGCCTCGAATCTTGAATGTTGTTAACTTGTTAAGGCGAACGCATGAAAATTGTAAGATGATATTAATCTCCCTTGAGAAGTCTTTCTCATTAATATCAATATATATAGTGTACAATATTCATCCCTTATACAAGAGGATTCCTAGTCCTAATTACAAGAGAAATCCTAGTCTTACCATAATTATATTTACACAATATATGAAATATATTCTAATTATGGGTATGGATATTATATTCACACTTATACACGTTTACAAAAATCATGCTATGCCTTGGGGCCGCGGCGCTGACGCTGAGGAAGAACCCCTGGGCAGAGAAGGTGATGATGTGGTAGTGCTATGATCTAGTTTACTGAGAATGATGGGAGAGATGACAGACTCGTCGTATGTGACGAGAGATGTGGATCTGACAAGTGGACAAGTCATAGCATAGATAGCCCCTATGGTTCGGCGGGAAGCCTAGGTAGACACATGGGGTGGACCGAAGAGCTAGTTTGTGAGGGGAAGTAAAGGCAAGGTTAGGATAGCATAGACAACCGAATATCCGGAGATGCTCATGGATTTAGGTAGGGGTCATATTGTGAAGGGTGCTAGTTGGGAGAATATTGAGAACGTATTCTGACATTTTAGCAACATATACCCAGAAGGACGGAGGGAGGGAGACATGAATCAATAGAGTGTGAATCATGTTGTTTATAGTGCAGATGATTCTTTCAGCTTTACCGTTTTGTGAGGAGATGTGAGGGCAGGAGAAGCGAAAAATCATTCCATTATTAGTACAAAAATGGTGAAACGTAGAGTTATTGAATTCATGACCATTATCACACTGAAATGATTTGATACCTTTTTCAAATTGCGTTTGGATGAACTGTCTAAATTCAAGAAATTTGACAAATACTTCCGATTTAAATTTGAGAGGATATAACCAAACAAAGTGGGAAAAATCATCTAGTAAGACAAGATAGTATTTATGACCGAGAGAACTAGCAACATGTGATGTCCATAAATCGGCATGTATAATATCAAAAGGTGCAAAGGTAACACTAGTAGATGATTTAAATGGAAGATGAGTATGTTTGCCTAAATAATAAGAAGCACAGTTCTGGGCAAGATTCTCATTATTATAAGTAATGAAATTATTGCATCTAAGAAAATTAAAAACTGGTGCTACTGGATGACCAAGCCTATTATGCCACATTGAAGAAGAAATGGCCGCTAGAGAGATGGGAGAGCAAGAACTGGCAGCGGAGGTGGGAGTGAATGGATAGAGATCCCCCGTGATATTGCATCTCGTAAGAGGTGTCCCCGTATGAAGATCCTTCACAGTGAAACCAAAAAGATCAAAGTCAACAGAGACAAAATTATTACGAGTAAATTTGGGAATAGAGATTAGGTTCTTAATTATATGTGAGGAATATAGGGTATTTTTAAGGGGGAATGAATGAGGAGGTGGTGTGTAGAATTTACCATAACCCTTTATTGGAATGCGGTGGCCACTACCAACTGTAATAAATTGAGGATGCTTTAAACCAAACAGTTTGAGAATATTACCTGCAGACCGGGTGAGGTGAGATGTGGCTCCGAGTCCAAGTACCAGTTGTTGTCAGATTGTTACATATTAAGGCTGCTGAAGGACTGACCCAACTCAGTGGCTGTCATGCTGGATGAGGGCTGCTGAAACTGGTCGTGCATGAACTGGGCTTGATGTGGGTACTGGACTTGCCGAGGGGCTGGATCAGGGCCCAATAACCCGTGGTGAGAATACTGGTTGAAGGGCTGCTGGTACTGAAATTACGGCGGCACCGCGGCGCTGCGGGACCTGTTGTTGTTGTTGCCGATTCTGCTGTCCGCGACCCTTACCACGGCCACGACCTCCTCTGACATCACGTCCCTATTAAGATTGAGAGTTTTCTGGCGGCATTAGATCTTGGGGGCGCATTTCGACAGCTAACGCCTTCTGGTCGTGCTCATTCTTCTTAGCACGTCGAGTCTCTTCGAGCAACAAATGCGAGTGAGCTTTGTTAAAACTGGGTAGCGGATATTCCTGTTGAATCATGGTGGCTAACATATCATAATCGCCTTTGGGAAGGCCTGCAATCAATTGCAACACCATTTTAGTGTCCGAGATATGTGTGTCAACGTTGGAGAGTTGATCCGCCAGTAGTTTCAACTGTCTGCAGTACTCAGTCATGTTGGAGAAATATTCAAGACGTGTATTGTTAAATTATTCCTCCAAATACGCAGCACGAGTGTGCTTGTTATCTTGAAATATTTCCTCCAAGCGGTTCCACAAATCACGAGCTGAGGCGCCAGATTTCATGATAGTAAGAAGTAGATCCTGAGAAATACTACCATATATCCATTGTTTGATGCCGACGTTTAGACGACGCTAAGTAGAATCATCAACCTCCGGAGGGCATGGAATAATGTCATCAATATGATCAAGCACGTTATAGAGACATGCATGATTTCGAAACAGTTTAACCCAAAGAGAATACTGACTATTTTCTTGATCAAGAAGAATGGGAATATATTTCTTGATATTGGTAACAGTTAGGGCGAGATGAAAAAAGGATGACGACATGATGGTGGGATTGGTGGAGGTGAAAGCGTCATAAGTATTGGAAAAATCTTGAGTATCCATTTAGAGAAGAGGAAAATGTAGAAGAAAACCTAGAAATTTTGAAGCAGGACCGCGCCTGAGTTCCGAGGGGGGAGGGGGTCTCGACGGCGGCGAAGAGAAGAAAAATCTAGGGTTTTGGGGTTTTGGCTTTTGATACCATGTAAGATGATATTAATCTCCCTTGAGGAGTCTTTCTCATTAATATCAATATATATAGTGTACAATATTCATCTCTCATACAAGAGAATTCCTAGTCCTAATTACAAGAGGAATCCTAGTCTTATCATAATTATATTTATACAATATATGGAATATATTCTAATTATGGGTAGGGATATTATATGCACACCTATACACGTTTACAAAAATCATGCTATCATTTGCATATGTTGGGAATAGAGAATGTAGTTTCCTTAAAAAGCACGCACTCATTTCTTGTTGTCAATTAAATTACATTTGTTTTGGAGTCAAACGAACAGTTCACCAAATTCAACCCATTTTGGAGAAGAAAAAAAAAGGCGAAAATAAATAATGGCCAATTTAGTACGAAGAAGGCAACGAGTTGGTAACCAACTGAAAAATAGCTGAAACATTAGAATATGGATGCTGGGAAAAATGGGGTCGTTGGCTGAGGCATGAAACTAAATATCAGGTACCTCGCAGGTTTGCACACCCTAATCATGATAGTAACTAGTGGCATCCGGGGTCGGAATTAACCTCGTAGCCTAAAGTAGGTGTTAGAGTAATTATGGGGTAATCCCATAATTATCTCCATTCATTACTCATAATTTTTACGCCAGATTACTCTTGTAGATAGTAGTTCAGGTCCCTTAGCACTATTACCAGTAAATCGCGAGATGTGCTTGAATGACCAGAGTTTGAGAACATTGCAACTTATATCACCTACAAGGTCTTACCACAGAAGAGAGCAAATTACTCCCACCAGGGCTCGAACCCACGCTGCAGGCCTCCAGCTGGATTTTAAGTTCTCCACCTTTGTCATCCAGCTATGTCCCGGGGGAACATTCATTACTCATAATTGATAATGTAGTATTTTGCAATTAAGTAACATCTTATATTTTAGGTAAGATAGATTAGTCTTCCATAAGACATGCATATTATGATTTTATATATATTGTACTATTGGAATAGAATTAATCAAGGAATCAATTTCCTACATGGTATTAAGAGCCAAAGATCCTTTGTCCTAAACATTCTTCTTTCTTTTCTCTTAGCAAAAAATCCTTCCTTCTTCATCAAAGCACAACCTACTTCTCTTCTTCTTTTGATTCTAGGTGGACCTATGGCCGAAAAACAAAGCTTTCATCCTGCTCTTGTCGTTAATAATATCAAGAACTTTATATCCATAACTCTTGAAATGGAAAAAATGGAAATACACCTCTTGGGTGGAGTTGTTCAAAATTCATTGCCGCACCTATGAGGTAATCAACCATATCATCCCGTTCGAGTCATCATCGGATACCACTACGGTGGACAAAACATTATGGTCTCAGTTAGATATTATAGTATTTCAATAGATTTATGACACAATTTCGAATGATCTTCTTCATACCATATTAGAGCCAAATTCTACGGCTCAACAGGCGTGAGAACATTTTACAAAACAAATTTCAAGATAACAAACTTTCTAGGGTCGTTTATCTTGAACACAAATTTACTAATATTAAATTGGATGAATTTTCCAACATATTCGCCTATTGTCAAGAATTAAAGGTACTTGCGAATCATCTATCCAACGTTGGTTCACCCGTAACAAATTAAAGGTTGGTCCTTCAGTTGATTGCAGGGTTGAATGAACAATATGATAAAGTTGATACGTTCATTCAACAAAGTTATCAGTTGCCTCTCTTTTATGAGGCCCGTTCGAGGTTGATTCTCGAGGAAATGCGGAAAGCAAAACAGGCATCTTCTAGAGCAACCACCGTCGGAAATGCTCTCATCTCTATCAACTCATTTTCCACGGATTTGGAGCCCCAAAATACTGGTTCGAGGGGCAATACTAATCATCAAAATAATAGCCAAAGATGCTGTTCAAACCGTAACAATAAAGAAAAAAATAATGGTGGAAAGGGACGAGGCTGGGGTGGTGGCCAAACTACTGGCAGCGGTGTACAGTTCGGGTAGTGGCGGACTGGCAGTGGCGGAAATCAGTGAGGGCATTACCCACCATAGGTCTGGGCCCCACAATGGGCTGCCTCACTATACCCTTACTCGACTTCATCATGGGCCAAACATTCTCCTCTTTTGAATCGTCAACTCGATATTCTATGGTCTCGTCCACAACATGCGTTTGCGGCTCAGGCACCGTCCTCGATTGGCTATGCACACACGAACATTGAAAAAGCCATGAATAACATGAATATAAGTGTTCCGGATGAGTCTTGGTACATGGACATAGGGGCTACGTCACACATGACGACATCTCAAGGTAATCTCTCGTCTTATTTTAATATGAGCAATAATAAAAATATTGTTATTGACAGTGGCTAGGAAATTCCAATTCACGGTATTGGTCAAGTATTACTACCCTCCCCACACTCACCATTGTTAGGTGTATTTTATATACACTTTTTGAGTCATTTTTAGTTAGTATTTTTCTTATTTTAGTTTAAATAAGTGTCGTGTTAGGGTCGTTTTTCTTTCTTTTGAGTCACAATGGTTCAAAAAGACAAAATGGCGAAAAGGAGGCTCCCGGAGCAAAAATGATGAAAATTGGCAGATCCGTACGAAAGCATTCAGGGTCGCGGCGCTAGAAATCCTTAGAAGCCGCAGAATATTTGGTGCCACAGCGCCATAATGCAGGCCCGCGGCGCCGACGCGGGAAAATCCGATCCGAGACAAAATTTTCCACGGGCAAAAGGGTTCAGGGCACACGATTTTTGCAGCATATTTAAACCCTCAGAAACATATTTTAGGGGAGAACGAGATACACAACACATCACAACGCTTGACGGCTACAATTGGAGACATTAGTTCTAAGTATTTCTTTTCTCTATTTTAATTCAGTTCATATTTGGATTTGTATTAGTTCTTAGCATGTCTATGGCTAGGAGCTAAACACTTTATTAGGGCTTTCCTATTGAATCGCTTGAAACTCTTATTCATGAATTAATGCATTAGTTTGGTTTCTTCATCACTAGATTAAGATTTATTCAATATTGGTATGAATGTTTGATAGTTAATTGATCACTAATTATCATAATCTATATGATTTCGAATCAAGAACCGAGATGAGAGATTTGGATATGCTGTAATTGAATAGACATAGGTTAAAATCGCGGACGAAAGTATCCCGATACTTGTGTAGCATTATAGGTTATTGTTTTTAATCCTCTTATGTGGTAAAACCTATCATAGAAATATAGAAGGTTTCTGCACTGGGGTTGAGCGATTATATATCCTAACCGGAATATAAGACAGACTAGTTAGCCGCTATCTTAACGTAGAAGAAGAAGTCATTCTAGTTGTATTAAGGATTGAAAAGAGTGGATAATTGAGGATATTGGAAGCCCTAATTCCTTCATAACTGATTAAACCTCAATAATTTAGTTTAATTCTTGAAATTACTCTACTAGTGTTAGATAAAAACAAAATCAACTTATGGTTTGCCAAATAGATAACCTAGAATAGATGTTCGGTAATTAAAAACCAGTCTCTGAGGATAATATTCGGTCTTACCAGACTGTATTACTTGTAACGATACGTACACTTGCGTGAGAAATTGGAAATCGAGCTAACAACCATTATACTTGAAAAACATCTTACATGCACCAAAACTAATTAAAAACTTGATCTCTGTTAGACGTTTTACAATTGACAACAATATTTCTGTGAAATTTGATCCGTTTGGATTTTCTGTGAAGGAATTTTAGATGGAGATGCCACTTATGAGATGCAATAGCACGGGATACTTGTATCCCATCACCTCTATTTCCAAAAATAGTGTGACCAAACCATCAACCTTTGATGCCATTTCTCCTACTCTATGACACAATCGATTAGGACACCAAGGAGCAAAAGTTTTTAATAATCTTAGGAAGAATAATTTATTTTATAGTAACAAACTTTCGAACTCTTCTGTTTACCAAACTTGTGTGCTTGGTAAACATGTTAAGCTTCCTTTTGCATCATCTACTTCTCATACTTTTATGTCATTTGATCTTGTACATTCTTATTTGTGAACATCACAAGTTTTGAGTTCTGCATGTCATAAATATTATATGTTCATTCTAGATGATTATTCTATTTTTTTGTGGATGTTTTATGACATAAATAACAAACCTACACTATTTTTAAACAATTTAGTATCTGAATTTGGCAAAAGCATTAAATGTTTTCAATGTGATAATTGGGGGGGGGGGGGGAGAGATAATTCATCAATGCCCAATTTAATGATTTTTGTCACCAAAATGAGATGTCTTTGCGTCTTTCATATCCACATACATCACCACAAAATGGGAAAGACGAAAGAAAAATTTGAACGATTAATAATATGATTCGCTCTATTCTTGTACATTTTTCCACACCACCAAAGTTTTGGCACCATGCACTTCAAATGACCACATACCTTTTAAATATTCTTCCTAGTAAATTGCTCTCCAATTTGTCTACTACACAAATATTGTATCATTATCTCCCGTCTTTTACACATTTAAGGGTGTTTGGGTGTTTGTGTTATCCTTTGTTTCCATCCACTACCATTAACAAGTTGCAGGCTCGTTCAACTCCTTGTATGTTTTTGGGATACCCTCAAAATTATAGGGGATATAAATGTTATGATTGGATGAATAGGAATATAGTTATCTCTCGTCATGTGGTTTTTGATGAGTCTACATTCCCGTTTGCTAAGTCTCATGTGACATCCTCACCTTCATATGATTTTTCGGATAACATCATACATCTCATTTTACACCACTACCTTAATAACCAAATACAAATGAAACCAACCCAACTAAATACCCAATATCTTCCGGCCCAACCATAAAATAGGA
This sequence comes from Przewalskia tangutica, assembly GCA_029844215.1. NCBI lineage: Eukaryota > Viridiplantae > Streptophyta > Magnoliopsida > Solanales > Solanaceae > Przewalskia > Przewalskia tangutica. Next base: position 133,869,915 of record CM056718.1, on the reverse strand, counting down.
CTGGATAAGAGACCACAACCTTGTTACCACGGTCTCTACTACCATATTCTCATGGCAGCGGCCAGTGGGAGCCCACTGCTCCTTCAAATGAACCCATCAACCAGCGCAATACCGGATCCCAACCCAACACCAGATCGACTACCCGCTTTCACTTGGGCCACTATACACCCCCTCGGCCCATTAACCTCCCCGAGACTCATACTACCAAACTAATGACGGAACAACCTCAGACCATTGAAACTCGTGCCATTCACATGATTTTTCGGCCCAAATATTAGTTTAATGTACTATCCTCAGTTCAACCATCACCTCTACCAAAAAATCTCAAAGTTGCCTTGTCCGACCCGAATTAGAAAGATGTCATGTTAGATGAATTTAATGCTCTTATTAAAATTAAGACGTGAGAATTAGTACCACATCTGTCTAATATTAACATCATTCGGTCTATGTGGTTTTTTTGTTATAAAAAGAATTCTGATAGTTTTCTTGCGAGATTCAAAGCTCGTCTTGTTGGTGATGACAAGTCTCAGCAAGTTGGAGTCGATTGTGGTGAAACATTCAATCCGGTAGTTAATCCAGCAACTATAAAGGCTGTTCTCAGTCTTGCTCTTTCCAAATCTTGGTACATTCATCAGTTGGATGTTAAAAATACATTCTTACACGACCACTTACAAGAAATAGTAGACATGCATCAACCATTGGGTTTCTAAGATTTTTCCCGTCCAGATCATGTTTGCCTATTGAAGAAATCCTTATATGGTGTGAAACAATCTCCTAGGTCATGGTATAACTGGTTTGCAGGATTTGTTTCCAAGTTGTGGTTCTCTCATAGCAAGTCTGATCAGTCATTGTTCATTTATAGGAACGTCGCTTACATGGCATATATACTTCTATATGTCGATGATATTAATCTCACAACATCATCCACTTCACTTCGCCAGCCTGTTATGTCCCTTATTGTAACAGAATTTGCGATGAATGACTTGGGTTCGTTGAATTATTTTCTTGGCATTGCCATCACTCGATATGCAGGTGGTCTATTTCTTAGTCAAATGAAATTTACCGAAGAAATAATTGACAAAGCAGGGATGTCTTCCGGAAACCATCACATACTTTAGTTGACACGAAGGCAAAATTTGGTAACACTACCGGAACTCCATACAGTGATCCTACACATTACCTCAGCCTCGCATGAGCCTTACAGTATCTAACTTTTATGACAGCAGATATTTCTTATGCTGTTCAACAAGTTTATTTACACATGCATGATTCGAAGGACGAACATATGAGGGCTATCAAAAGGATGTTGCGGTATGTTAAGGGTACTCTCTATTTCGGCCTAGATCTTCATCTTTCAGCCTACACAAATGTCGATTAGGGTGGCTTCCCGGACACACGTCATTCAACTTTCGATTATTATGTGTTCTTAGAAGACAATCTCATCTCCTGGTCGTCCAAACGACAATCCACACTATCTTGGTCAAGTGCTGAGGCCGAATACCGAGAGGTAGACAATGTGGTTGCTGAATCATGTTGGCTCTGTAATCTACTGCTGGAGTTACATTGTCTGATTAAAAAGACAACAGTAGTCTATTGTGACAATGTGAGTGCGATATACTTATCCGGAAATCATGTTCAGCATCAACGCACAAAAGAATTGAAATGGATATCTTATTTGTCCGCAAAAGGTTGCCCGTGGACAAGTTCGGGTTCTCCATGTACAGTCCCATTATCAGATTGTTGATATCTTCACAAAAGGTCTTTCGCGCGTACTGTTTGATGATTTCAGGGACATTCTCAGCATATGAGAACCTCCCGCTAAGACTGTGGGGGACTGTTAGAGTAATAATGGGGCAATCCCATAATTAAATCCATTCATTACTCATAATTGATAATGTAATATTTTGTAATTAAGTAGCATCTTATATTTTAGGTAAGATAGATTAGTCTTCCATAAGATATGCTTATTATGATTGTGTTACACCCCGTAGTTCCAGGGTATGTATGTGAGGACGTACGTACGAGAATACGACAATTAAATTAAAAAGGAAGAAAACTGTGATTTTTCGACGGAAAAGTTTCCGGATTTTGTGAAGGAAAAAGGTTCGTTAAAGGGAATTGGATTCCCAGATTTGGTATTCGGACTTTTTGAAATATTTGAGAATTATGGAATTTTATTTTCGGAATTGGTCACGTGGGGCCCACGGGAGAAATTTACGGTTTGTGGGGCCCACTTTATTTTTGAGATTTTTGGCATTACGGATATTTTCGGAAGATGAAATATTTTGGACGAGTAGGGGGGCGACACGTGTCACCCCCATGTGGCCCTATGGCCGAAATCAAAGGGCACTTGGACGTTTTTTGTGGGGGACAAGTGGCAAGCCACTTGTCCCATTTTTGTGGTGGACATATGGTTGGTAGATTACCCACACACATGTCCCCAATCCTCACCTTACACTTGCTTTAATCTTGGCCATTGATTTCTCTATTAATACCCCTTGGTTGCAAGACTTTATTCATCCACATTAGAGAGTTTCCAAGGCAAAAATTATACTCCCTCCCCTTAGGTGTTCTCGTCCAACTCCCCCTTTGTGTAGAAAAATTCTTCAAGTGTTGGTATAGTCCCAAATACCTTACCCTAAATCCCTTGTAGTATTCCAAAGTTATCCCAACATAAGAGCCCGGAAATACTACTTTATTCCAATAGTCGCAAAATGAAACCCTAGGAAAATCTTCCTAGTTGGTTGAAGTGTTAAGATAAATTGTTTAGAAACTTCTAAGGGTTTCTTGGAGCGGGTTGAAGCGTAAGGAATTGTAGCTAAACGTTGCTCAGGATCGACATATAAATCTTGGATAATTTTGGGCTTATCGAGGTAATGATCTTTGTCCCCCTATTGTAATTGGATATTACATATTGTAGTAGTTTAGAATTGAGTATAAGATATATTGGAAGGATAATTATAAAGAATTGAACTGTATTTACATTGGACTGTATTTACAGTAGACTTGTAGTATTATTGCGGGGCAGTGTTGTACACGTCCGGTTAGACGTGTAACACCCCCTTGGAGTTGTTGGCTTGGTAGCGGGCCTTGTTAGAGGAGGAGATTTATGTGGTTACAGGGGGGGAGGTGCTGCCGAATTTTCCATAGAATAAGGAACCTTGTACTTTGAATTGTGCTACAAAGAGATCGAGAAGTTGATAAACGTTTTATGGCCATTATAGGTTGAAGTACTACGAGTAGCGTATTCTACTTGAAGGGTGGAAAAGGCTAGCAGGGTTATAGTACTTTGGAGCGTTTTGCTAATTGTCGATAATCGTCGCGAGGTATGTGAACCTCTTCCTATCTTTTCTAGCATGATTGTTGTAAACTATATAGTACGGTAGACGTACGTGTGCTAAATGAATTTGGTTGGTTTAGAACATAAAGTGTTATAATGGCTTTATGGGAAGTTAATTATAACGACTTTATGTAGGTAAAAGAATGGTTGATTGTTTTTAAAAGATAAGAGACTTGACTTATACTTGACTTGAATTGTGTTAAAAGTTGTGAAACCTCATTCGTGAGTAATGAGTACTTGGTTTTTAAAGAATAATGTTATATTGATTTCGGAAATGGGAATGAGTATCGAACAAGCCATTGCAGCGTTAATAAAGGAAAATGTAATGACAATTAATTATATTAAAACAAGTAGAAACCTCCATCTGCATAGAAGCTAAGATAAGACAAAATTGTATTACATTTCCTAGATCATGGTTGCTTTAATAAGATCATTAATAACAAGTATTGATTTTTCTTAAAATTCCAAAGTAAGGAACTTGATTTCAAAAAGAAAGGAGACTTGAGGAATTAAAGTGTTTTGGTTTAAAAGAAAGGCATGGTTTTGTCTTAAAATGGTTTAAAAAGAAGGCATGGTTTTGTCTTAAAATGGTTTATTTCAAAAGAAGGTGTGGAAATGGTTTTTGTTTACTTGAAATGATAATACTCTATTTTTGATACTATAGGTATCGTATGACTTTTGTAAAAAGAAAGGGATCTTTTGAAAGAATTTAAGTACGTAGTACTTTAGGGTTAAAACCCGGATTTGTTGGCACAAAATGGGAGTACTTGAGTTTATATAAATGGTGAATCAATTTACATGTTAATGAAAGTCTAAAAGTATGTTGAACTTGCCTATGCTAGTTGTGATAGCTTTTGTTGTGCAAGTATTGTATTTCTATACCACCGCGTCTCTCGATGGAGGGCCGGCTGACTTGTTGTGAACTTACTTGGACGTACCGGCAGTGACGGAGGATTCCACGGGTATGCTTCCATTATTATTGTCACATGGGCATGTCTACACCGATGAGGGATTCCGGGGGCATGTGACCATTATTGTTATTCCATGGACTAGCTCTCGCGAGGTTTTACCGATCGGCTTTGGTATCCGGTAGTTGGCTCGTACTTGCCCGGCCGTGGCTGATTCGGCTTTGGTTACGGTAGTTAGCCTTCAGACTTGCCGTTCAGTTTGTGGCGAAGTCTCGTGACTTACGGTTGTGATCCGGTGGTTAGCTCGTTACTTGCCCCGTCGACTACGTGGCGCGGAAGGATCTGGTAGAGCTATCGCACTTGCCACGTGTCGACTTCGGCGAAGTTTCGTGACTTACGGTTGTGATCGGTGGTTAGTGCGGTTACTTGCCCCGTCGCCCACGTGGCGCAGGAGGATCTGGTAGAGGCTATCGCACTTGCCAGGTGTCGCCTTCGCGAGTCGATTTGGACGGTTTCGTGACTTACGGTTGTGATCGGTGGTTAGCTTTGGTTACTTGCCCCCGTCAGCTACGTGGCGCATAGAGGATCTGGTAGAGGCTAACGCACTTGCCACGTGTCAGCTTCGTGATATAGTTATTTAGTATTGTTGGTACGGTAGGTTACGGTAGGCGGCTTTCGTACTTGCCCGATCGATTGATGATGCAGTTGGATCCGGTAGCTATGCATTCGCATTTGCCGTGACGGTTTTATGACACAGTGAGACCGTGTTCATGTACTCCTTGGTGTTATTATATCATAGGCATGGCGGTGAGAAGGTATTCCATGGGCATGATTGATGTTGTGGGCGTGAGACCCATAGTTATATTTGAGTGATGACTTTGAGGCGTGGGTCACGACTTGACATGGCCTTATTTATTGTGGGTGTAGTTTGGTTATCATACACGCCTCCTACTTTATATATCGTTATGATTTCACTTACGGTATTTTGATTTCACATACTTGGTACTGTTATCGACCTCCTTCGGGGGGCTGCGTTCATACCGCAGGTAGAGGTACACTAGTTGTTGATCCTCGCTCATAGGATCACAGTTCAGCGTTTTGGGAAGCTCCGTTTCTCCGGAGGCTTATCTTTTGGTATGATTCCCTGAGTTTGTAGGTTCTTGTACATTCAGGGGTATGGCGGGGCCCTGTCCCGTCATAGTTGTTATAAAATTCGTAGAGTGCATAATCTTGTTGTGGGCAGGGTTTGTAAGGGATTTAACTGTTCAATTTTGATATATATATATATATACAGGAAGGTAACCATTTTGGTTAGCCTATTGCTTATTTTATGTCTTGATTCATGCTTAAGTTTTTATTTACGCTGATTTTCTCTGATGATTGTATCACTAGGGTGCCCGGGGTAAGGCACCAGTCACGGGCCCGATGTCGGGTCGTGACAGATTGTATATATATTGCACTATTGGAATAAAATTAATCAAGGAATCAATTTCCTATAGTAGGTAATTGAATAAAACGTTGTAGCCTAAAAATCGTGTACGACCACGGTGCCCTGCATTGGTGTTTGAGGAAGTAGCTCCAGAGATATACAAGAGAGACCTACTTTAGATCTTCAAGTCTTGATGGTCGTTCTTTTAACATCTTTTTCTATTATTTTATTGTAATGCTACCAGTGGCCTCGTACTATCCCTCATTGTGCATCCTATGTCACATCAAAAAATAATTTTATTTATGGTAAAAAAATTCAATTTCAACTTGGACTGCATCATTAAAGTTCTGCAGCTAAATGCTCTGTTAGAAGGGTAGAAAGTACTCTTTCATGATCATGCAACTATGCCCAGTTGAAAAAATATTCGATTCTTCATTTTTTATCAATCAATTTCTTGATGGATGAAGTGTAACGCTATTAGTCATTAATTGGAGATACAAAATCTAAGCTACTGACCTACTAATAGTACAAACACTGTAGGATTATTGATAGTTCTATTATAAGTCAAAGAAGTTCAAATGTTTTCTCATGTTGTCATGCTTTCTATTGTATTGTATGGAGATTTTAAGATTGTATTAATCTCCCTTGGGAGTCTTTCTGATTAATACAAATATGTATAGTGTGTACAAGATGAATCTTAATTAAACGAGGATCTATATTTTATATAATTATACACTAATATTAATTACATAATATATGATGAATATATGGTAATATATTAGCTATCACACCCCCTCAGTCGGAGCGGGAGGAGGCTGGACACCAAGACTGGATCTGAAGTCTAGGAAGAGTTGCCTAGGAAGTCCCTTGGTAAAAATATATGCATACTAATACGAAGAAGGTACATGCAACACCTTAACATGACATATAGCAACCTTCTCATGAATAAAATGTATATCCATCTCAATATACTTGGTTCTCTGATGTTGAACCGGGTTATGAGATAAGTAGACCACAGATATGTTATCACAGTAAACTATAAATGCCTTACTTAAGGGACAATAAAGATCCAAAATAAGGTTTCAGAGCCGACAGATCTCAGCAACAATGTTTGCAACACCTCTCTATTCTGCTTATGCACTCGATCGAGAGAGTGTGGCTTGCCTCTTGGCAGACCATGAGATGAGATTATCTCCTAAGAACACACAGTAGCCGAACGTGGAATGTCGCGAGTCCGGGCAGCCTATCTAATAAACGTATGTATATGATATCAGCCTGGTCGGTAAAGAGGGGTATAAGTGTAATCCATAATCAAGAGTGCCCTTAACATATCAAATGATACGTTTAAGAGATGTAAAGTGAGGCTCCCTGAGGGAATGCATAAATAAACACAACAGCTTAATAACATATGAAATATGTGGCCTGGTGAATGTAAGATACTAAATTGCACCTACGAGACTCCTATATAGAGTGGGATCGGACACTGGATCACCATCAACAACACTGAGTTTCGACTTCGAGTCGATCAGAGTATACATGATCTTATAGTTCACAATTTTAGCTCTGTATACAATTTCTTCCACATACATACGTTGACACATGAACATAGAACATAGTATCTGCAGATCTAGTCACAAAAATCCCCAAGTAGTAACTAAACTTCCCCAAGTCTGTCATAATAAATTCAGATTTGAGCAGAGTAATGATCTCATTTTTCAACACATCAGAAGAGACAGTCAGAATAATATCATCCATATACAATAACAAGTATGCAATGTTACTACCACTATGAAAAATGAAAAGGGAATGGTCACATTTGTTGCATACGAAGCCAATCTATATAATGTAAGTAGCACGATATTCATAACATGCCCTGGGGGACTGTTTCAAACCATATAGTGACTTACGAAGACGACAGACATAATGACAAGCCTCTGGATGTACAAAGTCTGGCGGATGGTGCATGTAAATAGTTTCTTTCAAATTCCCATGTAAGAACACATTCTTCACATCGTATGAACCATGTTATTGATAATGCGAATGATTCGTTCGAATTTACCATTTTAGGGGGAGGTGTGGGGATATGAAAAATGAAAAATATTGCCATTATTTGTGCAAAATTTGTGAAACGTGGAATTTTTAAACTCACGATCATTATCTCATTGGAATGACTTGATGACTTTTTCAAATTGTGTTTTGATATAGATATGAAATTCAAGAATCTTGGCAAAACCTTGTGACTTGAATTTAAGTGGGTAAATCCAGAGCAAGTGAGAAAAATCATCTAATAAAAAGAGATAATATTTAAGACCCATTGAACTAGAAATGAGAGATGTTCATAAGTCTGCATGAACAATATTAAAGAAAAAAAAGTAACACTTAAAGACGACTTAAAAGGAAGGCGAACATGCTTGCCTAAAGGGAAATAATAACAATTTTGAGCAAGGTTCCCATTATTACATCTAATGAAATTATTGCTTCTAAGAAAATGAAAAACAGGAGCGCCTGGGTGTCCATGTCTATTGTGCCAAGTTGATAGAGAGATTGTAGCAAAAGAGGTATGTGATCTGAGTCTGGCAGCGAAAATGAATGAGAACGGATGAAGGTCCACCACACTATTGTATCTCGTAAGAGGTATCCCCGTAAGTAGATCCTTCACAGAAAAACTAAAGGGGTTAAATTCAACAGATACATAATTGTTACGAGTAAATTACCTAACAAATATTAAGTTTTTAATGATTTTATGAGCATAGGAGGGTGGGTGAGGTGGTTTTGTGTGGGTGGTACCATAACCTCGAATTGGAATTAATGACCATTACCGACCATAATAAATTGATGATATTTTAAACAAAATAGTTGGGAGAGATTACTTGAGGAACGGGTGATATGAGAAGTGACTCCCGTATCCATGTACTAATTTTCGTCGGGCTGTTATAGATTTAACGTGCTGAAGGCTTGGCTGAATCAGTGGGGGCCAGGCCATACGCGGGCTGCTACTGCTAGGCCATCATGAGATGTGCCTACTGGGCCGAGTGGGGCGCCTGGTTAGGTGCCCAAGATTTCGGGCTACCAGTTCGCATAGGCGGGTCGTTGCTATATAAAATGGGCGCGGCGAGGCGATTGCATGGGTTTGTCCAGTGGCTTGGGCTGGCCGACTGGAAATTTTGGTTGTCCTAGGACTGCTGGCCTGCTCGTCCCCTACGCCGCAGCCTCTGCCGCCTCTGTTGTTGTCGCGACCTTTGCCGCCTCTGCCACCTCCGCATCTTCCCCACAGTTGTTGGTTGTCTGGCGGTGGTGGCTGGCCAGCGGTGGTGGAATTTGTCGCATGAGTTTTAACTTTTATTGCCTTTTGATTATCTTAGTCCTGTTTGAAACGTCGGGTTTCTTTCAATAGTAACTGTGAACGGGCCTTGTTGAAACTGGTTAGTGGATCGGTTTGTTGGATCATTTTCGTTAGAGTATCGTATTCACCCTTTGGTAAGCCAACAACTAGTTGTAGAACCATCTTTGTTTCTGAAATTGGTGTCCGCACATTGAATAATTGGTCCACAACTAACTTCAATTGTTTATAATACTCGGACATGTTGACGAAATTTTCAGGAAGTGTATTATTAAATTGTTCCTCCAGGTACACGACATGTGTGTGCTTGTTGTCTTGAAATATCTCCTCCAACTATAGCCATAACTCACGAGCCTAGGCTCTAGTTTTGCTAAGCAAGTCGGGCACTACGCTAGGACGTGGATCGATCATGACGAGAATGGACTGCAAGTCCTTAGAGATGGTGCCATAAATTCACTGCTTGATGATAGTGTCAAGTCGGCGCCATGTCGGTTCGTCGACCTCGATAGGGCGAGGAATGAGTCGTCAATATGATCAAGCACGTTGTAAGCACATGCATGTATACGAAAGAGTCCAGCCCACGAAGAATACTGATCATCTTCTTGATAAAAAACAAAGGAAATGAAGTTCTTGATGTTAGTGACGACAATGTGCACAAAGCAAACACATTGATAAGGAGGGATAAAATTAGAAATGATGATATCCGGGACAGAGTGTGAGTAGTCTCGGTGGAGAATAAGATGCGGGAAGCGAGGTTGAGATGGTTTGAGCATGTGAAGAGGAGAGCCACAAATGCCTGGAGGTGTGAGAGGTTGGCTATGGACGGGTTCAGGAGGGGTAGAGATAGGCCGAAGAAGTATTGGGGAGAAGTGATTAGACGGGATATGATGCAGATGCAACTTACTGAGGACATGACCTTAGATAGGAGGTTGTGGAGGACACGAATTAGGGTAAAATGATAGTAGTTAGTCGAGTGTAATCCTACTTACGCTTGCAAACTGATAGTTGTAATGTTATTATTGTAGGCCCGCTTAGTCTGTCATACTAATAGGCGCATTATTGCTTTATAGTCTCTTGTAGTTTGATTTGTGTCATTTAGTGTACTTTATTTAGCTTATTTCCCTGCGCTAGTTACTGCTTACTTTTTTCGGACTGCGTTATCATGGATTATTTGCCTTTGATACCAGCATTTTCATACTGCTTTAATTTTTTCTGACCGGATCTGACTGTTTCTCTTACTTTGCTTTTGTTGTTGCTTTGCTTGTGCTCTGTCTTGAGCCGAGGGTCTCTCGGAAACAACCGCTCTACCTACTAAGGTAGAGGTAAGGTCTGCATACACTCTACCATCCCCAAACCCCACGTTGTAGGATTGATAAATACTCGTGATATACACAGTATATATGTCGTGTATATCATCACTGCCAGATTGTTGCATAATGGGTTGTTATATCCTGTGATATACATGGTATATGCATGCCGTGTATATCACGGTTTAGTAGTCTATTTTAGGTTATGATGTGTTGTAATTAAATTAGAGTTGTACACTTACCATAATTGTATAATTATTATACAAGTTGAATAAGGTTTTGGGAGTAGAATAGGAATAAAATTTTCCTATTATTGAAATTTTAAATTGTATATATACTCGTTCATTAATGAAATAATCAAGGGATTTTTTTTTCCATGGTATCAGAAGTCTAGGTTTCACAAAATTCATACACTTTTCCGCTGCCTCTGCTCTTTTCCCGAGGACCATTGTCACGATTTCCGAGCCCTCTCTTGTTCTCTCATCTCTTCCAAATTTTCTTCTACTACCCTAATTCACCTTTTGTTCTTTCGTTATGTCTACGTCGAAGAACACATTTCATCATGCCCTTACAGTTTCCAACATTATGAACCACATCTCTATTGTTCTTGAGATAAAAAACGTTCAATATGGGATGTGGGCGGAGCTTTTCACGATTCATGCACGTTTGCATCAAGTTCTTCATCATATCATTCCCTCAGCCGTAGGCTAGGAGCCTGCCCAGAAATTGACCCGATATTATAGACTACTCTTGATGCTACCGTTCTGCAGTGGATTTATTCCACTATCTCTACGGACCTCTTGTAAACAATTCTTGAACCCGATGCTACGGTGATGGAAACTTGGAATAGGTTACGTGACATATTCTAAGATAATAAAAACTCCCGTGATGTTACTCTTGAGCAGGAATTTTCTCATGTTAATATGGAGGATTTTTCGAACGTCTCAGTCTATTGCAAACGACCAAAAGAGTTGGCGGACCAACTCCGCAACGTTGTAGCGCCCATTAGCAATGATCGTCTTGTTCTCCAGATGGTTGCTGGCATATCTGAGCCTTATAGTGGCGTTGAAACTCTCTTTCGTCAAAGTAATCCTCTCCCTCTGTTCTATCAAGCCCGATCCATGCTTACGTTGGAAGAAGCTGGTTTGGCTAAAAAGGCGGCTACTAGTGCAAACGCTACTCTTTCATTCTCCAAAGATTCAGGACAAAATCGCAACAATGGTAGATGCAAAAATGGTAAAAATTGGAAAAATAATGGCGGAAACCGAGGTGGGAATAACGTGGGTGGACCTCGGGGCAATGGGCCGCAAACTAACTGGCCACAACCCTGGGGTCCGTGGCCATGGAACTGGGCCAGCAATTCTAGGCCCAATGTCCCATATTACCCGCAGTCGGCCTACCCGGGAAACTGGGCCAAATTTTCCAATCGACATAGTTTTCCGGCTCAACAGTTTTATCCACGATCAGGATCTGGGCCATGGCAGCAAGCAGGTGTGCTTGGGCCTCGGCCTGTCCAGGCCCATCATGTAGTGGCCCCCACTCAACAGATATTGAAGTCGCAATGCACATACTTGGTTTGAATACTCTGGATAATAATTGGTAAAAGGACACCGGCGTCACTTCCTATATGACATCTGACTTAGGTACCCTCTCGTCTTATTACATTTTGAGCAACAATCGTGGTATTATTATTGGTAATGGTCATTCAATTCCAATTTATGGTCACGGTAGTGCAATTTTGCCCCCCCCCCCCCCCCCCCATATTTGCCTCTTGTGTTGAAAAATATCATTCATGCCTCTAACTTAATTAAAAATTTGGTGTTTGTTCGCAAATTCACCAATGATAATTGAGTTTCTATTAATTTTGATCCTTTTGGGTTTTCTATGAAGTATTTCAAAACGGGGATATCAATTATGAGATGAAACAGTAGGGGTGATCTTTATCCAATCACCACCGCAAATTCTGTCAGTCCAATCATGACCTCCACTTTTGTTGCTCTTGCTCATTCCTTGTGACATGTACGTTTGGGTCATCCAGGGTCGTCAATTATGTCTTCTTTAAATAAAAACAATTTTATTCATTGTAAGAGTACGAGTAGTACTCCAATTTGTCGGTCTTGTCCATTAGGAAACCATGTTAGATTACCTTTTGTAGCCTCTACATCTCACACTTTAATGTCTTTTGATATTATTCATAGTAATTTATGGACATCTCCAGTTTTAAGTTCTATGGGTCATCGTTATTATGTTCTATTTTTTTTATGATTATTCTAATATTTTGTGGACTTTTTCATTAGCGAAAAAAATTCAAGTATTTCCACTTTCATCAATTTTAGGTCATTCATCTATACCCATTTCGAACGTGATATAAAAAATATTCAATGTGATAATGACAAAGAATATGATAATGGGGTGTTTCGGGAATTTTGTGCTGCTAATGGTATAGTTTTTCATTTTTCTTGTCCACGTACGTCTTTACGAAATGGGAAAGCCGAATGAAAAAATCATACGATTAATAATATTGTCCGTACCTTATTAGCTCTTGCTTCCGTCCCTCCATTTTTTGGCATCATACACTACACATGGCTACTTATCTACTTAACATACTTCCTAACAAAGGATTGACTTTTAAATCTCCACTCCAATCTCTTTAATAAAGTCCCCTCTTACTCTTATCTTAGAGTCCTTGAGTGTTTATGTTATCCTCTATTTCCATCCACTACATTAAACAAGCTTCAATCTCGTTCTACCACTTGTGTGTTTTTGGGTTATCGTCAAATCATCGTGGTTATAAGTGTTTTGATTAATTCTCTAATAAAATCATAATCAGTCGTCATGTTATATTTGATGAAACCCAATTCCGTTCACCAAAGTATGTAGAACCGTGCCTGACTCGTATAATTTTTTGGATGACGGGGTCCCACCTTATACTTTACGTCATCTCTTGGACCAACCCGAGCCCACTGACCCACCAGTAGCCACTGCCTGCTGGCCCACTACCCTCACCGTCCACTGTTTCTTCAGTTCCAGCTCGGTCCAGTAGGCATGTTGTCCAGCCCACTGCCGACTTGGCCCATGTCCCATTCCAAAATCCCAATCCACATTCCAGTGTTGGGCCAGTAGGCCTACTGCCTGCTGGCCAGTCCGTCACCTGTCCTGAAAATTCCCAAAATTCACTCACTTCTTCCTCGAGTCATCACCCCGGTTACTCGTAGTAAACAGGGTATTTTTAGATCAAAAAGACATTTTAATCTTAATTATAATGTTCTTAAATCCCACTACCCCGTAACCTCATGTATGCATTAAATGACCAGAATTGGAAAATGACTATGACCGACGAATATCATGGTCTTATTGAAAATAAGATGTGGGAGTTAGTGGCTCATCCTTCTGGTGTTAATATTATTCGATCTATGTGAATTTTTACTCATAAGGAAAATTCTGATGGTTCTTTTGCGAGGCACAAGACTCGTCTTGTAGGTGATGGTAAAACTCAGCAAGTTGGCATGGATTATGGAGAGACATTCAGTCCGATTGTTAAACCGACAACTATTCGCACTGTTCTCAGCCTTGCACTTTCGAAATCTTGGCATATTCATCAGTTAGATGTGAAAAATGTTTTCCTGCATGGTGATCTTAAGGAGACTGTGTACATGCATCAACCGTTGGGTTTTCGGGACCCCAATTATCCACATCATGTCTGTTTGTTGAAGAAATCCTTATATGGGCTTAAGCAGGTCCCACAGTCTTGGTATAAGCGGTTTGCCAACTATGTATCTACTATTGGGTTCTCTCACAACATGTCTGATAATTCACTGTTCATTTATCATCGTGGGACTTCCATGGCATATATTATATTGTATGTTGATGATATTATATTGGTTTTCTTGTTTGATGTTTTACGTCGGTCAATCATGGCACTGCTCAGTTCTGAGTTTGCTATGAAAAACTTAGGACTCTTGAGTTATTTCTTGGGTATTGCTGTTATTCGTCATGCATGGGGTTATTCATATCACAAAGGAAATATGTTACTGAAATAATGAGTGAGCTGGTATGTCCTCTTGTAATTCTACTTCTACATAGTTGATAATAAACCCAAGTTGGAAGCTGCGATTAGAGTTGCATATGAGGACCCCACCCACTATCGTAGTCTTACAGGGACTCTTCAGTAACTCAATTTTATGCGATCAGATATTACATATGATGTGCAACAGGTGTGCTTGTTTATGTTTGATCCACGGATTGAGCACATGAATGCGCTCAAACGCATTATACGCTACCTACATGGCACTCTTGATTATGACTTACACATATATCCGTCGTCGGCCTCTACACTTGTCTCTTACACAGATGTTGATTGGGGTGGCTGTCCGGACACCAGATGCTCTACGTCTGGTTATTGTATATTTCTTGGTGATAACTTGGTCTCATGGTCTACCAAACGACAAGCTACCTTATCCCGCTCTAGTGAAGATGCCAAGTATCGAGGGGTGGCCAACGTGGTTTCTAAATCTTGTTGGCTACGAATCTTCTGTTAGAGCTTCACTTTCCAGTTCATAAAGCTACCTTGGTTTATTGTGATAATGTTAGTGCCATATACCTTTCTGAAAATCTTGTTCAACATCAGCGCACTAAACATATTGAGATGAATATACATTTTGTTCGCGAAAAGGTAGCTCGTGGATAAGTATGTGTTATGCCTGTCCCTTCCAGGTATCAAATTGTTGACATCTTCACTAGGAGTCTTCCATCGGTTCTCTTTAAAGATTTTAGGGACAATCTTAGTGTACGAAGATCGTTCTCTATGACTGTGGGAGTGTGATAAATACTCGTGATTAGGGGTGTCAAATGGATTGTTTGGGCTGAAGTTGGGCTAGCCCAAATGGGTTGAACCAATAGTTGAGCTAATGACCAACCCTGCCCAAAGTCCATTTGGGTCAAATGGCTGGATTTAAATGGGCTAAACTATGAGCCATGACCCAACCCGCCCAATTTGATCAAATTCTTTACAATAATCTCAAAACCCAATATTTTAAAAAAATTAAAAATATCCAATGTTCACCAATCAGACACACTCAGCCTACAACATTCAATTAAGCTATTCCTTGATCTGTTCAAAATTTCAATGCAAATTCCTTATTATGGAATTATTCCTGAAGGATTTACAATATTATGAAATTTAATGTATCGAGTAATCTCAACTTAGCATTTGAAAAATGGACCATTAAAGAACACATAAGAATTCAAATCAGAAAAGACACATAAGATGGATAAAAGCATGTGAATTAAAAGACAAACAAATAATTACTCATATAACATCAATTTAATGTGTATCAAAACAACCAACAACATACAAGTGTTGACATTAAAATACGAAAAAGAATCAAAGTAATTAGTAATTACCTCAATATGGAATTATGGATGAATCAGCAACACAGGAAGAGAAGTTGACAAAGTTGGGACAAGGGAGAAAGGCCAAACCGGCACCGAGTAATATAGAGAAACAAGAGCAAGGAAAATAAGTAGCAAATAATAGATGGTTAGTTTGGGCCAAGTTAATAGGTTGGCTTGGGCTGCTCATAATTAATGGGTTACGTTGGGCTAGCCCAAATGTTACACCCCGTAGTTCCAAGACATGTATTTGATAACGTAAGTAAGGAAGTAAGACTTGAACGTCGGAAGATAGTATAGCTACATTTTCTTAAGGAATTAATTCGAAAATGTGAATACGACAATTTGATTACTCGGAGTTCAATTCTCCTAATTGGAGTCACGAAATTAATTTTGGATTTTGAAGTCTCGGATTTGGTCATGTGGGGCCCACGGGAAATTTTACGATGTTGTGGGGCCCATGAGATTTTGTGATATTTTGGCCAAGTATAGAATTATTTTGTGAAAGCATTATTTTGGACCAATAGGAGGGTGACACATGTCACCCCCCCACTTGTCTTGCAAGACTTTGACTCGCATTAGATATTTTGAGACTTGAGGACAAATGGACATAGGTCCCACTCCACTTGGCATTACACTTGGATAAATATCCAAGTCTTGCAAGACTTGGACATTATACACTTATCAATTTAGCTCTCATCTTCTCCCTTTGAGCTCCATTTTCGAAAATCTCCATAGCCAAAGATCAACAAGTGTTGACAAGTTTCTTTCTCCAAGATTAACTCCTAAACCAAGTGCTAAAACAAGTTAACTCTCCAAACCCACCAAATCTTGTGTTGGCCGAAAATGAGGGTGAAACCCTAGCTTGATTCGTCGATTTTTTGGAGGTAAAACGTGAAGGGAAGTTGGTTACAATGTTGTAGGGGATACATATATGTGATTGAAACTTGAGGAAGTGGAGCGAAACGAAAACTGCGGGCCAATCTTACCCGGACTATTTTTACCGATTTTAGAGCCAAAAATAAGGTAATGACTCTTCTTCTTTTAAAGTAATTGGATATTACTTATTGTTGATATGTATGGATGAACTTGTACTAAAAAGAATGAAGATTAAAAAAAGTTTGGACAATATTTGGAAGTGAGGCCGAGACTAGGTCATTTTGGCGTCGTTGGATTCGTTGGTTATTATTGTTGTTAATTACACTTTTCGCATGTTAAAATGAAGTAATATGGTTGTTGATAAGTTGATATATCATATATAGAAGTGTTGGAGCTTGAATTGAAATATAATGGATTAAGGAAAGAGTTATCAGATTGTAGTTGTTGGCCGCATATTCTATAAAACGGTTGGACGTTATTATACAGTTTTTGGGGACTATTTTAGGGCGTTGGAATTTTGGAAATTCAGCCCTCATGATGTATGTTTAAGTATGGAAATTTCTAATGAAAGTCCTAAGAGATTAAGGGTATAAAATGGTGTTAAAAGGCTTCACATTGTACCCTTAATGTTGATTAATTGCGGATTGTTTTTATGGACTACTTATATATGATTGTGGGGCAGAATTTTACACGTCTAGTAGGCGTGTAATCCCCTTTGGTTGTTGTATGGAGTTTGCCCTTAGTCGGGGCTTGTTGGTTGTTGAAATTGGGTCTTGGAAAAAGTGGAAAAGTACGTAGAAACAAAGGAAGTGCTGCCCAATATTTCGTAGAAATGGAAACTTTACTTGGTACATAACCTACCCTTAAAGGCATGTAGTTGATAGACATGCTATTATCATTATAGGTTAAAGTGCTACGGGAGGCGTATTCCACTTAACGGATTGGTAGAAGAACGATAAGATATGTGAACATCTTCCTTCTCTCATTTGACATGTTCTACGTGTGAACCATAACTGTGGTATTGTTTCAAAAGTTATTCTACTCTTAGAAGTTAAAGAGTATTCATGTTGTTGATTCTATGCTAAAGGCATGTCTGAATTATTCTTAAGTCCTTACCAAGTCTTATGGGAGATGTTGGTAAGAGTTTTTAGTAAGCTTTGGTGTCGAGCTGGTATAGACGACAAGTGTTAGTATGTGAAACTCTTCCTATCTTTCTTTGAGCATGAACCTTATAAAATGTGTGTACGGTGGACATACTTGTTTTAAATGAAATCGGATTCCTTGTAGTATATGAAAGATGTTACTTGATTTTAAGAGTATGAGTTACTTGGTTGTGAAAGTATAAGTTGCTTTATTTTATAAGTGGAAATGACTTGATTGATTTAAAGAGAAGAGGTAACTTGATTTAAAGGTATGGGTTACTTGAGTTTAAAAGTGTAAGTAAGTTGATTTTAAAAGTGAAAGTGTCTTGATGCTACAAGTGCTAGTATCTCAGGGTTTTATAAAGGAAAGAATGTATGGTGAACGTACGTAGTACTTTTGGGTTCAACTCCCTTATATTGCATGATATGATTCTTTCTATAAGAATGGATGTACATAATACTTTGGATTCAATTTCCTTAATTTTAAATGACATGACAATGCCTTGAGTTTTCTAAAATGATAGTTCATTCATTTTATTATATGGAGAGTCAAAAGATGTTTTTAAATTTCATTCGATTGCATTGATACACCGAGTCCCACAACGGGCCGGGTTATGTTATAGATGCAATACACATAGTCCCGCAAATGGGACGGGTTACGTCATATAAAGATCATTACACCGAGTCCCACAGATGGTCCGGGTTACATTATACAAAAGATTACAGCGAGCCCCATAATGGGTCAGGTTATGTCATGTAGATGCATACATCGAGTCCTATCATGGGCCGGGTTACGTTATATTGCTGCATACACTGAGTCCCATTAATGGGCCAGGTTACGTCATATTGCATCATCACATCGAGTCCCACAAATGGACCGGGTTACGTCATATTGCATCATCACACCGAGTCTCACAGATGTGCCAGGTTATGTCATATATTGCATCATTACACCGAGTCTCATAAATGGGCCGGGTTACGTCACATGTTGAAGCATACACCTAGTCCCGCAAATGGGCCGGGTTACGTCACACATATTGATAATTACATCGAGCCCCAAAATGGGTCGGTGTTACGTTATATTGATGATTTCATCGAGTCCTTCAATAAAGGGCCGGTTTATGTTATATGAGATACGTTATCTATATGTATATGAACTTGATGATTCTCTGAGTAAGCATTCATGATGTTGATATGACTCAAATTGAAAATGTACGATTGATTTCATATTTTGAAATAGTATTGATTTCATAATTTGAAATGACACGGTTGATCTCACTTTTAAAAAGGCATATTTTAAAAGGTACAGTTGACTCTTATTTATTATGGCACGGTTGGATCTGGTATTTGATTTTCATACTTGTCCATGTCATTCTTTGTACAGTTATGATCATGTCTACTGTAATTCATGTTTACATACTTGGTACCTTGTTATGCGACTTCCGGAAGTGCGTTAAATGCCGCAGTATTAGGTACTCAGTTGGGTGATCCACGAGCTTAGGATCTCTACTCAACTTTCAGGGAGGTAGCTCCATTATTCCGGAGTTTGTCATGTTGGTACGGAGTTGTATTATGGTTTTATGTACATTCATGGGTACGGCGGGGCCTTGTCCCGTCATAGTTATGTGTCCAAACTCTTAGAGGTCTGTATTCATATGTGGGTTGGACTTATGTACAGATGTGATTTCTTTTTTATTGTTATATATGTGATGGCAGCCTTGCCGGCTTTGCCTTTGTTCGGGAAAAAAAAGAGTGTTATTTAGCTTCCGCATGTTACTTGTGTTGTATGAATAGAAGGGTGCCCAGGTAGGGCACCAGTCGCGGGTCCGGGGTTCGGGTCGTGACACCAAACTTAGCCCATCTAATTATTTGGCAATTCCCAAACCCAATAAAATCTGGGCGGGTTGGACGGGTCAATTGGGTTTGAGTCCAATTTGACACCCCTACTCGTGATATACACGGTATATACACCGTGTATATCACGGGCATATTGTATCTTAATGGGTTGTTATATCCCGTGATATACACTGTATATGCATGACGTGTATATCACGATTTATTAGTCTATTTTAGGTTATGATTTGATGTAATTAAATTAGAGTTGTACACTTACGTTAATAGTATAATTATTGTACAAGTAAATAAGGTTTGGGAGTAGAATAGGAATATGATTTTCCTATTATGAAAATTGTAAATTGTATATATACTCTTTTAATGAAAGTAATCAATGAATTATTTGGGATTTTACTAGGTAAGTTGTTGTTGTAGTAGTATTGACTTGCCCTAATTTTTTACCTCCCAAAACAATTCTCACAGGTACCTTAACCATTACCGTTAATGGAATATTCCCATGTTTCTCATTATCTTGCAATGCCTCATAAAGCCCTGATCCAAATTGACTTTTTTCCTTTAATTCAATTTGCAATATTGTTACATTCTTGTGACCCTGATGGAAAGCTAGTCCTTTTCCCGAACAAATCGTTGAATCATAATATGTCACGTTGACAGAGCTATCTTCCCCATACATAAATCCTATGGCGGTGTTGGGATTATCGACTTTCGTCGGTATGATAAGATCCACCCTGAGACTGAAATCGGGCTGATGACTGAATTCCTTAACATCGAGGGATTAGAATTTGTAAGTGGGCATTCTAGGCTTGTAGAATATGTAGAAATAAAGGACGAGGGCGACCGCGACAAGGATGATGAAAAACAAGAAGCAGTAGACATAGAAGATGCATCTAACGCAAAACTAGCGAGGAGGTTTTCCGTACGGAGGAGCATGCATTATGACGGAGGAAGGCGAAGGAGGAGGAAGAAATTAAATTAACAAATTAAAATTAATACAACAGTTTTTGATAGTGGTGGACCTATTTCCTTATGGATAGAGGACCACCAACTATTTTTTCCTGTTTTAGGAAATAGAGTATTGTTATTTCAAGGGACAAGGGAGAGGTAGTCTGAGTAATGTTGAAAGACAATGGATGTACGCGAATAGTAACTAACTATTACAAGTGTTTTGAAAGGGTAAACAATAAGGATTACAACAATAGCGACAACCTTGTAGTAGATAATGATCAACAACAAGCTTTTGAGATCTTGATCTTCGTTTTTGAATTAGTCTTGGAGTCTTGGATATTTGTTCCAACTATCGAACGCTCCTTTTAGATTCTTGATAACCTGAAACCAAGAGATACTAAATCCTACTTGTTATAACTGTGATGAGTCTAGTGTTAACACTTTATCCTTAAGACAAGATTTCCCCCCTATATATCCTTTTATGTTAATGGACAATTATCTCCCAAGATAAAACAACATCAAACAAATGAGCAATGAGAAACTCAAGTGTTTACTAAAAGAAGAACCTTGAGTGTTTGAAAGAGTGCTTAGAGAAGAAGAAGATCAGAAAATCTGAGTGTAAGTGTGAACTTCGAGTGATGAACAATTGAGCCCAAGCCTCAATTTATAGGAGTGTAAGAATGCCTCTTCAAGTTCTATTGTAACGTCCACTTAATTCACCAAGTAATGCAGCCAAATAATGGCTTATTTATGGAGGAAAAACTGACATTTGAATGCTCCAAAACGTCCTCATAATTAGCCAATCTTTTGGACTCCGTCGCACAGATACTGCCTCGGAAGCGCTGCGGCGCTCTGAAATTAGCACCACGACTCCAGTAAGCTACTATCATTTAAGCGTCGCGGCACTGCGGCACTGGTGGCACCGCGGCGCCCCAGCTCCGCGGTGATGTCGTGACCCTTGTTCTGACCCGTTTTAATCTTACACTTCGCACACTTCTTAACGTGGAACACTCGTCGTTTAACCAACAATCGTTCATAATTCTATATCTCAAACATTTTACTTACGTACCAATATCTCTTTCACTAAGAAAATTTACGATACTTGACACTACGAGTACACGTGTGTGGAAATGACATTTTCGATGTGTTGGGCCCCAATTGTTCGAGTCATAAATAACAGGATAAACTTAATTCCACATTAGTAAATTTCCAACAATCCTCTCTTGAAAGATATTTTGGCGCACTCACAAGGTGCTTTTCTAGAAATCTTTCGGTGGACCGATGTTGCATCGGATAGGTAGTCTTAGCTTTGAACCTTCCATAGTTGAATACCATCGGACTTACTTACTACGCGGTGAACGTGATATCTTGAACCGTCAGTATTTAGTATAATCCAAGTCAATGGTCCCAACACAACAACTTTTCTTACTCTGTTATTCTTAATGTTTTGTCCGTTGTGGCCGTGGACACACATGGATTCTTAAGTGCATTCATTTGAGGCAGTATGTCCTCGCACTTAAATAGATGGTCTCCTAAAAGGTATCCTGCTATACCCCCACTTCACAAGTGTTAAAAACGATTAAAAGTTTCCTCAAATCTAACCTCAACCGGTGAGGATCATTAAAGGTTTTGGAAACTCAACCTCTACCCACCATTCAAGTATCACTTTAATGTTTATCGCAGGAACCACTTTGGATTCATGTTTTTTTACATAAACCATCATCCGAAGTGCTCTTACTTCCACTGAAGCGCTCAACTGAACCTTTACGGCTTAGTTTTCCCATTGAACCTAATTCCTGGGATCTCCAGTCAGTAAGGTTGGGTATCTACCGTATTAGTTCTTATTATTTTGGTTTTACGCACATTCCCCTAGACAAGCAAAATTCTTGATCTTCGGGTAGTCCCTTAGTTAAAAGGCCGACTATCATTTGATTAATAATCAGGGAGGTGAGACTCATGATGATTAACTGACATACGGTCTTATATCTCCGACAGATATATCCAAACACCGCCATACATGCCCTATAGTGTATAACTGACGAATGCACGTGTTTCTCCCAATATGGGACATCTTTTAAGAGGTCGTAAATTTACTCAACTTATTTTCATGCTTTGCCCAAAGTAATAAAATCTGATTTCATCATGAATCGACCGATGCAAGTTTGCTTAGAGGATTTTCAAAGACACACCATACACTTTGTGACTTTGGTGTTCTTCAAATCCGATGTCCAGTTTGCATCACTGTGTTCTCCCAGAACCGCTGGACATCCAGAATACCATAATCCATAGATAAGCGGATATTTCAGATACTGTCATATCCGATTTAACGCTCTTCTATCCATTATTTCCAGAATCACGAGTGGACCTTAGTTTAACAGATCTACTTTGTAAGTCGATACCAGGTCGGTTGTAGTGTGTAAAATACATTGAACTAAATGTGACCTATACATATCGCTCCTGGTATACGAGTGCACTACGATTTCAATCAATTCTATGATTCATATCCATTGGTGACTTCAACGAGATTGTCAAACATCTCACAACTGAGTATGGAATTAGACCAGCTCGTTAGATGTCTTAGAAATTCCAATTCCTAATATGACACTTGTAATACCTTTATCATTCATATCGAAAACTTTGTTTCAACATACTCTTAGTCTCTAGGATTAACCTAGGACTACTCTATGTGATCAATATGTCGTCTACATAAAGGCATATCATGACAGACGAGTCAGAATTACCTTTCATGTAGACACATTTGTCACACACATTAATGGAGAAACTCTTCGGTAGTAGAGTACTATCAAAGTTTTCGTCCATTGTTTCGGGGCCTGTTTCAATCCGTACAGAGATTTGACAAGTAAACAGACCATTTTCTCTTGCCCTGGAACCACACACCTCTCGGGTTGTTCCATATAAGTTTCTTCTTCCACTTTCAGACTGTTGGTTTTCCAACTGTTGGCTTTCTAACTTCAGAGTCAATATTTTTGTAGTCAGATTCATTATTTATGTTTTATCTGAACCTTACAGGACCAAAATGTAAACATTGGAGGGACCAAAAATAAGTTCAGGAAAAAGCCCAATAATCGACCAAACTAACTCTTCGGTTAGGAAGGTTGTCTCAACATCTATGTCACGCAAGACTGCGGTGGCCCTGAATGTTAAGCTATTCACAGAGGAGCACTTGTCCAAGTAGCTGAGGCCTTATAATTGTCAAAAGATCCATCTATTTCGTACTCAATTTGAGTATCCACTTTTACAACCTAAATGTTCTTTTTCCGGAGGAAGATTAACTATCACACAACTATGGTTTTATCTGATGGAATACATTTCTCTCTCTGTAGCTTCTTTCCAAAGCAGTGCTTTTGGAGTTGACAATTCTTTGTTAATTTTCCATGATTAATTTTCAACCACACAAGCTAGAAGGACTGAAATATGTTTTTGTCCCCTCTTAGATCCGTCTTGGTTCAACGTCTAGAATCCCTGAGTTCTGTAGATCTGGAATATTAAGTTCTAGATAACCAACAACTTCCGAGTCCTGTAGATCTGGAACATCTAGTTTCGAACTGTCAGGCAATCACGGGTTCTTGTTAACCTCGAGCAATTACTTCTTTTTCCTTTAAAATGAAAGATATCTTCAAAGAATTCATCATTCTTTGATACCAAGAGACGATAAGCGCTACTGTTACTTACAGATCCAGTGGATATGTAATCTATAGTCTTAGGTCCAACTTGACCTATTTCGGTATTCCAACATCTACCAAGCCACCCCATATCACAATATTTGTATGTGGGATCCTTTCCAGATTTCACATGGAGGGTTATCCTTATCCTTATGTGGAGTTCTATTGAGAATCGCATTAGTGGTAAGGATCCCCTTGCCCCACATATTTTTGGCCTACGGTTTTGCGCTTGGCTAACACTGTTAGATTGAGGTGAGTAAGGAGAAATCGTTTGATGAACGATGTTTTATATTTTCCCTCTCTATCACTACGAATTCCTTAATCTGCAGGCTTAGTTGATTTCCAACTTCTACTTTGTAGCGCTTATCCGCTTCACCAGCTTCATCTTTTCTTTTCAACAAACAAAGGATGCAATACGTTGTACCGTCATCAATGAAGGCCACAAAGTACTAGTCTTCTCCCTCTATTTCGTACAAGCTTTAAATCACCCATGTAGGTGTGACTAAGTTCTAGAGGAGCGGTGCTTCTTTTGCTATTCATTTGATGGAATGGAAAGGTGATTTTCCCTCTTCGCCCATCTCACATTCAATTTGACGGTTTATATCGACAGACGGCAACAATCTCAACTTCGTTAGATATTGAATAACTTTCTATTTAATGTGTCTTGATCTATGATGACATAGATGCACATATTACAAATA
Organism: Przewalskia tangutica; assembly: GCA_029844215.1. Taxonomy (NCBI): domain Eukaryota; kingdom Viridiplantae; phylum Streptophyta; class Magnoliopsida; order Solanales; family Solanaceae; genus Przewalskia; species Przewalskia tangutica. The sequence continues at coordinate 133,844,996 of CM056718.1, read as the reverse complement.
TTTCATTCATTTGGCTACAGACATACTGTACCATTCTTAGTTATTACAGACCTGTTGGACTAGACTCAAACCAGTTTGACCAACAACGTTCCTCAAACCAAGTTTGGGACATGTATCACTTCCTTTTAGAGTGATCTCATTCTCTTAAGTCCTTCTTGAGGACATCCTCTCCAACCCCTTCTACTTTAGAGGTGGCGTTGCTTCACATGAACAACTTTTTGCCCATGGTTAGGGCGTAACCGGATCATATGTGTTACACCCCGTAATTCCAGGACGAGTATATAAGAATGCACGTAAGGAAACAAGACTTAAAAATTTGAACGAAAGAAAGAATTGTTTTCCATAGGGAAAAGTCTTCCGAACCTCGGGAAAGAATAATGTTTGTAAATTGAGACTCGTAAAATTTATCGGAATTATGGAAATGTCAGGAAACGAAGTGTATGGACGAATGGGAGGGCGACACGTGTCACCCCTACTTAGGCTTGGACGAAATTGTCATGAAATTGGTCAAGTCTTGAACAAGCCAAGGCTTGACATTATTGACTTAGTCAACTAGCCAACTTGACATTAGATCTTTTAACCCCAATGAATCTAGACCACACAAGTGTTATGATCTAGACCCTCCATTTAATTATATATTCATCCATGTTTCAAGACAAGTTCCATACTTAGAAAAAAATTCAAGAAACTTTAGGTGCTCATAATGTTGCTCTCGGCTTTGAGCATGAGTGAAGAAGATTTTTTTTTTCGTTTGTAGTTCAATAATCCCAATACTTTAAACCAAGGTTCCTAGGGGTATTGTAAGGATATCTCAATAGAAAGATCCCGGAAAAACGACGTTTTCACGTTAGTCGCAAGGCGAAAACCTAAGGTGTTCTTCAACTTTGAAGATGGAACTTGAAGAAGAGTTCTTCATGAGCTTCTAAGGAGTGCTTGGAGCGGATTGAAACATAAGAAGAGGAGCTAAAAGTTGCTAAGAATCGACTTTTACGCTTGGACATTATTAGGGCTTATTGAGGTATAAATCTTCGTCTTACTATTATTGAAGATTCCATGTTATGATAAGTTAGAAATGATCATGTGATATATATTATGAAGATTGATAAATGTTATGGAATATTTGGAAGAATCCGAAAGTTGCATGATTAGCCTTAAGATTGTAATTCAATTTAGTTATTAGTTATAATCGTCGCATGTTATATAAGAAAGGGATTATAGTTGTTAAATTGATTGTGACTATATAACATGTTAGAATAACAACTTGGATTGAAAAGGAAACGGAAAAGAAATAGATGTTGTTGTTGTCCTTGATATTGCCGAGAATTGCCTAAAGATTATGGACTGTTTTATATTAAATTGTGGGGCAGAATTTTACACGTCCTGTTAAGGCGTGTAATCCCCTTTGGTTAGCTGAATTGTTGAGCCTTAAATGTGGCATGTTGGTTATTGATTTCGGGCCTTGAAAAAGGTGGAAAAGTACGTAGAAACAAAGGAGTCTTGCCCAATTTACGTAGAATAAGAGACTTAGCACTTAGTATTATTCCACGTTGAGAAGCTAGGAGTTGATAGACATGTTATGATTATCATAGGTTGAAGTACTACGTGTAGCGTATTCTACTTGAAGGGTGGAAAAGCTAGCAAAGTTGAAGTACTTGGAGCATTTTGCTACTTGTCGATAGTCGTCGCGAGGTATGTGAACCTTTTCCTTCTTTTGGCATGTTCTACGTATGAAATATACATGTGGTGTTATTTCATGATTTCTTCTACTCTTAGAGGTTAAGAGGTACGTATGTTGATTACTCTGTGTAAAAGGTATGTCTAAGTTATCCTAAGTTCTTACCAAGTCTTATGGGGGATGTTGGTAAGAGTCGTTATGAAGTATTTGGAGTCGAGTTGACTCTGCTAATTTACTGCACTAATGAGAATAAGTATCGAACAAGCCATTGCAGCGTTAATAAAAGAAAATGTATCGATAATCAATTATATTAAAATAAGTAGAATTCTCCATCTGCATAGAAACTAAGATAAGACAAAACTGTATTACATTTTCTAGATCATGGCTGCTTTAATAAGATCGTTATAAACGAGTATAACCTATTCACAACTCATAAAAGTATATGTTACTTAAATTAAAAGAATTTATGTTATGAAGTTTTAAGACTATGAACCTTGATTTCCTAAAAGGTTATGAGACTTTATTTTTCAAGTTATGGGACTTGATTTTTAAAGGAAGAAATGACTTGATTTAATTGAAGTAAGTGAATTGATTTTTAAAGAATTTATGTTATGAAGTTTTAAGACTATGAACCTTGATTTCCTAAAAGGTTATGAGACTTTATTTTTCAAGTTATAGGACTTGATTTTTAAAGGAAGGAATGACTTGATTTAAAAAGTATGGCTTCTTGATTTATTTCAAGAGTTAAGAAGAATGATTTCAAAAGAGTATGTAACTTGAGTTTTAAAAGTATACGTTTGTTGATTTATGGAAAATGAGTTGCATGATTCTTTTTAAGTATGTATGTACGTAGTACTTTTGGGTTTAGTTTCCCCAATGTGATAAGAAATAAAAGTGCCTTAAGTTCTCTAAAATGAAAGGTTGTTATAATAGCTTTATGGGAAGTTGTTATAACGACTTAAGAAGAAGTGAAAAGGCGGTTTAAAATGTTATGTTATGAGACACACCGAGCCTACACATAGGCCGGGTTATGTTATGAGATTATGATAGTCGGGTTATGTTATGAGATTATGATAGCCGGTTGTGCTTATGTTATGAGATTATGATAGCCGGTTGTGCTTATGTTATGAGATTATGATAGCAGGTTGTTCTTATGTTATGAGATTATGATAGCCGGTTGTGCTTATGTTATGAGATTATGATAGCCGATTGTACTTATGTTACGTGATTATGTTAGCCGGTTGTGCATGTAATATATTATTCATTACGGGGTCATTCCCCGGGCTTGTGGCATTTGCATATTCCATGGATTTGCTCCCCACGATGCGAGGAATACCTCATGCGAGTCCGTAGGGCTCATGCGGGTGAAATAGTCCCATGCGGGCGGACGATCCTATGCGGGAGATTACCTCATGCGGGTCCACGCGGCTATCGCGGATACAACTATGCACGAGATTACCTCATGCGGGTCCATACGGCTATCACGGGTGAAATAGTCAGAGTAGGATTGCATAATGATACTACGGGCGGATGACCCTAGGTTAATCATAAACTTCCTGTTTTAAACCGGCAAAGTTTATTCTTGTTCACTCTCTTTGTTAAAAAGGCACAGTGTACTGGTAGGGTACATTATACTTGTTACATCTTGTGGTGATGTTGTATTCCACGAGCATATACGTGATATTATATGCCGAGGCGGTGTCGGATTTTTGACATGGCTTTCATATGTGAGTGGTGCAGTTTCTGATGGTCTGATGTCTGAAGTCTGATTGGCTCGATTGTGTTATGACACGGTAGGATCTGATATTTGCTTTTCATATTTGCCCCTGTCATTCTTATGTACAGTTATGATCTTGCTTACTTTACTTCTTGTTTACATACTTGGTACCTTGTTATGCGACCCGCCGAGGCTGCGTTAAATGTCCGCAGTCTAGGTACTGATTGTGGATCCGTGAGCTTAGGATCCTTGTTCACATTTGGGATAGCTCGATATTCGGAGCTGGTCATTATGGATAGGTATATTCAGAGTGCAGCGGGGCCTTGTCGTCCGCGATGAATTATGTCAAATATTCTTAGAGGTCTGTAGTCATATCTTGTGAGTCGGTTTGTAAAGAAGAAGGATGTAACTGCGTTTGGTTATATATATACATATACGTATGTCCAGGGAGGTAGCCTTATCGACTAGCCTGTTGTTTATTTTCTGTTTAAATGTACGTTATGAGTTCCATGTATGTTCCGTTGATTTTCTCTGATGTTTACAGTAAGGTGCCCGAGTAGGGCACGATCGCGAGCGAGTCGGTGGTCGTGACAATATGTGATCTAGGCACTCTAGCCCACTCCAGTTGCCTTGGCAGACTGTGTGTCCAATTTCTTTTCTGCCTTTTCTTTTGGCCTTCAGATTATTTAAGATCTGGAAATTCTGGCCCACTCCAATCACCTGTAGGCTTTGTATGACTGAGTGTCCAATACCATCCTATCAAAATGAAGGATCTTCTGTCAGAAATGGTGACAGGTTTGTCTTTAGTCATCTAGTCCTCTTTCCTTGTGATTGGTGTCGAGGGAAATTCATGGCGCTTACTTAGGATTGTCCATAATTCCAATTATATTACAACCTAAGACCATATATTTTGGGTCATTGTTTACAATAGTCCAATCTTAAATGGAAAGGAAGGTGAGATTAAACTTTTGATTTTAAAGCTTAAGAAATATAATTTTTCAAGAAACCTTATCATATTCCTAGCCTTACTTTAAGCCCTTTAATCTCATTATTGACGAGGAAGAATAATTATCTTAGAACTTTTGGATTCTGGCCCACGTCAGTCACTTTGTTGGACTGCGTATCCATTTCCACCTTACCATAATTCAGATCCTTTGTCTGGGATAGATGTAGGCCTTCTGCTACAAGATAGAACATCGTCTTCATAATTCTCATCTTGTCCCAGCTGACATCCTCAACCTCTCGTGGCCGCTTGTTTCCACCAATCTTGGGAATAGTGACTGCAACTCTTCCTTGATCCTTAGCCGTACCAGCATGACTATCAGCAGTATCTTGAAACTTCATATCCAGAGATCCCTCATTTGATGGAGACAAATTTATAACTATCATCAAAGAGAGAGCCAAAACTAGGATTAGATTTGAAAGCACGGTTGTTTACAGAGACAGTGTTTGAACTATTAACAAAACTGTCAACAAAATTGGTTTCAACAAGAAAATCACAGCCAGATTTGGGACTATATATGTTAGCAAACATCTTTCGAGCACTAATACAACTCTTGTCTTAAGATTGTTGGAAAACAATGGATGTATGAGAATAGTAACTAACTATTACAAGTGCTTCGAAAGGGTAAACAGTAAGGATTACAACATCGACAAGTTTGTAGTAGATAATGATTGTGTCAACAACAAGCTTTTGAGATCTTGATCTTCGTTCTTGAATCAGTCTTGGAGTCTTGGATCTTTGTTCCAACTGCCGAACGCTTTTTTTGGATTCTTAATAACCTAAAACCAAGAGATACTAAATCCTACTTGTTATAAATGTGATGAGTCGAGTGTTAGCACTCTGTCCTTAAGACAAGATTGCCCCGTATATATCCTTTTACGTTAATAGGAAATTGTCTCCCAAGATAAAATAACATCAAACAAATGAGTAAAGGAAACTCAAGTGTTTACTAAAAGAAGAACTTTGAGTTTGAAAGAAGAAGAAGAAAAGAAGAAGAAGGAGGAGGAGGAGGAGCAGAAGAAGAAGAAGAAGAAGAATGAGAAGAAGAAGAAGAAGAAGAAGAAGAAGAAGGATAACAAGAAGGAGGAAGAAGAAGGAGGAAGAAGAAGAGGAAGAAGAAGAAAATCTGAGTGTAAGTGTGAACTTCAAGTGATGAACAATTGATCCAAAGCCTCAATTTATAGTAGTGTAAGAAGGCCTCTTCAAGTGCCCATGTAATGGTCATTTAAGTGTCATGTAATGGTCACTTAATTCACCAATTAATGCAGCCAAATAATGGCTGAAATATGGAGAAAAAACTGACATTTGAATGATCCAAAACGTCCCCATAATCAGCCAAGCTTTTGGACTTCCGTCGCACAGACACTGCCTCGGAAGTGCTGCGGCTCAGCCGTTGGGCGCCGTAGCGCCCTGGCTCTGCGGTGACGCTGCAACCCTTTTTCTGACCTCTTTCAATCTTACACTTCGCACACTTCTTCCTTCATTTACCAACGTGGAACACTCGTCGTTTAACCAACAATTGTCTATCATTCTATGTCTCAAACATTTTACTTACGTACCAATATCTCTTTCACTAATGAAATTTACGATATTTGCACTACGAGTACACGTGTGTGGATACGACGTTTCCGACGTGCGGGGCCCCAATTGTTCGAGTTATAAATAACGGAATAAACTTAATTCCACATTAGTAAATTTTCAATAAGTAATGGATACTATTTATTGGATTGCTCCATTGGTTAAGGACATCGTTACATATGTGTGGCTAAAGATTAGCAAAAATGTTGCTCCTATTTTTGGTTCTCTCATTGTTGCATCGTAATGTTTACACCTTTCTTGAGATTTCTAGGCTCTTAATTATTCCCATGTTTAATTAATATTCAAACAAAAGATATATAGTACTAGTGAAAAGAATGATATCTACAATAATAAGTCATAAATAGCTCTGTCACAAATAGTATTTATTCTACGTGGACTATAGATAATTGAGTTTAAGTTATATATATGATCAGTGTAAAAATATGTTTTAAAAGGTTACTTAAATGATATAAACTTGTAAATCTTTTTAAAATATAAGTTGGTAATCTTGAAAATAACAGATAATTAAGATGATATATTGGTGTAAACTTACACTTATGGCAACAGTCAGAGTGAGGCTGAAATTAACAAATAAAGTTTACAGGAAAGGAAGTAGATAGAATAATTTTAAAAAGGGCAATTTGGTGCAAAAAGCAATCCGCGGTCACACAGTGTTCTAGAAAGGACCGTACCCTAGAAGTGTAATATAGGCAGCATTTTCTAATACTAGAGGCAGATCCATGATTTGAAGTTTATGAATTCCTATAATAATGTCAAGTTAGCATACAATAATGTTACACCCCGTAGTTCAGGTCCTGCTTATGGGGACGTACGAAAGGAGTTAAGATTTAAATTTTGACGGAATGTTTCAGATGGGTTTTTAGTCAACTTTGAGGCGGTGTATGTCCAGTTACATTGAGAGTTCCTAGGTGTTTCAAAGGCCTAGTACGTAGTTCGTTGAGTCTAGTTCCCAACGCAACCAACCGTTCGTCGATAGGACATCGGAGTAGAAAGTTATGGAAGTTACAAGTTCAGTGCGCAGTCGGACAAAAAAATATTTCGGTCAGGGGCCACAGGGCCGCGGCGCCGGATGTAGGGCCGCGGCCCCAAATGTTTTGAATGTTCACTGAAGTTGAAGTGCCGCGGCCGAAGCGAGCGTGGCGCGAAAGTTCCGAGTTGGCAGAGGTTTTGCGCTGGCCGCTGCGAGGCGGCAGCGGGTTCTGCGGTGGGTGGAAAAATCTGAACCGTTTTGTTTTAAAAAAGGCCATGGGAGGGTGACAAGTGTACCCCCCCCCATCTGATTTTGCATGTCCTATTTATTGACCAAGTCTTGAAGACTTGGTCATTCTTCAAGCTCTTCTCTCTCTCTAAAATTAAAAGCTCTCCCTTCTCTCTAGAAAATCAAGAGGAAATCAAGGCTTGAGAAAAATCTGAAAAAGGTGGCAAGAAGGAAACTTGTTGGCAAGCTTGTAGGAACTTTTGTGGTGGTGATTGTGGAAAGGAGGCTAGTGAATTTGTTGGATTAATTTGGCTAAAGCTCTAAGGTAACAATTCCTTCTCTTTTTGCTAGTTTATGGTGTTGCATGTGAAGAATAAAGAACTTGTAGTGGTAAATATCGCTCTTAGATAAATTTCATGTAAGAAATATGATTTGGATTTGAATGGATTAAATAAGGTTAGGAGGTGAACATGTTGTAGCCAAAATACCACCTTTAACTTATTGATTTAGTTAATATGCATTGTGGGGCAGAATTTTACACATCCAAGATTAGGTGTGTAATCCCCTTTGTATTGATTGGATTGTTGGGCCTTAAAAGTGGCGTTTGGATGTTAAATTCGGCCTTGAAAGAGGTGGCAAAGTATGTAGAAACAAAGGAAATGCTGCCCGATTTTTCCGTAGAATTTAGTGACTTTGCACTTGGAATATTCTACGTTGAAGCTAGAGGTTAATAAATGTATTATGGTCATTATATGTTGATGTACTACGTGCGGTATATTGGACTTAGCGAGTGGATTGACCCGAAGAGGTATGTGGAACTTTCCTACCTCTTGAGCATGAATAGTTGCATCTATGTAGTACGGTAGACGTACAAGGCTTTGATATCCCTTACTTGTTTTAATGATGTCTTAAGTTTCAAAGTCAAGGGACTTGAAGTGTTTTAAGTATGTGATACTTGTTTCGTTTTAAAAGTATAAGTCCCTTGTATATAGGGAAATGTATTTGACTAATGTATAACGTTAATATAACGACTTTATGGGAAGTTGGTTGTATTGGCTTTATGGAAGGTTAACAAAGAAAGATCTACTCTAACTAAAATAAGTACGGATAAACGATTTGAAATTGTGAAAGACAAATTGATTTTTAGGCTTTAATTGCCTAAGGTTTTAAAAGAAATGAAGTCACTTGATTTAGAAGCCTATTATATATCCAAAAGGAAACGTGACTTGTCTTGAAAAGTAGTCGTGACTTGATACTACGGTTATTAGTATCTTGGGAGTTTTACATAAAAATGAGTCATTTCTTAAAAGGTTAGAGGTACGTGGTACATGGGTTGAATTCCCGGATTTTCTCTTTAATGACATGTTGGTGCCTTAAGTAAACTAAAATGAGAGGATATACTAATAATGTTAATAAGAAGTTAGGGGATATTCTTAACTTGCTTACGTTATGATATGCCGGTAGCGCTTATGTTATGTATGATAGCCGGTTGTGCTGGGTTATGTATTATTATTATTATTACTACTTATGCCATGGATTTACTACCCATGATGCGAGTGCGGCGCTTGTACTCATGCGGGCCCACCGGGTCCATGCGGGTGAAATAGTCTCATGCGGGTGAAATAGTCCCATGCGAGGCGGATGACCTCATGCGGGTGAAATAGTCCCATGCGGGTGAAATAGTTCCATGCGAGGTGGATGACCTCATGCGGGTCCACAGGATCTATGCGGGTGAAATAGTCCCAGGAGTAGGATTGCTTAATGATACTACGGGCGAGAGACCCTGTTTTGATCACGAGCCTCCTATTTTTTATGCAGTAAAGATTATACTTGTTACTCTCATTGTTAGTAAGACACAGTGCAATGTAATTTGATTTTCACCTATGACTCCAGCTTATTTTAGACTTATGATATTATTAAAGTATTTTCCAGTTTTACATACTTGGTACATATTGTGTACTGACCCCCTTCCTCGGGGGCTGCGTTCATGCCGCAGGTAGGGGTAAGCATGTGGTGGATCCTCATTCTTAGGATCTTTGCTCAGGTGTCAGAAGCTCCATTTCTCCGGAGGCTCGACTTTTGGTACGGTTCTCCCTGGTGTTGTAGATGTTTTGTACATTCAGGGGTATGACGGGGCCCTGTCCCGTCATAGTGATTACACATTCTTAGAGGTCTGTAGTCCTGTTATAAATTGGGTTGTTATGGATGTAACGGTTCAGTTTTTGTTATATTTAGAGATATCCATTTTGGGTTAGCCTGCTTATATTCTATATGGGTTCTTGTTGTGAGTTTATTTTTCCGCTGGTTTTCTCTGACGTTGTATCACAAGGGTGCCCGGGGTAAGGCACCAGTCACGGGTCCGTGGTCGGGTCGTGACAAAAGTGGTATCAGAGCAGTTAATCCTCGAAAAGGGTCTACAGGCCGTATCTAGTAGAGTCTTGATTATTGGTGTGTTGTGCACCACATCTATAATCAGGACGCTACAGGATATTTAGGATTGGTTTCCATTCTTTCACTCTAAGATCGTGCAATAGAGCTGTGTTATAGGTTGAACTTCATCTGACATATTTTTATGTATCAGCTATGCCTCCACGCAAGGCAACCGGCCCGAAGAAGCAAAGCGGTGAGGCGCTAGTAGGACATAGAGGGTTACGAGGGCACAGACCCAGTCTTTACCTGAGATGATGTTTCGGACGGCGAGTTCCACGACGTCGCCACCCCAGCGAGGTTGAGGCGGCAGCGGCGCTCACGAGACGCGTGGCGAGCCTCGATTACGGCTGGAAGCGAGAGGAGATGAGTTACAAGAGATGGCGATTATGCTTGAGATCGTGGCAAAGCGGGAGGGCGAGGCAGGCGGCGGTTCGGTTGTACCGTAGTCCACCCAGCATCGATAGCGAGACCGGGACTTTTGAGTTGCAGCCACGAGTTCTATGGGTGAGGCACGAGGATGATCCTCGGGAGTTTATCAAGCGATTCTGACGGATCACGAGTGATCGGGGCCTCGGAGGCAGTCGGTATTATTGGGTTCACATCGGTGCGGGATCTGCGGTTGGTAGTATGATTCATGGGAACTATCTCGGGAGCATGCGCTTCCGGTGTTTGGGGCAGTTCTCGAGGCGTTCATAGCCATTTCTTGCCTCCGTAGATGAGAGAGCTCGGGCGATAGATTTCGGCGTTGAGGCGGAGCGGGCGGGCGATCCGGTGTCTGGCGTAGAGTTTGACTTCGTTGGCTCGGTATGTACTCGCTTTGGTAGCGAACATGGAGGACATGGTGCACCGCTATGTCACGAGGCTCGATGATTACCTAGCGAGAGTTGCGGGAGTAGCTCTTGGCCGGGCATGGACATTGCGCATGCGAGCTTATGCGCGCAGGTGTGAGCGTGGTAAGGCGGATTGATAGTTATCAGCGAGAAGAGGGCGAGATAGCGAGGTCCTCTGGTAGTTTTCGAGGTAGACAACCTCGGCCGAGACGGATTTGCACCTCGGCCGATTCAGGCGCTCATCTACCATCTTCGGACGTCACGAGGTATTGAGGCGGGGCGAGTTCCGGGCTTGGGTTACGGAGGACGAGTTCGGTCGAGATGAGGCCACCTATACCTCGGTGTGGTCGATGTGGCGATTGCCATTATAGAAGTGTCGTGTTCCTCCGGGAGCTTATTACTCTTGTAGCGGCGAGGCCATTTGAGAAGATTGTCAGAGCGAGGCGGCGGGAATGTTATGGTTCGTGCGATAGGTCGATTCTTTGGATCTTCGTCTTGGTGGCGATCGCCCGGAGGCGAGTGTTCACGGACCAGCGGTGCGGCGAAGTCGTGGTAGGGTCCGGTTCAGTGGTCCTCGAGAACGCATTTATGCTATGTCGGTAAGCGGGACGGGGCGTCACGGATGTCGTCGGTACATTATTGGTTTCATGTTGTGATGTATATGCTTTGATAGATCCAGTTCTACCTTGTCCTATATATCTCCTCATATTCTTTGGTAGAATAGGGATAGAGCCAGAGTCCATAAAACCTTTTGAGGTGGCTACGCGATGGGTGATTCGGTGGTAGTGGCGGGTATATAAGGCTTGCCCGGTGACTATATCTGATCGTCGGACTCTAGCGGAAACTTGATAGAGTTGGATATGGCGGACTTTGATGTGATTATGGGTATGGATTGGCTAGCGTCTTGCTATGCCAATGTGGTATGAGAGAAGTGATGCGGTTCCAATTTCTGGTGAGCCGGTTATCAGTGGAAGGGAATCTTTGCGTCGTAAGTTTATTTCTTACCTCAATGCTATTAAAATGGTGCGGAACGGGTATATCTACCATAAGGTTCGGGTATTCGATCACGAGGCGAGATACGGACCTTGATCGATTCGGTCGTTAGGGAGTTTTGACGTATTCCCGGGCGAGCTTAGGGTATCCTCACGAGAGGGAGATTGAGTTTTGCATTGATATGCCGCCAGACACTCGACAGATATCTATTCCAACCATACAGGATGACACCGGCTGAGTTGAGGGAGTTGAAAGATCAGCTGAAGGATTTGCTGTAAAAAGGCTTTATCAGGCCTAGTGTTTCCCCCTGGGGAGCGCCAGTGTTATTTGTAAAGAAAAAAGATGGGACGCTGCGTATGTGTTGATTCTGAGCGGTGAATAAGGTAACTATCAAAGCAGATACCCTTCCTAGGATTGATGATTTGTTTGACGATTCACGAGTGCAAGGTGTTTCTCCAAGATAGACTGCGATGCAGTTATCATCAGTGCGAGTTAGAGGCAGATATCCCAAAGCGCATTCGGGACCGGTATGGGCACTATGAGTTCAGGGTGATGTCTTTCGGGTTGACCAACGCCCCAGCAGTATTCATGGATTTGATGAACCGGGTGTTCAAGCCATTCTTGGATATGTTCGTTATAGTATTCATTGATGATATCCTAGTTTATTCGCGTACAGAGCAGGAACATGCAGATCATTTGAGGGTGGTATTGAGAGTCCTCCGGGACCGGCAGTTGTATGTCAAGTTCTCAAAATGCGAGTTTTGGTTGACTTCAGTGGCTTTCCTAGGGCATGTTATCGGGGCCGATGGTATTCGGGTTGTCTGACAAAGATTGAAGCGATCGAAGACTTGTCCTAGACCCACTACACCAACGGAGGTGCGCAACTTTTTGGGCCTTGCAGGTTATTATCGGAGATTTGTGGAGAAGTTTGCTTCCATCTCAGCACCTTTGACTAGGCTGACTCGAAGCGGTATATTAGGTGGGCGGATGCTTGTGAGAGAGTTTCAGATCTTGAAAGAGAAATTGGCGACCACGATTCTTACTCTTCCAGAGGGTTTAGACGGATATGTGGTTTATTGTGATGCGTCGGGTGTCGGGCTTGGGTGCGTACTGATGCAGCACGACAAAGTTATAGCTTACGCATCTCGACAACTTAGGAAACATGAGAAGAATTACCCCACACATGACTTAGAGTTGGCAGCAGTGATTCATGCCTTGAAGATCTGGAGACATTATTTATATGGAGTTCATGTGGATATTTACACAGACCACAAGAGCCTCAGGTATATCTTGACGGAGGAGTGAACTTGCGGCAGAGACGGTGGTTGGAACTACTTAAGGACTATGATGTTGACATCCTATACCACCCTGGGAAGGCCAATGTAGTTGCAGACTCCCTTAGTCGCAGATCGATGGGTAGTCTGTCAAGTGTGCAGCCAGAGAAGAGGGATATGGTCCGCGAGTTACATCAGCTAGCGAGCCTTGGGGTTCGTTTGGTTGGTTCTGATAGTAGTGGAGTTCAGATTCGAGAGGTTGTCGAGTCTTCCATCGTCGAGGAGGTGAAGAGGCGACAGTATGAGGATCCGATTATGGTACAGTATCGAGATACGGCTCTTCGGGAAGAGAAAAGTCTATTTGAGGTAGCACCTGATGGGGTGCTAAGGTTTGGCGAGTTATGTGTACGATGAGGCAGGACCGTCGGCGTGCAGGGAGGCACTGCGGTGCTCGTTACTCTATTCACCCGGGGTCGACTTAGATGTACCATGACCTCAGGTGTATATATTGGTGGGATGGCCTGAAGAGGGACGTTGCGGAGTTTGTGGCGCGATGCGGAATTGTCGGCCAGTCGAGTTGAGCACGAAGCCGGTGGGCTATTGCATGCTATTGATCTTCCGACTTGGAAGTGGGAGGTGGTAAATATGGATTTTATTACAGGGTTACCTCACACTCAGAGAAGCATGATTCCATCCGGTTATTGTCGGCGGTGTGAAATCAGCCCATTTTCTTCGATCGGGACGACTTTTTGCCGAGATTATGCTAGGCGTATATCGAGAGATTGTGAGGCGCACGGAGTTCCTATATCGATTATTTCGCATGAGGATCCCGATTCACGGCTAACCGGAGGTCTTTCGAGAAGGATTAGGGACAGTGAGTCTCGATCTTGCGTTTCATTCTCGGTCGGCGGACGGGCGAGCGCTATCCGAACAACGAGGATATCTTTGCGGGCTGTGTTATCGATTCGAGGGTTGCTTGGAGGATCATTTACCTCTGGTGGAGTTTGCATATAATAACAGCTACCATTCTAGTATCCAGATGGCGCCTTATGAGGCCTTATACGGGAGGAATGCAGTCACCGATAAATTTGGTTTGAGGTAGGAGAAGTTCGATTAGTCGGGCGGACTTGATTGTGAGCGAGAGGATAAGGTGAAGCTTATACAGGAACGGTTATTGTCAGCTCAGAGTCGACAGAAGTCGTATGCAGATCATCGGCGTCGACACTTGGAGTTTAGGTGAATGATTGGGTCTTCCTGAAGGTATCACCCATGAAGGGCGTGATGAGATTTGGGAAGAAAGGGAAACTTAGCCCAAGGTACATTGGGCCTTATCAGATTGTTCGTAGCGTAGGCAAGGTTGCCTATGAGTTGGATCTGCCGTCCGATCTGGAGGTAGTACATCCAGTTTTTCATGTATCTATGTTGCGGAAATGTATTGGAGATCCATCTAGAGTACACCCGATTTGTGATGTCCAGGTGACAGAGGGGTTATCATATGAGGAAAGTCCCATAGCGATACTCGATCGTCAGGTTAGGCGACTACCGACAAAGGATGTGGCTTCCGTCAAGGTCTTATGGCGGAACGAGAACAGGGAAGAAATGACGTGGGAAGCAGAGGAGGACATGATGAAGAAGTATCCTCACTTGTTCCCTACACCTCCAGGTAACCCACTTTCCTGATTGTTAATTTTTAAATTTAGCAATTATGCTTAAGTATTGTTGTGGCTATGTGGAGCGTCTTCATTTGCAAAAAGAATAGTTAAGAGGGTCTATGTCGATATTGTGATTTGAATAAGCCTAGAAGGAACATTCGGGACGAATGTTTCTAAGGGGGGGAGAATGTTACACCCCGTAGTTCAGGTCCTGCTTATGGGGACGTACGAAAGGAGTTAAGATTTAAATTTTGACGGAATGTTTCGGATGGGTTTTTAGTCAACTTTGAGGCGGTGTATGTCCAGTTACATTGAGAGTTCATAGGTGTTTCAAAGGCCTAGTACGTAGTTCGTTGAGTCTAGTTCCCAACGCAACCAACCGTTCGTCGATAGGACATCGGAGTAGAAAGTTATGGAAGTTACAAGTTCAGTGCGCAGTCGGACAGAAAAATATTTCGGTCAGGGGCCACAGGGCCGCGGCGCCGGATGCAGGGCCGCGACGCCAAATGTTCTGAATGTTCGCTGAAGTTGCAGCGCCGGAAAGCAGGGCCGCGGCGTCGGAAGTTCTAAGAGTTGGCAGAGGTTTCAGCGCCGCGGCGCCAAGGCGGGTTCTGCGAGGCTGGGTGGAAAAATCTGAACTGTTTTGTTTTAAAAAAGGCCATGGGAGGGTGACAAGTGTCCCCCCTCCCCCCCCCCCCCCCATCTGATTTTTCATGTCCTATTTATTGACCAAGTCTTGAAGACTTGGTCATTCTTCAAGCTCTTATCTCTCTAAAATTAAAAGTCATCCTTCTCTAGAAAATCAAGAGGAAATCAAGGCTTGAGAAAAATCTGAAAAAGGTGGCAAGAAGGAAACTTGTTGGCAAGCTTGTAGGAGCTTTTATGGTGGTGATTGTGGAAAGGAGGCTAGTGAATTTGTTGGATTAATTTGGCTAAAGCTCTAAGGTAACAATTCCTTCTCTTTTTGCTAGTTTATGGTGTTGCATGTGAAGAAGAAAGAACATGTAGTGGTAAATATCGCTCTTAGATAAATTGCATGTAAGAAATATGATTTGGATTTGAAGGGATTGAATAAGGTTAGGAGGTGAACATGTTGTAGCCAAAATACCACCTTTAACTTATTGATTTAGTTAATATGCATTGTGGGGCGGAATTTTACACATCCAAGATTAGGTGTGTAATCCCCTTTGTATTGATTGGATTGTTGGGCCTTAAAAGTGGCGTTTGGATGTTAAATTCGGCCTTGAAAGAGGTGGCAAAGTATGCAGAAACAAAGGAAATGCTGCCCGATTTTTCCGTAGAATTTAGTGACTTTGCACTTGGAATATTCTACGTTGAAGCTAGAGGTTAATAAACGTATTATGGTCATTATAGGTTGACGTACTACGTGCGGTATATTGGACATAGCGAGTGGATTGACCCGAAGAGGTATGTGGAACTTTCCTACCTCTTGAGCATGAATAGTTGCATCTATGTAGTACGGTAGACGTACAAGGCTTTGATATCCCTTACTTGTTTTAATGATGTCTTAAGTTTCAAAGTCAAGGGACTTGAAGTGTTTTAAGTATGTGATACTTGTTTTGTTTTAAAAGTATAAGTCTCTTGGATATAGGGAAATGTATTTGACTAATGTATAACGTTAATATAACGACTTTATGGGAAGTTGGTTGTATTGGCTTTATGGAAGGTTAACAAAGAAATATCTACTCTAAGTAAAATAAGTACGGATAAACGATTTGAAATTGTGAAAGGCAAATTGATTTTAGGCTTTAATTGCCTAAGGTTTTAAAAGAAATGAAGTCACTTGATTTAGAAGCCTATTATATTTCCAAAAGGAAACGTAACTTGTCTTGAAAAGTAGTCGTGACTTGATACTACGGTTATTAGTATCTTGGGAGTTTTACATAAAAAAGAGTCATTTCTTAAAAGGTTAGAGGTACGTGGTACATGGGTTGAATTCCCGGATTTTCTCTTTAATGACATGTTGGTGCCTTAAGTAAACTAAAATGAGAGGATATACTAATAATGTTAATAAGAAGTTAGGGGATATTCTTAACTTGCTTACGTTATGATAAGCCGGTAGCGCTTATGTTATGTATGATAGCCGATTGTGTTGGGTTATGTATTATTATTATTACTACTACTTATGTCATGGATTTGCTACCCATGATGCGAGTGCGGCGCTTGTACTCATGCGGGCCCACCGGGTCCATGCGGGTGAAATAGTCTCATGCGGGTGAAATAGTCTCATGCGAGGCGGATGACCTCATGCGGGTGAAATAGTCCTACGCGGGTGAAATAGTCCCATGCGAGGTGGATGACCTCATGCGGGTCCAAAGGACCTATGCGGGTGAAATAGTCCCAGGAGTAGGATTGCTTAATGATACTACGGGCGAGAGACCCTGTTTTGATCATGAGCCTCCTATTTTTTATGCAGTAAAGATTATACTTGTTACTCTCATTGTTAGTAAGGCACAGTGCAATGTAATTTGATTTTCACCTATGACTCCAGCTTATTTTAGACTTGTGATATTATTACAGTATTTTCCAGTTTTACATACTTGGTACATATTGTATCACGACCCTTCCTGGGCTGCGTTAAATGCCGCATGTAGGGGTAAGCAGGTGGTGGATCCTCATTATTAGGATCTTTGCTCAGGTGTCAGAAGCTCCATTTCTCCGGAGGCTCGACTTTTGGTATGGTTCTCCCTGGTGTTGTAGATGTTTTGTACATTCAGGGGTATGACGGGGCCCTGTCCCGTCATAGTGATTACACATTCTTAGAGGTCTGTAGTCCTGTTATAAATTGGGTTGTTAAGGATGTAACAGTTCAGTTTTTGTTATATTTAGAGGTAGCCATTTTGTGTTAGCCTGCTTATATTCTATATGGGTTCTTGTTGTGAGTTTATTTTTCCGCTGGTTTTCTCTGACGTTGTATCACAAGGGTACCCGGGGTAAGACACCAGTCACGGGTCCGTGGTCGGGTCGTGACAAATAACATCTAAATATTTTAATATATATACAAATATGATCCGCCACTGTCTAATACAAGTGCAATCAAACTTCTCTATAATAATATCATTTGTTTCAATACTTTTTGGGTGCTATAGTGAAATGTTGTTATAAATAATATATAATATAACATAACATGAATGATTGGTTCCATGAAAAATATGAATGTTATAGTAAATGTTGTTATAGAAGATGGTTGTTATAGTGAAATGATGTTATTATATACTTTAACATATCATGAATGATCGATTCCACCAAAAATATGAATGTTACAATAAACTGTGTTTTAGATGATGACTTTTATAGAGAGGTCTGACTATATCAATGATCGATAACACGGCTCAAACCCGTAATCAAGAATACCTTATGATTCTAGTGGGAGGAACATGGATTGAAGACTGAGAATTACAATTTGGTCTGAGGGTATGAGGCCACATGAATGACAAAACAGAGACCATAGCAGAGTTCACTATAACAACAATTTTATGCAGCTTCGTACGCCTCGAACTGTCATAGGATTCAAGCTTATAGCTTTGTAGGAAAATATGCCACTTTCTGGCTCGTTCTCTTCTGTAACTAAGTGAACTCCATATTATTGGATTTCTCTGCTGCTTTCTTGTACTCCTTTGCTGCTTTATTGTTCTATTCTGGGGCCTGTATTGATGACTATGATCATCAACAACTTCAATTTTGTTTCCTAATTCGTCGATCTGTAATTGATCCAATGGCTCGTATACATCAACCCTTCTGCTAAAACGTAGAGGCGTGTTCCTTACTGTTGATATTGGATAGGATTTTGTGACATCTGCAAAAGCACAGGACAACATCTTCAGGATGTTGCCTGCGATGTTGCGACAACATTTCTGCCAACATCTATGTAACTGTTTTGCCTATTCTTCCGACCTAAGCAGTTGAAGTTACTGCGAGTAAAAATAACCTAAGAAAGCTTGCCAGATTACTGTGCTTAAAATATGGTGAAAGACAAAGTCAAAACGTGGAGAGAAAGCAGCGAAGACCCAGTCCATAATCGTTGATGATTTTCAGGAGGAAGACTCGGTCCAAGCTGCTGCCTTTTTTTGCTCAACCTCTGCAACCATCATTGAGGATTTCAAGGGAAGCTCAACACTATAAATAGAGGAGAGCTTCAAAAGTATCGATATTCAGATATAGAGAAGAAGAACTTTCAAGAGAGCTCTCAGATTTTACCTTAGAAAGCTGGATCAACCTTTTAGCCTAAAGTTGTTTTAACAACATCTTGTCCTACATTGCAATCTCTATCTCTATTCTAGATTAAGATTATTGTTCAAGTGATTGTAATGAAGATGTTGTCTTTTATCTTTTAGATTTTGTAACTTTAGGCAAAGTCATATGCGACTTTATTTTTGTATGTAATTTCTTTTTCGTTTGTAACACTCAATTTGTAAAAAAATAATCTTTGTAATTGTATATAATTTATACAATTCTTTTGATCACTGACCATCAAGGGATATATTTATGTATACCCTTGAAAATATAAATCTTGTGTTCTTTTACTTTTTCGCTGCATTTACTCTAACAAGGTTTATTCTGTTTTATTACAATGTTGTCTCAGATGTTGACCCAACATTGAAGGTAACATCCAGTGACTGTTTTTGTTGTTCGTAGTTTTGCGATTTTAATCTTACGTTTTACGAATATGTAGCCCACGGGACCCAACAAGTGGTATCAGAGCGAACACTTGATACAATAAGTGTTTGATTCTGAATATTACGGCTATGGACTCAACTGCACAAAACGTTGGTAGACTTTTAATACTTGACGGATCTAACTATGCCTACTGGAAAATTCGACTGCGTTCGCACATCAAATCCATTGATGTTCGAGCCTGGAGATCAGTATCCGAAGGCTATGTAATCCCCAAGTACCCAGTAGACGAGGATGGTGATGTTCTCACTAAACCCGAGTCTGAATGGACCTAGGAAGAAATCAACTCAGCAAGTTTTAACGAAAAGGCCCTAAATACAATATTTGGATGGGTAGATCTCTATATGTTCAAGCTTATTCAGAATTGTACAACGGCCAAGGATGCTTGGGAAACCTTACAAACCCATTGTGAGGGAACCTCAAGTCTTCGACGTACAAAGCTTCGCATGACCTTGAGTCAATACGAGCGCTTAAGGATGGAGGAGTCTGACATAAAATCCTATTTTGAAAAGTTGATTGACATTGCTAATCAGTGTCAAGTGCTTGGATCTCCATTAACCAACACACAACTTGTGGATAAAGCTCTCAGATCTCTTCCTGAAAGATTTAATACTAATATTTGTGCTATTGAGGAGGCCCATAATCTTGCTACTATGGATCTTCACACTTTAATGAGCATCTTTCAAACATATGATATGAACATGAAGATCCAAATAGATCTATATAAAGACAAGACTTTGGCACTCCAAGGACAAACCTCCGAATCTGAAATAGAAAACGAGGAAGAAAACCTGGAGGAATTGGGGAGTGATGCAACTGTTGCCTTACTCACTCGTAGATTCAATTCTATGGTAAGAAAGATCAACAATGACCGTAGCAAAGCAAAATATAACAAGCATCAGAACCATCTCTTCAATAAGCAGCCTAATAGGTCAACTTCTGAGCAAAGTAACCGCTTTCCACTGAGGAAATCCAACTCCGACGGAACCAATTACAATCCCACACAACTAGAGAAAGTGCAATGTCATGCATGCTCGGGTTGGAGACACTTCGCTAATGAGTATGCAAACACCCTTAGGAAAATTGGTAAGGTCATGTGGGTACCCTCAGTGATGATGAGAATGAAGAGGAAGAAGAAGATCGAGAAGAAGAACAACCACATACAATGCTTGCAGCCATGTTTGAACACTCACTGTCCGACGATGAAGATGTTGTTGACAATGTTGACCCAATATCTGAAACAACATCGGAGGCCACATTGGAAATGTCTGCATCATCAGAGAGGTATGTCTACTTTGATTATTCTGATGTAAATTGTTTTAGTGGATTTATTTCTTCAACTGAGGCTGCTGATTTGGATCTAGTTGACTCGAAAGACAAAACGATAAAGGAATTACAAAATCTTTGTATAACCTTAATCACTAGATCTGAGCAACTGGACTCCAAAGTAAAATCATTGGCTCTTGAGAACTGCAACTTGAAAGGCACAATTAACTGATTAGAGGTAACACTTACCAAGAATGATCTTGAGCTTGGTAAGATTCGTACACGACTGTATACAACTGAGACCACGTTTCAAAGGCTAAACATGGGAACCTCCAAACTGGATAAAATTTTGAACTTCAGCAATCCCACAAGGACTGGGCTTGGTTATAATTCTCCCCGAAAAACCGATACTTCCAGGATCCATAGTCCAACTGAGAGGATAAAATAAGGAAAATGCTTGTAACTCTCAGAGTACTATGATTGGATCGAAGTTTGTATGTAGCTTCTGTAAAAATTCAGGACATCTCATGCCCTACTGCTACAAGCTTCAAAATTCTTCTCGCAACCTATTGCCTAAAGTGTTGTCACCAATTTTGCCCAGCAACACTGACAATATTCAAAGCAACAAGTCTGGAAGCGGAAGGAAGACAAGGTTTAAAAAGGAGTGGGTGCCCAAACTAAATCTAAAATGTAATGTGTGCATAACTGTCTTGCATACTAACATTACAAGTTCTTGGTACCTCGATAGTGCCTGCTCACGTCATATAACATGTACTAAAAGTCTCTTGAAGGAGTATGGAGCATTCAATGGAGGGTATGAGACCTTCGGAAGAGGAATTAAGAGTAAGATTATTGGTAGATAAACTTTTAATGTTCCGAATATACCAGCCTTGAAGAATGTGCTTCATGTAGAAGGTTTAGTTGCTAATCTCCTTAATAAGCCAACTATGTGATGGCAATCTAGAGGTGAAATTCAACAAATTTGGATACAAAGTTACAGATTCTGCAAACAAGTGTGTCATGTTAGGAACCCGAACCGGAGATAACTGCTATCTAGTAGGTAGAGAAGAGGTTTGCAACTCTGCAAAGGTAGGTGACTTGACACTTTGACACCAGAAGTTGGGACATGTCAACTATGGCACCTTGGAGAAACTGATCTCATTTGAGGCTGTTAAAGGCATTCCCAGACTGGATACAAAAGATAAAACACTTGTGAGGATTGTTTGAAGGGAAAGCAGACCCGAGTCTCTCACAATGTTGTCCAACATGACGGACAACATTCAGGTACATCTCATTATTTCCAATTATTGCATATGGGTCCAATTGAGGTAGATATCCTAGGAGGAATGAGATACTCTTATGTGATAGTTGATGATTTTCCAGATTTACTTGGATATATTTTTTAAAGAAAAAATCACAAACCTTTGAGATGTTTAAAACTTTACTCTAGAATTGGGAATTTATTTTGTTCCTCAATTTTCAGAATAAGATCTGAACATGGAAAGAAATTTGAAAATCAGACCTTTGCAAAATTTTGTGAAAAGAAAGGCATATTCCATGAATTTTCGGCACCAAAAACACCTCAACAAAATGGGGTTGCCGAGAGAAAGAATAGAACTTTACAGGAAATGGCAAGAGTAATGTTGAGTTCTAACAAATTATCAAAGAGGTTTTGGGCTGAAGCATTGAACACAGCATGTCACAGAAGTAATAGAGTCTACTTTCGGCCAGGGACCAAAATGACGCCCTATGAACTGTTAAATGGAAAGAAACCTACAGTGAGGTATTTCCATGTCTTTGGGTGTGTGTGCTATATTCTTAATGACAGGGATAAACTGGCCAAGTTCGACTCCAAGAGCGACAAGGGGATATTTGTCGGCTACTCTCAGAATAGTCATGCTTATCGGATATACAACCTTCGGACAAAGACTATTCAGGAGTCTGTCAATGTGATTTTTGATGATCTGCTGGACATATCTGGAAGATCTTCAGAAAACAACATTGTGGTTGCAGTAGAAGAGGAGCAAATCACTGAAGCATCAAATGTTGACCCAACACCAGAAGTCACATCTGAACCTCAAGAAGAGAACACCGAGGAAGATGTCGAGGAGGAATCTGCTACTGAGCTGAATGATCAAGTAAGAAGAGACCATCCATTGAGGATTAGGAGGAACCATTCACCCAACCTAGTGATAGGGGGAGTTTTTTAGCAGAGGCGAACGAGGGAGAAAGAACCGGTCAATTACCGAGAGATGGTAAGGTATGTGTGCATGTCCACCATATACCAACAGGTTAGTCTTTCTTGTTTTACATCTACATTGGAACCTAAGAATATTGGGGAAGCATTGAAAGATAATTTTTGGATACAAGCTATGCAAGAAGAGCTGGAGCAGTTTACTCGAAATGAGGTTTGGGATTTGGTACCACGACCCAACAACACTAATGTTATTGGGACTAAGTGGATATTCAAAAACAAATCAGATGAGTTAGGTCAGATTGTAAGGAACAAACCTCGACTTGTTGCTCAAGGATATACACAAGTTGAAAGTATCGACTATGACGAGACCTTTGCGCTTGTGGCTAGACTTGAATCAATAAGATTACTTCTTGCCATTGCTTGTTATCTAAAAATTACCTTGCACCAAATGGACGTTAAAGGTGCCTAAGGAAGTATACGTTGAACAACCAAAAGGATTCGAAGATCCTCACCATCCACAACATGTATACAAGCTCAAGAAAGATTTTATGGGTTAAAACAGGCACCACGTGCATGGTATGGTCGCTTGACTAACTTTCTTATTGATTTTGGTTTTATCTGTGGAGAAGTTGACAGAACTTTATTCATAAAGAGACACGAAGTAGATGTAATCATAGCTCAAATCTATGTTGATGACATTGTCTTTGGCTCGACTAAAGAATCCCTCTTGAAGTCATTTGTCGAAGCTATGTCGACAACATTTGAAATGAGCATGCTTGGAGAACTAACATTTCTCTTAGACTTGCAGATTAAACAGGTTAAAGAAGGTATTTTTGTATCCCAGAGCAAGTATGCCAAGAATCTTGTTAGGAAGTTTGGTCTGAAAAACGCTAAACACATGAAGACGCCAATAGACTCTACGCAACAGGTTTATAAAGACAATATTGGACAAGATGTTGACCCAACATTATACCAATCTATGATAGAGAGCCTTTTATACCTTACTGCCAGTCGCCCGGATATCATGTTTAGTGTGTGTGTTTGCGCCAGGTTCCAAGCCAGTCCCAAGGTATCTCATCTTAATGTCGTGAAACGTATCATACTTATATAGCCGGTACAAGTGACTTGGGAATTTGGTACTCTAGAGACACTAATCCTAATCTAATACGGTATAGTGACTCAGATTGAGCCGGTGATGTCGACGATAGGAAAAACACTAGTGGTGGTTGTTTTTATCTTGGCAACAATATAGTCTCATGGTACAGTCGTAAACAAAATTGCGTGTCACTTTTGACTGCCGAATCCGAATATGTGGCAGCAGGAAGTTGTTGTGCTCAACTTATTTGGTTATGACATATGCTTGATGATTATG
Organism: Przewalskia tangutica; assembly: GCA_029844215.1. NCBI lineage: Eukaryota > Viridiplantae > Streptophyta > Magnoliopsida > Solanales > Solanaceae > Przewalskia > Przewalskia tangutica. The sequence goes on along the minus strand of CM056718.1, from coordinate 133,821,095 downwards.
ACATATCTAATAACGCTATGATTTTGTACTGTGATAATCTGAGTTCTATTAATATTTCCAAAAATCATGTTCAACATTCACGTACAAAACACATTGACATAAGGCATCATGTTTTAAGAGACTTAGTGGAAAAACAACTAATTCAAATCGAACATGTTGATACTCTTTCGCAACTAGCTGATATTTTTACCACACCCTTAGATCATGAGAAATTTTCTATCTTGAAGAAATCTCTTGGTCTCTGTTAATACTGAAAATAAGACAGGCAAGGTAGATGTTGTCCTAAATGTTGACCTAACATTCTGGGTAACATTTACCGTTTGGGTCAGTGTACAAGATATAGGTTGTAAGTAATGTTGCACAATTTTTTCAAAGAATCAAGCTTGACTTCACAAGGACAAGGTTTGAATGTGATACAGTTCTCTGCGATGATGCATATCATAAAAAAGGAGTATCATAAGAAGGCGAAGCCTCAACTAAAGATTTGGTTTTATACAAAAAGAGCAAAACTCTGAGTTTGGTACCGTTCCTATTCTATAGGAGTACCATGTGCTTCAAGAAGGTTGAAAACTCCTTGATATTTTTTTTATCCATATGTGTTCAACTATGTTGATTAAGGACAATGATAAAATGTCACATCTGTCCAGTGATCAGTCTCATAGGGAACATATACGGAAAACCATTTGTCAAATCAGAAAATCCTTGAAGTCTCAAAATGCTTGTGAAAACTTGGAAATGTTTCCAACATCGTTCACAACATCGTGTTCCAGTACATTGGTTGATCTTGTTTATCTTATTTTTGTTCATGGTTCTAATAGGTAACAAGTCTCTGTAAATAACGAAAATCCAAAAATAAGGAGGACCGTTTCTTTTAAATTTTGAAAATGTCTTGTGTCATGTAAAAACTTTTGTTTTGGGTATGTGAAGAGTTCAAATATTTTCCACTACCTAAATTTAAGGAAAAGAGTTTGAGTGTAAATTGAAGATTGTCATGATTAAAATCCCCATTATTGCGTCTGTCTTGTCACATCAGTCAGCCACCAAATCGAACCATCAAATGGCAGCCCAAACATCACCGCCAGATTTTCAAAACATTTCAAATACGCCCAACTCTTCAAAACCCTCTTCCATGTCCATATCCCCTAAATCTTTTCAATCTTCCAAATCAAAAGAGTATTCTCCTATGTCAACAAGTCCACCAAACATCACAAAATGTATAAACATTACAAAGCCATCAATGAAGAAAAACCTTCTGAGAAAGACGCAAGTGTAGCCCTGATATTTCTGGGTTCCGATGAGCCATTAAATGTGTGTTACCCTGGAGATTCGGAGAACCCAATAGATGTTGATACAACATCTGATTTTACAAACCTTGCGTCAAGAGGATCACAGTCAACAATACCGACGAGAAGGTCGAAAAGGGTGTTTGAAAGCAGATTCGGTGAAGAGCAAACTGCCAAAAGGACCAGGGCATAATCGACTTTCTCTGGTAAAGATTCGGTGAAGAGAAAACTGCCACCAGCACTGATTCAGACTTCAATCTACTTAAAAGTCCGACAGCTTCAGACGCCAGTCCAACCAAAGCCGAGAAGGAAGGAGAAGAGGAAATGTCTGACGACACTCCTCTAAGGAACTTCATGCCCAAGAGAGTGCGAAGAACATACTGGAACCTAGGTGTCACGACCCGACCCCGGGACCGCGACTAGTACCCTACCGGGGTACCCTGTCAGGTATACATCAGAGAATAGCAGCGGAACATACATAACACATAACTTATAAAAAGGGTAAACATCACTGGCCAGCCGATAAGGCTGCCTTCCATAAAACATACTTAACCAAAAGTATAAAAGTACAACTTGTTCTTATAGCCCAAAACATATATGTGACCACAGACCTCTAAGAATAACAACTGTGGCGGGACAGGGCCCCGTCATACCCCTGAATGTACAAAATACCTATAGCATCGGGGAATATCCGTACCAATAAACAAGCCTCGGAGAACGGAGCTTCGACACGGAGCGGTGATCCTAAGAATGAGGATCCACAACTACTTACCACCTGCGGCATGAACGCAGCCCCAGGAAAGTCGATTACACAATATGTACCAAGTATGTAAAGTCGGAAAAATCGTAATAATGATATCATAAGTCTAAAAGTAACCGAGTCATGGAAGACAAACAAAATACCTTTTCGTGTCTTACTAACAATGAGAGTGACAAGTGTATATAATCTTTGCATAAAATAGGGGCCTCATGATCAAAGCAGGTGCCTCGCCCGTAGTATCAATAAGCACCCCTACTCTTGGGACTATTTCACCCGCATAGGTCCTGTGGACCCGCATGAGGTATTCCTCGCATAGGCTGTACCCGCCCGCATGGGACTATTTCACCCGCATAAGCCCATAAGGACTCGCATGAGGTATTCCTCGCATCGTGGGTAGCAAATCCACGGAACAGGTGGTATAACGATCTTGGGGACTTACCCCTCAGATATACTCTTACCCTGAAGCAGATGGTATAACGATCTTGGGGCTTACCCCTCAGATATACTCTTACACTGAAGCAGATGGTATAACGATCTTGGGGCTTGCCCCTCAGATATACTCTTACACTGAAGAAGGTGGTATGACGATCTTGGGGCTTGCCCCTCAGACATACTCTTACCCTGGAGTAGGTGGTATAACGATCTTGGGGATTTCCCCTCAGATATACTCTTACCCTAGCTCAAACTGTCATCATATCATAATCATAAATAAGTTAAGAAAACTTATAACTTCTTATTAGTCTTGTTCATATACCCTCTCATTTTAGTTTACTTAAGGCACTTAATCATATCTTTAATAAAAGAAAACCGGGAATTTAACCCAAGTACTACATACTTCAACTCTTTTAAAAGTGACTCTTTTTCATACATAAAACCTTTGGGCAATTGATGCCTTAAAATCGATTTGCCTTCCATAAATCAAATCATTTGTCCTTACTTGTCTTACTTAGAGTAAACCTCTTCTCATTAATCTTTTATAAAGCTAATAAACCAACTTCCCATAAAGTTGTTATATTAACCCTTCACTTTAGTAAAATTTCACTTTTCCCCTAACCAAGGGACTTATACATTCTTAAAACGAAACAAGTCTTTATATACTTAAAATAAGTAAGAATACCAAATCTTGTACGTCTACCGTACTACATAGTTACATCTATTCATGCTCAAGAGATAGGAAAGCTCCACATACCTCTTCGGTCAATCCACTTGCTAAGTCCAACTACCGCAAGTAATATGTCAACCTATAATAACCATAGTGCGTTTATTAACCTATAATTTCAATGTAGAAATAATCTAAGTTCAAAGCCCCTAATTCTATGGAAAATTGGGCAGCATTTCCTTTGTTTCTACATACTTTGCCACCTTTCTCAAGGCGGAATTCAACGTCCAAATGTCACACTTAAGGCTCAACAATCCAAACATATCAAATGGGATTACACACCTAAACTTGGGTGTGTAAAATTCTGCCCCAAAAGGTACAACAATTCATTTAACAATTCTAAAGTAGTTTTTAGGCTACAACATGCTCATAATATCTTTTTAGCCAATTCTTTCATATCCAAACCACATTTCTTACATGCAAGGATTCTAAGTGCATTATTTACTACTACACATCCCTTCTTCTTCACATGCAACATTAATAACTAAACCACAAGGGAAGAAATGTTACCTTAAAGCCTTAGCCAAACTTATTCCAACAACTTTGCTAGCCTCATTTTCAAGAACACCACCACACTAACACCCACAAGCTAGCCACAAGCTTCCTTCTTGTTCTTAACTTTTCAGATTTTTCTTAGGCTTTGAATTCCCCTTGGAATTTTAGAGAGAAGTGAGAGCTAATTTAGAGAGAGAGAGAGATTGAAAGATGACCAAGTCTTGAAGACTTGGTCAATATAAGGCATGCAAGAAAATCAGATGGGGGGGGGGGACACTTGTCACCCTCCCATGGCCTTTTTAAAATAGAAAATCAGATTTTCCTAAGTTTTCCGCTGGAATCCGCGCTTGGCGCGCGGCCAGCGTCGGCGCGCCGCGACGCTGAAACCTCTGCGGACTCTCGGAACTTCCGGCGCCGCGGCCCTGCTGTCCTGGCACCGCGGAGCTGCAACTTCAGCGACCCCTCAGTACTTCCGGCGCCGCGGCCCTGCATCCGGCGCCGCGGCCCTGTCGCCTTTGCCTGAAACGCATTTTTGTCCGTCTGCGCACTGAACTTGTAACTCCCATAACTTCCTACTCCGACGTCCTATCGACGAACGGTTGGTTGCGTTGGAAACTAGACTCAACGAACTACGTCTTAGGCCTTTGAAACACTTAGGAACTCTCAATGTACCTGGTCATAACCCGCCTCAAAGTTGAATAAAAACCCGTCCGGAACAATCCGTCAACCTATCCTTTGAAAATTTTAAGTCTTACATGCTTTCGTACACTCTCATACGTAGAGTCCGAACTACGGGGTATAACATTCTCCCCCCCTTAGAAACATTCGTCCCGAATGTTTCTTCTAGGCTTACTCAAATCACAATATCGACATAGACCCTCTTAACTATTCTTTTGCAAATAAAGAAGCTCCACGAGCCACAACATACTTAAACGTAAATGCTAAATCAAAACTAACAAGCAGGAAAGTGGGTTACCTAGAGGTATAGGAAATAGGTGAGGGTACTTCTTCATCATGTCATCCTCTGCTTCCCACGTCATTTCCTCCCTGTTCTCGTTCCGCCATAAGACCTTGACGGAAGCCACGTCTTTCGTCTGAAGTCGTCTAACCTGACGATCGAGTATCGCTATGGGACTATCCTCATACGATAACTCCTCTGTCACTTGGACATCATGAACCGGGTGCACTCTAGATGGGTCTCCAATACATTTCCGCAACATGGACACATGGAAAACTGGATGTACCGCCTCCAAATAGGACGACAGATCTAACTCATAGGCAACCCTGTCTACCCTACGGACAATCTGATATGGCCCAATGTACCTTGGGCTAAGTTTCCCTTTCTTCCCAAACCTCATCACGCCCTTCATGGGCGATATCTTTAGGAAAACCCAATCATCTATCTCAAATTCCAAGTGTCGACGCCGATGATCTGCATACGACTTCTGCCGACTCTGAGCTGCCAACAACCGCTCCTGGATAAGCTTCACCTTATCCACTGCCTGCTGAACCAAATCTGGCCCGACTAACTGCACTTCTCCCACTTCAAACCAACCTATCGGTGACCTGCACTTCCTCCCATATAAGGCCTCATAAGGCGCCATCTGGATACTATAATGGTAGCTGTTATTATATGCAAACTCCACCAGAGGTAAATGATCCTCCAAGCAACCCCTGAAATCGATAACACAGGCCCGCAGCATATCCTCAAGTGTCTGGATAGTGCGCTCGGCCTGTCCGTCGATCTGAGAATGAAACGCAGTACTGAGACTCACCTGTGTCCCTAATCCCTTCTGGAAAGACCTCCAGAAGTTAGCCGTGGCGGGCTCCTCATGCGAAATAATCGATATAGGAACTCCGTGCAGTCTCACAATCTCTCTGATATACAGTCTAGCATAATCCTCGGCCGAAAAAGTCGTCCTGACTGGAAGAAAATGGGCTGATTTCGTCAGCCTGTCGACAATAACCCAGATGGAATCATGCTTCCTCTGAGTGTGAGGTAACCCTGTAATAAAATCCATATTTACCACCTCCCACTTCCAAGTCGGAAGATCAATAGCCTGCAATAGCCCACCGGGCTTCTGGTGCTCAACCTTGACCTGCTGACAATTCGGGCACTGCGCCACAAACTCCGCAACGTCCCTCTTCAGGCCATCCCACCAATATATACACCTGAGGTCATGGTACATCTAAGTCGACCCCGGGTGAATAGAGTAACGAGCACTGTGTGCCTCCCCCAGAATCTGCTGACGAAGTCCTGCCTCATCGGGTACACATAACCTGCCCTCAAACCTTAGCACCCCATCAGGTGCTACCTCAAATAGACTCTTCTCTTCCCGAAGAGTCGTATCTCGGTACCGTACCATAATCGGATCCTCATACTGTCGCCTCTTCACCTCCTCGACGATGGAAGACTCGGCAACCTCTCGAATTCCGTCACTATCAGAATCAACCAAACGAACCCCAAGGCTCGCTAGCTGATGTAACTCTCGGACCATATCTCTTTTCTCCTGTCAGACATCGCAGACGGACTACCCATCGACCGCGACTAAGGGCATCTGCAACTACATTGGCCTTCCCGGGTGGTGCGAATATCAACATCGTAATCCTTAAGTAGCTCCAACCACCGTCTCTGTCGCAAGTTCAGCTCCCTCTGGCTGAAGATATACTGGAGACTCTTGTGGTCTGTGTAAATGTCCACATGAACTCCATATAAATAATGTCTCCAGATCTTCAAGGCATGAATCACTGCTGCCAGCTCCAAGTCATGTATGGGATAGTTCTTCTCATGCTTCCTAAGCTGTCGAGATGCATAAGCTATAACTCTGTCGTGCTGCATCAACACGCACCCAAGCCCGACACCTGACGCGTCACAATAAACCACATATCCATCTAAACCCTCTGGAAGAGTAAGAACTGGGGCGGTCGTCAATTTCTCCTTTAACAACTGGAAACTTCCCTCACAAGTATCCGTCCACCGGAACATAGCTGCCTTCTGAGTCAGCTTACTCAAAGGTGCTGAAATAGAAGCAAACTTCTCCACAAACCTCCGATAATAACCTGCAAGGCCCAAAAAGCTGCGCACCTCCGTCGGTGTAGTGGAGTGCAGGCAAGTCTTGACCGCCTCAATCTTGCTGTATCAACCGAATACCGGCCCAGATAACATGCCCTAAGAAGGCCATTTGAAGCTAACGAACTCGTGACTTCGAGAACTTGGCATACAACTGCCGGTCTCGGAGGACTCCCAATACCGTCCTCAAATGATCTGTATGCTCCTGCAATGTGCGCGAATACACCAAGATATCATCAATAAACACTATAACAAACATATCCAAGAATGGCCTGAACACCCTATTCATCAAATCCATGAATACTGCTGGGGCGTTGGTCAACCCGAAAGACATTACCCTGAACTCATAGTGCCCATACCGGGTCCTGAATGCAGTCTTTGGGATATCCGCCTCTCTAACTCGTACCTGATGGTAACCAGATCGCAGGTCTATCTTGGAAAAGCATCTCGCACCCTGCAACTGGTCAAACAAATCATCAATCCTGGGGAGGGGATATCTGTTCTTGATAGTTACCTTGTTCAGCTGCCTGTAATCAATACACATACGCAGCGTCCCATCCTTCTTCTTTACAAATAACACTGGTGCTCCCCAGGGAGAAACACTTGGCCTAATAAAGCCTTTCTCCAGCAAATCTTTCAGCTGGTCCTTCAATTCCTTCAACTCGGCAGGTGCCATCCTGTATGGCGGAATAGATATCGGTCGAGTGTCTGGCGCCAAATCAATACAAAACTCAATCTCCCTCTCGGGAGGGATACCCGGAAGCTCGTATGGGAATACGTCCGAAACTCTCTAACGGCCAATCGATCAAGGTCCGGTATCTCAGCCTCAGTGTCGAATACTCGAACCATATGATAGATGTACCCTTTCCGCACCATCTTCCTAGCCTTGAGGTAAGAAATAAACTTACCCCTCGGCGATGCAGTATTCCCCTTCCACTCGATAACCGGCTCGCCGGGAAACTGGAACCGAACTAATCTCTCTCTACAGTCGACATGGGCATAGCAAGACGCTAGCCAATCCATACCCATAATCACATCAAAGTCTGTCATATCCAACTCTATCAAGTCGGCTAGAGTCTGACGACTGTCTATAGTCACTGGGCAAGCCTTATATACCCGCTCAGCTATCACTGAATCACCTACTGGCGTAGCCACCTCAAAAGGTCTTATGGACTCGGGCTCTATCCCTATTCTACTGGCAATATGAGGAGATATATAGGACAAGGTAGAACCTGGATCTATCAAAGCATATACATCACAGCAAGAAACCAACAATGTACCTGTGACGACATCTGGCGACGCCTCGTCCCGTCTGTCGGTGGACATAGCATATACGCGGTTCGAGGACGCTAGAATCGAACCCCTACCACGACCTGCGCGCTTTGGCCGCCCATAAGTACCTCGCCTCGGCGTCGACCATCGAAGATGAAGATCCAGCAACTGACCCCGTCGGCTGAACCGTAACGCTCCCGCCGCCTGGGGCGGACAATCATTCTTCGATGGCCTGCCGCCACAAGAGTAACACGCTCCGAACCCATACGACTCGCCGGATGAGACCTACCGCATCGAACGCACTGAGAGGTAGGTGGTCTCGATTGGTGATGGTCTCTGCCTCCTTGAAAACCTGAAGTCCTGGAGCCCTGACCTGCTCCTGAATAACCCGGCTGATCAGACCTCCTGCCGGAAAACTGAGAAGGAGCACTCTGTGCTGGCTGGAATGTGGACCTAGTCTGCTGCTGAGGCTGCCCGCCTCGAAAACCGCCCTGAGACCCTGCTGTCCTGGCCCTCTTGGGCTGGCCCAAATCTAACTGATCCTGCCTCTCTCTGTCCTCAATCCCCTGCGCGTACGCCTGCATCCTGGCAATATCCATCCCTGGCTGAAGAGCCACCCCCAAGCATGCAGTAATCATATGACGGTCTAACCCCATCACATATCGATGAACCCTGTCTGCCATGTCAGCTACAATGGTGTGCGCATATCTGGCCAAGGAGTCAAACTCCAGGCTGTACTCCCTGATAGTCCTCCCGTCTTGCCTCAAGGTCAAGAATCTATCTACCCGGGCTCTCCTCATCTCAGGAGGCAAGAAGTGGTCTAGGAACGCCTCTGTGAACTCCTCCCAAACAGCTGGAAGAGCATCCTCACCTCTCGACAACACCCATGACTCAAACCAGTTCAACGCAATATCGCTGCAGAAGGTAAGCTAGTATAACAGACTCGATCTCCGATGCCTAAGCACTGCATGGTCCAGAATCGCTTCGGACAAACTCCTGCGGATCCTCCTCAAATCTCGAACCATAGAACTCGGGTGGGTGACAACCCAGGAAATCCCGAATCCGTAAACTGTCGGCTCTAGGGTTGGCTGCTCTGTCGTGCCGCCACTATCTTGGTCGATAAGAATCATTCCCCCATAATCTCTATACTCGGACCACGGTGGGGTGGAGGCTCCGTCGCGGTCTCGATGCCGCTCACGCCGAAATTGCTGAGGCGACGACGTGGAACTCGCCGCTCTAAACATCATCTTTGGTAAGGACTGGGCATGTGCCCTCGTGACTCTCCGCGTCCCACTAGAAGCACCCTCAGCTGCCTTGCCCTTCTGGGCCGCGGTTGCCTTGCGTGGAGGCATAACTGATACATAAAGGAAAACATCAGAGGAGGTTCAACCTATAACTCAGCTCTATTGCACGATCTTAGTCTGAAAGAATGGAAACCGATCCTAAATGTCGTGCAGCCTCCTGATTATAGATGTGGTGCACGACACACCGATAATCAAGACTCTACTAGACACGGTCTGTGGACACTTTCCGAGGACTAACTGCTCTGATACCACTTTTGTCACGACCCGACCCCGGGGCCGCGACTAGTACCCTACCGGGGTACCCTGTCAGGTATACATCAGAGAATAGCAGCGGAACATACATAACACATAACTTATAAAAAGGGTAAACATCACTGGCCAGCCGATAAGGCTGCCTTCCATAAAACATACTTAACCAAAAGTATAGAAGTACAACTTGTTCTTATAGCCCAAAACATATATGTGACCACAGACCTCTAAGAATAACAACTGTGGCGGGACAGGGCCCCGCCATACCCCTGAATGTACAAAATACCTATAGCATCGGGGAATATCCGTACCAATAAACAAGCCTCCGGAGGAATGGAGCTTCTGACACCGGAACAGTGATCCTAAGAACGAGGATCCACAATCTGCTTACCGCCTGCGGCATGAACGCAGCCCCCGAGGAAGGGGGTCAGTTCACAATATGTACCAAGTATGTAAAGCTGGAAAAATACTGTAATAATGATATCATAAGTCTAAAAGTAAACTGGAGTCATGGAAGACAAACAAAATACCTTTTACTGTGCCTTACTAACAATGAGAGTGACAAGTGTATATAATACTGCATAAAATAGGGGCCTCATGATCAAAACAGGGTACCTCGCCCGTAGTATCAATAAGCACCCCTACTCCTGGGACTATTTCACCCGCATAGGTCCTGTGGACCCGCATGAGGTATTTCTCGCATAGGTTGTACCCGCCCGCATGGGACTATTTCACCCGCATAAGCCCATAAGGACTCGCATGAGGTATTCCTCACATCGTGGGTAGCAAATCCACGGAACAGGTGGTATAACGATCTTGGGGACTTACCCCTCAGACATACTCTTACCCTGAAGCAGATGGTATAACGATCTTGGGGCTTGCCCCTCAGATATACTCTTACACTGAAGCAGATGGTATAACGATCTTGGGGCTTGCCCCTCAGATATACTCTTACACTGAAGATGGTGGTATGACGATCTTGGGGCTTGCCCCTCAGACATACTCTTACCCTGGAGTAGGTGGTATAACGATCTTGGGGCTTGCCCCTCAGATATACTCTTACCCTAGCTCAAACTGTCATCATATCATAATCATAAATAAGTTAAGAAAACTTATAACTTCTTATTAGTCTTGTTCATATACCCTCTCATTTTAGTTTACTTAAGGCACTTAATCATATCTTTAATAAAAGAAAACCGGAAATTTAACCCAAGTACTACATACTTCAACTCTTTTAAAAGTGACTCTTTTTCATACATAAAACCTTTGGGCAATTGATGCCTTAAAATCGATTTGCCTTCCTTAAATCAAATCATTTGTCCTTACTTGTCTTACTTAGAGTAAACTTCTTCTCATTAATCTTTTATAAAGCTAATAAACCAACTTCCCATAAAGTTGTTATATTAACCCTTCACTTTAGTAAAATTTCACTTTTCCCCTAACCAAGGGACTTATACATTCTTAAAACGAAACAAGTCTTTATATACTTAAAACAAGTAAGAATGCCAAATCTTGTACGTCTACTGTACTACATAGTTACATCTATTCATGCTCAAGAGATAGGAAAGCTCCACATACCTCTTCGGTCAATCCACTTGCTAAGTCCAACTACCGCAAGTAATATGTCAACGTATAATAACCATAGTGCGTTTATTAACCTCTAATTTCAATGTAGAAATAATCTAAGTTCAAAGCCCCTAATTCTATGGAAAATTGGGCAGCATTTCCTTTGTTTCTACATACTTTGCCACCTTTCTCAAGGCCGAATTCAACATCCAAATGCCACACTTAAGGCTCAACAATCCAAACATATCAAAGGGGATTACACACCTAAACTTGGGTGTGTAAAATTCTGCCCCAAAAGGTACAACAATTCACTTAACAATTCTAAAGTAGTTTTTAGGCTACAACATGCTCATAATATCTTTTTAGCCAATTCTTTCATATACAAACCACATTTCTTACATGCATGGATTCTAAGTGCATTATTTACTACTACACATCCCTTCTTCTTCTTCACATTCAACATTAATAACTAAACCACAAGGGAAGAAATGTTACCTTAAAGCCTTAGCCAAACTTATTCCAACAACTTTGCTAGCCTCCTTTCCAAGAACACCACCACACTAACACCCACAAGCTAGCCACAAGCTTCCTTCTTGTTCTTAACTTTTGATTTTCTTAGGCTTTGAATTCCTTGGAATTTTAGAGAGAAGTGAGCTAATTTAGAGAGAGGAGAGAGATTGAAAGATGACCAAGTCTTCAAGACTTGGTCAATATAAACATGCAAGAAAATCAGATGTGGGGACACTTGTCACCCTCATGGCCTTTTAAAAGAAAATCAGATTTTCCTAAGTTTTTCCGCTGGAATCCCGCCTTGCGCTGCCCAGCCAGCGGCGCGCGGCGCTGAAACCTCTGCGGACTTCGGAACTTCGGCGCGGCCACCTGCATCTGGCGCCGCGGCACTGCAACAGCGACCTCGGTATTTCGCGCGCGCGCATCCGGCGCGCGCGGCCGCCGCGCTTTGCTCGAACGCATTTACTGTCCGTCTGCAAGACCGAACTTGTAACTCCCATAACTTCCTACTCCGACGAACGGTTGGTTGCGTTGGAAACTAGACTCAACGAACTACGCCCTAGGCCTTTGAAACACTTAGGAACTCTCAATGTACCGGGTCATAACCCGCCTCAAAGTTGACTAAAAACCCGTCCGGAACAATCCGTCAACCTATCCTTTGAAAATTTTAAGTCTTACATGCTTTCGTACACTCTCATACGTAGGGTCCGAACTACGGGGTATAACACTAGGTTCAAATATTGCCTCAACATCGAAGGCAACAGAGGAAAAAGAAGTTGATCCTGACCATGTTGTCCCAACATCCGAGGAAACACCAGAACCCACTTTATCAGGACAGGAGCACACAGAATCTGTTAGGTAATGCCTTATTCACCCTTGTTTCTAAATAAATCATGTTCTAATATCTGGAATTGGTTCAAAAATAGAGGAGTCAGAGGTGAAAAGGTGATTGATCACTCTTCATTTTCCACCAATAACTTAGTCGAGTTTGTGAGTAGTCGTAAAGTTTTAAACTCTGTGTTTGGAAAGAGACCATACTGTGAGAAAGTAATTAGGGTTTTCTATGCTAATCTGCAACTTGTTATGAGGGACAACAACTCGAAGAAATTCGGAAAAGTGTATCTTTATAGCAAAATCTACAACTTCACACCCGATATTATCAACTCCACCCTTGGGATATGCATTAATGAAAGAGAGTCTCAACCAAACCCCACTGTCGACGAGCTCAATACGATGATCAAATACCTCACGAGGAATTTGATCACTGTTTGGGCCCCTCACAGTTCTGTCTCTAAGCTCACTGCCCTATTATCCATCATGCACAAACTGTCCATATATAATTGGCTACCCTCTCTCCATGAGACAGTTGTAATCATTGACCAAGCATCACTGCTTTACAAACTTGGAAGAAACCAGCAGGTTGACTTAGGAACCATAATTTTCAACCATGTTGCCAATATGGCAGAAAAACAAAGCAACTCTGCCCTTCCATACCCTTCCTTAATCTTCCAAATCCTGCTCAAGGCTTTTAGACTCTAAAAGGAGAGAAACTGAGTCCAGCCTTAGATGTCTACTCAGTACCGAGAGCAGTTATAAATAGCAGAGATAGGGTGATTGATCTGCCCTAGAAGAAAGAAGAATGAGACTGTGATACATCGAAGGATGTTGCCAATATTCCTGGCAACATTGATCATGGAAAGTTTCCGATGTCCCCAGACTGTCTTCGAAAGTATATTGTCGAAATTGACAAGCAGATTCAAGAACTTGTGTGAGCCAAGAGTTATTTTGAGGACATACTTTCTTCACAAAAAGGGAGAGATGGTGCTGATAAAGCTGCTGGAAGCAGACAACCAGGGGGAGTAACTGAGGGTGTTGGGCCAAGCTATGTTGCAGGGGGAGAAGAGTTGAGATGAAGGAATTAAGATGATGATGACTACTAACTAGCGTGGAGATGAAGATGTGGATAGCTGCTGTTGATCCTGATTTAGGTACAGGTGATCCATGGATGAGTTGTTGAAGGCTGAAAATGTGTACTCTGTTTTGTTATTTTTAGTTTGGCTTTTTAACTAACATTTGAATAATATTTGTTTTGGTTTGTAATATTTAACTATGAGATATTTAGGTCTGTCTGTTCTGGCAGATATATGGTTGTGTTTTTTTCTAAACTATATGTATATGTTTGCCTGACATGGATGGTTATAGTCGTAGACTGATTACGCATCTGTTGTAAGTAAGTCACGACAGACATAACATAAACTCCTAACTAACCATAACATCGATACACATTGCTTGAAATCTTGTAATTGCATGTTAAGGGGGAGCACGACACTAATCTTACTGTTTCATAGATTATCGAGGACTACATCAAGATTCAGTATCCTAGTCATTTTAGCATCGTATGGAGTTTTGTGAAGAAAGGCAAAAGGGGGAAGATTGTTGATGTTGGATAGGATGTTGTGACAACATCTGTGAAAGCACAGGATAACATCTTCAGGATGTTGCCTGCGATGTTGCGAGAACATTTCTGTCAACATCTATGTAACTGTTTTTCCTATTCTTCCGACCTAAGCAGTTGAAGTTACTGCGAGTAAAATGACCTAGGCAAGCTTACCAGATTGCTGTGCTTAAAACATGGTGAAAGACAAAGTCAAAATGTGGAGAGAAAGCAGCGAAGAGCAAGTACAGAATCGTTGAGGATTTTCAGGAGGAAGACTCGGTCCAAGCTGCTGCCATTTTTGCTCAATCTCCGCAACCATCAGTGAGGATTTCAAGGGAAGCTCAACACTATAAATAGAGGAGAGCTTCACAAGTATCGATATCCAGATTTAGAGAAGAAGAACTTCCAAGAAAGCTCTCGGATTTTACCTTAGAAAACTGGATCAACCTTTTAGCCTAAAGTTGTTTTAACAACATTTTGTCCCACATTGCAATCACTATCTATATTCTAGGTTAAGCTTATTGTTCAAATGATTGTAATGAAGATGTTGCCTTTTATCTTTTAGATTTTGTAACTTCAGGCGAAGTCATATGCGACTTCATTTTTGTATGTAATTCTTTTTCGTTTGTAACACTCAATTTGTAAAAAGAAATTCTTTGTAATTGTATATAATTTATACAATTCTTGTGGTCACTGGCCATCAAAGGATATATTTATATATACCCTTGAAAATATAAACTTTGTGTTCTTTTACTTTTCCGCTGCATTTATTCTAACAAGGTTTATTCTGTTTTATTACAATGTTTTCTCAGATGTTGACCCAACATTGAAGGCAACATCCAGTGAATGTTTTTGTTGTTCGTAGTTTTGCGATTTTAATCTTACATTTTACGAATTGATAGCCCACGGGATCCAACACTTACTAAACTGCCCATGGTTGATCAACCCTGAAAAAACAACTAGGAAATGAGAGCTTTACTAGGTGGTCTGAGATTAGCAAAAAGCTTACAAATATATACAAGTAATCTTCAAATAACTACTATTCAACGAGAACAGATAAATAGTAGTATTCCATATTTTTGTATATTATATATTATTTTTAAAATGTGTGTTAAATGTAGGGTTTGTATAGTATGCTTGCCATTTTTTATATATAATAATTTTTCCCATTCATGGTGGCGCGAGGTCTAGATTCTAGAATGAATATTGATTAGTGTTGATTGCACGTACATAATATTAAACTACTAGTCAAAGACTCAAAGTCGACAATTCATAATATATATAGTTAGGCACGCCTTAAGAAGGAGTGTAATATGAGGCAAGTTAATCGGAAAAATGATTGCCGTTATGAACTGCTTCAGCCTTCATGGACATATATTACTCATTGCATTTTAATTTATGTGGTATAATTTAATCGCGTATAGAGTTTAAAAAAGAAAAAAACTTTTAAAGTAATTTTTAAATATGTCATTACGGTCTCATTTATTTGCACTTAATGGATGTCTGAATTTGAATAGTTCAAACTTTAATCCATTAAGTGTATTTGTTTATATTAAGATTTATGCACTTATTTGGTTCTAAAAAGGTCTTAATCATTAAAATATTGAACATTGTTTTAATATCAAGTATTTTTGTATGAATATTTTTTATCACCACTCTGTTCACAACCACCGGCTCCATCCCTACCCACCTTTCCCAACCTCACCCCACCCTTACACGCCCACGACCACTCACCTACCTCCTCCCCACCAACCCCACCACAACTAACCACCTCTACTATCACAATCACCCCCACCCTCCAACATCTCTCCCAACCTCGACCCCTCCACCCACCTACCTCTAACCACCAACCCCTCAACGCACCACCACCCCACTCACTCACCTATCTACCCTTATAACCCACCACCCACCCATTATTCACCCCTTCACCCCCACCTCACCCCCCTCCACCACCATTAATAATCTGTGTCATCATAACCACCACTACTATTGTTAATCATCACTATCGTCAACCACCAGCCACCCATCGCTGCTAACAACCACTATTATATTGTTAATCGCTATCACACCTACCACCTCCATCATTATAATTATTACCGCCACCACCACCATCATCGTAGCAATTGTCGGCGTCACTACAATCACGCACTACCACCATTGCGGTCAATCCTAATTATCAACCCCCTTTACTGTCATAACTAGCACCGCCGCCAACTACCACCAACAATATTAGCACACATTCTTCAACCACCACCTTCAACACCGCCAATTACTAACATCAAACAACACTTCAACAAATCGTTTCAAAGAGGGCGACTGTGGAACGTCGCCCCCTTAGATCAAAGGGGGCGATTTTTAATCGCCCTTCAAGTCGTCTTATTACGCCTGTTGTATTAGATCAAGAAGGATGATTTTTTTAAATGCACCAACTGGGATTCGAACCCTGGTATGAACTGTGATACTATTCTACCACTAGACCACTAGTTATGCAATATTAATCACCACACAAATACAATCCCCAGTCAAGAATCAAACCCGGGCCTCCTCTATAGAATTGTGTCATTCTACCACTAAACCAGTCATCAATACGTGTTATATTTATGTTCCTCATAATCATAAATCCCTTGGATTCGGATCCGCATATTTCGGATATCCAAAAAATCAGATATTCGTAATTTTCGGATAATTTCGAATCGGATTCGGATCTGAATATTTCGGATATCCAAAAAATCGGATATTTGTAAATTTTGAATAATTTTGGATCGGATATTCGGATCCAAAAAATCAGATATTCATAATTTTTGGATAATTTCGGATCCGAATATTTTGGATATCCAAAAAATTGGATATCCGTAATTTTAGGATAATTTCGGATCTGATCGGATTGGGATTCGAATATTTCGGATATTCATAATTTTCAGATCGAATTCGGATGCGAATATTTCGGATATCCAAAAAATCGAATATTCGTAATTTTCGGATCGGATCCGAATATTTCAGATATCTAAATAATCGGATATTCGTAATTTTTGGATAATTTCGGATTGGATTCGGATCCGAATATTTCGGATATCCAAAAAATTAGATATTCGTAATTTTTAGATAATTTCGGATTGAATTCGAATATTTCGGATATCCAAAAAATCGAATATCCGCTATTTTCGGATAATTTCGGATCGGATTCGAATCCTAAATTGGATATTCTAAATAATTATTGTTTTAACTACTCTAGGAAGACATGTTTAACCTTTATTAATCACTAATTTAAGTAACAAATAAAAGTTATTTAATCTCATTTTTTGTGGGACTCAAAGAGGACGACATCTTAAAGTCGCCCTATTTGGTGAAATTAAATAGGGCGACTTTAAGATGGTCGCCCTATTTGGTGAAAAACAAGAAAAGAAGATTTTAATGCTTAATCAAATTAATAATTCGAAAAATTGAAACGTGGTGTATGACTTAATTTGATTGAAACCAAATTACTAAACACTTGAATTCAACAATGTGTAACATTATTAATTATTATTGTTACTATTACTCTATTTTTTTAGGTTTTAGACTCCTAATCATTCTAAAATTTTAAAAAAAATACTATACGAAAGTTTAACTTTTTATCAATATGTTTTGGAAATAACGGAATAAGAAGTTATATATATTGTTTGAGACTTTGAGTTAAAAAGAGAATTCATTAATTATTTGCCCAAAAGAAAATAGGAATACATCAAGAAGGACAATTTTTTCAAGTCGCTCCCTTTGGTAAGGATCAAATAGGGCGACTAAACTCGCCCTATTTGGCCTTAGCAAAGGGGGCGACTTGAGAAAATCGTCCTTCTTAATCTAAAAATTATAATTTTTGTTCAATTTGAAATCTACTTTTAAAGATTAAAAATATCAATTAATATTTTGTTTTAGTACTATTCACTTCTTTTACATTGCATATTATTCATTTTCCACTTTCAATTGATAGATTATTTTTTTCTCAAACATTTGAATAGTGTTATGACATTATATGTATTAATATTAATAGTTTGTTAAATAATATATATACAACACATGATGTTCTTACAAATATGTGCTTTTAATTTTCATGATTAATTAAATTAAAACATATCTAATTTGAAAATATACTATTATTTTTACGATATTATTTACAAATATGTTATTATTAATTAATATATTTTCAAGAAATAATATGTATCTTAAATACCTAATTTAATATATCATTTATAATGACTCATATTTGTCAAGTATTAATTTTTATTTTTATTTTTAATTGTGTAATTACATATGTGACTTTAGTTAGCTTTGTAATTGTAAGATCAAGAAGAGCGATTTTTTCAAGTCGCCCCCTTTGGTGAGTACTAAATAGGGCGACTCAACTCGCCCTTTTGATGTATCTCCAAAAGGGCGAGTTCACTCACCCTATTTGGTCTTAGCAAATGGGACGACTTGAGAAAATCGTCCTTCTTGATCTAAGAATTATAATTTTTGTTCAATTTGAAATCTACTTTTAAAGATTAAAAATTTCAAACGTGATGAATTCTCTTTTTAACTCAAAGTCTCAAACAACATATATAACTTCTTATTCGGTTATTCCCAAAAAATATTGAATTAAATGGGTAATAACTAATAAAGAAAATAAAATCATATCAGTTTAAAGACGAAAAAAATACAATAGAAACGAATTTTTCACATTTAAAAAAAATCAGTTTTTCATATTTTAAGAATATATAATTTTTTAATGAGAAAATACATAAAATCTCCTCTAAACTTGTCTCAAAAACTTAGTTTAGCACTTTAACTTTACGGGAGTTTATTTACTCATTTATTCACCAAATAGGGCGACATTTAAAGTCGCCCTTTTTAATTTCACCAAATAGGGCGATATATTTTAGTCGCCCTATTTGGTTTTTTTTGTCGGCCTTTTTGGTACTAACTAACATGGTATTTTTTTATCGCCCTTTTTGGTTTAAAAAAATCACCCTCTTTGAGCCGATTTGTTGTAGTGCAACTCCACTATCACTAGCAATCGGCACCGTCATATCAGTCACTAAAACACCAATCACCTCCACCATCACAGCACTACAAAGCATCTCTACCACCGGTAGCGAACATAAATATTTTATTTGTATTTTAAAAATACTTTCAACTAATTACCCGATATAAACTACCGGGTGATCAAGAGGACAAAACTTGTTTCAGCTGCCAAATTTTGACCTTGGAGGCTTATTTCCTATGGTTTTATTGTTTACAATGTGTTTATTTCATTATGTTCTTGCCGGTCTAAAATGGAAGTTTCCCTATGGATGATATAATTCTGTTTTTCGACTATTATTAACATAGATAAGGCACTTAAGTTATTAAGGATATTTTATATTATCCCATTTAAAACGGACTGCGGCACATATTATATTATTCGAGTTGCCGCTGATTTTAAGAAAAAATTGAAAATGTGAGCTGTTTGACATATTTATTTAATAGCAAATCATATAGGGCCGGCCATATGACTATTATTTTTTTTCAAATTGAATGTATCATTTTTTTATTTTCTATTCGGTGTTCCCCTAACAAATGTGACTCCATATCCTCGGAGACTAAACTCGAAACCCGTGGTTAAGATTGAAGAAAATAATTATCACTCCACCACAATCCTTGTCGATTGTATCATTGTTAATAGATGTAGTTTCCTGATTATTTCTATTTTGATCAATTTATAAAAATATATTGCGCATACATATTAAAATTTAATTATAACTTGCAATTTCCATGTGTAGAAATACATGATTTATTTGGATTCGCAAATTGAAAAATACTTTTGTCAATATAATTAGGGCAACAAATTGTGTTTGGCCAAAATTTCAAAATTGCTTATGGGAAAGACTTTTAATTTTCAGCATTTGAAAAAAAACTTCTACTACTCCTAAACATTTATTGTTTCCCTCAAAACTTATTGGTCTAACACCTTGAAATTATTATAAAAAAATATTTTTGGCTTCTCCGAAGTTAGCCATGAGAAAAATTCATTCCTTGAGTGATTTCATTCCAATGGTAAAATATATATACAAAGGTATAATGCTAGTCTTAAGGAAAACTTATCTAATTAGCCTAAAATATAAGATACTAATTTACAATCATCCTAATTAATGTGATTATAATCCTAAATTAAAGATATTACAATATTCATCATATACATGATTAATGGTGATTAGAGATAATTATGGGATTACCACATAATTATTCTAGCAGTCCCCCGCAGTCTTAGCGGGAGGTTCTCGTATGCTGAGACTGTCTCTGAAATCATTAAAGAGTATGCGCGAAAGACCTTTTGTGAAGATGTCTGAAATCTGATAGTGGAACGGTACATGGAGAACACAGACTTATCCACGTGCAACCTTTTCTTGGACAAATAATATATCCATTTCGATATGTATTGTGCGCTGATGCTGAACAGAATTATCTGATAAGTATATCAAACTCACATTATCACAATAGACCACAGTTTTCTTTTCAATTGGACAATGTAACTCTAACGGAAGATTACGAAGCCAACATGATTCAACAACCACATTGGCTACCCCTCGGTACCTGTTATGCGTATTTTGTATACATCTTTTGAGTCATTTTTAGTTAGTATTTTCTCATTTTCGTTCAAATAAGTGTCGTGTTAGGTTATTTTTCTTTCTTTTGAGTCACAGCGGTGCAAAAAGACAAAATGACGAAAAAGAGCGAGAATTGGGCAGAAAAGGTGCTCCCGAGGCAAAAAGGACGAAAGTTGGCAAATCAGGACGAAGGATTATCGACCGCTGATGTCAATATCTTGAATCGCGGTGCCATATTTACTGAGAAGCCACAGGATTTTCAGCACCGCAGTGCCAACATGCAGAACTGCGGTGCCATTATTACTAAGAGACCGCATGAGTTTCGGCACCGCGGTGCCGTTATGTAGAACCGCGGTGCCGGTGCAGAAAATCTCAATTCCGAAGAAGAATTGGCTAAGGGCAGATTGGTCCATGGGGCACAAAATTTGGAACATATTTAAGCCTTAGAGATTAATGTTATGAGGGAGTTTGGTCATTCTACAACATAGCACAACACAAGACAACAAGGGAGGCTACAATTGGAGACTCAGTTCGCAGTAATTTCTTTTCTTTCATTTTTAATTCAGTTTATGTATGTATTTTGTGTTAGTTCTTAGCGTGACTATGACTAGGAACTAAAACACTTTATTATGGTTTTCCTTATGAATCGCTTGAAACTTCTATTCATGAATTAATGCAGTAGTTTGATTTCTTCTTCACTTGATTAAGATCTGATCACTAATTATCATAATATATATATATATATATATGATTTCGAATCAAGAACCGAGAAGAGAGATTTGGATATGCTGTAATTGACTAGACATAGGTTAAAATCGCGGACGACGGTATCCCGATACTTGTGTAGCATTATAGGTTACTGTTCTTAATCCTCCTATGTGGTAAATCCTATCATAGAAATATAGAAGGGTTCTGCACTGGGGTTGAGTGATTATATGTCCTAACCGGAATATAAGACAGTTTAGTTAACCACTATCTTAACGTAGAAGAAGAAGTCATTCTAGTTGCATTAAGAATTGAATATAGTAGATAGTCGAGGATTTTGAAAGCCCTAATTCATTCATAACTTATTACAACTTAAATAGTTCAGTAATTCTTGCAATTATTCTAGTAGTTAAACAAAAACTCAACTCAAATATCGATTGTCAAATAGATAACATAAAGTAGATGAACGGTAATTAAAAACTAGTCTCTGAGGACGATATTCGGTCTTATCAGACTATATTACTTGTCAATGATGCGTGCGCTTGCGTGAGCATTCGAAATATCGCTAACAAGTTTTTGGCGTCGTTGCCGGGGACTGGCGTACTTCTAATATCGAACCATCTATTTTTATTTCTAATTTGGCCTTATTTTTATTTTTATTTTTACTATTAGAACCCTGTTGCCTTGATTTTGTTTGTTGATTTTGGTCTATTTCAGGAATCTAGTGTATGCGAAGAAGGAGAGGAGCAGATACACTTGTTCCCTTCAATCCTGAAATCGAAAAATTGTGCAAGAAAAAAAGGCGTGCGAAAAGAATTGCTGATTTACTAGCCATGGAAAATCAGCAGAACAACAACGGGGTACCTGACGAGGGGTTGAATAATGAGGTATCGGCTGCCATGGGACAAGTCCCACCACCTGCAGAAATGAGCTTGGGAGATTATGTTTTGCCCACGGTTACTGGTGCACAGACATGCATCAGGCTCCCAGATATAGGAGCAAACAACTTTGAGATCAAGCCATCCATCCTGAGTATGGTCCAGAACACAGTACAGTTTGGGGGATTTCCATCTGAAGACCCCACATGCATATTGCCAACTTTCTGAAGCTGTGTGCCACTTTCAAGTACAATGGCGTTACTGATGATGCCATTAGACTGAGGCTCTTCCCGTTTTCACTTAGGGACAGAGCCAAGAGCTGGTTGAACTCACTACCTGCCAACTCTGTCACTACCTGGCAGGACCTAGCCCAAAATTTTCTTGCAAAGTTCTTCCCACCTTCAAAAGCGACAAAGTTAAGGGGATAGTTAAACATTTTTTACCAGGTGGATGGTGAGTCGCTCTATGATGCATGTGAGCGATTTAAGGACCTGCAAAGGACATGCCCCCATCATGGCATAGAGAAGTGGATGTTAGTCCACATTTTTTATAATGGGTTGAGTGGTACTACTCATACCATAATTGATGTTGTATCAGGGGGAGTGTTCATGAGGAAGGGTGCCAATAAGGCACATGAGTTGCTAGAGGACATGGCTGCCAATAATCATCAAGGGACATATGACAAGTCTGCGAGTAGCAGGAAGACTATGAGCATACATGAATTAGATGCCATCATTACCCTGAATGCACAGGTGGCCCTTCTGACGAAGCAACTGCAGCAGAACACCATGTCTGTGAATGCAGTCCAGATGTCTGTAAATTATGAGATTTGTGGTAGACCGCATTCCTTTGACAGATGCACAACGGTGGACCCTAATAATGTGCCAATGGAGCAGGTTCAGGCAGTTGGGAACTTTCAGCGGCTGTATAATTCCAACACATACAATCTAGGGTGGAGGAATCACCCTAACTTTTCATGGAGGAACGACCAGGCCAAGCAGCAACCATATCAAGGTAGTTACCAGAACCAGCAAGGACAGAATCAGGCTACCTCATCCCAGCAGTTTAGACCACCTACACAGCAGGAGAAGCCTGATGATCTGAGGGTTGTATTGCTTACACTCACTAATTCACAGAATCAGTTCATGTCTGAAACCAGGTCATCTCTCAGGAACCTGGAAACGCAAGTTGGGCAACTAGCGAAGATGGTAACCAACAGGCCGCAGGGTACTCTCCCAATCAATACAGAGGTCAATCCAAGAGAGTAGTGTCAGGCAGTGTTGTTAAGGAGTGTAAAGCAGTTGGAGCAGGTTGCTCCGCAACCCGCAGTGGTTCATGAGAAAGGGGGTGAGAAAGAAGTTGAGGAAGGAAATGAGGGGGTCACTGAGGACCATCCTACAGTTGAGAAAGCTCCACCAGCACCTTTGAGGGAATACCTGATAGAATCCCTTACCCTCGGAGGCTCCAAAAGAATGTCATAGACAAGCAGTTCTCCAAGTTTTTGAAGGTATTTAAGAAGCTGCACATTAATATCCCCTTCATTGAGGCGTTAGAACAAATACCCACATACTTTAAATTCATGAAGGTGGTACTTGGAAAGAAAAAAAGGTTGGCGGATTATGAGACAGTAGCGCTGACAGAGGAGTGCAGCGCCATCCTACAAAAGAAACTGCCTCCTAAGTTGAAAGATCCAGGAAGCTTCACCCTACCCTGCACTATTGGCAACGTAACATGCAACCGGACGCTGTGTGACTTAGGGGCTAGTATCAATCTCATGCCTCTGTCTGTATTCAAGAGATTGGGTTTGGGGGAAGCCAAACAAACCACAGTTAATTTGCAGCTAGCTGACCGAATCGTGGTGCACCCTAGAGGCATAGTTGAAGATATGTTTGTCAAGGTGGGAGAGTTCTTCTTCCCAGCAAACTTCTTCATTCTTGACATGGAGGAAGATGATGAAATATCCATCATTTTAGGGAGACAATCCTTGCAACGGGCAGAGCTCTAATTGATGTAGAGAAGGGGGAATTGAGACTAAGGGTTCAGAAAGAAGAGATGGTATTCAGGGTGTTCAAATCCACCATTGTGTCCCAGGCTAGCAACTAGTGCTTCGCAGTAAGCACAACTGACACAACAGATCAGCAAGCACAGACAAAAACTTTGAAGATCATTCCTACAGTTGTGAACCCACATGCTAGTTCGAAAGCTGCAACAAAAGTTCATGACATAAAGGCTGACAAACAGGTAAGTCCCACTGAACCCAATGAAAAGAAAAAGAGAAATAGAGTGAGGAAGAGGAAGATGATTTTGAAATGGATAGGTTGTGGGGTTAATTTACCCCCAATGATTTGATAAAGAACCTGCGTCCGACTACAAGACGTTAAAAACAGCGCTACTTGGGAGGTAACCCAATTTTTAAATTATGCAATTTAGTTTAATTAGAACTATATCACTTTTGGTATATTTTTGTTGTGTTGTGATGCCAGGTGAAGGAATGGGACATGAAGCAGGGAAAAATGCTGGAAAATACTGAAACAGGAGTTTCAGCACCGCGGTGCCAATATGCAGAACCGCGGTGCCGATTAGCGATTTCTGAATAATGAAAAGGCCCTGAATCGTCAAATCTCCTCCCACAGATACCGTCTCAGTGCAATATCCGTCGCCACCACCACCATTTTGAGTCGATGTATGTCTGTAAGTCGTCCCTTTAATTTTTGAGTCTTTTACACATTTGGGACAATGTGTAGTTTAAGTTTGGGGGGAGTTCTTATTTATTTTATTTTTGAGTCTTTTGTTTGTTTTTGTGTTTTATGTGAGTCAATTTTTTTTATGATCATGCATGTTGTGCTTATTTGGAATGCCTAGTGAACTAAGTCGAATAATGTAGTGGAATGAGAAGCTAAAATCTGTGTGCTTAAGTTAGATATGCCAAAAATTCATAAAAATTTGATTATTTGGAATATTTGGTTCTTAGCCTATGTGCTGTCAATTGAAAAATATATGTGAAGTCTGCTTGCTTGTTATTTGAGGCGAAATAGTTAAGATATACATGTTGGAGAGATGATTCAGACATTTATTTGTTAGCCCTTCTTATCATTCATTACCTACCTTGCAATAAATTATATTCCTAGTCAGCCCGTTTGAGCCTAAAATAAATTGTTTTCTTTGACACCTCATGATTCCCTCGTGTGCCATAAGCGGTAATTGAAAAATTAGGATGAAAAAAGAGTGAAAAAGTGATGCACCCCAATGAATAAAATGTAAAAGCTTAAGTTTGGTGGTGCCTATGTGAATTGTTTCATGCTCTCAAAAAGAGAAAAGGGGATATAGGTATGAACTGAAAAGAATACCGAAAAGAAGTACAAAATGGCTGAGTAAGAAAAATGCTTATGGTACGTAAATTGAGCCTAAATGTCTAATCTTACCTACCCCTGCCTAAGCCTACATTACAACCCTGAAAAGTCCTGATGATCTCTAGAATGTATGTCTATGATTAGTGGAGAATAACAAGTAAACAGGCTCATATAACTAAATGAAATTGATATGCATAGGCTAGGTATTCATGCTTCCATTTATTATGACTGAAATGAATTTGCGAAATATCTGACTTGAAATTCTAGATTGCTAAATTCATGTTATATTTGTTCCTACATATTATTCCAACTGACGTTCATGTGTTTCTGAGTAACCTTGTGCAGCTGCTTGATTTGAGTCTCTTTGATTTTGTTTCTTTGTTTTTTGTGTTTTGATCTTTGCTCGAGGGTGAACAAATGTTAAGTTTGGGGTGTTTGTTAGGCGTATTTTGTATATGATCGGTGTATTTTATATACACTTTTCGAGTCAATTTTAGTAAGTCTTTTGTCCCTTT
The DNA here is from genome assembly GCA_029844215.1 of Przewalskia tangutica. Lineage (NCBI taxonomy): Eukaryota > Viridiplantae > Streptophyta > Magnoliopsida > Solanales > Solanaceae > Przewalskia > Przewalskia tangutica. The sequence continues at coordinate 133,794,943 of CM056718.1, read as the reverse complement.
TTGTACAAATAAGTGTCGTATTAGGATAGTTTTTCTTTCTTTTGAGTCAAAGTGGTTAAAATGGCCAAATGGCGGAAAATGAGCTAAAAGAGGGCAAAAGAGGAGGTTCCAGAGCTAAAAACAGAGAAAGTGGCGAACGAGGCAAAAACCAGTCGGTGGCGCCTCACTGCGATCGAAGCGGGCGGCGCCCAATGTCCAGAGAGGCTGCATAAGTCCCAGCGCGGCTACTCATGTCAACAGTGCGGTCGCGGCGCTAATCATCGAGAGGCTGAAGAAGTAGCGCGGCGCCACTGCAGCCAGAGATCGGGCGCGTAATTCACCAAGGACCACAGAGTTCCCGGCGCGCACGCGGCGAAAAAAATCAGGATTTTGACGATTTTTCGGCCAGCTGCGCAGGAAAGAGAGGCGATTTTCAGCCTATAAAAGGAGAACCCTAGGCAGATTTTAAGGGTTCCCCTTCTTGCACAACACAAGATTTACTTGCTTGGAGATTGAAGACCTAAACTTAGTAATTTCTTTCCTTTTTCTTTTCTTAATTTCAGTTTATGAATGATGAACTAACAATTACTTCTTTTCATAACTATCGCTAGGAACTAATTCTCTTATAGGGTTTTCCATGTTGATTCACTAGAAACTTATGTTATGAATTAATACATGTTTATGGTTATTATTCTTCTTTGAGAGATTTATCCAATAATTGCGTTGAATGCTTGGTAATTAATTGACAACTAATTATCCTTATATGATTTCTAATTTACTTCGAAAGGAGAGATTGTGAATATGCTGTAAGTTGGGTAGACATTCTTGGATTGGGGATGAAAATACCTCAATTATTTATGTAGCGTTAATGAGAGGCTTAAAACCACAATTTTGCGTAGTGCGTGACGGTTAACTAGGTTTTTGTTCTTAATCCTCCTATAGAGTTATCCTTATCACCGAAAGGTAGGTAAGGTGCAATACTGGGGTTGAGTGTTTATATATCCTTAACGGGAATATAAAACGATTTCGTAAACCTGCTTTCTCCAAGAGAAGAAGACCATAATTCATTGTATTAATAAATAACATAAGCGGATAGTTGAGGAGACATGGAAGCCCTATTCCCATCACATCTGAAGTAAACTCATTAGTTAAAATAGCTTTTATAATTCTTAGTTATAAACAACAAAACCAAACATCAATTGCCAAATAGATACCAAAAGATAGATAGTTGGTACTTGAACCCTAATCCTTGTGGACGATATTCGGTCTTACTAAGACTATATTACTTGTTACGATAACGTGCACTTGCGTTAAAGTGTGTGCATCTTTTCGCGCATCAAGTTTTTGGCGCCGTTGCCGGGGATTAGACATTAGTTCAATATCAAATTTATCTATTTTTAATTTCTAATTTGGTTGTTATTTTTAATTTTCACGTTTTTCGTTATTTTTGGTAAAAATCAGGGTACCGTGATTTGTTGTCTGTTTTTTATCTATTTCAGGAAATCAGTTTATGCGAAGGAGAAGAGGAGCAGACACTCTTGTTCCCCTCAATCCAGAAATTGAGAAAACCTGTAAACAGAACATAAAGAATCAACGGATTGCAACTTTGATAAAGATGGACGGTGTCCAAAACAACAACATGATGAGAGAAGGGTTAGGAGAAAATCAGCCCAATCCAGCCATACATCGGCAAGTACCTATGGATGTCGTGGAAAGAGTTCAAGTCCAGGAGGAAAGAAGCTTGGGAGACTATGTGCTGCCTAGAGTGAATGGAGCACAGACATGTATTAGGCTCCCTGCCATAGGAGCAAACAACTTTGAGATAAAACCGGCGATTCTGAGCATGGTACAACATCTGATGCAATTTGGATCGCCATCGGAGGATCACATATGCACATAGCTAATTTCTTGGAGCTATGTGCAACTTTCCGGATATAACGGCGTTCTTGATGATGCCGTCAGATTGAGGCTCTTTCCTTCTCACTCGTGGATAGAGCAAAAGTATGGTTGAATTCCTCACGTGATTCGATTTTTACATGGCACGAGCAATGCGAAATTCCTAGCCAAGTTCTTTCCCCACGCAGCAACAAAATTGAGAGGGGAGTTGAACAACTTCTACCAAGCAGATGGAGAGTCCTTATATGAAGCTTGGGAAAGGTTCAAAGACTTGCAGAGAAAATTCTCACACCATTGCATTGAGTTGTGGAACTTGGTCCACATCTTCTATAACGGGCTGAGCAGTACAACCAGAACCATCATAGATGCAGCAGCAGGTGGGGCATTCATGAGGAAAACAGCCCACGACGCTCACGAGTTACTAGAAGATATGGCCACCAACAACCATGTCACAGAAGAGATGTCGACAAGTGGGAGAAGAACAGTAGGAGTCCACGAAATAGATGCTATTGCTGCCTTGAATGCCCAAGTGGCCCTTCTGGCGAAACAGTTGCAGCAACATACAGTGTCAGTGAATGCGGTGCATATGCCTAAAAGTTGTGAAATATGTGGTGGCCCACATACATTTGATAGGTGTCCTTCAGCTGATCCCAATAATATACCAATGGAGCAGGCAGAGTGTCAGGCCGTGGGTAATTATCAGAGGCCACAGAACAATCCATACTCCAACACTTATAATCCAGGGTGGAGAAATCACCCAAATTTCTCATGGAGAGGAGACCAGGGGCAGCAGAATCAATACAGGGGCCAGTATCAACCCCAGCAGAACCAAAACCAGCAGCCCTTTACTCAGGCCCAGCATCCTCAGCGATTCAATGCCGGTTGGCAAGAAAAGTCGACGAGCTAAGCGTTGATAAAGACGCCAATGCCTGCACTTCGATTCATAGCGAAGCTAGATCCTCGTTCAGGAACTTGGAGACACAAGTGGGTCAGCTAGCAAAGCAGGCAAACAGCAGGCCACAGGGTACATTGCCAAGCAACACAGAGGTAAATCCAAGGGAGCAATGCCAGGCAGTGCAATTGAGAAGCGGCAAACAGTTGGAGCAGCAGTCACCTCAGCCAGTAGTTGAGAAGAAGGCAGAGATAGAAAGAGAGAAGGTGATTGAGCCTAGCCCAGTAGTAGATAAAACTCCAGAGAAGGAGTATACAGAGAAGATCCCATTCCCCCAGAGACTACAGCGAAAGGCGGTTGATAAACAATTCTCCAAATTTTTGGAGACATTCAGGAAGCTGCATATCAACATACCTTTCATAGAAGCATTAGAGCAGATGCCCTCCTATTTCAAGTTCATGAAGGAGATCTTGGGGAAGAAGAAGAAGCTGGCAGAATACGAAATAGTAGCACTAACAGAAGAGTGTAGTGCTATCTTGCAGAAGAAGTTGCCACCAAAACTAAAGGATCCAGGAAGCTTTACACTACCTTGCACAGTGGGCAGGGTGACTTGCAACAGAGTTTTGTGTGATTTAGGAACAAGTATAAATCTGATGCCCTTATCAGTATTTAAGCGATTGGAGTTGGGAGAGGCCAAACCAACCACTGTGAGTCTGCAACTAGCCGATAGGACAGTGGTTCATCCAAGAGGAAAAATTGAGGACGTGATTGTCAAAGTAGGAAAATTCTTCTTTCCTGCAGACTTCCTCATTCTAGACATGGAAGAAGATGCGAAAATCCCTATCATATTGGGGAGACCATTCCTAGCAACGGGGAGAGCTTTGATTGATGTTGAAAGGGGAGAGCTAACATTAAGGGTGGAGAAGGAAGAAATGGTGTTTAAAGTTTTTAAACATGTTATCGAGCCACCAACCATGAGCAGGTGTTTTGCAATCAGCACCATCAAGCCCCCCTGTGAGCCATTACAAGTCAACCAAAGGGAGATGAGCCCACGAAAGCAGGCATGGTTTGCCAAACCCCCACTGACGCAGGTATGTGTTCCTGAACTCCCCCTTACTGATAATGCTAAGAAGAAAAGAAGAAAAAGAAAATGCAAAATGTGGAGGAAATGGATTAGTTGGGGGCTTGATCCACCCCACGGTTATTAAAACTAAGGAACTTGCGTCCGGCTAAAAGACGTTAAAGACAGCGCTACTTGGGAGGCAACCCAAGGTATTTCAGTTTATTTTAATATAGTAGTTTTTATTAAGAACGGTATCACGGAGGTAGTGTTTGTGTTGTGATTGACAGGTATAGGCAAATACATTGAAGGGTGAAAAATTGAAGAAAAACGAGGATTTCCAGAAAACGGGTAAGCGCCGCGGCACCAGGAAGCGGCTGGCTAAAAGAATCAAGAGGCGTTGAAGTTTAAGCGCGCTTTTCGGGAAGCGGCTGCAGAAATTCAGATAATTTGCCAAGTTTAGCCGCGCGGCTACCAGAATGTGGCGCAGAAAGTCCCGAAGGAGTGCAGAACATTGGGCGCCGCGGCGCCGAAGCGGAAATCCAGAAACTTAAAAACGCCCAGAAATCAGATCTGCCCCAAATTCAAAACCAAAAACCTAACCCCCTCCTCCAAGAACACACGAAAATCCAAATATTTGCCCACAAATCCTCCACAAATCCAACCCAACCACAACCAAAACTCTTAAATTCCTAAAAATCCTTAGCTATCTCAAACAACAAAGCTCCATTCCATAGCCTCAAACCACCATTAGAAACAAGAACAGCTTGAATCTTCTCATAAAAAGGTAATCTTTTTCTGTTCTTGAGATCTTTACTGAAGTCACAGGAGGTAGTAGTTTGAAGGAGTATTGTAGTTGTGAAGTAGTTTGGGTGCTGAAAAATTGATTGTGAAGTTTGGAGAAAGAGTAGAAAAGGAGGGTGTGGGTATTGGGCAGTAGAGTTGAAGTTTGGGGGTGTTGTGTTTAACTGCTAGTTGTTGATTGTGTTGGAAAACATTTGTGCCACTAAGTTGTAAGCTGCAGAAACTGTTTTAACCATGGCCACCAGGAAGAGAAGAGCCTCCACATCCACCCCAGCCCCACATTACGATGATACTAGGTTTGTGAGCTACCAAGCTTTCCAAAGATACAAAAAGCGATACTGCACTTTAATCCTGAAGGGAATGGACTATCGAGAGTCGTTTGGGGAAGAAGATGTTTATGAGCCCATTCGCAATGATTGAGTTAAGGGTGGAGGAGATTTGTAAATCCAGAGAAAATAACACCAATGAACACAACAATGGTGCGTGAATTCTATGCCAACTTTCCGGAGAAGGTGGAAAGGGGATGCTTTATAAGAGGAATTTATGTGCCTGTGACAGCAGAGAATGGAAATGCACAATTGAAGGCGGTTGATGTTGAAGAAGTGATTGGAATCACTTTAGAACACGGTCTAAGCGATCGCATCAATTGGAATGCCGCTGGCATAGTGAGCTACCCCGGGCCGCTTTTGATATTGGAAGAAATGGATCAAGAGCAATCGAGCAAAGCCAATTCAAAGCGACGGGTTGGCTATATTTCGTCGGCGCGCGTGATTCCATCCGCGCACTTCACCAGAGTGCCGTAAGATAGGATTGGCGATATATGGAATTATGAGGATTGGCGATTGATGTGGGAAAGAAATAGTGCGAGCATTGAGGAAATCAGCGAGTTGGTAACAGGTGGATTGGGACATGGCTCGCTTATCACCAAGCTATGTCACACGTGAACGCGTCCCAATCCTACCCATCGATACTAATGAAAGAAACCAACCGCTCGTGTCCTATGGGATAGTGCACTCTTTCCTGCACCTAAGCCCCCAAAGAAGTAAGAGTACAACCAGCAAGACCAGCAGCAGAGGCCGCGAACGAAGATGAGCACGAAATAGGGGCTCAATATGCGGCAGACCTAGCCACCACCAACCACGTAATCGTAACCTCCAGGTGCCTATGATGGAGCAAGTGCTCGAGAACTGGAGAATGATGATGCAACATTTCGACACAATGATACAAGGACAAAATGAGTTGAGACAGGGGACAACATGAGTTGCGACAGGCAACAAGAATTGAGGCGAGCAACAACAGCTTGCACCAGCTTTGACGAGATGAGTTCCTGCTCAACCAACGGTCGATCATTATCCACCGCCACCACCACCATTTTAGCCAAAGTCCGTAAGTGTCTTATTCCTTTTATTGTCTTTGAGTCTACACATTGGGGACAATGTGTGATTTAAGTTCAGGGTGTTTTATTTGTGTCTTGTTGTGTTTTATTTAAGTCTTTTTATTGTTTTTATGTATTTTGAGTCACAATTTTTTTTTCTTTTTGAGTCATATTTGCTGTCAAAGATCATGTATCTGTAGTTGCTAGAAACACCTAGTGAAGTAAGGTAGAATAATGTAATGGAATTGAAGCAACTATCTAAACACCTTGGTCAGATATGCCAAAAACTCACAAGAATCTGTCTATTTGGAGTTTCTTGCTTAAATTGTGCATGCTAAATAATGAAAACCGATGTGTTATGATTGCTTGCTATTTGAGGCGAAATAGTTAGGATATGCATGCTAGGGAGATGACTCAGGCATTTCTTTGATAGTCAATTCTTACCACTCTTTTCTATCCCGAACTTTAAAAATATCCCTAGTCAGCCCCATTGAGCCTAAAAATTGAAACTTCTTCTTTGACACCCTATATTCCCACAAATTGTGCCATAAGTAAAACTGTGAAGTAGTGGAATAAATTGTGTTAAAAAAGAGACAAAAAGAGTGAATAAGCTTGTTGCACCCCAATTAAAAAGTAATAAGAAATAGGCAAAAGCCTAAGTTTGGGGGTGCTTGTCATTATTATATACTTCACTTTCCCAAAACAAAAGAGGGAAAAGATAGAATCGAAGTGAAGGAAAGAACAAAAAGAAAAGGGAAACACTGAAAAGCTAAAGAGCTTATGGTACACGAAATGAGCCTAAAATGTCTATTTTTACCTACCTATACCTAAGCCTACATTACAACCCTTAAAGACCTGAAGATCTCTTTTATGCATATCCAGGATTAGTGGAGAATAGCAAGTAAGCATGCCATAGGATTTTTTAATTAATATGCATGATTTAGTATATTGACTTCCATTAAGCATGATAAATATGAGTTTGCGTAATATCTAGCTTAATGTGTTTAGTGTGCTAAAAATTTCATGCTATATGTTCTTGCATATTATTCTGCTAACCTTCATGTTTTTCTAGTTAACACTAATGCAGCAAAGTGATCAATGTCAGTGAGTCTTTTATTTTCGTTTCTTGAGTCTTTTATTTCTTTCTTTCTATCTTTGCTCGAGGGCGAGCAAAGGTTAAGTTTGGGGGTATTTGATCGGTGTATTTTATATACACTTTTAGTCGATTTTAGTAAGTCTTTTGTCCCTTTTGTACAAATAAGTGTCGTATTAGGATATTTTTCTTTCTTTTGAGTCAAAGTGGTTAAAATGGCCAAATGGCGGAAAAAGGAGCTAAAAGAGGGCAAGAGGAGGTTCCAGAGCTAAAAGCAGAAAGTGGCGAACGAGGCAAAACCAGTCGTGTGGCGCTCCTCACTGATCGAAGCGCGGCGCCAATGTCCGCAGAGGCTGCAGAAGTCCCAGCGCGCGGCCATGTCAACAGTGCAGGGCCGCGCTAATCATCGAGAGGCTACTGAAGAAGAGCGCGGCGCCCTGCATGCCAGATCGGCGCGGCGCCAATTCACCCGAAGGACCACAGAAGTTCCGGCGCCGCGGCGCCGACGCGGGAAAAATCAGGATTTTGACGATTTTCTGGGCCAGGCCTGCAGGGAAAAGAGAGAGGCGATTTTCAGCCTATAAAAGGAGAACCCTAGGCAGATTTTAAGGGTTCCCCTTCTTGCACAACACAAGATTTACTTGCTTGGAGATTGGAGACCTAAACTTAGTAATTTCTTTCCTTTTTCTTTTCTTTATTTCAGTTTTTGCATGATGAACTTTGAATTAGTTCTTGTCATATCTATGGCTAGGAACTAATTCTCTTATAGGGTTTTCCATGTTGATTCACTAGAAACTTATGTTATGAATTAATACATGTTTATGGTTATTATTCTTCTTTGAGAGATTTATCCAATAATTGCGTTGAATGCTTGGTAATTAATTGACAACTAATTATCCTTATATGATTTCTAATTTACTTCGAAAGGAGAGATTGTGAATATGCTGTAAGTTGGGTAGACATTTTTGGATTGGGGATGAAAATACGTCAATTATTTATGTAGCGTTAATGAGAGGCTTAAAAACCCTAATTTTGCGCATGGTGCGTGACGGTTAACTAGGTTTTTGTTCTTAATCTTCCTATAGAGTTATCCTTATCACCGAAAGGTAGGTAAGGTGCAATACTGGGGTTGAGTGTTTATATATCCTTAACGGGAATATAAAACGATTTCGTAAACCTGCTTTCTCCGAGAGAAGAAGACCATAATTCGTTGTATTAATAAATAACATAAGCGGATAGTTGAGGAGACATGGAAGCCCTATTCCCATCACATCTGAAGTAAACTCATTAGTTAAAATAGCTTTTATAATTCTTAGTTATAAACAACAAAACCAAACATCAATTGCCAAATAGATACCAAAAGATAGATAGTTGGTACTTGAACCCTAATCCTTGTGGACGATATTCGGTCTTACTAAGACTATATTACTTGTTACGATAACGTGCACTTGCGTTAAAGTGTGTGCATCTTTTCGCGCATCAAGTTTTTGGCGCCGTTGCCGGGGATTAGGCATTAGTTCAATATCAAATTTATCTATTTTTAATTTCTAATTTGGTTGTTATTTTTAATTTTCACGTTTTTCGTTATTTTTGGTAAAAATCAGGGTACCGTGATTTGTTGTATGTTTTTGATCTATTTCAGGAAATCAGTTTATGCGAAGGAGAAGAGGAGCAGACACTCTTGTTCCCCTCAATCCAGAAATTGAGAAAACCTGTAAACAGAACAGAAACAATCAACGGATTGCAACTTTGATAAAGATGGACGGTGTCCAAAACAACAACATGATGAGAGAAGGGTTAGGAGAAAATCAGCCCAATCCAGCCATACCTCGGCAAGTACCTATGGATGTCGAGGAAAGAGTTCAAGTCCAGGAGGAAAGAAGCTTGGGAGACTATGTGCTGCCTAGAGTGAATGGAGCACAGACATGTATTAGGCTCCCTGCCATAGGAGCAAACAACTTTGAGATAAAACCGGCGATTCTGAGCATGGTACAACATACAGTGCAATTTGGAGGACTGCCATCGGAGGATCCACATATGCACATAGCTAATTTCTTGGAGCTATGTGCAACTTTCAGATATAACGGCGTTACTGATGATGCCGTCAGATTGAGGCTCTTTCCCTTCTCACTCAGGGATAGAGCAAAAGTATGGTTGAATTTCCTGCCGGCTGATTCGATTTTTACATGGCACGAGCTGGCACAGAAATTCCTAGCCAAGTTCTTTCCCCCATGCAAAGCAGCAAAATTGAGAGGGGAGTTGAACAACTTCTACCAAGCAGATGGAGAGTCCTTATATGAAGCTTGGGAAAGGTTCAAAGACTTGCAGAGAAAATGCCCACACCATTGCATTGAGTTGTGGAACTTGGTCCACATCTTCTATAACGGGCTGAGCAGTACAACCAGAACCATCATAGATGCAGCAGCAGGTGGGGCATTCATGAGGAAAACAGCCCACGACGCTCACGAGTTACTAGAAGATATGGCCACCAACAACCATGTCACAGAAGAGAGGTCGACAAGTGGGAGAAGAACAGTAGGAGTCCACGAAATAGATGCTATTGCTGCCTTGAATGCCCAAGTGGCCCTTCCGCGAAAACGATTCAGCAACATACGATGTCGATGAAGGCGGTGCAGATGCCTAAAAGTTGTGAAATATGTGGTGGCCCACATACATTTGATAGGTGTCCTTCAGCTGATCCCAATAATATACCAATGGAGCAGGCAGAGTGTCAGGCCGTGGGTAATTATCAGAGGCCACAGAACAATTCATACTCCAACACTTATAATCCAGGGTGGAGAAATCACCCAAATTTCTCATGGAGAGGAGACCAGGGGCAGCAGAATCAATACAGGGGCCAGTATCAACCCCAGCAGAACCAAAACCAGCAGCCCTTTACTCAGGCCCAGCATCCTCAACAGTTCAATGCACCGGTTCAGCAAGAAAAGCCAGACGAGCTAAAAGCGGTATGGCGACGCATCAATGCCTGACTCGATTCATGCGAAGCTAGATCCTCGCTCAGAACTTGGAACACAAGTGGGTCACTAGCAAAGCAGCAAACAGAGCCCGCGGTACATTGCCAAGCAACACAGAGGTAAATCCAGGAGCAATGCCAGCGGTCGGTGAGAAGCGGCAAGCGATTGGAGCGGCGATCACCTCGGCGATGGTTGAGAAGAAGGCAGAGATAGAAAGAGAGAAGGTGATTGAGCCTAGCCCAGTAGTAGATAAAACTCCAGAGAAGGAGTATACAGAGAAGATCCCATTCCCCCAGAGACTACAGTGAAAGGCGGTTGATAAACAATTCTCCAAATTTTTAGAGACATTCAGGAAGCTGCATATCAACATACCTTTCATAGAAGCATTAGAGCAGATGCCCTCCTATTTCAAGTTCATGAAGGAGATCTTGGGGAAGAAGAAGAAGCTGGTAGAATACGAAATAGTAGCACTAACAGAAGAGTGTAGTGCTATCTTGCAGAAGAAGTTTCCACCAAAACTAAAGGATCCAGGAAGCTTTACACTACCTTGCACAGTGGGCAGGGTGACTTGCAACAGAGTTTTGTGTGATTTAGGAGCAAGTATAAATCTGATGCCCTTATCAGTATTTAAGCGATTGGAGTTGGGAGAGGCCAAACCAACCACTGTGAGTCTGCAACTAGCCGATAGGACAGTGGTTCATCCAAGAGGAAAAATTGAGGACGTGATTGTCAAAGTAGGAAAATTCTTCTTTCCTGCAGACTTCCTCATTCTAGACATGGAAGAAGATGCGGAAATCCCTATCATATTGGGGAGACCATTCCTAGCAACGGGGAGAGCTTTGATTGATGTTGAAAGGGGAGAGCTAACATTAAGGGTGGAGAAGGAAGAAATGGTGTTTAAAGTTTTTAAACATGTTATCGAGCCACCAACCATGAGCAGGTGTTTTGCAATCAGCACCATCAAGCCCCCCTGTGAGCCATTACAAGTCAACCAAAGGGAGATGAGCCCACGAAAGCAGGCATGGTTTGCCAAACCCCCACTGACGCAGGTATGTGTTCCTGAACTCCCGCTCGATAATGCTAAGAAGAAAAGAAGAAAAAGAAAACGCAAAATGTGGAGGAAATGGATTAGTTGGGGGCTTGATCCACCCCACGGTTATTAAAACTAAGGAACTTGCGTCCGGCTAAAAGACGTTAAAGACAACGCTACTTGGGAGGCAACCCAAGGTATTTCAGTTTATTTTAATATAGTAGTTTTTATTAAGAACGGTATCACGGAGGTAGTGTTTGTGTTGTGATTGACAGGTATAGGCAAATACATTGAAGGGTGAAAAACTGAAGAAAAACGAGGATTTCCAGAAAATGGGTAAGCGGCGCCAGAGCGAGCGGCGCTAAAAGAATCAAGAGGCATTGAAGTTTGCGCATGGCCTTTTCGGGAAGCGGCAGTGCGAAATTCGATAATTTGCCAAGTTTAGCCGCGCTATTTCAGTATGCATGGCGAAAGTCCAGAAAGTCCCGAGAACATTGGTGCTTGGCGCTAAGCGAACATGGCGGCGGAAATCGAAACTTAAAACGCCTAAATCGAGATCGCCCCAAATTCAAAACCAAAAACCTAACCCCCTCCTCCAAGAACACACGAAAATCCAAATATTTGCCCACAAATCCTCCACAAATCCAACCCAACCACAACCAAAACTCTTAAATTCCTAAAAATCCTTAGCTATCTCAAACAACAAAGCTCCATTCCATAGCCTCAAACCACCATTAGAAACAAGAACAGCTTGAATCTTTTCATAAAAAGGTAATCTTTTTATGTTCTTGAGATCTTTACTGAAGTCACAGGAGGTAGTAGTTTGAAGGAGTATTGTAGTTGTGAAGTAGTTTGGGTGCTGAAAAATTGATTGTGAAGTTTGGAGAAAGAGTAGAAAAGGAGGGTGTGGGTATTGGGCAGTAGAGTTGAAGTTTGGGGGTGTTGTGTTTAACTGCTAGTTGTTGATTGTGTTGGAAAACATTTGTGCCACTAAGTTGTAAGCTGCAGAAACTGTTTTAACCATGGCCACCAGGAAGAGAAGAGCCTCCACATCCACCCCAGCCCCACATTACGATGATACTAGATTTGTGAGCTACCAAGCTTTCCAAAGATACAAAAAGCTTGATACCAGACCCTTAATCCCTGAAAGGGGAATGGACTATCAGAGGGAGTCGTTTGGGGAAGAAGATGTTTATGAGCCCATTCGGGCAATGATTGAGTTAAGGGGGTGGAGGAGATTTGTAAATCCAGAGAAAATAACACCAATGAACACAACAATGGTGCGTGAATTCTATGCCAACTTTCCGGAGAAGGTGGAAAGGGGATGCTTTATAAGAGGAATTTATGTGCCTGTGACAGCAGAGAATGTAAATGCACAATTGAAGACGGTTGATGTTGAAGAAAGAAGTGATTGGAATCACTTTAGAACATGGTCTAGAAGCACTGACCGCATCAACTGGAATGCCGTTGCAGACACCGTGAGCTACCCTGGGGCTGCTTTTGATATTGGAAGAAATGGATCAAGAGCGGCGGTGCCAATTCAACAAGCGACCAAGGGTTGGCTATATTTTCGGCGCGCGTGATTCCATCCGCGCACTTCACCAGAGTGCCAGAAGATAGGATTAAGCTGATATATGGAATTATGAGGGGATTGGCGATTGATGTGGGGAAAGAAATAGTGCAGAGCATTGAGGAAATCAGCAGGTTGGTAACAACAGGTGGATTGGGACATGGCTCAGTTATCACCAAGCTATGTCACATGAATGCGGTCCCAATCCTACCCATCGACTAATGAAAGAAACCAACCGCTCGTGTCCTATGGGATAGTGCACTCTTTCCTGCACCTAAGCCCCAGCGGCGGAAGAAGAGTACAACCAAAGAAGACCAGCAGTGAGCGCAGCGAACGAAGATGAGCCTGAAATAGGGGCTCAATATGCGGCAGGACCTAGCCACCAGCCAACCACAAAATCAGAACCTCCAGTGCCTATGATGGAGCAAGTGCTCCAGAACCAGAGAATGATGATGCAACATTTCGACACAATGATACAAGGACAAAATGAGTTGAGACAGGGACAACATGAGTTGCGACAGGGCAACAAGAATTGGCGGGAAGCAACAACGGTTGCACCAAAGACTTGACGAGATGAGTTCCCTGTTCAACCAATGGTCGATGCATTATCCACCGCCACCACCACCATTTTAGCCAAAGTCTGTAAGTGTCTTATTCCTTTTATTGTCTTTGAGTCTACACACATTGGGGACAATGTGTGATTTAAGTTTGGGGGTGTTTTATTTGTGTCTTGTTGTGTTTTATTTAAGTCTTTTTATTGTTTTTATGTATTTTTGAGTCACAATTTTTTTTTTCTTTTTTGAGTCATATTTGCCTGTCAAAAGATCATGTATGCTGTAGTTGCTAGAAACACCTAGTGAAGTAAGGTAGAATAATGTAATGGAATTGAAGCAACTATCTAAACACCTTGGTCAGATATGCCAAAAACTCACAAGAATCTGTCTATTTGGAGTTTCTTGCTTAAATTGTGCATGCTAAATAATGAAAACCGATGTGTTATGATTGCTTGCTATTTGAGGCGAAATAGTTAGGATATGCATGCTAGGGAGATGACTCAGGCATTTCTTTGATAGTCAATTCTTACCACTCTTTTCTATCCCGGACTTTAAAAATATCCCTAGTCAGCCCCATTGAGCCTAAAAATTGAAACTTCTTCTTTGACACCCTATATTCCCACAAATTGTGCCATAAGTAAAACTGTGAAGTAGTGGAATAAATTGTGTTAAAAAAGAGACAAAAAGAGTGAATAAGCATTTGCACCCCAATTAAAAGTAATAAGAAATAGGCAAAAGCCTAAGTTTGGGTGCTTGTCATTATTATATACTTCACTTTCCCAAAACAAAGAGGAAAAGATAGAATCAAGTGAAGGAAAGAACAAAAAGAAAAGGAAACATCAAAAGCTAAAGAGCTTATGGTACACGAAATGAGCCTAAAATGTCTATTTTTACCTACCTATACCTAAGCCTACATTACAACCCTTAAAGACCTGAAGATCTCTTTTATGCATATCCAGGATTAGTGGAGAATAGCAAGTAAGCATGCCATAGGATTTTTTAATTTATATGCATGATTTAGTATATTGACTTCCATTAAGCATGATAAATATGAGTTTGCGTAATATCTAGCTTAATGTGTTTAGTGTGCTAAAAATTTCATGCTATATGTTCCTGCATATTATTCTGCTAACCTTCATGTTTTTCTAGTTAACACTAATGCAGCAAAGTGATCAATGTCAGTGAGTCTTTTATTTTCGTTTCTTGAGTCTTTTATTTCTTTCTTTCTATCTTTGCTCGAGGGCGAGCAAAGGTTAAGTTTGGGGGTATTTGATCGGTGTATTTTATATACACTTTTCGAGTCAGTTTTAGTAAGTCTTTTGTCCCTTTTTGTACAAATAAGTGTCGTATTAGGATATTTTTTCTTTCTTTTGAGTCAAAGTGGTTAAAATGGCCAAATGGCGGAAAATGAGCTAAAAGAGGGCAAAAGAGGAGGTTCCAGAGCTAAAAACAGAGAAAGTGGCGAACGAGGCAAAAACCAGTCGGCCGTGGTGCCTCCTGCGATCGAAGCGGCGCGGCGCCCAATGTCGAAGAGGCTGCGAAGTCCCGGCCGCGGCTCGTGTCAGCAGTGCGAGTCGCGGCGCCTAATCATCAGAGAGGCTACAGAAGAAGTAGAGTCGCGGCGCCCGCATGCCAGAGATCGGGGCGCGGCGTAATTCACCCAAGGACCACGAAGTTCCGGCGCATGGCCGATGCGGGAAAAATCGAGATTTTGACGATTTTTAGGCGAGCTGCGAGGAAAGAGAGAGCGATTTTCCGGCTATAAAAGGAGAACCCTAAGCAGATTTTAAGGGTTCCCTTCTTGCACAACACAAGATTTACTTGCTTGGAGATTGGAGACCTAAACTTAGTAATTTCTTTCCTTTTTCTTTTCTTTATTTCAGTTTTTGCATGATGAACTTTGAATTAGTTCTTGTCATATCTATGGCTAGGAACTAATTCTCTTATAGGTTTTCCATGTTGATTCACTAGAAACTTATGTTATGAATTAATACATGTTTATGGTTATTATTCTTCTTTGAGAGATTTATCCAATAATTGCGTTGAATGCTTGGTAATTAATTGACAACTAATTATCCTTATATGATTTCTAATTTACTTCGAAAGGAGAGATTGTGAATATCTTTGTAAGTTGGGTAGACATTCTTGGATTGGGGATGAAAATACCTCAATTATTTATGTAGCGTTAATGAGAGGCTTAAAAACCTAATTTTGCGCGTAGTGCGTGACGGTTAACTAGGTTTTTGTTCTTAATCTTCCTATAGAGTTATCCTTATCACCGAAAGGTAGGTAAGGTGCAATACTGGGGTTGAGTGTTTATATATCCTTAACGGGAATATAAAACGATTTCGTAAACCTGCTTTCTCCGAGAGAAGAAGACCATAATTCGTTGTATTAATAAATAACATAAGCGGATAGTTGAGGAGACATGGAAGCCCTATTCCCATCACATCTGAAGTAAACTCATTAGTTAAAATAGCTTTTATAATTCTTAGTTATAAACAACAAAACCAAACATCAATTGCCAAATAGATACCAAAAGATAGATAGTTGGTACTTGAACCCTAATCCTTGTGGACGATATTCGGTCTTACTAAGACTATATTACTTGTTACGATAACGTGCACTTGCGTTAAAGTGTGTGCATCTTTTCGCGCATCAAGATACGCCTTTGAGTCATTTTTAGTTAGTATTTTCCCATTTTTGTTCAAATAAGTGTCGTGTTCGATTGTGTTTCTTTCTTTTGAGTCACAGCAGTGCAAAATGGCGAAAATGAGTGAAAATTGGACAGAAAAGGTGCTCCCAAGGTAAAAAGAACGAAAGTTGTCAAATCAGGACAAAGGATTATCGACCTGGCGCGTACGATATCTTGAACATTGTGCCATATTTACTGAGAAGCCAAAGGATTTTCAGCACCGCGGTGCCATTATTACTGAGAGACCGCAGGAGTTTCGGCACCGCGGTGCCGTTATGCAGAACCACGGTGCCGGTGCAGAAAATCTCAGTTCTGAAGAACAATTGGCTAAGGGCAGATTGGTCCATAGGGCACGAAATTTGAAACATATTTAAGCTCTATGGATTAATGCTATGAGGGAGTTTGGTCATATTACAACATAGCACAACACAAGACAACAAGGGAGACTACAATTGGAGACTTAGTTCGCAGTAATTTCTTTTCTTTCGTTTTAATTCAGTTTATGTATGGATTTTGTGTTAGTTCTTAGCGTGACTATGGCTAGGAACTAAAATACTTTATTAGGGCTTTCCTTATGAATCGCTTGAAACTTATATTCATGAATTAATGCAGTAGTTTGATTTCTTCTTCACTTGATTAAGATCTAATTAATATTGGTATGAATGCTTGATAATTAATTGATCACTAATTATCATAATATATATGATTTCGAATCAAGAACCGAGAGGAGAAATTTGGATATGTTGTAATTGACTAGACATAGATTAAAATCGCGGACGACAGTACCCCGATACTTGTGTAGCATTATAGGTTACTGTTCTTAATCCTCCTATGTGGTAAATCCTATCATAAAAATATAGAAGGGTTCTGCACTGGGTTTGAGTGATTATATGTCATAACCGGAATATAAGACAGTTTAGTTAACCACTATCTTAACGTAGAAGAAGAAGTCATTCTAGTTGCATTAAAGATTGAATAGAGTGGATAATCGAGGATTTTGAAAGCCCTAATTCATTCATAACTGATTACAACTTAAATAGTTTAGTAATTCTTGCAATTATTCTAGTAGTTAAACAAAAACTCAACTCAAATATCGATTGCCAAATAGATAACATAAAGTAGATGAACGGTAATTAAAAATCAGTCTCTGAGGATGATATTCGGTCTTATCAGACTATATTACTTGTCAACGATTTGTGCGCTTGCGTGAGCATTCGAAATATCGCTAACAGTACCCTGCCTCAGCACTCGACGAGACAACGTGGATTGTTGTTTTGACGACCATGAAATAAGATTGTCCCCCAAGAACATGCAATAAGGGAAGGTGGAACGACGTGTGTCTGGGTAGCCACCCGAATTCGCATAAGTATAGGATAAGAGACTCAAAATAGATGACTTATACAGATGCAAATCAAAATGAAGAGTACCCTTAACATACCGCAGAATTCTCTTGAGGGCCCCCATATGCTCTTCATTCGGATCATGCATGTGTAAACATACTTGCTGGACCGCATAGGAAATATCGGGTCTTATGAAATTCAAATACTGCAAGGCCTCTGCTAGGATACGGTAATGTGTAGGATCACCGTATGGAGTACCTGCAGAGTTACTCAATTTTGTCTTTGTGTCAACTGGAGTATGTGATGGTTTTCAGGAAGACATCCCGACTTTGTCAATTATTTCTTCGGCATATTTCTTTTGACTGAGAAATAGACCACCGGCATATAGAGTCACCGCAATGCCGAGGAAATAATTTAACGGACCCAAGTCCTTCATTGCAAATTTTGCCGCAAGAAGGGACATAATAGACTGGAGAAGTGATGAAGATGATGTCGTGAGAATAATGTCATCGACATACATAATTATATATGTCATGTCAACTCCCTTCCTATAAATAAACAATGATTGATCGGACTTGTTGTGAGAGAAATCTAATTTGGAAACAAATCCTGCAAACATGTTATAACATGCCCGAGGAGCTTGTTTCAAACCATATAAGGATTTCTTCAATATGCAAACATAATCTGGATGAGTATGATCTCGGAAACCAAAACCAAAGACTGGTGCATGTACATTATTTTCTGTAAGTGATCATGTAAGAATGCATTCTTGACATCCAACTGATGTATGTACCAAGACTTTGAAAGTGCCACACTAAGAACAGTCCTGATAGTTGATGGCTTAACTATCGGACTGAATGTTTTATCACAATTGACCCCAACTTACTGAGACCTACCATCACCAACAAGACGAGCTCTGTATCTCGCAAAAGAACCATCAGAATTCTTTTTATGATAAAAACCCCACATAGACCTAATTATGTTCACATTAGAAGGATGTGGCACTAATTTCCACGTCTTATTTTTAATAAGAGCATCAATTTCGTCTAACATGTCAGCTTTCCAATTCGGGTCAGATAAGACAACTTTAGGATTTCTTTTAGAAGTGGTGACGGTTGGACGGAAGTTGTTACGTTAAAGTGATGCTTAGGTCGAAATATTTTGTGCATCGCACGGGTTTCAATGATCCAAGGTTGGAGATTTGAGTTGTCAGTATGCTAGTGGACTGGGTAGTTGACCGACTTTGGGCCAAAACTGTGGACTGGGTGAGTTGGCTCTCGGTTCGGTTAAGGAATTTGGCCTGTGTAATTAGGCTAGAGAAATCGGGTTGTATCACGGATAGGGGGAAGAGGTCTCCCTCCTTTAGGCTTGCCCGCCACCAAATGTGGATTGGTCCGAGACCGAGGGAAGAGAGGCAGTGGTCTCTGCCCCTTGGACTGGTCCATTTATATTTTGTAGTTGGGTCGGGTCGGGTCTTGAGGTTGTGGGCTTTGGGATTGCCCCACATTGTTTTGAGTGTTTAGATGATACTTCACAATTGGATGTATTCTATCATCCATAAAATCATATGAAGGTGAGGATGCCACTTGAGATTTGACAAAGGGGAATGTAGACTCATTAAAAATGACGTGACAAGAAATAAGTATTTTCTCAATTGTCATATCATAACATTTATATCCCTTATAATTTTGTGGGTATCCCAAAAATACACAAGTAGTGGAATGAGCCTATAATTTGTTAATGGTTGTGGATGGAAACAAAGAAAAAAAATACCCAAACACTCTCAAATGTGTAAAAGATGGGAGATGATGATACAATATTTGTGTATGGGACACATTGGAGAGAAATTTATTAGAAAGAATATTTAAATGATATGTGGTCATTTGAAGTGCATGGTGCCAAAAATTTGGTGGTGTGGACGGATGCACAAGGAGAGTGCGAACCATATTGTTAATTGTTTGAATTTTTCTTTTGGTTTTCCCATTTTGTGGTGATGTATGTGGACATGAAAGACGCAAAGACATCCCATTTTGATGATAAAAATTATTAAATTGGACATTGATGAATTCTCCCCTTTGTCACATTGAAAACATTTAATGAATTTGTCAAATTGAGTTTTGATAAAAATACTAAATTATTGAAAAATGGTGTAAGTTTGTGATTTATGTCTACAGAAAATTTGAATAATCATCTAAAATGAGCATATAGTATTAATGACTTGCAGAACTCAAAACGGGTTATGTCCACAAATCACAATGCAAATGATCAAATGACATAAGGGTATGAGTAGTAGATAATGCAAAAGGAAGCTTAACATGCTTTTCAAACACACAAGTTTGGCAAACAAAAAAGTCCAAAAGTTTGTTACAAGAAAACAATTTATTCTTCCTAAGATTATTGAAAATTGGTGCTCCTGAGTGTCCCAACCGATTGTGCCATATAATAGGATAAATGGCTGCAAAGGTTGATTGATTCGTCATTCGATTGTTGTCAATAGTGGTGATGGGATACAAGTCCCCCGTGCTATTACATCTCATTAGTAGCATCTCCGTCTGAAAATCCTTCACAGAAAAGCCAAATGAATCAAAATTTACAGAAATATTGTTGTCAATTATTAAACGTCAAACAAATATCAAGTTTTTAATCAGTTTTGGTGCATGTAAGACGTCTTTCAAATATAATGGTAGGTGTGAAGGGGGTAGTTTTACCTGACCAATACCACGAAATGGAATTTTCTGCCCATTGCCGACAACATGATTCATCTAGAACATTCAGATTCATTTTGTTCATGGCTTGTTCAATATCAGTGGGAGCATAGCCTACAGAAGATGGTGTCTAGGCTGCAAATGCATGTTGTAGACGACAACCTAGAATTTCGGGCTGTCAATTTGAATATGAGGGTCTGGCCCACGACGAAGTTAGGTATGGGCATGCGGGCAAGACATCTGTGAAGTCATGCCGAGTGGGTACTCATCGTTAGTTCCGCTTGATTGGTTTCTAGTTGGGCCGCCACTTCCTTGGTTCTTTGTCGGATGGTCAGACGCTTCCATTACCTCATTCATTTCCACCATTATTTTCTCTTTGTTATTGTTAAGGTTTGAACCCTATTTTTTTATCATTATTGTTGCGCTTTTTATTTCCACCCGAACCAGAATTTTATGGCTGAAAATCTACTGAAAATGAATTGGTGGAGATAAGAGCAGTTCCGGCGGTGGCTGCTCCAGAGGATGCCTGTTTTGCTTTCCGTGTTTCTTTGAGAATCAACCTCGAATGAGCCTCATAGAAAGGAGGCAACAAATTACTCTGCTGAATGAATGTAGCAACTCCATTATATTGTTCATTCAGCCCTGCAATCAACTGAAGAACCAATCGTTGATTTGTTACTGGCGAACCAACGTTTGATAGTTGGTCTGCTAGAACATTCAATTCTTGACAATAGACGGAAACGTTGGAGAAATCATCCAATTTAACATTAGTAAATTGGTGTTCAAGATATACAATCCTGGAAAGTTTGTTTTCTTGAAATATGTTTTGTAAACATTCCCACGCTTGTTGAGCCGTAGAGTTCGGTTGTAGCATGGTATGTAAAAGATTGTTTGATATAGTGCCATAAATGCATTGAAGGACTATAACATCTAAACGAGACCATCATTTTTTGTCCACTGCACGGGTGTCTGATGATGACTCGGAAGGGATGATATGGTCTATTACCTCATAAGTGCGGCAATGAATTTTGAATAATTTCTCCCAAGAGGTGTATTGTCCTTTTTCCATTTTAAGTGTTATAAAAATAAAGTTCTTGACGTTATTAACGGCAAGAACAAGATGAAAGTTTTGTTTTTTCGGTCATAGTTTCTCCACGCAACAAACAATACAAGACCAAAAGAAAAAGAGAATAGTATTTTGCGGCAATGACTACTTCTTGCTTTTCCACTTAGATCACCTTATCTTAAGGAATAATGTATTAAGACGTGAGAAAAAAATTAGTGAATCATCGAAAGTTAAGAAAAGAAAGAAGGCTTCTACTTGTCTCAGCAGCAAAGATTTGACCTTTGAACTTGGAGCTTTATGTCTTGTATTTCTTTCGTCATGTTTTTTCCCTTTCAACTGTATTTGGGATGATATGCTTGTTGCTTAAAAAATCTAGACTTGTGTGAAATTTTTACAATAAGAATTATACAGTTAGAGTAATAAATACATCACGTGCAATAGAAACATTTTCTGAATCATTGATTAGTCACATTACATTAGTTAACCTAATATGACAACTTTACTATGTCGCGTTTCTACTGCTTAAAATGTTAATTAAAAATAACTTCAATAATAAGTGAAATTGATAACTTAAAATACAGTACAAATTAATTTGATCGTGTAATTACTCTCTATATATCAATTTATGTGGCACGGTTATAATTCTAGATTAAAACTTCGAAAGTTTGACAATTAATTCAGATATAGAATCTTTAAAAAAAAAATCAATAAATTTTATAACATAAAATATTTAAAAGACAAAACTCTGGTCAAAGAAATCTAGGTTGACTTTCGGAATCTAAAGGTACCACCTAAATTGGAACTGAGGGGTATTGCTTATCTAGTGAATAACTTAAAAACTCCAGTGGAATTTACTAATGGCACTGTGCATTTAAAGCAGACTTGCAGTTCCATGCATGACAAGCCACTTCCAGTAAGTCCCCATTGAAACTTTCACGCAAAATAAGTTCACCTTGCAATTGCATCAGTAAATACTAGTAATTCCATAATGTCACCATAGTTGCCCAATATGTGTGAATCTGTGAAGGGGAAAATGCAATCACCATATCTCACAGGGTTCAAGCCTTGTTCATCACTGCTACTCTGCCTCTTTCATGTGACCTTTTTGTTTTTTCATACTATTGCCTGTGACTTGCTTCAATTCTACCTTTCTTTTGCTACACTTTTAAATATCCATACATTTCTTCCATATTTTTATTCAACATAACAAATTAAACTTGTTTGCTACCATCAACAAGCTAAGAGGAAAAAAAGACAATGAAGGGTTGTGTGTGTACCGCAACTATTCTCATTCTTCTTGTCTTTCTCCCAGTTTTCATCCACGGCAGACATATACACTCACGTATGACTTACTTCTTTTTTCTCTTAGCATACATTAGATTTTGAGACGAATAATTTATATATACTGACAGTGTAACTGATTTTTTTCACGATCATGGCACTTTTAACTTGTTATAATGGGTCATTTACTTTATGCTCTATATTACCAAAGGATCTAAATTTTGTGCACCGCGGACCTATATATATATATATATATATTTTCTCTGCAATCGTATCAAGTTGTACTACACCAATAGATAACTATTCATAACATGGTAGCCTAATAAAGTAACCTAAAAATATAGTAATAACCTGGTATATATATCCAGTTACATATGCATCGATAGTGTAAAATTTCTTTGTACTATCTATATATATAGCTTAAATCCATTAGGAAAGTAGAATTAGTACAATAAATTTTACATTATCCGTGCACAAACGGTTATAATCATGTAAACTTAGTTCTTATGATGTTGAATTTTTTTATATGCAATAAACAGAGCAGAGAAATCACCCTATGAGCTCAGTTAGCAGAAAAAGGGCAGCGGCGAAGCCAGAAATAAACTCGGAATTAAGAAGGGGAATAGTGCATAAAAGAGGTGCAGATACGTTACAAATAGCAGGGTCAAGTTTGCCAGATTGTTCACATGCATGTGGATCTTGTACTCCTTGTAGATTAGTCATGGTTAGCTTTGTTTGTTCATCTGTTGAAGAAGCTGAGACTTGCCCCATGGCTTACAAATGTATGTGCCATAACAAGTCATATCATGTTCCTTGATGAGAAAAAAGATAATTTATTTAACATATTGTCATATGTCCACTAATGACAAATCCTTTGTACCATATGGTGTTTCTTGACATATTTTTGTTTCTTATCCTTTACTTAAGTTTGGATATTAGGACTTACTTTTATTTGTACTTCTTTTACACACATGTCGGCAACATTCATATGCGTAATCAAAGAGAGTTACTAGTACTATTTTGTCTATTGAGTTTCATTAATATTTTTCATATCTTTTAGATTGCAAACATTAGGATGTGTCGGTCCTTTTTGACATCCGACTTTACTCTCAAAGCTTTGTACATTTGCATCTCTCCTTATCCAATCCTTCCTTTTAAGAAACCATTAAAAAATTGTGGAAACTATCAAATTTTACCTAATGTTCTAATGCGCCGTAGCACATCCAATATTACTACCTTTTATGTGGAAATGGTAAAGCAGTATATGATGATGATCAGCCACAACCCACAAGTATAGCAAAGTTCATGATGGTGGTGCACAGCTCAAAGTCGCATGTTCCCATTGACACCACAAGCCTAAGTGAGATTTGACATTATTTATTGGTAAGAACAGATGATTATCACCGCATTTAAAAGGTGTGGCCTAGCCATCAATAAAATGAATTAAGAATTACGGGGTCTCAGAGATTTAAATTTCAACGGAAATATGTTGGGTCCCGGGGTATGCTATGGAACAATAAAAACAAACTGAAAGTAAAATAAATCGAATGCTAATACAGTTTGCAAATGTCAGCGATAATGTCATCTGTCACAAGCGGCAACACTTCGATAAAACAGAAATCCTTTAAGAGTAAACGCAATGAAAAATAAAGAACACAAAAGTTTAATATTTACATCGGTTATATAATCTATATAACCTATGACGGTCAGTGACCGAAAGTATTGTATATATTTATATACAATTGAATAAATTCCTTCTTTTACAATATTAAAAAATAATACAAAAGGAATTAAAAAATTGAAGTCGAAGATGACTTCTGCCTAAAAAATCTACCTAAATAGCATAGACAACATCTCATTACAATTGCTTCAATAAAGAACAAATCTAGAATTGGGGCAACAATTATAATGTTGGACAGAATGTTGTCAACACGCTCACGCAACACTTGTGATCCAGTTTTCTGACGAATATATCGGAGAGCTCTCTTGATATTTTTTCTAACTTTTTTTTGGATATTGATCACTGAAGCAACATCTCTATTTATAGTAGAGAATCTTCCTTGAAAATCTCATTGAATCATTGTAGAAGTTGAGAGAAAGATGGGCAGCCGATAAAGTTTGTTGGAGAAGATCGTGGAGCAAAAACCTCTAACTTCTTGGACTTGTTCCTCAAGCTTAGCAACGACTTTGACTTGTTCTTCCCATGTTTTTCATCAGCTCCTAATCACCTTGCCATGTCACTTCACCATCGTGGTGAAAATCTCATGAGATTTGCTTCAGTTCTGTGAAGTAAGGCAAAACTGTTTTACAAAATGTTGGTCCGAATGTCATGACATTTGTTCCAACATTTCTGAATTTTAACTTAGTACTAAAAATGATATGTTGGGCAAAATGTCACAACACCAAACCCAACATTAACATTCTCCCTCTTGTTGCATTTCTTCACAAAACCTATTCTATTCTGTGCAAGTGACTTACTACAATGTCATAAATGTTGGGACACAACATCTATGATTATAATAATGCTCCCCCTTAACCTGTGATGACATATAAACACAACATATACAAACAACATATACATATATATATATATATATATATATATATATATATATATACACACGTACCATACTTATAGGATTAGAGAAATAAAAAATAGCCATTTAAACACATCATTCAAAAACAATTGTCAGATCATTGTTAAATACATCTCAAATTTCCAAACCCAAAAAAGAACAACCCACATTCAACAACTAGTTAGTATCCATTCACCATTAACAACTATCTCTTGCATGTCATGCATTAGTAGTAGCTTCCAGTCGCTTTATACTTTTGCAATAATCTCTGCTTCCTCATTCCTCTGTCTGACAGCTTTAGCCCTTTGCCTTGCAACTTCAATTTCTGCTCTAAGCCTCGACCTTGTCAGTAAGACTTTTCGACCAACATCCTATTTTCTTTGTACAACAGCATCCACTACTTCTTCAATAATATTTGCAGTAGCATTGACAGCAGAACTCTCAGCTCTTTCCTCCCCCTGCACAGTATAATTATCTCCCATTTTTTAGGAAGAAAGCAACAGTAAAAACTGATCTCTGGCCTTTACTAAGGCATCCCTAGCAGTATCTATCTCGACAAATTGTGAATTGATTTTTGGAATTTACTCCACAAGCCAATTGGTAGACAGTACAGACTGTCTTGAACCAGTGTTGCCCTGAATGTTGAAAATATTTCTGGCAACATTCTCAATGTTAACTTCTTTTTTCCAAGAAAGATCAAAAACTCTCTCTTTTCTTTTTAAGATTGTTTTGTTCACTGCATACACCTCTGGTTCTTTCCCTAAATTATCCTCACCTTGAGGTTCAAAGCCTTGAGTAACTAGAATTTGGTAGATCTGTGAGGAATAGGGAAGGATCAAGGTTGACTTTTTTTTAGCCATATTGACTACATGATAGAATATCATTTTCCCTAAGTCAACTATTAATCTTTTTCCAATTTTGTATAGTAGTTAGGCTTGATAAGTCATCATTATTGACTCATTCAGTGACAGGAGCCAATTGTGAATTGCAATCTTATGTAGGGTGGAAAATAAGGCATTGAGTTTTGAGGCAATGAAACCAGAAGTCCATTTCTTCACTATACCTCCAGTGAGGTATTCTATTATCCCGTCCCTAGTTTCTGTCATTCTCTCAGTAGTACTTCTTCCAGCTTAAAACTCAGTCCTCAAACATTGATTGATAATTAGGGGAGTAAACCTATAAATTTTGTTATAGAGGTTTACATTCCCAAACTTTTCGAGGAGGCATTATCTATCCCAGAATTTAAGTTTGCGTAAATATCATGATTACTTCATCAATGTAAGGTTTATTATCAGTTACAGATTTCAGAAGATTACGATCTTCGAGAAACTCAATCAACCCATATTCAGAACAAGAGGCTAAATCTACTACTGCCCTAATAATTATATTCTTATACCAATTCCATCTATCAAACTTTGTTTGTAAATAGAACTTGTCAGAAAATGAATTTACCTCAACTTTAGGCTCTGATTTAGTGTTTTTAGAGGAGGATGGAGAGAACATCTCTTCAGGTGTCTACTGAAATGTTGCTTGAGATTTATGGCATTGTCGAAAACATTCTGGCAAAACATCTGGTCTGATATGACGAGGAATTCCTTTGGGGCAGAACCTTTTTAAGGGGGTGTCATCGGGAATCTCCCCATCCTCAGACTCACATTGTGGAACTGAGACTGAAGGCTCAGGTTGAGGATCAGAGACTGGTGGTTCACTTTGAAGATCAAGAACTGGGGTTCTTCTTCTGTGTCCTCTGAAGATAGTTCAAAATTCATGTCCTCTGTATCACTGATTGAACAAGCAGAAACTTTGGGCTCAAACCTGGACCTCTTGACAACATGTTCTTGTTGGAATGTTCTTTCGAAAACTCGGCTTGATCTTTTAGTAGGAAAGGAGGAAGAATTGGTCATCTTGCCTAGGAAGGAGACATTATGAGTGACATCCACATTAATGGGGTTATTATCGTCCCCAGGATAATTGATTTCTAGGGGGTTTTGAGTTATGCTAAGAACAATGGCCGAGCAAAGTGGAGGACTAGTGCTCATAGGTGTGTTGTCAGTGGTGTTGACGGACATAGGGGTTGACATTGGAGATGTTTCCATGGATGAGTTTGGAGGAGAGTATATTGAGGGTTTATGGTTTTTGTATGAAGAGTGAAGTGACAATTCCATCGATTAGGTTGGGACTTTACCGAGGTGATCACCTTTTCCTTTTTTTCGATTTTGTCTTTTTAGGAAAAGACAAAATGTTAAAAAGAAGAACAAATGAAGAAGGTATTTATACTCTTGGCAATTTGTAAAAAATTCCCTGATTTTAGGTGTTTGATTTGTATTAAAAAACTTGCACCTAAAATTTTGGGATAAAAAGATAAACATCATAATTTGGAATTTAATATCCTTTTAAATCTTGAATTCCAATTAAAAAATATGGCATAAAAATATGGAAGATAAAAACTAATTTTTCCAAAGTCAGTTATGAACAACATTCCAACAAATATCATTAACTGGGAATGTCAATAGCAATGTTGGCAATATTTTGGACAACACTAGTATTATGATCCTGCAAGAATTCTTTGTTTTGGCAACAAATAAAGACACATTTTATATGTATATTTACGAGTCTAACCACTGGACCAATGTAACATTTTCTCATCGCGCCATTGATCTAATCATAAAACATAAACAAAATTATTTTTTGTGTCAAAAATAAGAATACTTATTTAGTATTCTCATAATTCCTTTTTAAGCACTTGATACTACTATAGAATAAGAACGATATCATTTCAAGGGCTTCTTCCATTTTCACAGTTGCCAAAAAATTGTAAAGATTTTGCCTTATTTTGATCCTTTTTTTATGATATCTAATATCATCGCATAAAATGGTATCACAATGAAATCATGTTCGTATTGAAGGATCGTACTTATGTGACCAAAGTAATGCCCTATACAGCAACAATAATTAGTTTATGATATTACATAGGTAAATGTCACCCAAAATGTTAGAGTTCAGCCGACATTCACCAAAAATATCTTTTTAGAGATTACAGAGACCAAGAGATTTCTTCAAACTAGAAAATCTCTTATGATCCAAAGCTTTTGTAAAAATGTCAGCTAGCTGATGAAGAGTGTCAACTTGTTCAATTTGAACTAGCTGTTTTTCAACTAAATATCTTAAAAATGATGTCTAATATCAATATGTTTTGTACGTGAGTGCTGAACTGGATTTTGGAAATATTTATAGCACTCAAATTATCACAATATAAAACTAAGATATTACTTGAAAAATCATAGTCGTCTAACATGTGTTTTAGTCATATTAATTGAGAGCAACAACTTCCAGTTGCTACATATTCAGATTCAGAAGTTGAAAGTGAAACACAATTTTATTTACGACTATACCTAGAAACAAGATTATTGTCAAGTTAAAAACATCTTCCACTTGTACTATTTCTATCATCCACATCATCAGCCTAATTCTTGAAAAAATACAATTTGCTATAAACTTTATTTTTAAAAATAATAGAATACAACGAAAAAAAGATTATAAAAAAACATGTCACGATTGCCAACTATGTTATAGAAAAATTTCCGAAGAAGTACTCACTAGGTGAAATTCTTTATATAAACAAATACTTGTTGTTTATGATTATAGAAAACCTATAACTTTAATTTTTTAACGCCCATAATCAAAATCCAACTGATATGATTGTAAATAACGATTGAGAAGAAACTAAAGAACTTATTGTATTTCAGAGAAATTTTTCAAGCAACAAAAGAATTTTTCGGTATATATTATCCTACTATTTCAACTATGTTGTTTTATATAGCTATAATATTTTTACTGCTTAGAGAATATATAGAAAAATCAGCTTATAATGAAGCTATTAAAAAATGTTTATCAAAATAAAGAAATATTTTATTCATATTCCCCCTATTTATATTATTGGTGTTGTATTAAATCTGACTATTAAAATAGACGATTGTAAATCACTTATTAAAATATTTATTAATGTATAGCAGTACTAGCACCTCCAACTCCCAAAAATTCAAATGCCCCACCACCTGTTGAACAAACGAAAGAAGAAGTGTTGTCTAGCATAGAAGACGAATGCAAAAAAGTATATAGGTATTACCAACAAGAAAGTGCTAGAAATCAACCAGCTTCCATACTTTCTTCTTCTTCTTCAACATAGTCTCAAAAGACATGATGTTTCTGCGGCTAGTATTGAAAGTCTCAGATATATAATGTGTGGTGGTAATACTACTAACCAAATTAGCGGGTTTTGATGTTTTTGTTTTGCAGGGTACTTTACCGTACCAAGCAGTTGTCAATGAAGAAGGAAATGAAAACTTGCTGAAATACTGGAAGGTAAATGAGAAGACATTTCCACACTTTCAATGATGGCCCGAGATGTTTTGAACATTCAAGCGTCATCAACGACATGTGAAAGCTTTTTTTCTGTCGGCATATTTCAAATAGGAGAGCACCGATACTCATTAGCTGGAGATAGCTTGAAGATTGTAGTATTATCAGAGATTGGAAACGAGCGGAACAGGGAAGGTGCGGTCAACCGAAGATCAACGAAGAAGAAGACAAAAACTACAACATCTTATCTGAAGGTATGAGTAGCGACGTGCATCAATTTGACCAACAAATACCAATTTCAACCGAAGAACCACAAGACATTGTGAAGAAACTAGAAAAAGTATTTTCAAATTGGTAATTTATTTAATTACAATTTTACTATGTCATTTGTAACTTTTGAACAAAGTTGTAATTTTGACAATTGTATATATGTATTACCAAAAAATTATATTTCTATTAAATAATATAAGAGACACAAAAACAGCATTGGGATGTTTTTATTACACTATCTTATTCAATTATTGAGTTGTTCATAGATATAATATATGTTATTTTTAAAAATTAAGTGTAAAAAAATGAAAATCCCTACCCCGACCCGATCCCGACCCGCCCCGACCCGCGACGCCTGATACCTTTTCCCAAAGGGACCCGTACCGGGATGAGACATCGGCTAAGCCCGATAGTCCCGCCCCACCCCGATCCCGCCTCACCCCAATCCCGCCCCACCCGGATCCCGCCCAAGCCCGCCCCGGCCCGTTGGCCACCCCTAGTAGCTATGTATTTGGATAAGGAATTAAGAAGCTAGATGTAACAATATCATTACATCTGCTCCATTAAGAAAAATCCTTGGTTGTTGCCTCAAGTTCTGGACAACTTCCATTGATAAAAATCATCTTATTCTTAGTTGAGAGTGCAATTAGCAAAGATCTCCTCCATCCATGGTAGCCTCTTTCATCAAAGAAATTGTTAACCAGGGTCATTCCTGGAGCATTTGAAGCATGAAGAAAAAAGAGGGTTGCTGGAGTCAAGAGTTGCTCCATTTCCAGTCTAAATGACTCTAGTTTCTTGAGTGATTGTTGGCTCAGTTCCAGACATGATTCACAATGAAGAGAGGAAGAGAGATGAAGAAAATTGAAGAGCGGTTCTTAGGATTTACTTCTCTGATACCATAAAGAAATTGTTTAAGAAATTTCTATTTTATTGAATGAATGATTTATGTACACAACTACCGTATATATACAAGTATCTAGCTATATTACTACACAATAAATTAGAAAAAAATGTAATTTATGTACACTTGTCAATTAGTGACTTGCTGAATTGTAACAATTCTAATAGCTTGTCATGTGCTCTTCACGTGCTTCTGTTAGAAAGCTTCTACAATTGTACAACTGTTGGATCTTGATCTACGGCTGAGATTCGATCCATCAGCAAGTTTGATGCTTTTTTTATTATGCCATGTGTCCACCGAGACAATTCTCTTTTCTCCTGAAAATCTCCGACAAGTTGCTTCACTTTCCCCTTTTCATTCTTCTATTTCATTTTGTTCTGAAATTTCTCTTCTTCTCTATTCTTCTTCGTATGATCAGCACCATTAGAGTCAGGAATAATAGAAGAAATAGAAGATCGATTCTCATTTTCGTGATAACAGAAGATAGCAAACACCTCGTGAACCCTATGAAATTAATTGAAATATGTACAAGTTGACCTGAATACTTCGATTATAAAATAAATATCTCTAAGTTTGAGCTTGTCCAATCATCAAGCACTAAATCAAACAATCCACTTCAAATAGATTGGTTCATCATAATCCCATACTAGAGAGAAAAAAAAAAGCAAGCTGCCCTTAATGCATTCATTTCGTTGGTTCCCAAAGTGCATCATACAATTCATTTATTCCTTAGTTGTTTGTTGCAACATGAGTTGAATTTGAACAAGTGCCATTATATTACAACCAATGTGGACATGACTTCTTGACTCAATTGACTATAAAAAAAATAAGCAAAATGGTCCACTGTATAGCTAGGAGTTGTTTGTTGGTGGTTGCACTCAAAATTTTCTCCTATTTTCATATGGTTAGTGGTTGCACTTTTTAGATCAACAAAATGTTCTACTCCTAATTAAGATAGTGAATAAATTATCCTCTTTTCCTCCTATTGGACCATTTCTAAAGTTGATGATAAGTTGGTCCCATTGCCTTGTAAAAGAAAAGTTCAAATTCAGCTAGCTGTTTAATTCTAGTGCTTGAAGAGATTGTGGAGTTGAATAGTGAACTATACTTGGTACTTATTGTTATCAACATAGAATTGGGCCACCATTAACCAATTAATTAGTAATACTTTATTCAATGTCATCTAGAGAAATTAGCTATAAGATAAAATGAACTGGAAGCAGTATAATATAATGGATTTGGAAACTTGAATGACCTAATTGTTAATATGAGGGATGTTGTACAAGGAAGAAATGTTAGCACCTTATTCGACGCGTGTTGGAAATTGCGGGTTATCCATTCTGTTTGTCTTTGCCAACCCCATTGTAAAATCTTAAACTATTTTTATGTCACTTATTTTAATTTCACTAGAAGATTCATAGTACTTATTTTTCTTTTGGTACTCTGTATGTTTAAATTATTGTAGAAACTATGAATGTTTTAAGTATAAAATAATTGTAATTTATAGGGGTCATCATATATAATTTTAGTTAAGTAAATTTAAATCTTAAGAAGAAATTAATGTCTGAATACAGAGTTGTGTTTAAAACGTGAGAATTGATTTAGTCAAGCTTGAAATCGAAGCAACATGAAGACTCAGTCATGCTGACCCAGTCAAAGCTGTTGAGAAAATCATGGAGCAAGAATAGGTCCAAGCTGCAGCATTCTTTCTCTCAACTTTCACAACCAACCAGCGAGAGTTTCAAGGAAGTTTCTCACTATATATAGAGGAGGAACTTCAGAGTATTGTTATCCAGAATCACAATGTAAAAAATATCAAGAGAGCTTTCGGGATTTCGCTTTAGAAATCTGGATCAACATTTTATTTTTAGCCTAAGTCTTTTAGCAACATTTGCCCCACACTACAATTGCTATCTATATTCTAGATTAAGCTTATTGTAAAGCAATTGTGGTGATGATGTTGCATTTGTCTTTTTAGACCTTTTAACTTAGATGAAGTCATCTGCGACTTCATTTTTTTTTTATAATTTCTTTTTTATTTGTATTGCTCAATCTTGTAAAAAAAATCATTTGTAATTGTATATAATATATACAATTCTTTTGGTCATTGACCATCAAGGGATATATTAACATACATACCCTTGAAAATATAAACCTTTGTGTCATTTACTTTTCCGCTGCATTTATACTCTTAAGGTTTATTCTGTTTTTTGTCAGATGTTGCCATCAATGTTGAGGCAACATCCAGAAACTGTTTCAGTTATTCTTGCTATTTCGATTTTAATCTTACTTATCCATAGCCCGGGACCCAACAAGTGGTATCAGAGCCAACACTTGACATAATAAGTGCTTGGTCCTGTTATTCTAAGCTATGGATCCGACAAATCCAAAATATTGGTAGACTTTCCGTTGGTTTAAATTATGTCTATTGGAAAATACGTTTATGTTCTCATATCAAATTAATTTATGTTAGGGCATGAATATCAATAATCCATTAGTAGGTTGTACCAATGTAGCCGCCGGATGAGAAATGTGACATTCTTGTTACACCCAAATCCAAATGGACGGCGGAAGAAACCAATAAAGTGAGCTACAACGAAAAAATCTTAAATGCAATTTTTGTTTATGGCTAAGAATACTTAGGAGACCTTACAAACTATGTAAAGGTAGCTCGAGTATTCAACGTTTGAAGCTTCGCGTGCTCATGAGCCTACATGAATTTCTTAAGATGGAAGAAACGGAAGACATAAAATCCTATTTTGAAAAGTTGAATGACATTTATAGATTGATAATGTTGGAATTAATGTCGTACATTTGTGACAACATATTTCATGTATGTGAATATGTTGGGACAAATGTTGGACAACATTCTGCCCAACATACCTTCTAATAAATGTCAAATGTTTGATATTCATTTAATCAATACCCAACTTGTGGAAAAGACTCTCTATTTTCTTCCTAAGAAGTTCAATATAAAGATTTGTGCGATTGAAGAAGTTTGTTATGATGCTAATGTTGTCCTGCTCTCTCGAAAATTCATTTCGATGGTGAGAAAGATCAACAATGATTAAGTCTAAATCCAAAGAGTACCAAAGTCAAACTTTTAATCATCAGTCCACTAGATTTTCTTCAAATACACAAAAAGGTAACTAAGGAAATTCAATTCGGATCATACTAAATTTGATCTCAAGCAACTTGAGTCCGGACATGTATGCTCAAGATGGGGTCATTATGTTAATAAATGTACAAACACTCTTGGAAATTTGGTAAGAGTCTGTGAGTTTTTCTTAGTGATGATGAAGAAAGAGATCCAGAACCAGAATCACAAGCAATGTTGGCTGTTGTTTTCGAACAGTTTCTGTTGATAACGAAGATGTCATCGACAATGTTGCCTCAACATCTGTGGCAACATCTGCAGTACTCTGCAGGTGTTGCTCAACATCTGTGGCAACATCAGCGACAATATCTGTGGCAACATTTGTAGTACTCTGTAGATGTTTCTCAACATCAGCGAAAACATCTGCAAAAACATCTCTAAGGTATGAATATTTTAACTTTCCAGATGTAAATTATTTTAGTGATTTTATTTCAACTAGTGAGGCTCTACGATTGGATCAAGTTGACTCTGAAGATGACATGATTAAGCATGTGCAAAATCTTTGTAAAGCTTTAATCATTGAATCTGAGCAATGTGACTCAAAAATCAAATCTTTATCTTGTGAGAAGCATGATTTAAAAGGCACAATTACCCATTTAGAGGTAGCACTTACCAAAAAGGATTTCTAATTTGGTAAGATTTGTGTAGAATTTGGATTATGTCGTAGCCACTTTCCAGAAGCTCAACACGAGGATCTTAAAATTGGATGAAATTCTTTACTTTAGTAAGTCTTCATATGCAGGTATTTGGTATCAAAAATCTCTTAAAATTGTTTACTCTAGTTTCGTTGATAAAAATTAGAAATTTTTTTAAGAAAATATTGTCTTGTTTAAATCAAAGAATAATCTGAAGTATGTGGGTAGTTACTTAAATTTTCTTGGAAATATAATGACACACTACTTCAAACTTCAAAATTCTGTGAAGAAGGTGTTGCCTAAAATGTGGTCTAAAATGTTGTCCAAACATTTCAGACAACATTCGAAGCTACATTTCTAAACAAACAAGGAGAAAATATTTTAAGAGAGATTGGGTTCCTAAAATGGTCTTAACTGGTAATATGTACATTATTGCATTAAAGAACTAATATTACAGGTTCTTAGTACTTTGATTGTGAGCATTCATGTCACATGAATAGTACGAAAGGCTTTATGAAGAATTAAAAGTCGTTCAATAGAGGTTACGTGACTTTTGGTGGGAGTAAGATCAAGTTTCTTTTTGGTAAAAGAACGCTGAATGGTTCCTGATATACCAGCCTTGAAGAATGTACTTAATGCTGATGGCTTAGTTGCTAACCTTCTTAGCATAAGTAAGCTTTGTGATGATGATCTCAAGGTAAAACAGTCTCTGAATTTTGTATGAAAGATAAGCAAACACATGTTGCCATTAATGTTGCCCAACACAACGGACAACATCCAGGTATGTCTCTCTGTTTTCAGTTATTGCATGTGGATCAAATGGATCCAATTGAAGTAGACAACCTACGAGCATGAGATATTCCTTTGTTATTGTGGATGATTTTTCGAGGTACACATGGAGATATTTCTTTGAACGAAAACTCATAAACCTTTGATATGTTTAAAACTGTACTCTAGAATTATGAATCTGTTTTGTTCTCCTAATTTTTTGGACTAGATTCGATCATGGAAAGGATTTTGAAACCGTTCTTTTGCAAAATGTGTGAAAAGAAAGGGATTTTTCATGAATTTTATGCTCCCAAAACTCCTCAGTGGAATGGGGTAGCAGAAAGGACGAACAAAACCTTGTAAGAAATGGAAGAGGGGTGTTAAGTTCTAAACAAATGTCAAAGAAGTTTTTTTTTTATGGCAGAAGCCTTAAACACCACATCTCTAATAGAGTCTATCTAAGGCCAAGTACTAAAATGACATCCTTTGAAATAATAATTGAGTTACTTTTATCTCTTTTGGGTGCATTTGGTACATCTTAAATGACAGGTATCATTTGACGAAATTTGACTCTAAGAATGAGAAAGGAATGATTATTGACTATTCACAAAATAGTCAGGCTTATCATATGTACAATCTGAGGACCAAGACCATACAAGAGTTGGTCAATGTTATTTTTTGTGATCTTACTGGTGTGTGGGTAAGTCATCGTAAAACAACATTGCGATTCTGAGAAAAGATCAAACTGCAGAATCAGATGTTGTCCCAAATGTTGTCACAACATCAGAGACAACATCTGAATCAACTGAAGAGACCACAAGGGTCGAAGGGGGAGGATGATTCCAAAACTGAAATACTAGATCAAGTATGAAGATACCCTCCATCAAGGATTAGTAAGAATCATCTCTCAGATCAGGTGATAGGGGGAGTTTGTGAAGGAATAATAACAAGAGAGAAAGAGCCAATCAACTACCGAAAGAGGGTAAGGTATGTGTGTATGTCTACCATATACCAACATGTTAGTCTTTCTTGTTTCATATCTACTTTATAACCAAATATATTTTGGAAGCACTAAAAGATGATTTTCGATTCAAGCAATACAAGAAGAGCTTGAGCAACATTCTCGAAATGATGTCTGAGATACGGTTCCGAGTATTAACAATTCAAATGTTATTGGAACTAAATGGATCTTTAAAAATATGTCAGACTAATCGAGAACTATAGTTTAAAATAAAGCCCGTCTAGTGGCTCAAGGCTATACTCAAGCTAAAGGTATGAACTATGATTAAACCTTTGCACCTGTGGATAGAATTGAATCAATTAGACTTACCCTTGCTATTGATTGTTGTCTAAAAATTATCTTGTACCAAATGGATGCTAAAAGTGTCTTCCTAAATGGTTTTTCTTGATAAGGAAGTCTATATTTTGAGAATCCTCACCACCCACATTATGTATACAAGCAAAAAAAAAAATTGTATAGGGTGAAACAAACTCCTTGTGTGTGGTATGATCGTTTGATTAGACTTCTACTTGATTTTGGTTTTAGCCGTGATGAATCTGATAGAACTTTATTTACAAAACGTCATGGTGTAGATATTATCATTGCTCAAATTTATGGAAATGACATAGTTTTTTGCTTGACCTCACAATCGTACCTTAAGACTTTTTTGTCGAGGCTATGTGATCAACATTTGAGATGAGCATGATTGGGGAACTAACTTATTTCTTAGACCTGCAGATAAAGCAAAGTGAAGATGAAACTTTCATCTCACAGACCAAATACGCCAATAATACAATTAGAAGATTGGGATTGGAGAATGCTAAACTAACTCCAATGGAATTCTCACAAAAAGGTATGTAAAGACGATGTTAGCGAAGATGTTAACCCAACATTATACCAATCCATGATAGGTAGTCTTTTGTATCTTACTAATAGTCGTCCAACATTCTGTTTAGTGTATTTGTGTGTGCATGTTTTCAAGCCTGTCCCAAAATATTTCACTTAAATGTCGTAAAACGTATTATTCGATATGTTGTTGGCACATATGGGTTGAAAATTTTGATATTTCAATGACACTTATCATAACTTAATAGGATTTAGTGACTTGGATTGAGCTGGAGATGTGAATGATAGGGAGAATACAAGTAGAGGATATTGTTTACTTTGGCAACAATCTTATTTATATGATATACGACATTTTTACCAAGACTCTAGATCATGAGAGATTTTCTAGTTTGAAAAAAAAAATATCTTGGTATGTGTTTTAAATAAGGCTATTTTTGATAGATGTTGCTTGAAATGTTGCAAAACATTCTGGACAACATTTACTGTTTTGTCAATATACTTTGGCGATGTAACAGTATTGTGCATACATTTGGTCATTCAAGTATGATGCTACAAGAACAAGAACTGAGATATGATATTGTTCTCTGCGATGGTGTATATAAATTATTTATATATATATATCATAAAAAGGGAGTATCAAAGGTAGGCAAAGCCTTGATTAAAGATTTGGCAATGTTGAAAATAAAAAAAATAAAAGAGCAAAGCTCTAAATTGGTACCGTTCCTATTGTATAGGAGTATCATGTGCTTAAAAGAAGGTTGAAAATACCTCAAAGATTATTTTCATTTTTTTAAGACATAGAGTATTATGCATATGTTCAACTAAGTTTGATTAAAGACACGATGAAAAATGTTACATTGGTCCAGGGATCAAACTCATAGGAAATATATACAGAATGTGTCTAATGTTAATGTCAAATAGAGAAGTTCATGTGGTGTCATAATACATGTGTTGTCCAAAATGTTGCCCCAACATTACTGACAACATCACAATCCAGTATATTGATTGTTCTTTCAGAAATTTTTTCTGTTGTTTATCATGCCTTATTTATTCCTGTTTGTTTTTGAAATTTAAATCACTAACTTCAAATCTCGTTTAATACAGGACAGTTTTTGTTTTAAATTCAAAAATCAGTTTTATGTCGTTAATTTCTGAATTTGAGGAGTGTAGAATTCTAATCTACACTACCTACCTTTTGGGAAATTTTATTGCTAGTTGCTTAAATAAATGTTGCCTTGTATATAATACTTCCTCTTGTTTGTTATTTTTCATGTCATTTCAATAGTTTTTCCCCAAGAGGAAAAAAAAAGGAGAAGAAAGAAAAAAAAAAAAAAAGGAAAAAATCATCTCCTTGGTTTGTTTTCTATATATCCGATGAACTCATCACCATTCCACACTCCAATCATGGATGGTTGTTATATATATATATATATATATATATATATATATATATATATATTTTCTGTGAGATGTTACATTGCTCCAAATGTTAAATCTATACAATATATATATAAACATATCCTAATTAATTCCAAAAAATTTCGCCTACATATTCACCAATAGAATACTTCTCCAATGTCTACCCAACTGTCAAACACCACTCCATCCAATGAACATTAGCCATTTGTCGAATACGAAGAATCCAAGCTCAATAACTCTCAGCAAATTGGACAATCGTCTTCCTCTAGGATAGAAACATTGATTTGAACTGAAAGAAGGAAGCATGAAATGACGATGTTGCCAGAAATGTTATCAACGATCTAGGCAACACTGTCTCCATTTTATGATACTACTTTATCCAAAAAAAATGGGAGAAAATGTTGTTATCTATGCAGGGGGAGGAAGCTGAAATACAGGGGAAGGAAGCTGAAGTTGTACAAGCTCTACTATACAGGGGAGACTGCTACTACTTACTGAACATAAGGATGTTGACTGCGATGTTGGGACAACATCCTACTGGTGGTGCTTCTCAGACTGATGTTGTTGTTGCTGAATAAAGAGCAAGGGGGAGATTGATGATGCTGAACTGTTCATGTTGGGTTAATGTGTGAGTTTTGTGAAGAAAGACAAAAAGGGGAAGATTGTTAATGTTGGAATTAGTGTTGTAACATTTGTAACAACATATCTACATACATGTATGGAGATATATTGGGACAAATGTTATGCAACACTTTGACCAACATTTCGTATTTCTTCTAAATTGGTTTTGTCTTACTTCACGCTGATGGACATTGATATGTGTAGACAATGAGACATTTCTATCTTTGGTCTGTAAATATATTTGTATATATTTTATTTGTGGATGATGTATGGATATTAGTCTTTGACTTCTTACAACCAGGTTGTATGTGAGTTGTGACTAATAGACATATGTTTTTACTAACCCAAATTACAATACATACTTGAAACTTGAAACTGCAGGTTGAGAGGGAGCATAGCTACAATCTTGCTGAGTTTGGAATTTATGGGAAACATTTACAATCTGTCGTATCCTTGACATTTTTAGATTTGTATGGAGTTTTGTGAAGAAAAGCAAAAAAAGGGAGATTGTTGATGTTGTGTGAGTGTTGTGACAACATCAGGTTTTATTCTTGAACAACATCTTGCAGTGTTCTGCAGATGTTGCCCGAAATGTTGCGCAACATCCGCAGTCACCTGCAGATGTTGTCTCCGATGTTGCCTCAACATCTCACCCTACATTTTCGGAAACGATTTTGCCTATTCTTCCGACCAAAACAGTGTTTGTTACTGTGAGTTAAAAATGCCCTAGGAAAGCTGAATACAGAGTTGTGTTTAAAACGTGGGAATTGATTTAGTCAAGCTTGGAATCGAAGCAACATGAAGACCCAATCATGCTGACCCAGTCAAAGCTGTTGAGAAAATCATGGAGCAAGAATATGTCCAAGCTGCAGCCTTCTTTCTCTCAACTTCCACAACCAACCAGCGAGAATTTCAAGGAAGTTTCTCAGTATATATAGAGGAGGAACTTCAGAGTATTGTTATCCAGAATCACAATGTAAAAAATACCAAGAGAGCTCTCGGGATTTCGCTTTAGAAATCTGGATCAATATGTTATTTTTAGCCTAAGTCTTTTAGCACCATCTGTCCCACACTACAATTGCTATATCTATTCTAGATTAAGCTTATTGTAAAGCAATTGTGGTGATGATGTTACATTTGTCTTTTTAGACCTTTTAACTTAGGCGAAGTCATCTGCGACTTCATTTTTATTTGTAATTTCTTTTTCATTTGTATTGCTCAATCTTGTAAAAAGAAATTCATTTGTAATTGTATATAATATATACAATTCTTTTGGTCATTGACCATCAAAGGATATATTAACATATATACCCTTGAAAATATAAATCTTTGTGTCTTTTACTTTTCCGCTGCATTTATACTCTTAAGGTTTATTCTGTTTTTTGTCAGATGTTGCCACCAATGTTGAAGCAACATCCAGAAATTGTTTCAGTTATTCTTGTTGTTTCGATTTTAATCTTACTTATCCATAGCTACCCAACAAACATAAAACTAAAAATATTTTGTAAATAGATTACAAAATCATTTGGCCTCCTAACAGATAAGGCACATTGTATTATGCATGAAAACCTTGCAAATATCCGAGGAAATGAGATCTTTTGGCCTCTTACCATCTGCATAGAAGAAAATATTTTTTTAGATATTTTATGTGTTTTTTTTCCAGATTTCTTATGTGTAAAAAAATAAAAATCTCTTGTAAAAGGTCATAATTTTTTTTTTTTTTTTTGTAAAGGGTCAAAACCATCTCTTCCCTTTATGCACCATTTTAACTTATCTCAACATTTTATTAGAGTAAATCTGAAAGTGATTTTTTTTACTTCTATCTTGATTTTCTAAGGCGATAAATATTTTGGATCAATTATTTTTAATATCCACGAAAAGTAAATTGAAACAGGGAAGAGTAGTGTTACAGGTTCTCAATGGCAGCAAAGTTATCTACTATATATAGAATGATTTGTTAATCCATAGATGCTCATTATAACACTTATAACTCGCGAAATGACAAATTTCAATGCAATTCATGCACCAGTAAAGTTCTCTAAGAGATAAGGGAAGAAACCAAAAAAAAATGGGGAAAAACGAAAGAGTTAATTGTGCTTGTCAAAAGTCCATTAGACAGGGTCGGGCCAACAGATTAATTGTTGGTTTCCAAATCTTACTAAATTATTTAATTTAGAAAATGACACTTTATCATTGCAATGACATGATGACAACACTATATTGCTCATGTTTTAGACTTTCTGATACCACTTCATAAAAATCATAAACCAAACCTCATCCACTACCAACAAACACAAGTGTACTGAAAGATTCAATGTGAACAAAAGAACTCTTTTTTTTTTGTTCCACTTGTACTGAAAAATTTACTGTTCAGAGATCAACTATTTACATGAAAATATTACAAGGAAAAGCACAAAAGAAACACAAAAGGCACCTCAGAATTTATACAAAAGATGGAGGAAATTGCACAAGCGTGCAAGAATTGCTCACAAAGTGTGCTAGGGGTCATTATTATAGTCATGTAAAGACCATGTCCTACACAATTAGTCTCTCCCTATACAAAAACAAGTCACATAAATCTCAAGCTTAAAGCCGCTAAAGCCATAGCGTCTTTCGGTAAAATCATCAGTTAAGGATTCGGAGAACATCGCGTAAAACAACTCAGAGCCTATGGTAAGAAAAAGGAACTCCAGTACTGATCATCCCCATTGGTGAGGTTTAAAGTGCAATTTCATCATTTGTAATAGTTCAGCCACGAATGCCCATGAAATAGTTAAAGTCGTGGTGCTGGACACCCAACTGCTTTAGCCAAGAATTTGCCACACTAAAAAGTGATGACAACCTCCCTTGGTCCCTTCCGCTCCTGTCCGAAAGCCACACATCGCCTTGCATCTTGTAAGTGCCTAAACCAAAAGGCGGAAGAGGGATACTTTCTCCTTCCTTTCCTTTCTTTCGTTTACCATTCTCCATGTCATCATCAAGGTCCATATCTGCACCATTAGACCAAAAGATTTGTGTAAGATATTCTGTACATCATCACTCGTAAGATAAGAGAATAAAAAAGAGAAAGCAACGGTAAATTCAAAGAATCAAAGGACAGATAGAATAATACCTTGAAAAGAAGAAGAAAGGGTGTGGAATGTGAGAAAGCATGCTGACAAATCTTTAATGGTTCTTCCCATAGGAATGTGATATATTGGAAACCTGTAAATGTTCAGATCGAAAAGGGTTAGTACCAAAATCCTACTTTTGTTCCAAATTTAAAGGATGCAGGATCAACTCAAGTGTTATGAAACTTATGATGATATAGGATACATTACAAGGAAAACAAGATTCGATTGAACTCCAATCGAGTAGCAAGCAAACCTTTTTTACATGTCCCAACATATAAGTACTTTAGCATCAATTTTACACGTATAAATTTCATTAACTTGACAAAATCAACTTCAATAAACCATCAGTTCCATGGCATACCAAGCAACTGACATCCAACTAGCTGGTGAAAGATCAACACTTCTCAATGACATTAATCCAGGAAATCTTTCAGCGGAACCAGTAATCTGCAAGCAGAGAAAATTGGATCTTTGAGTCAAATAACTTGTTAAACAAAGCAATATATGCTAAAAATTCAAGCCACATGCTTCACGTGAAATCTTATATATCTATTCAAATAAAGAATCATGTCATAACTTTAATGCATAAAAAAAGAACAAATGCTTCTAATTTTGTCTGAATTCCAAAAACAAAGATGAGTGGTTGATTAAGTCACACAAAACAGTAAAAGAACAATACTGTAATAGACATGTCAGCAATCATTATAGGGGGGTTAAA
Source organism: Przewalskia tangutica (assembly GCA_029844215.1). NCBI lineage: Eukaryota > Viridiplantae > Streptophyta > Magnoliopsida > Solanales > Solanaceae > Przewalskia > Przewalskia tangutica. The sequence goes on along the minus strand of CM056718.1, from coordinate 133,752,245 downwards.
AGGATAAAAATGCCTGTAGAATTGTATATACAAATAACAAATCACAAGTTAAGATACACAAATCACCCCCATAAACATAAACATATCCCAGTGATCAGTCCTTTCATTTTAATCTGAAGCACATAAAAAGGAGGGTCAAAAACAGAGAAAACTGGACAACTAAACTTATCTGATTGTACCACATACAAATTTTGGGTCAAAAGAAGACTTTCACAAGTGAAAAATAGAAGTTAAAAAGGAGTAAAAATTCTTTTGGTTTCTTGAGAATGATATGATCAAGGTAAAAGAGGATACCTTGTCCATTAATGGGACTCTTCCATATGGAGTTGATGTCTCAAAATACTGAAAATAAAGATATCCCAATCTATCATTCATCTGCCAAAGACAATCACCTTCCTCAGATGAACATCCATCCCATTTTGATAGCTTTTCACTTTCACTCTCATCACTAAACGAATCGCTGAATGAATCCCTCGTTTCGCAAACACTCTCCGTCTCTTCCCTACAAAAAAAAAAAGATCAAGAATGCAGTTCCTAATAAGCAATTAACAAACTTAACAAATGATCTAACTTTAGGGTAGGGACGGAGCTGTATATTCAAGGTTAAAATTAATTTTTATTGATATGTAGTAAAGGTTGAATCTCCTTGTGTAATTTACTTCTTATATTTTGAACTGGAAATGCTGACTCCCCAATTGCTTTAAGGACACACATAATTACCAACATAAACAACAATTCATTAGCCCATTTAGCTTGAATAGAACATAATTTGACCGGGTCAACTTGTTACACAAGCAATTCTTTGTTACTTTCAAATTCAAGAAATTCTTACCTGAGAGAATTAAGAGATGACCTGTTGATAAAGATTTGAATAGCAGAAAGATAAGGCACATAATATTGGACTAATGTTTGGCCTGTATTTGTTTTAATAGGAACTCCAGCACCATATGCACTCCATTCATCATAACAATTCCAAAGATCACACAAAGTAAAATATTCTACTTTATCTCCTTCCCATGGATGCCATAGCCTATTAAGAGTCCTTATCTCACTCTGCACATACACAAAACAATAATATCATATAACAAATCACATTCTTGAAATTAAAAGAAATAATTACCTGGGGTAGAAACTGGGAAGGGACTAATGGTGTGGTGCATTCCAAGAAGCAATCAAGATTTGATTGCAATGACCCCTTTTCCATTGACATGATTATTATTCAACAAACAAAAATTACAAAGAGAGAGAAACAGTTTCTCTCTCTTTCTCTCTAAACTATATGAAAAACAGAGGAGAAGATAAAACAGAAACACAGACGAAAAATGGAGAGAGAGAGAGAGAGACAAAATGACGGGATTGTATTAGTATAAGAGGAGAATATAACTCGGTCTATATACAAGCTAGAAAAATATTTTTGACGTTTGGACAACTTATTATTAATATTATATGGAAAAAAAAGATTTTTATTATTACTATTTTCTATCTTTTTCAGGTCACCGCGAACCAATAATTCCGGCGTAATTTTCTCCTTTTCAGTCAAAACTCAAACCCCAGAAAAGTATAACTCATCAAAGATATTTATTCAGTCCAAATTTATATGATGTAATTTGACTAAATACGAAATTTAAAAAATATAACCGACCCACAAAACAAAAAACAAAAAACAAACAAACTGAGTACACAACAAGTGCTCTGTTTAGCTTTCTTTTTTTAGTTTTTTTTTTAAATTCTTTTTGGAAAATGACGTGCTCTGCAAACCAAAAAAGTAAAACAGAATAGCAGAAGGAAAATGAAAACAAACAAAGTAGAGCGGCGAGTTTCGCGTAATCAAAAGAAAATGAGGAGAAAAGTTTTGTTAATACGTTTGTGTCACGCGAAGAAACCAAGCGTCTTTCTTTCACTTTGTGATGTTACAACAACAAGTGCAAGGTTTTTGTAAACCAGAGAAAACGATGGGGTGGGGTGGCGGACTCAAAATATCAGTGCGATATTCAGTAGGATATTTATGTTATAAAATATGATTTTTTCATCTCATTCTATCAAATCAGCTCAATGAGAAACATATAGTGAAAAATAGGTCATTGAAATGTTAATTTTTTTTAATTTTTCCGTATGAAAATATTACTCTCTCCGTTTTAAACAGTTGTCTTACTTTTCTTTTTTGTCCGTTTCAAAATGAATGTGATGTAAAAAAGGTCGTGAGCTTAAGTGTCCAACATGAGCCACGAGGTGATTTGCTAGGAGTGTCGAAGATTGTCAATCGTCCTATGGTGATATGCTTAATGTGGAATGGAGTGTGGAGCGGAGTTGAAGAAAAGACTTGAAGACCCAAGAAGTGTCATTAATTTTCAGTTTTTATGTAGGTCTTGGCCGAGACCATCTTTTAGCTTGCTTTTAATTACTAGTTTTCATTTTAGCTTAATTACTAGGTCTTGTAATATAATAGGATGACTAAGCCGAGAACCATCTAAAAAGAAAAGCTTCCAACGTCTCCCAATGAGGTAATGCATGAACTAGCTAGTTCTTGCACTTATCTACATGAGTGACGCAAAAAGTTGGCCTAGAGAACATGAAGGGTTGGTCGAGCATCTTCCCCATTCAGTCGAGATACATGGATAACACAAAAGGGTGGCCTAGAGAACATGAAAGGTTGGTCGAGCATCTCCCCCATTCGGGAAAGATACATGTTTGTGTCTTTCTTGTTTCCTCTTCTAAAAGGTATAGAACTAGTATAAATAGGAGATGTAATTGATGTAAGGGGACATTGAAATTTTATGAAATATATTTGAGTTTTCTCAAACTTGCTAAGTTTTTAGCTTTTGTGTTGTTATCTTAGTCGAACCTTTTGTGGTCCAACCCTTGGTCCTTTTATTGTCCAAACCCCGGTCCTTTTGTGGGCCACCTCTTGGTCCTTTTGTGGTCCAAACTCTCGGTGTAACTCTTGAAGGGTTTTGTTCGATTCGTGTACGCGGCGGTATTTGAAATTTATGTTTCAAACCCAACATACGACGAACTGTAGGATGATTATGCAGTAATATAAATACATGTAATCATATAATATGTATAGTAATCGTAATGCATCGATAGAATATTTACGGTTTGGTATATCTGGAGTTTTTAGTTTAATGTCCGAGGGTGCACAGGCAATTGATCCTCGACTGCATGTTTCTAGAACTCTGATGTATTTCTCTTTCGAACAGCTACAAAATTCGGCAGAGGTTCGAAAGAGAGTTTTAATTCTAGGTCTCTAAGACTTAGAATGATATATGAATCAAGTATATAGAATAATGAATTGAACCACTTATTTATAGCTGCGTTTTAAACCTAAAACGCAACTAGGGTTACACGTGGGCCAAGCCCAGAAAACAAGGCGCAGTGGGTCAGTCAGACTGGCCCACTGCCTTGGCGGCGGCGCGACATAAAATAAGAGGTGTCGCGACGCTATCGCGCCACGGCCCTAGTCCAGTATGGGACGTCATCTCGTTTTCATTTTAATTAAATCCGAAATCCAATATCGACTTAATTAAATAATCATTTTTCATTCAAATGTCTCGATCATAAATCGAACATTTATATTCTCTCAATACATCCTTAGATCGGAGGAGCAATTGACATAGTGTTACCCTACAAGCCTTCACATATCGACACTAATCATATTAGGATCTACACAGAACTTCTAGACGGCGCCAGAAGACGAAACTCAATATGTGAAGTACATTTACTCGAATCTGGTAAACTGAACCTCTATGTGGGAAGATAAAATCATTTCATTCACGATATACTCGATCAAGCTTAGTATTTTCCAAGTGTGTATCCAAATGGCCTGATCATTATATCTCATCTATATTAGTTGACAACAAGACCATATCCTAGATATGTCTATTGTGTTGGCCAACGACTTAGTCAACCTAATATCACTGAGAAACTGAGTGCTCTCTCGAATATACATTCGAGGAATGAAACCTAATCTTGGCTCAACTACAACCTTTAATCCACATCGTAATGTACCCAATACAAGTCATATTTCAACTTATAAGGCATTTGAGCTTCGAACAGGATCAAAGTACATTACACTGTAGACAAGGTGTGTATCTACCTCAAGTCTAAGGACTTCTATCTCCCACACGCTAATTATACTTTAGACATGTATAACAAATAGTATATCACCAGGGTATATCAATACTTTCAAAGTATCCATGTGTCCATCACGAGTATCCATAATTCGTAGCAGGTAAGACATACTACATTCTCTAAGGATATGATGCAGACCGCATGTCGACTTATCACATATAATCGATGTCTCATTCTCGATGATCATTAGTCAAGGCTATTTTAAGAGTTACGTTATAATATTAATATCTCACACTATTGATAACAACGTAACCTCTAGGGATGCATATTATAGAATATTATAAACAATCAACTAATAATTCAATAATTGCAAATGCCAAAATATTAATCTCCATTAATAATAATATGAATGTGTATAAAGTACATTTGTCCTAATACAGATTGTCTCTAGGACATAAATATACTTTCAATCTCCCACTTGGTATAGAGCCAATCTCCAACATATCTAATGCCCATATTTTCAAAATGACCATTATCATCTATGGAAACATAGTCTAATCTAATTTCTTTAGTCTCCACCATCTCCCTGAGTATGTGGTATTTCCTTGGTACATGTTTGTTTCTGTTTGTTGATTTTGGTCCCTTAGCATGTGCAATCGCACCAGTGTTGTCACAATAAATAGGTATTGGAAAACTGACACCCGGAACTACCCCTAGTTCCTTCAGGTACTCAAAAATCGCGATAGCTTCTTTATCATCTTCCGATCCAGCAATGTACTCAACTTTTGTTATCGAATCAATAGTTGTAGCTTTCTTGAAACTTTTCCAGCTCACTGCTCCACCATTTAAAATGAACGTGTATCCAGACTGAGATTTGAAGTCATCAAGATCCGTTTGGAAGCTAGCATCAGTGTACCCAGTAGCAGCTAACTTTTCTTCTCCACCATGGACTAAGAAGTAATCTTTAGTTCGTCTAAGATACTTAAGAATACTCTTGACTACTTTGCAGTGTTCTTCGCCAGGATTCTGCTGGAATTTTCAAGTCATGCTAAGTGCAAATGCCACATCTGGCCTAGTACAGGTCATGACATACATGATCGATCCTATAGCCGAAGTATACGAGATCCTCTTCATGCGCTCAAGTTCTATAACATTAGAAAGAATATCCTTCTTAGATAACTTGATGCCTTGACTCATAGGTAGACCGTCTTTCTTGGAATTTTCCATAGAAAAACGTCTAAGCACTTTGTCAATGTAGACTGACTGTGACAACCCCAATAATCTATTAGGTCTATCTCTATAGATCCTAATTCCAAGAATGTAGCAGGCTTCACCTAAATCATTCATCATGAAGGTACTGGACAACCACTCTTTGACTGACTGCAATAGAGTCTTATTGTCTCCCATTATCAATATGTCGTCCATTTATATAATAATGAAGACAATACTCTCATCTTTGTGTTTACTATAAACACAAGGATCCTATTTGCTTCTAACAAAATCAAATGACTTGATAGCTTTGTCGAAACAAACGTTCCAACTCCTCGAGGCTTGCTTAAGTCCATAAATGGACTTTTGTAGTTTGCATACAACATTTGGCTTGGACTCAGAAGAAAAACCCTCAGGTTGTTTACACGACCGACGGCAACGCGCGGCGGTGCCTACACAGGCACCCTTATACCCACACATCACATATAATCAGCAGAAGCTAAGGAAAACTCATAATCATATAAAAAAGGGATCCTGTCCCCTGAACTGTAATAGCAAACTTTTATAATAAAAACAGGAAAGCCGACAAGGCTACCACTATATACAGAATTTTCCAAAACGAGTTACAACATATACAACCCACATGTAACCAAATACACATTTACCACCCACACCTGTTTACAGACCTCTAAGAGTATGGTAATGAAATGTGACAGGACAAGGCCCCGCCGTACCCCTGAATATATATAAGTTTGTACCAAACTGACAAGCCCCGGAACAATGGAGCTATCCCAAAAGTTGAGCAAAGATCCTAAGCTCGAGGATCACCAAACTGAGTACCTATACCTGCGGGCATTTAACGCAGCGGCCAGGAGAGAAGTCGATGCACAATGTACCAAGTATGTAAACATAAAGTGATGTAATTAAGATCATAACTGGCCAACAGATGACAGGGATAAGTATGAAAATCAAATACCAGATCCAACAGTGTCATATAAAATAAGAGCCAACTGTACCTTGTAAAAATAGAGAGTCCAATGTGCCTTTCAAAAATGAGAATCAACTGTGCCTTTTAAAAAGTGAGAGTCATATACTGTTATGGGTATCTATACCCGCATCATGGAAGCATGCCCATGGAATCATGTACTGTCATGAGTATCTATACTCGCATCGTGGATACATGTCCATGGAATCATATACATATAACATTGCCGACCCATTATGGGACTCGGTGAACAAGTGCTAGGATCTGCGCACGACTGTCATGAGTATTTATACTCGCATTATGGATTGCATGTCCATGGAATCATAATACATATAACATTGCCGACCCTCTAGTGAGGGACTCGGTGAACATTGTCGGCCCATTATGGGACTCGGTGGACGGAATAAGAACATTTGCATGAATAGTTATCATGAGCAACCTTGTGCAATTTAAATTATCATTTGACTCTCAACAAATTTTTTAAAATGAACTTTCATTTTAGAAAACCCAAGGCACTATCATGTCATGTATAAATCATTAAAATGAACTTTTATTTTAGAAAAACCAAGGCACTATCATGTCATGTATCATTAAGGATTCAATGGAATTACGTACGTCCGCCGTACACCCATTTCATATAAGTTATGCCAAAAGAAGAAATGATAGTTTCATATACCTTATTGTCTATATCAACTTGATAACTAGAATACGTCTCAATGTACTTCAACCTATAACAACAATAATACGTATATCAACTCATGCTTACTAGTGTAAGTCGTACACCAAGTAATAGTTCTCTTTTCATAAACAAGTTTGGGCAGCACTTCCCCTATTTATGACATATCCACAACTTCCCAACGAGGCCAATAACATCAATAACCAAGCATCAATTAAGGCACAACCAAAACAACAATAAAGGGGATTACACACCTACTTCACATGTTAATCCGACCTCTTAATCCATGTATAAACAGTCCACTAAAACAGTCTATATTCCAACAACAACGAGGGTAAAATGTGAGGTCTTTCAACACCTTTCTATACCCTTATTCCTTTAGGACATACATTAGCAATTACCACATTTAAACATGCATAATGGTAACTGAATTTCCAGCTTTATACACACATAAAACAGTCCCTAAAACAACATAACAACGTCCCACAGTTTCATGCAGTAAAACCCTTTCCATAACTCCTTAAAATCAAATTCATATTTCATCACTTTTATATATACCATATCAACTTTCAATATCAAGATTCCTTCATTTTTAACATTAAATAAGTGACGATAATAACAACAATAACCAATGAATCCAATATAACAAAACAGTCTCAAAATCGGCTAACATGCCAAACTGTCATATGCACTTCTTATTCTCCATTTCACTTAATACAAGTTCATCCCTTAACTACAAAGTTATGTAACTTTCAATAATCTTTAAGAGGAATAAGAAATCTTACCTTCACTTTTAGCCAAAACAGTCCCAAGTTCTCAGCCAAAAACTGCTTCACTTGCACCAATTCTTCAAGTTACAATAACACACATGTATCATTTACAAGATTGTAACCATCTTGCTTTCATATTTTACCTCCAACAAGTTCGTCTACAAGATTAGGGTTTCAAGACATTATTCTCAGTCAAGTACCGTGACCCACTGTTTTGGAGAGTTAACTTGGCTTAGAACTTAGTTAAGGTGCTTAATCTTGGAAAATAAGTTAACTTGTTCTTCACTTTGGCTAGGTTTTTGGAGACTTGAAGGTTAAGGGAGAGAGAAGAGAGGTTAAGGAGAAAAGATATTTGTGAGATCAAATCTTGCAAGACTTGTATATAATTGGTGTATGTAGCACAAGTGGAGGGGACCCTTGTAGACCCACTTGTCTTTCTCTCCACAATAATATCTCTCACACTTAGCCAAATCTTGCAATACATAGATATAATTGGAGCTTTGTTACACAAGTGGATAGGGACACGTGTCACCCTCTTATTCGCCCATAATTCTCTTCACAAAAATAATTCTATACTTAGCACAAAATTGTGAAATTTTCGATTGGCTCGTATTCCTAATGCCAAGATTTAATAATACAATCCTAAGCCCATAACTCCATTGGAAAGAATTCAACCACTAATATTAATTCTCGTCGTCACATTTTTTTGTATCAAAAAAAATTTCATATTAGAAAATGTAAATATACTTTCCTTCCAACCTTCAAATCTTATTTCCTTACTTACGTTCACACTTATATGCCCTGAAATTACGGGGTGTAACATTCTTCCCTCCTTAGAAACATTCGTCCTCGAATGTTCATCAAAGGTCTCAAGCTATACAAATTTCGGCATAGTCTCCTTTAACTAAACCTATCAACATATACTTGTTAGTGTCGGTGCGGTGCGAATTCCTACATTTCTGCGGTTTGACCTGCGATCCATTCTGGCACTACTACAGTGCCTAAAATTCACAGCACGCATTTTTATCACTTAATCTCATCTTTTCTACAAATTCCAACAATACTCAGCAAACCCAAAGATGCCTCACATGGCCACAATATAACACATGTGTTATTCACCAATCAATGTAGTCAAATAAGGAATCGAATTACCTGTAGGCGTAGGGAACAAGTGGGGATACTTCTTCTTCATCTCATTTTCTGCTTCTCACGACATCTCTTCCCTATTATTGTTACGCCACAACACCTTGACGGAAGACATGTCCTTAGTGCGTAACCTTCTCACCTGACGATCAAGTATAGCTATATGACTCTCCTCATAAGTCAACTCCTCTGTCACCTGAACATCACCTGTAGGAAATACTCTAGAAGGATCACCAATACACTTACGTAACATCGATACATGAAAAACCGGATGTACCGCTTCCAAATCAGATGGTAGATCCAACTCATAGGCAACCTTTCCTATCATGCGAATAACCTGATAAGGCCTAATATATCTCGGGATAAGCTTCCCTTTCTTACCGAACCTCATCACACCCTTCATGGGTGATACATTCAAGAATACCCAATCATCAAGCTGAAACTCTAAGTGTCGACATCGATTATCTGCATACGACTTCTGTCAACTCTGGGCTGCTAATAATCTCTCCTGGATAAGCTTCACCGTATTCACAGCTTGCTGAATCATGTCTGGGCCAAGTAACTTGGTCTCACCTACCTCAAACCAACCAATAGGTGACCTGCACTTCCTCTCATATAAGGCCTCGTATGGGGCCATCTGAATACTAGAATGGTAGCTGTTGTTATACGCAAATTCTACGAGTGGTAAATGATCATCCCAGCTACATCTGAAGTCAATAGTACAGGCTCTCAACATATCCTCTAGTGTCTGAATAGTACGCTCTGCCTGCCCATCAGTCTGAGGATGAAATGTTGTGCTGAGACTCACCTGTGTCCCCAATCCCTTCTGGAACGATCTCCAAAAGTCAGTTGTAAACTGAGCTCCTCTGTCCGATATAATAGATGTGGGAACCCCATGCAGTCTCACTATCTCCCTGATGTATAGCCTAGTATAGTCCTCCGCTAAATAAGTCGTCATGACTGGGAGAAAATGGGATGATTTCATTAGCCTAACCACAATAACCCATATTAATCAACTCCCACTTCCAAGTTGGGATCTCTACCTCCTGCAATAATCCACCAGGCTTCTGGTGCTCGACTTTAACCTGTTGACAATTCGGGCACTGATCAACAACCTCCGTTATGTCCCTTTTCATGCCATCCCACCAATACATACCTTATGGGATCATGATACATCCAATTCAAATTCCTTCACTTGCCTCATGGCTAAGACTTTCTGTTAATGGCCTTTTAGGAAAAGATTTCCTTGATCTCGTTAAGCTGTAACCCATTACTTTATCTATCTCATAGAACCTTTGGTCAATTAAAATGCTCATAGACATCTGCATTTGCTTGACATTTTTATCTGTATAATAATGTCATTATCTCTTGATATATATCTTTAATGTCTACCTAATACATATATCCATAGGCGCCATTGGCCTCTTTTCAACTGTTTAGGTGCTAATCTCGAGCTTTACTCATTGTTACTTCCGTTTACACACTTTCTGAAAGGTATGTCTACATAGGTTGTGGAACCGATGCTTCATATATTTAGATCCAATTCATGGTGTTATATGATCCAATGGCTTGTCAAGCTTCCTTGTCTTATCATTATTAGGTCTCTCATCGATCGAGTGCCCATTCGTCTTACCTTTACATTTCCATTACAAGTTGCCTTAGGGGTCTCTTATCTTAAGTATTTCTCATACTACCTTCCTGAACATCAGAGGTTCGTCACCTTTGGCCGAAATGTTCTTACTGTCCCTCCTCTACCATTGCTCCTTACAATGTTCCGGAGTAATCATACCTTATGAAATCTACATCACTATAATTTCATTCACCTTTATCATTCTTGTCGTAATCCTTCATTCTACTCATTATTAAACAAAAATATTTCTACTTTGATACTCGATCATACAGTTCCATTCATACTTATTAACTACTTCCATATTCTTACAACACTTCTTCGATTGTTCCATAGTGTCGTTCTCAATTACCCCCAACAAACCATTGTTATCCCGATGTTATGTAGAATTGTAACATGTTGTACCACGTAACCGAAGCTAAGGACCTTACCAGTCCAATATCTATAGCATACCTTAACTTACTAACCTTGGTACATGTAATTCTTAATAATACGCAATATCACCCTTTACACGAGGAAGATGGCTTATCTCCCTTTCATAATCTTTCCTTTTAGCATTGTTCTCTGTTCCTCACTTACCACTGCTCCTTGTCTCATTCCACCTCTGATAGTACTTAGCACATTGTACTTCCTTTGTAAACAAAGTCACACTCATAGGGTCCTATTGCAGTTCCCTCTAGAATTCTAATCAGCAAGAGTCACCGTAAAACATGTAGATATTTATAACCTACTAAACCTTCCAATGATGTCTTATATTTTTCATCTGTACCACTTATACTCATCTTATTCTTACTTTGCGCATCCACTTGAGATACTTCGGAATGTCGTGTCCATGGTTGCCAAACTAAACCAACTCCAAGTACCTCCAAAGGATGCTTAACATAAAATCCTTCAAAAGATCTTATTTCCAGTTTCAACATTATCTCCAAATTTTAACCACACAAGTGGTTTATACTCAAACCAAGGAATCATCACAACTAATATACTTCACGTATACTATGTACTTTAACCAAGATCACACATAAAATATTTTACTCAAGAACGCCTTGTATATCTAAGGTCTCAACGATTTTCTAATATTCTAAGATCCTCAATTATTCCATGCCCCAAGCTTACATTATCTCTCCCCGTATACGGGTAAGATAGCTTCTCAAAATCTCAAAATCATGCTGTCTTAACCATAACAAACCTATTTACTCCATACCCATATTATTCGTGCATATCACTTAAGCATACAACAGATCTTAATCTAACAACCTGGTATGCCATTAAGTCAATTTAACATGATCTTTTAAGAGTTCATCTAAATCTCAGACAGCTCATCACCTCCTAAATATTCCAAATTAGCACACATATGATGCCTTGATGTGGATTCATTAAACTGTTTCATACCCTCCAAGCAATTTTTAAAGCTTAACCAACTCATGATAACCCATAATCATTTCAGGCAACACACACATGGCCCTAATAAATATGTTCGTATAGATGTGCATCATCATCACACCCACTATACAACAATCTTACCAACCTATATACAAAGTCCATATATTCCCTTTTGGGCCGCCGTCGCTTTCTTTAGAGGTATAACTGCAACCACAATAATTTTTTAGGGAGGGACTATCCTAACAACATAGCTCTATCGCATGATCTTAGAGTAAGGAAAATAGAAACCAATCCTAAATGTACTCTAGCCTCCTGTTTATGGGTGTGGTGCACAACACATCGATAACCAATACTCTACTGCACACGGTCTGTAGACATTCCGAGGACTAACTGCTCTAATACCACTTTTGTCACGATCCGAGCCGACGGGCCGCGACTGGTGCGCTACCTGGGCACCCTTATACCCACACATCATATATAATTAACAGAAGATAAGGAAAACTCATAGTCACATAACAAAGGGATCCTGTCCCCTGAACTATAATAGCAAACTAGTATAATAAAAACAGGCAAGCCGACAAGGCTGCCACTATATACAAAATTTTCCAAAACGAGTTACAACATATACAACCCACATGTACCCAAATACACATTTACCACCCACACCTGTCTACACTGTTACACCTCGTAAGTTAAGACAAGGTTAAGAACGTCATTAAGATTAAGATTCGGATAATTGATATAAATTATATTTACATAAGCTACGAGCACGTCAATGAGAACTTAATATGATAAGTTATATATATTTCCATTAAGGATTATTACATATTATGAGAATTACGACATGGAGGATACGAGACCTTATGGAATTCCCGGAAATTAAAGGAAACAGGAATCAAGATTGAAAGAATTGGGGTTAAGATTTATTACTTGGGGGATTACGTTAGTTAAGTAGACACTTAGAGGGTTAAAATGTAATATGAAGGGGGACCTAAATGAATTATTAAGAATCTGAAAATTATAAACATGCCCTAATAATTTCATTCTTCCACTAACACAAAATCAAAATTTCTCCTTCTCTTTCTTCCTTACCTTTGGACGATTCCCCCCCCCCCCCCCCCTTTGTAGCAAGAAAAATTTAAAGCTTTTACTTCATCTTTCTTGGATTAAATTACCCTACACAATTAAGCCAAGAATTAGAGAATTTTGGACCCAAAAACAGTGGGTTTCGACGGGACTGCTGGGCAGATTTTAGGGCCGAAAAAAATTCAAGTTTTGATGCAATTTTTGGGAAGAAAAACATGTGTAGATGATGGGTAAACGTTGTAGATGTTTGCATGTTGAATTGAAGTTGGGAAAGTGAAAAATTGGGCAAGAAGAGGGGCCAAACAAATGGGCAGAAAATCGGGATTTTGGGCAGAATTTTAGTCAACTTTGGAGGGGTATATCTTCTCTTATATTAGGAGTTTTTGGCTGTTTCAAAAGCCTAAAATGAATTTCGTCGAGTCTAGTTTCCAACGCAATAAACTACTTTTCTATAGGATACCGGAGTAGAGAGTTATGGACGTTACAATTTCAGCTGACAAAGCAGTGGCTAAATTGGGACTGTTTTGGGGATTATATTAAGGTATGCAAATTCTTCTTTCTATGCTATAATTGAAGTTTTATATTGTTTTAGTTGAAGGAATAGACTTGTGTTAGGAAGAAACCTTGAATTTAGACAATGCATGTGTCAATTTTGGGTGTGAGCCGAATTGGATTGTTTCGGGCTTATGTTGGATTCGTGTTTTGTGTTGTAAATTTCATCACTAGTTGCGTATTAAAAATAGATGAAATTGTGAAGATTAAAGATGGATTCATTATATGAGATTGTTGGAAAGATAAGTTGGTTTAATAGTTAATAAAAGAGTTAAAATGGTTGCATGTTAATGACCTAAAATTCATGGATAACTCTCGGACATTGTGTGACCTTTACGAGCTGTTTTTGTGCAAATTAATTGTTAGTATTATTATTAGTATCATCGTAATTGTATGGTAAGATTGAAAGAAACATTAGTACTTTGGGTTGTAATTAGTTATATAAGGTGACGCGAGATGAATTGGAATTTAAGGAACTAAGAAAAGAGTTTTGGAAATTGCTGTAACATTTTAAGGATTGAATGAACATGGTAAATAAGTGTGATAGTCACTTTGATGGTTGAAATTGATGTCTTTCATAAATAAGGAGAAATGAGACTGTATGATGGCGTATATGCAGTATATGGGGCCTAATTAGATTACATATTGAAATTGTTGTGATTGTTGGTTTGATTTGGACTGTTGGTTAATTGTGGATACACACATAAACAGGGGAAGTGCTGCCCATATTTTTATAAAAATGGAAAGTTGTTATTCAAATAACTTACGTTAGGATTCCTAAAATTAATGGTCTTATTATTATGATTATAGGCTGATGTACTAGACGAGGCGCATCCTAGTTTTAATTGGTTGAGCGACTAAGAGGTATGTGAGTCTGGATTTCTTTCTGTTGGCATGATTTTGTGAAACAAACTTTCATTTGACATGATTTTAATAAAAGTACGGCGGACGTACATGATTTTCTACAAAGTTAGTTTTAAAGGAAAATTGTTATGACAAGTTCCTATGATTTTCAGTAAAGAGCTTATTATGATGATATTATCGAAAGTCAAAGATGATTTCTAATTGCATATAGTTGCTCATGATATCTACTCGTGCCAAGTCTTATTACACATTCACCGAGTCTCTCACATAGAGGGCCGACACTATATTGTATGTTTCGGGTTCGAGTCCCGGCTATTATTATTATATTACTTGGGTTCGAGTCCCAAGCGGGTTCAACTCCCGGTTTATTATTATTCAATGGATTAGCTCTCCATGATGCAGGTTCGAGTCCCATGACATTATATTATTCCATATACTTATGTGGGTTCGAGTCCCACGATATATATACTTACTTGGGTTCGAGTCCCATGATATATACATACTTACTTGGGTTCGAGTCCTATGATATATACATACTTACTTGGGTTCGAGTCCCATGATATATATGTACCTAGACAGGTTCGAGTTCCGTGCTATTATATCCTGAGGATAAGAGTTCATGATTTTGGCAAGACTTGCATATTTTGGAAAGGTAAGAACTGATTTTCATTACTCTCATTTGGTAAGGCACAGTTATACTGTTAAGTTGATTTCATACTTGCTTCCTGTTATACGTTGAACTGTTATGATCTCAATTCTGATATTTTTCGATTTCACATACTTGGTACATCTATCGTCGACCCCTTTTCCACAGAGCTGCGTTTCATGCCCGCAGGTACAGGTGATCGGTTAGGTGACCCTCCAGTTTAGGACATCTACCGCTGCTAAAGAGCTCCCTTGTTCCTGAGCCAGTTATTTTGGTATAGATCTTTACATTCCAGACTTATGTATATTTTGGGCACGACGGGGCCCTGTCCCGTCATATGTCAGTATTGTACTCTTAGAGGTCTATAGACAGTTGTGGGTGATAGATGTGTTTTGGACTTGTGTAGAATATTTATGCGGTTGAGCTAGCTGTATTGCTACACTTGTTTTGGGATGTTTCTGTATATAGTGGCAGCCTTGCTGGCTTGCCTATTGTGATTACTCTTTTATTTATGTGATGCTATTTGGTGGCAGCCTAGTCGACTAGCCTGTTGTGATGGTTGAATAGTTGTGTAAGACAGCCTTGTCGGCTCGCCTATTTTGGGTATATGTTATAGATGCAGCGTTGTGCTGCCGAAAGTTTCTATTACCCTTAAGGGTCAGTTGATTACGTGACGGGTTATTGTAATGACATCCAATTAGGGCGTCGAGTCGTGGCCGTTCGGGTCGGGTCGTGACATAAGTGGTATCAGAGCAGTTAGTCCTCGGAATGTCTACAGACCGTGTCTAGTAGAGTCTTGTGTATGGGTATGTTGTGCACCATACTTATACACAGGAGACTTCCGGACATTTAGGATTGATTTCTAATCTTTCATCTCGTAGATCGTGCAATAGAGCTATGTCATTAGGATAATCTCCCCCCTCTTCCTAATAATTATTGTGGTTGCAGCTATGTCTCGAAAGACATCGACAGTGGCTCGGAAGGAAAATCAGAGTTTGAATAGAAGTATGATGACCAGGTTTGGAGATACTGGGTCAACGTCAGGTAAGGTAACTCTTCAGAATCTTTTACATACCAAATAAGAAAATAAGTTAACAATTCATCACTTAAGGGGATGGTATCATCAGGGATTGGAACCAGGAGCAATGTCCGAGGTTACGTATGTATACTATAATATGTTGGAATTATGAAAAGTACGACAAGTAAGAAATGAAGTTATTTGAAGGATTGGTAACCGAGGTATGTATTTGTGCACAGTTTCAATGCATTAGTTTACGCATATTGCTAAGATGAGGCTATTTGGTCTCTTGGAACCAAAGGTTAAAAAGGGAAGAAGCTCATAATACCTCGCTTAATTTGCGTAGTGGGTGATCTTCTAAGTACTAATCTTACCGAACATCCAAATAGAGGAATATGGTTATTGTGGAAGCCTCATCTCTATGAAGTAGATATTAAGTTGTACAGAATAATTGATATATTGCGGGGTAACACACAGGGGTACAAAGAAATGTTTTCATGTGACCTTGGTGTATGCGTTTAATGATGTGGCTCTTAAAAGAAAACTATGGTTAGACATTGGAAAAGTGAAGTGTCATGTCGCTAAGACTGAGATAAGGAATTTTAAGCAGTATGTAGCAGATTATGGTGAAATGAGTGGCATGCAGGGTGTATAGCAGCATTTACTAATCAATAATGAGTTGACAACCTACATGCTTCTAAGGTGTCTTCCACGAAACCAGGTCTATATGAACATTCTCTTGGGTTAATTGGATGAGAAGTAGGCATAAAGACTTAGTATAAGTTCAGATACTTTAATAGGTGAAGGTTGAATCCTGAATTTCTACAGACCATAACAGAAGGATGGAAAACAAATAAGAAAGGTACAAAAATATAGATGAATTCAACGAAGTGATAATAGATATTCAGTGTGATGTAGCCAAAGTGACAATTTTTGATGTATCCAAAGACACAACTGAGTTAGTAAGTCCAACGAGAGGATAAAACAAATGCCACTTGAGGAGACAAATGATAATAATGCAAATAAGGAGGAACAAAGAGATACCGGGGAAGAATATAGAAATAAATAAAATAAGGAAGATGACATGGTAAGGTGGTAGAAGTAAAACAACTCATTAAGGACCCACAATTGATAGAAGAATCAAAATCAACTCTCACTACTAAAGAACAGGTTGAAGGAGTTTTTTGTAGCAGCAAAAGTTAATGAGGAGCGGAATGTTGACAAGAGTCAGGAGGTGTGTACCAATGGTAACAACTCTAATAATAGTAATGCATTAATATTAAAGGAAGATGAGATAATAATGTCCAATGTGGAGCAGAACAATGCAGAGGAAGCGGGTATGTCTATTCTAAATATATTGATCAGCAGAGAAAATTAATCAGAGATAATATGAGGGATCATTAACATGACAAACTTAAGGACTCACTGGTGAAGGAGTTACATGAACTAGGTAGATATACTATGGTATATGAAAAGAGTGATGCATTGGGAAGGTTGTCTCTGGGATAGTTTTTACTATATTGTCAACGATATGAAGGATCCTTGGCTAGTTAGTGGGTATTTCAATGTTATTATAAATGGAAGGGAGACATTAGGCGATCTTCATATATATCCTGCAGAGCGTGAGGATTTTTGAATTTTGTACTAAAGACTGGATAAAGACTGTACTTTTAAGAGGTTCGTTAGAATGTTGGCAAATATTTATTTTAGCTTGGTTTGGAAAAATGGAAGTGGAACATGTAATAAGAACAAGTTTAGACCATGCCCCTTAGTTGTTAACTTA
This sequence comes from Przewalskia tangutica, assembly GCA_029844215.1. Classification (NCBI taxonomy): domain Eukaryota; kingdom Viridiplantae; phylum Streptophyta; class Magnoliopsida; order Solanales; family Solanaceae; genus Przewalskia; species Przewalskia tangutica. The sequence goes on along the minus strand of CM056718.1, from coordinate 133,734,432 downwards.
TGGTGATCAATCTATGCATGTGAGTAAACCATTTAGATTCCTCAAGTTTTGGACAAAATATGAAGCATCCTTTTAGGCGCTAAATCAAAATTGGCACACTATTGTTGAGTAAGATGATTTCGTTTCTTTTATATCGAAACTGAAGAATGTCGAGACTACCCTATTATTATGGAGTAAGGAAACTTTTGGAGATATTCTTAAGAAACTAAGTTTTAGAGAGGATATTGTTGAATTTAAAGAGGAACTGTTTGAAGAATTTCCAACAGAAGCAAATAGAATGATTTTACAAAGAGTTAAGGCAGACTTTGAAAGAGTATGAAGAGGCTTCTGGCCATTTGATAAATAAAAGGATAATTCTGTTTATATGCATGCTAAGACTCCTAGTAACTTGATTCAGCAAGAAAAAGGTATTACTGGTTTCACAAGGGGAACATTTCCATTCATGTATTTAGGATGTCCAGTATTACATGTTAGAAAGAGGAAGATAGACTATGCTGAATTAATTAAGAAGATTAAAGACAAGTTACAGGCTTGAGAAGAAAAATTGTTGTCACCATTAGGTAAAGCAGTGTTGATTACTAGTGTGTCACAGTGTGCCTATACACATCTTCGCTTTATAAGACTTGCAAAATGTGTGATCAAAGATATACATACAAATAGTTGTAATTTTCTTCTGGTGTATAGTAAGGATGATGTTAAGGCTAAGCATTGGTTTACATAGTTAAAAATGTACTTGCCTAAGGATGATAGTGGATTGGGGTTCAGACCTCATTTTGGATATATTAAAGGCATTGTGTAAAAATTTATGATGGAAATCTAGGACCACCAACTCTCTATGGGTTAACTTTCTAGGGAACATGTACTCTGAAGCATTACCCTCAATATGTGCAACGGAAAGGTGGTTCTCAGGCCTTGAAAATGGTTGTTGAGGTAAATGATAACATTGAACAAAGGGTGGGACCGCTAACATTTGATTTAATAATCGTACCAAATTGGAAACATTACACTATGTACTACTATCAGAGTTCTTATTGATGAAAGGGTGGAAGATGTCAAAGAACTGCTACGTGGGGATTGACGAGGTTTGTCAAGGCTAGGACAGTATCTGCCAAAGAACCCCAACCAATTCCTCACTGTCCCGATCGTACCTCTATTCTGCCAAACTTACTGTCTCGACCAATGTCCGTCACCTTACCACCGCCCAACCACCAAATACCAACCACCAACATAACCTACAACGTGTCTAGCTCATCCCCTCCAAACGTCTTAGCCCAACACCCTCCAAATTCACCCGCACACCCCCTACCAAACACACACTGTCCGAAAACCCGCCAACCTCCATTTGACCCCATTTTCCTATTCACCCGGTCCTAATCCAAGTCCGACCCACCTAACCATACAATCCCCACCTTATATACATCAGATTCCCATTTTAGAAACTCTTTCATTTCAACTTTCCACATGACATGTTTAAAACCACAAGATTAAAGGAAATTTTAGTACATTCTACGTATCTTTAGTTTAGGACCACAAAATTCAGAAATCTTCTTTACTTTCGTAAACTCCGTGATAAGTAAAAAGCTGACAAACATTTTGAAACGAGGGAGTACTATTTATTTTTTCTCACCGACATACAATGGAAAATAATCAATGAACATTTTTCATTTGGAAATAGTGGGAAAATAGAGATTTTTTAGTAGTGGGAAAATTGAAATTTAAATAACAACTTCAAGAGATAATAATTGAGTTCCAAATTTAATATTTATACATATTTGATAAAAAAATTAATACAAATACATTATTTAAATAAAAAAATTGTGAGCTCGATATCTTAGTTGTGTGAGGTGGGGTGGGGGGACCATAGATATAACCTTTTCTTAACGGAATTCCATGGTTTCTGATAAAAAAGGAATCAACTTTCTTGATAAAACAAACAATATATTTTAGATATTATTTACTGGTACCCAAGTATAATAAAACCATAAGGAAGATCCAAATATAACACATTTAGTAGTGGAATAATAATTTTTTACGTTTTGTTATTATTATAATTGATTTGAATTAAAATTTGTAAGTTTGCTCCTAGATATTTGGTGGACTGTTTAAACTTGACTGTGTGTGTGAAAGGGGAAGATTAGTAGTTGGGTATAATTAAGTGTTTTTCAGAAATATATTGTCAAGTGTGTAAAGTGTGTTTTCAAATGAGCCCAAGGCATCATTTTATAGTGTTGGAGAAGATGACCTTCCATTAGCCTAATAATGGTCTTGAATGACCATGTAATGACCTTGAATATGAAGTTACAATTCAGCCAAATAATAGCTGAATTCATGAACAACATAATGGAGAGTTAATCCTCCAAAGTCAGCTCAAACGTCAGTTTTTATTCTTTTCCAACGGACTGAAACTGTCGCAGCGCCGCAGCCCTGTAGGTTGGCGCCGTGGCGCCGGAACTTCAGAGAGTTCCGGGCATCACCGGCGCCGCGACAATGAGGAGATGGCGCCGCGACGCCGAGATGTTTCTCCGAAGTCGCGGTCCTTTTTCCGACTTGTTTCGACATTCACACTTTGTACATTTCTTCCTTCATTTACCAACGTAAAACCAACGTCATTTGGCTAATAACCGTCTATTACCTTACGTCTCAAACAATTCGTATACATACCAATATCTCTTCCATTAAGGAAATTATGATCCTTGGCATTGTATGTACATGTGTGTGGAAACAACGTTTTTGACGTGTGGGGCCCCTAATTGTTCGATTCGTAATTAAATAGGATTAACTTTATTTCGTGTTTAATAAATATTTCTAACAATCCCCTCTTGGAAGATATTTTGGTACACGCATATGGTGTCGTTCTAGCAATCACTCGGCGGAACGATGTTGCATCTGAGAGGTAGCCGAAGCTTTGAACCTTCCATAGTAGAATACCATCGGACATATTTACTGCGCGTTGAACGTGATGTCTTGAACCGTCAGTGTTTAGTATATGTCAAGACAATGATACCAACACAACACCTTTCCTACTCAATCTTTCTAGTGTTTTGTCCGTCGTAGATCGTGGACACACTTGGATTCTTAAGTACGTTTATTTGAGGCGGCCTGTCCTCGTACTTAAATAGGTGGTCTCCTACAAGGTATCCTGCAATACCCAGCTATAAAAGCGTTAGGAACCATTAAAAATTTCCCAACCTAACCTCAAGTATTGAGGATCATTAAAGGTTTGGAAACTTATCCTCTACCCCTCTACAGGTAGCACTTTTTGTCTATCACGGGAATGGCCTTGGATTATGTTTCTTAAGAAGAAATCATAATCCGAAGTGCTCTTGCTTCCACCGAAGCGCTCACTGAACCTTTACAATTTAATTTTCCCATTGAACCTTATTTCTGGGATCTCTAGTCTGTAAGGTTGGGTGTCCACTGTATCGGTTCTTATTGTTTGGGTTTTAAGCCCATTCCCCTAGACAGGCAGAACATCTGATCTCTGAAAATTTCCTTCGTCAAGGGATCTGCGATGTTTTTCTTAGATTTTACGTAATCAATAGAAATAACACCCGAGGTGATCAACTGCCTAATGGAATCATGTCTCCGTCAAATATGACGAGACTTGTCATTGTAAATAGAACTTCGTGTCCTTCCTAGAGCAGACTGACTATTGCAGTGGATCATTACAGAAGTCACGGTTTTATCCCAATATGGAATATCTTCTAAGAGACCATGCAGTCATTCAACTTACAAATGAGTCTTGCCAATTTATTGACTACATACGCGATATTAGGTCGAGTGTAGTTTGATATACATCAGACTCCCAATTACCTATGTGTATTGATCCTGATTCGTACGAGCACACCAAGATGTTTGTCAATCTTTTGACCTCTATCCGATGGTTTCGTTACCGGTGAACTGTCGAACATCTCAAATTTCTTCATCACACCCTTGATGTAGTGAGATTGAGACGAGACCAATTCTTTAGTTGTCTTAGAGATCTTGATCCCCAAGATAACATCTATGACTCCCATATCTTTCATGTCAAAGCATTATTTTAGCACATTCTTAGTCTCTAGGATTACCCTAGGCCTACACCAACTGATCAACAAGTCGTTTACATAGAGGAATGTTATTCCTAATGAATCGGTAATTTCCTCTTCATGTAAACACACTCGTCACACTTGTTAATAGAGACCCCTTTCGATAGTAGGGTACTATCAAATTTCTCGTGCCATTGTTTGGACCTGTTTCAGCCTGTACAATGATTTGACATGCAGACAGACTGTTGTCTCTTGTTCTGGAACCACATACCCCTCTAATTGATCTATGTATATTTCTCCTTCCAAATCATCATTTATGAAGACTGTCTTAATATTCATTTGATGTATTTCAAGATCCCGTAAGGCGGCGATGGTTGTGAACATACGTATGAATGTCTTAGATTTTTACTTGTCTATAGACCCATTGACATTGTTGGTTCTCAACTTTGTTTTGTGGCGCTTAGATGATTTTAGAAGCTTCGTCTTTACTTTTAAGTAAGTAAAGGTAGCACAACCTTGTGCCATCATCCAAGAAAGTCACAAAGTACTTGTTCCCCCCTCTTGCTTGAGCGAACTTTAAAACACATATGTTGATATATGTGAGTTCTGGAGGAGCGGTTTCCCTTTAGACGGATCTAAGGGGACTTTTTGGAGAGTCTTTGCCTCTATGCCCACCTCACATTTATGTTGAGGATTTATGTCGATAGACAACAGTGATTTCAACTTTACCAATCTTAATATAGATTGATAGTTAACACGTCTAATTTATGGTGCCATAAATTAGAAAACACAAACAGGTAAATGAAGGATCAATTTTATTGATAATAGAAGGCAGTACAAGTACTGTATTTGCCTTAAAGAGGCCTTCACAGGCGAAACCCCTTTCTAAGTAGACGACATTATAGGTGTAACATTAACCTTAAGAAGGCCTTCACATGCGAAGCCCCTTCCTACAAATGTTTCGTTTTTAGTGATTACAAACTTATTAGCCTCTAGCACTAGTCTAAAACCAGCATTCACTAATAAATTTCCAAAAATTAGATTTCGTTGAATTTCTGGGATATGCATCACTTCTTTGAGAATCAGCTCCTTTCCGGACGTCATCTTAAGGATTACCTTTCCTACCCTCATCACCTCTAAAGAGGAGTTGTTGCCCATGAACAAGTTCTTATCTGTGACTGGTGTATACGTGGAGAAAACGTCTTTATTGGAACAAATGTGACGGGTAACACCCGTGTCCAACCACCATTGCGTCAGATTCTCAACAAGGTTTTCTTCTAGCACCATTGCTGAGAATTCTTCAATCATATCATCTAGGAGCGTGTCTTCGATGATGTTTACCTTATCATTTCCTTTATCATGTTTTTGCTTGTGGCAGTCTTTGGTCATATGACCAACTTTACCACAATAGTAGCATGTTCCCTTAAACTTTTCAGTTGTTTGAGACTGACCATCCTTCTGGAACTTCCGCTTTTTGCTTGGATTTTCTTTGACTTCCGTCAGATTTGCCTTAGCCTCAGCGAGTTGTTTTCCCTTTGACATGCCCTTCTTATTGTCCTCTTGAATATGGAGTTTGACAATAAGTTCGTCTAAATTCATCTCATTCGTTTTGAGTTTCAAGTAATTCATGAACTCATTCCACGAGGGAGACAACTTCTCGATTAATACCCCAACCAAGAATTGCTCGTTGGGCTTCAATCCTTCCACGTCTAGGTGATGTAGAATCATTTAAAATTCCTGAACTTGGGATGACACACTTTTGTTGTCCACCATTTGAAATTTTAGAAATTTCCCAATTATGAACTTCTTGCTACCCGCATCTTGGGTGTCGTACTTCTTTTGTAGTTTGTCCCACAACTGCTTGGCAGTTTCAACGATATAATATACCATGTAGAGAGTATCGGACAAACTGTTTAGAATGTAGATCCTGCACATGAAATCACTATGTTTCCATGCTTCGCGAACCACCCTCATGTCGTCATCAACATGGTTACCTCGGCCTCCTCCCGCCAAATCATTTAGCTGAGAGTCCGTGTCTTCCCCAACTTGTGAAGGGTCTTCGGTTAGAAAACATTTTAGTCCCATAACAGTCAGGAAAAACAATATCTTTTGTTGCCATCGCTTGAAATGTGTACCCATGAACTTCTCGGGACGTTCATGGTGGAAACCAGCAGGAGTTGGAGCAGGAGTACTCCCTTTACCAGTAGAAAAAGCATTGTAAATACCTTGAGCAGGAGCATGGGCGTTGTGAACGCCTTGAGGAGCAGTGTGAGTACTAGTTGTGCCAAACGTATTGTTGACACTAGTTGTGCCAAACGCAGCAGGTTGGAAGGCATTTGGAATGTCTGGATTAGTGGGAGAGTAGGCAGAGTCATTGCCTTGAGTGGTGGGATTGAAGGCATCGATATTTCTTTGAGCATTGGCGTTGAATTGATCTTCAGCAGACATGTTGTTGTTGTTGTTGAAATAGCGAATATTATCTTAAGCTTGTTGGATATTTGGATGGAAAAAGGAAATGGGAATGCAACAACAACAACCAATGTGAACAATGTAACTTGTCTTGCTGAGTCAATTGATAATCAATCTCTCCTTAAGATAATATTGCCCCGTATATCATTTCAACGGTTGTAATGACAACTTATCTCCCAAGATAAAACAACAATCAAACAAATGAGCAAAGGAAACTCAAGTGTTTGCTTTGGAAGAAAGATCTTTGAGTGTTTGTGATTGCAAGCGAGGAAGAATACTTTCAGAAATGCATTGTAAAGTGTGTAAAGTGTGTTTCCAAATGAGCCCAAGACATCATTTTATAGTGTTGGAGAATATGACCTTCCATTAGCCTAATAATAGCCTTGAATGACCATGTAATGTCCTTGAATATGGAGTTACAATTCAGCCAAATAATGGCTGAATTCATGAGCAACATAATGGAGAGTTAATCCTCCAAAGTCAGCTCAAACGTCAGTTTTTATTCTTCTCCAACGGACTGAAACTGTCGCAGCGCCGCGGCCCTGCAGGTTGGCGCCGTGGCGCCGGAACTTCAGAGAGTTCCGGGCGTCACCGGCGCCGAAATGTTTCTCCGACGTCACGGTCCTTTTTCCGACTCGTTTAGACATTTACACTTTGTACATTTCTTCCTTCACTTACCAAAGTGAAACCAACGTCATTTGGCCAATAACCGTCTATTACCTTACGTCTCAAACAATTCGTATACGTACCAATATCTCTTCCATTAAGGAAATTATGATCCTTGACATTGTATGTACACGTGTGTGGAAACAACGTTTCCGACGTGTGGGACCCCTAATTGTTCGATTCGTAATTAAATATGATTAACTTTATTTCACGTTTAATAAATATTTCCAACAGATTTTCGAAAAAATGGTTGTTTTCGAGGGTTTTTAAAAAATTATGCAAATGAATTTTTTAAAATATTTATTTTCTTTGAAGGAAGCTTTGGATTTTAAATCATTTTCTAACAAAACTATTTTCATTCGAAAAAATAAATAACGGTAAAGAAACCTCACGTATTTATTAATTGATGAAGATTACATTGAACTACTATCGATTGTTGCAATTATTTCTAATCTCTAATGTATCTCGTAATTAAGAATAGATTTATTGGAAAATATCGAAAGGTATAACCTTGAGAGAAGTTAAAACGAGCACAAAATTGGAATTTAATAATTTTTTGATTTTCATAATTTAAACGAATCGAGTAGGGATTCTTCTAATTAATTATAATCATGTTAATCTTTCAATTGATATATACAATCAAGATATCAATTAATCAACCAATTTCAGCATTGTATATGGATAATTACAGTTTAAAATGTAATTATGTATTTGATAGTGTAATGGATGAATATAATCTAAAACACATTTAATATTAGAGCAGAAGCGCTGAATATTAAGTACCTAGCTAATTGGTGATCGCTATCTAATTTTTTTTTTCGAATTGTAATTTCACATTAATAGGCTAAAAAAATCAATTTTGTCAAATAACACATATAATATTAACTAATGCGACCATAAATATTTTACCTTTCCAAAAACAAGTAATTTGACTTAACTTGAGAGGACTTCAACTTTAAATAGAACAAAGCAAACCCCAAAAAGGATAAAAGGTGGGAAATGATGTTTTTAGTCCCTCAGTTATTACGTTATTCCGATTTTGGTATGATATCCGATTAAGCATTTTTGACCTTTAATTAAGCAATGCGTGTTATTTTGATCCGATGACTAACGGATGTCATCAAACTAAACATACCGTTAATTGTTAATAAGGACATTTAAAAAATTATGCTTTTGACCCACCACCATTTCACTCAAACACACCTAATAGCACCATCGTCAAAATAAGCGCGAAACTCCAAAACCGTCCACCAAACTCTCACCGATGTCAACCATGAAACACGACATCAGGTGCCCATGCTATACTACAAAGATAGAGAATTTATGAGTTACAATGGATGTACGAGAATAATATACAACTACTACTAGTGCTTTGATAAGGTAAACAATATGATTACAATAGCAATAAACTTGAAGACAACAAGTGTTGTGGCAACATAAGCTTTTGAGGTCTTGATCTTCTGTCTTGAATCAATCTTGGAGTCTTGGATCTTCGTTCCAATTGCAGCAAGCTCCTTGATCTTGATAGACTGAAACCAATAGACACTAAATCTGGTAGCGTTACAGTTTCGCTGCTGAGTCGAGTGATATTCACTCTGTCCTTAAGACATTATTGCCCCACATATATCCTCAAGTGTTTCTCAAGAAGAACCTTCGAGTGTATGAAAGAATGCTTAGAGATGAAGAATTCAGAAAATCTGAATTATGTAAGTGTGAAGTCTCTTCTCCAATTGAGCCAAAGCCTCAATTTATAGTTGTGTAAGAATGTCTTTTCAAGTGCCCATGTAATGGTCATTTAAGTGTCATGTAATGGTCACTTAATTCACCAAGTAATGCAGCCAAATAATGGCTGATTTATGGAGGAGAAACTGACATCTTAATGCCCCAAAACGTCCCCACAACTAGCCAAACTTTTAGACTTCTGTTTGCACAGACACTGCCTCGTTAGCGCCGCGGCTCCAGTGGCCAGAAGACCAACCAGCGCCACGGCTCACGCCTTGGGTGCCGCGACCCTTGAGGTGGTGGCGTCGCGGCGCCACAGCTCCACGGTGACGCCGCGCCCCTTTTCTGACTCATTTTGATCTTAAAATTCGTACACTTCTTCCTTTATTTACCAACGTGGAACACATGTCATTTAACCAATGACCGTCCATCATTTCTTGTCTCAAACGTTTACTCACATACCAATATCTCTTTCATTAATGAAATTTATGATACGTGGCACTACGTGTGCACGTGTGTGGAAATGACGTTTCCGACATGCGAGATCCCAATTGTTCGAGTCATAAATAATGGGATAATCTTAATTTCACATTAGTAAATTTCCAACAATCCACACTTGAAAGAGATTTTGGCGCACTTACAAGGTGCGTTTCTAGCAATCTTTCGGCGGATCGATATTGCATGTGGATAGTTAGTCGTGGCTTTTAACCTTCCATAGTAGAATACCATCGGACTTACTTACTACACGGTGAATGTGATGTTTTGAACCGTCAGTGTTTTGTGTAAGCCAAGACAATGGTACCAACACAACAACTTTCCTTACTCTGTTCTTCTTAAAGTTTTTTCCGTTGTGGCCGTGGACACACTTGGATTCTTAAGTGCGTTCATTTGAGGCGGACATTCCTCGCACTTAAATAAGTGGTCTCCTATAAGGTATCCTACTATACCCCACTTCACAAGTGTTAGACACCATTAAAAGTTTCCCCAAACCTAACCTCAACTGTTGAGGATCATTATAGGTTTTGGAAACTTAACCTTTACCCACCATGCATGTAGCACTTTAAGTTCTATCACGAGAACGACTTTGGATTATGTTTCTTTACAAAAATCATCATCCGAAGTGCTCTTGCTTCCACCAAAGCGCTCAACTGAACCTTTACGATTTAGTTTCCTATTGAACCAAATTCTTGAGATATTTAGTCAATATAGTTGAGTTTTCACCGTATTAGTCCTTATAGTTTGGGTTTTAAGACAATTCCCCTAGACCGACATAACTCTTGATATTCGGGTAGCCCTTTAGTTAAAGGGTGTGCTATATCCTTTGATTAGTAATCAAGGAAGGGTCACCCGTGATGATCAACTGCCACATGGTCTTATGTCTTCGACAGATATGTCCAGACGCCGTCATCCATACCCTTACAGTGTATAACTGACGAAGGCATGAGTTACTCCTAATGAGGGACATCCTCTAATAGGTCGTGAAGTTATTCAACCTCTCATCATGCTTTGTACAAAGCGATAAACTCCGATTCAATCATGAATCGGCTGATGCACATTTGCTTAGAGGATTTTCCAAAGACACACTATGAACATCCACTTGTGGATTTGGTGTTCTTCAAGTATGATGTCCAGTTTGCATCACTGAGTACTCCCAGAACTGCTGGACATCCAGAATACCATAATCCATAGATAAGTGTATATTTCAGATATCATCATATCCGATTTAACGCTTTCTATTGATTATTAACGGTGAACCTTAGTTCAGTCGTTCTTCTTTATAAGCCGATACCAAGTCAGTTGTAGTGTGTAAAATACATTGAACTACATGTGACCTGCGTCTATCGCTCCTGATATATGGGTGCACCATGATTAAATCAATTCTATGATTCATATCCATTAGTGACTTCAACGAGACTGTCAAAACACCTCACAAATGAGTTTGGTTTAGACCAGTCCGTTAGATGTCTTAGAAATCCCAATTCCTAAGATGTCATCTTCAATACCCATATTATTCATATCGAAACATCGTTTCAACATACTCTTAGTCTCTAGGATCAGCCTAGGACTTCTCCATGTGATCAACATGTCATCTATGTAAAGGCACATCATGACGAATGAGTCAGAATTACCTTTCATGTAGACACATTTTTCACACTCATTAATAGAGAAACCCTTAGATAGTAGAGTACTATCACAGTTTTTTGTACCATTGCTTCATGGCATGTTTCAGCCCGCATAGAGATTTGACAAGTCGACAGACTTTCTTCTCTTCCCTGAAACCACATACCCCTCGGGTTATACCGTATTACTTTCTTCTCTTCCACGTTCAGACTTTTGGTTTTCCAACTGTTGGCTTTCTAGCTTCAGAGTCAATGTTTCTGTCGTCAGATTTATTATTTCTGTTTTATCTGAAACTTGCAGGACCAAATTGTAAACATTTCAGGGACAAAAAATAGAAGCTTAGGAGGAAGCCCAACAGTCCACAAAACCAACTCTCCGGTTAGGAAGGCTGTCTCAATATCCATGTCACGCAATACTGCAGTGGCCCTGGATGTTAAGCTATTAACATAGGAACACATGTCTAAGTAGCCGAGGCCTTATACTCAACAGTAGATCCATCTACTTTTTACTCGATTTGAGTATCCACTTTTACAACCCAAAGGTTCTTTTCTCGGAGGAAGATCAACCATCACACAAGTGTGATTTTATCTGATGGAGTATATTTCTCTCTTTTTAGCTTCTTTCCAAAACAGGACTTCCGGAGATGACAATTCTTTCTTAATTGTCCATGGTTCATTCTCAACCATATAAGCTAGAAGGACTGGAACCATTATTTGTCCCCTCTTTTTGATTCGTCTCGATTCATCATCTAGAATCCCTGAGTTCTCTAGATTTGGAATATTAAGTTTTGAATAGTCAGCAACTTCTGAGTCCTATAGATCTGGAACGACTAGTTTCGCACAGTCAGGAACTCGTGGGTTCTTGTTAACCTCGAGCAATTGCATCTTTTCCCTTCTCAAGGAAAGTTATCTTCAAATAATTCAATACTCTTTGACACCAAGATGTGATACGCACTACTGTTATTTGCAGATCCAGTGGATACGCAATCTACAGTCTTAGGTCCAACTTGACCCGCTTTGGCTCTTGTATTTCAACACTTGCCACACTATCCCATATCATAATATTTATAGATGGGATCCTTTCCATACTTCACATGGAGGGTTATCCTTATCCTTATTCAGAGTTCTCTTTAAGACTTGCATTAGCGGTAAGGATTTCCTTGCCCACATACCTTGGGCTTATGGCTTTGTATTTGGCTAACACTATTAGACTGAGGTGAGTAAGGAGAAGTTGTTTGATAAATGATGCTTCACATTCTACCCCTCTATCATTACGAATTCATCAATCCGCAGACTTAGTAGGTTTGCAACTTCTGCTTTGTAGCGCTCATCCGCTTCAACAAATTCATCTTTGTTCTTCAATAAAGGATGCAATACGTTGTACCATCGTCAACTGTTAGGCGTATTTTGTATACACCTTTTGAGTCATTTTTAGTTAGTATTTTACTTGTTTTTGTTGTGTTTAGTATAGTATTAGGTTCGTTTTTCTTTCTTTTGAGTCACAGCGGTTCAAAAAAGCAAAATAACAAAAAGGAACAGAAAATGGGCATGAAAGGAGGGTCCCGAGGTAGAAAAAGTGAAAAACTGCAGATTCGGACGAAGGAAAAGAAGCACCGCGGTGCCCAGTAGCAGGACCGCGGTGCCAAAAGATCAGAGAACCCGCAGGACTTTCAAAGATCGCGGTTACATTCAATGAGATCTGTCCCGATGCGGAATTTTCCGAATCAAATGCACTGGCTGGCGTATGGTCCATAGGGCACGAAATTCGCGACATACTTAAGCCCTAGGGATTATTCTAAAGAGGGGAGTGGACAATCTATCACACAACACAACTCAGGGCAAGGATTTGAAGCTACAATTGGAGACTTTAATTCGCAGTATTTTTCTTTCGTTCTTTTCAATTCAGTCTATATTTGGAATTGCATTAGTTCTTAGCATGTCTATGTCTAGGAGCTAAACACTTTATTAGGGCTTTCCTTTTGAATCGCTTGAAACTCTATGTCATGACTTAATGCTTAGTTGATTTCTTCTTCACTTGTTTATGATTTATTCAATAATTGGGATGAATGCTTGATAGTTAATTGATCACTAATTATCATAATCTATATGATTTCGAATCAAAAACCGATAGGAGAGATTTGAATATGCTGTAATTGAATAGACATAGGTTAAAATCGCAGATGAAAGTACCCCGATACTTGTGCAGCATTATAGGTTACTGTTCTTAATCCTCCTATATGGTAAATCCTATCATAGAAATAAGAAGGGTTCTGCACTGGGGTTGAACGATTATATATCCTAACCGGAATATAAGACAGTCTAATTAACCGCTATCTTAACGTAGAAGAAAAAGTCATTCTAGTTGCATTTAGGATTGAATAGAGTGGATAGTCAAGAATTTTGGAAGCCCTAATTCCTTCATAACTGATTACAACTTAAATAGTTTAGTTAATTCTGGCAATTATTCTAGTAGTTAAATAAAAATCCAACTCAATTATCGATTGCCAAATAGATAACATAAAACATCTAATAATGTGTCAATGGAGCAGGTTCAGGCAGTTGGAAACTTTCAGCGGCCTTATAATTCCAACACATATAATCCAGGGTGGAGAAATCACCCTAAATTTTCGTGGAGGAACGACCAGGCCCAGCAACAACCATATCAAGGTAATTACCAGAACCAGCAAGCACAAAATCAGGCTATCTCATCCCAGCAGTTTAGACCACCTACACAACCGGAGAAACCTGATGAGTTGAGGGTTGCATTGCTCACACTCACCAATTCGCAGAATCAGTTCATGTCTGAAACCAGGTCATCTCTCAGGAACCTGGAAACGCAGGTTGGGCAACTAGCGAAGATGGTAACCAACAGGCCGCAGGGTTCTCTCCCAAACAATACAGAGGTCAATCCAAATGAGCAGTGTCAGACTGTGTTGTTAAGAAGTGGAAAGTAGTTGGAGCAGGTTGCTCCCCAACCCGCAGTGGTTCATGAGAAATAGGGTGAGAAAGTAGTTGAGGAAGGAAATGAGGGGGTCACTGAGGACCACCCTACAGTTGAGAAAGCTCCACCAGCACCTTTGAGGGAATACAATGATATAATACCTTACCCTCAGAGGCTCCAAAAGAAGGCCATAAACAAGAAATTCTCCAAGTTCTTGGAGGTGTTTATGAAGCTTCACATCAATATCCCCTTCATTGAGGCGTTAGAACAGGTGCCCGCATACTTCAAATTCACGAAGAAGATACTTGGGAAGAAGAGAAGGTTGGCGAATTATGAGACAGTAACGTTGACAAATGAGTGCAGCGCCATCTTACAAAAGAAACCGCCTCCTAAGTTGAGAGATCTAGGAAGCTTCACCCTGCCCTACACTATTGGAAAAGTAACATGCAACAGGGCACTTTGTGACTTAGGGGCTAGTATCAACCTCATGCCTCTGTCTGTATTCAAGAGATTGGGTTTGGGGGAAGCCAAACCAACCACAGTTAATCTGCAGCTGGCTGACCGAACCGTGGTGCACCCAGAGGCATAGTGGAGGATGTGCTTGTCAAGGTGGGGAAGTTCTTCTTCCCAGCAGACTTCCTCATTCTTGACATAGAGGAAGATGATGAAATACCCATCATTTTGGGGAGACCATTCCTTGCAATGGGTAGAGCCCTAATCGATGTGGAGAAGGGAGAATTGAGACTATGAGTTCAGGAAGAAGAGATTGTATTCAAGGTGTTTAAACCAACCATTGAGTCTCAGGCTAGCAACATGTGCTTCGTAGTAAGCACCACAGACATAGCAGTTCAACAAGCACATACCAAAACTAGGGAGGTCATTCCTACAGCTGTGAACTCACAGGCTAGTTTGAAAGCTGCAATAAAAGTTCATGACATAAAAGCTGACAAACAGGTAAATCTTACTGTACCCAATGATGTGAAAAATAAAAATAGACTGAGGAAGAGGAAAATGATTCTCAAGTGGATAGGTTGTGGGGCTAAATTACCCCAATAATTAATAAGAAACCTGCGTCCGGCTAAAAGACGTTAAAGACAACGCTACTTGGGAGGCAACCCAATGTTTAAATTCTGCAATTAGTTTAAATTGAACAGTCTCACTTGTGGTATTTTTGGTTGTGATGTGCAGGTGCGGGAATCGGAGATTGAGCAGGAACAAAAGGGTGGAAAACACGAAAAGGGTCAGCACCGCGGTGCCATTCTGCAGGATCGTGGTGCCAAATGTTCAGAGAGGCTACAATACTTTTCACACCGCGGTGTCGTCATGCTGGACCGCGATGTCGGGACACGAGTTCAGAAATAAAAAGGCCTAACATCCCCAATTCGCCGCCACCATCACCATTTTGAGCCACTATTGTCTGTAAGTCGTCCCTTTTTAATATTTGAGTCGTTACACATTTGGGACAATGTGTCATTTAATTTTGGAAGGGGGGATACTTATGTTTTTGAGTCTTTGTGATTGAGTTTTTTGTGTCTTTTATTGTGTCTATATGAGTCAATTTTTTTTATTTTTATGATCATGCATGCTGTAGTTGCAGAAAACGCCTAGTGAATTAAGTGGGATAATGTAATGAAATTAGAAGCTAAAATCTGTGTGCTCAGATTAGATATGCCAAAAATTCATGAAAATCTAATTATTTGAGATATTTTGCGCTTAGCCTATGTGTTGTCAATTGTGAAAAATGTCTATGAGTCTGCTTGCTTGTTATTTGAGGCGAAATAGTTAAGACATACATGTTTAGGAAAATGATTCAGACATTTCTTAGTTAGCCCTTTTGTACCTTTCATTACCTACCATGCAGAAAATTGTATCCCTAGTCAGCTCCTTTGAGCCTAAAATAAGTTGTTTCTTTGACACCCTATGATTCTCTTGTGTGTCATAAGAAGTAATTGAAAATTGGAATGAAGAAGTGTGAAAAAGAAATACTAAAAGAGAGTGAAAAATTGATGCACCCCAAAGAAAAATGAAAAAAATAATAATTTAAAAGCTTAAGTTTGGGGGTGCCTATGTGGATGTATTTCATGCTCTTAAAAAGAGAAGAGGGGAACGATAGGTATGGACTGAAGAAGAATACCAAAAAGAAGGACAAAATGGTTGGATGAGAAAAACGCTTATGGTACGTAAATTGAGCCTAATGCCTACTCTTACCTACCCCTGCCTAAGCCTACATTACAACCCTGAAAAGTCCTTAAGATCTCTAGAATGTATGTCTATGATTAGTGGAGAATAACAAGTAAACAGGCCCATATAACTAAATGACATTGACATGCATAGGGTAGGTGTTCATGCTTCCATTGAGTGATTGAAATGAATTTGCGAAATATCTGGCTTGAAATTCTAAATTGTTATATTCATGTTATATGTTCCAACATATTATCCCAACTGACGTTCATGCTTTTCTAAGTAACCTTGTGCAGCTGCTTGATCTGAGTCTTTGAGTCTTTTTGATTTTGTTTCTTTGTTTTTGTTATGATCTTTGCTCGAGGGCGAACAAAGGTTAAGTTTGGGGGTATTTGTTAGGCGTATTTTGTATATGACTTTTGAGTCATTTTTAGTTAGTATTTTACTTGTTTTTGTTGTGTTTAGTATCGTATTAGGTTCATTTTTCTTTCTTTTGAGTCACAGCGGTTCAAAAAGGCAAAATGGCGAAAAGGAACGGAAAATGGGCATATAAGGAGGGTCCCGAGGCAGAAAAAGGTAAAAAACTGGAGATTCAGATGAAGGCAATGAACTACCGCGGTGACCTGCAGCAGGACCGCGGTGCCAAAAGATCAGAGAACCCGCAGGACTTTCAGCACCGTGGTGCCATTCAGCAGGACCGCGGTACCGATGCGGAATTTTCCGAATCCAAAACAGAATTGGCCAAGGGCAGAAGGGTCCATAGGGCACGAAATTTGCAACATACTTAAGCCCTAGGGATTATTCTAAAGAAGGGAGTGGGACATTCTATCACACAACACAACTCAGGGCAAGGATTTGAAGCTACAATTGGAGACTTTAATTCGCAGTATTTTTCTTTCTTTCTTTTCAATTCAGTCTATGTTTGGAATTGCATTAGTTCTTAGCATGTCTATGTCTAGGAGCTAAACACTTTATTAGAGCTTTCCTTTTGAATCGCTTGAAACTCTATTTCATGACTTAATACATTAGTTGATTTCTTCTTCACTTGTTTATGATTTATTCAATAATTAGGATGAATGCTTGATAGTTAATTGATCACTAATTATCATAATCTATATGATTTCGAATCAAGAACCGAGAGGAGAGATTTGGATATTCTGTAATTGAATAGACATAGGTTAAAATCGCGGACGAAAGTACCTCGATACTTGTGTAGCATTATAGGTTACTGTTCTTAATCCTCCTATGTGGTAAATCCTATCATAGAAATATAGAAGGGTTCTGCACTGGGGTTGAGCGATTATATATCATAACCGGAATATAAGACAGTCTAGTTAACCACTATCTTAACGTAAAAGAAGAAGTCATTCTAGTTGCATTTAGGATTGAATATAGTGGATAGTCAAGGATTTTGAAAGCCCTAATTCCTTTATAACTGATTACAACTTAAATAGTTTAGTTAATTCTGGCCATTATTCTAGTAGTTAAACAAAAACCCAACCCAATTATCGATTGCCAAATAGATAACATAAAATAGATGAATGGTAATTAGAAACCAGTCTCTGAGGACGATATTCGGTCTTATCAGACTATATTACTTGGGAACGATACGTACACTTGCGTGAGCAATTGGACACGGTCTACTAATATCAACAAAGATCACAACGTACTTGTCTCCCCCCCTCTATATGTACAAACTATAAATCACCCATGTAGGAGTGACTAATCTATAGAGGAGCAATACTTCTTTCGCTATTCCTTTGATGGAATGAAAATGTGTTTTTGCCTCTTCACCTACCTCACATTCATTTGAGGGTTTATGTCGACAGACGACAACAATATCAACTTAATTAGTTTTAAATGACTTTCTATTTAACGTGTTTTAATCTATGAATGCATAGATGCACATATTACAAATATATCATTCATTTGGCTACAGTCTTACTGTACCACTCTTAGTTATGATAGACCTGCTGGACTAGTCTCAAACTAGCTTGACCAACAACGTCATTGCAATCAAGTTTGGGACATGTATCACCTCTTGTTAGAGTGATCTCATTCGCTGAAGTCCTTTGAGGACAACCTCTCCAACTTTTTCTAGTTTAGAAGTGGTGTTGCTTCACATGAACAACTTCTTGCCCGTGGTTAGGGCATAACCGGATCGTATGAGATCTAGATACTCTGGCCCACTCCAGTTTTCTTGCCAGACTGAGTATCCAATTTCTTTTCTGTCTTTCTTTTGGCCTTCAGATCATTTAAGATCTGAAAAATCTGGCCCACTCCAGTCGCCCGTAGGCTTTGTATGACTGAGTGTCCAATACTATCCTGTCAAAATATGGATCTTCTGGCGAAAACGGTGACAGGGTTGTCTCTACTCTTCTAGTCTTTGTCTTTAGTCCTCTTCCCTTGTGATTAGTGCCGAGGAAAATTTTTGGCGCTTACTTAGGATTGTCCATAAAATCAATTTATTACAACCTAAGTCCATATCTTTTAAACCATTGTTTATAATAGTCCAATGTTTAAACGAGAAGTAAAGTGAGATTAAACTTCTGATTTTAAGGCATAAGGAATATATGGAAACCACTTTCATATTTATAGCCTTACTTTATTTATTTTAATCACACATCATTAAATCTCATTTTTGACAAGGAATAAATAGTTAACTCATACCTTTTGGATTTTTGCCCATGTTAGTTACGTGTCCAAATCCTCATTTCCATAGTTCGGATCCTTTGTCTGGGACAGATGTAGGCCCTCTGCCACAAGATAAAACATCATCTTCAGGCTTCTCCTCTTGTCCCAGTTGATATCCTCCACCTCTCGTGGGCGCTTGTTTCCACCACTCTCAGGAGTGGTGACAACAACTCTTTTTTGACCCTTAGCCTTGCTAGTATGACTATCAAAATATCTTCAAGCTCATCATTAGAGACAAATATCTCCTCTTTGACGGGAACATATCTGTAAATATCATAAAAAAGAGATCCAAAACTAGAACCATATTTGTTGACAGAGACAATGTTTGAACTGTTAACAGAACTGGTTTCAACAAGAAAGCCACAGCCAGATCTGGGGCCATATCTACTGGCATACATCTTTCTAGCACTAGTATAAATAATGTCTTAATATTGTGAGTTACAATGGATGTACGGGAATAGTATACAACTACTATTAGTGCTTTGAAAGGGTAAACAATATGATTATATTAGCAATAAACTTGAAGCAACAAGTGTTGTGGCAACAATAAGCTATTGCGATCTTGATCTTCTATCTTGAATCAACCTTGGAGTCATAGATCTTTGGATCTTTGTTCCAATTGCAGCAAGATCCTTGATCTTGATAACCTGAAACTAATAGATACAAAATCTGGTAGCGTTACAGTTGTGCTGCTGAGCCGAGTGATATTCACTTTGTCCTTAAGACATTATTGCCACGCATATATTCTTTTACGATATGAGCACCTGTCTCCCAAGATAAAACAACAACTAAACAAATGAACAAAAGAAACTCAAGTGTTTCTAAAAAAAGAACCTTTGAGTGTATGAAAAAGTGCTTAGAGAGGAAGAATTCAAAAAATCTGAATTATGTAAGTGTGAAGTCTCTTCTCCAATTGAGCCAAAGCCTCAATTTATAGCTGTGTAAGAATGCCTCTTCAAGTGCTCATGTAATGTCCATTTAAGTTCCATGTATGGCCACTTAATTCACCAAGTAATGCAGCCAAATAATGGCTGATTTATGGAGGAGAAACTGACATCTTAATGCCCCAAAACGTCCCCATAATCAACCAAACTTTTGGATTTCCGTTTGCACAGACACTGCCTCGTCAGCGCCACGGCTCAAGTGGCCAGAAGACCAACCAGCGCCGTGGCTCACGCCTTAGGCGCAGTGACCCTTGAGGTGGTGGCTCCGCGACACCCCAACTCTGTGGTAACGCCACGACCCTTTTCTGACTTGTTTTGATTTTACACTTCGTACACTTCTTCCTTCATTTACCAACGTGGAACACGTGTCATTTAACCAACGACCATCCATCATTTCATGTCTCAAATGTTTACTCACGTACCAATATCTCTTTCACTAATGAAATTTACGATACTTGGCACTACGTGTGCACGTGTGTGGAAATGACGTTTCCGACGTGCGAGATCACAATTGTTCGAGTCATAACTAATGGTATAATCTTTATTCCACATTAGTTAATTTCCAACATAATTTACCACTACCCAAATGACAATAAGTGAATTTCCATGTAGAATTGTGGGAGAGAAGCGAAATGCAGAAACGAGAGGAAACAGAAAACTTGAAGGATCAAAGTGAAGGAGGCCATAGGTAGAATTCTCTCTATTTTTCTTTATGTAAAAGGCTGCTTTTGCAGCTCTATATATGTGGGAGTGAAGTGTGGATGCTAAAGAGAGAATAGCACAAAGAAATAGTGTTAACACTAAAAAATAATTCAACTGTTTAGCCGAATTCACTGACAACCGAACTATTCAGGAGCCGAATTTACTCCTAGCCCTCGACGACAAAGAACTTCATCGACTACTAAGACATCTTAGCCGAAGTCATTGGTTAGAGGTACGACTGGGACCCACTCCGATGCAGGCGCCTCAACGACCAATTCAAAAGGGTTTTCAGACCCCCAAAAGCGGTAACGACCAACAACAGCTAAATTGAAGGGCCATTATCCGAGAAAGAGAAGTAGAGAGCGAGAAAATTAGCACCACCCCCCATGGTCGACCATTGGACTTAGTGACTTAATTATGGCTGACATGGGGGGAGGGGACACGTTTTGTACAGTTTCTTCTTTTTTGTACTATCAATACTCATTCTTTGTACATATTACACACATAATCAATCAAACAAATCAAAATTTATCTATATTTATCTTTTATCCTTAATTTATCCCTTTATTTTTACTATACTCAGATGTATCATGATTTATTACCTCTTAGTTCACTAGTAACACCGTCCAAACGCTTTCTGGAGTAGTTGGGGAACCCATTACTGGAAATTAGTGTTTCGTTTCTAGCCGGAATCTCTTGAGTTAAGAAATTAATTCGTCTCCCGATTCGATCAGCCGATACAACGACATAAGGCAGAATTCAGGGCGAGAACAAATTTGGCACACCTAGTGGGACTATAGGTGAATTAATATCAAAGTTTGATTCTCCAGGTCAGGATCATTCTTGGCGTATGCGCCTAAGGTCCGGTAAGAAAATGAACATTGAGTCCAGTACACATCCTAAACAAAATCCTCCCAAAAGGAACAACAAACCAACATCCTTCTCGAGTATGTCTACATAGATTGATACCCCTCCACATTCTCCATCAACCCAAGTGTTGGAAGACTCTGGTAAATCTGAAGATCCAACCATAATGACCACGTCTTTCATTAGACAATAGATTGAATTGAGGATCCACGACATTATGTACCAAGTTTCTAAAAAATTGACTGACATTGTGAAACCAATGGTACATAATGAGGTTCAACAATCGAGGGAGATGGAAACCAACCGAAGGCACCCAAAATAATGTTCGACTAGTTCAGTCATCCCTCTGATGAGCGGTGTTGTTCAACATGAGATTGTGACTCTCGGTGTTGTTCCTCATCCGTATGTGAATCAGCCAGTGCCTACTCAGGTGCAACTGATAGTACACCTAGGAACACAAGCCCAATCGCTTGGCAACCAACACACTGTATGGTCATCGCGAATCTTGGGGGCAGAATTTATCGCTTGACCAAGCGAGCCTGCAGTATGGGCAGATCAATATGGCTCGAAGACTAGTTCAAGCTCACTTTGGATTGTCGTCCGTTATGCCGTACGTTTCCACGAATGGCCCTATGATGCAGACGAAAAATACTGGCCAACCGAATTGGCAGTTGATGCCCCATGGCTATGACTTAGCTCGACTATCTGGTGACGTTGTTTACAGTGGGTTACCATTTCAACAATCATTTCCGGTACCCAATCCATACCTTCCAAGAGGCGTAAACTTTCTAAGAATAGCTGACGCCCGAGGAGAGCAGCCATGGAACACTTTTCCAACTTATCCTCAAGCTCCATCAGCCGTTCCAGGAGCTCAGGTTACGGGCTTTGGTGGCCATTCCCAACAGAAACAATGGGGCATCACCCCACCTATTGGTAATGGATATCAGACCACCTGTACCTTCAAAACCATGTCCAACAAGGTACAAAATGGAGGCCGCCAGTGCAAAAAACCTACCAGCCGAATCCAATTGAGAATCGATAGGGGACGTTGCAACTGATAAACCCTAAGATTATTGTTAATACCATGCGGAGGTACTTTAGCATCCAACTGAAACCCTTGGACAAGTCTGTCTATAAGAAGCCCTACCCCTATTGGTATATCAGATAACACCTTTGTTGAGAGGTTTAAAAACACCATAATTTGCCATTTTTTCTGGCAATGACGACAAATCCACTATCGATCACATTGGTATATTTACTGCCCAATGCGGAGAAGCTGACCAGAATGAGTACCACAAGTTGCAGCTATTCACTCTCTCTCTAACGGGAACAACCTTTTCATGGTACTCCTATTTGGCTACTAATTCTGTGCAAAGCTGAGCTGACATGGAGGGTTGCTTTCATGATAGGTTCTATAGGCCCCAACCTCAGGTTACCGTGACTGATTTAACTAATCTTAAGCAACAGATTAATAAATTGCCTACCGATTTTATTAAGAGGTTCAGAAAGAAGGTAGGGAAATGCACCTTACACTTCCCCAAATCTGAGTGTGCCCATATGGTAATAAACAATATGCACCCTCAGTTAAAGGAGAAGTTGGTGGAATAATCTTGCTCTGACCTGAGCTAGTTAGCCGAAAAGGCTAGCTAAATGGAGCAGTACATCCAGGAGAAGGAGCATAGAAGAGCCAGTTGAAATCGAGGCTCTCACATCCATCATTGAAGCAGAGTCTGACTCAGAGTCAACCGATTGCACGACAGACGCAACGGTGGCCGATATTGTATGGGGTAAGGTCTACTCTTTCCTAGTCTTGAAAGACGTCAAAGGAAAGGAAACAAGTTCAGCCGATGACAGGGTCGGTTACTTGTTTGATATCACAAAGGCCGATCATATCTTTGATCATCTTCTCAGAGATAAGCAGATTCAGCTGCTCAATGGCCATCGGATCCTTTGACAGGGAACTCAAAGACAAGAAGTACTGAAAGTAGCATAATTCATACAGTCACTCTACTTCTAACTGCATGATCTTCAGGAAGGCGATCTAAAATGGCATCAGGGAGGGGAGGTTTAAGTTAGCCGACAAGGCATGACTGAAATGTCTATTGATACTGACCCCTTTCCCGTGGTACCAATATCTATGGTGTCTTTTGCTAAACCCAATGAATTCGAGGACACCAAAGTGAAACAATCGATGAAAAGGGTATGGGTCCCTAAGAAACTTGCCAAAGGGGAGAAGGTCATAAGGACTTCCGTATTCAACCAGTTAGGTAGCCTACATGATATTTGCGAGAACAGACAACCGGCTAGGATCATTTTCATGACCACCCTAGAAACGCGAGGGACTTCGAGCGAGAACTTCAGAAGCAAAACATGAGGTTCAGAAGGTCCCTATTAACGTCAGGCGTAGGCTTGGGGGCAAGTACGGATGCCAACCAACTGGAATCCGATCATACCTCGAATAGATGAAGAATCACTCCCTAAAACCAAACATAGGGTGGTCGAGTTTAACGTAAACGGGGGTGTCTCGTCCTTATGTATCATAGCAAGAAATAAGGATCAGACGAGATCTCAAATAAAGGTTAAACTAGCCGCCAACATTGAGAAAGAGAAGTGGTCCATCAATCAGACTCCCATAAAGAAAGAAGCATCATCGAGAGTCGCATCCAAAACCCAAAAAAGAGGATGAAACGTTCCAAGGACTTGCGTAAGATGTAACAAACATTGCATCTAATATCCAACACCAGGGTAGCCGAAGATCAGGAAATTCCTGAGTCTGTAGTCGCTGAGGCTATTGAGTGGGAATTCAACTCAATTGCTTCAGGGGCAATTACATCTGAAGGAAAAACATCGAGCCAACCAAAACTGGACGAACGAACCACCGACAACTCGATAGAGGAACCCCGACAAAATAATGAGGCCTCGAATGTACTTCTAAACGAGGCAATCCTACAGATCGTGCAGAAGACTCAGTCAGAGAATCCACAGCCGATCTCCATGTGTCTGTAAAATCCGGAAAAAAAAAAAAAATATAGTTTTGGTTGGATAATAAAAATATATATATATAAGAAAACAAAGAATAAATTGCATGAGATAGAGTTAGTGTTAAAGTTGGATAAATAGATAGAGGAAATGAAAATAAGAAAACAAAAAAACAAAACAAAAAAAACAAAAAAAAATCCGAAATTCGGAAAGGCATAATTACGGACTGTTTTAATTGAGTTTTACTTATTAGAATTATATGAAAATTTACATGGTTGTAAATCTCTCTGTTACGGACAGATATAGATAAAGAGTTATTAAAACGGACTTACGAGTTGAGAGTTATTGTAGTTTGAAGTTGCTGCCTCGGATTCATCGGAATCCAGAAGGGCAGGACGTTGAAACGTAAACCTGAACTAATATTTGGGGAATATGAAAATTGTTGCTAAATTAAAGTTCTAGATCTCTTTGTTGTGGACATTTTGAGACCTTACGAGGGTCTATCCGACTTACGGATTGAGAGTTATCGATGTTTAAAGTTTCTGCCTCGGATCTATCGAGATCCAGGAAGGGCAGCGAATAAAAGTGTAAAACTGTACCAAATGGTACAGAATATGAAAGGGTGGTTCACATGGAGACGTGTATATCTCTGTTCTCGTCGTTTTGAGATTTTATGGGGCTTGAACGGGTTTAAAGATTAGGAGTTATGACTATTCTAAGATTGGGTTCTGTTTAATAAAAATTCTGCCGAAACAAATTTTATGTGGCTGTTTTGAGGATAAATTTGTGTTAGTTACCCAAAGTAGTTTTAAATGGAATTTGGTACAGTGAAATATCCCCGCCTTACCTTAGTTTCCGCTTGAGAAACATCTTAGTTGGAGTTATGGTTAAAAAGTTATAATCGTTACAAGTATGAATGACAGAATGTTGGGAAAGAGAATATTATTTATTCGATCTTCTGAAAAATATGAAAAGTGAATACGTGTTCACATAAATATATAAATATAAACATAATGGATCGGGTTGCACGCCGCAACAAAATGTAAAGTGAATACGTGTTCACAAATACGTAAATATAATGGGTCGGGTTGCACGCCGCAACAAAACGTAAAGTGAATACGCGTTCACAAATACGTAAACATAATGGATCGAGTTGCACGCCGCAACAAAACGTAAAGTGAATACGTGTTCACAAATACGTAAATATAATGGGTCGGGTTGCACGCCGCAACAAAACGTAAAGTGAACACGCGTTCACAAATACGTAAACATAATGGATCGGGTTGCACGCCGCAACAAAACGTAAAGTGAATACGTGTTCACAAATACGTAAATATAATGGATCGGGTTGCACACCGCAACAAATATGAAAGATGAATACATGTTCACCTATATATAAATATGAAAAGTGAATACGCGTTCACAAATACATAAATGTAATAAACATGTGAAAATGTAGGGGAATGTCTTAACGTATAATACGAGATAAAATGAAGTGTTAGTTAAACCGAGAATTTCCTATGAGGATTTGTTGCATATTTAAAAATGTTGTAGCCTGATATGTTTTTGCAATATGCTTATTACGTTATAATGTGATTGCGCTTGGAATATTGTGGTGTCACTTTGAATTGCAGGGTAAGGTTCTCACCAAATTGGATGGTAGGTGACTTTTATTTAACATGTTTGGAAAGCGTGATAGAGGAAAGGCTCCACGCCAAGGCTAGCGATCGTCCCGCAACCTCTTGTCATACCAAGTCCATTGCTTCGGGCTTGGTATTCGAGTTCGGGATGTCGGTTCGATGTCTCGAAATGCCGTGTGGAATGATCTCCTTTCCAACTTAGAATAATCTTTGTCAGTATGTCTAGGTAGAAACAATATTTGCACGAGCATGGGCTCGCGTTATGTTTTTAATAAAGTCATAAACAGATTTCTTTATTGTTATTTTTATTATTAGCTCCGTATTTGAATATAAGTTCAAATTTCTAAATAAAGAGTATTAAATGGTGCTCCTGGTGGTAAATAATTGTCCAGGTGCCATCACGCCCTAAGTAAAGACTTAGAAAAAGTCGGGGTGTGACAAGGTGGTATCAAAGCTAAACCAGGTTAAGAGATTCTAGGAAGTTTTCTTCGAGTTTGGTGTTTGAACGGTTACTTATTGCGACGGTGTGCGCGCCACCTTAGTAATAAGTGAACGGAATAACATCCTAAAGTTTCCCTTCTTTCGTACTCTTCTCGTGCCTACCTTGAGTCTTTTCAAAGACTTGATTTCTCGTACTACCTCCTTCACATGGGTTAGAAAAGGGGATTGTACAACGTTATACTGACTAATATGATTTGTGTAGATGGCGATTATAAGGCGAGTTCCAACAAAGAGGGAAGTACTCATGGAACAGGCAAAGGGAATGAGAGCTCAGATGAAGTTCATGCGTCGTAAGATGGACTCAGAAGGTGATTTTGATGATTACATTGATGACATAATCGTACTATGTACATATTTGCTTAGGACTAGAAGGAAAATGCGTTCATACGACCCGACCTTCTTCAACTTTCCAATTGGAGTCATACTACAGATAATAGTCAATTCCTTCCCAGAAAGGTTTCATTCCGCATTCAGAAAGGCAAGGATGCTAAGAGAAGATATTACAGAAAATTCATTGCACCATTCCGCGATCGTGTAACAGTGGAGTAAGGTATAGAATGAACTATATGGAAAGAAAAGCAAAAAGGAAGGTTCACAGGGAGTTGAATGCCAACCTGCAGAATAGACTAATTATGCGGTTAAGCCCTTTAGAATGCGTGATAGTAGGTGTTTGTTCCAGTACAAGGGCTATAGCGGGTTGCACAGTGGCAGAGTTGACATGATGTGATGTATTGTAGTCATGACATTGTTATTTTAAAATATGATGAATGAAGTGTTATGAATACAAGAAAGAAAGGATATGTTTTATTAAATTATTTTTTTTGTTGGCATATTGTGGTGTTGCATGCTTATGAACTATAAGAAAATTTTAGGAGCTAGAGTAGACATTCCGTCTTCTAAAATATGAGTGTGTTTGTCTTCACAGAAAATGGTGAATTCACAAATCCCGGGGGCTCAAGAGGAGGTTCATCACGAAGCTCATGTACCTCCAGTTGACGTAGTGGTGTCTGAAGGGAGCGGAGAAAATGGCGGAGAAAATGTTGGAGAGAACGAGAGTCAAATGGCCCAAGAAACGGTGGGACAAAAACTAGATAGACTCATAGAGTTAATGACAGCTGCAATTCCACACATGGTTCCGCCCGCACCTTGTGTCTCGGTTAGCCCCGACCCAGAACCAGACGGCCCAGGGACCAGTTGCGACTGCACCACGGACCGAGAGTTTAGAATCTCAAGCAGTACCTGATAGGCTATGGGCAAATTTTATGAGGAGAAGAGAACCACTGTACTCAGGGAAGGACCCCAAGGCCGACTCGATGGTAATCCTCGATGAAGTTGAAGACTTAATGTTTACATTGGGATGCGTGGAGACGCAGGGCGTCAACTTGGTAGGCGCACGACTAGTGGATGATGCAGGGGTGTGGTGGAGGAATTTTAGGAAAAATCGTCCCCCGATGTCACCACCAATGACTTGGGGAGGGTTCAGAGCGGCATTCATTGAGAAATTTATGCCTAATACGCGCAAGGATGCGCTCAGACGGGAGTTTGAACAATTGAAGCAAGGTGACCGCAGTGTACAAGAATATGATACACAGTTCGTGAGGTTATCGGCATACAACACACATGTCGTCCCTACATAAATGGATAGAGTCAGCGATTTGTAGGGTTTAAACCGAACATAGAGAGAAGGTGGTGGCGTTAGCCAACGATCGAACTTATCTTGATTGTCGATATGGCTTTGAGGTAGAAGGTTTCGCTAAAGCAAAAAGAGAATATTTGCGAAGAGATTTGGACATCGGATCATTTAACGAGTCAAAATCGAAGCGGGAGTTTAGTAAGGGATCTTGGACCGAACCAATGTGGGCGATCTTATTTCAAGCCTAAGGGCAGTTGGTCTAATTACCAAGGTAGCAAGGACAAGGCCACCAACCCTAACACGGGAGGTGACAAACCGATTTGTAAGATTTGTCAAAGAAAACACACTTGGAGAATGTCGGCTCTTACGAAGACATGTTATAGCTGTGGAGAGTCGGCCACTATGCGAGGATTGCAAGAAGAGGACCCAAAATCAATCTATTCGGGAGGTCGAAGCAACCACGGTGCCATCTGGAAATCATGGAAACCAACCCCAGAGTCGGGAGGTCAACAACCCAACAATTTAATCGCCACGCTTTGCCCGGAGGAATGAGGCGAAGCATCTAATGCGTGGTCACATGTATTTTGCTAGTCTCGAGTATTCTGCATTTGTATTATACGATCCGGCTCTACATTTTCATATGTGTCAATGGGCTTTGCTAAGAATTTACATGTAGAACCTTCTTATTTAAGTGAACTGTTGAGGTTATGACACGATGGGCCTCAATTTGGGCCTCTCGGGTGGTAAATAATTTCCCATTAGAAGTGAATGGCAGGGGAACAATGGTGAACCTAGTACTACTTGATATGATAGACTTCAACGTCATTTTGGGTATGGATTGGTTGTCGGCATGTTATGCCATGTTAGATTGTCGACGAAAGATAGTGAGATTAACTTTTCCCGGAGAACCAGAAGTTGTTATAAGGGGTAGGGTTGGAATATCCTCGTCGATTTATTTCCTACCTTGGGGCTCAAAAGTTATTGAGAAGTCACAGAGTGGAGTATGCATATCTGGCTAATATAGTGGATACCCAAAAAGAATCCCCAGCAGTGAATGATGTCCCTATTGTTCGAAATTTCCTGAGGTTTTTCCTGAAGATCTTCCAGGTCTTCCTCCGGATCGAGAAGTGGAGTTTACTATAGAGTTAATTCCGGGTACAAGACCCATTTCTATTCCTCCATATCGAATGGCCCCAGCTGAATTGAAGGAGTTAAAAGAACAATTGAAGGATCTTCTGGATAAAGGCTTTATAAGGCCTAGTGTTTCCCTGGGTGCACGATCTGTTTGTGAAAAAGAAAGACGGATCGCTCCGAATGTGCATCGATTATCGGCAGCTCAATAAGGTCACGATCAAGAACCGGTACCCATTACCAAGAATCGATGATCTTTTTGACCAACTTCAGGGAGCTAGCTATTTTCCAAGATTGATCTCCGTTCGGGATATCACCAGCTGAAAATAAATCCAGATGATATATCCAAAACAGCCTTTAGAACCCGATACGGCCATTATGAGTTCTTGGTCATGTCTTTTGGGTTAACCAATGCCCCAGCAGTTTTATGGATTTAATGAACAGAATCTTCAAACTATTCCTAGATTTGTTCGTGATTGTGTTCATAGATGATATCCTAATCTACAGTAAGAGTGTTGAAGAACATGAAGAGCATCTGAGGGTAGTGCTTCAAGTCTTGAAACAGGAGAAACTATATGCTAAATTTTCAAAGTGTGAATTTTGGTTGGAAAAGGTAGCCTTTTTGGGTCATGTTGTGTCAAGGGATGGAATTATGATAGACCCCAGAAGATAGAAGCAGTGAAGAACTGGCCAAAACCGATCACTCCGACAGAGGTTAGAAGTTTCTTGGGTTTGGCTGGGTATTATAGAAGATTCGTATAAGGTTTTTCTAGTCTTGCTGCTCCTTTGACCCGATTGACTCAAAAAGCGGTTAAGTACCAGTGGTCAGAAGCATGTGAAGCAAGTTTTCAAAAATTAAAGGAATTGTTGACTACTGCACCAGTCCTAACCTTACCATCGGGACAAGAAGGGTTCACAGTCTATTGCGATGCCTCTAGAGTTGGGTTAGGATGTGTCTTGATGCAGTTTGGAAAGGTTATAGCGTATGCATCTAGACAGTTGAAGATACATGAGAAGAATTACCCAACTCATGACTTGGAATTAGCTGCGGTGGTGTTTGCCTTACGAATATGGAGACATTATTTGTATGGTGTGCATGTGGACATATTTACAGATCATAAGAGTTTGCGACATAACCACGCAGAAGGATTTGAATCTCAGACAAAGAAGATGGTTAGAGTTGCTTAAGGATTATGACCTTAGTATTCTTTACCATCTGGTAAAGCCAACGCGTGGTGGCCGACGCTCGAGAGGAGATCAATGGCGGCTTGGCTCATTTGTCAATACAAAGAGGGTATTGTTCGGAGGTACAAAGATTGGGAAACCTCGGTTAGCTTAAGCGAGATCGGTGAAAGCGGTGGTGGTACATGATACCTCATGATGCGCTTAGCTTCGAAATAAAAGAAAGTCGGTTTGAGGATACGGAGTTTGTTGGATTTCGGAGAGGATCAACAGGGAAAACCTTCACGATTTACATTGGGAGATAATGGCGGAACCGCCCGGTATAAGGGTAGGTTATGTGTTCCTAAGGTAAATGATCTAAGGAGGAAGATCTTAGATGAGGGTCACAACACAAGATATTCCATTCATCCAGGGTCAACAAAAATGTATCAGGACCTCAAGGCAAATTACTGGTGGGACGGGATGAAGAAGGACGTTGCGGAGTTTGTCGGGAGGTGTCTTATATGTCAGCAGGTGAAAGCTGAACATCAAAAACCTGGCGGATTACTTCAGGACATTGGGGTCCCCATGTGGAAATGGGAGGCGATTCATATGGATTTTGTAACTGGTCTACCGAAAACTCGAGAAGGGTATGATTCTATTTGGGTGATTGTTGATCGACTTACAAAGTCAGCCCATTTCTTACCGGTCAAGACTACGTATCGCGCACCACAGTACGCACATATTTATTTGAAGGAGATTGTGTGGTTACACGGGATTCCTTTACAAATTATTTCAGATAGAGGTTCCCAGTTCACCTCACACTTTTGGCAAAGTTTCCAGCAGGGTCTCGGGACAAAAGTTAAGTTAAGCACGGCTTTCCACCCGCAAACAGATGGGCAAGCTGAGCGAACAATCCAAACACTTGAGGACATGTTGCGATCTTGTGTGTTAGATTTTCAGGGAAGCTGGTTGGACCATCTATGTCTAATTGAATTCGCCTACAATAATAATTTTCACTCTAGCATACAAATGGCCCCGTTTGAAGCATTATATGGACGAAAATGTAGGTCTCCACTTGGATGGTTCGAGGTGGGTGAGACGCAACTGTTCGGACCTGAAGTCATTCAAGAAACAAATGATAAGGTACAGATGATTCGGGAGCGGATCAAAACAGCTCATAGCTGTCATAAGTCTTATGCGGATCATCGGAAAAGAGATCTTGAATTCCAAGAGGGGGAGAAAGTATTTTTAAAAGTGTCCCCAATGGAGGGAGTGATGCGTTTTGGTAAGAAAGGGAAATTGAGCCCAAGGTTTATTGGGTCATATGAGATCTTGCGAAGAGTGGGGAATGTGGCTTACGAATTAACACTTCCACAAGAGCTGGAAGCAGTGCATCCGGTATTTCATGTGTCAATATTACGAAAATACTTGCACGATCCAAGTCACGTCATCCTTCCCCAGGAGATAGTTCTTAATAAAGAGCTTCAATATGAAGAGCTCTTGAGAAATACTTGATAGAAAGGTCCAACGCCTTAGAAATAAAGATATTGCTTCCGTGAAAGTCCTATGGAGGAATCACTCCACAGAGGAAGCCACCTGGGAAGCTGAAGAGGCGATGAAAGTCAAATATCCATTCCTATTTGACCAAGGTAATAAAAAAAATGCGTTACATAGTACTTCATATGTGTGCCATTTGCGTGCCTATATGCATGTGTTACAACCTTATTCTCATTCGAGGACGAATGCTTCTTAAGGAAGGGAGAATGTGAAGCCCCAAATTTGTTACAATAACAATAAACATTATTGTGTCTATGTGATTATGTTACGACCTTATTCACATTCGAGGACGAATGTTGCTTAAGGAGGAGAGAATGTAAAATCCGGGAAAAAAAATAATAATATATAGTTGTGGTTGGGTAATAAAAATATATATATATATAAGAAAACAAAGAATAAATTGCATGAGATAGAGTTAGTGTTAAAGTTGGATAAATAGATAGAGGAAATGAAAATAAGAAAACAAAAAAACAAAAGAAAAAAAAATCCGAAATTCGGAAAGGCATAATTACGGACTGTTTTTGTTGAGTTTTACTTATTAGAATTATATGAAAATTTACATGGTTGTAAATCTCTCTGTTATGGATAGATATAGATAAAGAGTTATTAAAACGGACTTACGAGTTGAGAGTTATTGTAGTTTGAAGTTGCTGCCTCGGATTCATCGGAATCCAGAAGGGCAGGACGTTGAAACGTAAAAATGAACTAATCTGTGGGGAATATGAAAATTATTGCTAAATTAAAGTTCTAGATTTCTTTGTTGTGGACATTTTGAGACCTTACGGAGGTCTATCCGACTTACGGATTGAGAGTTATCGCTGTTTAAAGTTTCTGCCTCGGATCTATCGAGATCCAGGAAGCAACGAATAAAAGTGTAAAACTGTACCCAATGGTACAGAATATGAAAAGGTGGTTCACATGGAGACGTGTAGCTCTCTGTTCTCGTAGTTTTGAGATTTTATGGGGCTTGAACGGGTTTACAGATTAGGAGTTATGACTATTCTAAGATTGGGTTCTGTTTAATAAAAATTCTGCCGAAACAAATTTTATGTAGCTGTTTTGAGGATAAATTTGTGTTAGTTACCCAAAGTAGTTTTAAATGGAATTTGGTAAAGTGAAAGATCCCCGTCTTACCTTAGTTTCCTCTTGAGAAACACCTTAGTTGGAGTTATGGTTAAAAAGTTATAATCGTTACAAGTATGAATGACAGAATGTTGGGAAAGAGAATATTATTTATTCGATCTTCTGAAAAATATGAAAAGTGAATACGTGTTCATATAAATATATAAATATAAACATAATGGATCGGGTTGCACGCCGCAACAAAACGTAAAGTGAATACGTGTTCACAAATACGTAAATATAATGGGTCGGGTTGCACGCCGCAACAAAACGTAAAGTGAATACGCGTTCACAAATACGTAAACATAATGGATCGGCCGCATGCCGCAACAAAGCGTAAAGTGAATACGTGTTCACAAATACATAAATATAATGGGTCGGGTTGCGCCGCAACAAAGCGTAAAGTGAATACGCGTTCACAAATACGTAAACATAATTGATCGGGTTGCCGCATGACAAAGCGTAAAGTGAATATGTGTTCACAAATACGTAAATATAATGGATCGGGTTGCACGCGCAACAAATATGAAAGATGAATACATGTTCACCTATATATAAATATGAAAAGTGAATACGCGTTCACAAATACATAAATGTAATAAACATGTGGAAATGCAGGGGAATGTCTTAACGTATAATACGAGATAAAATGAAGTGTTAGTTAAACCGAGAATTTCCTATGAAGAGTTGTTGCATATTTAAAAATGTTGTAGCCTGATATGTTTTTGCAATATGCTTATTACGTTATAATGTGATTGCGCTTGGAATATTGTGGTGTCACTTTGAATTGCAGTGGTGTTCTCACTCACCCGGATGGTAGGTGACTTTATTTAACATGTTTGAAAGCGTGATAGAGAAAGGCTCCACGCCAAGGCTAGCGATCGTCCATGACCTCTTGTCATACCAAGTCCATTGCTTGGGCTTGGTATTCGTCAGTCGAGGATGTCGGTGTCTCTGAAATGCCCGTGTGGAATGATCTCCTTTCCAACTTAGAATAATCTTTGTCAGTATGTCTAGGTAGAAACAATATTTGCACGAGCATGGGCTCGCGTTATGTTTTTAATAAAGTCATAAACAGATTTCTTTATTGTTATTTTTATTAATAGCTCCGTATTTGAATATAAGTTCAAATTTCTAAATAAAGAGAATTAAATGGTGCTCCTGGTGGTAAATAATTGTCCAGGTGCCATCACGCCCTAAGTAAAGACTTAGGAAAAGTCGGGGCGTGACAGTGTCTCCAGGAGATAGAAGGTATCGACTTCTCTTCAACTAAATTCAATTAGGTGGGGATTGCATCCTTGATTTATTTAGCCAAGACCTGGTTGAAGAGATGTGGGCAGATATTGAAATGGTCAGCCTAATCCCATGTGAGTTCTGGGCCAGCCGCTCCGCGTTGGATATCCTGGAAGGTATTTTTGCGTGGCAGATGTAAAATGGTCAACAATGGATGATACCCCGGCTAGAGACACTTTAAGCGCCGTATTTGGCACGCCTACAGAAGATATGATTAAACACATCAAGCCCCTCTATGTGAAGGCTTACATCAACGAAAAAGCCATTAGCTGAGTGTTCGTCGATAATGGGGATGTGTTGAATGTGATGCCACTTCTTATTTTGAAGGATCTCAACAAAACAAAAGGGGATCTCATCCCAACTAACATGAAAATTGCTAGCTTTATGGGAGAGGCCTCTAAAGTATTAGGGGATCTAGTAGCTGAAATCACTGTGGGTCGCAAAATGGTCAGGTCTGCCTTCTTTGTAATAGATGGCAAGCCGCCCTACACCATTCTGCTGGGCAGGGACAGGATTCACACCAGCCAATGTCTTCCTTCCACCATGCATCAAAAACTCATCTTTTTGGAAGGAGACAAGATTGAAATCGTACCAGCGGATGATAACCCGTTCCGACTAGGGGTTCAAAATGTAGAGGTCATCCTCTACTCAACCTATGTGGCTCCCATAGCCATCGCGGAGCATTATGAAGAAAGGTCTTGGAAATCCTATAATCTTACCTCTCTAGGGTTTGAAATAAAATATTAGCCGAACCACGACTTACCTTAGAGGATTTAAATGGTTGAGGAAACCCAAATCATATTTGACCTATAACATCGGCTGACCGCTCTAAAGTTCTGAGGTAAGGATAGCCGAGGCGTGGCAGATTGTGAACCACGACAAAAAGCCAGATCTAGCGGCTAATAACATTTTGAGTTGCCGATAGAAATTTTACGCCTAGCTTTGTTTGTCTTTGTTTTACGTTTGTACGAAACTCGAGTGTTATTCAATATCCCATTTTATGTACATTTTGTGCAAGGTTTGAATAAACGCATTTTACAAAGACATGTCTTTAATGAAATGAGCGATTAGAAATCTCCAAAACTACAGCCACGGGGACGACATCCTGTCGGCTAAATCTATGTCCAAGATGCAATGTTGTCCTCGGGAGTTAATATCATTAAGGATGGCCAAACCAAAGCTTCTAAGTTTGGAAGAGTATCAGCAGATGCTAATGGAGTTGAGTCAGTTGTATTAAAATCAGCTGAATAAGTAACGACAACCACATACCGGCTACCTGGTCACAAAAAAAGTTAATTTCCCTTCGATTTGGGGAAAGTCATGGACAAGCGACAACCACAAACCGACTGTCTGGTCACAAAAATGGACCCTTTGATTTGGGGTCGACATAAATAAAAGTTGAATTGGTCGGCCTTGAACTTATCTAAGACTGCATTACATCATCAGCTGTCGAAATCCCAGGATCAGCCGAATCAATGACTGGTTGGTCTTTCCTAATTGCTGCAGTTGAATAATGGTTTATTGGGCTGAGGTACTAAAACAAGAGAGAATCACCTTGTTCCGGTCCACCGTACAAAGTCAGGACCGTCAGTTTATTAATAAAAATCAAGGCAGGGGTCAGGCCACTATCGATTAGAATAATTATTCCTGATCTTCGAGATAAAAAGGATGAAGCCATGGTTTCCGACTAAGAAAAAAACCAAAAGTTAGGTGAGAAACCTATGGGGAGAGAGGAATACCTTTCCTTTAAAAACCTGCTGAGGCACGACCGAAAATCATCTGAGCCAATTCGTGATAGTAGAGACGTCTCGGTTAAAGGAAAAACACCCTCCCAAAAGTAGTCATCACTGCAGGCACTAGAGACAAGACGATTGAAGTGACATGCGCGGCTGTCTGACTGAAACGACGACTATTTTCAAATACATTAACTAAACAGTCACACTCGAGTTAATGTAGGGGAAGATTGTTAACACTTAAAAATAATTCAAGTGTTTATACGAATTCACTGACAGCCAAACTATTCATGAGCCAAATTTACTCCTAGCCCTCGATGACAAAGAACTTCATCGACTACTAAGGCATCTTAGCCGAAGTCTTTGGTTAGAGGTACGATCGGGACCCACTCAGATACAGGCACCTCAACGACCAAGTCAAAAAAGGTTTTCAGACCCCCAAAAGCGGTAACATCCAACAACAACTAAATGAAAGAGCCATTATCCGAGCAAGAAAAGTAGAAGGCGAGAAAATCGGCACTATCTCCCCATGGTTGGCCATTGGACTTAGTGGGTTAATTATTGCTGACATAGGGGGCACGTTTTGTACAATTTCTTTTTCTTTTTGTACTATAAATACTCATTCTTTGTACTTACACACACAATCAATCAAACAAATCAAAATTTATCTATCTTTATTTTTTATCCTTACTTTATCCATTTATCTTTAATGTACTCAGTTGTATTCATGCTTTCTTACCTCTTAGTTCACTAGTAACACCGTCCTAACGCTTTCTGAAGTAGTTGGGGGGTGATGCTATGCACTGTGTTTTACTGGTGGAATGGTGGTGGATCAAAAGCATAGTTTTTAAAATGTCCAAAATGTCCTTACTAACAATATGTTTAGTTTGATGACATCCATTAGTCATCAGATCAAAATAGCATGCATTTCTTAGTTGAAGTTTAAAAGTGCTTAGTCGGATATCACAGAGATCAAAATCAGAATAACGTGTTAACTCAGTGACTAAAAATGTCATTTACCCATAAACTCACATGTATTTAGTATATTTTCTTCAATATCGATAAGTGTGTGGCATGCGATACCAATTTAGTGACTATTATCAAGCATGGTTAATCTTTTAGAGGAGCACTAGTTACAAATTGAGTTATTAACTTAATAAAAAAGGGAAGGTCCAAATTTTGGTCCACACTTTTACGAACTGACTTAAAAACTCTCCTTCCGTTAATAGTCGGGTCAAATATATTATTATTATTATTGTTATTATAAAATTGATCCAAATATGTCATTATCCAATAAAGGGATAAGTTTTCCAAACATGATTTTTTTTACTAAGAAAAAGGGTAAAATTAGCCATTCAATTGTGTGAAATGGTCCAGATTTATCAATAAACATTGAAGAAGGGGTCATTGTTACAACGGTAGTAACATTATCTTCTCAAACTCAAATGGCAATATCTCTATCCCACAAGTTAAAATTAACCATCCTCAAGCCTCAAATTATTTCAAGTAGAACTCAAATAATGAACAATTGCAACACCAGGTTAAATTTTCACTCCAATAATGTCTTTCTCAAGCCATCAATAGTAATATCAAAATTTCACATCAACCTCTTAATGGTAAAACAAACTTATGTACAAAATATTTAACTTCTAAATTATTTGCAATAATGTTGTGGAAGTCAAGACGATTTTATAGTGGTTGAGGACCGGTGATCTTTACAATGTGGGAGAAATTGTTTGAAAGTGATAAGTTATATATGTTTTTTTATGTGTTCTTTGTGAGTGTCGTCGGGGTGAAGTTGTGGTGGAGTAGTGGTGACCTTGAGTGATGTTTTTGAGAATAGAGAGAATCAATTATCATGGACCATGGTGGTGATTGATTTAGAGCAAATGAGCAATGATGGATTATGGATGGTGATTGAGAGAAATAAAATCTGCATAATTTCACAAAGTTTAGGGGCATATCTTGGCCATTTTATATAGTTCAAGAGCAAATTTGATCTTTTCCTCATAAAAATACCACTTTCATTAGTGGATATAAGGGTGGGCATAAAACCAGTTGAACCGAAAAAACCGAATCGGCGATTTTTATTTGGTTAAAATAATTTTAAAAACCGATTCATTAAAAAAATTGAATCTATCAGGGTTAAATAATTCGATTCTTTAGAAATAGGTATGAGCCAAAAATCGTTCAACTGGTTTTATGCCCACACTTATAAATTAAAATTTAAAGCTTTGCCATAAATCGTTTGATCTTTTGGATGTGCAGTGCCGATGTGCTACTGCCTACTGCTATCTCTCTTTCTCTAAATTTAAACCCTAAAATTCTGGATCTGTTTAAAACGAGAGAATAGATTCGAGGCTTTGACGCCCCGTTCACTGCCACCACAAAAGGTAAATCTAACCCCTTTACTCATTTCCTTCTCTCGTTTGGGATTGTAATCATAAAGGAATAAATTAAATAAATGATAGTGAAACATGACTACTATTTTATTTCGTTTAAGTTAGAATTCTGATTTTTGTTTCATGCTATGTTTGAACCATGTTTATCGAAACATTATGAAAAAGATATGACATAGGCGTTTTGTATTCACTGATGTTGTTAAAGTCATGTTCGACTGTTCGTTGCTCTAAGTTTAAGGTCATTTTGGCTGTGTATTATATATGTAAGATGTTGGAATAATTTCCCTTAGGGATCTCTTTCATTAATCACAATATATATAGTTGTACAAAGATGATTCTTAATACGGTAAGAATCCAACGTTACCTTAAATACATGATACTAATAAATACAATATATACTGTGAATATTTGAAGAATATTCGCTAACACACCCCCTCAGACGGAGCAGGAGGAGGCCGAATGCTCAGGCTAGATCTGAAGTCTGTGAACAGTTGTCTGGGTAGTCCCTTTGTGAAGATGTCTGCATACTGATAAGAGGAAGGTACATGTAGAATTTTGACAAGACCACGTGCCACCTTCTCACGAACAAAATGAATATCAATCTCAATATATTTGATCCGCTGATGCTGGACCGAATTATGAGACATATAGATAGCAGATATGTTATCACAATAGACTATAGATGCCTTACGCAATGGACAACTCAACTCCAAGAGAAGATTCCGGAGCCAATAGATCTCAACAACTACATTAGCAACACCCCTATACTCGCCGAATCGGATCGGATAATACGGCTTGCCTGGCCGACTGCAGATCGATTATCCCTAAGAACATACAATAGCTCGAAGTAGGCGTCGTGTCCGTCACCCTACCCAATCAAGATCTCAGATATGAAAGTAACTGTCGGAGGAGGGCAGTAGATGCAACCTATAGTCAGGAGTGCCCTTAATGTATCTGATAATACGCTTAAGAGCAGTAAAACGGGGTTCCCTCGGAGCATGCATGAATAGACACACCTGCTGGACGACATATGCAATGTCGGGCCTAGTGAAAGTGAGGTTGGATTTCGAATCAACAGGAGTTGGCATAGCCTTGCAATTCGACATCTTAGCTCTGAACACAATTTCTTCTGCATACTTACGCTGACTCAGGAATGTAGTATCTGCAGATCTAGTGACTGATATACCCAAGTAGTAACTCAGCTTTCCCAAATCAGTCATAGCAAATTCAGTTTTGAGAAGAGCAATAATGTCATTTTTCAACTTATCAGATGAGGCAGTGAGAACAATATCATCAACATATAATAACAAGTAAGCGAAGTCACTACCATGATGAAAAATGAACAGAGAGGTGTCACACCTGCTGCAAATAAACCCAATATGTATAATATATACCTGACAAACCGGTCATACCAAGCACGACATGCCTGCTTTTGACCATAGAGTGACTTCCTGAGACGACAGACATAATGATGAACAGTAGGATGAACAAATCTAGGTGGCTGATGCATGTATACAGTTTCTTTCAAATCCCCATGAAGAAATGCATTCTTGACATCCAGCTGATGAATCGACCACTTCTTACTCATAGCAATGCTAAGAACAGTACGAATCATATCCGGTTTAACAACTGGGCTAAAAGTATCACCACAGTCAATGCCCTTCTACTGATTAGTGACATTTGCCACAAGTCTAGCTTTGTATCATTCCAAAACCCCACAATCTCTGGATTTGTGATGAAAATGTCACAAGCATCTGATCACATTCACCCCCTCTGGTCTAGGAACAAGATCCCAAGTATGCTGCTTAGTTAAAGCATTATATTCCTCAGACATGACTTCATTCCAATTAGGGTCAAGTTTGGCCAATTTGGGGTTCTTTGGGAGTGGAGAAATGGTTTGGACAGATAGGTTAAACTGGACTTTAGGTTTGAAAATCCCGCGAGTTTCCATTTGGTGACTGGGGACATTGGGTGGTGGCATTGTTGAAGTGACAGGTTCAGAGGTTAGTTCACTGGAAGGGTGGCACCGCGGTACATCCTCAGGGGATCGTGGTGCTGAAGGCGATGAAGGAGCATTGAACTTTCTGGAAGAGGGGCACCGCGGTGCATCCTCGAGGGACCGCGGTGCTAGAAGTTCTACAGGAAGAGGGGGCTCACTGGAAGGCAGGCACCACTGTGCATCATTTGTGGACCGCGGTTCTGAAGTCGAAATTTGGGTAAGCTGACTTAGAATGGTTAGGGATATGACTGGTTCATCAATAAATGAATAGTCTAGTTTTCGGTATTTTTGAGAATTCGAAAATGTAAAGATCTTCTCATCGAAGGTGACGTGACGAGAGATGGAATTTGACGATTGGACAAGTCATAGCACATATAACCCCTATGATTAGGTGGGAAACCGAGGAACACACAGGGTGTAGTTCTAGGAGCCAACTTATGAGGGGCGGTGGAGGTAAGATTGGGATAGCACAAACATCCAAGGATCCGTAGGTGGTCATAAGATGGAGTCCTTCGATACAGAATGTCTGTGGAGGTCTTGTTTTGTAGGGTGCTAGTAGGTAAAATATTTAGGAGGTGTTCTGCCATTTTGACAGCATAGACCCAGAAAGATGATGACAGACATGCATGAAAGATGAGGGTACGGACCATGTTATTAATAGTGTGAATAATACGTTCAACTTTATCATTTTGAGGTGAGGTATAAAGGCAATAGAAGAGGAATACCATGCCTTGTTGAGAGCAAAAGTTATGGAAAGCCGAATTATTAAATTCACGTCCGTTATCACATTGAAAAGATTTTATGGATTTTTCAAACTGAGTTTTAATAAATCTATGAAACTCAAGGAATTTAGCAAAAACCTCAGATTTGAATTTGAGTGGGTAAATCCATAAAAAATGTGAAAAGTCATCTAATAAAACAAGATAAAATTTGTGGCCTAGAGAGCTAATAACATGAGAGATCCATAAGTCAGCATGAACAATATCAAATGGTGAAACTATAATACTCATTGATGACATAAAAGGGAGACAAGTATGCTTGCCAAGCGGGCAATAAAAACAGTTTTGGGCAAGTTTCCTATTATTACATTGAATACGCTGATTATGTCTAAGAAAGGAAAAAACATGATCTCCTGGATGTCCAAGTCTGTTGTGCCAGGTGGATGGAGACAATGCAGCAAGGAATACTGGTGGTTGAGTTCTGACAGCGAAAAAGTTGGTGAAAGGGTAGAGGTCTCCCATACTATTGCAGCGCGTAAGAATTCTCCCCGTATTGAGATCCTTCACAGAGAAACCAAAAGGGTCAAAATTGACAGACACCCAATTATTACGAGTGAATTTCCTAACATATATCAACTTTTTAATAATTTTGGGTGCGTAGAGGACATGGTTAAGTGAGAAGGGTGGATAGAGATTTTTGATATGTGTGTTACCATAACCTGCAATTGGAATGCGATGATCATTGCCAACAATAATGTATTGAGGATACTTTAACCGAAGCAGTTGGGAAAATTTACCTGAAGAGTTGGACAGGTGTGATGTGGCTCCGGAATCCATAAATCAATTATTGTCGGGCTGTTGCAGAGTGAGAATATTGAAAGCTTGACCCAAATCAGTGGGTTGAATCTGCTAGACTGGAGGAAACTGTTGGACCGACATCTAGATGGGCCTGTTGAGGACATAGGCCTGCTGGTGCTGGACCGAGGACATTGGGCCGCCACATTCTTGGCCCAGGCGATTTGCGAGGCTGGACCATCTTGTTACTCACGATTGTTCGACCACCGCCGAGGCAAGGCGAATCTTCTTTATTCTTCTTGGACAATCGACATTCTTGAGGCGATGGCGTGGATCTTCTTCTTTCCTTTCCTTTGCCGCGGCCCTTTCCTTTGTTTCCTTGTCTACGACCTCTGATGCCTCTGCCTCCACCGCGGTTCTGCTGGTGGTGGTCCAGCGGTGGTAGAGCAGTGGTCGGCGACTGCAAGTTTTCAACGACTAGTATTTTTTTATTGTGCTCGTCCTGTTTAGCACGCGTGTTTCTTCCAACAACAATTGTGAACGCGCCTTGTTAAAAGTTGGAAGTTGATCAGCCTGTTGGATCATTGCTGCAAGAGTGTCAGTTTCCCCCTTCGGTAATCCTGCAACAAGTTGTAGTACCATCTTAGTTTTAGACACAGCAGTCCCAACATGAGAAAGTTGGTCTGCGACAAGTTTTAGTTGTTTGCAGTAATCTGTCATGTTGTTGAAATTCTCAAGGCGTGTGTTGTTGAACTGCTCCTCTAAATACACAGCCCTAGTATTTTTATTATACTGAAATATTTCCTCCAGGTGTACCCAAAGTTCGCGTGCCGAAGCACATGTTTTCAGGATAGTACACAACAAATCCTTTGAGATGGTACCATAGATCCATTGTTTGATAATAGCATCAAGACGATGCCATGTTGAATCGTCAATGTCAGATGGACGAGGGATTGACTCATCAATATGATCGAGCACGTTGTAGGCACATGCATGAATATAAAATAGTTCCACCCACATAGAATATTGACAGTCTTCTTGATCAAGAATAATAGGGACATAATTCTTGATGTTTGTGACAGAAAAAGTCGGATGAAAAGAAGACTTTGAGGAAGGAAGTGGTGTGTCAACTAAGCCAGAGGTAGAACCAGTAGATTTAGGAGAGGTGGGATGAGACATGATAGCCACATGAGTAGAAATTCCAAGAAGAGGCACCGCGGTGGGGGGGGGGGGTGAGTGGCGGCCGAGAGAGAGGAGAGGGGAATTTCTAGGGTTTTGAGACGTTAGGCTATTGATACCATGTAAGATGTTGGAATAATTTTCCTTAGGGATCTCTTTCATTAATCACAATATATATAGTTGTACAAAAGTGATTCTTAATACAGTAAGAATCCTACGTTACCTTAAATACATGATACTAATAAATATAATATATACTGTGAATATTTGAAGAATATTCGCTAACAATATAAAATATGAATGATAAATATTTGACTTTATATTTGCTGATTATGATACACTTGAATTGAAAAATCGATATAAACTGATATGTTCGACGGTATAAATCGATATGTTCGTTTTTTTTTAAGTTTGATTCAGTTTTTAAAAATAAAAATCATATTTTATTCGGTTCATACTTTTTTGATACAAAACTGAACCGAACCGGTATACGCCCACCCCTAAGTGGATAAGGGAATATTTGGATCAATCTTGTAACAACAAGAGTATATTTGACATCAACTATTAATAAATGGGAAATTTGAACCTTTTCCTATTAAAATATACAGGAGACAAAAAATCATATATTTATTAGTTTAATTGATTAATTCAAACACTGAATGACAGTAAATATTTCTCTCACCCAATCCAAAAAATTATTGTATTAGATGTTTAGCACTTGTACAATCAACTACTAATTCGTTTGTTTCCTACGAAACGCAAAACAAGGAAGCAGCAATAGCTTGTCATATGGCAAACCCCGTGGATGTAACACTAAGATACTAAAAAAGGAATACAAAAGTTCTCTTTGAAGTAGTTCAATGATATCTATGCACATACGTTATGACTACGTAGAATGTTTTGGGGGACTTCTTTTACAATTTACTGAAGCAATGTTCTTTTTTCTTTGGTGACATATTCACATTATTGCAAAGATTGGTCGGCAGGGGGCAAAAGAGCAATTGATACCAAATTATCCATCATGATTTTTAAAAATAATTATTTTAATTTATTTATTAGACAAACTTAATTATTCTTTTTCTTATTTTACCTCTTGTAGCAATTATTTTTTAAAACTACAAATAATTCAATCAAAGCGAGATGACACATAAATAGAAATTATATCTCAAAATATAAATATGTAGGAGTCGAAATAACAAGGCGTCATGTAAAAACTAATAATTGTAAATCTTAAAAGACGATAAATCATACAACAAAAATAATATATTAAAAATGCATAATATTATAATATGATTTGATTAAATGACCTAATATTAAGAGTTACACTATAATATTAATATCTTACATTATCAATAACCACATAACCTCTAGGGATGCATTTATAGAATATTATAAACAATCAACTAATAATTCAATAACTGCAAATGCCATAAAATTAATCTCCATTAATAACAATACGAATGTGTATAA
Organism: Przewalskia tangutica; assembly: GCA_029844215.1. Taxonomy (NCBI): domain Eukaryota; kingdom Viridiplantae; phylum Streptophyta; class Magnoliopsida; order Solanales; family Solanaceae; genus Przewalskia; species Przewalskia tangutica. Next base: position 133,689,784 of record CM056718.1, on the reverse strand, counting down.
AGTACATTTGTCCTAATACAGATTGTCTATAGGACATAAATATACTTTCAATCTCCCACTTGGCCTAGAGCCAATCAACAACATATCTAATACCCATATTTTCAAAGTGATCATTATGCTTAACTAAGCTTAATGGTTTAGTGAATGGGTCAGCTAGATTATCGTCTGTGGGAACATAGTATAATCTAATTTCTTCAGTCTCCACCATCTCCCTGAGTATGTGGTACTTCCTTGGTACATGCTTGTTTCTGTTTGTTGATCTTGGTTCCTTAGCTTGTGCAATCGCACAAGTGTTGTCACAATAAATAGTTATTGGACAACTGGCACTCGGAACTACCCCTAGTTCCTTTAGGAACTCAGAAATCGCGATAATATCTTTGCGACTTCGATCCAAAGAATGTACTCGCTTGGTTGTCGAATCAAGATTGTAGCTTGTTTGGAACTCTTCCAGCTCACTGCTCCACCATTGAAAATGAACGTGTAACCAGACTGAGATTTGAAGTCATCAGTATTTGTCTGGAAGCTAGCATCAGTGTACCCATTATAAGTTAACTTATCATCTCCACCATAGAACAAAAAGTAATCTTTAGTACGTCTGAGATACTTAAGAATACTTTTGACTTATTTCCAATGCTTATCCCCAGGATTCTGCTGGAATTTGCAAGTCATACTAAGTGCAAAAGCCACATTTGGTCTTGTACAAGTCATGACATACATGATTGATCATATAGCCGAAGCATATGGGATCCTCTTCATGCGCTCAAGTTCTACAATATTAGAAGGACAATCCTTCTTAGATAACTTGATGCCTTAACCTATAGGTAGACCGCCTTTCTTGGAATTTTTCATAGAAAAACGTCTGAGAACTTTGTCTATGTAGACCGACTGTGACAGCCCCAACAATCTATTAGGTTTATCTGTATAGATCCTACTTTCCAGAATGTAGCAGGCTTCACCTAAGTTCTGCATCATGAAGGTATTGGACAACCACTCCTTGACTGACTGCATGATTTATTGTCGCCCATTGTCAATATGTCATCTACATATATAACAATGAAGACAATGCCCTCATCCATGCATTTGCTATAAACACAAGGACCCTCTTTGCTTCTGACGAAATCAAATGACTTGATAGCTTTGTCAAAGCAAATGTTCCAACTCCTTGAGGCTTGCTTAAGCCCATAAATGGAATTATGTAGCTTGCATACATAATTTAGTTTGGACTCAGATGAAAAATTCTCGAGTTGTTTCATATACACTTCCTCAATTAGATTACCATTGAGGATTGCAGTTTTGACATCCATTTGCCAAATGTCATAATCATAATATACAACTATTGCAAGCAAAATCCGAATGGACTTAATCTTAGCAACAGGTGAAAATGTTTCATCATAGTCGACCCCAGGCCATTAATTATAACCTTTAGCCACCAGTCTAGCTTTATAAGTATGGAACTTGCCAAATGCATCAATCTTCTTCTTGAAGACCCATTTGTCAAATCAACCAAGTTCCATACTTAATTGACGTACATAGATTCCATTTCGGATTTCATGGATTCTTTCCATCTCTTCGAATCAATATCCAATATTACTTTGTTGTAGGTTGTAGGTTCATCATCATCTGGAATATCTATCTCACTGTGTGTTTCCACAAGTAGATTTAGTCTTTCTGGAGGACGATGAGTTCTAGTAGACCTACGGAGTTGATTGTTTTGCAGTTTAGTACTAGGTATGTTCTGACTGTGAGAAGGTTCTTGTGTGTTGGTTGACCCACCAACTATAGAGCTTTCAAGATTACCATTTTCATATCTTTCCTGAATGGAAGGAGGTGCAATTATTGCATTTGCTCCCAAGGGATATGTAGGAGGATCTTGCATTTCCACATCATTCATTGCAGCATTCCAACTGGCCGAAGGGCATATTCTAAGTACCCAATCTTCGCCAAACACTCCCACTGAATTCTCGCCTTGGTCATTCGGCTCGGATTCAACCTCTATATTATCTCTTATTTCTTAAATTTCTTCAAATCTATCTATGTGCAACTCTGTTCCTTGTAGACATATTCTTCTTCAAGAAAAGTTGTGTTCCTAGAAATAATGACCTTATGTTCGCCAGAAATATAGAAGTAGCATCCCTTAGTTTCCTTTGGATACCCCACAAAGTAACATTTTTCACTTTTGGTTTCCAACTTATCAGTTAGCATCTTCTTAACATATGTAGGGCACCCCCAGGGTCTCACATGTTTAAGAGTTGGCTTCACACCATATCTTATATGATGTCTTTTCAACTGATTTAGAAGGAACCATGTTTAGAACATAAATTGAGGTTTGTATAGCATATCCCCAAATGTATGTTGGTAGATCTGAGAAGCTCATCATGGATCGAACCATATCTAGTAGGGTTCGGTTTCTCCTCTCGGTAACACCATTCATTTGTGGTTTTCCAGGAGGTGTCCATTCTGAATGAACTCTATGTAGCTTTAAATAATCTAGAAATTCTTTGCTTAAGTATTCAACTTCTCGATCAGATCGAAGAGTTTTGATACTTTTTGCGAGTTGTTTCTCAACTTCAGACTTGTACTCCTTAAACTTTTCGAAGGCATCTGATTTATGTTTCATAAGATATACATATCCATACCTTGTCAAGTCATCAATAAAAGTGATGAAGTAAGGGAAACCTCTTCTAGCTTGAGTCGAAAATGGTCTACATACGTCAGTATGTACCAACTCAAGTACCTCCTTGGCTCGCACACCTTTCCCAGAAAGGGGCTTGTTGATCATCTTACCTTTCAAACAGGATTCACAATTACCATAAGACTCCATGTCAAATGGTTCAAGGTAGTTAAGTTTCCTTAACCTTGCTATCCTTGTTTGATTGATATGACCAAGTCTACAATGTCATAGGTAGGTTTAGTTTCTACTACTTGTCTTAGCTCGTTTATTTTGTACATTGAATATTTCTATTAATTTCAATGTCGTACATACCTTGTCCACTAGAAGTAGAAGAACGTGGTGCTTTTCCTCCTCCTGGAGCAGTGCAATCCTTCTTCCAATGTCCCTTTCTATTACAATTGAGGCATACATCCTTGGCCGGAATCACCTTTTCTTCTTCATACCTCCCTTAGGCTTCATAGCTGAGGGCACAACGACCTCTTTTCCTTTCTTCTTATGCCATTCCTTACCTTTTGGCTGGGGCCGGCTAGAGGAGCTCATCTTGACCACAACTTTGCTCTTGGAAGTTAAAGATTCAAAGGTCTTAAGCATGTTATGCAGTTCTGGCAGACTCGACTTTGTTCCATTCATATTGTAGTACACAATAAAATTCTTGAACGAACGAGGGAGAGAGTTCAGGATAAGGGTGAAAGTGATGTTATTCTGCAACCTTATACCAATCGAGGCCAGCCTTTCTATCAGCCCTATCATCTTTAACACACGATGAGACACTTGGCTCCCTTCACTTAGATTACACTTAAAGAGTTCTATTAACACCTCATATTCTAAAGTTTGGGACTGAGAGTCATAGAGATTCTTCAAATGTTCGAGCATCTCGTTAGGGACCATGCTCTTATGTTGTCTCTGAAGTTCCATATACATGGAATACAACATTACACATTGTGCTGAAGTGGCGTCATCTAGGTTCTTATGGTAGGCCACCTTATCAAATGTGGCATATTCTACATAATCCTCGGTACTGTGGGGAAATACATTGTCCAACACATATTCAATTCTTTCTTGCCTTTAGGACAATCCTTAGATTCCTAAGCCAATCCAGATAGTTTGGTCTGATGAGTTTGTTCATTTCCAATGATAGGCTCGACATTTTGATAATCCGAAGAGTTTAGATAGATAGGAAATTATACTCAAATTTATTTTCTATTATACATATTCGTTTAGACTAATCAACATGGTCTTTTGTTTGATTATCTCCCACTATTTTAGCATACTTCTACGACCCCATGTTAGTATATGGACCTAGATTTATTTAAGGTCATAATGTGCCAAGATCCAAACCTATGTTATATCCGTGTTTGCTTTGGCTGATAACTTCAATAACATATCTTGGTAGATTCTACATCAATTGCAAAACTTATTTGCAACTTTGGTTGATTAAATGTATTTCATTTTAATCTTGCGTCCTTAGATTAGTTCGACACTTTGGCGCCAAGATTTGTCTAAGCAAGTCAACCCCATTACACGATTGTGTTTATGTATCTAAGTAAACTTGGCCTTTGTGAGCAAACACTTTGGTGTAAATACCCACAAAAGTTTATCATCTACTTTTACATTTAACACATCTATGAAAGACCCTGAGTCCTCGTAGACTTAGAGAAAATACTTTGGCATAAATACTCGTATCGCCGAAAAGGATTTTGCACTCTAACAATTATAATAGACGACACATTTTAATTTAGACTTGTATTTAAGTTTAGGAAACATTTTCAGTTTTCGGGTATTTCAATCAAGATCAACATTCATGTCATATCCAATACGACATCCTATTATACAATTTCAAAAACACATTTACATGGGAAACCATCAACCCAATAGGCATGATAAAAGACGGTTTTAATCAACTACTGGGCGCCGTTTACCCAGACAGTTATATCAGACACTACCAATTACTGGGCGCCGCCTACCCAGACATTTACAGCGAAATTATGCTAATAATTAAATGCACGCATTTAAAAACTTAGCATATATTCGTATATTATATAATAATATACAATTAATGATAATCATGGCTAATTTGTCTAAACTCTAAAATCTATGTCTATGCCAAACAACCCTAAACATTTTATGATTTAAAACTAATTTTCAGGATATTCTACAAACTTTCAGAATTTATAGTTTAGTCCCTCAAGAATTTAAAAATTCAATTAAACCCATTTAAATTCAAAAAATCCAATTTTAAACTTTCAGAAAATATTTTCAGGTTTCAGGGACCTGTCTGTAATTTCTAGAATTATCATAGATATGTCTACTGCGTTGGCCAACGACTTAGTCAACTTAATTTATGTGATTATGTAACGATAGTTAATGATAATATGTGTTAGAATTTGTTTAAATCTAATTTTATGTCGTTAAGAAGCTTTAAAACCTTAAATCTCAAGAATGCATAATACTTCTCTCTTAAACTATTGAACAATGATGTAATCGAAGAAGTCATTCCGATCTAACTCTTCTAAGTTGATGTGCGTTATTGGTTCATTTCGAACATGGTGCACTGAGACGAAGAACGAGAATGGATTTGATGATGGTCGATGAACGTGTTGTTTAATAGTGAAGAAGTGCGAGTTGAATCGCCGTCGACCACTGAACCGTGTTTAGGGTTTGAGTGCGAGAATTTTTGCGATTACAGGCGAGGCGCTGCGACTCCATAATGGAGCGCCGTGGCGCCTTCTAGGGTTTGACGGTGGTGCTGCGGTGCTGCCTAGGTTTTTCAGAAGCGTCGCGGCTTCATTGTAGAGTGTCGCGACGCTGTTCATCCCAAATCTTGAATTAAAAAAATTCGGTCACTGCCTCCGAGGCACCGCGGCACTACCCATTAGGGTCGTGACGCCGATGGTAATTTTATAAAAAAAAATAAAAAATTTGTTTCGGAATTAGAAACTGAAGTTTTAAATATTTCAGATTCTGGAATTTTAAAAGGTTTCAGAATCTTATTTTTAGAAACTTTATTTAATTACAAAATTGCCCGAAAAGACCAAATCTGTCTATTGAATAAATTTTAATTTCAGATTCTGAAAACTTTTAAAATTTCAAAATAGAAATCTGAAATATTTAAAACTTCAGTTTCTGATTCTGGAACAAAAAAATTTTAAAAAATAAAATTATCGTCGACTCCGCGACCCTTATGGGTGGCGTCACGGCACCTCGGAGGTAGTGACCGAAATTTCAAGCTTTGGGATGAACAGCGCCGCGATGCTTCTGACAAACCCAGGTGCGCCGCAGCGCTCCATCGTGGAGCCGCTACACTGCCGTCAAACCCTAGCAGGCGTCGCAGTGCCTCTGCCCCAGAACCACAAAATTCTGCAATTCCAAAACCATAAAACTGGTTCAGGGTCAGATTTGTAGATTCAACCTCGTACCCCTTCACCATTAAACAACACGTTTATCGACCATCATCTAATCCCTTCTAGTTCTTCGTCTCAGTGCACCATGTTCGAAACGAACAAGCAACGCACATCAACTTAGAAGAGTTAGATCGGAATGACTTATTCGATTACATCATTGTTCAATAGTTTAAGAGACAAGGATTATGCGTTCTTGAGATTTAAGGTTTTAAAGCTTCTTAACGATATAAAATTAGATTTAAATAAATCCTAACCCATATTATCATTAACTATCGTTACATAATCACACAAAACAGCACAGACTCTGATACCACTGTAGGGTTTTGTCGGGTTCGTATACGCAGCGAAATTTGAAATCCTACATAATTGTGATAGTTGTGAGTGCTGATTGGCAATGGTGCTGGCCAATGGTGATGTTGTGGGTAATAGCTAGTCATGGTAGTGAATGACAGTAATGGTTGATGGAAGGATTTGGTGGTGACACTTGATCATTATTCTGGAGAATGGTGATAGTGATAACTAATAGTGGTGGTGAATGATGATAGTGGTTGGCAATATATAGTGATGAGTGATGATGGTTATTATCAGTACTGAATGATGGCTATTGTGGTAACAGTGGTTGGTGGTGATAATTATAATGGTGGCTAGTAATGGAGACAAATGATTTTAGTGACTGATAGCGGTTTGGTTGTGGCAGAATACGGTGGTTGCGGGTTGTGGGTGGTACGTCATTTGTGGTGGATGATGGTAGTTGATAATAGTTAGCGGATGGTGCTACATATTTGATAATGATGGGCGATGGCAATAGCGATAAATTGATGAAATGCTAACTTTGTAGGAATCTTTTAATAGGCATCTTAATGATATTAAGACTTTGTTGCATATTATAATCATTTCGATCAGAAAATATTTTCATGAAAATGTGTTCTTGAAAAACAAGTGAATTTCTTACTTATTTTTTCATGTTCGTTTGGTTAGTGGAAAATAAATGACTTTTTTACTTATTTTTCCATGTTCTATTGGTTAGCAGAAAATATATTTTCGGAGAATACTCATCCAAGCCCCACCAACCTCACCACCCTACCCCAATAACACCCGCACCACCCACCCCAAGCACCCACTTTCTACCACCCACTCCACCCATCATCCACCCTTCACCACCCAGATACATACCACCTACCTTTCACCACCCAACCAAATCCCATCCCCACCCAATCACCATATTCGAACGCACTTCATCTTCACCCGCCCCTATCCCTCACCACTATACCCACACCATACCACTGTCCGACCCCACCCCACCCCACCCCACCTCTCTCAATTTTCTATTTCATATATTTTATTTTATATTTATAAAATATGAAAAAAAATCTTACCTCGCTTCTTACCCTCCCCAACTACAAGTAACACAAAATATAATCACGCATTACTTTTACTTTTTATAAAAGTAAAATAAAATATATGAATTATTAAATTTCAGAGTAGGGGTGCAGGACGCGGGGTGGGGGTGGAGGGATTGGTGAGTGGTGTAGAAAATAAAAAATAAAAACTTTTTTTAAAAAAAATATTTTTTTGCAGGGGGCTCGCGACTGGGGGATGTAAAAAACCAAAAAAGAAAAAATAAAAAGAAAATTTCGGAGTGAAGTAGGGGTGGTTGGGGGTGGTGGGTGTGTGAGGTTAGGGGGTGAGGGCCGTGTAGAAAACTGAAAAGATAATTTAAAACTTTTTTTTTTGGTTGGATGGGTGGGGGTTCTCAGTATATTTCTCCATTATCTCTTTTTCCAAAGAGAGCAAAAGAAATGACAAAAGGTTAAATGTGAAAGTATGTACGTCTTAGAGACAATAATTATTAGGGAAAACGTATTTGAACACATTCGTATTATTAATAAGATTAATATATTTATGACATTTGCGATTATTGAATTATTATTTGATTGTTTGTAATTATTCATTAATGTGTATCCTTTTAGCTTACGTTGTCATTAATAGAGTGAGATATTAATGATAGAGCGTAACTCTTAAAGTAGCCTTGACTAATGATCATTGAGAATGATATATCGATGATATGTTATAAGTCGACATATGATCTGCATCACATTCTTGGAGAATGTAGTATGTCTCACCTACTACTAGTAATGGTTACTAGTAATGGACACATGAATACTTTTGAAAAGTATTGGTATACCATGTTGATAAGCGCAAGGAAGGGAATATTTTATTCATTATTATATATGTAGATGACATATTAATAATGAGAGGCAATAAGACTCATGCAATCAGTCAAGAAATGGTCATTCAACACCTTCATGATGAAGGACTTAGGTGAAACTTGCTACATTCTTGGAATTAGGATATATAGAGATAGACCTAATAGATTATTGGGGTTATCACAATCCATATACATAGACAAAGTGCTAAGACGATTCTCTAGGGAAAATTCCAAGAAGGGAGGTCTTCCTATGAGTCAAGGCATCAAGTTATCAAACAAGGATAGTCCTTCTACTGTTGCAGAACTTGAAGCATGGAAATAATCTCATATGCTTCATCTATAGGAGCAATCATGTGTGTCATGACTTGTACGAGGCCAGATGTGGCTTACGCACTTAGTATTACTTGCAAATTCCAGCAGAATCCTGGGGAAGAACACTGGAAGGCAATCAAGAGTATTCTTAAGTAGCTTAGATGAACTAAAGAATATTTCTTAGTCTATGATGGACAAGAGAAGCTAGTGGCTACTGGGTACACTAATGCTAGCTTCTAGGCAGATGTTAGCAATATTTTGACTACTCACGCAAGCGTACGCATCGTCACAAGTAATATAGTCTGTAAGACCGAATATCGTCCACAGAGACTGCTTTCTAAGTACCGTTCATCTATTTTATGTTATCTATTTGGCAATCGATATTTGATTGGGGTTTTTATTTAACTACTAGAATAATTGCAAGATTTAAACCAATAAAGTTGTAATCAGTTATGAATAAATTAGGGCTTCCAAAATCCTCGACTATCCACTTTATTCAATCCTTAATGCGACTAGAATGATTCTTCTTCTTCGTTAAGATAGCGGTTAACTAGATTGTCTTATATTATGGTTAGGACATATAATCACTCAACCCCAGTACAGAACCCTTATATATTTCTATGATAGGTTTTACCACATAGGAGGATTAATAACAGTAACCTATAATGCTACACAAGTATCGGGGTACTTTCGTCTGCGATTTTAACCTATGTCTAGTCAATTACACTATATCCAAATCTCCCATTTCGGCTTTTGATTCGAAATCATATAGGTTATGATAATTAGTGATCAATTAATTATCAAACATTCATACCAAATATTGACTAAATCTTAATCAAGTGAAGAAGAAATCAAACTACTGCATTAATTCATGAATAAAAGTTTCAAGCGATTCATAAGGAAAGCCCTAATAGAGTGCTTAGCTCCTAGTCATAGTCACGCTAAGAACTAACACAATATCCATACATAAACTGAATAAAAAACGAAAGAAAGAAAATTACGTAGAAGAACATCTCCAATTGTAACTCCAAATCCGCCTTGTGTTGTGTTGTGTTGTGTTGTACAATGACCAACCTCCCTCATAACATTAATCCCTAGGGCTTAATATCCTATAATTTTCGTGCCCTATGGACCAATCTGCCCTTAGCTAATTTGCCGTCGGAACTGAAATTTCCCGCGTCGGCACCGCGGTTCTGCATAACCGTCTGCGATGCAGCACTTCAGTAACTTCTCGGCACAAATGGCACCGATCTTGCACGATGGCACCGCGATCTGAAAGTCCTGTGGCTCCTCGGTAAATATGGCACCGCAGTTCTGCATAGTGGCACCGCGGTGCTGCCTTCTTTCGCTCTAAGTTGCCAACTTTCGTCCTTTTCACCTCGGGAGCACATTTTCTGCCCATTTCTCGTTCCTTTTCGCCATTTTTCCTTTTTGCACCGCTGTGACTCAAAAGAAAGAAAAACAAACCTACTACTATACTAAACACAACAAAACGAGTAAAATACCAACTAAAAATGACTCAAAAGGCGTATACAAATTACGCCTAACAAACATCCCCAAACTTAACATTTGCTCGCCCTCGAGCAAAGATCAAAACAAAAACAAAGACACAAAAATAAAATAAAAGACTCAAAGACTCAAATCAAGCAGCTGCACAAAGACTTAGAAACATATGAACGTCAGTTGGAATAATATGCAGGAACAGATATAACATGAATTCAGCAATCTAGAATTTCAAGTAAGATATTTCGCAAATTCATTTCAATCACAAGTAATAGAAGCATGAATACCTAACCTATGCATATCAATTTTATTTAGTTCTACGGGTCTGTGTACTTGCTATTCTCCACTAATCATAGACATACATACTAGAGATCCTCAAGACTTTTCAGGGTTGTAATGTAGGCTTAGGCAGGGGTAGGTAAAAGTAGGCATTTAGGATCAATTTACGTACCATAAGCGTTTTTCTCATTCAACCATTTTGTCCTTCTTTTTGGTATTCTTTTCAGTTCATACCTATCATTCCCCTTTTCTCTTTTTGAGAGCATGAATCAATTCATATAGGCACCCCCAAACTTAAGCTTTTACGTTCTTTTTCATTGGGGTGCATCAATTTTTCACTCTCTTTTTGTGTTTCTTTTTCACTCTTTTTCATCCCTTTATTCAATTAGTGCTTATGGCACATGAGAATCATGAGATGTCAAAGAAAACAACTTATTTTAGGCTCAACGGGGCTGACTAGTGATACAATTTAGTGCAAGGTAGGTAATGAATAGTAAGAAGAGCTAGCAAAGAAATGTCTGAATCATTTCCCTAGACATGTACATCCTAACTATTTCGCCTTAAATAACATGAAAACAGAATTTACAGACAATTTTCAATTGACAACACATAGGCTAAGTCTCAAATATTCCAAATAATTAGATTTTCATGAATTTTTGGCATATCTAACTTAAGAACAAATATTTTAGCTTCTCATTCCATTACATTATCCCACTTAGTTCACTAGGCGTTCCAAATAAGCAGCATGCATGATCATAAAAAAAATGACTCACATAAAACACAAAAACAACAAAAGACTCACAACAAATAAAATAAAATGAACCCCCCCCCCAAACTTAAACTACACATTGTCCCAAATGTGTAAAAGACTAAAAAATTAAAATGGGATGACTTACAGACATACAGCGGCTCAAAATGGTGGTGGCGGCGGTGGATACTGAATTGTCCATTGGGTGAACATGAAACTCAAATTATCAACACGCTGGGTCAGGTGTTGATGGTCTTGCATCATTTTCTCTTGATTCTGCAACATCCTTTGTTGGTTCAAGAACATTTGTTCCATCATTGACATTGGAGGCTCTGGGGCGGGGAGGTGATGGGCTACCGCTTCATTGTGTGCCTCTGGCTCTTCCTCATACATGGCTGCTGGGTCTGCTGCTGGTCCTGGGTGGGTGTCAAGGAAAGAGTGCACTAAACTGTAGGTCACAATAGACTGACTCTTCTCTAGGATATCAGTGGAAAATGTTGGGACTCCATGCCTATAACATAAGGAAGTAATGAGTGAACCATGTCCTAATCCACCAGTAGTCGTCAGCCTACTAATATCCCTTATGCTCTGCACTATTTCCATCCCCACATCAATTGTCATGATGCTATAAATGAGCTTGATTCTGTCTGAGGGAACATTTGTAAAATAAGTTGACAGAATCAAGCGTGCACCTATGAAATATAGCCATCCTTTGGTTGTTCTATTGAATTGGCATCGGGCAAGTCTCCTGGATCCGTTGTGGGCAAAACTAAACTCAGCACCTGGGTAGTACAATCTCTGCGCTACTACGTCCCACAAGATGTGGTTGTCGTCTCTTGACCAACTTCTGAAGTGGTTTGAATTATCGTCTTGGTCCTCCACATCATAGGTCCTTAGTATCGCATTCACTATTTCGGAACTGACAGACACATATTTCCCTCTAACAAAGCACTGCCCATCCTCTTTCTTGTGAGGGAGTTCGCATAGAACTCCCTCACAAGGCTAGAATTTTGAAGGTGGATCCTTTCTGGATTGGTGAACCTTCTCCACCCATTTGCCTCGATCATTGCCCTAATAGGCTCGTAGTCATCATCATCATCAAATGGCCTGGCCTGGTAATCCATACCTCTTTCTGGTATCAATGCCTTAGTGCTAATCTTGTTGTATTGATCCTCCACCTGTTTGTTGGCGAATCGAGTCACGTCATAGTCTGGGGCGGATGAAGATGGGGAAGCTCTTGAAGTTCATTTCCTAAAGGCCATAGTGAAGGTTGTTGGAAAATTTTCAGCAGTGTTTCCTTTGTTTCTTTGAGGTTTCCCAACAACTCTCACACCACACAACTACAATAACCAAGCAAAATCGGACCACAGTAGTAATACACAACAACTACACCACAATACGCCTCAATCCACACAACTTCACAACAAACAACCACTGCAGTACACACCCAAAACTACACAACGCCCTACTAACAAAGCCCGTACACCCCCAAACTTTCAAGTTACTTTTCCTACTAGCCTTGAAATTGCAAGAACAATGATGAAGATTACCTTTTTGAAGAGTTGTTCTTCACCAATTTCTTGACCCAATTGGAAGGAATGATGATGGTGCAAGATGTGAGGGTTTGTGTAGGGATTTTTGGAAGAATTTGGGGAAGTTGTGGGAGATTTTTATGGGTAGAGAAAGGGATTTCAGACTTTTTTAGAGAGAGGAAGGATTTGTGTTTGTGTGGGAAAAGATTTGGGGGATTAGGGCTTTTAATTTGGAAATCCCATCCCAGCACCGCGGTGCTCCCCCGATTCTGTGTTTTCCATCCTCTTCTTCGTGCTTAGTCTCCGCTTCCTCCACCTGTCATCACAACACCACAAAAATACCAAAAGTGAGACTGCTCTAATTAAACTAAATTGCGTAATTTAAAAATTGGGTTGCCTCCCAAGTAACGCTATCTTTAACGTCTTGTAGTCGGACGCAAGTTCCTTATCAAAAATCATTGGGGTAATTTAACCCCACAACCTATCTACTTCATAATCATCCTCCTCTTTCTCATTCTATTTTTCTTTTTCACAAGAGGAGGTTCAGTAAGACTTACCTGTTCGACAGCTTTTATGTCACGACTCGACCACGGGCCCACGACTGGTGCCCTACCTGGGCACCCCTAACAGGTATACTTCAGAGAATAGCAGCGGAACATACATAAACTCATAAAATACTTACACAAAAAAAATATCAACAGGCTAGCCGATAAGGCCACCTTCCGTGAAATATACATAACCCAAAAATAAAACAGTTACATCTTTGTTTTTACAACCCAATCCACAAGATATGACTACAGACCTCTAAGAATAACAACTGTGACGGGACAGGGCCCCGTCATACCCCTGAAAGTACATAAATCTACAACATCAGGGAAACCGTACCAAAAGACAAGCCTCCGGAGAAATGGAGCTTCTGACAACTGATCAGTGATCCTAAGAGTGAGGATCCACCACCTTCTTACCTGCATGGCATGACGCAGCCCCAGGAAAGGGGTCGATGCAACAGATGTACCAAGTATGTAAAACTGAAAGTACTGAAATAAAATCATAAAGTCTAAAATAAAGCTGGAGACATGTATGATAACTCAAATAACAGTACACTGTGCCTTACAAATAATGAGATTAAACAAGAGTATACTTTACTGCATAAAAATAAGAGGCTCATGATCAAAGTAGGGCCACCCGCCCGTAGTATCATTAAGCAATCCTACTCCTGGGACTATTTCACCCGCATAGGTCCTGTGGACCCGCAATGAGGTCATCCGCATCGCATGAGACTATTTCACCCGCATAGGACTATTTCACTCGCATAGGCCCGGTGGACCCGCAATGAGTACAAACGCCGCACTCTCATCATGGGTAGCAAATCCATGGAATAAGTAGTAACCCGTGGGTTTACCCGGCAAGAATAACATAACCTAGCACAACCGGCTATAATACACAACATAAGCACCACCGACTTATCATACATAACATAAGCAAGTTAAGAAATCCCCTAACTTCTTATTAGCCTTATTTATATACACTCTCATTTTAGTTTACTTAAGGCACTAACATGTCAATATAAAATCCGGGAATTTAACCCAAAGTACTATGTACCTTTATCCCTTTAAAAATGACTCTTTCTTGTATAAAATCCCCAAGATACTAACGCCCGTAGTATCAAGGCTTGTCTACTTTTCAAAACAAGTCACTATACCTTTAGAAATACATTTTTAGGCTTCTAAACCAAGTGACCCTTACTTTGAACTTTGAGCAATGGATACCTTTAAATCAAATTGCCATTATTTATTTCAAGTCATTTATCCTTGTTTACTTTACTAGAATAAACCATTCTTTTAACTTCCCATAAAGTTTTTATAACCAACTTCTCATAAAGCCGTTATACTAACTTTATGCTTTAGAAACTAAGATATCTTTAACCTTTAAAACAAGTGAGTTAATTCTCTAACTCAACCAACTTGGACATTCTTAAAACAAGTCAAGGATATCAAATGAAACTAAATTCATTTAAATCTCGTACGTCTACCGTACTATACATTTACAACTACTCATGCTCAAGAGATAAGAAAGTTCCACATACCTCTTTGGTTCAATCCACTTGCTAAGTTCAATATGCCGTACGTAGTATGTCAACCTATAATGACCATAATACGTCTATTAACTTCTAGCTTCAAACGTGGAATATTCTAAGTGTAAAGTCACCAAATTCTATGGAAAATCGGACAACACTTCCTTTGTTTCTACGTACTTTTCCACCTTTTTCAAGACCCGAATTCAATAACCAAACATGCCACATTTAAGGCTCAACAATGTATCTAACAAAAGGGGATTACACGCCTAACAAGACGTGTAAAATTCTGCCCCACAATTGATACCAAACTAGTCCAAAAGACAATGTCATTCTCGGCAATTTGAGGTACAACAACACAAAGTCTTTTCCAATTCTTTGTCAATCCAAGTTGTTTAGTCTAACATGTTATTTAGTCGCAATTGATTATAACAACTACAATCTTCAATTTGATAACATGCGACGATTCTAACTATCGACTAAATTGTATTTCAATTTCAAATGGCTAACAAGGTCATTTCGGATTTAGGCTTCCAATATCCATAACACTTATAAATCTCCAATACATATATCTCATGCTTGCTAAAATGTATAACTACAACAATATGTAATCTTATAACACTTAAGAGAACAAGATTGTTACCTTGACAAGCCTTAATCCAACTTCAAGATTTTTAAAGTCGCTCCTTAGCAACTTAGCTCCTTTCCTTGACACTCTAATCCGCTACTTGAAGCCCTTAGAAGTTCACAAACAACTTCCCTTCAATTTCCAATCAAAACCTATGGAAGCGACTTAGGTTTTCACCTTGCGACTAATGTAAAAACGACACTTTTCCGGGATCTTTCTATTGAGATATCCTTACAATACCCTTAGGAACCTTGGTTTAAAGTGTTGGGATTATTGAACCACAAACGAATTTTTTTCTTGTTGGATGGATAGCAAACCCGAGAGCTTCAAGAACAAGCACAATATTTTCTAAGTTGGAAGACTTGTCTTGCTACTAGTATGCTTATATAACTAAATGGAGGGTATAGATCAATACATTTATGTGGTTTGGATGAAAGGGATTTAAATATCAAGACAAGTGGGCTCTTTGACTTAGTCAATAATCTCAAGCTTGAGCTTGCAAGACTTGTTCATCCTAGCTTTGGTCAAATGGCCATCTTGACCTTGTCTAAATCGTCCAAGACCATCCAAGGGGGGGAGGGGTGACACGTGTCACCCTCCCTTCGTCGCAATATTTCGTTTCCCGACATTTCCATAATTCC
Organism: Przewalskia tangutica; assembly: GCA_029844215.1. NCBI lineage: Eukaryota > Viridiplantae > Streptophyta > Magnoliopsida > Solanales > Solanaceae > Przewalskia > Przewalskia tangutica. Next base: position 133,673,786 of record CM056718.1, on the reverse strand, counting down.
GATAAATTTTTACTAGTCTCAAATCTTAACGTTTTTGAGTTCTTACGTACGTTCTTATAAACATGTCTTGAAATTATGGGGTGTAACATTCTTCTCCCCTTAGATACATTCGTCCCTGAATGTTCTTTCGGAGTCAATCTTATAGATAGCGACATAGTCTCCTTTTACAACCCCTATATACCAATAATGCCACACGTGGCCACATAATAGCACTTAAGCAAAATACTTCAATTAAAACTTGACAAGTAAGGGAAATGAATTACCTGAAGGTGTAGAGAATAAGTGAGGATACTTCCTCAACATGTCCTCCTCTGCTTCCCAAGTCATCTCCTCCCTATTATCATTTCGCCACAAGACTTTGACGGAAGCCACATCCTTGGTCTGCAGTCGCCTGACCTGGCGATCGAGTATCGCTATGGGACTCTCCTCATATGATAATCCCTATGTCACCTGGACCTCGCTACCTGGGAAAACTCTCGATGGATCTCCGATACACTTCCGCAACATAGAAACATGGAAGACCGGATATACCACCTCTAAATCCGATGGCAGATCTAACTCATAGGCAATCTTGCCTACTCTACGGATGATCTGGTAAGGCCCAATGTATCTTAGGCTAAGTTTCCCCTTCTTTCTGAACCTCATCACACCCTTCATGGGTGATACCTTCAAGAAGACCCAATCGTCTACCTGAAACTCCAAATGTCGACGTCGATTATCTGCATAAGACATCTGCGACTGAAGCCTACGCTAACTCTCTCTATAAGCTTCACCTTATCCACAGCCTGCTGAATCAAGTCTGGGCCAACCAACTGAACCTCGCCCACGTCGAACCAACCGATCGGCGACCTACACTTCCGCCCATACAAAGCCTCATATGGCGCCATCTGAATACTAGAGTGGTAGTTGTTGTTATAAGCAAACTCCACAAGAGGCAAATGATCCTCCCAGCTACCCCTGAAATCAATAACACAGGCCCGTAGCATATCCTCAAGTGTCTGGATAGTACGCTCTGTATGCCCGTCGGTCTGAGGATGAAACGCAGTACTGAGACTCACTTGTGTCCCTAACCCCTTCTGGAAAGACCTCCAGAAGTTAGCCGTAAACTGGGCTCCTCTGTCTGATATAATAGATATAGGAACTCCGTGCAGTCTCACAATCTCCCTGTAACAAAATCCATGTTGATCACCTCCCACTTCCATGTCGGAATATCAATCGCCTGCAATAGCCCACCGGGCTCAACTCGACTGGCGACAATTCGGACACTGAGCAACAAACCTTGCCACGTCCCTCTTCAGGCCATCCCACCAATACATACATCTGAGGTCATGGTACATCTTAGTCGACCCCGGATGAATAGAGTAACGAGCACTGTGTGCCTCCCGAAATCTGGGCGAAGTCTCGCAACATCGGGAACACACAATCTACCTCGAATCTTAGCACCCCATCAGCGCTACTCAAATAAACTCTCCTCTTCTCAAGAGCCGTATATCGATATCAGATCATAATCGGGTCACGATCGCCGCCTCTTCACCTCCTCAACGATGGAAGACTCGACAATCTCACGAACCCGCACCCACTATCATCGGTATCGACCAACCAACCCCAAGGCTCGCGGTGATGGATCGACGGACCGTATCGTCTATCTGGTTGCACCTCTGACAGACTCCCCATAGATCTACGACTCAAAGCATCTGCAACCACGTTGGCTTTTCCCAGATGATATAGGATATCAACATCATAATCCTTCAACAGTTCTAACCACCGTCTCTGCCGCAAGTTCAGCTCCATCTGTCTGAAGATGTACTGGAGGCTCTTGTGGTCTGTATAAATATCCACATGAACCCCGTATAGATAATGTCTCCAAATCTTCAAGGCATGAATAACTGCGGCCAACTCTAAGTCGTGAGTAGGATAATTCCTCTCATGCTTCCGTAGCTGTCGGGAAGCATAGGCTATAACCTTGACGTGCTGCATCAATACACACCCTAGCCCGATACCCGAGGCATCACAATAAATCACATAGCCTTCTAACCCCTCGGAAAGAGTAAGAACTGGAGTCGTCGTCAACTTTTCCTTCAGTAACTAAAAGCCCTTCTCACAAGCTTCTGTCCACTGAAACTTAGCCGCTCGAGTCGACTACCAATGGTGCGATATCGGCGAATCGCTCCAAATCTACGATAATAACTGCCCCAAATTGTTCGCACACCTCCGTCGGAGTAGTAGGTCTCGGCCAAGACTTGACCGCCTCAATCTTTTCCGTATCAACCTGAACACCGTCGGCCCCGATAATGTGCCCCAAGAATGCCACTGAGGCCAACCAAAACTCACACATGGAGAACTTGGCGAACAATCGCGGCTCGGAGGACCCAAGTACCGCCGAGTGATCTGCATGCTCCTGCTCTGTGCGCGAATAAACCAGGATGTCATCAATGAATACTATAACAAACGTATCCAAAAATGGCTTGAACACCCGGTTCATCAAATCCATAAATACAGCTGAAGCGTTGGTCAAACCGAAAGACATCACCCTGAACTCATAGTGCCCATACCAGGTCCTGAATGCAGTCTTTGGGATATCTGTCTCTCTAACTCACACCTGATGATAACCAGACCGCAGGTCTATCTTGGAGAAACACCTCGCACCCTGCAACTGGTCAAACAAATCATCAATCCTGGGGAAGGGGTATCTATTCTTAATGGTTACCTTATTCAGCTGCCTGTAGTCAACACACATACGCAGCGTCTCATCCTTCTTCTTTACAAACAAAACCGGCACTCCCCAGGGAGAAATACTAGGCCTAATAAAGCCTTTTCCAGCAAATCTTTCAGCTGGTCCTTCAACTCCCTCAACTCAGCAGGTGCCATCCTGTACGACGGAATAAATATGGCGAGTGTCCGCAACGTGTCAATCTGAACTCTATCTCCTCTGGGAGAATACAGGAGATCATCTGGGAATACATCCGGAAATTCTCTAACCATCGAATCGACGAAGAAGCGGCACCTCGGCCTACGATCGAATACGAACGGATGATAGATGTACCACTTTTGCACCATCTTACTATCCTTGAGTTAAGAAATAAACCTACCTCGGCGATCTTTGTATTGCCCTTCCACTCGATAACTGGCTCACCAGGAAACTGGAATCGGACCAACCTGTCTCTACAGTCAACGTTGGCATAACAAGAAGCCAACTAGTCCATACCCATAATGACGTCAAAATCTGTCATCTCCAACTCTATCAAGTCCGCTAGGGTCTGACGACTGTATATAAACATCGGGCAATCTTGGTACACCCGCTCAGCTAACACCGAATCACCCACTGGCGTAGCTACCTCAAAAGGCTCTATCGATATCGGCTATATCCCTATTCTACCAGCAATAAGAGGGGACACATAGGACAAGGTAGAACCTGGATCTATCAAAGCATAAACGTCACAACATGAAATCAATAATGTACCTGTGACGACATCCAGGGAAGCCTCATGATCTTGCCGGCTGGCTAAGGAATATATGCGGTTTTGTGGACCGCTAGAACTAGGACCTCCACCGCGACATCTGCCGCGGCCTGCCGGTCCGTGAACACCCTGCCCTCCGAGGCGCATAACCACAGAAGATGAAGACCTAGCAACTGACCCTGTAGGCTGAACCATACCACTCATGTTGCCTCTGGTCGGACAATCTCTCTTCAAATGGCCCTGCTGGCCGCAAGAGTAACAAGCTCCTGGAGAAATACGACACCCCCCACGATGGGAACTACCACACCGAGGTAAAGAAGGCCTCATCTTACTGGAACCCCGGTTCCCCTGGAAACTCGAAGCCCTGGAGCCCTGACCTGCTCCTGAATAACCCGATCGATCAAACCTCCTGCCAGAAAATCGAGAAGGAGAACTCGCATGCGGTGAAATGTGGACCTAACTGCTGCGAGGTCATCGCCTCAAAATTACCCCGAAACCTGCTGCCCCGCCTCTTGGTGGCCTGGTCCGGTGATCCTATCTCTCTGTCCTTTATCCCCTGTGCATAACCTGCATCCTGGAAATATCTATACCTGGCTGAAGGGCCACTCCCAGGCATGCAGTAATCATATAACGGTCTAGCCCCATCACATAGCGATAAACTCTGTTCGCCATGTCAGCCACAATGGTGAGCGCATACCTGGCCAATGAGTCAAACTCCAGGTTGTACTCTCTGATAGTCCTCCCATTCTGTCTCAATGTCAAGAATCTATCCACGCGGGCTCTCCTCATCTCAGGAGGCAAAAAGTGATCAAGGAAGGCCTCTGTGAACTCATCCCAAACAGCTGGAAGAGCACCCACACCTCTAGACAGCTCCCATGACTCAAACCAGTTCAACGCAATATCGCGTAACCGGTAAGAAGCTAACACAACTGACTCTGTCTCCGAGGCCCTAAGCACCTGCATAGTCCGCTGTATCTGCCGAATAAACTCCTGAGGATCCTCCTCAGATCTCGAACCATAGAACTCGGGTGGATTGCAACCCAGAAAATCCCGAATCCTTAAACTGTCGGCTCTAGGGTTAGCTACCTGCTCCTTTCGGCACTGCCCTGCCACTATGCTAGTCAATAAACTGATCCGCTCTCTATAATCTCTATACTCTTCCCCTGGTTGCAGAACTGGAGGCTCGGGTATCGGAACCTCTGGAGCTACGACCGCTCTCGGCTCCTCTAATACTGCCGGCGTGGCTGAACTCGCCGACCCGCCCACAACTCAGACATAGTCTGGGCATGAGTCCTAGTAACCCTTTGCGTACCACTAGCAGCTCCTGCTACTGCCTCGCCCTTCTGGGCCCTGGTCGCTTTCCGTTGAGGCATAACTGATACATAAGAATAGGTCAGAGAGGATTCAACCTAATAAGACAGCTCTACTGCACGATCTCAGAGAGAGAAGAATGTAAACCAATCCTAAATGTCCTGTAGCCTCCTGATTATAGATGTGGTGCACAACACACCAATAATCAAGACTCTACTAGACACGGTCTGTAGACACTTTCCGAGGACTAACTGCTCTGATACCACTTTTGCCACGATCCGATCCCGGGCCCGCGACTGGTGCCCTACCTGAGCACCCCTTACAGGTATACTTCAGAGAATAGCAGCGGAACATACATAAACTCATAAAATACTATACAAAAAAAAATATCAACAGGCTAGCCGATAAGGCCACCTTCCGTGAAATATACTAACCCAAAAATAAAACAGTTACATCTTTGTTCTTACAACCCAATCTATAGGATATGACTACAGACCTCTAAGAATAACAACTGTGATGGGACAGGGCCCCGCCATACCCCTGAATGTACATAAATCTACAACATCAGGGAAACCGTACCAAAAGACAAGCCTCCGGAGAAATGGAGCTTCTGACAACTGATCAGTGATCCTAAGAGTGAGGATCCACCACCTGCTTACCCCTAGCCGCGGCATGAACGCATCCCCCGAGGAAAGGGGGTCAGTACAATAGATGTACCAAGTATGTAAAACTGAAAGTACTGAAATGAAATCATAAAGTCTAAAATAAAGCTGGAAACATGTATGATAACTCAAATAACAGTACATTGTGCCTTACTAACAATGAGAGTAAACAAGAGTATACTTTACTGCATAAAAATAGGAGGCTCATGATCAAAGTAGGGCCACCCGCCCATAGTACCATTGTCACGCCCCTTTTCGGCCGCGACATTTTTTAGAAAACTCCTGCTTAATAAAAGGTTAGAAAAATAAATAATAAAAATGCTAAATGTTTAAAAGGGTGCTAAAATGTTAAAGTGCTAAAGGGTGTTAGAATATTAAAGTGCCAAAAGGTGCTAAATGCTAAGGGGTGTTAAAGTTAAAGGCAAAATGTGCTAAAGGGTTCGCGGAGTCGCCACCTAATTAGTTGGGTGAATTAGGACACCTAAATGTTAACTAGTTTAAAGTAAACATTAACTCCATTTTAATGGTCTGCAAAAATTGTGAGATTCTGGGCAAGGGTTCTTTATTATCCTAAAGGGAGGGTGTTAGGCACCCTAAAGGATCCGCTAACTTGCGGTTGTCCGTTCAAACCTATGGTTAATTGTTATTGCTAAGAATGCATGTTTGAAAGATACTTAATAGAAAGTATTTTTGGCAAAAGATTAATAAGATTAGTGCTATAAAACACATGTAAAGTTTAAAGCATGCCTTATATTATTTATATAAAAAATATATGATGCAAAATGGGTTTATTGACTAAATGTATACATTTGCCTGCCTTGATTAGTTTACCACATGCTTAAGAGGATTCAAGAACAATTGTTGTTTCTTGCGGGTTTCCGATGGTTCTGATTTCTAAATGCCTATTCGGTTTTCAATTGGTTTTCGATCCGTCTATTCTAGTGTTTGCTTAAAGGTTGGAGGCTGTGCGACACTAGTATTTGAGGGTGTGCTTACTTGAGTGCGGCCATTAACTGATTGTTACTCCCTTGCCTTATGCGAATCTGCTGGGTTCTCGCCCGATCCAAGATGCTCCTCAGTTGCATGCATAAAGGATTAATTTATAGTCTCATTCTTGGTTCTAAGTTCGGTAGCTGATTTTGGACGAGATTTTTGTGCTTATTTTTACTCTGATTTCGTATTTATTCGCCTGCGATTTTGTATGATTTTGGGTGTGATTTCGAACCGATTTGTTAAGATTTTGTCCAGATTTTTGGATGATTCTTACTCGAGGGATTTATGGTAGGTGATATGTTTGACTCGCCGGATTTTCCGTCCGAAAAATCCGGCGAGGATCTTGCTGGTTTGTCGGCGGCGTTTTCTCTTTAGGGTTTAGGAGAGGGGGAAGACGAAGGGTTATGTTCTTTTAGGGCTGCTGAGTGATGGGGGGAAGGGATAAAGTGCAGGCGGCGGGCGTGGTGTTGGGCAGGGGATTTGTTGAAGGGTCAGTTAGTGGTAGTTTTTTAATTAGGTTTTAGTTAGTTTTTTTTTAAGTATTAGGTATTTAGATGTATTAATAGGGGTAGTGCATTATTAATTAATTAAATTGTTTAAATTATGATTAAATTATTTAGGTGCTTTATTAGTCTAAGTTGAGTTTAAATTATTACAAAAATAAAGACGGGTGTGCTATTTAATTAGTGCTTAATTTTTAAGATGCGGTACTATTATTTAAAATCTTATTTATTGTGCGTATTCCGCGAAGTTAAATTAAAATTGAACGGGGTTTAGACTATTATTAAATTATTTAAATACTAAATGCAAATATGATATTTAAGGGCTGCTTAATGCTTTTATAAATGCGACGCTATTATTTAAAATTTTATTTATTGTGCATTATTATTTAATTTATGCTTTAAATTATTACAATAATTATGACGTTGCTTTGCGTATTAATAAATGCGGCTATGCTATTTGGCGCGACGTCATTGTTAAATTATTTATTTATTTACGTATTTATTATTAATTATCATTTAAGAATTATGACAGGGCTTTAATAAATACGGGCGCGGAACTCTAAGTGTTTAATATTCTACGTAAGACGCAGTGCCATTATTAAATTGCTTATTTGTGCTTGTGTTAGTGTTTTATTGTTGCATTTTATTAATATAAAATTATTACAAATTATTGTAAAAATTTAATGTAATTTTGTAGTTAGTGACTGTACCGGATGGTCAAAATTGGGTGTCAACAATCATTAAGTAATCCTACTCCTGAGACTATTTTACCCGCATAGGTCCTGTGGATCCTCAATGAGGTCATCCGCCTCGCATGAGACTATTTCACCCGCATAGGACTATTTCACCCGCATAGGCCCGGTGGACCCGCAATGAGTATAAACGCTGCACTCGCATCATGGGTAGCAAATCCATGGAATAAGTAGTAACCCGTGAGTTTACCCGGCAAGAATAACATAACCTAGCACAACCGGCTATCATACATAACATAAGCACCACCGGCTTATCATACATAACATAAGCAAGTTAAGAAATCCCCTAACTTCTTATTAGTCTTATTTATATACACTCTCATTTTAGTTTACTTAAGGCACTAGCATGTCATTATAAAATCCGGGAATTTAACCCAAAGTACTATGTACCTTTATCCCTTTAAAAATGACTCTTTCTTGTATAAAATCCCCAAGATACTAACGCCCGTAGTATCAAGGCTTGTCTACTTTTCAAAACAAGTCACTATACCTTTAGAAATACATTTTTAGGCTTCTAAACCAAGTGACCCTTACTTTGAACTTTGAGCAATGGATACCTTTAAATCAAATTATCATTCTTTATTTCAAGTCATTTATCCTTGTTTACTTTACTAGAATAAACCATTCTTTTAACTTCCCATAAAGTTGTTATAATCAACTTCCCATAAAGCCGTTATACTAACTTTATGCTTTAGAAACTAAGATATATTTAACCTTTAAAACAAGTGAGTTAATTATCTAACTCAACCAACTTGGACATTCTTAAAACAAGTCAAGGATATCAAATGAAACTAAATTCATTTAAATCTCGTACGTCTACCGTACTATACATTTACAACTACTCATGCTCAAGAGATAAGAAAGTTCCACATACCTCTTTGGTTCAATCCACTTGCTAAGTTCAATATGCCGTACGTAGTATGTCAACCTATAATGACCATAATACGTCTATTAACTTCTAGCTTCAAACGTGGAATATTCTAAGTGTAAAGTCACCAAATTCTACGGAAAATCGGACAACACTTTCTTTGTTTCTACGTACTTTTCCACCTTTTTCAAGGCCCGAATTCAATAACCAAATATGCCACATTTAAGGCTCAACAATGTAGCTAACAAAAGGGGATTACACGCCTAACAGGACGTGTAAAATTCTGTCCCACAATTGATATCAAACTAGTCCAAAAGACAATGTCATTCTCGGCAATTTGAGGTACAACAACACAAAGTCTTTTCCAATTCTTTTTCAATCCAAGTTGTTTAGTCTAACTTGTTATTTAGCCGCAATCGATTATAACAACTACAATCTTCAATTTGATAACATACGACGATTCTAACTATCGACTAAATTGTATTTCAATTTCAAATGGCTAACAAGGTCATTTCGGATTTAGGCTTCCAATATCCATAACACTTATAAATCTCCAATACATATATTTCATGCTTGCTAAAATGTATAACTACAACAATATGTAATCTTATAACACTTAAGAGAACAAGATTGTTACCTTGACAAGCCTTAATCCAACTTCAAGATTTTTAAGGTCGCTCCTTAGCAACTTAGCTCCTTTCCTTGACACTCCAATCCGCTACTTGAAGCCCTTAGAAGTTCACAAACAACTTCCCTTCAATTTCCAATCAAAACCTATGGAAGCGACTTAGGTTTTCACCTTGCGACTAATGCAAAAACGACACTTTTCCGGGATCTTTCTATTGAGATATCCTTACAATACCCTTAGGAACCTTGGTTTAAAGTATTGGGATTATTGAACCACAAACGAATTTTTTTCTTGTTGGATGGATATCAAACCCGAGAGCTTCAAGAACAAGCACAATATTTTCTTGAAATTTTCTAAGTTGGAAGACTTGTCTTGCTACTAGTATGCTTATATAATTAAATGGAGGGTCTAGATCAATACATTTGTGTGGTTTGGATGAAAGGGATTTAAATATCAAGCCAAGTGAGCTCTTTGACTTAGTCAATAATCTCAAGCTTGAGCTTGCAAGACTTGTTCATCCTAGCTTTGGTCAAATGACCATCTTGACTTTGTCTAAATCGTCCAAGACCATCCAAGGGGGGGGGGGGGGGGTGACACGTGTCACCCTCCCATTCGTCGCAATATTTCATTTTCCGACATTTCCATAATTCCGATAAATTTTTACTAGTCTCAAATATTAACGTTTTTGAGTTATTACGTACGTTCTTATAAACATGTCCTGAAATTACGGGGTGTAACATTTTATCTCATCAATTTTCATTTTAGCTTTTAAACTAGTCTGTGGTTTCACAGTTGTCGAAATGATCTCCCTGGCTTTGGCCTGTGCTGGCTGAATTGATGTGTCAGTCGTGCTTACTGCGAAGCACTTGTTGCTGGCCTGAGATTTGATGGTGAATTTAAATACCTTGAAGACCATCTCTTCCTCCTGGACTGTCACGACCCGACCCCGGGCCCGCGACTGGTGCCCTACCTGGGCACCCTATTCAGGTATACATCAGAGAATAGCAGCGGAACATACACGAAACTTATAAAATAAAAATAACGACAGATTAAACCACAGGTTAGCCGCTAAGGCTACCTTCCTGGACACATATACGTATACATAACAACAGCAGTTACATCCCTTTCTTTTTTTACAAACCGACCCACAACATGTGACTACAGACCTCTAAGAATTACAACTGCGGCGGGACAGGGCCCCGCCATACCCCTGAATGTACATAAGTCTACCACATCAGGGAAACCGTACCAAAAGACAAGCCTCCGGAGTGAAAGGGGCTTCTTTCCAAAAACTGAACAGAGATCCTAAGAGCAAGGATCACCAATCTGTGTACCTATCACCTGCGGGCATGAGCTGGCCCGAAGGTCGATAACAGTGCGAATATGGAACAGAAATAAAATGCAATAACCAAAATCATATCTGTATAAAAGAATGTCCTTTTAACTCCTGAAACCAATCATATATTAACCGTTCCTTTCCTTCTTTCGATAAGATTTACAACATATTCTTACATACTTACTTAAGAGTTTAATCCCGCCTTTTTCACATAACTTACATATCTTACATAACATAATCCGGCCCGCCTGTGGGGCTCGGTGTACTGTGGAATCATATAACATAATCCGGCCCGCCTGTGGGGCTCGGTGTACTGTGGAATCATATAACATAATCCGGCCCGCCTGTGGGGCTCGGTGTACTGTGGAATCATATAACATAATCCGGCCCGCCTGTGGGGCTCGGTGTACTGTGGAATCATATAACATAACCCGGCCCGCCTGTGGGGCTCGGTGTACTGTGGAATCATATAACATAACCCGGCCCGCCTGTGGGGCTCGGTGTAAGATGACGTAATCCGGCACATGTGAAGGCTCGGGGTAATATGGCGTGTCCGGCCTATGTGTAGGCTCGGTGTATCTCATAACGTAATCCGGCCTATTTGTAGGCTCGGTGTATTTCATAACGTAATCCGGCCTATTTGTAGGCTCGGTGTATTTCATAACGTAATCCGGCCTATTTGTAGGCTCGGTGTATTTCATAACGTAATCCGGCCTATTTGTAGGCTCGGTGTGATTTTCCTTACATAACATTTTCAAACCATCTTTTCACTTCTTCTTAAGTCGTCATAACAACTTCCCATAAAGCTATTATAACAACCTTTCATTTTAGAGAACTTAAGACACTTTTATTCTTACAACATTAGGAAAACTAGATCCAAAATACTACGTACATACATACTTAAAAAGAATCATAGAACTCCTTTCTTTTAAAGCTCAAGTCACATACTCTTTCTAAGCCATCTTCTTATCTTTTGAAATAAATCAAGCCATACTTTGTAAAATTAAGTCATTTCCACTTATAAAATCAAGGCTTATAGCCTTAACACCTCGTAGCATACACTCTTTCAAATCATGTCGCTTATACTTTAGAAATCAAGTCCCATAACTTGAAAAATAAAGTTTCATAATCCTTTAAAGAAAATCAAAGTTCATAGTCTTAAAACTTCATAACATACATTCTTTAAAGTCCACTTACTTATACTTGTAAAATCATGTCATCTACACTTTTAAAACCAATCCCCTTTTCACATATAAATTCAAGTCATTTTCAAACATAAAAATCAACTTACATACTTACTTTAAATAAATCAAGATACATCGCCCTTAAATCAAATCTCATAATTTCCTAACCATCCTTACCAACGTCTCCCATAAGACCTAGTAAGGACTTAGGACAATTTAAACATACTCTTAACTTAGATTCAACAATGTAAATACTTCTTAACTTCTAAGAGTAGAAGAAATCTTAAAATGTTGTCACATGGATATTTCATACGTAGGATCATGCCAAAGAAAGAAGAGGTTCACATACCTCGCGACGATTGTCGACAAGTAGCAAAATGCTCCAAAGTACTTCAACCTTGAGCTATTCCATTCTTCAAGTAGGATACGCTATACTTAGTACTTCAACCTATAATGGTCACCATACGTCCATTAACCTCTTATTTCAAACGTAGAATATCCTAGGTGCTAAGTCACTAAATTCTACGGAAAATCGGACAGCACCTCCTTTGTTTCTACTCACTTTGCCACCTTTTTCAAGGTCGAATACAATAACCAAACAGCCCCAATTGGCTCACAACAATATAAAAGGTAGTCCAATACAAATGAATAACCAAACTAATACAAACTACAAGTCCAAATTCGGCCACCTTGAGTTCAACAATACTAATTCTTATCCAATTTCCATTTCAATCCAACTTGGTAGCATAACATGATATCAAGTCGCATTTGATTAATATAACCATAATCTTCAAGTAAGTGACATGCGACGATTTCTAATAAACGACCAATTTGTAATACAACTTAACATGGCTTACATTACATTTCGGATTTCCAAGGCTACAATCAATCCATAATCTTTATAAACTTCAACACATATACTTCATGCTAGCAACATGCAAAGATAACAACAATAATACAAATAATCTTGTAACACTTTAAAAGACAAGATTATACCTTAACGATTCTTAATCCAATTCCAAATCCGAAGTCGCTCCTTAGTAGTTTAGAGCCTCTCCAAGACACTTCAATCCGCTCCTTGAGACCCTTAGAACCATACCAACAACTTTTCTTCAAACTTCCAATTCAAAACCTAGAAAGCCACTAGGTTTTCACTTTGCGACTAATACGAAAACTCTCTTTTTCCGGGATTTTCCTATTGAGATACACTTACTATACCCTTAGGTACCTTGGTTTAAAGTGGGGAGGTTATTGGTCAACAATAGAAAATTTTCTCTTCAAACCCTTAGCAAAACCGTGAGCCTCACTTAGCACAAGAACAAGATTTCAAAATATTTTCTAAGTGTTATGACAAGTCTTGCTACTAGTACTACTATATAGTTCAATGGAGGGTCAATATTTGCACATATGTGTGGTTAGGATGAAACTCTTTTAAATATCAAGACTTTGGTCCCATTGACTAAGTCAACATTGTCAAGCTCTCTACTTGCAAGACTTGGTCATCTAAACAATGGTCAAGTGACCCTTTTGCCCATGTAATTTTCGTCCAAGACATTATAAGGGGGGGTGACACATGTCGCCCTCCCATTCGTCCATATAATTCCGTAACCTTCGTGGGCCCCACAAAACGTAAAATTCCTCGGGTGGACCCCACAATAAATCAAAACCGTACAACCTAATTTCCATAATGATAAAACATTCCATAATCCTCAATTAATGCATTTTGAGAACCTAATTCTCACCAACGAACATTTTTCCTTTCCGATGTTCGGAAGATTTTCCGTCGGAAAAACAATTCTTCCTTCGTACCATTTTCAAGTCTTGTGTTCCTTACTTACATTCTCTTAAACATGTCTTGGAGTTACGGGGTGTAACATGGACCCTCAATCTCAGTTCTCCTTTCTCTACATCAATTAAAACTCTCCCCGTTGCAAGGAAGGGTCTCCCCAAAAAGATGGGTATTTCATCATCTTCCTTCATGTCCAGAATAAAAAAGTCTGCTGGGAAGAAGAACTTCTCCACCTTGACAAGAACATATTCTATTATGCCTCTGGGGTGCACTACAGTTCGGTCGGCCAACTGCAAATTGACTGTGGTTGGTTTAGCTTCACCCAAACCCAATCTCTTGAAGACAGACAGAGGCATGAGATTGATACTGGCCCCTAGATCACACAACGCCTTGTTTCATGTCACCTTACCAATAGTGCAGGCAAGGTTAAGCTTCCTGGATCCTTCAACTTAGGAGGCGGTTTCTTTTGCATGATAGCACTGCATTCCTCTGTCAATGATACTGTCTCATAATCCGCTAGCCTCCTCTTTTCCCCAAGTATCTCCTTCATGAATTTGAAGTATGCGGACATCTGTTCTAGTGCCTCAATGAAGGGGATATTTATGTGCAACTTCTTAAACACCTCCAAGAATTTAGAGAATTGCTTGTCAATTTCCTTCTTTTGTAACCTCTGAGGGTAAGGGATTCTATCAACGTATTCCCTCAAAGGTGTTGATGGAGCTTTCTCAACTGTAGGGCGGTCCTCAGTGATCCCCTCCTTCTCTACCTCAACTACTTTCTCAACCTCTTTCTCACGAACCACTGCGGGTTGGGGAGAAACCTGCTCCAACTGCTTTCCACTCCTCAACAACACTGCCTGACATTGCTCTCTAGGATTTACCTCTGTATTGCTTGGGAGAGTGCCCTTTGGTTGCCATGTTTTCCAGTTGTCCAACCTGCATTTCCAGGTTCCTGAGAGCGAGCCTGGTTTCATATATGAACTGATTATGCGAATTAGTGAGTGTAAGCAATACAACTTTCAGTTCATCAGTCTTCTTCTGTTGTGTAGGTGGTCTATACTGCTGGGATGAGGTAGCCTGATTCTGTGCCTGCTGGATCTGGTAACCACCTTGATATATTTGCTGCTGGGGTTGGTCGTTTCTCCACGAAAAGTTAAGGTAATTTCTCCACCCTGGATTGTACGTGTTGGAATTATAAGGCCTCTGAAAGTTCCCAAATGACTGCACCTGCTCCATTGACACATTTTTGGGGTCAACTATTGTGCATCTATCAAAAGGGTGTGGCCCACCACAAATCTCACAATTTACTGGCATCTGGACTGCATTCACAGACATGGTGTTCTGCTGCAGTTGCTTCGTCAGAAGGGCCACATGTGCATTCAAGGCAGTGATGGCATCTATTTCATGTATGCCCATAGTTTTCCTGTTGTTTACTGACATGTCATCCGCCCCTTGATGATTGTTGGCAGCCATATCTTCCAGTAACTCATGTGCCTCATTGACACTCTTTCTCATGAAAGCACCCCCTGCTGCAGCATCAATGATGGTACGAGTAGTACCACTCAGCCCATTATAAAAAATGTTGACTAACATCCACTTCTCAATTCCATGATGTTGGCATTTCCTTTGCAAGTCCTTAAATCATTCCCATGCATCATAGAGCGACTCACCATCCACCTATCCACCTGATAAAAGTTGTTCAGCTCTCCCCTTAACTTTGCTGCTTTGGAAGGAGGGAAGAACTTTGGTAGAAACTTCTGTGCAGGTCCTGCCAGGTAGTGACGGAGTTGACAGGTAGTGAGTTCAACCAGTTTTTGGCTCTGTCCCTTAGTAAGAACGGGAAAACCCTCAATCTAATGGCATCGTCAGTAACGTTATTTTATTTGAAAGTGGCACACAGCTCCAGAAAGTTTGCAATGTGCATGTGGGGATCTTCAGATGATAGTCCCCCAAATTGTACTGTGTTCTGGACCATGATCAGGATGGCTGGCTTGATCTCAAAGTTGTTGGCCGCTATAGCTGGGAGCCTGATGCATGTATGTGCACCAGTAACCGTAGACAGAACATAATCTCACAAGCTCATTTCTGCAGGTGGTGGGACTTGTCCCATGGCAGCCGGTACCTCATTATTCAACACCTCCTCAAGTACCCCGTTGTTGTTATTCTGCTGATTTTCCATGGCTAGAAAATCATCAATTATTTTCTCTCACCTGTTTTGCTTGCACAGTTTTTCGATTTCAGGGTTGAAGGGAACAAGTGTATTTGCTCCTCTCCTTCTTCGCATACACTAGATTCCTGAAACAGATCAAAATCAACAAACGAATCAAGGCACACAGTTCTAACAGTAAAAATAAAAATAAAAATAAAATAAAAATAAATCCAAAGTAGAAATAAAAATACATGATTCGATATTAGATGT
Source organism: Przewalskia tangutica (assembly GCA_029844215.1). Taxonomy (NCBI): domain Eukaryota; kingdom Viridiplantae; phylum Streptophyta; class Magnoliopsida; order Solanales; family Solanaceae; genus Przewalskia; species Przewalskia tangutica. The sequence goes on along the minus strand of CM056718.1, from coordinate 133,657,884 downwards.
ACGTCAGTCCCCGGCAACGGCGCCAAAAACTTGTTAGCGATATTTCGACTGCTCACGTAAGCGTATGCATCGTCACAAGTAATATAGTCTGTAAGACCGAATATCGTCCACATAGACTGGTTTCTAAGTACCGTTCATCTATTTTATGTTATCTATTTGGCAATCGATATTTGATTGAGATTTTTATTTAACTACTAGAATAATTGTAGATTTAAACCAATAAAGTTGTAATTAGTTATGAATGAATTAGGGCTTCCAAAATCCTCGACTATCCACTTTATTCAATCCTTAATGCGACTGGAATGATTCTTCTTTGTTAAGATAGTGGTTAACTAGACTGTCTTATATTTTGGTTAGGACATATAATCACTCAACCCAGTGCAGAACCCTTCTACCACATAGGATGATTAATAACAGTAACCTATAATGCTACACAAGTATCGGGGTACTTTCGTCTGCGATTTTAACATATGTCTAGTCAATTACAGCATATCTAAATCTCTTTTTTCGGCTTTTGATTCGAAATCATATAGGTTATGATAATTAGTGATCAATTAATTATCAAACATTCATACCAAATATTGACTAAATCTTAATCAAGTGAAGAAGAAATCAAACTACTATATTAATTCATGAATAAAAGTTTCAAGTGATTCATAAGGAAAACCCTAATAGAGTGTTTAGCTACTAGTCATAGTCACACTAAGAACTAACACAATATCCATACATAAACTGAATTAAAAACGAAAGAAAGAAAATTACGTAGAACAACGTCTCCAATTGTAACTCCAAATTCGCCTTGTGTTGTGTTGTGTTGTGTTGTGTTGTAGAATGACCAACTTCCCTCATAGAATTAATCCCTAGGGCTTAAATATCCTCTAATTTTCGTGCCCTATGGACCAATCTGCCCTTAGCCAATTTGCCTTCGGAACTGAAATTTCTCGTGTCGGCACTGCAGTTCTGCATACCGGCACCGCGGTGCCGAAACTCTTGTAGCTTCTCAGCACAAATGGCACCACGGTACTTCCTGATGGCACCGCGGTAATGAAAGTCCTGTGGCTCCTCGGTAAATATGGCACCGCGGTTTTGCATAGTGGCACCGCAGTGCTGTCTTCATTCGCTCTGAGTTGTCAACTTTCGTCCTTTTCACCTCGGGAGCACCTTTACTTCCCAGTTCTCGTTCCTTTTTGCCATTTTGTCTTTTTGCACCGCTGTGACTCAAAAGAAAGAAAAACAAACCTACTACTATACTAAACACAACAAAATGAGTAAAATACCAACTAAAAATAACTCAAAAGCCTTATACAAATTACGCCTAACAGCAAATCTTGATGACTTCAACTCTCAGTCTGGATATACCTTCATTTTCAATGGTGGAGTAGTGAGTTGGAAAAGTTCCAAGCAAGCAATAACTACTGATTCAACAACTGAAGTCGAGTATAATTGTCACGACCCGACCCGACGGGCCGCGACTGGTGCCCTACCTGGCACCCTTATACTAACCTGTCACATATAATCAGACGAATATCAAGGACAATATAGAAAATCTGTAATGAACCTGTCTCCTTAGGCGTCACAACTAATCATCATAAAAAAATAGGCAAGCCGACAAGGCTGTCACTATATACGGGAACATCCCAAAATGAAATACAATAGCATGGCTGTCCAAAACGCGTCTATAATCCACACATGTCTAACCCACACATGACTACAGACCTCTAAGAGAATAACAGTGAATTTTAACGGGACAGGGCCCCGCCGTACCCCTGACTAGCACGAATATGCATAAGTCTATATCATAGGATCCGTACCAAAATGACTAAGCTCCGGAACAATGGATCTCTCCAAACAACTGAGCAGAATCCTGGACTAGAGGACCACCAAACTGAGTATATGTACCTGCGGGTGTGAAAAGCAGCCCCCCCGAGGAAAGGGGGTTAGTACGAAATAATGTACTGAGTATATAAAACATGAAATACTGTAAAGATGATCATAACTGGCCAAAAGATAACCTGAGACAAGTATAATAATCAAAGATATCAATGCAACTGTGTCTTATGAAATGAGAGTCATACATGTCCATATAATACACCCGTGGATGCCAGTCCACATATCGCACCCGACCCATTCTGGGACTCGGTGAAATCATATAATATGTACACATAAGTCATATCCGTGGATGTCTGTCCACATAAAATCATCATATCCTTGGATGCCTGTCCACATAAAATCATCATATTCGTGGATGCCTGTCCACATATATCATCATATATATACATGTCCGGCCCTCTAGTGAGGGACTCGGTGAACAATGCAAAGAACTGCGCACGAACATTTCCAGCCCGGGATTCGGTGAAATGATATAATCACATTAGCACGAGTAGATTATCATGAGCAACCATATACAATTTAAATCATCGTTTGACTCTCAATAGAATAAATAGAATGAACTATCACTGTAAAATCAAAGGCAACTATCATATCAAATATCACTAGGAATTAGGATTCAATGGAATTACGTACGTCCGCCGTACGCTCCTTTTATGTAAATCATGCCAAAAGAAAGAAGGGATAGTTTCACATACCTTATTGTCGAATTAACCAACTCAATAATTAAAGTTCGTCTCAATTAGCACTTCAACCTATAACAATAATAACATGTCATTCAACTCTATGATTACTAGTATACTTTATATGTATCGAATGATGACTCTCTTGTTATATAAATTTGGGCAGCACTTCCCCTACTTATACACACATCCACAACTCACAAAAAAGGTCAACAACATCAATAATAAGACACGTCTAAAGGTCATAACCAAATCAGTCTCATATACTCCATAAACGTCATCGTTATACATTCTTTCCCTTTACATTCATGGACTAAAATAACCACAACAACCAAGGTGATTAATACACCTATTTCTCACGTTAATCCATCCCCTTTAACCATATTAAAACATCCCCTAAAAACAATCCATATTCCAGTAACAACGAGAGATATTCCAACAACAACGAAAGTGCAATTTTTAACCTTTTCATACCTTAATTCCTTTAGGACATATGTTAGAAACAACCACAATGTACATGCATATTCATAACTAAATTTCCATCATTTTAACTAAACGAAACAACCCCTAAATTCGACACAACAATACCCAACAATTCCATACACGTCTCGGCCCACAATCATAATTCCATAACTCTCCTCATAATTCCTTAAAATTCAATTTCATATTTCAACACTTTCATGTAAACAACTACAACTTTAAATATCAAGATTTCCTTCAATTTTAACATGCAACCAATGACAATGATAACAACAACAACAATCAAACCCAATGTATACAAAACAGCCCCAAATCGATAAACAACAATTTCAATCGGCTCAACTACACACCAATACAATCACATACATTTTCTTATTTCCAATTCTTCTTAATACAAGTTCAACTCTTAACTACAACATCATTTAACTTCCAATTACTCTATAAGAAGAAGAAATCTTACCTTACTTAGCCAAAACAGTCCCAAATCGGCCACTGCACCATTTTTTCTCCATTTCACCATTCCTTCAACTTTCAATGGCATTCATGCATCCTTTACAAGTTTAAAACTATCTTACTTACATGTTTTTCTTCCAAATAGCTCATCTCCATTTCTTAAAGTTTCTGGACAGATTCGGTCCAGTCACATTGCCGAAACAGTGGTGGTGGTGAGTCTACCATGGCTTAAAACTTAGTAGAGGAACTTTATCTTGGAAGGGGAGGTGATTTGATCTCTAACTTAGCTATGGAAGTGGTGAAAAATTATGTTTGGAGGGAGAGAGAATGGAGGATAAGGGAAGAGGGTAGTGTTCGAAATTAAGGGGGAGACATGGGATTATGTGGACTGAAAAGGGATATAAGCCTATGCATGTTGGTGCCTTTGCCACTTGGAGGGCACAAGGTGCCACTTGTCTTGCCCACTAGTCCCCACTTATCATCCTTTCCACTAAAATTAATCTCACACTTAGCTAAAATTCTGAAAATTTCGAAATGGCCTCATATTCTCAATGTCAAGATTTTGTTTTACACGACATAGTCCTTAATTCCATTGGGAAAATTCAATCACTAGTATTAATTCTCATCGTCGCATTTGTTGTATCCAAAATTATTCCGTATTAGCATATGTAAATATACTTTTCTTCCAACACTCAAATCTTATTTTCTTAATTACTTTCTCAATTTATTGCCCTAAAATTACGAGGTGTAACATATTTCCCCCTTAGAAACATTCGTCCTCGAATGTTCATAATAGGTCTCATGCTATAAAAATTTCGACATAGTCCCCTCTATAACTATACCTATCAACCTATATTCAGAAAATTCAAAGATGCCTCACAGGGTCACAATATATCACATATATTATTTACCAATCAACATAGTCAAGTAAGGAATTTCACTAGCTTGAACTAATTCTAGGCAACTAACGTAACCTCATACTTACAGTACCTAAGCTTTGTAATATTGCAGTACTAGGTAGTCTTCTACAATTCTATCGTCACACTAATTCATCTGAACAGGAATAGATTTTCATGGATTAATTTAGATTATTATCTAGAACTGAAAGCACACATCAATCTATGTTTACTTAATAGACTCAAGTTTAGGCCAATTACATGTACAATTCTACATATAAAATACACACATAGTGATCGCCTTTTAAATTCTAGTATTCAGTAATCTTGTGTGAAGCTGTCATTATTTAGTCAACTGCTTAAACAGGAAGTTAATAGGTTAATGAATTCTTGCCTAGGTCTGTAGTACATCTTATACATTCTTCAGTTTCAAAGAGTACGCAAAGAATATGAAGAGTTCTGACATCTAGTTTAGAGTCATATAAGTATTCATAGTTATTAGAGCAATAACCAAATTAGTACAAATAATCATGCTTCAACTATTTTATTGTCCTGTGACTGGTTTAAATCAAGTTCCCAAGTTTCTTCTAACTTCATAGTCTTATAATTAGTGTTTGAACCATCTAACATAAAATGAGGTTTAGACAACATAGGGATTTAGACCAAAAAAAAACAAGCATACCAATGGCACAAGGCAACTTGCCCAATATATGTACATAAGATGATAGATACAACTCCTAAGTTCCTCCAACATCCCTGTTAAGGTTACTTCTATAGCATATCTAATTCCAGCCCCTCATTTAATTTCAATAGATATACAAAACAAATATCATATAGGAAAACCAAAACAGTAAACCAACATGCTCTATACCAGAATTCAAATCTCTAAATTAGGGTAACACACTTAAATAGGAAACTGCAATAACCATACCATCCACAAATAAACCAAGTATTAAAACTAGGTTGGTCACCTCCCAAGAACACATGTGATATTTAAACCAAGGTATTACCAGAAATATACCACAAAACACCTACCATATATCATGCTATCACAGACATATAGATTACTCTTCCATGTTCGTACTTGAGTCTAGTTTATAGGTCTTATATGATTAAAGGAAATACTTAAAGTGGTCTAAGGGTCATGCATCTTTATTAATATTATAACCAAGGATTCAGATCACATCCCAGTTGGCCAAGTATCATTTCATATGCTCTTGAGTAGTTATTGAAACTTAGTCAAGTCATACATCACTAGAAACATGCATACGAGTAATTGTCTAGATCTCTACATAACCCAGACACCTTATGCGTGACTTAAATCACATGAAGTGTTAATGGCTAAGGTACAACAACCTCTAAGCCTCAAAATTGTCTTAAAAAAATGTAACTCATTTCAACTTAAAATGCAGCACAACCTAAGGATACACCTCTCCTATATTATGCTAACATTCTTAACACTTACACAAAATATGCATTTTAAACTACAAGCTCAACTTGTATAGGTCAAACATATACATGTCTAGAGTGTTATCAGCGTGTGTGAGATAAAGGTCCTTTGACTTGAGGTAAATACGCACTTTGTTCACAGAATAATGTACTTTGACCATGTCCTAAGCTTAAATTCCTTATAGGATAAAATACGGCTTATATTGGGTGCATTACGATGTAAACTAAGGTGGTATTTGAGACAAGAATATGATTCATTCCTCGATTGGATATTCGAGAGAACACTTAGCTTCTCAGTGATATTAGGTCGACCAAGTCATTAGCCAATGCAAAAGACATATTTAGAATATGGTCTAGTTGTCGACTAATATATATGAGATAAAGTGATCAAACCATTTGGATAGACACATGGCAAATCCTAAGCTTGGCCGAGTGTGTCGCGAATGAAATGAATTTATCATCTCACATAAAGGTTATGTTTGCTGGATTCATGTAAACGTACTTCATATATTGAGTTCGTCGTATGACGCAGTTTAAGAGTTATGTATGGACCTTAATTGGATTGGTGTCGATATGTAAAGGCCTATAGGGTCACACTATGTCGATTGTATTTTCGATCTAAGGGTGTATTGAAAAAATATTAAATATTCGATTTGAAATCGAGATATTTAAATTGATAATAATTATGGGATAATTTCTATCTGATAATTATTTAATTAAGTCAAAATTGGATTTTAGATTTAATTAAACGTGTTGAATATATATTAATGAGATGGGATGTGAGGTGCCACGACGCCTATCGGACTGAGCCGCGATGCCGGCCCAGCGGTGGGCCCAGTTAGACTGGCCCACTGCATCTCGATTTTTGGGTCAAGCTTGGAGCCCAACCCTAATTTAATTTGTAACTTAATCTCTCTTATATAAACATCACTACCCCATAAGTTTTAGTATGATTTAAAACATTATTATCAAGACTAATTGCAAATCATTTCCTGAACTTAGAGTTTAGAAAATAAATTCTCTCAAACTCTGTCAAGATTCCCTTGCTTTCTTGACAGAGGTATACATCGTAGCAAGGCGCTTGCAAATTGAAGGGACAACCGCGTGTAATCCTTAAGTAGAAATTCCAGATAACACAACCTGTAAGTGTTCATGTTTATATTTTACATTACAAATTTCAATTATCATATAACTATACTAGACATAATTGTTAGGCAAGAAAATAAAATTTAAATTTCCGTTGTGCACTATTCATATGTTTTGAACCTAACAAAACCCTACAAAATGAAATTGTGGGGCTTCATCCACACAATTATTATGTTAGGTCCATTCTAAGTACATTATGAAATTGAAACTTTTTATCAGTAATAATTCTAGGGGTGGTTAGAGGGACAGGACGGGATTTGGAGAGACGGGGTGGGTCGTCGTGATATGGACTTGGTGGGCCGGGATAGGGGGATGGGAAGAGGTACCGTCCCGTCCCACATCCCTCCAGTAGAGGGGACATGTTTTGGTCGGGTGGGGGGATTTGGGAGATTTTAATTTTTTTAGACACTTAATTTAAAAATATATATATATATATATATATATATATATTTATATATATATATATATATATATATATATATATATTACTGAAATAATTGAACAAGATAGTGAATAAAAACATCTCAATGTTATTTTTGTGTCTCTTATATTATTTAATAGAATTATGATTTCTTTATAATACAATTTCAAAATTGCAACATTGTTTAGTAGTTCAAAAGGTGCAAATCACATAGTAACATTGCCATTAAAAAATTACATATTCAACCATACTTTTTCTAATCTCCTCACAATCTCTTGAGGATATTCTGTTGGAATTGGAAGTTGTTGGTCAAATTATTCGACGTCGCTTCCTGCTCATTCGAATAAGATTTCGTTGTAGTTATAGTCATCTTTTCCGTTGATCTCTGGTTGACCGCACCTTATACGCTCCGCTCTAATCCAATATCTGAAAAAAACTACAATCTTCAAGCTATCTCCCGTCAATGAGTGTCTGTGCTCTCATAATTGAAACCTTCCAGCAGAAAAAGCGCTTTCAGAAGCTATTGATGATGTTTGAATATTCACCACATCTCATGCCATCTTTGATAGTGCCGAAAATGTATTCTCATTATCACTCTAGTATTTCAGCAAGTCTTCACGTCCATCTTCATTGACAATTGATTCGTACGGTACAACACCCTGCAAAACATAAACATCAAACTCACTAATTTGTGAATAACTTGAACCACTATACATTTTATTTATAATGTCTTGAATACTAGAAGCATAAATAACATGTCTTTTATTAGGTTGCAGTGAAGTAGAAGAGATGGTACAGAAGTCGGTTGATTATTTGTCCTTTGCTCTTGGTATATATATATTTGCATTCAGTGTGTATGCTAGACATAACTTTTTCTTTAGTTGGTTCTTCAGTTGGGTCTGTTGGAAGTATTTCTAAGCTTTCATAAATTGCTTGAACAACCTTTTTACAACCGCCTACTTTAATAGTATGATTTAATACAACACCAATAAATAAAAATAATGGGAATAGAAAAAAAAAATTAATTTTATAAACATTTTTTAATAGTTGGCGACAAATCCAAGGGCAGGTACCACGGTGTATGTTATTCGCAGACGACATAGTCCTGATTGATGAGACTCGCAGCGGACTGAATGTTAAACTAGAGGTTTGGAGACAGACTCTGGAGTCTAAAGGGTTCAAGTTGAGTAGGACCAAGACAAAATATTTGGAGTGCAAGTTCAGCAACGGGAGCGATCCTGAGACAGGCGTAGAGGTGTGACTTGGTACTCAGGTCATTCCGAAGAAATGAAGCTTCAAATACCTAGGGTTTATTATCCAAGGGAATGGAGAGATTGATGACGATGTCACACATCGTGTTGGGGCATGGTGGATGAAATGGAGGCTCGCATCTGGAGTTTTGTGTGACAAAAAAGTGTCAACTAAACTTAAAGACAAGTTCTATAGGGCGGTGGTTAGACCAACTATGTTGTATGGGTCAGAGTGTTGGCCAGTCAAGACTTCACACATACAAAAGATGAGAGTAGTGGAGATGAGGATGCTGAGATGGATGTGTGGGCATACAAGAAGAGATATGATTAGAAATGATGATATCCGGGATAAAGTGGGAGTGACTTTGGTGGAGGATAAGATGCGGGAAGTGAGGTTGAGATGGTTCGGGCATGTGCATAGGAGAGACACAGATGCCCCAGTGCGGAGGTGTAGAGGTTGTCTATGGACGGGTTCAGGAGGGGTAGAGGTAGGCCAAAGAAGTATTGGAGAGAGGTGATTAGACGGGATATGGCCCAGGTGCAACTTACTGAGGACATGACCTTAGATAGGGGGTTGTGGAGGACACATATTATGGTAGAAGGGTAGTAGGTAGTCGAGCGTAGTCCTCTTTACGTTTACAAAATGATAGTGTAGTATTATTACTATAGGCTCGATTAGCTTGTCACACTTATAGGCGCATTATTGCTCTATTGTACTCTGTAGTTTGATTTCTGCTGATGTGTGTTCTTTAGTGTAATTATTCGTCTTATTTAGTTGTGTTAGTTACTGCTTCCTGTTAGCTACTGCTTTCTTTTTGGTAGAATTCCCTACCATTGTGTATTTGATTTTACTATCTGATGTCCAAAATGCTTTAGTTTCTCGTCTGAGTTTGATCGTTTACTTTGTTTTGTTTTGCTTTGCTTGCTTTTCCTGATTATTCTTTGTCTTGAGCCGAGGGTGTCCCGAAAACAGCCGCTCTACCTACCAAGGTGAAGGTGAGGTCAGTATACATTCTACCCTCTCCAGACCCCACATTGTTGGATTTTCACTGGGTATGTTGTTGTTGTTGTTGTTGTTGTTTTTAATAGTTGGCGCGTAAGTTGGTTTTTGCATATATTTATTATGTAACAAAAATATTAGAGCTATATAAAATAACATAGATGAAATTGTATGATAATAAATTTCAGAAAATTCATTAGTAGCTAGAATTTTTTTTTCTAAAAATACAATAAGTTCCAAAATTTTATCCCAACCATCATCTATAAGTCTGTTGGATTTTGATTATGAGCGTTAAATAATAAAGTTATAGGTCTTTTATACTCGTGAGCAATAAGTAATTGTTCATACAAATAATTTCACCTAATCGCAACTTCTTCTGGGTTTTTTCTATAAGGTAATCCACAATCCTGACAAGTTTTTTTATAATCTTTTCGTCTTTGTATTTTATTACCTTTTAAAATAAAGTTTATAACAAATTGTACTTTATCAAGGATGTCTTTAAAATGTTTTAGGCCATCTTTTACCACTAAGTCATAAATATGACATGCACATCTAATATGAAAAATATGGGGAAAAGATGGAGTAAATCAAGTTTTTAAAAGGTTTACAACATAATCATTAGAAGAAGCATTATCGAATGTAATAGTCATAATTTTATCAGTAATTCCATAATATTCACTAATTTCATGACTAGTTTTTGAAATAAAAACTCCAGTGTGCCTTTCATGAATATATCTATATGCTAATATACATTTTTGCATAGATCAATTCTGATCTATCCAATGACATATAAAGGTTAAATAATTATTAAAGTTAGTACTACGGCCTATCTAAGTGATAGTCATTTTGCCATTAAAATGATACAATGCATAACATAAATATTATTGATATTCATGAGCAAATTTAAAAACATATCTCTAACAGTTGATCTAGGAAAATCGTTAAAAGCAGGATTATATATTTCTCGAATGTAATGAATAAAACCAGGAGAGGAAGGAAATTAAAAAGGCAAACTCTCCACATCAACTAATTTTTCTATATTTTCCATATCTCCGTGTGTATCATATTTAGGACCTATAACTCCCCCGTTATCGGGTTAATTCAACCATGTACTTGGTCGGGGACACTATGTGAACCTTGTCCTGACTCAGAAGGCATTTGCACACCCGATTTTCAGCCAAGTATTGATTATATATTGCTTTGTGAGAGTTTTCTACATGTTTCATTAAACCTCCCGTCCCACCTTAATCTTTTCCAGTTTTAAATTTATAAACTTTGCCACAAATTTTACAAATAGCTAGTTGATTAGGAATGCCCCTATCAAAATAATCTCATGCATGCGATTTTAATTTTCGTTGTCTTTGTCCTCGACTCATACTAGGGGAAATAGGAGGCATTCCAATTTCAGTTTCAGACTGAGACTCAGTCTGAGCCTAAGGTGGAAGTGCACTAGTGAGTGTGTTATCTAAATTATCTTCTAATTCATTTTCTAAATTAAAGTCTGGTTCAGATGCAGAATATACCTCATGATCTAATGGTATCTTAATATTAATATTAAAAAAATCAGTTTCATCTACATGAGTTTAATCATCATAATTAGAATCACTAGAAGATGCAGCAGAAAAAACGTCCAATTCATTCCATTATAATTATGTAAATAAATAATTAAAGTTAATGAAATTAAGTAAGATAATTAAAATTAAGTAACAATAATAATTTAAAGAAGGAACAAAGAAATGAAGGTACCAAATGCCGACGTAACGTCGACGTGTAATCGATGTTGAAATTGAAACTTTGCTCGATGATCCTCAAGCTAGTTGCCAACTTTACTCTCAATTTTTTTTAACTTTGATAGAAATTAGCAAATAAAATATAATATTTAGTGTGCAATGTAGACTTTTAGAGAGAGAGAGAGAGAGAGATGATAGGATGATTTGTGAGAAAAATAAAGAGAAAAATGAGGTGGTTAAAATGTAAATATACTAACGTAGGGGTTAAAATAAATATTAAGGGGCTTAGGGGGTTTATGGGGTGTGGGGAATGGTTGTTGTTAGCCGTTGCCCAAAGGCTAAAATCAAAATTTGGCCGTTGTGCAACTACTATTTATGCAAAGAGGGGAGACGGGAGGCGGAGCAGGCGGGGATCGGGACGAGCCCTAGTACCGTCCCGAGTTCGATCCCCTATATCAACGGTGGACATCCCAATTTTCTTTGGGGGCCGAGGCGGGTTGCGGGACAGGCCGGGGAGGGATCAGGTCGTCCTGGCCCACTGGACACCCTTAAATAATTCCCTTTTACTATTAGATTTGAACAAGTACCACTTTCAGGTTCATCACATCTTGTGATATAAATAAATTTATCTCTGTATTAATGATTAGTTTTTGCAATAATCATTAATTATTGCAAGTGATTTGCACAATCGTCATTTGGAAAATTAAAGAATGACTTGTAAACACGTGCTACCTAACTTACATGCTTTAATTATTGCAGCACTTGGCATAATCATCTAATTAATCCGAATATCTAGTCGAATATTCCCGTTTCTCTTAAGAATATTCCAAGAAAAATTAGCCTAGTTAACTTTTATTTCCATATATAATATGGTATGGGAAACAAAGAGAGGTGAATGCAGTGATATTGAATTTGTAGTTTTTGATAGTAATATATTTCCGGTATATTCTGTAATTAATATTTTAGTGTAATTATATAAAGTAGATATCCTTATTTCATTAGGACTACTATTGTATACTCTATATATATTGAATTAATAAGAGAACTCTAATCAAGGAGATTTACACTATTACGGATTTGGGCCAAGCTTTCGGCTCGTTAAATATTCAGCAACCCGATAATGCGTGGTGTATGGATACAGGAGCTACGTCCCACCTCACTCACAACTCTGGTAATCTCCTTCAACTGCGTAATTTAAATATTCATCAATTTATTATGGTAAGAAATGGTCATCACATTCCAATTCAAGTGTATGGCCACACACAAACCCCACCACCTCACCCCCTTCTCCCTTAAACACGCCATCTATGCCCCTAACATCATCAAGATCTTAATCTCTATTAGAAAATTTACAACTGATAATTTCGTATCTATTGAATTTGACCTGTTTGATTTTTCTGTGAAGGCAAAATCCTAGTCTCTCGCCATTTCACATTTGATGAGAACATTTTCCCCCTTGCCAACATCCGCCAATTTCGAGTCACTGATTACGACTTTCTTAATGACCCGGATACCTCCCCTCTCCTTCATAATACACTGCCTTGGCTAAACACCATCCCATCGAACACCGCCCCACCCACAGCCTTAGTTACAGACCCCACTGCCATATCACCCATCGCGTCGCCCCCACCCACTGCCCCCGTTATGAACCACACCTCCCCGTCACCCATTCCGTAGCCTAGCCACCCGACACACTTCCCACCCATCCGACATCCCACTAGCCCAACCCATCACTGCCTAGTATTGTTAGTCCCGACACCACTAACAATGGTATACCAAACCAGTCCACTACTTCCCGTAACGTCACCCGAGCCCATTCCCCGAAGCCCCACCTACCGCCATACTACCCATGATCCAGCCTCTACTTACTGTATGGAAACTCGTGCACAACATGAGATTTTTAAACCAAAGGTCCAATTTAATTTGTCCACTCAAACCATCTCACCACTACCTAAAACCCCAATCTTAGCCAAGCTTGACCCAAATTAGAATGCGGTCATACGTGAGGAGTTTAATGTGCTTACTACACAACGCACTTGGGATCTTGTTCCGCGATCTGAGGGGGTGAATGTAATTCATTGTATGTGGCTATTTCATCACAAGTTCAAAGATAGTGGTGCACTTGAACGTCAAAGGCCAGACTTGTGGCATAGGGCAATAAGAGGGTGTTGATTGTGGTGAGACTTTTAGTCTTGTGGTTAAGCCAGCTACCATTCGCACGACATCATTGCTCTACTCAAGTTTGAATTTTTTATTACTGACTTGGGAAAGTTAAGTTATTTTTTGGAGATATCAGTGACCCGATCACCCTACGCCATGTTCCTATGTCACCGTAAGTATGCAAAAGAAATTGTCTACATGGCTAAAATGGCGAACTGCAGGATCATGCACACTCTTGTTGACTCTAAGTCAAAACTCAGTGCAGATGATGGGGATCCAGTCCTCGATCTCTCTCTTTATAGGAGTCTCGCTGGTGCTCTTCAATACCTTACACTCATCAGACCCGACATTGTCTATGTCGTACAATAGGTGTGCTTGTTCATGCATGCTCTATGAGAGTCTCACTTTACTGCTCTTAAGTGTATCATTCAGTACGTTAAGGGTACTATTGACTATGGGCTCCATCTCTGCCCCTCCGCACCAACTCGATTGTTATCCTACACGGACGTCGATTGGGCATGCTTTCCGGACACACATCATTTCACTTCCGAATATTGTGTGTTTTTAGGGGATAACATTATTTCGTGGTATGCAAAACGACAAGTCACACTCTCCCGTTCGAGTGCAGAAGCAGAATATAGAGGTGTTGTGAATGTCGTTGTCGAGCTGTGTTGGCTCCAAAACCTCCTTTTTGAGCTTCAGTGTCCCTTAAGTAAGATATCTTTGTCTATTGTGACAACATATCTGCCGTCTACTTATCTCATAACCCGGTTCAGTATCAGCGAACCAAACATATTGATATGGATATTCACTTTGTTCGTGAGAAGGTTGCCATGGGTCATGTTAGAGTGTTGCATGTTTCCTCTTCTTATCAGTACGTAGATATATTCACCAAGGGACTTCCTCGACATCTGTTTATAAACTTCACATCTAGTATCGGCGTTCGACCTCCTCCCGCTCCGACTGAGGGGGTGTGATAGTGAATATATTTCATATATTCACGGTATATTCTGTAATTAAAACTTTAATGTAATTATATAAAGTAGAGATCCTTATTCCATTAGAACTACTATTGTACACTCTATATATATTGAATTAATGAGAGAACTCAAATCAAGAAAATTTACACTATTCTATCATTTTGTACCAATAAGTATACAATATCTGCAATGATTAAATTGCAACACGATCGAACCTCTAACCTAAATATTGGGACGGCATTTGAAAAAGTTTTAAGAAAATGAGTTATGCAAAAAAGATATCAGTTTTCTCAAAATAAGAATAATGTTTTGTTTGACAAATTAAAATAACACAAATAAATGGAGTAATAGTTTGCAAATTGCAACTCAATCTTTGGATCCCCCCAACAAAACATTTAAGTTTCAGTATGAATAAATTTACGTCTGAATCTTATCTAGTAGTCTTTTCGAGAATTGTTGAGCCACCTTGGACTTCACAAATTTCTACATTTACTTAGTCCAAAATATTTATAATATATTAGTAAATCGAGTATACTATATTAAGAAGTTCGGTTATTGGTACGGAGGAGAGATACATTTTGGCATCATTAGCCAATCAATAAGCAAAATCCTAACAAACTTTCTGTTATGATAATTATGTGGCTATTTCATAATTATCTCAAATCATATATTATGTAATATCTTAATTTATTATAATTATAATTTTATTATAAATTAGTATAACTTAATTTAGGATGATTAGATAGTCTTCCTTAATGTTAGCATTGTATACTTGTATACATATATATTTGACTATGAGAATGAAATAAAGAAAGGAATCCATTTCCCTCATGGTATGAAGAGCCAAAAATATTTTGCCCTAAAAACTATTCCATCACCTCTCTTAGCCATTTTTTCTTCTCTTTTCTCTTGTTTTCTCGGCCAACTAAAAACAACCCTAATACTAAAATACTTCAATCCAAACCCTAGCAGACACTTAAGGTTCTCCAAGTTAATTCCACCAAACACAAAACACTATTCTCTTCTTCTTATGGATCTTGTTTTATTTGTAGCGTGGAGAAACTATGGCTGAAAAACAAAACTTTCATCCTGCTCTTGCGTAAATAACGTCAAGAACTTTATTTTCATAACACTTGAAATAAAAAAAAGGCAATACACCTCTTGGGCAGAATTGTTCAAAATTCATTACCGCGCTTATGAGGTAATAGACCATATCATCCCTTTCGAGTCATCATCGGACACCCCTGTAGTGGACAAAAAGTTATGGTCCCGTTTAGAAGCTATAGTCCTTCAATGGATTTATAACACTATATCAAATGATCTTTTACATACCATACTAGAGCCGAAATCTACGACTCAACATGTGTGGGAACATTTACAAAATATATTTCAAGATAACAAACTTTCTAGGACTATATATCTTGAACACCAATTTACTAATGTTAAATTAGATGATTTCTCCAACGTTTTGCCTATTGTCAATAATTGAAGGTACTCACAGACCAACAATCAAATGTTGGTTCGCCGGTAACAAATCAACTGTTGGTTCTTCAGTTGATTGTAGGGTTGAGACAATATGATGGAGTTGCTACATTCATTCAGCAGAGTAATCCATTGCCTCCTTTCTATGAGACCCATTCGAGGTTGATTCTCGAGGAAACACATAAAGCAAAACATGCATCATCTGGAGCAGCCACCGTCGGAACTGCTCTCATCTCCACCAATTCATTTTTCACGGATTTTCAGCCACAAAATTTGAGTTCAGGTGGAAATGGAAATCACAACAATAATGGTAAAAAACGGGGGTCAAACTGTAACAATAATGAAGGAAAAAATAATGGTGAAAAAGAATGAAGTAGGGGAGGTGTCCAACCAGTCCAGGCAGTGGCGGCTCAACCAGTCCGTCGGTAACCAATGGGGACAATACCCACCGTGGGTATGGAACCCATAGTGGACTGCCCCGCCATGCCCATGCCCAACTTCGTCATGGGCCAGGCTCTCATCTTCAAACCGACAACCCATAATTCTAGGTTCTCGTCCACAACATGCATTTGCAGCGCAGGCACCATCTTCTATAGGTTATGCTCCCACTGATATTGAAAAAGTCATGAACAACATGAATCTGAATGTTCTAGATAAGTCGTGGTATATGGACAAGGGCAACATCTCAGATGACGACATCTCAAGGTAATCTCTCGTCTTATTTAATATGAGTAGTAATAAAAATATTATTGTCGGGAGTGGATAGAAAATTCCAATTTGTGGTATTGGTAAGGTAAAATTACCCCCTCCACACCCACCATTATATTTGAAAAACGTCTTACATGTACCAAAACTGATTAAAAAATTTGATATATGTTCGACGTTTTACAATTGACAATAATGTTTCTGTGAATTTTTATCCGTTTGGCTTTTCGGTAAATGATTTTCAGACGGGGATTCCACTAATGAGATGTAATACCACGGAGGACTTGTATCCCATCACCACTGTTTCCAATAATCGCATGACCAAACCTTCAACCTTTGCAGCTATTTCTTCTATTATATGACACAATCGATTGGGACACCCAAAAGCGTCAGTTTTCAATAATCTTAGGCAAAATAAATTGTTTTCTTGTAATAAATTTTTTTGACTCTTCTGTTTGTCAAACTTGTGTATTTAGAAAACATGTTAAGCTTTCTTTTGCATCATCTACGTACCATACCCTTATGACATTTGATCTTTTGCATTATGATTTGTGAAACCACTGGTTTTGAGTTCTGCAGGTCATAAATATATGCTCATTTTAGATGATTATTCAAATTTTCTATGGGCATTTCCCTTAGGAAATTAATCCCAAACCTACACCATTTTAAAATAATTTAGTGTTTATCAAAACTCAATTTGACAAATCCATTAAATGTTTTCAATGTGACAATGGGGGGAATTCATAAATGCCAAATTTAATGATTTTTGTCACCAAAATGGGACGTCTTTGTGTATTTCATGTCCACGTACATCACCACAAAATGGAAAAGCCGAAAGAAAAATTTGAACAATTAACATTATCGTTCGCACTCTCTTGTGCATTCGTCCACACCACCAATATTTTGACACCATGCACTTCAAATGGCCACATATATTTTAAATATTATTCCTAGTAAACTACTTTCCAATGTGTCACCTACACAAATGTTGTACCACGATCTCCCATCATTTACACAATTGAGGGTTTTTGGGTGTTTGTGTTATCCTTTGTTTCCATCCACAACTATTATCAAACTTCATACCCGTTCCACTCCTTGTGTATTTTTGGAATACCCACAAAATCATAGAGGATATAAATATTTTAATATGACAAATGGGAAAATCATTATTTCTCGTCACGTTATTTTTTATGAGTCTACAATCCCGTTTGCTAAATCTTACGTGACATCCTCACCTTCATATGATTTTTAGACGACTGAATACATCCGATTTTCAATCACCATTTAAACACACAAAATGGTATGGGACCGGCCTAAACACCATTGCCTAACATTCCAGCCCAATCACAAAATGTGACTAGGACAGTGCGAGAAGAAGACATTACTACCTCACTTCCTTTGGTCTCGGCCCAGTCCATATTTAGTGGTGGCAGGCCCAATGAATGGAGTCTTCTACCCCCTGCTCTGGACGCTCACCCATCCCACTATTTTGGCCCAAAACCCCATGACCGGGACACTCACCCAACCGACTATTTTGGCCTAAACCCGATCAGCTACTCAGGCCACTAGCATACCCGACAACCCAACTCCCCAACCTCGAACCATTGAAATACGTGCAATGTATGTAATGTTTCACCCAAAACATCATTTTAACCTAACAACTTCAGTCCAACCGTCACTACTTTCAAAAATCCCAAAGCAGCCTTATCAAATCAGAATTGGAAAGTTGTCATGTTAGACAAATTTGTTGCTCTTATTAAAAGTAAGACGTGGAAATTAGTGCCACGTCCATCAAATGCAAAAATAAATCGGTCTATATGGGTCTTTTGTCATAAAAAAAATTTGATGGCTCGTTTGAGAGATACAAAGCTCGTCTTGTTGGTGATGGCATGTCTCAGCAAGTTGACATGGATTGTGGTGAAACATTCAGTCCAATAGTTAAGCCAATAACTATCAGGACTGTTCTTAGCATGTCACTGTCAAAGTCTTGGTCTATTCATTAGTTGGATGTCAAAAATGCATTCTTACATGGTCGTTTTCAAGAAATAGTATACATGCACCAGCCTTTGGGTTTCTGAGATTATACTCATCCGGACTATGTTTGACTTTTGAAAAAATCTTTATATGGTTTGAAACAAGCTCTCAAGGCATGGTATAACAGGTTTGCAGGATTTGTCTCCAAACTAGGTTTCTCTCACAACAAGTCGGATCAGTCTTTGTTCATTTATAGGAAGGGAAATGACATGTCATATATATTTCTATGTGTACATGACATTATTCTCACAGTGTTGATCGGTGTATTTTATATACACCTTTTGAGTCATTTTTAGTTAGTCTTTTTCCCATTTTTGTACAAATATATGTCGTGTTAGGATAGATTTTCTTTCTTTTGAGTCACAATGGTTTAAAGTGACACATTGGTGAGAAGGAGCGAAAAGAGGACAGAAACAGAGGTTCCAGAGCTCAAAAAAAGCTAAAAGATTGGCAAGGCGAGAAGCGAGCGGCGCGGCTGGACCATCGGCGATGTGAGCCCGCTGCGCCCAAGAAATAGACCAGCGAAGTTTGGCGCTGGCTGGCGTGGGAAATTTGACAAATCCGAATAGGATTGGGCCAAAGACAAAGAGGAAAAGGTTTTGCACATTTTTGAGGATATAAATAGAGCCTTTTAGGTCAGATTTGAAGGAGAACACACCTTACCATTCATCACAACATTAGATCAAGATTGAAGACTTATTTTTGAGTAATTTCTTGTTCTTTACTTTATTTCTTTCTAGTATATGTTGGATATTATTTTAGTTCTTGGCATGTCTATGGCTAGGAACTAACTTAATTTAGGGTTTTCCATGTCGAATCACTTGGACCTCGTTTTATGAATTAATGCAAGATTTTGGTTTCTTCTTATTATTGTTGAGATTTATTCAATAATTGTTTTGATTGCTTGGTAATTAATTGATCACTAATTATCATCACTTATATGTTTCTTTTTGTCGAAATCTCTATGAGCTGAATGATGTCACTCGAGTGTTGAGCTTTCAAAGGATTTTTCAAGACTCTAATCGAAATCCGAAAGGGGAGATTGTGAATATGCTATAGTTGAATAAACATAGGTTTAAATCGTGGACGAAAGTACCCCGATACTTGTGTAGCTTAATAGGTTATTGCTCTTTATCCTCCTTTGTAGTCAATCTTGTCATCGAAAGATAGAAGGGTTCTACATTGAGGTTGAGTGTTTATATTACCTTAACATGAGGATAAAATGGCTTAGTTAACCTGCTATCTCAACATAGAAGAAGAACCTTAATTATTTGCATTAACGAGTAAAGCGAGCGGATAGTTGAGGAGATTTGAAAACCCTATTTCCACCATATCTGAAGTAAAGTAAAATAATTTAGTTAGCATCTATAATCATAGCTATAAACAAATCATCAAATTATCGGTCACCAAATAGATCCTACAGAATAGAGGTTGGTAATTGGACACTAATCCCTGAGGACGATAACTCGATCTTCTAGACTATATTACTTGTCACGATACGTGCATTTGCGTTTAGCGTGTGTATAAGTCGCGTATCAAGTGTCATCTACATCAACACATCACGACCGACCGGGCCGGGATCGGTGCCTACACAGGAACCGCTACGGTATACATCGAGAAAATCGTAAACATACATGAAACTCATAACGTACATTAACAGGAAAATAAACAACAGACTACCTCCCTGGACATATATATATAAAGCCAAAAGCAGTTATATCCTTTTTCTTTACAAACTGATCCACAAGATATGACTACAGACCTCTAAGAATTTTGACATAATCACTGTGACGGGACAGGGCCCCGCCATACCCCTGAATATACATATTTACATCAACAGGGATCCATACCAAAAGATAAGCCTCCGGAGTAAATGAAGCCTTTTCCCAAAAACTGAACAGAGATCCTAAGAGCAAGGATCACGACTGTACCTAATACTGCGGGCATGAGCGCAGCCCGGAAAAGTCGATACAACAGTGCAGTATGAAACGGAAATAAGGTACAGTAAACAAATCATAAATGTACAATAAAATGACAGGGACAAGTATAAAAAGTAAATACCAGATCCTACCGTGCCATTACAACTCATGAACTTAATCACTTATTATTATCTTTTCCCATTTTTAATAAGAGTTATAATCAAATTCTTACATACATACTTAGGAAACACCATCAAGTTCATAAACACATAACTTACATAAGTCTGTCCATAAAGGTATACTGCCCGGCCCATTCTGGGACGCGATAAAGTCATATAGTCTGCCCATAAAGGTATACTGCCCGGCCCATTCTGGGATAGTCTGGCTATAAAGGTATACTGCCCGACCCATTCTAGGACGCGGTAAAGTCATATAGTCTGTCCATAAAGGTATACTGCCCGACCCATTCTGGGATGCGGTAAATTCATATAGTCTGCCCATAAAGGTATACTGCCCAGCCCATTCTGGGATGCGGTAATGTCATATAGTCTGCCCATAAAGGTATACTTCCCGGCCCATTCTGGGACGCGGTAAAGTCATATAGTCTGCCCATAAAGGTATACTGCCCGGCCCATTCTGGGACGCGGTAAGGTCACATAAGTCTGCCAATTTTTTCTAAGTGTTGGAAATGATCTAGTCTTGCACTACTAGTATAGATATATACTACATTCAAGGGCTTGGATTAAACCAAATGGATGGCTAGGATTGGGTCAATTATCTCAAGCCACACTCTTCTAGTTGACTTGGTCCATTCTTTTCATCCAACAAGCCCATGTGGAGGGTGACACGTGTCACCCTCCCATTGGTCTAAAATATTTCGTTTCCCAAAATTTTCATAATTGGTCAAAAGAACGGAAACCTCGTGGGCCCCACAAAAACGTAAAATTTCTCGGGTGGGCCCCACATATCCAACTCTGAAAATAAAATTTCATAATTTCGATAAATTCTAAAAGTCTTAAATAACAAATTTGAGAATCCAATTCTCCTTAAAGAACAATTTTCCTTCCCGGGGTTCGGAAGATTTTCCTTAGAAATTACAACTCTTTCTTTCGTTCAAATTTTTAAGTCCTGATTCCTTATGTACATTCTCTTTAACACATATCCTGGAATTACGGGGTGTAACATCCCCCCTCACCTTAGAAACATTCGTCCCCGAATGTTCTTTTGGGGTTCAATCTAAATGGATATCGCATAGCCCTTTTAACTTCCCCCCAACATAATCACATATGCCACACATGGCCCTAATACATCGCACATGCATATCCATCCATCCATCATAAGCCAAACGAGGAATCAAATCCAAAGTGTGCATCATCACTATTTACTCTCATTCATGGCCAAAAAGGATTCTCTTTTCGTACTTTTCTTTAGTCATAACTATAAGCACTTCAATTCTTTCAACCCTCGTTCTCTCATTTTCTTACTTATCGTATTCTTCTCATACTTCCAAACTTATTCTAGTACACGTACATAATCTCAATCATTGCTTCTGTTCTCAATTCCTTGGAGTTACTACATCCAACAATTTAGGGTCATTTTCGGCTCTCACGACCCGATTCCGGTGGAACGCGTCTACGAACTCATACAACGATTAACTAGGCTTGGGCCTTGCACCCTTGTGACCCTTCACATAGCGGGAATATCTTCAACTGACCACACTCCATTCCAGGCTACAGGTTGACCCGTAACAACCCATCCCCGACCCATAGTCGCATTTAATTCTCATTCTTGGTCCGAAATAAATCTTACTACCCGAGAAGGCCTTATACCTCTAAGGTCTCAGCGTTTACCAATATTCTAAGGTTCATAATTATTCCATGTTCCAAGCTTTCATTATCAGCCCCCACATACGGGAAATGTTGCTTCTCAAAATCTTAAAATCTTGTTGTCATAATCACAACAACTTTAATTACTCCATACCATTATTATCCACATAATCACTTAAGCGTACAACACAGCTCAATCTAACAACATGGTATGCTCTTAAATCAATAAAACATGACCTCTTTTAAGAGTCTATCACAATCTCAGACCGTTCATCATCTCCTAATTATCTCAAATTAGCACGTAAATCCTTGATGAGAATTTATTAAACTATTTCATACCTTCCCGTATCTATTTAGTCCTTACCAATTCTTGGTAATCTAGAATCATTCTAGGCAACACACATCCGACCCTCACACATAAATCCGTATAGATGTATGTCATTATACCTACTATACAACAATTACTACCAACCTGGATACGCAATCCACATCATCCTTCCTGGGTCACTGTTGTCTTTCTCATATCTGTAATCAACATAACACGTTAGGGAGAGACTACCCTAACGACACAGCTCTATCGCACGATCTCAGAGTGAGAGAAGGGAAACCAATCCTAAATGTCCTGCAGCCTCCTGGTTATAGATGTGGTGCACAACACACCGATAACCAAGACTCTACTAGACACAGTCTGTAGATACTTTCCGAGGACTAACTGCTCTGATACCACTTTTGTCACGACCCGATCACGGGCTCGCGACTGGTGCCCTACCTGGGCACCCTTACAGGTATACATCAGAGAAAATCAGCGGAACATACATGAAACTCATAACGTACATTAACAGGAAAAAAAACAGGTTAGCCGATAAGGCTACCTCCCTGGACATATATATATATAAAGCCAAAAGCAGTTACATTCTTTTTCTTTACAAACTGACCCACAAGATATGACTACAGACCTCTAAGAATTTTGACATAATCATTGTGACGGGACAGGGTCCCGCCATACCCCTGAATATATATAAATCTACATCAACAGGGATCCATACCAAAAGATAAGCCTCCGGAGTAAATGGAGTCTTTTCCCAAAAATTGAATAGAGATCCTAAGAGCAAGGATCACCAACCTGTGTACCTAATACCGCATGGGCATGAGCGCGGCCAGAAGTCGATCTAACAGTGCAAGTATGGAGCGGAAATAAGTCTGATAAACAAATCATAAGCATCTGATAGAATAGAATGGCAAGTATAAAAAGTAAATATCAGATCCTACCGTGTCATTACAACTCATGAACTTAATCACACATTATTATCTTTTCCCATTTTCAATAAGAGTTATAATCAAATTCTTACATACATACTTAGGAAACACCATCAAGTTCATAAACACATAACTTACGTATTTTGCATAACATAATCCGGCCCTTTATGGAGGGACGTCTCATTTTGGAGTTCACTTTGATTATCCATACGTGATAACGTAACCTGGCCCATTTGCGGAACACAGTGAATTCATGAAAAAAAGTCTTCCCACAAGGGTATACTGCCCGACCCATTCTGGGACGCGGTAAAGTCATATAGTCTGCCCATAAAGGTATACTGCCCGGCCCATTCTAGGACGCGATAAAGTCATATAGTCTGCCCATAAAGGTATCTTGCGGCCCGTTCGGGGCGCGATAAGTCACGTAAGTCTGCGCCCATAAAGGTATCTTGCGGCCCGTTACGGGGCCGATAAAAGTCATATAGTCGCCCATAAAGGTATCTTGCCGGCCCGTTCTAGGATGCGGTAAAGTCATATAGATGCGCCCGTAAAGGTATCTTGCCCGACCCGTTCGGGACGCGGTAAAGTCATATAGTCTGCCCATAAAGGTATCTTGCTGCCCATTACGGGGCGCGGTAAAAGTCATATAGTCTGCCCATAAGGTATCTTGCCGGCCCGTTCGGGGCGCGGTAAAGTCATATAGTCGCCCGTAAGGTATCTTTGCGGCCCGTTACGGGACGCGGTAAGGTCACATAAGTCTGCCAATTTTTTCTAAGTGTTGGAAATGATCTAGTCTTGCACTACTAGTATAGATATATACTACATTCAAGGGCTTGGATTAAACCAAATGAATGGCTAGGATTGGGTCAATTATCTCAAGCCACACTCTTCTAGTTGACTTGGTCCATTCTTTTCATCCAACAAGCCCATGTGGAGGGTGACACGTGTCACCCTCTCATTGGTCTAAAATATTTCGTTTCCCAAAATTTTCATAATTGGTCAAAATACCGAAAACCTCGTGGGCCCTACAAAAACGTAAAATTTCTCGGGTGGGCCCCACATATCCAACTCTGAAAATAAAATTCCATAATTTCGATAAATTCTAAAAGTCTTAAATAACAAATTTGAGAATCCAATTCTCCTTAACGAACAATTTTCCTTCCCGGGGTTCGAAAGATTTTCCTTAGAAATTACAACTTTTTCTTTCGTTCAAATTTTTAAGTCCTGATTCCTTACGTATATTATCTTTTAACATATCCTGGAATTACGGGGTGTAACAACTTCGCTTGTATATTATGTCCCTCCTTGCGACAGAGTTTGCCATGAATGACTTGGGTCTTTTAAATTATTTTCTAGGCATTGTTGTGGCTCAATATGTAGGTGGTCCATTTCTCAGTCAAAAGAAATATGCCTAGGAAATAATTGTAAAGGCCGAAATGTCCTCCTGCAAACCATTACATACTCCAGTTGATATAAAGGGGAAAATTGAGTAACTCTACAGGTACTCCATACAGTGTCCAACACATTACTGCAGCCTAAAAGGGGTCTTGCAGTATCTCACTTTCACGAGACCTGATATTTCCTATGCGATCCAGCAAGTTTGTTTACATATGCATGATCCGAATGAAGTGCATATGGGGGCCCTTAGAAGAATTATGTGGTATGTTCAGGGTACTATTCATTTTGGTTTGCATCTATATAAGTCCTCCATTTTGAGTCTCTCATCCTATACAGATGCAGATTGGGGTGGTTGCCCAGACACACGACATTCCATATTTGGATATTGTATATTCTTAGGGATAATCTAATTTTATGGTCGTCTAAATGACAACCCACGTTGTATCGGTCGAGCATTGAAGCAAAATACCGAGGGGTAGCCAATGTGGTTGCTGAAAAATATTAGTTCCTGTTAGGTAGATATTAGTACTATTTTAGAGTGTATTTTTGGGAGTCTTTTGTTTGTCTTTTAGTTTTTTGTGCAGTATCATGCGTGTTGTATTGTGTTTTTAGGTTTTAAGAGATTCATAAGGCAAATTCAAAGGAAATATGGAGTTATAGAGGACAAAAATACATAATTGGTCACAAGAGATAAGTCAAAGAAGCTCTGGGAAGCTAAGAAATCAGTTTAAACAAATTATGGACGAAGAACGCTGTAGAGCCGCGACGCTCAATGGAAGGAGCCGCGGCGGTGAAGGGTCGTGGCTGAGGAAGCAAGAGTCGCGGCGTTGCACTGGTAGAAAGTTTAGGAGTGAATTGGCGCCTCGGCGCCGACGAGGTCCAGGCAGCGAAAAACCTAAATTTAACAAGGGCAAAAAGGTCCATTATGGGGTTTTTCGATATATATGTTGGGGGAGGCGAATTTTAAAGATTATCTCACATTGGAGGCAAAGAACAAGAGAGCAAGAAGCAAATAGATACATTAATTGTTCAAGTTCTTGTCCTTTTCTTTATTTTAATTCAGTTTATGTTGGATATTAAGTTAATTAGTCTCGTTAGCATGTCTATGAGCTAATTACTTTTATTAGAATTTTTCGTTGAATCACTTGAAACTCTATTATGATTTAATGCATTGCTAGTGTTTCTTCTTCGTCTATTAAGATCTATTCAACTTGTTTTTATTGAATGATAATTAACATTAGTTTTCATTACCTATATGATTTTAAATCAAGTTCTGAAAAGTGAGATTTGAATATGCTATATTTGATTAGACGTAGGTTTAATCTTGAACGAGAATATCACGATTGCCTATGCAGCTTTTAAGGTTATTGATCTTAATCCTCTTATGTGATGGAATTTATCATAGAAATATAGAAAATTCTCACGAGTATTTATATGTGCTAACCGGAATATAGAACATCTCAGTTAACCTGCTATCTTAATAAGAAGAAGAATCGCTAGTCTTGCATTAATGAATGATATAATGGAAAGTTGATGATATTGGAAACCCTAATTGTCTTCATTACTGAATTAAACTTCGTGTGTTTTCACTACTAATTTATTCACGCAATCTATTTTAGTTTGTTAATTCTTTAGTGTAGAAATCACATCTTATATTCGTTTTCCAAATAGAAACTAAATATTAGCTAATTGGTAATTGATAAATCAGTCTCTGTGGACGATACTCGGTTTTACCAAAATTATTATAAATTGTGATACGTACACTTGTGTAGCATCTAGAAATATCGCAATAAGTTTTGGCACCGTTGCCGACGACTGAAGTATTATCAATATCAAAATAATTAATCTTATTTCTAATTTGGTTGTTCCTAGAACACATTTTACTTGATCTGTGTGCATTGCTTTTGATCAATTTTAGGTAGCTTTGATGTATGAAGCAGAAGAGGGGAAGACAACCTCGTTCCTCTTAATCCGGAGACTGAAAAAGCATGCAAGCAGAACCAAAAGAATTGTTGATTCAACCGCTATGGCAAATCAACAAGATAATGATGGGTTGAATGGAGGAGTACCAGCAGGGATGGTAGACCCAAATCAGAATCCTGTTATGAGTAGCTTACGTGACTATATATTGCCACCTATTACAGTAGTGCAAACATACATAAGGACACCAACTATGATGGCAAATAATTTCGAGATTAAGCCAGCAATCCTGCAGATGGTTCAGAACAAAGTTTAGTTTTGTGGGTTGCCCTAACAAGATCCACACATGTATTTGACAAATATTTTGGAGTTATGTGCTACCTTTATGTATAATGGTGTTACTGATGATGCCATTAGATTGAGGCTCTTCTCATTCTCACTCAGGGACCAAGCTAAAAGTTGGTTAAACTATATGCAAGCTAACTCTATCACTACATGGCAAGACCTGGCTCAAAAGTTTCTTGCAAAATTATTCCCTCCATCAAATGCCGCTAAACTAAGGGGAGAACTAAACAACTTCTATTAGTTGGAAGGAGAATCTCCGTATGATGCTTGGGAAAGATTCAAAGAGTTGCAAAGGAAGTGTCCTCATCATGGACTTGAGCAGTGGATGTTAGTCCATAATTTTTACAATGGTTTGTATGGTACTACTCGTACCATAATTGATGTTGCTATTGGGAGGACATTCATGAGCAAGAGTACTAATGAGGCGCATGAGCTGTTGGAAGATATGGCAACAAATAACCATCAGTGGTCCGATGAAAGATCCACCAACAACAAAAATGTGGCTGGAATACATGAGTTGGATGTTATCACTGCGTTGACTACTCAGGTTTCTTCTTTGACAAAACAATTATAGCAGAATATTATAGCATAAAATGTTGTTCAGACGTAGGTGGGATATGAAATTTGTGGGGGGACCACATAGTTTTGATCATTGCACATCAGTGGATCCCAACAATGTCCCAATAGATCAAGCACAAGTTTAGGCAGTTGGAAATTTTTAGAGATAATACAACAACCCATTTTCCAACACTTACAATTCTGGGTGGAGAAATCACCCTAATGTTTCATGGAGAAACATCCAGAACCAGCAGCAATAGTTCCAATAGCAATATCAACAGGGCAATCAACAATAACTCATGGCTCAAGCGTCATCGTCCCAGAAGCCCAGACCACAAGTTCAATAAGCTGATCCCAATGAATTGCAAACAACCTTGTTAATCCTCACCATTCCCAAACATAGATCATGACTAAAATGAGATCATATATCCGAAATTTGGAGACACAAGTGGTCCAGCTAGAAAATATGTTAAACACCAGATCGCAAGAGAATCTCCCTAGCAATACTATTGTAAATCCGAAGGAGCAGTGTCAGGCCATTACTTTGAGAAGTGGTAAATAAGTTGAGCAGTTTGCAGCTCAACCACATGTTGAAAAGAATAACGAATTGGGGGATACATATGGTTTAGTGAAAGAGGGAGTTATTGAAGATTATCTTATTACAGAAAAGGCACCACCAGCGGTTATTATGGAACCTCAAATAAGAATTCCATACCCTCAAAGACTTCGGAAAAAATCTCTTGATAAATAATTTTCCAAGTTTTTGGAAGTGTTTAAGAAGTTGCACATCAACATTTCCTTTATTGAGGCCCTAGAGCAAATGCCTAGTTACATAAAATTTATGAAGGATATTCCCTTTAAAAAGAGAAAGCTAGAAGATTATGAAACTGTGTCATTAACTGAGGAGTGCAGTGCTATTTTGCAAAAGAAGTTTCTCCAGAAGTTGAGAGATCCAGGGAGCTTTACTATTCCCTGCACTATCGGGAATGTTGAATGACAGCAGGCCTTGTGTGAGTATAAACTTGATGCCTCTTTCTATATTTCGTAGACTTGGTATGCGTGAAGATATGCCTACAACAGCGACCTTACAACTAGCATATTGTTCGATCAAGCATCCACGAGGTATCATTGAATATGTGCTAGTAAAAGTGGATAAGTTCATATTTCCTGTTGACTTCATTATTTTGGATATGGAAGAAGATGAAAATGTGTCCATCATCCTGGGGAGACCCTTCTTAGCTATAAGGCGACCACTTATAGATGTTCATTGGGAGAATTAAAACTCTGAGTTCAGGGAAAATAAGTGATTCTCAATGTATTCAGGGCAACAATCCATCCAAGAGAAAGTGACGACTACTTTTCCATTGAGGTTATTGAAAAAACTGTTTCTGAGACAAGATTTAATACTACTGATGCTTTTGAAGTAGCATTAACACAATGCGAGGAAGATGACATTGAAGACACTGAGCGTGTGGAATATGCCAAGTGTGTGAACTCCTATGAGCCCTTCTATATGAAGAAATATAAATATATGTGGAAGGAAAAAGAAAGAGGTTGTTATCCTCTTGAAATTTGTATGAAGAGGAAATATGTGTCCGACTAAATGACGTTAACGATAGCGCTATTGGAAGGTAACCCAACATTTTAATTGTGTTATTTTATTTGTTTTGTTTTGAACAATCTCATGGTCTTGTTATTTCTTGGTCTATGTTTTTTATGTTAGGAAAAATGTGAGCCAACTATAGGGGTGAAAAGGGCTGCGAGATGCTGAAATCAGAATCAAAAAACAAAATGCCCGAATATGAAGTAGCGTCGTGGCGCCGAGAATTTGAGTCGTGACGCTCTGAAGGCAGTGAGCAAAGAACGTGTTTGATGATTTAGCATCGTGGTGCCAGAACATTAGGGTCGCGATTCCTTGCAGGTAGAGACTAAAGGAAATTGTAGAGGAATTAGCGTCGCGATGCACATAAATTGAGTCGCAGCCCCTAAGCAACAGTGAAAAAAGGCTGAATTAGCGTCGCGGTGCTCTATCATAGGGCCGCGACATGTTTTAGAATAAAACTCTAGCCTCTCTTCCCATTCTCTCCCCAATTTCACAAATACCTCTTCTCATACTCCCTCTTCTCCGAAAATCCCCTCCCAAAATCCTCACAAATTCCATAAATTTTCCTCTCAAAACCCTGCAAACTCAATCCTTTATAAATTCATCCATAACATCTCAAAATCTTCATTATTTGGTGCAATACATCGTTATAAGAGGATCCCATCATAAGGTAAACATTGCATTCAAGTTTTCTTTTTGAAGTTTTTGTGTCTATTGTAAAAATTGGAAGAATTTGAAGTTTGGGGGTTGAAGTTTGTGGTAGATTGTGTTGTTGTAGAAAATTTGTGTTGGACTGAAAATTTGTACGGGAGGTGATAAAAATTGTTGATATTTGTGGGGTGTGGGTTGACATTGTTGTTTTTGAGATTGGGTATTGAATTGAGTTTGCTTGCTGGGAAATAGAGGAATTGAGGGAAAATTCTGCCAATTTGTTCTTAAAAAATGCCTACATGTTTGACATGGGTCCGAGAAAAGCTAGTTCCAGGGAATCCGCTTCTAGAACCTCCGTATCTGACTATGATGAAACTAAGTTTTCCAACAAGGCTGCCCAAGATAGGTATAACAAGCTATGTACTCGTTCTCTGGTACCATAAAGGAGATGAAATTCCAGACTTTGGCATACGAGGATGAAGTATATTAGGGTCATGATTGCTTCTAGAGGTTGGAGGGAATTTTTCAATCCTTATTTTACAAAGCCAAATACCTCCCTAGTCTACGAATTCTATGCCAACTATCCAAGAAGCAAGAAAATACTTGTTTCATACGAAGGAGAAGGGTACCAATTGGGGCTAAAGCTATAAACGCCATATATTGAGTTACCAATTTTCTAGATGAAGATGATGAGGAGGATGGATTTACCATTAGAACCGTTCAAAAATTGACTAGGTAGAGGTAGTTGAGACAGTAGGATGCCCACGGGCTCATTGCACATATACATATGACGCGCCCAAAGGCATCTTCTGCAGCCAATTCAACAAAGTTGACAAAGCTTGGCTCTACTTTGTGAGTGTCCTCCTAATTCCCTCTACACACTGCTCTGATATACCAGTGGATCATATTAAAATGGTTTATACTATCATAAAGGGATTTTTAATTGATGTGGGTTGAGCTGTCAGAAATAGCCTCAATTGGATATGCAAACTGAACACAATAGCAGTGTTAGGGCATGGATCGTTGATCACTGCACTATGTGTTTCCCATAGAGTGCCTGAGGTTAGCAATGATGTTAAAGGCAAAGTACAACAGCCTCTAACCCGAATAATGGTCAATGTATACCCAGACCCTACACCATCACATACACATGGAGAAGGCATCCTAACCCACCCAAAGAACCAACAGAGGGGGACGGATGACGAGAATGTAGCAGATGAAGTGGGTGATCCAGGACAGAGCAGCAATGAA
Source organism: Przewalskia tangutica (assembly GCA_029844215.1). NCBI lineage: Eukaryota > Viridiplantae > Streptophyta > Magnoliopsida > Solanales > Solanaceae > Przewalskia > Przewalskia tangutica. The sequence goes on along the minus strand of CM056718.1, from coordinate 133,626,400 downwards.
CCAATTTTTGCTCTTGACGGTCCTATTGATTTGCATACCCAAAGGACTCGTAATTAGTTGGATTACATCATCAGACAAAATTAATACATCATCTAGTCGCACCATGCTCAAAATCAAAATTTGAGAAACTACATGCAGCAGCGACATGATTATGAGATCCGCCACATCGACCAACTAAACTCTTTGATCAATCGTTGGTCAATGGGTGATGCCCCGAATGAGCCCTACTTTGGCTATCCTCCACAGTACCAGCCTTATCAGCCATCGCTGCCGCCACCACCATACTGAGATCACCATTGTTGTTTATGTAAGTCTTCATTTCCCTTGATTTTCTTTTTCACATTGGGGACAATGTGTTAACTAAGTTTGGGGGGAGACTTACTATTTTGTGTCAGTAATCGTTAATTATTTATGTTCAGTTATTTGTTTATGGTTAGTGTCTTTGTTTTAGTATCTGTGTTTGAGTGTCTTGTGTCAATAAATCAAGTTAATAGCCCATGAGATTGAGTGAACACATGGATAGAATTGGACGAACTTGATAGCCATGAAATATATAAATCTGTGTGCTTAAGTTGGATTGTTCTTGAGTTATTTTAATTATTAATAAGTATGAAAACTTGATCATGATTAGCGAATTTCTTGTATTTAAATATTGGTTTATGCATGATTGAATTCATGTTTAAGAAAAGATGGTGAAAAAATTCTAGAAATTGCTTGCTTGCTACTTGAGACGAAATCCTAGATGATGCATTCTTAGGAAGATGATTTAGGCCATCTTTGGAATGGTTGTGCCTTTCAAGACAACCTTGAATAATTAATCCCTAGTAACCCTATTTGAGCCTTAAGTAACCCTTCGTTGATTGACATCTATTCTGAGTCTACTTGAAACCATTTACTATTTTTCCTTCTCTTGAATTTTACCATAAACATATAAGTATATGATTTTTTTTTATGAAAAGGTAAATGTGTATTAATAATCATCCGAATGTACATGTTTTGTGGGCGTGCCCACGGCATAAAGACGATGTAAATCTAGTGCGTCCCTTCTAGGAATGTCAACACAAGATTTAGGCTCGTCAGTAACAAAAGCTCAAGCTAGCCCACAAGTCGGGTAGTCGTGAGTACCCAAGCTAATAAAAAAAGAAATGCATTGTCCTATATTATGGCAATTCCCTTATGTAGAGCATAAGTTTGCAGCTGTGGGCCTCCTTAAACCCTTGCCATGGTAAACCCAAATGGGACAAACACATGGTCAAGGGAAGAGTACCTATTTAGACATGGGTAAAGACCCACCCTCGTCACGTTATGCCGCAGGGAGTAATCTCCATAGTACCTACTATCCAGACCATTTACTATTACATGCTTGCCCACAGGTCGGGAAGTCATGAGGTACAAAGCATAAAAGACTCCCGCCAATTCCACATTTCGGTTGATTGGGAGACTCCATCTGATCCTACAAGTTGGGTAGCCTGGAGATTTGCAAAAGGCACTTCGACGAGGCCACAGGTCCAACCAGTCATCCATTTCCTAGTTTGTGGCTAGAGATACAAATCTATCTAGGAAAAAGGGTATAAAGTGAACAAAATTTTGTAGACGCTGGTGTTGATCCTAAAGAGAGTAGCTTCTCTATCGAGTCTCGACCCGTCAAAGATAATCTTGTTCCTACCAGTCCAAATGTGGTAGACGGTGGTGGCTAGGCCAACCCGCTTAGCTTTATCTTGCCAACCAGTGTCATGTCCCTCTTTCTTGATATATTTCAAAGTGCTATCGATGGTGGTCATAGCCCTCCTGATACCAAGCCATGTCTTGACCCGTGACCAGAGATAACTACTGATCGTGTAGCTGAAGAATATGTGATCTATTGACTCGTCAGAACAGCCACAAAGGGAGCACCTTCTATCAATGTCCATATAAGTGATTCTATCCTTCGTCCGTAATCTTTTCCTCGTACAAAGCCATAGAATGAATGACTGCTTTCGAGTGATACAAGAACTCCAAACATCCTTCGCCCAAATCATCTATTGCCCATGTGTCCTGAAGTAATCATAGGCATTGTGATTACTATTATACCATGTCGTCATGTTAATACTCGCCTGATCGTGTGACCCTTCACGTTTAAGGATGAAGTCACGGATAAACAGAAGCCGCTTGATCAAAGGTGAGTCATCGTTCTTAGCAACTTGGTCCAAATATTGTTGTTGTTGTTGAGATACTTGTTATTGATCTATTTAATCCAAAGTGTGTCCTTCTTTCGATGGATATTCCAAAGGCACTTGGCGAGCAAGCAAGGTTCTAGGCCTTGAGATCCCTGATTCCGAGGCCTCCCTCGGCTTTGGGCCTGGTACACTCCTTCCATGCGATAAGTGGGTGGTTGAACGCCACAGGAAGGTCCTACATGGCCCGTAGACTTTCTTACAAACCGCAACAGGCACTGGCATCATTGATAACCAGAAACATTCCACACCTTGGAGGAAAGACTTGATGAGTTCAAGCCTGCCCGCATAAGATAAAGTAGCGCTCATCCATAAGTCAGTGTACCCTGTAATTTTGTTCACAAAAGGGTCATAGTGAACCAGCCTCATCCTCTCTGCGGCAAGGGGAATGTCGAGGTAGAGGAAAGGCATAGCGCCAGTGTCGAAGCTAGTAATCTGCTTAATATCAGCAAGGTCGTGGTCCGTAATACCAGCCGTGTACAAGCTGGACTTGAGTGCATTGGAACTGAGACCCGGGAAATTTTGAAAATCACGAAGGCAATCCATGAGGATCCAGGCGGAAACAGTGTCCCCTTTTGACATAAGTAGAAAATCATCGGCAAAAGCAAGATGGGTGATCTTTAAGCTTTTGCACTTGGGGTGGTAGTGGAAAACAGGTGTCTGAGTGTTCTTGTTGATCATACTTGAGAGATATTCCAAGCAAATAACAAATAAGGTAGGAGAGAGAGGGTCCCACTGTCTTAGTCCATTTTGGCCCTTAAAATGGCCGTGTAAGCTTTCATTTATAGAAATCGAATATGAAGTCGTGGAGACACATTCCATAATCCAAGCAACGAGTCTCCCCGGGAAATTCAAACCAATCAAAATAGCCGTGAGGAATTCCCAATTTACTGAATCGAAGGCCTTACGGAGATCAACTTTCAACATGCATCTGCTATAGACCCTCTTACAGTTGTAACCCCTCAAAGCTCTTGTGCAAGGTGTATGTTGTCAGACATACTTCTATTCTGGACAAAAGCCGCCTGAGCTGGATTAATGAGGACATCCAAAGCCGTCACCAACCGTGAAGCAATGATCATTGTGATGACCTTGTACATAATGTTGCAGCATGAAATAGGCATGTAGTCGCCCACCATTGAGCAGTGGGTAGAGTAATAAGGGTGATGGTAGTGTGGTTGATCTATTTAAGAAGCTTTCCGGAAGTGAAGAACTCTTTAACCACTTCGCAGAACTCCTCCCCCCCAACGATATTCTAAGCTTTCTTGAAGAAACCCGAAGAGTAGCCATCCGGTCCAGGGGCTTTGTCATCTCCAATATCGAATAAATTTTAATCTCAGCATCAGTGACATTTCTAATGAGGTCATCCCCATGTTCATCCGAGAGGCAATTGCCCTAGGATATGCCACCAACATCAATAGGCTCGCAAGCGTCCCTAGTTCCAAGTAACCCTTTATAATAATTAATGAATTCCGCCGCAACTTGGTCACTGGAGTTCGTAAGAGAGCCATCACTATTGGTAGTAGCCGCAATAAAGTTCCTTTTGAAGTTAAGTTTGACCATACCATGGAAAAACTTAGTGCACCTATCACTGTGCTTGAGATGCTCACACTTGGCAAGCAGCCTAAGGAAACTCATTTCCGCATCAATAAGAACCATGGACTTGCGCCTTAGCTCAGAAACCCGCGTGTGTAAGTGGTCAAGCTGCGGGTTGCTCAAGGCATCCTGTTAAGAAATATCCAGCTCCTCCTTTGCCCTTTTGACCCGCGTCGAGATATGGGAGAAATCTTTCTCATTGAGCTACTTCAAAGGTCCTTTGAGGTAAAGTAACTTCCGGGAAAATCGGAATTGAGCATTGTCATTGATAATTTGCTCCCAAACGTCCGTCACAATCCTACCAAAGTACTCATGAGTAGCCCACATATTGAAGAACTTGAAAGGTCTATTATGCATCCTTGGACGATCAAAAATAGAGACAATGCACGGCGTATGGTCCGAAAAAGGCCCGGACCGACGGAAATGTGCATTGTCATACCAGCCCACATGTAACCAATGGGCGTTAATGAGGGGCCTGTCAGGCTTGCTCAAAGTATTGCTACGACTGAAAGTTAACTCGCATCCCGTCGAAGATAAATTTGTAAGGCTTAGATCTCGGCAACAATCAACAATCAACAATATATTTTGTGTCATAGCTGGTGATGGGTGCCATATTGAAACACTCATCCTCCTTCATAACCATGTTGAAATCCCCAACAACAAGCCACGACATAGTAATGGGGGTCCCGTACTCTCTCAATTTCTCCCATAATCCCCGTCAATCAATAATCGTGTGTAGCCCGTAAACAAAAGTGACTTGAAGCCTCTTGGAGGAGAGCACAAGTGACATCACAATGAATAGCTTGCGGGTTGATGTCAAGCACTTGCAAGATGACTGCTCCTTCTCTTATAGGAGAGGCGCTATTGAATGAAAAAAAAAGTCTTCAAGAAGTGATAAAATAAATATCCTCCCTGCGGAATGATTTGTAAAGTTATCCAACACCTCTCAGTTACGAAATTTAGAAGTCCAGAAACGTTCAAGAGTCGAGTTGTTGAGTTTAGATTCCAGGATACCAAAGATGTCAATGTTGTTCTCAAGCACCACAGAGCAAATCTCATTTTACTTGGAGGGGCGGTGCAGGCCCCTTATATTCCATGAGGCAATGATCATTTCGATAACGGAGGGGTAATAGTCCCCTTCGTGCTACCTCCATAAGTAATAATAGAGCTGATGCCACCATAAGTACACTTCTTTTTAGTGGGAAGGGTTGTCATTCTGCTCAAGGGTATGGGCAAACTTTGTCCACCATTATTAGTCTTAGCTTTTTCCCTCGTCCTCGCGCCCACTTGCCCCTCCTCCTTCTTGGTCCCTTCCGAGTTTCGACCTTTCCCAATCTTAGCCGAAGGGCCGAAAGGTTGAGCTTCCAAATCTGTCCGACCTTTGCCAACTTCGATTTATGTCCCCGCAAGCTTACCACCAATATCCGCAACCATTGAACTACCCGCATTGTCCTCGGGTTGTCCTATACCGTCAGTGTCAGTAGGCAGTCCTATGTCAGCCACGTTTTGTATCCCCGCAAGCTGGCCCCAAATTCTGAACGAAATCCCTCTGTCATTCCCCCCTTCTATCCTAGGGTTAGTCTGACCTTTGCCAACCTCGGTTTGGGACCACAAAGGCTAGCCACCATGAGTATGAGGGACGAGAGTCGGGGGATGCTTGGGCCGATCATCTTGGATACATACGGGAGAGGTCAAATAGTGTGCACCCCTTGATCTTCATTATACCGTTGCTGGGCTCTCGTAAGTGGACCAGTACTAGGCACGGTTTGTGACCCCATGCTAGTTTTCGCCTTCACTCTTCTCTTAACTACCATGAACCCATCCTCCATCACTGTCTGATTCTCCTTAGTCAGTCCTCTTTTGTGCTCATCCGAAGTAGTAGATAGAGTATGGTTTTGCTCAAGCACTGCCTCAATTGCTGATCTAGTTTTGGCATCGATTGCATTTTGCCCCAATATGTTACCGTGCATATCCACAAGCTTTCTGAAAATTGCGGATTGTTTGACGACTAGGCTCATGCTGCTCGGGTCATTAACCTTGATAAATTGTTCCTTCACACCCTTACCCCCGTCGGTTGGTCATTCTCATAAATAGAAGTCCCCTTAGCGTTATTTATGGAATGAGACTCCATGGGTTGGCTTGAAGGATTCCGTAACTCGTCCTTTCTTCCCTCTGACTCTGGGGGACCCCCATGGTCTCCCGTGGCTAAATTCTGACCTTTGTTAACCCCGGTTTGTGTCCCCGGAGGCTGACCACCCGAATCTGCTACCGCACCCATACTCCCACCCAATCCAACCTCGTTTTGAGACGCATGTTGAGTATCCATTATGCGTGTCTCTTGATCACTCACTATAGTACCCTTGTGGACCCTAGTTTCTCCCGTAATAGAGTTCTGACCTTTGTCAACCCCGGTTTGTGTCCCCGGAGGCTTACCACCCGAATCCGCTACCGCTCTCAAACTCCTATCCAAGCCAATATCGCTAAGGGTTGCGGGTTGGCTCTCCGTAATGCGTGCCTCTCCAAGTCTCCCCTTAGTATCCGCGGTGCCCCTAGGGTCTCCCGCAATAGAGTTCTGACCTTTGCCATCCTTGGTTTGTGCCCCAATAGGCTGACCTCCCTCACCCGCCAAGTCCACGTTCTGACCTATGCCAACCACGGTTTGTGACCCCGATGGTTGGCCTCCTCCTTGTACCTCCTCCATGTTCCGACCTGCGCCAGCCCCGGTCTGTGTCCCCAAAGACTGGCCCCCACTCTTGCTTCCACCCTTACTCACTCCTAAACCCGTAGGGGCAACCTCCCTCACGGGTGTGTCCAAGTAGGTATGAACCATTTTTTTCCTTGGCAATGAGGGTTTGTGTCTCGCCTTGCCTTTGCACCCACCTATTAGTGTCGGCATGGTGTTTTTCACAATTCATAATGGAGTGTCCAATCATATGGCATTGCTCACAATAGTCCGGAAGCTTTTCATAAACAAGCTTTCGGTCAATGATTATGCCGTCACAAAGCTTGAGTTCAATAGCATCAAGTGTACCTTTGGAGAGATCTATTTCAACTAGAGCCTGTGCATAAGAGATAAGGTCTTTTTCACTAGTGAGCTTGTCGGTCCCAATAGGCTTGTCAATACGAGACAAGATACGACTCAAAGCGTTAACGTTCCAAAGTTCTAACGGGAGAGACGGGAGCCTTACCCATATTGGAATGGTACATATCTCATGCTTGTCGAAGGTGAAGCAATGAGGTATATCTTTCAGCAGTAGAGGAGTGCTATAAATAAAGTGTGGCCCATTGGCCATGACCTTCTCTTTGTCAATTTCAGTATTAAATTTGAATATGATCCAACCCGAAGCGTGGACATTAAAGCGGTATGCAACTCCCCATGAGCGACATAGCTTCCTTAATGTCAAGCTCCCCGGGTACGACCCCGCAAAATAACCAATCAAAAGGTGCCCCACAGTCTCCGTAAGATCATCCAAATCCCCCCTAGGTAAGTCAAGAGGCCCCACATTTCGGGAATCAGCAACAAAATACAAATATTTACCATTCGAAACATCACGGTTTCCTTTAACTATTGATGCATAATCCTTCTTGTTGTCCAGGCTCACGTGATTCGTAGTCTTGTTCTTTCCATCCGTGACATTCCCTGCGACCGGTTCACAATTGTTGCCACTCGAAGTCGAAGCAGTGTCTTGAGAGCCGAGGGTGCAAGAGGAGGGAATAAAGTCTGAAGTTCCCTCATTGGTTGATAACTCATCATTTCCCGCGTTAGCGTCCCCCACTTGAAGACCATTGCTCACAAGCCCGGATGTGGTGGGTTCGTGAGCAATCGGGGGTAACTCGACGCTGTTGATGATCTCAATAGAAGCTTGCCCCATCGGGATGGGCAGTGGAGTGAAGTTCTTATGAGTCCACTTCTTTTTCGCCATCCTCAAAGTTACCAAATACGATTAGAAGCAAGAGATGAATACAATTAAGAAATGCGTTAATTAAAATCAGGACAGGCCCGGTTTATGAATTACAACGCTTCTACTAATTATACAAACACTTGCCTATTTCAATATATAAACTAGAAAAGACCATAAATGAATGTAGTCCGGACAAGCCCGGAGTTTAAATTACAAGGCTTTCTAATTTATACAAGATTTATCTAATGTGTTAGTAAACATTCATTCATACATTCATTCATACAATATGTCGTAATCCTAATATTTGCCTATCGATACTCTTAGGTTTGCCTAGTGAATATTGATAGTAAAATACTAAATTAAGGAATGAAATGCAATCAACCAAGGATATAGGATTACCTCATTATTGTGTGCCTCGTTGGTTTGAACGGTTTTACCCGTGAACAGATAAGGACGTTGAGCTACTGCGTACATGTAGCTATCCTTTTTCCCTTGCCTCACACTTAGGCAAATAACTTGCAAGGTCACTTAGGACCCGTCTTACCCCTCCAATAATTTGCAAGGCAAAGACACGCCAAGCCAGTATCACGGGAAACAAGCATGTATAATTACGTAAGTGTATATTTATATAAGTACCGTGAATAATATATGGTATATATAAGTACCGGGGTACAAATATATAGGATATAATATGAGGTAATTATATATGATAAACTATGCCATCAAAGTAAAGCAAAAGGACAAGGCTTCATGGAAGTAGCAAAGCCGAGAATGGAAAGGGACAAGACAAGCAAGAAAAGTGAACCTAAAAGGCTATCACAAATATGGTAGACATTGGAGCAAATAAGAGCCTATATGCATGCTAGGGAGGTCTCGATCTTAGACCTTGCACCAAAAAGTCATAAAGGACTGCACGGCAGTCAATGGTCCGCTTGCTTGGCCAAAAATGGCAAAGGGCAGGGCCTAGGCAGTGCGCACAGAGAGAGGCTTGCACAAATAAGGCAAAGGGTCAATGTCAAACGGTGCAATGGGTAGAAAATTCAAAATCTCTCCTAGAAGAACACAAAACAAAGGCGGGATAATGTCAACAAAAGATCAAAGTGTACTAATTGCTAAGCATTCCACAACAACGAATATGAACACCAAGAACAACGAGAACACTTAACAAGCAGTACAATAAGCTCTAAACTTCGAAGACGCTAATCAACATGACATGAAAGGATTATGAGAGATCGCTAAGAAATAATCAAATAACCCTCAAGTAGCAAGTTAACAAGGTCATTATGCACAAAATAAACACAAATACAGGCTTGACTCACCCTGTAATTCACCCTTAAATGCCTAGAAACTGAAGAATCCTAAAAACAAGCGTTTTAAGAAACTCAAGAACACGGATGAACAAAGACGAATCAAAAGCTAGGAAAACCCAAAAACAGTGTTACAACAACTTAACAAACACAGGTGAACAAGGACCAAGAAATGAATCATTTGTAAAACACCCGTGAGGCCTAAAAACAAGAATCTCAAGAACAAGAAGGAATTATAAATTAGTAGCAACAAGAAAGAATACGGTCGAGGGAACACCAAGGAACATAAATCCAGAGATATCAACACTTAATTCTTAATCTATACAAGCGTAAAGGAGGAAGAAAATGAAGTGAAGTCACCCGGAAGTGTGTTTCCTTTGCTTCCAGATTCTTAAAGTTGTTGAGCTCCAATGGAGTTGTTAAGTTTCCGTAGATGTTTCGCCTCAAGGTGATGGTCAGAAGATGGATTTTCTCCACCCCCAAGGATGGGGGTGTGAACTGTAAACTTGTGATTTAAGGCCCGAGAGAGATATATAGCAACGAGTAAAGATGTGTATAGAGGGGTAGATGCACTTCTCTCTGGTGGTTGATGAAGTTATAACTTCAAGAACCTTAAATGCATCTCATAAATGAAAGCTAGAGCATTAACTTCCCTTCATAAATGCTACAAAGAAGGGAAAGAGTGATAATCCAAGTCTCAAAGCTTCGTATAAAGCCGAAACCGAAAGGAACTTCGCGCAAAATAGTCAAGACTTCAAACACATCCGAAACTCATTTTCACTAATGTGGAAGATGAAGTGATTACCTATTGCGAAATGCGTTCCTACACTTAGATTCAAGAACATAAACAAAGCACTTGGATAAATCCAAGCCAAAAGATTCACTCTTGTAACTCTGTTAGGCCTTGGACGAATTTAGTGTGAGAAACTAGTTCTAGCTAAGTTGTATGGATAGAAAAGTACAAATTAGCACTTGGTTGTTGTGTGAGATGGTGTAGCATATAAGTATATGATTGGGGGATGGGAACTTTGTAATTGGTACTTTAAATTAGGTGCTATCAATAGAAGAGTAAAGGACTGAGAAAAAATTCAAAAAAAAAACAAAAAGTGAATAAACTACACTCCCCTTGTATGTACATTGAAAAACAATTTTGGGGGTGTAGTTCAAAAAGAAAAGAAAAATTGGGGATTGCTCTTGGTTTATATGCTTATGGTAATTTTGAGCCTAAATGACATTTCATCTACCCACGCCTAAGCCTATCATTATAACCTATAAAAGTCCTATTGATTATTGAGCATGTGTTGTCTAAATTAGTGGAGAGTAGCAAGTTAGCAAGTATAGAATTTTGTCCTGATGGACCATTGGTGAGAATTCATTGTGTATAAAGTAATATTGAATATTTGTTTACGTTAATAGTCATGGTTGAGTGGTCATATGCATTAATAACTTTAAGCAAATTTGAGAAATATCTGACTTGAAATTCTAGATAGCAAATTAGTGGCTAGAATGTTCCTGAAGATTATATTGCATGTTGTTCATGATCTTCGAGGTATAATCTATTGTGGTTGACTTGATTTATTTTTAGAGTTTGTGTGTGTTTTTTTTAGAGTGTCTAGAGTTCTTTACTCGAGGATGAGTAAAGTTTAAATTTGGGGGTGTTTTTTAGGTAGATTTTAGTACTGTTTTAGAGTGTTTTAGGGAGTCCTTTATTTGTCTTTTAGTTGTTTTGTGCAGTATTATGCGTGTTGTTTTGTGTTTTCAGGTTTTAAGTAATTCAGAAAGGAATAAGGCAAATTAAAAGGAAATATGCGGTTATGGAGGACAAAAATGCATATCTGGTCACAAGAGATAAGTCAAAGAAGCATGGGAAGCTCGGAAAGCAATTTAAACAAATTCCAGATGAAGAACGTTGTAGAGCCGCGACGCTCAGTAGAAGGATCCGCGACGCTGCAGTGTTATGATTTAATGCATTGCTAGTGTTTCTTCTTCGTCTATTAAGATCTATTCAACTTGTGTTTATTGAATGATAATTAATTGACCATTAGTTTTCATTACCTATATGATTTTAAATCAATATTTGAAAAGTGAGATTTGAATATGTTATAGTTGATTAGACGTATGTTTAATCTTGAATGAGAGTATCACGATTGTCTGTGTAGTTTTTTAGGTTATTGATCTTAAACCTCCTATGTGATGGAATTTATCAAAGAAATATAAAAAATTCCCACTTTGGTTGAGTTTTTATATGTCCTAACCAGAATATAAAACATCTCAGTTAACCTGCTATCTTAATAATAAGAAGAATCGCTAGTCTTGCATTAATGAATGATAGAGTGGAAAGTTGATGAGATTGGAAACCCTAATTACCTTCATTATTTAATTAAACTTCGTGTGTTTTCACTGCTAATTTATTCCCGCAATCTATTTTAGTTTGTTAATTCTTTAGTGTAGAAATCACCACTTATATTTGTTTGCCAATAGAAACTAAAGATTAGGTAATTGGTAATTGATAAATCAGTCTCTGTGAACAATACTCGATTTTATCAATCTTATTACAAATTATGTCCGAGAAAAGGTTGCATGTGGACAAGTCTGTGTTCTCCATGTACCGTCTCATTATCAGATTGCCGACATCTTCACAAAAGGTCTTCTGCGTTTCTGAGATGAAATCATGAGAGCTCTCTTGGTGTTTTTGCTTTCTGGTTCTGGATATCAAATCTCTGGAATAGCCTCTCTATTTATAGTAGAAAGTCTTCATTGAATTGCTCATCGATTGGTTGTGGAAGTTGAGGGAAAGGTGGATTGTTGGTAGGATTGGTTGGAGAAGATTAAGGAGTAATAATCTCAATAGTTTTGACTTGATCCTCCTGACAAGCAACAACTTTTGAATTAGTCCTCGCTCATTTTTTGCCATATCCTTCATACCTTGACAAGTCGTTTTTACCTCATAGTAATATTTACACAAATATTACTGCATCACATGAAGTAAGGCAAAATCACTTCAGAAAATGTTGATCTGAATATTGTGCAACATTTGTCCCAACATACTTACACATTCATATCAATACTTGAGGAGATATGTTGGTTTAAATGTCACAACACCAAATTCAACATTAACAATCTCCCCATTTTTTCCTTTCTTCATAACACTCATTAAAATGTAAAGTTGACTTACGATGTTGTCACAAATATTGTCTGACATCTGTGATCAACAATTTCAAGGTTATGCTCCCCCTTAACCTGTGATGGCATACAAGCAAACATGTGAATACCAATTTAGAGGATTAAAAAAGAAAAAAATATGAGCACACATATCACATAGCATCCAATATATACAAACCACAAATAAAAATATTCATTGTCACAAATATCAATATCAATCCACTACAGATCCTCATACAACATCGACAACAACAACAGCTCCCTCCTTGCTCATCATACAACAACAACAACTTCCAACAGCTTTCTACTACTACATAACAAATTCAACTTTCTTTGCACAACAACCTTTATCTTTCTTCAGCCTTTAGTTTCCTCCCCCTGCATCAGCATCATCTTCCTTTTTTGTGAAGAAAGTAGCATCATGAAATGGTCTCTAGCTTGTATTAGGGCATTTATTGCAGCATCAACCTGAGAGATCTATTGGTTGATTTTTCCAATTTGACCCATAAGCTATTCTGTAGACAGTGTGTACTGCCTTGGATCAGTGTTGCCCAAAATGTTGGTGACATTTATAGAAACATTTTCACTTTCAAATTTCTTCTTCCAGGACAACTCGATGACTCTGTCCTTTCTTTTGAAAATTGTTTTATTTACAGTGTAGAGCTCAGGAGACTTCCCTAAAGAGTCTTCTCTCTTAGGCTCAAAGCCTTGGGTGGTTAATACTTTGTAGATCAAAGAGGAAAAAGGAAGGATTGAAGTTGATTCTTTTCAGCAAAGTTGGTAATTTGATGAAATATCATTTTTTTTTCAAATCAACATTCAAACCTTTTCCAATTTTTTACAATAGGATGGTGTGTTCATATGTCACAATTGACTCATTCATTGAAGGAATCCAATTGTAAATAGTAATTTTATGGAGGTTGGACATCTAGGGATCCACTTTTTCATCATACCTCCAGTGAGATATTCAATCACTTCATCCCTATTGTCTATGACCTATTCTGCTTCTCTAACATTATCTCCAGCATCTACTTCCATATTAATTTATAATAGAATGTGTAAACAGATAGACCTTATTGTAGAAATATACCTTCCCAAATTTATTTGAGGTCTTCTCTATGAAAGGGCTCAGATTAGCATAAAATAGCCTTACTACTTCATCAACATAAGGTTTTGTTCTAGTGATATATCGTATGAGTTGTCCGTCCTTTAAGAATTCTACTAGTCCATATTCAGTACAAGAGGCAATATCTAACACTTTCTCATGTCTAATCACTATATTCTTGTAACAGTCCCATATATCATAGTTATTTTTATAATAGAATTTATCTGAGTAAGCAGATACCTCAAGATCTGAATTGGTAGATTCAGTGCTGCTGAAGGATGTTGTAGCTTATGATTCTTCCGATGTTGGCTGAGATATTGTCTGAGATGTTGTAGCATTAGTGACAACATTTGGAGCAGCACTCGTCCTTGCAGGTCTGGGAACTCCTTTTGGAAAGAATTGTTTTAAAGGAGTGTCGTCTGGAATTTTCCTTTCTTGAGGCACATTTGGCTGCACTGAAGCAAATGGTTCTTCTTCACTCTCCTCTGTTTAAAGAACATAGTCCACATATTCACTTGCATTACTTGAGTAAGAGGGTATAGATATTTCATATCGAGAACTTTATTACTCGGTCTTTCTCGGACTGTTTTCTCAAAAACTCTACTCGATCGATTAGTAGGGAAGGTAGAGGACCTTGACCTTTTCCAAAAGATAAAAAATCAGTAGTTTCATAAACATCTATAGGTTTATTATCATCTCCAGGATAGCTAATATCTAAAGGTTCATCTATAGGTTTATTATCATCTCCAGGATAGCTAGTGATCGAAAGCCTTCTTATTCATTGGAGGGCTTGTGCTCATTGGAGTGTTGGAGTGGGTGTTGGAGTGGGTGTTGGATGACATTTATTCTGACATTGGTGAAGTTTTCATTGGTGAATATTTGGGAGAGGGTTTTGAGAAGCTAGAGTTTCTGATAGAGATTGGAGTTTGGTTTGATGATTCCATCGGGTAGGTAGGTGTATACCCGATGTGATTTTCCCTTTTTATGGTAAAATCGAAAATGATAAAATAATAGCAAATGAAAGGAATAATTATATACATGGCAAACCTTTTCTTAGCAATAAAAATTCCTTATTTTTAGGTGTTTCAATTTTACACAATTACCTACTGAAATAGTAGGATAAAAGGTAAACATCACGGTAGGAATAACATTTAATATTATCATTTTAAATTCTGGAATTCTATTAAAAAGGGGATATAATAGGGAGTAAAATCTGATATTTCAAAAATTAGATAATAACAAAATCCCAACACATATCACATTCTGAAAATGTCAACAACAATGTTAGCAACATTTTGGACGACACAAGTATTTTGATCCTACGAGAATTTTTAGATTTGGCAACAAATGAAGACATATTTTTATGCACTTTATGAGTTTGACCACTGGATCAATGTAATATTTTCCCATCGTGTCCTTGGTCTAATCATATAACACATATAAAAGAATTTTGTGTGTCAAAAATAAGAATAGTTTTATGGTATTCTCAATTTTTTAAGCACTCGATACTCCTATAGAATAAGAACAATATCACTTTGATAACATATTATTATTGGAGGATCATGCTTGTGTGACCAAAAGTTATGCACCATACAACAACAATAATTAGTTAGTGATATGACATAGGTAAATGTCACCCGAAATGTCAAACAACATTTCAACCAACATTCATCGAAAATACCTTTTTAGAAATTACAAAGACCAACAGATTTCTTCAAACTAGAAAATCTCTCATCGTCTAAAGCTTTTGTAAAAATATCAGCTAGTTGATGAAGAGTGTCAACATATTCAATTAGAACTAGCTATTTTTCAACTAAATCTCTTAAAAGTAATGTCTAGATCAATATGTTTAGTACATGAGTGTTGAACTGGATTTTTTAAAAATATTTATAGCACTCAAATTATCACAGTATAAAATCAAATGTTGCTAGAAAATCCATAGTCGTCTAACATGTGTCATATCCAAATTAATTGAGAGCAACAACTTCCAGCTCCTACATATTCAGATTCAGCAGTTAAAAGTGAGACACAATTTTGTTTATGACTATACCATGAAACAAAGTTATTGCCAAGATAAAAACATCTCCACTTGTACTTTTTCTATCATTCACATCTCTAACCCAATCCGACTCACTATATCCTATTAAGTTAGGATTAGTGTCTTTGAAATACCAGATTCCCAACTCACCTGTGCCGGCAACATATCGAATAATACATTTCACGACATTTAAGTGGGACATTTTGGGACAGGCTTGAAAATGTGCACAAACACAAACACTAAACATAATATCTGGATGACTAGCAGTAAGATAAATAAGGATACCTATCATTGATCGATATAATATTGGGTCGATATTTTCACCAACATTATCCTTACATACCTTCTCGATGAACCCATTGGCGTTTTCATCTATTTAGCGTTATCCAAACCAAATCTTTTAACTAGATTCTTGACATATTTACTATGTGAGATGAAAATTCCATCTTCTCTTTCCTTTAATTGCAAGCCTAAGAAAAAAGTTAGTTCCCCAATCATGCTCATTTTAAATGTCGATGACATAGCTTCAACAAATGAATTTAGGTACGACTATCAAGTCGATTCAAAGATTATGTCATCCACGTAGATTTGAGAAATAATAATATCTACACTGTGTCATTTAATAAACAAAATACGTCAGCTTCGCCACGGTTACAACCAAATTCAAGAAGAAAGTTAAACGACCAAATCATGCACGAGGGGCTTGTTTCAACCCATACAAAGTCTTTTTAAGTTTGTACACATAGTGTGGATGATATGGATCTTCAAATTCTTTTGGTTTTCAACATATACCTCCTTGTCTAGATAACCATTTAAGAAGGCAAATTTTACATCCATTTAGTGTAAAGTATTTTTCAGACAACAAGCAATAGCAAGTAAAAATCTAATCGACTCGATTCTAGCTACAGGTGCGAAGGTTTCATCAAAATAAATTCCTTCAACCTAGGTATAACCTTGTGCAACTAGACGTGTTTTTTCTAATACATGTTCCTGATTCGTCTGATTTGTTTTAAAAAACCCACTTAGTTCCAATTACATTTGTATTATTTGGACGTGGAACTACGTCCCAGACTTTATTTCGAGAAAATTGTTCAAGCTCCTCTTGCATTGCTTGTATCCATAAATTATCGTTAATTGATTCTCCAACATTCTTTGGTTATAATATAGATATAAAACAAGAAAGACTAACCTATTGGTATATGATTGGCATACACATACCTTACCATTTCTCTATAGTTGAGTGGTTTTTTGCCTCTTGTTCTAATTCCTTCAAAAACTCCCCCTATCACTTGGCCCGTTGGATGATTCTTCCTAATCTTTATGAGGGGCCCCTATGAACTTGGTCAAACAATTCAAAACTTGACTCCCGATTTGTGTCCTCTGTGGTATCTCTGTATCGGATGTTGCTTCAGACGTGAAAACATTTGTGGCAATTATTCTACATTTTGTGGACTTTCCACTGTATCTATAATGTTATTTTCAATAGTTTTTCCAAAGATAATCAAAGATAACATTTACAGACTATTGTATAGTTCTGGATCTCATATTGTATACTCGATAAGCATGACTATTTTATAAATAGACAAAACTTCTGTCACGACCTAAACTGGAGGGCCGCGACGGGCACCCGGACCCTACTCGTCGGGTACCACCAATCACACTATCAACACCTAGTCTTAATTAAATATGGACTAATCCAAAAGAAAACTATATGAAATCTTTATCCATACAAGAAACTTATATATATATACATACTCATACCAAGGCCGACAAGGACATACAAGTCTACTACACACACAGGACACCATCTACAGGAATCTAAAGAGTATACAAAATCAAAGGGTCGGGACAGGGCCCATCATACCCGTATATACAAGCAAAGATATATCGTACCAAGATAGACTGACACTCCGAAACAAGAGGAGTAATCCAAAAATCCACTAAGTTAGCAACCTACTGACGTAGATCGTCATCCTGTCTACGTGAACCTGCGGGCATGAAACGCAGCGTCCCCCGATAAAAGGACATCAGTACGACTGATATACTGAGTATGTCAGGCATGAACAATAGCATAACAGGAATACAATAACAAACTGAAATAGAACAGCTGACTAGTAGTAAATGTCTTTGAGACTCTAATACATATGTCTAAATGTTATGCACAATGCAAATGTGATATACATATAAATATTGGTCACACAAGGGCATCTTCTTATCCATAACAACGTCTATTAGCATCATTTCATAACATATTGGCAAGAGCCTACTTGATTAGATTAATACAAGTCTAGGTGTTAAATGAATTTGATGCGTTAAATATGGCAGGCTTCTTTGGTTGTTGTGTATTCTTATCAACAAGTAACAGTTATTGTATACGGAATCTTGTAAACAAGTTATAATTAACAACATTATCTCGTCATTAAATGATTTAAAATTAAACTAGAGAATATTGATATAAGTAAAATAATATGCAAAATGTGCATGTGCTACAACTTTTAGATTGCAGAATAAAAAAGAAAAAAACATGTTGCTACTCTCAATAAGTGGGATTACAAAGGGATTTAGTAGTTCAATTGGTTTATGAACTTTAACTTTATCGGTAAGGATTTGAATTTTACGTTGTAATTCTCTCCCCCATTTTTTCTTCCTCTACCTCCTATGTATAATAATAATAAAAAATTAAAAAAAATGGAATTATAAAATATTACTGGTGCACTTTCTAACAGAGAGGTTCATGGGCATAGCCACCTTTTGTAATGAGGTTTTAATATATTATATTTATCTCCTTTAAGAAGAGGAAGATTAATATAGCCTGTGTTCAGGAGATCAAATGGGTAGGACCTAAGGCTAAGGATGTAGATGGGTATAAGTTATGGTTCTCGGGTAGGTCTAAGTATAGAAATGGGGTAGACATTTTGGTAGACAACTGTCACGATCCAACCCGACGGGCCGCGACTAAACGCCCTAATGACGCCATTCTACTAACCTGTCACACATAATCCAACTAATACTAAGGAAAGTATAAATTCAGCGACCTGTGTAACATGACAACATATGCGAGAATAGGCGGCGATTGCCGCCAAATAATATCACGTATACACGGAAACATCCCAACACAGTGTACAATGACATGGTTGACCAAAATAGATTTACAAGTCTACATACGTACAACCCACAACTGCCTACAGACCTCTATGAGAAGGATACGACATAAGACGGGACAGGGCCCCCGTCGTGCTAAATATATACATAAGTCTAAATAAGAGGTTATGTACCAAAATGACCAAGCTCTGGATCAAAGAAGCTCTCCAAAATAGCTGAGTGAAAAACCTAGACTGACGGGCCACCAAACTGAGTATCTGTACCTGCGGGCATGAAACGCAGCCCCCGAGGAAAGGGGGTCAGTACGAAATAATGTACTGAGTATGAAAAATATGAAATACTGTAAAAGGGATCATAACTGTGTCATGTAAAATAGAGAGTCATATCAGTAATTGTGAATGCTTACCCATAGAGTCATCTCCATATATAAGTATATATATATATATAACGTGTCTCGGCCCTCTAGTGAGGGACTCGATGAAATCATCAATATCCTGTATGTACATATAACGTGTCCTAATCCTCTAGTGAGGGACTCGGTAAAATAAAGTTATTATAATAAACTTTTTACTGAAAATCATAGACATTTCTCATGACTAACATCTTTAGGAAATAGACTGGGTAGAAATCATGTATGTCCGCCGTACTTTTATAAAAAACATGCCAAAAGAAAGAAGGAAGAGTTTCACATACCTCGTCGTCTATATCAACTCGATAATCTAATAATCGCCTCGACTAGCACCTTGACCTATAATAATAACAATATGCCTTGTCAACTCTATGATTTCTAACGTAAGTTATATTGAAAGGCGACTCTCTTATTCTATAAAAATTCGGGCAGCACTTTCCCTGTTTATATGTACATCCATAATTCCCAAACCAAGCCAGCAATACCAACAGCAAGTCATAACTTAAGAATATAACCATAATAATCTCATATATTCTATTTACGTCATCATAACGTATTCCTTCTCTTTTATTTTTAAGCAATATCACAACTACAACAAATCAGGTAATTACTACACCTATTTCTCATGTTAATCCACATTAGCACAACCTTAAAACAGTCCATCAATTCTAGCGGCAACAATAAGAGTCTGAGTCCTATAATTTGCAACATAACACCCTTTTACACTTTACTTTCTTTAAGACATGTATTAGTAATTACCATAACTTATATACATGTTTATAAGAAAATTTCAAACAACTTAACTCCACAAAATCAGCCCCTACTCGTCGCGACAACATCCAACAATTTCAAGCAATTTTTCGCTCAACATCCACAAAATCAATTCTTTTCTTAATTCCTTAAAATCTCATTTCATGTTTCAACAATTCCTCATGAACAACTATAATCTAAATATCAAGTTTTCTTCAACTTTCATCATACAATTAGCGACGACAATAGCAATAACACAATCGAGCACAACAACTTCAAAATTAGTAAAATTAATTCCAAAATCGGTCCAACAACATTACAACAATCACATGCATGTTTAAATTCCAAATTTGTCCTTAATCACAAATTCAACTCTTAACTACAACATTATTTAACTTCCAATTATTCAATGAAAAGAAGAATTTTACCTTAAAATGAAGCCCAAAACAGCCCTTAAAATCAGCCACTGTTCATCGATTTGTTTTTGCCCAATTTTCTCCATTTCTTCAACTCCAATAGCATGCATGTATTCCCAAATTTTAATCCATCATTCCTTACCCATTTTTCTCCCAAAAGTGTGTCCAAAAACTTGAAAAAATGTCCAAAATTTCAGCCCAGCAGTGGGACGATTCTCCCCACTGTTTTGGCGTTTTTTTTTTTTTGTGTTTTTGGTTTGAAAATTTGTAGAGTAACTTTTAATCTTGAAAATGAAGTGAATTGAATCCTAAATTTGTTATAGAGTGGGTGTATTTGGCTGATTTAGAGAGAGAAGAAGAGAGAAATCTAAATTAGAAATGGTGAAAATGTGAAGAGGGTGAAAAGGGTTTAAAACTTAACTTAAAAATCTGATGAATTAATTGCACAATAGCCCCTAATTGTCCTCTTAATTTAATCTTTCAAATACTAATTAAAACTTAGATCCCACTCTTTTAATTCCCGAAAATTCATAAGGACTCGTATCCACGTTGTCGTAGCTTATATAATACGTTACTAATCCATAACGGGAATATACAATTATCATTATAAGTTTCCAACGTCACACCCGTTGTGAACAACTTTTTCCCGGAATGACATCCTCTTGTTTACTAATTTTCGTATTAACATATGTAAGTATACTTATTTCCAATACTCGCATCGTATTTCCTTAATGACATTCTTAGTTATTGCTTTAATCTTACGAGGTGTAACATCCTTCCCCCCTTTAGAAACATTCATCCTCGAATGTTCATAATAGGTCTCATGCTATAAAAATTTCGACAGAGTCTCCTCTATAACTATGTCTATCCACCTATATTCAGCAAACCAACAGATGCCTCACAGAGCCACAATATATCACACATATACCATTTACCAATTCAAAATAGTTAAGTAAGAAATCAAATTACCTGTAAATATTCAACTGAATCTCATGTAACACCGTAAACAAAGTTAAAGAGCCTCCATGAAGTACTATATTCCATCATTTTCAAATTTGCCACAATATTCTAGCTGGTACTACCTTGTACACTTGCTTCAATTTATAATGGCATATAGTGTTCCACCATATCTGTACTGCATGCTTAACATGACGACAATTCATGTGTATACCTGCTGCATTGTTAAAATAGCTCCATATAGATTTGACAAACTCCCTTGTAAGAAACAAGTGATCTATCATTTCTTGATGTAAAACATTATATCAGCAACATCTTGATACTATATTAATTGCAATATTTTGCAACACTTTATCCACTGGAATTTTTAAATTTCCACATCGTCCATATGAAGTAATATATCTTGAATGACACTCGTTTAACCCACATTTACTTATATACATCAGAAGGATATGATCTTTATCTTAACAAATCCCAAGCCCTTGACACAGTAAATTTACTAGAACTTGTCATTATCCACCAAGGATTATCTACATGATATATATCAAGAATGTAGTGACATGTGAGACAATGTCATCTGGTAGATACTACCCTAGCCTTGACAAATCCCATCAATCCCCATGTAACAATTCTTTGACATCTTCCACTCTTTCTTCAATAAGAAACTCGGATAGTAGTACATAGTGTAATGTTTCCAATTTGGTACGATTATCCATTCAAACCACTCTTTGTTTCCCACCATATTCCTTGTTTAATGTTCTCCCTTACCTCAAGAATCATTTTCAAGACCTGAGAACCATCTTTCCATTGAACATATTGAGGATAATGCTTCTTAGAGTACTTGTTCCCTAGAAAGTTAGCCCATTGAGAGTTGGTGGTTCTAAATCTCAACCATATCTTTTCACACAATGCCTTGATATATCAAAATGAGATCTGAACCCCAATCCACTATCATCCTTAGGCAAGTACATTGTTAATCATGTAAACCAATGCTTAGCCTTAACATCATCTTTACTATACACTAGAAAGACATCACAAACATTTGACGTATCCCATTGATCACACGTTTTTCAATTCACCAATTTTATAACCAAATAAGGAGTTGAATTGAATTGCCTGGAGGCACAGGGAACAAGTGAGGATAACACAGACCCTCAACATATCCTCTATTGTCTGAATTGTATGTTGAGGATGGAATTTTATGCTAGGACTCACCTGCGTCCCCAATCCCTACTGGAATGATCTCCAAAAGTTTCCTTACTCCATAATAATAGGGCAGTCTTGACATTCTTCAGTTTCGGTCTAAAAGAAACGAAATCATCTTAATCAAAATTAGTGTGCCAGTTTTGATTTAGCGCCTATAAGAATGCTTCATATTCTGCCCAAAACTTGAGAAATCTAAATGGTTTGCTCACATGCATAGATTGATCACCATAAGTTATCAACTAAGGGGCATGGTCTAAACTTGTTCTTATTACATGTTCCACCCCCATTTGTCCAAACCAATCTAAAAATAAATGTTTGTCAACATTCTATCAAACCTCTTAAAAATGCAATCATTATCAGCTCTTTCATTCCACCATTTAAAAGGACTCCCTTTAAATCCAATTTCAAACAATTCACATGAGTTAGTACAAAATGCAAAAATCCTCATACTCTACAGGATATATACAGGAAGATCGCCTATTGTCCCCTTTTCATTTACAATAACATTGAAATCTCCACTAACTAGCCAAGGATCTCTCATATCGTCAACAATACAGTGTCAACTATCCCAGAGAACTACCTTTCCAATGCATCACTCTTTGCATATACCATAGTATATCTACCTAATTCATATAACTATTTCACCCTTGAGTCCTTAAGTTTGTCATGTTGATCACCCCTTATATTATCTCTGATTAAGTTTCTCTGCTGATCAATATTTAGGATAGACATATCCGCTTCCACTGCAATATTCTGCTCCATATTGGGCATAATTATCCTATATTCCTTTAATATTACTGCGTTACTATTATTAGAGTTGTTACCATTGGTACATGTCTCCTGCCTCTTATCAACATTCCGCTCCTCATTATCTTTTGCTGATACAAAAACTCCTTCAACATATTCTTTAGTAGTAAGAGTTGCTTTTGATTCTTCCATCAATTGTGGGTCCTCGATGAGTTGTTCTACTCCTACCACCTTATCATTGTTGTCTTCCTTATTCTATTTATTACCATATTCTTCCCCAGTACCTATTTGTTCCTCTTATTCTCATTATTGTCATTTGTCTCCTCAAGTGGCATTTCTTCTATCCTCTTGTTGGACTTACTAACTCAGTTTTATCTTTGGCTGCATATTCGTTGAATTCATCTATATATTTGTTCCTCTCTTATATGTTTTCCACCCTTTTATTATTGTCTATGGACTTGTACCTGGCCATGTAACCTTCCAATATCTATCCACAGTTCTCTTTTAAGAGTCACATCATTAAACGCATACACCAAGGTCATATGGAAACTTTTCTTTGTACCCCTATGTGTTACCCCGCAGTATATCAATTATTTTGTACAGTTTAATTCTAGCTCATAGAGATGAGGCTTCCACAATAACCATATTCCTCCATTTGGATGCTCAGTAAGATTAGTACTTAAAAGATCACCCACTACACAAGTTAAGCGAGGTATTATGAGCTTCTTCCCTTTTTAACCTTTGGTTCCAAGAGACCAAATAGCCTCATCTTAGCATTCTGCGTGAACTAATGCATTGAAACTGTGAACGAATACATACCTCGGTTACCAATCCTTCAAATAACTCCAGAGGTTCGCCGCACGTCCTTGCTTTGCTTTTTCAACCCTTTTTTTTATTTTTTTGCGCTGAACACTACTCTTTACGATATTTAAAATGCCTGGCACAACTATACACCAATAGGATGCTCATCATTCCCAAGTTCTAAGTCATTTGCGAAAGAAACCTAATTAATCCCTATGTACAATATTTCCCAGTACACGGTCCAAAGTAGGAAAAATACTTTCATTCCTTTATATCAATCTTATTATTCCGGAAGTAATAGCCTCTTCTCATTCTTACCTGGGAACAATATTCTTTTACAGTTTCCTACCTTCACATAGTCCAGCAACATGATATACCATAAAACAGTCACAGATTCTAACAATTAGAGCTCAAAATTTAATTAGAGGTATGAAGGAGAAAAGAATAGGTAAGCTTCATTTTCTATCTTTGGAGGAAAAGTTCAATTACTGTAACTATAGAGTAGATAACGTAGTATAACGGAGTACCAATTCGTAAGATAGAGACTACTGCAATTCATTTCACAAGTCGACACCTCATTCATGGTCTGAAAGGGATCTTTTCACTACTCGTAATTATAAAAAACTTCATTTCTTTTAACACGTGTTCACTCATTTCTTACTTGTCGTACTTTTCATAATTCCAACATATTCTACTATACATACGTAATCTCGGACATTGCTCCTGGTTCCAATCCCTGATGATACCATCCCTTAAGTGATGAATTGTTAACATATTCCTTTATTTGGTACGTAAAAGATTCTGAAAAGTTACCTTACCTGACGTTGACCTAGTATCTCCAAACCTGGTCATCATACTTCTATTCAAACTCTTTCACTTCCCTTATGGCTTGACGCACCAAGTCAAGTCCGAATAACTCTGATTTTCCCTTCCGAGCCACTTCGATGTCTTTCGAGACATAGCTGCAACCACAATAATTATTAGGAAGAGGGGGGGTGTCACGACCCGACCCCGGGGCCATGACTAGTACCCTACTGGGGTACCCTGTCAGGTATATGTCAGAGAATAGCAGCGGAACATAACACAACACGTAACTTCATAAAAAGGGTAAAACATATCGGCGGTAGATAAAGTCTGCCATAAACATACTTAAACAAAGTATTTATAATACAACTGGTTCTTATAGCCCAAAACACATAGGTGGCCAC
Source organism: Przewalskia tangutica (assembly GCA_029844215.1). Lineage (NCBI taxonomy): Eukaryota > Viridiplantae > Streptophyta > Magnoliopsida > Solanales > Solanaceae > Przewalskia > Przewalskia tangutica. Next base: position 133,601,484 of record CM056718.1, on the reverse strand, counting down.
AGACCTCTAAAGATAACAACTGTGGCGGGACAGGGCCCCGCCATACCCCTGGATGTACAAAATACCTATAGCATCAGGGAAATATTCGTACCAATAAATAAGCTTCCGGAGGAATGAACTTCGACAGGAATAGTGATCCTAGAGCGAGGATCCTCAATCGCTTACCCTTACTGCGGCATGAGCGGCCCAGGGAAGGGGGTCGATTGTGATATGTACCAAGTATGTAAAGCTGGGAAAAATACTACAATATGATATCATAAGTCTAAAAGCAAGCTGGAGTCATGAAAGACAATAAAATACCTTTTACTGTGCCTTACTAACAATGAGAGTGACAAGTATATATATATATAATACTGCATAAAGTAGGAGGCTCATGATCAAAGCAGTACCTCGCGTAGTATCAATAAAACCATCCTACTCACGGGACTATTTCACCGCGTGGGTCTGTGGACCGCGTGAGGTACTCTCGCATCATTGTATGCCGTAGGCGTGAGACTATTTCACCCGCATAAGCCCATAAGGACTCGCATGAGGTATTCCTCGCATCATGGGTAGCAAATCCATGGAACAGGTGGTATAACGATCTTGGGGACTTTCCCCTCAGATATACTCTTACCCTGAAGCAGATGGTATAACGATCTTGGGGCTGTACCTCAGATATACTCTTACACTGGAGCAGATGGTATAACGATCTTGGGGCTTGCCGCCGGATATACTCTCTTATCTTGGTGCGGATGGTATAACGATCTTGGATGCGCCCGCCGGATATACTCTTACACTGGAGAAGGTGGTATGACGATCTTGGGGCTTGCCCCTCAGACATACTCTTACCCTGGAGAAGGTGGTATAACGATCTTGGGGACTTTCCCCTCAGATATACTCTTACCCTAACTCAAACTGTCATCATATCATAATCATACATAAGTTAAGAAAACTTATAACTTCTTATTAGTCTTGTTCATATACCCTCTCATTTTAGTTTACTTAAGGCACTTAACCATATCTTTAATAAAAGAATACCGGGAGTTTAACCCAAGTACTATATACTTCAACTCTTTTGAAAAAGACTCTTCTTTATACATAAAAACCTTTGGGCAATTGATACCTTAAAATCAAGTTGCCTCTCCATATACTTATCTTATTTAGAGTAAATCTCTTCTCATTAACCTTTTATGAAGCTAATAAACCAACTTCCCATAAAGTTGTTATATTAACTCTACACTTAGTAAAATCATACTTTTCCCCTAACTAAGGGAATTATACATTCTTAAAATGAAACAAGTCATCATATACTTAAAACGAGTAAGAATACCAAATCTTGTACGTCTACCGTACTACATAGTTTCATCTATTCATGCTCAAGAGATAGGAAAACTTCACATACCTCTTTGGTCAATCCACACTAGGTCCAACTACATGAGTAATATTTCAACCTATAATAACCATGATATGTTCATCAACCTCTAATTTCAATGTAGAATAATCTAACTCAAAGCCACTAAATTCTATGGAAAATTGGGCAGCATTTCCTTTATTTTTACATACTTTGCCACCTTTCTCAAGGCCGAATTTATCATCCAAATGCCACATTCAAGGCTCAACAATCCAACAATGCAAAGGGGATTACACACCTAAACTTGGGTGTGTAAAATTCTGCCCACAAGGTACAATAATTCATTTTAACAAGTTTAAGGTAGTTCTTAGGCTACAACATGCTCATTTGTTCTTTTAACCAATCCTTTCATATCCCAACCACATTTCTCACATGCAATCAATCTAAGGGCCTTATTTCCAACTAAAAGTTCTTCCTACTTAACATGCAATACCAAATACCAACTATAAAAGAAGAATGGTTACCTTAGAGCTTTTAGCCAATTTACTCCAACAATTGCTAGCCTCTACTCCAAGAATATCACCACAATAGTCTTCACAAGCTTGTAATAACCTTTCCTTCCTATCACACTTTTCAGATTTTCTTTAGGCTTAGAATTTCTCTTGGAAACTTAGAGAGAAGGAGAGCTAAAGCTTTAGAGAGAGAGAGAAATTGGAAGATGACCAAGTCTTCAAGACTTGGTCAATATATTGTATGCAAGAAATCAGATGGGGGGGGGGGGGACACTTGTCACCCTCCCAAGGTCTTTTAAAAGAAAAATCAGACTTTTCTAAGTTTTTCCGCCCAAAAATCCCGCCTCGGCGCTGAAACCCCCGCAGCTCTCGAACTTTCGCGCGCCCCGCTGTCACGGCGCCGCGGCGCTGCAACTTCAGCGACCCCTCAGTACTTTAGGCGCCGCGGCCCTGCATCCGGCGCCGCGGCCCTGTCGCCTTTGCCTGAAACGCATTTCAGCCCGACTGCGCGCTGAACTTGTAACTCTCATAACTTTCTACTCCGACGCCCTAACGACGAACGGTTGGTTGCGTTGGAATCTAGACTCAACGAACTACGCCCTAGGACTTTAAAATACTTAGGAACTCTCAACGAATAGGGTCATAACCCGCCTTAAAGTTGACTAAAATCCGCCCGGAATAATCCGTCAACCTATCCTTTGAAAATTTTAAGTCTTACCTGCTTTCGTATGCTCTCATACGTAGGGTCAGAACTACGGGGTATAACAGGGGGATTATCCTAATGACATAGATCTATTGCACGATCTATGAGGTGAAAGAGTATAAACCAATCCTAAATGTCCGGCAGCCTCCTGCGTATAAGTATGGTGCACAACATACCTATACACAAGACTCTACTAGACACGGTCTGTAGACATTCCGAGGACTAACTGCTCTAATACCATTTTTGTCATGACCCGACCCGACCTGACCCGACGGGCCACGACTAAACGCCCTAATGACGTCATTATATTAACATGTCACACATTATCCAACTAATACTAAGGAAACTATGAAATCCGACAGCACAACGCCATAACAACAACATATGCCAGAATAGGCGAGCCGACAAAGCTGCATTTACACAAGACTGTACCTGCCTCATGAGGAGTCACAACTAGCCAACATAATATAATAAGTAAGCCGACAAGGCTGCCACCATTATAATATCACGTATACACAGGAACATCCCAACACAGTGTACAATGACATGGTTGACCAAAATAGATTTACAAGTCTACATACGTACAACCCATAACTGCCTACAAACCTCTATGAGAAGGATACGACATAAGACGGTACAGGGCCCCGTCGTGCCCCTAAATATATATATAAGTCTAAATAAGAGGTTTTGTACCAAAATGACCAAGCTCTGGATCAAATGAGGTGGATTAGTTTAGGTTCCTGTAACCAATACATACCGACATCTTGCCATTCTTCTTCTTGACCGGCACGATGTTTTCCAACCATTCCATATATTTAGCCGCTCTGATAAATTCGGCTTTTAGCAATCGCTCGATCTCAACTTTGATTTGAGGCATTTGCTGAAGGTGATACCTCCTGGGTGGCTATTTGTGGGGTTTGAAACCTTTCTTAATTGGTAGTCCATGCTCTCATAAAGATGAGTACGTCATACCGATAGCCTACATGCTAGTCAACTCAGCAGTCGCTAATGGTGTTTTGACCTTCATGGATAGATACTCTGGCTATAATCAAATATCGATAACCAAGGATGACATTTACAAAACCTCATTCAGATTTCCAGGAGCATTGGGCATTTATGAGTGGGTAGTTATGCCATTTGGTTTGAAGAATGATTGTGCCACTTATCAAAAAACAATGAACACCATCTTTTATGATCTGATCGGCAAGACTATGGAGGTTTACATCGATGATGTAGTAGTAAAGTCTAAGGGCTTCAAGGATCATTTAGCCGATGTTGAACTAGCATTAAAAAGAATGGGGATTCATAATCCCAAAATGAATCCAGTCGAATGCATTTTTGGAGTATCGAATGGTAACTTCTTTGGTTTTTTGGTACACAAGAAAGGCATCGAGATAGATCATAACAAAGCCAAGACCGTAATGGGATCCACACCTCCCAAGATGAAGAAGGAATTATAAGCTTATTGGGAAAAATCAATTTCTTAAGGAGATTCATATCTAACTCGGCTGGTAAGATGAAGACCTTCTTGCCTTTACTTAGACTTAAAGAGTCAGAAGACCTAGTATGTGGTTCGAAACAGCAAGAGGCTTTCGATTAAATTAAAAAAGCCTTAGATACTATCCCGTACTAGTGTCTTCCATGTCGGGGAAGCCGTTGAAATAGTAAGTTGTGGCTGCAGAATTATCTATCGACTGCTTGCTAGCACAGGAGTCCGATGATAGAACTGAAAGAGTGTTTTATTATCTTATCTGACTGCTCAACGATGCATAAACTAGATATACTCATTTGGAGAAGCTTTTCCTATCTTTGTTCTATGCTTGCACAAAACTCGAATACTACCTGATGCCTCACGTTGTATATGTTCTGTGCAAAATTGATATCGTTCAGTAATTATTAAATAGGCCTGTCTTTCAAGGACGAATAATGAAATGGGTCATCAAGCTCAATGAGTTCTCTCTTGAGTATAAGCCACTCAAGACCGTCAAATGACAAACAGTAGCCAAATTTTTGGCTGAACACCCTAGTATGGACGTAGAGTATATATGTGCCCCTTCTTCTGCATGTATGTACATCGTGTCATGGGTATTAAATCTAGAACCCAGAAAGGGGATGGAGCTGGAGTCATGATAACCAATCCGAGAGATATAATGTGGAGTTTCTCCTATCGGTTAGGTCCTGAATTGACAAGCAACCAAGTTGAATACAATGCCATCATCATGGGACTCAAACTCCTAGTTTTTATGAAGGCAATGTGCATCGAGATCCGATGAGACTCTCAGTTGGTGATCAAACAACTGGCTGGGGAAAATAATTGCAAGGATGTGGAGAATGTCAGAAACATGGACCAATCCAATGGGTACCAGTCGAGGTGCTACATCCAGTCATAAAACCTTGGCCATTCAGAGGATGGGCTATGGACCTCATCGGCAAGATTCACCCGCAATCGGCTAAAGGCCACAATTTCATTATCGTGGCTATCGATTATTTCACTAAATGGGTAGAGGATCAGCCGATGAAGAGGGTTCATCAGACATATATCATTCAGTTTATCCAATCCAAAACCAGATCATATATAGATATGATATCCCTGAGACGATTACAATTGATCAAGAGACGGTGTTTACTGGTTCTGAAGTGGCAGCCTTCGCTGAGAAATTTGCGATCAAAATGATCACATCCTCACCTTATTACGCATAGGAGAATGGACATGATGAGTCAACTAACAAACTTATTGTGGGCATAATCAGTAAAACGTGGAGGATAAATCAGGAATGTGGCATCTCACTCTAGATGAAGCTGTTTAGGCTATCAGGAATTCTAAATCAACAGCTACCGGGGTGACACCTTATCGGCTAACCTTCGGCCAAGATGCAGTGTTGCTATTGGAAATTAATGTCAAATCCTTATGGGTGGCCAAGAAGAACTCTCTAAATTTAGAGGAGTATCAACATGCCATGTTAATAGAATTGGACCAGATAGATGAAGATCGACTGATGGCCCTAGAGAAAATTGAAGTCGGTAAACACAAAATAGCTAAGGCATACAACAAACATGTTAAGCCTAAAAGATTTGGCGAAGGAGACTTAATTTGGAAAACCGTTTTGCCAATTGGAATGAAAGATCGTAAATTCACCAAATGGTCATAAAACTAGGAAGGACATTTCGTAGTAAGCCAACAGATTGCCGGCAACGCATATCGACTGATAAATATGCATGATGAGGAAATTGATAGAAATGTAAACGACAAGTATTTTAAAAAGTACTACCCTTCGATTTGGGACATGCATGAATAAACGACAGCCACAGACCGGCTGCCTAGTAGCACAAAATAAGCTAATTCTCTCCGACGGGAGATGTATGGCTAAATGACAGCTACAGACCGGCTGCCTGATCACAAAATACAAGGGAAACCGTTTCTCTCACACGCCTGTGTCATAAGGTTGGTCGCACGGCATAGGCGAAGAAATGTCATCCCAAGTGGTCAAAGATAATGACCCATCGAACCTGTAGGGTTTATTTCAAATTTGCTTAAGAATGCCGAGATAAGTGCTGAAGTTAAAGGGTAGGATACAAATTTCCATATCCAAGAAAATCAAGCACAAAAATAGAGGCGCCGCACATACCCGAGCCCATTGTTACAGTGAAAATCAAATTCTGACAGTACGTCGGCCTCAAAAGGACCAACGCGCCTCTAGTTGGACTCTGTGACCAACTTCACTCGGGTTGACTAACCCGAATAATGAGCGACCATAGTCGACCAGGTATGAATGATAGTCGGACAATGGTCATTGGTGAACCAGTCGCAAGTAAAAAGAAAATAATGGTTTATCGGGCTGAGGTACTGAAACAAGAGAGAATCACCTTGTTTCGGTCCACCGCACAGAGTTAGGACCAGCGGTTTAGCAATGAAAACTAAGGCAGGGTTCAGGCCACTATCGGTTAGAATAATTATTCCTGATCTTTGAGATAAAAAAGATGAAGCCATGATTTCCGATTAAGAAAATGACCAAAGGTTAGGTGAGAAATTTATGGGGAGAGATGGATACCTTTTCTTAAAAAGCCTGCAGAGGCGCGACAGAAAATCATCAAAGCCAATTCATGATAGTAGAGACGTCTTGGTTAAAGGGAAAACACCCTTCAAAAAGTAGTCATCATTGCATGCACTAGAGACAAGATGATTGAAGTGACATGCGCAACTGTCAGACTGAAACGACGACTATTTTTTAATACATTAACTCAACAGTCACACTAGAGTTAATGCAGGGGGCAATTGTTAACACTAAAAAATAATTCAATTGTTTAGCCGAATTCACTGATAGTCGAACTATTCAGGAGCCGAATTTACTCCTAGCCCTCGATGACAAAGAAATGCATCGGCTACTAAGGCATCTTAGCCGAAGTCATTGGTTAGAGGTACGACTTGGACTCATTCAAATGCAGGCGCCTCAACGACCAAGTCAAAAGGGTTTCCAGACTCCCAAAAGCGGTAACGACCAACAACTGTTAAATGAAAGGGTCATTAACCGAGAAAGAGAAGTAGAGGGTGAGATAATCGACACCACCTCCCCCATGGTCAGTCATTGGACTTAGTGGGTTAATTATGGCTGACATGGGGGGGGCACATTTTGTACAGTTTCTTCTTCTTTTTTGTACTATAACTACTCATTCTTTGTACATATTACAAACACACAATCAATCAAACAAATCAAAATTTATCTATCTTTATCTTTTATCCCTTTATCTTTACTGTACTTAGTTGTATTCATACTTTCTTATCTCTTAGTTCACTAGTAACACCATCCTAACGCTTTCTGGAGTAGTTGGAGAATCCATTTCTGAAAATTAGAGTTTCGTCTTCAGTCTGAATCGCTTGAGTAAAGAAATTAATTTATCTACCGATTCGATCAGCCGATACAACGGCAAAAGACAGAATTCGGAGCGAGAACAACATAAAATGACATTTGTTTTTCTACTCTCACCAACAAAAAGAAAAAAAGCCAAAGAAGTAGATAAAGAAGAACAAATTATTGACTATGTAATGGAGAGCTTGGTCGTGGGTGTGGGTGTGGGTGTGTGTGATCATATCAAATTATTATAGTATATGATGAATCCTTGACTAATGACCAAGTCCAGTAGCACACGAATTAGGCTTGAATTGGTACTGGGCTTTTATTTTATCACTTCTTTTGTAGTTTAACTAGCTGTATATTTTGTGTCATCTCATCTTATCTTATCTCAATATTGTTTTGACAATTTCGTTTTAGCAGCCACACCTCAATTTAACATTCATGGCGACGGCGTCACCACTATTGTCATTCTTCAGTACGGATTCACATTTTTCAACTAAGGTTTAGATAATGTGTGCACCCAAAAGGTAATAGGAAAAACTAGTAGAGAAAATATTGTTAACAAGCTAGCTCATTAACCGTGTGTTTGGTACGAAGAAAAAAAATATTTTTTTGGAAAATAAGTAATTTTTTAATTTTATTTTCTGATATTTAATAAATAAATAAAAATATTATTTTAAAATCATTTATATATTAATTTCAAAAACTACTATAAGGATGTAGGTGGAGTGAGTTAGGGATTGGGGGAGTGGGGGTGGCATGTACATGATGGGGGTGACGGAATGCGGAGTAGTGGGGGTGAGGGAGTGTCGGGTGGTGGGGGGTTTGGTGAGGGTATTGGGGATGAAAGTATATTTATGTTCTAGAGACAACCTATATTAGGACAAATGTACTTTATACACATTCATATTTTTATATTAATGGAGATTAATATTATGACATTTGCAGTAATTGAATTATTAGTTGATTGTTTATAATATTCTATAAATGCATCCCTAGAGGTTACTTGGTTATTAATAACGTGAGAGATTAATATTATAAAGTAACTCTTAAAATTATCTCGACTAATGATCATCAAAATGGGATATCGATGATATGTGATACGTCGACATGTGGTCTGCATCATATCCTTAGGGGATGTAGTATGTCTCACCTGCTACGAGTTATGGCAACTCGTGATGGACACATGGATACTTTTGGAAGTATTGGTATACCCTGTTGATGTACTGTTTGTTATATATGTCTAAAGTGTCATTAGCGTGTGGGAGATAGAAGTCCTTAGACTTGAGGTCGATACACATCTTGTTTACAGTGTAATGTACTTTGATCATGTCCTAAGATCAAATGCCTTATAGGTTGAGACACGGCTTGTATTGGATATATTGCGACGTAGATTAAAGGTGGTGGTTGAGCCAAGATTATGATTCATTCCTCGAATGTATCTTCTAGAGAACACTCAGATTCTCATGTGGTTCGCAAATGCATTCTGCCAAGACATTATCGATAGCGGGTGACGGTCTTGTGCGACATTAGAATACGGAAGGCGGTAGTCCCTTTATCCTTTAACTATTACTACCTCTTTTACTTTTTTCTCATTTCTTTTTCTTCTTGTTAATCATTCTGATGTACTATACCAGCCTGAATTCGGATGACCGCAGACTGGTACTTATTCGTTACCACATATTTATGCTTTTCTTTATATTACTGTAGTTACTATCCATTTTTCTGTGCTCATGTTTTCCACGTTGTTCAATTATAAGTACAAGTTCTACAATTGGACTCATTGACCTAAACGTTATTGTTGTTTTGTATTGCACTTTAATAGATATCAATGATGTGTGTTATGGTGGAACCCTAAGTATCGATTGGTCCCATCAGTTCTAAAAAAAATTGTTTTCATGTGTGTGAGTGTGAATCGAGTGGATGAGTGAAGTCTAAGACCCAACCTCGACTCGGCTGCTACCACAAGAGGTAATCCACACTCTCTTTTTACTTTTATGCCCAGTTTTCATTAAGTTTAAGTTGATATCTGATGTTTTAGTGTATTATGTGTTAATTTGACGTATTTTTGTTGTGTATAGACTGTTGAAGCTGCCATACTTGTTTAAAAGTATGTGTTAGTTCAGAAGGATTGTGTTTGACTATTCTGGTGAACTATTTAGTTAGAACACTTTCTGGAAGATGGAACTATGTCCACCCGTGTGGTGCTTTTCTTATCTTCTCTGTTTAATTTTTGTAAGTAGAAGTCTTTTTTCACAAAATGGTACCAGGCAGGTACTGCAAAACTTTTCAAGATTTTACATCTCTAAAGAGTTAAAAATATATACTTTTTATCCTTTACATAACTTTTGTTACACAACTATAAAATCCCAAGACATCCATCTTCAAGCTATATAGTGCCTCTGAGACCCCTTCAGAATATTTTATGTTCTTTTCTTTTCATAGCAACCAGATAATGCATAGATGAACTTTCAAGGAAAATGACTTAACATTCTTCTTTATGAACTAGAGATCCTCTCGAATTGCAAAATAGTTACTCACAATTTGGTGTCATGGAGCTCAGAGTTGGCAGGTGGAACAACTCTAACTAATTATACATGCATAAGTTGTATTTCCTTCTCTTTTTCAATTTTAGCGACTAATTATTTTGGGAACCAGTTATGTCATTAAATTGTACAATTGTTTCAGGAATAATATTGACCAGAGGGAGGCACTTGAGAACTTAGATCTCATTCTTTTATGCCTTGATGAGATTGTAAATGGAGGGTAAGTCAGTGGTTCACTAGTAGTTATATTCTAGCATGCTACTGTCTTTGTCTTTCCCCAATGTTTCACTTTCCATTTTTTATTTTTTTGTCTTTCCTTCGCCTTTTTTGTTTAGTGTCCTGCTGCTGCTAAGGAAATTTTCATGTTATTCTTCACAAGATTAGACAATACTTACGTTTTAATAGTTGCTAGAAATTATGGAATAACAGGTTATAATACTTGGGTAACTTGACATTCATTTCATAAGTGCACTGAAAGAATTTCTATTCAAATGCTCAATCCTCATGTATTTTGATTGTAATCTAGCTCTGTTTTTAGAGGTTACTTCTATTTTTTGGGTTAAAATAAGCCAAAGACTCTCTTAACATGGTGGGATATTGTCCACATTGGGCCAAGTCCGCATGGTTTTCCCCAAAATAACATACCATTAAGAGTATCCAACATCTTATACTAGCTTTTTTCTTTTCAGTTACCAATGTGAGACTTTTTTCACACATACCTTACACTATTGTTCTAGATACTGCTTGCTTTTACAAAGTAGATAATGAACAACTACTATTGCCATATTCATCCTATTAATCACTTTGCATTGTTTCCTCGTCTACCAACTTTAACAATTAAACTTTTACTAAAACTTTCTAGAATGTATGCTGCAAGATGGTACTTGAAACTGATGGTAATATCATTGCTGGAAAAGTTTCCAATCATAACATGGATGATGGAGCACCCTTATCTGAACAAGTAAGCAACACATTCTTTCTATTGCTGAATCATACTTTAATGGTGGTACAGTTCTTAGGAGTTCTACAATTTCATGTATATGTGTACTTGTGTAGAATCATATATTTCCTTGACTTCATCTAAAGGTCCGTCGAAATTTTACGGGTTATTATAGGACATATAAAGAACATGCTTAATGCTTCAATGTTTTCTAGATTGGATTGTCCTAAAATGCTTCAGTGCCTTCTTTAGCTTATAAAGCTAAGCATACTTTTGTCATGTTTATAATAAATTCATTTTTTGTTAGATGATAGATAGTTTTACAACTACACTTCAGTATCCCCTTAGTGTGAACTTTTGTACCATGACCTCTCTGTAATTAAAAAGCTATTGCATATTAAATTAGTTAAAAGAATCCAATCCAAACAGTAAATGTGTCCAATGGCTGAACTGATTTTGAAGATTTCATGCACATATTGATCTAGTTTGTTCTCGAACAACTCAGTTTTTTTTTCGGGTAAATGAAAATATTATTACTAAAAAAGAAACTGGGAACTACAATCACTCATTGAGGGTTCTCAATCCTCAACGTAACACAAAATAAGAAATGAAGGAGGGATGGGGCGTTCACTCAGAGGTGACGTTACAAGAGGGGATTAAGTCATAAATACTCTTCCACTTCTCAAACTTGCTGCTTGTCTTTGTTCATAATAACATCAACCAGGAGATGAACCCGTTTCTTTGGAAATCGGGGGGTAATGAAATGCTCCTCCAATCTTCATACTTGCAACTTTACCACTTTTTCTTTGGAAATTCTTTCTTGGAGTTACCTCATGCCATCCATCCTCATCTCCCTGCCTTGACACCGGAGCACCTCTAAAAGCATCTGGAATCAAAGGCTTATTAGGTACCCCCTTAGTCCTCACATCCATGTCCACTACATTGTTCAATGATCCACCGACTGATAGTCGAACAAAGAGGGGGTTGGTTTGAAGTGAGCGTGTAGGTTCATTAACACCAACCATTTCCGGATCTATTCTTTTGTCCGATACAATCATTGGCTCATGAGTGCCCATTGTCTCCATAGGCGTTACATGTTCCTCCAATTTCTTACACTTGGAATGATTATGCCCGAATACTTTGCAATGAAAACAAAAATCGGGATAATTCTCATATTCCACCTTTTGAACATACTTGATATTGCTTGGTAATTTAACATTAAATTCCGTGACCGGCTCCTTGCTAACATTGACTTCAATTAATACCCGTGCATAATTCATTTTGGACCTCTCCTTCGTGAATTGGTCTGTATACAAGGGCTTCCCCACACGTGAGGCGATCTTACTTAATCCGGATGCGCTCCATACCGACAAAGGAACATCACGAAGCACCACCCAAATCGGGATGTTCATGAAAAGATCATCCGTGAGCAAAGTGTCCTTATCAACTGATTTTAACATCAAATTTGTCCCAAAAGTCGTATAAAGGCCACCATGAAATACCGTGATGCGGTCTTGTTCAGTCATAAATCGAAAAATAGTCCATCGACGTCCGTGTGGGATGATTCTACACTTAACTCCCCATTTTTTAACAATAGAATTTAATGCCCCACGTCCCGGGAAAGGCCCCGTGAAGCACCCAATAAGACAATAACCCCAAGTTTCAACAAAGGGAACCTCGTCATTTGCGTCCAATTTCACCTCATCCCCTTCTTGTTCGACAAATTGTAGTTTAAGTCCTTTTGATTCTAGACGAGAACTTGTAAAGATTCCCGCATAAGATTTCTTTGTTGGATTAGACTCATTATTTTGTTGTGGTACCCGAGTATCATTTGCACGCTCAGTAGGTGCATTAGTTGCATTCGTGGGGGAAGTCAAGACTTGTGCACTATTGGGAATGGTTGCCATAAATGGCTCATGTCTCTCGGCATTAAATGCTCTATCGGTCGAGGCAAAAACAGACTTCCTAGGTGTCTTGGGAAAAACGACCCTTCGGTTTCCACAATGGTTGATCTTCCAAGGCTCGTTTTAAGAGTAGACCCCTTGGTATTATCAGCATTTGAAATTCCAAGGCTCATGGGGAAAGGGGTTCCATTGAGACCCGCACTGGTCAAGTGCCCATGTAACGGTCGAAGGTGTGACCTTTCGGGATCCGCCACTCTTGAATGCCCAATGTTTATGGGAAATGATGTTCCATTGAATTCTTGGAGTTTTGACTGATGGCTCTTAGACTTCATCCTTGACCCATGGTCATCTACCTGACCCGCCTTCGACCCGAACAACTCAGTTGAAATGCTCATCTCTTGATTCTTTATCAACTGGTGTTTTAAGTACCTAAAGGGAACCACATCAGATGTTGGAAGCTTACACTTTGTTTATAGTTGTCTTTCTCAGTTTATTTGGAGTATTTCTTTTATCTTAATGTGTGTTGCAACTTTCAGACAATAACTCAAGCTTTGGCAACGACACGGGAACATTTGACAAGATCACTTCTCAGATGAATTTTCTTCAAATTTGCTAGAGCAATTATTTTTTAACAATGTTTTAGTCTTGTATTAAACACTTTATTAACGCTTTGAATGATTATCCGTTTTGGGAATACTTTGTACAACAGATGCTAGCTATTTAATGTATATTTTTGGTGTTATTTAAATTATTAGTCCATTTCATTGTTATAATTTCAATTTTCAATATTGAAATTAAATTCCAAAAAAAACTGCCAAATTTAATTTTTCCCTCCATATTAAAATAAATTATTAATTTAATAAAAAAATTAAAAAAAATTGAATCAAAATTTAAATTTAAGTGACAATTATGTGACGGGTAAAAATTGTCACATGTAGTGTGACCTTTGTGTGATGGGTAATAACCGTCATCCTTTTGTGACATTTGTGTGATGGGTAAAAACCGTCATATGTCGTGTGACGGTTTCAGAACCGTCATCCATTTGTGATAGTGACAAAGATGACACTTACAGGAACCGTCATCTTAGGGGTCAGATGACAGTTTTTACTCGTCACCGTAGGGTGTTTTTCTTGTAGTGATATGTGTATCTTATGAAACACAAATCTGAGGCCTTCAAAAAGTTCAAGGAGTACAAATGTGAAGTGGAGAAACAACTCGCAAATAGTATCAAGACTTTTCGATCTGATCGAGGGGGTGAATACTTAAGTAAAAAAATTCTACATTACTTGAAGCTACATGAAGTTCATTCAGAATGGACACCTCCAGGAACACCACAAATGAATGGTGTTGCCGAGAGGAGAAACCGAACCCTGCTTGATATGGTTCGATCCATGATGAGCTTTTTAGCTTTACCAACATACCTTTGGGGATATGCTATACAACCCTTGATATATGTCCTGAATAGGGTTCCTTCCAAATCAGTTGAAAAGACGTCATAGATATGGTGTGGTAAGAAGCCATCTCTTAGACATATGAGGCCCTGGGGGTGTCCTGCATATGTCAAGAAGATGCTCACTGATAAGTTGGAATCCAAGAGTGAGAAATGTTACTTCGTGGGGGTGTCCAAAGGAAACTAAGAGATACTATTTCTATCTTCCTAGCAAACATAAGATCATTGTTTCTAGGAACGCAACCTTCCTTGAAGAAGAATATGTCTATAAGGAAGAGAGTTGCACAAAGATAGAACTTGAAGAAATTCAAGAACAACAAATTAACATAGAGGTTGAATCCTTGCCGAATGATCAAGGCAAGAATTCAGTGGGAGCGTTTGGCAAAAATTGGGTACTTACAGTACGCCTTCAGCCAATGGGAGTGTTGCGAGGAATGATGCAGAAATGCAAGATACTCCTACACAAACCTTAGAAGTAAGTGCAGTGATTGCACCTCCTCTCATTCAAGAAAGACATGAAAATGATATTTGTGAAAGCTCTCGAGTTGGTGGATCAACCAACACACAAGAACCTTCTCACAATCAGAACATACCTAGAACTGAACTGCAAAACGATCAACTCCGTAGGTCTTCAAAAACGCATCGTCCTCCAGAAAGACTAAATCTACTTGTGGAAACACATGATAAAATAGATATCTCCGATGATGATGAGCCTACAACCTACATCGAAGCAATGGTGGACATTGATTTGAAGAGATGGCAAGAAGCCATGAAATCCATGTACATCAATCAAGTATGGAACATGGTTGATTTTCCAAGTGGGTTTAAACCTATAAGATGCAAATGGATCTTCAAGAAGAAGATTGATGTATTTGGCAAGGTACAGACTTATAAAGCTAGACTGGTGGCTAAAGGTTATAATCAACGTCCTAGTGTCGATTTGAAACCTTTTCATATGCTGCTAAGATTAAGTCCATTCGGATTTTGCTTATAATAGCTGCATATTATTATTATGACATTTGGCAGATGGACGTCAAAACTGTTTTCCTCAATGATAATCTAATTGAGGAATTGTATATGAAACAACCCAAGGGTTTTTCATCCGAGTCCAATCAAATGTTGTGTGCAAGCTACAGAAGTCCATTTATGGGCTTAAGCAAGCCTCAAGGAGTTGGAATATTTGTTTTGACAAGGCTATCAAGTCGTTTGATTTCGTCAGAATCAAAGATAATCCTTGTGTTTATAGCAAACACAAGGATGGGGGTATTGTCTTCATTGTTATATCTATTGATGACATATTGATAATGGAAGACAATAAGACTCTCATGCAGTCAGTCAAAGAGTAGTTGTCAAATACCTTCATGATGAAGGATTTAGTTGAAGCCTGCTACATTCTGGGAATTAGGATCTATAGAGATAGACCTAATAGATTGTTAGGGATGTCACAGACGGTCTACATAGACAAAGTTCTTAGACGTTTTTCTATGGAAAATTTCAAGAAAGGCGGTCTTCCAATGGGTCAAGGCATCAAGTTATCTAATAAGGATTGCTCTTCTAGTGCTGTAGAACTTGAGCGCATGAAGATGATCCCATATGCTTCGGCTATAGGATCAAACATGTATGACATGACTTGTACTAGGCCAGAAGTGGTCTTTGCACTTAGTATGACTTGCAAGTTTCAGTAGAATCCTGGTGATGAACACTGGAAGGCAGTCAAAGGTATTCTTAAGTATCTCAGACGTACTAAAGATTACTTTTTGGTCTATGGTGGAGACAAAAAGCTAGTTGTTACTGGATACACTGATGCTAGCTTCCAGATAGATATTGATGACTTCAAATCTCAGTCTGGTTACACGTTCATTTTTAATGGTGGAGCAGTGAGCTAGAAGAGTTCCAAACAAGCTACAACTGCTGATTCGACAACTGAAGCTGAGTACATTGCTGGATCGGAAGTTGGTAAAGAGGTTGTCGTGATTTCTGAGTTCCTGAAGGAACTAGGGGTTGTTCCAAGTGCTAGTTGTCCAATAACCATTTATTGTGACAACAATGGTGCTATTGCACAAGCAAAGGAACCAAGATCAACAAACAGAAACAAACATGTACCAAGGAAGTACCACATACTCGGAGAGATAGTGGAGACTGAAGATATTAGATTAGATTATGTTCCCACAGAAAATAATCTAGCAGACCCATTTACTAAACCATTAAGCTTAGTTAAACATAATGGTCATTTTGAGAATATGGGTATTAAATATGTTGGTGATTGGCTCTAGGCCAAGTGGGAGATTGAAAGTATATTAATGTCCTAGAGACAACCTATATTAGGACAAATGTACTTTATACACGTTCATATTTTTATATTAATGGAGATTAATATTATGACATTTGCATTTATTGAATTATTAGTTGATTGTTTATAATATTATATAAATGTATCCCTAAAGGTTACGTGGTTATTAATAATGTGAGAGATTAATATTATAACATAACTCTTAATATTGCCTCGACTAATGATCATCAAAAATGGGATATCGATTATATGTGATACGTCGACATGTGGTCTGCATCATATCCTTAGGGGATGTAGTATGTCTCACCTGCTACGAGTTATGGCAACTCGTGATGGACACATGGATACTTTTGGAAGTATTGGTATACCATGTTGATGTATTTTTTGTTATATATGTCTAAAGTGTCATCAGCGTGTGGGAGATAGAAGTCCTTAGACTTGAGGTCGATACGCACCTTGTTTACAGAGTAATGTATTTTGATCATGTCCTAAGCTCGAATGCCTTATAGGTTGAGAAACGGCTTGTATTGAGTATATTGCGACGTAGATTAAAGGAGGTAGTTGAGTCAAGATTAGGATTAATTCCTCGAATGTATCTTCGAGAGAACACTCAGATTCTCATGTGGTATTAGGCTGACTAAGTTATTGGTCAATGCAGTAGACATGTCTATGATATGGTCTTGTTGTCAGCTAATATAGATGAGATATAATGATCAATCCATTTGGATAGACACTTGGCAAATTCTAAGCTTGATCGAGTGTGTCGTGAATGAAAGGGTTTTATCTTCCCACATAGAGGTTCAGTTAACATATTTCGTGTAACTATACTTCACATATTGAGTTCGTCTTCCGGCGCCGCCTAGGAGTTCCTTGTAGACCCTAATGTTATTAGTGTCGATATATGAAGGCATGTAGGGTAACACAAAGTCAATTATTATATCGATTCAAGGATGTTATAAGAGAAATATAAACGTTTGGTTATAATCGAGACATAAGAATAAATAATGATTATTTAATTAAATCGAGATGATATTCCGGATTTAATTAAAATAAAAATGAGGGAAACTTGGACCAGGTCCGGGCCGCGTGGGACCCAGGGTCGCGACACCACCCACTCATCATTGTGGCGCCACGTGTCCAATGGGTCTAGACGACCCACTCTGCCTCGATTTCTGGGCCTGGGCCACGTGGAAAACCCTAGCTGCTTTACAGCTATAAATAGAGGGTTCTGTCATTATTTTAATACACCAAATTCAGTAGAATTATTCTCTACTAAAACTCTGTCGGATTTCCTAGCTTTCCGAAAGAGTAATTACATTGGAGTTTTGACTTGCAAATTGAGGAACGGTTGCGTGCTCACCCTCGGCTTACAAACTTGAAGATTTCAGATTTTGTAAAATGTAAGTGTTCTATCGATGCATTACAGTTTCTATGTGTTTATCATTATATAATCATCCATCAGTTTGACCGCTTGTCGGGTTTGAAATAAAAAAATTCAAATTTCGCTGTGGATACGAACCCGATAAAAACCCTTAGGGGGAATGGGGTCATGATAGATGGAGGGTTGAGGGTAGGGTAGACAATCAGAATGACATGAAATATTTTGACCAACCAAAAATAAAATAAAAAATAAAAAATATATTGAAAAACATTTTATTCATAAAAACACACCATAAGTGAAAATAATTCAAGATCACGTAAGGATTCCGATTATTCATCGCACGACCAACGTGAGACTTCTAACAAATATCAACGTAAAAGTTAAATATAAATACAGGTTAAGATACAAATTGAATCTGATATTTTTTACTCGAATTGGTAAGTACTGAAATACCAGATAATTATTACTCTTACAGTCTTACTACAATAGCCTAATCAGAACGTAGTCGGCAAAAGCTTGTGCATATTTAAGCAAGCATATTAATGAGGAAAGTTGTTTTTTCGTGCTATCTCAATCACAATATACCTATATACTATAGTAATTTAGTTGAAATTAAGTTGATAAATACGATGTGAATAAATGGTTGACTATTACTTAGTTATTTTCCAGATAGCCTTCTAGAACACAGTCCACTCATTTCATTTTTCTTTTCCTTTCTTTTGGTAGTGTTGCTTTCTTGTCATGCCGCCAAAGCCAAATCAAACGCACCAGGAGTTTTAATTGCTACAACCTTTACAGTTGGGGTACTTGAATATCAAAAAGAATCTTGATTAAAATATACAATTAGTGACAAATGAAGTGGGAGAAATGACAATATAAATTTGGCCCACATTATTCTTAGCACATATGGTTCGCTTTGGACTTAGGTACGCATGCCTTTATTTTTTTTAGCTATGCCACATTGAGCTTTAAAAGTGTGTGTACTATGATATATATTGTCCGCTTGCGGCATAGGTCCGCACGTTCATCTTTCGGGATAGGTATATTGTAATTGAGAAAATCGATACCAGCCCCACTACTCCGCATAATCTGTATAAAGAATGAATATTTATAGCACAAAAAGAGAAAAAAAATGTACAAAACGTGCCCCCATGTCGGTCGTCAAATAACTAACTAAGTACCACGACTAACTATGGGGGAGGTGGTATCGATTTTCTCGCCCTCTCTCATCTTGCTCGGATAATGGCCCTTCCATTTAATTGTTGTTGGTCGTTACCCATTTTTGGGGTCTGGAAACCCTTTTGACTTTCGTTGAGTCGCCTGCATTTGATTGGATCTCAGTCATGCCTCTAACTGATAGATTCGGCTAAGATGCCTTAGTAGCCGATGGAGCTCTGGTTGTCGAGGGTTAAGAGTAAATTTGGCTCATGAATAATTCGGTTGTCAGTGACTTTGGCTAAACACTTCAATTATTTTTGAATTTTAACAATTGCCCCCTTACATTAACTCGAGTATCTATTGAGTTGATTCTCCGAAAGTAGTCGTCGTTTGAGTCTGACAGTCGTGCATGCCACTTCAATTGTCTCGTCTCTTTTGCATGCAATGATGATTACTTTTCTAGAGGGTGTTTCCCTTTTTACCAAGGCATTTCTATTACCACAAATTGGCTCTGATAATTCTCAGTCGTCCTCTTCTTTTTTTTCTAATTCTTGGCCCTTTTATTAATCGGAAACCATGGCTTCATCCTTTCTATCTCGAAGGTCAAGAACAATTATTCTAGCTGATAGTAATCGGACCCCTGCCTTGGTCTTCATTGATGAACCACTGGTTCTAACTATGTACGGTGGCCCGGAACGAGGCGATTCTCTCTTGTTTCAATACCTCAGTCCAAAATATAATTTGGGGGCACGCTCCCATTTCATATTGAAGGAATATATCTTGTGGCTTAACTCAACCCCAAAAACTAGCTTGTAGGGTGAGGATTGTTCAAGTCCATATAAGGAGTACATGTTTCCATTTCATATCCAATGTGAGACTCTTAACACTCCCCCGCACGCCCAGACTTTGTTAACTTGAGCGTGGATAATATAATTTGGGGACATGTTCTCATTTCATATCCGATGTTGGATTCTTAACACTCTCTTGCACGCTAGACTTTGTTAACTGGATCGTGGATAATATAATTTAGGGGCCCAACATCGGTGAATAAAGAATTGGAATGGGTTGACTTTGATATCATGTAAGAATGGATCTTGGGCCTAACTCAACCCCAAAAGTTAGCTTAAATGGAGGAGGATTTCTCAAGCTATATAAGGAGATCAATTATCCATATCATATCCGATGTGGGACACTTAACCGTCAGAGCCAAACGTATTCATATTCTTGATTTATTTAGTATTGATCCTTAGTATTATGTTGTACACTATCTAAATGTCGATATACATAGGAGGAAAGCAAAAATAAAAAATTGAAGGGGTTGAGAGGTATAGACAACGTAGGATCACATGAATGCACACAATGTAGGACTCCGTTTATGTGTTGGGTCCCTTGGTGGACCATCAGATAGAAAAGTAGTCTATGTCGGACACTGAAAAATTCAAGCACTATCTACAAAACGTGGCGATTATAGTGTGACAACTTTCGTTTAATTATAGTTTAGAGTCTTTAGACACTTATTTTCATACTTGCACTTTTGCCTGCTCTCTCACTCATTTCTTATTCGCTTTACATCCATCCCTCAAATACTACTTCCTATGTATTTTACTTTTCCACCTAAACATAATCGTCAAAGTGAAAAAGAAAAGTGATGAAATCTTTACGTAACACAAGAAATGACAAACATACCCGCATGAAATTAGGCCTGGTTAGTTCAGATTGGATTAACAAGAACGACATAAACATTTATCACCCCAACAATTAATTCCCATCTTTTAATTTATACTATATTATTTTACACTACTTAATATCTTGCTAGAGTTCTCACTTGCTATAGACTATCTTTCTGTCTCCAGCCATTTAATTAGAGACGAATTTAAAATTTAAAAATTTAGTGTTGGGTTTCGGGGCTACGGATTAGTAAAAAGCGTATGATTAAAATCGCAAAAACTAGAACAACAAAAACAGTCATTGGATGTTGCCTTCAATGTTGTGTCAACATCTGAGACAATATTGTGATAAAACAGTATAAACCTTTGTAGAGTTAATGCAGCGGAAAAAGTAAAGAGACACAAGGTTTATATTTTCAAGGGTATATATAAATATATCCCTTGATGGTCGATGACCAAAAGAATTGTATAAATTATATACAATTACAAATGAATTTCTTTTTACAAATTGAGTGTTACAAACGAAAAAAAAATTACAAACAAAAATGAAGTCGCAGATGACTTCGCCTAAAGTTACAAAGTCTAAAAGATAAAAGATAACATCTTCATTACAATCGCTTGGACAATAAGCTAATCTAGAATAAAGATAGCAATTGTAATGTGGGACTAGATGTTGTTAAAATAACTTTAGGCTAGGTGTGTTGATCCAGTTTCTAAGGTAAGATCCGAGAGCTCTCTTGGAAGTTCTTCTTCTACAAATCTGAATAATCGATACACTGAAGTTCCCCTCTATTTATATTGTGGAACTTCCCATGAAATCCTCACTGGTTGTTGCGGAGGTTGAACAAAAGATGGCAGCAGTTTGGACCGAGTCTTCCTCCTGAAAATTCTCAACGATCTGGACTTGGTCATACGCTGCTTTCTCTCCACGCTTTGATTGCGTCTTTCACCACGTTTTAAACACAACAATCTTGTAAGTTTGCCTAGGTCATTATTTACTCACAGTAACACAAGCTGTTTTGGCCGGAAGAATAGGAAAATTCGTTACTGAGATGTTGTCAGGAATGTTGTCACAACATCGCAGGAAACATCCTGAAGATGTTGTCCTGAGATTTCGCTGATGTTGTCACAACATCCTATCCAACATCAACAATCTCTCCCTTTTTGTCTTTCTTCACAAAACTCCATATGATGCTAAAATGACTAGGATACTGATTCCCGATGTAGCCCTTAAATTCCAAGAATCAGTAGGATCAGTGATATGCTCCCCCTTAACCTGCAACAAAAAATCTCAAGCAGTGTAGTATCGATGTTATGGTTAGTTGGGGGTTTATGTTATGTCCGTCGTGACTTACTTACAGCAGATGCGTAATCAGTCTACAATCATAACAATCCACGTCAGACAAACATATATATATATATAGTTTAGAAAATAATCACAAACATACATCTGCCAGAACAGACCTAAATATCCCATAGTTAAATACTACAAACAAAAAATAATAATTCCATTGTCAGTGAATCCAACATTCAAATAAAAAAAAGTAACACATTTTCAGACTTCAACAATTCATCCATCGATCGACAGCACCTATCAACATCATCATCTCCGCGCTAGTAGTCAGTAGTCAACATCATCTCAACTCTTCTCCCCGTGCAACATTGCGCCCTCAGTTGCTCCCCTTGGTTGTCTTCTTCCAGCAGAAACTACTACATTTATAGGCTAATGCGACGCCTCAAAATTGTCGCATTAGGGCCTTCTGGCCGTTGCATTAGACCTAATGTGATGGCTGGGAGACGTTGCATCCGCTGTCGTTGCATTAGGTCTAATGCAACGGCCAGAAAGACCTAATGCGACGGCCACTACCCCCTAATGCGACGGTGCCGCATTAGATATGTGACTGTTGAGAGGCCTATTTTGACACCTAATACGACGACCATAACCCCTAATGTGACGGCCAAGGGTAGTCGTCGCATTAGATGTGCACCTTTTTTATTGTTAGATTGTTCACAAATTATAAAATGTACAATATTACAAAAGGATTAGCTCACAATATTGTAAAATGACAAAATAAATAATAAAAAGAGCAAAATAATAATAAAAAGTACCGTATTACTAATTGTTCACAAATGTACAATATTACAATATTAGACCTCATAGGACATATTACAAAATAATTATTCACAAATACTCGTAAGAGATGCCTGACAAAAGTCATGTACCATCTGTTAGCATTCCATGAGAGAGGGTGGTGGGAGCTGACGAAGATGGGAGTGAAGGTTGTTCAGTTTCTGTGTCTGCATCAGCTACACTAAGTCCAGTAGGTAAACAAATGAGACGGAGACTGAATGGCGGCTGCTATTTTCTATGCCAGATGAACTCCGACTGACAGATCGTAATAGTGACATTCTTTGACTTGATTGTCTACCAGATCCCATAGACTCATCTAATCCTGATTTTTCTGTTTCTTTGTTCGCTTTTTGTAAGAATATCAGCTGAGAGTACGCTCCCTCGGGATCCTTGAGTAGTTCGCTATGTGTGCCTGAACAATCCACAACAATGATATTAAAGAGAATGTCTGTGTCTTTCTTTTAAGAAATTATTTTGACGAAAAAGTAACTCTCAGTGGAGGTGTCCTTTAAAGGAAAGACTTACAGATTAAGAAACCAATCATTAGGTTCATAAGAGTCTCTAGTGATTGAAACAACACTAGAGCATGATTTACACTAGAAATGGAAATGGAATTCATTAAGGGAACTTTAACAGGATTTACACTAGTCTTAACCCAACATACAGGATACCATATGCAAATAGATGTCTCTTAATTCAGCAAGTAGGGCAAAACTCAAGTACCATTTAACAATTCATCTTATCATGACATGATGCAGATGAGAATAGGAAACATTAGGTTCTGTCATGGAGATATTTTAGCATTTAGAAAGACAGACCAGTATATAACCAGTCCAGGTGACATTTAAGGCACTGGTGTGGACGCATAATCATTTAAAGGCGAAAGGTACCAACTTTCACCATGGACAAGCTTTAACATTTCAGACACACAAGTACATATGGACAACTGTTCAAGACACATGTATCAGGATACTAAGATGAAGCAACAACCATTTAGAAGAAAAATAAAACATTTCAAAGGGCTGCAAAGTTGTTTTGATTAGACTATGCACATAGATTTCTAGCCAGGCCACATTAAGTGCTTAGCAACACTCGAACGGGTGAATTAGAGTACATTATGCATTTAGAGCCAGCAAATACATAGGGCTCAGATTTTTAAAGAGGATATGCAGGATACAAGCAAGTCAAACACCTGCATGGAGAAGCTAATACACATGATATTCCCTCATAATATGATATTTGGTTAACTAAATATCTCTATTAGTAACAGATTTAGGCTATTACTTGGTGACATAACTTAAGATTGTGATGTTATAAAAAATAATTTAAGATTACAGGTATACTAATTAAGCCAAGATCTTATCATATCTAACACTTCATTCCAGTAATCAAACTAGAAGGCAAAAAAATAAAATCACATATACTCGACTAGGCAGAATAGAGCATTAATCCAACATACACATCGTACTATTCAAATAACACTATAACTGAAAAGCTTACAAAAATATTCTGCAATCAGATTCACTTAATCAAATACTCAATGAGCACTCTGAATTGAAAAAATAAATAAAAGAGTTCTTGATTTTGGATTCTTAAAACTCCAATGAGAATGGACTATAGACTAAAACTTTTTAGAAAAATCTGATTTTAAGACCTATAAACATACTAATGTAAAGGGAAAGGTAAAACGTAATCTAACCTTGGAGAAGACGATGAAGCGGATGCGACGACGAGTGGAAAAGGGCGACAACGAGCAGTGGGAGAAGGGGATGGCGATGATGTTGAGCAGTGAGGGAAGAGGGTAGTGCGATGGTGACAGTGGGGGATGGGGGTGCGATGGCTAGCAGTGGGGGAAGGGATGCGACGGCAGCAATGCGTGGGGGATTTAAATTTTCCCTAATTTATCGCGGCTAATGAAATAAATCGATTGATATATACAAGATTATATATTGACCCGTCACATTAGCCTCTGAGAGTCGTTGCATTAGAGAGGATAATGCAACTGCATGGTCTGGCCGTTACATTAGCCTGTTTATCCTATCGCATTAGACATGCTAATGCAACGGTCCTGTTATACCGTTGCATTAGCCTATTTTTTTGATTTGTTACATACTTAGCCGTCGCATTAGCCACATCTAATGCAACGGCAATACATTGGGTGTTGCATTAGACTTCTATGGGCCATCGCATTAGGCCAGAAATGTAGTAGTGACGCATCATCAGCATCATCATCATCTTCCCCTTTTTGTGAAGAAAGTATGTCCTCATAATAACTCTTGGCTCGCACAAGTTCTTGAATCTGCTTGTCAATTTTGGCAATGTACTTTCGAAGCCAGTCCGGGACATTGGAACCTTCCCATGATCAATGTTTCCATGAATGTTGGCAACATCCTTTGATGTATCACAGTCTCATGTTTCTCTCTTCCAAGGTAGATCAATCACCATATCCCTGCTATTTATAACTGATCTCTACTGAGTAAACCTCTAAGGCTAGACTCAGTTTCTCTCCTTTTAGAGTCTTAAAACCTTGGTTGAGCAGGACTTGGAAGATTAAGAAGGGGTATGAAAGGGCAGAGTTGTTTTATTTTTCTGCCAAATTGGAAACATGGTTGAAAATAATTGTTCCTAAGTCAACCTGTTGGTTCCTTCCAAGTTTATATAGCATTGATTTTTGGTCAAGGGTTACAACTGTCTCGTTGATAGAGGGTAGCCAATTGTATATATACAGTTTGTGCATGGTGACAAACAGGGCAGTGAGCTTAGAGACATGACTGCGAGGGGCCCAAATAGTGATCAGATTCCCCGTAAGGTATTTGATCATCGTATTGAGCTCTTCGACAGTGGAGTTTGGTTGAGACTCTCTTTCATTAACGCATATCCCAAGGGTGGAATTGATAATATCGGGTGTAAAGTTGTATACTTTGTTGTAAAGATACACTTTCCCGAATTTCTTCGAGTTGGTGTCCCTCACAACAAGTTGCAGATTAGCATAGAAAATCCTAATTACCTTCTCACAGTAAGGTCTCTTTCCAAACACAGAGCTTAAGACTTTGTGACTACTCAAAAATTTGACTAAGTTATTGGTGGAAAATGAAGAATGGTCAATCACCTTTTCACCTCTGACTCATTTATTCTTCAACCAATTCCATCTACTAGAACATGATTTATTTAGGAACAAAAGGGAATAAGGCATTACCTCAGAATCTGTTTCAAATTATGTGTGCTCCTGTCCTGATGAGGTAGGTTTTGGTGTTACCTCGAATGTTGGGGCAACATAGTCAGGGTCTTTTTCCTCATCAGTTGCTCTCGATGTTGAGGCAACATTTTCAGCGAAATTCCAGAAGGTTCTTCTGACCCTTTTAGGAATGAAGTTCCTCAAGGTTATGTCATCTAAGATTTCAGCTTCTTCTTCCTTTTCAGTTGCTGCTTGTGGAATGGACTCTGATGGAGTGGATATCAATGGAGAGTTGGGAGTACTTTCCACATCAAAATCAGTGTCAGTGTTTATGCTTATGGAGATGTCAACAGGCGGCGTCAATTCTTCAACAGGGAAAGTCGACTCTGCCCTATATCTCTTAGTAGTTTGACCTTCACCGAACTGGCTTTCAAAAACCCTCTTTTATCTTCTGGTCAGCATCGTTAATTTTGACTCTCTCGATGCAATGTTGGAGAAATCGAATGTTGTATCAACATCGATTGAGTTTTCTGAGTCACCTGGATAGCAAACCTGTAATGGCTCATCTGAACCAAGCTGAATCATTGCTACATTGGCGTCTTCCTCAGCAGGTTTCAGTTCATTAATGGCTGCATAATGTTTGTACATCTTGCTGCTATTTGGTGGACTTGTTGACATAGGAGAATACTCTTTGGTGTTTGTCAACTTTGGAGATATGGACATGGGAGAGTGTTTCGAAGAGTTGGGCGTGTTAGAGAAGTCTTGGGTTTGAAAAACTGGCGGTAATGTTTGGGCTTCCATTTGATGGTTCGATTGGTGGCTGATTGATGTGACAAGGCAGACGCAAAAATGGGGTTTTCATCATGGCAAACTTTAATTTACACTCAAACTTTTTTCCTTAAATTTAGGTAGTAATATTTGAACTCTTCATATACCTAAAACAAAGGATTTTACATGGCACAAAACATCATTAAAAATTTAAAAAGAAACGGTCCTCCAATTTTTGGATTTTCGTTATTTACAGAGACGTGTTACATACCACAACCCGGAAAAAAATAAGAAAAAACAAGATTGAACAATGTACTGGAACACGATGTTGTGAATGATGTTGGCAACATTTCCAAATTTAACAAGCATTTTGAGACTTCAAGGATTTTCTAATTTGACAAATGGTTTTCCGTATATGTTCCCTATGAGACTGATCGCGGGACGAATGTGACATTTTACCATTGTCCTTAATCAACTTAGTTGAAAACATATAGATAATAAAAATAAATAAATATTAAGAAATTTTCAACCTTCTTGAAGCACCTGGTACTCCTATAGAATAGGAACGGTACCAAACTTAGAGCTTTGCTCTTTTTGTATAAAACCAAATCTTTAGTAGAGGCTTCGCCTTTCTTATGATACTCCATTTTTATGATATACAGATATATATCATCGCAGAGAACGGTATCGCATTCAAACCTTGTCCTTCTGAAGTCATGCTTGATTCTTTTGAAAAACAGTGCAACATTACTACAACACAGATCCTGTACATTGAATCAAATAGTAAATGTTACCCGGAATGTTAGGACAACATTCGGATAACATCTACCTAGCCTGTCTTATTTTCAGAGAAAACAGAAACCAAGAGATTTTTTCAAGCTAGAAAATCTCTCATGATCTAGGGGTTTGGTAAAAATATCAGCTAGTTTAGAAAGAGTATCAACATGTTCGATTTAAACTAGCTGTTTTTCTACTAAGTCTCTTAAAAAATGATGTCTTATGTCTATGTGTTTTGCACGTGAATGCTGAACAGGATTTTTGGAAATATTAATAGCACTCAGATTATCACAGTACAAAATCATTGAGTCATTAGAAATGCCATAGTCATCAAGCATATGTCGTAACCAAATCAGTTGAGCACAACAACTTTCGGCTGCCATATATTCGGATTTCGCAATTTTGTTTATGACTGTACCATGAGACTAGATTGTTGATAAGATAAAAACAACCACCAGTAGTGCTTTTCCTAACGTCGACATCACCGGCCCAATCCGAGTCACTATACCCTATTAGATTAGGATTAGTGTCTTTGGAGTACCAAATTTCCAAGTCACTTGTACCGGCAACATATCGAATGATACGATTCACGGCATTAAGATGAGATACCTTGGGACTGTCTTGGAACCTGGCGCAAACACACACGCTAAACATGATATCAGGGCGACTAGCAGTAAGGTATAAAAGTCTACCTATCATATATCATACAATGTTGGGTCAACATCTTGTCCAACATCGTCTTTACATACCTGTTGCGTAGAGCCCATTGGAGTCTTCATGTGTTTAGCATTTTCCAGACCAAATTTCCTAACAAGATTCTTGGTGTACTTGCTTTGAGATACAAATATCCCTTCTTCAACCTGTTTAATTTGCAAGCCTAAGAAAAATGTTAGTTCTTCAATCATGCTCATTTCAAATGTTGTCGACATCGCTTCGACGAATGACTTCAAGAAGGATTCTTTAGTCGAGCCAAAGACAATATCATCAACATAGATTTGGGCTATGATTACATCTACTCCGTATCTTTTAATGAATAAAGTCCTGTCAGCTTCTCCACGGATAAAACCAAAATCAATAAGAGAGTTAGTTAAACGACCATACCATGCACGTGGTGCCTGTTTTAAACCATATAAAGATTTCTTGAGCTTGTATACATGTTGTGGATGGTGAGGATCTTCGAATCCTTTTGGTTGTTCAACGTATACTTCTTTGTCCAAGTATCCATTGAGAAAGACACCTTTAACGTCCATTTGGTGCAAGGTAATATTCAAGTAACAAGCAATAGCAAGAAGCAATCTTATTGACTCAAGTCTAGCCACAGGAGCAAAGGTCTCGTCATAGTCGATACCTTCAACTTATGTATATCCTTGAGCAACAAGTCGAGCTTTGTTCCTCACAATCTTTCCTAACTCATCTGATTTGATTTTGAATATCCACTTGGTCCCAATAGCATTAGTGTTGTTGGGTCGTGGTACCAAATCTCAAACCTCATTTCGGGTAAATTACTCAAGCTCTTCTTGCATGACTTGAATCCAAAAATTATCTTTCAATACTTCCCCACTATTCTTAGGTTCCATAATAGATGTGAGACAAGAAAGACTAACCTGTTGGTATATAGTGGACATGCACACATACCTCACCATTTCTCAGTAGTTCACTAGTTTTTCTCTCTTGTTCGCCTCTGCTCAAAAACTCCCCTATCAGTTGGTCGGGTGGATGATTTCTCCTAATCCTCGATGGAGGGTCTCTTCTCACTTGATCATTCAGCTCAGTAGCAGACTCCTCCTCGACATCATCATGTGTTCTCTCTTTGAGGTTCAGATGTGTCCTCTGTTGTTGGAACAACATCTGGGACAACATCTGTTGCTTCAGTGAGTTGCTCCTCTTCAACTGCAACACAATGTTGTTTTCTGAAGATATACTAGATATATTCAGCAGGTCATCAAAAATAACATTGACAAACTCATGGATAGTCTTTGTTCGAAGGTTGTATATTCGGTAAGCATGGCTATTCTGATAGTAGCCAACGAATATCCCCTTGTCGCTCTTAGAGTCAAATTTAGCCAGTTTATCCCTATCATTAAGAATATAGCACACACACCCAAAGACATGGAAGTACCTTACAATAGGTTTCTTTCCATTTAACAGTTCATATGGTGTCATCTTGGTCCCTGGCCTTAGATAGACTCTATTACTTATGTGACATGATGTGTTCAAGGCTTATGCCCAAAACTTTTTTGATAACTGTTTAGAACTCAACATTACTCTTGTCATTTCCTGTAAAGTTCTGTTCTTTCTCTCGGTAACCCCATTTTGTTGAGGTATTTTTGGTGTCGAAAATTCATGGAATATGTCTTTCTTTTCACAAAATTTTGCAAAGGTTTGATTTTCAAATTCTTTTCCATGATCAGATCTTATTCTGAAAATTGAAGAACAAAACAGATTCCTAATTCTAGAGTAAAGTGTTTTAAACATCTCAAAGGTTTGTGATTTTTCCTTTAAAAAAATATATCAAAAATCATCAACAATCACATATGAGTATCTCATTCCTCCTAGGCTATCTACCTCAATTGGACCCATAAGATCCATATGCAATAATTGGAAACAATGAGACGTACCTGAATGTTGTCTGTCATGTTGGACAACATTGTGAGAGACTCGGGTCTGCTTTCCCTTTAAACAATCTTCACACAGTGTTTTATCTTTTGAATTCAGTTTGGGAATGCCTTTGACAGCTTCAAACGAGTTCAGCTTCTCCAAGGTTCCGTAGTTGACATGTCTCAACTTCTAGTGCCAAAGTGTCAAGTCACCTACCTTTGCGGAGTTGGAAAACTCTTCTCTACTTACTAGATAGCAGTTAACTCCGGTTCGGGTTCCTGACATGACACACTTATTTGCAGAATCCGTAACTTTGCATCCAAGTTTGTTGAATTTCACCTCTATATTTTCATCACATAGTTGGCTTATGCTAAGGAGATTAGCAACTAAACCTTCTACATGAAGCACATTCTTCAAGGCTGGTACATTTGGAACATTAAGAGTTCCTCTACCAATAATCTTACTCTTACTTCCTCCTCCAAAAGTCACGTGCCCTCCATTGAATGCTCCATACTCCTTCAATAGACTTTTGGTACCTGTCATATGATGTGAGCAGCCACTATCGAAGTACTAAGAACCTGTAATGTTGGTACGCAAGGCAGTTATGCACACATTATATTTCAGATTCAGTTTGGGTACCCACTCCTTTTCAAACCTTTTCTTTCTTCTGCTTTCAGGCTTGTTGCTTTGAATGTTGTTAGTGATGTTGGGCAACATTGGTGACAACACTTTAGGAAATAGGCTTAGTGCAGAGTTTTGAAGTTTGTAGCAGTAGGGCATAAGATGTCCTGATTTTTTTTTACAGAAGCTACATACAAACTTTGATCCAATCATAGTGCTCTGAGAGTTACTAGCATTTTCTTTGACAAATTTTATCCTCTCAGATTGACTATGGATCCTGGAAGTATTGGTTTTCCTAGGAGATTGGTAACCAAGCCCAGTCCTTGTGGGATTGCTGAAGTTCAGTATTTCATCCAGTTTGGAGGTTCTCGTGTTGAGCCTTTGAAACATGGTCTCAGCTGTATTCAATCGTGCACGAATCTTACCAAGCTCTAGATCCTTCTTGGTAAGTGTCACCTCTAATCGGTTGATTGTTCCTTTCAAATTGCTATTCTCAAGAGCCAATGATTTTGCGTTTGAGTCTATTTGCACAGATTTAGTGATTAAGGCTTTACAAAGATTTTGTAATTCCTTTATCATTTCGTCTTTGGAGTCAACTAGATCCAAATCTGCAGCCTCAGTTGAAGAAATAAATATACTAATACAATTTACATCAGAATAATCAAAGTATACATACCTCTCTGATGGTGCATGCATTCCAGATGTGGAATCCAATGTTGTTTCTGATGTCATCGCAACATCGTAAACAACATCTTCATCGTGAGACAGTGAGTGTTCAAACATGGCTGCAAGCATTGTCTATGGTTGTTCTTCTTCTTGATCTTCTTCTTCCTCTTCGTTCTCATCATCACTGAGGGTTACCCACATAACTTTACCAATTTTCCTAAGGGTGTTTGCACACTCATTAGCGTAGTGTCTCCAACCCGAGCATGCATGACACTGCACTACCTCGAGTTGTTTGGGATTATAATTGGTACAGTCGGAGTTGGATTTCCTCAGTGGATTGCGATTTTTCTGCTCAGAATGTGACCTAATTGGCTGCTTATTGAAGAGAGGGTTCTGATCCTTATTATAATTGGATTTATTGCGATCAGTGTTGATCTTTCTCACCTTTGAATTGAATCGACAAGTGAGTAAGGCAACAGTAGCATCACTCCCTAGTTCCTCCAGGTTTTCTTCCTCGTTTTCCAACTCAGATTCCGAGGTTTGTCCTTGGAGTGTCAAAGTCTTGTCTTTATATAGATCTCTTTGGCTCTTCATGTTCATCTCATATGTTTGAAAGATGCTCATTAAAGCGTGAAGAACCATAGTAGCAAGATTATGGGCCTCTTCAATAGCACAAATCTTAGTATTGAATCTTTCAGAAAGAGATCTGAGAGTTTTATCCACAATTTGTGTGTTGGTTAAAGGAGACCCAAGAACTTGACACTGATTAGCAATGTCAATCAACTTTTTAAAATAGGATTTTATGTCGTCAGACTTTTCCATCATTAAGCGTTCGTATTGACTCAAGATCATGCGAAGCTTTGTACGTCGAACACTTGAGGTTCCCTCACAATGGGTTTGTAAGGTTTCCCAAGCATCTTTGGCCGTTGTGCAATTCTAGATAAGCTTGAACATATAGATTTTTACCCATCCAAATATCGCAATTAGAGCCTTTTCATTAAAGCTTGCAGTGTTGATTTCTTCCTGGTCCATTCAGACTCGGGTTTAGTGAGTACATCACCATCCTCGTCTGTTGGGTACTTGGGGATTACATAGCCTTCGGAAACTGATCACCATGCTCGAACATCAATGGATTTGATGTGCGAACGTAGTCGAATTTTACAGTAGGCGTAGTTAGATCCGTCAAGTATTGGAAGTCTACCAACGTTTTGTAAAGTTGAGTCCATAGCCGTAATATTCAGAATCAAACACTTATTGTATCAAGTGCAGGCTCTGATATCACTTGTTGGGTCCCGGGGCTACGGATTAGTAAAAAGCATATGATTAAAATCGCAAAAACTAGAACAACAAAAATAGTCAATGGATGTTGCCTTCAATGTTGTGTCAACATCTGAGGTAACATTATGATAAAATAGTATAAACCTTTGTAAAGTTAATGCAGCGAAAAAAAGTATAGAGACACAAGGTTTATATTTTCAAGGGTATATATAAATATATCCCTTGATGGTCGATGACCAAAAGAATTGCATAAATTATATACAATTACAAATAAATTTCTTTTTATAAATTGAGTGTTACAGACGTAAAAGAAATTACAAACAAAAATGAAGTCGCAGATGACTTCGCCTAAAGTTACAAAGTCTAAAAAATAAAAGACAACATCTTCATTACAATCGCTTGGATAATAAGCTTAATCTAGAATAAAGATATCAATTGTAATGTGGGACTAGATGTTGTTAAAACAACTTTAGGCTAGGTGTGTTGATCCAGTTTTCTAAGGTAAAATCCGAGAGCTCTCTTGGAAGTTATTCTTCTGCAAATCTGGGTAATCGATACATTGAAGTTCCCCTCTATTTATAGTGTGGAACTTCCCTTGAAATCCTCACTAGTTGTTGCGGAGGTTGAGAAAAAGATGGCAGCAGTTTGAACCGAGTCTTCCTCCTGAAAATCATCAACGATCTGGACTTGGTCATACGCTGCTTTCTCTCCACGCTTTGACTGCGTCTTTCACCACGTTTTAAACACATCAATATTGTAAGCTTGCCTAGGTCATTTTTTACGCACAGTAACACAAGCTGTTTTGGTCGGAAGAATAGGAAAAATCATTACTGAGATGTTGTCAGGAATGTTTTCACAACATCGCAGGAAACATCCTGAAGATGTTGTCCTGAGCTTTCGCAGATGCTGACACAACATCCTATCCAATATCAACATTTAGTAAAAAGGTAATATATGCCCTCGAATAAATATGTGCTCTTTCCTAATAAGTGTGTTGATACAACTTTAGATTATCGAGTTAATTTAAATTCAGTATATTCTAAATGAAGATAAATTTATGTGTAAACATTTATTAAAATTGCAATAAATAATAAATATGAACCCATAATTTTTATTAAAAATGAGTTTGATGCTAAAAATCTTAAAGATTGAATTAAATCGTGGATCTATCTGAAAGAGAATAATCTCTTGCTGATTTTATTAATGTAATTAACTTATATACATGATATATAATAGTCATCCTAGACTATAATTACGAAAATTAAATATTCACTTAACTAATATAAAATGTTTCTACATTAATTACATATA
Organism: Przewalskia tangutica; assembly: GCA_029844215.1. Classification (NCBI taxonomy): domain Eukaryota; kingdom Viridiplantae; phylum Streptophyta; class Magnoliopsida; order Solanales; family Solanaceae; genus Przewalskia; species Przewalskia tangutica. Next base: position 133,567,425 of record CM056718.1, on the reverse strand, counting down.
TACAAAATCACTAATTATATCAATAGAATATATTTGCATATATTCTATCACACCCCCGCAATTGTAGCGGGCAGTTGTCGTACGCTGAGACTATCCCGAAAATCTTCAAACAGAACTAAGGGAAGACCCTTAGTAAAGATGTCAACAATTTGATAATGTGAAGGACTTGTCCACGAGCAACTTTTTCGCGAACAACGTAAATATTCATCTCGATATGTTTAGTGCGCTGATGTTGTACAAGATTTTCTGAGAGATATATCGCACTTACATTATCGCAGTAAACTAATATAGCTTTCTAAATAGGAAAATGAAGCTCTAAGAGGAGGTTTCGCAACCAACAGGATTCAGATACCACATTAGTGATCCCTCGATACTCGGCCTCAGCGCTAGAGCGCGACAAAGTAGCCTGATGTTTAGCGACCAAGAGACCAAGTTATTACCAAGAAACATACAATAACCAGATGTTGAACGCATGATATCTGGACATCCACCCCAATCAGCATATGTATACGAAATAAGAGTAGATACCGATGATTAATTTAGGCGTAATCATGATCAAGAGTGCTATGTATGTACCGCACAATGCATTCGGATCATGCATGAATAAATACACATGTGGCACTGCATAATTGTAATATCAGGCCTCGTAAACGTGAAATATTGAAGAGCCCCCGCAAGACTACGATAGTGGGAGAGATCCTCATATGGTTTGCTAGAAGTAGGACTCAGCTTTGGTTTGGTGTCAACCGAAGTAGGAGATGACTTACAGGAAGACATGACATCCCGTTCAATGATCTCTGATGCATACTTCCTCTGAGAAAGAAATCGGCCACCTACATGACGAGTGACAGCTATCTCCAAAAAATAACTCAATGACCTCAAGTCTTTCATAGCAAATTCTGAGCTGAGAAGAGATATGATACACTTGCGAAGTTTATCAGATGAAGCAGTCAATATAATATCATCCGCATATAATAGAATGTAGGCCATAGAAGTACCGTGATGGTAGATTAACAGAGAATGATCAGACTTGCTGTGAGAAAATTCAAGAGTAGACATATAATCTGAAAATCTTTTGTACCAGACCCGAGGATCCTATTTTAGCCCATGCAAGGATTTTTTCAGCAAGAACACATAATTAGGATGAGCGAGGTCCCTGAAACCCAAGAGCTGATGCATGTATACAATTTTCTTGAGTTCGCCGTCTAAGAACGCATTTTCTATGTCCTGATGAATGAGACATGCTTTTTAGAGAGCTAGATTGCGAACAATGCGAATAGTTATCGATTTGACCACCTGACTAAATGTCTCTACAATCCACGCCAACCTGTTGAGTTTTTCCATCACCTACAAGACGAGTCTTATGCCTCTCAAAACAACCATCAGATTTTTTCTTATGAGTAAACATTAACATATAACAAATCACATTAACACCAGGTGAATGTGGCACCAATTCCAACGTCTTATTTTCAATAAGAGTATTATATTCATCATTCATGACCATTTACCAATTCGGGTCACGAAAGGCAGACACGAGGTTACGTGGTAGGGGAATTTATTGTCATTAGAGTTGAGATTAAATTTTTGCTTTGATTTAAAAATATCCCATTATCTACGAGTAACGGGTCCTTGTCCCGGAATAGAAGTGGGCTAGATTTGGGTGGAAGTTGTGGGATGGCCCAGTGCGGAAGTTGTGGTGTTGGGTTGGGTTGGATTCAGGTTGGGAGGACCTAGGTTGGTTGGTGGCTGGAACGAATAGGCCGTGGCAGCCGGGTCCGCCGCGAAGCTAAGGGACGGGAGTATTTGGGCGCCAGACAGCCCATCGCGGCTCAAGGCGAAGTATTTAGGCGAGCATGATGTGGGCTCACGGAATATGTGGGCGAGTGTTAGTCCAAAGAGTGGAGTGCCGCTCGCTAGTCCATATTCTTAGGTGCGGGTTGGGCCAAATGGTGGACCACATACGGTGAGAGCCCATCATCCAAAAAATCATAGGGATTAGACGTGGAAGTATGTAACTTAGCAAACAAAAATTAGGTTTCATAAAAAATTACATGGCGTCTAAGATGACTTTATTGGAGGATAAATCATAACATTTGTAACCACGATTATTAGATGGGTACCACAAAAAATACAAACGGTAGACCGAGCTTGAAGTTTGTTAATGGTAGTAGAGTGGAATAGAGGATAACATAAACACCCAAATACCCTAAGATGATAATACGAAGGGTATTTTTGTTAACGAATTTTGAGTAGAGATTGGTAGGCTAATCCTTTGTTAGGGAGTATGTTGAGAATGTAAGTTGTCATTTGTAAAGCATGATGCCAAAAAGAAGGTGGTAATGATGCATGGGTCAGTAAAGTACGAACAATATTATAAATGGTGAGAACTTTTCTCTCGGTTTTCCCATTTTGTGATGACGTCTAAGGACATGAGACCGAAAAGATATATCATTAATCCTACAAAATTCTCTAAATGGCTCATTATCAAATTCCCTTTCATTATCACATTAAATGTTCTTAACCTTCCGTTCAAATTGAGTACGTATGAATTCTCTAAATGATATGAATGTGGAAAAACTTGAGACTTTTTAGATAAAGGAAATGTTCACAAAAATTGAGTAATCATCCAACAACAAAACATAATAATGGTGGCTCGGAGAGCTCAAAACTGGAGATGTCCAAAGATCGTTATGAATAATGTCAAAAGACAATATAGTACTGGAATTAGAGGCAATAAAAGGCAATTTAATATGTTTTCCAAGCGGACAAGAAGGACAAACATTAGTGCTACGAGAGTTATTACACTCAATAAATTTATTGTTTTTCAGGAAAGCAACAACAGACGCTCCCGGATGACCCAAACGTGCATTCCATAAGGAAAGTGCTAAAGCGGCAAATATTAATGGCGTGGCTTGTTTTGTAGTGATAGAGGTGGTGATGGGATAGAGCTCACCCCGACTATCGCATCTTATAGATGTATCCCCGTCCAGAAAACCTTTATAAAAAATCCAAATTGATCAAATTCAATAGAAACCGAGTTATTAGCTGTAAATTTCCGAACAGACACCAAATTTTTAATTAATGTAGGAGCATGAAGGACATTTCTCAAAGCTAAAGGCGGGTTCGGGAAAGATAAATTTATGTGACCATAACCACGAATTAGAATTGAATGACCATTACCAATAATTATGCCATGATTTTTGCTCAAATTGTAATAAGACGAGAGATTACCTTGCGCGGATTTCATATGAGAAGTAGCACCGCTATCCATGTACCAATTCACATTCGGAGAATTTAGCTCAAGTGTATACACCGCTGCCTCGATATTAGTTTGGGTTGGGGAGACTGTTGGGCCCGCAGCAATGAACGCCTACTATGGTCGAGACCCAAGTAAGCTAGGTTGTTGCTAGGCCTGTTGTTGTCGAGCCTACTACTGATGATTACCATTGGGCCTAGCCCAATTTTGTAGGGGAAAGGCAGGCGTATAGGTCAATGCCACGCCCAAATTTCACAACCATTACCCATCGCCTCGTGGATATCGGCTGGTCGCTACCATGTCCGCCATTGCTGCCACCGTTGCCATCACCGTGGTTTTTTCCACTATTTTTCCAATTTTGACCCTTTTTGTCACCACTGTTGTTGTTGTTTTGACTATAATTTTCAGAGAATGATTGAGGGTCATCGGTGTCTCGGGATCTGGCCACCATTATGGCAGAATGTGCTCCAGTTGTGACCTTTTTAGCCAATCCTGCTTCTTCTTCTAGGGTGAGCATGTAACATGATTGGTAGAAAGGTGGGAGAGGATTGTTTTGACGAAGGAGAGTTCAAACATTATACGCCTCAAAGAGACCCACAACCATCTGAAGAATGAGATGATCATTCATGATCGGCGCGCTGACGTTCTTAAGTTGATCCGATAATTTATTGAGCCTTTGACAATAGACGGAGGCATTCAGAAAATCCTCCATAGTTGTGTGAGAGAATTCTTGCTCAAGGGTTACTACACGAGATTTTTTTTGCAATATATCACGCAGCCTATTCCAAGCTTCCATTGTCGTGGCGTTGGGTTCGATAATTGTGTGCCCAGAGGTCTGTAGAGATGATGGAATAAATCCATTGAAAGACTATAGCATTAAGAGTTGCTCATAACTCTATTTCATTATTAGTGGAAGGCATCTTCTCCTTGCCATTTTCAGGTTTAACGATGTGATGGAGGACTCTATGAGACCTTGCGTGAATTTTAAAAAGTTTCGCCCACTTCACATATTGGACATTCTCAATTTCAAAGACGATAGGGATGTTGTTCTTGATGTTGGAGACTACAAGAACATGATGAAATGTATTTTTTGTGTTAGACATGATTGAGGAATAAGAATAAAATTAAGGTGGCGGAAAAAATTCCGAAGGGGCGGCCGAGGAGGAGATAGAGCGGCAGAAGGATGGAGAAGGAAATTTGTTTGCCCTAGACTGTTGATACCATGAAAGAGAATAATCTCTTGTTGATTTCATTAATATAATTAGTTTATATATATGATATCCAATAGTTATTCTAGATAATAATTAAGAAAATTAAATATTCACTTAACGAATATAAAATATTGCTATAATAATTACAAATATACTAAATCACTAATTATATCAATAGATTCTATGCCTATGGAATACTAATACAGTGTTCAAGGTGCGAAAAAATAAAAAGTATATGTACGAAAGCTCAAGTTTTCCAGAAGTACAAGGACTGCTTGGAAAAATTGAAAAAATTGAAAAAATTGAAAAAATTGAAAGAAGTCAACATCAACACCAGCTACTTTTCAGTACCAGCGCATTTGCTAGTGAAGAAGATGAACGACCGCAAGGCCACGCGAGTTCGATCCCTGCATAAACTTTCTTGGTTGAGTCATGCACACATGGGCCAAGTGTGGTTAATTAGTTGACGTGATTTGCGGCTTATTGCGTCGGTCGCACTTCAAGACTCAAGAATAGCGATCGCGGGTTACTTCGTCAAAAAAAAAAAAAAAGAAGCTGTCAACAAGTGAAAGTGAAATTCAGTGGTAAGATTACCTATAAATGACAAAAGCATCTTCTTCTGAAGATAATGAAACTGTAAATACAATAGTTTCAAATTCACCTAATGAAAGAAGTTAAAATATTTTTTTAAGTTTTAGCATATCACAAATTTCATCTCTCTAAGATAGCACAATATATAGTCAAATAATAACCATTACCAAATCAATGTTTATCTACAAAGATTTTTTAATAAGATTTTAAAGTTTATGTAATGACAGTTTATAAAATATTTATAAAAGGTATTAATCTCAAATAATTCTATTTAATACTAGCATTTATTGGCAGTAAAGCAGCATGCAGGCACTGGGTTCATTAGTTGATCCAATACATTGACGCATGGCGTAAATTTATATATAAAATTCACGAAATATATATAATAGATCTAAATTCATAATTTAAAAATACAATGGAATAAATACTAAAAATTTAAAGATTGAACTTATAGATTTTAGATTGGAATCCGCTTAAGGTTGATTGGCAACTTAAAATATACCTTGACTATAAAAAAATATATGAATAATATAACATAATGTAGTTAATATTCGAAGATCAAAGGCAAGATATTTCCATTAGAGATGGCACATCATGTATTAATTCCTCACTTTCTTCAGTGCAATTATCCCTTAGTTTCTTTTTTCGTTCCCCAACGACTACCGTAACACCATCTCTAGTATCAAGAGTACATAATTGAAATTACTTTTATCTCATGCCACATCAGATTATTCATTATTCATCTGTCACATCATTAAATATTTTCAATTATCACATACACTCCACAACAGAAGATATTTCAGAAAATAATTTTTTTTTTCTTTCCTCCACATCAATACATATACCCCACTATATATATTCATTCTATTTCATTTTTTATTTTGTATATGATATTATTCTTGTAATTCATGATTTTATTAATGAAGATAAATTAATCGTACAATTTATCAAAAATACACTACAACGTTGATAATATGGGAGTCACTCATCTTAGTACTATTCTCGAAAAATTTGAGTGCAAAAGTCAGGTATATCTGTTGATCCACTGCTAAAATTAGGAGTGGGTGCTCGGTGTTTTGATTATTGATATTTGGGAAATTACCATAATTACTTTCATCAGTTTGTTGCCCATATTGCATATAAGAAAAATTATACGGATATTGCATACCAAAATTAGTTGGCATCATATATGACATTTGAAAATTAGATGACATATTTTGAGAATTTTGTGGAACGTTGAATATTGAGATTTTGTAGTTGGTTAGGAAATATAGAATTTGGAGGAAGATTAAAATTTTGGTTAGGATCCATATTAAAAAAAAATCAAATAATTTGGAAGAAGATAGAAAATTTGGAGAAAATAGCCAAAATATTTCGGTGTCCAAATGAAGTAAACTTAGTCTCTTTTTATAGATCTTGAAAAATAAAAAAATTGATTTTTTATTTTTTTTTAATTCGATCAAACTATTTGTCAAAAATAACAATTAAAGTAGCGGTGAAAAATAAATTTCTGACAGTCAATCACAGGCTGTCACATGGCGCAGCAGGAGACATAGTCTCTTGCATCATCTGCAGCATGAGACATTGTCTCCACGTGACAAGATTATCTCCTATATATTCAATAATTCCCAATTATTTCCACGTCAACATGCAATTCAAATTGTCTTCTGCTGTCAGTGGCGGATCTACGTCGTTTGAAGTGATTGTTCGAAAAAAATATCACAGTGTTGTATAAGGGAATAAGGATAATGTGCTTGTTCAAAAGTGAAAAATAGCACTGTAAAAAAAACACGCTTGTTCACGTGAATAAGCGTGCACACTGCACGTCCGTCCCTGCCTGCTGTGTATAATTATCGGAGATAATATGCCCTGGAGATGATCTAATGGACCACATAATATCTTTTCATACAGTTAAATGGATTATCAGGGTCTATTTGGACAATTATTGTGACCAAGATTTAAATTTGTAACATGAGAGTTAGGAATTATGAAGCTGCCAGGCTAGCTGTCCCCCTTCATGAGCCGGACTATTTATTATGGGTGGAAAAACGTGTTGTATAAAATGGATAATCTCTATACACAAACAGTTTAAGTTATATATATATATTATCAACAAAAAATTTAATCATCATGTCAACTTTAATTACATAACCTGTTTTATTTTTTAAGAATATAAATCTTACATTTTAAAGAATTAGAAATATATTTTAAGTGATCAAATAATATTTTAAAAATTAATCTGACGAGGTATATTTAGTCAATTAAGAAATAGAAATTATTCTAAAAAATTCCAAGAACCCGATATAATTATCCTTTTCGCCCTTAAAATGAAGTCAAGAATAGCACGTATCTGAGTTTAAGATTTATGCATTAACAACATATAAAATTGACCTACCACAATTGGTGATTCTTTTTACTAATTTTGGTTATGGTAATAAAAAAAATTAAAGTAATCTCTTGCTATAGTTAATTAATTAATAAAACTGATAATATAAAAATTATTTATACTATTAAGTGTATGAAACTAAAATTCTAAATCAAATCATAATGTCACAAATTCAAATAATCAGTAAATATACTATATTGACTTTTTTACTCGTTTGTTAACCATGTAAAATAACCTCTCATTTTATTTTTTCGTGGACAACGACGCCAGTAGGATTTGTCAACAATAGCCATAAGAGTTGACGGTTTTGTCAGTAAAAACGTGGTGGAGCATTAATCTGGATTAGGAAATTACATTACTTTTTTGGATAAAGTTGAAATTGTTGTCCAATTTTCACATCAAAAACAACTGATGTACACGCAATGTGCTAACTATGATGTGAACTGTGAAGTGGGAAATTGTGGGAACTCACATGCACTTTGCCACATAATTGCGTTATAAATTGTTGCTTCAATCCAATAAACAAAAAATAAGGTCGAATTAAGAAAGCGAAAGACGGGGATATTTATACATAAATGTACTATTTTTTTTGGTTGGAATTTGTATGGATAAGAAGAGAAATAAGTGATCAAAATAAGTTTTGGAATTTTTTGGTTAAGAGCTGCGGCGTCGAAGGTGAGGGCCGTGGCGCATGATGACCAGTAAGCACTGAAAATTTCGTGCTCAGCGCCGCGGCGCCTGATGGAAGGATCGCGGCTCCTGATTGGCAGTAGCTCACTAGAATTCCAAAATGAATTAGGGCCGGGTCGCTAAGGGTCACGAGCCGCGGTGTTAATCCAACGGTAAAATTTCTGAACAACCTAAAATTTGTGTCTATTCACAATAGTCACAACCTTTGGAATGAAAGGTTGTTATGAACGAAAATAATGCTATATAAAGCATGTTGATCACTTGATTAAGATATAGAACACAATACAATCAATCATTTAACACAATTAATGATTTGAGATTGTTGCTTCTTCTTCTTCATACTTTCTAAATACTTTTCTGAAAAAGACATAAAGTAAATTCGCCAAGGGTTAAGTTCTTGTGCGAGAAGTCGAACCAGATAGTTGTATCCTCTAAATAGACGTACATGAAACTACAGCACAAGTGGAGATGAATTTTTGTCTTAAGACATTGCGACAACAAGCCTCTATCGTATCAAGTTAGTATTGAATTCCAGTTTGTAGTAAACTTGTTGTTGATTTCAATTATTATTGAGTTATTATTATTCTATTGTGTTTGCTTATTTGAAGATCCTAGATTGACACTAACAATCTAAGACATAAATTACATAAAATTCATTTTTCTGATTGTTTGCAAAATTTTCAGAGAATCATTTTCCTGATTTGCAAAGATGGATCAATCTGGATCGTCGATGGTGAAAAACCATGTTGAGAAACCTGAGAAATTCAAAGTTTCTGAATTATAACGCCGACAACAAAAGATGTTGTTCTATTTGACAACTCTTCATGTGGCAAACGTGTTGACTGCTGAGGCTCTTATGACATTGCCAGAAGGAGAAGGGGAGAATGCTCCTACTGAGGAAGCGAAGGCTGAAAATACAAGGCTATTCAGACTTGGGAGAGTCAAGAGTTTCTTTGCAGAAACTATATTCTCAATGCATTGGATGATTATCTCTATGATATCTACTCCACGTTCAAAACGGCAATGGAGTTGTGACAGTCACTGGAGAATAAGTACAAAACTGAGGTTGTTTGTTCAAAGAAGTTCATCATCGAAAAATTTCTGAAATTTAAGATGAGCGATGCCAAGCCTATTGTCAAGCAAGTGGAGGAACTCTGAGTCATTGTTCATGAGTTAGAGGTTGAAGGTATGGGTCTTAACCCGAATTTCCTTGTTGGTGCTATTATTGAGAAATTACATCATTCTTGGAAGGATTTTAAAGTTTATCTTAAGCATCTAATCAAGGAAATGAATTTTGAGCAATTGAAGAGGATAACCGGAAGAATGAAAAGGCTGATGTTGTTTTCTTGGAACCTAATGCTAATATGGTTGAAGGAAATCCATCTAAGGCCAAGTTTCAGAAAGGCAAGGGCAAGTTTGTTGGTGTCAATCCATCTTTTGCAACCGAGAAAAATGCACTTGTCCCACAAAAAACCAATAGTTTCAAGAAATCACATGTTGGTGTATGTTGGGTGTGTGATAAACCTGGGCATAGAGCAAAAGATTGTCGCCTTCGCAAAAGTCAAGGTGGTGGTGTTGGAGGTTCGAGTAATTTCAACCAATCCAACCGTGATGAAATTAAAAACCAATTCATTGGTGTTGTTGTTGCTCAAGCAAATCTGGTTACAAATTCAACCGAGTGGTGGATGTATACGGGTGCCTCTATGAATGTATGTTCTGAAAAAGACATGTTTTCATCCTACCAGGCCATCAAGGATGGAGAACCATTGTTAGTGGGGAATGTCGTTGCTATAAAAGTTTAAGGGAAAGGGAAGGTGATTTTGAAACTCACTTCCGGGAATGATATCGTGTTCACTAATGTATTGCATGTGTCTGAAATTTGTAAGAATTTGATTTCTGATCCTGTTCTTAGTAACAAGGGCTTTAAGATTGTATTTGAATCTGTAAATTTGTACTCACCAATGATGGGATGTATGTACGGAAGGGTTACCTCAGTGAGAGGCTCTTCAAATTATCTGATGTACCTACTAAGGAAATTGTCATTATTAATGAAAATGCAGACACTAACACTGCTTCTATGTATATGGTTGATTCTCCTTCCCTATGACATTCAAGATTAGACCATGTTAATTATCACTTTTTATAAAGAATGGTAAAGTTAGGCATGTTTCCAAAATGATGTATGAACAAAATGACTAAGTGTGAAGTTTGCATAGAATTAAAATATGCAAGCCATCCTCATAAATCTATAGTGAAATCAAATGACGTGTTTGGTTTAATTCATAGTAATTTGTGTGATTACCAAGCAACTCCATCTGGTGGAGGAAAGAATTATTACATATCATTCATAGATGATTGCAGTAAATTTTGTTATGTATACTTAATACATACCAAAGACGAGATTTTAAACATGTTTAAAACATATAAAGCGGAAGTGAAAAACCAATTTGAGAAAAAAATTAAAATTTTAAGGTCTGATAGAGGTGGTGAATACCAATCAAATGACTTTAATGAATTTTGTTCGACTCATGAGATAGTTCATCAAACCACTGCGACATATACTCCAAAACAAAATGGAGTTGTCGAATGAAAGAATAGAACATTGAAGAATATGATAAATTCAATATTGATTAGTTCGGGCGCACCTCTTATTTTATGGAGAGAGACGTTACTTACTGCAAATAAGATATTAATAAAATTTCTCATAAGAAACGTGATCAATCTTCTTATGAATTATGGAAAGGTAGATTGCCCACTTTCAAAAGGATGAAAGTGTGGGGTTGCCTAGCGAAAGTTCAAATTCCCTAACCAAAGAGAACAAAACTTGAACAAAAAATGGTGGATTGCATATATATTGGTCCTGACAACAATAGTGCAGCGTATTAATTTTTGGTTTGTCATTCTGATGTTGAAGGTATTCACAAAAACACACTTATGGAATCTGCTGAAGCAGTATTCTTTGAGGATATTTTTCCTTACAAAGATAAGTAAAAGGATAAAACTGTTCCTAGTCATAGAAGAGAACGTTGCCTCAAGATGAATTAAACCAAATCACACAAAATGATACTACAAATGTTCAAGAAGAAAATTTTGAACTAAGGAGAAGTAAACGTGTGAAAACTGCCAAAGAGTTTGGACCGGATTTCATGACCTTTTTCGTTGAAGGAGAACCTCAAACATATAGGGCTGCTATGAAATCATCTGAAGCACCCTATTGGAAGGAGACTATTCAAAATGAGGTAGAATCCATTGTGCAAAATAATACATGAATATTGGTTGATCTCCCTCTGGGACAAAAACTAATAGGCCATAAATGGATTTTCAAACAGAAATTAAGGCCTGGTGATACTATAGAAAAATACAAAGCTCGTATAGTAGCCAAAGAGTTTCTTCAAAAAGAAGGCGTAGATTTCTTTGATACTTACTCACCAGTAACCAGAATTACGTCGATAGTTAATTTCTATAGCGGTGATTCACAATTTGTAAATACACCAAATGGATGTGTGATCGGTGTATTTTATATACACTTTTCGAGTCATTTTTAGTTAATCTTTTGTCCCTTTTTGTACAAATAAGTGTCGTATTAGGATATATTTTCTTTCTTTTGAGTCAAAGTGTTTAAAATGGCCAAATGACGGAAAAATAGCTAAAAGAGGGCAAAAGAGGAGGTTCCAGAGCTAAAAGCAGAGAAAGTGGCGAACGAGGCAGAAACCCGAACCAGCGCCGCGGCGCCTCCTGCAGTCAGAAGCAGGGCCGCGGCGCCTAAACACCCGAAGTGCTGCAGAGGATCCAGCGCCGCGGCGCCCAATCATCAGAGAGGCTGCAGAGGTTCCAGCGCCGCGGCGCCCACAGACAACAGAGATCAGGGCCGCGACGCCAAATCACCCGAAGTCGCAGGTTCCGGCACTGCGCGCCAAAGCATGGCGCATACGACGCTGGAAAATCGAGTTAATGACGATTTTCCGCCAAAGCTTTGAGGGAAAAGTTAGAGGCGGTTTTCAGCCTATAAAAGGAGAACCCTAGGCATATTTTAAGGGTTCCCCTTCTTGCACAACACAAGATTTCTTGGATTGAAGATTGGAGACCTAAACTTAGTAATTTCTTTCATTTTTCTTTTCTTTTATTTCAGTTTTGTATGATGAACTTTGAATTAGTTCTTGTCATGTCAATGGCTAGGAACTAATTCTTTTATAGGGCTTTCCATGTTGATTCACTAGAAACTTATGTTATGAATTAATGCATGTCTATGGTTATTATTCTTCTTTGAGAGATTTATCCAATAATTGCTTTGAATGTTTGGTAATTAATTGACTACTAATTATCATTATATGATTTCTAATCAAACTTCGAAAGGAGGAGGTTGTGAATATGCTGTAAGTTGGGTAGACATATTTGGGTTGGGGATGAAAATACCTCAATTATTTATGTAGCGTTAATGAGAGGCTTAACAACCCTAATTTTACGCATGGTGCGTGACGGTTAACTAGGTTTTTGTTCTTAATCCTCCTATAAAGTTATCCTTATCACCGAAAGGTAGAAAGGTGCAATACTGGGGTTGAGTGTTTATATATCCTTAACGAGAATATAAAACGATTTCGTAAACCTGCTAGCTCCGAGAGAAGAAGACCATAATTCATTGCATTAATAAATAACATAAGCGGATAGTTGAGGAGACATGGAAGCCCTATTCTCATCACAACTGAAGTAAACTTATAGTTAATTAGCTTTTATAATTATTAGTTATAAACCACAAAATCAAATATCAATTGCCAAATAGATACCAAAAGATAGATAGTTGGTACTTGAACCCTAATCCTTGTGGACGATATTCGGTCTTATCAAGACTATATTAGTTGTCACGATAACGTGCACTTGCGTTAGAGTGTGTGCATCTTTTCGCGCATCAAGTTTTTGGCGCCGTTGCCGGGGATTAGGCATAGTTCAATATCAAATTTATCTATTTTTAATTTCTAATTTGGTTTTTAATTTTTATTTTTATTTTTACGTTTTTTTTTCGTTATTTTCGGTAAAAATCAGGGTGCCGTGATTTGTTGTCTGTTTTTATCTATTTCAGGAAATCAGTTTATGCGAAGGAGAAGAGGGTCAGACACTCTTGTTCCCTTCAATCCAGAGATTGAGAAAACTCAGAAACAGAACAAAAGAATCACGGATTACAAATTGATAGAGATGGGCTGTTCAAAACAACAACATGATGAGAGAAGGGTTAGGTGAAAATCAACCCAATCCAGAATACCTCGCAAGTACCTATGGATGTCGAGGAAAGAGTTCAAGTTCAGCAGAAGAAGTTGGGAGACTATGCGCCAAGAGTGAATGGAGCACGACTTGTATTAGGCTCCCCGCCATCGGAGCGAACAACTTTGAGATAAACCGCGATTCGAGCACGGTACAAAGACACGTGCAATTTGAGATCGCCATCTGAGGATCCACACATGCACATAGCTAATTTCTTGGAGCTATGTGCAACTTTCAGATAAAACGGGGTTACTGATGATGCCGTCAGATTGAGGCTCTTTCCCTTCTCACTCAGGGATAGCGCAAAAGTATGGTTGAATTCCCGCACGATTCGATTTTTACATGGCAAGAGTCGCACGTAAATTCCTAGCCAAGTTCTTTCCCATGCAGCAAAGAAAATTGAGAGGAGTTGAACAACTTCTACCGCGGATGGAGAGTCCTTATATGAAGCTTGGGAAAGGTTCAAAGATTTGCAGAGAAAATGCCCACACCATTGCATTGAGTTGTGGAACTTGGTCCACATCTTCTACAACGGGCTGAGCAGTACAACCAGTGTCACGACCCGAACCCGGACCCGTGACCGGTGCCTTAACCCGGGCACCCTAGTGACACAACATCAGAGAAAACCAGCGGAATGTAAACTCAAGATAAACAACTATTAAGATATAGAATAGTCTAGCCCAAATCAAGCTAACCCAAAAGTACATAAACGAACGATACATCCTTAACGAACCAAGTTCGACAAGACTACAGCCTCTAAGAATGAATAACACTATGACGGACAGGCCCCGCCATGCCTGAATGTACAAAATAACAACGACTCAGTGGAGAACCATACCAAAAGTCGAGCCTCCAAGAAATGAAGCTCACGACACTGAGTACAAGATCCTAGGAACGAGGATCTACCACATGCTTTCCTTACTCGCAGATTTAACGCAGCCCAGGAAGTGGGTCAAGACACAACGTACTCAAGTATGAAAATCGAAAATATCGTAGTAATATCATAAGTCCAAAATACATTAAAGTTATCGATAAAACCAAATTATGTCAGACCGTGCCTTACTAATAATGAGAGTAACAAGTATACATTTTATATCATAAAAATAGAGGCTCATGATCAAAACAGGTACCTCGCGTAGTATCATTAAGCAATTCTACTCCGGGACTATTTCACCCGCATAGGTCCTGTGGACCCGCATGAGGTCATCCGCCTCGCCATAGGACTATTTCACCCGCACGGGACTATTTCACCCGCATGGATCCCGTGGATCCGCATGAGTACCATCGCTGCACTCGCATGGGACTATTTCACCCGCATGGATCCTATGGTCCAGATCCGCATGAGTACAAGCGCCGCACTCGCATCATGGGTAGCAAATCCATGGCATAAATAATAACCCGGGGTTTACCCGTAACAATATAAATATACATAACATAGCTCATCCGGCTATTAAACATAACATAAGCACTACCAGCCTATCACATCACAACATAAGCACTACCGGCCTATCATAACTTAAGCAAGTTAAGAATCACCTAACTTCTTATTAATAGTATTAATACATCCTCTCATTTTAGTATACCTAAGGCACGATCATGTCTTTTAATAAAAATCCGGGAATTTAACCCAAGTATCATGTACTTAACCTTTTAAGAAATAACTCTTTTTATACAAAAATTCCAAGATACTAATCACCATAGTATCAAGTTACGATTTCTTTTCAAAACAAGTCACATTTCCTTTTAAAACTATCTCAAGCTTCTAAATTAAGTGACTTCATTTCTTGTAAAACCTTAGGCAATGCATGCCTTAAAACCATTTTCCTTCCACAAGTTCAAATCATCAAAACCTTTCTCCATTAAACTTTCACAAACTAATATAACCAACTCCACATAAAGCCGTTATATTAGAGTTAAACAATAGTAAAACACATTCCCTTAAGTCCAAGGGATTTTTATACTTTTCTTTTAAAACGAAGCAAGTATCAAATACCTATAACAAACGAAGATTTCCAAATCTTGTACGTCTACCGTACTACATAGGTACAACTAATCATGCTAAAGAGATAGGAAAGCTCCACATACCTCTTCGGTCAATCCACAAGCTAAGTCCAATTTACCGCACGTAGTATGTCAACCTAAAATGACCACAATACGTTTATCAAGCTCTAATTATAATGCAGAATTTTTCCAAGCTAAAGTCACCAATTTCCTACGGAAAATTGGGCAGCGTTTCCTTTGTTTCTACATACTTTGCCACCTTTTCCAAGGTCGATTTATAACGCTCAAATGCCATGTTTAAGGCTCAACAACCAACCAACACCAAGGGGATTACACACCTAAATTTTGGTGTGTAAAATTCAGCCCCACAAGTTACAACAACTAACCCAACAAGTCTAATGTAGTATTTAGGCAACAACATGCTCATAAAATCCCCCTAACCAATTCTTTCATAACCAAACCCCATTTCTTACATGCAACTACTCTAAGTGCATTTTTCCAACTACAAGTTCTTCCTATTAAACATGCAACACCCAATACCAACTACAAGAGAAGAAATGTTACCTTAAGTTTTAGCCAAACTTATTCCAACCCTTGCTAGCCTTTTTCTCCAAGAACACCACCACAATAGCACTTCTAAGCTAGTCACAAGCTTCCTTCTTGCCTTTAACTTTTCAGATTTTCTTAGGCTAGAACACCTCTTGAGGTTTTAGAGAGAAGGGGGAGCTCAAGCCTTGGAGAGAGAGAGAGAGAGTAAAGATGAAAGATGGAAAAAGTGACCAAACCTTGGTCAATATAATGCATGTAGCAGAAATCAGATGGGGGGGACACTTGTCACCCTCCCATGGCCTCTTTTAAAACAAAAAACAGACTTTCTAAGTTTTTCCGCCCAAATTTCCCGCCTCGGCGCCGCGGCCCTGCTTCCCGGCGCCGCGGCGCTGGAACTTCAGCGCCTCACCGCACTTGGCGCCATGCGCTTCTCCGGCCATGCGCTGAGACTCGACCGCGGTCGGGCGAACCACGGTATAACATTCTCCCTTAGAAACATTCGTCCGAATGTTCCTTCTAGCCTTACACAAAACACAATACAAACATATCTTCTTAACTATTCCTCAGAATAAGAATGCTCCCGAGCCACAACATTACTCAAGCATAATCAACTAAATTAACACCAATCAGAGGAAAGGGGTTACACGGAGGTATAGGAAATAAGTGTGGGTATTTCTTCATCATATCATCCTCCGCTTCCCACGCCATCTCCTCTGTTCTCGTTCCGCCATAAAACCTCGACGGAAGCCACCTCCTTCGTCCGAGTCGTCTAACCTGACGATCGAGTATCGCTATGGGACTCTCCTCATACGACAACTCCTCTGTCACCTGGATATCCTGAATCGGGTGCACTCTAGACGGATCTCCAACGCATTTCCGTAACATGGACACGTGAAAAACTGGATATACCGCCTCCAAATCGGACGGTAGCTTCAACTCATAGGCAACCTTGCCCACTCTTCGGACAATCGTCTGGCCCAATGTACCTTGGGCTGAGTTTCCCTTTCCTCCCAAATCTCATCACACCCTTCATGGGTGACACTTTCAGAAAGACCCAATCATTAACCTCAAACTCTAAGTGTCGACGCCGATGATCTGCATATGATTTCTGTCGACTCTGGGCTGCCAATAAACGCTCCTGAATAAGCTTCACCTTATCCACTGCCCGCTGAACCAAATCTGGCCCGATTAACTGCACTTCTCCCACTTCAAACCAACCTATCGGTGACCTGCACTTCCTCCCGTATAAGGCCTCATAAGGCGCCATCTGAACACTAGAATGGTAGTTGTTGTTATAAGCAAACTCCACAAGAGGTAGATGGTCCTCCCAGCTACCCCCGAAATCAATAACACAAGCCCGCAGCATATCCTCAAGTGTCTGGATAGTGCGCTCGGCCTGTCCGTCCGTCTGCGGATGAAACGCCGTGCTGAGACTCACCTGTGTCCCTAATCCTTCCGAAAGACCTCCGAAGTTAGTCGAAATCGGGCTCCTCATGCGATATAATCGACACCGACTCCGTGCAATCTCAATCTCTCTAATATATAATCGGCATAGTCCTCGGTGAAACGCCGATCTGGAAGAAAGTGGGCTGATTTCGTCAGCCTGTCAACAATAACCCAAATGGAATCATGTCTCCTCTGGGTGCGAGGTAACCCTGTAATAAAGTCCATGTTGACCACCTCCCACTTCCACATCGGAATGTCAATAGCCTGTAATAGCCCACCGGGCTTCTGGTGCTCAACCTTAACCTGCTGACAATTAGGACACTGGGCAACAAAACCGGCCACGTCCCTCTTCAAACCATCCCACTAATATATGCACCTGAGGTCATGGTACATCTTAGTCGACCCCGGATGAATCGAATAACGAACACTGTGTGCCTCCCCCAGAATCTGCTGACGAAGTCCTGTCACATCGGGAACACACAACCGGCCCTCGAATCTTAGCACCCCATCCGGTGCTACCTCAAATAGACTCTTCTCTTCCCGAGAGTCGCATCTCGATGCAGTGCCAAAATCGGATCCTCATAATGTCGCCTCTTCACCTCCTCGACGATGGAAGACTGGCGACCTCTCGAACCCAGTCGCATTACTAACGGAATCAACCAAACGAACCCCAAGGCTTGCTAAGGTGTAGCTCTCGGACCATATCCCTTTTCTCTGCGAACATCGGATAGACTACCCATCGACCGCGACTAAGGGCATACGCCACTACATCGCCTTCCCGGGTGGTACGAATATCAACATCGTAATCCTTAAGTAGCTCCAACCACCGCCTGCCGCAAGTTCACTCCCTCCGTGAAGATGCATCGAGACTCTTGTGGTCTGTGTAAATGTCCACATGAACTCCATATAAATAATGTCTCCAGATCTTCAAGGCATGAATCACTGCTGCCAGCTCCAAGTCATGTGTGGGATAGTTCTTCTCATGTTTCCTAAGCTGTCGGGATGCATAAGCTATAACCTTGCCGTGCTGCATCAGCACACACCCAAGCCCGACACCTGACGCGTCACAATAAACCACATATCCATCTAAACCCTCTGGAAGAGTAAGAACGGGGGCGGTCGTCAACTTCTCCTTTAGCAACTGGAAACTTTCCTCACAAGTATCCGTCCACCGGAACATAGCTGCCTTCTGAGTCAGCTTAGTCAAAGGTGCTGAAATAGAAGCAAACTTCTCCACGAACCTCCGGTAATAACCTGCAAGGCCCAAAAAGCTGCGCACCTCTGTCGGTGTAGTGGGTCTAGGCCAAGTCTTGGCGCTCAATCTTGTCTGTATCAACCCGAATACCATCGGCCCATATAACATGTCCTAAGAAAGCCACTGAAGCCAAAACTCGCATTTGAGAACTTGGCATACAATCGCCGGCCCTCGAGGACTCAACACTGCCTCAAATGATCGTATGCTCGCTGCGTGCGCGAATACACCAAGATATCATCGATGAAAACTATAACGAACATATCCAAGAATGGCTCGAACACCCTATTCATCAAGTCCATGAATACCTGAGCGTTGGTCAACCCGAAAGACATCACCTCAACTCATAGTGCCCATACCGGGTCCCGAATGCGATCTTGGGACATCCGCCTCTCTAACTCGAGACTGATGATAACGTAACGCAGTCTATCTTGGAAAAACATCTCGCACTCGCAATCGTCAAACAAATCATCAATCACGGGAGGATATCTATTCTTGATAGTTACCTTGTTCACCGCTCGTAATCAATACACATACGCAGCGCCCCATCTTTCTTCTTTACAAATAACACCGGTGCTCCTGGGAGAAACACTGCTGATAAAGCCTTTCTCCAAGAAATCTTTCATGGTCCTTCAACTCCTTCAACTCGGCGGTGCCATTACGTATGGCGGGATAGATATCGGTCGAGTGTCCGGTGCCAAATCGATGCAAAACTCAATCTCCTCTCGGGAGGATACCGAAGCTCGTCGAGAAAACGTCGGAAACTCTCTAACCACCGGCCGATCAAGGTCGGTATCTCACTCGATGTCGAATACCCGAACCAAATGGTAAATATACCCTTCCGTACCATCTTCCTAGCCTTGAGGTAAGAAATAAACCTACCCGGCGATGCAAAGATCCCCTTCCACTCGATAACCGGCTCAGAAACCGAACCGAACTAACCTCTCTGCGGTCCACATTGGCATAGCAAGACGCTAGCCAATCCATACCCATAATCACATCGAAGTCCGTCATGTCCAACTCTATCAAGTCACTGAAGTCCGACGACCATCTAAAGTCACCGGGCAAGCCTTATATACCCGCCGCCTAACACCGGCACCTACGGCATAGCCACCTCAAAGGATTCTATGGACTCGGGCTCTATCCCTATTCTACCAAAGAATATGAGGAGATATATAGGATAAGGTAGAACACGGATCTATTAGAGCATAAACATCACAAAGAAGAAACCAACAATGTACACGGCGACATCCGGTGACGCCTCCGGTCCCGACGATCGACATAGCATAAATGCGGTCGAGGACCGCTGAACCGAACCTCTACCACGACCCTGCGCGACTGCGTCGTCCGGAACACCACCGCCTCGGGCGCATCGCCATCGACGATGAAGACCATCGACCATCGGTGAGCCGAGCCATCATATTCCCGCCACCGACGGACAATCTCTCTCAAATGGCCTGGCCGCAAGAATAACAAGCTCTCGGAGGAACACGACACCCCATAATGGCAATCACCACATCGACCACACCGAGGCATAGGTGGCCTCATCTCGACCGAACTCGTCCTCTCGAAACCCGGCCACGGAACCCGTCCCGCTCCCCGAATACTCATGCGTCCGAAGATGGTGGAGCGCTCTGACCGCTGTGGTGCAAATCTGGTTTCTTCGGGGTTGTCTACCCATAAAACTACCAGAGGACCTCGCTGTCCCGCCTCTTCTGGCGATACACCGATCCGTCGGCCCGCGTTCACACCCGAGCATGTACTGCGTGCGGCAATGTCCATGCCCGGAGAGCCACCCCGAGCAACTCGGCCAAGTGATCATCGAGTCTGTGACATAGCGGTGCACCACGTCCTCCATGCGCTACCAATGCGGGCACATACCTAGCCAATGAATCAAACTCCACGTTGTATTCGGACCGCCCACCCATTCTCGGCGTCAAAAATCTATCGGCGAGCCCTCTCCATCTGCGGTGGCAAGAAATGGCCAAACGCCTCGAGAACTCGTCCCAAACACTTGGATGTGCATGCTCCCGGGGCCAGTTCCACGAATCATACGATCAACTACGATGTCCGCGGCCGATGCGAACCTAATACCATCGACTCGGTCTCGAAGCCCCGATCACCTCATGATCCTCTGCAATCGCTTGATAAACTCCTGCGGATCATCCTCGTGCCTCGACCCATAAAACTACGGTGGCTGCACTCAAAAGTCTCTCGATCTCAAGCTAGCGGCTGCACGGTGAACTACGAGTCGCCGGAGCTGCTGTCTCAACCTATCCTCTGTCGCCACGATCACGGCGATGGCGCTATCTCCTTGTAGCCCATATCCTACGCCTCGCTGCTGGATGGAGGCTCAGTACGCGGTCTCGGCGATCATTCTGCGCCTCCGACTCTCTTTGGGGTTGGCAACGTCGTAGAACTCGCCGTCCGAAACACCTCGTCCGGTAAGGACCGGGCCTGTGCCCTGGTGATCCTCGGTGCCCTACTGGTAGTTCCCTCTACTGTCTTGCCCTTCTGGGATGCGGTTGCCTTGCGCGGAGACATAACTGATAACGGAAAAAATACGTCAGAGGAAATTTAACCTATAGCACGGCTCTATTGCACGATCTTAGAGTGAAAGAATGGGAACCAATCCTAAATATCTTGCAGCCTCCTGATTATAGATGTGGTGCACAACACACCGATAATCAAGACTCTACTAGATACGGCCTGTAGACTCTTTCCGAGGATTAACTGCTCTGATACCACTTTTGTCACGACCCGAACCCGGACCCGTGACCGGTGCCTTAACCCGGGCACCCTAGTGACACGACATCAGAGAAAACCAGTGGAATGTAAACTCAAGATAAACAACTATTAAGATATAGAATAGTCTAGCCCAAACTGGCTAACCCAAAAGTACATAAACCGAACAGTTACATCCTTAACGAACCAAGTTCTGACAAGACTACAGGCCTCTAAGAATGAATAACACTATGACGGGACAGGGCCCCGTCATGCCCCTGAATGTACAAAATAACAACGACTCCAGGGAGAACCATACCAAAAGTCGAGCCTCCGAAGAAATGGAGCTCCTGACACCTGAGTACAAGATCCTAGGAACGAGGATCTACCACCTGTTTTCCCTTACCTGCGGCATGAACGGCCAGGAAGGGGTCGACACAACGTACCAAGTATGAAAAGCGGAAAATCCGTAGTAATATCATAAGTCCAAAATACATTAAAGTTATAGATAAAACCAAATTATGTTGCACTGTGCCTTACTAATAATGAGAGTAACAAGTATACATTTTATATCATAAAAATAGGAGGCTCATGATCAAAACAGGGTACCTCGCCCGTAGTATCATTAAGCAATCCTACTCCTGGGACTATTTCACCCGCATAGGTCCTGTGGACCCGCATGAGGTCATCCGCCTCGTCATAGGACTATTTCACCCGCGTGACTATTTCACCCGCATGGATCCCGTGGATCCGCATGAGTACCATCGCACTGCACGGGACTATTTCACCCGCATGGATCCTATGGTCCAGATCCGCATGAGTACAAGCGCCGCACTCGCATCATGGGTAGCAAATCCATGGCATAAATAATAACCCGGGGTTTACCCGTAACAATATAAATATACATAACATAGCTCATCCGGCTATTAAACATAACATAAGCACTACCGGCCTATCACATCACAACGTAAGCACTACCGGCCTATCATAACTTAAGCAAGTTAAGAATCACCTAACTTCTTATTAATAGTATTAATACATCCTCTCATTTTAGTATACCTAAGGCACGATCATGTCTTTTAATAAAAATCCGGGAATTTAACCCAAGTATCATGTACCTCTAACCTTTTAAGAAATAACTCTTTTTTTATACAAAAATTCCAAGATACTAATCACCATAGTATCAAGTTACGATTTCTTTTCAAAACAAGTCACATTTCCTTTTAAAACTATCTCAAGCTTCTAAATTAAGTGACTTCATTTCTTGTAAAACCTTAGGCAATGCATGCCTTAAAACCATTTTCCTTCCACAAGTTCAAATCATCAAAACCTTTCTCCATTAAACTTTCACAAACTAATATAACCAACTCCCCATAAAGCCGTTATATTAGAGTTAAACAATAGTAAAACACATTCCCTTAAGTCCAAGGGATTTTTATACTTTTCTTTTAAAACGAAGCAAGTATCAAATACCTATAACAAACGAAGATTTCCAAATCTCAGACGCTCACCGTACTACATAGTACAACTAATCATGCTCAAGAGATAGGAAAGCTCCACATACCTCTTCGGTCAATCCACAAGCTAAGTCCAATTTACCGCACGTAGTATGTCAACCTAAAATGACCACAATACGTTTATCAAGCTCTAATTATAATGCAGAATTTTTCCAAGCTAAAGTCACCAATTTCCTACGGAAAATTGGGCAGCGTTTCCTTTGTTTCTACATACTTTGCCACCTTTTCCAAGGTCGATTTATAACGCTCAAATGCCATGTTTAAGGCTCAACAACCAACCAACACCAATGGGATTACACACCTAAATTTTGGTGTGTAAAATTCAGCCCCACAAGTTACAACAACTAACCCAACAAGTCTAATGTAGTATTTAGGCAACAACATGCTCATAAAATCCCCCTAACCAATTCTTTCATAACCAAACCCCATTTCTTACATGCAACTACTCTATGTGCATTTTTCCAACTACAAGTTCTTCCTATTAAACATGCAACACCCAATACCAACTACAAGAGAAGAAATGTTACCTTAAGTTTTAGCCAAACTTATTCCAACCCTTGCTAGCCTTTTTCTCCAAGAACACCACCACAATAGCACTTCTAAGCTAGTCACAAGCTTCCTTCTTGCCTTTAACTTTTCAGATTTTCTTAGGCTAGAACACCTCTTGAGGTTTTAGAGAGAAGGGGGAGCTCAAGCCTTGGAGAGAGAGAGAGAGAGAGAGAGAGAGAGTAAAGATGAAAGATGGAAAAAGTGACCAAGCCTTGGTCAATATAATGCATGTAGCAGAAATCAGATGGGGGGGGACACTTGTCACCCTCCCATGGCCTCTTTTAAAACAAAAAACAGACTTTCTAAGTTTTTCCGCCCAAATTTCCCGCCTCGGCGCCGCTTCCCGGCCATGAGTCGCAACTCCCGCGGACCGCCGGATCTTTCGCCGCCATGTCTCGCTTCCAGGCCAAGGGCTGGAACTTCGCCACCGCACTTCACCGCCGCGCGCCGCCTCGCCCGGCACACTGAGACTCGATCATGTCCAGGCCCGAACCACGGGGTATAACAACCAGAACCATTATAGATGCAGCAGCAGGTGGAGCATTCATGAGGAAAACAGCCCACGACGCTCACGAGTTATTAGAAGATATGGCCACCAACAACCATGTCACAGAAGAGAGGTCGACAAGTTGGAGGAGAACAATGGGAGTCCACGAGATAGATGTTATTGCTGCGTTGAATGCCCAAGTGGCCCTTTTGGCGAAACAGTTGCAGCAACATACAGTTTCAGTGAATGCGGTGCAGATGCCTAAAAGCTGTGAGATATGTGGTGGCCCACATACATTCGATAGATGTCCTTCAGCTGATCCCAATAATATACCAATGGAGCAGGCAGAGTGTCAGGCTGTGGGTAACTATCAGAGGCCACAAAACAATCCATACTCCAACACTTATAATCCAGGGTGGAGGAATCACCTAAATTTCTCATGGAGAGGAGACCAGGGGCAGCAAAATCAATATAGGGGCCCGTACCAGAACCAGCAGAACCAGAGTCAGCAACCCTTTACTCAGGCCCCACAACCTCAACAGTTCAATGCACCGCCAAAGAAGAAAGCCGACGAGCCGAGAGCTTTGGCACTTCACCAACGCCGCACTCAGCCGTGATAGAAGCTAGATCCTCGTTCAGGAATTTGGAAACACAAGTGGGTCAGTTGGCAAAACAACCAAACAGCAGGCCACAGGGTACACTGCCAAGTAACACAGAGGTAAATCCAAGGGAGCACTGCCAGGCAGTACAATTGAGAAGTGGCAAACAATTGGAAGCGTGATCACCTCACCAAGAGTTGAGAAAAGGGCAGAGACAGAAAAAGAGAAGGTGGTTGAACCTAGCCCAGTGGTAGAGAAAACTCCAGAGCAGGAGTATACAGAGAAAATCCCATTCCCCCAGAGATTACAGCGAAAGGCGGTTGATAAACAATTCTCCAAATTCTTGGAGACATTCAGGAAGCTGCATATCAACATACCTTTTATAGAGGCTTTGGAGCAGATGCCCTCCTATTTCAAGTTCATGAAGGAGATCTTAGGGAAGAAGAAGAAGCTGGCAGAGTACGAAATAGTAGCACTGACGGAAGAGTGTAGTGCTATCTTGCAAAAGAAGTTGCCACCAAAACTAAAAGACCCAGGGAGCTTTACACTACCTTGCACAGTGGGCAAGGTGACATGCAACAGGGCTCTGTGTGATTTAG
The DNA here is from genome assembly GCA_029844215.1 of Przewalskia tangutica. Lineage (NCBI taxonomy): Eukaryota > Viridiplantae > Streptophyta > Magnoliopsida > Solanales > Solanaceae > Przewalskia > Przewalskia tangutica. The sequence continues at coordinate 133,542,315 of CM056718.1, read as the reverse complement.
GGGCAAGTATAAATCTGATGCCCTTATCAGTATTTAAACGATTGGAGTTGGGTGAGGCCAAACCAACCACAGTAAGCCTGCAGCTGGTCGATAGGACAGTGGTTCATCCAAGAGGGAAGATTGAGGACGTGATTGTCAAAGTAGGAAAATTCTTTTTTCCTGCGGACTTCCTCATTCTGGACATGGAAGAGGATGCAGAAATCCCTATCATATTGGGGAGACCATTCCTAGCGACGGGAAGAGCATTGATCGATGTAGAAAGAGGAGAGTTGACATTGAGGATGGAGAAGGAAGAAATGGTGTTTAAAGTTTTTAAACACATCATTGAGCCACCAACCATGAGTAGGTGCTTTGCAATCAGCACCATCAACCCCCCCTGTGAGCCCGTACAAGCCAACAAAAGGGAGATGAGCCCACGAAAGCAGGCATGGTTTGCCAAACCTCTACAACAGCAGGTATGTGTTCCTGAACTTCCCCTTAATGATAATGCTAAGAGGAGGAGAAGAAGAAGAAGAAAACGCAAAATGTGGATAAAATGGATTAGTTGTGGGCTTGACCCACCCCACGTCTATTAAACTAAGGAACTTGCGTCCGGCTAAAAGACTTTAAAGACAGCGCTACTTGGGAGGCAACTCAAGGTATTTTGATTATTTTGCTTTAATATAGTAATTTTTATTAAGAACGGTCTCACGGATGTAGTGTTTGTGTTGTGATTGACAGGTGTAGGCAAATAAACTGAAGGGCGAAAAACTGAAGAAAAGCCAGGATTTCCAGAAAAAATGGGTAAGCACCGCGGCGCCAAAAGAACTGAACAGGCGCTGAAGTTTAAGCGCCGCGGCGCCAAAAATCCAGAAAAACAAAATGCCAAGTCTAGGCGCCGCAGAGCCTCAGAATGGGCCGCGGCGCGTAAAATCCCAAGAGTGCAGAATATCAGCCGCGCTAAAGCTGGCCGCGCACAAGTGGAAATCCAGAAACTTAAAAACGCCCAGAAATCAGATTTGCCCCAATTTCAAAACCAAAACCTAACCCTTCTCCTCCACAAAACCCACGAAAATCCACAAGTTACCCACAAATCCTCCACAAATCAAACCCAACCACAACCAAAACTCTTAAATTCCTAAAAACCCTTAGCTATCTCAACCAACAAAGCTCCATTTCATAGCCTCAAATCACCATTGGAAGCAAGAACATCGCGGAGACACAATCAAAAAGGTAATATGCACCTTTTTCTTGAAAGTTGCTAGTAGTCAAAGGAGGTAATAGTGTGGAGAAGTGTTGCATTGTGAAGTAGTGTGGGTGCTGAAAAATTGATTGTGAAGTTTGGAGAAGGGGTAGTCAAGGAGGGTGTGGGTATTGGGTAGTAGAGTTGAAGTTTGGGGGTGTTTGTGTTTTAGCTGCTAGATTGTTGATTGTGTTGGGGAACACTTGTGCTAATAAGTTGTAAACTGCAGAAAGTGTTTTTAACCATGTCCGCCAGAAAAAGAAGAGTTTCCACATCCACCTCAGCCCCACATTACGATGATACTAGGTTTGTGAGCTACGAAGCCTTCCAAAGATACAAAAAGCTTAGTACTAGGCCCTTAATCCCTGAAAGGGGAATGGACTATCAGAGGGAGTCGTTTGGGGAAGAGGATGTTTATGAGCCCATTCGGGCAATGATTGAGTTAAGGGGGTGGAGGAGATTTGTAAATCCGGAGAAGATAGCACCAATGAACACAACAATGGTGCGTGAATTCTATGCCAACTTTCCGGAGAAGGTGGAAAGGGGGTGCTTTGTAAGGGGAAATTATGTGCCTGTGACAGCAGAAGATGTAAATACACAATTGAAGACGGTTGATGTTGAAGAAAGTTGTGATTGGAACCACTTTAGAACATGGTCTAGAAGCACCTCCAACATCGACTGGAATAACATCGCAGACACAGTGAGCTACCCTGGGGCTGCATTTGATCTTGCAAGAAATGGGTCAAGAGGACTGAGCAGGTGTCAGTTCAACAAAGCAGCCAAGGGTTGACTATATTTCAACAGTGCCCGTCTGATCCCATCAACGCACTTCACCAGAGTGCCAGAAGATAGGATCAAATTGATATATGGGATCATGACGGGGAAAACAATTGATGTGGGGAAAGAAATAGTGCAGAGCATTGAGGAAATCAGCAGGTTGGTGACAACAGGTGGATTGGGACATGACTCAGTTATCACCAAGTTATGTCACATGAATGGGGTCCCAATCCTACCCACTGATACTAATGAGAGAAACCAACTGCCTGTGTCCTATGGGATAGTGCACTCTTTCCCAGACCTAAGCCCCCCAGCAGCAAGAAGAAGAGCACAACCACCAGCAGCAGCAGAGGCCGCAATGAACGAAGATGAGCCTGAAATAGAGGCTCAATATGCAGCAGGGCCTAGCCACCAGCCAACCACGTAATCGTAACCTTCGCGCCATGATGGAGCAATTGCTTCGTAATCGGATGAGGATGATGCAAAGTTTGGACACGATGATACAAGGATGCAAGAAACGCAGCAGAAGAAATTATTGAGATGAGTTCCTTGTTCAACCAAATGTCCATGACTATCCCATGCCACCGCCACCACCACCATTTTAGCCAAAGTCTGTAAGTGTCTTATTTCTTTTATTGTCTTTGAGTCTACACACATTGGGGACAATGTGTGATTTAAGTTTGGGGGGGGGGGTGTTTTATTTGTGTCTTATTTGTGTTTTATTTGTGTTTTTGTTGTTTTTATGTATCTTTGAGTCACAATTTTTTTTCTTTTAAGTCATAATTGTCTGTCAAAAGATCATGTATGCTGTAGTTACTAGAAACACCTAGTGTAGTAAGGTGGAATAATGTAATGGAATTAAAAGCAACTATCTAAACACCTAGGTTAGATATGCCAAAAACTCACATAATCTGTCTATTTGGAGTTTCTTGCTTGAATTGTGCATGCTAAATGATGAATACTTATGTGTTATGATTGCTTGCTATTTGAGGCGAAATAGTGAGGATATGCATGTTAGGGAGATGACTCAGGCATTTCTTTGATAGCCAATTCTTACCACTCTTTTCTATCCCGGACTTTAAAAGTATCCCTAGTCAGCCCCATTGAGCCTAAAAATTGAAACTTCTTCTTTGACACCCTATATTCCCACAAATTGTGCCATAAATAAAAATATGAAATAGTGGAATAAATTGTGTTAAAAAAGAGACAAAAAGAGTGAACAAACTTGTTTGCACCCCAATAAAAAAAAGTAAGTAATAAGAAATAGGCAAAAGCCTAAGTTTGGGGGTGCTTGTTATTATAATACTCTTCACTCGCCCAAAACAAAAGAGGGAAAAGATAGAATTGAAGTGAAGAAAAGAACCAAAAGAAAAGGGAAAAATGGAAAAGCTAAAGAGCTTATGGTACACAGAATGAGCCTAAAATGCCTATTTTTACCTACATATACCTGAGCCTACATTACAACCCTTAAAGTCCTGAAGATCTCTTTTATGCATATCCAAGATTAGTGGAGAATAGCAAGTAAAAATGCCATAGGATTTTTGAATTTATATGCATGATTTAGTAAGTTGACTTCCATTAAGCATGATAAAAATGAGTTTGTGAAATATCTAGCTTAATGTGTTTAGTGTGCTAAAAATTTCATGATATATGTTCTTGCATATTATTCTGCTAACCTTCATGTTTTTCTAGATAACACTAATGCAGCAAAAGTGATCAATGTCAGTGAGTTTTTTATTTTCGTTTCTTTGAGTTTTTATTTCTTTCTTTTTATCTTTGCTCGAGGGCGAGCAAAGGTTAAGTTTGGGGGTATTTGATCGGTGTATTTTATATACACTTTTCGAGTCATTTTTAGTTAATCTTTTGTCCCTTTTTGTACAAATAAGTGTCGTATTAGGATAAATTTTCTTTCTTTTGAGTCAAAGTGTTTAAAATGGTCAAATGGCGGAAAAGGAGCTAAAAGAGGGCAAAAGAGGAGGTTCCAGAGCTAAAAGCAGAGAAAGTGGCGAACGAGGCAGAAACCCGAACCAGCGCGCCTCGCAATGGCGAGAAGCCGCGCGCTAAACACCCGAAGTGCTGCAGAGGATCCAGCGCCGCGGCGCCTCCTGCAGTCAAAAGCAGGGTCGCGACACCCAATCATCAGAGAGGCTGCAGAGGTTCCAGTGGCCAGCGCGCGCCTGCATACAGAGATCGTGGCCGCGTCAAATCACCCGGTCGCGAAGTTCTGGCCGCGGCGCCAAAGCAGCGCGCGCCGGCACACAGAAAATCGTGTTAATGACGATTTTACGCCAGGCTTTGAGGGAAAAGTTAGAGGCGGTTTTCAGCCTATAAAAGGAGAACCCTAGGCAGATTTTAAGGGTTCCCCTTCTTGCACAACACAAGATTTCTTGGATTGAAGATTGGAGACCTAAACTTAGTAATTTCTTTCCTTTTTCTTTTCTTTTATTTCAGTTTTGTATGATGAACTTTGAATTAGTTCTTGTCATGTCAATGTCTAGGAACTAATTCTTTTATAGGGCTTTCCATGTTGATTCACTAGAAACTTATGTTATGAATTAATGCATGTCTATGGTTATTATTCTTCTTTGAGATATTTATCCAATAATTGCTTTGAATGCTTGGTAATTAATTGACTACTAATTATCATTATATGATTTCTAATCAAACTTCGAAAGGAGGAGGTTGTGAATATGCTGTAAGTTGGGTAGACATATTTGGGTTGGGGATGAAAATACCTCAATTATTTATGTAGCGTTAATGAGAGGCTTAACAACCCTAATTTTACGCATGGTGCGTGACGGTTAACTAGGTTTTTGTTCTTAATCCTCCTATAGAGTTATCCTTATCACCGAAAGGTAGAAAGGTGCAATACTGGGGTTGAGTGTTTATATATCCTTAACGAGAATATAAAACGATTTCGTAAACCTGCTAGCTCCGAGAGAAGAATACCATAATTCATTGCATTAATAAATAACATAAGCGGATAGTTGAGGAGACATGGAAGCCCTATTCTCATCACAACTGAAGTAAACTTATAGTTAATTAGCTTTTATAATTATTAGTTATAAACCACAAAATCAAATATCAATTGCCAAATAGATACCAAAAGATAGATAGTTACCTTAAGAAAAGGTGAAAGTGTGTCTCAATTGGAGTATACACAACAAGTTCTTGAAAGCTTGATGTACATAACGAACTATACACGATCGGACTTAGCATATACAGTGAGTCAACTTAGTCGATACTCACATAATCCAGGAAAGGATCATTGGTTTGCACTAATCATGACACTCCGATATCTAAAGCATACAATGAACTATGGGTTGCATTATACAAAATATTCTCCTGTTTTAGAAGGATATTGTGATACTAATTGGATTTCCTACAATTCGGAAAGTAAGTCCACAAGTGGTTATGTATTTACACTTGGTGGAGCGTCGATATCTTGAAAATCATCAAAGCAAACAGTGAATACACGCTCGACTATGAAAGCAGAGTTTGTAGCCTTGGACAAAGCTCCTGAAGAGGCAAAATGACTCAAAAACTTCCTAGAAGGTATTCCGTTATGGACAAAGCCTGTTACAACCATTTTCATATATTGTGATAGTATGGCTGCTCTGACGAGAGCAAAGAATCAAATATACAATGGCAAATCGAGGCATATAAGTCGACGTCATAACACTATACGAAGCTTGCTGAATAATGGATTATCTCCATTGACTATATAAAATCAAAGGACAATATAACGGATCCTTTGACAAAAGGTCTTAACAGAGAAAAAGTCGTATTTACATCGAGGGGATGGGATTAAAGCCAATACAATGAGTCACTACTTGGCAGAAACCTAACCTAGAGAAATTGGAGATCTCATGGTCTAGGTTCAATAGGACAACTAGTTGGGGAAGATTCAAGGAGCATAGAAAACACACATATCCTCATTCCTATGGTGAACTAAGTGTGTTAATATGTTGATGATTAAGGGATAAATATTATTCTTAATAATACTAAAACTCATTATGGTGGGATAGTATAGACTATTCTTGTTTAGTGTTACCTATATGAGATTGATGTGGGGTCGCATCTATGAGAACCGATATGGCTACGTTCTCTAGAAATTCTCACTAAGAAGGAGTTGTTCACGACCGAAATGAACACAACCGTAAGAATTGAAATATGTTGATATGTGTCGCACCCGATTTTAAACTCTCAGGCTTGAATGCGCGACGGAATGGTTATCCCTCAAAAAATGTAAAATAAAATGTAAATGTTAAGGGAGTCACCACCTAATTAATTGGGTGAATTAGGACACCTAAATGCTAACCGATTAAAGTCAACATTAACTCCATTTAATGGTCTGTGAAACTAAATAAGATTCTGGATAAGAGTTTTTTATTATCCTAAAGGGAAGGGATTAGGCATCCTTTAGAATCTGCTAACTTACGGTTGTTCGTTCAAACCTAGGTTAATTTATCTGGCTAAGAGATGTATGTTTTGGAAAAATTATTTAAGTAAAAAGGATGTTGCAAGTGTCTAAAAGAATGTATTTTGATAACTTAAAGGGTTTTATAAGACTCACAAAAATATATAAAGTTAATTATGCATTTGTAAGACATGAGATTACTTTATTGACAAAAGGAAAAATGATAAATTACTCCTATAAGTATATGTAAGGTTAAGACTCTTAAAATATATGTAAAGTTAATTATGAAATTACTTTTGTAAGTGTATATGAAAAACGTTTAGTGATAATAAGAAAAGTGATAAATTACTCATATGATATTTATGAATAGTTTATGAGAAAATTATTTCTTTTGTTAGAAATTAGATAAGGAGTAATGTATTAGTTACATATATAAATGGATTATCTTTTGAATATTGAATTTATATGACGCATCTATAAGAAATAATTTTAAGAAAAGTTTCTACTTTATATTACCCTCCCCAATTTATTCTACAACTGATGGAGTTAGCATTCTATTAAATACAAAGTTAAACACATAAATCATAAAAAATAGGCAAATATGTGTAAAAGAGGGGAGGGTTTTGAGAAATTGTGATGACGCTTCAAGGCGGATGGAAATATCCCATCCTATTTAGGATACCCAGAAAGAGGACACGGAGGAAGTGGATGCTGCGATGCGATGAAAATGGTTATGGATCTTCCTTTTGATAAGGGGCGCGACGAGTCTCGTATTGAGACTCTTCGTTTTCTCCAATGCAGTTCATGTAAGGAAAAGAAAGAGATAAGGATTAGTATACGCCTACAAATATATGAACGATCATGTGACTCAAACAAGTATATGACTCAATTATATTAGTCCGAAGCCAACTAACAGATTCAAACAAATTAAAAGCCCAAACATTTAAAACCAGACACTTAAGCCTTAGACACGAGCGTGCAGCATGAAACAGGGCCAAATATGGGTTTTTTCTTTCATATTTTTTATAGAACAGGAGGCAAGAAGGCAGACCCAAATCTTATAATTTCTATATATTCAACTTGCATATTCGTGTGTATTATGGAAATAAGGCATTCCTAGGTTCAACGAATTTTAAAAGGGGCATATGCTATATGTTTGGAAGAAACAGGACAGTAAAACATATCAAGGCTAGGACCATTTCATACACGCATGCTTAAACAATTGGTAAAACGGATATGCTTAATATGGACAATTCAGGAACCAAATCACAATGAAAACATACCCGTAATAGATAATTTAGACATATATGCATAACTTATCAAAGTACATAAACATTTTGTACATACAAAGAGCCTATTCAAATCATTCATACTAAGCAGTATCAGTACCAAGTTATATCCTGTACATGCTTACTTACGAAAACATGATTATGGGCTATATGTAGATGCAAATAAAAGTCATAACTTAACATGGTCCAGACTAGTTCAGTAGGTATAGAATGCTAATGCAAATATCAGTTAGACAAACTCAACAGACCTAGACACGATACAAAGTGACTTAGGAATTGTAACAGACATTAACTAACTATACATGCTAACAGAATTAGGCATTAATAGACACATCAATACAAATGATTAGTCACGACACAATTAACACTATATGCAGAATAAATCTGAAAGGAGGGGTATTTACGGACTGAACCAGTTATGACAGGATCCCCACAGCAAACCGGGCTATCAAACTAACCATTCATGCTACGACTTTGTTAGAGGACACACAGGTAGACAAATACAAATTTTTAACACATTTTCGAGCGACTGACTAAATCAACAGTGGAGAATCCAGCTATTCACACTGAAAAGAGGAATAGTTGAATCTAAACAAACCTAACTCGCAGCAAATGTTGAACCAAAAGTAAATCTAACAATGAGACTTGGATTTGTTGTTATCCAGGCAGATAAAATATCATAGAAACAAACTATAATCTAATTAAGCATGGCTCATATTTAAGTACAGTAGGTTCAGAATCTACATACTTAATTAACATTCGAACATATGATATAAATCACATCAACTAATTGACTAATAAAGTAAAGGGTAATTGTTTTACCTTTTATGTGTGGCGAATCTGAGACGACGACAAGCGTTCCCTCGAATCGTCGAGAGAGAGTTCTTAGTAGCTTGTTTGCCAGCAAGAGAATGAAAAACAAAATTAAAATCAGAGAGTGTTTCCTCTAGAACCGATGTTGTGGGTATTTCTCAATGGTTGATGATAAGATCCCCCTCTGTCCCCGTCTCTGTATAGAATGAGGGGTATTTATAGTTGGGATTAGGGATTCGATTTCCTCTAATTGAGGACTGAATTTGTCAAATAAGGAAGATAAACGTTGGGTGTCTAACCTTGATAATGGGATCTTATTTCCAAACTGGGATTCTTTGAAAATATGGCACCAGATGAGTCAGAAGGATTTCAAAAAAAAAAATCGTAGCTTTGATTTCAATTCGTTCAGTCCAAAAATAGTAAGTTTCGGACAGCTTGTAGGGCTAATGATTTCGCATGATTCCAGGGATTTGGGGGAATGATTTGTGGGAGATTTGTGCGTATTTGGAAGAATTTAAGTATGGAAGGGTGTGCATGGGTAAGGAAAGGTCGTCGGATTCTCAGGCGAGAATCTCGGCAAGGGCAGGTGTGGCGATGGAGTGCGGGGGGTGAGGGGTGCGGCGGATCTCCTTTAGGTTTAGGTTTTATCTTTTGAAGAGGATGAAGTCTAGGTAAGGGGAAGGTGGGCTGGACGAGGGGAAAAGTTAAAGGGGCAGATGGGCTTACGGGTATTGGGCCTGCTGGGTTGGGTAGTTGGGCTGTGAATTATTTAGGTATTAGGTATTTAATTTGGGTAGTGTGTTATAATTTTAGGTGTATTATTTAATTAGTGGTGAATTAAATTAACCCTAGGTGTTTATTAGTCTAAGCTTGAGTTTAAATTATTATAAAAATAAAGACGGACGTGCTATTTAATTAGTGCTTAATTTTTATAATGTGATGCCGTTATTAAAACTTACTTATTATGCGTATTTTGCGATGTTAAATTAAAATTGAATGGAGTTTAGATTAAATTATTTAAGTGCTAAATGCAGATATGATATTTAAGGATTGCTTAACGCTTTTATGTAAAATGCGGTGCTTTTATTTAAAATCTTATTTATTGTGCCTTATTTATTATTATTTGAGCTAAAATTAAATTATCTTGATATGACTTTGGGTGCTTTATTATTTTTAGCTTGAGTTTAAATTATTACAATAATTACGAAATTGCTTTGCGTATTAATAAATGCGACTATGCTATTTGACACGACGTTATTGCTAAATTATTTATTTATTTACGTATTTATTATTATTAAAATTATTAAGAATTAATGGAAATAGAATAGGGCTTAAAATTGATAAATGCGAGTGCGAGACCCGAAGTGCTTAATATTCTACGTAAGGTGCGGTGCCATTATCAAACTCCTTATTTACATCATGTATATGTTTATTATACATATATTATTGGTGTAGAGATTATTTTTTTGCGATGTAAAAATTGCAGTTTTAAAAAAGCAAATTGTTTAATTTATTGGTTATTGATTGAAGGGGATGGACAAAATTGGGTGTCAACAGTTGTCCCTCTTTGTATGGAGAAGATGAAAGAATCTTCAGACAAAGACGTTGACTTATAGCCAATTTTGTCTCGGTTATCGGAATTAGAACAAAAGGTTAAGAAAAGTGAGGTCCAATGTCTATTCAAAAATTGTTCCAGTGTCGAATTATGATGCTGGGTCGTGGTGATAAAACTTATAATGTGTTGTTGGTGTCTGAAAACTAAAGGTGGGGCCGACGCAGATTTAAAAATTTGTCCCAGTGTCGAGTTATGGTGACAATGAGTTATTGGTGTTGTGGGGATGCTGGAGAAGAGTGAATCGACGTTCGAGGCCACCTTTACCTTTTGTTGGGTAGCTTGACTTCCCCAACAAGATTTGCCTCAGTTCGCCGTGTAAGAGGTAGGTCCACGTTGTGCTCTGATCCTGAATTAAGGTACCTGCGGGCTAAAGCTCAAGAAAACAGTTCGTGCATGACTGTAAAGACCAAATGCTATAAAGATGATTATGTAAGAATGTGAATTATGTGGCACGGTTGTGGTCAAATGTGTATGTGATGTAATGAAGTGAAGTGATGATACGCCATCTTGTATAGGCGAGGTGCAAACGACGTCTTGTATGGATGTTGTCGTCTTGTGTGGACGAAATGTAGATGACGTCTTGTATGGGCGTTGTCAAATGTATGGACGAAATGTGAATGACGCCTTGTATGAGCGTTGTCATCTTGTATGGATGATATGCAAATGTTGCCTTGTGCGGGCGTTGTCGTCTTGTATGGACGATATGTAAATGACGCCTTGTACGGGCGTTGTCGTCTTGTATGGACGAAATGCAAATGACGCCTTGTGTGGGTGTTGTCGTCTTGTATGGACGTTGTCGTCTTGTATGGACGAAATGCAAATGGCGCCTTGTATGGGCGTTGTCGTCTTGTATGGACGAAATGCAAATGTTGCCTTGTGAGGGCGTTGTCGTCTTGTGTGGACGAAATGCAAATGTCGCCTTATGAGGGCGTTATCGTCTTGTATGGACGGATTGCAAATGTCGCCTTGTGAGGGCGTTATCGTCTTGTATGGACGAAATGCAAATGACGCCTTGTATGGGCGTTATCGTCTTGTATGGACGAAATGCAAATGACGCCTTGTGTGGGCGTTGTCGTCTTGTATGGACGAAATGCAAATGACGCCTCGTGTGGGCGTTGTCGTCTTGTATGGACGAAATACAAGTGACGCATTATATGGGCGTTGTCGTCTTGTATGGACGAAATGCAAATGACGCCTTGTGTGGGCGTTGTCATCTTGTATGGACGAAATGCAAATGACGCTTTGTGTGGGCGTTGTCGTCTTGTATGGACGAAATGCAAGTGACGCCTTGTATGGGCGTTGTCGTCTTGTATGGACGAAATGCAAATGACGCCTTGTGTGGGCGTTGTCGTCTTGTAAGGACGAAATACAAGTGACGCCTTATGAGGGCGTTGTCGTCTTGTATGGACGAAATGCAAGTGACGCCTTGTATGGGCGTTGTCATCTTTTATAGACGAAATGCGAATGACGCCTTGTGTGAGTATTGTCATCTTGTATGGACGAAATGCAAATGACGTCTTGTGTGGGCGTTGTCGTCTTGTATGGACGAAATGCAACTGACGCCTCCTAAGGTGTAGATAAAATTGTTCTCAACTCTATATGTGGAGTTGTGTTGTAATTCATGCACAATCGAAACTAGATGAAATAATTAAAGTGTAAATGATGTAGCCTGAGTAAAGAGGATGTGGTTTTTGCGAGATGTATTTTGATCTAGACTAGTTGCAGTTTGACTTTGTGAGCGAATCTGTTGTATTGGAATGTTGTTGTCCTCCTTGTTCCTGTTGTCCTGCAAAATCCACTCAAAGAAAAATTGTGAGTTCGGGGAGGGGTCGGCCGATTTGTGTTGGCTCTTGATACTTGCACGCGTTGTCTTGTCTGGACATGTAACCTCTGTCTGATTTCGAGTCTCGGTCAAAACATTTGTTGAAAATATTCTATCTTGAGAAAATATATTTATATATACTAGTAGGAAATTATGTCGATCTTTGAATAGTGACATGTTGTGAAACAATGCGAACATCCTTATCCGAAATTGGCGGTATATTCTCCCATATTCTCGGTGCTCCGTTGCCGCGAAGCTCTTTTAAAATTTGTCCCAGTTTTGGGATATGGAACCCTTTGCGTAAATTAACCATGTCCATTGATGTCATTTGTAGTAAAACCCTTAAAATTGTCCCAGTTTATGTCGATCTTTCAAACATATGGAATCATATTTGTCAGTGTCTTTCCGTGGCGAAGTCCCAAAAATTGTCCAGGTTTTTTGACTGACGAAACTGAGTCGGATATATGTCGTCCATTTGTCTTGTTCGTATGACGAGACTGAGTACAACTCACTAAAATGCAAAATGATAAAACGAAGATTTACTAATGGTGTGACCGAGGCCTATGTAGGCGCCACGATCCTTGAGGAATCAGGTCGAACGTAGTTCGTTACAGACAAGACTTAAAGATTTAAAAGACGGGACCGAGGCCGATGTACCCGCCTACGTATCCGCCAAGGGAATCAGGTCACACATAGTTCCGATTACAAGCAAAGTAATTGGGCTTTTCTAGAAATGGGACCGCGGATATGGCGCCACGTATCCCTTGAGGAATCAAGTCAAACGTAGTTCAGATTACAAATGAAGTAATTACATGGAAAATAAAGCACTCTAAATGTAGTATCTCTTCACTGCATCTGCGTTGATGGCTCTTGGCCACACTTCGCCGTCCATTTCAGCTAAGATGAGGGCCCCTCCTGTAAGCACTCGGTGAACCATGTAAGGCCCTTGACAATTGGGCGCAAATTTCCCTTTCGCCTCACTTTGATTAGGGAATATACGTTTCAACACCAGCTGTCCTGGTTGGAAGTTTCTTGGTCGTACCTTTTTATTAAAAGCTCTGGCCATTCTGTTCTGGTAAAGTTATCCGTGACAGACTGCATTCATTCGTTTCTCTTCAATAAGCATCAATTGTTCGTACCTACTCTGTATCCATGGCCGTTTAGTTCGCTCCGGATGATTCTTAAGGATGGTATTTCTACCTCATTGGCGGCTGACAACTGCTCCATAAACTAAGAGATACGGAGTTGCTCCTGTGGAGGTCCGGATTGTAGTACGGTAACCTAAGAGGGCGAAAGGCAAATTTTCATGCCAATCCTTGTAGTTATCTATCATTTTCCTTAGTATCCTCTTGATGTTCTTGTTGGTCGCTTCGACTGCTCCATTCATTTGCGGTCGATATGGAGTAGAGTTGTGATGAGTGATCCTGAACTTCTCACACGTTTCCTTCATCAGACCACTATTGAGATTGGATCCGTTATCGGTTATGATTGACTCTGGAATTCCAAACCGACAGATGATGTTATGGTGAACAAAGTCCACCACTACTTTCTTGGTCACATACTTGTACGATGATGCTTCTACCCATTTTGTAAAGTAATCGATCGCCACTAGGATAAACCTGTGTCCATTTGACGCTGCCGACTCAATAGGACCAATGACGTCCATGCCCCAAGCTGCGAATGGCCATGGAGAACTCGTGACATTGAGCTCATTTGGCGGCACGTGAATCAAATCGCCATGGATCTGGCATTGATGACACTTTCGCACGAAACAGATGCAATCTGTTTCCATTGTCATCCAGAAGTGGCCTCCTCGTAGTATCTTTTTCGCTAGCGTGAAACCGTTCATATGGGGTCCACACATACCTCCATGTATATCTTCTAATAATTTGTTTGCTTCTTGGGTGTCAACACATCTTAACAAACCCAAATCCGGAGTTCTCCGATAAAGGACCTCGCCGCTCAGGAAGAAATGGTTTGCTAACCTCCGAAGAGTCTTCTTCTGTATGTTGGTCATGTCTTCTGGGTACTCACCTGCCTTGAGATACCTCTTGATTTCGTCATATCAAGGTTTGCCCTCTGATTCTTCATCTATCTGAGAACAATAGGCTGGCTGCTCTAGCACATCTACTTTGATTGGGTCAATATAGTTCTTGTCTGGATGTTGAATCATGGAGGACAAAGTTGCTAAAGCGTCTGCAAACTCATTTTGAGCCCTCGGAGTATGCCTGAACTCTATCTTAACGAACCTTTTGCGCAATTCTTTCACGCAGTGTAGGTAAAGAAGTATCTTCCTATTCTTGGTGGCCCATTCGCCTTGCACCTGGTGAATCAACAGGTCTAAATCCCCTATGACCAGCAACTCTTGTATGTTCATGTCGATAGCCATTCAGAGTCCCAGTATGCAAGCCTCATATTCTGACATATTATTGGTGCACGGGAATCTAAGCTTTGCTGATATTGGGTAGTGTTGTCTTGTTTCTGATACCAAAACCGCTCCGATACCTACTCCTTTGAAATTCGCGGCGCCATAGAAGAACATTCTCCAACCGGGTACTCTTCTAGGATGTCTTCTCCTACAAACATCACTTCTTCATCTGGAAAGTAGGTCCGCAAGGGAATATATTCCTCGTCTACCGGATTCTCCGCGAGATGATCTGCTAACGCTTGCCCCTTGACTGCCTTTTGGGTGACATATACGATGTCAAATTCACTTAAAAGGATCTGCCATTTTGCAAGTTTTCCAGTAGGCATAGGCTTCTGAAAGATATACTTGAGCGGGTCCATCCTCGAAATGAGGTAGGTGGTGTATGCGGATAAGTAGTGTCTGAATTTTTGTGCGACCCAAGTCAAGGCGCAGCATGTGCGCTCCAGCATTGTGTAACGAGCTTCATAAGGCGTGAACTTTTTACTCAAGTAGTATACTGCTTGTTCCTTCCTTCCCGTCTCATCATGTTGCCCCAACACACATCCGAACGCATCTTCCAATATGAATAAGTATAATAGCAAAGGCCTCCCGGGTTCTGGAGGCACCAAGACCGGCGGATTTGACAGATACTCTTTGATTTTATCAAGGGCTCGTTGGCACTCCAATGTCCACTTAGTGGCAGCGTCCTTCTTTAGTAGCTTGAATATTGGTTCGCATATTACTGTTGATTGTGCTATGAACCTGCTGATATAATTTAAGCGACCGAAAAAACTCATCACCTCTTTGCGACTTTTCGGAGGAGGTAGTCCCTGAATGACCTTTATCTTCGAAGGATCCAACTCTATCCCCCTTCTGCTCATGACGAAACCCAATAACTTTCCCGCTGGAACGCCGAAGGCACATTTTTCCAGATTCAACTTCAGGTTATATTGCCTCAATCGCTCAAAAAACTTCTTCAAATAGACCAAATGGTCTGTAGCCCTCCGTGACTTGATGATGACGTTATCTACGTAGACTTCAATTTCCTTATGGATCATATCATGAAAAATGGTAGTCATGGCTCTCATGTAAGTGGCACCTGCGTTTTTAAGTCCAAACGGCATGACTCGATAATAATATACCCCCCACGAAGTGGTGAACGCGGTCTTCTCTGCATCTTCTTCGTTAATTAAGATCTGATGGTACCCATCGAAACAATCGACAAATGACTGCAACTCATGCTTCGCACAATTGTCGATGAGTATATGAATGTTCGGAAGGGGAAAATCATCTTTAGGGCTTGCCTTGTTGAGATCCCTGTAATCGACACAAACTCGTATCTTACCATCCTTCTTTGTTACTGGTACAATATTGGCTAACCAAGTAGGGTATCTTGCTACCCGAATGACCTTTGCGTCCAATTGTTTGGAGATCTCCTCCTTGACTTTCAAACTCTGATCCGGCTTGATTTTCCTCGGTTTTTGCTTCACTGGACAGCAGGATGGTTCAATGGGCAACCTATGAGAAATGATGTCCATGCTTAGACCTGGCATATCATCATAAGACCAAGCGAATATGTCAACATACTGCTTCAATAGGTTCAATAGGGCCACCAAATCTTCTTTCTGTACGGCATTCAAATGAACGCTGATCCTCGTCTCCTTGACGACTTTATCATCTCCTAGGTTCACTGTTTTTGTTTCGTCCAGATTTGGTTTCGGCTTATCCTCGAACTTTCCTAACTCTTCAGTTAATTCTTCTAATGGAAAACTTTTTTCGGGTTCTGTTGGATTATTTTCGCGGGTCTGACTTTGTTCGCTTGTTTCATGACATGTCACATTTTCATTATCGACAAGTATATTATTTTGTATGCTGAAAGAAAGGGAATAAAGAACGTTGATTAAAACATAACTTGTTATTAAAACTTCAAAAGGGAAATAAGCTCATAAAAATGTGTTCCCACAATTCAGATTAAAAATACGAATTGAACTGTTTGAGAGCGACTAATTATTAATTCTACCCAGACTCGTGAAAAACAGCGTTGGGGTACAGGTCCAATTGCTCAAGACATCTCCTGGCTCTGCACTCCAAATGGTCTGGTCCTCTGCGTAGTCTCCTAAAATCGCATGACACTCTGCTTCTTCCTCAGAAATGAAAAGACCTTGAAGTCCCTCCGCGAGAATGTCTGCATCCTCCTCTTCTGGTAGATGAGCAGTGTATGCTTTGACAAATGAATGATTCAGGGGCGGAACAGGTCTTGGTAGATGAGACTCACCCTTCCTTCTGTGATCAAATAACAACATCTCCTCGGTAGTGGGCTGATATCCGAGGCCAAAAGTGTCCTTCTTCTCCGGCAGGTGAATCGGCTATGTGATCCCTCCTAATTTCGGTCCAAGTCCTCGACCTGGCTCGAAACCATTTCTTAGCATCTCTCGGGCCACCATTTTGGGAGTGCGGGGTAGTCGCATTCGTTTAGCCTTGCTAACATCTACGATCTTGTTCATATGGTAAACAGGCCCATCTAGCATTTCCATACTCTCGATGACTGGAATTGCCCCTTTGGTGTTAGCAGTGTTGTCCTTGTCGCCCTCAACCACAACTTCATGACGATTCCAGATGAATTTCAAGACTTGATGCAAAGTGGAAGGGATGGCTCCGACCACGTGGATCCAAGGTCTCCCAAGTAATAAATTATAGCATGTGGATATGTCCAATACCTGGAATTCTATCACGAACTCTGCCGGCCCAATCTGCAGTGTCAAGTCAATCTCGCCTGCGACGCTCCTCAGGATCCCATCGAAACCTTTTACCCTCATGTAGCTCTCACGGAGTTTCCCAATGCCGACTCCTAAAGTTCGAAGAGTATCCAAAGGGCATACATTAACAGCTGACCCTCCATCGATCAAAACTCGAGAGATAAACTTATTAGCACACCTGACTGTTATGTTTAACGCCTTATTATGTCCACGACCCTCAGGAGGTAACTCATTCTCATGGAAGATTATATTTTGCACCTCTTTAATTTGCCTGATCAATGCTGAGAAGTTTTCATCAGCAGTCTCGGCTGGCACATGAGCCTCTTTCAAAACCTCTATCAAAGAGATTCGGTGGTTCACGGAATTCATCAACAGTGACAATAGAGAAATTTGTGCTGGTGTTTTACTCAACTGTTCTACAATGGAATAGTCTCCTGTAGGCATCCTTCTCCAAAATTCCTCTACTTCTGGTTCGGTCACAGTCTTTTTCTGGGGCATCTTTCGCGATACTTCTGAGATCGTGCGTTGTCCGGACTCGTCACCCCCGCGAAAGAACTTACCACCACTGTTTTTGTTTACCTCATTACGTTGTTTGATCGGTGGCTCCAACTGGTACTAAAGGTGGCATTAGAGGCTTATGATACCAACTCTACTTCCGTGGCGCCTAACCTTGGTGGTAATCACACGAGCAATGATGTGGTGAAGATCTCTGTCTCTTTCTCTTTGATTGTACGATGGTCCCTTCCAGATCGTACTTCATCAAGGGTGATCATGTGCGCCAAACATTGTCGTGATTTGGCAAGGATTGTTGTTGACGTTAGGGAAGGCTCTTTCAACTAAATAGCTCCTTTGATTAACTCTCAATTCTGTTTTTCAAAGCATAACAACTATACGTATCGTGTCCGGATGCTCCAGTGGTATGCATGATGCTTATTCTCATCATGCCATGGTGGGAGTGGATTGGGAGTTCGCCACAGGATCATTGTATAAAACCAGCGGCTCTCAGTCTTTCATATAGTTGGGAATATGGTTCGGCCAACGGGGTGTATGGTTTTGTGGGCTTCCTCTCGGTGTTGGTTCGGGGTCTGGGTGTGTTTTGTGCGTGGTATTTTTGTGGGGGTGGGTATGTTAGTCAGTATTGTGAGGGATTTGTGTGGGCGAACGCCCGTGGTGGATTGTATATCGGTTGGGTGGTGTAGACAGGGTATGAGACGGGTGAAGGTTGATAGTACAAGGGAGTATTTTGGCTAAAGTGATCATAGTGAGGGTTTTAGAACGTCGGACTTTGGTACGTGGGGGTTTGGTAGGTTTGGGGTCGGTATGTTTGGGGTTGGTATGTCGAGGTTTGATTTGGTTTGTGTTGTTGTACCGTCATGATAGGGGCTTCTCCATCCTTTTTCTTCTTATTCATTCCTTCGATTGATTCTGATTGTATTGCTTTGCTTGTTGCTTGCAAAGCATCCAGATTCGTGATTCTACCTGTTTTAATTCCCTCTTCCACAAAATCTCCCATCTTTACTACTTCAGAAAAATTACGCCCAATGACGTTGATCAACCACTCATAGTACGTGGGGTCCTTTAGGGATTGTACAAGTAGTGTTGTCATTTCACTTTCTGCCATAGGCGGCTGGACCTTTGCTGCTTCAGACCTCCACCTCATTGCATATTCCCCAAAAGTCTCTGTCGATTTTTTCTCCAATTTCATGAGGTAGAATCTATCCAGGACGTTGTCAGTATTAAATCTGAATCTGTCCACAAAGTCCTGTGCCATCGCCCCCCAACTACACCATTTTCTTGGATCCTGGCTAGTGTACGGTCAAGGCTTCTCCAGTCAAGCTCCTAATAAACAGCTTCATGATGATCGACTGATCCCTTCCCACACCCACTAACTTGTCGCAGTAGGACCTCAAATGTGCACGAGGATTACCTTTGCCATCAAACATGTCAAACTTTGGTACTTTATATCCGACGGGCAGCTCGACGTCGGGATGCATGCACAAGTCCTCGTACTTTAATCCTTCATGGCCCTTGTTCGACTGAAGGCTCTTAAAGGCTTCCTTCAAATCATGGATTTCTCTAGCCATGTTTTCATCTGTCCCAGTTCTTGTCTTTTTCTCCATCTCTTCATACAGAGCAAACTCCGGGGAAGGTATTGGTATGGGTGTGTTGAGATGTGGGGCATGGGTCACATATATGGGTGGTCCATATTGTTTGTTGTGGTATGTCATTGGTGCGGGTTGGGCAGGTTGGTTGTCTTGGGTGGGCAGGGCGGTTTGTATAATCTGGGGTTGAGGAATGTACGGGTTAGAGTCATTTATGGTTTGTGGGTTAGGAGGAGGTGTATTGTTGTGTTGTGGATTGGGGGGCTGCGAGTTATTTGTTGGGTGTTGGGGAGGGCGTCGGAAAGACAGTGAATTTGAAAGTGTGGGTAGCTGTGCATTGAGGCTTATGGATAGCTTAGTGATGTCTCGGAGCTGATCCATTTCCGCTTGCATGACCGACATTTGTTGCAGTACTTGAGTGAGGTATTCGTCGGAAGATGTGGCATTCCCCCTTTCTGATGTTTCTGGTCCCTCTCGTTGAATGGCAATGAGTCCCAAACCATCTTGTTCGTTTACCCCTGAATCATTCATTTTTGTTGCTCGTGCTTTGGATCTTGTGAAATATGGATGTTCAGCCAGTATTTGCCAACACAAACCAGCCGAGGAGGGGAGTAGTACAGCAAAATCCCTTTTATGTGTAACATGTGTTAGCATCAACATAAATGGAAGGACATATGGGGGCATACAACGAAGCTTCAAAAATAGAATAGATCAATGTGCGTCCTAATATGCAAGGGGCCTCTATTATGCCAGAGGTAGGCCTAAGCGTCATATATGCAAGGTCATGTTAGATGTACCCACACCATTGTATCGAAATGCTTTTATTGGAAATAAATAACACTTATAAGAAAAACAATGAAGATCTCAAACTAAATAACTATGTTGCCGATGTGATAGTGAACCTTAGGTCTTCTTCGGTATAGCCCCTGCCTGTTCCAAGTATTGTACTGCATTGTGCATTAGGACCCACATGTCTGGAGTGATGACCTTCTCTTTGAGTTGATTATCCCTTATTCTGTTCCTTGCACCAATGTCTTCAATGCCTTGCTCCCCTTCTGAACTATATTCTATGCGGTCTAGAAACCATGCTTGATACTCCGGGGAGACCCCTTCTTGGTCCTTCCCAACTTCCATTTGATCAATATGATACCATTCATAAAGGATATGCTTGGCCTCGGGAACGATGAATTCCGGTCCGAACTGGATTTCAGAGGCCCTCATGTCAGCTATGAGAGGAATGACTTGTGTATGGCCAAACTGTCGGAGTACACGTAATGGAGCATATGGTTGCAATCCCCTTAGACCTATAAGTCTGATGTAATAAAGTCCCTTATGTCTCAAGTAAACCCTTTTGACGATATGAAGCAACAGATACTTCCATTGAACACATCTGCGAGAGGCTAAACATGTACGATCCTGCGTGCCATTGGTGACACATAACGCTTTGTTCTTTCATAAAAGGTGGAGATCTTGTTGTCTACGTTGTGGCATACATCGCCATATTTGAGCGATAGAAATGCTCTTGCCCGCCATATCGTAAGATAAGATTATCGCCTTAAAGAAGCTTGATTCATCGCATCTGTTCAAGGCTCTAAACAGTTCCGCCAAAATCATGGTCATCAAAGTGAGCCATTTGTCACCAACTTCGTCAAACACTGCTCTAACTACTGAACATATGCATGTACTAATCCTTCCATGCTCGAGTGGAAATAAAAGAGTCCCTAAAAAGGCCATAGCAAATGCAATAGGACGCCTAACTCTCCAATGGTCTGCAGTGCAACAAAATTCATTCTTAAACAACTTGTATCCGTCTCGGCAACCATATCTCTCGTACAGGTAGTCTAGAGAAACCCAATTGTTTTCGAAGCAACGCAATTCTCTGGTATTCTTTAAACCCAAGTAACGGAGGAGTTTCTTCCCCGACTGGCCATGCAGAATAACTGGTTTTCTGTCATGATATGCCAAAGCGAGAAAATAGTGACTTCTAAGGTGGGGGTTATCTCGAAATCCCTGAATTTGAAGACGACTCGATCCGGGTCCCAAAATTGGATCAATGCTCTGACCAAGTGCTGATCAGGAGAGATGTCGAATAATGAGATGAGGCATCCCAACCTCCTTCTGATTGCCATCTGACTACCTAAGTCGAATTTTGACCACCACATCCTCAATTTACTCGGAATTCCATTTACCATTCTGATCTGAGGGATAGGTTCCATCTAAAAGTAAATAATACAAAAAAAATGAGTAGACGTTTTCCAACTTAGGCATTTCGATTTTTAGGCTTGATTTCGTTTATCATGACTATGCAACACATAATATGATGTTGGACCGCGGGGTTGTGAAAAACCTGTTGACCAATTTGGTGTCTTCCTACTTGTGGTGTCAATGTCAATGATTGACCCATCTAGGATAAATGCATGCATGCCTTAAAATAAGGGGTGGTAACTCTATCCTAAGTTTCTAAGATTTGACTTTACTGGACGCAAGGTTCCCGAGCGGACAACTCGAGTGAGAAGGCTACGCGGCTGATCAGACGAACCGATCTAACTCCGCGCAAGCGCCAACTTTCTTAAAATTTGGGTATTTTGAAAGAAATTTGCGGGTGCGCGAAGCACACCAGCGCGTGAGTGTGTGGTAGTGTGAATTTTCCAGAGTGGGAGAAATATGAGCGGAATGACAGTTTAGGAAAAGCATTAACATATAGAAATCAAGACAACATGCAAATATTCATATGTAAAGAAGAACAGTTTAGGCAAAAGGTAAAAATAAAAGCAAATAAGTATAAAACACAAAAGAAGCAATTTAGGCAAATAAAGAAAGAAAGAAAAAAATAAAGCACAATAATTAATCTAAGCCTGTTATGGTTAAGCACCTAGGTCCCCAGCTGAGTCGTCATGCTGTCGCACCCGATTTTGAACTCTCAGGCTTGAATGTGCGACGGAATGGTTATCCCTCCAAAAATGTAAAATAAAATGTAAATGTTAAGGGAGTCGCCACCTAATTAATTGGGTGAATTAGGACACCTAAATGCTAACCGATTAAAGTCAACATTAACTCCATTTAATGGTCTGTGAAACTAAATAAGATTCTGGATAAGGGTTTTTTATTATCCTAAAGGGAAGGGATTAGGCATCCTTTAGAATCCGCTAACTTACGGTTGTCCGTTCAAACCTAGGTTAATTTATCTGGCTAAGAGATGTATGTTTTGGAAAAATTATTTAAGTAAAAAGGATGTTGCAAGTGTCTAAAAGAATGTATTTTGATAACTTAAAGGGTTTTATAAGACTCACAAAAATATATAAAGTTAATTATGCATTTGTAAGACATGAGATTACTTTATTGACAAAAGGAAAAATGATAAATTACTCCTATAAGTATATGTAAGGTTAAGACTCTTAAAATATATGTAAAGTTAATTATGAAATTACTTTTGTAAGTGTATATGAAAAACGTTTAGTGATAATAAGAAAAGTGATAAATTACTCATATGATATTTATGAAGAGTTTATGAGAAAATTATTTCTTTTGTTAGAAATTAGATAAGGAGTAATGTATTAGTTAAATATATAAATGGATTATCTTTTGAATATTGAATTTATATGACACATCTATAAGAAATCATTTTAAGAAGAGTTTCTACTTTATATTACCCTCCCCAATTTATTCTACAACTGATGGAGTTAGCATTCTATTAAATACAAAGTTAAACACATAAATCATAAAAAATAAGCATTTATGTGTAAAAGAGCGGAGGGTTTTGAGAAATTGTGATGACGCTTCAAGGCGGATGGCAATATTCCGTCCTATTTAGGATACCCAGAAAGAGGACACGGAGGAAATGGATGCTGCGATGCGATGAAAATGGTTATGGATCTTCCTTTTGATAAGGGGCGCGACGAGTCTCGTATTGAGACTCTTCGTTTTCTCCAATGCAGTTCATGTAAGGAAAAGAAAGAGATAAGGATTAGTATACACCCACAAATATATGAACGATCATGTGACTCAAACAAGTATATGACTCAATTATATTAGTCCGAAGCCAACTAACAGATTCAAACAAATTAAAAGCCCAAACATTTAAAACCAGACACTTAAGCCTTAGACATAGGCAGCCGCAGGCATGAAACAGGGCCAAATATGGGGTTTTTCTTTCATATTTTTTATAGAACAGGAGGCAAGAAGGCAGGCCCAAATCTTATAATTTCTATATATTCAACTTGCATATTCTTGTGTATTCTGGAAATAAGACATTCCTAGGTTCAGCGAATTTTAAAAGGGGCATATGCTATATGTTTGGAAGAAACGGGACAGTAAAACATATCAAGGCTAGGACCATTTCATACACACATGCTTAAACAATTGGTAAAACGGATATGCTTAATATGGACAATTCAGGAACCAAATCACAATAAAAACATACATGTAATAGATAATTTAGACATATATGCGTAACTTATCAAAGTACATAAACATTTTGTACATACAAAGAGCCTATTCAAATCATTCATACTAAGCAGTTTCAGTACCAAGTTATATCATGTGCATGCTTACTTACGAAAACATGATTATGGGCTATATGTAGATGCAAATAAAAGTCATAACTTAACATGGTCCAGACTAGTTCAGTAGGTATAGAATGCTAATGCAGATATCAGTTAGACAAACTCAACAGACCTAGACACGATACAAAGTGACTTAGGAATTGTAAAAGACATTAACTAACTATACATGCTAACAAAATTAGACATTAATAGACACATCAATACAAATGATTAGTCACGACACAATTAACACTATATGCAGAATAAATCTGAAAGGAGGGGTGTTTACGGACTGAACCAGTTATGACAGGATCCCCACAGCAAACCGGGCTATCAAACTAACCATTCATTCTACGGCTTTGTTAGAGGACACACATGTAGACAAATACAAACTTTTAATACATTTTCGAGCGACTGACTAAATCAACAGT
The DNA here is from genome assembly GCA_029844215.1 of Przewalskia tangutica. Classification (NCBI taxonomy): domain Eukaryota; kingdom Viridiplantae; phylum Streptophyta; class Magnoliopsida; order Solanales; family Solanaceae; genus Przewalskia; species Przewalskia tangutica. Next base: position 133,518,120 of record CM056718.1, on the reverse strand, counting down.
GGAGAATCCAGCTATTCACACTGAAAACAGAAATAGTTGAATCTAAACAAACCTAACTCGCAGCAAATGTTGAACCAAAAGTAAATCTAACAATGAGACTTGGATTTGTTGTTATCCAGGCAGATAAAATATCATAGAAACAAACTATAATCTAATTAAGCATGGCTCATATTTAAGTACAGTAGGTTCAGAATCTACATACTTAATTAACATTCGAACATATGATATAAATCACATCAACTAATTGACTAATAAAGTAAAGGGTAATTGTTTTACCTTTTATGTGTGGCGAATCTGAGACGACGACAAGCGTTCCCTCGAATCGTCGAGAGAGAGTTCTTAGTAGCTTGTTTGCCAGCAAGAGAATGAAAAACAAAATTAAAATCATAGAGTGTTTCCTCTAGAACCGATATTGTGGGTATTTCTCAATGGTTGATGATAAGATCCCCCTTTGTCCCCGTCTCTGTATAGAATGAGGGGTATTTATAGTTGGGATTAGGGATTCGATTTCCTCTAATTGAGGACTGAATTTGTCAAATAAGGAAGATAAACGTTGGGTGTCTAACCTTGGTAATGGGATCTTATTTCCAAACTGGGATTCTTTGAAAATATGACACCAGATAAGTCAGAAGGATTTCGGGAAAAAAAATCGTAGCTTTGATTTCAATTCGTTCAGTCCAAAAATGGTAAGTTTCGGACAGCTTGTAGGGCTAATGATTCCGCATGATTCCAGGGATTTGGGGGAATGATTTGTGGGAGATTTGTGCGTATTTGGAAGGATTTAAGTATGGAAGGGTGTGCATGGGTAAGGAAAGGTCGTCGGATTCTCAGGCGAGAATCTCGGCAAGGGCAGGTGTGGCGATGGAGTGCGGGGGGTGAGGGGTGCGGCAGATCTCCTTTAGGTTTAGGTTTCATCTTTTGAAGAGGATGAAGTCTAGGTAAGGGGAAGGTGGGCTGGACGAAGGGAAAAGTTAAAGGGGCAGATGGGCTTGCGGGTATTGGGCCTGCTGGGTTGGGTAGTTGGGCTGTGAATTATTTAGGTATTAGGTATTTAATTTGGGTAGTGTGTTATACTTTTAGGCGTATTATTTAATTAGTGGTGAATTAAATTAACCCTAGGTGTTTATTAGTCTAAGCTTGAGTTTAAATTATTATAAAAATAAAGACGGGCGTGCTATTTAATTAGTGCTTAATTTTTATAATGCGATGCCGTTATTAAAACTTATTATGCGTATTTTGCGATGTTAAATTAAAATTGAATGGAGTTTAGATTAAATTATTTAAGTGCTAAATGCAGATATGATATTTAAGGATTGCTTAATGCTTTTACGTAAAATGCGGTGCTTTTATTTAAAATCTTATTTATTGTGCCTTATTTATTATTATTTGAGCTAAAATTAAATTATCTTGATATGACTTTGGGTGCTTTATTAATTTTAGCTTGAGTTTAAATTATTACAATAATTACGAAATTGCTTTGCGTATTAATAAATGCGACTATGCTATTTGACACGACGTTATTGCTAAATTATTTATTTATTTACGTATTTATTATTATTAAAATTATTAAGAATTAATAGAAATAGAATAGGGCTTAAAATTGATAAATGCGAGTGCGAGACCCTCAGTGCTTAATATTATACGTAAGGTGCGGTGCCATTATCAAACTCCTTATTTACGCATGTATATGTTTATTATACATATATTATTGGTGTAGAGATTATTTTTTTGCGATGTAAAAATTGCAGTTTTAAAAAAGAAAATTGTTTAATTTTTTGGTTATTGATTGAAGGAGATGGACAAAATTGGGTGTCAACAATATGTTGTGTGTGATACTTGTTGTCTTGGTTTACTACAAAACGTGAATAGTTCAAGATGTAGGTTCACTATTTCACAAAGTATATCCGATAAGTATTCACTACGAACGGTTCAAGTCCAAAAGACACATTTTTCGATGCATATCATATCGAGTTTTTCAGAATAACGATAAGTTCCTCATTATCTTATTTTCTATCCAAATATGGGGTATTGTTAGATGTTTGAATAGAAAATGTGGGGTATTATTGAAACTTGTATGGGATAAGAATAGAAAAAAGTGATAGAAAAAATTTGTGGTGCATGATGTCCAGTGATCACTAGAAAAAATCTCGTGCTCAGCGCCGCGGTGCCTGATGGAAGGGCCGCGGCTCCTGATTGGCAGTAGCTCACTGGAATTCCAAAATAAATTAGGTCGCGGAGCTAAGGGCCACGAGCCGCGACGCTAATCCAACAGTAAAATTTATGAACAGCCTAAAAGTTGTGTCTATTCACAATAGTCACAACCTTTGGAATGAAAGGCTGTTATGGACGAAAATAATTCTATATAAAGCATGTTGATCACTTGATTAAGATATAGAACACAATACAATCAATCATTTAACACAATTAATTATTTGAGATTGTTGTTTCTTCTTCTTCATACTTCCTAAATACATTTCTGAAAAAGATATAAAGTAAATTCGTCAGGAGTCAAGTTCTTGTGCGAGAACTCAAACCAGATAGTTGTATCCTCTAGATAGACGTCTGTGAAACTACAACACAAGTGGGGATGAATTTCTGTCTTAGGACACTACGACAACAAGCCTCTATCGTATCAAGTTAAAGTTCTTCTTATTCCCCTCTCCTTCCTATTCGTTGCGTAGCTGTTCTAAGTTTATAGTCTCGTTGCTTCAACACTATTGAATTTTCAGTTTGTAGTATACTTGTTGTTGATTTCAATTATTATTGAGTTATTATTATTATTCAATTGTGTTTGCTTATTTGAAGATCCTAGATTGGCACTAACAATTTTATATCAGTACATAGATTATAGTACACTTAACTAATGAATTGATTAATGTCACATTAAGATGTAAAATCTTGTGTTTTAATCATGGTATCATCCTAATATTTGGGAGAATCTATTTTATACGTGTTGGCAATGAAAGTATGTTTGTCCTAGAAACAATCATTTTAGGGATAAATGTACTTGAACACATTCATATTATTAATGAGATAAATATATTTTGGCATTTTTGCAATTATTGAATTATGATTTTGATTGCTTGTGATTATTTATTAATGTGCATCCCTTGAGTTTATGTTGTCATTTATAAGGTGAGATATTAATGATAGAACGTAACTCTAAAAATTACCTTGACTGATGATCATTGAGAATGAGATATCAATGATATATTATAAGTCAATATGTGGTCTGAATCACATTCTTAGAGAATGTAGTATGGCTCACTTACTACTAGTATGATTACTAGTGCTGGACACATAGATACTCTTAGAGGGTATTGGTATACCCTGCTGATAAACTATTTGTTATGCATGTCTAGAGTATTATCAGCACGTGAGAGATAGAGGTCCTTTGACTTGAGGTCAATACGCACCTAATTTGCATAGTAATGTACTTTGATCTTGTCCTAAGCTTAAATTCCTTATAGGATAAGACATGGCTTGTATTGAGTACATTGCGATGCAAACCAAGGTGGTAGTTGAGCCAAGAATAGGATTCATTCCTCGATTGGATATTTGAGAGGAACACTCATATTCTCAGTAATGTTATGCCAATCAAGTCATTGGCCAATGCAAGAGACATATTTAGGATATGATCTAGTTGTTGACTAATATAGATGAGATAATGTGATCAAGCCATTTGGATAGACACTTGGAAAATCCAAAGCTTGATCGAGTGTGTCGAGAATGAAAGGAATTTATCATCTCACATAAAGGTTATGTTTACTGGAGTCTTGTAAACGTACTTCACATATTGAGTTCGTCATATGGCGCAGTCTAGGAGTTCCGTGTGAACCTTAATTAAATTAAGTGTCGATGTGTGAAGGCCTACAGGGTCACACTAAGTCGATTGTCTTTTCGGTCTAAGGGTATATTGAGAGAATGTAAAATACTTGATTTAGAATCAAGATATTTAAACTAATAATAAATTATGGGATAATTTCTATTTGATGAATATTATTTAATTAAGTCAAAATTAGATTTTGGATTTAACTAAAATTAAAACGTGCAGAAATATTAAAACAAAATAGAAGCGTGGCATCTAAGAAAAATGAGCCACGGCGCGATGCAATGATGGCCTGCATCGACCGCCCATCGCATCTCGGATTTTGAGTCAGGTTTTAAGCCTAATCCTAATCTAATTTGTTCAATATTTCCCCTATATATCCAGCACTTAACCCATAATTTACACACACTTAATTCTTACTTTCTGAATTCAGAGTTCAGAGAATAAAATTCTTTCAAACCTCTGCCAAGATTTCCTATCTTTCATGACAGAGGAATATACCACAACAAAGGCTTGCGGTCGAAAGGATAATCGTGTGCGCTCCCTCTAGTAGAGACTTCAGATAACACAAACTGTAAGTCCACTTTTGTCTTTGCAGATTTCAATTATAACGCAATCATAACAGACGGAATTATTGGGGTAAGTAAGTTAACAAAATTTTAAACTTTCATTGTACCTTACTTATGTGATTTAGACCCAACAAAACCCTACAGTAGTATCAGTGTCTAGGCTGATTCAATGGTTACGTAACAATTGAAAGAAATAATAATATGGATTAAACGTAAAAAATGATTTTAATCTGAATTAAAATAAGGTTACTTGAAATCCGACATGCCTTGATTGGACGATTGACCTTTGTGGTCACCCTAAATTTTCAACTACGCTAAATCGAGGAAGTCATTCCATTCTAGCTCGAACTAAGCCTAGTGCAGAAATCGGTTCATTGCGAACATGGTGCACAGTGAAGAACGAGTGGGAATGGATGATGGTCGACATGTGCGTTATTGATATTGGTGGGTGATAATAAGGGATTCGTGATCTGATCCCTAAATTAGATTTAGGGTTTGGATGAATTTCAAAAATCAACACGAAAATATTCTGACATCGTCGTCAGCGCCGCGACCCTATTGCAGGGCACCGCGGCTCCATGGTGGAGCACCGCGGCGCCGATCACGATAACGAATTAGGGCCGCGGCTCCATGGTGGAGCACCGCGGCGCCGATCACGGTAACGAATTAGGGCCGCGGCTCGAGTCCGAAATCGTGATTAAAACCTCGTCTTAAAATTCGAACCTACTGGACCCAAAGCGTCGCGGCCCCATGCTCGAGAGCCGCGACTCTAATTCACAGAACAAAAACTAAAAAGTTTCTGCCCCGCAAGCACTGCGGCTCCTTGGAGAAGCGCCACGGCGCCAGATGTCCAGAAAGTAAAATTTCAGTTTTCAGAAAATTAACCCATGATTATTATTATACATTATATTTAGTACACTGCTTTATTTGATAAATGATCATCATTTATTGTACTAGAATAGCGTCCATAGATAATGCTTGGGTAGGTGGCACCCAATACTAGTTTAGCGTCCGCAAATTATGCTTGGGTAGGCGGCGCCCAATACTTGTCTAACTGTTTAATACCATGCTTTGAATGATATTTGAAATATGTTAGAGTTGATCTTGTTTAAAACCATGAGTTAAATTATTCCCCAAATTTAATACAAGTCTCATTTAAATATGAACACGTCGTCCGTTATAATTGATTGTAGTGCAAAATCCTTTTCGGCGAGATGAGTATTTATGTCCTAGCATTTGCTCTAAGTATATGAGGACTCAGACTCTTTCATAGATGCATGTTAAATGTAGATGCAGGTGATAAACCTTCATGAGTATTTACACCTCAGTGTTTGCTCTAGGAAGGAAAAACTCACTTAGATACATAATTGCAGTCGCATAACGGGGTTGACTTGCTAGGCTATCTTGGCGCCACAGTGTCGGATAGCCGAGGGACGCAGATCATTTTGTTTTGAACATGTGATCAACCAAGAGTTGCAAATTGTTTGCAATTGGTTTAGAGACCTACCAGATCATGTTTTTGAAGTTATCCGCCTCAGCAAATGAGAAGACAATATGATTCTGGATCTTGGCCCATCATGACCATGATTGATATGAGTCTGTATTCTTTCATGGGGTAAAAAAATATGTTAAAATGATGGGAGCTAATTAAACTAAAGGCCACGATTAATTAGTTAATGAATGTGTTCAAATAGAAATTATATATTAGGATGTTAATTTTCAGGTATATCTTATCATCATTTTACAATGTCGAATCTATCACTTAAGATGTTGGTTGAAACAAACAACCTGACTGGAGCAAACCTCCTTGATTGGTTAAGAAATCTGTTTCTGGTGTTACGATTGGAAAAGATTGAGTATGTGTTAGATACAACACTCCCAACAGTCCCTGCAGAAGATTCTGAAGAGTATGTCATGTTTGACAAGGAAGCCTATCAGAAATATTTTGATGATGCTATTGCGGCACAATGTGTTATGTTATCTTCTATGACTCCAGAGTTACAAAGACAGCATGAAAATATGGGGCCCAACAAGATGCTTGAACATTTGAAGAGTCTCTATGACTCACAGTCTCAGATAATGGAGTATGAACTGTTGATAGATCTCTTCAAGTGTAAGTTGAACGAATGGGATCAGGTGTCACATCATGTTTTGAAGATGATTGGTTAATAGAGAGGCTAGCTTCGATTGGAACGAAGCTGCCCGTAAATGTTTCTATCAACCTAATCTTGAACTCGCTCCTTGTTTCATTTGAGAATTTTATTGTAAATTTCAACATGAATGGAACCAAGGCGAATCTCCCAGAGCTTCACAATATGTGGAGAACCTTCGAATTGTCCACCTCCAAAGGTAAGGTTGTGCTCATGGTGGGCTCCTCTAGAAAATTTAAACCTAAGGGTAAGAAAATGCAAAAGAAGAAGGGTAAGGCGGTTGCCGCCACACCCATAATTTTGAAACCTCGATGAGTTGTTCAGAAGAAGGCAAATATAGTTGCAGATGTTTGCCTCAACTGCAAGAGAAAGGGGTATTAGAAGAAGGACTGCACAACTCCAGGGGGAGACAAAGCACCAGGTGCTCCTGGCTCTGCTGGACAAGGTATGTTTGTTATTGAAATAAATATGTCTATAATTAATTCTCACTGCTGGGTATTAGATACAGCTTGTGGCTCAGACATTTGTAACAATGTGTAGGGGCTAACTGACGGCATAAAGGTTGGACCATGGGAAGTAGATCTGCGCATTGGAAACGGACCACGAATGGATGTTGAACGCGTGGGGACTTATAGCCTAGATTTACCTTCTGGCTTTTATTTAGAACTCGATAATTGTTATTTTGTTCCCTCGTTAACAAGGAATATTATTTATGTCCCGATGTTAGACGTTGAGGGGTTTTCCTCATTTATTACAAATGACAATTTTATGCTATCTTTTAATGGTTTTATTTGTGGAAATGCAACGCTTGTGGATGGATTATATGTTCTAAACTGTAGTCATGAAATTTTCAATATACATAATAAAAGAGCTAAAATAAGTAATCCAAGAAACCCCACCTACTTATGGGACTGCAGACTTGGTCACATCAATGAATCAAGGATATCAAGATTAAGGAAGTTAGACTACCTAGAACCATTTGACTTAGAGTCCTATGGTAATTGTGAATCTTGCTTGAGAGGAAAGATGACCACCAAGTCATTTTCTGGGAAAGGGGTGTGTGCCAAAGAGGTACTTGAGTAAGTCCATACCGATGTATATGGGTCATTCTCAACTCAAGCTAAGGGAGACTTTCCTTACTTCATCACTTTTACAGACGATTTCACAAGGTTTGGGCATGTGTATCTCATGAAACACAAGTTCGAAGCTTTTGAGAAATTCAAGGAGTACAAATTAGAAGTAGAGAAGCAACTTGAAACAAGTATCAAGATCCTTCGATCAGATCGAGGAGGTGAATACTTAAGTAAAGAATTTCTAGATTACGTGAAGCTTCATGGAGTCCAATCACAATGGACACCTCCCGGAATGCCATAAATGAATAGTGTTACTGAAAGGAGAAATCGAATCCTATTAGATATGGTTAGATCCATGATGAGCTTCTCAGCTCTTCCAACATACCTTTGGGGATATGCATTACAAAGCTCAATATATATTCTGAATAAAGTTCCTTCAAAGTCAGTAGAGAAAACACCATATGAGATATGGAACGGAAAGAAGCAAGCACTTAAACACATGCGACCCTGGGGGTACCCTGTATATGTAAAGTAGTTGCTTACTGACAAGTTAGAATCCAAAAGTGAGAAGTATTAATTTATGGGGTATCCAAAGGAAACTAGGGGATACTATTTCTATCTTTCTGAAAAACATAAGGTCATTGTTTTCAGAAATGCAATTTTTCTTGAAGAAGGCTATGTCTAGAAGGAACAGAGTTTCAATAAGACAGAACTTAAAGAAATTCAAGAAGCACAAGATAATACAGAGGTTGAAACCTTGTCAAATGACCTAGGCAAGGATTCAGTGGGAGTATTTGGTGAAGATTGGGTACTTAGAGTACGCCTTTCAGCCAGTGGGAGTGTTACGAGAAACAATGTATAAATGCAAGACTCTCATACACAACCAATGGAAGATTATACAATAGTTGTACATTATCCCATTCAAGAAAGAGATGAAAATGACATTCTTGAAAGCTCTCAAGATGGTAGATTGTCCAACACACAAACACCTCATCATAATCAGAATATAACAAATACTGAAATGCAGAATATTCAACTCCGTAGGACTACTAGAACTCATCGTCTGCCTGAAAGACTAAATCTCCTTGTTGAAACACACAATGAGATAGATATTCCCGATGATGATGAACCTACTACCTACAACGAAGCTATGTTAGACATTGATTCACAAATATAGCAAGAAACCATGAAATCCGAAATGGACTCAATGTACATCAATCAAGTGTGGGACTTGGTTGATTTTCCAATAGGGGTTAGTCTCATAGGATGCAAATGGGTCTTCAAAAATAAGATTGATACATATGGCAAAGTACAGACTTATAAAGCAAGATTGGTGGCTAAAGGTTATAATCAACGGCCTGGGGTTGATTATGATGAAACGTTTTTACCCATTGCAAAGATCAATTCCATTCGGATTTTGCTTGCAATAGCTGAATACTATGATTATGATATTTGGCAAATGGATGTTAAAATTGTCTTCCTCAATGGTAATCTAAGAAGTAGGTGTATATGATACATCCAGAGGGTTTTACATCCAAGACTCAACCAAAATCAGTATGCAAATTACAGAAGTCTATTTATGGACTTAAGCAAGTCTTAAGGAGTTGAAATATTTGTTTTGACAAAGTATTCAAATCGTTTGACTTTGTTAGAAGCAAAGAAGAACCATGTGTTTATAGTAAACGCACAGACGAGAGTATTGTCTTCATTGTTATATATGTTGATGGCATATTGATAATGAGAGATAACAAGACTCTCATGCTGTCAGTCAAGGAATGGTTATCCAGCACCTTCATGATGAAGGACTTAGGTGAAGCCTGCTATATTCTTGGAATTAAGATCTATAGAGATAGATCTAATAGATTGTTAGGGCTGTCACAATCCATATACATAGACAAAGTGTTAAAACATTTCTCTATGGAAAATTCCAAGAAAGGAAATCTTCCTATGGGTCAAGGCATCAAGTTATCAAAGAAGGATAGTATTTCTACTATTGCAGAACTTCAACGCATGAAGAGGATCCCATATGCTTCAGCTATTGGATCAATCATGTATGACATGACCTGTACGCGGCCAGATGTGGCCTATGCACTTAGTATGACTTGCAAATTCTAGCAAAATCCTGGGGAGGAACACTGCAAAGCAGTCAATAGTATTCTTAAGTATCCTAGACGAACTAAATCATATTTCCTAGTCTATGATGGGAAAGAAAAGATAGTAGCTATTGGGTACACTGATGCTAGCTTTCAGACAGATCTTGATGACTTCAAATCTCAATCTGGATATGCCTTCATTTTAAATGGTGGAATAGTGAGTTGGAAAAGTTCCAATCAAGCTACAACTGCTGATTCGACAACTAAAGTCGAGTACATTGTTGGATCAGAAGCTAGCAAAGAATATGTCGCGATATCTGAGTTCTTGAAAGAACTAGGTGTTGTTCCAAGTGTCATTTGTCCAATAACGATATATTGTGACAACACTGGTGTGATTGCCCAAGCTAAGGAACCAAGATCAACGAACATAAACAAGTATGTACCAAGGAAATACCACATACTCAGGGAGATGGTGGAGACTGAAGAAATAAGATTAGACTACGTTCCCACATATGAAAATCTAGTCGATCCATTTACTAAACCATTAATCTTAGTCAAGCATAATGGTCGTTTTGAAAATATGGGCATTATATATGTTGGAGATTGACTCTAGGCCAAGTGGGAGATTGAAAGTATGTATGTCCTAGAAACAATCATTTTAGGGACAAATGTACTTGAACACATTCATATTATTAATGAGATTAATGTATTTTGGCATTTTTGCAATTATTGAATTATGATTTTGATTGCTTGTGATTATTCATTAATGTGCATCCCTTGAGTTTATGTTGTCATTTATAAGGTGAGATATTAATGATAGAACGTAACTCTTAAAATTGGCTTGACTGATGATCATTGAGAATGAGATATCAATGATATAACTTCCTCGTCCAGTGACAAATTTGCTCCCTCTTTCAGTAAGTCTTCTTCATAAGTCAATATGTGGTCTGCATCACATTCTTAATGAATGTAGTATGACTCACTTACTCCTAGTATGATTACTAGTGATGGACACATAGATACTCTTAGAGGGTATTGGTATACCCTGCTGATAAACTATTTGTTATACATGTCTAGAGTATTATCAGTATGTGAGAGATAGAGGTCCTTTGACTTAAGGTCAATGCGCACCTAATTTGCAGAGTAATATACGTTGATCATGTCCTAAGCTTAAATTCCTTATAGGATAAGACATGACTTGTATTGGGTACATTGCGATGCAAACCAAGGTGGTAGTTGAGCCAAGAATAGGATTCATTCCTCGATTGGATATTCGAGAGGAACACTCAACTTCTCAGTAATGTTATGTCGATCAAGTCATTGTCCAATGCAAGAGACATATTTAGGATATGATCTAGTTGTTGACTAATATAGATGAGATAAAGTGATCAAGCCATTTGAATAGACACTTGGAAAATCCTAAGCTTGATCGAATGTGTCGAGAATGAAAGGAATTTATCATCTCACATAAAGGTTATGTTTACTGGAGTCTTGTAAATGTACTTCACATATTGAGTTCGTCATATGGCGCAATCTAGGAGTTGTGTGTGAACCTTAATTAGATTAAGTGTCGATGTGTGAAGGACTAAAGGGTCACACTAAGTCGATTGTCTTTTCGTTCTAAGGGTATATTGAGAGAATGTAAAATACTTGATTTAGAATCAAGATATTTAAACTAATAATAAATTATGGGATAAATTTTATTTGATGAAAATTATTTAATTAAGTCAAAATTGGATTTTGGATTTAATTAAAACTAAAACGTGCAGAAATACTAAAACAAAAGGGAGGCGTTGCGGCGCCTGAGAGGTTGAGCCGCGGTGCCAGTACGACAGTGGCCCAGACCGACTAGCCCACTGCATCTCGGATTTTGGGTTAGGTTTTAAGCCTAATCCTAATCTGATTTGTATAATATTTCCCCTATATATTCAGCACTTAATCCATAATTTTCACATACTTAATTCTTATTTTCTGAACTCAGGGTCTAGAGAATAAAATCCTCTCAAACCTCTGCCAAGATTTCATGGCTTTCCTGACAGCGGAATATACCACAGCAAAGGCTTGCGGTCGAAAAGATAATTGTGTGCACACCCTCTAGTAGAGACTTCAGATAACACAAACTGTTTGCAGATTTCAATTGTAACGCAATCATACCAGACGGAATTGTTGGGGTAAGTAAGTTAACAAAATTTTAAATTTTCGTTATGTCTTACTTATGTGTTTTAGACCCAACAAAACCCTACAGGCAAGACGTACAATATTCTCAATTAAACAATAAATCCTTCCACGCGCATGTCTGTGTTGACAATTAAAAATTATCAGCCCGCACATTTGAGAAATTAACTTAACATTTATGTTATAAGTTGGTGAAGTTTATGGGAAAGCAAATTGTGATTTTAATGAAATATATCCGAAGGTCAATCTGGCCAAATTAGCTCATCCGTCAAATTAATGATTACCCTATTTTGTCTCGTCCTATCTTCTAAATTGCTAAGATTGAAAAAAGATAAGTTACAACTTACAAGTATCTTAAGATTTTGTCAAATGTGAATAGATGGTTACAACATGACTACACTAGAATAATTAGGGATGGTAATTGGGGCGGACAGGGCAGAGCGGGGCAGGGCAAGCTCTTAACGGGGCAGGGCGGACCAGAGCAAAATTAGTTTTGTTAAAAATTGAAATGGAGCAGGGCAGGTGATGGATTTTGAAAAAAATCAAGCCCAAATATTATATAAATTCATTTAGAAAGTAAAAGAGATTTGCAACTAACTTAAGTAACTATTTGGCGATTGAGTTTTGTTTTCTCTGCTCAGCTATCGTCTGGTTAAGAAATAAAAAAAAATTAATATTTTAATGATTATAAATCCGAAATGAATATAAGATAAACAATACAGGAATTTAAAAGATTTGGTCCTCGAGCCCAACTGATGTTGTTTCTGTTAGAATTCATATTATTTATGAATTCTTGTAAGGAAATAACAATGGTAAAGAAAAGAGAATAAGACTATTATTGACAATGAATTGGTAAGTAAAAGAAAAGCAACTACATCTCTTTATATAGAGTCTAAAAGTAAAACAAAAACTTATGCCCACCGATGTGGGACTTTACAATGTTAACATCCCCTCTCAAGCTCGCGATGGTGTAGAGAGAAACATCGAGAGTTTGCCAAGAAAGAACTGGCGACGTTGTAATGTATGTGCCTTTGTGAAGAAATCTGCAAGTTGCATCGAAGATGAGACAAATGGCAAGGAAAGAGTGCCTTGTTGAAGATGATATCGAATAATATGACAATCAATATCAATATGCTTGGTACGTTCATGAAAGATTGTGTTATGTGCAATCTGAATAGAACTCTTATTATCGTAGTACATCGGTGTCGGTGAGGAAATAGAGACACCCATATCAACCAATAACCGACGTAACCATACAATCTCACACGTAGTAGAAGTCATAGCACGATACTCTGCCTCAGTTGAAGAGCGAGAAACAACATTTTATTTCTTACTTTTCCATGAAATGAGTGAATCTCCTAAAAATTCCGATCAGTCGGGTTACTAGCCCAATCTGCATTAGAAAATGCACGAAGCTCCAAGGATGAGGTCGATGGAAACAAGAGACTCTGATAAATCGTTCCTAGAAGATAGCGAAGAATACGCATAAATGCAGCCCAATGTACAGATGTAGGAGAGCAAACAAACTGACTGACAATGTGAACAACATATGCAATATTAGGACGAGTAATGGTGAGGTACACCAGACTCCCCACAACTGAACGATATAAAGTATTATCAGGAAGAGGATCCCCGTCAGTAGGTGTATATCGAGCATTAACCTCAAGAAGAGAGTCAACTATACGAGTATCTGTGAGACGGGCCCACTCAAGAATATATGCAGTGTACTTAGACTGAGAAAAAAGATATTCCTTCTAAGAATAAGCTACCTCAATGCCTAAAAAGTAACGTAGATGACCTAAAACTTTCATCTCAAAGCGTCGAGACAAAGTAGATTTTAGGTTTGCAATACCATCAATATCATCACCTGTAGTGATGATGTCATCAACGTACAACAAAAGCAAATACAACCTGCAGGGGATGACTTAACAAATAACGTTGAATCATGAAAGCTGCAAATAAACCCAACAAATGATACTATAGTGGACAACTTGTTGAACCAAGCTTTTGGAGCTTGTTTGAGACCATACAAAGCTTTCTTAAGCCTGCACACTTGTCCTGGACTATGTGAAACACCAGGTGGAGGGACCATGTAGACTTCTTCTTGAAGATCCTCATTCAAAAAAGCATTTTTAACATCCATTTGTGAAATATGTCAATGACGAAATTAGGCGACTACAATAAGAACCCGGACATATGTCATCTTTGCAACAGGTGCAAAAGACTCTTCATAATTTATATCATATTCTTAAGAAAACCCCTTTGCAACCAAACGAGTTTTATATCGCTCAATAGAACCATCAGACTTGGTCTTAATCTTGTACACCCATCGAGAACCAATAGTTTTCTTACCAGTCTGTAGAGAAATCAAATCTCAAGTATCAGTTTTGTACAAAGGAGTCAGTTCCTCATTCATAACCTCTTGCCAAAGAGGATCATGAGCTGCCTTAGAGTAATGTTAGAATTTATATTAATTATGAATTATTGTAAGGCAATAACAAGAGTAAAGAAAAGAAAATAATACTATTATTGATAGTGAATTGGTAAGTAAAAGTAAAGCAACTACATCCCTTTATATAGAGTCTAAAAGTAAAACAAAAACTTATGTCCACCGATGTGGAACTTTACAATGTTAACATCCCCTCTTAAGCTCGCGATGGTGTAGAGAGAAACATCGAGAGTTTGCCAAGAAAGAACTGGTGACGTTGTAATGTATGTGCATTTGTGAAGAAATCTGCAAGTTGCATCAAAGATGAGACAAATGGCAAGGATAGAGTGCCTTGTTGAAGATGATATCGAATAATATGACAATCAATCTCAATATGCTTGGTACGTTCATGAAAGATTGGGTTATGTGCAATCTGAATAGAACTCTTATTATCGTAGTACATCGGTGTCGGTGAGGAAATAGACAACCATATCAACCAATAACAACGTAACCATACAATCTCACACGTAGTAGAAGCCATATCACGATACTCTGCCTCAGTTGAAGAGTGAGAAACAACATTTTGTTTCTTACTTTTCCATGAAATGAGTGAATCTCCTAAAAATACACAATAACCAGTAGTGTATTTCCGATCAGTCGAGTTACTAGCCTAATCTGCATCAGAAAATGCACGAAGCTCCAAGGATGAGGTCGATGGAAACAAGAGACTCTGATAAATCGTTCCTCGAAGATAGCGAAGAATACGCATAACTGCAGCCCAATGTACAGATGTAGGAGAGCAAACAAACTGACTGACAATGTGAACAACATATGCAATATCAGGGCGAGTAATGGTGAGGTACACCAGACTCCCCACAACTGAACGATATAAAGTAGTATCAGGAAGAGGATCCCCGTCAGTAGGTGTATATCGAGCATTAACCTCAAGAGGAGAGTCAACTATACGAGTATTTGTGAGACGGGTCCGCTCAAGAATATCTACAGTGTACTTAGAATAAGAAAGAAGATATCCCTTCTCAGAATAAGCTACCTCAATACCTAAAAAGTAATGTAGATGACCTAAATCTTTAATCTCAAAGCGTCGAGACAAAGTAGATTTTAGGTTTGCAATACCATAAATATCATCACCTGTAATAATGATGTCATCAACGTACAACAAAAGCAAAATACAACTTGCGGGGGATGACTTAACAAATAACGCTGAATCATGAAAGCTGCAAATAAACCCAAGAGATGATACTACAGTGGACAACTTGTTGAACCAAGCTCTTGGAACTTGTTTGAGACCATACAAAGCTTTCTTAAGTCTGCATACCTGTCCTGGACTATATGAAACACCAGGTGGAGGGACCATGTAGACTTCTTCTTGAAGATCCCCATTCAAAAAAGCATTTTTAACATCCATTTGTGAAATATGCCAATGACGAAATTAGGCGACTGCAATAAGAACCCGGACATATGTCATCTATGCAACAGGTGCAAAAGTCTCTTCATAATCTATATCATATTCTTAAGCAAAATTCTTTTCAACCAAACGAGCTTTATATCGCTCAATAGAACAATCAGACTTGGTCTTAATCTTGTACACCCATCGAGAACCAATAGTTTTCTTACCAGTCTGTAGAGAAATCAAATCTCAAGTATCAGTTTTGTTCAAATGAGTCAGTTCCTCATTCATAACCTCTTTCCAAAGAAGATCATGAGCTGCCTCAGAGTAATGTTAGAATTCATATTAATTATGAATTCTTGTAAGGCAATAACAAGAGTAAAGAAAAGAAAATAAGACTATTATTGATAGTGAATTGGTAAGTAAAAGAAAAGCAACTACATCCCTTTATATAGAGTCTAAAAGTAAAACAAAAAATTATGTCCACCGATGTGGGACTTTACAATGTTAACATCCCCTCTTAAGCTCGCGATGGTGTAGAGAGAAACATCGAGAGTTTGCCAAGAAAGAACTGGTGACGTTGTAATGTATGTGCCTTTGTGAAGAAATCTGCAAGTTGCATCAAAGATGAGACAAATGGCAAGGATAGAATGCCTTGTTGAAGATGATATCGAATAATATGACAATCAATCTCAATATTCTTGGTACGTTCATGAAAGATTGTGTTGTGTGCAATCTGAATAAAACACTTATTATCGTAGTACATCGGTGTCGGTGAGGAAATAGACAACCATATCAACCAATAACAACGTAACCATACAATCTCACACGTAGTAGAGGCCATAGCATGATACTCTGCCTCAGTTGAATAGTGAGAAACAACATTTTGTTTCTTACTTTTCCATGAAATGGGTGAATCTCCTAAAAATACACAATAACCAGTAGTGTATTTCCGATCAGTCGAGTTACTAACCCAATCTGCATCAGAAAATGCACGAAGCTCCAAGGATGAGGTCGATGGAAACAAGAGACTCTGATAAATCATTCCTCGAAGATAGCGAAGAATACGCATAAATGCATTGATATGCGGATGTAGGAGAGCAAACAAACTGACTGATAATGTGAACAACATATGCAATATCAGGGCGAGTAACGGTGAGGTACACCAGACTCCCCACAACTGAACGATATAAAGTAGTATCAGGAAGGGGATCCCCGTCAGTAGGTGTATATCGAGCATTAACCTCAAGAGGTGAGTCAACTATACGAGTATTTGTGAGACGGGTCCGCTCAAGAATATCTGCAATGTACTTAAACTAAGAAAGAATATATCCCTTCTCAGAATAAGCTACCTCAATACCTAAAAAGTAACGTAGATGACCTAAATCTTTCATCTCAAAGCGTCGAGACAAAGTAGATTTTAGGTTTGCAGTACCATCAATATCATCACCTACAATGATGATGTCATCAACGTACAACAAAAGCAAAATACAACCTGCGGGGGATGACTTAACAAATAACGCTGAATTATGAATGCTGCAAATAAACCCAAGAGATGATACAACAGTGGACAACTTATTGAACCAAGATCTTGGAGCTTGTTTGAGACCATACAAAGCTTTCTTAAGCCTGCATACCTGTCCTGGAATATGTGAAACACCAGGTGGAGGGACCATGTAGACTTCTTCTTGAAGATCCCCATTCAAAAAAGTATTTTTAACATCCATTTGTGAAATATGCCAATGACGAAATTAGGCGACTGCAATAAGAACCCGGGCATATGTCATCTTTGCAACAGGTGCAAAAGTCTCTTCATAATCTATATCATTTTCTTAAGCAAAACTCTTTTCAACCAAACGAGCTTTATATCGCTCAATAGAACCATCAGACTTGGTCTTAATCTTGTACACCCATCGAGAACCAATAGTTTTCTTACCAGTCTGTAGAGAAATCAAATCTCAAGTATCAGTTTTGTTCAAAGGAGTCAGTTCCTCATTCATAACCTCTTGCCAAAGAGGATCATGAGCTGCCTCAGCGTAATGTTAGAATTCATATTAATTATGAATTATTGTAAGGCAATAACAAGAGTAAAGAAAAGAAAATAAGACTATTATTGATAGTGAATTGGTAAGTAAAAGTAAAGAAACTACATCCCTTTATATAGAGTCTAAAAGTAAAACAAAACTTATGTCCACCGATGTGGGACTTTACAATGTTAACATCCCATCTTAAGCTCGCGATGGTGTAGAGAGAAACATCGAGAGTTTGCCAAGAAAGAACTAGTGACGTTGTAATGTATGTGCCTTTGTGAAGAAATCTGCAAGTTGCATCAAAGATGAGACAAATGTCAAGGATAGAGTGTCTTGTTGAAGATGATATCGAATAATATGACAATCAATCTCAATATGCTTGGTACGTTCATGAAAGATTGTGTTGTGTGCAATCTGAATAAAACTCTTATTATCGTAGTACATCGGTGTCGGTGAGGAAATAGACACCCATATCAACCAATAACAACGTAACCATACAATCTCACACGTAGTAGAAGTCATAGCACGATACTCTGCCTCAGTTGAAGAGTGAGAAACAACATTTTGTATCTTACTTTTCCATGAAATGAGTGAATCTCCTAAAAATACATAATAACCAGTAGTGTATTTTCGATCAGTCGAGTTACTATCCCAATCTGCATCAGAAAATGCACGAAGCTCCAAGGATGAGGTCGATGGAAACAAGAGACTCTGATAAATCATTCCTCGAAGATAGCGAAGAATATGCATAAATTCAGCCCAATGTACAGATGTAGGAGAGCAAACAAACTGACTGACAATGTGAACAGCATATGCAATATCAGGGCGAGTAATGGTGAGGTACGGACTCCCATGGCCGAGCGATATAAAGTAGTATCAGGAAGAGGATCCCCGTCAGTAGGTGTATATCGAGCATTAACCTCAAAAGGAGAGTCAACTATACGAGTATCTGTGAGACGGGTCCGCTCAAGAATATCTGCAGTGTACTTAGACTAAGAAAGAAGATATCCCTTCTCAGAATAAGCTACCTCAATACCTAAAAAGTAACGTAGATGACCTAAATCTTTCATCTCAAAGCGTCGAGACAAAGTAGATTTTAGGTTTGTAATACCATCAATATCATCAGCTATAATGATGATGTCATCAACGTACAACAAAAGCAAAATACAACCTACAGGGATGAGTTAACAAATAACGCTAAATCATGAAAGCTGCAAATAAACCCAAGAGATGATACTACAGTGGACAACTTGTTGAACCAAGCTCTTGGAGCTTGTTTGAGACCATACAAAGTTTTCTTAAGCCTGCACACCTGTCCTGGACTATGTGAAACACCGGTGGAGGGACCATGTAGACTTCTTCTTGAATATCCCCATTCAAAAAAGCATTTTTAACATCCATTTGTGAAATATGCCAATGACGAAATTAGGCGACTGCAATAAGAACCCGGACATATGTCATCTTTGCAACAGGAATCTGCAAGTTGCATCGAAGATGAGACAAATGACAAAGATAAAGTGTCTTGTTGAAGATGATATCAATAATATGACAATTAATCTCAATATGCTTGGTACGTTCTTGAAAGATTGTGTTGTGTGCAATCTGAATAGAACTCTTATTATCGTAGTACATCGGTGTCGGTGAGGAAATAGAGACACCATATCAACCAATAACCAACGTAATCATATAATCACACACGTAATAGAAGTCATAGCACGATACTCTGCCTCAGTTGAAGAGCGAGAAACAACATTTTGTTTCTTACTTTTCCATGAAATAAGTGAATCAACTAAAAATACACAATAACCAGTAGTGTATTTTCGATCAGTCGGGTTATTAGCCCAATCTGCATCAGAAAATGCACGAACCTCCAAGGATGAGGTCGATGGAAACAAGAGACTCTGATAAATCATTCCTCGAAGATAGCGAAGAATACACATAAATGCAGCCCAATGTACAGATGTAGGAGAGCAAACGAACTGACTGACAGTGTGAACAGCATATGCAATATCAGGGCGAGTAATGGTGAGGTACACCAGACTCCCCACAACAGAACGATATAAAGTAGTATCAGGAAAAGGATCCTCGTCAATACGTGTATATCGAGCATTAACCTCAAGAGGAGAGTCAAATATACGAGTATCTGTGAGATGGGCCCGCTCAAGAATATATGCAGTGTACTTAGACTGAGAAAGAAGATATCCCTTCTCAGAATAAGCTACCTCAATGCCTAAAAAGTAACGTAGATGACCTAAATCTTTCATCTCAAAGCGTCGAGACAAAGTAGATTTTAGGTTTTCAATACCATCAATATCATCACCTGTAATGATGATGTCATCAACGTACAACAAAAGCAAAATACAACCTGCAGGGGATGACTTAACAAATAACGCTGAATCATGAAAGCTGCAAATAAACTCAAGAGATGATACTATAGTGGACAACTTGTTGAACCAAGCTCTTGGAGCTTGTTTGAGACCATACAAAGTTTTCTTAGCCTGCACACCTGTCTTGGACTATGTGAAACACCAAGTGGAGGAACCATGTAGACTTCTTCTTGAAGATCCACATTCAAAAAAGCATTTTTAACATCCATTTGTGAAATATGCCAATGACGAAATTAGGCGACTACAATAAGAAACCAGACATATGTCATCTTTGCAACAGGTGAAAAAGTCTCTTCATAATCTATATCATATTCTTAAGCAAAACCCTTTGCAACCAAACAAGCTTTATATCGATCAATAGAACCTTCAGACTTGGTCTTAATATTGTACACCCATCGAGAACCAATAGTTTTCTTACCAGTCTGTAGAGAAATCAAATCCCAAGTATCAATTTTGTTCAAAGGAGTCAGTTCCTCATTCATAACCTCTTGCCAAAGAGAATCATGAGCTGCCTCAGAGTAATGTTAGAATTCATATTATTTATGAATTTTTGTAAGGCAATAACAAGAGTAAAGAAAAGAGAATAAGACTATTATTGATAGTGAATTGGTAAGTAAAAGAAAAGCAACTACATCCCTTTATATAGAGTCTAAAAGTAAAACAAAAACATATGCCCACCGATGTGGGACTTTACAATGTTAACAGTTTCTTCCTGACTCTGCATTTGTAACATTTTTTAGCTAACGAATAATTAAAGGTCTAGCAGAGTTTGATAGAATAGATATGTAATTCTCATATGGAAGTGTATGTAATTGGGATAGCAGCACAACAACAGCTACCACAATTCCAAAGATTGATAATAATTTTTTAATGCTCTGGACCCTTTGAAATTGAACTCTATTCCCCATCTAAATATCTAATAACTTGCACAGTGTTTCCTCTATTTTCAAAGAACAAACAAAAAGTATCAATTTCTTCAAAACACAAACGGGGCGGGACAGCGCAGGGCTTAGCGGGACAGGGAAGGGCAGGGCATTTTTTTGGACAAAGTTAAACGGGGCAGGGCAGGGCAGGTCAAAATCTTAACAGGTCAAAGCTTGCCCCGCCCTAACCCGCCCGATTTCCATCCCTAAGAATAATGTTGTCATCTACTAGTAAAGATATACTATACTAGTGTTGCGATATTTCTAGATGCTTTCGCAAGTGTACGTATCGTTCAAGTAATAAAGATCTGTAAGACTGAGTTTATCGTCCACAGAGACTGGTTTATTAAGTACCGATTATCTATTCTATGGTATCTATTTGATTGACGTTCTTTAGTTTGAGGATTATAACTAAGAATTATAACTAATTGTAGAAAACAAACTAAAGATTATAAGACTTTGGGTTTATAACAGTTATGAAGGAAATAGGTTTCCAATCTCCTCAACTATCCACTCTTTCACGTGTTAATGCAATGCTAATGATTCTTCTTCTTATTAAGACAGTAGGTTAACTAATCTGTCATTATATTTCGGTTAGGACATACAAGAGCTCAACCTAGTGTAGAAATCTTCAATATTTCTATGATAGATTTTACCACACAGGAGGATTAAGAACAGTAACCTTAATTACTACACAAGTATCAGGGTACATTCGTCCACGATTTTAAGGTATGTCTAGACAATTACATCATATTCAAATCTCACCTTTCAGACTTTTGATTTGAAATCATATAAGTGATGACAATTAGTAGCTAGTTAATTATCAAAAAATCATAACAATATTGAATAGATCTTAATATGCTGAAGAAGAAATCAATAATCAATGCATTAACTATATGAAAGATCTTCAAGAAGATTCGATGGAAACTCTACTAAATTAATTAGCTCCTAAACATTGTCATGTCAAGAACTAATTTGCAATCCAACATAAATTGAAATAAAACAAGAGAAAGAAAATAACTTGAACAATAGGATGTCTCCAATTGTAGCTTGTAGCCGTCGTTCTCCTCTCCAAAGTTGAATTGTGATATGGTATAAGGTATAGAATATGAGCAGGGTTTAGGAATTTTATACTTGAGAAAAGTTTCCTTTCGGACCATAAAACCCTCTCCAATTCGGCCCAGGACTTCTGAAAATACGAGTAGGCACCGCAGTTCCGTTGTCCGGCACCGCGGTGCCTTCGACGGTGTTTCAGTTTCGAACTTTCGGCAACTTTTACGCCTCGGTGCTAATTTTCCTAACCGCGGTTCCATGGCACCAGTGGTCTTTGCTGGCCGAACCGCGTCTCTCTACGATTTCTCTCCGGATTGTGCCAGATTTCTTCTGTTCTTTTTGGCACTTCTTAGGCTTCATTCTTTGGGTTGTGCTTGTGCAGATTTCACCTCAATTAAGCACATTTCATCCTCGATTAAGTACTTCTCCTTTATGATCCCTGAGACACAAAAATGAAAGAAAAACACACCTAACACTATACTAAACGCAAAATAAAAGAGTGAAAAACTAACTAAAAAAGACTCAAAAGAGTGTATAAAATACACTCAACAACTAGACGTAAGTGAATTCCAAAAGGATACGAAAATGTCACAATTTCGTTCTTCGTTGAAATGTATTTGGGTCGGCTCAGAATCTTGTACTGAAATAATTGTACAATGAAAAATTATCAGTTTTAAGTTATATATGCAGTTAACCTAACAAATTTTACACTAATAAGTCATATTTACTTGTTGTAGCATGTAACTTTTTTTTACATTAAAAATATTTAATTATTTGTAAATATCCTTTGGATAACCTTGATAGTGTACTCCCTCCATCTCATATTACGTGTTCACTTTTTTCTTTACACGCCCTTTAAAAATCACAAATAAAATTATATTTTTACGACATTATCTGTATCTCTCTCCAATAAACTGAATTTTGATCAATATTGATTACTTTAAAAATTAATTAATGTTAAGGATATAATAGGAAAATTTTAATTAATTCTATCTTAATTTTATAAATTGACAAGTATTTTAGGACGGGTATTTTTAGGAATGTGCATAACTAATATGGGACGGAGAGAGTAAAATATATTACAATACTAATGGTATATGTAACTTAAACTCTAAAAAAACTAACTAGGCCTTGGAATTTGGTAGGAGTGGGAGTGGGAGGTGGGGATGGGGTGGTGTAAGGTCCATCCCATATGTGAAAGAAGAATTTTACACTTTGGTAAAAGACTACACCGTCCAAATCAATTATTGCAAAGTAAAAGTCAAAAAGGGAATGTTGCACATTATTTTGCCTCTGAGTTTGTTTGCCTATAAAAGAGGAGTTATTCAGCTCAATTCAAATACACCAAATAAAAGAGAGAAAAGAAGAGTGAGGCATTACATACAAGATATAGTATGTGAGAAAAAATAGAGAGTGTGAGCGATATTATAGTGAAGCGAAAAAATCAAAAGAGGGTTATTTCTTTTTTATTGTGTAGTAGTCTTTGAAGTATTTTACTCAACTACAAGTGTAAAATTCTTTATTATAGTGATATCAGTTGCTCCTCAGGCCCGTGGTATTTTCCTTATTCAAAAGGGTTTTCGCGTAAAATTTCTTCGTCTCATTATTGCTTTTTTCATCCTTGTTGATTAACTATATATTAATATTCCTCTTTTATTGCTAATATACACTGTGAATATTATTTCAGAGTGCGGATATCATTTTTGGGTGAATGTAGTAATTAAAGTATCCAATATATATTTCGTTGATCATTTACATATAAGTAGAATTTACTAACTAATTCTCAACAACTGGTATCAGAGCAACAATAAATTTTATCTTTAGTAAATGGAGGACATCTTTAAATTTATCGTCACCATAATAAAACATTACGACAATGAACTACACGCTGTGGAGACCAAAGATGGAAGACTTGCTCGTGTGCAATGATCTGTTTGAGCAAATTGAGGCCAAAGGAGTTTGCTCGTTCGACAAAGACAACAAAGAAGACGAGGAGTGACCGAAAGTGAACCGGAAAACTCTTGCCACGATTCGGCAATTGGTGGATGACGTTGTTTTCAGAAACATAGCTAAAGAAACTGACGCTTACAAATTTTGAACTAAGCTGGAAAATCTCTGTGAGAGGAAGTCAGCACAGAACAAATCTTTCTTATTCAGAAATCTTGTGAATTTGAAGTACAAAGAAGGGCATCCCGTTTCTGAATATTTTTACAAGGTGCAAGACATCGTGAATAGGCTTTTAAACATGAAGATTAATCTCGGTGATGAGGTGCAAGCACTAATGATATTAGGTCATTACCTGATAGTTGGGAGACTCTTATAGTATTCATGAGCAATTATGCCCCGGAAGGAACGTCATCCTTAAAATAATGTTGGATAACATTCAAAATGAAGATACGAGAAGAAAAGAACTTGGCCATTATGATGGACAAACATTTCTCACCAAAAATTGAGATCGGAGCAGAACTCAAGGATCAAGTGATCATGGAAAATCAAAAGGCAATCAAAATTAAGAGATAGAAGAAATTGCTACCATTATGACAAGCCTGGCCACATAAAAAGGTTCTGTAAGCTCTTGTAGCAAGAAAGGAATAAACAAAACATTGCGGATCAAAATACTAAGGCTACATTGATGATGGTTGAAGATATGGAACTAAAAACAGGTGAATGCAACTATGTTGGTGACTTGGGTGCTGAATGGGTGATAGATTCAACAGTCTCCTATTGTTGTGTTCCTCAGAAAAAACTCTTCATGACCTACAAGGTTGGTGACTTTGGCAGCTTAAGAATGTGCAATTTCACTCGAGCGACGATCTTTGAAATTAGTGACGTGTGCCTAAATATGGATCTCAGATGCATACTGATATTGAAGGAGGTATGACATATTGAAGGAGGTATGACACAACACTTATTAGTTTTCAGCCCCATGCTCACGTATACCCACACTCACTCATTCCCTCACCTCATTTTCAAAAACCACCCCTCCCACATCCCTCATATTATCCCCTCTCTATTCTCAATAGATTTTCATCTTCCATAGCTAAGTTATAGACCACATTAACTCCCCTTACAATATTAAGCCCTTCTATAAATTTCTAAGCTATGGTAAACACCTAAACAGTGGGTCACGGTAACATGCTGGCCGAGAATGGCCCAGAAAACTTCAAGCTTTGGAGATGAACATTTTGGAAGAAACACATGTAAGTAAGATGGTTTTAAGCTTGTAAAGAATGCATGCATGTCACTAGAAGTTGAAGAAATGGTGCAAAAATTGGAGCAGTGATGTCGAGACCCCTAGGGACTGTTTTGGCTTAAGTTAAGGTAAGATTTCTTCTTTTTATAGAGTATTTGAAAGTTAAATGATGTTGTAGTTAATATATGAACTCATGTTAAAGAGGAATTGAAAATAAGAGAATGCATGTGATTGTATTGGTGTTGGAGTTGAACCAATTGAAATTGTTTTACCGATTTTGGTGACTGTTTTTAAGTACATTGGGTTAATTGTTGTTGTTGTTATCGTTGTCACTAATTGCATGTTAAAATTGAAGAAAATGTTGATATTTAAAGTTGTAATTGGTTACATGAAAGTGTTGAAATATGAAATTGGATTTAAGGAATTATAAGAAGAGTTGTGGTATTATGTTGGGTGTGCCGAGACACACCTGGAATCGATGGATATGTTGTGTCGAATTTAGGGGCTATTTTGTTGAAGTTAGAATGATGGAAATTTTAGTTATAAACATGCATATCCATTGTTGTAATTGTGGATATATGTCTTAAAGGAATTGAAGAAATGTGTTATGTTGCAAACTATAAGACTTGCACTCTTGTTGTTGTTGCTAGAAGTATGGATTGTTTTTAGTGATTGTTTTAATATGGATTAAGGGGCTGGATTAACATGAGAAATAGATGTATTAATCACCTTGGTTATTGTGATTGTTGTATTACATGAATGTAAATAGAAAGAATGTATAACGATGGTGTATAGAATATATGGGACTGATTTGGTTATGACCTTGAGACGTGTCTTATTGATATTGTTGACCTTGTTTGTGAGTTGTGGTTGTATATATAAATAGGGGAAGTGCTGCCCAATTTTATATAACGAGAGAGTCATCATTCGATACATATAAAGTATACTAGTAATCATAGAGTTGACGGACATGTTATTATTATTATAGGTTGAAGTGCTAATTGAGACGTATTCTAAACATTGAGTTGGTTAGTTCGACTATAAGGTATGTGAAACTATCCCTTCTTTCTTTTGGCATGATTTACATAAATGAATGTATGGTGGACGTACATAGTTCCAATGAATCCTAATTTCTAGTGATACATGATATGATAGTGCCTTTGATTTTCCAGTGATAGTTCATTCTATTCATTCCATTGAGAGTCTAATGATGATTTAATTTGTATAGGGTTACTCATGATATTCTATTCGTGCTTGATGTAATTATATTATTTCACCGAGTCTCGGGCCGGGTATGTACATATATGATGATTTTACCGAGTCTCAGAATGGGCGGGGTACGATATACGTGGATAGGCATCCACGTGATTTTATCGAGTCCCAGAATGGGCCGGGTACGGTATGTGCACATTATATGATTTCACCGAGACCCTCACTAGGGGGCCGGGTACGGTATGTATATGTATATGATTTCATTCACCGAGTCCCATAATGGGTCGGGTACGGTATGTATATGTATATGACTTTATTCACCAAGTCCCATAATGGGCCGGGTACGGTATATGATATGGACATACATGACTCTCATTTCATAAGGCACAGTTGCAATGGTATTTTGATTATTATACTTGTCTCATGTTATCTTTTGGCCAGTTATGATCTTCGCTTACGATCTTATGTTTTATATACTCGGTATATTATTTAAATCGACCTCTTTTCCTCGAAATTTGCGTTTCATGCCCGCAGGTACAAGTACTCAGTTTGGTGATCCTCCAGTCTAGGATTTCCACTCAGCTGTTGGAGAGCTTCATTGTTCCGGAGCTTAGTCATTTTGGTACAGATCATTTCTATAGACTTATGCATATTCAGAGGTCTGGTGGGGCCCTGTCCCATCATATTTCACTGTTATACTCTTAGAGGTCTGTAGTCATGTGTTGGTTGGACATGTGTGGATTGTAGACATGTTTTGGTCAGATGTACGGTTGTACTTCATTTTGGGATGTTCCTGTATATAGTGGAAGCCTTGTCGTCTTGCCTATTTTGATATGGTTTACCAATTTTTACATTATCTTTGGTATCTGTGTGATTATATGTGACAGGTGGGTATAAGGGTGCCCAGGTAGGGCACCAGTCGCGGCCCATCGAGTCGGGCCGTGACATTTAGTGGTATCAAAGCAGTTCGTCCTCGGAATGTCTACAGAACGTGTCTAGTAGAGTATTGTGTATGGGTATGTTGTGAATCATACTTATACGCATGAGGCTGCCGGACATTTAGGATGTCATCTTTTCTTCTTATTCTAGATCGTGCGATAGAGCTATGTCATTAGGATAATCCTTTTCTGATGAATTATTGTGTTTACAACTATGCCTCCGAAAGCGGCGGTAGCCTGAAGGAAATCGATGGCAGGCTACTAGTCAGATCCGGAGAGTTACTAGGGCTCAGACCCATTCTATGCCTTAGACTATACCCCAGTCGGCGAGCTCTGCTACGCCGCCACCTCCAGAGGCTCCAGTTCAGAGGCGTCACGGCTCGAGGCCCGGACTGAGCCTCGGTTCCTCGGCGAGGCGGAGGATAAGTCATGAGAGATGCGATTCACCGCGACCAGATTAGTGGCAGGGCAGACTCGCAGGCATGGATTTGGAGTTGATAATAGATCTGATAGTTTGAGGATTCGTGACTTCCTAAGTTGTAATCCTCTAGAGTTTTTCGGGTCAAAGCCAGAGGATGATCCGCAGGAGTTTATTCGGCAGCTACATCGTATATTGAGGGTAATCAAGGCTTCTGAGACTGAGTATGTTGAGTTGGATTCGTATCGATTGCGGGATGTAGCTGTTAATTGGTGGCAGGAGCGTTCGAGAGTATAGTCTGGAGTTTGATTCGTTGGCCAGATATGCCCCTACTATGGTAGCTGATATGGCGGATAGAGTGCATCATTATGTGATGGGACTGGATCGCTATTTGATTGATGGTTGTATGGCAGTAGCTCTTCAGCCAGTATGGATATTGCCCGAGTACAGGCCTATGCACAGGGGTTAGAGGATCGACACAGAGGACGTCAGCCAGATAGAGATCACGACAAATGCCAGCATAAGAGGGCTAGGTCAGTTGTTATACTAGTGAGTTTCGAGGCGGGCAGCCTCAACAACATGTTAGATATTCTTCCCAGCCAGCGCAGAGTGCACCTCCATAGTCCAGGGTAGGAGATTTGACCGCACAGGGTATTCAGGAGTTGGTCAGAGCTCCAGGGCTTCAGGTTCACAGATGAATAGGGGTTCTAGCTAGTCGAGGCCACCTTTGCCTCGGTGTTCTCGGTGTGGTAGATCCCATTTTGGGGAATGCCGCTTTACTATAGGTGTTTGCTTTTATTGCGGCCGCCAAGGCCATATGATGAGAGAATGTCCTTATAGAAGTGGTGCAGGTGGTATGGCTCAGCCTACTGGATCGGTTGTTGGTTCATCTTCTTCTATAGCTATGTGCCCCACAGGGAAAGGTGTTCATATGCCAGAAAGCCGCGGTAGAGGTCGTGGCGGAGTTTCCAGTTCTAGCGGTCCCTCGAACCGCATATATGCTTTGGCTAGTAGGCAGGATCAGGAGGCGTCACCAAATGTGATTAAAGGTATATTATCGATCTTTTTCCTAGACGTACATGCATTCATAGATCTAGGTTCCACCTTATCATATATATATCTCTTTGTTGCTAGTAGAATCAGAATAGAACCTGAGTTGATAGAACCATTTTAGGTAGCTACACCGGTAGGAGATTCTGTCATAGCTAAGCATGTATATAGAAATTGTTCGGTGGTTATATATAGTCGTCGTACCATAGCAAATTTGATAGAGTTGACATGACTGACTTTGATGTTATTATGGGTATGGATTGGTTGGCTTCTTGTTATGCTAATGTAGATTGTAGAGAGAAGATGATTCAATTTCAGTTTTCAGGCAAGCCAATTACAGAATAGAGAGGGAATCAGCATCGCCGATGGGTAAGTTTATTTCATACCTCAAGGCAAGGAGGATGGTTAGAAAGGGTTATATTTATCATTTGGTTCGAGTGCATGATATGGATGCGGAGGTACCGGCTCTTCAGTTAGTTCCGGTAGTCAATGAGTTCCAAGATGTATTCCCAGATAATCTTCCAGGTCTTCCTCCAGAACGGGAGATAGAGTTCACTATAGATTTACTGTCAGGTACCCAACCCATATATATTCCTCCTTATAGAATGGCACCTGCGGAGCTGAAGGAATTAAAGGAGCAGCTGAGAGACTTATTGGAAAAAGGCTTCATCAGGCCTAGTACATCACCTTGGGGAGCACCGGTACTATTTGTGAGGAAGAAAGATGGGTCGCTGCGGATGTGTATTGATTATAGGCAGCTGAATAAGGTGACAATAAAGAACAGGTATCCGCTCCCCAGGATTGATGATTTATTTGACCAGTTGCAGGGTGCTACGTGTTTCTCGAAGATAGACTTGCGGTCATGTTATTATTAGATGCGGATAAAGGAGGCAGATATTCCCTAAGATAGCATTCAGGACCCGATACGGATATTATGAGTTTAGAGTTATGTCTTTTGGGCTGACCAATGCTCCAGCAGTATTTATGGATTTGATGAACCGGGTGTTCAAGTCATTCCTAGATATGTTCGTTATTGTATTCATTTATGATATTCTGGTTTATTCCCTTTCAGAAGAGGAGCATACAGACCATTTGAGGACGGTACTTAGGGTACTCCAGCACCAGAAGTTGTATGCTAAATTTTCTAAGTGTGAATTTTGGTTGACTTCAGTAGCATTCTTGGGACATATTATCGGAGCTGATAGTATTCGGATAGATACGCAGAAGATTGAGCCAGTAAAGACTTGGCCCAGACCTACGACGCCTACAGAGGTACGCAGTTTTCTGGGGCTTGCAGGATATTATAGGATGTTCGTGGAGAATTTTGCCTCGATTTCAGCGCCTTTAACCAGGCTAACTTAGAAGGCAGTTAAGTTCCAGTGGACTGATGCTTGTGAGCAAAGCTTCCAGTTGCTGAAAGACAAATTGACTACGACTTTAGTTCTAACTCTTTCGGAGGGACCAGATGGTTATGTTATTTATTGTGATGTTTCGGGTATTGGACTAGGTTGTGTGTTGATGCAGCATGGCAGGGTTATAGCTTATGTCTCCCGACAGCTCAGGAAACATGAGAAGAATTATCCTATTCATGATTTGGAGTTAGCAGCGGTGATTCATATTTTGAAGATATGGAGACATTATTTATATAGAGTTCATGTTGATATTTATATGGATCATAAGAGTCTCCAATATATCTTTAAGCAGAAAGAGTTGAATTTACGACAGAGACGGTGGCTAGAGTTACTAAAGGATTATGATGTTGATATTTTATACCATCCAGGGAAAGCAAATATTGTAGCAGATGCTCTTAGCCGTATATCTATGGATAGCTTGATGGATGTGCAACCAGAAAGAAAGGAGATGGTTCGTGAGATATACCAGCTAGCGAGCCTTGGAGTCCGGTTGGCCGATTCTGAAGACAGTGGAGTTTTTGTTCGAGAAGTTGTTGAGTCCTTTATCATAGAATAGGTAAAGAGACGTCAGTATGAGGACCCTATTCTGGCATAGTATAGAGATGCAACTCTTCGAAAGGAGGAGACCTTATTCGAGGTTGCACCCGACGGAGTGCTACGGTATGGCAGCAGATTGTGTGTACCTAATGTTGCAGGGCTACGATGGCAGGTTATGGGAGAAGCACATCATGCCCGTTATTATGTTCATCCAGGGTCAACGAAGATGTATCATGACCTCAGATGCTTATATTGGTGGGATGGCATGAAAAGGGACGTAGCGGAGTTTGTTGCTCAGTGCCCAAATTGTCAACAGGTTAAGGTCGAGCATCAGAAACCTGGTGGATTATTGCAGGAGATGGAGATCCCAACTTGGAAATGGGAAGTGATTAATATAGACTTCATTACTGGCTTACCTCGCACTCAGCGAAAGTATGGCTCTATATGGGTTATAGTGGATAGGCTGACGAAATCAGCCCATTTTCTTCTAGTCAGGACTACTTACTCAGCTGAAGACTATGTAAGATTGTACATCGGAGAGATAGTGAGACTTCATGGGGTTTCCACATCTATTATATCGGACAGATGAGCTCAATTTACAACTAACTTTTGGAGATCGTTTCAGAAGGGATTGGGGACACAGGTGAGTCTTAGCACAATATTTCATCCTCAAACTAATGGGCAGGCTGAGCGTACTATTCAGAAACTAGAGGATATGTTGAGAGCCTGTATTATTGACTTCAGAGGTAGTTGGGATGATCATTTACCACTCATTGAGATTGCCTATAATAATAGCTACCATTCTAGTATCTATATGACATCGTACGAGGCCTTATATATGAGGAAGTGCAGGTCACCTATCGATTGGTTCGATGTAGGCAAGACTAAGTTAATCGGCCCAGCCATGATTCAACAAGCTGTGTATAATGTGAAGCTTATTCAGGAGAGATTATTGGCAGCCCAGAGTCGATAGAAGTCCTATGCAGATAATCGATGTCGACACTTAGAGTTTCAGGTTGGTGATTGGGTATTCCTGAAGGTGTCACCCATGAAGGGTGTGATGAGATTCGGTAAGAAGGGGAAGTTTAGCCCGAGATACATTGGGTCTTATCAGATTATTCATAGGGTATGCAAGGTTGCCTATGAGTTGGATTTACCATCTAATTTGGAAGCGGTACATCTAGTCTTTCATGTATCGATGCTACGTAAGTGTATTGGTGATCCTTCTAGAGTATTCCCGGTAGATGATGTCCAGGTGACAAAAGAGTTGACTTATGAGGGAGAGTCCCATAGCTATACTTGATCATCAAGTTCGAAGGTTACGTACAAAGAATGTGTCTTCCGTCAAAGTATTATGGCGAAATAATAATAGGGAAGAGATGACTTGGGAAGCAGAAGACGAAATGAAGAAAAAGTATCCTCACTTGTTCCATATGCCTGCGGGTAATTTTTAGCGATATTTCGAATGCTCACGCAAGCGTACGCATCGTTGACAAGTAATATAGTCTGATAAGATCGTATATCGTTCTTAGAGACTGGTTTCTAATTACCGTTCATCTACTTTATGTTATCTATTTGGCAATCGATATTTGAGTTGGGTTTTTGTTTAACTACTAGAATAACTGCAAGAATTACTGAACTATTTAAGTTGTAATCAGTTATGAATCAATTAGGGCTTCCAAAATCCTCGACTATCCACTATATTCAATCATTAATGCAACTAGAATGACTTCTTCTTCTACGTTAAGATAGCGGTTAACTAAACTGTTTTATATTCCGGTTAGGACATATAATCACTCAACCACAGTACATAACCCTTCTATATTTCTATGATAGGATTTACCACATAGGAGGATTAAAAACAGTAACCTATAATGCTACACAAGTATCGGGGTACTGTCGTCCGCGATTTTAACCTATGTCTAGTCAATTACAGCATATTCAAATCTCTCCTCTCGGTTCTTGATTCGAAATCATATATATTATGATAATTAGTGATCAATTAATTATCAAACATTCATACCAATTATTGACAAAATCTTAATCAAGTGAAGAAGAAATCAAACTACTGCATTAATTTATGAATAGAAGTTTCAAGCGATTAATAAGGAAAGCTCTAATAAAGTGTTTAGCTCCTAGCCATAGTCACGCTAAGAACTAACACAAAATCCATACATAAACTGGATTAAAAACGAAAGAAAAGAAATTACTGCGAACTAAGTCTCCAATTGTAGCCTCTTTTGTTGTCTTGTGTTGTGCTAATGTTGTAGAATGACCGACCGCTCATAGCATTAATCCCTAGTGCTTAAATATGTTCCAAATTTCGTGCCCTATGGACCAATCGCCGCCAACCAATTCTTCCGGGAATCGAGGTTTTCCGCGGCGCATGCGTCAAACTCTGCACCTTCTCAACAAATATGGCACCGCAGTTCTTCATAGTGGCACCACGGTGCTGAAAGTCCTGTGGCTTCTCAGTAAATATGGCACTGCAATTCTGCATATTGGCATGATCTGAAAATCCTTAAATCACGATGTGCCAACTTTCGTCCTTTTTGCCTCGGGAGCACCTTTTCTGCCCAATTCTCGCTCATTTTCTCCATTTTTCCTTTTAGAACAGTTGTGACTCAAAACAAACCTAATACTATATTAAATACAACAAAAATTAGTAAAATACTACCTAAAAATGACTCAAAAGGCGTATACAAAATACGCCTAACAAACACCCCCAAACGTAACATTTGCTCACCCTCGAGAAAAGATCAAAACAAAGACACAAAAACAAAAGACTCAAAGACTCAAATCAAGCAGCTGCACAAGTACTTAGAAACACATGAACGTCAGTTGGGATAATATGTAGGAACAAATATAGCATGAATTTAGCAATCTAGAATTTCAAGTCAGATATTTCGCAAATTCATTTCAATCATAAGTAATGGAAGCATGAGTATAACCTATGCATATCAATTTCATTTAGTTCATGGGTCTGTTTACTTGTTATTCTCCACTAATCGTAGACATACATTATAGAGATCATCAGGACTTTTCAGGGTTGTAATGTAGGCTTAGGCAGATGTGTCACGACCCGACCTCGGGCCCGCGACTGGTGCCTTACCCCGGGCACCCTAGTGATAAAACATCAAAGAAAATCTGCGGAAAAATAAAACTCATGAAAAATAAACAGTGATACTAAAAACAGGCTGACCAAAGAGTCGCCTTACTGCATATATATATAAAATAAACCTTGAACAGTTATCCTTTACAAACCACACTTGGCATGCTACTGGACCTGCAGAATGTAACAACTATGGCGGGACGGGGCCCGCCATACCAGATGTACAAGTACCTACACCGGGGACTATACCAAAAGATAAGCCTCGGAGAAGCGGAGCTTCCCGATATCTGAGCAGTGATCCTATGGCGAGGATCAACAACCGGTGTACCTCTACTGCGGCATGAATGCGGCCGAAGGAGGTCGATCTGGCAGTACAGTATGGCCCGAAAATATTGTAATGAAATCATAATGATCATATAAAAGCAGAGACATGTATGATAACCAAACTACGATACCTGATGTATAGCGATCATGTCAAGTCGGGGACTCGCCTCAAAGTCATCACTCAAATATAATCATGGGTCTCACGCCACAATATCAACCATGCGGTGAATTCCTTCACCGCTTCGGCGATCCATGATATAACAACACCATGGTACCATGAACACGAGTCCCACTGTGTCATAAGAACCGTCTGGGGGCAAATCGAAGGCATAGCTACGAGATCCACCTGCATCATCAATTGGCCGGGCAAGTCGAAGCCGCTACCGAACCTACCGTACCAACAATACTATATAATTGTACCACGAAGCTGACTGGGGCAAGTACGAAAGCCACTACCAGATACCGTCTGCGTCGATTGGCCAAAGGGCAAGTCACAGCTAACTACCGATCACTGCGTCACGAGACCGTCATAAAGCGCTATAAAACTAACCAATGGCCCCGGGCAAGACGAAGTCGACTACGGATACCTCTGCATCACGTTCTTTGGCCGGCAATCTGAAAGTCAACTACCAGATACCTCCTGCATCACGAGACTTCTCCATAACACTGACCGGGGCAAGTACGAAAGCCAACTACCAGATACCTCTTGCATCAGCCATGACCGGGGCAAGTACGAGGGCTAACTACCAGATCCACCCTGCATCAGTAAACCTCATGTAGAGCTAGTCCATGGAATAACACTATCAACAGGGAACGAACCCTCCTCATGGCCTCATACCCGTGGACCATCCATCGAGTCAGTAAGCCAAAAATGATCAAGAATAACATGATCGGCCCTCCATCGAGAGACACGGTAGCATAAGGATACAATATTTGCACAACAAGGCTATCACAAGCAAACATAGGCAAGTTACTCACTCTCAAGGTACTTTCATTTTATGCCAAAAATCCGGGTTTTAACCCCAAAGTACTACGTACTTTCATTCTTTCAAAAAGACCTTTTTTTACGTAAAAGTCACACGATACTAATACTCGTAGTATCAAAGCACGTTTTCTTTTCAACCCAAATTACTACACCTTCAGAAAATCTTTACAAGGCCTTTAAAATCAAATATACTTTTAAAAACCCAAGTAACTCACTCTTTTCAAAACAAGTAACCCATACGTTTAAATCAAGTTACTTCTCCTTTTCCGAAATCAAGTCGTTTATAAGTCAAGTCTCTTATCTTTCAAAATCGAGTCGTTTAGCTTTCAAAACCAATCAAGACAATACCATGCCTTCCTTTTAAACAAAACACTTCTCCTTTTAAGGGTCAAGTAATAACTTACCTCTTCGGTTCAATCCACTTGCTAAGTCAAATATGTCGTACGTAGTATGTCAACCTATAATGACCATAATACGTCTATCAACTTCTTGCTTCAAACGTAGAATATTCTAATGTAAAGTCCCTTATTCTACGGAAAATTGGACAGCACTTCCTTCGATTTTACATACTTTTCCACCTTTTTCAAGGCCCGAATTCAATAACTAAACGCCACATTTGAGGCCCAACAACTCATCAATACAAAGGGGATTACACGCCTAGCTTGGACGTGTAAAATTATGCCCCACAATTCATATTAAATTAGTCCAGTATTATTAAGGCCAATTCTCGGCTACAATAATGACAACATATATTCCTTTTTCCATTCCTTATAACCCAAGCCGTTATTCCAAAGTTACTACATAATTCATGTTGACAATTTGAACGACTAAAATCACTTCAATAAATCCCATAACAAGTGAAGACGACGACCATAAATATCCACGACTAGAACTCGAAAACTGCCCTTTTTTTATACTTTCATTTACAACATGGAAACCTTCGATTCTTATATCCATTTTTCTCATCACAAAACCCTTCTCCAATTTCTACCATACGTGACATAATTTACCTTTAAAGGAGAATGAATTCTTACCTTGGAATTTGCCCAAAATAGTCCACAATCACCCACTTTCGCCCTCTTTCCGCAATTCTTCTTCACGTTAAAAATCACCCACACGAACCTTCTACGAGTCTATCAACACTTTACCTTCTTGCCGCCTCACCAAAATATTCACTAGGCTTAGGGTTCTAAAGATTTTTAGGGAGAAGAGAAGAGGGGTTTCCCATAAGGTGGATCTTTGCAAATGACCAAGTCTTGCAAGGCTTGGTCAATAAATAAGGTCTTTCTTGGTCCACAAGATGGGAGGGACACTTGTCAACCTCGTGGGCTTTTAACAAAATATACGATTTTCCCATTTCGCGAGAAATCCGCCTCGCGCCTTCTGGCCGGCGCGCGGCCACTGAATCCTCCGAACATTTCAGATACATCTGGCCATGACCTGGCCGGCCAGCCTTCTGACTCGAATACATCAGTACATCCGCGCCGTGGCCTGTGCACTGATCGAAAACACTTTCACGCTCGTCACAAGACCGAACTTGTAACTTCCATAACTTTCTACTCCGATGTACTATCGACGAGCGGTTTGTTGCGTTGGGAACTAGACTCAACGAAATTCATACTAGGCTTTTGAAACACCTAAGAACTCCTAATATAACTGGACATAAACCGCCCCAAAGTTGACTAAAATCTATCCAAAACATTCTGTCAACCTATCTTTCCAAAAATTAAAATCTTAATTCCTTTCGTACGTTCTCATAAGCATGACCTGAATTACGGGGTGTAACAAGATGTTAGGCATATTTTATATGCACTTTTAGAGTCATTTTCAGTTAGTATTTTGCCCATTTTTGTTCAAATATGTGTCGTGTTAGGGTATTTTTCTTTCTTTTGAGTCACAGTAGTTTAAAAAGGTAAAGTGGCGAAAAAGAGAAATAATTGGGCAGAAAAGGAAGTTCCCGAGCCAAAAATTGACGAAAGCTGGCAATTCGGACAAAGGCGAAGCAGCGCCGTGACGTAGGAATGCAAGGCCACGGCGCCCAAAGATCTGAGAGGCTACATGAGTTAAGGCGCCGCGGCGCCAGTCAGCAGGGCCGCAGCGTCGAGGCGGAAA
Organism: Przewalskia tangutica; assembly: GCA_029844215.1. NCBI lineage: Eukaryota > Viridiplantae > Streptophyta > Magnoliopsida > Solanales > Solanaceae > Przewalskia > Przewalskia tangutica. Next base: position 133,480,709 of record CM056718.1, on the reverse strand, counting down.
ATTGTCCAGATCCGAAAGGGAATTGGCCAAGGGCGAGGAGGAAAAGGGTACACATTTTTGGAGCTTATAAAAGGCCCTTTGGGCAGATTTTTTAAAGGGGACTCAACCTTTTTTCACAACACAACATAGTTTTTGGAGGCTACAAAATTGGAGACTTGTTCCAAAGTATTTTCTTTTCTTTGCTTTATTTTAATTTAGTTCATGTTGGATATTAATTTGGTTCTTAGAATGTCTATGGCTAGGAGCTAAACTTTTAATTAGAGTTTTCCTTTCGAATCGCTTGAAACTCGTCTTTATGAATTAATGCAGTATTTTGGTTTCTTCTTCATATAATTAAGATTTATTCACTATTTGGTTTGATTGTTTAATAATTAATTGATCACTAGTTATCATCACGTATATGATTTCGAATCAAGAACCGAGAGAGGAGATTTGGATATGTTGTAGTTGAATAAACATAAGTTAAAATCGTGGATGAAAGTACCCCGATACTTGTGTAGCTTCATAGGTTATTATTATTAATCCTCCTATGTGGTAAAATCAATCATAGAAATATAGAAGATTTATACACTAGGGTTGAACGTTTATATATCCTAACCGAAATATAAAACAGTCTAGCTAACCTGCTATCTTAAAATAGAATAAGAACCTTTATTGCTGCATTAAGGATTAAACCGAGTGGATAGTCGAGGAGATTGGAAACCCTATTTCCACTATAACTGATTCAAATAAAGTATTTTAGTTAATTTCTGCAATTACTTCAGTAGTTTATAGATAAAACCAAAACAAAATATCGATAGTCAAATAGATAACTTAAGATAGATGTTTGGTAATTGAAAGCCAGTCCCTGAGGACGATATTCGGTCTTACCAAGACTATATTACTTTAGCGATACATACACTTGCGTAAAGCATAAGGAAAATCGCTAACAAGTTTTTGGCGTCGTTGCCGGGGACTGACGTAGTTTCAATATCAAATTATCTATTCTTAATTTATAATTTGGCTTTTATTTTCTTTTTATTAATTTCTTTTATTTGTGGAACCGTGCACCGTGATTTGTTTGTTGGTTTTGATCCATCTCAGGGACCCAGCGAACATGGATCACCACTATCACGGGCTACAGAACTATCAACAGCAGTGCAACCCTCATGTCCCACAGGAAGATCAAAATGGGTTGCAGGTGATCATACTCATGCTCACTAAGCGTCAGACTCAGTTCATGGATGAGACAAGAGTGTCCCTAAAGATTTTGGAGATACAAATAGGACAACTCGCTAGCATGTTGAGCAACAGAATATAAAGGAACCACCCTAACAATATTGGGGTGAATCCAAAAGAGCAGAAGGAGGACTAGCTCACCACCACCATGTTCGGAGAAGGAGGACTCAGAAGGCTATCAGGATTTCCAGCGCCGCGGCTCCACTTAGAAGGGTCGCGGCGCCGATAAATCAGACAACGTAGTGGTTGCTGGAGACCTTCGTCCGAAAAAAACATATTACCAGCCGTTGTTGACGCACCCCATGTGAAGATACCATGTCCCCAGAGGCTAAAAACAAGTTCTCTTGACAAACAATTTTCTAAATTTCTGGAAATCTTCAAACAACTGCAAATCAACATTCCATTTGTTGAGGCTCTAGAACAGATGTCGAGTTATGTAATGTTCATGAAGGAGATCCTCTGTAAAAAAAAAAGGTGGGAGGAGTATGAAACAGTGGTGTTGACTGAAGAATGTCGTTCCATCATACAGAGGAAGTTACCTCAGAAGTTGAAAGATCCGGGGAGCTTCACCATCCCTTGCACTATAGGGAAGTTTGAATGTCAGAAGGCCTTGTGTGATTTGGGGCAGGTATAAATTTGATGCCCTATTCGGTGTTTTGAAAACTTGGAGTGGGGGAAGCACGACCTACAACCATCACCTTATAGCTAGCCGATCGCTTCATCGTCCATCCTAGAGGAATCATCTGTTACACCCCGTATTTCCGGCAGTTGAGATAAGAACGTACGTAAGAATTTGGGAATTGAATTTTAGAAAGAATGAAAAATTTTGAAAATTTCTCCGAACCTTGTAAAGGAAAAAGGTTTATTAGATGAATTTAATTCTCGAATTCGGCATTTGGGACTTTTAGAATTTATCGGAATTTTGAAATTTAATTTCGAAATTTGGTCATGTGGGACCACCCGAGAAATTTTGTATGTGTTGGGGAGTTTGGGAAGGCAAACGGAGAACAAAAAAAATACCAAAATATGTATGAACAGTGAAAACCCGTCCATGAACAGTGTTGTTCGATGAACAGTGTTCGAAAAAACGCCATTTCTGGCCAAACCAGGAATCCGCCGGGGGCGAGACATATACCAAAAGCTTCGTCTCGTCGAGCCCGTCAAATCCATACCAACCGCCACCGTCGATTCTCCCGGAATCGCCGGCAATTTCAGATCGAAGTTTCGGTCACTGTTCATCCATCTTCCCCGTTCGATTTTTCTGATTTTCCGACCAACTGAGGTACAATCGACGGGAGTGGAGTATACCATCAGAACCACCATCTCCTTGCCGTCATTTCCATGTAAACCAGGACCCTCGATTCTTGCTCAAACTCGCCGTCGACCAGATCGATCTTCGCCGAAACCCTAGGTCGTCGACGAGCATTTTCCGGCCACCACAGCAGAGTCGACGGTCGTGGCTAGTGTAGAAATATTCAGGGTGGAAAGGCCGACATTTTGGCACCACCCACGACCTCCAATTCAACCCAGATCGTCGGGTCGACCAAATCATATTTTTCGATCGGAAGTTGGAAGATTCCGACCGATTCCGGTACAGTTGAGGGCTAAGGCGTATACCGTTGTGTTCGTATTGATCTTAGCTACGTTTTGCAACCAATCCCGAGCCTCAATTCTCGTGATTTGGAATCCGCTATCGACGCCTTGAGCTCACGGCCGGCGTGTCGCGCCGCAGACCACCACAGACTCTCCAAAATTGACTTTCCTCCATTAATTCATCCACGCAACAACAATTCGATGAATTCACTTCCAATGGATCAAAAATGGAATTTTTCCGACGAACAATTCCGGCGATGGGTAGCGGCGCAGTGGGAATTCTGCCACCAATGGCGGTAGTTCAGGCTGCTTAACCACACATAAATACTCCACAAGATTTCTCAAAATCCGACAACAATTTCCAATCACCGGCGTTGTCTACTTAGCGTGTGTATTAGCCGAAGAGGTATGTGAACTTCTTACCTTTTTTGACATGAATTTGATAAGTCTAGAGGACTGGAATTATTTTGGTAAGTCTAGGTGACTTGAATTATGTGATAAGTCTATGTGACTTGATTCTTGGAAGTAAGTAAATTGATTTTTAAGGTTATGCGGCTTGTTTTATCTAAATAATTATGAGACTTGATATTTTCAAGTTATGGGACTTGATTTTGAAAGTTGGTGTAATTTGGTTATTTGAAGTATAAGTGAATTGATTTGAGCCTTAAATGTGGCGTTTGGTTATTGAATCTACTTGAAAAGGTGGCAAAGTATGTAGAAACAAAGGAAGTGCTGTCCGATTTTCCGTAGAATTTAGTGACCTTGTACTTAGAATTATTCTACGAAGAGATCTAGAGGTTGATAGACGTTTTGTGGCCTGTATAGGTTGAAATACTACGAGTAGCGTATTCTACTGAAAGGGTGGAAAAGGCTAGCAGGGTTACAGTACTTTGGAGCTATTTGCTAATTGTCGATAATCGTCGCGAGGTATGTGATTCTTCCTATCCTCTCGAAAGCATGACTATTTGTGAAATATATAGCGGTAGACGATCGCGTGTTAAAGGAATTTGATTTCCCTTTCGTGCCTTGACTTGATATGAAGTGTAAAGGTCTTGATTGTGTGAAAAAGGTAGTAAACTCCTATTCGTTAGTAATGGGTACTCGGTTGTTAAAGAATAAGTCCTCTTGGTCTCATAAATGCTTATAGTTGTGATTGGCTGGTTTAAAACATAAAGTGTTATAATGACTTTATGGGAAGTTAGTTATAACGCCTTTACGTAGGTAAACAAATGGTTTGTTGTTTTCAAAAGATAAAAGACTTGACTTATAATTGACCTAAGTGGTGTTGAAAAGTGTGAAACCTCATTCGTGAGTAATGAGTACGTGGTCTTTAAAAGAATAAAGTTTTATTTGATTTCCTGACATTCTAAAGTAAGGAGACTTAAAGGCTTTTTGAAAGGGTCATGTAACTTGATTTTGGGAAAAGAGAAGTAACTTGAGTTTAAAAGTATAAGTAACTTGTTTTCAAATAGTGAACTCTTCTCGATGGAAAATATAAGTGGCTTGGTTTTAAAAGGTAGGAGTACCTTGGTCTTAAAGGGGTTAGTTACTTGGGTTTTAATGGTATACTTGACGTTGTGTTTAAAGTGTTTAAAGTACTTGATTAAAACATGAACGTGTTTGGTACTACGGATATTAGTATCGAGTTGTTTTTACGTAAGAAAAGAAGGAGATCTTCTTTTTGAAAGAATTAAAGTATGTAATACTTTGGGGGTTAAAAACCCGGACTTTGACATAAAATGAAAGTACCTTAAGTTGTGTGTAACTTGCCTATGCTTATGGTGATAGCCTTTGTTGTGCAAGTGTTGTATTTCGCGTACCGCTCTCTCGTTGGAGGCCATTATCCGGTTGATTGATGGACATACCGACATCGATGGGTGGCCCACGTATGCTTCCACTATATCGATCCTTTCGACATACCGACACGATGGGTGCCCACGTACGCTTCCATTGTGAGTGTTATCTTGTTATTCGCTTTGAACATACCGACACGACGGGCGCCCACGAGTATGCTTCCATTATGATTGTTATCTTGTTATTTCCTTTTCGACATACCGACACACGATGGGTGGCCCACTGTACGCTCCACAGAGTGTTATCTTGTTATTTGCCTCGACATACCGGACACGATGGGTGGCCCACGAGTACGCTTCCATTATGATTGTTATTTTGTTACTTCCTTCGACATACCGACACGATGGGCGCCCACGTATGCTTCCATTAGGACGGTTCCATGGCCATGCTTATACCGAGGTGAGACGCCGGCACGCGTCGTTGCGCGTTAAATTCGGGTTATATTTGAGTGATGACTTTACGCGTGAGTCCCCGACTGATACGATCGCATATATATATTGTGAATTGTAGTTCGGTTATCATACATGTCTCCCGCTTTATATAGATCGTTATGGTTTCATTTACGATTTTTCGCCACATACTTGGTACTGCCAGATCGACCTCCTTCGGCTGCGCTCATGCCGCAGGCAGGTACACCTGTTGTTGATCCTCGCCATAGGATCACGCTTCATGTTTGGAAGCTCCGCTTTCTCCGAGGCTTATCTTTTGGTATGATTCCCGAGATTGTAGGTACTTGTACATTCTGTGGTATGGCGGGCCCCGTCCGTCATAGTTGTTATAATTCTGAGGTCTGTAGTATCTTGCACAAGTGGTTGTAAAGGATGTAACTGCTCAAATTTCTGTATATATGCAAAAAGGCTACCGTTTTGGTTAGCCTGTTTTCTTTATCTTGTTTCATATCTGTATGTTTTTATTTCCGCTGGTTTTTTTCTCTGATGTTGTATCACTAGGGTGCCCGGGGTAAGGCACCAGTCACGGGCCCGGGATCGGGTCGTGACATCATCGAGGATGTGTTGGTTAAGGTGGACAAGTTTATATTCCCCGTTGATTTCATCATATTAGACATGGAAGAAGATGAACTAATTCCATTATCCTTGGCAGGCCATTCCTAGCCACAGGACAGGCACTCATTGATGTTCAAAAAGGTGAGCTGAGACTTCGTGTTCAGGAAGAAGATATGATTTTCAATGTATTCCGGGCATCAACCTTTCCAAGAGAAAGCGACAACTATTATGCTATCGATGTGATGGAAACGACAGTTTCAAAGAACAATCTCAGGAATGTGGATGCTCTTGAGTGGGTGATAACACAATGTGACAAGGACATAAGTGATTATGCAGAGCTAATGGAGTATTGGATTAGATTGATTCTTATAAGTCATGTTATAAGAAGAAATATGAAGGGCTAGGGTAGATGCCAGAAAGATCGGTACCATCCATCGAAAAAGCTCCAGAGTTAGAGTTGAAGACGCTACCTGATCACTTGCAATACCAGTATCTAGGTGAAAATAATGCATTGCCGGTAATTGTTTCTGCTCAACTATCTAAAGTAGAGACTAAAAAATTGTTGAGAGTGTTGCGGGCTCACAAGCGTGCTATTGGGTGGACATTGGCAGACATAAGAGGGATAAGTCCTTCAACAGTGATGCATAAGATCCGTCTAGAAGATGAGAGCAGATCCTCCATTGAGGCACAGAGGATACTGAATCCAAACATGAAGGAGGTGGTGAGGAAAGAAATCATGAAATGGCTTGATGCTGGGGTGATTTATCCTATTTCTGACAGTGCATGGGTGAGTCATGTACAAGTGGTGCCCAAGAAGGGTGGTATGACTGTGGTGACCAATGAAAAGAACGAGCTCATTCCATCTAGAACAGTTACAGGATGGAGGATTTGCATTGACTACCGCAAGTTGAATAAGGCAACCAGAAAAGACCATTTCTCATTGTCCTTTCTAGATCAGATGTTGGACAGGCTCGCAGGACACAACTATTATTGCTTCCTAGATGGTTACTCAGGATATCACCAGTTTTCCATATCACCAGAAGATCAGGAAAAGACGACATTCATCTGCCCCTTTGGTACGTTCGCTTTCAGAAGAATGCCATTCGGGCTCTGCAATGCAGTTGCTACCTTTCAGCGGTGCATGATGGCAATCTTCTCTGACACGGTGGATAGGACCATAGAGATTTTCATAGATGACTTTTCTGTATTTGGGTCTTCTTTTGATGAGTGTTTGAATCATTTGGAAGCAGTGTTGCAACGGTGCGAAGAGTCCAACCTTGTGCTGAACTGGGAGAAGTGTCATTTTGTGGTAAAAAAGGGTATTGTCCTTGGCCACAAAATATCTAGCCAAGGCATTGAGGTGGACAGAGCAAAAATTTCAGTGATTGAAAATCTGCCACCCCTAGTGTCAGTAAAAGGGGTTAGAAGTTTCCTTGGGCATGCTGATTTCTATAGAAGATTCATCAAAGACTTCTCAAAAATTTCAAAACCCCTTTCCACATTGCTGATGAACGGAGTCGCTTTTGAATTCAATGAGGAATGCATGACTGCGTTCTAGACACTTAAGGAGAGGTTGATTTAGCACATATAGTCATTGCGCCGAACTGGAAGCTCCCATTTGAACTAATGTGTGATGCAAGTGATTATGCAGTGGGAGCAGTTCTTGGGCAGAGGGTTGATAAGGTATTCAGATTCATCTACTGCGCTAGCAAAACTCTTAATGATGCACAATTGAATTATGCCACAATAGATAAAGAGATGCTAGCGATAGTATACGCATTTGAGAAGTTCAGGCCATACCTAATTGGGAATAAGGTGATAGTGTACACCGACCACTCCGCTATAAAGTACTTGATGACAAAGAATGATGCAAAAGCCCGTCTTATCCGATGGGTGCTGTTGTTACAAGAGTTTGACATAAATCCGTGATAAGAAGGGAACAGAGAACTTGGTTGCGGACCATCTATCAAGGCTGGAAAACAAGGAGAGCCAGAACACCAAGGATGTGCAGATAAATGATCACTTCCCAGATGAGCAATTGTTTCAGGTAAGCACTGGTTTTAATTTACCCTGGTACACTGATTTTGTTAATTTTCTTGCAGCCAAGGTAGTAACCCCAGGATTGATAAGACATCAGGTGAAAAGGTTCTATTCAGAAGTAAAACACTACTACTGGGGGGAACCGATTCTCTACAAGCACTGCGCCGACCAAGTCATTAGGCGTTGTATACCAGAAGATAAGATGCACCAGATTCTCACCCATTGTCACACCTTACAATGTGGTGGGCATTTTGGAGCATCACGAACAACGACAAAGTATCGCAGAGTGGTTTTATCGCCATCCCTATTCAAAGATGCCAACACCTTGTGAAGGGATGTGATCGTTGTCAACGAATCGAACATATTGTCACGCCGAATCCAAGCTCGTGGATCGTGCCCTACTCGGCACCCTTCTGCCTTAACAACTAAGTAAAACTGCAGAATTTAAATAACACCCTTTTTTTTTTTTTAAAACCAACATACGCAAACGCAAAGCCACAAGGCCGCCATAATATATAAACAAAAGACACTACACCGCATACGAGTCCAATCCTACATATGAATACACTCTAAGATTATATCGAACTATGACGGACAAGGCCCCGCTGTACCCATAATCAGATAAAAGCTCAGCATCGAAAGACTTATACCAAAAGATAAACTCCCGAATGAAGGAGCTATCCAAAACTCGAGCGGTCCTACACTGCCGATCATCAAATCTGCACCTAAACTGCAGATTTAACGCACTTCAAGGAGGTCAAGAAGAATGTACCAAGTATGTGAAATGTTAGCATCAGAATGAAATCATAGCGATCTAAGCAAAACAGAGACATGTATGATAGCCAACCTACGACACAACACATAAGCAAATATAACAAGTCGTGGACGATGCCTCAAGTCATTTCTAAAATATAACCATGGGTCTCACGCCCATAATATCAATCATGCCCGTGGAATCCTTCCTCACTGCCGGTAGTCCATGATATAGTATAACACCAATAGGCATACATGAACACCAAGTCCCACCTGTGTCCTAAAATCAGACGGCCCAAAGAGAAAACGAGCAGGTGGTAAAGCAGGGGGTATAATATCTTGGGGGTTTACCCCTCACTTATACTCTTACCCTGGAGAAGGTGGTAAAGCATCTTGGGGGTTTACCCCTCACTTATACTCTTACCCTATCTCAACCGACCATCAAACAAAACAAGCAGGGGGTATAATGTCTTAGGGGTTTACCCCTCACTTATACTCTTACCCTGGAGAAGGTGGTATAGCATCTTGGGGGTTTACCCCTCACTCATACTCTTACCCTATCTCAACCGGCCGTCAAACATAACATAAGTACTACCATGTCTTCTATAAAAATTCGGGAATTTAACCCAAGTACTACAAATAACGGAAGCATACCCGTGGAATCCCACATCACCGCTTGTGACGCGTCAAGTAACTTATAACAAGACAGTTACCTCCAACCGAGAGTCGCGGCAACATAATAAAACATAATACTTGCACTCAAAGGCTATCACCAGCACATATAGGCAATTCTCCATTAATCAAGCCAAAGTACTTATCAAGGCACACATAAAGTAATTCTCAATTAATCAAGCCAAAGTACTTATCAAGGCACACTTAGACTAATTTTCAATTAATCAAGCCAAAGTACTTATCAAGGCACACTTAGACTAATTCTCAATTAATCAGGCCAAAGTACTTATCAAGGCACCAATAGAATAATTCTCATTTAACAAGCCAAAGTACTTATCAGGGCACAAATAGAATAATTCTCATTTAACAAGCCAAAGTACTTATCAGGGCACAAATAGAATAATTCTCATTTAACAAGCCAAAGTACTTATCGGGGGCACAAATAGAATAATTCTCATTTAACAAGCCAAAGTACTTATCAGGGCACAAATAGAATAATTCTCATTTAACAAGCCTAAGTACTTATCAGGGCACAAATAGAATAATTCTCATTTAACAAGCCAAAGTACTTATCAGGGCACAAATAGAATAATTCTCATTTAACAAGCCAAAGTACTTATCAGGGCACAAATAGAATAATTCTCATTTAACAAGCCTAAGTACTTATCAGGGCACAAATAGAATAATTCTCATTTAACAAGCCTAAGTACTTATCAGGGCACAAATAGAATAATTCTCATTTAACAAGCCTAAGTACTTATCAGGGCACAAATAGAATAATTCTCATTTAACAAGCCTAAGTACTTCGTACGTACATTCTTTTTAAAAGACTCCTTTTTATGTAAAATCCCAAGATACTAACACCCGTAGTATCAAGGTGTGTCTATTTTTCAACGTAAGTTACTACACTTTTAGAAAACTCATTTCAAAGCTTGAAATCAAGTAACTTCAAATTTTCACAATCAAGGCAACTCATGCCCATTAATCAAAATAGACAACTTTCTAAACCTTCCATAAAGCCGTTATAACCAACTTCCCATAAAGCCGTTATAACCCTTTATGGTTTTTAGACAATTTCATTCTTTTTTTAACCAAGAGACTTATACCTTTAAAACCAAGTATCACATACTTACAAAACAAGTTCTTCACTTTCAAAATGCTTCAAGTCTCTTAATATTTAGAAACCAAGTTTCTTCTCTTAAATCATGTCATTTCTCCTCTTTTAAAACAATTAAGTAAATCACTCATTTGACTCCCCTAAAGTCATTATAATGACCTTTAGGTTTTGGAACTAAGGCACTAGCCAAAAGGTTTGGAAACCACTTCCTTTTCAAGACTCTATGTACTTTAAGTAAAATACTTTTAAGAATCCAACTTCACTAAGGCAATGGATTATACAACTTACAATTTACACATCAAAGTACAATCAAGGAAGTTCATAGAACAAATTCTATGTTAGGCAATCCAAGTACAACCAAGGAATGAATCATTTGAGAAGTAGAACTTACTTTCTTTATCTTAAGGAATCATGCTAGAAGAGGAGATAGTTCACATACCTTTTCGGCTAAATCCACAAGCTAAGCCGAATACGCCGTACGTAGAAGTATCAACCTATAATGGTCACAACAAGACTATCAACTTCTAGTCTCTAACGTAGAATAATACTAAGTATACGGTCTCTAATTCTACAGAAAATCGGGCAGCACTTCCTTTGTTTCTACTCACTTTGCCACCTTTTTCAAGGTCGAATACAATAACCAACACGCCACATTTAAGGCTCCAAACAACAACCAAACAAAGGGGATTACACGCCTTACAATACGTGTAAAATTCCGCCCCACAATTCATACGAAATAGCCCCATAATCTAGCCATTCTCGGCCAACATAATTAATAAAACTAAGTCCTTTCCAATCCTTTTCCAATTCCAAGTTCTAAGGTCTAACATGTTATATAGTTATAAACCACCTCAACAACTACAATTTCCTCTTTTTTACAACATGCGACGACTTTACTAATAATCGACTTAAATTGAAATCTTAGGGCTAACATGCTAGTTTTCGGATTAGGGTTCCAATAGCCAATATAAATATCAAACTTCATACTATACATCTCATGCTTGCTAATAACCATAGCTACAATCAATAAGTAAACTTAATTGCTAAAACGACAAAATTATACCTTTCCAAGCCCTTAAAAATTCCAAGATTCAAAGTCGCGCCTTAGAAAATCTTAGCTCCTTTCCTTAGGTTCCAAACCGCTCCAAGCACTCCTTAGAGGCCTGTGAAGAACCCATCTTCAAGTTCCAACTTCAAAGTTGAAGAACTCCTTAAGTTTCCGCCTTGCGACTAATACGAAAAAGCCATTTTTCCGAAATCTTTCTATTGAGATATCCTTACAACACTCTTAGGAACCTTGGGTTAAAGTCTTGTGGCTAATGGATCAAAATCACAAAATTTTGTCTTCCTAAATGGCCAAAGCCGAGAGCAACATGCTAGCACAAAGCTTTCTCTAAAATTTTCTAAGTGTAAAATGACAAGTCTTGCTACTAGTTGGGTATATAAAACACATTGGAGGGTCTAAACTTAAACAAATGTGAGGCTAGGATGAATTTCACTTGGATTAAGCCTATGTGGACAAGTTGACAAGTCAACAATGTCATGCTAGCAAGACTAATCTTCCAAGGTGGTCAATGACCATTTTACCCTCACTCTAATTTCGACCAAGACCTTGTGGGGGTGCCACGTGTCGCCCTCACATTCGTTCATAAAATTCCGTAACCCTCGTGGGCCCCACAAAAATGTAAAATTCCTCGGGTGGGCCCACGTGACCAAATCGTAAAAATAAATTTCCATAATGTTAACAAGTTCCATATTCCTTAAATAATGCATTTTGAGAATCCATTCTCAACAACGAACATTTTTCCTACCGACGTTCGGAAGATTTTCGTCGGAAAAACAATTCGTCCTTTCGTACATTCTCTTTTACATATCCTGGACTTACTGGGTGTAACATTCTTCCCCCCTTAGAAACATTCGTCCCCGAATGTTCTTAGTCGGTTGCCAAGATCTACACACTCCGGCATAATCTCTATACTATGCCTATGATCAAAGCGCACAAGACCAAAGATGCCACACATGGCGCTCATAACACACGTGAACATAATAATGGACCTTCCGTCAGTGGTCCCTTCTCACAAAACTCGAAGGTTCTGATCTTCCCAAACACGGGATCCTAGAGGTTCCTTTCTTTCCTTACTTGTCATACTTTCTCGTACTTTCAAACTCATCTAGTACACGCAAAATCTCAAATTTTGTTTACTTCCCCAATCCTTGAAGTTACTAACCAACTTGGCCATTATGCTACTTGAATTTCCGCTAAGGCTCTTCTCGGTCCTTACGACCTAGTTCCGGTGGAACGCATCCACGAACTCGTACAACGATCAACTAGACTTGGGCCTTGCACCCTCGGGACCTACCACATGCGGGACCATTTCTAGCGACATCACCCCATTCCATACTACCGGTTGACGAAATGAGTCCATAACCCGACTCATCGTCACACTTAACTTCTCATTCTTAGTGAAATAAATCTTTCTCTTATCTCAAGGTACTTCTCACCCTATCCCCTATTCACAGAGGTTCGTCACATAGGCCAAAGTATTACTACTGCATTCTTCCCTATTGGTCTTACATCATTCTGGTAATTACAACTTGTGAACTCTACACAACTATAGTCTCAGTTCACTTATCATTCTTGTCAATATTCTTAACTTCTCACTTTACTAATCAAAGTATCCCTACCTCTGGGGTACTATCACTTTACAACTCTAGCAATAAAGGGAAAACATATACGCTAGGGTAAAATCTGAATCTATCAACACTCGTATGATTCAAAAGAATCGAAATATACCTGTAACCCCGTGCGATGTCGCCTCCTGATCCTGCCTAGTAGCCACGTCATCTATGCGGTTCGAAGGACCGCCAGAACTATAAACTCCACCCTGACCTCTACCGAGTGGTGACATCCAACACCGCCTCGTGGATGCGCGATTGTGGAGGAAAGGTAACGACCATCGGCCTCATAGTGAGCCACCTTACCGGTTTCTTTCTAACAGGACATTCCCACTTCTTGTGGCCCGGACGGTCACAATAATAACAAACACCTGTGCCATAACGGCATTTCCCCGAATGACGCTTACCACATCTGATACACTGAGGAATATGTGGCCTCGACCGAGAAAATCCTCTGCTTCTCTGAGAACCTCGACCCCTGGAGCTTGGACCGGCTCCTAAATACCTTGTGGGATCAACTCTCCCACCTGTGAGCTGCGGGGGTATGTACTGGGTAGGCTGGGACGAATATCTCACTCGTTGCTGAGGCAGCTCGTCCAAAAACTTACCGGGATAACCAACCGGTCTAGCCCTCTTACGCAGATTTCCGCGTTGGCCCTCTACCCCCTGTACACACCGATTTGTCTTGGCGAATAACTTCCTTGAAGAAATTGTAGCCGCTATCTTGGTCAATAACATAATGGCTTCATGACCCTAAAGTCTTCTCTTAATCGAGAAACTTGAGGCTCAGTCTTTGGGGCCTCAAAACTCGCGCAGAAGAACTCGCCGATCGCGAACAACATCCGGTATAACACAGGGCATAAGCCCTATCAACTCTCGAGTCGACTAGTAGCTCTCGCTACTCCTTTGCCCTTCTCGGGCATTGTTGCCCTCTGGAGGCATAACTGTAACACAAAATTACGTCAGAGAGGAATTATCTTACTAACACAGCTCTATGGCACGATCTTAGAGTGAGAAGAATAGAAACCAACTCCTAAATGTCCTGTAGCCTCCTGTTTATGGGTGTGGCGCGCAACACACCGATAATCAAGACTCTACTAGACACGGTCTGTAGACATTCCGAGGACTGACTGCTCTGATACCACTCTGTCACGCCCCGAATCGCGGGCCCGTGACTGGTGTCCTACCTGGGCACCCTTCTGCCTTAACAACTAAGTAAAACTGCAGAATTTAAATAAGACCCTTTTTTTTTTTAAAACCAACATACGTGCAACGACAAAGCCGACAAGGCTGCCATAATATATAAACAAAAGACACTACACCGCATACGCAGTCCAATCCACATATGAATACGGACTCTAAGAGTTATCTCGAACTATGACGAGACAAGGCCCGCCGTACCCATAATCGCATACAAAGCACATCTTGAAAGACTTATACAAAAAGATAAACTCCGAATGTAAGAGCTATCCAAAACTCGGCGGTCCTACACTGTCGATCATCAAATCGCGTACCTAAACTCGCGGCATGAACGCAGCCGAAGAGGTCGACTGAAGAATGTACCAAGTATGTGAAACGATGAAATCTTGTAATGAAATCATAGCGATCTAAGCAAAGCAGAGACATGTATGATAGCCAACCTACGATACAACACATAAGCAAATATAACAAGTCGGGACGATGCCTCAAGTCATTTCTAAAATATAACCATGGGTCTCACGCCCATAATATCAATCATGCCCGTGGAATCCTTCCTCACTGCCGGCAGTCCATGATATAGTATAACACCAATAGGCATACATGAACACCAAGTCCCACCTGTGTCCTAAAAACTGTACGGGCCCAGCAGGAAAAACGAGCAGGTGGTAAAGCAGGGGGTATAATGTCTTGGGGGTTTACCCCTCACTTATACTCTTACCCTGTAGAAGGTGGTAAAGCATCTTGGGGGTTTACCCCTCACTTATACTCTTACCCTATCTCAACCGACCATCAAACAAAACAAGCAGGGGGTATAATGTCTTGGGGGTTTACCCCTCACTTATACTCTTACCCTGGAGAAGGTGGTATAGCATCTTGGGGGTTTACCCCTCACTCATACTCTTACCCTATCTCAACCGGCCGTCAAACATAACATAAGTACTACCATGTCTTCTATAAAAATCCAGGAATTTAACCCAAGTACTACAAATAACGGAAGCATACCCGTGGAATCCCACATCACTGTCGGTACGTCCAAGTAACTTATAACAAGACAGTCGGCCCTCCAACCGAGAGTCACGGCAATATAATAAAACATAATATTTGCACTCAAAGGCTATCACCAGCACATATAGGCAATTCTCCATTAATCAAGCCAAAGTACTTATCAAGGCACACATAAAGTAATTCTCAATTAATCAAGCCAAAGTACTTATCAAGGCACACTTAGACTAATTTTCAATTAATCAAGCCAAAGTACTTATCAAGGCACACTTAGACTAATTCTCAATTAATCAGGCCAAAGTACTTATCAAGGCACCAATAGAATAATTCTCATTTAACAAGCCAAAGTACTTATCAGGGCACAAATAGAATAATTCTCATTTAACAAGCCAAAGTACTTATCAGGGCACAAATAGAATAATTCTCATTTAACAAGCCAAAGTACTTATCAGGGCACAAATAGAATAATTCTCATTTAACAAGCCAAAGTACTTATCAGGGCACAAATAGAATAATTCTCATTTAACAAGCCTAAGTACTTATCAGCACAAATAGAATAATTCTCATTTAACAAGCCAAAGTACTTATCAGGGCACAAATAGAATAATTCTCATTTAACAAGCCAAAGTACTTATCAGGGCACAAATAGAATAATTCTCATTTAACAAGCCTAAGTACTTATCAGGGCACAAATAGAATAATTCTCATTTAACAAGCCTAAGTACTTATCAGGGCACAAATAGAATAATTCTCATTTAACAAGCCTAAGTACTTATCAGGGCACAAATAGAATAATTCTCATTTAACAAGCCTAAGTACTTCGTACGTACATTCTTTTTAAAAGACTCCTTTTTATGTAAAATCCCAAGATACTAACACCCGTAGTATCAAGGTGTGTCTATTTTTCAACGTAAGTTACTACACTTTTAGAAAACTCATTTCAAAGCTTGAAATCAAGTAACTTCAAATTTTCACAATCAAGGCAACTCATGCCCATTAATCAAAATAGACAACTTTCTAAACCTTCCATAAAGCCGTTATAACCAACTTCCCATAAAGCCGTTATAACCCTTTATGGTTTTTAGACAATTTCATTCTTTTTTTTAACCAAGAGACTTATACCTTTAAAACCAAGTATCACATACTTACAAAACAAGTTCTTCACTTTCAAAATGCTTCAAGTCTCTTAATATTTAGAAACCAAGTTTCTTCTCTTAAATCATGTCATTTCTCCTCTTTTAAAACAATTAAGTAAATCACTCATTTGACTCCCCTAAAGTCATTATAATGACCTTTAGGTTTTGGAACTAAGGCACTAGCCAAAAGGTTTGGAAACCACTTCCTTTTCAAGACTCTATGTACTTTAAGTAAAATACTTTTAAGAATCCAACTTCACTAAGGCAATGGATTATACAACTTACAATTTACACATCAAAGTACAATCAAGGAAGTTCATAGAACAAATTCTATGTTAGGCAATCCAAGTACAACCAAGGAATTAATCATTTGAGGAGTAGAACTTACTTTCTTTATCTTAAGGAATCATGCTAGAAGAGGAGATAGTTCACATACCTTTCGCTAAATCCACAAGCTGCTAACACGCCGACGCGTGAAGTGTCAACCTATAATGGTCACAACAAGACTATCAACTTCTAGTCTCTAACGAGAATAATACTAAGTATACGGCCTCTAATTCTATGGAAAATCGGGCAGCACTTCCTTTGTTTCTACTCACTTTGCCACCTTTTTCAAGGTCGAATACAATAACCAACACGCCACATTTAAGGCTCCAAACAACAACCAAACAAAGGGGATTACACGTCTTACAATACGTGTAAAATTCCGCCCCACAATTCATACGAAATAGCCCCATAATCTAGCCATTCTCGACCAACATAATTAATAAAACTAAGTCCTTTCCAATCCTTTTCCAATTCCAAGTTCTAAGGTCTAACATGTTATATAGTTATAAACCACCTCAACAACTACAATTTCCTCTTTTTTACAACATGCGACGACTTTACTAATAATCGACTTGAATTGAAATCTTAGGGCTAACATGCTAGTTTTCGGATTAGGGTTCCAATAGCCAATATAAATATCAAACTTCATACTATACATCTCATGCTTGCTAATAACCATAGCTACAATCAATAAGTAAACTTAATTGCTAAAACGACAAAATTATACCTTTCCAAGCCCTTAAAAATTCCAAGATTCAAAGTCGCGCCTTAGCAAATCTTAGCTCCTTTCCTTAGGTTCCGAACCGCTCCAAGCACTCCTTAGAGGCCTATGAAGAACCCATCTTCAAGTTCCAACTTCAAAGTTGAAGAACTCCTTAAGTTTCCGCCTTGCGACTAATACGAAAAAGCCATTTTTCCGAAATCTTTCTATTGAGATATCCTTACAACACTCTTAGGAACCTTGGGTTAAAGTCTTGTGGCTAATGGATCAAAATCACAAAATTTTGTCTTCCTAAATGGCCAAAGCCGAGAGCAACATGCTAGCACAAAACTTTCTCTAAAATTTTCTAAGTGTAAAATGACAAGTCTTGCTACTAGTTGGGTATATAAAACACATTGGAGGGTCTAAAATTAAACAAATGTGAGGCTAGGATGAATTTCACTTGGATTAAGCCTATGTGGACAAGTTGACAAGTCAACAATGTCATGCTAGCAAGACTAATCTTCCAAGGTGGTCAATGACCATTTTACCCTCACTCTAATTTCGACCAAGACCTTGTGGGGGTGCCACGTGTCGCCCTCACATTCGTTCATAAAATTAGAACCCTCGTGGGCCCCACAAAAATGTAAAATTCCTCGGGTGGGCCCCACGTGACCAAATCCGTAAAAATAAATTTCCATAATGTTAACAAGTTCCATATTCCTTAAATAATGCATTTTGAGAATCCAATTCTCAACAACGAACATTTTTCCTTACCGACGTTCGGAAGATTTTCCGTCGGAAAAACAATTCTTCCTTTCGTACATTCTCTTTTACATGTCCTGGACTTACTGGGTGTAACACATATCAAGACGAAATGAAATGCCCTTGAATGAGATCTTGGAAGTGGAGTTGTTTGATGTTTGGGGGATCGACTTCATTGGCCCATTCCCGTCGTCCTTTGGGAATCAATACATCCTTCTTGCAGTGGATTATGTGTCCAAATGGGTAGAAGCAGTGGCTACTAAAGAGAATGACATTAGTACTGCCCAAAAATTTCTCCAGAAGAACATATTCATAAGGTTTGGTACTCCCAGAGCCATCATCAGCGATGAAGGAAGACATTTTTGCAACAGGCAGCTTGACACGCTACTTTCATGCTATGGAGTCTTCCACCGTACCACATTGACCTATCACCCTCAGGTAAATGGACAAGCCAAAATTTCTAATAGGGAAGTGAAAATCATATTGGAAAAGACAGTGGACGGCTCAAGGAAGAATTGGTTTATCAAATTAGATGACGCACTCTGGGCGTATAGAACGGCGTTCAAAACTCCTATTGGAATGTCACCATACCGGTTAGTCTTTGGGAAAGCATGTCATCTACCAGTAGAGTTGGAACACAGGGCTTATTGGACAATGAAGAAGCTGAACATAGATGCCAAGGCAGCAGGGCAGAAGAGGCTGCTACAGCTGAGTGAGTTAGATGAATTTAGATACAACGCCTATGAGAATGCAAAGATCTACAAGGAAAGAACCAAGGCATGGCATGATAAGAACTTGATCTCAAAAGACTTCTAATCAGGACAACAAGTGCTCTTATTCAACTCAAGGTTGCGAATCTTTCCAGGAAAGCTTAAATCTCGATGGTCAGGCCCTTTCACTGTTGAAAGAGTATTCCCCTATGGTGAAGTTGAAGTAAGAGGAAGAGAGGGAGCCCCATTCAAAGTGAACGGACAAAGATTGAAACCATACTTGATAAATGACATGGAACATGTGAGCTCTGTGATCCATCTCAAGCCAATGTAAAGAGGAGCATGCGTCCGGCTACAAGACATTAAAGACAGCGCTAGTTGGGAGGCAACCCAACACTTTAGAAATTTTGTTAATTTTTCTCATGAACAGACTCACAACCTTGTAATCCCATGCAGATCATGGACTAGAAGCAGAAAGGTAAAGAATGAGAGCCGCAAGAAAAATGGCGCCGCGGTGCCAGATATCAGGGTCGCGGCGCCTATCTAAAAGTGTCTATCATGCATTACCCGCCAACGCCACCACCGCCATTTTAAACCGTAAAGTCTGTAAGTCATCCCGTCTTTTTATTTTGAGTTCTGTACACATTAGGGACAATGTGTCATTTAAGTTTGGAGGGGTTCTTAGTCTATTTTGTGTGTCTATTGTGCGTTTTTGTGTCTATTTGATTGTCTTGTTTATGTTTTATATGAGTCAATTTTTTTTATGATCATGCATGTTGTAGTTACTTGAAACGCCTAGTGAAGTAAGTGGGATAATGTAATGGAATTAGAAGCAAAAATCTGAATGCTTAAATTAGATATGCCAAGAATTCATGAAATCGAATTATTTGGGGTACATGTGCTTAATTTATGTGTTGTTAATGATAAGGTCTATGTGTCTGCTCGCTTGTTATTTGAGGCGAAATAGTTAGAATGTACATGTTAGGGAGATGAGTCAGGCATTTTTTTTGTTAGCCCTTCTTACCATTCACTGCCTATCCTTGAAAATAAATTATATTCCTAGTCAGCCCCTTTGAGCCTAAATAAGATATTTCTTTGACACCCTATGATTCCATGTTTGTGCCATAAGTGACAATTGAAAACTCTTGGGATGAAAAGTGTTGACAAAGAAACGAAAAGAGAATTGAAAAATTTGATGCACCCCAATGAATGAAGAATATGCAAAATTCTAAGTTTGGGGGTGTTTGTTATAATGTATCTCATTCTCTCAAAAGAAATGAGGGGAGAAGATAGGTATGAGACTAAAAAAAGAAAGTCAAAAAGGAGGAAGAAGGAGTTGAATGAAAATAGCTTATGGAACGTAATTTGAGCCTAAATGCCTATTTTTACCTACCCCTGCCTAAGCCTACATTACAACCCTGAAAAGTCCTGAAGATCTCTAGTATTTATGTTTATGATTAGTGGAGAATAGCAAGTGAACAGGCCATAGAATTTTGAAATTGGCATGCATATGTTAGGTATTCGTACTTCCATTAGGCATGATTGAAATGAATTTGCGAAATATCTGACTTGAAATTCTAGATTGCTAAAAATCCATGCTATATATGTTTATGTATATTATCCCAACTTACATTCATATTTTTCTAGTGACATTTGTGCAGCAAGTTGATCAGAGTCTTTGAGTCTTTTATTTTCTTTTGTGTCTTTGATTCTGTTTTGATCTTTACTCGAGGGCGAGCAAAGGTTAAGTTTGAGGGTGTTTGTTAGACATATTTTATATGCACTTTTAGAGTCATTTTCAGTTAGTATTTTGCCCATTTTTGTTCAAATATGTGTCGTTTCTTTCTTTTGAGTCACAGTGGTTTAAAAAGGTAAAGTGGCGAAAAAGAGAAATAATTGGGCAGAAAAGGAAGTTTTCGAGCCAAAAATTGTCGAAAGCTGGCAATCCGGACAAAGGCGAAGCAGCGTCGCGGTGCCAGTCAGCAGGGTCGCGGCGCCGAGGTGAACAATTGTCCAGATCCGAAAGGGAATTGGCCAAGGGCGAGGAGGAAAATGGTACACGTTTTTTGAGCTTATAAAAGGCCCTTTGGACAGATTTTTTAAAGGGGACTCAACCTTTTTTCACAACACAACATAGTTTTTGGAGACTTGTTCCAAAGTATTTTCCTTTTTTTTTCTTTATTTTAACTTAGTTCATGTTGGATATTAATTTGGTTCTTAGCATGCCTATGGCTAGGAGCTAAACTTTTAATTAAGGTTTTCCTTTCGAATCGCTTGAAACTCGTCTTTATGAATTAATGCAGTATTTTGATTTCTTCTTCATATAGTTAAGATTTATTCAATATTTGGCTTGATTGTTTGATAATTAATTGATCACTAGTTATCATCACGTATATGATTTCGAATCAAGAACCGAGAGGGGAGATTTGGATATGCTATAGTTGAATAAACATAAGTTAAAATCATGGACGAAAGTACCACGATACTTGTGTAGCTTCATAAGTTATTGTTCTTAATCCTCCTATGTGGTAAAATCAATCATAGAAATATAGAAGATTTCTACACTATGGTTGAGCGTTTATATATCCTAACCGAAATATAAAACAGTCTAGCTAACCTGCTATCTTAAAATAGAAGAAGAACATTTATTGCTGCATTAAGGATTAAAGCGAGTGTATAGTCGAGGAGATTGGAAACCGTATTTCCACCATAACTGATTCAAATAAAGTATTTTAGTTAATTTCTGCAATTACTTCAGTAGTTTTACAGATAAAACCAAAACAAAATATCGATAGTCAAATAGATAACTTAGGATAGATGTTTGGTAATTGAAAACCAGTCCCTGAGGACGATATTCGGTCTTACCAAGACTATATTACTTGAGCGATACGTACACTTGCGTAAAGCATAAGGAAAATCGCTAACAGCAGGGTTCTTACTCAACTATTTTGTCCTTCTTTTTGGTATTCTTTTCAGTTCATACCTATATCCCTCTTTCTCTTTTTTGGAGCATGAAAATTCACATAGGCACCCCCAAACTTAAGCTTTTATATTTTTTTCATTGGGGTGCATTACTTTTTCACTCTCTTTTTGTATTCCTTTTTTCACTCTTTTTCGTCTCAATCTTTCAATTACCCCTTATGACACACGAGGAAATCATGGGGTGTCAAAGAAAACAACTTATTTTAGGCTCAAAGGGGCTGACTAGGGATATAATTTATTGCAAGGTAGGTAATGAATGGTAAGAAGGGCTAACAAAGAAATGTCTGAATCATCTCCCTAACATGTACATCTTAACTATTTAGCCTCAAATAACAAGCAAGCAGACTTCACATACATTTTTCAATTGACAGCACATAGGCTAAGCACCAAATATTCCAAATAATCAAATTCATGAATTTTTGGCATATCTAACTTAAGCACGCAGATTTTAGCTTCTCATTCCACTACATTATTCCACTTAGTTCACTAGGCGTTCCAAATAAGCACAACATGCATGATCATAAAAAGGAAATTGACTCACATAAAATACAAAAACAAACAAAAGACTCAAAAATAAAATAAAATAAAAACTCCCCCCCCCCCCCCCCACCAAACTTAAACTACACATTGTCCCAAATGTGTAAAAGACTCAAAAATTAAAGAGGAACGACTTACAGACATACAACATCTTAAAATGGTGGTGATGGCGGCTGATACTACATTGACCATTGGGTGAACATGAAACTTAAATTATCAACACGTTGGGTCAGGTCCTGATGCTCTTGCATCATCTGCTGCAGATTTTGCACCATCTGCTCCAGGTGTCGCATCATGCTCTCATGGTCTCACATCATTTGTTGTTGATTTAGGAGCATCTGCTCCATCATTGGCATTGGAGGCTCCAAGGACATGGGAGGCTGATGGCTGCTTTCGACTGCTTCATTGTGTGCCTCTGCCTCAGGCTCTTCTTCATCCATGGTTGTTGCGTCTACTGCTGCTGGACCCCTTACTGTTGGTCCTGTATTGGGGTCAAGGAAAGAGTGCACTAAATTGTAGGTCACAGGAGACTGACTCTTCTCTAGAATATCCGTGGCGAATGTTGGGACTCCATGCCTATCACACAAGGCAGAAATGAGCGAACCATGTCCCAATACGCCAGTAGTAGTCAGTATGTTAATCTCTTTTATGATATGCACTATTTCTCTCTCAACATCAATTATCTTGCCCGTCATGATGTCATAGATGAGCTTGATTCTGTCTGTGGGCACATTGGTAAAATAAGTTGACGGAATCAAGCGTGCACTTACGAAATATAGTCATCCTCTGGTTGTTCTGTTAAATTGGCACCGGGCAAGTTTCCTGGATCCGTTGCGGGCAAAATTAAACTCAGCGCCTGCGTAGCAGAATGTCTCCGCAACTACATTCCACATGGTGTGGTTGACGTTTCTTGACCAACATCTGAAGTGGTATGGATTATCGCCTTGGTCGTCAACATCATTGGTTCTCAGCAGCGCATTTACAACTTCAAAACTTACGGACACATATTTCCTTCTAACAAAGCATCTCCCATCCTCTTGCTCGGGATAATTCGCATAGAATTCCCTCACATGGCTAGAATTCTGAAGTGGGATCCTTTCTGGATTGGTGAACTTTTTTCACTCATTTGCCTCAATCATGGTCCTAATAGGCTCGTAGTCATCATCCTCGTTAAATGGCATGGTCCGGTAGTCCATGCCTCTTTCTGGTATCAATGCCCTAGTATTAATCTTGTGGTATCGATCCTCCGCCTGTTTGTTGGCGAATCGAGTCATATCATATTCTGGGGCTGATGAAGATGAGGAAGCTCTTGAAATTCGTTTCCTAGTGGCCATAGTGAAGGTTGTTGGAAAATTTTCAACATTGTTTCCTTTGTTTCTTTGAGGTTGCCCAACAACTCTCACACAACACAACAATAATAACCAAGCAAAATCGGACCACAGCAGCAATACACAACAACTACACCACAATACGCCTCAATTCACACAATTACACTATGAACAACCACTGCATCACACACCCACAACTATACAACACCCTACCACCATAGTACGTACAACCCCCAAACTTGCAAGCTACTTTCCCTACTACCTTTGAAATTCAAGAACAATGATGAAGATTACCTTTTTGAAGAGTTGTTCTTCACAATTTCTTGACCCAAATGGATGGAATGATGATGGTGTAATATATGAGGTTTTTAATGGGGTGGTGTGTAGGGATTTTTGAAGAATTTGGTGGAGTTTGTGGGAATTTTTGTGGATAGAATGAGAGGAATTTCAGAATTTGTGGAGAGAGGAAGGGTTTGTGTTTGTGTGGAAAGGATTTGGGGATTTAGGGCTTTTAATTCGGAAATCTCGTCCCGGCATCGCGGTACTGCCTGATGAAACTGTGGTGCTGAAAGTACTGTGGCCCCTCTGGTCATTCGGCACCGCGGTTCTGCATAATGGCACCGTGGTGCATAAACTCCTGCGACCTCTCTGAACATTAGGCACCGCGGTCCTGCACAATGGCACCTCGGTGCTTCCCCGATTCCATGTTTTCCATCCTTTTCTTCGTGCTTAGTATCCCGATTCCTTCACATGGCATCACAACACAACAAACATACCAAAAATGAGACTGTTCTATTTAAACTAAATTGCATAATTTATACATTGGGTTGCCTCTCAAGTAGCGTTGTCTTTAACGTCTTTTAGCCGGACGCAAGTTCCTTATTAAATCATTGGGGTAAATTAACCCCACAACATATTCATTTAATGATCATTCTTCTCTTCCTCACTCTATTTTCTTTTTCACAGTATTGGGTTCAGTAGGAATTACCTGTTTATCAGCTTTCATGTCATGAACTTTTGTTTCAGCTTTCAAACTAGCATGTGGGTTCACAGTTGTAGGAATGATCTCCCTAGGTTTGGTTTGTTCCTGCTGAACTGCTGTGTCAGTTGTGCTTACTGCGAAGCACTTGTGGATGGCCTGGGACTCAATGGTGGATTTAAACACCTTAAATACCATTTCTTCTTCTTGAACCCTCAATCTCAATTCTCCCTTCTCCACATCGATTAGGGCTCTACCCGTTGCAATGAATGGTCTCCCCAAAATGATGGGTATTTCATCATCCTCCATGTCAAGAATGAGGAAGTTTGCTGGGAAGAAAAACTTTCCCACCTTGACAAGCACATCTTCCATTATGTCTCTGAGGTGCACCACGGTTCGGTCAGCCAGCTGCAGATTAACTGTGGTTGATTTGGCTTCCCCCAAACCCAATCTCTTGAACACAGACAGATACATGAGATTGATACTAGCCCCTAAGTCACAAAGTACCCTGTTGCATGTTACTTTGACAATAGTGCAGGGCAGGGTGAAGCTTACTGGATCTTTCAACTTAGGAGGCAGCTTCTTTTGTAGAATGGCGCTGAACTCCTCTGTCAGTGTTACTGTCTCATAATCTGTCAACCTTATCTTATTTCCAAGTATCTCCTTCATGAATTTGAAGTATGCAGGCATTTTTTCTAACGTCTCAATGAAGGGGATATTGATGTGAAGCTTCATAAACACCTCCAAGAACTTGGATAACTGCTTGTCTATGGCCTTCTTTTGGAGCCTCTGCAGGTAAGGTATTCTATCAGTGTATTCCCTCAAAGGTGTTGGTAGAGCTTTCTCAACTGTATGGTGGTCCTCAGTGACCCACTCTTTTACTTCCTCAACTGCTTTCTCACCCTCTTTCTCATGAACCACTGCGGGTTGGGGAGCAACCTTCTCCAACTGCTTTCAACTCCTTAATAACACTGCCTGACATTGCTCTCTTGGATTAACCTCTGTGTTGCTTGGGAGAGTACCATGCGGTCTGTTAGTTACCATTTTTTCCAGTTGCCCAACCTGCGTTTCCAGGTTCCTGAGAGAGGACCTGGTTTCAGACATGAACTGATTCTGCGAATTAGTGAGTGTAAGCAATGCGGCCCTCAGCTCATCAGGCTTCTCCTGCTGTGTAGGTGGTCTAAACTGCTGGGATGAGGTAGCCTGATTTTTTCCTTGCTGGTTCTGGTAACTACCTTGATATGGTTGTTACTGGGCCTGGTCGTTCCTCCACGAAAAGTTAGGGTGATTCTTCCACCCTGGATGTATTTGTTGGAATTATAAGGCTGCTGAAAGTTCCCAACTGCCTGAACCTGCTCCATTGGCACATTATTAGGGTCCACCGCTGTGCATCTGTCAAAGGAATGCGGACCACCACAAATCTCACAATTTATAGGCATCTGAACTGCATTCACAGACATGGTGTTCTGCTGCAGTTGCTTCGTCAGAAGGGCCACATGTGCATTCAGGGCAGTGATGGCATCTAATTCATGTATGCCCATAGTCTTCCTGTTATTCACTGACCTGTCATCTGCTCTTTGATGATTGTTGGAAGCCATGTCTTCTAGTAACTGATGTGTCTCATTGGCACTCTTTCTCATAAAGGCTCCCCCTGCTGCAGCATCAATTATGGTACGAGTAGTACCACTCAGCCTATTATAAAAAATGTGGACTAACATCCACTTCTCTATGCCATGATGGGGGCATTTCCTTTGCAGGTCCTTAAATCGCTCCCATGCATCATAAAGCGACTCACCATCCACCTGGTAAAAAGTGTTTAACTCTCCCCTTAACTTTGCCGCTTTTGAAGGTGGGAAGAACTTTGCAAGAAACTTTTTTTGCTAAGTCCTGCCAGGTAGTGACAGAGTTGGCAGGTAGTGAGTTCAACCAGCTCTTGGCTCTTTTCCTAAGTGAGAACGGGAAGAGCCTCAGTCTAATGGCATCGTCAGTAACGTCATTGTACTTGAAAGAGACACACAGCTCCAGAAAGTTGGCAATGTGCATGTGGGGGTCTTCAGATGGTAATCCCCTAAACTGTACTGTGTTCTGGACCATGCTCAAGATGGCTGGCTTGATCTCAAAGTTGTTCGCCCCTATTGTTGGGAGCCTGATGCATGTCTATGCACCAGTAACCGTGGGCAGAACATAATCTCTCAAGCTTCTTTCTGGAGGTGGTGGGACTTTTCCCATGTCAACCGGTACCTCATTATTCAACACCTCTTCAGGTACCCCGTTGTTGTTATTCTGCTGAATTTTCATGGCTAGTAAATCAGCAATTCTTTTCTCACGCCTGTTTTGCTTGCACAGTTTTTCGATTTTAGGGTTGATGGGAACAAGTGTATCTGCTCCTCTCCTTCTTCGCATACACTAGATCCCTAAAATAGATCAAAATCAACAAACAAATAAAGGCAATGGTGTTATACCACTAAGAAAAAAATAAAAATAAAGCCAAAGTAGAAATAAAAATAGATGGTTCGATATTAGATGTACGTCAGTCCCCGGCAAAGGCGCCAAAAACTTGTTAGCGATATTTCGAATGCTCACGCAAGCGTACGCATCGTTGACAAGTAATATAGTCTGATAAGACTGAATATCGTCCTCAGAGACTGGTTTCTAATTATCGTTCATCTACTTTATGTTATCTATTTGGAAATCGATATTTGACTTTGGTTTTTGTTTTACTACTAGAATAACTGGAAGAATTACTGAACTATTTAAGTTGAAATCAGTTATGAATCAATTAGGGCTTCCAAAATCCTCGACTATCCACTCTATTCAATCATTAATGCAACTAGAATGACTTCTTTTCTACGTTAAGATAGCGGTTAACTAAACTATCTTATATTCCAGTTAGGACATATAATCACTCAACCCTAGTGCAGAACTCTTCTTTATTTCTATGATAGGATTTACCACATAGGAGGATTAAGAACAGTAACCTATAATGTTACACAAGTATCGGGGTACTGTCGTCCGCGATTTTAACCTATGTCTAGTCAATTACAAAATATCCAAATCTCTCCTCTCGGTTCTTCATTCGAAATCATATATATTAAGATAATTAGTGATCAATTAATTATCAAACATTCATACCAATTATTGACTAAATCTTAATCAAGTGAAGAAGAAATCAAACTACTGCATTAATTCATGAATAGAAGTTTCAAGCGATTAATAAGGAAGCCCTAATAAAGTGTTTAGCTACTAGTCATAGTCACGCTAAGAACTAACACAAAATTCATACATAAACTGAATTAAAAATGAAAGAAAATAAATTACTACGAACTAAGTCTCCAATTGTAGCCTCCCTTGTTGTCTTGTGTTGTGCTAATGTTGTAGAATGATCGACCGCTCATAGCATTAATCCCTAGGGATTAAATATGTTCCAAATTTCGTGCCCTATGGACTAATCTGCCCTTAGCCAATTCTTCTTCAGAACTGAGATTTTCTGCACCGGCACCGCGGTTCTGCATAACGGCACCGCGGTGTCGAAACTCCTGCACTTTTTCAGCAAATATGGCATCGCGGTTCTTCATAGTGGCACTTCGGTGCTGAAAGTCCTGTGGCTTCTCAGTAAATATGGCACCGCGGTTCTGATATCAGACCAAGGCTTGAAAATCCTTCGTCCTGATGTGCCAACTTTCGTCCTTTTACCCCGGGAGCACCTTTTCTGCCCAATTCTCACTTATTTTCGTCATTTTGCCTTTTGGAACCGCTGTGACTCAAAAGAAAGAAAAATAAACCTAATACTATACTAAACACAACAAAAACGAGTAAAATACTACCTAAAAATGACTCAAAAAGCGTATACAAAATACGCCTAACAGCAATTCTATTCCTTGACTATTTTGATTGGTGAATTATGTATGTGTTATATTGTGGCCCTGTGTGGCATCTTTGGATTTTCTGAGTATATGTTGGAAGGTATAGTTATAAAGGAGACTATGCCGAAATTTTATAGCATGAGACATGTTATGAACATTCGAGGACGAATGTTTCTAAGGGGGGAATGATGTTACACCTCATACTTTTGAGATAATAATTTGAGAACGTAATTAAGAGACTAAGATTCGGGTATTGGAAATAAAGTATATATGCATATGCTAATAAGGAAATTAGTATACAAAAGATGTGATCCCGGAATAATTTTTGAATACTACAAGTGTGACGATGAGAAATTAATACTAATAGTTGTATATTCCTAAGAAGGTTGGACTAGGTGCCGTGTATTATGTGACTAGGACATGGAATTTTAAGATTTTATATATAAGATTGATTATGTGGGAAATTAATTAAGTGTGGGATTAATTTTTAGTGGAGGGAATAATAATTAGTGGACAAATTATGGAGACTTGTGTCTCAAAAACTGTGGGCAGCACACAACACTTATTAGTTTTCAGCCCCATGCTCACATATACCCATACTCACACATTCTCTCACCTCATTTTTGAAAACCACCCCTCCCACATCCCTCATATTATCCCCTCTCTTTTTTCAAATAGATTTTCATCTTCCATAGCTAAGTTATAGACCACATTAACTCCCCTTATAAGATTAAGCCCTTCTACAAATTTTTAAGTTATGGTAAACACCTAAACAGTGGGTCACGGTAACATGCTGGCCGAGAATGGCCCAGAAAACTTCAAGCTTTGGAGATGAACATTTTGGAAGAAACACATGTAAGTAAGATGGTTTCAAGCTTGTAAAGAATGCATGCATGTCACTAAAAGTTGAAGAAATGGTGCAAAAATTGGAGCAGTGATGACGAGACCCCTAGGGATTGTTTTGGCTTAAGTTGAGGTAAGATTTCTTCTTTTTATAGAGTATTTGGAAGTTAAATGATATTGTAGTTAAGAGATGAACTCATGTTAAAGAGTAATTGGAAATAATAGAATGCATGTGATTGTATTGGTGTTGGAGTTGAACCAATTGAAGTTGTTTTACCGATTTTGGGGACTGTTTTTAAGTACATTGGGTTAATTGTTGTTGTTGTTATCGTTGTCACTAATTGCATATTTAAATTGAAGGAAATGTTGATATTTAAATTTGTAATTGGTTACATGAAAGTGTTGAAATATGAAATTGGATTTAAGGAATTATAAGAAGAGTTGTGGTATTATGTTGGGTGTGCCGAGACACCCCTGAAATTGATGGATATGTTGTGTCGAATTTAGGGGTTGTTTTGTTGAAGTTAGAATGATGGAAATTTAGTTATAAACATGCATATACATTGTTGTAATTGTGGATATATGTCTTAAAGGAATTGAAGTGTAGAAAGGTGTTGTGTTGCAAACTATAAAACTTGCACTCTTGTTGTTGTTGCTAGAAGTATGGACTGTTTTTAGTGATTGTTTTAATATGGATTAAGGGGCTGGATTAACATGAGAAATAAGTGTATTAATCACCTTGGTTATTGTGATTGTTGTATTACATGAATGTAAAGAGAAAGAATGTATAACGATGGCGTATATAGAATATATGGGACTGATTTGGTTATGACCTTGAGACGTGTCTTATTATTGATGTTATTGACCTTGTTTGTGAGTTGCGGTTGTATATATAAATAGGGGAAGTGCTGCCCAATTTTATATAACGAGAGAGTAATCATTCGATACATATAAAGTATACTAGTCATCATAGAGTTGACGGACATGTTATTATTTATAGGTTGAAGTGCTAATTGAGACGTATTCTAAACATTGAGTTGGTTTGTTCGACTATAAGGTATGTGAAGCTATCCCTTCTTTCTTTTGGCATGATTTACATAAATGAATGTACGGCGGACGTACATAGTTCCAATGAATCCTAATTCCTAGTGATACATGATATGATAGTGCCTTTGATTTTCCAGTGATAGTTCATTCTATTCATTCCATTGAGAGTCTAATGATGATTTAATTTGTATAAGGTTACTCATGATATTCTATTCGTGCTTGATGTAATTATGTTATTTCACTGAGTCCCGGGCCTGGTATGTACGTATATGATGATTTTACCGAGTCCCAGAATGGACCGGGTACGATATACGAGGACAGGAATCCATATGATTTTACCTAGTACCAGAATAGGTCGGGTACGGTATGTGCACATTATATGATTTCATCGAGACCCTCACTAGAGGGTCGGGTACGGTATGTATATGTATAAGATTTCATTCACCGAGTCCCATAATGGGCCGGGTACGGTATGTATATGTATATGACTTCATTCACCGAGTCTCATAATGGGTCGGGTACGGTATATGATATGTACATACATGACTATCATTTCATAAGGCACAATTGCAATGGTATTTTGATTATTATACTTGTCTCACGTTATCTTTTGGCCAGTTATGATCTTCCTTACAGTACTTCATGTTTTATATACTCAGTACATTATTTCGTACTTACCCCATTTCCTCGGGGGGCTGTGTTTCATGCTCGCAGGTACATGTACTCAGTTTGGTGATCCTCCAGTGTAGGATTTCCACTCAGCTGTTGGAGAGCTCCATTGTTCCAAAGCTTAGTCATTTTGGTACAGATCTTTGATATAGACTTATTCATATTCAGGGGTACGGCGGGGCCCTGCCCCGTCATATTTCAATGTTATACTCTTAGAGGTCTATAGTCATGTGTGGGTTGGATATGTGTGGATTGTAGACATGTTTTGGTCAGCTGTACTGTTGTACTTCATTTTGGGGTATTCCTGTATATAGTGGCAGCCTTGTTGGCTTACCTATTTTGATATGGTTTATCAATTTCTATATTATCCTTGGTATCTGTGTGATTATATATGACAGGTGGATATAAGGGTGCCCAGTTAGGGCACCATTCGCGGCCCATCTGGTCGGATCGTGACAGCTTCACGAAAATTTTGGGTCTACATGTTAAAAATCAAGGATTGGGTTTTCAAATATTTCCAGCAATTTCATACTATGGTGGAAAAGAGACGGGAAGGAAGTTGAAGTGTCTCCGCACCAATAATAGCAGAGAATACACTTCACATATTCTCAAATCCTATTGTTCCAAACATGAAATTCGGCTTGAAAAAACGGTACTTGGAATGCCACAATACAATGGTATAGCTGAATGAATGAGTTGTACCACTATGGAACGTGTCAGATATATGTTGAGAATGGAAAATCTATCTAAGCCATTCTGGGGTGAAGCTATTTGTGCTTCATGTTACCTAATCAATCGATTGTCATCCTCTCCTTTGGGATTCGACATACCAAAAAGGTATGGACTGGTAGAGACTTGTCATACTCGCACATCAGAGTTTTCAGTTGCAAAGCATTTGCGAATATACCCAAGGAACAAAGTTTGAAGCTGGAAAACAAGGATATTTCATGTATCCTTATCGGGTATGGTGATGAAACATTCTGTTATAGGCTATCGGATCTAGTCAACAGAAAGATGATCAGAAGTAGATGTCCTCTTTCGTGAAAATGAGATTTTTTCAGAGAGCATAAGTCAAGACCGTGAAATTAAAGGTGTAGTAGATCTTATACCAATATCTACCCTATCAAAAAATAACACAAATGGATGAGATATGCAAGAAGAACATTGAGAAGAAGA
Source organism: Przewalskia tangutica (assembly GCA_029844215.1). NCBI lineage: Eukaryota > Viridiplantae > Streptophyta > Magnoliopsida > Solanales > Solanaceae > Przewalskia > Przewalskia tangutica. The sequence continues at coordinate 133,448,518 of CM056718.1, read as the reverse complement.
ACCAACAACAGTTGATGGAAAAGAAGACGTAGAAGGTGCTGAGCAGGAGGACCAACCGACCCCTTCAGAGATAGTAGAGCCTGAGACTAGAAGGTTTATTAAGGAGCGCCAGACATCAACCGGATATCCTAGTTCATAGTATATCTTGATTACTAGTTAGGGAGAGCCAGAAAGCTTTCAGGAAGTATTATCTCATGCCGACAAATACAATTAGATGAAAGCGATGGATGAAGAGATGAGCTCTTTGCAGAAGAATAATACATATCCACTGGTGAATCTTCCTAAGGGAAAGAATTCCTTGTAGAACAAGTGGCTACTCAAGCTAAAGAAGTGCGGGGACAAACTAGTGAAACACAGCTCGATTGGTCGTAAATGGCTTTGCATAGAAGAAAGGAATCGACTACGAAGATCTCTTTTCTCCTATGGCAAAGATGAGCTCTATTCGAGACATATTGGGTCTAACAGCCAGTTTAGACCTAGAGCTTGAACAAATTTACGTGAAGACGACATTTCTTCACGGTAACTTGGAGGAGGAAATTTACATGTTCCAACCAGAAGACTTTGAAGTTAAATAGGAGGAGAACAAGATCTGTAGATTGAAGAAGAGCTTGGATGGGCTGAAGCAAGCTCCACGCCAATGCTACAAGAAGTTTGATTCATTCATGGTGGATCACGGCTATGACAGAACATAAGCAGTCACTGTGTCAACGTTAGAAAATTCGCTAACAGTAACTTTATCATTTTATCGTTATATGTAGAAGATATGTTGATTGTTGGACAATATGTCAAGCTCATTGGTGACTTGAAGAAAGAGTTGGATAAGTTCTTTTGACAAGAAGCACTTAGGTGCAGCCCAATGGATTCTTGGAATGCAGATTTCTCATGACAAAAAAATGAAAATGTTGTAGTTATATCAAGAAAAGTACATTAAAAGAGTGCTAACACGTTTCAACATTGATCATGTGAAACCAGTCAGTACTCCTCTAACAAATTATTTTAAGCTGAGTAAAAAGATGTGTTACACCCCGTAGTTCCAGGGTATGTATATGAGGACGTACGTACGAGAATACGACATTAAAATTGGAAAGGGAGAAAGATGTGATTTTTCGTCGGAAAAGTTTTCGAGCTTCGTGAAGGAAAAAGGTTTATTATTGAGAATTGGATTCTCAACTTTGGTATTTAAGACTTTAAGAATTTATAAAAATTTTGGAATCTATTTTTATGGATTTGGTCACGTGGGGCCCACCCGAGGAATTTTACGTTTTGTGGGGCCACGAGGGTTACGGAATTTTTTGGACTCATGGGATGGCGACCCGTGGCACCCCCCCCCCCCCCCCCCACTTAGCCTTGGATGAAATTGCAAGGGTTAAATGGTCATTTGACCATTGTGGATGATAAGTCTTGCTAGCTTGATATTATTGACCAAGTCAACTTGCCACTTGTGTATGATCCAAGTGCTCTTCATCCTAGCCACCCATTTGTGTTAATCTTGACCCTCCGTTGTGTTATATATACCCAACTAGTGCAAGACTTGCTCTTCAACACTTAGAATTATTTCACACATTGTTGTTCTTCATTTAGGAGCTCTGCCTGGGTCCTCTCTCATAAAAAATTGTAGTTTTGTTCCATTATTCACAAGACTTAAACCCAATGTCCCTGAGAGTATTTTAAGGTTATCTCAATAGAAAGATCCCGGAAAAGTGGTGTTTTCGTATTAGTGCAAGGCGGAAACTTAAGGAGTTCTTCAACTTTGAAGTTGGAACTTGAAGATGAGTTCTTCATAGGCTTCTAAAGAGTGCTTGGAGCGGATTGGAACATAAGGAAAGGACCTAAGAATTGCTAAGGAGCGACTTTGAATCTTGGAAATTTTAAGGGCTTGTAAAAGGTATAATTCATGTCGTTTTAGTAATTAAGATTACTTATTGTTATAACTCTGGATATTAGCAAGCATGAGGTATTTAGTATGAATTTTGATAAGTGTATTGACTATTGGAACCCTAATCCGAAAACTAGCATGTTTAGCCTTAAGATTGTAATTCAAGTTGATTATTAGTATAAGTTGTCACATGTTATATAAAGAAGGAAATTGTAGTTGTTGAAGTGGTTTATGACTATATAACATGTTTGACCCAAGAACTTGGATTGGAAAAGAATTGGAAGACTTTATGTTGTAGCACCTTTTAGCCGAGAATGACATGGAAATTATTGGATTGTTTTGTATTGTTGTGGGGCGGAATTTTACACGTATTGTAAGGCGTGTAATCCCCTTTGTATTTGCTGAATTGATTTGAGCCTTAAATGTGGCGTTTGGTTATTGAATTCGGCCTTGAAAAAGGTGGCAAGGTTTGTAGAAACAAAGGAAGTGCTGCCCGATTTTCCGTAGAATTTAGTGACCTTGTACTTAGAATATTCTACGAAGAGAGCTAGAGGTTAATGGACATTTTATGACCATTATAGGTTGAAGTACTACGAGTAGCGTATTCTACTTGAATGGTGGAAAAGGCTAGCAAGGGTATAGTACTTTGGAGCATTTTGTTATTTGTCGATAATCGTCGCGAGGTATGTGAACCTCTTCCTATCTTTTCTAGCATGATTGTTTTGAACTATGTAGTACGGTAGACGTACGTGTGCTAAACGAATTTTGGTTGGTTTAAAATATAAAGTGTTATAATAGCTTTATGGGAAGTTAGTTATAACGACTTTATGTAGGTAAAAGAATGGTTTGTTGTTTTTAAAAGATAAGAGACTTGACTTATATTTGACTTGATATGAAATGTGAAGAACTTTAATTGTGTTAAAAAGTGGTGAAACCTCATTCGTGAGAAATGAGTACTTTGTCTAAAGAAAAGGAAAAGGAGTAAGTTATATTGATTTCGGAAAATGGGAATAAGTATCGAACAAGCCATTGCAGCGTTAATAAAGGAAAAAGTAACGACAATTAATTATATTAAAACAAGTAGAAACCTTCATCTGCATAGAAGCTAAGATAAGACAAAATTGTATTACACTTCCTAGATCATGGCTGCTTTAATAAGATCATTATAAACAAGTACAAATTTTCTTAAATTCCAAAGTAAGGAACTTGATTTATAAAAGAGAGAGACTTGAGGAATTGAAGTGTTTTTGGTTTAAAAAGAAGGCATGATTTTGTCTTAAATTGGTTTAAAAAGAAGGCATGGTTTTGTCTTAAATTGGTTTAAAAAGAAGGCATGGTTTTGTCTTAAATTGGTTTAAAAAGAAAGGCATGGTTTCGTCTTAAATTGGTTTAAAACATAAAGTGTTATAATAGCTTTATGGGAAGTTAGTTATAACGACTTTATGAAAACAAAAGAATGGTTTTATTATTGGATTTAAAAGGGTAACTTTGCTTTAAAAGGAGAAGTGATTTGGTTTAAAAAAGAAGGCACGGTATTGTCTTGGTTTATTCAAAAATAAGATATGGAAATTGTTTTGGTTTACTTAAAATAATAGTCACTCTATTTTGATACTACGGGTATCGTGTGACCTTTGTAAAAGAAATGGATCTTTTGAAAGAATTTAATGTACGTAGTACTTTAGGGTTAAAACCCGGATTGTTGGCATAAAATGGGAGTACTTGAGTTTATAAAAATGGTGAATCTATTTACATGTTAATGAAAGTCTAAGAGTATGTTGAACTTGCCAATGCTAGTTGTGATAGCATTTGTTGTGCAAGTATTGTATTTCTATACCACCGCGTCTCTCGATGGAGGGCCGACTGACTTGTTGTGAACTTATTTGGACGTACCGGCTGTGACGGAGGATTCCACGGGTATTCTTCCATTATGATTGATCTTGGCCATGCTTATACGATGAGGGATGCCGGGGCATGCGGCCAGGATGCGGGTTAGATGCCCGCGCATTTCATTACTCCATGGCCATGCTTATACGATGAGGGATTCCGGGGCATGCGACCATGTTATATTATTACTCCATGGGCTATCTCCCCGTGAAGACATGTACCCACGATGAGGGATGTCGGGGGACATGTATATTGTTACTCCATGGGCTAGCTCTACGAAGACCGCACTCACGATAAGGGATGCCGAGGGCACGTTATGGCCACGCTTATACGATGAGGATTCGGGGCATGCGTCGAGTATATATATATATATATATATATATATATATGTATGTATCAGATATGTGTACGATCGTGAGGTAGGATGCCACGCGTGTCACCCGGTTTTTATGTTACACCTACTACGCCTGGCAGTGATGGAGGATTCCACGCGGGAGGTATATATATATGTATTGTATATGGTACGACAGGTGAGGTAAGATGCCACAGCGCGTCACACGAGTATGATTTATGTCATAGATCACCGAAATGAAGGAATTCCACGCACGAGTGATGACTTGAGGTGTGCGAGTCCCCGACTTGACATGACCGCTTATATGTCAGGTAATCGTAGTTTGGTTATCATACATGTCTCCGCTTTATTTAGACTATTATGATTTCATTTACGTGATTTTCGTTTCCATACTGGTACTGTTATCGACCTCCTTCGGGGCTGCGCTCATGCCGCAGTAGATGTACACCGGTTGTTGATCCTCGCCATAGGATCACGTCAAAGATTTTGGGAAGCCCGCTTTCTCCGGAGGCTTATCTCGTATAGTCCCCGTCATTGTAGGTACTTGTACATCTGTGGTATGGCGGCCCCGTCCCGTCATAGTTGTGGTTACATTCTTAGAGGTCCAGAGTACTGCAAGTGTGGTTTGTAAAAGGATATAATTGTTCGGGTTTTATGTATATATACAGAAAGGTGACCGTTTTGGTTGGCCTGTTTTCTTATATTTCATTGTTTCATGTCTTTGAGTTTTTATTTCCGATGGTTTTTCTCTGATGTATTATCACTAGGGTGCCCGGTAAGGCACGATCGCGCCCGAGGTCGGGTCGTGACAAAAGTGGTATCAGAGCAGTTAATCCTCGGAAAGTGTCTACAGACCGTATCTAGTAGAGTCTTTATTATCGGCGTGTTGTGCACCACACCTATAATCAGGAGGCTGCAGGATATTTAGGATTGGTTTCTATTCTTCTTACTCTGAGATCGTGCCTTAGAGGTGTGTTGTAAGTTGGACTCCCTCTGACGTATTCTTTTGTACCAGTTATGCCTCTACGCAAGGCAACCAGAGCCCAGAAGGGCAAGGCAGCAGAGGGAGATACGAGTAGAGCACAGAGGGTTACGAGGGCACAGCCCGCCTTTACCCGAGTGGTACTCCGACGGGAGTTCGCGACGCCGTTAGCCCCAAAGAGAGTTTAGAGCAAACAGCAAGAGCTACCGAGACCATGATACCGAAGTCTCCGCCCACGACCTGTGAGCCGAGGATATGAGTTACAAGGAGATGGCCCATTACTAGCTAGGCTCAGGCTAGGAATGAGGACGACGAGTCGAGGTTCCGATAGTACCAGTAGTTCACCCTAGATCCGATAGTTTGAGACTTCGGGACTTCTTGAGTTGCAGTCCACCCGAGTTCTATGGATCACGAACTGAGGAAGATCCTCAGGAGTTTATTCGACAGCTGCAGCGGATCATGAAAGTGATCAAGGCCTCAGAGACAGAGTCGGTGGTATTGGGTTCACATCGGCTGCGTGATACTGCAATGATCGTTAGATTCACGGAACCGCCCCGGGGAGCATGCGCTTCCAGCTGGTTGGGATGAGTTCTCAGAGGCATTTCTTACACACGTCTTGCCCTTGCAGATGAGGAGAGCTTGGGCAGATAGATTTATGATGTTGAGGCAGAATGGGCGGACGGTTCGGGAATACAGTATAGAGTTTGACTCGTTGGCTCGTTATGTCCCCGCTTTAGGCGCATACGGCGATAGAGTGCACCGATATGTCACATGACTTGACGATTATCTAGCAGAGAGTTGTACAGGAGTAGCTCATCAGCCGGGCATGGACATTTCCCGTATATAGGCTTATGCACAGGGGATTGAGGAACGTAGAGACCGACGTAGGGACCAGGATCAGCATAAGAGGGCCAAGACAGCAGGGTCTTTTGGTAACTTTTGAGGCAGACAGCCTCAACAGCAGACTAGGTCAACATTTCAGCCGACACAGAGTGCTCTTTCCCAGTCTTCTAGCAGGAGGTTTGATCGCCGGGGATATTCGGGAGCAGGTCAGGGCTCCAGGGCTGCAGGGTCACAGATGTTCGAGGGTAGTAGCCAGGGGAAGCCACATTTACCTCGGTGTGGTCGCTGTAATAGATTCCTTGTTGGGGAGTGTCATACTACTTCGACCGCTTGTTATGTTTGCGGCCAACAGGGCCATTTGGCGAGAGACTGTCCGACCAGAGGTGGCACTGGTGGGATAGCACAGACTACGGGATTGGTTGTGGGTTCTTCACCTTCAATAGCTAGGCAGGATGTTCATAAACCGGCAGGCCACGGCAGAGGTCGCGGTGGAAGTTCCCAGTTTTAGCGGTCCTTTGAACCGCCTATTTGATTTTCAGGTATATCCTTAACCCTCTAGAGACTAGTATGTATTGATGATTTGATGATGTGTTAAGTATTATGTTCGGATAGCTTTGTGTTAAAATGTGATTTAGAAGCCTGGTTAGTGAAAACGGTAAGTCTGGGGATGAGAAAATTGTGAACCTTAGAATTTATAACAGTTGAGACCTTAGATGTAAGGTCGTCATGAGTAAAAGAACTGGCGGGTGATCTTTGTCAAGTACTTAGTATACGTGGAGTATTTGTGTGATAATTCCATGGGTAGTTAGAGATAGAAGTGGTAGCTTTCATGACGTGAATTAGTAAGATTGTTCCGGATCGGGGAACAAGAGAGTTTGGCACGATAGTGGGTCGGGTGGAGGACCAATTGCGGGTCAACCCATAGCCCGGAGTGTAGTGGGGTAAATTTATGGTGGTCCCGCTATGTGTGATAGGGTCACGAGGGTGCAAGGCCCAAGTTTAGGTAATCGTTGTATGAGTTCGTAGGATGCGTTCGATCTGAATCGGATCGTGAAGGCCGGGAATGGCCTTAAAGGAATGTGAGGCTAGTAAGATGACCAAGGTTGGAGGTAGTAACTCCAAGGTTTTGGAAACTGAAGCGATGACGGAAGTATGGTACGTGTACTAGAAAGAGTTCGGGTGTTCGAGAAAGGTACGACGAGTAAGGGAAGAAGTGAACATGTGTTAAGAGAAGGGAAGTGATCATTTTTGTGAATGGAAGGTGCGAAGAAAGTAACCTATAGACCAGGAGTGGGAGTTAATTGTGATGTTACACTGTAGAGGTGATTCCTCGTTGGCATGGATTGGAGTTTTGCGCATGTGTTATATTATAGCCAGGTGTGGCATAATTGGTTTTGTAAGTATAGTAGTGAAGACTATACCGGCGCGTGTATGTTTTGAGACTTAGAAGGAACATTCAGGACGAATGTTTCTAAGGGGGGGAGAATGTTACACCCCGTAGTTCCAGGGTATGTATATGAGGACGTACGTACGAGAATACGACATTAAAATTGGAAAGGGAGAAAGATGTGATTTTTCGTCGGAAAAGTTTTCGAGCTTCGTGAAGGAAAAAAGTTTATTATTGAGAATTGGATTCTCAACTTTGGTATTTAAGACTTTAAGAATTTATAAGAATTTTGGAATCTATTTTTATGGATTTGGTCATGTGGGGCCCACCCGAGGAATTTTACGTTTTGTGGGGCCCACGAGGGTTACAGAATTTTATGGACGAATGGGAGGGCGACACGTGGAACCCCCCCCCCCCACTTAGCCTTGGACGAAATTGCAAGGGTTAAATGGTCATTTGACCATTGTGTATGATAAGTCTTGCTAGCTTGATATTATTGACCAAGTCAACTTGCCACTTGTGTATGATCCAAGTGTTCTTCATCCTGGCCACCCATTTGTGTTAATCTTGACCCTCCGTTGTGTTATATATACCCAACTAGTGCAAGACTTGCTCTTCAACACTTAGAATTATTTCACACATTGTTGTTCTTCATTTAGGAGCTCTCGGGTTTGGTCCCTCTCTCACACAAAAAAATTGTAGTTTTGTTCCATTATTCACAAGACTTAAACCCAATGTCCCTAAGAGTATTGTAAGGTTATCTCAATAGAAAGATCCCGGAAAAGTGGCGTTTTCGTATTAGTCGCAAGGCGGAAACTTAAGGAGTTCTTCAACTTTGAAGTTGGAACTTGAAGATGAGTTCTTCATAGGCTTCTAAGGAGTGCTTGGAGCGGATTGGAACATAAGTAAAGGAGCTAAGAATTGCTAAGGAGAGACTTTGAATCTTGGAAATTTTAAGGGCTTGTAAAAGGTATAATTCTTGTCGTTTTAGTAATTAAGATTACTTATTGTTGTAACTCTGGATATTAGCAAGCATGAGGTATTTAGTATGAAGTTTGATAAGTGTATTGACTATTGGAACCCTAATCCGAAAACTAGCATGTTTAGCCTTAAGATTGTAATTCAAGTTGATTATTAGTATAAGTTGTCACATGTTATATAAAGAAGGAAATTGTAGTTGTTGAAGTGGTTTATGACTATATAACATGATTGACCCAAGAACTTGGATTGGAAAAGAATTGAAAGACTTTATGTTGTAGCACCTTTTAGCCGAGAATGACATGGAAATTATTGGATTGTTTTGTATTGTTGTGGGGCGGAATTTTACACGTATTGTAAGGCGTGTAATCCCCTTTGTATTTGCTGAATTGATTTGAGCCTTAAATGTGGCGTTTGGTTATTGAATTCGGCCTTGAAAAAGGTGGCAAGGTTTGTAGAAACAAAGGAAGTGTTGCCCGATTTTCCGTAGAATTTAGTGACCTTGTACTTAGAATATTCTACGAAGAGAGCTAGAGGTTAATGGACATTTTATGACCATTATAGGTTGAAGTACTACGAGTAGCGTATTCTACTTGAATGGTGGAAAAGGCTAGCAAGGGTATAGTACTTTGGAGCATTTTGCTATTTGTCGATAATCGTCGCGAGGTATGTGAACCTCTTCCTATCTTTTCTAGCATGATTGTTGTGAACTATGTAGTACGGTAGACGTACGTGTGCTAAAAGAATTTTGGTTGGTTTAAAACATAAATTGTTATAATAGCTTTATGGGAAGTTAGTTATAACGACTTTATGTAGGTAAAAGAATGGTTTGTTGTTTTTAAAAGATAAGAGACTTTACTTATATTTGACTTGATATGAAATGTGAAGAACTTTATTTGTGTTAAAAAATTGTGAAACCTCATTCGTGAGAAATGAGTACTTTGTCTAAAGAAAAGGAAAAGGAGTAAGTTATATTGATCTCGGAAAATGGGAATAAGTATCGAACAAGCCATTGCAGCGTTAATAAAGGAAAAAGTAACGACAATTAATTATATTAAAACAAGTAGAAACCTCCATCTGCATAGAAGCTAAGATAAGACAAAATTGTATTACATTTCCTAGATCATGGCTGCTTTAATAAGATCATTATAAACAAGTACAAATTTTCTTAAATTCCAAAGTAAGGAACTTGATTTATAAAAGAGAGAGACTTGAGGAATTGAAGTGTTTTTGGTTTAAAAAGAAGGCATGGTTTTGTCTTAAATTGGTTTAAAAAGAAGGCATGGTTTTGTCTTAAATTGGTTTAAAAAGAAGGCATGGTTTTGTCTTAAATTGGTTTAAAAAGAAGGCATGATTTTGTCTTAAATTGGTTTAAAAAGAAAGGCATGGTTTCGTCTTAAATTGGTTTAAAACATAAAGTGTTATAATAGCTTTATGGGAAGTTAGTTATACCGACTTTATGAAAACAAAAGAATGGTTTTATTATTGGATTTAAAAGGGTAACTTGGCTTTAAAAGGAGAAGTGATTTGGTTTAAAAAAGAAGGCACGGTATTGTCTTGGTTTATTCAAAAAGAAGGTATGGAAATTGTTTTGGTTTACTTAAAATAATAGTCACTCTATTTTGATACTATGGGTATCGTGTGACCTTTGTAAAAGAAATGGATATTTTGAAAGAATTTAATGTACGTAGTACTTTAGGGTTAAAACCCGGATTGTTGGCATAAAATGGGAGTACTTGAGTTTATATAAATGGTGAATCTATTTACATGTTAATGAAAGTCTAAGAGTATGTTGAACTTGCCTATGCTAGTTGTGATAGCCTTTGTTGTGCAAGTTTTGTATTTCTATACCACCGCGTCTCTCGATGGAGGGTGATGCGCGAAAAGATGCACACACTTAAACGCAAGTGCACGTTATCGTGACAAGTAGTATAGTCTTGATAAGACCGAATATCGTCCACAAGGATTAGGGTTCAAGTACCAACTATCTATCTTTTGGTATCTATTTGGTAAATTGATATGTGGATTTGTTGTTTATAACTAAGAATTATAGAACTATTTTAACTAATGAGTTTACTTCAGATGTGATGGGAATAGGGTTTCCATGTCTCTTCAACTATCCGCTTATGTTATTTATTAATGCAACGAACTATGGTCTTCTTCTTTCGGAGAAAGCAGGTTTACGAAATAGTTTTATACTCCCGTTAGGGTTATATAAACACTCAACCCCAGTATCGCACCTTACCTACCTTTCGGTGATAAGGATAACTCTATAGGAGGATTAAGAGCAAAAACCTAGTTAACCGTCACGCACCATGCGCAAAATTAGGGTTTTTAAGCCTCTCATTAACGCTACATAAATAATTGAGGTATTTTCATCCCCAATCCAAGAATGTCTACCCAACTTACAGCATATTCACAATCCCCTCCTTTCGGAGTCTGATTAGAAATCATATAGTGATAATTAGTTGTCAATTAATTACCAAGCATTCAATTCAATTATTGGATAAATCTCTCAAAGAAGAATAATAACCATAGACATGCATTAATTCATAACATAAGTTTCTAGTGAATCAACATGGAAAGCCCTATAAAAGAATTAGTTTCTAGCCATTGACATGACAAGAACTAATTCAATGTTCATCATAAAAACTGAAATAAAGACAAGAAAAGAAAATAAAATACTTAAGAATGAGTCTCCAAGCCAAGCATCCAAGGGTTGTGTTGTGGAATATTTACAAGATGGATTGGTGGAAGGATGGATGTAGAATGGTGAATGGTGGAATGGAGAATGAATAATTCTTCTAATGATGTAGAGTATTTATAGCCAAAGAATCCTTTAGGTGAAGGGTTAAGGATTTGTAAGTAGGAAAAGTTATTAGAATCCTTTTAGGTAAGGGTTTTAAGGTAGGAAAAGTTATCCCTTTAGGTAGGAAAAGTTATCCCTTTAGGAAGGAAAAGTTATCCCTTTAGGATTAGAAAACATGTCAAATTCGCCAAGACTTCATAATTCGCGTCGTGCATGGCCTGAAAACTCGCAACTTTCCGAAGCTTCCAAGACATTGGGCGCCATGGCTGCTGCCGCCGCAAGGCGCCAGCGCCGCTGCTCGTGACGTTTTTCCGCGATTCCATCTCGTTCTTTTTCGTCCGGACTTCGTCTCGTCTCTCTATAATTCTTTAACTTCTTAGACTTCTTTTCTTGGCCCTTTTTGTGTGCAATTTCATCTCAATTAAGCTCATTTTCTCTTCTTTTCGTCATTTCTCCATTTCTGACCGCTGTGACACAAAAGAAAGGAAAACGACCCTAATAATATACTAAACATAAACAAAGTGAGTAAAATACTAACTAAAATTGACTCAAAAAGTGTATATAAAATACACCGATCAGAGGGTCGGCTGACTTGTTGTGAACTTATTTGGGCGTACCGGCTGTGACGGAGGATTCCACGGATATGCTTCCATTATGATTGATCTTGGCCATGCTTATACGATGAGGGATGCCGGGGCATGCGGCCAGGATGCGGGTTAGATGCCCGCGCGTTTCATTACTCCATGGCCATGCTTATACGATGAGGGATTCCGGGGCATGCGACCATGTTATATTATTACTCCATGGGCTAGCTCCCCGTGAAGACATGTACCCACGATGAGGGATGCTGGGGGACATGTATATTATTACTCCATGGGCTAGCTCACGAAGACTGCGCACCTACGATGAGGATCAGGCACGTTATGGCCACGCTTATACGATGAGGATTAGGGAATGCGTAGTATATATATATATATATATATATGTATTGTATATGTGTACGCCGTGAGGTAGGATGCCATGCGTGTCACCGTTTTTATGTTACACCTACAGCGATGATGGAGGATTCCACGGGAATGAGGTATATATATATGTATTGTATATGTGTACACCGACAGTGAGGTAGTATGCCACGGGCGCGTCACATGAGTATGATTTATGTCATAGACTGCCGGCAGTGAGGAAGGAATTCCACGGGCACGAGTGATGACTTTAAGGGCGTTAGTCCCTGACTTGACATGACTGCTTATATGTTGTGTACTGTAGTTTGGTTATCATACATGTCTCCTGCTTTATATAGACTATTATGATTTCATTTACAGTATTTTCAGTTTTACATACTTGGTACCTGTTGTACTGACCTCCTTCGGGGGGCTGCGTTCATGCCGCAGGTAGAGGTACACCGGTTGTTGATCCTCGCTCATAGGATCACAATTCAAAGATTTTGGAAGCTCCGTTTCTCGGAGGCTTATCTTTGGTATAGTCCCTGTCATTGTAGGTACTTGTACATTGTGGTATGGCGGCCCGTCCGTCATAGTTTTGGTTACATTCTTAGAGGTCTGTAGTACTGTTGTGGGCAGGGTTTGTAAAAGGATATAATTGTTCGGGTTTTATGTATATATACAGAAAGGTGACCGTTTTGGTTGGCCTGTTTTCTTATATTTCATTGTTTCATGTCTTTGAGTTTTTATTTCCGCTGGTTTTTCTCTGATGTATTATCACTAGGGTGCCGGGGTAAGGCACCAGTCGCGGGCCCGAGGTCGGGTCGTGACAAGATGTGTCCAACAACAGAAAAGGAAAAGATAGCTATGGAGGCTATTCCATACTCCTCTGTAGTCAGGAGTTTGATGTATGTGATTGTGTGTACTCGGTCAGACATCGTGCACATTATTGGAGTGGTTAGTAGGTTTCTATCGAATCCTGAAAAGAAAAAGACAACTGGAAAGCCATAAAGTGGCTCTTCAGATACTCGCAAGGACGCTCCAAACTTGGCTTATGCTTCACGGGATTAGAACCAATTCTGAAAAGTTATATGGATGCAGATATGGCAGAAAATCTATATCAAGATACCTATTTTCTTTTGCGGGTGGAACTGTTTCTTGGCAGTCCAAACTGCAGAAGTGTGTCATTTGTCTACGATAGAAGCAGAGTATATTGCAGCTACGAAAGCAGGGAATGAAGAGATTCATTCAAGAACTCAGTTTGAAGCATGATCTATTGGTGGTATTCTGTGATAGTCAATGTGCTATTGACTTGAGCAAGAATTCTACTTATCATTTCCGGACAAAATATTAGTGTGAGATATCACTGTCTACACAATGTGATAGAAGAAAGACTGATGGAGTTGAAGAAGATCATACAGATAAGAATGTGACTGATCTGATGACCAAGGTGGTTCCAGAGAGAAGCTTGAGCTTTGTGTGAAGTTCGGTAGGATGAACTATATCTGAAAGGGAATGTCGTACCCTATGTGAAAAAAGAATTTTGCACTTTGATAAAAGATTGCACCGTCCAAATTAATTGGTTCAAAGTAATAGTCAAAAAGGGAATGTCGTACATTATTTTGCTTGTGAGTAGTGATGTCACTAGTGAGATCTGCATGAGCATTTATTTATCTATAAAAGAGGTTATCTTCAGCTCAATTCAAATACACCAAACAAAAGAGAGAAAAGAAGAGTGAGACATCACAGACTATTTCTAATCTGTGAGAAAAAATAGAGTGTGTGAGCAATATTATAGTGAGGTGGAAAAATTAAAAGATAGTTATTTCTCTTTTATTGTGTACACTAGTATAGAAAAGCGCTTGCATGTTAAGCGCTATGCAAGCTTGCATAGCTCGTAGATAGCGTTTAAAAAAGCGTTATGCAAGCAGGCTTCTATTTCGAAGATACTAGCTTGCATAGCGCTTTTTTAAGCGCGCAAGCTTTTTATCTTTTTTTTTTTACTTTTTATTTATTGTTTTGATACCTATTTTTTTCCAGTTTTTTCATCTAATAAATAAAATATCAAAAAGATAACAAAAATATTCAAAATATAATATAATATAATCATTCGCATAAAATATAATAATACACAGGTGTAGCAATCGTTTACATTCTCAAAGTGCAACAACCCATTGTTTAAAATGCTCCAAACTAACATCTCAAAGTTGTAGCGGCAAAGGATAGCAGCAAAACAAATAGCAATGGATGGACACTTCGAATGCCACATTTTGATCATTTTCTAATTCGACAAACTGCAGTCCTATCCAGCAGCTTCACAACTGAAATATTTAAAGTATATCATTTAGCAACTTTAATAGACATGATAAACTAAACAAAGACTCGACAGAGATAAACATACTTCCATATTCCTTAATACATGGATAATCCATTCATTTAGAAACTTATCAAACATACATAAGGCTCATATCGACTATCAGCCCCCCCCCCCCCCCAGCCAGCCCGGACATATTGACATATCAAATGTAGGTTGTAAATTAGTGAAACTTTAAATGGTCATAACTTTGTGCTCGGACATCCGTTTGATCTAATTTGTTTTTTGATTTCGCGTATTTTTTCGAGACGGAGCCATCCCAAACGGTCCAGTCGATTTCTCCAAAAACGTCCTTCTTGGCAATCAATTTCACTTTTCCCCCAAATCGTTACGTTTTTTCCCTTTTCAATGCTAAATATCTCGCGATATACAATAGATTTCAACGTTCAAATTTTGTGGTAATGTGTCCGAGAATGTCAATTTCAGTATTGGAAATTCAATTTTAAAAAAAAACTGGGCAGGTTAAATAGACCACCCAATTGTACATTGCGGATATGTGAGGCTATAGATCCCAAAGATATACCCACTCACATAAGCAGGTTAAATATACCTCAAAACAGGTTCCAAGTCAATTAGATGACTTAGTGTAGTCATGTATGATTAATTTAAGCCTAAACTGACAAGATAAGTCATTATAGCTCTTAACAGTGATTAATCTGTGACTGAACATGCTTAATAGCTCCTTAAATAATCTTAACCGTCATCATTAAACCAAACAGGTTTAGTAACCAACCGAAACAAACGTACACAGCCACTGATCTCAATTAAACAGGCTTATCAAACACACAAACACATTCATACAGATCATATTAAGTAACTTAAACAAGAAGTTAAAGATGCAATCGTGTTTACCTTCTCGGGTGGCGAACCGAATGTCGTCTCGACTCGTCGAATCCGTTCGGAGATGTTAAGGGTATGCGACTGATGAGATATGAAGCTGAGGTGTTTATCGATTTGAAGAGCTTCATTACAACGCTCAGTTCCTACAAATTAACAACTAAGCATCAGGACATCAGTTATCCATAACCCTCTTCCATAACCGAGGCGTCGTCTTGACTCGTCGAACTCGCTCAAAGATGTTTGTGTCTAGGTCACAGTAAGCATTAGTTCTCAAAGATCAGACACGCTAATATACACGAATACTAGACATCAAGAGCAAATATGATATTAATACCTAATCAACAAGAAAATAGAAGGATAAAATTCAAGAACATATCAAAGAGAGGAACTCAAACAATTAAAAATAAGAACATGAACAAGAACAGATGAACATGAAGAACACTTTATAGATGTAGATGTAGGGGTTGAATCAAAGGGTGTTGCTAGGTGCAAACTGTAGGTCTGATGAAGACGAACCTTTTGGAACCACACTTGACCCTCGAATCGACCGGAAATCAAGAACGACGATCGGAAAATATGGGGATTTTTCTATCTGAGATTGTCGACGATGTAGGTAGAATCGACGATTGTGGTTGGTATGGAAATGACGGGCTTGAAGAGACGAAACTAATGGTATAAGTCTCGTCTCCAATGGAGTCTTGTGGTGGCCTGTTACTTAGATAGCGCTTTGTAAAAGCGTTATCTAAGTTGCGTTACGCAAGCTGAAATCTGTAGTAGTGGTAGTAGTCTTTTGAGTATTTTACTTATACCTACAAGTGTAAAATTTCTTACTATAGTGATATAAGTTACTCTTCTCGGCTCGTGGGTTTTACTTATTCCGAAGGGTTTTCACATAAATTATTGGTGTCATTATTGCTTTTTCATTCTTATTGATTAACCATATATTATTATTCCGATTTTATTGCTAATATACCGTGAATACTATTCCAAAGTGCGGATATCATTTTTGGGTGAGTACGATAATTAAAATATTCAATATTTATTTTCGTTGATCATTTACATATAAGTAGAATTTACTGACCAATTTTGAATAGGTGGGTGGTCATCTATCAAAGAGTTATCCTTGGTCAGAGATCATATGATTCCTTGACTAGAAACCAAATCCAGTAGCAGACAACTAATTTGTTGAATGGATATTATTGTGGGCTGCTAACATTTTTATGGTTTAACTACGATACAGTTTTGTTACTGCGTCATCACAATCTTATCTCGTAGATTTTGACAAATTCGTTTTTGTCACGAAATTGTGGGGAAGCAAAACCGCTTTCCCTTTCAAACATGCATTATTTCATAAATATATCATGTTAGCCACTTAAGATTCATTTTTCTGCTATATCCAGAATAATTTATAGGAGTAGTGACCAAAAGGACAAAATGTAGTGCACAAGTTCGAATGTCCTGCGACAAAGGCTTTAGGTTTTTAGCAAGAGCACAGCGTGCCTAATGATCAGTAGTAAAAGCATAGCTCGTAATGTGAGAATTGGATGCAAGTAATGATATCGCGCCTCGTGGACAAATAAAGTCTTGTTTAAGTGATTGAGTAGAAGAATAGGCACGTACCTATTAAGTTGTCTTGTTCATTAATTTAGAAGGGTGTTCCAGACTTATGAAACAATTGGTTTACGTCTTCCTCTCATTCTTCCTCCTACGATTGACAGTAATGGGGCGGTTGCCTACGGATGAGCAGATAAGAGAGAACCTAATCATATTTTTATAGATATCAAGTCTTTGATCTGATGGATCTTCCTGATAGCGAATATATTTAATATATTTCACGTATATTCTGTAATTAATATTTGAGTGTAATTATGTAAAGTAAAAATCACCATTCAATTAGGATTCATATTGTACACACTATATATATATAGATATATATATATTGTATTAATGAGAAGACTACATCAAGGGAGATTAATATAATTCTACATAGTAACAAGAGTCAAACCCTAAAAACATATATTCCTATTTTCTTTCTATTATTCGCCTCTCCCTAACTATCTCGGTTGGCGGCCCCTCACCCCTAAAACCCTAAATTATTTTTTCTCTTCCTTACAAAAAATCAGCCCCCCCCCCCCTCCCTAATGGCTTCCATGGCTACTCCTCTCTCACGCTTTCTTCCTTCCCTGCCGCCACAACCCCTCCCTAATGGCTTCCATGGCTACTCCACCTCTCTCACGGCTTCTTCTTCCTTCCCAGTCGTCGCCCACAACCCCCTCCGCCCGCCCGCCACTTCCTCCTCAACTTCATATTTCCATCTGGCATTCGTCGTCACCAATATCAAGAACTTTATTCCTTTAGTTTTTTATCAAGAAGATTGTCAATATTCATCATGGGTTGAACTATTTCGCATACATGTATGTGTTTACAATGTGCTTGATCATATTGATAACTATTTCCCTCATCCTATCAAGGTCGACGAGATAACATGGCGCCGACTTGACGCTATCGTTAAGTAGTAGATTTATGGCAACATGTCTAAGAACTTTCTTCATATGATTATGAAAAAATGAGCCTCTGCTCGTGAGCTCTGAATATGATTGAAGGAAATATTTCAGAACAACAAGCACACACGTGTCATGTACCTTAAGGAACAATTCAACAACACGCGTCTTGAAAACTTTACGAACATGTCTTACTACTGCAAACAATTGAAATTGGTTGACGATCAGATATCCAATGTGGGCACTCCGATTTCTGACACTAAGATGGTGTTGCAACTAATTAATGGTTTGTCGAAGGGTGAATACGACACATTGACAATGATGATACAACAGGCTGACCCCTTGCCCAGCTTCAACAAGGCACTGTCACAATTTCTTTTGGAACAAACCAGATGTGCTAAATAGGATGAACACAATCAAAAGGCGTTGGTGATTGATACTCCAGAGACCACCACCATGCCCGCAGGCCCCGCCGACACCCAACAGCAGCGGGGAAGCCACGGCGGCAGTAGAGGAAAAGGTGGCAGAGGCAAACCCAACTCGAGTGGCCAGCCACAGCAACCCACTCGGTACCCAGTCCAGTGGGTCGGCCTAATGCCCTTGTAGCTTCCCGGAAATTAGGTCGCACCACCCTACCTGTACCCAACTACCGCGACCCACTAGCAGCAGCCTGGTTTATTGGGTCCAGGTTCATCCCCTCGGTAATTGGGCCCAACACATCATGCTTATATCATAGAGGCCCAACTGAGGTAGTCCCGGTCTGGTTTTATCACCCCGATAGAGTTGGCCCAAGCCTACAACACAATGAATTTACAACAGTTCGATGATGCTTGGTACATGGACACGGACGTCACTTTTCACCTCACTCGAAACTCTGGTAATCTTCCACGTATATTTAATTTGCACACTCCTCAATCTATTTTGGTCGAAAATGACAATTGCATTCCAATTCATGGGTATGGAAGCAGACATGTACCAACATATCACCCTCTATTTTCCCTCTGTAACGTCCTATATGCCCCTAATATCATCAATTTTTAATCTCTATTAGGAAATTTTCTATTGATAATTGTGTATCTCTTGAGTTTGACCCCTTTGATTTTTCTGTGAATGACCTACGCACGGGGATACCTCTTACGAGATGTAATAGTGTGGGGGGTCTATATCCTTTCTCATTCTCTTCCACTTCCAGCATCAACCCTCACACATCCTTTGCTGCAATCTCTCCATCCACGTGGCACAACAGACTTGGACACCCGGGAGCTCCCATTTTTAATTTTCTTAGAAGTCACAATTATATTTCATGTAATAAGGGGAATTCTTCCCTAATCTGCTTTTCTTGTCCTTTAGGTAAACATGTTAGACTTCCATTTATGTCATCGTTATGTTTTCTCCATTTGACGTTATTATGCGAATTTATGGGCATCTCCTTCCAATAAAAAACTCGGTCATAAATATTACTTGGTCTTGTTAGATGATTTTTCGTATTTTCTTTGGGTCTATCCGCTCAAATTTAAGTCTCAAGATTACTCCATATTTCTTGAATTCCGCACATATATTAAAACTCAATTTGAAAAGGATATGAAATCTTTCCAATGTGATAACGGTCATGAGTTTAATAATTCACTCTTTCATAAATTCTGTATGGATCATGGCATGGTGTTTCGATTCTTGTGTCCTCATACTTCTCCTCAAAATGGTAAAGTCAAAAGAATCATACGTACCATCAACAATATAATTCGTACCTTGCTATTTCATGTTTCTCTTCTATCAACCTTTTGGGTATATGCATTAAAATTGTTAGAATACATACTTAACATATTACCTACCAGTAACTGAAATTTTATTTCGTCGAATCCCCACATATGGTCACATACGCACTTTTGGTTGTCTTTGCTATCATAATCTCGCCTCCACGACTTCTCACAAGTTAGCACCCAGGACTATTCCTTGTATTTTCTTGGGGTTCCCACCAAACCATAGGGGATATTTATGCTTCGATCCATCCACAAACAAAGTCCTTGTCTCCCGTCACGCCATGTTTGAGGAAAATGTTTCCCTTATTCCAATATTCGTCAGTTTCACATCCCTGACTATGGATTTCTTGATAATTCGGACACTTCCCCTATCCGATAACACATGCTATATGGAAATCCTAATCCGACTCCATACCCACCACCTCTGGTAGCCCTTCTGTCGCTGCCTGCCTCCTCTGGTCAACCCAGCTTCCCCGCAAATTGCCACTACCCAGCCCCTGGTCTCGAAATCACCTGTTACCACCTGCTGCCCCACTAATGTTCTCGTCACCCCACTCACTGCTTCCGCCACAAACCCGACACCCCACTACCCATATTCCCCGCCCCCAGCACCCGCAACTCACTGCCCAGCCCCACTCATCCTTACACACCGGATGGAAACCCGCACCCAACATAGGATTTTCAAACCAAAAGTCCATTTCAATCTATCCACACAATTCATCTCACTTATACCTAAGAACCTAAAACTATCAAAACTTGACCCAAATTGGAATGTGATCATGCGTGAAGATTTGATGTGCTTACCACTCAGCGCACTTGGAATCTTGTTCTGAGACCAGATTGAGTAAATGTGATTCATTATATGTGGCTCTTTCATCACAAATGTAGTGACAATTGTGAGCTTGAACATCACAAGGTCAGACTTGTGGCAAATAGCATAGGGCAATAGGAGGATATTGATTGTGGTGAGACTTTTAGTCTGGTGGTCAAACCGGCAACCATTCGAACTGTTCTGAGCATCGCTATAGGTAAGAACTGGCCGATTCATCAACTTGCTGTGAAAAATGCATTCTTACATGGGAATTTGAAAGAAACTGTTTACATGCACCAACCGTCAGGGATTTGTACATCCTGAGGCTCCTCAGTATGTCTATCGTCTTCATAAGTCACTGTATGGTTTGAAACAGTCCCTCAGAGCTTGGTATGAGCCCTTCGTCACTTACATTATGCGAATTGGGTTTGTATGCAACAAAAGTGACCATTCACTAATTATTTTCTATCGAGGTAGTGACACTGCATAGCTTTTACTATATGTTGATGATATTTTTCTAAGTGCCTCATATGATGTGCTGAAGAATGAGATCATTACCCTGCTCAAATTGCTATGACATACTTAGGGAAATTAAGTTATTTTTTGAGAATTTATGTGACCGGATCTGCAAATGCTATGTTCCTATATCAGCGTAAGTATGCCAAGAAAATTATTTACGGGGCAAAAATGACTAACTGCAAGATCATGCCTACTCCAGTCGACTCGAAGTCGAAACTCAGTGCTCCTGATGGGGATCTGGTGCTCGATCCCTCACTTTATATGAGTCTCGCTGGTATACTTCAGTATCTTACATTCATTATGCTCGATACTTCATACGATGTTCAGCATATGTGTCTCTTTATGCATGCCCCCAGGGTGCCTCACTTTACAGCTCTTAAATGTATCATTCGATACCTTATGGGTACCCTTGATTATGGATTACACCTCTACCCATCTGCACCAATAAGGCTTATATCATATACGGACGCCAATTAAGAAGGTTGTCCGGACACACGTCGTTCCACCTCTGGCTACTGTGTGTTCCTAGGAGATACTCTTTTCTCGTGGCCTGCCAAGCAGCAAGCCACACTCTCCCGTTCGAGTACAGAAGCAGAATATAGAGGCATTGCGAACGTTGTTGCTGAGATCTGTTGGCTCTGAAACCTTCTTCTGGAGCTTCATTGTCTCTTACGTAGCCGTCTATGATTTATGGTGATAAAATATTTGCGGTCTGCTTATCTCATAATCCGGTTCAGCATCAAAGAACCAAACATATTGAGATGTATATACACTTTGTTCGTGAGAAGGTTGCTATAGGTCATGTTAAGATGTTGTATGTGCTTCTTCGTATCAGTATGCAAATATTTTCACTAAAGGGCTTTCTCGTCAGCTTTTCCTTGACTTTAGATCCAGTCTCAGCATTTACTCTTTCCGCTCAAACTGAGGGGGTGTAATAGCGAATATATTTTATATATTCCCCAATAATTAACGGGCTTCATTAGACCTGCTGTCATGTCCTGCATCAATCATATTTATTTAGCTCATTTTATAAACCACAATAGTCAAGTTAATGTTAGTCTACCTCTAGTAAAAATTCCAACAATGAGACCGTTGATGTCAAGTCGATCTCTTTAACTATGTGATAAAAAAAAAATCTGCTTTCCCTAGTGCTGGACAGTCGACTTTGTGGCACCGAAACTTCACAACAAATTATTTCATGCTTTAGTACTATTTCACCTTTTTCCCTGGCCTTTCGATTAGAGGCCAATCTAGGATATATTATTATTAGTGGATTCCAATCATGTAATCATATTATACGTATGTAACTTCGAAAAAGAAAAAGACAGAGAACTGGCAAATATAGCAAACGAAAAAATAATTTAGAACTTGTTATAGATCTGCCACTATTTTGAGCATTAAAGGGGTTGTTTGGTAGCTGAACAGTAAGTTATTCATGTATTAATTTTTGCATAATTTATATCATGTTTGGTAGCTAGTAAAGAAACATTTTATGTGTATTAATTTCTGAAAACTTATATCGCGTTTGGTAGCTAGTTAGGAAGTAAGTTATTCATGTATAAAATTAGTACAGTATTTGGTTTGCAATTTAGAAACCCGCATAACAAATACATGTATAAATTATGAGCGAATATATATATTATTTTATGCGGGGTAGAAAGTGGAATAACTAATACATGAATAAAAAGTTGAAATGACAATATTATCATTATCACTTCCCACATAAATACTTTTCTTTTCTAAAAAAATATTTTTATATAATCCTTTTAATATAATATTTTGATATTTTGTGAAAAACTGTAATATTTTAATTTTAAAAAGTATATAATATTTATTAAATTTTAATATAGCAATCCAACTTTTAAAGAAATAATTTATGCATAACTAAACCATACATTACTAATACTTGCATAACTAATACATGCATTACTAATACCTGCATAACTAATACCTACATTCCTAATACATGCATAATCCTAACCATCTATCAAACGACCCCTAATTGTTTGATCGCATACTTTACAAATACTCTTAGCGGTATATTTAATTTGTCATATTTTTCTTTTGCATGTTTTCTAAAAAAACAAGGAATATCGGTAGTTAAAGAAGTGTTGTTATGCCCTTCATTAAGAACTCAAACTTCAACCCTACTTTATTCTTTGGTTGAGAATATTCTTTATTTATTCTTGAATCTAAATTACTCTCTTGTTCCATTTAAACTACTCTATATATCTCATATTACTTATCTACTTGTCACTTTACACGTCCTTTAAGAAGTCATAAATCAAAGTATATTTTTACTATATTATCATTTTCTTTTTCCAATTAATTGCACTCTAATCAATATTGATTACTTTAAAATATAATTAAAGTTAACGGTAAAGTATCTATCTTGATTTTGCAAACAGTATTTTGGGGCGGATAGTTACAGTAATGTGGATAACTAATACAGATGGAGTATTGTTTTAGCTTTTTATGTTCATTAAGAAGAACAATAAATACAAGATATAGTTTATAAAGTTACCTCTATTTATTAGATATTTTCTTTAGATGTGAGCAATATTTAAAAAGACTATTTCTTTAATGTTAAGAATGTAATTTGTAACAATTTTCAATTTTGATCTTGAATTTCAAAAGTAACACTTTTTGGGGGACAAACGATTTAAGCTAAAGTTGGGACGGAGGGAATAATACTCTACTTTTCACCATATTAATCTCTTTCTACATTTATTAAATAAATATAAAGGTAAAAATAATAATTAATTATATCTTATTTTTTATTTTAACAACTAACTTTATCAAATATTTTTAATAAGCACGACAACTGAACATGACCGGAAGCTAATTAATGTTAGAAAAGATTGATCCAGACTTTATGAGCTAATGTTGTTTTCATATATAATAACAAAAAAGGCTGTTGTTAATTACTTGTTTTCACTTCTTTTTCTCTCGTATTTGGAAATTTCTGTTAGCCTTTGTTCTATGTTGATAGAAAATATATTAATGTTCTTCATATGTTATGTAATTATTATTTTAGTGTAATTATGTAAAGTAGTGATTCTTCTTCAATTAAGTTTGTAAATTGTAAATACCTATAAATATTGCATTATTGAGAAGCCTCCAACTAAGAGAGAATTACATTATTCTACATGGTATCAGAAGTTAAACCCTCTCTGCCCTAAAATTATACTCAGCCGCCACCCACCTCTCCTTCATTGCTTCTGGCGGCCACATGGCTTCACCCACGACGTCACACATCCTCCTCCTCCTCCCCTACTAACACATTTCATCCGACATTTGTCGTAACGAATATAAAAAAAAATTATCCCTCTAGTTCTTGACCAAGAGGATGGACAATACTCATCGTGGGTCGAATTACTTCAAATACATGTTTGTGCTTACAACGCCCTTGATCACATTGATGCCACCACCCCATGACCACCCGACGTCGACAATCCGACGTGGAAGCGGCTCGATGCTATCATCAAACAATGGATATATGACACCATATCCAAAGATCTACTTCATACTATTATGAAGACAGGTGTCTCGGCTCACAAATTATGAATACGGCTAGAGAAAATCTTTCAAGACAACAAACATACACGTGTCGTATATTTGGAAGAATAATTCACCAACACTCATCTTAAAAACTTGGATAACATAAACAACTAAAATTAGTTGTCGATCAATTGTCTAATGTTGGCACTCCGATTTCCAAAAAAATATAGTTTTACAACTTATCAATGATTTGCTGAAAGGTGAGTACGATAAACTTGCGATGATGATCCAATAAGATGATCCCCTCTGTAGCTTCAACAAGGCTCAGTCACAATTAATGTTGAAGGAGACTAGACGAACCAAACAGGACGAATATACTCCACAACCATTGGCGGTTGTCATAACGCCAACCGCCAACACACCCACTAGTCCTCCGCAACCTACAGACCACCAACCTCAACGTGGTGGCTGAGAATGCGGAAGGGGATGCGTCCACGAAAAGCAAGGTGGCTGCAAGGTCCACTTCTCTATGTCCAAGCAGCATGCCTATGGCCCCACAACCCCTACCGATTTGAGTCAAGCTAACAGCACTATGAATCACCAGCAGCCCGACGACGCACGGTACATAGATACAGGTGCCACATCCCACCTCGCTCTCGACTCTGGTAATCTCCCTCGCCTATTCAATTTGAATAATCCTCAATTTATTTTGGTCGACAATGGCAATCGCATTTCAATTCACGGCTTTGGCACCACTCAAACACAACCATTTCACCCAATCTTTATCCTAAAAATGTCCTATATGCTTCTAACATCATTAAAAACTTAATCTCTATTAGAAAGTTTGCTAGTGACAACATTGTATCTATTGAGTTTGATCCTTTTTGTTTTTCTATAAAGAATCTGTGTACGGGGACAACTCTTACGAGATGCAATAGTCTGGGGGATCTATATTCTTTCTCATTCAATTCCGCTGCAAGTGTCAATCCACCAACCTCTATAATTGTCATCTCTAGATCCACTTGGCACAATAGACTCGGACACCCGGGAGCAGTGATTTTTAATTTTCTTAGAAGTTAGAATTTCATTAAATGTAATAACGACAAATTTACCCCCACTTGCCTCTATTATATTTTAGGAAAGCATGTTATACTTCATTTTCAATCTTCATTAAGTGTAATATTTTCTCCTTTTGATATTATTCATGCGGATTTATGGTCATCTCTCATTACTAGCAAACTGGGTCATAAATATTATTTGGTGTTTTGGATGATTTCTCACTTTCTTTGGGTGTATCCTCCAAAATATAAATCTCAAGTTTACATAATCTTTCTTGAATTTCAAGCATATGTTAAAACCCAATTTTAAAAGACCATCAAACTTTTCAATATCACAGCCATGAGTTTGACAGCCTTCCCTTTCATAAATTTTGTGCGGACCACGGCATGATGTTTTGATTTTCTTGCCCCCATATTACCTCTCCTCAAAATGGTAAAGCCGAAAGAATCCTACGCACCATCAATAATAAAATCTGCATTATGCTTCCATCCCCCATTATTTTTAGGGCAACAAACGAGAGCTGATTGTGGTGAGACATTCAGTCCATTGGTTAAATCAACCACTATTCCCACTGTTTTGAGCATAGCTATGGGAAATAACTGGCCGATTCATCAACTTGATGTGAAAATGCGTTCTTACATAGGAATTTGAAAGAAATCGTATATATGCATCAGTCGTCTGGCTTTGTGCATCCAGAGGCTCCTCGGTATGTCTGTCGTCTTCGAAAGTCACTCTATGGCTTAAAACAAGCCATCAAGGTTTGGTATGAGTTATTTTTCACTTTCATCATGCAGATCGGGTTCGTGTACAGCAAAAGTGATAATTCACTTTTTATTTTTCATCGAGATAATGACACTACATACATTTTGCTCTATATGGATGATATTGTTCTGACTGCCTCGTCTGATGTGCTGAAACAAGACATCATTACCCTACTCAACTATGAATTTGATATGACAGACTCGGGTAAGTTGAGTTATTTTTTTAGGATTTCAGTGACCAGATCCGAAAATGCAATGTTCTTTTGTCAGCGTAGCAATGCCAAAGAAATTGTTATAGGGCTAAAATGGCAAACTGCAAGATCATGCCCACTCCAGTTGACTCGAAGTTGAAACTTAGTGTCGATGACGGGGATCGGGTGCTCGATCCTTCTTTTTATAGGAGTCTTGCTGGTGCACTTCAGTATCTTACCTTCACTAGGCCTGATATTGCCTATGTCATTTAGCATGTGTGTTTGTTCATGCATGCTCCTAGGGAGCCTCACTTTACCGCTCTTAAAGGTATCATTCGGTACGTTAATGTGTTTGTTCATCCGATGCTTGTTGCGCAACGGCTTTCTTGCCTTATTATATTATGGGAGTACAATGTTTATGGATAGTATGTTGCATGATCTACTTCCAGCTACTGTGTATTTTTTGGTGATAATCTCATCTCGTGGTCTGCCAAACGGTAAGGCACACTTTTCTGTTCGAATGTAGAAGCAGAATATAGAGGCATTGCGATCGTTGTTGTCGAGATATATTGGCTCAGAAACCTTCTTGTAGAGATTCATTGTTCCTTACGTAAGGTATCTCTTGTCTACTATGATAACATATCTGTTGTTTACTTGTCTCATAGTCCGGTTCAGCATCAGCGAACCAAATATATTGAAATGGATTTTCATTTTGTTCCTGAGAAGGTTGTCATAGGCCATGTTCGGGTGTTACATGTTCCTTCTTTCTATCAGTACGCATATATTTTTACTAAGGGACTTCATCTGCAGTTATTCCTTGACTTCAGATCCAGTCTCAGCGTCCGACCTCCTCCCACTCCGACTGAGGGGTTGTGATAGAGAATATATTAATATTCTTTATATATTCTACAATTATTATTTTAGTGTAATTATGTAAAGTCGATATCCTTCTCAATTAGGTTTGTAAATTATAAACACTTATAAATATTGCATTAATGAAAAACCTCCAATCAAAGGAGAATTACACTATTCTACATATGTGATGACTATGTTAATGGTTAACACTAGAGAGTATCCATACATCTCACAGGTTCTAGAATCACAATTTCCCTGTTACATTAATTAATTAAACCTACCAGGTTCTGGAATCACAATTTCCCTGTTACACTAATTAATTAAACCTATTCTGAAAGTTATTTATTACTAAAAACAGAGTTTTTTTTCATCGACATTCAGTGGAAAATTTATACTATAAAACAGATTTTTTCACCTTATTTTTATCGAATCAACTCACTGAAAAAACGCATGGTGGAAAACGACTTCCCATTGAAATTAGGATGCGTATCGGTGATTCGGTTCGGGTTTGAAAGTTATCGGTTAAACTTATTGGTTATCGATTTGTAGACATGTTAAATCGTTAAGGAACCGTTAAGATATCGATTACTGGGTTACTGGGTTAAAGAACCGTTCAATTTGAAACGCTAGGAAACTTCTTAATTTTTTCGTGTGAAACACTACTATTTATGTTTTTTCCATCGCCTTTGGAAATAGCCACTTCCAGTGAAAAATTCAATGCAAAAATAAAGATTTTTTAGTAGTGTATATCAATCTATATTATGTAATTGTATAGTCTATAGATATAGCCGTTGTATTTTCTTATTTTTAAGTATTTCTTAATATTAGTATCATTTATTTGGTGAAAGGTGCCTTATGTTCGAAATGCTAGACTTACAAAAACATCTATATTTTTTATGTTATAACTACTAACGAGAATTTGTTACTATAATATCATATTTAATATGAATACCGGAAAATAGTCAAAGGAAACCTAGGATACTGGTATTTTCTTATTTCCTATGTTCTCTCGAAATCAAATCTACATAAAATCAAACGGAACCTTGTGCAGCCAGGGGTATAGTTATGTATAACTAGAGGTTCAATTGAATGATATTCATCTGAAAATTATATTGCATATAAAGGGTAAAACAATTTTATATATATATAAATTATTGTATTTCCTTTAACATAAGAGAATATTATAGTGTTGTGGAAAAATAGATTCAGAAATTTGCTTCAAATTAATCTCAAGTATTGTGAGTACAACAATTACAACAATGGGATGAACGGGAATGTAAGTAACTATTACAAATATTATAATCTTGAAATAAGAACAAAACAAGAGGTTTGCTGAGTCTAGTGATATTCACTCTGTCCTTAAGATAATATTACCCCGTATAAATCTTTTTACGGTGATTGGCAACATGTCTCCCAAGATAAAATAGCAACGAACAAGTGAGCAAAGAAAACTCAAATGTTTACTAAAAAGAAGAACATTTTGAGTGTGTGAGAGATTGCTTAGAGAGGAAGAAGTACTTAGAAATTTCTGATTACAAGTGTGTTATCCAATTAAGCCAAAGACCTCAATTTATAGTGTAAGAAAGATGACCTCTCATCTAGCCAACTAATGACATTCAATAGTCATGTAGTGATACTTATTGAGAGGTTTCAATCAGTCAAATAATGGTTGAATTCATGTGCCAAGTAATGGAGAAACAATGCCCCAAACCAACCCAAAAGTCAGAAACTTTTCAGCTTCCCGTCGACCATTCTGCCTCCGAAGCGTCGCGGCTCTGCCTGGGAGGCGCCGCGACACCTGAGCTCTAGTAACCAAACAACACTTAAGCACCGCGGCTCTTGGCTGGAGGCGTCGCAACGCTCCGACACCGCGGCTCCGACGGTGCTGCGCCGCGGCCCTTCGCGGCTCAGCGGCGATTTCTGACTAGTTACATCTTTTCATACATCGTATATTTTTTCCTTCATTTAGCAATATGACACACTCGTCATTTGTCCAACAACCGTCTATCATTTCATGTCTCAGATATTTTATTTACATACTAATATCTCTTTCACTAAGGAAATTTACGATCTTTGGTACAATATGTGCACATGTGTGGAAATGACATTTCCGATGTGCGGGGCCCCAATTGTTTGAGTCATAAATAATAGGATAAACTTTATTTCACGTTAATAAATTTCCAACAATCCCCTCGTGAAAGAGATTTTGGCGCACTCACATGGTACCTTTCTAACAATATTTTGGCGGATCGATGTTGCATCTGGATAGGTAGTTGTGGATTTGAACCTTCTATAGTAGAATATCATAGGATTTACTTACTTCGCGGTGAATGTGATATCTTGAACCGTCAGTGTTTAATGTAAGTCAAGACAATGGTACCAACACAACAATTTTCCTTACTCTGTACTTCTTTAATGTTTTATCTGTTGTGGTCGTGGACACGTCTTAGATTCTTAAGTGCGTTCATTTGAGGAGACATGTCCTCGCACTTAAATAGGTGGTCTCCTACAAGGTATCCTGCTATACCCTACTTCACAAGTATTAGAAACCATTAAAAGTTTCCCCAAACCTAACCTCAACCATTGAGGATCATTAAAGGTTTTGGAAACTTAACCTTTACCCACTCTGCAGATATCACTTAATTTCTATCATGGGAACGACCTTGGATTCATGTTTCTTTACAAAATCATTATCTTAAGTGCTCTTGCTTCCACCGAAGCGCTCAACTGAACCTTTACGATTTAGTTTTCCCATTGAACCTAATTCCTGGGATCTCCAGTCAGTAAGGTTGGATATCCACCGTATCGGTTCTTATTGATTGTGTTTTAAGCTCATTCTCCTAGACAGACAGAACATCTAATCTCTAGGTATTCCCTTTGTCAAAGGGTATGCTATATTTTTCTTTGATTTTATATAATCAAGAGAAATAATACTCATGGTGATCAGCTGCCTAACGGTCTTATGTCTCCGTCGGATATGACGAGATTTGTCGTTGTACATAGAACTTCATGTCCTTTCTAGAGCCGACTGGTTGTTGCAATGGATCATTACAGAAGGTACGGGTTTATCCCAACAAGGGATATC
Organism: Przewalskia tangutica; assembly: GCA_029844215.1. Classification (NCBI taxonomy): domain Eukaryota; kingdom Viridiplantae; phylum Streptophyta; class Magnoliopsida; order Solanales; family Solanaceae; genus Przewalskia; species Przewalskia tangutica. The sequence goes on along the minus strand of CM056718.1, from coordinate 133,418,212 downwards.
CTCTAAGAAGTCATGAAGCCACTCAGTTTCTTTTCCTGTTTTGTCTAAAGCAATGAACTCTGATTCCATCGTGGATCGGGCGATGCAAGTTTGCTTAGAGGATTTCCAAGACACAACCCCACCACCAATTGTAAATATATACCCACTGGTGGACTTGGTGTTCTCTATATCAGATATCCAGTTTGCATCACTGTACCCCTCTAGTACAGCTGGATATCTCGAATAGTGCAACCCATAATATTGAGTGTATTTTAGGTATCGTAGTACCCGACTCAACATTTTCCAGTGATCATCACTTGGATTACGGGTGAACCTAGACAACTTGTTGACTGCATAAGCGATATCAGGTCGAGTACAGTTTGTGATATACATCAAACTACCAATCACCTGCGCATATCGCTCCTGGCATACGGGCGCACAACGATTTTTATCAATTTTTTTATTTATATCCAGTGGTGACGTTATCGACGAACTATCGAACATCTCAGATTTTCTCAATACATCCTCAATGTAGTGAGACTGAGATAAGACCAATCCGCCAGATGTCTTAGAGATCTTGATCCCTAATATGATATCTGCAATACCCATATATTTCATGTCAAAACATTATTTCAACATGGTTTTAGTCTCTAGGATCAACCCAGGACTACTCTTTGGGATCAACATGTCATCTACGTAAAGGCATATCATGATGAATGAGTCGACATTTCCTTTCTTACACATTTATGACACTCATTAATGGTGAACTCTTTCGATAGTAGAGTACTATTAAATTTCTTGTGACATTGCTTCGGGGCCTGCTTCAGTCCGTACAGATATTTAACAAGCCGACAACATTTATTCTCTTGTCCTGGAACCACATACCCCTCGGGTTAGTCCATATATATTTCTTCTTCCAAATTACCATTTAGGAAGTCTGTCTTGACATCTATTTAATATATCTCAAGATCCCGCAATGCAATGATCGCAATGAATACTCGTATGGATGTCATTCTAGACACTGGGGAGTACGTGTCAAAGTAATCAAGGCCCTCCTTTTGTCGATATCCCTTGACTACCAACCTAACTTTGTACTTGTCTATAGAGCCATATGCTTTTAACTTCCATTTGAGTATCCATTTACAAGACAACAGTTTGTTTCCTGGAGGAAGATCAACCAACTCTTAAGTATGGTTATGCAGAATAGAGTTTCTCTCACTCTCTATAGCTTCTTTCCAGAGCGGTGGTTCTAGAGTTGACAATGCTTCAGCAATTATCTGTGGTTTATCATGAACCATGTAAGCTACAAAGTCTGGATCGAAGGACTTATCTGTCCTGGCCGTTTTGCTTCGTCTTGGTTTTGTATCTGGAACCTCCATGTCCTGAGAATCTGGAACACTAGATTTCGGATAATCAGCCACTTCGGAGTCCACTAGATCTGAACTGCCTAGATCTGGGCAGTTAATGACTCCTGGATCCTGAGATCTTTGTTCATAACTTTATTTGCGAGAGGTTATGTCTTTTTCCTTTCTAGTAAATGAGTCTTCAAAGAAATTGGCATTCATTTATTTCATGATTGTACCCACATGGATGTCTGGCACATCTGACTTATGCACTAAGAAGTGATAAGTATTACTGTTGTTTGCATATTCGATGAATATGTAATCTACAGACTTAGGCCTAATCTTGACCTGCTTTAGCTTAGGTACTTCAACCTTTGTCAGACAATCCCACACCTTCAAGTATTTGTAGGTGGGTTTCTTTCCTTTCCATAACTCGTATGGAGTGTCGCGCCCATTTTTGACCTCGGGGTCTGAACGGTATCCGCAACGTTGCTCTTTGGCGCGGTTCCCTGGATGGAGCAATAATGCTGATTTTAAGAAGTCGCCACCTAATTAGTTAAGTGAATTAGGACACTTGATTTATTGCAATAAAAATACTGCAATTAATCTCAATTTAATGGTCTGCGAAATTAATGAGATTCTGGATCAGGGTTCTTTATTATCCTAAAGGGAAGGGGTTAGGCATCCTTTAAGATCCGCTAACTTGCGTTTATCCGTTCAAACCTATGTTAATTATTTATTTCCTTTTTATTCTACATATTCTAAGCAACTTTCATAATTTACAATTACAATGGAATGCAATACAGAATAATAAAGCTAAAATCGAATAAAACTTCGGGACATCTTTTAGTCTTTTTTAGGACTTCTGCACGAGATGATCTCCGGGTACCTGCATAAACACTTAGTAAAAGTGTTAGTAATAGAATAAATAATTTTAAAGTAATGACAAGAATTAATAAGTAAAGCCAAAAATAAATCCGTCTTTTGTACAGAGGAGGCCTTGGAAATCAGACGGAGATTCCTTCATCGGCAAATATTGCTAGAAACAATAAAATAAATAAAACCTTCAGATCCGCGCCAAAACAACAATAGTTTTAAACACGGAGGGCTCAGATATATAAAAATAAAGTGGGACATCCTAAACAAGTCCGGCTGCGAAAATTCACCTCGTCAGCGCATGTTGGTTATCCGGTGTAAGTGGAATAAATCATCATTGCCCAGAAAGCTTCATTTATTTTATTTTCCGTCTTTGCAACTGTGGAGGCCTAAAAAATCGACGGATAACTTTTTCATTGGCCAATCGAGTGTAGTACCTTGTTCATTATCAGTTAACCAGCAAAACAAATGTCAAAATCAGTAGCAAGATGACCAAAAATCAGTCCGGTAAAATAACCAAAAATCAATAGCAAAATGGCCGAAAATTAGTCCAAAGTCAGTAGCAACATAGCCGAAAATCAGTAGCAAAACAACCAAAAAAAATCAGTCCAGCAACAATGACCAAAATCAGTCCAGCAACATGGCCAAAAATTAGTAGCAAATAGCCAAAAATCAGTAGCAACAATGCCGAAAATTAGTAGCAAAAAAGGGCCGAAAATCAGTAGCAAATAGCCAAAAATCAGTAGCAAAATAGCCAAAAAAATCAGTAACAAGATAGCCCAAAAAATCAGTCTCAGAACATGGCCAAAATCAGCCAATAATCATGGCAAAAATCAGTAGTCAAATAGCCAAAAATAAGCAGTCAAATTGCCAAAAATAAGTAACAAAATAGCCCAAAAATCAGTCCAACAACATGGCCAAAATCAGCCAACAAACCGAAAATATGCGGAAAAAAATAGTGATGGTGGTTAGATGTTGGGTTCGATGGCAAAGCAGTGGAGGGTGGTGTCATTGTGGTTCGTGGTCGACGGTGGGATTGGGGTTCGGCGATGGTGAAGGGTCCGGCGACTGGAGTTCGTGGTTCGCCGAAGTCGCGAGAGAGAGGTAAGGGTTCGCGGCTGCTGGAGAAAAATGAAAGATTTTTCTTTAGGTTAGAAAGGGGTATGTGCGGCTGAAGGGTTTTTTGTGTTCGCCGGAGCTCGAAGCTCCGGCGAAGGGTGGCGGCGGACGAAAAGGGATGAAGGGGAGGGGTTTAAAAAATAAAAAAAGAGGAGTCTAGAAGGGGTGTGCGACTGAGGTTGGTGGGGGTGACGGGGCAAAAGTGGTGGTGGTTGTGTGTGGTTCGCCGGAGGTCCGGCGACGACGGGAGACGGGGTGTGGGGGTGAGCTGCGGCCGGTCCAAATTAGAATGGGGATAGTGTTTTATTTATAGGGTAGATATTTAGGTTTAGGGTTTGGTATTTTTGGGGGGAAATAGATGAAAGGTGTATTGGGCCTCATTTTTTGGGCCTCAATTTAGGCATCGATTTTTGGCGGACTATACTAATCCGGATTGTGTCTCGGATTGGGCTGGTTTGATAAAAATGCAAAACGGATTAATTATTTAAAAGAAAAAATTATTTAAAGGTACAAAATTATCAAAAATAAAAATGTCGACGCTATAATAATAAAATGCAATATTTAAGAAATATTTAATGTCTAATTAAAAGTAAAAACTCGGTGCCAATTTACAAAAAAAAAAAACAACAACATAGAATGTTAGGTAAAAATATACAAAAATGCCAAAAAAATGTGATTAAAATGCGGTATCCTAAAACACTTAAAATTGCAAGAAATATCTAAAGATGGGTCAAAATTGGGTGTCAACAGCTTGTCCCTCTTTGACCGAAGACGATGAAAGAGTTTTCGGACAAAGACGTTGACTTGTAGTCAATTTTGTCTCTATCGTCAGAATTAAAACAAAGATCAAGAAAAAGAATGGGCAAAAGCTGATGCAAATTCAAAATTTTGTCTCAATGTCGAACTATGATGACACTGGGTCGCTGTGATGCCAAAATAAAAGACAAAACTGATGCGGATTTAAAATTTGTCCCAGTGTCGAATTATGAGGACACTGGGTTGCTGCGATGCTAGAAAATTAAAGCAGGTAGACGCCGATTCAAAATTGTCCCAGTGTCGAATCATGATGACACTGGGCTGCTGTGATGCTGCAAAATTAAAGACAATGCCGACACAAATTCAAAATGTATCCCAGTGTCGAATTATGATTGACACTGGGTTGCAGGTGATGTGGTGCTGGAAAAGACATGGTGTTTGTAGATGTTGATGGCGTCATTGCAAGGACGTGATGCAGATGCTCGTCGTTGAATAGACGAAACATAGATGAAGTCGTTGCATGAGCTTACATGAAATGGCGTCGTTGCGTAGACGCGATGCAGATGCTCGTCGTTGCATAGACGAAACACAGATGAAGTCATTGCATGGGCTTACATGAAATGGCGTCGTTGCATAGACGCGATGCAGATGCTCGTCGTTGCATAGACGAAACACAGATGAAGTCGTTGCATAGACTTACATGAAATGGCGTCGTTGTATAGACGTGATGCAGATGTTTGTCGTTGCATAGACGAAACACAGATGAAGTTGTTGCATAGGCTTACATGAGATGACGTCGTTGCATAGACGCGATGCAGATGCTCGTCGTTGCATAGACGAAACATAGATGAAGTCGTTGCATAGACTTACATAAAATGGCGTCGATGCATAGACGCGATGCAGATGCTCGTCGTTGCATAGACGAAACATAGATGAAGCTGTTGCATAGGCTTACATGAAATGGCGTCGTTGCATAGACGCGATGCAGATGCTCGTCGTTGCATAGACGAAACATATATGAAGCTATTGCATAGGCTTACATGAAATGGCGTCGTTGCATAGACGTGATGCAGATGCTCGTCGTTGCATAGACGAAACATAGATGAAGTTGTTGCATAGGCTTACAATGAAATGGTGTCGTTTTATGGACGTACCTGTTTTGTGACTCGCCTGGGTTGAGATAACGTTATTGCATAGACGTTGTGCGTTTGTAACCCGCATGGGCTTATTGTTGTCCTCCCGCCTTTGCTGATATGAATATCCTGCTCTCAAAGAAAACTTGTGAGTTTTAGGAAATGAGTGGTTGATTCGCGTCGACTTTATAGCCTTGTCTCTTGACACTTGCATGCTCAGACTTAAGCAAAAGGTTAGTGCATAATTGTTAAGGCAGAAATGATAACGCATGAATTTATAAGCAATGTAATTGTATGAGTAGAAATGTTATCCTGTAAAACGTGATGGCGGTTATATTGATGTGATGCTGCAAATGCTGAGGTTTCATCTTTGCACGAACGTGTTGAATGTTGTGAATGTTTGATGAATGTTGCGAGTGCTGATCACGATCTGCATGCGGGCTTCTGGATCCGCGAACGCTTCTTTGAATACTCTGCGGGCTTCTTTGGACGTGAATGCTTCTTTGAATCCGCGATTGCTGATGTAGTGTCTTCACGGACTTGTTGGATGATGTGAATGCTTGTTGAATGTTGTGATTGCTGATGTAGTCTCTGCACGGACTTGCAGGATGCTGTGAATGCTTGTTGAATGCTCCGCGCGGGCTTGCTGGATGCTGTGAATGCTTGCTGAATGTTGCGATTGCTGATTGTTTTTGGAATCCTTATTATGATCTCTTCACGGTGCATTTCCCAAAATTGTCCCAGTTTTCGTTATGCGTGGCGCGTGGGCAAGACTTAACTCTGGCGGAAATTGCTCATATCTCTTTTCGGAATAATCAAACGCATTCTATCGCATGCGAGCCAATGGGAATATTTCTAATGGTGTGACCGAAGCCGATTTAGGCCGCCTACGTATCCCGCTGAGGGAATCAGGTCAAGACGTAGTTCGTGATGCAAAAAATGATTGTACAATTTTTTAAAAATAAGACCGAAGCCAATGTGACCGCCTACGTATCCCGCTGAGGGAATCATGTCAAGACGTAGTTCGTGATGCAAAAATGATTGTACAATTTTCAAAAAATGAGACCGAAGCCAATGTGGTCGCCTACGTATCCCGCTGAGGGAATCAGGTCAAGATGTAGTTCGTGATGCAAAAAATGAGAATTTTATATATGTATTTTTTGTTGTTTTTTTTTTCTGAAAAAGTGGAAAGACAGCATCACGTTCTGACTTCAGCTGATACCAACAATTAGTATTGTGCTTAGGAATTCCGTTATTCACTTCCAGTCTAACCGAGACTGACTTCTGGGTAATTCCAATAGTTTCAAATGGTACCTCAGACATCTAAGTATCGACACACTTGCTTGCGGCCAAGGTTTCGAACTACACGTAATCTCACGTTTCAAATGCCCTCACTGAAGAAAGTCCCATTTTCTCACATATATTCCAGTATTTTGAATTTTGGGACGTTTAAAGAAGTACGCTCATACTCAAAAGGATGTTCAATGCATGCAATTGTGATACCATAGGCTTGGTCATCATGTAAGTATCCACTAATGTGAGAACCCTTAGTATAAGATCATGTAGGGCTTGTCACGGGCTTGTAATGTAGGTTTGGGGGAAGGGATGAATATCATTTGGGTAAAAAGTGACTAATCCTTCCTCGAGCGTTGGACTACGTCCCTGCTTGATATTTGTGTGCTTTAATGCTGACCTGCTTTCTTTTTGTCCCAGTTTTTCTGTACTGACTTCTTTTTGAATCTTTCGTTTGCAGCCCGCTCTTTCCAAAGTTATTCTCTCATTTTTATTCTTTTTTTTATATAATGATGGGGCTTTTGATTTCTTCTTTTTGTGAAGTCGTCATTTGTGTTTTTTTTCCCTTTTGGGACTTTGACAATTTTTGTCTTTGCAAATTTCGACGCAGAATTTTGTCAGCCACTTGCACATTTCTAAAGCGCTCAAGGAGGTCGGGCCAAGAGAGGGATAGTGCGTACGCACTCAGAAAGGGTATAGGTGTAATATGCGGTTGTCAAAAGAATAGGCTTTAGGCTCAAAGGGGTGTACTACGGATAATGTTATTTGGTAGGCTGAAAAAGCTCAAACGGGTCAAAGAAAACCTACGATCATTTCCTACACCGAGTGTTACTCAAGATTTCGCCTCAACAAACATTCAGGCCAAGTTCTAGATCACAATGTAGTGCAATTGAACTTATTCTAAAACTCACCACACAATGCACATGAAACGATGAGGTTGGTTTCGTTCTTATCTTAAAAGCATGCAAGAATGTTATTACAGGTGTGCGTGAGAGGTACCAAAAGAATCTATGGTTTACCACGAAGTCAACCCATATTGATTATTACTCGTTCTTTCATATGCACACTCTTAACTGTGTTGGTATCAACCAAGTCAAACAATGATACTTAAAAAAATATTTTTGTATTTTTGGATAACATTTTTTTTGTATTTATGAACAAAATATATATTTTTGTATTTTTTGAATAAAGGGTACCGAACCCGAGATCTCATCTTTGACGAGAATCAGGTGTGCGTAGTTCGTTCAGATATGTTATAAAACGTATGCTTTAAAAAGAATCCATTCATGAAAGAAATGCAAAAGTAAAAGATGTGCAAGACAATTGTTCAATATAAGACTAATGCAAAGTAAAATGAATGTAATGAAAAAATGAATGACTGTGATAGAATGAATGTATGTGATAGAATGATTGAAATGCAATAATGAATGTCCGTGATTGAATAAATGCAATGAATGGGTGAACCAAATATGTCCCCCTCTTGCTTTTTCTTTTTTTTTTATGTGGTGGTGTCGAACCCAAGATGAGTTGCCTACGTATCACACCGTATGGTGAGAATCAGACACGCGTAGTTCGGGATGATTATGTTGTAAAATGCATGATAAAGAATTATGTAATCAACACTAGATATATCAATTGAATTTGCAAATATGTATAAAAATACAAAATATAGGACCCAGAGCGATGTTTCGTTGAATCTGGTATAAGCTGACTTTCTTTCCGTCAACACTAGATATTTCTTCTTTTTTTTTATTTTCTTCCGGCCACCCTCGACAATTTGCGAGGACGATCTTCCTGCAAAAATATGACAAATGGGTGAGAGTAGGCAAGCCACAAAAATAATAAAATGTAAGGGCGTGGCAATATAGTCAAAGACTCCCCTGCTTGGTTCGACCGGACTAGTGGTTGATGTTTCACAAAGTCCAAACCGCGTTGTTCAAGAGAGATTTACGCAGTAGAAGCCCTGATTGCAATGTGACAACAAAAAGTACAAAAATGCAAATGCTCGTGGCCGGAGTTATAAGCACATGACATGATATGTACAGAGTTGAAAGAATAAATATTACTTTAAATACTATGTGCAAATTTGCTAGAGACAAACAATAGTGATAAAAAAGCATGTGAATCAAGCGTGTGTCCTAATATGCAAAGGACCTCTCTTATGCCAGAGGTAGGCCTAAACGTCAAATATGCGAGATTATGATAAAGAGGTTCAAGCCGTTAAACTGCAATGTTTTGCTGGAAATGGCGACCAAATGACGGTGCACGTTTTCCAATTTTGATGTGTCATGACCAGGCTTGGATCTGTCTATCATTGTCACGCTACACATATATGCTTATTGGTCGTTGGGTTGTGAAACCCGTCGACAATTTGGTGGATTCTCTAATTGTGGAGACGATACCAAGGTCCGATCCACCTAAGATGTATGCATGCATGACTTAAAAAATAAAGGGTGGTATAGCTCTATCTTAAGCTTTCTAGATTTGGCTTACTAGACGCAAGGTTCCCAAGCGGACAACTCGAGTGAGAAGGCGACGCGGCCACCGGTTGGACCGGACACTCCACGTATACTACCGACTCTCCTAGATTTGGGTTTTGAAGAAAGAATTTTGTTGATGCACCAAGCGCACCTCGCGTGTAGTGTGTGATTATGTGAATTTTCTGGAGTGGAAGGAGTATGAGCGGAATGTCAGTTTAAGGAAAGCAGTAAAAGCAAATAGCAATTAAACAGTTAAACATACAAAATTAAAGCAAGCAATTTTAAGGTATTCAAAACAAATAAAAACAAATAATGCCAAGCAATAATAAACCTAGGTTTGCTATGGTCAAGAACCTGATTATCCCCAGTGGAGTCGCCATGTTGTCGCGCCCGTTTTTAACCTCGGGGTCTGAACGGTATCCGCAACGTTGCTCTTTGGCACGGTTCCCTGGATGGAGCAATAATGCTGATTTTGAGGAGTCGCCACCTAATTAGTTAAGTGAATTAGGACACTTGATTTATTGCAATAAAAATACTGCAATTAATCTCCATTTAATGGTCTGTGAAATTAATGAGATTCTGGATCAGGGTTCTTTATTATACTAAAGGGAAGGGGTTATGCATCCTTTAAGATCCGCTAACTTGCGGTTATCCGTTCAAACCTAGGTTAATTATTTATTGTCTTTTTATTCTACATATTCTAAGCAACTTTCATAATTTACAATTACAATGGAATGCAATACAGAATAATAAAGCTAAAATCGAATAAAACTTCGGGACATCTTTTAGTCTTTTTTAGGACTTCTGCACAAGATGATCTCCGGGTACATGCATAAACACTTAGTAAAAGTGTTAGTAATAGAATAAATAATTTTAAAGTAATGACAAGAATTAATAAGTAAAGCCAAAAATAAATCCGTCTTTTGTACAGAGGAGGCCTTGGAAATCAGACGGAGATTCCTTCATCGGCAAATATTGCTAGAAACAATAAAATAAATAAAACCTTCAGATCCGCGCCAAAACAACAATAGTTTTAAACACGGAGGGCTCAGATATATAAAAATAAAGTGGGACATCCTAAACAAGTCCGGCTGCGAAAATTCACCTCGCCAGCGCATGTTGGTTATCCGATGTAAGTGGAAGAAATCATCATTGCCCGGAAAGCTTCATTTATTTTATTTTTCGTCTTTGCAACTGTGGAGGCCTCAAAAATCGACGGATAACTTTTTCATTGGCCAATCAAGTGTAGTACATTGTTCATTATCAGTTAACCAGCAAAACAAATGTCAAAATCAGTAGCAAGATGACCAAAAATCAGTCCGGTAAAATAACCAAAAATCAATAGCAAAATGGCCGAAAATCAGTCCAAAGTCAGTAGCAAGATAGCCGAAAATCAGTAGCAAAACAACCAAAAAAAATCAATCCAGCAACAATGACCAAAATCAGTCCAGCAACATGGCCAAAAATTAGTAGAAAATAACCGAAAATCAGTAGCAACAATGCCGAAAATTAGTAGCAAAAAAGGGCCGAAAATCAGTAGCAAATAGCCAAAAATCAGTAGCAAAATAGACCAAAAATCAGTAACAAGATAGCCCAAAAAATCAGTCTCAGAACATGGCCAAAATCAGCCAATAATCATGGTGAAAATCAGTAGTCAAATAGCCAAAAATAAGTAGTCAAATGGCCAAAAATAAGTAACAAAATAGCCCAAAAATCAGTCTAGCAACATGGCCAAAATCATCCAACAAACCCAAAATATGCGGAAAAAAACAGTGATGGTGGTTCCTTGTGGTTAGATTTTGGGTTCGATGGCAAAGCAGTGGAGGGTGGTGTCATTGTGGTTCGAGGTCGACGGTGGGATTGGGGTTCGGTGATGGTGAAGGGTCCGGCGACGTGAGTTCGTGGTTCGCCGAAGTCGCAAGAGAGGTAAGGGTTCGCGGCTGCTGGAGAAAAATGAAAGATTTTTCTTTAGGTTAGAAAGGGGTATGTGCGGCTGAAGGGTTTTTTGTGTTCGGAGCTCAAGCTCCGTGAAGGTGGCGCGACGAAAAGGATAAAGGAGGGTTAAAAATAAAAAAGGAGGAGTCTAGAAGGGGTGTGCGGCTGAGGTTGGTGGGGTGGCGGGGCGAAAGTGGTGGTAGTGTTTTATTAGAATGGGGGTAGTGTTTTATTTATATGGTAGATATTTAGGTTTAGGGTAGATATTTAGGTTTAGGGTAGATATTTAGGTTTAGGATTTGGTATTTTGGGGGGGAAATAGATGAAAGGTGTATTGAGCCTCATTTTTTGGGCCTCAATTTGGGCTTCGGTTTTTTGCGGACTAGACTGATACGGATTGTGTCTCGGATTGGGCTGGTTTGATAAAAATGCAAAACGGATTAATTATTTAAAAGAAAAAATTATTTAAAGGTACAAAATTATCAAAAATAAAAATGTCGACGCTATAATAATAAAATGCAATATTTAAGAAATGTTTAATGCTTAATTAAAAGTAAAAATGCGGTGCCAATTTACAAAAAAAACATAGAATGTTAGGTAAAAATATACAAAAATGCCAAAAAATTGTGATTAAAATGCAGTGTCCTAAAACACTTAAAATTGCAAGAAATGTCCAAAGATGGGTCAAAATTGGGTGTCAACATGGAGTTTTGTCCTTACCCTTTTGTGGGACTCTATTAAGAATTTTATTTGCGGTAAGGACAACTTTTCCCCACATGTTTTGGGGAAGACCAGAATTGATGAACAATGCATTTATCATTTCTCTAAAGTATGGTTCTTGCGTTCAGCGATATCGTTTGATTGAGGTGAGTATGGAGTCGTCGTTTGATGAACAATGCCTGATTGGGCACAATATTCTTTAAAAGGTGCTACGTATTCTCTCCTTCTATCGCTACGGATTGATTTAATCCGTCCACTTAGTTGGTTCTCAACTTTGTTTTGTAGCGTTTCAATGCTTTAAAGGCTTTATCCTTATTTTTTAATAAGTAAATGTAACAATACTTTGTGCTATCATCTATGAAACTCACAAAGTACTTGTTCCCCCTCTAGTTTGTGCGAACTTCAAGTCACATATATCGGTGTGAATAAGTTTAGAGGAGCGATTTCCCTTTCGACGGATCTAAAGGGACTCTTTGAAAGTTTTGTCTCTACACACACCTCACACTTACGTTGAGGATTTACGTCGATAGATGACAACAATTCCAACTTTACCAACCTTTGGATAGATTGATAGTTTACATGTCCTAGTCTATGATGTCATAAACTAGAAGACTCAAGCAAATAAGATGAAGCTTTAATTTTTTTAATAGAAGGCATTACAAACAAGACATTAACTTTGAAGAGGCCTTCACAGACGAAGCCCCTTCCTACAAAAGTTTTATTCTTAGTGCTTACAAATTTATTGGACTCAAACACTAGTCTAAAACCAACATTCACGAATAAAGGTCCTGAAATTAACTTTCTTCTAATTTCAAGGGACATGCATCACCTCCTTAAAAGTAAGCTCATTTCCGGAAGTCATCTTCAGGATTACTTTTCATACCCCCAGCACCTCATAGGAAGTGTTGTTGCCCATGAATAACTTTTTATCCATGACTGGTGTATATGTGGAGAAGGCTTCTCTATTGGAACAGATGTGATGGGTAGCACCCGTGTCCATCCACCATTGCATAGGATTCTCAACGAGGTTTGCTTCAAGTACCACCGCTGAGAACTCCTCAATCATATCGTCAAAAAGGGTATCTTCGACAATGTTAGCCTTACCCTTGCCTTTGGCTTTCTCTTTGTTTCATTCTTGAGTTTGCGGCAATCCTTGATTATGTGACCAGATTTCCCACAGTGATGGCAGTTCCCCTTAAATTTCTCTGTTATTGGGGCCTTACCATCCTTCTGGAATTTGCGCTTTTTTCTTGTGTTCCCTTTGACCTCCGTCATATTTGCCTTAGCCTCAGCGGGTTGCTTCCACTTTGGCATGGCTATCTTATTATCTTCCTGAATCTGGAGTTTGTTAATAAGTTCTTCAAAGGTCGTCTTCTTTATCTTGATTTTTAAGTAACTCATTCCACGAGGGAGGTAACTTCTCAATTAATGAGGCAACCGAAAATTGCTCATTTGGTTTCATTCCTTCCAAATTCAGGTAATGTAAAATCATTTGGAATTTTTGGACTTGGGACATCACAGTTTTGTTGTTCACCATTTAAAATTTCAGAAATTTCCCAACTATGAGTTTCTTAGTACCAGCATCTTGTGTGTTGTATTTTTTCTGTAGTTTATCCCACAATTCTTTGGCAGTGCCAACGGTGTAATACACCGTGTAGAGAGGGTCGGACAAACAGTTAAAAATATAGTTCCTGCGATGAAGTCACTATGACTCCATGCATCATGAATCATCTTCACGTCATTAACGACATGGATACCTTGGCCCCCTCCAGCCGTTTCATTTGGCTGAGGTTCCATTTCATCTCCAGCTTGTGGAGGATCTTCTGTTAGGAAACGAGACATTCACATAACAGTCAAAAGGAACAGCATCTTCTGCTGCCATCTCTTGAAGTTGGTGCCAATGAACTTCTCTGTGCGTTCATGGTGGAATCCAGCGGGAGGAGGAACTGTAGAATTCCCTTGAGTAGTGGGAAAGGCATTTCTTGAGCCTTGTGCAACAGTAGGGAAGGCAATGGGTGTTCCTTGAGCAGCAGCGGAAGATTGAGTAGCAAATTGTTCGCCTCCAGTCATCTTTCTTGTCACTTAAAGCAAATATTGTCTTAAGATTGTGAGTAAATTGTGAGTATAACAATGGGATGAACGGGAATGTAAGTAATTATTATAAAGATTACAATCTGGAAATAAGAACAAAACAAGAGGTTTGTTGAGTCGAATGATATTCACTCTGTCCTTAAGATAATATTGTCCCGTATAAATCTTTTTACGGTGATTTGCAACTTGTCTCTCAAGATAAAACAACAACGAACAAGTGAGCAAAGGAAACTCAAATGTTTACTAAAAAGAAGAACTTTTTGAGTGTGTGAGAGATTGCTTAGAAAGGAAGAAGTACTAAGAAATTTCTAATTGCAAGTATGTTATCCAATTGAGTCAAGGGCCTCAATTTATAGTGTAAGAAAGATGATTTCTCATATAACCAACTAATGACATTCAATAGCCATGTAATGGCACTTATTGAAAGGTTTCAATCAGCCAATAATGGTTGAATTCATGTGCCAAGTAATAGAGAATCAATGCCACAAATCAGCCCCAAAGTCATAAACTTTTCAGCTTTCCGTCGACCATTCTACCTCTGAAGCCCCGCGGCTCTGTCTGGGAGGCGCCGCGGCGCCTGAGCTCCAGTAACCAAACAACACTTAAGCATTGCGGCTCTTGGCTGGAGGCGCCGCGACGCTCCGGTGCTGCGCCGCGGCTTCGCGGCTATTTCCGACTCGTTTCATCTTTACACGTGTTACACTTCTTCCTTCATTTACCAACGTGAAACATTCGTCATTTGACCAACAACCGTCTATCATTTCATGTCTCAAACATTTTGTTTACGTACCAATATCTCTTTCACTAAGGAAATTTACGATCATTGGTACAATGTGTGCACATGTGTAGAAACGACGTTTCCAATATGCGGGGCCTCAATAGTTCGAGTCATAAATAATAGAATAAACTTCTTTTCACGTTAATAAATTTTCAAACACGACGTTCTGACATTGTTTCTGAATCCTTTATAAATTTATCGCTGTCTCTACGTTCATAATAAAGGAGAAAGTACATAGTCAACTGAGGAACATCAATTTTTGTTTGGCTAAAAAGGTCCACTTGAAGTTGTCTTTCAGTTCCATCAAGAAAATCACAAACGATACGAAAGGGAGAAATTGTGAATTAATGGAGATATAAAATTGATAAATAAGTACATATTACGTTTATGGGCTTATTTTAATGGAAGGATAATTCAATTAATTTATAGCCAACTCGAAATCCACATAATTGTAACATGATTTTTATATTACACTATTTAAAATTTAGACGATTACTCCATTGTTTGAAGTGGGTTTTTTCCTCCTTTTTTTGGGTTGTATCTTGTATGTATGGCTTCTAGTTTCCAATTAATTAGTACTATGAACGCCACTAGGATTCCATAATTTTTTTGTTGGTGAGTTATTTTACACATACCACTCACTTCTATTTTTTTTTTCGGGAAAGTTATGATACGTATGGGCTAACTAGTTTATTAATATGACTGAAATATACACAACACACACTATTAATGTAGCTATGTATAAGTAATGTATAATATATGTATATAAATATACACAACTGATACATGTTATACATACTTTGTACACTAGATCACACAAAGGTATTGGAATGTAAATTTTCCTTTTTCCCTCCTTTTTTGAGGAGTTTTGGTTTAATATCAAAAGGAACGGCATTTAAAAAATAGAGAATCATGTAGAATAGTGTAAATTTTCTCGAGTGAAGCCCGTTCATTAATACAATATATTTGTGTATACAATTGTAGTCCTAATGGAATAAGGATCTCTACGTTACATAATTACACTAAAATATTAATTACAAAATAGTACAGAATATACGGTGAATATATATAAATATATTCACTATCACACCCCCTCACTCGGAGCGGGAGGAGGCCGGACGCTGAGGCTGGATCTGAAGTTTAGAAACAGTTGATGAGGAAGCCCCTTAGTGAAGATATATGTGTACTGATACGAAGAAGGAACATGCAATACCCGAACGTGACCCATTGCAACCTTCTCTCGAACAAATTGAATATTCATCTCAATATGCTTGGTTCGCTAACGCTGAACCGGGTTATGAGATAAGTAGAAAACAGATATATTATCACAATAAACCAAAGATGCCCTACATAAGGGACAATGAAGCTCAAGAAGGAGACTTCGGAGCCAACATAGCTCAGCAACAACGTTCGCAATGCCTCTATATTCTGATTCTGCACTCGAATGGAAAGTGTGGCTTGCCGCTTGGAAAACCACGAAATAATATTATCCCCCAGAAAGATACAATATCCGGGCGTAGAGCGGCGGGTGTCCGAACAGTCTATCCAATTGGCGTATGTGTAAGAGAGTAACCTAGTCGGTGCGGAGGAATATAGATGTAGTCCATAGTCAAGAGTGTCCTTAATGTACCTAATGATACGATTAAGAGTTGTAAAGTGAGGCTCCCTAGGAGCATGCATGAACAAGCACACCTATTGAACTGCATATGCAATATAGGGCCGAGTGAAGGTGAGATACTGAAGAGCACCTGCGAAACTCCTATAAAGAGAGGGATCGTTGACCGGATCCCTATCATCTGAACTAAGTTTTGACTTTTAGTCGATAAGAGTGGGCATGATCTTGCAATTTGTCATTTTATCCCTATAGACAATCTCCTCTGCAAACTTACGCTGATACAAGAACATGACATGTGCGGATCTGGTCACTAATATCCCTAAAAATAACTCAACTTACCCAAATCTGTCAGAGCAAATTCAGACTTGAAAAGGGCAATGATCTCGTGTTTCAGTGTATCAAAAAAAGCTGTCAGAACAATATCATCCATATATAAAAGAATATAAGTCATGTCAGTACCTTGATAAAAAATAAAGAGTGAATGATCACTTTTGCTGCACAAGAACCCGATCTATATGATGTATGTAGCAAACCTCTCATACCAAGTCCTAAGGGATTGTTTCAAATCATATAATGACTTACGAAGATGGCAGATATAATGAGGAACCTCCGGATGCACAAAGTCAGGCGGTTGATGCATATAAATAGTTTCTTTCAAATCCTCATGTAAGAAAGCATTTTTACATCAAACTGGTGAATAGGTCAATTCTTCCCCATAGTTATGCTCAATATTGTGCGAATGGTGGCTGGTTTGACCACCGAATCAAAAGTCTCACCACAATAAACCTCCTCCTGCTGACAAGTATCATTGACCACAAGTCTTGTATTTGGCGTTCAAGCTCACCAGTCACCACTATCTCTGAATTTGTGATGATAGAGTCACAAACACCGAATCACATTCATCCCCTCTGGTTTTGGAATAAGATCCCAAGTGTTCTGATTAGTCAACGAATTAAATGTCTCACACATGACTGCATTCCAATTTGGGTCAAGTTGGGCTGATTTTGAGTTTTTAGGAATATGTAAGATAGTTTGGGTGGATAGGTTAAAGTGAATTATTGGTTTGAAAAATCTCGTGAATTGCATGGGTTTCCATTCGATGTGATGAGATGTGCACTGGTTGGGCAGTGGGACGGGGTAGTGATTGGCTTGGTGTTGGGGAAGTTTGGTTGGGAAGGGACTGGCAGGGTGGCAGGGCAGTGGGGTGAGGTAGCGTGACATATGACCCAATGAGGGAAAGAGGCAGTGAGGTGGGAGTTTCGAGAGATAGTGTGATTGGGGCGGGGGCACTAGTCGATGGGGTGTATGGGGATAGGGCACGAGTTGACATGGAGGTTGGGGTACGGACGTGGTATGACGGGATGTGTGAGGTTGCCAGATTGGGTGGTGGTGGTGGCGGTACGGCCAGAGGTTGCGGATATTATAGTGTATTTTGGACTAGAGGTGAGGTATCCGGGCCATCAAGGAATTTGTAAGCAGTGGGTCAGAGTTGGTGGATATTAGTAAAGGGAAAGACGTTCTCCTCAAACATAACATGACGTGAGACTATGATTTTACATGTGGACATGTTATAGCATAAGTATCCCCTATGGTTTGACGGGAACCCCCAGAAGACACAAGGAGTGGAACGGGGTGCTAATTTGTAAGGGACGGTGGAGGCAAGATTCGGATAACAGAGACAACTGAAAATTCGAAGATGATCATAGGTAGGGATTCGATGAAATAGGAACTCAGTAGGGGTCTTATTTTGGAGTGTACGTGTAGGTAGTATGTTAAGAAGGTATTCTGTCATTTTTAATGCATATACCCAAAAGTTGGGGGAAGAGAGGCATGAAAAAGTATGATACGAATCATATTGTTAATGATGCGGAGAATTCGTTCGGCTTTACCATTTTGAGGGAAGGTATGGGGGCAGGAGAAACGGAAAATTATGTCATTAGCCGCATAGAATTTATGAAAGATAGAATTGCTAAACTCACGACCATTATCACATTGAAACGCTTTCATTTCTTTTTCAAATTGTGTTTTAACATATGTACGAAATTCCAGAAACTTGAAGTATACCTGAGATTTAAAGTGGAAATGATATACCCATAGGAAGTGATAAAAATCATCAAAGAGTATTAAATAATATTTGTGACTCAATTTGCTAGTAATAGGAGAGGTCCATAAATCTGCATGAATAATATCAAAGGGAGAAAAAGTAATACTCGATGATGACGTCAATGGAAGTCTAACATGCTTTTCTAGATGACAAGAATAGCAATTTTGGGCAAGGTTCCCTTTATTACATTTAATTAAATTGTGATTTCTAAGAAAATAAAAAATATGAGCTCCGGGATGTTCAGATCTACTATACCACGTTGAGGAGGAGATGGCAGCTAGAGATATAGGAGGATTGACACTGGCAGCGGACGCGGATAGGAAAGGATAGAGGTCCCCCACACTATTGCAACTCGTAAGAGGGTACTAATAATGAGAGCAAAAAGCAGCTACCGGCCATCAAAAGATCCACGACTTGTTGATCCGCATGCAAGGGAAGATCCGCTTATTCTTTGAGATGACAAAGCTCCCCACTAGACGCAAATTGCTGAATCAACACCAGCAAGATAGAGTGCTTTCTCCGACGGCGTTCCTCGCATCAGAATCGAAAGGACATATCATCCCCCGAAGGATTCTCGGGCATTCCTTCATGAGCCGTATGTGCTTGACGTCCCCCCATAAGACGCTCACTTGGGGACTTCTTACTCCAGCTGTTCCAAGAGTCTCCGCTAGTTGAACCGCGTCCAGTAGACTCCCTCTTCCGCTCAAGAAAGCAAGACAACAAGGGAGGTTTTAGGCAACTCGCTGGTTTTGAGATGGGTTTCCTTGCGGGTGTGTCCACTTGTTTTCCTATTCAAGTTCTGGTTCCAATTTCAGAAAGTTCAGATTCTTATTGCCACTACTTAGCATACACTGGTTAAAAGGTTAAATGGTTCATTTTTCTGAACTTCAGATGAGTTAGGTTCTTTACGCAAATAAGCCAGGCGAAAAGCGCACACGAAGATTCTAAATAATATGTGAAAATAGAATCATCGACAAGATGTTTATTTCCCCGTACGTATGTCCTTTATAGAAAAATCAAACGGGTCGAAATCAATAGATACGGAATTATCAGTGGCAAATTTTCTAACAGAGATTAGGTTCTTGATAATGTTAGGGTCATATAGGACGTGTTTAAGGGAGTAGTGTGGTTGTGATCGTGGAGTTAGTGTGTGGCAAGACCCTTGAATTGGAATGTGATGACTATTTTCGACCATAATAAATTGAGAAGTATTTAAGTTGCGCAGTTGAAGAAGATTACCAGAATTGTTGGTGAGGTGAGACATGGCTCCCGTATCCATATACCATGCATCATCGGGCTATTGAATATTGAAAAAACCGAAAGCCTTGCCCAATTCCGTTGGGGTAAGGCATGTCGTTGGTTGTTGGGCTGATGTGTAATGGGCCTAATGGCTCGCTCGCTCGGGCGAAGTCGGACGGGCTCTCGTGATGACGCACTGGCCACTAGAACGCCGCCGGCGTGAGGCCCACCACCGCATGCCGGGTCGCTTGTTTTGTTGGCCTGATTTCCACGAGGAGGATTTGTGACATCGGGTGATGAGGAAGGGGAAGAAGATATGTGGGCCGCGGGTGATGCCATGGTATCCGAAATTTGGTAGAGAAATAAAATAGTGTAAAACTGTTGTATATTAGTTGTATATCAGGGGTATACGGCTTGCTGGAGAGATAGGGAAATAAAAGAGTGTATAACAATTGTATATCAGTTGTATACCAGGGGTATACGGCCTGCTGGAGAGAAAGAGAGGGTAAGAAGGTTGTATAACAGTAGTATATCGGTAGTATATGATGACAGAGAGGGTATATCAGTTGTATATGGCTTTAGGGATGTTGTATATCACTGTATACGAGTAGTATGGTGGCAGGCCCTGTATATCAGTTGTATAGTGTGTATATCGACTGTTTTCGGTAGGGTTTGGCGTCGGAAGAGAAGAAAGAAAAGGGGGGAGAATAGGGTTATAAATTTTTGGCTCTTGATACCATGTAGAATAGTGTAAATCTCCTCGAGTGGAGTCCGTTCATTAATATAATATATATATATATATACAATTGTAGTCCTAATGGAATAAGAATCATTTTCTGTACTTCAAGTGCTAAATTAAGAATCTTAACACTTTATAATAGATAAATGTACACTACAGATGTTTCTTTTTCTTAAAACAATTCTTAACCTGGCAATAGGAATTGGAATCATCTCCTAATAATTTTCCAAGTTGGGTAAGATACGAATCTTTAACTGCAAATTATTTCACAGAATCAGATTCCATCACAAAGCAGTTACAAACATTATTCTTTTGACCATTTTGCTAGTTTTGGTTCTCTGCTGAATCAGTCAACTTTACGTCTATTATGAAGAAAAAAACTATCAAAAGTTTCAGAAAAATAAAATTTAAAAAAAAATGCTAGTGCCCCTTGCATTTCTCTGATTGATTTGGCAAACTGAAAATGAGAGTTAGAACAAGGTCCATTGATAACTAGTTTTACATGTAGCCTTTCTTGCAAAAGAGGGGCAATTGGTGATTCCAAGCAACTATGACCAAAACTGGGTTGGGCTCAAATGGGCTTTGATGCTCCACTTGACAAGTTGGGCTTCTTATACTCTATACCAGTAAAACGTTTTCAGCTGATAGATCACCTCAACAACTGGTAAGATCCATCTCCGACTCCGAGTGATCTAAAATAGATACGAGAAAATTTCATTCATAGCTATAATTTAGAGCTTGATTACCAAACATAACTATAGTTTACGTATTATGAAATATAGCTACAGTTATTGTATTAGGCAGGTATCAGCTGTATCAGCGAAAGAGTTAAATCAAGTGTTATCAGTTGTATCAGCGCTTACTATATCAGTTAAAATCGCGCGAAAGAGTTGTATCAGTGCTATAACTATATTTCGTAAGTACAGTAACTATGTTTCATAACGTTTGGAAACTTCATCTAGATTTTGTAAATACAATCTAAATATTTGTTACGTAGTGCAATTTTTCAATTATCTCTATTAGTATTTAGATGCAGATCAGCTTCGTCAGCCCATCAAAAGGAATTTGCTCATAAATCGTGGGCCTTAATTGAGATTACACCACTGCTGAAAGGCTGAAATCCATACTCCATAGTCCATACCTATCAATTCACACAAAGCCCAAATTAATTGAGCAGTTCATACGCTTTGCCTTTTTCCTGTAAACTCACGTGGACTGGTTTATTTTTATTTTTCCTAAACAAGAAGTGACAAATAAGTTTAGAACAACAAATATTAATGCTACTCTTTCTCCGTTATATAGTCCATTACAAGAAGGATATATATTGGACTGAAAATATTTTTCAATTTTCTCGCGTTCAGTTAGTCAAAAAAAATTAAAAAAAATCTTTAGAAAAATAAGTTCCGTAAATATGAGGAAAATGACTTTCCGAATGTAGATAAAACAAAGCCCACAAGTGACGTTCCACAATAATTTTCTCCTCCCACCCTCGAACTCACGTCATCTTCACCCCCGCCACCCACCCCATCATAATATTTGTCTAGATTATGTACAAATTCTTTTGAAATGATATTTTTCATTTACGTACCGAACACGAGAAAATAAGAAACCTCTTATTTTTTCTAAAACATTTTCATGGAAAATTCCTTCATACAGACCACACCCTTAAGTTTTATATATTTTCTATTACAAGATGTTAGTTATACAATGCAACTATGCAAGCTGGAATATAAGCATAAAGTCCAACTTGTAATACTATTAAGGAAAAAGGGTCATATTTGCCCTCAAACTTAAAGAAAAAGGGTCATATTTCTCCTCCGTTAAAGTTTGGGTCAAATATGCCCTCCGTTAGTCTAAACTTATTATATTTGCCCATTTTTAACAGAAATGCCACGTGGACGCCACGTGTGATCCACATTAGCAGGTGGGACCCACATCACCTTCTCACTGCTTGCTGCACAGCCATCACACCGGAAAATTCCATTTTGATCCAACGGAGTTGAATTCGTCGGATTGTTGCTGTGTGGATTTATTAACGGAGGAAAATCAGATGAGATGAGCTGCATGTGCAGTCGTGGCGCCACGCCATCGCAAACCGATGAGTCGCGGAAAATCCCAAAATTGAAATTCGAACCGGATTAAGTGTAGGTTGTAGAGAATGTTGAGACGAACAGCGGTACCACCCATCGCCCTCGACGCAACCCGAAATAGAAAAATGCCAATAAATCATCGGAAAATTTGATTTGATCGACCGACTGATCTGAGACGAATTGATGGTTGTGAGTTGGTATAAAACGTCGGCAAGAGGACGGCGAAGCTACTGGACCCAACCACGACCGTCGATATTCGCTCAGTTGGCCGGAAAGCCGTCGGCGGCGGCTAGGGTTTCGGGTGATGAAATGGTTTCGCCCATGTGGATGCTGATGTGGATCACACGTAGTGTCCATGTGGCATTTCTGTTAAAAATGGACAAATATAACAAGTTTAGACTAACGGATGGCATATTTGACCTCAAACTTTAACGGAGGCCAAATATGACCATTTTCCTTAAGTTTGAGGGCAAATATGACTCTTTTCCCTACTATTATTTTGTACAAGTTTATTGGATTAGATTTGGAGCTCGTTTAGCATTCTCGTCAAGTTTATATTCTCAGAACTCAAATTAAATCGAGTCGATAAAACTTATTACATGCACCAATTGAATATATATTGTAAAGAATGGATTTTAGGTCTAAGTCATCCCCAAAAGCTAGTTCATGAGGGGAGGATTGTCCAAGTTCATATAAGGAGTCAATGTTCTCATTCCATTTCCGATGTGGGACTCTTAACACTTTTCCGCACGCTCAGACTTCATTAACTGGAGCGTGGATAATATAATTTAGGGACTCAACATCGGTGAACATAGAATTGAAATAAGTCTGGCTCTGACACCATGTAAAAAATGAATCTTGGGTCTAACTCAACCCCAAAAGCTAGCTCATGAGTGAAGAATTGTCTAAGTTCATATAAGGAATCAAAATTCTCATTTCACTTCCTACGTGAGACTTTTAACATATACAAGAACTTTATACTATTTGTATGAGTGAAGATGTAGAAGAGGCTAAAATGTAGAATACAGGGTAGTTGACTTTTAACATAATAAGTATGTTACAAAGTGAAAAGGACAGAATGCATGAATACAATTTGTAAATGATCACACAATATAACCTTGTATGTTACGCAATTTAAAATGAGTCGTGTACCCTTTTAGCAAAGTATGGTAATTACTCGATATTTTAGCAAAGTAGAATGATGACCACAGACATCATGGTCTTCTTTACATGTCTGAAAAGCATTGAACTTCGTCAATTCATCATTTCTGACAAGTCGTTTTCTCGGACATAAATTCTCCAATATTACATCTGTGATCGTTAAGATTTTATTTTGTTTCTCATTTGGGTGTCCGTTATTTGTTTTGAAATATCAATTTATTTAATTTTGTGTTGAGTAAGATTCATTAAAAGGAAATTTTTTTATACATCCCACCACAACTTGTAAATTGTAATGGTAAGGAAGCTTACTAAATGTTTCACTAAATCGATAAATGAATGGTATCTGACTTATTAGTGAATATTATAATTCATATTGTGATTATTAGTTATGTATACTAATGTAAAATCCTAATAAAATAGGGATTCTATTTTTATCATAATTATATATCACTAATAATTATAATATGGATTATACTATTCACTAATATGACCCTTTTTCCCCAAAAAATTGTTGACATATAATATTTTTTCTTTTGACATAATGTTAAAAATGACTCCAAAGTCCAAACAATAAGCGGTATCATCTAGTACTATATATTTCTTAAATAATGAAAAATTAACGAATTTCGAACAAAGTAAAGGAATATGTTCCTTGATTTTATTGATGAATGATTTACAATATATATATAAGGTTACAAGAATATTTACTTTGATACAAACTAGGTAACTAATCAACCTAATTACAAAATGATTATAATTCTATCTAAAATATGAAATATATACAATTAATGAAAGAATATTGAAAAATATTCTATTGCACCCCGCAGTCGAAGCGGGAGATTCTCGAACACTGAGACTGGCTCGAAAATCATCAAATAATATTCACGGAAGTCCTTTGGTGAAGATGTCGGCAATCTGATATCTGGAAGGAACATAAACTTGACCACGAGCCACTTTTTTTGCAAACGAAATGAATGTCCATCTCAATGTGTTTAGTGCGCTGATGTTGGACGAGATTGTCGGAAAGATATATCGCACTAATATTATCACAATAGACCAGTGTCGCCTTTTGAATCAGGCAGTGAAGCTCAAGTAGAAGGTTACGGATCCAACAAGACTCAGAGACGACGTTGACAACACCTCTGTATTCTGCTTCTGCACTGGTGATCGGTGTATTTTATATACACTTTTTGAGTCATTTTTAGTGAGTCTTTTGTCTTTTTTTGTACAAATACGCGTCGTCTTAGGATAGATTTTCTTTCTTTTGAGTCAAATTGGTTAAAGTGGCTCAATGGCGAAAAATGAGCGAAAAGAGGGCAAAAACGGAGGTTCCAGAGCTCGAAATGCGAGAAAGTGGCGAACCCAAGACATTCACAGCGGCATGGCGCCTCCAGCCAAGAGGCTGGCGCCCGGCGCTAATATTTAGAAGCTGCAGAGTTCCAGTACATGGCTTCTAGACAAAGAGAGTTGCAGCGCAGTCCTAATTTTGAACGTAACAGCAAAACTTCGCGGCTGGCGACGCTGAAAATCAGATTTCTGAATGAATCATGGGCCAGGCCTGAAGGAAAATCCTGCACACGTTTTGAAACTATAAAAGGAGAACCCTAGAGCAGTTTTAAGGGTTTCCTTTCTTGCCAATTCACAACACATCTTGGAGTTCAAGATTGGAGACCATTCTTTAGTAATTTCTTTTCTTTCTTTTACTTTACTTTCAGTTTATGTTGGATATTGAATTAGTTCTTGTCATGTCTATGGCTAGGAACTAATTCTAATATAGGGTTTTCCATGTCAATTCACTTGAACCTTATATTTATGAATTAATGCATGATTGTGGTTGTTCTTCTATTGTTGAGATTTATCTAATATATGTTTTGATTGCTTGGTAATTACTTGATCATTAATTATAATTACTTATATGATTTCTAACCGAAATCCGAAAGGGGAGGTTGTGAATATGTTGTAGTTGGGTAGACATATGTTGAATCGTGGATGAAAATACCCCGATTACTTGTGTAATATTAATAGGTTTCTGGACTTAATCCTCCTCTAGAGTCAATCTTATCACCGAAAGGTAGAAAGGTGTTGTACTGGGGTTGAGTGTTTATATAGCCTTAACAGGAGTATAAAACGGAATAGTAAACCTGCTATCTCAAATAGAAGAAGAACCATAGTCAATTGCATTAATAAGTAATATAAGCGGATAGTTGAGGAGATTTGGAAGCCTTATTTCCATCATTACTGAAGTAAACAACATAGTTAATTAGTTTTATAATTATTAATCATAAACAACAAATCAATATTCGGTCACCAAATAGATAACAAAGAGTAGAAATTGGTAATTGAGCACTAATCTCTGAGGACGATAACTCGGTCTTCAAAGACTATATTACTTGACACAACACGTGCACTTGCGTTAATGTGTGTGCATAAATCGCGCATCAAGTTTTTGGCGCCGTTGCCGGGGATTGGCGTAGTTCAATATCAATTTTATCTATTCTTAATTTCTAATTTGGTTTTTATTTTTGTTTTTTTTTATTTATTACGTTTTTTTTATTTATTTTTGTGAAAACCAGTGTGCCGTGATCCGTTTGTTTGTTTTTGATCTGTTTCAGGAACCCAGTTTATGCGAAGGAGAAGAGGAGCAGACACTCTTGTTCCCTGCAACCCATAAATTGAGAAAACTTGTAAACAGAACAGAAGGAACCAACGAATTTCAGCCTTACTAGAGATGGAAGGCGTACAAAACAACAACCAGATGAATGAGGGGTTAGGAGATCATCAGCCTAACCAAATAATGCCTCGAAGAGTGCCAATGGATGTAGAGGAGAAAGTTCAGGTCCAAGCGGAGAGAAGCTTGGGAGACTATGTGCTGCCGAGGGTGAATGGAGCACAAACTTGTATTAGGCTCCCAGCAATAGGAGCAAATAATTTTGAGATCAAGCCTGCAATTCTTAGCATGGTGTAGAATACGGTTCAGTTTGGAGGATTGTCGTCGGAGGATCCTCACATGCATATAGCTAATTTCTTGGACCTGTGTGCAACATTCAGATACAATGGTGTTACTGATGACGTCGTCAGATTGAGGCTCTTTCCCTTCTCACTCAGGGATAGAGCGAAAGTGTGATTGAATTCCTTGCCAGCAGATTCAATATTCACATGGCAAGAGTTGGCACAGAAATTTCTAGCAAAGTTCTTCCCCCCCATGCAAAGCAGCGAAGTTGAGAGGGGAGTTGAATAATTTCTATCAAGCCGATGGAGAGTCATTATATGAAGCTTGGGAAAGATTCAAGGACTTGCAAAGGAAGTGTCCACACCACAGTATTGAGTTGTGGAATTTGGTCCACATCTTCTATAATGGGCTAAGCGGAACGACCAGAACGATCATTGATGCAGCCGCAAGTGGGACCTTTATGAGAAAGACAGCCCATGAAGCTCATGATTTATTGGAAGACATGGCCACCAATAATCATGTCACAGATGACAGACATGTGAGTGGCATAAGAACAGTAGGGGCTCATGAGATTGATGTCATCACTGCACTTAATGCCCAAGTTGCTCTTCTGACCAAGCAATTGCAACAAAGTACAGTGTCTGTGAATGCAGTGCAGATGCCAATGAGTTGTGAAATGTGTGGGGGTCCACACACCTTTGATAGATGTCCATCAGCTGATCCTAATAATATGTCGATCGAGCAAGCAGAGTGTCAGGCAGTAGGTAACTATCAGAGGCCCCAGAACAATCCATACTCAAACACCTACAATCCAGGGTGGAGAATCACCTAAATTTTTCATGGAGAGCGAGGCGGCGAGAATCGGTTTAGGGGCGATCAAAATCAGCAGTCATTCACTCTGGCCTCATCTTCTCAACAATTCAGTGCCCCTGTCCAACCAGAAAATCCAGACGAGCTGAGAGCAGCTTTGTTGACACTCACCAACTCCCAGACTCAGTTCATGGCAGAGACTAGATCCTCCCTCAGGAGTTTGGAAACACAGGTGGGGCAACTGGCAAAGCTAGCAACCAACAGGCCACAGGGGACCTTGCCGAGCAATACAAAGATGAACCCTAGAGAACAATGTCGCGGTCAAGGCTAAGAAGTGGAAAGCTTAGAATAAACTGCACCTCGGCGTGGTTGAACAGAGGGTGGAAACAGAGAGAGAGAGGGTGGTTGAAGATCGCCCAATATTAGAGAAAGCTCCAGAGAAGGAGTATACTGAGAAGATTCTTTTCCCACAAAGATTGCAAAGGAAAGTAGTTGATAAGCAATTCTCCAAGTTTTTGGAGACATTCAGAAAGTTACATATAAACATACCCTTCATCGAGGCGTTGGAGCAAATGTCTTCTTACTTCAAATTTATGAAGGAAATTTTGGGAAAGAAGAAGAAATTGGGAGAATATGAGATGGTGGCACTGACTGAGGAGTGCAGTGCTATCCTGCAGAAGAAATTGCCCCCTAAACTCAAGGACCCAGGGAGCTTTACATTGCCTTGCACAGTTGACAGGGTAACATGCAATAGGGCCCTGTGTGACTTGGGGGCGAGTATAAATTTGATGCCCTTATCTGTGTTTAAGAGATTGGAGTTAGGTGAGGCAAAACCAACCACGGTGAGCTTGCAATTAGCGGACAGAACGGTGGTACACCCCAGGGGGAAGATTGAGGATGTTCTTGTTAAAGTAGGAAAAAAAATTCCCTGCGGATTTCCTCATTCTTGACATGGAGGAGGATGCGGAGATTCCCATCATATTGGGGAGACCGTTCTTGGCAACAGGGAGAGCCCTGATTGATGTAGAAAAGGGTGAGCTGACGCTGAGGGTAGAGAGCGAAGAAATGGTATTCAAAGTGTTCAAACACGTTATTAAACCCCCGGTCATGAGCAGGTGCTTTGCAATAAGCACCGTCAGAACTTCATGTGAGCCAGTGCAAGCCACAACAAGAGAGATAAGCCCGCCACAGCAAGTACGTGATACTGAATCTCCGCCAAAACAGGTATGTAATATTGAACCTTCGCTTGAAACTAAATATAAAAAGAAAAACAGAAGGAGAAGGAGAAAAATGTTAATGAAGTGGATTGGGTGTGCGGTTAATCTACCCCACACCTCTTGAATTGAGAAACTTGCATCCGGCTAAAAGACGTTAAAGACAACGCTACTTGGGAGGCAACCCAAGGTATTTTGATTTATTTTACTTTAATATAGTTAGTTTTTACTAAGAACAGTCTCACGGAGGTATTGTTTGTGTTGTGTTGACAGGTGCAGGCCAAGAATGTGGAGGGCGAAAAATGAAGATAAGCAAAAATGAAAAGAAAAAAAAATATTTCCAGAAAATCGGGTTAGCATGACATGCCAAAAATTCAGAAAAATTTTGAAGTCTAGCGCGCCATTCATTTGCAGTACGCGCAGAAGTTCGTAAGAGTGCAGAAATCAGCCGCGCCGAGACGGAAATCCAGAAATTAAAGACTCCCCAAATCCGATTTTTCCCCAATTCCAAATCAAAACCTAAACCTTCCTCTCCACAAAAATCACGAAAATCCACATTTTACCTAAAAATCTTCCATAAACCAAACCCAAACACAACCAAAGTTCTTAAATTCCCTAAGCCCTTAACCATCTTAAACAACTACCCTCATCCCATTGCCTCAAATCATCATTAGAAGCAAGAAAATCTTGAAGAACACCGTCAAAGGT
Source organism: Przewalskia tangutica (assembly GCA_029844215.1). Taxonomy (NCBI): domain Eukaryota; kingdom Viridiplantae; phylum Streptophyta; class Magnoliopsida; order Solanales; family Solanaceae; genus Przewalskia; species Przewalskia tangutica. The sequence continues at coordinate 133,389,079 of CM056718.1, read as the reverse complement.
AACCTTTATCTTTTCTTGAAAGCTTTACCGTAGTCAGAGGAGGTAGTAGATTGGAGGAGGTGTTATATCTGTGAGGGTGTGTTGGGGTGTTGAAATTGGTGGTGATATTTCGAGGAAGAGTATACGAGGTGAGTGTGGGTGTTGTGCAGGAGCTTCTTAAGTGAAGTTTGGGGGTGATAGGTGTTGTAGCTGCTGATTGTTGGGTGATAGTGTTGGGTAACATTGTTGATACAAAGGAAACGCTGCAGAAGTCATCGAAAAATGTCTGCCAGAAAGAAAAGAGCTTCCACATCCATCTCAGCCCCTCAATATGATGATACTAGGTTTGTCAGCCAAAGAGCTCATGATAGATACAAAAAACTTAGTACTAGGCCCTTAATCCCTGAAAGAGGAATGGATTATCAAAGGGAGTCGCTTGGGGAGGGGGATTTCTATGAGCCCATTCGGGCGATGATTGAGATAATGGGGTGGAAAAGATTTATAAACCCGAAAAAGATAGCACCAATGAACACAGTGATGGTGAGAGAATTCTATGCTAATTTTCCGGAGAAGGTAGACGATAGATGCTTCGTGAGGGGACGATATGTGCCTGTGACGGCAGAAGTGGTGAATGTGTTATTGAAAACAGTTGATGTTGAAGGAGGAGATGACGATTGGAGCTATTTAGAACATGGTCCAGAAACTCCAACAACATCGATTGGAATGTCGTAGCAAGCACAGTGAGCTACCCTGGGGCTGCATATGAATTTGCCAGAAATGGGTCAAGAGGATGGCGGTGTCGGTTCAACAAAGCGACGAGGTTGGTTGTATTTCGTCGATGCCGCTGATTCCATCAATGCACTTTACCAGAGTGCCAGAAGACAGAATCAAATTGATATATGGAATTATGTCAGGGAAGACGATTGATGTTGGGAAGGAGATAGTGCAAAGTATTGGAGAGACCAGCAGGTTGATAACAACAGGTAGGTTGGGACATGGCTCACTTATTACATATTTATGCTCCATAAATGGGGTCCCAACCCCACCCACTGATACTTATGAGACAAATCAACTTCCTGTGTCGCACGGAATAGTGCACTCCTTCTCAGACCCAATCCCTCCAGCAGCAGCAAGAAGGAGACCAGCACCATCAGCAGCAGCAGCAGCAGAGGCTGCCATAGATGAGGATGAGCCTGAAACAGAGGCTCACTATGAGGTAGGAAGCAGCCAGCAGCCACCGACAGAATCAGAATCTTCAGTGCCTATGATGGAGCAGTTGCTCCAGAACCAAAGAAGGATGATGCAGAATTTTGACACGGTGATACAAGGACAACAAGAATTGAGGCAGGGACAACAACAGTTGCACCAGAGAATTGACGAGATGAGTTCCTTGTTCAACCAATGGTCGATGCATTATCCACCGCCACCGCCACGACTTTAAACCAAGTCTGTAAGTGTCCTGTTTCTTTTATTTTCTTTGAGTCTTGCACACATTGGGGACAATGTGTGATTTAAGTTTGGGGGGTGTGTTATTTGTGTCTTATTGTTGTAGTATGTTTGAGTCTTTTTGAATTGTTTTGTGTATTTTTGAGTCATAATTTTTTTTTCTTTTTGAGTCATAATTTTCTGTCAAAGATCATGCATGTTGTAGTTACTAGAAACACCTAGTGAAGTAAGGTGGAATAATGTAATGGAATTAGAAGCTACTATCTAAACACTTAGGTTAGATATGCCAAAAACTCATGAAATCTGTCTATTTGGGGTTTCTGCTTGAATTGTGCATTGTTAAATGAGTAAAACCTATGTGTATGATTGTTTGTTATTTGAGGCGAAATAATTAGGATATGCATGTTAGGGGAGATGACTCAGGCATTTCTTTGTTAGCCAATTCTTACCACTTTTTTTTCTATCCCTGACATTAAAAATATCCCTAGTCAGCCCCGTTGAGCCTAAAAATTGAACTTTTTCTTTGACACCCTATATTCCCACACTTGTGCCATAAGTAAAAATGTGAAATGGTTGGACTAGAAAGTGTTAAAAAAGAGACAAAAAGAGTGAACAAGTTTGATGCACCCCAATGAAAAATTAATAAGAAATAGGCAAAAGCCTAAGTTTGGGGGTGCTTGTTATTCATAATACACTTCATTCTCTCAAAACAAAAGAGGGAAAAGATAGATATGAAGTGAAGAAAGGAAATCAAAAGAAAAAGGGGGAAATTGAAAAGCTAAAGAGCTTATGGTACAAAAAAAAAAATGAGCCTAAATGCCTATTTTTACCTACCCATGCCTAAGCCTACTTTACAACCCTGAAAAGTCCTGAAGATCTCTTAGATGCATATTCATGATTAGTGGAGAATAGCAAGTAAACATGCCATAAGATTTTTTTTGAAATTGACATGCATAATTCTGTATCCTTACTTCCATTAAGCATGATTAGAATGAGTTTGCGAAATATCTAGCTTAATGTGTTTAGAATGCTAAAATTTCATGATATATGTTCCTGCATATTATTCTGCTAACCTTCATGTTTTTCTAAGTAACACCAATGCAGCAAAGTGATCAATGTCGTTGAGTCTTTTACTTTTCTTTTTCTTTGTGTCTTTATTTCTTTCTTTTGATCTTTGCTCGAGGGCGAGCAAAGGTTAAGTTTGGGGGTATTTGATCGGTGTATTTTATATACACTTTTTGAGTCATTTTTAGTGAGTCTTTTATCCTTTTTTGTACAAATATGCGTCGTCTTAGGATAGATTTTCTTTCTTTTGAGTCAAATTGGTTAAAGTGGCTCAATGGCGGAAAAGGAGCGAAAAGAGGGCAAAAACGGAGGTTCTAGAGCTCGAAATGCGAGAAAGTGGCGAACCAAGCACAGTCACAGGCCAGCGTCGCGGAGCCTCCAGCCAGCAGGGCTAGGCGCCCCGACACCTAATATTCAGAAGCTTGCAGAAGTTCGGCGCGCGTCGCTAATCTTGAGCGATCTGGAACTTAGTGCGCGGCTGATTCTGGCCGTAGCGCTGGAAAAATCAGATTTCTGAATGAATCATGGGCCAGGCCTGAAGGAAAACCCTGCACACGTTTTGAAACTATAAAAGGAGAACCCTAGAGCAGTTTTAAGGGTTCCCTTTCTTGCCAATTCACAACACATCTTGGAGTTCAAGATTGGAGACCATTCTTTAGTAATTTCTTTTCTTTCTTTTACTTTACTTTCAGTTTATGTTGGATATTGAATTAGTTCTTTTCATGTCTATGGCTAGGAATTAATTCTAATATAGGGTTTTTCATGTCAATTCACTTGAACCTTATATTTATGAATTAATGCATGATTGTGGTTGTTCTTCTATTGTTGAGATTTACCCAATATATGTTTTGATTGCTTGGTAATTACTTGATCATTAATTATCATTACTTATATGATTTCTAACCGAAATCCGAAAGGGGAGGTTGTGAATATGTTGTAGTTGGGTAGACATAGGTTGAATCGTGGATGAAAATACTCCGATTACTTGTGTAGTATTAATAGGTTTCTGGACTTAATCCTCCTCTAGAGTCAACCTTATCACCGAAAGGTAGAAAGGTGTTGTACTGGGGTTGAGTGTTTATATAGCCTTAACAGGAGTATAAAACGGAATAGTAAACCTGTTATCTCAAATAGAAGAAGAACCATAGTCAATTGCATTAATAAGTAATATAAGCGGATAGTTGAGGAGATTTGGAAGCCCTATTTCCATCATTACTGAAGTAAACAACATAGTTAATTAGTTTTATAATTATTAGTCATAAACAACAAATCAATATTCGGCCACCAAATAGATAACAAAGAGTAGAAATTGGTAATTGAGCACTAATCCCTGAGGACGATAACTCGGTCTTCAAAGACTATATTTGTCACGACCCGAACTCGGATCCGTGATTGGTGCCTTACCCCGGGCACCCTTGTGATACAACATCAGAGAAAACCAGCGGAAATAAACTCACAAACAAGAACCATATAAGATAAAATAGGCAAACCCAAAAATGGCTACCTTCCCGTAACATAAATAAAACAGAACTGAACAGTTACATCCTTAATAACCCCATTTATAACCGGACTACAGGCCTCTAAGAGTTTGTAACAACCATGACGGGACAGGGCCCCGTCATACCCCTGAATGTACACAAAACCTGCCACGTCAGGGAGAACCGTACCTAAAATCAAGTCAAGCCTCCGGAGTAATGGAGCTTCTGACACTTGAGCAAAGATCCTACGAATGAGGATCCACCACCTGCTTACCCTTACCTGCGGCATGAACGCAGGAAGAAGGGTCGATACGACGTACCAGTATGTAAAGCGGAAAATCCGTAATAATATCATAAGTCCAAAATACACTGACGATATAGATAAAAATCAAATTATGTTGCACTGTGCCTTACTAACAATGGGAGTAACAAGTATAAGTATACTACTGCATGAAAATAGGAGGCTCATGATCAAGACGGGATCTCTCGCCCGTAGTATCATTAAGCAATCCTACTCGCAGGGCTATTTCACCGCGTGGATCCCGTGGATCCGCATAAAACCATCCGCCGCGTGGGACTGTTTCACCCGCGTGGACTATTTCACCCGCATGGATCCCGTGGACCCGCATGAGTACCATTGCCGCGCTCGCGTGGGACTATTTCACCGCGTGGATCCCGTGGACCGGATCGCGTAGTACAAGCGCGCTCGCATCATGGGTAGCAAATCCATGGCATAAGTAGTAAACCATCCTAATGGACGCATACCGTGGACCATCCATCGTGTCGGTATGTCGAAGGGAATAACAAGAATCCGCATACCCGTGGGCCAACGTGTCGGTATGCCAACGAATTAACAAGAATAACCGGGTCTACCGTAGTTAACATATCACCTAGCGAACCGGCTATCATACATAACATAAGCGCTCTACTTATCATAACATAAGCAAGTTAAGAAATCCCTAACTTATTAACATTATTAACATATCCTCTCATTTTAGTATACCTAAGGCACCAACATGTCTTTTAATAGAAAAATCCGGGAATTCAACCCAAGTACCATGCACTTCTAACTTTTTAAGAAAAACTCTTTTTATACAAAGATTCCAAGATACTAATCACCATAGTATCAAGTTACAATTTCTTTTCAAAACAAGTCACATTTCCTTTTAGAAATATAATAGGCTTCTAAATCAAGTGACTTCATTTCCTTTAAAACCTTAGGCAACCAATGCCTAAAAATCAATCCACCTTCCATAGTTTCAAATCCTTTACCCGTACTTGTTTTAGTTAGAGTAAACCATTCTTTGTAAACTTTTCCAAAAACTAATATAACCAACTTCCCATAAAGTCATTATATTAGCGTTATACCTTTGTCAAATACATTTTCCTTAAATCCAAAGGACTTATACTTTTGAAATGAAACAAGCATCATATACTTTAAAACAAGTGTAGATTATCAAATCTTGTACGTATACCGTACTACATAGATACAACTACTCATGCTCAAGAGATAGGAAAGCTCTACATACCTCTTTGGTCAATCCACTTGCTAAGTCCAACTACCGCAAGTAATATGTCAACCTATAATAACCATAGTGTGTTTATTAACCTCTAATTCCAATGTAGAAATTCCAAATTCAAGTTATCAATTCCTAAGGAAAATCAGCATTTCCTTTGTTTCTACTCACTTTGCCACCTTTTCAAAGGCGATTTTCAACATTCAAACGCCTTATTAAGGCCCACAACCAAACTAACACAAAGGGGATTACACACCTAATCTTGGGTGTGTAAAATTCTGCCCATCGATTATAATAGTACACTTAACAATTCTAAGGTGGTTTTTAGGCTACAACATGCTCATAATATTTCTTTAGCCAAATCCTTCATATTGACCCACATTTCTAGCATGCAATGACTCTAAGAACATTATTTACCACCATAAGTATCTTCTTCATAACATGCGACTCTATAAACTAATAATAGAGGAAGAATCATTACCTTAGAGCTTTAGCCAAATTTTATCCAACAATTTGCTAGTCTTTCTACCAAGAATACCACCACCACCACCTTCAGCTAGCCACAAGCTTCCTTGTTGTCTTTTAATTTTTTCAGATTTGTCTTAAGGCTAGAATCATGTTGGATGTTTAGTGAGAAGGAGGAGCTTGAAAGATTTCGAGTGAAGAATGAGGTTTTTGAAAGAGATTGATGACAAATGACCAAGTCTTTAAGACTTGGTCAATATATGCATGTAAAAATCAGATGGGGACACTTGTCCCCACTCAGCCCTTTTAAAAGAAAAGATCAGTTTTCCTAAGTTTTTCCGCGATTTCGCCTCGGCGCAGCCCTGCGATCGGCGCCCGCAACTCCTGCGGACTCGGAACTTTAGGCGCGCGGCCCGATTTCGGCGCGCGTATGCATTCCCCGCCTTGGCGCTGAGGCCCCTGACCGAAGTTTTCTGATTTCGAGTCCGTCTGCGCACTGAACCTGTAACTCCCGTAACTTCCTACTCCGATGTCCTATCGATGAACGGTTGGTTGCGTTGGAAACTAGACTCAACGAACTACGCCCTAGGCCTTTGAAACACTTAGGAACTCTCAATGTACCGGGTCATAACCCGCCTCAAAGTTGACTAAAACCCGTCCGGAACAATCCGTCAACCTATCCTTTGGAAATTTTAAGCCTTACATGCTTTCGTACACTCTCATACGTAGGGTCAGAACTACGGGGTATAACATTCTCCCCCCCTTAGAAACATTCGTCCCGAATGTTCCTTCTACGTCTCCAGAACGCATGTGCCGGTGTAGTCTCCACTACTATACTTATAAAACCAATTATGCCACATATGTTCATAATATACTAACCACGCAAAAGCTTACCTCCCCGCCTACGAGGAATTACCTCTAACACGTATAACAACTTATTAGTCCCCATCCGCGGTCTAAGGGTATTCTCCTCACAAAAGATCACTCCCATCTTCTCAACACATATTCGCTTCTTCTTCCACCTGTCGTATCCTCCTTACACACTCGACTCTTCCTAGCATACATACCACACTCTTGTTCCCGGCCCGAGACAACCTCACTATCCAAGTCACGAAAACCTAGTGGTTTCCCTAGCTTAGCTACCCACTATCATTTCACACCACTCATGGACTTATTACCCACGTATACCCTACGTGTACTATGTTCCTCGAAAAAAAAATCACCCGTAAAATCTTCTACTCACGATGGCCCTGTAGCTAAGGTTCCCACGGTTATCAAAATCCTAAGGACTCCCCACTTTCATGTCCCTAAACTTACCCCCTTCTACAAGCGGGCTCCAAGTCACAATTTACATAAAATTACCCGCACATAACACTTAACATGTAACCATCTTATCACACCTACTAATATTTAGAGAGTTAAGGATATACCTGCAACTATTGCTTCACTTCTCCCTCGTCGTTCTAATCATGATCCTGCCCTGCACGGCGCATAGCAAAAGAAGGCGATGAACCACCATCGATCCCGGCTGAATCTCTTCATCCGTGTTATCTCCGGTCGGACAATTCCTCGCAAAATGGCCTGCCGGCCGCATGTAAAACAAACTCCCAACCCAAAGACGACACTCCCACCATGGAGCCTACCACAACGGCCGAACGAGGTAGGGGTGGCCCCATCCGGCTAGCACCCCCACTTCCGCGAGAACCGGAAACCTTGGAGCCCGACACGCCTCGAATATCCCGAACGCCCCGAAGGCGCGAGAACCACTCGAATCGGGCGGCGGGCATAACTAGCTTCGGCTGCGCGCCTCGAAAGTTACCAAAGGAACTCATTGTCGCCTCTTCTCGCTGATCTTGGTTATTCCGCCGACTCTACGCCTCACACCCGAGTGCATAAGCTGCATACGCAATGTCCATGCGGTACCAAGAGCTACTCCTGCAACTCTCGGCCAAGTAATCGTCCAGTCCTTTGACATATCGTTGTACCATATCCTCCATGTCTGCCACTAAGGCGGGTACATATCGGGCCAACGAATCAAACTCTACATTGTAATCCCGAACCGCCCGCCCGTTCTGCCTCAACATCAAAAATCTATCCGCGCGCCCTCGCCATCTGCGAAGGCAGAAGTGTGCGAAAGGCCTGCGAGAACTCGTCCCCAAGCAATGAGCGCATGCTCCACCGGGGCGGTTCCGTAGATCATACCGATCAGCTGCGGTGTCCGCGGCCGTCACGAACCTAGTACCCGACTCGGTCTCCAAGCCCGATCACCTCGTGATCCAGAATGGCGTCGGATAAACTCACGAGGATCATCCTCGAGCCTCGACCCATAAAACTACGGTGAAACGCAACTCAAAAGTCCTCGATCTCAAGCTAGCAACTACGTCTTTGAACTACGGGTTCGGGAGCTGCATCTCGGCTATCGCCGTATGCAGCCACATCACGGCTAATCGGGCCATCTCGCGTAGCCCATATCCTGCGCCATTCTTTGGATGGAGACTCAGTCGCGGTCTCGATGGCGCCTTTGCGCCTCGACTCTCTCTGGGGTTGGCGGCGTGGTAGAACTTCGCCGTCCAAACACCTCATCTGGTAAGGATCGGGCACGTGCCTGGTAACCTCGGTGCCACTAGTAGTTCCTCTGCGCCTTGCCGCCACGGGCGCGGTCGCATGCGTGGAGGCATAAGCGATACACACAAAGTTTACGGGAGAGGAAATTCAACCTATACCACAGCTCTATAGCACTATCTAAGAGTGAAAGAAATGGAAACACATCCTAAATATCCTGTAGCCTCACGATTATAGATGTGGTGCCTACACCGATAATCAAGACTTACTAGATACGGCTGTAGACCCTTCCGAGGATTAAGCGCTCGATACCACTTTTGTCACGACCGAACTTCGGATCCGTGATCGGTGTCTTACCGGGCACCGCGTGATACAACATCGAGAGAAAACCGGCGGAAATAAACTCACAAACAAGAACCATATAAGAGAAAATAGGCTAACCCAAAAATGGCTACCTTCGTAACATAAATAAAGCAGTGACGATTACATCCTTAATAACCCCATTTATAACGGACAACGGGCCTCTAGAGTTTGTAACAACCATGACGGGACAGGGCCGTCATACCTGAATGTACACAAAACGCCACGTCGGGAGAAGCGTACCAAAAATCAAGTCAAGCCTCCAGAGTAATGAGCTTCGACACTTGAGCAAAGATCCTACGAATGAGGATCCACCACCGCTACTTACTGCGGATTGAACGCAGGCCCAGAAGGGTCGTACCACGACGCACAAGTATGTAAACGAAAATATCGTAATAATATCATAAGTCCAAAATACAGCGGCGATATAGATAAAAATCAAATTATGTTGCAGACCGTGCCTTACTAACAATGGGAGTAACAAGTATAAGTATACTACTGCATGAAAATAGGAGGCTCATGATCAAGACAGGATCTCTCGCCCGTAGTATCATTAAGCAATCCTACTCCTGGGACTGTTTCACCCGCATGGATCCTGTGGATCCGCATAAGGCCATCCGCCTCGCATGGGACTGTTTCACTCGCATGGGACTATTTCACCCGCATGGATCCTGTGGACCGGATCCGCATGAGTACAAGCGCCGCACTCGCATCATGGGTAGCAAATCCATGGCATAAGTAGTAAACCATCCTAATGGACGCATACCCGTGGACCATCCATCGTGTCAGTATGTCCAAAGGGAATAACAAGAATCCGCATACCCGTGGGCCACCCAACGTGTCAGTATGCCAACAGGAATTAACAAGAATAACCCGGGGTCTACCCCGTAAGAACATATCACCTAGCACAACCGGCTATCATACATAACATAAGCGCTACCGGCCTATCATAACATAAGCAAGTTAAGAAATCCCCTAACTTCTTATTAACATTATTAACATATCCTCTCATTTTAGTATACCTAAGGCACCAACATGTCTTTTAATAGAAAAATCCGGGAATTCAACCCAAGTACCATGCACTTCTAACTTTTTAAGAAAACTCTTTTATACAAAGATTCCAAGATACTAATCACCATAGTATCAAGTTACAATTTCTTTTCAAAACAAGTCACATTTCCTTTTAGAAATATAATAGGCTTCTAAATCAAGTGACTTCATTTCCTTTAAAACCTTAGGCAACCAATGCCTAAAAATCAATCCACCTTCCATAGTTTCAAATCCTTTACCCGTACTTGTTTTAGTTAGAGTAAACCATTCTTTGTAAACTTTTCCAAAAACTAATATAACCAACTTCCCATAAAGTCATTATATTAGCGTTATACCTTTGTCAAATACATTTTCCTTAAATCCAAAGGACTTATACTTTTGAAATGAAACAAGCATCATATACTTTAAAACAAGTGTAGATTATCAAATCTTGTACGATACCGTACTACATAGATACAACTACTCATGCTCAAGAGATAGGAAAGCTCTACATACCTCCTGGTCAATCCACTTGCTAAGTCCAACTACCGCAAGTAATATGTCAACCTATAATAACCATAGTGTGTTTATTAACCTCTAATTCCAATGTAGAAATTCCAAATTCAAGTTATCAATTCCTAAGGAAAATTGGGCAGCATTTCCTTTGTTTCTACTCACTTTGCCACCTTTTCAAAGGCCGATTTTTCAACATTCAAACGCCTTATTAAGGCCCAACAACCAAACCAACACAAAGGGGATTACACACCTAATCTTGGGTGTGTAAAATTCTGCCCCATAAGTTATAATAGTACACTTAACAATTCTAAGGTGGTTTTTAGGCTACAACATGCTCATAATATTTCTTTAGCCAAATCCTTCATATTCAACCCACATTTCTAGCATGCAATGACTCTAAGAACATTATTTACCACCATAAGTATCTTCTTCATAACATGCAACTCTATAAACTAATAATAGAGGAAGAATCATTACCTTAGAGCTTTAGCCAAATTTTATCCAACAATTTGCTAGTCTTTCTACCAAGAATACCACCACCACCACCTTCACAAGCTAGCCACAAGCTTCCTTCTTGTCTTTTAATTTTTTTCAGATTTTTCTTAAGGCTAGAATCCTCTTGGATTTTTAGAGAGAATGAGGAGCTTGAAATATTAAGAGAGAAGGAAGAGGTTTTTCAAAGAGAGAGATGACAAATGACCAAGTCTTTAAGACTTGGTCAATATATTGCATGTAAAAATCAGATGGGGGGGGACACTTGTCCCCACTCGTGCCCTTTTAAAAGAAAAGATCGATTTTCCTAAGTTTTTCCGCGATTTCCGCCTGGCGCGGCCAAGGCGCGATCGGCTTCCCGCGGGACTTCTGAACTTTAGGCGCGCGCCCGATTTCGGCGCGCCATGCATTCCCGCGCGGCGCTGAGTCCTCGACAAGTTTTACGATTTCGAGTCCGTCACAAGATCTGAACTCAGTAACTCCGTAACTTCCTACTCCGATGTCCTATCGATGAGCGGTTGGTTGCGTTGGAAACTAGACTCAACGAACTACGCCTAGGCCTTTGAAACACTTAGGAACTCTCAATGTACCGGTCATAACCCGCCAAAGTTGACTAAAACCCGTCCGGAACAATCCGTCAACCTATCCTTTGGAAATTTTAAGCCTTACATGCTTTCGTACACTCTCATACGTAGGGTCAGAACTACGGGGTATAACATTCTCCCCCCCTTAGAAACATTTGTCCCGAATGTTCCTTCTACGTCTCCAGAACGCATGTGCCGGTGTAGTCTCCACTACTATACTTATAAAACCAATTATGCCACATATGTTCATAATATACTAACCACGCAAAAGCTTACCTCCCCGCCTACGAGGAATTACCTCTAACACGTATAACAACTTATTAGTCCCCATCCGCGGTCTAAGGGTATTCTCCTCACAAAAGATCACTCCCATCTTCTCAACACATATTCGCTTCTTCTTCCACCTGTCGTATCCTCCTTACACACTCGACTCTTCCTAGCATACATACCACACTCTTGTTCCCGGCCCGAGACAACCTCACTATCCAAGTCACGAAAACCTAGTGGTTTCCCTAGCTTAGCTACCCACTATCATTTCACACCACTCATGGACTTATTACCCACGTATACCCTACGTGTACTATGTTCCTCGAAAAAAAAATCACCCGTAAAATCTTCTACTCACGATGGCCCTGTAGCTAAGGTTCCCACGGTTATCAAAATCCTAAGGACTCCCCACTTTCATGTCCCTAAACTTACCCCTCTACAAGCCAGCCTCCAAGTCACAATTTACATAAAATTACCCGCACATAACACTTAACATGTAACCATCTTATCACACCTACTAATATTTAGAGAGTTAAGGATATACCTGCAACTATTGCTTCACTTCTCCCTCGTCGTTCTAATCATGATCCTGCCCTGCACGGCGCATAGCAAAGAAGGCGATGAACCACCCATCGATCCCGGCGTGAATCTCTTCATCCGTGTTATCTCCGGTGGACAATTCCTCGCAAAATGGCCTGCCGGGCCGCATGTAAAACAAACTCCCAACCCAAAGACGACACTCCCACCATGGAGCCTACCACAACGGCCGCAACGAGGTGGTGGCCCATCCGGCTAGCACCCCACTTCCGCGAGAACCGAAACCTTGGAGCCACGACCGCCTCGAATATCGAACGTCCCAAGGCGCGGAGAACCACTCGAATCGGCGAAGGGCATAACTAGCTGGCTGCCGCGTCCGCTCGAAAGTTACCAAAGGAACCTGCTCGCCTCTTCGCTGATTGGTTATTCCGTCGACCTACGCCTCACACCCGAGTGCATAAGCTCGCATACGGCAATGTCCATGCCGGTGAAGAGCTACTCCCGCAACTCTCGCCAAGTAATCGCCCGCCCTGTGACATAGCGGTGTACCTTATCCTCCATGTACGCCACTAAGGCGGGTACATATCGCCAACGAATCAAACTCTACATTGTAATCCCGAACCGCCCGCCTGCTCGCTCAACATCAAAATCTATCCGCGCGCTTCTCATCTGCGAAGGCAAGAAGTGTGCAAGAAAGGCCTCGAGAACTCGTCCCAAATACTGAAGCGCATGCTCCCGGGACGGTTCCTATGAATCATACCACCAATCCGCAGCTGTCCGCGGCTGACGCGAACCTAGTACCACCGACTCGGTCTCCAAGCCCGATCACCTCGTGATCCGTAGAATCGGATAAACTCACGAGGATCATCCTCGTGCCTCGACCCATAAAACTCGTGGCCGCAACTCAAAAGTCCTCGCTCGTTAAGCAGACAGGTCTTGAACTACGGTTCACCGTAATCGCTGCTCTCACTATCTCACGTATCGCCACAATCACGCTAGTAATCGCCATCTCAGTAGCCCATATCCTTCGCCCTCGCCTGGATCGAGGCTCGTACCGCGGTCTCGTGAGCGCCGCCGCCGCATTTCTACTTGGGGTTGGCGGCGTGGTAGAACTCGCCGTCCAAACACCTCATTCTGGTAAGGATCGGGCTCGTGCTCGTAACCTCGATTGCCCTACTAGTAGTTCCTCATCGCCGCTTGCCTTCGGGCCGCGGTCGCATGCGTGAGGCATAACTGATACACACAAAGTTTACGTCAGAGGAAATTCAACCTATAACACAGCTCTATTGCACGATCTTAGAGTGAAAGAAATGGAAACCAATCCTAAATATCCTGTAGCCTCCTGATTATAGATGTGGTGCACAACACACCGATAATCAAGACTCTACTAGATACGGCCTGTAGACCCCTTCCGAGGATTAACTGCTCTGATACCACTTTTGTCACGACCCGAACTCGGATCCGTGACTGGTGTCTTACCCCGGGCACCCTTGTGATACAACATCAGAGAAAACCAGCGGAAATAAACTCACAAACAAGAACCATATAAGAGAAAATAGGCTAACCCAAAAATGGCTACCTTCCCGTAACATAAATAAAACAGAACTGAACAGTTACATCCTTAATAACCCCATTTATAACCGGACAACAGGCCTCTAAGAGTTTGTAACAACCATGACGGGACAGGGCCCCGTCATACCCCTGAATGTACACAAAACCTGCCACGTCAGGGAGAACCGTACCAAAAATCAAGTCAAGCCTCCAGAGTAATGGAGCTTCTGACACTTGAGCAAAGATCCTACGAATGAGGATCCACCACCTGCTTACCCTTACCTGCGGCATGAACGCAGCCCCCGAGGAAGGGGGTCAGTACACGACGTACCAAGTATGTAAAACTGGAAAATACTGTAATAATATCATAAGTCCAAAATACACTGACGATATAGATAAAAATCAAATTATGTTGCACTGTGCCTTACTAACAATGGGAGTAACAAGTATAAGTATACTACTGCATGAAAATAGGAGTCTCATGATCAAGACAGGATCTCTCGCCCGTAGTATCATTAAGCAATCCTACTCCTGGGACTGTTTCACCCGCATGGATCCTGTGGATCCGCATAAGGCCATCCGCCTCGCATGGGACTGTTTCACTCGCATGGGACTATTTCACCCGCATGGATCCTGTGGACCGGATCCGCATGAGTACAAGCGCCGCACTCGCATCATGGGTAGCAAATCCATGGCATAAGTAGTAAACCATCATAATGGACGCATACCCGCGACCATCCATCGTGTCGGTATGTCCAAAGGGAATAACAAGAATCCGCGATACCCGGGCCACCCAACGCACAAGATGCCAACAGAATTAACAAGAATAACCCGGTCTACCGTGAAACATATCACCTAGCACAACCGCTATCATACATAACATAAGCGCTACCGGCCTATCATAACATAAGCAAGTTAAGAAATTCCCTAACTTCTTATTAACATTATTAACATATCCTCTCATTTTAGTATACCTAAGGCACCAACATGTCTTTTAATAGAAAAATCCGAGAATTCAACCCAAGTATCATGCACTTCTAACTTTTTAAGAAAACTCTTTTATACAAAGATTTCAAGATACTAATCACCATAGTATCAAGTTACAATTTCTTTTCAAAACAAGTCACATTTCCTTTTAGAAATATAATAGGCTTCTAAATCAAGTGACTTCATTTCCTTTAAAACCTTAGGCAACCAATGCCTAAAAATCAATCCACCTTCCATAGTTTCAAATCCTTTACCCGTACTTGTTTTAGTTAGAGTAAACCATTCTTTGTAAACTTTTCCAAAAACTAATATAACCAACTTCCCATAAAGTCATTATATTAGCGTTATACCTTTGTCAAATACATTTTCCTTAAATCCAAAGGATTTATACTTTTGAAATGAAACAAGCATCATATACTTTAAAACAAGTGTAGATTATCAAATCTTGCACGATACCGCACTACATAGATACAACTACTCATGCTCAAGAGATAGGAAAGCTCTACATACCTCCTTGGTCAATCCACTTGCTAAGTCCAACTACCGCAAGTAATATGTCAACCTATAATAACCATAGTGTGTTTATTAACCTCTAATTCCAATGTAGAAATTCCAAATTCAAGTTATCAATTCCTAAGGAAAATTGGGCAGCATTTCCTTTGTTTCTACTCACTTTGCCACCTTTTCAAAGGCCGATTTTTCAACATTCAAACGCCTTATTAAGGCCCAACAACCAAACAAACACAAAGGGATTACACACCTAATCTTGGGTGTGTAAAATTCTGCCCCATAAGTTATAATAGTACACTTAACAATTCTAAGGTGGTTTTTAGGCTACAACATGCTCATAATATTTCTTTAGCCAAATCCTTCATATTCAACCCACATTTCTAGCATGCAATGACTCTAAGAACATTATTTACCACCATAAGTATCTTCTTCATAACATGCAACTCTATAAACTAATAATAGAGGAAGAATCATTACCTTAGAGCTTTAGCCAAATTTTATCCAACAATTTGCTAGTCTTTCTACCAAGAATACCACCACCACCACCTTCACAAGCTAGCCACAAGCTTCCTTCTTGTCTTTTAATTTTTTTCAGATTTTTCTTAAGGCTAGAATCCTCTTGGATTTTTAGAGAGAAGGAGGAGATTGAATTATCTAGAGCGAAGGAAGAGGTTTGTCAAAGAGAGCGATGACAATCGACCACGGCTTTAAGACTTGGTCAATATATTGCATGTAAAAATCAGATGGGGGGGGGGGACACTTGTCCCCCACTCAGGCCCTTTTAAAAGAAAAGATCAGATTTTCCTAAGTTTTTCCGCCAGATTTCCCGCATGCCCTCGCAGTCGCCGCGCGCAGAACTCTGCGGACTCTGGAACTTTAGGCGCCATGCCCGATTTCGGCGCGCCAGCATGCATTCCCGCTTGGCGCTGAGGCCCTGACCAAGTTTTACGATTTCGAGTCCGTCACAAGACCGAACTCAGAATCCCGTAACTTTCTACTCCGATGTCCTATCGATGAGCGGTTGGTTGCGTTGGAAACTAGACTCAACGAACTACGCCTAGGCCTTTGAAACAGTTAGGAACTCTCAATGTACCGGTCATAACCCGCCAAAGTTGACTAAAACCCGTCGGAACAATCAGTCAACCTATCCTTTGGAAATTTTAAGCCTTACATGCTTTCAGACACTCTCACGTAGGGTCAGAACTACGGGGTATAACATTCTCCCCCCCTTAGAAACATTCGTCCCGAATGTTCCTTCTACGTCTCCAGAACGCATGTGCTGGTGTAGTCTCCACTACTATACTTATAAAACCAATTATGCCATATATGTTCATAATATACTAACCACGCAAAGCTTACCTCCCGCCTACGAGGAATTACCTCTAACACGTATAACAACTTATTAGTCCCCATCCGCGGTCTAAGGGTATTCTCCTCACAAAAGATCACTCCCGTCTTCTCAACACATATTCGCTTCTTCTTCCACGTCAGTATCCTCCTTACACACTCGACTCTTCCTAGCATACATACCACACTCTTGTTCCTACCGAGACAACCTCAATATCCAAGTCACGAAAACCTAGTGGTTTCCCTAGCTTAGCTACCCACTATCATTTCACACCACTCATGGACTTATTACCCACGTATACCCTACGTGTACTATGTTCCTCGAAAAAAAAATCACCCGAAAATCTTCTACTCACGATGGCCCCGTAGCTAAGGTTCCCACTGCTATCAAAATCCTAAGGACTCCCACTTTCATGTCCCTAAACTTACCCCCTTCTACAAGCCAGGCTCTCCAAGTCACAATTTACATAAAATTACCCGCACATAACACTTAACATGTAACCATCTTATCACACCTACTAATATTTAGAGAGTTAAGGATATACCTGCAACTATTGCTTCACTTCTCCTCGCTGCTCTAATCATGATCCCGCCGCACGCACGCATAGCAAAAGAAGCGATGAACCACCCATCGATCCCGAAGGCTGAATCTCTTCATCCGTGTTATCTCCGGCCTGGACAATTCCTCGCAAATGGCCTCACGGCCGCATGTAAAACAAACTCCCAACCCAAAGACGACACTCCCACCACGAGCCTACCACAACGGCCGCAACGAGGTAGGGTGGCCCCATCCGCTAGCACCCCACTTCCCGAACCGGAAACTCGAGCCACGACCGCCTCGAATATCCCGAACGCCCAAGATCGTGGAGAACCACTCGAATCGCGGCGAAAGGCATAACTAGCTCGCTGCGGTGTCCGCCTCGAAAGTTACCAAAGGAACTCGCTGTCGCCTCTTCTCGCGATCTTGGTTATTCCGCCGACTCTACGCCTCACACCCGAGTGCATAAGCTCGCATACGGCAATGTCCATGCTCCAAGAGCTACTCCTGCAACTCTCGGCCAAGTAATCGCCGATCCGTGACATAGCGGTGTACCCTATCCTCCATGTCCGCTAAGGCGGGTACATATCGCCAACGAATCAAACTCTACATTGTAATCCCGAACCGCCCGCCCGCTCGCCTCAACATCAAAAATCTATCCGCCCGCGCCCTCCTCATCTGCGAAGGCAAGAAGTGTGCAAGAAAGGCCTCTGAGAACTCGCCCAAACAGCTGGAAGCGCATGCTCCCCCCGGGACAGTTCCCATGAATCATACTACCAATCTGCAGTGTCCCGCAAATCACGAACCTAGTACCACCGACTCGGTCTCCAAGCCCCGATCACCTCACGATCCGTCAGAATCGCCGGATAAACTCCCGAGGATCATCCTCGCCTCGACCCATAAAATTCTGGTGGGTCGCAACTCAAAGTCCTCGCCTCGTTAGCAGCCTGGCTTTGAACTACGGTTCGGCCGTAATCGCTGTCTCACTTATCTCGCGTATCGCCACATCTCGCTAGTAATCGCCATCTCTTGTAGCCCATATCCTTCGCCCCGGCCGCTGGATCGAGGCTCGTACCGCGGTCTCGTGGCCGCCGCCGCCGCATTTCATCTGGGTTGGCGGCGTGGTAGAACTCGCCGTCCAAACACCTCATCCGTAAGGATCGGGCACGTGCCTCGTAACCCTGGTGCTACTAGTAGTTCTCTCGCTTTGCCCTTCGGGCGCGGCGCACTGCGTGAGGCATAATCGATACACACAAAGTTTACGTCGAGGAAATTCAACCTATAACATGACTCTATTGCACGATCTAGAGTGAAAGAAATGGAAACTAATCCTAAATATCTCAGAGCCTCCTCGATTATAGATGTGGTGCACAACACACCGATAATCAAGACTTACTAGATACGGCTGTAGACCCTTCCGAGGATTAATCGCTCGATACCACTTTTGTCACGACCGAACTTCGGATCCGTGGATCGTGTCTTACCGGGCACCGCGTGATACAACATCGAGAAAACCAATGAAATAAACTCACAAACAAGAACCATATAAGAGAAAATAGGCTAACCTAAAATGGCTACCTTCCCGTAACATAAATAAAGCAGAATCAACGATACATCCTTAATAACCCCATTTATAACCTGACAATGGGCCTCTAAGAGTTTGTAACAACCATGACGGACAGGCCCCGCCATACCACGAATGTACACAAACTCCGCCACGTCGTGAGAACTGCACTAAAAATCAAGTCAAGCCTCGAGTAATGAGCTTCGACACTGAGCAAAGATCCTACGAATGAGGATCCACCACCGCTACTCCTTACCGCGCAGATTGAACGCACGGCGGGCGGGTCGATACACGACGTACCAAGTATGTAAAACTGGAAAATACTGTAATAATATCATAAGTCCAAAATACACTGACGATATAGATAAAAATCAAATTATGTTGCACTGTGCCTTACTAACAATGGGAGTAACAAGTATAAGTATACTACTGCATGAAAATAGGAGTCTCATGATCAAGACAGGATCTCTCGCCCGTAGTATCATTAAGCAATCCTACTCCTGGGACTGTTTCACCCACATGGATCCTGTGGATCCGCATAAGGCCATCCGCCTCGCATGGGACTGTTTCACGCGCATGGGACTATTTCACCCGCATGGATCCTGTGGACCGGATCCGCATGAGTACAAGCGCCGCACTCGCATCATGGGTAGCAAATCCATGGCATAAGTAGTAAACCATCATAATGGACGCATACCCGTGGACCATCCATCGTGTCAGTATGTCCAAAGGGAATAACAAGAATCCGCATACCCGTGGGCCACCCAACGTGTCAGTATGCCAACAGGAATTAACAAGAATAACCCGGGGTCTACCCCGTAAGAACATATCACCTAGCACAACCGGCTATCATACATAACATAAGCGCTACCGGCCTATCATAACATAAGCAAGTTAAGAAATCCCCTAACTTCTTATTAACATTATTAACATATCCTCTCATTTTAGTATACCTAAGGCACCAACATGTCTTTTAATAGAAAAATCCGAGAATTCAACCCAAGTATCATGCACTTCTAACTTTTTAAGAAAAACTCTTTTTATACAAAGATTTCAAGATACTAATCACCATAGTATCAAGTTACAATTTCTTTTCAAAACAAGTCACATTTCCTTTTAGAAATATAATAGGCTTCTAAATCAAGTGACTTCATTTCCTTTAAAACCTTAGGCAACCAATGCCTAAAAATCAATCCACCTTCCATAGTTTCAAATCCTTTACCCGTACTTGTTTTAGTTAGAGTAAACCATTCTTTGTAAACTTTACCAAAAACTAATATAACCAACTTCCCATAAAGTCATTATATTAGCGTTATACCTTTGTCAAATACATTTTCCTTAAATCCAAAGGATTTATACTTTTGAAATGAAACAAGCATCATATACTTTAAAACAAGTGTAGATTATCAAATCTTGACGATACCGCACTACATAGATACAACTACTCATGCTCAAGAGATAGGAAAGCTCTACATACCTCCTTGGTCAATCCACTTGCTAAGTCCAACTACCGCAAGTAATATGTCAACCTATAATAACCATAGTGTGTTTATTAACCTCTAATTCCAATGTAGAAATTCCAAATTCAAGTTATCAATTCCTAAGGAAAATTGGGCAGCATTTCCTTTGTTTCTACTCACTTTGCCACCTTTTCAAAGGCCGATTTTTCAACATTCAAACGCCTTATTAAGGCCCAACAACCAAACCAACACAAAGGGGATTACACACCTAATCTTGGGTGTGTAAAATTCTGCCCCATCAGTTATAATAGTACACTTAACAATTCTAAGGTGGTTTTAGGCTACAACATGCTCATAATATTTCTTTAGCCAAATCCTTCATATTCAACCCACATTTCTAGCATGCAATGACTCTAAGAACATTATTTACCACCATAAGTATCTTCTTCATAACATGCAACTCTATAAACTAATAATAGAGGAAGAATCATTACCTTAGAGCTTTAGCCAAATTTTATCCAACAATTTGCTAGTCTTTCTACCAAGAATACCACCACCACCACCTTCACAAGCTAGCCACAAGCTTCCTTCTTGTCTTTTAATTTTTTTGATTTTTCTTAAGGCTAGAATCCTCTTGGATTTTTAGAGAGGAGGAGCTTGAAATATTTAGAGAGAAGGAAGAGGTTTTTCAAAGAGAGATGACAAATGACCAAGTCTTTAAGACTTGGTCAATATATCGCATGTAAAAATCGGATGGGGACACTTGTCCCCACTGTGCCCTTTTAAAAGAAAAGATCGATTTTCCTAAGTTTTTCCGCCAGATTTCCGCCTCGCCGCTGCCGGCGCCGCGGCCCTGATTTCCGGCGCCGCGGCCAGGCATTCCCCGCCTTGGCGCTGAGGCCCCCGACGAAGTTTTACGATTTCGAGTCCGTCACAAGACTGAACCTCAGAACTCCCGTACTTCCTACCCGATGTCCTATCGATGAGCGGTTGGTTGCGTTGAAACTAGACTCAACGAACTACGCCTAGGCCTTTGAAACACTTAGGAACTCTCAATGTACCGGTCATAACCCGCCTCAAAGTTGACTAAAACCCGTCGGAACAATCCACAACCTATCCTTTGGAAATTTTAAGCCTTATACGCTCTCGTACACTCACACGTAGGGTCAGAACTACGGGGTATAACATTCTCCCCCCCTTAGAAACATTCGTCCCGAATGTTCCTTCTACGTCTCCAGAACGCATGTGCCGGTGTAGTCTCCACTACTATACTTATAAAACCAATTATGCCACATATGTTCATAATATACTAACCACGCAAAAGCTTACCTCCCCGCCTACGAGGAATTACCTCTAACACGTATAACAACTTATTAGTCCCCATCCGCGGTCTAAGGGTATTCTCCTCACAAAAGATCACTCCCATCTTCTCAACACATATTCGCTTCTTCTTCCACCTGTCGTATCCTCCTTACACACTCGACTCTTCCTAGCATACATACCACACTCTTGTTCCCGGCCCGAGACAACCTCAATATCCAAGTCACGAAAACCTAGTGGTTTCCCTAGCTTAGCTACCCACTATCATTTCACACCACTCATGGACTTATTACCCACGTATACCCTACGTGTACTATGTTCCTCGAAAAAAAAATCACCCGTAAAATCTTCTACTCACGATGGCCCTGTAGCTAAGGTTCCCACGGTTATCAAAATCCTAAGGACTCCCCACTTTCATGTCCCTAAACTTACCCCCTTCTACAAGCCAGGCTCTCCAAGTCACAATTTACATAAAATTACCCGCACATAACACTTAACATGTAACCATCTTATCACACCTACTAATATTTAGAGAGTTAAGGATATACCTGCAACTATTGCTTCACTTCTCCTCGTGCTCTAATCATGATCCCGCCGCACAGATAGCAAAAGAAGCGATGAACCACCCATCGATCCCGGCTGAATCTCTTCATCCGTGTTATCTCTCGCCTGACAATTCCTCGCAAAATGGCCTCGCCGGGCCGCATGTAAAACAAACTCCCAACCCAAAGACGACACTCCCACCACGAGCCTACCACAACGGCCGCAACGAGGTAGGGTGGCCCCATCCGCTAGCACCCCACTTCCCGAACCGAAACCTCGAGCCCCGACCGCCTCGAATATCCCGAACGCCCCAAGATCGTGGAGAACCACTCGAATCGGGCGAAGGGCATAACTAGCTCGCCGCTGCGGCTGTCCGCCTCGAAAGTTACCAAAGGAACTCGCTGTCAGGCCTCTTCGCGATCTCGTTATTCCGCCGACCTACGCCTCACACCCGAGTGCATAAGCTCGCATACGGCAATGTCCATGCCCGGTGAAGAGCTACTCTGCAACTCTCGCCAAGTAATCGCCCACCCGTGACATAGCGGTGTACCTTATCCTCCATGTATGCGCCACTAAGGCGTACATATCCGCCAACGAATCAAACTCTACATTGTAATCCCAACCGCCCGCCTGCTCGCCTCAACATCAAAAATCTATCCGCCCGCGCCTCCTCATCTGCGAAGGCGAAGTGTTTAAGAAAGGCCTCGAGAACTCGCCCCAAACACCGGAAGCGCATGCTCCCCGACAGCTTCCCATGAATCATACTACCAATCGCAGCTGTCCCGCATGACGCGAACCTAGTACCACCGACTCGGTCTCCAAGCCCGATCACCCTCGATCCAGAATCGCTTGGATAAACTCCCGAGGATCATCCTCGTGCCTCGATCCATAAAACTCGTGGTGCAACTCAAAAGTCCTCGCCTCGTTAGCCTCAGATCTTGAACTACGGTTCACGTAATCGCTGCCTCTTTATCTCATGTTCGCCACAATCGCTAGTAATCGGGCCATCTCTCAGAGCCCATGCCCTTCGCTTCCGCTGGATCGAGGCTCGTACCGATCTCGTGATGGCCGCCGCCGCCAGACTTTCATCGGGGTTGGCGGCGTGGTAGAACTCGCCGTCCAAACACTATCCGTAAGGATCGGGCTCGTGCTCGTAACCCGGTGCCCTACTAGTAGTTCTCATCGCCTTGCCCTTCGGGCCGCGGCCGCTTTGCGCGAGGCATAATCGATACACACAAAGTTTACGTCAGAGGGAATTCAACCTATAGCACAGCTCTATTGCACGATCTTAGAGTGAAAGAAATGGAAACCAATCCTAAATATCCAGTAGCCTCCTGATTATAGATGTGGTGCACAACACACCGATAATCAAGACTCTACTAGATACGGCCTGTAGACCCCTTCCGAGGATTAATCGCTCGATACCACTTTTGTCACGACCGAACTCGGATCCGTGGATCGTGCCTACCTCGCACCCTTGTGATACAACATCGAGAAAACCAATGAAATAAACTCACAAACAAGAACCATATAAGATAAAATAGGCTAACCCAAAATGGCTACCTTCCCAGAACATAAATAAATGAATCGAATAGCTACATCCTTAATAACCCCATTTATAACCTGGACAATGTGCCTCTAAGAGTTTGTAACAACCATGACGACGGGCCCCGCCATACCCCGAATGTACACAAACTCGCCACGTCGTGAGAACCGTACCAAAAATCAAGTCAAGCCTCCAGAGTAATGGAGCTTCTGACACTTGAGCAAAGATCCTACGAATGAGGATCCACCACCGCTACTTACTGCGGATTTAACGCAGCCCCGAGAAGCGGGTCGACACGACGCACTCAAGTATGTAAAACTGTAAAATACTGTAATAATATCATAATTCCAAAATACACTGACGAAATAGATAAAAATCAAATTATGTTGCACTGTGCCTTACTAACAATGGGAGTAACAAGTATAAGTATACTACTGCATGAAAATAGAGGCTCATGATCAAGACAGATCTCTCGCCCGTAGTATCATTAAGCAATCCTACTCCGGATCGTTCACCCGCATGGATCCTGTGGATCCGCATAAGGCCATCCGCCTCGCATGGGACTGTTTCACTCGCATGGGACTATTTCACCCGCATGGATCCTGTGGACCGGATCCGCATGAGTACAAGCGCGGCACTCGCATCATGGGTAGCAAATCCATGGCATAAGTAGTAAACCATCCTAATGGACGCATACCCGTGGACCATCCATCGCGTCGATGTCCAAAGCGGAATAACAAGAATCAGATACCCGGCCACCCAACGTGTCAAGATGCCAACAGAATTAACAAGAATAACCCGGTCTACCGTAGAACATATCACCTAGCACAACCGGCTATCATACATAACATAAGCGCTACCGGCCTATCATAACATAAGCAAGTTAAGAAATCGCCTAACTTCTTATTAACATTATTAACATATCCTCTCATTTTAGTATACCTAAGGCACCAACATGTCTTTTAATAGAAAAATCCGGGAATTCAACCCAAGTACCATGCACTTCTAACTTTTTAAGAAAAACTCTTTTTATACAAAGATTCCAAGATACTAATCACCATAGTATCAAGTTACAGTTTCTTTTCAAAACAAGTCACATTTCCTTTTAGAAATATAATAGGCTTCTAAATCAAGTGACTTCATTTCCTTTAAAACCTTAGGCAACCAATGCCTAAAAATCAATCCACCTTCCATAGTTTCAAATCCTTTACCCGCATTCTTGTTTTAGTTAGAGTAAACCATTTTTGTAAACTTTTCCAAAAACTAATATAACCAACTTCCCATAAAGTCATTATATTAGCGTTATACCTTGTCAAATACATTTTCCTTAAATCCAAAGGACTTATACTTTTGAAATGAAACAAGCATCATATACTTTAAAACAAGTGTAGATTATCAAATCTTGTACGATACCGCACTACATTGATACAACTACTCATGCTCAAGAGATAGGAAAGCTCTACATACCTCCTGGTCAATCCACTTGCTAAGTCCAACTACCGCAAGTAATATGTCAACCTATAATAACCATAGTGTGTTTATTAACCTCTAATTCCAATGTAGAAATTCCAAATTCAAGTTATCAATTCCTAAGGAAAATTGGGCAGCATTTCCTTTGTTTCTACTCACTTTGCCACCTTTCAAAGGCCGATTTTTCAACATTCAAACGCCTTATTAAGGCCCAACAACCAAACCAACACAAAGTGGGATTACACACCTAATCTTGGGTGTGTAAAATTCTGCCCCATAAGTTATAATAGTACACTTAACAATTCTAAGGTGGTTTTTAGGCTACAACATGCTCATAATATTTCTTTAGCCAAATCCTTCATATTCAACCCACATTTCTAGCATGCAATGACTCTAAGAACATTATTTACCACCATAAGTATCTTCTTCATAACATGCAACTCTATAAACTAATAATAGAAGAAGAATCATTACCTTAGAGCTTTAGCCAAATTTTATCCAACAATTTGCTAGCCTTTCTACCAAGAATACCACCACCACCACCTTCACAAGCCACAAGCTTCCTTCTTGTCTTTTAATTTTTGATTTTTCTTAAGGCTAGAATCCTCTTGGATTTTTAGAGAGAAGGAGGAGCTTGAAATATTTAGAGAGAAGGAAGAGGTTTTTCAAAGAGAGATGATAAATGACCAAGTCTTTAAGACTTGGTCAATATAATGCATGTAAAAATCAGATGGGGACACTTGTCCCCACTGTGCCCTTTAAAAGAAAAGATCAGATTTTCCTAAGTTTTTCCGCGATTTCCGGCCATGTTCGCGTGGCCCTGCCGCAATCCCCGCGACTCTGAACTTTAGGCGCCATGCTCGATTTCGCGCCGCGCTTACGATCTCGCTTGGCGCCGCCTCCGCTCCGCGCCATACACAGGCTCGACAAGTTTTACGATTTCGAGTCCGTCACAGACCGAACTCAGAAACTCCCGTAACTTCCTACTCCGATGTCCTATCGATGAACGGTTGGTTGCGTTGGAAACTAGACTCAACGAACTACGCCCTAGGCCTTTGAAACACTTAGGAACTCTCAATGTACCGGGTCATAACCCGCCTCAAAGTTGACTAAAACCCGTCCGGAACAATCCGTCAACCTATCCTTTGGAAATTTTAAGCCTTACATGCTTTTGTACACTCTCATACGTAGGGTCAGAACTACGGGGTATAACAATATTACTTGACACGACACGTGCACTTGCGTTAAAGTGTGTGCGTTAATGAGGCATATGGAAAAGATGATGATGACATTCACAATGTTGTCAAAGGTACAAAGATAATATGTCACCCGTTGAGATTGGAATATGGTGTTATCATTCATGCATTCTCATTTGCATTACATTCATATTTTACCATTACCCCAAAGGAGTTATATACTCTACTATATGTATGCATTATATATATATATATATATATATATGGGAATTGGGGAAAGGGAAAAGGCATTATATATGCACATCACCTGCAGCTTGTACAGACTATCACAAAAGAGCCAGACGAGGCCAACATGATTCTATGCCCATGTGTGGCCGAAATAACCTGATGCTCACTGAGGCGATTATGGACAAGAAGAGCCCTTATGTGGCCAATATATATGTATACAGCATTCGCATTATGCATACATTCATTCATTAACCATTACATAGTATAATGCCCACAAAGGCTGTTATAATAAAAAGATTTCCCGAAGAGGCCGAGATATGTGTACACTGCACTGTACATAACATTTAAACATATCCATTAGGGCCCTCAGAGGCAATTACTGTTGGTCAGTTGTTTCTGTTTCAGATTATGATACATCTTTGTTATGTTATTTGTTATGCCTAACATACTCAGTACATCAGTCGTACTGACATCTCTTTTGCTGGAGGACGCTGCATTTCATACCCGCAGGTTCAGTTAATAAGAGTGATGGTTCACGCTGGTTCAGCTGATGGTGGAGCACTCTATTTGTTCCAGAGTTGCAGTCTAGTCTTGATATGATATTTTGATATCGTTTGTTTTTTAGAGGCTTGTAGACAGGTGTCCTGTGGATAGTAGTTTTGTATGGCCTTCTCGGTCTTGGCATGGGCATATATATATATGTATAAGTCGGTTTTATGATCAAGAACTTTCATAATATTTTTCGGCTTAGTCTGTGATTATTGTGATTATACGGTGATGGTGTGATTTGGGGTATCTGGTGGGTGAGATCCGGGCGCCCGTCGCGGCCTTCCAGTGTGGGTCGTGACAATAAATATCATACTTGGTCATTTCATTACTTAGTTTTAGATGATATTGAGATGAATACTCTTAAAGAGTGATAGTTTAGTGTAGTGCTAATTTAGTGATTAGTGATTAGTGATAGTGATAGTTAATTATGGTGGATTCCACTGTTGGTTATTGTAACTCTTTCCATTGATTTTCATATAGAGATGTTCATTTGTGGATTCATTTGAATTACTCTTTGTTGAAGATAAAATAGTATAGGTTCTTAGGGTTGATTCTAATTGGGAGGATTTAGGTTTCACATACCTAAGTTTGCCCATAGAACATTACTCTTTGAGTCTTGCTTTTATACCTCTATTTTCATCCCAATTTCTTTAATTCTCATCCCTAATTTTCTTGTTAATTTAGTTTTCGTATTTTTGTTGTTTGAATCTGTATCTTCCACAAGTCGGATCATATCAGCGGAGGCTGCTACCATTGACGCAGTCATTGATGGTTATTTCTGGCTGCCACTTCACGCTGTCATTGTTGTCGGAATTTCTTCCGTCGCAACTCTTACTGGATTGCATGCTCTGGCGATTGTTAGGGAGAAAGTGGATTGTTGCGTGTCCTCCGCCGGCGATACGTTGACGGACTAGTGGCCCAACGCGTGCGCGAGGGCGACTTCGCAACGGCTTTGAGTGGTGATGCGTTTGATTTTATGGGTTTCCTCAAGGATGAATTTGAACGGGACTCATAAAATGAGGTAACAACATGCATTGCTGAAGGATGGTGGCAACACCATCATAAGATTTGTTCAAACCTGCAATAAGTTGCATAACAAATCGTTGATTAGTGACTGGTGCGCCGACGTTGGAGAGTTTGGTCGGCAAGCATTTTCAGTTCTTGACAATACGTTTGGGAAATTGTCTTGATGAACGTCTTTGAACTGATTTTCAAGGTATAACGCTCGTTGAGTTTTATTGTCGTGGAAAATATTGTCCAAATATTCCCACATTAGCAGGCATGACATCGGTCTCAATGATGGTGTGAAACAGATTATAAGATATCGTGACGTATATCCACTAGAGGACGGCTGCGTCCAAATGAGACTAGAGTGCATCATCAGAAGTCGAAGTCAATGATAACATCTTGTGGACTTTGGTGTGGGATGAGATGATGTGGTCGATAACTTCATAAACACGACAATGGATCTTAAAAAGCTCTGCCACGAGGAGTATTGACCTTTTTCCATCTCAAGAGTCACGGGGGTGAAGTTTTTAATGTTGTTTACGGCAAGTGCCTGATGGAATTTGGTTTTGTCAGCTAAGAGGAAATTTATGAGGAAGGGGGAGGGAAAATGGCCGGAAAAAACTTGGGTTCCGTCATGGGGAAAATAGGGAGGGCGGCTGAGAGAGGTCGGCGGCTAGGGTTCCGACATGGGCTAGATGCCAACGTGAAAAAAAAGTGATGGCTGAGAAGATGTATCGGTGGCTAGGGTAGAGTTTGTATTTTTAGGCTACTGATACCATAAAGGAATATGTTCTTTGGTTTTATTGATGAATGATTTACAATATATATAAGGTTACAAGAATATTTACTTTGATACAAACTAGGTAACTAATTAACCTAATTATAAAAGAATTATAATTTTATCTAAAATATGAGATATACAATTAATACAATTAATGAAAGAATATTGGAAAATGTTTACAAAGTAAAACATTCTAACTATAATTGATAATCAAAGAAAAAAAAAAAAGTAAAATTAGTGTTCAACCGTAATTTATAAAGTAATTTATTTTAATTATTTAATAATGGCTCCCATAGTAAATTAATTAAAGTTTGGGCATACACTAGGTGCAAGTTGGGGTAAGGAAAGCAAATGAATCTTGGGATATATCTTTATATGGAATGTGGAGTTGTACTAGTAAAGTGAAAACCATGGACCAATTAGGTCCACAGAACTTTCACTAGGTGGAGTATATTGGGATTATGTCATTGGTTTTATGTTAAATCTTTTTGTGTAGCATGGAAATTATAAGATTGCAATAAATTTGTAAATATGTTGCCTTTTCTAAGAAGTGAATTCAGGCGAAATGGTGATATTAGTAGTTCAATTTGTTGGTTATACAAACTTTTACTTTGTTGGTGAGAGTTCGATTTTCCACCTTATAATCTCATTTCCATTTTTCCTTTCGTATCCCCTATGTGATTTAAAGAAAAAAAAAATCAGGAAAATAATATTACACACATGATCAACCATCTTTTTAAATAAAACAATACATTCGTAGTCATTGAAATGTTTTCAGCATTAAAATCATTATTACTGCAAATTTGAAGAATTGAATTTTGATTCGAATATGAAAATTGGTTATAATCAAGTGGATTTTTGTTGAAAAATCTTGGAAACATTAGCATATTTGAAGATTGGTTCTTCAAACTTTTGAAAAAATATTTTCAATTTCAAATATACAGTTTGAAGTTTGATATTGGCAAGCCAAATTTCAAGCAAAAATGTCGAAAGTTTGTTGTCAAACTTTATACGCGAATTCTTACAATTTTAATCATGTATGTATGAAATTAATTCTAAAATACTTAAATTTACAAATTTTATACACTATGACTATGCCGTAAATAATTAAACGGTGGTCCGAAAATAGACTATATATCTGTGAACTTGTCACAATGCCACTATGTGTCTAACTATATGCTTTTTCACACAACCATAAATATCTTCTTTGGTTCTAGCTATTTCGTCCGAGTCAAAAAGTTCTTAACTTAGATAAATAATTCGAGAGCTAATTAGTCTTTCGCAATTTGGAATTTTCCACTATCTTAAAATCGAACATCTTGATTGAGAACAGTCAGACCTTACGTGTTCATGGATTACTTCGATCAAAGATATAAATGTTACATAACAAATATTTTTCAATAAACTAAAAACTTGAAAAACTAGCTTTTGTTCATACAATTATTAAATTCACTTGTTGATGCTACACTTGGATCAAGTAATATATGTTACCCATTTTCTAACAAGCTCAAAAGGAACCGCGAAACTATTTTGAAAAGAAAATAGAAATTGTTGAGGTTATTAATACTATGGTCCTGTTGCGTAATCATGTACTATATTGTGTTGATGCACTAGGGGAAAAAATATTACCAGTATCTTTTTGACTTTGACACTACACGTACAGGAAAAGCAGTAGTCAAGATATATGTAGCTTTCTTTTCTCCCTTTTTCTTCTTGAGCACTTGTGAAATCCTCGCCGGTCACCCTCCGATCCGATTGATGGAGGAAGGTAAATTACAGGTACCGGGAAGTACACTGATCGATCTTGCGCGATGCATTCGCGCGAGAAAGAAACTATGATTGTCGAAACAGCTGCTGCGCGAATCATTCGGGAAAGAACTGCGCGCAAGCCACTCAAACCAATCTGTTTACAGCCGGGTTTCACTTTGTTAGTGCTCGACCCTAATTGCTGCTCCCTATTAAAGTGCAAATATTCCATTCACCTAAATGAAACATTTTAGAGTACATACCTCAAGCCTTAATTAGTCACTGAATATTATTCTGCAGACAAATGAGGTTGGAGAGCTAAATGATCTTTATCCATGACCAATTTGTAATTTAGGGTGAGACTACTCTTGTATATTCTCGTTTGTTATATTCTCAATCATGTCGCATGATTCCAAGTGATTAATTTTAACTTTCACGATACGTTTGGTATGAAGTAAAATATTTTCCATGAAAAATATTTTTGTAAAAAATAAATTTCTTACTTATTTTATGATGCTTGGTAGGTAATCTAGACAAATAATATAGAGGACGCATAAACAGAGCCAACTTTTTTAGTTTATAGGTTATGAACCACGATCTTTTTTATTATTTAAATTTGGATAAATTATTTATATATATTAAATGAAAATTCTGATACAAATACATAGTTTGAGTCAAAATTATTGAATTCTGCCGAACTCGTAGCTTTAAGATTGGATCTGCCCCTGATGGAGGTAGGGTGAGGTAGGGGTGGGGGAATAGGTCGGGATGGTGGGATGGGCAGGTCGAGGTGGGGTGGGGATGGTTAGGAGACTATCTGCATGGTCACATGAAACTTGTGTTTTCTACCCTTATTAGAAAATTAAATCATTTTAAATATTTTTTAAGGAATTAATTTTTCTAGAGAAAATATTATCCAAACCATTTTGACCAACTAGACATGAAAAAATACATACCAAACACACCCTAAATGACATCAATAAGTTAAGATTTCTAATCCAAAAATTGCTAAAATAATATGAATATGGGACATAAGGAAAAGACATGTAACTAAAAGTTTAAAGAGGAAACTAAGAAAAGAAAAATATGAACATGCAAAATGAGAAAGAAGGAAGGGATGTGGGGTATATACTAAATCTTTGTAGATTCAAGAAAATAAAATGGAGGGCCTACCCATATAGTAGTAGCTTTCTTTTTCGAAAGCTTTACAGCAGAAACGATAGCACTTGTAAACTAACAAAATAAAGGTAACTAAAAAGATGTTGGTTCTTCAAGAATAAAAGAAAAGTAAACCTAAAATATACTATCATTTGTTACATATATATTTTATGGACAAACAAGACGTAAAACCCGAATAAAGTGGAAGTATGTGACTACTATTTAGTCCACTTATGGAAAGAGCTTTTTACATAATCCCTATTGTTGTAATTGAAGGAAATATTTTCCCGCTCTTTTTTATTTCTTAAAGATAGTAATATATACATGTTACAAGACTAATATGAAGCTATAATTATAATAATTTAAATCAGAATAATTACATTCTTAATCTATAATATACAGAAAGATTATGATAATAATCAAGAATTATTTCCATAATTTATCATTCCTCATAGTCTTAACGGGAGACCTTCGTACGGTGAGACTGTCCCTAAAATCATCAAAGAGTATACGCGGAAGTCATTTAGTGAATATATTGGTAATCTGATATCGGGACGGGACACGGAGAACACGAACTTGGCCACGTGAAATCTTTTCACGAACGACTAAAATATCTATCTAAATATATTTAGTGTGTTGATGTTGTACGGGCTTTCCTAACAGGTATATCGCGCTCACATTATCACAATAAACCACGGTGGCATTTTTTATCGGACAATGAAGCTCCAATAGAAGATTACAGAGCCAACACGATTCAGAGACAACATTTGTAACCCCTCTATATTCGACTTCAGCACTAAACCGAGATAACGTGGGTTGACGCTTCGAAGACCACGAGATCAAATTGTCTCCGAGATAACAATAACCAGAGGTGAAGCGTCTGATATCCGAGAATCCCCCCAATCAACATCGGTATAAGAAGTGAGACCAGAGACTGCTGACTTATAAAGATGCAAGTCAAAATCAAGTGTACCCTGAATATACCGCAAAATATGTTTGAGAGCATTCATATGTTCCTTCTTTGGGTCATGCATATGTAAACATACTTGTTGAACAACATATGATATATCAGGTTTCGTGTAGGTGAGATATTGCAATGCCCCTACTAAACTGCAGTAATGTGTTGAATCGCCGTATGGAGACCCCGAGGCGTTACTCATCTTAACATTTGTATCAACAGGCGTGGGTGACGGCTGATGACATGTCAGCACTATCAATAATTTCCTCAACATATTTTCTTTGACAAAGAAATAGACCATCTGCATGTTGAGTCACAACAATGCCCAAAAAATAGTTTAAAGGACCCAAATCCTTCATAGCAATTTTTTATGCAAGGAAAGACATAATAGATTGGCGAAGAGAATCAGATGATGATGTGAGTATGATGTCATCAACATAGAGAAGTATGTATGTCATGTCATTTCTTTTCTGATAAATGAACAATGACTGATCGAATTTACTATGCGAGAAGCCCAACGTTGAAACAAAATCAGCAACCCTGTTATACCATACTTGAGGGAATTGTTTGAGACCATATAAAGACTTATTCAATAAGCAAACGCAATTTGGATGGATAAGGTCTCAGAAACTCATAGGTTAGTGTTGACACCCAATTTTGACCCTCTCGTCCAACCATTAATCATAAAATTACACTAATTTTTAATAATTTTATAATAATAAAATACAACAATAAAACATTAATACATGCATAAATAAGCGATTTGATAATGACATCGCATTTTACATTATGTATTAAGCATACCTTGAGTCTCACGTCCGCATTCGTCATTTTAATAACAAGCAATTTCATGAATATTATTCATAGTTTAAGCCCTAATTATTTTAATAATAATAAATATGTAAATAAATTAATAATCTAGCAATAATGTCGCATCACGCAGCATATTCACATTTATACGCAAGACAATTTCATAATTATTATTTGTAATTTAAACTCCCGTTAAACTAATAATAGCATCATATTTATAAAAGCATCAAGCAGCCCTTAAATATCATATCCGCATTTAGCATTTAATTAATTTAATAATAATTTAAAACCCATTTATTTACCACTAATAAAATACACTTAAAACTAACACCTAAATTAAATAACCCCAGCCCAATTTTAATTCCCCTTCGCCCAGCCCAAATCGTAGTCAGCCCAATACCAAATCCCACAACTCGCAGCCCATTTCCCCTTATATGCAATTTGCCCCATCATTCCCTAACACTAAAGAACCCTAAAAATAAAGGGGAGAAAATGCAGCAGCCGCGCCTTGCCCTCACACTATCTTCCCCAGCCGAGATTCTCGCCTGAGAATCCGACGACCTTTCCCTACCAGTACCATAAAGCACCCCATTTGAAAAGAATCACAGAACCAAATCAATCCATAACCAAATCTCGCCCAAATCTTTCCAAAATCAAAATATTGGCTTACCATAACAAACTTACAACAAGTTTTTACACCAAAATCAGTGCTAAAATTCAGCCAAAATCGCATCATAAATACTTACCAACATTAGAACCCGAATTAGGGCTATATAAACCATTCAATATACACATGCAAAGGGGGATTGGACAGCGAAGAACCCATCCAGGAACCAGTAAAAACATCCATCGAAAATCAGTTAATAATCCAAAAATGGGCGAAAGATCTGAAATTATCAAAAGAAATGGCAAGAACCCACAACGAACCGAGAATCGCTAGAAGTCATTTTTTACAGAGGTTCTGTTTGCAAAGCAGAAACTTCATCCCTCAAATCGCATCGCATCGCAACTCCGAGTGGATCGACAACTTGATACGCTGCCTCGGTTCGTTGCCCGGAGAAGGTAAACCCAAAATTCTCTCTGTTTACTTTTGTATTATTGTGTATTTTGTGTTAAACATGTGTTAGTTCGTTCGTATTTGTGTTCATTGATGCGCGTAGGTGATGTCGGCTATTGTTAAAATTGTTTGTTAACTTATTCGTTGGACTATTAATGCCTAAATACAGTGTGTCATATACGCTATATCCCCTGTGCGTTTGTTTGGTATATGTTGTCGAGCTTAAGATTTTATGAGGTGTCCAGATTAAGTCCTGAAACGCTGATTGTGATGAACCTGTTTATGTCGAGTTGTTAAATTGTGGACATATTGCACGAAACTGTTTGTAACACTAACTTGACTATGTCTGTGTATTGTGTCCCATATAAATCAAAGTCCCTGGATATTTATTTTTATGCTTGAAATGAGTTTGAATGACAACAATATAATAGAAAACCAATTTTTCCCCTGTATGACTGAGTACGCAGTATTTCATGTTCTGATTTAAAATCTAAATCTGGGCTATTCTGTTTATTTGGGTTAAATTATGCATTTTGATCTAGGAAAGAAATTTGCACTTGTGTGAGAAGCTAACGGGTGAATTTGGTTTTCGTCCGTGTCCTCTAAACATATATGTGAACCGAATTCTCCTCCCCCTCTTGCTGAATCTGAATATATGCATTATGCTAATTTGTCTTCGTCACTTTTCAGACAAGTCCCGTATGGTCTATCTGGAATGTGTGTATGTTTGAGGCTAAGCCCTTTTAGCTTACTGCATTGCTGCATCTGTTCATTATCACAGTTTCATTTAGTTGTCATTTTATTTACTGATTATTACAGCTTTAGTTGCTAATGTGCACGCCAATGACATCTATGATTCAATAAATTTGGATAAATACTAATCCTTATCATTTTCTTATTTTTTTTACATGAAATGCACCGGAGCCGAATGAAGAGTTTCACTGCGAGACTCATTGCGCCTTCCATCAACTGAAGATCTGCATCTATATTCACCTGCAATTGTGTGCACCTTCTATTCGCGTCAGAAAATTCCAAACCGCATGCGGAATGCCACTGCCATGCTTTCGAGTCCTTTTATTTATTTCTGCCCCGCCCCATTCATTTATTGTAATATAATTGTCTAACATTACGCTACTAGTAAGACACTTGGAGTAGTTAAACATTGAAGCAATAAATTAGAAGATAGCTTCCCCCTCTTAAGTTATAGGAGACCATTTAATAATTTTCACTGGCATAATTATTTAGATAGCTAATATATTATTTCAACATGAGAAACCCATTTTGCTATAAATCCTTATTAGCGTTCACGTAAGAAAAAATATTTAAATCATAGGTTGTTAGCATGATAGCCATTTTACATCTTATCTCATAAGTAAACATTTTGTCATAATAGATTCTGCATTATTACTCTTATTATATATAGCATATATCTAATATAGTATTTAGGTATCTTAATTGCATGTTTTTTTAAAAAAAACTAACTTTGTCTTTTATACACAAATCGTGAAAGTTTTTAAGAATATATCTTATACCTTCAAATTGCTTTTACTCAAATACTTTTAAACATGCCTTTTCTTAGCATAATAATCAACCAAGGTTTGGCAGGACAACCGCAAGTTAGCGGATCTTAGAGAGTGTCTAATTTCTTCCCTCTAGATTAATAAAGAACCCTTACCCAGAATCTCACACTAGTTTTGCATACCATTAAGATGGAGTTAATGTTGACTTTAACCTAGTTGACATTTAGGTGTCCTAATTCACCCAAACTAATTAAGTGGCGACTCCGCGAACCTTTAGCATTTAGCAACCTTTTAACATCTTTACCCTTTAGCATTTAGCTTTAGCATTATATTTTTATTTTTCTAACCTTCTAAGCAGGAGTTTTATAATGTCGCGGTCGAAAAAGGGCGTGACAATTAGTGCATGTAAATTGTTTCCCGGATGTGACTATGGAGAAATGCATTTTTTACATCCAACTGGTGAATTGACCATGATTTTGACAGAGCCTGAGAACCATCTGTATAGTCGTCGGTTTAACAACTGGGCTAAATATTTTATCACAATCCACACCAACCTGCTGAAACCTGCCATCACCAACAAGACAGATTTTGTGCCTCTCAAATGAACCATTAGATTTCTTTTTTTGACAAAAAATCAACATAGAACGAATTATGTTTACATTAGAATGATGGGGCACCAACTCTCACGTTTTATTTTTAATAAGAGCATCAATTTTATCTAACATGATGGCTTTCCAATTTGGGTTTGATAGGGCATCTTTCAGGTTATGGGAGATTGGGATGGTTGGACAGAGGATTTCAAATTAAAATGACTTTTTGGCCGAACAATTCCATGCATGCTACGAGTTTGGATGGACCGGGTTGGAGCCAGACTCGAATTGGGATGTTGGGGCAGTGGGATTATTTGGTTGGAGTGGGCTGAGCTCGTAGCTTGGCCATTATTGGGCTTAGTCTCGGCCAAATATGAGCTCAGCCCAACTGAACATTGATCGGGAATTGCTTGGTTGGACCGCGAGTTAGAATGTGGAGTCCACTGAATTGCGGGAGAGGGAGTAGTGGGCTCCCTCATTTTGGTTAGACTTGTTGGGTTATTTAGATGATATTGCAAGATGGAAGGTAGTCCAGTGTCCAAAAAATTATACGAGGGCGGGGAAGGCGTGTGTATGTTGGCAAACGAGAATTTGGACTCATAAAAAATAACGTGATGAGAGATTAAAATTTTCCCACTAGATAATATCATAACACTTATAGCCCCGATGATTTTGTGGGTATCCCAAAAATACACATGGAGTAGAACATGCTTGAAGTTTATTTATTATTGTGGAAGGAAAGAGAAGATAACATAAACATCCGAAAACTCTTAAATGTGTGTAGGAAGGAACCATATGATAAAGCATTTGTGTGGGTGAGAGGTTTGAAACTAACTTTCTAGGGAGAATGTTTAAAAGGTATGTGGCCATTTGAAGAGTATAATGCCAAAATGATGGTGGTATGGACGAGCAAGAAGTGTGCGAATTAAATTATTTATTTCTCGTATTTTGCGTTCGGCTTCCCATTTTGAGGAGAAGTGTGCAGACAAGAGAGACGAAATACCATACCATATTTGTGATAAAAATTCTTAAATTGGACATTTATGAATTCCCTCCCATTGGAAGCATTCAATAGACTTCTCAAATTGGATTTGGATGAAAGCGCTAAATTGCATGAAAATAGTGTGAACCTGTGATTTCTTTTCAATGGAAAATGTCCATAGAAAATTAGAGTAATAATCCAAAATAAGCATGTAATACTTATGACATGCCGAACTTAAAACCAGGGATGTCCATAAGTCCTATGCATGATATCAAATTGCATAATAGTGTTTGAAGAAGATAAAGAGAAAGATAGTTTAACATACTTCCCAAAAACGCAAGACAAACATGAGAACCCAAAAATTATTTACAATAAATAAACTTATTTTTAAGGGAGTTTAGCACCGGTGCTCTTGGGGGTCCCAAACGATTATACCATAAAGTGGAAGAAAGAGCAGCAAAAGTTAATGGAGAGGTGGTTTGGTTGTTGGTAGTGGTATAAGATACAAGTCCCCTATGCTAGCACATCTCAGTAGTGACATCCTCATCCAAATGTCCTTCACAGAAAATCCAAATGGATCAAACTCAACAGAAATATTATTATCAGTGATGAAACGACATACAGATACCAAGTTTTTAATAAGTTTAGGTGCATGTAAGATATTATTTAAATGTAAAGGTGGGTAAGGGGGAAGTTTGATTTCCCAATACCACGAATTAGAATTTCTTGTCCACTGCCAACCACAATATTTTTATTACTGCTCATATTAAAATAAGATGAGAGTGTACCTTGAGATACCGTCATGTGAGAGGTCGCACCCGTGTTCACGTACTAAATATCATCGGGAACATTGAGAGTAGCATGGCTTGCTCGATGTATGTTGGAACATAACTCGAAGAATATAGTCCACGGTTGCATATGCTTATTGTGGTTGGCTACCAAGTACCCCGGGCTGTCGGTTTGGGTGGTGGCGGTCTGATCCACGATGTCGTGGGGTACGGGCACGGCGTGGCTACCTACTATTGTGGCGTCTAGCCCCATAGCGGGTACTACCCTCACTGACCACTTCCTAGGGATTGTTGCGCGGTCGTGGCCTGATTCTTCCCCGCCGCCTCACCGCCGCCACCACCGGATCATTGTCCGCCACTACCGGTCTCCTTCCTCCATTATTTTTTCCTTTGTTATTGTTGTGATTTTGACCTCATTTTGATCCATTATTGTTGTGATTTGGACCACTGTTCGAACTAGAATTTTGATGGCCAAAATCATCGTTATACGTGTCGGTGGAAAGGAGGGTAGTGCCGGCATTGTTTGTCGTCGTCACTGCATGTTTTAGTTTTTAGGTTTCTTCAAGAATCAATATCAAACGAGCCTCATAAAATTGTGGCAACTGATTACTTTGTTGAATGAATGTATCAACACCATCATATTGTTCATTCAAACCTGCAATTAATTGGAGTACTAACCTTTGATTCGCCACTGATGCACCAATGTTGGATAGTTGATCGGCAAGCATTTTTAACTATTGACAATATGCGGAGACGTTTGAAAAATCATCCATCTTTACATTGGTGAATTTATTTTCTAGATAAACCACATGAGAAATCTTTTTATCTTGAAAAAATATTTTACAAAAGCTCTCATGCTTGTTGAGTCGTCGAATCCGGTTCCAATATGGTGTGCAAAAGGTCATTTGATATGGTGTCGTAAATCCATTGAAGGACTATAGCATCCAAGCGAGACCAAAGAGTCATGTCAATATCGATGGACTTTTCCATGACACCCGATTAAGGCTTTGGAGGAAGAATATAGTCAATGACTTGGTATGCGCGATAATGAATTTTGAATAACTCCGCCCAAGATGAATATTGCACTTTTTCCATCTCAAGAGTCACCGGAATGAAGTTCTTGACGTTATTTACGAGAAGAGCGAGATGAAATTTGTGTTGGTCGGCCATTGTTGGTCTTGAATGTCGAAAACACGGAGGAGGAATGGAGAAGGAAGAATCCAGTTAGGATTTTGGCAAGGGAAAAGCCGAAGGAGGCTAGGGTTTCGACGGTGGGGGATGGGGGTTGGGGGTTGGGCCGAAGTATGGTTTTTCCGGTGACTTAGGGCTAGGATTAGGGGGTTAATTTTTTGCTCTTGATACTATGAAGGAAATATTTTTCGTCCCTTTTTCATTTTTTGAAGATAGTAATCTATACATGTTACAAGACTAATTTGAGACTACAATTATGATAATAATCGAGGATTATTTTCATAATCTATCAGAAATAAATTAAACTAATGAGATGCAAATACAACTTAGTGGGTTTCCTGTTTAGTGGGTTCAATTTCTCGCAAGTGGTAAGTGGTAGTATCAAATTGAGCCAAAAGGTCTCGTGATTTTTCTTTATGGGATATATGCAAGTGGATTCAAAAGTTGTCCCTATATTAAATTAATTCGATCTCTGTTTTTAGGTATAGTTTGTGGTTGGACAACAGTATACTTGTGAAGGACATCATTGATTCCAGCCCTGAAATACCCCCCCCCCCCCCCCCCCAAAAAAAAAGGAGAAACAATTTAAAATAGCAAATTGTAAATATTAAGGAAGATTATGAGTATAAAGAGAATTCCATAACTAAATCGGAATGCTTCATTAATTACTCTAATGCTCAAACAAGAATATTATAATTAGCATGTAGATAAGCAATATATTCCATCGACATTAAACATTCGAAAAAGTAAACTCATCTCTTAATTACTCAAAGAATTTTTTTTTTTTTTTTTTTTGTTGACGAAGGAACCCGCAGCCGCTGCAAAAAAAAAAAAAAAAAAAATTTCTTAACTAGTGATTATCTAGAATAAAAAATCAAATTAAAATTATATATATCCCATTCATACTCATCATTAGACGAAGATAATTATTTTGGGCATAATTTGTAACAACATATATAGGTCTAATCTATTTTGGTGTTCTACAACTCACTCCAAAAAACTCTATTTTTTCACTCAAAAATATTTAATGGCTATTTTCCACTGAATGTCAGTGGAAAAAACATAAATAGTATTGTTTTACACTAAAAAATTATGAAATTTCTCGCTGAGAAAATGAATATGACAGTATGCATGAGACATATACTTCTACGAGTTTCAGTTTCAATGAGAACTTGTTTCCCACCATGTCCCAGTGAGCTGGTTCGGTGGGAATGAGTCGAAAAAATCATTCGTAACACAAATTTCTCA
The DNA here is from genome assembly GCA_029844215.1 of Przewalskia tangutica. Taxonomy (NCBI): domain Eukaryota; kingdom Viridiplantae; phylum Streptophyta; class Magnoliopsida; order Solanales; family Solanaceae; genus Przewalskia; species Przewalskia tangutica. Next base: position 133,348,136 of record CM056718.1, on the reverse strand, counting down.
CTAAATGTCGACGGAAAAAAACATTTATTTCTAATAGTGACTGATCCGAATTGACATAAATTCAAACCTAAGCTAGATTATTTATATTTTTATTTTTGGAACCAGCCCAATACTTTCTAAAAGTGCAAGTTCGACTTGGTAAACTTTTACAATATTTTGTCCACCCAAAATCTCTGAGGCAGATTGAACACCTTATAAAAAAGATAATGTGAACATCTTTTTATGCAAAAATTTAAAAAAAAAAAAAAGAAGAAAAAAGGATGTGAACCGAATATCGTAAGACTGAGATTACTTTTACGTGTGTAGTTGGAAGTTGCAGGAAAATAAGGCCCACACCACCTATTCACACCCTTTTCGGCTTTTCCTCCACTCATCCATCCAAAATTCATGTATACCATATGTATACACACGGAAAAAAGAAAAAAGAAAAATTGTCTCATATCAAAGTATATCTACTATTTTTTATTTTAAACATATTATAACATCTACAAAAACATATCATCCATCAAGTACAACAACAACGTCATGTGTTTTACAAAGTGGGGTCTCGGAAAGATAGAAATAGAGAAATTATTTTCGATAGACTCACAAAGACAAGCAATTCAAAGCAACAAGAAAAAGAAAATAAAGAAAGTGAAAAATTATGACAAAATACTAGAAAAAATATGGTAGAGCAGTATAAACAAAGGAGTATATCATGCATCCATGTGTTATTGAAAAAAAATGTTATAATTTCGAAAAGACCAAAAAGAAAAAAATGTTATACCAAATGAAATTATGAAACTAAGGGCAGGGTATAAAACAGAATTTAAAAAGTGTAAAAATATACTTTTATATAAAGATGTAATGAGTACGTTGTAGGAAGAAATATTTCTGGAGTATTTCATTCCAATAATAGCAAATATATATATAATATTATAATGTAATACTAATTTAAGTTTATCTAAAATTTAATATGCTTATCTACCTAGTTGATGACAAATTGATTTACAATGATAATTACAATATTACATCTTAATTAGTAGTGATTGGAAATAATTATGGGATTGTCCCATAATTATTATTACAGTCTCCCGCAATCTTAGCGGGTGGTTCTCGAATGCTGAGACTGTCTCTAAAATCATCAAACAGTACGTACGGAAGACCTTTCGTGAAGATGTCTGAAATCTGATAACGGGACGGTAAATGGAGAACACGGACTTGTCAACGGGCAACCTTTTATCGAACGAATAAGATATCCATTTCGATATGATTTGTGTGTTGATGCTGAACAGAATTGTCGGATAAGTATATCGCACTCACATTATCACAATAAACAACGGTTGTCTTCTCAATCGGACAATGAAGCTCTAAGAGAGGATTACGGAGCCAACACGATTCAGCGACCACATTGACCACCCCCGATATTCTGCCTCAGCGCTTGACCGAGACAAAGTTGGCTGGCGTTTGGATCACCATGAAATCAGATTATCTCCCCAAAAAAAAAAACCCGAGTTTGAACATCGTGTGTCTGGACATCCACCCCAATTTGCATCAGTATAAGAGGATAGAGTTGAGGTGGATGATTTATACAAATCCAATCCAAACTTAATAGTACCCTGGATGTACCGCATAATCCGTTTGAGAGGGCCCATATATTCCTCTTTCGGATCATGCATATGCAAACACACATGTTAAACAACATAGGAGATATCAGGTCTCGTGAAAGTGAGGTACTGCAAGGCCCCTGCGAGACTGTGGTAGTGTGTAGGATCACTGTATGAAGTCCCTATAGTATTACTCAATTTGGCTTTTGTATCCACTGGAGTATGCGATGGTCTACATGATGACATACCGAATTTTCAAGTATCTCCTCGGCGTATTTCTTCTGACTTAGAAACATACCACCTGCATATTGAGTGACAGTAATGCCTAAAAATAATTTAAAGGACCCAAATCCTTCGTCGCAAATTCTGTTGCGAGAAGGGACATAATAGACTGGCGAATGGAGGTAGATGATGTAGTGAGAATGATGTCATCTATATATGGGAGGATATACACCATGCCACTATCCTTCTTATAAATGAATAATGATTGACCAGACTTGTTGTGGGAGAAATCAAGAGTGGATACAAAAACTTCAAACCTGTTATACCAAGCCCGTGGAACTTGTTTCAAACCATATAGGGACTTTTTCAGCAGACACACATAACTTGGATGTGTAAAGTCGCGGAAACCCAATGGCTACTACATGTAAACAGTTTCATGTAGATCGCTATGCAAAAATACATTTTTGACATCTAATTGATGAATAGTCCAGAATTTGGACAGTGCTAGTCTAAGAACCGTTCAAGTAGTTGTTGGCTTACCCACATAGACCTAATAATGTTCACAATATATGGATGGGGTATTAATTCCCACGTCTTATTTTCAAATAAGAGCATTTATTTCGTCTAACATGACAGTTTTCCAATTCGGGTCTGATAAGACTGCTTTGGGATTTTTTGGTATGGGTGATAGTTGAACCAAAGATAGTAAGTTAAACTGACATTGGGGCCGAAAAATCTCGTGCATGGTATGGGTTTCAATGGTCCGAGGTTGTACTGTCATCGGTTGGGTGGTAGGAATTTTGGGGGTGAGTGGAGTCCAAGTTTGAAGGTATATGAATGAGTGATTTACCGAGTGGTTATTGGGCCATGGTAAATGAATGTCTCGATTTATTGGTGAGGGAGCAGTGGGCTCCCCCACATGGGCCTGGTTGTTACGGGGACTCAATTGGGCCGAGAACACTAGTCCAGTCTCGTGAAGTGGTGTGGTGGGGCGGAGTTAATTAGGTTATTGGGTTGTGGCGGGTCAACTGACGGTTGATTATTGAGATGGTGGTGTAAAATGGGATGTATTTCATTATCCAAAAATTCATATGAAGGTCAGGATGCCACATGAGACCTAACAAACGAGAATTTAGACTCATCAAAAACTACGTGGTTAGAGATAATAACTTTCTCCATCGCCACATCATAATATTTTATATCCCCTGTGATTTCATGGATATCCCAAAAATATGCCAGGAGTCGACCTAGCCTGCAACTTGTGAATGGAAGTAGAAGGAAACAAAGGATAACACAAACATTCAAACACCCGCAAATGTGTAAAAGATGAAAGATAATGATACAATATTTGTGTAGGAAACACATTGGAGAGCAGTTTACTAGGAAGAATATTTAAAAGATATGTTGTCATGTGAAGTGCATGGTGCCAAAAATTTGGTGGTGTGGAAGAATGCACAAGGATGGTATGGATCATATTATTAATTGTTTGAAATTTTCCTTTCGGCTTTTCCAATTTGTGGTGATGTATGTGGACACGAAATACGTTAAGACATCCCATTTTGGTGACAAAAAACTTTAAATTGAGTATTTATGAATTCCCCACATTGTCACATTAAAAACATTTAATGAATTTGTCAAATTGAGTTTTAATAAAAACACTAAATTATTTTAAAATGATATAGGTTTGTGATTTATGTCCTAAGGGGAAAATCCACAAAAAATCGAATAATCATCTAGAATTAGCAGATAATACTTATGACCAGCAAACTCAAAACATGTGATGTTCATAAATCACAATACAAAATATCAAATGGCATATAAGTATGAGAAGTAGAGGACGCACAAGGGAGCTTAACATGTTTACCAACCACACAAGATTGACAAAAGAAGAGTCCAAAGTTCGATTACAAGCAAATACATTATTCTTTCTAAGAGAATTAAAAATGGGTGCTCCTGGGTGACCCAACATGTTATGCCAGACAATAGGAGAAATGACAGCAAAGGTGGATGGTTTGGTTATGCGATTGTTGGAAATATAGGTGATGGGATACAGGTCTCCCGTGCTACTACATCTCATGAGTGGTATCTCCTTTTGTAAATCCTTCACAGAAAAGTCAAACGGATCAAAATTCACAGAAACATTGTTGTCAATTGTAAATCGTCTGACAAATATCAAGTTCTTAATTAATTTTGATGTATGAATAACGTTTTTCAAGTATAATGAATGGAGTGGAGAGGGTAGTGTCCAATACCACGAATTAGAATTTTCTGACCAATGCCGACAATAATATTTTTATTATTGCTCATATTGAAATAAGACGAGAGATTACCTTGAGATGTTGTCATGTGTGACGTAGCTCATATATCCATGTACCATGACTCGCCCTGAACACTTAGATTCATGTGGTTCATGGTTTGTTCGATGTCACTGGGCGCATAGCCCACCGAAGATGGTGTCTGAGTTGCAAATATATGTTGGGGACGAGACTGAATTTTGGGTTGGCGTGTTGAAGGTGGAGGCCTGGCCCACGAAGAAGTAGGGTAAGGACACTATGGGGCATCCTACTATTGGCCACCTCCACGACCTCGTCCCTTTCCACCATTATTTTTCTATTATTTTGACGATTATTATTGCCCCCCGAACCAGAATTTTGGGGCTCCAAATCATGGAAAATGAGTTGGTGGTGACGAGAGCAGTGCCGACGGTGGAAGCCCCAGAAGATGCATGTTTTGCCTTTCGTGTTTCTTGAGAATTAACATCGAACTGACCTCATAGAACGTAGGCAAAATATTACTTTGTTGAATGAACGTAGCAACCCTATCATACTGTTCATTCAATCCTGCAATCAACTGAAGGATCAACTGTTGATTTGTCACGGGCGAATCAACGTTGAATAATTGGTCGACAAGTATCTTTAATTCCTGACAATAAGAGGTGATATTAGAAAAATCATTCAGTTTAATATTCGTAAACTGGTGTTCAAGATAAACGGCCCTAGAAACTTTGTTTCCCTGCAATATATTTTGTAGACGTTCCCACGCCTGTTAAACCGTAGAATTTGGCTCCAAAATATATGTAAAAGGTCATTGGATATAGTGTCATAAATCCATTGAAGGACAATAACATCCAACCGGGACCATAGCTTTTGTTCACCAAATCGACGTCTGAGGATGATTCGGAAGGTATAATGTGGTCGATGAGCTCATAGGCACGACAATGGATTTTGAACAATTCTGCCCAAGATGTATATTGCTCTTTCTCCATTTCAAGGGTTATAGAGATGAAGTTCTTGACGTTATTAACGGCAAAAGCGGGATGAAAAGTTTGTTTTTCGGCCATAGGTTCCACAACAAATCAATACCTAGACAAGAGAAGAAGTAGAGGTTGGTGTTTTAGGTAGTGAAAACCCCTAGGGTTTCGGGTATGTATTAGCCGAGAGGAAGAGGGGTTGTTATCAGCTAGGGTTTAATAAGTAGTTTTAGGTTTTTTTAGGATGGGTGACCGAAATACTTAGGGTTTAGGAGAAGAAGAGAAAGGTATTAGGGCAAAAGATCTTTGACTCTTGATATCATGTAGGAATAAATATTACTTGAGTATTTCATTTCAATGATAGCAAATATATACAATATTACAATGTAGTACTAATCTAAGTTTACCTAAATATAAGATGCTAATCTACCTAATTGATGACAAATTGATTTACAATAATAATTACAATATTACATCTTAATTAGTAGTGATTAGAAATAATTATGGGATTGTCCCATAATTATTCTTACATACGTAATTGGGTCACATGAATTATGTGAGAACTTTACGAATTAATTTACCGACCTTACGTTGTGAGATTTCATTAGGTATGTTGTTGTTTTAAGAATTAACTTAGATTACTCCATTTATGAAACTATTTGATTTTGATTTGAGACGGAGTTAAAATTTTAAATTTGTGGTTCTTGATAAATTATTTATATAATATTAAATAATCTTTTAATACAAATACTAAATTTAGGCTAAAACTACAAAGTTATGCAAAACCTATAAGTTGAACTGTACTACCGCTCAGCCTCCAGTGAGAATATTTTAAATAATTTTAAATAACTAATACCCAAATTTTTATTTCAAATATAATTTTTTTTTTGTGAAGGGAATCGCACCGCTACTCTTTCGAGCGCAAGACAGTAAACTCCCGACCGACGCAGAGCTCGCAAACCACGTCAGCCATGTAAACCACACTTGACAAGCCACGTGTGACAGACTCAACCAAGAAGGTTTATGCACGGGATCGAACTCGTGACCTTGTCCCGCGCTTCATCAAGCATACATTAACTTGGCTACCTCATGTTTATTTCAAATATAATTGATTATATAGTGTTTAGTTTTTTTTAGTGAATTTATACCGTGCGAATCTTTATTAGGCATATTGTATGGGTTAGAATTATCAAAAATGTTATTTTATTTACTTTTATGTTTCAATTTACGTGACACATATCGAAGTTTGAGAATTAAAGAGCTTCAGACATGAAATTTTCAAGTTTTTTTTTACATAAAATTTATATTTTTAGAAACTACATAAAATTACAATAAATTACGATAATTAACAATTCAAAATATTTAAGATATATAAAAAATAAAAAGAATTTTTTTTTATTGAAATTGTAAGAATGAATTTTGGGTCTAACTCAACCCCAAAAACTAGCTTGTAGGGGGATTGTCCAAGTCCATGTTCTTATTTCATATCCGATGTAAAATTCTTAATACTCTCATATACGCTCAAACCTTGTTAACTGGAGCGTGAATAACATAATTTGAGGACCAATGCTCGAGAGAACCCACAAAACCAGAGATAGAATCACAACTTTACATATTTTGTGATGCACTCAATTAATTGACTTGGTGCCACGTAAGCTGACACACAAATTTAGCTAGTATACTAAGTCTATGTATGCTGTCGCGTGCGTATCTGGATCATAGTTTCCTGTTGTGGTCTCACATCATCTGCCTGCGCGTGTGTAACACTTGCCGATGGATTGATTGATTTGAGCGGCAAATAACATTTTTGAGTTGACGTTTTTGTGCTGGAGCACACTTCCACTTACCGTTCAATTGATTACTTTTTGTTCTATGGAGACGACGAAATTACAATTTACTCCATCCGTCCTAATTGATCTAATGATGTTTGATACGAAATTTAAGGAGTCATTTCGACCTGTGAAATTATGATAATTTGAAATTAAAATTTTATTTATATATGTAATTTGAAATTTTTAAATTGTATTTTTTATAGATATAAAAATTCCATAAATTGTGAAAATAATCAAAATTTTATCAATTCTTATACAATCTTACCATATGAGCAAATCATAGTTCATAACAAAATTAATGTGCTACTAGATGGTCTTTCTAAAAAATACAACATCAATTGATCAAACTTTAATTAAATAAAATAAAAAAATTGAACATGAGTTGTAGTGTAACTACTTTGATACAAATAATTGGTAAATATTATTGGTAAATATATCTACCAACTTGTGAATTTTTTTTACAAAATATAAAAACTTATGATCAACCTTTACATTTCAAAAAAATTGAAATCATGATTTGAAATCTCAAATCATGCTTTTTTGAATGATTTGAAATTTCATCTCATGAGATGAAATCGCATGTCTAAACGTTGATTTCATCATCAGATCGCATGTTCAAACGCCTACTAAAAGTGAAAAACTTTTCTTTTTGACATTTGTGATTTAAAAATAAATTATAAATATTTGTGTCAGTAAATCATTTTATTAAGTACTAAACATGAGATGAAATCATGATATATGAAGTTGAAGTGTTGTTTGCACATGTAATTTACACATGTAATTTAGATTTCTTAAGTTGTATTTTTTCGTATAGACATAAAATTTCCACAAGTTGTGAAAATCATCAAAACTTTCCTAATTCTTATATAATCTTACCAAATGAGCAAGTCATAGTTCATAATAAAATTAATATGCTACTAGAAGACCTTTCTAAAAAATACAACATATATTGATCAAACTTTAGTTCAATAAAATGAAAAAAATGAACATGAGTTGTAGTGTAACTACTCTTTAATATAACCTCTCACTTGATTGGTAAGAGTAAATTTGTTATAAATGTACTACCTACATGTAGATCTTTTAATATTTGATATAAATAGTTGGTAAACATGATTTATCTACCAACTTATGGATCTTTGTTTACAAAATCTAAATTTATGGGTCAATTTTTATATTTAAAAAGATTTGAAATCTCAAATCATGCCTTTTTTGGATGTTTGGAATTTCATCTCATGAGATGAAATCGCATGTCCAAACGTTGATTTCATCTCATGAAATGAAATCGCATGTCCAAATGCCTACTAAGAGCGATTTTTTTTGACATTTGTGATTTAGAATAAATTATAAATATTTGTGTGTCAGTAAATTATTTTATTAAGAATAAATAAATAAAGCATTAATTTATTACTGGTTTATTATTGGACTAACTAAAAATAAAAGAATATCACTTAATATATATAACTAAATTGTACAATATAAAATTTATTAATTTGTACATATTTTTACTTTAATTTATAATTAAATTAATATAATTTAATAAAAATATCATATGCAAGTAACCTACAAGAGTTTTTCTTTTATCTGACTTTATCTCTTAGTCAGTGTTATGAAAATTTAAAAATAGAGAGAATCTGATGAAAACTTTCCATTGCATTAAATTAAAATAGAAGACTACACTATTATTTATGGAGAACTAATGAAAATAAAAGAAAAGAAAATATGATATTTCTCTAATATATTCTAACCTAAATGGGAAACGAATATTCTACAATTAATATATTCTACTTAAGGGTAGTAAATATTCTATATAATAATCCTAAACAAAAAAAGGCCAAGCCCATTATGTCAAGTGAACGGATAGATAACAACAAGAGAGATGGGAGAGTAAGATCCGACAGCGGAGGTGGATGAGAATGGATAGAGATCCCCGTGCTATTGCATCTCGTAAGATGTGTCCCGTACGAAGATCCTTCACAGTAAAATTAAATAGGTCAAACTCAACAGAGACAGAATTACTACGAGTAAATTTACGGATATAAAATAGGTTCTTAATTATATTGGTGCATAAAGGACATTTTAAGGGAAAGGGGCGGATGTGGTAGCGGTGTATGGGAGGTACCATTACCCTGTATTGGAATGCGATGATCATTGCCAACAATAATGTATTGAGAATGCTTTAATCGAAACAGTGTAGAAATAATACCTGCAGAACGAGTGAGGTGAGATGTGGCGCCCAAGTTCATATACCAATTATCATCTGGTTGCTGCAAATTCAGACTACTAAAGGCCTAACCCAAATCTGTTGGGCCAGATCAGGTGGTGGCTACATGTATTGGGCATGAGTGAAATGGGCCTGATGTGGCTGTGAAAGTCCTGCTCGAGTTGCTGGAGAGGGGCCCAACAATTTCGCTGGGTCAGATGCAACCGGTGCCAGACGGGCAGGAACCGAGGCCCAATTCAGGTGTTGAAGTTGCGTTGCTGGGCCGGTCCAGTGAGTGTAAGACATGGGTTGTGGCTGCTGTGAATAGTGCTGATGGTCGTGATATTTTCCTCCTCTAGCGCCGTCGCGGCCTCTCCCTTCCTTGCTGTCGCGATTCTGCCATGGCTGGGTGTTTTCCGGCAGAGGTGGCCTGGATGTGATGGTGTTTTGAGGCGGCATTTCGACTGCTAATGCCTTTTGGTTGTGCTCGTCCTGCTTTGCACGACGGATTTCTTCAAGCAACAATTGTGAACGAGCCTTGTTGAAACTAGGCAACATATCGGCATGTTGTATCATGGTGGTCAAAGTGTCATATTCGCCTTTTGGGAGGCCTGCGACTAGTTCTAAGACCATTTTTGTTTCAGAAACAGACGTGTCGACGACAGATAGTTGATCCGCCACAAGTTTTAACTGTTTGCAATAATCAGTCATGTTAGAGAAATTTTCAAGACGTGTACTGTTAAATTATTCCTCCAAATACACGGCACGAGTGTGCTTATTATCTTGAAAAATTTCCTCCAACCGAAGTCTTGAAAAATACTATCATATATCCACTGTTTGACAACGGCATCGAGACGTACATGTAGTGTCATCAACCTCAGGTGGGCGAGGAAAATAGTCGTCAATATGATCAAGCACGTTGTAGACACATGCATTGAATGCGGACGAGTTCAACCCATAGAGAATATTGATCGTTTTCTTGATCAAGAATAAGAGGGAGGGAGTTCTTAATGTTGGTGACGGTGAGGGTTGGATGAACTGAGGGAGAAACATATGATTTTGGAAATTCGGGGGTGACGATGATGGAGGTTGAGGCCACCGTGGGAGTTGTGGGAGGAGTCATTATAGTGGATTAATTTTAGTGGAGTGGGAGAAGGAAGACAAGAAAAAAATATTGAAGGAAGGGAAGTCGGCCAAAGGTGGCCATCGGTGATGGTCCAAAGAGGGGGGGGGGGGGGTGGCGGCATCACTTTTAGTTAGAGGAACCCTAGGGTTTTGGCTTCTGCTACCATATAAGATTGTAATAATTTCTCTTGGGGAGTATTCTCATTATTACAAAATATATATAGTGTGTACAAGAGAGGAATCCTAATTCGGTAAGGATCCTAATATATCATAAATATACAGTATTTATAATTACACAATATATGGCGAATATATGGAAAATATTCGCTAATAACCACAACTCTACAGATTTTCGTTATGTCAAAGATTCAACAATTTATCTACATACACTCTAGTACATTTTCACTGATATATGCTCAATATAAGCACCAAGTACTTAAAATAAGTTAAAGAAAGAGCTTAACTTTTATGGACAAATAATGTAAAAAATGTGTATGTAGAAACATAGTGTAGAGATTCATTGATGTATACAGAATATACATAATTATATATTCTAGTATTAACTATAGTTAGAAGGCTATAACTAACTATAATTAGATGTGGTTAGAATATTAAATATTTTGTATATATGATACAATTTATTGTAATCTCATTCATTAATTCAATATACATCTTCTTTCTCTTTCTACAACCGACTATCTTTCTCTCGTTCACTCCTTTCTTCTACACGCAAACTTCTTCTTCTTCCTTCTTCTTGCTCTCTGATCTTCCATCTTCTTTCTTCACTTCTTCTACATCATGTAGAATCTAACATGGTATCAGAGCAGTGGTACACAGATCCGATTATGTATCACACGAGATTCAATTAGAATTTTTTTCCTGAGAAATATGGATGAATCGCAAGGAGTTGGTGACATGCAGTATAGTTTCATTGAGGAATTCAAATAGTAAAAGTACATATCTATGTGTATTGATTTTGTAGTTCAAAATTCTGGAGATTGAAAAAATATCGTAGGATGAATGAACTGGTGATTGAAGATTTCAAGGATTGAAGGTAATATTGTTTACAAGTGACAGAATCGGAAAGATATGGCGAATTTTTGTCATATTGAAGGTAATCAAGTTACATGCGATTGAATATCTCATATGTGTTTCGTCTGCTTGTTCTGTTGAAATTTAGAGGAGTAGAATCTGGAAGATTTTACATAGGATCTATTTTTCGATCTAAAATCAGAATAGAGTATGACTATCTCAGAAACTATTGAGGATGGTGGAACAAATGTAGTAGGAGATGCAATCAATATTAGAAACAATGTGGATCATAATCATCATTTGTATCTATTCCCGTCGGATGCACCTGGTTCATTGTCGATTGAAATTATCTTGAGTGGGATGGATAATTATACCCTGTGGAGTAGGGGTATGAAGTTAGCACTGCTGGGGAAAAACAAGATGGGTTTTATTGATGAAAATGTCAAAAGAGAACATTATAATGACGATTTGGCAAGGATATGAGACAGGTGCAATGTCATCGTGGTGTCTTGGCTAATGGGAAATGTTAGCAAGAGTTTATTGACGGGAATGTTGTATAGTGCTGATTCATACAGCATATGGGAGGAACTAAAAGAAAGATTCGACAAAGTAAATAGCTCGAGAGCATTTCAACTTCACAAAAAAATCTTCACCTTAAGGCAGGGAGTGATGTCTGTCTCAGGATACTATTCAAAGCTGAAGGACCTTTGGGATGAGTACTCTATCATACCTCCACCATCGTGCTGTCTCAGGTCGAAGGAATTTGTTAATCACCTGCAATATCAGATATTATTGCAGTTTCTTATGGGCCTGAATGAGAGTTATAATCATATAAGGAGTCAAGTTCTCATGATGCAGCAAGTTCCTAACCTTAATCAAGCATATGCACTGGTAAACCAAGAAGAGAGCCAAAGAATTATAGCAGGTGGGAGCAAATCAGTACATGATAGTATTGAATCTTCTGCAATGTTTACATCAAGAAATTGAGGGAATAAAGGAGGAGGACATGGAGGAAATTACAAGCAGAGGAAACCTTTCAATCCTAATGCCTTTTGTGACTTCTGCCACATGAAAGGACATTATAGGTTGGATTGTTTTAAACTAATGAAATGCAACCACTGTGGGAAAACAAGACACTTAGAAGAGGGATGTTATCAGCTGATTGAGTATCCAGAGGATTTCAAGACAAAGCGTAAAAGGCATGTAGTAAATACGTGGATTGGAAGCGGTCGATCGTGTTTGGAGCACATGCGGATCAAAGATGGTACAGAAACAACACCAGCAGGAGTTCTTCACCCCCAGTCAGAGACATCAGATCCTCAATATGCTGGATGGAAAGGATAAAACCAAAAACCATAGTGCAAACATGGCATGTATAAGAACTGCTGAAGAATTACTGCAATGGATCATTGATTCGGGTGCAACTAATCATATGATAAGTGACCTTAAATACCTACATAATGATTTAATGACAGAGGGGACATGGAAGGTGCAACTGCCAACAGAAGATTCAACCACAATCTCACATGTTGGTGATTACAAGTTAGGAAGAGGTGATGTCCTCAGAAATGTCCTCTGTGTTCCAGAATTCAAATTTAATTTGATGTCGGTATCAAAGGTGACTAAAGAATTGAATTGTAGTGTCAATTTCTTTCCATCATATTGTGTGTTTCAGGACCTGTCATCTGGGAAGGTGAGAGAGACTGGTAGTGAGAAAGATGGACTCTACATTCTATGTTTGGATGGCAAGGATCAGAGGAGGGACATTGAAAGCTGTATGAATGTTGCTCAACATATAGATGCAATGACATGACACAAGAGGTTGTGTCATGTACCCATGACAGTCTTGAGGAAGATCTCTTACTTCAAGAATAACACTGGTTTTGTTTTAAATAGTTGTGATGTCTGTCCCTTAGCTAGGCAGACCAGATCTTCATTTTCTGTTAGTGTTACTAGAGAAACAAAGTATTTTCCATTGTTACACCTAGATGTTTGGGGACCATATAGAGTTGACACATACAATGGAATGAAGTACTTCTTGACAATTGTGGATGACTACTCTAGATGGACATGAATTTTTCTAATAAGACTGAAGTCTGATGTATGTTCTGTGCTGAAGAATTTTCTGACTGAAATGAATACACAGTTTGAGTGTAAAGTTCAGAGAATTAGATCAGACAATAAGAGTGAATTTTTTAATCACAGTTGTAGGGAGCTATTCCAAACACTTGGTATTGTACATGAAAGTTCTTGTCCATATACACCATAACAAAATGGTGTAGTGGAGAGAAAACATAGACATATCGTTGAAACAACTAGAGCTATTAAAATACAAGGTAGTCTACCAGATAGGTTTTGGGGTATGTGTGTGGAAGCTGCTGTCTATATTATCAATAAGATACCATCCACTGTTCTGAATAATAAATCTCTATACTACATGTTGTATAACAAGATACAACGGTTTAGTCACTTGAGAGTCTTAGGCTGCTTGTGTTTTGCTACCATACTGTATACACATGATAAATTCAGCTCAAGAGCAGTCAAATGTGTACTATTGGGGTATACACATACACAGAAGGGGTACAAGCTATATGACTTGGAGAACAACAGAGATGTACTATTCAGGGAAGACATATTTCCTTTTAAGAATGACAAACATGAAGAAACAGTTCATATAAAAGCACATGAACAATTTTGTTATGAAGAATTGGTAAATGTTCCTGCCACTAATGTAACTCCAGTGAATCTTGAAGTCTTCGCAGGAGTAGAACCTGTTGATGTAGCTGAGGAGATACATGAAGATGAGGACATGATCACTCACACCAGGGATGCATGTACAGAAGAAGTTGAGGACATGGAGAATGTACTGCAGACATCAGGACTTGCAATCAGAAAATTAGGAAGAAATAGTAAACCCCCTATATGGCACAAGGATTATGTCACTAACAAAGGATCCTCCAGTTGTTTATACTCTATTTCAGACAACATCACATATACATGACTCACTTCTACCTATCAACAATTTATTGCAAAGGTATCCATAGATACAGAACCTTCAGGGTACTCAGATGCAGCCAAGGACCCTAGATGGGTTGAAGTCTGAAATAAAGGCATTGGAAGATAATGGTACCTGGGAATTAGTCAAGCTGCCTTATGGAAAGAAAGCAATTGGCTCTAGATGAGTCTATAAAATCAAGTACAAGGTATCAAGAGAGGTCGAAAGGTTCAAGGCAAGACTTGTCGCAAAGGATATAACCAAAAGGAGGGGATCGACTATCAGGAAACCTTTTCTCCAATGGCAAAATGGCTACAGTCAGAGCAGTGGTTTCCATTGCAGCAGTGACTGGGTGATACATCAAATGGATGTATACAACGCCTTCCTTCAAGGTGACCTATCAGAGGAAGTGTTTATGACAATTCCAGATGGTTTCAACACCAAGTACAGACAAACACATATTTGTAGATTACTCAAATATTTGTATGGTTTGAAACAAGCATCTAGGCAATGAAACATCAAATTGACCACAAAATTACTGTCATCAGGATTCACGCAGAGCCATAGGGATTATTCCATTTTCACTAAACAGCAAGAGGAAAAGATTGTGGTGGTCTTAGTCTATGTGGATGATTTGCTGCTAACTGGCAATAAAGCAGTACTTATACAGTCTACAAATGAGTCGTTACAGTCAGCTTTCAAGATTAAAGATCTAGGGGAGTTGAAATACTTCCTTGAAATTGAATTTGCAAGAAGCTCATAAGGAATATTGATGCACCAAAAAATATATGTACTGGAGCTTATTTCGGATATGGGATTGGCAGGAGCAAAGCCCACTTCTTCTCCCATGGAGCCTAATCTGAAACTCACCACCATCGAGCTAGACAAACTTATTGCTGAAAAATATGAGACACCACCTAAGCCAGATGACATATTGAGAGATCCAGGCACATACATGAGATTAATAAGAAGGTTGATGTATCTGACGACTACGAGACCAGATATTACTTTTGCAGTGAATTCACTTAGTCAGTACATGCAAGCACCAAAGGTATCACATATGGAGGCAACTCTCAGGCTCGTTAGATATGTCAAATTGTCACCAGGGATGAGCATTCTTATGTCCAGTTCCCCCGAATGTATTCCTCAGCTCAAAGTATATTGCGATGCAGATTGGGAAGGATGTGTCAATACCAGGAGATCAGTCACTGGATACTTAGAAATGTATGATGCCTCACCTCTGTCGTGGAAATCAAAGAAACAAGATACGATTTCCAGAAGTTCAGCAGAAGCGGAATATAGGGCCATGGCTTCTGCCGTAGCTGAAGTGGTGTGGTTGGTTGGCTTGTTTCAAGAACTGGGAGCTGAGATATCCCAACTTGTGAATGTGTTTACAGACAACAAGTCTGCAATGCAGATTGCTGGTAATCCAGTATTCCACGAAAGAACTAAGCACATCGATATCGATTGCCCTTTTATTAGAGACAGAATTCGTGATGGACTGATCAACACACACTTTATTTCTTCAAAGGAGCAACCAGCAGACATTTTGACAAAAGCATTGAGTCGACAACAACATAATCATTTAGTATCCAAGCTAAAATTGAAAAATATTTTCATACATCCTAGCTTGAGGGGGGGGGGGGGGGGTGTAGAAATAAACACAGTGTAGATATTCATTGATGTATACCGATGTCACGACCCGATCTCGGGCCCGCAACTGATGCCTTACCCCGGGCACCCTAGTGATACAACATCAGAGAAAATCAGCGGAAATAAAAACTTACACATGAAACAAGATATACAATGAGAAAAATAGGCTAACCAAAACGGTACCTTTCTGCATATATATAAAAAGATTAAACCTGAACAGTTACATCCCTTTTACAAACTCTGCCCACAACGATTACATGCACTTCAAGAGTGTTATAACAACAACGACGGACAGGCCCCGCCATACCCCGAATGTACTCTACAACGACAGTGGACTATACGAAAGATAAGCCTCCGAGAAACGAGCTTCCTAAAACGCTGAATCGTGATCCATGAGCGAGGATCAACAATCGTGTACTTACTGCGCAGATGAACGCAGCCTCAAGGGCCGATAACAAAAATTTAATATGGAATGTAAATAACATACAAGAAATGTGATCATAATCAGACAAAAGAATGACAAGGACAAGTATAAAAATACATACGGATCCTCGCCGTGTCATTACCACTTATGAACTTAATTTCACATCAATATCTTTTTCCATTCCATTAAGAGTTATAGCCATATCTTACGTACTTACTTAGGAGAAGTCATTAAGTTCATTTCTGTCTAACTTACTTATCTTTCATAACATAGTCCGGCCCACTACGGAGGGACACATATACTACCCGGCCCAAACTGGGACTCGATCAAGTCACACCAATCTCAAAGCACGCCGTGGAATCCCCATCACCGCGATACTAAAAGTGTAAATATAACCACGGGTCTCACGCCATAATATCAATCAAAACAGGTGGTATAACGCCTGGGCTTGCCCTCATTTATACTCACCCCGAGAAGGTGGTAAAGCGGGGTATAACGTCTTGGGCTTGCCTCATTTATACTCTTACCGGAGAAGGTGGTATAACGTCTGGGCTTGCCTCATTTATACTCTTACCCTATCTCGACGGCCACAAACAACACATAAAGCGGTGGTACATCGCCTCGGGTTTACCCTCACTTATACTCTTACCCCGGAGAAGGTATAACGTCTTGGGCTTGCCTCATTTATACTCTTACCCTATCTCGACCGACCATCAAACAAGACATAAGCACTACCATGTCTTTTATAAAATCCGAGAATTTAACCCAAGTGCTACAAATAGCTAAGATACCCGTGGAATCCCACATCATCACAAGACGTCCAAGTAACTTATAATAAGACAACCGCCCAACCGAGTCGCGCAACATAATAAAACATAATACTTGACTCAAAGGCTATCACCAGTACATATAGGCTAAATCTCAATTAACGAAGCCAAAGTACTACGTGACGACATTCTTTTCAAAAGACTCCTTTCCAAATAAAACTTCCCGATACTAACCACCGTAGTATCAAGTCCTATCCACCTTCAAGACAAGTCACAATACCTTTTAGAAATACAATTACCGCTTCTAAATCAAGTGACTTCTTTATTAAAACCTTAAGCAATTGGTACCTTTAAACCAATTTGCCCTTACCCAAAACAAGTTATTCCTTTGATTACTTTACTAGAAAACCATTCTCTTAATCTTCCATAAAGCCGTTATAACCAACTTCCCATAAAGCCGTTATAACTTTTATGGTTTAGACTAACACGCCTTTTATAACCAAGAGACTTCTACTTTTTGAAACCAAGTATTATATACTTTCAAATCAATTCTCATAACTTTCAAAAATACAATTAGTCTCTTAACCATTAGAAAACAAGTGACTCATTTTATTAAAAAAACCTAGGCAATTGATGCCAGAAATCAAGTTGCCTTTTTACATAGTCAAGTCATTTATCTTTCCATAAGGCAAATATAACTAACTTCCCATAAAGCCGTTATATTCACTTTATACCTTAGCCATAAACAATTTCCTATCCAAGTGGACTTATACGTTTAAAACGACAAGTATCACATACTTTAAAACTCTTCAAGTCCCTTTAACTTTAAAATCAACTTAAGACATCCTTACTATTTTCAAAGACGTGAGTTAATCTCTAACCCACCCGACTTGGCATTACATAAAACAAGTAAAGAATATCATAGTCTCAGACGTCTACCGTACTACATACGTGCAACTAGTCATGCTCAAAAGATAGGAAAAGTTCTACATAGAGTAAATCACATAACTACCTCTTAACTTCTAAGAGTGTAAGGAAACATGAAATGATACCACAAGTATATTCCATACATAGAATCATGCCAAAGAAGGAAGAGGTTCACATACCTCGCGACGATTATCGACAAGAGCAAAAGCTCCAAAGTACTTCCACCTGAGCTATTCCATTCTTCAAGTAGGATACGCTAAACTTAGTACATCAACCTATAATGGTCACCATACGTCCCATTAACTTCTTACTTCATACGTAGAATATTTTTAGGTGCTAAGTCGCTAAATTCTACTAAAATCTGGACAAAGACCTCCTTTGTTTCTACTCACTTTGCCACCTTTTCAAGGCCGAATACAATAACCAAACAGCCCCAATGGCTCACAACAATATAGAAGGTATTCCAATACAATGAATAACTAAATGCCCCAATTGGCTCACAATTTAGAAAGTAGTCCAATACAAATGAATAACAAACTAAAAGTCCAAATTCGCCACCTCGAGTTCAACCATACCAATTCTTATCAAATTTCCATTTCAATCCAAATTGGTAGCATAACATGATATCAAGTCGCATTTGATTATAACAATCCATAATCTCTAAGTAGGTAACATGCGACGATTTCTAATAAACGACCAATTAGTAATTCAATTTTCAAGTGGCTTATATAACATTTGAATTTAGCTACAAGCACTCCATAATACTTATAAACTTCTACATACCAACTTCATGTTGATAACGTAAAACTAACAACAACAAAAATATATAATCTTGTAACATCTTAAAGGACAAGATTATACCTTAACGATTCTCAATCCAATCTTCAACCAAGTCGCTCCTTAGCAACTTGAGACTCTCCAAGATACTTCAATCCGCTACTGAGACCCTTAGAACCATACCAACAATTTTCCTTCAAACTTCCAACCAAAACCTAGAAAAGCCATTAGGTTTTCACTCTTGCGACTAATACGAAACTCTCTTTTTCCGGATTTTTCTATTGAGATATACTTACATAACACTCATGAACCTTGGTTTAAAGTGTGGGGCTTAATGGACAAGAAACGAAAAATCTTCCTTTTGAAAATGGAGGGAAGCCGAGAGCAACAATGTGATGTTCTTCCAATTTTGTGAATTTTAGCTAAGTGTGGAACTCTTGTCTTGCTACTAGTATTATATAGGGACATGGAGGGTCAAGGTGTGCACAAATGGTTGGCTAGGATGAGGTCTTAACAAAAATCAAGACTAATTGTCCCCTTGACTAAGTCAAACATGTCAAGCTTTCAAGTTGCAAGACTTGTCTTGCCAACAAAGGTCCAATGACCCTTTAGCCCTTGCAAAAATCGTCCAAGGCATCATCTAAGGGGGGGGTGACACGTGTCGCCCTCCCATTCGTCACAACAAAACGTTTTCCGACAATTTCATAATTCCGATAAAATTTTACAAGTCTCAAATCTTGATACCTCTTGAGTTCTTACGTACGTTCTTAAAACATGTCCTGTAATTACGGGGTGTAACACACGTGGCCATAATACAACATACGCGCAAAAACTCACATTCGAGCCAACGAGGAATCACCTCTAACTTCACAAAAAGCTCCCACCCATGGTCTAAAGGATACTCCCTTCGCATCTCCACTTCACAAAAGAAATGATCACTTTCATTCCCATAACACATGTTCGCTTCTTTTCTTACTCGTCGTACCCTCCTCGTACACTCGAACTCTTCCTACTATACGTACCACATTTCTGTCATTGCTTCAATTTTCAAAAATCTCGGGGTTACCATCTCCAACTTGATCATCATTAACTGGGAACACTCTGGATGGATCTCCGATACTCTTCCGAATCATAGCAACATGGAAGACCGGACGTACTGCCTCCTAAGTCGGACGGCAGTGCTAACTTATAGGCAACCTGGCCTTATTCTACAAACGATCTGGAAAGGCCCAAAGTACCTCGGGCTAAGTTTCCCCTGCTTTCCAAATCTCGTCACACCCTTCCGGGGTGGTACCTTCAAGAAGACCCATCGTCAATCTGAACTCCAAGTGTCGACGCCGATTATCCGCACGACTTCTGTTGACTCTGAGCTGCTAATAACCTCTTCTGGATAAACTTCACCTTATCTACATCCTGCTGAATCAAGTATGGACCAACTATCTGAACCTTGCCAACATCGAACCAATCGGCCGTGAACCTACACTCGCCTCTGAGGCCGTAGGCGCCATCCGAATACTGAAATGATAGTTATTGCAATACTCACTCAACAAGAGGCAAATAATCCTCACAGCTACCCCTGAAATCAAAACACCGGCCCGTATCCTATCCTCAAATATCTGGATAAAACGCGTTGTTCGTCCGTCGGCGAGGTGAATGCATCTCGAGACTCACTGAGTTTCTAACCCCGGTAAAACCTCGAGAAAAGAAATAGCCATGCGGGCTCACCGCTGTCATAAAATAAAAGTAGGAACCCTGCGACGCCTTACAACCTCGGGATATATAACATCTCGCATAACCTCCGCCGAGTAAACAATCACGATCGAAAGATAAGATGGGGTGACTTCATCGGCGACTCTGGTCGAGCATCCGAACTTGTACGATGGTTACCTAAACTTGGGCCTAACACCATCGTGACTTATCATCTAGCGGGACCACCTCAAACCGATCCCACATTCGGTGCGGGTTGACCGGGATATGGCCTCAACCCGACCTTCCGTACTAAACTCTCGTTCTGGACCGAACAATCTCCTATTCAAGTCATGAGAACCTAGTGGTCTTCTAAGCTCACTACCCACTTCCATTTCACACCACTCATGGACTTATCACCTGAATAAACTCCACGTACACAATGTACTCCGACAACGATCAAACGTACAATCCTTTACTCAAGACGACCTTGCATCTAAGGTCTCCATGGTTATCTGTATTCTATGGCTCACAATCTCCATGGCCCCAAACTTACCCTTTTCAACTAACCATGTTTTCTAATCACAACTTACACAATGTTATCCGAACATAACACTTAACATTAAGTCATCATATCACGCATACTAGTCTCTAGAGGGTTAAGGATATACCTATAACTACTGCTTCACTTTCCCTTTGTCGCTCTAACCCAAATCCTGCTCTGCTGGGCGCATAACTATAGAAGGGGATGAACCATCCGTTGATCCCGAAGGCTGAGTCGTAACATTCGCGCCACCTCTGATCGGGCGATTTCTCGCAAAATGGCCCTACTGGCCGCAAGCATAACAAGATGTCGAAGTAGTACGATACTCCCCACAATGACACCTACCACAACGGCCATACCGAGGTGGGCGTGGCCTCCTCTGGCTAACACCCCTTCCTCTCCGAACCACGAATCAAGAATCGACTGGTAGGTGAGTCATCCGCTGTATCCCTCCTACTAGGACATTCTCTCCTCACATGGCCCTGACGGCCGCTGGTAAAACAATCATTAGTAAAAAGACGACATTTCCCGGGATGATGCCTACCACATAGTGAACACTGAGGGAAAACTGAATCTGGCTGGCTAGAACCTATGTAAATCTGTGAACCAGAAACCCTGGAGCTCTGACCAACTCCTGCATACCCCGAACGTCCCGGCTCGCGGAGGACCACTCATCTTGGCGGAGCGCATAACGATCGATCTTTGAGAAGGTCGCCTCGAAAGTTACCAAAGGACCTCATTGCTCGGCCTCTTCGCTGTTCTTGGTTGTCTGCCGATCTTTACGTTCCTCGATCTGCGCGCATAAGCTGTCTGTGGACAACGCCGTGCCGATCAAGAGTTACTCTTGTACCTCCTTCACTAGATAATCGTCAAGTCTGTGACATATCGGTGCACTATCCTCAGTATACGCCACTAAAGCGGGGACATAACGAGCCAATGAGTCAAACTCGATACTGTATTCCCGAACCGTCTGCCCGTTCTGCCTCAACATCATAAATCTATCTGCCCGAGCTCTCCTCATCTACGAGGGCAAGAAGCGTGTAGGAAATGCCTCTAAGGTCTTGATCACTTTCATGATCCACAGCAATGTCGAATAAACTCACGAGATCTTCCCGATTCTCAATCCATAGAACTCGGGTGGGCTGACTCGAGAAGTCCCGAAATCTCAACTATCGGATCTAGGGTGAACTCATCGTACTACCGGAACCTCCGACTCTCGTCATCCTCATTCCAGCCACAAGCCTAGCTAGTGGCGGGCATCTTCTTGTAACTCATATCCTCGGCTCACAGTCGTGGCGGAGACTCAGGTATCGTGGTCTCTGCAGATACTGCTGCTGCTCTAAACTCTCCTGGGGCTAGCGGCGTCGCATAACTCCCCGAATGAAGCACTATCTAAGGTAATGACTGACTTGTGCCCTCGTAACCCTCTGTGCTCTACTCGCATCTCCCTCTGCTGCCTTGCCCTCCTGGGCTCTGGTTGCCTTGCGTAGAGGCATAACTAGCACATAAGAATACGCCAGAGGGAGTCCAACTTATAACACAGCTCTAAGGCACGATCTCAGAGTGAGAAGAAATGGAAACCAATCCTAAATATCCTGCAGCCTCCTGATTATAGGTGTGGTGCACAACACGCCGATAATCAAGACTCTACTAGATACGGTCTGTAGAAACTTTCCGAGGATTAACTGCTTTGATACCACTTTTGTCACGACCCGATCTCGGGCCCGCGACTGGTGCCTTACACCGGGCACCCTAGTGATACAACATCAGAGAAAATCAGCGGAAATAAAAACTTACACATGAAACAAGATATACAATGAGAAAAATATGCTAACCAAAACGGTCACCTTTCTGCATCTATATAAAAAAAGATTAAACCTGAACAGTTACATCCCTTTTACAAACCCTGCCCACAGCAGTACTACAGACCTCTAAGAGTGTTATAACAACAATGACGGGACAGGGCCCCGCCATACCCCTGAATGTAAGTACCTACAACGACAGGGGACTATACCAAAGATAAGCCTCCGGAGAAACGGAGCTTCCCAATGACGTGATCCCATGAGCGAGGATCAACAATCGGTGTACCTCTACTGCGGCGATGAACGGCCCGGAAGAGGTCGATCTGCAGGTACCAAGTATGTGGCCCGAAAATCGTAAATGAAATCATAATAGTCTATATAAAGCAGAAGACATATATGATAACCAATTTACGATACCTGATATGGCGATCGTGTCAGTCCGGGACTCACGCCTCAAAGTCATCACTCAAATATAACCATGGGTCTCATGCCCACAATATCAATCACGCGTGGAATTCCTTCCTCACCGTCGGCGATCCATGATATAAAAACACCAAGGAATACACATGAACACGTGTCCGCTGTGTCATAATAAAACCGTCTGGGGGTAAGTACGAAGGCATAACCGACTACTAGAAACCACCGTATCAACAATGCTATAAAATCGTATCACGAGGTCTTTCTGCCGCCACGATCGAATCGGCCACTCGCCTCGTGATCAATGTGCGCGTCTAACCACTGGAACTCACGCGACTCGCGCGATAGGCCACATAGGCCGCATGAGGTACTCGCCGCGTCGGGGTAGCTAACGCGGCATCAACTCGACCCCGAAGTCGCGTGGCCACACATGGACCACATGAGGTATTCTCGCGTTGGCGTAACACCCGGGTGATCATCCCGTCCCGGAACTCCGCACTCCGCGATAGTCACGTGGACTGCGTGAGGTATTCTCGCGTCGGGGTAGCTAACGCGACAACATAACAAGTCGGGGTATGTGATATAATACGATCTGACGGGCTTATCGTTAAACAACGTAAGCACAACAAGAATAACCCCCTTACACAACATCACAAGATACTAACACACGTAGCATCATAACATGTTCACTTTATTAAACCGACAAGAAGTAGTACAAGGCTATCACATGCAAATCATAGGCAAGTTACTCACACAAGGTACTTTTATTTCATGTCATCAAATCCGGGTTTTTAACCCTAAAGTACTACATACTTTAATTCTTTTAAAAAGATCCATTTATTTCACAAAAGTCACACGATACCCGTAGTATCAAAATAGAGCAACTATCTTTTTAAGTAAACCAAAACAATTTCCATACCTTCTTTTTAAACCAACTTAAGACAAAAGCATGCCTTCCTTTTACACGAAAACACTTCAAATTTTCAAGTCTCTCTCTTTTATAAATTAAGTCCAATATAAGTCAAGTCTCTTATCTTTTAAAATCAATAAACCATTCTTTTACCTAAATAAAGTCGTTATAATTAACTTCCCATAAAGCCATTATAACACTTTATGTTTGTAAACCAACCAAATTCATTTAGCACACGTACGTCTACTGTACTACATAGTTCACAACAATCATGCTAGAAAAGATAGGAAGAGGTTCACATACCTCGCGACGATTATCGACAATTAGCAAAACGCTCCAAAGTACTATAACCTTGCTAGCCTTTTCCACCCTTCAAGTAGAATACGCTACTCGTAGTACTTCAACCTATAAAGGCTACAAAACGTCTATCAACTTCTCGAACTCTTTGTAGCACATTTCAAAGTACAAGGTTCCTTATTCTACGGAAAATTCGGCAGCACCTCCCCCCCCCGTAACCACAACTATAACTTCCAACATCAAGGCCCGCTACCAAGCCAACAACTCAGAGGGGATTATACGTCTAACCGGACGTGTACAATTCTGCCTCACAATAATACTACAAGTCTCATCAGAATACAATCATGTAAATCTGATTCAATTCTTTTTAATCATCCTTCCAATATATCTTCTACTCAATTATTAACTACTACAACATGTAATTCCAATTACAATAGGGGGATAAAGATCATTACCTCGATAAACCCAAAATTATCCAAGATTTATAAGTCGATCCTGAGCAACGTTTAGCTCCACTTCCTTACACTCCAACCCGATCCAAGCAACCCTTAGAAGTTTCTAAACAACTTCTCTTAACACTTCATCCATCTATGAAGATTTTCCTAGGGTTTCGTTTTACGACTATTGAAATAAAGTAGTATTTTCGGGATCTTATGTTGGGATAACTTTGGAATACTACAAGGGATTTAGGCTAAGGTATTTGAAATTATACCAACACTTGAAGAATTTCTACACAAGGTGAGGGGGGGGGGTGTGTGTTTGGACGAGAACACCTAAGGAGGGAGGGAGAATTTTGCCTTGGAATTTCTCTAAGTGTGGATGAAAAAAGTCTTGAAATCAAGGGGTATTTATAGGCCAACCAATGGCTAGGATCAAATCAAGTGTAAGGTGAGGATTAGGGACAAGTGTGTGTGGGTTCTTCCAACCAAATGTCCACCACAACATTGAGACATGTGTCCACCACAAAAATGGGACAAGTGGCTTGCCACTTGTCCACCAAAAACGCCCAGCGTCACACTTGTCGACCGATCGTGGCCTACGTGGGGTGACACGTGTCGCCCCCTACTCGTCCAAAATATTTCATCTCCCGAAAATATCCGCAATGCCAACAATTCGAAAATAAAGTGGGCCTCACAAAACCGTAAATTTCTCCCGTGGGCCCCACGTGACAAAATCCGGAAATAAAATTCTATAATTCTAAAATAATCCCAGAAGTCCGAATACCAAATCTGGGAATCCAATTCCCATTAACGAACCTTTTTCCTTCACAAAATCCGAAAACTTTTCCGTCGAAAAATCACATCTTTCTTCCTTTCCAATTTTTTTGTCGTAATTTCGTACGTACGTCCTCGTATACATACCCTGGAACTACGGGGTGTAACAACCGAATATACAAAATTAGATATTTTAGTATTAACTACAGTTAGAAGACTATAACTAACTATAGTTAGACGTGGTTAGAATATTAGATATTTTGTATATATGATAAAATACACTGTAATCTCATTCATTAATTCAATATACAACTTCTCTCTCTTTCTACAACCGACTATCTTTCTCTCGTTCACTCCTTTCTTCTACACGCAAACTTCTTCTTCTTCCTTCTTCTTGCTCTCTGATCTTCCATCTTCTTTCTTCACTTCTTCTGCATCACGTAGAATCTAACAGTTTACCACATCAAATCATTTCAAAAAACAATTTAAAAGTAAATTAATATAACAAATATATTAAATAATAACTTGATAAAACTAACAAATAATTTGCTATAACTAACCAAATTACATGAATTTCAAGAGAAATCTCTACAATCTTAATACAGTATAGATATAACTTAAATACTTGAAGAAAAGTCAAGAGTATAACTAAACATCGCAAACTTCAGCATTTGATCCAGGCGTGTGGAATCAAGGAAGCATATGTTTAGCAGTGGTACTCCTTTGTCCCAAACTTAGTTGTTTGTGTTCTAATTTTTTGAGTCAAATTTATTATTTTTGAATTTTTATGTAGTTTTATACTTTTTTAATTATTCTAAATTATTAAATTTATAATTTAAATATTCTTGTACAAATTTTAATATGTAAGTAAAAGTTAAACATATATTTTTTAATTTCTCATTAAATTTAAATAAAAATTCAAATGATACCCATATAAAGTAAGACTGAGGAAGTAATAATTAGAGGTTAAACACACTGCTCAGTATCTCCTACTCCCCGTTTAAATTATTTATCATTTTTTCCGTATTACATGTCCCTTAAAAAATATTTCATTCGTTCCATAATAAGTAGTTCTTTTAGCTTGTGCACACCCTTAAGAAAGTGCTCACTCCTAGAAAATTAGGAGTACTTTTACTAATTTACTCTTAATCAATGTCTAGAAAAATAAATTATGGTTAATAAATGTTGATTATTTAAATAAGGGCAATATTGGAAGAACCTGCTCAAAGTATTATTGAAATTTTAAAGAACCGTAAAAAATTGAAAGGCCTAAACAATCCCTTATTGGAGAACGAATGAAATATTAATTAAAAGAGTTATTTGATTACCTTATTTTTATTTATATCTATGTTAACATTTTTTTCCTTTAAATGTTTACTCTTTTTAGTGTCATTTTCATTAATTATAAAATTTTACTATAAGTAAAATGGGAAATAAGTAATTAATAATTATTTTTAATATTGGATGGACTAGAGTTTATTTTCTTGCCAAAAGAATGACCTCATCATTGTTTCCTTTTTCATGCTTTAGCCATTAATCAATGCCAACTCCTATCTATTCCCATACTTCTCACTCTTCTCTTCCTAAATAAAAATTGAAGTGTGAAGATAGAGAAAAACTCTTTACTTTGAATGGCACATTCTTGATCCCAAGTGTATCACTAAACCAACTTCAAGGTACCATTTTTAACAGCTCCCTCTTTGTATTTCTCTTTCAAACACTATCTTTTTCAAGAAAGTCATTCAATCTTCTGTTATTGGTAATTCTGCTACTTGGGTTTTTAATGGTATGATAAAGGGGTTTGATTTTTTTCCTTTCTTGATATTTTTATTAATACTTTTCCAAGTGATAATGCTTGATCTGATTTTTTTTCTTTGCTTTTGGGGTTACGTAAAATGATTTTGTGTAGACAAATCTACCACTTTGTTACGACTCTTTTACTTTATCTGTCTGCTCCACTAATAAGTATAGTGCTAAGAATTCAAATTTGATTAGATTGTCTTTCCTCTATCTTTAGTTCACTTTTATTTTTAACTTTGTTTATATCCTCTGGAAAAGACTGAAAATTTTGACATTTGAGTGTAAGGCTGAAACTTTTGACATCTCTTTGCAGTTACTTTCCCTTTTCAGGTATTATTTTCATATCTTTATTCTTTGTTTTATTATGTACTAGTAGTATTTATGTTACAATAGTATTTGTTTGATGGATTTACTGTTATTTTCTGCATTAATGTTTATCTATAATATTTTTGCTATGATCTATTTACTTATTTGACCTTTGTTGTCATGCTCTCCCAAGATAGGTAAGATCTCAAATCCCACTGTGTGTGTATGTTGTTGTTGTTGTAGTATTTATGATACAAATCTACCTATTAAAACTTTATTTCACTACTCCCTCTTATAAGATCTCTAAGATATACTAACAATTTTGGAACTTGGATTCTGATAAATCTTTTTTCTTTCCTTATTACAAAAGCTCCAATTAATTTTTTGTGGATAAGTTCTGATTTGTGAACATGGTGACAGATTAAAGATATTCTGGTAATACATCAAGGTTTGACAACTATGGGTGCTACCTAATTTCCTGTTTTTGTGTTTTTTTCAAGTTATGTTGACCAGAATATGCTGTTTTTCTGTCTTCTTAGCTTAATTTTTTAATTGAAGATTAAGGGTGCATGAAATCTCTCAAATTTGATTTGTATAATAGAGATTCCCATTTAATGACAAAATCTTATAAGACAGCACAAATATTTATATTATATTCATCAATCACATGCAAATCTTTTAATCTGTGTGTTGGACTGTTGGTCAGTTAGTCTAGTTTCCATATTGGTTGCCATATCTATCTTGTTATGTAGTATTGTATAATCTAATTACACTAATTAATCTCTTATGTCTTGTTCAGTGGCAGTATTTTGACCAAGATAAAAGAGAACACTATATTACGTGGAATCCTGGTTTTCTGCGTTGGATGCTTGCGAGTTCTACAGTTTTTTTGCTTAGTTGACGATATAATCTGATCCGTGAACCTGGTGAGATCCAGTTTCATTGGGTGAAAGAACATTTCTTTTCTTGTGGATCAGATGGTCTCTTTGTTGTTCTGAGAAAATGGGGGGTTGTGTATCTACTAGCAATCAAAGTAGTTGTAGTAGCCGGAGCAACGGAGAAAGAGTTTCCCCTGAATGTTTGGGGATAAGGATGTTTACTCGAAAGAGGATTAGAAAAACTTTTTATGATCCTGTTACTACATTGCAACATTTGTCTTCAATACCTAATCGGATATTCAAAAATGGAAAGAGCCGGACTTCTTGCATATTCACTCAACAGGGTCGTAAAGGCATAAACCAGGATGCCATGGTTGTCTGGGAAGTAAGTACACAGCTCGCTTGTCTAGAACTAATATTGTGTCTTCAAAGTGTGATATGTTAAAATATACAAAACCTATACACTGATTATATATATATTACATGTATAATTATGAATATTTTGTGTATACATATGTATATTATATGTATGTTAGTACTTGATATACATAACATGTACATTTTCTGGCAAATATTCTTTTGAGAGGTCCAAAAATGTAAATATCCCTTTTATTTATGTATCTGTGCAGAATTTCATGGCTGAAGATATTACCTTTTGTGGGGTATTTGATGGTCATGGTCCACATGGCCATCTCGTTGCTCGCAAAGTAAGGGATGCACTGCCCTTGAAGCTAGTGTCTTTTTTGCAATCATTCGACTCAAAGCGAAATGGTTCTACCGCGAGTTGCTGCAATGGTAATCCAAAATTGGATGTGGTGGAACCTGATAAGGATGGAGGGATGGAGGATAAAGTGGACTACTTGTGGAGAGAAGCTTTCCTTAAATCATACAAGGCCATGGATAAAGAACTAAGGTCCCATCCTAATTTAGATTGCTTTTGCAGTGGGAGCACTGCCATTACTCTAGTGAAACAGGTAACGAGTTGCATTTGGTTATAATTGTCCTAATGCATATTCTTTCGTTCACTTCTCGTCTAAGCTTGTTATTAATATTTTTGTCACAAGGGTTCAAATCTTTTTATGGGCTATATTGGTGATTCCCGGGCAATCATGGCATCAAAGGACTGTAATGATTCAATGGTAGCAGTTCAATTGACTGTTGATCTGAAGCCTGACTTACCCAGTATGTCTATATTATAGCCAATCTTTCGTGTTATGTGATCTTTTTCTGGGTTCGCTTTGATGATAGAGTGTTTTGTGTTGCCAGAGGAAGCTGAGAGGATTAAACGATGTAAAGGTCGGGTGTTTGCATTGCAAGATGAGCCTGAGGTGCAGAGAGTGTGGCTGCCATTTGATGATGCCCCTGGTTTAGCAATGGCTCGGGCGTTTGGTGATTTCTGCTTGAAGGAATATGGGGTTATTTCTGTTCCAGAATTTTCTCACCGTATTCTTACTGACCGGGACAAGTTCATTGTTCTAGCTTCTGATGGGGTATGTATGCCTCTCGAAATCACCTACGTAATCATTTTGTTGAAGTAGTTAAATCCAAGTTGAAATGAAGCTTGTCAAGTTGTGTCGTACATTAGAATTCTGTAACCACCTATCTTATTGAATAAAGCAGTAGTATTATGATGAACGTGACAACCTGTGTATCTTGGATTTTCTTTGGCTTGTCAGAAACGGCCAACATTTTTCTTTTCATATCCTAAATTACACAAACACATGGAGCACCCAACGGTGTAGCCTAGTGGTTAATGAAGTGAGGGCAAATTTTGGAGATCAAATTCCAGCAGACATAAAAACACTAGTGATCTTTTTCCATCTACCTAGGCCTTGGTGGACAGTTACCCCGTATCTGTTATGGTGGGAGGTAGCAGGTACCCAATGGAATAGTCGAGGTGTCACAAGTTGGCCCGAATACCACTGTAATAAAGAAATAAATAAATACATACACATACACAAATAAATGGAAAATGTAATTCATCATATATGATATAGCCTATTGAACTTCTTGTCAGTTAAGAATTCAGAGCTTAAGTTACCAGCATCAGTGATGTTATCCAAATGCAGCTAGGTATTCAGCAGTCATTCTCATAAATATTATGATTAGTTGTCAAGTGGCCTTCATTTGTAAGTATGCTATGAAGATATTGTGTAACTCTGTCATGTTAGATTGGCTAGTCCATAGTTTTTCATTTTGGCTGAAGAAAGATGCATTTAGGTTGTCTGCAAATCCAGTGTGTTGGACAAGGTGTCCACATCTGTTTTTTAGAAGAAAGCAGTTTGATTGTTTCTTGAATTAAATGTGCCTAGACTCCTCACAGGTAACATAGTCACTTCAGTACTTTGAAAAGGTATTAGCTCATCCTGTTTCGGTAGGTGGTCTGTTCTGGTGCTTTCTGATTTGGGGAAATAGAGGGGAGATTGCTGGTTTCTAAAATCTGTTAGATTCTGCACAAGGTATCAACATTCAATCCAATTTGGGGTAGGATCTGTGATAAGTTTTAGCGGATTTGCCAAGACTCCTTATATGGTGCACACAGCGAACTGCTATTGTCTAAGTGGATATCTGCCAGCCGGAGAGTTTATCCTGTATAAAGAATGCTCCTATTATGGGGCTTGTTGCTGGCAAGGAACGTCGAACATGAATTACTTGCTAAGTATTTTCAGATAAATCTTTCCCAGTTTTGGTTTCCATACAGTAGAAAAAAATTCTATTACACAAGACTCCTTATATGGTGCACATAGCGAACTGCTATTGTCTAAGTGGATATCTGCCAGCCGGAGAGTTTATCCTGTATAAAGACTGCTCCTGTTGCGGGGCTTGTTGCTGGATGCAAGGAACGTAGAACATGCATTACTTGCTAAGTATTTTCAGATAAATCTTTCCCAGTTTTGGTTTCCAAACAGTAGAAAACAATTCTATTACACATGATTTACTTCTGTATGCTTTATGGACTTTTTGAATTCCTATAAGGAAGCTGAAGGTTATCTTGTTGAATTTCTTTAACGGTCTTCTTTGAATTTCGGTATACTTATCTGCGAAATGCTGCTGATGTTTCTTTCACTACTGGAACTTTTATCTTTTGAAGAATCTCCAGGTTAGGGGGTGGTGAACCAATTAACAAAAGAATTCCTAGGAAAGCTAGCTGTAGAAAAATGCATCCCAGTACTGTGTACTAAAGAATACAAAGATATTGGCATCAGTTACTGTTTTTGAATTGAAGAGTTTTATGGTTGCAGGTTTGGGATGTTTTGAGCAACGAAGAAGTGGTTGAGATAGTGTCATCAGCTCCAACACGAGCATCAGCTGCCAGAATCCTGGTTGACTCAGCTGCACGAGAATGGAAAACCAAATATCCAACATCAAAGATGGATGATTGTGCAGTTGTTTGCTTATTCTTGGACGGGAAAATGGACTCTGAATCCGATAACGAGGATCAATGCTTCTCTTCTGCTACACTTCAGAGCAACCATTCTGGTACCGCTGTGGAATCAGACGACGGGCAGAATTCCGAGCCATCTCTGCAGAGAAACTTCACCGTTAGATCAGCTGAAGAGAACGACACCTTCAAACGAATTGTAGCCGAAGCAGAAGCAAATCAAGAAACCGTGGCAACTGAAGATCAGAACTGGTTAGGATTAGAAGGTGTCACTCGGGTAAACTCCCTGGTTCAGCTTCCAAGATTTTCTGAAGAGAGGCCAAGACCTTAACCTTGTTATTAAATTATATTTGTTGTAATATAGATCCCTTGGTGAAAGTTTTAAGGATATATACTCACTCGGGTAAACTCCCTGGTTCAGCTTCCAAGATTTTCTGAAGAGAGGCCAAGACCTTAACCTTGTTATTAAATTATATTTGTTGTAATATAGATCCCTTGATGAAAGTTCAAGGATATATACTATTTGACCAGGAGTTATGGTAAAGTTGTTGTCACGTGATCAGGATATCATGAGTTCAAGCCGTGGAAACAACTTTTTGCAGAAATATGAGGTACGGCTGCGTACAATAGACTCTTGTGGTCCGACCCTTCTCCGAACCACGCGCATAGCGGGAGTATAGTTTATTATTTTGCTGGAGCATATCCTAGTCTTGTTTATGATATATTTGGGGTTTTGTTTGTTCACTTGGTTAAAGTGACATTCATCTAACTGTAAAGTCTAATCTTCTTTAAGATACAGTAATTGTTTGTGTAATCTTTAACTTTTCAGTGTGCCAAATTTTGTTTAGCCCTCATGAATGATTTAGTTTCTTTCACAAGAAACATTGGGGCTTCTGTTGCCGGCTTCCATGTCATTAGGTTACTGGTATAGGGCAGTCATCAGCTCCCTACATGGTTTTATAACTTTGTGGAGATCAGTATTTTTGGTACACAGTCGCACGGGTCTGGTCATTGCAACCGCTTTTGTGCGAGGCAGCCTTCTTACGAAGTTACAAAATTATTTACTGAGTTTCTTAGGGAGAGTTGTTTCACGCCCCTATATATCCTCTATATGGTGCAGAAGAGGCTTGCATTGTAAAGAATAGATTCTTGTCGAAGTCCATATAAAAAATTCGTGTTCTCATCTATTTTCCATATGGAATTCTTAACATGGATGTTGTGGGGTTCACAACTCGTGGGAACATCTTCATTTCTTTGGCATGATGAATGCAACGTGTTAGTGGTATATAGGGCACTTTTTATGGGAAAACAAGTGACTTTAATCAAGAAATTGGAAGAAATGTTACTTTCATCCTATCTTAAATTGACTAAGCAGGCACAACATAATCTCTACTAATGATAGGTAATTATTTATCGCACATGTATTATCAAATACCTTTATCTTTCAACGTGTCAGGTACTCATTCATGCAAATGATTAGACAGCAGTGTTCAATAACTCTCCTCAAATGATGTGTTAATAAGAATTAATTTATCAATTCATACATTCAAGAAAAGAACCTAGAAATGTTGATAATAAATCCTAACCACAAAAAAAAAAGCAATTTTCGGTTGGTGCAATTTTTTTGATGTCGAAATCAAGTGTTGGATTTTTTTAGGGGAAAAGGAAATGAGACGGTGCCGAAAGAGATGATGTCCTTGCAAAAAGTATTTCGTGTTTGCGACACTTTTATTTTTCGAGGTTCATACTTGAATATTTCCAGAATATTCTTCTATTAATTATATATCTCTTATTTTAAATAGGACTATAATCCTTTTATAATTAGGTTGATTAGTTACCTAGTTTATAACAAGGTAACTACTTTTGTAATACTATATATATTGTAAATCATTCATCAATAAAATCAAGGAACATATTCCATTATGATATTAGTAGCCTAACCCTAAATCTCCTACTAGCCGCCAACTTCTTCTCTCGGCCGCTTTCCCCACGATGAAACCCTAGTTTTTCCGACCATTCTACCTCCCTCTTACTCTTAAATTTCATCTTCAATGGCTGACAAAATCAAATTTCATCCTGCACTTACAGTCAATAATATCAAAAACTTCATCTCTGTCACCATTGAGATGGAAAATGATCAATACTCCTTGTGGGTAGAGCTTTTTAAGATCCATTGTCGTGTTTATGAAGTTACCAACCACATCGTCCCTCCTACACTGAAGTCCACATACCTCCCCTCGGTTTCGACTTCTGATGATGCACTCTGGTCTCGTTTGGACACAGTTGTCCTCCAGTGGATATACGACACAATCTCTAATGATCTGTTGCACACCATCATTGAGACCGATGCCACTGCCCACCAAACGTGGGGACGTTTGGAAAGTATTTCCATGACAACAAAACTCAACGAATGTTATACCTTGAAAATCAGTTCAAGGACGTTCATTGAGATGATTTTCCAAACGTGTCTGCATATTATCAAGAACTCAAGATGCTTGCCGATCAAATCTCCAACGTTGGCGCACCCGTCACTAATTAGCGATTGGTTATGCAACTTATTGTAGGCTTGAACGAATCCTACGACGGTGTTTCCACCGTCCTTCAGCAATGCACGTCGTTACCACCGTTTTATGAAGCCCGTTGAAGCAAATTCTTGAGGAAACCTGGAAAATCAAGCGCGACACCACTCGAGCCGATGTGCAGACACCACGCCATCGCGCGGCCGTGCCTCGCAACGGTCGGGCCTCGACTCGCAACCGGCCGTGGCAGAGACCGGCGGTCCGAATCAACGCAGCAACCATCGGGGAGGCGGTCGCGTCCGAGGCAGATGAAATATCGACAACAACGACGACAGGAAAGGGCAGTCCTAGTCGGTAGAAAATATTCAGCAGAGATCGCGACAATGGTAGCAACCTTCGCCGTGGGTTGCCTACCTGCCATGGGCCGTATGGGCCCCACTGTCATGGACCACTCCTCTTTCCCGTATCCGACATTCTCGTGGACTCCACCTCCGACCCGACAAGCCCAACCTGGCATACTCGGCGCACGTCCACAACAAGCCTACATATCACATGCCCCCCCGCCCCCAACTTCTGCACTAACTGATATTGAAGCTCTATGAACATAATATCACTCAACGCTCCAAACAAAAAGAATTGTATATGGACATATGTGCCACATCTCACATGATGAGATCACAAGGTACTCTCTCGTCTTATTTCAACTTGAGTAATTTAAATAGGAATATTATTGTTGTTAGTGGACAAGGCATTCCTATTCGCGGTTTTGGTCATTCATCCTTATCCCCCCCACAACAACAACAACAACATACCCAGTGGAATCCCACACTGTGGGGTTTGGAGAGGGTAGAGTGTACAAATACCTTACCTCCACCTTGGTAGGTAGATCGGTTATTTCCGAGAGACCCTCGACTCAAGATAAAGACAAAGCACAATCCAGAGGAAAGTAAAACACACAAAGTGCGTAAGTCATACAATGCATTCTGAAAAAGGAAGAAGCAATAGCTAGTGCAAGTAAATAAGATAAACAAAATACACATAGCAATATAAATCAGACAACAAGGAACTATAAGACAATATGATAGGCTAAGCAAGCCGACAATAACGATACTACAACTACCAGTTCATAAGCTATGATAGGACTACGCTGGACTACCTAATGCGTATCCTCCATAATCCCCTATATAAGGTCATGTCCTCAGTGAGATGCACCTGCGTCATATCCCGTATAATCACTTCTCCCCAATACTTTCTCAGTCTACCTCCACCCCTCGTGTACCTATGCATATCCAACCTTTCACACCTCCGCACTGGGGTATTTATGTCTCTCCTCTGCATGTGTCCGAAACATCTCAACCTAACTTCTCGCATCTTATACTCCACCGAGGACACTCCCACACTGTCCCTGATATCATCATTTCTAATTATATCCCTCCTTGTATGCCCACACATCCATCTTAGCATCCTCATCTTCGATACTTTCATATTTTGGATGTGCGAAGTTTTGACCGGTCAACACTCCGCCCCATGCAACATGGTTGGTCTAACCACCACCCTATAGAACTTGCCCTTAAGTTTTGATGGCACTTTTTTATCGCACAATACTCCAGATGCGAACCTCTATTTCATCCACCCTAACCCAATGCGATGCGTCATATCATCATCAATCTCTCAATTTCCTTGGATAATAAACCCGAGGTATTTGAAGCTTCCTTTCTTTGGAAGGACCTGGGTACCAAGAATCACCTCCACGCATATCTCAAGGTTGTTTCAATCACTGAACTTGCACTCCAAGTATTATGTCTTGATCCTAATCAGCCTGAACCCTTTAGACTCCAGAGTCTGTCTCCAAACCTCCAGCTTAACATTCACTCCGTTGCAGGTCTCATCAATCAGGACTATGTCATTTATGAATAACATACTCGATGGCACCTCCACTTGGATTTGTCGCGTCAGTCCATCCATCACCAAGGCAAATATGAATGGGCTAAGAGCTGATCCCTGGTGCAACCCCATCATTACTGGGAAG
The DNA here is from genome assembly GCA_029844215.1 of Przewalskia tangutica. NCBI lineage: Eukaryota > Viridiplantae > Streptophyta > Magnoliopsida > Solanales > Solanaceae > Przewalskia > Przewalskia tangutica. The sequence continues at coordinate 133,311,562 of CM056718.1, read as the reverse complement.
TGATCCGAGTTACCTTCTACTGTCCGTACCCTAGTCTTGGATCCATCATACATATCCTTGATCGCCCTAGTGTATGCCACATGTACACCTCTAACCTCCAAACATCTCCATAGAACCTCCCTATGGACTTTGTCGTATGCCTTCTCGAGGTCGTTAAAAACTATATGCAAGTCTTTCTTTCTCTCTCTATACTGCTCCACAAACCTCCTAATAAGATGGATGGATTCTGTGGTTGATTGCCCCGGCATGAATCCAAACTGGTTCTCGGAGATAGACACTCCTCTTCTCACCCTTATCTCCACGACTCTTTCCCAAACTTTCATAGTGTCTCTTAGCAGCTTGATACCCCTATAGTTATTGCAACTCTGGATATCTCATGTGTTCTTATACAAAGGAATCATTGTACTCCGTCTCCATTTTTTGAGCATCCTCGCCATCTTAAAAATGACGTTAAACAACTCCGTCAGCCATTCCCAACCTACCCTGCCTGCGCTTTTCCAGAATTTAACTGGGATCTCATCAGGCCCGATCGCTCTTCCCCTGCGCATCCTGCGCACAACACCCTGAACCTCATCAATCTTAATGTTTTAACAATACCCAAAGTCCTGGTACCCACCAGAGTGCTCCTGATCTCCCAACATAATGTCTCTATCTTCTTTTTCATTCAAGAGTTTATGAAAGTAAGGCTGTCACCTCCGCCTAATATGTGCATCCTCCACCAGCACTTTGCCGTCCTCATCCTTGATGCACCTCACATTATCTAAGTCTCGGGCCCTCCTCTCCCTCACCTTGGCTACTCTGTACAACTTCTTATCCTCATCATTTTCCTCTAATTCCACATATAAATGTTCAAAAGCCACCGTTTTCGCTGTTGTAACCACTAATTTTGCCTCTTTCAGCGCCATCTAATATAATTCCCTATTCATTCACTTCTCCACCACATCCTTGCTTTTTACTAATTTTGCATATGCCACATTGTTTTCGCTTACATCTTCTCTTGAACTTCGCCATTCCACCACCAGTACTCTCGATGCCTACCACGACTACCCCACGAGACCCCTAGCACTTCTTTAGCAACCTCCCGAATGCAACTGTCCGTCTTATCCCATATTCCGGTAGCATCCCCACTATTCCCCCAAGACTCCTTGGCCATCAACCTCCCCTCTATCTCTTTTGCACTAGCCATGGTTAAACTCTCACATTTGATTCTTAACCTGTCATCCACAACCCTCTTCTTCTTCTTCTTCTCTATCTTGATCTCCAAATACATCACCAAAAGCTTATGTCAGGTTGTAAGACCCCCCTTCGGAATAACCTTGCAGTCTTTACAAAGACCTTTGTCAACATTCCTAAGGAGCAAAAGGTTTATCTGAGTAGCCGCCAAACTACTGAAAGTTACCAATGCTCCTTCTTCTTCAGGAACCTCGAATTGGCTATCACCATCCCAAAAGCTCTAGCAAACTCCAAAAGTAAGACGCCTCCCCCGTTCCTATCCCCGAGGCCAAAACCTCCATGCACGTCATCATAGCCCCCGGAAGTGTCAGGATATGTTTATTGAAATCCCCTCGTACAAATAACTTCTCAGTGGTTGGTATACTTCCTACAACTTCATCCAAATCTTCCCAAAATTGCCTCTTCTCCTCCTCTTTCAAGCCCACCTATGGCGCATACGCGCTAATAATGTTCATAGTGCACCCTCTAACTACCAACTTAATTACCATCATCCTGTCATTTACCCTCCTAACCTCTACCACATGATACCTTAGCTCGCTATATATTAAAATGCCTACCCCATTCCTATACTTCGACCTACCCGTGAACCATAACTTATACCCATCTACATCCTTAGCCTTAGTTCCTACCCATTCTGGACATAGGCTATATTAATATTCCTCTTCTTAAGAATCTTAACTAGCTCTATGACATTCCCCGTTAGGGTTCCAATATACCAAGACCATATTCTCAATCTAGCATTACCATTATCCCACTTATCCCCCAACCCTTGCCTCCGTTCCCAACCGAGAACATGATCCTAGTCTATCATCATTCACCAAAGCCACTAAAGCAAAAAAATATTAGTCAAAGGTAACGTTAACACATAAGAGAACTAATACTAAATCACAAATTAGTAAGAACTACCAAATGGGAAAGTGAACACGAAACAATGCCAGTAAAACTAAATAACTAAATAAGGGTCTGAATAGTATAATACAGTAAAACAAACAGAAATACCAAATTAAGAATTCTCAAATGTATACCCTAGAACAGAGAGGGATCAAAGTGCAGGCACAAATTAACAGGAATATATAGGCAAGTAAAGACAAGAAGCGTAAAATTTAACAAGGTTAAGGATTAGGAATGGATACGGGCAACCGGAGGTACCAACTCCAGTTAAATCAAACCTGTTTGCCAGCGAAAATTGTTGTTCACGACACTGTTCACGACGGCACTGTTCACGGCGTTACTGCGTATATCTAGGAGAAAAGGACACAAGAACAAGAATAATAACAATTAAAGAAAAATAAATAAATAATTTTTTTAAATTAAATGGAAATTTTCCATCGACGCCGGTGGGTAGTCGGAGCGGTGCCCGTCGGTGAGTGGTTGGAGTGACACTGATGGGGTCTTACCGTCGAGAATGGAGGTGGATGGGGTGGGAGTGGGGTGGATAGGGTGGGGTTGTTGTTACCGTAGAGTAAAAAAAGAGACCAGATCCACCACTAATCTTAAAATATATACTACATGCCCCTAAACTCATTAAGAATCTAATATTTGTGTGATGTTTCACAACTGATAATAATGTTTCCCTTGAATTTGATTCTTTTGGTTTTTCTAGGATTTTACGACAGTGAGACGAATAATGAGATGTGACAACACCGGAGATCTCTACCATATTTCAAGTGTCGTCAAGAATCCAGCCTCAGTTCCATCAACCTTTCCTGCTCTTTTATCTTCCTTATGACATTCTAGATTAGGACATTCGGGAGACTCTATTTTATGCTCCCTTAGAAAAATTAATTTTATTAATTGCAACCGTATTTCTAGGACTCCAATATTTGAATCCTGCGTTTTTTGAAAATATGTTAAATTATCATTTTCTGCATCCACAAATTGTACTTTAATGGCTTTCGATATCATACATAACGATATGTGGACTTCCCCCATTTTAAGTACGTCTGGCCATCGATATTATGTGTTGTTTTTGGACTATAATTCCAACTTTCTATGGACTTTTTCAATTGACAATAAATCCTGTGTCTACTCCATTTTTCCTCATTTAGTTATTTAGTAAAAACACAATTTGAAAAGAGCATTAAATGTTTTCAACTTGACAATGACAGATAATTTGATAATAACCAATTCCATCAGTTTTGCTCCAAAAAAGGTCTTACATTTTATTTTTCATGCCCTCACACCTCCTCCCAAAATGGTAAAGTCGAATGGAAAATCTGAATCATAAACAACCTAATTCGTGCTTGCTCACACCTCAATTCTGGCATTACGCACTCTCCATGAACACCTATCTCCTAAATATAATCCCAAACATGTCTCTAGCTCAACGGTCGCCCACTCAAGTTCTGTTTTGTAGGAACCCCTTCTACCAACACTTGCCTATTTTTGGATGTCTCTGTTGTCCTCTCTAAACTCGCCACCTCAACATTCCTACGACTTCCTAGATGATGGCTTGAACCCTCTTCTAATTTATTATTTACATAGTCCGCCGTCCCAGACCTCGGCATCCGCCCTCATATCAGATAGTATGGGACACACCGACCACCCGGTTCTTCCGACAGTGGCCCGAAACAGCCCACCTCAAGGTGATTCCACATCCACCTCTCGACAAATCGAGCATTGACCAACCGGTTGTCGCGCCCATTTTTTACCGCAACGTATTAGCTGCTTTAGGTTGATCCCCTGGATTTAAAATAAAAGTGCAAAAAGGGGTTCGAGGAGTCGCCACCAAATTATTTGGGTGAATTAGGACACCTAAATGTTAACTAAATAAAGTCAACATTAACTCCATTTAATGATCTGCAAAACTTAATGAGATTCTGGGTAAGAGTTCTTTATTATCCTAAAGGAAAGGGGTTAGACATCCTTTAAGATCCGCTAACTTGCGGTTGTCCGTTCAAACCTAGGTCAACTATTTATGTTAAAGAAATGCATGTTTTGAAAATATTTTAAGTAAGAAGATGCTTGCAAGTATTTTATAAGAGAAAATGCATTTTTTGATAACATAAAGGACTTATTTTATAAAAATACATATAAGTTAATTTTTGGATAAAAGTAGACATTATTTAAAATACATATAAAATGCTATGTTAATAAAAGTATATATATATTATATAACATAGTATGAAAGAAAGGAATAGTGCGAGAATCTCTTTTTATGAAAAGACATATTTAAACAACATAAAGTAGCATGACATGGTTTATAAAAATATAAGATTGATTTATTGGAAAAGTACACATGTATTTGCAAAATTTGATTTTTGACTAATATATGTATGACATGATATATAAAGTGCTTATTTGATAATAAGAAAATGATAAATTATTTATATAATGTTTAATAAAAGAGTTTATGAGAAAATTATTTCTTTTGTTAGGAATTTGATAAGAAATAATGTCTTAGTTACATGATTTAAAAGTATAGATGAAGAATGATTGAATTGTCTTTAAATCTAGACCTACGTGATGAACCTAAAATAAGTAAATAAAAATGAATTTATATTTTAAAACTACCCTCCCAATCTACTCGAAGACTAATAAAGTTAAATATCCTAATTACAACAATTAAGTAATGAATTACAACAAACAAATAAAATATAAAATGAGACAGATGGATTAAGAGAGTAAAGATGTGATCGGGTCGGATGACGATGTAATTCCGCCCCATTTGTTTTGGCATTTCCCAGATGGATAAGATGATGAACTTGGATTGGATCTTCATTTGACGAGAGTCATGGTGAGTCTCGAACGGGACTCTTCATTCGCTCCGATGCATTTCATGTAAAAAATAAGAGAAGAAAAGAGAAGGATTAGTAAATGTCCTACAAAGCTTACCAAACAATTAAATAATCATTAGGCATAAATTTTAACACATATAATCCACACTTAAACGTGTATGTCCATGACTATTGTAAGAATCATCAAATAACAAGAGATAAGCCAAATGAGCTTAGCCAAAACATACATACATGATAGATAGAAAATATAGAAGAAAAATAGTGACTCATAGACCCAGGACAACCTAGTACATACATGACCCAACAATATGAGAGTTCCAAGTGTGGGCTGAGCCCAACGGACATTCCATTGTATGACTAATATACTAGATATATTTCATTATATACTTAACACACATATGCGAGCAAATAGATAATGAACATATACGGAAGGGGTACATCAGTGTATATTTAGAATAAATGAAGGGAAAGAAGCAGAAAATGATGCCCAAAATATAGATGACAGGAATGCAATTCGCAGATGTTGAGTACAAGATGAAGATTAACTAAGTTTCCTCCAACAATCCTCTCAAGGCAGTTTTCTTTTGACACTATCATACGCATTTTATAGTCCACATAGACATGCTAGCATTCACACATAACTGGAAAGAGAGCTAACCCCATCTCCTTACACAATATTTAGGCAAAATGTGAAGTTGAAAATCTTAACAAAGAGTCTATATGCAGGACCTTACTTAATTAAATAGCTATAAGTGTTTAACAAAGCATGATATGATGATTTCAACTCCCAGATTTCTATTCAAAGCAGGCATTAAACCAAGAGATGAGAGCTCAAGTTAACATATTTCATGCTTAACTCATAATAACAGACAAGAAATGACATTTAATTTGGTTCTCTCGACACAGTCGTATATTATACTGAGTTTTCTAAGAAACATAGGCTTAATCAGTCGCACAAAAACACATATTACACATACTGATATCAAACGAAGTCTAAAACTAAAAGCGTAATAATTTTACCTTCTTCAAACAGCGACGCTGCGGCGGCGTTTCGAACGTCGAGTCACTTAGAGTATATGTTATGTGATTTGAGTGAAGCTTTGGATGATTTCACTTATGCATTTCTTTTTTATGCTATGGGGATTATTGATATGCAAAAATAAAAGTTTTGGAGTGTTCTTTTTTTTGTTCTTTACTGATGTTCGACCGGTATTCGAAGGGTGTTCTACTGTCAAAGATGTGCATTTTCTTAAAAAAATAGCTCTCTGTTTATAGCCCCATTTTCGGGGATAGAAAAGGTATCCATGATTCTGATTCGATTTTTGGTAAATTTGGGATGATTTTCTATTAGTAATTCTAGGTTTTGGTTATGGTAAGTTTTGACCTGATTTGGGGAGAAAATTTTGGGATGCATGTCTAATTTTCGGAAGGTTCAGGTCACGGGTTTCTGGGGGTGATTTTGATACGATTTGGGTGATATTTTATCAAAATAAAAGGGGAAGATTTTACGGTAAGATTTGGTTATGACAATTTATGATTTTGGAGCTGGTTTGGAGAAGATTTGATGGTGATTTATGTAAGGGAATGATTTTGGTGAATTGGGTTAAAGGAATCGGTGAGTACGCTAGATTTTTTGGTCGGAAAATCCGACGGATGTGTCCGCGGTGGTGAGCTATGCGGCGCTGGGTTCCTTTAGGGTTTTGAAAAATGAAAAAGGTGAATGATGGGTTGGGTAAAGAAATTAGGGTCTGGGCTGATGGGTATTGGGCCGCGGGTAGAAGGGTTGTAGGCTGGTATATTGTTTTGGGCCAGGAAAAGTTTTGGACGAAAAATAAAGGGGTAATGTGTATTGAGCTGAGAGTTTGGTGTTTTATTTATAATGGGTTGATATATTATCTTAGATTGGGTAGAAATTTAGTTATTTAAATTTAGTAGATGGGAAAATGGGTTGTAGTATGAGCGGATTAAAAATATAAATTGTATGATAAAAATATTAATGTGATATAACATTTAAGAAATGTATGATGCTTAATATAAAAGTAGAATGTTAAGGTAAAAGTATGATTGTGGTAAAAATGTCACGATAGTAAAATGTGAACAAAAGTAATATATATATGTATAATTTATTTTGCGGCATCGAAAAAATAGTTTTAACTTTGCCGATAAATAATAAGAGGGGAGAGATAAAATTGGGTGTCAACAACTTGCCCCTCTTTGGCTGAAGTCCATGAAAGAGTTTTCAGACAAAAATGTTGACTTATAGCCAATTTTATCCTGATTGTGACAACTAGAACAAAGATTTAGGAAATGCATGGGCAAACAGAGTTTTCAAGAAGAAATAAGAATTTCTGATACAAGAAAATTGAAAACAAAGTTGATGAATATTCAGAATTTATCCAGTGTCGAATTATGATAGCACTGGGTTGTTGTGATGCTACAATTAAATGCGTGGCTGACACAGATTCACAATTTTATCATAGTGTCTAATTATGATGGCACTAGGTTACTGTGATGTTCAAAAATTAAAGGTGGGCTAGTGCGAATTCAAAATTTTGTCGCAGTGTCGAATTATGATGACACTGGGTTACTGTTGTTGTGGGATGCTGGAAAATTAAAGGTGTAGTGGACGCAAATTCAATATTTTATCCCAGTATCGAATTATGATGACACTGAGTTGCTGCGATGCTAGAAAATTAAAGGCAAGGCTGATGTGAATTTAAAATTTTGTCCTAGTGTCGAATAATGGTGACACTGGGTTATTGTGATGCTAGAAAATTGAAGGCGGACTGACGTAGATTCAGTATTTTTCTCAGTGACGAAATATGATGACATTGGGTTACTTTTAATGTTGCGAGATGCTGAAGGAGAGTGGATCGACGTTCGAAGTTATTTTTGCCTTTTGTTGGGAAGTCTGGCTCCCCCATAAATTACCTCAATTCGCTGTAAGAGATAGTTCCACGTTGTGCTCCTGCTATTGTAAATTAAGGCACCTGCAGACTAAGCATAAGAAGATTAGTGCATAACTGTTAAGACAAAAAATGATAAGAAATATGATCATGTGAGTCGAAATGTTATCTCTGTGTAGATGTAATGTGTTGAAGGCGTCATTGTATATGTCCGATGCTGATGATATTATTATGTTGACGGTGCTGATGGTATCGTTGTATGGATATAATTCTAATGACGTCGCTGTATGGGTGTGATGTTGATGACGTCATTTTTTAGCGTACTGTTGATGATGTAGTTTTCGGACGTATTGTTGATGACGTTTCTGTATCGACGTGATGTGTTTGTGAACCGCATGGGTTGAAAAGAGCAGGGCTTTACTGCCTGATTAGAACTTTGATGACTGCTACTGTCCTTTCGGTTGATGCTAGTATGAAAAACCTATCTTATCAAGGCGACCAGATGAGTGTATTTCATTACATGCAAAATAAGGGGAATAGTTTCCCAATAGTGTTTGGTGACAAATGCGTTTAAATTCCTCCAAGGGTGTTTCCTCCCTGAGGTCGAAGATGCCTCTAAGGGTATTTCCTCCCTGAGGTCGAGGGTGCCTCTAATGGTATTTCCTCCCTGAGGTCGAAGGTTCCTCTAAGGGTATTTCCTCCCTGAGGTCGAGGGTGCCTCTAAAGGTATTTCCTCTCTGAGGTCGACGGTGCCTCTAAGGGTATTTCCTCCCTGAGGTCGAGGATGCCTCTTAGGGTATTTCATCCCTGAGGTCGATGATGCCTCTAAGGGTATTTCCTCCCTGAGGTCGAAGATGTCTCTAAGGGTATTTCCTCCTTAAGGTCGAAGATGCCTCTAAGGTTAATTCCTCCCTGAGGTCGAGGGTGCTTCTAAGGGTATTTCCTCCCTAAGGTCAAGGGTGCCTCTAAGGGTATTTCCTCCCCGAGGTAAAAAATGCCTCTAAGGGTATTTCCACCCTGAGGTCGAAGATGCCTCTGTTAACCTGAAAACCTGTAATCAAAGAAATTGGTGAGTTTGGGAGCCGCCTGGGTTGAAATGACATAGTTATCTGGACGTTGTGCGTTTATGAACCGCATGGTTGAGATGTCATCCTTGCACAGACATGATGAGTGCTGCAAATGCTGAAATGACGTGATGCATTTGTAAACCGCATGGATTGCAATGATGCCTTTGATCTAGATGTTGTGCGTTTGTGAACCACATGATTTGCAATTTTATCTTTGTTTATGCGTTGTGCGTTTGTGATCCGAAAACTGGAGTGTGGTTCTGTGACCGAGCTGATGTGCTGGACCTTATTGCGGAATTTGAACTTTGATTGTTGCTATATTTTTGGCTTATGCTAATATGAAGAACCTGCACTCATAGAAAACTTGTGAGTTTTGGTGGGGCGATTGATTCGTATTGACTTTACAACTTTGATTCTTAATGCTCGGGCGACTGGCTTGTTTGGACCTGTAACCCTGTCTGGTTTCCTGCCTTGGCTAACTATTAATGAAAACATTTATTGAAAATAGATTGCTTGTGAAAAATATGTATAAAAGTTTTTGTCGGACTTTCAAATATTGACATGCAGTGAAACTTAATGAACATCTTATCCAAAATAAAAAATTATCCCAGTTTTAAGCATGCAAGGGCGCTTGGTCTAAACGAGTCTTGTGTGGGGTTGTTTGTCTATCCTATCAAGGTAACCAAAAGTGTGTATTTCGTTATTGCCAAACAAGTGGAGGAAAATTTCTAATGGTGTGACCGAGGCCGATATAGGCCGCCTACGTATCCCAACAAGGGGATCATGTCATAACGTAGTTCGTTACAAATGGAAGAGGACTGTAAGGTTTTTCTAAGAATGGGATCGAATCTGAAATGGTCGCCTACGTATCCCACCAAGGGAATCAGGTCATGACGTAGCTCATTTTACAAGTAAAAAGAGATTGTGATGTTTTCTAAAAATGAGACCTAAGCCGAAGTGGCCACCTATATATCCCACCGAGGGAATCAGGTCATAACGTAGTTCCGATTACAATCAAAAGAAGGCAAAGCATATTAAAACATGAAGGTGAGTCTGGACTCAATTGAGTTGTATTATTTTGTTAAACTAAACCATTTTGTCAAGATTTTCGGAAGACCAGGACGGGTGCAAGTCCAATTTTCAAGCTCTCTTCATGCTCTGCATCACATCTTCAGCGGGATTATGCTTCATTGTCAGTATCGTCTTCTTTTAACTCTTGTGAAGTACATGCTTTGACAAATGACTGATTCGGGCGGAGCAGGTTTTGGCAAGGGAGCATCTCCCTTCCTTTTGAGATTGGTCGATGATTCAACCCTTTCATCTCTCTCAGCTATTCCAAAAGTCCTTTCCAGACTTCTTTCTCCCTCGACAATAATCATGTTTTGATGGCTCGATCCTTGGTATCGTCTCCACAATTAAGAAATTCACCAAATTGTCGACGGGTTTCACATCCCAACGACCAATCAGCATATTATGTGTAGCGTGATAATAATACACGGATCCAGGTCTAAATATGACATGCCGAAATTGGAAAATGCACATTTATTTTGTCGCTATTTCCAAAGCATTACACTCAAAGACAAAATTGAGGAGCTGATCAAAGAAGGAGTCATCCAACTGAAAGAAGCTCTTCCCAATATAAACAATAAACCTTCGCCAAATCGTGACCGAGCGGACTACTCGAGTGAGAACGCTACGCGGCCGACCAGACGAACCGGCCAACTCCGTGTATATGCCAACTCTCCTAAATTTGGGTATTTGAAAGAATTTTTTGCGGGTGCGTGAAGCACACCTCGCGTGTTATGTGTGATAGTGTGAGTTTCCGTAAGGGAAGAAGTATGAGCAGAATGTCAGTTTAAGAAAAGCAGTAAAATAAGATAGCAATTAAAACAATTACAAACAATAAGAAACAAATAAAGTACAAATTTAAATACAATAAAAATAAAGCCAAAAATAAAAAACCTAGGTTTGTATGGTCAAGAACTTGATTATTCCCAGTGGAGTCGCCATGCTGTCGCGCCCATTTTTTTACCGTAATGTATTAACTGCTTTAGGTTGATCCCCTTGATTTAAAATAAAAATAAAAGTGCAAAAAGGGGTTCGAGGAGTCGCCAGCAAATTATTTGGGTGAATTATGACACCTAAATGTTAACTAAATAAAGTCAACATGAAATACATTTAATGGCCTGCAAAACTTAATGAGATTTTGGGTAAGAGTTCTTTATTATCCTAAAGGAAAGAAATTAGACATCCTTTAAAATCCGCTAACTTGCGGTTGTCCGTTCAAACCTAGGTCAACTATTTATGTTAAAGAAATGCATGTTTTGAAAATATTTTAAGTAAGAAGATGCTTGCAAGTATTTCATAAGAGAAAATGCATTTTTTTGATAACATAAAGGACTTATAAGACTTATTTTATAAAAATACATATAAGTTAATTTTTGGACATAAGTAGACATTATTTAAAATACATATAAACTGCTATGTTAATAAAAGTATATATATTATATATCATAGTATGAAAGAAAGGAATAGTGCGAGAATCGATTTTTATGAAACACATTTAAACAACATAAAGTAGAATGACATGGTTTATAAAAATATAAGATTGATTTATTGGAAAAGTACACATGTATTTGCAAAATTTGATTTTTGACCAATATATGTATGGCATGATATATAAAGTGCTTATTTGATAATAAGAAAATGATAAATTATTTATATAATGTTTAATAAAAGAGTTTATGAGAAAATTTATTTCTTTTGTTAAGAATTTGGTAAGAAATAATGTCTTAGCTACATGATTTAAAAGTATAGATGAAGAATGATTGAATTGTCTTTAAATCTAGACCTACGTGATGAACCTAAAATAAGTACATAAAAATGAATTTATATTTTAAAACTATCCTCCCAATCTATTCGAAGACTAATAGAGTTAAATATACTAATTACAACAATTAAGTAATAAATTACAACAAACAAATAAAAGATAAAACGAAACGGATGGATGAAGAGAGTAAGGATGTGATCGGGTCGGATGACGATGTAATTTCACCCCATTTGTTTTGGCATTTCCGAGACGGATAGGATGATGAACTTGGATTGGATCTTCATTTGACGAGATTCGTGATGAGTCTCAAACGAGACTCTTCATTCGCTCCGATGCATTTCATGTAAAAAATAAGAGAAGAAAAGAGAAGGATTAGTAAATGTCCTACAAAGCTTACCAAACAATAAATAATCATTAGGCATAAATTTTAACACATATAATCCACACAAACGTGTATGTCCATGACTATTGTAAGAATCAACAAATAAAAAGAGAAAAGCCAAATGGGCTTATCCCAAACATAACTAGATAGAAAATACAGAAGAAAAACAGCGACTCACAGACCCAGAAAAGGCTAGTACACACATGTCCCAGCAGTATGAGAGTTCCAAGTGTGGGCTGAGCCCGACGGACATTCCATTATATGACTAACCCCCTTCTGTCAAGGGAAAGAAGCAGAAAATGACGCCCAAAATATAGATGACAGGAATGCAGTTCGCGGATGTTGAGTACAGGGTGAAGATTAGCCAAGTTTCCTCCAACACTCTTGTCAAGGCAATTTCCTTTTGACACTATCATACGCATTTTATAGTCCACATAGACATGATAGCATTCACACATAACTGGAAAGGGAGCTAACCCCCTCTCCTTACACACTATTGAGGCAAAATTTGAAGTTGGAAATCTTAACATAGAGTCTATATGCAGGACCTTACTTAATTCATTAGCTAGAAGTGTTTAAGCAACCATGATATGATGATTTCAACTCTCAGATTTCTATTCAAAGCAGGCATTAAACCAAAAGATTAGAGTTCGAGTTAACATATTTCATGGTTAACTCATAACAACAGACAAGAAATGACATTTAATTTGGTTCTCTCGACACAGTCTTATATTATTCTGAGTTTTCTAAGAAACATAGGCTTAATCAGTCGCACAAAAACACATATTACACATACTGATATCAAACGAAGTCTAAAACTAAAAAGGTAATAATTTTACCTTCTTCGGACAGCGACGCTGAGGCGGCGTTTCGAACGTCGAGTCACTTAGAGTATATGTTATGCGATTTGATTGAAGCTTTGGACGATTTCACTTCTGAATTTCTGTTTTATGCTATGGGGATTATTGATATGCAAAAATAAAAGTTTTGAAGTGTTCTTTTTTTGTTCTTTACTGATGTTCCCGGTATTCGAAGGGTGTTCTACTGTCAAAGAGGTTCCTTTTCTTAAAAAATAGCTCTCTATTTATAGCCCCATTTTTGGGGATAGAAAAGGTAGCCATGAATCTGATTCGATTTTTGGTAAATTTGGGATGATTTTATAGTGGTAATTCTAGGTTTTGATTATGGTAAGTTTTTACCTGATTTGGGGAATTTGTTTTGGGATGCATGTATGATTTTCGGAAGGTTTAGGTCACGGGTTTCTGGGGTGATTTTGATACGATTTGGGTGATATTTTTACCAAAACAAAAGGGGAAGATTTTACGGTAAGATTTGGTTATGGCAACTTATGATTTTGGAGCTGTTTTTGGAGAAGATTTGATGGTGATTTATGGTAAGATAATGATTTTGGTGAATTCGGTTAAGGGAAGGGGTGAGTACGCCGGATTTTTCGGTCGGAAAATCCGGTGGGTGTTTCCACGGTGGTGAGATATGCGACGCTGGGTTCCTTTAGGGTTTTGAAAAATGAAAGAGGTGAACGATAGGTTGGGTAAAAAAATTAGGGTCTGGGCCGATGGGTATTGGGCCGCGGGTAGAAGGGTTGTAGACTGGTATATTGTTTTGGGCCAGGGAAAGTTTTGGACGAAAAATAAAGGGGTAATGGGCATTGGGCTGAGAGTTTGATGTTTTATTTATAATGGGTTGATATATTATCGTAGGTTGGGTAGAAATTTAGTTTTTTTTAATTTAGTAGAAGGGAAACATGGGTCGTAGTATGAGAGGATTAAAAATATAAATTGTATGATAAAAATACTAATGTGATATAACATTTAAGAAATGTCTGATGCTTAATATAAAAGTAGAATGTTAGGGTAAAAGTATAATTGTGGTAAAAATGTCACGATAGTAAAATGTGAACAAAAATAATAATAGTGATATATATATATATATATATATATATATATATAAGTTATTTTGCGGCGTCGAAAAAATAGTTTTAACTTTTTCGATAAATATTAGGAGGGGAGGGACAAAATTGGGTGTCAATACCGGTCCCACCACCCCTGCCTTTTCTCCCCTTCCCGGCAGTCCCGTGGCAAACCTCCCTCCCGTACCGCATCCCGAGACACACTATCGGACTATGGAAACCCGTGCTATGCATAAAATTTATAAACCTAAATGGTTGTTTAACCTTTCCATTTCAGTTGTCCCTTCCCCGTTCCTCGTAACTCGAAGGATGCCTTGTCCGACCCTAATTAGAAAGCTATAATGATTGACAAATATAATGCTCTTATTGATAATAAGACGTGGGACCTAGTACCCCGTCCGCCTGATGCTAATATTATTCGTTCTATGTGAATTTTTAGATATAAAAAGAAATTTGATGGTTCTTTTGATAGGTACAAGGTTCGTCTTGTAGTTGATGGCAGGTCTAGTAGACTGTGATGAAATGTTCAGTTCAGTCGTAAAGCCCGTGTTATACCCCGTGGTTAGGGCCGGGACATCGGTCGTGGTCTCCGCCGCGCGAGGTGGCCGCGCGCAAGGCGTAATCGTAGGCCGCGCACGGAAACTCGGCGGGTCGCCGACGTTCAGCCGCGCGCCGGAAGCAGGCCGCGCACGGAAGATCCGAGGTTCGCAGGAGTTGCGCCGCGCCGGGAAGCGGCCGCGCCGAGGCGGAAATCGTGCGAAAAACTTAGGAAAAGTCGATTTTTATTTTGAAGGGCCTGAGTGGGGATGTGTCCCCATCCGATTTTTACATGCATATATTGACCAAGTCTTAAAGACTTGGTCATTTGTCATCTCTCTCTTGAAAACCTCTTCCTTCTCTCTAAATATTTCAAGCTCCTCCTCTCTAAAAATCCAAGAGGATTCTAGCCTTAAGAAAAATCAAAAAATTAAAAGACAAGAAGGAAGCTTGTGGCTAGCTTGTGAAAGTGGTGGTGGTGGTATTCTTGGTAGAAAGGCTAGCAAATTGTTGGATAAAATTTGGCTAAAGCTCTAAGGTAATGATTCTTCCTCTATTATTAGTTTATAGAGTTGCATGTTATGAAGAAGATACTTATGGTGGTAAATAATGTTCTTAGAGTCATCAGATGCTAGAAATGTGGGTTGAATATGAAGGATTTGGCTAAAGAAATATTATGAGCATGTTGTAGCCTAAAACCACCTTAGAATTGTTAAGTGTACTATTATAACTTATGGGGCAGAATTTTACACACCCAAGATTAGGTGTGTAATCCCCTTTGTGTTGGTTTGGTTGTCGGGTCTTAATAAGGCGTTTGAATGTTGAAAATCGCCTTTGAAAAGGTGGCAAAGTGAGTAGAAACAAAGGAAATGCTGCCCAATTTTCCTTAGGAATTGATAACTTGAATTTGGAATTTCTACATTGGAATTAGAGGTTAATAAACACACTATGGGTATTATAGGTTGACATATTACTCATGGTAGTTGGACTTAGCAAGTGGATTGACCAAGGAGGTATGTAGAGCTTTCCTATCTCTTGAGCATGAGTAGTTGTATCTATGTAGACGGTATACGCATACAAGATTTGATAATCTACACTTGTTTTAAAGTATATGACGCTTGTCTCATTTCAAAAGTATAAGTCCTTCGATTTAAGGAAAATGTATTTGACAAAGGTATAACGCTAATATAATGACTTTATGGGAAGTTGGTTATATTAGTTTTGGAAAGGTTCACAAAGAATGGTTTACTCTAACTAAAACAAGTACGTAAAGGATTTGAAACTATGGAAGGTGGATTGATTTTTAGGCATTGGTTGCCTAAGGTTTTAAAGGAAATGAAGTCACTTGATTTAGAAGCGTATTATATTTCTAAAAGGAAATGTGACTTGTTTTGAAAAGAAATTGTAACTTGATACTATGGTGATTAGTATCTTGGAATCTTTGTATAAAAAGAGTTTTTCTTAAAAGTTAAGATACATGGTACTTGGGTTGAATTCTAATTTTCTATTAAAAGACATGTTAGTGCCTTAGGATACTAAAATGAGAGGATATATTAATAATGTTAATAAGAAGTTAGGGGATTTCTTAACTTGCTTATGTTATGATAAGCGGTAGTGCTTGTGTATGATATGATAGGCGGTAGTGCTTATGTATGATAGATAGGCCAGAAGTGCTTATGTTATGTATGATAGCCGGATGAGCTATGTTATATATTTGTATTACTGGTAAACCCGAGTTATTATCTATGCCATGGATTTGCTACACATGACGCGAGTGCGCGCAGACTCACGCGGATCCGACCACGTGATCCACGCGGGTGAAATAGTCCCACGCGAGTACGGCGATGGTACTCACGCGGATCCACAAGATCCATGCGGTGAAATAGTCCCACGCGGGTGAAATAGTCCCACGACGGCGGATGCCCTCACGCGGGTCCACAGACCCACGCGGGTGAAATAGTCCTGCGAGTAGGATCGCTAACGATACTACGCGCAGGTACCGCTTTGATCGTGAGCCTCCTATTTTTATGCTATAAGTTTTATACTTGTTACTCTCATTGTTAGTAAGGCACTGAAGCAAGGGAATTGATTTTTATCTATGACTCACTTATCTTTGACTTGTGATATTACTACGATTTTCCGCTTTACATACTTGTACGTCAGATCGACCCCTTCCTGGGCCGCTCACGCCGCAGGTGAAAGCAGTGGTAGATCCTCATTCCTGTGATCTCTTACTCAGTGTCGTGAGCTCCATTTCTTCGGAAGCTCGACTTTTGGTATGGTTCTCCCCGGTGTTGTGATATTTTGTACATTCAGGGGCATGACGGGGCCCTGTCCCGTCATAGTGTTACTTATTCTTAGAGGCATGTAGTCTTGTCATAACTTGGGTTGTTTAAGGATATAGCTGTTCAATATGATATACTTTTGGGATAGCCATTTTGGGCTAGACTATTTATACCATTATGGTTGTTTTATTTTGAGTTTATATTCCGCTGGTTTTCTCTGATGTTGTGTCACAAGGGTGCCCGGGTCAAGGCACCGGTCACGGATCCGGGGTCGGGTCGTGACAGCCCGCAACAACCCGGACCGTCCTCAGCATTGCCTTATACAAATCTTGGCCCATTCATCAACTTGATGTTATGAATGTCTTCTTACACGGGGATCTTTATGAAACAGTATATATGCATCAGCCTATGGGTTTCAAGGATCCTATTCATACGGATTATGTGTGTCTGTTGCAAAAATCGCTCTATGCACTAAAATAGACTCCTTGAGCATGATACCAGTGGTTCGCCGATTATGTCTCCTCTATCGGATTTTCACACAGCAAATCCGATCATTCCATGTTCATCTACAACAAGGGTCTAGACATGACTTACCTCTTATTATATGTTGATGACATAATCCTTACCACATCATCTGATGCTCTCCATCGGTCCATTATGTCTCTCATTTCCTTTAGTTTGCTATCAAGGATCTGGGGCCCCTAAGTTATTGTTTGGGCATCTCTGTCACTCGACATTTTGGTGGCCTATTTTCGTGTTAGAAGAAATTCCAAGCTCATCGCTAATTTTAACCATCTGTATTCAACCACGACTCACTATCGTAGCTTGGTTGGGGCCCTGCAGTACCTCACATTCACGAGACCCGACATATCCTATGTCGTTCAACAAATCTGCTTGCACATGCACAATTCGATGGAAGCACACATGCATGTCCTCAAATATATTTTATGATACGTCCAAGGCACAATTCACTTCGGATTATATCTATACAGGTCCTCACTCACTGGTCTCACTGTTTATTCTAATGTTGACTGGGGTAGATATCCTGACACTAGACTTTCCACGTATGGTTACTGCATTTTCCTCGGAGATAACCTATTATCTCGGTCTTCCAAAAGGAAACCTACACTATCCAGATCCAATGTCGAAGCAGAGTACAGAGGTGTAGGCAACATCATCTCTGAGTCTTGTTGGATCTGTAACCTTCTACTTGAGCTTCACTACCCGATTCAAAAGGCAACACTGGTCTATTGCGATAATATTAGTGTGATATATCTTTCCGGAATCACGTCTAACATCAACGCACTAAACACATTGAGATTGACATTCATTTCATTCACGAAAACATCGCTCGTGGTCAAGTTCGTGTCCTTCATGTTCCTTTCAGATATTAAATTGCCGACATCTTCACCAAAGGACTTCCGCGCATACTATTTGATGATTTTAGAGTCAGTCTCAGTGTTCGTGAACCTCCCGCTTCGACTGCGGGGTGTAATAGAATATTTTCCGAATATTCTTTCATTAATTGTATTAATTGTATATCTCCTATTTTAGGTAGAATGATAATCCTTTTGTAATTAGGTTGATTAGTTACCTAGTTTATAGCAATGTAAATACTTTTGTAATACTATATATATTGTAAATCATTCATCAATAAAATCAAGAAACATATTCTTTTAGTTCAAACTATGTAAAGTTTGATCAATATTTTAAAATTTATTTTTTATCGTATTGATATAAGAAAATTATAACTTATAATACGTTTCGTATAATTTTTTTAATATATTAATTTTAATTTGAAAATATTGAATGGATCTTATTCAATTTAACTTCAAAGATTATTCAGATTGATTCTCCGAAAATGAAAAGTGTCACATAAATTGAGACAGAGAGGGTAACTATTTTATGATAAAAATTGGGGTAAAGATTCTATTCCAAAGGGTAAAAGATAATTTAGTGCGGTTAATTTTTTTCTCCTTTCTCTAATTTTGACTCTAACTTTAGTGGTAGTGATCTAGTAACTCATTTGGTTGGTTACCTGAACTTTCACCTTAGTGTTGAGGGGTCGAATTCCCGTGTTGTAATCCCCCTCCCCATTTCCCTTCCCCTACCCTTATATAATAAAAAATATATAAAAAAACTCTAATTTTAGTTGCTTTATGGTTATTTTGAATAGTTAATGTTGGAAATTTATTAAACGTGAAATAAAGTTAATCCTATTAATTATGACTCGAACATTTGGGGCCCCGCACGTCGGAAACGTTGTTTTCGCACACGTGCACAAAGTGTACCAAGGGTCGTAAATTTCCTTAGTGGAAGAGATATTGGTACGTATACAAAATATTTGAGACGTAAGATAATAGACGGCTATTGGCCAAATGATAATGGCTTCACGTTGGTAAATGAAGGAGTAAGGTGTGTTAGAAGATGAAACGAGTCATGAATCGCCGCGGAGCCTTTAAGGGTCGCGATGCTACCTCGTCAGGGACGTGGCGCTTGGAGCACCGCGACACCACCTCCCTGAGTCGCGACACCTACGACGGGTTTTGGTTACAGGAATTGAGGCGTCGCGGCGCTTGGCTTCCACACTAAAAGACATGACTTTTGAGCTGGTTTTGAGGCATTAAACCTCCATGACATCCCACATGAATTCAACCATTATTTGGCTGAATTATAACTCCACATTCAAGGCCATTACATGGTCATTCAAGGCCTTTACTTGACTATGTGGAAGGTCATCTTCTCCACACTATGTGGTAGTGTGACAAGTGTTGAAATACCAAAGCCAAAATGGGTCAAGTTGGACCTAAGACTGTAGATTGCATATCCGCTGTATCTGTAAATAACAGTAGTGCGTATCGCATCTCGGTGTCAAAGAATGATGAATTCTTTGAGGATAACTTTCTTTGAGAAGGAAAAATAAGTAATTGCTCAAGGTTAACAAGACCTGCGAGTGCATGATAGTACATAACTAGATGTTCCAGATCTATAGGACTCAGAAGTTGTTGACTATCTGTAACTTAATATTTCAGATATACAGAACTCATGGATTCTAGATGTTGAACCGAGACAGAGCAAAAAGAGGGGACAAAAACTTGTTACAGGCCTTCTAGATTATATGGTTGAGAATGAACCATGGACAATTGAGAATTGTCATCTCCAGAAGCGCTGCTTTGGAAAGTAGCTTAAAAGAGAAAAATAGACTCCATCATATAGAACCACACTTGTGTGATGGTTGATCTTTCTCCGATAAAAGAACTTCTTGGTTGTAAAAGTGGATACTCAAATTGAGTATAAAGTGGATGGGTCTATTGACAAGTATAATGCCTCGGCTACTTGGACATGGGCTCCAATGTGAATAGCTTAACATCCAGGCTCACTGCAATCTTGCATTACATGTATGTTGAGACAGCCTTCCTAACCGGATAGTTGGTTTGATGGATTGTTGGGCTTCTTCCTGAACTTTCTTTGTGGTCCCTGAAATGTTTACATTTTGGTCCTGAAAGTTTCAGATAAAACAGAAACAATGAATTTGACTACAGAAATATTGACCCAAAAACTAGAAAGCTAACAGTTAGAAAACCAAAAATCCGAAAATGGAAGAAGAAAGTAGTGTGAAACAACCCGAGGGGTATGTAGTTTCGGGGAAGAGAAGAAAGTCTGTCGACTTGTTAAATCTCTGTGCGGGCTGAAACAGGCCCCGAAGAAATGACACGAAAACCTTGATAGTACTCTACTATCGAAGGGCTTCTCCATTAAAGAGTGTGATAAATGTGTACATGAAAAGGTAATTCTAACTCGTTTATGATATGCCTTTACGTAGACGACATGTTGATCACGAAGAGTAATCCTAGTTTGATCCTAGAAGTATGTTGAAATAATATTTCGATATGAATGATATGGGTATTACAAATGACATCTTAGGAATTGGGAATTCAAAGACATCTAACATACTGGTCTAAACCAAACTCACTTGTGAGATGTTTTGACAATCTCGTTGAAGTCACCAATGGATATGAATCAAAGAATTGATTAGAGTCATGGTGCACCCATATATCAGGAGCGATAGACGCAGGTCACATGTAGTTCAATATATTTTACACACAATAACTGACCTGGTATCGACTCATAAAAAAGATCGATTGAACTAAGGTTCACTGGTAACGATCACTAGAAAGCGTTAAATAGGATGTGACGACATCTGAACTATTCGCTTAGCTATGGATTATGATATTATGGATTTCCAGCGGTAATGGGAGAATACAGTGATGCAAACTGGACATCAGATCTGAAGAACACCAAAATCCACAAGTAGATGTGTATGGTGTGTCTTTGGAAAATCCTCTAAGCAAATTTGCATCGGCCAATTCGTGATGGAATTGGTGTTTATTGCTTTGTACAAAGCATGATGAGAAGTTGAGTAACTTCATAACCTCTTAGAGGATGTTCCTTATCGGGAGTAACTCGTGCCTTCGACAATTATAAACTTTAAGGCCATAGATGACGGCGTCTGGACATATCTGTCGCAGATATAAGACCGTATGGAAGTTGAACGAGTGACTCATCCTTGATTACTGAATCAAAGGATATACCAGACCCTTTCATTAATGGATTACCCAAAGATCAAAAGTTCTGCCAGTCTAGGAGAATGGTCTTAAAACCCAAACTATAAAAACTGATACATTGGATACCCAACCTTACAGACTGGAGATCCCAGGAATTAGGTTCAATGGGAAACTAAATCGTAAAGGTTCAGCGGAGCGCTTCGGTGGAAGCAAGAGCACTTTGGATAATATTTCTACATAGAAACATGAATCCAGTGTCGTTCCCGTGATAGACATTAAGTGCTATCTGCAGAGTGGGTAAAAGCTAAGTTTTCAAAACCTTCAGATAATTCTCAACAATTGAGGCTAAGTTCCTAACGCTTGTGTAGCAGGGTATTTTAGGATACTTTGTAGGAGACCACCTATTTAAGTGCGAGGACATGCCATATCAAATGAACGCACTTAAGAATCCAAGAGTGTCCACGACCCACGACGAACAAACCTTAAAGAAGGATAGAGCATGGAAATGTGTTGTGTTGGTACCGTTGTATTGGCTTACACTAAACACTGACGGTTTAAGACATCACGTTCACCTCGCAGTAAGTAAGTCCGATGGTATTCTACTATGGAAGATTTAAAACTACGACTACCTATCCAGATGCAACATCGATCCGCCAGATGACTGCTTAAAGACACAATGTGCGTGCGCCAAAATCTCTTCCAAGAGGGGATTGTTGGAAATTTATTAAACGTGAAATAAGGTTAATCCTATTAATTATGACTCGAACATTTGGGGCCGCGCACGTCGGAAACGTTGTTTCCACACACGTGCACAAAACGTACCAAGAGTCGTAAATTTCTTTAGTGTAAAAGATATTGATACGTATACAAAATGTTTGAGACGTAAGATAATAGACGGTTATTGGAAAAATGACAATGGTTTCACGTTGGTAAATGAAGGAAGAAGTATACGGTGTGTTAGAAGATTAAAAGAGTCATGAATCGCCGCAGAGCCTTGAAGTACCGCTGCACTACCTCGTTAGGGCCGCGACACTTGGAGCGCCGCTACACCACCTCCTTGAGATGTGGCGCCTACGACGGGTTTTGGTTACGGGAATTAAGGCTTCGCGGCGCTTCGATTTTGAGCCGCGACACATAAGTTCCAGTAGCTATAGGAATTTAGGCGCCGGGGCGCCTCCCGAAGGGCCGCGATGCTAAATGACAGTTTATGTTCCAGTGATTCACTGGACGTTAAGCACCGCAGCGCCTCCAGTGAGGACCGCGACACTTGGCTTCCATAAGTCATGAACGGGGGACAAAAATTTTGAGTTACACAATGGATGTATGGAAATAGTATACAACTACCACTAATGCTTAGAAATGATAAATAATTACAATACAATAGACTTGAAGCCTAACATCAGTTATTATAACAACAATAAGTGTTTGGTTCTTGATCCGTCTTGAATCTGCGTTCTTGAGTAGTTCATGAGTCCGTCTTTAGTGTTTGCTCTAATTGTAACAAGCTTCTTGACCTTGATATCAACAACAAATTATTTAGGAATCTGGAAATAGAACAAGGCAAATGGCTTGCTGAGTTAATTGATTTTTCAATGCATCCTTAAGATAATATTGCCCCGTGTAATCCTTTAACAGTGTGTTGGCAACTTATATCCCAAGATAAAATATCAATCAAATAAGTGAGCAAAGGAGACTCAAGTGTTCGCTTAGGAAAGAAGGATCTTTGAGTGTGTGAAGATTGCAAGAGAGGAAGATATTTCAGAAAAATCTGAAAGCATACAAGTATAGAGTGTTTTGCAAATGAACTCGTGGCTTAATTTTATAGTGTAGAGAAGATGACCTTCCACATAGCCAAGTAAAGGCCTTGAATGTGGAGTTATAATTCAACCAAATAATGGCTGAATTCATGTGAGATTTAATGGAGGTTTAATGCCTCAAAACCAGCCCAAACGTCATGTCTTTTCGTCTCCCATTTTTTCACACTCTTTAATGAAGAAGCCCTTCGATAATAGAGTACTATCAAGGTTTTCATGCCATTTCTTCGGGGACTGTTTCATCCCACACAGAGATTTGACAAGTCAACAAACTTTCTTCTCTTCCCTGAAACCACATACCCCTCGGGTTGTTTCACACTACTTTCTTCTTCCACTTTCGGATTTTTGGTTTTCTAACTGTTAGCTTTCTAGTTTCAGAGTCAATGTTTCTGTAGTCAAATTCATTGTTTCTGTTTTATCTGAAACTTCCAGGACAAAAATATAAACATTTCAGGGACCACAAAGGAAGTTCAGGAAGAAGCCCAACAATCCATCAAACCAACTATTCGGTTAGGAATGCTGTCTCAACATACATGTCATGCAAGATTGCATTGACCCTGGATGTTAAGCTATTCACATTGGAGCCCATGTCCAAGTAGCCGAGGCCTTTTACTTGTCAATAGATCCATCCACTTTGTACTCAATTTGAGTTTCCACTTTTACAATCAAGAAGTTCTTTTTCCGGAGAAAGATCAACCATCACACAAGTGTGGTTTTATATGATGGAGTCTATTTTTCTCTTTTAAGCTAATTTTCAAAGCAGCGCTTCTGGAGATGACAATTCTCAATTGTCCATGGTTCATTCTCAACCATATAAGCTAGAAGGTTTGGAACAAGTTTTTGTCCCCTCTTTTTGCTCTGTCTTGGTTCAACATCTAGAATCCATGAGTTCTGTAGATCTGAAATATTAAGTTCCAGATAGTCAGTAACTTTCGAGTCCTATAGATCTGGAACATCTAGTTATGTACTATCAGACACTCGCGGGTTCTTGTTAACCTTTAGCAATTACTTATTTTTCCTTCTCAAGGAAAGTTATCCTCAAAGAATTCATCATTATTTGACACCGAGATGCGATACGCACTACTGTTATTTGCAGATCCAGCGGATAAGCAATCTACAGTCTTAGGTCCAACTTGACCCGTTTTGGCTTTGGTATTTCAACACTTGCCACACTACCCCATATCACAACATTTGTATATGGAATTCTTTATGTGTTTCACATGGAGGATTATCATTATCCTTATACCGAGTTTTGTTCAGAATCGCATTAGCGGTAAGGATCGCCTTGCCCCAAATAGCTTAGGCATATGGATCTGCGCTTAACAATCACTGTTGGTCTGAGGTGAGCAAGGAGCAGTCGTTTGATAAACGATGCTTCATATTCTCCCCCTCTATCCCTACTACGAATTCCTCAATCCGAAGGTTTTCAACTTCTGCTTCCAAAGCGCCGCGGCGCCTGAACTCTAGTAGCCAAACAACCTTCAAGCGCCGCGACGGGGTTTCATCTTTGTTTTCCAACAAATGATGCACTACGTTGTATCATCGTCGATGAATATCACAACGTTCTTGTCTCCCCCTCTATTTGTATAAGAGTCAAATCACCCACGTAGACGTGACTATGTTATAGAGGAGCGATAATTCTTTCACTATTCCTTTGACGGAATGGAAAGGTGATTTGCCTCTTCGCCTACCTCACATATAATTGAGGGTTTATGTCGACAGATGACAACAATCTCAACTTAATTAGTTTTGAATGACTTTCTATTTAACGTGTCTTAATCTATGAAGGCATAGATGCACGGATTATAAGTATATCATTCACTTGGCTACAATCTTACTGTACCTATCTTAGTTATTATAGACCTGTTGGACTAGACTCAAGCCAGTCAGACCAACAACGTCCTTGAACCAAGTTGGACATGTATCACCTCTTGTTAGAGTGACCCCATTCCCCTAAGTCCTTTGGAGGACAACCTCTTCAACTCCTTTTATTTTAGAAGTGGCGTTGCTTCACATGAACAACCTCTTAACCGTGGTTAGGGCGTAACCAAATCGTATGCGATCTAGATATTCTGGCCCACTCCAGTTGCCTTGGCAGACTGAGTGTCAAATTGCTGCCTTTCTTTTGGCCTTCAAATCATTTAAGATCTGAAAACTCTAGCCCACTCCAGTCACTCGTAGGCTTCGTATGACTGAGTGTCCAACATCGTCATGTCATGTGACGGATCTGGCTCACTCTAGTCACCCGTAGGCTTTGTATGACTGAGTGTACACTACTATCCTATAAAAGACGAACCTTCTGTCCAAAACGGTGACATGTTTGTCTCTAGTCCTCTAGTACTTGTCCTTAGTCCACTAGTCCTTTTCTCTTGCTTAGGATTGTCCATAAATCCAATTTAATACAATCTAAGTTCATTTCTTTTAGGCCATATTTTATAATAGTCCAATCTTTAAACGAGAAGGTGGGTGGTCCAATTTCTGATTTTAGGGTGTAGGGAACATAAAGTTTTAATGAAAACACTTCATAGCTTGTCTTGCTTTATTCCCTTTTATTCAGAAATTCTCTAAACATATTATGGACAAGGAAAACTAATTAACTCATACCTTTGGAATCTGGCCCACGTCAGTGACGTATCCAAATTCTCCTTACCATGGGATGGAGGTTTTTGCTATGAGATGGAACATCATCTTCAGCCTTCTCCTCATGTCTTAGTTGACATCCTCAACCTCTTGTGGACGCTTGTTTCCACCACTCCAGGGAGAGGTGACAACAACTCTTCCTTAACCTTTAGCCTTGTCAAAATGACTATCAACAATATATTCAAGTTCAAGATCAAACAACGGAGATCTCACCTTTGACGAAAATAGATTTGTAATTATCGTCAAAGAGAGACCCAAAATCAGGATCAAATTTATTGACATACATCTTTCTAGCACTAGTACCGATATTATCTTAAGATTGTGAGTTACATAATGAATGTACGGGAATAGTATACAACTACCACTAGTGCTTAAAAACACTACAAAAAAGGTCTACCGTGACGATTTTTAACCATCATGAAAGAGATTTTGTGACGATTTTTATAAGTGTCACGGTAGGCACTGTCACAAATTTGTGACGATTTTTTCTGACGGTTTTATGTGACGGTTATAAACCGTCACAAAATTTCCCTACTTTTTTAAATTTTCCCGCAAAATTTATTAATTAAATAATATTTTTTGGCGAAAAATTTGAAATAAAATTAATATAAATTGACAATTTTTTTAAATAAATTTGATTTAAATTGACGGGAAAATTAATTTTGACATTTTTTTATATTTTAATTTTAATTTATTAAATAAAAATAAATTAAAATTGTAAATATATTATAACTAAAATGTTACCCACATAATGAAATTGTTCTAATACATTAAATCGAAACATTACAAATTATTTTTCAAAACATATAATGTTATCATCAAATACAACAAAATTAACTTCAAAAAGTACAAATATTATCTAAATCATCATAAAATGAAACAACTATGCATCACGAAGAATCTTTGAAACATGTTGCGCCCACTCGATTCGAACTTCATCAAGGTCATGCTGCGAAAAACATTCTTTGTCATTATACTGTCAGTTAAATTTTCTAATCATAAATAAGTCATTATAGACAAATACATAAATAAACCATTATGTCCGCTCATGCAATTACGTCTACACCTTTTTATTAGATAGAATGAAAGAGGGTAGTGATGTAAAACTAAAAAGCTATCAAATGAGAGGCGAGATGGTGTAACAAAAAAGGGAAAAAAGGAAATATTGAAACTTGGTACATTCATGATATTATATGAGAAACAGAACAAAGGAAGCCAGTCAGTGAACCAAGAATGGTCAAACAAGCAGATAGATTAGTCTCTGTATTACTATCAATAATTGCATTGAACTAACTTCAATTTTGTAACTAGCTGTTTCCAGAGGTGGAGACCTCAGTGCTACATATTGGACACACCTGCACGCACAAAATCATATACAACAGTCAACTCCAGCCCTGAATAACAATCTTAATATAGAAATGAATACTAAAAAGTAGCAATATATTAGTGTTATTCAACTACTTGGACATGCAATATGAAATTATCGTTAATATACGTTGGAAAGAAAGGACGAATGGGCCGATCACCCACACGACACCCACCCACATCCTAGCCAATTACCCATATCAGTAGAGGCTCTGTGATGTAGAGCAACCCTTTCTCGTCACTTCCAAAGTCCACAATGATGGAAAAAAGACAGACTACTGTGAGTGTTATCAAATAAAAGTAGGTTCTATTACTTGAATGGAGAAACTAATAGTAAAGCTTAAGATCAAAATATATGCAGGTATCCCTATTCTGATGCATCATAATACATTTGACAAATATAAAATTCAACGATTTAAATTTATTGTAGCTACAGCTGAATATCAAAACAATGATTTATCTCCTGTTAAATGCAACAAACCAAGTACCAGCTTTAACATTTTTCTTATAAATAGTATGATGCAATGTGCAAAGGATATCCATCATCTTAATCTCCGTATCCATTCAACTGTGTCACATAAAATGGGATAAGAAGTCTCATTCTCATTTGATCTGGAACATACCAGATGAAAATGAAGGAACGCAAGCTCAGGATCTAAGTCACTGCAACATCTATCATCACCACCCTAAACAGTACTGACAAGAGGCATATATTTCCTTTTGAGTCCAAAAAAAAAAGGGAAAAGAGGAGTACAATCTGGTTCACTGGGAAATGCATTGGCAAAAGAAGCACAGCTAACATTCAGAATGGAGCAAACCTAAACTTAGAATTACAACGATTCTTCAAATAACTTGACATATATCAGCTGACCATGATGGATTAGTCTTCAGCTAGAGCCACATATCACAGACAAAACTTGGTAATTTCTAAAAGAGGTCTAGAAGGTAGGGGAGACTTGGCCTACAAACAATAACAGAAAAGATATTAATTGGCTTAGCAAAGATACTTCTCCGTCACACTTCAAAGATACTAATTGGCTTCTACAATACCTTTTGTTTATTTGTAACCAATTGTTCAAACATTCAGAATGATAAGTATGTTTACAGGACAGCACAGTCAATTTGTCACCATCTTCATAATCCACTCTACATATAACACACCTGGATTGCAAAAATGTAAAGTCGTCAACACTTTCACATATAAATTAGTACAGCACAGGTTATGTTAGCTTACAAATCAGTGGTCCCTTCTGACGCAGTTTGTGTCTTATATGAGAAACAGAACAAAGGAAGCCAGCCAGAGTGAACCAAGAATGGTCAAATAGTTGATACTTCTCAGAAAAGGAAACTTTTCAAGTACAACCAAGTTTGCCTCAAAGAGCAATAACAAATTCACTCAAAGTGTAGCAACCGTTTGTCTCAAATGCAACATTTTTCTTACCTCAAATGTAGCAACAAGAATTTAGCTCAAGGTGTGTCAACTACTTTAAAATAGCAACTCAAGTATAGTATCTATTCAATTCTTAAAAGATGAAGAAGGCAGCAACCAGGTCTCAAAATGACTGTAGGGCGTCGGGCGGCAGTTGCCCAGTTCTTGCAGCTACATGATCAGGTCCAGTAGAGTATGGACAAATTGTAAATATCTGAAGTTGATACTTGAGTTTGAGAATCAGAAACATCATTTGACCCATCAATATTCTACTTAAAACCTAATTCAAGTTAAAAGCGCAAGAGGAAAATAGATCTGAGAAAAATGATGATTTTGTTAATTATAGAAACAACTTATGCAGAACAACTGGCAGGGCTTAACTTGTGCCAGTACATACTCATATTGCTTCACAGAGGACAAATCAGATAAGCTGCATGCTACATCACAGATTCTTTTATTTTGTTTTCCCTTCATTGCAATAAACAAGAGAGATGGAGAGAGAGTAAGAAGAGAACAAGAGAAGTCAAAGGTAAAAAACATGGTATGTTGACATCAATTGGCTCATTACCATATATCCAGAAAGCAATTGCAAGATGAAAGAGCTTTACCTTAAAATCAGGAGGATTAAACCACAAAAAATACGGAAACAAAGTCAGGCAACTGAGTCCCAAGTTCTCTGGAATTCCCATCATTAAGTGATTCTGCAAGGCTTGACCAGAAGCTCCCTTAACAAGATTATCAATCTACAAAAGGCAATTGGGAGTTTAAATTTAATAAGCATCACCTAATCTAACCAAAATATCACATGTAGTCTACAAAAAATATGCTGCAAAACTTGCAACATATATTATTATTGCTCTCCCAGGAATCCGGTCTGGAAATACATTCATGAGGCAGTAATTTGATCCTCTAACATGTCGAGTATGGGGAACTTCTTTGTTCTTCAGCAACACCACACATTCTTCATGCTGGAGAAGGTGAAATACATATACATACATCAATCATCTTAAAGAGAAAACATTACCTTTTTACTTATATGAATGATATATCGTAACTACTCATCTTTGATTCTAGAGATGACAGGATAACCCCCCCTCGCAAAAAGATATATATCTCAAAATCTTTTAAGGGTGAGATGAAATGTTATATACTACAATGTCCTAATCCCAACATTGGGTAAGGTATATGAAGTGTTATATGTATTGCTATTAATTCTAGCCATGCTATTGCGGTCAAACTGGATAGATGAGACCTGAGATACGAGTACAACATCAATAAGCAACAGTACTTATTTGGGTGTTAAATGACTGTAGGGCGTCGGGCGGCAGTTGCCCAGTCACCGCCGCTGCCATTGCCACCAGCAAACTGTCGGAAAAAATGGCGAATGAAGTTCAAGATGAAATCGAGATTGGGGATTGTGTATGTTGTAGAGAATGTTGAGACGAACACAGTTATGCAACCCACGGTCGTCGACGCTACTGGAGTTGGCCGAAAAATGCAAAAAAGCTTTCGGTTTTTCCGATTTGATTGACCGGAGAAATGGTGAAGAACTGAAGGTGTTGAGTGGGTGTATAATGTCAGCAAGATGACGGCGAGTGTAATGGTACCAGCCACGACCGTCGATTGTTGCTCCGGTGGCCGGAAAATTGGCGGCGGCGGCTAGGGTTACAACACCTATTGAAATGGCCGACGGGTCGAAATGGAAGAGACGAAGCACAAAAGTGGTATGGAAATGACCGCTGTGATATGGCGGTCACAGTGGTGTAACCCATCGTTCAGTCCGCCGAAATTTCCAAAAAACAGACCGAAATAGAGGATATTTTCGATCTGAAATTGGTGGATAAATAGGATGAATCGAAGGTTATGGTTAGTATGGAAATGTCGGGTTTGAAGAGACGAAGCTAATGGTGTAAGTATCGCCTCCAATGGATTCCTGTGGTGGTCGGAAATGACGTTTCGCCACCTTTGTTATTATTCACTGTAGCAACGATTTTGGATGATGAATAAATTGGTGTTGGTATGAATTTGGTCGATTTTAGTAATGAAAAATGGGTTTTAGTGCTAAATGGGTCGGGTCGGATGGATTAAAAAAAAGAAAAAAATTCTAATTTAAAAAACTCTCACAAAAACATGTGACGGTTGAAATCACCGTCACAACGCTTTCACAAAACTGTGACGGTTAAAAAAATAGTCACATAAATGTCACAAAAGCCCATTGATCAGAAAGTCAATGCTAAAACCGTCATAACGTGTGACGGCTTTTAAAACCGTCACACCCAAACTGTCACGGTAGGTCCTTTTTTTTGTAGTGAAAGGATAAACAATTACAATACAATAGGCTTGAAGCCTAACATTGTGTTTGGTTCTTGGTCCGTCTTAAATCTGCGTTCTGAGTCCATCTTTAGTGTTTTCTCCAATTGTAACAAACTTCTTGACCTTGATATCAACAACAAATTGTTTAGGAATCTGGAAATAGAACAAGGAAAATGGCTTGATGAGTCGATTGATTTTTCAATCTATCCTTAAGATAATACCGGGTAATCCTTTAGATAAAACAACAATCAAACAAGTGAGCAAAGGAGACTCAAGTGTTCGCTTAGGAAATAAGGACCTTTGAGTGTGTGAAGATTGCAAGAGAGGAAGATATTTCAAAAAATCTGAAATCATACAAGTATGGAGTGTTTTGCAAATGAACCCATGTATTCATTTTATAGTGTGGAGAAGATGACCTTCCACATAACCAAGTAAAGGCCTTGAATGAGCATCTAATGGCCTTGAATGTGGAGTTACAATTCAGCCAAATAATTGTTGAATTCATGTGGGATGTAATGGAGGTTTAATGCCTCAAAACCAGCCCAAAAGTCATGTCTTTTTGTCTCCCGTTCGTGACTTCTGGAAGCCAAGCGTCGCGACCCTCACTTGGAGGCGCCGCGGCGCTTAACGTCCAGTGGAACATAAACTGTCATTTAGAGTCGCGGCCCTTTGGGAGGCACCCCGACGCCTAAATTCCAGTAGCTACTGGAACTTAGGCGTCACGGCTCTAAATCGAGGCGCTGCGGCGCCTCAATTCCCGTAACCAAAACCCATCGTAGGCGCCGCGGCTCAGGGAGGTGGCATCGCAGCGCTCCAAGCACCGCGACCCTGACGAGGTAGAGCTGCGGCCCTTCAAGGCTCTGAGATGATTCATGACTCGTTTCATCTTCTAACATACCGTATACTTCTTCCTTCATTTACCAACGTGAAACCATTGTCATTTGGCCAATAACCGTCTATTATCTTACGTCTCAAACATTTTGTATATGTATCAATATCTCTTCCACTAAGGAAATTTACGACCCTTGGTACAATGTGTGCACGTGTATGAAAACAACGTTTCCGACGTGCGGGGCCCCAAATGTTTGAGTCATAATTAATAGGATTAACTTTATTTCACATTTAATTAATTTCAACAATCCCCTCTTGGAAGAGATTTTGGCGCACGCACATGGTGCCTTTCTAGCAATCATCCGGCGGATCGATATTGCATCTAGATAGGTAGCCGTAGCTTTGAACCTTCCATAGTAGAATACCATCAGACTTACTTATTGCGCGGTGAACGTGATGTCTTGAACTTTCAGTGTTTAGTGTAAGCCAAGACAACGGTACCAACACAACACCTTTCCTTACTCTATCCTTCTTTAAGGTTTGTCCATCGTGGGATGTGGACACTCTTGGATTCTTAAGTGCGTTCATTTGAGGCGGCCTATCCTCGCACTTAAGTAGGTGGTCTCCTACAAGGTATCCTGCAATACCCCGCTTTACAAACGTTAGGAACCATTAAAAGTTTTCCCAAACCTATCTCAACCTTAAGGATCATAGAAGATTTTGGAAACTTAACCTTTACCCATGCTGCAGATAGCACTTAATGTCTATCACGGGAATGACCTTGGATTCATGTTTCTATGAAGAAATAATCATTCGAAGTGCTCTTGCTTCCACCGAAGCGCTCAACTGAACCTTTACGATTTAGTTTTCCCATTGAACCAAATTTTTGGGATCTCCAGTCAGTATGGTTGGGTATCCACCGTATCAGTTCGTATTGCTTGGTTTTAAGCTCATTCCCCTATACCGGCAGAACTCTTGATATTTGGGTACTCTCTTAATTAAAGGGTCCGGTATATCCTTTGATTCAGTAATCAAGGATGTGTCACCCGATCAACTGCCATACGGTCTTATATTTGCGGCAGATATATCTAAACGTCGTCATACATACCCTTACAGTGTATAACTGTCGAAGTCACGAGTTACTCACGATAAGGGACATCCTCTAAGAGCTCATGAAGTTACTCAACTTCTCATCATGCTTTGTACAAAGCAATAAACTCTGATTCCATCATGAATCGGCCGATGCAAATTTGCTTAGAGGATTTTCAAAAGACACACCATGCACATCCACTTGTGGCTTTGGTGTTCTTCAAGTCTGATGTCCAGTTTGCATTACCATGTTCTCCCAGAACCGCTGGACATCCAGAATATCATAATCCATAGACAAGCGAATAATTCAGAGGTCGTCAAATCTCATTTAAAGCCTTCTATTGATCATTACCAGTGAACCTCAAAACAACCAAGGCACAGCTTGAAAAGCAAAGGCGTCAATAGCATATAGAAATAGGGTTCCAAACCTTGCATCAATTGGCACTATCAAGTCGGAATCAACAGCAAGAGGAAAGGAAGAAGTCGTTTTTTCATCTTCCCTTTATTCCCTAGTGGAAATTCATTTTTCAAAGTTACTAGGTAATTAGTGAAGAGGTTTATAAAAGTGACAAGCTTGGTGGAAAGCTCTTATCTTAGGAGGAAAAGCTAAGTATGCCCGAGTAGTCTTGATATTGGTTGGTTTGAGGTTTCGTTAGTTTTATACTAACAAGCAAGCTTCGGCGACCGCTCGACCTAGCGCGTTAGCCCCAGTACTATAGGGAAGGCCTATGCGAAGAAAAGGCCTGCCCATCATCAAAGCAAGCCCAAGTCCATGCAAGAAGATAGTTCAACCGATCTTATTTATGAGTCGATACCAGGTCAGTTGTAGTGTGTAAGATACATTGAACTACATGTGACCTGCGTCTATCGCTCCTGATATGGGTGCACCATTCCAATCAATTATATGATACATATCCACTGGTGACTTCAACGAGACTGTCTAAACACCTCACAGATAACTTTGGTTTAGACCGGTCCGTTAGATGTCTTGGAATTCCCAATTCCCAAGATGTCATCTGTAATACCCATATCAATCATGTCGAAATATTATTTCAACATACTTCAAAGATCAAACTAGGATTACTCCTTGTGATCAACATGCCGTCTACGTAAAGACATATCTTAAATGAGTTAGAAGTACCTTTTTCATGTAGACACATTTGTCACACTCTTTAATGGAGAAACCCTTAGTGAAGTACTATCAAATGTTTCGTGCCAATGATTCGGGGCCTGTTTTAGCGTGCACAGAGATTTGACAAGTCGACAAACTTCTTCTCTTCCCTGGAACCACATACCCCTCGGGTTGTTCCGTATTACTTTCTTTTTCCACTTTTGGACTTTTGATTTTCCCAACTGTTGGCTTTATAGCTTTAGAGTCAATGTTTCTGTAGTCAGATTCATTGTTTCTGTTTTATCTGAAACTTCCAGGACCAAAATGTAAATATTTCAGGAACTATAAAGGAATTTCAGGAAGAAGCCCAACAATCCATCAAACCAACTCTCCGGTTAGGAAGGTTGTCTTAACATCCATGTCACGCAAAACTGCGGTGGCCCTGGATATTAAGCTATTCACATAGGAGCACATGTCCAAGTAGCCGAGGCCTTATACTCGTCAATAGATCCAACCATTTTGTACTCAATTTGAGTATCCACTTTTACAACTAAGAGGTTCTTTTCCCGGAAGAAGATCAACTATCACCCAAGTGTGGTTCTATCTGATGGAGTCTATTTTTCTCTTTTAGCTTATTTCCAAAGCAGCGCTTCTGGAGATGACAATTCTCAATTTGTCCATGGTTCACTCTCAACCATATAAGCTAGAAGTCTGGAACAAGTCTTTGTCCCCTCATTTTGCTCGGTATTGGTTCAATATCTAGAATCCCTGAGTTCTGTAGATCTGGAGCATTGGGCTCCGGATATTCAACAACTTTCGAGTCCTATAGATCTGGAACGTCTAGTTCCGGACAATCAGACACTCTCGAGTTCTTGTTAACCTTGAGCAACAACTACTTTTTCCTTTTCAATGAAAGTCATCTTCAAAGAATTCAACATTCTTTGGCACCAAGATGCGATAAGCACTATTGTTCGTTGCATATCCAGTGGATATACAATCTATAGTCTTAGGTCTGAATTGACCTGTTTTGACTTTAGTGTCTCAACACTTGCCACACTACCCCATATCACAATATTTGTATATGAGATTCTTTCCATGTTTCACATGGAGGGTTATCTTTATCCTTATGAGAAATTCCGGTGAGAATCGTATTAGCGGTAAGGATCTCTTTGCCCCAAATATATTGGGCATACGGATCTGCGCTTGCAAAAACCATTGGTCTGACGTGAGTAAGGAGCAGTCGTTTGATAAACGATGCTTCACATTCTCCCCCTCTATCCCTACGAATTCCTCAAATCGTAGGCTTTCAACTTCTGCTTCCGAAGCACCGTGGCCCTGCCTGGAGGCACCGCGGCGCCTGAATTCCAGTAGCCACCAGGTTTCAAGCGCCGCAACTCTTGGTGGAGGCGCCGCGACCCTTCACGGCTCCGCGGCGACTTCCGACTAGTTTTATCTCTGTCCTTCAACAAATGATGCAATACGTTGTACCATTATCAATGAACATCACAACGTACTTGTCTCCACCTCTATTTGTACAAACTTTAAATCACTCATGTATATGTTACAGAGTTATAGAGGAGCGGTGCTTTTTTCGCTATTCCTTTGATGAATGGAAAGGTGATTTTGCCTTTTCGCCTACCTCACATTCATTTGAGGATTTATGTCGACAGATGGAAACAATCTCAACTTAATTAGTTTTGAATGACTTTCTATTTAACGTGCCTTAATCTATGAAGGCATAAATGCACGGATTACAAATGTATCATTCACTTGGCTACAGTCTTACTGTACCACTCTTAGTTATTATGGACCTGTTGGACTAGACTCAAACCATCTTGACCAACAACGTCCTAGAGACCAAATATAGGACATGTATCACCTCTTGTTAGAGTGATCTCATTCCCTTAAGTCCTTTAAGGACAACATCTTCAACTCCTTTTATTTTGGAGGTGGTGTTACTTCACATGAACAACCTATTGCCCGTGGTTAGGGCGCAACCGGATCGTATGAGATCTAGATACTCTGGCCCACTCAAGTTTCCTTGGCAGACTGAGTGTCCAATTTCTGCCTTTCTTTTGGCCTTCAACTCATTTAAGATCTGGAAACTCTGACCCACTCCAGTCGCCCGTAGGCTTTGTATGACTGAGTGTTCAACATGGTCATGTCATGTGACGGATCTGGCCCACTCCAGTCGCCCGTAGGCTTTGTATGACTGAGTGTCCACTACTATCCTATCAAAAGATGGATCTTCTGTCTGAAACGGTGACTGATTTTTCTCTCGTCCTTGTCTTTAGTCCTTTAGTCCTCTTCCATTGCTTAGGATTGTCCATAAATCCAGTTTATTACAATCTAAGTCCTTTTCTTTTAGGCCGTTATTTATAACAGTCCAATCTTTAAACTGGAAGGTGAGTAATTCAATTTCTGATTTTAGGGTTTAGGGAATATAAGTTTTTAATGAAAACTCTTCATATTCCTAGCCTTGCTTTATTCCCTTTTATTCAAAAATTCTCTAAACATATTATGGACAAGGAAGACTAATTAACACATACCTTTGGAATCTGGCACACGTCAGTGACGTGTCTCCTTTCCATGAGATGTAGGCTTTCTGCTATAAGATGGAACATCATCTTCAGCCTTCTCCTCAAGTCTTAGTTGACATCCTCAACCTCTTGTGGACACTTGTTTCCACCACTCTCAGGAGCGGTGACATCAACTATTCCTTGACCCTTAGCCTTGCCAACATGACTATCACCAGTATCTTCAAGTTCAAGATCAAACAACGGAGATCTCACCTCTGACGAAAATAGATTTGTAACTATCGTCAAAGAGAGACCTAAAAACTAGGACCAGATTTGTTGGCACACGTCTTTCTAGCACTAGTACAAATATTATCTTAAGATTGTGAGTTACACAATGGATGTACGAGAATAGTATACAACTACCACTAGAGCTTAAAAAGGATAAACAATTACAATACAATAGAATAGGCTTGAAGCCTAACAAGAGTTGTGACAACAACAATAAAGTTTGGTTCTTGATCCGCCTTGAATCTGCGTTCTTGAACAGTTCTTGAGTCCTTCTTGAAGTTTTTCTCTAATTGCAGCGAGCTTCTTGACCTTCATATCCTGAAACCAATAGAAACTAAATCTGGAAAATGGCTTGCTGAGTCGATTGATATTCAATATTTCCTTAAGATAATATTGCCTTATATAATCCTTTAACGGTGAGTTGGAAACTTATCTCCCAAGATAAAATAACAATCAAACAAGTAAGCAAATGAGATAGCAATCAAACAAGTAAGCAAATGAGACTCAAATGTTCGCTAGGAAAGAATGATCTTTGAGTGTGTGGAAGATTACAAGAGAGGAAGATAATTTGTGAAGTGTTTAGTGATTTGTAAATTAACCCATGACTTCATTTTATAGTGTGGATAAGATGACCTTCCACATAGCCAAGTAAGGCCTTTAATGACCATGTAATGGCCTTGAGTGTGGAGTACAATTCAACCAAATAATGGCTGAATTCATGTGGGATGTAATGGAGGTTTAATGCAGACGTCAAGCGCCGCGGCCCTTGAGTGAGGCACCGCGATGCTCCCTGTCCAGTAGCTTCAGTGATTTAACGTCGCCACCAGCATCGCAGCCCTTATGGGAGGCGCTGCGGCACCTAACTTAGCTACTGGAACTCAGGCGCCGCGGCTCTGGGTCGAGGCGCCGCGACACCTCAATTCCAGTAACCAAACCCGTCGTAAGTGCCACGACTCTCCAAGCACCGCGGCCCTGACGAGACAGACGATACAGTGTCGCGGCCCTTCACGGCTCAGCGACGATTCAAGACTCATTTCATCTTCTAACACATTGTACACTTCTTCCTTCATTTACCAACGTTAAACTATTATTATTTGGCCAATAACCGTCTATTATATTATGTCTCAAACATTTTGTATACGTACCAATATCTCTTACACTAAGGAAATTTACGATCCTTGGTACACAGTGTGCACGTTTGTGGAAATGACATTTCCGACGTGCGGGGCCCCAATTGTTAATTGTGAGTTACACAATGAATGTACGTGAATAGTATACAATTATCACTAGTGCTTAGAAAGGATAAACAATTACAATACAATAGGCTTGAAGTCTAACATTTATCCTTAAGATAATATTGCCCTGTGTAATCCTTTAACGGTGTGTTGACAACTTATCTTCCAAGATAAAACAAAAATCAAACAAGTGAGCGGAGACTCAAGTGTTCGCTTAGGAAAGAAGGATATTTGAGTGTGAAAATTGCAAGAGAGGAAGATATTTCAAAAAATCTGAAATCATACAAGTATCGATTCATTTGCAAATGATCCCATGGCTTCATTTTATAGTGTGGAGAAGATGACCTTCCACCTAGCCAAGTAAAGACCTTGAATGACCATGTAATGGCCTTGCATGTGGAGTTATAATTAAGCCAAATAATGGATGAATTCATGTGAAAAGTAATGGAGGTTTAATGCCTCAAAATCAACCCAAGAGTCATGTCTTTTCATCTCCCATTCGTGACTTCTGGAAGCCAAGAGTCGTGTCTTTTCATCTCACGTTGGTAAATGAAGGAATAAGTGTACAATGTGTTAGAAGATGAAACGAGTCTTGAATCACCGTGGAGCCGTGAAGGGCCGCGACGCTGTCTCATCAGGGCCGCGGCGCCTCCTCCCTTGAGCCGCGACGCTTACGACGGGTTTGGTTACTGGAATTAAGGCGCCGTGGCGCCTCCACGAAGGGTCGCGGCGCCGGTGACGACATTTAATCACTGAAGCTACTGGACAGGGAGCGCCGCGGTGCTTGACGTCCAGAAGCTACGAATGGGAGACGAAAAGAACAGTTAGTTTACTAAATATATTCTGTTACGTAGTTTTTGTCGGTGTACATGAAAAAAGACTCTTAATTGAGGTTTTAGTAGTAGTAGTATAAATTAGCCATTAGAAATACTCTCTCATGCTCATTGTTTGATAACTAGATTCGTGGATGTTATTGTAAGTTTATCTTTATCTTCTCAAATTGAGAAAATCCTTGCTATTTCTAGCATTTTCTATAATCGCAAACCGTAAAATAAAAGAGAAGAATATAAGGACCATGAAATTTCCTTACAAGTATATCCCACACAGATTAACCTGCAATAAAGATACATACAAAATGGTAGTACTAAGTTTCATCTCCATCTTACTTCCATCAATAAGCATAAAGCAATTACATTCCCCTCCCACACACAACCTTCACTGTGTTATTGATCTAAACATTCATTAACAATGTCAAACATTTTCTCCTTCCTTTTCATCCTCAGCATTTTCCTCTCATTCTCATGTTGTGCACTAGCAGGACGTGACAGACGACAGCCCGACTCGTTCATATCGTACGATGGCACGATCCTAATTCTCGAGTTTGGTCAGGTCGTTGTACCTCCTAAAGGCTCTCATGTTAATCCCTTTACGTACAATCCTATCACCGGTGACAATAATGGCGTGAAATACACTTGTTCCTAACCCCGGAGTCGAGGTCCTGGTGGAATCAAGAGTCTCAAATATTTTGGAGACCTTATTCTAATTCATAAAAGTGGGTCCTTGATTGGCCTAAGACCTGCGAATTATGGACCTTTACAGGAAATTCCGGCTAATACTACTTAATAAAAATGAAAAAAGGGCCCCTAAATTTTTCATTTTTCGGGGCCCCTGTTCGGTAGCACAGCTCGCACGGATCCAAAGACGGCCCTGGGTGAAACCATCACTGCACCACCATCTCGTCATTGAATTTCTTTTATTTTGATTCCTAGCTCATTTATCGTTCATGCAATAATGCATGTAATTTGAGTTTCTTTAATAATTGTGTACTGGTTTTGTGTTGATGCAGGCTTGATGCTTGTGCGGCTTTCTAGTGTTTCTCCCATAAAATTTCATTGTTTTCGATGTTTCTTTGTGCAAATTAAATAGTGACAATAAGTTATTGCTTGAATTATTATTACTGCATTTGGGAAAACTGAAAGCTCAACAACATCTATGCATCAGTCCTAAACAAGTTAGTATCGGGCTATATAAATCCTCACTAACCATCTCAATTTAAGCTCATTTTATGTCATTATTATACTACAATTACAACTAGACCTCTGACATAAACTTGATCCAAGGTATAAAAAAATTGGCAGGCAATTTGAATACTTTATGACCATCTCAATGAGGAAATCAGAGGTCAACACTTCAATTCTACCACGATCCAAATCGGAGAGTCATGACGGGCACCCGAAAGGACTTGCCGAGTACCACTAACCATGTATTTAGCATATAACCATAATCAATCATGGCCACAAAGGCCGTTATCAAATATCCTGCTGACACACATGACTACTATATACAGGAAAACTGTCTACAAGCCCCTAAAGAATATGTAACATCATAAGGTCAGTACAGGGCCCCTTCATACCCCTATGCATAAGCAGAAGTACCGTACCAAGATTAGCCTGCTACTCCGGAATAAATGAAGTGCTCCAATATCCGCTGAACCAGCAACCTACTAGTGTGAACCGTCACCATGTCTACCTGAGCATGCGGGCATGAAATGCAGCGTCTCCCGACAAAAGGGACGTCAATAAGACTGATGTACTGAGTATGTCAGGCATGGAAAATAGCATAATAGAAATCTGAAAGTAACATGAGACAAGAAACAACCAACCAATAGAGAATGCCTCCGAGGGCCATTATCATGTTCGTGTAGAATGCCTCTGAGGCCATAATATGCCTAAACATCATGCACAATGCGGTCATACATATATATTGGCCTCATTGGGCATCCTCCTTACCATAATAACCTCTGTGGGCATCA
Source organism: Przewalskia tangutica (assembly GCA_029844215.1). NCBI lineage: Eukaryota > Viridiplantae > Streptophyta > Magnoliopsida > Solanales > Solanaceae > Przewalskia > Przewalskia tangutica. The sequence continues at coordinate 133,270,647 of CM056718.1, read as the reverse complement.
TATCATATCGGCCTCATGGGCATAATCATAATAATGTATCTGTACCAGCTGCACATGGTCCATATCTCGTTTCCCATCTCCATATATGGTCCAGGTAATACATGAATATAATGCATAAATGATATGATATTAAGACACTATGAGTTTGTCGGAGTGACGTAAAATTGTTTCACCTCCGATTAACAATATGAATACTAACATCTTTTTCATATACCTCAATAAGGATTTAGGAACATATTTAGACATGTTGAAAATATGAATGAATAATATGAACATCCTTAATTACTAAGAGTAGAATCATTTATGGGACAATATTACGGGTAATTTCGTTACATGAACCATGCCAAAAGAAAAAAAGTTTTGCCTTAACATACCTCAAATCCATATTGAATGACCACAACGAGTCAAACCTTCCGGTAGACATCTGAGGGCCAGTTATATTTGGGTTAACCATAGAACCGCGAGTCTCAAGTGAAATCAATGAACATTTATCTTTCTATGGCCAAAACGGACGAGTGTGACCAACAAAAAAAATGAGCAGCCTCTGTTTTTTTTCCTTAACTTCTTGCTTTCAACATAAGAGACTTTGTAATTAAAAGAGGAATCTAAAGTACTTGCTGCTAATATTTCTCCTATATCTCACGAAGTAAAGCTATTGAAAGTGTAATCTTTGTGAAACTTCCCAACTAAAATGATAATTCCATATAAAACATCTTCTAGTGAGGGGTGAGAGCCACTTGGATATAAGGTGTCTACTAATCTAATTACACTAAACCATAACGTGACACAACTAAAAAGGTATATGCCTTAGTCATCTTTTGCCGCCCACCACGTGTCAATGTCAACTTACATGTGTATCTCTAATGTATTAATCACTTTATTGATTTCCCACTAAAATCCAACATTTAACCAATTATTTACCTAATTGATTTCTTGATTCCAATTCACTTAAATCTTAATGATTTATAAAATTTCCATATACTCAATATCATAATCGTGCGATATACCACTAGTCCATAACCTCTTTTTGGGACATACAACTATTATTATTAATCCCGTCGTCACACTTATTAAATCCTAATTTAATTTGAGACTTCACCCATTTATACACCGAGCTCTTGATCTTATAACTAAAATTTTCAAAGGCTCAGATCTACTTTCATACGTCTATCTACTCAAACCATCGCCTAAAAGTATGGGGTGTTACAAATTCAAAAGCCCAATACTCATGAGAGGTAAAAGTTGTAAGAACCATATGAGGGTTCGCATAAACATGTTGTTCTAGCTAAGTCAACTTACCTAAAAACATGACAAAAGGGTATCATATACTCCTTTGTATAATTAATTTTATATTCAGGTCATTCAAGAATATTACAAGTAAGTCTTCTTAAAATGTGATATGTGTAATTTTGAAAACAAAATAAGGTATATGCTACCACATGTAAAAAGACTTGATAGTGTAGAAAAATCTTACACCGAAGATGTTCTTAAACTTATTATATACATAGAAAGTGTAAATGAGATGGAAAGAGCAGTCATTCCATTCAGTAAACAATTTTTAATTTCACAATGGAATACTAAGTGTTAGAATATAATAATTAGAATGATTATTATAATTAATGATAGCATCATTTTATATATGATAAGTAGTAAAATAATAATTAGAAAGAAGATTATTAGGGATTGATTAGTAATTAGGAAGATTAGAGGCTTGAAGATCCAAAAATATTTTTGCCTTTCAATTTCGGTCATCTTCCTCCCAAAACCCTACCTTGGCTGAAAATTTTCTTCAATTTTTTTTGTTTTTGTCGTGTCTCCATTAGTGGTCATCATTCACCCCAACCAATTATGTCTGAGTCCAAATCATCTTTTCAACCTGCTCTTACTATCTCAAACATCAAAACACATGTCTCCGTCAAACTAGAAATAGAAAACGTTCATCATGCAACTTGGCGGAATTATTCAAAATATATTATCGTGCTCACAAAGTTCTTCATCATATAATTCCTCTAAAAGATGGAAAAGGGAAGGAATTAATAACCGATGCGGACAAGGAAATATGGAATACACTTGATGCCACAGTCCTTGGTTGGATTTATGCAACAATCTCCACTGACTTGTTACATACAATAATGGAGCCGGATTCAACAGCCATGGAGGCTTGAGAACGCTTGCGAGATATCTTTCAAGATAGTCAAAACTCTCACGTTGTTACATTGGAGCAGGAGTATTCAACCATTGACATGACAGATTTCCCTAATATTTATGCATATTGTCAAAGCCTCAAAGTGTTGGCAGATCAATTAAGAAACGTTGGTTCACTGGTTACTAATAACATGTTAGTCTTACAATTGATTTCCAATCTCATCGAAGCGTATAGCGGCGTGAGAACACTAATACGTCTAAGTAATCCTCTACCTTTATTTGATCAAGCATGTCTATGCTTGTGCTTGAAGAGCCGAGCTTGGTGAAAAAGGCTTCAACTACTTTAAATTCCGCCATGATTGCCACTTCCTCAAATGATGGTAATTTTTTTACCCTTCTCAACAAAATAAGGGACAAAAAAGACATAATAATAATAAGAATAAGGGTAGAAATCACGGAATAACAAAGGTGGAGGCCACCGGAATTTCGATGGCGGCGGCAACACCAACTCCGGTGGCGAGCAGTGGCAACAACACGGTGGCAGAAATGGTAGTGGCAGACAGTGATAGCGAGCGATGTCGCGCATAACCGGACTGGCGATGGCGCCAAGGTCATGCGCCCAGCCAGTCGATGGGGTGGGTCGAGCCGCGGCGGCCATGGTCGATCCCACCCATTATTTTCATCCAAATAATGGGCAGAATCACGAGCGAGCCCATTTGATGGGATCGTTTGATTAACACCGTTGGACCTCTGAGCCCGGTGGCGAGGCCCATTCAGCAGTGGCCCACCCCACAAATTTTGAGTCCGACATGCAAACCCTTGGACTCAACCCACCGGATTCAAATTGGTATATGAACTCTGGAGCAATGTCCTATATGACGTCCTCCCAAGGTAATCTCTCATCCTATTTAAATTTGAGCAATGATAATGGTAGGGTGGCGATGTGGGCGGGCACTGGATCGAGATAGCGGGGTCGGGATGGAGGAGGCGGGGTCGGGCGGGCGGGCAGGGAGGGGCCGGTCGGGCGGGGCGATGCGTGTCCGTCCGTCACCGTCCGATGGGCGATTAGTCGGGGCAAGTCGGGTCGGGGGCGAAGTCGGGGCGAGAGTCGGGACGGGACGAGCGGGATATGCTTTTTTTAAATATATATATATATTTTAAAAATATATATATAATATATATAATTTCTAATATATATAATATATATTGAATTATATAATTCCTAATATATATAATATTAGTATATATAATTCCTAATTTTCTAAATTCCTAATATATAATATATATACTTTGAATTCGGGTTAAAATTAGGTTTTTTTAAATTGAATTTTCAATACTGAAATTGACATTCTTGGACACATTACCACGAAATTTGTACGTTGAAATCTATTGTATATCGCGAGATATTTAGATTTGAAAAGGGAAAAAACGTAAGGATTTGGAGGAAAAGTGAAATTGATTGCCAAGAAGGACGTTTTTGGAGAAATCGGCTGAAGCAAATGGGATGGCTTCGTCTAAAAAAATACGCGAAATCAATTTTTTTTAAATCAAACGGACGTCCGAGCGCAAAGTTATGACCATTTAAAGTTTCACTAATTTACAACTTATATTTGATATGTCAATACGTCCAGTGCTGGGGGGCTTGTTGGGAGCTTCTTTGGGGCTGGCCGGGGAGGGTCTTGGGGGCTGGGGGGAGGGGGGCAAATGCATTCGGTCCAATAGACCAGACCGAAAATGACCTGGACCGGACCGAGAAATACGGTCGGTCTTCGACCCTAGTAATATGGATTTTCGGTCTTCGGTCTGGTTTTAACCTTTTGTGCACTCCTACTCATATTATAGTATTATACTCATATATATTTATAAACTAAATAATTAAACAAAGACAAGAAGAGAAAATGAAGTATTTATAGTTGGAAAATTGGGTTAAAGTGTAAATATAATAATTTAGGGGTTAAAAATAAATATAAAGGGGATAGGGGGGTTGTCTAACAGCCAAAATGGTAAATGGTCGTTATTGCAACGACTATTTTTGGCAAGTGGTTATTTTTGGGCGGGGTAGGCGGGGCCGGACGGTCAGTCTAGCGGGGCCGGTCGGCGGGACCATACCATGTCCCGTCGGTTCGAGCCGGACGCTAATTTTTTTATTTAGTCGGGCCGGGGCGGGCCGGTCGGCCGACCAGGTCGATACTAGATAATGGTATAATTGTCGGAAATGTCCATTCAATTCCAATAAAAGCGTATGGTTCTAGCAAATTGTCACCACCACACCCACCACTAATTTTAAAGACTGTCCTTCATGTTCCTAAATTTATCAAAAACTTGGTCTCTGTTAGAAAGTTTACTACTGATAATTGAGTATCTATTCATTTTGACCCTTTTGAATTTTTCGTGCATAATTTTCAGACGGGGAAGTTTCTCATGAGATATGATAGCATGGGGGAACTCTATCCATTAAATTTATCAAATCAACAACCCAAGTTTTCATCTACTTTTACAGCCTTGGCACCATCTTTATGGCACCAACATTTGGGACATCCGGGAGAGGCTATTTTGGCCTCTCTTCAACAAAAGAAATTTATTTCTTGTACCCAAACACGAACTCTAAATAAGTGTCATTCTTGTGCACTTGGTAAACATGTTAAATTGTCATTTAATTCTTCTACTTCATGCACCTTTATGTCACTTGATATTTTACATTGTGATATTTGGACATCACTCATTTTGAGTTCTTCAGGTCATAGATATTATTTGCTCATACTAGATGACTATTCTAATTATTTGTGGACATTCCCTTTGTCAAAAAAATCACAAGTGTTTTCCACTTTTCTCACATTTAGAGCATTCATCCAAACTCAATTTGAACGGAATATAAAAAATATTCAATATGATAATGGGAGGGAGTTTGACAATAATCAGTTTTGAGATTTTTTTTCAAAACAAATGGTCTAAATTTTCGTATGTCTTGTCCTAACACTTCATCACAAAATGGGAAGGCGGAACGCAAAATTAGAACCATAAATAATATTGTTAGAAAATCTCTTGCTCATGCTTCACTACCCCCCGTATTCTGTCATCATGCACTCCAAATGGCCACTTACTTGTTGAATATTATTCCTCATAAAAATATGTCTTACCAAACTCCACTAAAAATGTTTTATTTACGAGAGCCCTCCTATCCTCATTTAAGAGTGTTTGGTTGCCTTTGTTACCCTCTTTTTCCATCCACCACAATCACTAAACTCCAACTCCGGTCTACTTCATTTGTCTTTTTGGGATATCCTACTAATCATCGCATTTACAAATGTTACGATATTTCTTTCAAAAGAATGATTATAATTCGTCACGTAATTTTCGATGAAATAATTTTTCCGTTTGTCAAGATACATGAAACTGGGACTCACACTTATGATTTTTTTGATGATGATAAGCTTCCGTATCTAACAAATTTTTCACATCTCGGTACCCACTGTTTGCGTTGGGAATATAAGTTTGGGCCCACTGGATCAAAGAACGATGGCCCAGTCGCTTGACAATTCAGTCCATCAGCTTGGACCTTCGGTTCTGAGGCCTCTCTCACTCTCACAATCCATACAGAACCAATCCACTGGCAACTTGGGCCACCTCTCGGCTCCAGGCCCAATCTCAAACCTAGTGGTTCCTTCCCCAAACAGGACTTCACAACCCAATGCTTCTGGGCCTCCTTCCAGTTTACCGTCCCCATTATGGCCAGTGGCGTCCAGTCCACTGGCCCTGCAAACCGTCCGGTCACCTGTAGTCAACATAGAATTGTTAAATCCAATACCAAATATATCTTTCACACTCTGGTCTCGAAATCACATTTGCCTCGTAACCCAGTGTCTGCTCTAAAGGATTCGAATTGAAAAATAGCCATAGATGATGAATATCATGCTCTAATTAAAAATAGGACGTGAGATTTAGTACCTCTGTCACGACCCGACCCCGGGCCCGCGACTGGTGCCCTACCTGGACACCCCTTACAGGTATCCATCAGAGAATAGAAGCGGAACATACAAAACTCATAAAATACTTAACAACAAATATCAACAGGCTGGCCGATAAGGCCGCCTTCCGGAAAATATACATAACCCAAATAAATCAGTTGCAACCTTGTTCTTACAACCCGATCCACAGTATATGACTACAGACCTCTAAGAATTTCTGACATAACAACTGTGACGGGACAGGGCCCCGCCATACCCCTGAATGTACATAAATCTACAAACTCAGGGAACCGTACCAAAATACAAAGCCTCCGAAATAATGGAGCTTTCCAACCAGCTGAACAGTGATCCTAAGAATGAGGATCATCAACCTGTATAATTCTACCTGCGGCATGAACGCAGCCTCCCGAAGGAGGTCAGTACAACATATACCAAGTATGTGAAACTGAAAGTACTGTAATGAAATCATAAAGTCTAAAATAAAGCTGGAGACATGTATGATAACTCAAATAACAGTACAATGTGCCTTACTAACAATGAGAGTAAACAAGTGTATATTTTACTGCATAAAAATAGGAGGCTCATGATCAAAGTAGGGTCACCCGCCCGTAGTATCATTAAGCAATCCTACTTCTGAGACTATTTCACCCGCATAGGTCCTGCGGACCCGTAATGGAGTGATGTGCTCCGCATGAGACTATTTCACCAGCACAGGACTATTTCACCCGCTTGGGCTCGGTGGGCTCGCAATGAGTACAAACGCCGTACTCGCATCATGGGTAGCAAATCCATGGAATAAATAGTAACCCGGGGCTCTACCCCGTAAGAATAACATAACCTAGCACAACCGGCTATCATACATAACATAAGCACTACCGGCTTATCATACATAACATAAGCAAGTTAAGAAATCCCCTAACTTCTTATTAACTTTATTTATATACACTCTCATTTTAGTTTACTTAAGGCACTAACATGTCATTATAAAATTCGGGAATTTAACCCAAAGTACTACGTACTTCTATCCTTTTAAAATGACTCTTTTTCACATAAGACTCCAAGATACTAATAACCGTAGTATCAAGTCGTATCTACTTTTCAAGACAAGTCACAATACCTTTTAGAAATACATTTATAGGCTTCTAAACCAAGTGACTTTTCTTACTTTAAAACCTTACGCAATTGATGCCTTTAAATCAATTTGCCTTTCTTCATTTCAAGTCCTTTATCTTTATTTACCTCACTTAGAGTAAACCATTATTTTAGCTTTCCATAAAGTTATTATAACCAACTTCCCATAAAGCCGTTATACTAACTTTATGCTTTAGATACTTACATGCTTTTATAACCAAAAGACTTATACTTTCGAAAACCAAGTATCGTATACTTTCAAAATACACCAAGCCTCTTAACTTTGGAAATCAAGTTTCTTAACTTTAGAAATTAGGATATCTTTATCCTTCAAAAACAAGTGAGTTAAATCTCTAACTCAACCAACTTGGACATTCTTAAAACAAGTCAAGGATATCAAATGAAACTAAATTCATTTTAAATCTCGCACGTCTACCGTACTATACATTTACAATTATTCATGCTCAAGAGTTAAGAAAGTTCCACATACCTCTTCGGTTCAATCCACTTGCTAAGTCCAATATGCCGTACGTAGTATGTCAACCTATAATGACCATAATACGTCTATTAACTTCTAACTTCAAACGTAGAATATTCTAAGTGTAAAGTCACTAAATTCTACGGAAAATCGGGCAGCACTTCCTTTGTTTCTACATACTTTCCACCTTTTTCAAGGCCCGAATTCAATAACCAAACATGCCACATTTAAGGCTCAACAATCAGTTAAACAAAGGGGATTACACGCCTAACAAGACGTGTAAAATTCCGCCCCACAATTGATATCAAACTAGTCCAAAAAGTCAATGCCATTCTCGGCCAATAGGTATAACAACATATCATCCTTTCCAATTCAAGTTGTTTAGTATAACATGTTATAAAGCCGCAATCGATTATAACAACTATAATCTTCAAGTAGATAACATGCGACGATTCTAATTATCGACCAAATTGTATTTCAATTTCAAATGACTAAATAATGTCATTTCGGATTTAGGCTTCCAATATCCACAACACTTATCAATCTTTAATACATATACTCCATGCTAGTTAAAATGTAAGGCTACAACAATATGTAACCTTATAACACTTAAGAGAACAAGATTGTTACCTTAACGAGCCTTAATCCAACTTCAAGATCCGAAGTCGCTCCCTAGCAACTTAGAGCCTCTCCTTGACACTCTAATCCGCCACTTGAAGCCCTTAGAAGATCACAAACAACTTTCCTTCAATTTCCAATCCAAACATAGGAAAGTGACTTAGGTTTTCACCTTGCGACTAACGCAAAAACGACACTTTTCCAGGATATTTCTATTGAGATACCCTTACAATACCCTTAGGAACCTTGGTTTAAAATATGGAGATTATTGAACAACAAACGAAAATCTTTGTCTTGAGAGAGAGCCCTAACCCGAGAGCTAGCTTAGCAAGAACAAAAGTTCTTCAAATTGTTCTCTAAGTGTGGGAGCTTGTCTTGCTAGTAGTGTTACTATATAACAACATGGAGGGTCAAGATTAGAACAAATGGGTGGCTTGGATGCATTCCACTAAAAGATCAAGCCAAGTGGCCCTTGGACTTAGTCAACATTATCAAGCTCTTAGCCTAGCAATACTTGCTCATCTTTACCTTGGTCAAATGACCATAAAGCCCATGTTCCATTCGACCATGACCATCAAGGGGGGGGGGGGGGCACGTGTCGCCCTCCCATTCGTCGCAATATTTTGTTTTTTCGACATTTCCATAATTCTGATAAATTTTTACTAGTCTCAAATCTTAACATTTTTGAGTTCTTACGTACGTTCTTATAAACATATCCTGGAATTACGGGGTGTAACAACCTCGTCCATCTAATGCTATTATAATTTGGTGTATGTGGATTTTTAGTCATAAAGAAAAATCTATTAGAGCTATTGAGCATGTTGACACCTAATTTTGACCCTCCCGTCCAGTCATTAGCAATAAAATTAGACTAATTTCGAAATAATTTTAAATAATAGAAATGCAGCGATAAAATACTAATATAAACATAAATAAGCAATTTAATAATGGTACCGCGTCTTACGTAGACTGTTAAACACTTAGAGTCTCGCACCCACATTTATTAATTTTAAGCCCTGTCAAACAATTCTTAATAATTAATAATAAATACATATAACAAATGATTTGACAATGACGTCGTGTTAAATAAAATATTCGCATTATTAATAGCAAGACAATTTCATAATTCGTAATTAATAGCGTTGCACTTATAAGAAAACTTTAAGCAATTCTTAAATATCATACCTGCATTTAGCATTTAAATAATTTAATCTAAACTCAATTCAATTTTAATTTAACTTCGCAAAATACGCATAATAAATAAGTTTTAATAACGGCATCGCGTTATAAAATATTAAACACTAATTAAATAGCACACCCGCATTTATTATTGTAATAGTTCTAAAACTCAAAATTAAATTAATAAAGCACCTAAATAATTTAATCACAATTTATTAATTTAATTTACCACTAATTAACTAATTAAACACTTAAAACTAATACCTAATTAAAAGGCTACACTTTAAAACGCAGCCCACTAACACCTAACCAGCCCACGTCGCCTCAAATTTCAACCCGCTGCCCAAAGACTCCTACACCTTTATTTCCCTCAGCCCACGCCCAACCTTTATTCCCCCAGCCCTTTTCCCATTTCGTCTTCCCCACAAAACCCTAAGAGAAAACGATTGAGCAACCTAGAAAACCCTAAAGACCCGCCGCGTACTCCCCTCCCCTTTACCCGCGAATCTCGCCGGACTTTTAGGGTGGAAAATCCAGCGACTTTCCTTTCCCCTACCAGTACCATTCAAAATCGCGTAAACAACGAACTCGCCATAAACAAACTAGCAAAATCCTTCCAGAACGATTTCTTACCATAACCAGCACCCAAATATTACTTCAAAATCAGTAACGAATCGCACAAAATATCCTTAAAATCAACCCAAATCGCCCACCAAATCATACCATTAGCTTACCAAGTTTAGAGTCTAATGAAAACTATATAAGCCAAACAACTACACATGCAAAGACATCAGACCCGCATCCGGAGAGCAGTCCAATCGAGTTATTCAGAAAGAACCTAACCCTAAAAGCCAACAATTTCCGCAAGAAACCCCTTTCTTCTTTCCACTGCATTAGCTAGCCCTCCGAGCAGACCGACGACTTGATACGCTGCCTCGGTTCGCTGTCCGGAGAAGGTAAACTCGTCTCCTTTCGTATTTTCCCGTTCGACTTGTGTTTCATGATATGCGTGGTGATTATATGTTGGTTAAATATGCTGGTTTGATTTTTGTTGAGTCATTCAGAATTTGTTGATGGCTATTACCTGTATTTGGATCTTTCAGTTTAATACGCCCAGTCATGAGGTCTGCGTTATATGTTTCTGTGTTTGACATGAGCTAAGTGTGTTAGTTTGCGAATGAATCATATCAAGGCGTAATTAGTTAGTCTAGTGTGGAGCTACTGAATGTCCTTCCTTAAACCAATATCTGAAATTTGTAAGCTTGGATAGTCAATACGTTATTATGGACCGGATTGCAGATTGTTCAAACCAGGGCAAATATCCTAAGTATGTCTATCGAAGTTCCATCTAGCATTAGGTGATATAAAATCAGTATGACACTTGTCCCTGTTTGTTTCCAGCATGATTTAGGTACTACTGTGAGATTACCTGAGTTTATATTGTCAATATATGTACTTGACTCAAACCTTGTGGTCACTGCCTTAAGAAATCTGTTTTGGCCTAGATGAGTCCTTCTGTAAACCTATGCCCCCTGCAACTCACAGTTGAGTCTCACTACATGCTGGCAGATAAGCTGCTTAAATATTATTTGGAATGGTCTATTTAATTGCAAGGGGGTCTAGCATGCTTACTAAATCAGTCCATTATTTTCGAAAGTGAATACTTCTTCCATCAATCTGCGCTGATTGTCTACCATAAAAATGGGCACATATGTCTCTATTCCATCCTAAATTGCTTATCTGCTGTTTTCAAGTAACATATAGGTTTGGCATTTGATTTCTTATCCATCTCTGTTTACATTTTTGAGCCATGGTCCTGTTTGCATGATCATGTGATAGTGTATGACTTAGGCATGATTTATCCTATAATCTCTGCATATCTGCAATTCTCTTGTCCGAATAAATGTTTTGCTTTGTTTGCCTAAACTGTCCACTGTGTGCTGTCTTGATTACTTGCACTTCTTGTTACTACCATAATATATGCTGAAAAGGAATTGTGATCTACTCTTACTGTATGCATCTGATTGTACTACTCAAATATATCACGATCTGAGTATGAACCCTGAGATTACTCTCTATACGTCAAGCACTGTATTTCACTGTTTGTTGGCTCTGTTTGTTGCCGCAGTAGCAGTGGCCTCGATTTATTCTTGATTAAATGCGTCATATGTGCTGATTATGTGTTGTGTAGATTTTCTATGATTCAAATAATTGAGATATGTACTAATCTTTATTTTCTTTCTTTCTTTTACATGGCACGCCTCGGAGCTAAACGAAGAGTCTCATTGCGAGACTCCTCATGAGTTATAACAAAACAATGACCTACATCTGTGTGCATCTTCATCTCCGCCCTGAAAATCCCAAATCGCCGGCGAAAAGACATCGCCTTTCCTTCGAGTCATCTTTACTTATTCTTTATTCTGCTTCATTTATTTGTTGTAAATTAATTGTCCAACGCTATACTAATTAATTAGCACTTAGAATAGTTAAACCTTGAATCGATAGCTAGAAATTAATTTGATTTGCTTACCTTAAGTTAATTACTTTAGGCTCGTCTTGCCTTGTTTAATAGTTATAGTAGATCACTTAATACCCCACACTTGCATAATAAGCTGGAATATTATTTGCCAAAAACATTCTTAAAACCGTGTTGCAAATTCCTATTAATACATAATAAGAAATACTGCTGTTGCATAATAGACACGTTTTCTCTTTTATCACAATAATATTACATTATCATGCTAAGCAATATATACCCCTTAGGTAAAGGAATACTTGCAGACATTTTTACTCCAGGAATACATTTGCCTCTTTCGAAACTAGCTCTTATATTTTAAACAAATCTCATAGTTTTTATCCCCTTGTTTAAACAGCTCTCAATTATGTATTTTCTTAGCATGATAATTAACCTAGGTTTGAACGGACAACCGCAAGTTAGCGGATCCTTTAGGGTGCCTAACCCCTTCCCTTTAGGATAATAAAGAACCCTTGCCCAGAATCTCATTCAGTTTAGCAGACCTCTAAAATGGAGTTAATGTTTACTTTAAACTAGTTAACATTTAGGTGTCCTAATTCACCCAATTAATTAGGTGGCAACTCCGCGAACCCCTTAGCATTTAGCACCATTTAACTTTTTTAGCATTCTTTTGCACTTTAGCATTTATTATTTATTTCCTAACACTGTTTCCAAGCAGGAGTTTTTATTTTAGAGTCGCGGCCGAAAAAGGGCGTGACAGAAATGGCGACTCCGCTGGGGACTTCAGGCTCTTAACCAAAACAGACCTAGGGTTATTATTTGGCACTATGTTTTGCATTTAATCTTTATGTACTGTATTTTGTTTATTTGCTTTAATTGCTACGTGCTTTACTTCTTTCCTTAAACTGGCATTCCGCTCATATTTCTTCCATTCTGGAAAATTCACACTATCACACACTCACGCGCTGGTGTGCTTCGCGCACCCGCAAATTTCTTCAAATACCCAAATTTTAAGAGAGTTGGCGCCTGCGCGGAGTTAGATCGGTTCGTCTGATCAGCCGCGTAGCCTTCTCACTCGAGTTGTTCGCTCGGGAACCTTGCGTCTAGAAAAACCAAATCTTAGAAACTTAAGATAGAGCCATACCACCCTTTATTTTAGGGCATGCATGCTTTTACCTTAGGTGTGTCAATCCTTGGCATTGACACCACAAATTAGGAAGACACCAAATTGGTCAACGGGTTATTATAACCCCGCGACCCAAAAGCATATTATGTGTTGCATAGTCATGATAAACGAAACCAAGATTGAAGTTGAAATGCCTAAGTTGGAAAATGCATACTCATTTTTGTATTATTTATTTTAGATGGAACCTACCCCTCAGATCAGAATGGTGAATGGGATCCCGAGTAAATTGAGGACATGGTGGTCAAAATTCGACTTGGGTAGTCAGATGGCAATTAGAAGGAGGTTGGGATGCCTCACCTCATTATTCGACATCTCTCCCGATCAGCATTTGGTCAGAGCATTGATCCGATTTTGGGATCCGGATCGAGTCACCTTCAAATTTAGGGATTTCGAGATAACCCCCACCTTAGAAGAAGTCAGCTACTTTACTGCTTTAGCATATCATGACAGAAAACCAGTTATTCCGCATGGCCAGTCAGGGAAAAGCTCCTCCGTTATTTGGGTTTAAAGAATACCAGAGAATTGCGTTGCTTTGAAAATAATTGGGTTTCTCTAGACTACCTGTAGGAGAAATATGGTTGCCGAGACGAATACAAGTTGTTTAAAAATGAATTTTGCTGCACTGCAGACCATTGGAGAGTTAGACGTCCTATCGCATTTGCTATGGCTTTCCTAGGGACTCTTTTATTTCCGCTCGAGCATGGAAGGATTAACACATGCATATGTTCAGTGGTTAGAGCAGTGTTCGATGAAGTCGGTGACAAACGACTCACTCTGACGCCCATGATTTTGGCAGAACTATTTAGAGCTTTGAATAGATGCAGAAGAGGTGAATCAAGCTTTTTTGAAGGCAGTAATCTTATCTTGCAAATGTGGGCAATAGAACATTTCTATCAGCGTTCAAACATGACCGATGTATGCCACAACGCAGACAACAAGATCTCCATATTTTATGAAAGAACAAAGCATTATGTGTCACCAGTCGGCACAGAGGATTGGTACAAGTACTTAGCATCTCGCAGTAGCAGTCAGATTCAATGGAAGTATCCGTTGCTTCATATTGTCAAAAGGGTCTACCTGAAACATAAGGGACTGTATTATATCAAACTTATGGGTCTAAAGGGACTGCAACCATACGCTCCAATACGTGTACTCCGACAGTTTGGCCATACGCAAGTAATTCCTCTCGTAGCTGACATGAGAGCCTCCGAAATCCAGTTCGGACCAGAATTCATCGTCCCCGAAGCCAAACAGATCCTTTATGAATGGCATCATATTGACCAAGTGGAAGTTGGTAAGGACCAAGCAGGGGTCTCCCCAGAGTATCAAGCATGGTTTCTAGACCGCACGGAATATAGTTCAGAAAGAGAGCAAGGCATTGAAGACATTGGTGCGAGGAACAGAATAAAGGATAACCAACTCAAGGAGAAGGTCATCACCCCAGACATGTGGGTCCTAATGCACGACACAGTACAATACTTGGAACAGGCAGGGGTTATACCGAAGAAGACCTAAGCTTCACCACCGCGTCGGCGACTTAGTTATAGGCTTATGATGTCTTATTGTTATTTCAATAAATTGCAATTTATTCCCGACTAAAGCATTTCAATCTAAAGGCTTGGATTTTTATTATCATGATCTTGCATATGTGACGTTTAGGCTTACCCCTGGCATAAAGAGGTCCCCCTGCATGATAGGAAACGTTTGAATGTGCTATGTGCAATATATCTGCTACATACCTGCAAATTATGTGCTTTATGCTAACATCGTTTGTTGCATTTTTTAGAAGGATTTATTACTTCCCCCAAAAGGTCGGTTCGTATTTGATTCAACAATGTCGGAGCATCCACACTTTACCAGGTCCAAGGCACGAAATGATGACATGACTGGCTCGGGGGCGTCTGAGCCAAATGGTTTGGGAATTATTCATGTCAGCGAAACAGAACCTTCAGAAGGGAGAAATGTCACCAGTCAAGAAGAATGTATTGCACAGCTGCTATAACAAATTGCTGATATGCAGGTTGAGATGTAGTGGCTACGGAATCTGACCAACATATCCATTAGTTTGAATACCCCTATACCAGAGCAAAGGGCCACTACCTCGCAAACCATCCCAGATCGACCTCCACCACCACATATCTCCCAGAACTCTCCGCAAAGACTACCGATTACCAATCAAACTATCCCTCGCCCAGCCAATCCTCAACCCCACCCTCAAAATGATCCTCCTACTACCCATGTACCTCAGCCCCCGCCTACTTACTTCACTCTAATTAGCCCTAATCACCAGACCAACCAATACCCACGCACCATACCCATTACCAGCCCCAACAAACAACCCAGACAGCTAACTTACAGCGAAACCCGATGCTTTTGCCGTCCGCGTGCCGCGAAGCAGATCATTACGAAGAAATGGAAAGGGAAGTTCGAGCCAAAATGGACGAGGACGTAGCCAAAGAGATTCATAGCTTGAAGGAAGCAGTTCGGGGCATGCGATCGGATAAAGGTCACGAAGGACTAGACTACGAGGATCTTTGCATGCATCCAGATGTGGAGCGCTGCACGTGTACAAGTTTGATCTATTTGATGGGAAAGGGAACCCCCGTGCACACTTGAGGTCATATTGTGACAAGCTAATCGGAGTAGGGAAGGACCCAACAGTCATTATGAAGTTGTTCATTCGAAGTTTGACCGGCGAGACACTAGATTGGTATACTAGTCAGGATCCGCGGAAATGGCATAGCTGGAATGCATTGGCCCAAGACTTTGTGGAGCGATTCAGGTTCAACACAGAAACCATTGTGGACAGGTTTTATTTAATGAAGTTAGAAAGGAAGTCTACGGAGACGTTCATGGAGTACGCCATGAGGTGGCGTTCAGAGGCAGCGAAAGTACAACCACCCATGGTGGAGAGTGAGATGACCACACTATTCGTACAATCTTTGAAAGACGCAACCTACTATGAGCGAATGATAAGCGTCATCGGACGGAATTTTGCGGAAGTTGTTAGAATGGGCGACTTCGTAGAAGAAGGTATTAAAACTGGTAGGATTACAAATCTGGCAGCATTACAGGCAACTAATAAGGCGATTCAGTCAGGGACACTCGGGAGTACTTCACAAAGGAAGAAAGAGACAGTTTCCCCTTCCATGTTTGTACAAGAACGTAAACCCGAAGCATTCATAACATACCAAAACCCATCCTACTACCAGAACTCCACACCTCACTATACACCTGCCCCACACCACAACTACTACACACAACCTATATATAACGCTTCCCAAACACCCACTTATCCTGCCCCGCATAGACCCACCCATCAAGCCCGCCAACAAAATAGAGCACCCAATGCACCCAGACCAAATACAAATTTTGAAGGAAAACCACCCAAAGTTCGCACCCCACTAGCTGAACCCATACCCCGAATATATGAAAGGCTGCGAGCTGCAGACCTGATCCAACCGATTCCAGGAAGGATTCCTGACCCTATCCCAAGATGGTATGATGAGAACAAGCGCTGTGCGTATCACTCCGATAGCCCAGGACATGACACTGAAGGTTGCCACTCCCTCAGGGACAGAATCGAGGCGTTGATCAGAGAAGGGGTAATTCAGCTAAAGGAGCCTGCCCCAAACATGCATGATAATCCCTTGCCAAACCACGACAACGTCAATGTGCACCTGATAACCTTAGATGAGGAATACGACTTGGAGGGAACCATCCGATCAGTTCAAGTTGAAGGAAGAGCTGAACCTTCTGCTTTCGTCGCCCCTGTCACCAATATCCGAAAGAAAGCAGTTTTTGAGCTAGAAAGGGCGCCGCCAAAGCACAAAGGTTCAATCACAGTTGCCCAGACACCCGGCTGGGAGCCACCAATCAGAGTAGATCGCAGAGGAATTAGGAAGCAAGTCATAGAAGTCACCGCTGCAGGTATAACCAGGTCAGGGAGGTACTACACGCCTGTGGAGGCAGCCAGAGAGGTACCACAAAAGAAACCCGTGATAGAGGCTGAAGTCGAGGAGTTTTGGAGGAGGATGCCCACTAAGGGATATTCTGTCGTGGAGCAGTTGAAGAAAACATCAGCACATATCTCTCTATTTGCATTGTTAATGCATTCTGCCCCACACAGGGCTGCGCTAATGGAGGTATTGAAGGATGCATACGTTCCAGAGGGTACAACAGACGAGAACTTGGCAGCTTTAGTCGGACAAGTGCTAGAGGCCCGCAAAATCGCCTTTCATGATGATGAATTACCCGTTGGTGGAGTCAGACATAATCTAGCATTGAATATCACCATCCAGGTCGCAGACAAGATTGTTTTAACGATCTTGATTGGCGAGGCTCGGCCACAACATTTGTCCCATGGCGACCTTTGTTAAAATTGAGGCGATTGTAAGAAAATTCGTGAAAGTCATATCGAGTCAAAGGCTTGGCGAGTCCATAGAAGTCGGCGTAATTGACCTCACACCGCGATCGGACTGCGAATTCGTTGTGGAATTTCAAGTATTGGATATTGCTACATGTTACAACTCGTTGATAGGAAGGCGTGGATCCACGCGAGTGGTGCGATCCGTCCACTGCGTCGATTGCCTAAAGTTTATATGGAATCACCGTGAAGTGGTAGTATTTGGAGATAAAAAGGGAAACATCAACATCGATTATGCAGTCCCTGTCATAGAGGAGGTAAAACAGTTGGATGGTTCGGTTTTTCATGTTAATGAGATCAAGAGAGCAGCGAGTCGGTCAGTTGCATTTGCGCGTTCTCTCACAATGGTGGCCAAGGAAATGTTAAGAAATGAATACGAGCCCGACAGAGGTCTTGGATCCAGTATGAAGGGGATCACAGAGCCTATCCAGTTGTTTGGGAAGAAGGACACTTTTGGTTTGGGGTACGGCCCACCGAAGGATTTGGTATTTGCGGCCGAAAAAGAATACATTCCTCGCACGTGCCCATTCCGCCCTGAGTCGGTCATTCGTCGAGCTGCACCATCGGATGCCAAGAAGATAACCTGCAGGATCTTGCAACAGGGTTCCAGAATCTGTTCATAGGTGAAGATGAGGCAGATTGTTGTATGATCACAGGGAATCATGAGGAAGAGCCCACCATTTGGGGCCTTGAGCATGGATCTGACACGAATAATTGAACTTGCACCCCTGTCCCGACCTTCCGAGGAGCTTGGTAGAATTTATGATAGTTCTAGCAGTGTGACTTTTTATCTAAAAAGAAAACAGACATGCATTTACGTTTCTTTAATATGTTTTTAATCTCGCAGTTTTAATTTCATCATAAGTTCCAGGATATTTTTGCAGCTTTAAATTTTTTTTTGCTTGTGTTAAAATTAAATTCGTTACGCATTTTTCTTTCAGCGATCATATTAATAAACCTGTTGATAATGCGAATATGACATGTAATGAGACCA
Organism: Przewalskia tangutica; assembly: GCA_029844215.1. NCBI lineage: Eukaryota > Viridiplantae > Streptophyta > Magnoliopsida > Solanales > Solanaceae > Przewalskia > Przewalskia tangutica. The sequence goes on along the minus strand of CM056718.1, from coordinate 133,252,049 downwards.
ACAAACAAAGTTCAAATGACGAGTATAGCCCCGAGGAACAAGAGGAATGTCCGCAATCAGAGCTCAGCCAAGAACTAGAAAACTTTGAGAATAAGCCCAAACCGAATTTGGAAGAAACGGAACTGATAAACTTAGGCAATGAGAGAGTTGTGAAAGAAACTAGAGTCAGCGTCCACCTAAATGTCACACAGAAGAAAGAGTTGATTGAGCTCCTGAAACAATACACCGACGTGTTTGCTTGGTCGTATGACATGCGGAGCTTGAGTACGGACATCGTCGCACACAAGTTGCCTATCGAGCCATCATATCTCCCTGTAAAGCAAAGGCCAAGAAAGATCAAACCAGACATGAGTTTGAAAGTAAAAGAGGAGGTGTCTAAGCGATTCGGCCAAAAGTAATTCGGGTTGCAAAGTACCTACTTGGTTAGCAAATATCGTGCGGTAAAGAAGAAAGGCGGAAAGGTGCAGTGCGTGGATTACATGGACCTCAACAGAGATAGCACCAAGGATGACTTTCAGCTTCCAAACATTCATATAATCATAGACAATTGTGCGAAGCATGAACTCTGATCGTTAAATCGCTTTCTTTGGTTATCATCAGATCCTTATGACAGAAGAGGACGCAGAAAAGACAACATTCACTACCCCGTGGGGGGTGTACTATTATCGAGTAATGTCGTTCGGTCTCAAGAACGCGGGCGCTACCTACATGAGAGCCATGACTACCATCTTCCATGACATGATTCATAAAGAAATTGAGGTCTATGTAGACGATGTCATCATCAAATCGCGAAAAGCGGAGGGCCATTTGGAAAACTTGAAGAAGTTCTTCGAACGGCTAAGACAGTATAACGGCCGAATCACGCAAGTGTGCATTTGGCATTCCCGCTGGGAAGCTGTTGGATTTTATAGTGAGTAGGAGAGGGATTGAGCTAGACCCCTCGAAAATAAAAGCCATCCAAGAGTTACCTCCTCCGAAAAGCAAAAAGGACGTGATGAGCTTCCTTGGTCGTCTCAACTACATCAGCATGTTCATAGCTCAGTCTACTGTGATATGCGAGCCGATATTCAAATTGTTGAAAAATGATGCAGCTACCAAATGGACAACAGATTGTCAACAGGCTTTTGACAGAATCAAAGAATACCTTTCTAATCCGCCAGTTATAGTACCGCCAGAACCGGGGAGACCTTTGCTACTCTATTTGTCTGTATTAGAAAATGCTTTCGGATGCGTGTTAGGGCAACACGATGAAACAGGGAAAAAGAGCAGGCCATATACTATTTGAGTAAGAAGTTCACAGCATATGAAGCTCGTTACACTCTGCTGGAACGTACTTGTTGCGCATTAACTTGGGTCGCCCAGAAGTTCAGACATTATCTATTAGCATACACTACTTATCTTATTTCGAGGATGGATCCGCTTAAGTATATCCTTCAGAAGCCCATGCCCACCGAAAAACTAGCGAAATGGCAAATTATGTTGAGCAAGTTTGACATCGTCTACGTCACGCAGAAAGCCGTAAAAGGACAGACATTAGCTGATCATCTTGCTGAGAACCCGGTCGATGAGGAGTACAAGCCCCTTCGAACCTATTTCCTGATGAGGAGGTATTGTTTGTCGGAGAAGATATCGCAGAGGATTACCCAGGTTGGAGGATGTTTTTCGACGGAGCGGCAAACTTCAAGGGAGTAGGCATTGGAGCAGTTTTGGTTTCAGAAACAGGTCAGCACTATCCGATCTCCGCGAAGCTCAGATTTCCATGCACCAATAATATGTCAGAATATGAAGCTTGCATATTGGGGCTCAGAATGGCCGTAGATATGAACATACAAGAGTTACTGGTCATAGGTGATTCAGATTTGTTGATCCATCAGGTACAGGGTGAATGGGTAACCAAGAATATGAAGATACTCCCCTACCTGCTTTGCGTGAAGGAATTACAGAAGAAGTTCAGCAATATAGAATTCAGGCATGTCCCTAGGATCCAGAATGAATTCGCTGATGCATTGGCAACCTTATCCTCCATGATTCAACATCCGGACAAGAATTACATTGATCCGATCACAGTGAGTGTGCTGGAACAGCCGGCTTATTGCTCTCATATAGATGAGGAAATAGACGGGAATCCATGGTACCATGACATTAAAAGGTACCTCAAAGCAGGAGAATATCCAGAAGGCATAACCAACATTTAGAAGAAAACACTTCGAAGATTAGCAAACCACTTCTTTTTGAACGGGGAGATGGTATACCGAAGGACTCCAGATCTGGGCTTACTAAGATGTGTTGAAGCTCAAGAGGCGAGCAAGCTAGTAGAGGAAATACACGGGGGGACATGTGGACCTCATATGAACGGCTTCACTTTGGCGAAAAAGATTCTGCGAGCAGGTTATTTTTGGATGACGATGGAAACAGATTGTATTCGCTTTGTGCAGAAATGTCGGCAGTGCTAGATTCATGGAGATTTGATTCGAGTACCTCCGAATGAACTCAATGTGACAAGTTCTCCTTGGCCATTCGCAGCTTGGGGCATGGATGTCATCGGCCCTATCGAACCCGCTGCTTCAAATGGGCACAGATTCATCCTCGTAGCAATTGACTATTTCACTAAATGGGTAGAAGCATCATCACACAGATCAGTGACGAAGAAGGTGGTAGTCGACTTCGTTCGCAACAACATCATTTGCCGATTTGGGATTCCTGAGTCGATTGTAACCGACAACGGAACCAACCTCAACAGTAACTTGATGCGTGAGATATGTGGAAATTTTAAGATCACTCACCGTAATTCCACTCCATATCGGCCTCAGATGAATGGAGCAGTAGAAGCAGCCAACAAAAACATCAAGAGGATATTGCGCAAGATGATCAGCAACTACAAACATTGGCATGAGAATTTGCCTTTTGCGCTTTTGGGTTATCGCACCACAATCCGGACTTCTAGGAAAGCGAGTATCTTTTAGTATATGGAGCAGTGTGCTACCAGCAGAGGTGGAAATACCATCGTTGAGAATTATCCAAGAAGCCGAGTTGAGCGAAGCCGAATGGATACAAGATCGTTGTGAGCAACTGATGTTGATTGACGAAAAGAGGTTGAATGCAGTCTGTCATGGGCAGCTTTATCAGAACAGAATGGCTAGAGCGTTTAACAAGAGAGTAAGGCCAAGGTTATTCAAGCCTGGACAATTTGTTTTGAAACGCATATTTCCGAATCAAAGTGAAGCCAGAGGAAAGTTCGCACCCAATTGGCAAGGGCCCTACATGGTTCATCGAGTATTAAGTGGAGGGGCTCTGATCTTAGCTGAGATGGATGGTGAAATATGGCCTAAAGCTATCAACGCGAATCGATGCAAAAGATATTACGTTTAGGAGTATTTGTTTCCATGTAATCCCCTTTTCATTGTAAAAAGGTCGCATTCCCGGTGGGATATGCATAGAGCCCATATAGGTCTCGCCAACGCAAATTAGAAAACCCCTTTACTTGTAATTGAACTACGTTCGACCGATTCCTCAAGGCGGATACGTGGCGCCACATCGGCCTCGGTCCCACATTTAGAAGTTTTAGCTTTACCGCTTTGCTTGTAATGAACTACGTCATGACTGATTCTCATGGGGATACGTAGGCGGCCTAAATCGGCTTCGGTCACACCATTAGGAATCTTCCCATTATCCCGCGCGCTGCAGAATGTGTTGGTTATTCCAAAAGAGATATGAGCAATCCTCGTCAGAGTTAAGTCTCGCCCGTCCACCCGCATAACGAAAATGGGACAATTTTACGCGTCACGAAGAGATCATAATGAGGGCTCCAAAGATGTTCGTTTGGTCAGAATATATGTCATATTCAGCAAAATCGACTAGACTTTTACACTTTATACGCATGTCATATAAATGTTTATTTCTAAAAAATGTTTTGTGCATACCTCATGAAAATGTTTCATTTTTGAAAATACTTTTGGGACATTACCAAACACCTCGAGGAAACCAGACAGGGGTTGCAAGTCTAAACAGGCCAGGCGCGCAGATGTCAAGAAGCAGAGCGACGAAGTCAAATACGAATCGACCATCCCCCAAACTCACAAATTTCCTTTGAGCGCAGGCTTCTTCATATTAGCAGGAGCAGAAAGAACGCAGCAGAAACAGAAAGAGACATCGACGATCAACAATCAAAGTTCCGCAACAAAGCCTAGCGCATCAACTCGGGCATAAAGTCAAATTTGCAACCCACGCATCGCACACAACAAAGGCATCATGGCAATTCGTCAGTTGCAACGTTTAACATGTCCGTGCAAGGACAACATCTCAGTATTCATCAGGCGTATCAGGGATGACATCTCTACCCATAGAATTGCACGTCTCATATGTATTTATCATTTCATTTAAACAGGTATACACTAATTTTTCTCAAACTTAGCTTGCAGGAGCATTTATTCTACAGGAGCAAAGAAGAACACGCCCGCATAACGACGTTATCAAGACAACAAGTTCAAAACGACGCCCGGAAGAATACGCCCGTGCAACGACGCCATCGCGATCGGCCTACACAACGACGCCATCAAGAACACGCCCGCATAACGACGTTATCGGACAAAGAAGTCCGAAAACGACGCCAGCAGCAACACGTCCAGATAACGACGTGTTCAGCATTATGTCTACGCAACGACGCCAGCAGCAACACGTCCAGACAACGACGTTATCAACACATCAAGTCCGAAAACGACGTCAGCAGCAACACGTCCAGACGACGACGTCATCAGCAACACGTCCAGGCAACGACGTCATCAAGAACGCGCCCGCATAACGACGCGATCAAGACAAAGAAGTCCGAAAATGACGCCAAGAATAACACGCCCGCATAACGACGCCATCGCGATTGCGTCTACACAACGACGCCAGCATCAACACGTCCAGACAACGACATTATCAACACAACAAGTCCGAAAACGACGCCATGACGCAAGTCCGAAAACGACGCTATCATCAACATATCACATCTACGCAAGGACGATTTCTATACTCTCAAACTGCATTTCTTATTCATGCTTTATTGTTCTGTCTTATCAGTTATGCACTAACTCTTCCTTAAGCTTTAGTCTACAGGGGCAGCTGCAGCAAGGACAACATATCCGCATTCACAATCGCAACCCGCCCGTGCAAGGGCGAAATCACAACATTTGCAGCGTCGCATCAACACAGCATGATAACATTTTATACTCACAGTTGCATTGCTTTAAAAATTATGCATCATCATTTTGCCTTAACAGTTATGCACTAACCGTTTGTTTAAGTCTTAGCATGCAGGAGCAGGAGCACAACGTGGATTTTCTCTTACAGCGAACCGGAGCAATTTGTTGGGGGGCCAACCTTCCCAACAAATGGCAGAAGCGGCCTCGAGAGTCGGTCTACTCACTCCGCATCACCATACACCCAGCCACATAAGTCGATACCGGTACACCCCAGGTTCAAGCCCGTTTATTTTATTTTTATTCTTTACACCATAGCCCTGTGTCGTCATAACTCGACACTGGGACAAATCTTGAGTCCGCATTAGCCCGCCTTGGTGTTTGACCACGGTAGCCCAGTGTCGTCATAACTCGACACTGGGACAGTTTTGAGTCCGCGCCAGCCTTGTCTTGATTGCCCAACATTTTTGCAATTCTTTGGATCGAGACAAAATTGGCTATAAATCAACGTCTTTGTCCGAAGATTCTTACATCACCTCCGTACAAAGAGGGACAAGTTGTTGACACCCAATTTTGACCCTCCCGTCCAGTCATTAGCTATAAAATTAGACTAATTTCGAAATAATTTTAAATAATAGAAATGCAGCGATAAAATACTAATACAAACATAAATAAGCAATTTAATAATGGTACCGCGTCTTACGTAGAATGTTAAACACTTAGAGTCTCGCGCCACATTTATTAATTTTAAGCCCTGTCAAACAATTCTTAATAATTAATAATAAATACATATAACAAATGATTTGACAATGACGTCGTGTTAAATAAAATATTCGCATTATTAATAGCAAGACAATTTCATAATTCGTAATTAATAGCGTTGCACTTATAAGAAAACTTTAAGCAATTCTTAAATATCATACATGCATTTAGCATTTAAATAATTTAATCTAAACTCAATTCAATTTTAATTTAACTTCGCAAAATACGCATAATAAATAAGTTTTAATAACGGCATCACGTTATAAAGTATTAAACACTAATTAAATAGCACACCCGCATTTATTATTGTAATAGTTCTAAAACTCAAAATTAAATTAATAAAGCACCTAAATAATTTAATCACAATTTATTAATTTAATTTACCACTAATTAACTAATTAAACACTTAAAACTAATACCTAATTAAAAGGCTACACTTTAAAACGCAACCCACTAACACCTAACCAGCCCACGTCGCCAAATTTCAACCCGCACCCAAAGACTTACACCTTTATTTCTCACCCACGCCACCTTTTATTCCCAAATTTTTCCCATTTCGTCTTCCCCACAAAACCCTAAGAGAAAACGATTGAGTAACCTAGAAAACCCTAAAGACCCGCCGTGTACTTCCCTCCCCTTTACCCGCGAATCTCGCCGGACTTTTATGGTGGAAAATCCGGCGACTTTCCTTTCCCCTACCAGTACCATTCAAAATCGCGTAAACAACGAACTCGCCATAAACAAACTAGCAAAATCCTTCCAGAACGATTTCTTACCATAACCAACACCCAAATCTTACTTCAAAATCAGTAACAAATCGCACAAAATATCCTTAAAATCAACCCAAATCGCCCACGAAATCATACCAGTAGCTTACCAAGTTTAGAGTCTAATGAAAACTATATAAGCCAACCAACTACACATGCAAAGGAATCAGACCAGCATCCGGAGAGCAGTCCAATCGAGTTATTCAGAAAGAACCTAACCCTAAAAGCCAACAATTTCTGCAAGAAACCCCTTTCTTCTTTCCACTGCATTAGCTAGCCCTCCGAGCAGACCGACGACTTGATACGCCGCGGTTATTGTCGGAGAAGGTAAACTCGTCTTCTTTCGTATTTTCCCGTTCGACTTGTGTTTCATGATATGTGTGGTGATTATATGTTGGTTAAATATGATGGTTTGATTTTTGTTGAGTCATTTGGAATTTGTTGATGACTATTACATATATTTGGATCTTTCAGTTTAATACGCCCAGTCATGAGATCTGCGTTATATGTTTCTGTGTTTGACATGAGCTAAGTGTGTTAGTTTGCGAATGAATCATATCAAGGCGTAATTAGTTAGTCTAGTGTGGAGCTACTGAATGTCCTTCCTTAAACCAATATCTGAAATTTGTAAGCTTGGATAGTCAATACGTTATTATGGACCGGATTGCAGATTGTTCAAACCAGGGCAAATATCCTAAGTATGTCTATCGAAGTTCCATCTAGCATTAGGTGATATAAAATCAGTATGGCACTTGTCCCTATTTGTTTCCAGCATGATTTAGGTACTACTGTGAGATTACCTGAGTTTATATTGCCAATATATGTACTTGACTCAAACCTTGTGGTCACTGCCTTAAGAAATCTGTTTTGGCCTAGATGAGTCCTTCTGTAAACCTATGCCCCCTGCAACTCACAGTTGAGTCTCACTACATGCTGGCAGATAAGCTGCTTAAATATTATTTGGAATGGTCTATTTAATTGCAAGGGGGTCTAGCATGCTTACTAAATCAGTCCATTATTTTCTAAAGTGAATACTTCTTCCATCAATCTGCGCTGATTGTCTACCATAAAAATGGGCACATATGTCTCTATTCCATCCTAAATTGCTTATCCATTGCTTTCAAGTAACATATAGGTTTGGCATTTGATTTCTTATCCATCTCTGTTTACATTTTTGAGCCATGGTCCTGTTTGCATGATCATGTGATAGTGTATGACTTAGGCATGATTTATCCTATAATCTCTGCATATCTGCAATTCTCTTGTCCGAATAAATGTTTTGCTTTGTTTGCCTAAACTGTCCACTGTGTGTTGTCTTGATTACCTGCACTTCTTGTTACTACCATAATATATGCTGAAAAGGAATTGTGATCTACTTCATCAGATGATCCGATTGTACTACTCAAACATATCACGATCTGAGTATGAACCCTGAGATTACTCTCTATACGTCAAGCAATCGTATTTCACGCTTGTCGCTCTGCTTTGGCCGCCGCAGCAGTGGCCTCGCTTATTCCGATTCGCACGCCCCATGTGCTGATTATGTGCTGTGTAGATTTTCTATGATTCAAATAATTGAGATATGTACTAATCTTTATTTTCTTTCTTTCTTTTACATGGCACGCCTCAGAGCTAAACGAAGAGTCTCATTGCGAGACTCCTCATGAGTTATAACAAAATAAGGACATACATCTGTGTGCATCTTCATCTCCGCCCTGAAAATCCCAAATCGCCGGCGAAAAGACATCGCCTTTCCTTCGAGTCATCTTTACTTATTCTTTATTCTGCTTCATTTATTTGTTGTAAATTAATTGTCCAACGCTATACTAATTAATTAGCACTTAGAATAGTTAAACCTTGAATCGATAGCTAGAAATTAATTTTATTTGCTTACCTTAAGTTAATTACTTTAGGCTCGCCTTGCCTTGTTTAATAGTTATAGTAGATCACTTAATACCCCACACTTGCATAATAAGCTGGAATATTATTTTCCAAAAACATTCTTAAAACTGTGTTGCAAATTCCTATTAATACAGAATAAGAAATACTGCTGTTGCATAATAGACACATTTTCTCTTTTATCACAATAATATTACATTATCATGCTAAGCAATATATACCCCTTAGGTAAAGGAATACTTGCACACATTTTTACTCCAGGAATACATTTGCCTCTTTCGAAACTAGCTCTTATATTTTAAACAAATCTCATAGTTTTTATCCCCTTGTTTAAACAACTCTCAATTATGTATTTCCTTAGCATGATAATTAACCTAGGTTTGAACAGACAACCGCAAGTTAGCGGATCCTTTAGGGTGCCTAACCCCTTCCCTTTAGGATAATAAAGAACTCTTGCCCAGAATCTCATTTAGTTTAGCAGACCTCTAAAATGGAGTTAATGTTTACTTTAAACTAGTTAACATTTAGGTGTCCTAATTCACCCAATTAATTAGGTGGCGACTCCGCGAACCCCTTAGCATTTAGCACCTTTTAAGCACCATTTAACATTTTTAGCATTCTTTTGCACTTTAGCATTTATTATTTATTTCCTAACACTGTTTCCAAGCAGGAGTTTTTATTTTAGAGTCGCGGCCGAAAAAGGGCGTGACAGAGCAACATAAGGCTCGTCTTGTTGGTGATGGGAAGACACAATAGGTTGGTGTAGATTTCGGGGAGACATTCAGTCCAGTGGTCAAACCGACAACTATCAAAATAATTTTAATCCTGTTTCTCTCAAAAGGATGACCTCTTCATCAATTGAATGTCAAAAATGCATTCCTTCATGGACATCTAAATGAAACTATCTACATGCACCAACCGTTGGGATACATAGATCTCAAATATCCCAATCATGTGTGTTTGCTCAATAAATCATTATATGGACTGAAGCAGGCCCCAGGGCATGATATAAGCGATTTGCGGATTTTGTGTCACATTATTTTTTCTCACAACCGTTTCGATAATTCTCTATTTATTTATCGTCAGGGTAATAATATTGATTATCTTCTTTTATATGTGGATGATATTATCCTAACAACATCATCAAACTCTCTTTGCAAATCTATCATGTCACAACTTGATTCCGAATTTGCTATTAAAGATCTTGATCCACTATACTACTTTCTACGAATTGATATGACAAGACATGTAGGTGGATTATTTCTCTCCCAAAAGAAGTATGCATCTGAGGTTGTTGAACGAGTTGGAATGTCATCTTGCAAACCTTCGGCAACTCCGATAGACACTAAGTCTAAATTAAGTGTCACCTCAAGCAAACCATTTGCCGATCCAACATTATACCGAAGCCTAGCAGGAGCTTTGCAGTATCTCACGTTCATCATGCCGAATATTACTTATGTAGTACAACAAGTGTATTTATTTATGCATAATCTGATGAAAGAACATATGCATACTCTAAAACGCATTGTGTGATATATTCAGGGCACTCTGGAGTATGGATTACATCTATACTCATCCTCAATTTTCAAACTTGTCACCTATACATATGCAGACTAGACAGGTTATCCGGACACCAGACGCTCCACCTCATGTTATTGTGTCTTCCTTAGTGAAAATTTGATCTCCTGGTCTTTAAAAAAAACAAGCCACAGTATCACGTTCAAGTGCTGAAGTAGAATATTGTGTTGTTGCCAATGTTGTGTCGGAATCATGTTGGATTAGAAATATGTTACTTGAACTTCATTTCCCAATTCCAAAAGCCACACTGGTATACTCTGGTAATGTTAGTGCAATCTATTTCTCCAGCAATCCGATCAATCATCAACGCACTAAACATATTGAGTTAGATATCCATTTTTTCGTGAGAAGGTGGCTCGCGGACAACTGCGAGTGTTACATGTCCCGACACGTCATCAAATCACAAATATTTTCACAAAGGGATTTTCACTGGTATTATTTGAAGATTTTCGGGACAGTCTCAGCATTCGCCGCCCTTCAGCTTCGACTGCGGGGGAGTGTTAGAATATAATAATTAGAATAATTATTATAATTAATGATAACATTATTTTATGTATGGTAAGTAGTAAAATAATAATTAGGAATATGTTAATTAGGAAGAAGATTATTAGAGATTGATTATTGATTAGGAAGATTAGAGGCTTGATTTCTTCTTCACATTTATTTGTATATTGTGTATATATTATTCCCTTAATAGAAGAATACAATTGAGGAAAATATTTTCAAATTATTCCACTGAGAAATCAACTACTCAAATTTTAAGTTGAATACGTGTAATAACGAGGAAATCCTGCCATGCAGGGCTTAAGAGCAAAAGGAAACAAATAACAAAGAGAAATGTACTACGTTATATTTTTCCTAGTTTGTTGACGAAGGAACCCGCAGCCGCTACTCTTTCGAGTGCGCACAGGGTAAACCCCGGGCTGACGCAATAGCCTGCAAACCACATCAGCCGATTAACCACACTTGCAAACCATGTGTGACAGACTCAACCAAGAAGGTTCGATAGTTGTGTGTTTAAAATAAACTAACCATTATGGTCCCAAGAATAATGCTTTTTAATTAAGGTCATGTGAACAGCCTCAAGTGGAATCATTAACTCCTCCCAACTACATTTTTACACGGATGTCTTTGTCAATGTCCAATAATATCGTGGAACACTCAATTAAGTTACCTCACCTTATATAGGATGTACTTTTCACTGCAATATCAACCAATGAATGCTGCATTTTGTTTGGAGGGTCTCAAGTGCGATCATTATTGATCGTGAAGGGTCCCATGATCGGGCGGCTACTATAATGGCGGCATGGTATAGTTGCAATCACAATTCTTATGATTACTTCAAGACACATGGGCAGCCGGTGATTTGGGTGAAAGATGTTTGGAGTTCTCGTATCACTCCAAAGCAGTCTTTCATACTTTGGCTTTGTGCGAGGAAGAGATTACATACGAAGGATATGATCACTTATATGGACATTGATAGAAGGTGCCCCATTTGCGACCATTCTGATGAGTCAATAACACACATATTCTTCAACTGCACAGTTAGTAGTTATCTTTGGTCCAGGGTCTAGACATGGCTTGGCATCCGGAGGGCTATGACCACCATTGATAGTGCCTTGAAATATATTAAGAAAGAGGGGCATGGTACAGGTTGGCAAGCTAAATCTAAGCGGGTTGGGCTGGGCCACCACCATCTACCACATTTGGACTGAGAGGAACAAAATTATTTTTGAAGGGTCAAGACTTGATAGAGATGCTATTCTTTTTAGGATCAAGACCAGCGTCTACAAAATTTTATTCTCGTTATACCCCCTTTTCCAGGACAGATTTGTAGCTCTAGCCACAAACTAGGACAATGGATACCGTTTGGACACGCGCTCACACGGTCTCCTTTTGCAAATCTCTAGACTACCCAACTTGTGGGATCAGCTGGAGTCTCCCGACCTCCCGGAATGTGAGATTGGCAGGAGTCCTTTCTGCTATGTACCTCATGACTTCCCGACCTGTGGGCAAGCATGAGGAAGTAAGTTGTCTGGAAGGTAGGTACTATGATGATTACTCTCAGCGGCATAACGTGATGAGGATGAGTCTTTACCCATGTACGAATAGGCACTCTTCCCTTGACCGTGGCTTTGTCCCATTTGGGTTTATCATGGCAAGGGTTTAAGGTGGCCCACGACTGCAACCTTATGCTCTACATAAGGTAATTGACATAGTTTAGGACTATTTGCGGGTTGCATTTCTCTTTTGCATAGCTTGGGCACTCACGACTACCCGAATTGTGGGCTAGCTTGAGCTTTTGTTATTGACGTGCTTAAATCTTGTGTTGATCTGCCCAGCAGGGATGCACTAGATTTACATCATCTATGCCCGTGGGTTCACCCACAAAACATGTACATTTTATAATTATTAATACACATTTACCTTTTCATAAAAAAAATGAATGCTGAATTTTGTAGCTGATATTAAAGATGCCCTGGTCCATAAGTTGGAAGAACACCAAACAAAACTCTGAGAAGTGTACCTTGGAAATGAAATTCTTTTAGGATTTACAATACTGACAATATAACAAACCACTATCAATACACTTAACAAATTATTATTATATTTTCTAAGTTGCCATATAAGGCTTGCTATAACAAATCACTTTGTTGTAGGTCAACTTGACCTAATTGTGTTCTTTATGCACTTGAGACAAAATAGCCAAGTCTCCAGCTTAAACTCGAATTACCAGGTGAAAAGCACATGTAAGAGTTAGGTAATGGTGACTTAAAAGCATATAAGTGATTACAAAATTCTACCTGATTCTTCTTGTGTCTGAAATAGATCAAACATGATACTACCCCTACTACATTAGCTCTTTCAGCCTATTTGAAGCCACTTCATCAGATCAAAATTAAAAGAAAAAAATAACAATAGCTCCTCCCCGTCTATTTTTTCACAAACAGAACTACATAAGTCATTTGCTGGCTTTTGTTGGAAATTTTTTATCTAGTGGGATTGAGTTTATCCTGTCCTTAATGACTTGAACACATGGGGCTCTGCATGTCGGAAATATTATTTTCATACACATGCATACGTCGTACAACGTCTCGCTAAATTTCAAGTATTGAAAGAGATGTTGATACACATGTTAAGTGTTCTTAAGGCATGTAAGGATGGATGATTATTTGGCCAAATTAATGAGTCTCACACGACGATATGAGAAAAAAAGAAATGTGTAAAATACGAAAATTGGGAAAGAGTCGCGACGCCACCAGATTAGGGACGCGGCGCTACGCGTACAATGAACTCAGAATTCAAAGGATTTCTGAAAGTGTGAACTCATAATTCAAAGGGTTTTCTGAAAGTGTGAACTCATTGAGAGGTCATGAATTTGTCAACCTTTGGCAGATTCTACGCACCCTTTGAAATGTTCAATACATCCCCATTTAGTGCATTCACATAGCAAGTGAATGGTCATGTTTGCACTATAAATAGAAGCTCCAAATCACTCTTGAAACATAATCTAAATCTGGAAAAATACTTGAGTGCTCTTCTTCTTCTAGCAATTTTGAGTTCTTACTTCTTCTTAGGATTCACAAGTGTTGGCTTGTACTTGTGAAAGACATTGTTGTTTTATCTTGAGAGACTATTATCCACTATCTGTAAGCCAATATATTATGGGGTAATTTTGCCTTAAAGAGAGAGTGTCATCACTCGACTCGACAAACGTTACTAAGATTATTTGGTCTATTCTTTTTCAGTTCACCCCTATTCATACACAAAATTCCAACAATTTAAGGTAAAATTATACTGTAAAGAACTAAAAAGATGGTGAATGGAAAATATCCAATTTCTGTTTCTACTCATGACACTTCCTCTGGAACTGCTGCTCTGAGCAACGCTACTGCTCTGGTCGATGGTTTCACTTTTGGAACCATTGGAAACACCACTGTTTCTCCCAACTTTCAAGCTGAACGTCCTGAAAAGTTTTTAGGTGGTAATTTCAAAAGGTGGCAGCAGAAAATGTTGTTCTACCTCACTGTGTTGGTATGTCTAGATAACTAACTGAAGATCCTCCTTCTAATGGAGATGAGATGGACACTCAAGCCAATAACACGATTGAGATGGGCCAAGATACCCAGGCTGTCAATGGCCTGATGATGAGGTTTGACACTTGGAGTCAAAATGACTTCATGTGCAAGAATTATATTTTGAATTGCTTATGTGATCCACTCTATACAGTATACTTCACAATACATACTACTAAGGAGTTATGGGATAGAATGCATAAGAAGTATAGTGCATATGATGCTGGTACTAAGAAGTTTATTGTCGGGATATTTTTGAAATTTCAGATGGTAAATGACAACTCTGTCATGTCACAAGTTCAAGAGTTTCAGTTGATCATTCATGATCTGGAACTGGAAGGGATGAAGCCTAACGAAGCATTCTTGGTTACTTCTCTAATTGAAAAATTGCCTCCCTCGTGGAGCGAGTTCATGAGCTATCTCAAGCTCAAGTCTAAAGAGATGACTTTTGAGAAACTTGTTATCAAGCTCCACATTCATGAGTATAACAAGAATACCTTATCTAAAGGCAAACAACCCGCTGAGGTCAAGGCGAATTTGGTTGAACTCAAAGTCAATCAGAGTAAGAAACAAAAATTTCTGAAAGATGGTGTCACGACCCGACCCCGGGGCCGCGACTGGTACCCTACCGGGGTACCCTGTCAGGTATACATCAGAGAATAGCAGCGGAACACACATAACACATAACTTATAAAAAAGTAAACATCACTGGCCAGCCGATAAGGCTGCCTTCCATAAAATCATACTTAATCAAAAGTATAGCAGTACAACTTGTTCTTACAGCCCAAAACACATACGTGACCACGCACTTAAGGATAACAACCGTGGCGGGTCCCACCATACCCCTGAATATACACAATGTCTATAACATCAGGGAAAAACCGTACCAACAAAACAAGCTTCCGGAGGAATGGAGCTTCTGACACCGGAACAGTGATCCTAAGAACGAGGATCCACCACTTGCTTACCTTTACTCGCAAGATTTAACGCAGCCGAGAAGGCGGGTCGCGACACATATGTACCAAGTATGTAAAACTGGAAAATACTGTAATAATGATATCATAAGTCTAAAAGTAAGCTGGAGTCATGGAAGACAATCAAAATACAGTACACTGTGCCTTACTAACAAATGAGGGTAACAAGTATATATATAATACTGCATAAAAATAGGAGGCTCATGATCAAAACAGGGTACCTCGCCCGTAGTATCAACAAACAATCCTACTCCTGGGACTATTTCACCCGCATGGGTCCTGTGGACCCGCATGAGGTACTCCTCGCATAGGCTATACCTGCCCGCATGGGACTATTTCACCCGCATAAGCCCATAGGACTCGCATGAGGTATTCCTCGCATCGTGGGTAGCAAATCAACTAAGGTGGTATAACGATCTTGGGATTTACCCTCGATATACTCTTACCTGAAGAAGGTGGTATAACGATCTTGGGATGTACTTCCGGATATACTCTTACCCTGAAGAAGGTGGTATAACGATCTTGGGGATGTACCCCTCAGATATACTTTTACCCTGAAGAAGGTGGTATAACGATCTTGGGGATGTACCCCTCAGATATACTCTTACCCTGAAGAAGGTGGTATGCCGATCTTGGGGCTTGCCCCTCATTCATACTCTTACCCTGGAGAAGGTGGTATAACGATCTTGGGGATTGCCCCTCATTTATACTCTTAGCCTAGCTCAATCGGTCATCATATCATAATCATAAATAAGTTAAGAAAACTTATAACTTATTATTAGTCTTGTTCATATACCCTCTCATTTTAGTTTACTTAAGGCACTAACATTCTTAATAAAAGAAAATCCGGGAATTTAACTCAAAGTACCACATACTTATATTCTTTAAAAATGACTCTTTTTCATATAAAACCTTTGGGCAATTGATGCCTTAAAATCAATTTGCCTTTCATAAATCAAGTCATTTGTCCTTACTTATCTTACTTAGAGTAAATCTCTTCTTATTAACCTTTTATAAAGCTAATAAACCAAATTCCCATAAAGTTGTTATATTAACCCTATGTCAACCTAAAATAACCATGATATGTTTATTAACCTCTAATTCAAAGTAGAAATACTCCAAGTTCAAAGTTACTAATTTTTATGGAAAATTGGGCAGCATTTCCTTTGTTTCTACATACTTTGCCACATTTCTCAAGGCCGAATCCAACATCCAAACGCCACATTTAAGGCCAATCAATCCAAACATTTCAAAGGGGATTACACACCTAAACTTGGGTGTGTAAAATTCTGCCCCATAAGGTACAACAATTAACTTAATCAAGTTTAAGGTAGTTTTTAGGCTACAACATGCTCATAATATCTTCTTAACCAATCTTTTCATATCCAAACCACATTTCTTACATGCAATGACTCTAAGAGCATTATTTACTACTACAAGTTCCTTCTTCTTCACATGCAACACAAATAACTAGCTACAAGAGAATAATTGTTACCTTAAAGCTTTAGCCAAAATTATTCCAACAACTTTGCTAGCCTCCTTTCAAAGAACACCACCACAATAACTCCTACAAGCTAGCCACAAGCTTCCTTCTTGTCCTTAACTTTTCAGATTTTCCTTAGGCTTGAATTCCTCTTGGAATTTTAGAGAGAAGTGAGAGCTTTAGCTTAGAGAGAGAGGGATTTGAAAGATGACCAAGTCTTCAAGACTTGGTCAATATAAGACATGCAAGAATTCATATGGGGGGGGACACTTGTCACCCACCCATGACCTCTTTTAAAACAAAACGGGCGTAAATCCCCACTCAACTTCAGAACCAGCCTACTGAAACTTCGCCTCTCAGACTTTCCGCCATGCCTGTTTCCCGGCGCGGCGGCGCTGCAACTTCAGCGACCCCTCAGAATATCCGGCACCGCGGCCCTGCATCCGGCGCCGCGGCCCTGTCGCGTCTGTCCGAAACGCATTTCTGTCCGTCTGCGCACTGAACTTGTAACTCCTATAACTTTCTACTTCGATGTCCTATCGACGAACGGTTGGTTGCGTTGGAAACTAGACTCAACGAACTACGCACTAGGCCTTTGAAACACTTAGGAACTCTCAATGTATCGGGTCATAACCCGCCTCAAAGTTGACTAAAACCCGTCCGGAACAATCCATCAACCTATCTTTCGAAAATTTTAAGTCTTACATGCTTTCGTACGCTCTCATACGTAAGGTCAGAACTACAGGGTATAACAGATGGAAAGAGTCAGGCGGCCGAAAAGTTCAAAGGAAACTACCATCACTGTGGAAAGGTTGGACACATGATTAAAGATTGTCGCCAACTTAAGCGCGAGCAGCAAAATAAGGCTAAGGAGAAAGGCAAGAAGAAAGCCAAGGCCAACGTCATTGAAGACAAAGATCTCAATGAAATGATTGATGGCTTCTCAGTCGTGGTACTGGAAGCAAATTTGGTGGAGAACCCCAAGCAATAATAGCCGCAACGCTACGTCTGATGGATGAGTGACACCAATCTCTCGTGTCGCGGTACTAACTCCCAGAAATTAGTAGACTGAAAGTCCAAGATCCAAAGACATTGAATGATCATTTAATGACCACTACACAACCACAAGCTGGAGCGTTGATTCTCTGGTTACGCCCTGGTCTCTGGCAAGAAGTTGTTCATGTGAACTGACGTAGTGTATTATACATTTGTAATTTGTGCGTCAATGCCATCATAGATCAAGACACAATTTATCAAATTGAGATTATTGTCGTCTGTCGACAAAAACCCTCAGAATAAATGTGAGGTAGTCGAAGAAGCAAAATCACTTTTCCATTCTGTCAACGGAATAACGAAAGAAGAATCTCTCCTCTAAACCTTGGCCACAACTACGTGGTTGATACAAAGTTATACAAATTAGAGGGGGAAGACAATTACGCATGGCTTTGTAACCTTTGCTCATTACGAAACAAATATGAAATCGTTAAAATAGATAAGTGCTACTAATCCTACAAATTGAGGAATTCACAGAAACAAAGGGGGAGAATGTGGAGAATCGTTCGCTGAACGTACGCTCCCTACTTACCTTAGTATGAATGGTATTTTCAATCGCAAATCAATCCTTACCGAAAATGCGAGTCTTGATGAGAACTCCGCATAAGGATAACATTATAAGTAAAAAGGTATGTTCACATTTTAAGTGAAGAAGCACATTCACATTACAAGTGAAGAGTCATTGCAAGTGAAAAGGCACATTCATATTATAAGTGATGAGTCACGTTCACATTGTAAATGAAGAAGCACATTCACATTACAAGTAAAGAGGTACATTCACACTACAAGTGAAGAGGTACATTCACATTACAAATGAAGAGACATATCCATATTGTAAGTGAAGAGTACGTTCACATTGTGAGTGAAGAAATACATTCACATTACAAGTGAAGAGTCATTGCAAGTGAAGAGGCACATTCACATTGCAAGTGAAGAGTCACGTTCACATTGCAAGTGAAGAGGCATGTTCACATTGCAAGTGAAGAGGAATGCTCACACTACAAGTAAAGAGGCCCATTTGCTCCTATAAACTAATATGGATCAATTATTGGACAGAGGTTAAAATACCGAACCAGGTCTCAGTAATACCTACGACTGTGAGCTGCATATATGCAAGTAACAATAGTGCTTATCACACACTAGGGTTTCATGTTCTGATAACCAAGACAAGGTATCAATGGTTCAATATGTAGTTTGAAAGAAGGTTGAACTCCTTGAAGACGTCTTTCCTTGAGAAGGAAAAAAAAAGTAACTTGACCTAGGCTAAAGTCTTTGACCAGGGAACGGGAGAATTCCCACTACCGCTGGCAGGCCAGAAAGAATCTGTGAGGCCTGATAATCCAGAACTAGTGTTGCAGATCCATAGGACTCGGGGCTCTAGAGGTTGAACCGATACAAAGAAAAGAGGGGACTAAACTTGGCCTAGGCCTTCTAGCCTATTTGGTTAATAATAAACCGAAGACTATTACGGTAGAATTGTCTACTCCAGAAGCATGACTCTGGAAAGGAAAAGAATAGAATTCATCTTACAGAACCATACTAATGGTTGACCTTCCTCTGGGAAAAGAACCTTTGGGTTGTAAAAGTAGATACTCAGATTGAGTATAAGATAGATGGATCTAATGACGAGTATAAGACCTCGGCTACTTGCACATGTTCCCCCTGATAATATCTTGATATCCAGGTCCACCGCAGTCTTGCGTGGTTTGGATATTAAGACAACCTTCCTAACCGGAGAGTTGAAAAAAGAGGATCAGTTGTTACACCTCGTGATTCCAGGGCAAGGAAATGAGAACGTAAGTTAGGAGATAAGATTAGAATGTTGGAAGGAAAGTATATTTACATTTTCGATAGGAATTTTTTTTTGATACAATAAATGTGACGACGAGAAGTAGTACTAGTAATCGAATTCTTTCTACTAGAGTGGGCAGAAAAGGCAGAAAAGGAGCTCCCGAAGCAAAAATGATGAAAGTTGACAGGTCAGGGCGGAAGGCTGCATCACTGTGGTGCCATTCGATAGGACCGTGATGCCCTAACTTCTGAGAGGTCGCGATTACGCGCACCGTGCAGCGATACCAAAGCCGAGGTGGGAAATTTCCAAGTCCGAGATATTTTGTGACAAGTGGGCAAGTGGGGTTCATGGGTCCCCCTCCACTTGTATATATGTGTGTTGGAAGACTTGGAGTCTCACAATTATCTTCATCCTTCAAACCCTTTTTCCGTCCTTCTCCTCCCAAGTCTCGAAAAACCATGGCCAAGTGAAGAACAAAAGTTTACTTATCTTTAAAGATCAAGCCCATTTACCAAGTTCTAAGCCAATGTTAATACTCCAAAGAGTGGGTCACGGTTTTGACAAGAAAACTGTCTTGAAACCCTAATCTTATTTATGAACTTTTTAGAAGAAAAACGTGAAAGCAAGATGGTTACAAGCTTGTAGAAGATATGTGGGTGTTGTTGTAACTTGAAGAAGTGGAGCAAAGAGAAAATTGTGAGCCGAAACTTGTGGACTGTTTTGGGCTAAAAATAAGGTAAGATTTATTCTTCCTCTAGAAGTAATTGGAGGTTACATGATGTTATTATTAAGAGATGAACTTGTGTTAAGTAAAATTCAGGATAAGAAGTGCATGTCACTGTTTTGGCATGTTAGCCGAATTGTGGACTGTTTTGTTATTAAGGATTCGTTGGTTATTGTTGTCGTCACTAACTGCATGTTAAAATGAAGGAAAACTTGTTATTGAAAGTTGATATGATTATATAAAAGTGTTGAAATATGAATTAAATTTTAAGGTATTATGGAAAGGGCTTTGGTTTTGGTTGTTGGTCGAAACTGCATGAAACTGTGGGATGTTGTTGTGCTATTTTAGGGACTTTGGTGGAGTTATAATGCTGGAAGTTTAGTTACAATTATGCATGTTTAATGTGGTAATTGCTAACATATGTCCTAAAGGAATAAGGGTATAGGAAGGTGTAGAAAGGCTTCACATTTTACCCTCGTTGTTGCTGGAGTATGGACTATTTTAATGTGGTTTAAGAGGATGAATTTAGAAGTGGGTGTGTAAATCCCCTTTGTTTCTTTCTGGTTGTGCCCTTAATTGGTTCTTGGTTATTGATGTTATTGGCCTTTTTTTTGTAAGGTGGGAATATACGTATAAATATGGAAAGTGTTGCCCGGATTGTTATATGAAAGGAGGGTCATTATGTGGTGTAGTGTATGCTAGTTTTTCATGAAGTTGATAAAAATGTTATTGTTATTATAGGTTGAAGTAC
This sequence comes from Przewalskia tangutica, assembly GCA_029844215.1. Classification (NCBI taxonomy): domain Eukaryota; kingdom Viridiplantae; phylum Streptophyta; class Magnoliopsida; order Solanales; family Solanaceae; genus Przewalskia; species Przewalskia tangutica. The sequence goes on along the minus strand of CM056718.1, from coordinate 133,231,010 downwards.
TACTTGAGACGTAATCTAGTTGTCAAGTTGGTATAGCCTATAAGGTATGTGAACCATCCTTTCTTCTTTTGGCATGTTCTATGTGTGAACTATAATTGTGGTATTGCTTCATAGTTTACTCTACTCTTAGAGGTTAAGGAATATTCATGTTATTGATTCTATGCTAAAATCATGTCTAAATTATTCCTACGTCCTTATTAAGGCATATGAGACAGATGTTGATAAGAGCTTTAGTAAGCATGGGAGCCGAATTGACTCTGCTTACTTAAAGGAATTGTTAAGTATTAAGTGCTGAAACTGGTTTAATAAATAAGTAAGTATGTTATTAATAGACTTGTTAAAACAAGTCATTGCAACGTTAAGTGAAAAAGGTATCGACAAACGATTATTATTAAAATGATTATCACGCCATCTGCATAGAAAGTAAGATATAACCAATTTGTTTTACATTTTCTAGTTCACATCTGATTAGATAAGATTTCATGATGAATTACTAACGAAGCATATAAGAATTAATTAGGCAAATTCGGATCCGTTATCACCAATCAAATACAGGATTATTGGAAATATTTGAGATATGTGAAACTCTTCCTTCTTTCTTCGGTGTGATTTATATGAAAGTAAGTGTACGACATACGTATTTCTATGGGATCTTAGTCCTTAATGATACATGACATGATAGTGCCTTGAGTTTCTAAATGAAAGTTATTGTATTTATTCAATTGAGAATCAAAGTGATTGATTTACTTGAAATAAACGTACGACGAACGTACATGATTTCTACACGGTTTAATTCCTAATGATATGTGTTATGAGAAGGACCTTGGTGTTTTCTAAAATAAAAGGTATGGTAGTGCCTTGGTGTTTTCTAAAATGAAAGATGTGATAGTGCCTTGGTGTTTCCTAAAATGAAAAATATGATAGTGTCTTGTTTTTTCTAAAATGAAAGTTCATTATAAATAAGATTTTATTGAAAGTCAAAGGATGATTTTAAATTTCATATGGTTGCCTATGATAGCTCTTTGTGCACAATCCCTTATACGTTTGTCGTGTCCTTCAATAGAGGGTCGGGAAGTATAAGTATATGATTTCATGGACATGTATCCATGATGCGAGTATAGATACTCATGACAGTATATGATTCCATGAACATGTATGCATGATGCGAGTATAGATACTCATGACAGTATATGATTCCATGGTCATGTATCCATGATGCGAGTATAGATATTCATGAAAATATATGATTCTATGGACATGTATCCATGATGCGAGTATAGATACTCATGACAATATATAATTCCATGGACATGTATCCATGATGCGAGTATAAATACTCATGACAGTTTATGATTCCATGGACATGTATTCATGATGCGAGTATAGATACTCATGACAGTATGTGATTCCGTGTACTTGTATCCATGATGCGAGTATAGATTCTCATGAGAGTGTATTATTCCGTGGACTTACATCCATGATGCGAGTATAGATGTCTATCACCGTATATGATTATATGAACAGACATTCAGGATTTTTGATATGACTCTAATTTTTATAAAGTACAGTGGTACAGTGGTACAGTGATACAAGGTACCATTGGATTTTATTTTATGTGGCACGGTTGGATCTGGTATTTGATTTTTATACTTGTCCCTGTCATCTTTTGGCCAATTATGATCTTATTTACTGTACTTATGTTTACATACTTAGTACCTTGTTATAATAACCCCCTTCTGGGGCTGCGCTCATACCCACAGGTATAGGTACACAGTTTGGTGATCCTCGAGCTTAGGATCCTTGCTCAGCATTTTGGGATAGCTCCATTGTTCTGGAGCCTAGTCATTTGGGTACAGGTCTTCCATTATGATTTATGTATATTTAGGGGTACGCCTGAGCCTTGTCCCGTCATAGTTATTGTATACTCTTTGAGGTCTGTAGTCATGTATGAGTTGGACATGTACAGTTGTAGTTCTCTTAGATATTTCTATGTACAGTGGCGGCCTTGTCGGCTTGCCTGTTTTATATTAAGAGTTTGTTATTACAGTTCAGGGGACATGATCCCTTTGGTATGAGATTATGAGTTTTCTTAAGCTTCCCCTGGTTATATGTGATGTGTGGGTATAAGGGTGTCTAGTTAGGACACCAGTCGCGGCCCATCGGTTCGGGGCGTGACAGAGTGGTATCAGAGCAGTTAGTCCTCAAAATGTCTACAGACCGTTGTAGTAGAGTCTTGGTTATCGGTGTGGTGTGCACCACACCCATAAATATGAGGCTACATTATATTTAGGATTGGTTTTTATTTTTCCTTACTCCAAGATCATGCGATAGAGCTATGTTGTTAGGATGGTCCCTCCCTAACAGATTATTGTGGTTGCAGTTATGCCTCCAGAGAAAGTGACAGCGACCTAGAAGGAAATATATGGACTTTGTATACAGGTTGGTAATATTGTTGTATAGTTAGTGTGATGATGATGCACATTTATACGAACATATTATTTACGGCTATGTGTTTGTTGCCGGAAGTGATTATGGGGTGTCATGAGTTGTTAAGCTTTAGTAATTGCTTGGGAGGTACGTAACAGTTTAATGGATCCACATCAAGGCATACTGGGTGTGCTAATTTGGAATATTCAGGAGGTAATGAGTTGTCTGAGATTGTGATAGACTCTTAAAAGATCATGTTAAATAGACTTAATGACATACCATGTTGTTAGGTTAAGCTGTGTGGTATGCTTAAGTGATATGTATGAATAATAATTGTATGGAGTGAATAGTTTTGTTATGGTTAAGACGACATGATGTTGAGATTATGAGAAGCTACCTTACCCGTATACGGAGAGAGGTAATGTAAGCTTGGGACAGGGAATATTGGAGAATCTTAGAATATTGGATAATCGTTGAGACCTTAGATATACAAGCCTTCTTGAGTGAAATATTCTATGTGTGATCTTGGTTAAAGTACATAATATATGTGAAGTATACTAGTTGTGATGATTCCTTAGGTTGAGTATAAACCCCTTGTGTTTGTTATTGATGTTGATGGGCTGACTGGAAATGGTATTATCGATTTTAAAGGAACTGCAATAGGACCTTATGAATGTGACTTTGTTTAAAAATGAAGTACAATGTGCTAAGGACTATCAGAGGTGGAATGAGACAAGAGGTAGTGGTATGTGAGAAACGGAGAACAATGTTAAATGGGAATATTATGAAAGGGAGATAAGCCATCTTCCTCGCGTAAAGGGCAATATTGTGTATTATTAAGAATTACATGTTTCAAGGTTAGTAAGCTAAGGTATGCTATAGATATTGGACTGGTAAGGTCCTCGACTTCGACTACGTTGTGCAACATGTTACAATTATACATAACCCTTGGATAACAATAGTGTGTTAGGGGTAATTGAGGACGGGAACTATAGAATAATCGAAGAAGGGCTGTAAGAAATATGGAAACAAGGTATAAGTATGAATGGAAAGGTATGATCGAGTATCAAAGTAGAAATATTTGTGTTTAATGATGAGTAGAAGGAAGGATTACGACAAGAACAATAAAGGTGATTAATACATGTGTTACATTGTGTCCCTGTGTGGCATCTTTGTGTTGCTGGATATCAATTGATAGGTATAGTTAACCGGGACTATGCCGAAATGTGTATAGTTTGAGACCTATTATGAACATTCGAGGACGAATGTTTCTAAGGGGGAAGAATGTTACACCCCGTGATTCCAGGGAAACGAAATGAGAACGTAAGTTAGGAGATAAGATTTGAATGTTGAAAGGAAAGTATATTTACATTTTCGATAGGGAAATTTTTTGGATACAATAAATGTGACGACGAGAAGTAGTACTAGTAATCGAATTCTTTCCAATAGAGTGTGGGCAGAAAAGGAGCTCCCGAAGACAAAAGGACGAAAATTGGCATGTCAAGGCGGAAGGCTGCAGCACCGCGGTGCCATTCGGTAGGACCGCGGTGCCCTAACTTCTGAGAGGCTGCAGTACTTCCGGCACCGCGGTGCCAATCTGCAGTACCGCGGTGCCGAGGCGGGAAATTTCCAAGTCTGAGATATTTTGTGACAAGTGGGCAAATTGGGTTCATGGGTCCCCATCCACTTGTATAGATGTGTGTTGGAAGACTTGGAGTCTCACAATTATCTTCATCCTTCAAACCCTTCTCCCTTCCTTCTCCTTCCAAGTCTCGAAAAACCATGGCCAAGTGAAGAATAAAAGTTTACTTATCTTCCAAGATCAAGCCCCTTAACTAAGTTCTAAGCCAAGGTTAATAATCCAAACAGTGAGTCACAATTTTGATAAAAAACTGTCTTGAAACCCTAAGCTTGTTTATGAACTTTTTGAAAGAAAAACGTGAAAGCAAGATGGTTACAAGCTTGTAAAGGATACGTGGGTGTTGTTGTAACTTGAAGAAGTGGAGCAAAGTGAAAATTGTGAGCCAAAACTTATGGACTGTTTTGGGCTAAAAGTAAGGTAAGATTTCTTCTTCTTCTTGAAGTAATTCGAGGTTACATGATGTTATTATTAAGAGATGAACTTGTGTTAAGTAAAATACAGGATAAGAAGTGCATGTCATAGTTTTGGCATGTTAGCCGAATTGTGGACTATTTTGTTATTATGGATTCGTTGGTTATTGTTATTATTGTCGTCAATAACTGCATGTTAAAATGAAGGAAAACTTGTTATTGAAAGTTTATATGGTTATATAAAAGTGTTGAAATATGAATTGAATTTTAAGGTGTTACGGAAAGGGCTTTAGTTTTGGTTGTTGGTCGAAATTGCATGAAACCGCGGGACGTTGTTGTGCTGTTTTAGGGGCTGTTTGGTGGAGTTATAATGCTGGAAGTTTAGTTACAATTATGCATGTTTAAGGTGGTAATTGCTAACGTATGTCCTAAAGGAATAAGGGTATAAGAAGGTGTAGAAAGACTTCACATTTTACCCTCGTTGTTGTTGGAATATGGACTGTTTTGTGGACAGTTTTAATGTGGATTAAGAGGCTGAATTTACATGAGAAGTGGGTGTGTAAATACCCTTTGTTGCTGTCTAGTTGTGCCCTTAATTGGTGCTTGGTTATTGATGTTATTGTCCTTTTTGTAAGGTGGGAATGTACGTTTGAATAGGGGAAGTGCTGCCCGAATTCTTATATGAAAGGAGAGTCATTATGTGGTGTAGTGTATGCTAGTATTCATGAAGTTGATAAAAGTGTTATTGTTATTATAGGTTGAAGTACTACTTGGGACGTATTCTAGTTGTCAAGTTGGTATAGCCTATAAGGTATGTGAACTATCCTTTATTCTTTTGGCATGTTCTATGTGTGAACTATAACTGCGGTATTGATCCAAAATTTACTCTACTCTTAGAGGTTAAATAATATTCATGTTATTGATTCTATGCTAAAATCATGTCTAAATTGTTCCTACGTCCTTATTAAGGTATATGAGACAGATGTTGATAAGAGTTTTAGTAAGCATGAGAGCCGAGTTGACTCTGCTTACTTAAAGGAATTATTAAGTATTAAGTGTTGAAACTGATTTAATAAATAAGTAAGTATGTTATTAATAGACGTGTTAAAACAAGCCATTGCAGCGTTAAGTGAAAAAGATATCGACAAGTGATTATTATTAAAACGATTAGCACGCCATCTGCATAGAAACTAAGATATAACCAATTTGTTTTACATTTTCTAGTTCACAACTGATTAGACAAGATTTCATGATATGAATTACTAACGTCTCATATAAGAATTAATTAGGCAAATTCGGATCCGTTATCACCAATCAAATACAGGATTATTGGAAATATTTGAGGTATGTGAAACTCTTCCTTCTTTCTTCGGCGTGATTTATATGAAAGTAAGTGTATGGTGGACGTACATAGTTCTATGAGATCTTAGTCCTTAATGATACATGAAATGATAGTTCCTTGAGTTTCTAAATGAAAGTTATTCTATTTATTCCATTGAGAATCAAAGTGATTGATTTACTTGAAATAAACGTACGACGGACGTACATGATTTCTACACGGTTTAATTCCTAATGATATGTGTTATGAGAAGGACCTTGGTGTTTTCTAAAATGAAAGGTATGTGTTATACCCCGTAGTTCTGGCCGTGCGTATTAGAGCGCACGAAAGGAGTAAGACTTAAATTTTCGAAAGATAGGTTGACGGATTAATTCGGACGGGTTTTTAGTCAACTTTGGGGCGGGTTATGACCCGGTACATTGAGAGTTCTGTCACGACCCGACCCCGGGCCGCGACTGGTGCCCTACCTGGGCACCCCGTTCAGGTATACATCAGAGAATAGCAGCGGAACATACACAACCTAAACACATGTGTAACTAATAACAACACAGGCTAGCCGATAAGGCCGCCTTCCATAAAATAAACAAAGTCAAAAGTACAACTTTACAACTCGCTTACACCAACCACAAAGGTGAATACGGACTCTAGGAATAACAAGCGTGGCGGGACAGGGCCCGCCATACTCGAATGTACAAAATCTACAACATCGTGGACAAGATCGTATCAAAAGAAAGACAAGCCTCCGAGAATGGAGCTCCGACGTCGATAAGCGATCCTAAGAATGTGGATCGTCACCGCTACCCTTTCCTCGCGGATGTAACGCAGCCCCGAGGAAGGGGTCGAGACACAATATGTACTAAGTATGTAAATCGAAAGTGCTGTAATTACAACATAAGTTTATAAGAAAGTTTAAACATGTATGATAACAAAATTACAAGACAAGGCCTTGCTAACAATGGGAGTACATCAAGAAAATACGTATAACATCACAATAGCGGTCTCCGATCATACCATGGGTAGCGAACCCATAAAAACAGTGGTATAACGTCTTGGGGTGTCTACCTCATTTATACTCTTACCACAAGCGGTGGTATAACGTCTGGGGTTTGCCCTCATTTATACTCTTATCCCGTAAGATAGTAACGCAGTGGTATAACGTCTTGGGGCTTCCTCATTTATACTCTTATCACGAAGAAGGTGGTATAGCGTCTTGGGGTTTGCCTCACCGATACTCTTACCCTACCTCAAACCGGCCACATATACAATAATTAAGCAAGTTAGCAATCCCCCTAACTTCTTATTAGTCTTATTCCTCCACATTCTCATTTTAGTTTACTTAAGGCACTTTCATGTCTTTTATAAAAAAATCCGGGAATTTAACCCAAAGTACTACGTACTTCTATGCTTTTAAAATGACTCATTTCATTATAAAACTTCCAAGATACTAATAGCCGTAGTATCAAGTGACAATTTATTTTCAAGACAAGTCACAATACTTTCAGAAATAAATATGGCTTCTAAATCAAGTGACTCGTGTCTTATAAAACCTTAGGCAATTAATGCCTTAAAATAGAATTTGCCTTCCATTAAATCAAGTCATTTATCTTTCCATAAAGTCAATATAACCAACTCCCCATAAAGTCGTTATATTCACTTTATACCGTAGTCATGTACAATTTCCTATCCAAGGGACTTATACGTTTAAAACGACACAAGTATTACATACTTTAAAATTCTTCAAGTCCCTTATCTTTAACAAGACTTAAGACATCTTTAATATTCTCAAAGAAGTGAGTTAAATCTCCTAACTCACCCGACTTGGCATTTCATAAAACAAGTAAAGGATGTCAAAGTCTTCAGACGTCACCGTACTATATACGCGAAACTAGTCATGCTCAAAGATAGGAAAAGTTCTACATACCTTATCGGGTCAAACCACTTTGCCAAGTACGAAGTCCCGCCCGTACTATGTCAACCTATAATATTCACAATACGTCTATTAAAGCCTTACTTCAAACGTAGAATATTATAAGTGTTAAATCTCTAAATTCTACGGAAAATCGGGCAGCACCTCCTTTGTTTCTACTTACTTTGCCACCTTTTCCAAGGTCGAAATACAATAACCAAACAGCCCCAATTGGCTCACAATCAATATAGCAGGTAGTCCAATACAAATGACTAACTAAACAGCCCCAATTGGCTCACAATTATATATAAGGTAGTCCAATACAAATGACTAACTAAATGACCCAATTGGCTCACAATTATATATAAGGTAGTCCAATACAAATGACTAACTAAACAGCCCCAATTGGCTCACAATTATATATAAGGTAGTCCAATACAAATGACTAACTAAACAGCCCCAATTGGCTCACAATTATATATAAGGTAGTCCAATTTCCATTTCAATCCAAATTTGTAGCATAACATGATATCAAGTCGCATTTGATTATAATAACCATAATCCTTAAGTCAATGACATGCGACGGTTCTAACAACGATTAAATTGTACTTCAACTTAGTCATGGCTTACATTACATTTCGGATTTCCAAGGCTATAATCAATCCATAATCCTTATAACCTCAAGATAACAATTCCATGCTTGCAACATACAAAGCTATCGACAACAATATGAATATACAACCTTGTAACACTTTCAAAGACAAGATTATACCTTCACGAATATGAAACCAACTCCAATCCGAAGTCGCTCCTTAGTAGTTTAGAACCTCTTCAAGACACCTCAATCCGCTTGTTGAGACCCTTAGAACAATACCAACAATTATCCTTCAAAGCTCCAAACAAAACATAGAAAGACCATTAGGTTTTCGTTTGCGACTAACCCGAAAACAATCTTTTTCCAAGATTTTTCTATTGAGATGTGTTCACAATACACCTAAGACCCTTGGTTTAAAGTGTGGAATCAAATGGACAAGAAACGAATTTTTTTTCTTTTTCTAAGTGATGAACCCGAGACCCCCCTCTATGAGTTCTTCAAAATTTTGCAAAAATTTTCTAAGTGTTAAGTCTTCTCTTGCTACTAGTATAATATATAGGGTCATGGAGGGTTAAGATGCATCCAAATGGTTGGCTTGGATATTCTCTTAGCAAAATATCAAGACTTATTGACCATTTGACTTAGTCAAGATTGTCAAGCCACAACTTGCAAGACTTAAGTCATAGAAGACTTATGGTAAATGACCATAATGGCCATGCCATTTCGTCCAAGGCATAGCTAAGGGGGGTGACACGTGTCGCCCTCCCATTCGTCACAACACTTACGTTTTCCGACAATTTCATAATTTCCGATAAATTTTGCAAGTCTCAAATCTTTAACATTTGTGAGTTCTTACTTACGTTCTTAAGACATGTCCTGTAATTACGGGGTGTAACAAGTTCCTAGGTGTTTCAAAGGCCTAGTGCGTAGTTCGTTGAGTCTAGTTTCCAACGCAACCAACCGTTCGTCGATAGGACATCGGAGTAAGAAGATATGAGAGTCACAAGTTCAGTGCGCGGACAGACATAAATGTGTTTCGGATAGAAGCGACAGGGCCGCGGCGCCGGGAGATCTGAAGGGTCGCTGAAGTTTCAGCGCCGCGGCGCCGGAAAATCCTGAGAGGCGCAGGTTTCAGCCGCGTGCCGGCCGCAGGCCGCGCCAGGCGGTTTTGCGTTCGAGTGGGAAATTCTACACTGTTTTGTTTTAAAAGAGATCATGGGTGGGTGACAAGTGTCCCCCCCCCCCCCCATCTGATTTTGCATGCACTACTTATTGACCAAGTCTTGAAGACTTGGTCATTCTTCAAACTCTCACCTCTCTCTAAACTATAAGCTCTCACTTCTCTCTAGAATTCCAAGAGGAATTCAAAGCCTAAAGAAAATCTGAAAAGTTAAGGACAAGAAGGAAGCTTGTGGCTAGCTTGTAGGAGTGATTGTGGTGGTGTTCTTGGAAAAGAGGCTAGCAAAGTTGTTGGAATAATTTTGGCTAAGCTCTAAAGGTAACATTTCTTCTCTTGTAACTAGTTATTTGTGTTGCATGTGAAGGAGGAGGAACTTGTGGTAGTAAATAATGCTCTTAGATTCATTGCATGTAAGAAATGTGGGTTGGATGTGAAAGAATTGGCTAAGAAGATTATATGAGCATGTTGTAGCCTAAGGACTACCTTAAACTTGTTAATTTAATTGTTGTACCTTGTGGGGCAGAATTTTACACACCCAAGTTTAGGTGTGTAATCCCCTTTGATATGGTTGGATTGTTGTGCCTTAAATGTGGCGTTTGGATATTGTATTCGGCCTTGAAAAAGGTGGCAAAGTATGTAGAAACAAAGGAAATGCTGCCCAATTTTCCTTAGGAATTAGTAACTTGAACTTGAAATATTCTATATTGGAATTAGAGGTTAATAAACGTATTATGGTCATTTTAGGTTGACATATTACGTGCGGTATTTTAGACTTAGCAAGTGGATTGACCGAAGAGGTATGTGGAACTTTCCTATCTCTTGAGCATGAGTAGCTGTACCTATGTAGTACGGTAGACGTACAAGATTTGATATCTTTCACTTGTTTTAAAGTATATGATACTTGTTTCATTTTAAAAGTATAAGTCCCTTGGATTTAGGGAAAAATGTATTTGACTAAGGAATAACGCAAATATAATGACTTTATGGGAAGTTGATTATATTAGCTTTTGAAAGGTTAACAAAGAAAGGTTTACCCTAAGTAATACAAGTACGGGTAAAGAATTTGAAACTATGAAAGGTGAATTGATTTTTAGGCATCGATTGCCTAAGGTTTTAAAAAGGAAATGAAGTCACTTGATTTAGAAGCCTACTATATTTCTAAAAGGAAATGTGACTTGTCTTGAAAAGAAATCGTAACTTGATACTATGGTGATTAGTATCTTGGATTTTTTCTATAAAAAAGAGTTATTTCTTAAAAGGTTAGAAGTACATGGTACTTGGGTTGAATTCCCGGATTTTCTATTAAAAGATATGTTAGTGCCTTCGGTATACTAAAATGAGAGGATATATTAATAATGTTAATAAGAAGTTAGGGGATTTCTTAACTTGCTTATGTTATGATAAGCCGGTAGCGCTTATGTTATGATGTGATAAGCCGGTAGTGCTTATGTTATGTATGATAGCCGGTTGTGTTAGGTGATATGTTCTTACGGGGTAGACCCCGGGTTATTCTTGTTATTTCCTTTTGACATACTGACACGATGGATGGTCCACGGGTATGCGTTCATTAGGATGGTTCACTGCTTATTCTTGTTAATTCCTGTTGGCATACTGACACGATGGATGGTCCACGGGTATGCATATTCTTGTTATTTCCTTTAGACATACTGACACGATGGATGGTCCACGGGTATGCGTCCATTAGGATGATTTACTACTTATTCCATGGATTTTCTACCCATGATGCGAGTGCCGAGATTGTACTCATGCGGGTCCACAGGATCCATGCGGGTAAAATAGTCCCATGCGAGTGCGGCGATAGTACTCATGCGGGTCCACAGGATCCATACGGGTGAAATAGTCCCATGCGAGGCGGATGGCCTTATGCGGGTCCACAAGACCCATGCGGGTGAAATAGTCCCAGGAGTAGGATTGCTTAATGATACTACGGGCGAGAGACCCTGTTTTGATCATGAGCCTCCTATTTTTATGCAGTAAGATTTATACTTGTTACTCTCATTATTAGTAAGGCACAGTGCAAGGTAAATTGATTTTCGTCTATGACTTTAGCTTATTTTGACTTATGATATTATTACAAGTATTTTCCAATTTTACATACTTGGTACATATTGTGTACTGACCCCCTTCCTCGGGGGCTGCGTTCATGCCGCAGGTAAGGGTAAGCAGGTGGTGGATCCTCATTCCTAGAATCTTTGCTCAGGTGTCAGAAGCTCCATTACTCCGGAGGCTTGACTTGATTTTTGGTACGGTTCTCCCTGACGTTGTAGGTTTTGTGTACATTCAGGGGTATGACGGGGCCCTGTCCCGTCATGATTGTTACAAACTCTTAGAGGCCTGTAGTCCGGTTATTAATTGTGTTATTAAGGATGTAACTGTTCAGTTCTGTTTTATTTATGTTACGAGAAGGTAGCCATTTTTGGGTTAGCCTAATTTATCTTATATGGTTCTTGTTTGTGAGGTTATTTCCGCTGGTTTTCTCTGATGTTGTGTCACAAGGGTGCCCGGGGTAAGGCACCAGTCACGGATCCGAGGTTGGGTCATGACAAAGTGGTATCAAAGCAGTTAATCCTCGGAAAGGGTCTACAGGCCGTATCTAGTAGAGTCTTGATTATCGGTGTGTTGTGCACCACATCTATAATCAGGAGGCTGCAGGATATTTAGGATTGGTTTCAATTCTTCACTCTAAGATCGTGCAATAGAGCTGTGTTATAGGTTGAACTCCCTCTGACATATTTTCCTGTATCAGTTATGCCTCCACGCAAGGCAACCGCGGCCCAGAAGGGCAAGGCAGCAGAGGGAACTACTAGTAGGACACCGAGGGTTACCAGGGCACAGGCCCAGTCTTTACCAGAGGAGATGTTTCGGACGGCGAGTTCCGCGACGTCGCCACTCCCAGCAGAGTTTGGGGCAGCAGCAGCGGCTACTGAGACCGCGGTACATGAGCCTCCAGTTACACAGTCTGGAGCGGAAGATATGGGCTACAAGGAGATGGCCTAGTTATTAGCCAGGATCGTGGCTAGACAGGAGGATAGACGGGAGGGAGCAGTTCCAGTTGTGCCCGTAGCTCCCCACAGAGCTGATAGCTTGAGACTGCGGGACTTTTTGAGTTGCAGTCCACCAGAGTTCTACGGGTCGAGACCTGAGGATGACCCTCAGGAGTTTATTCGACAGTTACAGCGGATCATGAAAGTGATCAGGGCTTCAGAGACAGAGTCGGTATTGTTGGGCTCCCACCGGCTGCGGGATACTGCGGTTGACTGGTATGATTCATGGGAACTATCCCGGGGGGAGCATGCGCTTCCAGCTATTTGGGACGAGTTCTCAGAGGCGTTTCTTGGCCATTTCTTGCCTCCGCAGATGAGGAGGGCTCGGGCCGACAGATTTTTGACACTGAGGCAGAATGGGCGGACAGTTCGGGAGTACAATGTAGAGTTTGACTCATTGGCTCGGTATGTACCCGCTTTGGTAACAGACATGGAGGACAGGGTGCACCGCTATGTCACTAGGCTCGATGATTACGTAGCAGAGAGTTGCACGGGAGTAGCTCTTCAGCCGGGCATGGACATTGCCCGTATGCAGGCTTATGCACTTGGGTGTGAGGAGCGTAGAGGTCGACGGAATAACCAAGATCAGCAGAAGAGGGCCAAGACAGCAGGGTCCTTTGGTAACTTTCGAGGCGGACAGCCTCAGCAGCAGGCTAGTTATGCCCCTCCGCCAGTTCAGAGTGGTTCTCCACAGTCTTCAGGACGTTCGGGATATTCAGGGGCAGGTCAGGGCTCCAAGGTTTCAGGTTCTCGGGGAAGTGGGGGTGCTAGCCGGATGGGGCCACCCCTACCTCGTTGCGGCCGTTGTGGTAGGCTCCATGGTGGGGAGTGTCGTGCTGGGTTGGGAGTTTGTTTTACATGCGGCCAGCAGGGCCATTTTGCGAGGAATTGTCCGACCAGAGATAGCACGGATGAAGAGATTCAGCCTTCGGGATCAGTGGCTGGTTCATCGCCTTCTTTTGCTATGCGCCGTGCAGGGCATGATCATGATTAGAACGACAAGGGGAAAGTAAAACACTAGTTACAGGTATATCCTTGACTCTCTAAAGATTAGTAGGTGTGATAAGATGGTTACATGTTAAGTATTATGTGCGGGTAATTTTATGTACATTGTGACTTAGAATGCCTGGCTTGTAGAAGGGGTAAGTTTGGGGACATGGAAGTTGTGAGCCTTAGGATTTTGATAACCGTGGGAACCTTAGCTACAGGGCCATCGTGAGTGGAAGATTTTACGGGTGATCTTTTTCGAGGAACATAGTATACGTGGGGTATACGTGGGTAGTAAGTCCATGAGTGGTGTGAGATGATGATAGGTAGCTAAGATAGGGAAACCACTAGGTTTTTGTGACTTGAATAGTGAGATTGTCTCGGATCGGGAACAAGAGTGTGGTACGTATGCTGGGAAGAGTCGAGTGTGTAAGGAGGATACGACAGGTTGAAGAAGAAGCCAACATGTGTTGAGAAGATGGAAGTGATCTTTTGTGAGGAGAATACCCTTAGACCGCGGATAGGGACTAATAAGTTGTTATACGTGTTAGAGGTAATTCCTCGTAGGCAGGGAGGTAAGCTTCTGCGTGGTTAGTATACTAGGGCCATATGTGGCATAATTGGTTTTATAGGTATAGTAGTGAAGACTACACCGGCACATGCGTTCTGGAGACGTAGAAGGAACATTCGTGACAAATGTTTCTAAGGGGGGAGAATGTTATACCCCGTAGTTCTGGCCGTGCGTATTAGAGCGCACGAAAGGAGTAAGACTTAAATTTTCGAAAGATAGGTTGACGGATTAATTCGGACGGGTTTTTAGTCAACTTTGGGGCGGGTTATGACTCGGTACATTGAGAGTTCCTAGGTGTTTCAAAGGCCTAATACGTAGTTCGTTGAGTCTAGTTTCCAACGCAACCAACCGTTCGTCGATAGGACATCTGAGTAAGAAGATATGGGAGTCACAAGTTCAGTGCGCGGACGGACATAAATGTGTTTCGGACAGAAGCGACAGGGCCGCGGCGCCGGATGCAGGGCCGCGGCGCCGGAAGATCTGAAGGGTCGCTGAAGTTTCAGCGCCGCGGCGCCGGGAATTAGGGCCGCGGTGCCGGAAAATCCTGAGAGGCGGCAGAAGTTTCAACGCCGCGGCGGGTTTTGCGAAGCTGAGTGGGAAATTTTGCACTGTTTTGTTTTAAAAGAGGTCATGGGTGGGTGACAAGTGTCCCCCCCCCCCCATCTGATTTTGCATGCACTACTTATTGACCAAGTCTTGAAGACTTGGTCATTCTTCAAACTCTCACCTCTCTCTAAACTAAAAGCTCTCACTTCTCTCTAGAATTCCAAGAGGAATTCAAAGCCTAAAGAAAATCTGAAAAGTTAAGGACAAGAAGGAAGCTTGTGGCTAGCTTGTAGGAGTGATTGTGGTGGTGTTCTTGGAAAAGAGGCTAGCAAAGTTGTTGGAATAATTTTGGCTAAGCTCTAAAGGTAACATTTCTTCTCTTGTAGCTAGTTATTTGTGTTGCATGTGAAGGAGGAGGAACTTGTGGTAGTAAATAATGCTCTTAGATTCATTGCATGTAAGAAATGTGGGTTGGATGTGAAAGAATTGGCTAAGAAGATTATATGAGCATGTTGTAGCCTAAGGACTACCTTAAACTTGTTAATTTAATTGTTGTACCTTGTGGGGCAGAATTTTACACACCCAAGTTTAGGTGTGTAATCCCCTTTGATATGGATGGATTGTTGGGCCTTAAATGTGGCGTTTGGATATTGTATCCGGCCTTGAAAAAGGTGGCAAAGTATGTAGAAACAAATGAAATGCTGCCCAATTTTCCTTAGGAATTAGTAACTTGAACTTGAAATATTCTATATTGGAATTAGAGGTTAATAAACGTATTATGATCATTTTAGGTTGACATATTACGTGCGGTATTTTGGACTTAGCAAGTGGATTGACCGAAGAGGTATGTGGAACTTTCCTATCTCTTGAGCATGAGTAGTTGTACCTATGTAGTACGATAGACGTACAAGATTTGATATCTTTCACTTGTTTTAAAGTATATGATACTTGTTTCATTTTAAAAGTATAAGTCCCTTGGATTTAGGGAAAAATGTATTTGACTAAGGAATAACGCAAATATAATGACTTTATGGGAAGTTGATTATATTAGCTTTTGAAAGGTTAACAAAGAAAGGTTTACCCTAAGTAATACAAGTACAGGTAAAGAATTTGAAACTATGGAAGGTGAATTGATTTTTAGGCATCGATTGCCTAAGGTTTTAAAAAGGAAATGAAGTCACTTGATTTAGAAGTCTACTATATTTCTAAAAGGAAATGTGACTTGTCTTGAAAAGAAATCGTAACTTGATACTATGGTGATTAGTATCTTGGAATTTTTCTATAAAAAGGAGTTATTTCTTAAAAGGTTAGAAGTACATGGTACTTGGGTTGAATTCCCGGATTTTCTATTAAAAGACATGTTAGTGCCTTCGGTATACTAAAATGAGAAGATATATTAATAATGTTAATAAAAAGTTAGGGGATTTCTTAACTTGCTTATGTTATGATAAGCCGGTAGCGCTTATGTTATGATGTGATAAGCCGGTAGTGCTTATGTTATGTATGATAGCCGGTTGTGTTAGGTGATATGTTCTTACGGGGTAGACCCCGGGTTATTCTTGTTATTTCCTTTTGACATACTGACACGATGGATGGTCCACGGGTATGTGTTCATTAGGATGGTTCACTGCTTATTCTTGTTAATTCCTGTTGGCATACTGATACGATGGATGGTCCACGGGTATGCGTATTCTTGTTATTTCCTTTGGACATACTGACACGATGGATGGTCCACGGGTATGCGTCCATTAGGATGGTTTACTACTTATTCCATGGATTTTCTACCCTTGATGCGAGTGCGGCGATTGTACTCACGCGTCCGCGGGATCCATGCGGGTGAAATAGTCCCATGCGAGTGCGGCGATTGTACTCATGCGGGTCCACAGGATCCATGCGGGTGAAATAGTCCCATGCGGGTGAAATAGTCCCATGCGAGGCGGATGGCCTTATGCGGGTCCACAGGACCCATGCGGGTGAAATAGTCCCAGGAGTAGGATTGCTTAATGATACTACGGGCGAGAGACCCTGTTTTGATCATGAGCCTCCTATTTTTATGTAGTAAGATTTATACTTGTTACTCTCATTATTAGTAAGGCACAGTGCAAGGTAAATTGATTTTCGTCTATGACTTCAGCTTATTTTGACTTATGATATTATTACAAGTATTTTCCAGTTTTACATATTTGGTACATATGGTGTACTGACCCCCTTCCTCGGGGGTTGCGTTCATGCCGCAGGTAAGGGTAAGCAGGTGGTGGATCCTCATTCCTAGGATCTTTGCTCAGGTGTCAGAAGCTCCATTACTCCGGAGGCTTGACTTGATTTTTGGTACGGTTCTCCCTGACATTGTAGGTTTTGTGTACATTCAGGGGTATGACGGGGCCCTGTCCCGTCATGATTGTTACAAACTCTTAGAGGCCTGTAGTCCGGTTATTAATTGAGTTATTAAGGATGTAATTGTTCAGTTGTGTTTTATTTATGTTACGAGAAGGTAGCCATTTTTGGGTTAGCCTATTTTATCTTATATGGTTCTTGTTTGTGAGGTTATTTCCGCTGGTTTTCTCTGATGTTGTGTCACAAGGGTGCCCGGGGTAAGGCACCAGTCACGGATCCGAGGTCGGGTCGTGACAGTATGGTAGTGCCTTGGTGTTTTCTAAAATGAAAGATGTGATAGTGCCTTGGTTTTTCCTAAAATGAAAGATATGATAGTGCCTTGGTTTTCTAAAATTAAAGTTCATTATAAATAAGATTTTATTGAAAGTCAAAGGTTGATTTTAAATTTCATATGGTTGCCTATGATAGCTCTTTGTGCACAATCTCTTATACGTTCACCGTGTCCTTCAATAGAGGGCCGGGAAGTATAAGTATGTGATTCAATGGACATGTATCCATGATGCGAGTATAGATAATCATGACAATATATGATTCCATGAACATGTATCCATGATGCGAGTATAGATACTCATAACAGTATATGATTCCATGGACATGTACCATGATGCGAGTATAGATATTCATGACAGTATATGATTCCATGGACATGTATCCATAATGCGAGTATAGATACTCATGACAATATATAATTCCATGGACATGTATCCATGATGCGAGTATAGATACTCATGACAGTATATGATTCCATGGAAATATATGCATGATGCGAGTATAGATACTCATGACAGTATGTGATTCCGTGGACTTGTATCCATGATGCGAGTATAGATTTCCACGAGAGTGTATTATTCCGTGGACTTACATCCATGATGTGAGTATAGATGCCTATTACATTATATGATTATATGAACAGACATTCAGGATTTTTGATATGACTCTAATTTTTATAAAGTACAGTGGTACAATGATACAAGGTACCGTTGGCTCTTATTTTATGTGGCACGGTTGGATCTGGTATTTGATTTTCATACTTGTCTCTATCATCTTTTGGCCAATTATGATTACATACTTAGTACCTTGTTGTACTTACTTCCTTCGGGGGGCTGCGCTCATGCCCGCAGTTATAGATACACAGTTTGGTGATCCTCGAGCTTAGGATCCTTGCTCAGCATTTTGGGATAGCTCCATTATTTTGGAGCCTAGTCATTTTGGTACAGGTCTTCCATTACGACTTATGTATATTCAAGGGTACGGTGGGGCCTTGTCCCATCATAGTTAATGTATACTCTTAGAGGTCTGTAGTCATGTGTGGGTTGGACATGTACAGTTGTAGTTCGCTTGGATATTTCTATGTATAGTGGCGGCCTTGTCGGCTTGCCTGTTTTATATTAAGAGCTTGTTATTACAGTTCAGGGGACAGGATCCCTTTGGTATGAGATTATGAGTTTTCTTAAACTTCCGCTGGTTATATGTGATGTGTGGGTATAAGGATGTCCAGGTAGGACATCAGTCGCGGCCCGTCAGTTTGGGGCGTGACATCAGTGTTAGTATGTAGAAATGTTGGGCTCTTTTCTGAGTTTCCCTTATAGTCCTTGAAATGTTTACATTTTGGTCCTGGAAGTTCAAATGAAACAGAAACAATGAATCTGAAAACAGAAACGTTGACTCTGAAGTTAGAAAGCCAATAGTTGGAAAACCAACAGTCTGAAATTGGGTGTCATATTGGAACAAAGTTCATTATGAAGGATATGGGTATCACAAACGTTAAGACGTCTAAACAGACTGTCTAGTTTCAAACTCATATGTGTTGTAGATTGGCAGTCACGTTGAAGTCACCAATGGATATAAGTCATAAAATTTACTAGAATCATGATGCACCCATATACCAAGAGAGATATGCGCAGGTCTCAAGTAGTTCAAAGTACACTACATACTACAATCGACCTGATATCGCTTGCCAAATCAACCAGTTGAACCAGGTTCACTTGTGATCTTGGAAACAAACACTGGATGTCACTAAGATATATATGACGATATCTAAGATGTTTACTAATCTATAGATTATGGTATTCCGGATTTTCGACAGTTCTGGGAGAACACAGCGATGCAAACTGGACATCGAATATGAAGAACGCCATAGCCACAAGAGAATGTGTATGGTGTATCTTATAAAAATCCTCTAAGCAAACTTGCATAGGCCGATTCGTAAGGGAATCAGAGTCTTTCTCTTTATACAAAGCGTGAAAAGAAGTTGAGTAACTTCACTACATCTTAGAGGAAGTCCCTTATCGGGAGAAACCCGTGCCTTCGACAGTTACACATTGTGGCTAGCCAGTCGGCTTCTGGAAGGGCACGGATGACAGCGTCTCGACCTATTCGTCATAGACATAAGACTGTTAGGCAGTTGACCACCATGTGTATCATCTCCATCGATTACGTAAAGTCAAAGGAGAATATAAATGACCCACTAACTAAGGGTCTATCCAAAGATCATTGTACTGCCTGTCTAGGGGAATGTGCTGAAAACCCAATACATACGAAACTTTGCGGTGATAACCCAACCATACTAACTGGAGATCCCAAGAATTTGGTTCAATGGGAAAACTAAGTTGTAAAGGTTTAGTTAAGCGCTTCGGCGAAAGAAAGAGCACTTCGGATTATAATTTCTACAAGAAAATATATATCCAAAGCCATTTCCGTGATAGACTTTAAAGTCCTAACTGCATAGTGGGTACATGTTAAATGTATAAACCTTTTAATCAACAACATTTGAGGTTAAGGTTTGAGACACTTTTAATGATTCCTAACACTCGTGGAGTGGGCTACTGCAGGGTACTTTGTTGGAGATCACCTATTTAAGTGTGAGGACAGGCCTCCTCAATCGTAAGCACTTAATAATTCAACTGTGTCCACAACCACAATGAACAGAGCAATAAGAAGAAACAAGAGATTGAAAGGTTATTGTGTCTTTATCATTGTCTTGACATACACTAAACACTGACGGTTCAAGACATCACATTCACCGCGTAGTAAGTATGTCTGATGGTATTTGACTAGGGAAGGTTCAAGGTTGTAGGCTACCTATTCTGATGCAATATACTTCTGCTGATAGATTGCTAATGGTTGGCACCTCGTGTGCACCAACACCTCTTTCTTTCAAGAGGGGATTGTTGGAATTTACCTAGTGGGATTGAGTTTATCTCATCCTTAATGACTTGAACACATGGGGCCCCGCATGTCGAAAATATTATTTTCATACACATGCATACGTCGTACAACATCTCGCTAAATTTCAAGTAGTGAAAGAGATGTTGGTACATATGTTAAGTGATCTTAAGGCATGTAAGGATGGACAATTATTTGGCCAAATTAATTAGTCTCACACGACGATATGAAAAAAGAAGAAATATGCAAAATATGAAAATTAAGGAAGAGCCACAACGCCACCAGATTAGGGCCGCTGCGCTACGCGTACAGTGAACTCAAAATAAAGAATTTTCTGAAAGTATGAATTCAGAATTCAAAGGATTTTATGAAACTGTGAATTCAGAATTCAAAGGATTTTCTGAAAGTGTGAACTCATTTAGAGGCCATGAATTTGTCAACCTTTGGCATATTCTAGAAACCCTTTGAAATGTTCAATACATGCCCATTTAGTGCATTCACATAGCAAGTGAATGGTCATGTTTGCACTATAAATAGAAGCCTCAAATCACTCTGGAAACATAATCCAAATCTGGAAAAATACTTGAGTGCTTCTTCTTCTAGCAATCTTGAGTTATTACTTCTTCTAAGGATTCACAAGTGTTGGCTTGTACTTGTGAAAGGTATTGTTTTTTTATCTTGGGAGGCTATTACCCACTATCCGTAAGCCAATATAAACGGGAGTAATTTTACCTTAAAGAGAGAGTGTCATCACTTGACTCAGCAAACGTTGTTAACATTATTTGATCTATCCTTTTTCAGTTCACCCCTATTCATACACAAAATTCCAACAATTTCATCCACATCGAACAAAATAAGTTATACTTACCAAAAGATTATTATTTAAAACTTTGACTTGGCTGATATTTGATTAAAAAATCATACTGGCAGATGCTTTTGAGTCCCAATCAATGTGGCCAAGTTGAAAAGAATGAAGATGATTTCATATTAGTGAAGGAGATACTAGTAGTTGTCAATTGAGCATCAGAATTTCAGTGTTGTATCCACATGAAATTGTGTGATCAGTCACACAAAAAAAACTAACTCAATGGTTATATTAAGTACATTAAATAGGTAAGTCATGTGGCACAGAAGAATTTGGCATATATCACCAGTGCAAATGTAAAGAAATTTTTGGGGTTAAGTTAGGCCCAAGATCCATTATTTACATGATATAAGAGTCAAATTCATTCTAATTCGTTGCCTATTGATGTTGGGCCCCAAAATTATATTGTCCACGCTCTAGTTAATGAGGTCTGGGCGTGCGGGAGAGTATTAAGAGTCCCACATCGAATATGGAATGAGAACATGGACTCCTTATATAAACTTGGATAATCTTCATCCTACAAGCTAGCTTTTGGGGTTGAGTTAGACCCAAGATCCATTTTTTACAACAAAGACGTCATTCCTTCTGGATATCTCAGTCCAAGAAGAAAACAATATCTAAACTGGAATAAACCAGCAGATGTGTCATAAGAGCTTGGACTCTCTTGATCTAGATATAGCTTATCATTAACCTGAAAATTGAGACAAATTTAATGGTCAAAAGAATGGTTCACAAGAAAATGGGATAATTGCAGGTTTCCATCCTTGTGTTTTTTCTGTGTTAGTGTGTGTGTGTTTGGGTGGAGGGGGGTGAACCGCATATGCCATATCTATATGCATAAGTGATTTGACATAAATATTTTAATCGACAATACCCATGACCGCCCATTTATTCCAATGGTAGCAACCATACTTCATGCGATTTCAACTTCTATAAAGTCCCAACTTTTCTAAATTGGCGGAGACATCTTTACTCATGGTCAAAGTGCATGTGTTTTTGTAAAATGGAGATTCATGGGAAACTCAAGAGAATAGACATATTTGCACTTGACAAAATATGAAGGTGCATCTGCCAGCCATGCTTGCACTTGAGAGCCTCAAATAGCAAAGCAATCCTCAAATGTCTTCTTTTTTTGCCCTTCCATTTTCTCTTTCCTTCTGATTTTTTTTTTGACAAGGTAAGGTTTCTCTTTCCCTTCTGATGTTTCATTTTCATGCTGTGATTAAACCAAAGTAGATTTGAACATTTATCTTTACTTTCGAGTATTATAACAGTTAAATAGATTTACTAGAGCTTCTCGTGACCTAAACAACAACACCTAAATCCCAAACAATTTGGGATAGGCTATATGAATCCTCACTTTTTGATAGGCTCAACTCATGTCATCAATAATCTTTACTGTTTTTCATTTCTGTGTGCAACATGGCAATAGCTAATTGTACATAAGCCATGACTGACTTTTTGAGTTCACTACATGATCTGTAATGAGACTTTCCTCTATAAATACTTTGCAGCAACAAAAAAACTAAGTGTAATTCCATAAGTGGGGTCTGGGGAAGGTAAAATGTACGCAAATCTACCTTTGGAAGGTAGAAAGGCACTATAAATACTTTGCAGCAGTTTGTTGTATACAATTTTATTGTTGTATACAGTTTGATTTATACAATACCTTTTACCAATTAACAAAATAGTAATTAGAATAATTGATAAAACTCGTGATATACATAGTTTGTATACCATGTATATCACAGTTTAACAAGGCAATTTCCCTTATGTGAAACTATGGTATACACGGTATACAAGCCCGTGTATATCACAGTTTTTGGTAAGAATTATTTAGTGTAAATATTGTATTAAATTAGCATTGTACACTTACCATAATTATAAAATTCTTGTACAACTAGAATAGGATTTTGGAAGTAGAATAGGAATATGATTTTCATATTATGGAAAATTGTAAATTGTATATATACGCTTTCATTAATGAAAATAATCAAGGGATTATTTCTTTCATAGTATCAGAAGTCTAGGTCTAAAATTCTCTCCCAAATTTCCATCCACTTGCATCGATTTCCGAGCCTCTCTTCTCGGTTATCGTGCCCGACGGTGCCTTCTCTCTTCCCAAATTTTTCTTCCAAATCCCTACATCACGTCTTGCGTTGCTATTATGGCTAAAAAAATATTTCACCATGCCCTTACTGTTTCTAACATCAAGAATCATATCCCTATCATTCTTGAAATAGTAAACCTCCAATACACGACGTGGGCGAACTGTTCAAAGTTCACGCACACTCGCATCAAGTCCTCCATCACATAATCCCCGCGGATCCTGAGGATACGGAGGTGCCTAAACCCGAGGATGATCCTAAGTTATGGATGACTCTTGATGCTATCGTTCTTCAATGGATTTATTCCACTATCTCTACCGACCTGTTGCAAATGATTATTGAACCAGACGTTACGACTTTGGCTTTTTAGAATAGAATTCATGATATATTCCAAGACAATCGAAATTCTCACGTTGTTACCCTTGAGCAGGAATTCTCCCACGTCAACATGGAAGATTTCCTAACCGTTTCAGCTTATTGCAAAAGGTTGAAAGAATTGATGGACCAACTCTGTAACGTTGGCGCGCCCATTATAAATGATCGTCTTGTCCTTCATATGGTTGTATGCCCTTATGAGGCCTATAATGGCGTTGGCACGCTTCTTCGTTAGAGCAGTACTCTTCCGCAGTTCTATCAGGCTCGTTCCATGCTCACACTCGAAGAAGTTGGCTTGGCTAAGAAGGCGGCGGCCACTGGACTCCTTCTATCGCAATAATGACCACGTCTGAATACTCTCCCTCCATATCCAACAATTTTGGCCAACACCGCAACAACGGTGGTGGCAAGAAGGGTCAGAATCGCAAGGTAAAATCCATGGTGGAAATAATAGGGGTGTTAACCGGGCCAATAGCAATGGGCCCTAGGGCAGTGGGCCATAACCCACCTGGTCGTAGCTTTGGGCTCAGTGGCCGTGAAACTGGGCCAGTGGGCTTGGGTCCAACAACCCCTATTATCAGCTATATACCAACCCGCCAAACTGGGCCCAGTTTAATCCGACAAGTAGGCCTAATTTTTATAGCCCACAGTGGCAACCGAGAGACAGCCTTGGGCCTGGGCAGCAAGCCCGCGTGCTTGGGCCTCGGCCTCACTAGGCCTACTAGGCTACGGCCACACCCATACCGATATTGAATCCATAATGCACACATTTGGATTAAATCCCCCGAACGCAAATTAGTACATGTACATCGGAGCCACTACTCACATGACGTCCGATCAAGGTGCTCTCTCGTCTTATTCCAATTTGAGCAACAGTCGTGGCATAATTATTGGTAATGACAACTCAATTACGATTCATGGTTACGGTCATAAAACTTTGTCTCCTCCACAACCACCTCTTGTCTTGAAAACACCCTTCATGCCCCTAACTTGATTAAAATTTGGTGTCTGTTCGTAAATTCACCACTGATAATTGAGTTCTGTTGATTTTGATCCTTTTGGTTTATCTGTGAAGGATTTTAATATGGGGATTCCTCTCATGATATGTGATAGTAGGGGAGATCTTTGTCCTATCACACCAACATCCAGTCTCTCGAGTCAAGCCTTGTTATCTACTTTTGTAGCTCTAACTCCTTCCTTATGGCATGCGTGTTTGGGTCACTTCGTCCATTATTTCTTCTTTACATAAAAATAATTTTATTTCTTGTAAGAGTATGCATAGTACTTCAATGTGTCATTCATGTCCTTTAGGAAAACATGTTAGATTATCATTTGTAGCCTCTACTTCTCATACTTTAATATCGTTTGATATTATTAATAGTGATTTATGGACATCTCCCGTTTTAAGTTATGTGGACCATCGTTAATATATTCCATTTTTGGATGATTATTCTAATTTTTATGGACCTTTCCGTTAGCAAAAAAATCACACGTTTTTTCACCTTAAAATTTAGAGTATTCGTCTGCACCCAATTCGAACGAAAAATAAAAAATATACAATGTGATAATGGCAAAGAATATGATAATGGGGTGTTTTAGGATTTTTGTGACACTAATGACATAGTTTTTCATTTCTCTTGTCCTCATACTTCCTCGCAAAATGGGAAAGCCGAATGAAAAATTTGTACCATTAATAATATTGTTCGCACTTTAATGGTCCATGTTTCCGTACCCCTTCCTTTTGGCATCATGCTCTAAAATGGGTACTTATCTTCTTAACATACTTTCTACCAAAGGTTTAATTCCTCCCATCTTCATCTCTTATATAATAAGACTCATTCATATTCACATCTTAGGGTCTTTGGATGCTTATGTTATCCACTCTTTCCGTCAACTAAATTAACAAACTTCAAACCCGTTCACTCATTGCGTGTTTTTTAGTTATCCATCTAATCATTGTGGTTTCAAGTGTTTTGATTTATCGTCTAATAAAATTATCATTAGTCGCCATATTATTTTCGATGAAACTCAATTTTCGTTTGCAAAAGTAAGTAGTCCCGGGCCTAGTTTGTATAATCTTTTAGATGATGATGTCTCCGCGTATATTATCCACCATTTATCAGACTTATTCCGCACCCAAACTCCACCAGCGGGTCCACTTCCTGCTGGACCTACAGTTCCGCCACCTTCTGCCCCAGTTTCGGCTATTGGGCTAGTTGCCCAGCCCAATACCAACATTGATCCAGTACATGTTCTTGTGTCTGTCCCAGCTAATGCCTCTAATATTTGGTCGGGCCTGCCCACTGGCCGACCCGTCCCCCATCCGATTTCTTCTCAAAATCCACCCAATTCTCCCCGAGTCATAGATCAGTCACTCGTAGTCAACGTGGTATTTTTAAATCGAAATGATATTTTAATTTAAATTTTAATGTCTCTAAATCCCCTCTACCACGTAACTCCGTGTCTGCCTTAAACGTTCCGAAATGATCTAATGGTTTCTAACAACGCCAACACATTAAAATTGTGCACTACACGTAAAATGCACTACAGAGGATCCCTATACACATATCCCATGCTAATTAGTTATATCCCTTTTTATTTGTCTCTCACTTAATTACACTTATCCAATAACTAATTCCTTCTTTCTCACTCAATCTCAACAATTAATCAATTGCCAAATAAATAATATCTTGATCTCAATTCATAATAATCATTTCCTATACTCAATATCATAATCACGTGATATAATACTAGTTCATAACTTCGCACACAAAATATATATATCCAATCATCCTTGTCACACTTGTTTTTTTTAAAGTCCTAAATCATTTTGGGACTTCATATTTTTATATACTAAACACTTTATTTGCGTATGTGAATATGACATAATCCTCCAAGGCTCGGGTCTACTTGCATACGTCTGGCCGCTCAACCACCATCTGAAAGTACGGGGTGTTACACAAGGGCTGATGCATATATACTGTCTTCTTAAGATCACCGTGTAAGAAAGCATTCTTCACATCCAACTGATGAATGGGTCATGCTTTTGAGAGAGCCAAACTGAGAACAATGCGAATGATAACCGGTTTGACCACTGGACTAAACGTCTTACCATAATCCACTCCAACTTGTTGAGTTTTCCATCACCTACAAGACGAGCCTTATGCCTCTCAAAAGAACCGTCATAATTTTCTTTATGAGTAAAAATCCACATATACTGAATAATATCAACACTAGATGGACGGGGTACTAACTCCCACATCTTATTTTCAATAAGATCATTATATTTGTCGGTCATAGCCAATTTTCAATTCGGGTCATGTAGTGAAGACACAGGGTTACGTGGTAGTTGGGATTTAGAGACATTAGAATTGAGATTAAAATGTTGTTTTGGTTTAAAAATACCTCTTTGACTACAAGTAACGGGCCCTTGACTCAAAGTAGAGTTGGGGATTTTGGGCAATGTGTGGGACAATGACGGAATGGCCGGCAGGTATCGGGTCTGCTGACCCAATAACTGAAACAGGGCGAAAACCCATACTTGAGTAGGGTAAGCTGTAGAATTCAAGTATCTGCAGTGAGGAGGGTAGGGGTGAGAATAGAAGTTTTAAATAGTGGGTTTAGTAAAGGTTATTTAACTCTCTACCCATTTCCATAGGGCATAACAATCTGTCATTGCTATCACCCACAACCAATCTGGTCACATAAGTCATTTCACAAAAACTTCTTTGTACTAGCTCACTCTCTAATTTGCCAAAATGATAGCTATAGAACATTTTACCACCTAAAATAATACGATAACTAATACTACAAACTTTCGTAGAACCTAACATTCTTTCCTATATACCTACAACACTACCAGGGTGAAATATCAAGAATTCAAATCAACTCACTCATGAGGTTGTTTCTCAAACATAAAGAGTTAAAAAACATAGAGGTTGTGAAATTGTATCGAGAGACGGATTCAGAATTTGATGATTATGGGTGCCATCATTACTAAATAACAACGTTTTTCCAAGGGACAAAATTTACTGTCAGTTTACTATTTCGATGAGGTAATTAATGGACACTGTTGGGTCCCGAGGAGTTATGAAACAGTAAATAAAATATATAAACTAAATCAAACTTGAATGCCAATTCTATTTCCGAATGTTAGGAATAATATCGTCTAACAACGGTAACGACACAGTAGTAAAACAGAAAAGAAACTTTGAATAGTAAAAAGCAGCGGAAATTTAAAGTACACAAAGGTTTAAAATTTACATAGGTTATATTCAATCCCTTATAGACCAGTTCCTTCCTTGTTTATTATCCCCTTTAGATCATCGACCTAACTTGGTATCAGAGTCATAAAGGGTAGAGATAAAGAGAGATATGATATCCAGATCAGGTGAAATTTCTGTTTGGATTCCCCGATGAACTCGTCCAGGGATGAGCCTTCTAAGTTGGTTAAATCCCAGAATTCCGAGCGATCAAACCGCAGGGTTACTGTAAGTCCTCGTGTGTAAGGCAGACGAACACCCATAGGTATACTGTCTCGGTGGGGGTTGTAGGAAGGTAAGGGTTTCTGAACTAGGATTCCATATACATGGATCTGTTTCTCGATAGAACTACTTCTTATGATTTTGGATCATCTTCTTCCATGGATTCAAAGAAGATAATAAATTCCGAAGAAATCGTTATACAAGATTTTGAAAAATCAATAGATAATTGAGAAATACCAAAAGTAAATAGAGATCAAATTTACAAAAATTCCAAATATCAATTCTTCAAAACAGATTTCACTATTAAAACAGAAGAAAGATATATCCAATTGACAAAACCATTTGAAACAATTCAGTTACTTTCTCAAAATTTCTTGAAAAAATATAGGGAAAGAAATTATAAATACATACACATTGGTTTAGTACAAGTAGGGATAAAACCCATTACTAAAGAAGGATTAAACACTTCAATCATTGCTATCTTAAGAGATGCAAGATTCACAAACTTCGAAGATTCCCTGTTAAGTTCGGTTGAGTCCAGTATCTGCACAGGACCGTTCTCTTTTGATTGTTACCCAAACTTTTCAGTTTCTTTAAATGATAAAAATATCCAAAGATCTCTTATCTTACAGATTAAGACACACAATTACCAGATGTTTGAAGGATCTATTCATGTAGCATTAATTTTTAGAATTCATTATAAAGCTATGACTTCTGCTTTTGCCACAAAGGTCAGATACCATAGTAAGAAAGGTGAAACCCTTCTTTTACAAACACACCTTTCCAAATCTAACACAGTAATACCACGACCTATTATATGGAAAGATATTACCCTACTAGAAGAATGGATCCTGGAAGGTGTAGTTAAACCTGAACCCTTAGAGTCTGAGCAACCAAATACCCATCTTAGAGAAATAACTCAATACCAAGATGGTAGGGTCAGTCTCTCATTTTTAAGAAGAACTATGAGTAATAGATACGAAGATACAAGTTCCGAAGAGACCCTAGATTTAGGAAGAGTCTCACAAATCCCTTCAATAATAAATACACCAGTCAAAATAAAACCTAGGTATTCTACATCAGATCTACCAAATCTAACAAAAATAGATTACACAAATCAAATACCCAGACCAGTATATCTAAATTCCACGGTTAAAGAAAAAATGAACGACCAAGAACTTACAAGTCCAACATATTCTTCAATAACCCACAATGACTTAGCAAATGAAATTAAAGTTTTAGAAAAAGAATTCCAAGTTAATAAAAAATTACTACAAAAAGAATTCTACAAAGAACACAATTCGGAAAAAAGAATTTGGTTTTTCAAAAATTTCCTAAAAACGAGAAAATAAATACAAGACAAATTCTACGAATTTGTTCAAGAAAATAAAATTAATATTCCCTTTTTCGATTGGTTTGAAACATATTCTTGTCAAAATTTCATAGGATACCCGTTTCCTAAAACAGTAGACCACACTATTAATAATAGTATAACCACATTAACATATAAATCCGATAGCAGTGATACCTTAGAACAATTCAAAAACCCTCTCATAAATAATATGAATTGGGAACAACAACCCGTACAAGGGTTACAAATAGCCCCAGGGTTACAAATAATCCCTGCTCCAGACCTAGGAATAATAAAACCCCTAACTCAATCCCGATATAATGCCGCTTCCATTTATGATTGGAACCTAGATGGAATGACTGAATACAATATCCTCAGCTTCCTCCAACAAATGACAATGACAACAAATGCCTATCAAACGCAAAAGGATGTCCTAGATAAGACCTCTGCAGAACTGCTAACCGCAGGATTCTCAGGTCAACTAAAAGGATGGTGAGATCATTATCTCACTAACCAACAAAAAGAAGATATCTTAAATGCCATAAAAACTGATGAAGAAGGAATATCAATACTAAATGAACTAGGAGAACTTATACAAGATGCAGTATCAACCTTGATACTAACAATATCTTTAAATTTCAGAGGTGATTCTACACATCTTAAAAATAAAAATGCTGAATTACTTTCAAATTTAAAATGCAAAAAAATAAATGATTTTCAATGGTATAAAAATACCTTCTTAACTAGAATAATGGTTAGGGAAGATTCTAGTCAACCATTCTGGAAAGAAAAATTCTTAGCCGGACTACCAACCCTCCTAGGAGAAAAGGTTAAGAATAAAATTAAAGAAAATTGTGGAAAACAAATAATACCCTACGATGAGTTTACATACGGAGAATTAGTCTGTGTAACTCAGCAAGAGAGATTAAAAATCTGTCAAGATCTAAAATTTCAAAAAACCCCTTAAGAAAGAATTAAAAAGAACAAAATGTGAATTAGGTACTTTTTGCAAACAGTTCGAACCAAATACCATGGAAAATTCCAAAATCTGCGAAGGAGATTGTAGCAAAACTTATAAATCCCACAAAAAACCAACAAAAGATTACAAATCTAACAATGATTATTACAAAAATAATAGAAATTCAAAAAGAAATAATTCTAATTACAAAAATCTGACATGTTACAAATGTAATAAAAAAAAGGACATACATCAAAATACTGTAGAATAAATAAAAAACTACAAGAACTAAATCTCGACAAAGATACTACTAAAAAAATCTCTAGTGTACTAGTAGATTCCTCTGATTCTGAGTCAGACCAGTCAGACCCCGACTATTTCTCTATTTCGTCAGAAGATAATAAACCACTCCAAGTAGATGAAAAAACCTGAAAGGTTAAGGAAAAATGAATATGTGTTTTAACCAAAGAACACGAATATATGATAGACATGATTAAACACATAGATACCCAACACCAAAAAGAATACTTAAATAAACTCCTAAAAACCTTTTCACCAGAAAAGAAAGAAATTAAAAATACTGTGTTACCAAATACTTCTAGAAAATACGACTTAACAAATTTTTTAGAAAAGGCAAGAAAATAAAAGAAATAACAATTCAAAAATTACAAAAACAAGTAATTCAGATAAAATTAGAAGTAAAAGAATTAAAAGAAAAACAGCAAAAAGATTCGGAACTGATTAAAATTGTGCTTTCAAACAGTGCAAAAAAAAAACACAAAATTGTCGACTCAGAAAGATCCGATTCAGAAAATCCCATAGAACCAGATAATAATATCGAAAACCAAATAGAAGAAATCCCAGAAGATTTTCTAACCATATTAAGACAAATAACAACAAAGAAATATTTAATAAAAATAACGCTAATTTTTTTAAATAATTTTAGAATAACAACTGTTGCCCTCTTTGACAAAAGGGCAGACTTAAACTGTATAAAAAGTGGTATAATACCTGACAAATTCCTACAAGAAACACAGAATTCATTGGCAACAACTAATAATTCTAAATTAGAAATTAATTATAAAATCAAAGCGTCAATAATAAATAATGAAATTTCAATAGCAACATCATTTGT
The DNA here is from genome assembly GCA_029844215.1 of Przewalskia tangutica. NCBI lineage: Eukaryota > Viridiplantae > Streptophyta > Magnoliopsida > Solanales > Solanaceae > Przewalskia > Przewalskia tangutica. The sequence goes on along the minus strand of CM056718.1, from coordinate 133,199,507 downwards.
CCTAGTTAAAGAAACTCACAATACCGTAATCCTAGGGACACCATTTATGAATCTAATCACTCTTTACAAAGTAGGAAATAAATCTATATCATTTAATTTTAATAACAAAAAACTAAAATTCCAGTTTATAACGACACCAAAAACAAAAGATCTAAATCTCATAAAAACATATTCAATACAAAAAGAAAAATCATATTATTTACAAGAATTGAAAAACATTTTTTCTTCTAGCCACTCAAAACATGCTAATTTCAAACTCATTCTTCAAAATGATTTTTCAAATCATGCATGCTTTCAAAACACTGCATTAAAAATAATTTTTTATAAATTAATCTTTAAAGGTATTTTTTCAGGAATCCTGGTCCGTGAAATCTTCGAAATCCCTGACAAAAGCTTCAAAATGTCCTACCATTTTGGTGTCTAGCCTACAATCACAAAATATTGAGAAAAGATATGCGTGAATGCGGACAATATTGTGTACAGGCAGTATGTGCAGCGTTGCTCCAGAAAAGAAAAGAAAAGAAGAGACCCCACCAACAATAAATACTACAGCTGCTGCACCCAAACAACAACAAACAAATTTCATGCCTTCCAAAAACCCCATAAATACCGTTCCCAAGCTAGTAAAAGAAGAAAAATCCCCGGCACAAATCTCAACAGAAAAACCCATGTTCTGGTACGATACGGTGATGAAAGAAGAAGAAGAAAATACACAAGAAAAGGCAACACATCCGGCGCAAGAATTAACTGCTGAAAACCTCTTTCAGCTACTTGCAAAATCTCCGGAGTTACAACAGGCACTAAGGCAACTACAAATTTCTAAAGAAGAAGTTGTCCAAGAAAAATTAGAGAAAAAAATTTCTAATCTTGCTACAAAATCGAGAAAGGAGAATCTTCAAAACCCTTTCTCAAAATGAATTTTTAAATGCCAAACCCGAGAAAGAAGAATTTTCAAAAAACATTTCTCAAAAACAATTTTCAAAAAATCAACTTGTGACACCACAAGTACCCAAAAACCTCACTCCTAATTTTTTCATAAAACCGTTTTTTCAAAAAAATGCAACTCTTGAAAAAGGATTTTTTTAATAAAGACCCTTTTTTAGCATTACAAAATTATTTTTGATCAAAATGGTTTTATAAATCATGGATACTTTAAAAACCCCAAAAAATGCAACTCTTATTCAAAAACAGCTACTGAGTTGTTCGTGATTCAAAGCCGAGTGAGTATCGAAGAATTGATGCAATAGATATCGGAGATTTGACGATCCAGTTGGATTATACTTTGAAATTGAAGAAAAATTAAAATCGCTGAAAATGAAATTGCATCACATATCTCTCTAATATTGAGGTAATCTCTGTAGTATATCGATCAATTTTGTTGTGAGTGACAACAGAATCGATAGAGAATCAAAGTCGATTCATCCTATTTTGTTTACTGTTTTTCGATTATCGCATTTGTCGATTTAGTCGGATGGAGATGTTATCATTTTCTGCGGATACACTCCGTCTTTGGCTGTCATTGCGGCAACGAAGATCATCGAAGTTCCAGTCTTTACTGAGTTGGATGAAATCGAAGAGAGTATATTTCGAAGTTACATACAAATATGTTTCTTGTGAATACTGTTGTTGTTTCTGTGGTGGTGAATTGATTTTGTATTGTTAAAGTTGTATTTGTGTTGGTGAATTGAAGAATTGGAGAAAAATGTCGTTAGTTGTTGTTGTGATTGGCGAGTCGTATTAAAACATGATCTGATTTAGTTGTTAGTTGATGTTGAGGTGAATAAACCAGTAAGATTAAGTTTCTATGATGGTGCTGAAGATGCCTTTGTGTTGGTATTATTGTTGTTGGACACTGTGTTTCAGCTATGGCTAATGCTGATGTAGTTGACTGTTGAGGTTGTGTTGATATACAGCAGTCGTAAGGAATCGAAGCAGCCTGTTGTGAAACAGCAGGCAACATGATGTCCAATTATGTGGCAATAAATTTCTACATGAGAATTGATTGAAGGATCGAGGAGTTCTTAGCGACAAATAGACTAAAAATTGAGGGATGCTTCGTCGAAGACAATATGAATTGAGTTGAAGCTCAAATCAAGGATTCAAAGAGTTATTCACAGGTCGATCAAGTGATTAGATTGCTTGTTTTCATATGTTTAGCTCAATATAGGAGAATCGAGGGATTTCTAGCCAAAATTGAACTAGAAGTTAAGGGAGACTCCGCTGCATATCCGAGCTTATCAAAATAGCTTGCGTGATGAAAATCAAGAGATTCTCTAGTCCAAGCGAGACTAGAGAACGAGGGGTTCTTGCCGCTTATCAAAATAGCTTGCGTGATGAGAATCGAGAGATTCTCTAGTCCAAGTGAGACTAGAGAACGAGGGGTTCTTGTCGTGGGTTGCATAGAGAGAATCGAGGGATTTTCTAGTCCGAGTGAGACTAGAGAACGATGGGTTCTCCGTCAAGATGAATCCAGTGGTTATTCTGTCGAATTAAGGACAGAAACTGAGAGATTCAATTTGTAAAAGCTGCACCTGATGTTGTCATTGTTGCGACTGGTGCTGGTTCAAAATTGTTAGTTCTGTTGGTGTTGATGCTGGTTCAGAAGTTGCTAGTTCTGCTGGTGCTGGTTCAGAAGTTGCTGAAATATTGTGGGAGTTGAAGCTCCTGCTTGATGCAGCTATGTTGCTGTTTTTACCTATTGTTATAGCTGCATATTGCAACTCATGATAGTTGCTGATTATTAATCAATGCAGAAATAAAACCAGCAAATCGATTTGTTGTTGTCACTGCTGGTTTGGTATCCTCCTGTTATCTCTCCCTCAGGCCTTGCAGTCTTCAAAACTGAGTCTTTGTGGAGATTCTTTCTTATTATGTAATGGATGTTGGTGTCCAAATTGGTTACTTAGATAAAGTGATCAAATTTTTGAGCTTTTTCAGAGAACAAGGCTGACTGAAGTTGGATCCTTTTAACTTGATCCTGCTTCTTTACCCCTCAATCCAGATGATATTTATTTTTTTGGACATAAAAGTTAAGCTTCAGGGACTGTGGATGACTTTATGAAGCCAGAAGTGCATGTTTTCTGTGTTGCTGCTCATTGATATTAGTGTAGCTGCTGCTGCATCTACCTACTGTTTTCTGTTGATGATTTGCGACTGTTTTCAGTTGGAGCTGCTACTGATGTTGTCTTGTTGGTTGCTCATGTTCCTATTCTTGCAAAAGATCTGTGCTGATGGAACAGCTCACAAAATGAATTTCGAATTGCTCTTTGTACTGGTGTTAATGCAGCAGACAACTATTGCAGTGTCTGCTGCTGGTATCCAGGTTATATTAGTGTGGCTGGTCTTGGTACTGATAATCAGTGCATTAAAGATGTTTTTTTCTGTCTGGCGAGAACAAGCGCCGTAAAATATTGTTGCAGCGCCGCATCGCATATATTATCGTGCTGGCCGATAATGTGTTGCTGCTGAAATTAATGCAGCTGAGCATGAACCCGCCTTGAGGTTTCGTGGTCGCTTGGGATACGCAGTAGATGGAACATCTGGTGTAGCTCTTGAGACGCGACGATAGATGGAACACTGGTGTGGCTGTTGTCTAGTATTGCTTCCAAGCTAGGACTGAAATCGATGTTTTCAGTGCCTAGCTTGAGGGGGGTGTTGAGATATACCACATATATACATTGTATATATATGTGGTTAGTTAGTTAGATATTAATTTGTTATGAGTTCATAGTATATCATTAGTATACATATACAATGTTAGTAGTGGTTATTTCTGCTCATTTCTGTAAAGCTGTTATTATAAACAGTTGTAATAACAATTCATTTTAGTTAGAAAATTGAATACAGAAGAGCATTTCATTTCACTCCCAAAAATATCTCTTTCTCTTTACTGCATTCTCGTGCTCTTCACAGAGCTTCACTTCTTCTTCTTCTCTCTCAACTCTTCTCGATTTCTTTGCTCCTGCAAGTTTAATAACCTCTACCTTGGTAGGTAGAGAGGACACCAAACATAAGTTACATTGAAATAGATAAACTTCATCAATTAGACTCTGAGACTTCAATAGAAACTAAAAAGTAAAAACCCTATTTTACTATTGTTAGACATATTTTATATACACTTTTTGAGTCATTTTTAGTTAGTATTTTACTCATTTCGTTTATGTTTAGTACAGTATTACGTCTGTTTTTCTTTCTTTTGAGTCACAGCGGTCCTAAATGGAGAAATGGCAAAAAGAGGATGAAATGAGCTTGATTTAGATGGAATTGCACACTAAAAGGGCCAAGAAATGAAGCCTAAGAAGTCCCGGGATGCATAGGAGAAATCAAACGAAGTCCGGACGAGAAAATAAAGAAAAATCAGAAAATCCAGAATGGGAAGGTGCTGGTGCCGTAATGCAGAACCGCGGTGCCTAATATTCAGAGAGGCTGCAGTACTTTTGGCACCGCGATGCTATCCTGCAGGACCGCGGTGCCGACGCGGGATTTCTGATTTTTTGGGTCGATTTTCGAAGGGCAAAAGGGTCCTAAACGTGATTTTTCTCAAGACTATAAATTCCTAAAACCCTGACCTAAAGAGGACATCTTGTACATAATTCCACATTCTACTTTGGGGAAGAACAAAGGAGGCTACAACACAAGATTGGAGACAACTTTGGTTCAAGTTCTTTTTCTTTCCTTTGTTTTTATTTCAGTTTATGTTGGATTTTGTATTAGTTCTTAGCTTGTCAATGTCTATGAGCTAATTATTTTATTAGGGTTTTCCTATTGAATCGCTTGCAACTCTATTTCATGAATTAATGCATTAGTTTGATTTTTATTCACTTGATTAAGATTTATTCAATATTGATATGAATGTTTGATAGTTAACTGGCAACTAATTATCATAATCTATATGATTTCGAATCAAGAACCGAGAGGAGAGATTTGGATATGCTGTAATTGAATAGACATAGGTTAAAATTGCGGACGAAAGTACCCCGATACATGTGTAGCATTATAGGTTATTGTTCTTAATCCTCCTATGTGGTAAATCTTATCATAAAAATATAGAAGGGTTCTGCACTGGGGTTAAGCGATTATATAACCTAACCGGAATATAAGACAGTCTAGTTAACCGTTATCTTAACGTAGAAGAAGAAGTCATTCTAGTTACATTAAGGATTAAAAAGAGTGGATAGTCGAGGATTTTGGAAGTCTTATTTCCATCCTAACTTATTCGGTTAAGGTATCAAATTTCTCCATTCTACAATTCACGAATTAACCAAACACATGGATAATAAAGTATATCTTCACAAGAAATGAATTTTCCATTTGACATAAAACCCATTCGTCATATAGTTTCTAATATATAATGAAAAGCTTTCTCAAATCAATTGTACAACTAACATGTCCTACCATATTCTTAGGTTTCTAAAGTAAATATTTTATAGCAAAATAAACTTATTAGATCAAATAAAGGTTCACCGCCTTCTTTATCTGCGTCTTCACCTTCGCCATTATTCCCAATCATAACTGCAGATCAAAGAAACAATTTATATACATAGCTATCTGTTTCTTCTTCTTTTGGTATACCCGCCGTTCATCTTTATATTCCTTTTATCAATAAATATTGCTATTACATGTTATTATCAATTTTTAAATATACATAATTTTACTAAAATTAACTCATTTAATAAATCAATAATAGTAGTAATTAGCTCATTTTTAATATAATCATACCACATGATATAAACAATCTCTTCACGTCGAGCATGAATTTTTTTCTATAAAATTTATAAATTATGGGTCTCTTTTTGCACAATATAAACTTATGAGGTAAGTTTTAATTTTTTTAAAAAGTTAAAATCACAATCTTGAAATTTAAAATTCTACTTTTTAGAGAATTCAAAATTTCAAATTATAATTTAAAATTGAAGTTGAAGTTTTGATTCACATCTCATAAACAAACGTTGCTTCAAATTTGAACTATAAATCCTATAGCCAAACACCTTTTAATTATTTTTGATATAATCACTTGTTATCACTTATCAGGATACGCAGCAACGGGCGTATCCAATATCAAGTAGTATAATTTTTTTAAAGATTACATAAATATTATTTTAAAAAATATATGTTTGAATTAAAAAATAAAAATTAAGAAAAAAATTGAAGTTTCTACAAAAGATGAATGTTGATCTTGTTTAGCTAATTCAATTGATACAACATTTTTTCCATTTTTAATTTAAGGAACATTAATAAAGATATTAATTCAAATGGTTTATAATATAAATAAAGAAAAGTTATGGTCTATGGTATAGTGTAGATAGTTTTTCCTTACAATACCTACATATAACTGGAAAACAAAAAGAAAGTGATCAAATGTCAAGTAAAGGAAGGAACAAAATTATTTATGGAGAATATAACTTTATTCAAGAAAATAAAAATAAAAAATCTAGAGGGGTGTAAAATAAGTGTAGAATATAGACTAATAATAGTATCATGATCATAAGGATCAGTCATTAGCAAGAGAGAACATAAAAGGTGCATATTAGCTACAATATTGCAAGTAATTAAATGCTACTCAGAAGAACTGATAAAATTTGAACCTATTTGATGTGAAAGTGTTTGTTTATGCACGGATGATGTAAAAGATATTTACACAATCTACCAGCTGCAAATGCAATACATGTTGATCGGTAACCTAGAAAAAATGGTAAGCAACCTGTGACAATCAGTTATAGCAGTGATAGTGAGTGCAGTATATATAACTAAACTTCTTGTGTAAATTGTAGGATCATTTGTCAACATCCACCATTTGCATGCATTTGCTTTTCAATAGAATAAGAACTTTTTTTTATGAAAAGGTAAATGTGTATTGAAATCATCAAAATGTACAAGTACGATGGGCATACTCACGGACTCAGTGACGATATAAATCTAGCGTGTCCCTGCTAGGCAGATCAACACCAGATTTAATCACCAGAACTTCTTTTCCAAGATTTATTTGAGAGAGAAGTAGGAATAATATGCATGCGAGTCCACAACGCCTGGACAAAGATACGAAGTGGTTGCCAGTAGAATCCTCAAATGATTACCAGATTAACAGGTCAAGTCAGGCAGCTATATTCCAAAAAAGTTGAAGAGGTGCCCACAAACCAGACATTTTAAATAAATCCAGGACTAGGAATAGAGATCGGCAAAACAATGGTTCTTTTCTTGTTTTTTGAAATTACCATAGTGTATATGTCAGTTAAAGAGGGATAAAAATAGGCAGTTGCAGAAATCAGGGGAAAAAGAATCTGCAGCCATCCACCTACATTTGAAAGCAACTAAACTCCAGTAACGTCTAATCACAAACAGGAAAAAAGAAGAATATAAAAGAAGAGGATTCATGGAACAGTGGTAGAAGAAAGAACTTTTGCTGAGAAATACTTGAGCTTCTGAAACATATAATATGACCAGATATGTAGAATAACTTCCAAAACAGATACAAAACACACCATCATCCACTTTACCTAACATTTGAGGCCTCTTAATCTAACAATAACTTGTTTGGAGACCCTAGGACAATGTGATAACTCCTCATATAGTCTCGTTGACTTCTCAATGTCATATCCACTCAGCTGATCTTGCCCACGACCCTCGATGGAAATCACAACTTGCTCTAAGCAATTTGAGGACCTAAGAAGAAACTTCACCAGCTGGATAGCAAATGAATTAATTATGTGTACCTGTATGTTGACGATTTTAAGGTGGCTACAGATTTTATCGAACTTCATTGTTCTCCGCATTTGGCTACTAGGTAAGCCGCCTAGTGTCTCATGCCTTATGTCATCCTAAACATTTCAATAATAGAAATGTAAAATGTCGTGCAGAAATGGAGATGAAAGCCAATAGCAAAAAAGAAACATTGTAGCCTCTTGTTAACATACCCAAGTCAAGAGAAACGTGTCAGATTCAATAAATACTGTCAGCATCTCCAATTTAGGGGAATTCTGCAGCAAGCTCACAATGCCAAGGAAGTGCCATCTCGTTGGTCTCGTCTCGATGACTACAGATTGCGGGTCAAGGATAGGCAATCATTGCTTTCTCTTACAGCCAATTCCTACACAAGACAACAAATAATATTGCCTCTTGATATCTCAATAATTCATGCCAGCACAATACGTTGTAATTTATACTGGTTTGGGAAAGAATGATAATTTTCACCACAGAAGATGTCAAAACATCATTAAACATCATTAGTGCTGAAAAAAACAACAGAAGAACAGTTATAGAGTAGTTTTACTTATTTGCACTACTCAATATCTTGACAGTAAAACTACAGGCACCAAGGATAAAGCTTTTGCTTTCCCCACCAGGAAAGAAAAATGCGAAGACTGGTTCTCCTTAAAGGAAAGGCAAAAGAAAGCAGTGAATGGACAAATACGTCTTTCTTTATCTAAGACTTCTAGTGGTGATTGAGCCATTCTTTTAATAAGGAAACTGAAGACCACTCAGAGAGGAAGCAAATGCCTTCAAGAATGATGCATACTCACTGAAATTAGCAAAGAATCAGAAAAAGATAGGAAAACGATGTTATTGGTTAGCAACATAATAATCCCAGCTTTGATAATTATTGATTCTGAAATAGTAAATTAGCCATATTTTAGACTACACAGATTATGTTGACTCAAACTGACAGCTATATTTTTTAATTATTTCAAGTTCATTTCAGGATCAACTCCCATATACGATCAATTATTTGAGTTAACAAGGAACCAATTGACCAAGATCAAGATGTTAAAGCAGAAACAATGGTTGAACAGTCTGATTTCAAGAAAAAGATGTATCTGCAGTTATATATCTCAGAATCAACTGATTCCAAAACGAGGTGAAAGATCACGATCTGAACTATGAAACTAACTACTCATTCGTTCAAAACAAGTAACGGCTTTGGAATGAGTTAAAAAGTATAATCTGACTCTTGACAGGGAAGATGGGTGTTCTTGAAGTTGTTCTTGAATGATCAAACGATTTGTAGTTCCTAACGTCACCACTTGTAATCAATTTATGTGATGAAGATGCACTATACGGAATTGAGAACAAGATAAAGACTATCATCACTTTGCTTGGAACCAAAACAAGGATAAAAAAGAAGAAATGAAGTAAAATATCTATATTACTAAACTTTCTGCAGCAAAAACGTGAATTCTTACTTTACAAGGCATGACAACCTTTATATAAGATCTAGAATCTCTTCTTTGATTACTACAATGCCTATTCTAATCAACAACAACAACGTACCCAGTATAATTCCACAAGTGGAGTCTGGGGAGGGTAGAGTGTACGCAGACCTTACACAAAAAGCAAAAATCCTATTTTACAAGGAAAAGAAATTAGAATCCTACTAAAGAGGAAAATATCTATTCTACAAGAAAGACAATAAAGAAAGTAAAAACTTGCCGAGAAAAGGAAACAAGATGTCCATTCTTCGAAAGAAATAATAAACCTACTAATAAAAGAAATAAGAAATTCTATGTCTAGAAGGAAACAAGATGTCCTATTTATAGAAGGAAACAAGAAACACGAAATCCTATTCTTTAAGGTAGCCGCTTCTTTTTTTCGGTAACATAAATCTTTTCCGAATATCATGAATATCCTTCGGCCCTTATCTCCTCACCTTCCCATGTATAAGTCACAACTTAATTCGACGTTTTCAAAAAGAATAATAAAATTTGGGCTCCTTGAGCTTCTTGGGCTCCTTGAAAGCAAATCCACATGATTGGACTTGGGCGTTAAAACTTGATCTTGGCCAAAATCAATCAAACTCAACATAAGTTCTTCATTTTCATCATTTTTTCCTAGTTAAGACAGACTCGACCTCGAGCCTAACAACTCAAAAAATGGCACAAGATTAGCAACTATCATAATTGGATACAACTCATACTCACCGTGCTCTAAGTTGCATTTTTGTGACCTCTCATAAAGCTTCATCATTTCATAAGCAAACTCAACATGTGGTTGAACCAAATCCCACTTTCTTAGTTGTAACGTTTTTAACAAATTTCTCCAAGAAATCGTCTAACATTAACTCGTGATTGAAGTTATTGCCCTTGGAACTTTCTTAAGCTTAAACCATGTCCATAACCAACTCTTGATAACTATATCTTGAGGTAAATGTTGCATCTCTCCCTAATGGCTTGAAGGGTTTTTCCTCTCGTTCCTCCAAACCCACAACATTCTCTTTATAGGATACCAATAAAAATATATCAAGAATAACCTTGACTCATAAGCCATGGCATCCAGGTAGAACCACACCTAGACCTAACGACCTAGGTATTTTATAAAGAGTTACTCCCTCCGTCCCAAAAAGATTATCTTATTTTTCTTATTAGTTTGTCCCAAAATTAGTTTGTCCCAAAAAGATTGGCACATTTCTATATTTAGAAACAATTTAACTTTATGAGATGGTTTACAACCACACAAATATTTAAGGCTTGATTTGGACCTCATATCTCAAAAGTCTTTCTTTAATTATTAAATTTTATGTCAAGTCAAACTAAGACAATCTTTTTGGGATGGAGAGAGTATTTTTATTGAGTTACCAAGCCTACCGATATCTGTTTCAATATTCTAAACAATACAGGGGCGCACCTTGGCGTAACTGGTAAAGTTGTTGTCATGTGACCAAGAGGTCATAGGTTCAAGCCGTGGAAACAGCCTCTTGCAGAAATGCAGGGTAAGGTTGTGTACAATAGACCCTTGTGGTTCGGCCTTCCCGGAGCCCAGTGCATAGCGGGAGCTTAGTGCATCGGGCTGCCCTTTTACAGGGGCTCACCTTCTATAGGCTCTTCGGGACATCAGGTGATAAATAACTACTCTGATCAACCCATCCACACCTATTATGATTATCCAGAACAACCTCGACTCATAAGCCACGGCATGCATGTAGAACCATACCTAGAACTAACGACCTAAATATTTCATAAAGAGCTAATTTTATTGAGTTACCAAGCCCACTGGGATCTATTTCAGTATTCTAAGCACTACAGGGGCCCACCTTCTATAGGCTCTTCGGTATATTATGTGAGAAAAAACTATTCTAATCAGCCCATCCACACCTATTGTGATGATATAAAATCCGAGACATTCAAAGACAGGAATCATTTCATGGATTCCTTTCATTCGTTCGTGTTTCCTATCTCTAAATATTCTTGCTGCTACCTTTATTTGGTCGAGCAAGGTCTTCACTTGTCTTCTATGTATGACTAGTTCTTCTTAGTCTTGAGCTCATGGGCTAAGTCGACCGTAGCGAGAGCGGTTTATGGTGCCCTCGTCTAAGTCTGTCTATTTTTTTCTTTGCTTTAGGAGCTCATAGGTCTCAAGGGTTTCCATCGATATATGAGAACTACCCCATGTTTGGTCATGTTAATACATGGAAGTTGGGATGGAAATACAAGAGGTAAAGACAGGATGAGTATCCAGATTAACTCTTTCAACCCCTCAAAATTGGAGACGATTAAGGACAAAACAAGATCTGAACAAAAAGAACTATAATTGAAAAATTTGTAACAGAAAGCAAAAAGGAGAGAAGTATGACAATCTTTATTTTCATCTTCATAGTAATAATCATAAAACTAGTCAACCCGAAGGTAAGATTTCAAAGAATATTGGTCATACCAGCACACACCAATGGCATACTCTTAAATGCTCCGCGTGCTTTATATCTGAAAGAAGTAACCAAATGTTTCTATGTCTACTAATAAAGCTTTTCCCTCCACGAAAGAAGTCTAGAGCTGCAGCAGAAAGAGATGATGGAACTTTTAGATTTACATAATCAATTGCCCCGGAAAGACTGATAGAATTTAACTTAGGAGCAAGAATTTCCAACAGCGACATCTCAGATTCATCCAAGGTGATTTTTAAATCTTTTACATGATGAGGCAACTTCAACAAATGTAGGCCCTGGCAGTCATTAATGATCAGGGTTTCTAGTGATGGACACCCAGATAACATCTCCTCCATAAATGTGTCATCCAATAAAATAGTCCCAAGTGACAAGGTCTTAAGTGATTTCATCTGAATCCCAACCTCGGTTGTCAAGCTACAACTTGCCAAATTTAACTCTATAAGAGTGTCACTTCTAAGAATAAACGAAGGCAAGTGATAATCAAAAATAGGTTCATAGCGACAACGGCGACCAATGTCCACCTCAAGAACCTCCACTTTCTTCCTTACAGCGAAATTGATCCACGAGTCAATTTTTTCAACTATCTGCCCTGAATTTAAACCCGAGCTATAGATTGTACGGCCAAATTTGAGTCGGAATTGAGTTACAGTTCGTGCTTCATGATTAAGTAAGACATGATCAACAAATGAGAACCACCTATTCATAGGAGGTGTTGTAGGCAGCTCCTCAAACAGGCACACATAGAAATCAAGATTGCTCCTAGTCGTCCATAGATTCCCGAATGGCTTAAGGAGCACAGTCTTCACTGCATCCTTTGTGGGCAAGAAGGACGTGATATAAGCAAGTACAGGGTCAGGTATACGGCTGAGCTTTTCTTCTTCCCTGAGTTCAGAAACTTTACCCTTCTTAACAGCAGCATTACAAACACCCAAATCTAGTAGCTCCATTGTACTCTGAAAAAATTACAAGATTCCGATATAAAATGCCTAATGGATAGCTAAGAAAATAAAAATGATATATTGACAGCCCCTTAAACTTGTAATAAATGTTATTTAGACACTCAAATTATGACTTGTTCCAATTGAGCATTGGAACACTTGATAAAAGTGTTCCTACTAGGCACTTTCAGTTCAAATTTTGGAAGAACTTCTGCACATGTTATCAAGTGCCTATTACGTAGATAAGTTAACTACTTAAAATAAGTCACCTCCTTTAATTATATGCATTTTCCTTAATAAGTCGTAAAACCTTAGGTCTATCCTAATTGAGGTTGATGTATATAATTAAAGGAGACACGACATATTTTATGTTTGTTGTCTCATTTGCATGTATCTTGCTATTGTGTTGTCATATGTTTACTTGTTATATTGCTTCAAACGCTTTTTATTCTTTCGAGTCGAGGGTCTATCGAATCAGCCTTCTTCATGCCACAAAGGTAGGGGTAAGGTCTGCGTACATCTTAACCTCTCGGCCCCACTTTGTGGGATTATAATAGGTAGGTTGTTGTTGACATATTTTATGTGATTAACCTAAAATCTAGCTAATAAACGTTTAAGAACAAGCGCAAAAAGAAAACCAAAATTTGAACCAAATGCTCAATTGGAACAAACCGTAATTCTGAGTGTCTCAATGAACTGCCAACTTTAAGAGGCTGTAAATGTATTAATCCAAATAGAAATCAAAGCAAAGTTTGACGCATTAACAACATTCCTAATTCATGCTCTCTGAATATAGTAACACGTTGATGAAACCAGTGAAGCGGGAAAAACAATAATCGAAATAGACAACCAATAATGGGGTTTGAAGATAACAAAATTCAATTTGGAATGAAGAATTTGAATTTGATTGGTTAATAAGGTTAGAAATTGAATGGGGAATCATTCTTACCCGCTTTCAATATTGGGGTTGATTCGATGGAGTTGTTGAGCTGGTGTTGGAGCTTAGTTAATTTTATACCCAATTCACATTCTTTGCGGTCATAACCATAGGTCGGAATCGGACTTGTCAAATAAATTCTGTGTTGAAGAGTTTTTCGAGTAGTTGTTATGTAGAAATTAAATATTACTTCAATTATCTAAATAGCCCCAATATTTTGTGAGTACCCGCTAATTAACCATTTAAGTACAATTTATCTAACTATAATACATTATTAAAAGAAAATTAGTTAATCAGACATAGTTATAGTTATGATCGACGAGACTCGCGGCGGAGTTAACACTAAATTGGAGGTTTGAAGACTAAGGGCTCGTTTGGTATGAGGGATAAGGGATAATTATTTTTGGAATTAAATTTAAGATGAGTTTATCCCATATTTGGTTGGGATAAAACGACGGTATAACTAATTTATGTTATTTTTACTCCAGTAATAACTAATCCTGGGATAACTTGTTCCCAACCAAACGATCCCTAAGGGTTCGAGTTGAGCAGGACTAAGATAGAATACTTGGAGTACAATTTCAGTGACTATATACAATGAGGCTGGTGCGGAAGTGAGACTTGATATCTAGGCCATTCGAAAGAGAGGAAGTTTCAAGTATATTGAATTTATTATCCCACGCAGTTGATCGATGATGATGTCACACATTTTATTGGTGTGTGCGGGTGAAATGAAGGCCCGCATCCAGATCTTGTGTGATAAGAATGTGCCACCAATTTACTAATCTGGCTTCTAAAGCGATTTTACTTAAAGCAAACATAGTGGTGATTAAACCAACTATATTGTATGAGGCAGAGTGTTGGTCAGTCAAGAACTCTCACATGTAGAAGATGAAAGTTGCGGAGATAAATGTGTGGGCTTGCTAGGAGAGATAGGATTAGAACTGAAGACATCTGAGATAAGCTGGGAGTAGCCTCGGTGGAGACAAGATGCGGGAAAGCTAGACTGAAATGGTTCGGGTATTTGAAGAGGAGATGTACGTAAGATATCCCAGTGCGAAAGTAAGGTTGGCTATGAATTATTATTTTATTGTAGTTACTAGTCTTTCTTTCGGAGTGCTTTGTCATGCTATTATTAACTTATTGTCGTGACTTCTTCACTTCCGTTATTTATTTTCCACACTGCTTTAATATATTTTTTCTTGAGTCGGGTTATGAGAAACAACATCCCTACTTATAAAAGTAGAGGTAAGAATTACCTACACACTATCCTTCCCAAACTTCATTTATAATATTACATTGGTAAGTTGTTGTTGTACGTAAGTTTTTATATTGAACTCTCTTTGGTTCATTTTAATTGTCGTTTTACTAAAAATAACTTATTCAAAGTTGTTATTTTAGAAAATCAAAATATAGTATACTTAATTATTTTGTCTCATTTTATCTTTAGTATTAATTATTCTTGAAGTAATAAACATTGATTACACAGTATAGAAAACCTTAATATGAATAGTACAAACACGTAATTAATATATAAGTCATATAGATAGAGAAAACATTTATTGAAGAGTAAAATTAGACATGTCCATTGGGTCGAGGACCCGGCCCGACCCGAAAAACCAGGGTCAGCGTATTTCTGACTCATGAGTCACCTGACCCAAAAAAGCGGGGACCCAATCTTCTGTAGGGTCGGGCCAATGTCATAATTTTTTACCCTCCCGACTCTGGTCCAGCCCGACCTCTGACCCGACGTCGACCCGCCATTTAATCTTTTTAATATAATTTATATTATTTTTCCTTTATTAATATTTACATGTTTTAAGAATATATGTAATGTAGACTTTATCTTTTAATATGAAATATAGGGAGAAGAAAGTAGTTGTAAATTGGTGAAACTTTAATGATCATAACTCTGCGCTCATACGTCCGTTTCACCTTAAAAACAAAACAAAAATCACGTATTTTTCAAGACGAGGCTGGTGAAATTGCCGCAAGGCGATTTGGCGCAGCCAATTTCAGGAAAAACATCTGTCTTCCCAATCGATTTGACGTTTCTCCAAATCGGTTTCTAATTTTCCCTTTTCTTTAGCTGAGATCTCACGATATACAATAGATTTCAACGTCCAAATTTCGTGGTAATGTTTCCGATAATTTCAATTTCAGTATTGAAAATTCAATTTAAAAAAAAAAAAATCTGTCGGGCCCCGACCCGTCCAAAATTTCCCGTTTTTTTGTTTTGTAGGGTGGGTTCAGGCCGACCCGAGGCCCGTAGGGTCAGGGCCAGGGTCGTAAAATCTAAAAAAAATAGGGTCAGGGTCGGGCAAGTAGGAAAATAAAGTCACCCGACCCTGGTCCGGTCCGACCCGAGCTTTGGACAGGTCTTAAGTAAAATGATAAATGACTAAAGATATAATAATAGTCAAAAAAACTTTTTATCAATAATCTTTTAAGGGACGTGTAAAAGAGAAATACAACAACTAAAATGAACCGAATGGAGTACAAATTGTTTTGTTTTAGTTGTTTTGTTATCTTGTTCAAACATATTTGAAAACAATATTTTGAAACAATAGAGAATTAGTGTAACAACAACAACAATATACCAGTGTAATCTTATAAGGTAGGGTCTGCGGAGGATAGAATGTACGCAGACCTTACCCTTATCTTGAGAGGTAGAGATATTGTTTTCGAAAGACCCTCGACTCAAGAGAAAACATGACAAAAAAGCCAGATAAGTAAAAGAGAACTAGTGTAAAGCATAATTGCAGTAGAATTTGGTTAACGTAATCTGGTGAAAGTTCAAATTCATAAGCATATTTCATTTTTAATTATCTGAAATGTGCATTTTTGATCCATTTGCTTATAAATATTCATGATATTTAAAATTATTAATTGTTTCACTATTTAATTACTCGGGTGTTGCGTTAAACTTGTTGTTATACTCTATATTTGAGGATAATATACTTCTAAAAATAGTAACATATAATATATTTCCTAAGATAGAGGACCAAAAAGCACACTTTTTAATTTATTAAATATTAAATATGTTAAATCACACATCAAAATAAAAATAGAAATTTATCAATAATTGAGTGTCCAAAACGTAGCTTAAAACACAACCAAATTAGATCAGAATAATCTCTCAGTTAGTTCTGAAGAACTAAATCTAGGTTCTCATATAACACAAAACAAAAGAAATCAAAACCATCACCTCCTAGTTCAAACTTAGGCCAGGCATGGCAGCAGCGGGCCTAGTGGGGCAGTGGACCGCCACATTGGACATGGCAGTGGCCTTGGATTGTCTTGCCCTACCCATTTCCTTCGGGAACTTGGGTACTTGGCCAATAACAGCCCACTGGCCAGCAACCCAGCGTACTTGGGCCACAACTGAGCAATTGACAGCAAATCCACTTGGTAGTAGCCGCACCAACCGACATCGAGGCCGTGATTCACACTTTTGGGCTCAATCCACCTGACGCAAACTGATACATGGACACCGGAGCAACGTCTCATATAACGTCATTACAAGGTAATCTATCATCTTATTTTAAATTCAATTCCAATTCGTGGTTATGGTAATAAGAACTTGCCCCCCCCCCCCCTCCGAACCCATCGTTAGCTTTAAAAAATATCCTTCATGCTCCTCAATTAATTAAAAACTTGGTTCCAGTTAGAAAGTTTACCACTGACAATTCGATTTCTGTTGAATTTGATCCTTTTAGATTTTCCGTAAAGAATTTTCAGACGGGGATGTACCTAATGAGATGTGATAGTCAGAGCGAGCTATATCCAATTACCACTACCACACATCAAGCCACGTTATCATCCACTTTTGCAGCTTTAGCTCTTTCTTTATGCATGAACATTTGGGTCATCCGGGAGCATTTGTTTATGTCTTCCTTAAACAAAATAAATTTATTGAGTGTACTAGAACTCGTAATTCTCATGTTTGTCATTCATATCCTCTTGGAAAATATGTTAAATTGTCGTTTGTTGCTTCTAATTCATGCATTGTTCTGCCTTTTGATATTATCCATAGTGATATATGGACATCTCTCATTTTGAGTTATTCGGACCATCGATATTATCTTCTCTTGTTGGATGATTACCCTAATTTTATTGGACATTTACTTTGTCTAAAAAGTCACAAGTTTTTCCACATTTCTTTCCTTTAGATCATTTATCTGCACTCAATTTGAATGAGACATTAAAAATATTCAATGTGATAATGGTAGAGAATTTGATAATGGGTCATTTTGTGTTTTTTTGCAAAGATAATGATTTATCATTTCGTCTCTCTTGTCCACATACCTCATCTCAAAATAGAAAAGCGAAAAGAAAAATCCGAACCATTAATAACATTGTTAGAACCTTACTTGCTCATGCCTCTCTACCACCATCATTTTGGCATCATGCATTACACAAGACAACCTATCTCCTCAACATACTTTCAAGCAAACAATTAACCTATCAATCCCCTCTTAAATTCTATACCTAAGGGACTCATCTTACTCTCATCTCCGGATATTCGGGTGCTTATGCTATTCTCTTTTTCCTTCTACTATCATAAATAAACTTCAACCGCATTCTACTCCATGTATTTTTTGGGATATCCGTCAAACCATCGTGGTTACAAATGTTACGACTTATCCTCTAATAATATCACTGTGAGTCTCCACGTATTCTTTGATGAATCAATTTTTCCCTTTGCCAAAATACATTTTTCTGTGCCTAATACCTACAACTTTCTTAATTATAACATGCCCCCGTATTTGGTCCACGATTGATCGGCCAGTGACACCCTTGCGACCAGCTGCCGAAAAGCGGCCGCTTTGGCTGAGGCCCACTTCCGACAGATGGCCGCCGGCTGGAGGCCCACTCCCGGGCTCAGTGGTAGCTAGCCCATCTATTCTTTTTGACGACAGCCCACTGCCGAGAGGTGACCCACGGGCTGGATGCCCACTCCCGGACAATGGCGGTCCACCGGCTGGAGGCCAACTACCGTGTAGTCCGCTCCCCTCCCCATCGTCCTCCAGACCCATCACAAGTTGTTGACACCCAATTTTGACCCTCTCGTGCAGTCATTAGCTATAAAATTACACTAATTTTGCAAAAATAATTTCTTATAATTTTTTATAATAAAATGCAGCGATAAAACATTAATACAGACATAAATAAGCAATTTAATAATGGCACCGCGTCCTACGTAGAAAATTTTACGCACTTAGAGTCTCGCGTCTGCATTTATTAAATTTAAGCCCTGTCATAATTCTTAAATGATAATTAATAATAAATACATAAAATAAATAATTTAGCAATGACGTCGTGTCAAGTAGCATAGTCGCATTTATTAATACGCAAAGCAATTTCATAACTTATTTTAAATAATAACGCACAATGAATAAGATAGCACCGCATTCTAAAATATTAAGCACTAATTAAATAGCACGCCCGCATTTATAACAATTAGATTAATAAAGCACCTAAATAATTTAAGCACAATTTATTAATTTAATTTACCACTAATTAACTAATTAAGTACCTAAAACTAATACCCTAACTAATTAAAACCATGCCCAACTTTCTTGCCCAACATGATGACCCATTAGCCCACTTTCCCCCAGGCCTTTATCTTCTCTCCCTCAGCCCACTTCATCCCTTATCTTCCCCATCATCCCTGTCGCCCACACCCATAAAGAGAACCCTAAACGAAACCTAGCAAATTTAGGAAACTCATTGCTGACCAAGACGCTGACCAGAGATTCTCATGGGAGAATCCGGGTTTTCCTTACCCACGCACACTAACCCTAGCCGTCTCCTCCCCCTTCTCCAACGATTTCTTACCATAATCAGCACCTAAATCTTTGACCTGAATAAAACCACTACCAATCGAAGCATAGCTGGCCATAAGAATAGCTTATCTTAAAATCGTTCTAAAATCAGTACTAAATCGCCAAGATTCGTGCAAATCGCACTAAATCAGCCCTAAGAGTTTACCAAATTTGGAACCCAAACCATGGCCATATAAAGAACATGCAAAGCGCGGAGGCGAGCAGAGAGCTTGGAGGGCAAACCGCGGTAGCGTCAGCGAGCTCGAGAATGGGAAGCGATCGCGGACCATTAGCATCGCAAGAATAGGAAGTTCGAATCCTTTTTTCAATTCCAGCCAAGAAATCAACAAACAGACCTTGCCCTTTATTTCGCATCGCAAACCCCAAACCCGTCAAGTGGACCGACGACTTGATACGCTGCCTCGGTTCGCTGCCCGGAGAAGGTAAAATCAGATTCTTCTCAGTTCATTTTTTGTAGTGCTGTATGCTCTCATGTTAAACGTGTGTTAATTTAGTTCATTCATGTTGCTGTGCTCATAAATGTACGAATACGATGTTGAGTCGCGCTTTAAATTAACCTCGATACATTCTTGCCCTGAGTTGCTGATAAAACTTATATCTAATGCAATATGCTGAAGATAATGATTGGCGGATTTTCTGAGTTCACAACCATATTGTGATTCTGTTTAGGCTAGCCCAAGATTTGTATACTACTCTGTCGCCAATCTCCAAATATTGGGCTATATCATGGAGTCCTGCTAACTAGTTATGTCCTTCTTACATATTATGTGGCCTAGGGTGTTCATGTGTTGTTTTACTAAGTGCAAAGATAACAGGATGGGTTGCCTGGAATACGTTGAATTCCCTACTAAGTTGTACTATGGGGCCTTATGAAACTTGTTTAATATGCATCTGATCTGTTAGAAGGCAGGCCTGTTTGGCATGAACTGGCCAGTTTAAGTCACTTAGGTATCATGTTAAGCCTATTGCAAGAAATCAGTCTAATTAGATAGCTTGAATGAGGAAACTTGTCACGCCCCGACTTTTCCTAAGTCTTTACTTAGGGCGTGATGGCACCTGGACAATTATTTTCCACCAGGAGCACCATTTAATTCTCTTTATTTAGAAATTTAAACTTATATTCAGATACGGAGCTATTAATAAAAATAACAATAAAGAAATTTGTTCATGACTTTATTGAAAATATAACGCGAGCCCATGCTCGTGCAAACATTGTTTCTACATAGACGTACTGACAAATCTTATTCTAAGTTGGAAGGGAGCCCATTCCACACGGGCATTTCGAGACACCGAACCGACATTACGAACTCGACAGTACCAAGCCCGAAGCAATGTACTTTGTATGACAAGAGGATGCGGGACGAACGCTCGCCTTGGCTTGGAGTCTTACCTCTATCACGATTACCAGAAACATGTTAAATAAAGAGTCATTACCTACCCGTGAGTGGTGAGAACCTTACCCTGCAATTCAAAGTAACACCACAATATTCCAAGTGCAATCACATTATAACGTAATAATCATATTGCAAAAACATATCAGGTTACAACATCTTTAAATATGCAACAACTCCTCATAGGAAATTCTCGGTTTAACTAACACTTCATTTTATCTCGTATTATACGTTAAGACATTCCCCTGCATTTCCACATGTTTATTACATTTATATATTTGTGAACGCGCATTCACTTTTCATATTTATATATAGGTGAACATGTATTCATCTTTCATATTTGTTGCGGCGTGCAACCCGATCCATTATATTTACGTATTTGTGAACACGTATTCACTTTACGTTTTGTTGCGGCGTGCAACCCGATCCATTATGTTTACGTATTTGTGAATGTGTATTCACTTTACGTTTTGTTGCGGCGTGCAACCCGATCCATTATATTTACGTATTTGTGAACATATATTCACTTTACGTTTTGTTGCGGCGTGCAACCCGATCCATTATGTTTACGTATTTGTGAACGCGTATTCACTTTACGTTTTGTTGCGGCGTGCAACCCGATCCATTATATTTACGTATTTGTGAACATATATTCACTTTACGTTTTGTTGCGGCGTGCAACCCGATCCATTATGTTTACGTATTTGTGAACGCGTATTCACTTTACGTTTTGTTGCGGCGTGCAACCCGATCCATTATATATTTATATATTTATGTGAACACGTATTCACTTTTCATATTTTTCAGAAGATCAAATAAATACTATTCTCTTTTCTAACATTCTGTCATTCATACTTGTAACGATTATAACTTTTTAACCATAACTCCAACTAAGGTGTTTCTCAAGCGGAAACTAAGGTAAGACGGGGATCTTTCACTGTACCAAATTTCATTTAAAACTACTTTGGGTAACTAACACAAATTTATCCTCAAAACAGCCACATGAAATTTATTTCGGCAGAATATTTATTAAACAACACCCAATCTTAGAATAGTCATAACTCCTAATCTGTAAACCCGTTCAAGCCCCATAAAATCTCAAAACGACGAGAACAGAGAGCTACACGTCTCCATGTGAACCATCCTTTCATATTCTGTACCATTTGGTACAGTTTTACACCTTTATTCGCTGCCCTTCCTGAATCTCGATAGATCCGAGGCAGAAACTTTAAACAGCGATAACTCTCAATCCGTAAGTCGAATAGACCCCCGTAAGGTCTCAAAATGTCCACAACAAAGAGATCTAGAACTTTCATTTAGCAACAATTTTCATATTCCCCACAGATTAGTACAGTTTTACGTTTCAACGTCCTGCCCTTCTGGATTCCGACGAATCCGAGGCAGCAACTTCAAACTACAATAACTCTCAACTCGTAAGTCCGTTTTAATAAATCTTTATATATATATGTCCGTAACAGAGAGATTTACAACCATGTAAATTTTCATATAATTCTAATAAGTAAAACTCAATAAAAACAGTCCGTAATTATGCCTTTCCGAATTTCGACCAAATCTAAGGCAGGAACTTTGAACTATGATAACTTTCAAACCGTACGTCCATTTTACCTCATTTTTGGTTCTATATGATCATATTAGAGAGGTGTACAATTCCTCCGAATTTCATCAAATTCTAACAATCATAACTCAGTGAGAACAGTTCGTAAAGTTCATGACGCAACTAGTTGTCTAAACAATCAAAAGTTCAATATTTCTTTTCAACACTCAATTCTTATTCTAACATGTATTGAACTAAAAATAAAGGATGTTACCAAGAATTTCTGAGTGAGAAAACTCACTTGTAAGTGTGAAAAAGATTGTGGTTCGGTTGCTACAACCACTCTTGCTCCTTAGTGTTCCCTAATTTTCTTGTTCTCCTTCCTCCCTTGATATTTTCTTGATTTTTTTCCTTCTTGTTCACTTGTTTTTTTTCTGATTTTCTAACATTTATGTTATGTACTTTGTTTGTGTGTAAATACAATGTATAAATGGAGGAGTTTTCTATAACCTATGGGAGGTGAAAAAACAAAAGATTGAAGGGAAATGAAAAGGGAAGGGGGGGAGGGCGTGCATATCTCTGCATGCATCTTTATTTTTTTTTTTTTTTCTTTTGTTTCTTTTTTTGTTTTTGTTTTTGTTTTCTTATTTTCATTTTATCTATCTATTTTATCCAACTTTAACACTAACTTTATCCCATGCAATTTATTATTTGTTTTCTTCTATATATATATATATATGTATATATATATATTTATTAACCCAACCACAACTATATATTATTATTTTATTTTTTTTTCCGGATTTTACATTCTCTCCTCCTTAAGCAACATTCGTCCTCGAATGTGAATAAGGTCGTAACATAATCACATAGACCCAATAATGTTTATTGTTATTGTAATAAATTTGGGGCTTCACATTCTCCCTTCCTTAAGAAGCATTCGTCCTCGAATGAGAATAAGGTTGTAACACATGCATAAAGACACGCAAATGACACACATATGAAGTACTATGTAATGCATTTTTTTATTACCTTAGTCAAATAGGAACGGATATTTGACTTTCATCGCCTCTTCCGCTTCCCAGGTGGCTTCCTCGGTGGAGTGGTTCCTCCATAGGACCTTCACGGAAGCAATATCTTTATTCCTAAGGCGCTTAACCTTCCTATCAAGTATTTCCACCGGAACTTCTTCATATTGAAGCTCCTCATTAAGAATTATCTCACGGGAAGGATGACGTGACTTGGATCGTGCAAGTATTTTCGTAACATTGACACATGAAATCTGGATGCCGCTTCCAGCTCTTGTGGAAGTGCTAATTCGTAAGCCACATTCCCACTCTTCGAGATCTCATATGGCCCAATAAACCTTGGGCTCAATTTCCCTTTCTTACCAAAAGCGCATCACTCCGCATTGGGGACACTTTTAAAAATACTTTCTCCTCTTGGAATTCAAGATCTCTTTTCCGATGATCCGTAGGACTTATGACGACTATGAGCTGTTTTGATCCGCTCCCGAATCATCTGTACCTTATCATTTGTTTCCTGAATGACTTCAGGTCCGAACAGTTGCGTCTCACCCACCTCGAACCATCCAAGTGGAGATCTACATTTCGTCCATATAATTCTTCAAACGGGGCCATTTGTATGCTAGAGTGAAAACTATTGTTGTAGGTGAACTCAATTAGACATAGATGGTCCAACCAACTTCACGAAAATCTAACACACAAGATCGCAAATACGCCCTCGAGTGTTTGAATTGTTCGCTCAGCTTGCCCATCTGTTTGCGGGTGGAAAGCCGTGCTTAACTTAACTTTTGTCCCGAGACCCTGCTGGAAACTTTGCCAAAAGTGTGAGGTGAACTGGGAACCCCTATCTGAAATAATTTATAAGGGAATCGTGTAACGCACAATCTCCTAAAATAAATCATGTGTCTTGTGGTGCGCGTCGTAGTCTTGGCCGGTAAGAAATGGGTGACTTTGTAAGCCGATCAACAATCACCCAAATGGAATCGTACCTTCTCGAGTTTTGGTAGACCGATTCTGAAATCCATATGAATCGCCTCCCATTTCCACATGGGGACTCCAATGTCCTGAAGTAATCCGCCGGGTTTTTGATGTTCAGCTTTCACCTGCTGACATATAAGACATCTCCCGACAAACTCCGCAACGTCCCTCTTCATCCCGTCCCACCAGTAATTTGCCTTGAGGTCCTGATACATTTTTGTTGACCCTGGATGAATGGAATATCTTGTGTTGTGACCCTCATCTAAGATCTTCCTCCTTAGATCCTTTACCTTAGGAACACATAACCTACCCTTATACCGAAGGGTTCCGTCATTATCTCCCAATGTAAACTGTGAAGGTTTTCCCTGTTGGATCCTCTCCCGAAATCCAACAAACTCTGTATCCTCAAACTGACTTTCTTTTATTTCTGAAGCTAAGGCAGACTGCGAGGTATCATGTACCACCACCCTACCTTCACCGATCTCAGTTAAGCTAACCCCGAGGTTTCCCAATCTTTGTACCTCCCGAACAATACCCCTCTTTTGTATTGCCAAATGGGCCAAGCTACCCATTGATCTCCTACTGAGTGCGTCAGCCACCACGTTGGCTTTCCCAGGATGGTAAAGAATACTAAGGTCATAATCCTTAAGCAACTCTAACCATCTTCTTTGTCGGAGATTCAAATCCTTCGTGGTTATGCATCGCAAACTCTTATGATCCGTAAATATATCCACATCGCACACCATACAAATAATGTCTCCATATTCGTAAGGCAAACACCACCAGCTAATTCCAAGTCATGAGTTGGGTAATTCTTCTCATGTATCTTGATTGTCTAGATCATACGCGATAACCTTTCCAAATCGCATCAAGACACATCCTAACCCAACTCTAGAGGCATCGATAGGCGTGAACCCTTCCGTCCGGATGGTAAGGTTAAGGCTGATGCGATGAGTCAACAATTCCTTTAGTTTCAAAACTTGCCTCACATGCTTGACCATTTGGTACTTAACCGCTTTTTGAGTCAACCGGGTCAAAGGAAGCGTGAGACTAGAAAAACCTTTACGAATCTTCTATAATACCCACCAAACCCAAGAAACTTCTAACCTCTGCCGGAGTGGTCGGTTTGGCGATTCTTTCTTCTTCTATCTTACGGGGTCTACCATAATTCCATCCCTTGACACAACATGGCCCAAAAAGGCTACCTTTTCCAACCAAAATTCACACTTTGAAAATTTAGCATATAGTTTCTCTGTTTCAAGACTTGAAGACTACCTCCGGACGCTCTTCATGTTCTTCAACACTCTTCAGTAGATTAGGATATCATCTATGAACACAATCACGAACAAATCTAGGAATGGTTTGAAGATTCTGTTCATTAAATCCATAAAAGTCTTTGGGGCATTGGTTAACCCAAAAGACATGACCAAGAACTCATAATGGCGTATCGGGTTCTAAAGGCATTTTGGATATATCATCCGGATTTATTTTCAATTTGGTGATATCCCGACGAGATCAATCTTGGAAAAATAGCTAGCTCCGAAGTTGGTCAAAAGATCATCGATTCTTGGTAATGGGTATCGGTTCTTGATCGTGACCTTATTGAGTAGATAATCGATGCACATTCGGAGCGATCCGTCTTTCTTTTCACAAACAGATCGTGCAGTGCGAGGAAACACTAGGCCTTATAAAGCCTTTATCCAGAAGATCCTTCAATTGTTCTTTTAACTCCCTCAATTCAGCTGGGGCCATTCGATATGGAGGAATAGAAATGGGTCTTGTACCCGGAATTAACTCTATAGCAAACTCCACTTCTCTATCCGGAGGAAGGCCTGGAAGATCTTCAGGAAAAACCTCCGGAAAATTTCGAACAATAGGAACATCATTCACCGCTGAGGATTCTTTTTGGGTATCCACTATATTAGCCAGATATGCATACTCCACTCTGTGACTTCTCAATAACTTTTGAGCCCCAAGGTAGGAAATAAACTGGCCTGAGGATATTCCAACCCTACCCCTTATAACAACTTCTGGTTCTCCGGGAAAAGTTAATCTCACTATCTTTCGTCGACAATCCAACATGGCATAACATGCCGACAACCAATCCATACCCAAAATGACGTCGAAGTCTACCATATCAAGTAGTACTAGGTTCACCATTGTTCCCCTGCCATTCACTTCTAATGTAAAATTATTTACCACCCGAGAGGCCCAAATTGAGGCCCCTACTGGTGTCATAACCTCAACAGGTTCACTTAAATAAGAAGGTTCTACATGTAAATTCTTAGCAAAGCTCATTGACACATATGAAAATGTAGAGCCGGGATCGTATAATACAAATGCAGGAATACTCGAGACTAGCAAAATACCTGTGACCACCGCATTAGATGCTTCTGCCTCATTCCTCTGGGGCAAAGCGTAGAGCCGATTAGAATTGTTGGGTTGTTGACCTCCCTGACTCTGGCGGGGTTGGTTTCCCTGATTTCCCCTGTAGGCAGCTGTGGTTGCTTCTGACCTCCCCTGAATATATTGAGTTTGGGTCCTCTTCTTGCAATCCCTGGCATAGTGGCCTGACTCTCCACAGTTATAACATGTCTTCGTTAAGGCGACATTCTCGGTGTGTTTTCTTTGACAAATCTTACAAATCGGTTTGTCGCCTCGTGTTAGGGTTGGTGGCCTTGTCCTTGCTACCTTGGTAATTAGACCAACTGCCCTTAGGCTTGAAATAAGATCGACCACGGATTGGTTCGGTCTGAAGATCCTTACTAAACTCCCGCTTCGATTTTGACTCGTTAAATGATCACGACGTCCAAATCTCTTCGCGAATATTCTCTTTTGCTTTAGCGAAACCTTCTACCCTCAAAGCCATATCGACAATCAAGATAAGTTCGATCGTTGGCTAACGCCACCACCTTCTTCGCTATGTTCGGGTTTAAACCTCTACAAATCGCTGACTCTATCCATTTCTGTAGGACGACATGTGTTGTATCCGATAACCTCACGAACTGTGTATCATATTCTTGTACACTGCGGTCACCTTGCTTCAATTGTTCAAACTCCCGTCTAAGCGCATCCTTGCGCGTATTAGGCATAAACTTCTCAATGAATGCCGCTCTGAACCCTCCCCAAGTCATTGGTGGTGACATCGGGGGACGATTTTTCCTAAAATTCCTCCACCACACCTGCATCATCCACTAGTCGATGCGCTACCAAGTTGACGCCCTGCGTCTCCACGCATCCCAATGTGAACATTAAGTCTTCAACTTCATCGAGGAATACCATCGGGTCGGCCTTGGGGTCCTTCCCTGAGTACAGTGGTTCTCTTCTCCTCATAAAATTTGCCCATAGCCTATCAGTGCGCTGGGATTCTACACTCCGATGCGTAGTGCGATGCACCGGTCCTCGGTGCCTGGTTACAGTTCGGGCTATGGCGAGACACTAGGTGCGGGCGGAACCATGTGTGGAGCTGCGGTATCATTAACTCTATGAGTCTATCTAGTTTTTGTCCCACCGTTCCTTGGGCCATTTGACTCTCGTTCTCTCCAACATTTTCTCCGACATTTTCTCCGCTCCCTTCAGACACCACTACGTCAACTGGAGGTACATGAGCTTCGTGATGAACCTCCTCTTGAGCCCCCGGGATTTGTGAATTCACCATTTTCTGTGAAGACAAACACACTCATATTTTAGAAGACGGAATGTCTATTCTAGCTCCTAAATTTTCTTATAGTTCATAAGCATGCAACACCGCAATATGCCAACAAGAAAAATAATTTAATAAAACATATCCTTTCTTTCTTGTATTCATAGCACTTCATTCATCATATTTTAAAATAACAATGTCATGACTACAATACATCACATCAGGTCAACTCTGCCATTGTGCAACCCGCTATAGCCCTTGTACTGGAACATACACCTACTATCACGTGTTCTAAAGGGCTTAACCGCATGATTCATCTATTCTGCAGGTTGGCATTCAACTCCCTGTGAACCTTCCTTTTTGCTTCTCTTTCCATATAGTTCATTTTATACCTTACTCCTTTTACATGATGCAGAAATTGGTGCAATGAATTTTCTGTAATATCTTCTCTTAGCATCCTTGCCTTTCTGAATGCGGAATGAAACTTTTCTGGGACAGAATTGACTATTATCTGTAGTATGACTCCAATTGGAAAGTTGAAGAAGGTCGGGTCGTATGAACGTCTTTTCCTTCTAGTCCTAAGCAAATATGTACATAGTACGATTGTGTCATCAATGTACTCATCAAAATCACCTTCTGAGTCCATCTTGCGACGCATGAAGTCCCTCTGAGCTCTCATTTCCTTTGCCTGTTCCATGAGTACTTCCCTTTTTGTTGGAACTCGCCTTATAATCGCCATCTACACAAATCATATTAGTCAGTATAACGTTGTACAATCTCCTTTTCTAACCCGTGTGAAGGATGTAGTACGAGAAATCAAGTCTTTGAAAAGACTCAAGGTAGGCACGAGAAGAGTACGAAAGAAGGGAAACTTTAGGATGTTATTCCGTTCACTTATTACTAAGGTGGCGCGCGCAATAAGTAACCGTTCAAACACCCAACTCGAAGGAAACTTCCTAGAATCTCTTAACCTGGTTTATCTTTGATACCAACTTGTCACGCCCCGACTTTTCCTAAGTCTTTACTTAGGGCGTGATGACACCTGGACAATTATTTTCCACCAGGAGCACCATTTAATTCTCTTTATTTAGA
Organism: Przewalskia tangutica; assembly: GCA_029844215.1. Lineage (NCBI taxonomy): Eukaryota > Viridiplantae > Streptophyta > Magnoliopsida > Solanales > Solanaceae > Przewalskia > Przewalskia tangutica. The sequence goes on along the minus strand of CM056718.1, from coordinate 133,170,449 downwards.
AATTTAAACTTATATTCAGATACGGAGCTATTAATAAAAATAACAATAAAGAAATTTGTTCATGACTTTATTGAAAATATAACGCGAGCTCATGCTCGTGCAAACATTGTTTCTACATAGGCGTCGACAAATCTTATTCTAAGTTGGAAGGAGCCCATTCCACACGCGGGCATTTCGAGACACCGAACCGACATTCTGAACCTGACGAGTACCAAGCCCGAAGCAATGGACTTGGTATGACAAGAGGCTGCGGGACGATCTCTAGCCTTGGCGTGGAGCCTTTCCTCTATCACGCTTTCCTGAAACATGTTAAATAAAGAGTCAGCCCTACCATCTGGGGCTGAGTGAGAACCTTACCCTGCAATTCAAAGTAACACCACAATATTCCAAGTGCAATCACATTATAACGTAATAATCATATTGCAAAAACATATCAGGTTACAACATCTTTAAATATGCAACAACTCCTCATAGGAAATTCTCGGTTTAACTAACACTTCATTTTATCTCGTATTATACGTTAAGACATTCCCCTGCATTTCCACATGTTTATTACATTTATATATTTGTGAACGCGTATTCACTTTTCATATTTATATATAGGTGAACATGTATTCATCTTTCATATTTGTTGCGGCGTGCAACCCGATCCATTATATTTACGTATTTGTGAACACGTATTCACTTTACGTTTTGTTGCGGCGTGCAACCCGATCCATTATGTTTACGTATTTGTGAATGTGTATTCACTTTACGTTTTGTTGCGGCGTGCAACCCGATCCATTATATTTACGTATTTGTGAACATATATTCACTTTACGTTTTGTTGCGGCGTGCAACCCGATCCATTATGTTTACGTATTTGTGACAGCGTATTCACTTTACGTTTTGTTGCGGCGTGCAACCCGATCCATTATATTTACGTATTTGTGAACATATATTCACTTTACGTTTTGTTGCGGCGTGCAACCCGATCCATTATGTTTACGTATTTGTGAACGCGTATTCACTTTACGTTTTGTTGCGGCGTGCAACCCGATCCATTATATATTTATATATTTATGTGAACACGTATTCACTTTTCATATTTTTCAGAAGATCAAATAAATACTATTCTCTTTTCTAACATTCTGTCATTCATACTTGTAACGATTATAACTTTTTAACCATAACTCCAACTAAGGTGTTTCTCAAGCGGAAACTAAGGTAAGACGGGGATCTTTCACTGTACCAAATTTCATTTAAAACTACTTTGGGTAACTAACACAAATTTATCCTCAAAACAGCCACATGAAATTTATTTCGGCAGAATATTTATTAAACAACACCCAATCTTAGAATAGTCATAACTCCTAATCTGTAAACCCGTTCAAGCCCCATAAAATCTCAAAACGACGAGAACAGAGAGCTACACGTCTCCATGTGAACCATCCTTTCATATTCTATACCATTTGGTACAGGTTTACACTTTTATTCGCTGCCCTTCCTGAATCTCGATAGATCCGAGGCAGAAACTTTAAACAGCGATAACTCTCAATCCGTAAGTCGAATAGACCCCCGTAAGGTCTCAAAATGTCCACAACAAAGATATCTAGAACTTTCATTTAGCAACAATTTTCATATTCCCCACAGATTAGTACAGTTTTACGTTTCAACGTCCTGCCCTTCTGGATTCCGACGAATCCGAGGCAGCAACTTCAAACTACAATAGCTCTCAACTCGTAAGTCCGTTTTAATAAATCTTTATATATATCTGTCCGTAACAGAGAGATTTACAACCATGTAAATTTTCATATAATTCTAATAAGTAAAACTCAATAAAAACAGTCTGTAATTATGCCTTTCCGAATTTCGACCAAATCTAAGGCAGGAACTTTGAACTATGATAACTTTCAAACCGTACGTCCATTTTACCTCATTTTTGGTTCTATATGATCATATTAGAGAGGTGTACAATTCCTCCGAATTTCATCAAATTCTAACAATTATAACTCAGTGAGAACAATTCGTAAAGTTCATGACGCAACTAGTTGTCTAAACAATCAAAAGTTCAATATTTCTTTTCAACACTCAATTCTTATTCTAACATGTATTGAACTAAAAATAAAGGATGTTACCAAGAATTTCTGAGTGAGAAAACTCACTTGTAAGTGTGAAAAAGATTGTGGTTCGGTTGCTACAACCACCCTTGCTCCTTAGTGTTCCCTAATTTTCTTGTTCTCCTTCCTCCCTTGATATTTTCTTGATTTTTTTCCTTCTTGTTCACTTGTTTTTTTTCTGATTTTCTAACCTTTATGTTATGTACTTTGTTTGTGTGTAAATACAATGTATAAATGGAGGAGTTTTCTATAACCTATGGGAGGTGAAAAACCAAAAGATTGAAGGGAAATGAAAAGGGGGGAAGGGGGGGGGGGGGGGGGGAAGGACGTGCATTGCTCTGCATGCAGGTTTATTTTTTTTTTTTTTCTTTTGTTTCTTTTTTTTGTTTTTGTTTTTGTTTTCTTATTTTCATTTTATCTATCTATTTTATCCAACTTTAACACTAACTCTATCCCATGCAATTTATTATTTGTTTTCTTCTATATATATATATATATATATGTATATATATATATTTATTAACCCAACCACAACTATATATTATTATTATTTTTTTTTTCCGAATTTTACAAAACTGGCATGTCTTGTTTAGAATTCTTAAAAGGATAAACTCTACATAGTTGTTCTTAGTGTACCTGTCCTGATTTGTACACATGCTTTGCCCTGTTTATTAGATCGAAAAATAACTTTTTTTCATTGGATCGAGTTGCCTAAGTTAAAATGATACGATGCCTTATCTATATAATATGGATGAAGCCCTGCCCTCTAAAGCAATTGGTTGCCAGTTTATGCCAAAGGCTATTCATTCTTCTATCAGGGAATAATACAATCTTTCTAATGTTGAGATATATTGACTGATTGTCCTCCTTGACTGCAGCATGCCTGTGAAAACTGTTTGAGTTTAAATGGAAAACGAATGTGAAGTTATAATCTTGTCTTAATAGCTAAAACTGAGGCCCACAAATATTCATTTCTGCCTCGCACTATCTGCTTGACCCATGAATGTGTTAGGTCCATCCATTTTACTCGATTCTCCTTGTTGGTTGTGCATTTGCTTGCTTCGCATTTGCAGTATACATGTCTTATATATCGATCCTTATCTTTGAATGATTACTTATTAGTAGGTAAAGTTTGGACGTCTGTGATATTTAGCGCTTAATTATCTATGTCTGATATTATTTGGATGGATGCTAATCTTTATCTTTTTCTTTCTTTGCATGAATCGCAATACCTGGGAGCAAATGGCGAGTCTTAATATGAGACTCAACACCTACTTATAAAGAGCGCAGACTTGCATCTATGTGTCATCCGCATCCACATACGTGTTTGGAATTTCAAGCTACCCGGCGAAGGTCGCCGCCCCTCCTTAGAGTCTTTCATTTTAATTCCTATCTTGCCCCTCTTTGTGTGCTGTAAATTAATTCACTAACATTATGCTACCAATAGAATGCTTCCCTTGAAACCATAGAATTCGCTCCCTTCAAGCTAATTACTCTAGCTTATTTAAGTCATGGTTAAATCGCTTAACAATCATATCATAATTTTTAAGTGGCCAAACGTCATTCATTCTTGCCAAATTCTAACATCCATTTTTTTAAAATAAAACCCTTATAGCATGCATATACAAAAAACTAATTGTTTTTTAGCCAATGTTTATGGCATCTCATATACAGCTATGTATACTTTGGTCATAATAGATCTTTGCATATCATATACAGCATGTTATTTAAGCACCTCATAAATGCACGCCTTTTCCAAAAACTAAATAAGTGTTACACTTTTTCTTTTGTCAAAAACATATTTTTAGCTTGCAATGCTTTTACTTAAATACTTTTTTCAAAATATGTATTGCATTTTAGCATAATAATTACCCCCTAGGTTTGGCAGGACAACCGCAAGTTAGCGGATCTTAGAGGGTGTCTAACCCCTTCCCTCTAGATTAATAAAGAACCCTTACCCAGAATCTCATTAAGTTTAGCAGACCATAAAAAATGGAGTTAGTGTTGACTTTAACCTAAGTTGACATTTAGGTGTCCTAATTCACCCAATTAATTAGGTGGCGACTCCGCGAACCCTTAGCACTTTTGAGCACCCCTTGGCATTTAGCACCTTTTTAGCTCTTTTATTTATTTTCTAACATTTTTCATAAAGCAGGAGTTTTAATTAAAGTCGCGGCCGAAAAAGGGCGTGACAGAAATGGCGACTCCGCTGGGGACTTAAGGCTCTTAACCACAACAGACCTAGGGTTATTATTTGGCATTATTTTTTGCATTTAATTTTTATGTACTGTATTTTGTTTATTTGTTTTAATTGCTATGTGCTTTACTGCTTTCCTTAAACTGGCATTCCGCTCATATTTCTTCCACTCTGGAAAATTCACACTATCACACACTCACGCGCTGGTGTGCTTCGCGCACCCGCAAATTTCTTCAAATATCCAAATTTTAAGAGAGTTGGCGCCTGCGCGGAGTTAGATCGGTTCGTCTGATCAGCCGCGTAGCCTTCTCACTCGAGTTGTCCGCTCGGGAACCTTGCGTCTAGTAAAGCCAAATCTTAGAAACTCAGGATAGAGCTATACCACCCTTTATTTTAAGACATGCATGCATTTACCTTAGGTGGGTCGGTCCTTGGTATCGACACCACAATTAGGAAAACACCAAACTTGTCGACGGGTTCTTCAACTCAACGACCAACCAGCATACTATGTGTAGCGTGACAATGATAGACAAATCCAAACCTAATCGTGACATGCTGAAATTGGAAAAAGTGCACCGTCATTTGGTCGCCATTTCCAACAAAAGCATTACAGTTGGACGACTTGGACAAATCCGTCATAATCTCGCATAAGTGACGTTTAGGCCTACCTCTGGCATAAAGAGGTCCCAAACATGTTAGAACACGCACTTGATTTGCAATTTGCTTATTAGCATATATTGCCTGCAACTTTTTGCATATTATACTAACTTGGTTTGCTTCATTTGTTAAAGGGTTATTTTTGCCTACCTTATCCCCAAAAGGTTGATTCGCGTTGACTGGTAGAAGCACAATCATAAATGACTAATCCAGAGGCACCGGAACGAAACAACTTAGGACTCATCCCCGTTCCTGTAGAGGATGCAGAGGCGTTAGAAAGGAGAAACACCAATGATCAACACCTCGCCAAACTATTGCAACAAATGGAAATCATGCAAGCCGAAATAGAAAGGCTCCGAAATATCACAAACACATCTATTAGCTTGAATGCACCACTCCCGAGCAAGGGACAAATGCAATCGTGTCACAAGCCCTCGAGCCTCCACTTCCCAAAGCTCCCATGAGCGCAACATACCATTTCACCAAAACGCCACTCGCCTTGGCCAATTTGCAAGCCGACCCCCAAAATGATCCGTTTACTACATACATATCTCAACCTCCACCTACTTATATCTCCCCACTCAGTCCAAATTGCCAAGTCACCCAATACGAGCAGAGGACACGCATCACTAGTCCTAACAAACAATATGGGGGATTAGCACATCCGACCGAAGCCGACCATTTATTATGTCGCATCCTCTCAAGAGACAGATCAATACAAGGAAGTGGAGCGGCGGACTCGAGCAGTGATGAAAATATGGCAAAAGAAATCGTAGTTTGAAAGAGGCATTTAGAAGCATTCGGATGAACAAGGGGAGTCGGGTTTAGAATATGAAAACTTATGCACGCACTCGACGTTGAATTACAGTAGGGTACAAGACGCCCAAATTTGACATGTTCGATGGAAATGGGAATCCTCGAGCTCATCTAAGGTCATATTGCGATAAATTGATTGGAGTTGGTAAAAATCAAGCAATCATCAGGAAACTATTCATCAGGAGTCTAACCGCGAGGCATCGGATCGTACACATGCCAAGACCTCGAAAATGGGGCGGTTGGAATGCCATGGCACAAGATTTCATGGATAGATTCGATTCAACATCGACATCGTCGGATAGATTTTATCTTATGAAACTTGAAAAGAAATCCACAGAAACTTTCAGGGAATACGCCCTGAGGTGGCGATCAGAAGCAGCAAAGGTCCAACCTCCAATGGCAGAGAGCGAAATGACCACCTTGTTCGTGCAGTCGTTAAAAGACGCGACGTATTATGAAAGAATGATCAGTGTAATCGGGCGAAGTTTTGCAGAAGTCGTAAGAATGGGCGACTTCGTGGAAGAAGGCATTAAGACAGGCAGGATTACAAACCTGACCGCCCTACAAGCAACTAGCAGAGCAGTGCAGTCAAATTCCATCGGAGGTACCTCCCAGAGGAGAAGAGATGCATCACCCTCTATCATGGTCATTCAGGAGCATAGGCCAGAACAACTTCCAGTGTATCAGAGCCCACCGCCTTCTTACCATAACCAAAACACTCAAAACCCACAGTCATATTATCAGCACTGCGCCACCCCATATCCTGTTTACCATACCCAACCAGCATACCTAAAATACTCACCACAATCACGAAACCGCACTCTAAACGGACCCAAACCCCGCATAGATGCTGAGAGAAAGCCAACCAGAACCTATACACCTTTAGCCGAACCCATAGCTCAAGTGTATGAGAAGCTGAAAGCCGCAGGAATACTCCAGCCAATTCCCAGAAATACCACCAGGCCTACTTCCCGAGGGCACGATAGAACCAAACATTGTACATACCACTCCGGTGCAGAGGGATACGACATCGAAAATTGCTATACACTCAATGACAGAATAGAGGAGTTGATTGAGGAGGGAGTCATTCGGCTGAAAGATGCTCCTCTCAATGCAAACAATAACCTTCTCCCGGGTTATGAAGATGCCCATGTGAACATGATAGCTAAAAATGAAGAAGACAGTCTGGAAGGGACTATTACGCCAGCCCGAAAAGGGAAGAAAGTTGAGTCATCGACCAACCGTCAGAGAAAAGGAGGTGCTCCTTGCCGGAGATTGTTTAACCATTGAATAAGTCATTCGTCTAGTTGTGTGCTACAGGAGATGATCCTGCTGAAGACCCAGCCGTTGAAGACACAAAGCAAGAAGAAATGGACTCATGCCCTCGCCCGGCAGGAGTCTGAAATAGTTAGTTTAATATATTTTGCCCTTTATATGTAATAAATTGGAACTACGTGTGACCTGATTCCCTTGGCGGATACGTAGGCGGCCACATCGGCTTCGGTCCCACCTTTTAGAAAAATCCCAATTTCTCTTTTGCACCATTGGAACTACGTGTGACCTGATTCCCTTGGCGGATCGTGGCGGCCACATCGGCCGGTCCGCTTTTAGAAAAATCCCAATTTCTCTTTTGCACCATTGGAACTACGTCATGACCTGATTCCCTTGGCGGATACGTAGGCGGCCATATCGGCCTCGGTCCCACATTTAGAATTTTACCCAATATTCGCTTGTAATGAACTACGTCATGACCTGATTCCCTCATGGGGATACGTAGGCGGCCTAAATCGGCTTCGGTCACACCATTAGGAAACTTTCCCTTTGTTTTGAAAATAACAAGAATACACATAGTATACAAGCAACCCCATTAAGACCAGCTTTAGGTAAACGCATGCTGCGTATTCAAAGCGGGACAAGTGCGAAACCAGCGGGGTTATGAGTCCAAACAAAGCAGACGTCCGAGCATCAAGAGTCAAAACTACAAAGTCAATGTGAATCAACCACCCCCCTCAAACTCACAAATTTTCTTTGAGCGCAGGTTTTTCATGTTAGCGAAGCGTGACGCGAGCATCAACAATCGAATCCCGCAACAAAGTCTAGCACATCAGCTCGGGCCTAGAGTCAAATTGCAATCCATGCAGTGCACAAACGCGCAACAAAGACATCATGACAATTCATACGGTTCACAAAATGCATTACAAGAACATCTCGACATTCGCAGTACCCCACGTATCATACAGGGACGACATCCCTACTCGCGAACTGCATTTCTCATATATTTATCATTCTTTTATGATTATACACTAACTTTTTCTCAAGCTTAGCTTGCAGGAGCATTTATTCTACAGGAGCATCAGCAACATGTCCACACAACGACGTCATCAGCATTATGTCTACGCAATAATGCGGCGGAACACGTCGAACGAGCGGCGTTATCGACAACAAGTCCAAAACGGCGACAAGTCAAAACGACGCCAAGTCGAAACGACGCCAGCGGAATACGTCCGAACGACGGCGTCAAGACAACAAGTCCAAAGCGACTCAAGTCAAAAATGGCGCCAAGTCCGAAACGACGCCGAAGAATAAGTCAAAGCGGCGCCAAGAAGAATAAGTCCAAAAGCGGCGCCAAGTCAGAAACGACGCCAAGTCAAAGCGACGCCAAGTCCGAAACGACGACAAGTCCGAAACGGCCAAGTCGAAAGCGACGCCAAGTCCGAAACGACGCCATCATCGTGATATCACATCTACGGGACGATTTTCTGTTCTCAAAATTGCATTTTTCTCATTCATGCTTTATTATTACGTCTTAGCATTATGCACTAACTCTTTCTTGAGCTTTAGTCTACGGGCGGCGGAACACGTCCAGCAACGGCGTCGTCAAGACAACAAGTCCAAAACGACGACAAGTCCAAAACGACGCCAAGTCCAAAGCAGCGCCAATGACAAGTCAGAAAGCGGCCCGAAGAACACGTCCAACAACGGCGTTATCGGACAACAAGTCCAAAGCGACGCCAAGTCCAAAACGACGCCAAGTCCGAAACGACGACAAGTCGAAAATGACGCCAAGTCGAAACGACGCCAAATCGAACACGACGCCAAGTCGAAAGCGCCAAGTCGAAAATGACGCCAAGTCGAAAGCGACGCCAAGTCCGAAAGACGCCATCATCGATATCACATCTACGCAGGGCGATTTCTGTTCTCAAAATTGCATTTTCTCATTCATGCTTTATTATTCGCGCTTTAGCGATTATGCACTAACTCTTTCTTGAGCTTTAGTCTACGAGGCGATTGCAGCAGCGACAACATATCCGCGTTCACAATCGCAACACGCGTGCGTGCGGGGCGAAAATCACGGATTTGCGATCGCATCAACACAACATGCATCACATTTTTGCACGATAACATTGTGTACTCACAGTTACATTGCTTTTAAAATTATGCATCATCATTTTGTCTTAACAGTTATGCACTAACCGTTTGCTTAAGTCTTAGCATGCGAGGCGGGGACAACATGGATTTTCTCTACAAATGACCGGCAATTTGTTGGGGGGCCAACCTTCCCGACGAATGGCAGAAGCGGCCTCAAGCGTCGGTCCACTCGTTCCACATCACCATAAAACCCAACATCATAAGTCAACACCGGTACACCCCAGGTTCAAGCCAGTTATTTTATCTTATTTTTAGCGCCACAGCCCAGTGTCGTCATAACTCGACATTGGGACAAATTTTGAGTCCGCATTAGCCCGCTTTGGTGTTTTGACCATGGTAGTCCAGTGTCGTCATAACTCGACACTGGGACAAATTTTGAGTCCGCGTTAGTCCGCCTTGGTGTTTTGACCATGGTAGCCCAGTGTCGTCATAACTCGACACTGGGACAAACTTTGAGTCCGCATTAGCCCGCCTTGGTGTTTGACCATGGTAGCCCAGTGTCGTCATAACTCGACACTGGGACAGTTTTGAGTCCGCGTCAGCCTTGTCTTAATTGCCCAACATTTTTGCAATTCTTTGGATCGTAACAAAATTGGCTATAAGTCAACGTCTTTGTCCGAAGATTCTTCCATCATCTCCATACAAAGAGGGACAAGTTGTTGACACCCAATTTTGACCCTCTCGTGCAGTCATTAGCTATAAAATTACACTAATTTTGCAAAAATAATTTCTTATAATTTTTTATAATAAAATGCAGCGATAAAACATTAATACAGGCATAAATAAGCAATTTAATAATGGCACCGCGTCCTACGTAGAAAATTTTACGCACTTAGAGTCTCGCGTCTGCATTTATTAAATTTAAGCCCTGTCATAATTCTTAAATGATAATTAATAATAAATACATAAAATAAATAATTTAGCAATGACGTCGTGTCAAGTAGCATAGTCGCATTTATTAATACGCAAAGCAATTTCATAACTTATTTTAAATAATAACGCACAATGAATAAGATAGCGCCGCATTCTAAAATATTAAGCACTAATTAAATAAAGACGCGCATTTATAACAATTAGATTAATAAAGCACCTAAATAATTTAAGCACAATTTCTTAATTTAATTTACCACTAATTAACTAATTAAGTACCTAAAACTAATACCCTAACTAATTAAAACCAGCCCAGCTTCTCTTGGCCCAACACCCGCAGCCCAACCCGCTAGCCCACTTTCCCCCAGGCCTTTATCTTCTCTCCCTCAGCCCACTTCAGCCCTTATCTTCCCCATCATCCCTGTCGCCCACACCCATAAAGAGAACCCAAAACGAAACCTAGCAAATTTAGGAAACCTGCTGCACAAAGACGCTGACCAGAGATTCTCACGAGAATCGGGTTTTCTTACCCACGCACACTAACCCTAGCCGTCTCCTCCCCCTTCTCCAACGATTTCTTACCATAATCAGCACCTAAATCTTTGACCTGAATAAAACCACTACCAATCAAAGCATAGCTGGCCATAAGAATAGCTTACCTTAAAATCGTTCTAAAATCAGTACTAAATCGCCAAGATTCGTGCAAATCGCACTAAATCAGCCCTAAGAGTTTACCAAATTTGGAACCCAAACCATGGCCATATAAAGAACATGCAAAGGCAGAAGCGGAGGCGAGCAGAGAGCTTGGAGGCAAAACCAGCGTCAAGCGAGCTCGAATGGGAAGCGATCGCTGCACCATTAGCATCGCAAGAATAGGAAGTTCGAATCCTTTTTTCAATTCCAGCCAAGAAATCAACAAACAGACCTTGCCCTTTATTTCGCATCGCAAACCCCAAACCCGTCGAGTGGACCGATGACTTGATACATTGCCTCGGTTCGCTGCCCGGAGAAGGTAAAATCAGATTCTTCTCAGTTCATTTTTTGTAGTGTTGTATGCTCTCATGTTAAACTTGTGTTAATTTAGTTCATTCATGTTGCTGTGCTCATAAATGTACGAATACGATGTTGAGTCGCGCTTTAAATTAACCCCGATACATTCTTGCCCTGAGTTGCTGATAAAACTTATATCTAATGCAATATGTTGAAGATAATGATTGGCGGATTTTCTGAGTTCACAACCATATTGTGATTCTGTTTAGGCTAGCCCAAGATTTGTATACTACTCTGTTGCCAATCTCCAAATATTGGGCTATATCATGGAGTCCTGCTAACTAGTTATGTCCTTCTTACATATTATGTGGCCTAGGGTGTTCATGTGTTGTTTTGCTAAGTGCAAAGATAACAGGATGGGTTGCCTGGAATACGTTGAATTCCCTACTAAGTTGTACTATGGGGCCTTATGAAACTTGTTTAATATACATCTGATCTGTTAGAAGGCAGGCCTGTTTGGCATGAACTAACCAGTTTAAGTCACTTAGGTATCATGTTAAGCCTATTGCAAGAAATCAGTCTAATTAGATAGCTTGAATGAGGAAACTGGCATGTCTTGTTTAGAATTCTTAAAAGGATAAACTCTACATAGTTGTTCTTAGTGTACCTGTCCTGATTTGTACACATGCTTTGCCTTGTTTATTAGATCGAAAAATAACTTTTTTCATTGGATCGAGTTGCCTCAGTTAAAATGATACGATGCCTTATCTATATAATATGGATGAAGCCCTGCCCTCTAAAGCAATTGGTTGCCAGTTTATGCCAAAGGCTATTCATTCTTCTATCAGGGAATAATACAAGTACTGCCTCTAATGTTGAGATATATTGACTGATTGTCCTCCTTGACTGCAGCATGCCTGTGAAAACTGTTTGAGTTTAAATGGAAAACGAATGTGAAGTTATAATCTTGTCTTAATAGCTAAAACTGAGGCCCACAAATATTCATTTCTGCCTCTGCACTATCTGTTTGACCCATGAATGTGTTAGGTCCAGTCCATTTTACTCAGTTCTCCTTGTTGGTTGTCTGTTGCTCGCTGCTGTTTCGTACGGTATACATGTCTTATATATCGATCCTTATGCTGAATGATTACTTATTAGTAGGTAAAGTTTGGACGTCTGTGATATTTAGCGCTTAATTATCTATGTCTGATATTATTTGGATGGATGCTAATCTTTATCTTTTTCTTTCTTTGCATGAATCGCAATACCTGGGAGCAAATGGCGAGTCTTAATATGAGACTCAACCTGCCCTTATAAAGAGCGCAGACTTGCATCTATGTGTCATCCGCATCCACATACGTGTTTGGAATTTCAAGCTACCCGGCGAAGGCCGCCGCCCCTCCTTAGAGTCTTTCATTTTAATTCCTATCTTGCCCCTCTTTGTGTGCTGTAAATTAATTCACTAACATTATGCTACCAATAGTGTCACGACCCGACCCCGGGACCGCGACTGGTGCCCTACCTGGGCACCCTTACAGGTAAACATCAGAGAAAATCAGCGGAACATACATGAAACTTATAAATAAAACATCGGAAGTAAAACAACAGGTTAGCCGATAGGGCTACCTTCCTGAACATATATAAATACAACCGAAGCAGTTGCCTCATTTCTTTTACAAACTGACCCACAACATGCGAATACAGACCTCTAGGAATAACAACTGAACAACTGTGGCGGGACAAGGCCCCGCCGTACCCCTGAATATACATAGCCATGACAACTCCGGAACATTGGAGCCATCTCAAAATGCTGAACCAGGATCCTAAGCTCGCGGATCCATAACTGTGTACCTAAACCTGCGGACATGAACGCAGCCTCGAAGAAGTCGATTAACAACAGTACGAATATGGAATGAAATAGCGTCAAGAAATGTAGATCATAAAAGAATGCAAAGAATGACAAGTATAAAAATACATACGCATCTGCCGTGTCATTACCACTTATGAACTTAATTTCACATCAATATCTTTTTCCATTCCATTAAGAGTTATAGCCATATCTTACGTACTTACTTAGGAGAAGTCATTAAGTTCATTTCTATCTAACTTACTTATCTTTCATAACATAGTCCGGCCCACTACGGAGGGACATATATACTACCCCAAATGGGACGCGATCGATCACACCAATATCAAAGCATGCGTGGAATCCCCATCACGCCGACAACTAAAAGTGTAAAACATAACCACGGGTCTCACGCCCATAATATCAATCAAAGCGGTGGTATAACGTGCGGGGCTTGCCCCTCATTTATACTCTTATCCTGGAGAAGGTGGTAAAGCAGGGGGTATAACGTCTTGGGGTTTGCCCCTCATTTATACTCTTACCCTGGAGAAGGTGGTATAACGTCTTGGGGCTTGCCGCCATTTATACTCTTACCCTATCTCGACCGGTCGTCAAACAACACATAAAGCGGGTGGTACGGCGTCTTGGGGTTTACCTCACTTATACTCTTACCTGGAGAAGGTGGTATAACGTCTTGGGCTTGCCCGCCATTTATACTCTTACCTAACTCAATGGCAATCATACATAACATAAGCCCTACCGGCTTATCATACATAATATAAGCACCACCAGCTTACCATACATAACATAAGCACTACCGACTTATCATACATAACATAAGCACTACCGGCTTATCATACGTAATATAAGCAAGTTAAGAAATCCCCTAACTTCTTATTAGCTTGTTCATATACACTCTCATTTTTGTTTACTTAAGGCACTAACATGTCATTATAAAATCCGAATTTAACCCCATTACTACGTGCCTCTACTCCTTTAAAATGATTCTCTTTCAAATAAAACTTCCAAGATACTAATAACCGTAGTATCAAGTCATATCTACTTTTCACGACAAGTCACAATACTTTTTAGAAATACATTTATAGGCTTCTAAATCAAGTGACTTCTTTCTTTGAAACCTTAAGCAATTGGTACCTTTAAAACAATTTGCCCTTTATTTCAAATCATTTCTTTGCTTACATAACTGAAGAAAATCATTCTTTTAAATCTTCCATAAAGTTGTTATAACCAACTTCCCATAAAGCCGTTATAACTCTTTATTTCTTAGACAAATACATTCATTTGATAACCAAGAAACTTATACTTTCAATTCAAATCGCATAGCTTTCAAAATACTTCAAGTCTCTTAACTTTAGAATGGCAAGAAATCAATACTTTCCAAATCAAGTATTCTATACTTTTAAATCAATTCATTTCTCCCTTTAAGAATCAAGTCCCATAACTTGAAAATAAAGTCCATAACCATTTAACAAACTTGCGGTCCATCCTCTTAAACCTTCATACGTAAATCCTTATCAATTAAGTAACATATACTTGGTGCGGTGTGAATAAGTTATGCTTATTATAACGATCTTAATCAAGTAGCCATGATCTAGAAAATGTAATACAATTTTGTCTTATCTTAGCTTACATGCGGATGGAGAATTCTACTTGTTTTAACATAATTAATTGTCATTACATTTTCCTTTATTAACGCTGCAATGGCTTGTTCGATACTTATTTTCATTCGTGCGTAAATTAGCCAAGTCAACTTGGCTCCAAATACCACTAACGACTCTTTACCAACATCCCCATAAGACTTGGTAAGAACTTAGGATAACTTAGACATAACCTTTACGTGAGTAAATCAACATACATACCTCTTAACTTCTAAGAGTAGAAGGAATCATGAAATAGTACTACACGTATATTCCATACATAGAATCATGTCAAAAGAAGGAAGAGGTTCACATACTCGCGACGATTATCGACAAGTAGCAAAAGCTCCAAAGTACTTCCACCGAGCTATTCCATTCTTCAAGTAGGATACGCTATACCTAGTACGTCAACCTATAATGGTCACCATACGTCCATTAACTTCTTACTTCATACGTAGAATATTTTAGGTGCTAAGTCGCTAAATTCTACGGAAAATCTGACAAAGACCTCCTTTGTTTCTACTTACTTTGCCACCTTTTCAAGGCCGAATACAATAACCAAACAGCCCCAATTGGCTCACAATTTCTATAAGGTACTCGATACAAATGACTAACTAAACAGCCCCAATTGGCTCACAATTTAGAAAGTAGTCCAATACAAATGAAAAACAAACTAAAAAGTCCAAATTCGGCCACCTTGAGTTCAACCTTACCAATTCTTATCAAATTTCCATTTCAATCCAAATTGGTAGCATAACATGATATCAAGTCGTATTTGATTATAACAATCCATAATCTCTAAGTAGGTAACATCGGCGATTTCTAATAACGACTAAATTGAAATCCAACTTAACATGTCTTATATTACATTTCGGATTTCCAATGCTACAATCAATCCACAATCCTTATAAACTTCTACTAATCAACTTCATGCTAGCAACACGTAAAGCTAATAACAACAATATAAACATATAATCTTGTAACACATTAAAGGACAAAATTATACCTCAACGAATCTTAATCCAATTCCAATCCGAAGTCGCTCCTAGTAGTTTAGAACCTCTCCAAGACATTTCAATCCGCTTGTTGAGACCCTTAGAACCACACCAACAATTTCCTTCAAACTTCCAAACAAAACCTAGAAAAGCCACTAGGTTTTCACTTTGACTAACCCAAAACTATCTTTTCCGGATTTTTCTATTGAGATACACTTACATAACACTCATGAACCTTGGTTTAAAGTGGGAGCTTAATGAACAAGAAACAAAAAAATTTCTTTCTTAGTGAAGAAGCGAGAGCTCCATTTATGGCTCATCCAATTTTTTGTAATTTGGCTAAGTATGGAACTCTTGTCTTGCTACTAGTACCCTTATATAACAACATGGAGGGCTAAGATAAATACAAATGTGAGGCTTGGATGCAATTCTTATTAAAAATCCACAAGTGGTCCCATTGACCAAGTCAACATTGTCAAGCTTTACTACATTGCAAGACTTAGTCATCCTAGCAAAGGTCAAGTGACCCTTTTGACCTTGCCTAATTCGACCAAGGCATCTATAAGGGGGTGACACGTGTCGCCCTCCCATTCGTCACAATAATACGTTTTCCGACAATTCCATAATTCCGTTAAATTTTTACAAGTCTCAAATTTTAACACTTGCGAGTTCTTACGTACGTTCTTAAAACATGTCCTGCAATTACGGGGTGTAACAAATAGAATGCTTCCCTTGAAACCATAGAATTCGCTCCCTTCAAGCTAATTACTCTAGCTTATTTAAGTCATGGTTAAATCGCTTAACAATCATATCATAATTTTTAAGTGGCCAAACGTCATTCATTCTTGCCAAATTCTAACATCCATTTTTTAAAAATAAAACCCTTTATAGCATGCATATACAAAAAACTAATTGTTTTTTAGCCAATGTTTATGGCATCTCATATACAGCTCTGTATACTTTGGTCATAATAGATCTTTGCATATCATATACAGCATGTTATTTAAGCACCTCATAAATGCACGCCTTTTCCAAAAAACTAAATAAGTGTTACACTTTTTCTTTTGTCAAAAACATATTTTTAGCTTGCAATGCTTTTACTTAAATACTTTTTTCAAAATATGTATTGCATTTTAGCATAATAATTACCCCCTAGGTTTGGCAGGACAACCGCAAGTTAGCGGATCTTAGAGGGTGCCTAACCCCTTCCCTCTAGATTAATAAAGAACCCTTACCCAGAATCTCATTAAGTTTAGCAGACCATAAAAAATGGAGTTAGTGTTGACTTTAACCTAAGTTGACATTTAGGTGTCCTAATTCACCCAATTAATTAGGTGGCGACTCCGCGAACCCTTAGCACTTTTGAGCACCCCTTGGCATTTAGCACCTTTTTAGCACCTTTTTAGCTCTTTTATTTATTTTCTAACATTTTTCATAAAGCAGGAGTTTTAATTAAAGTCGCGGCCGAAAAAGGGCGTGACACAAGTTAGCCCAATACTACTTCCCCTACCGAACAACTCCAATTCTAGCCCAACATCTAGTCACTCGTAATCAACATGGGATTTTCAAACCAAATAAAAAATATGATCTTCACACATATGTTACCAAATCACCTCTTCCTCGTAATCATGTGTCTGCCCTTAATGATCCGAATTAGAAAATGGCTATGGATGATGAATATAATGCTCTTATTAATAATAAGACTTGAGAGTTGATGCATCGTCCTCCTGATGTTAATGTGATTCAGTCTATGTGGATTTTTAGACATAAAAAATCTGATGGTACATTTAAGAGGCATAAAACCCTTCTTGTAGATGATGGAAAGACTCAACTGGTTGGTGTGGACTGCGGTGAGACTTTCAGTCCGGTGGTCAAACCATCAACTATCTGCACGGTACTAAGTATGTCTCTTTCTAAGGCATAGCCTCTACATCAGTTTGATGTGAAATTACATTCTTGCATGGAGAACTCAACGAAACAGTGTACATGTATGAGCCCATGGGTTATACAGACCCCACTTATCCTAATCATTTATGCATACAGAAGAAATCTTTGTATGGGCTCAAACAAGCTCATCGGGCTTGGTATAAGAGGTTTGAAGATTATGTTTCTACTATTGGATTTTCTAACAACACGTCTGATCATTCCCTCTTTATATACCTTCACGGTAATGATATGGCTTACATCCTTCTGTATGTGGATGATATTATTTTAACTGCTTCATCTGATGCTCTTCGCAAGTCTATCATATCTCTTCTTAGCTCAGAATTTGCTATGAAAGATCTGGGGCCATTGAGTTATTTCTTGGGAATAACTGTAATATGTAATGCATATGGTTTATTCTTGTCTCAGAAAAGTATGCAGATGAGATCATTGAACAGGATGACATGTCCTCTTGTAAGTCTTCTTCCACTCCGGTTGATACTAAACCGAGGTTGAGTGCTACTTCCAGCATGCCATATGTCGATCCATCACATTACCTTAGCCTTACAGGAGCCCTAGAATATCTTACTTTCACGAGGCACGACATATCTTATGTTGTGCAACATATTTGACTTTTCATGCATAACTCGATAGAGGATCACATTCATGCTCTCAAGCGTATTGTGTGCTATATTCAGGGCACTCTCGTTCATGACTTGCATATATATCTGTCTTCGACAACCACTCTCATTTCTTACACCGATGCAGATTGGGGTGAATGTTCGGATACCAGACGCTTCACGTCTAGTTATTGTGTCTTTCTTGGTGACAATTTGATCTCTTGGTCTTTCAAGCGGCAAGCTACCTTGTCTAGGTCCAGTGCCGAAGCCGAGTACCGGGGAGTTGCCAATGTGATTTCTGAATCGTGTTGGCTACGAAATCTTCTTCTCGAGCTCCATTGTCCTGTTCCGAAGGCAACATTGATTTATTGCGATAATGTTAGTGCGGTATATCTCTCAGGGAATCCGATTCAACATTAACGCACTAAATATATTGAGATGGATATTCATTTTGTTCGCGAAAAGATTCCTCGTGGAGAAGTATGTGTCTTACATGTCCCACAACGCTATCAGATCGCCGATATATTTACCAAAGGTCTTCCGTTGGTTCTATTTGAAGATTTTCGGAACAGTCTCAGCATACGATGACCTTCTGCTTCGACTGCGGGGATGTGATAGAATATTTTGTAAATATTACATAATCTTTAATTATCTTCTATATATGGTAGATGTATAATTAGTTATTTACTATCTTAATTCTAACCTAGAATTATATTTGTCTTATGAGTATATTTACCACTTTTTGGAATGAAATAATCAAGGAAGATATTTCTTACGAGTACTATTCATTGGCCCTACTATTTATAAGACTGAATATTTTACCAATTTTTCAAATGGTACTTAGAAGTTTCTTTTTCTGTTGGGCACAAAATAATTATTTTTGCTGTAGATTTGATGTTCTATCTTTTGCCTGCCAAATAATTACTTTATCAATTTAACGAGATGTGTTTCAATTAATGATTTCTTGTCTTTTGAACAAAAAAAAAAGAAAATCCTCTGACTCAAAAGCGGCTAAAAATATGACAAATGTCATTTTTCATTAGAATTGACATAAATAGTTATCCATCAAAATAATAATCAATAATATATATATATATATATATATATATATATATATATATATATATACTTAATAATCTAATAGCATGTTCGGTCAAACTTCTAAAATCTACTTATTTTGAAAAATGTTTTTTTTTTCAAAAGTACTTTTGACGAAAAATAATTTATCTTTGGCCAATTAATTTTAAAAACACTTTTGAGAATCAATTAGTGTTTAGCCAAGCGTTTGAAAAGTGTTGTTAAGTGCATTTTTCAAAAAAGTATTTTTCAAAAAAGTGTTTCTGGGCAAAAAATAATTTTTTAGCTTATGAAAAATTATTTCTGTTACTCCTCAAAAACACTTATTTTCTCCCAAAAGCTTGGCCAAACACCTCAGTTTTTCAAGTAAGCACTTTTTGAAAAAAAAAAGTACTTTTAGAGAAAATAAGTTTGGTCAAACAGTCTATAAGTAATTTTTATATATTTAACTAGCGAATGTAATTATTTTTTACCGACCGACAAGATTGATGGGGTCCGAGGCTACGGATAAGCACATAGGAGTAAGAATTAAAACAAACTTGCACAGCTACAGTTTCTTGATGTTGCCTTTAGTGTTGTGACAACACTTGAGGCAACACTATGATAAAACGGTAATAAACCTTAAAGAGTAAATACAGCGGAAAAGTAAAAGACACAATGTATATATTTTCAATGGTATATATTAATGTAGCCCTTGATGGTCAATGACCGAAGTAATGTATATATTATATACAATTACAATTGAATTTCTTTTTACAATTTGTAGAAATGAAATAAAAAGAAATTACAAATAAAACGAAGTCGCAGATGACTTTAGTCTAAAGATAAAACATCTATAAAGAAACATACAACATCTTCATTACACTTGCTTCAACAATAAGCTTAATCTAGATCTGGGAAACAATAGTAATGTTGGACTAGATGTTGTTATACTACTTTAGGCTATGGTGTTGATCCAGATTTCTAAGATGAAATCCCGAGAGCTCACTTGGTATTTTTACATTTTGTTTCTGGATAACAATACTCTGAAGTTCCTCCTCTATTTATAGTGTGAAACTTTCTTGAAATTCTCGCTGGTTGGTTGTGGAAGTTGAGAGGAAATAGGCAGCATTTTGGACCTCTTCCAGCTTCATGAATTCCTCAACAACTTTGAATTGGTCTTCAAGTTTCTTCGATTCCAAGCTTGACTTCTTCAATTTCCACGTTTTAAACACAACTCCGTATTCAGCTTGCCTAGGGCATTTTTAACTCACAGTAACAATCACTGTATTGGCCGGAAGAATAAGCAAAATCGTTTCCAGAGATGTTATATGTGATGTTGTCACAACTAGAAATTTGTTTATCGATTAAAGAAAGTAGCTCGGATGAAATCTCTCCCACACTCCAGGCAACATCCCTATGTTCATAAGTGATGTTGTCCTGAACGATAACTGTAAAATGACTAGGATACTGATTCTAGATGTTGTCCTTAACAATCTAAATATCAGTAGGAATGGGCCATGCTCCCCCTCAACCTGCAGTTACAAAGTTCAAGTAATGTATTGTAATTGGATTAGTAAAAACATATGTCTATTAGTCATAACTCACATACAACATGGTTGTAAGTAGTCAAAGACTAATATCCATACATCATCCACAAATAATATATATACAAATATATTTATAGATAAAAAATAGAAATGTCTCATTGTCCACACATATAAATATCCATCAGCGTGAAGTAAGGCAACACCAGTTTAGAAGAAATAATGGTCAAAGTGTTGCATAACATTTGTCTCAACATATCTCCATACGTGTATGTAGATATGTTGTTGCAAATATTACAACACTAATTTCAACATTAATAATCTCTTTCTTTTTGTCTTTCTTCATAAAACTCACACATTAACCAAACATGAACAGTTCAGCATCATCAATCTTCCCTTTGCTCTTTATTTAGCAACAACAACATCAGTCTGAGAAACAACACCAATAGTAGCAGTCTCTGTTAGGACCTTGTCCAATTACTCACGCAAGTGTACGTATCGTTCACAAGTAATATAGTCTGTAAGACCGAGTTTATCGTCCACAGAGACTGATTTCTAATTACCGTTCATATATTTTATGTTATCTATTCGACAATCGATAATTGAGTTGGTTTTTTGTTTATCTACTAGAATAATTGCAAGAATTAACTAAACTATTGAAGTTGTAATCAGTTATGGAGGAATTAGGGCTTCCAAAATCCTCGACTATCCACTCTATTCAATTCTTAATGCAACTAGAATGTCTTCTTCTTCTACGTTAAGATAACGGTTAACTAGACTGTCTTATATCCCGGTTAGGATATATAATCGCTCAACCCCAGTGCAGAACCCTTCTATATTTCTATGATAGGATTTACCACATAGGAGGATTAAGAATAGTAACCTATAATGCTACACAAGTATCGGGGTACTTTCATCCACGATTTTAACCTATGTCTATTCAATTACAGCATATCCAAATCTCTCCTCTCAGTTCTTGATTCAAAATCATATAGATTATGATAATTAGTGATCAATTAACTATCAAATATTCATACCAATTATTGAATAAATCTTAATCAAGTGAAGAAGAAATCAAACTACTACATTAATTCATGAATAAGAGTTTCAAGTGATTCATAAGGAAAGCCCTAATAAAATGTTTAGCTCCTAGCCATAGACATGCTAAGAACTAATATAAATACCAACATAAACTGAATTGCAAAGAAAAAAAAGAAAAATACTGTGAACTAAAGTCTCCAATTGTAGCTTCAAATCTGCCCTGAGTTGTGTTGTGTGATAGAATGAACAACCTCCCTAACTAGACTAATCCCTAGAGCTTAAGTATGTTGCAAATTTCGTGCCCTATGGACCCTTCTGCCCTTGGCCAATTTTATTTCGAATTTGAAAATTCACGTCTAAACGCATGATTGCGAGAAGAATGGCACCGCTGAGGAAGTTCTGCAGCCTCTCAGTAGTTATGGCACCGCAGTTCTGTATGAATGGAACCGCGGTGCTGCAGTTTTTTGTCCTGAATTTCCAACTTCCGTCCTTTTCGCCTCGGGACTTTCCAATTATGCCCATTTTTTGCTCTTTTTCGCCATTTGCCTTTTTGAACCGCTGTGACTCAAAAGAAAGGAAAACGACCCTAACAAGACAATTGTTTAAACGAAAATGGGAAAAACACTAACTAAAAATGACTCAAAAGCGTATACAAAATACGTCTAACAAATACCCCCAAACTTAACATTTGCTCGCCCTCGAGCAAAGATCAAAACAAAAACACTCAAAGGCTTCAATCAAGCAGCTGCACAAGGTTACTTAGAAAAGCATGAACGTCAGTTGGGATAATATGTTGGAACATACAGCATAAATATAGCAATCTAGAATTTCAAGCCAGATATTTCGCAAATTCATTTCAATAATAATTAATGAAAGCATGAACACATACCCTATGCATGTCAATTTCATTTGGTTTTATGGGTATGTTTGCTTGCTATTCTCCACTAATCATAGACATACATATTATAGATCTTCAGGACTTTCAGGGTTGTAATGTAGGCTTAGGCAGGGGTAGGTAAGAATAGGCATTTATGCTCAATTTACGTACCATAAGCGTTTTTCTTTTCATTCAACTCTTTTTGTCCTTCTTTTTGGTATCATTTTCAATTCATACATATCACTCCCCTTTTCTCTTTTGAGAGTATGAAACATGTTCACATAGGCACCCCCAAACTTAAGCTTTTGCATTATTTTTTTCATTGGGGTGCATCAATTTTTCACTCTCTTTTGGTATTTCTTTTTCACACTTCTTCATCCCAATTTTTTTCAATTACTGCTTATGGCACACAAGGGAATCATAGAGTGTCAAAGAAATAACTTATTTTAGGCTCAACGGGGCTGACTAGGGATACAAATTATTGCAAGGTAGGTAATGAATGGTAAGAAGGGCTAACAAAGAAATGCCTGAGTCATCTCCCTAAACATGTACATCCTAACTATTTCGCCTCAAATAACAAGCACGCAGACTTCATAGACATTTTTCAATTGACAACGCATCAGCTAAGCACAAATATCCCAAATAATTAGATTTTCATGAATTTTTAGCATATCTAACTTAAGCACACATATTTTAGCTTCTAATTCCATTACATTATCCCATCTTAATTCACTAGGCGTTTTCAGCAACTACAGCATGCATGATCATAAAAAAATTGACTCATATAGACACAATAACTCAATTACAAAGACTCAAAAACATAAGTACCCCCAAAACTTAAATGACACATTGTCCCAAATGTGTAACGACTCAAAAATAATAAAGGGACGACTTACAGACAACAGCGACTCAAAATGGTGGTGGTGGCGGCGAATTGGGGATTTTAGGCCTTTTTATTTCTGAAATCACGTCCCGGCACCGCGGTCCTGCATAATGTCACCGCTGTGCCAACAGTGTTGTGACCTCTCTGAACATTAGGCACCGCGGTCCTGTATAGTGGCACAGCGGTGCTGACCCGATTCCGTATTTCCACCATTTTCTTCCTGCTCATTCTCCGATTCCCGCACCTGTCATCACATCACAACAAAAAAATACCAAAAGTGAGACTGTTCAATTTAAACTAATTTCATAATTTAAACATTGGGTTGCCTCCCAAGTAGTGTTGTCTTTAACGTCTTGTAGCCGGACACAGGTTCTTTATTCAATCATTGGGGTAAGTTAGCCCCACAACCTATCCATTTGAAAATCATTTTCCTCTTCCTTACTCTATTATTCTTTTTCACAGTATTGGGTTCAGTAAGATTTACCTGTTTGTCAGCTTTCATGGCATAAACTTTTGTTGCAGCTTTCAAACTAGCCTGTGGGTTCCCAGCTGTAGGAATGATCTCCTTAGTGTTGATGCGTGCTTAACTGGCTTTGGGTCGGTTGTGCTTCATCGCTTAGCACTTGTTGCTGGCCTGGGACTCAATAGTGGATTTGAACACCTTGAATACCATCTCTTCTTCCTGAACCCGTAGTCTCAATTCTCCCTTCTCCACATCAATTAGGGCTCTACCCGTTGCAAGGAATGGTCTCCCCAAAATGATGGGTATTTCATCATCTTCCTCCATGTCAAGAATGAGGAAGACTGTTGGGAAAAAGAACTTTCCCACCTTCCCAACTTCAAGATCCAAAGTCGCTCCTTAGTAACTTAGCTCCTTTCCTTCATGCTCCAATCCGCTATTTGAAGCCCTTAGAAGTTCATAAATAACTTCCCTTCAATTTCCAATCAAAACTTATGAAAACAACTTAGGTTTTCATCTTGCGACTAATGTAAAAACGTAACTTTTCCGGGATCATTGTATTGAGATATCCTTACAATACCCCTAGGAACCTTGGGTTAAAATATTGTGAATTATGGAACAAGATTGAAGAATTTTTCTTATTTTCCAAGAGCTTAGCCGAGAGCTCTCAAATATAGCACATAAGTTCTTGAAATGTTTTCTAAGTGTTGAGACTTGTCTTGCTATATGGGTGTATATATAATTAAATGGAGGGTCAAGATTAAAACACTTGTAGGGATAGGATGAAGAAGATTTAAATATCAAGTATCAAGTGGGCTTATTGACTTGGTCAACAATGTCAAGCCTTGGCTTTCAAGACTTGACCAATTGATTTTGTCAATTCGTCCAAACCTAAGTGTGGGGGTGACACGTGTCACCCTCCCATTCGTCCATAATGTTTCGTTTCCCGACATTTTCATAATTTCGATAAATTCTACGAGTCTCAAATCTTAAAGTCCTGTTTTCTTACGTACGTTCTTATATACAGGTCCTGGAATTACGGGGTGTAACATTCTTCCCCCGTTAGAAACATTCGTCCCCGAATGTTCTTTCAGAGTCAAACTAATTAGATAGTGACATAGTTTCCTTTTACAACCCCTACATACCAATTATGCCACATCTGGCCACATAACAACACTTAAACAAATATGTCAATTAAAACTGACAAGTAAGGGAAATGAATTACCTGAAGGTGTAGAAAATAAGTGAGGATACTTCTTCATCATGTCCTCCTCTGCTTCCCAAGTCATCTCCTTTCTATTATCATTCCGCCACAAGACTTTGACGGAAGCCACATCCTTGGTCCGCAGTCGCCTAACCTGGCGATCGAGTATCGCTATGGGACTCTCCTCATACGACAATCCCCATGTCACCTAGACATCACTAGCTAGGAAAACTCTCGATGGATCTCCGATACACTTCCGCAACATAGAAACATGGAAGACCGGATGTACTGCCTCCAAGTCGGATGGCAGTTCCAACTCATAGGCAACCTTGCCTACTCTACGGAGGATCTGATAAGGCCCAATGTACCTTGGGCTAAGTTTCCCCTTCTTCCGAACCTCATCACACCCTTCATGGGTGATATCTTCAAGAAGACCCAATCGTCAACCTGAAACTCCAAGTGTCGACGCCGATTATCTGCATAAGACTTCTGCCGACTCTGAGCTGCTAACAGTCTCTCCTGGATAAGCTTCACCTTATCCACAGCCTGCTGAATCAAGTCTGGGCCAACTAACTGAACCTCGCCCACGTCGAACCAACCAATCGGCGACCTACACTTCCGCCCATACAAAGCCTCATATGGCTCCATCTGAATGCTGGAATGGTAGTTGTTGTTATATGCAAACTCAATAAAAGGCAAATGATCCTCCCAGCTACCCCTGAAATCAATAACACATGCCCGCATCATATCATCGTGTATGCGGATAAGATGCGTTACGCTGTCAGTCGGTCCGGAGGATGAACGCGATCGAGACTCACTGTGTCCTAACCCATTACGAAAGACTTCCAGAAGTTAGCCGTAAACTGGGATTCTCTGTCTGATATAATAGATATAGGAACTCTGTGCAGTCTCACAATATCCCTGATAAAAAGTCTAGCATAATCCTCAGCCGAATACGTAGTCCTGACTGGAAGAAAGTGGGTGATTTAGTCGACTGTCTCTGATAACCGGATGGAATCACACTTCCTCTGAGTATGAGGTAAACCTGTAACAAAATCCATGTTGATCACCTCCCACTTCCATGTCGGAATCTCAATCGCCTGTAATAGCCCACCGGGCTTCTGGTGCTCAACCTTGACCTGCTGACAATTCGGACACTGAGCAACAAACTCTGATACGTCCCTCTTCAGGCTATCCCACCAATACATACATCTGAGGTCATGGTATATCTTAGTCGACCCCGGATGAATAGAGTAACGGGCACTGTGTGCCTCCCCTAGAACCTGCTGACGAAGTCCTGCAACATCGGAAACACACAATCTTCCCTCGTACCTTAGCACCCCATCATGTGCTACCTCAAATAAACTTTTCTCCTCTCAAAGAGCCGTATCTCAATACCGTATCAGAACTGGATCCTCATACTGTCGCCTCTTCACCTCCTCAACGATGGAAGACTCGGCAACCTCTCAAACCCGTACCCCACTATTATCGGTATCGACCAACCGAACCCCAAGGCTCGCCAGCTGATGGATCTCACAGACCATGTATCGCCTATCTGTACTCTCCATGCACTCCCCAGATCTACGACTCGAGCATCCGCAACCACGTTGGATTTTCGGATGGTATAGGATATCAACATCATAATCCTTCAAAGACTCTAACCACCGTCTCGCCGCAAGTTCACTCCTCTGCTGAAGATGTCGGAGGCTCTTGTGGTCTGTATAAATATCCACATGAACCCCGTATAAATAATGTCTCCAAATCTTCAAGGCATGAATAACTGCGGCCAACTCTAAGTCGTGAGTAGGGTAATTCCTCTCATGCTTCCGTAGCTGCCGGGAAGCATAGGCTATAACCTTGCAGTGCTGCATCAATACGCACCCTAGCTCGATACCCGAGGCATCACAATAAATCACATAACCCTCTAATCCCTCGGGAAGAGTAAGAACTGGAGCCATCGTCAACTTTTCCTTCAAAACTGGAAGCCTTTCTCACAAGCTTCCGTCCACTGGAACTTAGCCGCTTTCTGAGTCAGCCTAGTCAACGGTGCTGATATCAAAGCGGGCTACTCCACAAACCTACGATAATAACCCGCCAGCCCTAAGAAGCTGCGCACCTCCGTCAGAGTAGTAGGTCTCGGCCAAGTCTTGACCGCCTCAATCTTCGTCGTATCGACCAGAACACCGTCGGCCCCGATAATATGCCCTAAGAATGCCACTAAGGCCAACCAGAACTCACACTTGGAGAACTTGGCGTACAACTGCCGACTCCGGAGGACTCCAAGTACCGTCCTCAAGTGATCTGCATGCTCCTGCTCTGTGCGAGAATAAACCAGGATGTCATCAATGAATACTATAACAAACGTATCCAGAAATGGCTTGAACACCCGGTTCATCAAATCCATAAATACCGCTGGAGCGTTAGTCAAACCGAAAGACATCACCCTGAACTCATAATGCCCATACCGGGTCCTGAATGCAGTCTTCGGGATATCTGCCTCTCTAACTCGCACCTGATGATAACCGGACCGCAGGTCTATCTTGGAGAAATACCTCGCACCCTGCAACTGGTCAAACAAATCATCAATCCTGGGGAGGGGGTATCTATTCTTGATGGTTACCTTATTCAGCTGTCTGTAGTCAACACACATACACAGCGTCCCATCCTTCTTTTTTACAAACAAAACCGGCGCTCCCCAGGGAGAAATACTAGGCCTAATAAAGCTTTTTTCCAGCAAATCTTTCAGCTGGTCCTTCAACTCCCTCAATTCAGCAGGTGCCATAATGTACAGCGGAATAAATATAGGCCGAGTGTCTAGCAGTATATCAATATAAAACTCAATCTCCCTCTCTGGAGGAATACCTGGGAGATCATCTGGGAATACATCCGGAAACTCTCTAACCACCGGAATTGACTGAAGAACTGGCACTTCAGCCTCTGTATCGAATACCCGAACCAAATGATAGATGTACCCTTTCTGAACCATCTTTCTAACGTTGAGGTAAGAAATAAACCTACCCCTTGGCGACGATGTATTTCCCTTCCACTCAATAACCGGCTCACCGGGAAACTGGAATCGGACCAACCTGTCTCTACAGTCAACGTTGGCATAACAAGAAGCCAACCAGTCCATACCCATAATGACGTCAAAATCTGTCATCTCTAACTCTATCAAGTCTGTTAGGGTCTGACGACTGTATATGAACACCGGGAAATTTTTGTACACCCGCTCAGCTAACACCGAATCACCCACTGGCGTAGCTACCTCAAAAGGCTCTATCGACGCCGGATCTATCCCTTTTCTACCAGCAATAAGAGGGGATACATAGGACAAGGTAGAACCTGGATCTATCAAAGCATAAACGTCACAACATGAAATCAATAATGTACCTATGAAGACATCCGGGGAAGCCTCCGGATCCTGCTGGCTGGCTAAGGAATATATGCGGTTATGTAGACCGCTAGAACTAGGACCTCCACCACGACCTCTGCCGCGGCCTACCGGCCCGTGAACACCCTGCCCTCCGGGGCGCATAGTCACAGAAGATGAAGACCCGGCAACTGACCCTGTAGGCTAAATCATACTACCCATGCTGCCTCTGGTCGGACAATCCCTCTTCAAATGGCCCAGCTGGCCGCAAGAGTAACAAGCTCCTGAAGGAATATGACACTCCTCACGATGGGACCTACCACATCGACCACACCGACGTAAAGGTAGCCTCATCATCGGGACCCTGCCTCGAAACACAAGCCACGACCTTCTTCCGAATGACGGTGATCAAACCTCCCGCTGTAAATCGAATGTCACGACCAACCCGGGCTCGCGACTAGTGCCTACACGGGCACCTTCTATTCATCTATCATAATAAACTGCGGAAGATAAATAACACTCATATTTTTTTTAAAACACAGGCAAGGCCGATAAAGGCCATAATAAAAATCACGAAAGTGGTCTACACTTCAACAATGTAAATACAACTCTAGTCACCCATCCACATATAAATCTGAGACCTAAGAATTTGGACAAATACTATGACGACAAGGCCCCGTGCACTTTGAATATACCTAGCCATAATGACAAGCTCGAACATTGGAGCCATCTCCAATCTTGAACCAGATCCTAGCTCGCGGATCCACAATCGTAATACCTAGACTGCGGACATTTAACGCAGCCCGAAGGAGGTCGATAACAAGTACCAAGTATGGAACGGAAATACAGTACAGTAAACAAGATCATAACTGTACAAAAGAATGACATGGGGCAAGTATGAAAATCAAATACCAGATCCTACCGTGTCATATAACAATCAGAGCCAATTGTACCTTGTATCACTGTACTACTATAACACCGTACCACTTTCACATATGAAAGTCATGTCAAAATCAGGGACACCTGCCCTTAGCGTATAATATCACAGAAGCATGCTCGTGAAGTACAACATCACTGTCAGCGTGTAACAAGTATAATATATAACCTGTATCAAGGGAGCATGCCCGTGGAATTCCAACATCACTGTCGGCAGCTCATGATATAAGACAAAGTCAATTGTTATGTCTATATGCCTATGATGTGTCCCGGCCATTTAGTGAGCGACTCAGTATAATGAGAGTATATGTGGATATACCTGCATCATGGAGTAGCAGTCCATGGAATAATCATGGAAATTGAACCCGCATGAGACTATTTCACCCGCATGAGACTATTTCACCAGTATGGATCTTGTGGATCCGCAATGAGTATATACGCAATACTCGCATCGTGGAGAGCAAATCCACGGAATGTATAATGTCCTGGGGATTTACCCCGCAATAAATAATATATCACAAGCACAATACAATCGGCTATCATAATCTCATAACATAACCCGGCCTATGCGTAGGCTCGGTGTGTCTCATAACATAACATTTTAAACCGCCTTTTCACTTCTTCTTAAGTCGTTATAACAACTTCCCATAAAGCTATTATAACAAACTTTCATTTTAGAGAACTTAAGGCACTTTTATTTCTTATCACATTGGGGAAACTAAACCCAAAAGTACTACGTACATACATACTTAAAAAGAATCATGCAACTCCTTTTTCCTTAAATCAACAAACGTATACTTTTAAAACTCAAGTTACATACTCTTTTGAAATAATTCTTCTTAACTCTTAAAATAAATTAAGAAGCCATACTTTTTAACTCAAATAATTCCTTTCTTTAAAAATCAAGTCTCATAACTTGGAAAATAAAGTCTCATAACCTTTTAAGAAATCAAGGTTCGTAGTCTTAAAACTTCATAACATAAACTCTTTAAAATCAATTCACTTACTTCAAATAAATCAAGTCACTTCTACCTTTAAGAATCAAGTCTCATAACGTGAAAAATAAAGTCTCAACCCTTTAAGAAATCAAGGTTCATAGTCTTAAAACTTCATAACATAAACTCTTTAAAATCAATTCACTTACTTCAAATAAATCAAGTCACTTCTACCTTTAAGAATCAAGTCCCATAACTTGAAAAATAAAGTCTCAACCCTTTAAGAAATCAAGGTTCATAGTCTTAAAACTTTATAACATAAACTCTTTAAAATTAATTCACTTACTTCAAATAAATCAAGTCACTTCTACCTTTAAGAATCAAGTCTCATAACTTAAAAAATAAAGTCTCAACCCTTTAAGAAATCAAGGTTCATAGTCTTAAAACTTCATAACATAAACTCTTTAAAATCAATTCACTTACTTCAAATAAATCAAGTCACTTCTACCTTTAAGAATCACGTCCCATAACTTGAAAAATAAAGTCTCAACCCTTTAAGAAATCAAGGTTCATAGTCTTAAAACTTCATAGCATAAACTCTTTAAAATTAAGTAACATATACTTTTATGAGCTGTGAATAGGTTATGCTCGTTTATAACGATCTTATTAAAGCAGCCATGATCTAGAAAATGTAATACAATTTGGTCTTATCTTAGTTTCTATGCAGATGGAGAATTCTACTTATTTTAATATAATTGATTGTCGATACATTTTT
The DNA here is from genome assembly GCA_029844215.1 of Przewalskia tangutica. Taxonomy (NCBI): domain Eukaryota; kingdom Viridiplantae; phylum Streptophyta; class Magnoliopsida; order Solanales; family Solanaceae; genus Przewalskia; species Przewalskia tangutica. The sequence goes on along the minus strand of CM056718.1, from coordinate 133,139,265 downwards.
ACTAACGCTGCAATGGCTTGTTCGATACCTATTCTCATTAGTGCAGTAAATTAGCAAGGTCACCTCGACTCCACATACTTCCTAACGACTCTTACCAACATCCCCCATAAGACTTGGTAAGAACTTAGGATAACTTAGACATACCTTTTACATAGAGTAAATCAACATACGTACCTCTTAACTTCTAAGAGTAGAAGGAATCATGAAATAACACCACATGTATATTTCATACGTAGAATCATGCCAAAAGAAGGAAGAGGTTCACATACCTCGCGACGACTATCGACAAGTAGCAAAATGCTCAAAAGTACTTCAACCTTGATAGTTATTCCACCCTTCAAGTAGAATACGCTATACGTAGTACTTCAACCTATAATAACCATAACATGTCTATCAACTCCTGGCTTATTAATGTGGAATAATACTAAGTGCTAGGTCTCTTATTCCACAAAAATTTGGGCAGCACTTCCTTTGTTTCTACGTACTTTTCCACTTTTTTCAAGGCCCGTATTTCAATAACCAATATGCCACATTTAAGGCTCAACCAAATCAGCAATTCAAAGGGGATTACACGCCTTAACAGGACATGTAAAATTATGCCCCACAATTAAAGTAAAACTGTCCAATAACTTGAATCATTTCGACAATCACAAGGATAACACCACATCTATTCTTTTCCAATTCCTTTTCAATCCAAGTTGTTATTCCAACATGTTATATAGTCGCAATCAATTATAAAAACTAAAATCCTTTCTTTATACAACATACGACGATTAAAACTATCGACCAAATTGATTTCCAATTTTAATGGCTAACATGCCAATTTTCGGTTTTAACATCTCAATAAGGTCCAAATCTTTTCAATCTTCATTCCACATATCACATACTCATATATCAACTACTACAACAGGAAATCTTGAATTACAAAAGCAAGACGGAGATTATTACCTCTTTAAGCCCAAATACAATCCAAAACCTAAAGTCGATCCTTAGCAAATTTAGCTCCTCTTCCTGACGTTTCAATCCACCCCAAGCAACCCTTAGAAGTTCATAAACAACTTCTCTTCAAATTCTAACTTCAAAGTTGAAGAACACCTTAGGTTTTCATGTTGCGACTAACGTAAAAACGTAGCTTTTCTGGGATCTTTGTATTGAGATGTCCTTATAATACCTCTAGGAACCCTTGGTTTAAGTATTGTGATTTATGATCCACAATTGCAAAAATTTTGTGTGGAAAGAGGGCTATGGCCGAGAGCCTCAAGAACATCACACAAGTCTTGCCAATTTTCTAAGTGTTGGAATGTCTTGCTACTAGTAGTAGTATGAATATATAACACCATCAAGGGCTAGGATTTAACCAATTGGATGGCTAAGATGAGGTCAATTATCTCAAGCTCCCACTTGACTAGTTGACTTGGTCAATTTCTTTTCATCCAACAAGCCCATGTGGAGGGTGACACGTGTCGCCCTCCCATTGGTCTAAAATATTTCGTTTCCCGAAATTTTCATAATTGGTCAAAATATCGAAAACCTCGTGGGCCCCACAAAAACGTAAAATTTCTCGGGGGGGCCCTACGTGACCAAATTCGTAAATAAATTCTCATAATTCTAATAAATTCCATACGTCTCAAATAACACCTTTTGAGAATCTAATTCTCATCAACGAACATTCTTCCTTTCCGAAGTTCGGAAGATTTTCCTTCGGAAAAACAATTCTTCCTTTCGTACAAATTTTAAAGTCCTGTTTCCTAACGTACATTATATTAAACATATCCGGGAATTACGGGGTGAAAAATTATTCCCCCCCCCCCCCCCCCCCTTAGAAACATTCGTCCCCGAATGTTCTTTCGGAGCTCCATCTAAACATTTCTCGGTATAGTCTCATAAAACTACACTTAATGAAACCTAATTACGCCACATATGGCCCTAATACATCGCACATGCATATCCATCCATCATAAGCCAAACGAGAAAACAAATCCAAAGTGTGCACCATCACTATTTACTCCCATTCATGGCCTAAAAGAATTATCTTTTCGTACCTTTCCTTAGTCATAACTATAAACACTTCAATTCTTTCAACCCTTGTTCTTTTCTTTTCTTACTTATCATATTCTTCTCGTACTTCCAAACTTATTCTAGTATACGTACATAATCTCAATCATTGCTTCTGTTTTCAAATCCTTGGAATTACTATATCCAACTTGGTCCATTTTCGGCTCTCACGACGCGGTCCTGGTGGAACGCGTCCACGAAATCGTACATTGACTAACTAGACTTGGGCCTTACACCCTCGTGACCCTATCACATAGCGGGACTACCACCAACTGACCACACTCCATTCCAGGCTACGGGTTGACCCATAATCAGCCCACAACCCGATCCATTGTCGCGCTTAATTCTCATTCTTGGTCTGAAATAAATCTTACTACCCGAGAAAGCCTTATACCTCTAAGGTCTCAACGGTTATCAATATTCTAAGGTTCGTAATTATTTCATGTTCCAAGCTTTCATAATCAGTCCACACATACGGGAAATATAGTTTTCTCAAAATCTTAAAATCTTGTTGTCTTAATCACAACAACTTTAATTACTCCATACCATTATTATTCACATAATCACTTAAGCGTACAACACAGCTTAATCTAACAACATGGTATGCTCTCGAATCAATAAACATGATCTCTTTTAGGAGTCTATCACAATCTCAGACCGTTCATTACCTTCTGACTATTCCAAATCAGTACATAAATAAAGTCTAGGTGTGGGTTCAATAAACTGTTTCACACCTTCCAAGTAATTACTAAGGCTTAACCAACTCCTGCTAAACCATAATCATTCTAGATAACATACATATGGCTCCAAATAAATACATTCGTACAGATATACTTCATCATAATACCATCCATACAATAACTTTACCAACCTGGATACGCAATCCATATAATCCTTTCTGGCCACTATTGCCTTTCTCATAGCTGCAATCACAATAATACGTTAGGGAGAGACTACCCTAACAACACAGCTCTATCGCACGATCTCAGAGTGAGAAGAAGGGAAACCAATCCTAAATGTACTATAGCCTCTTGTTTATAGATGTGGTGCACAACACACCGATAAACAAGACTCTACTATACACAGTCTGTAGACATTCTGAGGACTAACTGCTCTGATACCACGCTTGTCACGACCCGAACCCCGGGCCCGCGACTAGTGCCCTACCTGGGCACCCTTCTATTCATCTATCAGAGGTCAGTACAACAGGTACCAAGTATGGAACGGAAATACAGTACAGTAAACAAGATCATAACTGTACAAAATAATGACAGGGGCAAGTATAAAAATCAAATACCAGATCCTACCGTGTCATATAACGATCAGAGTCAACTGTACCTTGTATCACTATACTACTATAACACCGTACCACTTTCACATATGAAAGCCATGTCAAAATCAGGGACACCTGCCCTCAGCGTATAATATCACAGAAGCATGCTCGTGAAGTACAACATCACTGTCAGCGTGTAACAAGTATAATATATAACCCGTATCAAGGGAGCATGCCCGTGGAATTCCAACATCACTGTCGGCAGTCCATGATATAATATAAAGTCAATTGTCATGTCTATATGCCTATGATGTGTCCCGGCCCTTTAGTGAGGGACTCAGTATAATGAGAGTAAATTGGGCATTTTTAATAATAGAAAATTAACACATGAGACTATTTCACCCGCATGGGACTATTTCACCCGCATGGATCTTGTAGACCCGCAATGAGTATATATGTGGATATTGTTACACCCCGTAGTTTAGGTCATGCTTTAGAGAACATACGAAAGGAATTGAGACTTAAATTTTAGAATGATGAGTTGACGGAATGTTTTCGGACGGGTTGTTAGTCACCTTAGAGGCAGTGTATGTCCAGTTACATTGAGAGTTCCTAGGTGTTTCAAAGGCATAGTACATAGTTCGTGGAGTCTAGTTCCCAACGCAACCAACCGTTCGTCGATAGGACATCGGAGTAGAAAGTTATGGAGGTTACAAGTTCAGTGCGCAGTCGGACAGAAAAATATCTCGGTCAGGAGCCACAGGGTCGCGGCGCCGGAAAGCAGGGCCGCGGCGCCGGAAGTTCTGAGAGGCTGCAGAGGTTTCAGCGCCACAACGCCGGCTGCAGGGTCGCGGCGCCGAGGCGGGTTCTGCGAGGCTGGGTGGAAAAATCTGAACTGTTTTGTTTTAAAAAAGGCCATGGGAGGGTGACAAGTGTCCCCCCCCCCCCATCTGATTTTGCATGTCCTATTTATTGACCAAGTCTTGAAGACTTAGTCATTCTTCAAGCTCTTCTCTCTCTCTAAAAATTAAAAGCTCTCCCTTCTCTCTAGAAAATCAAGAGGAAATCAAGGCTTGAGAAAAATCTGAAAAAGGTAGTAAGAAGGAAACTTGTTGGCAAGCTTGTAGGAGTTTTTGTGGTGGTGATTGTGGAAAGGAGGCTAGTGAATTTGTTGGATTATTTTGGGTAAGCTCTAAGGTAACAATTCTTTCTCTTTTTGCTAGTTTTGGTGTTGCATGTGAAGAAGAAAGAACTTGTAGTGGTAAATATTGCTCTTAGATACATTGCATGTAGGAAATATGGTTTGGATATGAAAGGATTGGATAAGAATGATATGTAAGCATGTTATAGCCTAGATATTACCTTTAGCTTATTGATTAGTTGTTATACATTGTGGGGCAGAATTTTACACATCCAAGATTAGGTGTGTAATCCCCTTTGAATTGTTTGGATTGTTGGGCCTTAAAAGTGGCGTTTGGATGTTGAATTCGGACCTTGAAAGGGTGGCAAAGCATGTAGAAACAAAGGAAATGCTGCCCGATTTTCCGTAGAATTTAGTGACTTTGCACTTGGAATATTCTACGTTGAAGCTAGACGTTAATAAACATATTATGGTCATTATAGGTTGACGTACTACGTGCGGTATTTTGGACTTGGTAAGTGGATTGACCAAAGAGGTATGTGGAACTTTCCTATCTCTTGAGCATGAATAGTTTTACCTATATAGTACGGTAGACGTACAAGACCTTGGTATCCGTTACTCGTTTTTAAAGTGTCCAAGTCGGTGGAGTTAGGGGATTTACTCACTTCTTTAAAAGTAGTAAGGATGTCTTAAGTTTTCAAGGTTAAGGGACTTGAAGTGTTTTTAAGTATATAATACTTGTTCCGTCTTAAATCTACAAGTCCCTTGGATATAGGAAAATGTAATTTACTTATAAGTATGAAGTTAATATAACGGCTTTATGGGAAGTTGGTTATATTAGCCTTATGGAAAGTTAAAAAGAGAGATTTACTCTAAGTAAAATAAGTAAGGATAAATGACATGAACTAATGGAAGGCAAATTGATTTTAAGGCATCAATTGCCTAAGATTTTAAAAGAGTGGAAGTACATAGTACTTTGGGTTAAATTCCCGGATTTCATAAAGACATGTTAGTGCCTTAAGTAAACTAAAATGAGAATGTGTATGAACAAGACTAATAAGAAGTTAGGGGATTTCTTAACTTGCTTGTATTCTGTATGATAGTCGGTTTGTGCTAGTGATATATTATTATTTATTACGGGGTCATTCCCCGGGTTGTGGCATTTGCATATTCCGTGGATTTGCTACCCACGATGCGAGGAATACCTCATGCGAGTCCGTAGGGCTCATGTGGGTGAAATAGTCCCATGCGGGCGGGTACAGCCTATGCGAGAAATACCTTATGCGGGTCCACATGACCCATGCGAGTGAAATAGTCCCAGGAGTAGGAATGCTTAATGATACTGCGGGTGGGTGACCCTGCTTTGATCATGAGCTTCCTATTTTCATGCTGTATAGTATATGCTTGATATTCTCATTATTAGTAAGGCACAGTGTTCTGTAAAATTGATTATCATACATGTCTCCAGTTATTTTAGACTTATGAGGTATTTCGGTATTTTCGATTCGCATACTTAGTACATATCGTATGCGACCCCTTCCTCGTTTGGCTGCGTTCATGCCGCAGGTAGGGGTAAGCAGGTGGTGGATCCTCATTCTTAGTATCACTGGTCTGATATCAGAAGCTCCATTCCTCCGGAGGCTTGTTTTGTTGGTACGGTTTTTCCCTGATGCTATAGGTATTATGCACATTCAGGGGTATGGCGGGGCCCTGTCCCGCCACAGTTGTTATTCCTAGAGGTCTGTAGTCACGTTTGTGGTTTGGGCTATAAGAACGAAGTTGTACTGTTTTACTTTTGATTAAGTATATTGTTATGGAAGGCGGCCTTGTCGGCTAGCCATTGACGTTTACTATCTACAGGTTTATGTGTTATGTATGTTCCGCTGCTATTCTCTGATATATATACCTGACGGGGTTCCCCGGTAGGGCACCAGTCGCGGCCCCGGGGTCGGGTTGTGACAAAAGTGGTATCAGAGCAGTTAGTCCTCGGAAAGTGTCTACAGACCGTGTCTAGTAGAGTCTTGATTATCGGTGTGTTGTGCACCACATCTATAATCAGGAGGCTGCAGGATATTTAGGATTGGTTTCCATTCTTTCACTCTAAGATCGTGCAATAGAGCTGTGTTATAGGTTGAACTTCCTCTGATATTTTCCTTTATGTATCAGTTATGCCTCCACGCAAGGCAACGCGGCCCGAAGGCAAAGCGGTGAGGAGGCGCTAGTAGGACGCGGAGGGTCACGAGGGCACATGCTCAGTCCTTACCGGAGATGATGTTTCGGGAGGCGAGTTCCACGACGTCGCCAGCCTCTCGGAGTTCGAGGCGGCGGCGCTCACGAGACCGCGGTACCGAGCCTCGGTCCGCGGCCGGTGAGTATAAGATTACGGGGCGGATCGGTTATTGACCAAAGATAGTGGCGGCGTGCGCGAGCGGCGGCCAACCCAAGCCGGCGGTTCTTGATTGGGATTTCTGGGTTGTCATCCACCGAGTTCTATGGTTCGAGATCGAGGAGGATCCTCGGGAGTTTGTTCGGCGATTCTGTCGGACTATCACAGTGCTTAGGGCCTCGGAGGCTGAGTCCGTCATGCTAGCCTCTTACCAGTTACGCGACATTGCGTTGAACTTGTTTGAGTCATGGGAGTTGTCTAGAGGTGAGGATGCTCTTCCAGCTGTTTCGGAGGAGTTCACAGAGGCCTTCCTGGATCACTTCTTGCCTCCTGAGATGAGGAGAGCCCGCGTGGATAGATTCTTGACCTTGAGGCAGAACGGGAGGACTATCAGAGAGTACAACCTGTAGTTTGACTCATTGGCTAGGTATGCGCACACCATTGTAGCTGACATGGCAAACATGGTTCATCGATATGTGATGGGGCTAGACCGTCATATGATTACTGCATGCTTGGGGGTGGCTCTTCAGCCAGGTATGGATATTGCCGGAGATCTGAGCGTATGCGCGAGGATAGAGGGCGAGAGAGGAGGATCATCTAGACTTAGGCCAGGCCAGAGGCAGTGGCAGGTCTCGAGGCGATTTAGGCGGGCGGCCTCGGCGAACTAGGTCCACATTTGGCCCGGCCTGAGTGCTCCTTCTCGATTTTACGGCGGGAGTCCGATCGGTAAGGTCATTCGAAGCGGTCGGGGCTCCAGACTTGAGGTTTCGAGGAAGCAGCGCTACCGTCGAGACCACCCCATCTCGGTGTGCTCGTCGGTAGGTCTCATCGGCGAGTGTCGTGTTCCTCCGAGGGCTTGTTACTCTTGTGGCGGCGAGGCCATTTGAAGAGAGATTGTCCACCGCAGTGGCGAAGTGTTATGGATTGTAAGCGGTCGATTCTTTGGATCTTCGTCTTCGATTATGCGCCGGGCGGGGGTGTTCACGCGGGCGAGCGCGGCGAGGGTCGTGGCGGGGTCCCGATTCAGCGGTCCTCAAAACCGCATTTATGCTATGTCCAGCCGTCAGGACCAGGAGGCGTCACCAGATGTCGTCACAGGTACATTATTGGTTTCATGCTGTGATGTATATGCTTTGATAGATCCAGGTTCTACCTTGTCCTATATATCTCCTCATATTGCTGGTAGAATAGGGATAGAGCCCGAGTCCATAAAAACCTTTTGAGGTGGCTACGCCAGTAGGTAATTCGGTGGTAGCCGAGCGGGTATATAAGGCTTGCCCAGTGACTATATACGGTCGTCAGACTCTAGCCGACTTGATAGAGTTGGATATGACGGACTTTGATGTGATTATGGGTATGGATTGGCTAGCGTCTTGCTATGCCAATGTGGACTGTAGAGAGAGATTGGTACGGTTCCAGTTTCCTGGTGAGCCGGTTATCGAGTGGAAGGGGAATACTGCGTCGCCGAGGGGTAGGTTTATTTCTTACCTCAAGGCTAGGAAGATGGTGCGGAAGGGGTATATCTACCATATGGTTCGGGTATTCGATCGAGGTGAGATACGGACCTTGATCGGTTCCGGTCGTTAGGGAGTTTTCAGACGTATTCCCAGACGAGCTTCCGGGTATCCCTCCTGAGAGGGAGATTGAGTTTTGCATTGATATGTCGCCAGATACTCGACCGATATCTATTCCACCATACAGGATGGCACCTGCTGAGTTGAGGGAATTAAAAGACCAGCTGAAGGACTTGCTGGAAAAAGGCTTTATCAGGCCAAGTGTTTCTCCCTGGGGAGCGCCAGTGTTATTTGTAAAGAAGAAGGATGGGACGATGCGTATGTGTGTTGATTACAGACAGCTGAATAAGGTAACTATCAAGAACAGATACCCCCTTCCCAGGATTGATGATTTGTTTGACCAGTTGCAGGGTGCAAGGTGTTTCTCCAAGATAGATCTGCGGTCTGGTTATCATCAGGTGCGAGTTAGAGAGGCAGATATCCCAAAGACTGCATTCAGGACCCGGTATGGGCACTATGAGTTCAGGGTGATGTCTTTCGGGTTGACCAACGCCCCAGCAGTGTTCATGGATTTGATGAACCGGGTGTTCAAGACATTCTTGGATATGTTCGTTATAGTATTCATTGATGATATCCTGGTTTATTCGCGCACAGAGCAGGAACATGCAGACCACTTGAGGACGGTATTGGGAGTCCTCCGGGACCGGCAGTTGTATGCCAAGTTCTCGAAATGCGAGTTTTGGTTGGCTTCAGTTGTTATACCCCGTAGTTCTGACCCTACGTATGGGAGCGTACGAAAGCGTGTAAGACTTAAAAATTTTTAGGGATAGGTTGACGGGTCGTTCCGGACGGGTTTTAGTCAACTTTGAGGCGGGTTATGACCCGGTACATTGAGAGTTCCTAAGTGTCTTAAAGGCCTAGGGCGTAGTTCGTTGAGTCTGGATTCCAACGCAACCAACCGTTCGTCGATAGGACGTCGGAGTAGAAAGTTATGAGAGTTACAAGTTCGGTCTGTGATCGGACGAAATGTGTTTGGGCAAAGCGGCGAGGCATGGCGCGGATCTGAGACGCGGCGCCTAAAGTTCTGGAGGGTCGCTGAAGTTGCAGCGCCGCGACGCCGGGATATCAGGGCCGCGGCGCCGAAAGTTCAGAGAGCCTGCGGAGGTTTCAGTGCCATGGCCGGAGGAAGCCGCGCCGAGGCGGATTTTAGGCGGAAAAACTTAGGAAAGTTTGATTTCTCTTTTAAAAAGGCCATGGGAGGGTGACAAGTGTCCCCCCCCATCTGATTTTGCTTGCATGGCTTATATTGACCAAGTCTTGTAGACTTGGTCATCTCTAAAACATTTTCCTCTCTCTAAAAATCAGCTCCCCCTTCTCTCTAAAAACCCAAGAAAAATCTGAAAGTTAAGAACAAGAAAAGGAAGCTTGTAGCTAGCTTGTTGGCATTGTTGTGGTAGTGTTCTTGGCAAGGAAGCTAGCAATATTTGGAATAAGTTTTGGCAAAAACTTTAAGGTAACATTTCTTCCTTTAGAATTAGTTCTAGTGTTGCATGCTTAGAAAAAAGATCTTGTGGTAGTAAAATAATGCACTTAGAGTCATTGCATGCTAGAAAATGTGGTTTGGATATGGAGAATGGGTTAAGAAGAGATTATGAGCATGTTGTAGTCTAAAAACTACCTTAGAATTATTAAGTGAATTGTTGTAAACTTATGGGGCAGAATTTTGGGTGTGAAATCCCCTTTGAATTGTTGGATTGATTGAGCCTTAAATGTGGTGTTTTGGATGATAAATTCGGCCTTGAGAAAGGTGGCAAAGTGAGTAGAAACAAAGGAAATGCTGCCCAATTTTCCTTAGAATTTAGTGACTTTGAACTTGGATTGTTCTACATTAAGATTAGAGGTTAATAAACGTATCATGACTATTATAGGTTGAAATATTACTTGCGGTAGTTTGGACTTGGCAAGTGGATTGACCAAAGAGGTATGTGAAGCTTTCCTATCTCTTGAGCATGAATAGATGAAACTATGTAGTACGGTAGACGTACAAGATTTGGTATTCTTACTTGTTTTAAGTATATAATGACTTGTTTCATTTTAAGAATGTATAATTCCCTTAGTTAGGGGAAAAGTATAATTTTACTAAAGTATAGAGTTAATATAACAATTTTATGGGAAGTTGGTTTATTAGCTTCATAAAAGGTTAATGAGAAGAGATTTACCCTAAATAAGATAAGTATGTGAAGAGGCAAATTGATTTTAAGGTATCAATTGTCCAAAGGTTTTTATGTATAAAGAAGAGTCATTTTTGAAAGAGTTGAAGTATATAGTACTTGGGTTAAACTCCCGGTGTTCTTTTATTAAAGATATGATTAAGTGCCTTAAGTAAACTAAAATGAGAGGGTATATGAACAAGACTAAAAAGAGGTTATAAGTTTTCTTAACTTATTTATGATTATGATATGATGGATTTGAGCTAGGGTAAGGGTATATCTGAGGGGCAAGCCCCAAGATCGTTATACCACCTTCTCCAGGGTAAGAGTATGTCTGAGGGGCAAGCCCCAAGATCGTCATACCACCTTCTCCAGTGTAAGAGTATATCGAGGCGGATCCAAGATCGTTATACCATCCGCACGATATAAGAGTATATCGAGGGCGGCCCAAGATCGTTATACCATCTGCTCCGGTGTAGAGTATATCGAGTCTGACCAAGATCGTTATACCATCCGCTTGGGGTAAGAGTATATCGAGGAAAATCCCCAAGATCGTTATACCACATTAGTGGATTTGCTACCCGTGATGCGAGGAATACCTCACGCGAGTCCTTATGGGCTTACGCGGGTGAAATAGTCCCACGCGGCGGAGTGCCGATGCGAGAGTACCTCATGCGGGTCGCGGGACCCGTGCGGGTGAAATAGTCCCGGAGTAGGATGGTTTTATTGATACTACGGGCGAGGTGCCTGTTTTGATCATGAGCCTCTATTTTATGCAATATTATATATATACTTGTCACTCTCATTGTTAGTAAGGCACGATAAAGGTATTTTATTGTCTTCCATGACTCGACTTGCTTTTAGACTTATGATATCATATTACAATATTTTCCCGACTTTACATACTTGGTACATATTGTGATCGACCCTTCCTTTGCGTTCATGCCGCGGTAAGTAAGCGATTGAGGATCCTCATTCTTAGGATCACTATTCCGGTGTCGAAGCTCCATTCCTCGGAAGCTTGTTTATTGATGCGGATATTCCACGATGCTATAGGTATTTTGTACATTCGAGGTATGGCGGGCCCTGTCCGCCACGATTATTATCTTTAAGTGCGTGGTCACATTTATGTTTTGGGCTATAAGAACCAGTTGTACTAGTATACTTTTGTTAAGTATGTTTTATGGGCGGCCTTCTGGTTGGCGGTGATGTTACCTTTTATACGTATGTGTTATGTATGTTCATTGCTATTCTCGACATATACGGCTGGTACCGGTAAGTACGATCAGCGGCCCGAGGTTGGAGTCGTGACATCGATGGTTTTAGGGCATGTTATCGGGGCGATGGTATTCGGTTGTCTGACAAGATTGAGGCGATCAAGACTTGGCCTAGACCAGCTACACCGGAGTGCGCAACTTTGGGCCTTGCGGGTTATTATCGAGATTTGTAGAAGTTTGCTTCCATCTCAACACCTTTGACTAGGTGACTCGAGCGGCTATGTTCGGTGGGCGGATGCTTGTGAGAGAGTTTCTAGTTCGAAGGAGAAATTGACGGCCGCGATCCTTACTCTTCCTGAGGTTTTAGACGGATATGTGGTTTATTGTGATGCTTCGTGTGTCGGGCTTGGAGTGCGTCTTGATGCGGACGCGGCAAAGTTATAGCTACGCGTCTCGGCGGCTCGGGAAGCGTAGAAGAACTATCCACACATGACTTAGAGTTGGCGTGATGATTCATGCCTTGAAGATCTGGAGACATTATTTGTATGGAGTTCATGTGGATATTTACACAGACCACAAGAGCCTCCAGTATATCTTCAGCCAGAGGGAGCTGAACTTACGGCAGAGACGGTGGTTAGAGCTACTTAAGGATTATGATATAGATATCCTATACCACCCAGGGAAGGCCAATATAGTCGCAGATCGATGGGTAGTCTGTCAGATGTGAAGCCAGAGAGAAGGGGTATGGTCTGCGAGTTGCATCAGCTAGCAAACCTTGGAGTTCGTTTGGTTGATTCTGATAGTAATGGAGTTCGGGTTCGAGAGGTTGCCGAGTCTTCCATCGTCGAGGAGGTGAAGAGGCGACAGTATGAGGATGCGATTATGGTACGGTATCGAGATGCAGCTCTTCAGAAAGAGAAGAGTCTATTTGAAGTAGCGCCTGATGGGGTGCTAAGATTTGAGGGCCGGTTGTGTGTTCCCGATGTGACAGGACTTCGTCAGCAGATTCTGGGGGAGGCACACAGTGCTCGTTATTCTATTCATCCGGGGTTGACTAAAATGTACCATGACCTCCGATGTGTGTATTGGTAGGATGGCCTGAAGAGGGACATTGCGGAGTTTGTGGCGCAGTTCCCGAATTGTCAGCAGGTCAAGGTTGAGCACCAGAAGCCCGGTGGGCTATTACATGCTATTGATATTCCGATGTGGAAGTGGGAGGTGATCAATATGGACTTTATTACAGGGTTACCTCATACTCAGAGGAAGCATGATTCCATCTGGGTTATTGTCGACAGGCTGACAAAGTCGACCACTTCTACCGATCGGACGACTTTTTCGGCCGAGGATTATGCTAGATTGTATATCAGAGAGATTGTGAGACTACACGGAGTGCCTATATCGATCATTTCAGACAGGGGAGCCCAGTTCTCGGCTAACATCTGGAGGTCTTTCCAGAAGGGATTAGGGGCCTTGAGTGAGTCTCGATCGCATTTCATCCTCGGACAGCGGACGGGCGGCGTCTTATCCGGACAACGAGGATATGTTGCGGGCCTGTGTTATCGACTTCAGGGGTAGCTGGGAGGACCATTTACCTCTTGTGGAGTTTGCATATAACAACAACTACCATTCTAGTATCCAGATGGCGCCTTATGAGGCCTTATACGGGAGGAAGTGCAGGTCACCGATAGGCTGGTTTGAGGTGGGAGAAGTTCAGTTAGTGGGACAGACTTGATTCAGTGAGCGATGGATAAGGTGAAGCTTATCCGGGAGGCGGTTATTGTCATTTCGAGTCGGCGAAGTCGTATGCAGATCATCGGCGTCGACACTTGGAGTTTGAGGTAGATGATTGGGTCTTCCTGAAGGTATCACCCATGAAGGGCGTGATGAGATTTGGGAAGAAGGGGAAACTTAGCCCAAGGTACATTGGGCCTTATCAGATTGTCCGTAGGGTAGGCAAGGTTGCCTATGAGTTGGATCTGCCGTCCGATCTGGAGGCAGTACATCCGGTTTTTCATGTGTCTATGTTGCGGAAGTGTATCGGAGATCCATCTAGAGTGCACCCGATTTGTGATGTCCAGGTGACAGAGGGACTATCATATGAGGAGAGACCCATAGCGATACTCGATCGCCAGGTTAGGCGACTACGGACAAAGGATGTGGCTTCCGTCAAGGTCTTATGGCGGAACGAGAACAGGGAAGAAATGACATGGGAAGCAGAGGAGGACATGATGAAGAAGTATCCTCACTTGTTCCCTACACCTCCAGGTAACCCACTTTCCTGATTGATTAGTTTTATTTGGCAATTATGCTTAAGTATTGTGGTACATAGAAGGAACATTCAGGACGAATGTTTCTAAGGGGGGAGAATGTTACACCCCGTAGTTCAGGTCATGCTTTAGAGAACATACGAAAGGAATTGAGACTTAAATTTTAGAATGATGGGTTGACGGAATGTTTTCGGACGGGTTGTTAGTCACCTTAGAGGCAGTGTATGTCCAGTTACATTGAGAGTTCCTAGGAGTTTCAAAGGCCTAGTACGTAGTTCGTGGAGTCTAGTTCCCAACGCAACCAACCGTTCGTCGATAGGACATCGGAGTAGAAAGTTATGGAGGTTACAAGTTCAGTGCGCAGTCGGACAGAAAAATATCTCGGTCAGGAGCCACAGGGCCGCGGTGCCGGAAAGCAGGGCCGCGGCGCCGGAAGTTCTGAGAGGCTGCGGAGGTTTCAGCCGTGGCTGAGGCGGGTCTGCGGTGGGTGGAAAAATCTGAACTGTTTTGTTTTAAAAAAAGCCATGGGAGGGTGACAAGTGTCCCCCCTCCCCCCCATCTGATTTTGCATGTCCTATTTATTGACCAAGTCTTGAAGACTTGGTCATTTTTCAAGCTCTTCTCTCTCTCTAAAAATTAAAAGCTCTCCCTTCTCTCTAGAAAATCAAGAGGAAATCAAGGCTTGAGAAAACTCTGAAAAAGGTGGTAAGAAGGAAACTTGTTGGCAAGCTTGTAGGAGTTTTTGTGGTGGTGATTGTGGAAAGGAGGCTAGTTAATTTGTTGGATTATTTTGGGTAAGCTCTAAGGTAACAATTCTTTCTCTTTTTGCTAGTTTTGGTGTTGCATGTGAAGAAGAAAGAACTTGTAGTGGTAAATATTGCTCTTAGATACATTGCATGTAGGAAATATGGTTTGGATATGAAAGGATTAGATAAGAATGATATGTAAGCATGTTATAGCCTAGATATTACCTTTAGCTTATTGATTAGTTGTTATACATTGTGGGGCAGAATTTTACACATCCAAGATTAGGTGTGTAATCCCCTTTGAATTGTTTGGATTGTTGGGCCTTAAAAGTGGTGTTTGGATGTTGAATTCGGACCTTGAAAGGGTAGAAAAACATGTAGAAACAAAGGAAATGCTGCCCGATTTTCCGTAGAATTTAGTGACTTTGCACTTGGAATATTCTACGTTGAAGCTAGAGGTTAATAAACATATTATGGTCATTATATGTTGACGTACTACGTGCGGTATTTTGGACTTGGCAAGTGGATTGACCAAAGAGGTATGTGGAACTTTCCTATCTCTTGAGCATGAATAGTTTTACCTATATAGTACGGTAGACGTACAAGACCTTGGTATCCGTTACTCGTTTTTAAAGTGTCCAAGTCGGTGGAGTTAGGGGATTTACTCACTTCTTTAAAAGTAGTAAGGATGTCTTAAGTTTTCAAGGTTAAGGGACTTGAAGTGTTTTTAAGTATATGATACTTGTTCCGTCTTAAATCTACAAGTCCCTTGGATATAGGAAAATGTAATTTACTTATAAGTATGAAGTTAATATAACGGCTTTATGGGAAGTTGGTTATATTAGCCTTATGGAAAGTTAAAAAGAGAGATTTACTCTAAGTAAAATAAGTAAGGATAAATGACATGAACTAATGGAAGGAAAATTGATTTTAAGGCATCAATTGCCTAAGGTTTTAAAAGAGTGGAAGTACATAGTACTTTGGGTTAAATTCCCGGATTTCATAAAGACATGTTAGTGCCTTAAGTAAACTAAAATGAGAATGTGTATGAACAAGACTAATAAGAAGTTAGGGGATTTCTTAACTTTCTTGTATTATGTATGATAGCCGGTTTGTGCTAGTGATATATTATTATTTATTACGGGGTCATTCCCCGGGTTGTGGCATTTGCATATTCTGTGGATTTGCTACCCACGATGCGAGGAATACCTCATGCGAGTCCGTAGGGCTCATGCGGGTGAAATAGTCCCATGCGGGCGGGTACAGCCTATGCGAGGAATACCTCATGCGGGTCCACATGACCCATGCGGGTGAAATAGTCCCAGGAGTAGGAATGCTTAATGATACTGCGGGTGGGTGACCCTGTTTTGATCATGAGCTTCCTATTTTCATGCAGTATAGTATATGCTTGATATTCTCATTATTAGTAAGGCACCGTGTTCTGTAAATTGATTATCATACATGTCTCCAGTTATTTTAGACTTATGAGGTATTTTCCAGTTTCGCATACTTAGTACATACTGTGTACTGACCCCCTTCCTCGGGGGCTGCGTTCATGCCACAGGTAGGGGTAAGCAGGTGGTGGATCCTCATTCTTAGGATCACTGGTCTGGTATCAGAAGCTCCATTCCTCCGGAGGCTTGTTTTGTTGGTACGGTTTTTCCCTGATGCTATAGGTATTATGAACATTCAGGGGTATGGCGGGGCCTGTCCGCCACGATTGTTATTCTGAAGTGCGTAGTCACGTTTGTGGTTTGGGCTGTAAGAACGAAGTTGTACTGTTTTACTTTTGATTAAGTATAATGTTATGGAAGGCGGCCTTGTCGGCTAGCCAGTGACGTTTACTATCTACAGGTTTATGTGTTATGTATGTTCCGCTGCTATTCTCTGATATATATACCTGACGGGGTGCCCCGGTAGGGCACCAGTCACGGCCCCGGGGTCGGGTCGTGACAGATATACCCGCATCATGGAGTAGCAGTCCATGGAATAATCATGGGAATTGAACCCGTATGAGACTATTTCTCCTGCATGGGACTATTTCACCCGCATGGGACTATTTCACCCGCATGGATCTTGTGGATCCGCAATGAGCATATACGCAATACTCGCATCGTGGAGAGAAAATCCACGGAATGTATAATGTCCCGGGGATTGACCCTGCAATAAATAATATATCACAAGCACAGCCGGCTAACATAATAACGTAACATAAGTACAATCAGCTATCATAATCTCATAACATAACCCGGCCTATGCGTAGGCTCGGTGTGTCTCATAACATAACATTTTAAACCGCCTTTTTACTTCTTCTTAAGTCGTTATAACAACTTCTCATAAAGCTATTATAACAACCTTTCATTTTAGAGAACTTAAGGCACTTTTATTTCTTATCACATTGGGAAAACTAAACCCAAAAGTACAACGTACATACATACTTAAAAAGAATCATGCAACTCCTTTTTCCTTAAATCAACAAACGTATACTTTTAAAACTCAAGTTACATACTCTTTTGAAATCATTCTTCTTAACTCTTGAAATAAATTAAGAAGCCATACTTTTTAACTCAAGTCATTCCTTCCTTTAAAAATCAAGTCTCATAACTTGGAAAATAAAGTCTCATAACCTTTTAAGAAATCAAGGTTCATAGTCTGAAAACTTAATAACATAAACTCTTTAAAATCAATTCACTTACTTCAAATAAATCAAGTCACTTCTACCTTTAAGAATCAAGTCCCATAACTTGAAAAATAAAGTCTCAACCCTTTAAGAAATCAAGGTTCATAGTCTTAAAATTTCATAACATAAACAATTTAAAATCAATTCACTTACTTCAAATAAATCAAGTCACTTCTACCTTTAAGAATCAAGTCCCATAACTTGAAAAATAAAGTCTCAACCCTTTAATAAATCAAGGTTCATAGTCTTAAAACTTCATAACATAAACTCTTTAAAATCAATTCACTTACTTCAAATAAATCAAGTCACTTCTACCTTTAAGAATCAAGTCCCATAACTTGAAAAATAAAGTCTCAACCCTTTAAGAAATCAAGGTTCATAGTCTAAAAACTTCATGACATAAACTCTTTAAAATCAATTCACTTACTTCAAATAAATCAAGTCACTTCTGCCTTTAAGAATCAAGTCCCATAACTTGAAAAATAAAGTCTCAACCCTTTAAGAAATCAAGGTTCATAGTCTTAAAACTTCATAACATAAACTCTTTAAAATTAAGTAACATATACTTTTATGAGCTGTGAATAGGTTATACTCGTTTATAACGATCTTATTAAAGCAGCCATGATCTAGAAAATGTAATACAATTTTGTCTTATCTTAGTTTCTATGCAGATGGAGAATTCTACTATTTTAATATAATTGATTGTCGATACATTTTTATTAACGCTGCAATGGCTTGTTCGATACCAATTCTCATTAGTGCAGTAAATTAGCAAGGTCACCTCGACTCCACATACTTCCTAACGACTCTTACCAACATCCCCCATAAGACTTGGTAAGAACTTAGGATAACTTAGACATACCTTTTACATAGAGTAAATCAACATACGTACCTCTTAACATCTAAGAGTAGAAGGAATCATGAAATAACACCATATGTATATTTCATACATAGAATCATGCCAAAAGAAGGAAGAGGTTCACATACCTCGCGACGACTATCGACAAGTAGCAAAATGCTCCAAAGTACTTCAACCTTGATAGCTATTCCACCCTTCAAGTAGAATACGCTATACGTAGTACTTCAACCTATAATAACCATAACATGTCTATCAACTCCTAGCTTATTAATGTGGAATAATACTAAGTGCTAGGTCTCTTATTCTACAGAAATTTGGGCAGCACTTCCTTTGTTTCTACGTACTTTTCCACCTTTTTCAAGGCCCGTATTTCAATAACCAATACGCCACATTTAAGGCTCAACCAAATCAGCAATTCAAAGGGGATTACACACCTTAACAGGACGTGTAAAATTCTGCCCCACAATTAAAGTAAAACTGTCCAATAACTTGAATCATTTCGGCAATCACAAGGATAACATCACATCTATTCTTTTCCAATTCAATCCAAGTTGTTATTCCAACATGTTATATAGTCGCAATCAATTATAACAACTAAAATCTCTTCTTTATACAACATACGACGATTAAAACTATCGACCAAATTGATTTTCAATTTTAATGGCTAACATGCCAATTTTCGGTTTTAACATCTCAATAAGGTTCAAATCTTTTCAATCTTCATTCCACATATCACATACTCATATATCAACTACTAAAACGTGAAATCTTGAATTACAAAAGCAAGACGGAGATTATTACCTCTTTAAGCCCAAATACAATCCAAAACCTAAAGTCGATCCTTAGCAACTTAAGCTCATCTTCTTGACGTTTCAATCCACTCCAAGCAACCCTTAGAAGTTCATAAACAACTTCTCTTCAAATTCTAACTTCAAAGTTGAAGAACACCTTAGGTTTTCATGTTGCTACTAACGTAAAAATGTAGCTTTTCCGGGATCTTTGTATTGAGATGTCCTTATAATACCTCTAGGAACCCTTGGTTTAAGTATTGTGATTTATGATCCACAATTGCAAAAATTTTGTGTGGAAAGAGGGCTATGACCGAGAGCCTCAAGAACATCACACAAGTCTTGCCAATTTTCTAAGTGTTGGAATGTCTTGCTACTAGTAGTAGTATGAATATATAACACCATCAAGGGCTAGGATTTAACCAATTGGATGGCTAAGATGAGGTCAATTATCTCAAGCTCCCACTTGACTAGTTGACTTGGTCAATTTCTTTTCATCCAACAAGCCCATGTGGAGGGTGACACGTGTTGCCCTCCCATTGGTCTAAAATATTTCGTATCCCGAAATTTTCATAATTGGTCAAAATATCGAAAACCTCGTGGGCCCCACAAACACGTAAAAATTTCTCGGGGGGGCCCTACGTGACCAAATCCGTAAATAAATTCCCATAATTCTAATAAATTCCATACGTCTCAAATAACACCTTTTGAGAATCTAATTCTCATCAACGAACATTCTTCCTTTCCGAAGTTCGGAAGATTTTCCTTCGGAAAAACAATTCTTCCTTTCGTATAAATTTTAAAGTCCTGTTTCCTAACGTACATTATCTTAAACATATCCTGGAATTACGGGGTGTAACAGGAAAGGAGCACTCTGTGCCGGCTGAACTGTAGACCTAGCCTGCTGCTGAGGTTGTCCGCCTCGAAAGTTACCCTGAAATCCCGCCGTCCTGGCCCTCTTGGGCTGGCCTGGGTCTGGCTGGTCCTCTCTCTCTCTGTCCTCAATCCCCTATACATAAGCCTGCATCCTGGCAATATCCATACTTGGATTAAGGGCCACTCCCAGGCATGCAGTAACCATGTAGCGGTCTAGCCCCATCACATAGCGATGAACTCTATCAGCCATGTCAGCCACAATAGTGAGCGCATACCTGACCAATGAGTAAAACTCTAGGTTGTACTCTCTGATGGTCCTCCCATTCTGTCTCAATGTCAAGAACCTATCAACGCGGGATCTCCTCATCTCAGGAGGCAAAAAGTGATCAAGGAAGGCCTCTGTGAACTCATCCCAAACAGTTGGAGGAGCACTCACATCTCTAGACAGCTCCCATGACTTAAACCAGTTCAACGCAATATCGCGTAGCCGGTAAGAAGCTAGCACAACTGACTCTGTCTCCGAGGCCCTAAGTACCTGCATAGTCCGCTGTATCTGCCGAATGAACTCCTGAGGATCATCCTCAGATCTCGAACCATAGAACTCGGGTGGATTACAACCCAGAAAATCCCGAATCATCAAATCGGCTCACAGGGTTAGCTACCATCGGTCTTTGTCCGCCCGCCACTATGCTAGTCAATAACCTGATCTGCTCTCCATAATCTCTATACTCTGCCCCTGGCTGCGGAACTGGAGGCTCAGGTATCGGAACCTCTGGAGCTACAGCCGCTCTCGGCTCCTCTAATACCTTCGGCGTGGCCGAACTCGCCGACCGGCCCACAACCTCAGGCATAGTCTGGGCTTGAGTCCTAGTAACCCTCTGCGTACCACTAGCGACTCTTCTTGCCTTGCCGCCACACGGGCCCTGGTCGTCTTCCGTGGAGGCATAACTGATACATAAGAATAGGTCAGAGAGGATTCAACCTAATAAGACAGCTACTGCACGATCTCAGAGAGAGAAAAATGGAAACCAATCCTAAATGTCATGCAGCCTCCTGGTTATAGATGTGGTGCACAACACACCGATAACCAAGACTCTACTAGACACGGTCTGTAGACACTTTTCGAGGACTAACTGCTCTGATACTACTTTTGTCACGACCCGACCCCGGGCCCGCGATTGGTGCCCTACCTGGGCACCCCTCACAGGTATACATCAGAGAATAGTAGCGGAACATTCATAAAACTCATAAAATACTAGTCATGAAATATCAACAGGCTAGCCGATAAGGCCACCTTCCGAAAAAATATACATAAGCCCAAAAGTAGTTACATCTTTCTTTTTACAACCCAATTCACAAGATATGACTACAGACCTCTAAGAATTTTTACATTACAACTGTGACGGGACAGGGCCCCGCCATACCCGTGAATGTACATAAATCTACAACATCAGGGAAACCGTACCAAAAGACAAGCCTCCGGAGAAATGGAGCTTTCTGACAACTTATCAGTGATCCTAATAGTGAGGATCCGCAACCTGCTACCTTACCCGGCCTGGCGTGACGCGGCCAGAAGGGTCGATGACAGATGTACCAAGTATGAAAAACTGAAAGTACTGAAATTAAATCATATAGTCTAAAATAAAGCTGGAGACATGTATGATAATCCAAAATAACAGTACACTGTGCCTTAATAATAATGAGAGAAAACAAGAGTACACTTTACTGCATAAAAATAGGAGGCTTATGATCAAATTAGGGCCACCCGCCCGTAATATCATTAAACGATCATACTCCTGGGACTATTTCACCCACATAGGTCCTGTGGACCCGCAATGGAGCAATTTGCTCCGCATGGGACTATTTCACCCGCATAGGACTATTTCACCCTCATAGGCCCGGTGGACCCGCAATGAGTACAAACGCCGCACTCGCATCATGGGTAGCAAATCCACGGAATATGTAGTAACCCGGGAGTTTACCCCGTAAATTTTACATAACACTGGCACATAAGGCTACCATAAATATCATAACATAAGCACAACCGGCTATCGTAAATATCACAAGCAAGTTAAGAAATCCCTTAACTTCTCATTAGACTTTAATTAGCACGCACTCTCATTTTATATAACATAAGGCACTAACATGTCATGAAAAAACCCGGGAATTTAACCCAAAGTACTATGTACCTTTATCCTTTCAAAAATGACTATTTATCGTATAAAATCCCCAAGATACTAACACCCGTAGTATCAAGGCTTGTCTACCTTTCAAACAAGTCACTACAAAATACATTTTTAGGCTTCTAAATCAAGTGACCCTTACTTTAAAACTTTAAGCAATTGATGCCTTTAAATCAAATTGCCCTTCTTTATTTCAAGTCATTTATCTTTGTTTACATTACTAGAGAAACCCATTCCTTTAACTTTCCATAAAGTTGATATAACCAACTTCCCATAAAGTCGTTATAATAACTTTATGTTTTAGGAACTAAGACATTTTTATTCTTTAAAAATCAAATGAGTTAATTACCTAACTCAACCAAACTTAGACGTTCTTATTTCAAGTTAATGATATCAAAACAAAACTGAATTCCTTTAAAACTCGTACGTCTACCGTACTATACATTTATAAAACTCATGCTCAAGAGATAGGGAAAGTTCCACATACTTCTTCGGTTCGATCCACTTGCTAAGTCCAATATGCCGCGCGTAGTATGTCAACCTATAATGACCATAATACGTCTATCAACTTCTAGATTTCTAACGTAGAATATTCTAAGTGTAAAGTTACTTATTCTACGGAAAATTGGACAGCACTTCCTTTGTTTCTACGTACTTTTCCACCTTTTTCAAGGCCCGAAATTAATAATCAATATGCCACATTTAAGGCTCAACACATCAACTAATCAAAGGGGATTATACGTCTTACTGGACGTGTAAAATTCTGCCCCACAATTAATACCAAGTAGTTCAATAGACAATGCCATTCTCGGCTAATAGGTGCAACAACATATAATCATTTCCAATTCCTTTTCAATCCATATTGTCGTCCTAACATGTTATATAGTCGCAACCAATTTTAACAACTATAATCCTTCCTTTATATAACATGCGACGATTATAACTATCGACCAAATTGAATTACAATCTTAAAGGCTAAACATGCTAGTTTCGGATTTTGCTTCCAAATATTCCATAACACCTATCAATGTTCATTATATATATATCATGCTTGTTTATGTATATAACTACAACAACATGTAATCTTTAATCACTAAGAGGACAAAATTGTTACCTTGACAAGCCCTAATATAACTTCAAGATCCAAAGTCGTTCCTTAGCAACTTAGCTCCTTTCCTTCACGCCCAATCCGCTATTTGAAGCCTTTAGAAGTTCATAAACAACTTCCCTTCAATTTCCAATCAAAACTTATGAAAACAACTTAGGTTTTCATCTTGCGATTAATGTAAAAACGTAGCTTTTCTGGGATCTTTGTATTGAGATATCCTTAAAATACCCATAGGAACCTTGGGTTAAAGTATTGTGAATTATGGAACAATATTGAAGAATTTTTCTTATTTTCCAAGAGCTTAGCCGAGAGCTCTCAAATGTAGCACATAAGTTCTTGAAATTTTTTCTAAGTGTTGAGACTTGTCTTGCTATATGGGTGTATATATAATTAAATGAAGGGTCAAGATTAAAACACTTGTGGGGATAGGATGAAGAAGATTTAAATATCAAGTATCAAGTGGGCTTATTGACTTGGTCAACAATGTCAAGCCTTGGCTTTCAAGACTTGACCAATTGACCTTGTCAATTCGTCCAAGCACAAGTGTGGGGGGGGCACGTGTCACCCTCCCATTCGTCCATAATGTTTCGTTTCCTGACATTTTCATAATTTCGGTAAATTCTACGAGTCTCAAATCTTAAAGTCCTGTTTTCTTACGTACGTTCTTATATACATGTCCTGGAATTACGGGGTGTAATAAGTGCCTATGATTTTCAGTAAAAAAGAGTTTATTATGATGATATTATCGAGAGTCAAAATATGATTTTTAATTGCATATGATTGCTCATAATATCTACTCGTGCTAAGTATTATTGTTTCACTCCACCGAGTCCCGGGCCGGATCATGTTTGTGTACAGCCTTACAGAATTCATCTAGTCCCTCACTAGAGGGCCGAGACACGTTATATATATATATATACAGATCTTATCGAGTCCCTCCATAGAGGGCCGAGACATGTTATGCGCACATATACAGATTCCATCGAGTCCCTCCCTAGAGAGTCGAGACACGTTATACAGATTGATATACAGATATGGACATAATGACTTTATGAGTAAGCATTCATGATTTCTGACATGACTCTTATTTTTGTGAAACGTGATGACTCTCTATTTTTACTTGACACAGTTGTGATTTCATTTTCAGTATTTCATGTTTTATATACTCAGTACATTATTTCAATCGACCCCTTTTCGAGGTGCGTTCATGCCCGCAGGTACAGGTGATCGGTTAGGTGACCCTCCAGTTTAGGACATCTATCAGCCGCTGAAGAGCTCCCTTGTTCCGGAGCCAGTTATTTTGATACAGATCCTTACATTCCAGACTTATGTATATTTTGGGCACGACGGGGCCCTGTCCCGTCATATGTTAGTATTGTACTCCTAGAGGTCTGTAGACAGCTGTGGGGTGGTTGTATGTACTTCTGTTTGGTTTGCGATGTTGCTCTACTTGGTGTTGAGATGTTCCCGTGTATGTGTGATGTTCGTTAGTGGCAGCCTTGTCGGCTTGCTTATATATATATTGTGTTGGTTAATTGCGACTCCCTCGGAAGACAGGTTCATCCACGTGTAAGGCCGTCTTGTCAGCTTGCCTACATGGACAGGGGTTGTCATTGCATCGTTATGCTATCAATTTTTTTTAGATCTCAGTATTAGAGGGATTAAGTGTGATAGATCAGTAATGACGTCCAATTAGGACGTTTAGTCGCGGCCCGTCGGGTCGTGACATCAATTAAGGGGATATTGATGTGAAGCTTCTTGAAAACCTCCAAGAACTTGGAGAACTACTTATCTATGGCCTTCTTTTGGAGCCTCTGAGGGTAAGGGATTCTATCAATGTATTTCCTCAAAGGTGCTGGTGGAGCTTTCTCAACTGTAGGGTGGTCCTCCGTGACCCCCTTATTTCCTTCCTCAACTGCTTTCTCACCCTCTTTCTCATGAACCACTGCGGGTTGGGGAGCAACCTGCTCCAACTGCTTTCCACTCCTTAACAACACTGCCTGACACTACTCTCTTAGATTGACCTATGTTTTGCTTGGGAGAGTACCCGGTGGCCTGTTGGTTACCATCTTCGCCAATTGCCCAACCTGCGTTTCCAGGTTCCTGAGAGATGACCTGGTTTCAAACATGAACTGATTCTGCGAATTGGTGAGTATAAGCAATACAGCCTTCAGCTTATTAGGCTTCTCCTGTTGTGTAGGTGGTCTAAACTGCTGGGATGAGATAGCCTGATTCTGTGCTTGCTGGTTCTGGTAATTACCTTGATATAGTTGCTGCTGGGCCTGGTCGTTCCTCCACGAAAAGTTAGGGTGATTTCTCCACCCTGGATTGTATGTGTTGGAATTATAAGGTCGGTGAAAGTTCCCAACTGCCTGAACCTGCTCCATGGGCACATTATTAGGATCCACCGCTGTGCATCTGTCAAAAGAGTGTGAGCCCCGCAAATCTCACAATTCACAAGCATCTGGACTGCATTCACAGAGATAGTGTTCTGCTGCAGTTGCTTTGTCAAGAGGGAAACCTGCTCATTCAGGGCAGTGATGGCATCTAATTCATGTTTTCCCATAGTCTTCCTGCTATTCACTGACCTGTCATCTGCCCCTTGATGATTGTTGGCAGCAATGTCTTCCAGTAACTCATGTGCCTCATTGGCACTCTTTCTCATGAACGCTCCCACTGCGGCAGCATCAATTATGGTACGAGTAGTACCACTCAACCCATTATAAAAAATGTGGACCAACATCCACTTCTCTACACCATGATGGGGGCATTTTCTCTGTAAATCCTTAAATCGCCCTCATGCGTCATACAACGACTCTCCATCTACCTGATAGAAATTGTTCAATTCTCCCCTTAACTTTGCTGCCTTTGAAGGAAGGAAGAACTTTGCAAGAAACTTTTGGGCTAGGTCACCCGGTGGTAGCGGTTGGCAGGAGTTCAACAGACTCGCTCTGTCCCTAAGTGAGAACGGGAAGAGCCTCAGTCTAATGGTATCGTCAGTAACGCCATTGTACTTGAATGTGGCACACAGCTCCAGAAAGTTGGCAATGTGCATGTGGGGGGTCTTCAGATAGCAATCCCCCAAACTGTACTGTGTTCTGGATCATGCTCAGGATGACTGACTTGATATCAAAGTTGTTTGCCCCTATTGCTGGAAGCCTGATGTATGTTTGTGCACCAAGAATCAGGCGAACATAGTCCCCAAGCTTCTTTCCGCTGAACTCGGACTGCTCTCGCATTTTCGTGACCTCATTATTCGCCCCATTCTGATTTGGTTGGTTTTCCATGGGCACTGAATCAGATATCCTCTTGTTTCGCCTGTTCTACTTGCAAGCTTTCTCAATTTCAGGGTTAAAAGGAACAAGTGTGTCTGCTCTCCTTCTTCTTCGCATACACTAAATTCCTGAAATAGACCAAAATCAACAAACAAATCAAGGCAACAGGGTTCTAATAGTAAAAATAAAAATAAAAATAAAGCCAAAATAGAAATAAAAATATATGGTTCGATATTAGAAGTAAGTCAGTCCCCGGCAACGGCGCCAAAAACTTGTTAGGACCTTGTCCAATTGCTCACGCAAGTGTACGTATCGTTCACAAGTAATATAGTCTGTAAGACCGAGTTTATCATCCACAGAGACTGGTTTCTAATTACCGTTCATCTATTTTATGTTATCTATTCGGCAATCGATAATTGAGTTGAGTTTTTGTTTATCTACTAGAATAATTGCAAGAATTAACTAAACTATTGAAGTTATAATCAGTTATGAAGGAATTAGGGCTTCCAAAATCATCGACTATCCACTCTATTCAATCCTTAATGCAACTAGAATGTCTTCTTCTTCTACGTTAAGATAGCGATTAACTAGACTGTCTTATATTCCGGTTAGGATATATAATCGCTCAACCCCAGTGCAGAACCCTTCTATATTTCTATGATAGGATTTACCATATAGGAGGATTAAGAACAGTAACCTATAATGCTACACAAGTATCGGGATACTTTCGTCCACGGTTTTAACCTATGTCTATTCAATTACAGCATATCCAAATCTCTACTCTCGGTTCTTGATTCGAAATCATATAGATTATGATAATTAGTGATCAATTAACTATCAAACATTCATACCAATTATTGAATAAATCTTAATCAAGTGAAGAAGAAATCAAACTACTGCATTAATTCATGAATAAGAGTTTCAAACGATTCATAAGGAAATCCCTAATAAAGTGTTTAGCTCCTAGCTATAGACATGCTAAGAATTAATACAAATACCAACATAAACTGAATTGCAATGAAAAGAAAGAAAAATACTGTGAACTAAAGTTTTCAATTGTAGCTTCAAATCTGCCCTGAATTGTGTTGTGTGATAGAATGAACAGCCTCCCTAACTAGACTAATCCCTGGGGCTTACGTATGATGCAAATTTTATGCCCTATGGACCCTTCTGCCCTTGGCCAATTCTATTTCGGATCTGAAAATTCACGCCTCGTCACCGCGGTTCTGCAAAATGGCACTGCGGTGCCGGAAGTCCTGCAGCCTCTCAGTAGTTATGGCACCGCGGTTCTATATGAATGGCACCGCGGTGCTGCAGTCTTTTGTCCTGAATTGCCAACTTCCGTCCTTTTTGCCTCGGGACTCTCTTTTTATGTCCACTTTTCGCTCCTTTTCGTCATTTTGCCTTTTTAAACCGATGTGACTCAAAAGAAAGGAAAACGACCCTAACAAGGCATTTGTTTAAACGAAAATGGGAAAAACACTAACTAAAAATGATTCAAAAGTGTATACAAAATACGCCTAACAGTCTCCCCATGCACAGTAAGTCTCCCCTGTATAGTAGAGCTTGTACAACTTCAGCTTCCTCCCCTTGCAGCTTTCTCCTCTTGCAGCTTCCTCCCCCTGCATAGATAACAACATTTTCTCTTTTTTTTTTGGAGAAAGCAGTATCATGAAATGGACTCTTGGCTAGAATCAAATCACTCCTTGCATCATCAACCTCACAATTGTGTTGGTTGATTTTTGTAATTTGGCCCACAAGCCAGTCTGAAAATAATGTGAACTGTCCTGAGTCAGTGTTGCCTAGATCGATGATAACATTCCAGGCAACATCACCATTTTCTATTTCCTTCTTTCAGGTCAAGTCAATGTTTCTATCCTAGAGGAAGACGATTGTCCAGTTTGCTGAAAGGTATTGAGCTTGGGTTCTTCGTATTCGACGGATGGCTAATGTTCATGGGGTATTGGATGGAGTGTTATCTGACAGTTGTGTTGACATTGAAGAAGTATTCTATTGGTGAATATGTAGGAGAGGATTTTTGGGAATTATATATATATATATATAACAATAATTCATGATTGGAGTGTGAAATGATGATGAGTTCATTGGATAGATAGAAAATAGCCCGAGGAGATGATCCCCCCCCCCCCCCACTTTTTTATTTATTTAAAAATATATATATATATTCCCTGGAAAACTCTTGAATTGACATGAAAAATAACAAATAAAAGGAGTATTATATATAAGACAACATTTCTTTAAGCAACTCACAACAATATTTCCTAAAAAGTAGGTAGTGTAAATTAATTAGGATTCTACACTCCTCAAATTAAGAAAACAACGACATAAAACTGACTTTTGAATTTAAAAACAAAATTTGTCCAGTATTAAACGGAATTTGAGGTTAATGATTTAAATTTCAAAAATAAACATGAATAAATAAGGCATGATAAACAACATAAAATCATTTTCTGAAAGAACAGTCAATATATTGAATTGTGATGTTGTCAGTAATGTTGGGCAACATTTTGGGCAACACAAGTATTATGACACCACATGAACTTCTAGATTTGGCATTAACATTAGACACATTCTGTATATTTTTCCTATGAGTTTGATCCATGGACCAATGTAATATTTTGTCATCGTGTCCTTAATCAAACTTATTTGAACATATGTAGAATACTCTTTCTTTTAAAAAATGAAAATAATTTTGAGGTATTTTCAACATTCTTTTAAGCACACGATACTCTTATATAATAGGAACAATACCAATTTAGAGCTTTGCTCTTTTTTATTTTTATTTTAAACATTGTCAAATCTTTAGTGTAGGCTTTGCCTACTTTTGATACTCCCTTTTTATGATATATATATAAATATTTTACATACAACATCGCAGAGAACAATATCATATTTTAGTTCTTGTTCTTGTAGCATCATACTTGAATGACCAAATGCATGCACAATACTGTAACATCATCAGAGTATATTGACAAACCAGTAAATGTTGTCCAAAATGTTGTGCAATATTTCAGGCAACATCTACAAAAAAACAACTTTATTTATAGTAAACACGTACCAAGAATATTTCTATGTATTTTGTATGAGAGTGTTGAACAGGATTCTTTTAAAAATATTAATAGCACTCAAATTATCACAGTACAAAATCATAGTGTTGCTTGAATATATATATATATATATATATATATATATATATAGTCGTTACAATTTTGTTTACGACTATATCAAATAAATAAGATTTTTGCCAAGGTAAACAATATCATTCACTTGTATGCTTCCTATCATTCACATCTCCAGCCCAATCTAAGTCACTAAATCCTATTAAGTTTGGATTAGTGTCATTGCAAACCAAAATTCTCAACTCATATATGCCAACAACATATCGAATAATACGTTTCACGACATTTAAGTGAAATATTTTGGGACAGGCTTGAACACATGCACACACAAATACACTAAACATAATGTTGAACGACTAGCAGTAAGATACAAAAGACTACCTATTATGGATTGGTACAATGTTGGGTCAACATCTTTTCCAACATCATCTTTACATACCTTTTTGCGAGAAGTCCATTGGAGTTTTCATATGTTTAGCATTCTCCAATCCAAATCTTCTAACTAGATTCTTGGCGTATTTGATTTGTGAGATGAAAGTTCCATCTTAACTTTGCTTTATCTGCAGACCTAAGAAAAAAGTTAGTTC
Source organism: Przewalskia tangutica (assembly GCA_029844215.1). Classification (NCBI taxonomy): domain Eukaryota; kingdom Viridiplantae; phylum Streptophyta; class Magnoliopsida; order Solanales; family Solanaceae; genus Przewalskia; species Przewalskia tangutica. Next base: position 133,108,960 of record CM056718.1, on the reverse strand, counting down.
CCCAATCATGCTTATCTCAAATGTTGATCACATAGCCTCGACAAAAAGTCTTAAGGTACGACTGTGAGATCGAGCCAAAAACTATGTCATGCATAAATTTGAGCGATGATAATATCTACACCATGACGTTTTATAAATAAAGTTCTATCAGATTCATCATGACTAAAACTAAAATCAAGTAGAAGTCTAATCAAATAACTATACCACACACAAAGAGCTTGTTTCAACCTATACAAAATATTTTTTGGGCTTGTATACATAATGTGGGTAGTGAGGATCCTCAAATCCTTTAGGTTGTTTAACATAGACTTCCCTAACAAGAAAAACCATTTAGGAAAGCACTTTTAACATCCATTTGGTGCAAGATAATTTTTAGACAACAATCAATAGCAAGGGTAAGTCTAATTGATTCAATTCTAGCCACATGTGCAAAGGTTTCGTCATAGTCCATACCTTTAACTTGAGTATAGAGCCACTAGACGAGCTTTATTTTGAACTATAGTTCTCGATTAGTCTGACTTATTTTTAAAGATCCATTTAGTTCCAATAACATTTGAATTGTTAAGACTTGGAACCGGATCTTAGACATCATTTCGAGAATTCTTTCTCAAGCTCTTCTTGCATTGCTTGAATCCAAAAATTATATTTTAGTGCTCCCAGAATATTTTTGGTTCTAAAGTAGATATGAAACAATAAAGACTAACATGTTGGTATATGGTAGACATACACACATATCTTACCATCTCTCGGTAGTTGATTGACTATTTCTCTCTTGTTATAATTCCTTCAAAAACTCTCTCTATCACCTGGTTTGAGGGATGATTCTTACTAATCCTTGATAGAGGGTCTCTTCTTATTTGATCTTGCATTTCAGTTCCGGACTCCTCCTCCACCTCAACCTCTGTGATCTCTTCTGTTGATTCAGATGTTGCCTCTGATATTGTTACAACATTTGGGACAACATCTGATTCTATAGTTTGCTCTTTTTCTACTGTAACCGCAATGTTGTTTTCTGATAATTTACCTGTCACATCAGTAAGATCACCAAAAATAACATTGATCAACTCTTGTACGGTCTTGGTCCTCGGATTGTATATACGATAAGCATGACTATTTTGTGAATAACCAATAAAAATTCCTTTGTCATTCTTAGAGTCAAACTTCACCAAATGATACATGTCATTTAAGATGTAACAAATGCACCCAAAAGAAATACAAAAGTAACTCAAATTAGGTTTCTTATTATTTCAAAGGGTGTTATTTTAGTACTTGGCCTTAGGTAGACTCTATTAGTGATGTGGTTTTTAAGGCTTCTGCCAAAAAAAAACTCTTTAACATTTGTTTAGAACTTAACATTACTCTTCAATTTCTTGCAAGGTTTTGTTCGTCCTTTCTGCTACCCCATTCCACTGAAGAGTTTTGGGAGCATAAAATTCATGAAAAATCCCTTTCTTTTCACAGACTTTTGCAAAAGAATGGTTTTCAAAATCCTTTCAATGATCGGACCTAATCCAAAAAATAGGAGAACAAAACAGATTCATAATTCTAGAGTGTAAAGTTTTAAACATATCAAAGGTTTATGATTTTTTCGTTTAAAGAAATATTTTCATGTGTACCTAGAAAACTCATCCACAATAACAAATGAATACCTCATGTCCGTAGGTTGTCTACTTCAATTGGATCCATTAGATCCACATGCAATAACTGAAAACAGAGAGACATACCTGAATGTTGTCCGTCGTGTTAGGTAACATTAAGGGCAATATGAGTTTGCTTATCTTTCATACAAACTTCAGAGACTGTTTTACCTTGAGGACTCAGTCTGGAATGTCTCTTACCGCTTTAATCTTTCCAGATTGTGATAATTGACATACCCCACCTTTTGGTGCCACAATGTCGCGTCATTGGTCTTAGCATTATTGCATAGATCTTGTCTTCCAACAAGGTATCAATTATCTTTTAGTTCTTGTACCCGTCATGACACATTCATATGCAATATTTGTAACCATACAAGCATTCTTATTAAATTTACCTCAAGATTGTCATCACACAGTTGGATTATACTAAGTAAATTAGCAATTAAGTCATCCACATGTAGAACATTCTTAAAGGCAGGGACATTATGAACATTTAAGTTCAATTTCCCAATTATCTTGATCTTACTCCCACCTCCAAAAGTCACGTGACCTCTATTTAATGACTCTTATTTCTTCATAAAACCTTTCATACTTGTCATGTGGCATGAACGTTCACAATCAAAGTACCAAGAACCTATATTTGGGAACCCAATCAGAGATTTTTGATACCGAATACCTGCATATGAAGACTTACTAAAGTAAAGAATTTCATCCAATTTTAAGGTCCTCGTGTTGAGCTTCTGGAAAGCGGCTACGGCAAAATTCAAATTTTATACGAATCTTACCAAATTAGAAATCCTTTTTGGTAAGTACTACCTCTAAATGGGTAATTGTGCTTTTTAAATCATGGTTCTCACGAGTTAAAGATTTGACTTTTGAGTCACATTGCTCAGATTCAATGATTAAAGTTTTACAAAGAATTTGTATTTCCTTAATCATGTCATCTTGAGAGTCAACTTGATCCAATTATAGAGCCTCACTAGTTGAAAAAAACCACTAAAGCGATTTACATCTGGATAGTTAAAATATTCATACCTTAGAGATGTTCCCGCAGATGTTGTCGCTGATGTTGCCATAAATATTGTGACAACATTGTCGATGACATCTTTGTTGTCAGACAGAGATTGTTCGAAAACTATAATTTACATCAATATAGTTAAAATATTTATACATGTCAGTTATTGCTGCAGATGTTGTCACTGATGTTGCCACATATATGCCACAGATGTTGAGACAACATTGTCGATGACATCTTCGTTATCGGACAGAACTGTTCGAAAATAACAGTCAACATTGCTTGTGATTTTGGTTCTGGATCTCCTTTTTCATCATCACTAAGAAAAACTCACCGACTCTTATCCATTTCTAAGAGTGTTTGTACATTTATTAGCATAATGACCCCATCTTGAGCATGCATGTCTGGACTCAAGTTGTTTGAGATCAAATTTGGTATGATCCGAATTGAATTTCCTTAGTTACTGTTTTGTGTATTTGAAGAAAATCTAGTGGACCGATGATTAAAGATTTGACTATGGTACTCTTTGGATTTAGACTTAATCCTATCATTATTGATCTTTCTCACCATCGGAATGAATTTTCGAGAGAGCAAGACAACATTAGCACCATCACAAATTTCTTCAATCGCACAAATCTTTATATTGAACTTCTTAGGAAGAGAACATAAAGTCTTTTCCACGAGTTGGGTGTTGATTAAAGGAGCACCAAACACTTGACATTTATTAGAAGGTATGTTGGACAGAATGTTGTCCAACATTTGTCCCAACATATTCACATACATGAAATATGTTGTCACAAATGTTATGACATTAATTCCAACATTATCAATCTAGAAATGTTAGTCAACTTTTCAAAATAGGATTTTACGTCTTCCGTTTCTTCCATCCTCAAATATGCATATCGGCTCATAAGCATGTGAAGCTTCGTACGTTGAATACTCGAGATACATTTACAATGCATTTGTAAGGTCTCCTAAGTATCCTTAGCCGTAAATATTTTATATGAGTTTGACCATATAAAAATCAACTCATCCAAATATTGTATTTAAGACTTTTTCGTTGTAGCTCGCATTATTGGTTTCTTCCGTCGTCCATTTGGATTTGGGTGTAACAAAAATGTCATATTCCTCATTCGGCGGCTACATTGGTACAACATACCCATGGATTATAGATATTCATGCCCTAACATCAATTAATTTGATATGAGAACATAGACGTATCTTCCTGTAGGCATAATTTGAACCAACGAGAAGTCTACCAATATTTTGGATTTGCCGGATCCATAGCTTAGAATAACAGGACCAAACACTTATTGTGTCAAGTGTTGGCTCTGATACCACTTGATGGGGTTCGAGGCTCTGGATAAACATGTAGGATTAAGAATTAAAACAAACTTGAACAGCCAAACAATTTCTTGATGTTGCCTTCAGTGTTGTGACAACACTTGAGGCAACACAATGATAAAACGGTAATAAACCTAAAAGAGTAAATGCAGCGGAAAAGTAAAAGACATAATGTATATATTTTCAATGGTATATATTAATATAGCCGTTGATGGTCAATGATCGAAGTAATGTATATATTATATATAATTACAATTGAATTTCTTTTTACAATTTGTAGAAATGAAATAAAAAGAAATTACAAATAAAACGAAGTCGAAGATGACTTCAGCCTAAAGATAAAACATCTATAAAGAAACATACAACATCTTCATTACAATTGCTTTAACAATAAGCTTAATCTAGAATCTGGGCAGCAATAGTAATGTTGGACTAGATGTTGTTATACTACTTTAGGCTATGGTGTTGATCCAGATTTCTGAGATGAAATCCCGAGAGCTCTCTTGATATTTCTACATTTTGTTTCTGGATAACAATACGCTGAAGTTCCTCCTCTATTTATAGTGTGAAACTTCCTTGAAACTCTCGCTGGTTGGTTGTAGAAGTTGAGAGAAAATAGGCAGCAGTTTGGACCTCTTCCAGCTCCATGAATTCTTCAACAACTTTGACTTGGTCTTCAAGTTGCTTCGATTCCAAGCTTGACTCCTTCAATTTCCACGTTTTAAACACAACTCTGTATTCAACTTGACTAGGGCATTTTTAACTCACAGTAACAATCATTGTATTGGCCGGAAAAATAGGCAAAATCGTTTACAGAAATATTATATGTTATGTTGTCACAACACTGCAGACAACATCCTTATGTTCATAAGCGATGTTGTCCTTAACGATAACTGGTGTTGTCACAACACTCATCCAACATCAATAAAAATATCTAACTCGCTCCTTCATTTTTCTTGTCGCTGCTTTAAGATTCATGACATTCATTATTTTTTTTGGATGATTTAAGATTCAGGGAATTCATTGCTCCATTAAAAAAATTGAGGATATGATATATTTTTTATCAAATCTAAAAGATTAATCCGGTTAAGTAAAATTTACTCAATCCTTTAAAACTCTAAGTATGCACAAATAAATGAACAAATTCCTTTTCTAAAATCTCTTCTCAAGCTTCAAACTAAAACCTAACTGTCACTAAACTATAACCCAATCGTTCTACCCTTTAGGACATGGTTAATCAGTTGTTTCCCAATTAAATCAAATAACTCGGCAGAGCAATTAAGGAAATTAATCAAAGTCATTATGTTTAATTTGAAAACCTGAAAATAAGCAAGTTACTCATCTGGAAGGTCGGTAAAAACTATCTACCGAAGCAGGGACGGACTAACGAAATAATCATAGGGTGGACCGACTAAAATAAAATAAAAAATATATTTAGCGCTCAAATAACTATATGATAATAGCAATTTACGTTCTTTCGAATCACGAAAGTCATTGATAATATACAATAGCAAAGTATTTGTAAGATAATCATCTGACATTTTGTTGCGCAGTCGACTCTTCACAAGTTTTGTAGCTGAAATGCACGTTCATTTGTTGCAGTGGAAACCGGGAACATAAGCACAAGAGAAATCAATCTGAATATCAATGGATAGATTTTCGATCTTCTTGTATCTACCATCCACTTACACAACATAATAATACTTGAAAGAGAATTCAACTCCTTTCATCAGATACTTCAACTCCAAAGTGTCTTAACTCTATTGTCAACAATTGCCCCAATTCTAGCTCTGTAAAATTCCCTGAATTTTTTTTTTTGCTAGCTCAGAAATTCGCTCAACATCAAATGAAACATATTTCTCTCTTGGATCAAGAGCACAACTAAGAGAAATCAACTCCATTGCTTGCTCACTGAAACGACTGTTTAACTCATGCGTCTCCAAATCTATAGTAGCATAAAATATATCAATTTTATAATGATTTTCAATTATAAAATCATGTAAATTGACACGGCTACGCCCTTTCATGCCCTTATATTTTTCACGTAGGTTGAGAACTTCTATGGAATGGTGGGCACTACCTTTAGGAGCAAATCATTACCACAATATTACTATCATAAATTAAATATTTCTAACAATTCATCAAACACAATCAATAAAAGAATTGGTTTAAGATTAATTATTTCCCTAATTTGCAATCATAATTAACAATCCAAATTAAACCCAAAAATTCTATTTACAAAACCTTCAAATAACCTAATAAAATAATAGAGAGAATACTATACACCTGGAGAAAGCTTTCGTTGCCGTTCTACTTGTTGTCGATGGAAATTGCAATTCTTCACTCACGCACGTGGTTTAGAGTAGTGACTTCATGATTTTTCAATAGGTTAAATCTTTTTTTTTGGAAAGGCAGTGGGCTAATACTAGTAGTCAATTTTTTTTAAAATGGGGTGGGCCAGGGCCCAAGGTATGGTCCGCCCCTGTACCGAAGTATATTACATGGTAAAAACTTAACAATAATATTTGCACACACACTTTTTGTGAGATAACAATGGATGTACGGGAATAGTAGCTAACTATTACTAGTGCTTCGAAAGGATAAACAATAACGAATTACAACACAACAAACTTGAAGCCTAACAAGAGTAGTGACAACAAGTTTTGTGATCTTGATCTTTTTCAAAGAATCAGTCTTGTATCTTTGTGCCAATCGCGTGAAATCAAGAGACACGAAATCTGGTAGCGTTACAATTGTGCTGAGTCGAGTGATATTCACTCTGTCCTTAAGAGGAAACTCAAGTGTTTACTAAAGAAGAACCTTTAGTGTTTGAAAGTATGCTTAGAGAGGAAGAATTTCAGAAAATATGATTGTGGGTGTGTCTCCAATTGAGTCAAAGGCCTCAATATATAGTAGTGTAAGAATGCCTCTTCAAGTGTCCATGTAATAGCCATTTAAGTGCCATGTAATGACCACTTAATTCACCAACAGCCAAATAATGGCTGATTTATGGAGTAAAAACTGACATTTCAATGATCCAAAACGTCCCCATAATCAGTCAAATTTTTGGACTTCCGTCGCACACACACTGCCTCAGAAGCGTCGCGACTCAGCCCCTTGTGCACCGCATCGCTTGTGGTGGTGGCACCGCGGCGCCCCGGCTCAGCGGGGATGCCGCTGTTACACCCCGAAATTTCAGGACATGTTTTAAGAACATAAGTATGAACTCACAAGTGTTAGGATTTGAGACTTGTAATTAATCGGAATTATGAAAATTGTCGGAAAACGTAAGTGTTGTGACGAATGGGAGGGCGACACGTGTCACCCCCCCCCCCTTAGCAATGCCTTGGACGAAATGGCATGGCCAATATGGTCATTTACCTTAAGTCTTGGATGACTAAAGTCTTGCAAGTTGTGGCTTGGCAATCTTGACTAAGTCAATGGTCAATAAGTCTTGATATTTTGCTAAGAGATTATCCAAGCCAACCATTTGGATGCATCTTAACCCTCCATGACCCTTTATATAATACTAGTAGCAAGAGAGGACTTAACACTTAGAAAATTTTTACACAAAATTTGAAGAACACATAGGAGGGTCTCGGGTTCACTAACAAAAAGAAAGAAAAAATTTCGTTTCTTGTCCATTTGATTCCACACTTTAAACCAAGGGTCTTAGGTGTATTGTAAACACATCTCAATAGAAAAATCTTGGAAAAAGATTGTTTTCGGGTTAGTCATAAGCGAAAACCTAATGGTCTTTCTAGGTTTTGTTTGGAGTTTTGAAGGATAATTGTTGGTATTGTTCTAAGGGTCTCAACAAGCGGATTGAGGTGTCTTGGAGAGGCTCTAAACTACTAAGGAGCGACTTCGGATTGGAGTTGGATTAAGAATCGTTAAGGTATAATCTTGTCTTTTAAAGGTGTTACAAGATTACATATTTATATTGTTGTTGATAGCTTTGTATGTTGCGAGCATGAAGTTGTTATATTGAGGTTATAAGAATTATGGATTGATTATAGCCTTGGAAATCCGAAATGTAATGTAAGCCATAACTAAGTTGAATTACAATTTAATCGTTGTTAGAATCGTCGCATGTTATTGACTTGAAGATTATGGTAGTTATAACCAAATGCGACTTGTTATCATATTATGTTACCAATTTGGATTGAAATGGAAATTGGATAGAATTGGTATTGTTGAACTCAAGGTGGCCGAATTTTGGACTTGTAGTTTGTATTAGTTGGTTATTCATTTGTATTGGATTACCTTTTATATAATTGTGAGCCAATTGGGCATTTGGTTATTCATTTGTATTGGATTACCTACATATAATTGTGAGCCAATTGGGGCTGTTTGGTTATTCATTTGTATTGGATTACCTTCTATATAATTGTGAGCCAATTGGGGCTGTTTGGTTATTGTATTTCGGCCTTGAAAAAGGTGGCAAAGTAAGTAAAAACAAAGGAGGTGCTGTCCGATTTTCCGTAGAATATAGGGACTTAACACTTATGATATTCTACGATTGAAGTAAGGCTTTAATAGACGTATTGTGAACATTATAGGTTGACATACTACGGGCGGGACTTTGTACTTGGCAAGTGGTTTGACCCGACGAGGTATGTAGAACTTTTTCCTATCTTTTGAGCATGACTAGTTTCGCGTATATAGTACGGTGAGCGTCTGAGACTTTGACATTCCTTACTAGCCTTATAAAATGTCAAGTCGGGTGAGTTAGGTAGTTAACTCACTTTCTTGAAAATATTAAGGATGTCTCAAGTCTTAGTAGAGTTAAGGGACTTGAAGGGATTTAAAGTATGTGATATTTGTGTCGTTTTAATCGTATAAGTCCCTTGGATAGGAAAATGTACTTGACTAAAGTATAAAGTGAATATAACGACTTTATGGGGAGTTGATTATATTGACTTTATGCAAAGGTAAATGGCTAGTGTTAATGAAAGGCAAATTGATTTTAAGGTATCAATTGCCTAAGATTTTAATAAGAAAAGGAGTCACTTGATTTAGAAACCTACTTTAATTCTAAAGGTATTGTGACTTGTCTTGAAATGTAATTTGGACTTGATACTATGGTTACTAGTGTCTTGGAAGCTTTCTACTAAAAAGAGTCATTTGTTTTTAAAGAATAGAAGTACGTGGTACTTTGGGTTAAATTCCCGGATTCTTATAAAAGACATGATAAGTGCCTTAAGTAAACTAAAATGAGAGTGTAGATGAATAAGACTAATAAGAAGTTAGGGGGATTGCTAACTTGTTTAATTATTAATATGTGTAGGTTTTGAGATAGGGTAAGAGTATCAGTGAGGGGCAAACCCCCAAGACGCTATACCACCTTCTCCAGGATAAGAGTATAAATGAGGGGTAAGCCCGCAAGACGTTATACCACCTGCGTTACTATCTTCTTCAGGGTAAGAGTATAAGTGAGGGGCAAACCCCCAAGACGCTATACCACCTGCTCCAGGGTAAGAGTATAAATGAGGGGTAAGAATCCCAAGACGTTATACCACCTGTTTTTATGGGTTCACTACCCATGATTTGATTGCGAGACTGCTATTGTGATGTTGTACGTATTCTTTTGATTTATCAATTGTTAGTAAGGCACTGTGTACTGTAATTTTGTTATCATACATGTCTCCGGCTTTGTTTTAAACTTATATTGCAATTCTGATTTTCGATTTACATACTTAGTACATATGTGATCGACCCTTCTCGGGCTGCGTTCATCTGCGAGGAAAGTAGCAGTGGCGGTCCTCACTCTTAGGATCGCTTATCGGACATCTAAGCTCCATTCTCGGAGGCTTGTCTTTCTTTTAGTACAGTTTTCCACGATGTTGTAGATTGTTGTACATTCGAGGATATGGCGGGCCCTGTCCGCCATTGTGTTATTCTGAGTGCGTATTCACATATGTGGTTGGGCTATAAGAACGAGTTGTAAAGTTGTACTTTGACTTTGTTTATATTATGGAAGCGGCCTTATCGGCTGCTTTGTGTTGTATATTATTTACACGTGTGTTTATGTTGTGTATGTTCATTGCTATTCTCGATGTATACAGGCAGGGTACCCAGGTAAGGCACCAGTCGCGGCACGGGGTCGGGTCGTGACAAAAGTGGTATCAGAGCAGTTAGTCCTCGGAAAGTGTCTACAGACCATGTCTAGTAGAGTCTTGATTATCGATGTGTTGTGCACCACATCTATAATCAGGAGGCTACATGCCATTTAGGATTGGTTTCCATTCTTCTCTCTCTAAGATCGTGCGGTAGAGCTGTCTTATTAGGTTGAATCCTATCTGACCTATTCTTATGAAACAGTATGCCTCCACGGCGACGAGCCCGAGAAGGGCAAAGCGGCAGAGGCTGCTGCGGTACTCGGAAGGTTACGGGCTCGAGCGACTATGCACGAGTAGTAAGCGGTCGGCGAGTTCGGCGCGCTGCGATTTAGAGGCCGAGGCGGCGTAGCTCGAAGGTTCCGATACTGACCTCGATTCCCGGCCAACTGCGAGTATAGAGACTACGAGGCGGTCGGTTATTGACGATATAGTAGCCGGCGGCACGGCGAGCAGCGGCACCCTGAGCCGGCGGTTTGCGGGTTAGGGATTTTACGGGATGTCATCCACCCGAGTTTTATGGTTCGAGGTCGATGAGGATCGCGGGGAGTTCGTTCGGCGACTACGGACCATGCGAGTTCTTAGGGCTTGAGACAGAGTGCATTACACTAGCCTCTTCCGGTTGCGCGATATTGCGTTGGTAGTTTGAGTCGTGGTTGCTTCGGTGATCTTTGCTCTTCCGGTGTTTGGGAGGAGTTTTGAGGCTTTCATGGATCACTTTTTGCCTCACGAGATGAGGAGAGCCGGGCAGACAGATTCTTGACCTTGAGGCGAGCAGGAGGACTATCGGGAGTATAGCTTGGAGTTTGACTCGCTTGGCGTGCATCGCATACTATTGTAGCTAGCATGGCGGATAGAGTTCATCGTTATGTGATGGGGCTAGGCGTCATATGATTCTGACATGCTTGGGGTGGCTCTTGGCCGGTATGGACATTGCTAGGATGCGAGCCTATGCTCGGGGATAGAGGATAGAAAGGAGGACCAGTTGGCGAGCCGGCCCAAGAGGCGAGACATCGTGGTCTCGAGGCGATTCGGCGGGCGGCCTCAGCAGTAGAGTCCACATTCGGCCCGACTGAGTGCTCGTCACGGTTTTCGGCAAGAGGTCCGATCGGCCAGTCGATCGGGAAGCGGTCGAGGCTCGAGACTACAGGATTTCGAGAGGCGCGAACCGTCACCGTCGGGACCACCACACGCCTCGGTGTGCTCGATGCGGTAGGTTTCACGAGGCGAGTGTCGCGAGCCGGAGCTTGTTACTTGTGTGGCAGCGGGCCATTTGAAGAGAGATTGTCCGTCTCAGAAGCGGCGTGGGTAATCTGACACGGTAAGCGGGATCGATTCTTTGGGTCTTCTTCTCCTTACGTGGTTATGCTCCGAGGCGTGGTACTTCGCGGGCCGGCGGGCGCGGTAGAGTCGTGGTTCTAGTTCTAGCGGTCCACAAAACCGCATATATTCTCTAGCCACCGCCGGGATCGTGAGGCTTCCACGGCGTCGTCGCAGTACATCGATTTGGTGTGATGTTTATGCATTGATAGATCCAGTTCTACCTTGTCGTATGTGTCCCTCTTATTGCGGGTAGAATCGGGATAAGCCGTGTCGATAGAGCCGTTTGAAGTAGCTACGCCAACGGGTGATTCGGTGTTAGGCGGCGGGTGTATAGAGGTTGTCAGGTATTTATTCTGATCGTCGACCTGCGAACTTGATAGAGTGGAGATGTGATTTTGATGTCATTATGGGTATGGGTGGTTGGCTTCTTGTTATGCCAACGTTGACGTAGGGACAGTTGGTTCGGTTCGATTTCTGGCGAGCTAGTTATCGAGTGGAGGGGCAACACAGCATCGCCGAGGGGTAGGTTTATTTCTTACCTCAAGGCTAGGAAGATGGTGCAGAAGGGTTACATCTATCATCTGGTTCGGGTATTTGATACAGGTGAGGTGCGATTCTTGATCGGTGCGATGGTTAGGAGTTTCGGATGTGTTCCCGGATGATCTTAGGGTATCCTCCCGAGGGAGATTGAGTTTTGTATTGACACGTTGCCAGACACTCGACCTATTTCCATTCCGCCATACAGGATGACACCTGCCGAGTTGAGGGAGTTGAAGGACCAGCTGAAAGATTTGCTGGAAAAAGGCTTTATCAGGCCTAGTGTATCTCCCTGGGGAGCGCCAGTGTTGTTTGTGAAGAAGAATGATGGGACGCTGCGTATGTGTGTTGACTACAGGCAGCTGAATAAGGTAACCATTAAGAATAGGTACCCCCTCCCCAGGATTGATGATTTGTTTGACGATTGCGAGTGCGAGTGTTTCTCAAAGATAGACTGCGATGCAGTTATCATCAGGTTCGAGTTCGAGAGGCAGATATCCCAAAGACTGCATTCAGGACCCGGTATGGGCACTATGAGTTTAGGGTTATGTCTTTTGGTTTGACCAACGCTCCAGCGGTATTTATGGATTTGATGAACCGGGTGTTCAAGCCATTTTTGGATACATTTGTGATAGTATTCATCGATGACATCCTGGTTTATTCGCGGACAGAGCAGGAGCATGCATACCACTTGAGGACGGTACTCGGGGTTCTCCGGAATCGGCATTTATTCGCCAAGTTCTCCAAGTGTGAGTTTTGGTTGGCCTCAGTGGCATTCCTGGGGCATATTATTGGGGCTGATGGTGTTCGCGTGGACACGGCTAAGATTGAGCGATCAAGTCTTGGCGAGACCTCTACTCCGACCAAGTGCGCGATTTCTTAGAAATTTGGCGAGGTATTATCGTAGGTTTGTAGAGCGGTTGCTTGATTTGGCACCATTGACTAGGTGACTCGGAAGCGACCAAGTTCCGATGGACGAGGCTTGCGGCGGGGTTTCGATTCTTGAAGGAAAGGTTGACTACGGCTCCAGTTCTTACTCTTCCTGAGGGGTTAGACGGATACGTGATCTATTGTGATGCCTCGGGTATCGGGTTAGGGTGTGTTTGATGCGGACGGCAGGTGATAGCCTATGCTTCGGCGATTCTGAAGCATGAGAGGAATTACCTACCCATGACTTAGAGTTGGCCGCGGTTATTCATGCATTGAAGATTTGGAGACATTATTTGTACGGGATTCATGTGGATATTTATACAGACCACAATAGCCTCCAGTATATCTTCAGCAGGAGAGTGAACACGAGAGGCGGTGGTTAGAGTTCTTTGAAAGATTATGATGTTGATATTCTCTACCATCCGGGAAAGCCAACGTAGTTCTTGATGCCTTGAGTCGTAGATCGATGGGAGCCTATCGAGGTACGGCCGGAGAGCGAGGACAGGGTCCGTCAGATCCACCAGTTAGCGAGCCTTGGGGTTCGATTGATCGATACCGACGATAGTGGAGTGCGGGTTCGTGAGGTTGTCGAGTCTTCCATCATTGATGAGGTGAAGATGCGACAGTTTGAGGACCCAGTGTTGGTGCGGTATCGAGATGCAGCTCTTCGGGAGGAGAAAAGTCTATTCGAGGTAGCGCCTGATGGTCTTGAGATTTGAGGGCCGGTTGTGTGTTCCGATGTGGCGAGGACTCGGCAGCAGATTCAGGGAGCACACGGTGCTCGTTATTCTATTCATCCGGTCGACCAAGATGTACCATGACCTCGGATGTTTGTATTGGTGGGATGGCACGAAGAGGACGTGGCGAGTTTTGTTGCCTGATGTCCTAATTGCGGCGAGTTAAGGTCGAGCACGAGGCCAGTGGATTATTGCGATCTATCGAGATTCCGACTTGGAAGTGGGAGATGATCAACATGGACTTTGTTCTGAGGTTACCTCGTACTCGGAGGAAATACGACTCCATTTGGGTTATTGTTGTGGTGACGAAATCAGCCCATTTCCTTCGATCGGGGCGGCGTTTTGGTGAGACTATGCGGATTGTACATCAGAGATAGTGAGGCCGCGGTGTCGGTGTCGATTATATCGATAGGGAGCGGTTCTGACTAACTTCGGAGATCTTTCGAGAAGGGTTTGGGAACCTGGTGAGTCTCGCGGCAAGATTTCATCCTCGGTGGCGGGCAGCGGCGCACTATCGCACAACGAGGATATCCGCGAGCTGCGTGATTGATTTCGATGGTATTGGGAGGATCATTTGCCTCTCGTGGAGTTTGCTTATAATAACGGCTACCATTCCGATATCTGAGATGGCGCCATACGAGGCTTTATATGGGCGGAAATGCAGTCGCCGTCGGTTGGTTCGGCGTGGGCGAGTACGATTAGTTGGCGGACTTGGTACCAGGTGTGGATAAAGTGAAGCTTATCGGGAGAGCGATAGCGGCTCGAGTCGGCGAAGTCATATGCGGATAATCGGCGTCGGCATTTGGAGTTTGGTGAAGCGATTGGGTCTTGAAGGTGTCACCCATGAAGGGTGTGATGAGATTCGGTAAGAAGGGGAAACTCAGCCCAAGGTACATTGGGCCCTACCAGATCGTTCGTAGAGTGGGCAAGGTTGCCTACGAGTTGGATCTGCCATCATAGTTGGAGGCGGTACATCCGGTATTCCATGTTTCTATGTTGCGAAAGTGTATCGGTGATCCAGCGAGAGTTTTCCCTACTAGTGAGGTCCAGGTGACAGAGGGGTTATCGTATGAGGAGAGTCCCATAGCGATACTCGATCGCCAGGTCAAAGTCCTGTGGAGAAATGATAACCGGGAGGAGATGACTTGGGAAGCGGAGGAGGACATTGTTACACCCCGAAATTTCAGGACATGTTTTAAGAACGTAAGTAAGAACTCACAAATGTAAAGATTTGAGACTTGTAGAAAAATTTATCGGAAATTATGGAATTGTCGGAAAATGTATTATTGTAACGAATGGGAGGGTGACACGTGTCACCCCCCTCATGTGAAGCCTTGGTCGAATTGTGCAAGGGCATAAAGGTCATTGGACCTTTGTTGCAAGACTAGTCTTGCAACTTGTGTAGCTTGAGAAGGTTGACTAAGTCTTGGTCAATAAGTCTTGATATTTAGCAAGACTACATCCCAACCAACCATTTGTTTGTATCCAAACCCTCCAAGGTGCTACATATACTACTACTAGTAAAGGGAGAGCTTAACACTTAGAATAATTTTACACAAAATTGAAGAACATAGGCTACATGCTCTCGGGTTCCAAGAAAAAAAAAAGAGAAAAATCTTTGTTTGTGATCCATTTAGCTCCCCACTTTAAACCAAGGTTCTTATGTGTATTATAAGCAAGTCTCAATAGAAACATCTTGGAAAAAGATTGTTTTCGGGTTAGTAAAACGAAAACCTAAGGGTCTTTCTAGGTTTTGTTTGGAAATTTGAAGGTTAATTATTGGTGTTGTTCAAAGGGGCTCAACAAGCGGATTGAAGTGGCTTGGAGAGGTTCTAGACTACTAAGGAGCGATTTCGGATTGGAGTTGGATTAGGTCTCTTTGAGGTATAATCTTGTTTTTTGAAAGTATTACAAGAATAGCTAGTTTATTGTTGTTAGCTTTGCATGTTACTAGCATGAAGTTGTTATATTGAAGTTATACGAATAATGGATTGATCATAGCCTTGGAAATCCGAAATGTAAAATAAGCCATGACTAAGTTGAATTACAATTTAATCGTTGTTAGAACCGTCGCATGTCATTGACTTAAGGATTATGGTTATAATAATCAAATGCGACTTGTTATCATGTTATGCTACAAATTTGGGTTGGAATATAAATTGTGAGCCAATTGGGGCTGTTTAGTTAGTCATTTGCATTGAACTACCTGCTATATTGATTGTGAGCCAATTGGAATTCATTTAGTTAGTCATTTGCATTGAACTACCTGCTATATTGATTGTGAGCCAATTGGGGCTGTTTAGTTAGTCATTTGCATTGGATTATCTTTTATATTGTTGTGAGCCAATTGGGGCTGTTTGGTTATTGTATTTCCGGCCTTGAAAGAGGAGGCAAAGTGAGTAAATACAAAGGAGGTCTTTGTCCGATTTTCCGTAGAATATAGGGACTTAACACTTATGATATTCTACGATTGAAGTAAGGCCTAAATAGACGTATTATGAACATTATAGGTTGACATACTACGGGCGGGACTTTGTACTTGGCAAGTGGTTTGACCCGACGAGGTATGTAGAACTTTTCCTATCCTTTGAGCATGACTAGTTTCACGTATATAGTACGGTAGACGTAAAAGACTTTGACATACTCTACTTGTTTCTGAAATGCCAAGTCGGGTGAGTTAGGAGATTTAACTCACTTCTTTGAGAATATTAAAGATGTCTTAAGTCTTGTTAAAGATAAGGGGGCTTGAAGAATTTTAAAGTATGTAATACTTGTGTCGTCTTAAAAACGTATAAGTCCTTGGATAGGAAATTGTACATGACTAAGGCATAAAGTGAATATAACGACTTTATGGGGAGTTGGTTATATTGACTTTATGGAAAGATAAATGACTTGATTTAATGGAAGGCAATTCGATTTTAAGGCATCAATTGCCTAAGGTTTTATAAGACACGAGTCACTCGATTTAGAAGCCATATTTTATTTCTAAAAGTATTGTGACTTGTCTTGAAAAGAAATTGTCACTTGATACTACGGCTATTAGTATCTTGGAAGTTTTATAATGAAATGAGTCATTTTAAAAGCATAGAAGTACGTAGTACTTTGGGTTAAATTCCCGGATTTTTATAAAAGACATGATAGTGCCTTAGGTAAACTAAAAATGAGAGTGTATATGAACAAGAATAGTAAGAAGTTAGGGGATTTCTTAACTTGATTATATATTGCATGATAAGCCGATAGAGCTTATGTTATGTGTGATAGCCGGATTTGGGCTAATGATATATTATTCGTTGCGGGGTCATTCCCCGGGATTGTGGCATTGT
The DNA here is from genome assembly GCA_029844215.1 of Przewalskia tangutica. Classification (NCBI taxonomy): domain Eukaryota; kingdom Viridiplantae; phylum Streptophyta; class Magnoliopsida; order Solanales; family Solanaceae; genus Przewalskia; species Przewalskia tangutica. The sequence continues at coordinate 133,091,995 of CM056718.1, read as the reverse complement.
ATATTTCCGTGGATTTGCTAACCACGATGCGAGGAATACCTCATGCGAGTCCATAAGGGCTTATGCGGGTGAAATAGTCCCATGCGGGCGGGTCCAGCCTATGCGAGGAATACCTCACGCAGGTCCACTGGACCTATGCGGGTGAAATAGTCCCAGGAGTAGGATTCCAATCCTATTTTTTTGTTGTAAGTATACACCTATTTATACTCTCATTATTAGTAAGGCACTGTGTACTGTAATTTTGTCATCATACATGTCTCCGGCTTTCTTTTAAACTTATGTTGTAATTACAGTACTTTCCAGTTTTACATACTTAGTACATATTGTGTACTGACCCCCTTCCTCGGGGGCTGCGTTCATGCGCGAGAAAGGGTAGCGAGTTGCGGATCCACACTCTTAGGATCACTTCGGACGTCTAAGCTCCATTCTCGGAGGCTTGTCTTTCTTTTAGTACGCTTTTCCCGATGTTGTAGATTATGTACATTCGGGTATGGCGAAGCCTGTCATACGATTGTTATTCCTGCAAGTCCGTATTCACATATGTGGTTGGGTTGTAAACGAGTTGTAAAGTTGCACTTTTGACTTTGTTTATATTATGGAAGCGTCCCATCGGCCAGCTTTGTGTTGTATATTATTTACACTTGTGTTCATGTTGTGTATGTTCATTGCTATTCTCGACGTATACGAGCAGGGTGCCCGGGTAGGGCACGATCGCGGCCAGTCGGAGTCGTGACAAAAGTGGTATCGAAGCGATTAGTCCTCGGAAAGTGTCTGACATCGTGTTACAGTAGAGTCTTGATTATCGGTGTGTTGTGCACATCTATAATCAGGAGGCTGCAGGACATTTAGGATTGGTTTCCATTCTTCTCTCTATGAGATCGAGCAGTAGAGCTGTCTTATTAGGTTGAATCATCTCTGACCTCTTCTTATGAAACAGTATGCCTCGCGAAAGCTACCAGGGCGAAGGGCAAGCGGCGGCGGAGGCGCTAGCGGTACTCAGAGGGTCACGGGCTCGAGCGCAGACTATACACGAGGTAGTAGGCGGGTCGTTGAGTTCACCACGCCGGCGATGTTAGAGGCCGAGGCGGCGGTAGCTCGAGAGGTTCGATACTGACCCTCGGTTCCCGGCCAGTGCGAGTATAGAGACTACGAGGAAGCGGTCGGTTATTGACTAGTATAGTAGCGGCGGCAAACGGATGAGCGGCGACCCTTTAGAGCCGGTTTGCCATGGATTAGGGATTTTCCGGGATGTAATCCACCGAGTTTTATGGTTCAGTCGATGAGGATCCGCGGGAGTTCGTTCGACGAATCTGACCATGCGAGTTCTTAGGGCTTGAGAGGCAGTGCATTACACTAGCCTCTTACCGGTTGCGCGATATTGCGTTGAACTGGTTTGAGTCGTGGTTGCTTTCGAGAGGTGATGATGCTCTTCCGGCTGTTTGGGAGGAGTTTCTGAGAGGCCTTTATGGATCACTTTTGCCTCCCGAGATGAGGAGGGCCCGAGTAGACAGATTTTTGACCTTGCGCGAGCGGGAGGGCCGTTAGGGAGTCACTGAGTTTGACTCCTTGGCGAGCATGCGAGACTATTGTAGCGGCATGGCGGATAGAGTGCATCGTTACGTGATGGGGTTAGACCGTCATATGATCACAAGATGCTTGGGGTGGCTCTTGGCCGGTATGGACATTGCTAGGATGCGAGCCTATGCGAGGATCGAGATAGAAAGGAGGACCAGTTAGCGAGCGGCCAAGAGGCGGTGACATCGAGTCTCGGGGCGATTCGAGCGGGCGGCCTCGGCAGACAGGTCCACTTTCCGGCCAAGACGAGTGCTCCGTCCACGGTTTCTGGCGGGAGGTCCGTCAGCGGTCGATCGGGAGCAGTCGTGGCTCGAGTCTTGAGATTTGAGAGGCGAGATTCGCGTCGAGACCACCCACACCTCGGTGTGCTCGTCTGATAGATCTCACGAGCGAGTGTCGTGTTCTGCGGAGGTTGTTACTCTTGTGGCGGATGGGCCATTTGAAGAGAGATTGTCGTCTAGAAGCGGCATGGGTGGTGCAGACACAGCGGGATCGATTGTTGGGTCTTCTTCTCCTTACGTGGTTGGCGCCCGGGCGCGGTACTCACGGACGAGGCGGGCGCGGTAGAGAGTCGTGGTGGTGGTTCGATTAGCGGTCCCGAACGCATATATTCTCTAGCCACCGCGGGATCGGGAGGCTTCCACGGCGTCGTCGCGGTACATTCGCGATTTGGTGTGATGTTTATGCATTGATAGATCCGAGTTCTACCTTGTCCTATGTGTCCTCTTGTGCGGGTAGAATCGGGATAGAGCGGTGTCGATAGAGCCGTTTGAGGTAGCTACGCGATGGGTGATTCGGTGTTAGGCGGCGGGTGTATAGGGGTTGTCGGTATTCATTCTGATCGTCGGACCATGCAGAACTTGATAAGTGGAGATGACGATTTTGATGTCATTATGGGTATGGACTGGTTGGCTTCTTGTTATGCCAACGTTGGTATGAAACGAGTTGGTTCGGTTCGATTTCTGGCGAGCGATTATCGAGTGGAGGGGCAACACAGCATCGCCGAGGGGTAGGTTTATTTCTTACCTCAAGGCTAGGAAGATGGTGCAGAAGGGTTACATCTATCATCTGGTTCGGGTATTTGATCTGAGGTGAAGTGCGATTCTTGATCGATGCAGTGGTTAGGGAATTTGCAGATGTGTTCCCAGACGATCTTCCGGGTATCCCTCCTGAGAGGGAGATTGAGTTTTGTATTGACACGTTGCCAGACACTCGACCTATTTCTATTCCGCCATACAGAATGGCTTTCTTTGAGTTGAGGAGTGAAGGACCGTGAAAGATTTCTTTGGAAAAAATTTTATCGAGCCTAGTGTATCTCCCGAGGAGCGCCGTGTGTTTGTAAAGAAGAAGGATGGGGCCAGCTGCGTATGTGTGTTGACTACTGACGGTGAATAAGGTAACCATTAAGAATAGGTACCCTCCCGGGATTGATGATTTGTTTGACGATTCTGCGAGTGCGAGTGTTTCTCAAAGATAGACTGCGATGCGGTTATCATCGAGTTCGAGTTCGAGAGCGAGATATCCCAAAGCGCATTCGGGACCGGTATGGGCACTATGAGTTGGGGTTATGTCTTTCGGTTTGACAACGCTCCGTGGTATTTATGGATTTGATGAACGGGTGTTCAAGCCATTTTGGATACATTTGTGATAGTATTCATCGATGACATCTGGTGTATTCACGGACAGAGCGGGAGCATGCAGATCACTTGAGGAAGGTACTTGGGATTCTCGGGCCGGCGATTGTCGCCAAGTTCTCAGTGTGAGTTTTGGTTGGCCTCGGTGGCATTCCCGGGCATATTATCGGGCTGATGGTGTTGGGTAGATACGGCAAAGATTGAGGCGATCAAGTCTTGGCGAGACCTACTACTCCGGCCAGGTGCGCGATTTCTTAGGGTGGCGAGTTATTATCGCGAGTTTGTGAGCGGTTGCTTGATTTCAAAGATTGACTAGGGTGACTCGAAGCGGCCAAGTTCCGATGGGCGAGGCTTGCGAGAAGGGTTTCGATTCTTGAAGGAAAGGTTGACTACGACTCGGTTCTTACTCTTAGGAGGTTAGATAGATGCGTGATCTATTGTGATGCCTCGGGTATCGGGCTAGGGTGTGTTACGATGCGGCGCGGCAAGGTTATAGCCTATGCTTCCGGCGATTCTGAAGCATGAGAGGAATTACCCTACCCATGACTTAGAGTTGGCGCGGTTATTCATGCCTTGAAGATTTGGAGACACTATTTATGCAGGGTTCATGTGGATATTTATACAGACCACAAGAGCCTCGGTATATCTTCGAGCAGAGGAGAGTGAATTTGAGGCGAGGCGGTGGTTAGAGTTCTTTGAAAGACTATGATGTTGATATTCTATACCATCCGGGAAAGCCAACGTAGTTCTTGATGCCTTGAGTCGTAGATCGATGGGAGCCTATCGAGGTACGGCGGAGAGACGGGACATGGTCCGTCGAGATCCACGATTAGCGAGCCTTGGGGTTCGATTGATCGATACCGACGATAGTGAAGTGCGGGTTCGTGAGGTTGCGAGTCTTCCATCGTTGATGAGGTGAAGATCGGCGGTTTGAGGACCCAGTGTTGGTCTGATATCGAGATGCAGCTCTTCGGGAGGAGAAGAGTCTATTCGAGTAGCGCTGATAAGTCTTGAGATTTGAGGCCGGTTGTGTGTTCCGATGTGGCGAGGGCTCCGGCCAGTTTCGGGAGGCACGCGGTGCTCGTTATTCTATTCATCCGGTCGACCAAGATGTACCATGACCTCGAGATGTTTGTATTGGTGGGATGGCACGAAGAGGGCGTGGCGAGGTTTTGTTACCTGATGTCCTAATTGCCCGGTAGTCAAGTCGAGCACCGAGGCCAGTGGATTATTGCGATCTATTGAGATTCCGACTTGGAAGTGGGAGATGATCAACATGGACTTTGTTACGGGATTACCTCGTACTCGGAGAAATACGACTCCATTTGGGTTATTGTTGTGGTGACGAAATCAGCCCATTTCCTTCCGATCGGGGCCGGCGTTTTGGTGAGGACTATGCGGATTGTACATCCGTGAGATAGTGAGGTCGCGTGTTTCGGTGTCGATTATATCGATAGGGAGCCCGGTTTACGGCTAACCGGAGGTCTTTCGAAGGGTTTAGGGACAGTGAGTCTCGGCAAAGCATTTCACCCTCGGTGTGACGGCAGGCGGCGAGCGCACTATCCGGCACACGAGGATATCTTTGCGAGCTGCGTGATTGATTTCGATGGTAGTGGGAGGATCATTTGCCTCTTGTGGAGTTTGCTTATAATATGGCTACCATTCCAAGATACGGATGGCGCCATACGAGGCTTTATATGGCGGAAATGTAGATCGCCGATTGGTTGGTTCGGCGTGGCGAAATGCGATTGGTTGGCGGACTTGGTACAGGTGTGGATAAGGTGAAGCTTATCCGGGAGGCTGATAGCGGCTTCGAGTCGGCGAAGTCTTATGCGGATAATCGGCGTCGGCATTTGGAGTTTCGAGTGAAGCGATTGGGTCTTGAAGGTGTCACCCATGAAGGGTGTGATGAGATTTGGTAAGAAGAAGCTTCGGCCCAAGGTACATTGGGCCTACCAGATCGTCCGTAGAGTGGGACGAGTTGCTTATGAGTTGGATCGCCATCGAGTTAGAGGCGGTACATCCGGTCTTCCATGTTTCTATGTTGCGGAAGTGTGCCGGTGATCGGCGAGTTTTCCTACTAGTGAGGTCGGTGTGAGAGGGGTTATCGTATGAGAGAGTCCCATAGCGATACTCGATCGCGGTCGAGCGGCTGCGGACGAGGATGTAGCTTAGTCAAAGTCTGTGGAGAAATGATAGCAGGAGAGATGACTTGGGAAGCGGAGGAGGACATGTTGAGGAGGTATCCTCACTTATTTCCTATACCTTCAGGTATTTCATTTTCCCTTACTGGTCAGGTGTAAATTGAAGCGTTTCTTTTGCTTAAAAGCTTTTAAGTGGCCATGAGTGGCATTTTTGGTATGTCGGGGTAGTGAAAGGAAACTATGTCGCTATTTAAGTTTGACTCCGAAAGAACATTCGGGGACGAATGTTTCTAAGGGGGGAAGAATGTTACACCCCGAAATTTCAGGACATGTTTTAAGAACGTAAGTAAGAACTCACAAATGTAAAGATTTGAGACTTGTAGAAAAATTTATCGGAAATTATGGAATTGTCGGAAAATGTATTATTGTAACGAATGGGAGGGTGACACGTGTCACCCCCCTCATGTGAAGCCTTGGTCGAATTGTGCAAGGGCATAAAGGTCATTGGACCTTTGTTGCGAACTAGTCTTGCAACTTGTGTAACGAGAAGGTTGACTAAGTCTTGGTCAATAAGTCTTGATATTTAGCAAGACTACATCCCAACCAACCATTTGTTTGTATCCAAACCTCCAAGTGCTACATATACTACTACTAGTAAAGGGAGAGCTTAACACTTAGAATAATTTTACACAAAATTGAAGAACATAGGCTACATGCTCTCGGGTTCCAAGAAAAAAAAAAGAGAAAAATCTTTGTTTGTGATCCATTTAGCTCCCCACTTTAAACCAAGGTTCTTATGTGTATTATAAGCAAGTCTCAATAGAAACATCTTGGAAAAAGATTGTTTTGGGTTAGTCGCAAAACGAAAACCTAAAGTGTCTTTCTAGGTTTTGTTTGGAAATTTGAAGGTTAATTATTGGTGTTGTTCAAAGGGCTCAACAAGCGGATTGAAGTGGCTTGGAGAGGTTAGACTACTAAGAGCGATTTCGGATTGGAGTTGGATTAGGTCTCTTTGAGGTATAATCTTGTTTTTTTGAAAGTATTACAAGAATAGCTAGTTTATTGTTGTTAGCTTTGCATGTTACTAGCATGAAGTTGTTATATTGAAGTTATACGAATAATGGATTGATCATAGCCTTGGAAATCGAAATGTAAAATAAGCCATGACTAAGTTGAATTACAATTTAATCGTTGTTAGAACCGTCGCATGTCATTGACTTAAGGATTATGGTTATAATAATCAAATGCGACTTGTTATCATGTTATGCTACAAATTTGGGTTGGAATATAAATTGTGAGCCAATTGGGGCTGTTTAGTTAGTCATTTGCATTGAACTACCGCTATATTGATTGTGAGCCAATTGGAAATTTGTTTAGTTAGTCATTTGCATTGAACTACCGCTATATTGATTGTGAGCCAATTGGGAAATTTAGTTAGTCATTTGCATTGGATTATCTTTTATATTGTTGTGAGCCAATTGGGGCTGTTTGGTTATTGTATTTAGGCCTTGAAAGAGGTGGCAAAGTGAGTAAATACAAAGGAGGTCTTTGTCAGATTTTCCGTAGAATATAGGGACTTAACACTTATGATATTCTACGATTGAAGTAAGGCCTAAATAGGCGTATTATGAACATTATAGGTTGACATACTACGGGCGGGACTTTGTACTTGGCAAGTGGTTTGACGACGAGGTATGTAGAACTTTTCCTATCCTTTGAGCATGACTAGTTTCACGTATATGATGCAGTGAGCGTCAAGACTTTGACATACTCTACTTGTTTACGAAATGCCAAGTCGGGTGAGTTAGGAGATTTAACTCACTTTGAGAATATTAAAGATGTCTTAAGTCTTGTTAAAGATAAGGGGCTTGAAGAATTTTAAAGTATGTAATACTTGTGTCGTCTTAAAACGTATAAGTCCTTGGATAGGAAATTGTACATGACTAAGGCATAAAGTGAATATAACGACTTTATGGGGAGTTGGTTATATTGACTTTATGGAAAGATAAATGACTTGATTTAATGGAAGGCAATTCGATTTTAAGGCATCAATTGCCTAAGGTTTTATAAGACACGAGTCACTCGATTTAGAAGCCATATTTTATTTCTAAAAGTATTGTGACTTGTCTTGAAAAGAAATTGTCACTGATACTACGGCTATTAGTATCTTGGAAGTTTTATAATGAAATGAGTCATTTTAAAAGCATAGAAGTACGTAGTACTTTGGGTTAAATTCCCGGATTTTTATAAAAGACATGATAGTGCCTTAGGTAAACTAAAAATGAGAGTGTATATGAACAAGAATAGTAAGTTAGGATTTCTTAACTTGATTATATATTGCATGATAAGTCGATAGAGCTTATGTTATGTGTGATAGCGGATTTGGGCTAATGATATATTATTCGTCATGGTCATTCCGGGATTGTGGCATTGTATATTTAGTGGATTTGCTAACCACGATGCGAGGAATACCTCATGCGAGTCCATAAGGGCTTATGCGGGTGAAATAGTCCCATGCGGGCGGGTCCAGCCTATGCGAGGAATACCTCACGCAGGTCCACTGGACCTATGCGGGTGAAATAGTCCCAGGAGTAGGATTCCAATCCTATTTTTTTTGTTGTAAGTATACACCTATTTATACTCTCATTATTAGTAAGGCACTGTGTACTGTAATTTTGTCATCATACATGTCTCCGGCTTTCTTTTAAACTTATGTTGTAATTACAGTACTTTCCAGTTTTACATACTTAGTACATATTGTGTCGACCCTTCTCCGGGGCTGCGTTAAATCCGCGAGAAAGGGTAAGCAGGTTGCGGATCCACACTCTTAGGATCACTTACCGGACGTCGGAAGCTCCATTCTCCGGAGGCTTGTCTTTCTTTTGGTACAGTTTTTCCCTGATGTTGTAGATTATGTACATTCAGGGGTATGGCGGGGCCCTGTCGCCCACGATTATTCCTAAGTGCGTATTCACATATGTGGTTGAGTAAGAAACGAGTTGTAAAGTTGCACTTTTGACTTTGTTTATATTATGGAAGCGTCGCCCCATCTAGCTTGTGTATATTATTTACACTTGTGTTCATGTTGTGTATGTTCATTGCTATTCTCGACGTATACAGGCAGGGTGCCTGGGTAGGGCACGATCGCGCCCGGTCGGTCGTGGCAACATGTTGAGAGGTATCCTCACTTATTTCCTATACCTTCGTGTATTTCATTTTCCATCTGGGTCGTTTTAATTGAAGTGTTTCTTTTGCTTAAATGCTTTTATGTGGCCATGAGTGGCATTTTTGGTATGTCGGGGCTGTGAAAGGAAACTATGTCGCTAATTGTAAGTGTGACTCCGAAAGAACATTCGGGGACGAATGTTTCTAAGGAGGGAAGAATGTTACACCCCGAAATTTCAGGACATGTTTTAAGAACATAAGTATGAACTCACAAGTGTTAGGATTTGAGACTTGTAATTAATCGGAATTATGAAAATTGTCGAAAAACGTAAGTGTTGTGACGAATGGGAGGGCGACACGTGTCACCCCCCCCCCCTTAGCAATGCCTTAGACGAAATGGCATGGCCAATATGGTCATTTACCTTAAGTCTTGGATGACTAAAGTCTTGCAAGTTGTGGCTTGGCAATCTTGACTAAGTCAATGGTCAATAAGTCTTGATATTTTGCTAAGAGATTATCCAAGCCAACCATTTGGATGCATCTTAACCCTCCATGACCCTTTATATAATACTAGTAGCAAGAGAGGACTTAACACTTAGAAAAATTTTACACAAAATTTGAAGAACACATAGGAGGGTCTCGGGTTCACTAACAAAAAGAAAGAAAAATTTTCGTTTCTTGTCCATTTGATTCCACACTTTAAACCAAGGGTCTTAGGTGTATTGTAAACACATCTCAATAGAAAAATCTTGGAAAAAGATTGTTTTCGGGTTAGTCGCAAACGAAAACCTAATGGTCTTTCTAGGTTTTGTTTGGAGTTTTGAAGGATAATTGTTGGTATTGTTCTAAGGGTCTCAACAAGCGGATTGAGGTGTCTTGGAGAGGCTCTAAACTACTAAGGAGCGACTTCGGATTGGAGTTGGATTAAGAATCGTTAAGGTATAATCTTGTCTTTTAAAGGTGTTACAAGATTACATATTTATATTGTTGTTGATAGCTTTGTATGTTGCGAGCATGAAGTTGTTATATTGAGGTTATAAGAATTATGGATTGATTATAGCCTTGGAAATCCGAAATGTAATGTAAGCCATAACTAAGTTGAATTACAATTTAATCGTTGTTAGAATCGTCGCATGTTATTGACTTGAAGATTATGGTAGTTATAACCAAATGCGACTTGTTATCATATTATGTTACCAATTTGGATTGAAATGGAAATTGGATAGAATTGGTATTGTTGAACTCAAGGTGGCCGAATTTTGGACTTGTAGTTTGTATTAGTTGGTTATTCATTTGTATTGGATTACCTTTTATATAATTGTGAGCCAATTGGGGCTGTTTGGTTATTCATTTGTATTGGATTACCTTCTATATAATTGTGAGCCAATTGGGGCTGTTTGGTTATTCATTTGTATTGGATTACCTTCTATATAATTGTGAGCCAATTGGGGCTGTTTGGTTATTGTATTTCGGCCTTGAAAAAGGTGGCAAAGTAAGTAAAAACAAAGGAGGTGCTGTCCGATTTTCCGTAGAATATAGGGACTTAACACTTATGATATTCTACGATTGAAGTAAGGCTTTAATAGACGTATTGTGAACATTATAGGTTGACATACTACGGGCGGGACTTTGTACTTGGCAAGTGGTTTGACAGACGAGGTATGTAGAACTTTTCCTATCTTTTGAGCATGACTAGTTTGGCGTATATAGTGCGGTGAGCGTCTGAGACTTTGACATTCCTTACTAGCCTTATAAAATGTCAAGTCGGGTGAGTTAGGTAGTTAACTCACTTTCTTGAAAATATTAAGGATGTCTTAAGTCTTAGTAGAGTTAAGGGACTTGAAGGGATTTAAAGTATGTGATATTTGTGTCGTTTTAATCGTATAAGTCCCTTGGATAGGAAAATGTACTTGACTAAAGTATAAAGTGAATATAACGACTTTATGGGGAGTTGATTATATTGACTTTATGCAAAGGTAAATGGCTAGTGTTAATGAAAGGCAAATTGATTTTAAGGTATCAATTGCCTAAGATTTTAATAAGAAAAGGAGTCACTTGATTTAGAAACCTACTTTAATTCTAAAGGTATTGTGACTTGTCTTGAAATGTAATTTGGACTTGATACTATGGTTACTAGTGTCTTGGAAGCTTTCTACTAAAAGAGTCATTTGTTTTTAAAGAATAGAAGACGTGGTACTTTGGGTTAAATTCCCGGATTCTTATAAAAGACATGATAAGTGCCTTAAGTAAACTAAAATGAGAGTGTAGATGAATAAGACTAATAAGAAGTTAGGGGGATTGCTAACTTGTTTAATTATTGTATGATACGGTTTTGAGATAGGGTAAGAGTATCGGTGAGGCAAACCCCAAGACGCTATACCACCTTCTCCGGGATAAGAGTATAAATGAGGGTAAGCCGCAAGAGCGTTATACCACTGCGTTACTATCTTGGGGTAAGAGTATAAGTGAGGGGCAAACCCCCAAGACGCTATACCACCTGCTCCAGGGTAAGAGTATAAATGAGGGGTAAGAATCCCAAGACGTTATACCACCTGTTTTTATGGGTTCACTACCCATGATTTGATTCTTGAGGCTATTTATTGTGATGTTGTACGTATTCTTTTGATTTACTCTCATTGTTAGTAAGGCACTGTGTACTGTAATTTTGTTATCATACATGTCTCCGGCTTTGTTTTAAACTTATATTGCAATTACAGTACTTTCCAGTTTTACATACTTAGTACATATGTGTCGACCCTTCCTCGAAGTGCGTTAATCTGTGAGGAAGGGTAAGCTGGTGGCGGGTCCTCACTCTTAGGATCGCTTATCGGACATCGGAAGCTCCATTCTCCGGAGGCTTGTCTTTCTTTTGGTACAGTTTTTCCCTGATGTTGTAGATTGTTGTACATTCAGGGATATGGCGGCCCCGCCACATGTTATTCCTAAGTGCGTATTCACATATGTGGTTGGGCTATAAGAACCGAGTTGTAAAGTTGTACTTTGACTTTGTTTATATTATGGAAGCGGCTTATCGGCTAGCTTTGTGTTGTATATTATTTACGTGTGTTTATGTTGTGTATGTTCCGCTATTCTCTCGATGTATACGAGCAGGGTGCCTGGGTAGGGCACGATCGCGGCCCGGGTGGTCGTGACAAAAGTGGTATCAAAGCGATTAGTCCTCGAAAAGTGTCTACAGGCCGTGTTCAGTAGAGTCTTGATTATCGATGTGTTGTGCACCACATCTATAATCGTGAGGCTCTGAGACATTTAGGATTGGTTTCCATTCTTCTCTCTGCGAGATCGTGCATTAGAGTCGCCTTATTAGGTTGAATCCTCTCGACCTCTTCTTATGAAACAGTATGCCTCCACGAGCGACCAGAGCCGAAGGGCAAGGCAACAGCGGGAGGCGCTAGCGGTACTCGAGAGGTTACACGGGCTCGAGCAGACTATGCACGAGGTAGTAAGCGGTCGGCGAAGTTCACCACGCTGCGATTTTAGAAGGCCGAGAGGCGGCGGTAGCTCCAGAGGTTCCGATACTGCACCCTCCAGTTCCCCAACTGCCGAGTATAGAGACTACGAGGCGGTCGGTTATTGACGATATAGTAATGGCGGCGGCGCACGGCGAGCGGCACCCGCTGGCGAAGCGGTTTGCGGGTTAGGGATTTTCCGGGATGTCATCCACGAAGTTTTATGGTTCGAGTGCGATGAGGATCCGAGGAGTTCGTTCGGCAGCTACGGACCATGCGAGTTCTTAGGGCTTGAGGCAGTGCATTACACTAGCCTCTTACCGGTTGCGCGATATTGCGTTGGTGGTTTGAGTCGTGGTTGCTTTCGGTGATCTTGCTCTTCCGGTGTTTGGGAGGAGTTTTGAGGCTTTCATGGATCACTTTTGCCTCACGAGATGAGAGAGCCGGGTGAGCAGATTCTTGACCTTGAGGCAGAACGGGAGGACTGTCAGGGAGTATAGCTTGGAGTTTGACTCCTTGGCCAGACATGCGCATACTATTGTAGCTAGCATGGCGGATAGAGTTCATCGTTATGTGATGGGGCTAGACCGTCATATGATTACAGCATGCTTGGGGGTGGCTCTTCAGCCCGGTATGGACATTGCCAGGATGAGACCTATGCTCGTGGATAGAGGATAGAAAGGAGGACCAGATTGAGCGAGCCCAGAAGGCTGTGACATCGTGGTCTCGAGCGATTTCGGCGGGCGGCCTCAGCAGTGAGTCCACATTCCGGCCGGTCTGAGTGCTCCGTCACGGTTTCGGCAAGAGGTCGATCGGCAGTCGATCGGGAAGCGGTCGGGCTCGAGACTCTGGATTTCGAGGCGAGGCGTCACCGTCGGGACCACCCACACCTCGGTGTGCTCGATGCGGTAGGTTTCACGAGCGAGTGTCGCAGAGCCGGAGGAGCTTGTTACTTGTGGCGAGCGGGCCATTTGAAGAGAGATTGTCCGTCCCCAGAGGCGGCATGGGTAGTACACCACGGTAAGCGGGATCGATTCTTTGGTCTTCTTCTCCTTACGTGGTTATGCTCCCGGGCGTGGTACTTCGGGCCGGGCAGGCCGCGGTAGAGGTCGTGGTTCTAGTTCTAGCGGTCCACAAAACCGCATATATTCTCTAGCCAGCCGCCAGGATCAGGAGGCTTCCCCTGACGTCGTCACAGGTACATTACTGATTTCAGGCTGTGATGTTTATGCATTGATAGATCCAGTTCTACGCGTCGTATGTGTCCTCTTGTGCGGGTAGAATCGGGATAGAGTCAGTGTCGATAGAGCCGTTTGAAGTAGCTACGCAAGTGGGTTATTAGGTGTTAGGCGGCGGGTGTATAGAGGTTGTCGGTATTTATTCTGATCGTCGACCGCTTGCAGACTTGATAGATTTGGAGATGATGATTTTGATGTCATTATGGGTATGGTGGTTGGCTTCTTGTTATGCCAACGCGTTGTAGGGACAGTTGGTTGATTCAGTTCGATTTCTGGCGAGCGATTATCGAGTGGAGGGCAACACAAAGATCGCCGAGGTGTAGGTTTATTTCTTACCTCAAGGCTAGGAAGATGGTACAGAAGGGGTACATCTATCATCCGTTCGGTATTTGATCAGGTGAGTGCAGTTCTTGATCGATGCAGTGGTTAGGGAGTTTCGGATGTGTTCCCGGATGATCTTGGGTATCCCTCTGAGAGGAGATTGAGTTTTGTATTGACACGTTGCGGACACTCGACCTATTTCCATTCCGCCATACGAGGATGACACTGCCGAGTTGAGGAGTTGAAGGACCAGTGAAAGATTTCTTTGGAAAAAGGCTTTATCGGGCCTAGTGTATCTCCGCAGGAAGCGCGGTGTTGTTTGTGAAGAAGAATGATGGGGCCAGCTGCGTATGTGTGTTGACTACGGTGAATAAGGTAACCATTAAGAATAGGTACCCTCCCGTGATTGATGATTTGTTTGACGATTGCGAGTGCGAGGTGTTTCTCAAAGATAGACTGCGATGCAGTTATCATCGAGTTCGAGTTCGAGAGGCGGATATCCCAAAGCGCATTCGGGACCGGTATGGGCCTTATGAGTTTAGGGTTATGTCTTTTGGTTTGACCAACGCTCGGCGGTATTTATGGATTTGATGAACGGGTGTTCAAGCCATTTTGGATACATTTGTGATAGTATTCATCGATGACATCTGGTTTATTCGCGACAGAGCGAGCATGCATACCACGAGGGCGGTACTCGGGGTTCTCGGAATCGGCATTTATTCGCCAAGTTCTCAGTGTGAGTTTTGGTTGGCCTCGATGGCATTCTGGGGCATATTATTGGGTGATGGTGTTCGCGTGGACACGGCTAAGATTGAAGCGATCAAGTCTTGGCGAGACCTCTTACTCCGGAGTGCGCGATTTCTTAGAAATTTGGCGAGGTATTATCGTAGGTTTGTAGAAGCGGTTGCTTGATTTGGCACCATTGACTAGGTGACTCGAAGCGGCCAAGTTCCGATGGGCGAGGCTTGCGGCGGGGTTTCGATTCTTGAAGGAAAGGTTGACTACGGCTCCAGTTCTTACTCTTCCGGAGGGGTTAGACGGATACGTGATCTATTGTGATGCCTCGGGTATCGGGTTAGGGTGTGTTTTGATGCGGACGGCAAGGTGATAGCCTATGCTTCGGCGATTCTGAAGCATGAGAGGAATTACCCTACCCATGACTTAGAGTTGGCGCGGTTATTCATGCCTTGAAGATTTGGAGACATTATTTATGCAGGATTCGTATGGATATTTATACGGACCAAGAGCCTCGGTATATCTTGAGCGAGAGGAGTGAACACGAGGCGAGGCGGTGGTTAGATTCTTTGAAAGATTATGATGTTGATATTCTCTACCATCCGGAAAGCCAACGTAGTTCTTGATGCCTTAGTCGTAGATCGATGGGGAGCCTATCGAGGTGCGGCCGGAGAGCGAGGACATGGTCGTCGAGATCCACCGATTAGCGAGCCTTGGGGTTCGATTGATCGATACCGACGATAGTGGAGTGCGGGTTCGTGAGGTTGTCGAGTCTTCCATCATTGATGAGGTGAAGATGCGACAGTTTGAGGACCCAGTGTTGGAGCGGTATCGAGATGCAGCTCTTCGGGAGGAGAAGAGTCTATTCGAGTAGCGCTGATGGGTCTTGAGATTTGAGGCGGTTGTGTGTTCCGATGTGGCGGGACTCGACAGTTCGGGGAGAGGCACGCGGTGCTCGTTATTCTATTCATCCGGTCGACCAAGATGTACCATGACCTCGGATGTTTGTATTGGTGGGATGGCACGAAGAGAGGGCGTGGCGAGTTTTGTTGCCTGATGTCCTAATTGCCCGGCGAGTTAAGGTCGAGCACGAGAGGCCCGATGGATTATTGCGATCTATTGAGATTCCGCTTGGAAGTGGGAGATGATCAACATGGACTTTGTTCTGAGTTACCTCGTACTCGGAGGAAATGCGACTCCATTTGGGTTATTGTTGACAATGGTGAAATCAGCCCATTTCCTTCGATCGGGGCGGCGTTTTGGTGAGACTATGCGGATTGTACATCAGAGATAGTGAGGTGCGGTGTCGGTGTCGATTATATCCGATAGGGAGCCCGGTTCTGCCTAACCGGAGATCTTTCGAGAAGGGTTTGGGGACACAGTGAGTCTCGGCGGCATTTCATCCTCGGTGATGGCGGCGGGCGCACTATCCGACAACGAGGATATCTCGCGAGCTGCGTGATTGATTTGATGGTAGCTGGGAGGATCATTTGCCTCTCGTGGAGTTTGCTTATAATAACGGCTACCATTCCGATATCTGAGATGGCGCCATACGAGGCTTTATATGGCGGAAATGCAGTCGCCGATCGGTTGGTTCGGCGTGGCGAATGCGATTAGTTGGCGGACTTGGTACAACAGTGTGATAAGGTGAAGCTTATCCGAGAGGCGATAGCGGCTGAGTCGGCGAAGTCATACGCGGATAATCGGCGTCGGCATTTGGAGTTTGGTGAGCGATTGGGTCTTCTGAAGGTGTCACCCATGAAGGGTGTGATGAGATTCGGTAAGAAGGAAACTCGGCCCAAGGTACATTGGGCCCTACGGATCGTTCGTAGAGTGGGCAAGGTTGCCTACGAGTTGGATCTGCCATCGAGTTGGAGCGGTACATCGGTATTCCATGTTTCTATGTTGCGAAAGTGTATCGGTGATCCAATGGCGAGTTTTCCCTACTAGTGAGGTCCAGTGTGAGAGGGTTATCGTATGAGGAGAGTCCCATAGCGATACTCGATCGCCAGTCAAAGTCTGTGGAGAAATGATAACAGGAGAGATGACTTGGGAAGCGGAGGAGGACGTGTTGAGGAGGTATCCTCACTTATTTCCTATACCTTCGGTATTTCATTTTCCACTCGAGTCGGAGTTTTAATTGAAGTGTTTCTTTTGCTTAAATGCTTTTATGTGGCCATGAGTGGCATTTTTGGTATGTCGGGGCTGTGAAAGGAAACTATGTCGCTAATTGTAAGTGTGACTCCGAAAGAACATTCGGGGACGAATGTTTCTAAGGAGGGAAGAATGTTACACCCCGAAATTTCAGGACATGTTTTAAGAACATAAGTATGAACTCACAAGTGTTAGGATTTGAGACTTGTAATTAATCGGAATTATGAAAATTGTCGAAAAACGTAAGTGTTGTGACGAATGGGAGGGCGACACGTGTCACCATAGCAATGCCTTGGACGAAATGGCATGGCGATATGGTCATTTACCTTAAGTCTTGGATGACTAAAGTCTTGCAAGTTGTGGCTTGACAATCTTGACTAAGTCAATGGTCAATAAGTCTTGATATTTTGCTAAGAGATTATCCAAGCCAACCATTTGGATGCATCTTAACCCTCCATGACCCTTTATATAATACTAGTAGCAAGAGAGGACTTAACACTTAGAAAATTTTTACACAAAATTTGAAGAACACATAGGAGGTCTCGGGTTCACTAACAAAAGAAAGAAAAATTTCGTTTCTTGTCCATTTGATTCCACACTTTAAACCAGGGTCTTAGGTGTATTGTAAACACATCTCAATAGAAAAATCTTGGAAAAAGATTGTTTTGGGTTAGTCAAAGCGAAAACCTAATGGTCTTTCTAGGTTTTGTTTGGAGTTTTGAAGGATAATTGTTGGTATTGTTCTAAGGGTCTCAACAAGCGGATTGAGGTGTCTTGGAGAGGCTCTAAACTACTAAGGAGCGACTTCGGATTGGAGTTGGATTAAGAATCGTTAAGGTATAATCTTGTCTTTTAAAGGTGTTACAAGATTACATATTTATATTGTTGTTGATAGCTTTGTATGTTGCGAGCATGAAGTTGTTATATTGAGGTTATAAGAATTATGGATTGATTATAGCCTTGGAAATCCGAAATGTAATGTAAGCCATAACTAAGTTGAATTACAATTTAATCGTTGTTAGAATCGTCGCATGTTATTGACTTGAAGATTATGGTAGTTATAACCAAATGCGACTTGTTATCATATTATGCTACCAATTTGGATTGAAATGGAAATTGGATAGAATTGGTATTGTTGAACTCAAGGTGGCCGAATTTTGGACTTGTAGTTTGTATTAGTTGGTTATTCATTTGTATTGGATTACCTTTTATATAATTGTGAGCCATTGAAATTGTTTGGTTATTCATTTGTATTGGATTACCTTCATATAATTGTGAGCCAATTGGGGCTGTTTGGTTATTCATTTGTATTGATTACCTTATATAATTGTGAGCCAAGTGGGGCTGTTTGGTTATTGTATTTCGGCCTTGAAAAAGGTGGCAAAGTAAGTAAAAACAAAGGAGGTGCTGTCCGATTTTCCGTAGAATATAGGGACTTAACACTTATGATATTCTACGATTGAAGTAAGGCTTTAATAGACGTATTGTGAACATTATAGGTTGACATACTACGGGCGGGACTTTGTACTTGGCAAGTGGTTTGACCCGACGAGGTATGTAGAACTTTTTCCTATCTTTTGAGCATGACTAGTTTCGCGTATAGTGCGGTGAGCGTCTGAAGACTTTGACATTCCTTACTAGCCTTATAAAATGTCAAGTCGGGTGAGTTAGGTAGTTAACTCACTTTCTTGAAAATATTAAGGATGTCTTAAGTCTTAGTAGAGTTAAGGGACTTGAAGGGATTTAAAGTATGTGATATTTGTGTCGTTTTAATCGTATAAGTCCCTTGGATAGGAAAATGTACTTGACTAAAGTATAAAGTGAATATAACGACTTTATGGGGAGTTGATTATATTGACTTTATGCAAAGGTAAATGACTAGTGTTAATGAAAGGCAAATTGATTTTAAGGTATCAATTGCCTAAGATTTTAATAAGAAAAGGAGTCACTTGATTTAGAAACCTACTTTAATTCTAAAGGTATTGTGACTTGTCTTGAAATGTAATTTGGACTTGATACTATGGTTACTAGTGTCTTGGAAGCTTTCTACTAAAAAGAGTCATTTGTTTTTAAAGAATAGAAGTACGTGGTACTTTGGGTTAAATTCCCGGATTCTTATAAAAGACATGATAAGTGCCTTAAGTAAACTAAAATGAGAGTGTAGATGAATAAGACTAATAAGAAGTTAGGGGGATTGCTAACTTGTTTAATTATTGTATATATGGTAGGTTTGAGACAGGGTAAGAGTATCAGTGAGGGGCAAACCCCCAAGACGCTATACCACCTTCTCCAGGATAAGAGTATAAATGAGGGGTAAGCCCCCAAGACGTTATTCCACCTGCGTTACTATCTTCTTCAGGGTAAGAGTATAAGTGAGGGCAAACCCAACGCTATACCACCGCTCCAGGTAAAAATATAAATGAGGGTAAGAACCCCAGGCGTTATACCACTGTTTTTATGGGTTCACTACCCATGATTTGATTCTGAGGCTGCTATTGTGATGTCATGCGTATTCTTTTGATTTACTCATTGTTAGTAAGGCGCATGTCGTAATTTTGTTATCATACATGTCTCGGCTTTGTTTTAAACTTATATTGCAATTCTGATTACTTTCGATTTACATACTTAGTACATGTGTGTCTTGACCCGCTCACGCCGAAATTTGCGTTAAATCTTGAGGAAGAGTAGCAGTGGCGGTCCTCTCTTAGGATCGCTTATCGGACGTCGGAAGCTCCATTCTCGGAGGCTTGTCTTTCTTTTAGTACGCTTTTCCACGATGTTGTAGATTGTTGTAC
Organism: Przewalskia tangutica; assembly: GCA_029844215.1. Taxonomy (NCBI): domain Eukaryota; kingdom Viridiplantae; phylum Streptophyta; class Magnoliopsida; order Solanales; family Solanaceae; genus Przewalskia; species Przewalskia tangutica. The sequence goes on along the minus strand of CM056718.1, from coordinate 133,072,767 downwards.
ATTCGTGGGTATGGCGGGGCCACTGTCATACGATTGTTATTCTAAGTGCGTATTCACATGTGGTTAGCTATAAGAACCGAGTTGTAAGTTGTACTTTGACTTTGTTTATATTATGGAAGACGGCACTTATCGGCCAGCTTTGTGTTGTATATTATTTACGTATGTTTATGTTGTGTATGTTCACGCTATTCTCGATGTATACACGAGCAGGTGCCCGGGTAGGGCACGGTCGCGGCCGAGGTCGGTCGTGTAATGCGACTCCAGGCCGTTTCGATCTTACACTTCGTACACTTCTTCTCAAACGTCCGTCATTTTATGTCTCAAACGTTTACTCACGTACCAATATCTCTTTCACTAATGAAATTTACGATACTTGGCATTGCGAGTGCACGTGTGTGAAAATGACGTTTTCAAAATAATGAGTTAAACTTAATTTAACATTAGTAAATTTCCAACACTTAGCATTTAATGATGATTAATATATTTGTATTTTTACCTCATTAAATTATTTATGTAATTTGGTGTAAATATAAGTAAGAACTTACCCAATTACATTCATTTATTTGGTTCCCACGTTAATATTCGTTTTGAAATTCGACTAATTAGAATTAGTCGGAAAGTCCATTTTGAGTGTAACACTCTCTGTCAAAGACGATCCCATATCTAAAACTCAAATTTGTTATATTTAATTGAGAATGATCCGGTACTTGATGTTAGGGATGTCAACGGGGCGGGGCGGGGGCGGGAGAAGGATACCCCATACCCGTACCCACCACCTAAAATCCACCCCACCCCGCCCCACCACTCATCACTGGTAGTAATTCTTTCACCCACCCCGCCCCACTTACCCCGACGGGTATCCACTTACCCGGTGGGTACCTATCACGGAAAGTAAAAAAAGTTATATAAGAAAAAAAGGAGGTCCATGAAAATGAAAAAAATGAACTTTTTTCACTATGGTGTATCGAATATCAAAGTTTGAAATTTTATCAAATCATTAGAAATATTAAAAGGTTAAAATAAAGCGCGAAATTTATTTAGAAGAAGATAATAATTTTTCTCGTCCTTTTAAATGATCACAATTGTAAAAAAAGGAAAAGAGAAACTCCAATGTTGTTGCATACGCACATGTAGAGTTGTTGCATTGTACCATACATTTTCACACAAAAACATTAAAATTTTTGAAGAGTACCGTACAATTTATTTTAAATGATAATAATAATAATAATAATAATAATAATAATAATAATAAGTTAATGACTTGACAAGAATCAAAAAGTTTTGACAAGAATAAAGAATTTCAAGTCCTTGTCTAGTTAAGAATACCAGAAAATCAATATAATTAAAGAATCCAACACAAACACGCATTTAATGGCGGGTAGGCAAGTCGATCTTGGTCTTATATAAAATCCACCTCCGCCCCACTACCCATAACGGATAACACTTTTGATATCCATACTTGCCCCATCACCCACCAAATTATCTCCATACCCGCCCCAACTAAAGCGGATGCGGGCCAGTATCCGCATTTACCCTCCCCGCGCTGACATCCCTACTTGATGTTCTTTGGGTCTTTATCGTTTCAATTTTTGGTGGCCACTTGGAATCTCGGAAATTCCAAATAGGATGAAGATGGTATCTGTTCACTGATGATGCAAAAAACAAAACAGAAAAATTGAAGGGCCAAATGATAAATACGAAAAAATCGTTATCAGAAAGGAAATAAAAAATAAAAAATGAGGTGAGCGGAGAAAATCAAGGTTTCCGACGAACGAACACTATGCAATCGGAGCATTTGAATGGGGTCATCCATGGCCTTTTTAGTAGTTACTCACCACCTGTATGGGCAACACTAGTTGCTGGTGTTTTCGTTGTTATCACTCTCACTCTCTCTATGTACCTCCTCTTTGAACATCTCTCTGCTTACAAAAACCCCGAGGTTTTCATCTCTCTCTCTCTCAATTCTGTTGTATCTGAAAAAATCAAAATAGTTGATTTTGATTTGTCTTGGCAGGAACAAATGTTTTTGATTGGTGTGATTTTGATGGTGCCTTGTTATGCAGTTGAATCAGTAAGTCTTCTCCAAGGACAAGAAAAGTATGTTAATCAGTAATAAAACTAATCTCATTAGCAGAGTAGGAGCTTTTTTTTTCTCCTTTCTCGAGTTTTTAAAAGCCCGAAATGGAGAACATATGGTATGTCTTGATTGCTCATTGGAAAGAAAGGAAAAAAATTGCTAAAGGAAAAAAGAAGGATATATCTTTTTATTTTTAATAACAGATTTTTTGAGTAAGCACATTAAACCACCAAGATTATTTCTCAAGATTGTTATTGAGTATTGACTAGATATTGAAAAGTCAGAAGTTTACTATGGATAGAGGATAAAAGGAATACATATGGTGTAAAGATATCCATATAGGTCATAAATAAAAGTCGATAACCTACAGATTGCCAAGCACTTATAATCTAAAGCCAGTTTTAGCAAAAGCGGCTATCTGGGGCCATATCGATTGGTTGAAGGACCTAAAAGAGAACATTTTTTTTGGGGGGGGGGGATACCCGTTTGTACCAGATTCAAGAGATTAGCACAACATAAACCCGTTTGTACCAGATTCAAGAGATTAGCACAACATAAAAACATTCCTTTGGAGAAACAAAAGAATCTATTGGAGAATTCTAGCAAAAAGGAGAAAAAGACCAAACACTATCGATTATATAAGTAGCAATCAGTTCTTTTACAGGCCCTTTCATCTCTTTATACATAAGATAACAACATTCATTAGCAAAGATGTTTTTCTTTGGACTGCAGTTGGTTAAATTGAACAAGCAAGACATATATTTACATTGCATCTTTCTACAAATACTGTAAGATGTGAAATTGATACAAGATATTTCTCTCAAAAAGTTTATTTTTGACATTGACCAAGTTAATGGCCTAGTTGTCTAAAGACATAGTATATTCTTATTGAAGATCAACTCCAATTATCTGGCCTATCTCAACTTGAAAGTATATTCCCTTTCAAAATATACTTTATCACTTCTCTAATGCATCATTTCTTTTTCACAGTTTGTGTCATTGGTACATCCAGCAATTAGTGTCGACATTGGGATATTGCGAGACTGCTATGAATCATTTGCTATGTATTGCTTTGGGAGGTATCTTGTTGCATGCTTAGGTATGGTTATGTTTCTTATCTTAAACTTGATCTTGCAATTTAGGGGTTTGTTTCGTATACTAGTTATGTAGATTATAATACATGTTTTTTTTAATGTTGTGAATAATAATGTAGAAATTCTTAAGTTGTGAATAATAATAGAAGGATTCGTGCACCCAAGAGTGTAGCCTAGCGTCAATGAAGTGGGTCGAGAACCATGAGGTGTCAGGTTCAAATCCCAATAGAGGCAAAAATACTATGTGATATCTTCCCATATGTCCAAGTCTTAGCTGGCAGAGTTATCCGGTACTTATAGGTTGGAGATAGCAGGTACTCCATGGAATTAGTCGAGGTACGCGCAAGCTGGCTGGTTAAAAGTAAAATAATAGAAGGATATGTGTGCAGAGAAAAATAATACATTGAATGTTTATGCAATGGTATTATTTTGGTCGCGTAGATTATTATCTTTATGTGTGTATTACCATGTTGCGCCATTTGTTTGGTATCTATTTTTTTGCCGTCCTATTTTTCTTGCAATGAATTACATTCCTTTTGAGCTGAGGGTCTATCGGAAACAACCTAAAGGTAGAGGTAAGGTCTGCGTACATCTTACTCTTCCCAGACCCCACTTGTGGGATTACACTGAGTATGTTGTTATTGTTGTTGAATGTTTATGCAATGATTACCCACTTTAAGGGCATTTTAATAGTAGGTTCTCTTATTTACACATTACTAGTGCGTGCATTCTTGTTCCACATTTTATTCCCAAAATAATTCAAAGACTCACTTTATGTTGTAGCATAAAAGAGTATGGTCTAGTGGTAAATGAAGTGGGTGAAAACTTTGGAAACCACGGTTCAAATCCCTGTAAAGACAAGCACTAGATTATGTCTTCACATTTGCCTAAACCTTGGTGGGCAGAGTTATCCGATACCTTTGCTCAATGGTGGACGTAAGATTTTAAAGTAATGGGTGCTCGATAATAGTTAGCGGATATGGGCATAACATATGATCAATGGGTTCAATTAAATACAATGTTTTTCAACAAAAAACATAGATATATAAGTAACAAATCACCAAATTTTCAATAAATATTAAATTTTAAACCAATATATAATTGGAGAGTGCTATGGGTTTCAGTGGTAAGATTTATGGTCGAACTCATTAAATTTAAATTTTGGATCCGACTCCATTAATGCACAGTCACTACAACTGCCAAGTATAAGTACATACTATTTGATATTGATGTTAAAATATCTAACACGTAAACTCCAATAAATATTACTATACCATTTCAAAAGAGATCACTTTATTCACAATCATTCTCGATGTTTTCATTAGAAAATGATGTATAATATCATTATTGCTTACACCAAATTTATTTCCAAAATTTAAGTATCTTATATAAAAATTGTTTATTTTGATTTATCTACACAAATTAACAAAATAAAAAATGGAAAGAAGAAAGTAAAAGAAAAAAGAATAAAGCAAATAAAGGAAAAAACAAAAAGAAAGGAAAAAAGCGGTGAACTACAAACATACTGCTACAAGTGAGTATCGATCTTCCGCATTGTGAGACAACAAGGATTTGTCTCCCCGTTGTAGAAACCAATGCACCCAAAGGCTCTTTTAGCTCCTGGTGCTGGTTCTTTTAATTTATCAATTTTAATCAGTAATCTATATAAATATATGAGTTCCGCATCGGAAGTAATGGCTGGTGCTTGAGCACCCATAAGGGCCTACCTGGGTCTGCCCTTGCCTGTGCTGATTCTAGGTGACATAGTCGAGGTTGCGCAAGTTGGCCCATACACCTTCACGATATAAAACAATTTATGCATGTATCACAATTTATACCACCAACCAAACACTGCATTTATTATGCGGAGATCCTTTTTACTTATGCGGCCCACAAAATATTGCATTAATAATGCGGAGATTATCTTTTCTTATGCAACCAACCAGACATTATACTCTCTCCATTCCAATTTATATGACATACTTCGATTTGGCGTGAAGTTTAAGAAAGAAATGATTTTTTTTTTTACAATTTGCGGTCTTATACATGCCATAACTTTTTGTGGCTATATAGACTTTTAAAACTTGTGCTCTGAAACATATCATAACACTTATGTAGCTATATCCTTAGTAAAAAAACATTTGTATGGCAGGTAAAAGGTTCTCATTAAGGGTAACAAAAAGTTTAAAGTTAAATTGTTTTCAAATATAGAATTGTGGTATTACTTTTTGGAACGACAAATGAGGAAATAGTGCCACATAAAATGAAACAACATATTGTGTATGTAGAATTCTTATGCAGGGATTTCTTTACTATAACAACCAACTTGTCACTTGATGTTTAAATTCAGCACAGTAACTTATATGCTTTACTGCCTACAGAAAGAAAATATGTGGTTTACTTGTTTTAGCAAGTTGAGGACTTTTCATAGTGTAAATTGTTCTTCTGTTCTGCTTTGATGTGAGCTCTAAGAATCACTGGGTTCTAATTCCATCAATGAATTGTTTTCGTTTTCCTCTCTCACATGTTAACACATGTTTGACCTTTTGATATAAAGGGTTGGCATGCCTTCTTGGCTGAATGAACTTTCTAATAGTCATGTATCATGAAAATGCCGACGGAAGATTACCAAGATTAAACCTGTGTTGGAAGTTTGATTTACAAGTCATGTACATTTTGGATTACTTGAAAAATGTTTTTTGATCGTTACTTGCAAAATTATTCCTTTTTCTTCTAACTTTTTTTTGGTAGCATAGGTGGGGAGGAGAGGGCCATTCTATTTATGGAGAGGGAAGGACGTGCAGCTTCAAAGATGCCACTACTAGAGCATGGCTCTGAGAAGGGAGTTGTTAAGCATCTTTTTCCTATGAATTACTTTTTAAAGCCATGGAAACTTGGTCAGTGGGTCTACCAAGTTATCAAATTTGGGATTGTCCAATATGTGAGCATGCTACTTGACTTAGATCTTATATTCCTTTGGACATAAAAGCTGTGCTCATCTTTTACATTGTGATTAACGTGATACAAAATTCTCTTTGTAGATGATCATAAAAGCAGTTACCGCTATTTTAGCTGTAATTCTTGAAGCGTTTGGTGTCTATTGTGAAGGAGACTTTAAGTGGAATTGTGGGTAAGAAATACCTCTTAGTATTCTTGTACAGAACATCTAGCACTCCCCTTGTGATACAATCATTACCTTTTCAGAAGAAGAAAAAAAGAAGAAAGACCTATTATTTTATGGATAATGACTGCACATGCCTTGAAAGTTGCAAGCTCATCTATTTACAGTTTTTTGTATATCATTTCTCTAAAGTAGGAAAATATCTTCCTTTATTAGCTCCAAGTTCCATGGCATAACATTTTCAGAGCATTCACGTGGTAGATGCTCCCTACAAATTATTGTAATCTGGAAGAACTTTCAGTACTGTGCTTGACTTACTGGGCCGATCCACATGTTATTAATATAATCTCTTGCTCTAATTCTGCTTTTTTTGTAGGTATCCCTATGTAGCTGTGGTTTTAAATTTCAGTCAATCATGGGCACTGTATTGCTTAGTACAATTTTATGCCATTACAAAGGATGAATTATCTCACATCAAGCCGCTGTACAAGTTTTTAACATTCAAGTCAATTGTATTCTTAACTTGGTGGCAAGGTGTGGCCATAGCTCTTCTCTCTACCCTTGGTTTGTTTCGAAGTCCAATAGCTGAAGCTTTGCAATTTAAATCCAGCATTCAAGATTTCATCATATGCATCGAGGTAATTGTTCTGGAATTGGGCATGCATTTGTTACTTATAGTGTATTCTTCTACGAATATTTTCTTTTATGATTTCTAAAATTCACTTGATAAAAAAAATGATTTCTAAAATTCTATTTGGGTGCCGTGTAATGCTTTTAAGTTTTTATAGGTTGTCTAGGGATGCTAGATATTCCTTCCACAATTTGACTTTAACAGCTCTGTTTATTCATCCAGTACAGATGGGTGTTGCTTCTGCAGTTCATCTTTATGTCTTCCCAGCAAAGCCATATGAGCTGATGGGAGAGCGCTATACTGGGGATGTTGCTGTTCTTGGGGATTATGTGTCTGCAGACTTGCCAGTAGATCCTGAGGAAGTTAGAGACAGTGAGCGTCCAACCAAATTACGTCTTCCTCAACCTGAAATTGATAGTAAGGGAGGAATGACAATTAGAGAAAGCGTTAAGGACGTCTTTAAGGGAGGTCGAGAATATGTAAGTATCTCTTTCTCTTAGCTAAAAGGTTTGATCTACCTTATATATTGTGAATCTCCAACACTGAGTCAAAATGTCACAACTCTGTTTTACAAATGATGAGATCTCAAATAAAATTTTCAGCAACTTAAGTCTCATCCGGATGCTTATACTTACTCCTAATTGTGATGAGAGAGTTAGCAATAAAAGAAAAGACAGATAAATGGTTGGGGAGTAAAAGAGTCTTTTTGGGGAGAACATTCCAAGGAGTTGATCCCATTGCATTTTCTGCACCTTCTCTTTTCTGTTCTTTAAAACCTGGGAATACACCACGATATTGGTGAATCAACTGATGTCGTTCTTGATATTACCGAGAAGTATATTGAAAGTAAAGAGTTTATTTTCCATTTTCAGGATAGTTCGTTAACTTTCTAACATATCCTCACCGTCCAAAATCAAGTTTCCTGCTTTGATTAATGACAAGTGCAGGAGCGGGGTCCCAATGATCGTACCTGTGATTGAACTCTTAAGTTCCTATTTCTTTTCAGCATCCATGAACTCTGTCATGAACGGCGGTCAAGATGGGAATATATGATCCAAAATAAGAACAGGGGACAAGGAGTGAACAAAAGGGAATATTGAACCTATAGTGCTGTGTTCAGTTCCAACTATGTGAATTAATATCTCTTGCCAATGCTAAAGTTTTGGAGTTCTGGATTCTGGTTATTTTGCTGATTATATTGGACAATTGAAATGTGGGGAAACTGTTGAGTTTCCTAGTCTATCCAACAGTCTCCACTTTCATCATATTGTTCTTGGTGTGGGATTGGAGGATGTGTTTGCTTAGTGGTCTGAGTTATATCGTTATGCTTCTTCTTGGCTTGTGGAGAAGTGGCGGGATCTATGTTCGACACTATGACAGACTGATAAAAAGGATACCCGGTCTTAGGGATCTTCCAATGGACCATATCTCGTCACACAGTCACCATGGTTGGCCAATTTTAGGTTTATTTTCTAGCTCAAGTGAAAACAGAATCACGATAGTGATTATTTGTTTTCTCCAGTGCATCTGAAAAATGGGCCATTGTGATTTCTAAGTGATTACTATTACATTCTCCTTATGTAACCAGTTTACTGAGTGGCTCGTGGTGATGTTGACAACCTGTTAGTTTACTTTATGAAGCTAAGAAATTTACTTGGAGCATTCTTAAATACAAACGTGTGACATAATAATACAACAACACCAACAAACCCAGTGTGGTCCCACAAGGTGGGGTCTGGGGAGAGTAGGATGTACACTGACCTTACCTCTACCTTTGTGAGGTAGAGAGGCTGTTTACGGTAGACTCTTGGCTCAGAAGAAAAGTACATGTCGCAGAAATATATGAAAGGAGATAGCAAATAGCAAGATATAAAATAAAGGCCAAATACATGTGTGGCCCCTTAAACTTGTCCAAATTTTCCATTTAGACACTCCAACTAAGGGTTGTACCTATTGGACACTTGAACTCACGTCAAATTGTGTCTATTGAACACATTTTTACAGTCACACAAAAACCCCAAGTAAGTGAGATTCATTCTCCAAATCAACTTCTGCCAATAACCCAACACCCCCACTATTCAAACCTCACCCACCCCTACCCCATCTCTTTATGGCAGACTTCGTTGGCGGTGCATATAAAAAATGGAGTAATCTTTTACAAACCGTGAGGGAGTGATACATTCCACACATTATCCATGGGCAATAAATTATTGGTCTTATTTGAAGAAAATTTTCACCATCACTGGTGATGTTTTCGTACACCAGATAGTAGAAGTAATTTAATTAAGCTGGAACCTTTATTTCTTTAAAGAAACTAACTGTGCACAAGATATTTGGGTGGACTTCCTGGTGATTTTGGTTCTCAATTGTCCTTCCTTTTTTTAAATTTTAGTTTTATGGTTGTTTAAGACTTTAAGGAGAAGATATGGTGAACAGTGGGTGGCCAGTAGATTTGGTGAAGGAGATGGTGGTAATGGGTGGAGGAAGAGGATAAATGGGAAGGTGGTCGCTGGTTATGGAAGACTGACCAGTTTTCCGGTGGCGGTGGACGTGTAGAAAGTGGCGAGCAAGAGAGTGAAAAAAGGAGAGAATTTTAAAAAAGAAGAAAAGACACTACTTTCCACGCGGTTGAAATAGGTGTAGTACACTTCCAGTGCCATGTCAACAATGTGTGTCCAATAGACACAATTTGACTTGAGTTCAAGTGTCCAATAGGTACAATCCTTAGTTGGAGTGTCTAAATGGAAAATTTGGACAAGTTTAAGGGGCCACACATGTATTTGGCCTAAAATAAATGTGGAAACATATTTTAATACCCATAAAGGAAACAAAAACAATGTGATATCTGGTAGCTACAACTAAAAGGAAAAGAGGAGAGGAGGAAAACTCGCCCCTTCCCTCCCGACACTTAGCTACCTACTACTAACCTTCTACCCTATTCCTAGACCTCCGTATCCTCCAATCTAAGGTCATGTCCTCAGTCAGTTGATGTTCTGTCATGTCTTGTCTAATCATCTCGGCCTACCTCTACCTCTCCTAACTCCAACTACAACCAACCTCTCACACCTCCTTACTGGCGCATACTCGCTCCTCTTCACACGCCCGAACCACCTCAACCTTGCTTCCCTCGTCTTGTCCGCCACTGATGACCACACATCTATCTAAGCATCCTCATCTCCGCTACCTTCATCTTATGAACGTGGGCATTCTTGACTGGCCAACACTTTGCATTATACAGCAATGCTGGTCTAACTACCACTTTGTAGAACTTTCCTTTAAGCCTTGGCGACACATTCTTATTGCACAGTACTTTGGAGGCAAGCCTCCATTTCACCCACCCCGCTCCAATGCGATGAGTGACATCATCATCAATCTCCCCGTCTTCCTGGATTACAGATCCAAGATACTTGAAGCTTCCTCTCTTAGGTATGACTTGTTTCTCTATCTTCATTGTTACCTCTGTCTCATGCGCAACACCACTGAACTTGTATTCTAGGTACTCCGTTTTAGTCTTGGTTAACATGAAACCTTTAGACTTTAAGGCATGTCTCCAAATTTCTAGCCTATCATTAACTTCACTGCGCGTCTCGTCGATCATAGTTATGTCATTTGCGAATAACATACACCACGATACCTCCATTTGAATTGTGTCAACTCGTCTATCACTAAGGCAAATAGGAACGGGCTAAGGGCTAATCCCTGGTGCAACCCCATCATCAACCGAAAAGTGTTTAGAGTCACCTCCCACTGTCCTAACCTGAGTCTTGACTCCATCATACATGTCTTTAATAACCCTAATGTAAGCTACAAGCACACCTCTAGACTTCATACATCTCCAAAGAACCTCCCTCAGGACTTTATCATACGTCTTTTCTAGGTCAATGAATACCATGTGTAGGTCTCTCTTCTTCTCCGTATATTGCTCCATCAGTCTCCTTACAAGGTGGATAGCTTCTGTAGTCGATGGACCCGACATGAATCCAAATTGGTTTTCGGAAATAGACATACCCTTCCTCATCCTCAACTCGACTACCCTCTCCCAGATTTTCATCGTATGACTTAGAAGCTTGATACCTCTATAGTTATTGCAGTTTTGGATAAGAACAACAAAACTATTGTGCTCAACCTCCATTCCTCTGGCATTTTAGTACTCCTAAAGATTACATCAAACAACTTAGTCAGCCACACCAAACATACCTCACCAGTGTTCTTCCAAAAATCCACTGGGATCTCGTCAGTTTAAGCCTTGGCCCACCAGCTTCTTTTCAATCCAGGAGCTGATAAGAAAGCTCTCGATCTCGGCTAGCTTCAGAATCGTCTAGCTCGTTCGCTCTTTCCCTCCTCATCCAAATAACTCCCTTAACCTCCCCAACCTTTATGCTCCTATAATACCCAAAATCTCTATGGCTCTCAGAATGTTCTAGCTCTCCCATGATATCTCTATCCCCTCCATCATTCAAGAACTCAAGGGATAATTATTGGTTGTTCTGATTTATTTGCCTATTTAAGAATCTTTGGTTATCAATTTTCATTAAGAAAATAATCTTTAAGTTATCAATTAGCTAAATGGAAAAAGGAACAAAGATCTATTAGTGGAACGAAACTCTAAGAAAAAATACAATCATCTCTGGCATAGGCTAAATTTGACACTTGAATTCAGATGAAGAATTAAAATGCCGCAAGCGTCTTCAAGGTTGGATCTTTCATATTCCTCAGAACTGAACTCCTTGATGTAAAGAGCAAATATATCATTAAGCACGAGGAAAGCTTGTGAAAGGTATAGGTAATGGCAATATTGATTAAATTTTTCTTCCATACCTAGTGGTGGCATAGTTTGGGTAAAACTGAAACCAAACTTCGTTTTAAGTGGGCTGCAGCCCTTCTTCATTTCAGTTTAATTTAGGCCCTAACAACTAAACCAAATTAGACATTAGCCCAATATTTAAATTAAATCATCAGTGAAGGCCAACAACCCACTTTCTTCCCTCTGTGCTTCATGTGGGCTATTAGGTCTGAGAGGAACAATAGACTGTTTTTTTTGGAGCCGGGGGGGACAACAAATTTATAGAGCACATACACATACAAAACTTATTTGGAATCTTTGGAGACCTTGATGCTATAACGTGGAGATTTTCTAGTTTGGATCTTTTTTACTTTTGCAATACCTTCTTGCCTTAGGTGATGGATGGATTGACGCGGCAAATCCAAGGTGAGGTGTCATGGTGTATGTTATTTGCTGATGATATAGTTCTGATTGACGAGACTCGTAGCAGAGTTAATGATAAGTTGGAGGTTCGGAGAGAAACCATGGAGTCTAAAGGGTTCAGGTTGAGTAGGACCAAGACAAAATATTTGGAGTGCAAGTTAAGCGATTCAACACTTGAGGCTGGCGTAGTAGTAGGGCTTGGTAACCAGGTCATTCAAAAGAAAGGAAATCGCAAGTATTTTGGGTCTCTAATCTAAGGAAATGGGGAGATGATTGATGATGTTACACATCGTATTGGGACAAGATGAATGAAATAGAGGCTAGCATCCAGAGTCTTGTGTGACAAGAAGGTACCTCCAAAACTTAAAGACAAGTTCTATAGAGCAGTAGTTAGACCGACTATGTTGTACGGGACGGAGTGTTGGCCAGTCCAGAACTCTCACATCCAGAAGATGAAAGTTGCGGAAATGAGGATGTTGCGATGGGTGTGGGCATACTCGGAGAGATAGAATTAGAAATGAAGATATCCGAGACAAAGTGGGAGTGACCTCGGTGGATGATAAGATGCGGAAAACGAGGCTGAGATAGTTCGGTCATGTGCAGAGGAGAGACACCGATGCCCCAGTGCGGAGGTGTGAGGTTGGCTATGGACAATTTCAGGTAAGGTAGAGGTAGACCGAAGACGCCTTGGGGAGAGGTGATTCGATAGACATGGCGAATGTTCAGCTTACTGGGGAAATGACATTAAATAGAGAGATATGGAGACATTAGATAGAGAGAGATGGAGACATTAGATAGAGAGATATGAAGGACACAGATTAGGGTAGAAGGGTAGTAGTTAGTCGCGTTTTGCCTTATTTCGTAGGTCCATAGTAGTAGTCGTAGTATTACGTGTATAGTTTCTAGTCTTTCGACTTCTGTTACATTATGTTATTTCTTGTATTGCCTCTATATATAATGCTTTTTATCTTATTTATCTAGGGTAACTACGGCTTTATCATGGCTTTTTTCACTCTCTCTATGTTCATTCTAATACTGCTTTGATCTACTTATCCGTATCTAACCTTTTTGTCTAGCGTTCTCTTGAGCCGATGGTCTTTCGGAAACAACCTCTCTATCATGGTAGAGGTAAGGTCTACATACACTACCTTTTCCAGACCCCACATTGTGGGATTTCACTGGGTATGTTGTTGTTGTTGCAGTACCTTCTTGGTACTCTCCATTATAAAACTGTCTTACATTATCCCAGAAAATAAAAGAAAAGAATAGGGTCTAAACTTCCAAGTTTAACTTTGATAGCTAAAACTAAGTAAATTTATCATTCTTCTCTACTCACCCCTAGTACCGCTTATGGCTCTTTGCTCAAAATGCTATAGCTGAAGCTGGGTAGCGACTGAAGTAGGGAGGAATTGCTAAGGCATTTCGACATGAATACTTTATTTGGAGGTTCCTTATTTGTAACAATAAGAAGCCCAACTTATACGCTCTAAACGAAATCGATAATCTAACCGATTAATCTGAAATCAAACTCTAAAGAACCGAACCAAATTACACTTATTTGGTTTTTAATTTTTAATTCCGAAAAGTGAAAATCCAAATCGATGTTTTCATAGTCCGAACCGCAATGCGCGGCGTCTAACCTACCCATACTTGTTTACGCTAGTCGTGGATGAGATAATCAATAGTATACATGATGAGGTTCCATGGTGCAATCTATTTAAAAATGATAGTGTCGGAACTCGTGAAAGGGTAGGCTAGAAGTTGGAATAATGGAGAAGAACTATATGAAGTAGATAGTAATGTGTTTTAGGATAAGTAGATGTAAGAAAACATATGCATTGTAGATTTAGTCCCTTAAAAGAATGAAGCAGTGGAGATTATGGTACTTAACGTAGCCAATTCAAATATTTAAGCTTAGTCTTTCAAAGAGAATTGTTAGATGACGATGTAATACAAGCAGTGTTCTAAAAAAAGGCTGGGACGGCCGCCTAGGCGCCCCCATTCCGATTTTTCCTCTAGCCGGCCCAAAAGTAGAAAGTGGGGGTATTACCTCGTGCATGGATGAGACTCGATGGATAAGGGATAAAGTTCATTAATAGCCTTGCCCAAAAAGGGCAACCACAGTATGGGAAAAGGCGACATCAGCTGAGTTTCTCCAAATCCGGTAACTCAGTGACGATGAGAGAGAGGAGAGAGTAAGGGCGGCTAGGGCTTCTAAACCCTAGCTGATATGTGAAAAAAAACAAAAGGAATGGCTTCTACATTTAAACGTGACTTGGGCCGGGTCCTCATCCGATTTGGATTAGACCCGGTCGATGAAAGAAGAGAAATGGCCTAATGTTGGGGAATTAAAAGGGGTTTGGATGATTTGAAATTTTTTCGCAAATGTAGCCATGAAATCAATTTAAACTTTTGCCACCCGAGTTCAATTGTGGCCAAACTGACCGGATTTTTTAAATTAAAATACAATTTAAAACAAACTTATCCAATAATAGCCAAAAATGCATATTTGTTTAAAAATCAGACCGAAATTAAATCAACAAATTCGAGGTGTTATCTGACACTTCATTCAATTAATCAATTTCCTAATTTACGGAGTAAAATATTTATTAATTAATTACAATTAATTTAGACAATAATTAAACAATTATCCTCATCAATTAAAAGTGATAAATATATTTCAAAAATATAAAAATATATAAATGATATACTTTTGCTACTCAGTGGATTCGAACATGCGACCTCTCGTTTGCTAATGACTTTTGAAGGAACCTTCAACCGCTAGGCTACAACTCCCACTGATAAAATTGGAGGCATGTTTAATACATATCTTAATATTTGAAATCAATAAAAAAAATAAAAATTCTGGGGCGGAGCCGCGGAGGCCCCGCCGGCCGGGGCCCCTGTGCGGTGGCACCGCCTTGGCCGCCCCAGGGACGGCCCTGCTCCCTGTTATTGTTGATCCCCTTGTTAACAAATACTTTCTACAGATAGTGAATGATTTGAAATTCACGGTAACCCAAGCAGTGGAGCCTGTGGAGAAAGGAATTCAAAAATTGCATAAGATCTCTCAAAACATAAAGAAACATGAGAAAGATAAGCGAACAAAGGATGACAGTTGCATTGCAACATCATCTCCAGCGCGGAGAGTCATACGTGGGATAGATGATCCCCTTTTACATGGAAGCGTTAGTGACAGTGGAGCTTCAAGGAAAAAGAAGCATCGACGGAAATCTGGATATACCAGTGCAGAAAGTGGTGGTGAAAGTAGCAGCGATCAGAACTTTGGTGGTATCCAAGTTCGTGGCCGAAGATGGGTTACTAAGGATTAGTCAGGAACAAAAAGGGCAGAAAGTAATTGCTTTGAAGACTTGTATGCAGTTTGCACACCTCTGCCTTCGAAAATCTGGAGTTTCGACTCTCTACAACATAATTCTTCTGCTTTAAGGAAGCTGAAGTATTTGCTTCTGCAAAGTTCATCTGGGGCTTTTTTGTCTCTTCAGAGTTCAAGTGCTACATTATGAAAGCACTTACATATTCATTCTCTCTTGTCATTGTTGTTGCACATAATGGTCTTCAAATGGTGTATAGATGTATCCTCATCGGTGTATGATCCCTTATTGTATCGGGATGTCTGCCTCATATAGAAAGTTTTGCATTCAGTTTTAAATCTTCAGAAGATGTATGGGACATCCTTAATTAAAATTAAATCGATGGCAGTTACTTATCTCATCAAATGGTGTTTTTTCCTGCTTTTTGTTGATAGTAATGTATTGAAAGAGAATGCTTTATGGCCAAGGCAGTGTGTCAAGGCTGCAGTATTTTAGCTCAACACCCTCAATAACTGACTTGGGCAGTTATACTTGTTAAGACATGTTTAATAATAATGCAATGATTACAATTATAAAGAGTCTCAAGGTGGGCAAGCTTCTAAAATAGAAGGTACATGTTTTGGTATTTTTATGTACTCAAGTCTCTACAGGTTCAGCTAAGTGTATTAGTCTAATTCTGCAATATTATGTACCAAGTGTTTTTTCTGTCAGAACATATGGAAAAGGCATTTGAAAGTGAAAAGGCCTTGGTCAGCAGATGCCTCTCTCAGTCTGGCCTATTTTTTTTTAATTTTATTTTCCTTTTGGTTTTTCCACCAGTGACTGGGGTACCTGGTTTGGGGGCCGATTAATCTGGATTTGTGTTCGGAAGTACCAGTTTGGGAGTAAAGCATCCTACTAAAGTCTAAAGGCGACTCCATTTCTGAGACTTTTGATGAAGGATGTTGGTGGAGTAGGTGTATCAGAACTTGGAGGAAGTTAACCTTTTGTCATCTTTATAATGTAATAAATTGTCATAGGTAATAGCTCTTAGTGCTTGAAATGGTGAACTTTCAACTCGAAGGCACAAGAACTAGAGAAAGCAGTATCCAATACTCCAAAATGAGACTATCATATTAAAAAGTTAGCTAGTTTTTTCTTCAATTACGATAACAATTAATTGTTGTCATTATATTGTTCTTATGTAGTTTATATATGTATAAATTTGCTTTAATGGAATTAAATCAATGTCCTAATTCATGCGTTCATGTGTGTAAATTGAACCCTATATTTTCTTTTCCAACTTCCTATTTAATGAACTTGACCAAGATAGACTTATTTGTTTGATTACATTAAGAGGAAAGAATAATTAGTTTGCTTCAATTGTACCTAAAGTATTACTACATGCTTTTGTTTTGTGGCTCAAAAAGTTTTTGAAAGAATTGATGAGTTTTTGATCAAAGCATATCTTGACTTAACACAAATGGATGTGTATGGACTTTAATTGTAAGTTATCTTGTATTTAACGAGGTTAGCAGGAACGGAGTTGTCATTAATATTCAGGTTAGTACAATTGTTGCCGATAACAGTTGTTATAAACTGTCTTTTTGTGATTGCCATGCAGATAGAGTGGGATCAGTCTTAAAGGTCAACAAAAATCAAGTCTCTATGTGAACAGACTTAAATGCTAAATTATCTAGAATTTTATCATGATAAGAAATAGAGTTATTATTATTTTCCAGATTAAGAATATGAGTTTGAAGTCAGTTATAGATGCTACAATTTTATTGTATTAAGAATATACAAGCAAAAGTTTTTTTAAGTTAAAATCAGTACCAAATGACAAGTATTAAGCATTTACTAAGTTATCTTTAGTTCCAATATTAATCATTAAAATATTTGTCGTTTTAGAATAGCAATCATGAATAATTTCTATAAATACTAAAAGTTATCACATATTTTTTAAGAGATATGAAAAAACTATGAATACGAAAACGTATCATTTTAACCATAAATGTATGTAACAAACACCAAACTCCAACAAAAAGCACCACCAGTGCATGGAATATATTTGCTACAAGATAGGCCCGAGTTTTAAGAGGATAAGTATCTGAATGCCGTGTATATCACTTAGTCCAATTTTGTATAATAAATTACCATAGTGGTAGAATTCTTGTATAAGTGTTATTATGGTATTAATAGTATAGTATGTATGTATTGTATTAGGAAAAAAGTAGATTTATTTTCCATATTTAGATATTATATATTTGTGTATATACCACTTCATTAATGAAAATAATCAAGAAATTATTTATTTCATGGTATCAGAAGTCTAGGGAAATATTTTCCTTCTCCAAACCCACAATTCAGCAGCCCTCGGCCGACGGCCCCTTCTTTTTCCTTCCAATTTCTTTCCAAATCCCTAATTCTCTTCTTGTTCTTTCATTATGTTTACCTCAAAGAACACGTTAAATCCTGCCTTTGCAGTCTCCAACGTCAAGAACCACATTCCTATTGTTCTTGAGATGAAAAACGTCCAATACGCGACGTGGGCGAAATTATTTAAGGTTCACGCACACTTGCATCAAGTCCTTCATCACATCATCCCCTCGGTAACAGGCATGGAGAGGGTGCCTACCCCCAAGGATGACCCTACGTTATAGACGACTCTTGATGCTACCGTTCTCCAGTGGATTTATTCCACTATCTCTACGGACCTCTTGCAGACGATTATTGAACCCGATGCCACGTCGATGAAAACTTGAAATAGGGTACATGGTATATTCCAAGATTACAAAAATTCTCGTGAAGTCACTCTTGAGCAGGTCCCATGTCAACATGGAGGATTTTCCGAATGTCTCGACCTATTGTAAAAGGCTAAAGGAATTGGCGGATCAACTCAATAACGTTGGTGCGCCCGTCACCAATGATCGTCTTGTTCTGCAGATGGTTGCAAGCCTATCTGAGGCCTATAATGGCGTTGGCATGCTTCTTCGTCACAGTAATCCACTCCCACCGCTCTACCAGGCCCATTCTATGCTCACATTAGAAGAGGCCAGCTTGGCTAAAAAGGCGGCTATCGACGCAAATTCCATCATGATGATGGCCACGTCCGACGACCCTCACTCGTTCATAGATAATTCTAGCCAAAACTGTAACAACTATGGCGACAAAAGGGTCAAAATCAAAAAAATGGAGGCAAAAACCATGGAGGTCGCGAGGTGGCATTGGTCGGAGCGATGGCGATGGCATGGTGGCGATGGGCGGTAGGGCGCAACACCACTAGCCACACTGGGTCAATCGTTGGCCTGCGACCTAACTACCCTTTCTCGGCATTTCCAGTGAACTAGGCCAATTTCCAGAATTGGTCCAGACCTAATTTTCCGCCAAATAATTCCAAATAGCCTGCTGGGCCAAAAATTAAGTGAAATGTTTTATTCAAAAAACATTTGAAAAATCCTATCTAAACCAGAGTCGAGGTAAGTGTTTTACTAATCATCCGGGAAAGGTATTAGACACCCCAGTATTAAGAATCCATAGAATACAGTTGACCTACATGTTCTATAGCATGCTTAAATGATTTAAATTGCCTTAAAATGTTTAAAAATTCGCAAAATACTTTTCATTCATTCATTCAAACTCAAGGGTTTTATTTTAAAACAAAAGAGTTAGGTTTCCACCAAATAGTGTGCATGACATAGATTAGCCAATTTGTTTTTGGACTAAAAGCACCCAAATATTAATTCGAGTAGAACTCCACTTTTAATCCAACGAAATATTCTAATAAAACTTGCATCTTTGAAAAAGCCTTTTAAAGTTGAGAATGGAGTAATTCATTTAAAAGACATTTTTGGGTTTTTTCAAAAGACGTAGAAAATCAAAGTTCTTTACTTTTATTCATGCTATACCCAAATGCCAAAACCATTACCACAACTCAAGTCCAAAATATTGTTTTAAGATCCAAAAATCACTTTAGGCTCAACCCGCAAAATCAATTTTTAACAAGTGTCCATTTAGTCCAAGATCATTGTTTATGTCATTTTACTTTAAACAAGACCCAATTAACTTTCAAAGTCCAAAAATCCCAAGATTTAGCCTGCGTACAAATTTGAAAAATTATGTTTCCTTATTTCAAGATTTTTCACGTCAAACAGTCTCATTTCTTCCATTTATGATTTAAATAATTAAAAAAAACATTTTTAGGTGACCCTATCTAAACGATATACGTATCATTTGCCTGTAATATAGTTCCATAATGAAAGTATATTTTTATTTACAAATATTTAATGGGTATTGCAGATGTCATCTTAGGGATCAAGGTCTATAAGACATATGACAGACTAGTCTTATCTCAGTTTCATTACATCGAGGATGTGTTGAGAAAGTTTGAAATGTTCGACAGTTCGCCGATGAAGTCATCACTGGATATGAATTAGAAAATTGATAAAAATCGTGGTGCGGCCGTATGCCAGGAGTGATATGCGCAAGTGATTGATAATTTTATGTACATAACAAACTACACCAGACCTGATATCGCTTATGCAGTCAACAAGTTAGCTAGGTTTACCCGTAATCCGAGTAATGATCATTAGAAAGCGTTGAATCGGGTATTACAGTACCTGAAATACATGCTAACTACGGGTTACATTATTTGAGATATCCAACTGTACTAGAGGGTATAGTGATGCAAACTGGATATCTAATATAGAGAACACCAAGTCTATCAGTGGGTATATATTTACAATTGGTGGTGGGGTTGTGTCTTGAAAATCATCTAAGCAAACATGCATCGCCCGATCCACGATGGAATCAGAATTTATTGCTTTAGACAAAACAGGAGAAGAATCTGAGTGGTTTCATGACTTCTTAGAGGATGTCCCTTATTGGGATAAATCCGTACCTTCTGTAATCCACTGCGACAACCAGTCAGCTCTAAGAAGGGAATGTAGTTCTATGTATAACGACAAATCTCGTCATATTCGATGGAGATATAAGACCGTTAGGCAACTGTTCCATTGATTATGTAAAATTAAAGGAGAACATAACATACCCTTTGACTAAGGGCATACCCAGAGATTAGATGTTTTGTCTGTCTAGGGGAATGGGCTTAAAACCCAAACAATATGGACTGATACGGTGGTAACCCAACCTTATTGACAGGAGATCCCAGGAATTAGGTTCAATGTGATAACTAAACTGTAAAGGTTCAGTTGAGCGCTTCGGTGAAAGTAAAAGCACTTCGGGTTATGATCTCTGTAAGGAACATAAATCCAAAGTCGTCTCCGCGATAGACATTAAGTGTTATCTGCAGTGTGGGTAGATGTTAAGTTGCTAAAACCTTTAATGATCCTCACCGGTTGAGGTTAGGTTTGGAGAAACTTTTAGTGGTTTCTAACACTTGTGAAGTGGAGTATAGCAGGATACCTTGTAGGAGACCACCTATTTAAGTGCGAGGTAGACTTTCTCAAATGAACGCACTTAAGAATCCAAGAGTGTCCACGACCACAACAGAACATTAAAGAAGAATAGAGTAAGAGGAGTTGTTGTGTTGGTATCGTTGAATTGGATTACACTAAACATTGACGGTTCAAGACATCACATTCACCGCGCAGTAAGTAAGTCCGATGGTATTCAACTAAGGTTCAAAGAGGAAACTACCTCTCATGATGCAACATCGGTCCGCTGAAAGATGACTAGAAAAGAACCTTGTGAGTGCGCTAAAATCTCTTTCAAGAGGGGATTGTTGGAAATTTATTAATGTGAAATAAAATTTATCCCATTATTTACGACTCGAACAATTGGGGCTCCGCACGTCGAAAATATAGTTTTCACACACGTTGTACCAAGGATCGTAAATTTTCTTAGTGAAAGAGATATTGGTACGTAGGTAAAATGTTTGAGACATAGAATGATGGACGGTCGTTGGCCAAATGACGAGTTCCACGTTGGTAAATAAAGAAAGAAGTGTGCATAGTGTAAAAATTGGAACGGGTTAGAAAGGGCCGCGGCTCCACCGCGAAGCCAGAAAGAGATATAGTTTTGTTCTTTATTTTTCCTAGTTCTTGTATTAGGTGTTTACTATTTTCCGTTTTTTGTATTCATTTTTACTAACAATTTCTATGTCCTGTATTTACAAATATAATTAATTATTACTAATAATTAATTAGTTAACAAGTTATAGGAGGTTTCATTCTGTAAGTTGTTGCTACAAAGAAGGCGCCAGTTAGTTTTTTTTGTTTAAATAGTGTATATGTGTGTTTGTGAGATAGTTTGGAAATGGGGGTACGGGACGTGCATAATGGTTTTATTTAATTTACTTTTTTTTTCTTTTGCTCTTTTTGTCTTTTTTATTTATTTAAAGATGAAAGTTAAAATAAAATGAAATGATAAAATAAGGCTGTAAATTTTTGTTTTACTTTTCAAACCACATTCAAATAATTATCTTCTAATCTAAATACTTTTTCCCCCTGGGATTGACTTATTTTTTTACTAATTTATAATGTATTGAAATGTATGATAAAATGGAAAAAGAAGTTCTATATTTTATTACAAATCTGTATTTTTTAATTAATTATATGATGATTATTTAAATGTAATATTATTAAATTGTGAAAGTGTGGTTCGACTATAATAGGACACTTCCACGATAATAGGACACTTTATTGTGAATTTGAATTCACCGTTAATTTGATTCATCAGGAAAGTAGCCATAAAATATGTTTATTTTGTAGGTTTTATTTATACAACAATAACATATCCACTGAAATCCCAGAGTCTGGAGTTGGTAGGTTTTATTTATAAAAATTAAAATTAAAATTAAAATAATAACTAACTGACATTTAAATTAAAAAATAATAACTAACAGCAAATTATTAACTAATAACTATTTATTAACTCATTGTTCCATGTGGCTGTTTTCTACTGAAAGTATATATATGTCCTAGAGACAATCTGTATTAGGATAAATGTACTTTATACACATTCGTATTATTATTAATGAAGATTAAAATTTGGCATTTGCAATTATTGAATTATTAGTTGATTGTTTATGATATTTTATAATATGCATCCCTAGAGATTACATTGTTATTAATAGTGTGAGCTATTAATATTATAACGTAACTCTTAAAGTAGCCTCGACTGATGATCATCGAGAATGGAATATCGATGATATGTGATAAGTCGACATGTGGTCTGCATCACATCCTTAGAGGATGTAGTATGTCTCACTTGCTATGAGTTACAGATACTCGTGATGGACACATGGATACTTTGGAAGTATTGGTATACCCTGCTGATATACTATTTGTTATACATGTCTAAAGTATGATCAGCATGTGGGAGATATAAATACTTAGACTTGAGGTCGATACATACATTGTCTACAGAGTAATATACTTTGATCCTGTCCTAAGCTCAAATGCCTTATAGATTGAAATACGTCTTGTATTGGGTACATTACGATGTGGATTAAAGGTGGTAGTTGAGCCAAGATTAAGATTCATTCCTCGAATGTATATTCTAGAGAGCACTCAGTTTCTCAGTGATATTAGATTGACTAAGTCATTGTCCAACGCAATAGACATATCTGGGATATGGTCTTGTTGTCAACCAATATAGGTGAGATATAATGATCAAGCCATTTGGATAGACACTTGGAAGATCCTAAGCTTGATCGAGTGTGTCGTGAATGAAAGAATTTTATCTTCCCACATAAATGTTCAGTTTACCAGATTCGTGTAAATACACTTCACATATTGATCGTCTTCCGGCGTCGTCTAGGAGTTCCGCGTAGACCCTAATATGATTAGTGTCGATATGTGAAGGCCTGTAGGGTAACACTATGTCAACTGTTCCTTCGATCTAAGGATGTAATGAGAGAACATAAATGTTTAATTTATAATCGAGACTTTTGAATGAATAATGATTATTTAATAAGTCAAAATTGGATTTTGGATTTAATTAAAATGAAAACGAGACGACGTCCCACGCTGGACGATGGCCGCGACGCCAGGGATATAGGGCCGCGGCGCCATGGCACCACAATACCTCCCTTTTGAGCCGCGAGGCCACCAAGGTAGTGGGCCAGTCTGACTGACCCATTGCGCCTCATTTTCTGGGCTTGTCCCACGTGAAACCCTGACTTCGTTTTAAACCTTAAACGCAGCTATAAATAGAAGGGCTTATTCATTATTCAAGATATAATTCATTTTATATTATTCTAAGTCTTAGAGACATAGAATAAAAAAAATTCTCTCGAACCTCTGTCTAATTTTCTAGCTGTTCAAATGAGGTATACATCGGAGTTCTAGGAACTTGCTATCGAGGATCAATTGCGTGCACACCTTCGAATTACTAAAAGACTCAAGCTTTATCAAACCGTAAGTGTTTTATCGATGCGTTACGGCTAAATATACATGTTCTGATTTACACGTGTTCTTTTACATTACTGCATAATCATCCTGCAGTTCGTCACTTGTTGAGTTTGAAACACAAATTTTCAAATTACGCTGCGTACATGAACCCAACAAAAACCCTACAGTGGTATCAGAGCCTGGGCTATTTTGTGTGATTATGTAGTAATCGTTAATAATAATATGAGTTAGAACTTGTTTAAATCTGAAATTTATGTCGTTTAAAGCTTGAAAAACTAATATCTTAAGATCACATCATTCTTGTCTCCCAAAATGTTAAATAATGATGTAATCAAGGAACTCATTCCGATCTAACTCTTCTAAGTCGATGTGCGTAACCGGTTCATTACGAACATGGTGCACTAAAGCGAAGAACGTGAAGGGATTAGATGATGGTCAATGAACGTGTTGTTTGATAGTGAAGGGTAACGAAGATGAATCTGCAAATCTGACCCTGAACCAGTTTTAGGGTTTTGGAAATGCATATTTTGTGTTTCTGAGACGGAGGCACCGCGAATCCATGATGGACATCTTCCCGAAAGCTTAAAATTAAATTTTTGTGCTCTCTGGACAATTAGAGTCGGGGCTCCATGATGGAAGCGCCGCGACCCTGATTAAAATATATAACCCGAGAGACACTGCCTCCAGGGCGTTGCGACTACACCCAATTAGGGTCGCGGCTCCAGAAACACAAAAAATTAAAATTTCGGAATCAGAAAATGAAGTTCTAAAAATTTCTGATTCTGAAGTTTAAAAGTTTCAGAGAAATTAAAACTTTTTCAAATAGGCAGATTTGGTCCTTTGGTGCAAATATGTAATTAAAATAAATTTCTGAAAACCGTTTTGGTCCTTGGGGCCAAATATATAATTAATTTGAATTCTGAAAATTACAGACAGATCACTGAAATCTGAAAATATTTCTGAAAATTAAAATTGGATTTTCTGAATTTAAAGGGGTTCAAAATTGAAATTTTAAATTCTTGAGGGAATAAACTATTCTGAAAATCTGAAATTTATAGAAATACCGTGAAATCAATTTTTAAAATTAGAAAATGTTTAGGGACTGTTTGGATTAGATTTAAATTTTAGAGTTTAAACAAGTTAACCCATGATTGTTATTAATTGTATATTATTGGATAATATACGAACTAGATGCTAAGTGTTAGAATGCGTGCATTTAATTATTAGCATAATGTCCGCTATAACTATCTGGGTAGGCGCCGCCCATTAATTGATCAAACCATCTTAAATCATGCCTATTGGGTTGTTTTTTTCCCAACTAAATGTGTTTTAGAAATTGCATGATTAGATGTCGAATTGGATAACACAAATTGTTGATCTTGGTTAAAATCCCCTAACCTGAAATGTTTCCTAAATTTTAAATACAAGTCTAAATTAAAACGCGTCGTCTATTATAATTGTTAGAGTGCAAAATCTTTTTTGGCGATACGAGTATTTATGCCAAAGCATTTGCTATAAGTCTACGAGGACTCAGACTCTTTTATAGATGTGTTTTAAATATAAAGGTAGATGATAAACTTTTATGGGTATTTACATCAAAGTGTTTGATCACAAAGGCCAAGTGTACTTAGATACATAAACACAGTCGTGTAATGGGGTTGACTTGCTTAGAAAAATCTTGGCACCAAAGTGTCGAACTAATCTAAGAACGCAAGATTAAATATAATATTTGATCAACCAAAAGTTGCAAATAAGTTTTGCAATTGGTTTAGAACCTAACAAGAAATGTTATTTAAGTTATCAGTCAAAGCAAACGCGGAGATAACATACGCTTGGATCTTGGCCCATTATGACCTTAAATTAATATATGTCCATATTTGTCACGACCCGACCTCGGGCCCGCAACTGGTGCCTTATCCGAGCACCCTAGTAGGTATACATCAGAGAAAACCAGCGGAAACTCATAGACATGAAAAAAATGTAAGATAGGAAACAGGCTAACCGATAAGCTCGCCTTTCAACATATATATAAATATCCAAAGCCCGAACAGTTATATCCTTTACAAACCCAACTCCCAACAGGACTACAGACCTCTAAGAGTCTTGGACATAACAACTATGACGGGACAGGGCCCTGCCATACCCCTGAATGTACAAGTACCTACAATGTCAGGGAACCATATCAAAAGATAAGCCTCCGGAGAAATAAAGCTTCCCAAAATGCAGAACTGTGATCCTATGAGCGAGGATCAACAACCGTGTACTGCATTCGCGCATGAACGTAGCCCCGGCGAGGTCGATAACAGTACCAAGTATGTGAAATCAGTATCAGAATGAAATCATAACAGTCTATATATAAAGCTGGAGACATGTATGATAACCAAACTAACAGTACTACCGTGCCTTGTCAACGTAAAAAGTAATGAAAGTCAATTTTTATCTTTTAACCTTTTTAAAGACCCCTTCAACAATAGTCACCCAAGGTCAGGGACACAAGCCCTCATAAACATTGTGTAATTTAAACAAGGGTCTCAAGCTCGCAATACAAAGCGTGCCCGTGGAATCCTTCGTCACTGTCGGCAGGCGCCAATGTAATATATATATATATATATCATGCCCGTGGTATCCTTCATCTCGGGTATATGACTTCATGGGGATCTAGTCCATGGAATAATAATAATATATAACATGCCCGTGGTATCCTTCATCTCGGGTACATGTCTTCATGGAGAGCTAGTCCATGGAATAATAATATCATCCGGGAATTGAACCCGCATCATGGCCGCATGCCCCCGGAATCCTTCATCGGTGCAGGCATGTCCATGGAACAATATAGTGGAAGCATACCCGTGGAATCCTTCATCACTGTCGGTATGTCCAAGTAAATTATACAACAAGATGGCCGGCCCTCCAATTGAGAGACGCGGTAGCATAGAAATACAACGCTTGCACAACAAAGGCTATCACAACTAGCATAGACAATTTTAACATACTTTTAGACTTTCATTAACATGTAGAATGGATTATCATTTTATAAACTCAAGGCACTTTCATTTTATGTAAAATCCGGGGATTTAACCCAAAGTACTACATACTCCTATTCTTTGGCAATGGCTCTTTTCAAATCAAGCTACCCTTCTATATAACAATTCATTTATACTCTTTTAACTTCTCATAAAGTCGTTATAACCAACTTCCCATAAAACCATTATAACACTTTATGTCTTTAGAAACTACGGCATTTACATACTTCAAATCAAGTAAGTATACTTTCCAATTAAACCAAACTTGCACATTTTAAATCAATTCAAGGGTACCCAAAATGAAACCCAATTTCATTTAAGACATGTAAGTCAACCGTACTATATATTTGTAAAACATCATGCTAAAGAGATAGGGAAAGTTCCACATACCTCTTTGGCTTAATCCACTCGCTAAGTCGAATATGCCGCACGTAGAATATCAACCTATAATAACCATAACACGTCTATCAACTTCTAGTTTTCTTCGTAGAATATTTCTAAGAATAAGGTCACTTATTCTACGAAAAATTGGGCAGCACTTCCCCTGTTTCTACGTACTTTTCTACCTTTTTCAAGGCCCGAAATCAATAACCAAAGGCCACATTTAAGGCGCAACAATTCAGCAAGTCAAAGGGGATTACACGCCTAACTGGACGTGTAAAATTCAGCCCCTTAATCTACCAAAAATGTCCATTAAAACTAGTCCATAGTCCAATGTAAAAACAATCCATTAGTCCACTAATACAATCCATTAGTCCAGTCCTTTAGTTGGTGTTCTCGCCAACCATCGCAATCAAAATCGCCCAGCTTTGGCTAGCATGCCAAAATTGTTTCATTACTTCTTTATAATCCTCCAACTTATATTCCAATCCTTATATAAGTTATATTAACTTGTTATCAACAGGATTCCTTTATGTCAACAAGTAATAGGTAATGTTTTAACAACTTTAATGGCTAGCATGCCAAGTTTTGGTTTTAACAACTTTAATGGCTAGCATGCCAATTTCGGTTTTTAATATCTTATTAAGGTCCAAATCTTTTCAATATTTCTTCCACATATCACATACTCATTTATATACTACTAACATATGTAATTTCCAACTTCATTAAAAGGACAAAGATTATTACCTCAATAAGCCCAAAATTTTCCAAGATTATAAGTCGATCCTTAGGAATCTTAGCTCCTATTCCTTACGTTCCAATCCACTCCAAGCAACCCTTAGAAGTTCCTAACCAACTTCTCTTAACACTTCATCCAAAAATATGAAGATCACCTTAGGGTTTCACTTTGCGACTATCGGATTAACGTAGTATTTCCGGGATTTTTTTGTTGGGATATCCTTAGAACACTACTAGGGATACTTGGTTTAAGTATTGAAATTTATCAACAACAATTGCAGAATTATTCTTCAAAGGGGTGTGGCCCAGAGCTCTCAAAGGAGGGAGTAATATTCTTGAAATTTTTCTAAGTGTTAAGTCTTCAACCTCTATGTGTGTATATATAACACAACCAAGGGCTAGGATTAAAATAAATGTGTGGATAAGATTGGGGACAAGTGTCTGTGGGTCCCATTAGTCCACTTGTCAAACAAATATCTTGAGCCACTTGGCTCTTCATTCTCGCCCAACTTGGGCCCACACGGGGGTGACATGTGTCGCCCCTATTGGTCCAAAATATTTTATCTCCCCAAAATCTCAATAATTGGTCAAAATATCGAAAACCTTGTGGGCCCTACAAAATCGTAAAATCTCCCGGATGGGCCCCACATGACCAAATTTGAAAATAAAATTCCATACTTCTTATAAATCCTACAAGTCTCAATACCAAAATTTGGGAATCCAATTCTCATTAATAAACCTTTTTCCTTCACGCGGTTCGGAATATTTTCCGTAGGAAAAAGAAATCTTTCTTCGTTTCAAACTTAAAGTCGTATTCTCTTACGTACGTCCTCATATACATATCCTGGAATTACGGGGTGTAACATTCTCCCCCCTTAGAAACATTCGTCCCGAATGTTCCTTCTAAGTTCAATCAAATCAGATATCGGCATAGTCCCTCTTAACTATACCCACACAATCACGAATGCCACACATGGCCACAATAACACTTAAGCATATATGTCAATTAAAATCAACAAGTAGGAAAGTGAGTTACCTGGAGGTGTAGAGAATAAGTGAGGATACTTCTTCATCATGTCCTCCTCTGCTTCCCAAGTCATCTCCTCTCTATTCTCGTTCCGCCACAAGACTTTTACGGAAGCCACGTCCTTTGTCCGCAGTCGCCTGACCTGGCGATCAAGTATCGCTATGGGACTCTACTCATACGATAACCCCTCTGTCACCTGGACATTACTAATCGGGAACACTCTGGATGGATCTCCGATACACTTCCGCAATATAGAAACATGAAAGACCGGATGTACTGCCTCCAGATCGGACGACAGATCCAACTCATAGGCAACCTTGCCTACTCTACGGACAATCTGATAAGGCCCAATGTACCTTGGGCTAAGTTTCCCCTTCTTCCCAAACCTCATCACACCCTTCATGGGTGACACCTTCAGGAAGACCCAATCGTCAATCTCAAATTCCAAGTGTCGACGCCGATTATCCGTGATACGACTGGCCGACTCGAGCTTAATAACCTCTCTCGATAAGCTTCACCTTATCCACAACTCTGAATCAAGTCCGCCCAACTAATCAACCTCGCCACATCGAACCAAATTATCGGCGACTGCACTTCCTTCCATACAAGGCCTCATAAGGCGCCATCTGGATACTGGAATGGTAGCTGTTATTATACGCAAACTCAACAAGAGGCAAATGATCCTCCCAGCTACCCCTGAAATCAATAACATAGGCCCGCAACATATCCTCAAGTGTCTAGATAGTACGCTCGCCCGTCCGCTTTCGAGGATGGAATGTAATCGAGGCTCACCGCCCCTAATCCCTTCTCGGGAAGACCTCCAAGACTAGCCGAAACCGGCTCCTCTATCCAATATCATAAATGTAGGAACCCAGTGCAATCTAATAATCTTCCTGCTATATAATCTAGCATAATCCTTAGTCGAGTAAGTGGTCCTGACCGGAAGAAAAATGGGCTGATTTCGTCATCCTGTCTTCTATAACCCATAAGGAGTCGCACTTCTTCTGAGTACGATGCAACCCTATAACATAATCCATATCAAACACCTCTCACTACCAAGTCGGGATCTCAATCGTCGATAATAGCCCACTGGGCTTCTGATGCTCACCCTTGACCTGCTGCCAATTGGACACTGAGCAACAACTCTGATACGTCCCTCTCTAGACCATCTTACCAATACATACATCTGAGGTCATGATACATCTTAGTCGACCCCGAACAAATAGAGTAATGAGCACTATGTGCCTCCCCTAAAACCTGCTAACAAGTCATACAACATCGGGCACACACAATCTATCCTCATATCACAGCACCCCATCTGGTGCTACCCAAACAAGCCCTTCCCCTCTCGGAGAGTCGTATCTCAATTCCGCACTAGAACTGGATCCTAATACTGTCGCCTCTTCACCTCCCCAACAATGGAAGACTCTACAACCTCTCAAACCCGAACCCCACTACTATCGGAACCAACCAATCGAACCCCAAGGCTCGCTAGCTGATGAAACTCGCGGACCATGCCCCTTTTATCTGGCTGCACATCTGACAGACTACCTACAGATCTACGACTAAGAGCATCTGTAATCTCATTGGATTCCTCCGGATGGCATAAGATGTCAACATCAATCCTTACACAACTCTAATTACCGTCTCTGCCGCAATATCGACTTCCTCTGTCCGAAGATATACTGGAGACTCTTGTGGTCCGCATAAATATCCACCTGAGCTCCACATAACTAATGCCTCCAAATCTTCAAGGCATGAATAACTGCTGCCAACTCTAAATTGTGGCTAGGGTAACTCCTCTCATGCTCCCGTAGTTGTCGGGAAACATAGGCTATAACCTTACCGTGCTGCATCAGCACACAACCTAGCCCAACACTCAAAGTGTCACAATAATAACCTAACCCTCTAGTCCCTTAGGAGGGGTTAGAACTGTAGTCGTATTTAGCTTATCTTCCAATAACTGGAAGCCTTTCTCATACTTTCGAAATATTCGGGCAACACTAATCTCAATTATGGTTCCTGTTTCTAATTCTCTGTTGTAGCCAGACTTGGTCACTATACTTAGATTCAATTCCTTCTCTTGTCTCACGGTTAAGACTTCCTGCCAATTGCACTTTAGGGGTAGATTTCCTTGATCTCGTCAAGTAGTAATCCTATTAATCTCCCCAGCCCATAGAGCTTATAGTCCGGTGTTCAACCTCCTTTCATGGTATTACATAATCCAATGGCTTGCCAAGATTTCCTATCTTGTCATGATTATGTCTCTCATCGCCCGAGTGTCTGCTCGTCTTACCTTTATTTTCCATTTCATGTTGTCCTGGGGTCTCCTATCTCCCCGTATTTCCTTCTATCTTGATTCTTAATCATACATGTTCATTCATGCGTATTTCCCGCATTGGTATCCTTACGACACTTCTTCAACCATTTCCTCGTGTCGTCCTCAATTACCCCAACCCAATACCTTTTTCTAAGGTTATCTAAAATTGTAACCTATTGCATAACGAAGCCGGAGACTTTACCAGTCCCATATCTATGGCCTAACAATACGGGTATGCATAACCCTCAATAATACGTAAAATATTTTACGTGGGGGGGGGGGGGGAGCTTATCTCCCTTTCATAATCTTTATCATCAAGCGCCACCTTATAATTGTATAGATTTTTAAGACTGACCAATGATATCTTCTGTTTTCCACAGGCAGCACTCGTACTTATCTTATTCTTGCTTGCACATTTTCCTGAAATCATTCGGAAAGTCGTGGCCCTGACTGCCACACTAAGCCGACTTCAAGTACCTCCAAGGGTACCTATCCTAAAATCCTTCAATAATCGTACGTTCTTATCCCCGTCTCTTAACGTTCAAATTCAAATCAATCACTTCCATGAAACAAGTCACATAGACTCCACAATTTATCATGTCAAAAGAAGGAAGGAATAACTTACATATTACTAACACTTCCATTCCCTTCCCATCGATAATCGGCTCACCGGGAAACTTGAATCGAACCAATCTCTCTCTATAGTCAACCTTGGCATACAAGAAGCCAACTAGTCCATCCCCATAATGACCTCAAGATCTGTCATATCCAGCTCTACTAGGTCTGCTAGGGTCTGACGACTGTATCATCACCGGGCAAATCTTATATACCCGCTCAGCTACCACCCCATCCCTCACGGTGTAGCTACCTCGAAAGGCTCTTATGGATTCAGGCTCTATTCTTTTACACTTGGTTGCTCTCTTTATTACTGGTCGTACTCTTTCCGTACTTCCAAACTTATTCTAGTTATACGTACATAATTTCTATCACTGTTTCTGTCTTTCAAATCCTCGGAGTTACTACATCCAACATTTAAGGCCATTTCCGGCTCTCACGATCCGGTTCCAGTGGAACGCGTCCACGAACTCGTACAACGATTAAATAGACTTGGGCCTTACACCTTCGTGACCCTGTCACGTAGCGGAACCACCCTCAATTGACCCTGCTTCAATTTGGGCTACGGGTTGACCCGTATTTGGTCCACAACCCGACTCATAGTCGCACTTAATTCTTATTCCTTGTCTGAATCAATTCTTACTACCCGAGAAAGCTTTATACACCTAAGGTCTCAGCGGTTATCAATATTCTAAGGCTCACAATTTCCATGCCCCGAGCCTACATTACCTTTCCCCACATACGTGTAAGATATCTTCTCATAAATTCACAATCGTGTTGTCTTAACCACAACAACTGTAATTACTCCATACAGATCTCATCCGTACAATTCTCTTAAGCATACCACGTAGCTTAATCCATTTACCTAGTCTTCCATTAAGTCCCTTAACATGATTTCTTAAGGGTTCATTACCCTCTCAGACAGCTCATCATTTCCTAGTTATATCCAATTAGCACATAAAACCTTGATGAGAATTCATTAAACTGTTTCATACCTTCCCGGTATCTATTAGTCCTTGCCAATTCTTGGTAATCTCTAATCATCCTAGGCAACACATATATGACCCTCATACGTAAAACCGTATAGCTGTACATAAATTTACCAACTATACATCAATTACTATCATCCTGGATACACAATCCATATAATCCTTCCTGGGTCACTGTTGCCTTTCTCATAGCTGCAATCAACGGAACTCGTTAGGGAGAGACTACCCTAACAACACAGCTCTATCGCACGATCTCAGAGTGAGAAGAATGGAAACCAATCCTAAATATCCTGTAGCCTCCTGATTATAGGTGTGGTGCACAACACACCGATAATCAAGACTCTACTAGATACAGTCTGTAGACACTTTTCGAGGACTAACTGCTCTGATACCACTTTTGTCACGACCCGACCTCGGGCCCGCAACTGGTGCCTTACCCGAGCACCCTAGTAGGTATACATCAGAGAAAATCAGCGGAATAAACTCATAGACATGAAAAAAATGTAAGATAGGAAACAGGCTAACCGATAAGGTCGTCTTTCAACATATATATAAATATCCAAAGCCCGAACAGTTATATCCTTTACAAACCCAACTCCCAACAAGACTACAGACCTCTAAGAGTTTTGGACATAACAACTATGACGGGACAGGGCCCCGCCATACCCCTGAATGTACAGTACCTACAATGTCAGGGAACCATAACAAAAGATAAGCCTCCAGAGAAACGAAGCTTCCCAAAACGCATAACTGTGATCCTATGAGCTAGGATCAACAACCGTGCACTTCTACCGCAAAGATGAACGCAGCCCGGCGAGGTCGACAACAGTTACCAAGTATGTGAAACTGAAAGTAATGTAATGAAATCATAACAGTCTATATATAAAGCTGAAGACATGTATGATAACCAAACTAACAGTACTACCGTGCCTTGTCAACGTAAAAAGTAATGAAAGTCAATTTTTATCTTTTAACCTTTTCAAAGACCCCTTCAACAATAGTCACCCAAGGTCAGGGACACAAGCCCTCATAAACATTGCGTAATTTAAACAAGGGTCTCAAGCCCGCAATACAAAGCGTTCCCGTGGAATCCTTCGTCACTGTCGGCAGACGCCAATGTAATATATATATATATATATATAACATGTCCGTGGTATCCTGCATCTCGGGTACATGACTTCATGGGGAGCTAGTCCATGGAATAATAATAATAATATATAACATGCCCGTGGTATCCTGCATCTCGGGTACATGTCTTCATGGAGAGCTAGTCCATGGAATAATAATATCATCCGGGAATTGAACCCGCATCATGACCGCATGCCCCTAGAATCCTTCATCGGTGCAGGCATGTCCATGGAACAATATAGTGAAAGCATACCCGTGGAATCCTTCATCACTGTCGGTATGTCCAAGTAAATTATACAACAAGATGGCCGTCCCTCCAATTGAGAGATGCGGTAGCATAGAAATACAACGCTTGCACAACAAAAGCTATCACAACTAGCATATGCAATTTTAACATACTTTTAGACTTTCATTAACATGTAGAATGAATTATCATTTTATAAACTCAAGACACTTTCATTTTATGTAAAATCCGGAGATTTAACCCAAAGTACTACGTACTCCTATTCTTTGGCAATGACTCTTTTTAAATCAAGCTACCCTTCTATAAAACAATTTATTTATACTCTTTTAACTTCCCATAAAGTCGTTATAACCAACTTCCCATAAAGCCATTATAACACTTTATGTCTTTAGAAACTACGGCATTTACATACTTCAAATCAAGTGAGTATACTTTCCAATTAAACCAAACTTGCACATTTTAAATCAATTCAAGGGTACCCAAAATGAAACCCAATTTCATTTATGACATGTACGTCAACCATACTATATATTTGTAAAACATCATGCTCAAGAGATAGGGAAAGTTCCACATACCTCTTTGGCTTAATCCACTCGCTAAGTCGAATATGCCGCACGTAGAATATCAACCTATAATAACCATAACACGTCTATCAACTTCTAGTTTTCTTCGTAGAATATTTCTAAGCATAAGGTCTCTTATTCTACGGAAAATTGGGCAGCACATCCCCTGTTTCTACGTACTTTTTCACTTTTTTCAAGGTCCGAAATCAATAACCAAAGGCCACATTTAAGGCGCAACAATTCAGCAAGTCAAAGGGGATTACACGCCTAACTGGACGTGTAAAATTCAACCCCTTAATCTACCAAAACTGTCCATTAAAACTAGTCCATAGTCCAATGTAAAAATAGTCCATTAGTACACTAATACAATCCATTAGTCCAGTCCTTTAGTTGGTGTTCTTGCCAACCATCGCAATCAAAATCGCCCAGCTTTTAAGATGCCAAAATTATTTCATTACTTCTTTATAATCGTCCAACTTATATTCCAATCCTTATATAAGTTATATTAACTTGTTATCAACAAAATTCCTTTATGTCAACAAGTAATAGGTAATGTTTTAACAACTTTAATGGCTAGCATGCCAATTTTCAGTTTTAACAACTTTAATGGCTAGCATGCCAATTTTCGGTTTTAACTACTTTAATGGCTAGCATGCCAATTTCGTTTTTTAACATCTGATTAAGGTCCAAATCTTTTCAATTTTCCTTCCACATATCACATACTCATTTATATACTACTAACATATGTAATTTCCAACTTCATTAAAAGGACAAAGATTATTACCTCAATAACCCCAATTTTTTTCCAAGATTATAAGTCGATCCTTAGGAATCTTAGCTCCTATTCCTTACGTTCCAATCCACTCCAAGCAACCCTTATAAGTTCCTAACCAACCTCTCTTAACACTTCATCCAAAAATATGAAGATCA
Organism: Przewalskia tangutica; assembly: GCA_029844215.1. Lineage (NCBI taxonomy): Eukaryota > Viridiplantae > Streptophyta > Magnoliopsida > Solanales > Solanaceae > Przewalskia > Przewalskia tangutica. Next base: position 133,036,994 of record CM056718.1, on the reverse strand, counting down.
CCTTAGGGTTTCACTTTGCGACTATCGAATTAACATAGTATTTCTGAGGTTTTTGTGTTGGGATATCCTTAGAACACTACTAGGGATACTTGGTTTAAGTATTGGGATTTATCAACAACAATTGAAGAATTGTTCTTCAAAGAGGGGGTGTGGCCGAGAGCTCTCAAATGAGGGAGTAATATTCTTGAAATTTTCTAAGTGTTAAGTCTTCAACCTCTATGTGTGTATATATAACACAACCAAGAGCTAGGATTAAAACAAATGTGTGGATGAGATTGGTGACAAGTGTGTGTGGGTCCCATTAGTCCACTTGTCAAATAAATATCTTGAGCCACTTGGCTCTTCATTCTCGCCCAACTTGGGCCCACACGGGGGTGACACGTGTCGCCCCCCTAATGGTCCAAAATATTTTATCTCCTCAAAATCTCAATAATTGATCAAAATATCGAAAACCTTGTGGGCCCCACAAAATCGTAAAATCTCCCGGGTGGGGCCCCACATGACCAAATCTGAAAATAAAATTCCATACTTCTTATAAATCCTACAAGTCTCAATACTAAAATTTGGGAACCCAATTCCCATTAATAAATCTTTTCCCTTCACGCGGTTCGGAATATTTTTCGTAGGAAAAAGAAATCTTTCTTCGTTTCAAACTTAAAGTCATATTCTCTTACGTACGTCCTCAAGTACATATCCTGGAATTACGGGGTGTAACAATTCTACCATGAGGTCGTAGAAGTATGTTAAAATAGTGGAAGCTAATTAAATAAAAGACCATGTTGATTATCCTAAACGAATGTATGTAATAGGAAATAAATATGAGTTTAATTTCTTGTCCATCTAACTCTTCAGATTATCAAAATGTCGAGCCTATCATTGAAAATGTTGATGGAAATGAACAAACTTACTGGACCCAACTATCTAGACTGGCTAAGGAATCTGAGAATTGTCCTAAGACAAGAAAAGATAGATTACGTGTTGGACAATGTATTCCCCACAGTCCCTGCCGAGGATTCTGCAGAATATGCTGCATTTGATAAGGTATCCTACCAGAAGAACCTATATGAAACCACTTCAGCACAATGCATGATGTTGTCTTCCATGTCAGTGGAGCTTCAGAGGCAACACGAGAATATGGGCCCTAAAGAGATGCTCGAACACTTAAAGAGTCTATATGACTCTCAGTCCCAAACTATGGAATATAAGCTGTTAATAGAACTCTTCAAGTGTAAGCTAAATGAAGGGGGCCAAGTGTCTCAGCATGTGTTGAAGATGATAGGGCTGATAGAAAGGCTAGCCTCGATTGGTATAAAGTTACAGAATAACGTCGCTTCCACCCTCATCCTGAACTCACTCCCTCGTTTATTCAAGAATTTTATTGTAAACTACAATATGAATGGAATGAAGTCGAGTCTGTCGGAGCTGCACAACATGTTCAAGACCTTTGAATCTTCAACTACCAAAGGTAAAAATCTGCTCATGGTGAGCTCTTCTAGCCGGCCCAAGCCGAAAGGTAAGGAATGGTAGAAGAAGGGCAAAATAGCCGATGCACCCTTATCTATGAAGCCTAAGAGAGGTGTGAAGAAAAATAAGGTGATCCCGGCTAAGGATATATGCCTCAACTATAATAAGGAGGGGCAGTGAAAGAAGGACTACACTACACCAGGAGGAGGAAATGCACCAGGTGCTTCTACCTCTGGTGGAAAAGGTATATGTCTATAAACAACTCTCGTTCCTGGGTATTGGATACCATTTGTGGCTCACATATTTGTACAAATGTGTAGGGGCTAACTGGTAGCAGGAAGGTTGGACCAAGAGAGGTGTACCTACGCATTGGAAATTGAGCACGAGTGGATGCTGAGTGCGTAGGAACTTATAGATTAAATTTACCTTTTGGCTGTTGTTTAGTGTTAAATGATTGTTACTATGTACCCTCGTTAACTAGGAATATCATTTCTATCCATGTTTTGGACATGAAGGGGTTTTCCTCATATATTTATAATGGCAGTCAAGTACTGTCTTTTGATAATGTTATATATGGAACTACTACTCTTGTGGATGGATTATATACTCTAAACTGTAGTCGAGAAATATTCAATGTACAAAATAAATGAGCTAAGAAAGGTAATAGAAACTCTACCTACCTATGGCACTGTAGACTTGGTCATATCAACAAAATAAGGATAGCAAGGTTAAGGAAACTTGACTACGTCGAACTATTTGACTTGGAGTCTTATGGTAACTGCGAATCCTGTTTGAAAGGTAAGATGACCAACAAGCCACTTTCTGGGAAAGGTGTGCGAGCTAAGGAGGTGTTTGAGTTGGTACATACTGATGTATGTGGACCATTCTCGACTCAAGCTAGGGGAGGTTTCCCTTACTTCATTACTTTACTGATGACTTGACAAGGTATGGATATGTGTATCTTATGAAACACAAATCCGATGCATTCGAAAAGTTCAAGGAGTACAAGTCTGAAGTGGAGAAACAACTCAAAACAAGTATCAAGACCCTTCGATCTGATCGAGGAGGTGAATACTTGAGCAAGGTGTTTCTAGATTACTTAAAGCTACATGGAGTCCATTCATAATGGACACCTCCTGGAACACCACGGATGAATGATGTTGCTGAAAGGAGAAACCGAACCTTATTGGATATGGTTCGATCCATGATGAGCTTCTCAGCTCTACCGACATACCTTTGGGGATATGCTATACAAACCTCAATATATATTTTGAACAAGGTTCCTTCCAAGTCAGTAGAAAAGACACCCTTTGAGATATGGTGTGGCAAGAAGCCAACTCTTAAACATATGAGACCCTGGGGGTGCCCTGCATATGTTAAGAAAATGCTCACTGACAAGTTAGAATCCAAAAGTGAGAAATGTTACTTCGTGGGGTATCCAAAAGAAACTAAGGGATACTACTTATATCTTTCTGGAGAACATAAGGTCATTGTTTCCAGGAACACGACTTTCTTGTGTCTACAAGGAACATAGTTGCACAGAGATAGAACTTGAAGAAATTCAAGAACCACGAGATAACATAAAGGTTGAATCCTTGCCGAATGACAAAGGCAAGAATTCAGTTGGAGAATTTGGTGAAGATTGGGTACTACGAGTACGCTCTTCGGCTAGTGGGAGTGTTGCGAGGAGCAATGCAGAAATGCAAGACCCTCATACACAACCCTTGGGAACGAATGCAATAGTTGCATCTCCTCCCACTCAGGAAAGACATGAAATTAATATTTCAAATAAGCTACAACAATTGATTCGTCAACAGAAGCTGAGTACATTGCTGGTAAAGAAGCTATCGCAATTTCTGAGTTCCTGAAGGAACTAGGGATAGTTCCGAGTGCCAGTTTTCCAATAACTATTTATTGTGACAACACTGGTGTGATTGCACAAGCTAAGAAACCAAGATTAAAAACAGAAACAAACATGTACCAAGAAAGTACCACATACTCATGGAGATGGTGGAAACTGAAGAGATTAGCTTAGACTATGTTCCCACAGATTATAATCTAGCTGAACAATTCACTAAACCATTAAGCTTAGTCAAGCATAATGGTCATTTTGAGAATATGGGCATTCGATATGTTGGAGATTAACTCTAGGCCAAGTGAGAGATTGAAAGTATATGTATGTCCTAGAGACAATTTGTATTAGGACAAATGTACTTTATACACATTCATATTATTATTAATGGAGATTAATATTTGACATTTGCAATTATTGAATTATAAGTTGATTGTTTACAATATTCTATAATATGCATCCCTAGAGGTTATGTTGTTATTAATAGTGCGATATATTAATATTGTAATGTAACTCTTAAAATAGCCTTGACTAATGATCATCGAGAATGAGATATCAATTATATGTGATAAGTCGACATGTGGTCGACATCAAATCCTTAGAGGATGTAATATGTCTCATATGCTACGAGTTATAGATACTCTGATGGACACATGGATACTTGGAAGTATTGATATACCCTGCTGATATACTATTTGTTATACATGTCTAAATTGATCAGCGCGTGGGAGTTAGAAATCCTTAGACTTGAGGTCGATACGCACCTTGTCTACAGAGTAATATACTTTGATCCAGTCCGAAGCTCAAATACCTTATAGGTTGAGATACGACTTGTATTGGGTACATTACGATGTGGATTAAAAGTGGTAGTTGAGCTAAGATTAGGATTCATTCCTCGAATGTATATTTGTGAGAGAACTTAGTTTCTCAGTGATATTAGGTTGACTAAGTCGCTGGCCAACGCAATAGACATATCTAGGATATGGTCTTGTTGTCAACCAATATAGGTGAGATATAATGATCAAGCCATTAGGATATACACTTGATAGATCCTAAGCTTGATCGAGTGTGTCGTGACTGAAATGATTTTATCTTCCCACATAAAGGTTCAGTTTACCAGATTCATGTAAATACATTTCATATATTGAGTTCATCTTCCGGCGCCTTCTAGGAATTCCGTGTAGACCCTAATATGATTAGTGTTGATTTGTGAAGGCATGTAGGGTAACACTATGTCAATTTTTCCTTCGATCTAAGGATATAATGAGAGAACATAAATGTTCGATTTATAATCGAGACGTTAGACGTTTGAATGAATAATGATTATTTAATTAAGTCGAAATTGGATTTCGAATTTAATTAAAATGAAAATGAGACGACGTCCCATGCTGGACGAGGGTCGCGACACCTCCCTTTTAAGCCGCGGCGCTGCCAAGGCAGTGGGCCAGTCTGACTGACCCATTGCGCCTCATTTTCTGGGCCTGTCCCACGTGAAACCCTGGTTGCGTTTTAAACCTTAAACGCAACTATAAATAGAGGGGCTTATTCATTATTCAAGATACAATTCATCTTATATTATTCTAAGTCTTAGAGACCTAGAAAAAAAAAATATTCTCTCGAACCTCTGCCGAATTTCCTAGCTGTTCGAAGGAGCTATACATCAGAGTTCTAGGAACTTGCTATCGAGGATCAATTGCGTGCGCACCCTCGGATTACTAAAAGACTCTAGATTTATCAAACCGTAAGTATTCTATCGATGCGTTACGGTTAAATATAAATGTTCTGATTTACATGTGTTCTTTTAGATTACTGCATAATCATCCCGCAGTTTGTCGCTTGTTAGGTTTGAAACACAAAATTTTTAAATTTCGCTGCGTACTCGGACCCAACAAAAGCCCTACATCTAGGTTGCCACTTGACTTAATATGGTGCATTTGTTTTGGCTTTTAATAATATATAGATTATTCTTTATCAAAGCTGAAGGTTAAAAATGAAAAAAAGAAGAAAAAACAGCTTATACCCAATGTAGTATTGTATTCGAGTGTGTATTGCACAATCAAATGTTGCATATACTTTAATATTACTCTGTACTGACATTCTATACCCCCTCCCCCCTCCATCCAAAAAAAAGTTTTCAACGGGGTCTTGCATTTGGTAAGTCAAGTAGGCTATTAGGATTTAAGGGGTCAGTTGATTATTTTGTAGGAGGTATTGGGGAAAATAATATTAGTATAAGATATGATATTATTTAATTTCTTGTACGGTAGTGTTTTGAGATTATGTATAATTAACATCTTGATTCAGTACTATTTTTATATATAGTAAATAACAACTAATAATATCGGTAGTATTTATATTCTAATACACTCTATTAAGTTTTATTTTTGTTATGATACACCTTATTTATTTAATACAACAAACCAAACAATCGATAAAAAATAATATCAGAACTATTCCCAATATTACTAATCACATCATTATTGATATTGTAATAATGTTGTTCCCTTCCGAAATGTTTGTCGTCTATCGGCTAACAAAATCGGATGACAAATTGATTCCTTAACTAAGCGATTTCTGCTAAACGCAGAACTCTAACTTTCAGCAATGAGTTCCTCAACTACTTCAGAAAGAGTTAGGACAGTGATTGAGTAAACTATGTGGTAAGGAATATAAATACAGCTAGAGTGCAATAAAGGCGATAAAGACAAAATGAAATTATATAAAATCAGCTGTTCAATTGATTCGCTGTTCTTAGTTTGTACAAATGATTCTATATGTATAGTACAAGAACAATAAAACGTGGTCCCCCTATATTTATCACTAAATCACCCACTAAATTCACTAGCCAACTATGAGGAGGTGGTGCCGATTTTTACTCCTTGTTTTCCTCTTGCACGATTAGTGGAACTTCCTTCTAGTTGTTGCCGGTTGTTACCGTTTCTTGGGGTCTTGAAGATTCTTTGACTTGGTCTTCGAGGCATCCAAATATGCATGGGTTTTAGCCATCCTCGGAATTGTGACTCGGTCAGGCTACTGTAATAGTCGATGAAGCTTTTCTAGCCGAGGGCTAGGAGTAATAGATTCGGCTACGAGTCAGTTAAGTTATCAACTTAGAATTTTGTTGCCTGCTCATTTTGAGGTTTCCACCTTTGGCTGTCACTTGATTCGGCTAAACACTTAAAAATATTTTTTGAGTGTTAACAATTGCCCCCTACATTAACTCGAGTGCGACTGTTGAGTTGATGAATTAAAAAAATAGCCATCATTTCGTGTGGAAGCCGCGAGTGTCATTTCAATCACTTTTGTCCTAAATACACGTAATGATTACTTTTCTGAAAAGTTTCTTCCTTTCAACAGAGGCGTCTCGGCTTCCACAAATAACTTTCGATGCATTTCAGCCGCACGTTTGGAAGAAAGTAGTTCCAATGCGTGCCAGTCACACAAACAAAATATTTAAGGAGAGACCCTCCCAAAGGTTTCTCACTTAATCTTCAGTCATTCCCAAATTCCTTTCCTTCTCCAAAGAATCCTATTTCCTTAATCAGAAAACCATGTCTTCATCTTCCTCTCCATCTTAGGGATCAGATTACGCCAATGGCTGCTGATGACCTAACCCTACCTTTTCCTTCATCGATGAACAATTGGTTCTTACTCCTTACGGTACATCTGAAAAGGGTGACCTTCTTCTTTCTCGGCATCTTAGACCAACAAATTATGACCTTCCTATTACCTGCGATTGGTTCACCGGTGAGTGATGTCCGACTAGCCTGCATACTTGGTCGGCCAAGATTATCAACTACTCTGAATGGTTGGAACGAGTGAAGTTGATCAGAGAGGCTGAATGGAGACACATGGGTCTCTATGACGCTATTGCGTTATCAGAGTTTGACCTCTCATGTAATATTGGTCTCATATACGCCTTCTTTGGTTACTGGTCGACCACTTCCAATGTCTTTGTTTTCCCCTGGGGAATGATGACCCCCATACTATTCGATGAGATGGCGATACTTGGCCTTCCGATACTGTGAGCCGAAGCGCCTATCTTAAGTGACATAGATGGTGCCAATTTGGGCATCAAGATTTCAAAGACTTCGTCCGGCTATGGCCACTTTATGACCAACAATAGTCGAATATGGCCTCTTCCAGTTGACGATGTCGTACATCAAGATTTCCTATTTTGGTTCAGTCGATATTTTGTCTACACAGGATCTTGTGTAGTCGTGAAAGAGATGGAGATTTATGCAGCGCTATCCATTTTGGGGGAAGATGTCAGCTTACCATCTCTTCCCGACTTATTTTTATATGGCTCTTGGAGATGCCCAAGCAAGGTTAAGGGACTCCAGAAATCTAGATACCTTAGCCGGTCCCTTGTGGTTCCTTCAGCTGGGGATCACCCTGTATTTCCCAGAGTTTATTGTTGATGGTTTTGATGACCGCCGTTTTCCATTAAACTCATAGGTGCTAGTCGATACTCTTCAAAAAACACCCCTCGTGCCCCAGGACATTTTTCACTATAGTCTCCACCCTGTATAGTCTATCTCAAGACCATTACACATATTGGCAACCAGTCCTCGAAAGATGGGCCACCCCCGATTGGGTCCGTCAAGTAGCCAATGACAACCTTATATTCTCTCAGCGGAGAACTATGGCCATCACATGGGGGTGAATTCTCACATCTAGGGATCTATTGGGTGGCTTGAAGCCCACCTCTAGGAATAATAAATTGAGCACGAAACCTTATCGGCCAAACTTTGTGGCAAGGCAATTTGATCTCACTCAGCACATACCATGACCTAATCGCAGTATTGTTTGTTCAACCCAACGCTGCATTCTTGATGCAGAATAGGTAAGGAAAATAGCTGATCACAATCTTGATAGACTTGCCCTATTTGACTGGCAGCCATTTCCCCCGAGAGCAAACGCTACGTCGCTTTTGACGATTGGTGGAACACGACCAAGAAGAAATTCTTCAAGTCTCCTCTAGATGTCTATTATGATCGGCTGGTCCTCTCAAAGAAGAAGAAAACCCAAAAAACCTCTAAACTGGGGATGAAAAAGGTCCATCTGAAAGCTGCTCCCTATAAATCGGTTATACCTGCTGCCTCAAGGTCTTCCGTCAGGCTACGACAAACGAAGAGAAAAGGTAAATTGTTTTCTACATATGTAGCGGCCAAATTGTTCTTGTGAATTTTCGACTAACATTTCTTATGCGTCTTTCAGCAACTCAATCCCCTCAACCATTTGTTGATTTGGAGACCCCTTCTAACAATGAATCCCCATCACCCAGGAAGTCTGTTCCTAAGCAACCTAGGCAAAATGGATGGGTTGTCATCCAAGATCATAGTGAGGAAAAATACCATAAAAAAAGTTCATGTTTTTGTTGAGGAAGAGGATGAAATCGAGCTATATCCCTTGTCTGGAAAAAATACCTTCGCATCGGCTATCTTTCAATATTTATGTTTTCTTTTTTCCCTTCAGGAACCACAACTAACAAGACACAGACGGCCGTATAAAGCGTTTGATGCCCCTCTTTATATTTTAGGGTCGCCCTCTTCGGCTCATGCTTCTACGCATCCGCAAGATCCATTATCGGCTATCCTTAAGGCCAAAAATTTTCCCTTCAAGGCAGCCGAAGATGTTTTATACTTATGTAGTCATAGATGTATACCCGTTCTCTTATGTTTGGTACTGTTTCCAAACCCTTTCCTTTATTCTGAACTTGTCCTTTCTATACAAAGGACGGCTAGAGATAATCCCTCGACTAAAACCAACCCAATTGATTACTTAGAAGAGCCAACCGAGATCATCCCTGAAGACGTGCTTTTGCAATATTTTGGCTCAATCGACATTGAACCTCTACCATCTTCGCCTGTTGGCATTCATCGAGAGCGAGTTGAGGAGTCTCTTTCTAGGGGGATCCCGACCAACAAAGAAGAGTTCCATGCTTTGAGGGCTTCTTTGTTTCGATTGTCAAAAGAAGTAAATGGTTCCCCAGTGTTGGCAACCTCCTATAATAACACGGTTTTAGCTCTAAATGACTTATTTGCTTTACACAAAATGGACAAAGATAGCCATTATGAGGCGGTCGCTGCTCTACAACACTTGGGGTTTCTTCGGCAAGAGAAGGACCACGTTCAGACTTCTTTCAATGAGGTGAATACAGAAAGGCAACAAAATGTCAGCTGAATGAATGACTTGCAGGAGCAGCTGTCAAAATTGCGATCCGATTTAGAGAGGATCTAGGCGAAGATAAAGACTATTACTCCGGCCATAAACACCTTGTAATCAACTATTAATGCCCAAGATTCCTCCCGTTCTTATTTGTTTCGGCAGGGCATTCATTTGGATAACAAGATCCGGGAACTTGGTAACCAACATGTGATTTGGGAATTGGATAAAAAATCGGGTAGTGAACGGCTGACCCAATTGGAGAATAAGTGGACTACGTGGAAAAATAGACATGCTCAAGCAACACCAACACTCCCTGCCAGTTTTTCCGAAGTAGTCTCCGAGTGAATTTATTCTTCAGTTATGACTACTCCTTTCCCAGTTGATCCAGTTTCTCAGTTGTCAGTCGACATCCTCATGGACTTGCATTTCGAAACCATCGATGCTTCTGTTATTCAAGAAGTATTGTTAGAAGCCGAATAATAGCCAGAGGACACTCTAGAGGACGACACTCAAGATGTTACCGAGACCCCATCAGTTGTAGTGGTTGTGCCTTTGTTGGATACAGAAAAGGGAGTCCCAGAAGGAGTATGAGCGGATGAGGTAGTAGCCGTTGGTGCGGCTGAATAAGACAAAGAGAATGTGGCTACCCAAGATTCCCAAACAACCTAGATTCGGCTAATCTTGACACCTTTGTAACTAATGATATAGCACAACCCCTAGCCGATGAAACACTAACCAACTTGGCTTCCTAATTTTATTGACCCCAAATCGAAGGGTCTATTTCTGTGACCAGACAGCCGGTCTGTGGCTGTTGTTTACTCCTACATACCCCAAATAGAAGGGTAACACTCTTTTAAGTATTTTCCATTTACGTTTCTGTCAAGCTCTTCATCATGCACATTTATTAGTCGATACGCGTTGCCAACAATTCATTGGCTTACTACGAAGGGTCCTTCCGAATTTGGCGACCATTTGTTGAATCTACGATCTTTCATTCCAAACGGTAAAATAGTTTTCCAAACCAAGTCTCATTCGACGAACCTATTAGGCTTAACATATTTGTTGTATGCTTTGGCTATTTCCATTTACTGACTTCGATTCTTTCTAGGGCTATCAATCGATCTTCTTTAGATGATCTAACTCTATTAGCATAGCTTGCTGATATTGTTCTAAGCTTAATGAATTTTGTTTGGCCACCCGTAATGACTTAACATTAATCTCCAAGGGCAACACTGCATCTTGGCCTTAGGTTAGCCGATAAGGTATTGTCCCAGTAGTTGTAGACTTAGAGTTTCTGATTGCCCAAATAACTTCATCTAAAGTGAGATGTCATATTGCTGGTTTATCCTCCATATTTTTACTGATTATGTCTACAATAAGCTTGTTGGCTGCCTCGGCTTGTCCATTCTCCTGTGCATAATAAGGCGAGGATGTGATCATATTGATCCCAAATTTCTTAGCAATGGCTGCCACCTTAGAACCAGTGAACACCATCCCTTGATCAGTTGTAATCGTCTCAGGAATGTCATATCTATACATGATCTGGTGTTGGTGTAACACCTCGTATTTTCGGGTAATGGTTTGAGCACATAAACGTAAGCAAGTAGACCCGGACTCCGAAAAGTTTATGTTGTACTTGCGTATACTAATAAGAAAATTAGTATATAAAATGATGCGATCCCGAAATAATTTTGGATTTAACAAATACGATGACATAAATTAATAATAATAATTTTATATCCCCAAAGAGGTTATAGACTAGTGTCCTATTACATAAATTATGACATTAAGTATAAGCAGATTTTATAAATCGTCGGGATTTAAGTGAATTGGGATCGAGAATTTAGTTGTGTGTATTATTAATTAATTGTGGGATTAATTACTTATAAGCGGAGGACCAAATTTGGTGGGATTCTACGTGTAACATTATCACCCTATCTAAGTGACTAAGCTCTATTAACATAACGGTGGCAGCTTCACTATTCACCCTTTTCTGTAATAAAGCTTCTTCATCTCTTAATTTCTTTACCATTTCTTCAAGTTCTTTCATCTCTTCAAGCTTATGTAGAAATCATCCACTGGAGAGGAAATTGTTATCCCTCTATCTAAAGGAGTGAAGCTCAGTTCTCGGTCGAAATTGGGGATTTCTGCATGTTTCTACTCGCGCAGAGGGGAAACGATCATGGTTTTATGAGCCTTGTTCTGGCGAAATTAGGACCCTTGAAACAATCTTGAACACTCGAAAATCAAAAAAGACTTTTAGTCTCAAAGAAGTTCTAACCAAATCGATTTTTAGGGTTTTCGATTCTGCTTGTCGGAATCTGGTGTCGGTGAAAGGTTTTCTGATGATTCTCATCACTGCGACTGACTGAGTTAAGGATTATTGTTCCCAAGTTTATATGAATTTTAGAACCTGATTCTTTCTAGTTCTAAGATGATTATTGAAAATACTACGTTGTTTGGGCATTATTGGGGTTGTCGATACAGAGTTGGAGGTTGCATGTGAAATTTTTGAATTGTTTTAGATATTGTAGGAGTAAAAAAGAGAATTAGGAGGGCTGGGTGTTATGCTAAATGCGTAGGTTTCGACACAGAAGAAGTATAGATTCTATGCGTACAAGGTGTTCGCTAGAATGTCTCAATGAAATATGTTATTAGTATATTGATTCGATTGAGATTTAAATCATTCATAGGGTGTGGATAATCATTCATAGACTTACAAGGACCCGTGGTAACTTAGATAATTTCTACAACAAGGTATGCAAGACTCTTTCTTTTGACATATTCTATGTACAAAACATAATCGGAATATTGTTCCATAAATTACTCTAATCTTAGTAGTTAAGAGGGATTATGCTATTGACTTCTATGCTAAAAAGTATGTTCGAATATGTTTCTAAATACTTATTGAGGCATACGAAAATATGATGATATTCATAATTGTTGTCAAAAGTACAAAGGTAATATGTCATCCGTAGAGATTGAAATATTGTATTATCATTCATGCATTTTTATTTGCATCGCATTCATATATTACCCTGGACTTCCAATGAGTTATATACTCTACTATATGTATGCATTATATCTATGTATGTGGAATGGGAAAAAAGAAAAGGATATGCATACCACCTGCAGCTGGTACAGACTGTCACAAAAGAGCCTGAAGAGGCTAATATGATGTGATACCCACAGAGGCAGTTATGGGAAAGAATATGCCCTTGTATGGCCAATATATATGTATACCGCATTTGCATAATGCATACATTCATTAACCATCATATGATATAATGCCCACAGAGGCTGTTATGGTACGAAAGATTACCCGATGAGGCTGAGGTATATTTATACTGCATTGTGCATAACATTTAGGCATATCCATTAGGGCCCTCAGACGCAATTATTGATGGTCAGTTGTTCATGTTTTAGATTATAATATATCTCTGCTATGTTATTTCTTATGTCTGACATACTCAGTACATCAGTCATATTGACGTCCCTTTTGCTGGGGGATGTTGTGTTTTATGCCTGCAGGTTCATATTAAGAGGGTAACGGGTCGTACTAGGAGGTTGCTGGTTTAACTGGTATAGGAACACTCTATTTATTTCAGAGTTGCAACATGATCGTGGTATGTTATACTCTTTAGAAGCTTGTAGATAGATGTCATGTGGATAGTTATCATGTATATCATTGACGACCTCGATATAATTTTATAAGTTGGGATTTCAGGTTGAAACTTCATGCAATTCTTCTCGGCTCAGTCTGTGGTTAATTATGATTAAGTGTGAAGTGCGTGGTTAGTGGTGCCCGACGGGTAGGGTCTGGGTACCCATCGCGGCCCTCCAGTTTGGATCGTGACAATTGGATAAGCTGAATGACATCTGTCTGATGAACCATCTTCATCGGTTGTGCCTCTACCCATTTAGTGAAGTAATCGGTAGCCACAATAATGAAATTATGTCCTTTAGCCAATTACGGGTAAATCTTGTTGATGAGGTCTATAGCCCATCCTCTGAAAGGCTAGGGCTTCACGATCAGGTGCAACAACTCGACTGGTACCCGTTGGATTGTTCCATGTCTCTGACATTCTTCACACCTTTTGCGTATTGAAAGCAATCAGCCGTGGTGGTAAGACAATAATAGTCATGGCGATAAATCAACCATTTCATCGTTGGCATGACTCTATGTGATCCACAAATTCCTTCATGAACTTCTCCCATGAATCTTAAGGCTTCTGCCTTATTAATGCACTTGAGTAGCACTCCACTTATGCTCACTTGTTAAAAATCATCATAAATGAGCACATACTTCAAGACTCTCCTCTTAAGCTTAAGGTCCTTGCAAGTGGAATGATCTTTTAAGTAGACAATTAATACCTGCTTCCACGAGTCGATCTGGTCCATGGCTAGCACTTCGGTTGGCAGCTCATCGTACTCTAGAGTGAGTAGAGATCCTAAAGCCAGAAATTTCTTGTGCTAAGTCGTTAGCCTCAACATTCATGCCCATGGGAACACAAGTTAACATAGATGATGCGAACTCATTAAGTAACCTGCTAGCCGTTCTGTAATGGGCCAACAAATTTGAGTCTTTGCAGTCATATTCCCCAGTCAGCTAATTGATAATCAGCTGAGATTCTCCATGAATCTTGATGCATTTCGCCTTCAGAGAGACTAGGAGTTTGAGTCCCATGATGAGATCATCGTATTCAGCTTGGTTATTTGTCAATTCAGAATCTAACTGATAAGAGAACCTCCACGTTTTATCTCTAGGATTGGTTATCTTTATTCTGGCTCCGACTCCTTTCTGGGTTCTTGACCCATCAAAAGTTAGTGTCCAAGGGACGGCGTCCATACACACAGCGCATGGGTCCTCTACATCTACATAAGGGTGGTCTGCCAAGAAATCAGCTAACGCTTGACCTTTGACAGCCCTGAGTGGCATGTACTCTAGAGAAAACACAGTGAGCTTGATTTCCCATTTCATTAGTCATCCTTGCAAAACAGGTCTATTCAATAAGTACTGGAAGATGTCAATCTTGCACAAAATGTGAACCACAGGTGGCATTAAATAATGTTCAAGTTTTGTACAAGCATATAATAAGGACAAACAAAGCTTCTCTACAGGGGTATATCTAGTTTCAGCCTCATTGAGCATTTGGCTAAGGTAGTAAACTGCCCTTTTGATTCCATCATCGGTATCCTATGCTAACGGGCAACCGATAGACAAATCTGCAGTCGAGATGTACAACTTCAATGATTTCCCTAGCATGTGAGGCACTATCACAGGAGGAGTTGCTATGGCCTTTTAAATTTGGTCAAATGCCTCTTGCTATTCCGGGCCCCATAACTCTTCTGACCCTTTAAGCCTAAGCAAAGGTGAGAAAACCTTTATTTTGCCAGCTGAATTAGATATGAACCTCCTTAGAAAGTTGATCTTCCCTAACAAGCTTTGTAACTCCTTCTTTGTTCTGGGTGGTGCAGAATCCATTACTGCCCGGAATTTATTATAATCTATCTCAATACCTTTCTTATGTACCATGAAACCAAGGAAGTTACCAGCCGATACTCTGAACATGCACTTGACTAGATTCATTTTAAGATTATGAATCATCATTCTTTTTATTGCTTGTTCAATATCGACTAAATGATCTTTGAAGTCCTTAGACCTCACCACCACATCATTGATGTAGACCTCCGCAGTTTTGCCCATCAAATCATGGAATATGGTGTTCATTTCCCTCTGATAAGTAGCACAAGCATTTTTCAGAACAAATGACATAACTACCTATTCGTAAATGCCCATGCTCCTGGACACCTAAAAGCAGTCTTGTAAATATCCTCATCGACTACTGCTATCTGATTATAGCTGGAGTATCTATGCATGAATGTTAGCACACCATTAGCAGCTACCGAATTGACTAGCATATCGGTTATAGACATGACATATTCATCTTTGGGAGTGGCTAGATTTAGGTTTCTGTAATCAATACATACCCGAACCTCGCCATTCTTCTTCTTGACTGGCACAATGTTTGCCAACCATTCCACATACCTAGCCATTAGGATGAACCCGACCTTCAGCTGTTATTCAATCTCAGCTTTAATTTGAGGCATTAACTGAGGATGATATCTTATTGGCGATTGTTTATGAGGTGTGAAACCCTCCTTAATTGGCAATCTATGCTTTACCATAGTGTGTGCCACCCCAGACATCTCATGATAATCTCATGAAAAACAGTCTTTATACTACAGTAGAAGAGTCGTTATGCTTTATTTTTCCTCCTCTTTCAGCAAACCACTAATTTGTGTTAGCTGAGGGACTTCCTCAGTACCTAAGTTGATATCTTCCAAGGGATCTTGAGACTCAAAACTAGGGATAGCTTTCTTATAGGCGATTCAAGTTCCATCGGCAACTCGATGTCATCAGCTGCCAGTATTGGTTCTTCGTTGTGGCCCTCTACCTATGATGCCTTGGCTATCCTAGATTTAGAACTTAGAGCGGTTAGCCAATTCCACAGATCACGTGTGATTTGGTCTCCTCAACCATTTAACTCTTCTAAGGTAAGTCGTGGTTCAACTAATTATTTTATTTCAAAACCTCATGGAGTAAGATTGCAGCATTCCCAAGATCCTTCTTCATATTGCTCCGCGACAGCTATGGGAGCCACATAGGGTGAATAGACATCCTCTAAGTTCTTACCCCTTTCTTGAAATGGGTTATCATTGGCTGGGATGATTTCTATCTTGGCTCCTTTCCAAAAAATAAACTTTGGATGCATGATAGAAGGAAGGCATTGGCTGGTGTGAAACCAATCTCTGCCCAATAGGATGGTGTAGGATGGCTTTCCATCTATTACAAAGAAGGCAGATCTGACCGTCGTAGGACCTACAATGATCTCTGCAACTAATATCCCCAAAGCTTTAGGGGTCTTTCCCATAAAGCTAACCATTTTCATGTTAGTTGGGATGAGATCCTCCCTGGTTTTGTTGAGGTCATTCAAAGTATGTAGCGGATCACATTCAGCATAGCCCCATTGTCGACGAACACTCGGCTGATATCTTTGCCGTTAATGCAAGCCTTAACATAGAGGGGTTTGATGTGTTTAACCTTCTCTTCCGTAGGTGCACCAAATATAGCGCTCAAAGCATCCCTAGATGTGGTATAGGCTATAGTCACCCATTCGGTGTCCTCCATACACACATCACCTTCTAGGCTTTTTAGCGGAGAGCGGTCGGCCCACAACTCACATGGAATCAGGCTGACCATTTTAATAGCTGCCCAAATCTCATCGACCAAATCATGCTTAAACAAATCAAGGATGGAGTCTCCCACCTCATACAATTTGGTTGATAAGAAGTTAATATCTTCCATCTCCTAGAGACATATATGAACCGACTGAGGTTCTAGTGCTTGGATCCTCTGCACGGTCTGTGGAACCGTCTCGACTAGGGATTCCTTCATGATAGTAGTCTCCCGTTGAGGTTCCTCTATCGGGTTGTCATCAGGCTGTATATTTAGCTCTAGTTGGTCTAAAGCTTCTTCTTCATGCAACAATATTTCTGAAGAGGTTGAACCGAATGCCCGTTCGATAGCCTCAACTACGGCAGACTCAGGAATTTCCTGCTTTTCAGCCGCCTTAGCACTGGATATCATGTGCAACGTTTGCTTCATCTTGTGCAAGGCTTTAGCAAGCTGCATCCTTCTTTTCTGAGTCCTGGATATGACACTCGGTGGTGCCTCTTTCTTCCCAAAATCCTAATTGACGAACCACTTCCCTTCTTCTATATTGGCGGTTGGCTTAATCATCCTCTGGGTTTCTGTTGACCTTCATCCCTCACTATGATACGCAAGGAAGAAAAACCTTATTTTACATTGAATTCAACCACTCTCTGTTTAGTTATGGGGAGTGATTCCTCATCTATCTGGGGCACACTCGCCTTCTCATCGATCAGAAGATGCTTCTCAAGCCTACGCTGGGTCCGCAGTGTCCCTTTGAATTTCGTTTGTTTGTGAGGTTCCCAAGAAATGTGCTCTGGTTTATAAGGGCAACCACGAAATTTGCTTCCAGCTGGCTACCTGTCCGGGTCCTCATATATGTAACGTAAGATGCCTAGCTAATCAAACACAGAGGTCCTTGTGGTCTCCTTCTTACCAGTGAGCTTCTTTGGGACCCATATAGTTTTCATCAGTTGTTTTCCCTTGACATCCTTTGATTGATATGGCTTATCAAAGGATGCCATATATATTGGTACTACGGGAAAGGGGTCAGTATCAACAGACATTTCAGTTATGCTTTTATCGGCTAACTTGAACCTTCCATCTTTGATACCCTTTTGAATTGCCTTCCTGAAGACCACACAATTAGAAGTAGTGTGGCTATATGAGTTGTGCCATTTACAGTACTTCTTATCCTTGAGCTCTTCGGCAGGCGGAATCCTATGACCATCAAGTAGTCGAATCTGTTTATTTTTAAGTAGATGATCAAAGATCCGATCTGCCTTTGTAATGTCAAACGAGTAACCGACCCTGTCATCGGTTGAACTCGTCTTCTTTCCTTTCATAGTTTTCAAGGCTGGGCAAGAATAAACCTTACCCTTGCCCTTGACAATTTTGGCTACCATTGCGTTTGTCGTATAATCGGCAGACTCTGACTCAGACTCATCTGCCTCAATAATGAATATCAATGGGAGCCTCAGTTTCGGCTAGCTCTTTTTTCTCCTTCTCTTGAATATACTGCTCTATTTGGCTATCCTTCTCGGCTAACTGGCTTAAGTTAGAGCAGGATTGTCCTACTAATTTCTTTTTGAGCTGAGGATGTATATTGTTGATTATCATATGGGCACATCCGATTCAGGGAAGTGTACAATGCATTTCCCAACCCTCCTTCTGTATCTCTCGATATAATCGGTAGCCGACTCATAGACATATTGCTTGAGATTCATCAATTCAGTTACAGTTACCTGAGGTTGGGGCCAATACAATCTATCATGGAAACAACGCTCCGTGTCAGCCCAGCTCTGTACGGAGTCGGGGGTCAAGAATGAGTACCAGACAAATGTTGTTTTGGTTAGAGATATGGGGAACAACTGCATCTTGTGATACTCATTCTGGCCAACCTTGCTATACTGGGTGGTAAATATGCTGATATGCTCAATGGTAGATTTGTCATCGTCACCCGAGAAGGTGGCGAAATCAGGAATTTTGAAGCCTCTTGGCAATGGTGTTATCTGATCTACCCAATTGGAGTAGGGCTTCCTGTAAATAGTACTATCCAAGGGTTTAAGTTGGATGCCAAAGTACCTCTTTATGGTATTCGCGATAGTTTTAGGGTTTATCAGCTGTGAAGTCCCCTGCCGATTCTCAGTTGGAACCAACTGGTAGGCGAATGGAACTTGAGGCCTTCATTCTGTACCTTGAGCATGGTTTTGAAAGTTATAGGTATTATACTGGTCATTATTAATAGGTGGGGTATATCTCCATTGCTTCTATTGGGCATAGCCACCAAAGCCTACAACCTGAACTCCTAGAACAACTGACGGAGCCTGCGGATAAAGTGAAATAGTGTTCCATGTCTGCTCTCCCAGGACATCAATCATTATTGGAAAGTTTGTGCTTCCTGGATGGTATGGATTGGGCACTGGATGTGACTGCTGGAATGGTGTCCCGCTGTAAACAGCATCACCAGATAGCCGAGCAGGGTTATAGCCAGGGACACCGGCGACCAATTCGGCTGGCCAACATTGGTCGTCTGTACCGTAGGGTTTGTTTGCATGAGCGTACGACATAACGGGTGGTCACCTAAGGTGTTCAGATTCCTGAACTGGTCACCGAGCTATATTTATCTACCCATATTGCAGACTCGATTGGTCGAGTGGCAGAGATTTCCCCTCCAGCATTTGGTGGAAACCATACAGTAGACTGGTTACTAAGTGACTGGGCTTCTGCTCCTATATGTGTTATTGGTTGTACCTGCTGATACACATTCGACTGAGGAACAACACCTGGAGTCTCAGTTGCATGTTATTCAACGCCACTCGTCAGAGGGATGGCAGAACTAGCCGAACATTCTCCTAGATGTAGTCGATTGGCTTCCAGTTTTCTCGCCCGCTGAACCTCATTATGCACCATTGGCTTGACAATGTCAACCAACTGTTTGGAAACCTAATATATAATGTCGTCGATGCCTAAGTCAATATGTTGTCTAATGAACGATGTGGTCATGACAGTTGGACCTTCAGGTTGGCTAAGTTCACCCACAAATTGGGTTGATGGAGGAAGTGGAGGGGTATCAACCGATGTAGGCGTACCCGAGGAAAGTGGTGGCTCATTGTTTCTTCAGGGAAGATTCTGTTTAGGATATGGACTGGACTCTGGGTTCATTTTCTTACCAGACCTTAGGCGCATACGTCAAGTGTGATCCTGACCTAGAGAAACTTCGCTATGGAGTCATTTATGGTCCCACTAGGAGTGTCAAATTTGTTCCCTTCCGAAATGTTTGTCGCCTATCGGCTAACAAAATCGGATGACAAATTGATTCCTTAACTAAGCGATTTATGCTAAACACGGAACTCTAACTTTCAGCAATGAGTTCCCCAACTACTTCAGAAAGAGTTAGGATAGTGATTGAGTAAAGTAAGTGGTAAGAAATATAAATACAGCTAGAGTGCAATAAAAGCGATAAAGACAAAATGAAGATATATAAAATCAGTTGTTTGATTGATTGGGTGTTCTTATTCTATACAAACGATTCAATATTTATAGTACAAGAACAATAAAATGTGATTCCCTATGTTAGCCACTAAATTCACTAGCCAACTGTGAAGAGGTGGTGTCTATTTTTGCTCCTTGTGCGATTAGTGGCACTTCCTTATAGTTGTTGCTAGTTGTTACCGTTTCTTGGGGTCTAGAAGATTCTTTGACTTGGTCTTCGAGGCGTCCAAATATGTATGGGTTTCAGCCGTCCTCGGAATTGTGACTCGGTCAGGCTACTGTAATAGTTGATGAAGCTTTTCTAGCCGAGGGCTAGGACTAATAGATTCGGCTACGAGTCAGTTCAGTTATTGACTTAGAATTCTGTTGTCTGCTCATTTTGAGGTTTTCACCTTCGACTGTCACTTGATTCGGCTAAACACTTAAAAATATTTTTTGAGTGTTAACAACTTTTTATTCAATATTATTCTTATATGCTCAAGGGATCCCTTAGTCTCTTCGAAAACATATGATTATAGGAAATGAAAGTGGATTATTACTTTCAATTTCCTCACAATAACACCACTTATAAACTTGAAAAGTCTACTCGCATCGATGCTTATACTAAATTATTAAAAATAAACATAAATTATATTCAAATAACTTAGAGAAAAAGAGAATTAAAGATAAGACAGTCGGGAAAAGTAAAACGAAGGAGACCAACAAGTAAATTTCTGGGTGGAGTGTAAGACAACCAGCACTGGTTAGGGCTGCTGAGGTTGTATTAGAGACCGTATTGAATACTTTCGTTTGACAATCTTTATTAATAATGTGAGTTTATATTTCACATACCGATAGTGTAAGAAGTTATATGATACATAGAATAATAACTATAATCAAGTAGATTTTGCTGATAGTGTGATTTGTTTTGTTAATGTACTAAATTGCACCCAAATATTTTAAAAATCAGTGATCTTAAACTTTTGATTTCAGCTTGTCCATGGCATGTTGTTGGGCGATCTCCACGTTGCTCACGCAAGTCTACATATCGTTCACAAGTAATATAGTTTGTAATACCGAGTTTATCGTCCACAGAGACTGGTTTCTAAGTACCGTTCATTTATTTTATGTTATTTATTTGGAAATCGATAATTGAGTTGAGTTTTTGTTTAACTACTAGAATAATTGCAAGAATTAACTAAATTATTTAAGTTGTAATCACTTATGAAGGAATTAGGCTTCCAAAATCCTCGACTATCCACTTTATTCAATCATTAATGCGACTAGTATGACTCCTTCTTCTACGTTAAGATAACGATTAACTAAACTGTCTTATATTCCGATTAGGATATATAATCGCTCAACCTCAGTGCAGAACCCTTCTATATTTCTATGATAGGATTTACCACATAGGAGGATTACGAACAGTAACATATAATGCTACACAAGTATCGGGATACTTTCGTCCGCGATTTTAACCTATGTCTATTCAATTACAGCATATCAAAATCTCTCCTCTCGGTTCTTTATTCGAAATCATATAGATTATGATAATTAGTGATCAATTAATTATCAAGCATTCATACAAATTATTGAATAAATCTTAGTCAAGTGAAGAAGAAATCATACTACTGCATTAATTCATGAATAAGAGTTTCAAGCGATTCAAAAGGAAAGCCCTAATAAAGTGGTTAGCTCCTCCATAGACATGCTAAGAACTAATACACATACCAACATAAACTGAATTTCAAAGAAAAGAAAGAAAAATTACGTAGAACTAAGTCTCCAATTGTAGCATCAAATCTGCCCTGAGTTGTGTTGTGTGATGGAATGTCCAATTCACTCAACTAGACTAATCCCTAGGGCTTAAGTATATTGCAAATTTCGTGCCCTATGTACCCTTCTGCCCTTGGCCAATTCTACTTCGGATTTGGAAAATTCCGTATCGGCCGCATGATTCTGCGAGAATGGCAGCGATGTCGAAAGTCTTCGACCTCTCGATAAATATGGCACCGCTGTCCATGCGGCCGGCCGCTTTGCTTCTTCGTCAATTTCGATTTTCAACCTTTTTTTGCCTCGGGACCCTCATTTTCTGCTCATTTTTTGCTCCTTTTCGTCATTTTGCTTTTTTGAACCGCTGTGACTCAAAAGAAAGAAAAAAGAACCTAATACTATACTAAACACAACAAAAACAAGTAAAATACTAACAAAAAATGACTCAAAAACGTATACAAAATACGCCTAACAAACCCCCAAACTTAAACTTTGCTCGCCCTCGAGTAAAGCAGAAAACAAAAACAGAGAAACAAAATCAAAAAGACTCAAAGACTCAAATCAAGCAGCTACACAATGTTACTTAGAAAAGCATGAACGTTAGTGGGATAATATGTTGGAACATATGTAGCATGAATATATAGCAATCTAGAATTTCAATCCAGATATTTCGCAAATTCATTTCAATCACACTCAATGGAAATATGAACACTAACCCATGCATATCAATTTTATTTAGTTCTATGGGTCTGTTTACTTGTTATTCTCCACTAATCATAGACATGCATTCTAGAGATCTTCAGGACTTTTCAGGGTTGTAATGTAGGCTTAGGCAGGGGTAGGTAAGAGTAGACATTTAGGCTTAAATTACGTACCATAAGCGTTTTTCTCATTCAACCATTTCGACCTTCTTTTTAGTATTCTTTTTTAGTTCATACCTATCGTTCCTCTCTTCTCTTTTTGAGAGCATGAAACACATCCACATAGGCACCCCAAAACTTAAGCTTTTATATTTTTCATTGGGGTGCATCAAATTTTCACTCTCTTTTGGTATTTCTTTTTCACACTTCTTCATCCCAATTTTTCAATTACTACTTATGACACACAAGAAAATCATAGGGTGTCAAAGAAATAATTTATTTTAGGCTCAACGGGGCTGACTAGGGATACAATTTTTTTTGCAAGGTAGGTAATGAAAGGTAAGAAGGGCTAACAAAGAAATATCTGATTCATATCCCTAAACATGTACATCCTAACTATTTCGCCTCAAATAACAAGCAAACAGACTTTATAGACATTTTTAAATTGACAACGCATCAACTAAGCACAAATATACCAAATAATTAGATTTTCATGAATTTTGGCATATCTAACTTGAGCACATAGATTTTAGCTTCTAATTCCATTACATTATCCCACTTAGTTCACTAGGCGTTTTCAGCAACTACATCATGCATGATCATAATTTTTTTTGGACTTATATAGACACAATAAAAGACAAAAAAAAAACTCAATCACAAAGACTCAAAAACATAAGTACCCCCCCCCCCCCAAACTTAAATGACACATTGTCTCAAATGTGTAACAACTCAAAAATAATAAAGGGACGACTTACAGACAATAGCGGTTCAAAATGGTGGTGGTGGCGGCGGATACTGCATTGACCACTGATCGATCCTGGTGCTCAAATCATCGACGCGCTGGCTCAGGTCCTGATGCCCTTGCATCATCTGTTGCTAATTTAAGAGTATCTGTTCATGGTTTCGCAACATCTGTTGTTGGTTTAAGATCAACTGCTCCATCATTGACATTGGAGGCTCCAAGGACAGTGGAGGCTGGTGTTTCTGAAATCGTGCCCCGGCATAGCAGTTCTGCATGACGGCACCGTGGTGCCTAAAGTACTGTGGCCTCTCTGAACATTCGGCACCGCGGTCCTGCAGAATAGCACCGCGGTGCTGACTTGATTCCATGTTTTCCATCCTTTTCTTCGTGCTTAGTCTCCGATTCCTTCACCTGGCATCACATCACAACAACAATACCAAAAAGTGAGATTGTTCTATTTAAACTAAATTGCATAATTTAAACATTGAGTTACCTCCCAAGTAGCGCTATCTTTAACGTCTTTTAACCGGACGTAGGTTCCTTATCAAATCATTGGGGTAAATTAACCCCACAACCTATCCACTTCAAAATCATTTTGCTCTTCCGCACTCTATTTTTCTTTTTCTTTTCATTGGATTCAGTAGGACTTACCTGTTTGTCAGCTTTCATGTCATGAAATTTTGTTGCAGCTTTCAAACTAGCCTGTGGGTTCACAGTTGTAGGAATGATCTCCCTATTTTTGTTATGTGCTTGTTGAACTGCTGGGTCAGTTGTGCTTACTGTGAAGCACTTGTTGCTGGCCAGGGACTCAATGGTGGGTTTGAACACCTTGAATATCATCTCTTCTTCCTGAACCCTGAGTCTCAACTCTCCCTGCTCCACATCAATTAGAGCTCTGTCCGTTGCAAGGAATGGTCTCCCCAAAATGATGGGTATTTCATCATCTTCCTCCATGTCAAGAATGAGGAAGTCTGATGGGAAGAAGAACTTTCCAACCTTGACAAGCACATCTTCCACTATGCTTCTGGGGTGCACCGCTGTTCGGTCAGCCAGTTGTAGATTAACTGTGGTTGGTTTGGCTTCCCCCAAACTCAATCTCTTGAACACAGACAGAGACATGAGATTGATACTAGCCCCTAAGTCGCAAAGTGGCCAGTTGCATGTTACTTTGCCAATAGTGCAGGGCAGGGTGAAGCTTCCTGGATCTTTCAACTTAGGAGGCAATTTTTTTTGTAGGATGGCGTTGCACTCCTATGTCAACGCTACTGTCTCATAATCCACCAACTTTCTCTTCTTCCCAAGTATCTCCTTCATGAATTTGAAGTAAGCGGGCATCTGTTCTAACGCCTCAATGAAGGGGATGTTGATGTGAAGCTTCTTAAATACCTCCAAGAACTTGGAGAAATGCTTGTCTATGACCTTCTTTTGGAGCCTCTGAGTGTAAGGGATTCTATCAGTGTATTCCCGCAAAGGTGCTGGTGGAGCTTTCTCAACTGTAGGGTGGTCCTCAGTGACCCCCTCATTTCCTTCCTCAACTACTTTCTCACCTTCTTTCTCATGAACACTGCGGGTTGGGGAGCAACCTGCTCCAACTGCTTTCCACTCCTTAACAACACTGCCTGACACTGATATCTTGGATTAACCTCTATATTTCTTGGGAGAGTACCCTGCGGCCTGTTGGTTACCATCTTCGTCAGTTGCCCAACCTGCATTTCTAGGTTCCTCAGAGATGACCTGGTTTCAGACATGAACTGATTCTGTGAATTTGTGAGTGTAAGCAATGCAACCCTCAGCTCATCAGTCTTCTCCTGTTGTGTTGGTGGTCTAAACTTCTGGGATGAGGTAGCCTAATTTTGTGTTTGCTGGTTCTGGTAATTACCCTGATATGGTTGCTTCTGGGCCTGATCACTCCTCTACGAAAAGTTAGGGTGATTCCTCCACCCTGGATTGTATGTGTTGGAATTATAAGGCCGCTGAAAGTTCCCAACTGTCTGAACCTGCTCCATTGACACATTATTGGGGTCCACTGCTGTGCATCTGTCAAAGGAATGCGGTCCACCACAAATCTCATAATTTACCGACATATGGACTGCATTCACAGACATAGTGTTCTGCTGCAGTTGCTTCGTCAGAAAGGCCACCTGAGCATTCAGGGCAGTGATGACATCTAATCATGTATGCCCATAGTCTTCCTGCTATTCACTGACCTATCATCTGCCCGTTGATGATAGTTGGCAGCCATGTCTTCCAGTAGCTCATTTGCCTCATTGACACTTTTTCTCATGAACGCTCCCCCTGCTGCAGCATCAATGATGGTACGAGTAGTACCACTCAACCCATTATAAAAATGTGGACCAGCATCCGCTTCTCTATGCCGTGATGTGGGCATTTCCTTTGCAGATCCTTAAATCGCTCTCACGCATCATAGAGCGACTCACCATCCACCTGGTAATAATTGTTCAACTCTCCCCTTAACTTTGCCGCTTTTGAAGGAAGGAAGAGCTTTGCAAGAAACTTTTGGGCTAGGTCCTGCCAGGTGGTGACGGAGTTGACAGGCAGTGAGTTCAACCAGCTCTTGGATCTGTCCTTAAGTGAGAACGGGAAGAGTCTCAGTCTAATGGCATCATTAGTAACGCCATTGTACTTGAAAGTGGCACACAACTCCAAAATGGCAATGTGCATGTGGGGGTCTTCAGATGGCAATCCCCAGTATCGCGTGTTACGGACCATGCTCAGGATGGCTGACTTGATCTCAAAGTTGTTTGCTCTATTCTTTGGGAGCACGATGCGTGTCGTGCACGATGGCAGTGGCGTAACATAATCTCCCAAGCTTCTTTCTGCTGGGACCGGTATTGACTCATCTACATGTTCAGGGACCTCGTTATTTGCCCCATTCTGATTCGGTGGTTGGTTTTCCATGGTCACTGAATCAGCTATCCTTTTATTTCGCATGTTTTGCTTGCACGTTTTCTCAATCTCAGGGTTGAAGGGAACAAGTGTATCTGCTCCTCTCCTTCTTCGCATGCACTAAATCCCTGAAATAGACCAATATCAACAAACAAATCAAGGCAACAGGGTTCTAACAGTAAAAATAAAAATAAAAATAAAGCCAAAGTAGAAATAAAAATAGATGGTTCAATATTAGGAGTACGCTAGTCCCCGACAATGGCACCAAAAACTTGTTGGGCGATCTCCACGTTGCTCACGCAAGTGTACGTATCGTTCAAAAGTAATATAGTCTGTAAGACCGAGTTTATCTTCCACAGAGACTGGTTTATAAGTACCGTTCATCTATTTTATGTTATCTATTTGGCAATCGATAATTAAGTTGAGTTTTTGTTTAACTACTAGAATAATTGCAAGAATTAACTAAACTATTTAAGTTGTAATCAGTTATGAAAGAATTAGGGCTTCCAAAATCCTCGACTATCCACTCAATTCAATCCTTAATGCGACTAGTATGACTCATTCTTCTACGTTAAGATAACGGTTAACTAGACTGTCTTATATTCCGGTTAGGATATATAATCGCTCAACCTCAGTGCAGAACCCTTCTATATTTCTATGATAGGATTTACCACATAGGAGGATTACGAACAGTAACATATAATGCTACACATGTATCGGGGTACTTTCGTCCGCGATTTTAACCTATGTCTATTCAATTACAGCATATCAAAATCTCTCCTCTCGATTCTTTATTCGAAATCATATAGATTATGATAATTAGTGATCAATTAATTATCAAGCATTCATACCAATTATTGAATAAATCTTAGTCAAGTGAAGAAGAAATCAAATTACTGCATTAATTCATGAATAAGAGTTTCAAGCGATTCAAAAGGAAAGCCCTAATAAAATGTTTAGCTCCTAGCCATAGACATGCTAAGAACTAATACAAATACCAACATAAACTGAATTTCAAAGAAAAGAAAGAAAAATTACGTATAACTAAGTCTCCAATTGTAGCCTCAAATCTGCCCTGAGTTGTGTTGTGTGATGGAATGTCCAACTCACTCAACTAGACTAATCCCTAGGGCTTAAGTATGTTGCAAATTTCGTGCCCTATGGACCCTTCTGCCCTTGGCCAATTCTACTTCGGATTTGGAAAATTCCGTGTCGACCATGATTCTGCGAGAATGGCACATGGTCCGAAAGTCCCGCACCTCTCAAGAATATGGCACCGCGGTGCTGCTTTTCCTTCGTCCGAATTTCCAGTTTTCAACATTTTTTTGCCTCGGGACCCTCATTTTCTGCCCATTTTTCGCTCTTTTTCGCCATTTTGCCATTTTGAACCGCTGTGACCCATAAGAAAGAAAAACGAACCTAATATTATACTAAACACAACAAAAACAAATAAAATACTAACTAAAAATGACTCAAAAAACTTATACAAAATACGCCTAACACATGTCTTCAGAGACGTCTTTGGGCCTGTGCCAACTGTGATGTAGCACAAGGCCTAAAGATTTTAGGAGCCCAAAATATATACCAGCCCTCTTAATATACCAGCCCAAAATATACCAGCCCAAAAATATACTAGCCCAAAAATCGTATATTTACTTATATTGAGGGTCCACTTTTATGAATTAGAACAGGGCTCCCAAAATATTTGAGACGACCCTGCATGTCTTTAATGTAAGATTGTATTAATCTTTCTTGGGGAGCCTTTCTCATTAATACAAAATATATATATATGTGTACAATGTGGAATCCCTATAAAACAGGAATCCTAGTTCTACCATAATTACATAACCCTAAATATGATAAATACAATAGTGGTACACACATGCTAATACACCCACTCAGTTGGAGCGGGGAGAGGCCAGATGCTAAGACTGGATCTAAAGTCCAGGAATAAAAGAAATAAGGTTTAAGTTTTGGCCTATGATATCATGTAAGATTGTATTAATCTCCCTTGGGGAGCCTTTCTCATTAATACAAAATATATATAGGTGTACAATGTGGAATACATATACAACAGGAATCCTAGTTCTACCATAATTACATAAACTTAATATGGTAAATACAGTAGTGGTACACACTGTAAGATTGTATTAATCTCCCTTTGGAGTCTTTCTCATTAATACAAAATATATATAGGTGTACAATGTGGAATCCATATACAACAGGGATCCTAGTTCTATCATAATTACATAACCCTAAATATGGTAAATACAATAATGGTACACACGTGCTAATATTTAAGATAAAAAATAAAAGTTAATGAACATAAAATTTTGCCGATAAGGGAATCAGAAGTTGAAAATCATTAACTTTCAAGACCATTATTTTAAATCAGCCCCAAGGACGTGAATATACGGAACAAACCTGTTAAATAATTTTAGTCACTCTTTGTGATGCTAATGTTAGAAATTTATAAATATGGAATAAAGTTTATCCAATATATGACTCGAACAATTGGAGCCTCTCATGTCGGAAATGTAGTTTCCACACACGTGCACACGTTGTACCAAGAATCGTAAATTTCCTTACTGAAAGAGATATTGATACATAAGTAAAATGTTTGAGACATAGATTGATGGACGGTCGTTGGCCAAATGACGAGTGTTTCACGTTGGTAAATGAAGGAAAAAGTGTGTATAGTGTAAAGATTGGAACGGGTCGGAAAGGGCCGCGGAGCCGAGAAGGGCTGCGGTGCCACCTTAATCTTCAGAGGGGAGCCACGGCACTAATTCCGGCCCAAGTTACTAGAGCCGCAACGCTAATTTGGTTTCGCCTGGCAGTAAGTCTGAAACGGAAATTTTGATGTTTGGAGACTTTTGGGCTGCCCTCAATGACATTCACTCCAGCATTATTCAGCCATTACTTGGCTGATGAATGGTTTCCATTACTTGGGTAATTCATTGTCATTACATGGGTGATTCAATGTCATTTCTTGACATTTAAATAGACGCAAAATCTTACACTATAAATTGAGGCCTTTGGCTCAATTGTTAGACACTTGCAACACTTGTGTTTTCAGAAAATCTTCTTCCTCTCTAGTATATTTCAATAATCAAAGTTCTTCAAGAGAAACACTTGAGTTTCCTTTGCTCAAGTGTTAGTAGTTGTTTTATCTTGGGAGACTATTGTCTAGAAACGTAAAAAGATATATACGGGGCAATCTTGTCTTAAAGACAATCATCACTCGACACAACAATAATCCAGATAAAGTGTTCGTTCTTATTTCCCGTTGTTTGTTAAGATTATTTTGTTGTAATTTTTTGTTCTTCACTTTTGCTAGTTCTTGTATTAGATGTTTACTATTTTCCGTATGTTGTATTCATTTTTATTAACAATGTTAAGACAAGATTTGTATTAGTACTTAGTAAAAATGACTAGACAAGAACACTTTAGTTCTAAATCAGCTGTTGCTACTCAAGGAAATACTTTTGCCTATCCCTCTGCTGCTGCTGCTGCTCAACAAGGCAATTCTTCTGCCTTCCCCACTTCTGCCCAAGGAACAATTACTGGTTTTCCTGCTACTCAAGGGAATTTCAGAATTCCTCCACCTACCGGATTTCACCATGAACGTCCTGAAAAGTTCATGAGAATTGATTTCAAAAGATGGCAACAAAAGATGTTGTTCTTCCTAACTGTGATGGGAGTGGCACAGAAGACCCTCATAAACCAGGAGTTGGTGTGGACCCTCAGCCTAGTGATACAGCTAAAGGGGGCTAAGATTTCCAGGCTCGCCTGGAAATAACTCTTGATGCATGGAGTCATAATGATTTCATGTGTAAGAACTACATCCTGAACTACTTGTTAGACCCACTCTATACGGTATATTTCACCGTAGGCTCCGCCAAAGAGTTATGGATAAGCTTCAGAAGAAGTACAACGCACAAGATACAGGTACAAAGAAATTCATCATTGGGAAATTCTTGAAATTTCAAATGGTGGATAGCAAGACAGTGATGTCTCAAGTCCAGGAATTCAAAATATTCTACATCGCCTGGATTTGGAGGGTATAAAACCAAATGAACAAATTTTGGTGGCATCACTGATTGAGAAGTTGCCTCCCTCGTAGAGTAAGTTTATGAGTTACTTAAAACTCAAGACAAAGGAGATGACCTTTGAAGAGCTAATTATCGAACTCCAAATTCAGGAAGATAATAAGAAGTCCTTGCCTAAGGGAAAGTAATCCGTTGAGGCCAAGACAAATCTGGTGGATGCCAAAAGGAACCCAAGCAAGAAGCGCAAGTTCAGAAAAGATGGCAAGACCCAGTCAGTGGTGAAGTTCAAGGGAAACTGTCACCACTATGGCAAAGCTGGTCACATGATCAAGGACTGTCGGAAGCTCCAGATGGAGCAGCGTCAGAAGGTCAAGGCAAAAGACAACGTCGTCGAGGAAACACTTCTTGACTATATGACTGAGGAGTTCTCCGCGGTGGTGCTAAAAGCAAACCTTGTAGAGAATCCCAAGCAATGGTGGATGGACACGGGTGCTACCTGCACATCTGTTCTGATAGAGATGCCTTCTCCACGTATACACCAGTTACAAATAAGAAGTTGTTCATGGGTAACAATACTTCCTCTAACGTGCCGGAGGTAGGAAAGGTGGTCCTGAAGATGACTTCTGGCAAGGAGCTCACTCTGAAGGAGGTGATGCATGTCCCTGAGATTAGAAAGAATTTAATTCCAGGTCCTGTATTAGTTAATGCTGGTTTTAGGCTAGTATTAGAGTCCAATAAGTTTGTAATCACCAAAAATGGAACCTTTGTGGGATGGGGCCTCATATGTGAAGGCTTCTTCAAGGTTAACCCTATGTATATTATGCGTTCAAGCAATAAAATTGAAGTTTTTTCTTATTTGCTTGAGTCATCTAATTTATGGCATCAAAGATTAGGACATGTAAACTATCAATCCATCCAAAGATTGGTAAAGTTGAAGTTGTTGCTGTCTATCGACGTAAACCTTCAACGTAAGTGTGAGGCGTGCATAGATGCAAAACTCATTAAGACCCCCTTTAGATCCGTTGAAAGGGATACCTCTCCTCTAGAACTTGTTCACACAGATATATGTGATTTGAAGTTTGCACAAACTAGAGAGGGAACAAGTACTTTGTGACTTTTATAGATGATAGCACAAAGTATTATTACCTTTACTTGTTGAAAAGTAAGGATGAAGCCTTTGAAACGTTCAGACGCTACAAAACAGAAGTTGAAAACCAACTAAGAATACGGATTAAATCAATTCGTAGCGATAGAGGGGAGAATACGTAGCACCATTTGAGGAATATTATGCCCAATCAGTCATTGTTAATCAAACGACAGCTCCATACTCACCTCAGTAAAACGGTGTCGCTAAATGCAAGAACCGTACATTGAAGAAAACGATGAATGCCTTTCTCATCAATTCCGATCTTTCCAAAAATATGTGGGGAGAAACTGTCCTTACCGCTAATACGATTCTTAATAGAGTCCTACATAAGGGTAAGTATGAGTTATGAAAGGGAAAGAAACTCACACCTACAAATACCTGAAGGTGTGAGGTTGTCTGGAAAATATTGAAGTACCTGAGTCAAAACAGGTCAAGATTGGACCTAATACTGTAGATTGCATTTTCATCGGATATGCAAATAACAGTAGTGCTTATCACTTCTTAGTGCATAAGTCAGATGTACTAGATATTCACTGGGGTAAAATAATAGAATCAAGGAATGCCAAATTCTTTGAGGATATATTTCTTAGAAAGGAAAGAGACATAAC
This sequence comes from Przewalskia tangutica, assembly GCA_029844215.1. Taxonomy (NCBI): domain Eukaryota; kingdom Viridiplantae; phylum Streptophyta; class Magnoliopsida; order Solanales; family Solanaceae; genus Przewalskia; species Przewalskia tangutica. The sequence continues at coordinate 133,004,731 of CM056718.1, read as the reverse complement.
CTCTCGCAAACGAAGTTATGAACAGAGCTCTCACGATTAAGGAGTCGTTGACTGCCCGAATCTAGATGGTTCAGATCTAGTGGACTCCGAAGTGGCTGAATATCCGAAATATAGTATTCCAGATTTTTAGAACTTGGAGACTCCAAAGATGGAACCAAGACGAAGTAAAAGGGCCAGGAAGGATAAGTCCTTCAGTCCTGACTTTATAACTTATATGGTTCATGGCGAACCACATACAATTGCTGAAATGTTATGAACTCCAGAAATACCGCTCTGGAAAGAAGCTATTGAGAATGAAATAGACTTCATTCTGCAAAACCATACTTGGGAGTTGGTTAATCTTCCTACGGGAAACAAACCGTTGGGTTGTATATGAATACTCAAACAGAAGTATAAAGCAGACGAGTTTATAGATAAGTACAAGGTCAGGTTGGTAGTCAAGGGCTATCGACAGAAGAAAGGCCTTGACTATTTTGACACGTACTCCCCGGTGTCTAGAATGACATCCATACGAGTATTCATTGCGATTGCAGCATTGCGTGACCTTGAGATACATCAAATGGATGTCAAGACAACCTTCCTAAATGGTGATTTGGAAGAAGAAATTTATATGGAACAACCCGAGGGGTATGTGGTTCCAGGGCAAGAGAAGAAAGTCAGTTGACTTGTCAAATCTCTGTACGGGCTGAAACAAGCCCCGACGCAATGACACGAAAAATTTGATAGTATTATACCATCGAAAGGTTTCTCCATTAATGAGTGTGACAAATGTGTCTATATGAAAGGTAATTCTGAGTCGTTCGTCATGATATTCCTTTACGTAGATGACATATAGATCACAGGAAGCAGTCCTAGTTTGATCCTAGAGACTAAGAATATGTTGAAACATTGTTTCTACATGAAGGATATGGTTATTGCAGATGTCGTCTTAGGGATCAAGGTCTCAAAGACGTATGACGGACTGGTCATATCTCAGTCTTATTATATCGAGGATGTGTTGAGAAAGTTTGAGATGTTCGACAGTTCGCCGATGAAGTCACCACTAGATATGAATCAGAAAATTGATAAAAATTGTGGTGTGCCCGTAGCCAGGAGCGATATGCGTAAGTGATTGGTAGTTTGATGTACATAACAAACTGCACCGACCTGATATCACTTATGCAGTCAACAAATTGGCTAGATTTACCCGTAATCTGAGTAATGATCATTAGAAAGCGTTGAATCGGGTACTACAGTACGCAGGCTGCATTATTTGAGATATCCAGTTGTACTAGAGGGGTACATTGATGCAAACTAGATATCTGATATAGAGAACACCAAGTCCACCATTGGGTATATATTTACAATTGGTGGTGGGGTTGTGTCTTGAAAATCTTCTAAGCAAACTTGCATCGCCCGATACACGATATAGTCATAATTTATTGCTTTAGACAAAGCAGGAGAAGAAGCTGAGTGGCTTCATGACTTCTTAGAGGATGTCCCTTGTTGGGATAAACTCGTACCTTCTGTAATGATCCACTGCGATAGTCAGTCGGCTCTAGGAAGGGCACAAAGTTCTATGTATAATGACAAATCTCATCATATTCGATGGAGACATAAGACTGTTAGGCAGCTAATCACATCATGTGTTATTTTCATTGATTATGTAAAATCAAAAGGGAATATAGCAAGACCCTTTGGCTAAGGGCATACCCAGAGATCAGATGTTCTACCTGTCTAAGGGAATGGGCTTAAAACCCAAACAATAAGGACTGATAACAGTGGTAACCCAACCTTACTGACAGGAGATCTAAGAATTAAGTTCATTAGGAAAATAAAGTTGTAAAGATTCAGTTGAGCGCTTCGATGGAAGCAAGAGAACTTCGGGTTATGATCTCTGTAGGGAACGTAAACCCAAATACGTCCCTGCGATAGACATTATTTTCTATCTGCAGTGTGGGTAGAGGTTAATTTCCAAAGCCTTTAATGATCGTCACCGGTTGAGGTTAGGTTTGGAGAAACTTTTAGAGGTTCCTAACACTTGTGAAATGGGGTATAGAAGATACCTTGTAGGATACCACATATTTAAGTGCGAGGACATGACGCCTCAAATGAACATACTTAAGAATCCAAGAGTGTCCATGGCCACAACAGATAAAACATTAAAGAAGAACAGAGTAAAGGGAGTTGTTGTGTTGGTATCGTTGACTTGGCTTACACTAAACACTGACGATTCAAGACATCATGTTCACCGTGCATTAAGTAAGTCTGATGGTATTCAACTAAGGAAGGTTCAAAGCGAAAACTACCCCTCCTAATGCAACAACGATCCGCTGAAATATTGCTAGAAAGATACATTGTGAGTGCGTTAAAATCTCTTTCAAGAGGGTATTGTTGAAAATTTATTAATGTGGAATAAAGAGTATTCATAGTAAGTAAAATGTTTGAGACATAGAATGATGGGCAGTCATTGGCCAAATAACGAGTATTCTACGTTGGTAAATGAAGGAAGAAGTATGCATAGTGTAAAGATTGGAATGGGTCGGAAAGGGCCGCGGCACCACCGCGGAGCCGGGGAGCGCCGCGACGCCACCACCATTAGGGCCGCGGCGCCGCGACGCTAATTCCGGTCCAAGTTACTGGAGCCGTGATGCCTCCGAGGTTCAGCCGCGGCGCGAATTCGATTTCGCAAGTCTGAAATGAAAAATCTGATGTTTGGAGACTTTTGTGCTGCCCTCAATGACATTCATTCCAGCATTATTCATCCATTATTTAGCTAATGAATGACTGCCATTACTTGGACAATTCATTGTCATTACATGAGTGGTTCAATGTCATTACTTGACATTTGAATAGACAAAATTTTACACTATAAATTGAAGCATTTGCCTCAATTGTTAGACAATTGCAACACTTGTGTTTTCAGAAAAATATTCGTCCTCTCTAGCATATTTCAATACTCAAAGTTCTTCAAGAGAAATACTTGAGTTTCCTTTTCTCAAGTGTTAGTAGTTGTTTTATCTTGGGAGACTATTGCCTAGAAACGTAAAAGGATATATACGGTGCAATCTTATGTTAAAGACAAAGTGTCATTACTCAATTCAGCAATAATTCAGATCAAGTGTTCGTTCTTGTTTCCAGTTGTTTGTTAAGATTATTTTGTTGTAATCTTTTGTTTTTCACTTTTCCTAGTTCTTGTATTAGGTGTTTATTATTTTTCGTCTTTTGTATTCATTTTTACAAACAGCTAAATATCAAAAGTTTTTAAAAAAAAGACGTCAGATTTTCATCAAGAAATTCCTTCTTTCCCCTCCTTCATCTTCACCTCCTCCTCATCGCTTATTTGTGATGGTAATTATGTGGGTGATGTAACATTGAGTGTATATAGTATGTTCTTCTTTTTATGTTTTTGGATTGATTTCGTTGGAAAAAATTGAAGTACATCATTAGTGAATTTTTTGTGAAATCAGTAAATTAGTACCCAAAATAATATTGTACCAACGTTGATGTATTTCATACTCTAGTATCCTCAAACAATGAAACAAACACTGGACCATATTCTATTTAATGTTAGCCTCCACTTGTTTTCATTTTTGCCCAAAATTGTCAACGAGGTTTTAATAGAGTGAGCAAAGTGGAATATTATTTTCATATATTCTTCACATTAGGACTAATATTCACCAAATCATATATAAGTGGGATCCCACTCACATCCAACAATCAATCTGGGTTAGCAGCCGCCACCCTTACGTGTCAACTGGTGGTTTTGGCTGCCCCACGAAAGAAAAAAAGAAAGAGGAAAAAAAAGAGGTTCTCCTGCCCCAACCTAAACAAGAAAAACAAGAAAAGAAAGAACAAAGGCGGGGGGGGGGGGGGGGATTGTCTTCCAAAGGGTACTGCATCAATATCTTTGATATAATATTGTACAACTCATATATTAGATAAAATTATAGTCCAATTATAATTAGAAACTATAGTTTAATTATAATTAGAAAGATTAGTTACTTAGTTTATAAAGGAATAGATAATTATCTAACACTATATATATATATATATATTATACGTAATGATCAATGAAAAGCAGAGAACATATTCCTTTATTGTATCAGTAGCCAAATCTAAAATTCTTTTCCTACCCTCTCGGCCGCCCCAACCATCGGCAGTCGCCCTCCCCAAACTTTCTCCTACCTCCCCTCGGCCGCTTCCTCCCTCTCCTCTTCCCCAATTTTTTTTGAACAACCTAAATTTCATCTTGCTCTCGCAGTTAACCACATCAAGAAATTCATTCTCATAACTCTTGAGATGGAAAAGGGTTAGTATTCATCTTGGGCTAAAACAATTAAGATTCATTATCGTGTATACAAAGTCATCGACCATATCATCTCTCCTAAATCAAAACCCTTAGAACACCCTGATGTTTATGATGATGACCTTTGGTCCCGCTTAGATGCGGTTGTCCTACAATGGATCTACGACACGATCTCGAACGATCTATTGCATACAATCATTGAAATCAACACCACTGTTCGACAAACGTGGGAGAGCTTGGAAAGTATTTTCCAGGATAATAAGACACAACGTGCCTTGTACTTGGAAAATCAATTTAAGGACATTCAGCAGGACGATTTTCCAAATGCGTCGGCTTATTCTCAGGAACTGAAGATGATTTCCGATCAACTCTCCAACGTCGATGCACCGGTCACTAATAAACGGTTGGTGATGCAACTTATTACGGGTTTGAATAAATCTTATGACGGTGTCACTACCATCCTCTAACGATATTGCCTTCATTCTATGAGGCCCGTTCGAGACTCATCCTTGAAGAAACATAAAAAATAAAGTGGGTCGCGGCTCATGCGAGCACCGCCGACACCGCCCTCATCACTATCGGCGACCTTTCCACCAAAAATATATTCTCATTTTCTAGTTCACAAAACTGGTAACCCGACTACCCGACACATGACCCGCCTTCCTGAAATTACCACAAAGGGCGAAACTCAGACAAAGCGCGGCGATGCGTGTCGGGAAGCGGCGCGTGGAGGAGGGCGGTGCCATCGGCCGACAAGAACGTGGCGGCGGGAAGCAACCTCCGTCGTGGGATACCTACACGTCATGGACTATGTGGGCCCAGCCGGCTTGGGCTGCTCCACCTTGCCCATACCCGACAGCCTCTTGGGCCCCACCTCTGGCCCAACAGCCCCAGCCCGACATTTTCGGTGCACGTTCACAATATACATACAGTGCACATGTCTCTCCTCTTTCCACCTACACCCCGACAGATATTGAGGCGGCTATGAACACGATGTCCCTCAACATTCCAGCAACAGTGTCACGACCCGACCTCGGGCCCGCGACTGGTGTCTTACCCCGGGCACCCTAGTAATAATACATCAGAGAACATCAGCGGAAATAAAAATCATGAAAATAAACAGTGATACAAGAAACAGGCTGACCAAAAAGTCGTCTTTCAACATATATATATAAATAAACCCCGATCAGTTATCCTTTACAACCCCTGCCCACAACAGTACTACAGACCTTTAAGAGTGTAACAACAACTATGACGGGACAGGACCCCGCCATACCCCTGAATGTACAAGTACCTACAATAACAGGGGACTATACCAAAAGATAAGCCTCCGGAAAACGGAGCTTCCCAAAATGCGGAACTGTGACCCTAAGAGCGAGGATCAGCAAACGGTGTACCTCTACCTGCGGCATGAACGCAGCCCCCCAAAGGAGGTCAGTACAACAGGTACCAAGTATATGGCTGAAATCTTGTAATGAAATCATGGCAGCCTATAAAAACAGGAGACATGCATGATAACAAAAATACAGTATACAGAGCCCTTTTTTGAAACAATAAACACCAAAGAAAATCAAGTCCTTTACCCCTTTTTTCGAAATTGAAAATCAACCGTGCCCCATTTTCCTTTAACAAGAGTCATAAGATGTGTAACATGTCCCGACCCCTTTCTGGGAGGTGTAAAGTCATAAAGTGTACATGTTCCGGCCCATCCCTGGGACTCGGTGTAAAGTCATATAAATTGTATAACACGTATAACATGTCCCGACCCATTCTGGGACTCGATGTGAAATCGTATCCGTCGTATAACACGTATAACATGTCCCGGCCCATCCCTGGGACTCGGTGTGAAATCGTAAGGTGTACATGTCCCGGCCCATCCCTGGGACTCGGTGTGAAATCGTAAGGTGTAAATGTCCCGGCCCATCCCTGGGACTCGGTGTGAAATTGTAAGGTGTACATATCCCGGCCCATCCCTGGGACTCGGTGTGAAATCAACCATAATATTTTAAACCATCATTTTAAACAAACCAAGACAATATCATGCCTTCCTTTTTTAAATAAAACAATTCTCTTTTTTTTACAGTCAAGTAACAATATACTTTTCAAAATAGTTTAAGTTTCATAACTTCAAATACTCAAGTCTCTTATCTTTCAAGATCAAGTCTCTTAATATTCAAAACCCAGTCTCTTAATTTTTTTAGAAATCAAGTTTCTTACTTTGGAAATCAAGAAATCAATACTTGTTTATAACGATCTTATTAAAGCAGTCATGATCTAGAAAATGTAATACAATTTTGTCTTATCTTAGCTTCTATGCAGATGGAGAATTCTACTCATTTTAATTTAATTGATTGTCGATACATTTTCTTTTATTAACGCTGCAATGGCTTGTTCGATACTTATTCCCATTCGTGCAGTAAATTAGCAAAGCCAACTCGACTCCAAATACTTCCTAACGACTCTTGCCAACATCCCCCATAAGACTTGGTAAGAACTTAGGATAACTTTCACATAGAGTAAAACAACATACATGCCTCTTAACTTCTAATAGTAGAAGGAATCATGAAATAACACCACATGTATATTTCGTACATAGAATCACGCCCAAAAGGAGGAAGAGGTTCACATACCTCGCGACGATTATCGACAAGTAGCAAAATGCTCCAAGTACTTCATCATTGATAGCTATTCCATCCCTTAAGTAGAATACGCTATACGTAGTACTTCAACCTTAAAATGGCCATAATACGTCTATTAACTTCTAGCTTCAAACGTAGAATATTCTAAGTATATGGTGTCTTATTCTATGGAAAATCGGGCAGCACTTCCCCCGTTTCTACATATTTTTCCACCTTTTTCAAGGCCCGAAAACAATAACCAACATGCCACATTTAAGGCGCAACAATTCAACAACTAAAGAAGGGGATTACACACCTAAACTGACGTATAAAATTCTGCCCCTTTAAACAACCAAAACCGAAATGGAAACAAGTCCATAGTCCAAAGTAAAGACAGTCCAATGTAAATACAGTTCAATGTAAATACAGTCCAAAGTAAATACAGTCCAATGTAAATACAGTCCAATGTAAATACAGTCTATTAGTTGGTGTTCTTGGCCAACTACTACAATCAAATTTATCCAATTTTTCGGCTAGCATGCCGGAATTACTTCATTAATCTTCCAACTTATATTCCAATCTTTGTATAAGTTATAATTACTTTGTTATTATTGTTGACAGGTAATAGATACGTTTTTACCATTTTAATGGCTAACATGCCAATTTCCATTTCAACAAGCTTACAAGATCCAAATCTTTCCAAACTTCATTCCACATATCTCATACTCCATAATATACTACCAACATAAATAATATCCAACTTCACAAGGAGGACAAAGTTCATTACCTCAAAAAGCCCAAAAATATCCAAGAACTTAAAGTCGCTCCTTAGCAAGTTTAGCTCCAAATCCTTACATTCCAATCCGCTATAAGCAACTCGTAGAAGCTCCTAACCAACTTCTCTTCAAGATCCAACTCCAAAAAGTGAAGAACACTTAGGTTCCAAATATGGCAACTTTCGGCCAAGGCAAGGTTTTAGGTCTAGGGGTGTGAAATCTTGTCTAACTCTTGGTTCACAATCTTCCTAACACCTTAAGGAAGAACACTTAAAATTTTAAGAATTATTGGACAAATCTTGCTCAAGAAAGTGAGGCTTGGCCGAGAGTCACTCAAAGGGGGAGGGGGTTTTTTTCAAGTCTTGAAATGTTTTAAGTGTGGAAGATTTCATCAACAAGGGTTGGATATATAATACAACCAAGGGCTAGGATTAAAACAAGTGTGTGGTTGAGATTGGGGACAAGTGTGTGTGGGTCCCACAAGCCACTTGTCCACACAAAAATATCTTGCAAGACTTGGCCACTTGTCACTCAATTTCGGCCAACAAGGCCACATGGGGGTGACACGTGTCTCCCTCCTATTGGTCCAAAATATTTCATCTTCCGAAATATCCATAATTGGTCAAAATCTCGAAAATAATGTGGGCCCCACAAAACCATAAATTTCTCCCGTGGGCCCCACGTGACCAATTCCGGAAAATAAAATCCATAATTCTCTAATATTCCAAGAAGTCCAAATACCAAATATGGGAATCCAATTCCCATTTACGAACCTTTTCTTTCACAAAAACCGGAAAAATTTCCGTCGGAAAAATCAAATATTTCTGCCTTTCCAATCTTAATGTCGTATTCTCGTACGTACGTCCTCACATACATACCCTGGAACTACGGGGTGTAACATTCTTCCCCCCTTAGAAACATTCGTCCCGAATGTTCCTTCAAGGTCTTCAACCATACATGCGCCGGTATAGTCTTCACTACTATACTTACAAAACCAATTATGCCACACATGGACATAATATAACACACGCGCAATACTTAAATCCAAGCCAACGAGGAATCACCTCTAAAGTGTAACATCACAATTAACTCTCACTCATGGTCTAAAGGATACTCTCTTCGCACCTTTACTTCATATAAATAATCACTCCCATACTTTTAACACATGTTCACCCCTTTTCTTACTCGTCGTACTCACCTCGTACAACCGAACTCCTTCTAGTATACGTACCATACTTCAGTCATCGCTTCAGTCTTTTTCAAAATCCTGGAGTTACCACCTCCAAACTTGGTCATCTCACTAGCTTCAATTTCCTTTTAAGGCCATTCTCGGCCTTCACGACCCGGTTCTGGTCGAACGCGTCTACGAACTCGTACAATGGTTACCTAGACTTGGGCCTTGCACCCTCGTGACCCTATCACATAGCGGGACCACCTCAAACTGACCCCACTTCATTCCGGGTTGCGGGTTGACCCGTGAATGGTCCTCAACCCGACCCATTTCGTACCAAACTCTTGTTCCCGTCTGGAACAATCTTACTTATTCACGTCATGAAAGCTACCACTTTCATTCCACACAACCCATGGAATTATCACACCAATACTCCACGCATATAACGTACTTCGACTAATATCCACCGTAAAATCTTTTACTCAGGACGGTCTTACATCTAAGGTCTCTACGGTTATCAAAATTATACGGTTCATAATCACCATGTCCCCAAACTTACCCTTTCTACTAACCAGGCTATCTTAAACACAATTTAACACAATACTATCCGAGTATAACACTTACTAGTCTCTAAAGGGTTGAAGATATACCTGTAAATATTGCTCCGCTTCCCTTTGCCGCGCTAAGCATAATCCTGCCCTGCAGGGCGCCTAGCTATAGAAGACGATGAACCCGCAACTGATCCGGTAGGCTGAGTCATTCCACATGTATCCCTCCTACTAGGACATTTTCTCATCATATGGCCCTGACGACCGCAGGTAAAACAAGCACCAGTAAAAAGACGACATTCCCTGGGATGACGCCTGCCACATCGTGAACACTGAGGGAAAAATGAATCCGGCTGGCTAGAACCTATGTATATCTGTGAACCAGAAGCCCTGGAGCTCTGACCAGCTCATGAATACCCCGAACGTCCTGAAGACTGCGGAGGACCACTCTGTACTAGCGGAGGCGCATATCCAGTCTGCGGCTGAGGCTACCTGCCTTGAAAGTTACCAAAGGACCCTGCTGTCCTGGCCCTATTCTGCTGATCTTCGTCATTCCGTCGACCTCTACGTTCCTCAGTCTGCTGCGCATAAGCCTGCATGCGGGAAATGTCCATGCCCGGCTGAAGAGCTACACCCGTGAAACCCTCTGCTAAATAATCATCGAGCCCTGTGACATAGCGGTGCACTCTATCCTCCATGTCTGCCACTAAAGCGGGGACATACCGAACCAACGAGTCAAACTCTACGTTGTACTCCCGAACCGTCGCGGATTACGCCTCAACATCATAAATCTATCGCGAGCTCTCATCTGCGAAGGCGAAGTGTGTAAGAAATTCCTCGAGAACTCGTCCCAACCAGGTGAGCGCATGCTCCCGACATTTCCGTGAATCAAACGATCATTGCGATCACGCAACCGATGCGAACCCAATACCACCGACTCTGTCTCTGAGGCCTTGATCATTTTCATGATTCGCTGCAACTGTCGAATAAACTCCAGAGGATCATCCTCCGCTCTCGATCCATAGAACTCCGGTGGATTGCAACTCAAGAAATCCCGAAGCCTCAAACTATCGGATCTAGGGTGAACCATCGGCTCCCGTCTGTCCTCATGCCTTGCCACAATCCTAGCTAGTAATTGGGCCATCTCTTTGTAACCCATATCCTCGGCTCCTGGTCGTGGAACTGGAGGCTCAGATAGCATGGCCTCAGTAGAAATTGTTGCCGCTGCGCTAAACTCTGCTGGGGCTGGCGGCGTCGCAGAACTCCCCATCTGAAGTACCACCTCAGGTAATAACTGGGCCTGTGCCCTCGCAACCCTCTGTGTTCTACTCGCAGCTCCCTCTGCTGCCTTGCCCTTCTGGGCCCTGGTTGTCTTGCGTAGAGACATAACTGGTACATAAGAATACGTCAGAGGGAGTCCAACTTATAACACATCTCTAAGGCATGATCTCAGAGTGAGAAGAATGGAAACCAATCCTAAATATCATGCAGCCTCCTGATTATATGTGTGGTGCACAACACTCCGATAATCAAGACTCTACTAGATACGGTCTGTAGACACTTTCCGAGGACTAACTGCTCTGATACCACTTTTGTCACGACCCGACCTCGGGCCCGCGATTGGTGCCTTACCCCGGGCACCCTAGTGATAATACATCAGAGAAAATCAGCGGAAATAAAAATCATGAAAATAAGCAGTGATACAAGAAATAGGCTGACCAAAAAGTCGCTTTTCAGCATCTATATATAAATAAACCCCGATCAGTTATCCTTTACAACCCCTGCCCACAACAGTACTATAGACCTTTAAGAGTCTAACAACAACTATGACGGAACAAGGCCCCGCCATACCCCTGAATGTACAAATACCTACAATAACAGGGGACTATACCAAAAGATAAGCCTCCGGAGAACGGAGTTTCCCAAAATGCGGAACTGTGACCCTAAGAGTGAGGATCAGCAAACGGTGTACCTCTACCTGCGGCATGAACGCAGCCCCCCGAAGGAGGTCAGTACAACAGGTACCAAGTATATGAAACTGAAAGTACTGTAATGAAATCATGGCAACCTATAAAAACATGAGACATGCATGATAACCAAAATATAGTATACAGAGCCCTTTTTTGAAACAATAAACACCAAAGAAAATCAAGTCCTTTACCCTTTTTTTTTTGAAACTGAAAATCAACCGTGCCCCATTTTCCTTTAACAAAAGTCATAAGATGTGTAACATGTCCCGGCCCCTTTCTGGGACTCGGTGTAAAGTCATAAAGTGTACATGTCCCGGCCCATCCCTGGGACTCGGTGTAAAGTCATATAAATCGTATAACACGTATAACATGTCCCGTCCCATTCTGGGACTCGGTGTGAAATCGTATTCGTCGTATAACACGTATAACATGTCCCGGCCCATCCCTGGTACTCGGTGTGAAATCGTAAGGTGTACATGTCTCGGCCCATCCCTGGGACTCGGTGTGAAATCGTAAGGTGTACATGTCCCGGCCCATCCCTGGGACTCGGTGTGAAATCGTAAGGTGTACATGTCTCGGCCCATCCCTGGGACTCGGTGTGAAATCAACCATAATATTTTAAACCATCCTTTTAAACAAACCAAGACAATACCATGCCTTCCTTTTTTAAACAAAACACTTCTCATTTTTTACAGTCAAGTAACAATATACTTTTCAAAATAGTTTAAGTTTCATAACTTCAAATACTCAAGTCTCTTATCTTTCAAGATCAAGTCTCTTAACTTTCAAAATCCAGTCTCTTAATTTTTGTAGAAATCAAGTTTCTTACTTTGTAAATCAAGAAATCAATACTTGTTTATAACGATCTTATTAAAGCAGCCATGATCTAGAAAATGTAATACAATTTTGTTTTATCTTAGCTTCTATGCAGATGGAGAATTCTACTCATTTTAATTTAATTGATTGTCGATACATTTTCTTTTATTAACGCTGCAATGGCTTGTTCGATACTTATTCCCATTCGTGCAGTAAATTAGCAAAGTCAACTCGACTCCAAATACTTCCTAACGACTCTTACCAACATCCCCCATAAGACTTGGTAAGAACTTAGGATAACTTTCACATAGAGTAAAACAACATACATACCTCTTAACTTCTAAGAGTAGAAGGAATCATGAAATAACACCACATGTATATTTCATACATAGAATCATGCCCAAAAGGAGGAAGAGGTTCACATACATCGCGACGATTATCGACAAGTAGCAAAATGCTCCAAGTACTTCAGCCTTGATAGTTATTCCATCCCTTAAGTAGAATACGCTATACGTAGTACTTCAACCCTAAAATGGCCATAATACGTCTATTAACTTCTAGCTTCAAACGTAGAATCTTCTAAGTATAGGGTCTCTTATTCTACGGAAAATCGGGCAGCACTTCCCTCGTTTCTACATACTTTTCCACCTTTTTCAAGGCCCGAAAACAATAACCAACATGCCATATTTAAGGCGCAATAATTCAACAACTAAAGAAGGGGATTACACGCCTAAACGGACGTATAAAATTATGCCCCTTTAAACAACCAAAATCGAAATGGAAAAAAGTCCATAGTCCAAAGTAAAGACAGTCCAATGTAAATACAGTCCAATGTAAATACAGTCCAATGTAAATACAGTCCAAAGTAAATACAGTCCAGTGTAAATACAGTCCAAAGTAAATACAGTCCAATGTAAATACAGTCCATTAGTTGGTGTTCTTGGCCAACTACTACAATCAAACTTATCCAATTTTTCGGCTAGCATGCCGTAATTACTTCATTAATCTTCCAACTTATATTCCAATCTTTTTATAAGTTATAATTACTTTGTTATTGCTGTTGACAGGTAATAGATACGTTTTTACCATTTTAATGGCTAACATGCCAATTTCCATTTCAACAAGCTTACAAGATCCAAATCTTTCCAAACTTCATTCCACATATCTCATACTCCATAATATACTACCAACATAAATAATATCCAACTTCACAAGGAGGACAAAGTTCATTACCTCAAAAAGCCCAAAAATGTCCAAGAACTTAAAGTCGCTCCTTAGCAAGTTTAGCTCCAAATCCTTACGTTCCAATCCGCTATAAGCAACTCGTAGAAGCTCCTAACCAACTTCTCTTCAATATCCAACTCCAAAAAGTGAAGAACACTTAGGTTCCAAATATGGCAACTTTCGGCCAAGGCAAGGTTTTACGGCTAGGGGTGTGAAATCTTGTCTAACTCTTGGTTCACAATCTCCCTAACACCTTAAGGAAGAACACTTAAAAGTTTAAGAATTATTGGACAAATCTTGCTCAAGAAAGTGAGGCTTGGCCGAGAGTCACTCAAAGGGGGAGGGAGGATTTTTCAAGTCTTGAAATATTTAAGTGTGGAAGATTTCATCAACAAGGGTTGGATATATAAGACAACCAAGGGCTAGGATTAAAACAAGTGTGTGGTTGAGATTGGGAAAAAGTGTGTGTGGGTCCCACAAGCCACTTGTCCACACAAAAATATCTTGCAAGACTTGGCCACTTGTCACTCAATTTCGGCCAACAAGGCCACATGGGGTGACACGTGTCACCCTCCTATTGGTCCAAAATATTTCATAGTCCGAAATATCCATAATTGGTCAAAATCTCGAAAATAATGTGGGCCCCACAAAACCGTAAATTTCTTCCGTGGGCCCCACGTGACCAATTACGGAAAATAAAATCCATAATTCTCTAATATTCCAAGAAGTCCAAATACCAAATATGAGAATCCAATTCCCATTTACGAACCTTTTCCTTCACAAAAACCGGAAAATTTTCCGTCGGAAAAATCAAATCTTTCTTCCTTTCCAATCTTAATGTCGTATTCTCGTACGTATGTCCTCACATACATACCCTGGAACTACGGGGTGTAACAAACAGTTGGTACATGAATACTAGTTCCACATCTTATATGACAATATCTCCCCACCACACCCCCATTAGCTTTAGAAAATGTCATCCATGCCTCGACACTTATCAAAAATCTAATCTTTGTGCGTCGTTTCACAACCGACAATAATGTTTCACTTGAATTTGATTATTTTGGTTTTTCTGTAAAGGACCTTATGACAGGGATGCGAATAATGCGATGTGATAATACCGGGGACCTTTATCCTATTACCACAACCGTCAGTCATCCAGCCTTCTCTCCGTCATCTCTTGCAGTTACTTCCTCCTCTTTATGACATAATAGATTAAGACATCCAGGAGACTTTGTCTTACGCTCCCTTCGCCAAAATAAATTTATAAATTGCAAACATGTATCTTATCCTCCTGTTTGTGAATCTTATGTTTTTGGAAAACATGTCAAGTTGCCATTTTTTTTCTTCATCTACCTGCACTTTAATGCCTTTTTATATAATACACAGTGATTTATGGACTTCTCATATTTTAAGCACAATCGTGCATCGATACTAATGTTGTTTTTAGATGATTATTCAAACTTCATGTGGACTTTTCTCATTGGAAATAAATCTCAAGTCTATTCTATTTTTTCTTCATTCAGCACCTTCATTAAGACACAATTTGAAAAGAATATCAAATATTTTCAATGTGACAATGTGAGGGAATTCGATAATAATCAATTCAAATTTTTCTGCGCAAAAATGACCTTGTTTTTCATTTTTCCTGTCCCCACACCTCTCCACAAAATGGCAAAGTTAAACGAAAAATTAGAACCATAAACAATGTAGTTCGTACCCTCCTTGCTCACATCTCTATCTCCCCATCCTTTTGGCATTACGCTCTATCCATGACAACCTATCTCTTAAATATTCTCCTCAACAAGTCTCTCAAACACAAGTCTCTTACTCAAGTTCTCTATCTTCGGGATCCTTCCTATAAGCATTTAAGAACTTTTGGATATATCTTTCCAGCAATCCCGTTCAACATCAGCGCACTAAACACATTGAAATGGATATTCATTTTGTACGTGAGAAAGTTGCTCGTGGACAAGTTCATGTTTTTCATGTTCCTTCCCGATATCAGATTGCTGACATATATACTAAAAGGGTTTCGCATATATTATTTGATAATTTTCCAGCCAGTCTCAGCGTACGAGAACCTCCCGCTTCGACTGCGGGGGTATGATAGAATATTGTACATCTCCTATATTAGGTAAAATTGTAGTTCAATTGTAATTAGAAAATGTAGTCCAATTATAATTAGAAAGATTAGTTACCTAGTTTATAAATGAGTAGATAATTATGTAACACTATATATATATATTATACATAATGATCAATGAAAAGTAGAGAACATATTTCTTTAATCTTATTATGTTTTTTTTGGGTAATTTTTTATGTATGCGTTCAACAACAACAATATATCCGGTATCTCAGGTATGCATTTAATAATGTTAAATTAAAATTTAAAAAAATTAATAAGTACTTATTCGTATTCGTGAGATTGTAACTTTCTCTGGCACCAACAATTTCTGGAAACATTGAGGGAGATAGTGGCACTGGCACCAACATGTCATTATTATTTTCTAAAAATTGAGGGAGATAGTGGCACTGGCACCAACAATTTCTGGAAACAAAATACGTAAAACTTTCTCTCTCTAAAAACGTCAAGCTTGTAGAGAGAGAAATGTGTCCCCTCAGAATCATTCTCATCTTCCTCTCTGCAACTCTGGCCGGATTCTTCCTTCTCCGGAACCTCAAATCACAACCTAATGTTGACCCCGACGACGGTGACGATAATCGCAGCGATTCACCAAAAGACTCAAATTCCCTTCTTCTCTCCTCCCAGGTACCCATATACATTCCTTAGGGTTCATACTTTCTCTTCTTTTCCTAAATTTTAATTAATTATCAGGTGTGCGGCGCCATTGGGAAAGGATTTTGGACCTGCGTGGATATGGCTAGTGGAAAGTATCTGTGGAGGCATTTGGTTTCTTCTCCTTCTCAGTGCACCGATTGATCTAATAAGGGTAAACAGGTTATTGCAATTTCCATGTAATCAAGCTTAGCTTCAATTTAATACTCTCCTAACTGTGATCGTGATGATGTTTTAATGGTCCTGTAATCTGTATAGTTCTGCTTCAATTAATGTGTGTATAGTTTTTACCACGTTGTACAAGCAATTGTTATTCCACCCTTGTGGGGATACTTTTTACTAAGTTTCCTATCCAATCATGATTTTAATGTTTGCAATGCCATTTGACATAACTGAATGTTAAATGACATTATTCGTCTCCAATAGTTGCTCCCCTGATGTTGCTTCTTCTGGTTACTACATTTCTTTGATCTTGATAATCTATTTAAGCTCCCACCCCATTACCCTGCCTTGAAATATTTTGTCTCCAGCTGTAAATCAATCAAATTGCAATTGTAGAGATGACAAGCTTTGTCATAAACCATCATATAGATTGTATTCAAGAAAATTTTCTCATAGTTACTATATGACATCGGACTCAGACAGCACATGGGATCATAGATTTGAACGGATTTTGTTTCTGGCAATGGAGGTTAATAATCGACCAATGACCTCCGAGGTGAACATATATCTCCTGATGGTTAGACGGTTTTTGCAGCTGAATTATAAGGGAGGGGTTGCAACCTACGATGCATGTACTTGGTATATAGAATCATATCAATATGGGTGTACAACTGTGCTTAATGTTTTTGCCAAGTCTTAATATATTTTACAGAATCTGCGCAGATATATCACCTATTCAACACGGATATGTTAGGAAAAATGAAGGATACATGTAATATGGATTGCAACTACTGTAGAAATGGTTGAAAAACTTGGTTTCGTGTTGAATGGTTTCTTTCCACCATCATGTCAACAAATGAACTTGAATTTACTGTGATTTTGGCATCCACGAAAACTTTATTTCTTGTTAGAATTTGGAAATTAAGGACCACTTTCTAGTGATGCTCAAGAGACAAAGGTGCAAAGTACTATATATTGTTCAAGGTGTCATTAACCTCTTACTGGGGAAGTTCTAATGCTTTTTGTAGGATAGCTTGTTTTTTGTTCGATCCTATAGACTATTGCCTCTTGTGAATTTGAGGGCTTAAAGTACATTACTGCAGGTGCATCATTCAGCAATTTCACACTCTTTTCTCTTCAATTATTTGCTTGTTTGCGTGTTGCATAGATTAGTCAATATATGCTATTAAAGGTATATTGAGAGGCATAGTTTAGTTGTTTTGGAACTTTTAATGCATTGCAGTTGGTACCATGATGTTCCTCTTTCCTCTTAACATTTACATTGCTATGCTGGATTGTGCTGGGATCAGCCTTGATTAGAGGTCTCTGGTTCAAGTCTCGGGAATGAAAAATAACCTAATAAAGAGTGTGTTTCTCCCTTTAGGGCTTTACGCGGCGCGAATTCGAATCAGTCCAGATATGACTATCTACCTTGGGCTTATTAAATGTACTTGAATTCACTCTTGATATGAAATTAACAAGAAAAGGATGTTAAATCCCCTCGTACGTTATTATTGTTCTTTACTATGGAATTTCTCCCCTCCAAAGAACTACTGTTAGCAAATAATAATAGAGTTAATTTCAATCATTAATGTTAATTTATGTTGCTACCTAACTTACGGACGAATTTTTCAGCATTAAACAAGAATAGAATTAAACTGCAGAATAATAAATCACACAAGGATTTTTATGTGGAAAGCTTCTTGCTCAAGAAAGACAAAAAATACGATCTATCTCCAATAGAATTTTCTCAAAACTCCACTAATCAATCGAACAGTTTTAAGATTACAACTCTTTGAGACCTAAGAAACTGACTACTATAGCATCTATCCCCCACTATAATTCTTCACTAATTATAGTTAACTTCTTCAAAGATTCTACCCAGTCTAAGAAGTCATTTACAACTCAAAACAACACCTAATACAAATGTACTATGAATGTACAAGGTTACAGTTGAGGCACAAAGAATCTAACTATTATAACTTAAAGAACTGTATGAATAAATCTTGATAGGGACAAATTCTTCTTCGTTGTAGTTGACACTATCATTTGAAGACATTCTTGAATAAATCACTCTATCTCTTTGGTGGTTGTCTTCACCAGCATCAATGTGATGCTTGTAGGAATAGCCCTTCAAATCCAAACCAGACTTGGTTAAGGAAACCAAGATTACAGTCCTTGTTGAAATTGGTTTTGCACATAAGCTTTCTTTTGTTTTCTCTTATTTTAAAGATATTTCAATAAATTCAATTATGATAATATTTTTATGTCTTGAACTTGTATTTCTTCTTGAATTGGATTAAGCCTTAATCCCAACGCTTCAAGGATTTTTTTTGCGCGTGGAACAACTTTTTTTGTTTGGACCAAACAATCTCCAGTTCTTCTAGAAATGGTTCTTTCAGTATGTGCAATCTCGTTGCCAACATTACTAGTTCCTTTAGATGATCTGTTAAGGACCTGCTTCTTGTGTATGTTTGTACACCCTTCTTGAACATTGATTGTCTATTATACGTTACTTCATGAGATTTTTGAATTGAAATTCGAATCAAAGCAGTTCAACAAATTTCCCTTTTTGATGATGATATATCCATAGCGGCTTCATAACTCTTCATGTGTACTCTAGCATCTTCATAGCTCTTTCGTGCGCACTCAAGCCGCTTCATAGCTCTTTCATGTGCACTCAAGCAGATTCATAGCTCTTTCATGTGCACTCAAGTGCATCTTCTTCCTAAGGATCAGCTTCTATGTCGACATTTCCTCTTAAAACCAGCTCCATGTTAATTCAGTTTTGATTTAGCAAGATGTGATCTCACTAAGTTTGTTTAGGGCCTCATCTTTCATTCAGTGCAACCCTCTAGATGGCTAGGTGTAAGAACCTGATCATAACCATGTCATCTTTAATCATTTTCACTGAAAGTACAAGCACCAGGTTCTTTTTTCAAGACAATTTTGAAATTCTTTAATGTTGATTATCTTCTTATTTTGTCCAAGTGCATTGACTAATAATCCAATAAATTTTGCCAACTTCATGAACTTATCAAGTTATTTAGGAGAAATTTATATGCACCACATGCCCATAGCAGACATGACCTTCTAATACTGCCAAAAAGATGGTACAAAGAAGAAATCAAATTAGTAATTAGAAAGACTATGTTTTGATCTTGGCTAAAAGGAATTAAGGATCAGTTTTTTGTTGTAGAAGAAGAATGATTTGTATGAGTCCCTATAGTCATGTCAAGGTGATCATTATTAGCATTTGGATCATTTCACGGTGACAGTCTTCTCAACTATCATCTTCTTTTTTGCGTCATTGTTCCATTAACTGATCATTTATAGAAGGAAACATTTTCTTTGTTAGCTAGCTTCTTTTATCATAGACCTCTTCATGAGTAGCAAGCTTCTCTACCTTTTCATATCTTTCCCCTGAATCACAGCTTGTCCTTTATGACTTAGGACAATGCTCTTATCAACAGGTCTTCAATTTTTTTTGTTTTGAACAGGTTTATGGCTTTTGGGGAGACTCATTTGTGGTCTTTAGAAATATGAAGAGGAAATATTTCTACTGAGTTTGGTATGCTTCTGATTAGAAGGAGATTTATTAGGTCAGAGATTCAATTGATGGCATATGAGGTCTCACTCGGTGTTTTAAAAGCCCCGGTGTAAGGCGAGGCATTGTACATATGCCTCGGCACTGGGCATAAGCCCCATGGGTATTTAAGTTTTAGTATTTTATAAAATAATATAATTACAATAAATATTTTTAAATAGGTAAAATTATATAAAAAAAAACTGTAAATAAATTATATATATATATATATAACTTGTAATTATATATAACATAATTTTACATGTATAAACAATATAATGAAATAAAATCTATTATGAAATGCAAATCAACTATAAGATATTAACTTTCAAACAATGAAAAAATCATAATTTTTTAAAATAATATTAACAATCAATAAATTTTATCAGTATTATAATTAAAACGTAATTCCTTCATTAATAAAAATAAAATTACTTTTAAATAGAAAAATAATAAAATATGAGAATTTGATACATAGGATAAAATACCAATAACAAGTGAAAATGTACAATTCGGCTAGGTATATCTAAAAACATATCAAGTGATATTCACCCTCACGATGTTCTCAAATAGTAAATATGCAATACTACGACTTGTTAATTGAGTTACACCCAATCTTCTTATTTCTATAGATGAAAAACTATTAAGTATCATTCAGTTGTTAAAGAATTACGAGGGTCAACGATTTTAATTAAGAATTTTAACATATAATTTGTGTAAGAACTGTTAGGCAAGCCCCGAGCGTTGGGCATTAAGCTTGTTTAGAGCATACATTTGGGCGCTTAAGGCGTAAGCCTCACAGGAACTAAAACCCCCGTACATGAGCCTCGAGACGTTTTGTCAGTGCCCTACCCCGAGGCAAGTAAATCAGATTTTAAAAGACAGTTTCAAAACTTGCCCTAACTCAACCACAACTCACTATTCCAGAACTTAGCGTACAACTTCTTCTCCTTCAATAATCCAAAGACCACTCTTAGATGTTGCTCATTCTCCTCTCGACTCTTCGAATATATCAAGATTTCATTAATGAACACAATCACAAAACAATCCAAATACAGCTTGAAAATCCTATTCATCAAATCTATGAATGTTGTGGGGGGTCATTGGTAAGCCCAAACGATATCACCAAGAACTCATAATGACCATAACGAGTTCAAAAAGATATCTTGGGAACATCCTCAGCCCGAATCTTCAACTGATGATACCCAGACCTCAAGTTAATCTTCAAAAACACAGAAGCATCCTGAAGCTTACGAATAAGTCATCAATACGAGGGATCAAATACTTGTTTCTGATGGTCACCTTGATCAATTACATGTAATCAATGCACATATGCATGCTGCCATCCTTCATTTTTACGAACAAGACAAGATCACCCCACAGAGATACACACAGTCAAATGAAGCCCTTACTCAATAAATCCTAAAGATGCCCCTTCAACTCTCTCAACTCTGTTGTAGCCATACGGTACAGAGGAATAGAAATAGGTCAAGTACCCAGTTTGAGATCAATACAGAAGTTGATATTGTTACGCCCCGTAATTCCAAGAGGATGAGATGAGAACGTACGAAAGGAAATAAGATTCGAATTTGGAAAAAAAAAAGTTGTTGGCAGAATTTTTTTTAGACAGATTTTCAGTCAACTTTGGAGCAGTATATCTCCTACTATATTGGGAGTTTTTAGGTGTTTCAAAATCGTAATATGAAGTTCATTGAGTCTAGTTTCCAACGCAACAAACCGCTCGTCGATAGGACATCGGAGTAGAAAGTTATGGACGTTACAAGATCAGCTGACAGAAGAGACAGGGTCAGGCGCCGCGGCGCCGGCTGCAGGGCCATGGCGCCGGAAACCCTGAAATTGTCTGAAGTTGCAGCGCCGCGGCGCCGGCTGCAGGGCCGCGGCGCCGAGGCGGGATTTTTTGCGGAAATGGGGCAAAATTAGAAGATATTTATGTAAAGAACCTATGGGAGGGCGACAAGTGTCCCTCCCAACTTGTATAACAAGATAAAGGCTATATATGACCAAGTCTTGCTAGATTAGAATCATTTCCAAGACTTCACCCAAAATTGCTCTTCTCTTCCCTTCTCTCTCAAATGGTTAAAACCCTAAGCCTAAATGAGATTTTTGGAAAGGCAACAAGAAGGAATATGTGGGCGAGCTTGTAGGGGGTTCGTAGAGATGATTTTAGCAGGAAGAAGAATTTCGGAAAGAGGGCTAAAGTGAGCGAGATTGTTGGACTATTTTGGGCTTATCAAGGTAACCACTTTGTCCTCTTAAGTGATTGAATATTTCTTATTGTTGTAGTTATACATTTTAACAAGCATGAGATATATGTATTGGAGATTAATAAGTGTTATGGATATTAGAAGCCTAAATCCGAAATGACCTTGTTAGCCATTTGAAATTGAAATACAAGTTGGTCGATAGTTAGAATCGTCGCATGTTATCTAATTGAAGATTGTGGTTGTTATAATCGATTGTGGCTATATAACATGTTAGACTAAACAACTTGGATGGAAAAAAAGAATTGGAAAAGACTTTACATTGTTGTTGCATTGTATCCATTTGGCATTGAAATGTTGGACTGTTTGGATATTAATTGTGGGGCAGAATTTTACACGTCCTGTTAAGGCGTGTAATCCCCTTTGGTTACCTGTTTGTTTGAGCCTTAAATGTGGCGTTTTGGTTGATGAATACAGGCCTTGGAAAAGGTGGAAAAGTACGTAGAAACAAAGGAAGTGCTGTCCAATTTTCCGTAGAATAAGGGACTTTACAATTAGAATATTCTACGTTGAAGCTAGAAGCTAATAGACGTATTATGGTCATTATAGGTCGGCATACTACGTGCGGCATATTGGACTTAGCAAGTGGATTGAACCGAAGAGGTATGTGAAAACTTTCTTATCTCTTGAGCATGAGTAGTTATAAATGTATAGTACGGTAGACGTACGAGATTTAAATGAAGTCAGTTCATTTGATATACTTGACTTGTTTTAAGAATGTCTAAGTTGGTTGAGTTAGAGAATTAACTCACTTGTTTTTAAAGAATGGTTTATTCTAATAAGGTAAACAAGGATTTCCTGACTTGAAAAAGTATAGAATACTTGATTTGGAAAGTATTGATTCTTGAACTATTCTAAAGATAAGAAACTTGATTTCTAAGTTAAGAAACTTGATTTCTAAAGTTAAGAGACTTGAAATATTTTGAAAGTTGTGTAACTGGATTTGAAAGTATAAGTCTCTTGGTCATAAAAAGAATGAATTTGTCTAAGACATAAAGAGTTATAACGGTTTTATGGGAAGTTAATTATGATGGCTTTATGAAAGGTTAAAGATGTCTTAGCTTCTAAAGCATAAAGTTAGTATAACGACTTTATGGGAAGTTGGTTTTAACAAATTTATGGAAGGTTAAAAGGATGGTTTTCTCTAGTAATGTAAACAAATAAATGACTTGAAATAAGTAAGGGCAATTTGATTTAAAGGCATCAATTGCTTGAAGTGTTAAAGTAAGGGTCACTTGATTTAGAAGCCTAGAAATGTATTTCTAAAAATGTAGTGACTTGTTTGAAATGTAGACATGCCTTAATACTACGGGTGTTAGTATCTTGGGTTTTATATGAAAATGAGTCTTTTGAAAAGAATGGAAGTACGTAGTACTTTGGGTTACATTCCCGGATTTTTAAGTAATACGAAAGTGTCTTGAGTTTATAAAATGAGATTCATCTTTGTATGATAATGAAAGTCTAAAGATTTTATGAACTTGCCTATGCTTGCTGGTGATAGCCTTTGAGTGCAAGTATTATATTTTTACGCTGCCGTGACTCTCAGTTGGAGGGTGGCTGTACCGTTGTGAATTTACTTGACGCGTCGAGCGGACGGAGGATTCCACGAGTACGCTTCCATTGTGATTGATCCTTGGACATGCTTATACGATGAGAGATTCCGGGGCATGCGACCAGGATGCGGGTTAAATTCCTGGATACGATTATTACCCCATGGTCATGCTTATACGATGAGGGATTCTGAGGCATGCGAACATGTTATATACGATTATTACTCCATGGATTAGCTCTCCATGAAGACATGTACCCGAGATGAGGGATTCTACGGGCATGTTATATACGATTATTACTCTATGGATTAGCTCTCCATGAAGACATGTACCCGAGATGAGGGATTCCATGGGCATGTTATATACGATTATTACTCTATGGATTAGCTCTCCATGAAGACATATACGAGATGAGGGATTCCACGCATGTTATATACGATTATTACTCGTGGATTAGCTCTCCGTGAAGACATGTACGAGATGAGGATTCCACGGGCATGTTATATACGATTATTACTCGTGGATTAGCTCTCCGTGAAGACATGTACGAGATGAGGATTCCACGGGCATGTTATACCCGATTATTACTCAATGGATTAGCTCTCCATGAAGACATGTACCCGAGATGAGGGATTCCATGGGCATGTTATATACGATTATTACTCTATGGATTAGCTCTCCATGAAGACATATACCCGAGATGAGGGATTCCACGGGCATGTTATATACGATTATTACTCCATGGATTAGCTCTCCATGAAGACATGTACCCGAGATGAGGATTCCACGGGCATGTTATATACGATTAGTACTCAATGGACTAGCTCGTGAAGTCATGTACCGAGATGATTCCACGGGCATGAGATATTTATATATATATATATATATATATATATATATATATATATATATATATATGTGTGTATTGTATATGTATGTACGACGGTGAGGTAGGATGCCAGCGCGTCACATGGTTATATTTTACACCTACGGTGTCGGCGTGATGAGGATTCCACGGGCGAGATATATATGTATATTGTATATGTGTACGACGATGGAGTAGGATGCCACAAGCGCGTCACGTGGTTATAATTTACACTTACTACGGTGGCGGTGATGGAGGATTCCACGGGCACGCTTTGATATTTTTGGGCTTGAGACCCTTACCGGACAATGTGATGATATTTGAGGGATTGTGTCCATAGCCCTGGTGTGACTATTGTTCAGGTGTTGAAATAGTGCATACAGGTAAACCGACTTTCATTACTTTCACTTGGCAAGGCACCGGTATCGTTATTTTGGTTATCATACATGTCTCAGCTTTATATAGACTGTTATGATTTCATTACAGTATTTTCAGTTTCACATACTTGGTACATATTTCGTACTGACCTCCTTCGGGGGGCTGTGTTCATGCCGCAGGTTGAGGTACATATCTTCTTGATCCTCGCTCTTAGGATCACTACTCAGTTCTTGGAAAGCTCCATTTCTCCGGAGGCTTTGTCTGTTGGTACAGTTCCCTGAGGTTGTAGTTTTATGTACATTCAGGGGTATGGCGGGGCCCTGTCCCGTCACAGTTGTTATGTTAAAACTCTTAGAGGTCTGTAGTCATATCTTGTGGGTCGGTTTGTAAAAAAAAATGAGGTAACTGCTTTTGGTTTTACGTATGTATATATCCAGGGAGGTAGCCTTATCGGCTAACCTGTTATTTATTTCTTGTTGAGTTTATGTATGTTCCGCTGATTATCTCTGATGTATACCTGTAAGGGTGCCCAGGTAGGGCACCAATCGCGGACCCGGGGTCGGGTCGTGACAGATATCCCTCTCTGGTGGCATACCCATTAAATCTGAAGGGAAAACCTCGGCAAACTTGCTAACTATCATAACAGACTCAAGGGAGGGAGTCTGCACCCCCAAATCCCGAATATGAGCTAGGTACGCAAAAAACCCTTATCTACCAACTTCCTAGCCCGACTGCAAGAAATGATCTTCTTAGGAGCAAGACTAGGATCACCTCTCCACTCTAACCTCGAAAGTCCAGGTATTGCTAATGTGACTGTCTTGGAATAACATTCCAGAATCGCATGATATAGTCATAGCCAATCTATCCTAGAATAATAAAAATCAAATATATCTAATATGACCAAGTCTACCCAAGTATCATAACCTATAAAAGTAACCAAACAATGCTGATAGACTCAATCTACAACCACAGAATTACCCAACGGTGTAGACACATGATAGGGACATCAAGCATATCACACCACATATTCAAATCACCAGAAAAGTTGGTAGACACGTATGAAAATGTAGACCCCAAATCAAATAACACTAAAAACAGACTGATGATAGACTAAGATGATACATGTGATAACCATATCTGATGTCTTAGCTTCTGGTATACATGGGAAATCATAATAATTAGTGTATTCTCCCTCGGATTGAGTACTCTACTGGCCACCTCGGCCCGAATAAGCTCAATCTCTACATGACTGTCATCTACCATAATCGGTCTAATGGCCACCATGTCCTGACTTAGATCCTCATCGGCTAACTTGATAACCACCCCTATATGGTTGTGCTGGGGTCCTGGGTGCACGAGATTCACTCAATATAGATATGGGTGCACGAGATGCACTCAATACAGATCTGGGGCAATCTCTCTTGAAATGCCCAACATCACCACAGGTGTTACAAGTCCTGATTGTTGAGGGCTGATGAATAGAAGCCCTCAAAGATTGGCCCTGACCATAACCGCTCTACCCCTAGAGACACTATCGGTAATCTAAAGGGCTACCTAAATTGGTTGACCATGCTACGACTGTTGATATCTATCATGCTGCCCATAACCATGAGAAGTAGATTAGCTGAACTATCCCTATCACCTCGCCCTCTTATCATACTCATATATGGGCATCTTACCTCTCACATACTCCACCATCCTCGCATGATCAGCTACAGTCTCAAAAGAAGCCCCAGCTGCCACTACCTGTAACATAGCCAACTGAAGGGGAATACTCAAACCTCTGACAAAACATATCTATATCTGCCTCTATAGGTAGCAATGGCGTTGTATAGAGGATAGGCGTGGAAGAGAGTATTATAATCTGCAACTGAAGAATTCCTCTAAAACTTATCACTCTTTCTCAGACACAAGCTAAGAGGTACATACTTCTTTAAAAATATGTGATAGAACCTAACACATGACAGTAGAGGTGACCCCGCTGGTCGACAGTCATTATAAGTTCTCCACTATTGTTTAGCATCTCTCAAAAGCTGAAGGGACACAAAATTAACTCCACGCGACTCAATAATACCCAAGGTATGCAACCTCTAATGGCTGCTCACAATAAAATCATAAGCATCCTCTTCGGGATGACCATAGAATACCAACGACTTCATGTTTGAAAAGTGCTCCCAAATCTTCTGCTCACCATGAGTCATAGTTGTCCCTGCAATCAACCGAGGACCAAACTCTGAACCAGGAAAATCATCAATATGGGGCACTGACATCGCTGTTGGTTGAACCTCGGTAGTATGAAACTCGGGAGTTTGAGTATGTCACTCTCTCACACGGGTCTGAGAACCACCCGGAGTAGTTGTATACCTGCCCACCTGGGCATAACCATCCAGAACACTCAAAAATCTTGATAAAAAGAAGGTCATGAACTTAAGTTTCCAACATGAGCCGCGAGGCGATTTACTAGGAGTGTCAAAGATTGTCAACCATCATATGGTGACATGCTTAATGTGGAGTGTGGATTGGAGTTGAAGATAAGACTTGAAGATCCAAGAAGGAACCATTTTTTTTGCTTTTATGTAGTTCTTGGCTGAGACCACCTTTTATATTGTTTTAATTCCTAGATTAATTATTAGATCTCTTTATAGCTTAATTACTATGCCATGTAATAAGATAAGATGATCAAGCTGAGAACCATCTAGAAGGAGAATCTTCCAACATTCCCCAAAGAGGTAATTCATGAACTAGCTAGTTAATGCACTTATCTACATGGATAATACAAAAGGATGACTTAGAGAACTTGAAGAGCTGGGTCTTTTCCCTTTCTCCCAAATCTGTCGAACCTCTCCCCCTTTCCCATTCAGCCTAGATTTATTTGTATGTATATCTTGTTACCTTTTCTAGAAGGTTTAGAACTAGTATAAATAGGGGATGTAGTTGATGAAAGAAGACATTGAAATTTTATGAAATATATTTGAGTTTTCTCAAACTTTGCTAAGTTATTCAACTTTTGTGTTGTTATCTTAGTTGGTCATTTTGTGGTCCAAACCTTGGTCCTGTTGTGGTCCAATCCTCGGTCATTTTGTGGTCCAACCCTTGGTTCTTTTTTTGTCCAAACCCTAGGTGTAAGTCTATTTAAAACTTTTATGATCTAACTATACTCAAGCCAAGCTTCTATCCGGTTACTTTTTCACAAACACATTAGAAGGTCATCTCGGCCTACATCACTTTACCTGCACCCGAATTTATCTATCAATTTTGTGTACAATAATTGTCCAATATGCATAATCTCTTTCACCCCATTACACAATACAACACTTCCCCAACCTACACCAAAATGTTCATTAACCAACTCCTCCCAACATCACCCGAAAACCCAACCAACTACTCTACCGTCCTCACTGGGTTCAACCTTTGTACCTTACTGTCCCGACCAATTTATACCACATTACCACCATCCAACCACCAATATAACATACAATGTGTGTAGTTCACCCTCTCCAAACGCCTTGCCCAAACCACGTAAGGGCACTCGTACATCTCCCACAAACCTAAATTGTCCAGAAACCATCCTATTACACCAACCTCCATTTGACTCCCATATTTGTGTCCGTACAACCCCCAAAATAACTCCGACTAACCTAACCATACAATCCCCTCCTTATACATCAGTTTGGTATCAGAGCAAGGATTTCCCGTCCCATTCCTTGACGTTATGTCTAATATAAATGAAGAACTTCGGAGGATCATAAGTGACCTTTTTGCGGAGCAAGTGCAAATTTTGAGAAGAGAATTTGTGGGGCATGTCATGATTAATAATGCCGAGTCCGGGGAGGATTTTGCACAAAATAGTCCAAGGCATGAAAATGAAAAGTATCAAGATTGTGTGGATTCCTTTGTTATTGCGGAATCCAAAGTCAAGGAGGTCCTAGAAGAAGATGTTGATCTTGCGGAAGAGGGTGAAAGTTTAGTACTCCGACGTGTGTTGAGTGTTCAACTTGAAGAACAGGAGGAGACACAAAGAGATCAACTAGTTTACACTCGATGCAAGGTAAATGGGGTATGTAATATGATCATTGATGGAGGAAGTTGTGCCAATATGGCCTCCGTAGAAATGGTGGACAAATTGAAGTTGCCTACCCGCAACCATCCTAAACTATATGTTCTCCAATTGTTGAACAAAGACAAATGGCTAAAGGTAATGAAACAAGCTCTTGTTAGTTTTCGAGTTGGTAAGTATAAATGTGAGATATGGTATGACATCCTACTTATGGATGCTTGTCATATTTTACTGGGTCGGTCATGGAAATTTGATAGGAAAACGCAACATGATGGAGAAAATAATGTTTATTCTTTTCAAAGGGATGACAAGAAAGTCTGATTGATACCATTGTCATCTAGTGAGGTGAAGAAAATGAAGATCCAAAATGCCAAGAACCGCAATGAAAAGTCTGAGGCCATCTTACTTAATGCATCAGAGATAGAAGGGAGTCATATATATGCATTGGTGTGCAAGGATAAGAAGATTCTTGTGGGAGATATGGTTGAAGATGTCTACTTGAAGGAACTCTTGAAGAAATTTGAAGATGTATTTCCAGATGATCTTGCACCCGGATTACCACCAATCAGAGGTATTGAACATGCTATTGATTTTAATCCAGGAAATTCATTACCTAATCGTCCAGCCTATAGATGCAATCCGGAAGAGGCTAAGGAGTTGCAAAGACAAGTGCAAGAATTACTAGACAAAGGCTTTGTCCGAGAGAGCCTTAGTCCCTGTGCGGTACCCGCCTTGTTGGTGCCAAAGAAAGATGGGACTTGGCGCATGTGTATTGATAGCTGAGCGGTCAATAACATCACCGTGAAGTACATGTTTCCTATGTCGAGATTGGATGATTTTTTGGATGAATTGAGTAGGGCCAAGTTGTTCTCCAAGATATATTTCAAGAGTGGCTACCATCAAATGAGGATACGAGAGGGATATGAATGGAAGACGACTTTCAAGACCAAGTATGATTTGTACGAATAGCTTGTGATGCCATTTGGATTGTGTAATGCTCCAAGCACTTTCATGAGGCTCATGTACGAGGTACTACGACCTTTCATGGGTAAATTTGTTGTGGTTTACTTAGATGATATCTTAATTTATAGTCAATATAGGGAATCTCACTTGTCGCATTTAGAAGCTTTATTTGAGAAGTTAAGAGATGTAAAGTTGTATGGCAAGTTAGAGAAGTGTGCTTTTATGATTACTAGTATCACATTCTTAGGATACATAGTATCATTCGAGGGCATTCATGTGGATCCATCCAAGGTGGAAGCTATCCGGAGTTGGTCCGAGCCTACGAATGTAAGTGAGGTAAGAAGTTTCCATAGTTTTGCTTATTTTTATCATCATTTCATTTGATATTTTAGTACCCTTGCTACCCCTATCACTGAACTAATGAAAAATGGTGAGTTTAGATGGTCCCAAGGAGCACAAAGAGTTTTTGAAACCTTGAAGGGAAGGTTATGTGAAGTACATGTTCTAGATATTCTGAACTTTGAGAAGCTATTTGAAGTTGAATGTGATGCTAGTGGGGTTGGTGTTGGTGCCGTCTTGATTTAAGACAAATGACCTATTACTTTCTTTAGTGAAAAATTGGGTGGTGAACGACTCAATTATTCTACTTATGACAAGGAGTTTTATGCTATTGTGAGATCCTTGGTCCAATGGGAACATTATTTGAGGCCAAAACATTTTGTCTTATATTCAGATCATGAATCCTTGAAGTATTTAGATGGGAAAAGAAAGTTGAATCCAAGTCATGCTAAGTGGGTAGCATACTTGCAAACTTTCACATTTTTTACAAGGCACAAAGATGGCAAGTCCAACATAGTGGTGGATGCACTTTCCCAAAGGCACGTAATGTTGACCGTACTTGAACAAAAACTTGTGGGATTTGAAGTGCTAAAGGAATTCTATGAATGAAATCCCGAGTTCAAAGACGTGGATAGAATGTAATAGTGGAGTTCATAGTTCTTATTCCATAGTAGAATGTTTTCTTTTCAAAGGAACAAATTGTGTGTGCCCACATGTTTCCACGAGGGAATTACTTGTACATGAAGTGCATTCGGGTGGACTAGCTGGACATTTTAGGGTAGTGAAGACTTTGGAGATTCTACAAGAACACTTTTACTGGCCACAAATGGATAAAGATGTATATGGAGTGGTAAGTAGGCGTTCCACTTGTCAAAAGACTAAAAGTTTCTTCCACAAAGGATTGTATACTCCTTTACCGGTTCCGGAGCGACCATAGGAAGGTGTGAGCTTGGATTTCATCCTCACTTACCAAGAACACAATGGGGCAGGGACTCTATCATGGTAGTTGTGGATAGATTCTCGATGATGGCTCACTTTATTGCTTGTCACAAGACCGATGACACAACATATACTGCAGACTTGTATTTGAAGGAAGTGGTAAGATTTCATGGCGTTCCTAAGACTATTGTGTCTAATAGGGATGTGAAGTTCCTAAATTATTTCTGGAAAACACTATGGAGACTTATTGGTACCAAGTTGCTCTTTAGTACCTCCAATCATCCTCAAATGGATGGCCAAACGGAAGTGACTAATAGAACTATTGGCACACTATTAAGAGGATTGGTGAGCAAGACCACTAAGGATTGGGACATCAAGTTGGCACATGCGGAATTTCCTTATAATAGGAGTCAATCTCATACAACGGGTAAAGCTCCATTTGAAATTATTTATGGCACTAACCCATTTTTATCTATTGATCTGGTTCCAATCCCAAAGAAAGAAATCCTAAGCTTCATGGCTAAAGATCGAATTGAGACCTTCAAGAAGTTACATGATCAAATCTGAGCACAAATTCAGAAGGCCAATAACAAGTACAAAATGGATGCGAACAAGTCAAGGACTCAACCACAATTCCAGCTCAGAGATTTGGTTTGGCTACACCTAAGGAAGGAAATATTTCCTAACATGAGAAAGAACAAGCTAATGCTGAGGGCGGATGGTCCTTTGGCCAGGTTCAGGAAAAGCGCCTACAAAGTAGAACTTTCGGATGAATATGGAGGTATTAGTTCAACGTTTATGTTGGAGACTTATCACCATACATAGATGATGAGAATTTGAGGGCAAATTCTGTTAAAGAAAGGGAGTATGATGAAAAGAAGGCCGATGACAACAACGTCCAAAATACGGGGTGTAAAATCTACGAATGTGTGTTGCACATTATTCCCTATCAATTTATCACACTAAAAATGTTAATATTACTTGTAATTTACATTATATTACAATAATGTTATTAGACATTGATTTTAATAGTAAGGTAAAAGATGTTATTATAAATTTAACACTCCCAGTTTTATGATAATGCTAACTTTTCAAGTTTACAATATATAGTGAAGAAAAAATTAATCCTTACAAATTATTAAAATAGAAATGATACAGATTCGATAATATATCAAACTATCAAGCCTCTTACCTTTAGATGATCCTAGTATAATTGGGCCATATAGATAAATATATTTAGTGTATGTACGCGTGTTGCTCTTTTTATACATAACTCATGTAGAAATTAAAAATAAAAATTTAATTTTTAGCATTGCATGAGAAAAAAGTTCTAAAATGTATAAATTACATGTCCTACGGGAGAGTTTGATTATAAATAGGATTGAAATCTGGGCCTTTTTTCTGTTCAAATAAGTAAGTCTATGAATTTGATTTTGAATAGGATTGGAATTATTATGTTTAGAATTTGATTTTTATAGATAAGAATGTGACACGTATTCAGGATAGAGGAAGTTTTACTGAAAAAATAGGAGAAAATGTGATTTTGATATCAGTTTACCCGCTTCCGAATTCATGTCAGCATTTTTGTTTAATTGACACACTTTGAATCATGTTGGAGCATTTAATAGGTACAAGATTTACTTGAAACGTCTAAGTTAAAAATCTACCAACTTTAGGTGTCACAATATGTGTTTCCCAAAAATGAATTATGATGGTGTCCATAACACAACGGCTTACTTCCCATTGTGTTTTCCATCCAAAATCCTATACACTACCATGTATTATCCACAACAATAACAACACACACATCACAAACATTGATGATGAACTAAAACAAAAGATGTAAATAAAACGACAGAGTCAAGCGGTTATAATGTGAACCTCTCTGAAGGCGATAACAAGGAATTATCACATTAAACAGTTGGGATACACAGCCAAAAGAACTGTACAATGAGCCTTCTTTTTCTACCTTTTTTACATTATTTAGAATATTATGGCACAACAACCGAGAAAATCAGTACTGTACTTAATAGAACAAAGAAAGAGTAAAAAAACATACTCTGCTTTAGTATCTACAACTTTTATCTCTCCAGTCTATCTTATTTCTGCCTAGAATCTCTGTTTCTGTTAGCATCTACTGTATACATTCCCTTTCAGTCTTTAGACAAGTTGAAAATCCGTCTACATCTTTCACAAAGGAGGGAACTCGTCTTCATTCTTAAGGCGGAACAAATGTTCGGAAGTCCTGAAAGTCCAAATCAGAAAGTTCTTTAGATAGATTTTCCAGTGAAAAAGTTCAGAGGACCAACTACTTCCCACAGTACAATAACATAAGATAGTGATCCTACCTTTCATTTTTACCCAATGCTGGTTTTGAACAAGGCACACTGCTTGATACACTAGGAACCGGGAGCAATTCATGAGAGGAGTGTGAAAGCATATCCTTGGTAAGCTTCCCCAGAGATCCAAATTCTAGTCTACATGATGAATTTAAGAAATCATTGGCATGAGAATCGTCAATACAGTGATGAGATTTGCCCGATACAACAAACTCCCCATGACCTTGAACAATAGATTGTACACCTGAAACCTCCTGAGTGCATTTTCCCAAAGAGTTAGTGTCAGAAAATACAGGAACCCAACCATCAGTGTGATGAGGTTGGCCCGATACTGCAAACTCCCCATGACTTTGAACAGTAGATTGTACACCTGAAACCTCTTGGTTGCATTTTGCCAAAGAGTTAGTGTAAGAAAAAGCAGGAACCCAACCATTAATGTGGTTGCTGTTGTACATGTGCAACTGAGCATATGTTCCGGATGCCAGATTCTGATCCCATCCTTTAGGTATCTCCGGACAAGTATAGTTCTGACATCCAAATAAAATCATTACAAATGGAGCTTCATAAAAATTATTGACAAAAAATAAGAGCCTTGCATATTTAAATTAAAATTCCTACAAGGAAAAGGAGAAGTGGATCAAATTAAAAGGCACTGAGCTTTAGAAATGGAAGACTTTGACATACTTAGAGAAACTGAAATAAGTGGAAACTGAGGAAAGAGAAGCCTGCAGACAAAGGAGGAAACATATACCGTATCCAGAGAGTAAGTGCCAGTTCCTTGTGTTGATTCTTTCACTTTGGAACCTAACATAGCATTAGCTGTTAGAGAGTAGCAAGAAAGTTGAACAGTTGGACACACAAGCGTATTATTCAGAGTCATTTGAGAGAACGGTTGATGTCTCAGCATTGACGGTTGGACAGTATCCCAGAAGTTTTCACTTCGATACCAAGATGGTGACGATGGATAATTAGACAGTGCAGCAGCTGACAAAGAAAACCCATGGCAATATTGTCCATAAAGCAAACTGCGTATATGGCTATCATAGTCTCCAGTTAGGTCCACTAAAGGATTGATAGCTTCCACATCTCCAGCCAAGCTAGCAGAGTCCCTTTCCCGTATATCAAGGGATAAACTTTCTAAAATACTGGTCTTTGGACTCGAGATTGCTGAACCGCCAGACCAGATGCCCTCGCTATACTCTGTACCTGATTGGTATATGCTGCTGCTCTCCAGAGGGTTATCTCTGGTTTCTACCCACAGATCAGAGCCCAACCTCTCATCAATACAATCAAATAGGTCATTGTGGCACAAAGTTCCAGGAGCACATGGTTCACTGAAGTCACAATGAGGAGTGGTATTCCCAGAAGGAGAACTGATGTTATTTACTGTACCTGAACACTCGGATGTACCATTTGCAACATTCAGATTCACAGAACTAGAAGCTGCAAGATCATTTGCATCACCAGATGGACGAAGTCCTGACACTGCTTGTCCATAGCCATTTTCTGACACCATACATGAAAAAGCTCCATTCATCAAGTTACTCTCCAATGCAGATCTTGGTGAATATTTATAAACCATTTCCACATTATCATTCTTCAAATCACCCTCTGGTAATTTGAGTAGAATAGCATCCTCAGAATACGATTCAGCAGGGAACAATGAAGAAAATACGCCTTCATCAGCAAAATTCGGGCTAGAATTCTGTAAATAAGCCAAATGTTTACATCCATGCCTCTCAAGGCTGTTTCCAAAGAACTTCGTTATCTCATAGCCAACTTTATCAGATGGTGACAAAAGAATGTGCCCAAGCTTGCGGGCCCCATACTTAAAAGCCCTACGAATTCGATGGAAATTACCTACAGGCAAACAAAGTAATAATTTAGACATGAGGAATAAAAAGAAGGAAACAAATCCACCAATGTTACCAACACAAAACACGAAAAACATTTTCTTAGATCTAACATAGCTAGTACAAATCATACACAAATGCTTACAGGCAACTGACTTTATCCGTTCCTATGCAGGTGATGGTGATAGATATTTTATATGCTCAAATACTGGCCTCCAGTTAGAGATGGTTGGTACTAGTCATTTAAGCAGAAATGTGTGGTCACTCACAAGGTATTTGCAATAAATGAAAAGGTCTCATCACTATAAATAATTGTTTATCAGGGATCTAGGAAGAGGTAACAAGTAAATCTTTTGCCAGTAGTTCAATGAATGTATTGATCACTTGATGTTCTTGAATAGAATCAACAGTTAACTTTAGTAATTCTGTTCTGGTAAGAAATCAGAATGCAAAGAAAGATAGGAACACTCTTACAAAGAATCCAGAAAAGGATTTCTTTTAAACTCAAATGACCAAAACCACAGAACCAGACTATAAGATTCTTCAAATTCTTTATAAAATTCTCACAAAGTACATGAAAAGGTGAAGGGGGAACTGGGTAATCCCAAGTAAATATCTTCTAAAGTACTAAAGTAGATTCAAGTTTCACCTCTATGGACACTGCGCCCAAGGTTGTTATTTTCTTTCAAGGGGTCAATTATATTTAGATGCTTTTGTTGAAAAGCTCGTGTGTTCATCTCAGCGTCTCTGGATGGAACTGAGAACATTTCCATACAGTTTCTCAAGAACTCCTCGCTAAGCAACACATTGTTCCTTGCATTATCTGGCATCTCAACTGCAGAGAGAAGAGAATCATAAATAAAGCATTAAAGAAGGATATATCAAATTCTTCCAGCAAGTGAACCATAAAAAGAAAAGCCATTTTGTAAGCTCATGCATGTAGTCAAAATTTGCCGAGGGTCTTAAACATGTTAGAAATAGTGCAAGCCTTAAAAAGAAAGAAAACAAATGCACTCCTTACCCACTATGTCAGGAAGGGATGCTTTGAGAACTGGACCATTCAAACTGACACAATAAATGTCCCAATCAAATTTGCTATAGTAATCCAAAAATATGTAGAGAACCTAAAACCAAGCAAGAAAAGGACTATGAATAAGATCATGCATGCACAGTTGCACACCAAAGGATAATGTCGAAAGTTGACAAGCATGAAGCAAGCACTTACAGCTAAGGGACCACTTAATGATGAGTGGTACATATGGAATATATATAAGACCAGAATTTCCAAAGCATATGTTGAAATCAGCCCATGGTGTGCACCAAGAATACGGCTTTCATAATAGCACCAAGCCTTTGCCAAAATAATGCTACGTTTGAAAAGATGATTTTTACCAACAAGACGGTCTATCTGTGCTCAAGAAACAAACAAGTCAAGAAGAATAAAGGATCAGCTGCTTATCTGACACTAAACAGAATAATATGAATGTATTTATGACATCTGGCTGTCCAAACTTGCACAGGAAGTAAAAGGAAGATAAAGCATATACTCCACAGAGTTTTGAGTCTACAAACTGACCCAACAACAAGCGGACAGATTAAATTTATGATATTTACTACTACCTCCGTTTCAAAATGTTTGTCTTACTTTCCTTTTTGGTCTGTTCAAAATGTTTGCCTCTTTCCTTTTTTAGTAACTCTTTAATTTCAATTTTCCACATGATATGTTTAAGACCACAAAATTAAAGAGTACAACAACAACAACATACCCAGTGAAATCCTACAATGTGGGGTCTGGGGAGGGTAGAATGTACATAGACCTCACCTTGGTAGGTAGAGCGGTTGTTTCCGAGAGACCCTCGGCTCAAGACAAAACATAATCAGGCAAAGCAAGCAAAGCAAAGCAAAACAAAGTATGAGAAACGGTCAGACTCAGACGAGAAATTAAAGCAATGTGGACATGCAGATAGTAAAAATCAAATACGCAATGGTAGCGCATTCTAACAACAGAAAGCAGTAGCTAACGGGAAGCAGTAGCTAACGGGACTAAATAAGATAAATAAATTACACTAAAGAACACATAGCAGCATGAATCAAACTACAGAGTACTAAAGAACAATAATGCGCTTATAAGTGTGACAGACTAATCGAACCTACAATAATAACACTACACTATCATTTTGTAAGCGTAAAGAGGACTACACTCGATTACCTACTACCCTTCTACCCTAATTCGTGTCCTCCACAACCCCCTATCTAAGGTCATGTCATCAGTAAGTTGCACCTGCGTCATATCCCGTCTAATCACCTCTCCCCAATATTTCTTTGGCCTACCTCTACCCCTCCTGAACCCATCCATAGCCAACCTCTCACACTTCCGCACTGGAGCATCTGTGTCTCTCCTCTGCACATGCCCAAACCATCTCAACCTTGCTTCCCGCATCTTATCCTCCACCGAGGCCACTCCCACTTTATCCCGGATATTATCATTCCTAATCCTATCTCTTCTTGTATGCCCACACATCCATCTCAGCATCTTCATCTCTGCAACTCTCATCTTTTGTATGTGTGAAGTATTGACACAAACTGGATTGAAGAGTATATTTCTTTTTAGAACACAAACTGGAAAGAAAGATAGGTAAGCACAATACAGAGAGGAGATTAACAGTAGATGAGAACAGTCACCAGCATACATATAAAACTAGCAATTTTACTAACATTTGAAATTAACATTGTCCGTGATGTAGAGACATGGTCAGGAAATAGAGGCAAAAGGTCCAACAACTCATTATCCTACTTCATTGAACAGTGAACTGCACCAGTGAATCAATAACTAAACCCAGAAAAGGGTTTAGTCTGCATCATAGAGGCTTAAAGAACTATTTCACATTCCTCCATAAAAGAGATCCTTGCACCATCCTTTCAAAAGTGTCAGCACAACAAAATTAGAATTGAACTCACACAAATTCCGACAAGATTATGTGAATCCTGAATTTTACCTGCTCAAGGAAACAAAGGGAACAGAGTCCTCCGAGCTGATTAAAGGATATGTCAATCACAGTATTCTGTACAAGGCATTTCACAAGCTTTACCTGCCACCAACAATCCAAATTTCTCAATAATAAAAGGATCAAAAGATCAATTTAAGTGATAAAACTACTCAACTATTAGACACTATCAATAGATTCTTCGAGACACGCTTACAAAATGCTAAAGCAGAACTATCTAGAAACTAAAATCAAAGTATAACCCCCTAATAAATTAAGAATGCTGAACACTATGCCTAAAATATAATCAAATATCAAGCTTACTTGAGCAGCAGCATATTGAGACAAATTTGCTAAAATAACTAAAAGCTGCAGAGAGCTGCGAAGAACTTCACTCATTCAACTTGTTTCATATAATCTAGGAAAGAGAACACTTCCATATAAAGGGTCAGAAAAAAACCTCAGCATCGATAAATTGGGTATCCTTGACATCAAACTCAGCATTTTCCCTATTTTCTTCTTCCTGCAGAACAGCAAGAACATCACGGGCCAATGTCTCTTCACTATAATTACTGCTAAGCGCTGTCAAATCGATGTCACCATCCGGAAGGTATGTCTTCAATGGTACAGATCCGTATGGGAAAACCTGTACAACAGGCAATCCACCTTTAGCATTATTCAGTTACGAAAAAATAAAAGCAATTTTTCCTATCAACTAATTTCAGTTCAAAGATCGTTAGTCGGAAAAAAGTTTTAATTCTTTGTTTAAGTAAAAAAAAACAGCAAGATCAGCAATATTTAACCAATATCAGAAAAACAACAGGACCTAATTTGAAGTGACAACACTTTAACAATTGTTTCAGGAAAATTCAGATCACAAGCTATAAGCTTCATTAATTATTTGTTTGTCTCAACTATAATTTCCATTACATATTCCTACAAAATTTAAATTAAATTATAATGTGTTATAGATATGTAAATGCATGCTAGAACAACTATGTAAAGCCATTGATAGCTACTAATTAAGTACTTCTTATAATTCAGAAATGATTGAAGTACATGTCAGGTTTGAGGAGCGCTTATTTATAGTTCAAACCTTAATCTTCTAAAAGACCTTTGCAGTACCACGTTAAACCAAAAAATCCTTATAGAGGTCATTAAACAAGTAGTCTAAACACATCAGGTTAGAGGAGAAGTCCATTCGCAACCATACTAGTATCAAACTATCAACATACTATTTATTCTCCAATACCGAACCGTAGAAAACGACACCATAACATTCTTTTAGAGATTTTTGAAGTCCAAAATCTGGAAATGACTTGAATATTCTAACAAAGAGCATTTCTTATAACTGTTGTAAGGAACAAATCCATTATGACTTATATTAAGCAGCCTATAGCACTTGGATCAGGCTAAATCCGTAGTAGGATATCTACGAGCCATAGCACTTGGATTAGGTTAAAGGTGGGATATGTACAAACACAAACATGAAAAAATAAAGTATGACCATGAACATCAAATAAACCGGAACTGATCCAGAGGTACAAATAGAATCATCTTAAAGGAGCTAGTAATGACTTGACAGAAAAAGAAACATCAACTAGTTCGAAAAGGAGCCTCATTAGTAGGAAATTGGCTTGCTGCTAGATATTTCTACTATTTTCTAGATGAACCATCAAAAGTTTAATCTTGATGCAGTTGGATCACGACCCCATGCTCTTATTAGCTGAAAAGGCAGTTATACTTCTATTAGTAAAATTTAAAATGCATTAGATAAACCGTTCTTCTTCCTCTTTTATTGGTCTACGGATCAACAGATATATATTTTTGGTAAAAAAGTAAAACTGCCAAAAGCAAATTAGTGGCTGAATACTATCAAGATTGTAGTAACTATTTTTTTTCTAGCTTAGCGCAGGCTTCTAATTTTATGCTACAATATACAAGGATTCTTCCAAAAATGCAGGATAAGGTTGTGTTGCGTATAATAAACCCTTGTTGTCCGGCCCTTCCTCGGACCCCGCGCATAGCGAGAGCTTGGGCTGCCCTTTTTAATATACCAAGATTGTAGTAATTCTATCGCAATGATGCTAAAAAGGCCAAAATCACTTTTAGTTTCCCCTTTCTTCGCATGGATACCATCATAGATTAGTAAAAGAAGCCAAACATTATCTATGTCAGCGGAACAGTATAGATAAGGCATGTTTGTTTAAAAATAAGACATCCATAGAAATGTAAGCATCACAAGTAGCATTAAATAAGAAATGAGTGAAACTGAATTGAGCAAGACAAGTGAATAGAGATGTAAAAGGAAAGTAACCTCACAACCAAGGGAATGTCTAATGAGTGTTTGCACGTAATCAATGACATCCTTTCTGTTTTCCTCAGCGTCAAGAGTTGGGTGGATACAATTCACGACTTGTTGAATAGTTTCTTCAGCAACAAGCCAACGGTCCTCGGTAATTGACGTAGGATCAGGGGTAGACAAGTTCCAACGTTGCTCCATTCTAACAGGACTTGTAAGAGCCTAGGGTTTTTGACTGGTATGGACTACATGGAAATTCTAGAGAGAGAATCTGGTTGTATTAATGTCAAAATGGGGACGTAAAACTGGGTGGAGGAGACAATTCAGAATTGCCCCCACTCCTCAGACCTCAATCTCCATCTGCATGAAATTTGTATATTTACGCTCACACACACAGATACTATATGTTTGTTTTGGTAGTCGATTTTGCGACGCCACGAAAGGGGAAGCCAGCCTGAATATATAGTAGATTCATTTATGTGTCGTGCGTGTAGGATGATTATATCATCTTTACGACGTCGTTCTTTCCCCATGCCACTACATTTATGTGTCGTGTAAAATGATTATATCCATCTTTACGACGTCGTTCTATTCCCTTCGGGATTCCTGGGACGATGGTGGGCTCCGCCGTTACATGTGTCCACATTTTTTTATAAATAAATAAATAAAATGTGTAAAACTCCAAAAACCATTAACGATGCATTCACTAGAGGTGTACATTTCCGGATCGGAAAATCCTACCGGAACCGTCCGTCATTTTATTAGATTCTGTTTTTCCGGTCCGGGTCCGGGTAGGTAAAAATCGGAATAATTCGGTCCGGATCAGAATGGACCGGTTCCAACCCAATTTTTTTTTTATCCCTTTAGTTTCGTCATTTTATTTGTTTATGTAGCTCTATTATATCTTCGTTACTTAATAGCAATCTCAATGAAAATAAAGTTCTTACTCAATGCCAATCGTAAACCTTAGAACAGCAAAAATCAGAACCCACAAACTAACTATAGTAAAAAAAAGAAAGGAAGAAGCAGATAAAGGAACTTACTGATTTTTGCAAAAAGAAAAATCCACAGGAATGAGTTTGTTTGTTACAAACCCATAAAAAAGAAAAAAAATAATACTAAATGTTAGACAAGCATTGTTGGTAGGGGTGCACAAAAGGTTAAAACCGGACCGCACCGGAACGAATCGGACCGGACCGAACCGGACCGGACCGAAGATCGAGAATCTCAATTACTTGGACCGAAGACCGGATCGAATTTCTCGGTCCGGTCCGATCTATTGGACCGAATGGACCGAATTCCCCCCCCCCCCCCCCCCAGTCAGGCCAGCCAGCCCGGACGTATTGACATATCAAATATAAGTTGTAAATTAGTGAAACTTTAAATGGTCATAACTTTGCGCTCGGACGTCCGTTTGATCT
This sequence comes from Przewalskia tangutica, assembly GCA_029844215.1. Taxonomy (NCBI): domain Eukaryota; kingdom Viridiplantae; phylum Streptophyta; class Magnoliopsida; order Solanales; family Solanaceae; genus Przewalskia; species Przewalskia tangutica. Next base: position 132,962,500 of record CM056718.1, on the reverse strand, counting down.
AAAAAAAAAATTGATTTCGCGTATTTTTTCGAGACAAAGTCATCCTTTGCTTCAGTCGATTTCTCCAAAAACGTCCATCTTGCCCCTCAATTTCACTTTTCCCCCCAAATCGTTACGTTTTTCTCCTTTTCAAATCTAAATATCTCGCGATGTACAATAGATTTCAACGTAAAAAAATTGTGGTAATATGTTCGAGAATGTCAATTTCAGTATTGGAAATTCAATTTAAAAAAGCAGACCAAACCAGGCAAATTATATATATATTATATATTAGGAATTTAGAAAATTAGGAATTATATATATTAGGAATTATATAATTCAATATATATTAGAAATTATATATATTATATATATTAGGAATTATATAAATTATATATATTATAAAAATAAAAAAAATCTGTCCGGACCGGACCGAAAACCGAAACTTATATTTCAAAGGAGCGAAGACCGGACCTAAAAATTCGGTCCGGTCCATTTTTTCGGTCCGGACCGATTTTTGTGCACCCCTAATTGTTGGTCCTTTGTCAATATACATTTCATATTATCACTAAAATGAAATACAGAGCATACTTTATTCTATTTTTTGTGCTGAAATGCACAGTAAGTCAGTAATCATATTCATATTTACTCATGTTTGGTTATTAAAATTGATAATTTGATCCTCACATATATTGTTCATGTTTATTGTATTTAAAAATATATTGTTCATGTTTGGATATTGAAATTAAAATTTGCATTTAAAAAAAAAAACAGGTCTAATCGATCCGGTCCGGTTTTGGACCGGTGTACACCACTAGCATTCACTGCGCAATTCCATTTTCTTTGCCAAAACTGTTGAGATATATGTTACAAGTTGTTAGAATTAGTTAGTGGTGGTTAAAAGTTGGTTAAGTTGGTTAAAGTTACAAGTTGCCAAAAAGTTGCTCAGCCTGAAGGCATGATTCTATATGAGTGATTGTGGACCGACTTACCAAATCAACCCACTTTTTGTCAGTTAAGACAATAGATTCAGCGGAGGATTATGCTAAGTTGTATATTTGAGAAATTATCAAGCTTTGTGGGACTCCAATGTCCATTATTTTATATCGTGTTTCTCAGTTCACGACACACTTTTTGAAGTCTTTCCAGAAAATATTGGGTACCAGGTAAATCTCAGCACAAATTTTCATCCTCAGACAGATGGCCATGTAGAGCATACTATTCAAATTCTTAAGGATATGTTGAGGGCATATGTTCTTGATTTTAAAGGTAACTGGGATGATCATTTTCCTCTCATTGAATTTGCTTATAATAATAGTTATCATGCTAGCATCCAGATGACACCGTTCAAAGCTTTGTATGAGTGAAGATGTAGCTCACTCATCGGTTGATTCGAAGTTGGTGAGGTAAAATTGTTAGGACCAGACATGGTTTGTCTGGCTATAGAAAAAGTCAAGTTGATTCAAGAGTGTTTGAAGACAGCTCAGAGTCTCCAAAAGACCTATTCGGATGTGAGGCCTCTACATGGAATTTCAAGTAGATGATTGAGTATTTCTGAAAGTTTTACCTATGAAGGGTGTCATGAGGTTTGGAAATAAAGACAAGCTCAGCCCCAGATATGTTGCACCCTATAGGATTTTTAGGAGAATTGGCCAAGTGGCTTATGAGCTCGTGTGCATCCAGTGTTCTATGTATCCATATTGAGGAAGTGTGTATGAAACACATCATTGGTTGTCCCTACCGAACACACACCTCAGACTATTACTTGAGGGAAGTACCTTATATACACACCTCAAGCCATAAGTCGAGGGTAGATATATATTAAAACATATGTATAGAAGTTTCAGTACAGTTTCTAAGTTTCATTGTTCGCCCTGAGTGGCACACGTGTTATCAAAGTATCAACTTGCTTTTGTGTACTACTTCACAATCATGCTTTCATATTGATATACATACTTTATATACCAGTACATATCTTTCGTACTAACATTCCTTTTGTCGAGGGCGCTACATTTCATGTTGTAAGTTCTGATAGACCACCTCAGTAGGAGCTGTCGAGTCTCAGCCAATAGTGGGTAAGCTTTACCTCCTCTGGATCTTCTTGGTAAGGTGTTAAGTGTGTCATAGTAGATATATATATATATATATATATATATATATATATATATATATATATATGATGGGTAGGTCAGGGCCCTGTCCTGACCATATGACAATTCAGTCACTCGTAAAGGCTCGTAGACTTGTGTAGTGTGTGCAACAGTGATGTATGTCCTTGTCGGTTTGGTTATTGATGCACGATTTATACACACGCTTAACGCAAGTACACGTATCTTTACAAGTAATATAGTCTAGGTAAGACCGAATATCGTTCTCAGGGACTGGTTTTCAAGTACCGATTATCTATGCTTTCGTTTCTATTTGGTTAACGTTAATTGAGTTGAAATTCTAAACTAATAATGCAGGAAATAAACTAATTATGAAAATACTTTGATTTAAATCAGTTATGATGGAGAATTAGGGCTTCCAAGATCATCAACTATCCACTATATTCAATCCTTAATACAATTAGACTGACTTCTTCTTCTACGTTAAGATAGCAGGTTAACTAAGCCGTTTTATACTCCTGTTAAGGTAATATAAACACTCAACCCCAATGGAGAACCCTTCTATCTTTCGATGACAAGATTGACTACAAATGAGGATTAAGAGCAATAACTTATTAAGCTACACAAGTATCGGAGTACTTTCGTCCACGATTTAAACCTATGTTTATTCAACTATAGCATATTCACAATCTCTCCTTTCGGATTTCGATTAGAACTCATATAAGTGATGATAACTAGTGATCAATTAATTATCAAGCAATCAAAATAATTATTGAATAAATCTTAAACAAGTGAAGAAGAAATCAACTAATGTATTAATTCATGAATAAGAGTTTCAAGAGAATCACAAGGAAATCCCTAATAAAGTAATTAGCTCCTAGCCATAGTCACGCTTAGTGTTGTTATCGGACCGGTCCGGTCCGGGTATCCCCTTATCGGAACCGGTCCGATAAGCTTACCGGTCCGGACCGGGACCGGACCGATAAGGTTTCGGTCCCGAGCGAGATCGTCCCGGACGAAACCTTATCAGTCCGGTTCTCGGTCCGGACCGGTAAGAATTTTCCGGGTCGGGCCGTTTTTTAAAAAAAAAAAATTGAATTTCCAATACTGAAATTGACATTCTCGGACGCGGTGCCACGCAATTTTTATGTTGAAATCAATTGTACATCGCGAGATATTTAGATTTGAAAAGGGGAAAAACGTAATGATTTGGGGGAAAAGTGAAATTGAGGGGCAAAATGGACGTTTTTGGAGAAATCGGAGGAATCAAACCACTTACTCAGTTTGGCCACCCCCGTATCGAAAAAATACGCGAAATCAAAAAAACATTAGGTAAAACGGACGTCCGAGCGCAAAGTTATGACCATATAAAGTTTGATCAATTTACAACTAATTAGAGTGACGGAGTGGATCACGGGCTGGTGGAGGGGAGGGGGTGGGGGACCGGTTCTGGGTATTTTACAGATTCTGGTCCGACTCCTTATCGGTCCGGGTATTTTTTTGGTACTCGTATCCGGACAGTTAAGGTTTCGGTCCGGTTTCAATCCGGTTCTCGAGTATATCCGAACCACTAACAGCCCTAGTCACGCTAAGAACTAATACAATCTTCATACATGAACTGAAATAAACAAAGAAAAAAGAAGAAAAAGAAAATACTTGAAAAGCCTCCAATCTTAGCCTCCTAAGTTGTGTTGTATATACAATGGATGAAATGAATTATTCTAATGATGTAGAGACTATTTATAGCCCAAGAATACTTTAGGTAAAGGGTTAGGTAATAGGGATTATGTAGGTAGGAAAAGTTATAGAATCCTTTAGGTAAAGGGTTAAGGATTATGTAGGTAGGAAAAGTTATAGAATCTTTTAGGTAAAGGGTCAAGGATTATATAGGTAGGAAAAATTATCTCTTTTGGACCCTGAAAACGTGTCAAATTCGGCCCAAAACGTCAAAAATACCGCGTCGGCGCCGTGGCCCTGCAGTCGGGCGCCACGGCGCCTGAAAATCAGAGGCGTTTCGGAAAATTCAGAGGGCGGCGCCGGTGACAGCATTCTTCCGGATTTTTCGTTTCTTCGTCCTTTTTTCGTCCGGTCTTCGTCTGATTTCTTCTATACTTCCCGGAACTTCTTAGGCTTCATTTCTTGGCCTTTTTAGTATGCAATTCCATCTCATTTATGCTCATTTCATCTCCTTTTTGTCATTTCTCCATTTCTGACCGCTGTGACACAAAAGAAAGAAAAACGACTCTAATATTATACTAAACATAAATGAAATGAGTAAAATACTAACTATAAATGACTCAAAAAGTGTGTATAAAATACACCGATCAGTTATATTTTGTTAACTTGTGTTGCGGCTTCGTAGGCCTTGTTTATATATCTATGTTAAGTTGATCCCTCCTTATCTATCTTTAGAGGTTGGATTGTATCCTTGTCCTATAGGTTGTGCCCTTGTAGGCTCTTATTGTTCGGATTATATCCTAGTATGGTCTGTCGGCCGGTAGTTCTTTTCCTACAGTTGTTTGATTATCTGAGTGGTACGCTTGATTCAGTTTCATCTAGTGCCGACCACACTTTCTAGTTTGGGTTATGATAGTTTTGGCTAATTAGCAATTCAGGAGTGTTACTTTGGGGCCTCTAGTGTAATAATTTAACCTATAACTATAAATAGATAACTTAGGGCAATTAATTCCTTAGATTATGTTGAATGTTGATATTGTGCTCTTTGAGAGACTTGTGAGCTTGTTGAAGCTTTTGATTGTGCTTTTGTTGAGAGGATTGATTTCTTGGGACATTAGTTCCCTTGAGGTCAACCTAAGATATTTGGTCTCTATTTGCATACTCGATTGGAGGTTTTGTCTAATCTGGAGCCTTAGTTTTCAATTGGTATCTTTCTTGTGTCAATCTATCTTTAATTCCTTGTTATTTCCTTTCTGCACTTTGATATTGTATCACATAGGCATGTCATGATACATTACTAAGACTCATGTAATATAAAAAATGAGCATACATAGATTATGTGACGAGTTCACAATGTTCGAAATGACATACATGAAAGAACAATGAAGTTATATCGTTTAAAGTATAGGAGCTCTAAAGTTCTTCATGAAATTAGGGTACAACTCTATTTTTGTTGCATATTCATAGCATTCATGGAAGAATGAGACATGGGGAAGAACAGTGATATTCCCTCATGTATAGAGTTACCCTTATATACTTGTAATCGATCCAATCTAATAATCTATACTGCTTCTCTGATGAAGAACACTAAAACCTTAGTTTTTGTGTTCTTGGGAAGGATTTACCTTGAAAATCCTATATTTTTATTGAAGAATCATGTTACTAATCATGAATTAATGTTAGAAATACTTCAGAATCATTACAGTGATCTTACTTTGATATGGAAGAATGAGGAGAGTAGAAATATGCAGTTTAGGGCTTGAGAACGAAATTAGAATGAACTAAATTCTAAAAATCCGTCTAAGGGCCATATTTATAGGAAGGAGGCGAAACCCACAGTTGGCCACCTAATGAAGACATTGGTCGCAATGTTCATCGCCACATTGTCCAGCACATGACTTTCAATACGATGATGCATCGTGTTACAATTCTAATTGTGACAATTCACTGTAGGAAACCTCCATGGGAGAGGGAGCCACAGTGTGCGTGAAGGTGAAGAAGACGAGAGGAAAACGAGAAGGAAGACAAATTGATTTTGTGGGAGCTTTTCTGAATTCACATTAAAAATGTAACCAGCAACGTATATATAGTGCCAATGTTGCACTATATGCCCTTATTACAAATATAGCCAAGGACTAGTGAATATGAAGTGTAAATGTAAATATTGTATATCTAGTGTATATCAAGCGTATATCATCTATATATCTTCAACACGCCCCCTCAAGCTAGGAACTAAGAAGAGATTCTTCAGTCCTAGCTTGGACAATAGATAATCGTGTTGCGAAATGTTATAGGCTGCAGACTGGAATTGCTGCAATCCCAACAGCAATGGCACGAAAAATAGAGTTTTCAGTCCTAGCTTGAAAACGACTGGCATCGCAGATGCATTATTGACATCAACAGCTGAAGGATACACTTCATGAATGGTAGCAACAAATGCACTTCCCAAAGAAGATCGATTCTCGCAACAACAATTTCGATCGCGTTGTGGCATTTAACAAAGATATCGCCAGCAGCTCATCCTCCTCTCTGTCGCTCATATAGGTCATACACAGCTTTGGCATCACCCTTTGAAAGTTCAGGAGTTTTCTTGCGAATCAAAAAAAGCGATCAATGTGATCAATGTTGTAAATCTGGATAACACAACTGGAAGTTTCTTCAGTGATAAGGTTATCACAAGTGAACCCTCCTTTATGTTATTGTTGATCTCTCGGTATATTCTTTCAACCCAAAATCTTCCCTCTCCATCAATCAGAGAGTATGAGGTCTTTTCAATACTGTAATAGCACTCATGGACAACACAGGCCATGTACTCATCTCTGCATATCCTGGTCCAAAGATCTCCTTGTGTATCTTTGTAATCCAAAGCCAAATCAATAGTTACCAAGATCATTAATAAGTGCAGAATCCTGAAATTGACACACTCTTCACAGGAAGTGACTGCAGATACAAGCTCCACTTTGAAATAGTAACACCAAGAGAATGGGTAGGAAGCGCGGTGGCTTCAAAGAAACTAGCAAGATGACTACTAACATTCACACCAACGAAATCAATCTCGCAAAGATCACAGAGCACACCAGCAACCTCTAGCAATAGCACTCTTCCCTTTTCAACAAAACATTCAGCCCTGGCAGGCATTGAAACCTTATTCCATCGACATTGGATGGTGCAGCCAGCAACAAGACTATAGCCTAAAATTATGTAAATTATGTATAGCCAATTGGCACCAGCAGTGATGCTTCTCCTCCCATCATCAGATAGTGTTAAGATAAATGCTGGGGTAACCAACTTCCTTAGGCTCTGCATATCTTCAGCAGTAAAATCAACTCGACATCAGTAGCAACAGCCAGTTGCTTCATTATCAGCCACCATATCAGTGGCCACAACAAATGCTTGAATCAGCATTAAGCATTCTTTAAGCAGTCTCGCAAAAATCAGATAGGCGTAAAATCACCTCCAAATCGATCCCGCATACCATCTGTACTGCAATGCAAAGACACTTTGCACGCAATTGGTGCTTTAGACCAAATCACCTCATCAGCAGCATCTTTGTTATATGAATAATGATTCAAATGTTTCAATTGTAGGAACCAACAGACACCAGCAGCACTAGCATCAGCATAACGGCACCAGCAAAATCAGATTTTTCAATAACATCACCAAAAAATTCCAGCAGCTCAACATTCTTGTCAAACTGTAAAAGCAACTCTGAAAGTCACACCAAAGAATTAAACAGATAGCGGTGCAATACTGCCGATCTAAGGATGCAACAAGAACACATGTCGCCCAAAGAAGAATACGTGCAATTTGATTACGAACCACAGGCCATCATATCGCTAGCATGTGCCTTTTATAAACTGAATCTCTTAGTTTCTATTCTTAATTTGACAGAAACCACTGGATTCATCTTGACGGAGAACCCCTCGTTCTCTAGTCTCTCTCGGACTAGAGAATCTCTCGATTCTCTCTATGAATTATGTTCTGAACCAAAGACCACAGACTACAACTCGAACCAAAGACCACAGACCGATGGCGGCAAGAACCTCTTCGTTCTCTAGTCATTCGGACTAGATAATCTCTTGATTCTCATCACACAAGATATTCTTTGAACTGAGCTTCAACTCAATCAATATTATCGTCGACGAAGTATCCCTCGGTCTTAGTCTGTTTGTCGCTAAGAACTCTTCGATCCTTCAATCGATCTATTGAATATGCAACAGAACTACAGTTTCTTTGAACTGAAATTCCATTGATCCAACAACAATATATTTTTCTTTCATTTTCAGCTGCGGCAACCACACCAAAGACCAAAGAAACAATCGATCACAAAAATGCAGATTATTTTCCTTAGCACAAAGAAGACACCAAAGAATCAAGCAGCAAGCACTAACACAACACAGAAATCAGCTTGCATCTCCAACAGCAACTAATGCTTCTTCACTACTAGAAACAGCAGCAGCGCGACAATAATACCAATGCAGATATGGAAACCAACAGCAAAAAAAAACAGTAAGCTAACATATAACCAAAAACAACTAACAGTTTTCCTCCACTTCGTCGATTCACCAACACAAACTAACTGAAATTGAGTTTCCAGAAACTCGACTATCCTCGGCGATCTGCGACGTCGCAACGATAGCCAAAGGCGGAGTGTATCCGCATAAAACGACAATGTCTCCATCCGACTAAATCGACAAATGCGATAATCGAAAAATAAGTAAAATAGAATGAATCGACTTTGATTCTCTATCGATTCTGTTGTCACTCACAACAAAATCGATTGATATACTATAGAGATTACCTCAATATTTTGTTTCCTTCGATTTCGTTTTTCTGATTTTTCTGGAAAAAAAAAAACGTTCAATCTTCTGATTTTCAAACTTCTCTGTTTTTCGATCGATTGAACTCCTTCAATCGATCTCCTTCAATTCGATTTCATTTTCGATTCTCTGTTTTCCGAAAGAAAATCGCAAAATCGCAATCACGACTTCATTCTTCAATTTTCAATTTATGCGATCTCTATTTTCTGATTTCTATTTCTGATCGATGTACTGCAGTTCGCGATTGATTCTATTTTTGCAAATGCAGATTTCTGCTTCTTCAAATCTGATTTTCCTGATTATCAGACGAAAATTGCAATTCTGATTTTCAAAAATTTCTATCGGTTTCTTCAATTGATTTTGTGATACAAAGGTCCTACGAATCGGTAGGCTTTGATACCATGTTACAATTCTAATTGTGACAATTCACTGTAGGAAACCTCCATGGGAGAGGGAGCCACAGTGTGCGTGAAGGTGAAGAAGACGAGAGGAAAACGAGAAGGAAGGCAAATTGATTTTGTGGGAGCTTTTCTGAATTCACATTAAAAATGTAACCAGCAACGTATATATAGTGCCAATGTTGCACTATATGCCCTTATTACAAATATAGCCAAGGACTAGTGAATATGAAGTGTAAATGTAAATATTGTATATCTAGTGTATATCAAGCGTATATCATCTATATATCTTCAACACATCGCCTCTCTGTCTTCTCCATACTAGCTAAAATTCTACATTTTCATCCGGATACCCCACTCGTGGCACAACCTCCATCGCGCTAAAAGTCGGTGTGATGGGCCTTCGTTGCACTGCCTTGACTGGGTGGTCTAACACAGAATATTTTTTTGGTCATTTGGTTCAATGTGTAAATTCTTAGTCCGGGAGTATGAGGCCTTACACATTGATTAGGAAGTCCATTGGCAGTTTGGCTTCCACCTCAGCTTTTATTCAACCTTGGGAAGTTGATTTCTAGCATTAGCTAACCGTGGTATAGACTTGATGCTACACTATTTGGAGGTATACTTGTGTGCGTGGTTGCACAGTCTTCTTTGATTGAGAGGATGAAAACTCACCGATTGCTTAAGCTCAAATAATAGGTTGAGCAAGGGTAGACCAAGAAAATTACTATTGACTAGGGTGATATTGCATTATGGTAGATTTTGTGTGCCGGATGTGGAAGGTTTGAGACATGCCTTTATGGAGGAGGCTCATAGTCCCTGTTACTTTATACATCTATGAGCTACAAAGATATATCAAGATGTAAACAAATGTATTGTGGATGAGAATAAAAAGAAACATATCTGACTAGCTCAATGCTTAAATTTTTAGCAGGTTAATTATGAGCATCAGAAACTGGGAAGGTTAACTCAGAATTTAGTTATTCCCAGGTGGAAGTGGGAGAATACCATGGATTTTAAGGTAGGTCTGCTGCATACTCTGAGGAAATATGATCCAATATGGGTGATTGGGGATATGATTACAAAGTTTTTACATTTCATACTGATTCAGATGACATTCACAACAGAGAAGTTAGCACAAACTTATGGCCGTGACATTGTCAAGTTGCATGGGGTGCCAATTTCCATAATTTCTGACAGAGGGTCACAGTTGACGGCTCAGTGTTGGCACTCTTTATAGAAAGCGTTAGGAACTATGGTTGAGCTCAGTATAACGGTCCACCCACAGACCGGTCAGTTTGAGGAGGTGCCCATTCCCATTTTATAATAACATAGGTTGGCTTGAAACCTACTCACTCATGAATAAGAAATCAAAGAAGACATCAAATTCGTACAATAAAAATTCCATGTAATTCCATAATTAGATGATTTATTTATCAGATCCAGACTCAAAATTCTAATTTCACAATTTACACTAAAAACATTTAGTGATCCAATTTCTGAAACCTACTATTTTTGTAATTGTAGCTAACAATTGGGCTAATTTACGTCATATTTCAATTTCAATACATGCAGCATTAAAAGAATTGCCGCCTCTTGTATTATTCATATCTTATTGTAGCACGACGATATGAACCACAAATTCTTTTATTGGCAATATTCAATGATTCAAAGTAGTAGATCTATTTGATGGAAAGATTGTTCAAAAGAAAAACTTACACGCTTTATTAACAGGAAATAACGTTTTGTTTTTTTGAATTTGATAGTAAATTATCAAATTAAATAGCGAACAAAGGAATGCAATAACGAGATGAAATGTTTTACCCTTGAATCTTGATCATGTGTGCATATTAATACAATATTGAAATAACAAGTATTGTCTACTTTACGGCAACACAAGAACTTGGAGATATAAAATGCAATCCTTGTCCTAAAAGGAGAACAATCAAACAACATAATCAATCCTTTACACATGTTCATCATAATTTTTTCTTCTCACGCAACATAAACTAAAACCAAATATATGGTGAATATATAGATAACATAATCAACTTAAGAAATGGAAAATCTTCTCCTCCTAGGCTTAGTAATATCTATAGCTTCATCATCAATATTAGAAGTGTCCTTTGATCCATGCTTAAAGGGATTCAACTTCCCCAAGGTTTTGGACATAGAAGAGAAGAAGCTTGTCTTCTTCAAACTCACTTTATTAGATGAAGTACTACTTGGAACATTACTTGTTTTCTTTATATCTGATATGTACATCTTCATCTTCAGCAATTCAGTTCTTAGAGCTTCGTTCTCCTTCACAAGCGAAACATCCGCTTGTAATTGGTTCCTTGTTGTCATGGATTCAGGCAAGTTGTTAGTGTCATCTGCGCCGCTCCTTATCTTGAGTTGATCGAAGTAGAGAGCATGAAGGACTATTTGCACAGGCAAACGTTTGTTTTGAGAAGCATGAACTCTGGCTTCATACGATAGTTTCAGTGGATCCATTATACTACACACTTTCTCTCTTTCAATTTCATCCAAATGTGGATGTGCCTGAAATTTAACCCCAGTTAGATCTGTATGGACTGTAGATATCTTTTACTTTAGGTGATTTATAATGAGAAATTCTTTTTATGCTCTCCTTTACAAGAAAGTTAAGACAACAGCAACACAATTTTCTAACCTTCAAGTAGATATCGACGGCTCTGTAAAGATCATCATCAGCCTTTCTGACTCCATTGGGAACCAAAATAGCAACTCCATTGAATTTTGATATACTGAGATCCCCAAATGTAGCAATTTCACCAAGATACGCGTCAACAGTCTTTGCAACTCTCTGCATCGCCGTGGAACAAACTTCTCCAAAATCACCACCATTAAACACCGCTACACTCTTCTCTTTCTCCATAAAACCAGAAATGATTCTCCTCACACTTTCTAGATCAAATAGTTTTTCTCCGTCATAAGTAAAAGACAACACCAGCAGATCATCTACGGTCACATGTTCTAAAATGGCTGATATCCTTTTCTCAAATTCATTCTTGCAATTATTGGTTGTTCTTAAGAAAATAGCTGTACGCAAGAGACAACACAGGAAATTAATTGGGAAAGCTGCTTTCTCGGCAGGTAAGAGAGTGGAAATTGATTCGAGAAGTTCCCGTTGATGCATTCTGATGTTGGAATCCTCTGGTTCGACTAATTTGGTGGCGTTTCCCGAGTGGTCGCGTACAAGATCACGAAGAGACCTCTCTGTATATGTGATTATAGCACTTGCTATTGTTAATGCTTTTGCTCCACAACCTTTCATTGCGACCATGATTCTCTCAAAAAATGCTACGTCTAAGATGGTTAACTCTTCTGTCCACCAATTTGGTGGTGATCTGCTTGGAAAATTTGCCTCAACACATGCCTACAAAGTTTTTTAAAATAGATAACTCAATATCTTTTAAATTTTCACTGGTCTGCTCAGATTTGTACTATTTTTTAAAGATAGTACTTATAAATTGCTAGAACATCTAACATTTTAATCTTTTAAATGAATAAGATCAAATAGTTCAACATGGTATTAAAATAGACAAATATTCTATACTTTAATTGCGGTAAGGAGATAGAAGGAAGGAGCATAGGGCTTCATGAATCTTTGACTAACATTTCAATTCGGGTAAAATTTACTTTTTATACTTTAATTTTTAATTTAAAAAATAAGTAAATGATTTTTTATTTAGAAAATAGGGGTCATTTTATGAGAGTGGTAAATATACATCGTTGTGTAACCACGACGACGATATATTTATACAATTATATCTGCTTTATATCACAAAATTTGCTAACGGGTCAACTTTCAAATGAACGGATCATTGTAGTCAGGGCCGTCCCTGGGGAGGCCAAGGCGGCGCCACCGCACAGGGCCCCCGGGGCCTCCGCGGCTCCGTCCCAGAATTTTTATTTTTTTATTGGTTTCAAATATTAAGATATGTATTAAACATGCTTCTAATTTTATTAGTGGAGTTCGAGGAAAATCCTTCTCTTCTTATTACTCAAGATTGCCTTTCTTTGGTTGTACATGCTTTTATTCTTATTCGTCCTTCAGAACAAGCAGCCACCTCCCTCACAGTTTGCATGAGATTCAATTTAGCAGATTCAATTGCTTCTGCCTTCAAACTTGTTGCAGTGACGTGTGTCTCACATCGAGGTGGATGGTTGGCCGTACGCGGGAGTAGGCTGAGGTAGCCTAGTGGTTAAAGGTTCCTTCAAAAGTCATTAGCAAGTGAGAGGTCGCGTGTTCGAACCCATTGAACAGCAAAAGTTTTTTTAAAAAACATAAGAATTAAATTGGGCCAAAGTTCAGCCCTCGCCAAAAACAAATTTGGGCCCAAATTCCATGTCCCAATTTGATGTTTTGATCAATAATTTTTTAATATTGATTAATTAGTTAATTTTAATTTTTCATGTAAATAAAAAAAACTTTTTTTTCTCGCACGGGGCCCTTAAAAGTATAGTAACCGTCCTGATTGTAGTAGAGATCGGAAGTACCTTAGCACTGGCGATTTCAACACATTTCTGAACAATCTTGAGGTCCTGTGCAAGGGGAAGAAGATTTTCACATGACTTTAATACGACAAGTGCACCAGAAAGGCTCGTCAAGGCAACTTGAGCAAGGAAATCTTCGGTCCGACTAGCGAGATTGTTGTCGCAGTATTTATCAGTCATTTGAAGGTATTCAGCAGCACAACGAAGAGCAGCCACGTTATGAACTGTGATTTCAAAGTTGACCCCGTAGCAGAACATAGCTGCCTTTTCAAAGATATCAGGCCCTCCAGGAATATCGGACAAGTTTATCCTCGTTAGATCAGTTTCTTTAGTCTCAAGTATAAGTTTCCTTATGTAATTGCTCTTTGCAACTAGCATGAACTGACATGACAAAACCATTATATCCATATCAGAATAACAAGAAAATATAACTTTAATACAGATTTAGGACGGATTCTATGAGTTTAATACCCATATCAAAACTATGTACCAGATCTTGAATTTGCATCTAATTTTAATTATGGTAAGCAGATAATAAGTTATTAACGAATGTACCTTATGAAGATTAAAGTTTGCTTCACCTACTTCAACGACAACATCAGTTGGAATTTCTTGGGAAAAAACCCTGTAACATGGAATATAACGTTAGCACAAACAGAGACATTTGAAAACATGGGGAAAAAGGAAACAGATAAATGATGATGCTGTGTTTGTGGGGAAAGAGATAGTACGTACCATTGGCCAGTTCTTTCCATAGCAAGAGAGAGTCTATTGGTATTCTTGATAGGAGCAGCCATGTGTGAGAAGCTTCAATGTTTAGTGCATAGAGGGAAAGCTTTATAAGATAATAAAACTAAGGGTCTAATTATTATAGGATATAGAGAGAGAACAACATGGTCCATCTTTATGTGGCTTTTGTTATCAAGTTTATTTCTACTTACCAACTAATTTATCTTTATAAGGGAGTTTGTTTTCATCAATTAAATGAGAACATTATCAAATCATCTACCTAAATTTCTCTAAATGTCGTCATTGTTAAAATGTAAAACAACAATGCATTTCAAAAGTAATTAATAGAAATAATACGAGCTTAAATTAAGTAAATATACACCTTTAATGAACAAAAGACTTGATATATAATTTTGTTCCCAAATGTATTAAGAGATAGCATTGCAATATGATGTTACCAAATTACACAATGACAATGACTAATCACCGGCTACGTACGATAGGAAATTTTCCTTAGTTGCTATATTACTTCTAGCTGGCACATCCAATATGCCAATGCTATTTTACTTTGTTATTCCTTCTCACTTTATCTTGGGGCAAAATGCGAAATCCCTCCCCCACAGAGCCCTCACCCTCCTGACCCGACAGAGATTGGTGAAAGAGGTAAATAATGGTATCAACTCATTGGGCGCGATGACAAAGGTCTCACGCAGCGAAATGCCCCTCACAGGAGAATGAAACTCCCACATCGCGTCGCTGCGCAACTCGCTTACTGAGAATCTACCACTCAAAACCATTGAGTACCCATGCGTGCTCCTTCTCACTTTATCTAATTCTGAAAATAGACGTGTTTTCTTTTTTTTCTAGATATCTTTACTTTAACAAGTGCCAAGGGACTAAGAAAGTGAAAATGACTAGACGAACGACACAATTAGGTGAATATTCTAAAATGATAAACTAAACACATCTTTGTTTGAAATATTCCTTTTTTTTCAAGAAAAATAATTGACACTGTTACTATTTTAGGAGTCAAAACTAAACTTTTAGTATTGTTTTATGAAACAGTTGTTTATTTATTTATTCAATTCAATAAAATGTTACATTAAATAGATCATTTTGTCATATATATGTCCTCAACTTATAGTACTCCTTCCGTTCCAATTTATGTCGCACCATTTGATTTGATATGGAGTTTAAAAAAGAAAGACCTTTGAAATGTGTGGTTGTAAATCATCTCATAAAGTAAAATTATTTCTAAATATAGAAAGATGATATTTTTTTTAGAATAGAAGGAGTAGATGGCTTGGTGTATTGAGTTTAAGCTTATACACAGAAGATTAAATCATCGGTTCTTATAAGTTAAATGTTATAGTTCACAATTATAGATGGCAATTTGGACAAACCATCAGAATGATTGCCGCATGAGATTAAATGTAATTTATCTTGATTACGAGAATATGTAGTTCTAACTTCTCATGCTAGTGCGTTTTGAATGCATTGAACAGGACCAAGTAGAGATAGGTGTTTTAGACTATGTCACGACTCAAATCACAAACATCGTGGTGATACCTACATTATCCCCCGGTAGGCGAACCAATCCAAAATATTTTACAAACATAACTTTCAAACATTGCAGAATTAAAGAAGTACACAATATAGCAAATCTCTTGAATAATATTACAATATTGTTTAACTCTTACAACACTTTCTCCCAAAATTTGGTCTGACTTATACAAGGACTCTATGATACAATGTAACGAAAGAATAAACAATATTTCCCTGAATGAATAAGGGCGGTCTAACTAGGATGAAGACCAAGGTTGTCAAGAATGAGTGGCCTGCCTTAACCTTCCCATGCTCCGAGCTGCAACCTAAATCGATCGAATACATGTATCCATATAAAAGTTGCAGCAAGCGTAGCATAAGTACACAACGTACCCCCGTATGCATCATCGAATTATTTTTTAATTTCTTTATAGAAGAGGACAAATCTATTTTTTCTATGCGAATTTGAAACGACATAGGAGAAGCCACCCCCAACAACGAGGGAAGTTACATAACATGCATAAACAACAAGTTGACTCTCAACTAGATCTTATTCTAGGCAGTTTAAATAGTTAGATAAGTCATCTTATTCACATAAGAGTTCAATCACAGTCACGTACAATTCAATCCATATTGCACACAAGGATCTTACACTTAATACGCACCGATCAGTAAACTCTGTCTTAGTCACGTTCATATTTATCTCCACTTACCCAATCTAACAAATCCAATGATACAAGTTGACACTTAGTACACAATATCATTTAAGAACGCTTTCCGAGAGTATTAGAATTAGTCTGACCATAATGATATTAATCCTTTTATTATCTCTAATCCTTAGACTTATTTATGGCTCTATACAATTAAGGGCATGACACATATTAGTTCATTTAAAGTCCTTATTATACTCTAAGTAGAAATCTATGTCATACACCCTTTAATTAAGGAGGAATCTACACAAACATATAATACAAGTCAACAACTACAACAACGACACCTCATCAAGTTCCTTACCAGAAACATAATTGAATAACGCTACTGGTCACCAAGTAATACATAGACACACATAGTTCTCTTTGATCTATATGACAGTTCTAGCAATATACATCATCGACCACAATAATAGTTCGACATCGAATATTTAAACTCATAAAGGTGTAAACCACACAACCAATTTCACCGACAACAAGCCATGTTTTGGTGACCAATCCAGTTTAACATAATTAATCCAATCATGTAAATCCATTTAATCATGAAAATCACCATGAGCATTTCATATGTACAACATTGCATTAATACTGTGTGTTGCTCTCAGTTAGTTAGTGTAACTTACATATTCTACAGTAAACCATTTCAGAATGTCGTTCCACATAGCGACCCAAAGAATTGAATCAGAAATACTCTAAGAAGATTCAGAAAGATAGAAGTACAGTAACATCTAAGATATGTTTCTATAGATGGTTGTAGATTCCTCAGTTATGGTTTGAGTTGATTGCCTTTCAGTTTCTCTTTTTTAGCTTCTATTTTATTGTGTATGTTTCATGTCTACCTTATGTACTCTGGCGTCTATCTATCTGTACTAACTCCCTTGATCAGGGGTGATGTATTTATTATGTTTCACATTGCAGGTTCAGGTATACCATGTGGTAGACGTGCAGTCTAGATGGTACAGATATACAACGAGATTGTGTAAGCTCTATTTCTTTCTGGAGTTGAGTCAGGTTTTGTACATATATTTATTGAGATTATGGGTAGGTCGGACCCTGTTCCTACTATGTTATGTCAGTCAGATATTCATAGAGGCTTCATAGACATATGTGGCCAATTTCAATCATGTACAAGATTAACATTCAGTTATACAGACAGAGCAACTTATAGATCATGTTTATAGATTTACAAAGATACTATATCATGTAGACGATTACAAGTTCATAGCAATAGTATGTAGAGTGTATTCCATTTTTGTCGAGATTGGGGCATGACATAGCCTCCAAGCATCTCTATAGAACATCCATGGGGACTTTGTCGTATGCCTTTTCTAGATCGATGAACACCATGTATAAATCCCCATTCCTCTCACTATATTGCTCCACCAGACTTCTTATAATATGAAGGACTTCTGTAGTTCAGCGCCCCATAATGAATCCGAAGAGGTTCTCGAAAAGAGGCATGCCTCTCCTCACCCTCATTTCTACCACCCTCTCCCAAACATTCATAGTGTGGTCTAGCGGCATGATACCCCTATAATTGTTGCAACTCTGAATGTCATCCTTGTTTTTGTACAAATGAATCATCGTATTCCACCTCAATTATTCGAGCATTTTGTTGTATTAAAAATGGCATTAAACCCCTAGTAAGCCACTCCAAACCTGCCTTTTTCATGCTCTTTTAAAATACATTTGGGATCTCGTCAGGCCTGGTCGCTCTTTTCTTCCGCATCCTACGAACAACACCATTAACCTCCTCAATTTTTATACACCTACAATACCCAAAATCAGGACGTCTCTCGGAGTTCTCCAAATCTCCCAACACAATGTCTATATCCCCTTCTTCATTTAAGAGTTTATGAAAGTATGACTACCATCTCCGTCTAATGAGAGCTTCCTCCACTGTTGTCGTCCTCGTTCTTGATGCACTTTGTTTTATACAAGTCATATGCCCTCCTCTCTCTCGCCTTCGCTAGCATGTACAACTTCTTATCACCGCTTTGTCCTCTAATTTTGCATTCAAGCGTTAAAAACAAAATAAAAAAATGAAAAGAAAACAAACTAAGAAAATATATTTAATAAAAGAAAATGATACTATAAAGTATAATTGTAATAATGTTTCTGTTGCTCACTCTCTTTAAAAGAGTGAATCACACACCCTATGCCAAATGAGTTTAAAAGAGTGTTATTTAGGCTTCGAATTATTTCGGGGTTTCTTATTGAAAGTTGAAAATGATGTAACAAGTGTAATTATGTCTAAATTGATCATATCAAATACTTTCTCTCCTCCGAAAAGATTGTCCCGCTTTTCTTAATAGTTTATCCCAAAAAAATTGACATCTTTCTATATTTAAAAATAATTTAACTTTACGAGATGATTTACAACCATATAAATATCTAAAGTTGGTTTTGAATCACACATTTCAAAAATCTTTTTTATTTCTTAAACTTCGTGTCAAGTCAAACTACGAGTATATTGTTAGATATATTAATCTTCATGTTCCAAATAACACATATTTTTTAGACCAATGGCGTAATAACAAATTAAGGGAAATTCAGTACTACCATTTGCCAATCCTCATTATCATTTTGCCCTTTATTCGCAACAATTACCATCAATAAAAAGACAAAAATTAATTAGTGGTCCTTCGACAGACAACCCCATAACTAGTGTCTTAACTCTATACTTAATAAAGGCAAAGGACGGAGAAGTCTCCGCCACTCAAAACGAGTGGCTTAAACATCTTTCAGCTTCAGAGACATTGGCTGACTCCATATGTGCCACGACATATCGTTGACGTGTCGTGGGACCTACCCTGTATCTTTGACACATTCAGCGACAGACTACAGACATGATAAATTGGATAATCCTTTTGTGAGTCACCACAGTATCTAACTCCATCAAATGATTGTCTGCCACGTAAGCACCCTTATTGAGAGTTGACAGATATCCAATCCAATTAAATACTCTTTTGATCTTTTAAATGCTCCGAAAAAGTAGAGAAAAATAACTTTTTCTTTTCTCGGGGGTGAAATCACTCGCCCACCGGACTCCACTCATCCGATCCAACAGAAATTAATGAATTATGTAAATCATAATGATTCAGCGACCCATTAATTATTTTTTCTTTATTAGATAGTCATGGCTTCATTTCATAAGATGGTTTTAGAGAAAAAAGATCATTTTAGTACTTATTAAAAATATTACTGTTAGAATTTGTATTAGTTATGTCACAATTATTTTTGGTCACATGAATATATATGATTAAAATAAAATAAAAGTTTTATGTCAGAGTTTAAAATTATAAAAAGATCATGTTTTTAAGACATTAAAATAAAAGAGTGTCTTCTCTGAACCATATAGAAGGATATTATTTTGAATTTTAAACTTAAGGAATTAAGAGTGTCAATATTACTACTAATGTAGAAGACACGAGTTGAGGAGCTTGGGGTCAACATGTGTGCTTAGAGTAATTAATTTTATGTTGATGACTTGTTGGTCATTTCAGCTAATATTTATGCATAGTTTGCTTGAACTCTATGCTTAAAAGCTGGTCTTTGGAATTTTATAAAAAATCTAATCATCTTTACTTTGTTATATGGGCCAAGGAGGATAATCAAAACGGAGCAACTCTATTCGCTGATAAAAGGCTTTATTGTAGCTCCCATATAAATTTAATAATTAGTGATCCATTGTCTAATTGGACAGCTAAATTGATTTCAAGGGAATATTTGGAGCAATAATTAAGGATCGAATTTCACCAGCGGTAGTGTGGGGTTTCTTCTTGAAATAAAGGAGGGTCCTTTGTGCGCAGCGTGGTACTGATCTAAACTTTAATTAAAATCAATTGAGTCACCATAATTTACCTTCTTCACAGATATATCGGACTCAGGTGTAGGGCTCTTCGGGTGGAAGATTCCACCTGTTGAAGCAATAATTAGTGATCCATTTATCCTTGCTACGAACTCCTAGGTGGGCCCCATTTCTCATCTCACCTTTTTCTACCAAGTTAAGTCAGTAATAGTGGTCCAGTGGCCATTAGTCAAATTTGTGGCCTTAGGATCACAAGTTCGATTCTCGGCGGATACGTTCTCTGGGGCATATGTCTCGTATTAAAGCGCAGAGCTTTAACCGCTACGCATATTGCGGTGTGGGTTTGATACTCCCGCATAATCTGTTGGCCTGACCAGAAGATTGACTGCTGCGCATCGACATCGAACGCGCGCACATCCCGCGATTTATCTCGGCGCGGCTAAAGAGTTACATTTGCCTCCGAACATAGTATAAGATTTGTGCAGTATTAGCGATATGTGCAAGTCTTAAAGGCGCAGACTGGATTATCAAAAAAAAAAATGAGCAAAATTTGTCTTTTTTAAAACAGTATTTTAACTTTTCAACTTGTATATTAAGGTGGGCCCTCATTTCCCATCTCACTTTGTTTATTGTAAACAGGTTATATTTGTTAATATAATTGACTTTTCAACTGCTCAAGTTGTTGTTGAAAATTGTCGTCAGTTTTAAGTAATTGAAATTCGTGTATGAATATACACATCTGAAAATCACTAAGTTTTGTATGAGCTGCGAATAATTTTATTTCTTCTTTTCCCCTATTTATACAGATCTTAACTCTACTAACCTATTGATCTATGATGTCTTTGATACTTAAAAACTTTATACGTATAACAGTACTATTTGGGCAGAAAAATTGAGTTTGGTTTTAAGATACAATTACAACTAACTATATCTTTTATTCATCGTGCATGTAGAAAACAAGTAATCCATGCAAAATTTTCAAAACTTTGGACTTATATGGATTAGAAAGATAAACCATTTAATACTAAGGTTGTCCAGTGGGCCGGGTCGGCTCGATACCCGACCCACCTCGATCCCTCCAAAAACAAATTGTCGATATCGGGGTTCGAACTCGGGACGGGGTGTGATCGTCCCGTCCGTCCCGATCCTGACCCGCCCCAACCTGATCCTGATCACGTCCTGTCCCCCTCCCCTTTGCAAAAATAGTCATTGCAACAACGGCTAAATTTTGATTTTGGTCGTTGTGCAACGGTTATAACAGTCATTTTGCCCCCTCTACTCCCTTAATATTTATTTTTAACCCCTAAGTTAATATATTTACACTTTAACCCTATTTCTCAACTATAAATACTTCATTTTCCTTTTCATTTTTCTCACAAATCTTCCTACCATTTCTCTAATATCTCAATTTATCTCTCTACAATTCTAGATTGTCTACTAAATATTATATTTTTTTGCTCAGTTGTATCAAAGTTAAAAAATTGGGAGTGAAGTTGGCAACTAGCTTGGGATCATCCATCGAGCAAAGTTTCAATTTTCAACCTCGATTACACGTCGACATTACGTCGGCATTTGGTAACTTCGTTCCTTCTTTAAATTATTATTATTACTTAATTTTAATTATCGCACTTAATTTCATTTACTTTAATTATTTATTTTTATAATTATAATAAAATGATTAAGAAGTATGTTTAAGGGTAAGGGTAAGGATGGTTCTTCTAGTATGGGTAACAAGGGTAAGGGTACTTCTTCTAGCAATCATATTTCTAGTCCCGATGATTTGATTGATTTCAATCATATAAATGATACTGCATTTTTTAATGATATACCATCACCAAATGAGATAGATAAAGCAGACTTTAATTTAGACGGTAATTTAGATGACACACCCACTAGTGCACCTCAACCTCAGGCTCAGACTGAGTCTCAGCCTGAAACTCAAACTGGAATGTCTCGTATTTCCCCTAGTAGAAGGGATATTTTTAAATTTGCAAGTGAACGTCAACAATATTTACGTTATGCACTCTATCATTTTAATGACAAAGTGATTATCACTTCTGACATAGGTCATAGTACTAATGGTAATGATTATTTAACTGTAACATGTCATTGGATAGATCAAAATTGGTTTATGCAAAAACTTATTTTAGCATATAGATATATAGATGATAGGCACACTAGAAGTTTTATTGCATAAAATATTAATGAAATTTGTGCATATTATGGAATAACTGATAAAATTATGATTATTACATTAGATAATGCTAGTTCTAATGATTATGCTATAAGACTTTTTAAACATAGGTTAACTCCATCTTTTCTTGATCATTTTCATATAAGATGTGTGTGTCATATTTATAACTTAGTTGTAAATGATGGCCTAAAACTTTTTAAAAACATTCTTAGTAAAATACAATTTGCTATAAACTTTATTTTTAAAGGTAAAAAAAATGCAAAGACGCAAAAAGTATCAAAAAACATGTCATGATTGTGGATTACCTTATAGAAAAATTACAGAATAAGTTTCAACTAGGTGAAATTCTCTGTATGAGCAACTACTTGTTGCTTACGATTATAGACAACCTATAACTTTATTATTTAACGCCCGTAATAAAAATCCAAGGGATATGCTTGTAGATAATGATTGGGAATTTTTTTTAGAACTTAATGGATATTTAGAGGAATTTTATCAAGATACTAAAGAATTTTTCGATATTTATTATCCTACTATTTCAAATATGTAATATAGAGCTCTAATAATTTTGTTACTTAATGAATATATGCAAAAACCAACTTATAAGCATTTATTGAAAAAATGTTTATAAAATTAATTTTTTTTCCTATTCCCACTATTTATATTCTTAGTGTTGTATTAAATCCAACTATTAAAGTAGACGGTTGTAAAACACTTATACAAACGATTTATGATTGTATAAAAGTACTTCCAACTAACCCAACTAAAGAACTGACTCACACACCAACTAAAGAAGAAGTTACGTCTAGCATACACACATAATGCAAATATATATATATATATATATATTACCAAGAGCAAAGTGTAAATAATAAACCGACTTTTGTACCATCTTCTACTACTTCGCTACAACCTTATAAAAAACATGCGGATTATGTTGCTAGTATTCAAGGCCTTAGAAATAAAATGTATAATGGTTCAACTTATTCACAAATTAGCGAATTGGATGTTTATGTTTTGAAGGGTGTTGTACCGTACTAATTAATTGCCAATGATGAAGGACAGGAAGACTTGCTGAAATACTAGAGGGAGAATGTGAAGATATTTCTGACACTATCAAAGAAGGCCCGAGATGTGTTGAACATTCAAGCGTCATCAACAGCGTCTAGAAGTTCCTTTTCTGCGGGAAGATTTCAAATAGGAGAGCACAAACATTCATTGGTTGGAGACACATTGGAGATTACAGTTCTATTCAGAGATTGTATTCGAGCGGAGCGTAGAAGGTGCGGTCAACCGGAGATCAACTAAGAAGAATACTACAACTACAATAAAAACTTGTCCAAGTGAACATGAAGTGACGTTGAAGAATTTGACAAACAAATTCCAATTCCAACAGATGATCCTCAAGACATTGTGAGGAAGTTCAAAAAAGTATGTTGTATATGTAATTTTTTTAATTGCAATTTTATTATGTGATTTGCAACTTTTGAACAACACCACAAAGTTGCAATTTTGAAATTGTATTACAAAAAAAATTATATTTTTATTAAATAATATAAGAGGCACATAAACAGCCTTGAAATATTTTTATTACACTATCTTGTTCAAATATTGAAGTGTTTGTATATATTATTTTTTAAAATTAAGTGGCAAAAAAACAATTCCCGATCCCGACACATCCCGTCCTGTCCCGTCCCCTCTTCTGACAGGATATGGGACGGGATCTCTTCCCGTCCCGCCTATCCGGCCCGCATGGCCCACCGGAAGCTAAGTCCCGACCCTCTCCCTCGATTCCGCCTGGTCCCGTCCCGCTCCGCCCCGTTGGACAACCCTACTTAATACATATGTGCAGTGGAGGATGAAACCTTGTGATGTGGCCTCAACTGTACATAATATCTTGACATAAATTTAAATATACATGAAATAAATATTACTTCGAACCTGTAACTGTATACTCTCTTCGTCTCAATTTATGTGGCACCGTTTTCTTTTTAGTTTGTCCAAAAAAGAATGTCACTTTTCCTTATTTGATAATTATTTAATGACACAATCCCTAATTTACCTTTATTAGGTCCCACTTAATTTTTATGATGTACATATTATAAAGAAATCAAACAAAAGTAGGCACTAAAACAAGGACAATCTAGTAAACATAACAAAATCTTCATTTCTTTCTTAAACTTCGTGTCCAGTTAAATGGTTCCACATAAATTGGGACGGAGGGAGTAGTAGAATTAAGGGGAAAAACCTAAAATACACCCCCAATATTTTCCCGGATTTGTTGTAACACACCTAATCTTTACGGTGGTCCTATTACCCCCCTTGAATATATTTTTAAAGAATTTCTTTGACATTTATCTGGAAAAAATCGAATCAAAACCCAACACGACACAAGTCAAGATTCGATTATTAAAGAAATAAAGTGATTCAAAAGATCAAATTCCAATAGAATCAATTGTTTTCACCATGAAAAAAATTAAGAGTGTAGGAGAGAGTTCTAGTTTTTTTATTTATTTGAAGATTGATATACTGGACTACATTGATTTTTTGCCTTTTATTTAGCACGTGTTTGAATTTTTATCCATCTCACTCGATAAATGTCAAAACTATTCCTAAAAAATATATCCAATGGGTAATAGGACTCTCGTAAAGGTTAGGTATGTTACACCAAACTCGGATAAAGATTGGGGTATATTTTAAGCATTTGCGTAGAATTAATGAGTTCAACAGTAAAAAGACAATATATTAGTACCTTCACTGTTTTCGTAAGTTATTTTAGGGCTGGCCAGTGGGCCGCCCATCTGGCCTGCTCATGAGCGGACGGGCCTGGGCGGGGAAAATGGGCGGGTCGAGTCGGCCTGGAGGGTCGGGTCGGGCGGGACCATAGTGCGGTCCCGTCCCGCTGTATGGGCCGGGACGGTCGACGGTCGGGTCGGGACGGGACGGGACGGGACGGGTTGGCGGGTTTTGTGTTTTTTTTTTTTTTCACTAAATTAAAAATACTAAATTACTAAGTACTAACAAAGTAACATTAACATATACTTGTCATATAGTCATAATGTCATATACATATACTATAATATTATAGACTTATAGTATTATAATTTATAATTATAGTATTATAGTATTATACTCATATATATAATATATTTATATTTGCAATGGCATTTTGTGTAATTCTCGGTACTTTCATTTTAATTACTGCATCTCGTGTAAAATGTGAATATACTTATAATTTAGAGTATGTTTTTTATTTGCTTTCAGTATTAGCGCCTGTGATAAATCACTTAATATAATCAGGTTTTAGGTTATTATTACGAGTGGTTCAAAATTAGTTTAAGACAGATAATTATATCAAATAAAAATAGTTTTACACGATAAATAAAAACAAAGAGAGTAATTCACTATTATTTGAGGTTACTAAAAAATTAATAATACACCGGGAAAGCATCTACTATTGTAATTTCATGTACCAAAGCCATGTTAATTTGTAATTCTATATTTTAAATGTTGTCCTAGTTATGCCCTTACAATTATGTTTTGCTTAAACTCGCGTTCTTCATTTAACAATAATCGGAAAAATATTGGAGGGCATATTTGTTAAATTTCGCATAGTATAGGGGCATATTTGATCCATTGAAAATTCTAAATTACATATTGTAACAATAGTTCTCAGATTTTCTTTTTGTAGTCTATTTTATGATAGCCAATTTTTTTTTGGTACTGCATTTTGAAACTACACACTTATCGTGCTACTTCATACTTTGCTCTGTTATTCTTTCACTTGCTTATGAAATGTCGGAAGCTTCGAGTTCTCCAAAGAGTCATGGAAGGGTATGTGGATGTGGAGTTGCTGCACTCCATCTCACATCATGGACTCCAAATAATTCTACTAAATTTCTGTCATGCGTGAAATTCGCGAAAAGGCCAGACCACATTGAATTTATGTAAGAAACTGTATAAATGCTTAAAATATAATATTCTCTATATCATTATTATCAAAATTTTAGCACTGTGGGATACGTTTTTTTAGATTTCATAAGTCTGATGTATGTTATCTCGTATTCTTTTGATTTTTTTGTGGCAGGTCGGTGATTTCTTTTTTATGTTTATATTTATGTTGTGTTGCAGAGATCTTTTCTCTTGTGATTTTTGTTGTGTGCATTATCATGTAGATAGGGACTAGGAAGATGAAAAAATTCAGCAAAAACTATCCAGGTCATCATTAAAAAATAAAAATGATGTTATGATAATTACTGAAAAGGAAAAATGGTTCTCTTATTAGTGAAAATGATCTTTAAAAGATGGATGTAATTGCATTTGATCTTTTAGTTGTATAATTTAGATGTAATGTAATGACGGATGAATTGTAATTGTAAATGTTTTTGTATCTTGGAATACAATGATATTTTGTGACATATTTTTATTTTTGTGTCATAATATTCAGGAATTTCAATAGATTAAGCACGCCCCTATACTATGCCTTGACAGAGTAAACATCTCATCAAATAGTGTCTTAAAACTGGCACAAGGCTCAAGGATGATTCACATCAAACAGGGAGTTGGTGAGACCGCGTTCCAGCTAAAAAATAGGTCGTGATCAAAGGAAATGGTCCTCTATAAACGGTACCACTAGATACCCTCCTTCAGAGATGTTCTGTCCACACTGAGTCAACTTCGTTCCTAGACATATCGGGGATGATGATTCAAGGGTTCCACCGAGTTGCTATCATGAATACTTATGTAGATCTGGATCTGACTGAGCCAAGACTTCCACGTGTAGAACCCTAATCAGTCCACCTGTTAAACCCAGATTTTATCTCGTACAGATAGTCCCCCACTATTATGGATACTAAATGAAATATATTCGGGAAGTGGAAGAGCTCATGATTTCTTGGTGGTAAAGGAAACAGTACAAACTCCTGACACACAGAAAGTTACACGCATCTCTTCTATTTCACCCTATGTTTTGTACATCGCCACTATTATAATGATAGCCGACGTAGGCTCAGAGATGGTAAGATTCATTCAAGAGACAAATAAAGGTTTACAGAAATATTAAGTAAGTTTTGGAAAGGTTTAAGACTAAACGGATTAGCGAAAGTATGTTTCGATGAATGTTCGACAAAATGTCGTCACTCAAGATACTCCATGAATTGCAGAACATGATCTGCAAATCGTAGACCATGCCTGCGAAATGAAAAGTGTGACAGATGTTTTTGGAGTTGTTGCAACGTCTGTGACATGACATGTGATTCACAGGCAGTTTGTGATTCATAGACTGTGTCGCAGGTCATGGTCGGTGCAAACTTATCCAATTCTCTATTTAAACCCTAAGGTCGACCCTCACTTCATTCTTCACTATTTTCAGCCTTAATTGACTCCCAAAACCTCTGTACAAGTTCGCATATGATCCAAGGCCTAAATCAAAGTGAAACTAAGAGAATCAAACATAAGAAATCATGTGATTATCGTTGGATCATTCTTATCCTTAATTGTCTGAATTTGGAAAAACCTTTGAAGTGAAGTAATCCTTGATTTGGAGTAATTCTTGTGCTTAGAGGTAAGTTCCATTTTCATCCTCTTGTCATTTAGTGTATGCAAGTGATAAGAGGATAATTGTTGAAGTTCTTGTAGAATGAGTTCTTGAAACCTTGAATCTTATTGTTGGGTGTTGGGTTGTTTTGTATGGACTAAGAGTGCAATATGAAGTTATTGGGAGATTGATTGTGCTATGGATATGGAGGAGAGTGATTGAAGGGGTTTTTGTGTTGGAATATGTATGGGATTGAATATAGAAGATAACATGAATTATATGCGCGCTAGGTGCTCAATGAAATGTCTAAGTTTTCTTATGAGTTATGAATCCGTCATTGATATAAATTATTTGTGTACTGTAGATAATTGTTCGTAGAGTATATGAGGACTCGTAGGATCTGTATAGCTAATGCGATGAGGTATGTAAGGCTTATCCTTTCTTTCTAATAGGATGATCATAGAGAAACCATTATAGGATGAATGTTCCATGTCTACTCTTGTTATGAAATGTTGTAGGAATCTTATTTGTCCCTTGTTGGGAGTACTTTTCGCACCTTTATGATATCTCTTGTTACATAATGATGTTATGTTTCTTGTTGTCTTACGATCATTGATACACGTAGCTCCATAGTGATAGGAGGAGGTTAACGACCTTATGTCACTATGCCTTGTTCACATCAGTCTTCTAAGGTCATTTATGCATCATATATATATGTATCTATTTTATACATTGAGCCACGCTAGGTATAACATTTATATATGCATTACCACAGCAGTTGGGTATGTTATATAGCCTCAGATAATGACTTGATGATGATATTGCCGCATAGTGTCGCCTATATATATATATATATATATTATAAGTAAATATATGGTTTGTTAACGATAACATGGAGTGCATACCCCACAGTGGCTTCCCGAGGTCAAGGTTGTCTCTTTACTTCCTCTTATTCTTGTTACTGTCTTTATTTATATTTATCTGCCTTAAATATTCTGTACATTCTTTCGTACTGATGTCCCCTGTTGGGGCGCATGCATTTCATGCCCGCAGGTACAAATAGATATCTAGACGCTCTCCCACTGTAGGTGACTTGATCCAGCTGTTGGTTATCACACACATTTCTTCCAGAGCTTGTAAAAATGTTTGTAGGTAAGAACTTCGGAAGATGGTCAAGGGTTTTATACCAAGGCAAGAGACTGCTGTCCTGCTCCTGTTAGTACATCAAAGTTAGCAAATAAAACTCAGGAATACGTTTATTTACTAATATGATGGTCGGTCGTAGGCATTAGCACTGCTTCCTAAGAGCAGTGTGTCTACCGATTTCACCATAACGGCTATTTTTTTGCATCACCTGCTACTGGGAAGAGAGAGCCGTTGTCATTGCCCCTTAACTATAGATCAGATCCACCAACTGGTTTTGATGTATATATGTATGTTGGGTATGGCGGGACCCTATTCCTATTGTTACCCTGTGTTGTATTTAGAGGCTTGTGCACTAGAGTCCTATTTGTAGTCATTTTGTATGGCGTTGCTAGTCTTTCAGATGTTTTGTTACACTTATGATGGCCTTGTCAACCTTATTATATATTAATATATGTTGTTGTTGGATTCTATCTGCTTGTAGAATGTTGTGTCATATCACTTTACCACTATCTATTTGAGGTTTTATCAGCCTAGATATTGTTATGTCTTCTTCAGGTACTATGACTGGTACACTTAGGCCTTAAGGCACTGGGTTCCAGCCACACCCCCGAGGTTGGGGTGTGACAAACTTGGTATCAAAGCAGGTCTATCATAAGGATTCTATAAGCCATTCCTATAAGAGTCTTGTTTCAGGATGTGTCATGTACCACATTTATAAGTAGGAGGATACATGACATTTAGGATGGTTTCCTTCCTTCTTATCTTTGATCATGCATTATAGCTGAGTCATAAAAATTTAATTTCCTAATCCCTATCTTGTTTATACTTTCAGTGATGCCTACGACTAGACGGTAGGCGACTAGTAGGACATTTGATTTTTATGTGGGAGATGGTACCAGTCAGGTACCACCTGCTAATATGGGATGACATGAGACTAAAAAAGAGGCCTTATCTCAAACCTCTAAGACATCACCAACAATAGAGGATCCTAGAAGAGCTATTATACCTCTAGTTCCTCCTCAAGATGTTCCTAATTGGGATCTCAATATGCGGAGTGCGATCTAATTGTTGACTCGATTAGTGGCAGCTCACGTATAATGACATGTTGCTTGTCTTATTGATAGAGTTGTTAGTACGAGGGTTCAAGATTTCATTAATTTGGACCCTCTTCTATTTACGGGATATGACCCGAATCAAGACATGCAAAACTTTCTAAATCAGATGCAGTGGACTTTGTGGGTAATGCTTGCCACCGAACCTGAGTCAATAGAGTTGGTCTCTATAGATTGTGGGATGTTGCGGTGGTATGTTATGCGTCATAGGAGGAGTCTAGAGGACCACGTGCTCCACCAATAGTATAAATAGAGTTCTCTAAGGTCTTATTATAGCATTATGTATTTATTTAGTTCCGACAAGCCATGTATGATCGGGTGCATTGATCTGTGAATGATTTAGGGTCGCATTTGGTTAATGAATGTATTGCAACTTTTCTGAATCTTATTACGGACATATGTCGTATCCAGGCATATGCTCAAAATTTAGAGGATCGTAAGTGTCACGCCCCGAACCCCGGGCCCGTGACTGGTGCCCTACCTGGGCACCCTTCTACCTTAACAATACAAGTAAACTGCGGAAATTAAATAACACCTCATTTTTTTTTTCTTAAAACCAACGTACGTGCAAGGGCAAAGCCGACAAGGCTGCCATAATTAAACATAAGCGAAAGACACTACAACGTACATGAGTCCAATCCCACATATGAATACAGACCTCTAAGAGTTAAACTGAACTATGACGGGACAAGGCCCCGCCGTACCCATAACTGTACAAAAGCCTGTACTGAAGGAACTATACCAAAATGATAAACTCCTGAACAGAGGGAGCTATCCAAAACTACGGCAGGTCCTACACTGCCGATCACCAGCTGCGTTACCTAAACTGCGGCGTGAACGGCCCCGAAGGAGGTCAGTACGAAGAATGTACCAAGTATGTGAACAATAAGTACTGTAATGAAATCATAACAGTCTAAACAAAACAAGAGACATGTATGATAGCCAACCTACAGTACAAAACACATAAGCAGTCATATCAAGTCAGGGACACAAGCCCTCAAGGTCACTACTCAGATATAACTATGGGTCTCACGCCCATAATATCAATCATGCGTGGAATCGCACCGCCATGGCATCCATGATATAACATAACATCAAGTCCCACCGGTGGTATAACATCTTGGGGTTTACCCTCACTTATACTCTTACCTCGGAGAAGGTGGTAGCGGTGGTATAGCATCTTGGGGTTTACCTCACTTATACTCTTACCCCGGAGTCTGGTATAACGTCTTGGGGCTTGCCTCATTTATACTCTTACCCTATCTCGACCGACCATCAAACAAGACATAAGCACTACCATGTCATAAAAATCCGGGAATTTAACCCAAGTACTACAAGTAGCGGAAGCATACGTGGAATCCCATCACCGTCAGATGCGTCAAGAACTTACAACAAGACAGTAGGCCTTTCAACCGAGAGTCGCGACAACTCAATAAAACATAATACTTGCACTCAAGGCTATTACCCGACATATAGGCAAGTTCTCAATTAACCAAGCCAAAGTACTTATCAAGGCACACATAGGATAATTCTCATTTTATCAAGCCAAAGTACTAATCAAGGCATACATAGAATAATTCTCCTTTAACAAGTCAAAGTACTTATCAAGGCACACTTAGACAAATTCTCAATTTATCAAGCCAAAGTACTAATCAAGGCATACATAGAATAATTCTCTTTTAACAAGTCAAAGTACTTATCAAGGCACACTTAGACAAATTCTCAATTTATCAAGCCAAAGTACTAATCAAGGCATACATAGAATAATTCTCTTTTAACAAGTCAAAGTACTTATCAAGGCACACTTAGACAAATTCTCAATTTATCAAGCCAAAGTACTAATCAAGGCATACATAGAATAATTCTCTTTTAACAAGTCAAAGTACTTATCAAGGCACACTTAGACAAATTCTCAATTTATCAAGCCAAAGTACTACATACGCATTCTTTTATAAAAGACTACTTTCTATGTAAATCTCCTAGATACTAACACCAGTAGTATCAAGGCGTGTCTATTTTTCAAAGTAAGTTACTACACTTTTAGAAAACTCATTTCAAAGCTTGAAATCAAGTAACTCCAAATTTTCACAATCTAGGCAACTTATGCCGATTAATCAAAATAGACAACTTTCTAACCTTCCATAAAGCCGTTATAACCAACTTCCCATAAAGCCGTTATAACCCTTTTATGGTTTTAGACATATCCATTCCTTCATAGTCAAGAGACTTATACTATTAAAACCAAGTATCACATACTTACAAATCAAGTTCTTAACTTTCAAAATGCTTCAAGTCTCTTAATAGTTAGAAAACAAGTTTTCTTCTACTTTTTAAACCTCAAGTAACTTCACTTAACACAAGTTACTTCTCTTAAATCATGTCATTTCTCCTCTTTTAAATCAAATAAGTAAATCACTCCTTTGACTTCTAAAGTCATTATGATGACCTTTAGGTTTTAGAACTAAGGCACTAGCCAAAGATTTGGAAACCACTTCCTTTTCAAGTCTCTATGCACTTTAAGAAAAATACCTTCACTTTTAAGAATCCAAACTTCCCTAAGGAAATGGATTATACTACTTACAATTTAAACATCAAAGTACACTCGAGAAGTACATAGAACAAATTCTATTTTAGGCAAATCCAAATACAAGCAAGGAATGGATCATTCGAGGAGTAGGACTTACTTTCTTTATTCTAGGAATCATGCTAGAAGAGGAGATAGTTCACATACCTTTTGGCTAATATCCACAAGCTGCCGAATACGCGTGACGTAGAAGTGTCAACCTATAATGGTCACAACAAGACTATCAACTTCTAGTCTCAACGTAGAATAATACTAAGTATACGATCTCAATTCTACGGAAAATCGGGCAAAGCCTCCTTTGTTTCTACTTACTTTGCCACATTTTCAAGCCGAATACAATAACCAACAAGCCACATTTAAGGCTCCAAACAACAACCAAACAAAGGGGATTACACGCCTTACAATACGTGTAATATTCCGCCCACAATTCATCTGAAATAGCTTAAAACTCCAAGCCATTCTCGCCAACTACATACTAACAATTCAAAGTCTTTTCCAATCCTTTTCCAAATTCAAGTTCTAAGGTCTAACATGTTATCTAGTCATAAACAACTTCAACAACTACAATTTCCTTCTTTATACAACATGCGACGCTTAGACTAATAATCAACTTGAATTGTAATCTTAACGCTAAACATGCTAGTTTTCTGATTAGGTTCCAATAGCCAATAAACATATCAAACTTCATACTATATAACACATGCTTGCTAAAATCCATAGCTACCACAATAAGTAAGCCTTAACTATTAAAATGACAAAATATACCTTTATAAGCCCTTAAAATTTCCAAGATTCCAAAGTCGCGCTTAGCAATTCTTAGCTCCTTTCCTTAGGTTCCAATCCATCCAAGCACTCCTGAGGCCTATGAAGAACCCATCTTCAAGTTCCAACTTCAAAGTCAAGAACTCCCTTAGTTTCCGCCTTGCGACTAACGTAAAAATACGCTTTTTTCCAAATCTTTCTATTGAGATATCCTTACAATACCCTAAGGGACATTGGGTTAAAGTCTTGTGAACAAAGGATCAAAACTACAAAATTTTGTCTTCCAAGAGGGCCTGCCGAGAGCACTCTTTAGTGGACAAGAAAAATGTTGTGAAATTTTCTAAGTGTTAGAAGAGCAAGTCTTGCTACTAGTATGATACATATAACACATTGGAGGGTCTAGATTATAACAATTGTGTGGCTTAGATAAAAATCACTTGGATTAAGCCTATGTGGACAAGTTGACTAGTCAACAAAATCAAGCTTAGAAGACTTATCTTCTACCATGGTCAATGACCATTTTACCCTTGCATAAATTTCGACCAAGCCATGTGGGGGTGCCACGTGTCGCCCTCTCATTCGTCCATAAAATTTCGTAACCCTCGTGGGCCCCACAAAACGTAAAATTCCTCGGGTGGGCCCCACGTGACCAAATCCGTAAAAATAAATTTCCATAATGCTAAGAGTTCCATACTCTTCAAATAATGCCTTTTGAGAATCCAATTCTCAACAACGAACATTTTTCCTTTCCGGCGTTCGGAAGATTTTCCGTCGGAAAAACAATTCTTCCTTTCGTATCAATTTCCAAGTCTTGTTTCCTTTCGTACATTCTCTATTACATGTCCTGGACTTACGGGGTGTAACATTCTTCCCCCCTTAGAAATATTCGTCCCCGAATGTTCTTAGTCGGTTGCCAAACTATACACACTCCGGCACAATCTCTATACTATGCCTATCGATCAAAACTGCACAAGACCAACGATGCCACACATGGCCACCACAACATACGTAAACATAACAATGGACCTTCCGTCGCGACCCTCTTCTCACAAAACTCGAAGGTTACATTTTCCCAAAACACGGATCCTTAGAGGTTCCTTTCTTTCCTTACTAGTCATACTTTCTGCACTTTCAAACTTATCTAGTACACGCACAAAATCTCAATATCGCTTTCTTCTCCACTGGAGTTACTAATCAAACACGGCCATTAAGCTACTTGAATTTCCGCTAAGGCTCTTCTCGGTCCTTACGACCTAGTTCCGGTGGAACGCGTCCACAAACTCGTACAACGATTAACTAAACTTGGGCCTGGCATCCTCAGGACCCTACCACATAATGGGACCATTTCTAACTGACATCACCCCATTCCAAACTATCGGTGACCGAATGAGTCCATAACCCACTCATCGTCACGCTTTAACTTCTCATTCTTAGTCCGAAATAAATCTCTCTTATCTCAAAGTACTTTACCCTACCCCTACTCACTAGAGGTTCGCCACATAAGCCAAAGTATTTCTATCAGACAATCTTCCTATCGGTCTTACACATATACTGGTAATTACAACTTGTGAACTCTACACAACTATAGTCTCGGTTCACCTATCATTCTTGTCAACATTCTTACTTCTCACTTTACTATTCAAAGTATCCCTACCTGGGTACTATCACTTACAAATCGCTAGCAACGCTATCTTGGTCAAAACATAATTGCTTCCTCACGACCCTATAGTCTTCTCCTAACCGAGAACTGGAGGCTCGTGCTGGGCCTCAAACTCGGCGCAGAAGGACTCGCCGATCGCGAACAACATCCAGATACCTGGGCATAAGCCCTATCAACTCTCTCGAGTCCGACTAGTAGCTCCTGCTACTCCTTTGCCCTTCAAGTGTTGCCCTCCTCGAGGCATACATCAGAACACAACAACACGTCGAGAGGAATTTTCTTACTAACACGGCTCTATGGCACGATATTAGAGTGAGAAGAATAGAAACCAACTCCTAAATGTCCTGTAGCCTCCTGTTTATGGGTGTGGCGCAACACACCGATAATCAAGACTTACTAGACACGGTGCAGAGACATTCCGAGGACCGATCGCTCGATACCACTCACGCCCGAACCGGGCGTGCGGATCGGTGCCCTACCCGGCACCCTTCTACCTTAACAATACAAGTAAATCATGGAAATTAAATAACACCTCATTTTTTCCTTAAAACCAACGTACGTGCAAGGGCAAAGCCGACAAGGCCGCCATAATTAAACATAAGCGAAAGACACTACAACGTACATGAGTCCAATCCCACATATGAATACTGCACTCTAAGAGTTAAATCAACTATGACGGACAAGGCCCCGCCGTACCCATAATCGTACAAAGCACATCTTGAAGGAACTATACCAAAATGATAAACTCACGAGCAGGAGCTATCCAAAACTCGAAAGGCGGTCCTACACTGCCGATCACCAAATCTGCGTACCTAAACTGCGGATTTAACGCACTCCGAAGCGAGGTCGACGAAGATTGTACCAAGTATGTGAACAATAAGTACTGTAATGAAATCAGTCTAAACAAAACAAGAGACATGTATGATAGCCAACCTACGATAAAACACATAAGCAAATATATCAAGTCGTGGACGCAAGCCTCAAGGTCACTACTCAGATATAACTATGGGTCTCACGCCCATAATATCAATCATGCGTGGAATCCTTCTCACCGCTTCATCCATGATATATCATAACATCAATTCCCACCTGTGGTATAGCATCTTGGGGGTTTACCCCTCACTTATACTCTTACCCTGGAGAAGGTGGTAAAGCAGGTGGTATAGCATCTTGGGGGTTTACCCCTCACTTATACTCTTACCCTGGAGGAGCTGGTATAACGTCTTGGGGCTTGCCCCTCATTTATACTCTTACCCTATCTCGACCGATCATCAAACAAGACATAAGCACTACCATGTCTTCTATAAAAATCCGGGAATTTAACCCAAGTACTACAAGTAACGGAAGCATACCCGTGGAATCCCACATCACCGCTTGCAGACGTCCCCAAGAACTTACAACAAGACAGTACTTCTTCAACCGAGAGTCGCGACAACTCAATAAAACATAATACTTGCACTCAAAGGCTATTACCAGCACATATAGGCAAGTTCTCAATTAACCAAGCCAAAGTACTTATCAAGGCACACATAGGATAATTCTCATTTTATCAAGCCAAAGTACTAATCAAGGCATACATAGAATAATTCTCCTTTAACAAGTCAAAGTACTTATCAAGGCACACTTAGACAAATTCTCAATTTATCAAGCCAAAGTACTAATCAAGGCATACATAGAATAATTCTCCTTTAACAAGTCAAAGTACTTATCAAGGCACACTTAGACAAATTCTCAATTTATCAAGCCAAAGTACTAATCAAGGCATACATAGAATAATTCTCTTTTAACAAGTCAAAGTACTTATCAAGGCACACTTAGACAAATTCTCAATTTATCAAGCCAAAGTACTAATCAAGGCATACATAGAATAATTCTCTTGTAACAAGTCAAAGTACTTATCAAGGCACACTTAGACAAATTCTCAATTTATCAAGCCAAAGTACTACATACGTACATTCTTTTATAAAAGACTCCTTTCTATGTAAAGCTCCAAGATACTAACACCCGTAGTATCAAGGCGTGTCTATTTTTCAAAGTAAGTTACTACACTTTTAGAAAACTCATTTCAAAGCTTGAAATCAAGTAACTCCAAATTTTCACAATCTAGGCAACTTATGCCGATTAATCAAAATAGACAACTTTCTAACCTTCCATAAAGCCGTTATAACCAACTTCCCATAAAGCCGTTATAACCCTTTACGGTTTTAGACATATCCATTCCTTCAATAGTCAAGAGACTTATACTATTAAAACCAAGTATCACATACTTACAAATCAAGTTCTTAACTTTCAAAATGCTTCAAGTCTCTTAATAGTTAGAAAACAAATTTTCTTCTACTTTTTAAACCTCAAGTAACTTCACCCTTAACACAAGTTACTTCTCTTAAATCATGTCATTTCTCCTCTTTTAAATCAAATAAGTAAATCACTCCTTTGACTTCTAAAGTCATTATGATGACCTTTAGGTTTTAGAACTAAGGCACTAGCCAAAAGATTTGGAAACCACTTCCTTTTCAAGTCTCTATGCACTTTAAGAAAAATACCTTCACTTTTAAGAATCCAAACTTCCTAAGGAAATGGATTATACTACTTACAATTTAAACATCAAAGTACACTCGGAAGTACATAGAACAAATTATATTTTAGGCAAATCCAAATACAAGCAAGGAATGGATCATTCGAGTAGGACTTACTTTCTTTATTCTAGGGAATCATGCTAGAAGAGATAGTTCACATACCTTTCTGGCTAATATCCACAAGCTGCGAATACGCCGTACGTAGAAGTGTCAACCTATAATGGTCACAACAAGACTATCAACTTCTAGTCTCAACGTAGAATAATACTAAGTGTACGGTCTCTAATTCTACGGAAAATCGGGCAGCACCTCCTTTGTTTCTACTTACTTTGCCACCTTTTTCAAGGCCGAATACAATAACCAACAAACCACATTTAAGGCTCCAAACAACAACCAAACAAAGGGAATTACACGCCTTACAATACGTGTAATATTCCGCCCCACAATTCATACGAAATAGCTTAAAACTCCAAGCCATTCTCGGCCAACTACATACTAACAATTCAAAGTCTTTTCCAATCCTTTTCCAAATTCAAGTTCTAAGGTCTAACATGTTATCTAGTCATAAACAACTTCAACAACTACAATTTCCTTCTTTATACAACATGCGGCGCTTAGACTAATAATCAACTTGAATTGTAATCTTAACGCTAAACATGCTAGTTTTCGGATTAGGGTTCCAATAGCTAATAAACATATCAAACTTCATACTATATAACACATGCTTGCTAAAATCCATAGCTACCACAATAAGTAAGCCTTAACTATTAAAATGACAAAATATACCTTTATAAGCCCTTAAAATTTCCAAGATTCCAAAGTCGCGCCTTAGCAATTCTTAGCTCCTTTCCTTAGGTTCCAATCCGCTCCAAGCACTCCTTAGGCCTATGAAGAACCCATCTTCAAGTTCCAACTTCAAAGTCAAGAACTCCCTTAGTTTCCGCTTGCGACTAACGTAAAAATACGCTTTTTTCCAAATCTTTCTATTGAGATATCCTTACAATACCCTAAGGGACATTGGGTTAAAGTCTTGTGAACAAAGGATCAAAACTACAAAATTTTGTCTTCCAAGAGGGGCCTTGGCCGAGAGCACTCTTTAGTGGACAAGAAAAATGTTGTGAAATTTTCTAAGTGTTAGAAGAGCAAGTCTTGCTACTAGTATGATACATATAACACATTGGAGGGTCTAGATTATAACAATTGTGTGGCTTAGATAAAAATCACTTGGATTAAGCCTATGTGGACAAGTTGACTAGTCAACAAAATCAAGCTTAGAAGACTTATCTTCTACCATGGTCAATGACCATTTTACCCTTGCATAAATTTCGACCAAGCCATGTGGGGGGTGCCACGTGTCGCCCTCTCATTCGTCCATAAAATTCCGTAACCCTCGTGGGCCCCACAAAACGTAAAATTCCTCGGGTGGGCCCCACGTGACCAAATCCGTAAAAATAAATTTCCATAATGCTAAGAGTTCCATACTCTTCAAATAATGCCTTTTGAGAATCCAATTCTCAACAACGAACATTTTTCCTTTCCGGCGTTCGGAAGATTTTCCGTCGGAAAAACAATTCTTCCTTTCGTATCAATTTCCAAGTCTTGTTTCCTTTCGTACATTCTCTATTACATGTCCTGGACTTACGGGGTGTAACAGTAAGTGGTAACAATGAGTCGACTAAGAGCGAGACAGGGTCAACATAAGAAGGCCTAATCTACAAGTGATTCTTGTGAGTTCTGAGGTGGGCCTAGAACCCAGTCTTTCGGATATCCAGCTTATCTGGCAGCCAGTTCACCACAACACTTTCAGGGAGCATGGTGAGATCGATTTTCTGATTCTAGATATGATCAGTGTTCCAGGGCATCAAGTCCACAACATAGAGAAGATTATAGTCAGACAAGACGGACTTTGCCTCATTGTGATTAGTGTAGTAGAGCCTATTTCAGGCAATGTCATCCGAGCTCATATATGTGTTATTCTTATATGCAGTCAAGTCATGTTATATGGAATTATTCGTCGAGAGGTGGGGGTGACATAGCATAGCCGACTGGGTTTGTACTTGCCTCTTCATCTTTAGTGCGCCTCCTGGGCAAGGTTCTCAGCCGTCAACTGGTCGAGGTAGGGGTAGAGGTAGAATATCTAATTCGGGTGCAAGTCAAAACCATATCTAAAGACTAGTGGGTTGACAGGATCAAGAGTCATCCCTGAATGTTGTCACATATAGATTGTCTATCTTCTCTCGTGATGTATATGCATTGATAGATCTAGGTTCTACCTTATCATATGTTACGTTGTTTGTCGCTAGTTAGTTCGATGTAGAACCCTAGTTGTTGAGTGAACTATTTGTAGTATCAACGCCAGTTGGTGATTCAATAATCTCTAGACAAGTATATCAAGATTGTATACTAGTAGTTGTTGACCGTCACATCTTAGAAAACTTAGTAGAGTTACAAATGGTAGATTTGATGTCCTCATGTTATGCCAATATTTATGGTCGTACCAAAGTTGTTCGATTTCATTTTTCAAACGAGCCAGTCCTAGAATGGAAGGGGAATTCTGCAACACCTAAGGGTAGATTTATTTCCTACCTTAAGGATAGGAAGATGATTCTAAGGGCTATAAATATCATTTAGTTTGGTTTTGTGATGCTGAGACAAAACTCCAACTCTTCAGTCCATCCATATAGGAAATGAATTACCAGATGTATTTTCAGATGAGCTTTCGGGTATTCCTCCGGAAAGGGAAATTGACTTCACCATTGATGTGCTTCCGGGTACTCAACCAAACTCTATTCCTCCTTATAGAATGACCCCTGCTGAGCTGAAATAATTGAAAGCATAGTTGAAGGACTTATTGGATGAGGGCTTCATTAGGCCTAGTACTTTGCCTTGGGGCGCACCTGTATTATTTGTTCATAAGAAAGATAACTCACTCAGAACGTGTATTGACTACCGTCAGTTGAATAAGGTTACTATAAAAAATAAGTATCTATTCCCAAGGTTTGACGACTTGTTTCACCAGGTGCAGGGAGCAAAATATTTCTCAAAGATTGGCCTTAGATCCGGATATCATCAGTTTCGGGTTAAGAAGAAGGATATTCTAAAGACTACTTTTAGAACAAGATATG
This sequence comes from Przewalskia tangutica, assembly GCA_029844215.1. Taxonomy (NCBI): domain Eukaryota; kingdom Viridiplantae; phylum Streptophyta; class Magnoliopsida; order Solanales; family Solanaceae; genus Przewalskia; species Przewalskia tangutica. The sequence goes on along the minus strand of CM056718.1, from coordinate 132,921,507 downwards.
ACCATTCTCATGGATTCAATTGAGAAGCTCTTGGAAAAAATATCAATCCGTGGATATAAATAACCCAAAGGCTTCCACCGGGTTATGCTGCTTTTCTTCCTTGCCCTTGGAAGTGGAGGCCTGGATCTGAGTTCAGTTGTAGGTGTACAGGTGTGCTTACATATGGTCTTTGCAGTGGATGGGCTCTCGACGAACTGGCCAGAGATCAAGGGTAAGCCCAAGAAGAGTTGCTCCTCGCAAGAAAAGAAATTTTACCGATATCTATTTTTGCGTCTTTCTTTCGGAAACTTACAAGATGCTATTTTTCCGGGGAGTCCGACTCTTCAATTGAAAAAAATACGGTCGTGTGCGAGTTCCTTGTAATGTCTTTCGGGCTTACTAATGCATCGACAACTTTCATGGACTTGATGAATTGGGTGTTCATATTGTTCTTATATATCTTTATGATTATGTTTATCGATGATATTTTGGTTTTTATGGGTTAGAAGAGAAGCATGTTGAATATTTGTGAGCGGTGTTATTGACGCTCTAAGATCGTATGTTATATGCCATGTTTTCCAAATACGAGTTCTGGTTGAATTCAATAACCTTTCTTGACCATATTGTTTCTGATGAAGGTATTAAGGTTGATAGTCATAAGATTCAAGCTATGAAGAATTGCCCGAGGCCTACTACTCCTACAAAAGTTTTAAGTTTCTTGGGCTTAGCCAACTATTATCGGAGGTTTGTAGAGGAATTCTTTTTTATTGCTTGCCCATTGACAAAATTAACTCATAAAGAAACTAAGTTTCAGTGGTGTGAGCAGAACTTCCAAAAGTAGAAAGATAAGTTAACATCAGCACAGTCTTAGCACTTTATAAGGGCACGAAAGGTTATGTTGTGTATTGTTATACCTCCAGAGTTGTCCTAGGATGTGTTTTAATGCAGAATAGTAGGGTTATCACATATACTTCGATGTAGTCTAGGAAGTACGACCAGAACAACATGACTCGTGATCTTGAGTTAGCAGCGATAATGTTTTCTCTGAAGATATGACTTCATTATATATATGGTGTTCATATTGATATCTATAGTGACCACAAGAGCCTTTAATATATTTTCTAACAGAAGGAGTTGAATTTTAGGAAAAAAAAGTGTTTTGAGTTATTGAAAGACTATGATGTCAACATTTGGTATCATCCCAACAAAGCTAGTGGGATAGCTGATACTTTGAGTCATAATTCCATGGGTAGTTTGAGTGATGTTGTGCCATAGAAGTTGTCAATGACTAAAGACCTATACCAGTTGGCTAGCTTGAGTGTTCAATTGTTGATTTAGTTGATGGGGTGTTGTTCTCCGGAATACAACATAATCGTCATTGGTAACTGATGTGAAAGAGAACATTTTGAAGATCCTTAATTAGTGAAGATGAAATAAGGGATTACATAACAAAGGAAGCCAATTTGGTGCTTGGGAAGGATGGAGTTCTCAAATATTGAGGACTTCTGTGTATACCTAATGTTGGAGGACTCAAAGAGTGTATTACGGTAGGAGTGCATCAATACCGATATTCTGTGCATCCAGGGTCGACAAAAATGTATAACCATCTCAAGGCAATTTAATGGTAGAACGATCTGAGAGGCTTGTTCAGAATACAGAACTCCTAACATAAAAATGGGAGAATATGAACATGGATTTCATTATGGGGTTTCCTCATTCGGAGCGGAAGTATGACTCTATCTAGGTGATTGTTGAAAGATTAATAGAGTCAACTCATTTCCTTCAAGTTAAGACTACATATACAACTGAAGATTATGCCCGATTATATATAACATAGATAGTCCGCCTTCAAGAGGTTCTAGTGTCTATTATATTTGATCGAGGTGCCTAATTTACAGCTAATTTTTTGAGATCCTTCCCAAAAGGGTTGGGTACTCATGTAAATCTTAGCACAATTGGAATAATCATTTGCCATTGATTGAGTTTGCATATAATAATAGTTATCATTCTAGTATCAAAATGGCTCCATATGAAGCCTTGTATGATCAGAAATGTAAATCACCGATTGGCTGATTTGAAGTGGGTAAAGCTGAGTTGATAGGATTGAACCTGATACAATAAGCGGTAGAAAAAGTGAAATTGATTCAGGAATGATTATTGACAACTCAGATAAACAGAAATCATATTTAGATGTTCATCACTGAGAATTGGAGATTGCCATTGGTGATTGGGTATTTTTGAGAAGATATTTCCTATTAAAGGCGTAATGTTATTTGGCAAGAAGTACAAGATCATCCCTAGATGTGTCGGACCTTGCAAGATTGTTCGAAGAATTGGCCAGATCAAATAAGAACTTGAGTTAACTCAGAGTTAGAGGTGGTCCATCGTGTATCCATGTTCGGATTACAGAGTACTTGTTGTATTAGGAGATTCCAGTTGCTATCTTAGATCGTCATAACTGAAAGAGACGGTCTAAGGAAGTGGTCTCTATTAAAGTTATATAGAGAAATAGTAATATGGAAGAAATGACATGGGATGTTGATGAGGAAATGAAGTCTAGATATCCTCACTTATTTCAGACTATATGTTTATATTGGGGTTCGTGTGATATAATTTCCTTATTTCATCTTATATGATGAGTCTTACCTTGTATGCCTTTTATAGGCAATGTTGTTGATACAGATGTGGCATCCCATACTACGACACTTGACAACTGAGTTGAGTTATGTTTAATCTTCTTGATTTTCGATAGACAGATAATTGTGTGAAGCCAATATTATTGTATTATGCTATTGTATGGACTTGTGCGGCATTGTATATGTTTTCTACATATTTGAAAGGTTTTGGATAGTCTTGTTTATAGAGGAAACTCTACAATTTGTTTTAGAAGTCCTAAGAGCTAGAAGTTCTACGTTAGGCTACCTCTACATTAGAAGATGAATGTTCTTAAGGGGGAGAATGATGTTACACCCTATATTTTGTATGTCGCCATTATCATAATGTTAGACGACTTAGGCTTGGAGATGGTAAGTCCATTTCAAGAGACTAATAAAGGTTTACAGAAGTAATGAGTAAGTTTCGGTAAAGTTTAAGACTAAATGGATTGGCGAAAGTAAGTTTTGACAAAACATCATCACCTAGGGTACTCTGCGAATTACAGAGCATGATATGTGAATCATAGACCATGTCTATAAAATGTATATGAAATAAAGAGTGTGATATATTTCTTAGTAGTTTTTGCAAGGTCTGCAATATGACCTGCGATTTGCAGACAATGTCTGTGATTCCCAGACTGCGTCATAAGTCATGGTCGATGCAAATTTATCCAATTATCTATTTAAATTTCAAGGTCGACCCTTATTTCATTCTTCACTATTTTCATCCCTAATTAACACTCAAAACCTCTCTACAAGTTCTCATATGATCCAAGACCTAAATCAAAGACAAACTAAGTGAATCCAACATAAGGATTTATGTGATTATATTTAGATCGTTCTTCTCCTTGATTTGCTAAATTTGGAGGAACCTTTAAACTGATGTAATCCTTGATTTAGATCAATTCTTTTGCTTAGAGGTGAGTTCCATCTTCATCCTCTTGTTTTTGAGTGTATGCAAGTGATAGGAGAATAATTGTTGAAGTTCTTGTAGATATAGTTCTTGAAACCTTGAATCTTGTTGTTGGGTGTGTATGGACTAAGAGTTTAGTATGAAGTTGTTGGGAGATTTATTGTGCTATGTAGAAGGAGTCGAGTGATTGAAGGTTCTTGTTGCATTGGAATATGTATAGGATTCAATATAGAAGATACTGTGAATTTTATGCATGCTAGGTGCTCAATGAAATGTCTAAGTAAGTTTTCTTATGAGTTAGGAATTCGTCATTGATACAAATCATTTGTATATTGTAGATAATCATCGTAAAGAATGTGAGGACTCGTGGGATCCGTATAGCTAAGGCGGTGAGGTACGTAAGGCTTACCGTTTCTTTCTAATGGCATGATCTTAGAGAAACTGTTATAGGATGAATGTTCCATATACAATTTCACTCTTGAATCTGAAAGTAGACAAGTATGTCTACGCTTGGTCTTTCGAGGTCATTCATGCATCATATATATATATATATATATATATATATTATGACATCGAGTCATGATATAGTCTGCCGAGTATGATACTTATTTATCCATACCACTACAGTTGGGTACGTTATATATCCCAAGAGAGCAGCTTCACGATGATATTTCCCCATAGAGTGGCCTATATATATGTATATGTATGGGTTTTTAATGATAGCATGCATTGCGTACACCGACAGTGGCTTCCCGAGGTCCAGATTATCTCTTTACTTTTGTTATACCCCTACTTTTCGGATATGGTTTAAACCGCTTGACATATGTAAGTAGGACTAAGCGCCAGAAAGAATTTTGGCCATTTCAAGTATGCATATAAAGAGCTTGGGGTATAAACGGATGGAGTCCCAAAATAATTTAGGATTTAACAAGTGTGACGATGATTATTGAAAATTAATTGTGTGTGATTGTTTAAGTGAGAGGATTCTAGTGGAAGACAAAATTAATTAAGATTATTGGATAAATTACATGGACATAATCCACATGTGTCATTTGATAGGTGGCACCAACTTGACTATATTTATTACACATGAAATGATGTGGCATCATGAGATAAATGCACTAGTGACCATGCATAACTTAATGTGTTTGGTGGCATTATTTAGTAAAGCATAACTATGGAAAGGTGGTAGATCCCACATGGATGAAAAGAGTATAAAGAGTATATTGTATAATATGTATCTCATTTTTATTTGAGAAATTAAGGTGGACAGTGCATACAACGTACAACTAGCCCCATTTTTTTAAAAGAAGAAGAGCAATGTCATTTATTTCTTGGATAGTAGTAGTGGCATACTTTTTATCTCAATGATGCAACATTTTAGTGTATATAGCATCAAATAATGAGCATAACGTAAAGTTAATTAACAACAACGTTACTTGAAATTCCGAAGAAGCAAAGTGTAATTCTCCTCAAGAACAACATATGGTTTTTGTGCGCCGCTTTGATCTCATTGTTCCTTTTTGTCACGTGTTGAATTAGGGCTTTCTTCAAAGAGAAGTAAGGTAGAAGAAGAGTAATTCTGGGCATATAAGGTAAGAATTCTCCTCTCCTAGATATATTTAGGTTCGTCCAGGCCATAGCTAAATTATGAGATGATAAATAAGAATTCTTCTCTCCTAGATATATTTAAATTTGTGCAGGCCATATCTAAATTGTGAGATGAGAAATACAAAATTAGTAGTGAGAAATCGTATAAGGTGTGTGTCACACCCTAACCTTAGGGGTGTGTCCGGTACATGATGCCACATGTATATCGTAGCATTAATGTATAACTGTGTGGATCAATAAGGGCTCAAAATGATAATTGTAAAGAAACATGGCATAACATCCTGGAAACAGAATTACCCAACCTATGGACATATACATAAGAAGGCCGACAAGGCCAACATAAGCTCTAACCAACATCCAGGTTTACAAGGTCGTACTATACAAACTAAACACGCAAGACATATCTACAAAGCCTCTAAAAGGAAATGTCATCATAGTACATAAGTCAGGACAGGGCCATCAAGATACCCCAAATACCAAAATGATATAAACATAACCCTAACTTGAATGCTCCAGGAGGAAATAAAGCTTACAAACAAAAGCTAATATCTAGAGGCGATCTTTAGTGGATGGTCCTCTCTTCACCTACCTGAACCTACATGGCATGAAACACATCGTCTCTGGGAGAAGGGACGTCAATACATAATGTATTGAATATGTAAGGTAGAAATAAAATACAATAGTAAATAATCACAATATAAAAGGATACAAATCAACTTGAACCTCTGAAATTCCACAGAGGGCCACAATATATATAATGATCATACATATCTTATAACCTCATTCTACGCCGCTACATCAACATCATAACTCTAACCGCTCAACTACCCAACTGATTAGTGGTAACTGTCCAACCAGCCATAGTCCTATTATAAGTACGTGTCTGCCCTACGGTGGTAAATAACAATACACAACTTCCCAACCAGTGATAAATGCATATAACATAACTTCCAGGTCAGCCATAGCCCAGTGGTAAGTACATGTCTGCCCAACTGGTCGTAGATCAATGGTAAGTAGAGACACATAATCAGCCCAACCGACTATAGCTCTGTGGTAAGCCATAAGAACATATCAATGCTCATGCAAATCATCCCACAAACTTAAACTCCCAACATAAGTCGAGAAGAGATTTAGTAAGAGTGCCAAAAATGGCACATCATTCTACACGTATATGCCTAACATGGCATGGAAAATGGAATAGAGTTGGAGTTTTCACGTGAAGATCTAGGAAGCAAGTTCTATTCGGCCTTTGTATGTAGGTCTTGGCCGAAGACCATGTTTGTTTTTTCTTTTAGCTTGTCTTTATTTCTTAGCTTAGATTTTAGTTATTCTTAGGACATATTTAATGTACCACGTAATAGTACAAGGTAAATAAAGGACAAGGATGTAAGGGAAATGGATGACTAGACAGACAGGAAAAGTTGGCAAGGACAGAAGGATATCTACATCGTGTGAAGTTGTTCAAGCCAAGGTGGCAAGGACAAGAATGGTCTAGAAGATGAGGCTTCCAAAAATACAATTCATTAACCAACTTGAGGACACTAAAAAGATGAAGTATTGGTCGAAATACACCCTTATCCATTCGACCAAGGCACACAAATGCAAGGAATGGTAGATTCCAACACATTCCAAGAAGATGAGGTTGTTGGAAGAATCGAGTTCATGAATATTGTTACATAGGATACAACGATTTCGGCTTAGGGAAGACAAGGGTTGGCCGAACTCCCTTGGTCACCAAGTCAATCCAAATGCGTCCACACTAGGTGTTAGTTTGTCTCTTTTCATTTATCTAGAATAGTCTCTTCTGTACTATAAATAAGAAGCCTTAGGCCATTGTAAAATACAAAGTTTGCTCAAAAAGCTAAGTTATTCAAGTTGTGTGTTGTTTATCGTAGTTGGTTCTGTGTGAGCCAAACTCATAGGTGCAAGTTTAGCTAAGGTTGTGTGACTTAGTTGAACCCAAACTAAGGTTTCCCTTTTGTGTAAGCTTGGTTAAGACTGTGTGACTTAACTAAGTCCAAGCTTAAGGAATCCCATTCGGTGATAAAGTAGACGTTGGAACTGTGTGGTCCAACTGAACCTAAGCCAGAAGGTCTATCATAAGGTTTTTCGGCCAACCTTACTTGGTTATTATTCAGGCTTGTACATAGCAACCACGGTCTAGTCCTTGTTAAATTGGTCACCCTCATCTTGGTGTCGGCTCTGGCATTAAAAACCCCTTGTAATTATCCAAGCCATATCGACCATGTCTATTTCTTATATCGACCGTCCAAACACTTGGTTTGTACTCGGGTTTGCACCTAGCATCTCGTTTTTCCTCATTCAAACCATCTCATTCATTTTATCATCACATCCCACAGTACCTTACAAACAGCCACAAACTAATCCGATAACACAAAATAGTCCACTAAACGTCCTTCACCGGAACTCACTATTTCAGTCTTGTTCCATGGCCTTGACACTGTCAAACCATTTAACCTCAACCATCACTACCACCCTTGGCACACCTGTAATCATCCCATAAAACTCCTTGAGGTAATTCCCTACATAATTACCTGAAATAGTTCCCAAATCCCCACTGCTCGGCTAGAAACCGAGAACCCGAGAACTACTTTTCCAATCCATTTTGCATCAACTTGTTCTTTGCCGAACTCAGCCCCACTTACCTTCACTCACCCCTCTGTACTTACATCAACTTGGTATCAGAGCAAGGTGCTCTCATCCCACTCCTTGACGCAATGCCTTACACAAAAAAAGATTTTTGGCGGATCGCAAATGAAGTCTCTGACAACAGTATACAAGCCATAAGAAAGAAACTTGTGAATCATGCCATGAATAATAATGCTGAATTGGGGTTGTGAAACAGCCCAAGGCATGAAGATTTAGTACTCCAACATGTGATTGAGGATCAACGTGAGACACATGAGGAGACTCAAAGGGTTCAACTTTTTACGCACGATGTAAAGTAAAAGATAGAGTTTGTAACATCATTATTGATGGAAGAAGTGGTATCAACTCCATAGAAATGGTGGAAAAGTTAGAACTACCCACCCTCAAGCATCATAACATGTACGCTCTCCAATGGGTGAACCAAGATGAAAATCTAAGAATCATAAGACAAACTCTTATTAGCTTTCGGATTGGAACATATGAAGATAAGATATGATGTGACATTCTCCCCATAGATGCATGTCATATTTTATTGGGACAACCATGACAACTTGATCGAAAGGTGCAATATTATATAGAGAGAAATAGCTATTCTCTTCATAGTAATGACAAGAAAATCTGGTTGTTGCCAATGTCACCTAGTGAGGTGAAGGCCATGAGAATCCGAAGTGTGATGAAATGCAAAGCCGAAACACTATCACTTAATGCACGGAGGAGGAATCAAATAAGGGGAGTCATATGGACTCATTCCTATGTGAGGAAATTCTCGGAGTACACACGAGGGGAGATGCAAATCCAAGGGAATCTATGAAGAAACCTCTTGAAAATATAGGTGTGGATGTTCTTGCAACCGGGTCATCACCAATTAAAAGTAGTGAAAAATCTCTTGGTTTATTTAGAAGAAGTTCATTACCCAACCCTCAAGCCCATGAATGCAATACGGACGAGGCCACGAGCTTGATGGAGTCAAAAAAAGGTGAAACTTGGCACACGTGTGTTGAAAACAGATAGGTCAACAACTTCATCATAGGGAAAACAATTCTCATGCCAAGGTTGAGATACCCTTTTAATAAGTTAAGTGGAGCCAAATTGTTCACCAAGATGGAATCGAAAGGTGTCTACCTTCGAATGGGAACTCGGGAAGGAGATGTATGGAATATGACCCTTGGGATCGAGTTTGGTATGAACAGATGGTTTGTGATGGCGTTTGGATGGTGTGACATCTCAACCTCGCCCTTACATGAGGTGTCATGTCCATCCTTGGGGTATTTGACATCTTCCGGGGACGTAGGTGCTAACCAACCCGAGGTGGAATGCATCCATAGTTGTTCCGAGCCTACGGATGTTGTTGCAATGAATGGTTACTTAGATTCGTCTTCTTATCCTCATCATGTCATACAAAATTATTGTGCCCATGATGCTCCTATAAAATGGTTCCAAGTATCAACAAGAGTCATTGAAGCCTTGAGAAGGAAGATTTGTAAAGCCCCGGTCCTAACCATGCCAAGGCGGGAAATTCAATTGGAGACCAAACATGAAACTAGAGTAAATGTCATTCTTTGATCTAGTACAAAAATGAATGATGTACCGTGTCATTATTCTGTCTATGGCAAGAGATTAAATCTTATGGAATCCGTGATGTAATACGGCCAACATTTTGAATCAAAACTATTTGTCTCGTATTCGAATCCGCATTTGGCAAGAATCAAGGAAGGCGCTAACAAAATAAAATATTCGGCCTTATACAATGGTGTAAGTATTAGATCAACACTTGTTGTTGAATTTTTTTCCACATTTAGATGGCTCAAATTTGAGGACAAATTCTTCCAAAGAATGGGAGATTGATGTAAATCAGCCCGCGAACTTAATCTCCCAACATAAGTCGAGAAGAGCTTTGCTAAGAGTGCCAAAAATGGCACGTCATTCTACACTTATATGTCTAACATGGCATGGAAAATGGAATGGAGTTGGAGTTGGAGTTGTCATGTGAAGATCTAGGAAGCAAGTTCTATTGGACCTTTGTATGTAGGTCTTAGCCGAAGACCATGTTTTTTTTAGCTTGTCTTTATTTCTTAGCTTAGATTTTAGTTATTCTTAGGACATATTTAATGTACCACGTATAGGACAAGGTAATAAAGGAGAAGGATGTAAGGGAAATGGATGACTAGACAGACAATAAAAGTTGGCAAGGACAGAAGGATGTCTACATCGTGTGAAGTTGTTCAAGCGAGGTGGTGTTATACCGTATTTCGGTATATGCGTGGGGCGTGCGTAGAAAAATTTGAACTTGAGAATTAGGCTTGGCGAATTAACTTTGTTCACAACACGGTTAAGTCGGTTTCGGCGAAGCGTTTTCTGACTTTCGTAGGGAATTTCGGCTATGTCATTTTTAATTTTACGGATTTTTACGAGAGGCGAAGCGTGTTGGGCAACAAGAGGCGCCACTTGGCACCCTCTCATTAGCGGGCGTGAGTGGGCGGTAAAGGAGGTTGGGCGAATTGGCCTTGTTGGTCGAGGGAGTTGGTAGGATATTTTTGTGTGTTAGTTGGTCAAGGACACGTGGGTGAATCTTGGCCTACACTTGCATGCTTGGCTAGATCTTGGCCGTTGGTTGGCCTTGGCTTGTGCTATAAATACCCCCTGGAAGACTTCTTCATCCGTTCCTAAATTGTTCTAAGTGTTAGAAATCCTCCTCCCCTTGTGAGCCTTCTCGTCCTAGCCCTCCCTTGAAAGGCCCTTGGCGAGAGCCCTCTCCCACTCCTTGTAGTGTGGTAGTGGGGTACCCCAGCCTAGTTGCTTCGTATAATACCCCTCTTGTTAGAAATACTCTCAAAAGTATTGTTATAATGCCCAAATTACCTTAGCCATATACCTTGTAGTATTCAGGTTATACCTTTACAAAAAGCCGGAAATACTATTATACTTCCCTTTGATCCACAAAACCGAAACCCTAAGTAAATCTTCACCCGTAGTTGAAGTAGTAAGTAGAAGTTGGTTAGAACTTCTAAGGGTTGTTGGAGGCGGAGTCGGGCCGGAGTAGGAGCTAAACCTTGCTCGGGATCGACATTTAAACTCGGATAATTATGGGCTTATCGAGGTAAATATCTTGTCCCTATTGTAATTGGAAATTGCATGTTGTTAGATTATATAGTTGAAGTATACTATATATAGTCTTGAGCGTTGTTATCGGCAATGTCTTTTGACTTAAGCTGAATAATAAGAAACCTTTTGAAGAAAATCTTGAATTGTATTTACATGGGGTGTATTCTGATGAACTTGTGTAGCTTTTACGTAGGGTAGAATTGTACGTCCGGATTAAGCGTATAACCCACTGGTTGGCTTGGTAGCGGCCAGATAGAGGAAGAGATTTCTGTTGTTGCGGGGAAGTCTTTGCGAATTTTACGTAGAATGTTCTCGAAGGGATCTAAATGTTAATGGCGCCTTGTGGCCTTATAGGTTGAAGTACTACGTGTGGCGCGATCTACTTGGCTTAAAGGAGTAGCGAAGCGGTTGGAAGTACTTGGGCGTTTTGCTATTAGTCGATACTCGTCGCGAGGTATGTGAACCTCTTCCTATCTCTTCTAGCGTGATATGTGTGAACTATGTAATGCGGTGAGCGTCACGTGTGCTAAATGTATTTGATTGGTTTAAAACATAAAGTGTTATAACGGCTTTATGGGAAGTTAGTTATATGACTTTATGTTGGTAAGAAAATACTTGTGGTTTTTAAAAGGTAACTGATTTGAACTATAACTGGCTTGTTATGTGTTAATAAAGAACTTGAAGTATTTCAAAAGGTTTTTGATTCATTTTGAAAGAAGAGGTAATACTTGATTTATTTTGAAAACTTAAGAGTTATACTAGCTTTATGGAAAGTTAGGTATAACGTCTTAAGAATGTTTCTTGATTTTGGAAATCGAGAATGTGTATCGACAAACCAACTGCGGCGTTAATAAAGGAAATGTTTTAATAATTAAGTATTATTAAAACCGAGAAACTTCCATCTGCATAGAAGCTAAGATGAGACAAAATGATATTTCTAGATCATGGCTGCTGTAATAAGATTGTTATAAACAAGAATATCCTACTCACATATAAGGCTTATGTTTCTCAGATTGTTTAAAGGAGAATTATATTCTTAAATGAATAAGACTATGAACTACGAAACCTTTCTAAAAAGGCAAACTTGAACATGGGAAATTAGGCAAACTTGAACATTGGAAAAGAATGTTGCTACTTGATTTTACAAAGAGAAGTAATTGATTTACTTTAAAAAGATAATCACTCTATTTTCATATACTACGGGTATTGTGTGGTTTTTGTGAAGTAACGTATCTTTTAAAGATTTAATGTATGAAGTACTTTGGGGATAGGTACCCGAACTTGTTAGTAGAAAGTACCTTGTGTGAATAACTTGATTGTATTGGTTTGTGATAGCCTTGTAATACTTCTTGTTGATTTGATAAGTAAGCATGTTAGGATCTTCGTGTGTTAGTATCTTGTGATTATTGTGTAAGGGGTCACTCTTGTTGTGCTTACGTTGTCAAGCGTTAAGCGGTTATCTTGTTATTGTATCACATACCCGCTTGACTTATTATCTGAGGGCTTGCCACCCTGATGCGGTCTCTACGGCTGCACGATCCTTGTGACTATCGCAGTCGCGGTAACCGAGATTGATCATTCGGTGTTTAGCTTGATGCGGGGATTCCACTATGCGGTCTGTTGAGACTATGCGGTCTTTTGAGACTATGCGGTGCGGGAGCCTAGGCGGATCTGAGGTTAGCTGCGCCCGATGCGAGGTATACCTCGGTGATGCAGGACCGTGATTCGAGGAATACCTCGTGCGGGTGCGTGGGTGACCTATGCGGGCTGCGAGAGTTCGAGGATAGGCGCGCATTGATATTGCGGCGAGTGGCGGCCGATCGTGAGTGCGGTGCAGAAAGACCTCGGGATACGATTCGTGGTATTTTTGATGCGTGGGTCTTAGTAGTCGGCTATGCCTTCGTACTTGCCGTCACGGTTTTATTGTGATAACTTTGAGGCGTGAGTCACGACTTGACATATCGCTTATTTATTGTGAGCGTAGTTTGGTTATCATACATGTCTCTGCTTTATATAGACTACTATGATTTCATTTCTGATGTTATTTTGATTTCACATACTTGGTACTGTTATCTTGACCTCGCCCGAAGTGCGTTCAATCTGCATGAGTAAAGGTACACGATCGTTGATCCTCGCTCTTAGGGTCACGATTCGGCATTTGGGAAAGCTCCGTTTCTCGGAGGCTTATCTTGGTATAGTCCCTGTCGTTGTAGGTATTTACATTCGGGGTATGGCGGAACCTGTCCGCCGTTGTTGTCGTATCATTTCTTAGAAGTGCAGTAATCTTTATTGTAGGCGGGGTTGTAAAAGGATTAAAGCTGTTCATTTGTAGGAGTTGTTATTTATATATATCTTAGAAAGGCAAGTTTTCCTCGTTCTTGTTTGTACTTCATTTGTTTCATGTATGTGTTTTATGTTCGTGATTACTCGATGTTGTATCACTAGGGTGCGGGGTAAGGCACGATCACGGGCGAATTAGTCGTGACAAAAGTGGTATCGAGCGATTAATCCTCGGAAAGTGTCTGAGCCGTATCGATGAAGTCTTGATTATCGGTGTGTTGTGCACGCACCAATAATCGAGGAGGCTATAGGATATTTAGGATTGGTTTCTATTCTTCTCACTCGAGATCGTGCCTTAGAGGCATGTTGTAAGTTGGACCTCTAACGTATTTCTTTCCACTACCGTTATGCCTCGCGTAGGCAACCGCCCGGGAGAGCGCAAAGCGGCAGGAGGCTGAGTAAATCTGAGAGGGTTCGTGGGCACAGACCAATTATCACCTTGGGTGGTGCTTCATTCGGGAGTTTTGCGGCGTCGCTAGCCCAACAGAGTTTAGCGGCGGCGGTTCCTCTGCGGCGTGATATTTGAACCTTCAATTCCACGGCCAGAATAGTGAATATAGATTGCGAGGCGACCACATTACTAACTATGGATTTGACTACGAGAGTATCTGATGTCTGCGCGAGTCTTGATGATTATCAGCGAGAAGGTTGTGCAGAGTAAGTTCTTGATTGAAGCGAGCATGGCACGTATGCGGGCTTATACGCAGCCGTAAGCGTAGAGATCGGCGGGTTAACGAGGGCGAGAAGAGGCGGTAGCAAGGTCCTTTGGTAACTGCGGCGAGTCGCCTCGCGGCGATTAGATTATGCACATCCACGATGCGAAAAGGTCCTCGCGAGGTTCGGGGCGTTCGGGGTATGCAGAGTTGGTCGAACTCCGGGGTTTCCGATTCACGGATGTAATGACGTCATCGAGGAATGTCGTCTTTTGGTTGGTACTTGTTGTACCTATGGCCGTCAGTCTAGTGTCGAAGAGTGTCCTTGTAGGAGGACTTAGCCTTGAGTCGGTGGGTAGTTCGTCACCTTCCCAGCTATCGCCTACAGGCGAGTTTGATTAGAACGACTAAGGGAGTGAAGCGATGAATCTGAGATAAATCTTTAACCCTCTAGGGTTTAGTATGTGTGATAAAGTGAGTATACCTTAAGTGTTATATTCGGATAGCATTGTGTAAATGGTGATTAGAAATCTTGGTTAGTTAACCAAGTAAGATTTGGGGGATAGAGAAGGTGTGAGCCTTAGAGTTTTATACGTAGAGACCTTAGAGGTAAGGCCATCTCGAGAAAAGATGTATTGTTTATGTTTGACCACTTATAGGAGTGCATAGTGCACGTGAGTTATGTTTGTGGGATTAGTCACTGGTAGTGTGGAATGAAAGAGGGTAGTTGAGCTAAGAAGGCCGCTAGGTTTTCGTAGCGTGATTAGTGAGAGTTTTCCTTGAGGAGCTAGCGTTTGCGGCGTTCTAGGGTCGGGTTGAGGCCACGTTGCGGGTCAACCGCGGCATGTATGGTGGTGGGGTCGGTTTGTGGTGGTCCGCCTTGTGGTAGGTCGCGAGGTGTTAGGCCCAGTTTAGTTAACCAACGTCTGGTCGTGGATCGTTCGACCGATGGTCGGGGGAGGTCGGTAGTCTTGTCTTACAGCAAAGGCCGTTTACTCGGCATAGGGTTATGCGAGATGATATATCGAGAAAGGTTGTAAAAGCACGAGGTGCCTACCTTCACCTTATGTCGACAGTGGAGCCCAGTTGCGTGTTTCTTTTACGGAGGTTTTACGAGCAAGGTTAGGAACTTCAGTAAGTCTCGAGAATCACGTTCGCCTCGGGCGGTGTTTGGATTTCGAGGATAGTTGCGAGAATTGTTGTCTCTGTTGAAGGAGTGTTTAAGCTACCATTTCGGTGTTCGGATGTCGCCTTATGAAGCCTTGTAGGGGCGGATGTGTGAGTCGCGGTCGATTGGTTCGATGTTGGCGGGATTGGATAGTTGGTTGAGCTTGTTCCGGTATTTGTGGATAGAGTAAAGCTTGTCTAGAAGAGGTTACGGCGGCTCGGAGAAATCGTGCGGATAATCGGCGGCGACGCTTAGAGTTCGAGTTGGCGGTCGGTCTTCTTGAAAGTACCACCGGGTTGGGTGTGGCGAGTTTTGGAATCTGAGGTAACTTAGCGAGTTACTTTGGGCCTTTGAGTTCGTGAAGAATAGGCGGGTTGCCTATATGTCGGCGTTGTCGTCCGACTTAGGAAGCGGTCGTCGATCTTCGTGTTATGTTCGAGAAGGAAATTGGAGATCCGTCAGTGTTCCGGCTAATGATGACCAAGTTGAAGATAATAACCCGAGTTTTGAATCTGGCGATGCTCGAAATGTGGCAAAGTTCGAATGTCACGGCGGCTTGATGATCGCATGCGGCCGGTACCATTTGTTGGGTCGGCAGGAAGGTTAATGCCTCGAGCAAAGTGACAAAAGTGGTATCATTTTGGTGATGTTAGAGGTGTTTCCTCGTGGACTTGGATGTAAGCATTTTGCGCAAGTTGTTTATGGCGGTGTGGCGAGGATTGATTCGTAAGTATAGTAGTGAAGACTATCTTGGCGCCGCGTTGTTTGAGACTTAGAAGGAACATTGGGGCGAATGTTTCTAAGGAAGGAGAATGTTATACCGTATTTCAGTATGCGTGGGGCGTGCGTAGAAAAATTTGAACTTGAGAATTAGGCTTGGCGAATTAACTTTGTTCTGACACGGTTAGAGTCGGTTTTCGAAAGCGTTTTCCACGATTTCGTAGGGAATTTCCGGCTATGTCATTTTTAATTTTACGGATTTTTAGAGGCGAAGCGTGTTGGGCCAAGAGGCGTCGGCAGCACCTACCGTTGGCGGGCGTGAGTGGGCGGTAAAGGAGGTTGGGCGAATTGGCCTTGTTGGTCGAGGAGTTGGTAGGATATTTTTGTGTGTTAGTTGGTCAAGGACACGTGGGTGAATCTTGGCCTACACTTGCATGTAACAGCTAGATCTTGGCCGTTGGTTGGCCTTGGCTTGCTAAATACCCCTTTGGAAGACTTCTTCATCCATTCCTAAATTGTTCTAAGTGTTAGAAATCCTCCTCCCCTTGTGAGCCTTCTCGTCCTAGCCCTCCCCTTTGAAAGGCCATGGCGAGAGCCCTCTCCCCACTCCTTGTAGTGTGGTAGTGGGGTACCCACTGCTAGTTGCTTTCGTATAATACCCTCTTGTTAGAAATACTCTCAAAAGTATTGTTATAATGCCCAAATTACCTTAGCCATATACCTTGTAGTATTACAGGTTATACCTTCAAAAGCCAGAAATACTATTATACTTCCTTGATCCACAAAACCAACCCTAAGTAAATCTTCACAGTAGTTGAAGTAGTAAGTAGAAGTTGGTTAGAACTTCTAAGGGTTGTTTGGAGGCGGAGTCGGGCCTTGAGTAGGAGCTAAACCTTGCTCGGGATCGACATTTAAACTCGGATAATAATGGGCTTATCGAGGTAAATATCTTGTCCCCTATTGTAATTGGAAATTGCATGTTGTTAGATTATATAGTTGAAGTATACTATATATAGTCTTGAACGTTGTTATCGTGATGTCTTTTGACTTAAGCTGAATAATAAGAAACCTTTTGAAAGAAGATCTTGTTGTATTTACATGGGTGTATTCTGATAGACTTGTGTAGCTTTTACGTAGGGTAGAATTGTGCGTCGGATTAAGCGTATAACCCCACGGTTGGCTTGGTGGCGGCCCCAGATAGAGGAAGAGATTTCTGTTTGTTGCGGGGAGGTCTTCTAGAATTTTACGTAGAATGTTCTGAAGGGATCTAAATGTTAATGGCGCCTTGTGGCCTTATAGGTTGAAGTACTACGTGTGGCGCGATCTACTTGGCTTAAAGGAGTAGGCGGCGGTTGGAAGTACTTGGGCGTTTTGCTATTAGTCGATACTCGTCGCGGTATGTGAACCTCTTCCTATCTCTTACAGCGTGATATGTGTGAACTATGTAGTACGGTGAGCGTCATGTGCTAAATGTATTTGATTGGTTTAAAACATAAAGTGTTATAACGGCTTTATGGGAAGTTGGTTATATGACTTTATGTTGGTAAGAAAATACTTGTGGTTTTAAAAGGTAAGCGATTTGAACTATAAGCGGCTTGTTATGTGTTTGTCATACTTTTCGATGACATTCTCTAAATAGCGAATCCTGCTTAAAAATGCAAATGTTAGAGAATAAATAATAAAATGCTAATAAAGTTTAAGAGGTTTAAAGGTTTTAAAAATGTTAAGAAGGAAAGTTAAAGTGTTTAAAGAAGTGTTTAAAATATTAAAAAAGGATGCTAAAATTGCTAAAGTTTAAAAGGGTGCTAAAATGCTAAAGGTTTGCTAGAATGCTAAGGGTTCGGGAATCGCCACCTAATTAATTTGGGAGAATTAGGACACCTAAATGTTTAACTAGTTTGAAGTAAAACATTAACTCCATTTTAATGGTCTGCTAAACTTAATGAGATTCTGGGTAAGGGTTCTTTATTAATCTAGAGGGAAGGGGTTAGGCACTCTAAGATCCATTAACTGCGGTTGTCCTGCCAAACCTAGGGTAGTTATTATATTTAAGAAAAATGCAAAATAAACGCTCCTCTTGCTTAATAAAATGTTAGAAAATAAAATAAATGCTAAAATGTTAAAATGTTTAAAGGTGCTTAAGTCTAAAAGGGGCAAAAGGTGCTATATGCGAAAGAATGCTAAGAGGTGCTAAAATATTAAGGGTTAAAGATGCTTAAAAAGTGCTAGCAATTTAAAAGTGCTAAGTGTAAACAAAGTAGTGCTAGGGTGCTTACATATTAAAAGGGTGCTACGGGATTAATTTTAAAAGTAAAGGGTGCTAAAAGTGCAAAAATACTAAAAGAGGTGCTAAAAATGCTAAAGGGTGCTAAATGCTAAAATGCTAAAGGTATTAAACGTCCAGAGGTGATTTAAAGTGCTAAAAGGGCTAGAAATGCTAAAGAATGCTAAAAGGGTGCTTTATGGACTGATTATGTGTTCATGCAAAAGTTATTTATGAACTAGTTAGGTATACTGCTAGCTAAATTAATCTTGCTTAACTTGCGTGTAGTATAAAATACTTAAGCTGATTTTTGAGAGTTTAGGAGAAATCTGTTATGTATTTTAATAAGAAACAGAATGTTGGTTTTATGACGAGTTAGATTATTTTTATTTTTGCGATTTTAAACATGCCTAATAGCCCTAAAGACAAATAAAGAAGAATGCGTTTCTAAGTTTAAATTACCTTCCACCTCATATGCTTAAAGGCTAATTGCTAGAAGTTCCCCTATTAATTACAAAGTTAAGTAGTGAAATTACAACAAACAAATAGGGGCATAAATGAGATAAGAGAGAGAGCAAAGAGATTGAAGCGGATGACCGTCTATTTGTTTTCTAGGAATTGCCGAAGAGGGACTCGATGGATGTATATGCATGCCTTTGCGTTTGCCCCGACGAGTCTCGTTATGAGACTCTTTGTTGCTCCGGTGCGTGCCATGTAACAAAAGAAAGTGATAAGGATTAGTATCAATCCAACCTTGTCAATAAACAAGTAATCACATATTCAGATTATCAAAAACAATGCAAATAAAAACACATGCATCTATATTCGGAGTCATGTTCATAACTCAAATCTCGTGCAGTACACTAGTATACACTGAGTTGACAGATTTGAAGTAAGAAAAGAAACACATATAGAGTATTATTCAGCCTAGGTGATAGGCCTTGATAGCCCATAACAGGGCAATGCAAACAGGGGAAAAATCAGGCCCAGAAGTGAAGTATTCGGATCGGGGAGAGCTAGGTGTGTAAATAAAGGAGCTAAACATGGAGGCAAGGTCTTAATATGTATATGCAGGGATCAAGCAAAACCCCCCAAAAGAAAAGAAAGGAAATGGAAGTTTGGCGGATCTGAAAATGTTAACAGGCTCTTCACAGTTTCGGAAATACTCAAGCCTGCAACTGATATACATTTGAACATGCATGTGGATTAACATATATAAGAGTTCAACAGATTCATGGTATACTGACTAAAATACGCAGACAGTCAGAGGGGATGCATCAATCAGGCACATATATATACTTCACATCACAGGACAAACTTATACATCGAAATACCAGCGGTTCAACCATGTGATAATGTGGACACGAGTGCGATTAAGCTCAAATCGGGAAGGAAAAGTGAGACTGGATGCAAGGTTTCATTTATGCTATATGAAAGTATTGAGACCACCAAACCATTACAAATGAGAGACTTCTTAACTAGAAGTGCATTTTGCCAAGGGGTTTGTTTAAGTCAAATTTATGAGCATACTTAAGGTCGAGGAGATAGAACACGATTACACTCATGTCTTCTAAGAGATAGAAGCAAGACAAGCTCTTGACTCAGCGTGTGTTAAGTAGGTGTACCTAACAAAATATATATGCGGGACCATTTTGGTTCATTAGCCAATCAATACTAGGCAAACAAGACATAACATTTTTAGACATGTGCCCCATACATGTTTGCCAAAGCAGTTGCACTAGATGCAAATAAACAAGGTTAACGGATAACATGTTTGGCAAATACGGCCGTGAGACAAATTACTGAGGCGTAATTTAGCGAGGATACCACGACTACCTCTATAAATGTTTACAGGGAGAAACAAGATTACAGAATGATTTATATGCAGCAGATGACTAAAATTAAACTGCCCTAAACATGGTTTCATCAAACAAGATGCTGACATAGATACTCTTGATCAACTCACTTATTATTTCATACTATAGAGAGTGAGAGACATCAGAGCCATCATAGTGACAATTTTAAGATAGGGACAAACTAGATATCATGTAAACAACTTAACAATCAAGGTATGATGCAACATGGACTTAACACGCTAGCATGGAGGCAGTTTATACTCAAGCAAAAAGGGCAGAGGTATAATCAGCTTATCAGACATAGCCAACATACATAAATAGTTAAATGGCTCCTTAGAACAACACATTAGGTCATACAGAACCACTAATGGTCTGTAACCTATCAACATCAATCCCCAAATATCATCTTAAGCATCTAACAAACACAAACACTAACACACGAATGAACTAACACATTAACACGAATTCGCACAAAAGAATACAGAATGAACAGAAGTCGAGGAGAAGTGGATTTTTACCTTCTCC
The DNA here is from genome assembly GCA_029844215.1 of Przewalskia tangutica. Lineage (NCBI taxonomy): Eukaryota > Viridiplantae > Streptophyta > Magnoliopsida > Solanales > Solanaceae > Przewalskia > Przewalskia tangutica. Next base: position 132,901,053 of record CM056718.1, on the reverse strand, counting down.
GGGTAGCGAGGCGACTTATCAAGTCGTCGGTCCACTCGGGACAAAGTTATTGCGATGCGATTGAAAAGGTGAGGTTTTGTTTCTTTGGTTTTGGGGTTTGCGATCACGAATGAAAGGCGAGGTTCTCTGCTGGTTTTGGGGTTTGCGATGCGAATGAAAGAGGCGAGGTTCTGCTCTGTGTTCCACCTTTGCTAAGGGTTTCGATCTTATCGGTTCCTAAATTGCTATGTAGTTCCTCCTACGAGCTCGAATCGATGCTCGACTCTCCTATGTTCGACATCTTTGCCAAGGGTTATTGATGCTTCTTTGGTGCCTTTATCGATGCCTTTGCGTATTCTTATATAGCCCTCGTTGAGTTCCAATAATGGTAAGCTTTTAGAATTTGAGATTGGGCTAATATTGGTCTTGATTTTGGATTGATTTATTCTTGATTTTCAAACGATTTCGTATGCCTTGATTATGGTAAGCTATATCTTTTAGTAGGGAGATTTGAGGAATCACAGGATTCGTGTTTTCTTGGAGATGGTAAGGGGTGAGCTGGTTAACGTTTGGCAGGTGTCTCGCCGGATTCTCAGGCAAGAATCTCGGCTGGGCGACAGGGGTGAAGGGGCGGCTCTCCTAAGTTTTCTAGGTTTAGGTCTGCGTTTTGTTTTCTTAAGGGTGATGGGGACGATGACAGGTAAAGGGAAAAATAAAGGCTTGCGGGTGAGTTGGGCACGATAAGGGAATGGCACAGGCGTAATGGGGTTGGGCCACGCGTGCAATGTGGTTAGTTGGTTAATTAAATAGGGGTATTAAGTGTATTATTAGTATTAGTTTTAGGCTAGTTAATTAATGTTAGTTTTAGGTGCTATTTAATTAATAGTTTTAGGCTTTTAATTAGTGACAAAGTAATTAATTAATTGTGATTAAATTATCTAATTGTTATAAAATAAATGCGGGTGTGTTATTTAATTAATGCTTAATGCTCTAGAATGCGGCGCTATTAAAATCTTATTATTGCATTATTGCGAAGTTAAATTAAAAATTAAAATTGAGTCTAGATTAAATTACTTAAATGCTAAATGCGAGTATGATATTTAAGAATCGTTTAAAGCTTTATAAATGCGGTGCTATTAAATGCATATATCAGATTAAAATTGATTTTAAATTACAAATGATTACTAATAAATGCGGCTATGCTACCTGACACGACGTTATCGCTAAATTATTTATTTTATGTCTTTATTAATTATTTAAGAATTACGACAAAGCTTAAAGTTAATTAATGCGGGCGCGAGACTCTAAGTGCTTAAAACTCTACGTAAGACGCGATGTCATTATTAAATTAATTATTTATGCCTGTATTTAATGTTTTATTCGCTGCATTTTATTAAAAAAATCCTAAAAAATTATTTTACAAAATTAGTGTAATTTTATAGTTAATGGCTGGACGGGAGGGTCAAAATTGGGTGTCAACAGTGTTAATAAAGAACTTGAAGTATTTCAAAAGGTTTTTGATTCATTTTGAAAGAAGAGGTAATACTTGATTTATTTTGAAAACTTAAGAGTTATACTAGCTTTATGGAAAGTTAGGTATAACGTCTTAAGAATGTTTTACTGATTTTGGAAATCAGAATGTGTATCGACAAACCACTGCAGCGTTAATAAAAGGAAATGTTTTTAATAATTAAGTATTATTAAAACCAGTAGAAACTTCCATCTGCATAGAAGCTAAGATGAGACAAAATGATATTTCCTAGATCATGGCTGCTGTAATAAGATTGTTATAAACAAGAATATCCTACTCACATATAAGGCTTATGTTTCTCAGATTGTTTAAAGGAGAATTATATTCTTAAATGAATAAGACTATGAACTACGAAACCTTTCTAAAAAGGCAAACTTGAACATGGGAAATTAGGCAAACTTGAACATTGGAAAAGAATGTTGCTACTTGATTTTACAAAGAGAAGTAATTGATTTACTTTAAAAAGATAATCACTCTATTTTCATATACTACGGGTATTGTGTGGTTTTTGTGAAGTAACGTATCTTTTAAAGATTTAATGTATGAAGTACTTTGGGGATAGGTACCCGAACTTGTTAGTAGAAAGTACCTTGTGTGAATAACTTGATTGTATTGGTTTGTGATAGCCTTGTAATACTTTCTTGTTGATTTGATAAGTAAGCATGTTAGGATGCTACGTGTGTTAGTATCTTGTGATTATTGTGTAAGGGTCACTCTTGTTGTGCTTACGTTGTCAAGCGTTAAGCCCGTTATCTTTATTATTGTATCACATACCCTGACTTATTATACAGGGCTTGCCACCCGATGCGGTCTCTACGGCTGTCGATCCTTGTGACTATGCGAGTCGCGGTAGCCAGGATTGATCATTCGGTGTTTAGCCCGACGCGGGGATTCCACTATGCGGTCTGTTGAGACTATGCGGTCTTTTGAGACTATGCGGTGCGGGAGCCTAGGCGGATCCGAGGGTTATTTGCGCCGATGCGGGGTATACCTCGGCGATGCAGGACCGTGATTCGAGAATACCTCGTGCGGGTGCATGGGTGACCTATGCGAGGCTGCGAGAGTTCGAGGATAGGCCGCATTGATATTGCGGGCGAGTGGCGGCCGATCGTGGTGCGGTCAGAAAGACCTCGGGATACGATTCGTGGTATTTTTGGTGCGTGGGTCTTAGTAGTCGGCTATGCCTTCGTACTTGCCCGTCACGGTTTTATTGTGATAACTTTGAGGCGTGAGTCACGACTTGACATGGCTTATTTATTGTGAGCGTAGTTTGGTTATCATACATGTCTCTGCTTTATATAGACTACTATGATTTCATTTACGATTTATTTTGATTTCACATACTTGGTACTGTTGTCGACCTCGCCGGCTGCGTTAAATCTGCGCGAGTAAAGGTACACGATCGTTGATCCTCGCTCTTAGGGTCACGATTCGGATTTGGGAAAGCTCCGTTTCTCGGAGGCTTATCTTCGTATAGTCACTGTCGTTGTAGGTATTTACATTCGGGGTATGGCGGATACTGTCCGCCATTGTTGTCGTATCATTTCTTAAGTGCATGTAATCTTGTTGTGGGCAGGGTTGTAAAAAGGATTAAACTGTTCATTTGTAGGAGTTGTTATTTATATATATGCCGAAAGGCAAGTTTTCCTCAGATTACTGTTTGTACTTCATTTGTTTCATGTATGTGTTTTATGTTCCGCTGATTACTCTGATGTTGTATCACTAGGGTGCAGGGTAAGGCACGATCCACGCAGATTCGGTCGTGGCGATGTGAGACAAGAATGGTCTAGAAGATGAGGCTTCCAAAAAGACAATTTATGAACCAACTTGAGGACACCAAGAAGATGAAGTGTTGGTCGAAATACATCCTTATCCATTCGACCAAGGCACACAAATACAAGGAATGATAGCTTCAAACCGATTTAAAGAAAATGAGGTTGTTGGAAGAATCAATTTCATGAATATTGTAATATAGGAGACAACAATTTCGGCCAAGGGAAGATGAAGGGTTGGCCGAACTCCCTTGGTCACCAAGTCAATCCAAATGCGTCTACACTAGGTGTTAGTTTGTGTCTTTTCATTTTCTTTCTAGAATACTCTCTTATGTACTATAAATAGAGGCCTTGGGCCATTGTAAAATTCAGAGTTTGAAGATATATAAAAGTTGAGTTTTACTCAAAAGCTAAGTTATTCAACTTGTGTGTTGTTTATCTTAGTTGTTTCTGTGTGAGCCAAACCCCTTGGTGCAAGCTTAGCAAATGTTGTGTGACTTAGTTGAACCCAAACTAAGGTTTCCCTTTTGTGTAAGCTTGGTTAAGACTGTGTGACTTAACTAAGCAAGTTTAAGGAACCCTCTTCGGTGGTAAGTAGACATTGGAACTGTGTGGTCCAACCGAACCTAAGTCAAATGGTCTATCATAAGGTTTTCTGGCCAACCTTACTTGGTTAGTGTTCAGGCTTGTACATAGCAACCCCGGTTTAGTCCTTGTTAAATTGGTCACCCTCATTTTGGTGTCGGCTCTGGCATTAAAAACCCCTTGTCATTATCCAAGCCATATCGACCATGTCCATTGTTTATATCGATCATCCAAACACTTGGTTTGTACTCGGGTTTGCACCTAGAATACCGTGTCCATATCTTATTGAAACCATCTCATTCCTTCCATCATCACATCCCACATTACCTTATAAACAGCCACAACAAAGTCCAAGACCCGAAACCTCCCATAACTTTGCATCCTAATCCGACAACACAGAACAGTCCACTAAACATCCTTCACCGAAATTCACTATTTCAGTCTTATTCCGTGGCCTTTCCACTGTCAAACCATTTAACCCCGACCATAACTACCACCATAGACATACCCATAATCATCCCATAACACGCCTTGACCCAATTACATACACAACTACCCGAAACAGTCCCCATATCCCCATTTCCCGACTAAAAACTGAAAACCCGAGAACCCGTTTACAATTCCATTTTCGCGTCAACTTGTTCCCTTCCGAACTCAGCCCCACTTACCCTCACTCACCCCTCTGTACTTACATCACATGCCCAGTTTAGGTACTAAATACATACATGAATAGTCATAAGAGACTTCTATGAACTTAAACCTAAGATAATCATTTCAACATGAACACATATATAATTAGAGGCCTTAAGTAAGAGCTCCTAATTCGTAAAGAACAAAGTTATTAAACTTTCGACTGTCATTATGGAGATAAATTACTCCTGCTCTTTCATACGACTCAACTAGACAATATTCATTATTTCTAGCTTTCATGAAACCAACAAGGAGTTACAAGATGTCAATAAAGTTGAGATATTATAAAGTGCGAAAAGTACTCTTGACCAGGGAGAAACAATAATTATGGAACCTTTTAGGAGTAAAGAAACAAACATATCTTCCATAAACCAGAATATAGTTCTCTTTAGCGGACGTTTCGTTGTACATCATCTTATCAACAATCATGCCAAATAAAGGAAGAGTTTAGCCTTAACATACCTTTATGATGAACTTCCGATGCCAACAACGGACTCAACCTTCACCACAACTTAGTCTGCGACAAGAGATAATACCAAAGTTAACAAGGAGAATATCGTAGTTAGCCGACTAGCGGATTACTATGCTCTAGAATCACTTCTGTAATTTCAATACCCGAAATATACTCCTTATAACCCTTATAACATCAATAATACATATCACCTATAGATCCATATCTCCGAAAATTCAATTACCACAATAACAGCCCCCAACAGACTTTTCAACAACTTAACAATCGGGTATCGACTCTAGATAGTTGTTAAGAATGATTTTCAACAGAACAATCTTTATAAAGCTTACATAAGATCAAACACAAGTAAAATAAGGGATTTTATACCTTAGATGATAACAAACAACTTCTACAACACCTTACTTCACCGAAAGTAAACCTTCGAATTAGCAACGAAGCGGAAGAAGCTAGTTTTGCTTGTATAACGGACTTCTCAAATGGAAAATCACCTTGGAACCCCTTGGATTTAAGTCTAAGTGATCGAGTAACACTTGGAGAATCTATAGAGTGAGTTTTCGTCTATATTAGGTGAGAAATGAAATAAGCAATGACTCTACCTCTTGGGACTATTTATAGAAGGTTTCCACCGCCTCAAAACTATAGCTTATTCTGCGGCCCCAGAACCCTTCTGCGATTCGCAGAACCTACTCTGCAGTGTAGAGTAGGGTGCCAGAACAACGTAGGATTATTAGCTTCTCAAATTATTATGCGGCCAATAGTGTGGCACGTAAACCTATTCTGCGGTCCGCAAAATGCTCTATAGAAATTCCATTTTATCATTTTGCATTGAAACTTATTTCCTTCTATCCAATTAATCCCGAATACTTATAAAACTTACTCAACAATACCCTAAACCTTTATTAGCCTCTTGGAGGGGTATTTTCCTTTCTGAGCTTATGTTGAACCACATTACGAAAATAATGTAGCACGAAACACGGGGTGTAATAGTGTGTTATTGATATGTAGATTGTTTGGTGATTGTTCTAAGTTGTTGTGTGGATGGATTTGATGTGGTGGTTTCTGTTGTTGTTAATTTGAACTTGAGAGATGTTAATGAAATAGGAGAGATGTGGTCCAATTCATTATAAAATGAGAGTACCACTCAATATATGATTCTTTTGCCATTAATTAATTCTAGTATGATTATATTCCTTGTAGATTGAGGCGTAGAGGAGATTGGTCACATCGACAAGTAGAAATTTGACATTAAAGATATGTAATAACTATCCTTTCTTTTTATGGCGTGGTTATGTACCTAAAATGGTATTAAGTCAAGTTGTATGAAGAAGTGCTCATAACGACCTCATGTCTCTTATTGATACATCACCCAAATGCTATTATTTGTCCCTTGTTGGGAGTAATTTATATCTTAGAGAGTACACTAGATGAGTGTGTATAGATCTTGCAGACATAGTCCACGGTTGATGGCATCTCATATGTTAGTTATCCCTTGTCGGAAATCTACGTTCAGTGCTTACTCATTTTATGTTAATAAAAAGAGTAGAGAGCTTATATATATATATATATATAGAGAGAGAGAGAGAGAGAGTTATACAGTACTACTATTACATAGAGATATTCTGGCCTAATGGCTGGTGAGAGCAAAACCTTATGGCTGGTGAAAGCCCAGCCTTACAACTGGTGAGACATATCCTAGCTTTATGATCGATGAGAGTTACACCGAGCCCTATATTTATGATCGATGAGAGTTACACCGAGCCCTATATTTATGATCGATGAGAGTTACACCGAGCCCTATATGTGGTCGGCTAGCTATAGTATTACATTAGATAAGAGTTGAGTCAGAGAAGGTAAGTGTACCCCATAGTAATTGATTCTCGATTGTTTGTTTACTTTAGTTATAGTACACAAGCATGCTAGGGAAACTATAGCACAAAATAATATGATAACAGGACAGAGGAAAAAGCTTATGGTACATATCAAGAATGCTACTCCTACTACTACAAAAGAAGAAGGATCTTTTGATCCATTTTCTTAAACAGATACTACTCTTTAGGATCATGTAGTCCATCTGCATGAAGCCTAGCATACTACAATATTATGGCCCAATGTAATTCATTACAGTAAGCCCACATATCATTAGGAACATATAGCCCAGCTATGTGAAACCTAACATATTACCATATTATGGCCCAATGTAATTCATTACAGTAAGCCCACATATTATGACTCAATGAAGAATCACTCCATAGCAATGACAGATGAAGAATATCAATTATTACCAGATATTATCAAAGAAGCAGCAAATGAAAGACATTATCACAGAAGAATATTAATGATAGCAAATAGACAAAGCAACTTTTTGAAAAAGTAGCACGCGGATGGCAAGAAGACAAATATATCAAGATTCCAACCGACAAAAGACTGTAGCACTTTTTGACAAAAAATGTAAAAGTTTAATACCATAACTATAGAGATCTTACTTACTGAAATCATAATTATAGAAACATACTTATCAGAAGCATAATTAAAATATATAATATAGAAATCGTACCTTTAGTAGAATAGTATATCACCGGAGATGCTCAACCTTGCCCTGGCAACAGTTCCCTTTTTCCTTCTACGGGATAAAAGCCTAGGCCCTGGGAGTTTTCTCAACAGACTCTTTCTGGATTTCTAATAGAGAATAGGATTTCATTACTAATATGTGTCTAATTATGAATCTTCAAACTATATTTTCTAAGTGTTATGAGGTCTTGAAGTAGATCTACTAAGATTATGATATCATTTTGATAAAAGATTATAGACTAGTAGGGGTTTAGCTGGACATAATTTAGAGTGAGAGAGAGTATGTGTAAGAAGGTTTTCAGATTTCGAATGGTTATAAACGTTACAATGAGGCTCTTTATATAGATAACCTCAGGCTGCTACAGTACTATGACTTTTACTGTGCGACCTTTACTGTGTTGCTACAGTATTCGGTGGCTTTACTATCCTGCTACAGTGAAAGTGCTACAGTACAAAAGCTGAAAACTTTTACATTCTTTGTCAAAAAGTGCTACAGTCTTCTGTCGGTTGGAATCTTGATATTTTTGTCTTCTTTCCATCCGCGTTCTACTTTTTCAAAAGTTGCTTTGTCCGTTTGCTATCATTGATATTCTTCTTCGATAATGTCTTTCATTTGCTGCTTCTTTGATAATATCTGGTAATAATTGATATTCTTCATCTATCATTGCTATGGAGTGATTCTTCATTGAGTCATAATATGTGGGCTTACTGTAATGAATTACATTGGGCCATAATATGGTAATATGTTAGGCTTCACATAGCTGGGCTATATGTTCTTAATGATACGTGGGCTTACTGTAATGAATTACATTGGGCCATAATTGTCACGCCCCGAACCCCGGGCTCGTGACTGATGCCCTACCTGGGCACCCTTCTATTCATACAACATAAGTAAAATGCGGAAGATAAATAACACTCATTTTTTTTCTTAAACAAAGGCAAAGTCGATAAGTCTGCCACCATAATATATATCACACCCGAATGGGTCTATACTGTACAACAATGTAAATACAACTCGTGCCAGTCCAGCCCACATATGAATACAGACCTCTAATATTTTGGACAGTAACTATGACGGGACAAGGCCCCGCCGTACCCCTGAATATACCTAACCATAATGACAAGCTTCGGAACATTGGAGCCATCTCAAAATGCTGAACCAGGATCCTAAGCTCGCGGATCCACAACTGAGTACCTAGACCTGCGGACATGAACGCAACCCCCCGAAGGGGGTCAGTATAACAGGTATCAAGTATGGAACGGAAATAAAGTACAGTATTAAAATCATAGCTGTACACAAGAATGACAGGGGCAAGTATGAAAATCAAATACCAGATCCTACCGTGTCATATAAAATCAGAGCCAACTGTACCTTGTCTCACTGTACTACTGTATCACTGTAACATTGTACAATATACTGCCCGACTTTTAGTGAAGGACGCAATAAAGTCATGTAAAACTGTAAGTACTGTAAAGGAGATCGTACAGTCCAAATATAAAGCAGGAGGCAAGTATGATAATCAAATTAACAGTACACTGTGCCTTATTAAAAATGAGAGTAATAAGAGTAAACTTTACATGCTTTAAAATAGGAAGCTTATGATCAATCTAGGGTCACCCGCCCGTAGTATCATTATGCAATCCTACTCCTGGAACTATTCCACCCGCATAGGTCGTGTGGACCCGCTTGAGGCAATTTGCCTTGCATAGGACTATTTCACCCGCATAGGCCATACGGACCCGCAATGAGCATATACGCAATACTCGCATCGTATGGAGCAAATTCACGAAAATGTATAATGTCTTGGGGGTTTACCCTGCAATTATACTTATAACACTAGCACTAATGGCTATCATGAACAACATATGCAAGTTAAGTAATCTTTAACTCTCTTTAGACAAAATGAATGCACCATCTTTTTAAACAACCAAGACAATATCATGCCTTTCTTTTAAAACAAACAAGACAATACCATGTCTTCCTTTCTAAAATAACCAAGACAATACCATGCGAGGTACAACATGTCCCGGACCATTCTGGGACTCGGGGTAAACATAAAGGATTGTACACATAAAGCTATCACAAGCAACTATGTACACTTTAAATTACCTTTTGACTCTCATTAGCCCAAATAGAATGACCTATCACTTTCTTTGAAAATCCAATACACTAACAAGTCGTTCATTTTATACACCAAGGCACTATCACATAGTTCATTAAGGATTAAGATCCATTACAACAATTGTACGTCCACCGTACATTCACTTTATAAACTCAAGGCACTTTCATTTCATGTACTATATTAAGGATTCAATCATGGACATTCTCACATGATTTCCATATAACCCTTTTTAAACCATCTCTTGACTTCCCACAACACTGTTATAACAAACTTCCCATAAAGCCGTTATAACAACTTCATTTTGAGAAAACCAAAGCACTACCACCTCTTTCCTCTTAGACAAATCAAGACATTATCATGTCATGTAATATTAGGGAAAATGAACCCAAAGTACTATGTACATTCACTTCTTTACAAGAAGACTCAAATCATGTAATGTTAGGGAAATAAACCCAAAAGTACTATGTACATCTATTCTTTATAAAAAGAATCTTTTCATGAAATGTTAGGGAAAATGAATCTCAAAATACTTTTGCTATCAAAATCAAGTTACTTACACTTTTAAACTTAAGTAACTTATACTTTTTAAAACCAAGAACCTCTTCTTTCAACCTCAAGTCATTTATTCTCCTTAAATCGAGTAATCCATACTTTTCAAATCGAGTTACTTATACCTTTTCAAATCAAGTAATCTATACTTTCCAAATCAAGTTACTACACCTTTAGAAATTCAATTCAAGGTTTTGAAATCAAGTAACTTCTCTTTAAATCAAGTCACTTACTCTTTTCAAACCAAATCATTTATTCTCTTTAAATCAATCAAGTAACTTATACCTTTAAATCAAGTTACTTCTCTTCTTTAAAATCAAGTAAGCTTGTAATTTTCAATTCAAGTATTATAACTTTCAAAAACCAAGTGACTTTATACTTTCAAAACCAAGTATCATGTACTTCAAAATCAATTCACTTATACTTTATATAATCAAATCACACGACTTTCAAAATCAAGTCCCATAACTTGAAAATAAAGTCTCACAATCTTTTAATTAAAACAAATTTTTTAACCTTGAAAATCAAGTCTCATTACTTTAAATCAAATCTCATAACTTTAAAGTAATTCAAGTAACTTATTCATTTCAAACCAAGTCACTCATACATTTAAAATTAACACTCATTTGAACCGTGAATAGGTTATACCTGTTTCTAATACTTCCTAACATCTCTTACCAACATCCCCCATAAGACATGGTAAGAACTTAGGAATATTTTAGACATACCTTTAGCATAAAAATCAATAACATGAATACTTCCTAATGACAATTCAAGTACTTCAAGAAAACAAGTCACGTATACTCCAAATAACAAGCCAAGTATACTTCAAGAATAAGTCATGTATACTTCAAAACAAGGCAAGTGTACTTCAAGGATAATCATGTCGATAGAAGGAAGAAGTTCACATACCTTTTTGGCGACTAACCCAAACGACAAGTAGCAATACGCTCCAATGTACTTCAACCTCATTGGTTATTCCATCCTCCAAGTATAATATGATAAACGTAGTACTTTAACCTATAATGATGATAGCGCTTCTATCAATATCATACTTTCTAGTATAAGACTTATACCAAATAATGGCCCTCTAATTCTACCGAAAATTGGGCAACACTTCCTTTGTTTCTACGTACTTTTCCACCTTTTCCAAGGCCCGAATTCATCAACCAACAAGCCACATTTAAGGGCATAACCAACAGTTAACCAAAGGGGATTACACGCCTAACTTGACGTGTAAAATTCTGCCCCACAATCACATTAAAATAGTCCACAATAATAGTCCATAAATAAACAACATTAAGGGTACAATGTGAAGCCTTTAACACTCTTACTCTTTAGGACTTTCATTAACCATTTATCCACATTAAACATACATGTTGGTGGCTGATTTTCCAGCAGTTTTATACCACAAAACAGTCCATCAAAACTGCATAACGATACCCCACAGTTTTAGGCAAATCTTGGCCAACAACTACAATCCAACTACCCTTTCTTTAATCATTTTTAATCTAATTCGAATTTCAAAACTTCCATATAAGTTATAACAATTTATTAACAATAATATACTCCATTATAACATGCAATAGGTGACGTTAATAACGACAATAACCAACGAAACTCGATAATCACCAAACCTGTCCATTCACGGTTTTAGCCTCAAAAATGGTTCAAACGCTTTTTATTATTCATTATTTTTAGCACAAACTCATCCATACATTATAGCAATATGTAATATCCAATTACTTTAAAAGAAGAAGGACTTTTACCTCATTTTGTGCCAAAAAATACCCCAAAATAGTCCGGTCTTTATTGGTCCGCAGTTTTCGTTTCGCTCCACTTCTTCAAGATCCAATCACATATATGTATCCCCTATAACCTTAGGAGCAACTTCTCTTCACGTTTCGCTTCCAAAAAGTCGACGGAAACCCCTAGGGTTTCATCACCATTTTCGGCCAACACACAAACTAGGAGGTTCTTGGAGAGTTAATTTGGTTTAACACTTGGTTAGGGACCTTAATCTTGGAGATAAAATAATTTAAAACACTAGGTGTTCTTGGTGTTCTTGAGCTCAAAGGAGAGAAAGATGAGAGCAATATTTGGCTAAGTGTAAAGTGAATCCAAGTCTTGCAAGATTGGATAGATATAACCAAGTGGAGTGGGCCCCACAAGCCACTTGTCCTCAAAATATCTAGAGAGAGTCAAAGTCTTCCAAGACATGTGTGGGTGACACGTTTCACCCTCCTATAGGTCCATAATTAATAATTCTTCACAAATAGTAATAAATCTCAAGACTTGGAGAAATCATCTTATTTTCCGGTGGGCCCCGCAAAATTGTGAAATTTTGGCGGACCCTATTTTATTAGCTTCAAGCCTTCATAATCATATACTAGGCCCGCATACCAAATTTGGGTCAAATCCGACCCCTCGTGAAGAAATTATGACGTCACGTTCGTCGTGACCAAACTTTTTCCTTAACGAAAATGTACCTACACTTTCTTTCCGACTTTCAAACCTTATATTCTTAGTCACGTTCTCACTTACGTGTCATGGTATAACGGGGTGTAACAATAATATTGTAGTATGTTAGGTTCCATGCGGATGGACTACATGATCCTAAAGAGTAGTATTTGTTTAAGAAAATGGATCAGAAGATCCTTCTTCTTTTGTAGTAGTAGGAGTAGCATTCTTGATATGTACCATAGGTTTTTTCCTCTGTCTTGTTATCATATTATATTGTGCTATAGTTTTCTTAGCATGCTTGTGTTTCAAATGTGTTATCCTGTCAAATATGTTAGTAAGTTCCAGAGTGTCCTGGGTTAATATGTCATTGTTGGTATAAGGTAATAAGTTCTTCAACTTCTTCTCCTCCTTTGGTAGATCCTATAACACTTGCCTTTTTGCTTTTATCATATCCTCTATCCGAGATGTCAGGGTTGATAGTCCAATTGCTCGTTTATTACTAAGCCAGTCCTGGAATTGGTTAATAGTACAGGGGTTATCTTTCTTTGATTCTTCACTGTCTCCGCTGATATTGCTATTTCTTTCAGTTTTAAAAGTTGACATATAATGATAGGTTTGCCAGTTAGGTCTGTGGAAGCATAAAAAATTTGTATACCATATATACCAGTGTCAAATGATTCCATCATTGCTTTGACGGATTCAATTATGACAGTTGGGAACTTAGAAATATTGTAAAAAGTATCATTTACTATAATTTTATCTAGAAATCTATATTTAAATAGTTTAAAGTAATATCAGGAGTAGTTTTTTCAAGGCATATGTACCTTGGGTATTTGCTAAACTTTGAACTTCGTAAAATATCGGGATTTGATTTGTAGTTATAAAATTTTCTTATAGTCTCAAATGCAGTAATATGTTCAGGTGAAAACTTCAGTTTTTCAGCCATTGATATTGATGATGTCTGGGATGCTGGTGATGTCTGGGACGTCGATGGAATTTGTACTAGTTTGGAAGGAAAAGTGGGTGATTTTGTAGTAGGAAGTATTTGTAGTATTCTTTGACGGGTTTGGAGTTTTCAAATTTTTGTAGATTTGGTAATCTTGTAGACATTCTTTGAGTTGGTTGAGATGTTGTGTGTTATCTCTGAGGAGTTGTTCATGTTCTTTTAGTTTAGTAACTTTGAGTTTATTGTCAGTGATAATTTCTTCCACGACGTTGGTAATATATTCTTCAAAGTTATCGCTGTTGACTGACATCGTGATACCTGCTTAAGAAATCAGCTAGAAGATTTTTAGTTCCAGATATATTTTTGATAATAAAATTATAACAACAAAAGAATGATTGTCATTTTCGTCTTTTGTTTAGTTCTGGTAATGGATCTATTTTATTGGTAATAAATGATCTAACTTGGGTATTATCAGTTCTAACAACAAATTTTCCTGGTAACAAGTGATAATGGAATTTCTTTATTCCCAAATTTACTGCTAGTAATTCCTTTTCGTTAATATGATAATTATTCTCATTGGGTTTCCATGTTCCTCCTCCGTGTCCACATATTAATGGATTTTCTTTTTTTATATCATCTTTATCATAAGCTATTAAAACTGCTCCCCATCATGTGTCACTAGCATCAGTGTATAATTCTAATTGATCTGTATCAGTTGATTTGTGTTTTGGTAAGACTGTATTGTCTCTTTAATAGTTCTAATAGCTTTGCTATGTTCTTCTTTCCATTCAAATACTTTATTTTCCCCTTTAATTAGGTCTTGCAATGATTTTCTTAATGATGGTAAATCTTTTATATGATCTGAAGCATAATTTATTATTCTAGAAACTGTTGTACTTCTTTTTTGGTTTCTAATTTTTCTTTAAAATTCTTTATTTTTGTAACAATGTGTTCTTGTAATTGCAAGCCGTCTTTATCTATGATGTATCCTAAGTATTCTATATTAAATTTAAAACTTTCAGATTTCTTTTCTTGATAGTAAGATTCCATGTTGTTTTATTATTTTCACAAAGTCTTCTAAGTGATTTATGTGATCTTCTAGAGTATCACTGTATATTAATATATCGTCAACATATACTATGCAGAAATCTTTTAATTTTCTGAATACTTGATCCATTCTTCTCTGAAATATTTGAGGTGCATTTTTAATCCAAAAGGTAATACATTTCATTCGTAGTGTCCTTGAGGGGCACTGAAGGCTGTTAAATTTTTTGATTTGTTTGTTAGTTTTATCTGCCAAAATCCGCTTTTACAATCAAATTTACTAAACCATTTTTTGACCTGTTAATAAGATTCCTTTTATATGGTAAAAAATATCCATCAAATATTGTTTTCTTATTTAATTCTCTATAGTCTATTACCATTCGAGCTTTTCCACGTTTTTGTTCACTATGTTTTCTAACTAGAAAAATTGGGCTACTATGAGAGCTTTTACTTTTTTGTATCATTTTCATATCTAATAATTCTTTTATTTGTATTTCAAATTCTTTTTTATATGTAGGGCTATATCTGATAGGTTTACGTCTAACTATATCATGAGGGTTTATTAGTTGTATTTCAGCATATACCTTCTCTTTATCCCATAATTGCATAGGGTCTTCTCCAAAGTTTGTTTTTAACATATTAAGATATTTTTCTCTTAATAATTCTAGGTTACTATTCCTTTCCGTTCTTAGGTTACATAACTTAAGTGTTTGTACTGGAATTATTCTTTTTAGTATTATTCATTTATTGCATGGTGTTAATAAGCTTAAAGTGCTGCTATTTACTACTTGGGTTTAAAACAATCTAAGAAATTGTTTCCTAATAATATTTGTTGTTTCATCTTGTTGTCTTGGTATATTATTGATAGTTTAAATATTGTTTTGTCTAGAACTATCCTCATATTTTATGCTATTATATCTATTTCTTTAGTTTGTTCATTGAATCATGTTACTCTTATCCTATGTGCTTTGAATATTTTCCATTTGTGTGTTGTTAATACTCCTTTTCTTGCTAAGCATGTATCAGCTCCACTGTCTATAAAAAACTTTTGTTTTACCAGTTTATTGGGTTTATATTCTATATAAACTTCTACATAGATTGCTACCATTTTATTCAGAGCTATCTTCATCATTTGAGTAATCAATATAATTAATATTTTCAGATTCTGTTTCACTTTCTTCTTCTGTTTCTGTTATATAAAATTCTTCATACTCATACCATTTGTTATTATATTTTTTTATATGTTCTATATTCATAATAAATTGTGATGTGTTCATATATTTTACTCCTTTCTTTTCTAATTTTGGACATTTATTTGCATAATGTCCTTTCTCGATGCAGAGTTCCAGCATTACAATCTTTAATATTTTCTTTAGTATTTTCTTTTACTGGTCTCATATTTCTTTTCCTAAATTTTCTCTTATACCTAAATTTCTTTCTGGTTTCTGGGGTGTTTTTATATTTTTTAAATCTCTTTTTTCGGCATTTTTTATAATATGGCCTATCGTATTTATCGCTCTTATAGTTTTTATTATATCTTTTCTTAAAATACTTCTTGGGCTTTTTATATCGTTTGGGTTTTCTTTTATCATCGCATCCAAATACTAATTTTATTTCTGTGAATCCACATACTTCATTTAATCCAATTTTTTTATCCTTTTTAACCTTTTGTTGTATTCTAAATTCTTCACATTTTCTCATTAAATATGTTCTTAATACTCTTATTCTTTCACCTAAGGTGTTTTCTTTTGGTTCTAGTTGGTGGTATTCTTTAGATACTTCAGTGTTATAAGGTGTTGGTAGATGATCATAATAAAGTTGTTGGTATATTATACCTTCATAGGGTAAAAACCTTGCTTCATAAAAGAACTTACTAAAGCTAATAGTATACTCTGGTAATTTATTAATTTTACAACATTTCATATTGTTTAGATTCATTATGATTTCTATTTTTCTTTCTGCTAATACATTTTCTCTAGCTACTAGCCATCTTTCTCCTAAAAATTCTCTTTTTAAGCATTGATTTCCAATTATTTGTGTGTGCCATAACTTGTGGTCTTAATTGATATGCTACGGATTCTATCCAAAATGCTACTTTCCCTATTAATATTTTAGATACTAAATCATAAATATAATCTAGATTTTCTAATTGTTTGGTATTCATTAATTCTATATACATTCCTAGATTCCAATCATTTATTCTTCTACTAATTTCTTGTTCATCATATACATTATCTAAGTCTAAAAAATATCCATTAAGGCTGACACCTTGTGACATTGATCCTACAAATTCTTTGAATTCAGATTGTTGTCCAACTGGGATATGTTTTGATAATCTAATATTTTTCCTTGTTATTACTTCTAGATTTGGGTCGATTAGTTCTTCTTCGGGGTAATCATTAGTATTTTCATTTACTATATCATCTGTGTCCATTTCTATTTCTACAAGTCTATTAGTTTCATTTCTACATCGCTCATGTCTTCGTCTTCTATGATTGCATTTATACTCTTCATTTTTCCTAGAACATTAACTTATTATTTTCCTTTTCTATTTCATAATTTTCAGTATTCTCTTCATTTTCTTCTATTGATTCTATTATATGTATTCCTTGGGTTAGTTCATCATTATATTCTTGTTCGGATATACTATTTGTACTATCGGTGTTACAAGAACTATTACTGATAGTCCTATGTCGTGCTTTCTCTCTTTTCTTCATCTTTCTTATGTATTTTTTCAGATTATTTAATTCTTCTTTAAATTCTTCCATTTCTTGTTTTACCTGACTTAGTTCTTCTCTTGTCTGGTTTAAGTCGTGTTTAGTTTGGTTTGACTCTTGTTTAGTTTGTTTTAATTCTCTTTTAGTCTCCTTTAGTTCTTTTTTAGTGTCTCTATACTTATGCTTATATTTTTTATATTTGTCTAACCATTCCTCATTATTATATAATTTTAGTTTAATATTTTCCTCCTTGAGTTCTAACATGCACTGATTTGTCTTTTCTAATTTTAGTTGTAAGTATTCAGTTTTTACAGTATCTTCTATGTTTTCATCTTTTGAAGATTTGTCGTTTTTATTTGATGTATTTTTAAAGTCTTTTGTTTTCATAGGTTCATACTTGTATCTTTCTCGTTCAATTATATCCTTTCCATGGTCTTTCAAAAATGTAACTACATTATGTTCTTGACTAGCCATTAAAACTTTCATTCTTTCTATAATAAAGCTAGACTATCTAAAGTTTTGTTTACTTGATCTGGTAATTTAGGTTTCATTTTTTAATATCTACCATTATGGGTTCTTTACTTCTTCTCCATGCATCTATTGGTACTAATTCGAGTTTGTTTGTATTTATTATAGCAACTACCTCTGTTTCTTTGTTGTTATTGCTGGTTTCAGGTTCTTCTTCTAGTTCTATTGCCTGTTTTCCTTTTTTCATGTTTTCTTCTAGAATATTTAACTTTTCTAATATTAGTTTACATGTTGGTACTTCAGATACATTCCATAATTTTCTTAATTCTTCCTTTACTAGTTTTTGTATTTGATCTTGATTTTTCTTTATTTCATTCATTGTTACTACAGAGTTTTTCAACCGTTCTTTTACTATTAGTTCTGTCCATATATCATCGATTTTTTCGTTAAAGTTACTCCGTTTTATTTGTTCTTTTCTTCCATCCATTTCCTATGTCTATCCATTCTTTATTAAGTCTAGAATTTTGTTGTTTTTCAAGTTGTCCTATATCATTTTCGTACTGTTCTTGTTTATCAGTATATTTCAAATATTTAAGTTGTGACATTATTACTTCTTCCAGTGTTTTATTTATTTTAACTTTTGCTTCTTCTTATCTATCTTTTCTTGGATATTCATAGCTTATTTATAAAGCTCATTTTTCCTTGGTCAATTATTTATATCCCTTCATTAGTAATCCTATAATTTATCATTGTTAAGAAGTCTCTTCCTAGTAGTAGTTCGTTAAAACTATCATACTCTATTACTCATATGTTTATATTATATTCTAAATCTTGAATTTTGAATCTCAAATTAATACTCTTAGTAATTATTATTTCTTATTCATTTTCAGGGTAACTACAGATCTGCGGTTCCATCGGATTACAATCTTTTTCATTTATTTTATTTATATGTATGAAGCTTTTTATAGCTCCTGTATTAATTCCAGTTGTACATTCAGATGTTAAGGTTCCATTAAACATTATTACTTTTATTCTTAATCGGGTACTTCGTATGTTTATCAAGTCTAATGTTCTTGGTTCATTTTTAATTATTAGTTTGGATCCCTCTATTTGTTGTTTTGTTTTATGTGATGATTTTATAATTCTACGGTTAAAATTCATTTATATTTCTTCTGGTATGGTTATCCTAGCATGTTCTTTATGTTCTATTTGTTCCAATATATCTTGATATAATTTTGGTACTAGAATATTCATTTCATGTTGCTTTTTAATATGATGATTTCCTGTTAAAGCGTATATCATTTTTGTCTCTATGCTTATCACTTTACTACCTGATGACATTGTTATTCCATCTAATTTATAGTATAATGTTAGTGCTAATTTCTTATGTTCATTTTTTAGTGATATGCTAAAGTCTAGTTGTACCGTGAATTTTAATTTCTGATATATCAAGTTTCCTTTAACTACTGATATTAAGGCATCCTCTAATTTTCCTAGTACTCTGTCATCTAGTTTGTATATATGTATGGGTGTATCTATATTTTTCTAAAACTATCATTTTATAGTAAATTTTATTCCTTCAAAATATATGTTTTTGTATCTTCTTGCTTCCTTAGTAGATAATTTTGTTAACTCTCTTTTTATTATTTCATCTGTGATTAAGTTTATTCTTGCTCTACCATTTACACTAGTTGTATCTATTATATTTTCGTATTTTTGTATTATATACCTTACTTCTTTATTTCTTTCAAACCATTTAGTTTTAAATATCTTTTTAATTGATCATTCTTCTTTCTCATTTTGTATTATTTGATACGTTTCTGATTTAAAACTTAAAGTTTGTGTTACTCCTCCTTCATATTCGTTCATTTCGTAATATGTTTCATATAAGTCTGATGTTATTTTTTCCCCTTTATCCATGAGATAATTCGTCGATCAACTTATATTGTTCTTTTATTACATCATTTAGATATTTTATATCATTGTCCTTTCTAATTATTTGTCTGAAATGTTCCTCAGTTGTTTTCATCATTTCTTCATTCTTTTGTCTCAGTTGTTCTTCTTTTATTGCTAACCTATTTCTCAGAGTTCTTATAGTATCTTCTTGTTCACTTATTTGTTTAGATTTTTCTTCTATATCTTTATCTCTTTCTGCTATTAGGTCTACACTCATTCTACAACTTATTATATGTTGGTTTATATCTCTGTTGTATATAAGAGTTTTTTCTGCTATATGTTGTAGTTGTCAGTATTACTATTTTTAGACTTGTGATATTTTCAGATTATTTCAGCAATATACTTTCAAATTATAAATTCAGCAGTTTGGATTAAATATTTTTAAATCATTACTATGGTATATTTTGATGCCCGTGTTGATTCAGCACCATGTGGTTCGCTCAGTCACATGTAGTCAGACACCGAGTGTCGTGATTCGTCTAGGTTATTATTTCGAGATGTGACACTAAAGCTCTATAATAGCTAAAACCTCCAATTGAGCATACAATATAGCAGTAATTCTCTTAGGATAAACTCAAGGGAGCCAATGACTCAAGCAACCAATCCTCTCTTAAACAAGGTTCAACCATAGCTTCAACAAGCTCTCAACACTCAAACTCTCAAAGAAGTATCAAAATATTTCAATTCAACATAATCTAGCTAATGAAATGACCAAGTGTAGTATTTATAATAACTATGCTAAGAAGACTAATATAACTTATTACAATAATATCTTTAATGAAAGAAGGGTCTTTTTAGTCTTCTTAAAGGATGATGACTTGTATTTATAGAATAGCATCTTTTGTATAAATAGTCATCTTCTCCCTACTTTCAAGTGGAGTCTTGTACTTCCACTTTAGCACTTTCTCGAGCTTCAAGTCTCATTCCAAACATCCTCTAAGCCTCCCAACTAGAAATCCCTAGCTCGACTTGATAAACATGTTCTTGATGAAACTCGACTTGCATCCTCTATGTCTACAATTCTTATCTAGATTTGTTTATCAATGTGTATCTTTCTTCGCTTTATTAGAAGCGTATGTTAAATACAAAACGTTGTAAATTCAAATTCAAGTTAGAGTTTATCAGCTTGTTAATCAGAGGTTGATTAGTAAGATATGGATTAGAGGTTAGTTCCTAGGTTATCGAGTTTGTAACTTGAATTTGCAGAGGCTCACCGAGTTGGGGATAAATCCTACGGAGGTGTAGGTTGTGGTTTTTACTGCCCTTTTAAGCCGGGTGATTTCTACGTAAAAATATTGTGTTCTTGCTTTACTGTTCTTTACTATTCAGAAATCATAATACTTAGAACATGTAGAGTAACATGTTTCATCCTATAGGGGAAACTTATGTGTCGCATAGGTTGAAGAACAACTAGGTGTGTAGAAATAGCAAAAATGCCCCCAACAACTTTTATGAACCTGATGAAAGCCAGGCAAATCAAGACACTCGTTAACCCCTAAATTTAAAATGCGGATGCATAATAATTAAGTCCAACACCCCCCCCCCCCCCCAAATTTAAAATGCGGATGCATAATAATTAAGTCTAAATCCCCAAATTTAAAACACAAATGCATACCACTTAGGTCTAACATGCTGAAATATCATAAATATAGATAAAGTCCAAAATACAGCACAGAATATAAATCTCAAAATACATAACTAACACCTCAAGACCTGGTGTTGCATTGTCATGAGAAAAACTAAAGAGAAAGGTATAAAACTACTACATAATTGTCATGCCCCAATCCTATGTGAGCGCATGATTAACACCAATGTTTTTCAATCGAAGTTCATCATCTAATATACTAACCATAGACAACTCGTTCATTGTCAAAAATCTTAAATTATAATCAAGTCAAAAGTTATCATGAGTACATAACATGAATATAACCTAAATATCTAATACCATGTAAGTCTCAAACAATGGCTACAAGTCAATCAACTCTCTTACCCTTAAAGTTCATAGAAATTCTACTTCACTAATTCAATTCTCAACATTCTCCAATCCATATAATTCGTTAGAGACATTATGTAACCCATTGAACAACTTCACAGCACTATTCATTTTCTTCTCCCACAAACCCAACAATTTCAAATCTCAAGATTCTACGGTTTGCTTAGTCCAGAATTAATTAGATGATGTTTCTAGCTCATAAACCCCGTCATAACACTTTACTTCAACAATATAATTCAATGAGAGCTGGTGATATTATCTCTTTGAAGAAATCGTAGAAAATGTTCCTTTGGATTTTTTAGAAATATATTGAGAATCTAAACTATTTTCATGTGTTTTGATCTTAAAAGTAGCATCTATGAAATAAATGAAAGTAGGACAAACGTACTTTATACACATTCATATTTATATTAATGAAGATTAATATTATGTCATTTGCAGTTATTGAATTATTAGTGATTGTTTATAATATTCTATAAATGCATCCCTAGAGGTTACGTGATTATTAATAACGTGAGAGATTAATATTATAACGTAACTCTTAAAATTGCCTCGACTAATGATCATCGAAAATGGGATATCGATGATATGTGATACGTCGACATGTGGTTTGCATCATATCCTTAGGGGATGTAGTATGTCTCACCTGCTACGAGTTATGGCAACTCGTGATGGACACATGGATACTTTTGGAAGTATTGGTATACCCTGCTGATGTATTGTTTGTTATATATGTCAAAAATGTCATCAGCGTGTGGGAGATAGAAGTCCTTAGACTTGATGTCGATACGCGCCTTGTTTACAGAGTAATGTACTTTGATCCTTTTCTAAGCTCAAATGTCTTATAGGTTGAGACAAGGCTTGTATTGCGTATATTGCGACGTAGATTAAAGGTGTTAGTTGATCCAAGATTAGGATTCATTCCTCGAATGTATCTTCGAGAGAACACTCAGATTCTCATGTGGTATTAGGCTGACAAAGTCACTGGCCAATGCAGTAGACGAAGCCTCCTCCTCAGATAAAGATGTCTCCGACTATATCTATGATATGGTCTTGTTGTCAGTTAATATATATGAGATATGATGATCAAGCCATTGGGATAGACACTTGACAGATCCTAAGCTTGATCTAGTGTGTCGTGAATGAAAGGATTTTATCTTCCCACATAGAGGTTCAGTTTTCGTGTAACTATACTTCACATATTGAGTTCATCTTCCGGTGTCGTCTAGGAGTTTCGTGTAGAGAATAATGTTATTAGTGTCGATATGTGAATGCATGTAGGGTAACACTAAGTCAATTGTTCCGTCGGTTTAAGGGTGTAATAAGAGAGAATATAAATGTTCGATTTATAATCGAGACGTTAGAATAAATAATGATTATTTAATTAAATCGAGATGGTATTTCGGATTTAATTAAAATAGAAACGAGGCAAAATTGGACCAGGGCCGCGGCGCGTGGTACCCAGGGCCGCGACGCTATGCCACCCACTCAGCGTCGCGGCACCACGTGTCGATGGGCGGGCGAACCACTCGCTCGCTGCACGGCCCACGTTGAAACCCTAGCCTTTGCTACGGTATAAATAGAGTGTTCCATCATTATTTTAATACACCTAATTCATTAGAATTATTCTCTGCTAAAACTCTGTCGGATTTCCTAGCTTTTCGAAAGAGTAATTACATTGGAGTTTTGACTTGCAAAACGAGAAAAGGTTGCGTGCTCACCCTCGGTTTACAAACTTGAAGATTCCAGATTGCAAAATTGTAAGTATTTTGTCAATGCATTACAGTTAACAATTGTTTATCATTACATAATCATCTTGCGTGTACGAACCCCACAAAATTTTCAAATTCGACTGCGTGTACGAACCCCACAAAATCCCTACAATAAAATATAATAAAAACACCATTGAATGCTCACCATCGAACTGTATTAACGATAGTACTCCAACCTTCAATTGAATGTGCTCAACAAACTCCAACAATGTTTGAACTTGCTCTCTCGTTGATTTGAAATTGTATTTATAGGTTAAGGACTCATGTAGTACTCGTCCGACACATACCCATCTGAGTCTCAACTTTGGTCTAGCAGGGGGCAGGAGGTCCTCTCGCTGCGCAAGCTCATTGTGCAACCTAGGGGTGAGCATGTGATGGCGAAACGGCAAGGTTTAATCCTAATGTCTCAATCCGAAGCCTTCTCAAAAGCTTCCAAGTCTTCACACGCGATAGCCACGCAGCGCATGTCTGTGGTATGGCCTGGGACCTTATTTTTTACCCCTTGCTCATGGGGAGAGCTCAACATGAGGCTTCTTGGGAGTTAGGAAACCCCCTCTTAAGGAACAAGGGAGATTCTGGTGTCTCAACTGAGTTCCAATATCAGGTTGTTTCAATTTTGTTTACTCCCTCCCTTGTGACTCCCTTCAATTTAGTATCATATATATGTTACCATATTCCAACTATTGACCATCCACGTGCTATAGAGTCATTAGGCAATTAAATATCCTGAATTATACGTCCAAACGTACGAGGATTACAAGGATACGAGTAGGTCCACATAAAAGTCTTTTCAAGGAAAAAATTAATAACTGGCGACTAGTAGCAGTCAAATAGACTTAGCCCAGTTTAGTCTAGTTCGGCCCACGTGGGCTATAGATTTTAGCAGGGTCATTCGCACGAATGCTCCTGTTTTGGGGTGGTTTTTGACTCTTTCCCCTCATATTGTTGGTCTGAATTTCTCCATCTGCACTTTAAATAATAATAAAAAATGGCTGAGACTGAGAAAAATATTTGGCCTACCCGCCTAATTTTGCAAGGCTTATGTTTATAGAAATTTTTTACTGCACAAATTATGCCTGAAAATTTAATTCTTACAGAAATTATATCAAACAAGGCATAAGTTTATGTCTTATGAATTAATTACTACACAACTTAAAGCGAATTATTAAATTCCTACAAAAAAAATTGTACCGGACATGGCAAAATTTCTCAAAACTTATACCTTGCGAAAAAAACTCAATAAGAAAACAACGAATTCATCACCTCTTCCGGAGATCGAACCCGAATTCATCATTACTGTATCGATCACTGAGTTTGCGTGCAACAATATTTGAAGAAAATCTTCTACACAAACTGAAGCAGAAGAATTCTGGAGAAGATTAAATGGAATCGGGTGGAGTGAATAACTAGATCTTACTAGAATCTTCCTCCAATTCTCTCCTATGGTGAAACCCCTTCTATGTTTCGCTCTCACGGCGTGTGTTTTTACAATTACCACATAAGTGCCAGGTAGAAAAATAAAAGTGGGGACAAAGAGATTTAACAGACAGAGGGTAAATGTGGCCCAAAATAGAGTACAAGGACAAATATGGTACTAAAGTTGGATGTCAAGGGCAAATATATCAAAATAGAATACAAAGGGCAAATATAGCTTATTTGTTAGAATACGGGGGCAAATCTGACCCTTTTCTGCTAAGAAAATATATGTGCTTATTCTCTAGATACAACATTTTCAGCTGTATACTGCAAGATTCCTTAGAAGTACAATATTTGAAATTTGAAACAATTGAACAAAGACGATATGAGTAGCCTTCACTAACAGTGTTACCCCATAAGAGGGCGAGTGACATTTAAGATGTCAACACAATTTAATGTGTTTGTGGTGTTGTACACAATGTATAGCATCATCCACTACAAAGTCCAAATAATGGATCTTAACTGCAAGCAAAGAATCCTAAACTTCATAATCCTTGGCTCTCGAAAAATAACAAAGTGACACTGCATTTTAACAGAACATATAATACATAGGTGTTTCCGATTAATCGCAAATATCACCACCACTAACAAACTAGATGACTGTAGTCCAAAATATAATCATTGAGAAGATTAGTTTGACCAGTTTCATCCTCACAAGAAGCGTAAAGCAGGTAACAGGGAGAACCATGAATTTCATTCTTCCTTGATATTAGCAGTCCTGGGGACTGGCTTCTGTCCTATAGAATCTAAGGAGTAAATCCTGTCCACTACATCAATGGATTAAATATGGTAAGTGAGGGTGAAAGTGGTTATCGGAAATCCTGTCCACTACATCATGTGTTTAACTTGATCGCCGCATCAAGTCCATCCACCGTGTTTTGTTGTGACCAAAGTTGTGCATACCTCCCTGGCCTTGATAGAAGAATTTCATGTGGCCCTTGTTCCACCACTTTCCCATTCTCCAAGACTATGATCTGATAATCAGAACCACACATCCAATATAAATATGATCGAATGTAATCAACTAGTGAAAAGGGAAGTTCAACTTTACAGATCGTAGGATACAACACATTTGAACCACAATAATGGAAAATGCCGACCCAAGGACAGCATATCAGATTCAACATTTTGCATTTGTGATATAGTTAAACAGTATACCTATCGTTGTCTATCAATTGTAATAACTTCTCGCATTAAACAGAAAGGACTAATTCTCAGCCAGCACACACTAAACATCTTCCTGGTTTTGCAAGGTCAAAGAAGAAAAGAAAACTTTGTAACCACACATCTGATGAAATAAGTTAGAAGAAGAGAAGATTTTGTAACTACACAATTCTAATGAAACTGTCATTCGTCCTTTGGATACCCGTATAACTATCGACGGCTATTGAAGTGACTAATTCCTGGTCATTAAAAACAAGGTAATGCACTCCTACCGTCCCAATTGTTCACTTTAT
This sequence comes from Przewalskia tangutica, assembly GCA_029844215.1. Lineage (NCBI taxonomy): Eukaryota > Viridiplantae > Streptophyta > Magnoliopsida > Solanales > Solanaceae > Przewalskia > Przewalskia tangutica. Next base: position 132,874,492 of record CM056718.1, on the reverse strand, counting down.
GCCAATAATTCGTCTGATTTATTTCTTAAAATACAAATTTAGCTAATATTCTCTGTCCCAAAGTTGGTCTCAATTTGATTTAGGCACGATTACTAAGGTAATAGTTTGAATTTTATTGTTTCCAAGTAAAAGTCAGTAAAAAGGTAACTTTTTTAAGAGATAAGATAGAGTTCGCTATAGGACAGGGTCTTAGAGTTTACTTTAATAATAGAGTATTAGGAAGTAGGTTAATTGGACAGTGGGGATAGCTATCTTAACATAAACGATGCATGGAATACTGCATTTCAAAATCTCACTACCACATCTGAACTCTAATTAATATTAAATTTGACGAGTACAATAACTTCACCTCTGGACTTATCAAAAGACATATTTCAGGAGAGCCCCTAAATTATGCAAAACTTTAAGAAAACTCTGTATAATTGGCCCAAAAAGAATAATAAGAACATATATTGCAGAAAAGAGTATTCCATATGAAATTTACTAGAACAGATACCTCATCACATTGCATAGCTGTAGTGAGCCTATGGGCAATAAAAACTGCAGTCCGATTATTTGCTAGAGACTTCAAAGCACTTAATATTTCTGATTCTGTCGTGCTGTCAAGTGCACTCGTGGCTTCATCACAAAGCCTAACAGAGAAGCAAAAAGGGTAATAAACAATTTACTACAGAAAGAACAAAGGATAAAGAAAGGAAATCAACAACAACCCTCTCTCAATTAATAGGTCAGTCAAAGCCTTGCTGCGTGGTTTGAAAATATTAACCTCCAGTTAACATGATAATCATCCCAACATTCTGATGGCGGAGATTTACTACAACAACATACTCAGTATTATCCCACAAGTGGCGTCTGGGGAGGGGGGAGGGTAGAGTGTATGCAGACCTTACCCCTACCTCGTGGAGGTAGAGAAGTTGTTTCCGGAAGACCCTCGGCTCGAGTGCAGAAAATACGACAGCAAATAAAACATGACAACTAATAGGAAAGCAGTACAGAGCATTCAGAAAAAGAATAACAACAGCGGTGAAATATTGCGAAACACAATAAATAACTGATGGAAACAGATATCTACTGAACAACTAAAAATAGAAGCAGCAAGTTTCATGACAAATGATGCAAATATATGCTCTATAACACAGTATTTATATGTGGATGAAGAAAATGGTACTTCAATGAATGGAGGAAAAATGCACTTCTGAGAACATAGGCAGAACCAAGTCACCAACCAAAAAGAGACATCTAAATTTATCGTCATAAAAGAAGTGTGGGAAACAATGGCCTATGGTAAGCTGTCTGAGAAAAAGGTCTCTTGCAACATGCCTTTAATGAGCCGTCCGAGCAAACTACAGGTCTGGTCTATAAGCCAGTATTAAGGACAGGTTAAATTAAACACAGGAGACAAGATGTGTGTTGTGAAGGTAAGCGAGAGACTCTGGGTTAAGCCAAGCAATTGAATAGAAATGAAGCTGTATAGACACCAAGAAGAGAGATGATTTAAGGGAACATGATGCTTTGTAGGATCTGCCAAACTGTACTGGAAACAACTAATCCAAAAGTAATAAAATCAACATATTTGCTAATTTAATTTGTCTTTCCTGGAAAAACCTTTGACCCGAAATGCTTGATTACTAGCGATTCAGGCTTCATGCAGGCGAGTTGCAGCCTGAAATCCGGCTCCTACGAAACCAAGGTCGAAAAGATTGAAAAAATCAGTCATTCACAACCATGAAGGATTCCTCGAAAAGTTAAGGATTAGTAATCCTTTTTAGAAATCGAATGGATTCGGTCTTATACATACGCGAGGAAGGTAATCAAAAAAAGAAAGGCGGAAACTGTTTCTGACAGTGAAGAGCAAAGATTCACACTTCTCAAAAAGTTCTTATTTATCTCAATACCTAATCCTCATAATTAAAATTGACTCAACACTAAACAAATGTTATAATTCTTTAAACATCTACAATCAGCGGTTCTTTTACTTGGGAAGGACTATTTTATGAGCACATATAGAAAATGAAGTAAAGGGAGATCCCTAAGCCAACATAAGTTCATTATACTAGTAGGGTGACAGGTGAACTTACAATATTGCAGGTGCTTTAAGGAATGCACGCGCTAGTGCAACCCTTTGTTTCTCGCCACCACTTAACTGCAGAAGATGGAAAAGGAAAGATTGGTGTCACAGAATGTAGCAGAGAAAATATGACTTTCTAAAACAGAAAAAATATTGAAAAAGGAAGTCCTGTTGATAAAAAGAATGACTATGTGGATAGGGAGTTCAAGGCAATTCAGTAGTACGTTTTTGCCCTTGTATCCTAGTATTGCCTATTAGTCAGGAGTTCAAGGCAATTCAGTGAGAGCTAAGTTTTGCCTACAAGACAGGAATAGATTATTTTCTGCCTCCCTATAACAACAATATTACCTCAATCCCAAGCTAGTTGAATTGGCTATATCGATATTCACAATTCATGGTGCTCCATTTAGAGTTGTCCCAATTTAATATTCAACAATTTAGTTCTGACACTAAAAGTTCTCGAGATCTTCTACTGCATACAAATTTCTAACAAGATCAAAAGACTCCTAGCAAATACTGTACCTAAATTGGAGTAAGCCTTCCCACATGACTAAAGCTATGTTTGGATTGGCTTTTGATGATTCTGGGTACCTACTTTCGTGAAAATGACAAAACTGTCATTTCGTGAAAATGGCAAAATTGACATGGCAGAAGCTACAATTTGTAGTCCAATTCTGTCATTTATTTCAATTTGAATTTTACACTTTCCTTTATTACCCTCTTTAATTTTCATCAACTATATCCACCTTCATTACCCTCTTTAAATATCTAGAAATAATTACTAAAAAAAATTCAAATATACAACTTTCATTACCCTCTTTAAATATCTAGAAATAATTACTAAAAAAAATCCAAATATACAACTTTCATTACCCTCTTTAAATATATAGAAATAATTACTAAAAAAAATCAATATACTACTCATGTTCTGTTTTAATTAAAAAAAAATCAAATATACTACTAAAGTTGACATTTGTTCATGTGTAATTGCAGATTGGAACTTTAAACTCCTCAAACATCCTAGCGTTGTCCGATTATACGAGGATTATCCTTCCCCTTTTTTATTTGTCTTCTTTCAAATACTCCAAATATTATTACTATAATATATTATATTTTGAACAAACAAGAAATAAATATACCCAAATTGAAGTATCGAAAAGTTTTAATATTTTTGAAGAATCGCCTGAAGATCCGCGGCGCCTGTGGCGTGAAAAATCACTGGAACTTAGGCGCCGCGGCTCCTTCCCGAAGATCGTATGTTTCGTGATTGTCCTTCCAAAATTAAAATGATCAACGATATTGGCCATTTTTAAGAATGCTATAGGAGCAATTGATGGTACACATGTTTCATGTGTGGTTAGTGTCAGCGAGCAACCTAGGTTTATTGGAAGAAAGGGATATCCAACACAAAATATAATGGTTGTATGTGATTGGAATATGTGTTTCACTTTTGAATTAGCTAGTTGGGAAGGTACTACCCATGATGCTCGTGTTTTTAGAATGCTCTCACAAATGCGAACCTTAATTTTCCACACCCTCCTTCAGGTAAGTATTATTTAGTAGATTCTGGTTATCCAACACCAATTGGATACATTGGTCCCTACGGATATGAACGCTATCACCTTCCTGATTTTAGGTCGTTCTAACGGGTATGCAAATCATAATGAAGTACTCAATTATTACCACTCAAGTTTAAGGTCCACAATATAAATAACTTTTGGGGTATGGAAGAACAGATTTGCAATTTTACGTCGCATGCCCAAGTTCAATTTTGAAACACAGGTTCTATACACAACTTTATCAGAAGGAATGCAGAAATGAATATTGATTTTGATCTTTATGAAGATAAAAGCACAATCATCCTGGACCCGATCCGGATCCGGTAGATCCAGATCCGTTTTATAGGATATGGATCTTCAAAATTTGGACCCGACGGATCCGGATCGGACCCGGATCCATTTCTAACGGATCGGATCTGGATCTTGTATTTGAGATCCGTATCCGACCCGTGGATCCGTTTTTTATTAAATATATCTATAACCTAGAATGTAATTTTATAAGTATTTTCTTTAAAAAAAATCACAATTTTTGTATTTTTTGGACTTTATTTTTTAAATGGTCTATACGTTTAAGCCCATTAAAAAATGTATTTCAATATAATTATTTAATCTCTTTATTAAGTAAAATCAGTAATTACTAACAAGATAAAATCATTAACCTGAAAATAAAGTAAAATTTACATAAATGGATTTGGTAGAATATATAGGCTATAGCATTTGACATTACCGACCGAGTTCTCCTTTTGGAGATCAGTTTATATTTTAATTAATTATATTACTTCATGTTTGTTTTAAAAACAAAGAAGAAATATTACGTCCCAGCAGTATGACCTCATCAACCTTCATTAAAATATAATGTTTAAAGAAGAACGTTCAACATTTTTTTTCAACTTTTTCCTTCAGAGAAGCAGCCACTTTTGTGAGGCATTATAGATCTGCCAATATATTTCTTTGTAATTGCACCATTTTCCATGATATTGTTACTTACTTACTTTGTTTCATCGTCTTTATTTTCAGTATTTTGGAATAATGGTGTCATGTGTGTAGGTTTATTGAATGAACTCAAGCATTTTTTTTTCAATCAGATTGGGTTTCATTTTGTCAAAAAAGTTTCAACAGGTGGAAATATTATTCAAGGCAATTTTTTTACATGTGGATCTAGATCTGATCTGATTTTTATGGACCCGATGGATCTGGATCCGGATCCGAATCCAGGTAAGAAAAATGGATATGGATCTAGTAGGATCCGGTCCAGATCCGATCTGTTGTCATCCCTAATGATGATTATCATACATCATCTAACTTTAATCAATCACAGGTTTTTAATGTAGCTTATTCATCAGAGATGAATCACGTTCGAGACTTAGACCGCAATCAAATTATAGAGTACATGCAAAATTAGTATTGTAATAATATTTAAATATTATTTGCACTTTAAATTAGTATTGTAATAATATTCTACTAATATTTAAGTATTATATTGCACTTTAAATTGTATTATCAATTTGTAATTTTTATTTACATACTTTCATTTATTAGTAATTTTTATTTATATGTATTGACTAAATGTCCATTTTGGTAATTCTACATTCAAAAGCAATTTTGATCAAAACTATCCAAACATCATTTATTGATAACAATCACTTTTACATTGCTGCATCCAAACATAAATCAATTCTATCAAAAGCAATTCTGACAAAATCAATTCTGTCAGAATCAATTCTGCCCACCGCTGATCCAAACAGACACTAAGTCTTTATCCCCACTAATTGATATCCCCTATAGGAGTCTTTTACTTCTATTGTGCATTAAATTCTGCTAAGTTTGTTTGCATTCCAAGAGATTGTAGGTCTTCGAGGCAATTCCTACCACCTGGTTTTATGGCTACCTCGTCCTCTTTTGACATCCTTAATTACCATAGTTTCACACCTATGGACCGATACATTTGGAGATCGAAGTAGAACATGACAAACCATCTCAAGTGAACTTCTCATTGTATCCCTTGTGTGCTATTTGCACATCTTCACGAATGTCATCATTTATAATCTTGGCTGATCTTGTACGTCCGCACATTCATCTAAACATCTGCATGTCTACAACACATGTCGGACCTTAGAGGCTCAATATTCACTCCCACATAACACTGTTGGTATTTCAACCATTCTATCAAAAAAAATACTTTGGTAGATATCCTTAAGGTGGAAAATTGGCCATGAAAACATGACCCGCCCAAAGTTTGGGCAGATTAATGACATGTACATTTAGTAATGCAGCCCATTTTGACCCGCCAAATTAACCCGAAACGACGTCTGGTGTTCCCAAATAGTGCGGTCTTCAATTTTTGTCCTCCCTTTTTTATATCTTTAAAGACCGACCTTCATTCAATTTTTATGTACGGACAAAGACGTTTTGCCCTTGTATCCTAGTGTTGCCTATTAGTCAGGAGTTCCAAGGCAATTCAATAAGAGCTAAGTTTTGCCTATAAGAGCCATACATAGCCATAATTTGTTAGTTTTGTTTGATAATTAAACAATATTAAGAAAACATACCAAAAAATTGGAACTTGGTAAGAGTTGTGCAGGTTGGGATATGGCCCATTGTTTTCCATCTCAGCAAAAGCAACATTTGGACGGGTTAATGACACGCCAATATATTAACTCAACTTGCTTTGACATGTTCAAATATAGCCCGATCCACCCATTTAACACCCCTAGGTATCCTCCTATTTTTTGGTATGTAGCACTCCTCTACTTTAACTATCCTATTTTAATTTTATATGCTTCATCTTATTCCATCATATCATTCTCCAGAAAACCGAACCTAGATACCTGAGATTTTTGCATTTAGTCACTACAATCCCCTATAATTTAATCTTATTTCACTCTGGTTAAACTTGTAGTCCATTTATTCAATCTTACTTCTCTTTATCCTGAAACCCTTATTCTCGAGTGACACCCATAATTTAAGCTTTTGGTTGACGCCCTTGCTAGTCTGATCAATTACCATAATATTATTTGCAAGTACCAAACACCATGACCCTATCATGTATATTGTTCAACTAGGATAATAAAGTACGAGCTTAATGCAGATCCCTGTTGTAAAACACACAATTGTTAAAACTCAATTGTATCTCCTACCATTATACTCACAGTAGTAACAGTTCCTTCATACATAATTGGTTTAGAAAAAAGATCACGAAGAAGTACATAATGTCTGGTTTTAATCCGAAATGTGTGCTCGCAACTCTAGGTAACCAGAACTGTAACTTCAAATCCAAATGGAAAAAGTTGATGACTTGTACTGATAAATTTTAGCTACAACCATAAGAAGATCAATTTTCTACCTACTATTAACATGGGTTATCTTAATACGTGATGCATATGATTTTGCGTCAACTATGACATGATTACTCTGCCATGTCCTAACTACATGGATAAACTTCAACATTATCGAGGCAGGACAAAGGATAGGCCTAAAGCCACCAACACATGCTCCTGCACATAAATAGAGAAAAATGGGGGACTGAAAAAACTCACCTTTAGTCCACGTTCTCCCACCACTGTAGCATACTTCTGCGGGAATTTCATAATAGTGTCATGGATTGCAGCTTGTCGAGCAGCATTGTGCACCTTATTGAACCATTTCATTTTGATAACAGGGGAGAGTCAGATGATATAAGAATTGTCAAAGTTAAAGAGAAGCGAGTACAAAATTATTAACAGACCTCCTCCTCGGAGGCACAGAGCCGTCCATAGTGGATATTGTGAAATATAGTATCATTGAAAAGAACCTGGAAAAACAAAGAAATGTTTGTTCTCAACCCACACATTTTGCAGGGACCATGCTGAATATTAAGCTTGATAACTTACAGTATCCTGGGGAACAACGCCAATAGATTTCCGAAGACTCTCAAGAGTAACCTCCCGAATATCTTGACCATCTACTCTTATCTGCCAACAGCAAAATGCCATAAGAAACTCTAAAGATCTAACAAAAAGAAGAGAACTTTCTCCTTAAATGTCAATTCACTGCTCCCATGTACAATCATCTACATGAGAATATTTACCATCACATACAGGTTTTCAAGTTTGCGTCCATGTTTAACCAAACTAACATTCCTCTTCACTTCTATTTTATGAGTTCTAATTTTTCAATCGCATAAACATCCAATGAAACTGGATCAGCATTCGTCTCCCGAGGTTCTCTCTCTCTTATCCTAGGATGGTAGAACAGACTCTTTCCGGCGCCTTAGCCGAAAATTGATCTGTCTGGTAGCTCAGTTGTTCACCCACTGTGATTGCTGCCAAATTTTCTCCCTTTACTCCTTCCTTTCTTTTCTCTCATATCTCATAACCTGTGATTTCTGTACTTCCTTCTTTTTTCTTCCTTCTTTCCCTTCTCTTTTGTCGGGTTCAGTCTCATCTGAATATGGAAGACAACAGGATATACTTCAATGCCGGATTCAAATCTTTTGACATTACCAGGTGGTCGGACAGCAAGGAGAGCTGGTTTGAATGGGTCAAAAGAAGCAGAAACATGATGAGACGATCGACTCTTAGCACAAGAATAATGTCCTGGATCTTTAACATTCTCAAAGAGGCATCGAAAGAGGAGACAAATTTAATCAGGAGGTGGAAAACAAAGGACAAACTCTCAGAATTTTTCTGCACTAGGAAGTTTAATGAACATGGCAGGTACATGAGCATTCTATCGATCCAAGGGAAAGATAGGTCTGTTATAATAATCCCTGAGATAGCATTAAATGGCGGATGGAATGAAATAACCTTAAAGATTGAAAGGTTCATTAAATGCCGCAACCAACGGAATATCACAGAGCCTCACAGAGCATTTAAGGAAGACTACCCTTATGCCAAAGCAGAACGAGACAGCAAATGGCAATCAAATACGCTCAGAGAATCTACGGTCTCTACAAATAATGGTGACATTTGTATTGCTGAGACATCGGGAAGCAAGGAAATGGGTCTACTCAACAGGTGTGTCACTGGAAAATTCGGTGAGGAGGAGAAGTCATCACCTTATCGGAGATAAGAAAATGGTCCTCCATCGCTTGGAAGGCTGCAATTGGAGTCAACATTTATGAAATGAACATGGCAGAACAAATCATGTTGAAGGAATGGAGATGGAAGAATAGAAACATCAACTTGCAATGGTGGAATTTCACAGCAGGTTGTTTACCATCATCTCAGAAGACTGACAGCACATGGATTAGGGCAGTTGGCATTCCATTTCATCTTGGTCGCAGAAGATTTTCGTTGAAATAGGAAATCAATGCGGTGGTTGGATGGCTACTGAGGAAGAATCTGAGCTCAAGAATCATCTCAAGTGGGAGAGAATAAAATTTGGGGGAGATGGCCGGAATTGTCCTTCGGAAGTATCGATAGAAAGAGATGGGGAAAAATTTCACCTTCCGATATGGGTCGAGCGCAAAGCTCGATTTGAAATAGCAACGCCGGTGACAGAGGAAAGTGAAGAACCTGTTGGGTCGAAGCTTTCTTTGAACCCTAGGGTAAAGGCTTTACCCAAAGGGGAAGAAGAGATTGATACGTCGCAATCTCAGTCTGAACATATGACAAAGCACGTGGAGATAGTTGTTCGGATTTTTGGTGATCAAATAAGGGCACGTGAGTGGGAGGTGGAGGCTGCTGTGGAATTTTTAAAGAAGTTGGGCTTCGCAAATAGACCCACTGGAGCCGACTTAAAAATTGGGCTGGACGCAGCAGCCCAAGTGATTTTTAATCACTTTTAAGTCTAACCTCTCAACTATTTTGACCCATTAACTGTAGAATAGACTGGAAGCAGTTTCAACTCTTGCGCTCCAGTGACAAAGAACTACGAAGACACACATGCACGCCAAGATTCCCCCGGGAACAAAATCAGCGAAGTAGCTCCACCAGAATCCCTTGGAGAACAGAACATTATCGATATGGCAATAGCAACAATTGGGGAAAATTCAATACAGGGGGAAAAGGTAGAAGAAGACCGGAGTGGGTTTTTGGCTATGACTAAAGATGCAGATTTTGGAGAATGGGTGGTGGAAGATGCAGAGCCAATCGAACAAGAACAAAATCTCTTACTGGACAAAGAAAGGGGTGCAACAGTCTGGGTACATCAAAATGTGCTGAAATTGGGGAAATTCTATGAGGTGGATTTCCGAGCACATGAGCAGGAAGCCTTGGAATTGTTAATTCAAATTGATAGCAGTCATACGAGTCTGGAAGCTATCATCAAAAGACCAAGATATAAAGGATTTCAAGAGCTCAAGGGTCTAACAGATTTTGATGTCAATTACAAAAGTGGTGGGAAGAGGAGCAGTGGGAAGGGTGGAGCTTGTTCTCAATGAAGGTAAACCTAATTTCATGGAATGTAAGGGGGTTAAATAACAGAGAAAAGAGGAGTGTTAGTAGTTTAATTCACAATTGGAAGGCAGACATCATTTGTTTGCAAAGAAAATTAGAGGGGGGTGAGGGACATTATTAAGGAGATTTGGGGAGGGAGATGGGTGAGATATGTGTCTTGATGCTAGTGGAACTAGAGGGAGAATTATAATACTTTGGGACAGTAGGGTATGGAGAGGGAATGTTCTGGAGATTGGAGCATATACTCTCACTTGCAAGTTTGTGGCACTTCTACAAAATTTTGAGTGTCACATAACTGGGGTATATGCACCTAATTGTAGATATGAAAGAAAGAGTTGTGTGGGAGGAGTTAGTAGCAGTTAGGGGGTTAACGGATGGACCTTGGGCAGTTTGTGGAGACTTCAGCATCACAAGATACCCTTCTGAAAAAGTAAACTGCACAAGGAGAACTGTTGCAATGGAGGAATTTTCAGATTGTATTGAAGATCTGGATTTGCTGGACCCTCCATTGATGCTATCCATCAAACTAGAGCTCTTAGGTAGAAGAATCGACACAAAAGTCATCCCTCTTTTCGGCCAGGTTTTTCGAGATTTCTTTTTCCTATCCGGCTCTGAGCATTCCGAGCTGACTCGTATAATTTTCTTCAAGATCCGGTCATTTGTTTTATTTTTCCGGCGAATGTTTCGGCAAGTTTTCCGATCATATTCCGGTGACTGTTTTCTGCAGCTTCTGGATCACGGTTTCTGAGCATTATCAGACTCTTTAGATTTCTTAAAGTTTTGAATCATGTCTCTCTAATTTGATGTTTTTAATTCCAAAAACACGAGAATTGGAAATTCAAGTCCTATGATTAATTCAAAACCCTTTATAAGGAGAACAGAAAACCAAACATTATAGTCTAAAATTCGACGAAAAAGAGGTCATTTTGGAAGATCTAAACCTAAGTGTCGTTTCTGTAAAAGTCTTGGACACACTCGTGAAGTATGTCGATCTCGACCTAAGTGTGGTTATTTTAATATGTATGGACATACTCGTGAAAAAGTATGTTATTCTCTGCATGGTCGACCACCCAAGAATACTCATACTGCTCAGACTGCCACTACAGGTAACCAACGGGTTTATTTATCCGAAGAAGAATATAATGAGTAGCTTCAGTATCGAGCAAGTAAACAGACATCTCCACAACCTCAGTCGCACAATCTAATACCGCTTGTAAAGAATGGATCTTAGGTCTAACTCAACCCCAAAAGTTAGCTCATGAGGTGAGAATTGTCCAAATCCATATAAGGAGTTCAAATTATCATCCCACAACCGATGTGGAAGAATTAACACTCCTGCGCACGCCCAGGACTGGACATCTGGAGCGTGGACTATGATGGGCCCCAACATCGGATAAACAATAAATTGGGATGGGTCTGGCTCTGATATATTCTTGATCATTGCCAGTTATAATGATATCTTCAATAGAAATCACCAAATAAATACTCATATATGGAGCAAAATATCGATAAAACACAGAATGATCTGCTTCACTGCGAGTCATACCAAACTCTTGAATTATTGTGTTGAATTGACCAAACCAGGCTCGAGGAGACTGTTTCATACCATAAAATGACCGACGCAATCGACACACAATTAGACTCCTCCTGAGCAATAAAACCATGTGATTGCTCCATATAAACTTCATCCTCAAGATCACCATGGAGAAAAACATTCTTAATGTCCAGCTGATAAAGAGGTCGATGGCGGACAACAATCATGAATAGAAAAAAAGACGAACATATGCTATTTTAGCCACGGAAGAAAAAATATCAATGTAATCAAGCCCAAATATTTGTGTATACCCCATCGCAACAAGGCGAGCCTTAAGCCGACCAACTTGGCCGTCCGGACCAACTTTGACTGCATAAACCCAACGACAACCAACAGTAGATTTACCTTAAAAGAGAGGAACAAGCTCCGAAGTATCATCTTTTTTAGCATTTTCAGACTAAGGATCTCGGTAGACTGAAGTATTTTTAGGTATTGAGGTTGCTCAATCCACATCAAGTATTGTTATTACACAACGCACGTATGTCTTAGACATTTTTTAGGAGACATGAATGATGGGATGTAAACCCATTGACATTTCTATGGATCCGAATGCTAAACTCTTATCAGGGGGAGTCATTCAGTGATCCTGGAAGATATAGGCAGTTGGTTGGTAAGTTGAATTATCTCACAGTGACTAGACCTGACATTTCGTTTCCTGTGAGTGTTGTAAGTCGGTTTATGAATTCTCCCTGTGATAGTCATTGGGATGCAGTTATCCGCATTTTGCGATTTATTAAGTCAACCCCAGGTACAGAACTGTTTTTCGAAGATTGAGGCCATGAGCAGATCGTTGGATATACAGACGCTGATTATGTAGGATCACCCTCTGAAAGACGTTCTACATCTGAATATTGTGTATCGAGCAATGGTTGTAGCAACTTGTGAGCTAGTTTGGATTAAGCAATTGCTTACAGAACTAAAATTTGAAATACCAGCTTATATGATGTATCTATTTTCCATCCTAGTTGGGGTTATTCAGAGGATTGACAAGATTAGGAGGGATTTCCTATGAAAGGTCAACAAGGAGAAAAAAGGATTCCCTCTACTTAAATGGTGCAAAGTGATACATGGAAGAAACATGGTGGTTTAGGAATCAGAAATTCAAAATGGCAGAACAATGCACTCAAATTGAAATGGTTTAGAGACATTCTCAGGAATCAAAGCAACATATGGTGAAGATGACAACTGGATGACGAAGGAAGTAAACTTCCCTTATGGAGTGAGTTTATGGAGGTCTATTAGAGCACTTTGGCCTCTGATGAAGGCTAACACTACTATCAGGGTATTCAATGGTTGTAAAACGTCTTTTTTGGGACAAATAGCTAGCAAATTCATGTCTAGAAGATCTTTTCCAAAACATTTATGTCTTAGACCTACATAAAGGGAAAACAGTAGATGGACCATGGTCAGCACAGGGATGGAACTTTCAGTTCGGAAGAAACCTAAATGATTGGGAAGTGGATACACTAGCAGAGCTGTATAGCAGATCGGAAGAATTTGAAGTCACAGAGGGAGGATCTGATAGATTATGGTGGCAAATGGACAGTAAAGGCTTCTTCAAGGTCAGTTCAGCATATAAGCTGCTCAACAAAGATATTCAACAGAAGTCCAACTGGCCATGGAAGAACATTTGGAAAGTTAAAATACCATACAAAGTATCTTGTTTCTCCTGGTTGATAGCTTGGGAAGTGGTGCTGACACATGACAACCTTAGCAAGAGGAAAATCAATATTTGTTCCAAGTGTTACTTGTGTGGTAAAGAAGCAGAGACAGTTCGCCATCTCTTCCTAACAGCATGATCACAGACATTATTAATCTCAGAGGCATTGTGCAAGATTACTGAAGTCTTGTTTAGCTGGGAAGAAGCAGGAGCAGGATTGTTATACAGAGATAGATGGAAGATTGTCCCAGCTTGTATGTGGTGGACAATCTGGAAAGAAAGGAATTCCAGATGTTTTGATGCTATTAGCAATTCAGTTCAGAAGATTAAGTTAAATTGCTTTAGGCTCTTTTTCTTTTGGTCCAATCAGAGATATATAGAAGAAACTGCTTCAATGATAGACACCCTTGTTTTTGTTAGGTTTGTGAAGCAGTTTTTCTTCTTTTCACTTGTAAACATGGTTTCAGCACAACCTCAGGTTCTGTTTATATAAATATATACAATATGTTGCCTTCTCAAAACAAAAACAAAACAAAAAAAATGGATCAGCATGATTATATGTGGAATATGACAAACCCATCCCCTGATATTGTGAACATAAAAGGATGAACTTTCACCGCACATGAATTTGCAAACCGGTTTATGAACAGTTCATGAAAGTGCAACCTTAAAAAGTATTCCGTTGCAATAACAGTCCCTAATCAGCAGTTTGACAAACACTGCAAATAGAACTCACCCAATGATTTATCAACATACGATTTGTAGATACTGTCAGTTGGTCTTCTCTCTTGAGATAAGTGCTAAAATACCAGTTTCCTTGCATACCATTTAAGGGGGGTTTTACGGTTTCTAAAAACGATCATTAGATAACTGGAAAATAAACAATTTTCCAGAAAAGATTAGCCAGGAAACTGATATAACTTTCTTATTCCATAAGGTGAAAGAAGTGCAAACTAACAGGCCCTTAAATTGCTAATGCAAACAATCCAAATTTAATATGAAGAGAGGCGCCATAAGGCTCTCAAACGTTGTGATAAAAAACAGGCACAAGCAATATGAACCCTTATCTCAGTTCATTGATTTGGCCTCTAATAAGTAGTAACTGAGCAATATAGATAAGATTCCACAATATTTATCAAAAAAAAAAATAGGATTCTGCAATGAGGAAAGCTTTTAATCTTACATTTCCAGAATGGGTGTCAAAGAATCTGAAGAGCAATCTAAGAATGGTTGATTTGCCTGTAATAGAAACAAATATGCGGATCAGGACTAGTACAAAGTAGCATAAACAATAAGCAAACTGACGTAATCCTAGGTTCTACACAAACTTCCAATAGACAATGACATCCCACACTTGAATATTCATAGTGCCTCTTAAAAAGGCAGTATCCTACAATCAGCTACAAGGCATCTCATTTATTGGTCGGGATCTGGGGCGCGACCATATTTAGATTGAAAGAATGGTGTTTCCAGACAGCTAACGAAGAGAAAAGGAAAAACAAGAAAAACCTCTTCAGTTGTTTGCAGCAGAAGTCCTGCACCATATTGTCATCTGGTCAAACTTCAACAAGTATACAACACATGCAATTCAATCAAGAGGGGGCATATCATAAAAAACTTATTGGAGCATCTATGGCTATCCAACTTCAAAATTTATCCCTCATTTATGCAGAGGCTTCGACAACTAGCCTAACCTATGCCACAGATTGGTTCCTTTAAGTGCTGCCATCCTAACATCTTTAGTACTCGGAGTCTCGGATAAGCATTTTTCTCACGCCTGTTAGATTAGCTAACTAAAATGATTTGCTTTTGCTTAATATGCAGCATAATCAAGCCTAAATGGAACAGTCGCTAGATTACAGAGCAATTACATTCAAAGTAAATAGATAAATTAAGACTGAAAAGTTAGAACAGAATAAGGAACAACGACTGAAACCATACCACTGCCACTTGTTCCTACAATAGCTACACTTTTTCCAGCTGGGACAATGAAAGAAATCCCGTCTAGAATCTTCCTTTCTGTCAAATAACTATGAAAAATGGAAAGAACGAGCATCAGCTAGCATATTCACTAGTCCATTAAGTGGCACAGTAGAGAAAGCAAGCAACATGTCTACTTTAAACAATTATATATCATGATGAGTTGCAAAATTCAAACGAAGAGCAGCAGCTGTGCATCAACCTAACAACAAAAACTGCAGAACCTAAAGTGATTTGGAAAGAACCTACTTACAAAGTACTCGTAAAGCATTAAGTATGTCAGAATAGCATTGCTAGCTAGAAAGACTTGTAAACGAACATATATGTGCTCTTCTTTAGGATCAAAATGTGACAAGAGAAATTAAAAAGCTCAAAAGCCCTGACATCATAGAGTGTGCTTATATGAGCAGAAACAGCATGATCAATGACACTATGAGATAGAAAAATTGGTCAATTGTTTGATGCACTTAACATCTATGTTTTCACCTGCAATGTTTTTTGGATCAATCAAAGGAATTTCATTACTACCAGCCAAATGGTGTCAAAAGTATGTAAAAGATAAAAATGAGTGGTTCAACCACAGTTAGCTCACAAGTTACCCTAATAATCTACACATAGGGGGGTCTTCTATTTACATCAAATGAACATGAAATAGGAAATCTTGTCATTATCCCTTTCATTATCATAGAACAAGCTTATGTTCTATCATATCACACTGTCCAAATAATTACAGAACAGCTTCATCCAAACAGCACTCCACTCTTCCCTCAATCTGCATAGTCTCCAACTTGTTAATGTCTCTTCAACTGTGCTTGGTAACACCCATGCTAAATTGAACAATGAATATGCAAGATTTCACAAGAATTAAGTAACTTTGCAAAGCCTGAAGGAATGGAGATGGAAGAATAGAAGCATCAACTTGCAATGGTGGAATTTCACAGCAGGTTGTTTACCAGCATCACAGAAGACCGACGGCACATGGATTAGGGAAGTTGGCATTCCGCTTCCTCTCTGGTCGGAGAAGATTTTCATTGAAATAGGAAATCAATGCGGTGGTTGGGTGGCTACTGGGGAATAATCTGAGCTCAAGAATCATCTCAAGTGGGTGAGAATCAAAATTGGGGGAGATGCTGGAATTGTCCTTCGGAAGTATCGATAGAAAGAGATGTGAAAATGTTTCACTTTCCGATATGGGTCGAGCGCAAAGGTCAATTTGAAATGGCAACGCCGGCGACGGAGGGAGTGAAGAACTTGTTGGGTGGAAGCTTTCTTTGAACCCTGGGGTAAAGGCTTTACACAACGAGGAAGAAGAGATTGATACGTTGCAATCTCAGTCTGGACATATGACAAAGCATGTGGAGACAGCTGTTCAGATTTTTTGTGATCAATTTAGAACACATGAATGGGAGGTGGAGGCTACTGTAGATTTTTTAAGAAGTTGGGCCTTGTTAATAGGCCCACTGGCGCCGAATTAAAAATTCGGCTAGACCCAGCAGCCCTAGTGATTTTTAATCACTTAAATGAAATCAGTCTATGAATTATTTAGACTCGTTAACTGTAGAATTGACTGGAAGCAGTTTCAACTCTTACGCTCCAGTGACAAACAGCAGCGCAGACACACGTACAAGCTTAGATTCTCCTGGGGACAAAATCAGTGAAGAAGATCCACCAGAATCCCATGAAGAACAGAACATTATCAGTATATTGATAGCAACAATTGGGGAAAATTCAATACAGGGGGGAAATGTAGAAGAAGACCTGTGTGGGTGTTTGGCTATGATTAAAGACGTAGATTGTGGAGAATAGGTGGTGGAAGATGCGGAGGCAATCCAACAAGAACAAAATATGTTTCTGGACAAAGAAAAGTGTCAACAGTCTGGGTACATCAAAAGATGCTGAAATTGGGGAAAATCTTTGGGGTGGATTTTCGAGGACATGAGTAGGAAGCCTTGGAATTGTTAATTCAAATTGATAGCAGTCGACAGGCCAGGAATATGAGCCTGGAAGCTATCGTCAAAAGACCAACTAAAGGAATTCAAGAGTTCAAGGGTCTAACAAATTTTGATGTCAATTTTAAAAGTGGTGGGAAGAGGAGCAATGGGAAGGGTGGAGCTTGTTCTCAATGAAGGTAAACATAATTTCATGGAATGTAAGTGGGCTAAGTAACAGAGACAAAAGGAGGGTTAGTAGTTTAATTCACAATTGGAAGGCAGATATCATTTGTTTGCAAGAAACAAAATTAGAAGGGGAGGTGAGGGACATTACCAAGAAGATTTGGGAAGGGAGATGGGTGAGATATGTTAGTCTTGATGTTAGTGGAACCCGAGGGGAAATTAAAATCCTTTGGGATAGTAGGATATGGAGAGGGGAAGTTCTGGAGATTGGAGCATATGCTCTTACTTGCAAATTTGTGGCACTTCTACAAGATTTTGAGTGTCACGTAACTGGAGTATATGCACCTAATTGTAGATATGAAAGAAGAGTTGTGTGGGAGGAGTTAGTAGCAGATAGGGGGTTAATGGATGGGCCTTGGCAGTTTGTGGAGACTTCAACATCACAAGGTACCCTTCTGAAAAAGCAAACTGCACAAGGAAAACTGTTGCAATGGAGGAATTCTCAGATTGTATTGAAGATCTGGATTTGTTGGACCCTCCCCTGGAAGGGGGCTCCTACACATGGTTCATGGGAGATAATCATAGAGTTGCCTCAAGAATAGACAAAATTATACAGATTCAGGAATATCAAACATAGCATACATCAAATAATGCTTCTGATCACTGCCCTATCTCCTTGCAGTGTAGTGTTTGGGAGTACAACAAACCTTACTTCAAGTTTGTAAATTGGTGGCTGAACACTAAAGATTTTGTTGACAGAATCAAGGGCTGGTGGATATCTTTTGATTTCTCAGGGGAACCTGACTATATTCTTGCTTGTAAACACAAAGCACTTACAGCAAAATTAAAGGAGTGGAGGAGTAATCAAGGGAATTTGGGCATACAAAAAATTCAAATAGTGAACCATCTTGCTTCTTTTGATGCTATCCAGCAAATTAGAGCTCTTACCGTAGAAGAATCAACACAAAAGGTATCCCTCTCGATGGATATGAACATATTAAGAATGAAGAAGTGGCATGGAGGTAAAGGTCCAGAGCTCTTTGGCTAAAGGAAGGAGATAGAAGCACTAGTTTCTTTCATAAAGTGGCCAATGCACACAAGAGAAACAACAATATCAGTCAAGATACAGGGGAAACAGTGGAAGATCCCACAAGAAATTACTGATTTCTACCAGAAGTTGTACACGGAAACAGAAAACTGGAGACCTTCCTGCAAGTTAATTTACAGTCAAAAAATTCTGAAGAAGAAAAGGAGTTTCTACAAAGGAATTTCGATCATGGATAAAGCACCTGGTCCTGATGGGTTCACAATGGGTTTTTTCATCAAATGCTGGGAAGTTGTGAAACAAGATATCATGGATACTATGCACAATTTCCATACACATGGTATCTTTGAGAAAAGCTACAATGCAACCTACATAGCCTTGATTTCCAAAGAAGAAGAGGCAAAGGAGTTATGAGATTTCAGACCCATAAGTCTGATAGGCAGTGTGTATAAGACTTTATCCAAGGTGCTAACAGAAAGGTTGGAGAAGGTGATTGACAAGTTCGTTGATTTTCAACAAATGGCTTTCAAGGGGAGAAAAATAATGGATGCAGTGTTGATTGTCAATGAAACAGTGGATACCAGATTGAAACAGGGGAAGCCAGGGATCTTATGCAAGCTGCACATTGAGAAAGCATATGACTATGTAAATTGGAAGTTTCTTCTCAAGGTGTAAGAATGTATGGGTTTGGGGGAGAAATGGATCAAATAGATTGGTTATTGTATCTCTACTGTTAAATTATCAGTCTTGATTAATAGAGGACCTGAAGGGTTTTTCTCAACACAGAGAGGTTTAAGAAAAAGTTGTCTCCTTTTCTTTTCATTCTAGTCGTGGAAATTTGAACAACATGATCAAAATGGCCAGCTATTTAGAGTTTAGTAAGGAAGTCACACGTCTTCAATATGCTGATGACACACTAATTTTCTGTGATGCTAAAGAGCACCAGATCAGAGTACTCAGGACAATTTTGGTTTTATTTGAGGGCATTTCAGGGTTGCACATTAATTGGAGGAAGAGTTATTTGTATCCTATTAACTCTGTGCCTAATATGGATCTTTTAACTCAGGTTTTGGGAACATTGCCTACTACATACTTAGGAATGCCCTTGGGAGCCAAATCAAAGTCCAAAGAAATTAGGGGTTCAGTCATTGAGAAGTGAGAAGAAACTGACAAGATGGAAGGCTCAATATTTATCCTTGGGGTGCAGGATTATTCTCATAAACTCAGTAATGCATGCAATACCAGCTTATATGATGTATCTATTTTCCATCCTAGTTGGGGTTATTCAGAGGATTGACAAGATTAGGAGGGATTTCCTATGATAGGTCAACAAGGAGAAAAAGGGATTCCCTCTACTTAAATGGTGCAAAGTGATACATGGAAGAAACATGGTGGTTTAGGAATCAGAAATTCGAAATGGCAGAGCAATGCATTCAAATTGAAATGGGTTTAGAGACATTCTCAGGAATCAGAGCAAAATATGGTGATGGTGAAGATGACAACTGGATGACGAAGGAAGTAAACTTCCCTTATGGAGTGAGTTTATGGAGGTCTAGTAGAGCACTTTGGCCTCTGATGAAGGCCAACACTAATATCAGCGTATTCAATGGTTGTAAAACATCTTTTTTGGGACAAATAGCTAGCAAATTCATGTCTAGAAGATCTTTTCCAAAACATTTATGCCTTAGACCTACATAAAGGGAAAACAGTAGATGGACCATGGTCAGCAAAGGGATGGAACTTTCAGTACGGAAGAAACCTAAATGATTGGGAAGTGGATACACTATGTATAGCAGATCGGAAGAATTTGAAGGCACATAGGGAGGATCTGATAAATTATGGTGGCAAATGGACAGTAAAGGCTTCTTCAAGGTCAGTTCAGCATATAAGCTGCTCAACAAAGATATTCAACAGAAGGCCAACTGGCCATGGAAGATGGAAAGTTAAAATATCATACAAAGTATCTTGTTTCTCCTGTTGATAGCTTAAGAAGTGGTGCTGACACATGACAACCTTAGCAAGAGGAAAATCAATCTTTGTTCCAAGTTTTACTTGTGTGGTGGACAGTCAGCCCTCTCTTCCTAAATGGCATGATCACAGACACGTCATGGAAGATCTTCATAAGCCTCAAAGGCATTGTTTGGACAATGCCAAAGAAGACTATTGAAGCCTTGTTTAGCTGGGAAGAAGCAGAATTGATATACAGAGATAGAGGATTGTCCCAGCTTGTATTTGGTGAAGAATCTGGAAAGAGAGGAATTCCAGATGTTTTGATGATATTTACAATTCAGTTCAGAAGATTAAGGGTTTGTTTGGCCAAGCTTCTGAAAAAGTGTTTCTGTTTCTTAGAAGTAGTTCTGCAGAAACTGTTTCTAGAGAATCTGTTAGGGTGTTTGGCCTATAATTATAGAAGTACTTCTGAGAAACAGAAACAGTTTTCTGTTTGGCCCACATTTATGCAAATTTACTAGAATATTCTTTTTAATAAATTTAAAACTATTTAAAATATTCTTTTCTATCCTATATATTTACAATTTAATAATTTTAAATAAAATTATATTGTACATAAGAAATGTAACGATAATATGATAGTCAATGACTTTTCTTACCCTCACCCCCGCCCCATCCTCAAATTTCTAGTTCATATTTTTTATTACTTTTATCAAAAATGATTGAAAATATGAAACTTTTTCTTACCACCCCTACCCCGTCCACCTACCACATTCTCAAATTTCTATTTTATATTTTTTTTACTTTTATAAACAATTTATAAAAATATGAATTTTTTTATTATCCCCCACCCCACCCCATTGCCCTACCCCATCCTCAAATTTCTATTTCATATTTTTAGTTACTTATATAAAAAACAATATTAAAAAATATGAATTTTTTCTTACCTCCCGCCCTACCCCATTCCCAAATTTCTATTTTATATGGGGATATTATGAGATTAAAAAGAATTTTGTGAAAAGAAAAGGGTAAATGGGTCCAAAAAAATTCATTTAATGGGCAAAAAGGGCTTCTCGAGAAGCACCAAATTGGTGTCTCTGCTTCTCTTCCTTTCTAGAAACACTTTTTGGCTTTTCTAGAAACACTTTTTGGCTTTTTTAAAAAGTGTTCCTACTTCTGGAAAGTACCTGTTTGGCCTAAGAAGTGTTTCTAAGAAACAGAAACACTTCCAGAGGCTTGGCCAAACAGGTACTAAGTTGAATTGCTCTAGACTCTTTTTCTTTTGGTCCTCACTCATATGGACAGTTCTGAGAAAGAAACATGAGAACTTATGAGGGAGCAAAGAATACCTTTGTACAAATTATGGTGAATTTTCTGTTTCTTTTATACTTTCGGAGCACCTACGAGATTCCAGTCAGTATAGATGAATGGATTGTCTTTATAGAGAACTTGATTTTTGTGTAGATTATCTACCACTTGTAACGGCTTATCCCATTATATCGACAATATTATTACATTTTCAAAAGAAGTAGAAGATCTCTGTATCCCTAAGATCCGTCAACAGAAATGAAATTCTCTTCCAATCTACCAGATATAATTTCTTTCCCCTCTTTCTTCCTACAAGAAATCCCTCCACATCTTCTCCTGTCTAACCGAAATAGCTCTAGGCATGCAAAACAGAGACATAAAATTAGTGGAAACATTAGAAAATCTTGACGATCATACTTTCTCTAAAAGCACTTGTTTAATAAAGATGCTACAAGCTAACATCAGATGAATTATATCGTAAATATGATGATTAAGAATAAATCCAATCACAAGTAGCCTCAAATACGCACCCAACGGTGTGGCATAGTGGTCAATGAAGTGGGAGGAGAACCATGAGGTCTCAAGTTTAAATCCCAGCAGAGACAAAAAATACTAGGTGATTTCTTCCCATCTGTCTAAGCCTTTGATCCACTGGAAATAGAGGGAGAAGCCAAGCGTAATCAAGTCCTTAGCAGCCAAAAGCAAACTCGTAGCTCGGTATTGATTCTTTATAACAGCTACCGGAAGTTGCTTAGACTCCGCTCCGTTCCAGTGATGTTTAGCCGCGATAGATACATAGCTCGGGGCCTTCTTGCAGGTCTTATCGTACCACTTGCTCTCAATCCCGTAATGCCCGAGCGAGAGCCAAAACGGGTAAGGCGAGAAGATCTTGATCGAAAGCTCCACTGTTCTGAATAGTGAGAAAGAATGAAATTCGATCAAATCGATCGAGAATCTCATCATCTGTTAGGTGGGCCAACCGACAGAATTACCTGGTACCTGTTGTTGGTGAAGGTAGCAGGTATTTACCGGGACACCCGAGTTTATTAAAAAAAAGGTAGCCTCAAATACAAATTGCAGCAAACGACAAGCAAGAATGCTCAAAGCACCATGCGATAGTATCATTGCAGGGCTAAATTGATGAAACCACTCATAGTTCAACTAGATCACCACTTACCAGCCTAACCCTGATCGGATTAAATTCAGTTTTCTTTAGGGATTATACCTTGTCAGAGTGCATCAGAAATCACCAACCAGAATGTTTGATAATGCATGTCAATCATCACACCAGTATGGTTGCTAATGCATGTCTGCCTATCTAAAAATACATAGAATGTATACAAACTGATGACTGAGTGAAAACATGCGCTTTAAGGAAAACTATAATTATTCTAATACACCATAATTCATTCAGAAAATATTAAAAGAACAGAGAATTTGATATGTACCTGAAGTGAACGTTCTCAAATTGAATGCTACCCCCACTTAACTTGAGAGATTGCGCATCGGCTGCATCTCTGATTTGAGCTCTTTCCTGTGTATGTTTCAGAGATCTGCTCAAAACAATTATATGTATGTGTATATACGTGAACAAGACAGATAGAACATGCATGTAAGGTTTTTTTATATGGTAAAATATACTTCATTAAAGGAGCACCAAAGAGGTATCTAAGAAACACAGGTTACAGCAAAAGCTGTAACAGTTACAGAACCAAAACACTGATGAAATCCACAAATGATCTAAGTTTTCCACTATGTTTCCCTTACCACCAGAAATACAAATTTGAAGACAACAACAACATACCCAGTGTAATCCCACAAGTGGGGTTTGGGGATGGTAAGATGTACACAGACCTACCTTACCTCTACCTTTGGGGGTAGAGAGGTTGTGTCCGATCGACCCTCGGCTCAAAAGGAATGGAAGTCATTGCAGGATTGCCGGAAAAATAGGACAGCAAAAAATAAGATACAAAACAAATGGCGCAACATGGTAACACACACATATAGAATGATCTACGCGATATCAAAATAATACAACTAAGAAAAGAAGAAGAGGAGATGGAAAGGCTAGCTCCTCCCTCACGCACAGCGCGACAAAACTCAAAAACCTACTAACCTTCTATCCTAAACCTCGATTTCCAGATCTTCCTATCTAAGGTCATTTCCTCAGTCAGATATCATGTTTGATCACCTCCTCCCAGTTCTTTTTCGGCCTACCTCTATCTCTCCTAGCTCGTGCGACCGACAATCTCTCACACCTCCTAATTGGCGCATTCTTACACCTCCTCTTCACAAATTTGAAGACATCTACTGTATAAAAAAGCTATATAACTCTATGATTTTCAAAACATCTCTTATTCCTATCCAACCACATGGTCCAAAACATGCACGTAATGTATCAGTTTCACAACAACAACATAATCAGAGTGTAATCCCACAAGTGGGGTCTGGGGAGGTGGGGTGTAGGCAGTCCTTAGCCCTACCTTGTGTGAGGTAGACAGGTTGCTTCCAATAGACCCTTGTCTCAAGAAAAGGGTTTCCAAAAACAGGTTTGACAAATACAAGAGTAAAAATTGTGGTGAAAATATTGTAGAAAGGAAAAGTACTTCAGCAAAAATATTAAAGATAATCCAAGTAAAAGAAACAACAATGATAATAAAATTGAAGAATAAGATAATAAAAAAATAATAATAATGATACTGATAAGTAGAAGAGGGAGCAGACAAGGTGCTCTAAGCTAGAGCCATGCTCTCTCCCAGGAAAGAGAGAAATCACTCGACTCCCTACTACCCTCTACCTTATTCCTCGACCTCCATGCTTTCCTATCTAAAGTCATGTCCTCAGATGTGCCATGTCATGTCTAATACACCTCTACCTCTCCTTAGTTTCTGGTGATCATTCTTTTTATTGCTTATGACATGAATAATGATAGTTCAATTTTGCAAGGACATGCCATGGTGGGTTGAGAAAATATGTTTGTAGCCAAATCACCATTTTTGTATCATCAAGGTTTGTTATCAGTGTGATAAAAACGCTGCACCGGATAAAGAGATATGTGGCTAGATGTTTGGAAACTAAACATTTAATACTTGTAGTCATGGAGCTTTTGGCACCATATTGGTGCACATTAATATAATTTCTTTGATTTATCAAAAAGAACACTGAAAAAAATAACGGAAAATGCAAAAGAAGGGCTTTAGTTTACCGATCCCCGTTGACCACCCATTGCATCCGGAAAAAGCTGAAACTAATCCTAATACACCGCAAGTGGACACATCAAATAATTCACAACATAATGATCTGCTCAGAAAGCGACACCATTTTATCATTTTCATCAGTAGTTGTTCAACTTAATTCAGTTTGGAAGATAAACTTTATTTTATAACAACTATGTGAGGATATTACACTAGGCTTCAAGAGATCATGCGCTTTCAACAATTCCAGCTACTTAAGTTTTTTTTTTTACAAGGTAAGGCTTCCAGCTACTTAAGTTTGAGTAGAATATTTTACGTCAGCAAAGAAAGATACACATGAGAGAGACAGGATGTATCATAGCAAGAGTGGACGAAATAAAGAGAAGATAGTGCTTGCTACCACAGCAAACGAGAATGAAAGAAGTGATTACTCCATAAGAGAGCCAACTTCATCATCAGATCCTATCCTGACTGGGTAAAAATATTATAATACTTGTACGTCCAATTCTTTTAAGCTGCAGAAATAACGCAGCCAGACCCCTATAAACACAATATGAGGTACAATGTCTCATTATGAGCTTAGGAACCAAGATTCCAGAGGCATCATCCGATACCACAAATCTTACGTCTGCAGATTATGTTGCTGCTCCAAAGTTTGATGTCGTTTCACTCTATGTTGCTCTGACTCTTTAAAATCCTTGCCGCACTCGTGTCGACACGACATGGGTATGGATGTGGGATCCACACCTGATTTGGTCAACTCATATTGGGTGCTTTGACAGTTTGACAGCATCTATGACCGAGAAGTATAGATTGATTGGGTAGTTGATTTGATTTTGTATAAAGTATGAGAGTGCTATAGTATTACACGAGATATCTTATAATATAATATTAGGTGTTTATAAAGGGAAAAAAATTATTAGTTTTAGTTTAATAACTTTAATTAATTGAAATATATACTTTATATATGTCCTAATATACATTTATTTCCCAGCACCCATATCAGCCCCGGATCCATACCCCCAAACCTAAAAGTTATGTCCTGAAGAGTCTGACCTCTAGATCCGCACCCGAGTCTGAGCAACATAGACTTGGCTAACTGTTTCCTCTATAATCTTTTACATGGCACAATTTGTATTTAGCAAATGAAACAAAACAGCAATGATATCACGGAAACTAGCTGATACCTCTAGTAACTGAAACATTGATTTCATGTCCACTAGACTTTGGATAGTCTCACGATATACGCTACCAAGGAAATTCAGCGGAAGAGATAACTGGAACAGCAGCCCATTTACCATGACCTATCAAAATAGTAATATTTCTTATTATTGGGCACTGCAGAAAAAATAATCACTCCGCTAAGGTAATTAGAGAAAAAGTTCTACCAAGTCACCAACAGTCATGACGCCACTCATAATCCCATTAGAACATAAAACCATAGCAGCTGAGAGAGCTATGCTGAATATTGCATTTTGCCCAAAGTTTAACATTGCAAGACTGCGTTGTGTCTTTAAGGAAGCGTCTTCATATCCTGGAGACAACAACACAATACCATGATTGTTATTCCTACAAAAGAAAATGGGAGCAACAATGTAACCGCAAAGTTTTGTGTATCATAAGCCAATGTATATATAATAGTTTTTAAGCAACTCGGAGAAAGAACATATTCTTCTGCCTCATCACATTTCAGAGCAAAATGAACACTTACAGTGAACCCATGTTTCTAATTTCCTGATAGGTGAAGCCAATCCCTGTTTTCTTGAAGGGAAGTCATGTAGACATGGTATCACTTCTATGAAACTTAATAAAGTCCAATGATTTCTGTTTTTCTTTATCATGAAACTCTAATCATTATAAAGTTCAACGATTTCTTCGGTACTTTACCTGATATTTACTCTTAAACTACAACAACAAAAACATAGCGTTTGGGGAGGGTATTTACTCTTAAACTAATTGCCAAAAACTGTGTTAAATGTTATCATGGCTGATGCACTGACACCCAACATATACAAAACTTAACACCATAAATAAGATTGCAGAAGAGCTTAATAAATGACAAGAAGAAAGGCATAAGGCAATACAACTTACTCTTTAAAAAGTGATCGTACTTCTCAGCTTCATAGACCTCATTGTTAAAGTACTTAACAGTCTGAAGAAATGAAAATTGCCAACACAATCAAGTGTGTATTGTACATCAGAAAATAGATAAATAAGCTAATGATGGTACATAGAAACACAAGCTTACTTCATAATTGATAAGAGAATCTATTGCCCTTGTGCTTGCATCATTATCAGCTTTATTCATCTCCTTCCTAAACTTAGTTCGCCACTGTAAGACACAAAATGAACAGGAAGCTTTGGACAAAAGATACTTGAAGCTGGACTCAGTAAAAGTTACTGATAAATCAGCTATCCTCTAGCTGCCACTGCCAGTATGACCAATGAATAACTAAAAGAGGGAGAGGGGTATGAAACCCAAAATAAAAGACAAAGTCAAGCCAAAGAATAGATGGGTTTCAGCAAGTAGATAACCTGGGTAATACTCAAGGTGAAGGCGATATATGCAGCCACTGACAGTGAAGTGATCCATGCAAAGGGTGCTCCAAACTTGTATGCAAGTATACCTGATACCATTGATATCTGAAAAGGTTCATGTTAATAAAGTTGGAGCAATACTTAAAAGCAACATGAGTAGTTTAGGTATTTTTTCAATCAAAATGCTGCCTTTGGAGAATGATACCTTCTTGCATTTATTGGAGTATTTGGTTGAAGAGGGATAGGATATGTTTTGATGGGGTCTCAACTCCCATATGCTCTTTAAGGACTAAATGTATTGCTAGTTTATTTAGTTGGTCCAGTTTGACCTCAGTAAATAGTCCAGATCAGTTGCTGGACTTCACTAGCTCTTTAGAGGCTTAGTCAGTTTTTGTATAGAAGCCAGGAATATTTTTTGTAAGCTTCAATGACATATCTTGTAACTACTGCATCTTCTTGATGCTTTTTTCTATAATGAAATGAAAACACTTCATCAAAAAAAAATTATATACCTCTAATATCGTGGGGAAAACATTGAATACCATTGATGAAAGAATAAAATTGATAGCTCGGCTACCACGATCAATGATCCGATTAAGACCACCTGTTTCTCGACTGCAGAATGCAAGAAGAATATAAAAACAACTCTATCACACTCAACAAATCACCTTCTAAATATCACAACTGATGGCATAAAATTTTAACACTGGGATATTTAAAAAAAATATAGACAATCACTGTCATAAGCATCTTTTTGGTGGCATGTGGTAACCATTCACCCGCATCCTTTGCGTCAGGAAACACTAAACCAATACAGAACAAAGACACAAACAGATGAAGCTTGACATAAAATTAAACAGAACTAAGTTCACAGGATAATAAACCAACTGGTATGGCTTACTTAACTAGGTCTTTGAAGGAAAAACACTATTAGACTGATTGGTTTATCCACTCAGACCTCAATCTTAAACAAAGTTTGAATTTTCAAAGATGTGGGCGCTTACTGTAAGTCATTATAAGAGTGAGTTCTTTTAAAGCATAGCCTTCACAATATATTGTTACCAATGCTGGTTGAACGGCAAACTACAATTATCGCAAGATATCTTTGCATACCCTTTTTTTAACTTTTTGGTCTATTTGAAGCTAGAATGTGAGATGGCAACAGCCACAACTTTAGGCCTTCTATTCAATCATTGGCACCATAGATTCTACAATGGAAAGTTAAATTAAAATCTTGTATAAAGTGCAGATGCATTTGCTTTGGTATAATATTCTTGGTAACTGGGTTTCTGCAGCCGCATAAGATACCACACATAAAAAGAACTACATGATTATTTCTACTTTTAAGTTTAAAAGATAAGAGTCCAAGTGTAGACATAAACAGTAGGTGTTAACTTTTTGCAGCATCATAAGTCAGAAATGCGGGGATCTTTCTCCCAGAAACAAGAGAGATGATGTATGATAGCTATCAAATTGTATCACTCACTTATGAGATCCAAAAATTCAGTTGTTCCTTCTATTTAAAGACAAGCCACATGAGAGAATGGGATATTTAAAGGAGAAGGGGAGAGAGAAGAAAGGTGCGGTAAATGCTATTTCTGAGGCAATGCAATAATAAAGGCACATATTTGACTGTTATGCATTAGAATAGAATATTCATAATCATTAGGTTAAGAAGAGTAGCTTTCTTAAGAGGGTGTTTCAAGAAATACCTAAGGTGATATTGCAGGTCGAGTTCGTGCAAGTGAGAAAAAACCTGCATACATTAGGGCTTGTTATGTACAACAACACATTAAAACAGAAGATTAAGTTCAGTAAAAAGATATGAAACAATCAAAACTCATGCAGAGCATAGTTGCAAGTGAAAATGCGAACTATCAACATTAACTGATAGAACGCGAACATAATATTTAGCTCAACATACTAGATGATCACTCATCAAAGGACACCAATTTTCTTTATGTAGTTATACTCTATCTGGAGTTTGTAGAAAGACTAATGGACACATGCAGAATTTCTTTTGAAAGCAGTAGTGTCCAGCAAGCAATGGAGACTTGAAGAGTTCTATTCAACATTATTATCAAAGCTTCACCCTAAATGGAAAGAGTGGCAAATGTGCATAGAGCAAGATTTATTAATTGAATACATCAGCTGCATCTTATAAACTTCTGCTAACTAGTCTGCTACAATTCTTTCATTCTCACCTAGAAGCAAAACAAACTAAGGAGATCAATTTCTCACTTTCAACACTTCAATGGAACCCTTAATTTGAATTTATCTTTTGAAAACTTCGCAATAGTCACCACTACTTCACAAGAAATTAAAACAGAGACGTTCAAACTGTGATCCACTGTTAACAATG
Organism: Przewalskia tangutica; assembly: GCA_029844215.1. NCBI lineage: Eukaryota > Viridiplantae > Streptophyta > Magnoliopsida > Solanales > Solanaceae > Przewalskia > Przewalskia tangutica. The sequence continues at coordinate 132,844,743 of CM056718.1, read as the reverse complement.
AAAATGAATGATAACATGGTCAATGGCGGGCCAGTGGATTGAAGTGTGCTCAGTTATTCTCCTTATTATCTTCCCAAGTCAAGCCAGGACATCCAACTTGAGACGGAGTATTGAACAACACTAAGGGGTATACATGGACTAGTTAAGCCACTGAGACCCTAGACTGCTCAATTCTGAGCTTGCCAGAACATTTGAAAACATAGTAGGAGAAAAGAGGAAATTTCTCGTGGAGTATGAGGAGAGTAATATACACGAAAGGGATGAAAAACCTCCTCCTTTTTCTTTATCTAATAGTACATAAGTAAAAGAGATATGAATCGTCTTAAGTCCATTTTCTCACTTCTGAATGCCCACATTTTTCAATCCATTTTCTCACTTCTAAATGCCCACATTTTATACACATGAAAAAGGTCAGGGGTTAATTTCCCATCTCAATTTATCTTGTGTGTTTAACACAAACATCCAAGATGAATGGTCTCGAACAGACTGTGACATAGACCAATATTCGCCTTTTAATTGAGATCAACAAAGCAGATCTTTTGACAACTCCGTGAGATACTATCGTGATAGTTGTTCATTGACGAGCCCATTGTAGACACAGACAACGAAGCATAAGCACCTTAGTATCTCACACATATGGCCAAACATCAGAGTGTAGGCTCCTTCCAATAAGCACATCATCTATAATTAGTTTGGATTTTAAGGTCAATAATCCCACAAATTTACCCTCCATTCCCTCGGAATTCTATCAAGTTTACGAGACTTACCCAAGAAAATCTAGAAATGATGTGGTTCCTATCAGTGATGACTAATCTAAAGAGACACACAGGAAAATAAGCAGGGAAACAAACTCTGCTCTGTACCTTTCGTGAAACTGACCGAATAGTGCGGAGTGCCACCTTTGAGAAAATTGCAGTTCGCAATTCTGCAACACAAAAGAAAGATAAAGGCATTTAGAAAAAATAAAAAGAGAGCAGAAAAGCAAAGCACTTGCTGATGAAGAAAAGGGAAATAAATATCTGTCTTCCATTTATGCATGAAAATGATATCTGTTAATGAAAGAAAGAATAAAAACAAGTAACTCTGAATCTCAAGACAAGCACAAGCAATTACTTCAGAGGTGTGAAGTACCGTTTAAAGCAGATGCCCCCGATCGTGCAATACCATAGCCAATCAAAACTGCAGCAGGACTTACAAAAAGAGCCAAAGCAGTAGAATTGGCAGTAGTAAACTCCGCAAGAGCATTAGCATTGCCAGATGCTGTTGTCAACCAATCAACAGCAAGCTTAAACAAGAATGGCACTTGAACATTCACAACCTGTTGCATGAAATACACAAAAAAAAGGTCACTGCTTTGTAATAATTAATCAGCAGCAAAAACAAATAACGAATCAAGCACTAGCATAATAGAGTAAATAAAGCAACTAGAAGAGAACAAGTCTCTCACCTTTGCACCAACAAGTAAAGTCAGGGAAGCAATGACCCGAAAGCGGAACTCATAGTTATCCTTCATCCACAAGTATTTCGCCAGAGTGCTTATGATTCTGGCATTAGATATTTGATCACCTTTCTCAGTTTCTTCCTTGTTCGGCACAGGCTTTTTTGAAGATGTTGAAAACATGGCATGCCCATTTGGCATCCCATCCTTTTATTAACCAAAAACACTCAATGAACAACGTTTAAAACTTAAGACATTATAACACATACAACAAAAGCTTACATGGTTTTTGGCAGGGAAATCGGAAACGAATGCCTTGATTGACCTAAACCCAGTAGAAGTGGAATTCCATGGGTATCTTGAAAGATGTCTTGTACTTTGATTTTGAAGATAAGTTGTGGGTTTTAGTGCTTGTGAAGAAGGGATGTAATTCAAAATCATGGTTTCTGCTTTCTGGAACAAGAAACCCCCAGCCCTAAAACACCTCGAATAAATACTGCCTTGCATTTTTGGATCAGTAGATAAGAACTATAAAAGTCGCCGCCGTCACGACACGGCCGAGATAGAGTTTATTTGATGTCTCAATTGACCATTTTTTCCAACAACCTCCGAATAATTTTTAAAATATTAGCAATCATATATTTATTTAGGTGTTTGGTCTACTCTAATACTTTTTACTTCAATTTGTTCTACGTACACTTGCTTAATTGTACAAAAATATCGTAGGAATAGTGTTTGACTGGAAAAAAAAAAGTTAATTTTACATGAGCACTTGTATATGTGTGGTGCTGTGACATTTTGTCCAACATATCATTTTCAGCTCTAAATTAAAATCAGAAATGTTGGAACAAATGTCACGACATTCTAATCAACATTCCGAAACGCTTTTACTACTTAAATCGAAGATTTCGTGAGATTTTTACCATGATGGTAAAGTGACTTGGCAATGTGATTAGGAGCTGATTAAAAATGTGGGAAGATCAAGTCCATGTAGTTGCTAAACTTGGGGAACAAGTCCAAGAGTTTGGAGGAACTTGCTCCACATTCTTCTCCAACAAACTCTATCAAGCTATCCATATTTATCTCAACTTCTACAATGATTCATTGAGCATTTCAAGGAAGACTCTCTACTATAAATAGAGAGGCTACATCAAATAATCGATATCCAGAATCAAAATGTAAAAATATCAAGAGAGCTCTCGGAATTTCATCTCAGAAATCTGGATCACAACTGTGTTGCCTGATTTTTTGACGACATTTTGTCCAACATTATAGTTGCTGCCTAGATTCTAGATTAGTTCTTTATTGAAGCAATTATAATAAAATGTTGTCTAATTTTACTTAGTTAGATTTTTCATGCATGTAAGTCATTTGCGACTTCACCATTTTTTTATTCTTTTTGTATTATTTTGTAATATTGTAAAAGAAGGAATATATTCAATTGTATATAAATATATACAATACTTTTAGTCATTGACCATCATAGGTTATATTAATATATAACCTATGTAAATTTAAACATTTGTGTTCTTTATTATTTCCGCTGCATTTTACTCTTCAAAGATTTTTTCTGTTTTTACTGAAGTGTTGTCAATAGTGTCGACGACATTATTGTCGACATTCGCAAACTATTCCAGCATTCGAATTTATTTATTTACAGTTTGTTTTTTATTGTTCCATAGCATAACCCACGGGACCCAACAAGTGGTATCAGAGCCAACACTTGACATAATAAAGTGTTTGGTCCTATTATTCAAAGTTATGAATCCGACTAATTCAAATATTGGTAGACTTCTCATTTTAGATGGTACAAACTATACCTATTGAGGATTCACCTACGTTCTCACATAAAATTAATTGATGTTAGAGCATGGAGATCTATAACCAATTGGTATGTTGTTCTAATGTTGTCGTCGGATGAAAAAGGTGACATTCTAACCTGAATCCAAATGGACGGCAGAAGAAACCAATAATGTTAGCTTAACGAAAAGACCTATAAAGCTATGTTTGGATGAGTTGATCTTTACATGTTCAAACTCATTCAAAACTACCCAACGGTTAAGGATGCATGAGATACTTTACAAATTCATTGTGAATGTAGCTCAAGTGTTCGTCAACAAAGCTACGAATACTCATGAGCAAATATGAACGTTTAAGGATGAAAGAAGCAAATGATATTAAATCTTATTTTGAAAGTTGATTGATATCTCTAATGAATGCCAAGTGCGTGGAGAACTATTAACCAACACTCAACTTATTGAAAAGGCTCTCCTTTCTCTTTCTAAAAAGTTCAATTTAAAGATTTATGTCATTAAAGAAGGTCACTATCTTACTACTATGGACCTTCATACCTTGATGAACATTTTCAAAACCTATGAGATGAACATTGAGAATCAAAGGGAACTATATAAGAGCAAGAATGTGACACTTCAAGTTCAATCCTCGAATAATCAAATCAATGAAGAGGATGTGAATATTGAAGAACTTGGTGAAGGTGTTAATGTTGCCTTACTCACTCGAAAATACAATTCGATGGTGAGAAGTTCAACAATGAGAGAAATCAATCTAAATCTAAACAGCATCAAAACTAAAGCTTCCATCAAAAGCCCACCAAGTTTCTTCCAAGTACTGAAAAAATGAAGACCACTAAGAATAACCAATTTAGATCATAACAAATTTGATTCCAAATAATTAGAGTATGTGCAATGTCATACATGCTCAGATTTGGGGTCATTATGCTAATGAATGTGCTAATACTCTTAAGAAATTTGGTAAGTATTATGGGTCTCACTTAAGAACGGTGAAGAAGAGGAAGGAGGTCAAGAAGACGAATCACAAGCAATGTTTGCCACTGTTTACGAACAGCCCATGTCTGATAATGAAAATGTGTTTGTAATGTTGCCTCAGATGTCACGACATTTCTGGCAACATCTGCAATGACATCTGCATCTCCAACAACATATGGAAGGTACATATTCTTTAACTATCCTGATGTAAATTGCTTTAGTGATTTTATTTCTAATGGTGAGGCTGATAGTATGGATCAAGTTTAATGCAAAGATGATATGATTAATGAATTACAAAACATTTATCAAGCCTTAATCATAGAATCCAAGCAACTTGAGACAAAGGTAAAAAATTTAACTCGTGAGAATGTAGATTTAAAAGGCACAATAATCCGACTAGAGGTTGCACTTACCAAATAGGATACTACATTTGGTAAGATTCGTGCAAAATTGGATTTAGTCAAATCAACCTTCCGTAAGCTCAACTCAGGGACTTCTAAATTAATTGAGATACTCAGTTTTTAGTAAACTTTCGCATGCAGGTATTGGGTACTAAAACTCTCTTAAAACAATATGCTCTAGTTTGTTTGACAAAAATGAGAAAATGTGTTTTATAAAAGATAAAAGATTAAATAATAGGTTCTCATATATGTCAAAGTATATGAAGTTTGTGTGTCATCATTGTAACTCCTCTGGTCATATTCAAACTTCATAATTATGTGTGAAAAATGTTGCCTAAAAGATTGTCCAACACTCGGACAACATTTGAAGTAACATTTCTGAGTTGAAAAGTAAAAAATGTTTTAAAAGAGTTTGAATTCCTAAAATGTTGTATCTTGTAATGTTGCGATAACTGCTTTAAGAACTAACATTTCAGGTTCTTGGTGCTTTGAGAGTAGATGTTCTCGCCACTTGACATGTACAAAGCAGTTTCTACATAACTATGAGTCATTCAACAGAGGTAACGTAACTCACGGAGGTGACAGTAAAATAATTGGAAAAGGAATCTTGAATGTTCCTGGATTTCCAACTTTAAGAAATGTCTTACAGTTGAAGGTTTAATGGCTAATTTGATGAGTATTAATCAATTGTGTAATGTCAATCTTGAGGAAAAAATTAAAGAGAATGCTTGTAAAGTTACGAATGAAGCTAATGAATGTGTCGTGTGAGGTACTAGAACATGTGATAATTGCTATCTTGTTGCAAGACAAGAGACATGCAATAATGTTAAGATGAATGACACAACACTATGACATCAAAAGTTGGGGCATGTCAACTACCGCAATCTGGAAAAATTGGTCTCATATGAAGCAGTTAGAGACTTATCCAACTTCAGTCATAAAGGTAAAATGCAAATTGTCTCCAAGGTAAGCAAACCCGTGTTTTTCATAATGTTGTCCAGAATGACGACAACATTCAAGTATGTCTCATTGTTCTTAATTATTGCACATGGGTCTTATGGGTCCAATTGAGGTAGACAGTTTAGGAGGCATGAGGTATTCCTATGTGAAAGTGGATGATTTTTCTAGATATTCATGGATATATTTCTTGAAAGAAAAATCACAAACTTTTGACATGTTTAAAATTTTACACTCTAGAATTAGGAACTTGTTCTATTCTCCTATTTTTTTTTATTATATCTGACCATGGAAAAGAATTTGAAAACATCTCCTTCATAAAATTTTGTGATAAAAGAAGAATTTTCCATGAGTTTTTTCTGCTCCCAAAATCTCCTAAACATAATGAGTAGCAGAAAGAAAGAATAGAACATTGCAAGAAATGGCTAGAGTTTTGCTTAATACTAAAAATTGTCAAAATATTTTTTTCTGCTTGTCACATCACTAATAGAGTTTGTTTAAGGTCTGTAACAAAGATGACACCCTATGTGTTGTTTTTGGATGTATTTGTTACATTTTAGATGATAGAGATCAATTGGCAAAGTTTGACTCTAAAAGTGACAAAGGAATTTTTGTTGGCTATTCTCAAAATAGTCATGTTTACCGAGTGTACAATCTAAGGACAAAAAACTATACAATAGTCTGTGATTTTTTACGATTTTTCTGATTTTACAGGAAAAACAACTAAAAATAACACTTTAGGTTCAGTGAAAATGTGCAAACTGCTGAAGAATCAGATGTTGACCCAAATGTTACATCTGAACCTGAACCAGAGATCACAGAAGGTGTGATGAGAAGTCAAATGCTAAATTGCTAAATCTAGTTCGAAGGGGCCCTCATCAAGGATTAGGAAGAATCATCAAACATAGGGGGAGTGTTTGAAGAAAGTAGAACAAGAAGCAAAGAACCACTCAATTACAAAAGGTATGTGTGTATGTCTAACATATACCAAGAGGTTAGTCTTTCTTGTTTTATATGTGTCACGACCCGACCGGATGGGCCGTGAACATGGCGCACACTAAGGACAATATGAAATTCGGCAACATAACGCTGCAATAATAACACATGTCGAACAGTGTTCAAGGCGTCGCTTCTACACACTGAATAATCCGCCTCGGCGAGTCACATCTAATCAAATATACAATGGACGCAAGCCGACAAGGCTGCCACTATATACGGGAACACCCCAAAACTTAATACAATAGCACAGCTGAACAAAATATATCTACAATCCTCATATAACCAACCCACACATATACAAACCACAATCGCTTCATGCACTTCTAGAGAAGGATAACAATATATGTGACGACAGGCCCCGCTGTGCCCTAAATATACATAAGTAAACAAAATAGGGTTTTGTACCAAAATGACAAGCTCTGAATCAAAGGAGCTCTTCAACAGCTGAACAAGAATCCTAGACTGGGGAATCACCAAACTGAGCACCTGTACCTGCGGGCATTTAACGCAAAGACTCGAGGAAAGTGGTCGATTTGAAATAATGTATTGGGTATGTAAAACATGTAAGATCAGAAAGAAGATCATAACTGTGCCATGTAAAATAGAGAGTCAACTGTGCCTTATAAAAATGAGAGTCATATCAGTAATCATGAATGCTTAACCATATAATCGTTATATATAAAGAAATAAACAGGCCCTCGGGTGAGGGACGCGGTGAAATATACTGTCCTGGGTATCTGTACCTGCATCATGTGTACATAAACTGCCCGGCCCTATATAAGATATACTGTCCGGCCCATTCTGGGACGCGGTAAAATTATATAAGAAATTTGTGCGCGTATCTGCCCGACCCGGGACGCGGTGAAGTATCATATCTAGATAAACTGCCCGACCCTCTAGTGAGGGGCGCGGTGAAGTGGAATAGTAGCATTTTGCACGAGTAGATATCATGAGCAACCATATGCTATTTAAACCATCATTTGACTCTCAATCAAATCATTAAAAGGAACTTTTTACTAGAAAATCAAAGACACTTCTCATAACTCATATTACTAGGGATTAGACTGTATAGAAATCATGTACGTCCGTCGTACGTTCACTTTGTATAAATTATGACAAAAGAAAGAAAGAATAGTTTCACATATGTTACACCCCGTAGTTTCAGGACACGTGTAAGAGAACGTACGTGAGAAATTTAGACTTTAAAATTGAAACGAAAGAAGGATTTATTTTTCCTAAGGAAAATCATCTGAACCTCGTAAAGGAAAAATGTTTATTAATTGGAATTGAGTTCTCAAATTTGGTGTTTGAGACTTATAGAATTTATTGGAATTATGGAATTTTATTTTCAGATTTGGTCATGTGAGGCCCACCCGGGAAATTTTACGATTTTGTGAGGCCCACAAGGTTTTTGATAATTTGACCAATTATTGAGATTTTGGGGAGATGAAATATTTTGGACCAATAAGAGGGTGACACGTATCACCCCCACATGGGCCCATTGGTGGGCGAATTTGACCAAGGTCAAGTGGCCAAGTTGGACACAAAATATTTGTGGGATGAAATCTTAGCCACACATTTGTGTTAATCCCCACCCTTGGTTACTTTATATATATCCATACTAGTAGCAAGACTTATATTACACTTAGAAAAAAACTCAAGAACTTGTGTGCATATTGAGGGCTCTCGGCCAAGCTCCCCTTTGAACAAAAAAAATTCTTCATTTGTTGTTGATAAATCTCCATACTCAAACCAAAGATCCCTAGTAGTATACTAAGCATAAACAAACCCTTAAACCCCGGAAATACTACGTTTAATCCGTTAGTCGCACCTTGAAACCCTAAGGTGATCTTCAACTTTTGAGTTGAAACTTGAAGAGAAGTTGGGTGTGAGCTTCTAAGGGTCATTTATTGTGGATTGGAACGTGAAGAAGATGAGCTAAAGTTGCTAAGGATCAACTTTTAATCTTGGAATATTTTTGGACTTATTGAGGTAAGAATCTTGGTATTCCAAATGTAATTGAAGATTACATGTATTAGTAGTATATAATTGAACTTGTGATATAAGGAATGAAGATTAATAAGTGTTAGAATATTTGGAGGGTCAAAACTGAGACATGGCATGTTAGCCATTGAAGTTGTTAATCAATTTGGTTGTTAGTTATAATCGTTACATGTTATATAAGAAAGGGAATATGGTTGTTAAAATTGTTATGACGTATATAACATGTTGGAGTAACGACTTGGATTAAAGAATTGAAAAAGGACTATATGTTGTATTGCTGTTTGATTGTGGCCGAGAACACCTAAGTGTGTTGATTAAAAATGGACTAATTAATGGACTAGTTATATATGAATTGTAGGGCAGAATTTTACACGTCCAGCTAGGCGTGTAATCCCCTTTGGTTAGCTGATTGGTTGTGCCTTAAATGTGGCGTGTTGATTATTGATTTCGGGCCTTGAAAAATGTAGAAAAGTACGTAGAAACAGGGGAAGTGCTGCCCAATTTTCCGTAGAATAAGAGACCATATACTTAGTATTATTCTACCTTAGAAAGCTAGAAGTTGATAGACGTATTATGGTCATTATAGGTTGACATTCTACGTGTGACATATTTAAATTAGCGGGTGGATTAATCCGAAGAGGTATGTGAAACTTTTCCTATCTTCTTGAGCATGAATTTTATAAATATGTAGTACGGTTGACGTGCATGTCTTAAATGAAGTCGGTTTCACTTTGGTACCATTGACTTGATTTAAAAAATGTACAAGTTTAGTTGAGTCGGAAAGTTAAACTCACTTGGTTTTAAAGGATAGATGCCTTAGTTCTCGAAAAAATAAAGTTGTTATAATGACTTTATGGAAAGTTAGTTATAACGACTTTTTGGAAAGTTAAAAGAGTGGTTTACTTGAATGATTTAAAAGAGAATGAATGATTTGATCTTGAAAGTATACGATACTTGATTTAAAGAGTATAAGTAACTTGATTTAAATGTATAGGTTACTTGAGTTTGGAAAGTAGAAGTTACTTGATTTCAAAGTCTTGAAATGAATTTCTAAAGGTGTAGTAACTTGATTTGAAAAATAGACATGCTTGATACTACGGGTGTTAGTATCTTGTGGCTTTTATATGAAAATGACTCTTTTTAAAGGAATAGAAGTACGTAGTACTTTGGGGTTAAATTTCCGGATTTTTACATGATAGTGTCTTAAGTTTAATTAATGAGAGCTAAAGATTGCTAACTTGCATATGTTGTTCATGATGGTCATTAGTGCTAGTGTTATATTATTTATTACGGGGACAATCCCCGGATCATTTTGCATTTTGCATTTCCGTGAATTTACTTCCCACGATGCGAGTATAGCGTATATGCTCATTGCGGGTCCGTAGGGCCTATGCGGGTGAAATAGTCCTATGCGAGGCAAATTGCCTCATGCGGGTCCACACGACCTATGCAGGTGAAATAGTCCCAGGAGTAGGATTGCATAATGATGTTACGGGCGGGTGGCCCTAATTTGATCATAAGCAAACTATTTTTAAACAGTAAAGTTTACTTTTATTTACTCCCATTATTAATAAGGCACAGTGTACTGTTAATTTGGTTATCATACATGTCTCCAGCTTTATTTTAGACTATATGATTTCATTACAAGATGCTGGGCCACATACTGTGCATATTTTGATCGACCCCTTTCCTGCGTTAATTCATGCCGCAGGTAGAGGTAAATCTTAGGATCACTGTTCAGCTTTTGGAAAACTCCATTACTCCGGAGGCTTATCTTTTGATACGAATCCCTGTTGTTGTAGATTTATGTACATTCAGGGGTACAACGGGCCCCTGTCCCGTCATAGATAGGGTCCAAACTCTTAGAGGTTTGTAGTCATGTATGTGGGTTAGACTTGTAATAGATGTAGCTTTTTTGTTTATGTATATATATATATATATATATATATATATATATATATATATATATATATATATATATATATATAGTAAAGGTGGCCTTATCGGCTAGTCTGTTCCTTGTTTCACATTGACGCATGTCTATGAGCTTTATTTATATTCCGCTGGTATTCTCTGATGTTTACCTGTAAGGGTGCCCAGGTAGGGCACCAGTATTGGGCCCAGGGTCGGGTCGTGACAAAAGTGCTATCAGAGTAGTTAGTCATCGGAAAGTGTCTACAGACCGTGTCTAGTAGAGTCTTGCTTATCGGTGTGTTGTGCACCACACCTATAACCAGGAGGCTACAGGATACTTAGGATTGATTTCCATTCTTCTCACTCTGAGATCGTGCAGTAGAGCTGTGTTATTAGGTTGATCCATCTCTGACATATTCTTGTGTATCAGTTATGCCTTCACGGAAGGCAACAACAACCCAGAAGGGCAAGTCAGCAGTAGAAGCTGCTAGTAGGACGCAGAGAGTCACTAGGGATCAGGTCCAGACTATGCCTGAGGTTGTGGCCCAGTCGGGGAGTTCGGTTACACTGATAGTACCAGATGTGCTTAGAGCAGTTGTAGCTCCAGAGGTTTCGATAAATGAGCCTCCAGTTCCTCAGCCAGGGGTAGAGGATAAGGACTACGAAGATACACCCAAGCATCGCCGTGATAGTGACAGGCAACACGACATTGAGCCGAGCAACAACCCTGAGCGCATAGCTTTCGAGATTTTCTGGGTTGCAATCCGCCAGCGTTATATGGGTCGAGACCTGAGGATGATCCTCAAGAGTTCATTCGGCAGATGCACTGGACTATGCAGGTGATTAAGGCCTCGGAGGCCGAGTCAGTTGTACTAGCTTCTTACCTGTTACGCGATGTTGCAGTGAACTAGTTTGAGTCGTGGGAACTATCCAGAGGCGAGGGTGCTCTTCCAGCCATTTGGGACGAGTTCACGGAGGCCTTCCTAGATCACTTCTTGCCTCCTGAGATGAGGAGAGCCCGGGTTGATAGGTTTTTGACATTGCGACAGGGTGGCAGGACCATCAGAGAGTATAGCCTAGAGTTCGACTCATTGGCTAGGTATGCGCCCGCTATTGTGGCTGACATGGCTGATAGAGTTCACCGCTACGTGATAGGGCTAGACCGCTACTTGGTTGATGGATGCATGGCAGTGGCTCTTCAGCCAGGTATGGATATTGTCAGGATCCAGGCATACACACAGGGAGTGGAAGACAGACATAGAGGGAGTCAGCCAGACGGAGGCTAGTATAAGAGGGCCAGAACGACAGGTTTTTCGAGTAACTTTAGAGGCGGACAGCCTCGGCAGTAGGCTAGGTTTGCGTCTCACCAAAGACGCAGTGCTCTCCGTGCTTCGCGCATGCTTGATCACCGGATTATTCTGAGCGGTCAAGGCTCCAGGCTTCGTTTCTGCGAATGCGGTACTAGCCAGATGAGGTCACATTTACCTCGGTGTGGTCGATGCGGTAGGTCCCATCCTGGAGAGTGTCGTGTTGCTTCGGGAGCCTGTTTCTCTTGCGGCCAGCAGGGCCATTTGAAGAGGGATTGTCCGACCAGAGGCGACACGAGTAGTATGGCTCACCATGTGGTCCGCCACGGTCATCATCTTCGTGGTTACGCGCCCGAGGCGTGGTGTTCACGCCACGATGCAGGTCGTGGCAGAGGTCCTAGTTCTAGCGGTCCTCCGAACCACATCTATGCCTTAGCCAGTCGACAAGATCAGGAGGCTTCGCCGGATGTCGTCACAGGTATATTATTGATTTCATGCTGTGACGTTTATGTTTTGATAGATCCGGGTTCTACCTTGTCCTATATATCTCTTTTATTGCTGGTAGAATAGGAATAGAACTGGTGTCGATAGAACCTTTTGAGGTAGCTACGCCTGTGGGTGATTCGGTGGTAGCTGAGCGGGTATATAAGAATTGTCCGATGATTATACACAGTCGTCAGACCCTAGCAGACCTGATAGAGTTAGAGATGACAAATTTTGATGTCATTATGGGTATGGACTGGTTGGATTCTTATTATGTCAATGTTGACTGTAGAGACAGATTGGTCCGATTCCAGTTTCCCGGTGAGCCGGTTATTGAGTGGAAAGGGGATACTGCGTCACCGAGGGGTAGGTTTATTTCTTACCTCAAGACTAGGAATATGGTTCAGAAAGGGTATATTTATCATCTTATTCGGGTGTTCGATACGCAGGCCGAGCGCGATTCTTGATCGTTCCGGTGGTTAGAGAATTTCCGAATGTTTTTCCAGATGATCTCTCAGGTATTCCTCCAGAGCGGGAGATAGAGTTCTATATTGATGTTCTGCCAGATACTCGACCTATATCTATTCATCTGTATAGAATGGCACATGCCAAGTTGAAAGAATTGAAGGACCAGCTAAAAGACTTGCTGGAGAAAGACTTTATTAAGCCTAGTACTTCACCTTGGGGAGCGCCGATATTATTTGTGAAAAAGAAGGATGGGACGCTGCGTATGTGTATTGACTACAGGCAGTTGAACAAGGTAACCATCAAGAATAGGTACCCCCTTCCCAGGATTGATGATTTGTTTGATCAATTGCAGGGTGCGAAGTGTTTCTCCAAGATCGACCTGCGATCCAGTTATCATCAGGTACGAGTTAGAGAGGCAGATATCCCGAAGACTGCATTCAGGACCCGGTACGGGCATTATGAGTTCAGGGTGATGTCGTTCGGATTGACTAATGCTCCAGCGGTATTTATGGATTTGATGAACCGGGTGTTCAAGCCATTTCTGGATACGTTTGTTATAGTATTCATTGATGACCTCCTGGTTTACTCTCGCACGGAGCATGAGAATGCGGATCATTTGAGGACGGTACTTAGAGTCCTCCAGAGCCGACAGTTGTATGCCAAGTTCTCTAAGTGTGAGTTATGGTTGACCTCAGTGGCATTCTTAGGGCACATTATCGGGGCCGATGGTATTCGTGTTGATACGACGAATATTGAGGCGGTAAAGACGTGGCCTAGACATACTACACCGACTGAGGTGCGCAACCTTTTGGGCCTTGCGGGTTATTACCGGAGATTTGTGGAAAGTTCGCTTCAATCTCAGCGTCTTTGACTAGGCTGACTCAGAAAGCGGCTAAGTTCCAGTGGACGGATGCTTGTGAGAAGGGCTTCCAGTTATTGAAGGAGAAGTTGACGACGGCTTCAGTTCTTACTCTTCCCAATGGATTAGAGGGTTATGTGGTTTATTGTGATGCTTCAGGTGTCAGACTTGGTTGTGTGTTGATGCAACATAGTAAGGTTATAACTTACGCATCCCGACAAATCAGAAAGCATGAGAGGAACTACCTTACTCATGATTTGGAGTTAGCGACAGTGATACATGCATTTGAAGATTTGGAGGCATTACTTATATGGGGTTCATGTGGATATTTATACAGACCACAAGAGCCTCCAGTATATCTTCGCATTGCAGGAGCCGAACTTGCGGCGCAGAGCGGTGGTTAGAGTTGCTAAGGACTATGATGTTGATATCCTATACCACCCGGAAAGCCAACGTGGTTGCAGATGCTCTTATTCGTAGATCTACGGGTAGTCCGTCGACGTGCGGCCGATAGGGCGGACATGGTTCGTGAGATTCATCAGTTAGCGAGCCTTGGGGTTCGGTTGGTTGATTCCGATGATAGTGGGATTCGGGTTCGAGAGGTTGTCAGGTCTTCCATCATTGAGGAGGTGAAGAGGCGACAATATGAGGATCCGGTTCTGGTATGGTATCGAGATACGGATCTTCGAGAGGAGAAGAGTTCATTTGAGGTAGCACCTGATGGGGTGCTAAGGTACGAGGGTAGATTGTGTGTACCCGATGTTGCAGGACTTCGTCAGCAGGTTCTAGGGGAGGCACACAATGCTCGTTATTCTATTCATCCGGGGTCGACTAAGATGTATCATGACCTCAGATGTGTGTATTGGTGGGACGGCCTAAAAAGGACGAGCGCAGTTCGTTGCTCGTCCGAATCCGCCAGGTCAAGGTCGAGCACCGAGCCCGTGGGTTATTATAGACGATTGAGATTTCGACGTGGAAGTGGGAGGTGATCAACATGGATTTTGTTACAGGGTTACCTCGTGCTCAGAGAAAGTGTGATTTCATATGGGTTATAGTAGACATGCTGACGAAATCAGTCAATTTTCTTCCGGTCAGGACTACTTATTCGGCTGAGGACTACGCTAGACTTTATATCAGGGAGATTGTGAGACTTCACGGGGTTCCTACATCTATTATATCGCATGACGGGCTCGATTTACGCTAACTTCCTGAGGTCTTTCCGAATGGGGGTTAGAGACACAGTGAGTCTCAAGATCGCATTTCACCTCGCATCGACTGACAGGCAGATCGTACTATCCAAACACTTGAGGATATGCTGAGGGCCTGCATTATTGATTTCAGGGGTAGCTGGGAGGATCATTTGCCTCTTGTTGAGTTTGCATATAACAACATCTACCATTCAAGTATTCAGATGGCCCCGTATGAGGCCTTATATGGCAGGAAATGTAGGTCACCGATTGGTTGGTTCGATGTTGGCGAGGTTCAGTTAGTTGGCCCAGACTTGATTCAGCAGGCTGTGGATAAGGTGAAGCTTATCCAGGAGAGGTTATTAGTAGCTCAGAGTCGACAGAAGTCGTATGCAGATAATCGACGTCGACACTTGGAGTTTCAGCTTGACGATTGGATTTGCTTGAAGGTATCACCCACGGGCGTGGCGAGGTTTGTTAAGAAGGGAAACTTAGCCCGAGGTACATCGGGCCATACCAGATTGTTCGTAGAGCAGTAACGCTGTTTACGAGTTAGATCTGCCATCCGATCTGGAAGCAGTACATCCGGTCTTCCATGTTTCTATGTTACAGAAGTGTATCGGAGATCCATCCAGAGTTTTCCCGGTTGATGATGTCCAGGTGGCAGAGGAGTTATCATAAGAGGAGAGTCCTATAGCGATACTTGATTGCTAGGTCAGACGATTACAGACTAAGGACGTGACTTCCGTCAAGGCCTTGTGGCGGAATGATAATAGAGAAGAGATGACTTGGGAAGCAGAGGAGGACATGATGAAGAAGTATCCTCACTTGTTCCCTACACCTACATGTAATTCATTCTCCCTACTTGTCGATTTTGATTGACGTATATGCATAAGTGTTATATTGTGGTCATGTGTGGCATATTTGATTGTGTTGGGTATAGTTAAAGAGGATTGTGCCGATATCTGTTTAAGATTGAACCTGGTAAGAACATTCGGGATGAATGTTTCTAAGGGGGGAGAATGTTACACCCCGTAATTCCAGAACACGTCTAAGAGAACGTACGTGAGAAATTTAGACTTTAAAATTGAAACGAAAGAAAGATTTGTTTTTCCTAAGGAAAATCTTCCGAACCTCGTAAAGGAAAAAAGTTTATTAATTGGAATTGGGTTCTCAAATTTGGTATTTGAGACTTATAGAATTTATTGGAATTATGAAATTTTATTTTCAGATTTGGTCATGTGGGGCCCACCCGAAAAAATTTACGATTTTGTGGGGCCCACAATGTTTTTGATATTTTGATCAATTACTGAGATTTTGGGGAGATGAAATATTTTGGACCAATAGGAGGGTGACACATGTCACCCCCACATGGGCCCATGGTGGGCGAATTTGACCAAAGTCAAGTGGCCAAGTTGGACACAAGATATTTGTGGGATGAAATCTTAGCCACACATTAGTTTTAATCCTCACCCTTGGTTACTTTATATATATCCATACTTGTAGCAAGACTTCTATTACACTTAGAAAAAAATTCAAGAACTTGTGTGCATTGTTACACCCCGTAGTTCCAGGGTATGTATGTGAGGACGTACGTACGAGAATACAATATTAAGTTCGAAAAGGAAGAAAGTTTGTTTTTCCGACGGAAAATATTCCGAATCACGTGAAGGAAAAAAGTTTATTATTGGGAATTGGATTCTCAATTTTGGTATTTGGACTTCTTGAAATATAATAGAATTATGGAATTTTATTTCCAGAATTGGTCACGTGGGGCCCACGGGAAAAATTTACGGTTTTGTGGGGCCCACATTATTTTCGAGATTTTGGCCATTATGGATGTTTTTTGGGAGATGAAAATATTTTGAACGAATAGGCGGGCGACACGTGTCACCCCCATAGGGGCCATGTTGGTCGAAATCTTGTGACAAGCCAAATGTCTCAAGTCTTGTGTTGGACAAGTGGCTTGTGGGACCCACACACACTTGTCCCCAATCTCATCCACACACTTGCTTTGATCCTAGCCCTTGGTTGTCTTATATATACACACCTTGGGTTGAAGACTTCATCAACACTTAGATTAATTTCAAGACAAAATATATTCCCTCCCCACTTGTGTGCTCTCGGCACCCCCTCCCTTTAGGCTTAGAAATTCTTCAATTGTTGTTGATAAATCCAACACTTAAACCAAGTGTCCCTTGTAGTGTTCTAAAGATATCCCAACACAAAAATCCCGGAAATACTACGTTAAGCCAATAGTCGCTAAGTGAAACCCTAAGGTGATCTTCATATTTTGGATGAAATTTTGAAGAGAAGTCATTTAGGAACTTCTAAGGGTTGCTTGGAGTGGATTGAAACGTAAGGAATTGGAGCTAAGATTCCTAAGGATCGACTTTTAATCATTGAAAATTTTTGGGTTTATCAAGGTAATGATCTTTGTCCTTTTATTGTAATTGGAGATTACATGTTGTAGTAGTATATAATTGAGTATATGATATGTGGAAGGAAAATTGGAAAAACTTAGCCCGTAAAAAGTTGTTAAAACATTACCTATTACTTGTTGACAGTTAATAACAAGTTAATATAACTTATATAAAGATTGAAATATAAGTTGGAATATTAAAGAAGTAATGAAACAATTATGGGCATGCTAGCCGAAAACTGGACAGTTTTGATTGAAATAGTTGGCCAAGAACACCAACTAAAGGACTGGACAAATGGACTGTATTTACATTGGACTGTATTTACATTGGACTGTTTTTACATTGGACTGTTTTTACTTTGGACTAATGGACTGTTTTTCTATAATTGTGGGGCAGAATTTTACACGTCCAGTTAGGCGTGTAATCCCCTTTGAGTTGCTGATTTGCTGCGCCTTAAATGTGGCATGTTGGCTATTGATTTTCGGGCCTTGAAAAAGGTGGAATAGTACGTAGAAACAGGGAAAGTGCTGCCCAATTTTCCGTAGAATAAAGGACATTATGCTTAGAAATATTCTACGAAGAAAACTAGAAGTTGATAGACGTGTTATGGTTATTATAGGTTGGCACTCTATGCGCGGCATATTCGACTTGACAAGTGGATTTAGCCGGGGAGGTATGTGATTCTTCATATCCTCTTGAGCATGATTGTTGTGAAATATATAGTACGGTAGACGTACGTGTGTTAAATGAATTTGGTTTCATTTTGATGTCCTTGACTTGACTTCTAAATCTTAAGAGCCTTGAATTATTATAAAAAGTTGTGAATCATTATTTGGAAAGAAATTGATACTTGGTTTTAAAAGAATAAGTTCTCTTGGTTTTCCAAATGATTGTAGTTGTTTTGAATTGCTTGAAAAATAAGTGTTATAATAGCTTTATGGGAAGTTAGTTATAACGACTTGAGGAGGATAAAAGAACGGTTTACTTACTTGATTTTAAAGGCCTTGTAAAGATTTTTTGAAGGTGTAGTAATTTGGTTTGAAAAGAAAACGTATTTTGATACTACGGGTATTAGTATTGTGTGGCTTTTACGTAAAAATGGATCTTTTTGAAAGAATTAAAATATGTAGTACTTTGGGGTTAAAACCCGAATTGTTGGCATAAAATGAAAGTACCTTGAGTTTATAAAATGGTGAATCAGTTTACATGTTAATGAAAGTCTAGAAGTATGGTAACTTGCTTATGCTCGCTTGTGATAGCTTTGTTGTGCAAGTATCATATTCTTCTGCTACCGCGTCTCTCGATGGAGGGCCGATCATTTTGTTATTTACTTGGACATACCGACACTGTTGGGAGGCCCACGGTTATGCTTCCACTATATTGTTTCATGGACATGCCTGCACCATTCCGGGGGCATGCGGCCATGATGCGGGTTCATTTTTCCGGATGATATTATTATTCCATGGACTAGCTCCCCATGAGGTTTAGTGACGCAGGAGGTACCTGGTAGTTGGCTTTCATACTTGCCCCGGTCATTGGCGTGACACGAGGTACACAGTAGTCGCCCTTCAGACTTGCCGGCCATCGGGCGTATCGCAGAGTACTGATTGGCCTTCAGACTTGCCTGGCCGCTTTATGGCGGTTTCGTGATGCAGAGGTATCCGTAGTTAGCTGTGATTTGTCCCGGCCAACTACGTGATGCGAAGCGTACTGTAGTTAGCTTCGACTTGCCCTGGCCACCGTGACACATGCGGCCATGCTTACACCGATGAGAGATTCTGGGGGGCATGCGAACATGCTTTAGATACTCTCCCTGGTCATTTCTCGTGAGCGACAGGCTCTGGTAGGTTGGCTTAAGATACTTGCCCCGGTCATATCTCGTGATACGGTAGGCTCGTACGGTAGATTTGCCCTGGCCACCGTGTGACGACGCAGATCCGTAGTTGGCTTCGATTGCCTTGGCCAGTTTTATGATGCGCAGTGATTCGGTAGTTGTCACGACCACCTCGGCCCGCGATCGATGCCCTACCCAGGCACCTGCTCGTATACATCGAGAATAAGAATGAACATACATGAAACTTATAACATAAATAACGAGAAATTAAACCACGTGTTAGCCGATAAGGCTACCTTCCCGACACATATACATATACATAACAACAAAGAAGTTACATCCCTTTCTTTTTACAAACCGACCCACAAATACGAGACTACTGCACTTAAGAATTATAAATCGCATGACAGGGCCCCGCCATACCCTGAATGTACATAAGTCTACCACATCGTGAAACCGCACTCAAAAGATAAGCCTCCGGTGTGAAGGAGCTTCTTTCCAAAATCGAACAGAGATCCTAAGAGCAAGGATCACCAACTGTACCTATCACTGCGGCATGAACGCAGCTCAAGGGGTCGACAACAAAATTTAGTATGGAAATGTAAATAAAATGCAATAACCAAATCATATATGTATAAAAATGTCCTTTTACTCCCGAAATCAATCATATATTAACCGCTCCTTTCCTCCTTTCAATAAGATTTAATAACATATTCTTACATACATACTTAAGAGTTTAATCCGCTTTTTCACATAACTTACATATCTTACATAACATAATCCGCCCATTTATGGACACTGCATCGATGAATCACGTGACATAACCCCCGCCACGCTGCCTTGCATCGTGGAATCATGTAGCATAATCCGCCCGCCCGCGGCCTTGTAAGATGACGTAACCCTACTATGTGTAGGCTCGGGTAATATGGCGTAATCCGCCTATGGGTAGGCTCGGTGTATCTCATAACGTAATCCGCCTATTTGTAGGCTCCTGTACTCATAACGTAATCCGCCTATTTGTAGGCTCTGTATTCCATAACGTAATCCGCCTATTTGTAGGCTCGGTGTGATTTTCCTTACGTAACATTTTAAACCGCCTTATTACTTCTTCTTAAGTCGCCATAACCTCTTCCCATAAAGTCGTTATAACAACCTTTCATTTTAGAGGACTTAAGACACTTTTATTCTTACAACATTTAGGAAAACGGATCCAAAGATACTACGACATACATACTTAAAAAGAATCGACGCTTAAAACTTCATAATCCTTAAAAGACAATCAAAGTTCTTAGTCTTCAAACTTCATAACATACTTCCTTTAAAGCCCAATTACTTATACAAAAACATATAAAGTTCCATACCTTCCAAAACCAAGTAATTTATTCCTTAAAATCATATAACTTCCACTTTTAAAATCAATCCCTTTTCACATATAAATTCAAGTCATTTTCGAACATAAAATCCACTTACTTACTTTAAACAAATCAAGACACATAGCCTTTAAATCAAATCTCATAACTTCCTAACCGTTTACTAACGCCTCCCATAAGACCTAGTAAGGACTTAGACAATTTAAACATACTCTTAACTTAGATTCAACAATGTAAATACTTCTTAACTTCTAAGAGTAGAAGGAATCTTGAAATACTATCACATGGAGATTTCATACGCAGGATCATGCCAAAGAAAGAAGAGGTTCACATACCTCGCGACGATTGTCGACAAAGAGTAAAATGCTCCAAAGTACTTCAACCTCGAGCTATTCCATTCTTCAAGTAGGATACGCTATACTTAGTTCTTCAACCTAACATGGTCACAATACGTCCATTAACCTCTTACTTCAAACATAGAATATTCTAAGTGCTAAGTCGCCAAATTCTACGTAAAATCTGACAAAGACCTCCTTTGTTTTTACTTACTTTGCCACCTTTTCAAGGCGAAATACAATAACCAAACAACCCCAATTGGCTCACAATAACATGTAAGGTAGTCCAATACAAATGAATAACTAAACAGCCCCAATTGGCTCACAATAATATGAAGGTAGTCCAATACAAATGAATAACTAAACACCCAATCGCTCACAATAATATGTAGGTAGTCCAATACAAATGAATAACAAACTAAAAGTCCAAATTCGACCACCTAGAGTTCAACCATACCAATTCTTATCAAATTTCCATTTCAATCCAAATTGTTAACATAACATGCTATCAAGTCGCATTTGATTAAAACTACCACAATCTTCAAATCCATAACACGCGGCGATTCTAATAACGACTAAATTGAAATCCAACTTAATACGGCTTACATTACATTCGGATTTTCAAGGCTACAATCAATCCACAATCCTTATAAACTTCTACATATCAACTTTATGCTAGCAACACGTAAAGCTAACAACAACAATATAAATATATAATTCAGAACACATTAAAGGACAAGATTATACCTCAACGAATCTTAATCCAATTCCAATCAAGTCGCTTCCTTAGTAGTTTAGAACCTCTCCAAGACACTTCAATCCGCTTGAGACCCTTAGAACAACACCAACAACTTTCCTTCCAACTTCCAATCCAAAACCTAGAAAGCCACTAGGTTTTCACTTTGCGACTAACCCGTAAACTATCTTTTTCCAAGATTTTTCTATTGAGATACACTCACTATACACTTAGGAACCTTGGTTTAAAGTGGGGAGATTATTGGACAACAAATTTTTTTTTTCCCTTTTTTCCTCCTTGAACCCGAGAGCTCCCTATGGGTGTTCTTCAAATTTTTGTGAATTTTGGCTAAGTGTTAGTCAAGTCTTGCACTACTAGTATTATATAGTGCATTGGAGGGTCATGCTACAAACAAATGGGTGGTTTGGATGAAAACTTATAAAATATCAAGACTTTGGACCCTTTGACTTAGTCAACTTTCTCAAGCTTGACTACTAGCAAGACTTGTCTTCCTAACAAGGGTCAAATGACCATTGTGTCCATGCTTCAATTCGTCCAAGACAACATAAGGGGGGGTGACACGTGTCGCCCTCCCATTCGTCACAATATTACGTTTTTCCGACAATTCCATAATTCCGATAATTTTTTTACAAGTCACAAATCTTAACACTTGAGCTCTACGCACTACCTTAAAACATGTCTTGTACATACGGGTGTAAAGAGTTGACTCTCCTACTTGGCCCGCCGCTTTATGACGACGCATGTAAGTCCGTGTTCGGATACACATATTGGTGTTATATTATATCATGGACTGCCGGCAGTGAAGAAGGAATTCCACGGGCACACTTGATATTATGGACATGAGATCTGTGGTTATATTTGAGTAATGATTTTTGAGGGCATGCGTCCCTGACTTGACATGACTGCTTTAATGTGAAATGGTCTTTTAAAAGATGAAATTGATTTTCATTACTCTTATTGTTAACTAAAGCCAGGTATCGTATTTTGGTTATCATACATGTCTCTGCTTTATTATAGACTATTATGATTTCATTACGATTTCGGTTTCACATATTTGGTACATGTTATCGACCTTCCTTCGGGCCGCGTCACGCCGCAGTAGAGGTACACCGATTGTTGATCCTCGCCATAGGATCACGATTCTGCGTTGGGAAGCTCCGCTTTCTCGCAGGCTTCTCTTTTATTATGGTTCCCTGTCAGTGTAGGTACATGTACATTCAGGGGTATGGCGGGGCCCTGTCCCGTCATAGTTGTTATGTCAAACTCTTAGAGGTCTGTAGTCCTGTTGTGAGTTGGTTTGTAAAGGATGTAACTGTTCGGGCTTTTGAGATATATTTATATATACTGAAAGGCGACCTGTCGGTTAGCCTGTTTCTTGTATTACATTATTACCTGTCTATGAGTTTTTATTCCACTGGTTTTTCTCTGATGTATGATCACTAGGGTGCCCGGGGTAAGACACCAATTGCGGGCCCGAGGTCGGATCGTGACAAAAGTGGTATCAGAACAGTTAGTCCTCGGAAAGTGTCTACAGACCGTATCTAGTAGAGTCTTGATTATCGGCGTGTTGTGCACCACACCTATAATCATGAGGCTATAAGATATTTAGGATTGGTTTCCATTCTTCTCACTCTGAGATCGTGCGATAGAGCTGTGTTATAAGTTGGACTCCCTCTGACGTATTCTTATATACCAGTCATGCCTCCACGCAAGGCAACCAGGGACCAGAAGGGCAAGGCAACAGAGAGGGCTTATAGTAGAACACAAAGGGTTTCGAGGGCACAGGCCCAGTCATTACCTGAGATAGTGCTTCAGACGGCGAGTTCTACGACGCCGCCAGCCCCAGCAGAGTTTAGAGCAGCGACATCAGCTACAGAGGCCACGGTACCTGAGCCTCCAGTCCCATGGCCTGGAACAGAGGATATGGGTTACAAGGAGATGACTCAATTACTAGCTAGGATCGTGGCGAGACATGAGGACAGACGGGAGCCGGTGGTTCCGGCAGTACCGGTGGTTCACCCCAAAACCGATAGTTTTAGACTTCGGGACTTCTTGAGTTGTAATCCACCAGAGTTCTATGGATCGAGAACTGAGGATGATCCTCAGGAGTTCATCAGACAGATGCAGCAGATCATGAGAGTGATTAAGGCCTCAGAGGCCGAGTCAGTGGTATTGGGTTCTCATCGGCTGCGTGATATTGCATTCAACTGGTATGATTCATGGGAACTGTCCCGGGAGGAGGATGCGCTTCCAGCTGGTTGGGACGAGTTCTCGTAGGCATTTCTTAACCACTTCTTGCCTCCACAGATGAGGAGAGCCCGGGTGGATAGGTTTATGATGTTGAGACAGGATGGGCGGACGGTTCGGGAGTACAACATAGAGTTTGACTCATTAGCTCGGTATGCCCCCACTCTAGTGGCAGACATGGAGGATAGAGTGCACCGATATGTTACGGGACTTGATGATTATCTAGCAGAGGGTTGTACGGGAGTAGCTCTTCAGCCGGGCATGAACATTGCCCGCATACAGGCTTATGCACAGGGGACTGAGGAACGTAGAAGTCGACGCAATGACCAAGATCAGCATAAGAGGGCCAAGACAACAGAGTCCTTTGGTAACTTTCGAGGCGGGCGGCCTCAGCGGCAGGCTAGTTATGTACCTCCGCCAGTGCGGAGTACTCCTTCACAGTCTTCAGGACATCCGGGGTATTCAGGAGCAGGTCAGGGCTCCAAGGTTTCAGGTTTTCAGGGGAGTAGGGGTGTTAGCCAGATGAGGCCACCCCTACCTCAGTATGGCCGTTGTGGTAAACTCCATTATGGGGAGTGTCGTGCTAATTTGGGAGTTTGTTATACTTGCCGACAGGGCCATTTTGCGAGGGATTATCCGACCAGAGGTAGCACAGATGTTAAGACTCAGCCTTCGGGATCGGTTGCTGGTTCATCGCCTTCTATAGCTATGCGCCCTGTAGGGCAGGATTATGATTAGAGCGACAAAGGGAAAGTGAAGCAATAGTTATAGGTATATCTTTAACTCTTTAGAGACTAGTATGCGTTGATAAGATGGTTATGTGTTAAAGTGTTATGTACGGGTAGTATTGTGTAAATTGTGATTTAGAAAACCTGGTTAGTAGAAAAGGTAAGTTTTGGGACATGGAAATTGTGAGCCTTAGAATATTGATAACCGTTGAGACCTTAGATGCAAGGCCGTCTTGAGTAAAAAGATTTTACGGTTAATCTTGGTCGAGGTACATAGTATACGTGGGGTATATTAGTGTGATAATTCCATGGGTTGTGTGGAATGAAAGTGGGTAGTTTAGCTAAGAAGACCACTAGGCTTTCATGACTTAAATAGTGAGATTTGTTCCGGACAAGGAATGAGAATTTAGTGCGATAAATGGGTCGGGTTGAGGACCAATCGCGGGTCAACCCGCAACCCAGAATGAAGTGGTCGGGCTGAGGTGATCCATTTGGGTGATAGGGTCGCGAAGTGCGCAAGCCTAAGTCCAGTTATCGTTATCTTGGTTCGTGGACGCGTTCCCACCGTAACCAGTCGGAAGGCCGATGATGGCCTTAAAGGAAATTGAAGCTAGTATAATGACCAATTTTGAAAGTGGTGACTCCAAGGTTTTGAAAACTGAAGCGATGACTGAAATGTGGTGCGTATACTAGAAAGAGTTCGGGTGTACGAGAAGGGTACGACGTGTGAGAAAAGAAGCGAACATGTGTTAAAAGAATGAGAGTGATTATTTTTATGTGAAGTGAAGGTACGAAGAGAGTATCCTTTAGACCAGGAGTGAGAGCTAATAGTGATGTTACACTTTAGAGGTGATTCCTCGTTGGCTTGGATTTAAGTATTGCGCGTGTGTTATATTATGGCCATAGGTGGCATAATTGGTTTTGTGAGTATAGTAGTGAGGACTATACCGACGCATGTGTTATTGGAGACTTAGAAGGAACATTCGAGACGAATGTTTCTAAGGGGGGAAGAATGTTACACCCCGTAGTTCCAGGGTATGTATGTGAGGACATACGTACGAGAATACAACATTAAGTTCGAAAAGGAAGAAAAATTTGTTTTTCCGACGGAAAATATTCTGAATCACGTGAAGGAAAAATGTTTATTATTGGGAATTGGATTCTCAATTTGGGTATTTGGACTTCTTGGAATATAATAGAATTATGGAATTTTATTTCCAGAATTGGTCACGTGGGGCCCACGGGAAAAATTTACGGTTTTATGGGGCCCACATTATTTTCGAGATTTTGGCCATTATGGATATTTTTGGGAGATGAAAATATTTTGGACGAATAGGAGGGCGACACGTGTCACCCCATAGGGGCCATGTTGGCCGAAACCTTCTGACAAGTGGCAAGACAAGTGTCTCAAGTCTTGTGTTGGACAAGTGGCTTGTGGGACCCACACACACTTGTCCCCAATCTCATCCACACACTTGCTTTGATCCTAGCCCTTGGTTGTCTTATATATACACACCTTGGGTTGAAGACTTCATAAACACTTAGATTAATTTCAAGACAAAATATACTCCCTCCCCACTTGTGTGCTCTCAGCACCCCCTCCCTTTAGGCTTAGAAATTCTTCAATTGTTGTTGATAAATCCAACACTTAAACCAAGTGTCCCTTGTTCACTCTCTTTGTTAATAAGGCACAAGTGTACTGTTAATTTGGTTATAACTCTTATTGAAAATGGGAAAAGATAATAATGTGCGATTAAGTTCATGGGTTGTAATGGCACGGTAGGATCTGGTATTTACTTTTTATACTTGCCCCTGTCATTCTTTTGTACAGTTATGATTTGTTTACTGTACCTTATTTCCGTTTCATACTCGGTACATGTTATCGACTTCTTCGGGCGGCGTTAAATGTCCGCAGGTGTTAGGTACACATGTTGGTGATCCTTGCTCTTAGGATCTCTGTTCAGTTTTTGGGATAAAGCTCCATTTACTCCGGAGGCTTATCTTTTGGTACGGATCCCTGTTGTTGTAGATTATGTACATTCAGGGGTATGACGTGGCCCTGTCCCATCACAGTTGTTATGTCAAATTTTTAGAGGTCTGTAGTCATATCTTGCGGGTCGGTTTTTTTAAAAAAAAGGATGTAACTGTTTTTGGCTTGGTATATATATATATATATATATATATATATATATATATATATATATATATATATATGTCCAGGGAGGTCGCCTTATCGGCTAGCCTGTTGTTTATTTCCTATAAATATACGTTATGAGTTTCATGTATGTTCCGCTGATTTTCTCTGATGTATACATGTAGGGTGCCCATGTAGGGCACCAGTCGCGACACCGGGGTTCGAGTCGTCACAAGTACGTAGTACTTTGGGGTTAAATTCTCGAATTTTTACATGATAGTGTCTTAAGTTTAATTAATAAGAGTTAAAGATTGCTAACTTGCAAGTTCACGATGGCCGTTATCGCTAGTGTTATATTATTTATTACGGGGTCAATCCCCGGATCATTTTGCATTTTGCATTTCCGTGGATTTGCTCCCCACGATGCGAGTATTGCGTATATGCTCATTGCGGGTCCGTATGGCCTATGCGGGTGAAATAGTCCTATGCGAGGCAAATTGCCTCATGCGGGTCCACACGACCTATGCGGGTGAAATAGTCCCACGAGTAGGATTGCATAATGATGCTACGGGCGGGTGACCCTAATTTGATCATAAGCTTCCTATTTTTAAACGGTAAAGTCTACTCTTATTTACTCTCATTATTAATAAGGCACAGTGTACTGTTAATTTGGTTATCATACATGTCTCCAGCTTTATTTTAGACTATATGATTACATTACAGTACTTTCAGTTTCACATACCTGATACATATTTTGTACTGACCCTCTTTCCTCGGGGGGCTGCGTTCATGCCGCAGGTAGAGGTAAATCTTAGGATCACTGTTCATATTTTGGGAAGCTCCATTACTCCGGAGGCTTATCTTTTGGTACGGATCCCTGTTGTTGTAGATTTATGTACATTCAGGGGTATGGAGGAGCCCTGTCCCGTCATAGATAGGGTCCAAACTCTTAGAGGTTTGTAGTCATGTATGTGGGTTGGACTTGTAATAGATGTAGCTCTTTTGTTTATGTATATATATATATATATATATACAGAAAGGTGGCCTTATTGGCTAGCCTGTTCCTTGTTTCACATTGACGCATGTCTATGAGCTTTATTTATATTCCGTTGATATTCTCTGATGTTTACCTGTAAGGGTGCCCTAGGGCACCAGTCGCGGGCCCGGGGTCGGGTCGTGACAACATACCTTTTAGTCGAACTAGCCAACTCAATATTAGAATATGTCTCGTCTAGTACTTCAACCTATAATAACGGTAACACGTTCGTCAATTCTATGATTACTAGCATACTTTATATCGAATAACGATTCTCTATTCTATAAAAATTCGGGCAACACTTCCCCTAATCATGTGCACATCTCACATCTTACAAACCAAGCCAATAATATCAAATAACAATCACGAATCAAGGGTATACTAAAATAGTTCCATATACTCTTTTCTTAACTTCTTACCATCAAATCTACTTTTCAACACCTTCATATAATCAATTATAACTTAAAATATCAAGATTTTCTTCAATTCCATCATGCAATTAGTGACAACAATGACAACAACAACAATCGAATCCAACGGACACAAAAACAGTCCCACAAATCGATAACAACGGTAACCAAAACAGTCACATGCATTTTCTAATTTCCAATTTCTCTTAACACCAGTTCATCTCTTAACTACAACACCATTTAACTTCCATTATTCTTTAAGAGGAAGAAGAAATCTTACCTTGATTCCAAGTTTGATGACTCGAAATTGAACTTCAAATGAAAACTTTAATCAATATTTCTTCACTTGTATTCCAGTACTACTACTGCCTCTGTATGCATTTTTTTTTGTCTTCTCTAATCAAAACTAAAAAAAATGTATTACCTGGACAGAAAGTCATGGGTTTTTCAATTAGAAGTAAAGTGTATTGTTTAGGACTGAACGAAATGATATGCTGCCTGATCGTACTTTTTTTTTTATTGACGAATGAATCCGCAGCCGCTGCTCTTTCGAGTGCGCACAGGGTAAACCCCGGACTGACGCAATAGCCTGCAAACCACGTCAGCCAGTTAAACCACACTTGACAAGTCAGGTGTGACAGACTCCCCAAGAGGCGAAGGCAGGTCAGGCGTTACCCTGGGGTTTCGAACTTGTGACCAAGCTCTCCCACACCACCCAATGAAAATACCTCTGCCTTCAAGATCAACTGGTCTAAGGCTTCGAATTGCCTGATCGTACTATTGCTATTAAATGAAATGGTTGAAGGTTCACTGGACGTTTGTGTTGGTGTATTGAAATAAATTTCTCACACAAGAATAGGCTTACTTAAATGGAATGCATCTCACCGCTATTAAATGCTCCTAATGATGCATCATTATTTTGTCTCCCACCCAATATTTACTTGGCGGTGGGACACGACATATTAACGCCACATAACCAATTTTTCTTGCCTAACCATTTCGGATTGTCAATTTGAAGGCTACAGTGCGAATCCCATTAACATTGTCCCATATTGATTAATTAATCTCACGATTAATTAATCACACACATAATTAATTTTTGATTCAAAATCACTTAAATCTTAATAATTTATAAAACTTTCATATTCAATGTCATAATTTCCTAATATGACACTAGTCCATAGCCTCCTTATACACACATCAAATTTATATCTGATCCCCGTCGTCACACCTATTGCGTCCAAAATTATTCCGGGATCACATCCTTATACATACTAATCTCGTTATTTAGTATGTAAAAATATACTTTACTTTCAACACTTGAATCTTATCTTCTTAATTACGTTCTCTAATTATCGCCTTAAACTTACGAGGTGTAATAATATGTGCTCTAGAACCTATGTTTAGTGTGTTTGTGTGTGTGCTCGATTCCAAGCCTATCCCAAAATCTCCCACTTAAATATTGTAAAACGTGTCATTAGATATGTTGTCGGCACATGTGAGTTGAGAATTTGGTATTCCAAAGACACTAATCTTAATTTAATAGGATATAATGTCACATATTAGGCTGATGATGTGGATGATAGAAAGAGTATGAATGGAGAATATTTTTATCTTGACAATAATCTTGTTTCTTGATATAGTAGTAAACAAAAATGTGTCTCACTTTCAACTGCTGAATCTAAATATGTAGCAGCTGGAAGTTGTTGTTCTCAATGAATATGGCTAAGACACGTATTAAACGACTATGATTTTACTAGCAACATTTTAGTTTTGTACTATGATTAGACATCATTTTTAAGAGATTTGATTAAAACAATAGCTAATTCAAATTGAACATGTTGATACTCTTCATCAACTAGCTGATACTTTTATAAAAGTTTTGAAGCATGAGAGATTTTCTAGTTTGAAGAAATCTCATGGTCTTTGTAATATTTAAAAGGCATTTTTTGTGAATGTCGGCTGGAATGTCTCTAACATTTCGGATGACATTTACATGTGTAATATCATGTTCTGATTTTAGTTACTGGATAATGGCATAATTTTTGTTCACACAAGTACGATCCTCAATAAGAACATGATTCGAAAGTGATATCGTTTTCTGCGATGATATTAGATATCATAAAAGGGAGTATCAAAATAAGGCGAAGCCTGTACTAATCTTTGGCAACTGTGCAAAATGGGTCATGCCCTTGAAACGATACCGTTCCTATTCTATAGGAGTATCGAGTGCTATAAAAGAATTGTGAGAATGCTAAATAAGTATTCTTATTTTTGGCACAAAAATCTGTGTATGTGTTTTATGATTAGACCAAAGACACAGTGGAGAAATGTTACATTGGTCCAGAGGTTAAACTCATAAAAATACATATAAAACGTGTTTTGATTTGTTGTCAAAACGAAAAGTTCTTGCAGGATCATAATACTTGTGTTGTCCAAAATGTTGCCAACATTGCTGTTGACATTTCCAGATAATGATATTTGTTGGGATGTTGATCTTAATTGATTTCAGAAAAAATCAGATTTTTCTCCCTATTTTTATGTCTTGTTTTAATAGGAATTTCGAACTTTAAAATGATAAGATTAATTGAATTCCTACCGTGATGTTTATCTTTTTCCCAATATTTTAGTGGAAGTTATTGTGTAAAATTGAAACACCTAAAACTAAGGGATTTTTGTTGCTTAAAAAGATTTGTCATGTATATAGATATTCCTCTCATTTGTTATTTTTTTTATCATTTCTGATTTTCCCTATATAAAAAAAATATTTTTTAAAAAAAGGAAATCACATCACACATCGGGCATAATCCTACCTACCCGATGGAATTATCATCATTCCAAACTCCATTCTCAATTTCTCAAAACCCTTTCCATAATGGAAACCTCTCTAATGTCAACACCAATATCAGCCAACACACCGACTAACTTTCCTATGATACTAGCCCTTCCAATGAATACTGAATCTTCTGAGCATATTGAACCACAACAACCTACTGATTTCCTTCTTCACCATCCACAGAGGACTTGTCTAAAGCTATCGTATTCAAAGGTTTAGATGAACCTTTAGACATTAGCTACCCATGTGATGACAATAATCCAATAGATGTTGATGAAACATCTGATATTTCAGCATTGAGTAAGAGACCAAGATCCTCCACCTTCCCTACTTGTCGATCAAGTAGAATGTTTGAGAGAACAGTTCGTGAAGAGACGAACAACAAAAGGTCCATATGTGATACTTCTATACATGCTTGCTCGAGTAGTGACAGTGACGACACAAACTTGGTGTTCTCAACTGAAGAGAGTGAAGAAGAACCAAATGTTGCTATATTGCAAATGTTCTCAAGAAAGTGAGGAAATTACTGATGAAACTCCAGTGAAGCAATTCTTCCCAAAGGGAATTTCCAGATATGTCAATCGAGTGTTGCTCCAAATGTTGTCACTGATGCCACAACATCTCAGGCAACATTTCAGCCAACATCAGAAGAGACACAAACTCCAACATCCTCCAGCAAAATCGAATCAGAATCAAACCTTGAGGTATGTATCTACTCAGACAAATTCTATTCTAAAACTAATTCTCATAATTAGGACTGGTACAAGAATAGAGTTATTAGATCTGAAAAAAATATAAGACTTTGTCTTTTGTTTAGAATATGGGTTGGTAGAGTTTTTAAAAAAACAGCTCTTAGGATCTGTTACTGAGAAAAGACCATATATTGATAAAATAGTCAGGTTGTTTTATGCTAATTTGAGTTCTGCTATAGAGGATATCGGCTCAAAGAAATTTGGGAAGGTATGTCTCTTTAACAGAGTATATGTTTTCACACCTGATGTTATAAACTAATGTATGAGATTAAATGTTGAGGAGAATGTTAGAGAAGCTAACCCTACAGTGGACAATAGAGATGAAGTAATTGAGTAACTCACATGAGGTATAATGCATAAGTGGATATCTAGATGTCCAGCCTCTAAATTAACAGCCATGTTTGCCACCCTTCACAAATTGCTGCTATACACAATTGACTTCCCTCAATGAATGAGTCAA
This sequence comes from Przewalskia tangutica, assembly GCA_029844215.1. NCBI lineage: Eukaryota > Viridiplantae > Streptophyta > Magnoliopsida > Solanales > Solanaceae > Przewalskia > Przewalskia tangutica. Next base: position 132,812,618 of record CM056718.1, on the reverse strand, counting down.
TTGTAACTACAGAATAAGCCACCCTGCTGAATAAAATTGAGAAAGGTTTGAGAGTTGATATGGGCAAAATAATCTTCCATCAAGTTGTCAACTTGGCACAAAAAAAATCAACCTCAATCCTTCATCATTCCTCTTTGATATACAAAGTTTAAACTACCCAAAGTCTTAAGCCTAAGAGAGAGGACACACTAGGGAAAGCTCCTGAACTGTATACAATAACAAAACAGTTTTGAAGAGTAGAGACAGAGTCATTGATCTACCCTGGAAAATTAAAAGAAATAGTACAGATGTTGATAGGAAATTAGGAATGTCACCAACATTCTTGACAACACTGGTCCAAGACAGTCTCCAGTGTCTACTGAATGGCTTGTGAATTAAATTGCAAAAATCAACCAATAAATATATGAGGTTGATAATGTGAGGAATACTCTAATTCAAGCCAGATACCAGTTCATGTTGATGCTTTCTTCACAAAAAAGGGAGAAAATGATAATGTACTGTTAAAGATGATGATGTTGCTGAGCTGAAGTCGATGAAACAGAAAATGAGTGATGATGCTGTTGAAGTCGATGATGATGCTTCTGAGCTGAAGTCAATGAAGCAGAAAATGAGTGATGATGCTGCTGAAGTCGATGAAGCAGAGAGAAGTGCTAAAATGATGATGCTGCTGAAGTCGATGAAACAGAGAGAAGTGTTAATGCAAGGGGAGATGATGAAGCAGATGAAGCTCTAATGAAGGGGAAGCAGAGGAAGAAGACTAGATGATATTGTTCTGTACAGAGAATGAGTTATGCATGTGCAGAGAATGAATTATGCAAGAGTATAGAACTGCTGGAAGCTGCTGCTGCTGTATGATGAGCTATGAAGCTGATGCTACTAGTTGGTGATGCTGTATGATGAGTTATGAAGCTGATGTTACTGGTTGGTATTGAGAATATGGTTTGAATATTTTGGATGATGTGTTAATATGCTAAGTTAATTTCTTCTAATCCTTTATGATGTGTATATCTATATTGTGCTAACATTGTGTGTAATCTTATATAGTAGTATATATTAGTGTACATTTGTTTTTTGTATGCCTTCACAGGTTAAGGGGGAGCATTATTGTAATCATAGATGTTGAGACAACATCTATGACATTGCCGTAAGTCACTTGCACTAAATATATTAGGTTTTGTGAAGAAAGACAAAAAATGGGAGAATATTAATGTTGGGTTTGATGTTGTGACATTTTGCCCAACATATCATTTTCAGCTCTAAGTTAAAATCAGAAATGTTGGAACAAATGTCATGACATTCGGACCAACATTCTGTAATACAGTTTTACCTTACTTCACATAACTGAAGATTTCGTGGGATTTTTACCACGATGGTAAAGTGACTTGGCAAGGTGATTAGGAGCTGATTAAAAATACGGGAAGACAAAGTCCAAGTAGTTGCTAAACTTGGAGAACAAGTCCAAGATGTTGGAGGAACTTGCTCCACATTCTTCTCCAACAAACCTTATCAAGCTGCCCACTTTATCTCAACTTCTACAATGATTCATTGAGCATTTCAAGAAAGGCACTCTGCTATAAATAGAGAGACTACATCAAGAAATCGATATCCAGAATCAAAATGTAAAAATACCAAGAGAGCTCTCGGAATTTCACCTCAAAAATCTGGATCACAACTGTATTGCATGAGTTTTTGACGACATTCTGTCCAACATTATAGTTGCTGCCTAAATTCTAGATTAGTTCTTTATTGAAGCAATTATAATGAGATGTTGTCTATTTCTACTTAGATTTTCATGCATGTAAGTCATCTGCGACTTCACAATTTTTTTATTCCTTTTGTATTATTTTGTAATATTGTAAAAGAAGGAATATATTCAATTGTATATAAATATATACAATACTTTTGATCATTGACCATCATAGGTTATATTAATATATAACATATGTAAATTTAAACTTTTGTGTTCTTTATTATTTTCGCTGCATTTTACTCTTCAAAGGTTTTTTTCTGTTTTTACTGAAGTGTTGTCACTAGTGTCGACAACATTATCGCCGACATTCGCAAACTATTCTAGCATTCGAATTTATTTATTTACAGTTTGTTTTTTTATTGTTCCATAACATAACCCCGGGACCCAACACATGTATATTTCATGCTGCTTATAGCAAATTTTGTGTTTGATGCTGCTTATAACAAATTTTGTGTTTGATAATTAACCAATTATTGGAAATTTATCACCCACATTTTACTCATTTTACGAGAGCACAAAAAGTTATATCGTTATACTATTCATATTTTAGTAATTACATAGGCATCGGACTCGACAATTATTACAGTTCTTATAAATTTTTAGCTCAATGGTCATCTTATTCTACTTATAAGTTATTTCTAAAGAACTCTATTTATATTTGCCCTATTCATAACCCATTGTACAGTATATTAATCAACCTTTTTACCCTTTTAACATAAGTTTCACATTAGAAAAAATATTATTTAATTATTTTTTAATATTTATAACTTTAAAAATTAATTCCATTTGATAATAATGGTGGACAGAAAATTGAATGTACTTCCAATTTAAGTCTTTACATTATTAGAGGGAAAAAACGTCATAATTTCTCTTTGAAATTTTAAATTCATGCTCACCTCCTACCTCTGAATTTTTTTTCTTTTTCGGGTAAATGATAATATTATTACTAAGAAAAAAACTGGGAACTACAATCAAGCATTGAGGGTTCTCAATCCTCAACGTAACATAAAGCAAGAAATGAATGAGGGAAGGGGCGGTCACTCAGAGGTGACGTTACAAGAGGGGATTAAATCATAAAGAACTCTATAGGTTGTTGTTTTGACTTTTGCCACAACCTCATCTGTTGTTGAGTTAGTGCCCGCAAATAGCAATTCATTTCTTGTTCTCCAAATCTCATATACCACTATGCAAAAGGCAAGTAGGATGGCTTTGGATAGAATGCAAGTCCCTCGATGCTCTTTCTTGATCCACTTGAGTGCGCTTTCAATTGATGTCATTTCTCTTCTAATTCCCAACCATTCTTTTATGTGCTTCCAAATCTTGTGAGTGAAGGGACAAGAAAAGAAGAGATGAGCCCTTGTCTCATTGGCACGCTTGCAGAACCCGCAAGTCCTGTCTTCCAAGTTTAGGAAGGAGAGAGTGTCTTTGGTAGCAAGACGCTTCCTACAAGTGAGCCAAACCGTGAATGAGAATTTAGGAGGAATGTAACCTTTCCAAATTTGAGACATCCAAAGCTTATGTTCCCGCGGTGTGCGCAAGACATCGTACACAAGACCCAAATCAAATCTCCCATTGGTGCAACACTTCTCCAAGGCGGTAATTGTGTTTCCTTGATTCTCAAAGATGCTTATGAAAGTGTCACGAATGCAACAAAGCTTCTTGAATAAAGGGGAATCCCTAGTACGGACCTCATAATCCCAAATGGATTGGTCTCTCAAGTAATAGCTATTAATCCATTGAACCCATAGTGTATCCGCCATAGTGTGAGCTTGCCAGATGATCCGGGAGAGTAAGGCGTGATTCCATACTTTGATGTCCATGAGGCCCAAGCCTCCTTCAGATTGAGGCACACAAATTTCATCCCAAGCGAATCTTGGTGGCTTGCCACCCCATAAGAACTGGATGCAAGCAGAGTGAACCTTGTTGAGAAGTGAAGAGCTAATAGGAAGAGCCCGAAACCAAAATCTCTCGACACCCTGAATAACTGATCTGATTAGTTCCAACTTTCCCGCATAGGAGAGTGAGTGGTGTCCCCATTTCTGAATGTAACCCGAGATTTCACTAGTGAAAGGGGCAAACTGATCCACCGAGACAGAAATTGGGGACAAAGGGACCCCTAAGTACCGCACGGGAAAGACTCCTAAAGAGAAGCCAACTCTTGCCAAGATCAAGTCGCGGATTGAACCTTGCACTCCCGCAATGTAGATGGAAGATTTTGACGGGTTAAGTGTAAGGCCAGAAACCGCCTCCAAATCATCAAGACAATCCATAAGAACACCAACCGAAGATAAATCCCCTTTGGCAAAAAGCATAAGATCATCCGCAAAGGCAAGATGAGAGATGCCTAGTCTCTTGCACTTTGGGTGATAAGAAAAGACTTTGTCCGAAGTTTTTAGCTTGAGCAATCTTGAAAGGTATTCAATGCATAGGATAAAGAGCATAGGAGACATAGGATCACCTTGCCTCAAGCCGCGTTTTCCCGCAAAATAGCCGTGCAACTCTCCATTGATTGAAAGAGAGAAAGAGGTTGAACTTACACATTCCATAATCCATCTAACAAATCTGTCCGGAAACTTGAGACCTCTTAGCACTGATTCGAGGAAATTCCAGGAGACCGTGTCAAATGCTTTCCGAAGATCCACCATAAGCATACACCTTGGCGAGACTCTAAATCTATTATAACCTCTCACAAGTTCTTGGGCAATGAAGACATTATCCACCATGTTCCTTTTTTTCACAAAAGCTCCTTGACATTTATCAACAAGTGTAGGAAGAAACCTTGCCATCCGGTTAGCTAGGATCTTTGTTATGATCTTGTAGACCACATTGGTCAATCCAATAGGTCTAAAGTCACTCACCTTGGGGTCCCGATCTGTTTTGGGTAGAAGGGTGAGAATTGTATGGTTCATTTGCTTCAAAAGCACACCGGAAGAGAAGAATTCTTGTATACTCCTTACTACATCATGTCCCACATCCCTCCATCTTTTCTTGAAGAAGGCGGCTGAAAAACCATCCGGGCCAGGTGCTTTGTCATTGCCAATATCGGAGAGAGCATCCCAAACCTCCTTTGGGGAGACATGATGTAAAAGGAATAAGCCATCCTCCTCCCCTAGCTTCGGACCACAATCAAGTACCGCGAGATCAATGTTTGTTGCGGGTCGAGAGGAGCCAAGAAGTCCTTTATAAAACTCAACAAGCATGCCTATTACTTCCCCGAGAGATGTTGTGGTATTACCGTTGTCCTTTACAAGATAAGTAATAGAGTTCTTAACATTGCTCCTCTTGATCAAGCTATGGAAGTATTTGGAGCACCTATCACTTCCAATCAAATGTTTTTGTCTCGCCTTTTGTCTTATGAAGTGTCTCTCGGATTCAAGGAGGTGATTGGATTTAGCTTTTAAGGAGTTGACCTTGGCTTTTAAATCTTCATCAAAGGTATCCTCCATATGCGCATTTATAGCCTCCTTAAATTCCATGTTTGCTGCATTTGCTCTTTGTGCAATACTCCCGAATTCACTAGAGTTCAAATCACGCAATGGCTTCTTTAAAGACTTCAATTTTGTGACCAATGTGAATTGGGCAGATCCAAAAACACGCTGTCTCCAGCATGAAGTTAGGATGTTCTCAAAGGCGGGGTGTGAGAGCCACATGTTCATAAACTTGAAAGGTCTTTTTCCATTACTAGAAGATGCAATTACCGAAGCAATCACGGGGCAATGGTCCGAGACTGGTTCCATAGGCAAAAAGTTGGCTGAGCACTCTAGGTTCAAGTCACTCCAATGTTGATTCATTAACAATCTATCTAGCTTGGACCATATTGAGTCATTCGTCCAAGTGTAGAAGGAACCCGTAGAAAGAGTGTCATCAAGTCCGTGAGCTATTCTGAATTCCCCAAGGTCCCTAAGTGCATAAGGCGTGAGAGGAGGACTACCGGCCTTATCTTGAGGGTAACAATAAGTATTAAAATCTCCAATGATCATCCAAAGCATGACAATACTAGTGCCCAGGTGGGTAAGATGATGCCAAAGTTTCCTTCTTTCCGAAATGCTATAGACCGGATACACAAACGTAGCAAGAAAGGACACTTGAGATATGTTACAACGTGCTTGGACATGAATATGTTGAGAGTCCATTCCAAGCACATCACAACTAACTCTGGAAGGGTCCCATAGTACTAGCATTCTTCCGCCATCAATGAAATCTATGTTGGAGCAAAATTTCCAAGCAAGGAATCTTTGAAAAGTAAAAGAGTCCAGCCGTGTTCGAGTGAATTTAGTTTCTATTAGGCAAACCAATGCCACATCATGTTGTTTTGCAAGCCTACACACAAGAGTTTGTGTGGCTGCACTATCTCTTTGACCGCAAAGACCTCAGACATTCCAACAAAGAATTTTCATTAGGAAACAATAGAGGTTTTAGTAGCACCTCCGCGCTTCGCATTCTTCCCCAAACTGATATTCTTTCTTGAAATAACTTCTTTCCATCCCTCTTCCTTGTTGTTAGAAGTCAAGGCAGGGATCCCAACTAGGCTATGTTCTCCGCGCTCAAAGTTTATGCAACGTTTTGCGTGGATAAACTCGTCCGTAGTACTCTTACAAGTTCCCACATCTAGAAGAGTTTGCGGGTCAGATGGTGTGCTCTTTTCAGCATGCCTTGTCTCATTTATCAGCCTCTCATGATGCGCAAGACCAGTATATGGGTGATGGTTTGAGGACCCCTCTAGTGATACCCGTAAGCACGAAGAGTCAGGATGACCCGCAACCGGAGGGATTCCAAAGTTCAGAGCTTCTCCCACACTTCCGGGAATATATGCGGCAGTGATTGCTCACTATTCTCAATGTCCATCAAGTTATCACTACCCACAGGATGTTGAGGAGGTGGTGGATCAGTGCTAGAAGGACCGGTTTGACCGTGCAGTAGCGATGCAGAGCTAGTAGAAACGCCTCCATTGCTAGGTGGTACCAATGGGTTGTCAGTTTTCCTTGCTTCTTGAGTGTTGGTGTCTTGCATCAGTTTCCTACACTTCAAATGGTTGTGGTCAAAAGAGGCGCAATGATAGCAAAAATCTGGGTAGTTCTCATATTTCACCTTTTGGATGTATCTTCGATTGTCGGGAAGTGTAACACCAAACTCTGTGACCGGCTCTTTACTAACATCAACTTCCACCAAGACTCTTGCATAGTTCATCTTAGACCTCTCCTTAGTAAATTGATCCGTGTATAGAGGTTTCCCCACACGCGAAGCAATCTTACTAAGGCCTGTTGCACTCCAAACCGAGAGGGGGATGTCGTGGAAAGTGACCCATATCGGGATATCCATGAATAATTCATCCGTTAATAATACTCCTTTATCAATGGGTTTTAACATCATAGTTTTGCCAAAGACCATATATGAGCCTCCATTGAGCCATTCGTACGTTCCTCTTCCGTCATGAATTTGAAGATTGTCCATCCTTTGCCATATGGGATGATACGACACTTCACTCCCCACCCCTTAACAATAGAATTCAATGCCTCTCTTCCCGGGAAAGGACCCGTGAAACAGCCTATAAGACAATATCCCCAGGTTTCAATGAAGGGAACTTCATCCGTAGCTTCTAGTTCTGCATCTTCTCCTTGTTGTTCAATGAATTGAAGTTTCATTCCTTTTGCTTCAAGTCTGGAACCCGCAAAGACTCCAGCATAGGTCTTCTTTTGCGGATTGGAACTATTGCGTTGAAAATAGGGTACTTCTCCCTTTGATGCCTCACCGAGTGGATGCGTATGATGAGTTCTAGATTTGTCAGTGGGCATGTTGTCTGCTGTCCTTCCTGGTAGTGTAGAATGAGGGATAGGGTTAGAGGGGGTAGAGCTTGAACCCGCATCTGGAGATAGTATGTGTGTGCCATTTGGAAGAGTTGGGAAAATATCGGGCATTTCGGGTGGGAGTGAAGATTTGGAGAGGGGTGGGGGTGTGCCATCATGAATTCTGGGAAGTATTGAAGAGGTAGAGGAAGAGAGAGGTGGAAAGTTATTAGTGTTTCCAATGTCCAATGAAGAAGTAAATGAAAATGGGCTATTGGGATTCTTTTGTTGAAGTCCGTTTAGTAGGCTGGTTAGAGTGGGGAAGGATTGATTAGTGACTCTAAATGAATTCAAATAATGCTGACTTTTAGAGTGATGTGACTCTTTGGTTCCCGCGGATGAATGTTGCCCATTTAAGGTAATAGGCTCTTTGGCTCCCGCGCTAATTAAGATAGGAGAGTTACAAGGCTCTTTGGGAGTAGATGACCCTTCGGTTTCCTCAACTTGCATTGTACACAGTACCGAATAATCATAGACCCATGGACTCCCTCTTGACCCGCCTTGTCTATTTGACCCGCCGCCTGACCCGGTTTTGACCCGAGAATTCCTTCATGCATTGTTTTGTCGATTGTAGTTCCAGTCCCAGAATTTCTAATTTTTCCGGCTTGCTTGAGCAATTTACCTCTAAGTGATGAGATTGTTTTGCTCCCGTGATTGCCATTATCTTCCGTTGTAGTCCCGGAGTTCACCAATTGCCCCGCGTTAGTATCGCCATTTCTAGGAGAGAATGGAGTGTCTATAGTTGTCCGAACTTCTAAAGTATTGCCGGAAGCTTTGGCGGGAGCATTTTCATTAAGCTTGTGGACAGTGTTAGGAGTTTCCATCGTAGTCTCTTCACCTTCAAACATACTTCTGTCCGAGCTATAAACATATATATTTTTTCCCCAATCATGTATCTTTTGTAGCGTAATATCATCAACCACATGTTCAAGTGGAATACGCATATCAGGCGTGACATGTACTAACACCGTGGGATATGAAATTGCCGGAATTAAGTTTTCTTTAACAATGGTTGGACTTCCACCATTCTTTTTCTTTTTCTTGGATCTAGACTTCGAAGAGCCTCCGGAACCACCGAAATCATTGCTAGAGCAGAGTGAAACGCTTTGTCTTTCTCATGTCATGAACTCTAAGCTTCGATTATTGAAGAATCAATTATGTGTTTAGAAGAAGAGGGAAGAACCGAAAGGAGCAACCAAGGAAAACGTTGAGAGCGTTTTCACTTAGTGAGAGAAACCTCTCCCTCTGAATTATCATTAATACTTCCGTACTTTTTATCAACATCATGCTTTAGATGCCCTTTTAAACATTAGGCATAAAAATTGCAGGATCTATTAATTACTTTAATTTTATTAAAAAAACACTTATGTACTCTTTTTCCCACAGAATATACATCCATAAAAGTAACATGAAAGAAATTAATATATTACATATATGGTTCTACTAAAACTAATAATTAAAATAAGATAAAATCTCAAATGATTTGAATAATAAAAAAGTTTAATCGATTTTAAAGTTCTTAATATTAATAAAAATGATTAAATGACTATTTTATCTAGTGCGAAATTAATTTATTATATAATAAATAGAATATTTGTCTACACCTTCAAAATACATGGAAAAAACAACGTCCTTCGTCGCCTCAAGTTGATGATTAATTATGATCGGCATAACTCTTTTTCCTAAGATCAGGTATACAACATATCATCTCTAATAGTCATGATATATTTATATATTGATTCGGGAAGAAAAAAATATAAAACAATATAACAAAATTGCTAATCAAATACATCGTGAGCCTTCAAAACGACTAGTTGCTGTACTTTGATATATAATAATGCAAAACTAAAAACAATTATATTGACCAAAAAATGTAGTTAATTTATATTCTCAGTTCATCATATTCAGAGTTAAACACAATTTTAAAAAGTATTTATTAATTTATTAGATAGTAAATTTAATTAATCACAATATTATTGCGGTTCCCATAAGTAGGGATGTTAGCGGTTCGGATACACCCGGTAATTACCCGAGAACCGGACCGGTAAACCCGGATCGATACTCGGACCGAAACCTTACTTGTTCCAGGACCGAAACCTTATCGGTCCGGGACCGGTCCGGACCGATAAACTTATCGAACCAGTTCCGATAAGTGGATACCCGGACCGATAACATCACTACCCATAAGGATCTCTCTCCTCCTTCTACTGCCCAAATGTAAACCGCTCCGTTTTCCTTTAATAGCGTAGCTGTTCTTCTGGAAATCCTTTCCCGTAGGTCAAGCCTCCTTTCAATCTCTCTCTCACATTCAAAATAGCCTCCTTAACAGTAGAAGATCTGATTCACGATCGAAGACGGAATAACTCACCGGCTTCGAATTTCCCATCTGAGTTTGGCTCAGAATCGAATTTTAGTATTTGGGCATTCTTCAAAATTCAAAATTTTCAACACGCATATATTGGCCGGCCGAACAAGCTTTTTCGGTGAAGAATCAGATTGTTTTCCGGCAAAGAGCTAAATCATTGTCCGACGATGAACTAGATCTTTTCCGGCGAGAACCAACACATGTGAATTTTTTCCGGCGAACACCAGTACAAGCAGACTTCCGGTGACCCAGTACAAGCAAGGTTCTATCTTTTCTTGCTTTGATATTTGTTGATTACACTGCGACATACTTGCTTACTTGTCATATATTACAGATTCTTGAATTCAATCATACTTGTCTGTTGTTATTGTTGTCTCTTGTCATAATGTTTGCCTTAGTTATAACATGTCACTTGATATTGGGTTCTACAATTTTTGGAGTCCTCCGCCTAATTTTATTTGCTGAATTTGTTAGGTGTTATTGTACTATCTTTATTTTCTTATTATTGCTACTTTGGATGTACATCCTTGCTTGATCGTGTTTTAATATTGTCCATTTTCCATTCGATTCCTGGCTTTACACACCCTAACATCATGGTTCTATCTCTTTGGTCTTCATTCTTGTTGCTAATTTATCTTTGCTTGGATGTTGAATATGTTTCGTAATATATTGATTCCTGCCCTTAATATATTACGTTCTTACATTTACTCTTATTGCCTTTAGTTATAACATTCATGGTGTTCCTGTTTTAGATATAAACCTTTGATTAGCCTAAGTTTATATCTGCTTTAGTAGTTTTGGTGACTGATGGTAAACTAGGGACAAGGGTAAGTGGGATAAGAGAGATGCTCGGCTGAGAATAGAGTTTTGGAACATTGAGACTTTAACGGGAAAATTCACAGAGCTAGTTAAGATTCTTAAAAAAATGAGGATTAATATAGTCTGTGTCCGGAAGACCAAATGGGTAGGACCTAAGGCTAAGAATATGGACGGATATAAGTTATGTTTCACTAGTAGGTCGAGGTATAGGAATGGGGTAGACATTTTGATAGACAACGAGCTAAGGGATCAGGTGGTAGAGGTTAGGAGAGTCAAATGATAGGATGATGACGATTAAGTTGGTAGTTGGAGGGTCCACTATGGATATTATTAGTGCTTACGCGTTGCAGGCGAGCTTGGAAGATGAGGAGAATATGCGCTTTTGGAAGAATTTAGACGAGGTGGTGGGAGGTATACAACCCACTGAGAAATTATTTGTACGAGGAGATTTTAATAGACATATCGCATCACTTCCGGAAGGTTATGACGACGTGTATGGAGGCTTTGGCCTCGGGGACAAGAATGGGGGAGGTGTCTCACTCTTCGAGTTTGCCAAAGCTTTTAGGATGGTGATATCCAATTCGAGGCTCATGAAAAAGGAAGAGCACTTGGTGACTTTCCATAGCTCGGTGACTAAGACTTAGACAGACTTTTTGCTCCTTAGGAAGGTTGACAATGGTCTTTGTAAAGACTGCAATGTTATTTCGAGTAAGTATATTACAACCCGATATAAGCTTTTGGTGATGGATTTGGAGATAAAGATGGAGAAGAAGAAGAGGGTTATGTATGACATGCTAAGAATCAAATGGGGTAGTTTGACCATGGCTAGTGCAAATGAGATGTGGGAGAGGTTGATGGTCAAGGGGGCTTGGGGAAATAGTGGGCATGCGACCGGTATGTGGGACAAGATTATTAGGTTCATCTGGGAGGTAGATAGAGAAGTGCTAGGGGTTTCGCGGGGTATTCGTGATGGGCATCGAGGGGACTGGTGGTGGAATGGTAAAGTTCAAGAAAAGGTGGAAACAAAGAAAGCAGTGTATGTGAAATTAGTAGAAAGCAATGATGAGGTGGCAAAATGGACGAATAGGGAATTGTATAAGACGATGATAGAGGCAACGCTAGCAGTTACGGCGGTGAAAATGGTGGCTTTTGAACGATTGTATGTGGGATTAGAGGGAAACGACTAGGATAAGAAGTTGTACAGACTAGCTAAGGTGAGGGAGAGGACAACCCGTGATTTGGATCACGTGAGGTGCATCAAGGACAAAGACGACAAAGTACCAGCGAAAAGCGCGTATATTAGACGGAGATAACAGTCTTACTTCCATAAACGTTTGAACGAAAAATGATATAAAGACATTGTGTTGGGAGATTTGGAGCAATTCGAAAGGTACCAGAATTTTGGATATTGTATAAGCATTAAGGTTGAGGAGGTTAATGGTGTTGTTCGCATGATATGCAAGAGACGAGCGATCGGGTCAGATGAGATCCCAGTTAAATTTTGGAAGAGCGTAGGCAGGGCAGGTTTGGAGTGGCTGACTGAGTTGTTTAATATTATTTTTAAGATGGCGAGAATGCCCGAAGAATGGAGGTAGAGTACAATGATTCCTTTGTACAAGAACAAAGGTGACATTCAGAGTTGCAACAACTATATGAGTATCAAGCTGCTAAGCAACACTATGAAAGTTCATAAAAGAATCGTGGAGATGAGGGTGAGAAGAGACGTGTCTATTTTTTAGAACCAGTTTGGAATCATGTCGGGGATTCGACTACAGAATTCATTCATCTTATTAGGAGGTTGGTGGAGCAATATAGGGAGAGAAGAGAGACTTACATATAACTTTCATCGATCCCGAGAAGACATGCAACAAAGTCCCTAGGGAGGTTCTATAGAGATGTTTGGAGGTTATAGGTGTACCTATGACGTACATTAGAGCGATCAAGGATATGTATGATGGAGGCAACACCAGGATACATACAGTAAGAGGAAACTCGAAGCACTTTTCAGTATTGATGGGGCTACATCTGGGATCAACGCTTATCCTATTTTTATTTGCCTTGGTGATGGATGGACTGACGTAAAATCCAAGGGGAGGTACCATAATGTATGTTATTCATAGATGAAATAGTCCTGATTGATGGGACTCACAGCGGAGTGAACACAAAGCTGGAGGTTTGGAGACAGACTCTGGAGTCTAAAGGGTTCAGGCAGAGCAGGACCAAGACATAATACTTGGAGTGCAAGTTCTGTAATGGAAGCGACCATGAGACATGCGTGGAGGTGAGGCTTGGTACTCAGGCCATTCCAAAGAAATGAAGCTTCAAGTACCTAAGGCCTATTATATAAGGGAATAAAAATATTGATGACGATGTCGCACATCGTATTGGGGTAGGGTAGATGAAATGGAGGCTCACATATAGAGTCTTGTGCGATAAAAAGGTGCCATCAAAACTTAAAGACAAGTTCTATAGGGTGGTAGTCTCGTATCCAATCTCTGAATAATACTGCAATCTCCAAGCTGTCCCCCGCTAATGAGTGTATGTGCTCTCTTATTTGAAATTTGCCTGCCAAAAAAGCATTTTTAGACGTTGTTGATGACGCTTGAATGTTCAACACATATCGGGCCATCAATGACAATTTCGGAAATATCTTCTCATTCTCCCTCCAGTATTTCAGCAAGTATTCACGTCCTGCTTCATTGAGAACTGCTTGGTATGGTACAACACCCTGCAAAACAAAAATATCAAACTCGCTATCTTAGTTAGTAGTGAAACCGGTGAACATTCTATTTCTAAGGCTTTCAATACTAGTCACAGAAACAATATGTCTTTTTTGAGGTTGTGTTGAAGAAGAAGATGACATGAAAGTCGGTTGATTGCTAGCAATTTCTTGTTGGTAATGCCTATATACTTTTTTCCATTCATCTCGTATGCTAGACAACACTTATTCTTTAGTTTGTTCAATAGATGGTGGGTCATTTGGATTTTTGGGAGTTGGAGGTGGTAATGCTGCTATACAATCATAAATAGTTTCAATAAGTATTGTACATCCGTCTATTTTAATAGTCGGTTTTAATACAACACAAATAATATAAATTAGGGGAATATGAATAAAATATTTTTTCATTTTGAGAAACATTTTAATAGGTGCCTTATAAATTGGGGTTTCCATATATTCACTAAGTAATAAAAATATTAGAGTTATATAAAATAATATTTATGAAATAGTAGGATAATAAATACCGGATTTTTTTTAGTAGCTTGATTTTTTTCTAAAAATACAATAAGTTCTGAAATTGAATTCCAATCGAAATCTACAACCATATCAGTAGGATTTCGTTTATGGGCGCTAAAAAATAAAGTTATAGGTCTTTTATAATCATAAGCAACAAGTAGTTGCTCCTATGAAGAATTCCACCTAGTGGCTACTTCTTCAGAAATTTTTCTATAAGGTAATTTGCAATCGTGACAAGTTTTTTATATTCTTTTATTCGTTGTATTATATTACTTTTAAAAATATAGTTTATAGCAAATTGTATTTTATCAAGAATGACTTGAAAAAGTAATAGACCACCCTTTACAACTAAGTTATAAATATGACATGCACATTTTATATGAAAATGTTTTGAAAAAGATGGAGTTAAAACATTTTTAAAAGTCTAATAGCAGAATTATTAGAAGCGTTATTTACTGTAATAGTCATGATTTTATTAGTTATGTCATAATAATCGCAAATTGAATAAATAATCATGACCGTTAGTACTAGATATACTTTTCCAGGAAAATGATATAATGAATAACGTAAATACTGTTGATATTCATGTGTAAATTTTAAAACATCTCTCATAACAGTTGATCTAGGAAAACCGTTAAAAACATGATTATACATTTTTCTAATGTAATGAATAAAATCAGGAGAGGAAGGAAATGAAAAAGGTGAACCCTCCACAACAACTAATTTTAATAATGTTTCTCTATCTCTATGTTTATCGTATTTAGGGCCTATCATTTCCCCCGTCATAGGGTTAATTTGATCTTGTACCTGGTCCGAGACAATATGTGAACCTTATCCCGACTGAGAGGGCATTGACGCACCCGAATTTCTAGCCTCATATTCCTCTCACCTAGCTGTGCGAATTTTTTTACATGCTTAATTAAACCTCCTGTCGCACCCTGACATTTTTCCGTTTTAAATTTATAAACATTTTTACAAATTTGACATCTAACTAATTCATTCTCTTGGTCCTTATAAAAAAAGCCCATGCATCTGATTTTATTTTTTGTTGTGTTGAGCCTCGTCTCATACTAGGGGGAATAGGAGGCGTTCCAGTTTAAGGTGTGTCATCTACATTAGTCGGTGTGTCATCTACATTAGTCGGTGTGTCATCTAGATTAGTGGGTGTGTCATCTAGATTATCTTTTAAATTAAAGTCTTGTTGAGTTCCAGAAAATATCTCCTCGTCTAAATCTAATGACACTTCAGGAAAAAATTCAGTATCAACGAAATCGTCCGGACTAGGAGGAATAGGATGACTAGAAGAAGTACCACTGCCCTTGTTACCCCTACTAGAAGAAGACTAACCCTTACCCTTACCCAACATACATCTTAATCCTTTTATTTTAATTATGTTAATAAATAGTTAAAGATAGTAAATTTAAGTGTGCTAATTAAAATAAATAAACAATAATAATTTAATGAAAGAACAAATGTACCAAACGTCGATGTAACGTCGACGTGTAATCGAGAGGTTGAAAATTGAAACTTTGCTCGATGGATGATCCTCAAGCTAGTTGCCAACTTCACTCCCAAATAAATAAATAAAATTGAATATTTAGTAGACAATGTAGACTTGTAGAGAGATAGATTGAGAGATTGTAGGAAGATTTGTGAGAAAGATGAATAGAAAATGAGATATTTATAGTTGAAAAAATTGGGTTAAAGTGTAATATAATAACTTAGGGGTTAAAAATAAATATTAAGGGGGTTGGGGAGGCAAAAAATGACCGTTGCACAACGACCAAAATATAAAATGACCGTTGTGCAATGACTATTTTGTGCAAAGTGGAGGGGTCGGGCGGGAGAGCGGGCGAGACCGGGGCAGGGCGGGGCGCGGCTGGCGGGACTACCCCATTTTCTGTCCCGATTCGAAAACCATTACCGGTATTCGAATCCCGTTACTGATAATGCGGGACCGGGGCGACCCGCCCCTTATATAAAAAACATCAGCATCAAGAAAATTAGAGAGGAAACCTATTAATTCCAGCAACTGAAATTAAACATATAAAATTTAAATAATATAAGTATAAATCTGGTAAGAGGCGTTTAATATTAATTCTCTCTTTAGACAACACAAGTTCGTGTGATAAAATTATTGGACCTCTATGTCATCGAATATATTCACTGTAAGAGTTTGTCTTGAGTAGAAGTCTTAACCTATTCAATTCCTTTTAGTTATTTACCATAATTCTAGCTGAGTACAATTTTAGTAAAAATCAAAGTCAAAATAAAGAAAAATATACTAATTTAATAATATATTTTTTTTACTTCTTTTTCCTATTTTCTTCTTTAAACACGTAATACAAGTAAAATAATTTCGATGTTAACTTTCCTTATAAAGTTATAATAAGGATTTTCTACCTTGAAGGCTAAATATAAGGGAGAAAGTCAAGGAATCCTATAAATATTTTACCTATTTTAGTATTTAATAACCAAGATTTAGTTGGTTTTGAAGTTTTAAATTTTAGGGGAATAATTAAATGTTTATTCCTAAAAGACATTTGACAAAAATAGTAAATGACAATTTTGTTTAATGTAGAATTTTTTAATGAAAACAAAAGTTCAATCTACATTTCTAAGGCCCTTCGTGCTTTTAATATAATATAGATTCATTCTAAAATTAAATATCATATTTTTTTAAATTTAAAATAATTAACTTTTCATTTTTTTGTTTTACCCTTAATTTTTTTGGTTTGAGGTATAAAACTGTTCATCATATATGCCTTGAGACTAGGGCTGGCGGTGGCGGGCGGGCCACCGGGTCGGGTTTGGCGGAGCGGGGCGGGTGCAGGCGGGAAAATGGGCGGTCGAGTGGGCGGGCTGGAGGGTCGGGCGGGACCATACAGTGTCGTCCGGCCCCGATCCGCTGGGTATAAGTCGGGCCTGAATTCGGACGAGACGGGTTGGCGGTTTTTTGTGTGTTTTTTAAATTTTTTCACTAAATTAAAAATACTAAATTACTAAGTACTAACAAAGTAACATTAACATATACTTGTCATATAGTCATAATGTCATATACATATACTATAATATTATAGACTTATAGTATTATAATTTATAATTATAGTATTATAGTATTATACTCATATATATAATATATTTATAAAGTATAAAGTATAAACTATAAAGTATAAAGTTATAAACTAAATAATTAAACAAAGACAAGAATAGTGTAAAAAAAACATCCCAAGACTGTTTTTGTGCCTCTTATATTATTAATTTAATTGAAATATCAAATATACAAGATTCAAAATTACATTGTAGTGTACTGTTGTTGAAAAAAATTGCAAAAGAGTGAAAGACATAGAAAAATTTAAAAATTGCAATGAAATAAATTACCAATTTGAAAATATTTTTTCTAATTTCTTTATAATTTCTTGTGGTTCTTCGGTTGGAATTGGTATATCTTGATCAAATTGTTCCACGTCGCTACTCATGCCTTCAGATAAAATGTCGTTGTAGTTGTCGTCATCTTCTTCGTTAATCTCTGGTTGACCGCACCTCCTTCGCTCCGCTCGTATCCAATCTCTGAATAGTACCGCCATCTCCAAGCTGTCTCCGGCTAATGAGTGTCTGTGCTCTCCTATTTGAAATCTGCCTGCAGAAAAAGCGCTTTCAGAAGCGACTGATGACGCTTGAATGTTCAAAATATCTCGGGCCATCATTGAAAGTGTCGGAAATGTCTTCTCATTCTGGCTCTAATATTTCAAAGAAGTCTTCCTTTTCTTCTTCATTGATAACAGCTTGGTAAGGTAAATTACCTGCAAAACAAAAACATCGAACTCACTAATTTGGTTAGCACTGCTACCACCGCACATTCTATTTCTGAGGCTTTCAATAGAATTAATACTAGGCCTAGCCACAGAAACTGCTTGTCTTTTTTTAGGTTGTGTTGAAGAAGAAGATGGTACAAAAGTCGGTTGGTTACTAGCACTTTCTTGCTGGTAATGCCGATATACTTTTTTGCATTCATCTTCTACGCTATTCAACACTTCTTCTAGCGTTAGTTCAATAGGTGGCTCAACATTTAAATTTTTGGGAGTTGGAGGTGGTAATGCGTCCATACAGTATAAATATTTTGAATAAGACTTTTACAACCGTCTACTTTAATAGTCGGATTTAATACATCACCAATAATATAAATAGGGGGAATAGGAATAAAATATTTCTTTAATTTCATAAACATTTTTTTAATAGCTGCAGATAAGGTGTTTTTCCATATATTCTTTAAGAAGTAAAAATATTATAGCTATATAAAACAACATAGTTGAAATAGTAGGATAATATAAAGTAGAAAATTCTTTTGTTGCTCGTTGAAAATTTTCTAAAAATACAATAAGTTCTCTAATTTTCTCCCAATCAAGATCCACAATCATATCATTTGGATTTTGATTACGGCGTTAAAAATAAAGTAATAGGTTTTCTATAGTCATAAGCAACAACTAGTTGGTCATATAAAGAATTCCACCTAGTTGGTACTTCTTCTGAATTTTTCGTAAGATAGTCCACAATCGTGACAAGTTTTTTTATATTCTTTTCTCTGTTGAATTCTATTATTTTTAAAAATAAAGTGTATAACAAATTGTATTTTTTCAAGAATATCTTGAAAAAGTGAAAGACCATCCTTTACAACTAAGTTATAAATATGGCACGCATTTGATATGAAAATGTTTTGGAAAGACGGAGTTAAAACATCTCTTAAAATACTAATAGCGTAATTGTTAGAAGATGCATTATCTAATGTAATACTCATAACTTTATCTGTTATTCCGTAATAATCAGCATTGAATAAATATTTTCGTAAATAAACTCACCAAAGGTGCCTACTATCTATATATCTATATGCTAAAATACGTTTTTGCATAGACCATTTATAATCTATCCAATGACAGGTTACCGTTAAATAATCATGGTCGTTAGTACTACGACCTATATCAGAAGTTAAAGCGACTTTGCAATTTAAATGATATAATGCATAACGTAAATACTGTTGATATTCATGTGCAAATTTAAATACATCTCTTTTAACAGTTGATCTAGGAAAACCTTTATAAGCAGGATTATACATATCTCTAATATATGAATAAAACCCAGAGATTCAGGAAATGAAAAAGGCAAACCCTCCACAGCAACTAATTTTGCTAGTGCTTCCCTATCTTTATGTTTATCGTATTTAGGGCCTACAACTCCCCCCGTCATAGGGTTAATTTGACCCTGTACTTTCTCCGGGACAGTAGTATGTGAACCTTGTCCCGATTGAGAGGACGTCTTCTCACCTTCTTTTTCAATCATGTATTGAGCATGCAAGACTTTGTGTTTTTGCAATATGTGTCTTCCTAAACCCCCCCTCCCACCATGACCTTGTCCAGTTTTAAAAGAATAAACATTTTACAAGTTTTACATACAGCTACTTGATTAGCTACGTCCCTGTCAAAATATTTTCATACAACTGATTTTAATGGTCGCTTTGCTGCACTCGCCTCATAGTAGGGGATAGGAGGCATTTCACTAGTGGGTGTATCATCATCTTCATTAGTAGGTGTATCATCAACTAGAGTGTCATCTAAATTAAAATCTTCTTCAATTTCAGGATAATCATTTGTGTCAAGATCATATGGTATTTCAGGAAACATTTCAGGATCTATAAAATCATCTTGTCTAGGAATAGCTGGAACAGGAATACTAGAAGAAGTACCCTTGCCCTTGTTACCACCCCTACTAGAAGAAGCCTGACCCTTACCCTTACCCAACATGCCTCTTAGTCCTTTCATTTTAATTATGCTAATAAATAGTTAAAGATAATGAAATTAAATGTGCTAAATGAAATAAAGACAAAATAATAATTTAATGAGAGAACGAATGTACCAACTGCCGACGTAGAGTCGACGTGTAATTGAGAGGTTGAAAATTGAAACTTTGCTCGATAGATAATCCTCGAAGCTAGTTGCCAACTTCACTCCCAATTCTCAAATTAATAAATAGATTGAATATGTAGACAATGTTGTATAGAGAATTAGAGATTGATTGAGAGATTAGAGAGTAGAAAGATTTGTGAAAATAATAAGAAGAGGAATGAGGTATTTATAGGGGTTAAAAATAAATATAAAGGGGGGAGGGGGGGTTGGGGGAGGGGGGGGAGGCCTAAAATGGCCGTTGTACAACGCCCACAATGGAAAATGGCCGTTGGACAACGCTATTTTCTCGCAGTCGAGCAGGCGGGGCGGGGCGGGGTCGGGCGGGTCGGGGCGGGATCGGGCGGGATCGGGGCGGGATCGGGCATGGCGGGGTCGGGTCGGCGGGACCATACTCGCCCCTTGGTTCCGAGCCCCGTTTTTTTATAACGGTCGTGTCGAGTCGGGGTTGGGTTGGGATCGGGACGGGGTCGGGTCGGCCCGGCCCACTGGCCAGCCCTACTTGAGACCGACGATACAATAGAAAAGTACTAAACAATTTTAGTTAAAAACTTATGTGTGTCACATTCTTTATAGGAACGATTCTTTTAAGATGATCAATTTTTAATCATGTTGTAGGTGTTTACTGTCGGATTCGTACACGCAGCAGAATTCGAAAATTTATGTTTCAAACCCGACATAAGCGGTCAAACTATAGTATGATATGTAATGTAAATCAAACACAAAGTAATATGTAATACCTCGATCGGAAGACTTACATATTAAAAGTAAGCAGCCAAGCAGTTGAACCTTCAAGCTTTGTGTAGTCTGGGGTGCACACTCGAATGTCCCTTGATTTGCAAGTTCTAAGTTCTTAGAACTTTGATGTAATTTACTAACTTTAGAAATGCTAGGGATTTCTGCAGCGTTTTAGAAGAGATAATCTCTATTAGATGTGGTGTGTTGAAATAGGAAGGGGAGCCTCTTATTTACAGGGATAAATAAGAGCTTTAGGGTTTCCGGGCCCAACAGTAAAATCTGACCGAGACAATTGCATCGCCAGACACGACCGCACCACTGCCTCGCAGCAAGTGACCGCCGCCGCCACGCAGCTCGCATCGCGTCTCGAATCAAGGCACCGCAGTCCCGTCCCATTTTCTGCTCCTTTCTCCCATTTCTTATGTCTCGGTTATCAACCGAACATATACATTATCTCTTTCTAGTTACATCCTTCAATCAACGGAACATTTGATTTAGTGTTTACCCTTCAGGCCTCTACATATTGACACTAATATCATTAGGATCTTCACGGAACTCCTAGACTGCGCCGGAAGACGAACCTCAATATGTAAAGTTTAGCTACATGAAGCATGTGAACCGAACCTCTATGTGGTAAGATAGAATCCCTTCATTCACGACACACTCAATCAAGCTTAGTATTTGTCTAGTGTCTATCTAAATGGCTTGATCACTATAACTCATCTATATTAGTTGACAACATGACTATATCAAAGATATGTCCACTGCGTTGGCCAACGACTTAGTCAACATAATATCTTATGAGAAATCTGAGTGCTCTCTCGAAGATGCATTCGAGGAATGAATTCTAATCTTGGCTCAATACCCACATTTAATCCACTTCGTAACGTACCCAAAACAAGTCGCGTCTCAACCTATAAGACATTTGAGGTTAGGACAGGATCAAAGTACTTACTCCGTGAATAAGGTGATATCGACCTCAAGTCTAAGGACTACTATCTCCCACACACCGATGACATTATAGACATATAACAAAACAGTACATCAGCAGGATATACCAATACTCCAACAAGTATCCATGTGTCCATCACGAGTTGCCATAACTTGTAGCAAGTGAGACATACTACATCCCAAAGGATATGATGCAGACCACATGTCGACGTATAACATATCACGAATATCCCAATCTCGATGATCATTAGTCGAGGCGGTTTAAGAGCGTCACACTATGATATTAATTCTCACTCCATTAATAACCACGTAACCTCTAGAGATGCATTTATAGAATATTATAAACAATCAACTAATAATTCAACATAAGCTCCCACTGGTCGAAGGGCGTATCCGAAATACCCAATCTTCGCCATAAGCTCCCACTGAATCCTTGCCTTGTTCACTCGACAAGTTTTCAACCTCTATGTTACTTTGTTCTTGAATTTCTTCAAGATCTATCTCTCTGCAATCCTCTTCCTTGTAGACATATTCTTCTTCAAGGAAAGTTGCGTTCCTGGAAACAATTATCTTATGTTCTCCAGGAAGATAGAAGTAGTATCCCTTAGTTTTCTTTGAATACCCAACGAAGTAACATTTTTCACTTCTAGACTCCAACTTATCAGTGATCAACTTCTTGACATATGCAGGACACCTCAGGGCCTCATGTGTCTAAGTGATGGCATCTTGCCACACCATACTTCATATGGTGTCTTTTCGACTGATTTAGATGGAATTATGTTCAGAACATATATCGAGGTTTGTATAGTGTATCCCCAAAGGTATGTATGAAGAGCTGAAAAGCTCATCATGGAACGAACCATATCAAGTAAGGTTCGGTTTCTCCTCTCGGCAACACCATTCATCTGTGGTGTTCCAGGAGGTGTCCATTTGGAATGAACTCCATGAAGCTTTTAAGTAGTCCAGAAATTCTTTACTCAAGTATTCACCCCCTCGATCAGATCGGAGAGTCTTGATACTCTTTGAGAGTTGTTTCTCAACTTCACACTTAAACTACCTAAACTTCTCGAAGGCCTCAGATTTATGTCTCATAAGATAAACATATCCATACCTTGATAAGTCGTCTATGAAAGTGATGAAGTACAAGAAACCCTCTCTAGCTTGAGTTGAAAATGATCCATATACGTCCGTATGCATCAACTCAAACACCTATTCAGTCTTTTATATGCCTTTTGCTTCCCTATTTATTATCCCCTTTAGATCCTCGGCCTAACTATAGTATAAAGATAAGTAAAAATACGACAGGTAAATAGAGAAAAGCTTAACTTAGATAAGGTTCCTCATGAAGGAAGCCATAAGCATAAGGATCTGCAGGAATTTAATAATTAAAAGTGCAGGAATTTAATGTGATAATTTAATTGAGGTGGCTCGGCCAACCATATGCAGAATTTAAATAAATTTAAAGACGTAAATTTAATTGCAGTAGGTGGTAGAACCAACCATGTTGCAAGATAATTATAAAAACGTGAATTTTATTCAAAACTTTAAAATACTTACAAAGAGGATAATTTTGTAACGGAGTATTTGGATAATTTCGTTATGAATCAGTGGATGAACTGAATCATGTCAATTGAATAATTTCTGGGTAAATTATCGGGTAAGGAACGGAATATTAGTTCATAGACTCCCCGAGGTCTTATGAACTTATGAATTTGGATAATTTTGGTAACTGATTCCCACTGAGGGGAAGAACTTTGATGATCTTCAAACTTCTAGAGAGAAGGAAGAGAATTCTATACTAGAGAGAGAAACTATCAGAAAAATAACTTGTGAAACTAAGGGAGAGGGGTTCTCTATTTATAAGAGAATTACAAAGTGGGAATTTACTATTACAAGGATATTTTAGTAAATTAACTATTCATCCGCGTCACTATTCATCCGCGTCACTATTTGAGCACCGAGATTTGTCGTCAATTGTGTCTCCGCAAATTTCGGCCAATTTGTTCACAATTATTCCTCCGATTTTCAGATTTTGGCAAAGATCTAGAATCCATCGTTGCCAAAAATAGGGATATTTGCATTTTCAATTCGGTTCTTCCTCATCATTCAAGAGTCTGTTTGGATGAGGATGGTGCAAATTTTTGGAATATTGCATGTATCTCTTCCGGTTTTTGCCGCACTAGCATGGAAGCCATCCGATTTTTGGGAAAGGAACTGGTATGTTCCTTTGTTCAAATGGCGCGTTTCTCTCATGAGTGTCAGAATGGAATTGGTTTATTATCATCTAGCCATTGTTGAACATTTGGGGTGAGAGGCTCTTGGTATTTTAAAATCGTCCCACCATCTAATTTTAAATCTTCTGATGATCGAGTTTTGTCATCCGAATAATCCACGAACAGTGAATACCCATGGTAGATGAAATTTTGTGAAAAGGTGCAATGGTATAAATCTTTTTCTTCTTACGAGGAGTAAATTGGGATTTGAAGAGGCTAAAAGATTTAATAATTTCGGGTTTTGTATCTCAAGTGTAGATCCGAATTGTTCCCACCATGAATTCCACCAAGTAGGAAATTAGCATCACATGAAGTATCAAAATGGAAAAGCCAAGTATGCGATAATTTTGAATTTTGAATTAAAAGGAATTAAACCAAGCTTGTTGGTAGTCCCAGAATTAAAGGAATATCAAAAGTGGTTCATTTTTGTGAATTTGGAAAATTAATTAGTTTTGACAAGTCATTTCCCAATGAATCGAGCAATTACTCGAGTATTTTGCAGATCGAATAAGAGGATCGGATTGTTATTGAAAAAATTAATTTTTGTTGTGGCGATCTGTTATGGCAAGGATAGCCTGGTAAAAGTATGGGGTTTTTAAATCGTCCTATGATTTATAAAACCATTTTGGTCCAAAATAATTGTGTAGTGCCAAAAAAGGGTCTTTATCAAAGTATCCTTTTTCGAGAGTTACAATTTTTTGAAAATGATTTTATGAAAATTCGTGAGTCGATGTTTTGGGTACTTGTGGTGTCACAAGTTGTTGATTTTTGGAAAATTGTTTTGAGAAAGGTTTTGAAAATTCATCCTTCTCGATTTTTAAAATTCTTTTGAGAAAGGGTTTTTGAAGATTCTCCTTTCTCGATTTTTGTTTTAATTTTAGAGGGTTTTTCCTCTATCATTTCTTCTTTCGGAATTTGAAGTTGCCTTAATGCCTTCACTCGAGATTTTGTAAGGAGTCAAAGATATTTTCGTTAATTCTTCCGTGGTTTTTGCCGGTGACTTCGCATGCATTCTCGCGTCGGAATTTTTGTTCTTCTACCATAATCGCATCATACCAGACATTGGTTTTTCGGGATTTTTCTTTTCGCTTTCACCGTTTGGTATTTGTATTTTGGGGTTTTTGGGTGCCATGGAATTTTCTTCATGTTGTTGTTGTGGTAAGAGTGTGGTATTTATAGGAGGAAGGGTTTCTTCTTTCTTCACGAGCAAGGATCCACATATCGCTCAGATAAAGATTGTCCACATTCACGCATATCCTTTCTCGATATTTTGTGATTGTAGGCTATACACCTGTTATTCGGGCAATGATAGGACATTTTGAAATAATCACGGACCAGGATTCCTGGAAAAAATTCTTTAAATATTAATTTAGAGAAAACTAATTTTGATGCAAGGTTTTGAAAATATGCATGATTTGTAAATTCATTTTGAAGAGGGTATTTGATAATATCAAAATTGGTTTTCAATTCTCAGAATATAATTTTTCCTTTTGTATTGAACAGATTTTTATAAGATTGAGATCTTTTGTTTTCGGTGTTATCATGAACTGGAATTTTAGTATCTTATTTTTGAAATTAAAGGATATTGATTTATTACTCACTTCATAAGGAGTGATTAAATTCATAAATGGTGTTCCTAGTATTATGATATTGTGAATTTCTTTTACTAGGACAAATGATGTTGTTATTGAAGTTCCATCATTTATAATTGATGTCTTGGTTTTGTAATTAATTTCTAATTTAGAATGATTAACAGTTGCTAACGAGTCCTGTGTCTTTTTAAGGAATATTTAGATTATACCGCTTTATGCGCTTTAAGTTCGCTCTTGTGTCAAAGAGGGCAATTGTTATTTTGAATTGTCGAAAATTTTAATGTTATTTTAATTAAATATTTCTTTGTTGTTATTTGTCTTAACATCTTCCGATTTCTTCTAGATTTTCTATTTGATTATTATTTTCGGATCATCCAATCGGATGAGTCATTATCTTTCGAACGGAGTTTTGTTTTACTTTGTTCGAAAGTAGGATTTTAATTAATTCCGAATCTTTTTGTTGTTTTTCTTTTAGTTCTTTTACTTCTAATTTTACTTGAATTACTTCTTTTTGTAATTCGTGAATTGTTATTTCTTTAATTTTCTTACCCTTTCTAGATTTTTGTCAAATCGTATTTCTGGAAGTACTAGGTAATACATTGTTTTTGTTTCAACCTTTTCAGGATAAATGTTTTAAGGAGTTTATTCGGATATTCTTTTGGTGTTGGGTATCTATGTGTTTAATCATATCTACCATAAATTCTTGATCTTTAGTTAATACACATATTCGCTTTCCTTTAACCTTTCAGTTTATCTGTTGAACTACTTGTGAGTAATTCGTCTACTGAGAGGTTTATTGTCTTCGATGAAAGAGAGAAATAGTCGGTCGATCGATTTGCTTCAATCGAGGAATCAAGTAGTAGATTAGATATTTTCTTTGTAGTATTTTCATCGAGATTTAATTCTTGTAATTTTTTATTCATTCTACAGTATTTTGATGTATGTCCTTTCTTATTACATTTGTAACAAGTTATGTTTCTGTATTTTGAATTGAATTTTGTTCTTGTGTTTCTATTATTTTTATAACGATTATTTTTATAAGGATTCTTATAATAATCATTATTATTTTTGTAATCTTTTAATAATTTTTTGGAAGGTTTTTCCATTGAAAAGCTACAATTTCCCTCGTAGCTTTTGGTATTTTCTATGGTCGTTGGTTCGAATTGTTTACAAAATGTTCCTAATTCACATTTTGTTCTTTTTAATTCTTTTTTGAGGTGTTTTTGTATTTTTAGATCTACGTATTTTTAATCCTTCTTGTTGAGTTATACAGACTAATTCTCCGTATGTAAACTCATCGTAAGGTATAATTTGTTTTCCACAATTTTCTTTTATTTTATTCCTAACCTTTTCTCCCAAGAGGCTTGGTAGTCCGGCTAAGAACTTTTCTTTCCAGAATGGTTGACAGAGTCTTCTAATCATTATTCTAGTTAAGAAGGTATTTTTATACCATTGAAATCGCTAATTTTTTGCATTTTAAATTTGAAAGTAATTCAACATTTTTATTTTTAAGATGTAGAATCACCTATGAAATTTAAAGATATTGTCAAGATCAATGTTGATATCGCATCTCGTATAGGTTCTCCTAGATCATTAATATGGTAATCCTTCTTCATCGCTTTATGGCATTTAGAATATTTTCTTTTGTCGTCGCTGAGATAATGATCCCACCATCCTTTAATTGCCTCGAGAATCTCGCGATCGCCAGCTCAGAGGTTTTATCGAGGACTTCTTTGCGTTTGGTAGGCATTTGTCGCCATTGTCATTTGTTGAGAAAATCGAGGATATTGTATTCATCATTCCATCAGTTCCAATCGTAAATTGAAGCAAGATTGCAATGCGATTGATCTGTGGTTTGATTATTCCTAGATCGAGCAGGATTATTTGTAACTCGAGCTATTTGAATTCCTGAACGTTGTTGTTCCCAATTCATATTGTTGATGAGGTTTTCCTAATTGTTACGATGTACCATCGCTATCGAGTTATGTGTTAACATTGTTACAATCGTTTCGATAGTGGATGATTTTGTTTTAAGGAAGGAAAATTTATGGAGTTTTGAGTGGAATATATCTCAAACCATTTGAAGAAAGGAATATTAATCTTATTATCTTGACAAATTCGTAGAATTCATTTTGTATTTGTTTTCTTGAATTAAGGAAATTTTTAAAGAACCAAATTCTTTTTGTGAATTATGTTCTCGATAGAATTCTTTTGTAGTAGTTTCTTATCTACTTGGAATTCTTTCAGAACCTTAATTTCATTTGCTAATTCATCGTGGGTTATCGAAGAGTATGTCGGACTAGTAGGTTCTTCGTCGTCCATCTTTTCTCAACCACGGATTTATGATATCTTTCTAGGTATTTGGTTTGTGTAATCTACGTTTGTCGATTTGCAGATCCGATGTAGAATACCTAGGTTTAATTTTGACCGGTGTATTTGTTATCAAGGTATTTGTGAGACTCTTCCTAGGTCTAGGGTCTCTTCTGAATCGTGTCTTCATATCTATCGCCATAGATCTTCTTAAAAACGAGAGGCTAACCCTACCATCTTGTATTGTGTAATTTCTCTAAGACGGGTATTTGGTTGCTCGATTCTGGGTTCGTGTTTGCTACGCCTTCCAGGTCCATTCATCCGTAGGTAATATCTTTCCATCTAATGGGTCGGGTACTACCGTGTTAGATTTGGAAAGGTCTGCTTGTAGAAGGGGTTTCACCTTTCTTACTATGGTATCGACTTTGTTGCAAAGCGAAGTCATAGCTTGTAGTGAATTTAAAATTAATGCTACAGGAATAGATCCTTCAAGCATTTGGTAATTATGTGTCTTGATTTGTAAGACGAGGGATTTTTGGATATTTTTATCGTTCAAAGAAACTGAAAAGTTTGGGTAACAATCAAAAGAGTTTGGTCTTGTGCAGAGACTGGACTCAACCGAACTTAACAAGGAATCTTCGAAGTTTGTGAATCTTGCATCTCTTAAGATAGCAAGGATTGAGGTGTTTAATCCTTCTTTAGTAAGGGGTTTTATCCCTACTTGGACTAAACCAATGTGAATGTATTTGTAATTTCTTTCTCTATGCTTTTTCAAGGATGTTTGAGAAAGTAATTGAATTGTTTCAAAAGGTTTTGTTAATTGAATATCTCTTTCTTCTGTTTTGATTGTGAAATCAGTTTTGAAGAATTGATATTTAGAATTTTTGTAAATTTGATCTCTATTGATTTTTGGGATTTTCCAACTCTCAATTGATTTTTCGAAATCGTGTATGACGATCTCTTCAGAATTGATTATCTTCTTTGATTCAAAAGAAGAATATGATTGAGAATTATAAGAATTAGTTCTGGCTAAAAACGGATCCATGTATGGTTTTGTGATTTTATAAAAGTAATCTCTATTTACCTTATGTATGATTAATTATCAATCTACTATTCAAAAACGTATATATCGATTTTTCGGAATTTATTATCTTCTTTGAATCCATGGAAGAAGATGATTCCAAAAACATAAGAAGTAATTCTATTGAGAGAGTGGTTTCAAGTGTGTGGAATTCCAAGTATGTGGATTCCCAGTTCGAAGACCCTTTAGATCCTCGCCCTAACTTGGTATCAAAGCCATAAAGGGTAAACTCTAGAAAGAGAAATGAGTTACTTAACAGGTGGTAAACTCCTAATCAGGTGCTCCTTTGTTCGTTTTCCCCGATAAACTTGGCTACGGCTGAGCCTTCCGAGTTGGTTAAATCCTGTTTAGACGGGCGATCAGATCGCAGGGTCACAATAAGTCCCCGTGTGTAGGGCCGACAAGAACCCATTGATAAACTGTCCGCATATGGATTGTAGGTAAGTGGTCTTGAACCGGGAATCCACATACTTGGAATTCCACATACTTGAACCCATTCTCTCAATAGAATTACTTATGTTTTTGGAATCATCTTCTTCCATGGATTCAAAGATAATAAATTCAAGAAATCGATATATACGCTTTTGAATAGTAGATTGATAATTAATCATACATAAGGTAAATAGAGATTACTTTTATAAAATCACAAACCATACATGGATCCGCTTTTAGCCGTAACTAATTCTTATAACTCTCAATCATCTTCTTCTTTGAATCAAAGAAGATTATCAATTCTCAAGAGATCGTTATACACGATTTGAAAATCAATCGACAAATGGGAAATCCCAAAAAGTCAATAGAGATAAAATTTACAAAAATTCCAAATATCAATTCTTCAAAACTGATTTCACAATCAAGATGTAAGAAAGAGATATTCAATTAACAAAACCTTTGAAACAATTCAATTACTTTCTCAAACATCCTTGAAAAAGCATAGAGAAAGAAATTACAAATACATTCACATCGTTTAGTCCAAGTAGTGATAAAACCCCTTACTAAAGAAGGATTAAACACCTCAATCCTTGCTATCTTAAGAGATGCAAGATTCACAAATTTCAAGATTCCTTGTTAAGTCTTGCCGAGTCCATTCAGCACAGACCAATCTCTTTTGATTGTTACCCAAACTTTTCAGCTTTTGAATGATAAAAATATCCAAAAATCCTCGCCTTACAAATCAAGACACATAATTACCAAATGTCAAGGATCTATTCCTGTAGCATTAATTTTCGTAATTCACTACAAAGCTATGACTTCGCTTGCAACAAAAGTCGATACCATAGTAAGAAAGGTGAAACCCTTCTTGTACAAACAGATCTTTCCAAATCTAACACAGAGTACCACGACCCATTAGATGGAAAGATATTACCCTAATGTATTTAACGGACTCGAAGGCGAGCAAAACCCAACCCTTAGAACTGAGCAACCAAATACCCATCTTAGAGAAATTACACAATACCAAGATGGTAGGGTTAATCTCTCATTTTTAAGAAGATCTATGAGTAATAGATATGAAGATACCAGTTCCGAAGAGACCCTAGACTTAGGAAGAGTCTCACAAATACCTTCAATAACAAATACACCGGTCAAAATTAAACCTAGGTATTCTACATCAGATCTACCAAATCTGACAAACGTAGATTACACAAACCAAATACCTGCACTAATATACGTAAATCCCATGGTTAGAGAAAAGATGGACGACGAAGAACCTACTAGTCCAACATACTCTTCAATAACCCACAATGAATTAGCAAATGAAATTAAGGTTCTAGAGAAAGAATTCCAAGTAGATAAAAACCTACTACAAAAAGAATTCTATCAAGAACATAATTCACAAAAAAGAATTTGGTTCTTCAAAAATTTCCTTAATTCAAGAAAACAAATACAAAAAGAATTCTACGAATTTGTCCAAGATAATAAAATTAATATTCCGTTCTTTAAATGGTTTGAGATATATTCCTCTCAAAACTCCATAAATTTTCCCTTCCTTAAAACAAAATCCTCCACTATCGAGAACAGTGTAACAATGTTAACACATAACTCCGATAGCAGTAATACATCAGAACAATTAGGAAATCCCCTAATCAACAATATTAATTGGGAACAACAACCAGTTCAAGGAATACAAATAGCTCCAGGGTTACAAATTATCCCTGCTCCAGATCTAGGAATAATTAAACCCCTAGCTCAATCCCGTTACAATGCCGCTTCAATTTACGATTGAATTCATGGAATGATCAATACAATATCCTCCGCTTTTCCAACAAATGACAATGGCAAGAAATGCCTACCAAACGCAAAAAGAAGTCCTCGATAAAATCTTCGCAGAATCGCTAATCGCAGTTTCTCGTGGCAATTAAAAGGATGCGGATCATTATCTCACCGACCAACAAAAAGAAAATATTCTAAATGCCATAAAATCGATGAAGATGACTACCAATATTAACAGATCTAGGAGAGTTTATACAAGATGCAGATCAACATTGATAATCGACAATATCTTTGAATTTCATAGTGATTCTACACATCTTAAAAATAAAAATGTGAATTACTTTCAAATCTAAAATGCAAAAATTAAGCGATTTTCAATGGTATAAAAATACCTTCTTAACTAGAATAATGATTAGAGAAGACTCGTCAACCATTCTGAAAGAAAAGTTCTTAGCCTGACTACCAAGCCTCTGGGAGAAAATGTTAGGAATAAAATAAAAGAAAATTGTGGAAAACAAATTATACCTTACGATAAGTTTACATACTGAGAATTAGTCCAGATAACTCAACAAGAAGGACTAAAAATCACAGATCTAAAAATATAAAAACACCTCAAAAAGAATTAAAAAGAACAAAATGTGAATTAAGAACATTTTGTAAACAATTCAACCAAATACCATAGAAAATTCCAAAAGTCATGAGGGAGATTGTAGCAAAACTAAATATTCCATGGATAATCCTTCCAAAAATTATTAAAAGATTACAAATAATAATGATTATTATAAAAATCCTTATAAAAATAATCGTTATAAAAATAATAGGAATACAAAACGAATTTCAATTCAAAATACGTAAACATAACTTGTTACAAATGTAATAAGAAATGACATACATCAAAATATCAGAGGATGAATAAAAATTACAAGAATTAAATCTCGATGAAAACACCACAAAGAAAATATATAATCTACTTGATTCCTCCGATTCTAGCAAATCCACTAACTCGACTATTTCTCCCTTTCATCAAGACAATAAACCCTCCAAGTAGACGAATTACTCACAAGTAGTTCAACAGATAAACTCAAAAAGGTTAAGGAAAACGAATATGTGTTAACTAAAGATCAAGAATTTATGGTAGATATGATTAAACACATAGATACCCAACACCAAAAGGAATATCTCAATAAACTCCTTAAAACCTTTACCCTAAAATGTTGAAATAAAGAATAATGTATTACCTTGTACTTCCGTAAAATACGATTTGACAAAAATCTCGAAAAAGGTAAGAAAATTAAAGAAATAACAATTCGAATTACAAAACAAATAATTCAAGTAAAATTAGAAGTAAAATAATTAAAAGAAAAACAACAAAAGATTCTAATTAATTAAAATCATACTTTCAATAAAGTAAAACAAAACTCCGCTCCGAAATGATGACTCGCCCGATTCGTAAAATCCTAAAATAATAATCAAATAGAAAATCTAGAAGAAATCCTAAGATTTTCTAACAAAGGTTGAGACAAATAACAACAAAGAAATATTTAATTAAAATAACATTAAAATTTTCAGATAAATTCAAAATAACAATCATGTCTCTTTTGACACAGTGAGCGTACTTAAATCGCATAAAATCGTATAATACCGTAAATATTTCGAAGAGACACATGACTCATTATCAACTGCTAATAATTCTAAATTAGAAATTAATTACAAAACCAAGGCATCAATTATAAATGATGGAACTTCAATAACAACATCATTTGTCCTGGTAAAAGAAATTCACAATACCATAATATTAGGAACACCATTTATGAATTTAATCACTCCTTATGCAGTGAGTAATAAATCAATATCCTTTAATTCCAAAAATAAGAAACTAAAATTCCAGTTCATGTCAACACCAAAAATAAAAGATCTCAATCTTATGAAAACATGCTCAATTCAAAAAGAAAAATTATATTTACAAGAATTGAAAAACAATTTTCTTAAAAAACCAATTGATATTATGTTCAAAACCATTTTTCAAAATGAATTTCAACATCATACGTATTTTCAAAATCCTGCATTAAAATTAATTTTCTCAAAATTAATATTTAAAGAATTTTTTCCAGGAATCCTGGTCCGTGATTATTTCAATATGTCCTACCATTGCCCAAATGACAGGTGTATAGCCTACAATCACAAAATATCAAGGAAAGATATGTGTGAATGTGGACAATACTGTATACAGGCAGTATGTGGATCTTTGCTCCAAAAAAGAAAAGAAGAAACCCTTCCTAGTATAAATACCCCGGCTACTACACCACAACAACATGAAGAAAATTCCATGGCTCCCAAAAAACCCCAAAACACAAATACCAAACCAGTGAAAATAGAAAAAGAAAAATCCCCAGAAAAACCAATGTCCTGGTATGATGCAGTTATGATAGAAGAACAAATAAATTCCAAAGAAAGACATAACTGTGCAGTAAATCACCAAGAAACCACGTAAGAATTAATCATTGAAAATATCTTCCACTCCTTACAAAATCGCTGCAATTACGTAAGGCATTAAGGCAACTTCAAATTACGAAAGAAGAAATGATAGAGGAAAAAACCTCTAAAATTGAAACAAAAATCGAGAAAGGAGAATCTTCAAAAACCCTTTCTCAAAAAGAATTTTTAAAAATCGAGAAGGATGAATTTTCAAAAAACCTTTCTCAAAAACAATTTTCCAAAAATCAACTCAGGACACCACAAGTACCCAAAAATCACTCCCGAATTTTTCATAAAATCATTTTTTCAAAAATTGTAACTCTAAAAAGGATACTTTGATAAAGACCCTTTTTGGCACTACAAAATTATTTTGGACCAAAATGGTTTTATAAATCATGAGGCATTTAAAACCCCATACTTTTACCGTGCTATCCTCGACATAACAGATCGCCACAACAAAAATTAATTTTTTCAATAACAATCCAGATCCCTCTTATTCGATCTGCAAAATACTCCGAGTAATTGCTCCAATTTATAGGGGGAATGACTTGTCAAAACTAATTAATTTTCCAAATTCACACAAAACGAGCCCTTTTTGATATTCCCTTTAATTATCGGACTACCAACAAGCTTGGTTTAATTCCTTTTAATTCAAAATTCAAAATTATCGCATACTTGGCTTTTCCATTTTGATATTTCATGCGATGCTTCGCAATTTCCTACTGGTGGAATTCATATGGGAACAATTCGGATCTACACTTGAGATACAAAACCCAAATTATTAAATCTTTTAGCCTCTTCAAATCCCAATTTACCCTCGTAAGAAGAAAAAGATTTACACCATTGCACCTTTTCCACACAAAATTCCATCTACCACGGGTATTCACCTGTTCAGATTATTCGGATGACAAAATTCCAAATATCCAAGGAGATTTAAAATTAGATGCGGGACGCTTTAAAATACCAAGAAGCCTCTCACCCCCAAATGTTCAACAATGGCTAGATGATAATAAACCAATTCCATTGCAGGCACCTCCACAGAGAGCACAGACGCCATTCCAGACAAAGGAACATACCCAGTTCCTTTCCCAAAATCCTGGATGGCTTCCATGCTAATCGCAAAGAAAAACCCCGGAAGAGATACAGGCAATATTCCAAAAATTTGCACCATCCTCATCCAAACAAGACTCTTCAAATGATGAGGAAGAACCCGGAATTGAAAATGCAAATATCCCTATTTTTGACAACAGTGGATTCTAGATGCTGCCAAAATACCGAAAATCCCGGAGGAATAATCGATGCAGATTGATCAAATTTATGAGACACAATTGACGACAAATCTCAGTGCTCCAAATAGTGACGCGGATGAATAGTGACGCAGATGAATAGTTAATTTACTAAAATATCCTTGTAATAGTAAATTCCCATTTTGTAATTCTCTTATAAATAGAGAACCTCTCTCCCTTAGTTTCACAAGTTATTTTTTCTGATAGTTTCTCTCTCTAGTATAGAATTCTCTTCCTTCTCTCTAAGAAGTTGAAGATCATCAAAGTTCTTCCCCTTAGTGGGAATCAGTTACCCAGAAAATTTCCAATTATCCAGTTCATAAGACCTCTGGGAGTCTATGAACTAATTATCCAATTCCTTACCCGATAATTTACCCAGAAATTATCCAATTTACATGATTCAGTTCATCCACTGATTCATACCCAAAAATTATCCAATTTACCCAAAAAATTATCCAATTTACATGATTCAGTTCATCAACTGATTCATACCCAGAAATTATCCAATTTACCCAGAAAATTATCCAATTGACATGATTCAGTTCAACCACTGATTCATAACGAAATACTCCGTTACAAAATTATCCTCTTTGTAAGTACTTTAAGTTTTGAATAAAAATTTACGTTTTTAAATTATAATTATCTTGCAACATGGTTGGTTCTACCACCTACTGCAATTAAATTTACGTCTTTAAATTTATTTAAATTCTGCATATGGTTGGCCGAGCCACCTCAATTAAATTCCTGCACTTTAATTTATTAAATTCCAGCAGATCCTTATGCTTATGGCTTCCTTCATGAGGAACCTTAGCTAAGTTAGCTTTTCTCTATTTACCTGCCGTATTTTTACATATCTTTATACTATTCAGTCTTTTATATGTCTTTTTCTTCCCTATTTATTATCCCCTTTAGATCCTCGGCCTAACTTATATATATATAGTTTTCTTTTGTAAATCTGGAATTTAAGAAAAACAAGGTAAAAAATCTGATTTTTTGTTGTTATTCTCGGTTTGAACCGAAATCGGGTCGCCGATCCGGTTCAAAATATTTCTGAAAATTTCCAGAATATTATGTATATTTTTATGTTTGGTTATCTGAACTTTTGAGAATTTTTTCTGTTTCGGATTCGAATTTTTGGACTCCGGTTTACTGTTTCGGGTCGGGTCGACCCGAATCCGGGTCACCGGTCCGATCTAAAAAATTCCAGAATATTGTATGTATTTTCATGTTTGGTTATCTGAATTTTTGAGAATTTTTTCTGTTTTGGATTCGAATTTTCGAACTCCGGTTTACTATTCTGGGTCGGGTCGACCCGAGTCAAAAAAATTCAGAATTTTATATATATTGTTATATCTGGTTATCTGAATTTTGAGAATTTTGAATTTTCGGATCCCGATTCACTATCTGGGTCGGGTCGACCCGAATCCTCGTCCCCGCTCCTGTTCAGATTTCATCCAGATTTCAGATTTTTATTCTCTGTTTTTATAGCTATGACAGACCATTTTTTTTCACTGTTTTGTTTTGCTCTTTACTGTTCATTGGTTTCCGGACTGATTTTGACAATTTAGCCTTTATTTTATTAAACTGAAAGAACAGATTTTTGCATTTTTGAATATGGGGTATTTACGGATTTGAAACATATACTACATTTTGGTCGATGAAGGAATCTCCGTCTGATTTTCAAGGTCTCCCCTGTACAAAAGACAGGTTTATTTTTTGGTTTTACTTATTAATTATTGTCTTTGATTTAGAATTATTCATTCTATTACTAACACTTTTGTTACACCCCGTAATTCAAGGACATGTTTAAGAGAATGTACGAAGGAATCAGGACTCTAAAAATTGGTACGAAAGAAAGAATTGTTTTTCGAAGGGAAAAAACTTCTGAACATCGGAAAGGAAAAATATTCGTTGATGAGAATTAGATTCTCAAAATGCATTATTTGAAGAGTATGATCCTTATTAACATTATGAAAAATTATTTTTACGGATTTGGTCAGGTGGGGCCCACCCAAAAAAATTTACGTTTTGTGGGGCCCACGAGGGTTACGAAATTTTATGGACGAATGGGAGGGCGACACGTGGCACCTCCCCCACATGGTCCTGGACGAAATTGGACAAGGGTAGAATGGTCATAGACCTATGTGGAAGATAAAGTCTTCAAAGCTTGAGAAAATTGACCAAGTCAACTTGTCCACTTGGCTAATTAATTAATGTTCTTCATCCTAGCCTCACATTTGTTATAATCTAAGCCCTCCATTGTGTTATATATACACTACACTAGTGCAAGACTTGTCTTCAACACTTAGAAAAATTAGAGAATACCTTGTCCCTTCATAGTTGCTCTCGGGTTTGATACATGTTCCACACAAAAATTTTGTAGTTTTGGTCCATTATTCAGAAGACTTTAACCCAAGGTCCCTAAGGGTATTGTAAGGATATCTCAATAGAAATTTCGGAAAAACGACGTTTTCACGTTAGTCGCAAGGCGAAAACCTAAGTCGTTTTCATAGTTTTGGATTGGAAATGGAAGAGAAGTTGGTTGTGAACTTCTAAAGGCTTCAAATAAAGGAAAGGAGCTAAGAATTTCTAAGGAGCGACTTTGAATCTTGGAATTTATAAGGGCTTATAAAGGTAAAAATCTTATCGTTTTAGTAATTAAGATTACTTATTGTTGTAGCTATGTATATTAGCAAGCATGAGGTATATATTATGAAGTTTATTAAGTGTATGGATATTAGAAACCCTAATCCGAAAGTTGCATGATTAACCCTAAGATTGTAATTCAAATTGGTTATTAGTTTTAGTCGTTGCTTGTTATATAAAGAAAGGATTATAGTTGTTTGAATTGTTTGCGACTATATAACATGTTAGGACGACATTATGGATTGAAAGGAATTGGAAAGAAATAGATGTTGTTGTTGTCCTTGATATTGCCGAATATTGCCTAAGGTTATTGGATTGTTTTGTATTATTGTGGGACAGAATTTTACACGTCCTGTTAAGGCGTGTAATCCCCTTTGGTTAGCTGAATTGTTGAGTCTTAAATGTGGCATGTTGATTATTGATTTTCGGGCCTTGAAAAAGGTGGAAAAGTATGTAGAAACAAAGGAGGTGCTGCCCGATTTTCCGTAGAATAAGAGACTGTATACTTAGTATGATTCTACGTTAAAAATCTAGGAGTTGATAGACATGTTATGATTAATATAGGTTGAAGTACTGCGAGTAGCATATTCTACTTGAAGGGTGAAAAAGCTAGCAAGGATAAAGTATTTGGAGCATTTTGCAACTTGTCGCTAGTCGTCGCGAGGTATGTGAACCTCTTCTTTCCTTGGCATGATCCTGCGTATGAAATATCCATGTGATAGTATTTCATGATTCCTTCTACTCTTAGAAGTTAAGAAGTATTCACATTTGTTGACTCTAAGTTAAAAGTATGTTTAAATTGTCCTAAGTCCTTACCAAGTCTTATGGGAGATGTTGGTAAGAATGGTTAGGAAGTTATGAGATTTGATTTAAAGCTATGTGTCTTGATTTATTTAAAGTAAGCAAGTTGATTTTATGTTTAAAATGACTTGAATTTATATGTGAAAAGGGGATTGATTTTAAAAGTGGAAGTTATATGGTTTTAAAGAGAATAAGTTACTTGGTTTTGGAAGTGTATGAAACTTTATTTTTCAAGTTATGGGACTTGATTTCTAAAGTGTTGATGATATGATTTTATAAGTATAAGTAAATTGACTTTAAAGAATGTATGTTATGAAGTTTTAAGACTATGAACTTTGATTGTCTTTTAAGGATTATGAAGTTTTAAGCGATATAATTTTAAAGAGTGTATGCTACGAGGGGTTAATACTATAAGCCTTGATTTTATGAGTGGAAATGACTAAACTTTAAAAAGTATGGCTTCTTAATTTATTTCAAAAGTTAAGAAGATGGTTTCCAAAAGAGTGTGTGACTTGAGCTTTAAAAAGAAAGGAGTTTTATGATTCTTTTTAAGTATGTATGTACGTAGTGTTTTTGGGTCTAGTTTTCCTAATGTTGTAAGAATAAAAGTGTCTTAAGTTCTCTAAAATGAAAGGTTGTTATAATAGCTTTATGGGAAGTTGTTATGACGACTTAAGAAGAAGTGAAAAGATGGTTTAAAAATGTTATGTAAGGAAAATCACACCGAGCCTACAAATAGGCCGAATTATGTTATGAAATACACCGAGCCTACAAATAGGCCGGATTATGTTATGAAATACACCGAGCCTACAAATAGGCCAGATTACGTTATGAGATACACCGAGCCTACACATAGGCCAAATTACGCCATATTACCCCGAGCCTACACATAGGCCGGGTTACGTCATCTTACACCGAGCTCCACAGGCGGGCCGGATTATGCTACATGATTCCACAGTACACCGAGCTCCACAGGCGGGCCGGATTATGCTACATGATTCCACAGTACACCGAGCTCCACAGGCGGGCCGGATTATGCCACATGATTCCACAGTACACCGAGCTCCACAGGCGGGCCGGATTATGCCACATGATTCATCAGTACACCGTGTCCCGCAAATGAGCCGGATTATGCCACATGATTCATCAGTACACCGTGTCCCGCAAATGAGCTGGATTACGTTATTACGTATGAATAATCAAAGTAAGCTCCCAAACAAGAGGTCCCTCCATAAAGGGCCGGATTATGTTATGTAAGATATGTAAGTTATGTGGAAAAACTTGACTAAATCCTTAAAGTAAGTATGTAAGAATATGGTGTTAATTTGAGGAAAAGAACGGTTAAGATACGATTGATTTCAGGAGTTAAAATGGCACGGTAGGATCTGGTATTTCATTTTTATATTTGCCCCTGTCATTTTTTTTTATACAATTATGATTTGGTTATTGTACCTTATTTCTGTTCCATACTCTGCACTGTTGCATCGACTTCTTCGGCTGCGTTCATGCCCGCAGGTGTTAGGTACACAGGTTGGTGATCTCTGTTCAGTTTTTGGAAGAAGTTCCATTCACTCCGGAGGCTTATCTTTTGGGTACGGTTTCCCTGATATGGTAGATTATGTACATTCAGGGGTATGGCGGGGCCCTGTCCCGCCATAGTTGTAATTCTTAGAGGTCTGTAGTCATATCTTGTGGGTCGGTTTGTAAAAAAAAAGAAAAAGGATGTAACTGCGGTTGTTTAAGTATATGTATATGTGTCCAGGAGGTGGCCTTATCGGCTAACCTGTTGTTTAAATTCTTGTTGTTTTATTTTATCGCCATGTATGTTCTCACTGATTATCTCTCGATGTGTACTGCAGGGTGCCTGTGTAGGCACCGCCGCGTCCGGCCTGGTCGTGACAACTTTTACTAAGTGTTTATACAGGTACCCGGAGATACATGTTGTGCAGAATGCCTAAAAAGGCTAAAAAGATGTTCCGAAGTTTTATTTTTATGTCGTTGTATTTAATTTAGTTTTATTATTCTGTATTGCATTTTATTTTAATTGTAAATTATGAAAAATGCTTAGAATAGGTACAATAAAAAGCCAATAAATAATTAACCTAGGTTTGATCGGATAACCGCAAGTTAGCGAATTTTAAAGGATTTCCTAACTCTTTCCCTTTAGGATAATAAAGATCCCTGATCCAGAATCTCATTAATTTTGCAGATCATTAAATGGAGATTAATTGCAGTATTTTTATTGCAATAGTTCAAGTGTCTTAATTCACTTAACTAATTAGATGACGACTCCTCAAAACATGCATTTTTGCTCTGTTCAGGGAACCGCGCCAAAAGAGCAACGTTGCAGTTCCGTTCCGACCTCGAGATAAAAAATGGGCGCGACACCACTTATCTCTAAACTTAAAAGATCCACAAGCCTTAAACGTTAGCTTTTGAACTAAGGGGGAGATAGTATGATAAGGTGCCAATATACATTATGTGTTTCATAAATTGATAAGCGTCAAGAAAGATTATGTGAATCATGGTTTCATGATTATGATAAGGTGTGGAGAATTCGTCTTTTGTCATGCCTGTTGAGATCAAGTAGAGTAAGTTTTAGAGCGAGAAATAAAAAGTTTGAAGTGATGTTACATTTCCAATTCTCGAGTAATCTATGTTATGATGCCCCGAACTATGGTCTAGGCGAAACACGACATTCGGTGCCTGAGTATATGTGACCGAGCGAACCACGTGGCTTGCTAAATCTACATAGACATATAAAGCATGCATTTGTAATGATTTAAAATATGTAAACTGAATACTAAATATAATCCTTTACTCAGAACCTACCTTCATAATTGATTATTATCATCATGATCATAAAATATTATCCAGAGGAACATAAGCACGGATTACATAAAATCATGGGTAGGACATTCATCTTGACTTACTTTCATCATTGTCTATCAATATCATTGTTATGATATCGCTATAAGTGGATGCTTGAAGAAATGGATTATGGGCACGAGTACGTGAAAACATAGATAGCATAACATTAGAGTCAAATAAGTTATTTAACTTAGGCATTCTACTCTTATCCAAGGAATAGGTGTGCATTCCATATGATCTTTTTAGTTTTTTTAAACACTTACATTACATTATCCTCGATCATTATCAAAATCAACATCCTATTCGGAAAGCACTTAGAAACTGGAACATGGACATGAGTATAAAAGCACGATAGATACGTGGGATATGAATACATTTCTTAACTTTAGACATGTGCACAATCTGATGTGAGAAACATGAACAAATATTTCTTTTGCATAGCTTACTATCGTATAGAGTCTTAATTCTTGAATCTTAAATATGAAGTATAAAGCTCTAACATGGGTATATAGGTATGTAATATATGAGTAGAGTACGTCTGAGAATAAGTACCACATAGTACATATCTAACACATCGTACCTTCCAACTAATCCATGATCATGATTAAGGAGTGTAGAAAACCAAGACGGGGAGTTAAAGTCGAAAAACTAATTTCAGTTCTGCAGAACCAAGTTTACACCTAAGATTGCTGGACCGTAAAATTGTTATGGATCATCAAAATGTATCGTACAATTTGTTAATGAATAACAACGAACAGTAAATTATACGGACCATATAATATTAAACAGTCTGTCCTTTTTTACCGTAACATTTCCTTCAACTTAGGAAAATCACTGAAAAGAGTCACTTAGGTGATGTTCTATTTATACAGACTGTACAAAATTATACAGTCCATATCCATACCGTATAAAAAGTTATAGACCGTAAGAATCGACCATAAAATCTCCGACGGACCAAATAGTAAAAATATGCAGACTTAGTTCTAAAAATCAGTTTTCTTATTTTTCTAAGCCCTAGGATGAAGTTTTCTCTTCTCAAACTTTTCCTACATTAAGGTAAGCCTATTTCATGCAATTTCAAGTGATTCTAACATCAACACATGACTTCTAAGCGAAAATTCATTGTTCCTAACGTAAGGGTTTTAGGAAAACCCATATCAAGGTTCAAGAATCAATCTTTGGGTTCGTCAAAGTTCAGATTTTCAATACAAGTATTGGAGTTATTAAGGTATGTAAAAGTTGCTATCCACGTGTGAGAACATTATTGTTCTTCCCCATGCTAAATTCAGTCCATGAAACATGATTTTCCCAGACTTAAGGTTTTGCTCTAATTCATGATAACCCTAGATACATATACAAATTATATATATATAATTTGGATAGGTTCATAATGGACAGGTTCATAATAATCACAACAATCTATCATGAATACAATAACGGATACGTGAACGCATGTTTCAAATTTCATGAGTTCTTAAATACAAGTTATAATCATTGTTACTCAGTTCAGAAATTTTTTACATATTTTTCATGTTTTTACATAAGTTATATTATATATTTATTTACATGCTAAATTATAATCATGAATCATGTTTTTAAGTTATTTTCATTAAATTCATGAGCTTACAAGCCAACTATATTCATGTTCATGTTTTGGGAGTTGCACAAATTACTGAGAAGGCTTAGATAGCCTGAAACTACATTTTCCAGCATAGGATAAGGATCACTCCGCCAGAGGACGATACCTTTATATTACCCCTTTGTGGGATTATTGGAACAATCATGTTCATATCTCGTATCCCGACAAGATATAAGATTGCTAAGCTGGTCGGGCAGAGATTAGATGCCACATTCATGCGTGGTGGTTTCACGTCGGTGTTGTTAATACTCTCCCATAGATTTATAAGTACTCAGATATACAGATACACATAGATACATATTTTACACATATGTTTACATTCATATCAAATCATGTTCATGTTCATTGTTCAGTTTTATGTTCCTATTATTTCATGTACAAGTTTATTTTTTCTATAGCTTTACATACAGTACAATTTAAATGTAGTTATGACCCTTTTGCTTGGGGCCTGCACTTCACGATACATGTACTAAATTTCAGGACGAAGGATCAACACATTAGGACTTCACTTGTGTCAGCTATTTGTGAGCCCATTTCATTCGGGGTGTCAATCTATATACTTTCATAATTATGATTTATAGTAAAAGGTAGGCCAAGGTCGTGTCCTGGTAAAATAATTTCAGTCAGACTCATTTTTCAGAGGTTTCATGTTGGATTAATGTTGAGTTTCCTCTCCAAGAGAACTTTTGAAACTATCTCGTAACTTCGCACAAATGGTGCCCTTTTCTTTCACTAAGTACCTATGTCTTGTTTATGTTCGAAGTGACTTTCTACTAATGTCTTAGGTTCTTGATAAATGAAGTATTTATGCCTATGATTATTTTCTTCATGAGCTTTATTTTATGAAGATGGTATCGACTTACAGTGATAAAAGTAAGCTATGTTGAACCATATTCCATTCTTTCAGTATGTCTAAGTTCTAAAGGTAATGTTTATTTTACGCCCTACGTCCGTGAGTACCAAGAGTGATACCTACAATTGTACTCCAAGCAAGTCACACTTATGCCTTATTCCCACTTCAATACTCATGAACTCATGTTCAATCGCCAGGGTATGTAGCTTCGATGTACCCATACAAATGTCATGTTGTTCATGTCCCCATGAACCATGTCATGTTATTCGCGTATTCACATTTTATTCTATATTAATCACGTTTTTATGTACG
This sequence comes from Przewalskia tangutica, assembly GCA_029844215.1. Classification (NCBI taxonomy): domain Eukaryota; kingdom Viridiplantae; phylum Streptophyta; class Magnoliopsida; order Solanales; family Solanaceae; genus Przewalskia; species Przewalskia tangutica. The sequence continues at coordinate 132,768,613 of CM056718.1, read as the reverse complement.
CATGTTCCATATTACGTCCTTCATGTTCAATGTATCCATGTCACGTCTATATTCTCAAAAGAAGTGTCTTATATGATTCATACCTATGATTTCCTTCCTCTCAATCTTTTATGACCAACTCACAATAATGGAGTTGATGAATGAAAAACAAGATAATCTAAGATATTCACATCTAATTTTAGAGTGAACAAGATAAGGTTCAAAATAATGTACGTTCTATTTAAAAAGGGGTTCCTTTCATTTACCATGTGGTACTTATTTCAGAAGTATTCTACTCAAATTTGGCGTATTTATGTCATGCCTATGCTCGAGCTTCATGTTATATTAGGATTATATTCATGTTCTATGACTCATGTTTGTCTCATTCACACTGAGTTGTTCTTTCATTCAAGACCTAAGTTGTTGATGCGAGATTTATACACACGCTAAACGCAAGTGCACATATCGTGACAAGTAATATAGTCTAGAAGACCGAGTTATCGTCCTCAGGGATTAGTGTCCAATTACCAACCTCTATTATGTAGTATCTATTTGGTGATCGATGATTTGATGAGTTGTTTATAGCTATGATTATAGATGCTAACTAAATTATTTTATTTTACTTCAAATATGGTGGAAATAGGGCTTCCAAATCTCCTCGACTATCCGCTCGCTTTACTCGTTAATGCAAATAATTAAGGTTCTTCTTCTATGTTGAGATAACAGGTTAACTAAGCCGTTTTATACTCCTGTTAAGGTAATATAAACACTCAACCCCAATGTAGAACCCTTCTATCTTTCGATGACAAGATTGACTATAAAGGAGGATTAAAAACAATAACCTATCATGCTACACAAGTATCGGGGTACATTCGTCCACGATTTAAACCTATGTTTATTCAACTATAGCATATTCACAATCTCTCATTTCGGATTTCGATTAGAAATCATATAAGTTATGATAATTAGTGATCAATTAATTACCAAGCAATCAAAACAATTATTGAATAAATCTCAACAATAATAAGAAGAAACCAAAATCTTGCATTAATTCATAAAACGAGGTTCAAGTGATTCGACATGGAAAGCCCTAAATTAAGTTAGTTCCTAGCCATAGACATGCTAAGAACTAAACTAATATCCAACATATACTAGAAAGAAATAAAGTAAAGAACAAGAAATTACTCAAAAATAAGTCTCCAATCTTGATCCCCAAGTTGTGATGAATGGTAAGGTGTGTACTCTTCAAATCTGACCTAAAGGTCTTTTTATAACCTCAAAAACGTGCAAAACCTTTTCCTCTTTGGCTTTGGCCCAATCCTATTCGGATTTGTCAATTTTCAGCGTCCGCCGCGCCTCGCAACCGCGCCAAACTTCGCGGCTGGTCCGCTTCGTGCGCCGTGGCTCGCATCGCTGATGGTCCAGCCGCGCGCCGCTTTCTCGCCCGGGTTGCCAACTTTTTAGCTTTTTGAGCTCCGGAACCTCTGTTTCTGCCCTCTTTCGCTCCTTCTCACCAATGTGCCACTTTAAACCATTGTGACTCAAAAGAAAGGCAATTTATCCTAACACAAAACATATTTGTACAAAAATGGACAAAAGACTAACTAAAAATGACTCAAAAGGTGTATATAAAATACACCGATCAAACACCCCCAAACTTAACCTTTGCTCGCCCTCGAGTAAAGATCCAAAAATAGAAACAAAGACACGAAAGAAAAGAAAATAAAATGACTAAAAGACATTGATCAATTTACTGCATCATTGTTACTTAGAAAAACATGAAGGTTAGTAGAATAATATGCAGAAACATATATCATGGATTTTTAGCATTCTAAACACATCAAGTCAGATATTTCGCAAATTCAACTTAATCATGTTCAATGGAAGTAAGAATACCTAACTATGCATGTTAATTTCCAAATCCTATGACATGTTTACTTGTTATTCTCCACTAATCATGGATACACACATTAGAGCTCTTCAGGGCTTTTCAGGGTTGTAATGTAAGCTTAGGCAGGGGTAGGTAAAAATAGGCTTTTAGGCTCAATCTTACGTACCATAAGCTCTTTTGCTTTCGATTCTTCCCTTTTCTTTTGATTTTCTTTTTAACCTCATACCTATCTTTCTCCTCTTTTGTTTTGAGAGAATAAGGTGTCTGATGAATAGTAGGCACCCCCAAACTTAGGCTTTTGCTTATTTATGATTACTTTTCATAGGGGTGCATATTGTTCACTCTCTTTTTGTCTCTTTTCAACACTTTATATTCCAAACACATCAATTTCTTCACTTATGGCACAAGTATGAAATTATAGGGTGTCAAAGAAAGATCTTATTTTTAGGCTCAAATGGGCTGACTAGGGATACAATTTTAATGTCAGGGATATGTAAAAAAAATGGTAAGAAAGGGCTAACAAAGAAATGCCTGAGTCATCTCCCTAACATGCGTATCCTAACTATTTCGCCTCAAATAACAAGCAATCCGACACATAGGTTTAATCACTAACAATGCATAAATCAAGCAAGATACCCCAAATAGTTTGACTTCATGAATTTTTGGCATATCTAACCTAAGTGTTCAGATGGTTGCTTCTAATTCCATTACATTATTCAACTTTACTTCACTAGGCGTTTCAAGTAACTACAACATGCATGATCATAAAAAAAATTGGACTCAAATAAACATAGAAAATAACACAAAAAGACTCCAAAATCACATCAAAAATAACTAAGAACTCCCCCCAAAACTTAAATCACACATTGTCCCTACTGTGTGCAAGACTCAAAAATAAAAGAAAGACGGGACAACTTACAAACTTGGTTTAAAATGGTGGCGGTGGCGGCGGATAATGCATGGACCACTGGTTGAACAAGGAACTCATCTCATCAAATTTCTGGCTCAACTGTTATTGCTCCAGCCTTATTTCTTGATGTCCTTGCCTCAGGTCCTGTTGACCTTGTATCATTGTGTCAAAACTCTGCATCATCCTCCGCTGGTTCATGAGCAACTTCTCCATCATAGGCACCGGAGGTTCCAATTCCTGTGGCCGGGCCGCTACCGCTTCTACGCCGAGCCTCGCTCTCGTGCTCATCATCGCCCATGGCGACCGCGCGCGCGCGTGCCGGTATCCTTCTTGTTGCCTGGAGGAACTGGTTCTCGGAAGGCATGCACCGCCCCATATATCGCGAGGTCGCCCTTCTCATATGTATCGCAGCTGTGGTTGGGACTCCATGTCTAGAACATAAACTGCAAATAAGTGATCTGTGTCCCAACCCACCTGTAGTGACCAACCTACTGGTTTCTCCAATGTTCTGCAATATCTCCTTCCCAACATCAATCGTTTTCCCTTCCATATATCATCTTTATTCTATCCGATGGCACTCTGGTGAAGTGCGTCGATGGAATCAGGTGGGCATTGACGAAATATAACCAACTCTTGGCTGTTTTGTTGAACTGACATCTGCTCAGTCCTCTTGATCTATTTCGTGCAATATCATACTCAACCCCAGGGTAGCATAATGTGTTTGCGACGATATCCCAATCGATGTTGTTGGCATCTCTAGACCAAGTTCTGAAATAGCTTCGATCATCGCCTCTTTCTTCAACATTGGTTGTTCTCAATAGCTCATTCACCACCTCAGCCGTCACAGACACATACTGTCCTCTCACAAAACAACTACCATTTACCCGTTTCGGAAAGTTAGCATAGAATTCTTTCACCATTACAGTGTTCTGTGGTACTATTCTTTCCGGATTAACAAATCTCTTCCACCCAATGGCCTCTATCATTGCCCGAATAGGCTCAAAAACATCGCCATCTTCAAATGACTCCCATTGGTACTCCATTCTTCATTCAGGTATCAAGGGTCTAGTACTAAGTTTGTAATATCCGTCTTCTATTTTTTTACTAACAAACCTAGTAGTGTCATATTGTGGACGGAGGCGGATGTGGAAACTCTTTTTTTTCTGGCAGACATTTTGGAAAGTTTTCAGCAGCGATTCCTCTGTTTCAATGAGATTACCCAGCAACTTTCAATCACACCAATCAACACACAGCGTAATCAGCAAAAAACAACACCATTCAACCCCCAAACTTCACTACCGTGAAATTTCCACACCAAACATCAACACACCCCAAAATATCCACCAATAAAGCACATCCCCAAACTTATGAATTACCTCCCCTAATTGCTTTGAAAATTTCAAGAAAAGTGATGAAAGTTACCTTGGACGGTGTTTTTCAAAATTTTCTTGTTCCTAATGGATTGAGGCAATTGAATGAGGGTTGTTGTTTGAAATGGTTAAGGGTGCAAGGAATTGAAGTACTTTGGTTGTGATTGAGCTTAGTTTGTGAAAGATTTTGAGTAATGGAGGCTGATTTCGTGGGTTTTGGAGAGAGGAAGGACTTTGGGTTTTTGATTTGGAGAGGGAAAATTGAATTAGGGCTCTTTAATTTCAGTTTTTCCGTCGCGGCGCCACGACCCTGAGATCAGCGCCGTGGTGCCCAAACATCTACGACCCTCTGAACTTCCGGCGCCATGGCGCCCAAACTTCAGAGACCTTCTGGACTTTCAGCGCCGCGGCTCTCTGATTTGGCAATGTGGCGCCCAACTTCCTGTGGCTTTCTGTATTCTCGGTGCCATGGCCCTTTGCTGGGCGCCGTGGCGCCGAGCCGATTTCCTTCCTCTCATGTTTTTCGTCCTCCATTTTTAGCCTTGTACCTGTCATCACAACATGTAAACAATACCTTTCGTGAGACTGTTCTAACTCAAACTAAATTGCATAAATTTTTAAAAACCTTGGATTGCCTCCCAAGTAGCGCTGTCTTTAACGTCTTTTAGTCGGACGCAGGTTCCTTATCAAGCGGCATGGGGTAACTTAACCCCACAGCCTACCAATTTCATAATCATTTTTATCTTTCGCCTTCTGTTTTTTCTTTTTCTCTTTTTTCTCAAGAGAAGGTTTAGCGTTGCTCACCTGTACTGGCGGACTGATTTCCTTTGCTTTGGCCTGTGCTGGCTCAACTAATGTGCTAATAGTGATGACTGCAAAACACTTGCTTATGACTGGGGGTTCAACGATGTGTTTAAACACCTTGAACACCATCTCTTCATCCTCAACTCTGAGTGTCAGCTCGCCCTTTTTCCACATCAATCAAGGCTCTTCCAGTTGCTAAGAATGGTCTTCCCAAAATGATAGGTATTTCATCATCTTCCTCCATATCAAGGATGAGAAAGTCTGCAGGAAAGAAGAATTTTCCCACCTTAACCAATACGTCTTCAATTATTCCCCTGGAATGCACCACTGTCCTATCCGCCAACTGCAAGTTCACAGTGGTTGGTTTGGCTTCACCCAAACCCAACCTCTTGAAAACGGACAAGGGCATGAAATTTATGCTGGCCCCCAAATCACACAGGGCCCTGTTACATGTCACCCTACCAATTGTGCAAGACAATGTGAAGCTCCCTGGATCCTTAAGCTTAGGGGCAGTTTCTTCAGCAAGATGACATTGCATTCCTCTGTCAATGTCACTGTCTCATACTCAGCTAGCTTCTTCTTCTTCCCAAAGATTTCCTTCATAAATTTGAAATAAGTAGGTATTTTCTCCAACGCCTCAATGAAAGGGATGTTAATGTGAAACTTTCTAAATACCTCCAAGAACTTGGAGAATTGCTTATCAACTGCTTTCCTTTGCAACCTCTGACGGTAAGGAACCTTCTCTGTGTATTCCCTCACTGGAACTGTTGGAGCCTTTTCTAAAATAGGGCGGTCCTCAGTAACCCCCTCCTTCTCTGCATCTACTCTCTGCTCAACTCTCTGTTCTACCACAGGTTGAGGTGTAGGCCGTTCTAGCTGATTCCCACCTCTCAGCTGCACCGCCTGACACTACTCTCTGGGATTCATCTCTGTATTACTAGGAAGAGTGCCCTGTGGCCTGTTATTTGCCATCTTTGCTAGTTGTCCTACCGCGTCTCCAAGTTCCTGATAGAGGACATTGTCTCTGCCATGAACTGGGTTTGTGAATTCATAAGTGTCAACAAGGTTTCTCGCAATTCGTCTGGCTTTTCTTGTGGAGAAGGTGTACTGAACTGTTGGGAAGGTGAGGCCTGGGTAAATGGTTGTTGATTCTGGTATTGGCCTCGAAACTGGTTCTGTTGCCCTTGATCACCCCTCCATGAAAAGTTAGGGTGATTCCTCCACCCTGGATTGTAGGTATTTGAATAGGGGTTGTTCTGAGGCCTTTGGTAATTCTCCACTGCCTGACATTCTGCTTGCTCAATAGGGATGTTGTTGGGGTCTGCTGATGGGCACCTATCAAAGGTATGAGGACCCCCACACATCTCACAACTCAGTGACATCTGAATTGCATTAACTGACACTGTGTTCTGCTGCAGTTGCTTGGTCAAGAGAGCAACCTGTGCATTTAACGCTGTGATGGCATCGATCTCATGAACTCCTATCACTCTCCTTCCACTTACCCCTCTATCATCTGTCACATGGTTATTGGTGGCCATGTCTTCTAGCAAATCATGGGCCTCATGTGCTGTCTTCTTCATGAAGGTTCCACATGCAGCTGCGTCAATGATGGCTCTTGTGGTCCCACTTAGCCCATTATAGAAAATATGGACCAAATTCCACAGCTCAATGATATGATGTGGACACTTTCTCTGCAGATCTTTAAATCTCTCCCAAGCCTCATAGAGTGACTCTCCATCAGCCTGGTAAAAATTGTTCAGCTCTCCTCTCAGCTTAGCTGCTTTGGACGGTGGAAAGAACTTTGCCAAGAACTTCTGTGTCAACTCCTGCCATGTGAATATAGAATCTGTAGGCAGGGAATTCAACCAAACTTTTGCTCTTTCCCTTAGTGAGAAGGGAAAGAGCCTCAATCGGATGGCGGCGTCAATAACGTCATTATACTTTAAAGTTGCACACAGTTCCAAGAAATTTGCTATGTGCATATGAGGGTCTTCAGATGACAACCCTCCAAATTGAACTGTATTCTGCACCATACTCAGGATCGCAGACTAGATTTCAAAATTATTTGCTCCTATTGCTGGGAGCCTGATGCAAGTCTGTGCTCCATTCACCCTTGGTAGCACATAATCTCCCAAACTTCTCTCAGCTTGGACCTGCACCCTTTCTTCCACATCCATTGGTAACCTCTGGGGCATCATCTGGTTAGGTTGATGATCACCTAACCCTTCGTTCATCTCATTGTTATTCTGCAAGCCTCCCATTGCTCTTAAGGCCAATATTCGTTTATTTCTCTGGTTCTGCTTGCAAGTCTTTTCAATCTCCGGGTTGAAGGGAACAAGTGTATCTGCTCATCTTCTCCTTCGCATAAACTAGATGCCTGCAACAGATCAAAATCAACAAACGGATCACGGCGCACGATTTCACCAATACAAAAAAATAATAAAAAGAAAAATAAAAACCAAATTAGAAATTAAGAATAGATAGAATGATATTGAACTACGCCAATCCCCGGCAACGGCGCCAAAAACTTGATGCCAGATTTATACACACGCTAAACGCAAGTGCACGTATCGTGACAAGTAATATAGTCTAGAAGACCGAGTTATCGTCCTCAGGGATTAGTGTCCAATTACCAACCTCTATTATGTAGTATCTATTTGGTGACCGATGATTTGATGAGTTGTTTATAGCTATGATTATAGATGCTAACTAAATTATTTTACTTTACTTCAAATATGGTGGAAATAGGGCTTCCAAATCTCCTCGACTATCCGCTCGCTTTACTCGTTAATGTAAATAATTAAGGTTCTTCTTCTATGTTGAGATAGCAGGTTAACTAAGCCGTTTTATACTCCTGTTAAGGTAATATAAACACTCAACCCCAATGTAGAACCCTTCTATCTTTCGATGACAAGATTGACTATAAAGAAGGATTAAGAGCAATAACCTATCAAGCTACACAAGTATCGGGGTACTTTCGTCCACGATTTAAACCTATGTTTATTCAACTATAGCATATTCACAATCTCCCCTTTCGGATTTCTATTAGAAATCATATAAGTTATGATAATTAGTGATCAATTAATTACCAAGCAATCAAAACAATTATTGAATAAATCTCAACAATAATAAGAAGAAACCAAAATCTTACATTAATTCATAAAACGAGGTTCAAGCGATTCGACATGGAAAGCCCTAAATTAAGTTAGTTCCTAGCCATAGACATGCTAAGAACTAAACTAATATCCAACATATACTAGAAAGAAATAAAGTAAAGAACAAGAAATTACTCAAAAATAAGTCTCCAATCTTGATCCCCAAGTTGTGATGAATGGTAAGGTGTGTACTCTTCAAATCTGACCTAAAAGGTCCTTTTATAACCTCAAAAACGTGCAAAACTTTTTCCTCTTTGGCTTTGGCCCAATCCTATTCAGATTTGTCAATTTTCTCGCGTCGGCGCCGCGGCCCTGCAACCGGCGCCATGACGCCGAAACTTCGCGGGTCTTCTTGGGCATCGTGGTCGCCATCGCCGATGGTCCAGCGCCGCGCCGCTCGCTTTCGCCCGGGTTGCTAACTCTTTAGCTTTTTGAGCTCCGGAACCTCTGTTTCTGCCATCTTTTCGCTCCTTCTCACCAATGTGCCACTTTAAACCATTGTGACTCAAAAGAAAGAAAATATATCCTAACACGACACATATTTGTACAAAAATGGGCAAAATACTAACTAAAAATGACTCAAAAGGTGTATATAAAATACACCGATCAGTTGTACTCTTATCTCATATGTCTGTCGTGGTGATATACGAACATCTATGATCAAGTCTCTAAGTGTTCAGATTCCATCTCCGCTCAGCATTCAGATCTCATGTTGTAATGTTAATATTTTCTGCATTCAGATCTTATGTTATGATATTCATATTTTCACGTATTTAGATCTCATATTAGTTTAGCACTTATATATCCACATCGGCCATTATTCATGTATTCATGTTTCATCTCACGTCCATGCAATCATGTCATGCTCCAGTACTCATGTCATTCATGCCTATGAATTCATTTTCAAATATTATGTATAATATTCATGTATTCAATCATTTTAATATTTGTGTGTTCATATCAGACGAGGATCCATGACAATTAGTATTCACGTATTCATGTTAGCTTAGTATTCATGTTATCCACATTCACGTTTCAGTTACCCTATTATATCATGTCACACGTATTATGATGCCCCGTGAGGCTTGTGTTGTGCTCTGGTTAGCTGATATGTGTTTGAGAAATGATGGGATAGTCCTATCCACAAATGAAACTCTATCAAAATTTCTGTATAATTCCAGAGTTAGTCCCACTTCTAGCCACGACCATTATCCGAGGAGAAATGATTTATGTCTCATGATTCACGTTCATGTATTCACTACTCATGTCTCATGTCCTCATGTTCATGTAATCATGTCATTTTAGTCTCCACGATTTAAGTCACGTTTCTTCACGCTCATGTATTCATGTCATGTCCCTAAGTTCTTGAATCAATCGCATTCCTAACCATGACCCATCATTCGAGGACGAATGATCCAAGGAGGAGACATTGTAACACCATGTACCTTCAAACTAAGCCTTGTTCATGATTCAGGAGTTTAGAAAATCGATACGGGAATTATGAAGTTAAATCCACTTTCAGTTCAGTGACTCATGTTGTACACCAGGAATCTACGGACCGTAGAATATTTTACGGGCCATAGAATTTCACCATACAAAGTCCGTTGAAAACCAATGAAATAGGGTAGATTTTGACGGACCGTAGAAAATCATACGACCCGTCCTTTTGTACCGTAGGATGACCCCCAGGTTTTGATGTTCACTAGAATTGACAACCCAATGACGACCATTTTATACGGACGATACAAGTTATATGGCCCATACTCCTCACTGTAAAATTTGTACGGACCGTACAATCCTGCCGTAGAACAACCGATGGGTGAACAATATATATTCATGATTTTCAATCTTTTTAATTCCTTTTCAATTCTTCCAAGCCCTAGCACGAAGTTGCTCTCCTCCAACATTCTCCTACATCAAGGTAAGCTTATTTGATTAAATTCCAAGTGATTCTAACATAATTCTCATAAATTCTAAGCGAACTCATTGACTCTTAACCTAGGGTTTTCAAGGAAATCCAACTTAAGGGATTAAAGTTCAGGCGTTAGGAGTTCTTCATAAAAGTTCAGATTTTTATTACAAGACTAGGAGCGATTAAGATATGTAGAGCTTTTATTCTCGTGTGGGAACATCATTATTCTTTTCACGCCACGTTTATCCATGAAAAACGAAATTCCACAAGCTTAGATTTTTTTTTATTCTAAGTTCATGATAACTTTAACTACATGTATTATTGTATGTCATGTCTATATTACCAATTCGTTAATTGTATTCATGTATAACATCACGATTGTCATAAACATGTACATAATCCATGTATGCTCGTGATTATCTTTTTCATGAGCTCTCAGATATCAGCTAGGAACTAATATTGTTCCACTCCATGGATTTTACATGTTTTCATATCTCGAAAATTATATACATATATTTACTCAGATTTTCATGCAAAACTATTTTCAAATCATATTTATGGAATTTACGAGATTTGATAAACTATATTATGAATCATGTTTTGAAAGCCACGGGGCAGATGCAACTTATATTCATGTTCAATATTTTTGGGAGTAACATATGTTTACCGAGAAGGTTTAGATAACCTGAAACTACATATACCAACGTAGGGTAAGGATCACTCCGTCCAGTTAGGACGATACCTTCAGACTATTGATTGGATTTGTTCATGTTATTTTAATGTCTTATACCCCGGCAAGGTATGAGATTTCTCTACTGGTCGTGCCAAGTACAAGACTCCATGTACTTACGTGGTGATTTCATATTGTAGGTTATACTAAGGCTCTCCCACTTAAAAGTATTTTACTCATGTTACAACTTGATCATGCAGATCATGATCATGTCTAGGTTCAGATTACAATTTACAGTATTCAGTTACAGTTTACAATTCACAGGTTCAGTTACAATCTACATTTACAATTTTAGTTTCGTATTACTTTATGTATCCATGTTATTGATTTGGGTTGCCCATTCCCCGAGCAAAAATGAAGGTTTCCTCTCTCTATAGTCAATTGCAATTGTGGAAAAAGCACTACTTACTATTCTTTTATTCAGTTTCTTTACATATGAGTACAATTCAAATGTACTAACGTCCCTTTTTCCCGGGGACTGCACTTCATGGTGCATGTACGGAGTTTCAGGGCGACGGACCTGCTCGCTAGGATTCTCATCGTATCAACTATTGATGAGCCCCATTTCATTCAGACTTGTTATATTTTCTGTTACACCCCGTAACTCCATGACATGTTTAAGAGAATGTACGTAAGGAACTCAAGACTTGAAATTAGTTCGAAAGGAAGAATTGTTTTTCCGACGGAAAATCTTCCGAACGTCGGAAAGGAAAAATGTTCATTGGTGAGAATTAGGTTCTCAAAATGCATTAATTGAAGAGTATGGAACTTATTATCATTATGGAAATTTATTGTTTTACGGTTTTGGTCGCGTGGGGCCCACCCGAGGAATTTTACATTTTTGTGGGGCCCACGAGGGTTACGGAAATTTATGGACGAATGAGAGGGCGACACGTGGCACCCCCCCACCATAGTTTTGGACGAAATTTGCAAGGGTATAATGGTCATTGACCATCTTGGAAGATAAGTCTTGCTAGCTTGAGTTTGTTGACCAAGTCAACTTGCCACTCAGGCTTAATCCATGTGATTTTCATCTTAGCCACCCATTTGTTTAAGTCTAAGCCTTCCAAGGTGTTATATATTCACTACACTAGTGCAAGACTAGTCTTGAACACTTAGAAAAAAATAGAGAGGCCTTGTTCTTGAGCTAAGTGCTCTCGGCTTTGTCTCATTCCCACACAAAAATTTTGTAGTTTTGATCCATTAGCCACAAGACTTTAACCCAAGGTCCCTAAGGGTATTGTAAGGATATCTCAATAGAAAGATTTCGGAAAAACGACGTTTTTACGTTAGTCGCAAGGCGAAACCCTAAGGTGTTCTTCAACTTTGAAGTTGGAAATAGAAGAGGAGTTTTTCACAAGCTTCTAAGGGTCGCAAATATCGGATTGGAACGTTAAGAAAAGGAGTTGGAGTTGCTAAGGATCGACTTAGGGTTTTGGAGCATTTTGAGCTTAAGGTATTAATCTCCGCCTTACTATTATAATTCAAGATTTCATGTTGTAGTAGTTAGAAATGATCATGTGGATTATATTATGAAGAATGATATGTGTTATGGAATAGTTGGATGGAATCAAGTCGCATGATTTAGCCTTTAAGATTGTAATTCAATTTAGTACTAGTTTAGTCGTCGCATGTTATCTAAAGAGTGGATTAAGGTGGTTATAATTGTTAAGTTGTTTATTACTATATAACATGCTAGACCTAAGAACTTGGATTGAAAAGGAATTGGAAAGGTTGATAAGTTGTTGCACTTTTGGCCGAATTGACATTTGCATTGTGGACTAGTTTAATGTAATTTGTGGGCGGAATTTTACACGCCCCGTTAAGGCGTAATCCCCTTTGGTTAGCTGACTTGTTGGGCCTTAAATGTGGCGTGTTTGGTTATTGTATTCGCCTTGAAAAGGTGGCAAAGTATGTAAAAACAAAGGAAGTTACGCCCGATTTTCCGTAGATTTTAGTGGCTTAGCACTTAGAATATTCTACGCTCAAGCTAGAGGTTAATGGACGATATGGCCAATTTAGGTCAAGTACCAAGTATAGCGTATTCTACTTGACGGATGGAATAGCTAGCAAGGTTGAAGTACTTTGGAGCTTTTTGCTACTGTCGATAATCGTCGCAGGTATGTGAACCTCTTCATTCTTTTGACATGATTCTATGTATGGAATATACATGTAGTACTATTTCATGATTCCTTCTACTCTTAGAAGTTAAGAGGTAGTTATGTTGATTTACTCTATGCAAAAGCTACGTCTAAGAAATCCTAAGTCCTTACCAAGTCTTATGGGGATGTTGGTAAGAGTCGTTAGAGGTATTTTGAGCCAAGTTGACTTGGCTAATTTACTGCACAAATAAGAATAAGTATCGAACAAGCCATCAGCGTTAATAAAGGAAAATGTAATGACAATTAATTATGTTAAAACAAGTAGAATTCTCCATCTGCATAGAAGCTAAGATAAGACAAAATTGTATTACATTTTCTAGATCATGGCTACTTGAATAAGATCGTTATAAATAAGTATAACTTAATCACGACGCACCAAAGTATATGTTACTAATTTTAAAAGAGTTTACGTATGAAGTTTTTAAGACTTTGAAACTTGTTTTCTTAAAAGTTAAGAGACTTGAAGTATTTTGAAAGCTATGTGATTTGATTTGAAAGTATAAGTCTCTTGGTTATAAAGAGAATGAATTAGTTTAAGGCATAAAGTTAGTATGACGGCTTTATGGGAAGTTGGTTATAATAACTTTATGGGAGGTTAAGAGAATGGTTTTCTTCAGTAACATAAACAAGAAATGATTTGAAATAAAGAAGGGCAAATTGTTTTAAAGGTACCAATTGCTTAAGGTCTTTAAGAAAGAAGTCACTTGATTTAGAAGCCGGTAATTGTATTTCTAAAAAAAGCATTGTGACTTGTCGTGAAAAGTAGATATGACTTGATACTACGGTTATTAGTATCTTGGAAGTTTTGTTTGAAAGAGAATCATTTTAAAGGAGTAGAGGCACGTAGTACGTTGGGTTAAATTCCCGGATTTTATAATGACATGTTAGTGCCTTAAGTAAACAAAAATGAGAGTTTATATGAACAAGCTAATAAGAAGTTAGGGGATTTCTTAACTTGCTTATATTATGTATGATAAGCCGGTAGTGCTTATGTTATGTATGATAAGTCGGTAGTGCTTATGTTATGTATGATAAGTCAGAGTGCTTATGTTATGTATGATGGCCTTGAGTTAGTGGTAAGAGTATAAATGGCGGCAAGCCCCAAGACGTTATACCACCTTCTCCAGGTAAGAGTGTAAGTGAGGGGTAAATCCCCAAGACGCTGCACCACCGCTTTATGTGTTATTTGACGACCTACGAGATAGGGTAAGAGATAAAATGAGCGGGCAAGCCCCAAGACGTTATACCACCTTCTCCGTGGTAAGAGTATAAATGAGGACAAGCCCCAAGACGTTATACCCCGCTTACCACCTTCTCCGTGGTAAGAGTATAAATGGCGGCAAGCCCCCGACGTTATACCACCTGCTTTGATTGATTTTATGGGCGTGAGACCCACGGTTATGTTTTACACTTTTAGTTGTCGCGGTGATGGGGATTCCACGCATGCTTTGATATCGTGGATCGATCGCGCCCCATTGGGTCGGGTAGTATATGTGTCCTCCGTAGTGGGCCAGACTATGTTATGAAAGATAAGTAAGTTAGATAGAAATGAACTTAATGACTTCTCCTAAGTAAGTACGTAAGATATGGCTATAACTCTTAATGGAATGGAAAAAGATATTGATGTGAAATTAAGTTCATGTTGGTAATGACACGGCAGATCTCGTATGTATTTTTATACTGCCCTTGTCATTCTTTTGTACGCTTATGATCGTTCATCAGACTTTATTTCGCTCCATATTCTGCACTGTTGCATCGACTTCTTCGGGCCGTTCATGTCCGCAGTTTAGGTACATCGTTATGGATCCGCGAGCTTAGGATCTGGTTCAAAGATTTCGAGATGGCTCCAATGTTCCGAGTTGTCATGGCTATGTATATTCAGGGCACGGCGGGCCTTGTCCCGCCATAGTAGGTGTTCAAATCTTAGAGGTCTGTATTCACACGCTGGCCGGATCGGTTAGAATTGTAATTACATTTTTGGATAGTGTAAGCCCTTTTGGGTGATTTATATTACAAACTTTATCGCTTTGCCTTGGTTTTAAGAGAAAAAAATGTGTTACTTATTTTCCGCAGCAGCTTATTATGTCAGATGTGTTGAGGGTGCCTGTAGGGCACCGCCGCGCCCGGTCGGGTCGTGACAAAAGTGGTATCGAGCGCTTAGTCCTCTGAAAGTGTCTACGCATCGCGTTCAGTAGTCTTGATTATCGGTGTGTTTGCACCACATCTATAATCGCGAGGTCGCAGACATTTAGTATTGGTTTCCATTCTTCTCACTCTGAGGTCGTGCGATAGAGCTGTGTAGTTAGGGTTGTCTCTCCCTAACCAGTTATGTTGATTGCAGCTACGAGAAAGGCAGCAGTGACCCAGGAAGGACTATGCGGATTGCGTTTCCGTGGTAATGATTATCAGATAGTTGGTATTGTGACATACACCTATATGGAGTTATGTATGAGGGTCAGACGCGTGTTGCCTAGAATGATTTTAGATTACCAAGAGTTTGTAAAGACTAACTAGATACCGGGAAGGTATGGAACAGTTAATGAATTCTCGCCAAGGGTCTTCTCGGGTAGAAAGATTTATTATAGACCAAGAATAAGAGTTAAGTGCGACGGTGGGACGGGGTGATGACCTATTGCGGGTCGCCCCATAGCCTGGAATAGAGTGGGATCAGTTGGTAGTAGTTCCGCCACGTGACAGGTCACGAGGTGCAAGGCCCAAGTCTAGTTAATTGTTTTACTGGGTTCAGGACGCTGCCCACCGAACCAGTCGTGAAGGCCGGAAATGGCCTTATATTGTTTTATAGAGTGACCCCAAGGATTAGAGGCCAAAATCGGTATGGAAGTTATGTATGTATGCTAGTAAGAGTTGGAAGTACGGAAGGAGTAGAGCCTGAATCCATTAGAACCTTTCGAGGTAACTACACCCGTGCATGTGTGTGGAATGGTAGCGGAACACGAGGTTTTCCGGATGATATATCGTCGACCCTAGTAGACCTAGTAGAGGATTATGACCGACTTTGAGGTCATTATGAGTATGGGCTAGTTGGCCGTGAGTGCCAAGGTTGACGCCTTAGTTTAAGTTGTTATGTGGCCATGGGTGGCATATGTAGTATGGCGGTGCAGAGAGGAGACTATGTCGCTATCTATTTAGATTGGACTCAAAGAACATTCGGGACGAATGTTTCTGGGGGAAAATGTTACACCTCGTAACTCCGTGACATGTTTAAGAGAATGTACGTAAGGAACTCAAGACTTGAAATTAGTTCGAAAGGAAGAATTGTTTTTCCGACGAAAATCTTCCGAACGTCGGAAAGGAAAAATGTTCATTGTGAGAATTAGGTTCTCAAAATGCATTAATCAAGAGTATGGAACTTATTATCATTATGGAAATTTATTGTTTTACTTGTTGGTCGCGTGAGGCCCACCCGAGGAATTTTACATTTTGTGGGGCCCACGAGGGTTACTGAAATTTATGGATCGAATGAGAGGCGACACGTGGCACCCCCACCATAGTTTTGGACGAAATTTGCAAGTGGTATAATGGTCATTGACCATCTTGGAAGATAAGTCTTGCTAGCTGAGTTTGTTGACCAAGTCAACTTGCCACTCAGGCTTAATCCATGTGATTTTCATCTTAGCCACCCATTTGTTTAAGTCTAAGCCTTCCAAGGTGTTATATATTCACTACACTAGTGCAAGACTAGTCTTGAACACTTAGAAAAAAATAGAGAGGCCTTGTTCTTGAGCTGTTTGCTCGGCTTTGTCTCATTCCCACACAAAAATTTTGTAGTTTTGATCCATTAGCCACAAGACTTTAACCCAAGGTCCCTAAGGGTATTGTAAGGATATCTCAATAGAAAGATTTCGGAAAAACGACGTTTTTACGTTAGTCGCAAGGCGAAACCCTAAGGTGTTCTTCAACTTTGAAGTTGGAAATAGAAGAGGAGTTTTTCACAAGCTTCTAAGGGTCGCAAATATGGATTGGAACGTTAAGAAAAGGAGTTGAGTTGCTAAGGATCGACTTAGGGTTTTGGAGCATTTTGAGCTTAAGAAGGTATTAATCTCCGTCTTACTATTATAATTCAAGATTTCATGTTGTAGTTGTTAGAAATGATCATGTGGATTATATTATGAAGAATGATATGTGTTATGGAATAGTTGGATGGAATCCGAAGTTGCATGATTTAGCCTTTAAGATTGTAATTCAATTTAGTACTAGTTTAGTCGTCGCATGTTATCTAAAGAGTGGATTAAGGTGGTTATAATTGTTAAGTTGTTTATTACTATATAACATGCTAGACCTAAGAACTTGGATTGAAAAGGAATTGGAAAGGTTGATAAGTTGTTGCACTTTTTGGCCGAATTGACATTTGCATTGTGGACTAGTTTAATGTAATTTGTGGGGCGGAATTTTACACGTCCTGTTAAGGCGTGTAATCCCTTTGGTTAGCTGACTTGTTGGGCCTTAAATGTGGCGTGTTTGGTTATTGTATTCGGCTTGAAAAAGGTGGCAAAGTATGTAAAAACAAAGGAAGTGCTGCCCGATTTTCCGTAGATTTTAGTGGCTTAGCACTTAGAATATTCTACGTTCGAAGCTAGAGGTTAATGGACGTATTCTGGCCAATTTAGGTTGAAGTACCAAGTATAGCGTATTCTACTTGACGGATGGAATAGCTAGCAAGGTTGAAGTACTTTGGAGCTTTTTGCTACTTGTCGATAATCGTCGCGAGGTATGTGAACCTCTTCATTCTTTTGACATGATTCTATGTATGGAATATACATGTAGTACTATTTCATGATTCCTTCTACTCTTAGAAGTTAAGAGGTAGTTATGTTGATTTACTCTATGCAAAAGCTACATCTAAGAAATCCTAAGTCCTTACCAAGTCTTATGGGGGATGTTGGTAAGAGTCGTTAGGAGGTATTTTGGAGCCAAGTTGACTTGGCTAATTTACGGCACGAATAAGAATAAGTATCGAACAAGCCATTGCAACGTTAATAAAGGAAAATGTAATGACAATTAATTATGTTAAAACAAGTAGAATTCTCCATCTGCATAGAAGCTAAGATAAGACAAAATTGTATTACATTTTCTAGATCATGGCTACTTGAATAAGATCGTTATAAATAAGTATAACTTAATCACGACGCACCAAAGTATATGTTACTAATTTTAAAAGAGTTTACGTATGAAGTTTTTAAGACTTTGAAACTTGTTTTCTTAAAAGTTAAGAGACTTGAAGTATTTTGAAAGCTATGTGATTTGATTTGAAAGTATAAGTCTCTTGGTTATAAAGAGAATGAATTAGTTTAAGGCATAAAGTTAGTATGACGGCTTTATGGGAAGTTGGTTATAATAACTTTATGGGAGGTTAAGAGAATGGTTTTCTTCAGTAACATAAACAAGAAATGATTTGAAATAAAGAAGGGCAAATTGTTTTAAAGGTACCAATTGCTTAAGGTCTTAAGAAAGAAGTCACTTGATTTAGAAGCCGGTAATTGTATTTCTAAAAAAAGCATTGTGACTTGTCGTGAAAAGTAGATATGACTTGATACTACGGTTATTAGTATCTTGGAAGTTTTGTTTGAAAGAGAATCATTTTAAAGGAGTAGAGGCACGTAGTACGTTGGGTTAAATTCCCGGATTTTATAATGACATGTTAGTGCCTTAAGTAAACCAAAAATTAGAGTTTATATGAACAAGCTAATAAGAAGTTAGGGGATTTCTTAACTTGATTATATTATGTATGATAAGCAGAAGTGCTTATGTTATGTATGATAAGTCGGTAGTGCTTATGTTATGTATGATAAGTCGGTAGTGCTTATGTTATGTATGATGGCCGGTTGAGTTAGGGTAAGAGTATAAATGAGGGGCAAGCCCCAAGACGTTATACCACCTTCTCCAGGGTAAGAGTATAAGTGAGGGGTAAATCCCCAAGACGCTGTACCACCTGCTTTATGTGTTATTTGACGACCGGTCGAGATAGGGTAAGAGTATAAATGAGGGGCAAGCCCCAAGACGTTATACCACCTTCTCCAGGGTAAGAGTATAAATGAGGGGCAAGCCCCAAGACGTTATACCACCTTCTCCAGGGTAAGAGTATAAATGAGGGGCAAGCCCCCAGACGTTATACCACCTGTTTTGATTGATTTTATGGGCGTGAGACCCATGGTTATGTTTTACACTTTTAGCTGTCGACAGTGATGGGGGATTCCACGGGCATGCTTTGATATTGGTGTGACTGATCGCGTCCCAGTTTGGGCCGGGTAGTATATGTGTCCCTCCGTAGTGGGCCGGACTATGTTATGAAAGATAAGTAAGTTAGATAGAAATGAACTTAATGACTTCTCCTAAGTAAGTACGTAAGATATGGCTATAACTCTTAATGGAATGGAAAAAGATATTGATGTGAAATTAAGTTCATGTGGTAATGACACGCAGGATCCGTATGTATTTTTATACTCGCCTTGTCATTCTTTTGTACGCTTATGATCTGCATCAGATTTTATTTCGCTCCATATTCTGCACTGTTATCGACTTTCGGGCCGCGTCACGTCCGCAGTTTAGGTACATCGCTATGGATCCGCGAGCTTAGGATCCCGGTTCAAAGATTTTGAGATGGCTCCAATGTTCGGAGTTGTCATGGCTATGTATATTCGTGGTACGGGGCCTTGTCCCGCCATAGTAGGTGTTCAAATCTTAGAGGTGCAGTATTCACACGTAAGCTGGATCGGTTAGAATTGTAATTACATTTTTGGATAGTGTAAGCCCTTTTGGGTGATTTATATTACTGACCTTTATCGGCTTTGCCTTGGTTTTAAGAGAAAAAATGTGTTACTTATTTTCCGCAGCAGCTTTATTATGTCAGATGTGTTGAGGTGCCTGTGTAGGGCACGATCGCGCCCGGTCGGTCGCGTGACAAAAGTGGTATCGAGCGATTAGTCCTCGGAAAGTGTCTACGCACCGTGTCTAGTAGAGTCTTGATTATCGGTGTCGCGCACCACATCTATAATCGTGAGGTCGCAGGACATTTAGGATTGGTTTCATTCTTCTCACTCCGAGATCGTGCGATAGAGCCGTAGTTAGGGTTGTCTCTCCCAACCGATTATGTTGATTGCAGCCACGAAAGGCGTGATGACCGAAGGACTATGCGGATTGCGTTTCCAGGTTGGTAATGATTATTGTATAGTTGGTATTGTGACATACACCTATATGGAGTTATGTATGAGGGTCAGACGCGTGTTGCCTAGAATGATTTTAGATTACCAAGAGTTTGTAAAGACTAACTAGATACCGGGAAGGTATGGAGCGATTAATGAATTCTCGCCAAGTGGTCTTCTGTAGAAAGATTTATTATAGACCAAGAATAAGAGTTAAGTGCGACGCGGACGGGTGATGACCTATCGCGGGTCGCCCCATAGCCCGGAATAGAGTGGGATCAGTTGGTAGTAGTTCCGCCACGCGATGTTGTCACGAGTGCAAGGCCCAAGTCTAGTTAAATGTTTTACGTTCGTGGACGCGTTCCACCGAACCAGTCGTGAAGGCCGAAATGGCCTTATATTGTTTTATAGAGTGACCCCAAGGATTAGAGGCCAAAATCGGTATGGAAGTTATGTATGTATGCTAGTAAGAGTTGGAAGTACGGAAGGAGTAGAGCACGAATCCATTAGAACCTTTCGAGGTAACTACACCCGCGTGTGTGGGGTGGTAAATGAGCGAACACGAGGTTTTCCGGTGATGATACGATCGTCGACACCTAGTAGACCTAGTAGAGGATTATGACCGACTTTGAGGTCATTATGAGTATGGGCTAGTTGGCTTCGTGAGTGCCAAGTTTGACGCCTTAGTTTAAGTTGTTATGTGGCCGGGTGGCATATGTAGTATGGCGGTGCAAGAGAGGAGACTATGTCGCTATCTATTTAGATTGGACTCGGAAGAACATTCGGGACGAATGTTTCTAAGGGGGAAAATGTTACACCAGTAACTCCGTGACATGTTTAAGAGAATGTACGTAAGGAACTCAAGACTTGAAATTAGTTCGAAAGGAAGAATTGTTTTTCCGACGAAAATCTTCCGAACGTCGGAAAGGAAAATGTTCATTGGTGAGAATTAGGTTCTCAAAATGCATTAATTGAAGAGTATGGAACTTATTATCATTATGGAAATTTATTGTTTTATTTGTTTATCGCGCTGGGCCCACCCGAGGAATTTTACATTTTGTGCCCACGAGGGTTACTGAAATTTATGGACGAATGAGAGGCGACACGTGGCACCCCACCATAGTCTTGGACGAAATTTGCAAGGTATAATGGTCATTGACCATCTTGGAAGATAAGTCTTGCTAGCTTGAGTTTGTTGACCAAGTCAACTTGCCACTCAGGCTTAATCCATGTGATTTTCATCTTAGCCACCCATTTGTTTAAGTCTAAGCCTTCCAAGGTGTTATATATTCACTACACTAGTGCAAGACTAGTCTTGAACACTTAGAAAAAAATAGAGAGGACTTGTTCTTGAGCTAAGTGCTCGACTTTGTCTCATTCCCACACAAAAATTTGTAGTTTTGATCCATTAGCCACAAGACTTTAACCCAAGGTCCCTAAGGGTATTGTAAGGATATCTCAATAGAAAGATTTGGAAAAACGACGCTTACGTTAGTCGCAAGGCGAAACCCTAAGGTGTTCTTCAACTTTGAAGTTGGAAATAGAAGAGGAGTTTTTCACAAGCTTCTAAGGGTCGCAAATAATGGATTGGAACGTTAAGAAAAGGAGTTGGAGTTGCTAAGGATCGACTTAGGGTTTTGGAGCATTTTGAGCTTAAGAAGGTATTAATCTCCGTCTTACTATTATAATTCAAGATTTCATGTTGTAGTTGTTAGAAATGATCATGTGGATTATATTATGAAGAATGATATGTGTTATGGAATAGTTGGATGGAATCCAAGTTGCATGATTTAGCCTTTAAGATTGTAATTCAATTTAGTACTAGTTTAGTCGTCGCATGTTATCTAAAGAGTGGATTAAGGTGGTTATAATTGTTAAGTTGTTTATTACTATATAACATGCAAGACCTAAGAACTTGGATTGAAAAGGAATTGGAAAGGTTGATAAGTTGTTGCACTTTTTGGCCGAATTGACATTTGCATTGTGGACTAGTTTAATGTAATTTGTATGGCGGAATTTTACACGCCCCGTTAAGGCGTGTAATCCCCTTTGGTTAGCTGACTTGTTGGGCCTTAAATGTGGCGTGTTTGGTTATTGTATTCGGCTTGAAAAAGGTGGCAAAGTATGTAAAAACAAAGGAAGTGCTGCCCGATTTTCCGTAGATTTTAGTGGCTTAGCACTTAGAATATTCTACGCTCAAGCTAGAGGTTAATGGACGATTATGGCCAATTTAGGTTGAAGTACCAAGTATAGCGATTCTACTTGACGGATGGAATAGCTAGCAAGGTTGAAGTACTTTGGAGCTTTTGCTACTTGTCGATAATCGTCGCGAGGTATGTGAACCTCTTCCTTCTTTTGACATGATTCTATGTATGGAATATACATGTAGTACTATTTCATGATTCCTTCTACTCTTAGAAGTTAAGAGGTAGTTATGTTGATTTACTCTATGCAAAAGCTACGTCTAAGAAATCCTAAGTCTTTACCAAGTCTTATGGGGGATGTTGGTAAGAGTCGTTAGAGGTATTTTGGAGCCAAGTTGACTTGGCTAATTTACTGCACGAATAAGAATAAGTATCGAACAAGCCATCAGCGTTAATAAAGGAAAATGTAATGACAATTAATTATGTTAAAACAAGTAGAATTCTCCATCTGCATAGAAGCTAAGATAAGACAAAATTGTATTACATTTTCTAGATCATGGCTACTTGAATAAGATCGTTATAAATAAGTATAACTTAATCACGACGCACCAAAGTATATGTTACTAATTTTAAAAGAGTTTACGTATGAAGTTTTAAGACTTTGAAACTTGTTTTCTTAAAAGTTAAGAGACTTGAAGTATTTTGAAAGCTATGTGATTTGATTTGAAAGTATAAGTCTCTTGGTTATAAAGAGAATGAATTAGTTTAAGGCATAAAGTTAGTATGACGGCTTTATGGGAAGTTGGTTATAATAACTTTATGGGAGGTTAAGAGAATGGTTTTCTTCAGTAACATAAACAAGAAATGATTTGAAATAAAGAAGGGCAAATTGTTTTAAAGGTACCAATTGCTTAAGGTCTTTAAGAAAGAAGTCACTTGATTTAGAAGCCGGTAATTGTATTTCTAAAAAAAGCATTGTGACTTGTCGTGAAAAGTAGATATGACTTGATACTACGGTTATTAGTATCTTGGAAGTTTTGTTTGAAAGAGAATCATTTTAAAGGAGTAGAGGCACGTAGTACGTTGGGTTAAATTCCCAGATTTTATAATGACATGTTAGTGCCTTAAGTAAACAAAAATGAGAGTTTATATGAACAAGCTAATAAGAAGTTAGGGGATTTCTTAACTTGCTTATATTATGTATGATAAGCCGGTAGTGCTTATGTTATGTATGATAAGCCGGTAGTGCTTATGTTATGTATGATAAGTCGGTAGTGCTTATGTTATGTATGATGGCCGGTTGAGTTAGGGTAAGAGTATAAATGAGGGGCAAGCCCCAAGACGTTATACCACCTTCTCCAGGGTAAGAGTATAAGTGAGGGGTAAATCCCCAAGACGCTGTACCACCTGCTTTATGTGTTATTTGACGACCGGTCGAGATAGGGTAAGAGTATAAATGAGGGGCAAGCCCCAAGACGTTATACCACCTTCTCCAGGGTAAGAGTATAAATGAGGGGCAAGCCCCAAGACGTTATACCCCCTGCTTTACCACCTTCTCCAGGGTAAGAGTATAAATGAGGGGCAAGCCCCGCACGTTATACCACTGTTTTGATTGATTTTATGGGCGTGAGACCCATGGTTATGTTTTACACTTTTAGCTGTCGACAGTGATGGGGGATTCCACGGGCATGCTTTGATATTGGTGTGACTGATCGCATCCCAGTTTGGGCCGAGTAGTATATGTGTCCCTCCGTAGTGGGCCGGACTATGTTATGAAAGATAAGTAAGTTAGATAGAAATGAACTTAATGACTTCTCCTAAGTAAGTACGTAAGATATGGCTATAACTCTTAATGGAATGGAAAAAGATATTGATGTGAAATTAAGTTCATAAGTGGTAATGACACGGCAGATCCGTATGTATTTGTATACTGCCCTGTCATTCTTTTGTACGCTTATGATATGTTTATCAGATTTTTATTTCGCTCCATATTCTGCACTGTTAGATCGAATTTCTTCGGGCCGCGTCACGTCCGCAGTTTAGGTACATCGTTATGGATCCGCGAGCTTAGGATCCCGGTTCAAAGATTTTGAGATGGCTCCAATGTTCCGGAGTTGTCATGGCTATGTATATTCAGGGGTACGGCGGGGCCTTGTCCCGTCATAGTAGGTGTTCAAATCTTAGAGGTCTGTATTCACATGTGGGCTGGACTGGTTAGAATTGTAATTACATTTTTGGATAGTGTAAGCCCTTTTTGGGTGATTTATATTACGGCAGCCTTATCGGCTTTGCCTTGGTTTTAAGAGAAAAAAAAATGTGTTACTTATTTTCCGCAGCAGTTTATTATGTTGTATGTTTTGAGGGTGCCCAGGTAGGGCACCAGTCGCGGCCCGGGGTCGGGTCGTGACATTTTCAAATTATCTGAAATTGTCTTCCTCTCTTGCAATCACAAAACACTCAAAGATCTTTGTTTCTAAGCAAACACTTGAGTTCCCTTTGCTCATTTGTTTGATAGATGTTTTATCTTGGAAGATAAGTTGTCATTACACTGTTGAAAGGATATACGGGGCAATATTATCTTAAAGATAAATTGTTCATCCAATTGACTCAGCAAGACAATTTACTTTGTTCATTTCCAGATTCTAACATATTGTTGTTGTTGTTGTTACATTTCTCATTTCCTTGTTTCTACACTTTGTTCCCACAAGCTTTAGATAATATACGATGTTTCAACAACAACATGACTGGACAAGATCAATTCAACACTGAAAATTCCACCGATGCTCAAGGCAATTGTCGCGCCCGTTTTTGAACTCGGGGTCTGAACGGTATCCGCAACGTTGCTCTTTGGCGCGGTTCTCTGGATGTAGCAATAATGCTGATTTTGAGGAATCACCACCTAATTAGTTAAGTGAATTAGGACACATGATTTATTGCAATAAAAATACTGCAATTAATCTCCATCTAATGGTCTGCGAAATTAATGAGATTCTGGATCAGGGTTCTTTATTATCCTAATGGGAAGGGATTAGACATCCTTTAAGATCCGTTAACTTGCGTTTATTCGTTCATACCTATGTTAATTATTTATTGCCTTTTTTATCCTACCTATTCTAAGCATTTTTTTATAATTTATAAATAAAATAAAGTGCAATACAGAATAATAAAACTAAAATTAAATGCGACATAAAATAAAACTGCGGGACATCTTTTAGCCATTTTTAGGCCTTCTGCACAAGATGATCTCCGGGTACCTGCATAAACACTTAGTAAAAGTGTTAGTAATAGAATAAATAATTTTAATGCAATGACAAGAATTAACAAGTAAAGCCAAAAAATAAATCCGTCTTTTTCACAGAGGAGGCCTTGGAAATCAGACGGAGATTCCTTCATCGGCCAATATTGTTAAAAACAAAAAAATAAATAAAACCTTCGGATCCGCGCCAAAACAGTAATAGTTTTAAACACGGAGGGCTCAGATATATATAAAAATAAAGCGGGACATCCTAAACAAGTGCACGCAAAATTCGCCCGCCAACAGCATGTTGGTTATCTGTATAAGTAGAAGAAATCATCAACGCCTGTAAATCTTTATTTATTTTATTTTCCGTCTTTGCAAATCATGAGGCCTCAAAATCGACGGATAACTTTTCATCACAACAAGTGTAGTATCTTGTTAAATCAGTTAACCAGCAAGAGATGTCAAAAATCAGTAGCAGGAGGGCAAAAAATCAGTGTGACAAAATACCCAAAAATAAGTAGCAAAATGGCCAAAAAATCAGTAGCAAAAATGGCCAAAAATCAAGAAAAACGGCCAGAACTCATGTCCGACGAAATGGCCAAATAGCCAAAAATAGTAGCAACAGACAGTGAGTGAAAATGGTCTGTGAAACCAGTGGAAACAAAAACAGCCAGCTCCACGAAATCCGATGACCCGACCCCGAATCAGAAAACCAATCTATTAATCAACACAGTCAAACAGATCCCAAAAGAATAGAACCGACAGGTCACCGAAGTTTTTTAGAACTCTGGCGGAACGCCATAGCAGCAAAACTCAGTCCAGCAGAGGCCAACACCGACAGATTACCAACAAAATAAAACCAACAACAGTCGCCGGAATTTTTAGAACTCCGGTGAGATATCAAAATAACCAAAAACAATCAGTCCGCTAACCAAAACCAATACATACATCAAGAAATTAAACCAACAGGGGTCGCCGGAGTTTAAAACTCCGGCGAGATACAAAATTTCCAAATCGGTCCAACCCAACCACAATATATATAATAGAAACAAAAAGAAGAACCAAACAACGCCTCCGCCAGTCGCCGGTGGTCAGCTCCGGCGAGGCAGAGACGGTGCTGCATAACAAAGGGGGTTATGGGGGTTGTGGTGTGGTGGTGACAGTGGGTTCGATGGGAACAGCGGTGAGGTTCGCTGGGGACAGTGGCGTTATAGTGGGGTGCTAGTCAGCGATGGATTCGCTGGTTCAGTGAACTCCGGCGGCGTGACTTCGCCGGAGTGGGGTGTGCGGCGGTGATGTGTTGCTGCTGATTTTTGTTGAAGAAGATAAGCAATGGTAGTTAAAGAAAAATAAGATAGGTATTTGTTTTATGCATCTGCCTTGTTGTTGTGTGCGTGTGTTGTGGTATGAAGAGTAAAATAATAGTGGGGAAGTATTACTGTGGCTGATTGTTGTGTGGGTGAGGGAGAGGGAAATGTTTTGTTTTATAGGGGTATTTAGGTTTAGGTTTAGGTTTAGGTTTTTGGGGGGAAATGAAAAGTGGGTTTTGATTTTAGGGGGGAAAATAAAAAGATGAAAGTTTGGATGAAATTAAAAAATGGTGTTGGATTGGACTGATTCAAATTATGTCTTGGACTGGACTGGTTTGACAAAATGCTAGGCGGGTTAATTATTTAAAAGAAAAATTATTTAAAAAGATGCAAAATTATTAAAATGCAAATGTCGTCGCAATAATAATAAAATACAATATTTTAGCAAATGTTTAATGCCTAATTAAAAATTACAACGGGATGTCAATTAATTATTTAAAGAGATGCAAATATTATTAAAATAAAAATATAATATTAACAAAGACATAATGCTTAAATTAAAATAAAAAGATGCAATGCCATTTTGTGAAGAAATAAACATAGAATATTATGTAAAAAATGCAAAAAAACGATTAAAATGCGGTGTCTTAAAACACATAAAATTACAACAAATATACGAAAAACGGGTCAAAATTGACTGTCAACAGCATGTCCCTCTTTGTACGGAGATGATGGAAGAGTCTTCGGACAAAGATGTTGACTTGTAGCCAATTTTGTCCTGTTTTAACAAACTAGAACTCAAAAGTAGGGCTGATGCAGATTAAAAATTGTCCCAGTGTTGAATTATGATGACACTGGGTCATTGTGATGCGAAAAATAAAAAGCAAAGTTGACGCAGATTTAAAAAAATGTCACATTGTCGAATTATGAGGACACTGGGTTGTTGCGATGCTAAAATTAAAGCAGGCAGACGCCGATTCAAAATTATGTCCCAGTGTCGAATCTTGATGACACTGGGTTACAATTGCTATGGTATGCTGAAAAAGACAGGGTGTTTGTTCTCTGAAATGCCTCTAGGGTGTTTGCTCCCGAGGTCAAAATGCAAAGGAAATGAAGATGATGTCGTTTCTGGATGCAGTGCAGATGTTCGTCGTTGCATAGATGAAACATAGATGATGTCGTTGCATAGGCTTAAATGAAATGATGTCGTTGCATAGACGCGATGCAGATGCTCATCGTTACATAGACGAAACATAGATGAAGCTGTTGCATAGGCTTTGAATGAAATGACATCGTTGCATAGACGCGATGCAGATGCTCGTCGTTGCATAGACGAAACATAGATGAAGCCGTTGCATAGGCTTAGAAAGGGCGTCATTGCATAGACGCGATGCAGATGCTCGTCGTTGCATAGACGAAATATTGATGAAGCCGTTGGATAGGCTTAGATGAAAGGGCGTTGTTGCATAGACGCGATGCAGATGCTCGTCGTTGCATAGATGAAACATAGATGAAGTCGTTGCATAGGCTTAGATGAAAGGGCGTCGTTGCATAGACGCGATGCGAATGTTCGTCGTCAGATGCGAAACATGGACGGCCGCCAGATAGGCTTAGAAAGGGCATCGTTGCATGACGCGATGCGCAGATGCTCGTCGTCAGATAGACGAAATATTGATGGCCGCCAGATAGGCTTAGATGAAAGGGCGTCGTTGCATAGACGCGATGAAGATGCGCGTCGTTGCATAAACGAAACATAGATGAAGTCGTTGCATAGGCTTTTATGAAATGACGTCGTTGCATAGATGCGATGCAGATGTTCGTCGTTGCATAGACGAAATATGTATGAAGTCGTTGCATAGGCTTTTATGAAATGGCGTCGTTGCATAGACGCGATGCAGATGTTCGTCATTGCATAGACGAAACATGGATGAAGCCGTTGCATAGGCTTAGATGAAAGGGCGTCGTTGCATATACGCGATGCAGATGTTCGTCGTTGCATAGACGAAACATGGATGAAGCCGTTGCATAGGCTTTGATGAAATGACGTCGTTGCATAGACGCGATGCAGATGTTCGTCGTTGCATAGACGAAACATAAATGAAGTCGTTAGATAGGCTTTGATGAAATGACGTCGTTGCATAGACGCGATGCAGATGTTCGTCGTTGCATAGATGAAACATGAATGAAGCCGTTGCATAGACTTAGATGAAATGCGTCGGTTTATGGGCGTACCTGCTTTGTGACCCGTCTGGATTGAGATAACGTTATTGCATAGACGTTGTGCGTTTGTAACCTGCATGGGCTTATTGTTGTTCTCCTGTCTTTGCTGATATGAAGATCCTGCACTCAAATAAAACTTGTGAGTTTTTTAGGAAATGAGTGGTTGATTAGCGTCGACTTTGTAGTTTTGGCTCTTGACGCTTGCATTCTTGGTTTGGGCTGAAGACCTAGTTGGCCTGCTTTTTCCTGTCTATTGCCATTTTCTTGCAGTGAATCCTTAAATTGTCCCAGTTTCTGGTAAATGAAGATGTTGAACTGGGTAAGGTTGAATCTTGACGCTATCAAGGCGATCAGGTAAGCAATTTTTTTTTTAATCATGAATGAAAACCTAATGCGAGAATATGGACAATGTACAATTGAGTAGATGAGAATGCAACCCTCAAAATATGTCAGTCATGTGTAGGTAATCATGGATGCAAAATATATGAGGATGTTAAACTCTCCAATGGACAAAATCGAGTCATGTGCGAAGCAAGAAAGAAATATTTCTAATGGTGTGACCGAAGCCAATGTGGTTGTCTACGTATCCCGCCGAGGGAATCAGGTCAAGACGTAGTTCATGCAGTAAAATAAGATTTTTTTATGATTTTAAAATGATGCGGGACCGAAGCCGATGTGGCCGCCTACGTATCCCGCTGAGGGAATCATATCAATACGTAGTTCGTGATGCAAAATAAGGATTTTTATCATTTAAAATGATGTGGGACTGAAGCCGATGTGACCGCCTACGTATCCCGCAGAGGGAATCAGGTCAAGACGTAGTTCGTGATGCAAAATAAGAATTTTTATCATTTTAAAATGATGTGGGACCGAAGCCGATGTGGCCGCCTACGTATCCCGCAGAGGGAATCAGGTCAAGACGTAGTTCGTTATGCAAAATAAGGATTTTTATCATTTTAAAATGATGTGGGACCGAAGCCGATGTGGCCGCCTACGTATCCCGCAGAGGTAATCAGGTCAAGACGTAGTTCGTGATGCAAAATATATGGATTTTATGTAATATGCATTTTGTTGTTTTTTTAATGAAAAAGTGGAAGACAACATTACATTCCGACTTCAGTTGATACCAACAATTAGTATTGTGCATGAGGATTTCTTTTATTGCTTTTAGTCTAACCGAATTTGTTACACCCCGGAAATATTTCAGGATATGTTTCTAAGAACGTACGTAAGAACTCAAATGTTAAGGTTTGAGACGAGTAAAAAAAAATTTATCGGAATTATGGAATTGTCGAAAAACGAAATATTATGATTTAACGAGGCGACACGTGTCACCCCCCTTATGGTCATGGACGAAATTGTCATGGTTAGAATGGTCTTTTGACCATAAATTAAATGACCAAGTCTTGCTAGTCTTGAAGCTTGACAAAGTTGACTAAGTCAAAGGCCACCTAGACTTGATCCATGTGAAACTCATCCAAGCCACACAATTGTTCTAATCCTAACCCTCCAATTGGTTATATATTCATCCTACTAGTGCTAGATGACTTTTACACTTAGAGAAATTTCAAGAGTTTTGTGTTCTTCACTTAGAGGCTCTCGCCATAGGGAGGGTTTCAAGAGAAAATTTGCAATTGTTGTCAATAATCTCCCACTTTAAACCAAGGTACCTAAGGGTATTGTAAGTGTTCCTCAATAGAAAGATCCGGAAAAGAGGCGTTTCGTATTAGTCGCAAGGCGAAAACCTGGGGTTATTGAACTTTGAAGTTGAAACTTGAAGATGAGTTATTCATAAGCTTCTGGCGGTTGCTTGGAGTGGATTGGAACGTCGAAAGGAGGGCTAAAGTTGCTAAGGAAGCGACTTGTGATCTTGGATCATAATTGGGCTAATTGAGGTATACTCTTCGCTTTACTTTTGTAATTGAAGATTTCTTGTTATGATAAGTTATAAGTGATCATGTGATTTGTGTTATAAAGTTTGATAAGTGACATGGATTGTAGAAGCCTAGAACCGAAAATGTCATATTTAGCCATTTGAAATTGAAATCCAATTTGATCGATAAATTGAATTGTCGATGTTACCTACTTGGAGAATGTAGTAGCTAGAATCAATTGCGCTTGATATCTTATTATGCTACCAATTTGGATTGAAATGGAAATTGAATAAGAATTGGTATTGTTATATTATTGTGAGCCAATTGACATTTGGTTATTCATTTGCATTGGATTACCTTCTATATTATCGTGAGTCAATTGGGGCTTTGGTTATTCATTTGCATTGGATTACCTTCATTTTGTTGTGAGCCAATTGGCTGTTTGGTTATTGTATTTCGACCTTGGAAAAGGTGGCAAAGTTAGTAAAAACAAAGGAAGTGCTGTCCGATTTTCCGTAGAATTTAGTGACTTGCACTTGAAATATTCTACGTTTGAAACTAGAAGTTAATAGACGTACTATGGTCATTATAGGTTGACATACTACGTACGACGATTGGATTTAGCAAGTGGATTAAACCGAAGAGGTATGTGGAACTTTTCCTATCTTTTGAGCATGACTAGTTTCACGTATATAGTACGGTAGACGTACAAGATTTTGACAATCTAGTCACTTTGACATCCTTGGCTTATTTTAGGAATGTCCAAGTTGATTGAGTTAGGGAATTAACTCACTTGTTTAAATGTTAAGGATATCTTGGTTTTCAAAGTTAAGAGACTTTAAGTATGTTGAAAGTATTTTGATACTTGTTTTTATGGAAAGTTTAAAGAGTGGTTTACTCTAAGTAATTTAAGTATGTTAAGGGACTTGAAGAGTTTTAAAGTGTGCGATACTTGTTTCGTTTTAAACGTATAAGTCCCTTGGATAGGAAATTGTACTTGACTAAGGCATAAAGTGAATATAACGACTTTATGGGGAGTTGGTTATATTGGCTTTATGGAAAGATAAATGGCTTGATTTATTGAAAGGCAATTTGATTTAAGGCATCAATTGCCTAAGGTTTTAAAAGAAAGAAGTCACTTGATTTAGAAGCCTAAATGTATTTCTAAAAGGTATCGTGACTTGTCTTGAAAAGTAGTTATGACTTGATACTACGACTATTAGTATTTTGGAAGTTATATATGAAAAAGAGTCATTTTTAAAAGAATAGAAGTACGTAGTACTTTGGGTTAAATTCCCGGATTTTATAATGACATGTTAGTGCCTTAAGTAAACTAAAATGAGAATGTATATGAATAAGGCTAATAAGAAGTTAGGGGGATTTCTTAACTTGCTTATTTATTGTATGATAAGCCGGTAGGGCTTATGTTATGTATGATGGCCGGTTGAGCTAGGGTAAGAGTATAAATGAGGGGTAAACCCCAAGACGTTATACCACCGCTTGCAGGTAAGAGTATAAATGGCGGTAAACCCCAAGACGTTATACCACTGTTTAGTGGATTTGCTACCCATGATGCGAGGAATACCTCACGCGAGTCCTTATGGGCTTATGCGGTGAAATAGTCCCACGCGGGCGGTACAACCTACGCGAGGAATACCTCACGCGGTCCACGCGATCTACGCGGTGAAATAGTCCCGGAATAGGATTGCTTAATGACATCTGCGCGGGTAGTCCCGCTTTGATCGTGAGCCTCCTACTTTAGATATTGTAAGTATTCACCTATTTACTCTCATTGTTAGTAAGGCACAGCATCGTTAATCGAGTAATCATACATGTCTCCGCTTTATTTTAGACTTATGATTTCATTACGATTTTCGATTCACATATTTGGTACATGTTATCGACCTCCTTCGGGGCCGCTCATGTCGCAGTAGAGTACAGTGCCGATCCTCGCTCTTAGGATCACTGTTCACCGTTGAGAAGCTCCTTCATTTCGAGGCTTATCCCCGGTATTGTCGGTTATTGTACATTCAGGTATGGCGGGCCCCGTCACTTGAGTTGTTATTCTTAGAGGTCTGTAGTCACATTGTGGATTGGGTTGTAAAGAAATAAAAAAGTGTACTGTTCTATTTCTAGATTGAGTATTTTTTTTACGGAAGGTGGCCTTATCGGCTAGCCTGTTGTTGTTTACTGTCTAAGTTATATGTATGTTCCGCTGCTATTCTCTGATTTATACCTGACAGGGGTGCCTGGTAGGGCACCGCCATGCCCGGGTCGGTCGTGACAAAAGTGGTATCGAGCGATTAGTCCTCGGAAAGTGTCTACGCACCGTGTCTAAGAGTCTTGATTATCGGTGTGTTTTGCACCACATCTATAATCGAGGTCGCAGGACATTTAGGGTTGGTTTCATTCTTCTCACTCTAAGATCGTGCGATAGAGTTGTATGGTTAGTGGTCGCTCTCCTAACAAGTTATGATTGTTTGCGACTATGAGAAAGCGCAGCGACCCGGAAGGATTACGTGGATTGCGTATCGGTCGGGTAATGGTTGTAGTTGGTATTGTGACATACAACGCGTGCGAATTTATGTATGAGGGTCGACGCGTGTTGCTTAGAATGATTTAGATTACCGTGATTTGAAGGGACTAAATAAATACCGGAAGGTATGAAACGATTAAATGAATTCTCATCAAGGTTTTACGTGCTAATTTGAGATAATTAGGAAATGATGAGTTATCGAAAAAGGTAATGGACCCTTAAGAAGTTATTATTAAGAGACTAAGTGGAAGACTATGATAGTAACTTAAGCTACGTGGTATGCTTAAGGGAATTGTACGGGCGAGATCCGAACGAAGAAAGTATGGTTGTTGTGGTCAAGACAACACGATTATGGTATTACGAAGTTCTTGTATCTGCTACGGGGGGCTGATAAGATAGGCTTGGAGCATGGAAATTGCGAGCCTAAAAATGTTGATAACCACCGAGACCTTAGGTATATAAGGCATTCTCGGGTAGTGAAAAGTTAAGACAGACCTAGGAAAAGAGTTAAGTGCGACGCCGAGTCGAGTTGGGGATCTATTAAGGGTCGCCCCATAACTTGAAAGGAAATGGGATCAGTTGGTAGTAGTCCCGCTACGTGACAGGGTCACGAGGGTGCAAGACCCAAATTTAGTTAATCATTTTATGGGTTCGTGGACGTGTTCCACCGGAACCAGGTTGTGAGAGCCGGAACTGGCCTTATGTTGTTTAATTTAGTAACTACAAGGAGTGGAGGCCAGAGTTAGTATGGAATTTATGTATGTAAGCTAGAATAAGTTTGGGAGTACGGAAAGGAGTATGACCGATGAAAGAGAGCAACCAAGAGTAAGGAAATGGAACACGAATCCATGAGGACCTTTCAAGGTGACTACACGTGAGTGTTGGGTGGTAGCCGGCGG
The DNA here is from genome assembly GCA_029844215.1 of Przewalskia tangutica. Taxonomy (NCBI): domain Eukaryota; kingdom Viridiplantae; phylum Streptophyta; class Magnoliopsida; order Solanales; family Solanaceae; genus Przewalskia; species Przewalskia tangutica. The sequence goes on along the minus strand of CM056718.1, from coordinate 132,734,316 downwards.
TTAGATAATAATCGACGGTAACGATAAAGTCGTTGGACCAAAGAGAGTTATGACATATCGAGGTCATTATGAGTTCGGGCTAGTTGGCCTCTTGTTATGCCAACGTGGACTACATAAGAGAGATGATTCGCACCAGTTTCCCGATGGCAGTTTATCGAGTGGAAAGGAAGAGAAGTGGTGGTAACGATGAATTATCCTTCCTTCTTTGGCATTGTTTTCTTTTAAGTCGTGTGACTTGTTCACTTGGGGTAAATTGACGCAGAAGTATGTAATAATTGAATTTGGAGGAAGTTGTGTTAAGTGCCCTCGAAGTACTTGGAGTTGGTTTGGTGTGGCGGTCGGGCCACGACCTTCCGTGATAATTTCAGAAAATATGCAAGGCATGAATAAGATAAATACAGTCTTTGCAGAAAGTTGAGGCATCTTTGGTAGGTTTGAAAATCTGCATGACTTTAAGGCGGCGTGACGATTAGCTACCATCGACCGCAAGAGGACCCTGTGATTAGGGTTGTGACTCCAAGGAAAGTTTAAGAAAGGGAGATAAGTTCTCTTCCCCACGTAAAAGGTCAGTTTTGCGTATTATGGGGTTGCGTGTACCCATGTTGTTAGAAGAAGGATATAAGACTGGTAAGGTCTTCGGTATCGTCATACCATAGGTTCTGATTGTAGATAACCGTGGAAAAGTGTTGTGTTGGGGTAATTAAGAACGACGCATTTAATTGGTCGAAGTAGCGTAAAGATATAAATGTAGGTTGCACGAGGTATGTTTACCCAGACTAGTGTAAAGACCATTAGTAGATAATGGGCGTAAGAACATTTCGAGAAAAGGGTGGTAACACCTAGTTATAGGCTCTGAATCGAAAGGAAAACCGGTTACTACTTGTGAGACCAAGGAAACCTCCCCTAGAATGTGATTGTGATGAAGTCTTAGCCGAGGCAAGCAAAGGAATTAAGTCTAAGTTAGTGACCAAGCTTGGTTGCAACAAAAAGGGAATCAGAACCATAAGTGAGATTAAGGATACCCGAATATTTCGCAGAATGAAAGGCTTTCGATTATTGGAAGATAAGTTGACCACGACATAGCTTCTAACCCTCCTGTGAGACTAGAGGGTTAGGTTATTATTACAACACGTTGGGTATTGGGCTAGGTTGTGTGCTGACGCAACCCGATAAGGATAGAACCTATGTTTTCCCGGTAGTTAGGGAGGCAGGAAAGGAAATTGCGCCACTCACGATTTAGAGCTGGCGGCAGTTAAATCATGCCTTGAAGATTTGGGGGGCATGACGTATATACAGACTTCATGTGGATACTTGTGCAGACCACAAAAGCCTCCGGTATATCTGCAGACTGAGGCAGTAGAATTTGCGACAGCGATGGTGGTTAGAGTTACTCAAGGATTGTGATATTGATATCCTATACCATCCGGGGAAAGCCAAGACAGTTACAGATACTCTTTGTCGTGGACCTAAGGGTAGTCTGCCAGATGGGCAGCCAGATAGACAGGATGTGGTCAGTGAGATTCTTTAGTTACCGAGCCTAGGGGTTCGATTATTTGTTTCCAAGGTTAATGAAGTTCAGATCCGAGAGGTTGCCGAGTCTTCCATTGTTGAGGAAGTAAAGAGGCGACAGTATGAGGATCCAGTTATGATACGGTATCGAGATACGGCTCTCCGAGAGGAGAAGAGCCTGTTTGAGTAGCACCAGATAAGTGCTTTGTGAGATGAGGATAGATTGCGTGTACCCGGTGCTGCAGGACTAGTCAGCAGGTTATAAGGGAGGCATACAGTGCTTATTGTTCACACTGTTCGAGGTCGACCAAGTTGTGTCGTGACCTCAGATGTATGAATGGGTAAGATGACCGGGAAAGGGACATAGCGAGTTTCTCGCTTAGTGTCCGAGTTAGTAGCAGTCATGGTTGTGCACCGAAGCCAGCTGGCTATTGCGAGCGATTGAAATCCCAACCTAGATATGAGAAGTATTTATTATGGATCTTGTTACTGCGGTGGCATCGTACTCGAGGAAGTGCGACTCACAGGGTCATGGTAATTAGGTCGCGAAACCAGCCGTTCTTTCAGTTGGGACCACTTACTCTGAGGATTATGCTAGCTTGTATAGCGAGGGTATTGTGAGATCGCACGGGTCCCTACGTTTATGATGTCGGGCCGATGAGCTCGATTCTGTGTAACTTCGGAGGGTTTTCGAAGGGTTTTAGGGACACAGTGAGTCTCGGTGTTGCATTACACCCTCAGACCGACGGACAGGCAGAGCGTACTATCCAGACACTTGAGGATAGGTTGCGGGCCTGTTTTCTTGATTTCAGATAGCCGGGAGGGTTATTGCCTCTCGTTGTGTTATAGACACCCTTCCAGTATTCAGATGGCCCTGTAGGAGGCCTTGTATGTAAGAAAGTGTAGATCGCCGGTTGGATACTTCGACATAGGCGAGGTTCAGTTATTTGAGCCAGACTTGATTCAACGGGCTGTGGATAAGGCGAAGCTTACCCAGGGAAGATTACTAGTAAGCTCAGAGTCAGCGGAAGCTTTATGCTGATAACCAATGTTGACACGTGGGGTTCAGTTTGACATTTTGGTATGAGTATTGTTACGTGGCCTCGTGTGGTATTATTGGTATGTAGGGGTGGTAAAAGAAGACTTTGTCGCTATCTTAAAGTTGGACTCCCGAAAGAACATTCGGGGACGAATGTTTCTAAGGGGGGAAGAATGTTACACCCCGGAAATATTTCAGGATATGTTTCTAAGAACGTACGTAAGAACTCAAATGTTAATGTTTGAGTCGAGTAAAAAAATTTATCGAATTATGGAATTGTCGAAAAACGAAATATTCATGACGAAGCGGGAGGCGACACGTGTCACCCCTTATGGTCATGGACGAAATTGTCATGGTTAGAATGGTCTTTTGACCATAAATTAAATGACCAAGTCTTGCTAGTCTTGAAGCATGACAAAGTTGACTAAGTCAAAGGCCACCTAGACTTGATCCATGTGAAACTCATCCAAGCCACACAATTGTTCTAATCCTAACCCTCCAATTGGTTATATATTCATCCTACTAGTGCTAGATGACTTTTACACTTAGAGAAATTTCAAGAGTTTTGTGTTCTTCACTTAGAGGCTCTCGGCCATAGGGAGGGTTTCAAGAGAAAATTTGCAATTGTTGTCCAATAATCTCCCACTTTAAACCAAGGTACCTAAGGGTATTGTAAGTGTTCCTCAATAGAAAGATCCGGAAAAGAGGCGTTTCGTATTAGTCGCAAGGCGAAAACCTGGGGTTATTGAACTTTGAAGTTGAAACTTGAAGATGAGTTATTCATAAGCTTCTAAGGGTTGCTTGGAGTTGATTGGAACGTAGAAAGGAGGTGATACAGTTGATAAGGAGCGACTTGTGATCTTGGATCATAATTGGGCTAATTGAGGTATACTCTTCGTTTTACTTTTGTAATTGAAGATTTCTTGTTATGATAAGTTATAAGTGATCATGTGATTTGTGTTATAAAGTTTGATAAGTGACATGGATTGTAGAAGCCTAGAACCGAAAATGTCATATTTAGCCATTTGAAATTGAAATCCAATTTGATCGATAAATTGAATTGTCGAATGTTACCTACTTGGAGAATGTAGTAGCTAGAATCAATTGCGGCTTGATATCTTATTATGCTACCAATTTGGATTGAAATGGAAATTGAATAAGAATTGGTATTGTTATATTATTGTGAGCCAATTGGAAATGTTTGGTTATTCATTTGCATTGGATTACATATATTATTGTGAGTCAATTGGGGTTGTTTGGTTATTCATTTGCATTGGATTACCTTCATTTTGTTGTGAGCCAATTGGGGCTGTTTGGTTATTGTATTTCGACCTTGGAAAAGGTGGCAAAGTTAGTAAAACAAAGGAAGTGCTGTCCGATTTTCCGTAGAATTTAGTGACTTGCACTTGAAATATTCTACGTTTGAAACTAGAAGTTAATAGACGTACTATGGTCATTATAGGTTGACATACTACGTACGGCGATTGGATTTAGCAAGTGGATTAAACCGAAGAGGTATGTGGAACTTTTCCTATCTTTTGAGCATGACTAGTTTCACGTATATAGTAATGCGAGACGTACAAGATTTTGACAATCTAGTCACTTTGACATCCTTGGCTTATTTTAGGAATGTCCAAGTTGATTGAGTTAGGGAATTAACTCACTTGTTTAAATGTTAAGGATATCTTGGTTTTCAAAGTTAAGAGACTTTAAGTATGTTGAAAGTATTTTGATACTTGTTTTTATGGAAAGTTTAAAGAGTGGTTTACTCTAAGTAATTTAAGTATGTTAAGGGACTTGAAGAGTTTTAAAGTGTGCGATACTTGTTTCGTTTTAAACGTATAAGTCCCTTGGATAGGAAATTGTACTTGACTAATGCATAAAGTGAATATAACGACTTTATGGGGAGTTGGTTATATTGGCTTTATGGAAAGATAAATGGCTTGATTTATTGAAAGGCAATTTGATTTAAGGCATCAATTGCCTAAGGTTTTAAAAGAAAGAAGTCACTTGATTTAGAAGCCTAAATGTATTTCTAAAAGGTATCGTGACTTGTCTTGAAAAGTAGTTATGACTTGATACTACGGCTATTAGTATTTTGGAAGTTATATATGAAAAAGAGTCATTTTTAAAAGAATAGAAGTACGTAGTACTTTGGGTTAAATTCCCGGATTTTATAATGACATGTTAGTGCCTTAAGTAAACTAAAATGAGAATGTATATGAATAAGGCTAATAAGAAGTTGGGATTTCTTAACTTGCTTATTTATTGTATGATAAGCGGTAGGGCTTATGTTATGTATGATGGCCGGTTGAGCTAGGGTAAGAGTATAAATGAGGGTAAACCCCAAGACGTTATACCACCGCCTGTGGTAAGAGTATAAATGAGGGTAAACCCCAAGGCGTTATACCACTGTTTAGTGGATTTGCTACCCATGATGCGAGGAATACCTCATGCGAGTCCTTATGGGCTTATGCGGGTGAAATAGTCCCACGCGCGGTACAACCTATGCGAGGAATACCTCACGCGGTCCACGCGATCTACGCGGTGAAATAGTCCCGTGAATAGGATTGCTTAATGACATCGCGGGCGGGTAGTCCCGCTTTGATCGTGAGCCTCCTACTTTAGATATTGTAAGTATTCACCTATTTACTCTCATTGTTAGTAAGGCACGATGTCGTTAATCGAGTAATCATACATGTCTCCGCTTTATTTTAGACTTATGATTTCATTACTGATTTCGATTCACATATTTGGTACATGTTGTCTTCGACCTCCTTGGGCCGCGTTCACGCCGCAGTGAAGTCTGAGTTCTTGATCCTCGCTCTAGGATCACTGTCATTGTTGAGAAGCTCCTTCATTTCGGAGGCTTATCCCTGGTATTGTCGGTTATTGTACATTCAGGGGTATGGCGGGGCCCTGTCCCGCCAGAGTTGTTATTCTTAGAGGTCTGTAGTCACATTGTGGATTGGGTTGTAAAGAAATAAAAAAGTGTACTGTTCTATTTCTAGATTGAGTATTTTTTTTTTACGGAAGGTGGCCTTATCGGCTAGCCTGTTGTTGTTTACTGTCTAAGTTATATGTATGTTCATTGCTATTCTCTCGATTTATACCGAGCGGTGCGGGTAGGGCACCGATGCCCGAGCAGTCGGTCGTGATGAACTGGCTCTGGTCGTCCCTTTTTTTTCTTTTTGAGACTTTGACAATTTTTGTCTTTGCAAACTTCAACGCAGGATTTTATCAGCCACTTGCACATTTCTAAAGCGCTCGATGAGGTCGGGCCAAGAGAGGGATAGTGCGTACACACTCAGAAAGGGTATAGGTGTAATATGCAGTTGTCGAAAGAAATAAATTTAGGCTCAAAGGGGTGTACTAGAGATAATGTTATTTGGTAGGCTGAAAAGGCTCAAACAGGTCAAAGAAAACCTACGATCATTTCCTAGACCGAGTGTTGCTCAGGATTTCGCCTCAACAAACATTCAAGCCAAGTTCTAGATCACAATGCAATGCAATTGAACTTATTCTAAAAACTCACCACACAATGCATATGAAACGATGAAGTCGGTTTCATTCTTATCTTCGAACCATGCAAGACAATGTCATCTACGGGTATGAATAAGAGGTACCAAAAGAATCTTTGGTTTACCACAAAGTCAACCCATATTGATTATCACTTGTTTTTTTTTATGCACAACCCTAACTGTGTTGGTATCAACAAAGTCAAACAATAATACTAAAAAATGTTTTTTTTTTGTATTTTTGAATAATTTTTTTTTATATTTTTTGAATAATTGTTTTTTTTTTGTATTTTTTGAATAAATGGAACCGAACCCGAATAAGGCTGCCTACGTATCCCGCCGAGGGAATCAGGTGCGCGTAGTTCATTCAAATATGTTATAAAATGTATGTTTGAAAATAATTTATCAATGAAAGGATAGCAATATAAAGCTGTGCAAAAGAAATGATTGTCCACTGTGGACGAATGCAAAATAAAAATGAATGTAACGAAAAAATGAATGTCCGCAAACATGACGAATGGGATGCATGCGTGAGAAAAATATGCTTTTTTTTTGTGGTGTCGAACCCAAAATGAGTTGCCTACGTATCACACCGTGTGGTGAGAATCAGACACGCGTAGTTCGGAATGATTATGCTGTAAAATGCATGATAAATAATTATGTAATCAATACTAGACATATCAATTGAATTTGCAAATAAAGATACAAAATATAGAAAAACTGAGAACTATGTCTCGTTGAATCTGGTATAAACTGACTTTTATTAGTCAACATAACTCCCGCTCCTTGTGATGATTTTTTTTTCTTTTTCGAACGCCCTCGACTATTTGCGAGGACTGTTTTCCTGCAAAAATATGAGAAATATGTGAGAGTAGGAAAGTGACAAAATAATAAAATGCAGGGGTGTGACAATACAGTCAAAGACTCCCTTGATTGGTTCGACCGGACTGGTGGTTGATGTTTCACAAAGTTCAAGTCGCGCTATTCAAGAGTGATTTACGCAGTAGAAGTCCTGATTGCAATGTGACAGTAAAAGTGCAAAATGCAAAGTGCAAATGCTCGTGCCCGAAGTTATAAGCACATAGCATGATATGTACAAAGTTAATAGGGTAATTATTGCTTTAAATAAAATGTACGGAGTTGCTAGCAACAAGCAATAGTGAACAAAAGCATGCAAATCAAGCGCACGCCCTAATATGCATGGGACCTCTCTTATGCCAGAGGTGGGCCTAAACACCAAATAGTCGAGATTATGATAAATAAGTCCAAACCGTTAAACTGTAATGTTTTGTTGGAAATGACGACCAAATGACGGTGCACTTTTTCTAATTTCGGCGTGTCATGACCAGGCTTGGATCCATTATCATTATCACGCTACACATATATGTTTATTGGTCGACGGGTTGTGAAACCCAACGACAATTTGGTGGATTTCCTAATCGTGGAGACGATACCAAGGATCGACCCACCTAGGGTGTATGCATGCATGACTTAAAATAAAGAGGGCAGTATAGCTCTATCTTAAAGTTTCTAAAATTTGGCTTACTAGATACAATGGTTCCCGAGCGGACTACTCGAGTGAGAAGGCTACGCGGCCACCGATTGGACCGGATTCTCCGCGTAAAATGTCAACTCTCCTAAATTTGGGTATTTTAAAGAAATTTGAGGGTGTGCAAAGCACACCTCGCGTGTATTGTGTGATAGTGTCAATTTTCCAGAATGGAGGAAATATGAGCGGAATGACAATTTAAGGAAAACAGTAAAAGAATGTAGCAATCAAACTAGTTAATTACAAAATAAAAGAAAACAATATAAAATATTTACAACAACTATAAAAGCAAAATAAGGCGCAATATTTAATTAACCTGGGTTTGCTATGATCAAGAACCTGATATCCCCAACAGAGTCGCCATGCTGTCGCGCCCGTTTTTGACCTCGGGGTCTGAACGGTATCCGCAACGTTGCTCTATGGCGCGGTTCCCTGGATGGAGCTATAATGCTGATTTTGAGGAGTCGCCACCTAATTAGTTAAGTGAATTAGGACACTTGATTTATTGCAATAAAAATACTGGATCATGGTTCTTTATTATCCTAAAGGGAAGGGATTAGACATCCTTTAAGATCCGCTAACTTGCGGTTATTCGTTCAAACCTAGGTTAATTATTTATTGTCTTTTTTATCCTACCTATTCTAAGCATTTTTTTTATAATTTATAAATAAAATAAAGTGCAATACATAATAATAAAACTAAAATTAAATGCGACATAAAATAAAACTCCGGGACATATTTTAGCCATTTTTAGGCCTTCTGCACAAGATGATCTCCGGGTACCTGCATAAACACTTAGTAAAAATATTAGTAATAGAATAAATAATTTTAATGCAATGACAAGAATTAACAAGTAAAACCAAAAAATAAATCCGTCTTTTGCACAGAGGAGGCCTTGGAAATCAGACGGACATTCCTTCATCGGCCAATATTGTTAAAAACAATAAAATAAATAAAACCTCCGGATCCGCGCCAAAACAGTAATAGTTTTAAACACGGAGGGCTCAAGATATATATAAAAATAAAGTGGGACATCCTAAACAAGTGCGGCTGCGAAAATTCGCCCTGCCAGCGCATGTTGGTTATCCTGTATAAGTAGAAGAAATCATCAACGCCCAGAAAGCTTTATTTATTTTATTTTCCGTCTTTGCAACTGTGGAGGCCTCAAAAATCGACGGATAACTTTTCATTGGCCAACAAGTGTAGTATCTTGTTAAATCAGTTAACCAGCAAGAGATGTCAAAAATCAGTAGCAGGAGGGCAAAAAATCAGTGTGACAAAATACCCAAAAATAAGTAGCAAAATGGCCAAAAAATCAGTAGCAAAAATGGCCGAAAATCAAGAAAAACGGCCAGAACTCATGTCCGACGAAATGGCCAAATAGCCAAAAATAGTAGCAACAGACAGTGAGTGAAAATGGTCTGTGAAACCAGTGGAAACAAAAGCAGCCAGCTCAACAGAATTCGATGACCCGACCCCGAATTAGAAAACCAATCTATTAATCAACACAGTCAAACAGATCCCAAAAGAATAGAACCGACAGGTCACCGGAGTTTTTTAGAACTCTGGCGGAACGCCATAGCCGCAAAAATCACCCAAAGAGAGGCCAACGCCAACAGATAACCAACAAAATAAAACTAACAAATCGCGAATTTTTAGAACTCCGGTGAGATATCAAAATAACCAAAAACAATCAGTCCGCTAACCAAAACCAACACAGACATCAAGAAATTAAACCAATAGGGGTCGCCGGAGTTTAAAACTCCGGCGAGATACAAAATTTCCAAATCGGTCCAACCCAACCACAATATATATAATAGAAACAAAAAGAAGAACGAACAACGCCTCGCGATCGGTGGTGGTCGGCTCGGCGAGACGATCTTTGCATAACAAAGGGGGTTATGAGGGTTGTGGTGTGGTGGTGACAGTGGGTTCGATGGGAACAACGGTGAGGTTCGCTGGGGACAGTGACGTTATGGTGGGGTGCTGGTCGGCGATGGATTCGCTGGTTCAGTGAACTCCGGCGGCGTGACTTCGCCGGAGTGGGGTGTGCGGCGGTGATGTGCTGCTGCTGATTTTTGTTGAAGAAGATAAGCAATGGTAGTTAAAGAAAAATAAGATAGGTATTTGTTTTATGCATCTGTCTTGTTGTTGTGTGCGTGTGTTGTGGTATGAAGAGTAAAATAATAGTGGGGAAGTATTACTGCGGCTGATTGTTGTGTGGGTGAGGGAGAGGGAAATGTTTTGTTTTATAGGGGTATTTAGGTTTAGGTTTAGGTTTAGGTTTTTGGGGGGAAATGAAAAGTGGGTTTTGATTTTAGGGGGGAAAATAAAAAGATGAAAGTTTGGATGAAATTAAAAAATGGTGTTGGATTGGACTGATTCAAATTATGTCTTGGACTGGACTGGTTTGACAAAATGCAAGGCGGGTAAATTATTTAAAAAGATGAAAATTATTAAAATGCAAATGTCGTCGCAATAATAATAAAATACAATATTTTAGCAAATGTTTAATGCCTAATTAAAAATTACAACGGGATGTCAATTAATTATTTAAAGAGATGCAAATATTATTAAAATAAAAATATAATATTAACAAAGACATAATGCTTAAATAAAAATAAAAAGATGCAATGCCATTTTGTGAAGAAATAAACATAGAATATTATGTAAAAAATGCAAAAAATGATTAAAATGCGGTGTCTTAAAACACATAAAATTGCAACAAATATACGAAAAAGGGTCAAAATTGACTGTCAACAGCAATCCCACAGCTTTTAATCCCACTGTTCAATGCACTACCACTGCCTTCAATCTCACAGCTCAAGGCACTACCGTTGCCTTCAACTCTACTATTTTTGGCACTTCAAGTGTCTTCCACTGATCATGGCATTCCTAATGCCTTCCAAACCACTGCTTTTTGGCACTTCTAGTGCCACTACTTCTTTTGGCACAACCAATGTCTCCACTGCTGCTCCGGGCACATATAGTGCCTATGCTCCCGCCCAAGGCGTCAACAACATCTATGCTCCTGTTAGAGGCATTCCCAATGCCTTTGCAACTGCTTAAGGGGGCGCCACTGCCCCGATACCCGTTGGTTTTCACCATGAACGTCCTGAAAAGTTCATGGGTGCTCACTTTAAGCGATGGCAGCAAAAAATGTTGTTTTTCCTGACGGTTATGGGAATGCACGTTTCCTAACTGAAGACCCTCCACTAGTTGGGGAAGACGTGGACCCTCAGCCAAATGATTTGGCGGGAGGGGGCCAAGGTAACCATGTCACTGACGACATGAGAATGGTTCGCGAAGCATGGAAACATATTGATTTCATGTGTAGGAACTATATTCTAAACAGTTTGTCTGATCCTCTACACTGCGATATCTTGATCGTTGAAACTGCCAAGCAGTTATGGGACAAACTTCAGAAGAAATATAACACCCAAGATGCGGGTAGCAAAATATTCATCATTAGGAAATTCCTGAATTTTCAAATGGTGGACAACAAAAGTGTGTCATCCCAAGTCCAGGAATTTCAAATGATTCTACATCACCTGGATTTGGAAGGATTAAATCCCAACGAACAATTCTTAGTTGAGGCGTTGATCGAGAAGCTGCCTCCCTCGTGAACTGAGTTAATGAATTATCTAAAACTCAAAACGAATGAGATGACCTTAGACAAACTTATTGTCAAACTCCAGATTCAGGATGACAATAAGAAGGCCATGCCAAAGAGGAAATAACCTCTCTGAGGCTAAGGCGAACCTGGCGGAAGTCAAAGGGAACTCAAGAAAGAAGCGGAAGTTCCAGAAGGAAGGCAAGCCCCAAACAACTGAAAAGTTCAAGGGAAAGTGTAACCACTATGGTATAACTGGTCACATGTCCAAAGATTGCCGCAGGTTCAAACGTGATAATAAGACCAAAGGCAAGGCCAAGGCTAAAATCGTCGAAGACACGCTCGTAGACGATATGATTCAGGAGTTCTCAGTGGTGGTTATTGAAGCAAAGCTCGTTGAGAATCTGGTGCAGTGGTGGTTGGACACAGGTGCCACCACCCGTCACATATGTTCCAATAAAGAAGCCTTCTCCACTTATACACCAGTCTCAGACAAGAAGTTGTTCATGGGAAACAATTATTCTTCAGAGGTATTGGGGGTTGGAAATGTGATCCTAAATATGACGTCCGGGAAGGACCTGACACTGAAGGAAGTGATGCATGTCCCAGAATTTCGTAGAAATCTTATTTCTGGACCTTTGTTGGTTAATGCTGGTTTTAGGCTATTGTTAGAAGCCAATAAATTTGCAATCACTAAAAACAGAACTTTTGTAGGAAGATGCTTCGTCTTTGAAGGCCTCTTTAAGTTTAATGTTGCACATGTAATGCCTTCTGTTTCAACTATCAATAAATGCACCTTCTACTTACTTGATTGAGTCATATAATTTATGGCATCATAGATTAGGACATGTTAACTATCAATCTATCCAAAGATTGGTAAAGCTGGAATTATTGCCGTCTATCGACATAAACCCTCAACGTAAGTATGAGGTATGCGTAGAGGCAAAACTTTCCAAGAGTCCCTTTAGATCAGTCGAAAGGGAAACCGCTCCTCTAGAACTCATACACACTGATATATGTGATTTAAAGTTCGCTAAAACTTGAGGGGGGAACAAGTACTTTGTGACTTTCATAGATGATGGCACAAGTTTTGTTACCTTTACTTACTAAAATGTAAAGATGAAGCCTTTGAAGCATTCAAACACTACAAAGCAGAAGTTGAGAACCAACTAAGCGGACGAATTAAAACAATCCGTAGCAATAGATGGGGAGAATATGTAGCGTCTTTTGAAGAATTCTGTATTTAATCGGGTATAGTTCATCAAACGACGGCTCCTTACTCACCTCAATCAAATGGTTAGGAAATGATGAATGCTTTACTCATCAATTCAGGACTTCCCCAACACATGTGAGGAGAAGTTGTCCTTACCGCAAATAAGATTCTAAATAGAGTCCCACACAAAGGTAAGGACAAGACTCAATACGAGTTATGGAAAGGAAGGAAACCTACCTAGAAATATTTGAAGGTATGAGGTTGTCTGGCCAAGGTAAAAATACTTATGCCAAAGCAGGTCAAGATTGGACCTAAGACTGTGGATTCCATATTCATCGGATATGCCAATAATAGTAGTGCTTATCGCTTCATAGTGCATAAGTCGGATGTACCAGACATTTATGAAGGTACGATTATGGAATCAAGGAACGTGTGGTTCTTTGAAGACACGTTCCCATATAAAGAAAACAACATAACCTCTCGCAAACGAAGTTATGAACAAACCTCTGAGGATCTAGGAGTGGCTGACTACCTAAATCAAAACGGTTTAGATCTAGTGAATTCTGAAGTGGCTGATTATCCGGAATCCAGTATTCCAGATTCTCAGGACTTGGAAGATTCAGATATGGAACCAAGGCGAAGGAAAAGGGCCCGGAAGGACAAGTCCTTCGATCCAAACTTTGAAGCTTATTTGGTTCAGGATGAACCACAGACAATCGCCGAAGCATTGTCAACTTCAGAAGTATGGCTCTAGAAAGAAGCTTTAGAAAGTAGGATAGAATCCTTCCTGCATAACCACACCTGAGAGTTGGCTAAACTTCCCTCGGGACACAAACCTTTGGGTTGTAGGTGGATCCTTAAACATAAGTTAAAGGCAGATGAATCTATTGACAAGTACAAGGCTAGGTTAGTAGTTAAGGGCTATCGCCAAAAAGAGGGCCTTGATTACTTCAATACCTACGCTCCGGTGTCCAGAATGACATTTATACGTATGTTCAAGGCTATTTCCACCTTGCGGGATCTTGAAATACATCAAATGAATGTCAAGACTTCCTTCCTAAATGGTGATTTGGAAGAAGAAATATATATGGACCAACCCGAGGGGTATGGGTTCCAGGACAAGAGACAAAAGTGTGTTGGCTTGTCAAATCATTGTATGGGCTGAAATAGACTCATAAACAATGACACGAGAAATTTGATAGTACCCTACTATCAAAATGTTTCACCATTAATAAGTGTGACAAATGTGTTTACATGAAAGGAAATCCTGATTCGTTCGTCATGATATGCCTTTATGTAGATGACGTGTTGATCACTGGTAGAAGTCCTAGGATAATCCTAGAGACTAAGAACATGTTAAAACAATGTTTCGACATGAAAGATATGGGGGTCGCAGATGTCATCTTAGGGATCAAGATCTCTAAGACATCTAATGGACTGGTCTTGTCTCAATCTCACTACATCGAGGATGTACTGAAGAAATTTGAGATATTCGACAGTTCACCGATAAAGACACCATTGGATAAAAGTCAAAAGATTTACAAGCATCTTGGTGTACCCGTACGCCAGGAGCGATACACAAAGGTGATTGGGAGTTTGATGTATGTCACAAACTACACTCGACCAGCTATCACTGATACAGTCAATAAATTGGCTAAGTTTATCCGAAATCCAAATGAGGATCACTGGAAAGCGTTAAATAGGGTACTACGCTTCCTGAAGTTCACAATAAAATTCGGGTTACACTATTCAAGATATCCAGCTTACTAGAGGGGTACAGTGATGCAAATTGGATATCTGATAGCGATGACATCAAGTCCACCAGCGGATATATTTTTATAATAGGTGGTGGAGTTGTGTCTTGAAAATCCTCTAGGCAAACCCTTATTGCCCGATCCATGATGGAGTCGGAATTTATCGCTTTAGATAAAACGGGAGAGGAAGCTCAGTGGTTTCATAGGTTTCTAGAGGATGTACCATGTTGGGATAAACCCGCGTCTTCTATAATGATCCACTGCGATAGTCAGTCGGCTCTAGGAAGGGCACAAAGTTCTATATACAACGGTAAGTCTCGTCATATTCGACGCAGACGTGAGTCTGTTACGCAGCTGATCAACTCGGGTGTTATTTCCATTGATTACGTAAAATCTAAGGAAAATATCGCAGATCCCTTGACGAAGGGAATGACCCGAGATCAGATGTACTACATGTCTAGGAGAATGGGCTTAAAACCCAAACAATAAGAACCGATATAGTAGACCCCCAACCTTACAGACTGGAGATCCCAAGAATAAGGTTCAATGAGAAAACTAAACTGTAAAGGTTCTGTGAGTGCTTCGGTGGAAGCAAGAGCACTTCGGATAATGTTTTCTTCTTAAGAAACATAATCCAAGGTTGTTCCCGTGATAGACTTAAAGTTCTACCTGCAAGATGGGTAAATGATAAGTTTCCAAACCTTTAATGATCCTCAATACTAGAGGCTAGGTTGGGGAAATTCTTAATGGTTTCTAACGTTTGTGTAGCGGGGTATTGCATGATACCTTGTAGGAGACCACCTATTTAAGTGCGAGGACATGCCGCCTCAAATGAACGCACTTAAGAATCCAAGTGTGTCCACGACCCACGATGGACAAAATATTAGAAAGATTTAGTAGGAAAGGTGTTGTGTTGATACCATTGTCTTGGCATATACTAAACACTGACGGTTCAAGACATCACGTTCATCGCGCAGTAAATATGTCCGATGGTATTCTACTATGGAAGGTTCAAAGCTACGGCTACCTCTCCAGATGCAGCGTCGATCCACCGAGTGATTGCTCGAAAGGCACCATGTGCGTGTGCCAAAATCTCTTCCAAGAGGGGATTGTTGGAAATTTACTAAACGTGAAATAAAATTAATCCTATTAATTATGACTCAAACAATTGAGGCCCCACACGTCAGAAATATGGTTTCCACACATGTGCACATAAAGTACCAAAGATCGTAATTTTCTTAAATGGAAGAGATATTGGTACGTACATGAATTGTTTGAGACGTAAGAGAATAGACGGTTATTAGCCAAATGACAAATGGTTTCACGTTGGTAAATGAAAGGAAGAAATGTGTAAAATATGAAACGAATCAGAAATTGCCACGGAGCTGAGAAGGGCCGCGGTACAACAAAGTTAGGTCCGCGGTGCTTGGAGCCCGCGTGCCTCCTCCTAGAGCCCCGACTCTAAATGTCGTTTCAATTCCAGTAGCTCACTGGAATTGAAGCACCGCGGTGCCTTCCCGAAGGACCGCGACTCTAATTAGCGTTCCAGTTCCAGTGGGTTACTAGACATACAGCGCCGCGGTGCCCTCCCGAAGGGCCGCGGCGCTTCGACTGTTTTTCAGTTCGTTGGAGGCGAATTAAAACTGACTCTTGGGCTGACTTTGGAGCATTAAATATCCATTACTTGGCTATTGATTTCAGTCATTACTATGCTGAATTAACCTCAATATCAATAGTCATTACTTGACATTGATGGTCATTCATTTGGTTAATTGAGAAGACATAATCATCAACCTATAAATTGATGTCTTTGGTACAATTGCTAAACACACATTCACACTTAACAATTCTCTGAAATTGTCTTCCTCTCTTGCAATCACAAAACACTCAAAGATCTTTCTTCCTAAGCAAACACTTGAGTTTCATTTGCTCATTTGTTTGATAGCTGTTTTATTTTGGAAGAAAAGTTGGCATTACATCATTGAAAGGATATACGGGGCAATATTATCTTAATGATAGATTGTTCATCCAATCAACTCAGCAAAACAATTTACTTTGTTCATTTCCAGATTCTAACATATTGTTGTTGTTGTTACATTTCTCATTTCCGTGTTTCTATACTTTGTTCCCACAAGCTTAAGATAATATATGTTGTTTCAACAAAAACATGACCGGACAAGATCAATTCAACCAATTCATTACTGAAAATTCCACTGATGCTCAAGGCAATCCCACTGCCTTCAATCCCACAGTTCAAGGCACTACCACTGCCTTCAATCCCACTGCTCAAGGCACTACCGCTAAAGGTGTCTAACGGGCCAAACCGGTCCGGACGTAGCTTCTCAAGGTTTAATCGGTTCGACCTGCACGGCCAGTTCACGGACCACGCCAACCGGTCGGTTCATTATCAATTCGGTAGGCCCGTGCGGGTTCAACTGGTCTACCAGGTTTATATATATATTTTTTTTATTTCTAGTATTTATTTTCTATAATATAAACTAAATTCAATTTTAATATGTAATATAATAATATAATATATAATTTAGTTGTATATATTAAAATTGAAACTTTAAAGTTAACTTTCTATTTTATAGTTTATAACTTTATACTTTATAGTTTATAGTTTATAACTTTATACTTTATCTTTATTTTATAGTTTTTACTTTATAGTACTGTTAATCTGTTATAGTTATACATTTATAGTCTTATACATTTATACTTTATAGTTGATAACTTTATATTGTAATTATACTTTTATTAATTTATTAGATTAGTAGATATAAGTTAACAAATAAGTAATAACATATTAACAACTAAATAGATAGTAAAATTAAAATTAATGATAAGATGTAAACTTTTGAACTTTCATAATGTTAATAAGAGTACATAATGAAGTAATAATAATTTTATTTACATATTATGCATCCTTCTTGCAAGTTCTTCGTAATCTATAGGTTGATTGAATTGGTTATGCTTCATAGCCTCTAAATCTGGAGTATTAATTCCAGTCCTGCCTCCGCTCTCGCCTTCCAAAATATTGCCTATTTCTTCATCTTCAGGAGAATTAACGTCTCCACATCCTTGATTTCTTCTCTCTGATCTGATTCAATCCCTTAAGCAGACTAACACTTCTAATGTGCTTCCACCCAATGAGTGACATGTGTCTCTTATTTGATCTCGTGTTTGGCTAAATGCACTTTCAGAAGCCACTGTTGAGATCGACACATTAAGAACATCTCGGCCCATCGCTGCAAGTACCGGGAATTGCCTTTTGTTATCCTGCCACCATTGTAAAGGGTCAAAACTTTTCTTCGGCTCCGCTGGCTTTTGCAAATTAAATTGCATCTCATCGCAAAATCGACTTATGCTTGCTTGTGTTGTAAAAGTGCTTCATATGTTTAAAGATTCTTCTTTATCGTCATCAGCATTGAATCCTGCATGTGTAGACACAGAAGCAGAACTAGAAGGAATATTAGTAGCAGAGTTGTTGTTATCATGTAATGTAACATAATATTCATATAATGTAGTTAAATTAGTATCAAGTTTACTTATGCAATCAAATGAAGATGGAGTTTCTGTTGCAATCAAATGAAGATGAAGTCTAAAAATATCGGCTCTAGTAGTACTACGAGGAACACCTTTAAAAAAAGGATTATATACTCTTTGAATATATGTAATTAAATATGAAGAAGAAGCAAAAGAAAAAGGTAAACAACCTCCGACAATCATTTTTGCTAATTCAATGCGATCCTTTTTTGGATCGTACTTAGCCACCCCCAGTTAATGGATTAAGTTGTTGTTGACCGGGTTCTAAATCAGAGACAGCATTCCATTGTGTCGTATGATCGTGTTTTATATGTCTACCTATAGTGCCCGTCCCCCCGTCACCACCCCCTGTCTTATGTTTATAAGTTCTTCCACAAATATTACATCTAACTCTATCAGTACCCACAACTTTATCATAAAAGAGCCACACTTTACTCCTTTTTTTTCTTGCTACTGGTTCTGGTAAAGGAGGTCTACGACATTTACGACTACCACTAGCAGTACCAACATTGACAGAAGGAATACTAGTAGGTGTAGGAGGTTCTTGTTCTTCAAGTTCATCAATATTATCTAATTGAACGTTATCATATTCATTATCTTCTATTCCAAAATCTTCTTGCATTTGATCATAATCTATATTTTGATTAGATGATAAAGAACCTCTGATTTTACCCTTGAACTAGATTTACTACTGATCCGACGCAATTCCCCTTAGTAAAGACATTATAAAATATTTAAATAATCAACAAATAAATATGACAATTTAATAAAATAATTAGAGAATGAAACGAGTGGACCAAACTTCGGGATTCAGAATTCAATTGAAACTCGAAGCTCGAAGTCTTGCGTCTTGCTACTTTGAATTTGAAAACTAATAATAATAATAACTTGAAAATTGATAATAAAGATGATTAAGAGAGTATGAGAAATTGAGAATAAGAGAATTGAGAGAAATGTTGTGTGATAAAAATGAAAAAAATGTAGAGAATTTATAGATTTTTAAAGGGTAAAAATGTAATTAAAAAAAACAAATAAACAAAACAAAAAAAAACAAAACAAAAACAAGCCAAATCTGGCCGAAATTGCACACCCTGCCTCCCCACCTCCTAAGTCCCAACAGCAGAATAATACCGTTTGGGCACATTTTATATATATATATATTTTTGTTACGGTCGGCCCGATTGTTAACCAGAAGTGGAACAGGTTTTTACATTCGGCCTTATCGAGTTTTTTCCTAACCCGTGCGGGTTGGGGTTGGGGGCCAATCCAACCCCCAACCCGGTATGCCCTTACCGGTCCGGGCCGGTCCGGTTTGGCTACCGGGTCAACCGATCCGGTTCCGGGTCAACCCGGATCGTTAGACAGGTATAACTACCGCTGCCTTCAACTCCATTATTTTTGGCACTTCAAGTGTCTCCACTGATCATGACATTCCTAATGCCTTCCAAACCACTATTTTTGGCACTTCTAGTGCCACCATTGCTGCTCCGGGCACTTATAGTGCCTATGCTCCTGCCCAAGGCATCAACAACATCTATGCTCATGTTAGAGGCATTCCCAACGCCTTTGAAACTGATCAAGGGGGCGCCACTGCCCTGACACCCGCTAGTTTTCACCATGAATGTCCTGAAACGTTCATGGGTGCTCACTTTAAGCGATGACAGTAAAAAATGTTGTTTTTCCTGACGGTTATGGGAATGTCACATTTTCTAACCGAAGACCCTCCACTAGTTGGGAAAGACGTGGACCCTCAGCCAAATGATTTGACGGGAGAGGGCCAAGGTAACCATGTCACTGACGATATGAGGATGGTTCGCGAAACATTGAAACATAGTGATTTCATGTGTAGAAACTATATTCTAAATAGTTTGTCCGATCCTCTCTACACGGTGTACTGCACCGTTGGAACTGCCAAACAGTTATGGGACAAACTTCAGAAGAAATATAACACCCAAGATGCGGGTAACAAAAAGTTCATCATTGGGAAATTCCTAAAATTTCAAATGGTGGACAACAAAAGCGTGTCATCCCAAGTTCAGGAATTTCAAATGATTCTACATCACCTGGATTTGGAAGGATTAAAGTCCAATGAACAATTCTTGGTTAGGGCGTTGATCGAGAAGCTGCCGTCATCGTGGATTGAGTTTATGAATTATCTAAAACTCAAAACGAAGGAGATGACCTTAGACGAACTTATTGTTAAACTCCAGATTCAGAAGGACAATAAGAAGGACATTCCAAAGGAGAAACAACCCGTGGAGGCTAAGGCGAACCTGACGGAAGTCAAAGGGAACTCAAGAAAGAAGCGAAAGTTCCAGAAGGAAGGCAAGCCCCAAACAACTGAAAAGTTCAAGGGAAAGTGTAACCACTGTGGTATAGTTGGTCACATGGCCAAAGACTACCGCAGGTTCAAACGTGAGAATAAGGCCAAAGGCAAGGACATGGCTAACATCGTCGAAGACACGCTCGTAGATGATATGATTCAGGAGTTCTCAACGGTGATTCTTGAAGCAAACCTCATTGAGAATCCGGTGCCGTGATGGTTAGACACAGGTGCCACCCATCACATATGTTCCAATAAAGAAGTCTTCTCCACTTATACACCAGTCTCAGATAAGAAGTTGTTCATGGAAAACAATTCTTCTTCAGAGGTACTGGGGATAGGAAAAATGATCCTAAAGATGACGTCCGGGAAAGATCTGACTCTGAAGGAAGTGATGCATGTCCCAGAAATTCGTAGAAATCTGATTTCTGGACCTTTGTTGGTTAATGCTGGTTTTAGGCTAGTGTTAGAAGCCAATAAATTTGTAATCACTAAAAACAAAACTTTTGTAGGAAGAGGCTTCGTCTGTAAATGCCTCTTTAAGTTTAATGCTGCACCTGTAATGTCTTCTATTTCAACTATCAATAAAATTACACCTCTTACTTACTTGATTGAGTCATCTAATTTATGACATCATAGATTAGGACATGTTAACTATCAATCTATCCAAAATTTGGTAAAGTTTGAATTATTGTCGTCTCTCGACATAAACCCTCAACGTGAGTGTCTGATGTGCGTAGAGGAAAACTTTCCAAGAGTTCCTTTAGATTCGTCGAAAGGGAAACCGCTCCTCTAGAACTCATACACACTGATAAATATGATTTAAAGTTCACTCAAACTAGAGGAAGAAACAAGTACTTTGTGACTTTCATAGATGATAGCGCAAGGTTTTGTTACTTTTACTTACTAAAAAGTAAAGATAAGCCTTGGAAGCATTCAAACGCTGCAAAACAGAAGTTGAGAACTAACTAAGCGAACGGATTAAAACAATCCGTAGCGATAGAGAGGGAGAATATGTAGCGCCTTTTGAATAATTCTGTACTAAATCAGGTATAGTTCATCAAACGACGACTCCTTACTCACCTCAATTAAACGGTGTTGATGAACGCAAAAATCGGACACTAAAGGATATGATGAATGCTTTACTCATCAATTCAGGCCTTCCCCAACACATGTGGGGAGAAGCTATCCTTACCGCAAATAAGATTCTTAATAGAGTCCCACACAAAGGTAAGGACAAGACTCCATACGAGTTATGGAAAGGAAAGAAATCTACCTACAAATATTTGAAGGTATGAGGTTGTCTGGCCAAGGTAAAAGTACCTATGCCAAAGCAGGTCAAGATTGGACCTAAGACTATGGATTACATATTCATCGGATATGCCAATAACAGTAGTGCTTATCGCTTCATAGTGCATAAGTCGGATGTACCAGACATTTATGAAGGTACGATAATGGAATCAAGGAACACGTGGTTCTTTGAAGACACGTTCCCATATAAAGAAAATAACATAACCTCTCGCAAACAAAGTTATGAACAAACCTCTGAGGATGTAGGAGTGGCTGACTACCTAAATCAAAACGGTTCAGATCTAGTGAATTCTGAAGTGACTGATTATCCGGAATCCAGTATTCCAGATTCTCAGGACTTAGAAGATTCAGAGATGGAACCAAAGCGAAGCAAAAGGGCCCGGAAGGACAAGTCTTTCGGTCCAGACTTTGAAGCTTATTTGGTTCAGGATGAACCACAGACAATCGTTGAAACATTGTCAACTCCAGAAACATCGCTCTGAAAAGAAGCTTTAGAAAGTGAGATAGAATCCATCGTACAAAACCACACCTGGGATTTGGTTGAACTTCCCCCGGGACACAAAACTTTGGGTTGTAGGTGAATCCTTAAACGGAAGTTAAAGGCAGATGAATTTATTGATAAGTACAAGGCTAGGTTAGTAGTCAAGGGTTATCGCCAAAAAGAGGGCCTTGATTACTTCGACACCAACGCTTCGGTGTCCAAAATGACATCCATACGTATGTTCATAGCTATCGTCGCCTTGCGGGATCTTGAAATACATCAAATTGATGTCAAAACTGTCTTCCTAAATGGTGATTTGAAAGAAGAAATATATATGGACCAACCCAAGAGGTATGTGGTTCCAGGACAAGAGATAAAAGTGTGTCGGCTTGTCAAATCATTGTATGGGCTGAAACAGGCCCCTAAACAATGGCACGAGAAATTTGATAGTATCGTACTATCAAAAGGGTTCGCCATTAATAAGTGTGACAAATATGTTTACATGAAAGGAAATGTCGAGTCGTTCGTCATGATATGCCTTTATGTAGATGACTTGTTGATCACTGATAGCAGTCCTAGGATAATCCTAGAGACTAAGAATTGCATGTCAACCAAAAAATAGGAAAAGTTAAACATTTGGCCAAGCAACTAAAAATAATAACATTATGCAGCCAAATATATTAGAAATATAGTGTCATATATACAATATGTATATTGTTTACATTAATTTTAATATACAAAAAATATATTTACTAGCTATTATTTTGACGGGTGGATATACAATATAATTTTTTTAAATTCGCACAAATTCCCTTATTTAGGGTTGGTCTTTAATTTTTACCCCTCAAATTTGTAATCTTTAATTTTGCCCCTCAGCATTTTTGGCGCGTATTTAGATTCCACAAGACATAATTTAGTTTCTGAAGATAAAAATGTTATAAAAATTATGTCTTGCGAAGCAGATCTGAATATTTTTATTAAATAAATAGCAGAGTCAAAAATTTAAAGACAACAAATATGAGGGGTAAAAATTAAAGACAAGTGTCCGTGCAAAAAAACGAAAAACAAAGTGTGGGCCTTTGGACATGTAAAACGGAAAGCCCATAATAATATGAGCTTTCCGTTTTACATGTCCAAACTTTTTTTTTAGCTACTTCCATACACACACTACCAAGTCTCCCTCGCATTTTGTCCGATGGGCGGGTCGACATATTCACCGTCTCCGGCAACGCGAAAGAAGAAGAGAATCTCCATTGCTGATTGGGTTCGCCCCGATAATCGTAGCTTCTATCAGTGTCGTCCTGCTTGTAATCCTCTTACATATTTGTGAAATTATTAATTAGTGTTATTCTACTGAATTTTTTGATAAGGTTAAAATGAATAACAAATCAATTGTGTAGTTGAATGTTACTAATGAAGCTCTAGTTGAAATGTCTAATGATAAAGTGTGTGCTTAGTCGAGGTGTGAGCAAGCTGACCCGGACACCATGGTTATAAAAAAATATTTTTTCCATGTGTAACTTTTATTTATACATTAAGAATTATACTTCATAGATTTTTCAAAATATGGATCAACACGGTTTCATGTGTAAAGGGGGAAAAGAAACCAGGTTGTAAGGAGAGAGAGTTTTGCTAGGTTTTGGTGGAGGGAGAGGGGTGGGGGTGGGGTATGTGCAGCTGTAAAATCATAGATAGAGAAGAATGATGAATGATCACTCTCTTCTTACTCACATCTTCTGCGGAAGGATTTAGTGGAAGCGTAAAACGTTGTTACAATGGTCAGTGATATAGAGAACAGTGGGTTGTTCATGCAAGTAATTTGCTGGTCCTGTTTGAATTTAATGAAACATGGATAACAAGACACACTAATGAATATATGAAGTTTAATACATGTGCATGGTGGTGGAGGGTCTTGTGTGCTTATTTGGATTGAGGCGATGAGATACATATAATTCCACTTATTTTAGTTCTCCTGAAAGGCTAAACTTTGGATAACGGAGTTGATATTTTCCATTCAATCAGGTGATTTTCTTTGTGGAGCAGAGTTATGTGCTTGTAATATTTCAGTTTTCTCCGATTCCTGGATACTAGATGTGGAGAAAAATATGAACCGTCTCTATAGGCATGAGATATATTTGAGCCTATCTTCTGTTTCGTGAACCTTGCTAAACTTGCACTTCTCGTCTCTTATTGAAGAATAATAACATGACAAGAACTAGACCTCTATCCCAGATTAGTTGGGTCGACTTTGTCATATTTTTGTTTGATAAAAATAATTCTTTCCAGATCAAACCCTTGCCATTTGGATGAGACAGTTTTGAGAATTCACCTAGATGCTATGGTTGGTTATGTTATTAAAGAAAAAATGAAATATTACTGCATGCATCAAATTGTCTTCTCATAAGTGGACTCCTCAGTATCTTAGTCGAAGTTGATAAATGGTTGCCTTGTGACAGTACTTATATCAACAAATGCCTTGATATGTAACTAGTGCCTAGTGGTTGTGTATCAGATTGCTTCTATCTGGTAAGGTCCCTTCAATAGGAGGTTACGGGACATTTTCTGCTCTCTGAAAGCCCATCAAACTCTTCCAATACTTACCTTTTACTCCTTTCTACCCCTTGCATGTCATCCTGTCCTTCCTCAACATGTGTACTCTTCCCAACCGGACAGCTAGTTAAGTATTATGAAACAACCTGCACTTTGATGCTAGGTTCACTGAAAGTTGTATATTTTCGTTTGGATGAAGTATAGAAGTTGTATATCTGGAAATCACTTATTCCATTCTTATGCAAAACAATCCATAGCACAACTTATTCTTATAAAAGTATATTGATGCGTATTTTATTTTGAGAATTTAGTTTTCTTTCTCAGTTTGTAGGCGTGGGAGATTATTTCACTTGTTTTCTGATGCTTGTTTTAGTATCTTGTGTTATTTTTCCTGATCAAAAAGATTATTTCACTTGTTGTGGATGATAAAACAAATAAAAGGAAAAATCAATTCTACATGTTATCTCAAGTGTTATCTGTTATGCATCTTGCAGGATTTTCTCCAGTACCAGAAGCATTAGCTCCTTTAGTAATATGCCTATGGTCAAAACTAATGTTAAATGAACACATATGTAGGCATACCTTTTTCTTTTCTTGTTTTGGGTTAAAATATGTTTGAAATCAGCGACTGTATAAGCTTACTGCCTCAAACCATTCAGCCTATTGTATCTCTTTTTTGATGATTAGGATAATCCAGGAACTTCTCTGGGATTGCAGGTCCATCTTTTCAAACAAATCTTATGATGGTGTGCTTTGGTGTTGGCTTGTTTTGCTTCCACTTTTTTGACACCATCTTGTTGCTCTTGTATTCTGGGCAGTTTTCATGAAAGTAGATCTAACATACCCTGTGGGGATCATTTAAAATGTTTGATTTCGTGTGAGATAAAGTTTCAAGAATGAGCTTATTATGCTACAAGTGAATTTCCCTTCAGGGACATCTGAGAAAATGGGAATGAATACTATTAAGTGAATAAGGCTGTCCATATTAGTTGGAGTCCATGTGTGCTAACTCTAGTATTTTTACATGATCACATTCTTCTGCTCTATCTCAAGTTATTGCTTGCTTTTCAAGTTGTGCTGGCTTACATGCATTTCGACTGGTTAACTGCTTAGTCCATCCAGCCCAAACACAAGTTGTCAAGATGACTCTGCCCACCAAGATTGGAGAAGACAGGCTAACACTAAGTGTTATAGTTGGGATGTGAACTTGTGATCTCCTGGTTGTTGCTCCTAAACTACGAGCTATCCCCTTTCGACATATTCACTTGTATTATATGATCCAGTTAGTTTTTTTGGAGTATGAAATTTTCTGACGAATACTCAATCAGATAGGATTTCCAAAAGGTCTTAATGCTGTAGATGTGCTCTGTTCCAAAACTCTTGTTTGTACTGCCTTCCATTTCTATGGATTTTAAGTTCTTTTGCATATCTATTTTCATTTACATATTCCGTCCTCTTTCTACTCCTCCCGAGTTTTGTGGCACAATATGATCGATTATTAGGCCACTCATAAGCATGCAATATGATCTAATTTTGTAGATCTGAGGACTAGTGCTGTCAGTACAGCTGCAGGATCAGCATATGCAGAGTTTGGAAACACCAAGGTCATCGTATCTGTGTGAGTTTATGATCTATCTACACTTTTCTTCAAACTTGAAACTTGAGAGCAGGTGAAAGAATCTGGTGGAGATTCTGCGGGGGATGTGCTTTGTTATTGTTTTCTTCACTTCTGTGGAAAATAGCTTTGTTCTGCTTCTAATTATAGATTTTAAGTTTTGGAAAAAAAGGAAAAAGAACCTCCTGCTTTTCTTGTATGTAGAAAATCAGTGAAATCCCCACAATATAGACTTTTATCCTCCCTTATTTGGGGGGGGGGGGGGGGGGGGGTTAGAAAATAAGCTCAACATAAATTTGAGTGTTTGGTGTTAACATTGTTGTCTGATTATGCAACAACACGTTCAACAAGGTCTGTTAATTGCATCGTTGTATATGCTTACCAATTTTGTAAAGTGGAGATTGTCTAACCATCTTATCTCTCTTCCTTTTAGGTTTGGGCCAAGGGAAAGTAAGAAAGCAATGATGTACAGTGATACAGGACGCTTAAATTGTAATGTCAGTTACACAACTTTTTCCACCTCTGCTCGTGGGCAGGTATATGATGGAACGGGGTTCTCCTTTTTATGATTCTATCCCCTTGCCATTGATGTTCTTTGGTTAACTTTCATGTCTTTAACTGAAGTTTCACTTGCATTAGGGGTCAGACAACAAGGAACTTTCCTCAATGTTACACAAAGCTTTAGAGGGTGCTATAGTTCTTGAATCCTTCCCAAAGACTACTGTGGATGTTTTTGCTTTGGTATTGGAATCTGGTGGAAGTACGTTTCTGAATCCAAGTTTGTACTTCACATTTGTAGTTTATTTCCTATCCTATATAGTACATGTCTTTGGCTTGAAACTAGAAGATTGTTCTTGAATATTTTAAGAAATGCGAAAGGACCTCGTATTATAAAAGATTAGAGGAAGCTCCGGGAAATCGTCAACTCCATTTTTGTTCATGCATCAAAGAAGTACATTTAGGGTTGTGAAGGGCATAATTTTTATCCTAATGAACTGCCTTTGTTCAGAATCGGCACTTTTTCTTAATGAAGAATCAGTACCCTTTTCAGAATGAGTACCTTTTCATAGGCCCAGAGGTTAGAGCAAGATTCTGAATTTTGACTGACTTACTAGTCTTGTGATATATATTGAGGGTGGATACAAGCCTTCAAATAGTTGAATTAGATTGTGATCTTAGTTTGCTCTACTGTATATTTTTACTTCTGGAAAGTATGCTTGCATTTTGCTTCCTATTTTGTGCGTTTTTCAGGAATAGGCTATTTGTGTTACTTTGACACTGAGATCGCTTCGGGGTACTGATGACTTTTGAACTTACGTCAAAAATGTTTTGCCATTATAACTCTATGTTTTGCTTGCAGGTGATCTCCCTGTGATCATATCATGTGCTAGTCTAGCTTTAGCAGATGCAGGAATTTTGTTGTATGACTTGGTTGTCTCAGTTTCTGTGGTATGCATCAAGACTACTTGCTTGTCCTTTGTTATCTGAGTTTACTTATTAGGAAATAGGAATAGAAGCCCAGAGTATTGCTGTTTTTTTATTTAATTTTGCTAGACGCTCCACTCTGATGTGATAAATTTGAAGGAAAAAAAACTATGTTTCTTCGCCTTAAGCTACAAGCTTTCCTTACTTGGTGGTGTACTCCCAAAGTGTGACTATTCCTGTGAAATATGTACTTGTGCAGGCCTAGAAAACTTGTCTGTTGAGGAATAGTCCAATGTGTGAAAGTTTTGATGAATGCCATATTGTATCTGGTGTTCCCTATGTCCCAAATTGAATGGCAGGTTTCCCTTCGTAGTTCGGGCCAATGCCTAATTCATGTCCAACTCCTAATGATATACTTTTATGCCATACTTTTATTGACAAATACAGTTACAAAGAATTCCTAATGATATACTTTATCCCTTAATTTGTAGGTCAAAAAATTTAATAGGTTGTACTTCAGAGTTCTTAGAATCGTATCAAAACAATTCATTAACAGACATTTGGGGCTCACTAGTCATAAAATAATAATGTCAATAAACTATTTTAAGTTAATGTTTCTCTTTTAAGTATCAAGTAAAGTTGAGGTACACCTTTCAATTTGAAGGGGGAGTACTACACAACGGCTTAATATCTTCTGGGGATGTGAAGAAAGTATACAAACCCTTTAACATTCACTCTGCTTTTAGCAAATAATCTTTTGCTTTGTGTCCACTAGGTTTTTATTTTCCTTTTCCTATTATTTTTTTGGGGGGTGGGGTGGGGGCTTTGGGGCGAAAGGAGGAGATAAAGATAAGAATCAGCTTTAAAACATTGGTTATGATGACGAATGCTGTGTGGTTATTCCTTATTAACAACATCGCTCTTAAGGCATAAAATCATGCGTTTTTTATTTCAATATAGCGTGGCAACTTTCAAACATTGGGGGGACATGTAAAATGTATTCATATGGTACCATAGGGTTTTCCTTATAAAAAAAGATGGTACCACATGCTTTTCCAGATTCTCAATATCCAAGGTCTTGGTATTCAGACATCTAATTCACACTTTTTTTTTCTTTTTAACTTTCCGGTATTCTAGTCTTGTCTTGGAAAGAACCTTGTCATTGATCCTGTTTCTGAGGAAGAAAGCTACCAAGATGGAAGCTTAATGATTACTTATATGCCTTCACGTAATGAGGTCACTCAACTGACTGTAACTGGAGAATGGTCAACACCAAAGATTCACGAGGTATGCTATTTGTAATACATCCCATGCTATCCATCCCTTTCAAGATTTCACTAAACGTTCGTCTCTGAACTCTGTTTCTCCTCAGTTGCAAACTAATCTTTATTTTGTTCTTTTAAACATAGGCGATGGAGCTATGCCTTGGTGCTTGTTCCAAACTGGGAGAGGTTATGAGATCATGTTTAAAAGATGTTACTGATTCAAAAGAATAGAGCAATTTACTTTGTGCTTCTTTAGTCAAGATTACAGAATCAGCTGTTAGTTTTCTCCTAGAGAGATTAATTTGTTTTCACACGGCCTGATTGTCAAATCAAAGGTCTTAGTTGGTATTCAGTTAAATGTACAATGTCACAAGATTATAATTGTGACAAGTTTTTATTAAGTTTATTTAGTCTCAAGTTTATTTTTATGTTACAGTTTAGCCCCTAAGTAGGAGTAATTACAATTGGGCCTTGTAAGACTTAAAAGAGCCTTCAGTGGCCATTTATCCAGAAAAATATTCTCTCTCTCTCTCGTTATCTTCTCCAAGTAATAGCCCTAGACTGTTACAAATGGCATCAGAGCCACTTTCGATACCGGGAATCGACACTCCACCGGATCTGCCTAACATTTACAATGACGTGAGGATACCAAAGGCCTAGTTAGCAGTTGTGGAAGAAACCGGCAGAAGAGCCGACGAAACTAGCAAAAGACTTGAAGCTATTGAACTGAAACATTCAGAAGAGAATCGCGAGTTAAATTGGAAGCTTGACCTACTATTATCAGGTGCAAACCAGAACCAGTCCGGAGGCTCGACTCCGGCGACATCGGCGGTAATGCATGCACCCTTCATCATCGGAACCGTTCTGACCAGTATGCAAACAGTTCCATCGGGGTATGATTTCGAACAGACGGCAGGTAACATAACCCCTAATTCCTATTCTCAGACTTTCGCATCTTCGAGCCATAATATCGGCAGAGGGTTTACTTTTCTCCCAGCACCCTTATTGTCGAGTCCTCCAATTTTTAGAAATCTCATGTATTCAACCCCTCCACCAACCTTAACCGGAACCATTGTTCATACCCCAGAAAATTCTAGCCACCAGAGACCCCAAAAATCCAAAATTAACTTTCCAAAATTTGAAGGAATTAACCCCAGTAGATGATTGAGAAAATGTGAATTTTTTTTCGAGTTATATAACATTCCGGACCACGAAAAATTAAACTATGTGTCGGTACATATTGGTGATAGAGTAGACCTATGTTTGGATGGGTATACATTGCACAAAAAAGAGGTTCCAAATTGGAGTAAATTTTGTGCTGAAGTTTGCAGGAGATTTGGGAGCTTAAGGCCACAGGATGTGGTAGAAGAATTTAATAAACTTACACAGTATGGTATGGTAGACCAATATCAAAACAGATTTGAGGAATTGATTAGTCATATGGCCGTGTTAAACCCTTTACTCAATGAAGCACACTATGTCGCCAGTTTCATCAGTGGACTCAAACCAGAAATAAAATCCTTAGTGAAGTTGGCATCCCCCTCAACTGTGTTGGATGCATACGAAATTGCAAAACTGTATGAAGAATCTTTTAAAACTGTATGAAGAATCTTTTAAAGCCCTTACACCTTTTGTTAACAACAAATATGAAACCCACATCCCTCCAAAAACTACATCCAATACCTACCAAAAACAGACAGTAAACACCACAAACAAACCTAACCAGAACCACACTTACCAAACTCCACTCAGACTTACTTACCCCAACCAAAGACCACAAATAAGACCTCCTTTTATTCCAAACACCATACCCCCTCACCTGGAAAATTTGAGGCAACAAGGGTTGTGTTACAAGTGTAAGGAGAGGTATACCCCGGGTCATCAATGCAAAGCTAAAGAATTACATGCTATACATGTTATGGAAGGGATATAAAAGGAAGTAAAAGAAGAGCAACATGATGACTTTGTTGATGTGGATGAAACACTGGAGGAAACTGAGGAAGAACAGGCCGAAGTCTCAATACATGCTCTATTGGGATTAAGCTCAAACAAAGGAGAAGGATAAACTATCAGAATCTTAGGGTATGTCAACAAGGTACCCTTGACAGTACTGATTGATAGTGGCTCAAGCCATTCCTTTCTTGACCCATATGTTATCAAAAGACTCAAATTAACAATGCATCTCATGAGGAGGCCCTTGAGGGTAGTGGTAGCCAATGGGCAGGAGATGAGCTGCCAAAATGAGATTCCAATATTCAAATGGAAAATGCAGCATAAACCTTTTGAATTCAAGTTCAGTCTCCTCAAAGTGGGAGGATGTGACATGATTTTAGGCATGAATTGGATAGATGAAGTGTCCCCTATCATCCTACATACTAGACCACATAGTCTAAGCTTTTGGTCTAAAGGGAAGATGATCACATTATATGGAGTACAAGAGAATGCTAGAGTAACAACAATTGATACAGAGAAGTTAAGAAGAATGTTGCAGTGTGGAAGTTGTGAAGTAATAGCTGAATTATCATTGATCAACACCAAAGAAAGGACAATAGGAAGACAGAAGGTGTCGGCTATTGACAAACTGTTGCAGAAGTACCAGGGAATATTCAAAGAACCTACGGAACTCCCACCCATAAGAGAATGCGACCATAAAATCAATCTTATTCCAGGAACCCAAGCATTCAACTTAAGACCCTACATGTACTATTTTTATCAAAAGAATGCTATTGAATCCATCATCACAGAAATGGTTAAGGCTGAAACTGTGACCCCTAACCAGTCACCTTTTGCATCCCTGCCTTATTGGTTAAAAAGAAAGATGTCACATGGAGATTGTGTGTGGATTATAGGAGGCTAAACAACTTAACTATGGAAAATAAATATCCCATACCTAAGATGGAGGATTTATTGGATGAATTGTCTGGAGCTAAGATATTCTCTAAATTGGACCTCAGAGAAGGGTACCATCAAGTGAGAATGAAGGAAGGGGAAGAATACAAGACTGCATTTAGGACATACCATGGACTTTGGGAATTCAGAGTGATGCCTTTTGGCCTCACTAATGCACCTGCCACTTTTCAAGATCTTATGAATAGTGTATTCAAAGATCACCTGAGGAAATTCATACTAGTCTTCTTTGATGACATTTTAATATATAGTAAAACTTTGGAGGAGCATCTGATGCACCTAGAAACTTCCCTGCAACTGCTTGAAGACAATCAACTGCAAGCCAAGCTCAGCAAGTGTGAGTTTGGACAAACTAAAGTGGAGTACTTGGGACATATTATCACTCACAGTGGGGTAAGTACCGATCCCGTAAGGTTGCTATAATGCTGGATTGGCCCAAATCACAAACTGTCAAAGAACTAAGAGGGTTCTTGGGACTGACTGGTTATTACAGAAAGTTTGTGAAGAATTATGCCCACATTAGTAAACCATTAACAAGCTGAAGAAAGGATAGTTTGGATGGAACACTGAAGCTGAAGTTGTTTTTAACAGACTGAAGGTAGCTATGTCAAGCACACCTGTGTTGGCATTACCAAATTTTAATAAAACATTTGTGTTAGAGGTGGATGCATGTAACACTGGCATTTGTGATGTACTAATGCAAGAGAAGAGACCACTAGCTTTTATGAGTCAAGTCATAAGTAAGAAACATCAAGGTCTGTCAACTTATGAGAAATAATTAATATCTTTACTACAAGATGTGGAAAGGTGGAGGCATTATCTGATTCCACAACACTTTATAATAAAGACTGACCACTTCAGTCTTAAATTCTTGCAAGAGCAAAAAATAACTACTACACTACAACATAAGGGATTAACTAAGTTGATGGGTTTGAGTTTTGATATCCAATATAAGAAAGGGGTCGAAAATGTGGTAGTTGATGCACTGTCCAGGAGAGTGCCTTATCAGGGAAAATCAGACAATAAAACATATGCAATGCACTGTAGGGTCATTACACAAATTCAACCTAAATGGGTTGAAGAAATCTTAGAGAGTTATAGAGGAGATCAAAAGGTCTTACAATACATTACCAATGTTAGTACCAATACTGATCCTGAGTTGAACATATCACTACAACAAGGGTTGCTCAGATACAAATAAAGAGTATGGGTAGGGCATAATGGGTTCTTAAGGCAAAATTTGGTAGCAACTGTACACCAGTCAAGATTGGGAGGGCATTCAGGAGCTTGGGCAACTTATTAGAGGCTCAAAGCAGAATTCTACTGGCCTGCCATGGTAGAACACATAAAAATTGCAGTCCAGAATTGTGATGTCTGCCAGAGGTGCAAGAGTGAGCAAGTAGTTTATCCGGGCCTACTACAACCCCTACCTATACCTGAAGGAGCTTGGGAACACATCTCCATGGACTTCATAGAAGGGTTGCCTAAGTCTGAAGGTAGAGACACTGTGCTGGTAATCATTGACAGGTACACCAAGTATGCACATTTCATTGGCTTGAGTCACCCTTTTACTTCACCACAAGTGGCTCGGATATTCCTAGACAACATATACAAATTTCATGGTCTACCCAAGAGCATAGTTTCAGATAGGGATACAATATTTCTTAGTAACTTTTGGAGGGAACTATTCAGACTCCTACAAGTGTAGTTATGCTACAGTTAAGCGTACCACCCGCATACTGTTGGACAGACAGAAAGGCTCAATAGATGTTTGGAAAATTACTTGAGTTTTATGACTAGTCACAAACCCAAGGATTGACAAAAATGGTTGTCACATGCTGAGTTTTGGTACAACAGTAATTATCACACAACCTTAAAAATGACCCCATTCAAAGTATTATATGGGTATGACCCCCTCAGTTGACATTTGAACTTCTCACTCAATCCAAAGTAGACACAGTCGACCAGCTACTTAAGGAAAGACAAGTGATTGCTAGAATGCTAAAGGAGAATCTGTTGACAGCTCAGAACAGAATGAAAGTAAATGAAGATAAGAAGAGATCTGAGAGAGAATTTGAAGAAGGTGACTGGGTATATCTGAAACTACAACCCTACAGACAAACTTCAGTCGCCATCAGAAAAAACCTCAAGCTAGCATCCAAGTTTTATGGCCCCTACCAAGTTATCCAAAAGATTGGACCCGTAGCCTACAAGTTAGCATTGCCTCAAACTACAAGGATACACCCAATATTTCATGTCTCACAGCTGAAGAAGAGAATTAGAAGCCACATTTCACCTTTAATGAACCCTCCATTTTGTTCTACCGAAGGCCAGATTAGGATATAACTCGTAGCTGTGCTGGACAGAAGGATGATAAAGAGAGGAAACAAAGTTGTCACCCAAATCCTGATCCAATGGGCTAACCTTGCACTTGAAAAAGCCACTTGGAAGGACTACCATTTCATCAAGTCTCAATTTCCAGAAATCGCAATTTGTTTAGAGTAGGGGTCCAGTTTGAAAGAGGATGGAGTGTCACAAGATTATAATTGTGACAAGTTTTTATTAAGTTTATTTAGTCTCAAATTTATTTGTATGTTACAGTTTAGTCTCTAAGTAGGATTAATTCCAATTGGGCCTTGTAAGACTTAAAAGAGGCTTCAGTGGCTATTTTCATTTATCCAGAAAAATATTATCGATCTCTCTCTCTCTTTCGTTATCTTCTCCAAGTAACAACCCTAGACTGTTACATACAATTGCAAGTTTAGATTAATCAACAAGAATATTGAAAATTAGTTTATCCCTTAGCAGGGCGTTACAAAGAAAAACTACTTCAATTGTCTGATACTAACACCAACCACCTCTACAACTCAGCCAAATTGGATCTAGCACGGTGTTGTGGTTTAATTGAATTCATTATTCTCTGAATTATGTATGTGTTACGTATTAAAAAGAAATTAAAATATATACATAATAAGATTACATTTATTTTGAATTTACTGACTTCAGAATTTGGATTTACTTTTGCCACCTACAATGGAAAAATAAGAAGAAAAAAATAAAATAAAAGCGTACTATGTTATAAAATACTCCTCCATTCACTTTTAGTCACGTTTCGTTTCTCGAGAGTCAATCCGATTAATTTTTCACACTAAATTGAATTATATCAATTCAATATTTTAAAATTAATTAGAGAAGAAATGCTAGAAGTGGAAACAACCTCTTCCATAGCGAACTGTTGATTTAGTTCGTTATACAACTTCTTTCCGCGCATATTCTTTGATGATTTTTGAGTCAGTCTCAGCGTACAAGAACCCCGCTTCAACTGCGGGGTGTGATTCAATATTTGATAGATTATTCTTGTATATCTTTTATATTGATTAGTTAATATTCTAATTGTAATTAGTCAAATTAGTTACCTAGTTGTAGCCTAACTTATAGCTTTGTAAATAAGTTGTACTACTATATATTATACACAAGAATGTATGAAAAAACAGGAAACATATTTCTTTAATTTATATCATGCAATTTTATATTACTATATTGTTTATAAACAAAATTAGACTATCTGAAGCCGTCTCAATCATCTGAGTTCCTCTTCTTGTGAAATACGGTTCGTGTATCTTTACTCCAATTTAGAGTCAATATATATATATATATATATATATATATATATATATATATATATATATATATATATATATATATATATATAGGGTTTAGCCCAAACTAGAAAACATAACTAAGAAGGAAGCGAAATGAATAGAAAACAATAGAAAAAATGTATACGAACCGTATTTAACATAGAACATAAATAGAAAATAATAGAAAAAGGTGAAAAGGAGAAGAAAGATAATTTGTGTTTCTTAATTAAAAAAACATATCACATTATCTTCGTCATTTCTAAAATTATGTATACTATTATTATATATATTAGTTGACTAAGAGCTTGTTTAGCCAAGCGGTTTTGAGGCCAAAAGCGATTTTTACGAGATTTTTTTCCCCGGTTATTTGAGGTGTTTGAACAATTAGTAAAAATATTTTTAAGTAGAAGCATAAATAGTTTTTCTACAATTGGGGAGAAGCATAAAATTTCTGCTCTTGAAAAAAGCAGAAGCAGAAATTTGTTTTCTTCAAGACCGAAATATCCTATCATAAATACATATTTACCAAGTATACCCGTGTTAATCCATCAACTTCTAATTAATAATATCTTATTTTATTTACGTTGTATTTTTGTGTTGAATTATAATTTGTGGAATGATTTTAAATTTTATTTTGGTTGATGTCTTTTAGTATTTTTGAATCACCATGTTGATATTATATCAATATTTAATATCTTTATAGTTTATCTATGTATTATATTAATTGAAAATTTTAATATTGTCACGAACCGACCCCAGACCCGCGACTAGTGTCCACCTGGGGACCCTTTCAGGTATACATCAGAGATAATCAGCGGAACATACATGAAACTTATAAAATAAATCAACAAGTTAGCCGATAAGGCTACCTCCCTGGATGCATATACATAAACATAACCAAACGCAATTACATCCTTCTTCTTTACAAACCGACCCACAAGATATGACTACAGACCTCTAAGAATTTCAACTGTGGCGGGACAGGGCCCGCCATACCCCTGAATGTACATAAATCTACAACATCAGGGAAACCGTACCCAAAATATAAGCCTCCGTAGTGAAGGGAGCTTCTTCCCAAAAACTGAACAGAGATCCTAAGAGCAAAGATCACCAACCTGTGTACCTAATACCTGCGGGCATGAACGCGGCCCGAAAGAAGTCGATACAACAGTGCAAGTATGGAACAAAAATAAGGTACAGTAAACAAATCATAACTGTATAAAAGAATAAGTATAAAAAGGGTAAATACCAGGTCCTACCGTGTCATTACAATCTCGTGAACTTAATCACACTTTGTTATCTTTTCCCATTTTTCAATAACAGTTATAGTCAAATTCTTACGTACATACTTAGGAAAGATCATCGAGTTCGTAAACACATATAACTTACGTATCTTGCATAACATAATCCGGCCCTTTATGGAGGGACGCCTCATTTTGGAGTTCACTTTGATTATCCATACGTGATAATGTAACCCAAGCCATTGCGGAACACGGCGAGTCATAAAAATCTTCCCACGAAGGTATACTGCCCGGCCCATTCTGGGACGCGATAAAGTCTCTTTACATAACATTTTAAATCATCTTTTCACTTCTTCTTAAGTCTGCCCATAAAGGTATACAACCCGACCCATTCCTGGGACGCGATAAAGTCATATAAGTCTGCCCATAAAGGTATACTGCCCGGCCAATTCCTGGAACGCGATAAAGTCATATAAGTCTGCCCATAAAGGTATACTGCCCGACCCATTCCTGGGACGCGATAAAGTCATATAAGTCCGCCATAAGGTATCGCCGGCCCATTCCTGGGACGCGATAAAGTCATATAAGTCCGCCCGTAAGGTATCGCCGGCCCATTCCTGGGACGCGATAAAGTTATATAAGTCTGCCCATAAAGGTATACTGCCCGACCCATTTCTGGGACGCGATCAAGTCTCATTACATAACATTTTAAATCATCTTTTCACTTCTTCTTAAGTCGTTATAACAACTCTCCATAAAGCTATTATAACAACCTTTCACTTTAGAGAACTTAAGACACTTTTATTTCTTTTTACATTAGAGAAAATTAAACCCGAAAGTACTACGTACATACATACTTAAAAAGAATCATAAAACTCATTCTCTTTTTAAATCCATAAACTTCTTCTTTTGAAAACTCAAGTTACATTCGCTTTTGAAATCAAGCCGCTTAACTTTTGAAATAATTCATGGCAACCAAACTTTTTAAATCAAGTCACTCCTTCCTTTAAGAATCAAGTCCCATAACTTGAAAAATAAAGTCTCATAACCTTTTTAGAAATCAAGGTTCATAGTCTTAAAACTTCATAACATAAACTCTTTTAATTTAAGTAACATATACTTTTATGAGTTGTGAATAGGTTATACTCGTTTATAACGATCTTATTAAAGCAGCCATGATCTAGAAAATGTAATACAATTTTGTCTTATCTTAGTTTCTATGCAGATGGAGAATTCTACTCATTTTAATATAATTGATTGTCGATACATTTTCTTTTATTAACGCTGCAATGGCTTGTTCGATACTTATTCTCATTAAATGCGAGACATTAGCAAAGTCAACTCGACTCCAAATACTTCCTAACGACTCTTACCAACATCCCTCATAAGACTTGGTAAGAACTTAGGATAACTTAGACCTACCTTTTACATAGAGTAAATCAACATACGTACCTCTTAACTTCTAAGAGTATAAGGAATCATGAAATAACACCACATGTATATTTCACACATAGAACATGCCAAAAGAGGGAAGAGGTTCACATACCTCGCGACGATTATCGACAAGTAGCAAAATGCTCCAAAGTACTATAACCTTGCTAGCTTTTCCACCATTCAAGTGGAATACGCTACTCGTAGTACTTCAACCTATAATAACCATAATACTTCTATTAACCTCTAGCTTCAAACGTAGAATATTCTAAGTGTAAAGTCACCAAATTCTACGGAAAATCGGACAGCACTTCCTTTGTTTCTACGTACTTTTCCACCTTTTTCAAGGCCCGAATTACACAACCAAACATGCCATATTTAAGGCCCAACAATTCATCTATCCAAAGGGGATTACACGCCTTAACAGGACGTGTAAAATTCTGCCCCACAATAATACAAAACAATCCAATAATTCCATGCCAGTCTCGGCTATAATGTATCATACCACAAAGTCTTATCCAATTCCTTTTCAATCCAAGTTGTTACGTCTAACATGTTATATAGCCGTAATCGACTATAACAGCTACAATCGTCAATTAGATAACATGCGACGATTCTAACTATCGATCAAATTGTATTTCAGTTTCAAATGGCTAACAAGGTCATTTCGGATTTAGGCTTCTAATATCCATAACACTTATTAATCTCCAATACATATATCTCATGTTTGTTAAAATGTATAACTACAACAATATGTAATCTTATAACACTAAGAGAACAAGATTGTTACCTTGACAAGCCTTAATCCAACTTCAAGATTCAAAGTCGCTCCTTAGCAACTTAGCTCCTTTCCTTTACGCTCCAATCCACTCCAAGTAACCCTTAGAAGCTTGTGAAGAACTCCTATTCAAGTTTCAACTTCAAAGTTGAAGAACACCTTAGGTTGTCGCTTTGCGACTAACGTAAAAATGTCGTTTTTCTGAGATCTTTCTATTGAGATATCCTTACAATACCCTTAGGAACCTTGGTTTAAAGTATTGTGAATTGTGGACAACAAACAAAATTTTTTGTCTTGCAAAGTAGGGCAAACCCGAGAGCTTCAACACTTGCACAAGTTTTTCTTGAATTTTTTTCTAAGTGTGGGAAGCTTGTCTTGCTACTAGTGTGGTTATATAACATCATGGAGGGTCTAGATTAGAACAAATGTGTGTCTTGTATGAATGGGATTTAAATATCAAGCCAAGTGGGCTCTTTGACTTAGTCAATAACGTCAAGCTTGAGCTTTGCAAGACTTGATCATCTTTGTCTTGGTCATTTGACCATTCTAGCCTTGGTCTAAACGTCCAAGACCTTCTAGGGGGGGGGGGGGGTGACACGTGTCACCCTCCCATTCGTCGCAGTATTTCGTTTCCCGACAATTCCATAATTCCGATATTTTTTTACTAGTCTCAAACCTTAACGTCTTTGAGTTCTTACGTACGTTCTTATAAACATGTCCTGAAATTACGGGGTGTAACAAATATGTACTTTAATATTTTAATTAAACAAAGGTAACACTTAATTAAATCATTCATCTAGATATTTAAAATAATTTCTCTCTATAAAATAATCTTAATAACAAGCGTTCATTGATACTTGTTCTTTTTGATAATTTGACACTCAAAAGCATTTTTAAGAGGATTAGCCAAACATAATCCGCTTATCAAAAACATTTTTCAAATGAATTAGCTAAACACAAACTGTTTCTCATCAAAAATATTTTTCGAAAAATATTAAAAAAAAAACACTTCTCAAAATAAGCCATTTGGCCAACTAGGCTCTAATTCTTGGTAAATGGTTTTGAGCGCTTTTAGTACTCCTATATAGTACTCATTTTGTTCTAAAAAGATTGTCTTAGTTTGACTTTACATAAAATTTAAGAAATAAATTAACTTTTGAAATGTGTGGTTCAAAACAAATTTTAGATATTTGTGTGACTATAAATTATCTCATAAAATTTAATTATTTCTAAATATAAAAATATGATAATTTTTTTTAGATAAATTAATAAAAAAATAAGATATTTTTTTTGGAACTGTGGAGTAATATAGTATAGTACAAATTCAAACGCCTAATAATTGACTTATTCT
The DNA here is from genome assembly GCA_029844215.1 of Przewalskia tangutica. Taxonomy (NCBI): domain Eukaryota; kingdom Viridiplantae; phylum Streptophyta; class Magnoliopsida; order Solanales; family Solanaceae; genus Przewalskia; species Przewalskia tangutica. Next base: position 132,694,256 of record CM056718.1, on the reverse strand, counting down.
TGTCAGACGGTCAGACCTGTACTTTTCCATCACTGTGCTCATTGTGAACTTTAACAAAACAGAAAACGAATCTTGAGATCGTTAGTTATATTTTCCTGGTTGAACAAGATAGTCATTCCATAACTAGCAAGTTGATGTAGCAGTAGAGCGCGAGATTGTAAGGTCATGAGTTTGATCCCCTGCATAAATCTTCTTGATTGAGTCTGTCACACATATCTTGCCAAATGTGGTTAATCGGTTGACGTGATTGACAGACTATTGCGTCAGTCAAGGGTTTACCCTGTGCGCACTCGAAAGAGTAGCGGCTACGGGTTCTCTAGTAAAAAAAAAAAATTCATAACTATCTTGTCACTATTTCTATGGGTCACTAATGTAAGATTTAATCCAAATTTTCATTAAGTGGCATAGTTTCAATAAATTTAAAACTTTAAATGCACTTCTATAATTCTATAGGTTGGGGAAATATTCTAAACTTCTAAAAGGATAATAAGATGCACAAAGTACTTTGCGTTTGCGCAACGTTTGAGAAAGAATCGCACCTTTACAAACACTAGTGATTGCTTCCATCGCTCGAATCCGTGACAAATACTCTAAACCCGTACTAAACATAAAAATATTGTTGTAAAAATTAGGAAATACTTTATATTTAGGTATATATACCTCTATTTGTTGGATGTATACTACTAGTCATGAGTTTCGATATAATATTTGTTTGATCGTTTTATTCCTTGATAGATCTGTGTATTACTACCTTTCTAGTGTAACCTCTCACACTCTCAGATCTGCTCCACCTCCGCACCGGAGCTTTGAGCTATGGTGAAATCCACCACCACCATATTAACGCCGGAGCTCCGACTTCCGATGAACTTTTTTTTCTTCTGTTTTTGCAGGTATTACAAGATCTGCCACGACGTACATCCGGATTCTATCGCTCCGTTCTCCCGCCTAGCATTTGAATACAAAAGATTCAGCAGGAAACCGTGATTTCAGGTAGTGAACAGTGTGTTCCGGACTTCCGGTGTAAGAACAGTGATTCTCGAGCGTGTGAATAAGTTATATTAGCCTGGAGTTGGTACCTCCAGTTGTACGTATCCAATATTTGTCCTTATCCTTGTAGTTAAATTATTGCGTGTTGTGTTTTATTGAATCTTGACTTTACATTTATTCTTTTATTCTTTTAGTCCTTTGCTTTATCATTTTGGTTTGTAGTAGCCTGACTTACCTCTAGATTTTTGTTAATTTGTGCTTTAGTGTTGATTCTTGTGTGTTTTAACGTTAACCTTTGACTAGTATTTTTTGCTCTAGTGGCTTTGGTGAATGATGGTAGACTAATGTCATGTTCTTAATCGGGGATGGATACGGGGTTTAGGGGGGGGGGGGGTAAGTGGGGTAAGGTTAATGCTAGGTTGAGAATAGGGTCTTGAAATATTGGAACTTTAACGGAGAAGCCCATAGAGCTAGTTAAGATTCTTAAGAAGAGGAAGATTAATATAGCTTGTGTCCAGGAGACCAAATGGGTAGGACCTAAGGCTAAGGATGTAGACGGGTATAAGCTATGGTTCTCGGGTAGGTCGAAGTATAGGAATATGGTAGGCATTTTGGTAGACAACGAGCTAAAAGATCAGGTGGTAGAGGTTAGGAGGGTCAATGACAGGATGATGACGATCAAGTTGGTAGTTGGAAGGTGCACTATGAACATTATTAGCGCGTATGTGCCGCATACGGGCTTGAACCAGGAGGAGAAAAGACGTTTTTGGGAAGATTTGGACGAAGTGGTAGGATGTATTCCACCCAATGAGAAGTTATTTGTTGGAGGGTATTTCAATGGACATATCGGGGCAATTTCGGGTGGTTGTGATGACATGCATGAAGGTTTTAGCCCTGGGGAGAGGAACAGGGGATGTGTCTCACTTTTGGGATGGTGATAGGCAATTCGAGGTTCCTGAAGAATGATGAGAATTTGGTGACTTTCCGCACTTCGGTGGCTAAGACTGCTATACTTTTTACTCCTTAGGAATGTTGACAAAGTTCTTTGTAAAGACTGCAAGGTTATTCCGAAGGAGGATCTTACAACCCGACATAAGCTGTTGGTGATGGATTTTGAGATCATGATAGAGAAGAAGAAGACGATTGTAGATGATAGGTTAAGAATCAAATGGGGGAGTTTGACCATGTATAGTGCAAATGAGATGGGGGAGAAGTTAATGGACAAGTGGGCTTAGGGGAGTAGTGGGGATGCGACCGGTATGTGGGACAAAATGACCAGTTGCATCCGGAAGGTTGCTAGAGAAGTGTTAGGGGTCTCGCGGGGTAGCCGTGGTGGGCATCGAGGGGACTGGTTGTTACACCCCGTATTTACAGGACATGTTTTAAGAACGTACGTGAGAATCCCAAATGTTAAGATTAGAGACTTGTAAAAATTTATCGGAATTATGGATTGTCGAAAAACGAAATATTGTGACGAATGGGAGGGCGACACGTGTCACCCCCCTTATGTTGTCTTTGACGAAATTTAGCATGGACAAAAGGGTCATTTGACCATTGTTAGGAAGACAAGTCTTGCAAGTTGAAGAGCTTGACATTGTTGACTTAGTCAATGGGACCACAAGTCTTGATATTTCAAAGGACTTCATCCAAGCCACACATTTGTGCACATCTTGACCCTCCATTGTGCTATATAGTAGTACTAGTAGTTAGACAAGCTTCCACACTTAACCAAATTTTCAAGAAAAATTGGATGAGCAACAAGGTGCTCTCGGGTTCAAGCTCCTCAAGAAAGAATTTTTTTTTGTTTCTTGTCCATTAAGCTCCACACTTTAAACCAAGGTTCATGAGGGTATTGTAAGTGTATCTCAATAGAAAAATTCCGGAAAAGGATAGTTTTCGTATTAGTCGCAAGGTGAAAACCTAGTTGTTTTTCTAGGTTTTGTTTGGAAGATTGAAGGGAATTTGTTGGTGTTGTTCTAAGGGTCTCAAGTAGCGGATTGAAGTGTCTAGAAGAGGCTCTAAGTTGCTAAGGAGCGACTTCGGATTTGAAGTTGGACTAAGAATCGTTGAGGTAATAATCTTGTCTCTTAAGTGTTACAAGATTATATATTGTTGTTAGCCTTACATGTTTGCTAGCATGAAGTATATGTGTTGAATTTTCATAAGTGTTATGGATTGTTGTAGCCTAAACCGAAATGTCATATACTCCATTTGAAGATTGGATTACAATTTGGTCGTTAATTAGAATCGTCGCATGTTACTTGAAGATTATAGTAGTTATAATCGATTGCGACTTGATGCCATGTTATGCTAACAATTTGGATTGAAAAGGAAATTGGATAAGAATTGGTGTTGTTGTATCTCAAGTTGCCGGAATTTCACTTGTAGTTGTATTAGTTTGATATCAATTGTGGGGCGGAATTTTACACGTCTAGTAGGCGTGTAATCCCCTATTGATTAATTGCATTGATTGGGCCTTAAATGTGGCGTGTTTGGTTATTGAATTCGGCCTTGAAAAATGTGGCAAAGTACGTAGAAACAAAGGAGGTGCTGTCCGATTTTCCGTAGAATTTAGTGACTTAGCACTTAGAAAATTCTACGTTTGAAGTAAGAGGTTAATAGACGTATTGTGGCCATTATAGGTTGAAGTACTAAGTATAGCGTATTCTACTTGAAGGATGGAATAGCTAACAAGGTTGAAGTACTTTGGAGCATTTTTCTACTTGTCGATAATCATCGCGAGGTATGTGAACCTTTTCCTTCCTTTGGCATGATTCTATGTATGAAATATACATGTGGTATTATTTCATGTTTCCTTCTTCTCTTAGAAGTTAAGAGGTATGTGTGTGATTTACTCTATGTAAAAGTTATGCCAAAGTTATCCTAAGTCCTTACCGAGTCTTATGGGGGATGTTGGTAAGAGTCGTTAGGAGGTATTTTGGAGCCAAGTTGACTTGGCTAATTTATGGCACGAATGAGAATAAGTATCGAACAAGTCATTGCAGCGTTAATAAAGGAAAATGTAATGACAATTGATAATATTAAAATGAGTAGAATTCTCCATCTGCATAGAAGCTAAGATAAGACAAAATTGTATTACATTTTCTAGATCATGGTTGCTTTAATAAGATCGTTATAAACAAGTATAATCTACTCACACACATAAGGCATATGTACTTAACTTAAAGAAGTTACATTATGAAGTTTTAAGATTATGAACCTTAAACTCTTAAAGGGTTGAGAGGCTTTATTTTTCAAGTAATAGAACTTGATTCTTAAAGGAAGAAATGACATGATTTAAGGGAAGTAACTTGTTTTTAAAAGATGTAAGTTACTTGAGATATAAGGTTAAGAAACTTGATTTCTAAAAGTTAAGAGAATTAAAGTATTTTGAAAGTTAAGAAATTGATTTGAAAGTACAAGTCTCTTGGTTGAAAAATGAATGAATTTGTCTAAAACCATAAAGGGTTATAACGGCTTTATGGGAAGTTGGTTATAACGGCTTTATGGAAGGTTAAGAGAATGGTTTCCTCTAATAATATAAACAAAGGAGTAACTTGAAATAAGGAAGGGCAATTTGATTTTAAGGTATCACTTGCTTAAAGCTTTAAAGTAAGGGTCACTTGATTTAGAAGCCGAGAAATGTATTTCTAAAAGTATAGTGACTTATGTGACATGTACACAAGCCTTGATACTACGGGTGTTAGTATCTTGGGGTTTTATATGAAAAGGAATCTTTTGAAAAGAATGGAAGTACGTAGTACTTGGGGTTAAATTCCCGGATTTTTATGTGTAGCGAAAAGTGCCTTGAGTATGTAAAAGTGAAAGTCTAAAGATTTAATGAACTTGCCTATGCTTGCTTCTGATAACCTTGATTGCAAGTACTATATCTTTACATTGCCGTGACTCTCAGTTGGAGGGCCGGCTGACTTGTTGTGAATTTATTGGGCGTACCGGCAGTGACGGAGGATTCCACGGGTATGTTTCCATTGTAATTGATCTTGGCCATGCTTATACGATGAGGGATTTCGGGGCATGCGACCAGGAGGCGGGTTAGATTCCCGGATGTGTTTTTATTACCCATGGCCATGCTTATACGATGAGGATTCCGGCACGCGACCATGTTATATTTTACTCCACGGGCTAGCTCCCACGAAGACATGTACCATCGATGAGGACGCCGGGCATGTTATATTATTACTCCATGGGCTAGCTCACGAAGACTGTACCACGATGAGGATTCCGGCACGTTATGGCCATGCTTATACGATGAGGATTCCGGCATGCGCCACATTGTATATATATATACGTGTTGTATGTGTACGCCGACAGTGAGGTAGGATGCCACGGGCGCGTCACATGGTTATATGTTACCCTTACGACTGTCGGCAGTGATGGGGGATTCCACGGGCAGGGGGTATAGATATATATATATGTGTTGTATGTGTGTACGCCGACAGAGAAGTAGGATGCCACGGGCGCGTCACATGGTTATGTTATTCACTTATAGCTGCCGACAGTGATGGGGGGATTCCACGGGCACGCTTTGATATTTGAGGGCTCGTGTCGGTAGCCCTCTGTGACTATTGTTCATGTGTTGGAATAGTCTTTAAAAAGGTAAAATCTGACTTTCAGTACTTTCATTTTGGTAAGGCACAATGTACTGTTATTTTGGTTATCATACATGTCTCCAGCTTTTTATAGACTGCTATGATTTCATTCTGATATTTCGCCACATACTTGGTACATATTTCATCGACCTCCTTCGGGCCGCGTCATGCCGCAGGTTGAGGTCAATAGCTTGTTGATCCACGCTCTTGGGTCACTGTTCAGTTCTTGGAAAGCTCCATTTCTCCGGAGGTTTTATCTTTTGGTACGGATCCCCTGAGGTTGTAGATTCATGTATATTCAAGGGTATGGCGGGGCCCTGTCCCGCCACAGTTGTTATGTTAGAACTCTTAGAGGTCTGTAGTCACATATTGTGGGTCAGTGTGTTAAGGTAAGGAGGCAACTGCTTCGGTTGTATATGTATGTCGGGAAGGTAGCTCATCGCTAACACGTTGTTTTATTTCTGTTGTTTTATATTATAAGTTTCATGTATGTTCGTGATTATCTCTCGATGTATACCGTAAGGGTGCCTGTGTAGGGCACGATCGCGACCGGTCGGGTCGTGACAAAAGTGGTATCGAGCGATTAGTCTCGAGAAAGTGTCTGCATCGTGTTCAGTAGAGTCTTGATTATCGGTGTCAGGCACCACATCTATAATCAGGAGGCTGCAGGACATTTAAGATTGGTTTCCATTCTTCTCTCTTTGAGATCGTGCAGTAGAGTTGTCATAGTAGGTTGAATCCTCTCTGACCTATTCTTATGTAACAGTTATGCCTCCAGGCGGTGGCGAAGGGCAAAGCGCAGCAGGGAGGCTAGTGGTACGCAGAGAGGTTACGGACTCGGCACGCAGACTATGCACGAGGTAGTAGGCGGATCGCAGAGTTCACCACTCCGACGGTATTAGAGAGCCGAGGCGCGATAGCTCAGAGGTCCGTGACCGAGCCTCGATTCGCCCGAGGCGTAGTTTAGAGATTATGGAGAGCAGATCAGGCTTTTGACTAGCATAGTAGTAGGGCAGCGCCGACAGGAGCAGGTAGCTAACCTTAGAGCCGACAGTTTGAGGATTCGGGATTTTCTGGGTTGTAGTCCACCCGAGTTTTATGGTTCGAGATCTGAGGATGATCCTCAAGAGTTCGCTCGCGCCTACATCGGACTATTCAGTGCTTAGGGCCTCGGAGACAGTCGATTGTGTTAGCTTCTTACGATTCACGCGATATTGCGTTGAACTGGTTTGAGTCTTGGGAGCTGTCGAGAGGTGGGTGCTCGCCGGCGATTGGGATGAGTTCACGGAGGCCTTTCTGATCACTTTTTGCCTCCTGAAATGAGGAGAGCCCGTGTTGATAGGTTCTTGTCATTGAGGCAGAATGGGAGGACCATCAGGGAATACAACCTGGAGTTTGACTCGTTGGCCAGGTATGCGCACACTATTGTAGCTGATATGGAGGACAGAGTTCACCGCTATGTGATGGGGCTAGACCATTATATGATTCTGCGTGCACAGGAGTGGCCCTTCACTGGTATGGATATTGCCAGATGCGCAGCTTATGCGAGGATAGAGGACAGAGAGAGAGGGGATCAGCTAGACTCAGGCCAGTCCAAGAGGGCCAGGACAGCAGGGTTCCAGGGCAATTCGCGAGGCGGACAGCCTCAACAGCATAATAGGTCCACATTTCAGCCGACACAGAGTGCTCCTTCCCGGTCTTCTGGCAGGAGGTTTGGTCGCCGGGGATATTCGGGAGCAGGTCAGGGCTCCAGTGCGCAGTTCCTGATGTCCGGATAGTAGCGGAAGCCACCTTTGCCCGGTGTAGTCACCGTAGTAGATTCCATTTTGGGAGTGTCGTACTACTGACGACTTGTTATGCTTGCGGCCACAGGCCATTTCGTGAGAAGCCGTCAGGCGGAGTGGCGGTGGGATAGCACACGATCGGATCGATTGCCATGTTCTTCGCCTTCAATAGCTACGCAGGATGTTCATGCACCGGCAGGCCGTGACAGAGGCCGTGGTGGAGGTTCCCATTTTTAGCAGTCCTTTGAACCGCCAATATGATTTCAGGTATATTTTTGACCCCTTTAGAGACTTGTATGCATGTTTAGGTTGTTGTGAGATTAAGTGTCATGAACGAATAATATTGAGACTGTGTATGTATGCTAGAGTAACTTGGAAGTACGAAAAGATAATCCTTTTTGGGCTTATGAGGGATGGTTATGTGTGTGCGAGGTATTAGGGCCATATGTGGCATAATTAGGTTTCATTAAGTGTAGTTTTATGAGATTATGCCGAGAAAGGATAGATTGAGCTCCGAAAGAACATTCGGGGACGAATGTTTCTAAGGGGGGAAGAATGTTACACCCCGTATTTACAAGACATGTTTTAAGAACGTACATGAGAATCCCAAATGTTAAGATTAGAGACTTGTAAAAATTTATCGGAATTATGGAATTGTCGGAAAACGAAATATTGTGACGAATGGGAGGGCGACACGTGTCACCCCCCCTTATGTTGTCTTGGATGAAATTTAGCATGGACAAAAGGGTCATTTGACCATTGTTAGGAAGACAAGTCTTGCAAGTTGAAGAGCTTGACATTGTTGACTTAGTCAATGGGACCACAAGTCTTGATATTTCAAAGGACTTCATCCAAGCCACACATTTGTGCACATCTTGACCCTCCATTGTGCTATATAGTAGTACTAGTAGTGAGACAAGCTTTCACACTTAACCAAATTTTCAAGAAAAATTGGATGAGCAACAAGGTGCTCTCGGGTTCAAGCTCCTCAAGAAAGATTTTTTTTTGTTTCTTGTCCATTAAGCTCCACACTTTAAACCAAGGTTCATGAGGGTATTGTAAGTGTATCTCAATAGAAAAATTCCGGAAAATGATAGTTTTCGTATTAGTCGCAAGGTGAAAACCTAGTTGCTTTTCTAGGTTTTGTTTGGAAGATTGAAGGGAATTTGTTGGTGTTGTTCTAAGGGTCTCAAGTAGCGGATTGAAGTGTCTAGAAGAGGCTCTAAGTTGCTAAGGAGCGACTTTGGATTTGAAGTTGGACTAAGAATCGTTGAGGTAATAATCTTGTCTCTTAAGTGTTACAAGATTATATATTGTTGTTAGCCTTACATGTTTGCTAGCATGAAGTATATGTGTTGAAGTTTCATAAGTGTTATGGATTGTTGTAGCCTAAACCGAAATGTCATATAATCCATTTGAAGATTGGATTACAATTTGGTCGTTAATTAGAATCGTCGCATGTTACTTACTTGAAGATTATAGTAGTTATAATCGATTGCGACTTGATGCCATGTTATGCTAACAATTTGGATTGAAAAGGAAATTGGATAAGAATTGGTGTTGTTGTATCTCAAGTTGCCGGAATTTCACTTGTAGTTGTATTAGTTTGATATCAATTGTGGGGCGGAATTTTACACGTCTAGTAGACGTGTAATCCCCTATTGATTAATTGCATTGATTGGGCCTTAAATGTGGCGTGTTTGGTTATTGAATTCGGCCTTGAAAAATGTGGCAAAGTACGTAGAAACAAAGGAGGTGCTGTCCGATTTTTCGTAGAATTTAGTGACTTAGCACTTAGAAAATTCTACGTTTGAAGTAAGAGGTTAATGGACGTATTGTGGCCATTATAGGTTGAAGTACTAAGTATAGCGTATTCTACTTGAAGGATGAAATAACTAACAAGGTTGAAGTACTTTGGAGCATTTTGCTACTTGTCGATAATCGTCGCGAGGTATGTGAACCTTTTCCTTCCTTTGGCATGATTCTATGTCACGACCCGACCCCGGGACCGCGATTGGTGCCCTACCTGGGCACCCTTACAGGTAAACATCAGAGATAATCAGCGGAATATACATGAAACTTATAAATAAAACAACGGAAGTAAAACAACAGGTCAGCCGATAGGGCTACCTTTCTGGACGTACATACATAAACGAAGCAGTTGCCTCCTTTCTTTACAAACAGACCCACAATATGTGACTACGCACTTAAGAATTACAATCGTATGACAGGGCCCCGCCATACCCTGAATATACATAGCCATGACAACTCCGAACATCTGAGCCATCTAAAAATGTGAACCAGATCCTAAGCTCGCGGATCCACACTGTACCTAAACTGCGACATTTAACGCAGCCGGCGGGGTCGATAACAAAAATTTCGAATATGGAAAGAAATAACGTGCAAGAATCAAATCATAATCGCATAAAAGAATGCCATTTTTAACTCCAAATCACTCGTATATTAACTGCTCCATTCCTTCTTTCCATAAGATTTAACATCATATTCTTACATACATACTTAAGAGGTTAATCAAGTTTTTCCACATAACTTACTTATCTTACATAACATAATCCGGCCCATTTGCGGGACGGTGTAATGATGAATCATGTGACATAATCCGCCCGCGCTGTGGGCTCGGTGTCTTGTGGAATCATGTAGCATAATCCGCCCGCTGTGGAGCTCGGTGCTTGTGGAATCATGTAGCATAATCCGCCCGCTGTGGAGCTCGGTGTCTTGTGGAATCATGTAGCATAATCCGGCCCACCGTGAGCTCTGTATCAGGACGTAACCCGCCTATGTGTAGGCTCGGGTAATATGGCGTAATCCGCCTATGTGTAGACTCGGTGTATCTCATAACGTAATCCGCCTATTTGTAGGCTCTGTATCTCATAACGTAATCCGCCTATTTGTAGGCTCTGTATCTCATAACGTAATCCGCCTATTTGTAGGCTCTGTATTTCATAACGTAATCCGCCTATTTGTAGGCTCTGTATTTCATAACGTAATCCGCCTATTTGTAGGCTCGGTATTTTATAACGTAATCCGCCAATTCGTAGGCTCGGTGTATTTTCCTTACATAACATTTTTAAACCATCTTTTCACTTCCTTCTTAAGTCGCCATAACAACTTCCCATAAAGCTATTATAACAACCTTTCATTTTTGAGAACTTAAGACACTTTTATTCTTACAACATTAGGAAAACTAGATCCAAAAATACTACGTACATACATACTTAAAAGAATCATAAAACCTCCTTTCTTTTAAAGCTCAAGTCACATACTCTTTGGAAACCATCTTCTTAACTTTCAAATAAATTAAGCCATACTTTTAAAATTTAGTCCTTTCCACTTATAATCAAGGCTTATGGTCTTAACACTCGTAGCATACACTCTTTAAAATCATGTCGCTTATACTTATAAAATCATGTCATCAATACTTTAGAAATCAAGTCCCATAACTTGAAAAATAAAGTTTCAAAATCCTTCAAAGACAACCAAAGTTCATAGTCTTAAAACTTCATAACATACATTCTTTAAAGTCCATTTACTTATACTTATAAAAATATAAAGTTCCATACACTTCCAAAACCAAGTAACTTATTCTCTTAAAATCATATAACTTCCACTTTTAAAATCAATCCCTTTTCACATATAAATTCAAGTCATTTTCGAACATAAAATCCACTTACTTACTTTAACCAAATCAAGACACATAGCCTTTAAATCAAATCTCATAACTTCCTAACCATTCTTACCAACGCCTCCCATAAGACCTAGTAAGGACTTAGGACAATTTAAACATACTCTTAACTTAGATTCAACAATGCAAATACTTTAACTTCTAAGAGTAGAAGAAATCTTGAAATACTATCACATGGAGATTTCATACGTAGGATCATGCCAAAGAAAGAAGAGGTTCACATACCGCGACGCTTGTCGACAAGTAGTAAAATGCTCCAAAGTACTTCAACCTCGAGCTATTTCATTCTTCAAGTAGGATACGCTATACTTAGTTCTTCAACCTATCATGGTCACAATCGTCCCATTAACCTCTTACTTCAAACGTAGAATATTCTAAGTGCTAAGTCGCCAAATTCTATAGAAAATCGGACAACACCTCCTTTGTTTTTACTTACTTTGCCACCTTTTCAAGGCCGAAATACAATAGCCAAACAGCCCCAATTGGCTCACAACAATATAGTATACCCAATACAAATAATTAACTATACACCCCAATTGGCTCACCACAATAGAAGGTAGTTCAATACAATTAATTAACAAACTATTACAAACCACAAGTACAAATTCGCCACCTTGAGTTCAACAATACCAATTCTTATTCAATTTCCATTTCAATCCAACTTGGTAGCATAACATGATATCTAGTCGCAACTAAATATAACTACTAGAATCTTCAAGTCAATTACATGCGATTCTAGTAACGATCAAATTGTATTCCAACTTAACATGACTTACTTTTCATTTCGAACTTAAGCTACAAGTAATCCATAATACTTATTAACTTCAACTTAACAACTTCATGCTAGCAACATGTAAAGCTAACAACAACAATATAAATAATCTTGTAACACTTTCAATGAACAAGATTATACCTCAACGAATTGTAATCCAATCTTCAAACCGGTTGCTCCTTAGAAACCTAGAGCCTCGTCAAGACACCTCAATCCGCCTCGAGACCCTTAGAACCACACCAACAACTTTCCTTCAAACCTCCAATCCAAAACCTAGAAAGCCACTAGGTTTTCGCCATGACTAATACGAAAACTCTCTTTTTCCGGGTTTTTCTATTGAGATACACTTACAATACCCTCATGAACCTTGGTTTAAAGTGTGGGCTTAATGGACAAGAAACGCAAAATTTTCCTTTTGAAAGTGGAGGAAGCGAGAGCTCTTCCTTGAGTTCTTCAATTTTGTGGAAATTTTTCTAAGTGTAATGACATACTCTTGCTACTAGTAGTGTAATAAAGGGGCATGGAGGGTTAAGATGTAACCAAATGGGTGGTTTAGATGAAGTCTTATAAAATATCAAGACTTGGGACCTTTGACTTTGGTCAAGAAACTCAAGCTCATTAATAGGAAGACTTTGTCATCTTAAGACTATGGTCAATGACCATTTTGGCCATGCCTATTTCGTCCAAGGCATCAATAAGGGGGGTGACAAGTGTCGCCCTCCCATTCGTCACAATACTACGTTTTCCGACAATTTCACAATTCGATAATTTTTTTACAAGTCTCAAATCTTAACACTTGCAGTTCTTACGCACGCTCTAAAGCATGTCCCAAAATACGGGTGTAACATTCTTCCCCTCTTAGAAACATTCGTCCTCGAATGTTCTTTCGGAGTCAAACTTATAATTAGCGACATAGTTTCCTTTCACCACCCCGACATACCAACAATGACACACATGGCCCTAATACTCGCACACGCATATCCGCTCCATCATAAGCCCAAAAGAGATTATCTTTCGCACTTCCAACTCCTTCTAACATACATACATAACTTCCATACCGACTCGCCTCAAACCTTTGGAGTCACTCTATAAAACAACATAAGGCCATTTCCGCCATGACCTAGTTCGGTGGAACGCGCCCACGAACCCGTAAACAATTAACTAAACTTGGGCCTTGCGCCGCGTGACTCGCCACGTAGCGGAACTACTACCAACTGATCTCACTCCATTCCAGGCCATGGGGAGACCCGTAACAGTCCTCAACCACTCGGCCGCACTTAACTCTTATCCTCGTGCGACTTAAAATCTTATTGCCAGAGAAAACCTTATATACCTAAGGTCTCGGCAATAATCAATATTCTTAGGCTCGCAATTTCCATGCTCCACGCCCACCTTACCAGTCCCCCAGTAACCGGGTACAAAAACTTCTCATAATACCAAAACCATGTTGTCTCGATCACAATAACCATTGCTTACTCTATCCAGACCTCATCCGTATAATTCTCTTAAGCTTACTACACAGCTTAATCTATTAACATGACATTCCGTTAGGTTCCTTAATATGGCTTCTTAAGGGTTCACTACCCTATCAGACAGCTCATCCTTTCCCAATTACCTCAAAATAAAACACAAAACCTTGGCGAAAATTCATTAACTATACCATACCTTCCCGGTATCTAGTTAGTCTTTACCAATTCCTGGTAATCTAAAATTATTCTAGGCAACACGCGTCTGACCCTCATACATAACTCCGTATAGATGTATGTCACAATACCAACTATACTATAATCATTACCAACCTGGATACGCAATCCACATAGTCATTCCTGGGTCACTGCTACCTTTCTCGTAGCTGCAATTAACATAACTCATTAGGGAGGGACGACCCTAACAATACAAATTTCATCGCACGATCTCGAGTGAGAGAAGAATGGAAACCAATCCTAAATGTCCTGCAGCCTCACGATTATAGATGTGGTGCACAACACACCGATAATCAAGACTCTACTAGACACTGCATAGACACTTTCCGAGGACTAATCGCTCGATACCACTTTTGTCACGACCCGACCGGGACGCGATGGTGCCCTACACGGCACCCTTACAGTAAACATCGAGAGATAATCGTGGAATATACATGAAACTTATAAATAAAACAACGGAAGTAAAACAACAGTCACCGATAGGCTACCTTCGACGCACATACATAAACGGTTGCCTTTCCTTTCTTTACAAATGACCCACAATATGTGACTGCACCTCTAAGAATTACAATCGTGGCGGACGGGCCCCGCCATACCCTGAATATACATAGCCATGACAACTCCGAACATCGGAGCCATCTAAAAATCCGAACCAGATCCTAAGCTCGCGGATCCACATCGTACCTAAACTGCGACATTTAACGCAGCTTCGGCGGAAGTCGATAACAAAACCGAATATGGAACGAAATAACGCGTGCAAGAATCAAATCATAATCGCATAAAAGAATGCCATTTTTAACTCCCGAAATCACTCGTATATTAACTGCTCCATTCCTTCTTTCCATAAGATTTAACATCATATTCTTACATACATACTTAAGAGGTTAATCAAGTTTTTCCACATAACTTACTTATCTTACATAACATAATCCGCCCATTTGCGGACACGGTAATCTTGATGAATCATGTGACATAATCCGCCCGCTGTGGGGCTCGATTATCTTGTGGAATCATGTAGCATAATCCGCCCGCTGTGGAGCTCGGTGTACTGTGGAATCATGTAGCATAATCCGGCCCGCCTGTGGAGCTCGGTGTACTGTGGAATCATGTAGCATAATCCGACCCTCCTGTCGAGCTCGGTGTACTGTGACGTAACCCGGCCTATGTGTAGGCTCGGGGTAATATGGCGTAATCCGGCCTATGTGTAGGCTCGGTGTATCTCATAACGTAATCGACCTATTTGTAGGCTCGGTGTATCTCATAACGTAATCCGCCTATTTGTAGGCTCTGTATCTCATAACGTAATCCACCTATTTGTAGGCTCTTGTATTTCATAACGTAATCCGGCCTATTTGTAGGCTCGGTGTATTTCATAACGTAATCCGCCTATTTGTAGGCTCTGTATTTTATAACGTAATCCGCCAATTCGTAGGCTCGGTGTATTTTCCTTACATAACATTTTTAAACCATCTTTTCACTTCCTCTTAAGTCGCCATAACAACTTCCCATAAAGCTATTATAACAACCTTTCATTTTGAGAACTTAAGACACTTTTATTCTTACAACATTAGGAAAACTAGATCCAAAAATACTACGTACATACATACTTAAAAGAATCATAAAACCTCCTTTCTTTTTAAAGCTCAAGTCACATACTCTTTTGGAAACCATCTTCTTAACTTTCAAATAAATTAAGCCATACTTTTAAAATTTAGTCCTTTCCACTTATAATCAAGGCTTATGGTCTTAACACCTCGTGAGCATACACTCTTTAAAATCATGTCGCTTATACTTATAAAATCATGTCATCAATACTTTAGAAATCAAGTCCCATAACTTGAAAAATAAAGTTTCAAAATCCTTCAAAGACAACCAAAGTTCATAGTCTTAAAACTTCATAACATACATTCTTTAAAGTCCATTTACTTATACTTATAAAAATATAAAGTTCCATACACTTCCAAAACCAAGTAACTTATTCTCTTAAAATCATATAACTTCCACTTTTAAAATCAATCCTTTTCACATATAAATTCAAGTCATTTTGAACATAAAATCCACTTACTTACTTTAACCAAATCAAGACACATAGCCTTTAAATCAAATCTCATAACTTCCTAACCATTCTTACCAACGTCTCCCATAAGACCTAGTAAGGACTTAGGACAATTTAAACATACTCTTAACTTAGATTCAACAATGCAAATACTTCTTAACTTCTAAGAGTAGAAGAAATCTTGAAATACTATCACATGGAGATTTCATACATAGGATCGTGCCAAAGAATGAAGAGGTTCACATACCTCGACGCTTGTCGACAAGTAGTAAAATGCTCCAAAGTACTTCAACCTCGAGCTATTTCATTCTTCAAGTAGGATACGCTATACTTAGTTCTTCAACCTATCATGGTCACAATCGTCCATTAACCTCTTACTTCAAACGTAGAATATTCTAAGTGCTAAGTCGCCAAATTCTATAGAAAATCGGACAACACCTCCTTTGTTTTTACTTACTTTGCCACCTTTTCAAGGCCGAAATACAATAGCCAAACATCCCCAATTGGCTCACAACAATATAGAAGGCAGTCAATACAAATAATTAACTATACTGACCCCAATTGGCTCACCACAATAGAGAAGGTAGTTCAATACAATTAATTAACAAACTATTACAAACCACAAGTACAAATTCGGCCACCTTGAGTTCAACAATACCAATTCTTATTCAATTTCCATTTCAATCCAACTTGGTAGCATAACATGATATCTAGTCGCAACGAAATATAACTACTAGAATCTTGAGTCAATTACATGCGACGATTCTAGTAACGATCAAATTGTATTCCAACTTAACATGACTTACTTTTCATTTCGAACTTAAGCTACAAGTAATCCATAATACTTATTAACTTCAACTTAACAACTTCATGCTAGCAACATGTAAAGCTAACAACAACAATATAAATAATCTTGTAACACTTTCAAAGAACAAGATTATACCTCAACAATTGTAATCCAATCTTCAAACCAAGTTGCTCCTTAGAAACCTAGAGCCTCGTCAAGACACCTCAATCCGCTCCTTGAGACCCTTAGAACCACACCAACAACTTTCCTTCAAACCTCCAATCCAAAACCTAGAAAGCCACTAGGTTTTCGCTGCGACTAATACGAAAACTCTCTTTTTCAGGGTTTTTCTATTGAGATACACTTACAATACCCTCATGAACCTTGGTTTAAAGTGTGGGGCTTAATGGACAAGAAACGCAAAATTTTCCTTTTGAAAGTGGAGGGAAGCCGAGAGCTCTTCCTTGAGTTCTTCAATTTTGTGGAATTTTTTCTAAGTGTAATGACATACTCTTGCTACTAGTAGTGTAATAAAGGGGCATGGAGGGTTAAGATGTAACCAAATGGGTGGTTTAGATGAAGTCTTATAAAATATCAAGACTTGGGACCTTTGACTTTGGTCAAGAAACTCAAGCTCATTAATAGGAAGACTTTGTCATCTTAAGACTATGGTCAATGACCATTTTGGCCATGCCTATTTCGTCCAAGGCATCAATAAGGGGGTGACAAGTGTCGCCCTCCCATTCGTCACAATACTACGTTTTCCGACAATTTCACAATTCCGATAATTTTTTTTACAAGTCTCAAATCTTAACACTTGCGAGTTCTTACGTACGTTCTTAAAACATGTCCTGAAAATACGGGGTGTAACATTCTATGTATGGAATATACATGTGGTATTATTTCATGTTTCCTTCTACTCTTAGAAGTTAAGAGGTATGTGTGTGATTTACTCTATGTAAAGGTTATGTCAAAGTTATCCTAAGTCCTTACCGAGTCTTATGGGGGATGTTGGTAAGAGTCGTTAGGAGGTATTTTGGAGCCAAGTTGACTTGGCTAATTTATGGCACAAATGAGAATAAGTATCGAACAAGCCATTGCAGCGTTAATAAAGGAAAATGTAATGACAATTGATAATATTAAAATGAGTAGAATTCTCCATCTGCATAGAAGCTAAGATAAGACAAAATTGTATTACATTTTCTAGATCATGGCTGCTTTAATAAGATCGTTATAAACAAGTATAATCTACTCACACACATAAGGCATATGTACTTAACTTAAAGAAGTTATATTATGAAGTTTTAAGATTATGAACCTTAAACTCTTAAAGGGTTGAGAGGCTTTATTTTTCAAGTAATAGAACTTGATTCTTAAAGGAAGAAATGACATGATTTAAGGGAAGTAACTTGTTTTCAAAAGATGTAAGTTACTTGAGATATACGGTTAAGAAACTTGATTTCTAAAAGTTAAGAGACTTAAAGTATTTTGAAAGTTAAGAAATTGATTTGAAAGTATAAGTCTCTTGGTTGAAAAATGAATGAATTTGTCTAAAACCATAAAGGGTTATAACGACTTTATGGGAAGTTGGTTATAACGACTTTATGGAAGGTTAAGAGAATGGTTTCCTCTAATAATGTAAACAAAGGAGTAACTTGAAATAAGGAAGGGCAATTTGATTTTAAGGTATCACTTGCTTAAAGCTTTAAAGTAAGGGTCACTTGATTTAGAAGCCGAGAAATGTATTTCTAAAAGTATAGTGACTTATGTGACATGTACACAAGCCTTGATACTACGGGTGTTAGTATCTTGGGGTTTTATATGAAAAGAAATCTTTTGAAAAGAATGGAAGTACGTAGTACTTGGGGTTAAATTCCAGGATTTTTATGTGAAGCGAAAAGTGCCTTGAGTATGTAAAAGTGAAAGTCTAAAGATTTAATGAACTTGCCTATGCTTGCTTCTGATAGCCTTGATTGCAAGTACTATATGTTTACATTGTAGTGACTCTCAGTTGGAGGGCCGGCTGACTTGTTGTGAATTTATTGGGCGTACCGGCAGTGACGGAGGATTCCACGGGTATGTTTCCATTGTAATTGATCTTGGCCATGCTTATACGATGAGGGATTCCGGGGCATGCGACCAGGAGGCGGGTTAGATTCCCGGATGTGTTTTTATTACCCATGGCCATGCTTATACGATGAGGGATTCCGGGGCATGCGACCATGTTATATTTTACTCCATGGGCTAAGCATTGTCATGATAGACTTGTGTAATGCATCAGAAGAGGCAATTTAAATAATATCATTCATATATAAGAGTATGTAATCCAATGAAGAACCCTGACGATATATGAACAATGAATTATCATACCTGCTGTGAGAGAACCCAATCGTCGAAATATAGTCTGCAAACCTCTTATATCAAGCCCTCGGGGATTGCTTAAGCCCATATAAGGATTCTTTAACAAACACACATGATGAGGATGTTTGGGATCCTCATCATGTTATATAACAAACTCAGAACTAAGCATTGTCATGATAGACTTGTGTAATGCATCAGAAGAGGCAAATTAAATAATATTATTCATATATAAGAGTATGTAATCCAATGAAGAACCCTGACGATATATGAACAATGAATTATCATACCTGCTGTGAGAGAACCCAATCGTCAAAATATAGTCTGCAAACCTCTTATATCAAGCCCTCGGGGATTGCTTAAGCCCATATAAAGATTCTTTAACAAACACACATGATGAGGATGTTTGGGATCCCTAAACCCCAAAGGCTGATGCATATATACTATCTCCTTGAGATCACCATGTAAGAAAACATTTTTACATCTAGCTGATGAATGGGCCATGCTTTCGAAAGAGCCAAGCTGAGCACAGTGCGAATTGTAGCCGGCTTGACCACCGAACTGAACGTCTCACCACAATCGACACCAACCTGCTGAGTTTTACCATCACCTACAAGACGAGCCTTATGCCTTGCAAACGAACCGTCATAATTGTCTTTATGAGCAAAGATCCACATAGACCGAATAATATTAATACCAGATGGATGAGACACCAACTCCCACGTCTTATTATCAATGAGAGCATTATATTCGTCAGTCATAGCAATTTGTCAATTCGAGTCATTTAAAGCAAACACATGATTACGGGGTAGTGGTGATTTAAGAACATTAATGTTTAAATTAAAATATCTTTTTAGTTTAAAAATACCCTATTGACCTCGGGTGACTGGTCCATGACTCGGAGCAGGATTGGGTGAATTTTGGGAAATTTCGGAACACGTGACAGGCTGACCAGCACGCAGTGGGCCTGCTAGCCCAGAATGATGAACCGAAGACACCGAGATTGCGAGGAATCGACCGGTTCGATTGGCCGCATGTGCACAATATCATAAAGCCCGAACGCATGCGGGGCGATGAGCCGACAGATTCGCGACCAGGCGATGGGCTGCTAGAGAATTTGGGGTGCGGGACGTGTAAAAAAAATAGTGAATAATATACGGGGATATATCATCATCCAAAAAATTATACGAATGAGGCACGAAACTATTTACCTTAGCAAAAGAAAATTGTGACTCATCAAATATTACATGGCGACTAAGAATGATTTTATTAGACGATAAATCAAAACATTTATAACCATGATGATTTGACGGATAACCCAAAAACACACAAGGGGTAGAACACGCCTGAAGTTTGTTAATTGTGGTGGACGAAAAAAGTAGATAACACAAGCACCCAAAGATCGTAACATGTGAATACGAATGAGTCTTATTATATAATATTTGAAGAGGGGACGAATATGTCAAACCTTTGGAAGGAAGAATGTTAAGAATATTTGTAGCCATTTAGAGAGCATGATGCCAAAAAAATGAGAGTACGGAAGCATGAAGTAATAAAGTCCGGACAATATTATTAATGGTACAAATTTTGCGTTCGGCTTTCCCATTTTGTGAAGACGTATGAGGACAAGAAAAAAGAAAATTGATCCCATTATTAGCACAAAATTCCCGAAACACCCCATTGTCATATTCTTTTCCATTATCACATTGAATATTTTTTTATCTCTCGTTCGAATTGAGTCCTAATGAATGCTCTAAATTTTAAGAAAATGGAGAAAACTTGAAAAAAAAATCGCTATTGGAAACGTCCATAAAAACTTAGAATAATCATCCAAAAATAAAACGTAATACCGATGACCCAAAGAACTAAGAACGGGAGACGTCCATAAATCACTATGAATAATATCAAATGACATTAAAGTATGAGAATTAGAGTCTACAAATAGCAACTTAACAATTTTTCTTAAAGAACAAGATTGACAATTCGGAGTACTACGCGTACCCTTACAAGAAATACGATTTTTTCATCTAAGACAGACAAAATAGATGATCTCGGATGACCTAGACGAGCACGCCATAATCCCGGGGTCTAGGTCATCCGGGGTCGTCTATTTTATCTTCTTTAGATAGATAAAAGTTTATTTCTTGTAAGGGTACGCGTAGTACTCCACTTTGTCAATCATGTGCTTTGGAAAAAAATATTCAATTACCATTTGAAGCTTCGAATTCTAATACTTCAATGCCATTTGAAATTATTCATAGTTATTTATGGACATCTCTGGTTCTCAGTTCTATGAGTCATCGTTATTATGTTATATTCTTAAATGACTATTCTAAATATTTATGGACGTTTCCAATTGCGAAAAAATCTCAAGTTTTTTTCATTTTCATAAAATTTAGAGCTTTCATAAGAACACAATTCGAACGGAAAATCAAAAACATCCAATGTGATAATGACAAATAGTATGATAATGGGAAATTTAGGGAGTTTTGTGCTCAAAATGGGATAAATTTTCGTTTTTCTTGTCCTCATACGTCTTCACAAAATGGGAAAGTTGAGAGAAAAATTCATATCATTAATAATATTGTCCGCACTTTATTGGTTCATTCTTCCGTTCCTCCATTATTTTGGCATCATGCACTACAAATGACTACCGATCTCCTCAATATTCTTCCCTCTAAAGGTTTGACATATGCATCTCCTCTAAAAGTGTTATACAATAATGTCATACACTCATCTTAGGGTCTTCAGATGCTTATGTTATCCATTGTTTCCATCCACTACAATCAACAAACTTCAGACACGTTCTACTCCTTATGTATTTTTGGGTTTTCCATCAAATCACCGTGGTTATAAATGTTTTGATTTGTCCTCTAAACGAATCATAATTAGTCGTCATGTTCTCTTTGATGAATCTCAATTTCCCTTCTATAAAGTAGAAAAACTCGTGTCTAGCTCTTATGATTTTCTGGATGATGCTATCTCCCCCTATGTTCTTCGACATTTTTCAGGTTTGCTAGAAAATATGCAGGTTCCCCAAAACCCGTCCTTAGAGCCGCGGTGCCAAAACTCCTGCGACCTTCCTAGTTCTTCTGGCGCCGCGGCCCTCGCCCCTAGCACCGCAGAGCCATCGACGGTAATTCCTGGAGTTTCCAAAAATTCCCAAAATTCACCCAATCCAGCCCAGAGTCATGGTTCAGTCATTCATAGTCAATAGAGTATTTTTAACCAAAAAGACATTTTAATTTGAATTCAAATGTTCTTAAATCCCCATTACCCCGTAATCCCGTGTCTGCTTTAAATGACCCTAATTGGAAAATTGCCATGACCGAGGAATATAATGCTCTTATTGATAATAAGACGTGGGAGTGGGTACCCCGTTCATCTGGTGTTAATATTATTCGGTCTATGTGAATTTTTGTTCATAAGGAAAATTCTGATGGTTCATTTGCAAGGCATAAGGCTAGACTTGTAGGTGATGGTAAGACTCAACAGGTTGGTGTGAATTGTGGTGAGACATTTAGCCCAGTGGTCAAGCCGGCTACCATTCTCACTGTGCTCAGCTTGACTCTTTCAAAATCATGGCTCATTCATCAACTAGATGTGAAGAATGCTTTCCTACATGGTGATCTTCAGGAGACAGTGTATATGCATCAGCCTTTGGGGTTTAGGGATACTAGATATCCTCATCATGTCTGTCTATTGAAGAAGTCCTTGTATGGACTTAAGCAGTCTCCACGAGCTTGGTATAAGAGGTTTGCTGATTTTGTTTCGACTATGGGTTTTTCTCACAGCAAGTCTGATAATTCATTATTCATATATCGTCGGGGTTTGTCCATGACTTATATACTACTATATGTTGATGATATTATCTTGAATACCTCTTCTGATGCCTTGCGCAAGTCCATTATGACAATGCTCAGTGCTGAGTTTGCCATGAAGGACTTGGGCCCATTGAGTTACTTTTTGGGGATTGCTGTAACTCGTCATGCAGGTGGATTGTTCTTGTCATAGAGAAAGTATGCAACAGAGATCATTGAGAGGGCTGTGATGTCATCCTGTAAGTCCACTTATACTCCAGTTGATACTAAACCCAAGTTGGGTGCTGCAGCTGGCTCTGCATATGAGGATCCGACCCGCTATCGCAGTCTTGCAGGCACCCTTCAGTATATGAGGTTCACGCGACCTGATATTACATATTCCGTACAACAGGTGTGTTTGTTTATGCATGATCCTAGAGTGGAACATATGAATGCGCTCAAACGCATTCTTAGGTACATTCAGGGTACACTTGAGTATGGTTTGCATTTGTATCCTTCGTCGACGTCTACACTTGTCTCCTACACAGATGCTGATTGGGGTGGTTGTCCTGACACCAGTCAGTCTACGTCTGGCTATTGCATGTTTTTAGGTAATAACTTGGTCTCATGGTCTGCCAAGCGTCAATCCACGCTTTCATGTTCAAGTGCAGATGCCGAGTATAGAGGGGTAGCCAATGTGGTTTCTGAGTCATGTTGATTACGAAATCTACTGTTAGAGCTTCATTGTATTGAGAAGGCTACCTTGGTGTATTGTGATAATATAAGTGCCATCTACCTTTCTTGTAATCCAGTTCAGCACCAGCGTACTAAACATATAGAGATGGATATTCACTTTGTTCGAGAGAAGGTAGTCAAATGACAAGTACGCGTCTGCCATGTTCCTTCAAAATATCAAATTGCAGACATCTTTACAAAGGTCTTCCCTCGGTCCTTTTTGAAGATTTTAGAGACAGTCTCAGATCGAAGACCGCCATGAAATGTGGGTGTGTGTTAAAGTATATATGGGCTTAGCCGTGTGAGCCCATCAGCCGTGGGGTCCTTCCCCTTTTCCATTGTATATTTGGTAAATATTAGATTTAGGTTTGTACCTAAATTAGTAGTGTAATATTACCATAATTGTAAAATTAATATTCTTATAGAATAGAGATTCTTAGGTAGAATAGGAAGATGATCTTCCTTGTAACTTATATATATATGCCTTTCATTAATAAGAATAATGAAGGATTATTTCTTTCACTGCCTTATTAGACTTTCCTCCACACTTGTCAACTGATTCATACCCTTTATACAAAGAAAGATGAAGTTGTATTTCATTTTCCTTTTTGCATTAGCTATTCCAAGATTAATCTTGGCACAGAATTGTGGTTGTTCAGCAACTTTATGCTGCAGCCAATGGGGTTATTGTGGAAGTGGAAATGATTATTGTGGGCAAGGGTGTCAAGGAGGACCTTGTTTTAGTAATAATAATTCACCACCATCAACAAGCAATGGAGGTTCAGTTTCTGGTGTTGTATCTGATGCATTCTTTAATGGAATAGCTGATCAAGCAGCTTCTAACTGTGAAGGAAAAGGGTTTTACACAAGGGATAAGTTCCTTGAAGCTCTTAAATCTTATTCTAATTTTGGAACTGTGGGTTCTACTGATGATTCTAAGCGTGAGATTGCTGCTTTCTTTGCTCATGTCACTCATGAAACTGGACGTAAGCTTCTTAACTACATGCTTTTCCATTAATTCCTGTCGTAGAAATAGGGGCGGTTTAATGAAATTGATGGCCTAAATTAAGTTAAACTTCAATAAGAGGCCTTAAATTTATTTAATAAATTTTATACGTATGTATTTGTTTTTTTTTGCAACAATAGTTTTCAAACCATCTTGTTTTTATCTTACTCGTTCACTCGGTTACATGATGACTCTCGTTGGAGATATTTGGTAATGTTTCGAAAGATTTTTAGTGAGTTAATGGTAAAACATATACATGTTCTATCGCTTTTTCGTGAGTTTCACACTTTAACTATTAATTGTTTCCTTTTTCTACTTAAACTATATATCACCATCTATGTAAACACACCTCGAAATTGATTAGATAATTGTTAGTTGTTCACTTTTCCTACCTGAACTATCAACTAGGTGTGTCTTAATACGAGTTAGTGTTAATTATCAATTTAATTAACTTACGACTAATTTCTTGTTTCGTTTTACACGCAGACATGTGCTTCATAAATGAGATAAATGGTCCATCAGGCGACTACTGTGATGAGAACAACACAGAGTACCCTTGTGTCTCAGGCAAGAACTACTACGGTCGAGGACCCATCCAACTATCATGGAACTTCAACTATGCACCTGCAGGAAAATCCATTGGATTCGATGGCCTAAATGACCCTGACATAGTTGCAAGAGATGGTGTTATTTCCTTCAAGACAGCCTTGTGGTATTGGATGAACAATTGTCATTCTGTCATTACTTCTGGACAAGGTTTTGGCCCAACTATTCGAGCCATTAATGGTCAGATTGAATGTGATGGTGGTAATCCTCAGACTGTTGCTAGACGGGTTGAGTATTATACTCAGTATTGTCAACAACTTGGTGTTGAGACTGGGGATAATCTCACCTGTTAGAACCCTAGACAAGTTGGAATAAAACAACAACATACATTTTACTTACTACTTACACAGTTGTCAGGCTTACATTACATATATATGTTCTGAAAATTGAATAAGACTTTATTATACACATTTGTTTATCTAATTACTTTCTTTTTTATTCCATTTTGAAAAAAATGTCTCTTTTTTTTTTGGAAACTCTTTAATTTCAATTTTTCCAAACGACATACTTAAGACGACAAAATTAAAATGCATTTAACTGACACATTATACATATCTTTAACAGATAATGTATCAAACCCCCTTAACTATCACTTTTTATTACTTTCATACTTAAACTATGTCTGATTTACACCCCCCTGCACAAAAACTACAACCTTGAGGTGTTACATCCTCCTAAACTATCATATTTTTATTAGTTTCATATTTAATCTATGTCTTGTTTACGTTACCCCTTGAATTAAGGAGACAAAAAATAAATTTGTGAATACTTAATATGTTCTTCAGCCTCTCAAAGTTTAAGACTTTTTTTACGATATTTGATTCACACCTTTCAACCTGAAGATACGATAAAATTAATATTTAGACCAAAATCCTGTGAAGTCGAACCAAATGAGAACTGGTCTGCTTCATTGTTGTTACAACCATAGAGCTCTTACCAAAATAAGACAAACGTGGCGTCCCTTATATTTTTATCTTTACATTTTCTTATCTCCTTTTTAACTTTTAATTCATTTTTATAGTTGAGATTGAGGATAGTTTGACATAAGCAGGGAATTCCAAGCCGTAAAAAGCAATGTGAATTCCTACAACTCCTCTCACTCTCAGGGACGGATTGAACAACTGTTGTTAGGGAAGGATCTCTAGCCCTTTCCTTTAGCTATTACGCTAGTCTTCTAATCGGCTAAGGTTGAATTTGCTTTGTACAAAATAAGTACTTTTTTAAAAAGAAGCGCTCTCACTTTTTAGGTAACGTTAGACATAGTTTAAACACGGAAGTAATAAAATTGTGATAGTTTAGGGGGATTCATCTGTAGGGTTTTGTCGTGTTCGTACACGCATCGAAATTTGAAAATTTATGTTTCAACCCCGACGTGCGGTCAAACTGATGGATGATTATATAATGAAAACACATAGAAATTGTAATGCGTCGATAGAACACTTACAATTTGCAAATCTGGAATCTTCTTCTTCAAGTGTATACCGAGGGTGAGCACGCAACCGTTCCTCGATTTGCAAGTCAAGACTCCGATGTAATTACTCTTTCGGAAAGCTAGGAAATCCGACAGAGTTTTAGCGGAGAATAATTCAAGTGAATTGGGTGTATTAAAATAATGATTGAACCCTCTATTTATAGCTGAAATATTCAGCTAGGGTTTCAAAGTGGGCCAGGCCCAGAAACCGAGACAGAGTGGGTCACTCAGACCCACTGGAAACGTGGCGCCACGACGCTCAATGGGTAGCGCCGTGGCCCTTGGTCCTTTGAGCCGTGATCCTAGTCCAATTTTGACTCGTTTTTATTTTAATTAAATCCGAAATATCATCTCGATTTAATTACTTAATCATTATTTATTCTAATGTCTCGATTTTAAACCGAACATTTATATTCTCTCTAATTACATCCTTGAATCGACGGAATAACTGACTTAGTGTTACCTTACATGCCGTCACATATCGACACTAATAACATTAGGGTATACACGAAACTCCTAGACGGCACCGGAAGACAAACTCAATATGTGAAGTATAATTACATGAAACCTGTGAACTGAACCTCTATGTGGGAAGATAAAGTCCTTTCATTCACGACACAGTCGATCAAGCTTAGGATCTGCAAGTGTCTATCCAAATGGCTTGATCATTATATTTCATCTATATTAGCTAACAACAAGACCATATCATAGATATGTCTGTGTTGGCCAGCGAAGTCAACCTAATACCATATGAGAATCTAAGTGTTCTCTCGAAGATACATTCGCGGAATGAATCCTAATCTTGGCTCAACTACCACATTTAATCTACGTCACAATATACCCAATACAAGTCGCGTCTCAACCTATAAGACATTTGAGCTTAGGACATGATCAAAATATATTACTCTGTAAACAAGGCGCGTATCGACCTCAAGTCTAAGGACTTCTATCTCCCATACGCTGATGATACTTTAGACATCTATAACAAACAGTACATCAACAGGGTATACCAATACTTCTACAAGTATCCATGTGTCTATCACGAGTTGGCATAACTCGAAGCAGGTGAGACATACTACATCCCAAAAGATATGATGCAGACCATATGTCGACGTATCACATATCATCGATATCCCATTCTCGATTATCATTAGTCGAGGCAGTTTAAGAGTTACGTTATAATATTAATCTCTCACATTATTAATAACCACGTAACCTCTAGGGATGCATTTATATAATATTATAGACAATCAACCAATAATTCAATAACTGCAAATGCCATAATATTAATCTCCATTAATATAAATATGAATGTGTATAAAGTACATTTTTCCTAATACAGATTGTCTCTATGACATAAATATACTTTCATGATATATCATCTCTATCTTTAATTTAAGACCACAAAATTCAAATGATTTTTTACGTACTTTCTTAAATTTTGTGTCAAGTCAAAATCAGACAAACAAATTAAAATGGGGGAGTACTTGATTTTGTTTAAAAAAGAATATTCCCTACATCCCTTTATGTGATGCATTTTGACTAGACACAAGTTTAAGATTATTTTCTTTAAAAAATTGTGGACTTAAATAAATCATAAATATGTGTAACTATAAATCATCTTATTAAGGATATCAAAAATAAAAAAATTAAAGTTAATTATTTTTTAATATATTAGGATAGAGTATACATTATTATATTCTACAAATGGAGATGCACATGAGGAATATTTGTTTTTCTATGATTTTATATTGCTTCATTTCGGGTTTTATCAGAAACAATTATTATTAGCAACTTGCTAAGGCCGTAAATTAAGCTTTCAATACATTGTCTTAATTTCTTAGAATTTAAGTTATATAATATTGTTAAATATATGTAATATACACGTGATATACACTTAATGTATATCACATGTTGGACAGATTTGTGCTTTCGGTGGGCAGTGGCCCATCACGGGTTTGTGTATAGTTTATGTATATAATGTGTATTAGTCTTGTATCTTAATTAGTCTTGTACACCTACCATAATTGTATAGTTAGTCTCCAAATAGAGTAAGGTTTTAGGAGTAAAATAGGAATAAAATTTTCCTATTATGAAAATATGTAAAGTGTATATATTGTCTTTCAATTAATGAAAATAATCAAGGGATTATTTCTTTCATTGTATCAAAAGTCTAGGTTAATTTTTCCTCCTTGCTTCCGCCACTTTATTCTAGGTTTCCGACAGTGTTGCCTCGGTTTCCGTGCTTTTTTGTGTCCTCCAAACTTATTTCTTCCAAATCCCTCAATCACATATTGTTCTATCAGTATGTCTACCTCTAAGAACACGTTCCATCCGGCCCTGCAGTTTCTAATATCAAGAATCACATCCCTCTTGTTCTTGAAATAGAAAACGTCTGATACGCGATGTGGGCCGAACTGTTCAAGATTCACGCTCGCTCGCATCAAGTCATCCATCACATAGTCCCCACTGCTCCTGAGGATACGGAAGTAACAAAACACGAGGATGATCCTAAGGTATAGATAACTCTTGATGCCACTGTCCTTCAGTGGATTTACTCCACTATCTCCACCGACCTGTTGCAGATAAATATTGAGTCGGACGCTACAGCAATGGAAGCTTGGGATAGGCTCCGTGACATATTCCAAGATAATCAGACTTCCAGGGTTGTTACGCTTGAGCAGGAATTTTCCAACGTCCACATGGAAAATTTCCCAAACGTCTCGGCTTATTGTTCAAGGTTGAAAGAATTGACGGACCAACTCCGCAACGTTGGTGCGTCCGTAAGTGACATTCGTCTTGTTCTACAAATGGTGGATGGCATCTCTGAGGCCTATAATGGTGTTGGGACTCTACTTCGCCAAAGTAACCCTCCCCAAAATTTTATCAACCCCGCTCCATGCTTATTTTGGAGGAAGCCGATTTGGCTAAGAAGGCGGCTACCGATACTAGCCCCGTAGTCATGATGACATCCTCCACAAATTTTCTGGGTTTTGTTGATAATTCGGGCCAAAACCGTGCTCACGGTGGCTACATATTAACATTCTTCCTATCAAAAGTTTGACGTATTCGTCCCCTCTTCAAAGTTTATATAATAAGACTCCTTCGTTTTCACATCTTAGGGTCTTTGGGTGCTTATGTTATATGTTGTTTCCGTCCGCCATAATTAATAAATTTCAGGCTCGTTCTCCCTTGTGTGTTTTTGGATTTTTCGTCTAATCATCGTAATTATAAATATTTTGATTTATCATCTAATAAAATCATCATTAGTCACCATCTTATTTTTGATAAATCCAATTTCCGTTTGCTAAGGTTCGTAATTCCATGCCTAAGTCGTATATTTTTTGGATGATGGTCTGTCCCCGTATATTATTCACCATCTTTCGAAAGTGTTACAAACCCCAAATTCACCAGCGGGCCCACTACCCGCTGGTCCTGCCGTCACTACAACTCCTCCATGTCTGGGTACAGTCACTGGGCCAACAATTATGCCTAGTTCTGGCCCAGTTTCTAGCCCAGTTCATCATACTATTTCCGGGTCCAACACTGGCCCAGTCCCCAGTCCACTCTTGGTTTCATCCAGTCTTTGTGTTGGGCCAGTAGGCCCACTGCCTGCTGGCCAGTCCGTCACATGTCCCAAAAATCTTAAAATTAATCCAATTCTCCACCGAGTCATAGACCAGTCACTCGTAGTCAAAAGAGTATTTTTAAACTCAAAAGACAGTTTAATTTAAATTCTAATGTTCTTAAATCATCCTTACCCCGTAATCACGTGTCTGTTTTAAATGACCCAAATTGGAATATTACTATGACCGATGAATATAATGCTCTTATTGATAATAAGACGTGAGAGTTGGTGCCCCATCCACTCAGTGTTAATATTATTCGGTCTATGTGGATTTTTGCTCATAAAGATAATTCTGACGGTTCTTTTGCAAGGCATAAGACTCGTCTTGTTGGTGATGGTAAGACTCAAAAGGTTGATGTGGATCGTGGAAAGACATTTAGTCCGGTGGTCAAACCAGCTACCATTCGCACTGTGCTCAGCTTGACTCTTTCGAAAGCATGGCCTATTTATAAGTTAGATGTAAAGAATGCTTTCTTACATGGTAATCTCAAGGAGACATTATATATGCATCAGCCTTTGGGGTTCATGGATCCCAAATATCATAATCATGTATGTTTGTTGAAGAATCCTTTGTATGGGCTTAAGCAGTTTCCACGGGCGTGTTATAAGAGGTTTGCCGACTATGTTTCAACTATTGGATTCTCTCACAGCACGTCTGATAATTCATTGTTCATATATCATCGCGGTTCTTTGTTGGCTTATATACTCTTATATTTAGATGATATTATTTTTACTGCCTCTTCTGATGCGTTACGTCAATCTATCATAACAATGCTCAGCTCTGAGTTTGCTATGAAAGACTTGGGCCCTTGAGTTATTTTTTGGGGATTGCTGTCACTCGTCATGCATGTGGGTTGTTCTTATCCCAAAGTAAGTATGTAGTTGATATCATTGAAAGGGCTGGAATGTCATCCTGTAAGTCTACTTCCACTCTGGTTGATACTAAATCCAAGTTGGGTGCTGCTGCTGGTTCACCTTATGAGGATCCGACACGTTATCACAGTCTTGCAGGGGCACTTCAGTATCTTACATTCACGAGCCCGAACATTACGTATGTCGTACAGCAGGTGTCTTTGTTTATGCATGATCCCAGGGTTGAGCACATTAATGCGCTCAAACGTATTATTCGGTATATTCAGGGGACAATTGACTTAGCCTTACATTTATATACATCATCGACGTCTACACTTGTCTCGTATACAGATGCTGATTGGGGTGGCTGCCTGGACACCAGACGCTCTACGTCTGGCTATTGTATGTTCCTTGGTAATAACTTCATCTCATGATCTGCGAAACGTCACATGAATTTGTCCCGCTCCAGTGCAGAGGTCGAGTATCAAGGGGTAGCTAATGTGGTCTCTGAATCATGTTGGTTACGTAATTTGTTGTTAGAAATTCATTGTCCTATTCAGAAAGCGACCTTGGTTTATTGTGATAATGTTAGTGCCATCTACCTTTCTGGTAATTCGGTTAGGTGCCGGCGCACTAAACATATCAAAATTGAAATTCACTTTGTTCGCGAAAAGGTTGCTCGTGGTCAAGTACGCGTCTGCCATTGTCCCTTCCAGGTATCAAATTGCAGACATTTTTACAAAGGGTCTTCCCTCGGTCCTTTTTGAAGATTTTAGAGACAGTCTCAGAGTACGAAGACCGCCCGCTATGACTGCGGGTGTGTGTATGTAATATACACATGCTAAACACTTAATGTATATCATGTGTTGGACAAATTTGGGCTCTCGGTGGGCAGTGGCCCATCACGGGTTTGTGTATAGTTTATGTATATAATGTGTATTAGTCTTGTATTTTAATTAGTCTTGTACACCTACCATAATTGTATAGTTAGTTTTCAAATAGAATAAGGTTTTAAGAGTAAAATTGGAATATAATTTTCCTATTATGGAAATATGTAAAGTGTATATATTGTATTTCAATTAATGAAAATAATCAAGAGATTATTTATTTCAACTACGATGTAAAAAAAGTATAATAAAATTTGTTTTGAAATAATTACAAAAAATTATTAATAACATAAAAAAGTTATACAATCAATAAATATATGCCTTAAATTCTGCTTTTTTTATATGTAATTGTTTTTTATATAAGAGGGAGTAAGCATGTTAATCTCCATCAACATGCCGGCTTACCAGGATACTTTCAACATTTCACTAGATTAGCTTGCCTATTCTCGGTTGAATAGTGGGAACATGCTGCCTGCTCTATTCATGTTAGCTATTGGCAAACATGCCACCATGAAATTAAGTTTGTCAAAAGGTCAATTAATTTTATTTATTTATTTTTTCGGATTAGGGTTTAGAAAAGGGGACTTGGGGCATATTTCATAATTTTAAAAAGTTTAGAGGTTTAAAATTATATACTTAAGTCCATTATACTTCTCTTAAAATATACAAAATCCCCGCTATTCTCTTAAATTACGCATAAGTCTCCTTCTCTCTTTAATGTCTGCACATATTCCCACACTCTTCTCTATGAAGATCTTATTCTCTCCAGTCATTTTTTCTTCTCTCCAGGAAGCTCTCCAATCGTCGTCCTCCGGTATGTTAATTAATTTCTCATCAGTGACGAAACATTATGAGCTCCATATTGCCTATATAAAAGTTCTTATTTTTTTTCAAACTTGATAAACCCTAGTGTTCATAAAATTCTGAGTTTTCTCAAATTTTAGGAACTTTAACCTTTTCTTGTCGAAATATGTGTTAATTCTACTTATTTTGCTTGTCTCGATCGTGCTTTTTCTATTTTTTTTTACAAATTCATCTTGGTCTATTATTAGATTGAAAACTTTAGCCTATTTTTTCCCATCGAAATATGTGTTAGTCTACTTATTTTGCTAGTTTTGATACTGCTTTTTATGTTTTTGCAAATTTACCATGGTCAATTACTAGAGCTGTCGTCTATTATTATTATTATTATTATTATTTTTACATTGTGGTTGGTCAACATCACTCTATTGTTTGTATGCAGATCACAAAAAATAGTAAGAAGGAGAGGAGGAAAGTCCTTAAAGATTATGAACCATCATGCCACTCTACAGAAGAAAATGACGATAAGGATTCAGCCTCATCATGACACAACCACTACCACCGCCGTCAACGCCTTTCACCCGACATACTCCTTTTGAGAAATGACATGAAACATCTCTTCATAGAGCTTAGAGATGACATACAACAGGTAAAATGCACATCCTCAATGCTGCACATTCTCTACGTGTAATCCTTGAAAGGATCGGGAAAGAGTATGATGACCTGACCTCGATCTTCCTACTCTATATAGATCATTGTTTTTCTGCATATTTTGTAAAATTTTAATTTATGAAAGCAATGGAAGCTATTTGGTTTCGTCACGACCTCAAAATCTCTAAGGCGTGAGGGCACCTACCATTTCCCACATCGGTAGGAGAACCCTTCAATTAATCATCACTCTAACAAGATTTAAAGTAAAATAAGCGGAATAATATAAAGTCTAACGCATATCATAAATAAAAAAATGCAGAAGATACAAATACTAGTATAACCCCCATAGGAACAATGGTCTGAATAGCACAAGAGTCACTACTAAAATCTACATGTCTGGATAATACATAATATCAGAATAAGAATAATGTCTCATAGTAAAAGAAAAGACAATATAGAAAAGAGTCTCCGGACAGCAGATCGTCCAACAAGCTCACCCTAAAGACTCAGCAAGTATAGCCTCGAGACCAGCCTCGAGGGGAAGATGTAGAGCCAGTCACGTACTATGCACTCAAAAGAATGCAACAAGGTAGTATCGATACTGTCACGACCCGACCCAGCCGCGATCGTGCCCTACACGGGCACCTGTTCGTATACATCGAGAATAGCAATGAACATACACAACTTAAACATAAGTGTAAACAAAAGACAACTCAGGCTGGCCGATAAGGCCACCTTCCATATTATAAACATAATCAAAAGTACAACTCAGTTCTTACAGCCCAACCACATATGTGAATACGCACTTGGAATAACAATCGAACAATCGTGGCGGACAGGCCCCGCCATACCCCGAATATACATGAATCTACTACCTCGGGAAACCGCATAAAGAGATAAGCCTCGAGCAAATGGAGCTTTTCAAAACTGAACCGAGATCCTATGAGCAAGGATCACCAACATGTGTACCTAAACCTGCGGGCATGAACGCAGCCCGGGCGGGCCGCATAACAAAACCGAATATGGAACAAAATATAACGCATGAGAAACAAATCATAACTGTACAAAAGAATGACAAGGACAAGTATAAAAATACATACCAGATCCTGCCGTGTCATTACCACTTATGAACTTAATTTCACATCAATATCTTTTTCCATTCCATTAAGAGTTATAGCCATATCTTACGTACTTACTTAGGAGAAGTCATTAAGTTCATTTCTATCTAACTTACTTATCTTTCATAACATAGTCCGGCCCACTACGGAGGGACACATATACTACCCGGCCCAAACTGGGACGCGATCAAGTCACACCAATATCAAAGCATGCCCGTGGAATCCCCCATCACTGTCGACAACTATTAGTGTAAAATATAACCATGTGGCGCGCCCGTGGCATCCCACCTCACTGTCGGCGTACACTTACACAATACATATATATATATCCTGCCCGTGGAATCCCACATCACTGCCGACAGTCCAGGGTATAATAATACACCAATAGGCATACATGAACACCAAGTCCCACCGGTGGTATAGCGTCTTGGGGGTCTACCCCTCACTTATACTCTTACCCTGGAGAAGGTGGTAAAGCAGGTGGTATAGCATCTTGGGGGTCTACCCCTCACTTATACTCTTACCCTGGAGAAGGTGGTATAACGTCTTGGGGCTTGCCCCTCATTTATACTCTTACCCTATCTCGACCGGTCGTCAAACAACACATAAAGCAAAGCGGATAAATGCTCTGGGGTTTACCCCTCACTTATACTCTTACCCTGGAGAAGGTGGTATAACGTCTTGGGGTTTGCCCCTCATTTATACTCTTACCCTATCTCGACCGACCATCAAACAAGACATAAGCACTACCATGTCTTTTATAAAATCCGGGAATTTAACCCAAGTGCTACAAATAACGGAAGCATACCCGTGGAATCCCACATCACTGTCGGTACGTCCAAGTAACTTATAACAAGACAAACCTCTCCAACCGAGAGTCGCGAACGTAAAAAAAAACATAATACTTGCACTCAAAGGCTATCACCAGCACATATAGGCTAAATCTCAGTTAACCAAGCCAAAGTACTTATCAAGGCGCACATAGAATAATTCTCATTTAATCAAGCCAAAGTACTAATCAAGGCATACTTAGAATAATTCTCATTTAACAAGCCAAAGTACTTATCAAGGCATACTTAGACTAATTCTCAATTAATCAAGCCAAAGTACTAATCAAGGCATCACATAGAATAATTCTCATTTAATCAAGCCAAAGTACTATTCAAGGCACAAATAGAATAATTCTCATTTAACAAGCCAAAGTACTTATCAAGGCATACTTAGACTAATTCTCAATTAATCAAGCCAAAGTACTAATCAAGGCATCACATAGAATAATTCTCATTTAATCAAGCCAAAGTACTAATCAAGACACAAATAGAATAATTCTCATTTAACAAGCCAAAGTACTACGTACGTCCATTCTTTTCAAAAGACTCCTTTCCGAATAAAACTTCGCCGATACTAACAACCGTAGTATCAAGTCCTATCCACCTTTCGAGACAAGTCACAATACCTTTTTAGAAATACAATTACCGGCTTCTAAATCAAGTGACTTCTTTATTGAAAACCTTAAGCAATTGGTACCTTTAAACCAATTTGCCCTTACCTAATACAAGTTATTCCTTTGATTACTATACTAGAGAAAACCATTCTCTTAATCTTCCATAAAGCCGTTATAACCGACTTCCCATAAAGCCGTTATAACCCTTTATGGTTTAGACTAACACGTTCCTTTTATAACCAAGAGATTTATACTTTCAAATCAATTCTATTAACTTTTAAGAAAACAAGTTTCAAAGTCTTAAAAGCTTCATACGTAAACTCTTTTAAAATTAGTAACAAATCTTTGGTGCGTCGTGAATAAGTTATACTTATTTATAACGATCTTATTCAAGTAGCCATGATCTAGAAAATGTAATACAATTTTGTCTTATCTTAGCTTCTATGCAGATGGAGGATTTCTACTTGTTTTAACATAATGGATTGTCATTACATTTTCCTTTATTAACGCTGCAGTGGCTTGTTCGATACTTATTCTCATTTGTGCCGTAAATTAGCCAAATCAACTCGACTCCTTTTTATTATAAAACCTTAGGCAATTGATGCCAGAAAATCAAGTTGCCTTTTACATAGTCAAGTCATTTATCTTTCCATAAGGCAAATATAACTAACTTCCCATAAAGCTGTTATATTCACTTTATACCTTAGCCATAAACAATTTCCTATCCAAGGGACTTATACGTTTAAAACGGGACAAGTATCACATACTTTAAAACTCTTCAAGTACCTTAACTTTAAAATCAACTTAAGACATCCTTACTATTTTCAAAGAAGTGAGTTAATCTCCTAACCCACCCGACTTGGCATTACATAAAACAAGTAAAGAATATCATAGTCTTGTACGTCTACCGTACTACATACGTGCAACTAGTCATGCTCAAAAGATAGGAAAAGTTCTACATAGAGTAAATCACATAACTACCTCTTAACTTCTAAGAGTAGAAGGAAACATGAAATGATACCACAAGTATATTCCATACATAGGATCATGCCAAAGGAAGGAAGAGGTTCACATACCTCGCGACGATTATCGACACGTAGCAAAATGCTCCAAAGTACTTCAACCTTGATAGCTATTCCACTCTCCCAGTAGGATACGCTATACTTAGTACTTCAACCTATAATGGTCACCATACGTCCATTAACCTCTTACTCCAAACGTAGAATTATTCTAAGTGCTAAGTCACTAATTCTACGGAAAGTCGGACAGCACCTCCTTTGTTTCTACTAACTTTGCCACCTTTTCCAAGGCCGAAATACAATAGCCAAACAGCCCCAATTGGCTCACAATCAAAGCAATTAATCAATAGGGGATTACACGCCTACTAGACGTGTAAAATTCCGCCCCACAACGATAACAAGCTAAAACAACTACTAGTCCAATTTTCGGCCATAAAGAATACAACAATACCAATTCTTATCCAATTTCCATTTCAATCCGAATTTGGTAGCATAACATGATATCAAGTCGCATTTGATAATAACTACCATAATCTCCAAGTAAGTGACATGCGACGATTTCTAACAAACGACCAATTAGTAATCCAACTTCAAGTGGCTAATATAACATTTCGGATTAAGCTACAATCAATCCATAATACTAATAAACTTCAACATACCAACCTCATGCTATCAACATGTAAAGCTAACAACAACAATATAATTATATAATCTTGTAACACTTATAAAAGACAAGATTATACCTTAACGATTTTTAATCCAATTCCAATCCGAAGTCGCTCCTTAGTAGTTTAGAACCTCTCCAAGACACTTCACTCCGCTTGTTGGGACCCTTAGAACCATACCAACAACTTTCCTTCAATCTTCCAATCCAAAACCTAGAAAGCCACTAGGTTTTCACTTTGCGACTAACTCGAAAACTATCTTTTTCCGAGATTTTTCTATTGAGATATGCTTACAACACACTTAGGAACCTTGGTTTAAAGTGTGGGGCTTAAAGAACAAGAAACGAAATTTTTTCTTTCTTCTTACAAGTGAACCCGAGAGCTAGCCCCTTTGTTGTCACGACCCGACCCCGGGACCGCGACTGGTGCCCTACCTGGGCACCCTTACAGGTAAACATCAGAGAAAATCAGCGGAACATACATGAAACTTAAAAATAAAACATCGTAAGTAAAACAACAGGTTAGCCGATAGGCTACCTTTCCCGAACATATATAAAAACAACCAAGCGGTTGCCTTTCTTTTTACAAATCGACCCACATGTGACTACTGCACCTCTAAGAGTTTAGACATAACAATCGTGGGACAAGGCCCCGCCGCACTTCGAATAAACATAAACGTGACAACTCCTAACACCGAGCCATCTCAACTTCTCAACCGGATCCTAAGCTCGCGGATCCACAATCGTGTACCTAAACTGCGGGCATGAACGCAGGCGGGGTCAATACAACAAAAATTTAATATGGAGCAGAATATAACGTCAAGAAACAAATCATAATCAGATAAAAGAATGACAAGGATAAGTATAAAAATACATACTGATCCCGTGTCATTACCACTTATGAACTTAAACGTACCTTATTATCCTTTCCATTCCCAATAAAAGTTATAGTCACATTCTTACGCATTATTTAGAAAAAGAATCATTAGGTTCATTACCATATAACTTACTTATCTTTCATAACATAGTCCGCCCACTACGGAGGGACACATATACTACCCTACCTAACTGGGACGCGATCAAGTCACACTAATATCAAAGCATGCCCGTGGAATCCTCCATCACCGTCGATGACTATTAGTGTAAAATATAACCACGTGACGCGCCCGGCATCCCACCTCACCGTCGGGCGCATACATACACAATACATATATATATATCCCGCCTGGAATCCCACATCACCGCCGATACCCAGTGGTATAATAATACACCAATAGGCATACATGAACACCAAGTCCCACCGGTGGTATAGCGTCTTGGTCTACCCTCACTTATACTCTTACTCGAGAAGGTGGTAAAGCGGTGGTATAGCATCTTGGGGTCTACCCTCACTTATACTCTTACCTGGAGAAGGTGGTATAACATCTTGGGACTTGCCTCATTTATACTCTTATCCTATCTCAACCGACCATTATACAAAACAAGCGGGGTATAATGTCTTGGGGTTTACCCTCACTTATACTCTTAACTCGAGAAGGTGGTATAGCATCTGGGGTCTACCTCACTTATACTCTTACCCTATCTCAACCGGCCACAAACAAATGTAGTACTACCATGTCTTCTATAAGAACTGAATTTAACCCAAGTACTCCAAATAACGGAAGCATACCCGTGGAATCCCACATCACCGGTAGATGTCCCAAAGAACTTAAAACAAGACAAACACCCTTCAACCGAGAGTCGCGAACTTAATAAAACATAATACTTGCACTCAAAGGCTATTACCAAAGACATATAGGCAAGTTCTCAATTAACCAAGCCAAAGTACTTATCAGGGCACAAAATAGAATAATTCTCATTTAACAAGCCAAAGTACTTATCAAGGCACATTTAGACTAATTCTCAATTAATCAAGCCAAAGTACTTATCAGGGCACAAATAGAATAATTCTCATTTAACAAGCCTTCGTACTAATCAAGGCACAAATAGAATAAATCCTCATTTAACAAGCCAAAGTACTTATCCGGGCACAAATAGAATAAATTCTCAATTAACAAGCCAAAGTACTAATCAAGGCATCACATAGAATTATTCTCAATTAAACAGGCCAAAGTACTACGTGACGCATTCTTTTCAAAAGACTCCTTTCCAAATAAAACTTCCCCGATACTAACAACCGTAGTATCAAGTCCTATTCACCTTTCAAGACAAGTCACAATACCTTTTTAGAAATACAATTACCGGCTTCTAAATCAAGTGACTTCCTTATTTAAAACCTTAAGCAATTGGTACCTTTAAAACAATTTGCCCTTCCTTAACACAAGTTATTTCTTGATTACTTTATTAGAGAAAACCATTCTCTTAACCTTCAATAATGACGTTATAACCTTCTTCCAATAAATCCGTTATAACGCTTTATTGTTTAGACTAACACGCCTTTTATAACCAAGAGACTTCTACTTTTTGAAACCAAGTGTTAAATACTTTCAAATAAATTCTCATAACTTTCAAAAATACAATTAGTCTCTTAACCTTTAGAAAACAAGTGACTCATTTTATATAAAACCTTAGGCAATTAATGCCTTAAAAACAAGTTGCCTTTTCACTAAAATCAAGTCATTTACCTTTCCATAAAGCAAATATAACCAACTCCCATAAAGTCGTTATATTCACTTTATACCTTAGCCAAATACAATTTCCTATCCAAGGGACTTATACGCTCAAAACGGAACAAGTATCACATACTTTAAAACTCTTCAAGTCCCTTAACTTTAAATAAAACTTAAGACATCCCTTATACTTTCAAGAAGCGAGTTAATCTCCCAACTCACCCGACTTGGCCATTCAATAAACTAGTAAAGGGTAACAAGGTGTCAGACGCTCACCGTACTACACGCTGCAACTAGTCATGCTCAAAGATAGGAAAAGTTCTTCATAGAGTAAATCACACAACTACCTCTTAACTTCTAAGAGTAGAAGGAAACATGAAATGATACCACAAGTATATTCCATACATAGAATCATGCCAAAGGAAGGAAGAGGTTCACATACCTCATGACGATTATCGACAAGTAGCAAAAAGCTCCAAAGTACTTCAACCTTGATAGCTAGTCCATCCTTCAAATAGGATACGCTATACTAAGTACTTCAACCTATAATGGTCACAATACGTCCATTAACCTCTTACTTCAAACGTAGAATATTCTAGGTGCTAAGTCACTAATTTCTACGGAAAATCGGACAACACCTCCTTTGTTTTTACTTACTTTGCCACCTTTTTCAAGGCCGGAAATACAATAACCAAACAGCCCCAATTGGCTCACAATTCATAGAAGATAATCCAATACAATTGAATAACTACACCCCAATTGGCTCACAATTTAGAAAGTAGTCCAATACAAATGACTAACTAAATTTCCCAATTGGCTCACAATTTAATAACCAACTAAATGCAAACTACAAGTCCAAAATTCGGCCACCTTGAGTTCAACAAAACCAATTCTTATCCAATTTCCATTTCAATCCAAATTGGTAGCATAACATGATATCAAGTCGCATTTGATTATAACAACCATAATCTTTAAGTCAATAACATGCGACGATTCCAATAACGATCAAATTATATTCCAACTAAACATGACTTACATTACACTTCGGATTTAAAGCTACAAGCAATCCATAATACTTATAAAACTTCAACACATATACTACATGCTAGTAAAATGTAAGGCTAACAATACATAATCTTGTAACACTTAAAGAGAACAAGATTATACCTCAACGAATCTCAATCTAACTTCCAACCAAGTCGCTTCCTTAGTAGTTTAGAACCTCTCCAAGACACTTCAATCCATTGAGACCCTTAGAACAATACCAACAATAATCCTTCAAAACTCTAAATAAAACCTAGAAAGACCATTAGGTTTTTCGTCATGACTAACCCGTAAACAATCTTTTCCAAGATTTTTCTATTGAGACTTGCTTACAATACACATAAGACCCTTGGTTTAAAGCTGGGAGCTAAATGGATCACAAACAAAAATTTCCTTCTTTTCCTTAGTGTAGCCAGAGCTCACCGCCCATGTTCTTCAATTTTTGTGTAATATTTTCTAAGTGTTAAGCTCCTCTCTACTAGTAGTAATATAAGTAGCACTGGAGGGTTAGGATACAAACAAATGGTTGGTTTGGATGTAGTCTTGCTAAATATCAAGACAAAGGTGGGACCTTTGACTTAGTCAATATTCTCACGCTACTACTTGCAAGACTTAGCCATAGAAGACTTATGGTCAATGACCATATCGCCATGCCATTTTCGTCCAAGGCACTCTGGGGGTGACACATGTCGCCTCCCATTCGTCACAATACGCTTTCCGACAATTCCATAATTCCGTTAAAATTTTTACAGCCTCAAATTTTAACACTTGCGAGTTCTTACGACGCTCTAAAACATGTCCTGTAACTACGGGTGTAACATTCTTCCCCTTAGAAACATTCGCCCTCGAATGTTCTTTCGAGTCAAACTTATAATTAACGACATAGTTTCCTTTCACAACCTCGACATACCAACAATGTCACACATGGCCCTAATACTCGCACACGCATATCCGTCCATCATAAGCCCAAACGAGGTTACCTTTTCGCATTTCCAACTCCTTCTATCATACATACATAACTTCCATACCGACTGCCTCAAATCTTTGAGTCACTCTATAAAACAACATAAGGCCATTTCCGGCCATGACTGTTCCGTGGAACGCGCCCACGAACCCTTAAAACAATTAACTAGACTTGCCTTGCGCCTCGTGACTTCACACGTGGGAACCACTACCAACTGATCTCACTCCATTCCAGCTGGGAGACCCGTAACAGTCCTCAACCACTCGCCGCACGACTTAACTCTTATCCTCGTCCGACTTAAAATCTTATTGCAGAGAAAGCCTTATATACCTAAGGTCTCAAGAAGAATCAATATTCTTAGGCTCGCAATTTCCATGCTCCAAGCCTACCTTACGACCCCCAAGAACGGGTACAAAACTTCTTATAAAACCAAAACCATGTCATTCTCGATCACAACAACCATTTCTTACTCCATACGGACCTCATCCGTACAATTCTCTTAAGCCTACTACGCAGCCTTAATCTATTAACATGACCTTCCGTTAGGTTCCTTAATATGGCTTCTTGGGTTCACTACCCTATCGCATACCTCATCCTTTCCCAATTATCTCGAAATAAAACACAAAACCTTGGCGAAAATTCATTAACTATTCCATACCTTCCGGATCTAGTTAGTCTTTACCAATTCTCGAAATCTAAAATCATTCTAGGCAACACGCTGCGTCGAATTTCATACATAACTCCGTATAGATGTATGTCACAATACCAACTATACTATAATCATTACCACTGGATACGCAATCCACATAGTCATTCCCGGTCATCGCTTTCTCAGAAATGCAATCAACATAACTCGTTAGGGAGGGATGACCTAACAACACAAATTTCATCGCACGATCTCAGAGTGAGAAGAATGGAAACCAATCCTAAATGTCCTGCAGCCTCCTGATTATAGATGTGGTGCACAACACACCGATAATCAAGACTCTACTAGACACGGTCTGTAGAAACTTTCCGAGGACTAACTGCTCTGATACCACTTTTGTCACGACCCGACCCCGGGACCGCGACTGGTGCCCTACCTGGGCACCCTTACAGGTAAACATCAGAGAAAATCAGCGGAACATACATGAAACTTAAAAATAAAACATCGTAAGTAAAACAACAGGTTAGCCGATAGAGCTACCTTCCTGAACATATATACAAACAACCGAAGCAGTTGCCTCCGTTCTTTTTACAAACTGACCCACAATATGTGACTACTGCACTCTAAGAGTTTAGACATAACAATCGTATGGACAAGGCCCCGCTGCACTTCGAATAAACATAAACGTGACAACTCCGAACACCGGAGCCATCTCAACTTGCAACCGGATCCTAAGCTCATGGATCCACAATCGTACCTAAACTCGCGGCATGAACGCAGCTTCGGCGGGGTCAATACAACAAAATTTAATATGGAATGAATATAACGCATAAGAAACAAATCATAATCGCATAAAGAATGACAAGGATAAGTATAAAAATACATACCAGATCTCGCCGTGTCATTACCACTTATGAACTTAAACGCACCTTATTATCCTTTCCATTCCCAATAAAAGTTATAGTCACATTCTTACGCACATTATTTAGAAAAAGAATCATTAGGTTCATTACCATATAACTTACTTATCTTTCATAACATAGTCCGCCCACTACGGAGGGACACATATACTACCCTACTAACTGATGCGATCAAGTCACACTAATATCAAAGCATGCCCGTGGAATCCCCATCATCGCCGATACCTATTAGTGTAAAATATAACCATGTGACGCGCCG
Organism: Przewalskia tangutica; assembly: GCA_029844215.1. NCBI lineage: Eukaryota > Viridiplantae > Streptophyta > Magnoliopsida > Solanales > Solanaceae > Przewalskia > Przewalskia tangutica. The sequence goes on along the minus strand of CM056718.1, from coordinate 132,650,372 downwards.
TGGCATCCCACCTCACCGCTTGCATACATACACAATACATATATATATATCCCGCCTGGAATCCCACATCACCGCCGATACCAGTGGTATAATAATACACCAATAGGCATACATGAACACCATGTCCCACAGGTGGTATAGCATCTTGGGGGTTTACCCCTCACTTATACTCTTACCCTGGAGAAGGTTGTAAAGCAGTGGTATAGCATCTGGGGTCTACCCTCACTTATACTCTTACCCGGAGAAGGTGGTATAACGTCTTGGGACTTGCCTCATTTATACTCTTATCCTATCTCAACCGACCATTATACAAAACAAGCAGGGGTATAATGTCTTGGGGTTTACCTCACTTATACTCTTAACACGGAGAAGGTGGTATAGCATCTGGGTCTACCTCACTTATACTCTTACCCTATCTCAACCGGCCACAAACAAGCGTAGTACTACCATGTCTTCTATAAGAATCCGAATTTAACCAAGTACTCCAAATAACGGAAGCATACCCGTGGAATCCCACATCACCGCTTGTGACGTCCCAAGAACTTACAACAAGACAGCCGACCCTTCAACCGAGAGTCGCGGCAACTTAATAAAACATAATACTTGCACTCAAAGGCTATTACCAGCACATATAGGCAAGTTCTCAATTAACCAAGCCAAAGTACTTATCAGGGCACAAAATAGAATAATTCTCATTTAACAAGCCAAAGTACTTATCAAGGCACATTTAGACTAATTCTCAATTAATCAAGCCAAAGTACTTATCAGGGCACAAATAGAATAATTCTCATTTAACAAGCCTTCGTACTAATCAAGGCACAAATAGAATAAATCCTCATTTAACAAGCCAAAGTACTTATCCGGGCACAAATAGAATAAATTCTCAATTAACAAGCCAAAGTACTAATCAAGGCATCACATAGAATTATTCTCAATTAAACAGGCCAAAGTACTACGACGCATATCTCTTTCAAAAGACTCCTTTCCAAATAAAACTTCCCGATACTAACAACCGTAGTATCAAGTCCTATTCACCTTTCAAGACAAGTCACAATACCTTTTAGAAATACAATTACCGCTTTCTAAATGAAGTGACTTCCTTATTTAAAACCTTAAGCAATTGGTACCTTTAAAACAATTTGCCCTTCCTTAACACAAGTTATTTCTTGATTACTTTATTAGAGAAAACCATTCTCTTAACCTTCCATAAAGCCGTTATAACCAACTTCCCATAAAGCCGTTATAACCCTTTATGGTTTAGACCAACACGTTCCTTTTATAACCAAGAGACTTCTACTTTTGAAACCAAGTGTTAAATACTTTCAAATAAATTCTCATAACTTTCAAAAATACAATTAGTCTCTTAACCTTTAGAAAACAAGTGACTCATTTTATATAAAACCTTAGGCAATTAATGCCTTAAAAACAAGTTGCCTTTTCACTAAAATCAAGTCATTTACCTTTCCATAAAGCAAATATAACCAACTCCCATAAAGTCGTTATATTCACTTTATACCTTAGCCAAATACAATTTCCTATCCAAGGGACTTATACGTTCAAAACGGAACAAGTATCACATACTTTAAAACTCTTCAAGTCCCTTAACTTTAAATAAAACTTAAGACATCCCTTATACTTTCAAGGAAGCGAGTTAATCTCCCAACTCACCCGACTTGGCCATTCAATAAACTAGTAAAGTGGTAACAAGGTGTCAGACGTCCACCGTACTACACGCGTGCAACTAGTCATGCTCAAAGATAGGAAAAGTTCTTCATAGAGTAAATCACACAACTACCTCTTAACTTCTAAGAGTAGAAGGAAACATGAAATGATACCACAAGTATATTCCATACATAGAATCATGCCAAAGGAAGGAAGAGGTTCACATACCTCGCGACGATTATCGACAAGTAGCAAAAAGCTCCAAAGTACTTCAACCTTGATAGCTAGTCCATCCTTCAAATAGGATACGCTATACTAAGTACTTCAACCTATAATGGTCACAATACGTCCATTAACCTCTTACTTCAAACGTAGAATATTCTAGGTGCTAAGTCACTAATTTCTACGGAAAATCGGACAGCACCTCCTTTGTTTTTACTTACTTTGCCACCTTTTCAAGGCCGAAAATACAATAACCAAACAGCCCCAATTGGCTCACAATTCATAGAAGATAATCCAATACAATTGAATAACTACACAGCCCCAATTGGCTCACAATTTAGAAAGTAGTCCAATACAAATGACTAACTAAACAGCCCCAATTGGCTCACAATTTAATAACCAACTAAATGCAAACTACAAGTCCAAAATTCGGCCACCTTGAGTTCAACAAAACCAATTCTTATCCAATTTCCATTTCAATCCAAATTGGTAGCATAACATGATATCAAGTCGCATTTGATTATAACAACCATAATCTTTAAGTCAATAACATGCGACGATTCCAATAACGATCAAATTATATTCCAACTAAACATGACTTACATTACACTTCGGATTTAAAGCTACAAGCAATCCATAATACTTATAAAACTTCAACACATATACTACATGCTAGTAAAATGTAAGGCTAACAACAATACATAATCTTGTAACACTTAAAGAGAACAAGATTATACCTCAACGAATCTCAATCTAACTTCCAACCAAGTCGCTCCTTAGTAGTTTAGAACCTCTCCAAGACACTTCAATCCGCTTGTTTGAGACCCTTAGAACAATACCAACAATAATCCTTCAAAACTCTAAATAAAACCTAGAAAGACCATTAGGTTTTTCGTTTGCGACTAACCCGTAAACAATCTTTTTCCAAGATTTTTCTATTGAGACTTGCTTACAATACACATAAGACCCTTGGTTTAAAGTGGGGAGCTAAATGGATCACAAACAAAAAATTTCCTTCTTTTCCCTTAGTGTAGCCGAGAGCTCACTGCCCATGTTCTTCAATTTTGTGTAATATTTTCTAAGTGTTAAGCTCCCTCTCTACTAGTAGTAATATAAGTAGCACCTTGGAGGGTTAGGATACAAACAAATGGTTGGTTTGGATGTAGTCTTGCTAAATATCAAGACAAAGGTGGGACCTTTGACTTAGTCAATATTCTCATGCTACTACTTGCAAGACTTAGCCATAGAAGACTTATGGTCAATGACCATATTGGCCATGCCATTTTCGTCCAAGGCACTCTGGGGGTGACATGTCGCCTCCCATTCACAATAATACGTTTTCCGACAATTCCATAATTCCGTTAAAATTTTTACAGTCTCAAATTTTAACACTTGCGAGTTCTTACGTACGTTCTTAAAACATGTCCTGTAACTACGGGGTGTAACATTTGTGTTCTTCAAATTGTGTGAAATTTTGGCTAAGTGTTAAGCTTGGTCTTGCTACTAGTATTATATAGTGTAATGGAGGATTAAGATCTAAACAAATGGGTGGTTTGGATGAGTTTCACATGGATCTTGCCCATGTGGCCCTTGGACTTTTAGTCAACTATGTCAAGCTAAATCATTTGCAAGACTTGGTCTTCTCACTAATGGTCAAATGACCCTTTTGGCCTTGCCTAATTCGACCAAGGCATCACTAAGGGGGGGGGGGGGTGACACGTGTCGCCCTCCCATTCGTCACAACAAAACGTTTTCCGACAATTTCATAATTCCGATAAAATTTTACAAGTCTCAAATCTTGACACTAGCGAGTTCTTACGTACGTTCTTAAAGCATGCCCTGCAAATACGGGGTGTAACAAATACAAAAACTATGTACCGGTAGATATCATAGTCCGACAACAGTTAGTTAATATATATATATAAGAAAGACGCTGAGAGATAGACATGCTCACAATCAAATACAAGTAATATCATAGTCAAAGAATAATCCACCAAGTATAGGAAATCATGTCAGGGTCCAAATGTGTGAATGAATGATGAATAAGTATGCAATACAATGACCATATGAAATATCCGTACATACATGCTCCGGGTGGAATATATCATCGTCCGATAGTCATGACCTACGAGGGATCCATGAATTCTATGTACTAGTCACTCCATACCACACAACCTAGAGTGACTCTTTCACTAAACACTTACTAGCCACTCTTTATCACACAACATAGATATGGCTACCCAATATAGTATATTATATGGATCATAAATGTTTCCTCCTCATTTATCATCGTTACGCTGATCACAAGTCATATCAATATGTCATGGAAATGAAGATGAATGCAATGACAATATCAGGTGCAACATATCAATCCCCAGTCGTTCCACACAAGGACACTTATCATAACATTATTATCATACTAACTCATTTCCTCTATTCGTGAACATGCCAAGATAAATGAGATACAACTACATCATGAATATGCGATGACATTACATACAAGTCTAGTAACCACAAAGAGGCAATAAGTCATAATCAGTCAACAATAACTAACCTATGTAATTCATCCCAAACTTCATACCCGAAGACTTACATGCTTTCTCCAACAGGATATAACTACACATACGCTTCACTAACCAAAGTCTAACCAGAAGGTAAGTCGTAACTTACCTGGATGCCAAGCAGAAGCCAGACACAATCACAAATTAGCCTTGCCCTTCCGAAGATCATGATCATACTCGAAGTCTAATATTATTGAAGTCTAAGTTAGAAAAATAAATTCACAACACCCATAACATCATACTAATCCTTGAAATCTAAAACGAATAGGAAAGAAGGGGAAAATGACTTATAGGGGTAAACAATCATTTAAAAAGTGAACTATGAAATTCCGCATGCTACGAGTTCAATATTATTATTTCCTTGCTAAAACAACTCAACATTATGCCAATTTAATCCTACAAGAAAACCCCCCAAATTTGGGTATGAACCCTAATTTCCAACATTCAATTTTATCAATAATAATGAAAGATTCAAGCTTAACAAGTAATAAATAGTGATAACTCATGATTAGATTAACATAATCCACCAATTAATTCTCACTTTCAAGCTTAACTATGAAACCAACCCTAACTAGGTTGAACTTTTCTTCCCCAATAAGATTTCTAGGTTTGTTTCCATGATTTAATCAACTTAAAGAAACTAAATAACGGTAACATGGTTAGGAAATCTTACCACAAGAAGAAATCACTTGAAAATGCTTTGAGTCGCCCTACGAGTGCTTTGGAAAAGTATTTTCGAAATGAAAGAGTGTAGGGTTTTAATGACACTTAATGTCATGACCCGAACCGACGGGCCGCGTCTGGTGCCCTACTTGGGCACCCTTATACCCACACATCACATATAACCAGCGGAAGCTTAAGAAAAACTCATATAATTAAAACAGGCAAGCCGACAAGGCTTTCACTATATACAGACGAGTTACAACATATACAACCCACATGTATCCAAATACACATTTACCGCCCACACCTGTCTACAGACCTCTAGAGTTTGATAATGAAATGTGACGGGACAAGGCCCCTCCGTACCATTGAATATACATAAGTCGGTACCAAAATGAGAAGGTCTGGAACAATGGAGCTATCTCAAAAGCTGAGCAAAGATCCTAAGCTCGAGGATCATCAAACTGAGTACCTATACCTGCGGGCATGAACGTAGCCTCCCAATGGGGGTCAGTACAACAAGTTACCAAGTATGTAAACATAAAGTACAGTAAATAAGATCATAACTGGCCAAAAGATGATAGAGACAAGTATGAAAATCAAATACCAGATCCAACCGTGCCATATAAAATAGAGCCAACTATACATTTTAAAAGTGAAAGAGTCATATCAAAATCATAGATGTCTGTCCATATAATCAAATACTGTCATAGATATCTATACCCGCATCATGGATACATGTCCATGAAATCATCGTATCTATTTACATATAACGTATCCCGGCCCATTCAGGGACTCGGCCCATATAACCATCATGTCTATATACATATAACGTGTCCCGATCCATCATGAGATTCGGTGGAGTCATCATCATCTTATATATACATATAACGTGTCCCGACCCATCATGGGTTTCGATATGAAATGGGATAATAACACTTGCATGAATAGCTATCATGAGCAACCTTGTGCAATTTAACTCATCTTTTGACTCTCAAAGGAATAAAACAAAGGTACTAACATATCATGTACCAATCATTAAAATGAACTCTCATTTTAGAAAAACCAAGATACAACATATCATGTACCAATCATTAAAATGAACTCTCATTTTAGAAAAACCAACGTACCAACATATCATGTACCAATTATTAAAATGAACTCTCATTTTAGAAAAAATCAAGGTACCAACATATCATGTACCAATCATTAAAATGAACTCTCATTTTAGAAAAACCAAGACACCAACATATAATGTACCAACATATAATGTACCAATCATTAAAATGAACTCTCATTTTAGAAAAACTAAGGTACCAACATATCATGTACTAATCATTAAAATGAACTCTCATTTTAGAAAAACTAAAGTACCAACATATCATATACCATTAAGGATTAAGATCCAATAAAACTATGTACGTCCGTCGTACACTCACTTTATAAAACTCAACTTTTATTTTAGGAAAACCAAAGTACTATCATATCATTAAGGATTAGGATCCAATAGAACTATGTACGTTCGCCGTACACTCACTTCATATAAACATGCCAAAAGAAGAAAGAATAGTTCACATACCGCTTGTCGTCTGTGCCAACTCGATAATCTAAATTCGTCTTGCCCATCTGGCTAATATTATGGAAACATCTGAATGGCGATAACAGATACGAATTTGCCTAAGTAATTTTTATATGGACCGTGAGTAATTTATCTTTTGTTATAAATATCTTATCAAATCAATTGTGAACTAGCAAATGTAAAATAAATTGGTTATATCTTAGTTTCTATGCAGATGACGTTCTAATCATTTTAATATAATAATCATTTGTCGAAACCTTTTTCACTTAACGCTGTAATGGCTTGTTTTAACACGTCTACTAATACATACATACTTATTTATTAAACCAGTTTCAGCACTTAATACTTAACAATTCCTTTAAATAAGCAGAGTCAACTTGGCTCCCATGCTTACTAAAAACTCTTATCAACATCTGTCTCATATGCCTTAATAAGGACTTAGGAACAATTTAGACATGTTTTTAGCATAGAATCAATAACATGAATATTCTTTAACCTCTAAGAGTAGAGTAAACTATGGAGCAATACCACAGTTATAGTTCACACGTAGAACATGTGAAAAGAATGAAGGGATAGTTTCACATACCTTATCGGCTATACCAACACGATAAGTAGAATATGCATCTAGTAGTACTTCAACCTATAATAACGATAACACATCTATCAACTTCATGCTTACTAGTGTAGGTCATATACTAAGTAATGGTTCTCTTTTCATATAAAAATTTGGGCAGCACTTCCCCTAATTATACATACATTTCCACCTTACAATTAAGTCCAATAACATCAATAACCAAGCACCACTTAAGGGCACAACCAAAACAACAACTAAGGTGAATTTCACACCTACTTCATATGTGAATTCAGCCTCTTAATCCATATAAAAACAGTCCACTAAAACAGTCCATACTTCAACAACAACGAGGGTGAAATGTGAAGCTTTTCTACACCTTTCTACACCCTTATTCCTTTAGGACTTACATTAGTAATTACCACATTTAAACATGCATAATGATAACTGAATTTTCAGCATTATAACGCCACAAAACAGCCCCTAAAACTGCACAACAATATCCAACATTTTCATGATAGTCTCGGCCAACAACCGCAATACCAAAGCCATTTTTATAATTCCTTATAATACAATTCATAGTCCAACACTTTTATATAAACCATTTCATCTTTCAATAACAAGATTTCCTTCAATCTAACATGCACTTAGTGACGATGATAACAATAACAACCAACAAATCCAATATGAGTAAAACTGTCCATTAAATCGGCTAACATGCCAAATGTCACATGCACATCTTATTCTTCATTTTTATTAACACAAGTTCATTCCTTAACTATAATATCATTTAACGTCCAATAATCTTTAAGAGGAAGAAAAAATCTTACCTTCACTTTAGCCAAAACTGTCCCCAAGTTCTCGGCACACTACTTCACTGTAGCACCACTTCTCCACGTTACAATAACACACATGTATCCTTCACAAGCTTGTATCCATCTTGCTTTCATGTTTCACTTCCAAAAGGTTCATCAACAAGCTTAGGGTTTCAAGACAATTTTTTCAAGCTAAAACCGTGCCTGTTGAGTGTATTTTGGTACACTCTTTTGAGTCATTTTTAGTTACTATTTTACTATTTTAGTTTGTATTTAATATAGTATTAGGGTTGTTTTTCTTTCTTTTGAATCACAACGGTTCCAAAGGAGGAAATATATAATTGAGGATGAAATGAGCTCAATGAAGATGAAATTTGCACAAGCACAACCCAAGGAATGAAGCCTAAAATATCCCAAGAAGAATAAAAGAAATCAGGTGAAATTCGGACGAAAACAGTCGGCGGTCGCGCAAGACAAGGGAAGGGCATACTGATGAGCCATAGTGAAGGAATTAGGGCCACGACGTGAAAATTCCAAAGAGCAAGAACAATATTCACCGTGCCAAGAGCCGCGGCGCCTGGACGAAGGGCCGTGGTGCCGCAGAAGCAGAGTGCTCCAGTGATTTTTGCCGATTAAGGGTCGCGGCTCCGACGCGCATAATTTCCAGATTTGAGTCGAATTTGGCCAAGGGTAAAAGGGTCCAGAGCAAGGTTTTTCTCAGATATAAATACCCTAAACTATGTCATACTTTACATTATACTTTGGAGAGGAGAACGACGGTTACAAGCTACACAATTGAAGACTTTTGTTCAAGTTCTTTCTCTTTTCTTTACTTTAATTCAGTTTATGTTAGATTATAATCTAGTTCTTAGCATGACAATGTTTATGAGCTAATTACTTTATTAGGGTTTTCCGTCGAATCACTTGAAACGCTTTCATATAGTTAATGCATTATTGATGATTTCTTCTTCAGGCATATTAAGATCTATTCAATAATTATTTTGATTGCTTGATAATTAACTGATCACTAATTGTCATCACATATATGATTTCGAATCAAATTTCTGAAAGGTGAGATTTGAATATGCCGTAGTTGAATATACATAGGTTAAATTCGTGGACGAAAGTACCTCGATACCTGTGTAGTGTTTATGGTTATTGTTCTTAATCCTCATGTGTGGTAAAATCTATCATAGAAATATAGAAGGTTTCTGCACATGATTGAGCTCTTGTATGTCCTAATCGGAATATAATGATAGATTAGTTAACCTGCTATCTTAATACGAAGAAGAATCATTAGCATTACATTAACGCGTGAAAGAGTGGATAGTTGAGGAGATTGGAAGCCCTATCTCCATCATAACTGTTTTAAATCCCAAAGTATTTTCATCATTAGTTTAATTTCTGCACTTTATTTTAATTCGTAGTTATAATTGTCAAACAAAATAACGTCAACCAAATAGATACCATAGAATAGATAATCGGTACTTGATAATCAGTCTCTGTGGACGATTTTCGGTCTTACAGACTATATTACTTGAAGTGATACATACACTTGCGTAAACACGTAGAAATAGCTCAACAAGTTTTTGACGCCGTTGCCGGGGACTGACGTACTTTCAATATAAATTTATCTATTCTTATTTCTAATTTGGTTTTTATTTTTAGTTTTTTAGTTTTTTTAGTTTTTTTTGTTTTAGTGTTGTTTGTCGTGATCTGTTTGCTGTTTTTGATTATTCTCAGGAACTTAGCTTATGCGAAGTAGGAGAGGAGCAGACACTCCTATCCCTCTGAATCCTGAGATTGAAAGATTGTGCAGACAGAACAGAAAAGAGAATAGAGCAGCTGATTCCTTAGCAATGGGAGATCAGCGAAACAACAATGAGGGGAATGATGAGTTACCAGCTTTGATGAGACAAGTCCCGTATCCTGCAGAAATGAGCTTAGGGACTATGTGTTGCCTACTATAATCGGGGTGCAGACTTGCATCAGGCTTTCAGCTGTTGAAGCCAATAATTTTGAAATCAAACCAGCGATCTTGCACATGGTCCAAGGTTCAGTCCAATTTGGGGGATTACCGACTGAAGATCCCCACTTGCATCTTGCTAATTTCCTGGAGCTATGTGCAACATTTAAATACAATGGTGTTACTGATGATGCAATTCGGTTGAGGCTCTTTCCATTCTCACTCAGGGAGAGAGCAAAGTGCTGGTTGAATTTATTACAGGCGAACTCCAACACTACATGGCAAGACTTAGCCCAGAAGTTCTCTGTAAAGTTCTTCCCTCCATCCAAAGCAGCAAAGCTCAGAGGAGAGCTTAAAATTATACTATCAGATGGATGGAGAGTCGCTCTACGATGTATGAGAGCGTTTCAAAGATCTGCAGAGAAGGTGTCCTCATCATGGGATTGAGAAGTAGATGTTAGTCCACATATTCTATAATGGTCTGTGTGGTACAACTCGTACCATTATTGATGCTGAAGCAGGAGGAACGTTTATGAAAAAGAGTGCCAATGAGGCACATGATTTTCTAGAAGACATGGCCACAAACAACCATCAGGGGACCGATGAGAGAGCAGTGAATGGTAGGAAAGTAGCTGGGATTCATGAGCTAGATGCTATCACTGCATTGACTGCGCAGGTGACCACTTTGACAAAGCAAATACAACAGAATACCATGTCCGTCAAAGCTGTCCAGACACCTGTGAGTTGTGAAATTTGTGGGGGTCCCCATACTTTTGATAGGTGTATAGCTGTGGACCCAAATAATGTTCCAATGGAGCAGGTTCAAGTAGATGGGAATTTTAAGAGGCCCTACAACAATGCATTCTCCAACACATATAATCCAGGGTGGAGAAATCACCTAAATTTTTCATGGAAGAATGACCAGGGGCAGTAACCACAGTTTCAAGCCTCATCTTCACAAAGTAGCCCAACCAAAGACTACATGAGAAACTAGATAACTTGGAAGCAGCACTGTTAGACATGACCAAAACCCAGAACCAATTCATGGCAGAGACCCAATCCTCACTTTTGACCCTGACCAACTCCCAGAATCAGTTCATAATGGAAACAATATCATCGATTAAAAATTTGGAAGTTCAAATGAGACAGTTGACGAACACACTAAACAAAAGAGAGTAAGGTAATCTCCCCAGTAATACAGTGATGAACCTAAGGGAGCAATTCCAGACAGTTAGCTTGAGAAGTGGGAAACAGTTAGAGCAGGTGGGATCTCAACCAGTGAGGGAGAAGGAGAATGAGGTAGAGAAGACAGCTGAGGAAGAAAATGAGGGGGTTACTGATGACCGTCCTATTTTAGAGAAGGCTCCGCCCGCAGTTAGGAGGGAATACACAGACAAAATCCCTTACTCTCAAAGACTGTAGAAGAAGTCCTTAGATAAGCAGTTTTCAAAAAATTTGGAGGTATTTAAAAAACTGCACATTAACCTTCCCTTCATTGAAGCATTGGAATAAATGCCAGCATATGTAAAGTTTATGAAAGACATACTATTTAAAAAGAGAAAGCTGGCAGACTATGAGACAGTGGTTCTCACTGAAGAATGCAGTGCTATTTTGCAGAAGAAGCTCCCACCAAAGTTGAGAGATCCGGGGAGTTTCACCTTACCTTGCACTATAGGGAAAGTGACATGTAAAAGGGCTTTGTGTGATTTAGGGGCTAGTATCAACTTTATGCCTCTCTCCGTATTCAAAAGACGGGTTGGGAGAAGCAAAGCTGACCACAGTCAACTTGCAGCTAGCTGATCGCTCAGTCGTGCATCCCAAATGTATAATTGAAGATGTGTTAGTAAAAGTGGGCAAATTCATTTTCCCTATTGATTTCCTCATTCTTGACATAGAAGAAGATGCAAATATGCCCATTATCCTTGGGAGACCATTTCTAGCGACAGGGAGAACTCTTATTGATATTGAAAAGGGAGAATTGAAGCTCCGAATCCAAGATGAAGAGATGACATTCACTATTTTCAAACCTTCAACTGATCCACAACTAAATGATAAATGCTTTGCTGTTAGTGTAGTTGATAAGAAGACTCCTCATGAAATTTCCAAGGGTACTGATTCCCTTGATGGTAAGAATTTTGGACTTGGGAATGATGTTGTGAACGATGAAAAAGGAATAAAGTCCACTGAACTCAACCCTGTGAAAAAGAAGAGGAGAACAAAGAGAATGGTGTTGAAATGGATATGTGGAGATGATAATCTACCCCCTTGAGTGAACATGTATTTACGTCCGGCTAAAAGACGTTAAAGACAGCGCTACTTGGGAGGCAACCCAATGTTTTAATTATGTTATTTCAATTTTCATTTTAGTTTGTTTTAATTTTGTCTTGAACAGTCTCACGATCTGGTATGTTTAGTGTTTGTGGATGACAGATAAAGAGCATGGACTAACTCCGAGGAGAAAAAGGCGAAAAATGCTGAAAACTCGAATAATTGAAACTTCGGGGAATTAGAGTCGTGGCGCATGTTGAGAGAGCCGCGGCGCAAGAGAGGCAATAGCCTCAGTGAATTCTGCCAGGCAATTATGGCCGCGACGCACGTTCCAAGTGTCGCCGCTCCTCCTTCAACTTTGTGCACAATGATTTTTCCATCAACCCAGACCTCCGTTGTGTTGTGTCTATAAGTGTCCATTTATTTTTGGTCTTTAAACATTGGGGACAATGTGTCAATCAAGTTTGGGGGATCCTACTTTGTTTTGTGTTTTGTTTTGAGTCTATTTGTTTTCTTTTTGTTTGTTTTATGTGTTCGTGAGTCATAATTTTTTTATGGATCAAGCATGATGTACTTGCTAAAGACATTGAGTGAATAAAGTGGGATAATGTAATGAAATTGAATGCAAAAATCTGTGTGCTTAAGTTAGATATGCCAAAGATTCATGACATCTAATTATTTGAGGTATTTGTGCTTAGCCTATGTGTTGTCAATTATGGAAAGAAAAGTTGAAAAATGTCTAGAAAACTTGTTTTCTTGTTATTTGAGGTGCAATAGTTAATATATACATGTTTAGAGAGATGATTCAGACATTCATTGATAGCCCTTCTGACCGTTCACTACCTATCCTGACATAAATTGTACCCTTAGTCAGCTCCATTGAGCATGAAATAAGATCTTTATTTGACACCCTATGATTCCCATTTTTTTTGCCATAAGTAATTATTGAAACGTAGTGGGATGAAAAATGTTGAAAAAGAAACAAGAAGAGAGTGAAAATTTGATGCACCCAATGAAAAATATGCAAAAAAGAGTAAGTTTTGGGGTGCTTGTTAATTATAATACATCACATTCTCTCAAAAGAAAAAGAGGGGAGAAAAATGGGTATGTGATTGAAAAGAAAGTAAAAAAGAAGGACAAAGAGTTGAATGAAAAATGCTTATGGTACATAATTTGAGCCTAAATGCCCACTTTTACCTGCCCCTACCTAAGCCTACATTACAACCCTTGAAAGTTCTGAAGATCCTTAATGTCTATATCTATGATTAGTGGAGAATATCAAGTAAACGGATCTATAGCATTTTGGAAAAGATGGAATGAAATTGATATGCATAGGTTAGGTGTTTATGTTTCCATTAATTATAATCTAAGTGAATCTGCGAAATATATAACTTGAAATTCTAGATTGCTATATATTCATGCTATATGTTTTAACATATTATCCCATTATTCATCCATGATGTTGAAGAAGCATTGCTACAACTACTTGATCCAGTTCATAGAGTCATTGTTTTTGTTTTTTTGTTTAGTGCTTTACTCGAGGGCGAGTAAAGTGTAAGTTTGGGGGTGTTTGTTGAGTGTATTTTGGTACACTTTTTTGAGTCATTTTTAGTTAGTATTTTACTCTTTTCGTTTGTGTTTAGTATAGTATTAGAGTTATTTTTTTTCTTTTGAGTCACAGCGGTTTCAAAGGAGGAAATACAGAATTGAGGATGAAATGAGCTCAATGAAGATGAAATTTGCACAAGAACAGCCCAAGGAATGAAGCCTAAAATGTCCCAAGAAGAATAGAAGAAATCAGGTGAAATTCGGACGAAAACAGGTCAAGGGCCGCGGCGCAAGGCAAGGAAGGGTCGCGGCGCTGATGAGTTGCGACTGAAGGAATTAGGGCCGCAGCGTGAAAATTCCAGAGAGCAAGAAAAATATTCACCGTGTCAAGAGCCGCGGCCGCGCCTGGACGAAGGGCCGCGGTGCCGCAGAAGCAGAATACTCTAGTGATTTTTGCCGATTAAGGACCGCGATGCCTGGACTAAGGGCCGCAACTCCGACGCGCATAATTTCCAGATTTGAGTCGAATTTGGCCAAGGGTAAAAGGGTCCCGAGCAAGGTTTTTCTCAGATATAAATACCCTAAACCCTGTCATACTTTACATCATACTTTGGAGAGGAGAACGACAGCTACAAGCTACACAATTGAAGACTTTTGTTCAAGTTCTTTCTCTTTTCTTTACTTTAATTCAGTTTATGTTGGATTGTAATTTAGTTCTTAGCATGACAATGTTTATGAGCTAATTACTTTATTAGGGTTTTCCATCGAATCGCTTGAAACTCTTTCATATAGTTAATGCATTATTGGTGATTTCTTCTTCAGGCATATTAAGATCTATTCAATAATTGTTTTGATTGCTTGATAATTAACTGATCACTAATTGTCATCACATATATGATTTCGAATCAAAATTCTGAAAGGTGAGATTTGAATATGTTGTAGTTGAATATACATAGGTTAAAATCGTGGACAAAAGTACCCCGATACCTGTGTAGTGTTTAGGGTTATTGTTCTTAATCCTCATGTGTGGTAAAATCTATCATAGTAATATAGAAGGTTTCTGCACATGATTGAGCTCTTGTATGTCCTAACCGGAATATAATGACAGATTAGTTAACCTGCTATCTTAATACGAAGAAGAATCATTAGCATTGCATTAACGCGTGAAAGAGTGGATAGTTGATGAGATTGGAAGCTCTGTCTCCATATCATAACTGTTTTAAATCCCAAAGTATTTTCAACATTAGTTTAATTTCTGCACTTTATTTTAATTCGTAGTTATAATTGTCAAACAAAATAACGTTAACCAAATAGATACCATATAATAGATAATAAGTACTTGATAACCAGTCTCTGTGGACGATATTCGGTCTTACAGACTATATTACTTGAAGCGATACGTACACTTGCGTAAGCACATAGAAATAGCACAACAAAGACCCACTGATTTGCTGGCTTAGAACTTAGTTAAGGTGCTTAATCTTGAAAAATAAGTAACTCTTGTTCTTCATGGCTATGGATTTCGAATCTCAAGGGAGAAGGAAGAGAGAAGAACTTGAAAGATGAAGATATTTATGATACACAAAGTCTTGCAAGACTTGTATAGAATTGGTGTATGTAGCACAAGTGGATGGGGGACCCATGAACCCCACTTGTCCACTTGTCTCTCCCTTTACAAGAATATCTCCCACACTTAACCAAGTATTGCAATGTATAACAATATAATTAGAGTTTTGCTACAAAAGTGGGGAGGGACACATGTCACCCTCTTATTAGCCCATAATTCTCTTCACAAAAAAAATAATTCCATACTTAGCCCAAAATTCTTAATATTTCGATGGGCCCACAAAATTGTGAAATTTTCGGTGGACCCCATATTATCAATGCCAAGACTTCATAATACCATACTAAGTTCACTAATCCATTGGAAATAATTTAACTACTAGTTAATAAATTTTCGTCGTCACATTTGTAGTATCCAAAATTTTCCCATATAAGAAAATATATATATACTTTCCTTCCAACATTCAAATCTTATTTCCTTAATTACGTTCTCAATCTATTGCCCTGGAATTTCGGGGTGTAACATTCTTCCCCCCTTAGAAACATTCGTCCTCGAATGTTCATAATAGGTCTCAAACTATAAACATTTCGGCATAGTCTCATTTAACTATACCTATCAACCTATACTTAGCAACACAAGATGCCACACAGGGCCACAATATAACAGATTCACCAAACAATATAGCCAAGTAAGGAATCGAATTACATGTATAACCATAATTTCATTCACCTTTATCGTTCTTGTCGTAATCCTTCCTTCTACTCGTCATTAAACGAAGGAAAAACATTCCTGCCTTAATACTTGATCATACCATTCCATTCCTACTTATTCATTGTTTTCACATTTCTTACAGCCATTATTCAACTGTTCCATAGTTCCCGTCCTCAATTACCCCCATAACACTATTGTTATCCATATGTTATGTAGAATTATAATATGTTGCACCACGTAGCCGAAGCTGAGGACCTTACCAGTACAATCTCTATAGCATACCTGAGCTTACATTATCTCTCCCCGTATACGGGTAAGATAACTTCTCATAATATCAAAATCATGTTGTCTTAAAACATAACAAACCTATTTACTCCATACGAATATTATTCGTGCATATCACTTAAGCATACAACATAGCTTAATCTAACAACATGGTATGCCATTAAGTCAATTGAACATGATCTTTTAAGAGTCTATCACAATCTCAGACAACTCATTACCTCCTGAATATTCCAAATTAGCACATATATAAAGCCTTAATGTCGATTCATTACACGGTTTCATACCTTCCAAGCAATTATTAAAGCTTAATCAACTCATGATAACCCACAATCACTTCAGGCAACACACACATGACCCTAATAAATATGTTCGTATAGACACACGTCATCATCATACTAACTATACAACAATTTTACCAACCTGTATACAAGGTCCATATATTCCTCTTCTGGGTCGCTGTCAATTTCTTTGGAGGCATAGCTGCAACACAATAATACGTTAGAGGGAGATTGTCCTACTAACATAGCTCTATCGCACGACCTTAGAGTAAGAAGAATAGAAACCAATCCTAAATGTACTGTAGCCTTCTATTTATGGGTGTGGTGCACAACACACCGATAACCAAGACTCTACTGCACACGGTCTGTAGACATTCCGAGGACTAACTGCTCTGATATCACTTTTGTCACGACCCGTACCGACGAGCCGCGACTGGTGCCCTACCTGGGCACCCTTATACCCACACATCACATATAACCATCGGAAGCTTAAGAAAAACTCATATAATAAAAACAGGCAAGCCGACAAGGCTGCCACTATATACAGAATTTTCCAAAACGAGTTACAATATATACAACCCACATGTATCCAAATACACATTTACCACCCATACCTGTCTACAGACCTCTAAGAGTTTGATAATGAAATATGATGGGACAAGACCCCACCGTACCCCTGAATATACATAAGTTGGTACCAAAATGACAAGCTCTGGAACAATGGAGTTATCCCAAAAGCTGAGCAAAGATCCTAAGCTCGAGGATCATCAAAATGAGTATCTATACCTGCGGCATGAACGCAGCCCCCCGAAGGGGGTCAGTATAACAAGGTACCAAATATGTAAACATAAAGTACAGTAAATAATATCATAACTTGCCAAAAGATGACAGGGACAAGTATGAAAATCAAATATCAGATCCAACCCTGCCATATAAAATAGAGCCAAATGTACATTTTAAAAGTGAGAGAGTCATATCAAAATCATAGATGTATGTCCATATAATCATATACTGTCATATGTATCTATACCCGCATCATGGATACATGTCCATGGAATCATCGTATCTATTTACATATAAAGTATCCCGACCCATTCGGGGACTCGACCCATATAACTATCATGTCTATATACATATAACGTGTCCCGGTCCATCATAGGACTAGGTGGAGTGATTATCATCTTATATATAAATATAACATGTCCCGACCCATCATGGGATTCGGTGTGAAATGGGATAATAACACTTGTATGAATAACTATTATGAGCAACCTTGTGCAATTTAACTCATCTTTTGACTCTCAAAGGAATAAAACCAAGGTACCAACATATCATGTACCAATCATTAAAATGAACTCTCATTTTTGAAAAACCAAGGTACCAACATATCATGTACCAATCATTAAAATGAACTTTCATTTTAGAAAAACCAAGGTATCAACATATCATGTATCAATCATTAAAATGAACTCTCATTTTAGAAAAACCAAGGTACCAACATATCATGTATCAATCATTAAAATGAACTCTTATTTTAGAAAAACCAAGGTACCAACATATCATGTACCATTAAGGATTAAGATCTAATAAAATTATGTACGTCCGCCGTACACTCACTTTATAAAACTCAAATTTCATTTTAGGAAAACCAAAGTACTATCGTATAATTAAGGATTAGAATCCAATAGAACTATGTACGTCCTCCGTACACTCACTTCATATAAAAATGCCAAAAGAAGAAAGGATAGTTCACATACCGCTTGTCGTCTGTGCCAACTCGATAATCTAAATTCATCTCGCCCCTCTGGCTAACATTATGGAAACATCTGAATGGCGATAACAGATCCGAATTTGCCTAATTAATTCTTATATGGGTCGTGAATAATTTATCTTTTGTTATAAAGATCTTATCTAATCAGTTGTGAACTAGCAAATGTAAAATAAATTGGTTATATCTTAGTTTCTATACAGATGGCGTTCTAATCATTTTAATATAATAATCGTTTGTCGATACCTTTTTCACTTAACGCAGTAATGGCTTGTTTTTAACACGTCTACTAATAACATACTTACTTATTTATTAAATCAGTTTCAGCACTTAATACTTAACAATTCCTTTAAATAAACAGACTCAACTCGGCTCTCATGCTTACTAAAAACTCTTATCAACATCTGTCTCATATGCCTTAATAAGGACTTAGGAACAATTTAGACATGTTTTAGTATATAATCAATAACATGAATATTCCTTAACCTCTAAGAGTAGAGTAAACTATGGAGTAATACCACAGTTATAGTTCACACGTAGAACATGTCAAAAGAAAGAAGAGATAGTTTCACATACCTTATCGGCTATAGCAACATGATAAGTAGAATACGTCTCAAGTAGTACTTCAACCTATAATAATGATAACACATCTATCAACTTAATGCTTACAAGTGTAGGTCATATACCAAGTAATGGTTCTCTTTTCATATAAAAATTTGGACAGCACTTCCCCTAATTATACATACATTTCCACCTTACAATTAAGTACAATAACATCAATAACCAAGCACCACTTAAGGGCACAACCAAAACAACAACCAAGGTGAATTTCACGCCTACTTCACATGTTAATCCGGCCTCTTAATCCATATAAAAACAGTCCACTAAAACAGTCCATACTTCAACAACAACGAGGGTGAAATGTGAAGCTTTTCTACACCTTTCTACACCCTTATTCCTTTAGGACTTACATTAGTAATTACCACATTTAAACATGCATAATGATAACTGAATTTTCAGCATTGTAACGCCACAAAACAGCCCCTAAAACTGCGCAACAATATCCAACAGTTTCATGATAGTCTCGGCCAACAACCGCAATACCAAAGCCCCTTTTATAATTCCTTATAATCCAATTCATATTCCAACACTTTTATATAAACCATTTCATCTTTCAATAACAAGATTTCCTTCAATCTAACATGCACTTAGTGACGATGATAACAAAAACAACCAACGAATCCAATATGAACAAAACAGTCCATTAAATTGGCTAACATGCCAAATGTCACATGCACTTCTTATTCTCCATTTTTCTTAATACAAGTTCATCCCTTAACTATAACATCATTTAACTTCAAATAATCTTTAGGAGGAAGAAGAAATCTTACCTTTACTTTAGCCAAAACTGTGCCCAAGTTCTCGACGCACACTACTTCACTTTAGCACCACTTCTTCACGTTACAATAACACATATGTATCCATCTTGCTTTCATGTTTCACTTCCAAAAAGTTCATCAACAAGCTTAGGGTTTCAAGACAATTTGTTCAAGCTAAAACTGTGACCCACTGATTTGCAAGGTTAACTTGGCTTAGAACTTAGTTAAGGTGCTTAATCTTAGAAAATAAGTAACTCTTGTTCTTCATGGCTATGGATTTCGAATCTCAAGGGAGAAGGAAGACAGAAGAGCTTGAAAGATGAAGATATTTATGATACACAAAGTCTTGCAAGACTTGTATAGAATTGGTGTATATAGCACAAGTGGAGGGGGGACCCATGAACCCCACTTGTCCACTTGTCTCTCCCTTTACCAGAATATCTCCCACACTTAGCCAAGTCTTGCAATGTATAACAATATAATTAGAGCTTTGCTACACAAGCGGGGAGGGACACATGTCACCCTCTTATTCACCCATTATTCTCTTCACAAAAAAAAATCCATACTTAGCCCAAAATTCTTAATATTTCGATGGGCCCATAAAATTGTGAAATTTTCGGTGGACCTCATATTATCAATGCCTAGACTTCATAATACCATACTAAGTCCATAAATCCATTAGAAAGAATTTAACTACTAGTTAATAAATTTTTGTCGTCACATTTGTAGTATCCAGATTTTTTCCATATAAAAAAATGTAAATATATTTTCCTTCCAACATTCAAATCTTATTTCCTTAATTACGTTCTCAATCTATTGCCCTGGAATTTCGGGGTGTAACACTCAAAATGAATTTGGAAGTCACGTCGTCCGCCATGATCGGACAGCGTCATGACAAAGTATGCATTACGTCCCCAAGCCAAAAATCCAAAATGCTCGTTTCAATGGACTCTTTCTATTGGAGCGCTCTTAGGCCCACCCCAACGAGTACTCCAGAAACCAAAAATTTCCTAACTTAAGCAATTTCAACCCAAAATTCGATAATCACATGGGACCTCCCCAACACAAACTAGATATGTACACCCATGTAAAAATACTCTACGGACTCACTCATGATCTTAGAATTTCTATCGGAGTTCTAATTCTACTAGTCAACCCTTAACAGGCTAAACTAGTTTTTCAATTAATAGCCAAAAATGCTCCCGAGGGTCTCGAGAATTGAACCAACTATACCACTAAGCCATAAACGACCCTCCGGACTTCGAAGAATTGACGAAATTTCAAAAAATGTCTGTTCACATAAAAGTCAACTATTGGTCAATGCATTCATACTTTAAGGTTCTAATTTTTTAACTTCTACTAGAATCATTCGACAACTTCAGAATTCGAGCTAATGGGGTTAAAATTGTCAAAGTACAAGTAATAACGGAACTTGACATTACATCAGATACCAATTAAAAAATCAGTCATCCTCGAGCGATAAGAAAAAAGGAAAGGGGAGAAAAGTACATGAGCCAACAAATAACTGAGGATATTTGGCATGCATATCAGACGATGTCTCCCAAGTAGCCTCCTCAACAAGACGATCCTGCCATTGAACTTTCACGAAAGCTATCTCCTTAGTGCGCAACTTTCTAACATGCCTATCTAAGATCGATATAGGCTCTTCTTCATAGGACATATTCTTATCAAGCAACATTGAATCACAATGAATGATATAAGACCCATATGAATGATACTTCATCAACATAGAAATGTGGAAAACCGGATGAACACCTGACAATACTGGTGGCAAAGCTAACTCATAAGCAACAGAACCAACACGGTAGAGAATCTTAAATAGACCAATGTATCTCAGACTTAACTTACCCCTCTTTACAGAAACCATCACACCCTTTATGGGTGATATCTTCAGAAGAACCTTCTCACCCTCCATAAACTCTAAGTATCAGACCCTCTGACCCACACACATTTTCTGTCGACTCTGAGCTGCCAGAAGCTTTTCCTGAATAAGTTTCACCTTGATAAATACTCTTTCAACAAATATGTATCCCACGGTCGAACCTCAAAAACATCAAACCATCCAATAGGGGAGCAACACCTCCTACCATATAAAGCTTTAAACGGTGCTATATCAATACTGGAATGGTAGCTATTATTGTACGCGAACTCAACCAATGGTAAGAACTAGTCCCAATGACCACCAAAGTTAATGACATATGTTCTCAACATATTATCGAGCACCTGAATAGTCCTCTCAGATTGTCTGTCAGTCTAGGGATGAAAAGTGATACTAAGATCCAACTGAGTACCCAACTCTGCCTGTAATATCCGCCAGAAATAGGAAGTAAACTGAGGACCTCAATCAGAGATGATAGAAATGGGAACCGAGTGCAATCACATAATCTCGTAAATGTAGATCCTGACTAACTTCTCTGAATTTTAAGTAACCTAAACCAGAATGAAGTGTGATATCTTAGTCAACCTATCCATAATGACCCAAACTGAATTAAATTGTTTTGGAGTTTGCCAAATAATTTTGGAGCGATGAAATTACTAGAAATTTCTCTCTATTTTCTGCTTCACCAGCTCTTAAGTACATCTATTGGCATGAGATCAAAAGACTTCCAGTTTTGGACAAATTCCTTTTCTTAGGAACACATACAAGATTTGTTACTACAAAAAGGATAATGGTAACCTACCATTAACTACTTCATTTATGAATTTCATAGTAATAGAAATACATGTCCTACTAAGACATAATTTGGAACTTGCTATCCTCTTGCCTAGCAGGCAAACCCAAGATCTTCGAAAGACCTACAATAAAATCCACGACAATCCTCTCCCACTTCCACTCGAGAATGGACATCATCTAAATCACACTACCGAGTCTTTGATGCTCATAATTAACATGCTGACAATTTCCACATCGGACCACAAAATCTGCAATCTCTCTCTTCATTCGACCCCACCAGTAATGCTGTCTCAAATTATGAAACATCTTGGTAGCACCTGAATAAATGGAATAAGGAAAGCTATAGGCCTCCTCCAATATCATATCAATAAAATCACCAATATGAGGAACGCATAACCGTCCCTTGATCCTTACTATCAAGCACGACCTCCTTGGCCTCACCACAAAATACCTTGTCATGAATTCTTGCCTCAACATATGTTGTTGAGCCCTAATCCCCTCCAAGAGATACGACCTCACCTCAACACATGCTAAAACTCAGCTCGGATGTGAAATATCCAACCGTACAAAACTATTAGCTAGATTTTGAACCTCAATGGCTAAGGGATGCTCAAAAGCAACCAATCGATCTAGACTACCCATACTCACCGCCTTGTGATTCAAGGAATCAACCACCACATTTGCCTTACTCAGATGGTAAAATATGGTTATATCATAATCCATCAGAAGCTCCATCCATCTAAGTTGCCTAAAATTTAGATCTCTTTGAGTGAATACATACTATAGGCTATGATGATCGGTAAACACCTCATAGTAGACCCCATAAATATAGTTTCTTCAAATCTTGAAGGAGTAAACCACTTCTAACAACTCCAAATCATCTGTAGGTTACTTCTTCTCATAAATCTTAAACTATCTAGAAGAATAGGCAATGACCTTGCCCTTCTGCATCAACACAGCGCCCAAACCAATACGGGATGCATTACAATAAATGGAGAAATCCTAACCCTTAACGGGTAATGTCATGATCGGAGTCGTTGTCAATAACGTCTTGAGCTTTTGTAAGCTCTCCTCACAAGCATCAGACCACTAAAAAGGAACCTCCTTCTAAGTTAATCTAGTCATATGAGATGCAATAGAAGCAAATCCTTTCACGAAGCAGGGATAATAATTGGCCAATCCCACAAATCTACAAATCTCAGTCATAGGAGTGTGCCTCGACCAATCCCTAACAATCTCAATCTTTTTGGAATCAACCATAATCCCCTCATTTGTCACCACGTGGCCGAAAAATGCCATAGAATTAAGCCAAAACTCACATTTTGAAAACTTGACATAACGCTCCTTCTCTCTCAAGAACCCAAGGACAATCCTCAAGTACTGTTCATGCTCTTCTTTGCTCTTCGAATATACCAATATATCATCGATGAAAATAATAACGAAGGAATCTAAGTATGGCTTGAAAAAACCATTCATCAAAATCATAAAAGTTGTCAGGGTATTTCTAAGCCTAAAAGACATCACAAGGAACTCATAGTGACCATAACGAGTCCTAAAGGTTGTCTTTGGAATATCTGTGACCCGAATCTTCAACTGGTGATAGCCTGACCTCAAGTTAATCTTTGAAAATATCGAAGCACCCTGAAGCTGGTCGAACAAGTCATCGATTTTGAGAAATATGGTACTTGTTACTAATGGTGACCTTGTTCAACTAACGATAGTCTATGCACATCTTCATCGTAACATCTTTTTTCTTTATAAATAATTATGGAGCACCCTAAGGGGAGGCATTCGATCTAATGAACCCCTTATTCAGAGGGTCCTGCAACTACTCCTTCAATTCCATCAACTAAATCGGAACCATCCTATATGGTGCAATATAAATAGGGAGAGTGCCCAACTCTAAAATATTGCAAAAATTAATATCATGATTGGGTGTCATACCTAGAAAATCGGCTGAAAACACCTCCGCAAACTCACAAACAATAGGTACATACTCAAGGGATGGGGAATCAACACTGGTATCATGAACATGAGCAAAATAATCCAAACACCCCTTATTAAAAAGTTTCTTTGCATGAAGGTAAGAAATAATCTTCTTCGGAGTGGGACTAGGAGTACCCCTTCACTCAAGTCTAGGAATCACAGGCAAGGCTAAAGTAATTATCTTGGCATGACAATCTAAGATCACGTGGTACAAAGACAACCAAGTCATGCCCAATATAATGCAAAATCTAACATATCCAGGATCATTAAGTCTACCTATGTGTCATACCCCATAAAAGTAACTAAATAGGACTAATAGATTCTATCAACCAATACAGGATCTCCAACTAGCGTAGATATATAAATTGACAAGCTAAGACGATCGCAAGTCAAATTCCAACCAACAAAATGATAAGCAAACACATACGAGTAAGTAGACCCTAGATCAAATTAGACCGTAGTTGGTTGGCGATGAACAAAAATGTTACCTGAGATCACAAAATCAGAAGCCTCTACTTCTGGCCTACTCAAAAATGCATAACCCTGCACACCACCACAAACTCTAACTAGATTGTGCTCCTCCTCTGGAGACCAGAGTACCACCTCTACCGGACTAATGTCCGTCTCTAAAAGACTGAGAATTTTCGCAGCTTGACTGATCACCACCGCTCTGTAACATTACGTAAATCCGAATGAGGTGTAAATGTGTATAATGAGTGTTAATGTGTATAATGAGTGTTAATGTAACATTTTAACTGTATGAATCCCTTTGGGATGAATTTGGGTGAACGATAGTCACTATAAAGTCAAACCAAATGGTAAAGTTCATAAGAGTTCTTAAAATTTGTCTAAGTTAGAGGTACTACTCACTAATGTTTCGTGTTCGGGTAGTTACGTTAGGTATCTGAAAATACTCATAACATAAAAGTTGTAGGTCTTTTGAAATTCTTTTCCAACCATATATTGTGTAGTTCAAACGAATCTCTGTGCAAAACTTTATGCACATGTTACTATACATTATGCAGTCTACGTGAAGTGCTGCGCGAAATATCATTCAGGTGCGCGACAACGTACTATAGGCGGTGCTTCTGCCCCATCTGTGCGAATTACTGCATGAAGTAGGACCCATTTGCGCGCAATCGCGCAAGGGAACAACGTTATAAAAAAGCCTTACTTTATTTTAGTTGTTCCCCACATCATTTTGAACGACTTTTTGGAGGAAAAGAATCCTAGAGACCTCTCCCTAACCCCAAGGTGAGTTCCTAACCATCCTATTATTAAAACGCATCAAAATGACAAGAATTAACACTATATTATCATTTTAATTCATACAATTTTTAGAATCGAAAGAAGAATCATTGAAGAGGACATGTGGAGAAATCTCAATAAAGGTAAGAACTTAACCTATAATGGTGTTTATTAAATGGATTTAGACTATTGTGGGCTATTGAAGTGATTAGAATCCATGGGTAAATCATGTGAAAGGAAGAACATGAATGCTGACTTAAAAACCCTAATTTTAAAAAGGGTAGGAATTCTAGGAAAAAGGTTTAAAGTTCTAATCTTTATTATCCTAATTAATTGTAGAATGCTTGTTGAATTTGGAGGAATTCGTTTGAGCAGGAAGTGAGGTATGTCTCTTTTTAAAATCCTTTTTGACTATAAAGATTATTTGTATGTCTCTTTTCCGAACATACTTTGAACATGATTATTGGAATTGAATTATTGTATCCACAAATATTTCCTATCAAACGATTATTAAAATATATATGTATCCGTAAATATTTCCTATCAAACGATTATTGGAATTGAATTATGAAGCTTTGAACTTTGAACATGATTTCCCCTATAATGGATGATTAAACTTGATTTTGAAAGAGATGATCTTTGAATTGTTTTGCCCCTATCATGTGATGATTGAACTTGATTTCTATAACATGGGTATTTTAATGTGATTTTCCCTACGAACGAGTTTTGGTGAGTCGAAAGTTGACTAATGGTGGAATATAGTTTCTAAATTGCTTAAGGACTCGATATACCCTATTAAAGGGATGATGAACATAATACATGATTTGGCTATCATGATATGACTTGTGATTCGACTTCCCTTCCATAATTTGAGATTCTGCTTCTATGTCATGATTTGTGATTCGGCTAATAGTTCATAACTTATATTTGTTTGTGTTTGGGCCTGTATGAGCAAGCTGTGCTAGTTCAGAGGATGACTAGCCATATGGATTCTAACATATCATTATTGAGCGTTGCCATGTCAGTATAAAGGATGATTGACCTCCGAGGCATGTTGCTCGGTGTATATATTGATGTGCTAGTCTAGAGGACGATTAGCCTCCATCACAAAATAACTCTGGTGCACCTATTGATGTGCTAGTCTAGAGGATGCTTTGCCTCCATGTGATAAAACCTCGGTATATCGAGAGGTTATTCACCCATAAGTTGGCATGTGTTAATATGTTGGTTGCATATTCCTTAATGCCCAAGTCGCAAATTTAAAAATCCCAAGTTGTGTTTTTAATCTAAATCAATTCCCAAAAATCAGTTTCTTGTTGTTTCATTTTGATATCCAAAATCAGTTGAGTGGCTTGTTGATGATCTTAAGTTCATGATTGAAAGGACTTAACACGATGAACAGTATAATAAGTTGGAAACTGATATATTCCTATTTATTGGCTTTTACTAGTGATTTTACTAAGTTTACTGACTTACTCTATCTTTGAGATTTCGAACTGTTTTTAAAAAACTTAAGGTAACGAGAACAATTTAAGGATTCAAATTAATTATTGATTCATCATTGACTTATACGGGATATTCATGAGATGTTATCATTTTTTAACTGTTTCTCAATATTATTTCAATTACACTTATTACGTATATATTTTGCTATTAACCATTGTCTCAAAAATACTCACTGAGTACCCAGTATTCAGATATACCATTGTTGTTTTTGATGGTATACTAGGTAATGAAAAAGAGCAGGTTCGTGATACGCGTACAGAGTAGGAGAACTTGCTGCTTTCTAGATTTATTGGTGAGTCCACACCCTTGTTCTGGGACACCCTATCTATCTAGTTTACTGCTTTGGTTTTCGGGTTGTGTCCCGAAGTTCGACTATTATTTATTTCTCATAGAGGCTCCATAGATAGACATTTATATTGTGGGTAGATGTTGGAGTCATTGCATGACTCATTGTGTGTTGCTACAATTATGATAATATATTTATAAAATTCAACTAATTTTATTTCATTATTGTGACCATGATTTCATCTAGCTATTTATACCTTGTTTGATTAAATAATGAAATATTGTTAAAAATGGTAAATGTTTAGTGAGTTATAAGGAGCTTCCGGTGTTGTTCATAGCATCAGATGTCTGTTACGTCGAGGGTTGGATTTGGGGGTTAAAAAGGATTTAAAAAAGAGACATACCTCAATTCCCGCTCAAATGAGTTCCTCCAAATTCAACAATCGTTCTAAAATTAATTAGGATAATAAAGATTAGAAATTAATCCTTTTTCCTAGAATTCATACCATTTTTTAAAACTACTACTTTTAAGTCAACATTCATGTTCGTCATTTCACATGATTTACCCATGAATTCTAATCACTTGCAATATCCCACCCTAGTCTCAATCAATTCAATAAACACCATATAGGTTAAGTTCTTACCTTTATTGAGATTTCTCCACAAGTTCTCCTCAATGGATCTTCCTTTGATTCTCAAGAATATATGGATTGGAATGATAATATAGTGTTAATACTTGTTATTTTGATGAGGTTTAATCATAGGATGGTTAGGAACACACCTTGGAGTTAGAGAGAGGTATCTAGGGTTCTTTTCCTCCAAAAAGTCATCCAAAACAAAGTGGGGAACAACTAAAATGAAGTTAGGCTTTTATAATGTTGTTCCCGTGCGTGGTCGCGTAGCTAGGGCCTACTTCTCGCAGCACTTCACACAGCCGGGGGCAGAAGCACTACCTCTGGTGTGCAGTCGCGCACCTGAAGGGTACTTTGCATAGCACTTCGCACCGACTGGGTAACATCTAGTAAAATGAACATGACGTTGTGCACAGAGATTCGTTTGAGCTCCATAATATATGGTTGGAAAGGTATTCCAAAGACCTATAATTTCTAATTATAAGTTTTCTCAGCTTCCTAACATAATTACATGCAAAACTGTGCATTAGTGAGTACTACCTCAGACTTAGATGAAATTTAAGAACTCTTACGAACTTCACTATTTGGTTTGACTTCATAGCGACTATATTTAATCCCAAATTCATCCCAAAGGGAATCATATAGTTAAAATATCACATTAACACCCATTATACACATTTACACGCCATTCAGATTTATGGAATGTTACTCCCTCGCTAAAGAACTACCCCAACTACCAGAAGATGCTAGAGTCCTAGGGGTTTCGAACCGAGAGTCCTGCTAAGTCCCACTATGTCTAACCCGGGGAAAATATCTCTTGAAATAAACCATCTCACTATAACCAAATTACACTCTGGGCTCTAGAGTTTGATATATAGAGGTTGAAAAACCGGATGGACCATCATGGTCGGCTAGCCGAGTGAAAGAACCTTCATAATACTGTCTAGCTCCATGCCCACTCTTCCTAGAAGGACCACCAGAATATATGTACAACGCGAACTGAATCAGAAATTTAGGGGCTGAATGATAGGTCCTAGAAGACTGACCCCCACCTCGGTGACTAGAAGAACCACTAAACTGACCATGCTGATGTGGAGGTGAACTAGTTGTCCTACTCTCAATGAAATACCTCCATCAAGTCTTTACATCATCGCAGAGCTGAAAAGATACATAATCCACGCCATAGGACTCAACAATCCCCATCTTATATAACCTCTCATACATGTCAATGATAAACTCATTCATATCCTCACTGTGGGTACCATGAAACTTGGGTGGATCCATCTTTAGGAGCCTACCAATAAGATCTTTGAGTGTAAATTCCTGAGCTGACACCGAAATAAAAGCGCCATCAAGGGTTCGAAAACCATTAATATATGGGGCAATGGCAGCATCAGGCTGCACCCCATGTATCTTTCCCTGCTCGGGAGTATGAAACCCAGCCTTGGTATGATATCCACCGGGAGTGACACCGCCCGCTGCCTACTGAGCATCAAGATGAAGAATTATATGAGCCAGTTTTTCCTGAACTGTCGGGTCTGACATAATCTTGGGGTGAGTCTGAGCTGGTCCTAAACCTCACCCATCAACCTGCTCTATCTTGGGCTCATGCTCGGGAGAACTGAATATGCATGTCTCTATCCAGCCGCATGAGCCCTGCCCTAGCTGGTGCAACACTGCGACCTCTAGCTCGACCGTGACCTCTCACTCATCCTTGTCCTCGAGCGCCGACCCTAACAATAATGGGCTCGGGCTCATTGTCCATCGCAAGATCATCTCGTTTCATCACCATCTATGAGAGAATAAAAATGAATTAGATACCAATTCGAACTTTCAAGATACCAATTTCAAAAAAGTAGCACGAAATGATGAAAAAATTTAAAGTTTCCTAAATGTCCCATAGCCTCTCACAGATAAGTATGGAGCTCATCGTACCTATCTACAAAACTCTACTAGACATGATCTTGTACTTATAGAACGGATAACCTAGGGCTCTAATACCAACTTGTCACAATCCCAAAATCCCTAAGTCATGAGGTTACCTACCATTTCCACCTCAGTAGGAGAACATTTCCATTAATCAACACTCCAACAATAGTTAAAGTAAAATAATAAAAAGTCTAACCCATGTCATAAATATAAAAATGCGGAACATACAAATACTAGTACAACCCCCAAAGGAACAATGGTCTGAATAACACAAGAGCCACTACCAAAATCTACAAGTTTGGATAATACATAGTATCAAAATAAGATTAATGTCTTAGAGTCAAAGTAAAGACAATATAGGAAAGAGTCTCTGGGCAACAGATCGTCCAAAAAGCTCACCCTAAAAACTCAGCAAGTATATCCTCGGGATCAGCCTCGAGGGAAAGATGTAGATCCAGTCACGTACTCTGCACTCAAAAGAATGCAGCAAAATAGTATCATTACAAACACTATATATCAGTAGATATCATAGGCCGACAACAGTTAGCTAAAATATGTATAAGAAAGACACTGAAAGATAGACATACTCACAATCAAGTATAAGTAATATCACAGTCCAAGAATAATCCACCAAGTATAGGAAATCATGTTAGGATCCAAATGTGTGAATGAATGATGAATAAGTATGCAATGCAATGCAATGTACATATTAAATATCTGTGCATACATGCCCCGGGTGGATTATATCATCGTCCCGACAACCATTACCCATGGGGGACTTGTGACGTTCATGTACCAGTCACTCTGTATCACATAATCTAGAGTGACTCTTCTACCACACACCCCGCTAGCCACTCAGTATCACACAACATATAGATGGCTACACAATATAGTATGTCATAAGAATCATAAGTGTTTCCTCCTCAGTTATCACCATCATGCCAATCACAAAATATAAATATGTCATGGAAATGAGGATGAATGCAATGCAATGACAATATCATGTGTAACATATCAATCCCCAGTCGTGCCACATAAGGACACTTATCATAATATCAGTATCATAGTAAGTCATTTCCTCTATTCATAAACATACCAAGATAAATGAGATACAGCTACATCATGAATACGATATGGCATAACGTACAAGTACAATAACCACAAAGAGGAAATAAGTCATAATCAGTAAACAATAACCCACCTAAGTAATCCATCCCAAACTTCATACCCGAAAATGCTTTCTCCAACAAAATCTAATTACACATACGCTTCGCTAATCGTAGTCTAACAAGAAGGTAAGTCGTAACCAACCTGAATGCCAAGCAGAAGCCACACACGATCACAAAAGAGCCTTGCCCTTCCGAGGATCACGGTCATACTCGAAGTCTAATATTATTGAAGTTAAGTTATAACAAGAAATTCACAACACCCATAACATCATACTAATCCTTGAAATCTAAAGCGAATAGGGAAGAATGGGAAAATGACTTATAGGGGTAAAATAATCATTTAAAAAGTGAACTATGAAATTCTGCGTGCTACGAGTTCAATATTACTAATTCCTTGCTAAAATAACTCAATATTAGGCCAATTTGATCCTACAAGAAAACCTCCAAATTTGGGTATGAACCCTAGTTTCCAACATTCAATTGTATCAACAACAATGAAAGATTCAAGCTTAACAAATACTAAATAGGGATAACTCATGATTATATTAACAAAATGTCACGACCCGACCCCGGGCCCGCGACTGGTGCCCTACCTGGGCACCCTTACAGGTATACATCAGAGATAATAAGTGGAATATAAGTAAACTCATAAATATACAGCAATGTGAAATAACAACAAGCTAGCCGATAAGGCCACCTTCCTGAATATATACATAAGCAAAAACAGTTACATCTTTTTATACAAACTGACCCACATACATGACTACATACCTATAAGAATTTGACATAACAACTGTGACGGGACAGGGCCCTGCCATACCCCTGAATGCACAACAACCGACAATACCAGGGATCTGAACCAAAGACAAGCCTCCGGAGTAATGGAGCTTCTCAACAACTGAACAGTGATCCTATGAATGAGGACCAACTACCTGTTTAATTCTACATGCGGCATGAACGTAGCCCCCGAGGAAGGGGGTCAGTATAAGATATGTACCAAGTATTTGAAACTGAAAGTACTGCAATTTAAATCATAAGTCTAGACATAAAGCTGGAGACAAGTATGATAACCAAATAACAATACCCCACATCTTATAACAATGAGATTAATGAGAGTAAACTTTGCCGTTTAAAAGTAGGAAGGTTAAGATTAATTTAGGGCTACCCACCCGTAATACCATTATGCAATCCTATTCATGGGAATTGAACCCGCAATGAATATATATGGATACCCGCATCGTGGAGAGCTAGTCCACAGAATAGTCATGGGAATTGAACCCGCATGGGAATTGAACCCGCATAGGTCACGTGGACCCGCAATGAGTATATATGGATACCCGCATCGTGGAGAACTAGTCCACGGAATAGAATAATATCAAGGGAATTGAACCCGTAGTATAACACATGATTGCCAGCCCTCGTGCGAAGGACGCAGTGATATGGAAATATAACATTCACACGAATGTCTATTGTGAGTAACATACCTTTCCGGCTTAATCCACTCACTAGGTTGAATACGCCGCACGTAGAATGTCAACCTATAATGACCATAATACGTCTATCAACTTCTAGCATTTTATCGTAGAATAATTCTAAGTATAAGTCTCTTATTCTACGAAAAATTGGGCAGCACTTCCTTTGTTTCTACGTACTTTTCCACCTTTTTTAAGGCCCGAAATCAATAACCAAACATACCACATTTAAGGCTCAACAATTCAGCTAACCAAAGGGGATTACACGCCTAACAGGACGTGCAAAATTCTGCCCCACAATTAATATCAATTAGTCCAATATTCAATGCCATTCTTGGCTACAATCAATGACAACAATAATATCAATTTCCTTTCAATTCCTTTTCAATCCAAGTTGTTATTCCAACATGTTATATATATATTGTAACAATTATAACAACTATAAATCATTTCTTATTTAACATGCGACGATTGTAACTATCGACCAAATTATCTTACAATCTTAATGGCTAACCTACCATTTTCGGTTTTAAGCTCTTAACAAAGTCCAAATCTTTTCAATCTTCATCCTAAATATCACATGCTCATTTCTCAACTATTATAACAAGTAATTTCTAATTACATTAAGGAGATGAAGATTATTACCTCGATAAGCCCAAATTTAATCCAAGATTTAAAGTCGATCCTTAGCAACTTTAGCTCCTCTTTTTCGACATTCCAATCCACTCCAAGCAACCCTTAGAAGCTTATGAAGAACTCCTCTTCAAGTTCCAACTCAAGTTATGAAAATCCCCTTAGGTTTTCATTTTGCGACTAACGTAATAACGTAATTTTTCCGGGATTTTTGTGTTGAGATATCCTTAGAATACATTTAGGGATCTTGGGTTTGAATATTGGAGTTTATGAAGCAAGATTGCAAAATTTTGTTCTTCAAAACCATGCTTGGCCGAGAGCACCTTCTTGAGCACACAAGGTTTGCCAATTTTTTTTTCTAAGTGTGGAATTCATCTTTGCTACTAGTAGCATGTATATATATAACACCATCAAGGGCTAGGATTTAACCAATTGGATGGCTAAGATTGGTCAATTATATCAAGCCTCAACTTGCCCTTTGACTTGGTCCATTTTATCAAGCCAATTTGGCTACACTAGCCATGCTATTTTCGTCCAACATATTCCATGTGGAGGGTGACATGTGTCGCCCTCCCATTGGTCCATAATATTTTTCGTTTCCCGAAATTTCCATAATTGGTCAAAATATCAAAAACCTTGTGGGCCCCACAAAAATGTAAAATTTCCCGAGTGGGCCCTACGTAACCAACCTCCAAAATAAAATTCCATAATTCCGATAAATTTCATAAGTCTTAAATAACAAATTTGAGAATCAAATTCTCATCAACGAACGTTTTCCTTTTCCGAGGTTCGGAAGATTTTTTTTTAAGAATAACGAATTCTTCTTTCTGTTCAAAAATTTTAAAGTCCTGCTTCCTTACGTACCTTCTCTTAAACGTGTCCTGGAATTACGGGGGGTAACATTCTCCCCCTCTTAGAAACATTCGTCCCCGAATGTTCTTTCGAGGTTCAATCTAGGGAGATATCGGCATAGTCCCCTTTAACTACGCCCGCATAATCACATATGCCACACATGGCCATATAATAATACTTAGGAAAATACGTCAATTTAACATTGACAAGTAGGGAAGCGAATTTCCTGTAGGTGTAGAGAACAAGTGAGGGTACTTCTTCCTTATGTCCTCTTCGGCTCCCCCAAATCATCTTCTCTTTCAATATCATTCCGCCACAAGACTTTGACGGAAGCCACGTCCTTAGTCCGTAGTCGCCTGACCTGCGATCAAGTATCGCTATGGGACTCTCCTCAAACGATAACCCCTCTGTCACTTTTACATCACTAACCGGGAAAATTCTGGATGGATTTCCGATATACTTCCGTACATAGAACCATGGAAGACCGAATGTACTGCCTCCATATCGGACGGTAGATCTAACTTAGGCAACCTTGCCTATTTTACGGACAATCTGCTAAGGTCCAATATACCTTGGGCTAAGTTTCCATTTCTTACCAAACCTCATCACACCCTTCATGGGTGACACTTTTAGGAAAATCCAATCGTAAACCTGAACTCCAAGTGTCGATGTCAATTGTCTACATAAGACTTCTGTCGACTCTGAGCTGCTAATAACCTCTCCTGGATAGGCTTCCCCTCATCCACAGCCCGCTGAATCAAGTATGGACCAATTAACTGAACCTCGCCTACGTCGAACCAACTAACCGGCGACCTACACTTCCTTCCATACAAAGCCTCATACAGGGTCATCTGGATACTGTAAGGGTAGATGTTATCGTACGTAACTCAACAAGAGGCAAATAATCCTCACATCTATCCCTGAAATCAATAACACAATCCCGCAGCCTATCCTCAAGTGTCTGGATAGTACGCTCTGCATGTCCATCGATATGAGGGTGAAATGCAGTACTGAGACTCACATGTGTTCCCAAACCCTTCTGGAAAGACCTCCAGAAGTTAGCCGTAAACTGAGCTCATCTGTCTGACATAATAAATATAGGAACTCCGTGCAGCCTCACAATCTCCCTGATATACAGTCTAGCATAATTCTCAGCCGAGTAAGTAGTCCTGACCGGAAGAAAAATAATTGCTTGATTTCGTCAGGCAGTCAATTATGACCCACAAGGAGTCGCACTTCCTCTGAGTACGATGCAATCCTGTAATAAAATCTATATTAATCACCTCCCATCCAAGTCGGGATCTCAATCGTCCGTAATAGCCCACCGGGCTTCTGGTGCTCAACCTTGACCTGCTGACAATTCGGACACTAAGAAACAAACTCTGCTACGTCCTTCTTCAGGCCATCCCACCAATACATGCATCTGAGGTCATGGTACATCTTAGCCGACCCCGAATAACTTAAGAGTAACGAGCACTGTGTGCCTCCCCTAAAACCTACTGACGAAGTCCTGCAGCACCGGGTACACACAATCTGCCCTCGTATCCTAGCACTCCATCAGGTGTTATCTCACACATGCTCTTCTCCTCTCGGAGATCCATATCTCGATTCCGTACTAAAAATGGATCCTTATATTGTCGCTTTTTCACCTCCTCGATGAGGGAAGACTCGGCAACCTCCCGGACCCAAACTCTATTATCACCGAAAACAAACAACCGAACCCCTAGGCTCACTAGCTGATGAATCTCACGGATCATGTCCTGTCTACCTGGTTGTCCGTCTGACAGACTACCCATGGATCTATGACTAAGAGCATCTGCAGTCATATCGGCTTTCCCTGGGTGGTATAGGATATCAACATCATAATCCTTGAGTAACTCTAACCACCGTCTCTGTCGCAAATTCAGTTGCCTCTGTCTGAAGTTATACCGGAGGCTCTTGTGGTCTGCACAAATATCCACATGAAATCCATATAAGTAATGCCTCCAAATCTTCAAGGCATGCCTAACTACCGCCAATTCAAATCGTGAGTAGCGTAATTCCTTTCGTGCTCCCGTAGCTACCGGGAAGCATATGTTATAACCTTACCGTGCTGCATCAGCACACAACCTATCCCAACACTCAAAGTGTTACAATAATAACCTAACCCTCTAGTCCCTCATGAGGGGTTAGAACTGTAGTCGTAGTCAGCTGATCTTTCAATAACTGGCAGTTTTTCTCGCACTTCTGAAATATTATGTCATGATACAATCTTAATCATGATTCCTGTTTCCAGTCTTCTGTTGCAACCAAACTTGGTTACTATACTTAGATTCAAATTCCTTCACTTGCCTCATTGTTACGACTTTCTGCCGATCACAATCTAAGGGGAGATTTTCTTGTTCTCGTCAAGTAGTAATCCTATTATCTTCCCAGCTCATAGAGCTTATAGTCAGGTGTTCAAACCTCATCTCACGGTATTACATAATCTACTGGCTTGCCAATATTTCTTATATTGTCATGATTAGGTCTCTCATCGTTCGAGTGTCTACTCGTCTTACCTTTATTTTTTCATTTCAAGTTGTCCTGGGGGTCTCTTACCTCCCCGTATTTTTCATACTATCTTTCTCGTCATTACAGATTTTGCCACCTTTCATCGAGGTGTTATGTCACGCCCCGAACCCCGGGCGTGGATCGTGCCCTACACGGCACCGCCCTTAACAACGCAAGTAAACTGCGGAAATTAAATAACACCTCATTTTTTTTTAAAACAACGTACGTGCAAGGGCAAAGCCGACAAGGCTGCCATATATACATAAACAAAAGACACTACACCGTACATGAGTCCAATCCCACATATGAATACAGACCTCTAGGAGTTAACTGAAATATGACGGGACAAGGCCCCGCCGTACCCAAAACTGTACAAAGCCTGTACTGAAGGATATATACCAAAAGATAAACTCCTGGACAGAGGGAGCTATCCAAAAATCCTGAGCAGGATCCTACACCTGCCGATCACCAAACAGCGTACCTAAACCTGCGGCATGAACGCAGCCCCCCGAAGGAGGTCAGTACGAAGAATGTACCAAGTATGTGAACAGTAAGTACTGTAATAAAATCATAACAGTCTAAATAAAACAGGAGACATGTATGATATCCAACCTACAGTACATAACACATAAGCAGTCATATCAAGTCAGGGACGCATGCCCTCAAGTCATTTCTAAAATATAACCATGGGTCTCACGCCCATAATATCAATCATGCCCGTGGAATCCTTCCTCACTGCCGGCAGTCCGTGATATAATATAACACCAATAGGCATACATGAACACCAAGTCCCACCGGTGGTATAGCGTCTTGGGGGTTTACCCCTCACTTATACTCTTACCCTGGAGAAGGAGGTAAAGCAGGTGGTATAGCATCTTGGGGGTTTACCCCTCACTTATACTCTTACCCTGGAGAAGGTGGTAAAGCATCTTGGGGGTTTACCCCTCACTTATACTCTTACCCTATCTCGACCGACCATCAAACAAAACAAGCAGGGGGTATAATGTCTTGGGGGTTTACCCCTCACTTATACTCTTACCCTGGAGAAGGTGGTAAAGCATCTTGGGGGTTTACCCCTCACTTATACTCTTACCCTATCTCGACCGGCCGTCAAACAAAACAGAAGCACTACCATGTCTTCTATAAAAATCCGGGAATTTAACCCAAGTACTACAAATAACGGAAGCATACGGTGGAATCCCACATCACCGTTAGTGCGTCCAAGTAACTTATAACAAGACAGCCGACCCTCCAACCGAGAGTCGCGACAACTTAATAAAACATAATCCTTGCACTCAAAGGCTATCGCCAGCACATATAGGAAATTCTCAATTAATCAAGCCAAGGTACTTATCAAGGCACACATAGAATAATTCTCATTTAACAAGCCAAAGTACTTATCAAGGCACAATTAGACAAATTCTCAATTTATCAAGCCAAAGTACTAATCAAGGCACACTTAGACAAATTCTCAATTTATCAAGCCAAAGTACTAATCAAGGCACACTTAGACAAATTCTCAATTTATCAAGCCAAAGTACTAATCAAGGCATCACATAGAATTATTCTCAATTAAACAGGCCAAAGTACTACGTACGTACATTCTTTTCAAGAGACTCCTTTTTGTGTAATACCCCAAGATACTAACACCCGTAGTATCAAGGTGTGTCTATTTTTCAAAGTAAGTTACTATACTTTTAGAAACTCATTTCAAAGCTTGAAACCAAGTAACTTCAAATTTTTACAATCTAGGAAACTTATGCCCATTAATCAAAATAGACAACTTTCTAAACCTTCCATAAAGCCGTTATAACCAACTTCCCATAAAGCCGTTATAACCCTTTATGGTTTTTAGACAATTTCATTCTTTTTATAACTAAGAGACTTATACTTAAAACCAAGTATCACAAACTTTCAAATCGAGTCTCTTAATATTTAGAAAACAAGTTTCTTCTACTTTTAAACCTCAAGTAACTCACATCTTTAAAACAAGTTACTTCTCTTAAATCATGTCATTTCTCCTCTCTTAAAACAATTAAGTAAATCACTCCTTTAACTCCCCTAAAGTCATTACAACAACCCTTAGGTTTTGGAACTAAGGCACTAGCCAAAAGGTTTGGGAACCACTTATTTTTCAAGACTACATGCACTTTAAGTAAAATACTTTCACTTTTTAAGAATCCAAACTTCACTAAGGAAATAGATTATACAACTTGCAATTTAAACATCAAAGTACAATCAAGGGAGTACATAGAACGAATTCTATTTTAGGCAATCCAAATACAACCAAGGAATGGATCATTTAAGGAGTAGAACTTACTTTCTTTATCTTAAGGAATCATGCTAGAAGAGGAGATAGTTCACATACCTTTTCGGCTAAATCCACAAGCTAAGCCGAATACGCCGTACGTAGAAGTGTCAACCTATAATGTTCACAACAAGACTATCAACTTCTAGTCTATAACGTAGAATAATACTAAGTATACGGTCTCTAATTCTACGGAAAATCGGGCAGCACCTCCTTTGTTTCTACTCACTTTGCCACCTTTTTCAAGGTCGAATACAATAACCAACACGCCACCTTTAAGGCTCCAAAAAAACAACCAAACAAAGGGGATTACACGCCTTACTCTACGTGTAAAATTCCGCCCCACAATTCATACCAAAAAGTATAATACTTTACTAGCCATTCTCGACCAACATATAACCAATAACACTACGTCTTTTCCAATCCTTTTCCAATTCCAAGTTCTAAGGTCAACATGTTATTTAGTCATAACTACTTCAACAACTACAATTTCCTTCTTTATTCAACATGTGACGACTTAACTAATAATCGACTTGAATTGAAATCTTAAGGCTAACATGCTAGTTTTCGGATTAGGGTTCCAATAACCAATATCCTTATCAAAACTCATACTATATATCTCATGCTTGTTAATAACCATAGTTACAATCATAAGTAAGCCTCAACTATTAAAACGACAAAATTTATACCTTTCAAAGCCCTTCAAAATTCCAAGATCCAAAGTCGCGCCTTAGCAATTCTTAGCTCCTTTCCTTAGGTTCCAATCCGCTCCAAGCACTCCTTAGAGGCCTATGAAGAACCCATCTTCAAGTTTCAACTTCAAAGTTGAAGAACTCCTTCGGTTTCGCTTGCGACTAACGTGAAAATGCGTTTTTTCGAAATCTTTCTATTGAGATATCCTTACAATACCCTAAGGGACATTGGGTTAAAGTCTTGTGGCTAATGGATCAAAACTACAAAATTTCTTGTGAGCTATTGTGACAAACCCGAGAGCTATTTGTGGGAGCACAAAGTGTGTGATTTTTTTCTAAGTCTTTCAAGACCTTGTCTTGCTACTAGTATGTATCTAAAACACATTGGATGGCTTAGACTTAAACAAATGGGTGGCTAAGATGAAAATCACAAGGATTAAGCACAAGTGGCAAGTTGACCTTGGTCAACAATCTCAAGCTAGGAAGACTTATCTTCCACCATGGTAAATGACCATTTTACCCTTACACATTTCGACCAAGACCATGTGTGGGTGCCACGTGTCGCCCTCTCATTCGTCCATAAAATTCCGTAACCCTCGTGGGCCCCACAAAAATGCAAAATTTCCTCGGGTGGGCCCCACATGACCAAATCCGTAAAAATAAATTTCCATAATATTAATAAGTTCCATACTCTTTAAATAATGCCTTTTGAGAATCAAATTCTCAACAACGAACATTTTTCCTTTCCGACGTTCGGAAGATTTTCCGTCGGAAAAACAATTCTTCCTTTCGGACTAATTCCAAGTCTTGATTCCTTACGTACATTATCTTATACATGTCCTGGACATACGGGGTGTAACATTCTACCCCCCTTAGAAACATTCGTCCTCGAATGTTCTTAGTCGGTTGCCAAGCTATACAAACTCCGGCATAAACTCTATACTATAACTATCAATCAAAACATGCACAAGACTAACGATGTCACACATGGACACCACAAAACATATGTGAACATAATAATGGACCTTCCGTACGTGGTCCCTTCTCACAAATCTCGAAGGTTACTGTCTTCCCAAACACGGGATCCTTAGAGGTTCCTTTCTTTCCTTACTTGTCATACTTTCTCGCACTTTCAAACTCATCTAGTACACGTACAAAATCCCAAATTCTGTTTCTGTTCCCCAATCCTTGGAGTTACTAACCAACTTGGCCATTATGCTACTTGAATTTCTGCTAAGGCTCTTCTCGGTCCTTACGACCTAGTTCCGGTGGAACGCGTCCACAAACTCGTACAACGATTAACTAAACTTGGGCCTGGCATCCTCGGGACCCTACCACATAACGGGACCATTTCTAACTGACATCACCCCATTCTATACTACCGGCTGACCCGAAATGAGTCCATAACCCGACTCATCGTCACACTTAACTTCTCATTCTTAGTTTGAAATAAATCTCTCTCTTATCTCAAGGTACTTCTTACCCTATCCCCTATTCACTAAAGGTTTGTTACATAAGCCAAAGTATTTCTACTGTACATTCTTCCCTATCGGTCTTACATCACATTTGGCAATTACTACGTGTGAACTCTACACAACTATAGTCTCAGTTCACTTATCATTCTTGTCAACATTCTTAACTTTTCACTTTACTAATCAAAGTATCCCTACCTCTGGGGTACTATCACTTTACAACTCTAGCAATAAAGGGAAAACATATACGCTAGGTAAAATCTGAATCTATCAATGCACGTATGATTCAAAAGAATCGACATATACCAGTAACCCCGCGATGTCGCCTCGATCCCGTCCATGAGTCACGCCATCTCTGCGGTTGAAGGACCGCTGAACCATAAACTCCACCACGACCTCTACCACGGTGGCTAACATCCAACACCGCCTCGGGATCGCAGTGCGGAGGAAAGGAACCAACCATCGGCCTCATAGCCGAGCCACTCACCGGTGCCTTCTAAAAGGACATACCTCGTGATATGGCGGACGGCCACAATAATAACAAACACCTGTGCCAAGACGGCATTTCCCCAAATGACGCTTACTACAATGGAAACACTGAGGAATAAGTGGCCTCGACTGAGAAAATCCCCTGCTCCTTTGAGCACCTCGACCCCTGGAGCTCGGACCGGCTCCTATATACCTTGTGGGATCAAATCTCCCACCTGTGAGCTGCGGGGGTATGTACTGGGTAGGCTGGGACGAATATCTCACTCGCTGTTGAGGCAGCTCGTCCAAAAACTCACCGGGATAACCAACCGGACTAGCCTTCTTATGCAGATCCCCGCGTTGGCCCTCTACCCTCTGTACACCTGTCTGTACTGGCCGAATAACCTCCTGCTGAGGAAACTGTAGCACTGCTATCTTGGTCAATAACATAATGGCTTCCTTCATGACCCTAAAGTCTTCCCCTAACTGAGAAACTGTAGGCTCTGGTGCTGTGGTCTCAAAACAGCGCGTTAAGAACTCGCCGACTGTGGTACAACATCTGGTATACCCTGTGCACAAGCCCTATCAACTCTCTGAGTCTGACTAGTAGCTCCTGCTACTCCTTTGCCCTTCTGGGCGGCTGTTGCCCTCCTGGGAGGCATAACTGTAACACAAAATTACGTCAGAGAGGAATTATCTTACTAACACAGCTCTAGGGCACGATCTTAGAGTGAGAAGAATAGAACCCAACTCCTAAATGTCATGTAGCCTCCTGTTTATGGGTGTGGCGCGCAACACACCGATAATCAAGACTCTACTAGACACGGTCTGTAGACATTCCGAGGATCGCTCACGATACCACTCTGTCACGCCCGAACCGGGGCGTGGCGGTGCCTACACACCGCACCTTCTATAACAACGCAAGTAAAGCTGCGGAAATTAAATAACACCTCATTTTTTTAAAACAACGTGCGTCTGAGGGCAAAGCCGACAAGGCTGCCATATATATATAAACAAAAGACACTACACCGCATACGAGTCCAATCCCACATATGAATACGGACCTGCAGAGTTAATCGAAATATGACGGACAAGGCCCCGCCGTACCCAAAGCTGTACAAAGCACATGCTTGAAGGATATATACCAAAAGATAAACTCACGGATGAGGAGCTATCCAAAAATCCGGCGAGGATCCTACACTGCCGATCACCAAACAGCGTACCTAAACTGCGGCATGACGCGGCCCGAAGGAGGTCGATCTGAAGAATGTACCAAGTATGTGGAATGAAATCGTAATAAAATCATAATCTAAATAAACAGAGACATGTATGATATCCAACCTACGATAAATAACACATAGCGATCATATCAAGTCGTGACGCGTGCCTCAAGTCATTTCTAAAATATAACCATGGGTCTCACGCCCATAATATCAATCATGCGTGGAATCCTTCCTCACCGCGGTCCGTGATATCATAAAACACCAATAGCCATACATGAACACCAAGACCCACACGAGGTATAGCGTCTTGGGAGTTTACCCCTCACTTATACTCTTACCCTGGAGAAGGTGGTAAAGCAGGTGGTATAGCATCTTGGGGGTTTAC
Organism: Przewalskia tangutica; assembly: GCA_029844215.1. Classification (NCBI taxonomy): domain Eukaryota; kingdom Viridiplantae; phylum Streptophyta; class Magnoliopsida; order Solanales; family Solanaceae; genus Przewalskia; species Przewalskia tangutica. The sequence goes on along the minus strand of CM056718.1, from coordinate 132,607,045 downwards.
CCCTCACTTATACTCTTACCCTCGAGAAGGAGGACAAGCATCTTGGGGTTTACCTCACTTATACTCTTACCCTATCTCGTGACCATCAAACAAAACAAGCAGGGGGTATAATGTCTTGGGGGTTTACCCCTCACTTATACTCTTACCCTGGAGAAGGTGGTAAATCATCTTGGGGGTTTACCCCTCACTTATACTCTTACCCTATCTCGACCGGCCGTCAAACAAAACAGAAGCACTACCATGTCTTCTATAAAAATCCGGGAATTTAACCCAAGTACTACAAATAACGGAAGCATACCCGTGGAATCCCACATCACTGTCGGTACGTCCAAGTAACTTATAACAAGACAGCCGACCCTCCAACCGAGAGTCGCGACAACTTAATAAAACATAATCCTTGCACTCAAAGGCTATCGCCAGCACACATAGGAAATTCTCAATTAATCAAGCCAAGGTACTTATCAAGGCACACATAGAATAATTCTCATTTAACAAGCCAAAGTACTTATCAAGGCACAATTAGACAAATTCTCAATTTATCAAGCCAAAGTACTAATCAAGGCACACTTAGACAAATTCTCAATTTATCAAGCCAAAGTACTAATCAAGGCACACTTAGACAAATTCTCAATTTATCAAGCAAAAGTACTAATCAAGGCATCACATAGAATTATTCTCAATTAAGCAGCCAAAGTACTACGTCGTACATTCTTTTCAAGAGACTCCTTTTGTGTAATACCCCAAGATACTAACACGTAGTATCAAGGTGTGTCTATTTTTCAAAGTAAGTTACTATACTTTTAGAAACTCATTTCAAAGCTTGAAACCAAGTAACTTCAAATTTTTACAATCTAGGAAACTTATGCCCATTAATCAAAATAGACAACTTTCTAAACCTTCCATAAAGCGTTATAACCAACTTCCCATAAAGTGTTATAACCCTTTAGTTTTTAGACAATTTCATTCTTTTTATAACTAAGAGACTTATACTTAAAACCAAGTATCACAAACTTTCAAATCGAGTCTCTTAATATTTAGAAAATAAGTTTCTTCTACTTTTAAACCTCAAGTAACTCACATCTTTAAAACAAGTTACTTCTCTTAAATCATGTCATTTCTCCTCTCTTAAAACAATTAAGTAAATCACTCCTTTAACTCCCCTAAAGTCATTACAACAACCCTTAGGTTTTGGAACTAAGGCACTAGCCAAAAGGTTTGGGAACCACTTCCTTTTCAAGACTACATGCACTTTAAGTAAAATACTTTCACTTTTTAAGAATCCAAACTTCACTAAGGAAATAGATTATACAACTTGCAATTTAAACATCAAAGTACAATCAAGGGAGTACATAGAACGAATTCTATTTTAGGCAATCCAAATACAACCAAGGAATGGATCATTTAAGGAGTAGAACTTACTTTCTTTATCTTAAGAAATCATGCTAGAAGAGGAGATAGTTCACATACCTTTTCGGCTAAATCCACAAGCTAAGCCGAATACGCCGTACGTAGAAGTGTCAACCTATAATGTTCACAACAAGACTATCAACTTCTAGTCTATAACGTAGAATAATACTAAGTATACGGTCTCTAATTCTACGGAAAATCGGGCAGCACCTCCTTTGTTTCTACTCACTTTGCCACCTTTTTCAAGGTCGAATACAATAACCAACACGCCACCTTTAAGGCTCCAAAAAAACAACCAAACAAAGGGGATTACACGCCTTATTCTACGTGTAAAATTCCGCCCCACAATTCATACCAAAAAGTATAATACTTTACTAGCCATTCTCGGCCAACATATAACCAATAACACTACGTCTTTTCCAATCCTTTTCCAATTCCAAGTTCTAAGGTCAACATGTTATTTAGTCATAACTACTTCAACAACTACAATTTCCTTCTTTATTCAACATGTGACGACTTAACTAATAATCGACTTGAATTGAAATCTTAAGGCTAACATGCTAGTTTTCGGATTAGGGTTCCAATAACCAATATCCTTATCAAAACTCATACTATATATCTCATGCTTGTTAATAACCATAGTTACAATCATAGGTAAGCCTCAACTATTAAAACGACAAAATTTATACCTTTCAAAGCCCTTAAAAATTCCAAGATCCAAAGTCGCGCCTTAGCAATTCTTAGCTCCTTTCCTTAGGTTCCAATCCGCTCCAAGCACTCCTTAGAGGCCTATGAAGAACCCATCTTCAAGTTTCAACTTCAAAGTTGAAGAACTCCTTCGGTTTCCGCCTTGCGACTAACGTGAAAATGCGTTTTTTCCGAAATCTTTCTATTGAGATATCCTTACAATACCCTAAGGGACATTGGGTTAAAGTCTTGTGGCTAATGGATCAAAACTACAAAATTTCTTGTGAGCTATTGTGACAAATGAGAGGAAATTATTGTGGGAGCACAAAGTGTGTGATTTTTTTCTAAGTCTTTCAAGACCTTGTCTTGCTACTAGTATGTATCTAAAACACATTGGATGGCTTAGACTTAAACAAATGGGTGGCTAAGATGAAAATCACAAGGATTAAGCACAAGTGGCAAGTTGACCTTGGTCAACAATCTCAAGCTAGGAAGACTTATCTTCCACCATGGTAAATGACCATTTTACCCTTACACATTTCGACCAAGACCATGTGTGGGTGCCACGTGTCGCCCTCTCATTCGTCCATAAAATTCCGTAACCCTCGTGGGCCCCACAAAAATGCAAAATTTCCTCGGGTGGGCCCCACATGACCAAATCCGTAAAAATAAATTTCCATAATATTAATAAGTTCCATACTCTTTAAATAATGCCTTTTGAGAATCAAATTCTCAACAACGAACATTTTTCCTTTCCGACGTTCGGAAGATTTTCCGTCGGAAAAACAATTCTTCCTTTCGGACTAATTCCAAGTCTTGATTCCTTACGTACATTATCTTATACATGTCCTGGACATACGGGGTGTAACATGTTATTACTGCCCATCATTCACTAATGGTCTTTACACTAGTCTGGGGTAATTATATCTCCTGCAACGTACATAACCATAGTTGCATTCTCTTTTATCATTCTGGTCATAACCCTTCATTATACTTATTATTAACAAAAATATTTCTATCTTGATTCTTGATCATACTGTTTCATTCACGTGTACTACCTGCATTTATATCCTTACGACATTTCTTCAACAATTTCCTAGTGTCGTCCTCAATTTACCCCAACACAATACTTTTTCCAAGGTTATCTAAAATTGTAACCTATTGCATAATGAAGCCGGGGACTTTACCAGTCTCATATCCATAGCCTAATAATATGGGTACGCATAACCATCAATAATACGCAAAACCATCCTTTTACGTGGGGGAGAGAGCTTATCTTCCTTTCATAATCTTTCCTTGACATTACAACCACATTCACGGGGTTTAATCACCAAGCATCACCTTAAAACCGTGTAGATTTCCAAAACCTACTAATGATGTCCTCTGTTTTTTGTCGGTATCACTTATCTTACTCTTGTTTTGCGCATTCTCTTGAGATTATTCGGAAAGTCATGGCCCTGACTGCCACACTAAACCGACTCCAAGTACCTCTAAGGGTACTTAACATAAAATCCTTCAATGATCGTACGTTCTTATCTACGTCTCTTAGCTTTCAAATTCAAGTATTACATACTTTTAACATCAATTTATTTACTTCAACTGAACAAGTCAAATAGACTTACGAGAATCAAATCACACAGACTTTCCAATTAATCATGCCAAAGAAGGAAAGATAATTCACTTATTTTTAAAACACTTTCCTTCATTTCCACTTGATAACCGACTCACCGGAAAACTGGAATCGAACCAATATCTCTCTACCGTCAACGTTGGCATAACCAGAAGCCAACTAATCCATACTCATAATGATATCAAAATCTGGTATATCCAGCCCTTATCAAGTCTGCTAGGGTCTGACGACTGTATATATCATCACCGGGCAACTCTTATATACCCGCTTAGCTACAACCCAATCACCCACTGGTGTAGCTACCTCGAAAGGTTCTATGGATTCAAGCTCTATTCCTCTACACTTGTTCGTTCCTTTTCTTACTGGGCGTACTCTTTTCATACTTCCAGACTTATTCTGGTATACTTACATAATTTCTGTACTGATTCTGGTCTCCAATATTTGGAGTTAACACATCAAAAAATTTAATGCCATTTCCGCCAATATATATATAATCAAACGGAACTACAACTGTACCCAAGTCCACCCCACATATGAATACAGACCTCTAAGAGTTTGACAACAACTATGACGGGACAAGGCCCCGCCGTACCTCTGAATAAACATAATACTGTAATACAAACTCCGTACCAAAATGATAGGCTCCGGAACAATGGAGCTATCCCAAAATACTGAAATAAGATCCTAACTGCAAGGATCACCCGACTGCATGCCTACGCCTGCGGACATGAACACAGCCCCCCGGAGAAGGGGGTCAGTACAACAATAATGTACCAAGTATGTGAACGTAAGGTACTGTAAATAAATCATAACAGGCCAAATATGACAGGGACAAGTATGAAAATCAAATACCAGATCCTACCGTGCCATATAACAGAAGAGTACCTATTCAAAATACCAAAATCACTCATACCTTTTCACAAATATGAAAGCCATGTCAATATCAGGGACACCTGCCCGTAGAATCATACACATATAATATTCATGTCATAATCAGGGACGTTCTCACATGATCTCCACTATACCATTTTCACAATAAGATTTATGTTGTAATCATGGACATTCTCACATGATCCAACTTACACAATTTTCACAATAAGATTTATGTTGTAATCATGGACATTTTCACATAATTCAACTACACAATTTTCACAAGAAGATTTATGTTGTAATCATGAACATTCTCACATGATCCAACTACACAATTTTCACAAGAAGATTTATGTTGTAATCATGGACATTCTCACATGATCCAACTACACAATTTTCACAATAATCATGGACATACTCACATGATTCCCATATAATATATAAGTCGTAATCATGGACATTCTCACATGATTTCCATAATATTTTAAGCCATCTCTTGGCTTTCCATAAAACCGTTATAACAAACTTCCCATAAAGCATATTATAACAACTTTCATTCTAGAGAACTAAGGCACTACCACATCCTTCTTATAAAAAGAATCCTTTCATGTAATACACCCTAAGATACTAACACCCGTAGTATCAAGACACTTCTGCTTTCAAAATCAAGTAACATACATTTTAAATCAAGTAACATATAGTCTTAAAACCAAGTACTTATACTTTTTAAATTCAACTCAAGGCTTTAAAATCAAGTAACTTCTACTCTTTAAATCAAGTCACTTATACATAAAAAATCATGTCACTCTCACATATAGAATCATGTCACTTGTACTTCATATAATCAAACCTCATATACTTTCAAATAAAGTCTCATATACTTTGAAAATCAAGTCACTTAGCTTTCAAATAAATCAAGTCTCATAACATTCAAAATCAAGTCTCATGACTTTCAAATAATCAAGTCTCATGACATTCAAATAAGTCAAGTCTCATAACTTTCAAAATAAATCAAGTCTCTTAACTTTCAAATAATCAAGTCTCATGACATTCAAATAAGTCAAGTCTCATAACTTTCATAATAAATCAAGTCTCTTAACTTTCAAATAATCAAGTCTCATGACATTCAAATAAGTCAAGTCTCATAACTTTCAAAATAAATCATGTCAAAGAAGGAAGGATAGTTCACATACCTTATACGCTTAATCCAACTTGATAACTAGAATACGTCTCAATGTACTTCAATCTATATTGACAATAATACGTCTATCAACTTCATACTCACTAGTATAGGACACATATACCAACTAAGGGTCCTCTTATTCTACGGAAATTTGGGCAGCACTTCCCCTATTTATGTGCGTATCCACAATTAACCAACAAGCCAATCAAACCAACAATCAACTACCATCCCAATATATAATCAAGTTAGACTCCATATACTCCATATACGCAATCATACAACCTCCTTTCTCTTTACTTATGAAAGACAACAATTCAACAATCAAGATGATTAACACACCTATTTACCATGTTCATCCAATCCCTTAGTCCATACTAAAGTAACCCATGAAAGTAGCCCCTACTTCAATCAACAACGAGAGAAAAATGTGAAGTTTCTCTACACCTTGTTATATTTTCCTTCCTTTAGGACTTACGCTAAAAATTATCATATTGTTCATGCATTTTCTAAATGAAATTTCCAGCATTTAAACTTATTTAAAATAAGCCCCTAAGCCATAAATTATCCAATGAAAATAGCCCTTAATTACAATGCGACAACGTCCGACAATTCTACCAATTTTTGGCCAACAACACATATACTTCCATACTTTCTTCTTAACTTCTTACGACACACTTCATGTTCCAACATTCTTATGTAAACCATTACTTCTTTAACATCAAGACTCCTCTATTTTAACATGCAATTATCAACAACACAATACTTAATTCCAATGAACACAAAATGGGTTCTAGAATTGTTTACCACATCCAAACCTCACATGCATTCTCTTTAATCCCAAGTTTCTTCTTAACACACATTCATTACTTAGGTTACAACAACATGCAACTTTAATTAAATCATAAGAGAAGAATTTTTTACCTTAATTTTAATGCCAAAACAGTCCCTAAGACCGAACCCACTGCTCTTCTGAAGACCCATTGTCTTGTCAATTTTTCTTGTCCAATTCTTCACTTCTTCAACTCCAATTCAACATGCAACCATTTAAAAATGTTAACCCATCATTTATACACATTTTCCTTCCAAAAATTTGTCTCCAAAAATCCGAAATTTCCTGGCCTGAATCGGCCCAGCAGTGGCGGAATTCACTGTTCTGTCAGCTGAACTTGTAACGTCCTCTAATTACAATTTGGTCCAAAACTCTTATTAGTCTTCCTATTTAACCCTCAAGTAATAATAAAACTTGTGGTCCACTTCTTCTAATTCCCGTAAAATCCCATAGGGTCTCGTATTCTCAATGTCGAAACTTATATAATATGTTACTAAGTCATGACGGCAATATATAACTACTATTAACAATTCTCATCATCACACTCGTTTTCACCAAAATTGTTCCGGAATCACATCCCTCTTATACTAACTTCCGGATTAGCATACATAAACATACTTAATATCTAATATCCAAATCTTATTCCTTAATGATGTTCTCATCTCATTTTCTAGGAAATACGGGGTGTAACATCCTTCCCCCCTTAGAAACATTCGTCCCGAATGTTCATACTAGGTTCAATCCAAACAGATATCGGCATAGTCCCCTTTAACTATACCCAACCAATTCAAATATGCCACATGGCCACAATATATTACTCAATATAACCAGGCGAAGAATAGGATTAGCGGTACAACTATTATTTCCTTCACCCTTATCATCCTTGTAGTAATTCTTCATCCTACTCATTATTAACCACAAATATCTCTACTTTGATACTCGTTCACATAGTTCCATTTATACTTATTAACTGCTCGCATACCTCCATAACATTAAGCAACACAACAATCTTATCAATACATATATGTCTCAAAAAGATCAAAGATATACCTGTAATCATATAGGCGGTTCGAAGGACCGCTAAAACTGGGAACTCCCACCATGGTCTCTACCACGGCCTGCTGGCGTATGAATATCATGCCCTACGTGGCGCATCACTATAGAAGGTGAAGAACCAGAAAATGATCCAGTAGGCTGAGTCATCCCACCTATAACCCTCCTACTAGGACATTCCCTCATCATATGTGTCACGACCCGACCCCGGGCCCGCGACTGGTGCCCTAACTGGGCACCCCTTTCAGGTATACATCAGAGAATAGCAGCGGAACATACACAACTCATAAAAAAATACTTAGACATTAAATATCAACAGGCTAGCCGATAAGGCCACCTTTCGTAAAATATACATAACCCAAAAACATCAGTTACATCTTTATTATTTTTTCTTTACAACCCAATCCACAAGACATGACTACAGACCTCTAAGAATAACAACTGTGACGGGACAGGGCCCCGCCATACCCCTGAATGTACAACAACCGACAATACAAGGGATCTGAACCAAGGATAAGCCTCCGGAGTAATGGAGCTTCTCAATAGCTGAACAGTGATCCTAAGAGTGAGGATCATCAACCTGTATACTCTACCTGCGGCATGAATGCAGCCCCCCGAAGGAGGTCGATAACACGTACCAAGTATGTGGCGAAATCTCGTAATGAAATCATAAAGTCTAAAATAAAGCTAGAGACATGTATGATAACTCAAATAACAGTACACTGTGTCTTACTAACAATGAGAGTAAACAAGAGTATACTTTACTGCATAAAAATAGGAGGCTCGTGATCAAAGTAGGGCCACCCGCCTGTGGTATCATTAAGCAATCCTACTCCTGAGACTATTTCACCCAGATAGCCAGATGGACTGCGACGAGGTAATTTCTCGCATGATCAGATCCGCATAGGTCGTATGGACCCGCATGAGGTAATCTCCTCGCAGAGGACTGGTCCGACCCGCTTAGGACTATTTCACCCGCATAAGCCCTACAGACTCGCATGAGGTATTTCCCGCATCATGGGTAGCAAATCCACGAAATATGCAAATGCCACAAACCCGGGGAATGACCCCGTAATGAATAATATAACACTAGCACAACCGGCTATCATACATAACATAAGCACTACCAGCTTATCATATATAACATAAGCACTACCGGCTTATCATACATAACATAAGCACTACCAGCTTATCATATATAACATAAGCACTACCGGTTTATCATACATAACATAAGCACCACCGGCTTATCGTAATTATCATAAGCAAGTTAAGAAATCCCCTAACTTCTTATTAGCTTTGTTCATATACACTCTCATTTTAGTTTACTTAAGGCACTAACATGTCATTATAAAATCCGGGAATTTAACCCAAAGTACTACGTACTTCTAATCTTTTAAAATGACTCTTTTCATATGAAACTTCCAAGATACTAATAACTGTAGTATCAAGTCATATCTACTTTTCAAAATAAGTCACAATACCTTTTAGAACTACATTTAAAGACTTCTAAATCAAGTTACTTTTTACTTTGAAACTTTAAGCAATTGATGCCTTCAAATCAATTTGCCTTTCTTCCTTTCAAGTCATTTTATCTTAATTTACATTGCTAGAGAAAACCATTCTTTTAACTTTCCATAAAGCTATTATAACCAACTTCCCATAAAGTCGTTATACTAACTTTATACTCTAGATACTTACATTCTTCTTTATAACCAAGAGACTTAAACTTTCCAAAAACCAAGTATCATATACTTTCAAAAATACTTCAAGTCTCTTATCTTTAGAAACTAAGATATCCTTAATCTTTAAAACAAGTGAGTTAATTCCCTAACTCAACCAACTTGGACATTCTTAAAACAAGTCAAGGATATCAAATGAAACTAGATTCATCAAAATTTCGTACGTCTACCGTACTATATATTTACAACTACTCATGCTCAAGAGATAGGAAAGTTCCACATACCTCTTCGGTTCAATCCACTTGCTAAGTCCAATATGCCGTACGTAGTATGTCAACCTATAATGACCATAATATGTCTATTAACTTCTAACTTCAAACGTAGAATATTCTAAGTGCAAAGTCACTAAATTCTACGGAAAATCGGACAACACTTCCTTTGTTTCTACATACTTTTCCACCTTTTTCAAGGCCCAAATTCAATAACCAGACATGCCACATTTAAGGCTCAATAATGTAGTTAACAATAAGGGATTACACGCCTAACAAGACGTGTAAAATTCTGCCCCACAATTGATACCAAGCAATTCAATAACCAATGCCATTTTTGGCCATAAAGTACCACAATGCAAGGTCTTATCCAATTCCTTTTTCAATCCAAGTTGTTTAGTCTAACATGTTATAAAGCCGCAATTGATTATAACAACTACAATCTTCAAGTAGATAACATGCGACGATTCTAATTATCGACCAAATTGTATTTCCATTTCAAATGGCTAACAATGTCGTTTCGGATTTTGGCTTCCAATATACATAACACTTATCAATCTTCAATACATATACTTCATGCTAGTTAAAATGTAAGGCTACAACAATATGTAATCTTATAACACTTAAGAGAACAAGATTGTTACCTTGACGATCCTTAATCCAACCTCAAGATCCGAAGTCGCTCCCTAGCAACTTAGCGCCTTTCCTTGACACTCCAATCTGCCACTTGATTACCTTAGAAGGTCACAAACAACTTTCATTCAATTTCCAATCCAAACCTATGAAAGCGACTTAGGTTTTCACCTTGCGACTAATACAAAAACGACACTTATCCGGGATCTTTCTATTGAGATACCCTTACAATACCCTTAGGAACCTTGGTTTAAAGTGTGGAGATTATTGAACAACAAACAAAAAAATTCTCTTTGAAACCCTAGCAAAGCCGAGAGCTTCCAATGGAGTCTTCAAAGTTTTCTCAAATTTCTCTAAGTGTAAAATAGCCTTGTCTTGCTACTAGTATGTTTAAATAACACAATGGAGGGTCAAAATTAACACAAATGGGTGGCTTGGATGCATTCCACTAAAATATCAAGCCAAGTGGCCCTTGGACTTAGTCAACAATATCAAGCTCTTAGCCTAGCAAGACTTGGTCATCTTAACATTGGCCAAATGACCATTCTAACCTTGGTCCATTCGATCATGACCATCTAAGGGGGGGTGACACATGTCACCCTCCCGTTTGTCGAAATATTTCATTTCCCGACATTTCCATAATTCCGATAAATTTTTACTAGTCTCAAATCTTAACATTTTTGAGTTCTAACGTACGTTCTTATAAACATGTCCTGGAATTACGGGGTGTAACATTCTTCCCCCCTTAGAAACATTCGTCCCCGAATGTTCTTTCGGAGTTCCATCAAAACAGATATTGGCATAGTCCCTTGACTACACCCAACATAATCACCCTTGCCACACCTGGCCACGTAACAATACTCATACTAAAATTTCAACCTGAACTCCAAGTGTCAACGTCGGTTATCTGCATAAAGCTTCTGCTGACTCTGAGCTTACTAATAATCTTTCCTGGATAAGCTTCGCCTTATCCACAGCCCGCTGAATCAAGTCTGGACTAATTAACTGAACCTCGCCTATGTCGAACCAACCAACCGACGATCTACACTTTCTTACATACAAGGCCTCATACAGGGCCATCGAAATACTGTAATGGTAGCTATTATAGTACATAACTCAACAAGAGGCAAATGATCCTCCCAGCTACCCCTGAAAACAATAACACAGGCCCGCAACCTATCCTCAAGTGTCTGGATATCATGCCCTGCCTGTCCGTCGGTCTGAGGGTGAAATGCAACACTGAGACTCACATGTGTCCCTAATACCTTCTGTAAAACCTCCAGAAGTTAGTCGTAAACTGAGCTCATCTGTCTGACATCATAAATGTAGGAACCATGTGCAGTCTCACAATCTCCCTGCTATATAATCTAGCATAATCCTCAGCCGAGTAAGTGGTCCTGACCGGAAGAAAATGGGCTGATTTCGTCAGCATGCATACTATAACCCATAAGGAGTCGCACTTCCTCTGAGTACGATGCAACCTTGTAACAAGATCCATATTAATCACCTCCCATTTCTAAGTCGGGATCTCATCGCTGCAGAGCACCTGGCTCACGGTGTTCAACTCGACTGTTACTAATTCGGACACTAAGCAACAAACTTTGCTACGTCCCTCTTCAGGCCATCCTACCAATGCATACATCTGAGGTCATGATACATCTTAGTCGACCCCGAACAAATAGAGCAATAAGCACTGCGTGCTTCCCCTAAAACCTGCTGACAAGTCCTGCAGCATCGGGCACACCCAATCTATCCCCATCACACAGCACCCTATCCGGTGCTACCCAAATGGGTCTTTCTCTTCTTAGAGAGTCGTATCTCAGTTTCCGCACTAGAACTGGATCCTTATATTGTCGCCTCTTCACCTCCTCAACGAGGGAAGACTCGGCAACCTCTCGAATCTGAGCTCCACTATCGTGTTCCCGCAGCTGCCGATAAAAAATATAGGTTGTTACCTTATCGTATTGCATCCGCACACAACCCAGCCAAACACTCAAAGTGTTACCATAATAACCCAACCCTCTAGTCCTTTAGTCCTTAGGAGGGGTTAAAACTGTAGTCGTAGTCAGCTTATCTTCCCATATCTGGAAGCCTGTCTCATACTTCCGAAATATTCGGGGTTATAATTTAAATTATGATTTTTGTTTCCATTTCTCTGTTGCAACCAAACCTGGTCACTATACTTAGATTCGATTCCTTTACTTGACTCATGGCTAATACTTCCTGCCAATCACAATTTAGGGGGAGACTTTCTTGATCTCTTCAAGTAGTAATCCTATTATTCTCTCCCAGCTCGTAAAGTTTATAGTCAGGTGTTCAACCTCAATTTATGGTATTACATAATCCAATGGCTTGTCAAGCTTTCTTATCGCTCGAGTGTCTACTCGTCTTACCTTTATTTTATTGTTTATTTTTTTTTCATTTCAAGCTGCCCCGGGGTCTCTTACCTCCATGTATATATACGGTCTAACTCGTCATTACAGGCTTGCCACCTTTCGTCGAGGTGTTCCTAACTGCCCATCATTTTCTAATGGTCTTAACACTAGTCTGGATAACTATGCCTTGGGAAAACTTCATAACTGTAATTGTATTCTCCTTATTATTCTGGTCATAACCCTTCATCATACTAATTACTAACCCAAAATATTTCTACCTCGCTCCTGGGTCATACATTTCCATTTATGCTTATAACCAACATTTATATCCTTAAGACACATCCTCGACCATTTCTTAATGTCGTTCTCAATTAGCCCAACACAATACCTTTTTCCAAGGTTATTTAAAATTGTAACTTATTGCATAACGAAGCTGGAGACTTTACCAATCCCATATCTATGGCTTAAATAAAAGGGTACGCATAACCCTCAATAATACTTACAACTATCCTGTTACGTGGGGAGAGAGCTTATCTCCCTTTAATAATCTTTCCTTGAAGTTACAACCCTAATCACAGGGTTCTCTTGCGGTCCTGTAAATATTTAATCACCATCGCAAAAAAAATCATGTAGATTTTCAAAACCTACCAAAGATGTCTTCAGTTTTCCGCAGGCAGCACTCGTACTTATATTATTCTTGCCTTGCGCATTTTCCTGAAATCATTCAGGAAGTCGTAGCCCTGACCGCCACACTAGACAACTCCAAGCACCACCAAGGGAACTTAACATAAAATCCTCTAATGATCGTACGTTCTTATCTCCGTCTCTTAGCTTTCAAATTCACGTACTACATACTTCTAACATCAATTTATTTACTTCAACCGAACAAGTCACATAGACTTACTGAAATCAAGTCTGTCAATTGTATATCATTACCGGGCAATCCTTATGCACCCGCTCAGCTACGACCCAAACACCCACTGGTGTAGCTACCTCGAAAGGTCATTATGGACTCCAACTCTATTCCTTTACACTTGTTTGCTCTCTTTCTTATTGGTCGTACTATTTCCGTACTCCCAAACTTAGTCTAGCATACGAACAAAACCTCTATACTGATTCTGGCCTCCAAACTTTGGAGTTACTATTCTAAACAATATAAGGCCATTTTCGGCTCTCAAAACCCGGTTCCGGTGGAACGTGTCCACGAACCCGTAAAACAATTAACTAGACTTGGACCTTGCACCCTCGTGACCCGGTCACGTAGCGGGACTACTACCAACTGATCCCACTCCATATCCGGCTATGGGGCGACCCATAATAGGTCCTCAACCCGACCCACCGTCATACTTAACTATTACCCTTAGTCTGAATTAAATCTTATGCCCGAGAAGGCCTCATATACTTAAGGTCTCGACGGTTATCACTATTCTTAGGCTCGCAATTTCCATGCTCCAAGCCTATCTTATTAGTCCCCCCGTAAATGGGTAAAATGGCTTCTCATAAACTCTCAATTGTGTTGCCTTAATCATAACAACCATAATTACTCCATACGGATCTCATCCGTACAATTCTCTTAAGCATGCCACGTAGCTCAATCTATTAACATATTCTTCCATCAAGTGCCTTAACCTGACTTCTTAAGGGTTCATTACCCTATCAGACGGCTCATCATTTCCTAATTATATCAAATTAGCACATAAAACCTTGATGGGAATTCATTAAACTGTTTCATACCTTTCCGGTATTAATCCTTACCAATCCTTGGTAATCCAAAATCATTCTAGGAAACACGCGTCTGACCCTCATACATAAATTTGTATAGCTGTATGTCATTATACCAACTATACCACAATTATTACCAACCGGAATACGCAATCCACAAAATCCTTCCTGGGTCACTGCTGCCTTTCTCATAGTTGCAATCAACATAACTCGTTAGGGAGAGACGACCTTAACCATACAGCTTGTTATACCCCGTATTTCCAGAGTATGTACGTGAGGGCGTACGTACAAAAGTTTAAGCCTTAAGTTAGGCAAGGGACGAAAATTGTGCACAACCCCCGAAAAGAATTGTTTTCCGACGAAAAGTTTTCCAAACCTTGCGAAGGGAAAATTACGGTTGCGACATTTATTATTTTTGCGGATTTTTCCGAGAGATGAAATATTTTGGACCAACGAGAGGGCGACATGTGTCACCCTCAAGTTGGCGGAAATGAGGGGGACGAACCATGGCACATTTTTGTTGTTTTAAAGGTCATAAACCTTTGGTCAATGTTTGGTGAGATATTTGTGGAGTAGATGGATAAGGTAGCACATGTCCAAATCTCCACCATCCACATGCTTGAATCTTGGCCCTTGAAAGTCCTATAAATACCCCCCTAAGTTGCAAGAAATTCTTCATCCACAAATCATTTTCCAAGTCTCAAAAACTCCCTTCTCCCTTGTGAGCTTCTCGTCCAAAGCCCTCTCCCCCCTCTTGAGTGAGCTAGCCGAAACACCCCCCCCCCTTGGTAGAAAAATACTCTCCAAGTATTGTTACTATTCCAAAAAACCTTAGCCTTATACCATTGTAGTATTCCAAAGTTACCTCTATACGTAGAGCCCGGAAATACTACCTTATATCCATTAGTCACTAAACGAAACCCTAGGAGAAACTTCATAGTTGGTTGAAGTAGTAAGTAGAAGTTGTGTAGAAACTTCTAAGGGTTTCTTGGAGCGTACAGATTAGGAGTTAAACCTTGCTCAGGATCGACTTATATCTTGGATAATTTTGTGCTTATCGAGGTAAATAATCTTATCCTTCTATTGTAATTGGAGATTACATACTGTAGTAGTATAGAATTAAGTATAAGATACATAGAAGGATATTGAAGAATAGAATTGAACTGAAAGCACATCAGAAGAATACTAATGAAGAATTGAACTGTACTTACATAGGACTTTATTTACAGTAGACTTGAGTAGTTTGACGGGTAGGGAAATGCTGCCCAATTTTCCGTAGAATAGAGAACCCTCTGCTTAGAATATTCTACAGAGTAGTCTAGACGTTGATAGACGTATTTGACTATTATAGGTTGATACTCTGCGCGCGACATATTCGACTTGGCAGATGGATTTCGCCGAGGAGGTATGTGATTCTTCCTATCCTCTTGAGCATGATATTTTAAAATATATATATAGTACGGTAGACGTACGTGTGTTAACTGAACATGGTTTTACTTGACGTCTTTTGACTTGAGTCTAAATGATAAAGAATCTTGAAGTATTTCAAAGGAATTATGAATCATTTTTGAAAGAAGAGTAATACTTGGTTTTTAAACAAAAAACTTAAGAGTTATACTAGCTTTATGGGAAGTTAGGTATAACGACTTAAGAAAGATAAAAGGAACGGTTTACTTATGTGTTTATAAAAGACTTGTATTGATTTCTGGAAAGTATAGTAAGATGTTTGGATGAGTAGACATATTATGATGCTATGTGTGTTAGTGTCTTGTAACGTTTGTATAAAGAGGTTATTCTTATTGTGCTTATGTTGTTTAACGATAAGTCGTTATGTTATTATTATACCACTCACCTCTTGACATGTTATACCGGGGGTTAAGCTGACCCCCGATGCGAGGGATGCCTCATGCGGGTCCAGGGGACCTATGCGGAGCTACGAGTTCGTGTTAGTGTGCGGGGAATACCTCACGCGTCTATGTGGCTACGCGGACCACGAGTCGGGGCGATGCCGAGAGTAGCTACCACCGATGCGGGGAATACCTCATGCGGGCCTAGGTGGCCTATGCGGACTGCGGGAGTCCAGGATTAGGCATGCATAATGATACTATGGGCGATTGGCCTTGCTTCGATCATTCGCGACCTAGAAAAGACCTGTTACAATTTACCTATTACTGCTCTTGTTTGTGATGTGGCACTATGTGCGGTTACATTGGTTGTTTCGCATATTTGTAAAATTGGTTTTAAAATGATATGATTTCATTTAAAGTACTTTCTGCTTTCACATACTTGGTACTGTTGTCGACCTCCTTCGGGCTGCGTTCACGCCATGGTAAGGAAGCAGTGCTAGATCCGCATCCTTAGGATCTTTACTTTGGTGTCAGGAGCTCCATCTTCTCCGGAGGCTCGACTTTTGGTATGGTTCTCCCTGGTGTTGTAGATATATTTACATTCAGGGTATGGCGGGGCCCTGTCCCGCCATAGTTGTTTATCTTCTTAGAGGTCTGTAGTCCTATTGTACAGTTGGGATGTAACTGCCAGACTTGTTTATATATATATGCCAAAAGGCGACTTTTTCTCAGATAAACTGTGTCTCATTTTACATTTGTTTCATGTCTTGTTTTTATATTCCGCTGATTACTCTGATGTATGACTACTTGGGTGCCCGGGTAAGGCACCAGTCACGGGCCCCGGAATGGGTCGTGACACAGCTCTATCGCACGATCTCAGAGAGAGAAGAATGGAAACCAATCCTAAATGTCCTGCAGCCTCTTGATTATAGATGTGGTGCACAACACACCGATAATCAAGACTCTAATAAACACGGTCTGTAGACACTTTCCGAGGACTAATTGCTCTGATACCACTTTTGTCACGACCCGACCGGGCATGGCGGTGCCTACACAGGCACCCTTTCGTATACATCAGAGAATAGCAGCGGAACATACACAACTCATAAAAAAAAATACTTAGACATTAAATATCAACAGGCTAGCCGATAAGGCCACCTTCCGTAAAATATACATAACCCAAAAACATCAGTTACATCTTTATTTTTATTTTTCTTTACAACCCAATCCACAAGACATGACTACATACCTCTAAGAATAACAACTGTGATGGGACAGGGCCCCGCCATACCCCTGAATGTACAACAACCGACAATACCAGGGATCTGAACCAAGGATAAGCCTCCGGAGTAATGGAGCTTATCAATAACAGAACAGTGATCCTAAGAGTGAAGATCAGCAACCTGTATACTCTACTCATGCAGATGAACACACTCAAGCGAGGTCAAGATAACATTTTCAAGCCCCAACCTCGCTCTGATTGGTGCCCTACCTGGGCACCCTTCTACCTTAACAACACAAGTAAACTGCGAAAATTAAATAACACCCTTTTTTTTTTCTTTTAAAACCAACATACGTGCAAGGGCAAAGCCGATAAGGCTGTCATAATATACATACTCAAAAGACACTACACTGTACATGAGTCCAATCCCACATATGAATACAGACCTCTAAGAGTTTTATTGAACTGTGACGGGACAAGGCCCCGCCGTACCCATAACTGTACTGAAAGAACTTATACCAAAAAGATAAACTCTTGAACAGATGGAGCTATCCAAAACCCTGAGCAGGTCCTACACTGCGATCACCAAATCGCAGACCTAAACTCATGCAGATTTAACGCATTTCGGCGAGGTCAAGACGAAGAATGTACCAAGTATGTGAAATGAGCATCAGAATGAAATCATAAGCTCTAAACAAAACAGAGACATGTATGATAGCCAACCTACAAAGACACAACACATAAGCCATAATAAGTCGTGGACGCACGCCTCAAGTCATTTCTAAATATAACCACGGGTCTCACGCCATAATATCAATCATGCCCGTGGAATCCTTCCTCACCGCTTCTAGCCTATGATATAATATAACACCAATAGGCATACATGAACACCAAGTCCCACCTGTGTCCTAAAATCAGACGCCAAGTAGAAAACGAAAGCCAGATGGTATAACGTCTTGGGGTTTACCTCATTTATACTCTTACCGGAGGCGTGGTAAAGTTATGGTATAACGTCTTGGGGTTTACCTCATTTATACTCTTACCCCGGAGAAGGTGGTAAGCGTGGTATAACGTCTGGGGGTTTACCCTCATTTATACTCTTACCCCGGAGTATGGTAAAGCGAGGATATAACGTCTTGGGTTTACCTCATTTATACTCTTACTCGGGAGTATGGTATGGCGTCTGGGTTTACCTCACTTATACTCTTACCCTATCTCAACCGGCCACAAACAAAACATAAGCACTACCATGTCTTTTATAAAAATCTGGGAATTTAACCCAAGTACTACAAATAACTAAGCATACCCGTGGAATCCCACATCACCGCTTCAGACGCCCAAGTAACTTACAAAGCATACCAATTCTCCAACTGAGAGTCGCGGCAACGTAATAAAAGATAATACTTGCACTCAAAGGCTATCCAGCACACATAGGCAAGTTCATAAAATCTATAGACTTTCATTTTATAAACTCAAGGCACATATAGAATAATTCTCAATTAAACAAGCCAAAGTACTTATCAAGGCACACTTAGACTAATTCTCAATTAATCAAGCCAAAGTACTTATCAAGGCACACTTAGACTAATTCTCAATTAATCAAGCCAAAGTACTTATCAAGGCACACTTAGAATAATTCTCAATTAATCAAGCCAAAGTACTTATCAAGGCACACTTAGAATAATTCTCAATTAATCAAGCCAAAGTACTTATCAAGGCACACTTAGACTAATTCTCAATTAATCAAGCCAAAGTACTACGTGACGACATTCTTTTCAAAAGACTCTTTTATGTAATACCCCAAGATACTAACACCGTAGTATCAAGGTGTGTCTATTTTTCAAAGTAAGTTACTACACTCTTAGAAAACTCATTTCAAAGCTTGAAATCAAGTAACTTCAAATTTTCACAATCAAGGCAACTTATGCCCATTAATCAAAATAGACAACTTTCTAAACCTTCCATAAAGCCGTTATAACCAACTTCCCATAAAGCCGTTATAACCCTTTATGGTTTTTAGACAATTTCATTCTTTTTATAACCAAGAGACTTATACTTAAAACCAAGTATCACAAACTTTCAAATCAAGTTTCTTAACTTTCAAAAATACTTTGAGTCTCTTAATATATAGAAAACAAGTTTCTTCTACTTTTAAACCTTAAGTAACTCACACCTTTAAAACAAGTTACTCATTAAATCATGTCATTTCTCCTCTTTTAAAACAATTAAGTAAATCACTCCTTTGACTCCCCTAAAGTCATTAAAATGACCATTAGGTTTTGGAACTAAGGCACTAGCCAAAAAGTTTGGAAACCACTTCCTTTTCAAGACTCCATGTACTTTAAGCAAAATAGTTTCACTCTTAAGAATCCAAACTCCACTAAGGCAATGGATTATACAACTTACAATTTAAACATCAAAGTACAATCAAGGAAGTACATAGAACAAATTATATACTAGGCAATCCAAGTACAACCAAGGAATGGATCATTTAAGGAGTAGAACTTACTTTCTTTATCTTAAGGAATCATGCTAGAAGAGGAGATATGTCACGACCCGACCCCGGGACCGCGACTGGCGCCCTACCTGGGCACCCTTTCAGGTAATCATCAGAGAAAATCAGCGGAACATACATGAAACTTAAAAATAAAACATCGTAAGTAAAACAACAGGTTAGCCGATAGGGCTACCTTCCTGAACATATATAAATACAACCGAAGCAGCTTGCTCATTTCTTTTACAAATCGACCCACAAATGTGAATACGCACTTAAGAGTTTTGACATAACAATCGTATGGACAAGGCCCCGCTGCACTTCAATACACATAAATGTGACAACTCAAACACTGGAGCCATCTCAACTTCTTTGAACCAGGATCCTAAGCTCATGATCCACAATCACGTACCTAAACTGCGGCATTTAACGCACTTCAAGGCGGGCCGCATAACAAAAATTTAATATGGAACATAATATAACGTGATAAGAAACAAATCATAATCAGATAAAAGAATGACAAGGACAAGTATAAAAATACTTACGGATCTCGCCGTGTCATTACCACTTATGAACTTAATCGCATCTTACTATCCTTTCCATTCCCAATAAAAGTTATAGTCACATTCTTACGCACATTATTTAGAAAAAGAATCATTAAGTTCATTACCATATAACTTACTTATCTTTCATAACATAGTCCGCCCACACTACGAGGGACACATATACCGCCTTACCTAACTGGGACGCGATCAAGTCACACTAATATCAAAGCATGCCCGTGGAATCCCCATCACCGCCGGCTATTAGTGTAAAATATAACCACGTGACGCGCCGTGGCATCCCACCTCACCGCGGGCGCATACATACACAATACATATATATATATCCCGCCTGTGGAATCCCACATCACCGCCGACACCAGTATAATAATACACCAATAGCATACATGAACACCAAGTCCCACCTGGTATAGCGTCTGGGTCTACCCTCACTTATACTCTTACCCCGGAGTATGGTAAAGCGGTGGTATAGCATCTTGTGGTCTACCTCACTTATACTCTACCCCGGAGAAGGTGGTATAACGTCTGGGCTTGCCTCATTTATACTCTTACCCTATCTCGACCTGGCCACAAACAACACATAAAGCGGTGGTACAGCGTCTTGGGTTTACCCTCACTTATACTCTTACCTCGAAGGTGGTATAACGTCTGGGCTTGCCTCATTTATACTCTTACCCTATCTCGACCGACCATCAAACAAGACATAAGCACTACCATGTCTTTTATAAAATCCGAATTTAACCTAAGTGCTACAAATAACGGAAGATACCCGGAACCCCACATCACCGCTTTGACGCCCCAAGAACTTACAACAAGACATCCGAATTCTTCAACCGAGAGTCGCGACAACTTAATAAAACATAATACTTGCACTCAAAGGCTATTACCAAAGACATATAGGCAAGTTCTCAATTAACCAAGCCAAAGTACTTATCAAGGCACACATAGGATAATTCTCATTTTATCAAGCCAAAGTACTAATCAAGGCATACATAGAATAATTCTCTTTTAACAAGTCAAAGTACTACATACGTACATTCTTTTATAAAAGACTCCTTTCTATGTAAAGCTCCAAGATACTAACACCCGTAGTATCAAGTCCTATTCACCTTTCAAGACAAGTCACAATACCTTTTTTAGAAATACAAACACCGGCTTCTAAAACAAGTGACTTCTTTTATTAAAAGCCTTAAGCAATTGGTACCTTTAAACCAATTTGCCGTTCCTTAATACAAGTTATTCCTTTGATTACGTTATTAGAGAAAACCATTCTCTTATCCTTCCATAAAGCCGTTATAACCCACTTCCCATAAAGCCGTTATAACCCTTTATGGTTTTAGACAAACTCATTCCTTTTATAACTAAGAGATTTATACTTTCAAATCAAATCTCTTAACTTTCAAAATACATCAAGTCTCTTAACTTTTTAGAAAACAAGTTTCAAAGTCTTAAAAGCTTCATACGTAAACTCTTTTAAAATTTGTAACAAATCTTTGGTGCGTCGTGAATAAGTTATACTTATTTATAACGATCTTATTCAAGTAGCCATGATCTAGAAAATGTAATACAATTTTGTCTTATCTTAGCTTCTATGCATGGAGGATTTCTACTTGTTTTAACATAATGGATTGTCATTACATTTTCCTTTATTAACGCCAAAGGGCTTATTCGATACTTATACTCATTTGTGCCAGAAATTAGCCAAATCAACTCGACTTTTTATATAAAACCTTAGGCAATTGATGCCAGAAAATCAAGTTGCCTTTTTACATAGTCAAGTCATTTATCTTTCCATAAGGCAAATATAACTAACTTCCCATAAAGCCGTTATATTCACTTTATACCTTAGCCATAAACAATTTCCTATCCAAGGACTTATACGCTTAAAACGACAAGTATCACATACTTTAAAACTCTTCAAGTCCCTTAACTTTAAAATCAACTTAAGACATCCTTACTATTTTCAAAGAAGTGAGTTAATCTCCCAACCCACCCGACTTGGCATCACATAAAATAAGTAAAGAATGTCATAGTCTCAGATGTCTACTGCACTACATAATGCAACTAGTCATGCTCAAAAGATAGGAAAAGTTCTACATGTGGTAATTCACATAACTACCTCTTAACTTCTAAGAGTAAGGAAACATGAAAGGATACCACAAGTATATTCCATACATAGAATCATGCCAAAGGAAGGAAGAGGTTCACATACCGCGACGATCATTGTCGACAAATAGCAAAATGCTCCAAAGTACTCCAACCTTGATAGCTATTCCATTCTCCAAGTAGATACGCTATACTTAGTACTTCAACCTATAATGGTCACAATATGTCCATTAACCTTTTACTTCCAACGCAGAATCATTCTAAGTGCTAAGTCACTAATCCTACGGAAAATCTGACAAAGACCTCCTTTGTTTCTACTAACTTTGCCACCTTTTCAAGGTCGAATACAATAACCAAACAGCCCCAATTGGCTCACAATTAAGTAGAAGATAGTCCAATACAAATGACTAACTAAACAGCCCCAATTGGCTCACAATTAAATGTAAGATAGTCCAATACAAATGACTAACTAAACAGCCCCAATTGGCTCACAATTAAATGTAAGATAGTCCAATACAAATGACTAACCAACTACTACAAACTACAAGTCCAAAATCGCCACCTGAGTTCAACCAAACTAATTCTTATCCAATTTCCATTTCAAACCAAAATGGTAGCATAATAAGATATCAAGTCGCATTTGGTTAGTACTACCATAAGCTTCAAGTCAATAACATGTGACGATTCTAACAACGATCAAATTGTAATCCAACTTAACATGGCCTACATTTCATTTCGAATTTCAAAGACTACAATCGATCTATAATCCTTATAAACTTCAACACATATGCTTCATGCTAGTAAAATGTAAGGCTAACAACAATACATAATCTTGTAACACTTAAAGAGAACAAAATTATACCTCAACGAATCTCAATCTAACTTCCAACCAAGTCGCTCCTTAGCAACTTAGAGCCTCTTCAAGACACTTCAATCCGCTACTGAGACCCTTAGAACAATACCAACAACTTTCCTTCAAACCTCCAATCCA
Source organism: Przewalskia tangutica (assembly GCA_029844215.1). Lineage (NCBI taxonomy): Eukaryota > Viridiplantae > Streptophyta > Magnoliopsida > Solanales > Solanaceae > Przewalskia > Przewalskia tangutica. The sequence continues at coordinate 132,583,482 of CM056718.1, read as the reverse complement.
AAACCTAGAAAGCCACTAGGTTTTCACTTGCGACTAATACGAAAACTCTCTTTTTCCGGATTTTTCTATTGAGATACACTTACATAACACTCATGAACCTTGGTTTAAAGTGTGGAGCTTAATAGACAACAAACGAATTTTTTTCTCTCCTCGTCCCTCTCAAACCCGAGAGCTCAATGTGGAGTTCATCCAATTCTCTTCAATTTTTTCTAAGTGTTGGACTAAGTCTCACTACTAGTAGTATTATAAAACACATTGGAGGGTCAAGATGCAAACAAACGGGTGGTTTGGATGAGCTTTACTTAAATATCAAGGCTCATGGACCTTTGACTTTGGTCAAGATTGTCAAGCTTCACTACTTGCAAGACTTTGTCATCCAAGACTATGGTCAATGACCATATCGCCATGCCTAAATCGCCCAAGGCATCATAAGGGGTGACACGTGTCGCCTCCCGCTCACACAACAAAACGTTTTCCGACAATTTCATAATTCCTATAAATTCCTACAAGTCTCTAATCTTGACACTTATGAGTTCTTACGTACGTTCTTAAAACATGTCCTGTAAATACGGGGTGTAACAAGATAGTTCACATACCTTTTCGGCTAAATCCACAAGCTAAGCCGAATACGTCGTACGTAGAAGTGTCAACCTATAATGGTCACAACAAGACTATCAACTTCTAGTCTCAAACGTAGAATAATACTAAGTATACGGTCTCTAATTCTACGGAAAATCGGGCAGCACTTCCTTTGTTTCTACTCACTTTTCCACCTTTTTCAAGGCCGAATACAATAACCAACACGCCACATTTAAGGCTCAAAACAACAACCAAACAAAGGGTATTACACGCCTTACAATACGTGTAAAATTCCGCCCCACAATTAATACGAAGTAGTTCCATAGTCAAGCCATTCTCGGCCAACAACATATCCAACAATTCAAAGTCTTTTCCAATTCCAAGTTCTAAGGTCTAACATGTTATATAGTCATAACCAACTTCAACAACTACAATTTCCTTCTTTCTACAACATGCGACGACTTAAACTAATAATCGACTTGAATTGTAATCTTAAGGCTAACATGCTAGTTTTTCGAATTAGGGTTCCAATAGCCAAAACACTTATCACATCATAATATATAACTCATTATTGCTAATATCCATAGCTACAACAATAAGTAAGTCTTAACTACTAAAACGACAAAATTTATACCTTTACAAGCCCTTAAAATTTCCAAGATTCAAAGTCGCGCCTTAGCAATTCTTAGCTCCTTTCCTTATGTTCCAATCCGCTTCAAGCACTCCTTATAAGCCTATGAAGAACCCATCTTCAAGTTCCAACTTCAAAGTTGAAGAACTCCTAAGTTTCCGCCATGACTAACACGAAACGCTGCTTTTTCCAAATCTTTCTATTGAGATATCCTTACAATACCCTTAGGGACATTGGGTTAAAGTCTTGTGAACAAAGGATCAAAACTACAAAATTTTCTTGTGAACTTGACCTTGAACCCGAGAGCTATGTGCTTGAAGAACAAAGTGTGAAATTTTTCTAAGTGTTGGGGAGCTTGTCTTGCACTAGTGTAGTGAATATATAACACAATGGAGGGCTTGGATTAATACACTTGTAGTCTAGGATGAAAGACAATTAATGTAAAGCCAAGTGGACAAGTTGACTTGGTCAACAATCTCAAGCTAGCAAGACTTGATCTTTTACCATGGTCAATGACCATTATACCCTTGCAAATTTTCGTCCAAGGCTGTGGGGAGGTGCCACGTGTCGCCCTCTCATTCGTCCATAAAATTATGTAACCCTCGTGGGCCCCACAAAACGTAAAATTCCTCGGGTGGGCCCCACATGACCAAATCCGTAAAAATAAATTTTCATAATGTTAATAAGTTCCATAATCCTCAAATAATACATTTTGAGAATCCAATTCTCATCAACGAACATTTTTCCTTTCCGACGTTCGGAAGATTTTCCGTCGGAAAAACAATTCTCCCTTTCGTTCTAATTTCCAAGTCTTGATTCCTTACATACATTCTCTTATACATGTCATGGACTTACGGGATGTAACATTCTTCCCCCCTTAGAAACATTCGTCCCCGAATGTTCTTAGTCGGTTGTCAAGCTATACAAACTCCGGCATAAACTCTATACTATGCCTATCAATCAAAATTGCACAAGACCAACGATGCCACACATGGCCACCACAACATACGTAAACATATCAATGGACCTTCCGTCCGCGACCCCTTCTCACAAAACTCGGTTACAATTTCAAAAACACGGATCCTTAGAGGTTCCTTTCTTTCCTTACTTTTCATACTTTCACGCACTTTCAAACTTATCTAGTACACGCATAAAATCTCAAATATTGTTTCGTTTCTCCAACTCGGAGTTACTATCCAAACTTGGCCATTATGCTACTTGAATTTCCGCTAAGGCTCTTCTCGGTCCTTACGACCTGAGTCCGGTGGAACGCATCCACGAACTCGTACAACGATCAACTAGACATGGGCCTTGCACCCTCGTGACCCTATCACATAGCGGGACAATTTCCCACTGACATCACCCGATTCCATACTATCGGCTGACCCGAAATGAGTCCATAACCCACCCAAATACGCACTTAACTTCTCATTTTTAGTCCGAAATAAATCTTTCTCTTATCTCAAGGTACTTCTCACCCTATCCCCTATTCACTGTGAGGTTCGCACATAAGCCAAAGTATTTCTATCAGACATCCTTCCCTATCTGGCCTTACATCACATGGTAATTACAACTTGTGAACTCTACACAACTACGCCTCCCGCCACTTATCATTCTTGTCAACATTCTTAACTTTCCACTTTACTAATCAAAGTATTCCTACCTCTGGGGGTACTATCACCTACAACTGCTAGCAACAAAGGGAAAACATATATGCTAGGGCGAAATCTGAATCTATCAATGCACGTATGATTCAAAAGAATCGAGATATACCTGTAACCCCATGCGATGTCGCCTCCTGATCCTGTCGAGTAGTCACGTCATCTATGCGGTTCGAAGGACCGCCAGAACTATAAACTCCACTCGACTTACCACTACCGGCCGACATCTCAACACCCCGCCTCGGCGGACGACAACCGCGAAGGGGAACCAACTACCGGCCTCAAAGGCTGAGCCACCTTACCGGTGCTCTTTCTAAAAGGACATACCCTCAGAATATGGCCCAGGGCCACAATAAAAACAAGCACTTGTGCCATAACGGCATTTCCCCAAATGACGCTTACTACCTCTGAAACACTGAGGAAAAAGTGGCCTCGACTGAGAAAATCCTCTGCTTCCTCGGTAACCTCGACCGAGCTTGGACCGGCTCCTAAATACCTTGGGGTCCAATATCCCACCCGTGAACCGCGGTATGTACCGGGTAGGCCGATGAATATCTCACTGCCGCCGCCGCTCGCCCAAAACTCACCGATAACCAACCGGTCTAGCCTCTTACGCCGATCTCCGTGTGCCTCTACCCTCCGTGACACTGTCTGCATCGCCGAATAACCTCCCCGATGAAATCGTAGCACCGCTTATCTTGGTCAATAACATAATCGCTTCCTCACGACCCTATAGTCTTCTCCTAATCCGAGAAACTGAGGCTCGTGCTGGGCCTCAAAACTCGCGCAGGAACTCGCCGATCGCGGACAACATCCAGATACCCCGGGCATAAGCCCTATCAACTCTATGAGTCCGACTAGTAGCTCGCTACTCATTTGCCCTTCTCGGCTGTTCTCCTCGAGGCATAATCGTAACACAAAATCACGTCGAGAGGAATTATCTTACTAACACACCTCTATGGCACGATCTAGAGTGAGAAGAATAGAAACTAACTCCTAAATGTCCCCGTAGCTCTCCTGCATGGGTGTGGCGCACAACACACCGATAATCAAGACTCTACTAGACACGGTCAGTAGACATTCCGAGGACCGATCGCTCGATACCACTCACAAGCCCCGAACCTCAAGCTCGGATCGGTGCCCTACCCGGGCACCCTTCTACCTTAACAACACAAGTAAATCGCGAAAATTAAATAACACCTCTTTTTTTCTTTTAAAACCAACATACGTAAGGCGGCAAAGCCGACAAGGCCGCCATAATATACATACTCAAAAGACACTACACCGTATACGAGTCCAATCCACATATGAATACTGCACTCTAAGAGTTTTATCAATCGTGACGACAAGGCCCCGCTGCATCCATAATCGCATAAAAGCTCTGCATCGAAAGAACTAATACCAAAAAGATAAACTCCCGAATGGATGGAGCTATCCAAAACTCGGAGTGGTCCTACACTGCGGATCACCAAATCGCACCTAAACTCGCGGATTTAACGCAGCTCAAGGAGGTCAAGAAGAATGTACCAAGTATGTGAAATGAAGTACGTGAATGAAATCATAAGTCTAAACAAAACAGAGACATGTATGATAGCCAACCTACAAGACACAACACATAAGGCCATAACAAGTCAGGGACGCATGCCCTCAAGTCATTTCTAAAATATAACCATGGGTCTCACGCCCATAATATCAATCATGCCCGTGGAATCCTTCCTCACTGCCGGCAGTCCATGATATAATATAACACCAATAGGCATACATGAACACCAAGTCCCACCTGTGTCCTAAAAACTGTACGGGCCAAGTAGGAAAACGAGCAGGTGGTATAACGTCTTGGGGTTTACCCCTCATTTATACTCTTACCCTGGAGAAGGTGGTAAAACAGGTGGTATAACGTCTTGGGGGTTTACCCCTCATTTATACTCTTACCCCGAGAAGGTGGTAAAGGTGGTATAACGTCTTGGGGGTTTACCCCTCATTTATACTCTTACCCTGGAGAAGGTGGTAAAGCAGGGGATATAACGTCTTGGGGGTTTACCCCTCATTTATACTCTTACCCTGGAGAAGGTGGTATAGCGTCTTGGGGGTTTACCCCTCACTTATACTCTTACCCTATCTCAACCGGCCGTCAAACAAAACATAAGCACTACCATGTCTTTTATAAAAATCCGGGAATTTAACCCAAGTACTACAAATAACGGAAGCATACCCGTGGAATCCCACATCACTGTCGGTACGTCCAAGTAACTTACAACAAGACAGCCGACCCTCCAACTGAGATTCACGACAATGTAATAAAACATAATACTTGCACTCAAAGGCTATCACCAGCACACATAGGCAAGTTCATAAAATCTATAGACTTTCATTTTATAAACTCAAGGCACATATAGAATAATTCTCAATTAAACAAGCCAAAGTACTTATCAAGGCACACTTAGACTAATTCTCAATTAATCAAGCCAAAGTACTTATCAAGGCACACTTAGACTAATTCTCAATTAATCAAGCCAAAGTACTTATCAAGGCACACTTAGAATAATTCTCAATTAATCAAGCCAAAGTACTTATCAAGGCACACTTAGAATAATTCTCAATTAATCAAGCCAAAGTACTTATCAAGGCACACTTAGACTAATTCTCAATTAATCAAGCCAAAGTACTACGTACGTACATTCTTTTCAAAAGACTCTTTTTTATGTAATACCTCAAGATACTAACACCCGTAGTATCAAGGTGTGTCTATTTTTCAAAGTAAGTTACTACACTCTTAGAAAACTCATTTCAAAGCTTGAAATCAAGTAACTTCAAATTTTCACAATCAAGGCAACTTATGCCCATTAATCAAAATAGACAACTTTCTAAACCTTCCATAAAGCCGTTATAACCAACTTCCCATAAAGCCGTTATAACCCTTTATGGTTTTTAGACAATTTCATTCTTTTTATAACCAAGAGACTTATACTTAAAGCCAAGTATCACAAACTTTCAAATCAAGTTTCTTAACTTTCAAAAATACTTTGAGTCTCTTAATATATAGAAAACAAGTTTCTTCTACTTTTAAACCTTAAGTAACTCACACCTTTAAAACAAGTTACTTCTGTTAAATCATGTCATTTCTCCTCTTTTAAAACAATTAAGTAAATCACTCCTTTGACTCCCCTAAAGTCATTAAAATGACCATTAGGTTTTGGAACTAAGGCACTAGCCAAAAAGTTTGGAAACCACTTCCTTTTCAAGACTCCATGTACTTTAAGCAAAATAGTTTCACTCTTAAGAATCCAAACTCCACTAAGGCAATGGATTATACAACTTACAATTTAAACATCAAAGTACAATCAAGGAAGTACATAGAACAAATTATATACTAGGCAATCCAAGTACAACCAAGGAATGGATCATTTAAGGAGTAGAACTTACTTTCTTTATCTTAAGGAATCATGCTAGAAGAGGAGATAGTTCACATAGCTTTTCGGCTAAATCCACAAGCTGCGAATACGCTGACGTAGAAGTGTCAACCTATAATGGTCACAACAAGACTATCAACTTCTAGTCTCAAACGTAGAATAATACTAAGTATACGGTCTCTAATTCTACGGAAAATCGGGCAGCACTTCCTTTGTTTCTACTCACTTTTCCACCTTTTTCAAGGCCGAATACAATAACCAACACGCCACATTTAAGGCTCAAAACAACAACCAAACAAAGGGTATTACACGCCTTATAATACGTGTAAAATTCCGCCCCACAATTAATACGAAGTAGTTCCATAGTCAAGCCATTCTCGGCCAACAACATATCCAACCATTCAAAGTCTTTTCCAATTCCAAGTTCTAAGGTCTAACATGTTATATAGTCATAACCAACTTCAACAACTACAATTTCCTTCTTTCTACAACATGCGACGACTTAAACTAATAATCGACTTGAATTGTAATCTTAAGGCTAACATGCTAGTTTTTCGAATTAGGGTTCCAATAGCCAAAACACTTATCAAACCTCATAATATATAACTCATGATTGCTAATATCCATAGCTACAACAATAAGTAAGTCTTAACTACTAAAACGACAAAATTTATACCTTTACAAGCCCTTAAAATTTCCAAGATTCAAAGTCGCGCCTTAGCAATTCTTAGCTCCTTTCCTTATGTTCCAATCCGCTTCAAGCACTCCTTATAAGCCTATGAAGAACCCATCTTCAAGTTCCAACTTCAAAGTCAAGAACTCCTTAAGTTTCCGCCTTGACTAACACGAAACGCTGCTTTTTCCAAATCTTTCTATTGAGATATCCTTACAATACCCTTAGGGACATTGGGTTAAAGTCTTGTGAACAAAGGATCAAAACTACAAAATTTTCTTGTGAACTTGACCTTGAACCCGAGAGCTATGTGCTTGAAGAACAAAGTGTGAAATTTTTCTAAGTGTTGGGGAGCTTGTCTTGCACTAGTGTAGTGAATATATAACACAATGGAGGGCTTGTATTAATACACTTGTGGTCTAGGATGAAAGACAATTAATGTAAAGCCAAGTGGACAAGTTGACTTGGTCAACAATCTCAAGCTAGCAAGACTTGATCTTTTACCATGGTCAATGACCATTATACCCTTGCAAATTTTTGTCCAAGGCCAAGTTGGGGGGAGGTGCCACGTGTCGCCCTCTCATTCGTCCATAAAATTCCGTAACCCTCGTGGGCCCCACAAAACGTAAAATTCCTCGGGTGGGCCCCACATGACCAAATCCGTAAAAATAAATTTTCATAATGTTAATAAGTTCCATAATCCTCAAATAATACATTTTGAGAATCCAATTCTCATCAACGAACATTTTTCCTTTCCGACGTTCGGAAGATTTTCCGTCGGAAAAACAATTCTCCCTTTCGTACTAATTTTCAAGTCTTGATTCCTTACATACATTCTCTTATACATGTCATGGACTTACGGGATGTAACAAATATGTACCAAGTATGTGAAACTGAAAGTACTGTAATGAAATCATAAAGTCTAAAATAAAGCTGGAGACATGTATGATAACTCAAATAACAGTACACGGTGTCTTACTAACAATGAGAGTAAATAAGAGTATACTTTACTGCATAAAAATAGGAGGCTCGTGATCAAAGTAGGGTCACCCGCCCGTGGTATCATTAAGCAATCCTACTCCTGGGACTATTTCACCCGCATAGGCCGTATGGACCCGCATGAGGTAATTTCCTCGCATAGACTGTATCCGCCCGCATAGGTCGTATGGAGCCGCATGAGGTAATCTCCTCGCATAGGATTGGTCCGCCCCACATAGGACTATTTCACCCGCATAAGCCCTATAGACTCGCATGAGGTATTCCTCGCATCATGGGTAGCAAATCCACGGAATATGCAAATGCCACAAACCCGGGGAATGACCCCGTAATGAACAATATAACACTAGCACAACCGGCTATCATACATAACATAAGCACTACCAGTTTATCATATATAACATAAGCACTACCGGCTTATCATACATAACATAAGCACTACCAGCTTATCATATATAACATAAGCACTGCCGGCTTATCATACATAACATAAGCACCACCGGCTTATCATAATTATCATAAGCAAGTTAAGAAATCCCCTAACTTCTTATTAGCTTTATTCATATACACTCTCATTTTAGTTTACTTAAGGCACTAACATGTCATTATAAAATACGAGAATTTAACCCAAAGTACTACGTACTTCTAATCTTTTAAAATGACTTTTTTTTCATATAAAACTTCCAAGATACTAATAACCGTAGTATCAAGTCATATCTACTTTTCAAAACAAGTCACAATACCTTTTAGAACTACATTTAAAGACTTCTAAATCAAGTGACTTTTTACTTTAAAACTTTAAGCAATTGATGCTTTCAAATCAATTTGCCTTTCTTCCTTTCAAGTCATTTTATCTTAATTTACATTGCTAGAGTAAACCATTCTTTTAACTTTCATAAAGCTATTATAACCAACTTCCCATAAAGCCGTTATACTAACTTTATACTCTAGATACTTACATTCTTCTTTATAACCAAGAGACTTAAACTTTCCAAAAACCAAGTATCATATACTTTCAAAAATACTTCAAGTCTCTTATCTTTAGAAACTAAGATATCCTTAATCTTTAAAACAAGTGAGTTAATTCCCTAACTCAACAAACTTGAACATTCTTAAAACAAGTCAAGGATATCAAATGAAACTAGATTCATGAAAATCTCGTACGTCTACCGTACTATATATTTACAACTACTCATGCTCAAGAGATAGGAAAGTTCCGCATACCTCTTCGGTTCAATCCACTTGCTAAGTCCAATATGTCGTACGTAGTATGTCAACCTATAATGACCATAATACGTCTATTAACTTCTAACTTCAAACGTAGAATATTCTAAGTGCAAAGTCACTAAATTCTACGGAAAATCGGACATCACTTACTTTGTTTCTACATACTTTTCCACCTTTTTCAAGGCCCAAATTCAATAACCAAACATGCCACATTTAAGGCTCAACAATGTAGTTAACAATAGGGGATTACACGCCTAACAAGACGTGTAAAATTCTGTCCCACAATTGATACCAAGCAATTCAATAACCAATGCCATTTTCGTCCATAAAGTACCACAATGCAAGGTCTTATCCAATTCCTTTTTCAATCCAAGTTGTTTAGTCTAACATGTTATAAAGCCGCAATCGATTATAAAAACTACAATCTTCAAGTAGATAAAATGCGACGATTCTAATTATCGACCAAAATGAATTTCAATTTCAAATGACTAACACTGTCATTTCGGATTTTGGCTTCCAATATACATAACACTTATCAATCTTCAATACATATAATTCATGCTAGTTAAAATGTAAGGCTACAACAATATGTAATCTTATAACACTTAAGATAACAAGATTGTTACCTTGACGAGCCTTAATCCAACTTCAAGATCCGAAGTCGCTCCCTAGAAACTTAGAGCCTTTCCTTGACACTCCAATCCGCCACTTGAAGCCCTTAGAAGATCACAAACAACTTTCATTCAATTTCCAATCCAAACCTATGAAAGCGACTTAGATTTTCACCTTGCGACTAATACAAAAACGACACTTTTCAGGGATCTTTCTATTGAGATACCCTTACAATACTCTTAGGAACCTTGGTTTAAAGTGTGGAGATTATTGAACAACAAACAAAAAATTTCTCTTTGAAACCCTAGCAAAGCCGAGAGCTTCCAATGGAGTCTTCAAAGTTTTTCTCAATTTTCTCTAAGTGTAAAATAGCCTTGTCTTGCTACTAGTATGTTTAAATAACACAATGGAGGGTCACGATTAGCAAAAATGGGTGGCTTGGATGCATTCCACTAAAATATCAAGCCAAGTGGCCCTTGGACTTAGTCAACAATATCAAGCTCTTAGCCTAGCAAGACTTGGTCATCTTAACATTGGCCAAATGACCATTCTAACCTTGGTCCATTCGACCATGACCATCCAAAGGGGGTGACACGAGTCATCCTCCCGTTCGTCGAAATATTTCGTTTCCCGACATTTCCATAATTCCGATAAATTTTTACTAGTCTCAAATCTTAACATTTTTTAGTTCTTACGTACGTTCTTATAAACATGTCCTGGAATTACGGGGTGTAACAATATGGCCCTGACGGCCACAAGCAAAACAAATACCCCTACTAGAACGGCATATCCCGACATGAGACCTACCACACTGAGTTCACTGGGGCCAAGGTGGCCCCAATTGGCTACGTATACCTTCGAACCTGAAGCCCTGGAGCTCTGACCAGCCCCCGAATACCCAAAACGATCAAACCTTCGGCCTATAGACTGTGGATGTACACTCTGTACTGGCTGGGACGAATAACCAACATGTTGTTGAGACTGGCCGCCTATATACTCACCAGAATAAATCACAACTCGCCTCGGGCTGATCTCCATCATGACCTGCATGCGGTTGACTTCTTACGTCGCCCTCTACTCCCTGGGTGTACGCCTGAATCCGAGCGATATCCATGCCCGGCTGAAGCGCTACTGCCATGCACCAATCAATAAGATAATGATCTAGCCCCATCACGTAGCGGTGCACTCTGTCTGCCATGTCCGCTACTGTAGTAGGGGCGTACCGAGACAATTAGTCAAACTCCAGGCTATACTCTCTGATAGTCCTCCCACCCTGCCTCAAAGTCAAGAATCTATCTACTCTGGCCCTCCTCATCTCTGGAGGTAAGAAATGATCAAGAAAGTCCTCTATGAACTCGTCCCACATAGCTGGAGGAGCACCCTCGCTCCTGGACAACTCCCATGACTCAAACCAGTTCACTGCTATGTCGCGTAACCGGTAAGAAGCAAATACAACTGACTCGGTCTCCGATGCCTTAATCACCCTCATCATCCGCTGAATCTGACGGATGAACTCCTGAGGGTCATCCTCGGGCCTCGACTCATAAAACTCTGGCGATCGCAACTCGGAAGTCCCAACCTCAAACTGCTCGCTCAGGTTAGCACGGCCATGCCTATAAGTGCGTCTGTTACTATCCTAGCAAGAATCGATCAGATCTATCCTCTGCCCCTGGCTGAGGAACTGGAGGCTCAGGTGTCGAAGCCTCTGGAGCTGCAGCTGCTCTAAGCTCCTCTGGTGATGGTGACGTAACAGAACTAGACGCACACACTCAGGCATAAACAGGGCCTGTGCCCTCATAACTATCTGCATCCTACTAGCAGCTCCTGCTGCTGACTTGCCCTTCTGGGCCACTGTTGCCTTCCGTGGAGGCATAACTGATACATAAGAATACGTCAGAGAGGGATCAACCTAATAATACAGCTCTACTACACGATCTCAGAGTGAGAAGAATGGAAACCAATCCTAAATATCCTGTAGCCTCCTGGGTATAAGTATGGTGCACACATACCCATACCCAAGAATCTACTAGACACGGTATGTAGACATTCTGAGGACTAAATGCTCTGATATGACTCTGTCATGACCCGAACCCCGGGCCCACGACTGGTGCCCTACCTGGGCACCCTTCTATCCATACAACAGAAGAAATTCACGGAAGCTAAATAACATTTTTTTTTAAAAACAAACAAAGGCAAAGCCTACAAGGCCACCAATATATATATATATATAATCAAACGGAACTAGAATTGTACCCAAGTACACCCCACATATAAATACAGACCTCTAAGAGTTTGATAACAACTATGACGGGACAAGGCCCCGCCGTACCTCTGAATAAATATAATACTGTAATATAAACTCCGTACCAAAATGATAGGCTCCGGAACAATGGAGTTATCCCAAAATACTGAATGAGATCCTAACTGCGAGGATCACCCGACTGCGTGCCTACGCCTGCGGACATGAACACAGCCCCCCGGAGAAGGGGGCCAGTACAACAATAATGTACCAAGTATGTGAACGTAAGGTACTGTAAATAAAATCATAACAGGCCAAATATGACAGAGACAAGTATGAAAATCAAATACCAGATTCTACTGTGTCATATAACAGAATAGTACCTTTTCAAAATACCAAAATCACCCATACCTTTTCACAAATATGAAATTCATGTCAAAATAAAGGACACCTGCCCGTAGAATCATACACAAATAATATTCATGTCATAATCAGGGACGTTCTCACATGATCTCCATTATACCATTTTCACAATAAGATTTATGTTGTAATCATAGATATTCTCACATGATCCAACTTACACAATTTTCACAATAAGATTTATGTTGTAATCATGGACATTCTCACATGATCCAACTACATAATTTTCACAAGAAGATTTATGTTGTAATCATGGACATTCTCACATGATCTAACTACACAATTTTCACAAGAAGATCATTCTCACATGATCCAACTACACAATTTTCACAAGAATATTTATGTTGTAATCATGGACATTCTCACATGATCCAACTACACAATTTTCACAATAATCATGGACATACTCACATGATTCCCATATAATATATAAGTCGTAATCATGGACATTATCACATGATTTCCATAATATTTTAAGTCATCTCTTGACTTTCCATAAAACCGTTATAACAAACTTCCATAAATCCTATTATAACAAATTTCATTCTAGAGAACTAAGTCACTACCACATCTTTCTTATAAAAAGAATCCTTTCATGTAATACACCCTAAGATACTAACACATGTAGTATCAAGACACTTCTGCTTTCAAAATCAAGTAACATACTTTTAAAATCAAGTAACATATACTCTTAAAACCAAGTACTTATACTTTTTAAATTCAACTCAATGCTTTAAAATCAAGTAACTTCTACTCTTTAAATCAAGTCACTTATACATATAAAATCATGTCACTCTCACATATAGAATCATGTCACTTGTACTTCATATAATCAAACCTCATATACATTCAAATAAAGTCTCATATACTTTGAAAATCAAGTCACTTAACTTTCAAATAAATCAAGTCTCATAACATTCAAAATCAAGTCTCATGACTTTCAAATAATCAAGTCTCATGACATTCAAATAAGTCAAGTCTCATAACTTTCAAAATAAATCAAGTCTCTTAACTTTCAAATAATCAAGTCTCATGACATTCAAATAAGTCAAGTCTCATAACTTTCAAAATAAATCAAGTCTCTTAACTTTCAAATAATCAAGTCTCATGACATTCAAATAAGTCAAGTCTCATAACTTTCAAAATAAATCATGTCAAAGAATGAAGGATAGTTCGCATACCTTATACGCTTAATCCAACTTGATAACTAGAATACGTCTCAATGTACTTCTACCTATATTGACAATAATACGTCTATTAACTTCATACTCACTAGTATAAGACACATATACCAGGGTCATCTTATTCTACGGAAATTTGGACAGCACTTCCCCTGTTTATGTGCGTATCCACAATTAACCAAAAAGCCAATCAAACCAACAATCAACTATCATCCCAATATATAATCAAGTTAGGCTCCATATACGCAATCATACAACCTCTTTTCTCTTTACTTATGAAAGACAACAATTCAACAATCAAGATGATTAGCACACCTATTTACTATGTTCATTCAATCCCTTAGTCCATACTAAAGTAGTCCATGAAAGTAGCCCCTACTTCAATCAACAACGAGAGAAAAATGTGAAGTTTCTCTACACCTTGTTATACTTTCCTTCCTTTAGAACTTACGCTAAAAATTACCATATTGTTCATGCATTTTTTAAATGGAATTTACAGCATTTAAAATTATTAAAAATGAGCCCCTAAGCCATAAATTATTCAATGAAAACAACCCTTAATTACAACGCGACAACGTCCGACAATTCTACCAATTTTTGGCCAACAACACATATACTTCCATACTTTCTTTCTTAACTTCTTACGAAACACTTCATGTTCCAACATTCTAATGTAAACCATTACTTATTTAACATCAAGACTCCTCTTTTTTAACATGCAATTATCAACAACACAATACTTAATTCCAATGAACACAAAATGGATTCTAGAATTGTTACCACGTCCAAACCTCACATGCATTCTCTTTAATCCCAAGTTTCTTCTTAACACACATTCATTACTTAGGTTACAACAACATGCAAATTTAATTAAATCATAAGAGAAGAATTGTTTTACCTTAATTTTAATGCCAAAACAGTCCCTAAGACTGAACCCACTGCTCTTCTGAAGACCCACTGTTTTGTCAATTTTTCTTGTCCAATTCTTCACTTCTTCAACTCCAATTCAACATTCAACCATTTAAAAATGTTAACCCATAATTTATACACCTTTTCCTTCCAAAAATCCGAAATTTCCTGGCCTGAATCGGCCCAGCAGTGGCGGAATTCACTGTTCTGTCAGCAGAACTTGTAACATCCATAACGCTCTAATCCAATGTCCTATGGATGAGCGGTTTATTGAGTTGGAAACTAGACTCGGCGAAATTCATTTTAGGCTTTTGAAACACCTAAAAAATCCTAATATACTAGGAGATATACCCCTCCAAAGTGGACTGAAAATCTGCCATCAAATCTCGATTTCTGCCCTAACTTTCTCTAATTCTTGGCTTCTAATTTGTAGATGAACAATGTAATATAGGGAGAGGAATTAAACTCCAATCTATTCTTTTTTGTAGGTATATGGCTGGTCCAATTGAGAGAAAAGGAAGAAGATTGGAGTGTGTTTGTGTTGAAAATTGGAGGAATGAAAAAGGGCTTGTAATTTAAATCCCTAAATCTGAAAATTTTCTCCTCTAATTACAATTTGGTCCAAAACTCTTATTAGTCTTCCTATTTAACCCTCAAGTAATAATAAAACTTGTGTTCCACTTCTTCTAATTTCCGAAAAATCCCATAGAGTCTCGTATTCTCAATTTTCGAAACATATATAATATGTTACTAAGTCATGACGAAAATATATAACTATTATTAACAATTCTCATCATCACACTCGTTTTCACCAAAATTGTTCCGGAATCACATCCCTCTTATACTAACTTTCGGATTAGCATATATAAACATACTTAATATCCAATATCCGAATCTTATTCCTTAATGACGTTCTCATCTAATTTTCTTGGAAATACGGGGTGTAACAGTTTTATCTTTTACACATTTATTCCTTTCATTTACCAACATGAAACCATTTGTCATTTGGCCAATAACCGTCTATTCTCTTACATCTCAAACAATGTGTATACGTACCAATATCTCTTTCATTTAAGGAAATTACGATCTTTGACACTTTATGTGCACGTGTGTGGAAACCATGTTTTCGACGTGCGGGGCCCTAATTTTTTGAGTCATAATTAATATGATTAATTTTATTTGACGTTTAGTAAATTTCCAACAATCCCCCTTTGGAAGAGATTTTGGCGCACGCACATGTTGCCTTTCGACCAATCACTCGGCGGATCGATGTTGCATCTGGAGAGGTAGCCGCAGCTTTGAACCTTCCATAGTAGAATACCATCGGACATATTTACTGCGCAGTGAACGTGATGTCTTGAACCGTCAATGTTTAGTATATACCAAGACAATGGTACCAACACAACCTCTTTCCTACTTAATCTTTCTAATGTTTTTGTCCGTCGTGGGTCGTGGACACCCTTGGATTCTTAAGTGTGTTCATTTGAGGTGGTCTGTCCTCGCACTTAAATAGGTGGTCTCCTACAAGGTATCCTACAATACCCCGCTACACAAGCGTTAGGAACCATTAAAAATTTCCCCAACCTAACCTCAACTATTGAGGATCATTAAAGGTTTGGAAACTTATCATTTACCCCTCTTACAGGTAGCACTTTTTGTCTTTTACGGGAACAACCTTGGATTATATTTCTTAAGAAGAAAGCATTATCCGAAGTGCTCTTGCTTCCACCGAAGCGTTCACAGAACTGTTACAGTTTAGTTTTCCCATTGAACCTTATTCCTGGGATCTCCAGTATGTAATCGGGTGTCCACAATATTGGTTCTTATTGATTGGGTTTTAAGCCCATTCCCCTAGACAGGTAGTACATATGATCTCTGGTCATTCCCTTCGTCAAGGGATCTCCGATATTTTCCTTTGATTTTACGTAATCAATGGAAATAACACCCGAGGTGATCAGCTGCCTAACGAACTCATGTCTACGTCGAATATGACGAGACTTGTCGTTGTACATAGAATTTTGTGCCCTTCCTAGAGCCGACTGACTATCGCAGTAGATCATTACAGATTACCCGGGTTTATCCCAACATGGGACATCCTCTAGAAAACCATGAAGCCACCCAGCTTCTTCTCCCACTTTGTCTAAAGCGATAAATTATGACTCCATAATGGATCGGGCAATAAGTGTTTGTCGAGAGGATTTCCAAGACACAGCTCCACCACCGATTGTAAAAATGTATCCACTGGTGGACTTGATGTCTTTGCTATCAGATATTCAGTTTGCATCACTGTACCCCTCTAGTACAACTGGATATCTTGAATAGTGTAACCTGAATTTTATTGTGAACTTCAGGAACCGTAGTACCCTATTCAACACATTCTAGTGATCCTCACTTGGATTTCGAGTAAACCTAGCCAGTTTATTGACTGCATAAGCGATATCTGGTCGAGTGCAGTTTGTGACATACATCAAACTCCCAATCACTTTCGCTATCGCTCCTGGCGTACGGGTACACCAAGATGCTTGTCAATCTTTTGACTTCTATCCGATGGTGTCGTTACTGGTGAGCTGTCGAACATCTCAAATTTCTTCAGCACATCCTCGATGTAGTGAGATTGAGACAAGACCAGTCCATTAGATGTCTTAGAGATCTTGATCGCTAAGATGACATCTGCGACCCCCATATCTTTCATGTCAAAACATTGTTTTAACATGTTCTTAGTCTCTAGGATTATCCTATGACTGCTACCATTGATCAACAAGTCATCTATATAAAGGCATATCATGACGAACGAATCTGCATTTCCTTTCATGTAAACACATTTGTCACACTTATTAATGGCGAACCATTTTGATAGTAGGGTACTATAAAATTTCTCGTGCCATTGTTTGGGGGCCTGTTTCAGCCCATACAATGATTTGACAAGCCGATACACTTTTGTCTCTTGTCCTGGAACCATATACCCCTCGGGTTGATCCATTTATATTTCTTCTTCCAAATCACCAATTAGGAAGGCAGTCTTGACATCCATTTAATGTATTTCAAGATCCCGCAAGGCGGCGATAGCTATGAACATACGTATGGATGTCATTCTGGACATCGGAGCGTAGGTGTCGAAGTAATCAAGGCCCTTCTTTTGACGATAACCCTTGACTACCAACCTAGCCTTGTACTTGTCAATAGATCCATCTGTCTTTAACTTCTGTTTAAGGATCTACTTACAACCCAAATGTTTGTGTCCCGGGGGAAGTTCAGCCAACTCTCAGGTGTGGTTATGCAGGATGGATTATATCTCACTTTCTAAAGCTTTCTTGTGCTTCTTGAGTTGACAATGCTTCGGCGATTGTCCGTGGTTCATCCTGAACCAAATAAGCTTCAAAGTCTGGACAGAAGGACTTTTCCTTCTGGGCCCTTTTGCTCCTCCTTGGTTCCATTTCTAAATCTTCCAAGTCCCGAGAATATGGAATACTGGCTTCCGGATAATCAATCACTTCAAAATTCACTAGATCTAAACCGTTTGGATCTAGGTAGTCATCGACTTCTTGATCCTCAGGGATTTGATCATAACTTCATTTGCGAGAGGTTATGTTGTTTTCCTTATATGGAAATGTATCTTCAAAGAACCACGCGTTCCTTGATTCCATGATCGTACTCTTCATAAATGTCTGGTACATCCGACTTATGCACTATGAAGCGATAAGCACTACTGTTATTGGCATATCCAATGAATATGTAATCCACAGTCTTAGGTCCAATCTTGAACTGCTTTGGCATAGATACTTTTACCTTGGCCAGACAACCACATACCTTCAAATATTTGAAGGTACTTTCCTTTACATAACTCGTATGGAGTCTTGTCCTTATCTTTGTGTGGGACTCTATTAAGAATCTTATTTGCGGTAAGGACAACTTCTCCCCGCATGTGTTGGGGAAGACCTGAATTGATGAGTAAAACATTCATAATTTCCTTCAGTGTTCGGTTCTTGCGTTCAGCCACACCGTTTGATTGAGGTGAGTAAGGAACCATCGTTTGATGAACTATACCCGATTGGGTACAAATTTCTTCAAAAGGCGCTACATATTCTCTTCATCTATCACTACAGAGTGTTTTAATTCGTCCGCTTAGGTGGTTCTCAACTTCTGCTTTGTAGCATTTGAATGCTTCAAAAGCTTTATCTTTACTTTTTAGTAAGTAAAGGTAACAAAACCTTGAGCCATCATCTATGAAAGTCACAAAGTACTTGTTCCCCCCTCTTGTTTGAGCAAACTTCAAATCACATATATTAGTGTGTATAAGTTCTAGAGGAGCGGATTCTCTTTTGATGGATCTAAAGGGACTTTTGGAAAGTTTTACCTCTACGTACACCTCACACTTACGTTGAGGGTTTATGTCAATGGACGACAATAATTCCAACTTTACCAATCTTTGGATAAATTGATAGTTAACATGTACTAATCTATGGTTCCATAAATTGGATGACTCAATCAAGTAAGTAGAAAGCTCAATTTTATTGATAGTTGAAACAGAAGGCATTACAAGTGCAACATTAATCTTAAAGAGGCCTTCACAGACGAAGCCCCTTCCTACAAAAGTTCTATTTTTAGTGATTACAAACTTGTTAGCCTCTAACACTAGCCTAAAACCAACATTTACTAACAAAGGTCCAGAAATTAAATTTTTTCGAATTTCTGGGACATGCATCACTTCCTTCAGAATCAACTCTTTTTCGGACGTCATCTTTAGGGTCACCTTTCCTACCCCCAGCACCTCTGAAGAAGAATTGTTGCCCATGAACAATTTCTTATCTGTGACCAGTGTATATGTGGAGAAGGCATCTTTATTGGAACAAATGTGACGGGTAGCACCCGTGTCTAGCCACCATTGCACCGGATTCTCAACGAGGTTAGCTTCAAGAACCACCGCTGAGAACTCCTCAATCATATCGTCGACGAGCGTGTCTTCGACGATGTTAGCCTTGGCTTTGCCTTTGGCCAACTCTTTTGTCACGACCCGACCCCGGGCCCGCGACTGGTGCCCTACCTGGGCACCCCTTTCAGGTATACATCAGAGAATAGCAGCGGAACATACACAACTCATAAAAATACTTTAGACATTAAACATCAACAGACTAGCTGATAAGGTCACCTTCCGTAACATATACATAATACAAAAATAAAACGGTACATCTCTGTTCTTACAACTCAATCCACAAATGTGACTACAGACCTCTAAGAATAACAATTGTGGTGGGACAGGGCCCCGCCATACCCCTGAATGTACATGAATCTACAACATCGGGGAAATCGTACCAAAAGACAAGCCTCCGAAGAAATGGAGCTTCTGACACCTGATCAGGGATCCTAAGAATGAGGATCCACCACCGCTACTCCCTACTGCGGATTTAACGCAGCCCCCCGAGGAAAGGGGGTCAGTACATAATATGTACCAAGTATGTAAAACTGGAAAATACTCCAATTTACATCATAAGTCTAAAATAAGGCTGGAGACATGTATGATAATCAAATTACAGTACACTGTGCCTTACTAACAATGAGAGTAACCAAATATATACTTTACTGCATAAAAATAGGAGGCTCATGATCAAAGTAGGGTCACCCGCCCGTAGTATCATTAAGCAATTCTACTACTGGGACTATTTCACCCGCATAGGTCCTGCGGACCCGCAATGGAGCGATGCGCTCCGCATGGGACTATTTCACCCGCACAAGACTATTTCACCCGCTTAGGCCCGGTGGGCCCGCAAAGAGTACAAACATCGCACTCGCATCATGGGTAGCAAATCCATGGAATTAGTAGTAACCCGGGGCTTTACCCCGTAAGAATAACATAACATAGCACAACCGGCTATCATACATAACATAAGCACTACCGGCTTATCATACATAACATAAGCACTACCGGTTTATCATAACATAAGCAAGTTAAGAAATCCCCTAACTTCTTATTAGCCTTGTTCATATACACTCTCATTTTAGTTTACTTAAGGCACTAACATGTCATTATAAAAATCCGGGAATTTAACCCAAAGTACTACGTACTTCTACTCTTTTAAAATGACTCTTTTTCATATAAAACTTCCAAGATACTAATAACCGTAGTATCAAGTCATCTCTACTTTTCAGGACAAGTCACACTACCTTTTAGAAATACATTTATAGGCTTCTAAATCAAATGGCTTATTTCTTTTAAAACCTTAAGCAATTGATGTCTTCAAATCAAATTGCCTTTCCTTATTTCAAGTCATTTATCATTATTTACATTACTTAGAGTAAACCACTCTTTCACCCTTCCATAAAGCTATTATAACCAACTTCCCAAAAAGTCGTTATACTAACTTTATGCTTTAGACACTTCCATTCTTTTTATAACCAAGAAACTTATACTGTCAAAACCAAGTATCATATACTTTTAAAATACTCCAAGTCTCTTAACTTTAGTAATCAAGTTTCTTAACTTTAGAATAGTTCAAGGAATCAATACCTTCCAAATCAAGTATTCTATACATTTTCAAGTCAAGAAATCTTTGTTTACCTTATTAGAATAAACCATTCTTTTTACTTTCCATAAAGTTATTAACCAACTTTATGCTTTTGAAACCAAGGAATTTCTATCCTTTAAAAACAAGTGAGTTAATTTTCTAACTCAACCAACTTGGACATCCTTAAAATAAGTCAAGGATATCAAATGAAACTAAATTCATTTAAATCTCGTACGTCTACCGTACTATACGTTTACAACTACTCATGCTCAAGAGATAAGAAAGTTCCACATACCTCTTCGGTTCAATCCACTTGCTAAGTCCAATATGACGTACGTAGTATGTCAACCTATAATGACCATAATACGTCTATTAACTTCTAGCTTCAAGAATATTCTAAGTGTAAAAATCACTAAATTCTACGGAAAATCGGACAGCACCACCTTTGTTTCTACATACTTTTCCACCTTTTTCAAGGCCCGAATTCAATAACCAAACACGCCACATTTAAGGCTCAACAATGTAGTTAATAATAGGGGATTACACGCCTAACAAGACGTGTAAAATTCTGCCCCACAATTGATATCAAACTAGTCCAACATATAATGTCATTTCGGCAATTTGAGGGACAACAATACAAAGTATTTTCCAATTCCTTCTCAATCCAAGTTGTTTATTATAACATGTTATCATACCGTAATCGATTATAACTACTACAATCTTCAAGTAGGTAACATGCGACGATTCTAATTATCGACCAATTTGTATTTCAATTTCAAATGGCTAACAATGCCATTTCGGATTTAGGCTTCCAATATCCATAACACTTATCAATCTTTAATACATATACTTCATGCTAGTTAAAATGTAAGGCTACAACAATATGTAATCTTATAACACTTAAGAGAACAAGATTGTTACCTTAACGAGCCTTAATCCAATTTCAAGATCCGAAGTCGCTCCCTAGAAACTTAGAGCCTCTCCTTGACACTCCAATCCGCCACTTGGAACCCTTAGAAGATCACCAACAACTTTCCTTCAATTTCCAATCCAAACCTAGGAAAGTGACTTAGGTTTTCACCTTGCGACTAATACAAAAACGACACTTTTCCGGGATCTTTCTATTGAGATACCCTTACAATACTCTTAGGAACCTTGGTTTAAAGTGTGGAGAGTATTGAACAACAAACAAAATTTCTTGTCTTGCTAAGTGCCTCAAACCCGAGAGCAACATAGTGGAAGAACAAGTTTTCTAGAAAAAAATTCTAAGTGTGGGAACTAGTCTTGCTACTAGTATGTTTAAATAACACAATGGAGGGTCAATATTAGCACATATGGATGGCTTGGATGAATTTCATTAAAGATCAAGCCAAGTGGCTCTTGACTAAGTCAATAATATCAAGCTCTTAGCTAGCAAGACTTTGTCATCTTAACTTTGGTCAAATGACCATTAAACCCATGGTCCATTTCGTCCAAGACCAATTAAGGGGGTGAAACGTGTCTCCCTCCCATTCGTCGCAATATTTCATTTTCCGACAATTCCATAATTCCGATAAATTTTTACTAGTCTCAAATCTTAACATTTTTGAGTTCTTACGTACGTTCTTAAAAACATATTCTGGAATTACGGGGTGTAACATTCTTCACCCCTTAGAAACATTCATCCCCGGATGTTCTTTCGGAGTCAAACTTATAGATAGCGGCATATTCTCTTTTTACAACCCCTACATACCAGTAATGCCACACGTGGCCACATAACAACACTTATACTAAAACGGCAACCTGAACTCCAAGCGTCGACACCGATTATCTGCATAAGACTTCTGCCGACTCTGAGCTGCTAACAGACTCTCCTGGATAAGCTTCACTTTATCCACAGCCTGCTGAATCAAGTCTGGGCCAACTAACTGTACCTCGCCCACGTCGAACCAACCAATCGATGACCTACACTTCCGCCCATACAAAACCTCATATGTCGTCATCTGAATGCAAGAATGGTAGCTGTTGTTATAAACAAACTCAACAAAAGGCAAGTGATCCTCCCAGCTACCCCTGAAATCAATAACACATGCCCGCAACATATCCTCAAGTGCCTGGATAGTATGCTTCTGCCTGTCCATCGGTCTGAGGGTGTAATACAACACTGAGACTCACATGTGTCCCTAACCCTTTCTGGAAAACCTCCAGAAGTTATCCATAAACTGAGCTCATCTGTCTGACATCATAAATGTAGGAACTCCGTGCAGTCTCACAATCTCTCTGCTATACAATCTAGCGTAATCCTCAGCCGAATACGTAGTCCTGACTGGAAGAAAGTGGGATGATTTAGTCAGCCTGTCTACAATAACCCAGATGGAATCATACTTCCTCGGAGTACGAGGTAACCCTGTAACAAAATCCATGTTGATCACCTCCCACTTCCACGTCGGAATATCAATTGCCTACAATAGCCCACCGGGCTTCTGGTGCTCAACCTTGACCTGTTGACAATTAGGACACTGAGCAACAAAACCTGCCATGTCCCTCTTCAGGCCATCCCACCAATACATACATCTGAGGTCATGATATATCTTAGTCGACCCCGGATGAATAGAGTAACGAGCACTGTATGCCTCCCCAGAATCTGCTGACGAAGTCCTGCAACATCGGGAGCACACAATCTCCCCTCGAATCTTAGCACCCCATCAGGCGCTACCTCAAATAAACTCTCCTCTTCTCGAAGAGCCATGTCTCGATACCGTATCATAACTGGATCCTCATATTGTCGCCTCTTTACATCCTCAACGACGGAAGACTCGGCAACCTCTCGGATCTAAACTCCATTAACCATGGAAACAAATAATTGAACCCCTCGGCTCGGTAGCTGATGAATCTCATAGACCATGTTTTGTCTATCTGGCTGCCCATCTGACAGACTACCCATAGATTTACGACTAAGAGCATCTGTAACCGTCTCGGCTTTCCCCGGGTGGTACAGGATATCAATATCACAATCATTGAGTAACTCTAACCACCGTCTCTGTCGCAAATTCAGCTGCCTCTAACTGAAGATATACCGGAGGCTCTTGTGGTCTGCACAAATATCCATATGAAGTCTACATAAGGAATGCCTCCAAATATTCAAGGCACGATTAACTGCCGCCGACTCTAAATCGTGAGTAGCGTAATTCCTTTCATGTTTTCCTAACCGCCGGGAAACATAGGCTCTAACCTTTTCGTGTTGCGTCAGCACACAATCTAGCCCAACACCCAAAGTGTTACAATAATAACCTAACCCTCTAGTCTCTCATGAGGGGTTAGAACTGTAGTCGCGGTCAACTTATCTCCCAATAACTGGAAGCCTTGCTCATACTTGCGAAATATTCGGGCATCCTAAATCTCAATTTTTGGTTCCTGTTTCCCTTTCTCTGTTGTAACCAAACTTGGTCACTGTACTTAGATTTGATTCCTTTGCTTGCCGCATGGCTAAGACTTCCTGCCAATCACAATTTAGGGGGGGGGGGGATTTCCTTGATCTCGTCAAGTAATAATCCTATTATTCTCTCTCGGCTCATAGAGCTTATAATCAGGCGTTCAACCTCAATTCATGGTATTACATAATCTAATGGCTTGTCAAGCTTTCTTATCGTTCGAGTGTCTACTCGTCTTTCCTTTATAATTCATTTCAAGTTGTCCTGGGGCCTCTTACCTCCCCGTATATATATGGTCTGGCCCGTCATTACAGGTTTTCCACCTATCCTCGAGGTGTTCTTACTGCCCACCATTTACTAATGATCTTTACACTAGCCTGGGGTAATCATATCTCGTACAACTTACATAACCATAGTTGCATTCTCTTTTATCATTCTGGTCATAACCCTTCCTCATGCTTATTATTAGCAAAAGTATTTCTATCTTGATTCATAATCATACAGTTTCATGCATGCGTACTACCTGCATTTATATTCTTACCACACTTCCTCGACCATTTCCTAACATCGTTCTCAATTACCCCAATACAATACTTTTCCCACGGTTATCTAAATTGTAACCTATGGCATGACGATACTGAAGACCTTACCAGTCTCCTATCCTTCGTCTAACAACATGGGTACACATAACCCCATAATACGTAAAATTATCCTTTTACGTGGGGGAGAGAACTTATCTCCCTTTCAAAATCTTAATCATCAAGCGCCACCTTATAATCGTATAGATTTTCAAAACCTACCAACGATGTCTTCTGTTTTCCGCAGGCAGCACTCGTACTTATCTTATTCTTGCTTGCGCGCTTTCCTGAAATTATCCGGAAGGTCGTGGCCCTGACCGCCACACCAAACCAACTCCAAGTACCCCCAATGGAACTTAACATAACTCTTTCAAGTTCAAGTATTACTTACCTTCTGCATCAATTTACCTCAAATGAACAAGTCACACAGACTTATTAAAAACAATGATGCCAAAGAAGGAAGGATAATTCACTGGTTACCACCACTTCCCTTCCTTTCCACTCGATAACCGCCACGAAACCGAACCGAACCAATCTCTCTCTGTAGTCAACGTTGGCATAACAAGAGGCCAACTAGCCCGTACTCATAATGACCTCGAAGTCTGTCATATCCGCTCTACTAGGTCTGCTAGGGTCCGACGACTGTATCGTCACCGGACAATTATTATATACCCGCTCAGCTACCACCCATCACTCACGGGTGTAGTCACCTCGAAAGGTTCTCGCGGATTCAGGCTATATTCCTTTGCACTTGGTTGCTCTATTTCTCACTGGTCGTACTCTTTCCGTATTTCCAAACTTATACTAGCATACGTACATACTCCCATACTAACTCTGGCCTCCAATCTTTGGAGTTACTATTTTAAACAATATAAGGCCATTTCCGGCTCACAACCTGGGCCCGGTGGAATGCATCCACGAACCCAGAAACAATTTAATTAGACTTGGGTTTGCACTCGTGACTCGCCACGAATCTAACTACTACCAACTGATCCCACTCCATTTCAGGCTGGGCGACCCTTAATAGGTCCTCAACCACTCGGCCGCACTTAACTCTTATCCTCGGTCCGACTCAAATTTTTACTACCCGAGAAGGCCTTATATACCTAAGGTCTCGGGTTATCAATATTCTTAGACTCGCAATTTCCATGCTCCAAGCCTACCTTATCAGCCCCGTAAATGGGTACAATAACTTCTCGTACAATCATAACTATGTTGTTTTGATCACAACAACCCTTACTTACACTATACGGATATCATCCGTACAATCCTCTTACGCATACCATGTAGCTTAATCTATCCACATAGTCTTCCATCAAGTACCTTAACATGACTTCTTAAGGGTTCATTACCCTATCAGACAACTCATCATTTCCTAATTATATCAAATTAGCACATAAATCTTGATGAGAATTCATTAAACTGTTTCATACCTTCCCGGTATCTAATTAGTCCTTACCAATTCTAATTCCTGGTAATCTAAAATCATTCTAGGCAACCCATATATGACCCTCATACATAAATCTGTATAGTTGTATGTCATAATACCAATTATACAATAATTATTATCAACCTGGATACGCAATCCACATAATCCTTCCTGAGTCACTGCTGTCTTTCCCATAGCTCCAATCAACATAACTCGTTAGGGAGGGACGACCCTAACAACACAGCTCTATCGCACGATCTTAGAGTAAGAAGAATGGAAAACAATCCTAAATGTCCTGCAGCCTCCTGATTATAGATGTGGTGCACAACACACCGATAATCAAGACTCTACTAGACACGGTCCGTAGACACTTTCCGAGGACTAACTGCTCTGATACCACATTTGTCACGACCCGACCCTGGGCCCGCGACTGGTGCCCTACCTGGGCACCCCTTTCAGGTATACATCAGAGAATAGCAGCGGAACATACACAACTCATAAAAATACTTTAGACATTAAACATCAACAAGCTAGCCGATAAGACCACCTTCCGTAACATATACATAATACAAAAATAAAATGGTACATCTCTGTTCTTACAACTCAATTCACAAATGTGACTACAGAACTCTAAGAATAACAACTGTGGCGGGACAGGGCCCCGCCATACCCCTGAATGTACATGAATCTACAACATCAGGGAAACCGTATCAAAAGACAAGCCTCCGAATAAATGGAGCTTCTGACACCTGATCAGTGATCCTAAGAATGAGGATCCACCACCTTCTTACCCCTACCTGCGGCATGAACGCAGCCCCCTGAGGAAAGGGGGTCAGTACACAATATGTACCAAGTATATAAAACTGGAAAATACTCCAATTTACATCATAAGTCTAAAATAAGGCTGGAGACATGTATGATAATCAAATTACAGTACACTGTGCCTTACTGACAATGAGAGTAACCAAGTATATACTTTTACTGCATAAAAATAGGAGGCTCATGATCAAAGTAGGGTCACCCGCCCGTAGTATCATTAAGCAATCCTACTCCTGGGACTATTTCACCCGCATAGGTCCTGCGGACCCGCAATGGAGAGATGCGCTCCGCATAGGACTATTTCACCCGCACAGGACTATTTCACCCACTTAGGCCCGGTGGGCCTGCAATGAGTACAAACGCCGCACTCGCATCATGGGTAGCAAATCCATGGAATTAGTAGTAACTCGGGGCTTTACCCCGTAAGAATAACATAACCTAGAACAACCGGCTATCATATATAACATAATCACTACCGGCTTATCATACATAACATAAGCACTACCGGTTTATCATACATAACATAAGCACTACCGTCTTATCATAACATAAGCAAGTTAAGAAATCCCCTAACTTCTTATTAGCCTTGTTCATATACACTCTCATTTTAGTTTACTTAAGGCACTAACATGTCATTATAAAATCCGGGAATTTAACCCAAAGTACTACGTACTTCTACTCTTTTAAAATGACTCTTTTTCATATAAAACTTCCAAGATACTAATAACCGTAGTATCAAGTCATCTCTACTTTTTAGGACAAGTCACACTACCTTTTAGAAATACATTTATAGGCTTCTAAATCAAGTGACTTATTTCTTTTAAAACCTTAAGCAATTGATGCCTTCAAATCAAATTGCCTTTCCTTATTTCAAGTCATTTATCATTATTTACATTACTTAGAGTAAACCACTCTTTCACCCTTCCATAAAGCTATTATAACCAACTTCCCAAAAAGTCGTTATACTAACTTTATGCTTTAGACACTTCCATTCTTGTTATAACCAAGAGACTTATACTGTCAAAACCAAGTATCATATACTTTTAAAATACTTCAAGTCTCTTAACTTTAGTAATCAAGTTTCTTAACTTTAGAATAGCTCAAGGAATCAATACCTTCCAAATCAAGTATTCTATACATTTTCAAGTCAAGAAATCTTTGTTTACCTTATTAGAATAAAACATTCTTTTTACTTTCCATAAAGTTATTAACCAACTTTATGCTTTTGAAATCAAGACATTTCTATCCTTTAAAAACAAGTGAGTTAATTCTCTAACTCAACCAACTTGGACATCCTTAAAATAAGTCAAGGATATCAAATGAAACTAAATTCATTTAAATCTCGTACGTCTACCGTACTATACGTTTACAACTACTCATGCTCAAGAGATAAGAAAGTTTCACATACCTCTTCGGTTCAATCCACTTGCTAAGTCCAATATGCCGTACGTAGTATGTCAACCTATAATTACCATAATACGTCTATTAACTTCTAGCTTCAACGTAGAATATTCTAAGTGTAAAAGTCACTAAATTCTACGAAAAATCGGACAGCACCACCTTTGTTTCTACATACTTTTCCACCTTGTTCAAGGCCCGAATTCAATAACCAAACATGCCACATTTAAGGCTCAACAATGTAGTTAACAATAGGGGATTACATGCCTAAAAAGATGTGTAAAATTCCGTCCCACAATTGATATCAAACTAGTCCAACATACAATGTCATTTCGGCAATTTGAGGGACAACAATACAAAGTCTTTTCCAATTCCTTTTCAATCCAAGTTGTTTAGTATAACATGTTATCAAGCCACAATCGATTATAACTACTACAATCTTCAAGTAGGTAACATGCGACGATTCTAATTATCGACCAATTTGTATTTCAATTTCAAATGGCTAACAATGTCATTTCGGATTTAGGCTTCCAATATCCATAACACTTATCAATATTTAATACATATACTTCATGTTAGTTAAAATGTAAGGCTACAACAATATGTAATCTTATAACACTTAAGAGAACAAGATTGTTACCTTAACGAGCCTTAATCCAACTTCAAGATCTGAAGTCGCTCCCTAGCAACTTAGAGCCTCTCCTTGACACTCCAATCCGCCACTTGGAGCCCTTAGAAGATCACCAACAACTTTCCTTCAATTTCCAATCCAAACCTAGGAAAGTGACTTAGGTTTTCACCTTGCGACTAATACAAAAACGACACTTTTCTGGGATCTTTCTATTGAGATACCCTTACAATACTCTTAGGAACCTTGGTTTAAAGTGTGGAGAGTATTGAACAACAAACAAAATTTCTTGTCTTGCTAAGTGCCTCAAACCCGAGAGCAACATAGTGGAAGAACAAGTTTTCTAGAAATTTTTTCTAAGTGTGGGAACTAGTCTTGCTACTAGTATGTTTAAATAACACAATGGAGGGTCAAGATTAGCACATATGGATGGCTTGGATGAATTTCATTAAAGATCAAGCCAAGTGGCTCTTGACTAAGTCAATAATTTCAAGCTCTTAGCTAGCAAGACTTTTTCATCTTAACTTTGGTCAAATGACCATTAAACCCATGGTCCATTTCGTCCAAGACCAATTAAGGGGGGTGACACGTGTCGCCCTCCCATTCGTCGCAATATTTCATTTTTCGACAATTCCATAATTCCGATAAATTTTTACTAGTCTGAAATCTTAACATTTTTTAGTTCTTACGTACGTTCTTAAAAACATATCCTGGAATTACGGAGTGTAACATCTTTATTCTCACGTTTGAGCTTGCGAAAGTCTTTGGCCATGTAACCAACTATACCACAGTGGTTATAATTTCCCTTGGACTTTTCAGTTGTTTGGGTCTTGCCTACCTTCTGGAACTTTTGGTTTTTGCTTGAGTTCCCTTTGACTTCTGTCAGGTTCGTCTTAGCCTCAGCGAGTTATTTCTCTTTTGGCATGACCTTCTTATTGTCCTCCTGAATCTGGAGTTTGACAATAAGTTCGTCTAAGGTCATCTCCTTCGTTTTGAGTTTCAAATAGTTCATAAACTCAGTCCACGAGGGAGGCAGCTTCTCGATCAATGCCCCAACCAAGAATTTCTCGTTGGGCTTCAATCCTTCCAAATCCGGGTGATGTAGAATCATTTGAAATTCCTGGACTTGGGATGACACACTTTTGTTGTCCACCATTTGAAATTTCAGGAATTTCCCAATGATGAACTTCTTACTACCCGCATCTTGAGTGTTGTATTTCTTCTGAAGTTTGTCCCATAACTGCTTGACAGTTCAACGGTGCAATATACCGTGTATAGTGGATCGGACAAATTGTTTAGAATATAGTTCCTACACATGAAATCACTATGTTTCCATGCTTCGCGAACCATCTTCATGTCGTCAGCGACATAGTTACCTTGGCCCTCTCCCGCCAAGTCATTGGGTTGAGGGTCCACGTCTTCCCCAACTAGTGGAGGGTCTTCGGTTAGAAACGTGACATTCCCATAACCGTTAGGAAAAACAACATTTTTTGCTGCCATCGCTAGCACCCATGAACTTTTCAGGACTTTCATGGTGAAAACCAACGGGTGTCGGGGTAGTGGCGCCCCCTTGAGTAGTTGCAAAGGCGTTGAGAACGCCTCTAACATGAGCATAGATGTTGTTGATGCCTTGGGCAGGAGCATAGGCACTATAAGTGCCCGGAGCAGCAGTGGAGGCATTGATTGTGCCAAAACCAGTGTTGACACTAGTTGTGCCAAAAGCAGTGGTGGAACTCGTAGTGCCAAAAGCAGCGGTAGCACTAGAAGTGCCAAAAGCAGTAGTTTGAAAGACATTAGGAATGACATGATCAGTGGTTGTTGACACCCAATTTTGACCCTCCCGTCCAGCCATTAACTATAAAATTACACTAATTTTGTAAAATAATTTTTTATGATTTTTTATAATAAAATGCAGCGAATAAAACATTAAATACAGGCATAAATAATTAATTTAATAATGACATCGCGTCTTACGTAGAGTTTTAAGCACTTAGAGTCTCGCGCCCGCATTAATTAACTTTAAGCTTTGTCGTAATTCTTAAATAATTAATAAATGCATAAAATAAATAATTTAGCGATAACGTCGTGTCAGGTAGCATAGCCGCATTTATTAGTAATCATTTGTAATTTAAAAATCAATTTTTTATTTAATAGCGTCGCATTTATAAGGCTTTAAACAATTCTTAAATATCATACTCGCATTTAGCATTTAAATAATTTAATCTAAACTCAATTCAATTTTAATTTAACTTCGCAATAATGCACAATAATAAGATTTTAAATAATAGCGTCGCATTCTAAAGTATTAAGCATTAATTAAATAACACACCCGCATTTATTAGATAATTTAATCACAATTATTTAATTACTTTGTCATTAATTAACTAGCCTAAAACTAATTAATACCTAGAATTAATACCCAATACCTAACTAATACCCTTAATTCGCAGCCCCACAAGCCCAAATAATTTTCGCCCTGGCCCAAACCCGCAGCCCAACTCCACGCCCAGCTTTTATTTCCCCTCAGCCCAATCCATTTTCGCCTCAGCCCTTTACATTCCCCCGATCGTCCTCAACAAAAAACAAAACCCACGAACAGCAACCCTAAAATGTAAACCGCCGCACCTCTCAAACCTCGCACCCCCCCATCACCGCACCTTCCCTGCCGTGATTCTCGCCTGAGAATCCGGCGAATCGAACCCAAATCTTCCTAAATCGCAACTTACCATAACAAATCGATACGAAATCTCGTCAAGAAATCACACGAATCAGCACCAATATTCTCAGCCTTTATTTACTTACCAATTTTAGAACCTAGAGTTAGGCTATATAAACGACATGCAATAGGCATCGAGAGGGGGGACCGATAGCATCGATTCAGAGCTCAGGGGGGCCTTAGCAGCGGTTAGAACATAGCAATTTAGGGCAGAGAGAGTAGAGCAGAAAGGGGGCAGCATATCGATAGCATGGATTCAGAGCAGAAAAGGAGAGAGCAATCGTTTCACCCTTAGCAATAGTTAGCAACCACATATCAATTCAGGAGACAGAGCAGAGTTCAGGGAAGAGAGCAGTTCAGTAGCAAGAATCGACAGAGCATCGGGAGTTAGGGTTCAGCACCTAGACCATTAGCACCGCAAGAATAGGAAGTTCGAACTCCTTATTTCAATTCCAGCCCAAAAATCAGCAAACAAACATTGTCTTTCTATTCGCATCGCAAACCCAAAACCCGTCGAGTGAACCGACGACTTGACACGCTGCTCCGGGTCGCTGTCCGGAGAAGGTAAACTCAATTTCCTCTCGGTATTGTTTCATTGAAATTTTCTGGTCCTATGCATTAATCGGTTAATATTTAAGTTTGAGGTGTTGTTGTGAATTAGCTGCTAATTAATCTGTGTGTCTGCCCTCATTCGATCTGATAAATACATGTTTAACGTGGTTTGTGCGCATCTCCCTATGTATGTGTATCTGTATATCATCTGCTAGCCCACTGATATGATCTGAAATTATTGGTAATACCTGTTTGCAAATACACAGATCTTTTCACATGTCCTGTTTGTTTGGTAGTAGCATATCCAGAATTTGGGCATGATGGCTTGGCCAAATGGTTTTCCCGCACATCTAAAATGCCATCTTTAACTGATTATATGCCCATCCCTGTGTCGACCTGTCTACTAAACTGATTATATGCTTCCCTTATCTTCTTAAGTGTCAAAAATACATCCATAATAATGTGTAATACCTCTTAAGATATATTTTGCGTCAGGCCTATCTGTTTAGTGGTCCAAATAGTATCTACAATGGCATCTTGCATTTAATGAACCAAGCTAGGTCATATCAAGCCATGGTTCCCTGTTGAATTCCATCTTGGTGTATAATTATGCCTTTACATACCGATATACATAGGTTATGATTGGGCCTTAAAACTGTCAAAGGGTTCAGTTCGAATTGGTTTGAATAGGCTTGGTATGTACAGAATGTCTATGCCCTCTGATAGGTTGCATACCTATTGTTTTTACCCATGTCAAGCATTTTATTACCAGTTGTTCAAGTATACATGTTAGATGTAGTCTTGAATACTTGCATTTGTGAACCTGCGTCTAAGTTGGTCCATCATATGTTGGAGTGAGCTTCTTCTAGTTTTGTTATATCTCTAGTCTTGGGTCTATTCTACTTTTCTGTCATGTGCTACTGGAAATATGAAGCTCAATTAAGTGAACTAGTGTTCTACTTGAAATCATGTATAAACCCTTGAAGATGTGAAATGTCATGTTTAGTTTTTCTATGGTTTAGTTAGCTTGTTTAGTTGGCCATTACCCTTGTGTGTTGATTATTCATGTGATTAGATGATTAAGTGTCTAATGTGTTAGTTTTATAATTGGACTTATGCATGTATAGACCATCTAATTTCTTTAATAGCCAGTTTAAGGTTCACTTGATCATATATGACCTGTTTGAAGTAATTACCATGTTGCTCATAGTTTATTTTAACCATGTCTCATGAAGGGTATGTTTAGTTGGGTGTCTTAAACCTGTCCATGTTCTTCCGATCGATAGGATAGATACCGTAGTCGTAGCTTGTTTGTTCCAAATACTGGGCCGCTTTAAGGAAGACAAATAAGATGTGAGGGAATCGCCGCTTGCTTGAATGCAGAATCTGGACCGTGGAATGGAAGGGAATAGGTGAGTTTTGATTATTTCAAACAATTAAAAAAATGACATTCCGTGCTCGAGACCAATTTTCTTCATTTTTGGCATCCGCTGAGTACTTACGCATACTCGTTGGTTCCTCTAACATGCTTACCCGCACGCCTAGTGATCCTCCCTGCTTTTTTATGGATATTGGGCTTGAGATGCATTATGCTCACTTATTGATTGAGCTTGTTGCTTCTTTGCTTGCTTTTTCGCCCATTGCCATCCGCCATCGCCTATGCCCTCCCGCATACACTCGCCCGCTGGCTGCTTCTCGTCGCAACTTGACCGGTCCCATTTGGTACTTATCTTTGCGTTGTCATTAGTCCATCGCGTATGCCCTCTGTAAAAATCAAAGCTAACATTCTATTGTTGTTTGTCGCGCCGCTACTGTGGCCTAATTTCAATTGAATAACGTTGGGCCCTTGGTCAACTTCTATCATCTTAGAGATTAATTTAATTAAATATTAGCTAGAATATGCACATGTTCACTTATATTGTTTGGACATATACTAATCCTTATCTTCTCTTATTTTTGCATGAAACGCATCGGAGCAAAATAAAGAGTCTCCTGGCGAGACTCATCATGAGCCACTTCAAATGGCAACCCGCGTCTATGTGCATCCGCATTCGCGTCCCTCGCCTGTAATTCCTAGAAAAACAAATAGACGTCATCCGTCGTAAAGAGCACTCTTAAATCCCATCCTCTCTTTACTCACTATTCATTCATTTATTTGTTTATTGTAATTTAATTACTCTATTTCTGTAATATTTAGGATATTTGGAACAATTAAGCTTCAAACATATAAGGTGGAAAGTAATTCATAATTAGAAACGCACTTCTGCTTTATTTGTCTTTTAGGACTATTAGACATGTCTAAATTCTGCAAAAATAATTTAAATGATTTAATTCGCATCATAAAACCAACATTTTTGTTTATTAAAATTCATAACAGATTTTTTCCTAAACCCTCAAGAATCGTCTTTAAGCATCTATAATATTACGCGCAGGTTAAGCAAGATTAATTTAGCTAGTAGCATACCTAACTAAATAACCTTTGCGTAAATACATAATTAGTCCATAAAGCACCTTCCTAGCATTCTTTAGCATTTCTAGCCCTTTTTAGCACTTTTAATCGCCCTTTAGCATTTAACACCTTTAGCACATTCCGTCCTTAATATTTTAGCACCTCCTAGCATTCTTTTGTACTTTAGCATAGTAGCACTACTTTCAGCACTTTAGCATTTAGCATTTTTAAGCACCCTTTAGCCTTTAGGCGCATTTTAGCATTTAGCACCCTTTAGCATTTTTAGCACCTCTTTTAGCATTTTTAACACCCTTTATTTTAGCACCCTTTACTTTTAAAGTTAATCCCTTAGCACCCTCTTAATATTTAGGCACCCTAGCACTACTTTGTTTACACTTAGCACTTTTAAATTGCTAGCACTTTTGTTAAGCGCCTTTAACATTTAATATTTTAGCACCTCTTAGCATTCTTTCGCATATAGCACCTTTTGCCCTTTTAGACTTGAGCACCTTTAAACATTTTAACATTTTAGCATTTATTTTATTTCCCAACATTTTATTAAGCAAGAAGAGCTTTATTTTGCATTTCTTAAACATAATAATTGCCCTAGGTTTGGCAGGACAACCGCAAGTTAGCGGATCTTAGAGGGTGCCTAACCCCTTCCCTCTAGATTAATAAAGAGCCCTTACCCAGAATCTCATTAAGTTTAGCAGACCATAAAATGGAGTTAATGTTTTACTTTAAACTAGTTAAACATTTAGGTGTCCTAATTCACCCAAATTAATTAGGTGGCGACTCCGCGAACCCTTAGCATCCTAGCAACCCTTTAGCATTTTAGCACCCTTTTAAACTTTAGCATCTTTTGCAATTTTAGCATCCTTTTAGCATTTTTAAAAGCCCCTTTTATATTTCAGCATTCTCTTAAAATATTTAGCATTTTATTATTTATTTTCTAACATTTGCAGTTTTTAGCAGGGCTCGCTATTTAGAATGCCGCGGCCGAAAAAGGGCGCGACAGTGGTGACACTAGAAGTGTCAAAACCAGTGGAGTTGAAGGTAGCGTTAGTGCCTTGAGCGGTGGGATTGAAGGCAGTAGGATTGCCTTGAGCATCGGTGGGATTTTTAGCGTTGAATTGGTTGAATTGATCTTGTCCAGTGATGTTGTTGTTGAAACAACGAATATTATCTTAAGCTTGTAGGAAATAATGTGTAGTAACAAGGAAATGAGAATGTAACAACAACAACAATGTGATAGAATCTGGAAATGACAAAGTAAATTATCTTGCTGAGTCAATTTGATGAACAATCTATTCTTAAGATAATATTGCCCCGTATATCTTTTCAACGGTGTAATGACAACTTATCTCCCAAGTTAAAACAACAATCAAACAAATGAGTAAAGAGAACTCAAGTGTTTGCTTAGGAAGAAATATCTTTGAGTGTTTTGTGATTGCAAGAGAGGAAGACAAGTTCAGAGAATTGTTAAGTGTCAATGTGTTTAGCAATTGTGCCAAATGCATCAATTTATATGTAGATGATTATGTCTTCTCAATTAACCAAATGAATGGCCATCAATGTCAAGTAATGACCATTGATATTGAGGTTAATTCAGCCTAGTAATGGCTGAAATCAATAGCCAAGTAATGGAGATTAAATGCTCCAAAGTCAGCCCAAGAATCAGTTTTAATTCGCCTCCAACGGACTGAAAAACAGTCGAAGCGTCGCGGCCCTTCGGGAGGGCACCGCGGCGCTGCATGTCCAGTAACTCACTGGAACTAAAACGCCAATTAGAGTCGCGGCCCTTCGGGAAGGCACCGCGGCGCTTCAATTCCAGTGAGCTACTGGAATTGAAACGACATTTAGAGTCGGGGCTCTAGGAGGAGGCACCGCGGCGCTCCAAGCACCGCGGCCCTTCTTAGCTCCGCGGCGATTTCTGATTCGTTTCATCTTTTACACATTTCTTCCTTTCATTTACCAACGTGAAACCATTTGTCATTTGGCCAATAACCGTCTATTCTCTTACGTCTCAAACAATTTGTATACGTACCAATATCTCTTCCATTTAAGGAAATTATGATCCTTGACACTCTGTGTGCACGTGTGTGAAAACCATGTTTCCGACGTGCGGGACCCCAATTGTTCGAGTCATAATTAATAGGATTAATTTTATTTCACGTTTTGTAAATTTCCAACAAGAATTGGGTACAAAAATCATTTACTGTGCCTGTGGAAGGACTGTAACTCTAAACCAAGCTTGTACTGACATCCCTACCTCTAGCACAACTTCTGGTGGTGAGAAGAGGAGGTGGAGTGAAGAAATGGATGATGATGATATACTTGCATATGTTGCAAACATGTTTGAGCAAGTTTCCGATGACGATATTGTAGCATCTACTGCTACATGTTTGAACATGCATCAGCTGAACATCCTGCAATTGACAAGCATGTGGAGAATGAAGAGAATGGAGCAGCCATATATATAGGTCCAGATGATGCAGTTGCGGAGCAGGTGAAAGAACAAGGGAACGTATATATGGTTGGAATGACGTATGAGCAGTTCATTGCATTCAAAGAAAAATGGTACCCTGATAAGATTGATGAGGAGTACACAACACTCATGAGTTTGGATCCTAAGGATTATGTGGAGTGTTTGAAAAAAAAAATCGCAAGCAAAGGAGAATACTATGAAATTTTGTGCTTTGGCTATTGCTATGGAGGAGGAGTCAAATGCAAGATGTGTTGGTAAAAGGATTAGGTGATTGATTGATTGTGCTATAATTT
This sequence comes from Przewalskia tangutica, assembly GCA_029844215.1. Taxonomy (NCBI): domain Eukaryota; kingdom Viridiplantae; phylum Streptophyta; class Magnoliopsida; order Solanales; family Solanaceae; genus Przewalskia; species Przewalskia tangutica. Next base: position 132,545,684 of record CM056718.1, on the reverse strand, counting down.
TCATCCGCGAAGCACCCGATTCACCCGTGGATGATGGGTGGATCGGATGTGGATGAAGAAAAAATAGGGTGATGGATAGGTCGGGTGGCGGATGGTGTTAGTATGCCTGTGTTCAAAATTAGAAAACGGAAACCAACACCTGGAAACGGGAAAACCCAGAAACTGGAAGGAAAAAAATAATGCAGAAAGTAAGAAAATATCCGAGACCACTGAATTCACTGTGTGTACTTAAGAAATTAAATTCCCTCACTGTACCCGAGGTTATAGATTACTTCCTCTCAGGATAAAACGGATATACCTATTGCAGGAGTAGCGGTACGTCAAACGCCTACGGCTTCGATGAACTCAAAATTGGCAACAAAACATAGTAAGACTCGATAGTTTTATTTGCGAAAAGAATGCAGAATTTGCAATGCGGGAAAATGATCGAGGAAGTGCTTTCTAATATAAGCACATAACTTTCCCTTTCTACCACCGATGTGGTACAAAGCTCCCATGAAAAGGAACTTTGCTTTGAACTTCATTTTCCTTTCATTTCATTTTTCCCTCCATTTCTCATTCACACCAACTTATCTAGCTTTAACCATTAACTAGCTATAACAGATGGATAGTTGGCGGGTGGAGGCGGATTGAGCTCCACCCGATCCACCTCCGATCCATTGCCAGTCCTATCAATTGTTCACCTTTTTATGACAAAAAATACATTTTGTGTTTAAATACATGAGTCACATACTGTCACGATCCGACTCCGGGCCGTGACTGGTGCCCTACCTGGGCACCCTTCTATTCATACAACATAATAAACTGCGGAAGATAAATAACACTTTTTTTTTAATCAAAACTAAGACCAAGTCGGTAAGGTTGTCATAACATAAAAATTACCCGAAAGGGGCTACACTGTTTAACAATGTAAAAACAACTCTAGCCAGTCCAGCCCATAGATAAATACAGACCTCTAAGATTTGGACAAATACTATGACGGGACAAGGCCCCGCCGTACCCCTGAATATACATAACCATGACGACAAGCTCCGGAACATTGGAGCCATCTCAAAATGCTGAACGAAGGATCCTAAACTCGCGGATCCACAACTGTGTACCTAAACCTGCGGACATGAACGCAAATTTCAAGGAGGTCCGCATTTAAATATGTACCAAGTATGTGAAATCGAAAATATCAGAATGAAATCATAATCTATATAAAGCCGAGACATGTATGATAACCAAAATAACGATAATCGTGGTTCATCAAGTGAAAGTAATGAAAGTCAGTTTTACCTTGTACAGACTATTTCAACACATGAACAATAGTCACAACAGGGCTATGGACACAAGCCCTCAATTATCATCACATAGTCCAGTAAGGGTCTCAAGCCCACAAATATCAAAGCGTGCCCGTGGAATCCCCCATCACTGCCGACAGCTATGAATGTAAACTATAACCAGGTGACGCGCCCGTGGCATCCCACCTCACTGTCGGCGTACACATATACAATACATATATATATCTCCTGCCCGTGGAATCCCCCATCACTGCCGACAACCATAAGTGTAAAATATAACCATGTGACGCGCCCGTGGCATCCTACCTCACTGTCGACGTACACATATACATCACATATACATCACATATATATATATATATATATATCTCATGCCCGTGGAATCTCTCATCTCGGGTACATGACTTCATGGAGAGATAATCCATGGGGTAATAATCGTATATAACATGCCCGTGGAATCCCTCATCTTGGGTACATGTCTTCATGGAGAGCTAATCCATGGAGTAATAATCGTACATAACTGTTACACCTCGTAAGTTAAGACAAAGATTTAGAACGTCATTAAGGAAATAAGATTCGAAGGTGGATATAAAAAAAATATATACGTTAATAAGGAATAATTTTGGTTACAATGAAAGTAACAATGAAAATTCAAAATGATAGTTGTATATTTCCAATTATGGATTAGTGTCATATTATAAATTATGACATCGAGTATACGAAGGTCTTATGAGTTTTAGAATTCAAATAAATTGGGATCGAGAATTAATTATGTGTATTATTGATAAATTATACGGAGTCAGGTCACTTAATTAAATTAAGTGACCCGTGCATGTAAAGGCATGTGGAAGGTAATAAGTCTTCCCACCGCCAATTGGCTAGATGAGAGGCAACCACGTGATTAAGTGGTCGCAAATAAAAAAAAAGCAAATTGCTTTGGCATTAAACAATTCCCTATGGCTTTGTAAACCAAAAAGATAAAAAGAAAAAAAAGCATCTCTCCAGCAAACATTTGAAAAGGGAGAATAAATAGAATTGGAGACAAATCGTTACAACCAACATTTATATATATATATTTTTTTAAGAAAACCAATAGGATTCCATTAGGTGCAGCAGCATAGTTCTTCGTCACACAATCCAGTAGCAGCGTCCTCCCTCTTTTTTTTATAATTAAGGTAAGATTTCTTCTTTTTATAGTATAATTGAGGTTATATGATGTTGTAAATTTAGGAATAAACTTGTGTTAGGAGAATTTGGAATTTAAGACAATGCATGTGATTGTTGGGTGTTGTGGCCGATTTTGGGATTGATTTTACTGAATTTGGAATTGTTGGACATTGTGGTGTTGTTTAAGGGCTGATTTTGTGAGTTAGAATGCTGGAAATTTCAATTATGAATATGCATGTACGTTGTTGTAAGTTGCGGGTATATGTCTTAAAGAAATTAAAATGTAGGAATGTGTTACTTTGTATTCTCGTTATTGTTGGTATATGGACTGTTTTAGGGGCTGGTTTGATATTAATTAAGAGGATGGGTTAACATGAGAAATAAGTGTATAATTTCCCTTGATTATTGAAGTTGATAAATGAAATGTTTAGATAATTTTGACTAAATATGAAAATGATAGTGATTATCAGTTTAATTTGGATTATTGGGTTGATTTGGATTGTTGGATTGAATGGGATTGTTGGTTGGAGTTGAGTTGTTGGCTGAGTTGGATTGTTGGTAAATTGTGGATACGCACATAAACAAAGGAAATGCTGCCCAAATTTTTATAGAAATAAGGGAGCCGTTATTCATATAACTTACATTAGAAATCATAAAAATTGACGAGCATATTATTTCTTATTATAGGTTGAAGTACTAGACGAGGCATACCTTAATATTGAGTTGATTAGAACGCAAATAGGTATGTGAGACTTTTCCTTCTTTCTTTTGGCATGATTTTTAGTAAAGTACGACGGACGTACTTAACTCCTACCAGTTCAGTTTTAAAAATGATTATTTACTAATGATTATGATTCAGTAACAGAGTTTATGGTAGAAATGTTATTGAGAGTCACATAATGATTTTAGCTGCATACAGTTGCTCATGATATCTACTCGTGCTAAGTGTTACTATTTCATTCCACTGAGTCCCGGGCCAGATCATGTTCGTGCACAGTCATGCATCATTCATCGAGTCCCTCACTAGAGGGCCGAGACACGTTATATATATACAGATTACATCGAGTCCCTCCTTAGAGGGCCGAGACATGTTACGCGCGCAGATACAGATTCCATCGAGTCCCTCCATAGAGGGCCGAGACATGTTATACAGTTTTATATACAGACATGAGCACGATGTTTTATGATTCAGTATACATGATATGATTTTCAGACATGATTCTCAGTTTTATGAAAGTTTGATGACTCTCTGTTTTACTTGGTACAGTTGTTATTCAGTTTTACAGTATTTTATGTTTTACATACTCAGTACATTATCTCGTACTGACCCCCCTTTCCTCGGGGGGCTGCGTTCATGCCCGCAGGTTCAGGAGTTCAGATAGGTGACCCTCCAGTCTAGGATTTCTGTACAGCAGTTGGAGAGCTCCTTTGTTCCGGAGCCAGCTATTTTTGGTACAGACCTTTATTTTTCAGACTTATGCATATTTTGGGCACGACGGGGTCCTGTCCCGTCATATGTCAGTATTACTCTCTTAGAGGTCTGTAGACAGTTGTGGGTTGGATGTTTGTACCTTGTTTTGAGTTTTGATGTCGTTATCTAGTAGCAGCCTTGCCGGCTTGCGTATTTTGATTTATGCCTTTGTGCGCGTGATGTGGTTGGTGGCAGCCTAGTCGGCTAGCCTATTATGACTGTTGTTTGTTGTTGTTTTGGCAGCCTTGTCGGCTTGCCCGTTTTAGGGATATGTTGTAAAAGCAGCGTTGTGCTGTCGAAATTTATGTAGACATATGTATTAAATGGATTAAGAGTGACAGGTCAGTAATGACGTCCAATTAAGACGTTAATCGCGACCCGTCGGGTCGGGTCGTGACAATAACATGGTCACATGCCCCGGAATCCCTCATCGTATAAGCATGGCCATGGGTAATAATCATATATAACATGCTCGTGGAATCCCTCATCTCGGGTACATGTCTTCATGGGGAGCTAGTCCATGGAGTAATAATCGTACATAACATGGTCGCATGCCCCAGAATCCCTCATCGTATAAACATGGCCATGGGGTAATAAAACAAATCCTGGAATCTAACCCGCATCCTGGTCGCATGCCCCGGAATCTCACATCGTATAAGCATGTCCAAGGATCAATCACAATGGAAGCATACCCGTGGAATCCCACATCACCGTCGGTACATCCAAGTAAACTTGCAACAAGATAGTCGGCCCTCCAACTGAGAGTCACGGCAGCGTAAACATATAATTCTTGCACTCAAGGCTATCACTAACAAGCATAGGCAAGTTCATAAAATCTTTAGACTTTCATTTTTATATACTCAAGGCACTTTTCGTTTCACATAAAAATCCGGGAATTTAACCCAAAGTACTACGTACTTCCATTCCTTTCAAAAGATTCATTTTTCATATAAAAACCCAAGATACTAACACCCGTAGTATCAAGGCTTGTTCACATTTCACATAAGTCACTACACTTTTAGAAATACATTTCTCGGCTTCTAAATCAAGTGACTCTTACTTTAAAACTTTAAGCAAGTGATACCTTTAAATCAAATTGCCCTTCCTTATTTCAAGTTATTTCTTTGTTTACCTTATTAGAGAAAACCATTCTCTTAACCTTCCATAAATCCGTTATAACCAACTTCCCATAAAGCCGTTATAACCCTTTATGGTTTTAGACAAACTCATTTCGTTTTTTAACCAAGAGACTTATACTTTTAAAACCAAGTATCATATACTTTCAAATCAGTTTTCTTAACTTTCAAAATACTTCAAGTCTCTTAACTTTAGAAATCAAGTTTCTTAACTTTAAATCTCAAGTAACTTACATCTTTTAAAAACAAGTTACTTCCCTTAAATCATGCCATTTCTTCCTTTAAGAATCAAGTTTCTTACTTGAAAATAAAGTCTCTCAACCTTTTAAGTGTTTAAGTTTCAAAATCTTAAAACTTCATAATGTAAACTCTTTAAATTAAGTACATATACTTTATGCGTCGTGAATATGTTATACTCGTTTATAACGATCTTATTAAAGCAGCCATGATCTAGAAAATGTAATACAATTTTGTCTTATCTTAGTTTCTATGCAGATGGAGAATTCTACTCATTTTAATTTAATTAATTGTCATTACATTTTCCTTTATTAACGCTGCAATGGCTTGTTCGATACTTATTCTCATTCGTGCCGTAAATTAGCCAAGTCAACGTGGCTCCAAATACCTCCTAACGACTCTTACCAACATCCCCCATAAGACTTGGTAAGAACTTAGGATAACTTAGACATAACCTTTACGTAGAGCAAATTAACATACATACCTCTTAACTTCTAAGAGTAGAAGGAATCATGAAATAGTACCACATGTATATTTGATGCGCGATTTAATGCACACACTTTAACGCAAGTGCACGTTGTCGACTCAAGTAATATAGTCTTGAAGACCGAGTTATCATCCGCAGGGATTAGTGCTCAAGTACCAATTATCTATCATTTGTTATCTATTTGGTGACCGATATTTTGAGTTTGTTGATTATAACTAACAATTATAAAGACTAATTAACTATGTGTTTACTTCAGTGATGATGGAAATAGGGCTTCCAAGTCTCCTCAACTATCCGCTTATATTACTTATTAATGCAATGAATTATGGTTCTTCTTCTTTTGGATATAGAAGGTTTACTAATTCGTTTTATACTCCCGTTAAGGCTATATAAACACTCAACCCCAGTAGCGCTCTTTTCTACCTTTCGGTGATAAGGATGACTCTATAGGAGGATTAAGAACAAAAACCTTGTTAATCGTCACGCAACTCGCGTGAATTTAGGTATTTAAACCCCTATTAACGCTACACAAGTAATTGAGGTATTTTCATCCCCAATCCGACCTATGTCTACCCAACTTACAGCATAGTCACAACCTCCTCCTTTCGAAGTTTGATTAGAAATCATATAAATAATGATAATTAGTGATCAATTAATTACCAAGCATTCAAAGCAACTATTGGGTAAATCTCAACAACAAGAAGAACAACCATAAACATGCATCAATTCATAACATAAGGTTCAAGTGAATTGACATGGAAAGCCCTATATTAGAATTAGTTCCTAGCCATAGACATGACAAGAACTAATTCAATATCCAACATAAAAACTGAAATAAAGTAAAAGAAAGAAAAGAAATTACTAAGTAATGGTCTCCAATCTTCAACTCCAAGAAGTCTTGTGTTTGTGCAAGAAAGGGAACCCTTGAAAACTGCCTAGGGTTCTCTTTTTATAGCTTCAAAACCGCCCTTAAGGTTTTCCTTCAGGCCATGCCCATAAAATCGTCAAAACCTGATTTTTCCCGCTGCTGCCGCTGCTCGCGCATCGGGCGCCGCGTTTTCATCAGCCGCGGCCGGAAGTTCTGAAACTCTCTGACGATAAGGTGCCGCGGCTCTGCAACTCTGCTGTCTGGAGGCGCCGCGACGCTTGAACTTCTGCAAGCCTCTGATCATTGGGCGCCGCGGCGCCTCGCTGGCTGGAGGCGCGCGCCGCCCGTGTTCGTGCACTGTTCGCCACACACGCGCGCCCGTGTTCGTGCCTGGTTCGCCACTTTCTCGTCTTTTAAGCTCTGGAACCTCCACTTTTTGCCCTCTTTTCACTCCTTTTTCCGCCAAGTAGCCATTTTAACCAATTTGACTCAAAAGAAAGAAAATATATCCTAAGATGACACGTATTTGTACAAAAAGAGACAAAAGACTCACTAAAAACGACTCAAAAAGTGTATATAAAATACACCGATCAAATACTCCCAAACTTAACCTTTGCTCGCCCTCGAGCAAAGATAAAAAGAAAGAAATAAAGACTCAAGAAAACGAAAAATAAAGGACTCAATGACATTGATCACTTTGCTGCATTGGTGTTACTTAGAAAAACATGAAGATTAGCAGAATAATATGCAGGAACATATATCCTGAAATTTTAGCATTCTAAACACATTAAGCTAGATATTTCGCAAACTCATTTTTATCATGCTTAATGGAAATCAAAATACTGAATCATGCATGTTAATTTCAAAAATCCTATGACATTTTTACTTGCTATTCTCCACTAATCATGGATATGCATCTAAGAGATCTTCAGAACTTTTAAGGGTTGTAATGTAGGCTTAGGCATGGGTAGGTAAAAATAGGCATTTAGGCTCATTTTTGTGTACCATAAGCTCTTTAGCTTTTCAATGTTTCCCTTCTCTTTTGATTTCTTTTCTTCACTTCAAATCTATCTTTCCCCTCTTTTGTTTTGAGAGCGTGAAGTGTATTATAATAACAAGCACCCCCAAACTTAGGCTTTTGCCTATTTCTTATAACTTTTTTTTATTGGGGTGCATCAATCTTGGTTGCTCTTTTTGTCTCTTTTTTAATACATTCTATTCCAACTATTTCACATGTTTACTTATGGCACAGATATGGAAATATAGGGTGTCAAAGAAAAAGTTCAATTTTTAGGCTCAATGGGGCTGACTAGGGATATTTTTAATGTCAGGGATAGAAAAGAGTGGTAATAATTGGCTAACAAAGAAACGCCTGAGTCATCTCCCTAACATGCATATCCTAACTATTTCGCCTCAAATAGCAAGCAATCATAACACATAGGTTTTCATCATTTAGCATGCACAATTTAAGCAAGAAACCCCAAATAGACAGATTTCATGAGTTTTTGGCATATTTAACCTAAGTGTTTAGATAGTTGCTTTTAATTCCATGTCGCGCCATTTTTCGACCGCGACATTTTTAAAGCGAACCCTCCTGCTTAGAAAAAGTGTTAGAAAATAAATAATAAAATGCTAAATGTTAAAAGAGTGTTAAAAGGTGCTTAAAGTATTAAAAAGTGCTAAAAGGTGCTAAATGCTAAAATATTAAAATGCTAAAATATTAAAATGCTAAAGGGGCTAGAAAGGCTAAAATGCTAAAGTGCTAAAAGTGGTGCTAGAAGTGCTAAGGGGTTCGCGGAGTCGCCACCTAATTAATTTGGGTGAATTAGGACACCTAAATGTTAACTAGTTTAAAGTAAACATTAACTCCATTCTTTATGGTCTGCTAAACTTAATGAGATTCTGGGCAAGTGTTCTTTATTATCCTAAAGGGAAGGGGTCAGGCACCCTAAAGGATCCGCTAACTTGCGGTTGTCCGTTCAAACCTAGGGTTATTTATTTATGCTAAAAAAATGCATGTTTTGAAAGATATTTAATAGAAAGTATTTTTGGCAAAAGATTAATAAGATTAGTGCTATAAAACACATGTAGAGTTTAAAGCATGTCTTATATTATTGTATAAAAAATATATGATGCAAAATGGGTTTATTGACTAAATGTATACATTTGCCTGCCTTGATTAGTTTACCACATGCTTAAGGGGGTTTCTTAGTATATAAAAAAAAATAAGAATTTTCTATATGGATGTTATAGTAAGTGGGTTAGGAACCTTGAAAATAATATCACAGTTATGCAAGTTAAGATTTAATGACAAAAATAATGTCTAGACTACATGAATAATTATGCGACTAAATGATTTAGTTATAACTTGAGTTAAAATGGTTTACTTAGAGGGGCAAGTAAATTTCTAATGTTAAACTCTTTACTAAGGATGACCCAAGCTCAAACTATTCTGAATATATTAATGTTAGAGTAGATGTTAGACAAGTAATTACAACAAATGAATAGGGAAAGGATATGAATTAATAATGGTGACTCGAAGAATGACGATATCCTTTCGCCGCGGTTTGGAAGTTCCTATGCGAGATGGATGCACATAAATGCGGGCCTTCTTTTGAAGTAGCTCAAGATGAGTCTCGCCGTGAGACTCTTTATTTTGCTCCGGTGCGTGCCATGTAAAAAATAAAGAAAGATAAGGATTAGTACATGCCCAAATTTATTTAAATAACAGGCAAGCATTTAATGCAAAGTTTATGTTTAATCGGATATCAACAGATGGCACAATAAATGGACAAGTATACAAACACGTAAATCATCTTTTAATACTAGATATAGTTCAGAATTTAGGTCTACTACAGACAAACAAAGCAACAGTCCTTCCTGGCTGAATCTACCCGATGCTAAACTGAGGAAAATTACCTACTACAATCATTTCACACACACAGACTCGATTGAATCATGCCTTGATTTCACAATATAGGTACTGATGCAAACATCTAAAATATAACTTGCATAGAGGCCAATGTTTTAATATGCACATCAAATACATATACCCTCTTTTTTAGAATGAAAACCTGCAGCTGAATTAATCATAATGCAAAGGCCAAGGTATTCAAAATGTGGCATGTGGCTATGTCAGGATCCTAATCCTGTCTCATCTGCTAGATGGGAAGTAAATAAAAATGGATCAATATGAGCATGTAGGCAGCAAACTAAAGTTAGGATAGGTCAAAAAAGAGAGGGGGGGAGGCAAGATGATGAGACAGGGGATTACTTAGGCCACCCTAGACAACCTGAATGCCTTTGGGCTTGTAACAGCACACAGGACCAATTTGGATGAAAATCCAGGGATGTCCAGGGGCCTACACAGTGGCTATTCTGGCCAGAATTAAGTAGAACCACATTTATTTTGCATAGCATCATATCAATAGACAATTTAATCATATGGGCAATCATTTTCAATTTAACAGACAGGGTAAGGCACACATATCATTTGGTAATTCAGTGGACATATCAAAACTTCCTAGATTGAACCTAGTGATACTTAAGGTACAACCCGAGAAATGCTAACAAATGCTAAATAACATATGGGGGGGCAGATTATATGATTAATAAGAAACAAAATATGATGATCCCTTCATTTAAGGTATACGATTAGATACAAGGCAGATCAGAATACTCCACACGACAACAGAGAACTATTTTTGACACTGGTTTGGACAGCATGGAGCACAAGTATTGTATTATACTAACCTATCGTGTTAAACTAATGCAAATTAGGCAAATCATAACAAGACTAAATGGCTATGCTCATTCCATGAAATTATCTGAATAGTCAAAATGCTTAATAACACGCATTTACTAAGTAAATAAGGCTTTAAATCAAGTGCAGACAAGGTATAATACTAAACCACAACACTTAACTTAACGACCCAAACTTGACGCGACTATCGTTATATTGACAAAAATGGACACAGAGGCCCTGTTGGCAGATCAACAGATAATTCAACGACGTAGTAGGGAGATTGTTAACACAAGAATTATATAAACAGATTTGAACCAACATGCATTAAATCGAAATTAAAGGAAAAGGGTTTGATTCTACCTTCTCCGAGCAGCGAACCAGGGCAGCGTATCAAGTCGTCGACTCGCTCGGGTTTTGGCTTTGCGATGCGAATAAAAGGGCAAGGTTTGTTTGCTGGTTTCTTGGCTGGAATTGAAAGAAAAGGGGTTTCGAACTTCCTGTTCTTTTGAAGCTAATGGTCTGGATGCTGAGCCCCCCTAACTCCCGATGCTCTTCCCCCCGATGTTTTGTTGCTTAAGTTGTTTATTGCTATTTGACAGCTCTCCCTACTGAGCTCTGCCTTTCTAGGGTTTCTATTGGGTGTATATGCTGTGTTTACTACTGGCTTTTTCCATTGACGGGGGAGATGCCCTTTTGCATGTGTAGTTGGTTGGCTTATATAGTTTCCATCTGACTCTAAACTTGGTAAACAACTGGTGTGATTTCGTGGGCGATTTGGGTTGATTTGAATGATATTTTGTGCGATTTGTTACTGATTTTGAAGTAAGATTCGGGTGCTGGTTATGGTAAGAAATCGTTGGAGAAGGGGGAGACGATCGTTAGTGTGCATGGGTAGAAAACCCTGATTCTCCTGCGAAATCCGCACGGGCGCGATCAAACGCTTAGGTTTTTTTTTAGGTTTCGTTTTTTTAGGTTGAGGGAGTGGGGACGATGGGTGAAGGGCTGAGGGAAATGAGGGTCAGGCGTGGGCTTCTGGGCTGATAAGGGTAAAGGGGAGCGTTGGGCTTGCGGGTCGCGTGGGTAATTGGGCTGGGTAGTGGGCTAGGCGAAAATGGTGGGTAGTTAGTTTTAATTAGGTATTAATTTGGGTAATGTGTTATTAATTAATTAGTGGTGAATTAAATTAGTAAATTGTGATTAAATTATTTAGGTGCTTTATTAATCTAATTATTATAATAATAAATGCGGGCGTGTTATTTAATTAGTGCTTAATATTTTAGAATGTGGCGCTATTTATTTAAAATCTTATTTATTGTGCATTATTATTTAAAATAAGTTATGAAATTGCTTTGCGTTTTAATAAATGTGACTATGCTACTTGACACGACGTCATTGCTAAATTATTTATTTTATGTGTTTATTAATTATTTAAGAATTGTTTGACATGGCTTAAAATTAATAAATGCGGGCGCGAGACTCTAAGTGCTTAATACTCTACGTAAAATGCGGTGTTATTATTAAATAGTTTATTCATGCCTGTATTAATGTTTTATCGCTGCATTTTATTATAAAAAATCATAAAAAAAATATTTTGCAAAATTAGTGTAATTTTATGGCTAATGACTGGGCGGGAGGGTCAAAATTGGGTGTCAACATTCCATTACATTATTCCACCTTACTTCACTAGGTGTTTCTAGTAACTACAACATGCATGATCTTTGACAGACAATTATGACTCAAGTTGAAAAAAAAAAAATTATGACTCAAAAATACACAAAAACAATCAAAAAGACTCAAACATACTATAACAATAAGACACAAATAAGACACCCCCCCCCCCAAACTTAAATCACACATTGTCCCCAATGTAGACTCAAAGACAATGAAAGAAACAAGACACTTACAGACTTGGTTTAAAATGGTGGCGGTGGCGGTGGTTAATGCATTGAATCCCGTGAGAGGGAAGGGTTCCGGATTTTTGATTTGGAGAAAGGGCCGTCGGAATAGGGCTTTGTCCAAAAATTTAGATTTTTCCGTTGTGGCATCGCGGCCCTGCAAATGGGCTCCACGGCGCTCAAACTTCTGGACTTCTTCTGATCTTTTGGCGCCGCGGCCCTGCTCCTGGGCGCCGCGGTGCTCTGCAGATTTTTCTGGAAATCCGTGGCTTATCTTCAGTTTTCGCCCTCTAAGTTCTTGGCCTTGAACCTGTCATCACAACACATAGCACTACCTTCGTGAGACTGTTCTAATTAAAGATTAATTGCATTAAAGTAAATAAATTGAAATACCTTGGGTTGCCTCCCAAGTAGCGTTGTCTTTAACGTCTTTTAGCCGGACGTAAGTTCCTTATCATTCTAGGATGAGAGAGGTTACTAAGTTCATATATTCCATTTCATTGATCAAATATGGTTTTAACCTCTGTCCGTTTACCTTGAATGAGGCTCCCTCTCTCCCTTTTATTTCAATTTCACCATATGAGAATAATCTTACCACCGTGTACGGTCCAGTCCAACGCGATTTTAACTTGCCTGGAAACAATTTTAACCTTGAGTTGAATAAAAGCACTTGTTGTCCTTCTTGGAAGTCTTTTGGTATCAACCTCTTGTCGTGCCATACTTTCGTTCGTTCCTTGTAGATCTTTGCATTCTCATAAGCGTTATCCCTGAATTCATCTAACTCGCTCAGCTGTAATAGCCTCTTCTGCCCTGCTGCTTTGGCATCCATGTTAAGCTTCCTCATCGCCCAATACGTTCTATGTTCCAACTCTACTGGCAAGTGACATGCCTTACCAAAAACTAACTTATATGGTGACATTCCTATTGGTGTTTTGAATGTTGTTCTGTATACCCACAGTGTGTCATCCAGTTTGATAGACCAATCCTTCATTGAGCCATTCACCGTCTTTTCTAGTATGCTCTTCACTTCCCTATTTGACACTTCTGCTTGCCCATTCGCTTGAGGGTGGTAGGCAGTTGTGGTGCGGTGGTAGACTCCATACCGGGAAAGTAATGAATTCAGCTGCTTGTTGCAAAAGTGACTTCTTCACATCGATGATGGCCTCGAGGCCGAACTTGTGAAAATATTCTTTTGAAGGAATCTTTGAACGCCTTTTTGTCGTTTTCAGGCTACTGCTTCTACCCATTTGGACACATAGTCTACTGCCAGAAGGATATATTGATTTCCAAAGGATGGCGGGAATGGACCCATGAAATCGATTCCCCACACATCAAATAGTTTCACTTCCAATATCCCTTGCGAAGACATTTCATTTCGTCTTGAAATGTTCCCTGTTCTCTGACAACTATCACATCTCTTCACAAAGGCATGGGCATCCTTAAAAAGTGTTGGCCAATAGAACCCGCTTTGCAGTACCTTTGCCGTTGTTTTTGATGCCCCAAAGTGTCCACCACATGATAGGGTGTGGCAATGAGTGAAAACCTGGTGCATCTCCTCCTCTGGTATACATCGCCTGATGACTTGATCGGCACAGTGTTTGTATAACATAGGCTCCTCCCAATAGTAGTGCTTTACTCCGGAGTAAAACCTCTTCACTTGCTGTCTTGTCAATTCTGGGGGTATTACCTTAGCTGCAAGAAAATTAACAAAATCAGCATACCAAGGTAACGTAAAATTCGCACTTACTTGAAACAGTTGCTCGTCTGGAAAGTGATCATTTATTTGCACATCCTTGGTGTTCTGGCTCTCTGTGTTCTCCAGTCTTGACAAGTGGTGCGCAATGAATTCTTCGTCCCTTTCTTGTCACGAATTTCCACGTCGAATTCTTGTAGTAGCAAGACCCATCGAATGAGGCGAGGTTTTGCATCCTTCTTTGTCATCAAGTACTTTATGGCAGAATGGTCAGTGTATACTATCACCTTATTTCCAATCAAGTATGGCCTGAATTTCTCAAATGCATACACTATTGCTAGTAATTCCTTTTCCGTAGTCGCGTAATTTAACTGTGCGTCATTTAGAGTTTTACTAGCATAGTAAATGGATCTAAATACCTTGTCGATTCTCTGTCCAAGTACTTCTCCTACTGCATAATCGCTTGCATCGCACATTAGTTCAAATGGGAGCTCCCAGTTTGGTGCAATGACTATGGGTGCTGAAATAAGTTTCTCCTTGAGTGTCTGAAAAGCGGACAAGCATTCCTTATTGCAGTCAAAGGCAACCCCCGTCATTAGCAATGTGGAAAGAGGTTTTGAAACCTTTGAAAAATCTTTGATGAATCTTCTATAGAAACCTGCATGCCCAAGAAAACTTCTGACCCCTTTTGTTGATACTGGAGGTGGGAGATTTTCGATTACTGAAATCTTTGCTTTATCTACCTCAATACCTTGGTTTGATATTTTATGTCCCAGGACAATCCCTTCTGTTACCATGAAATGACACTTCTCCCAGTTTAGCACAAGGTTAGATTCTTCACATCGGCTTAACACTGCTTCTAAGTGCCTCAAACATTCATCGAACGATGCTCCAAAGACCGAAAAATCATCCATAAAGATCTCTATAGTCCTCTCCACCATGTCTGAGAAAATTGTCATCATACACCTCTGAAAGGTTGCAGGTGTATTGCAAAGTCCGAATGGCATCCTTCTGAATGTAAATGTACCAAAAGGACAAGTGAACGTCGTCTTTTCCCGATCTTCTGGCGCTATTGCAATCTGGTGATACCCTGAGTACCCATCCAAAAAGAAGTAGTAGTTGTGCCCTGCAAGTCTATCCAACATTTGATCTAGAAATGGCAACGGAAAGTGGTCTTTTCTGGTTGCCTTGTTCAACTTGCGATAGTCAATGCAGATTCTCCATCCAGTAACTGTTCTAGAAGGAATGAGTTCGTTCCTTTCGTTGGTCACCACTGTTATTCCACTTTTTTTGGGCACCACTTGTACTGGACTCACCCATGCGCTGTCAGATATAGGGTAAATTACTCCTGCATCGGGCCATTTCAGGATTTCCTTTCTGACTACCTCTTTCATGTTTGGGTTTAGTCGCCTTTGTGCCTCGATGGATGGTCTGCTCTCCTCATCTAGACGGATCTTATGCATTACTGTTGACGGACTTATCCCCTTTATGTATGTTAATGTCCATCCAATGGCACGCTTGTGATCCCTCAGCACTCTCAGCAGTTTATCAGTCTCTGCTGTGGATATGTGGCGTGAAATGATCACTGGTAAGGTTTTATCTTCACCTAGATATTGGTATTGTAAATGATTGGGTATGATTTTTAACTCTAACTCTGGAGCCTTTTCTGTGGATGGTATTGATCTTTCTGGCATCTGCCCAAGCTCTTCATACCTTCTCTTATCCTATTTCTCATAAACATTCATCCAATTTGCATACTCCATCAGCCCCGGGTCGTTTCTACTATTATCATCCCATTTGGTCAGTACTTCTTCAAGCGTATCATCATGTCTGAACCCTTTGGCTGACATTGCATCTTCGATAAGATCAATGGCTGAGCAGTTATCATTGGCATCTGGAAAAGTTGCTGCCCGAAAAACATTGAAAATCACCTCTTCTTCATCTACCCGAAGCTTCAACTCACCTTTGTGAACATCGATGAGAGCCTGTCCTGTGGCTAAGAAGGGTCTGCCAAGTATGATGGGGATTATGTCGTTATCTTTTATGTCTAAGATAACGAAGTCAGCGGGAAAGATGAACTTGTCCACCTTCACCGATACATCTTCGATGACTCCTCTAGGATGAACTATGGAGCGGTCCGCTAACTGCAAGGTGATGTTTGTAGGTTTGACTTCTCCCATTCCAAGTTTGCAGAAAACTAGATAAGGCATTAGATTTATGCCTGCCCCCAGATCGCACAATGCTTGCTGACATTCAAACTTTCCAATGGTGCATGGTATGGTGAAGCTTCCTGGATCTTGTAATTTTTGCGGTAATTTTCTCAGTAGGACGGCACTACATTCTTCAGTCAACACCACTGTTTCGTAGTCCTCTATCCTCTTCTTTTTGCTAAGAATATCCTTCATGAACTTTACATAGCTCGGCATCTGCTCTAGTGCTTCAGCAAACGGGATATTGAGTTGCAATTGTTTGAGAATTTCCACAAATTTAGAGAATTGTTTGTCAAGAGCACATGTTTTTAACCTCTGGGGATATGGTATCTTCACATGGGGTGAGTTCACAACAGCTTCCACTAACTTTTCGGCCTCGGTTCGGGCGCCATGTTCGCTCTCGCCGCCGCCGCTTCGCCGCCGCGGCCTGCTCTGGCGGCGCAGCGCCACACTTCGCCTGTCCCCGAGTCGCGCCGCGCCCGCCATCGGCGCGGCCGCACGCTGCTTCGCGAACTTTCCATCTCCACTGATTCGGCTGGCTTCACGTCAATCGCCTGACATTGTGCTTTCATATTGTCTCCCACAGGTGCAGATTGCTTTTCTTGCATTTCGCTGTTCAACGTGACAGCGAGTTGTCCTATTTGTGTTTCCAACTTCTTCATGGCCATTCTCGTTTCGTCCATGAACTGAGTTTGATACCTAAGTGAAACTGAGTATGGCCTCTCGTAACTCATCCCTCTCTTCCTGTAGGGTTGGAGCTTTATCATATTGACAGTAGTAATCCATGTCTTCAGGATCCCTGAGATGAATCAAAACCAACAACGGATCACGGCACACTTGTTTTCACAAAAATTAAATAAATAAAAACAATAAATAAAAACAAAAATAAAACCAAATTAGAAATTAAAAATAGATAAAATTGATATTGAACTATGCCTAATCCCCGGCAACGGCGCCAAAAACTTGATGCGTGATTTAATGCACACACTTTAACGCAAGTGCACGTTGTCGACTCAAGTAATATAGTCTTGAAGACCGAGTTATCGTCCGCAGGGATTAGTGTTCAAGTACCAATTATCTATCATTTGTTATCTATTTGGTGACCGATATTTTGAGTTTGTTGATTATAACTAACAATTATAAAGACTAATTAACTATGTGTTTACTTCAGTGATGATGGAAATAGGGCTTCCAAGTCTCCTCAACTATCCGCTTATATTACTTATTAATGCAATGAATTATGGTTCTTCTTCTTTTGGAGATAGCAGGTTTACTAATTCGTTTTATACTCCCGTTAAGGCTATATAAACACTCAACCCCAATAGCGCTCCTTTCTACCTTTCGGTGATAAGGATGACTCTATAGGAGGATTAAGAACAAAAACCTTGTTAATCGTCACGCAACTCGCGTGAATTTAGGTATTTAAACCCCTATTAACGCTACACAAGTAATTGAGGTATTTTCATCCTCAATCCGACCTATGTCTACCCAACTTACAGCATAGTCACAACCTCCTCCTTTCGAAGTTTGATTAGAAATCATATAAATAATGATAATTAGTGATCAATTAATTACCAAGCATTCAAAGCAACTATTGGGTAAATCTCAACAACAACAAGAACAACCATAAACATGCATCAATTCATAACATAAGGTTCAAGTGAATTGACATGGAAAGCCCTATATTAGAATTAGTTCCTAGCCATAGACATGACAAGAACTAATTCAATATCCAACATAAAAACTGAAATAAAGTAAAAGAAAGAAAAGAAATTACTAAGTAATGGTCTCCAATCTTCAACTCCAAGAAGTCTTGTGTTTGTGCAAGAAAGGGAACCCTTGAAAACTGCCTAGGGTTCTCTTTTTATAGCTTCAAAACCGCCCTTAAGGTTTTCCTTCAGGCCTGGCCCATAAAATCGTCAAAACCTGATTTTTCAGCGGCTACGCCATGTTCGCATCAGCCGGCGCACTAAGTTCAAACTCTGACGATAAGGCGTCGCGGCTCTGCAACTCTGCTGTCTGGAGGCGCCGCGGCGCTTGAACTTCTGCAAGCCTCTGATCATTGGGCGCCGGGGCGCTGGCCCTGCTGGCTGGAGGCGCCGCGGCGCTGGCCCGTGTCCGTGCCTGGTTCGCCACTTTCTCGTCTTTTAAGCTCTGGAACCTCCACTTTTGCCCTCTTTTCACTCTTTTTTCCGCCAAGTAGCCATTTTAACCAATTTGACTCAAAAGAAAGAAAATATATCCTAAGACGACACGTATTTGTACAAAAAGGGACAAAAGACTCACTAAAAACGACTAAAAAAGTGTATATAAAATACACCGATCAATATTGCATACATAGAATCATGTCAAAAGAAGGAAGAGGTTCACATACCTCGCGACGATTATCGACAAATAGCAAAATGCTCCAAAGTACTTCAACCTTGATAGTTATTCCATCCTTCAAGTAGAATACGCTATACTTAGTACTTCAACCTATAATGGCCATAATACGTCCATTAACCCCTAGCTTCGAACGTAGAATATTCTAAGTGCAGAGTCACTAAATTCTACTGAAAATCGGACAACACTTCCTTTGTTTCTACATACTTTGCCACCTTTTTCAAGGCTTAATTCAATAACCAAACACGCCATATTTAAGGCTCAACAATGTAGTTAACAATAGGGGATTACACGCCTAACAGGATGTGTAAAATTCCGCCCCACAATCGATACGAAACTAGTTCAATATTTAAAGCCATTCTCGGCTAAACATATATAACAACACAAAGTCCTTTTCCAATTCTTTTAATCCAAATTCTTAGGTCTAACATGTTATATAGTCATAAACAACTTCAACAACTATAATTCCTTCTTTATATAACATGTGACGACTTAAACTAATAATCAACTTGAATTGTAATCTTAAGGGCTAAACATGCTAGTTTTCGGATTAGGGTTCCAATAGCCAATACACTTATCAAACTTCATACTAAATACCTCATGCTTGCTAATATCCATAACTACAATGATAAGTACTCTTTAATTGCTAAAACGGCAAGATTTATACCTTTACAAGCCCTTAAAATTTCCAAGATTCAAAGTCGCTCCTTAGCAATTCTTAGCTTTTTTTCTTATGTTCCAATCCGCTCCAAGCACTCCTTAGAAGCTCATGAAGAACTCCTCTTCAAGTTCCATCTTCAAAGTTGAAGAACATCTTAGGTTTTCGTCTTGCGACTAACGTAAAAACGTCGTTTTTCCGAAATCTTTCTATTGAGATATCCTTACAATACCCTTAGGGACCTTGGGTTAAAGACTTGTGAATTATGGACAACAATTGAAATTTTTTTGTGTGGGAATAAGCTCAATGCCGTGAGCTTCACTGTGAAGACTTGTCTTGCACTAGTGTGTATATATAATACAATGTATGGTCTAGATTATAACACTTGTTAGGGTTGGATGGAAGAGATCAAGCCAAGTGGCCCTTGGACTTAGTCAACAATGTCAAGCTCTTTAATTAGCAAGACTTGGTCATATTAACATTGGCCAAAAGACTATTTTGCCCTTGCATTAATTCGACCAAGCCATGTGGGGGGTGCCACGTGTCGCCCTCTCATTCGTCCATAAAATTCTGTAACCTTCGTGGGCCTCATAAAACGTAAAATTCCTCGGGTGGACCCCACATGACCAAATCCGTAAAAATAAATTTCCATAATGATAATAAGTTCCATACTCTTCAAATAATGCATTTTGAGAATCTAATTCTCACCAACGAACATTTTTCCTTTCCGACGTTCGGAAGATTTTCCGTCGGAAAAACAATTCTTCCTTTGTACCAATTTCAAGTCTTGAGTTCCTTACGTACATTCTCTTAAACATGCCCTGGACTTACGGGGTGTAACATTCTTCCCCCCTTAGAAACATTCGTCCCCGAATGTTCTTTCGGAGTCCAATCTAATTAGATAGCGGCATAGTCTCCTTTTACTACACCCTTCCTATAACATATGCCATCCATGGCCACATAACAATACTTATACTAAAATGTCAACCTTGGCACTCACGAAGCCAACTAGTCCATACTCATAATGACCTCAAAGTTTGTCGTAATCATCTCTACTAGGTCTACTAGGGTCTGACGACTGTATCATCACCGGGCAATTCTCATATACCCGCTCAGCTACCACCCCAAACACTCACGGGTGTAGTCACCTTGAAAAGTTCTCATGGATTCAGGCTTTATTTCTTTACACTTGGTTGCTCTCTATTTCACTGGTCGTACTCTTTCCGTACTTCCAAACTTATACTAGCATACGTACATAACTTCCATACTAAATTTGGCCTCCAATCTTTGGAGTTTACTAAATCGAACAATATAAGGCCATTTCCGGCTCGCACGACCTGGTTCCGGTGGAACGCGTCCACGAACCCGTAAAACAATTAACTAGACTTGGGCCTTATACCCTCGTGACTCGCCACGAGCTTAAACTACTACCAACTGATCCCACTCCATTTCAAACTATGAGGCGACCCGTAATAGGTCCTCACCCCGACCCACCGTCGCACTTAACTCTTACCCTTAGTCTGAATAAAATCTTATTGCCCGAGAAGACCTTATATATACCTAAGGTCTCGGCGGTTATCAATATCCTTAGGCTCGCAATGTCCATGCTCCAAGTCTACCTTACCAGTCCCCCCGTAAACGGGTACAATAACTTCTCATAATACCATAATCGTGTCGTCTTGATCACAACAACCCTTACTTACTTTATACGGATCTCATCCCTACAATCCTCTTACGCATACCACGTAGCTTAATCTATTAACATGGTATTCCATTAGGTTTCTTAACATGACTTCTTAAGGGTTCACTGCCCTATCAGACAACTCATTATTTCCCAATTATTTCAATATAAAACACAAGACCTTGGCGAGAATTCATTAAATGTTCCATACCTTCCCGGTATTTAGTTAGTCTTTACCAACTCTTGGTAATCTAAAATCATTCTAGGCAACACGCGTCTGACCCTCATACATAACTCCGTATAGCTGTATGTCACAATATCAACTATACTACAATCATTACCAACATGGATACGCAATCCACATAGTCCTTCCTGGGTCACTGCTGCCTTGCTCATAGCTGCAATCAACATAACTCGTTAGGGAGAGACAACCCTAACGACACAGCTCTATCGCACGATCTCAGAGGGAGAAGAATGGAAACCAATCATAAATGTCCTGCAGCCTCCTGATTATAGATGTGGTGCACAACACACCGATAATCAAGACTCTACTAGACACGGTCTGTAGACACTTTCTGAGGACTAACTGCTCTAATACCACTTTTGTCACGACCCGACCCCGGGCCGCGACTGGTGCCCTACCTGGGCACCCTTATATTCATACAACATAATAAACTGCGGAAGATAAATAACACTTTTTTTTTTATCAAAACTAAGACCAAGCCGATAAGGCTGCCATAACATAAAAATTACCCGAAAGGGGCTACACTGTTTAACAATGTAAAAACAACTCTAGCCAGTCAAGCCCACAGATGAATACAGGCCTCTAAGATTTGGACAAATACTATGACGGGACAAGGCTCCGCCGTACCCCTGAATATACATAACCATGACGACAAGCTCCGGAACATTGGAGCCATCTCAAAATGCTGAACGAAGGATCCTAAGCTCGCGGATCCACAACTGTGTACCTAAACCTGCGGACATGAACGCACTTCGGGCGAGGTCAAGACGAAATATGTACCAAGTATGTGAAACTGAAAATACTGTAATGAAATCATAACAATCTATATAAAGTTGGAGACATGTATGATAACCAAAATAACAGTACACTGTGTCTTACTGAAGTGAAAGTAATGAAAGTCAGTTTTACCTTGTACAGACTATTTCAACACATGAACAATAGTCACAACAGGGCTATGGACACAAGCCCTCAATTATCATCACATAGTCCAGTAAGGGTCTCAAGCCCACAACTATCAAAGCGTGCCCGTGGAATCCCCCATCACTGCCGACAGCTATGAATGTAAACTATAACCATGTGACGCGCCCGTGGCATCCCACCTCACTGTCGGCGTACACATATACAATACATATATATATATATATCTCCTGCCCGTGGAATCCCCCATCACTGCCGACAGCCATAAGTGTAAAATATAACTATGTGACGCGCCCGTGGCATCCTACCTCACTGTCGGCGTACACATATACATCACATATATATATATATCTCATGCCCGTGGAATCTCTCATCTCGGGTACATGACTTCATGGTGAGATAATCCATGGGGTAATAATCGTATATAACATGCCCGTGGAATCCCTCATCTCGGGTACATGTCTTCATGGAGAGCTAATCCATGGAGTAATAATCGTACATAACATGGTCACATGCCCCGGAATCCCTCATCGTATAAGCATGGTCATGGGTAATAATCATATATAACATGCCCGTGGAATCCCTCATCTCGGGTACATGTCTTCATGGGGAGCTAGTCCATGGAGTAATAATCGTACATAACATGGTCGCATGCCCCGGAATCCCTCATCGTATAAGCATGGCCATGGGGTAATAAAACAAATCCGGGAATCTAACCCGCATCCTGGTCGCATGCCCCGGAATCCCACATCGTATAAGCATGTCCAACGATCAATCATAATGGAAGCATACCCGTGGAATCCCACATCACCGTCGGTACGTCCAAGTAAACTTGCAAAAAGACAGTCGGCCCTCCAACTGAGAGTCACGGCAGCGTAAACATATAATTCTTGCACTCAAGGCTATCACTAACAAGCATAGGCAAGTTCATAAAATCTTTAGACTTTCATTTTTATATACTCAAGGCACTTTTCGTTTCACATAAAAATCGGGGAATTTAACCCAAAGTACTACGTACTTCCATTCCTTTCAAAAGATTCCTTTTTCATATAAAACCCCAAGATACTAACACCCGTAGTATCAAGTCTTGTTCACATTTCACATAAGTCACTACACTTTTAGAAATACATTTCTCGGCTTCTAAATCAAGTGACCCTTACTTTAAAACTTTAAGCAAGTGATACCTTTAAATCAAATTGCCCTTCCTTATTTCAAGTTATTTCTTTGTTTACCTTATTAGAGAAAACCATTCTCTTAACCTTCCATAAAGCCGTTATAACCAACTTCCCATAAAGTCGTTATAACCCTTTATGGTTTTAGACAAACTCATTTCTTTTTTTAACCAAGAGACTTATACTTTTAAAACCAAGTATCATATACTTTCAAATCAGTTTTCTTAACTTTCAAAATACTTCAAGTCTCTTAACTTTAGAAATCAAGTTTCTTAACTTTAAATCTCAAGTAACTTACATCTTTTAAAAACAAGTTACTTCCCTTAAATCATGTCATTTCTTCCTTTAAGAATCAAGTTTCTTACTTGAAAATAAAGTCTCTCAACTTTTTAAGAGTTTAAGGTTCAAAATCTTAAAACTTCATAATGTAAACTCTTTAAATTAAGTACATATACTTTATGCGTCGTGAATAGGTTATTGTCACGACCCGACCCCGGGACCGCGACTGGTGCCCTACCTGGGCACCCTTACAGGTAAACATCAGAGATAATCAGCGGAACATACATGAAACTTATAAATAAAACAACGGAAGTAAAACAACAAAGTTAGCCGACAGTGGCTACCTTCCCGACGTACATACATAAACGGCGATTGCCTCCTTTCTTTACAAAGCACCCACAATATGTGACTACGCACTTAAGAATTACAATCGTGGACAGGCCCCGCCATACCCTCGATATACATAGCCGCGTGACAACTCCGGAACATCGAGCCATCTAAAAATCTGAACCAGATCCTAAGCTCGCGATCCACACCGTACCTAAACTCGCGGACATTTAACGCAGCCTCGAAGGGGTCGATAACAAAAATTTAATATGGAACAGAAATAACGTGCAAGAATCAAATCATAATCGCATAAAAGAATGCCATTTTTAACTCCGAAATCAATCATATATTAATCGTTCCTTTCCTTCTTTCAATAAGATTTAACAACATATTCTTACATACATACTTAAGAGTTTAATCCAGCTT
This sequence comes from Przewalskia tangutica, assembly GCA_029844215.1. NCBI lineage: Eukaryota > Viridiplantae > Streptophyta > Magnoliopsida > Solanales > Solanaceae > Przewalskia > Przewalskia tangutica. Next base: position 132,521,405 of record CM056718.1, on the reverse strand, counting down.
TTTCCACATAACTTACATATCTTTCATAACATAATCCGCCCATTTATGGACGGCGGATGATGAATCAGTGTGACATAATCGTACTTTGTGCCGTTCGATTATCTTGTGGAATCATATAACATAATCCGCCGCCCATGGGGCTCGGTGTCTTGTGGAATCATATAACATAATCCGCCCTGGGGCTCGGTGTCTTGTGGAATCATATAACATAATCCGCCCGCTGGGGCTCGGTGTCTTGTGGAATCATATAACATAACCCGCCGCTGGGGCTCGGTGTCTTGTGGAATCATATAACATAATCCGCCCGTGGGGCTCGGTGCATCGTGGAATCATATAACATAATCCGCCGCCCGTGGGGCTCGGTGTCTTGTGGAATCATATAACATAATTCGCCCGCTGTGGGGCTCGGTGTCTTGTGGAATCATATAACATAACCCGCCCGCTTGGGCTCGGTGTCTTGTGGAATCATATAACATAATCCGCCCGCTGGGGCTCGGTGTCTTGTGGAATCATATAACATAACCCGCCCGCTGTGGGGCTCTGCATCGTGGAATCATATAACATAATCCGCCCGCTGGGGCTCGGTGTCTTGTGGAATCATATAACATAATCCGCCCGCTGTGGGGCTCGGTGTAAGATGACGTAACCCTACTATGTGTAGGCTCGGGGTAATATGGCGTAATCCGGCCTATTTGTAGGCTCGGTGTATTTCATAACGTAATCCGGCCTATGTATAGGCTCGGTGTGATTTTCCTTACATAACATTTTTAAACCATCTTATTACTTCTTCTTAAGTCGTCATAACAACTTCCCATAAAGCTGTTATAACAACCTTTCATTTAGAGAACTTAAGACACTTTTATTCTTACAACATTAGGGAAACTAGACCCAAAAATACTACGTACATACGTACTTAAAAGAATCATAAACTTCTTTCTTTTTAAAACTCAAGTCACATACTCTTTAAAATCATGTCATCAATTACTTTTAGAAATCAAGTCCACAACTTGAAAAAAATAAAGTTTCATAATCCTTAGAAGACAACCAAAGTTCATAGTCTTAAAACCTTATAACGCATTCTTTACAAATCCACTTACTTATACTTATAAACAAATATACAAAGTTCCATACACTTCCAAAACCAAGTAACTTATTCTCTTAAAACCATATAACATCCACTTTTAAAATCGATCCCCTTTTCACATATAAATTCAAGTCATTTTTAACGTAAAATCCACTTACTTACTTTAAATAAATCAAGACACATAGCTTTAAATCAAATCTCATATTTTCCTAACCATTCTTACCAGCATCTCCCATAAGACTTGTAAGGACTTAGGAAAATTTAACATACTTTAACTTAGGATAACTTAGACATCACCCTTACATAGAGTAAATCAACCTACATACTTCTTAACTTCTAAGAGTAGAAGGAATCATGAAATAATACCACATGTATATTCCATACATAGAACCATGTCTAAAGAAGGAAGAGGTTCACATACCTCGCGACGATTATCGACAATTAGCAAAACGCTCCAAAGTACTTCAACCTAAAATGGCCACAATACGTCCATAGCCTTGAAAATCAATTTTTGGAGGTCTCACGTGGTCTCATGGCACTGCGCCACGCGCGAGCTCAAGGCGGCATCAATGGCAGATTCCAAAATACAGAGAATTGAGGCTCGGGATTGGTTGCAAAACGTAGCTAAGATCAATACGAACACAACGGTATACGCCTTAGCCTCAATCAGATGTAATCGACGGAATCTTCCAACTTCCGATCGAAGAAAATGTTTTGGTTGACCCGACGATCTGGGTTGAATTGGAGGTCGTGGGTGGTGCCAAAATGTCGGCCTTTCCACCCTGAATATTTCTACACTAGCCACGACCGTCGACTCTACCTGTGGTGGCCGGAAAATGCTCGTCGACGACCTAGGGTTTCGACGAAAATCGATCTGGTCGACGGCGAGTTTGAGCAAGAATCGAGGGTCCTGGTTTACATGGAAATGACGGCAAGGATATGGTGGTTCTGATGGTATACTCCACTCCCGTCGATTGCACCTCAGTTGGTCGGAAAATCATAAAAACCGAACGGGGAAGATGGATGAACAGTGACCGAAACTTCGATCTGAAACTGCCGGCGATTCCGGGAGAATCGACGGTGGCGGTTGGTATGGACGTGACGGGCTCGACGAGACGAAGCTTTTGGTATATGTCTCGCCCCCGGCGGATTCCTGGTTTGGCCGGAAATGGCGTTTTTCCGAACACTGTTCATCGAACAATACTGTTCATGGACGGGTTTTCACTGTTCATACTCGTTTTGGTATTTTTTTTGTTCTGCGTTGCCTTCCCAAACTCCCCAACATATACAAAATTTCTCGGGTGGTCCCACGTGACCAAATTTCGAAATTAAATTCCAAAATTCCGATAAATTCTAAAAGTCCCAAATACCGAATTCGAGAATTAAATTCAACTAATAAACCTTTTTCCTTTACAAGGTTCGGAGAAGTTTTCAGAATCTTTCATTCCTTCTAAAATTCAATTCCCAAATTCTTACGTACGTTCTTATCTCAACTGCCGGAAATACGGGGTGTAACATCCTTCCTCCCTTAGAAACATTCGTCCTCGAATGTTCTTTCGGAGTCCCATCTAATTAGATAGCGACATAGTCTCCTTTTACTACACCCTTCTTACAACATATGCCACCCATGGCCACATAACAATACTTATACTACAATGTCAACCTTGGCACTCACGAAGCCAACTAGCCCATACTCATAATGACCACAAAGCCTGTCGTAACCATCTCTACTAGGTCTACTACGGTCTGACGAATGTATCATCACCGGGCAATCTCATATACCCGCTCAGCTACCACCCCAAACACTCACGGGTGTAGTTACCCCGAAATGTTCTTATAGATTCAGGCTCTATTCCTTTACACTTGGTTGCTATCTTCTTACTGACCGTACTCTTTCCGTACTTCCAACTCTTACTAGCATACATACATAACTTCCATACCGACTCTGGCCTCTAATCTTTGGAGTCACTCTATAAAACAATATACGACCATTTCCGCCACGGCTGGTTCCGGTGGAACGTGTCCACGAACCCAGAAACAATTAACTAGACTTGGGCTTGCACTGCGTGACTTCGCCACGTGGCGAACTACTACCAACTGATCCCACTCTATTCCAGGCCATGGGGAGACCCGTAACAGGTCCTCAACCCGACTCAGCGTCACACTTAACTCTTATCCTTGGTCTGACTTAAAATCTTATTGCCAGAGAAAGCCTTATATACCTAAGGTCTCAAGAAGAATCAATATTCTTAGGCTCGCAATTTCCATGCCCAAGCCTACCTTACAGTCCCCAAGAACGGGTACAAAACTTCTCATAAAACCAAAACCATGTTGTCTCGATCACAACAACCATTACTTACTTTATACCTGACCTCATCCGCACAATTCTCTTAAGCCTACTATGCAGCCTTAATCTATTAACATGACATTCAGTTAAGTTCCTTAACATGGCTTCTGGGGTTCACTACCCTATCGCATACCTCATCCTTTCCCAATTATTTCGAAATAAAACACAAAACTGGCGAAAATTCATTAACTATTCCATACCTTCCCAGATCTAGTTAGTCTTTACCAATTCTCGGTAATCTAAAATCATTCTAGGCAACACGCGTCCGACTGTGACATAACTCGTATAGATGTATATCACAATACCAACTATCTCGCAATCATTACCAACCCGATACGCAATCCACATAGTCTTTCTTGGGTCATGTTGCCTTCTCAGAACCGCAATCAACATAACTCGTTAGGAGGGACGACTAACAATAAAGCTCTATCGCACGATCTCGAGTGAGAAGAATGGAAACCAATCCTAAATGTCCCGCAGCCTCCCGATTATAGATGTGGTGCACAACACACCGATAATCAAGACTCTACTAGACACCTGGCAGACACTTTCCGAGGACTAATCGCTCGATACCACTTTTGTCACGACCACCCCGATCGCGATCGTGCCCTACCGGGCACCCTTACAGTAAACATCGATATAATCGTGGAACATACATGAAACTTATAAATAAAACAACGAAGTAAAACAACAAAGTTAGCCGACAGTGGCTACCTTCCCGACGCATACATAAACGGCTAAGCTTGCCTCCTTTCTTTACAAATGCACTCCACAATATGTGACTGCACTTCTAAGAATTATAATCGTATGACGGGCCCCGCCATACCCCGATATACATAGCCATGACAACTCCGAACATCGAGCCATCTAAAAATGCCGAACCAGATCCTAAGCTCGCGGATCCACATCGTACCTAAACTGCGGACATTTAACGCAGCTTCGGCGGGCCGCATAACAAAAATTGCGAATATGGAATGTAAATAACGTAAGAATCAAATCATAAGCGCATAAAAAGAATGCCATTTTTAACTCACGAAATCAATCATATATTAATCGCCTTTCCTTCTTTCAATAAGATTTAACAACATATTCTTACATACATACTTAAGAGTTTAATCCAGCTTTTTCCACATAACTTACATATCTTTCATAACATAATCCGCCATTTATGGATACGTGTAATCTTGATGAATCGGTGACATAATCCGCCCGCTGTGGGGTTCGTTATCTTGTGGAATCATATAACATAATCCGCCCGCTGGGGCTCGGTGCATCGTGGAATCATATAACATAATCCGCCCGCCGCGAGCTCGGTGTACTGTGGAATCATATAACATAATCCGGCCTGCCTGTGGGGCTCGGTGTACTGTGGAATCATATAACATAACCCGACCCGCCTGTGGGGCTCGGTGTACTGTGGAATCATATAACATAATCCGGCCCGCCTGTGGGGCTCGGTGTACTGTGGAATCATATAACATAATCCGCCCGCTGTGGCTCGGTGTCTTGTGGAATCATATAACATAATCCGCCCGCTGTGGGGCTCGGTGTCTTGTGGAATCATATAACATAACCCGCCCGCCGTGGGCTCGGTGTCTTGTGGAATCATATAACATAATCCGCCCGCTGTGGGGCTCGCATCTTGTGGAATCATATAACATAACCCGCCCGCTGTGGGGCTCGGTGTCTTGTGGAATCATATAACATAATCCGCCCGCTTTGGGGCTCGGTGCATCGTGGAATCATATAACATAATTCGCCCGCCCTTGGGCTCGGTGTAAGATGACGTAACCCGCCTATGTGTAGCTCTGGTAATATGGCGTAATCCGCCTATTTGTAGGCTCGGTGTATTTCATAACGTAATCCGCCTATGTATAGGCTCTGTGATTTTCCTTACATAACATTTTTAAACCATCTTATTACTTCTTCTTAAGTCGTCATAACAACTTCCCATAAAGCTGTTATAACAACCTTTCATTTAGAGAACTTAAGACACTTTTATTCTTACAACATTAGGGAAACTAGACCCAAAAATACTACGTACATACGTACTTAAAAGAATCATAAACTTCTTTCTTTTTAAAACTCAAGTCACATACTCTTTAAAATCATGTCATCAATTACTTTTAGAAATCAAGTCCACAACTTGAAAAAAATAAAGTTTCATAATCCTTAGAAGACAACCAAAGTTCATAGTCTTAAAACCTTATAACGCATATCTTTACTACCACTTACTTATACTTATAAACAAATATACAAAGTTCCATACACTTCCAAAATCAAGTAACTTATTCTCTTAAAACCATATAACATCCACTTTTAAAATCGATCCCTTTTCACATATAAATCCAAGTCATTTTTGAACGTAAAATCCACTTACTTACTTTAAATAAATCAAGACACATAGCTTTAAATCAAATCTGATATTTTCCTAACCATTCTTACCAACATCTCCCATAAGACTTGATAAGGACTTAGGACAGTTTAACATACTTTTAACTTAGGATAACTTAGACATAACCCTTACGTAGAGTAAATCAACATACATACTTCTTAACTTCTAAGAGTAGAAGGAATCATGAAATAATACCACATGTATATTCCATACATAGAACCATGTCTAAAGAAGGAAGAGGTTCACATACCTCGCGACGATTATCGACAATTAGCAAAACGCTCCAAAGTACTTCAAACTAAAATGGCCACAATCGTCCATAACCTTGAAAATCAATTTTTTGGAGGTTCACGCGGTCTGCGCATGCGCACGGCGCAGCTCAAGGCGATCAATGGCGGATTCCAAAATACCGAGAATCGAGGCTCGGATTGGTTGCAAAACGTAGCTAAGATCAATACGAACACAACGGTATACGCCTTAGCCCTCAATCAGAGCGTAATCGATCGAATCTTCCAACTTCCGATCGAAGAAAATGTTTTAGTTGACCCGACGATCCAGGTTGAATTGGAGGTCGTGGGTGGTGCCAAAATGTCGGCCTTTCCACCGAATATTTCTACACTAGCCACGACCGTCGACTCTACTGTGGTGGCGGAAAATGCTCGTCGACGACCTAGGGTTTCGGCGAAAATCGATCCGTCGACGGCGAGTTTGAGCAAGAATCGAGGTCTGGTTTACATGGAAATGACGGCAGCGAGATGGTGGTTCTGATGGTATACTCCACTCCCGCCGATTGCACCTCGGTTGGTCGGAAAAACATAAAACCGAACGGGAAGATGGATGAGCGATGACCGAAACTGATTCGAATCGCGGCGATTCCGGGAGAATCGACGGTGGCGGTTGGTATGGACGTGACGGGCTCGACGAGACGAAGCTTTTGGTATATGTCTCGCCACCGGCGGATTCCTGGTTTGGCCGGAAATGGCGTTTTTCCGAACACTGTTCATCGAACAATACTGTTCATGGACGGGTTTTCACTGTTCATACTCGTTTTGGTATTTTTTTGTTCTGCGTTGCCTTCCCAAACTCCCCAACATATACAAAATTTCTCGGGTGGTCCCACGTGACCAAATTTCGAAATTAAATTCCAAAATTCCGATAAATTCTAAAAGTCCCAAATACCGAATTCGAGAATTAAATTCAACTAATAAACCTTTTTCCTTTACAAGGTTCGGAGAAGTTTTCAGAATCTTTCATTCCTTCTAAAATTCAATTCCCAAATTCTTACGTACGTTCTTATCTCAACTGCCGGAAATACGGGGTGTAACAGTTATACTCGTTTATAATGATCTTATTAAAGCAGTCATGATCTAGAAAATGTAATACAATTTTGTCTTATCTTAGTTTCTATGCAGATGGAGAATTCTACTCATTTTAATTTAATTAATTGTCATTACATTTTCCTTTATTAACGCTGCAATGGCTTGTTCGATACTTATTCTCATTCGTGCCGTAAATTAGCCAAGTCAACTTGGCTCCAAATACCTCCTAACGACTCTTACCAACATCCCCCATAAGACTTGGTAAGAACTTAGGATAACTTAGACATAACCTTTACGTAGAGCAAATCAACATACATACCTCTTAACTTCTAAGAGTAGAAGGAATCATGAAATAGTACCACATGTATATTCCATACATAGAATCATGTCAAAAGAAGGAAGAGGTTCACATACCTCGCGACGATTATCGACAAATAGCAAAATGCTCCAAAGTACTTCAACCTTGATAGTTATTCCATCCTTCAAATAGAATACGCTATACTTAGTACTTCAACCTATAATGTCCATAATACGTCCATTAACCCCTAGTTTCGAACGTAGAATATTCTAAGTGCAAAGTCACTAAATTCTACGGAAAATCGGACAGCACTTCCTTTGTTTCTACATACTTTGCCACCTTTTTCAAGGCCGAATTCAATAACCAAACAAGCCACATTTAAGGCTCAACAATGTAGTTAACAATAGGGGATTACACGCCTAACAGGATGTGTAACATTCCGCCCCACAATTGATACGAAACTAGTTCCATATTTAAAGTCATTCTCGGCTAAACATATTTAACAACACAAAGTCCTTTTTCAATTCTTTTAATCCAAATTCTTAGGTCTAACATGTTATATAGTCATAAACAACTTCAACAACTATAATTCCTTCTTTATATAACATGTGACGACTTAAACTAATAATCAACTTGAATTGTAATCTTAAGGGTTAAACATGCTAGTTTTAGGATTAGGGTTTCAATAGCCAATACACTTATCAAACTTCATACTAAATACCTCATGCTTGCTAATATTCATAACTACAATGATAAGTAATCTTTAATTGCTAAAACGATAAAATTTATACCTTTACAAGCCCTTAAAATTTCCAAGATTCAAAGTCGCTCCTTAGCAATTCTTAGCTCCTTTTCTTATGTTCCAATCCGCTCCAAGCACTCCTTAGAAGCTCATGAAGAACTCCTCTTCAAGTTCCATCTTCAAAGTTGAAGAACATCTTAGGTTTTCGCCTTGCGACTAACGTAAAAACGTCGTTTTTCCGAAATCTTTCTATTGAGATATCCTTACAATACCCTTAGGGACCTTGGGTTAAAATCTTGTGAATTATGGACAACAATTGATTTTTTTTTTGTGGGAATAAGCTCAATGCCGTGAGCTTCACTAAGCTAGCTCAAAGTTTCTTGAAAAATTTCTAAGTGTGAAGACTTGTCTTGCACTAGTGTGTATATATAATACAATGTAGGGTCTAGATTATAACACTTGTTAGGGTTGGATGGAAGAGATCAAGCCAAGTGGCCCTTGGACTTAGTCAACAATGTCAAGCTCTTTAATTAGCAAGACTTGGTCATCTTAACATTGGCCAAAAGACCATTTTGCCCTTGCATTAATTCGACCAAGCCATGTGGGGGGTGCCACTTGTCGCCCTCCCATTCGTCCATAAAATTCCGTAACCCTCGTGGGCCCCACAAAACGTAAAATTCCTCGGGTGGCCCCACATGACCAAATCCGTAAAAATAAATTTCCATAATGATAATAAGTTTCATACTCTTCAAATAATGCATTTTGAGAATCTAATTCTCACCAACGAACATTTTTCCTTTCCGACGTTCGGAAGATTTTCCGTCGGAAAAACAATTCTTCCTTTCGTACCAATTTCAAGTCTTGAGTTCCTTACGTACATTCTCTTAAACATGCCCTGGACTTACGGGGTGTAACACATACTTTTAGTAACGAAACACAAAATTTTATAGCAATTATCTACGAGTTTTAAGTTATCAGTGACATATTATTTTATCACTAATAGTGTATCCAATTTGTGACAATTCATTATTCGTCTTAAAATTCTTCAAAATCCGAGCACAAAACAATTTCATCATAAAAAGCAGGTTGCTATAATAGCGACAAAGTAAAATTTGTAGATAAATATTGTTTATTATAAGACTCTGACTTCTTCAGATTGAAGAGAGAGTCTATGTCTTTGATCTGCTTTCTGTTGAAGCGCTACATATACAAGACTCGATAGCAACATAAAGATTTTTCAATGGGGGCTTGGTATCAAACCTAACCCCTGGACTCAGAACCTTCCCAATCCTATTTGAACTGAATTCCAAGGGTTCCTTCCCCGGAGAGAGGAGATATGTAATAAGAGGAGACTGAGCTGAACTACTACATTTGTTCACTTTTGAACTTCATTTATGAATTCTTTTCTTGTTGAAGTGAGTCTTCATTATTCCTAGAAGATAGAGATTAGAATTGAGACTGACTATGAAACGGAGACCGAGCTGACTAGTTTTAGTTATAAAATTTTATATTTAATTGTGACATTAGTTTTTGTCACTAATCATAGGAACAATTAGTGACGATCATTTTATCATCTCTAATCAACCTTCTATTTACTAACAGTAAAGTTTTATCGCATCCTTTATCGAAAACAGTTTCTCTACCCCATAAAGGTATATCAGCATATATCCTACCCTCTCCAGATCCTACTCCATGTTGTTGTTGTAAAATTTTATCACACAATGTGCAATGACTTACAATTTGTATTTGAATAATTTGTCGCCATTAGTAACTTTTTTAGTGACACAAATATACTATCAACTACAAATCACTACAAGAAAAACAGGTTACGGTAACGGGTAAAAACTGTCATCTAACCCCTAAGATGACGGTTCCTGTAAGTGTCATCTTATCCACTGTCACAAACAGATGACGGTTCTGGAACCGTCACACGACATGTGACACATAAGTGTTACAAATAGATGACGGTTTTTACCCGTCACACAAATATCACATAAATTTAAATTTTGATTCAATTATTTTTTAATTTCTATTAAATTAATAATTAATTTTAATATGGCGGAAAAATTAAATTTGGCTGGATTTTTTTTTTGGCAATTTATTTGGCGGTTTTTTTTTTGCAATTTAATTTCAATATTGCAAATTGAGTGCACCAATGAAATGGACTAAGAATTTAAATAACACCAAAAATATACATTAAATAGCTAGAATCTATTGTACAAAGTATTTCCAAAATGGATAATCATTCAAAGCGTTAATAAAGTGCTTAATACAAGACTAAAACATTGTTAATATAATGAGGATGACAACTCAAATGATGCATTATGAAGTGGAACATAAAGGTACCAAAAATATATTTCAACTTACACTAGTTTATAGGTATAATCTGTACAGAACTTCTAAGACAAGCAGGAGTTCAAATAAAACTGAAGAATATTAATACATTGGGTAGATATCCAGCAAGCAGGTCTTCATACAGTGAATTGTGACATAAGTTAAAAATTATCATAAATCGAAGGATTTTCTGAAATGAAGTAAGCCTGAAGTAAAAAATTACTGGTCAAGGCTGAAGGTGGATCAATCATCCCCGATTACAATCATATAATATGAGAAAGAAAAAATTGAACTGCAAAAGAATTTAAAAATGAAAAATATGATTGAGCATTTCTTTGTGCTACAACTATAAAATATTCACCATTCTTAAAAAAAACATTTTATTCATTCGTGATGATATGCTCAAAGATATGCTATCCATTAACTCCTATCAAGTCCAACAACCTATTTAAACAAACACGACTTCCTTATTTACAAAAAGAAATATAAATGAGAAAGAGGTTTATAAACTCTTAAACTTGTCTCAATGCTTTGAAAGATGCTCTATATTACCTGATATAGATTATAGAGCATGACTCAGCTCTTGCCTTGTTGTATGTAATTGATGTTCCAAAGCAAAATTGGATAGCATCAAACTGTCCCACTCCTACAAGACAAAAATAAACCTAAGACTTTAGACCCATCAATCTAAAATATGAAGAGAGTTATATAATTATATAGCAACTATAAAGGAATCTAATATTACAAGTACGCGTTTGAGTCCAACTACCATGAGATAACCTGAAGAGAGAATTGTGTATAGAATACATGAAAGTCGAATGTGCACGATTTACAATTTTTGTATCTGATAATACATACGTGCTAACAGAAGTCAAATAATAAGAAAAAAAGATATATAACAATCAAACAATATATCAAGAACAACAAAGGACATCAAATTAGAAAAATGAGTACAAAAGCAAAAATAAAGCAACTGAGTTTAGTCAAACAGTTACAAATCAACATTGCACCACATTTCTCCTCTAAACAGTTGCAGATACGTCACCTTTAGAAGGAACTATAATGAACGGAAACTTCACAACTATCTTAAGCTTATCTTAGCTGCTACTTGGTGAGCCATTTGGAAGGAAATGAGCAATAGATTTAGACTTTCTTAGCTCATTAGATAACTTGTAATGGCACCACTATATTGGTTAGCATTCCCTTTTTGCTGGTAGTTCCTATATGTTACACATTACCTATCAAAAATAGATTGATCTGATACTAGGCCTCACCTCAATACTTTTTATTTATTTATGTTGCAAATAATGCATAGAAAAAATGTAGCAAATCTAGGATCAGAAATACATACTATCTGAAACATTCCCAACATCCCAGACAGGTCGGGGCTTCACTATCTGCAAAGGGTTCCAATTAAAGGAAGCTTCACCGTCAGCTGCAAATTCTAACTAGAGTGTTAACACAAACATCACATTGCAACATTAATGTCAACTTCAGCTGCAATAGCTACATCCTCTGTACTAACAATTGCATTATTTGGCAAAGCGTTGTCCTCTTTCGCATCTGCATCATTGGCCAAAACAGTCCCTGCTACATCACAATCTAAAACAACAAATTGGTTAGGTTGTTTTGAATTAGATATAGTGGAATATTGTTTGGGGTTTGATCTGGTGTTTTTAGCTTTGTCTTTGGTTTTATCGATTGGATTTACTGTTACAATTACATTGTTTTGGTATTTCAGTTCTCAAAAAATCGATGTCAGGCATGCCATGACTAAACTTACTAATTACAACTAGTTTCAAATCTTGTCGCTCAATCAATCCATCAGTTTCAGATTCTACAAACACGAATGTAGGTTCCCCGTGTAAGTATTGTACCTGTTTTAATGCAATCGGAGGTAGTAAAGGCTTGGCAGAATGTATTTGCGAACCAGCAGTAGCACAATCAACCAGATTATTCGATTTCAAAGCCCATGCATTTTCTGGGTGTTGTACGAGAGTTTTGGGAGGCTGTTCCACTGTAATTGCACAATCAGATTGCAGAAAATCACCTGTATCTTTAGAAGCGATTTGAGATTGAGAATTGAGTTGTTGGTTGTTGATTAATGGTGGAAATGTGGTGTTACAGCCCCGAACGACCTCTGTCGGAGGTCTCCCAGTGCTCATCGATTCCATCACCCATCAGAAAACACATCAAGTTTTTAATAATAGTGTAGGGGTATTTTCGTCCAACTAATTTTGTGGTAAAAATTGAAGGATGGGAGTGGTAGAGAAATGTAGAGCAGATAAATGTGAGTGTAGTGATACCAATCACGACCGTCAATTTCCTCACAGGTCGCCGAAAATTGGCCGACGGCGCCTAGGGTTTCGATTTCAATCGATCTGGGCGTCGTAGCTTTTGGAGCAATATCGAGGCACGGGGATGATATGTAAATGACGGGGAGATGATGGTGGTCACAGTGGTATTACCCACTCCCGTAGACACCACCTCAGGCCGTCGGAAAAAGCAACAACACTGAACCCGCATTTCGAACTGAGTTTTGATCGAAAAATCGACTAAGATAATGGCAGAATCGAGTGTCGAAATTGGTATAGATTGAAAGAGCTGGACGAGACGAGTCTTTTGTTATATGGGTGTTCGCCGAAAGTTGCCTGAGTCGACCGTAAAATTGAATTTTCCGGCGACGTTACTGTAGCGTCGCAATTTCGCCCAAAATTGAGAGCATTTTTTAATACCCATACTATACCGTAACATCTGGGAGTTGGGTTTGTGTAAGGGATTTAGGTGGTTTTTTGAAGTCTTGGGTAGTTTTAGTATTTTATTTTATTCATGGGTCGTGGTTTAAAATAATTTATTATTAAAAGATGTTGTGCATAACTATAAATTATAAAGATAAAAATACCTATGTGCATGATAATATAATATTTAAGAAATGTTTAGTGCTTAATGTAAAATGTGATGTTATTACAGAGTTTTTTATCTTTTACTTTTTAAAATATTAAAACGACAACGTTTAGTTTGTTTTTATTAAAAACGATTTTAAAAAAGAAATAAAAATCGTGTAGGTCTTGATTTGAATTAAAAAAATGTTAATTAATTAATAAAAATGGTGTCGTTTTAATTTGTCAAACGCATCATTTTTGGTCAATTTAAAACACAAGTCACTTATTTATGTGACATTTCACAAACCCGTCACACAAACGTCATAAATAAATGACACTTAAAAAAGCCATCACACAAATGTCATAATTTTATGATACTTAAAAAAACCGTCACACAAATGTCATAATTTTATGACACTTAAAAAAACCGTCACACAAATGTCATAATTTTGTGACACTTAAAAAACCCGTCACATGAATGTCAAGAAAAAATATAAATTTAGTAAAAAGATGTGACACTTGCGAATCATGGTACCTACTGCTTTTTCTTGTAGTGAATACTATGCATTTAGCGACAAAAACAAATACTGTAGTTAATATAACTATAGCGATGAAACACTAAGTTTTTTATATACATTTAGTGACCCTCATTTAGGGACGAACAGTGGACGAATTTGATTTCATCAAGAAAGGTTTTTTCTATGACGAAAAATGAACTTTAGGTGACGAAATAAATCGTCATTGTTAATCAAATTTGTTGTAGTGAGTAATGGTCTTGAAATAACTAATATTTTTTTTAAAAAGGTAATAAATAAAATAAAATGAATAAAAAGACTTACCACTATCTAAAAATTATAATGACACTTTAATACATATATGAGAGTCCCCGTTAATTAGGCACATGATCCAAATAGTTTTAGAATAAGTAATGATTAGCACAACACTACTATCTGTCTAAAAAGACTATAAATAAATAAAATAAAATAAAATAAATAAAAAACTTGTCATTACATTATAATTACACATTATTACATCATATGAGATGAGCCATCTATTAAGTGACATGATCCAAATAGTTTTAGGACAAGTAATGGTCCTTAAATCACTAATATTTATTAAAAAAAAATCAATAAATAAAAAAAAAAAAAAAAAAAAAAAAATATAAAGGCTTGTTACTATTTAAACATTATAATAACACTTAAATACATCATATGAGAGTTCCATCCATTAGACACATGATCCAAAGAGTTTTAGCACAAGTACTGATTGTCTTTACAACAAGGTTATACTTTGAGAACAATAATTTGTTGTCAGACTATTTGGATAGTAGTGTTTGATTATCATAAATAAAACTAGAGAAGATTATAAAGCAATACTACGCATATTCGTATGATATGCTAAGCATGCCTACAGTATTAACACCACAACTACCAGTTTGTAAGTGTAAGTAGGACTACGCTCGACTACCTACTACCCTTTTACCCTAATATGTGTCCTCCACAACGTCTTATTTAAGGTCATGTTCTCAGTAAGTTACGCCTGCTCCATATCCCGTCTAATCACCTCTCTCCAATATTCTTCGGCCTACCTTTACCCCTCATGAACCCATCCATAGCCAACCTCTCACACCTCCACACTGGGGAATTTATGTCTCTCTATCTCAACCTCGCTTCCCGCATCTTATCTTCCACCGAGGCCACTCTAACTCTGCCCCGGATATCATTATTTCTAATCATGTCCCTCCTCGTATGCCCACACATCCATTTGAGCATCCTCATCTCCTCCATTCTCATTCTTTAGGTGTGCGACATCTTGACTAGCCAACACTCCACCTCATACAACATAGTTGGTCTAACCACCACCCTATAAAACTTGTCTTTTAGTTTTGGTGGCACCTTTTTTTGTCGCACAAGACTCCAGATGCAAGCCTCAATTTCATCCACTCTGCCTCAATACGATATGTGACATCGTAATCAATCTCTTCATTCCCTTGGATGATAGACTCGAGGTACTTGAAGCTTCCTTTATTTGGAATGACCTGAGCCTCAAGCCTCACCTTCATGCCTGTCTCACGGTCGCTCCCGTTGTTGAACTTGCACTCCAAATATTTTGTCTTGTTCCTACTCAGCCTGAACCCTTTAGATTCTAGAGTCTCTCTCCAAACCTCCAGCTTCCATTCACCCCGCTGTAAGTCTCAACAATCAAGACTATGTCATCTACAAATAACATACACCATGAAACCTCTCATTGGATTTGTCGCGTCAGTCCATCCATCACCAAGGAAAATAAGAATGGGCTAAAGCTAATCCTTGGTGCAGCCCCATCATCACAGAAAAGTGCTCTAAGTCTCCTCCCACTGTCCGTGCCCTGGTTTTGGCTTTGTCATACATATCCTTAATCGCCCTAGTGTACGCCACAAGTACACCTTTAGCCTCCAAACATCTCCAAATAACCTCCATATGGAATTTATCGTATGCCTTCTCGAGGTCGATGAAAACTATATGTAAGTCTCTCTTCCTCTCCCTATAAAGCTCCATCAACCTCCTAATAAGATAAATGACTTTTATAGTCGAATGCCCCGGCATGAATCCAAACTGGTTCTCAGAAATAGACACGCCTCTTCTCACCCCCATCTCCACGACCATTTCTCAAACTTTCATAGTATGACTCAACAACTTGATACCCCTATAGTTGTTGCAACTATGGATATTACCTTTTTTCTTGTACAAATGAACCATTGTACTCCACCTCTATTCTTCGGACATTCTCACCCTCTTAAAAATGACGTTCCATAATTCAGTTAGCCACTCCAAGTCTGCCCTTGTCTATGATCTTCCAAAATTCAACTGGAATCTCATTCAGCCCGGTCGCTCGTCCTTTGCGCATCTTACGAATAACACCTTTAACCTCCTCAATCTTGATGCTTCTACAGTACCCAAAGTCCTGGTACCTACCAGATCTCCTAAAACAATGTTTTTATCTCTATTTTCGTTCAAGAGATTATGGAAGTAAGACTGCCACCTCTGCCTAATATGTTTTTTCCTCCACCAGTACTTCGCCGTCCTCATCGTTGATTCACCTCACGTGAACTAATTCATGGGCCCTCATATCCCTCATCTTGTCTAGTATGTACAACTTTTTATCCCCTCATTTTCCCTATAATTTCACGTATGGGCGTTCAAAAGTCATAGTTTTCGCCGCCATGACCGCCAACTTGCCTTTTTCCTCGCCATCTTATACAGTTCCCTATTCGTCTACTTCTCCACCTCATCCTTACTTTCTACCAATTACTCATACGCTACTTTCTTCGCATCCACCTTCTTTTGAACTTTACCATTCTACCACCAGTCCCATCGACGCCCACCACGGCTATCCCGTGAGACCCCTAACACTTCTCTAGCCACCTCCCGAATACAACTGGCTATTTTGTCCCACATACTGGTCACGTCCCCACTACTCCCCCATACCTTCTTAGCCGTCAACCTCCCCCCATCTCTTTTTCACTAGACTTGGTCAAAATCCCCTATTTTATTCTTAACCTGTCATCCATAACCATTATCTTCTTCTCTATCTTGATCTCCAAATCCATTACCAAAAGCTTATGTCGGGTTGTAAGACACTCATTTGGAATAACCTTGCAATCTTTACAAAGACCCTTGTTAACCTTCCTAAGGAGCAAAAAGTCTATTTGTCTTAGCCACCGAACTACATAAAGTCACGAAGTGCTCCTCCTTCTCCAGGAACTTCGAATTGGCTATCACTAACCCAAAAGATCTAGCGAACTCCAAAAGTGATATGCCTCCCTCGTTTATGTCCCCGATATAAAATCATCTCTGCACGTCGTTTTAGACCCCACAACTACCAACTTAACCATTATCATTCTATCATTGACCCTCATAACCTCTACCACCCGGTCTCTAAGCTCGTTATCTACTAAAATGCTTACCTCATTCCTATGCCTCGACCTATCAGTGAACCATAACTTATACCCGTCCACCTCCTTAGACTTGGGTCCTACTTATCTGGTCTCCTAGACACATGCTATATTGATCTTTCTCTTCTTAAGAATCTTAACTAGCTCTATGGACTTCCCTGTCAAAGTCCTAATATTCGAAGACCTATTCTCAACCTAGCATCGCCCCTACCTCGCTTACCCCCTAACCCTTGCCCCCTTCCCTAGTCGAGAACATGACCCTAGTCTATCATCAGTCGTCAAAGCCATTAAAGAAACAATAGACTAATCGACTATTTACCCTAAGACAAGTAGAAATCAATGAAAAACACCAAAATCAATACGAAAAATACAAATTGACAAGAATCTAGATGTGAGTCTAACCACTACGATATGACCGATATAGCTAAGGAAAAGACTAGTAATTTCAAGAATGTAAAGTAAATATACAATACAACTAAGGCGGCAAAATGTAACTACGGATGTAAGGACAAAGAATGAATACGGTCACCTGAAGGTACCAATTCCAGGTGAATCTAACTTGCTCGCCGCCCAAAAATCACTGTTCACTGTGCAAATGTCTGTCTTCTACCGGGAAATTCTTGTTCACCGCCGGAAGTTATTATTCACCGCTAGAACTTTGCCAAAAACTTGCGTAGCTATGTAAACCTGCCCGAAACCCAATGTAGGGTTTCTTTTTTTAGCCTGAGAACCCAAAAAAACTGGTCTTCATCGTCGGAGGAAGACGCCTAAAACTCACGGTTGATAGTCACCGTGGACGGTACAAATCCGACCGCTGGTGATGGCGGAAAGATAGAAAAGAGTTGAAATGGAAGAAAGAGAAAGAGAGATGAATAGGCACCGTACCTGGTCGCATGTGGTCGGCGGGCATTGCAACATCGACGATCAGTGGTCAATGGAGGTAGTCACCGATGATGATACAACTACGGTGGAAGAAATAAAAAGAAAGAGAAAGAAGAGAAATAGAGAACAACGGTGCTAAAGGTAGCGTAGCTGGTCGTCGGTGGTCAGCGGACGGTGAATGGCGCAGCGCCTGTGGTGGTGGTGTGTCGATGGAGAGAGAGGGGGAGGGGATGTTACTGTTAATAAAATAAAAATGTCAATATAAGGTGAGAACACCACAACACGTATTTCATACCATGTGTGCTTAGCGATCAATGAATTAATGGAAGAATGGATCATTGCTTCTTTATCGTGTGAGACCCCAAAAAGTTACATTAGCTTTTCATCACCCTTTGACCTTTGATTGTTCCTTGATGGTTCAGTTGGTGTTGCTACTTTAGCATGTCACTAATAGCTTTGAGAGATTGTCTAGGAAAGCAAGAACAGATATATTCGAGTAGAAAGGAAAGACAATTAAAATTAGTAATTTAAATTGTATACAAAGGCTGATCATTATACTTACCATAAGGGTGTCAAATGTAATTATGGATATACAATTAAATATGAATTCGAGTTCACCTCTTTAGAGGATGGGGGAATCAGATAACTAGATACTGGAATAGCGAATGATTTCTAAGATATTGTGAGTAATAAGATCCTCATATTAGTAGTGAATTCTATTTGCATGTGATTGAATTCATACTAACAATTGATCTTGTATAGCTCATGATACTTGCAGGTCGCACAAACTATTTGTCTGTATGATTTATGTGTGTAACATGATAGTAGTTTGGATCTAGCGCATCATAAGCGAAGTGATATAGAATTTTTTGGATTGTAATTTCTACTACACTGCATTAACAAGTACATGAATCATGTCACTGTTTTGATATAATGCTTACAATTTTATTAAATTAGAATAGTAGTAGACAAACAAGAAATGGACTTTATTTTATTAAAGGACATATGTCCCAACTTTTGATGCCAATACAGATCTGTTCTATTAACATACTAATAATTAGAGATGGAAGGTAAAAGTGGAAACATGACTAGAATGAAAAGCATTATAGTGAGAAACATAATTTAAAAAAGGAGGTAAACTAGAAGATGCATAAGGATGAAAGAGATATAAGCCATTGGTTGATCTACTAATCTCCGGTGGCTTCTTCAAAGAAAGGCCCTGTAAATTGCAATGAGTAGTGGTGAATAGGGCATGACAATGTAACTGAGTGAGTAACTTGTGAATGGAAATTAAATACTGAAACAAAGGGACAAACAGTTGACACAACTTTAACTTTGTAACCATTAGGAAAAGTAATCAAGTAGGGGTAATAAGAGGGTGAAAGTTGTGGAGTAAGTATTTGTGAGGTGTCATATGCTTTCTTACTCCTAAATCTAATATCCAAAGATTTTTATCTAGCAGAAAAGTTGCAGAATAATTGTAACCAGTGGCAATAAACACATAACAACTATACACACCTGCAAACTTGACAAAGCATTATGTTGTTAGAATAAACTCTGCAGGTATTGATATTGTTCTGGGCTGAAACCATGTGTTGGAGACTCATGTGGTTGAGTGATGTCACCAGCTGTAAAGTTGGCAAAAGCAGTCTGCTCACCACTGAAGGCATCAGGGTTGAAAGTGGAGGAAATGTGAGAATTTAGAATAGATTCAACAGGTGTTGATATTGTTATAGTCTGAAGCCATGTGTTGAGGAGTCGTGTGTTTTAGAGATGTTCCCAGCTAAGGTTCCATTAGAATCTTGATAATTCTGAGTTTGTACACAAGAAGCCAGTCTTTTGTTCTTTGTGAACTTAGAGTCTGGAGGAGAATGATTATGAGAAGCATTGTTCTTTGTGAATTTAAAGTCTGGAGGGTAGCCATAAAGTTTGCAGCACTTCTCCATGATGTGCCCTGACCTTTTGAAGTATTTGCATAAAAGAGGTCATGAATAATTCTGAGATGAATAATTCTTCTTGAAGTCAAATTGTACTATCTGGTTTGTTCCGCCTCTGGGAAAGTTGTGTGGAAAAAGAAGATGCAGAGAAAGAAAATGACGCATTTGAGAAGCTAGGAATGAGTCCAGATGATTCCTTTTGTTTCTCATCATGTTGAAGTATGGCATAGGCTTTGCTAGTTGATAGAGGTGACAACATGAGAATTGTGCTCTTACAAGTGGCATAAGAATCATTCAAGCCACCCAGGAACTGATAGAGTTTTTGTTCCTCAGTGTGCTTGTGAGGAGAACCACAAGTACATACAGGACCTACATAAGCATTGTTAAGCTCATCCCACAGAGTCTTGAGTCTTATGAAATAGGAAGAAATATCTGAAGAACCCTGAGAATTGGACCTTGATTCTTTATGTAATTAGATTATTTGGAATCATTAGATTGTCCAAATCTTTCATTTATATCATCCCATATGTCCTTAGAAGTACCAAACCCCATGACACTCGAGGATATGTCTTTGGACAAGGAATTGGTTATTCACGCAATAACCATATCATTACAACGTTCCTAGTATGGAGATTCTAGAGTGGGTTTAGGGTCACGACCAGTGAGAATCCCTAGTTTATCTTAGAAGACATGGCTACAAGCATGTTCTTACACCAAAGTACAAATCCATTACCATAAACATATCAACAATTAAATGAGTCCCTGGACTATCCAAGGGATGTACGTAGAAATCATGCGTAGGATCAATAGTAAATGGGACAAAACAATTAGTATTGTTCCCATTGTTAGTGTTACTAGCCATCTCAAGTAAGATACACAGTATACGAGTGCTGAGAACAACAAAAATCGAACAAAAGAGAGTAAGTCTGGACGGATGTTACCGTCCTTATTAAAAAATCTGAAGAAGTTAAGTCTTCTCTACAAAGCACAAAGTACACTGGCGAGCTAGATCCGACCAAAGCAAACAGATGTAGATCCGAAACCATAAGTCACGAAATCGGAAACCCTAGGTCACAAAACTTAAATAGAGCCTCAGAACACACTTGAACGGAGGAGATATAATGACTACAACCGTCGTGAAGATGAACCCTAAATGAGTGATGCAGTTTCACCGTACTTTCATCGATCGGAGCAGAAACTTTGAGATACCGGTCAAGGGTACCACCGGAGTATAGATCGCGACGAGAAGATTTAGAATCCCCGCTCTGATACCATGTTGGATTCACAAATCGTGATTGCGGAAGCAAATACAAAGAGAGATGAAAAGAGAATATTTACTGAGAGAGAAAAGATATTTTCGTATAATTTGAAGTGCCCGTTTGATTGTGCTTTTGGAAAGGCCATAATTGCTTATTTGATTGTGATTTTTTTTAGAGTGTTCTGTTGAAAGAGAACTAGAGCTTTTGACCTAAGCATAAACTATTTTACTTCTTCTTCCATTTGGGCTTTTGGAAGAAGAGACAAAATGACTTATGCATTTTTTTGTCATACCATAAATACCCTTATAGATTTTTAATAATTTCAACATATCCTTGTATATAGATATACTTCAAGTGCAAAACACACACATGCATAAACTAACCAATACCAAAAAATTAGATAAATCTGTTAAATTAAGTAATGCAAAATATTAATTCTTAAAAAATACATTAGGTACATAAAAAATGAAGACATCAATGCGTTAGAAATGTCTGAATATTTCCTTAAGAAGTGATCAAATTCAGATTCAATACTAGTCTCAAAGTCACAATATAGATCTGAATAAATACGTATTAAAATTCAGATCTAATTTGTATATTGTTTGCAGTTTATTATAATTTTATTGTTACAAAGTTAATTCTTATATCTACCCTTTTTGATAATTTTGATAAAACAAAAACACTTTTAGAATTATAAATCAAACAATCTAATGTACAAAAGTGTTTTTTAATAAATTGTACCAAACGGGCACGAAGAAAATGAAAAAGTCGCTTTACATCTGGAACTTCTACCTATATATACACTCGAGTAAAATTGCAAATATTCCTATCTATTACAAATATGACAAGGTTATGAATTAAATGAAACATCAGCTGATCCGGGTAAATGGGCCTGGACTCGTGTGAACTGGGCCATCATGTGAAATGGGCCAGTGTTAACAACAAAATGATATAAGTTGACACATGAAATACACTATTAGTTCCTTTCACTTCATAGGGGTTTTAAATACGGGGTCTGGGAAACACGTTCACCCCATAGCTTAAGTATGAAATTTGCAAAATAAGTACTATAGTTTAGGGGATTTGATTGTATTTTCCCTAATATTTATGTGGCATGAAGTTCCATGATGCAGTTAGAAATTTACATACTTTTAGTTTCAAAGGTTTAACATTTCGAAAGACCAATATATCGTCTATATACCGATCTCATCTGAAACATTCAGTATAAAATTCACCTGTAAGTCTATCTATACTCTAACCTTTCTTCATCTAACGATTAAATTGGGATCTTTTTAATCTACCTAGTTTTGCATCTGTAACAGACTAGAATGTCTGTTACAGTGAAGATCGAATAGAGGGGAAGGGAAGGGAGAGAAGAGAAAGAGAAATTAGGTTTAATATATTCTGAATTACCTTTCCCCAAATGAGGATACAATGCTTTAAGATATTACAAGGGACCTACTAGCAATAAAAAGAAATACAAGACTGAAATGTAACTAAATATTCTGGAGGGACTAAACTGTCCAGCTAACTTAATACTACCTAATTAATAATACTTAGTCACAATTACAATATTGTGACAATCCATCCTCCTTGAAAACAAAGTTGATCCCTTCAAAAATCAGCCATTTCTGGAATTGAGATTTCATGAATTGATAATCCTCCAAAGTAGCTTCTTATGGCAGTAAATTAGCCCATTGTACTAGTAACTGAGTAGCAGCTCTATTGCCTTTCTTGATCATCATCCTCTCCAATATAGATATTGGTTCTGTTCTTACTTGACCCTCTGCAGAGCATAAAAGAGGGTCAATAGAAGCTGCTATGTGAGCACCTATCTTCTTCTTGAGTCGAGACACGTGAAAAACTGGATGTGAGCACATATCTTCTTCTTGAGTTGAGACACGTGAAAAACTGGATGTATCCTTGCATTATTAGGTAGTTCCAACTTGTATGCTACTGGCCCAATCTTCTGGATGACCTGGTACGGACCATAGAATTTAGATGATAATTTGAGGCTATATCTGATAGCTACTGATGTCTGTCTGTAAGACTGTAGCTTCAAAAATACCCAGTCTCCTTCCTGGAATTCTCTTTCAGTCCTCCTCTTGTCTACATTCACCTTCATCCTATTTTGTGCCTTCTTCAAGTTCTCTTTCAAAACCTTGCCACCAATTGTCTTTCTCTGAGTAATTGATCCACTGTATCTACCTTGGTTTGGGCTATGAGTTCAAAGGTTAATTGAATAGGATCATAATCATATAATACCTTAAAGGGGGTCATCTTTAAGGAAGTATGGTAGTTGCTATTGTACCAATACTCTGCCAGGGGTAACCATTTATGCCACTCTTTTGGTTTATGTCCAGTCATACATCTCAAGTAGTTTTCTAGGCATCTGTTGAGTCTTTCAGTCTGACCATCTGTTTGAGGGTGGTAAGCTGAACTGTAACACAATTGAACTTGCAATAGTTTAAACATTTCCTTTCAGAAAATGCTAGTAAACACCTTATCTCTGTCAGACACTATACTTTTGGGTATGCCATGTAATTTATAGATGTTATCCAAGAACAATCTGGCTATCTGTGAGGCTGTAAAGGGATGTGAAATAGCTAGAAAATGTACATACTTACTGTATCTGTCAATAACTACTAGTATGGTATCCTTCCCTTCAGATGTTGGTAGGCCTTCAATGAAGTCCATGGAAATGTGTTCCCAAGCCCCTTCAAGGATGGGTAATGGTTGCAGCAATCCTGGGTAAACCACTTGCTCATCATTAGTGTCCTCTTAATCCAGATTGGTATATTGTTAGAACCAACTGCTGTCTCAAGGCTCCATTTTGTCCTATCCAGGCTCTTCCCTTATACTTCAACACTCCTTATTGCATTGAGAGAGCTTGTTCTCTGTTATCACTGGCCCCAATTGTAGTCATAGCTTGTAACACTTCAGGATCTCCTTTGTAGCTGTTCAGAATGTCTTCAATCCATTTGGGTTGTATCTGAGTTATTACACAACATGTACTGTTCTGTTGAGTCATGGTTTTCCTGGATAAGGCATCAGCTACTATATTCTCTACTCCTTTCTTGTAGTGTATTTCAAAGCTTAAGCCCATTAGCTTAGTTATTCCTTTATGCTGTAGTGTAGTGGTTATCTTCTGGTCTTGTAGGAATTTTAAGCTAAAATGATCAGTTTTGATGATGAAATGATGAGGGTGTAGGTAATGTCTCCATTTATCAACAACTTGTAGTATCTCTATTAATTCCTTCTCATAAGTAAACATACCTTGATGTCTTTTGCTCAAAACATGGCTCATAAATGCCAAAGGCCTTTTGTCTTGCATCAATACAGCACCAACCCCTGTGTTGCAAACATCCACTTCTAGAATGAAAGGTTTACTGAAATCTGGTAGTGCTAGCACAGGTGCCTTAGACATAACTTATTTTAGTTGATCAAATGTTGCCTCAGCTTCCATACTTCACTGGAAATCCCCTTTCCTTAGTAAGTTTGTCAATGGTTTGCTAATCCCAGAAAACTCCTCAGTTCCTTCACTGTTTTAGGGTAGGACCAATCTAACATTGTTGTCACTTTGCTAGGATCAGTACTTACACCATTGTTCTGTATGATGTGTCCCAAATACTTCACCTGACCTTGCCCAAATTCACATTTGCTAAGCTTGGTAAATAGTTGATGTCTTACCAGCAGTTTTAAGACAGACTCTAGGTGTCTTAAATGATCTTCCATATTTTTACTGTAAACTAGAATGTCATCAAAGAACACCAATATGAACTTCCTCAAATATTCCTTGAATACACAATTCATAAGAGATTGGAAGGTATCAGGTGCATTGGTTAATCCAAAGGGCATTACCTTAAATTCCCACAGGCCATGGTGGGTTCTAAATGCAGTTTTGTACTCCTCTCCTTCCTTCACTCTAACTTGATGATAACCTGCCCTCAAGTCTATTTTTGAGAACACTCTGGCTCCACATAATTCATCCAGCAAGTCTTCTATCATAGGTATAGGGTATTTGTTCTTCACAGTCAGACTGTTTAACCTTCTGTAATCTACACACAACCTCCATGTAGAGTCCTTCTTTTTAACCAACAAAGAGAGATGAAAAGGCTGATTGACTGGGTACTACTGTCTCAGCCTTAATCATATCAGTGATAATGGTTTCAATGGTATTCTTTTGGTCATAAGAATACCCGTAGGGTCTAAGGTTAAAGGGCTGGGCTCCAGGAGTGAGGTTGATTGTGTGATCACAAGTTCTTTTTGGGGGTAGTTTAGTTGGTTCATGAAAAAGGGATTTGTATTTTTGTAATAATGTACTGATAATAGGGTGTATGTACTGTTTCTCCAGACTTGGCATTACTGGCTTGATCATGGCTATTTCAGCAACCACTTCACCAGTGCCACACTGTAACATTCTTTTCAGTTCCTCATTATTCATTGTTGCTATTCCATTACCCTCTTTCTCCCCATATAATGTAATCATTTTTTCTCCACACATGAAACTCAAGCTATGAGGTCTGGTATGTAGTATCACAGGTGCTACTTTATCTATCCAGTCCATTCCCAATATCATATCACAACCCCTCACCTTCATTAGCCTTAATCTGAAGGTGAAAGGTTCATTCTGAATTTTCCACTTAAATACAGGGATTTCCAGGTGACAGTTCATTTCTTGCCCATTAGCTACATAAACTCTCATAGGCTTTTCCATAGGTTGTATTGGTAATATCAGTTTCTTAACAATGTAGGGATCTATAAATGAATGGGTAGATCCACTATCTATTAAGACTATCATAGGTGTTTTACCAGCATACCCTATGATCTTTATAGTTGATACCTTTCCTTTGGATGAACTTATGCCCAATAGAGCATTTATAGACACTTCAGCATGTTCCATTTGCTCCTCCCCTGCCTCTTCCAGAGTCTCAGCCACATCCATAAATATTTCCTGATTTCCTCAATCTCCTTCCACAGTCATTCCCTCCATAATGTTTAAGGCTCTTAGCTTACATTGGTGTCCAGGGAAGTACCTTTCCTTACACCTGTAGCACAGTCCCTGTTCTCTGAGGTTCTCAAGATTTGGAGAAAGTGTATTGGGTTTGTAGGGGAGTTTGTTTAAGTGTTTATTGGCTGGATATGAAGGTCTGATAATAGGTGGTTGGGTATTAAGATATTTAGAGGTGGTTGGGATATTTCTGGTGTAATGGGTAGTTATAGGCTTTGTTTGTACAAATGGAATGATAGCCTTGAAGGACTCCTCATAGAGTTTTGTAGTCTCATAAGCATCTAAAACTGTATGGGAATTGGTCATCTTAACTAGGGGTTTAAGTTCAGGTTTCAACCCACTAATGAAACCAGACACATAATGAATTTCATTAAGTAAAGGGTTGATTATAGTCATATAACCTGCAAGCTCTTCAAACTTACTTTGATATTGCTCCACAATACCAGTTTGTGTGATCTTATTGAACTCATCCACAATGTCTTGTGGTCTAACATTACCAAATCTTCTGCACACCTCGCTGCTGAACCTCGACCATGTCATTTCTCCCCTATTATTAATCATACAACTATCAAACCACACATCAACCTTCTCCCCTATGTGAACCGAAGCATAACTGAGTTTCTCTTGCTCCCTGATATCGTATAACTCAAAGTACTTCTCACATTTTTGAGCCAGCTCCTGGGGTTAGTGCCATCGAATTCCGGGAAATTTATTTTAGGTTTCAGGGTTCTATAGCTCGTATTGGTTTCGTGGTTCTGGACTGTAATATTTAGTGATGCTGGGGGTGTCAAAGAGATATTAGGGTTTCGGTAGATGGGTGGACTTGAAAATATTGGGGGTGCCGGAGGAAATGTAAACCCTCTCACTGTTGGAAAAGTTGAGGGTGTATAAACAGTTTGTGAGTTATCGATAGGAGTTTTAGTACCTGAAGTTTGTCCGTACTCCTGTGTCGTGGGTACTGGTAGTATACCCGTTGTGATTGCATGTGTTGTTGTCGGTATGTTTTGCGTCGATTCCCCCGACGGGGCCAGGTTCAGATTTGTTGTGATGAGCTCCAACCTTCTGTTGGTTTCACGATTCTCGTCCAGTTGTGCCTGAAATCTTGCTTGATTTTGCTCCAAAGCTTCGAATCTTGATGGTGTCTTCGGCGAACACCTCAAGGTGCGTCTTAATCATTCTCACGTCGTCGTGTACGAGTTGAAGCTCTGGTGGTATAGGGTTTGGCTCTGATGCCATTTGTAACAGACTAGAATGTCTGTTACAGTGAAGATCGAATAGAGGGGAAGGGAAGGGAGAGAAGAGAGAGAGAGAGAAATTAGGTTTAATATATTCTGAATTACCTTTCCCCAAATAAGGATACAATGCTTTTAAGATATTACAAGGGACCTACTAGCAATAAAAAGAAATACAAGACTGAAATGTAACTAAATATTTTGGAGGGACTAAACTGTCCAGCTAACTTAATACTGCCTAATTAATAATACTTAGTCACAATTACAATATTGTGACAGCATGCTCTCTACATTTCACTTTGTTATACTTTTCCCAACTTTTTAAATGATATTGAATTCAATTATGGTTTATTCGGATTTGGTGTATTATTCTTCTTATTACGTTTCTTTTGAGTTGATGGTCTATTGAAAACAATTCCTCTACCCCACAAAGGTAAAGTAAGCTCGGCGTATATTCTACCTCTCCAGACCCCTTGTAAAATATACTGGGTATGTTGTTGTTGTTTTCTCGGATGTACTCTGTCTTTTTGGGACCAGAAAGACGTAAATTAAAGCATTTTAAAACAGCCAATTTTCATATCGAATCCGAGCAGTGTAGTTGATGTTCAAAATACTGTATAATTAATCATTTCCTTGGAATTTAGAGTAGAGGGTTCTTTTCTGATTGTTTTTCAGATTTTCTGACGAATTACGAATGAATTTGTTCAAATTGTTTTTTGAGAATTTGGAAAACAAGAAGCATATGTTACTTTGTTTACCAAGCCAATCCTTATTGCTTCAATTAGTGGAGTGTCAATCAAGTGAGATCTTTAAGAGAGATATAGGGTATTAGTTTAGTAGACAAATGGTTTAATGATTAAGGCTGTTAAGGAGCCGTTTGGATATAGATTTTTTTTTCATTTTTGTCAAGAAGAAAACTCGAAATATTATTTGGTTATACATTGGATTAATTTTTGAAGGTGAGTTTTTCAAATTAGAAAATCAGTAGAAAGGATATACACTTACATAACTTCAACTTTTTTCGAGTGAAATGCATGGTCAAACACAACTTCTATTCCCAAATACAATTTTTCAACTTCGACTCCAAAAACTCTTTTTTTCAAGATTCAATTCAATTTATGTCCAAACGCCTACTAAATGTTCTCAAAGATATTAAAAGAAAAATAATATGGACTCCAGGTAGTAATTTTTTTTTATCCGTGTCTATAAATTAGGATGAAAATCCTAAAATGAAGTTACATTATGTCTGCTGTTCACTAGAGGTCTGTTTAGTTATGGTTAATTAGATAATTGTATGGTAATGTAGTGTGACATTTAGAGAGCCATAGTTCTTAAAAAATACTAGCATTGGCATGAAATGAGCCCAAATAGAGCGAAATGATACATATACCCGACCTCAACTAGTTTCGGATTGAGAAGTAGATTTAGTTGATTTGAACGATTCATTGTAACTTGAACTTAAATAATTCTGTTTGGCTCACATTTTAATTTCAACGTCATTTCGATCTTAGAAAGTTTGGCTCACCTAGCGATAAGACTTCCTTCCTTATTTCCTCCCGAAATTTTCTCTAATGGAGCTTAAGAATTGATTAAATGATTCCTCTTAGAGATAAAGATTCGGTGAAGATGAAGTTATGCAGGTTGTTGTGAACATCTCACATTCCCCAATGATTAATAGGATTGTTTTTTCTAGAAAGTGGAGGATGCTTAAGGAATTTGTTTATGGTTAGTGCTAACCTTTGGATTGAGCAACTTTTATCACAATGAGAACCTTGTACCGCAGGTTTGTGGACAATATTTATATTGGAATCAATTTCACTATATTTTTGGTTCTGAATCAAAGCTTGTGGTCGATGCAAATATCTTGGAGTTACCTTGTTTTTTTTCTTTATTCTGATTCAGCGGGGCTTTCAGAAGATCGAACGATAGAGCCAGAATTGTTATAACGACAATGATGGGAATGGATCTTGGATATTTTATTGGCACAATGATGGGAATGGATCTTGGATATTTTATTGGCATTTCATCTCCATATGTTTCTCTAACAAAGGTAAGGTTGCCTAATCTTTCCATATCTGCTCTGATGTTGATTAACAAACTTTTATCATTCCCTGTAACTTTTTTTGTGTGTGTCTCTTGCAGATTCGTTTACTTTCAAATCTTATATCATCTCTTGATGTAGCCTTTGGTGATGACCATCGTAGACCTTCTATCGAACGTTTTTTTCCAGAGAATCTTGTACCTCCACAGGTATTTATTTCACTTTATTGATTTACTTGTATAATCATCCGGTGGAGTCTTGTTACGTCTTGTCTAGCATATGAACTTTGGTGACTCCAGTAACAAACAAACGGTGTTAATTTGGCCAGTAAAATCATGCAAAACTCTTCGAATCTGCATCTTTCTTCCTTATGGTGTTGAAAATTACACTTGTAAATTCCAATTTAACAAAATTAGAAAACCAAATGGATCACTTGTGCTATTACTACTTCTTAAGTGTATGTCTTAGCATTATGTTGATAAATACTACTTTTGAAAATTAACAGCTCTTGTACATTTTCATTTTAAATGTAATGGAAGTCATTATTTCCTGCATTTGTCGAATGTCCCTTATCTGGTGTCTAGACAAAATGTTGTATTTTGTGCTTTTGTCATGCTAGTCGTGGACCTGGTATCTACGTAGGTTTCTTAGAAGAACTCTTTGAAGTTAACATGCACTACTAAAAAAAAAAAAAAAAACAGGAAGTAGTGATGGACAAATTATGTAGCTAAACAACAACATCCGTCGCTAATCCTATTAAGAGATGGATCAGCGACAGATTATCAAAAAATTATGTTAGCTACGAGCGATTTAGCGACAACTTCATATTGAAATTAAACTAGATTTTGGGTTAAGCTTAATTATGGGTTCATGATCCAACTAACCTTTTTGGACCAAACTCAAAATTAAGCCCAAGTTCTAGAATTTCTCTAGAAACATCATAAAGTCTCATCACCTCCTTTAAGTGTTCTAGAGAATTCTATTAGTTAATAATCTAGATATTATGGTAGAAAGCTCTAGAGATTAGGAGAAGGTTTGTAAGATATTTTGTAGTTTTGGAGCCTATAAATAGCTCCTTCCTCTCTCATTTGTAACATATAGAAAAGTTGAACAAGTGAAATAAAAACAAGTTCAAAGAAGTGTTCATCATAATTTCTCTCATCCTCTCTAAGAGTCTTTCAAGTATTCTCTAAGTGTTCTTCCATATTCTTCTTCATACTTAGAGGGTTTATTCTTTTGGTTTTTCTCGGGTTTCTCGGGTATTACGGTCTTGGGCTAGTGCTAAGCACTATCGGTGTTTTCTCTACATGGTATCAGAGCCATTCTAATCTTGTGCTCATCAATATTGGGGTTTAGGAGAACTCGGGGTTACTCTAAGTATGGAATCAATGGGTCGTGTCGTTGGATTGGGAATGTAGATATTAAACCAATCTAACTACCGGTTATGGAAGTCATGTATGGAGTCATACTTGGTAACTGAGGACTTATGGGATGTTGTAGGCGGTAGCAGCACACCACCACCAAGGGAAGATCTTTGCAATGGCGACAAAGCGAGTGACACGGAAGAATGCCAAGCGCGAGTTTGCTTTGAAGAGGTCAATATCCTCGGGAGTATTTGAGCATGTCTCAAAGTGTACATCCGCTAGTTCTATTTGGCGCGTTAGATCAATTGTTCAACAAGGTTAACGAGGCTCGCTACAAATCGTTAGAGAACGAGTTGGCGAACGCTGGCGTGAGTCTTCAATCTCAAAGTTTTTTATCAAGGTAAAGAATCTTTGCTCTGAGATTAATACTCTTAATCCGGAGGACTCGATTTCGGAAGCTCGGTTGAAGCGGTCTGTTATTCGTGGTCTACGACCCGAATATACACCGTTTGTTACTTCAGTTCAAGGATGGGCTACACAACCTTCCTTGGAGGAATTTGAAAACTTGCTAGCTTCGCAAGAATCACTAGCCATGCAAATGACCGAAGTTAAAATCCATGATGATTCGGGAAGCGCTTTTGTAGCTCGGAGGCAACAAAGCTTCAAAGCCAAACCCAGGGATAGTGGTGCAAAGAACAATGATGGACGGGAAGGATCTTCTATTGGAGATAAGAAACGATTCAAGTGCTGACGGTGTGGGAAACTTGGGCATTTCAAAAGAGATTGTCGAGTCAAGCTGAAGGAAACAAATATGACGGAATCAAAAGGTCATACTGAAGACGAAGAATGGGGAAAATATTTCACGCGAGGTCGATCTTCGTACATCCACAACTAAAAATCTTGGAAATGATTGGATTGTAGATTCTGGTTGTAGACATCATATTACCGGGGACGAAAAGTTATTTTCTAGTCTTCAGCATCATGACGGGAAAGAAGCCAGCATTACCGCGGACAATTCAATCCACCGAGTTGAGAAGGAAGGGACGGTGTTCATTGAAGGAGATGATGGAAGCCAAATCACTCTCAAGAATGTGTACCATGTTCCTGGAGTAAGGAAGAATCTTCTCTCTGTGGTAAATGCGGTGGACTCAGGTAACTACGTTTTATTTGGCCCAAGAGACGTTAAATTCTTAAAAAATATTAAAGAGTTAAATGCGGATGTGGTTCACACCGGAGCATGGGTTAAAGATTTATATGTTTTATCGGCCTCAAATTCTTATGTTAAGAAGATGAGTACCAATGACAATGCCTTTATATGGCATGCTAGGCTTGGTCATATAAATATGACTAAGCTCAAAGTGATGGTGAATAAGGATTTGGTCAATGGGCTCCCAAAATTGAAGATTCGGGATGAAGGAAAACTTTGTGAAGGTTGTCAATATGGAAAATCACATAGACTTCCATTTGACAACTCCACTTCACGATGCAGCGCTCCGTTGGAAAGGATCCATAGTGATCTGATAGGTCCGACGAGAACATCCTCCTATTCCGGGTCTCGATACATGTTGCTGTTTGTTGATGATTTCTCACGGTACACTTGGGTATACTTTGTGAAGGAAAAATCAGAAGTAAGTTTCAAGAATTCAAGGTTACCGTGGAGGGAGAGTTGGGTCGAAAGATCAAGACCTTTAGGACGGATAATGGAGGGGAGTTTATGCAAATGGAGTTTCTCTCTTTTTGTCGAGATCGTGGTATCAAGAGAGAATTTACATGCCCGTATACACCTCAACAAAATGGAGTAGCAGAAAGGAAAATCAGACATTTAACCGAGACGTGTAGAAGTTGGCTACATGACAAGAATTTGCCTAAAGTCTTATGGGCAGAAGGCATGAGATGTGCAGCGTATGTCATCAACCGGACGCCACTTAGTCCGAACAATATGAAGTCTCCTTATGAGACTGATGGGAAGAAGCCAACGGTGAAACATCTCAGGATATTTGGATCAATCAGCTACGTCCATGTGTTCGACTCTCAAAGAACCAAGCTGGAGGCAAAGGCGAAGAAATGCATCTTTATCGGCTATGATGAACAAAGGAAGGGCTGGAGGTGTATGGATCCAGAGACACACAGGTACATCGTGTCTCGTGATGTTGTCTTTGATGAAGTTTCTTCATATTATGGGCCACCTCAAGTCTTGGTTGAGCAAGATGGTGCGAGTTCCTCCAAGAGCGATGAACCAACTCCTCAAATGCCAAGTGAGAGCGGAAGTCCTGAAAAGGAGGCGCAAGGTGAAAGGGGGAGCACTAACCAAGAGGAAGATGATGAAGAAGATCATGGTTCCATGGCTAATCAACGGCCAAAAAGGAACATCGTTAGGCCTGCTCGATTCAGAGATGAAAGGTTTGTCACTACTTACCCATTCTACTTTGCAGCTCCATTAGATGAAGATGAGCCATCATCGTATGATGAAGCAAAAGGAGTTCAAGAGTAGGAGGTCACAATGAAGGAGGAGATGAATGCTCTCATGAAGAACGAAACTTGGGATTTGGTTCCGAAACCCAAGGATGTCCAACCCGTCTCTTGTAAATGGGTGTATCGAATTAAGCAGAAAATGGATGGGAGCATTGACAGATTTAAGGCAAGGTTGGTTGCTCGAGGGTTCTCTCAGAAGTATGGAGAAGATTATGATGAGACTTTCAGTCCAGTGGCGAAGATGACTACGGTACGTTCCCTTTTATCTTTAGCCGCAAGCTTTGGTTGAAAGTTATGGCAACTAGATGTGAATAATGCTTTTCTATACGGTGAGCTTGATAAGAATATCTTCATGAAGCAACCACTTGGTTTCAAATCACGACTGCATCCTGATTATGTGTGCAAGCTTAAGAAGGCTTTGTACGGGTTAAAACAAGCTCCACAAGCCTGGTATGGAAAGCTTGCTAAGTTCCTTCAGTTTTGCGGTTATGTGCCATCAAATTCTGATCCGAGTCTATTCTTCAAGAAGAATGCAGGAGTTCACGTGGTAGTTCTTCTTTACGTGGATGATACGTGGATGATATGATAATCACCGGGAATGATGATGCTGAAATTGCTCGTCTACAAGAAGATATGTCGGTGAGGTTTGAGATGAAGAAGTTGGGTGAGCTGAATAACTTTTTTGGTTTGGAGGTTGAAAGGGTAAAGGATGGAATATTCATCAGCCAACAAAGCTATGCAAGAATAATTGTTGAAAGGTTCGGGGTACATGAAGGAAAGACACGTACTACTCCGATGGATGTGAACATAAAGCTTAAACGCAATGAAGGGTCCTTGCTACCCGATCCTCGACCTTATCGCTCTCTTGTAGGAAGTCTTCTATACTTAACCATTACAAGACATGACATTGCCTTCGCGGTAGGTCTCG
Organism: Przewalskia tangutica; assembly: GCA_029844215.1. NCBI lineage: Eukaryota > Viridiplantae > Streptophyta > Magnoliopsida > Solanales > Solanaceae > Przewalskia > Przewalskia tangutica. Next base: position 132,486,944 of record CM056718.1, on the reverse strand, counting down.
TAAGTCGGTTTATGCAAGCACCAAGGAAGCCACATCTAGAAGTGGCAAAGAAGATCTTGAAGTATGTGAAGACAACTCTTGGCATGGGTTTGGTGTACAAGTACAATGCTAAGGTTTGTCTCTATGGTTTCACGGATGCTGACTTTAGTGGAGATCTAGATGATCGAAAATCAACTTCAGGTTATGTGTTCTTATGTGGAGACACAAGCGTTTCATGGTGCAGCAAGAAGCAAGCAATGGTTTCGCTGTCTACCACTGAAGCGAAGTATAAAGCTTCGACACTCGCAACTCAAGAGTGTGTATGGCTTCGAAGACTCCTTGAAGATTTGTTCGAGCCGATCAATAAGCTGGTTGTCATCAACGGAGATAATCAAAGTGCTATCAAGTTGGCTAATAATCCAGTGCTCCATGCAAGGACGAAGCATATTGAGTTAGAACATCACTTCATATGGGAGAAGGTGCTTGATGGAACGATTGAAGCTTTGGAGGTTCGAAGTGAGGACAACATTGCAGATATCTTCACCAAGTCATTACCAAAGGGCAAATTCGAATTACTTTGCTCGAAGCTCGGGTTGGTTGACAAAATCAAGTTTAAGGGAGAGTATTGAAATTAAACTAGATTTTGGGTTAAACACTTAAACTTAATTATGGGTTCATGATCCAACTAACCTTTTTGGACCAAACCCAAAATTAAGCCCAAGTTTTAGAATTTCTCTAGAAACATCATAAAATCTCATCACCTCCTTTTTAAGTGTTCTAGAGAATTCTATTAGTTAATAATCTAGATATTATGGTAGAAAACTCTAGAGATTAGGAGAAGGTTTGTAAGATATTTTGTAGTTTTGGAGCCTATAAATAGCTCCTTCCTCTCTCATTTGTAACATGTAGAAAAGTTGAACAAGTGAAATAAAAACAAGTTATCATAATTTCTCTCATCCTCTCTAAGTGTCTTTCAAGTATTTTCTAAGTATTCTTCCATAGTCTTCTTTATTTTCATTTTCATCCATGTTCTTGTGTCTTAAGTATAATGGAAGTCATTATGTCCTGCATTAGCAGAATGTCCTTTATCTGGTGTCTAGAGAAAAATGTTGTATTTTGTGCTTTTGTCGTGCCTAGAAGACGCACAGATATATTTTCTTGGGTCACTGAAAAAATTTATGTGTTTCTTGCAAATTGGCTATTTTCAGCTAGGCCATTCTGCTCCTGTTTTGTAATTATAGTTTGCGATAGTGAATGTTGTGTTCGCTGTCTGTAATCAAAGTTAGCACGTTTTGAGACAAATCTTGGTAAAATGAATGCAAGGGTAGGTACATTAAACCTTTATGGATTATTTATTCTAAATAAAAGATGTGATGTTAAGGATGCTGCAAAAACTTATTATAGAACATATCCTCAACAATATAAAATATAACAAACTTATCTACTATTGAGTATTCATATGCTTACCGATAAGGTCTTAACATAGCAATTAAGTTACGCCCTGTCTGGCTTAATCTTTTTCTTGAAGTTCCTGAGAGAACCACAGGTTTCACATAACTTTTATTTCCAATATGATTACTTTGGAGGTTGAAACTATTTCCCAGAGAAGGCTTTCCTTGACTAACTTCCTAGCTTGAGTAGTAGGCAAATAAAAAGCGAGAAACACTCCCATTATCAGAGCCCAATCAGTTTTGTAGTCTAAAATTTTGTATAGCATTTGAGTAGTATCTGCTTTTAGCTTGTCCTTCACTTCGGAGTGAAAAACCGCGCTAATGCCTTAGATGTTGCCATCTGTTGTAACTTCCTTTACTGCAATAGTTTCAATGTTCACAGATATAAATGCAAGAGAATTCTGTATTGTAAAAGAAAAATTATAAGAGAATGAGCATTTTAAATGGTTAAAGCCTGCTTTTATGGAAACTGATGGATCTGAAAAGTTGAGTTTCTTATAGTTATTCAGTCTCCATTTTCCTGTGGTCTAGATGGTATCCATAGAGGTTTAGAAGTTCATTAAGGAGTATAGGGTAGTATGACTAATGAATCGTTTTAATGTTATATTAAGGAGTGGATATATGGCAAATGAGTGAAGAAAAATTATCTTGGCGTCGACATATAAGAAGGATATATTAAAAGTTATGGGAGCCACCGTTGTTTAACATGATGAGTCATATGATGAAACTTTTAGAAGAGTGATAAGATTATAGTTGTGGAGACATTACAAGGTGATGGAGAATCAATTTGAATTCATGCCTGGTAAATAGTAAAGGAAATTATATCTTTGTTAAAAAGATTGATGTAATTTATAAGAAGAGGAAGAAGATTCTCAACATGATATTCATTGAACTAGATAAATCATATGTGAGTTAACAAATTTATAAATTCCATAAAATATATGTACGAAGAGATCACAACGTTGAAAGTAATACAGAGTTCCCTATAATGGTCAGTTTACTCCTTGGAGCTGCCTGCGGGTTTTGGGGTTTTTCTATCAATTGGTGCTCTCAACTCGTACTAATGTTTCTTCAATTATATATAAGCTAACCAATAGTATATAAAATGTGGTTCCATGGTTCATGTTAGTTGCAGATGATATTATTTTAATTAATGAGACTAGTTGGTGAGTCAAGTAAAAGCCGGAACTATGGAGGACACTCAAGAGAGTTAGAATTTAGGAGAAACGGAAGTAGACAAATTACATGCATTGTAAGTTTAGCCTCATAAAATAATGAAGGTGATATGAGATTAGATGGATTATGGTGGATAAATACATACATTTCAAATATCAAGATTAGTTTTTCAAGAGAATGGCATGACTTGTGAAAATATAATATAGAATTAAAGAAAGATGGCTGAAATGAAGAAGTGCTATACTAAGAAGATACTAGCAAAACCAAGTTCCTAAGAGAAACTTGAGGGAACATGTGCTGGTTACATAATTATTTTGCGTATATAAGGAGATTATGATAAATGTTTCGAATGCCATGATACACTTGAGATCAGAGCATCTAAATGTCTGTTTCATTTTCTAGATATACCTCCCAACAAATCCTCGCGGTGCAGAGACATTACCACCAAGGATTGTGGTCCCTGAATCAGATTTTTACTTGAGAAGGTTGTGGGGGAACCAAGTAAGGTATGATGCAGATATATCAATAATCATTGGTTAACTCCAATTTTGAAAGAAAAAAAAAGACGGAAAAAAACGAAAAGGATTGTGTGCTCATTGTATAGTGTATGATACCTGCAGTTTGACACCTCTGAAAAAATAAAATGGACACTTCCAAGTTCCAACGTCCCTCCTTCATGAGATTCCATTGCATGTCTATGTTGTTAATATTTGGACTAAGCATCACTGATATTGATCTCACGCTATGAGGTTCATAAGATGCTTTAAAATTGTTGTTTCTTCTGAGTAAGCTTTGGCTTCATTTGCTTTCTTATTACTCCCTCAATCCCATTTTATGTGGCACACCTTCCTTATTAGTCTGTCTCGAAAAGAATGTCACCTTTCTAGTCAAATAGTGCCACATAAATTGGGATGGAGGGACTATATATTTAGCAGGTAAGGCTGAAGGCAAGGACTTCAGTAGTAAATCTAGGCTGCCATTCAAGTTTTTACTCTAATGAGCAACATGTGCTTCCAGTTTTGCATTATTAATAACCTATTCTATATGCAATGTTTTTGAAGAATTATGGCATGCATCATTAGGACAAGCATGTGAGTTGCCAAAAAATTTCAACATTCATTTTTGTGTTTGTTTCGTGGTGCTTTATTTAGGTGCAGTTATCTCTCATAAATTTTGTGAAATTATCAGGATCTAACAAAGAAGCCAAAGCACTTGCTGACATTTACTGTTGGTTTGAACCAAAAGGACAACATTGATGCAGCTGTTAAAAAGGTAATAACAATGAAGCCATTCCATTAAAAGGATATATCATTATTACTTTAGCTGTTTCACTGAACAATGCAATTCCATGTAGTCTTATTTTCCATGCCTTATTAGTTTTCAGAGGATTTTCAAATTTTGCTTTTCCATTATGATGGTCGAACGAGTGAGTGGGATGAGTTTGAGTGGTCCAGGCATGCAATTCACATCAGTGTTAGAAAGCAGACTAAATGGTAAGACTTTAAATTTACCTATCAGTTTTGGGATTTCTCTATCTTATCTTCTGTTGAAACAATCAAAGAATAATTTGCTGAGAGAACTTTGTTCTATTCAAGCAGCAGCCTCTTTTAACTAGTAGCATATTTGGCTCAATATATTTTTTCCCACTAAGCTGATAAATTGAAGAGAAATTAAGGACGTTGTTGAATATACAAACTTGTGTTCATCTAGATTATGAGTGGAAAACATGCGGGTCGGATCAGATATGGGCGGGTCGAAAACGGTTAAACAAAAAAGCGGATAAAAATCCTACCTGCTCATATTTTTGACACGTATAAACAATGGGTTAACCGACGGATATTATCCGTGGTTTCAGGAATATTTTGATGAGAACACAAGCTAAAAGCCAAAATAAGCATAGACTCGAGAAAGCAAAAACTCATGAAAAATAACAAGCAGACAAATCGGTATTGGTAATATGATTATTCATACTACCCATCTAGATATCCATTTTTTGTGGATAATATGGATTATAGCCATATTTTAAAAATCAGTTATCCAACACATGTCTGATGGTCGGATTGGATGGTTACTTGTTTTTGTTAACCATTTTGCGAGCCCTAATCTAGATTTAGTCTAATATCGGTCTTTCTCTTGCATTTATCAGGTGGTATGCAAAGAGATTTTTACATCCTGATGTAGTTGCTGCCTATGATTACATATTTATATGGGATGAAGATCTCGGAGTTGAGAACTTCAATGGAGAGAAGTAAGCGCTATTCCCTGGATGTTTTAGTTGGTTTCTCATTTTCAAAAGTGAACGTATCTGTGTTGTCTCATAAATATGTTGTTTCGGACTAATCTTGGCTATGTGAGTATGCCAGGTATATTAGACTAGTTAAACGACACGGTCTTGAGATTTCTCAGCCTGGTCTTGAACCCAACAGTGGACTGACATGGCAGATGACTAAGAGGAGGGATGATAGAGAAGTTCATAAGTAAGTCCAATCCATTGATCCTTCCTCTGTCTCAAATCTTACTTTATGTAATTATGTTCACTTAATTTGGATGGGAGTCTATATAAATTAGCTCATGTTCATCCACGAGTAAAATTCTTGAGATAATTACAGTCCAATAGCATTGGTGATCTAATTTACAAAATAACTAGCAAATGTATAGGTTTTGTATCTTTAAGTATAAATATACATATAATATACATAATTATACATAATCAGTGTATATGTTTTGTATATTTTAGGTAGCGCATTACGGCTGACAGGCCAAAAATGAAAATGGCCTAAATTTTTTGTGTGGATTTATTAACAGGAATACTGATGAGAAACCAGGCTGGTGCAGTAATCCATGTTTGCCTCCTTGTGCAGCGTACTCTCCCTCTCTCTCTCCCTCTGTATATTTCCCTCTTACTCATGTACAAACTGAGCATGAGTTATACTCACCTACCTCCACATGTATGCACACTATTGTTTACAAACAGTTAGCTTGTTCTGTCAACTTTGCCAACTGCACTCAGTTACTCCGTCCGTTTCAATTTATGTGGCCTGAAAAGAATGTCATACTTCTTTATTAGAAATAATTTAAGTTTAATCTTTCTATGCTATCCTTAATGAGATGATTTATAGCCACACAAATATCTATGTCTTGTTTTAGACCATAAGTTTGAGAAGTTTGTCTTTCTTTCTTAAAACCCCGTGCCCCCTCAAAAACCTCTATATAAATTGGGAGGAAGGGAGTATTCTTTTTTTGAGTGAATAAATTCTATTTTATGAAAATCACACATGTTTAAAAGAGACCATCTTGATTAAACTCAATAAATGGCCTCAGAGCCCTTGCATATTCTTTATTCGATTTATCATACATTTAATCTGATTTCTTGTTCAGTTTTGTTGAAATAATGGCTCCTGTGTTCTCTCGAGAAGCATGGCGATGTGTTTGGCATATGATGCAGGTAGTTCCTACTCTTGGGATCAGATGTGTCAACTGGAAATACCTTTATTATTCATTAGTCATGAAATTGCCCTGATCATGAGTGTCTTCTACTATTTCATATGCTATTTATACTAATATTTGTACTTAATTTGATTATAGAATGATTTGGTGCATGGATTTCGCGTTGAGAAGATGTGTAGAGGTTATTATTTCCTAGTTCCTCCAGATACCTTTTTTAATTGTAATAGATACAGTTGGGAAGTTGAAAAAATATCTTCTCAGCTTAGACTTATTTGATACATGTTTTTTTCCATGGTTTGTGCAGCCTGCTCATGAAAAAATTGGCGTTGTTGATTCACAGTGGATTGAGCATCAATTTGTTCCTTCTCTTGGGAGTCAGGTCAGTCAATGTCCTACATTATTTATAAAGTAATGATTTATTGTTATGTGGCCTTCCCTGTATAGAAATGGTATATCAAAAAGTACAAAATATAGACAAAAGTATGACTATCACCCATTCATTACTGCTAACTTGAATTTCACGGTTGCACCAAAAATAAGGACGTTTCCTTTTCTTTTTTTACCAAAGGCTCTCCTGTTCCTTTCACTCCCCTATGCAGTATTTCTTACGGTGTATTTGGACATGATTTGAAATCATGAGATGAAATCACAATGATTTGAAGTTGAAGTTTTGTTTTGAAATGCAATTTGATTTTTCTTAAGTTGTATTTTTTCTTATAGACATAAAAATTCTAGAAGTTGTTAAAACCATTAAAACTTTCTTAATTCTATACAATCTTATCAAATGTACAAATCATAGTTCATAACAAAATTAATACGCTACTAGAAGACCTTTCTAAAAATACAATATCAATTGATCAAACTTTAGTTCAAGAAAATGGAAAATTGAACAAGAGTTGTAGTGTAACTACTATAAAAAAAAGGGGCAGCCTGGTGCACTAAGCTCCTGCTATGCGCGGGGTCCGGAGCATTATAGTGTAACTACTCTTTAATATAATCCTCTCACATGGTTAATAAGAGTAAACTTATTATAAATATACTACCAACTTGTAGATATTTAAATATTTGATATAAATGGTTGGTAAACAAAATTGGTAAATATATGTATCAACTTATGGATCTATTTTTACAAATATAAACTTATGGGTCAATTTTTACATTTAAAAAATTTTGAAATAATGATTTGGAATCTCAAATTATGCCTTTTTTGATGATTTGGAATTTCATCTCATGAGATGAAATCAGAGATGAAATCGCATGTCCATAAGATGAAATCGTATGTCCAAACGCCCACTAAAGATCCGAGCCATAGAATTTTTCAATTCTAACACAAGGTACTTAATAGATCTAATAGAATAATTTTTGTCCTATCATCTAAATATACCATTCCAAGCCAATACCATTTTTGTACTTATTCCAGACCAATACCATTCCAAGCCAAAGAATCTAATTATATGTTTTTTTTCTTGTTTTGTATTTGATAATTGTAAAAGTTGTGAACGATCGCTTGAAGCACTAAAGACTAAACCAAGAGGTAGACCTAATATTGTCTTCCTTTTGTTAAACTTGGAGAAAGATGACCTAATCGTGTACGTATTACTTCCTCTTATGGAGGAGAAGAGAAAAAGTTGTTTCTTCCAAAAATGACCAACGACGGATGTAAAGTACGACTTACAGGTTCACGAGAACCAAAAGCTTTTGCTCATAAGTTGGATATATATTAAGAAATCGACTATATATTTGATTATGAACCCAATATTATTGTATATTAATTTAAGTCGCAGTAGAAACCCACAAACTTCAAATCCTGAATCTACTTCTGATAATATGACCATGAACATCCACAGAGTTATTTGTTCTTTTCCATATGTGGCTATATATCCTACAGAATATTTCCAGGGCAGAATTTTTGTTATTATAGCCATATCATCCTTCTTTGTTTGGGATACAGGACTAGCTCATAGATTACCTGATTACTTATATATTCTACTTGAGTTATTCTTTTAAATCATTAATTATTTTCCATGTTCGTGTTTCTTTTGTTTTTCTTTTCTTCTTTTGGATTGCAGGGTGAGTCTGAGAATGGCAAAGCTCCTTGGGAAGGGGTAAGCATATCCATGCCTTCCCTGAAATATATATTCGAAACTACTCCCTTCATCCCATTTTAACTATCGCTTTAGCTCTTTTCACGCTCATTAAAAAATCAATAATACAAGATATAATTTACTAAGTTACCCCTGTTTAATAAAAATAGATTGATCTGTTAGAACAAAGATTACAATAATATTAAAAATCCAAAATAAACTGGTTTGTCTTAGAGGCACGTCAAGACGTTTCTTGAAGATACTTGGAGTCTCTCCCACGAACAAACATAAGAATAAATAACAACTCTATCTTCGGGATTCAACTAAGCCACAAAACAAGTAGCATTCAAGAACGTTGTTCTTCTATTCTTGAATAGGTGATTTCACCTTTTGATCAATGTCTTTCAAAAGTTTTTTTAAAGAATTTTTTTGGAAGTGCTTGCCTTTTTTCAAAAGAATGAAACACTATTTATAGGATAAAAAGTCTTGAAAAAGAAGAGTTTCATTAACTAATAGTTATTTTAGATTCATAAATTTAATTAATAAAAATGTAACTTTCAAGAACATAAACGTAAAACAATGAAATCAAAAAAAGTAAAAGACTAAATTAAGAATGTATCTTTAAATTTACATTAATTATTGTGAAAATCAAGAAGCTTTTATCGTTTCAAATTAATTGAAACATTATTTTAACAATCCCCCACTTGTTTCAAAAAAATTGAGACCCTTAATCTAGTGACATGCATCAATAATAGCGTCTTTTGGACTTTAACCATTAGCCAGTGAATACTTTCTAAATCATTGGCTACTTAGTGAACGAATCTTGAACTAAATAGTTCATTGAATGAAGTAGAAAAATTACTATGTTCCGGTAAAAATCGAAATCCTTTGACACCTTACGGCCATGTGTTCTAAGTGCTTTAAGATTCCCTGTTAAAATCTCCACTTCCCACTTAGCACGGTGAATTCATCAAGCATACTCCGACCAAATAGTCTAAGAATTCATTAAGAGAATTTAATCTCATCCTCCTTTACAGTAAAGTATTAGTAAGTTATCAAGAGTGTTCCTACGCACTCCAATCGAAATCGGTTTATGGACTTATTAAGGAATATTGGTAAATCTATCAAGAGTTTTCTTAATAACTCCAACCGAGATTTGTCTTATAGATTTATTAAGATAATAGAATCTCAACTCATGCACATCTACTCACTCTTTTAAGAAATGGGAATTTTATTGATGTGCTCCACAATTGTAAATTTACTTGTTTTTCCCTTTAAACCTAAGATTACATCATTAGGTAGGGTTACCATAAAGTACACTTAATTTACAACACGCTTTATACCCATCCCTTTACAAGTTTCAACCACTAACTCTTTGTCTAACCCTTTAGAAAAAAGATCTGTTAAATTAAATCTAGACTTCACATATTGAAGCGATATTATTCCATCCTCCAATAATCTTCTCACATGATTGTGATTGAGACAAACTTTCCTCGATTTTCCATTGTAACAATCACTTGAAGACCGAAATATAGCAGCTTTATTATCACAATAGATAGTCAAAGGTGGCATTGGCTTACTCCATAGAGGAATATCTATCAGCATACTCCGTATCCATTCAGCTTCTTCTCCAGCGGAAGACATAGCTATAGATTATGACTCTATAGTTGAGTGAGTAATACATGTCAGCTTCTTTTATTTCCAAGTGATTGCTGCTCCAACCAAAGTGAAAATCCAAGCAGTAATAGATTTAGAGTCATTCGGATCAGAATTCCAAGTAGCGTCCCTATAGCCTTCAAGAACTGCTGGAAAGGTAGAATAATGTAGGCCAACATTAATCGTTCCTTTTTTATACCTTAAAACACGAATTAAGGCATTCCAATATTCAACTCCAGGGTTACTAGTAAACTTGCTCAAAGTTCCTACTGCATAACCAATATCTAGCTTGGTACAATGCGTGGCATACATAAGACTCCCACAATATGAGAATATGTCAATTGATTAAGAACCTCACCAGAGTTCCGCACTAGTTTGATGCTAGGATCAAATGGTGTAAGAGCAGACTTGTCATCAAAATGGCCAAACCTCTTAAGAACATTCTCAATATAACTTAATTGAGTAAGAGTCAAACCATTTGTTGATCTTCCAATTTTAATGCACAAAATTACATAAGTTTCTCCAAGACCTTTCATGCAAAATGAGAAGCAAGAAATGATTTTGTTTCTTCGACTCTTTCAATATTAGTTCCAAAGATCAACATGTCATTCACATATAGACAAATTATAACACCTGAATTTTCTTGAAATTTACTGAATATGCAAATATCACGACCATTGATGGAGTAGCCATTATAAATTATGGCTTTTCTAAATTTTTCATACCATTGCTTTGGAGTTTGTTTTAATCCATAAAGAGATTTAAGAAGCTTACAAACTTTATGTTCCTGACGAGGAATAACAAACCCTGGTTGTTTCATGTAAACTTCTTCATCTGGATATCTATTGAGAAATACCGTCTTTACATCCATTTGATGAATTATCAAACCATGAATTGCTGCTAAAGCAATCAAGAGTCGAATAGATGTCATCCGAGCTACAGGTGCAAAAGTATCGAAATAATCAATATCTTTCTTCTGAGTAAAACCTTTTGCTACCAAGCGAGTTTTGTACTTATCTAATGTACCATCAAATTTTTATTTCTTCCTAAAAATTCATATACAATCAATAGGTTTACATCCAATAGGAAGATATGATAAAATCCATGTATTATTTGACATGATAGAATGAATTTTATCATCAATAGCTTCACGCCAGAAAGGAGCATCATGTGAAGACATTGCTTCAACATAACTTTCAGAATCTTTTTCAACCAAATAGACTTGAAAATCAGATCCCAAGTCCTTCGGTTTGGCTGATCTTGTACTGCGCCTTGGTTGGCTTTTTTCCAATGGCTCAACTATTTTTTCTTTTAAAATGAGCTTTAAAAGAACTTGCATCTTGTTCTAAAGATTCGTTTTTCTTAGGAAATATATGCTCAAAAAAGATAGCATGTAAAGATTCAATAATTGTGTGAGGTCTTGGAATCTCAATATTTAAGGATCTATAAGCCTTATTGGTCTGAGAATAACCAATAAATAGACAATCTATTCCTCTATAGCCAACCTTAGACATATGTTGATCTGGTAATCTAACATGAGCTAAACAACCCCATACTTTAAAATTATTTATATTTGGCTTTCGATTCTTCCAAAGTTCATAAGGGGATGCATCAAGTTTCTTAGAAGGAATTCGGTTCAAAATATGACAGACTGAAAAAAAGGCTTCAGTCCGCAAATTCCCAAGCATACCAGATCCATAAAGCATAGAATTAACCAAACAACAACACAACATACCCAGTAAAATCCCACCAAAAGCATAGAATTAACCATTTCTATGAAAGTCCCATTTTTCCTTTCTGCTACACCAATTGTTGTGGTGTATACGATGTAGTCAACTGTTTCTCAATGCCTTCTTTTTCACAAAAATCAATAAAATCAGGTTTTAAGTACTCTCCACCTCTGTCAGATCTAATTGATTTAATCTTCAAACTCAATTTATTTTCAACTTCTACTTTATATGTTTTGAAAGTCTCAAATGCCTCATCTTTTATTCTTAATGAAAAGACATGTATATCTTGAGTAATCGTCAATAAAAGTGATGAAATTTTTCTTTCCATGACGTGACAAACAATCCATCTCGCATATATCAGTGTGAATTAATTTCAAAAGTATCGATATCATTTCAACCGTCTTAAAAGACTTCTTTGTTATCTTTCATTTACTACAAGTAAGGCACTTAGTAGTATGATCTCACGCAACTTTCTTGACAAACATTAAGTTTGCTTTGGGAAGCCAAAAATGCAAAGCGCAAGACGAGGTTGACGAGCCTCTAGTGGGAATTGGTTCCCGAGTGAAAAGTCGTCGCCAACTCACAGAGTATTGGAATGAACTACATGCGAAGTGTAAGAAGAGTGTCATCCATCTTGATAAAGAAGAGAAAGTAGATGAAGAAAACCCTGATCCGGACAGTCCACGATGGGAAGCTCTGGAGGCAGAGACTCTCATTCCTGAGGACCTTTCTAAGCATAATTCAATCCCCGCGTCCAGAACTGAGGTCGGGACATCTGCTTCTTCGCCCCCGAAATCTCCACATGCTACCCTCGAACCTTCTATTGCTCATCGTGCCAATTTGTTCGTGCCCCTTCATTTTCTTCCCTTTTCCACAATCTTGCTCTTATTACCAATCGCAATATCTTCATTCTAGGTCACGCCTCTACTCTATCCACTATGGATTTGGCGAAAATAGTCGACCCTTTTGATAAGGAAAAGAGGATGAAGGATGAAATTCAACACCTCAAGGCTGAAGTTGACATCCTACGTGTTGATCTTATGGACGTTGCGCGTTAGTAACGCGCATCCGTTTTCTTACGCGCATTCGTTTTCTTTCTCAGTCACGCGCATACGTTTTCTTGCTCCTTCCTCTTCGTTCTATCATTCGAAGTAGGAGCTGGGGTTGCGGCCAGAGAACTATTGGTATAGCGAGTTCATGTGCTTGCAGTTGGGTTACTACCATCCCCCTAACCATTAGTATCACACTCTGTGAAGTGTCTCTCTGGTATTGGGATAACTTCAAGCCCCTTAGTTCTAGCTCTCTCCAAGTTTCACTCCGGCTACGTTTTCAAGATCCAATCAGTTCTCTAAAGGACCAGGAGAAATCTCTTTAAGTCCTGACCACCACCTATACAACCCTTCAAGAAAGAATAGCCCAACTTGCAGCCGACTTACTCGGTGCCTAGGGACAACTTCGTGGTTCCGAGCATACCATCACTGAGCTCCAAGCCAAATGTCAGAGGTGAAAACTTCAACGAGACTTGGTCGTTTTAAAGAGTCGAGTGGATTCTCTTGAGGAAGAAAGAAAATCGGGCTTCAATATTGCTTCAGAAATTTTAGACGCAGAAATCAACCTAACTGATGCTCTGTTGTCCTTGGAGGCTCTTCATGGAGAGGATTCAGATGTGGAGGCTGATGGAGAAGATGAACACCCCCAAACTTATCTTTTTATAACTCTTGTTTTTGTTAGCAATACCCGAAACATTCCCCGCAGGCAGGCCGTAACTTTTCACGCAGGTTTTCATTTTAGTTTTTTTATTTTTTCACCGGGTCACTTTTGAGCACGGTTAATACCTTTTGAATCCAGACTGGTTTCAGTCTAGAAGAATATGAACGAATGAATTTCCCTTTTTGCAATTCTGCTCTTTCATTCTTCATTTATTTTTATAAGGATGCATTAGTTTTTAAACTTAATTACTTTACTTTATGAACAAGAACCTTAACTTTGAGGTTCACTTTATCTGAATACGTTAGGACTCAAAGTTTTAAACTTTCTAATAACCTTAATTAAACTCCAAATGTGTGTTTTTCTTTTCATCCTTGATCGGGGCTTCTTGTGGCCTCCAAAGTTAGTTCCGAACTTAACTTGTCTCCGAATAACTTAAAACCCCAATACTTCTTGTATCCGGAGCCTTAACTTTTCTATTAAGGTTTTGATAAGAGATGAACCTTATTTTTAATGGTGTTGTAGAATAGAACGTATCCCGTACATTATGGCATGGAATTTCCGATATGTTTAATATAATAACATACATTTTATGCTCGTCATGGCAAAGATTTATTAATCATAAAAGGAAATTTTCATTAATTCCTTTGAATTACAAATGTGAAGACAATTATAATAATAAATCAGCTATCATCTAGTATGTTTAGTCCGGTTATATATATGCTGATATCCGAGCAATCCCCAGTATCAATGCTTTCCTTAAAAGCATTCAAAAAAATTTATTTTCACTTTATTCGGGTGTATGTGGCCCCCCAGTATTTGAGACTTCATACTATGAAGACTTGAATACTGGTTAGACTTATTCAGTAGTAAGATCAATAATATTCTTATATCATGGTGTTGCCTCATTAAAAACCTTGTCGGAAAACCCCAATTAGGACAAAACCCAATCGAAGGAAAAAGAATCCAGCGCATGCTTTGCCCTACTATACATAATACTTCTTTAAATAGCTCACATTTCAATTGCTAGGAAGTATATTCTCCTATTGGTATGCCAGCTGATAATCTTCTTTACCGATAATACCGATTGCAATATACGGTCATTTCCAATGTACTCCATTCTTTCCAGCATTACGCTCTCGGGTACTCTAGTTGACTCTCCGGAGCACCAAGTCCCCGAGTTGAAGTGTCTGAGATTTGTGCGCTAACGCTTCATTCTCTGCTTTTGGGCCACCATCCGGACGTATGCCAAATCTCGACATTCCGCAAGAAAATCAAGGTGTAAGGAAATTGACTCTGCATTTGAATACTCTTTAGCCCGGAGGTACATCAGGTTGTGAGTTCCAACTTCCACTGGGATCAAGACTTCTACACCATAGACCAGGGAAAAAGAAGTTTCTTTGGTACTCGTTTTTATCGTGATTTGATACGCCCATAATATCTCTGATAGTTTGGATGGCCAATTTCCTTTTGCAGCCTCCAATTTCTTCTTTAAATTCAGGATTATAGTCTTGTTTGTTAATTGTTTGTCCATTTGCACTAGGATGATTAGGAGTAGAGGTCATCTATTTGATGTTTAACTCAGCAAGAAAATTCATGACCTTGGCCCTGATGAAATTCCGGCCCTTGCCACAACCTATCTCCTTAGGGATGCCAAAATGAAAAATAACATGTTACCAGATGAAATCTTTTACATATTTCTCCTGTATCTTTATGTAAGATGCATCTTCAACCCATTTAGAAAAATAGCCAGTCAGAAATATAATTTGAGATACCTGAAGCCGTTGGCAAGGGTCCGGCGATGTCCATCCCCCACTTCATAAAACAGACATGGTGATACTACCGAATGCAACTCCTCTCATGGTCGGTGTAACAGTTGTGCATGACGCTGACACTTATCACATATCCGTACGAATGTCTTTGTACCTTCTTTGATCTGGGGCTAATAGTAACTGACCCTCATGAGCTTCTTCATTAGGGATTATGCTCCTGAATTATTCCCACAAATGCCTTCATGGACTTTTCTCATCACGTAATCTGCTTCATCGGGACCTATGCAGTAGGCTAGGGGACTATAAAAATACCTACGGTAAAGCTTTCTATCTATGACACTATATCGGGTAGCCTTGGTCCTCAAAAGCTCTGGATGTTTTCGGGTCCTCTGGGAGCTTTTCGTTCATGAGATAATCCAAGAATTCATTTCTCCAATCTCAAGTTAGGCTGGTTGAATTTACTTCATCATATCCAACAGGATCCAGCGCCGAATGCAACAAATGAACCACCGATTCATTTTTAGATCCCTCGGCCTCTATGCTGGAGTCTAAGTTTGCAAGTGCATCTGCTTCAATATTTTCCTCTCAGGGTATATGTACCACCGTCGATTCTTGGAAACGAGACAACAACTTCAAAGCTTATTCAAGTTATCTTGACACCCACTTTTCTTTGGCCTCGAACACCCTGTGGACTTGGTTTACCACCGGCAGTGAGTCACATTTGACTTCGATAATTTGTAAACCCATTCTCCGAGCTAGTTCTAAATCTGCAATCAAAGCCTCATACTCCGCTTCATTGTTAGTCAATGGAACACTATGTATTATTTTCCTTAAAACTTCACCGGTGGGAGTTTGCAATACAATACCCAAGTCGGTCCCCTTGATGTTCGAGGCACCATCTCTATAAAGTGTCCAGATCTTGGGGGTAGTCCCCGAGACTAGGATAGCCTTTTTTTCTACTTGTGGGGTTACTCCCAGAAGTCGGCCACAAAGTCTAGAAGGACTTGTGACTTTATTGCACTCAGGGGCATGTATTTAATGTCAATTTCACTTAATTCCACCGCCCATTTAGCCAAGCGCCCGGATATTTCGAGCTTATGCAACACATTTGTAAAGGATAAGTTATCACAATGGCAATAGGGTGGCATTGAAAATAAGTCGAAGCTTTCTTGACGATATTAATAAGGCAAAAGTTAATCTTTCAAGTAACGGGTACTGGATCTCGGCCCCTGACATTACTCTACTTATATAATATACAAGAAATCGTGTACCTTTTTCCTCCCGTACCAGCACTACACTTACCGCTACCTCTGAGACTGTTAAGTATATGAGTAATTGTTCCCCGTCCTTTGGCTTTGACATGAGCGGAGGACTGGATATGTAAGTCTCAGGTCCCTTAGGGCCTTCTGGCACTTAGGCTTCCACACAAAGTTGTTCTTCTTTAG
Organism: Przewalskia tangutica; assembly: GCA_029844215.1. Taxonomy (NCBI): domain Eukaryota; kingdom Viridiplantae; phylum Streptophyta; class Magnoliopsida; order Solanales; family Solanaceae; genus Przewalskia; species Przewalskia tangutica. Next base: position 132,470,497 of record CM056718.1, on the reverse strand, counting down.
AAGTGAGACGGGCATGTGGCAATTTTCTAAAGACCGAGATATAAATTTGCTTAAGGCCGCCACACGACCGGTATGTTTTCAATAGCCTTTTTTATCAGGATTTATCTCTAGGAAACCAAGATACTCAAGAATTTACTAGAACCGACCCCAAAGGCACACTTCTCAAGATTCAGCTTCATATTGTACTTCCTTAGTACCTCAAAGGTTTCCTGCAAATGACTTAAATTGCAAATGACTTAAATTGCAAATGACTTAAATGGTCTTCTTCACGAAGACTCTTAACAAGCATATCGTCTATATACACTTCCATTATTTTACTTATTTTCTTTTGAAACATTTTATTTACTAACCCTTGATACGTGGTCCCGATATTTTTTAGTCCAAAAGGCATAATGTTATAACAATAAGTACCAAAAGTAGTTAAAAAGTTGTTTTTTGTCTTCCGGATGCATCCTTATTTGGTTATACTCGAAATACACACTGAGAAAACTCATTATCTCATGCCCGATCGTAGCATCAATCATTTGATTAATGTTCGGTAGCGGAAATGAATCTTTAGGACATGCCTTATTTAATTTTTTGCAATCAATACACATTCTAAATTTATTTCCCTTTTAGGTACTACAACTACGTTTGTTAACCAATCCAGGTATTTTACTTCCTGGATCGATCTTATAATAAGTAGTGTAGCTACCTCTTTCTTAACAAACCTGTTACGGAGTTAGGCTATCGACCATTTCTTCTGTCATACCGGTGAGAAACTGAGATCCAGACCCAGCTTATGAGTTGTGACTTCTGGAGGAATGTCTGTCATATCCTCATGACCATGCAAAGCAATCACTATTAGACATAAGATATTTAAAAATTAAATTCCTGAGTTTCGGGGTTAATCTGGTGGCCAGGTATACCTTCTTATCGGGAGTTCCCGAATGTAGTGCAATCTGCTTCAACTCCTCTATATTGGACTTGGTGGCATTTGATACATTCGGTAACTGAAAGTATATGGGTACTTGATATCAGTCCGAAAACTCTACCTTTTGATAGGTGGCTACTGATTCTACAGGCGGGACCTGGTGAACCTTTTCGGGTACCGGCTCTACTTCATGTAATTACTATTTAGGGTCTACTTCCACCTCTGACTCCTTTATAGCAAATGTTTTCCTGGCAGCATGTTGTTCACCCCGAATTTGCTGAATTCTTTTCAGTGTCGGAAATTTCACCAACAAATGCAGGCTGATAGGACTGTCTTTATATCATGTTGATGCGCGATTTATACACACGCTAAACGCAAGTGCACGTATCGTTACAAGTAATATAGTCTAGGTAAGACCGAATATCGTCCTCAGGGACTGGTTTTCAAGTACCGATTATCTATGGTTTAGTTTCTATTTGGTTAACGTTAATTGAGTTGGAATTCTAAACTAATAATGCAGGAAATAAACTAATTATGAAAATACTTTGATTTAAATCAGTTATGATGGAGAATTAGGGCTTCCAAGATCATCAACTATCCACTCTATTCAATCTTCAATACAATTAGACTAACTTCTTCTTCTACGTTAAGATAACAGGTTAACTAGACCGTTTTATACTCCTGTTAAGGTAATATAAACACTCAACCCCAATGGAGAACCCTTCTACCTTTCGGTGACAAGATTGACTACAAAGGATGATTAAGAGCAATAACCTATTAAGCTACACAAGTATCGGGGTACTTTCGTCCACGATTTAAACCTATGTTTATTCAACTATAGCATATTCACAATCTCCCCTTTCGGATTTCGATTAGAACTCATATAAGTGATGAGAACTAGTGATCAGTTAATTATCAAAACAACTATTGAATAAATCTTAAACAAGTGAAGAAAAAACCAAACTAATATATTAATTCATGAATAGAGTTTCAAGTGAATCGCAAGGAAATCCCTAATAAAGTAATTAGCTCCTAGCCATAGTCACGCTAAGAACTAATACAATCTCCATACATGAACTGAAATAAACAAAGCAAAAGAAAGAAAAGAAAATACTTGAAAACCCTCAAATCTTAGCCTTCTAAGTTGTGTTGTATGTACAATGGATGGATGAATTCCCCTTAATGATGTAGAGACTATTTATAGCCCAAGAATCCTTTAGGTCAAGGGTTAGGGATTATGTAGGTAGGAAAAGTTATCCCTTTTGGACCCTGAAAACGTGTCAAATTCGGCCCAAAACGTCAAAAATACCGCGTCGGCGCCGTGGCCCTGCAGTCGGGCGCCACGGCGCCGAAAAATCAGAGGGCGGCGCCGCGGCGCTGCTGCCCGGCGCCGCGGCGCCGGTGATGACATTCTTCCGGATTTTTCGTTTCTTCGTCCTTTTTTCGTCCGGTCTTCGTCTGATTTCTTCTATACTTCCCGGAACTTCTTAGGCTTCATTTCTTGGCCCTTTTAGTGTGCAATTCCATCTCATTTATGCTCATTTCATCTCCTTTTTGTCATTTCTCCATTTCTGACCGCTGTGACACAAAAGAAAGGAAAACGACCATAATACTATACTAAACATAAATGAAATGAGTAAAATACTAACTATAAATGACTCAAAAGGTGTATATAAAATACACCGATCACATGTATCTAGAGTCTTCCAAATATTATGTTGTACCTCACATCCTCATCGAGGAAGTAAAACCTTATCATCTTGATAACCCTTCATCCTATTTATTAGTAGGTATACTTCCCCCTTCGTGGTTTCACTTGACATGTTGAAACCTGAAAGCGTTTTGGCAATCAGAACTATTTTATCTGCCATATGCATTTCTTCCACCACCTCCAGCCTGATTATGTTAGATGAACTTCTGGGATCAATTAGAACCCTTTTGACCTGGTAGCAATCAATAGGCACCGTGATCACCAATGTATCATTATGAGGGAAGATTACTCCGACTATATTTTCTTTGGTGAATGTGACAGTATGTTCATCAGGTATCTCCTGAAACTTCTTTTTTCGGGTCACAGACATTTTTGTCTTTTTAGCCGCCGTGAATGATGTAGCGGTAATCATTAATCCATCATAAATCATATTTATAACATGAGGCGGCGCAATCAGTTTAGACTCTCCTTCTGTGAGTAGTCCCCATTTATAATTGTTCTGAGCTCTTTCACCCTGCTTAGCATTCCTGTTACCTCTTCTCGCAGATGTCTGCAGTCTACAATCTTATGTCTGTGAGTGCCATGGAAATTACACTAGATAAACTGATCTCTTTTACTTAGATCTGCAACAGTTTCGGAGGTAGAGACACCGGATGCGTCCTCAATACCGCCACCATCTGATCTTCATCAATGCTGAAGTTGTATTCGGATAATTTTAGTTATTCGGTACCTTTGGATTAGTTGTTTTTCTCAGAATTCCCTGATCCTTAGTGTTTCATCCGGAACCTCCTTTGTTATTTGATTTATCAAAAAAACGGAAACCATGTCCCGTTCTTTACTTTTCGGTGGGAGGATAAGGTTGATATCATTTTTTTGAAGAATTCCCTTTCTCCGTTTTTGCGAAGATGTTACCGGCCTTAGCTCCAAGTATATCATCCGCAATCTAGATTTGGACTCACACCGATTGTGCACGTCTTCCCAAGTGGTAGCCTAGAACTCCTATATATTTTCTTTGTACTTTCGAGAGGCATCCGAGCCTATCAGATTCAACTCTTTCGTGAAATCCTCTGCAGTCCATTTGTCCAGGACCGCTGGTAACAACATTCGCTCCTTCTAGAATCGTGTAACAAAGTCCCTAAGGAGTTCTGGTTTTCCTTGCGCAATGCCAGAAAATATTCACCTTACCTTTATGAACATGTCTATGAAAGATAACTGGCCACTGGATGAACCTTTTATGAGTCGATCGAATGCTCGAGGAGTTGTGAATACCATGTCAGAGCTCCCTTAGTAAGTGTCTCAACAAACTTTTTAATCAAATCGATTCTATCTCGTATTCTTGTAGATCATTCCCCTTTACGGCCGTAGTATAGGCTAGGATATGCTCCTGGATTGGTAGTCCCGTCATAATTGGCCACAAAAGGTATTTTGAACCTTTGAGTATTAATTTGGGCCTAGCCTCTGGTAGAGGGGTCACTTTTGACACCACAATTGTCCAGTCCCCATGGTGGGCGCCAAACTATTTATTCGGAAAATGGTACAGTTGAATTTATATACGTGGTCAAGGACACATGGATCTCAAGTGACACGTTAAATAAGAATTATACTTAAGATAAATAATAACAAGACAAAGTAAACAATAGTTAGCTTGAGCCTTGGGATAGCTTATAACCAAAAGTGACGGTGATTTGTTTGAAAGCACAGAAATCAAGAGAATATCAATAAGTAAATTATGATAGCCAGAATTTGATGCGTTACAATGGAATAATGTGTTCTATTTATATATGAGCTACATGGGTACACATCCCATGAAATATGCCTTCATATATTTTGGAGAATGAATGTTATAATAATTGGACAATCGATCTCTCAATAAATGCTATTAAAAGGGTTGTTGGATGTCGTAGGACCAGTTTCAGTAACGGTCGTCTGTTATGATGCAAACAGTTCTTAGCCTTCTCCATTACTGATATCGGTATCGCTCGTGATGCTTCGGTATCATGCATATCAAACCAGCAATGCTGTAATATGACGTGGGTTTGACTTAGTGTCATACTCCACGGGTTTTACCATAATTTGTACATCTATTTTTTACGAATTTTTCTCTATACATATCTAAAATTCACATGACCAAGACGTTCATGTCATAAATCTGGAGACTCTACAATATAAGCAGAAAAAATGCCATTATCAATATTGAGTTTGAACATTCCATTTGAAGCATAGCCTTTTCCAACAAAAAAATGCCATTTTAGATAGAATAAATTTATCGGCCTCAAAAATCATTCTAAAATCATGCTTCGAAAGAAAGCGTACCTGACACCAAGTTCTTCCGACTACCAGGAACATGCAATATGTCCAGACCATCTTTTCAGAAGTACACTTCAATTCAACAGTTCCTTTTTCCACAATTGATGAGTTTTCCATATATAAAATTTTATCGTTCCCCACTAATTCATAGGTCTTGAAATCATTTCGATCAACTGATATATGACGTGTTACGCCAGTGTCTATCCACGATTCCACTCGATTTTCTGCAACAAATGCTTCCGTAACTATTCCCACAAATTCATTTTTCCATGGTTATTTGCCTTTTCTTTATTCTTTTCAGCTGTAAGAAATTTACAGTCACTCGCATAGTGACCAATTTTGTGACAATGGTAACATTCATTCGACTTAGAATTGGTACTCCTCTTTGCCTTTGAAAATTTCTTATTAATAGATTCCTTCTTGGTTGATTTTCTTCAACCACAAGAGCTTTCATAACGGGTTCTTTCAAAATATTATTGTCACGATATCGACTCTCTTGTTCAATTTGCAAATGCTGCAACAATTGCTCAAGAGTCAAATGCTTCTGTATTTTTTCCAAGATGGAGGATGTTTTGAGACAATAGCACCAACATGAAAATTTTCATCAAGAGAAATTCCAGAGATAGCAATTTTATTAGCTATAATTTGAAATTCTTGCACTTATTCAGTGATTGACTTATCATAAACCATTTTGAACTCCATATAGTTTGAAACAAGTACCTTATTTGAACTCGCCTCTTCTGCCAAATAGATAGTCTGAAGAGTTTCCCAAATCTCCTTAGCGAATTTGCACTTGATCATAATATTTGTTGCACTTATAATTCTTGCATAAATAATCATCATCTTTCCACTTGGCAATTTGTTCTTTAATCAAAGAAGCCTCGTCCGTTGCTACCTCAGGACCAGGAGCATTAAGACAAGGTTGTTCAAGAACATATGCCAACTTCAATCTTCTTAAAAACAATTCCATTTTCCACGTCATCTAGGAAAGTCTTTGCCATCAAATATTTCAAAATTAGGATTAGGCTAAGATGGAACAACATTCAATGTTGATGTAGAAGCCATAGAGACAACTATCTTCAAATTGTTAGAACAAAGATGGCATAATATTACAAATCCAAAATAAACTTGTTTGTCTTAGAGGCATGTCAAGATGTTTCTTGAAGATAGTTGGAGTCTCTCCCACGATCAAACGGAATAATAAATAACAACTCTATCTTCAGGATTCAACTAAGCCATAAAATAAGTAACATTCAAGAACATTGCTCTTCTATTCTTTAATCAGTGATTTCACCTTTTGATCAATGTTTCTCAAAAGTTTTTTTAAAGAAAATTATTTTGAAGTGCTTGCCTTTTTTCAAAAGAATGAAACACTATTTATAGGATAAAAGTCTTGAAAAAAAAGAGTTTCATTAACTAATAGTTATTTTAGGTTCATGAATTTAATTAATAAAAATGTAACTTTCAAGAACCTAAAACATAAAACAATGAAGCCAAAAACGTAAAAGACTAAATGAAGAATGTATCTTCAAATTCACATTCATTTACTTTTGAAAATCAAGAAGCATTTATCATTTCAAAATTAATTGAAACATTATTTTAACATGATCTTTCCTCTTAAATATTGTATATACTTCTTTAATGTTAAGAGAATAGTTGGAAACAATTGTCAACTTTAGTCCTAAATTTCTAAAGTGACAATTATTTTGAGCTAAAATAACAGTTTAAATGGGACGGATCATACTCCCTCCTGCCTTTTCATCTGTCGTTTAAAGTTAATTGGCACACTCATTAATCATGTTTGTCTAATATCCTTATCTCTTTTGAAATGAGTAATGAATGACTATATGCATTTTTTGGGTAATAAAGGTGGAGTTGAAAAACAATTAATATGTTTTCTTAATTTTCCAGTGACGAATATTTTGAAACAAATCTTTTTAGCTAAAATAACAGATAAAAAACATTTTTGAAGTGCTTTTCCCCCCTTGATTATTGTTGTGTAAGTGGATGAAATTCTCTATTATAGGCAAGAGAGAGGTGTACAAATGAGTGGGCTATGTTCCAAGATCGTTTAGCCAATGCTGATGAATCTTATTTTGTCCAGCATGGAAAGAGTAGAGTATAACACTCCCGGAACTGCTTTTGAATGTTATTTCTTTTCTCCCTTCTTTGGATTGGATGTCTAATTATTTCTACCATATTTTTGCCCTTGATCAGTTTTTTTCATAGTTCTAGTAAAGGTGGTCATATGGTTTACAGCTAGTGGATACTAAACATTCAGCTATTAGAGGCGTCTATTGTACAGAGACGATACATTAAATTTTGTCTAACAATTCTTTGCACTTTGTTATCCGTTTCAACTAGATATCATTTTGGAGGGGCTGCAAAACCAGTGCTGACTGGTGTTTGGACATCTTTTAGTAACATTGCCCTATGAGATTCCATGTAAGCTAGTGATGCTTTCTGTTAAATTGTCCACTCTTCCGCTTACTGGACTTTTATCATCTAGCCATGATGCAACATATCTACTTATGCACATAACTAGTTGCATCATTAAAACCTTACTAGGATAAAGTTTTTGTTAAGGAAAAAAAAGTATAGTGCGGATTTTACTACAATGTCCCCTAAGTTTCAAATGTTAGTTATGAGGCTAATGAAGTAATTAAGGTGTAAGAGTCACACATAAGATATGGAATGAGAACATGAACTCTTTATATCGACTTGGATGTAAAGAATGAATTATGGGCTTAACTCAACCCCAAAAGCTAGCTTTTGGGATTGAGTTAGGCCCAAGATCCATTCTTTACAGCTAGCTTTTGGGATTGAGTTAGGCCCAAGATCCATTCTTTACATGGTATCAGAGTTTTTGAGCTTGAGTTAGATTCAAGATTCATTCTTTATATGGTATAGAGCTTTTGAGTTGAGTTAAGCCCAAGATCCATTCTTTACATGATATCAGAGCTTTTGGGGTTGAGTTAGGCCCAAGATTCATTATTTATATGGTATCAGAGTCAGACTCATTTCAATTCTTTGTTCACCTATGTTGGACCTCCAAATTATATTATCCACGCTCCAGTTAATAAGGTCTGGACGTGTGGGGGAGTGTTAAGAGTCTCACATCGGATATGAAATTGAAACATGAATTCTTCATATGGACTTGGGCAATTCTCACCATACAAGCTAGCTTTTGGAGTTGAGTTAGACCCAAGATTCATTCTTTACATAAGGTATTAACCAGGTGTAACCAAGTGCCAATGGTTGGTTGTTTGGAACATGATAGTGCATGTATGGTATAGTTTGGAAGTGTTTTGGGTTGATAAAAAACTTATGAAATAAATGCCAAAGCTGGAAATGATATGCCACAAGGCCTTCTCGCGTCGCTAGAAAGGCTAATCAAGGAAAATCAAGAAAGCCCGTATCGAGAGCTCACCATAAGGACGGTTGGTTTGGGAAAGTGCATCTACCTAGGTGAGGTATTGCGCTTAGGAGCTAGTGCTCGACCATCGTGAGGTCGAGAGATTTGAGTAGTCTGGCCAAGGATTACAAACCAGTGCATTTAGGCTTCATTGCGAAGGCAAGATTTCCTACAAACTCTCGACGTTAACCATATGTTTTGAGAGGCTACATGGTATATTGTGATGTTTTCAGAGTAGGTTTGGGGTGTGTATTGTAGTAGAATGGGAAAGTGATTGCATTCGCTTCAAGGCAATTGAAGAACCATGAAATAACTACCCTGCTCGCGATTTAGAACTTTCACTCGCTATGTTTGCCTTGAAAATTTGGTATCATTACTTTGAAAATTTAGAATTATCTTGTGTTGTCAAGTCAGCCATATCTATTTCTCCATACAAAATTGCACTAGCAGAATCAGATAAGTTAAAGGAAAAATTCAAGGACTTGCTCGACAAATATTTCATCAGACCGAGTGATTTCCATTGAGTTGCACTATATTATTTGTAAAGAAGAAATATGGGTCCATAAAAATGTGTATAGACTACAAAAAATAAAACAAAATGACAATCAAGAAAACATACTTGTTTCCATGGTTAGATGGTTTTTTGTATCAACTATAGGGCTCAATGTGTTTTCAAAGATTGACCATCGTCCAGAGCACAATCAGCTGAAGATGAGGGAGTGATATTTCAAAGACGGCATTTAGGAGTCACTGCTATCATTAGGAATTCCTATTGATGTCCTTTGGGTTGACAAACCAACAACTTTCATGGATATTGTTAACAAGGCATTCAAGCCATTCCATGACACATTTGTGATTGTGTTTATTGATATCGTTCTTGTGTACTACATAAATCAAAATGAACACGGGAGTCACTTGAGAACAACACTGCAGACACTTAGGGGAGGTTTCTCAAGTGTGAATTTTGGCTTAAAGAGTGGTATTTTGGATCATGTTGTATCCAGTGAAGGCATTATGGTTGACCCTCATAACAGAAACAGTCAAGAGTTGGCCAAGGCCAACAAAGCCAAGGGAAATCCATAATTTCTTAGTTTGGTCGGGTACTATTGGAGATTCATTGAAATATTATTTACATTAGCCGCACTATTGACTAAGTTTATCTAAAAAGTGGTAAGTTTTAGTGGACAGAAACATGTGAAAAGAACTTTCAAAATTTGAAGGCAAGATTGACTACAACACTAGTGTTAACCTTACCGTCATATTCGGGTGGTTACATAGTCTATTGTGATGTTTCTAAAGTTATTTTAGGGTGTATGTGATGCAATATGGTAATTTCATTACCTATGCTTCAAGGCAATTGAAGAACTACCTCATTCGTTATTTAGAACTTTCAGTCATGTTGTTCACCTTGAAAACTTGGCATCACTACCTTTATGAAGAACATTGGCTTACGTACATCAAAATCCCTTAATACATATTCAAGCGAAAGGAATTGAAGTTGAGATAAAGGAGGGGGTTAGAGTCGTTGAAATATTATGATATAGACATTCTCTACCGTACGAGCAAAGCTAATATTGTAACCGACGAAAGTCAATGGGTAGTTTGGCCCATTTGAAAGTACATGAAAGACCCATAGCTAGGGAAGTTCAAAGTTGGATGAACCAGGAAGTTCGACTTGATGAAACAGATAACAGTAACTTAGCGGCATTCATAATGGCACAATCATCACTAGTGGGCTAGGTTAAAGTTAGTATGAGGATCCTTACATATTGAACTTAAGGAAGGAGTCCAAAAGCATCACCTTATTTACGTTTCGTGCAGGTAATGGTATATTGAGATTAAATAATCGTTCATGTGTTTAGGACGTGGATGGGCTAAGAAATGCAATCGAGATAGAGGAAAACAGTTCTAGATATTCAATGCACACAGGTCCAACCCAAATGTACCAAGACTTTAAAGCAATTTATATATGAAGGAACACATTGCTAAGTTTGTAGAAGAGTGTCTAAATTGCCAGCAAGTGATAGTTAGACATCAAAGATGTTAAGAGTCCCACATCGAAAATGAAATGGGAACATGGACTCCTTATATGTACTTGGACATCTTCATCCTACAAGCTAGATTTTGGGGTTGAGTTAGGCCCAAGATCCATTTTTTACATGGTATCAGAGTCAGACACATTTCAATTCTTTGTTCGTCGATGTTGAGCCCCCAAATTATATTGTACATGCTTCAGTTAACGAAGTTTGGGCGTGCGAGGGAGTTTTAAGAGTCCCACATCAGAAATGAAATGGAAACATGGACTCCTTATATGGACTTGGACATCCTCACTCTACAAGCTAACTTTTGAGGTTGAGTTAGGCCCAAGATTCATTCTTTACAAAAGACTCTAAAGTTTGACCTAGATTATAGAAATTATACATTGAAAATAGGAAATGATTAATATAAACCTTTTGGTAGATCTATCTCGTACGTATTTAAAGTATGATTCAATTTGAGTGATTGTAGTTCGTCTTGCAATCAACACATTTTCTACCAGTCAAAATGACCGACATTGCAATTCATTATGCATAGTTGTACTGGAAGGAGATAGTCAGACTACACGGCATTTTGATGTCAATTATCTTAGACAGAGGTGCATAGTTCATGGTCATAGCTGACATACATTTCAGGAAGGTTTAGGTGCACAAGTAAACCTCAACACAACCTTTTACCCACGAAAAAATTAAAAAAACTATCCAGACACATGAGAATATATTGTCGGCATGTACGGTTGTCATTGATGTTAACTATATACAATGATCACTTACCTTTGGTTGAGTTTACCTACAATAATAGCTATCAAACAATCATCTATACAACAATGGTCCTAGAATAGCAAGGACTTGAGAGGTTAGCGGTCTCACTTACCTTGAAATCGATAAGGTCCCTAACTTTGAAACAGTCAAATCACCTCTCTTTCGACCTCCAACGGCCTCAATGCAATATATCGATTAACAAAGACAATTATTCTAGTTGGGGTTATTCCATAATTTTTGACAAAGTCAGATCAAGCCACCAGAAGTTGCTCGGAATGAAGGGTAGCGACTTTTTGGACCGTTTGAGTCTTTCAAGCCACTCTTGATTATATTAATCTTTAGTCACCCCTTTTGAGCCTGAATGATTCCTTCTTTGTTGATCAACACCTATCTCTGAGTCAATTTGAAACACTTCACTAATATTCCATTCCCTTGAATTACCATAAGTATAGAAGCATACAAGTTTTAGGGGGTTGAATTTTAGTGAATGATATTGTGGATTGGTTGTTATCAATAAGAAAGTGGAACAGATTGAGAAAAGCATTGAGAAGAAAAAAAAAGAAATATATATATATATATATATAAACTACACACCCCTTGTACATACAATAAAGAAAAAAATAAGTTTGGGGGTGTTGTAGTTCAAAAAAAAAATAGAAAGTCTCAATCTAGAAAAGAAGAAAAAAATGGGGGATTGTGATGCATTATAAGTGAAAACAAGTGTGGATTGGTTGGTTCTATGCTTATGGTAATTGTAAACCTAAATGTCATTTTAAGCCTAAGCCTATCAATACAACCCTTAAAAGTCCTAATGATTTTAAAGTTGCTCGGAATGAAGGGTCGCGGCTTTTAGAGGCAAGGGTCGCGACACTTAGAGGCAAGGGCCGCGACGCTTAGAGGCAAGGGTCACGACGCTATATCACCCGAGAGCAAACTTGAGTTTCTGCCAAAATGGCGCCGCGGCGCCGACGACTTAAATTGGCGAGAAAACCTAATTTTAAAGGGGCAAAAAAGGTCCATTCAGTGGTACTCATATATATAGAGAGGGGGACGTTTTTCTGAGGGGGGGTCATACTTTTGGAGGCTAGGAACGGAGACAGAGAACAAGATTAGATACTTTTATTCAAGTTCTTTTCTTTCCTTTACTTTTTCAGTTTATGTTGGATATTTGTAAATTGGTTCTTAGCATGACAATGTCTAGGAGCTAATTTATTTATTAGGGTTTTCCATCGAATCAACTTGAAACCCTTTTCATAAGTTAATGCATTGTTAGTGATTCCTTCTTCATTTATTTAAGATCTATTCAATTTGTTATGATTGTATGATAATTAACTGATCACTAATTGTCATAACTTATATGATTTTGAATCGAGATCTGAAAAGGGAGATTTGAATATGTTATAGTTGAATAGACATAGGTTAAAATTGCAGACGAAAGTACCCCGATACTTGTGTAGTGTTTAAGGTTATTATTCTTAATCCTCATGTGTGGTAAAATCTATCATAGAAATATATAAGATTTCTGCATAAGGTTGAGTTTTTATATGTCCTAACCGGAATATAGAACATCTTAGTTAACCTGCTATCTTAATAAGAATAAGGATCATTAGTCTTGCATTAACAAGTGAAAGAGTGGATAGTTGAGGAGATTAGAAACCCTAATTTCCTTCATAATTGTCAAAAACCCAAAGTATCATCATTAGTTATTTCCTGCACTTTGTTTAGTCTTAATTCTTAGTTAAAAACCCAAACACATGAACGTTAACCAAATAGAAACCATAGATTAGCCATTCGGTAATTGATAAACCAGTCTCTGTGGACGATACTCGGTCTGACCGAAATTATTACTACATTGTGATACGTACACTTGCGTAAGCACATAAATATCGCATACAAGTTTTTGGCGCCGTTGACGGAGACTAGCGTATTATCAATATCGAATTATCTAGTCTTATTTCTAATTTGGTTTTTATTTTTATTTTTATTTTTGTTTTTGTTTTTAAAACACACTTTTGCCTTGATATGTTCTTCGTGTTTTTGATCAATTTCAGGGAGCTTAATTTATGTGAAGCAGAAGAGGAGCAAACACACTTGTCCCTCTAAACCCTGAGATTGAAAAAGCTTGTAAACACTAAACACTGACGGTTCAAGACATCGCGTCACCGCGCAATAAGTAAGTCTGATGGTATTCGACTAGAAAAGGTTCAAAGCCAAGCGCTACCTCTCCCGATGCAATATCTCTCCACCGGAAGATCGCTAAAAGTGGCACGATGGGTGTGCACCAACATCTCTTTCAAGAGGGGATTGTTGGAAATTTTACTAATGGGGGAATAAGTTTATCCCGTCATTTATGAATCAAACATAAGGCGCGCAGCACGTCGGAAACTTTGTTTCCACAAACGTGCACACGTTGGGCTAAATATCGTAAATTTTCTTAGTGAAAGAGATAGTGGCACACATAAGAGTAATGTGTTTGATACATAGAATGATGGACGGTCATTGTCGACAATAACTTATATTCCACGTCGGTTAACGAAGAAAGATTGTGCGAAGTGTAAGATGGAACGGGTTGGACAGCGGATCTAAACAAAGTAGACAACTCTTCCATGAATGATGAATAATTCATTTCCTACAAGAGAAAGTTGTAAATATGATGACGATTCATACAAGTGTCAATATTATCTACTCAATTGTATATGTGATCATTTTTATGATTATTATGATAAAAGTCATTCTAGTGCAAAGAAAAATTGGAAAGCGTTATAGAATAAATATGGTATCGAAGAGGATGGAGAAAAAAAAAATGGTGATATGAGATTTTTTTCATTTTCAAATGGTGGACAAAAAATTCACGCCCCAAACCTAAATGGGAAGGACTATATTCCATATCTGTACAAATGGTATGACATAAGTTATGTGACAATTGAACAATAGAAATTATTTCTATAAGTAAATGTGGCCAAAAGCCCATGACATGAAACTGAATACAAATAAACCCACATGTGTTGTTATGAAGCCTCTAGAACACTTACTACTGATCAACTAATACAAATGCCAAGACAGAGCCCTGAGTTATCCAAGCCTCTAACATCAATGAGATCATTATATCTGACTCAGCTTCAGAGTGAGATAAAGCTTACAACCTTTGTTGAATGCATGTTATATCTAAAGGGGATATCTGCCATCCTGTAAATTTGAACATGCAATGTGAAACATATCAAATGTAGCATCCCCGGCTAGGGGACTTCAGTACAAAAATATTGTACTGAGTATGTAAGACAAACATGAAACATATATAATACATTGAAATTTATAAAAGAGACAATTGAAATGTAATCAAATAGGTATAATGGAAAGCTCTAAACATCTATGGAACAGTTACTGAACCTTACTGTACTTCTGTCTTTTTGAGCTCCTTTAGAGTCTTTATGATGGTGTCTTTGGGTCGCTCGTGGAGCGAAATTTGGGGATAGTTCACTGGACATTTGAGATTATATACTTTGATTATTGTTTCTTGACTTATTTCCATTTACCATTTAGAATACATAAACTATATGAATGCATAACAAATAATCTGGGAGTAGACTTACCTGTCTCTGACTCATATCAACATACTAATAATAATACACATACCATGCCATAAAAAGACTATGTGTGTATAACATACCATAACAGTTGTAATAAGGCTTTGTGTGTATACACCATATCATACCAAGTTGTAATAAGGCTCAGTGTGTATACATCATATCATACCAGGCCACAATAAGGCTCTGTATGTATATCTCATATCATAGCAGGCCGTAGTAAGGCTTTGTGGATATAACTCATAACGTACCAAGTCATAATAAGGCTTTGTTGATATAACTCATAATTAGAGTTGTTACCGAGTCGAACCCTACCGAACTCTCACTGGGTTCGGCTCGGGTTCGAGATTATGCAGAGTTAGGGTTCGGCTCGGCTCGATCCGGTCGAATCTAAAAAATTAAGGTTCGATTCGGGTTCGACCAGTCGAACCGAACGTTCCGATCCGAATTTTCAAAAAAAAAAACAAACTCAGTGAAGGAGCAACAATGGTGAAATCTGATTTGTGAAGAATTGAGGCACGGGGTTGGGTGCAAATTATAGTCAAGATCAAGACGAACTAAGTGACACCACCCACTGCTAACGTTGATGGCTGAGGTGACCGGAAAATTTGAAAAAACCGCCAGAGTTTTGATTTGGATGGCCTGAATGTTGCGAACGAATTGAGGAACGGGGCTTAGTGATTATTGTAGTACTGATCAAGACGAATCTATTGGTACCAACCACGGTCTTTGATTATAACTCAGTTCGCCGGAAAACCCACGACGGCGGCTAGGGTTCCGCTGCAACGTGATTTGGTCATCGGAACTCTAGGGGTTGAGTCTATGGACGACGTTGGTACCAAAATGACCGCTGTGAGATGGCGGTCATAGTGGTGTATCCCTTCGTCGTCTATTGGTGCTCAGGCGACCGAAATTTGGAAAAAATCGAACAACAGTGAAATGATTTTTCGATCTAAAATTGGTCGCGATTAAGAATTAATCAACGGTGGTGCTTGGTATGGAAATGACGGGCTCAACGAGACGAAGCTAACAGTATAAGTTTCGTCTCCAATGGTGTTCTGTGATGGCCGGAAAATGCAATTTTCCGGCGTCGAACTGAAGTGGGTTTTAGAAGAGCTGTAAATGAAATAAAAATTTTAGGGTTTTGTATATCTATCTATATGGAGGGGAAGATCGAGCCGAATATTCGGCTCGATTTGGACAGAATCATATATAGGGTTCGGCCCTATATTTGATTGGGCGAATCGAACGTAAATCGAGCTTTTTCGAGCCAAATTTTTCGAATCGCGTCGAATAGTTTGGCTCGGTAACAACCCTACTCATAATGTACTACACCGTAATAAGGCTCTATGAATATAACTCATTATGTGATAGGTCATAATAAGGCTCTATGGAAGTGCATCATAGTGTTATACCCACCGATTATAGCTCGAGATGTGAAATCAAAGACAACAATTATGGAACTATGTCTTGATATACTATATATACTCTATCTAATGAGGAATAAGCTTTAAACACGATATGAACTCCCGACAAGGGACATACATTATCACATG
Organism: Przewalskia tangutica; assembly: GCA_029844215.1. Classification (NCBI taxonomy): domain Eukaryota; kingdom Viridiplantae; phylum Streptophyta; class Magnoliopsida; order Solanales; family Solanaceae; genus Przewalskia; species Przewalskia tangutica. The sequence goes on along the minus strand of CM056718.1, from coordinate 132,454,213 downwards.
AAGGATAGAATGCTATTAGAGACATGCTCGATAAGAGTTCTTCTTTTATATAGCTCATTTGGAAACCATTGTAGGTTCAGATTCATGCCAAAGAAAGAAGTAAGGATAGCAATTACATTTTAGTCACATATTTAACTCTTTTTCAAATACTAATATAATCTGTAGGAAATCATACAAATGATTCATTTAGTCAGACGATACTATAACTTGCGAGTGATACAATTAAGGCATCTGGGTACTCTCAAGAATCAGTGAAGTATTATACAATCAATTACCGACTTAGCAAATCATGGCTGAGACCAACTGCATAAACTAGACAACTATCAAATAGATGAACAAAACTCTAATGAAAACTTACAATTAACCACCGTTGATTCATAAGGGAGGACAAATACTACAGATCTATGCCAAGAGAGATGGACAAGTAGTCATTACTTATGACTTTAATGAGTTCATTCAAAATGCGGACTAGTTCAAACGACACTCAAATAGTTCATGGATTACTTATGTGATGACAACTGACGTTCGTACTAATCAAGGATCTATGTGTAAGCAAATAGGAACTTGATATGATATAAATGACATCACATAATAGAACCAACTGAATATGAGTAAAATACTTGCAATCTTTATCCTGTGGAACTCATCTAGAAGAGAAAGACAAATGACTCGACTTCATATCGAGGGATACAAGAAGAACATACATATTTACGCTTCTATGGTACTGGTTTGGTACTTCAAATATGTGATGTATCCTCTTAAGGCTTCTGTACTCTCGGGAGGAATGATACATATCTATATCCACATAACTTATCCTATAAGAATGCTCTATAACCCAATAGAGACAACCTGAATTCTATCACTATGGTCCATCTAACTTTATGTTCTGCGCTTAAAGTGAGAGTGCATCCAAAAATTCTAGAAGAGTGCTCGGCCTTGGTTGAAACAATTATAGGTGTCAATGAACCGATTTCACTAGCAGAGCACTTTCTCCAATGTGCGCAAAGAGAGATGCCACTTTCAGTTTTCTGTTGAGGTCTATCCTGCAGAGGTACTCAAATTGGATCAGTGATCGATTTCTAGGTTTCGTCGTAAACCTAATTAGTTATTTCCTATTACGTAAATCAATAGTTCAAACCGGGAACCGGAGTCTATAGCTAATGAAAGCTGGGCCTGAGACCTTTTGTGACTGATCGACAGATGTGACCGTACTAATAAGCGTAAGCGAAGTGGGAAGTTCAGACCAAACACCCCCACAATGGTTATTAGACATTGTCGTGGGATATAATTTACCTTAAGTAATGCGTGATAGTCTCATACCTATAGCCCATAACTATCAAGTATCATACCATAGCTATAGATGTATAACATTCTAACTATAACTAGAGAATTATTATATAATTCATCTTAAGCATCATTCATCTTAGCCAATGTTCTATAACCCTTTTTATCATATTTCATAAATTATCACCATCAATAACAAGTATATGTCTCATCTCGTTATCAACTATTTATCCTTAACAAGTAAATCCCCATGCCACCTTTACTAATGGTCGTCATTACACCCACAACTATCAAACATGTAAGATTTTTATCCCATCGTCAACAAACCATCGTCATACTACAAAAACTCTTTTGAGGGTGTTGTTGTGGCACGTTCATACCTACTGAAAGGAACAAAAGATCACTAATAGACGTTTGAAACCCATGTCACCAGGGAAACATCAAATCAGAAGTACATGAAACTCTCAAATACACAAATGGAGCACCTCTAGAATGTTACACCCCGTATTTTCGCGCTACTATGCATCGTAAGTAAAGTAACGTAAGACCGATGAATCTAATGCCCCAAACTTGGTTGATAATGAGTTTAAACAAGTGATAAGTAAGTCTCTTAAGAATTCAGGGATAAATGAATCAAAGAAATTAAGTTCATCGAAACTCAAGGAAAGGTAGGCAGAATTCTGGGAAGGATTTTGGCTCAACTTTAGAAGGAAATATCTTATACTGTATAAGGAATTATGGGGTGCATAAGATATCTAAACTAAAGTTCAGAGAGTCTAAATTCCAACTCTATAAACCGTTCATCGATCGAAGCTCAGTACAAAATATTATGTACATTTTAAGAAAATGCTGCAAGCAGCTCCCTTTGGACCCACTTAGGCGGTGGAATTTTCCATTTAAGTGCTAAATCGGTGGAAATTATTTCCTCACTTAATTTATGACCACAACTGAACCCTAAGCTCTATAAACACTCCCAATATAATTCTCTGCCATTCAATTAAAGATCTCCAACGTTTTGAAGTAATTTTTCCATTAAAAGTTCTTGTGATGCTAGTTTAACCTTGTTCTTCCTCTTGTGTTAAGAGTTTGAGGTTTCTTCAAGTTGAATCAAAGTAGTAATGGATTGTATTTCATGACTCTAAGGTAAGCCTCAATATAGTCTTCATATATAAGAGATTAATGAAGTTTTCTAAGTGTTGTTTGATTAAGAACTTGTGAAATAATGTTTGAAAGTTTTAAGTTGAGCCATTTGTGGCATATGGACTGTTTTGAGGTATTTGTGAGTTATTTTTTGGGCTGGAAATTTATGGAGTAGCTTGAATATGATATTTTTACTATTATTCTTATGTTGTTGGTGTTATTTTTGAGTTTGTGGAAAGTAGAGGGAAAGAAGAGAGGTGTTAACCGATTTTGTATAAGAAAGTTTGTCACTTGTCGGCTATCGTCATGCTTCATATGTTAATAAAAGGTTTTATTTCCATCTTGTAGAGAAGCATATTGGTGAGTCTATTTCAGAATTGTGAAGGATAACTACGGTTGAAGGTATATAATAACTATCCTTTCTTTCTATAGCATGATTCTGTACCTAAAATGGTACTCAATGGATAATAGAAGTGTTCATAATGAGCTTATGCCTCATATTGAGACATCACCCATATTCTATTATTTATCCATTGTTGGGAGTACTTTTCTTATCTTAGATCTTATTATCTCACTAGGTGAGTGTGTATAGATCTTACGGACATAGTCCATGGTTGATGACATATGATATCTTAGTTATCCCTTGTTGGAAACTCACATTCAGTTCATACTAGCTTTACGTAAATATAAAGAATAGAAAGTTCAAATGTACAGATATACAATACTACTATTATATACAAAGTTACTATATCCCGGCCTATGAGCTGGTGAGATATGCCTGGCTTATGAGCTAGTGAGATATTTCGGCCTATGAGTTGGTGAGATATCCTCGGCATATAAGCTGGTGAGATATGCCCGACCTATGAGTTGGTGATATAGGCCTTTCCTTATGGTTGGTGAGAGATACAATGAGTCGTATATGTGGTCGGCTAGCTATATTATGTAAGAGATGAGACATCATAAACGTATACCTTCAGAGTATTTTTTTTATTCTCATACATGTTCAGTTGCTATGCTTATCAGTTTAGTTTCAGCTTTCAGTGATTCAGTTTTCTTACATACTCGATACATTATTTTGTATCGACGTCTCATTTGTTAGGGGTGCTGCATTTGATGCATGCAGGTCTTGAGAGACAGATAGATATGCCTCCTTAGTAGGAAATGCCGAGTTCAACTTGATTGGTAAGCTCCATGTCATAATGGAGTTTTCAGGTCCAGAGTATTGCTATGATTACATATATTATGGGTAGGACAGGGCCCTGTCCTGACCACAGTTCAGTTGTATTATATTTAGAGGCTTGTAGATGTGTCATATGTGTACATCATCATAGTGGCTTGTTGGCATATATATTTGGTTTGATGTTTGTTGTTGTAGACATCTATGGGGGCCTTTTCGGCCTAAGATGTTATGATTAGTTTACAGATTGCTTATAACTTCCCATATACTCATGAGTTATAGATGGTACGTTCGGGGTCAAGTAAGGCACCGAGAATGATTAGTCAGATATGATTTTTTGAGAATATTGAAGATCTGGTAGCCAAGTATTGAAACCTTTACATGTGAGGAGAATAATTCCCTTAGCAAGGTCCCTATCAGAAGTGAAGAAGAAATATTAAGTGCATATAGAATTAGGCTGGTTGAATAGAAAGAACTTAAAAGCGAGGAAATGTTTTGTTACAAACATCTAGAATAAAATAAGAAGTGATGATAGTAGTAAGAGTTTGGTAGAAAGATAAGTGGATGATAGTAGTAAGAGGTTGGTAGAAATATAAGTGGGGTGTGACATAGAGTAGATATGAGAAATGACCAAGAGTCATAAGGTAAAGTATGCTAATGCGACAAGTTCGTAGTCAAGTAAAACAAAAGATAAGAGGAAGTAAATGATGAGTTGTGAAGAGGAATATGTTATGACACTATGTCTTCATTACGATTTGAGTTGACAGCCAACAGAATATATCAACCAGATGATTTAGCTCCCTGAACCAGGAAGTATTGATATTGAAAAGTACCTTAAGTTAAACTGAATACAAGTCATGGACTCAAGAAATTGTTATAACAATAGGTTAGTCAGTAAGAGAGTGAATTGTAGAAGGATGACATGTAAATCTTATTAATAACGAAGTCCCCCTAAGACTAACATCTTGAGCAAAAGATGAAATATATCGAGATTAACCATGTTAGTTATGAATACGTGGAATTTTATCTAAGTAATTAAGTTGTCTCTGGCAAGAGACACTTGTACTAAGGAAAAGTTGTAAGTATAAATGCTTAGAGATAATGGGTAGGCCAGAGCCCAATCCCGATCACAGTACAGTTGTACTCTCTTTAGATACTTGTAGATGTGTCCTGTGTGTATAGTACGTCAGGGTGTCATGTCGACCCTTGTATATTTTTTTTTTATGTTTGTTGTTATAGACATATATAGGGGCCTTGTCGGCCTAAGATGTTATGATTAATTTATAGACTACTTATAAATTTCCAGATCCTCATGAGTTACATACGGTACACTCGAGGTTAAGTAAGGCACCGGATGTCGGTCACGCCTCCTCTGATTGGGGCATGACATAGAATTATGTTTTGGAATCATACTCTATAATGGAAATCATGAGTAGTTCAGGATTAATCCCAATGATTAAAAAGAATTTTGAAAAATATGAAATTTGTAGTAAATTCAAAATTACTAAATGACCTAATTTTCAAGTTGAAAGAAAAATTTAATTGTTAGAGTTACACACTGATATTTGGGAACTTGAAGGAATTTTAACTCGTGGAGAAAATAGATGTTAGAATATTTATTATTAATCACTATTAATAATATAATTATGTAGAATCTTTTGTATATGGTAAATAGTATTATGTATTAAATAGAATAGTATTAATATAGGGAAAGGAATATATTATGGGATAGGTAGGAGGATTTTAAGGAAGACTTAATCTTCCTATTAATTGTTACTTAGTGTATATATTGTGACCATTTGGGATGAATAAAGATTGAGGAAGATTTTCCAGTTCTAAATAATTCTTACATGGTATCAGAGGGTAATTCAAAGATCCTACTCTAAATAAAATATTCCTTCCAAATTCGGTCATCTTCCCCATCCATCCAACCGAATTTGTCTTCTCCATTGTTATACTTTATTTTCCTCCATTATTGTTGTCAACCATGTCTGAATCAAAATCTTCGTTTCACTCAGCCCTTATTATTTCCAACATCAAAACACATATCTCTGTCAAACTAGAGATGGAAACTGTTCACTACGCAACATGGGCGGAGTTGTTCAAAATATGTTGTAGGGCTCACAAAGTTCTTCATCATATAATTCCACCAAAAAATGGTACAACATCGGAACAATCGTCTGAAGCAGACAAAGAATTGTGGGATACCCTTGATGCCACAGTTCTTGGTTGGATTTATGCAACAATATCCACAGACTTGTTGCATACAATAATGGAACCAGATTCTACTGCCATGGCGGCATGAGAACGCTTGAGAGACATTTTTCAAGATAATCAAAACTCTCGTGCCGTTGCGTTGGAACAAGAATTTTCAACCATTGTCATGGCAGACTTCCCTAACGTTTCAACCTCATCGGCGTCTCAAAGTGGTGGCGGATCAATTGAAAGCGTAGGTTCACGGTTCGACAGCGGTAAGTTTCTGATTAGTTGTCGGTCTCACGGATGCTTATAGTGGCGTGGGGACACTAATCCGTCAAAGTAATCCCTTACCAAAGTTTTATCAAGCAAGATCCATGTTTGTTCTTGAAGAGTCGGGTTTGATTAAGAAGGTTTCAACAAATTCCGCCATGGTTGCCACGTATTCAAATGAAGGTAATTATTTTGACTATTCTTCACAAAATAAGAGTAAAAAAGGACGTGGTAATAATAATAAGAAGGGTGGAAATCGCGGAAATAATAAAGGTGGGGGTCACCGGAATTCCGGTGGCGGCGGAAATGGCGGCAACACCACTCGTGGCGGTTATGGCGGCGGACTAACTCGGCGGTGGCTCTTGGCGGCAACCACGAGCGGCGGCGCCAGCGTAGCGGCGGCTTCGGCTGGCGGCGGCAGCGATCGAGCGGGTATTGGGCGAGCAAACCAGCGAGCCCGATGGCGATGCGACCAACCCTTTCAGCGAGAGAAGGCAGCGAGTTTTGGCCGGCCCAGCAGGCCCAGTTCGCGGGAAAGAATTCAGCAGGCAGCAGCAGTTTTGGACTTGGACAGGCCCAGTTCGCTGGGAATGTTGGCAGCAGCAGTTTTGGACTTGGACAGGCCCAGTTCGCTGGGAATGTTTCAGCAGGCAGCAGCAGTTTTGGGCCTCCTCCGGCCCAATGGCAGGAGGCCCATTCAACCACGACCCATCCTACGGATATTGAGCAGGCTATGCACACTCTTGGACTCAATCCACCGGATTCTAATTGGTATATGGACTCCGGGGCAACGTCACATATGACGGCGTCCCAAGGTACACTCTCACCCTATTTTAATTTGAGCAAAGAAAATGGTATTATTGTCGGAAATGGCCATGCAATTCCAATAAAAGGTTATGGGTCAAACACACTGTCACCACCACATCCGCCACTAGTTTTAAAAAATGTCCTGCATGCTCCCAAATTAATAAAAAAATTGGTTTCTGTTAGGAAGTTTACTAGTGATAATTGGGTTTCTGTTAAATTTGACCCATTTGGTTTTTCCGTACATGACTTTCAGACGGGGAAGCTTCTCATGAGATGTGATAGCAAAGGGGAGCTCTATCCAATAAGTTTACCAAATCCACAATCTAAAGTTCCTTCCACTTTTGGAGCTTTGGCTCCATCACTATGGCATGAACGATTGGGACATCCGGGGGAGTCCGTTTTGGCCTCTCTTAAACAAAACAATTTTATTTCATGTACTCAAACTCATGTTTTGAATAAGTGTCATGCTTGTGCCATTGGTAAACATGTTAGGTTGCCATTTACTTCTTCTACTTCATGCATTACTATGCCGTTTGATATTTTACATTGTGATATTTGGACATCACCTGTTTTGAGTTCCTCAGGTCATAGATACTACTTACTGTTTCTTGATGATTACTCTAATTATTTGTGGACATTCCCTTTGTCGAAAAAATCACAAGTGTTTTTCACTTTTCTAAACTTTAGAGCATTTATCCGAACTTCGGTTTGAGCGGAGATTAAAAGTATTCAATGTGACAATGGGAGGAATTTGACAATAATCGGTTTGGGATTTTTCAAAACAAATGGTTTACAATTTCGTTTATCTGTCCTCACACTCTTGCGAGAATGGGAAGGCGGAGCATAAAATTAAAACCATAAACAATATTGTGAGAACATCCGCTCGTGCTTCTATACCATTTTTGGCATCATGCGGCGAATGGCAACCTACATGTTAAATATCCTTCCCATAAAAACATGTCTTACCAAGCTCCACTAAAAATACTTTACTTACGAGCCCTCATATCATCATTTGAGAGTATTTGGTTGTCTTTGCTACCTCTATTTCCATCCACCACAATCACAAAACTTGACCCGATCTACTCCATGTATGTCTTCTTGGGATATCCTACGAATCACCGTGGTTACATGTGTTATGATATTTCTTCCAAGCGTATGTTTATATGTCGTCATGTAATTTTTGATGAGTCACAATTTCCCTTTGCCAAGATCGTGACACGAGGACAAATACTTATGATTTTTGGATGATGATAGGCCCCGTATCTAACTCATTTTCTCCACGGCCGGGACTACAAAAATCTGATCCGGCCAAAGCGGTCATCGGTTCCAAGGCCCGATGAGCGAGAACCCCTACTTCACACTGCCGCCCGGTTGGGCGACCTCCAACTCGAGGCCCAACTACACACAAAATACTCATCCGGCCGCGGTCTGACGGTGGAGAAAATAGCAATAATACGGCGATGGCGTTCAGCCTGTCTCACTCCCGGACGATGGCGTCGATCCATTTGGCTCACTCGCCGACGATCACCGTAGTCAACATGGAATTACAAAACCCGATGTCAAATCGATCTACTGCTCAAGTCTCGAAATCACATTTGCGCGTAACCACGTATGCGCTCTAAAAGATCCTAATTGGAAAATGGCCATGGATGATGAATATCATGCTCTAATTAAAAATAGGACATGGGAGTTAGTACCTCGTCCATCTAATGCTAATATAATTCGTTCTATGTGGATTTTTAGCCATAAAGAAAAATCTGATGGTTCTTTTGAGCGGCATAAGGCCCGACTTGTAGGTGATGACAAGACTCAACAGGTGGGATTAGATTGCGGCGAGACATTCTGTTATACCCCGTAGTTCCAGGGTATGTATGCGAGGACGTACGTACGAGAATGCGACAGAAAGATTGGAAAGGAAGAAAGAGGTGATTTTTCCACGGAAAAGTTTCCGGTTTTTGTGAAGGAAAAAGGTTCGTTAATGGGAATTGGATTCCCAGATTTGGTATTCGGACTTCCTGGAATATTAGAGAATTATGGAATTTTATTTTCGGAAATGGTCACGTGGGGCCACGGAGAAATTTACTGATTTTGTAGAACCCACTTTGTTTTGAGATTTTGGCCATTGTGGATATTTTGGAAGATGTTTTATTTTGGGCCAATAGGAGGGTGACACGTGTCACCCCGCCTAAGTGGCTTAGTAGAATGACATTTGTGCCTGACACGGTTAGAGTCGTTTTCGACGAAACGTTTTACATAACTGCGAGGAGGTCTTTGCGAATTTTACGTAGAAATGGAACCTTGTGTTTTGAAGTTAATAGCGTTTGTGACCTTTTTAGGTGAAAGTACTAAGAGTAGCGTATTACTTGAGGAGTGGAAAGGGCTATGAGTTGTAGTACTTGGAGCATTTTGCTTATTGTCGATACTCGTCGCGAGGTATGTGAACCTCTTCCTATCTCTTCTAGCATGATATGTGTGAACTATGTAGTGCGGTGAGCGTACGTGTATTAGCGTGTTTGATTGTTTTAAAACATAAAGTGTTATAATGGCTTTATGGGAAGTTGGTTATATGACTTTATGTAGGTAAGAAAAATACTTTGTGGTTTTAAAAGGTAAGCGATGTGAATTATAAGCGGCTTGTTATAATAAAGAACTTGATGTATTTCAAAGATTTATAAATCGTTTTGAAGGAGAGTAATACTTGGTTTTGAAAACTTAAGAGTTATACTAGCTTTATGGGAAGTTAGGTATAACGGCTTAAGAATGTTTCTTGATTTGAATCGAATGTGTATCGCCAAACCAACTGCGGCGTTAATAAAGGAAAATGTCTTGACTAATGAGTTGTATTATTAAAACGATGAAACCTCCATCTGCATAGAAACTAAGATGAGACAAAATGATATTACATTTTCTAGGTCATGGCTGCTGATAAGATTATTATAAACAAGAATAACCTATTCACTCATAAGACTTATGTTACTCAAATGTTTTAAAAGAGATTAAGACTATGAGTTATGAAACCTTTCTAAAATAAGTAACTTGAGCATTTTTGAAATTAGGCAAACTTGGGCGTTTGGAAAATAATGTTGTTACTTGATTTTACAAAGGTAAGTGTTTTGGGTTTACTTAAAAGAGCGATCGCTCTATTTTATACTACGGGTATTGTGTGACTTATGTGGAAGAGCGGATCTTTTAAAGATTTAATGTATGAAGTACTTTGGGGATGGATACGAACTTGTTAATAGAAAGTACCTTGTGTGAATAACTTGATTGTATTGGTTTGTGATAGCCTTGTAATACTTTCTTGTTGATTTGATAAGTAAACATGTTAGGATGATCGTGTGTTAGTATCTTGTGATGTTAGTGTAAAGGGTTTTCCTCATTTGCGCTTTAAAGTTGTTTGACTATCGGTAGTTATGTTGGTATTGTACCACTCGCGCCTTGACTTGTGTCAGGAGGTTAAGGCGCCTCCGTCTGGGGTAGACTTCGGTGATGCAGGACCGTGATTCGAGAATACCTCATGCGGGTCCGGGGATCCATGCGGAACTACGGGAGTTCGAGTTAGTTCGGCCGCGTGGTCATGCGGTCTTTGTGGCCGTGCGGTGCGAGTCGGGGCGATCTTAGGGAGTAGCTACCCTCGATGCGGGGTTATACCTCATGCGGGCCTATGAGGTTGGCCTATGCGAGTGCGGAGAGTTCGAGGCTAGACGCGCACATTTGATCTGCGAGGCGGTGACGGCTTTCATCATGTGGCCATGCAGAGCGGATATCATGACACGATTTATGACCTTGTTGATGCGTAGGTTTTAGTAGTCGGCTATGCCTTCGTACTTACGTCTGATTTTATTATAACACAGTGGGACACGGTGTTCATGTGTGTTCCTTGGTGCTTTCATATCATAGGCTAGCGGTGAGAATGTGTTCCACGGGCACGATTGATGTTGTGGGCGTGAGACCCATTGTTAAATTTGAGTGATGACTTGAGGCGTGAGTCACGACTTGACATATTGCTTATTTATTGTGAGCGTAATTTGGTTATCATACATGTCTCTGCTTTGTATAGACTACTATGATTTCATTCTGATATTTATTTTGATTTCACATACTTGGTACTGTTATGCGACCTCGCCCGGGGCTGCGTTCATCTGCGAGTAAAGGTACACGATCATTGATCTTCGCTCTTAGGAGTCACGATTCAGCGTTTGGGAAAGCTCCGTTTCTCGGAGGCTTATCGATGGTATAGTCCCGTATCGTTGTAGGTATTTACATTCGAGGGTATGGCGGGGCCTGTCCGCCATTATTGTCGTATCATTTCTTAAGTGCAGTAATCTTGTTGTGGCGGGGGTTTGTAAAAAGGATTAAAGCGTTCATGTTGAAAAAGTTGTTATTTATATATATCAGAAAGCAAGTTTTCCCTCAATTCTTGTTTGTACTTCATTTGTTTCATGTATGTGTTTTATGTTCGGTGATTACTCGATGTTGTATCACTAGGGTGCGGGGTAAGGCACGATCCACGGGCCGGGCAGTCGTGAACAAAGTGGTATTAGAAGCGATTAATCCTCGGAAAGTGTCTGAACCGTATCGATGAGAGTCTTGATTATCGGTGTGTTGTGCACCACGCGATAATCGAGGAGGCTATAGGATATTTAGGATTGGCTTCTATTCTTCTCACTCGAGATCGTGCCTTAGATACGTGTTGTAAGTTGGACCCTCGCGAAATTCTTTCCCTATCGTTATGCCTCGCGTAGGCAACCGGGCAGGGAGGGCAAAGCGGCAGGAGGCTGAGTAGAGTTGAGAGGGTTACGTGGGCACAGCCCAATCATTACCTAGGGTAATGCCGTTCGAGGATTCTGCGGCGTCGCTGCTTGATAAAGTTTAGCCTGGCGGCGGTTCCTCTGCGGCCATGATATTTGAACGCCGGTTCGCGACCCGAAAGCAGAGAATATGGATTACAAAGGCGACCACATTACTAGTATGGATTTGGCTACGGAGAGTATCCGATGTCTGCGAGTCTTGATGGCTATCTAGAGAGGTCGTGCAAGAGTAATTCTTGATTAGGCTTGAGCATGGCACATTATGCGGGCTTATGCGCATCAGTAGAACATAGAAATCATGGTGGGTTAGCAGAGTAAGATTTTGGGGATAGAGAAGGTGTGAGCCTTAGAGTGTTATCACGTAGAGACCTTAGAGGTGAGGCCGTCTCGAAAAGGTGTAGTGTTATGTTTGATCCTTATCGGAAGTGCATAGTGCACGTGAGCTATGTGTGGGATAGGTCCAGTAGTGTGGAATGAAAGGGGGTAGTTGAGCTAAGAAGACCGCTAGGTTTTGAAGCGTGATTAGTGAGATTGTTCCTTGGGGAACTAGTGTTTCTTGGCGTTCGGGTCGGAGTTGAGGCCCGCGTCGCGGGTCAACCAGCGACTTTGTTTATGGTGGGGTCGGTTTATGGTGGTCCCGCCTTGTGTTAAGTCATGAGGTGTTAGGCCCGTGTTTAGTTAACCGTCTGCGAGTTCGTGGATGCGTTCGACCGGTGGTCGGGCGATGGGGCAGACCATCGTGTTCTTGATCGGGACCGTTCACTCATTGTGTTGATTTTATCGAGAAAGGTTGTAAGGCTGCGGGTGCCTACCTTCACCTTATGGCGACAGTGGAGCCAGTGCGGCTGTTTTGTTTACGGAAGTTTTACGAGCGGGGTTAAGAACTGAGGTAAGTCTCGAGTCGCGTTCGCCTCGGGCGGTGCTTGGATTTGAGGATAGTTGTGGGGATTGTTGTCTCTGTGGAGGAGTGTTTAAGCTACCATTTCGGTGTTCGGATGTCACCTTTTGAAGCCTTGTAGGGGCGGAAGTGTAAAGTTGCGGTCGATTGGTTCAATGTTGGCAAGTTGACGGTTAGTTGAGCTTGTTCCGGTATGGATAGTGAGAACCTTGTCTAGAAGAAGTTCTGGCGGCTCGGAGGAATCGTGCGGATAATCGGCGGCGCTTAGAGTTGAGTTGGCGGTCGGTCTTGAAAGTACCACCGGACGGTGTGGCGAGCTTTGAAGCGAGAGAAACTTAGCGAGTTACTTTGGGCCTTTTTGAGTTCGGTGAGAATAGGCGGGTTGCCTATATGTTAGCATTTGCCGTCCGGCGTAGGAAGCGGTCGTCGGTCTTCGTATTGTTATGTTCAGGAAATGCTGGAGATCCATCCAGAGTATCGATTAATGATGACCACGTTAGGGATAGTAACCGAGTTTTGAAGCGACGATGTCGAATGTGGTAAGAGTTCGAGTGTCTGACATCCTCGGGGATCATGGCGGCCGGTACCATTTGTTAGTCGTCGGAGCAAGGCTCGCGACAAAGTGACAAAAGTGGTACCATTTGTTGGGTCGCTGAGAAGGTTAATGCCTCGAGCAAAGTGACAAAGTGGTATCTGGCGAGTAAAGAGAAGCGAGCATGTATGGCGAGCATAGATGTGATCTTTTCTTTTGTAAAGAGAAGGTGCGAAGGAAGTATATTTTAGACCCGGTGAGAAGTGATTTGTGGTGATGTAGAGGTGTTTCCTCGTGGACTTGGATGTAAGTTTTTGCGCGAGTGTTTCCGTGGCGGTGTGGCGAGATTGTTCCGTAAGTATAGTAGTAGAGACTATATCGAGCTTGTATGTTTGGGGACTTAGAAGGAACATTCGGGACGAATGTTTCTAAGGAAGAATGTTATACCGTAGTTCGAGGTATGTATGCGAGGGCGTGCGTGCGAGAATGCGTGAAAGATTGGAAAGGAAGAAAGAGGTGATTTTTCCACGGAAAAGTTTAGGTTTTGTGAAGGAAAAAGGTTCGTTAATGGAATGGATTCCCAGTTTGGTATTCGGACTTCTGAAATATTAGAGAATTATGGAATTTTATTTTGGAAATGGTCACGTGGGGCCCGGGAGAAATTCTGGTTTTGTGGGGCCACTTTGTTTTGAGATTTTGGCCATTGTGGATATTTTGGAAGATGTTTTATTTTGGGCCAATAGGAGGGTGACACGTGTCACCCCGCCTAAATGGCTTAGCGAATGACATTTGTGCCTGACACACGGTTAGAGTCGTTTTAATGAAGCGTTTTACATAACTTGCGAGGAGGTCTTTGCGAATTTTCTGTAGAAATGGAACCTTGTGTTTTGAAGTTAATAGGCGTTTGTGACCTTTTTAGGTGAAAGTACTAAGAGTAGCGTATTACTGCGAGTGGAAAGGGCTAGCAAGGTTGTAGTACTTGGAGCATTTTGCTTATTGTCGATACTCGTCGCGAGGTATGTGAACCTCTTCCTATCTCTTCTAGCATGATATGTGTGAACTATGTAGTGCGGTGAGCGTACGTGTGTTAAGCGTGTTTGATTGTTTTAAAACATAAAGTGTTATAATGGCTTTATGGGAAGTTGGTTATAACGACTTTATGTAGGTAGAAAAATACTTTGTGGTTTTAAAAGGTAGCGATGTGAATTATAAGCGGCTTGTTATAATAAAGAACTTGATGTATTTCAAAAGATTTATAAATCGTTTTGAAGGAGAGTAATACTTGGTTTTGAAAACTTAAGAGTTATACTAGCTTTATGGGAAGTTAGGTATAACGGCTTAAGAATGTTTCTTGATTTGAAATCGAATGTGTATCGCCAAACCAACTGCGGCGTTAATAAAGGAAAATGTACTGACTAATGAGTTGTATTATTAAAACCAGTAGAAACCTCCATCTGCATAGAAACTAAGATGAGACAAAATGATATTACATTTTCTAGGTCATGGCTGCTGTAGTAAGATTATTATAAACAAGAATAACCTATTCACTCATAAGACTTATGTTACTCAAATGTTTTAAAAGAGATTAAGACTATGAGTTATGAAACCTTTCTAAAATAAGTAACTTGAGCATTTTTGAAATTAGGCAAACTTGGGCGTTTGTAAAATAATGTTGTTACTTGATTTTACAAAGGTAAGTGTTTTGGGTTTACTTAAAAGAAATGATCACTCTATTTTATACTACGGGTATTGTGTGACTTATGTGGAAGGAACGGATCTTTTAAAGATTTAATGTATGAAGTACTTTGGGGATGGATACCCGAACTTGTTAATAGAAAGTACCTTGTGTGAATAACTTGATTGTATTGGTTTGGGATAGCCTTGTAATACTTTCTTTGATTTGATAAGTAAACATGTTAGGATCTTACGTGTGTTAGTATCTTGTGATGTTAGTGTAAAGGGTTTTCCCGCCATTGCGCTTAAAGTTGTTTGACTATCGGTAGTTATGTTGGTATTGTACCACTCACCTTGACTTGTGTCGGAGGTTAAGGCGCCTCCGTCGCGGGGTAGACTTCGGTGATGCAGGACCGTGATTCGAGAATACCTCATGCGGGTCGGGGATCCATGCGGAACTACGGGAGTTCGGGTTAGTTCTGGCCCTTGTGGTCATGCGGTCTTTGTGGCCGTGCGGACTGCGAGTCGGGGCGATCTTGGGAGTAGCTACCTCGATGCGGGGTTATACCTCATGCGGGCCTATGAGGTTGGCCTATGCGGAGTGCGGAGAGTTCGAGGCTAGGCGCACATTTGATCTGCAGGCGAGTGACCGGCTTTCATCATGTGAGTGCAGAGCAGATATCATGACACGATTTATGACCTTGTTAGTGCGTAGGTTTTAGTAGTCGGCTATGCCTTCGTACTTACCGTCTGATTTTATTATAACACAGTGGGACTGGTGTTCATGTGTGTTCCTTGGTGCTTTCATATCATAGGCTGCCGGTGAGGAATGTGTTCCACGCACGATTGATGTTGTGGGCGTGAGACCCGTTGTTAAATTTGAGTGATGACTTGAGGCGTGAGTCACGACTTGACATATCGCTTATTTATTGTGAGCTGTAATTTGGTTATCATACATGTCTCACTGCTTTGTATAGACTACTATGATTTCATTCTGATGTTATTTATTTTGATTTCACATACTTGGTACTGTTATGCGACCTCGCCCGAAGTGCGTTCAATCTGCGCAGTAAAGTACACGATCATTGATCCTCGCTCTTAGGGTCACGATTCGGCGTTTGGGAAGCTCCGTTTCTCGGAGGCTTATCGATGGTATAGTCCCTGTCGTTGTAGGTATTTACATTCGAGGTATGGCGGGCCTGTCCCGCCATTATTGTCGTATCATTTCTTAGAAGTGCAGTAATGCTTGTTGTGGCGGGGTTTGTAAAAAGGATTAAGCTGTTCATGTTGAAAAAGTTGTTATTTATATATATCGAAAGGCAAGTTTCCTCAGTTCTTGTTTGTACTTCATTTGTTTCATGTATGTGTTTTATGTTCGTGATTACTCGATGTTGTATCACTAGGGTGCGGGGTAAGGCACGATCACGGGCCGGGCGAGGTCGTGACACATTCGATCGATGGTTAAACCAGAACCATCGAAATTGTTCTCGGTTTAGCCTACCGAAAGGATGGTTACTTCATCATTGGATGTCAAGAATGCCTTCTTACATGGACACTTGAGTGAGGCGTATACATGCACCAACCATTGGAATGCAGATTCTCGATATCCCAATCATGTGTGTTTACTTAAAAATCATTATATGGACTCAAACAGGCTCCGAGGACTTAGTATGGCGGTTTGCGATTTTGTGTTCAACATGGGTTTCTCAAGCAGTAGTTCGGATAATTCACTATTTATTTATCAACGAGTAATCATCTCGCTTATATTCTCTTATATGTAGATGATATTATCCTATGACCTCTTGGACTCTCTTCGAGAATATCATGACCGGATGAGTTAGAATTTGCTATGAAGGATCTTGGTCCACTTTACTTCCTAGGAATTGCGGTGACACGTCGTGCGGTGGTTTATTTCTTTCCCGGAAGTATGCATCGAGAGATCGTAGAGCGGTGGAATGTCATCTTGCAAACCGTCTGCAACTCCGGTAGATACCAAGTCAAAATTGAGTGTCATATCCGGTAGTCCTTTTGCCAATCCGGCATTGTATCGCGGCTTGGCGGGAGCTTTACAATATCTCACATTCACGGGCGGATATTACATATGCGATGCAATGAAGTGTGTTTGTTCGTACGCAATCGATGGAAGAACATACATGCACTCAAAGCGTATTATCACGATATATTGTGCACTCGAATTATGGATTGCATCTGTACCGTCTTACATGACCAAGCTTGTCACCTGCGGTCACGGTAGGCGGGATGTCGAACGCGGACTCTCCACTCGGTTATTGTGTCTTCCTCGGTGATAATTTAATATCATGGTCCTCCAAAGGTAACCAGCGTATCACGTTCGATCTTTGAAGGTGAATCGTCGGTAGCGATGTTGTGTCGACTCAATGCTGGATTCGGAATCTTTTACTTGAGCTTCGTTGTCTATTAAAGCGACCACTATGGTATCTTGTGATAACATTAGTTCAATTTATCTCTCAAATCCAATCCATCATCAACGACTAAGCATATTGAGTTAGATATTCATTTTGTCAGTGAAAAGGTGGCTCGCGGACGGTGCGAGTGTTACGTGTCGACGCGACATCAGTTGCAAATATCTTCACAAAGGGCTTAGTGATCTTATTTGAAGAATTTGGGATGATCTCAACATTCGCCCTCCTAAACCATTTGCGAGTGTTAGAATATTTATTATTAATTACTATTAATAATATAATTATGTAGAATCTTTTGTATATGGTAAATAGTATTATGTATTAAATAGAATAGTATTAATATAGGGAAAGGAATATATTATGGGATAGGTAGGAGGATTTTAAGGAAGATTTAATCTTCCTATTAATTGTTACTTAGTGTATATATTGTGACCATTTGGGATGAATAAAGATTGAAGAAGATTTTCCAGTTCTAAATAATTCTTACAATTTTATCACTTTTATTAATAATATTTCTAAGTAAACATATGTTATTTTATCACTTTTATTAATAATATTTCTAAGTAAACATATGTTTTCTTGATGAAAAATAAAAGTGATGCTTTGAATTTTTTTTTAAATTTATCTCCATGAAGTTAAAATTCAAATTAGTAGAAAAATAAAAGAATTAGAAGGGATAGAGGCCGTGAATATGAGCCTAATGAATTTAATTATTTTGTTGGATAATTGGGAATAATTTATGAAGCTACTCCACCTTATTCTTCTACATCTAACAGTGTAGCAAAAAGATAAAATAGAACTTTTGTTGAGTTAACAAATGTCATGCTTATTGAGTCAAATGCACCTCTACATTTTAACTGCTTCTTATGTGTTAAATCGGATGCTTCATAAAAAGACAAAATTAACACCATTTGAGTTGTGGAAAGGTGACTAGTCAAATTTGAGATATCTAAGAGTTTGTGGTTGTTTAGCCTATGCAAGGCTAATGAATCCCAAAATAATTAAATTGAGTAAAAAAGTTACTACTTGTGCTTTTCTTGGGCATGCTTCAGATAGTACATCCTATAGATTTTTTAGTCTTGAATACTATTTTTTGGAACGGGGTTGTAAATGATGAAATGGTTCTAATAAAACTTGAAAGTTAGTTGGTTTACCACCGGATATTTTACAATTGGGTGCAAATGGGTCCTAAAAAATTTAAACTGGATGAATCTGTGTTGATAAATATAAGGCTAAGAATAGTTGCTTTTAAATAACTACAAGTCCTAGAATGTTTTGATAATTTTTCTCTGGTAACTAGAATTATATCCATTAGACTTCTAATTGCTATTACTATAATTTTTTATTTGCATATTCATCAAATAGATGTAAAAATGTCTTTTAAAAGGGGACCTAAATGAGAAGATTTATATGAAACAACCCGAAGCAGGTCAAGAAAGCAAAGTGTGTAGACCTACTAAATTCCTATTTGGCTTGAATTAGGTACCCATGCAATGACATTCAAAGTTTGAGTCCTATATAATTGAAAATGATTTTCAAACAAACGAGTATAATAAGCACATCGATCATAAGTCTTGAAATAACTCACATGTTATTGATAATTTGTTAATCATTGGCTCTAACATGCATGTTATTGGTGAAACTAAAAATATTCTTAGAAGTCATTTTGATATGAAAGATCCTGGTGAGGTAAATTTTATTAGATCCTGGTGAGATAAATTTTATTCTTGGAATAAAAATTACTATAACATGTGATGAAAATTTCCTTAACCAGACACATTATGTTGAAAAAAATTTAAAATATAATTTTATTGATTGCAAGCATATTTTAACTCCTTTTGATTCAAGTGTTCACTTATTTCTTGTTCAAAGTGAAAGTGATGCAATAAATCAAAATGAGTATGCTAGGTTAATTAGAAGTTTAAGGTATGTGACTGGTTGCACTCGGTCTGATAATTGCATATGAAGTTAGAGTACTTAGTACGTTTACAAGCAACTCAGGTGTCATGAAACATGCCTCGACCTAAAAGCATACATATATATGACAAGAGTTACACAAGAGTCTAGACTATGAGAAAAGGTGTCATGAAACATGCTATTCAGGTTTTTTCAAAACTCACAAGAACTCAAACACTCAAAGGAAAGGTGATTTACATAACTCGACCTAATTATGCTAGTACCAAAAAAATCAAGAAGATATTTACGATTCAAAACATACATTCTTCCTACATTTTCTTGTCCTAACTACTCTAAAATTTAAAATATTTTTGATTCAAGTGCTCGAAAAAGAATCGATTCTCCAAGAAAAATTTATGGAATTATGTAACGCCTCAAACCATGGCTTGAATGGAACACGACACTCAGTGCCTAACTGCATCTGACTGAATGAACCACATGGCTTACTGAATCAACATGAGCATCAAAAGCATACAATACAAATGATTTAAAATATGTAAAATTGTATACTAAAAATAGTATGAAAACATAATAGAGGAAATAGTCTGATAATCTAATCATAATAAGTCATAAAGTAAAACTGACATGACTGACATCACATGATAACTAGTCTAGTCTATGAAATCTCTAAGCAAGAGTCTGACTGCAAAACTCTTTACCAGGACAAGGCCCTAGCATACCTCTACTACATAATCTGAAATATAAAATAAATAGACCAACATCCCAAATGTAATGGGGCTCACCAAATAGTTGATACTGAAGTAATCCTAATGAGCATATCCGTCATCCTAAAACTCAATCCTTACACAGTGAAGTGCAGGTCCCGGGCAAAGGGACGTTGGTATATTTAAAAATTGTACAGTATGTAAAGTAACTGAAATAATAAGTAGACACATGATATAATAGGAATATGAAACTGAACATGAACATAAATATAATAACATGTGTAAAATCTATAAATTGTATATATATATATCTTTGTATTTGTAGAGAGAGCAATAGATAACTAACAACATAAAATCACCACATGGGTACGTAGAGTCTGGTACCTGACACGACCTGTAGAGCGCTCACATACTTTTCTGGGGTATAAGATATGAACATGAAATGAAAGGATCCAATTAGTAATATGAATGTATCATCCTCTGGGCAGAGTGACCCCTATCATACGGTGGCATGCGTAGTTTCAGGCTACAAGAGCCTTCTCGGTAATCTATGCAACTCCCAAAATATGTACTTAAAAATAATTGGCTTGTAAGCCCATGAGTTTCATGAAATAACGCGTAAAACACAATCTGTGATAATTTAACATGAACATACATATTTAATATATCTTATGAAAAAAATATGTATAATTTCATAGGTTAAGTAATAATGGTTCATGACTTGATAATTAAGAACTCATATAATTTAAAGCATACATTCATGAATTACGGATAGAGTAGGGTTACATAAGATAGAGTGGATCCAGGATTCATAAGGGCATAAACGTCAAAACTGAAAACGGTTAGTATACTTGTGACCACATCTGCTCGGGCCTTTGTATTTTGATGACTTTATAGTTCATACAAATGGTGTAGGCCACCGCCTATTTTACCGGACTTAGCTGGAACACGTCCTGATTGGGCTTGAGAATTACAAGGAACTGCTAAGTTTGTGGACTGAGTCATATTACCTTATGTACCCTGCCTCATTGATGGATAGTTCATTTGAAAATGACCCCGCTAACCACAACCATAACAGATATTCATGCCAAAGAGGCACTCCTCTAGGTGCCTCTTACCACACTTAGAACAAACTGGAATACTGAAAGAACTTTGGCCCATACTGGACTGCATTTGAGTTCCTGATTCTCTGAAGTTCTGCCTTTTATTATCATTCCTGAACTTTAGGGTTGGAGCACTGGCTGAAGATGTATCGGCTCATGATGACCTGTGTTTAAAAGAATTATCTATCTCCACCTCCCTCATGACTGAAATGACCTGAAGATTTAGATCTCTTGTTGAATTCCTTGTCTTTCTCCTTTTGCAATGCTTTCTCTTCCTTTATTTTGTTTTCATTACCTTGTACAAAAGCAATAAAATGAAGATAGTACTTCTGCCTTTCCGCTCGAGCTTCTCAAATTCTATGGCATTTGCCTCCCTTACCTCTATCGGTATGAAGTGTTCAAGTAAAGAATTAACAAACTCATCTGAAGTTGCTGGAGATGCATCTTCCCCTTGGGATTATTCCCATGTTTCACACCAGATATTATCAACATCATGATAAGCTCCCAAATCTGATGTCTCTAACTCAGTAGCATGCATAACATGAAATATATTCTGAAGTTCATCAATAAAATTTTATGGATCTTCCTTTTTACAAGACCCTATGAATACCGGAGGCTTCATGCATAATTGATCGGTGTATTTTATATACACTTTTTGTGACAGTTTTAGTTAATCTTTTATCCCTTTTTACACATATAAGTGTCGTATTAGGATAGTTTTCCTTTCTTTTGAGTCAAAGTGGTTAAAATGGCCAAATGGCGGAAAAGGAGCTAAAAGAGGGCAAAAGAGGAGATTCCAGAGCTAAAAACAGAGAAAGTGGCGAACGAGGCTGAAACCCAGACCAGCGCCGCGGCGCCCACTATCCAGAGAGGCTGCAGAAGACTCAGCGCCGCGGCGCCTAAACATCCGAAAAGCTACAGAAGTTACAGTACGCGCGCTACGCATGCCAGAGATCGGCCGCGCGCCAAATCACCCAAGGATTGCAATTTTCAGCCGCGCCTACGTCGCAGAGCCGCGCCGACGCGGAAAAATAAGGTTTTCAGACGGATTTTGGGCCAGGCCTGCAGGGAAAAGTTGAGGCGGTTAGGAGCTTATAAAAGGAGAACCCTAGGCAGTTTTTAAGGGTTCCCCTTCTTGCACAACACAAGGCTTTCTTGCTTGGAGATTGGAGACCATAGTTTAGTAAATTTCCTTTCCTTTTCTTGTTTTTATTTCAGTTTTATGAAGAACATGGAATTAGTTCTTGTCATGTCAATGGCTAGGAACTAATTCCTCTATAGGGCTTTCCATGTTGAATCTCTAGAAACTTATGTTATGATTTAATGCATGCTTATGGTTATTCTTCTTCTTGTTGAGATCTATCCAATAATTAAATTGAATGCTTCGTAGTTAATTGACAACTAATTATCACTATATGATTTCTAATCAGACTCCGAAAGGAGGGGATTGTGAATATGTTGTAAGTTGGGTAGACATTCTTGGATTGGGGATGAAAATACCTCAATTATTTATGTAGCGTTAACGAGAGGCTTAACAACCCTAATTTTACGCATTGTGCGTGACAGTTAACTAGGTTCTTAGTCTTAATCCTCCTATAGAGTCATCCTTATCAACGAAAGGTAGAAAGGAGTAATACTGGGGTTGAGTGTTTATATAACCCTAACGGGAGTATAAAACGATTTAGTGAACCTGCTTTCTCCAAAAGAAGAAGACCATAAGTTATTGCATTAATAAGTAACATAAGCGGATAGTGAGGAAACGTGGAAGCCCTATTCTCATCACAACTGAAGTAAACTCATTAGTTAAATTAGCCTTTATAATTCGTAGTTATAAACCACAAAATCAATATCAATTTACCAAATAGATACCAAAAGATAGATATTTGGTACTTGAACCCTAATCCTTGTGGACGATATTCGGTCTTGCTAAGACTATATTACTTGTCACGATA
This sequence comes from Przewalskia tangutica, assembly GCA_029844215.1. Taxonomy (NCBI): domain Eukaryota; kingdom Viridiplantae; phylum Streptophyta; class Magnoliopsida; order Solanales; family Solanaceae; genus Przewalskia; species Przewalskia tangutica. The sequence continues at coordinate 132,431,304 of CM056718.1, read as the reverse complement.
ACGTGCACTTGCGTTTAAGTGTGTGCATCTTTTCGCGCATCAAGTTTTTGACGCCGTTGCCGGGGATTAGACATAGTTCAATATCAATTTTATCTATTTTTAATTTCTAATTTGGTTTTATTTCTGTTTTTATTTTTATTTGTTTTTTCTGCTCCAAGAACAAGTTTCTAACTTGTTCTGCGAGCATCGTTTTATCACCTTTTGTTGTTTTCTTATTTTGCAGGTTAAATTATTAAAAAAAAATGAAAAATAAATAAATATATATATATATAATAAAATCATGACACATGGACTACTACTATCAGAGACAGTGGAGTCATCAACAGCAGCTTAACCCACAGATGTCAGAGGAAGATCGAAATGAGTTGCAGGCAAACATACTTATGTTCGTCAAGTGCCAGACTCAGTTTATGGCTGAGACAAGGGAGTCCCTCAGAAAGCTGGAAACGCAAATAAAAGAACTCGCGGTCATCTTGAACAGCGAAACGCAAGAAAAGCAATCTGCACCTGTGGGAGGTGGCAAGCAAATTGAGGAGCCTGAACCACACCCAACTATTGAGGAATCTGGCAAGATAGTTGGTGTAGAGAAGGAAAAGAGCGCGGAGATCCAATTATTCACCTTCTTGGATTCTGTGGAAATTCTTTTTCTTGTACCTATTGTAGAAGAAACACCACCAGCTGTCAATGTTGACCCCCAAACAGAAGGTCCATACCATCAAGGGCACCCCCTAGAGTTGAGAGGTGTTGGGAATCTCACCGATCCCTACATTAGAGAGAGCCTAAAAGACAAGCACGTCTTGTGTACTTGGGGGATAATCGTAAATTTGAGGCCCTTGTTTGAAGCAATTGTTGTAGTTGAAGTGAGACCTGCAACAATAACTCTGCGGATTGCAAGCAGTTCGCAGAAGGATCCAATGGGCACTCGGAAAGGTTAATTGCGTCCGCTAAAAGGCGTAAAAAACGGCGCTTTTTGGGAGGCAACCCAATGTTTTTAATTATGTTATTTTAATTTCTGTCTTTAGTTTATTTTATTTTGTCTTGAACAGTCTCACGGTCTTGGGTTCTTGTTTTGTGTTGTTGGATGACAGGTGGACTGAAAGCTAAAACCGAGGAAAAATGAGCAAAAACGCTGAAAAAAAGGAAAAGCCGTCGTCAGCGCCGCGGCGCCCCAATCAGGCAGCGCGCGAACTCAGAGGCCACAAGATAGCAGTGGCAGCGCGCTGACTATCGTGCCGCGCGCCGAACTTCAGAGAGCTATATTTCCGTGCAAATTCCAGAATTTTTCCTCCTAGACCTCCGTTATGACCGCTGTGTTGTGTCAGTAAGTTGTCTTGTTTTTTTCTTTTATTTTCTTTGAGTCTTGCACACATTGGGGACAATGTGTGATTTAAGTTTGGGGGGATGTTTTATTGTTTTTTATTTGTGTCTTGTTATAAGTATGTTAAGTTTTTCTTGTTGTTTTTTGTGTATTTTTGAGTCACAATTTTTTTTTTCTTTTGAGTCATAATTGCCTGTCAAAAGATCATGTATGCTGTAGTTACTAGAAACACCTAGTGAAGTAAGGTGAAATAATGTAATGGAATTAGAAGCAACTATCTAAACACCTAGGTTAGATATGCCAAAAACTCACATAATCTGTCTATTTGGAGTTTCTTGCTTGAATTGTGCATGCTAAATGACTTAAACCTATGTGTTATGATTGCTTGTTATTTGAGGCGAAATAGTTAGGATGTGCATGTTAGGGAGATGACTCATGCATTTCTTTGATAGCCAATTCTTACCATTCTTTTTTATTCCGGACTTTAAAAATATCTCTAGTCAGCCCCATTGAACCTAAACGTTGAAACTTCTTCTTTGACACCCTATATTCCCACAAATTGTGCCATAAGTAAAAATATGAAATAGTGGAATAAATTGTGTTAAAAAAGATACAAAAAGAGTGAATGAGCTTGTTGCACCCCAATTAAAAAGTAATAAGAAATAGGCAAAAGCCTAAGTTTGGGGGTGCTTGTCATTATTATATACTTCACTCTCCCAAAACAAAAGAGGGAAAAGATAGAATCAAAGTGAAGGAAAGAACAAAAAGAAAAGGGAAATACTGAAAAGCTAAAGATCTTATGGTACACAGAATGAGCCTAAATGCCTATTTTTACCTACCTAAGCCTACATTACAACCCTTAAAGTCCTGAAGATCTCTTTTATGCATATCCAGAATTAGTGGAGAATAGCAAGTAAGCATGTCATAGGATTTTTGAATTTTCATGCATGATTTAGTATATTGACTTCCATTAAGCATGATAAATATGAGTTTGCGAAATATCTAGCTTAAAGTGTTTAGGATGCTAAAATTTCATGTTATATGTTCCTGCATATTATTCTGCTAACCTTCATGTTTTTTTTTTTTTAGTTAACACTAATGCAGCAAAAGTGATCAATGTCAGTGAGTCTTTTATTTTCGTTTCTTGAGTCTTTTATTTCTTTCTTTCTATCTTTGCTCGAGGGCGAGCAAAGGTTAAGTTTGGGGGTATTTGATCGGTGTATTTTATATACACTTTTTGTGACAGTTTTAGTTAATCTTTTGTCCCTTTTTACACATATAAGTGTCGTATTAGGATAGTTTTCCTTTCTTTTGAGTCAAAGTGGTTAAAATGGCCAAATGGCGGAAAAGGAGCTAAAGAGGCAAAAAGGAGATTCGAGCTAAAGCAGAGAAAGTGGCGAACGTGGTGAAACCAGACCAGCCGCGCCACTATCCGAGAGGTCGCATACCCAGTACGCGGCTCATGTCGGCGCAGTGGGCGCGACGCCTAAACATCCGGAGGCTACGAGCAGTACGCAGCGCCACAGCAGCAGAGACTGGCCGCGCGCCAAATCACCCGGGATTGCAGAATTCGGCGCGCGCCATGGCAGAGCTGCGCGCCGACGCGGAAAAATAAGGTTTTGAGACGGATTTTGGGCGAACTGCGAGGAAAAGTTGAGGCGTTAGGAGCCTATAAAAGGAGAACCCTAGGCGGTTTTAAGGGTTCCCCTTCTTGCACAACACAAGGCTTTCTTGCTTGGAGATTGGAGACCATAGTTTAGTAAATTTCCTTTCCTTTTCTTGTTTTATTTCAGTTTTATGAAGAACATGGAATTAGTTCTTTTCATGTCAATGGCTAGGAACTAATTCCTCTATAGGGCTTTCCATGTTGAATCTCTAGAAACTTATGTTATGATTTAATGCATGCTTATGGTTATTCTTCTTCTTGTTGAGATCTATCCAATAATTAAATTGAATGCTTGGTAGTTAATTGACAACTAATTATCACTATATGATTTCTAATCAGACTCCGAAAGGAGGGGATTGTGAATATGCTGTAAGTTGGGTAGACATTCTTGGATTGGGGATGAAAATACCTCAATTATTTATGTAGCGTTAACGAGAGGCTTAACAACCCTAATTTTACGCATTGTGCGTGACAGTTAACTAGGTTCTTAGTCTTAATCCTCCTATAGTCATCCTTATCACGAAAGGTAGAAAGGAGTATCTTTGGGTTGAGTGTTTATATAACCCTAACGGGAGTATAAAACGATTTAGTGAACCTGCTTTCTCCAAAAGAAGAAGACCATAAGTTATTGCATTAATAAGTAACATAAGCGGATAGTGAGGAAACGTGGAAGCCCTATTCTCATCACAACTGAAGTAAACTCATTAGTTAAATTAGCCTTTATAATTCGTAGTTATAAACCACAAAATCAAATATCAATTTACCAAATAGATACCAAAAGATAGATATTTGGTACTTGAACCCTAATCCTTGTGGACGATATTCGGTCTTGCTAAGACTATATTACTTGTCACGATAACGTGCACTTGCGTTTAAGTGTGTGCATCTTTTCGCGCATCAATAATAATTCTCGAGTCCTGAAACTAGATGACTCCCACTAGTTCCTGTAATTGGAGTCATTCCCAGACATTGGGATTGAGCGGCCACAAGTTGGGTGAGCAACTGAATAGCTCCCCTAACATCTGAATCAGTGGAACTGGGCCGCGACGGAACTGGAATATGAACTTTTCAAGCCTTGTGGTATCGGGTAGGGCGTTGTACCCAAATTGGCTCCTTGAGCCTGAGCTTCTTCCTCACGAGCAGCATTAGCAACAACCCTCTTACTTGTAGCTGATTTCCTTTTTTCAGGCATTTTCTAAATTATGTAATATGCACAAGTTAAAAGGATGTTCTGAAGGTATAGTTCTAACTGTATGATCTAGAGTATGAAAGAAGTGAGACAATCCTAGATATCTAGGTGGTCAATTATTTACATGTGTGGAGCCCACACACATATAAAAATGACCCTACTAGACACGATTTCATAGATTCCCTAAGACACTTGAATCTAACATAACATGATAAATAGTCTAGTCTATGAAACCTCTAAACAAGAGGCTGACTACAAAACGGTTTACCAGGACAAGGTCTTGGCATACCTCTACTGCATAATCTGATATATAAAATAAATAGACCAACATCTCGAATGAGATGGGGATCACCAAGTAGCTAATACTGAAGAAATCCTAACGAGCAGATCCCTCGTCCTGAAACTGAATACCTACACCGTGAAATGCAGGCCCCGGGTAAAGACACGTATATTTTAATTGTATTGTATGTAAAGCAACTGAAATAATAAGCAGACACATGATATAATAGAGACATGAAATTGAAACTGACACTGAACATGAATATGAAGATGGGTATAATAACATGTGTAAAATCTATAAATTGTATATGTGTATATCTTTGTATTTGTGGGGAGAGCAAAGTATAACTGATAATATAAAATCACCACGTGGGTACGTGGAGTCTGGTACCTGGCCTGACCAACAGAGCGCTCTCATACCTTGTCGGGGTATGAGACATGAACATGAAATAAAATGATCCAATCAATAATATGAATGTATCGTCATATGGGCGGAGTGACCTCTATTCTACATAGGCATATGTAGTTTTAGGCTACAAGAGTATTCTCGGTAATCTATGTAACTCCCAAAACATGTACTTGAGAATGGTTGACTTGTAAGCAAATGAATCTCATTAAATAACTTGTAAAACATAATCTGTGATAATTTAACATGAAGATAAATACATAATATATCTTGTGAGAAAAACATGTATAATTTCATAGGTTAAGTAATAATGGTTCATGACTTGATAATTAAGAACTCATGAAATTTAAAGCATACGTTAATAGATTATGGACAGGTTTATGACAATCATAATGACCAGTCATGAATTCAATTAACAAATTGTAATAAAGACATGACATGATATCACATGTAATTAGGGTTATCATGATAATAGAATAAAATCATAAATTGTGAAATTTCATGGTTTTATGGAATAATGTGGCATGAAAAAGAACATAGATATTCCTACACGTGGATAGAAGCTCTACATACCTTAATTCCTCCGATACTTGTATTAAAGGTCTGAACTTGGAAGAAGGAATCTGAAACTTGCACCTTAATTCCTTGAGTTGGGTTTTCTTGAAAACCCTAGGTTAAGAACAATGAATTTCTACTTAGAATTCATGCATATGTGTTAGAATTCACTTGGAATAGGCTTACCTTGGTGTATGAGATTGATGGGGGAGAGAATAGAGTGAAAACTAATTTTTCAAAACTACGTCTCATATTTATATTGTTCCAGTTGAAAGGGTTTTACAACCAAATTTGACGGACCGTCAAATTTTCTACGGTCCTGGTCTGGACCGTATAATAATGTACGGTCTGTATAATTGGATCGTCACCCAAAATGCAACTTTCCATTGACCTTTAAAACTTGAGAGGCTGAGACGGTAAAAAGGACGGACCATATAATCTCGTACGATCCGTAAAACTTATAGGTACGAGATGTTACAAATTATTAACTACCAAAATAACTAAAGTAACTACTAAAGCTAAAAGAACATTTTTTATGTTTTCTCTACTTTTCAAGTAAGAAAATTACTGTTAAATCTAAATTTTCATAGTTATCTAATTTAGGTGAAACCATTGGTATTCACCTCAAGTTAATCCAACAATGATGTTTACACTTTCAAATGTCCGTTTTCGTCATAATGAACTCATAACAACTTCATTTCAATCGTTCTAACATTTGTCCCATCTAGCTCATATTCTTCCAATTTGACTTAATGATTAATTAGAGTGTACTGTCGTTGTTCACTTCTTATTAGCTAAAAATCGACTCAATAGATTCATGCGTTCATCAATTTAATCTTTAAGAACACTATTCATCTTATTTTATTTTTTCTCAAACCACTATTCATTATATATACTCTTAGCAACTCTAAAGCTAAGAGTGTTAACTAATCATAATAAACACAAATGGTTGATAAATGTTAATCTTAGTTGACATGAAATAACCCTTGTTCTAATCTCACTCTAAAGCTAGCCTTCAAGAGCTTTAAAGAAAGAAAAATGGCAATGTATTAGACAAAAGGGGCGCGTTTCAGTTGCCATGGGGGCTAACTCCAGTTCCCTTTTGTTTTTTCAGACGACGATGGAATCGCGGTGCTAATAACCTGCCGCCATTCTTTAGTAAAAGTAATATAGAGCTTTGATTGACAACACTTTGATGTGTTGGAAACTAGACTCAAAGACTTTAATTTAATATCTTATTCAGAGTCTTAACGCATTACATATTATGAGTTATGCTTGTTTAAAGTTAGGTCTTTTGTTTGCTCATCTGAATCTTTAGATCCTCGCAAAGTTTCCAAATAGTCTTGGCCTCAAGGCTCAAATTAGACTAAATCACTCCCAAAATACCTTATACACTTAGTATCATATCAATGATATCATCTATATCCAGAGACATCATTGGTATGCATATTAATATTACTTGGAATACTCTTAAAACTTGGTTACAAACATCAAATTCTCTAATTTCAAGTTTGAGGCGCAAAACATTTATTCAAAAATGTGAGCCAATGAAAGTCAAGTGTGACAACTCTTTTGCCAAATAAAGTACGCCCTCCTTTCCACTTTGTTTAGCATGATTTTCGAGTACAATAGCCAAAGTACTTAATTCTCGATGTAAATTCGGAAAAAGAGTTTTGTGTAATGATTTCAATCAATAATACTAAGGCTTAATTCGTAGGAAACCCTTTCAGTATCTTCTACTTTTTTCGATATATACGTATTCAATATACATACCAATGCTTCTGTATACCATTTGATCTACTCACAGTCTTAATAAAATGGGTATAAAGTAGAATAGGATAAAAGATAATAGAACTCCATAAGTTCACAGTTCAACAAAATTGCCATAAGAATCATCATACTATGTTATATATATCCAGCTCTTAAACCCACATATAAACCAAATTATATATTTAGACATAGGTTGTAATGAATTACACTTACGACTAGAAACGGGGTGAGGCTAACAAAACAACACTTACCAACAGTAAGTCAATAACAAATAAATCAAATAATAATTCTACTCTTAACAACAAGAAAAGAAAAAGAAAAAAACTAGAGTCACCAAATGAGTAAGAGGTTATCGACCCATATGCTGTTTTTGTTCGGTTACATACTATTTTTTACCATAGCAAAATTCCACAAAGCTACACTCGTCTTCAGGTGCAATAGCATCCTCAAGTCAGGAATTTTTCATGCAGCTATATGAATGCACCATGTCTGGAAAGAAAGCCTTGGCATCTGTCACCAACCAGTTTTCGCTCGCTTCATCCCACTTGAGCTAAAAGGAGATAAACTGCCCCTCAGCTGAGGACTCTCTTCTCTGAAATTGTTATTCAGCAAAGCAAGTTCCCTAAGCTGTTGCCTTTTATATATGTCTTGTGATTCATCCTAATATTCCAGGAAAATGAACACCAAATCAGCTAAGTTGATTCTTAAAAATACTAAGAAAATCAGTTGGCTTCCCATGCCTCAAACGTTTTGTTTTTTCAGGATTACGCAATCTATGAGCCTTTGTTTTCATGTTTGTTCATCATAGATTGATGACTAGGTAAAGAAATCATTGAGACCATCAGATAACGGGAAACAGAAGTTACATCAGACCCTTCTTTGAGTTTGCTAGTTGAGAGATTAATCAGACAACAAAGTACATAGCCACACAGTGTATCTGCTTCTGAAAGGAAAACTATATTTAACAATTCTAGAGCTACTATAGCCAGCAGGCTATCCACAAAGTTTATTCCCAACCCTGTTGGTTTCTACTGCAATCAAATAAAGACCAAGGACAGAACGATACATGATAATGAGGCTATCTTCAAGCTGTATACATTGAACTCAGGGAGATACTTACCACAGGTTTTAGTAATTCTTCAATAATTTCCCTTGCTTGTTTCAATTGTGTATCAACAATGTTGATGGGTAATTCTGCATCAAGTAAAACATGCAACGGCTCATTGAGGTGCTCGTAACCTGGTCGTCCCCTTAGACTCTCCTCCTTCAATTATACAAGACATTAAATTAAGGTATGCAGTATGGATCATAGAGAAAATAGAAAGTTTTCCATTAACACATTGGAACATAGAGCAGTAAAATGTGCAGAAAGTATAGAAGAACTTTACCTTGTCAGGGTCTTTAATTGAACCTTTTCCTCTTATAAATACACGACATCCAGTGGAAACTTCCACCCGTTTCAGAGAATTGCCCCTAGGTCCCAAAAGCCGTCCAACAAAGTTGAACTGCATCCCACAAAGTATTGTGATTTAGTGCAATCATTATATGAATGTGTGCGTGTATACACAAATTTATCCTTGTGCTCCCTCCTATCTTACATGAGCTAATATTCTGACTAATCACAAAACTATCTGTAAATGACCTCCAAAGACTTGAATTTGATATGCTTATTAATCGATTATAACGATATCTACTGCCTAAATCACTTTATGCACCCACAATGCAACTATCACTAGAAGGTAACTGACTTGTTGGTGAAGAAGTACATGACGGCAGCATAAAATACTATCAACAAATTTCCAAGTCAGCTTACATTTGGATATCTTTCCACGGGTATATCTAACCGCAAAACCCTCTTCACAACAAATGAACTTGGACTTCCTGGTGTTGCTTGCCAGTCAATGGGCATTCCCTGTGGTCCACCTAGCCTTTGCTGCAAAACAAATTGCACAGTAATGAAAACGCGTATAGCAAAAATAGAAAAGCAGGGAAAAATCTGGAGAGGGGCGTGGATGGGCTAACAGTAAACTGCTGATCACCCATTATGCCACATTGCCAATGTCTCCCTGGAAATGGCTTGACAGCACGGAGTAATAAAAAATGAACTTGAAGGTTAGTCACTAAATTTTCCAGTGGAATTTTGTAATTCCTTATATTGAAACTCCCCAACCAGCTGACTAATGAGGTGTAATTGCAATTATTTTATGATATTGAGACTTACGAATTTTCGAAGCGGTTGAGGAGGTTAAGAGCGTAGTTCGCAGGATGCGCATGGGATGAGGACCAGACCTAATGAGATCCCAGTTGAATTTTGGAAGAGCGCAGGCAGGGCAGGTTTGGAGTGGCTGACTGAGTTGTTCAACGTCATTTTTAAGACGGCGAGAATGCCCGAAGAATGGAGGTGAAGTACAATGATACATTTGTACAAGAACAAAGGTGATATCCATAGTTGCAACTATAGGGGTATCAAGCTGCTAAGTCACACCATGAAAGTTTGGTAAATGATCGTGGAGATGAGGGTGAGAAGAGGCGTGTCTATTTTCGAGAATCATTTTGGATTCATGCCGGGGCGTTCGACCACAGAAGTCAATCATCTTATTAAGAGATTGGTGGAGCAGTATAGGAAGAGGAAGAGAGACTTACATATGATTTTCATCAACCTCGAGAAGGCGTACGACAAAGTTCCTAGGGAGGTTCTATAGAGATGTTTGGAGGTTAGAGGTATACTTGTGGCGTACACTAGAACGATCAAGGATATGTATGATGGAGCCAAGACCAGGGTACGGACAGTAGGAGACTCAGAGCACTTTTCAGTGATAATGGGGCTACACCAGGGATCATCTCTTAGCCCATTCTTATTTGCCTTGATGATGGATGAACTGACCCGACAAATCCAAGAGGAGGTGTCATGGTGTATGTTATTCGCAAACGACATAGTCCTGATTGATAGAATCCCAGCAGAGTGAGCTTAAGGTTTAGAGACAGACTCTGGAATCTAAAGGGTTCAGGCTGAGTAGACAGAATACTTGGAGTGCAAGTTCAGTAAGGGAGTGATCCTGAGACAGGCGTGGGGGTAGTGCTCTTATCGGTCCGGACCGGGTATCCACTTACCGGAACCGGTCCGATAAGCTTACCGGTCCGGACCGATAAGGTTTCGGTCCTGGAACGAGATCCGGTCCCGGATCGAAACCTTATCGGTCCGGTTCTCGGTCCGGACCGTAGAATTTTAAGTCGGGCGATTTTATTTTTTTTTAAATTGAATTTCCAATACTGAAATTGACATTCTCGGACACATTAACACGAAATTTTTACGTTGAAATATATTGTATAGCGCGAGATATTTAGATTTGAAAATTGACAATTGATAACAATTTGGGGTAAAAGTGAAATTGATTGGCAAGACGGATGTTTTTTGAGAAATTGGTTGCTCCAAACTGCTTTAGCTGTTTGTCCAGCCCTATCTCGAAAAAATACGCGAAATCATAAAAATATTAGGTCAAACGGACATCCGAGCGCAAAGTTATGACCATTTAAAGTTTCATTAATTTACAACTAATTAGAGCTGGCAGGAAGGGGCGGGTGGAGTGTGTGTGGGGTTGGGGATGTTCTGGGTTACGATCAGGCTCCTTATCGGTCGGGTATTTTTTGGTACTCGTATCACGGGCCAGATTAAGGTTTCGGTCCGAAATATCGGTCGGGTTCTGGTCGATTCTCAGGTAATTACCGGGAGTATCCGGACCGCTAACAGCCCTACGTGGGGTAGGGCTTGGTACTCAGGTCATTCCAAAGAAAGGAAGCTTCAAGTACCTCGAATTTATTATCCAAGGAGATGGAGAGATTGATGACGATGTCACACATCGTATTGGGGCAGGGTGGATGAAATGGAGGCTCGCATCTGGAGTCTTATGCGATAAAAAGATGCCACCACAACTTAAAGGCAAGTTCTATAGGGTGGTGGTTAGACCGACTATGTTGTATGGGGCGAAGTGTTGGTCAGTAAAAGCTTCGCAGATCCAAAAGATGAAAGTTACGGAGATGAGGATGCTGAGATGGATGTGTGGGCATAAGGAGGGATAGAATTAGAAATTATGATATCCACGACAGAGTGGGAGTAGCCTCGGTGGAGGATAAGATGAGGAAAGCGAGGTTGAGATGGTTCAGGTACATGCAGAGAAGACTCAGTGCGGAGGTGTGAGAGGTTGGCTATGGACGGGTACATGATGGGTAGAGGTAGGCCGAGGAAGTATTGAGCAGAGGTGATTAGACGGGATATGACGCATGTGCAACTTACTGAGGACATGACCTTAGATAAGGGGTTGTGGAAGACACGAATTAGGGTAGAAGGGTAGTAGGTAGTCGAGCGTAGTCGTACTTACGCTTGCAAACAGGTAGTTGTAGTGTTATTATTGTAAGCCCGCGTAGCCTATCATACTAATAGGCGCAATATTGTTTTAGTGTGCTTTGTTTAACTTATTTACATGATCCAGTTACTGCTTACTTTTTAAGAATGCGCTATCATGACTTATTCACTTTTGATACCAGCATTTTCATACTGCATTAATTTTTTTTTTGACCGGGTCAGACCGTTTCTCTTGCTTTGCTTTTGCTTTTTCTTTGCTGTGCGTATGCTTTGTCTTAGGCTGAGGGTCTCTCGGAAACAGCCGCTCTACCTATCAAGGTAGAGGTAAGATCTGCGTACACTCTACCCTCCCCAGACCCCACATTGTGGGATTTCACTGGGTATGTTGTTGTTGTTCGTTGTATTGAGACTTACGAACCAAATCCCAAAAACACGGTATGGCAAAGAAAGGATTCACCAATAGGAAAAAAAGAAAGATTAACCAAGCCCTTTCAGCACCTTTAGTGTCCTTTGTTATGTCAATGAAACAGAGAAAACAGACATAACGAAGTACCTATAAAAAAACAAAGATATAACGAAGTATTGGATTCTGTAGAGGAAGAACAGCTCTTTGACCAGCCAAAAAAAAAGAAACAGGATGAGCTGAAAGCACAATGCTATGACAAATAAATAGTTGAACATGTCCAAGTAAAGTCTTTAGTGGATTTATGCTTTTACTACTACCAAATAAAGCTTCATGAATCAACAATTTACAAAGGACAAACAACCTATATAGAAAAGTAAAGCTTCAGCAGCCCATTCAATGCATCAAACGCTCCTTTACATGTCAGAAAGACTATGGAAACACATGCTGTAGTGTTTCAAATACCCTTTACTTAAATGAATCATTCCTTTGAATGAATTTGAACGGTAACGGAGCAGATATATTTCAATCCTAAGCATGTCAAACAAAAAGAACTGGCTCATTCCTCGGCATAGGTATTGATTTATGTTCAAAGCAAGACTGAAGAATATTCCAAATGTCAAACCTCACTATACTATCTATCGATATGAGCTAGCTGATAATTCGCAAAATGCAGCAATGACACAGCAGTTTGCAACTTTAGAAATCCGAAGGAGGTCATTTGAAAGAATACTTTATTTTCTTGAAGTATAATGTGTTAGCATCCCTAAACAAGAAAGAGATGATGAAATGTTGTATTAGAACCCCTAAGTAAAGCACAAAGAAAACTGTTAGTTTAAACTCCATCTTCTCTCTTCACTTCACAGATTCTTTTTTCTTTCGACAATTTTCTTCACTTCAGAAATGTGAGGTAAAACTGCGTACAATAGACCCTTGTGGTCCGGCCCTTCCCCGGACCATGTGCATAGCGGGAGCTTAGTGCACCGGGTCCCTTTCTTTTTAATTTTCTTCACTTCACTGTTTTTCCAACCCCATTGCAAAAATCAAAGTGCTGATTGTTAGCTGAGAAGATAAACTTTCTGAACCACAAGCCAGAAAGCTCACAGTAGTCAACATCAATATCTCACAAACATTTAACCTTTTAATTGTTTTGATACCACATAGAGCCACACAGACAGACAAAGTATATGTCAGTATAGAGATTGTACTGATTTTATATTTTCACAAGTAAAGCAGTATATAGATAGACACACAAATAGTCATAATATGGATATGTCCTAGCAGAATTTGTGTTATAAACCTGAAGGCAATGTCTTAATCCAATCAGTTTCAGACCACACTTTATATTGCATAAAAAGGGAAGCCCGGTGCACTAAGCTCCCGCTATGCGCGGGGTCCAGGGAAGGGCTGTACCACAGGGGTCTATTGTATGCAGTCTTACCTTACACTTTATATTGCATCACAAGAATAAATGTATCAGTGTATCCAAAATATGTGTTCTAACTATTCTCAACACATTACTGATTCAATAGATATATTCAGTTTTTCAAACTTTTGTTTTTTGTCCAAACCTTGAGTGTTTTGAAGATCGACAAAATGAATGAACCAGGTCCATTGGACATGTTCCATCTCAGAGTCCAGATGTGCAGGACTCTTGGAATAAAGTGATTTCAAGATACGGACTTGGCGGACATAATCTAGGAGTCTATGCAAGAACTATCTCAGATAAAATTGGGACTCTCATGAGGCACATCAAGCCGTGTGGTAACAAAAATTTGCTTCCATCTCAAACACGATCTCTTCTCATGGGCCTTATCAAGTGTTTGTGACCTACTCCATTTGCTACATATGCTTCTATATATTTGCGTCTTTTACAGAAGGAGGAGAGGTAAAGGTAGGCCAAAGAAGAACTGGGGGAGGTGATCAAACAGAACATGATGCATCTTCAACTTACTGAGGGCATGACCCTAGATAAGAAGGTTTGGAGGTCGAGGATTAGTGTAGACGGGTAGTAGGTAGTCGTATGTTGTATTACTTTTACGAGGGTGAGGCATGGAGCTAGTCTTCTCTTCTCATCTTATCCTTATTTAGTAGTCTTACCTAGTATCTTATTCTTCAATTTTATTACTACCTGTTACTTCGAATGCTTTGTTTATCTTGCTATTTTGTTGTCGTTATTTTCCTTTCTATCCTGCTTTGATTACATTTCTTTTGAACTGAGGGTCTATCGGAAACAATCTCTCCACCCACAAAGGTAGGGTTAAGGTCTGTGTACATCCTACCCTCCCCAAACTCCACTTGTGGGATCACAGGTATGTTCTTGTATCATAGTAGTTAGTATATCCCTTCTGTATCTTATAAACTACAGTATGTGAGATCCTTATTAAAAAAAATTGAACTTCCTTAACAAGAAAAACTACAGTATGTGAGTTGAAATCACTTATAAAGAGCAAACCTCATTTTAAGCTGTTTAGTTACTTATTTTATGGGGCAAAACTTTACAACAAAGAAGTCAAGTCATCCATGAGATGCAAAAGTGTACAAACCAGACAGATTTCTAAAATTTATTACTATTATGCAACAACAGAACCCAAAACGCCGCAGTTTGTGATTGGTGGTTACTTTCCCCATAAAAGCATAGCTTTCTGTTTGCAACATCATATAGATTGAAGTAGATCCCATTATTTCACTTTTGAGTTCTCCAAGAATATCATCATGTTAGGACTTTGAACATTCTTAATGCAACAAAAAAGAAACAGAAGAATTTGTGACTTACTGAACCAAAAGTACAGGCAATGTCCTATGTATAGAAACAGGTCAAGACTATACTAGAAGAATACTTGCTGCAAAGGAATCACGTAAACAACAAAACACAAGACCTTAATAAGCTACATGCATATAGAGAAATTAATCCAAGGAAACAGCCTCAGTTAATGGAATTTATGTTTTGCATTTGTTACCACAAAAAAATTATTTTCCCGCAGAGTATTGATCGGTGTATTTATATACACTTTTTGAGTCATTTTTAGTTAGTATTTTACTCATTTCATTTATGTTTAGTACAGTATTAGGGTCGTTTTCCTTTCTTTTGTGTCACAGCAGTCAAAAATGGAGAAATGACGAAAAGGAGATGAAATGAGCATAAAAGAGATGGAATTGCACACTAAAAGGGCCAAGAAATAAAGTCTAAAAGTTCTGGAAATTAGAGAGGAGATCAGACGAAGTCCGGACGACAAAAGGACGTAAACGGAATCGCAGAAAACGCGTCACCAGCGCCAGTGCTGAAAGCCGCGGCGCCCAATATCGGAAGTCCGAAAGTTCTTGATCTTGGTAGCCGCGCCTGATTCTGGCGCCGACGCGGGAATTATGAAGTGTTGGGCCGAATTTGACTTGTTTTCAGAATCCTAAAGGGATAACTTTTCCTTCCTAAAGGGATAACTTTTCCTACCTTAAAACCCTTACCTAAAAGGATTCTGATAACTTTTCCTACCTACAAAATCCCTAACCCTTCACCAAAAGGATTCTTTGGCTATAAATACTCTACATCATTAGAAGAATTATTCATTCTCCACTCCACCATTCACCATTCTACATCCATCCTTCCACCAATCCATCTTGTAAATATTCCACAACACAACCCTTGGATGCTTGGCTTGGAGACTCATTCTTAAGTATTTTCTTTTCTTTTTCTTTTCTTTATTTCAGTTTTTGCATGATAAACTTTGAATTAGTTCTTGTCATATTTATGGCTAAGAACTAATTCTCTTATAGGGTTTTCCATGTTAATTCTCTAGAAACTTATGTTATGAATTAATGCATGTTTATGGGTATTATTCTTCTTTGAGAGATCTATCCAATAATTGCGTTGAATGCTTGGTAATTAATTGACAACTAATTATCCTTATATGATTTCTAATCAGACTCCGAAAGGAGGGGATTGTGAATAAGCTGTAAGTTGGGTAGACATTCTTGGATTGGGGATGAAAATACCTCAATTATTTATGTAGCGTTAATGAGAGGCTTAAAAACCCTAATTTTGCGCATGGTGCGTGACGGTTAACTAGGTTTTTGTTCTTAATCCTCCTATAGAGTTATCCTTATCACCGAAAGGTAGGTAAGGTGCGATCTTTGAGGTTGAGTGTTTATATAACCCTAACGGGAGTATAAAACGATTTCGTAAACCTGCTTTCTCCGAAAGAAGAAGATCATAGTTCGTTGCATTAATAAATAACATAAGCAGATAGTTGAAGAGACATGGAAGCCCTATTCCCATCACAACTGAAATAAACCTATAGTTAAATTAGCTTTTATAATTACTAGTTATAAACCACAAACTCAAATATCAATTTACCAAATAGATACCAAAAGATAGATATTTGGTACTTGAACCCTAATCTTTGTGGACGATATTCGGTCTTATCAAGACTATACTACTTGTCACGATAACGTGCACTTGCGTTTAAGTGTGTGCATCTTTTCGCGCATCTAAGTATTCAGCTAGCAAGGTTTGGACTAGTCCCTCTTCCAGAAAAGTTGTCATGAAAGTCGGTGCTTGATGCAGAATCGCTGGGAAATAGCTGATTTTCCACAGATTATTACAGTATATTGCATTATTTGTAAAAAAAAATTATGCTTTTCCTTATGTAGGTTAACCTGTGTTCTCAATATTACTTTGAGCACTTTATAAGTCTCTAGCATTGTTTAAAATAGAAATAGATGACTCAATCGTTGTTTCTTTAATTCCAAAATGTGGTCAGCTTGACTCGCCGAAACAGTAGAATATGATAGGACCAAGGAAGGAGCACGATTTCACAACTAGACTTATTGGGCTATGCTGAGGATCTGGTTCGGTTGAAAGATGTAAAGAAAAAACTCTGCACAGTGTTCTTTAGGTGTAAAAACAAGTCCTCATAATCTTAATCGACATGACCAAAGGCGATGAATTCATAAGAGAGTAAGAGAACATTCTTGCTGCTGGGATATTTCTTCGGACTTTAAAGTTTAATTTGTCCCTTTTCTGTTTATGATGATATGATTAAACTCACTAAAAAGTTTAAGGTGCCACGCCGAAACTCATTAAAGGAAACCTAAGAGAGGAAGCAAGACATGTCACTTTACTGTACTGTTTCCTTACACCATAGTCTTTGAATTTTAGCAAAGGAACCATTAGCTTTCTTTAAAGCATAGAACATAGAGAGAACTTTATAAGAAGAAATATGGAAAGTTTAACATATTATGGTTTAAGGAGGATATATTGACTATATTACAAATATGCTCACCTCTTGACGGGTGTTCCATCCATTCCCAGTCCAGCCACCTATGGGTTTTCCTCCAATATCTTGCATCATGTCAAAGGAAGCCATATGACTAGGGCTTCCACGGTGTAGTCTGTCATAGTCACTAAGTCCTTGATTGGGGATCATTCCAGAAACTCTTAATATTTCTGTAAACATGATGGAAACTAAAGTTTATCAAGTGCACATTTGCAGAATACACAAAGCAAGTAAGTCAAAGTTTAATAAACTCAATTACATTCACCTAACTTATACATCTATATGGACAATCACAAGTTGAATTTACGTCAAACAAGTTGCCATATAACTTATAAGCACATTATTTTCTACTAACGAGTATAGAAGAAAAACTAAGTTCAGCTCACTCAGTCGTCCATCTCTTATGGAAACTAGATTCCGCTGTTTATATACACGCTTATCAGATGAAACAGTGGGTTTCCTTTTTCCTTCTAATGTGGGCTACTCCTATAACGATTTTGTTTAAAGAAAGAATTTTTATTCCTGAAAACATAAGTCTAGAAACTCCAACCAGTTAACGTCCAGTTAAAGAACCACACATTTTATTTGTTGAATGTTCTAAAATCTACTATAATCATATTTATCTCTCTCTCTCTCTCTCTTTATCATAATATCTTCTTTACCTACTCTTTCAACTATAAAAGCATACCACTCCAACTCACTTGATATGATAAAATAGGCATTAAATCTATATTCTCCATATGAATGTTTCCAGTGGTCATATATACTTGAAAGAGGTGTGCTGCACCTGCACATGTCCATAAGACCTATCCTCACTACATGAATGCACTATCATCTAAACAACGATGATAAAGCTAATTGACCTTTAACTACTAAGAAAATTGAAGTAACGTCGGAATAGACTTAGTTATGAAAACAACATCAGATAAAATATCTAGCAGATGATAGAATTAACTGACTTTAACCAATGAATCAAAAGCAGTAACAGTCTTAACAATTTAAATTGAAATTCAGAACTTTGTACCAAAAAAAATCACGAGGCAGAACAAAAGAAAACCTTATCAGCAAGATTAAAGAAAAACAAACCTTGATTCAAGAGTCGGCTACATATTGGAAGAACTTGAGTAAAGGGTCCAAGCTTCTGCCTTTCTGCTAACAGCTCTGTCAAGTACTGACTACAAGAAATTAAAAACACCCAAAAAGATATAACATACTAAAGAATCAAGCTTTTATTGATTTTTCAGTATCAAGAATTGGACAATACCTTTCAACATCTACGTTGGCCCTTATATGAGGAGAAACAGCTCTTGCAGGTGAAAAATTCAAGTTCTGATTGTACAAATTAGACATGACCTTCAATTCAAGGAGAAGAAAATGTTTTTTTTTGTTAAAAAGCTAGACAGGAAAGCAGAATGGCCTGTATAGTGAAACCCTGGAGAACAGGGAAGGAAATAAATAAAACTAAGAGTGTCATTGAGTTGGAAACTTAAATATGTGTGGGGTAGGAATAAGAAGACGTTTTTGTTTTGGTATGGGTAAGAGCAGACTGTAAATAATTCTTTCTTCTTGCTTGTTTTCACTCTCAGTGTAAAGGAAAGAGTTATAAGTTGGTTGCTGGAATTGATGTCCGTATGTTGTTCACAGGAACCTCGTCAGCAGCACTTGTCGTTTCATACATAGTAATAAAACATATATTGTGCACGCGCCACTCGGTAAAGCGTGTTCACTCTTCAGTCAACCAATTTATCCGCATAAATAAACATTAATGCCTATAAAATATTTATAAAAAATGGAGTTACGCTAGGGGAAGGAAACAATTGATAGTCCTAGTAATCCTAATTCAATAGATTATCAGTGAATTTGCCCCCACTTCGCGCGGTCATAAAAACACCAATAAAAGTTTTGCCTTTTATATAAAAATAAGTAGAAACGAAAATAAAATATGAACAAGCAGAGGAATGAATCGACCACTTTAATAACAAGTTATTAAGTATAAGAAATATTAGAAGAAATCGCTTTAGGCTTATTGTATCAGTAAATATTGATGCTACGTGGGGTGAATCAATTATTTAATTGGGTTTTATTGCATGTGCATGGGTAACTCTAGTAAATAAATATTTAAAATGTGAGTATTTTTTTAATTCAATTAATTAGTAAAATGCGTAGAGAAATGAAGGAAAAAAATTCAATAATGACAAAAAGAAAAATGCAATGTTGATCATAAAGATGTGTCACAACGTTGTAACTGTTACATCCCACATTTTTGATATATTTAAGTGTGTCGTAAGTACCTAACGTAAGTTCGAAGATGTTAAGATACCTCTATAAGGTTAAGGAAAATTTTAAACAAGTGTTAAATAAGTCTCGTAAGAATTCGGGGCTAAACGAATCGAAAAAATTGAGTTTGTTGAAACTCGGGGAAAGGTAGGCAGAATTCTGGACAGGATTTTGACCCAACTTTAGGGGTTATATCTTCTAGTGTGTAAGGACTTATGGGCTGAATAACCCATCTAAATTCAAGATCAGCAACTCTATCAACGACAAGCGGTTAAATCTGAGCTCATGCGAAATGTTATATGCGTTTAAAAAATCTCGCAGAAGCTCGTTGGGACCACTTAGGCGGTGAAATTTTCTATTTAAGTTCTAAAGCGGTGAAAATCATTTATTCATTTCATTTTTTACCAGAATTGAACCCTAAGCTCTATAAACACTCCCAAGATAGTTCTCTGTCATTCAAGTGAAGTTCTCTAAGGTTTTGAAGTAATTTTTCCATTAAAAGTTCTTGTGATGCTAATTTCAGCTTGTTCTTCCTCTTATGTTGAGATTTTGAGGTTTCCTCAAGTTGAAGGAAGGTGATAGTGGATTTTTTTCTTGCATTCTAAGGTAAGACTCACCCTCTTCTTTAAATATAAGAGTTTAATGAAGTGTTTGAAATGTTGTTTGATTAAGAACTTGTGAAATAAAGTGTTAAAGTTGTAAGTTGAGGTGCTTGTGGCGTATGGCCTATTTTGAGGTATTTGTGAGCTATGGTTTGGGCTGAAAATTTATGAACTAGCTTGAGTATGATGTTGTTAACATTGTTCTTGTGTTGTTGATGTTGTGTTGCTTGATATGGAAAAAAAAAGGTGGAGACTTGTTGTTTCCTAGTTAAACTTGAGCTCGTAGTTGTTTGTTGGTGAAATTGGTGGTTTCTTTATAGTTGTTAGTATGCCTAAAGTAGGCTCGGGAAGGTAGAAAGAAAGAGGGAAGGTGTTTGATGCTTGTCGGCTATCCTCATGACTCATATGTTAATAAAGGTTGTGTTTCCATCTTGTAGATCATAGTATTGGTGAATCGCTTGCGGAATTATGAAGGACGACTATGGTTGAAGGTATGTAAGGTTTGTGGAAAATAATGTGTAGTAACAAGGAAATGGGAATGTAACAACAACAACAACTAAGTTAGAAATCTGGAAATCAACAAAATAATTGGCTTGCTGAGTCGACTGAATTCTCAATCTATCCTTAAGATAATATTGCCCCGTATATCCTTTCAACGGTGTAATGACAACTTATCTCCCAAGATAAAACAGCAATCAAACAAATGAGCAAAGGGAATTCAAGTGTTCGCTTAGGAAGAAAGATCTTTGAGTGTTTTGTGATTGCAAGAGAGGAAGACAATTTCAGAAAATTGTTAAGTGTCAATGTGTTTTGCAATTGTGCCAAAGGCATCAATTTATAGGTAGATAATTATGTCTTCTCAATTAACCAAATGAATGGCCATCAATGTCAAGTAATGAACATTGATATTGAGGTTAATTCAGCCTAGTAATGACTGAAATCAATAGCCAAGTAATGGAGATTAAATGCTCTAAAGTCGGCCCAAGAATCAGTTTTAATTCGCCTTCAACGGACTGAAAAACAGTCGAAGCGTCGCGGCCCTTTTGGAGGGCACCGCGGTGTTGCGATATTTCTAGATGCTTACGCAAGTGTACATACCGTTCAAGTAATAAAGATCTGTAAGACCGAGTTTATCGTCCACAGAGACTGGTTTATTAAGTACCGATTATCTATCTTATGGTATCTATTTGGTTGACGTTCTTTAGTTTAAAAATTATAACTAAGAATTATGACTAAGTGCAGAAAATAAACTAAAAATTATAATACTTTGGGTTTATAACAGTTATGAAGGAAATAGGGCATTCCAATCTCCTCAACTATCCACTCTTTTCAATCCTTAATGCAACTGGAATGACTTCTTCTTCTACGTTAAGATAGGGGTTAACTAGACTGTCTTATATTCCGGTTAGGATATATAATCGCTCAATATGATGCGAGAACTCTTCTATATTTCTATGATAGGATTTACCACATAGGAGGATTAAGAACAATAACTTATAATGCTACATAAGTATCGGGGTACTTTCGTCCGCGATTTTAACCTATGTCTATTCAATTACAGCATATCCAAATCTCTCCTCTCGGTTCTTGATTCGAAATCATATAGATTATGATAATTAATGGTCAGTTAACTATCAAGCATTCATACCAAATATTGAATAAATCTTAATCAAGTGAAGAAGAAATCAAACTAATGCATTAATTCATGAAACGAGGTTCAAGTGATTCAAAAGAAAAGCCCTAATTAAGTAATTAGCTCCTAAACATTGTCATGTCAAGAACGCGCAAGATGTGGAATGAAAACGAAAACTTGAACCAAAGTTGTCTCCAATCTTGTGTTGTTGCCTCATTTCTTCCTCCCCCAAAGTAGAATGTGGAATTATGTACAAGATGATCCCCCTTAGGTTTTAGGGATTATATACTGCAAAAATCGTGTGCCCTGGACCCTTCTGCCCCTGGCCAATTTCGCCTCGGATATGGAAAAATGCTCCTCGGCACCGCGGTCCTGCAGAATGGCATCGCGGTGCCGAAAGTACTGTAGCCTCTCTGAATGTTAGTGTTACACCTCATAGTTCCAGGGTATGTATGTGAGGACGTACGTACGAGAATACGACATTAAGATTGGAAATGAAGAAAGATTTGATTTTCCAACGGAAAATTTTCCGGACTTTGTGAAGGAAAAAGGTTTATTAATGGGAATTTGATTCTCAGATTTGGTATTCGGACTTATGGAAATATATATAATAGAATTATGGAATTTTATTTTCAGATTTGGTCACGTGAGGCCCACGGGGAAAATTTACGATTTTGTGGGGCCCACATTATTTTCGAGATTTTGGCCATTACGGATGTTTTCGGGAGATGAAATATTTTGAACGAATAGAAGGGCGGCAAATGTCACCCCCTTAGGTGGCACATGGCCGAAATCTTGTGCCAAGTGGCCCTTGGCCGAAATGGTGAGACAAGTGGCAAGCCACTTGTCTCACGTTTTTGTGGAACATGTGGATTGTGGGGCCCACACACACTTGTCCCCAATCTAGACCACACATTTGCTTGCATCCTAGCCCTTGATTTCCCTATAAATACACCCCTTGTTGCAAGACTTCTTCATCCACACTTGAATTAATTTCCAAGACTTGAAATACTCCCTCCCCTTTGATAAGTGTTCTCGGCAATAGCCCTTATCATTGACCAAAAGTTGTCCAAAAATCCTTAAACTTTTAAGTGTTCTTCCTTAAGGTGTTAGGAATATGGTGAACCAAGTGTTAGAAAAGATTTCACACCCCTAGCCTATACACACCTCTTGGCCGAAACTTGTAGGTTTGGAACCTAAGGTGTTCTTCACTTTTTGAAGATAGATCTTGAAGAGAAGTTGGTTAGGAACTTCTAAGGGTTGCTTGGAGTGGATTGGAACGTAAGGAAGTGGAGCTAAGATTTCTAAGGATCGACTTTTAATCATTGGAAAATTTTGGGCTTATCGAGGTAATGATCTTTGTCTTTCTATTGTAATTGGAGATTACATGTTGTAGTAGTTTATAGTTGAGTATATAATATGTGGAAAGAAGATTGAAAAGAAATGGACTGTTTAGTATATTGTGGGGCAGAATTTTACACGTCCAGTTAGGCGTGTAATCCCTTTTGAGTTGTTGTATTACTGCGCCTTAAATGGGGCATGTTGGCTATTGATATCGGACCTTGAAAAAGGTAGGAGGTAAGTAAATACAGGGGAAGTGCTGCCCAATTTTTCGTAGGATAAGGAACCTTATACTTAGAAATGTTCTACGAAGAGATCTAGACGTTGATAGACGTGTTTGGTTGTTATAGGTGGATATTCTACGCACGGCATACTCGACGTGGCTAGTGGATTAAGACGAAGAGGTATGTGATTCTTCCTATTCTCTTGAGCATGCTTATTTGTGAAATATATAGTGCGGTAGACGCACGTGTGTTAAATGAGTTGGATTTCCTTTTTGTGTCCTTGACTTGATTCTAAATGTTAAGTGACTTGATATGAAATGTTAAGGACTTGAATTGTGTTAAAAAGTTGTGAAACCTCATTCGTGAGTAATGGGTACTTGGTATTTAAAAGAATAAAATTATCTTGATTTCGGAAATGTGAGTAGTTGTCCTTGGTTGGTTTAAAATGTAAAGTGTTATAATAACTTTATGGGAAGTTAGTTATAACGACTTTATGAAAACGAAAGAATGGTTTTATCATTGGATTTAAAACGGTAACTTGATATTTTTAAGAAGTTGTGAGGCTTAAACTGTTTTGAAAAGTATATTGTTACTTGACTTTAAAAAGGAGAAGTGTTTTTGTTTAAAAGGAAGGCATGGTATCGTCTTGAATTGGTTTTAAAGGAAGGCATGGTTTTGTCTTGGTTTATTTAAAAGGAAGGTATGGACATTGTTTTGGTTTACTTAAAATGATAGTTACTCTATTTTGATACTACGGGTATTAGTATCATGTGACTTTTGTGAAAGAAATGGATCTTTTTAAGGAGTTAAAATACGTAGTACTTTGGGGTTAAAACCCGAATTGTTGACATAAAATGAAAGCACCTTGAGTGTGAGTAACTTGTCTATGTTTGCTTGTGATAGCCTTGTTGTGCAAGCGTTGTATCCTTATGTTACCGCGTCTCTCGATGGAGGGCCGGTCAAGTTATTTGTGATCATTTTGGACATACTGACTCGATGGGTGGCCTACGGGTATGCTTCCACTATGATAGTCCATGGGCATACTGACTCGATGGATGGTCCACGGGTATGCGGCTATGATGAGGGTTCGTTTCCCTGTTGATAGTGTTATTCCATGGACTAGCTCTCCATGAGGTTTAGTGATGCAGGGTGGATCTGGTAGCTAGCCCCCGTACTTGCCTCGGTCGTTGTTGATGCAGGCTGTTTCTGGTAGTTGGCTTTCGTACTTGCCCCGGTCAGTTCTTTATAGTGTCATTCCACGGACTAGTTTCCCACGAAGTTTCGTGATGCAGGAGGTTCTGGTGGTTAGCCCCCGGACTTTCCCCGGTCAGCGACGTGATGCAGGCTGGTTCTGGTAGTTGTCTTCCGTACTTGCCTCGGTCAACTTCGTGACGCAGGTGGAATGAGGTTGGTGATGCAGGAGGATCTGGTAGTTGGCTTTCGTACTTGCCCCGGTCGGATGTGGTTCTGGTAGCTATACCTTCGTACTTGCCCCGGTCAGTTTTATAGCATAGTTGGTACGGTAGGTTCTGGTAGCTGGCTTTCGTACTTGCCGTCGATTGATGACGCAGTCGTTCGGTAGCTATGCCTTCGTCTTGTCCGCACGGTTTATGACCTGAAGTGGACCCGTGTTCATGTGTACTCCTTGGTGTTATTATATCATAGACTGCCGGCAGTGAGGAAGGAATTCCACGGGCATGATTGATATTGTGGGCGTGAGACCCATGGTTATATTTAAGTGATGACTTTGAGGGCGTTAGTCCCTGACTTGACATGACTGCTTATATATTGTGTATTGTAGTTTGGTTATCATATATGTCTCGCTTTATATAGATCGTTATGATTTCATTACGATATTTTGATTTCACATACTGTACTGTTGCATCGACCTCATTCGGGGGGCTGCGTTCATGCCGCAGGTAGAGGTACACCAGTTGTTGATCCTCGCTCATAGGATCACGGTTCTGCGTTTTGGGAAGCTCCGTTTCTCCGGAGGCTTATCTTTTGGTATGATTCCCTGAGATTGTAGGTTCTTGTACATTCAGGGGTATAGCGGGGCCCTGTCCCATCGTAGTTGTTATAAAAAAACTCTTAGAGGTCTGTAGTACTGTTGTGAGTTGAGCTTGTA
Organism: Przewalskia tangutica; assembly: GCA_029844215.1. Lineage (NCBI taxonomy): Eukaryota > Viridiplantae > Streptophyta > Magnoliopsida > Solanales > Solanaceae > Przewalskia > Przewalskia tangutica. The sequence continues at coordinate 132,405,880 of CM056718.1, read as the reverse complement.
AAGAATAAATGTTCGGGTTTTATATATATGCAGAAAGGTGACCATTTTGGTTTAGCCTGTTTCTTATTTCATATTGTTTCATGTCTATAAGTTTTTATTTCCGCTGATTTTCTCTGATGTTTTATCACTAGGGTGCCCGGGGTAAGGCACCAGTCGCGGGCCCGAGGTCGGGTCGTGACAGTTAGGCACCGCGGTGTCGGTGGCTTCCCATTCTGGATTTTCTAATTTTTTGTTATTTTCTCGTCCGGACTTCGTCTGATTTCTTCTATACTTTCCAGGACTTCTTAGGCTTCATTTCTTGGCCTTTTATTGTGCAATTCCATATCAAATAAGCTCATTTTATCTTCTTTTTGACATTTCTCCATTTATGACCGATGTGACTCAAAAGAAAGAAAAATAGACCTTATACTATACTAAACACAAACGAAATGAGTAAAATACTAACTAAAAATGACTTAAAAGTGTATATAAAATATGCCTAACAAAACTGAAATAAAGTAAAGGAAAGAAAATAACTTGAACAAGAAGATGTCTCTAATCTTGCTTCTAGCCGTCGTTCTCCTCTCCAAAGTATGATATATGATGAATCAAAGATGGTTAGGGTTTAGGGATTTTATAGTTGAGAAAAGTTGCCCTTTCGGACCCTGAAAATGTGTCAATTTCGGCCAAAAAATCAGATTTTCCGCCTCGGCGTCGTGGCCCTGCAGGCTGGCGCCACGGCGCCGAAAATACTGAAGCAAAATCAAACGTCGCAGGATAACTAGCGCCACGGCGCTGCTTCCAGGCGCCAGTGACGCTGATTTCCGGAATTTTGCAATTTTGGTCCTTTTTCATCTGTACTTCGTCTGATTTCCTCTATACTTCCCGGAACTTCTTAAACTTCATTTCTTGGTATTTTCTTGTGCAATTTCATCCTCAAAAGTAGTATCTTCTCCTTTATAACTGATGTGACACAAACAAAGGAAAAACACACCTAACACTATACTAAACGCAAAATAAAAGAGTAAAATATTAACTAAAAAGGACTCAAAAGTGTATACAAAATACACTTAACAAACACTCTCAAACTTACACTTTACTCGCCCTCGAGTAAAGCACTAAACAAAAACAAAAATAAAAATAAAGACTCTATGAATTTGATCAAGTAGTTATAGCAATGCTTCTTCACAATCATGGATGAAAGTTGGGATAATATGTTAGAACATACATACCATGAATATTTAGCAATCTAGAATTTCAAGTTAGATATTTCACAAATTCACTTAGATCACAATCACTGGAAATACAAACACATAACCTATGCATGTTAATTTCATTCCATCTTTTCCAAAACACTATAAACATGTTTACTTGTTATTTTCCACTAATCATAGATATACATATTTAAAGATCATCAGGACTTTCAAGAGTTGTAATGTAGGCTTAGGCTGGGGTAGATAAAAGTAGGCATTTAGGCTCAATTATGTACCACAAGCATTTTCATTCAACTCATTTTCATTCTTTTTTACTTTCTTTTTAATCTCATACCTATTTTTCCCTCTATTTTTTTAGAGAATGAGATACATTATAAATAACAAGCACCCCCAAACTTAGATTTTTTCATTGGGGTGCATCAAATTTTCACTCTCTTCTTTTTTTTTCAACACTTTTCATTCCAAGAGTTTTCAATTATTACTTATGACACAAACCAGGAATTATAGGGTACCAAAGAAAGATCTTATTTTAGGCTCAACAGGGCTGACTAGTGATACAATTTATGTCAGGATATGTAATGAATGGTCAGAAGGGCTATCAAAGAAATGCCTGAATCATCTCCCTAAACATGTACATCTTAATTATTTCGCCTCAAATAACAAACAAACAAATTTTCTAGACATTTTTCAACATTTCTTTCCATAACTGACACACATAGGCTAAGCACAAATATCCCAAATAATTCGATGTCATGAATTTTTAGCATAACTAACTTAAGCACACAGATTGTCTCTTTTAATTCCATTACAACATACATGATCCATAAAAAAAATTATGACTCAAAAACACACAAAGACAATCAAAAAGACTCAAAAAAAGACAATAGAACAAAATAAGATACCCTCCAAACTTAATCGACACATTGTCCCCAATATGTGAAGACTAACAATAAAGGGACAACTTACATACATAACACAACGGTCATAACGGAGGTCTGAGAGGAAATTCTAGACATTGCACAACTTTTGGCCCCTCTGAAGTTCCAGCGCCGTGGCCCTACATTTTGGCGCCACGGCGCTGCTGCCAATTTTCTTAGTTTTCATCATTTTTCGCCCTTTTTTCCTCCGAGTCAGTTCCTTCTTTTATCTGTCATCCAAAAACACGGTTCAAGACAAAATAAAACAAACTAAAACAAAAATTAAAATAACATAATTAAAACCATTGGGTTGCCTCCCAAGTAGCGCTGTCTTTAACGTCTTTTAGCCGGACGCAGGTTACTTACTAAATCAAGGGTGTAGAGTGTCCCCTCCGCATATCCATTTTAGCACCATTCTCTTTCTCCTCATCCTTCTCTTCTTTTTCACAGTGCTGCTTTCAGAGGAGTTCAATTCTTTTTCATCAATAGCTAGTTCAGAAGTCTTACCATCAGGTTCTTCATGCTGCTTTGGTGGTTCCCCACGAGAATCAGTACTTGTGAGGCTTTTCTCAGGCACAACCTGGTCAACTACCCCAATAGCAAAACATCTAGCATCGACTTGAGGTTCAGTGGGCTACTTGAGAACCTTGAACACCATTTCCTCATCTTGAACTCTGAGCTTTAACTCCCCCTTTTCAACATCAATGAGGGCTCTCCCTGTGGCTAGGAATGGTCTCCCAAGGATCATGGGCATATTTTCATCTCCATCCATGTCTAGAATGATGAAATCAGCAGGAAGAATGAATTTACCTACTTATACCAACACGTCTTCAATTATTCCTTGGGGATGCACAACCGAACGATCAACTAGCTGCAGGGTGATTGTGGTTGGTCTCGCCTCCCCCAAACCAAGTATTCTAAACACAGAGAGGGGCATCAGGTTGACACTTGGCCCCAAATCACATAAGGCCCTTTTACATGTAACATTCCCTATGGTGCAAGGTAAGGTGAAAGTCCTTGGATCTTTCAACTTAGGTGGAAGTTTCTTCTGCAAGATAGCACTGCACTCCTCTGTCAGCGTTATTGTCTCATAGTCTGCCAGCTTCCTTTTCTTAAACAGGATGTCTTGCATGAACTTCACATAAGCTGGCATCTGCTCCAAGGCCTCAATGAATGGAAGATTGATATGCAGTTTTTTTAATACCTCCAAAAATTTCGAAAACTGTTTACCCAAGGTCTTCTTCTACAGTCTTTGAGGGTAAGGAGTTTTGTCTGTGTACTCCCTCATCACTGCAGGTGGAGCCTTCTCTAACATAGGGTGGTCATCAGTAATCCCCTTTTTTTTTGCCTCAACTGCTTTCTCTTATTCAACCACTAGCTGGGGTGCAACCTGCTCTAACTGCTTCCTACTCCTCAAGCTAATTGCTTGGCACTGTTCTCTTGGATTCACCACAATATTGCTGGGGAGAGTCCCTTTCTTTCTGTTGTCCAAGAAGGCTTGGTGGAACTGTATCGAGGTGAGTGGATGTCGCACCCGTTTTCGACCGGAGCCTGGAACGGTGTTGCAACGTTGCTTTTGATGATTCCTTCATTAAATCACTATTTTTTAAGGAGTCGTCACCTAATTATTATAGTGAACTAGGACACTTTATATATAGTATAAAATGCTACAAATGATCTCCATTTAATGGTCTGCGAAACTTATGAGAATCCAGGTAATGGTTCTTTATTATCCTAAAGGGAAGGGGTTAGGCATCCTATAGGATCCGCTAACTTGCGGTAGTCCGATCAAACTTAGGCTTATTTATCACGTTTTGATAGCATAAAGTTAAGAAAATGTGTTGCAAATATTTATTTGAAAGATGTATATATTTTGATGAATTTGCATGAGGTTTACCTTAAAAAGGTATGGAATATAGTTTGTTTGAAAATTATATGTTGTGTATAAAAATAAAAGTTTTATGAAAATATGCACTTGTAAGACATTATTAAAAATGTATGTTTTAGAGATATGAAAAATAAATTTCGTTTTAAGATACCCTCCCCTTTAATCTATTAGTCTTAAGTCTATTTATTCTACACATTTCAATAATTATATAAGTGCAATAAATTAAATTACAACAAAAGTAAATGGCGGAATTTAAAGAATTAAAGTGACTAAGACGGGTGACGACGTCATCCCGCCCTATTTGTTTAGGAGTCTCGAGGTGGAACGATGCAATGAACATAGATGCGGATCTTCGCTTGACAAAGTCGTGACGAGTCTCATAACGAGACTCTTCGTTGCTTTCTAATGCATTTCATGTAGAAAACAAGAAAATAAAAGGAATTAGAACACACCCTAAAAATTCTATCGAATAATGCATGTAATTAGCAAGCTCATGTAAATTTAAACATATTTATGATTCAGTTGTGATTTCGGCCATAGCAGCCCAACTTAACTGGCAGTTTTAAAAAAATACTAAAAATCCCCTAACATTATTCAATCAAAATATTGGCCTTAAGTAACAAACAATATGCAGAAACCCAAAGCAGGCCCAGACGTAAAATCTTCAGATTTAAGAGAAGAACAAATCAATGCAATATATACGACAGTCCCAGTTAATAATTTTTTTTGTAGTTCATGATAGATATCAATATGATCCTTTCATTAATACAAGTGATTGACTGATCCTCATGGGGGTAAGACTCAATTCTAACTATAATAGTTTCAATTAAGGCCAGGCCAAGACTTACACAAAATTTATGTTAGCAAGTAAATACATATACTGGAATGACAAAGGAAAACAAACACAAGGGAAATTAGGTTTATGTTTAACAAGTGTGACAAATACGTTTACATGAAAGGAAATGTCAATTTGTTCGTCATGATATGCCTTTATGTAGATGATTTGTTGATCACTGGAAGCAGCCCTAGGATAATCCTAGAGACTAAGAACATGCTAAAACAATATTTTGACATGAAGATATGGGTGTCGCATATGTCATCCTAAGGATCAAGATCTCTAAGACATCTAACGGACTGGTCTTGTCTCAATCTCACTACATTGAGAATGTGCTGAAGAAATTTGAGATGTTCAACAGTTCACCAGTAACGACACCATTGGATAGAAGTCAAAAGATTGACAAACATCTTGGTGTGCATGTACATCAGGAGCGATATGCGCAGGTGATTGGTAGTCTGATGTATCTCACAAACTGCACTCGACCTGATATCGCTTATGTAGTCAATAAATTAGCTCGGTTCACCCGTAATCCAAGTGATGATCATTGGAAAGCATTGAAAAGGGTAATGCGGTTCCTGAAGTTCACGCTAAAATTTAGGTTACACTATTCTAGATATCCAGCGTACTAGAGGGGTACAATGACACAAACTGGATATCTGATAGTGAAGACACCAAGTCCACCAACGGATATATTTTTATAATCGGTGGTGGAGTTGTGTCTTTGAAATCCTCTAGGCAAACCCTTATTGCCCGATCCACGATGGAGTCGGAATTTATCGCTTTAGATAAAGCGGGAGAAGAAGCTGAGTGGCTTCATGGTTTCTTAGAGGATGTCCCCTGTTGGGATAAACTCGTGTCTTCTGTAATGATCCACTGCGATAGTCAGTCGGCTCTAGGAAGGGCACGAAGTTCTATGTACAATGGCAAGTCTCGTCACATTCGACGGAGACATGAGTCTGTTAGGCAGCTGATCACCTCGGGTATTATTTCCATTGATTACGTTAAATCTAAGGAAAATATCGTCGATCCCTTGACGAAGGGAATGACCAGAGATCAGATGTTCTGCCTGTCTAGGGGAATAGGCTTAAAACCCAATCAATAAGAAGTGATATGATGGATACCCAACCTTACCAACTGGAGATCCCAAAAAGTAGGTTCAATGGAAAAACTAAATCGTAAAGGTTCAGTTGAGCACTTCGGAGGAAGCAAGAGCACTTCGGATAATGATTTCTTCTTAAGAAACATAATCCAAGGTCTTTTCCGTGATAGACATAAAGTGCTACCTGTAGAGGGGTAAAGGATATTCCAAACGTTTAATGATCCTCAATATAAATGTTAGGTTGGGGAAACTTTTAATTGTTCCTGACACTGGTATAGTGGGGTATTGTAGGAGACCTCCTATTTAAGTGCAAGGACAGGCCGCCTCAAATGAACGCACTTAATAATCCAAGGGTGTCCACGGCACACGACGGACAAAACATTTAAGAAAGATAGAGTAAGGGAAAATGTTGTGTTGATATCATTGTCTTGTCTTATACTAAATACTGACGGTTCAAGATATCACGTTCACCGCGCAGTAAATAATTCCGATGATATTCTACTATGGAAGGTTCAAAGCTACGACTACCTCTCCAGATGCAACATCGTTCTGCCAGATAATTGCTAGAAATGCACCATGTGCGTGCGCCAAAATCTCTTCCAAAAGGGGATTGTTGGAAATATTTATTAAAAATGAAATAAAGTAAATACTATTAATTATGACTTTAAAATTGGGGCCCCGCACGTCGGAAACACAGTTCCACACACGTGCACATAAAGTTTCAAGGATCGTAATTTCCGTAATGGAAGAGATATTGGTACGCATACGAATTATTTGAGACGTAAGATGATAGACGGTTATTGGACAAATGACAATGGTTTTACGTTGGTAAATGAATGAATAAGTATACGATGTGTAAAAGATGAAACGATCCAGGAAATGGGTGAAGGGTTGCGACCCTAATTACGGTAAAGGTCACTCGAGCTACTAGAATTTAGGTGCCCCGGCACCTTCCCGAAGGGCCGCGGTGCCTTAGCCCCAGGGCCTGAGGTGCCACGGTGCCCTCCAGAAGGGTCGCGGCCCTTTGACTCTATTGTTACCGTTGGACACGATTTTCACCTGATGTTTGGAGCATTAAGTCTCCATTATTTGCCTCATGAATTCAGTCATTACTTGGCTGGATTTTAACCCCTAATTAATAGTCATTACATGGCATTGAAGGCCTTTATCAGGTCATTTGGGAAGACAAATTCATCTTGCTATAAATTGATACCTTGTCTCAACTCACAAACACACCTTATTTTTCAGATTGTTGTCTGTCTTCTTCCTCTCTTGCAATCACCAATATACTCAAGATCTTTCTTTCCTAAGCGAACACTTGAGTCTCCTTTGCTCACTTGTTTGATTGTTTTTTTATTTTGGGAGATAAATTTCCAGAAACCCGTTTAAAGGAATATACTGGCAAGATTATCTTAAGGATAGATTGAACCAACAATCGACTCAGCAAGCCTATTACTTTGTTAATTTCCGAATTTCTAACAATCTTGTTGTTGTTGTTACATTCCCAATTTCCTATTATTATACATATATTCTCACGTAACATACCAAAATATTATTCCAGTATTCAATCTCTGAACTAATATTTTCATCCTCAATTTCAACTATCAAGTGATCACCCTCATTAATAGGGCTCACATAATCTATCTTATATCCAACATTAGAAATTTTAGAAATATCCAAATTATCACAAACTAAAGCCCTAGATTCATATTCCTTACCAGTTTTATCGTCCTGACTTTTATTTACATCAACGTTCTCCATTTTATTAGCCCAGAATATCCTCCCAACTCTAGAATCTAAGTAGTTATTGAACATCATGAGTAGCTAAACTCATACTACTGTCCTAGAGCAATATTGTTCTTAAGTTACTAGAAAATCATGTTACTCTGTCTCTGTTCCTATAGCTACTTTGTTGATAACTTGTTCTTAAGATCTTCTCTTAGTCTACAGTAATAGCCAGGTGTGTCCTAGACCATTGGATTAGCAAGTTAGGTTGGAAGAACCTGTGTCGGACCCGGTGGACACAGCCGATGTACTTTAGGATAAGAAACTAGATAGCAAGCATAGGATATCCGCTATAGTAATTATGGGAATAAGAAACAATTAACAGTATCTTCGTAACTGATAGAACAATAGCTCCAAAGGATAGTAGCCTCCACGCAAAAGAAAACCCCTTCTTTGAAATAATATTTTCATAGGATGAAAACCCATCCCTCTTTTTATCATATTAGAAAAGAAAACCACCTAAAGCTAGAATGTATAATAGATAAAAATAAATTATTGATTGCTAAAAGGAAAAATCTTAAAGAGTTAGAATACTATAAAACATTAAAACCAGCAGAAGGTTTAGACGAATATACCCAGATCATAGTTAGGCAAGTAATCATTAATAAAATGGTTGATCTCTATAAAGAAGTTATTCAGATTAGCGAAAGATTTCGTTATCTCGGAACCATAGAGTTCTGCTCAGATTACTTACTAAATATCTACTCAGCCCAGTATTAAATGAACGAAGCAGGAGAGTCACGTATAATTAATAGTGAAAATCTAGCAACCTCAAAAATTGCTAAGGTTGAAAGAGATCTACAGAACTGGAATATTCCAAAAGAATCTTTCAGATCAGTTTATGAAATAGACAAGTTTGATTTTATAAGAAGTTATAATATTAAAACGTGTGAATCCACTATAGCTATCAATAATTCCAAAGAAATTATTAAGCTATTATAGGTTCATGACATAAACAGATATAAAAAAGATTTTAATTTCCTACATATAGGATTGGTTCAAGTTGCTGTCAAACCTTTATATCGACTAGGTTTAGACACTCTCATTTGTCTCTTACTAAGAGATGTCAGACTACTAAACTTTGACAATTCCTTACTTGGTGTCTTACTTTAGCCAGAGGTCCTGTTTATTTTAATTGTTATCCAATTTTTTCTATAGATATTAATGATCATAACGTTATGGATACCCTAACGTTAAACATTAAAATAAAAAATATGAATAGCAAAACAAACACGAGGGAAATAGCAGTGATATATTGAGTATATTACAGACTAATGAAAATTACTTTAGCCCCAAAAGCTAAGTTAATTAGTAATAAAGGTGCTACCATGCTCATGGAAGCAAACCAGGAACATAGCAATATCTTTGTTCCTAGAATGCTAAAATGGAATGAAATTTTAGCAAAAGATGAATGACACTTTGATGCCATCACCCAACCAAAACTAGAGCCAGAAAGCTCTAACATTGAACAAATAATAGATGGATCAATTGACCTAAAATTCTTAAATTCTAAGTCCTCGGGAAGATACTCATTCGCAACATCTTCTTCCAAACCCCGGGAGGAAGAGGAGCGTTCCGACGATAATTCTGCAGAATCTATAAGTGAACAAAAAGTTCGAGGGATAGACTATGCATCAGCCGTACCCAAAGTTCATTATCATCTAATTGATAAAACCAATAGTCCCACCAGAAGTGAGATGCATGGTGGCGGCCTTGGCATGATTAAACAGGAAACAGATTTTAAAATAGATTTTAAAACCCTTGATAAATTATGGGTAAGCCCTGAGAACGCCATAAAAGAAAATGGTATGTAAGTACTTTCCTATTAGAAGAAAGGAAGTCATTCAGAAAACAATGGATTGAAGATATGAAAAGGGTTAAAAATGATATAGAATTCTTTAAGTGGTTCCAAATCACAGATCAATTAGATAATAACATAGAATCCCTTAGTACCATTTTTAGGAAATGGTATACAGGTAGTAAGACCATTGAAACTGAAACTCCACCTTTAGAACAAATTAGAATCCCTATAGACGGAGAAATCCTATTAGCAGCTCATTTCAAAAGAAGCCTAAAAGAAGATCCCCACTCCAGACTACCCCAAAGGGAAGATATTAATAAAATTCTCCAATAAAACAACTACACTAATCAGTTGTTACATGTTGTTTCTAATCAGATCACTCAGGTAAGTAATACCTCAGCCTTAAGAAATAAACCAGTTCAGTCAGAGGAAAGTACTCTCTCTGAACCCCTGTTTAAGATTCCCTAATTTTCGGCAAATACTTACTCGAAATTTGGAAAAGAAATCGATAATAAACTATTAGATAGGATAAGTGAGAAGTTCAAAGAACTAAATGTTACAGAGGAGTCTACCTCTAGAGACGCCACAGATGAATCAATAAAGGTACTCATCGAAGGGTCTAGTTCAAAATATAAACAAAATATTAACAAAATATCAAAATTTGCGGGTCTTGGAGCAAAAAACGTCTATAAAAGACCTACGTTTCCTGATATGCAATATGATGAACACTCCACCTATAGAGCTTCATACTCAGGAGAAGAGATTAATGAATGGAACATAGACGGAATGTCTGAAGGCCAGATAATCAAAATAGTTCATGAAATGGGAGTATGTATTACTGGTTATAAAATAAAAGAGCATACCGATGATGTCCAACTAGCAACAATTCTAATTTTAGGTTTTACCGGAATGTTAAAAAACTGGTGGGATAACTACCTGGTGGAAAGTACCAGATGTGGGATCATGAATGTCACTACCACAGTTCAAATTAAGAACATTGATAATACTTTTAGTAAAGAAGTTCGCAAAGACGCCACAGCGACCTTACTTTATTGTATAGGTAAACACTTCATAGGAGAGCCAAAACTCTTTCAAGATAAAAGCTTAGAAATCCTTAATAACTTAACTTGCCCAAAGTTACACGATTTTAAATGGTATAAAGATATATTCCTTAACAAAGTTATGCTTAGAAATGACTGTAACCATGATTATTAAAAAGAAAGATTCATTAGTGGATTACCCAAACTTTTTGCCGAAAAGGTAAGAACAACCATAAGAAACAAATTCAATGGTGAAACTCCTTATAGTCTAATGACATACGGAGACCTTGTTAGCTTTATTAATCTAACAGGATTGGAATTATGTAACACGATAAAACTTAATAATTATATACAAAAATCCTCAAAAGGAGAATTATGGAGTTTTTGTGAAGACTTTGGATATGTTAAAATATCTGCTCCTTCCAAGAATATCAAAAGAATGAAAAAGAGACATAATATATCTCGCCCTAAGCCTTACAAAAGAAATTACACTCCCAAAAGAATTCTCGTAAGAAAAATACCAATAAAACCCCCATGAAAAAGGGAAAATGTTGGAACTGTGGAAAAGCAGGCCACATGACCAACGCTTGTAAAGAACCCAACAAAAAGAAAGATAAAATTAATTTGCTAGCAATTGATTCAGACATTAAAGAAAAACTTTATACAATATTAGATGAAGAACAATCTAATAATGGCTCTAAAGAATCCTCAAATGACTATTACAGTGATGAAGGTTCCTTAGATTTAGATTACAGCTCAGATAGCTCCACCTCCATTGCGAATGTCGGGAAGATTTGTACTGCATCAAGCAGGACCATCAACGTTATCTCAGATAGCAGCCAAGAATTCTTCTTTGATATGATTGACCACATTGATGACAATGATATTAAAAGAAAATATTTAACAAGACTTAAAAAGCTTGTTCTTAATCAGAAAAAGGAGAAGAAAATTATTGAACCTTTTGACATGAAAAGAGTTTTCAATAAGTTTAAAGAATCTAAAACAGATAGCACCTTGCAAGATTTACATGGAGAAGTATCACTTTTAAAAGAAGAAATCATCAGTGTTAGAGAACGACTCAGTTCTGTAGAAACAGAAGCTTTCGCTAACAGCTTATTAAAGTAATTAGATCCTATAAAAGATATCCTTGCCCCCTCTACGTCAAAAGGAATAACCACAGTTAATTCTGACGAAGAAGAAGAGGATAGTAACTCACAATCAGGATTAAAATTAATCTCCAGGGTCAAAGCTCTAAGCTATCATGTCCCTATTAAATTAGTCATAAATAAGAATTTTGTCCTAAATAAAATAGCCCTACTAGACTCAGGAGCTGACCAAAACTGTATTTGTGAAGGATTAATCCCTACTAAGTACTTAGACAAAAGTACACATAAACTTTATTCAGCCACAGGTGACAGAATATAAATTGATTATAAGCTTTCCAAAGCTCATGTCTATAATAATGGAGTTTTTTTTGTTAACGACTTTATTATTACAAGAAATATAACTGAAGAAGTTATATTAGGAATTCCATTCCTAACCCAAATAAAACCATATATCGCCAAACTAGACGATATTTACACTACGACCATGGGAAAAGATTTAGTGTTCCCATATCTAAACCCTTTGTCAGTTGACCACAGTAACCATGTTAAACAGAAGACAGTGTTTAAAATACAACTGTTAACTAACCAAATTATTTTTTTAAAAGAAGATATTAAAATTAAAAAGAATTGAATTTACTTTAAAAACCTGGAGGTAATTAACAAGATAAAGATTTTAAGAGATTCTATAGAAAACCAAGTTTGTTCAAAATTGCCGAACGCTTTTTGGGAAAGAAAAAAGCACATGGTAAACCTGCCCTACACAGATGACTTTAGTGAAAAAGACATATCCACTAAAGTCAGACCAATCCAAATGATCCACGAGCTCATGGAACATTGTAGGAAAGAAGTTAATGATCTGCTCCAAAAGAAGATCAAGGAGCTTCAAGGAGCTTCCTTCTGGTTTCTGCCTTTGAGTTTGAGGTTTCTTCTGAGGAAGATGAACCTTTCTTTTTCAACTTAATCTCTTCTTTTGCCTTGGGACTCCATCCTTTAATTTTGATGGTCTTGCTTAAGTACCTGATTCTGTTCGTTTCTTGGATATCGAACGACCAATTTATAATATATGAAATTCGTTTATTAAAACAGAATTTACACAATTTAATGTGATCTGGTAAAGTGGAGATTTGTTGTTCTCCCAGAAAACTTGTATACTAATTTTGGAAGCTCGGGGCTACCACTTGTAAATTTCCTCCAAACAAGTTTCACCATTCATAGAACCATCGGGGAATTACCTTTTCCTTCATGCTCTCGACATACTTCACAAACCATGTGTGGGTATTTGGACGAACATATAATAAATTAAACCAAGCATCCTTATAGTCATACCAATTATACGTCTGGGGTTTATGAGTTCTGGATAACGGTATTGGTATTTGCAGATGATCTACATACCAATCAAATGGGCTTAAAATCTTTTTAATCGTAAATTTGGAATATTCAATTCCACCTGTTTTATCAAAGTACTTATGTTCTATCTCGATGGAGTCTGTGTCCACTAAGATAAATTCATAGTATCTTCTTGTTTTCATGGGATCTTGGGTATCCACGTACTGATGGTGCAATATATGAGTTTGGAGATCTTGTACCAGAAATTCTCATCGCTTATCTAATGCCATTATAGGCAAACACGTGATCTGATGAATTCCCATTTAGATTAGGAGTGAGGTTTCTTCTTCATAGGGGTTCTTTGGTTTAAGCTTCGAATATGATTACGAGGAACCATTTTGTAATTATCTCTGCTCTGAGTTTCTGATGGCGTATCCTTTAAAGGTTGCGCATGTTTCTTTTGTGTTGGTTCTTTTGGAAGAACTGGTACTACTGGGAGGTTTCCAAGAACTGTGAACATATTTTTTCCACTGGGTTTATGTAAAACTTTGTTTGAGCTTTCTAGTTTAAAATGTTGTTTTAGTTTTTCTTCTGGCTTATTTATGAACGGGGGGTCTCATCGGATGTAAGCCCGGAAAGCCTGGTCTCATTGTTACCCTGTAAAAATTCTCTTGTTAGAAAATCTGGTAGAGAGTTTTCCTCACCTTTTATAAAATCGATTTTAAAATCAAAGCTTGATAATAGGGCTTGCCATCTGGCAAAAATCTGTTTTGAAACTAGATTTTTAACGTCCTTTAGTAAAATGTCTTTGGCTGCTTTGCAGTCAACTCTTAACAAAAATTCTTTATTAATCAAATCATCTTGAAACTTGGTGATACATAGCACTATGGATAAAATTTCTTTTTTGACTGTACTATAATTCTTTTGAGCTTGATTCCAAACTCCAGAGGTGAATCTTACTAATTGTTCAGTAGATTCAGAGGATAGTTTCTGTTTAAGAATACCACCGTAACTGATATCGGAGGCATCAGTTTCGATTATCATAAAGGCATCCGAATTTGGAATACCTAGACAAGGAAGTTTCTGGACTATTTCTTTCACTTGCTTGACGGCTTTAGTCTGGTCTTCTGACCAGGGGACTGGATTTTTCTTAAGCCTTTTATATAGATGTTCACATATTTGTCTAACTTTAGGGATAAAATCTGCTACATAATTAAGACTTTCTAAGAATCTTTGTAGTTATGTTTTATCTGTGATTTCATCAGGGAACTTAGTAGAGAACTATATGGCTCTGCAAATTGGTTTATAAATACCTTGGTAGAGATCATGACCCAAGAATTTAATAGCTGTTTGAAAGAGTTTTATCTTTTTAGCACTTACTGCCAAACCGTTATGTTTTATAGTTTTAACAAAGATATTTAAATGTTTATAATGTTGTTCTATATTATCAGAAAATACTAAAACATCATCGATATAGACGATTGTGAATTGTCTATATGGGTTGAATATATTATTCATGATGTTCTGGAATTCTGACGGGGCATTCTTGAGCGCGAATGGCATAACGTTCCACTCATATTGTCCGAAGGGAACATTAAAAGTTGTTTTATACTTATCCTTTTCTTCGACTTGTATTTGCCAGAACCCTGACTTCATGTCGAACTTGCTGTAGATATTAGCATTATATGTTCTTTTTAATAAGTTTCGTTTATTAAGGATCGGGTACCTAATCCATCTTAATACTTGGTTGAGAGGTTTATAATTTATTACAAGCCTCGGGGCTCCTCTTTCTATCTCAGCATTTTTGTTTACATAAAAAGCTGAACAACTCCATTAGGATTTGGATGGTCTGATGATCTTCTTTTGGAGCAGATCATTAACTTCTTTCTTACAATGTTCCATGAGCTCGTGGCTCATTTGGATTGGTCTGGCTTTAGTGTGTATGTCTTTTTCACTAAAGTCATATGTGTAGGGCAGGTTTACCATGTGTTTTTTTCTTTCCCAAAAAGCGTTCGGCAATTCTGAACAAACTTGGTTTTCTATAGAATCTCTTAAAATCTTTATCTTGTTAATTACCTCCGGGGTTTTTAAAGTAGATTCATTTCTTTTAATTTTAATATCTTCTTTTAAAAAATTAATTTGGTTAGTTAACAGTTGTATTTTAAACATTGTCTTCTATTTAACATGGTTACTGTGGTCAACTGACAAAGGGTTTAGATATGGGAACACTAAATCTTTTCCCATGGTCGTAGTGTAAATACCATCTAGTTTGGCGGTATATGATTTTATTTGGGTTATGAATGGAATTCCTAATATAACTTCTTCAGTTATATTTCTTGTAATAATAAAGTCGTTAACAAAACAAACTCCATTATTACAGACATGAGCTTTTGGAAAGCTTATAATCAATTTTTATCCTGTCACCTGTGGCTGAATAAAGTTTCTGTGTACTTTTGTCTAAGTACTTAGTAGGGATTAATCCTTCACAAATACAGTTTTGGTCAGCTCCTGAGTGTAGCAGGCCTATTTTATTAAGGACAAAAAATTTATTTATTACTAATTTAATAGGGACATGATAGCTTAGAACTTTGACCCTGGAGATTAATTTTAATCCTGATTGTGAGTTACTATCCTCTTCTTCTTCGTCAGAATTAACTGTGGTTATTCCTTTTGAAGTAGAGGGGGCAAGGATATCTTTTATAGGATCTAATTCCTTTAATAAGCTGTTAGCGAAAGCTTCTGTTTCTAAAGAACTGAGTCGTTCTCTAACACTGATGATTTCTTCTTTTAAAAGTGATACTTCTCCCTGTAAATTTTGCAAGGTGGTATCTGTTTTAGATTCTTTAAACTTATTGAAAACTCTTTTCATGTCAAAAGGTTCAATAATTTTCTTCTTTTTCTGATTAAGAACAAGCTTTTTAAGTTATGTTAAATATTTTCTTTTAATATCATTGTCATCAATGTGGTCAATCATATCAAAGAAGAATTCTTGGCTGCTATCTGAGATAACGTTGATGGTCTGTTTGGTACAGGTACAAATCTTCCCAGTACATTCGCAGTCGAAGCTGGAGGTGGAGCTATCTGAGCTGTAATCTAAATCTAAGGAACCTTCATCACTGTAATAGTCATTTGAGGATTCTTTAGAGCTATTATTAGATTGTTCTTCATCCAATATTGTATAAAGTTTTTCTTTAATGTCTGAATCAATTGCTAGCAGATTAATTTTATCTTTCTTTTTGTTGGGTTCTTTACAAGCGTTGGTCATGTGGCCTGCTTTTCCACAGTTCCAACATTTTCCCTTTTTCCTGGGGGTTTTATTGGTATTTTTCTTACGAGAATTCTTTTGGGAGTGTAATTTCTTTTGTAAGGCTTAGGGGGAGATATATTATGTCTCTTTTTCATTCTTTTGATATTCTTGGAAGGAGCAGATATTTTAACATATCCAAAGTCTTCACAAAAACTCCATAATTCTCCTTCTGAGGATTTTTGTATTTGATTATTAAGTTTTATCGTGTTACATAATTCCAATCCTGTTAGATTAATAAAGCTAACAAGGTCTCCGTATGTCATTAGACTATAAGGAGTTTCACCATTGAATTTGTTTCCTATGGTTGTTCTTACCTTTTCGGCAAAAAGTTTGGGTAATCCACTAATGAATCTTTCTTTTCAATAATCATGGTTACAGTCATTTCTGAGCATAACTTTGTTAAGGAATATATCTTTATACCATTTAAAATCGTGTAACTTTGGGCAAGTTAAGTTATTAAGGATTTCTAAGCTTTTATCTTGAAAGAGTTTTGGCTCTCCTATGAAGTGTTTACCTATACAATAAAGTAAGGTCGTTGTGGCGTCTTTGCGAACTTCTTTACTAAAAGTATTATCAATGTTCTTAATTTGAACTGTGGTAGTGACATTCATGATCCCACATCTGGTATTTTCCACCAGGTAGTTATCCCACCAGTTTTTTAACATTCCGGTAAAACCTAAAATTAGAATTGTTGCTAGTTGGACATCATCGGTATGCTCTTTTATTTTATAACCAGTAATACATACTCCCATTTCATGAAGTATTTTTATTATCTGGCTTTCAGACATTCCGTCTATGTTCCATTCATTAATCTCTTCTCCTGAGTATGAAGCTCTATAGGTGGAGTGTTCTTCATATTGCATATCAGTAAACGTATGTCTTTTATAGAAGTTTTTTGCTCCAAGACCCGCAAATTTTGATATTTTGTTAATATCTTGTTTATCTTTTGAACTAGACCCTTCGGTGAGTACCTTTATTGATTCATCTGTGGCGTCTCTAGAGGTAGACTCCTCTGTAACTTTTAGTTCTTTGAACTTCTCACTTATCTTTTCTAATAGTTTATTATCGATTTCTTTTCTAAATTTCGGATAGGTATTTGCCAAAAGTTGGGGAATCTTAAAGAGGGGTTCAGAGAGAGTACTTTCCTCTGACCGAACTGGTTTACTTCTTAAGGCTGAGGTATTACTTGCCTGGGTGATCTGATTAGAAACAACATGTAACAACTGATTAGTGTAGTTTTTTTGTTGGAGAATTTTATTAATATCTTTCCTTTGGGGTAGTCTGGAGTGGGGATCCTCTTTTAGGTCTCTTTTGAAAGGAGCTGCTAATAGGATTTCTCCGTCTATAGGCATTCTAATTGTTCTAAAGGTGGAGTTTCAGATTCAATGGTCTTACTACCTAAACTGAGTTAGTAGCTAAACTGATAGTATGAGTTTAGCTACACTTGTAGATATTTATATATATCAAGAGAGCTTGCAAGACTTATCTACACTTAGAAAATATTTTCATTACACAAGTTCTATCTCTTCTCTCTCAAGATTTCGGCCAAGGGCCATTATTGAAGACCAAGATCCTTAAAACTTTCAAGCTTAGTTCATAATACAATATTAAGAACCCTAACCAAGTGTTAAGCCAAGATAAACCACCATTAACCTCAAATCCTATTTGGGTTGTGGCTAGGGTTAGATTTTAGGGTTTTCTGTCGACTTTTTGGTGATGGAACGTGAAGGGAAGTTACTCCTAAGGTTGTAGGGGATACATATATGTGATTGTATCATGAAGAAGTGGAGCAAAATGAAAATTGTGGGCCAAAGACGAGTGGATTGTTTTGGGGTGTTTTGGGCACAAATAAAGGTAAAAATTCTTCCATATCTTGAAGTAATTGTACATTATATGTTGTTATAATGTATAGATGATCTTGTGCTAAAAATAATGAAGAATAAAAAGCGTTTGAACCATTTTTTGGGCTAAAACCGTGAATGGACAGATTTGGTAATTATCGGATTCCGTTGGTTATTAACGTCACCTATTGCATGTTATAATGGAGTAATATTGTTGTTAATAAGTTGTTATAACTTATATGGAAGTATTGGAATTCGAATTTGGATTAAAAAGGGTTGAGGAAAGGGTAATCGGATCGTAGTTGTTGGCCGAGTTTTACCTAAAACTGTGGGGTATCGTTATGCAGTTTTAAGGGACTGTTTTGTGGTGTTAGGCTGCTGGAAAATCAGCCACCATATTGCATGTTTAATGTGGTAAAATGGCTAATGAAAATCCTAAAGAATAAGGGTATAAAAAGGGTGTTAAAGGTTTCACATTGTACCCTTAATATTGTAGAATTGTGGATTGTTTTGTGCCGAGAATTATGAACTATTTTATAGACTGTTTTAATGTGATTGTGGGGAAGAATTTTACACGTCAAGTTAGGCGTATAATCCCCTTTGGTTAACTGTTGGTTGTGCCTTAAATGTGGCTTGTTGGTTGTTGTATTCGGGCCTTGGAAAAGGTGGAAAAGTACGTAGAAACAAAGAAAGTGCTGCCCAAATTTCTGTAGAATTAGAGGGCCACTATTTGGTATAAGTCTTATACTAGTAAGCTTGAAGTTGATAGAAGTGTTATCGTTATTATAGGTTGAAGTACTACGTGTGGCATAGTCTACTTGGCTTGAGGAATAGCCGATAAGGTTGAAGTACATTGGAGCGTATTGCTACTTGTCGTGTTGGTTAGTCGTCACGAGGTATGTGAACTTCTTTCTTCTATCGACATGATTATCCTTGAAGTATACTTGCCTTGTTATTTGGAGTATACGTGACTTATTCCTTGAAGAATACTTGCCTTGTTAATTGGAGTATACGTGACTTGTTTTCTAGAAGTATACTTGTTTTGTCATTAGGAAGTATTCATGTTATTGATTATATGCTAAAGGCATGTCCATCCTAAGTCCTTACCAAGTCTTATGGGAGATGTTGGTAAGAGTTGTTAGAAAGTTATGAGACGTGATTTATTTAGAAGTCATGAGACTAGATTTCTTTAAGGATTAAGAGACTTGATTCTCAAGGTTATGAGACTTGTTTTATTTAAAAGATTGTGAGACTTTATTTTCAAGTTATGGGACTTGATTTTGAAAGTTGTGTGATTAGATTATATGAAGTATAAGTGAATCGATTTGGAAAGTATATATAATTTGATTTGAAAAGTATAGATTACTTGATTTGAAAAGTATAGATTACTTGATTCGGAAGGAATAAGTAACTCAATTTGAAAAGTATGGATTACTTGCTTTAAACGAAATCGAATTCCTTGAAGTATTTGAAAGAAGAAGTTCTTGGTTTTAAAGGTATAAGTTACTTAAGTTTAAAAGTGTAAGTAACTTGGTTTTGATAGCAAAAGTATTTTTTTTGGGGGGGTTCAACTCTCTAATATTGCATGAAACGATTCTTTTCATAAAGAATAGATGTACAAAATACTTTGGATTCATTTCCCTAATGTTACATGACATGATAATGCATTGGTTGTATTAAAAGGAAGGATGTGGTAGTGCTTTAGTTTTCTAAAATAAAAGTTGTTATAACGACTTTATGGGAAGTTTGTTATAACAGTTTTGTGGAAAGTCAAGAGATGGTTTAAAATGTTATATGGAAATCAAGTGAGAATGTTCATGATTAAGTCCTTAATATAGTACATGATATGTGGCACTTTGATTTTCAAAGATGTTTTAAAGTAATACATGATGTCTAGTGTCTTGATTTGCCAAACCATGTCTTAGAGAGATACTTGGAATGATAAGTGTCTTGATTTTCTAAATGATGGTTTCAAAATGATATATGTATTGGATCCTACTTCCTAGTGATACATGTAGTACTTGGGCTTTTCTAAAATGGAAATTTAGTTTATAAAGTGAATGTACGACGCACGTACATTGTTGTAATGGACTTTAATCCTTAGTGATGCAAGGTGTGATAGTGCCTTGGTGTTATAAAATGAAAGACTTGTTAGTGTCTTGGTTTATCTAAAATGAAGGTTCATTTGAAAGATAATGTTGTTGAGAGTCAAAAGATGATTTAAATTGCACGAGGTTGTCATGATAGTTATATGTATAATTATTGGGATGGGTTACACGATCCGCAACACTTGTATACATATATTGGGATGGGTTGCACGATCCGCAACACTTATATATTTATTGGGACGGGTTGCACGATCCGCAACACTTATATATTTATTGGGACGGGTTGCACGATCCGCAACACTTTTTATATATATATATTGGGATGGGTTGCACAATCCGCAACACTTTATATATATATATATTGGGACGGGTTGCACGATCCGCAACACTAGAATATCTGGGGACGGGTTGCACGATCCGC
Organism: Przewalskia tangutica; assembly: GCA_029844215.1. Lineage (NCBI taxonomy): Eukaryota > Viridiplantae > Streptophyta > Magnoliopsida > Solanales > Solanaceae > Przewalskia > Przewalskia tangutica. Next base: position 132,385,210 of record CM056718.1, on the reverse strand, counting down.
AACACTGATATATATACATTGATGAGTATATGGGTCGGCGTCCCATGATGTTGAACATGACTCTCGGTTAAAAGAAAGAAAAGGTAGGAACATAGTTACATTGGATTCTAATACTACATGATACATGATATGTAGTTCCTTGGTTTCTAAAGTGATGCTGGTTTATATTATATCATGGACTGCCGACAGTGATGTTGGAATTCCACGGGCATATTCCAGTGATGCTGACTGATAGTATACCACAGACGTGCTGACAGTGATGTTGGAATTCCGCGGGCATGCTTCTGTGAGGTTGACACACCGACAGTGATGTTGGAATTCCACGGACATGCTTCCTTGATACTGGTTATATATTATACTTGTTACATGCTGATAGTGATGTTGTATTCCACGAGCATGCTTCTGTGATATTATGTGTTGAGGGCATGTGTCCCTGATTTTGACATGGCTCTCATATGTGAAAGTGGTACAGTAATACAAGGTACAGTTGGCTCGGATTTTTATATGGCACGGTAGGATCTGGTATTTGATTTTTATACTTGCCCCTGTCATTCTTTTGTACAATTATGATTTATTTACTGTACTTTATTTATGTTCCATACTTAGTACATGTTGTACTGACCCCCTTCGGGGGGGCTGCATTCATGTCCGCAGGTCTAGGTACTCAGATGTGGATCCGCGGGCTTAGGATCCTTGTTCAGCATTTTGGGATAGCTCCAGTGTTCTGGAGTTTGTCATTATGGCTAGGTATATTCAGAGGTACGACGGGGCCTTGTCCCGTCATAGTTGTCATCAAACTCTTAGAGGTGTGTATTCATATATGGGCTGGACTGGCTAGAGTTGTATTTACATTGTTGTACAGTGTAGACCCATTTAGGTGTGATATATATTATGGCAGCCTTGATGGTCTTGCCTTTGTTGTTAAAAGAAAAAAAAATTAGTGTTATTTATCTTCCGCGAGTTACTTATGTTGTATGGGTAGAAGGGTGCCCAGGTAGGGCACCAGTCGCGGGCCCGGGGTTTGGGGCGTGACAATGTTGGTCTTATCGAGCTACATATATATATATATATATATATATATATATATATATATATATTGGGTTGCCCACCCACAAATTTTGTACGAGTTATAGCCTTAATGGTCTATGATATTCGAAAGTAAGGGAAGTTGGTCTTGTGAGCCTAAGTAGTCTGGTTATGTCCAAAAATTATTAGTTCTTATTTGGTACGCTCGGGGTATGAGAATGGAATCGGGTGTCGGCCACACCTCCCCGGGTTTGGGGCATGATGGTAATAACCCTTTAGGTTATTTTGATTATTTCATTTGTTTTATCTTAAATGGCCATTTTCCTGACTTCCTTGAGGTATATTTAACTTGCGGGGATGAATGACACAATTCCTGAGGCTATAGGATAGAGTTATAGAAAGGAAATCCTAGTTTTGGAAATTGGAAATTATGAGTTTGAGAAGATTGACTAAGGGTTGAGTTTGAGTAGATGCGTCCAAAATCGAATTATAATGGTTCTATTAGCTCTAAAACATGATTTTTGACTTAGGTGGATGGTTGGAGCGACTCCCGAGTGATTTGAGGTGTGATTCGGGTGTGTTTATGGAATTTTGAAAGTCTTAAGTTAAAGGATGAGTTTTGGTTGACTAAAGTCAATATTGAGGGAATTTGAGTCTTTTTCGAAGTTTCATCTATTCCATTAGATCTGAAATGTCATTTATGCCTTAGTCGAGTCATTTGTCCAGTTCTCGAGGGACTCGGGTGTATTTTGGAAATTTGGTTTGAATTTTAGTGATTAAGGAAATTGGAGTTGCCTTGGGTCAACATTTAGTCAAGATGACCTTGTATGAGTATTTTGAGTGCGCGATCAAGTCCGTTGTATATTTTAGGAGTGGTCTGCATATTTGATTTATGTTCGGGAGGTTTTTGATGTGTTTCAGAGATTGATTTAAAGTTTGAACTTGTTTTGGGAATTTTTGGTTTCTGGTGTTACGCACATGCGGAGTTATACCTGCGCAAGGTGGTCCGCATGTGCGGAGGGTAATGTTAATGAGCAGGCTTGCACCTGCGAGAAATTGAGCACATGGGAAAAGACGCACCTGTACAGGTGGCCTCGCACCTCCGAAGATGGGCTAATCAATAGACCTCGCACCAATGAGATTCAGGCGGCAGACGTGAATCCCGCAAGTGTGAGAAAAGGGCCGCACCTACGAGAATCGCTGAAATAGTGGCATTAAATGTCCAATTTGAACAAGACATTTCATTATTCATATGTGGGACTTGAGAGCTCGATTTAAAGAGATTTTTGAAGGATTTGGAAAATACATCCATTGGGTAAGCTTCTAATCTTCCTTTTATGATTATTTCAATGATTAGTAGAATTCCATTATAGAACTTATGATTTGAGAAGAGGGTTTCATGGGTTTATAAATCCTAGGATTCTTATTTGAGCATAAAATTGATGTTAGATTTGGAATATTCTTCGTATATAGACTCCCGAGAGGTTATGTAAACTTATTTTGGAATACATTTCCTATTTTGCCTTCGAGGCTCAGGACCCTATTTTGGTTGACTTTTTAGGTCCGGAAGTCTTTTATAGTAATATGGGTACCAATATAATCATATATTAATGTAATATTCATATTTGAATAGATTGGCCCCTGTCAGAGGCTTTACGAAAAGGTAAGGCGTTGTTGTGATTATTAGGCTCATATTCCAGGGAAGTTGAGATCATGTACCTTATTTAAAGTGTTATGGTTGGTATAATGAACTAATTAAGAGGGTGTAATAGGGATAATAGGGGGGTCGATACTTGTGAGTTGACGAGCACTTGTATTGGGTATCGATGACATGTTATGGGTACTTGTTCTTTAAATTGAATAGTGAATGGAACACTTTGGGCACTAGCTTATAGTATAGTACGATCCAATGGATCTGTGATTGGGGTATGAAGCCTGTACTTCATGTCTTATGATTATTTTCTTGTCTTATCCATGATTTTGTGTTTCCATCACTCCTACATGCCCGTTTAAAAGTGAAATGAAGCTAAAGGTTGAGTTTATATTGTGAATTGACTAAAGGTTGGATCTTTATGACCTACATTGATTAAAGATTGAATCTTTATTGCACATCTTTACTTCTTATCATTATGCTATTCACGATTCATCTGGTATCTCATGCATGCACATTTGTTGATACATATGTGGGTCTGAGGAAAATGTTTTCGGACGGAGTGATGTGATATTTATGAGCCCGATTAGCTAGAGACAATTATTGTGAGCCTACTATTGACTATAGACGTGTTTTGTGAGCCTAAATTTGGCTAAGTGATGTGATTGAGAGCCTAAGATTGGTTAAGAAACATGAAGGAAAATGATTCGGGGTGGTATATAAACCTCGCTAGTCCCCCATGGGTCACGATTCATAAAATTTAAACGTGTGTGTACCGATGATGAGAAATAAAGACCTTGCATTGCATTTTCATTTGCATCTCATATCATTCCATCAATATTTTGTTTGATTGACGCCTAAACTATTTTTGAACTCTATTGACTTGATTATGTGAATACTTGACCGGACTTGAGGAATTAGGTATTATAACCTAGGCTTGGACTCATGATTTATTTGTACTTATAAGTACGATTATTATTATGGACTAACAACGGTTAATGTGGCGGTAGTAATCGGAAGGTCAACCCACATCTGTGTTTAAGATAGAATCGTTCAATAATACTATTGAGTATATGTTGTTTTCCATACTCATGTTATACTTGTTGTACCCTTTTGTGTGCAGGTTCAGTTCCAGGCATTAATGGGTCGCGTGAATATACAGCCCGTTGAGGAGCCATCTTGGAGGATTTGGGCTGAGATACCAGCCGATCCGTAGCACCAGATTTCCCTTTCTACTTTACTTAAAGTCTTTTCACTTCCAAACTGTATCCGGGTGTTTTACCCAGACTATGTATTTCCTTATTTTAGCAAGTTTTTGTACTACTAACACAAATCTTGGGGATGTATTTTATGAGTTAAACTCTTTAAAGACTTGAAATTGGCTTGTATGTCATCTTCCACATTTAAGTTTCACTACTTTACTATTTATCTTGGGTTGTGTTTGGCTTACTAACTCGTGGGAGTTAGTGTCTTCACGACATTTAATTTTAGGTCATGACAAATTGGTATTAGAGCATTAGGATTATAGGTCTCACAAGTACAAGAGCAATGTCTAGTAGAGTCTGCAAATTGGTACGGAGACGTCTGTACTTATCTTTGAGAGGCTATATGACATCTAGGAAAACTCTAATATTTCTTTCTTGATCGTGTGTACTTGATTCTAATAGTTTCTAATAGTTTTTTTTTCATTATCTCAAAAATAACGAGGACACGTTCAACTGTAGTTAGAGATCAGGAGCCTATACTGATGCACGTACCCCCTGCCGGTTCTATTGCTCAAGGGAGAGGCAAGGGATATAGTATATATTGAGGCAGGACTAGAGCATGTGTTTCTACATCAACCAGAGGCCAATCTACAGTTACTGCTCAGGCCCATGCTAGAGAGTTGAGTTCGGAGCCAGAGGAAGAGGTAGTGTAGGCGGAGAAGATTGGACCCGCCTAGGCACCCGAGGGATTTATTGCTACTCATATTCTGCAAGACACCATGGCATATATTGTGAGAGTCTTTGAGCATTGGACTCAAGAAGGGGAATTACTGTTTACTCTATATTGTTCACACCAGAGTTAGGGGTCAGAGTCCCAGTTAAGGGGCTACAGATTATAGGACTCAGGGACACATCCAATTGTTTTTGTGGATCGTTATCCAACTTAATGTGTTATTATCCATTTAGTTATGCATCCTACTATGTCAGTTGATGAGCAAAAGATATGGGATAAGTATGAGAAGATGAAGCCACCACGGTATGATGGACATCCTGATGATGATGCTTATGAGTTCTTAGTTAGTTTTCATGAGTGGTTTCACAATTTGGGGTTGGTTGAGTCAAATGGAGTTGATTTAATAGTGATGCAGATGATTGGCCCTTCAAGCAGTGGTAGAGGGTGTTTGTTGAGTCTAGGACAGCTGGGTCGCTTCCACTTACTTGGGGTGAGTTTTCTTGGGTGTTTCTGGAGAAGTAGGTTCCCCGTAGCTTAAGGGATGATATACGGGAACAATTCAATAGTTTGGAGCATGATGGTATGTCTGTGACTGAGTATGAGATAAGGTTCCACTCTTTTTCTCACACAACCTTGATTATTCTACCATATGAGACATATATGATCATGAAGTTTATTATTTGTTTGTCTTATCCATTTCATCTTGCAGCAACTCATGTGGTGTCTTCAGGAGGTAGTTTTCAGGCAGTGGTAGATGTCGCTAAAAGAGTTGAGTTTATTAGGCACTAGGAGTTTGGGGATAGGTGATCGGTGTATTTTATATACACCTTTTGAGTCTGTTTTAGTTAGTCTTTTGTCCCATTTTGCACATATAAATGTCGTATTATGATAGTTTTTCTTTCTATTGAGTCAAAGTGGTTAAAGTGGCCAAATGGCGGAAAAGGAGCAAAAAGAGGGCAAAAGAGGAGATGCCAGAGCTGAAAACAGAGAAAGTGGCGAACAAGGCTAAAATCCAGACAGGCGCGCGCCTCCTGCAATCGAAGCGGCGCGGCGCCTATCATTCGCAGAAAGCGCGAAGATCGAGCGCGGCGCCTAAATCGGTCGCGGCGCCACTATTCGAAAAGCGAAGACTTCGGCGCGGCTCCGCCGAGCAGCAGATGCACGGCGCGGCGCTAAACATCCGAGAGCTACGAAGATTCTGGCCATGGCGCCGAACAGCCAGATATCGAGCGCGGCGCTAAACACCCGGGATTGCAGAACTTCCGCGCGCGCCATCTGCGGCAGCGGCCGACGCGGAAAAAATTAGGTCTTTTGGATTTTTAGGCCAGCTGCGAGGGAAAAGAAGGAGACGTTTTAAACCTATAAAAGGAGAACCCTAGGCGGTTTCAAGGTTCCCTTTCTTGCAACTCAAGATTTTCTTGCTAGGAGATCGAGACCTAAACATTAGTAATTTCTTTCCTTTTTCTTTTCTTTAATTCAGTTTTTGCATGATGAACTTTGAATTAGTTCTTGTCATATTCATGGCTAGGAACTAATTCTCTTATAGGGCTTTTTATGTTGAATTTCTTGAACCTTATGTTATAAATTAATGCATGCTTGTGGTGATTATTCTTATTGAGAGATCTATCCAATAATTGAGTTGAATTCTTGGTAGCTAATTGACAACTAGTTATCACTATATGATTTCTAATCAGTTACGAAAATGGGGGATTGTGAATATGCTGTAAGTTGGGTAGACGGTCTTGAATTGGGGATGAAAATACCTCAATTAGATTTGTAGCGTTGATGAGAGGCTTAACAACCCTAATTTTGCGCATTGTGCATGACGGTCAACTAGGTTTTTGTGCTTCATCCTCCTATAGCGTTACCCTTATCAGCGAAAGTTAGGTAAGGAACAATACTGGGGTTGAGTGTTTATATAACCCTAACGGGAGTATAAAACGATTTCGTAAACCTGCTTTCTCCAAAAGAAGAACACCATAAGTTAATGCATTAGTAAGTAACATAAGCGGATAGTAAGGATACATAGAAGCCCTATTCTCATCACATCTGAATTAAATCTTTATATTTAATTAGCTTTCATAACTCTTAGTACAAAACAAACAATCAATCATTAATTCACCAAATAGATACTAGAAAATAGATAACTGATACTTGGACCCTAATCCTAGAGGACGATATTCGGTCTTATCTAAGACTATACTACTTGATACGATAACGTGCACTTGCGTTTAAAAGTGTGTGCATATTACGCGCATCAAGTTTTTGGCGCCGTTGCCGGGGATTAGGCAATAGTTCAATATCAAATTATCTATTTTTAATTTCTAATTTGGTTTTAAATTTTTTATTTTTAGTTTTAGTTTTTACGAAAATTCGAGGTGCCGTGATCTTTTGTTGGTTTTGATTCGTTCAGGAACACTTCAGATATGGATTTTTACTGTCCATATGATAGAGAGCCAACCATAGAGGAACAGAGGGAGGAACTACGAGAAACTATACTCAGTCTCACGAGGTCCCAAGCTCAGTTCATGGACGAAATGAGGTTGGGTATAAAGAGGTTGGAAACAGAAATAGCAGAACTTGCGGTCATATTCAACAGCGAACCGCAAGAAGAGCAATCTGCATCTGGGATAAGCAACAAGGAAACACAATGTCAAGCAATTGACCTGAAGGATGCCAAATCCGGGGAGAGAGAAAGTTTGCACTTGCCATGCGCTAATGATCGGCCGCGCCGAGGATTCGGAGATAGTACAGGAAGTTCTGGCATCCGAGACATTGCAGGAAAGTGAGCGCCGCGGCGCCCAAGATCAGGGCCGCGGCGCCCAGAACCCAGAAATCGAAAAAACAGCACCAGCGGTGTCAACAGCACCCCAAGTGATGATACCTTACCCCCAGAAGCTAAAAACATGCACTCTTGACAAGCAATTCTCCAGATTCGTGGAGGTTCTCAAACAATTGCAACTCAATATCCCGTTTGCTGAAGCACTAGAACAAATGCCGAGCTATGTCAAGTTCATGAAGGATGTGCTTAGCAAAAAGAGGAAGATAGAGGATTACGAAACGGTGATGTTAACTGAAGAATGTAGTGCCATCCTACAGAGACAACTGCCTCAGAAGTTACAAGACCCTGGGAGCTTTACCATCCCATGCACTATTGGAAAGTTTGAATGTCAAAGGCAGCATGCGACACGGGAGCAGGCATAAATCTGATGCCCTATCTAGTTTTCTGCAAACTAGAAATGGGAGAAATCAAACCGACAAACATCACCTTGCAGCTAGCCGACCGCTCAATTGTTCATCCGAGAGGAGTCATCGAAGATATATTAGTAAAAGTGGACAAGTTCATCTTTCCCGCCGATTTCGTTATCTTAGACATACAAGATAACGATGGAATCCCCATCATCTTTGGCACCTTCTTAGCCACGTGATGTGCTCATTGATGTTCAAAAAGGGAATTGAAGCTTGAGTAGATGAAGAAGAGGTGATTTTTAATGTTCTTCAAACAAAGAATTTTCCAGAGGCCAAGGATAATCGCCACCATTGATCTTATCGAAGAGACAATGTCAAACAAAGAGTTCGAATATGAGGATACGCTTGAAGAAGTACTGACCACATGGGATGATGATAGTAGAAACGATCCAGATCTGATGGAGTATGCAAATTGGATGAATGCTTATGAAAAATGGGATACAAGGACAAAGAGGTATGAAGAGCTGGGACAGGTACCAGAAAGATCATTACCATCCACAGAAAAGGCCCCAGAGTTAGAGTTAAAAATCCTACCCAATCATCTACAATACCAATACCTAGGTGAAGAGAAAACCCTACCAGTGATCATTTCATGCCACCTTTCCACCGAAGAGATTAATAAACTGCTAAGAGTACTAAATAATCACAAGCGGGCTATTGGATGAACATTAGCAGACATAAAAGGGATAAGTCCATCAACGGTAATGCATAAGATCCGTCTAGATGAGGAGAAGCGAACCATCCATCAAGCCGAGGCGATCGAACCCAAATATGAAGGAGGTAGTAAGGAAGGAAATCCTAAAATGGCTCGATGCAGGAGTAATTTACCCCATATCTGATAGCACTTGGGTAAGTCCAGTACAAGTGGTGCCGAAGAAGGGTGGAATAACAGTGGTGGCTAACGAAAGAAACGAACTCATCCCTTCGAGAACAGTCACCGGATGGAGAATCTGCATTGACTATCGCAAGTTGAATAAAGCAACTAGAAAAGACCACTTTCCGTTGCCATTCCTAGATCAAATGTTGGACAGACTCGCAGGGCATAACTACTATTGCTTTTTGGATGGATACTCAGGGTATCACCAGATTGCAATAGCCCCAGAAGATCAGGAAAAGACAACATTTACTTGCCCTTTTGGCACATTTGCCTTTAGAAGAATGCCATTTGGACTCTGCAATGCACCTGCTACTTTTCAAAGGTGTATGATGGCAATTTTCTCAGATATGGTAGAGAGAACCATAGAGATCTTTATGGATGACTTTTCGGTCTTTGGAGCATCATTTGATGAATGTTTAAGGCATCTAGAAGCAGTGTTGAGCCGGTGCGAAGAATCTAACCTTGTGCTAAATTGGGAGAAATGTCACTTCATGGTGACCGAAGGAATCGTCTTGGGGCATAAAATATCAAGCCAAGGTATTGAGGTAGACAAAGCAAAGATCTCAGTGATCGAAAATCTACCACCTCAGATCAACAAAAGGGTCAAGTTTCTGGACATGCAGCTTCATGTAAGATTCATCAAGGATTTTTCAAAGGTCTCAAAACCCCTCTCCACATTGCTAATGACGGGGGTAGCCTTTGACTTCAATAAAGAATGCTTATCCGCATTTCAAACGCTCAAGGAGAAGCTTACCTCAGCACCCATAGTCATTGCACCAAATTGGGAGCTCCATTTGAACTCGTATGCGATGCAAGCGACTATGCATTGGAGCGGTACTTGGACAGAGAATCGACAAGGTATTTAGATCCATTTACTATGCTAGTAAAACTCGAATGACGACAATTAAATTATGCAACTCTTGAAAAAGAATTATTAGCTATAGTATATGCGTTTGAGAAATTCAGGCCTACTTGATTGGAAATAAAGTGATAGTATACACTGACCACTCGCTATAAAGTACTTAATGACAAAGAAGGATGCAAAGCCTCGCCTCATTCGATGGGTCCTACTTCTACAAGAATTTGACGTAGAGATTCGTGATAAGAAAGGCAGAATTCGATTCTGCACCACTTGTCCGTTGGAGAACACAGAGCGTAACACCAAAGATGTGCAAATAAATGATCACTTTCCGCACGAACAACTGTTTGAGTAAGTATGAATTCTAATTTACCTTGTACGCGATTTTGTTAACTTTCTTGCAGCTAAAGTTCTACCCCCAGGCTTGTCAAGACAGCAAGTGAAAAGGTTTTATTCTGAAGTAAAACACTACTATTGGGAGGAACCGATGCTATACAAACACTGTGCCGATCAAGTCATCAGGCGATGCATACCAGAGGAAGAGATGCACCAGGTTCTCATCCATTGCCACACCTTATCATGTGGTGGACACTTTGGGGCATCAAGAACAGCGGCAAAAGTATTGCAATGCGGATTCTATTGGCCAACACTCTTCAAGGATGCCCATGCCTTTGTGCAAAGATGTGATAATTGTCAAAGAACAGGGAACATCTCAAGACGAAACGAGATGCCTTCACACGGGATATTGGAAGTAGAACTATTCGATGTGTGGGGAATTGATTTCATGGGACCATTCCCGCCATCTTTTGGAAATCAATATATCCTTCTGGCAGTAGACTATGTGTCCAAATGGGTAGAAGCAGTGGCCACCAAAGAAAACGACAAGAAAGCGTTCAAAAATTCCTCCGTAAGAATATTTTCACAAGGTTCGCACGCAAGAGCTCTCATCGGTGATGAAGGAGCCATTTCTCGCAATAGACAATGAATTTATTGCTTTCCGATATGGAGTTTACCACTACAACCGCTACCATCCTCAAGCTAATGGGCGGCGGAAGTGTCAAATAGAAGTGAAGAGCATATTGGAAAAGGCGGTGAACATTTCAAGAAAGATTGGTCTATCAAATTGGATGACGCATTATGGGCATACCGGACAGCATTTAAAACACCAATTGGTATGTCACCGTATAAATTAGTTTTTGGTAAAGCATGTCATTTGCCAGTAGAGTTGGAACACAAAGCATACTGGGCAATGAAGAAGTTAAACATGGATACCACGGCAGCTGGACAGAGGAGGCTACTACAGCTGAGCGAATTAGATGAATTCCGACACAATGCCTATGAGAATGCAAAGATCTACAAGGAACGAACGAAAGCATGGCACGATAAGAATTTGATACCAAAAGACTTTCAAGAAGGACAACAAGTGCTGCTATTCAACTCAAGGTTGAGATTGTTTCCAGGCAAGTTAAAATCACGTTGGACAGGACCATACACGGTGGTAAGAGTATTCCCATACGGAGCAATTGAAATAAAAGGGAGAGAGGGAGCCACTTTCAAGGTAAATGGACAGAGGATAAAACCCTACCTGATCGATGAAATGGAATACATGAACTTGGTAACTTCTCAATTCTTAAAATAATAAGGAACTTGCGTCCGGCTAAAAGATCAGTAAAGACAAACGCTAGTTGGGAGGCAACCCAATGTTTTAATTATGTTATTTCAATTTCTGTTTTAGTTTCTTTTATTTTGTCTTGATCAGTCTCACGGTCTTGGGTTCGTGTATCTGTGCTGTGTTAACAGGTGGAAGCCAAGGATATCCAGAAAAATCGCCAAATCGCCAGGCGCCCAGAGTTTAGCCGCGCGCTGATGCAGTGCGGCGCGCCACACCACTAAACTATGAGTCTGAGAGGATACCCTGATCCGAAGGCCCTATCGCCAGATCAAAACATCAAAAATGATCCTCCCCTCACGGAATTCAAAGCATTATCCACCGCCACCACCATTTTAGCCAAAGTTTGTAAGTGTCGTTTTCTTTTACTGTCTTTGAGTCTTGCACACATTGGGGACAATGTGTGATTTAAGTTTGGGGGTGTGTTTTTGTGTTTTAGTTTTATGTGTGTTTCATGTTTTATTTTGAGTCACCAAAATTTTTCCTTTTTGAGTCATAATTGCCTGTCAAAGATCATGTATGCTGTAGTTGCTAGAAACACCTAGTGAAGTAAGGTGGAATAATGTAAAGGAATGGAAGCAACTATCTAAACACTTAAGTTAGATATGCCAAAAACTCACAGAATCTGTCTATTTGGAGTCTCTTGCTTGAGTTATGTATGCTAAATGATAAATGCTTATGTGTTATGACTGCTTGCTATTTGAGGCGAAATAGTTAGGATATGCATGATAGGGAAATGACTCAGGCATTTCTTTGATAGCCAATTCTTACCATTCTTTTCTATCCCGTACTGTAAAAATATCACTAGTTAGCCCCATTGAGCCTAAAAATTGAAACTTTTTCTTTGACACCCTACTTTCCCACAAATTGTGCCATAAGTGAAAAGATGAAAAAGTGGAATACATTGTGTTAAAAGAAAAAGAGACAAAAAGAGTGAATAAGCCCGTTGGACCCCAATAAAAAGTAATAAGAAACAGGCAAAAGCCTAAGTTTGGGGGTGTTCATTATTATTGTATACTTCACTCTCCCAAAACAAAAGAGGGGAAGGATAGAATTGAAGTGAAGGAAAGAACCAACAAAAGAAAAAGGGAAAAATTGAAAAGCCAAAGAGCTTATGGTACAGAAAAATGAGCCTAAATGCCTATCTTTACCAACCCCTACCTAAGCCTACATTACAACCCTTAAAGTCCTGAAGATCTCTTTTATGTATATCCAGAATTAGTGGAGAATAGCAAGTAAGCATGCCATAGGAATTTTTGAATTTATATGCATACTTGAGTACACTGACTTCCATTTAAGCATGATAAGTATGAGTTTGCGAAATATCTAGCTCAATGTGTTGAAATTCCATGCTATATGTTCCTGCATATTATTCTGCTAACCTTCATGTTTTTCTAGTTAACATTCATGCGCAAAGAAAAGTGATCAATGGCGAAGTCTGTTTATTTTCTTATTTATTGAGTCTTTCATTTTATTTCTTTCTTTTTATCTTTGCTCGAGGGCGAGCAAAGGTTAAGTTTGGGGGTATTTGATCGGTGTATTTTATATACACCTTTTGAGTCAGTTTAATTAGTCTTTTGTCCCATTTGCACATATAAATGTCGTATTAGGATAGTTTTTCTTTCTATTGAGTCAAAGTGGTTAAAGTGGCCAAATGGCGGAAAAAGGAGCAAAAAGAGGGCAAAGAGAGATGCGAGTGAAATGCAGAAAGTGGCGAACAAGGCTAAAATCGGACCGGTAGCGCGCCTCCTGCGATCGAAGCGGCGCGGCGCTATCATTCGCAAGCGCGAAGATCCGAGCCGCGGCGCTAAATCGAACGCGCGCCCACTATTCGTAAAGGCGAAGATCGAGCGCGCGCTTCCATCGCAGGGCAGCGCGCCACGCGGAAAAAATTAGGTCTTTTGACGGATTTTTGGGCAGCTGCAGGAAAAGAAGGAGACGTTTTAAACCTATAAAAGGAGAACCCATGCAGCTTTTCAGTTCCTTTCTTGCACAACTCAAGATTTTCTTGCTAGGAGATTGGAGACCTAAACATTAGTAATTTCTTTCCTTTTTCTTTTCTTTAATTCGGTTTTGCATGATGAACTTTGAATTAGTTCTTGTCATATTCATGGCTAGGAACTAATTCTCTTATAGGGCTTTTATGTTGAATTTCTTGAACCTTATGTTATAAATTAATGCACGCTTGTGGTGATTATTCTTATTGAGAGATCTATCCAATAATTGAGTTGAATTCTTGGTAGCTAATTGACAACTAGTTATCACTATATGATTTCTAATCGATTACGAAAAGGGGATTGTGAATATCTTGTAAGTTGGGTGACGCGGTCTTGAATTGGGATGAAAATACCTCAATTAGATTTGTAAGCGTTGATGAGAGGCTTAACAACCCTAATTTTGCGCATTGTGCGTGGCCAACTAGGTTTTGTGCTTCATCCTCCTATAGCGTTACCTTATCGTGAAAGTTAGGTAAGGAACAATACGGGGTTGAGTGTTTATATAACCACTAACGGGAGTATAAAGCGATTTCAGAAACTGCTTTCTCCAAAAGAAGAACACCATAAGTTAATGCATTAGTAAGTAACATAAGCGGATAGTAAGGATACATAGAAGCCCTATTCTCATCACATCTGAATTAAATCTTTATATTTAATTAGCTTTCATAACTCTTAGTTACAAAACAAACAATCAATCATTAATTCACCAAATAGATACTAGAAAATAGATAACTGATACTTGGACCCTAATCCTAGAGGACGATATTCGGTCTTATCTAAGACTATACTACTTGATACGATAACGTGCACTTGCGTTTAAAAGTGTGTGCATATTACGCGCATCAATAGGTCGATCAAGAGACCTCACAATTCAAGCAGTTACAGTGGTACCTCATTTGGAGGTAGGAGGCATCAGGGTAGTAGGTATCGCTTATAGTTCAGCAGGCCGGTTCAGGAAGCTATACAAACTTTGACTAGTGGTTCTTATGATTGTGGTGGTCACAATTTGGGATAGGGTACCCAGAGTTCTTATTCTTAACTTGGAGGTCAAGATGGTCATTTTGGCTATTCTAGCCCTTCTCAATAGCCTATGTCCCATCATGGATGCTATGAGTGTGGTGACTTATGACACTTTGCGAGGGAAAGCCCCAAACTTAGATAGAGTGATCAGCACTTTGGTTCCCATGGTTTTGGATCTAGAGCACCAGCACAGCCAGCTAGAGGCGACGAACATAGTGACAAATGTGGTTCTCAGTCCGGTAGAAGTGGTTCTCATACGGGCCATGGCGGTGGTCGGGAATGTTCTAAGGCCGAGAGTGGTCATGCTCAGTTTTATGTGTTCCCTGGTAGACTAGAGGCATATGTTTCTAATATTGTCATCACATGTACTATTTCAGTTTGTCGTTAGCTAGTTATAGCATTGTTTGATCCAGGCTTTACATACTCTTATGTATCTACTTTTTTTGCTTCATGTTTGTGTATGTTGTGTGAGTCACTTGACTTTCAAATTAGTGTTTCTACTACTGTTGGGGATTTCATAGTAGTATATCAGGTGTACCGATCTTGTGTTGTTTCTTTGATGGGGTATGACACTTGGGATGACTTGATGGTTCTAGACATGGTAGATTCTAGTATTATTTTAGGCATGAATTGGTTGTCTCCTTATCAGGCAATCTTGGACTGTCATGCCAAGATAGTTACATTATCCATACCAGAGATTCCTAGGTTGGAGCGAAAGGGTGCTGCTAGTAATATGCCAAAGAAAGTGATATCTTACCTTAAGGCTAGATGGATGGTTGAGAAAGGTTGTTTGGATTATTTGGCTTATTTAGAGTATCCCGAGGTGTTTCTGATGGATTTGTCGGGTGTTCCACTATATCATGATATTGATTTATGTATTGCTTCGGAGCCTAACACCAAGCCCATTTCTATTCCTCCATATCGGATGACACCAATAGAGTTGAATGAGAAATTATAGGATATGTTTCAGAGTTGGACCCAAAACCCTCAACCTCTGTCGGAATTGACTGAAATTGACGAGGGAGAAAACTTCCAAAAGTGAGCTTCGTTGAGAGAGTAATGTTTTCTCTTTCAGCACACGATAAGCACGGTCTGCTAATGTGCACCTGAATAACGGAAAACATTGCTCACGCTGATTCAATGGCAAATTCACCAACAAAACTGGTAACTTTTAACTTAAGACTCTCTCAATTGCACAAACTTACCTGAATCACACTCAAATCACTTGGGACTCGTTCTCACCCTTCACTTAGTTCAAAAATCATGTACTCGAGCTAATGGAGCCATCTAAATTCAATTTTGGATATATCTACTCAAAAGTCAATCCTCGGTCAAACTTCTCAAACTCATAACTTCCAATTTCCAAAACTAAGATTTTCTTCTGATATCTCTACATGATAGACTTGAGAATCATCTCACCCATCCTTGCAAGTCAAATCTACCACAAGGAAGTTCATAAAAAGGTCATTTAAGAAAAAACAAGTGAAATAAGCAAAATGACTTAGGGCCTGTTTGGATTGGCGGTGGGCAGAAGTGCTTCTGACAGAAGTGATTTATGTTTGATGCAACAATGTAAAAGTTATTGTTAGATGTTTGGATAGTTTTGATCAAAATTGTTTTTAAATGTAGAATTACCAAAATGAACATTTAGTCAATACATATAAATAAAAATTACTAATAAATAGAAGTATGTAAATAAAAATTACAAATAGATAATAGAATTTAAAGTGCAATATAGTACTTCAATATTAGTAGAATATTATTACAATACTAATTTAAAGTGCAAATAGTATTTAAATATTATTACAATACTAATTTTGCAGTAAAGGAGCCGTAACGCCTAAGTTCCTGTGATTTTTCACGCCGAAGGAGCCGCAGCCCTTGGGAGGAGGCGTCGCGGCACTCTTCAGGCAATTCTTCAAAAATAAAAATAAAAATTGATAATTCAACTTGGGTATATTTATTTCTTGTTTGTTCAAAATATAATGTATTATTATAGTAATATTCGGAGTATTTGAAAGAAGACAATAGAAAATGTTAGGGTGTTGAAAGAGAATCTGAATGGGTTGAATACTTACCTGGCTTCATATGCTCAGAAACTCTAACAAGCTAGACAACACTTGGAGGTTACTCAAGCACAATTATCCAACCATCATATGGACCAGGTACTTATAGAGGAAGAGCATCACCTATTGATGGACATACATGAATGGAGTAGTGTTGAAGATCAAACTTTAAGGCAAATATATAGGGTAAACTAGATTTCATGTGGGGATTCTAACTCAAGGTATTTCCATGCCCAATGCAAAATAAGAAATAGTAGAAACAACATTACATTTGTTTATGATGATCATGGAAGCAAGTGTACTTGTTGAGCAAGAGTTTATTAAGTTCTTTAATAGCTTGATGGGATCAACTACAACAGTCATGCCTAGTCCAAATTCTGAGGTTATCAAGTAGGGTCCATGCCTCTCTTATAAACAAAAGTGCAAAATTATACAACCTTTCATTGAGATAGAGATTATTGTTATTGTTAAAGATATGCCACATGATAAAGCTCCAGGTGTAGATGGGTACCCTATTGAATTCTTCACTCAGAATTGGAATATTGTGAAAGATGATGTCGTAAATGCTGTGGAGGAGTTCTTCTCCACTGGTAAGATTCTCAAAACATTCAGATGCACTGTTGTCACTCTTGTTCCCAAGACTGTATCACCTACATTGGTAAATAACTTTAGACCTATAGCATGTTGTACTAATTTGTATAAGATCATTGCCAAAGTCCTGACCAATAGAATAAAGAGTGTCATTGGTACTATTGTAAGTCCTTCCCAGTAAGCTTTTATAGATGATAGAAGTATTATTGTGAGATGACACGCCCAAACAAAAAGTCACGTCCTACTATTCATAGCTATTACCTTGACACCAAAGAAGAGTTCGACCCAATGCTTTATTTCTGTCCTAGTTGATCCTGATTCTTTCTGCCGGAAAAGTAAGAAAGTCAAGTGCTAACGTGCAGCTCCCATTCCTCCACCAAGAGAAAGCCTAAGAGAAGACCGTTTAGTCATGAATTATTCAAATAGTATAATAGGAAAGGTTATCTCCTAAATGTGTCGTGAAAATAGACCTGAGAAAGGCATATGACTCAATTGAATGATGATTTCTCAATAGCATGTTAGCTGAGCTTGGTTTTCCTTTTAGGTTCATTCAGTGGTTCATGGAATATGTCACCTCATTGTCATGTCATACTCTTTAGTGTTGAGTGGTGGGCTCACAACACCTTTCCAGGGACAAAGATGGATAAGGCTAGGTGACCCTATGTCCCTTTACTTGCTTGTCATAGACATGAAATACTTGAAAAGAAAACTGAATGTAGTGGCTTCTGATAAGAATTTCAAGTTTCACCCTAGATGTAAAAGATGGGTGTGATGCAAGACATGCCTACCAAGAGTAGCTGGAAGACAAAATGTCATGTACTTGGAAAATTGGAATATAGCTGCCATTGTCAAACAACTTTGGGCCATCTCTGAAAAGAAGGATTGTTTATGGGTGAATTAGGTACATATCTATTATATGAATGGTTGTACTATGGAGACTTGTACTATCCCAAGTTCAACTACTTGGGTTGTCCGAAAGATTTTTCAAGCTGTTTTTGGTTCAGGCACCAGCTCTGTAGGGTGATATACATGCTAGATTTATTGTAGTTGTGGTTCATTCAAAAATGTTTATCAAGAAGATGCATATTTATTTGATCCCACACCATACCAAAGTCCCCTGGAAGAGTGTCATGTTGCATCATAGCATCCACCATAGGCACAAATTTATTCTTTGGCTAGCCATACAGAAGAGGCTACCAACAGTGGAAATATTACTTAAATTGTCTTGGTTTGGCTTGGTTTTCACAGAGTTGTTGGAATATGGCAAGATGAGTTGAAATGGATCACAATGTGTGCAAAAAAATCAATCTGGGCAAGGTGCAATCCTCAATTGTACTTATGACATGCTGGTTGCAGTAGTGTGGAAGGAAATAAATCAACTGAGGCTTCAGATGGGTCACTACAATGCATATAGAATATGAAGAGAGTTGTATATACGCATTCACACCAGAGGGAAATACATGAAGAAATGGCAACAATGACTAAGTCATCTCAACTCCATCCCCTGAAAATAAATTGTTGTTGTAGTATCTGTTATGAGCTAAATAGACAATGTGGTGTATGTCATTAGATTCATATTTGGTTGTAATTGTTTTCAATGTTTAGTGACTCCTTAGCTTAGTAGACTCCTAGGTTTTTCTTTAATATCTGATAAACGGTGAGTTTAGCCCTGTTTAGTCCTATAATGATTAGTTTTGGTATAAATAAAATTATTTATTAACAACAAAAAAGTCAACATCGAGGGCATTTGAGTCTTTTTCGAAGTTCATTGATTTCATTAAGTCCAGAATGTCATTTATGACTTAGACGAGTCATTAGTTTGGTCCCGAGGGACTTGGTTGTATTTTGTCATAACCCCAATTACGGGTCATGATAGCACCTACACCATCTCCAGATAAGCGAACTATCCCCAAAATCAATAGTCAATTAAAAGAAATAAAATCGGAATAGACAATAAATTAATACTAAGAGTGACTTTACATAAATTGTTTAAGAACAAGTACTACAACATTACATTTTTCCAAAACCTGGCTAACTCGTACAAGAACGTCTACAATTATTACAACTTGAAAGAAACTGAACAACAACACCCGCCTTAGAAACAGTAAGAACATCTAATAAAATAGAGGGAGACCCACGGTTGCTTATGGGACAGATAGCTAACACTGAACCGCCAATGAACATTCCGGGATCAGAATTGGAATAAGAAACTACATCTGCATTGAAATAAAAGATGCAGCAAGTGTAGTATAAGTACACAATGTACCTCCGTAGGCATTATAGACTGACAACGACAAAAAACATGTAATGCACTAAAAACTAACTCTAGTTCACAATAACTATCATTTCAGCGTAACTCTTGTCTATCACATAGAACTATTAAGGACATGGAAATTCCGCGGAACATACAAATCAAGAAAGATCAGTTATAACACAGTTGATCACGTTTTAATTTAACACAGTTCAGGCTTAGACCGTTCCTCATAAGTTCAACCTAAGTCCATCCGACTCTAACTCATCATAAACTCACTTCTTTATCTAAAGTGTACAACTACGTAACCCTTTCTTAATATGAGCACATGTTGAAGTCTTTTCATGAATTCAATTGCAATTAAGTCATGTAGCCATATAATCACTAAATGTGAGATGAATGCAATGTCATGAAATACATTATGGTGTAGTACAACTGGACATTTCCAAACTTGGTATACACATGCTACTAAACTTTCCCACATAGCCATGACCCATGGGGGACTTCGCGAGATCCATATAATGCTCACGACCATCCGATATGATCGCTCGGACTGGTAGAGCCTCATATTAAATAATCTCCTACAAATCTTCATTATCAATTCATTTACCTTCCTTTCTTGTCTCATCTAACCAATATCATATCGTAATAAGATACATTTCAGTATCAGTATTGGTATGAATGAGTGAATGCATGCGGTAAGTAAAATAATTATCATGGAAGTATGAGATGAAAGGTCATGTACAAAAGAGATGAATATTCAAGCGCCTTAATGCTATTAGTTTCAGAATGATTCCAAAGATCAGTCTTTTTAAATATAGAAGACATAGAGTGGTGAGATAAATAAATTCACACACTAGGTAGGAGTTCAATCACGACTATCATAGCCCACATAACAACTGTCAATACCAACCTAACTAGTATTATCCCTAATACAATACACAGGTACCCACCAAAGTACTTATCACAGTTACTAAGATGGGAACTCCATCATGCCTAAGACCCCTCAATGATTATAAGTTATACATGCTTCTATCAGAGTCTATAAAGTAAATTGTAGCCTACCTCAATGCTAAGTGGGTGTCATGAACCCTTGCGCCAAAGCTTTACCTTTCTGGAGCGCTACCAAATAATCACAGTTTAGATTTTATAGATTCGACGTTAACATACAATCTAACGGCAACCATAAAGACATGCTTTTCAAAGATCCCAAAATGCGATTCAAAAGTGACTCCGAGACCACAAGGGCAAACCAAAACTTTAGTTTAGAAACATGCTTCCCATAGTCTAAATACTCATATTCCTAAATTTGATTGAAGACTAGCCATAATTAGGCTTTCAATTTCATTATTCGATAAAAAACCCATTCATTGAAGAACCATAACTCTCATAATAAAATCATGGATTGGCATTAGGAATTCAAGCCTAGATTTTTTTCTCTACCATAATAATCAAATACCATTAAGGTAAAGGAAGAACAATAATAAAAGCCTGGAGGGTGATTTAGAAGTTACCCCAAGGATTACAGTTTATGAACCCATTGAACTGCCCATACTAAGCTTTCTTGCTCCAAAAAATGTGCTTGAAAATGTTGGGGGGTTCGAAATGAGGAAAGACGGGATTAAAACAGTTCTGCCTTCAGTGATTCACGCTTCTGTGAACCATTCCTAATAGAAGGGGCCTCACATTTGCGGAGGAATGGTCACAAGAGTGACCTCCACTAAATGCGCCGACAGCACGTAGAGGATGTTAAAATTCCTATGTGTGGCCTCACACCTGCGCACGATATTCTATAGAAGTGAACTTACCCATCCTCCTAGAACATCGCATCTATGGACCAACATCCGCATAGGCAGCTCCACAGGTAGGGTAGTATTTCCTTAGGGGCGGTTACACAGTGCATAAAAAGACTGAATTTCAAAAATCCCCTGACTTGAGAGAATGTCGCATGGTCTGAAGATAAAAGCTCTGTACGGGTTCGTGATTATCGCTCCCTCACAGTTGATAGTCAATAGATTCACAAGGTTGGCCCCGTTCTCGCTAAATGGAGGTATTCGCGCAGTTGAAGATTATGATAGTTGTCTATTGACAAGAGGTCATAAAATTCTAGGACATTTAAGTAGAAGGGGCTTGGTGCAGTACAATTCCAAGATTCTCTAAGGAAGGTTTAGGGGTGTAGGGAGAGCCCTTGTAGTTCTCTCCCAATCCAGTGGTCCAATCGAGCGCATGATTTCGACACTCGAAGATATGATACATGAAAGTATGCTTAATATATAATAAGAATATGATAGTCATCTACCCTATTTTGAGACGCATATTATGGCGGTTATTACATTATCATTGAGATAGATTCTTATAAGACTTTGTATCAGGGGTAGATATTCTCAATCAATTACCTTGATGTAAGAAAAATACGAGTTATTTAACCTTGTGTTGGTCTATTAGCCCCCAGAGTTGTGAAAGAAGTAAAATTCTTACAAGAGTAAATGTCAATAGGCTAGGATTGCGAGAAGTCACCTGCAAGTGTACGATACTAAGGTTTAAAAGATGTTGCCCAGAAAGGCAAGTTTAGCTCCATATACAGCAAACCTTATAAGGTTACCCAAGGATTTAGCGAAGTGACCTTCGCGATTGGGATTACCACCGAATTCAAAGGGAGTTCACTCAGTTTGCACACATTGATATCACTAAAGTATATAGGAAATTTCTTTCGCATATTGACGATCGAGAATGTTTGGATTACTGAAGACTTGTCTTTAAAAGAGGTCTCGACTATTATCCTTTATCACTAAGTCTAGAGGTTTTAGACTCATGAGATGTCATTTGTTAAAATACTATAGAAAAACAATGGCATAAACGTAATGATATAGGCGGTTGAGAAGGGTATAAATCTATATATTTTCCCATAGTCTGAACATTAAATTCACATGATGTCCATGTGATATGACCCCCTTATTCCTACTCTATAGAAGTAAATTTGTTTCATACACCTGTAGAGATGATAATCATAACACAGATATGAAAGGCGCGGCTCAAATGCTGAAATTGAATCTATTGATGTGGTCTTGAAGGGAATTTAGTAACATGTTGGTGACTATGAAAACCATAATTAGAAGAGTACGCCTTCTAAGTGCTCGTTGAATTGTTCGACTGAGTCGATACCTAGTTTGTTGAGCTCATTTTTATCCAAACCTTCTATATTGTGTAGATGTTTACTCATAAAACGTTCTAGGATTCGTGAGGAATTGATAACTAAGCGATGCATGTACGTTAGGCTATTCCCTTCTTTCAAAAGCATGAAATCCAAAGTGAATATCGTTTTCAAAAAGAAACGTTGAAAGTTTCACTCTATTTGTATATCGTTGCCCCTTGTCAGGAACAACTTTCTTATTGTTGTCATATTCTATATTTCTGGATTATTTGTTATTCATTCAACGTATCATAAATCTCCGCGAAAGAGTACTTCAAAGAGTAGTCGTCAAGTCGACCAAAAGTCTTTCCATAGTAGAGTTTAAGGGTTTTGAGTTCCAAAGAGGCCTTAAGTGTTATTATTACTATATATACATATATATTACTCACACCACCATTGTGAATAATATGTGGGTAGTTGTACATGTACATTATACATACCCCGGTCTATAATCGGAGGGCATACACTTATATGTGCATCAGTACATACACCTCAGAGTATTACCTGAGGGCAGTAACATATTACACACCTCTAGTTATAAGCCGATGGTAGATTATATAGTAAGGCCTATAGACAAAGGTTTCAGTTCAGTTCCAAAGTTTCATTGTTCACCTATATGGCATACAGGTTATCAGAGTATCATATAGATGTTATAATTATCTTCACAACCTATATCTTCACATTGCTATTTATGTTTTAGATACTAGTATATTTCATTCGTACTGGCATCCCATTTTCTGAATCTCATTCACAGTAGTGGGCCTCGCCCAACCCTTAACAACCTTAATCTTTTTGGGATCAACCATAATCTCATCCTTTGACACCACGTGGCCTAAGAATGCTATAGAATCAAGTAAGAACTCACACTTCAAAAACTTTGCGTAAAGCTCTTTCTCTTTCAACAACCCAAGAACAATCCTTAAATGATGTGCATTCTCTTCTATACTCTTAGAATACACCAAGATATCATCGATAACGACAATGATGAAGAAATCTAAATATGGCTTAAAATGCCATTCATCAAGTACATGAATGTTGACAGGGCATTCATAAGACCAAATGACATCACAAGGAATTTGTAATGACTATAATGAGTCCTAAAGGCCATCTTCAGAACATACTCGGCCTGAATCTTTATCTAGTCATAGACTGACCTAAAATAAATCTTTGAAAATACCAAAGTACCATGCAGCTGGTGGAATAAGTCATTAATATGAAGAATCAAATACTTATTATGAATATTGGCCTTGTTCAACTGATGGTAATTTATGCACATCCTCATCGTATCGTCTTTCTTCTTCATGAATAAAATGGGAGCACCCTAAGAGGATATACTCGGTCTAATAAACCCCTTACTCAGTAACTGATTTTTCAACTCTCTCAACTCAGTAGGATCCATCCTATATAGTGGAATTTAAAAGGGCATGTGATGCAAGAAAGCCCGCAGACTTAAACTCTGAAACTAAGTCGAGAGATGTTTTGCTAAAAATGCCAACTATGGCCCGTCAATCTACACTTACATGCCTAATATGGCATGGAAAATGGAGTGGGGGTTGGAGTTGTGATGTGAAAATCTAAGGAGTCTTGTATTTTTGGCCTTCTTGATTGGTCTTGGCTGAGACCATGTATTTCATTTAGCTTATCTTTAATTACTAGCTTAGATATTAGCTTAAGACATAGTATGCCATGTAATAACTACTTTAGGACACAATTAATAAGCCATGTAAAGGGTGACTAGGCCGAACGTCTTTCAACAAGATGACTAGGCCAAAATGTCTTGGAGGACAAGGTGGCAAGGACAAGAATGATCTAGAAGGTAAGTCTTCCAAGAAGACAATTCATGAACCAATTAGTTCATGAATTTGGCTATATTTAAGACTTTAAGGTCGGCGAAAGGGAGAGAAAGAGTTGGCCGAAATGGTTCATCAAACAAGTGCAAGTAATGGAAGCTTCTAAACACATTTCAAGAAGATGAGATTGTTGGAGGAATCAAGTTCATTCATTCTTTCACTTAGAATCTACAAAGGGATATGAAAGAGATTGAGTTCACTCTTGTCTCCAAGTAAATACCTTTCCCATTTCTTGGTTTGGCCGAAACATCCTTGGTCACCAATTAAACCTAAATCCGTCCATATTGGCCAAAGTGTACTTGTAGTTTGTGTCTCTTGATTTGTCTTCTAGAATGGTCAATTACATACTATAAATAAGACCTTTAGGACTTGTAAATAATCAGAGTTTGAAGATATATAAAAGTTGAGTTTTACTCAAAAGATAAGTTATTCAACTTGTGTGTTGTTTATCTTAGTTGGTTCTTGTGTGAGCCAAACCCCTTAGTGCAAGTTTAGCTAAGACTGTGTGACTTAGTTGAATCCAAACTCAGGTTTCCCTTCGGTGTAAGTCTTGGTTAGGACTGTGTGACCTAATTAATACCCAAGCTTGAGGAACCTCTTGGTGGTAAGCGAACATTAGAAGTGTGTGGACTATTCTAGCCTAAGCCTAGGGTCACTAAAAGGGCTTTCGATCACCCTCACTTGGCTAGTTCACGGGCATTGCACTTAGCAAACTCCGGTATTGACCTTGTAGAATTGGTCACCTTATCCTTGGTGTCAACTCGGGCAGTAAAACCCCCGTGTCTCTATCCTTTGGCATATCTTTCATACCTCACCAAAAGCACAACCGCCAAACACTTAAACCATAACAACCGAACCAATACTTAACGAAATCAACAATTCTTCACTCGAGCATGCACCTTGCAAATCATGTTCGATCCTTATCCAACCCACTATATACTGACCATTATCAACTTCCACAATACTTCACAAACACCCCCTCCAAAGGTTGTTAACCAAAACCACCCGTACACTACCGTTAGAAACGGACAACATCAAACAGTCCACTTAAATAACCTCCATCAGAACCCCATTGTTTCAGTTCATTTACAAGGTTGTGCCACCACCCAACTGCCAAGTCCCAGCCACCAACACAACTCTCAACCTTCACGGACCACTGCCACAAAATGCCTTGAGCCGAATCCATCCATAACTACCCATTCAACCCCGATAATCCCACACTGTCCGCCCCACCGAGAAACTGAGAACCTCACTATTTCAGGTTCTATTTTGTGGCCTTGCCACATCTACTCACTGAAACCCGACCACTACAATAACTTTCAACACACCCTGAACGATCCCACAAAGTGTTTAAGCCTAACTTATCAACAAACTACCCAAAGCAACCCCAAAATACCACTTACCCAGTAGTAACACCTAACCCGAGAACCCCTATTTCATATCCATTATCGCGTCAACTAGTTCCCTGCCGATCTCATCCCCATTTACCGTCACTCACCCCTCCTTACTTATATCAGCGTATGCCCAACTCTAAATTAATGCTGAAATCAATGTCACAATTGGGTGGCATACCTCACAATCGGAAGGGAATATATTTGTGAACTCAAACATAATAGGCACAGACTCAAGCGAATCATATGTAGTATCACAAACATGGGCCAAGTAGGCCAAAAACCTTTTGTCGACTAGTTTCTTCATGCAGAGGTAAGAAATGATATTCTTCAGAGCAAGACTCGGAGTACCCCTTTACTCAATTCTAGAAATCTCAAGCATAGCTAAGGTGAATGTCTTGGCATGACAATCCAAGATCGCGTGGTACGGTGACAACTAACTCATACTCAAAATAATATTAAAGTCTACTATATCAAAGATCATTAATTCCATCCATATGCCGTACCCCATACTAAGCAAGAATGATAGACTCAATTAATAGATATTGAATCTTCAATCGGAGTACACACAAAAATAGGCATATCAAGATGGTCACAAGTCAAATCCCAAAATATTGAACGATAAGTAG
Source organism: Przewalskia tangutica (assembly GCA_029844215.1). NCBI lineage: Eukaryota > Viridiplantae > Streptophyta > Magnoliopsida > Solanales > Solanaceae > Przewalskia > Przewalskia tangutica. The sequence goes on along the minus strand of CM056718.1, from coordinate 132,358,956 downwards.
ACACATATCAGAATGTATCCCAGGATAAACAAGACTGTAGCTAGTATATGATGAATATATATGTTACTCGAGATCCCAACATCAGAAGGATCAGGCCTACCAGGAAAAGCATAACAATGCGCACCACCATTGCCACTCTGACTAGACTACACTCTTCTCTCGGAGACTTAGGAACCACCCCTACCAGATTGATGCCCACGTCTGGATGAATGAGAACTGTTGCATCCTGACTGAGCACCACCTCTCACTTAAGAACCACATTATCTACCAGAAGATATCGTAGTCCTCGAGGTATGGAACCTAGGAGAGTTCTACTCTATCTAGGTAGGATGAAATATCTCATGATATAACCGGCCTCACCACAAATATAACAAACTTTAGGTGTTGGAGGTTGACACATAGATGCTCAAGAATTGGATGGATCACATCAATTGGCTGGCTGAGAGAAATAACCTTTATGAGATTGCCCAACCCCATAACCACTCTGTCTAGAAAGGCCACAAGAAGAAGCCTACAGTGCGGATTGAATAAGATGGTTGGGGGATGACTGATAGGTACTGGAAGATTGACCCCCGCCTCTATAACTGGAATTACATAACCCACCATACAGAAAAGGCCTATTTTCACCAGACCCTCCAAAAAATCGATCTTTGGCAAACTCGACACTCACAACATGAACCACTACTACCTGGAAGGAAGACCTTATTCTACAAGCGGAAGACAACCAATATAAAGTGGAAGCACAAGCCCACCAAAAAATCTACAAACCCTATATGTTTGTGTTGGAATCAACTATGTCGTATATCGATCCAAAAACAGGAACCTAGCCTCATACTCCACTAAGGAAATACCTCTCTACTACAAATGGGTAAACTCATCCCTAAGTTGATCCCCCAATGTATACGACATGTACTTCTCCAAGAAGGCTTGGTGGAACTGTACCGAGGTGAGTGGATGTCGCGCCCATTTTCGACCGGACCCTGGAACGGTGTTGCAACGTTGCTTTTGATGATTCCTTCATTAAATCACCATTTTTTTAAGGAGTCGCCACCTAATTTTTATAGTGAACTAGGACACTTTTAATATAGTATTAAATCCTACAAATGATCTCTATTTAATGGTCTGCGAAATTTATGAGAATCCAGGTAATAGTTCTTTATTATCCTAAAGGGAAGGGGTTAGACATCCTATAGGATCCACTAACTTGCGGTAGTCCGATCAAACTTAGGCTTATTTATCATGTTTTGAAAGCATAAAGTTAAGAAAAGATGTTGCAAATATTTATTTGAAAGATGTATATATTTTGATGAATTTGCATGAGGTTTACCTTAAAAAGATATGGAATATAGTTTGTTTGAAAATTATATGTTGTGTATAAAAATAAAGTTTTATGAAAATATGCACTTGTAAGACATTATTAAAAATGTATGTTTTAGAGATATGAAAAATAAATTTACGTTTTAAGCTACCCTCCCCTTTAATCTATTGGTCTTAAGTCTACCTATTCTACACATTTCAATAATTATATAAGTGCAATAAATTAAATTACAACAAAAGTAAATGGCGGAATTTAAAGAATTAAAGTGACTAAGACGGGTGACGACGTCATCCCGCCCTATTTGTTTAGGAGTCTCGAGGTGGAATGATGTAATGAACGTAGATGCGGATCTTCACTTGACAAAGTCTTGATGAGTCTCATAGCGACACTCTTCGTTGCTTTTCAATGCATTTCATGTAGAAAACAAGAAAAGAAAAGGAATTAGAACACACCCTAAAAATTCTATCGAATAATGCATGTAATTAGCAAGCTCATGTAAATTTAAACATATTTATGATTCAGTTGTGCTTTCGGCCATAGCAGCCCAACGTAACTGGCAGTTTTAAACCAATACTAAAAATCCCCTAACATTATTCAATCAAAATATTGGCCTTAAGTAACAAACAATATGCAGAAACCCAAAGCAGGCCTAGACGTAAAATCTTCAGATTTAAGAGAAGAACAAATCAATGCAATATATACGACAGTCCCAGTTAATAATTTTTTTTTTGTAGTTCATGATAGATATCAATATGATCCTTTCATTAATACAAGTGATTGACTGATCCTCATGGGGGTAAGACTCAATTCTAACTATAATAGTTTCAATTAAGGCCAGGCCAAGACTTACACAAAATTTATGTTAGCAAGTAAATACATATACTGGAATGACAAAGGAAAACAAACACACAGGAAATTAGGTTTATGTTTAACAAGTGTGACAAATACGTTTACATGAAAGGAAATGTTGATTCGTTCGTCATGATATGCCTTTATGTAGATGATTTATTGATCACTGGAAGCAGTCGTAGGATAATCCTAGAGACTAAGAACATGCTAAAACAATATTTTGACATGAAGATATGGGTGTCGCATATGTCATCCTAGGGATCAAGATCTCTAAGACATCTAACGGACTGGTCTTGTCTCAATCTCACTACAATGAGAATGTGCTGAAGAAATTTTAGATGTTCGACAGTTCACCGGTAACGACACATTGGATAGAAGTCAAAAGATTGACAAATATCTTGGTGTACCTGTACACCAGGAGCGATATGCGCAGGTGATTGGTAGTCTGATGTATCTCACAAACTGCACTCGACCTGATATCGCTTATGTAGTCAAAAAATTGGCTCGGTTCACCTGTAATCCAAGTGATGATCATTGGAAAGCATTGAACAGGGTACTGTGGTTCCTGAAGTTCACGCTAAAGTTTGGGTAACACTATTTTAGATATTCAGCGGTACTAGAGGGGTACAGTGACACAAACTGGAAATCTGATAGTGAAGACACCAAGTCCACCAACGGATATATTTTTATAATTGGTGGTGGAGTTGTGTCTTGAAAATCCTCTAGGCAAACCTTATTGTCCGATCGACGATGGAGTCGGAATTTATCGCTTTAGATAAAGCGGGAGAAGAAGCTGAGTGGCTTCATGGTTTCTTAGAGGATGTCCTTTGTTGGGATAAACTCGTGTCTTCTGTAATGATCCACTGCGATAGTCAGTCGGCTCTAGGAAGGGCACGAAGTTCTATGTATAACGACAAGTCTCGTCACATTCGACAGAAACATGAGTCTATTAGGCAGCTGATCACCTCGGGTATTATTTCCATTGATTACGTTAAATCTAAGGAAAATATCGATGATCCCTTGACGAAGGGAATGACCAGAGATCAGATGTACTGCCTTTCTAGGGGAATAGGCTTAAAACCCAATCAATAAGAACTGATATGGTGGATACCTAACCTTACCAACTGGAGATCCCAGAAAGTAGGTTCAATGGGAAAACTAAATCGTAAAGGTTCAGTTGAGCGCTTCGGAGGAAGCAAGAGCACTTCAGATAATGATTTCTTCTTAAGAAACATAATCCAAGGTCGTTCCCGTGATAGACATAAAGTGCTACCTGTTGAGGGGTAAAGGATAAGTTTCCAAACCTTTAATGATCCTCATTATAAAGGTTAGGTTGGGGAAACTTTTAATTGTTCCTGACACTGGTATAGTGGGGTATTGTAGGATACCTTATAGGAGACCACCTATTTAAGTGCGAGAACAGGCCGCCTCAAATGAAAGCACTTAATAATACAAGGGTGTCCACGTCCCACGACGGACAAAACATTTAAGAAAAATAGAGTAAGGAAAAATTTTGTGTTGATATCATTGTCTTGGCTTATACTAAACACTGACGGTTCAAGATATCACGTTCATCGCGCAGTAAATAAGTCCGATGATATTCTACTATGGAAGGTTCAAAGCTACGGCTACCTCTCCAGATGCAATATCGTTCTGCCAGATAATTGCTAGAAAGACACCATGTGCGTGCGCCAAAATTTCTTCCAAGAGGGAATTGTTGGAAATATTTATTAAAAATGAAATAAAGTAAATACTATTAATTATGACTCTAAAAATTGGGGCCCCGCACGTCGGAACACGGTTTCCACACACGTGCACATAAAGTGTCAAGGATCGTAATTTCCGTAATGGAAGAGATATTGGTACGCATACGAATTATTTGAGACGTAAGATGATAGACAGTTATTGGACAAATGACAATGGTTTACGTTGGTAAATGAAGGAATAAGTATACGATGTGTAAAAGATGAAATGAGCCAGGAAATAGGTGAAGGGCCGCGACCCTAATTACGGTAAAGGTCACTCAAGCTACTAGAATTTAGGCGCTCCGGCACCTTCCCGAAGGGCCGCGGTACCTTGGCCCCAGGGCCTGAGGTGCCACGGCGCCCTCCCGAAGGGTCGCGGCCCTTTGACTCTAGTGTTACCGTTGGACACGATTTTCACCTGACGTTTGGAGCATTAAGTCTCTATTATTTGCCTCATGAATTCAGTCATTATTTGGCTGGATTGTAACCCCTAATTAATGGCCATTACATGGCATTGAAGGCCTTTATTAGGTCATTTGGGAAGACAAATTCATCTTGCTATAAATTGAGACCTTGTCTCAATTCACAAACACACCTCATTTTTCAGATTGTTGTCAATCTTCTTCCTCTCTTGCAATCACCAATATACTCAAGATCTTTCTTTCCTAAGCGAACACTTGAGTCTCATTTGCTCACTTATTTGATTGTTGTTTTATCTTGGAGATAAATTGCCAGAACACTGTTTAAAGGAATATACTGGGCAAGATTATCTTAAGAATAGATTAAACAAACAATCGACTCAGCAAGCCTATTACTTAGTTAATTTCCAAATTTCTAACAATCTTATTGTTGTTACATTCCCAATTTCCTATTATTATACATATATTCTCACGTAACATACCAAAATATTATTCCAGTATTCAATCTCTGAACTAATATTTTCATCCTCAATTTCAACTATCAAGTGATCACCCTCATTAATAGGGCTCACATAATCTATCTTATATCCAGCATTAGAAATTTTAGAAATATCCAAATTATCCCAAACTAAAGCCCTAGATTCATATTCCCTACCGGTTTATCAGCCTGACTTTTATTTACATCAACATTCTCCATTTTATTAGCCCAGAATATCCTCCCAACTCTAGAATCTAAGTAGTAATATCCACCCACTTATATACGTTCTCCTTGTTTCGATTTGTGAGAATTGACCTGCTTGTTCTCTGATAGTACATGTAGGCTGAATATGGTTCTCGTGCAATGATAGTCTTGAATCTCAGTCTTGGTATTTACATTTTATCAATTTTTACAAGTCTTCTAGTTGTTGGTGGTAGCTCAGCAAATGTGTTAAATTGAAGTGTACCTGCAAACCCAAAAACAATGTTAGATAAAAAGTCTGCTAGTTAGTTTCCTTCCTTCATTACATGGGCTATCTATACCACTCCTCTTTTTTCCATTCAATGATCTTTTGCACCTCCACTAATACTCCATGATACATCTCACTCTCCTTCCACCACCTTCAACAAACTGAGAAAATCTATTTCCATAATCAATGGTAGTATATGATTATTCACACTGTTTGCAACGCCATCATGCATAGTTTAGCTTTATCAACAATGTTTGTCGTGTCAAAAATCCTTCTTGAATCCGCATGTATAAAATCCCCTCAATTGTTTCTAACACAAAAACTAATGAACTAAGATCAGGGTTTCCTTTAGAAGTACAATCATTATTGCATTTAAACCAACCTTGGGGGGGCTCTACTATTGTACTGCTTCGAATTATATTTGAGGCCAATATCTCTCAATATAATGAATCGGCTGAGGCTAAGTGTTTGGTATATTCTTCATCCAGGGGTACCTTAGTTTAGCCTAAGTGGGAATAATCTCATAAATGACCTTGTTCCAAGACATAATTCCCCCATGTAGAAAGGTATTCCTCTTTTTCCATAGTTTCCAAATAATAATAGCTAGAGATGCCTGATACAAATGTTTCAATTTAAGAACACATGATGCCTCCCACTATTTAGTAACAACTTGATTGATCTGAACAAAAGGATAGGTCGGGGCTCTGTTGAGTATTAGCTTGTGTGGTAAGCTCCATGTCATTCGAAGTTACCAGATCTAGATTTTTGTGTATATACAGACTATGGGTAGGTCGGGGCTCTGTCCTGGATATGATACAATTATCACTCTTTAGAGACTTCTAGACGTGTCTTTTATCTATAGTATTGTCAGCATGACTCCCTTAGCGGCCCTTATATATGTATTTTATTTTGGGTTTTGCTGCTTATAGAGGCATATATATGCCTTGTCGGCCGTTCAGATATGTAGATATGTCGGGATGAATCTGTTTCGTCTAAGTTGTATATTATTCAGATATTGTAATGTATGGCCTTATTGGCCTAAGTTTCGATATTACACTTACAGATCAGCCTTATTGGTCTAGCTTGTCTTTTGAGGCATAGATTACACGAGTTACAACCAAGTTCACTCAGACCTAGTAAGACACCGGGTGTCGTCCACACCTCCCAAGATTAGGGAATGACAAACTTGGTATCAGAGCAGGTATATCCTAGGGAGTCTACAAGTAGTGTCTAGTAGAGTCTTGTTTATAAATGTGTTGTGCACTACATCATATAAACATGAGGCCACGGGAAATCAATGAGTTTGGTACCCTTCTTTCATATCTAAAGCGTGCTCTAGAGTTGAGTCATAAGAAATGAATACAGAGATGTCAATGACATGTAAGACAGTGGCTAGCTAGAGGGCTAATGAGACGGTAGGTGAGGTACTAGAATAGTACCGCCAATCGAGGTGGCCTAATTTGTGGCACGGGATGAGACACCCTCACACCTACCTCTGACTCCTCCATGTGATGAGATTTCTAGAGCTACAACACAACTAATTCCTCATCCCATCCCATTAGATCAGGACTTTAGGAGTGCAGTACACATATTAACTCAGATAGTAGCTACTTATTGGTAGCCAATAGCACTAGTGAGTGTAGGATCTTTTGAGGACCCGAAAGTTCAAGGATTCGAGAGTTTTTGGCTTTGAGTCCTCAAAAGTTTACAGGGACAAACCAACACGAAGACCCCAGAACTTTATTGATCAGCTACACAAGGTCATTCGGGTTATGTGTGCCTCGAAGACAGAGGCAGTTGAGCTAGCAACTTTTAAGCTACGAGATATAGTTGTTCTTTGGTATGAAGGATGAGAGCGATATCGAGGGCAGGAGGCACCTCCAGCGATTTGGGATAAGTGTTTAGACGCTTTAATATATCATTACCTTTCACTGGAGATCCGAGAGGACCGACTGGACTAGTTCTTGACACTCCAACAGGGGAATATGAGCATTGAATAGTATAGTCTCTGATTTGATTCCCTGCCGAGATACGCCCCGATTTTTGTTGATTTGATACGGGACAAAATTCATCAATTTATAGTAAGACTTACACTAGAGTATGTGGAGGCTTGTACCATAACTATTGTGCATAACAATATGGATATTTTCTAGATTTAGGCCTTCACTTCGAATATGAAAGATCGTTGATGCCAGCAATCAGTTATTGAGAGAATTGAGAGGGAGTAGCATAAGAGGACGAGATCAGTCAATTATCAAGGAGATTTTCATGGTGGTTCCAGACCCCGACAATTCATATATCCATGTAGACCTTTGCCATCTCAGTGCTAGGGTTATAAATCTAATAGTTATGTTTCGTCGGGATCTGGTAAGAGCTCGCAAGCATCATGGTCACAATTATAGAAGAGTTTAGGGCAGATGAGATCAGTCTCCACGATGTGATACTTATGGTAGAGGACATTATGGGAGATGCATACTAGGCTCGACAGTTTGATATACGTGTGGTCGTGAGAGCCATATGATGAGATTATATCTGAGTAAAGGGCATGGTGGCATGGTGTTATGCCTCGTAAGTTTAAGGCGATAATTAAGAACGTCATTAAGAATTAATATTTAAATTTTAGATATAAAGTATATTTATATATGCTAATCCGGAAGTTAGTATACGAAGGATGTGATTCCGGAGAAAATTATGGTTACAACGAGCGTGACAAGGGAAATTGAAAAATGATAGTTGTATATTCCCGTTATGAATTAGTAATGTATTATATAAGTTATCACAACGAGGATACAAGGTCTTATGGAATTTTCGGAATGTAAAAGAAGCGAGTTAAGATTTATTAATTGTGGAACTTTGGACCAAATTGAAATTTTAAATTGTTAGCCATTTAATTTCAGATTTTAGGGTCACTTAACCCAAAGGCTTCCCTCATTCTCTTTTCCCCCTCCCTTGTTCGAGAAAAACGCCCATCTCCCCCATCTCTCCCCCACAGATTTCCACCTAACCCCATAGCCAAGAATTGAAGCTTTTAATTTCTCTTCCAAGATTAAAACATTCTACAAATTTGGAAGCCAAGAACACACCCAAAAACAGTGGCAATTTGCGCTACTGCTGTGCCGAACTGGGCAGGCCCTTTTTCCAAGTTTTCGGATGAAATTCTTGGAGGAAAACGTGTAGGAATGATAGATTAACATTATGAGATTTATGCATGAAGATTTGGAGTGAAGAAGGGGGGAGATTGGTGAAGAAAAATCGATAAAACCGCGGGTAAATTCGGACTGGGCAGTGGGCAAATCGTGGGGACTATTTTGGACGAATTTGAGGTATAAAATTCTTCTTTCTATGATATAATTGGAGTGCATGTTGTTAGAATTAAGGAAATAAATTTGTGTTAAGGAAAAAATTGGAATTTAGACATTGCATGTGAATATTTTGAATGTTGTAGCCGATATTAGGACTAATTTTACTAATCTTGGAATTGTCGTATTCGCTTATTGTGTTGTGAAGTTTGTCGCTGCTTTGCATGTTGAAATTGGAAGAATTTTTTTACATTTAAGTTATAGTTGTTCATACGGAATTATTGGAACAATAATTGGACTCTAAGGAATTAAGGCAAGAGTTGGTTTTGTGAATGTTGACCGAAGATTTGCTTAAAATTGTTGGATATTGTCGCGTCGAGTTAGGGGCTGATTTTGTAAAGTTTAAATGTTGAAAATTTGATTATAAACATGTATATATATGTTGTGACAATTACTAATACATGTCTTAAAGAATTAAAGAGTAAAAAGGGGTATTAGGTTGAAGATTGTAGGACATGCACTACTTGATTATTGTTGTTGTCGCTAGAGTTGATGGATTGTTTTAAGATTGTTCTAATATGGATTAAGGACTGAATTAACATGAGAAATAGGTGGAGTAGTCACCTTGGTCGTTGTAGTTGTCGTATTCCATAAATGTAAAAGAGAAAGAATGTATTATGGTAGCATATATGAAGTACATGGAACTAATTTGGTTATATTTTGGAATTGTGCTTGGTTACTGGTTTGGTTGGCATTTGTTGTAAATTATGGATGTACATATAAACAGGGAAAGTGCTGCCCGAATTTTTATAGAATAAGAAGTCGTCATTCGATATAAAGTATGCTAGTGATCATAGAATTGACGAACGGATTATCATTATTATAGGTTGACGTACTAAGTGAGCCGTATCTTAATATTGAGTTGATTAGTTCGACTAAGAGGTATGTGAACTATTCCTTCTTTCTTTTGGCATGATTTTCATAAGGTAAACGTACGGCGGACGTACATGGTTTCTATACAGTCTAATTCCTAGTAATATGAGTTATGAAAAGTACCTTTGATTTTCTAGTAATAAGTTCATTTTAATGATTTGATTAAGAGTCATAGTGATGATTTAAATTGTATAGTTACTTATGATACTCTATTCGTGGTAGATATGATTTCATGGATATGCATCCATGATGCGGGTATAGATACCCATGACAGTAGATATGATTTCATGGATATGCATCCATGATGCGAGTATAGATATCCATTATAGTAGATATGATTTCATGGATATGCATCCATGATGCGGGTATATATAGCCATGACAGTAGATATGATTCCATGGATATGTATTCATGATGCGGGTATAGATAGCCATGATTAGATATATATATATATATATATATATATATATATATATATATATATATATATATATATATACAGGATGATTATATGGATAAGTATTCATGATTACTGATATGATTCTCTATTTTCTATGGCACAGTTAGATTGGTATTTGATAATCTTACATGTCTCCATTTATCTATTGGCCAGTTATGATCTCATTTACAGTATTTCATGTTTTACATACTCAGTACATTATTTCGTACTGACCTCCCATTTCCTCAAGGGGCTGCGTTCATACCCGCAGCTAAAGGTGCTCAGTTTGGTGATCCTCCAGTCTAGGATTCCTGTTCAGCTGTTTGGAGAAGCTCTTTTGATTCAGAGCTTGTCATTTTGGTATAGAGCTTTATTCTGACTTATGTATATTTAGTGGCACGACGGGGCCTTGTCCCGTCATATGTCGTTATCCTTCTTATAGAGGTTTGTAGACAGTTGTGGGTTGTATGTATGTAGAGTTGTAAATCTGTTTTGGTCAGCTGTGTTGTTGTACTCTATTTTGGGATGTCCCCGTGTATATGATCGGTGTATTTTATATACACCTTTTGAGTCTGTTTTAGTTAGTCTTTTGTCCCATTTTGCACATATAAGTGTCATATTAGGATAGTTTTTCTTTCTTTTGAGTCAAAGTGGTTAAAATGGCCAAATGGCGGAAAAGGAGCAAAAAGAGGGCAAAAGAGGAGATTCCAGAGCTGAAAACAGAGAAAGTGGCGAACGAGGCTAAAATCCAGACCAGCGTCGCGGCGCCTCCTGCAGGCAAACGCAGGGCCGCGGCGCCATTCGAGAGGTGCGAAGACTGGCGCATGGCGCTCTCGAAGACGGATCGGGCGCGGCGCTAAACATCAAAGCCAAAGGAGTTGCGTGGCCGCGGCGCCTCGAGCGATGAATATCGGGCGCGGCGCCAAAACACCCGACGGATTGCAGAACTTCCGCGCGCGGTGCTGTCTGCGAAGCGGCGGCCACGCGAAAAATAGGTTTTAGGCGGATTTTGGGCCCGGCTGCGAGGGAAAAGTTGAGGCGGTTTTCACTATAAAGGAGAACCCTAGGCGGTTTTGAGGTTCCTTCTTGCACAACACAAGACTTTTTGCTTGGAGATTGGACACCATTAGTTTAGTAATTTCTTTTCCCTTTCTTGTTCTTTATTTCAGTTTTGCATGATGAACATGGAATTAGTCCTTGTCATCTTTATGGCTAGAAACTAATTCTCTTATAGGGCTTTCTATGTTGAATTTCTTGAAACTTATGTTATAAATTAATGCATGCTTATGGTTATTTGTCTTATTGAGAGATCTATCAAATAATTGAGTTGAATTCTTGGTAATTAATTGACAACTAATTATCACTATATGATTTCTAATCAGATTCTGAAAAGGGGGGATTGTGAATATGCTGTAAGTTGGGTAGACATTCTTGGATTGGGGATGAAAATACCTCAATTATTTATGTAGCGTTGATGAGAGGCTTAACAACCCTAATTTTGCGCATTGTGTGTGACGGTCAACTAGGTTTTTGTTCTTAATACTCCTATAAAGTTATCCTTATCACCGAAAGGTAGGTAAGGTGCGATACTGGGGTTGAGTGTTTATATAACCCTAACGGGAGTATAAAACGATTTCGTAAACCAGCTTTCTCCAAAAGAAGAATACCATAAGTTAATGCATTAGTAAGTAGCATAAGTGGATAGTAAGGATACATGGAAGCCCTATTCCCATCACATCTGAAGTACATCTTATTATTTTACATAGTTTTCATAATTCTTAGTTATAAACAACCAAATCAATTATCAATTCGTCAAATAGATACTAGAAAATAGATATTTGGTACTTGAACCCTAATCCCAGAGGACGATATTCGGTCTTATCAAAGACTATACTACTTGTCACGATAACGTGCACTTGCGTTTAAAGTGTGTGCATCTTACCGCGCATCAAGTTTTTGAACTATGCCTAATCCCTGGCAACGGCGCCAAAAACTTGATGTGCGGTAAGATGCACACACTTTAAACGCAAGTGCACGTTATCGTGACAAGTAGTATAGTCTTGATAAGCGAATATCGCCCACAAGATTAGGTTCAATTACCAACTATCTATTTTTTTGTATCTATTTGGTAGATTGATATTTTGATTTGTTGTTTATACCTAAGAATTATAAAAGCTATTTAACTATAAAGATTTACTTCAATTGTGATGAGAATAGGGCTTCCACGTCTCTCTCATCCGCATGCTACGTATTAACGCAATAACTTGGTCTTTTCTTTTGGAGAAAGCAGTTCACTAAATCGTTTTATACTCCGTTAGGTTATATAAACACTCAACCCGATATTACCTTACCTTTCGATGATAGATAACTATAGGAGGATTAAGAACAAGAACCTAGTTAATCGTCACGCAATGCGCAAAAATTAGGGTTGTTAAGCCTGCGCTTACATAAATAATTGAGGTATTTTCATCCCCAATCCAAGAATGTCTATCCAACTTAAGATATTCACAATCCCCTTTCTAACTGGATTAGAAATAATATATTGATAATTAGTTGTCAATTAATTACCAAGAATTCAACTCAAATATCGATAGATCTCACAATAAGAAAATAACCATAAGCGCATTAACTCATAACAAAAGTTTCTAGAGATTTAACATGGAAAGCTCATAGAGGAATTAGTTCCTAGTCATTGACATGACCAGAACTAATCTCATGGTCATCAGCCAAAAACTGAAATAAAGAAAAGAAAAGTAAAGAAAATTACTTAAGAATGAGTCTCCAAGCCTAGCATCCAAGGGTTGTGTTGTGGAATATTTACAAGATGGAATGGTGGATGGATGGATGTAGAATGGTGAGTGGTAGAATGGAGAATGAATAATTCTTCTAATGATGTAGAGTATTTATAGCCAAAGAATCCTGTTGGTGAAGGGTTAGGGATTTTGTAGGTAGGAAAAATTATTAGAATCCTTTTAGGTAAGGGTTTTAAGGTAGGAAAAGTTATCCCTTTAGGTATGAAAAGTTATCCCTTTAGGAAGGAAAAGTTATCCCTTTAGGATTCTGAAAACATGTCAAATTCGGCCCAGCACTTCATAATTCCCGCGTCATGACATGAAGCTGGCGCGGCCCGAAGATCAGCAACTTTCGGACTTTCGGCATATTGGCGCGCGGCTGCTGGCGCATGGCCGATGACGTTTTCGCGAATCTGGTTTAAATCGTCCTTTTTCGTCCGGACTTCGTCGATCTCTCTAATTTCGAACTTAAACTTTATTTCTTGGCTCTTTTAGTGTGCAATTCCATCTCTTTTATGCTCATTTCATCTCCTTTTCGTCATTTCTCCATTTTTGACCGCTGTGACACAAAAGAAAGGAAAACGACCCTAATACTATACTAAACATAAATAAAATGAGTAAAATACTAACTAAAAATGACTCAAAAAGTGTATATAAAATACACCGATCAAATACCCTCAAACTTAACCTTTGCTCGCCCTCGAGCAATGATAAAAAATATAAACAAAGACGTGAAAGAAAAGAAAATAAAATGACTCAAAGACATTTGATCAAATTGATGTATAATTGTCACTTAGAAAAGCATGAAGGTTAGTATGATAATATGTAGGAACATATAGCATGGATTTTTAGCATTCTAAACACTTAAAGTCAGATATTTCGCAAATTCAATTTAATCATGCTAAATGGAAGTAAGAATACCTAACTATGCATGTCAATTTCAAAATCCTATGGCCTGTTCACTTGCTATTCTCCACTAATCATGGATACGCATTTTAGAGATCTTCAGGACTTTTCAGGGTTGTAATGTAGGCTTAGGCAGGGGTAGGTAAAAATAGGCATTTAGGATCATTGTATGTACCATAAGCTCTTTTGCTTTTCAATTCTTCCCTTTTCTTTTGATTTCCTTTCTTCACTTCATATCTATCTTTCCCCTCTTTTGTTTTGAGAGAGTGAAGTGTATTATGAAAAACAAGCACCCCCAAACTTAGGTTTTTGCCTATTTATTATTACTTTTTCATTGGGGTGCATCAAAATTGTTTACTCTCTTTTGTCTCTTTTTCAACACTTTATATTCCAAACATCTCAATTTTTCACTTATGGCACAAGTATGGAATTATATGGTGTCAAAGAAAGGTCTTATTTTTAGGCTCAAAGGGGCTGACTAGGGATATAATTTGACTGTCAGGGATAGACAAAGAATGGTAAGAAAGGGCTAACAAAGAAATGTCTGAGTCATCTCCCTAACATGCATATCCTAACTATTTCGCCTCAAATAGTAAGCAAGCAGACACATAGGTTTAATCACTAACAATGCATACATCAAGAAAGATACCCCAAATAGTTTGATTTCATGAATTTTTGGCATATCTATCCTAAGTGTTCAGATAGTTGCTTCTAATTCCATTACATTATTCCACTTTACTTCATTAGGTGTTTCAAGTAACTACAACATGCATGATCTAAAAAAAAATATGACTCAAAAGAGATATAAAAAAAATTATGACTCAAAATTACTCAAAAATACATAAAACAATTCAAAAAGACTCAAAAATAATAAAACATCCCCCCAAACTTAAATCACACATTGTCCCCAATGTGTGCAAGACTCAAAGAGCATAAAATAAAAAGGACAACTTCGACACAACACAATGGTCATAACGGAGTCTAGGAGGAAAATTTTTGGAATTTGCGGAAATACGGCTCTCAAGTTCCGCGCGGATCCTGTGATTTAGCGCCCATGCGCTGCTAATCTTGTGGCCCTCTGGACTTCCGCGCGGCCATTTCTGGCGCGCGGTCTTGGCGACTACTTTTCCTTTTTCGCGTTTTGCTCCTTTTCCTGGTTTATTTGATCCACTGTCATCCAACAACACAAACAAGAACCCTAGCCGTGAGGCGTTTCAAGACATAATAAAATAAAATAAAGACAGAAATTAAAATAACATAATTAAAAATATTGGGTTGCCTCCCAACAAGCGTTGTCTTTAACGTCTTTTAGCGGACGCAATTAACGCTTTACGAGTGCCCATTGGATCCTTCCGGGGCTTGCAATCCGCGAGTTATTGTTGCGAGTCTCACTTCAACTACAACAATTGCTTCAAACAAGGGCCTCAAATATACGATTATCCCCCAAGTACACAAGACATGTTTGTCTTTTAAGCTCTCTCTAATGTAGGGATCAGTGAGATTCCCAACATCTCTCAACTCTGGGGTGCCTGATGGTATGGACTTCGTTTGGGTCAACATTGACACCGTGGTGTTTCTTCCGCAATAGGTGCGAAAAAGATTTTCCAAGGAATCCAAGAAGGTGAATAATTGGATCTCTGCAATCTTTTCCTTCTCTACACCAACTAACTCGCCAGATTCCTCAATAGTTGGGTGTGGTTCAGGCTCCTCAATTTGTTGTTCGCTATTCAAAATCACCTCTGTCACGACCCGACCCCGGGCCGCGACTGGTGCCCTACCCGCACCCTGCCTGTATACATCGAGAATAGCAATGAACATACACAACATAAACACACGTGTAAATAATATAACAACACAAAGCTAGCCGATAAGTGCCGCTTCCATAATATAAACAAAGTCAAAAGTACAACTTACAACTCGCTTACTTGACAACCACAAAGGTGAATACACCTGCAGAATAACAATTGTGGCGGGGCCGCCATACCTGAATGTACAAAATCTACAACATCAGGGACAAGACTGTACCAAAAGAAAGACAAGCCTCCGGAGAATGGAGCTTCCGACGTCTGATAAGCGATCCTAAGAATGTGGATCGCCACCGCCTTACCACTTTCTGGCGTGAACGCACCCCAGGAAGTGGGTGACACAATATGTACTAAGTATGTAAATCGAAAGTACTGTAATTACAACATAAGTTTATAAGAAAGCGGAAACATGTATGATAACAAAATTACAAGACACGATTGCTCGCTAACAATGGGAGTACATCGAGAGAATACGTATAACATCACAATAGCATCTCCGATCATACCACGGGTAGCGAACCCATAAAACAGGTGGTATAACGTCTTGGGGTGTCTACCCTCATTTATACTCTTACCGCAGGCGGTGGTATAACGTCTTGGGGTTTGCCCTCATTTATACTCTTATCCTGTAGAAGATAGTAACGCAGTGGTATAACGTCTTGGGGCTTCCTCATTTATACTCTCATCACGAAGGTGGTATAGCGTCTGGGGTTTGCCCTCACCGATACTCTTACCCTACCTCAAACCTGGCCATACAATAATTAAGCAAGTTAGCAATCCCCCTAACTTCTTATTAGTCTTATTCATCTACATTCTCATTTTAGTTTACTTAAGGCACTTTCATGTCTTTTATAAGAATCCGGGAATTTAACCCAAAGTACTACATACTTCTATTCTTTTAAAAACAAATGACTCTTTTTAGTAGAAAGCTTCCAAGACACTATTAACCATAGTATCAAGTCCAAAGTACATTTCAAGGCAAGTCACAATACCTTTAGAATTAAAGTAGGTTTCTAAATCAAATGACTCCTTTCTTATTAAACCTTGGGCAATTGATACCTTAAAATCAATTTGCCTTTTGTTAACACAAGCCATTTACCTTTGCATAAAGTCAATATAACCAACTCCCCATAAAGTCGTTATATTCACTTTATACCTTAGTCAAGTACATTTTTTTCCTATCCAAGGGACTTATACGATTAAAACGACACAAGTATCACATACTTTAAATCTCTTCAAGTCCCTTAACTTTACTAAGACTTAAGACATCCTTAATATTTCAAAGAAGTGAGTTAACTTCCTAACTCACCCGACTTGGCATTTTATAAGGCTAGTAAAGAATGTCAAAGGCTTGTACGTCCACCGTACTACATACGCTAACTAGTCATGCTCAAAAGATAGGAAAAAGTTCTACATACCTTGTCGTCAAACCACTTTGCCAAGTACGAAGTCCCGCCCGTACTATGTCAACCTATAATATTCACAATACGTCTATTAAAGCCTTACTTCAAACGTAGAATATTATAAGTGTTAAGTCTCTAAATTCTACGGAAAATCGGGCAGCACCTCCTTTGTTTTTACTTACTTGCCACCTTTTCCAAGGTCGAAATACAATAACCAAACAGCCCCAATTGGCTCACAATCAATATAGCAGGTAGTCCAATACAAATGACTAACTAAACAGCCCCAATTGGCTCACAATCAATATAGCAGGTAGTCCAATACAAATGACTAACTAAACAGCCCCATTTGGCTCACAATTTATATTTCAACCCAAATTTGTAGCATAACATGATATCAAGTCGCATTTGATTATAATAACCATAATCCTTAAGTCAATGACATGCGACGGTTCTAACAACGATTAAATTGTAATTCAACTTAGTAATGGATTACATTACATTTCGGATTTCCAAGGCTATAATCAATCCATAATCTTTATAACTTCAAAATAACAATTTCATGCTTGCAACATACCAAGCTAACAACAACAAAATGAATAATCTTGTAATACTTTCAAAGAACAAGATTATACCTCAACGATTCTTAATCCAACTCCAATCTGAAGTCGCTCCTTAGTAGTTTAGAGCCTCTCCAAGACACCTCAATCCGCTTGTTGAGACCCTTAGAACAATACCAACAAATATCCTTCAAAACTCCAAGCAAAACCTAGAAAGCACTTTAGGTTTTCGTTTTGACTAACCCGAAAACAATCTTTTTCCAAGATTTTTCTATAGAGATGTGTTTACAATACACCTAAGACCCTTGGTTTAAAGTGTGGAATCGAATGGACAAGAAACGGATTTTTTTCTCTCTTGATGCTAGTGAACCCGAGACCCTCACCAATGAGTTCTTCAATTTGTGAAATTTTCTAAGTGTAAAACTCTCCCTCTACTAGTAGTAATATATAAAGCACCTAGGAGGGTTATGATATAAACACATGGATGGCTTAGATGAAGTCTTACATTAAAAATCAAGACCCTTGTGGGACCTTTGACCTTAGTCAATAATATCAAGCCTCAAGTTGCAAGACTTGTCTTGCAACAAAGGTCAAATGACCCTTATGCCCTTGCCAAAAATCGTCCAAGGCATAGCAAGGGGGTGACACGTGTCGCCCTCCCATTCGTCCTAATAATACGTTTTTCCGACAATTCCACAATTTCCGATAAATTTTTACAAGCCTCAATTCTTAACACTTCATGAGTTCTTACCTATATTCTTAAGACATGTCCTGTAATTACGGGGTGTAACATTCTTCCCCCCTTAGAAACATTCGTCCCCGAATGTTCTTTCGGAGTCACACTTACAATTTGCGACATAGTTTCCTTTCACAGCCCCGACATACCAAAAATGCCACTCATGGCCACATAAAAGCATTTAAGCAAAAGGAACACTTCAATTAACCTGACAAGTAAGTGGCAAAATGGAATACCCGAGGTATAGGAAATAAGTGAGGATACCTCTCAACATGTCCTCCTCCGCTTCCCAAGTCATCTCCTCCTGCTATCATTTCTCCACAGACTTTGACGGAAGCTACATCTTTGGTCCGCAGCCGACTGAGATCGAGTATCGCTGGGACTCTCCTCATACGATAACCCTCTGCTACTTGGACCTCACTAGTAGGAAAACTCTCATTGGATCACCGATACACTTCCTCAACATAGAAACATGGAAGACCGGATGTACCGCCTAACTCGATGGCAGATCCAACTCATAAGCAACCCGTCCCACTCTACGACGATCCGGTAGGCCCAATGTACTGGGCCGAGCTTTCTTCTACCGAATCTCATCACACCTTCATGGGTGACACCTTCAAGAAGACCCAATCGCTCACCAAACTCCAAATGCCGACGCCGATTATCCGCATAAGACTTCGCCGACTCGAGCCGCTATCATCTCTCGGATAAGCTTCACCTTATCCACACCGCTGTACCAAGTCCGCCAACTAATCGCACTCGCCACGCCGAACCAACCGATCGGCGACTGCATTTCCGCCATATAAAGCCTCGTATGGCGCCATCTCAGTATCCGGAATGGTAGCCTGTTGTAAGCAACTCCACAAGAGGCAAATGATCCTCCCACTACCATGAAATCTATCACGCAGCTCGCAGATATCCTCGAGTGCGGATAGCGCTCCGCCTCGCGTCACACCGAGGGTGAAATCTCGTCTTGAGACTCACTGTGTCCCTAAACCCTTCGGAAAGACCTCCGTGTTAGTCAGAACCGGGCTCCTATCGATATAATCGACACCGAACACCGCAACCTCACTATCTCTGATGTACAACTGCATAGTCCTCACCAAAACGCCGTCCCCGATCGAAGGAAATGGGCTGATTTCACACCAACAATAACCCAAATGGAGTCGCATTTCCTCCGAGTGCGGGGTAACCTCAGTAACAAAGTCCATGTTGATCATCTCTCACTTCCAAGTCGGAATCTCGATCGCAATAAACCACTGGCCTCACGTGCTCGACCTTGACTACCGGGCAATTAGGACATCAGGCAACAAAACTCGCCACGCCTCTTCGTGCCATCCCACCAATACAAACATCTGAGGTCATGGTACATCTTGGTCGACCCCGGATGAATAGAATATCGAGCGCTGTGTGCCTTCCCCAGAATCTGCTGACGAAGTCCTGATACATCGGGAACACACAACCGGCCCTCAAATCTCAAAGACTTATCCGGCGCTACTCGAATAGACTCTTCTCCTCCAAGAGTCAGTATTACGATCGTACCAACACTGGGTCCTCGAACTGTCGCCTCTTCACCTCATCAACGATGGAAGACTCGGCAACCTCACGAACCCACACCCCACTATCGTCGGTATCGATCAATCGAACCCCAAGGCTCGCTAACTGGTGGATCTGACGGACCATGTCCTGCTCTGCCGCATTCTCGATAGGCTCCCCATCGACCTACGACTCAAGGCATCAGCAACTACGTTGGCCTTCCCCGGATGGTATAGAATATCAACATCATAATCTTTCAGCAATTCTAACCACCGTCTCTGTCTCAAGTTCACTCTCGCTCGAAGATATACTGGAGGCTCTTGGTCCGTATAAATATCCATGAACTCCGCACAAATAATGTCTCCAAATCTTCAAGGCATGAATAATCGCGCAAACTCTAAGTCATGGGTAGGGTAATTCCTCTCATGCTTCAGAATCGCCGGAAGCATAGGCTATAACCTTGCCGCGGCCGCATCAAAACACACCCTAGCCCGATACCCGAGGCATCACAATAGATCACGCATCCATCTAACCTCCTAAGAGTAAGAACCGGAGTTGTAGTCAACCTTTCCTTCAACAACCGGAAACCCTTCTCGCAAGCCTCGCCCATCGGAACTTGGCCGCCCGAGTCACCTAGTCAATCTGGTCTGAAATCGGCAACCGCTCCACAAACTCGCGATAATAACTCGCCACCCTAAGAAATTGCGCACTTGGTCGGAGTAGTAGGTCTCGCCAAGACTTGATCGCCTCAATCTTTGCCGTATCTACGAACACCATCACCCCAATAATATGCCCCAGAATGCCACCGAGGCCAACCAAAACTCACACTTGGAGAACTTGGCGACAATCGCCGGCCCGAGAATCCTGGCACCGCCTCGCCGAGTGATGCCTCGCTCGCTCATCGCGAATAAACCAGATGTCATCAATGAATACAATCACAAATGTATCCAAGAAT
This sequence comes from Przewalskia tangutica, assembly GCA_029844215.1. Classification (NCBI taxonomy): domain Eukaryota; kingdom Viridiplantae; phylum Streptophyta; class Magnoliopsida; order Solanales; family Solanaceae; genus Przewalskia; species Przewalskia tangutica. The sequence goes on along the minus strand of CM056718.1, from coordinate 132,338,317 downwards.
GACTTGAACACCCGTTCATCAAATCCATAAATACCACTGAGCGTTGGTCAAACCGAGAGACATAACCTCGAACTCATAGTCCATACCGTTCTCGAATGCGCTTTGGGATATCTCGCTCTCGAACTCGAACTGATGATAACTGCATCGCAGTCTATCTTTGAGAAACACCTCGCACTCGCAATCGTCAAACAAATCATCAATCACGGGAGGGTACCTATTCTTAATGGTTACCTTATTCAGCTGCCTGTAGTCAACACACATACGCAGCGTCCCCCATCCTTCTTCTTTACAAACAATACCGGCGCTCCCCAGGGAGACACACTAGGCCTGATAAAGCCTTTCTCTAGCAAGTCTTTCAGCTGGTCTTTCAGCTCCCTCAACTCAGCAGGTGCCATCCGGTATGGCGGAATGGAAATAGGTCGAGTGTCTGGCAACGTGTCAATACAAAACTCGATCTCCTCTCGAGGATACCCAAGATCATCCGAAACACATCCGAAACTCCTAACCATCGGCATCGATCAAGAATCGGCACCTCACCAGATCGTAATACCCAACGGATGATAGATGTACCCTTCCGCACCATCTTCCTAGCCTCGAGGTAAGAAATAAACCTACCCTGCGACGCCGTGTGTTGCTTCTCCACTCGATAATCGGCTCGCCAGAAATCGAACCAACCAACCTGTCCTTACGGTCAACGTTGGCATAACAAGAAGCCAACCACCCATACCCATAAAGACATCAAAATCTGCCATCTCCACTTATCAAGTTCTGCAAGGTCCGACGATCAGAATAAATACCGGACAACCTCTATAAACCCGCTCAGCTAACACCGAATCACCAACTGGCGTAGCTACCTCAAACGGCTCTATCGACACCGGCTCTACTCCGATTCTACCCGCAATAAGAGGGGACACATAGGACAAGGTAGAACCTGGATCTATCAATGCATAAACATCACACCAAATCGCAATATACCCGCGACGACGCCGTGGAAGCCTCACGATCTGGCGGTGGCTAGAGAATATATGCGGTTACGGGACCGCTAGAATCGAACCACCACCACGACCTCTACCGGCTCGCCGTCAGTGAGTACCACGCCCGGCGCATAACCACAGAAGGAGAAGACCCAACAACTGATCCCGTCGGCTGTGCTGTACCACCCATACTGCCTCTAGACGGACAATCTCTCTTCAAATGGCCCAGCTGGCCACAAGAGTAACAAGCTCCCGAAGCTCTGCGACACTCGCCCTGGTGGAACCTACCGCATCGAGCACACTGAGGTGTGGGTTGTCCCGACGGTGGCGGTTCTCGCCTCCTCGAATCTGTAGTCCCGAGCTCGACTGCCCCGATCGACTGGCCGGGTCGACCTCTTGCCGTAAAACCGTGGACGAGCACTCTGTCCGGGCCGAACGTGGACCTACTCTGCTGCTGAGGCTGTCCGCCTCGAAACCGCCTCGAGACCCCAATGTCACGACCTCTGGGCCGGCTGCGTCAATCTGGGTCCTCCTCTCTCTATCCTCTATCCCCTGTGCATAGGCCTGCATCCGGGTGATGTCCATACCGGGCTGAAGAGCCACCCCCAAGCATGCTGTAATCATATGACGGTCTAGCCCCATCACATAACGATGAACTCTATCCGCCATGCTAGCTACAATAGTGTGAGCATGCCTGGCCAAGGAGTCAAACTCCAGGCTGTACTCCCTAACGGTCCTCCCGTTCTGCCGCAAGGTCAAAAATCTGTCTACCAGGCTCTCCTCATCTCGGGAGGTAAAAAGTGATCCATAAAGGCCTGTAAACTCCTCCCAAACAGCCGTGGAAGAGCATCATCACCTCTCGAAAGCAACCACGACTCAAACCGGTTCAACGCAATATCGCGCAACCAGAAGAGGCTAGTGTAATGCACTGTCTCAAGCCCTAAGAACTGCATGGTCCATTGTCAGACCGTTTAACGAACTCCTGCGGATCCTCATTAGACCTCGAACCATAAAACTCGTGGATTACATCCCGGAAAATCCCTAATCCGCAAAACCGCTCACAGGGTCGCTCGCTTCACGGCCGCTCGACTACTATATCGTCAATAACCGAATCGCTCCCGTAGTCTCTATACTCGCACCGGCCGGGAACTGGAGGGTGCAGTATCGAACCTCTCGAGCTACCGCCTCGGCCCCTAATATTGTCGGCGTGGTGAACTCAACGACTACTTACTACCTCGTGCATAGTCCGTGCTCGAGCCCGTGACTCCTCGAGTACCGCTAGCAGCCTCGCCGCTACCTTGCCCTTCCGCCCTGGTAGCTTTCCGTGAGGCATACTGTTTCATAAGAAGAGGTCGAGAGGATTCAACCTAATAAGACATTCTAATGCACGATCTCGCAGAGAGAAGAATGAAACCAATCCTAAATATCCTGTAGCCTCACGATTATAGATGTGGTGCACAACACACCGATAATCAAGACTCTACTAGACACGGCTCAGACACTTTCCGATGACTAATCGCTCGATACCACTTTTGTCACGACCCGACCCGGCCGCGATCGTGCCCTACACGGGCACCCTGTTCGTATACATCGAGAATAGCAATGAACATACACAACATAAACATACGTGTAAATAATATAACAACACAAAGCCGATAAGGCCGCCTTCCATAATATAAACAAAGTCAAAAGTACAACTTTACAACTCAGTTCTTACAGCCCAACCACAAAGGTGAATACCGACCTCTAGGAATAACAACTGTGGCGGAACAGGGCCCCGCCATACCCTGAATGTACAAAATCTACAACATCAGGGACAAGACTGTACCAAAAGAAAGACAAGCCTCCGGAGAATGGAGCTTCCGACGTCTGATAAGCGATCCTAAGAATGTGGATCTGCCACCTGCTTACCACTTTTCTCGCAGATTTAACGCGGCCCCGAGAAGGGGTCGATACATGATATGTACTAAGTATGTAAAACTGGAAAGTACTGTAATTACAACATAAGTTTATAAGAAAGCCGGAAACATGTATGATAACAAAATTACAGTACACAGTGCCTTGCTAACAATGGGAGTACATCAAGAGAATACGTATAACATCACAATAGCAGCTTCCGATCATACCATGGGTAGCGAACCCATAAAAACATGTGGTATAACGTCTTGGGGTGTCTACCCCTCATTTATACTCTTACCCTGAAGCAGGTGGTATAACGTCTTGGGGGTTTGCCCCTCATTTATACTCTTATCCTGTAGAAGATAGTAACGCAGGTGGTATAACGTCTTGGGGGCTTCCCCCTCATTTATACTCTCATCCTGAAGAAGGTGGTATAGCGTCTTGGGGGTTTGCCCCTCACTGATACTCTTACCCTACCTCAAAACCGGTTGTCATACAATAATTAAGCAAGTTAGCAATCCCCCTAACTTCTTATTAGTCTTATTCATCTACATTCTCATTTTAGTTTACTTAAGGCACTTTCATGTCTTTTATAAGAATCCGGGAATTTAACCCAAAGTACTACATACTTCTATTCTTTTAAAAACAAATGACTCTTTTTAGTAGAAAGCTTCCAAGACACTATTAACCATAGTATCAAGTCCAAAGTACATTTCAAGGCAAGTCACAATACCTTTAGAATTAAAGTAGGTTTCTAAATCAAATGACTCCTTTCTTATTAAACCTTGGGCAATTGATACCTTAAAATCAATTTGCCTTTTGTTAACACAAGCCATTTACCTTTGCATAAAGTCAATATAACCAACTCCCCATAAAGTCGTTATATTCACTTTATACCTTAGTCAAGTACATTTTTTCCTATCGAGGACTTATACGATTAAAACGACACAAGTATCACATACTTTAAATCTCTTCGAGTCCCTTAACTTTACTAAGACTTAAGACATCCTTAATATTTCAAAGAAGTGAGTTAACTTCCTAACTCACCCGACTTGGCATTTTATAAGGCTAGTAAAGAATGTCAAAGGTCAGACGTCCACCGTACTACATACGCTAACTAGTCATGCTCAAAAGATAGGAAAAGTTCTACATACCTTGTCGGGTCAAACCACTTTGCCAAGTACGAAGTCCCGCCTGCACTATGTCAACCTATAATATTCACAATACGCCTATTAAAGCCTTACTTCAAACGTAGAATATTATAAGTGTTAAGTCTCTAAATTCTACGGAAAATCGGGCAAAGACCTCCTTTGTTTTTACTTACTTGCCACCTTTTCCAAGGTCGAAATACAATAACCAAACAGCCAATTGGCTCACAATCAATATAGCAGTAGTCCAATACAAATGACTAACTAAACAGCCCCAATTGGCTCACAATCAATATAGCGGGTAGTCCAATACAAATGACTAACTAAATGTACCCAAATTGGCTCAATTTATATTTCAACCCAAATTTGTAGCATAACATGATATCAAGTCGCATTTGATTATAATAACCATAATCCTTAAGTCGATGACGCGACGGTTCTAACAACGATTAAATTGTAATTCAACTTAGTAATGGATTACATTACATTTCGGATTTCCAAGGCTATAATCAATCCATAATCTTTATAACTTCAAAATAACAATTTCATGCTTGCAACATACCAAGCTAACAACAAAAATGAATAATCTTGTAATACTTTCAAAGAACAAGATTATACCTCAACGATTCTTAATCCAACTCCAATCCGAAGTCGCTCCTTAGTAGTTTAGAGCCTCTCCAAGACACCTCAATCCGCTTGTTGAGACCCTTAGAACAATACCAACAAATATCCTTCAAAACTCCAAGCAAAACCTAGAAAGACCCTTAGGTTTTCGTTTGCGACTAACCCGAAAACAATCTTTTTCCAAGATTTTTCTATAGAGATGTGTTTACAATACACCTAAGACCTGGTTTAAAGTGTGGAATCGAATGGACAAGAAACGAATTTTTTCTCTCTTGATGCTAGTGAACCGAGACCTCACCAATGAGTTCTTCAATTTGTGAAATTTTCTAAGTGTAAAACTCTCCCTCTACTAGTAGTAATATATAAAGCACCTAGGAGGGTTATGATATAAACACATGGATGGCTTAGATGAAGTCTTACATTAAAAATCAAGACCTTGTGGACCTTTGACCTTAGTCAATAATATCGAGCCTCAAGTTGCAAGACTTGTCTTGCAACAAAGGTCAAATGACCCTTATGCCCTTTCCAAAAATCGCCCAAGGCATAGCAAGGTGACACGTGTCGCCTCCCATTCGTCATAATAATACGTTTTTCCGACAATTCCACAATTTCCGATAAATTTTTACAAGCCTCAATTCTTAACACTTGTGAGTTCTTACCTATATTCTTAAGACATGTCCTGTAATTACGGGGTGTAAAAACCTCGATTTACAGGTTCTGGCGCCATACCGCTCTTTGGCGCCGCGCCGCTTTAGCTGGCCGCGCCACTCTCCTGACTGTCTCGAATTTTCGCGCCGCGCTTCGCCATCGGCGCTGCTGCTGCTGCGAACTCTCTATCTCCCCTGATTCGGCATCCTTCAGGTCAATTGCCTGACATTGTGTTTCCTCATTGCCTACCCCAGGTGCAGATTGCTCTTCTTGCGTTTCGCTGTTGAATATGATCGCGAGTTCTGCTATTTGCAGTTCCAACTTTCTGAGGGACTCTCTTGTCTCAGCCATAAACTGAGCCTGGCACTTGGCGAACATAAGTATGCTTGCCTGCAACTCATTTCGATCTTCCTCTGACATTTGTGGGTTAAGCTGTTGTTGATGACTCCACTGTCTCTGATAGTAGTAGTCCATGTGTCCTGATTTTATTATATATATATATATATATATATATATATATATTATTTTCGTTTTTTTTTTTCGAATTTAACCTGCAAAATAAGAAAACAACAAAAGGTGATAAAACGATGCTCGCAGAACAAGTTAGAAACTTGTTCTTGGAGCAGAAAAAACAAATAAAAATAAAAACAGAAATAAAACCAAATTATAAATTAAAAATAGATAAATTTGATATTGAACTATGCCTAATCCCCGGCAACGGCGCCAAAAACTTGATGCGCGGTAAGATGCACACACTTTAAACGCAAGTGCACGTTATCGTGACAAGTAGTATAGTTTTGATAAGACCGAATATCGTCCTCAAGGATTAGGGTTCAATTACCAACTATCTATTTTTTTGTATCTATTTGGTAGATTGATATTTTGATTTGTTGTTTATAACTAAGAATTATAAAAGCTATTTAACTATAAAAATTTACTTCAGTTGTGATGAGAATAGGGCTTCCACGTCTCCTCTCTATCCGCTTATGCTACGTATTAATGCAATAACTTATGGTCTTTTTCTTTTGGAGAAAGCAGGTTCACTAAATCGTTTTATACTCCCGTTAGGGTTATATAAACACTCAACCCCAGTATTGCACCTTACCTACCTTTCGGTGATAAGGATAACTCTATAGGAGGATTAAGAACAAGAACCTAGTTAACTGTCACGCACAATGCGCAAAATTAGGGTTGTTAAGCCTCTCATTAACGCTACATAAATAATTGAGGTATTTTCATCCCCAATCCAAGAATGTCTATCCAACTTACAGCATATTCACAATCCCCTTTCTAACTGATTAGAAATCATATAGTGATAATTAGTTGTCAATTAATTACCAAGAATTCAACTCAAATATTGGATAGATCTCACAATAAGAAAAATAACCATAAGCATGCATTAACTCATAACAAAAGTTTCTAGAGATTTAACATGGAAAGCCCTATAGAGGAATTAGTTCCTAGTCATTGACATGACAAGAACTAATCCCATGTTCATCATACAAAAACTGAAATAAAGAAAAGAAAAGTAAAGAAAATTACTTAAGAATGAGTCTCCAAGCCTAGCATCCAAGGGTTGTGTTGTGGAATATTTACAAGATGGAATGGTGGATGGATGGATGTAGAATGGTGAGTGGTAGAATGGAGAATGAATAATTCTTCTAATGATGTAGAGTATTTATAGCCAAAGAATCCTGTTGGTGAAGGGTTAGGGATTTTGTAGGTAGGAAAAATTATTAGAATCCTTTTAGGTAAGGGTTTTAAGGTAGGAAAAGTTATCCCTTTAGGTAGGAAAAGTTATCCCTTTAGGATTCTGAAAACATGTCACCCGCCCAAAGATTTCATAATTCTCGCCGTACGGCTTCAGATCAGCTGGGCGCATCAAGATCGAGAACTTTGACTTTCAAAGATATTGGGCGCCATGCGTCAGCCATGGCCGGTGACGCTTTTTCGCGAATCTGCTTTCGCTATCCTTTTTCGTCCGACTTGCCCGATCTCCTCTAATTTCGAACTTAGACTTTATTTCTTGGCCCTTTTAGTGTGCAATTCCATCTCTTTTATGCTCATTTCATCTCCTTTTCGTCATTTCTCCATTTTTGACCGCTGTGACACAAAAGAAAGGAAAACGACCCTAATACTATACTAAACATAAATAAAATGAGTAAAATACTAACTAAAAATGACTCAAAAAGTGTATATAAAATACACCGGGTGATGATACCATATCCTCAGAAATTAAAAACATGCACCCTTGACAAGCAATTCTCCAGATTCGTGGAGGTCCTCAAACAATTGCAACTCAATATCCCGTTTGCTGAAGCATTAGAACAAATGCCGAGCTACGTCAAGTTCATGAAGGATGTGCTTAGCAAAAAGAGGAGGATAGAGGATTACGAAACAGTGAAGTTGACTGAGGAATGTAGTGTCATCTTACAGAGACAACTGCCTCAGAAGTTACAAGACCCTGGGAGCTTTACCATCTCATGTACTATTGGGAAGTTTGAATGTCAGAAAGCAATGTGCGACCTAGGAGCAGGCATAAATCTGATGCCCTATCTAGTTTTCTCGCAAACTAGAAATGGGAGAAATCGGACCTACAAACATCACTCGCAGCGATTGACCGCCAATTGTTCATCCGGAGAGTCATCGAAGATATTTTAGTGAAGGTGGACAAGTTCATCTTCCTCACGACTTCGTTATCTTAGACATACAAGATAACGATGGAATCCCCATCATACTTGGCGCACTTTCTTAGCCACGTGATGTGCACTCATCGTTGATGTTCACAAAGGGAATCAAGCTTCGAGTAGACAAAAAGAGGTGATTTTCAATGTGTTTCGAGCAAAGAACTTTTTCAGAGGCCAAGGATAATCGCTCATCATTGACCTTAGCGAAGAAGCGATGTCGACCAAAGAGTTCGGATATGATGATACGCTTGAAGAAATCTGACCACGTGGGATGATGATAGTAAACGATCCAGATCGATGAGTATGCAAATTGGATGAATGCTTATGAAAAATGGGATACAAGGAAGTATGAAGAGCTTGACAGTACCAGAAAGATCATTACCATCCACGAGAGAAGGCTCCAGAGTTAGAGTTAAAAACCCTACCCAATCATCTACAATACCAATACCTAGGTGAAGAAAAACCTTACGGTGATCATTTCACGCCACCTATCCACCAAGAGATTGACAAACCGCTAAGAGTACTAAAGAATCCTGGCGGGCCATTGGATGGAAATTAGCGGACATAAAAGGGATAAGTCCATCAACGAATGCATAAGATCCGTCTAGATGAGGAAGCGGACCATCCATCGAAGCCCAAAGGCGACTAAACCCAAACATGAAAGAGGTAGTGAGAAAGGAAATCTTAAAATGGCTCGACGCAGAGTAATCTACCCCATATCCGACAAAGACACGGGTAAGCCCGCACAAGTGGTGCCGAAAAAGGGTGGAATAACAGTGGTGACCAACGAAAGAAATGAACTCATACCCTCGAGAACGGTCACCGGATGGAGAATTTGCATTGACTATCGCAAGTTGAATAAAGCAACCAGAAAAGACCACTTCCCGTTGCCATTCCTAGATCAAATGTTGGACAGACTTGCAGGGCATAACTACTACTGCTTTTTGGATGGATACTCAGGGTATCACCAGATTGCAATAGCACCAGAAGATCAGGAAAAAACCACATTCACTTGTCCTTTTGGTACATTTGCATTCAGAAGGATGCCATTCGGACTCTGCAATGCACCTGCAACTTTTCAAAGGTGTATGATGGCAATTTTCTCAGATATGGTAGAGAGAACTATAGAGATCTTTATGGATGATTTTTCGGTATTTGGAGCATCATTCGATGAGTGTTTAAGGCATTTAGAAGCAGTGTTAAGCCGGTGCGAAGAATCTAACTCAGTGCTAAATTGGGAGAAGTGTCACTTCACGGTAACCAAGGAATCGTCTTAGGACACTAATAATCAAACCAAGGTTTTGTGGTGGACAATGCAAAGATTTCTGTGATCGAAAATCTACCACCTCCAGTATCAACAAAAGGAGTCAGAAGTTTCGACACGCAGTTTCTATGTAAGATTTATCAAGGATTTTTCAAAAGTCTCAAAGCCTCTTTCCACATTGCTAATGGCGGGGTTGCCTTCGACTTCAATAAAGAATGCTTATCCGCATTTCAAACGCTCGAGAAGCTCATTTCAAAGACTCATAGTCATTGCACCAAACCGGGAGCTCCCATTCGAACTAATGTGCGATCTGGCGACTATGCGATTGGAGCGGTGCTTGGACAGAGAATCGACAAGGTATTTAGATCCATTTACTATGCTAGTAAAACTCTAAATGACGACGCTTAAATTATGAAACTCTCAAAAAAGAACTACTAGCTATAGTATATCGTTTGAGAAATTCGTGCCATACTTGATCGGAATAAAGTGATAGTATACACCGACCACTCGCTATAAAGTACTTGATGACAAAGAAGGATGACGAAGCCTCGCCTCATTCGATGGGTCCTACTTCTACAAGAATTTGGCGTAGATTCGTGATAAGAAAGGAACAAAGAATTGATTGCCAGCATCACTTGTCAAGACCGAAAACACAGAGCGAACACCGCGATGTGCAAATAAATGATCACTTTCCGCATTTAACAACTGCTTTGAGTAAGTATGAATTCTAATTTACCTCGTACGCTGATTTTGTTAACTTTCTTGCAGCTAAAGTACTACCCCGTGCTTATCAAGACGAAGTGAAGAGGTTTTATTCGAAGTAAAGCATTACTATTGGGAGGAACCAATGTTATACAAACACTTTGTCTGACCAAGTCATCAAAGCGATGTATACCGGAGGAAGAGATGCACTGGTTCACCCATTGCCACACCTTATCATGTGGTGGACACTTTGGGGTATCAAGAACAGCGCAAAGGTATTGAATGCGGATTTTATCGCCAACACTCTTAAGGATGCCCATACCTTTGTGCGAGATGTGATAATTGTCGAGAACAGGAACATCTCAAGGCGAAACGCAATGCCTTCGCGAGGATATTGGAAGTAGAATTATTCGATGTGGGGAATCGATTTCATTGGGCCATTCCCGCCATCCTTTGGAAATCAATATATCCTTACGGCGATTGACTATGTGTCCAAATGGGTAGAAGCGCCACCAAAGAAAACGACAGCAAGCATCGTTCAAAAATTCCTCCAAAAGAATATTTTCACAAGGTTCGACCCCAAGAGCTCTCATCGACGTGTGAGCCATTTCGCAATAGACAATGAATTCATTGCTTTCCGATATGGAGTTTACCACCGCACTACAACCGCTTATCACCTCAAGCTAATGGGCGCGGAAGTATCAAATAGAGAAGTAAAGAGCATATTAGAAAAGACGGTGAACGGCTCGAAAGATCGGTCTATCAAATCGATGACGCGTTGTGGCATACCTGACGGCATTCAAAACACCAATGGTATGTCACCTTATAAATTAGTCTTTGGTAAAGCATGTCATTTGCGGTGGAGTTGGAACGCAGAGCATACCGGGCAATGAAGAAGTTAAACATGGATACCACGGCGGAGGTATGAGGAGGCTACTAAGCGAATTAGATGAATTCGACACAATGCACATGAGAATGCAAAGATCTACAAGAACGAACGAAAGCATGGCACGATAAGAATTTGATACCAAAAGACTTTCAAGAAGGACAACAGTGCTGTTATTTAACTCAAGGTTGAGATTGTTTCGGCAAGTTAAAATCACGTTGACGGACCATATACGGTGGTAAAGAGTATTCCCGTATGGGCGATTGAAATAAAAGGAGAGGGAGCTGCCTTCAAGGTAAACGGACAGAGGTTAAAACCCTACCTGATCAATGAAATGGAATACATGAACTTGGTAACTTCTCATACCTTAAAATAACAAGGAACTTGCGTCCGGCTAAAAGACGTTAAAGACAGCGCTTCTTGGGAGGCAACCCAATGTTTTTTTAATTATGATATTTCAATTTCTGTTTTTATTTCATCTTGATCAGTCTCACGGTCTTGGGTTCTTGTGTCTATGTTGTGTTGACAGGTGAAAGCCAAGGATGTGGAAGGCGAAAAATGAAGAGAAGCCAAGGATACCAGGAAAAATCGCCATAGCGCGGCGCCATTTGCGTCAGCGCGCCAAATGATCGAAGACGCCAGAAGTTTCGCCGCGCGCTGACCGCGGCGCCACAACGGAAAATCTGAATTCTGGAAGAAACCCTGAGCCAAAGGTCCTATCGCCAAACCAAAACACCAAGAATGCTCCCCCCTCACGGAATTCAAAGTATTATCCACCGCCACCACCACCATATTAGCCAAAGTCTGTAAGTGTCTTTTTCTTTGAGTCTTGCACACATTGGGGACAATGTGTGATTTAAGTTTGGGGGTGTTTTATTTGTGTGTCATGTTATGTTTTATTTAAGTCTTTTTATTTGTTTTATGTTTATTTTGAGTCACCAATTTTTTTCTTTTTTGAGTCATAATTGCCTGTCAAAGATCATGTATGCTGTAGTTGCTAGAAACACCTAGTGAAGTAAGGTGGAATAATGTAAAGGAATTGAAGCAACTATCTAAACACTTAGGTTAGATATGCCAAAACTCACGTAACTGTCTATTTGGAGTTTCTTGCTTGAATTATGCATGCTAAATGATAAAGGCTTATGTGTTATGATTGCTTGCTATTTGAGGCGAAATAGTTAGGATATGCATGTTAGGGAGATGACTCAGACATTTCTTTGATAGCCAATTCTTACCATTCTTTTCTATCCTGTACTTTAAAAATATCCCTAGTCAGCCCCATTGAGCCAAAAATTGAAACTTCTTCTTTGACACCCTATATTCCCACAAATTGTACCATAAGTGAAAATATGAAATAGTGGAGTACATTGTGTTAAAAAGAAGAAACAAAAAGAGTGAACAAGTTTGATGCACCCCAATGGAAAAGTAATAAGAAAGAGGCAAAAGCCTAAGTTTGGGGTGCCTATTAGTATAATACACTTCACTCTCCCAAAACAAAAGAGGGGAAGGATAGAATTGAAGTGAAGGAAAGAATCAAAAGAAAAAGGGAAAAATTGAAAAGCCAAAAGAGCTTATGGTACAGAAAAATGAGCCTAAATGCCTATCTTTACCAACCCCTACCTAAGCCTACATTACAACCCTTAAAGTCCTGAAGATATCTTTTATGCATATCTAGAATTAGTGGAGAATATCAAGTAAGCATGTCATAGGAATTCTTGAATTTATATGCATGATTTAGTATATTGACTTCCATTAAGCATGATGAATATGAGTTTGCGAAATATTTAGCTTCATGTGGTTAGTGTGCTGAAAATTTCATGCTAGATGTTCCTGCATATTATTCTGCTAACCTTCATGTTTTTCTAGTTAACATTTATGCAGCAAAAGTGATCAATGGCAGGGAGTCCTTTTATTTTTCGTTCTTTGAGTCTTTTTATTTTATTTCTTTCTATCTTTGCTCGAGGGCGAGCAAAGGTTAAGTTTGGGGGTATTTGATCGGTGTATTTTATATACACCTTTTGAGTCTGTTTTAGTTAGTCTTTTGTCCCATTTTGCACATATAAGTGTCATATTAGGATAGTTTTTCTTTCTTTTGAGTCAAAGTGGTTAAAATGGCCAAATGGCGCAAAAGGAGCAAAGAGGGCAAAGAGAGATGCAGAGTAAAACAGAGAAAGTGGCGAACGAGGCTAAAATCGGACCAGCCATGGCGCCTCGCGAGAAAATGCAGGCCGCGACGCCACCATTCGCAGAGGCTGCGAATACTGCGCGCCGCCTACCGAGACAGATGCAGGCCGCGGCGCTAAACATCCGAAGCCATGGAGTTGCGCAGCGCGCGACGCCTCGCAGCCAGATATCGGGCCGCGCCAAAACACCCGACGGATTGCAGAACTTCCGCGTGGCGCCGTCTGCAGGCGCGCCGACGCGAAAAATAGGTTTTTAGACGGATTTTGGGCACGGCTGCAGGGAAAAGTTGAAGCGGTTTTCACTATAAAGGAGAACCTAGGCGGTTTTGAGGTTCCCTTCTGCACAACACAAGACTTTTTGCTTGGAGATTGACACCATTAGTTTAGTAATTTCTTTTCCCTTTCTTGTTCTTTATTTGATTTTGCATGATGAATACGGAATTAGTCCTCACATCTTTATGGCTAGGAACTAATTCTCTTATAGGGCTTTCTATGTTGAATTTCTTGAAACTTATGTTATAAATTAATGCATGCTTATGGTTATTTGTCTTATTGAGAGATCTATCCAATAATTGAGTTGAATTCTTGGTAATTAATTGACAACTAATTATCACTATATGATTTCTAATCAGATTCTGAAAAGGGGGGATTGTGAATATGCTGTAAGTTGGGTAGACATTCTTGGATTGGGGATGAAAATACCCCAATTATTTATGTAGCGTTGATGAGAGGCTTAACAACCCTAATTTTGCGCATTGTGCGTGACGGTCAACTAGGTTTTTGTTCTTAATCTTCCTATAAAGTTATCCTTATCACCGAAAGGTAGGTAAGGTGCGATACTGGGGTTGAGTGTTTATATAACCCTAACGGGAGTATAAAACGATTTCGTAAACCTGATTTCTCCAAAAGAAGAATACCATAAGTTAATGCATTAGTAAGTAGCATAAGCGGATAGTAAGGATACATGGAAGCCCTATTCCCATCACATCTGAAGTACATCTTATTATTTTACATAGTTTTCATAATTCTTAGTTATAAACAACCAAATCAATTATCAATTCGCCAAATAGATACTAGAAAATAGATATTTGGTACTTGAACCCTAATCCCAGAGGACGATATTCGGTCTTATCAAAGACTATACTACTTGTCACGATAACGTGCACTTGCGTTTAAAGTGTGTGCATCTTACCGCGCATCAGTATACGTGGTACTATTTGGTGGCAGCCTTGTCGGCTTGCCTATTATATTATGTTGGCTAATTGTGACTCCTCAGGAGGCAGGTACATTCTTGTGTAAAGGCAGCCTTGTCGGCTCGCCTATTCTGACGTATGTTATTGATGCAGCGTTATGTTACCGAAATTCATATTGTCCTTAATGTTAGTTAGATTATGTGTGACAGGTTAGTATAATGGCGTCATTAGGCATTTAGTCGCGGCCTGTCGGGTCGGGTCGTGACACATGGCTCAACCGACTAATTCAGTGGCAAGGTCATCTTCTTTAGTGTGTCCTCCAGGGCACGGGTCACAGTCTTCTGCTAGTAGGGGTCGAGGTCGTAGTAGAGCTTTTAGTTCTGGCGGTAGTTAGAACCACATCTATGCTTTGGTAGGCCAACATGACTTGGAGTCTTTACTAGATGTTATGACAGGTACATTGACCATTTGTTCATATGATATTTATGTTTTGATAGATCCTCGATCTACTTTGTCCTAAGTTACCCCAATTATTTCAGTGCTTTATATACTCGGTATATCATTTCGTACTGACGTTTTGGGTTTGGCTGCTTGTATAGGCATATGTAGGCCTTGTCGGCCATTCAGATATGTAGATATGTCGGGGTAATCCCGTTTTGGTTGAGTTGCTTATTATTCACAGATATTTTAGCGTATGGTCTTGTCGGCCTAAGTTGCGATGTTACACTTATAGATCGGCCTTATTGGCCTAGCTTGTCTTTCGAGGCATAGATTACACGAGTTACAGCCTGGTTTGCACGGGCTTAGTAAAGACCGGGTTGTCGATCACGCCTCCTCAAGTAGGGGTGTGACATGAAACTCATGCCACCTTCTTGTTTTGGAAGTCACATTTTCAACTAGACGACCCATTGTCCGCATTTACCTTTTTGTTACTCTAATAAAACCTTCTAAAAAGTTTATGCAGTTCATTCAAATATGTACTTGGTAGGATCCATTACAGACAACAAGTATATTGACATGCTTTGTAATACACTATTAATGGGCACTGCTTTTTTTTCCCCTAAGAGATAACAACCTACCTTTTTCAGTTTTGGAACTTATCTTTTACCTTCTTGATCAAGTCATTGTAATACACTTTCTTTTTCCTTGTATGAAAAATTGAACACCTAAGATACTTAAAAGTATTAGCGAATATTCTTCAAATATTCACAGTATATATTGTATTTATTAGTATCATGTATTTAAGGTAACTTAGGATTCTTACTGTATTAGGAATCACCTTTGTACAACTATATATATTGTGATGAATGAAAGAAATCCCTAAGGGAAATTATTCTAATATCTTACATGGTATCAATAGCCTAACCCTAGAAATTATTCTCTCAAATCCGCCCCCCTACTCATCTCGGCTGCGGTGCCCTTCTTCCTGAATTTCTAATCATGTGGCTATCATGTCTCCTCTTACCTCTCCTAAATCTACTGGTTCTACCTCTGGTTTAGTTGACACCCCTTCTCCTTCATCTAAATCTTCTTTTCATCCAGCGTTTGTTGTCACAAATATCAAGAATTTTGTCCCTATTATTCTTGATCAAGAAGACTAACAATATTCTATGTGGGTAGAACTATTCTATATTCATGTTTGTGCGTACAATGTGCTCGACCATATTGATGAGTCAATCCCTCGCCTATCTGACATTGATGATTCAATATGGCGCTGCCTTGACGCCATTGTCAAATAATGGATTTATGGTACCATCTCAAATGACTTGTTGTGTACTATTATGAAAACATGTGCTTCGGCACGCGACCTTTGGGTACGCCTGGAGGAAATATTTCAGGATAATAAAAATACTAGGGCAGTGTATTTAGAGGAGCAGTTCAACTGCACACGCCTTGAGAATTTCAACAACATGACCGACTACTGCAAACAACTGAAACTTGTTGCTGACCAACTTTCTCATGTTGGGACATCTGTGTCTGAAACTAAGATGGTACTACAACTCGTTACAGGATTACCGAAGGGGGAATATGATACTCTTGCAACAATGATTCAACAGACTGATCCACTTCCATCTTTCAACAAGGCGCGTTCACAATTGTTGTTGGAAGAAACACGGCGTGCTAAACAGGATGAGCACCATAAAAAACATAGCCGTTGAAAACTTGCAGTCGCCGACCATCACCATTTCTCCACCACCAGTGGACCACCAGCTGCAGCAGAACCGCAGTGAAGGTAGAGGCAGTAGAGGTCGCGGACAAGGAAACAAGGGAAAGGGCTGCGACAAAGGAAAACACAAAGAAGAAGAAGTAGCTTCACGCCATCGGCGATGGCGAATGCCCAACAACAAGAAGCAGCGACATCGCCTCGGATGATCGAACACACAACAAAGGCGATGGCGGCCCCGCAAATTGGTCCCAATTTCAGCAGCAGTGGCGGCCCAGTGTCCACGGTCCAGCACCAACAGGCCCATCTCCTCAATAGGCTCATCTGATGTCTGCTCAACAATTTCCTTTAGCCCAACAGATGCAACCCACTGATTTGGGCCAAGCTTTCAACACTTTCACTCTGAAACCGCCCGATAATAATTGGTATATGGACTCTGGGCCACATCACACCTGACCAACTCTTCAGGTAATTTTTCCCAACTACTTCAGTTAAAATATTCTCAATACATTACTGTTGGCAATGGTTACCGTATTCCAATTGCAGGTTATGACAATACACATATTAAAAATCCTCATCCACCTTTATCACTTAACCATGTCCTCTACGCCCCTCAAATTATTAAAAAGTTGATATCTATTAGGAAATTCACTCGTAATAATTAAGTGTCTGTAGATTTTAACCCTTTTGGTTTCTCTATGAAGGATCTCAATAAGGGGAGAATCGCGCTGTAATAGTGTGGGAGACCTCTACCCTTTCACAAACTCTTCCGCTGTCAGAACTTAACAACTAGTCTCCCTTGCTGCATTGTCTCCATCCACCTGGCATAATAGGCTCGGACATCTAGGAGATCATGTTTTTTCTTTTCTTAGAAATAATCAGCGTATTAAATGTAATAATGGGAAACTTGCCCAAAATTGTATTTCTTGCCTGCTTGGCGCTTATACCCGTCTTTCTTGTCTGTCTTCTATGAGTATTACAGTTTCATCATTTGACATTGTTCATGCTGACTTGTGGACCTCTCTTGTTGTTAGCTCTCTAGGTCACAAATTTTATCTTGTTTTATTAGATGATTTTTCAGATTTTATATGGATTTATCCACTCAAATTCAAATCTGAAATTTTTGCTAAATTTCTTGAGTTTCACAGATTTATTAAAACTCAGTTTGAAAATTCCATAAAATCCTTTTAATGTGATAACGGACGTGAATTTAATAATTCGACTTTCCATAATTTTTGTTCCCAACAAGGCATGGTGTTCCGCTTCTCCTGTCCTCACACCTCACCTCAAAATGGTAAAGCTGAACGAATTATTCGTACTATTAATAACATGGTCTGTACCCTTCTATTTCATGCATGTCTGCCATCATCTTTCTGGGTCTATGCTGTCAAAATGGTATAATACCTCCTAAATATTTTACATACTAGCACCCTACAAAACAAGATCCTCACTGACATTCTATATCGTAGGACTCCATCTTATGAACACCTACAGATCTTTGGATGTCTGTGCTATCCCAATCTTACCTCCACCACCCCTCATAAGTTGGCTCCTCGAACTACACCTTGTGTATTCCTCGGTTTCCCACCCAATCATAGGGGTTATCTATGCTATGACTTGTTCACTCGTCATATTCACATATCTCATTAAGTCATGTTCGACGAGACGATATTTCCATTTTTTGAACCCTTAGAAATACCGAAAACCAGACTACTCATTTATTGATGAACCAATCATCTCTCCTAGCATTCTAAGTCAACTCAATCATATATCGTCTTCGGCACTCCAGTCACTAGAGGATGCACCGTGGTGCCAGCCTTCCAGTGAGCAACATGTTTCTGCATCACCTTTAGCACCGCGGTCCCCCGGGGATGAACCGCGGTACCAGTCTTCCAGTGAGCAAACTATTTTTGCATCGGCTTTAGCACCGCGGTCCCTCGGGGATGAGCCGCGATTCCAGCCATCCAGTGAGTAAATTGTCTCGGATCTTGCCACTTCCCCAATGCAGCCACCTACTGTCCCTAGTCACCAAATGGAAACTCGTGCCAAACACGAGATTTTCAAACCCAAAGTCTAGTTTAACCTGTCTGCCCAAACCATTTCTCCACTTTAAAAAAACCCCAAATTGGCTAAACTTGACCCTAATTGGAATGCGGCCATGTCTGAGGAATATAATGCTTTAACTAAGCAGCATACTTGAGATCTTGTACCTAGACCAGAATGGGTGAATGTGATCAGATGCTTGTGGCTTTTTCGTCACAAATTCAGAGACAGTGGTGTTTTGGAACGCTACAAGGCTAGACTTGTGGCAAATGGCACTAATCAGCATGAGGGGTTTGACTGTGGTGATACTTTTAGCCCGGTTGTTAAACCGACTACGATTCGTATTGTTCTTAGTATTGCTATGGGTAAAAAGTGATCGATTCACCAGCTGGATGTCAAAAACGCATTTCTTCATAGAGATTTAAAAGAAATTGTGTACATGCACCAGCCACCTGGTTTTGTTCATCCTGTTGTTCCCAGTATGTCTGTCGTCTCAAAAAGTCACTCTATGGTCTGAAACAGGCACCTCGTGCTTGGTATGACCGCTTTTCCATGTATATTATGTAGATTGAGTTTATTTTCAGCAGGTGTGACACATTTCTGTTTATTTTTCATCATGGTAGTGACATTACTTACTTGTTATTATATATTGATGACATTGTTCTCACTACCTCCTCTGACAAGCTGAAAAATGATATTATTGCTCATTTCAAAACTGAATTTGCTATGACTGATTTGGGCAAGCTGAGTTACTTCTTGGGTATATTAGTTACTAGATCTGCAGATACTATGTTCCTGAGTCAGCGTAAGTATGCAGAAGAAATTGTGTTCAGAGCTAAGATGTCGAATTGCAAGGCTATGCCTACTCTTGTTGATTTAAAATCCAAGTTCAGTGCTTCTGAAGGTGATCCAGTGTCTGATCCTACTCTCTATAGAAGTCTTGCAGGTGCTCTTCAGTACCTCACATTTACCAGGACCGACATTGTATATGCCGTTCAGCAGGTGTATCTGTTCACGCATGCTCCGAGGGAACCCCATTTTGCTGCTCTTAAGCGTATTATCGACACATTGGCGCACTCACGACTATGGGTCAGATTCTACCTCTGCTCTGAACATGTTACTCTCTTACACAGATGCTGATTGGGCAGGGTGCCCGGACACGCGACGCTCTACTTCAGGCTATTGTGTGTTTTTAGGGGATAATCTTATCTCTTGGTCTGCCAAGCGACAAGCCACATTATCCCGCTCCAGTGTCGAATCAGAGTATATGGGTGTTGCTAATGTAGTTGATGAGATCTGTTGGCTCCGGAATCTTCTCTTGGAGCTCAGTTGTCCATTACGTAAGACATCTATAGTCTATTGTGATAACATACCTGCTATTTATATGTCTCATAATCCGGTCCAGCATCAGCGGACCAAACATATTGAAATGGATATTCATTTTGTTCGTGAGAAGGTCGCACGTGGTCTAGTCAAAATTCTATATGTACTCTCCTCCTATCAGTATGCAGACATCTTCACAAAGGGACTACCCAGACAACTGTTCACAGACTTCAGATCCAGCCTGAGCATTCGGTCTCCTCCCGCTCCGTCTGATGGGGAGTATTAGCGAATATTCTTCAAATATTCACAGTATATATTGTATTTATTAATATCATGTATTTAAGGTAACTTAGGATTCTTATTGTATTAGGAATCACCTTGTACAACTATATATATTGTGATTAATGAAAGAAACCCCTAAGAGAAATTATTCCAATATCTTACAAAAAGGAAAAATATCTCCAGTGAAGCATGTAATCTGTTCAACCTCTTGAAAAATATGAGTAGCTGGATTCTGATGCATATATAATGAACTTTTATCCCTATTAATCATCTGGCCTGAAACCTTTTCATAATTCATCATGACTATCATGGTAATTTCCAATGATACCTTATCTACTGAAGTAAAAATTATAGTATCATCTGCATAAGCAAGATGATTCAAATTGGCCTCTGATGACATTATATCTGGAATATATCGTATCAAAATTTGTAGGCTCCTCCCCTTGTGTAAATCGTCTTTGGAAAAAAGTGGATGCTTTTGTACTAACTGAGCTTCCTCTTTTAGCCAATTCTTTCGAACCATGGATTCTTTTGATCTCAACCTTTTCTCCTACCAGTTACAAGATTATGAAAATACCTTATGTTTCTATACCCTTCAGCAAACCATGTACTTCTTGCTTTTTAACTCCACTTCTTCATAATATATGTATTTCTTCATCTCATCTTGTGCTAATTATAACATTGTTCTATTCAAAGCAAATGGTTCTTCTTCAAAAAGTTATTATTTGATTCTCATTATTTCTTCGTTGATGACTAACTGTTGAAAATATCCCCAAAAGCTTCTCTACTCCATGTTGACAAGGCCCCTTTCAAATGTTAGATCTTATGTTTGAACACTAGAAAAGAATCGCCCTCACTATCTTCAGGTCAGTTGTACTTTACTGTATCCATGAAGTTTTTATGTTCAGTCCAAAATTTCAGGAATTTGTATGGTTTTATGAAATTCTATCTTTCCTCCCCCAATGTAATGAGTAATGGTGTCATCAGATGTTAGATTGACAATAATTATTTTACGCAAACTCCAATAAAGGCAACTGGTCCTAAGGACCTTCAAAGTCAATAACATATGTCCTCAACATACTTTAGGATGTGGATAGTCCACTTTGACTGACCATTGGTTTGCAGGTGAAAAGTCTTATTAAGCTCTACCTGTGCACCCAATCCTTTCTATAAAAGTGAGACATGAACCTGAGTACTTTGAAAATACATGTTTAACATGTATTAATTTGAGGTACTTCATCCGTATCAAATTATTTGTAGTGATTACTAAAAATAGTTGTTTCAAATTATTTTCGTTTTAAAGTTCAAGGCATAATTAATATTTTTTTCTCCATTTTACCCTTTCTTCATTAATGAAAATAACACATAAATATCGTAAATATTTATTAGAGAGAGATTATAACTTAGACATAAATAATGGTGAAATAGATCAAATAACTCTTCTAATTAATATTTGTTAAAGGCGTGTAAATAAAAAAAATAACATATAATTTGAAAAGGCGGGAATAGTTATGGAGTGCGGGATAAACACATTGCACGTGAAAAACCCAAATCCAAAAACAAGTCCAAAAGAGTCAGATTTAGGGGGTGTATTCAATTAGGATTTTAAAAGACTATTTTGAGATAAATAAGTCTTGTGGTATTCAATTAAGACTTTTAAATAATCTAAACAAGTCTTGTGGTATTTCATCAAAGACTATTATGATTTTTTTAAAGAGATTGTCCAAATCTAATGGTATTCAATCAAGATTTTAAACAAGTAACAAAAAGTCTTTTGGTATTCAAAAACTTGCTAATTTCGAAAGATTTTCTTTTAAATATGGATTTTGTGTGACTTTTTAGTGGGAGGTATAAATACCAAACCCTATAAAAATTCTCACCCTAACCCATACCCCGTATCCGCATTTCCATTCACATGTTGCGAGATTCCAATACAGATAAATTACTCTTTCACAAATGTGAATCAACAAACCCTAAGCACTTTATCCATACAGTTTAGGGAAGAAAAAGATGAACAATCAACCAGTCAACGGTGAATCAAATCAAAGGTGAAATACAAATGAATTGATGTATTGAAAATGCAAATGTGGGGATGATAATGAGAGCCAGGGCCTTCCTTGGTGCGGCCAAGGCTTTCGCCACCGCACAGGGCCCCCCGCGGCTTCGTCCCAGATTTTTTTTTTTATTGGTTTCAAATATTAAGATATGTATTAAACATGCCTCCAATCTTATTTGTGGGAGTTGTAGCCTAGCGGTTGAAGGTTCCTTCAAAAATCATTAGCAAGTGAGAAGCCGCATGTTCGAATCCATTGAGCAGCAAAAGTTTTTTGTTTAAAACATAAGAATTAAATTTGGCCAAAGTTCACCCCGTCCAAAATAAATTTGGGCTCAAATTCCATGTCTCAATTTGATGTTTTGATCAATAATTTTTTAATATTGATTAATTAGTTAATTTTAATTTTTCATGTAAATAAAAAAGGACTTTTTTTCTCGTACATGACCCTTAAAAGTATAGGAATGATCTTGATGAGAGCGATGGGACGGGGTGAGTGGGTGGGTGAACTTTGCGGTAGTGATAACTGACCTTTGTGGTCTCTTTTTATCTCTGTTTAGTTTCTGGCTCCTTGCAAAAGGAATGTGAGCCAGAAAAAAGAAGAAGAGAAAGCTAAGCGGAGAAATACTATTTAGGAGAACATGAAGTAACATCAAATTGACTATTAAAAGATTGAAAGAATTGTATTAATTTAATTATAATTTCTTTATTATAATGCATGGAGAGCTAGCATAACTTTCTTTTTGCTTTTATTTTATTGTTCCATTTTTTGTTATTTTGAACCAATTGACTTTCGTGTATCATTAAAGTAGATTACCATTGCCGATTAAGTTGGTTGGTTAGCATCATAAAAGTAAAAAAATTCACGTAGTCCTTTTAAATTTTTATAAATCTTATGATAAATCTTTTAAAATCCAAACGTAAAAAAACTTGATTGTAATTTTGTTTTTTAGATTTTTTTAAATCATTACATTCTTAAATAATCTTTTAAAATTCATTTACTTATTTATCTATAAATAATCTTTTAAAATTTCAATTCAATATCCCTTACATTAGATGTGTCATTGTCCGTCCAATTCATTTCACTCGGCGGGTTGACCCAGATAGTTAAATCCCCAATTTGAGATATGAAAAACCTAATTAAGGTAGGAAGTCGGAAAGTATGAAAGCAGTGGCGGAGGGACTTTGGGGACTGGCAGATTATGAGGAGAAGAAGGGAGAAATTGGAAAAGCAGTGAAATGCTTGGAAGCTATATGTCAAAGCCAAGTTTCTTTCCTTCCTATTATCGAGATTAAAACTCGACTCCGCATTGCTACTCTCCTTCTCAAGCACTCCAATAATGTCAACCATGCCAAATCCCACCTCGAACGCTCTGTAAGTCATGTATATCCATAGTAGTTACAACTAGATGAACTTGAGTATCATGACTGTCCACCGCGTCTTATCTCGTAGCAACACATTACAAGAGTAACTCTAAGCACCAAGACTTAAGTAAGTGGGAAGACCTCATTACCTATATTGCCTGACCAGCTGACCTTGGTTCCCGTGTCACTCCAGTTCTTTAATTACTAGGGAGTTGCAATCCCAAACTAGTTGGTGTCAGCTATGAATCCTCAACTTTCAGTTTGTTTCATTTGGACATCTTTTATTACGATACCGGTTATTTATATGTTTATTCTGAAATTCGTTTTGATGGGATGTTAAGCAGTTTGTGTTTGTTGGATGGGGATCTTTTGTTCTTTTTACTAATAGATGCTTACATGTTTCAGCAATTGCTGTTGAAGTCCATTCCGTCGTGCTTTGAGCTCAAATGCAGAGCATATAGCTTGTTGAGCCAGTGTTATCAGCTAGTGGGGGCTATTCCTTCACAAAAGCAGATACTGAACAAGGGTTTAGAACTTATTTCAACTTCTGAAGATGGGTATGCCTTCTCTTAAACCTTGTGTTACTATTGATGATGGCTATTATAGCACATTTATGGGAAAAAGCTAGTAGAAGTTGGATTTACTTCAAGAGCGCTAGTAGTAGAGTCCTCCACTTCTAACCAAGAAGTTGAGAGTTCAGAGTCACAAAGGGGGGAGTGGAAACAACTATTATTTGAGGTTTACCAAATAAAATAAAACAAATTGGGACACACTTACTACTATGTAATAATCTGCTTGTTGCATCATGGCCTTAATGGCCATAATTATTAATTAATGGTCATTTAGAATTTTAGTAAGCGATTGTCACGAATTAAATCCCCTTAAGTTGTGATGGCACCCAACTATCGCAAGTCAGGAAAATTGCAGTGAAATAAATAACTCAAGAGGTTAAGTTATAACTTCAACAAATACAGTGATACATCATGCTCTTCTAGTAAGTAAAACAGTAAAAAAACATGAATAAGACATAGATCATATGCTCAACTCGTCATAATACATGTATGGAAAGTAAACCTATACTCGAGCATTCCAAGTAAACCCCTTTCAATTACTCGGTAGTAGCATATATGCTCGTCACGTCATATATACGCTACCCTCATTACAAAGAACATACAACAAATCAAGGTTGGGAAATTTCTCCTATTGAGGTTAAACTCTTAACTTACCTTGAATAAAGCGAGCTTTAACCCCTCAAGACCGTATTTCCACGCTCAGATGTGTCCAACCGGCGCAACTCTAGCCAAAAGAATACTTAACAATGTCAAATAAAGCTAAGGAACTCAATCCCATAATTTAATATGGGGTGATACGCCAAGGTAAAAAAAAGTTAATCCTAAAAAGTCTAACCCGAGCCCATGGTAAAATCTCAAAACAAATTTAATCCATTAGCTAAGAATTCCAAATCTATGCTTAGATTCTCATTTCATGTCCATTTACACGCTCAAATCGCAAATTTAGTGATTCTAGGGTTTATGTCCTAAATCTCAATTCTACACTTCAAATCGCATGT
Source organism: Przewalskia tangutica (assembly GCA_029844215.1). Taxonomy (NCBI): domain Eukaryota; kingdom Viridiplantae; phylum Streptophyta; class Magnoliopsida; order Solanales; family Solanaceae; genus Przewalskia; species Przewalskia tangutica. The sequence goes on along the minus strand of CM056718.1, from coordinate 132,313,309 downwards.
TTAAAGTCTCCAATATAGCATATGATCGTGTATAATCACTAAGGTTAGCTATAGATCATTGCCTTGGTGAGCTTTGTCAAAAATTGCGTGTTCAGCCCTTTTATACTACAGGTATCCATCACAATTGCGGCACCGTGGCTGCAAAAGTGGCTCCGCAGTTGCGACAGGCTCATCGCAAAAGCGAGCCTTCACGGATGCTGATATCGCAAAAAAGACTCCTTTGATTGCAAATGCAAGTCTCACAAATGCGATCTGACTTCCACAATTGTGACACACCAGCTGGAAAATACAATAGCCGACGAATGTGATTGTTGAGTTCCAAAATCACCTGAGCCCTTTGGGTCCCAAGCCGAACCATCCCGACAAGTCCCAAAACAGCATATGGACCTATGGAAGTCCCAAATCAAGAAACGAGATTCAAATACTCAAAACGAAGGGTCGAGATGTTACAACAATCTACCGCCTTTCTTTTAATATCACATAAGTAATATGAGTATCGTTTCGAATCTCAAACAAATTTATCATTTTTACTTGCCAAAGTTACCGATTTCCCTCTATTTTATGGACACTTCAAGTTCTTGTTTTTTTTATTGATATGCGTGTCATGTTTAAGTTGAGTCTCTTTGGTATGATCATCAATAGTTTAATAAGTGTAGTCCGCTCTAAAAATGTTCCCCATTGAGTTCTGGGTCAGTGTTAAATTTGACTTTGCACGTGCTGATTTATTGTGATTGTACTATTTTCTTGAAGGTTTTCCGGGAGGTTATGGTACTGCAACTTCAGTTCACAGCTAGCAAATGCTCTTACAATTGAAGGAGATCATCATGGTTCAATTTCTGCATTGGAAAACGGCCTAATGTGTGCAACTCGAATGTGCTATCCAGAGTTACAGGTTAGATACAACCTACACAATTTCTTAGATAAAAGCAGTTTTTTGGAGCTGTAAATTCAGTATTTTTTCCGTATTCTTATTTGATTTCATTTCTGTTCTCTTTTTTGCTTTTAATGTTTCTTAATTACTAGTCTTTGGTAATTTGCATCAATAGTGTTTGTGTTCCCGTATATGCATCAACAATGCAAAAACGTAAGCCTTTAATCCCCATGTATACCGAGTATTTTACATGTAAAACAGTCGCAAGACAAGTTTTGGTAGCGTAACAAGAGACGTGAAACTTGGCTTTTGACAAGAGTATAGGTAAGAATGTACCAAGTTCAGTGAGTACATCTGTGGAATTATGAATATTGCCCCATTTCTGTGAGATGAGGTTATATATGCAAGTTACTAGAATTGTATATTGATAAAGCTTCAAAGTAATCAGAATCAAGTTAATGTAGTAATGATGAAGAGTATTTGAGTAAGCAGTGTTTTGAAAAGCAAAAAGTGCAAAAAGGCGACAAGACACCGGGGGCTTTAAGCGAGAAACAGAGCACTTGCTTCTTCGAAATAAAGCACACAATTATACAAAAAATACATAAGTTATATAGGAATTTACAATCTATGCGAAATTGGTAAAAAGTAAGGATGAGATGGAGAAGTGGACGAATAAGGAACTATATAAAATGGCGACTAGCTGTTACGGTGGAGAAAATGGCTGTTTTTGAACGCCTGTATGTGGAATTAGATGAGAAAGGCGGGGATAAGAAGTTGTACATACTAGCTAAGGCAAGAGAAAGAAAGGCCCGTGTCTTGGATCACGTGACGTGCATCAAGGACGAGGACGACAAAGGTACTGTTGGAGGAAGCGCATATTAGGCGGAGGTGACAGTCTTACTTTCATAAACTCTTGAACGAAAAAGGAGATTGAGACATTGTGCTGAGAGATCTGGAGCATTCTGGTAGGTACCGAGATTTTGGGTATTGTAGAAGCATTAAGGTTGAGGAGGTTAAGGGTGTTGTTCGCAAGATGCGCAAGGGATGAGCGACCGAGCCTAATGAAATCTCAGTTGAATTTTGGAAGAGCGCAGGTAGGGCAGGTTTGGAGTGACTGACTGAGTTGTTTAACGTTATTTTTAAGACGGCAAGAATTTCCGAAGAATGGAGGTGTAGTACAATGATTCCCTTGTACAAAAACAAAGGTGATATCCAGAGTTGCAACAACTATAGGGGTATCAAGCTTCTGAGCCACTATGAAAGTTTGGGAAAGGGCCGTGAAGATGAGGGTGAGGAGATACGTGTCTATTTCCGAGAATTAGTTTGAATTCATGCCGGGATGTTTGACTACCAAAGCTATTCATCTTATTAGGAGGTTGGTGGATCAGTATATGGAGATGAAGAGAGACTTACATATGGTTTTCATTGACCTCGAGAAGGCATACGATAAAGTCCATAGGGAGGTTCTATGGAGATGTTCGGAGGCTAGAGGTTGTGGCATACACTAGGGCGATCAAGGATATGTATGATGGAGCCACGACTAGGGTACGGACAGTAGGAGGAGACTCGAAGCACTTTTCAGTGATGAGGGGCTGTACGAGAGATCAACTCTTAGCCCATTCCTATTTGCCTTGGTGATGGACGGACTGACGCGACAAATCCAATGGCCACGGTGTATGTTATTCGTAGGCGACCGTCCCGATTGATGAGACTCACCGCGGAGTGAATGCCAAGCTGGAGGTTTGGAAGCAGACTCTGGAGCTATGAAGCACGGACACCTCATTTAGTGTGAGGTGTCCGTGTCGGACACTGGGGGGACACGAAACGCGTCGGACACGCCTCAGACACGTGTCCGAGTGGGCCCAACCAAAAAAAAAAGAAATTGCTCGGACACGGTGGGGACACGGGATGGACACGTACGGGACACGGGAATTAAAAAAAAGGATAAAAAGACTAAAAACTAAGAAAACCCTAGATTGCCATCGCGACTTTCATTTTCAGAAATCGAAGGTGACCTGCGAAATCGACTCCGGCGATTGCGACTTCTCGGCGACTCCGACGACTTCCCCTTCCCGCGACTCCGGCACTCTGCGAAGTCCATCCAGGTCCGGCGACTCTGTGCGACTTCTCCGGCGACTCAGTTCGACTTTCCCTTCCCAAATCCCAGGTATGTCTTGACTCTTGCCCAGATTAGCAACATCAGCACTGCGTACTGCCTCTTGGGAAGATGAACTTTAACAATTAATATTTTAAATTTTTTAATTTTATAAGTAAACTTGTATATTATGTATTTTTCAGGTTCTTATTATGGCTTCTAATATTTACCAAAGTGGTAGCGGTAGTGGTAGTGCTAGTGTGCCATCGATATCTTCATGAAGATGACATCGAGGATCGTCCTTTATGGAAATATGTAACTAGACTTGAAAAACGTAGTAGAGGAGGAGGTAATTACTCGTTTACATGTGATTTTTGTGGATTACAAAAACAAGGAACATATACTAGGGTAAAAGCACACTTGATGAACATTACTGGAAAAGGCATCGCTGGTTGTAAAAAAGTAGGGAAAAAATGAAAAAAGAGGAGAAAGAATTTGATAGACAAAAAGCTTTAGCGGCGATAAAAAAAGTTTCACTTCCTTCTGGATCAATCCTCCCAACTCGATAGATTTCATCGAATTTGCTAACCTTTTTAAAAAAAGAAAAGGTAATGCAAACACTGTAGATAAAGCTTTTGACATGCAAGCTAGGGCTCAACTAGATTGTGAAATTGCAAGGATGTTTTTTACGGGTGGATTACCTTTTAATCTCGCAAGAAATCCCTACTTTATGAGTGCATTTACCTTTGCAGCAAATCATAATTTGAGTGGTTATGTAGCTCCAGGATATAATAAATTGAGAACTACCCTTCTTCAACAAGAAAAAAATTATGTTGATACGTTGTTGCCGCCAATTAGAAAATCTTGGACAGGGAATGTAGTTAGTATTGTGACTGATGGGTGGAGTGATCCCCAAATGAGACCTTTGATCAATTTTATGGTTGTTTCTAACAAGGGTCCTATGTTTATTAAATCTGTGAATTGTGAGGGTGAGAAGAAGGATAATTTTTTTATCTCTAGGTTGATGAAAGAGGTAATTGATGAAGTGGGCCATCAGAATGTGGTCCACGTTATAACAGATAATGCTAAAAATTGCAAGGGTGCAGAAGAACTAATTGAAGGTATGCACCCACATATTTATTGGACTCCATGTGTTGTGCACACTCTTAATCTTGCTTTAAAAAATATTTGTGACCCAAAGAATGTGGAAAACAATCAACAAACATATGTTTGAGTGCTCTTGGAAGATGCTTTGCAAATAAAGAATTTTATCATGAATCATTCAATGAGGTTGACAATTTACAATCGTTTTAGTGCTCTTAAGTTGCTTTTTGTTGCCAACACTCGTTTTGCTTTTATGATTATTATGCTTCGGAGAATGAAGCTTATTAGACGTGCTTTGGTGGCAATGGTCACAAGTGAACAATGAACTTCATACAAGGAAGATGACCAAACCAAAGCAAGGTATGTAAGAGAATTGGTGTTAAATGAAGATTGGTGGGACACAAATGCGGCTTATATTCTTGAGTTTACCGCTCCCATTCATGATATGATTAGATATTGTGACACAGATAAACCTTGCCTCCACTTGGTGTATGAGATGTGGGACACCATGATTGAAAAGGTTAAGACTGCAATTTATAAACATGAAGGTAATAATGTAGATGAGCAATCAAGATTCTTTGATGTAGTCAACCAAATTCTCCTAGCTCGTTGGGGTAAGAACAACACCCTCTTCATTGTTTATCTCACTCCCTAAATCCAAGGTATTATATTTTTTTATTATTTTACTTATGCACTTTTTTATTTTAATTTGAGTTTGAGAATTGAGATTGATAAATTCTAATACTTGGCAAAATTATTATTTATTTTTGAAGGTTCTATAGTGATGAATGGCTTCAAGAAGACCCAACAAGAAATCCTCCTCATAGGGATAATGAACTCTCTACGGAAAGAAAGAATTGTTTTCGTCGGTTATTTTCAAATGCCGATGATTACAGAAAGGTTACAGATGATTTTCGTAAATTTTCTCTTTGCAATTGGCCCTTTTGATGATATTGAGTCTGCCTCAATGAGTAGTACACTGGATCCTTGTTGTCGGGCTAATTATGGTGCCGCTTGTCCCCTACTTCAAGGGTTGGCTTTTAAAGTGCTCGACACCGCCTCTTCTTCTTTGTGGCGAAATTGGAGTACTTATTCTTTTATTCACTCGGTGAAAAGGAATAAGTTAACTCAGCGTCTTGAAGATCTAGTCTTTGTCCACAACAATCTCCGTTTGTTATCTAGGAGTTCCTCCCAATATATAGAGGGTAAAACTAAATTTTGGGATGTTGGTGGGGATACTTTTGGATCTTTGGAGGATACAGGTGTTCTTGAGTTTGCTGAATTGTCTCTTGACGAGCCTGAGTTAGAAGAAAGACTATTGCATTCAGAAGACCCGGACAAAGAGAGAGACGATGTACCAGAGCCAAACTCATTTATGGATATTTGTTAGAGACAAAATCATGTTTTATATTTATTTGAATTTGGGTCTTGGGACATACTTATGTATTAGTTTATGGACTATGGTCTTATGAATTATGTATTGAATATTTGATTGATTGTTAATTTGTTATGAATGTTTCTTTTTAATTTGGTACATATTTAATTTGGTATTTTGGTTATTTGGTATATAACAAATTTGAATTAAATTTTATAATTTATTTATGAATGTGAAGCTTTAAATTTTTATATATATTATATTATATTATATTATATATATAAAAATATTTTTTTATTTATTTTTACAGCCGTGTCCCTGCCGTGTCGTGTCCCCTATTTTTCAAAATTGTCGTTTCCGCGTGTCTGTGTCCGTGTCCTATCGGACACCTCTCACGTGTCCGTGTCCTATCGGACACCTCTCACGTGTCCGTGCTACATAGCTCTGGAGTCTAAAGGGTTCAGGTTGAATAGGACCAAGATAGAATATTTGGAGTGTATGTTCAGCAACGAAAGCGACCTCGAGACAGGCGTGGAGGTGAGATTTGGTACTCAGATCATTCCAAAGAAAGGAAGCTTCAAGTATCTATGGTCGATTATCCAAGGGAATGGAGAAATTGATGACGATGTCACATATTGTATTGGGGCAGGGTGGATGAAATTGAGGCTCGCATCTGGAGTTTTAGGTGCCACCAAAACTTAAAGGCAAGTTCTATAGGGTGGTGGTTAGACCGACTATGTTGTAGGGGCGGATGTTGGCCAGTCAAGACTTCACACAAACAAAAGATGAAAGTTACGAAGATGAGGATGCTGAGATGGATGTGTGGGCATGAGATATGATTAAAAATGAAGATATCCGAGATAAAGTGAGAGTAGCCTCGGTGGTGGATAAGATGCGGAAAACGAGGTTGAGATGGCTCGGGTATGTGCAAAGGAGATACATATGCCCCAATATGGAGGTGTGAGAGGTTGACTATGGACGGGTTCAGAAGAGGTAGAGGTAGACCGAAGAAGTATTGGGGAGAGTGATTAGATGTGATGTGACACAAATGTAACTTACTGAGGACATGACCTTAGATACGGGGTTGTGGATGACACATATTAGGGTAGAAGGGTAGTAGGTAATCGAGTGTAGTCTTATTTGTGCTTACAAAACGATAGTTGTAGTGTTATTACTGTAGGCCCGATTAGCCTATCACAGGCGCAGTATTGCTTTATAGTCCCCTGTAGTTTGATTTCTGTTGCTATGTGTTCCCTAATGTACTTTGTTGATATTATTTATCTATGTTAGCTACTACTTCCTTCTGTCAGAATGCGCTACTATGACGTATTCGATTTTGTTATCAGCATGTTCATATTGTTTTAATTGTTTGTCTGGGTCTGACTGTTTCTCTTGCGTTGCTTTACTTGTTTTATTTGTGATTATGCTTTGTCTTGAGCCAAGGGTCTCCCGGAAACAGCCGCTCTACCTATCAAGGTAGAGATAAGGTCTGTGTACACTCTACCCTCCAGATCCCACATTGTGGGATTTCACTAGGTATGTTATTTTTGTCCAGATTACGTGAACATCGACTATTCCACTAACTCCTTGCTACCTCCCACCATCATAGACATTGGGTGACTTTGATCACCAAGATCTAGGCTGATGGGAAGAAATCACTTGACACTTTTTTGCCTTTGTTGGAATTTGAATCCTGGTCTCCTATCTTTTCATCCCACTTCGTTGACCCATGGAGTAGCGAAGAAAGTCAGCTAGATCACAACTTGAGTGTGGAGTGCCATACAAGTTTTACTACTTATAGCATCAAAATTGCTTGTGGAGTGCCATACAAGTTTTACTACTTATAGCATCAAAATTGCTATCACCATCATTGATTCTAGTATCCAACACAATTATCGAGATCTATAGTTGCAATGACCATTATATTGTATGCATAAGAGTTGTAAATTGGAAACACCGAATGTTTTATTTTCTAATATCTGGAAAAAGAAGGAGAAAGATGGTAGAGAAAGGGAGTAAGACAGAGCTCCCTGGAGTAGGTAACATAAAAAAACAATGAAAATGCATCCGTCTTGTGACTCCCGCCTCTCCATTCTCCTAATAATAAATGCTTCTTTTCCTTTTGTTGTGGAAAGATTAAAAGGAAAGACAAGAATATTGTGGAGTGGATGATTGCTTATATGTTTAGAAAATATAAAAAGAAAGAAAAGTAAAAGAACAGAAAATGGAAATAGATTTGTGATGTGTGGATCTTTTGAAAGTTCTATAAATTATTGCATGACCATATCTGTTTTTATTTTTAAAGAAAGAAGTAATAAAGAATGCTATTTCTTAAAAAAAATAGAAATAAAATAAATGTTTAGTTTCCTAAATAGTTAGTAATTTCTTTTTAAAGAAATACATATACAAGTTTTTATTTTCAAGATGTTTAAAAAATGTCAGAAATCAATTGAAGCACCCAATTTCTAGAATATGTTCTTGCTGCTATGATGTTGTTATTGCTTTGTATATAAACTTTTTTGGTTAAAATTTTAACTGTGACATTGCTTTGTATATAAATAGTTTCTATACTTTTGTATTACACTTATATTAGTATAGTTATTTGTATGAATCCTCCTTACATTCTTCAATTTTATGAATTTTCTACTATTTTGTATATTCGATGCAACTTCTCTAAGTTATCTTTTTTTGCTTATTTATAGTTAGTAAATTAAACTCATGGGGTTTATTGTCCACTCTTGTGCTAGGTATAAATGCCCTTGACTCACGTCCATGCCTTTTAAAAACTGATTTGCAACATTGATCTCATAATAACTGCTTTAGCAGTAACTTGCGGATATTCATTTTGTTGTTTTCCTTACATTCAACTTATAACACGAGCTGTAGAGTAAAAATTGAATAGAGAACCAAAATAAAGGAGAAAACCCGCAAGACAGATAAGATAGCAAGAAGTAGAAGACTTGCACACAGAAGAAGAAAGGAAAAGAGTCATATCGAAGAACAACAAACAACAACAATAAGCAAATCAAGAAAATATAGCCGAATAGTTGTTGCAGACCAAAGAACAAGAAGCAACAAAAAAAGAAAATATAGAGAACACTGAAGAAGATATTCAAAGTGAAATTCTAGTAATACCAAATTCATAAGAATTCAAGAATAATGCTCCCAGGCACGAGTTACGAGGCTCTTCTCTTTCCTACTTTGTAGGACGGTAGAACAGCTTTTGGCGGACTTCAGGCTGGTTGGTACCTCAGATCTCACCCACTGTGTTTTTTGTCGAAATCTTCTTCCATTTCTTTTCTTTCTCTCTTCTTTTTTCTTTTCTTTCCCTCTTTCCAGATTCGGGGAGATGGAAGATAACACAATATACTTTGTTGTGGGGTTCAAGTCGTACGAGATCATGAGAAGCATAGTAAGAGTACAGGTTTGAATGAATCGAGCGAGGGTGGAATTTAATCAGAAGATGCTTCCAAGTCGTACGAGATCATGAGAAGCGTAGTAAGAGCAGAGGAATGGTTTGAATGGACTGAACGAGGGTGGAATTTAATCAGAAGATGCTTTTAGGAGGAAGACAATGCTTTGGCTATATGCATCTCTGAAGGAGGCATCAAAAGTTAATGGGTAACTTTCTGAAAAGATGGAAGTTCCATGATCATTCTTCAGAGTATTTTTGTGCATAAACTTTAATAAGCATGGCGGCTACATAACAATCATTAGCATTCAATTAAGGAGGAGATCAATAATCATCATCCTTGAAATGACATTTAATTAGGGTGGTTGGATATTGCAATTGAGAGGTTCATTAACTGCAGATCCCACAAAACAGACTTTAATGTCCTTAAAAATATGGAAGAGGCCTTCTTTAGATATAGTCAGAAGATCTAAATGGCTATCTAGAGAAATGAACTCAGCCATAGTCCAAGAAGAAAAAGGAATCATCCATATCGATGGAGGCGTCAACTCAGTTCGGAATGAATTGCTAAGCAGGAGCTTGGCGGGCTTTTTCTCGGGTTTCCGACATCCCTACTTTGTTGGAAATAAGATGGGTAAGCACCACCTGGAAGCAGTCACATGGAGTTAATATATATGAGATGGGCCATAATCGATTCATGTTTGAGTTCTCATCAAAGGTAACTGCAGTGCATGTCATGAGAGGTGCCTGACACGGGAAGATGTTAGAACAGAAAAAAAAGGGCAGCCCGGTGCACTAAGCTCCCGCTATGCGCGGGGTCCGGGAAAAGGATTGTAATGTAGAATAGGAATAGGATTTCATATATAGTATCCTAGTAGGAAAATGATTGTAATAGAGTGTATAAATAGGGCTCAGTGTAATCATGTAGATACAACAATTCAATAATAATATTTTCTCACATGGTATCAGAGCTTCTACGATCTTGATAGAGAATCAAAGAGCTTTCGCTGCCAATATGTGTCACCCGTCTGGTCAAAGATAATGGTAGAGTGAAGATTGTAGCGAATTTTTAGGTATTTATAAACAAAATATCCTCTAATAAAAAGTAGCCGTGAACAGTGCCGCGTGAACAATGCCATATGAACAGTGTTGTTCCAATGTGAATAGTAATTTCGGCGTGAACAGTTACCAAATTCCAATCGTCGGAACTAGGGTCCAGGTGAATCCACGTTGTCTCAGGGCATTCTTTTAAGAATTGGTTCTATTGTCAACATCACGTAGAGATTCCGAGCTGAACCATATCACTTTCTTCGAGGTTCGACAACTTTTTTGGCATAACTTTTTTTTCGTAGGGTTGTGCCATCATTTCGATTCTACCCACAAAATACCATCACAGTCTCGTGCCTCACTTCCGACGATTGTTTTGCGTTCTTCTCTTCCAGAGCATTAGTAAACAAGTATCAGCTGTGCAACATTCCAGTGAAGATTCAAAAAAATAATAAATATCACCACCGCGCATAATTTTTCCAATGATTGCTAGCGTCACATCTCTATCTAGTGGTGTTGTGCAGAATCCGACACCACCACAACATAGATCAGGTTCAAGCTAGTGCGAGACTAATTGTTGTGCAAATTTTCAATAATTTTTTGGAAAGCAAATCAATCACCGTGCAATATTTTCGTTGACAAGATAGCTGTCCGCTACAAAATTACTTTCGGATAGTGTTGTGCAAATTCCTACACCTCTACGAGGTAGATCAAGTCTCTTTCGACCAAAACCCAGTCAACAGCTCCGACAAATACCCACATGCGCCACCACGTGCCGCTCAAAGTGCCAACTTTGGCTAGTGCGTCAGATCCACGCGCCGCACATGCACCTTTTTTCGGCCAGATCCATGTATCACGCATACACCTTTTTCCGGTCAGACCTCGGTGATTTTCTTCTTGGGTTATGTTCGTCAGATTCTATCCATTTTTCAAGTAAGATTTTGCTATGTCTTTCAGTTTTGATATGTTAAACTCCAAAAACACGGGAATTGAAAGTTCAAGTCCTAATGATTACTTTAAAACCCTTAAGGAGAGATCAAAAAATCGCACATCACAGTCCATGAAGAAGCGACAAGGACGAGGGTGTCTTGGAAGATCTCGACCTAGGTGTAGTTATTGTAATAGGCTTGCACACATTCATGAAATATGCTATTCTCTCTCCAGTAACCTTGAAGAGAAAGTTTATATGAAGCAACCACCTGGTTTTATTGCTCAGGGAGAGTCTAACCTGATTGCGTCGGTCACTTTATGGTCTGAAACAGTCTCTCAGAGCCTGGTTTGAGAAATTTAGCACATTAATTCAGGAGTTTGGCATGACTCGTACTAAAGGTCTCAGCAGACAGAAGTATTTTCTAGGTATTGAGGTTGCTCAATCCAGATCAGGTATACTCTATGGTGATATTATTACAAAATTTGTAAAGTCGAGTAATCATCTTGCAGATATTTTCACCAAGTCCCCCATCAGTCCTCGTATTAATTACATATGTAACAAGCTCGGTACATATGACTTGTATGCACCAGCTTGAGGGGGAGTTAGAATAGAGGATTTCATATATAATAAGATATACTAGGAAAAGGATTGTAATGTAGAATATGAAATCAAGATACAACAATTCAATAATAATATTTTCTTCCATATTTTCTCATAGAAGAAAACACAAACTCTACCTGCAATGGTGGTCTCCAACGTTGGGATCTGTTCTAAGAGATGAAAAGGTGAGTCAAGTCTTGGTTAGAGTTATGGTCCCTAAAGGTTTTCAAGGAGATCAGATATTTCTGTGGTGGCTGGATTCAAACTGAAGATGAGACAAAGCTGAGAAACCACTTGAAATGGGCGAGAATAATAGCCAGAGGCGACGGTGACGAAGTCCCAAAAGTGGTGAAGGTGGAAAGTGAAGGTATCATCTGAGATCCAAATTTGGTATGAAGCTCCGGTGAGAACCAGTACCGGAGTTGCTGGAAGAGTGAGCACAATGGACCAATGGGTAATAGAAGGCACTAAAGAAAGGATAATGGACCAGCAGGTAATAAAATGCTCGGATAGTACATGGTTAGGGTTGGAGGTGATTTAAGCATGATAGACTTTTCCTAGGTTGGAAAACTCGTCATTTGGCCGAGCGAGAGGATTTTCGTTCAATATACCTTGGAAGCGCATGCATTATTGAAACAATTGGAGTCTCTCAATCAACATTAGGGGGACACAACTATATTTGGACATTGTTTTTTCATTTATAATTTTTATGTAGCCTTAGTATATTATATCTTTTTATGAAATAGTTGAAGTGGTTGTTTGGTTAGAATGTTAGATATATTACTATAAATGATAGATATTAAGCAGGGCTAAAACGGAGTACCTGGTGTAAGTTCAGTGACGTAACTCATTAGGAGGAGGTGGAAGTGAAGATCTATGCACAAATCATACCCAAAAGAGGAAGCTTCAAGTATCTTGGGTCCATAATCCAGGGAGACGGAGAGATTGATGGTGATGTTGCACATCGTATTGGAGTGCATTGGGTGAAATGGAGTCTCGCATTAGGGGTACTGTGTGATAAGAATGTGTCGCTATGGCTTAAAGGTAAGTTCTACATAGTGGTGGTTAGACCAACGTTGTTGTATGGAGCAGAGTGTTGTCAGTCAAGAACTTTCACGTTCAGAAGATAAATGTAGCAGAGATGAGGATGCTCAAATAGATGTGTAGGCATGTAAAGAATGGATCTTGAACATAACTCAACCCCAAAAGTTAGCTCATGAGGGAAGGATTGCCCAAGTCTATATAAGGAGTCCAAATTCCCATCACACAATCGATGTGGGAGAATCCACACCCCTGCGCACGCTCAGGACTGGACATCTGGAGTATGGACAATATAATGGGGCCCCAACATCTGGTAACAATGAATTGGGATGAGCCTGACTCTGATATCATATAAAGAAATGAATCTTGAGCCTAACTCAAAGTTGGGGCCAAGATCAATTCTTTACCGGCATATCAGGAGAGATATGATTAGGAATGAAGTTATATGTGGTAAGGTGGGAGTGACCTCTATGGTGGATAAGATGAGGGAAGTGAGACTAATATGGTTTGAGCATGTGAAGAGGAGCTGCACGGATGAGCCAATATAGAGGTGTGAGAAGTTGGTTGTAGTAAGAGTTAGGAGAGGCAGAGGTAGACCGAAAATGAATTGGGTATGTGTGATTAGAACATCTTCAGCTTAATCAAGACATGACCCTAGATAAGAATGTATGGAGGTCGAGTATTAGGGTAGAAGATTAGTAGGTAGCCGAGTATTGTCGCACTTTATGTGGGAGAGGCTGAGGCTAGCCTCATCTTCTCTCCTTCTTATTAGTAGTACTCTCTCCGTTTCAAAATGTTTGTTTGGTTTTGACTTCGCACAAAGTTTAAGAAAATAGAAAATACTTTTGAATCTTGTGGTCTTAAATTAAATGTGTATAATGTATCAAAATGCCCTTTAATCTTGTGGTCTTAAACATGTCTTGTGGAAAGCTGTAATTAAAGAGTTTCCAAAAAAGGAAAGAAAAGACTAAAAAGGAAAGCAAGACAAACATTTTGAAACGGAGGGAGTAGTATTTAGTAATCACATAGTTTCTTATTCTCCAATATGGATTACTATGTGTTGTTTCACTTGCTTTGTATTTTGCTCGCGGTCATCTTTTCCCTTCTTCAGAAACTTCTTTTTTGAGCTGAGGGTTTACCAGAGACAGTAAAGTAAGGTCTACAAACATCCTACCCTCCCCAGACCCGGTATATTGTTGTTTTATAGCAGTATTAAAATTTTCATCAATAGTACAATGATTGAATGCTCTCTTGAGTCATTGCTATGTTAATTCTTGCTTTAGCTATGTTGCAATTAGACATGGCAAATGGGGCGACCCGAATCATTAAGGGTCACCCATTGATCATGGTGCGGGCTCGTCCGGTTCAAGCCCTTAAGGGCACTTTTGGTACGTTGTATTAAGCTGTACTGTATTGGACAAAAAATAATACAGCGTTTGGTGGGCGTTTTCAGCGCGGCTGGACTGCACTATTTTTAGAAATAGTACCGTCCAACTGCCATTTTTGAGACCCATCTAGCAGGTGGGTGAGACTCAGTCAAGAGTCCTTCCATACCGAGTAGGAAGGTCAGATCGATGAGATCGCTCAGTCGCAGTGGAGTTGTCTCCCCTGGACTGTACTAAAAATAAAAAAATACAATCCATTATATATTAATACTCTAATACCGTCCATTATATATTAATACAGTCCAGTACAGTTCAGTCCAATGAAATTAGTACCAAACGAGCCCTAACAGGTCGGGTTCGAGTTCTACCCCTTCTCAATTTTGCTACTGACTGGATAGACAACTCAATTAGGCATGAATGTGTCTTGGGAATGTAGAAGGCTGCCATAGCATCGATAGCATTTCACATTTACTTTAAGCTTGTGAATGGCTTACAATGAGCTGACATGGCTTTTTTTCCACACTTCAATTTTCTTTCATTTGTGGTGGTTGGTTATGTGTAGAAGAAGATGGAGCTTGACGAGTGCAACGGCTATGAGAGTGGTAGTAGCAGTAGTAGTGTTTGTGATGCCACAATTGCAACACCTCAATTAAAAGAACATTAACCATACACTATTTCCATTAAGAGCAAACTAGTACAAAAAATTCTAAAAAATATGTTGGTGAAGAAAGGGGGAAGAAGCGGGGAATAGGGAAGGGCTATAATGATAGAGGATGCCTTAGACCAAGGTAACACTCTGAAAAGACAGAAGAAGATCCTTTTGCTGTGGTTGTAGTGGATGGCTATCACTGTGGTGTTTGTGGTTGTATTGGATGCTGGACTCTTGCTGTTGGGAGCAGTAAGGGCTATAATGATAGAGGATGCCTTGGACCAAGGTAACACTCTGAAAAGACAGAAGAAGATCCTTTTGCTGTGGTTGTAGTGGCTGGCTATCACTGAGGTGTTTGTGGTTGTATTGGATGCTGGACTCTTGCTGTTGGGAGCAGCCTTAATTGTGGCAGATTAGACAATGACGACGGAGGCGGAAAATGCTGACTTGTGTTTTCTAAAGAAGAAGAAGAATCAAAAGGGAGGTGGGGTGGTTGTCTTGTTTTTCTTGTTAAGATGAAGAATAAGCATGGGGCGGAGTGTTGGGGAGGGGTATGTAGTTTGTTTGGTTTTTTCCCGTGAAAAGGAGGGTGAAGAGAGGAGCAGGAAGAGAGGAGATTTATTTTTGTGGATTTTTTCCTAATGACACGTAATTTATTTGTTACTGCTGATGACATGTGTCTTTACTTTATTTGTCATTTGACACATCATCAACATGTAAAGTTACATGTGCTTAATTTCGCTAGTTCAAGAGATATATTTGTCTAGTTGAGGTGTCCAACTAGTCATTGGCAAAGTTGAAGCATCTAACAGATATTCCGTGCCAAGTTTAAGGGGATAACTGGGTATCTGGCCTACAGCAGAAAAACTTACGTTCTTGCAAATTGACTAATTGAAGACTTGTAATACAAAGAAAGGAAGTGACTATTTCTCATTAAAAAAGGGCATCACAACAACACCAACATAGTCGTGTAATCCCACAAGTGGATCTGGGGAGGGTAGGATAGGTACGCAGACCTTACCCCTACCTTTGTTGGGTAGAGAGGTTGTTTCCGAAAGATCGGCAAAAAAAGGGCATCACAAATTTTCATTAAAATACAAATGCAAAACTAAAAGTACAAATAAATAATAAATTTGACTTATTCTTGTGGGAGGGTGGGTTTCTTCCTTTTTTTCCAACTTTTGTCTTATTGAATTAGTTCTGGCAGGGTCTGGTTAGGGGGTCAAAATAATGAACCTGGCTAGGCCCCTTATGTTTGGGGGTCAGGTGGGTTAGGGGCTTGTTTGAAAGGGTTATATAAGGCAGTTCGTGGGTCGACCCAGCCCACGAAACAGTCTAGTTGCAATTGGCTTATTATTTTACGCTGAATGCAAATGTGAAAAAGTACATATTAATTAGGCTTGATAAATAGTTTACCCCCGATTTGTAGCCAAATCCCTATTTACACACCCCTTCTTCATGGGAAACATTTTATACACCAAATGTTTTTCCAAGTGTGTCTAAGACACCATTTTTGCTACATGGCAGTCGCGTGTGTTACACCCAAAAAAGGTGAGTGGATCCATTTTTGGACCAAAAAATCTGTTAAAAAATAGCTCTCCACCATCTTGCCATTCATGCAGCTCACAGATATGCCATCTCCAGTGAGCTCTTAGAAAAAATGTGCTCCGAAAATCCTCTTCAGCTCCCTCAAATACCCCCTCAGCCAAAACCCCAGAACATTTCTGTCAAAATTTCCCATACCGCATCAACCATCTCCGATTGAAGCTATCTTTGTTCCTTTAACTTATTCTTTGCCTCTACCATTGATTCAGAAACTAAGCTGTGTAGTAGTCATCATTTGGCTAATTGAGTTATACAGAAAACCCAAAAGCAGCCTCACCAAGCTTGTTCTCTTCCAAGCTCCTAGCCTCACCAGCGAACACAAGGGCGAAGAAACATGAAGTTACAGAGCTTTCTTAGAAGTTCAGCTATCAAGGGTCCTCCGTGCAGTTACAGCGACTACGAAGAAACATGATTTCTTCATGTTGTTTGCGAGCAAAACTGGATAATTTTACGGGATTTTCCGGTAGAGATTCAATTTTGACGAGAAGAAATTCCAGTATTTCTTAATTTTTTTAATGACACGTGTCACGACCTTATTGGTGTGTGATACATTTATTTGAAAAGAGTGGTTAAATACCAAAGTGGTGGATTAGACAACAACAACATACTCAGTAAAATTCCACCACGTGGGGTCTGGGGAGGGTAGAGTGTACACAGACCTTACCTCTACTTTGGTAGGTAGAGCGGTTGCTTCCGGGAGACCCTCGGCTCAAGACCTGCGTAATCACAATCAAAACAAACGTTGCATAGCAAGATAAACGGTCACAGACAAGAAATTAAAGCTATAGGAACATGCTGGTAACAAAAATCGAATACGCCATGGTAGCACATTCTTAGATAGGGGTTTATGGAGGACACAAATTAGGGTTGAAGGGTAGTAGATAGTCTGCGGTTGTGTTCTCTAGTGTACTTTGTTCATATTATTTATTTGCGTTACCTACTACATGTTTTAAAAACGCTTAGACGTTTAGTGTGTAAAGTAATTCCCATGATCGAGAGACGTGTAAAGGGAATTCGGGTACGGCCTCAGGAGGTAAACTGTGTATTAAGCCTATTAATAATGCTTGTATTAAACAAGTAAATGACAAACATGCCCTTTAGTTAATTATCTCTTCATATCTCTCAAATACTTCTAATAATAGTTAAAGTAGTGATTCATTATAATAAGTTAATTAGAATAGGGTTTTGATCTTTAAAAGAGGAATACAAGGTTTATTTATTTAGTTACCCATATTTTAGTATACCTAATTTTAATTTTCCTTCAGAAATTCTTTTATTTGATATACTTAAAAATTAATAATTACATATAATTTTTATTGTTGGTTTTGTGACCCTTTCCTTTTTAGATTGCTCCAAAAAAAACCCCTTTCTAAGTTTGGAAATAATCTACTTATAAAAGAAGTTTGGAAATAATTTAACTTAAACTTTCCATTTTTACCTTTGATGGCAAGTTTTTATAAGCACACAAATGTTATGACATGTTTAAGACTGCAAGTTTCGAAAGCCTTTTAGCCACACAAATGTTTGATATGTTTATGATAACAAGTTTCAAAGGTCTTCATTTTGTCCTTAAAACTCTGTTGCCAGTCACGTAGGGTTACATAATATGATGAAGCGGTAGGAGTATCACATATGATACTAGAACCCAATATTAGATTGGATAACGGGATTAATATAGGTCAAAGGTATAATTGCAAGCAAAACTTGTTCTAATTTAAAGCAAACAGACACCATATATCGATATTGAAGTACGATGAATCAAATATGGGATAACAACTATAATAATCCAATAATATGATTCACTGGATTACAATCCTTGCATTATAACACTTGCATAACTTGTCCAAGAAACAAAAGACCTTTTATTGTATAACCTAATCCCATCGAAAATTACAATTAGAATCCAGTAAGAACATATGCTCTATGTTACATGGCTACACATGCAAGCTTCTGATACGTATATAGATCAAAAAGTCGGATTTGTCATTTCCTAAATATTATGATTCGAGGATGCAGCTAAGAGTATGGCGTACGGATATGGGTTCTGAGATACGACTAGCATATATAGAGTATGAGATGTATATGTGTGTATATACTTGATTGAGAAGTCATAGAACCAAAACAAATATGAATAATTTCTGCAATTACCTGTCTTATTCCACAAGTATATCTGGATAAATAGCAATTTTTTTTATTACTTTACTTAAATAGGTGCATGTCTATGTGTGCGCGCACACACATCTATACACACATGCATATATTTGTGACCAAAAGTTGAGACAAAAACCCTTCTTGGTCAATGGATCATAAGTAAATTGATCAAATGCAGTGCATATCGAAGGATTGTGTAACATGGCAAATTCTATCAATTCCATTAGTCATATCATATATGATCACCAAAGAACTGACCTAGATAATTAGAAGTATTAAATTTACATCAGTTGCAAACATTATACAGAATGTATCAGTCACAAGTTTCTGTCTCATTCTCTTTTATTCCTCCAATTTACAAACTAACCTCCTACTCCCCAATTGATTTAGTTTCTCCTTTTCTTCCCCGGGCACTCCCATACTGCTTGTTGGAGATGGTCGAGTGATTTTGTTTTTCTTAATTTTTGTAGGCTTTGGAGATGTGTGTTTCCTGCTATGACATGGAGTAACCCATTAAATTTATTATTATACATTTTTCCTACTTTTTTGGTTCCAATTGAGGTGCTCTAATGTCCAGACATGGGTTGTGAAATTAGAAAGTACTAAAATTATTGGTGTTGGGAGACAATGTGATGGTAGCTAGCATGTGTCCAATTGGATACCTTCCAATGTCATCATGATCCTAGTGCCAGGTGTGTCTGTTTGTGATTGTTTCATGGTTATGTTCTAATTTACTAAGACATACACCTATATTTCTGATTCAAATGATTTCTGGTTTTCGTTTGGTCATTGATCTGAGGGTCATTAACTAAATCCTTATGATCTGGTTATTTGTAATGTTCACTATTTCTCTTCTTGGTGTTGCTAGATGTTTTTTGCAACTTCGATCTTGCATGTGCACCTCATGCAATGGGAGAATGAAAGTTCCGTTCAAGATGCTGTCAGCAGATGCAATGTAATATGGGAATCTATTGGATCGGAAAAAGTGAGTCTAGTGCTTTACCTCTTTCTCTATATGTATACTGTGGAGTCCTTTTGCAGAAAATCGGAACGTATGTTCCTTTCTTTACTACAATATCTCCACCTTTAGAACCTTTTTGAATCTATATCTTGAATGGATACATTGCCGAGACAATTTCGTACAATTCTTTTTATACATGATTCTTTAAAATGGAGCTTGTGATGTCAATTGATGTTCTATTTTTTCATGCAAATCCAAAAGAGACAGCAGTGCCTTGGTTTGCTATTTTACAACGAGCTGTTGCATGTATTTTATCTACTCCGGATATGTGACTACAAGAATGCTGTTCAACATGTTGACAAATTGGATGCTGCCATGAAGTCTGATTTACAGAGGAGACAACAGATCAAGGAACTAACTAAGGAGCTTGATGCAGTGAATGAGAGTCTCTTTCGTTCTGATTTAAATTACAGAGACAGATCTGCTCTATCTGGAAAACAAGCTCACCTTGAGGAGCAACTTAATAACTTAACTGGAAATGACAGAGAATTTTCTGAACCAATATACTTTGGAAGTGTGAGACGGACTTGGGAAGACAAGCTTGAGTTGGCACCACCTCCTATTGATGGAGAGTGGCTACCTAAAGGTGCTATTTATGCATTGGTAGACCTTACGGTAGTTGTTTTTAACCGTCCAAAAGGACTTTTTAAGGAGTGCTTGAAGAGGATTCAGTCTTGCCTGCAAACAATTCAAGGTTGGTTCTGTGAAATAGGGTGCAGTAGGTGCTATATCTTCACACTTTCCATTTGTCAGTGTTCTGTACAGTTAGTACTGATTGTTGGTTCTGTAATTTGGTCTATGGATATCATCACACTTGGCAGCTTTGGGTAGTAACCTTAAGTTTCGGGGTGATGGATCTCTCGTCCATGTTTCCATATTTGGCGGATTAAGTGATTTTCAACCTTTATTCTTTAGCATGTAACCAAGCTTCGACCATGGTATAGAAAATCACGGGTTGGTACAATCATGTCACAACTCGCCATACTACTAAATTTAACTGTCAACTTTGTGTTCCTTAAATCTAGATATTGTTTGTAATTCCATTGTTCTTATTGACCATCTTATTTTGTTAAATAAACATTGGAACTAAGTTACTTGCAGATCTTCTATAATTTAAGATAGAAATGTGTCCTAGAGAAGGTATCAACAATATAGAATCGATTGATCTTAATGAGCATTCCACTAGTGAATATATTTTAGGTTAGACTGCGTGAAGTCATTCTTGCTCCATGAACTGAAACAGCTATTGTTTAAGTTTGTTCTATGGGTTATCTAGTCATAGCAGTTTGTTCTTGGGGTTCACTATAAATTTGGTTGTCCTTTCCCTGGGCGATGTCGTATGTAGGATAGAACTGGAAATTGTTATTTATCTTTTCATTAAATGGCAGCCTCGTAAGCTTCTTGTTGGTAGAGACTATAGATGTTTGTATTTGTCTTGAAAATTTTGCAAAAATTCATGAATTAGCTAGAGAATGCCTTCTAGCAATTTATTTTATTCCATCAGGTTTATATTCTATTCTCATATCTAAATTGTTATGTTCATGCAGAGGAGCTGAAAAAGCTTGGGATAATTGATGGAGTGGAAGGTAAGCGCTCTCGTTTCTCTCTTAGATGTGTTGATCCTTATCTTCCTTAAGTAATGTAGATCATGAGATATCATTATCACTATTTTCTGTCTTTGATTTTGTTTCTCTTTTAGTTAGAAATAAAGTCTCGTCTATTAATTTTTTTGAGATGGTAAAGTCTTGTCTATTAATTAAGGATAATCTATCTTCTAGTTAGGAATGCGCTCTTATCTAGTAGTTTTTTGTTTTGTTTTAGTTAGAGATATAATTCTAGTATTTTCAAGAGTTCTAGCATTCTGAATTCCATATCTTATAAAGAGGAATTTCATGTACTTTCTTTGGGTGGGACTTGATTAATATTTGCTCATTTGGTATTACAACTTCTTTCCCTATCTAGGTTTTCTTCCTCCCTTTTTCTTCTTCCGCTCTCTGTATCTCTCCCCCTTCTCTCTCCTTCTCTCGTTTTCTTCTCTTTCTCTCATTCCTCTTTCATCCTCCCCATTAGCATTTCTTCTCATGTCTTTTCTCCCGTCTTCTATTAATGGTGCTACAACCTACAAGTTGATATCAGGGCCAAGTTTCAATTCATTGTACTACTGCATCTAGTGTCAAGCGTCATTATTATGTAGGCCACTCATTACCACATATGTCATCAGTTGTAGTTTGTTTGCACAAGTACCTGATCAACTACTGCATTATGTTAATGTAGATATTATGGGAGTTCCAGCAACATCTCCCTCATTAGTGTCTAGTATTCTCCGCCTGGAGGATACTGACGTAGATCAAGAAAATGTCATTTTCACTATTTTGTGTCCTTGATTGTCTTATTTTTTGGTAGACGTGAAATTATTGTTAGCTATAGATAATCTAGTTTGCGATGCTAGGCTTATTCTTTTGGTTAGAGATAGATTCTAGTTTACTTGTGGCATTAGCTAGTTGTAAACTACTCTGCTGGTTGCTTTGTAAAGCTCAAATCTTCACGGATTAGTATTTTGTTGGTGTTTGTCTCTTGTTGATTGATATGGATTTCTTAGCATAATTATAGGAGTAATTTGATATAGTCTTGATATTGTATTGATTATGTAATATTCTCATTCCTTATTTAGTCGTAGGACTTATTGTATAAATACCCATTGTCATGGAATGTAAATCATATTGAAATCTTCACGGTATTAGAGCCGTGGCTGCCCTTTTGAGGTGAGTTTCCTCCCTCTGCAGGGGTTCAGTAGGTTGAGTTTTCTCCCTATTTTTTTCTTTTTCCGGCGAAGCTTCTGTCCGAATCTAGTTCACCATCTTCCGCTAGTCCTGTACACATAACAACACCACGAGGAGATAGATCTCACTCGTGCGACCCAACCCCAGAAAAAACTACTGCCGAAGACCACCGCACGTGCCATCACGTGCCGCTGACAGCTCCGACTCCGGTGACGCAACGATCCCATTCGCCGGCGCGTGGACCATTTTCGGGAGACCTTTTCAGAAAGTTTTTTCTCTGTGGGGATCACAGGCCTATTGCGAGCCTACCCTCCTATTTTTTGTCATTTTTCGAGTACTGGAAAGTGTTTTTCCGGCATGACAGATCTGTTTCCGGTGAATATACAGTGTTTTTGGCGATACTTTTCCAGATCTGTTCCTTTTCGGGTATTGCTAGATTGTTCCGACCCTACCCGTGCATTTGTTTGCACCTATAGCCACTGTTTCGAAGCTCCGCCGGCTTTTCCGACAGTTTTTCAGATCTTTTCAAACTATGGAGATACAAAGGTAGCAGATAATAGTTCTCTATCACAAATCAGTGTTGATCAGTCTAATATTGCAATAAATGTGGAGACATCCTGAGACACTACTTCTGGAGAGACTGTCTCCGGATGAAGTTCAACAACTTCGTCATCTTCTAAACAAATTTGACTCTTAGAGTGCTACTAGTTTCAATTATGTACGTATTGCTTTTAATGCTCAGTTTAATTCTTAGATTATTGATTCTGGTGCGAATAGACACATGACAGGCTCTTCTAAAGGCTTTCAAAACTACTCTTCTAGTCCCAAAGGGGATTATGTTCGAATAGCCAATGGCTCCCTAGCCCCTGTCTCTGGAACGAAGTTCACTCATTTCCCCCCCTAATATTACCTTATCATCCATTCTCACCAAAGCACTAAACTGTAGTGTGAAATTCTTTTATGATTAGTGTTTTTAGGGACCTTCAATCAGGGAAGAAGATTGACAGTGATAGATTGCATAATGGCTTATATTCGATCAATGGAACTCGAGACTCTAGTCAGGATGTCAACCAAGAAATAATGCAGTGGCATAGACGGTTGGGATACCTTTTGTTTTTTGCTTTAAAGAAGTTATATTCTAGTTTATTTTCTAGAACTGGGTTTGAATCTGTCTTGTGATGCTTGTGAATATGCCAAACACACTAAAAACTGTGAGTGATAATAAAAGCACAATTTTCTTTTTGACCATTCATTTTGATGTATGGGGTCCTACTCAAACACCTTCTTTGTCTGGTAGTCGATGATTTGTTACTTTTATTAATTGTTGCACTAGAATGACATGGGTATATTTGTTAAAAGCCAAAAGTGAAGTTTTCTCCTGTTTTCAGTCATTTCATAAGATGATCTGTACTCAGTTTGAGGCTAAGATAAAGATCTTTCGAATTGACAATGACACAATATACATGAATAAAATATTTGGAGCTTACTTGGAGTCTTTTGGGATAATCCATCAAACTAGTTATCCTTATAGTCTTATACTAGTGCACAAAATGGGGTTGCTGAAAGAAAAAATAGGCATTTGTTAGAAGTAACAATATCTCTTTTGTTTACCATGAATCTGCCGAAGCCTTACGGGAGGGGGGTGGGGGTGCCATTCTAGTAGCTGCCTACCTCATCAATAGAATGCCACTTAAAACTCTCCATTTTTAGAGTCCTTTGAAAGCTTCGAAGGGTAAAAATGACTATATTGTTCCTCCAAAGATATTTGGGTGTGTTTGCTTTGTTCACACTAGAAACTCCGGAAAACTTGATCCTAGAGCTCTCAAGTGTGTCTTTATTGGGTATTCTCCAAATACAGAAATGGTACAAATGTTATCACCCTCCTTCTCGGAGAACCTTCGTCAGCATGGATGTTACCTTTCGAGAATCTGAGCCCTATTTCAGTATTACATCATCACCTCTTCAGGGGGAGAATTTTAAGGAAGAAGAGACAGGTTTTTCCTAATTCCATTATTGAAACAAGAGAAATGAAATTGGAGAAAGAATTCAGGGGGAGACTGTTGGTCGTTTGGATAGTCCTGATGTGATAACTTACTCAAGGAAAAATAGACAAGAAGCAGCCGAAGAAGCTATCATGCAATATGACGAAGTCGAACCTTCTTGTCATCTACATTTCCTAATGAGGTAGATTTGCCTACTGCTCAAAGGAAAGGAGTCAGATCTTGCACCAAACACCCCTTATCTAACTTCATCTCTTATAATTTTTTGTCTCCCTCCTATAGAGCCTTTGCCTTGTCTATTTTTTCTGTGTCGATTCCCCAGAATTGGAGAGAAGCTTTTGCAGATTGCAAATTGAAGCAAGCTATGGTTGAAGAAATGAAGGCGTTGTCAAAGAATGAGACTTGGAAACTTGTCATATCACCTCCAAACAAAAAGCTGGTTGGTTCCTTCACCATAAAACCTAAAGCTGATGGTTCGATTGAAAGATTCAAAGCGAGATTGGTGGCTAAGGGATTCACTCAGACTTATGGAGTGGATTATGACATTTGCCCCTGTTGCAAAAATGAACACCATTAGAACTCTTTTGTCTTGTGCAGCTAATCTTGATTGGGACTTGCAACAATTTGATGTGAAAAATGCATTTCTTCATGGAGACTTAGAAGAAGAGGTGTATATGGATATTCCTCCTGATTTTGGTAATGAACAAAGTCAAGGTATGCATACTGAAGAAAGCCTTGTATGGACTGAATCAGTCTCCTACAGCTTGGTTTGACAGATTCTGCAAAGCAATGATCTCTTTCGGTTACCAACAAAGCAATGCTGATCACACCCTCTCCGTAAGACATCAAAATATGTAGTCCCCCTCCAAAAAGGTTGCATTTTACAATATTGATCTCTACTATTTTCTATTCTTTCTAGAGATCTAAAACATCAAAAATATCTTGTCTGACCTAAAACTTCCGGTTTACACCAAAGATAAAAAAGAGAAGCAATTCATCTTGAACTTCTGTAAATTGTTCTTTTTGTTCTCAAAACATCTCTGATTTCTCTCTTGTCAAACAGTCCACCAGATGCATGATGGTACAATCTTCCATCTCTCCTCCTTTCTTGATTCATTTCCGTCACTATTCCAGCATTTTAACACTCCTATATTCTCAGGTTTCACCCATCTGATCTTCCTCAGGCAAATAAACATCTTCCACAATTGATCTGTCCACTTGCAATGTAAGAAAAGATAGTTGTCTCATTCTCGTTCCCACACAGAAAACATCTAGAGCATAGTTGAAACCCTCTTTTGTTCAGATTTTCATGAGTCAGTACAACTTCTTTTGTCAACAGCCAATTGAAACAGTTCACTTTGTAAGGAGTTTTTGTCTTCCCTATCATCTTTCATGGCCATCCTTCTTCCTGAGACATTCAGTATGCTCAAGAATTTGAGATCAAGGATCTTGGAAAATTGTAATACTTCTTGGGTATTGAGGTTGCTAGATCAAAAAGAGGAATTTTTATTTTCCAAAGAAAGTATATTCTAGACCTCTTGAAAGAAACTGGTATGACAAGTTGCAAGCCAGCAGAATCACCCGTTGAAAGCAACCACAAACTACAAAGTGGAGTTGGAAAGTCAGTTGATAAGAAGAGATATTAGAGGCTGGTTGGAAGTCTCATTTATCTCTCACACTAGATCAGACATAGCCTATTTAGTGTGAGTCAGTACATGCATGATCCTCGAGATTCTCATATGCAAGTTGTCTTTCGTATTTTGCAGTATCTGAAGTCTGCGTCAGAGAAAGGTCTACTTTTCTCCAGACATGGTCACCTCAAAATAGAAGCCTTTACAGATGCGGATTGGGCAGAATCTCTAAATGACAGAAGATCTACATCCGATTACTGTACACTCGTAGGAGGAAACATGATCACTTGGAGAAGCAAAAAGCATATGCAAGTTGTCTTTCGTATTTTGCAGTATCTGAAGTCTGCGTCAGGGAAAAGTCTACTTTTCTCCAGACATGGTCACCTCAAAATAGAAGCCTTTACAGATGCGGATTGGGCAGAATCTCTAGATGACAGAAGATCTACATCCGATTAGTGTACACTCGTAGAGGAAACATGATCACATGGAGAAGCAAAAAGCAAAGTGTTGTTGCTAGATCAAGTGTGGAGGCAGAATATAGAGCTATAGCTCAGGGTGTTTGTGAACTTTTATGGTTACAAAAGCTATTAGAGGAATTGAGATTGTTTGAAAAAGGAAAAGTTACGAGTGGTGTCTTGAGTTTGTTCCATGTGTCATCAGGAAAGCAACTAGCTGATGTGTTTACCGAATGCCTCAACAAACGGACTTTCCATACACTAGTTTGCAAGTTGGGCATGTGTGACATCTTTGCACCAGCTTGAGGGGAGTGTTGATTGATATGGATTTCCTAGCATAATTATACGAGTAACCATCGGAGGCCCCTTAAGAAGGCTCCCCTGGGTGGTTTCTTTTCATCTCAGAGAGGGCTAAGAGAGCTAAGGCAGGAAGATCTGCTCTCACCCTTCCCTTTCATATTGCTATGGAAGGGGGTTGAATGGTATGCTCAAGAAGGCAAATATGGAGGGGTTATTAAGGGGTTTCAGGGTGTTAAACAATGATAGTGGTAGTCTGGAGATGACACATGCTGGATGCCAATGATCCTCTGATTTTCTGTGATGTTAAAGTGGAGCAATCCGCACATCTGAGGCTGATGCTAACTGTTTTTGAAGCTTCTTCAGGCCTTCTGTCAATTGGAGTAGATCCTTGATATTCACAGTGAATGCAGTTCCAAATATACTGAGAATTGCTGGATATTTATGATGTGAGGCCGGACCCTGCCAACTGTATATGTGGGGCTACCTTTGGGTGCAAAGAATAAGTCTCAACATATATGGAATGAAGTATTGGAGAGGTGTGAGAAGAAACTTTACAGGGGGAAAAGCATTATTTATCTATGATTGTCAATAGTGTTCTAGACTCCTTCCCTACTTATATGATGTCTCTTTTCCCATGCCAGTGGAAATTGAGAAGAGAATTAATGCCTTGAGAGGAATTCCATATGGCAAGGAAGTGAGGAGAAGAAATGCTACCATTGTTTTTGAAACTGAAAAAAGAGAAATGCTACCATTTAGTCAACCAGAAAACTCTGACAAACCGCAAGGAGGAGGAGGGGGGGAGTCTGGGAATTAGGAACTTGACAGCAAAACAAGAGTCTACTAATGAAATGGTTATGGAGATTTCCATTGGAGGACCAAGCATTATGAGGAAGGTAGGTGATAAATGAAAACTATGGATCAAAGGGACAGTGGTGTACATTCAATCTGGCTAGTTCATATGGAGCAAGTGTATGGGGATCAATAAGATGTCTTTGGCTGAATTTTATTAATAACACCAGATTCAAAGTGGGCAACGGGTTGAAGATGTCCTTTTGGAACGTTGATCAGATTGGGAGTAAATCACTTAAAGAGATTTTCCAGACATTTTCAGTGTAGTGCAACAACCTGATGCAACTGTAGCTGAGATATGGAGTCAGCAAGGTTGGAACCTTATCTTTAGAAGATTTTCAAATGATTGGGAGGTAATAGAGTGATTTATTTTTCAAATTTCTGGAAAATTTCGGAACTATTGAGCAAGAGGACAGGCTGGTACGGGAAAGAAACATCAGAGGGGTTTTTTCTGTGAAATATGCATATAAGGTTCTAAACAGTTTTGGACGACATTATAGGCCCTGGCATTGAAAGCACATATGGAAGATGAAAGTACCATTCAAGGTGACATTGTTCTGCTGGTTAGTGGTGAAACAGGCTGTTTTAACACGACAATTTGATGAAGAGAGGACTGTGACTGCTCAAAATGTTGTGAAACAATTAGCTATTTATTTGTGTCAGCTTACTAACAGATTGTGGCAGTTGTTCATGAGTATGAAAGGTTTGAGCTAGACAATGCTCAGGAGAACTGATGAAATGTCGGCATGCTGGAACAACACAGGTGCAGGAACAGGACAGAAGAGGTGGTGGGACATTGTCCCAGCTTGTATTTGTTGGACAATTTGGAGGGAAAGGAACCCAAGATGCTTTGAAGATTTAGCTAACTCTGATAAAAAAATCAAGATGAAGTGTATATTTTATTTTACTTTTGGTGTAGAGAAGCTTTTGACCAAGATGTAGTCTCTTATAGATCTCATTGGGTCCTTGTAATCTGTCACACGGCTAGTTCTTTTTTGGTGAATTTTCTTGGACTCTCTTAACTAGTTTGAGTTCTTAGCACAATCTTTCTGCTAAGGACCACTTGTTTAATATATTAGAATCTGTTACCCTTCTCAAAAAAGAAAGAAAAAAGAAGGGGGCTGACCGGCTTGGGGTTGTCCCTAGCAGATTAGGCCAGGTCAACCCTTCCCGTTTGACATGTTTACCAGCCGCTAGTGAGTTGTGAGAGCTCTAAATGTTGAAATTTTTTATCTTATAAATACGACCCTCAGGTAGTCTATTTTGAAGTGACTCGTATAATATTTGATAAATTGATTTGACAATTATGATTTCTCTCTCTATCTCCTTATCCTCCCCTCTTCATTTTTCCTCTTTTTCTCTCTCCTCTCTCATTTTTCCTCTTTTTCTCTCTCCTCTCTCATTTTTCTCAATCTTCCTCTCATACTTCTTTCTTTATCTATCACTGTTCTGGCCTTTCTCATTCATTACCGGCCTTATCTCCTTCCTCCGCTTATTGGTTCTACATCATTATATTTGTATACTTGTTTAATATTACCAATATGCGTCTAACAAATAGTCCATGTCACGATGCAAAATTTCAATTTTATGGAGAAGAAAGTGATTTTATTATATGGTCAGTGATTATCTTAATTGTTGGTATATGTTCTTTCTGCAGTTTCATGCTATAGGTATTTTTCTTACATTGCTCTAAAACTGTTTTCTGCAATATTCTTGAGCCAGAAGTGGATTTGCAACACTCTGCTATTTGGATTGCCAGTGTCTATTTGATGCTCCTAATGCACTTGCTTGAAAACAAAGTAGCAGTTGATCTTACACGTTCTGAATTTGTTGAAGCGCAAGAGGTTTACTTTCTAACTCTGTCTATTTTTATTCATGCCATCCAATATCTTAAAGCTCTATGGAATATTTACCAAAAAACAAAATCTAGTTAGCTTATTAATTTTGATAAGGTAAATAATCTTCCAGCTTACTAAAACATTGTATCAGTGAAAATCACGGGTTTCTATGGGTGGAGAAGAGTGGTTTTGTCAAGAATGTTGTGGGTTTAAATTCTACAGTATTTAGAATATGAATGGCTTCTATAGAAACTTTGTTCCTCTACTTGTTATCAGTTGCTTGTTAGAACACAACAAAAGGAGATATGCGTCAGTTTCCTATAAGTGGGTTAATAAATAGTGTGAAAGACAAAATACACAGAACAGTGAACTAAGCCCGGAAATTAAGAGAAAAAAAGAAAATGCACACTCTTCTCGTTCAATCACATGTTCCGCTGCATTTTTTGGGATGTAGTTCTCATGTCTTGCTATTTGATTAATCAGATGCCTCATCTTCCATTTAGAATCGGATTCCTTATTCAGTATCGTTCCCCAGTCATCTCTATACTCTCTTGTCCCTCGTGTCTTTGAGAACATATTTTGTTCATAACTTAGCTCCTGGGAAAGATAAATTAGCCTTTTGTGCTCTCAAATGTGTCTTCCTTGGTCATTCTTAGATTCAAAAGGGGTATCGTGGATACTCACTTGTTGTTATGTCAGTTGATGTCACATTTTGCGAGTCTCGACCTTGCATTGCATCTTGTGAGCATCCTGATATCTCTGAGGTCTTAACAATACACACTTTAAAGGAATCTAAAGTTACTTCTAGTTCTACATATCCTGCCACAATGCAACCACTCTTAACTTAACATTGTGATCCTCGTTCAGTATTAGGCCAAGATGATTCACATCCTGCGTCTTGCACACTTGTCTTCTCCTAGTAAATCGATTGCAGTTCAAAAAGGTAAATGATCTACTTGTTACTAACCCCCATTATACCTTTTTAACTTATTATATCTGTCACCACCCCATCATGCCTTAGTGTCATCTTTGTCCTCTGTTTCCATCCCTACGTGATAAGATTCGGGTTACTTGAATGAAAACAAAAAAATAATGCGGAAGCGGAAGATTAAAGATGGAATTTAAAGATATGCGAAATTCGAGAATAAAATCCTTAAATTTCAAGATGATGTGATGAAAATCCTAATTGATCTTAGTAGTCAAAATTAGCGGATGAAGTCTAATTACGATACTAATAAGTCAATTCAAGAACTTATATCAAAAAGTGATCTAGACCCCTATTTCGAAGAAATTAGATATAATAATTAGTATAAGACTAATTACCTTCTTGAATTTATGAATAAGAACCAAAGATATTGAGCACGAATTAATCTTACATCTTAGAAGAATGGTTCTTATAAGGTTGCAAGATAAATCCAAAGTAGCCACACACAAATGTGGTTTTGATTTTCAGCTCTTTGGGGCTTCATGTGGGCCCAATCCTCCTCCCCTTGGACTTGGACTTGGACTTGGACTTGAATCATAAAATATATGTAGCACTTAGCCCATTCTTCTCCACAAATGTTGGACTCATTTTGGGGCTTTTTTTCGATGATAAGTATCTTCTTGATTTCCAATTGAAGCCCAACAACCTTGGCTTGCATCTCCTTAGATTGTGACCTTGACGATGGTCTTCTTAGGGCTTCTATAGCGTCATCCTTGCCCATGGAGCTATCATCCCCCTTTTCTTGAAAAGAATTCGTCCTTGAATTTGATCCTACATCATCATATAAGGACAAGTATTTGATCCTACATCATCATATAAGGACAAGTCAGCAACATTGAAAGTAGCACTTACTTGATACTCATGAGACAGATCCAACTGGTAAGCATTCTCTCCAATTCATTCGAGAACTTTGAAGGGTCCGTCGCCTTTAGAAGTTAATTTACCTTTCAAAACGGCCTGCAACCTGTTACCTAAAGTTCTATTCACCACCTCAGTTTGCCCATCAGTTTGTGGGGGACAAGAAGTAGAAAACAACAATTTGGTCCGAACTCTTTCCCCAAAGAACACACCAAAAGTGGCTCAAAAACTTAACATCCCTATCACTAACAATAGTTCTAGGTATGCCATGTAATTGCACAGCTTCTTTAACAAACAAATCAGCCACATGAGAAGCATCAGTAGTTTTCAAACATGGAATGAAACGAGTCATCTTAGAGAATCTATCCACCACAACAAAGACACTATCCTTACCATACTTTGTTTTCAGCAAACCTAAGACAAAATCCATAGAGATATCTATCCAAGGTGAAATTGGAACAGGTAAAGGCGTGTACAACTCATGTGGTAAAACTCTAGATTTAGCATGTTTACATTCTAAACATTGTGCACAAGTTTTCTACATCCTTGTGCATGGTAGGCCAAAAGAAATTTTCAACAAGTATATCTAAGGTCTTTGGCACTCCAAAGTGTCCCATTAGACCCCCACAATGTGCCTCTTTTACAAAAACATCACGCAATGAATATGTTGGCACACACAACTTATTTTTCTTAAAAAGAAACCCATCACGCAAAGTGAACTTCTCAAAGGGCCCCTTCAAACATGAAGCATAAGCAACTTCAGAATTTGAATCATCAATATACAAACTCTTAATCAAATCCCATTAGTTTAGAAGTAAGGGTATAGACAAAAACGTACCTTCGGGATAATGCATCAGCCACCACATTGTCCTTACCTTGCTTGTATGAAATCACATAAGGAGGTATCTCAATGAACACCCACTTGGCATGTCGCCTACTCAGCTTAGCTTGTCCTTTCAAGTACCTCAATGACTCATGGTCAGTCTTTATCACAAACTCACGCGGCCACAAGGAATGTTGCCAAGTAGCCAAAGCCCTTACCAAGGCGTATAACTCACGATCATAAGACTAATTCATTGTAGCTCCACTCAATTTCTCACTAAAATAGGCAATAAGATTAGAATCTTGCATTAAAACATCCCCTATCCTATACTAGTATCACATTCAATTTCAAAGAATTTAGAAAAATCAGGTAATTTTAACAATGGAGCAGAGCACAATTTATCTTTTAAGACATTAAATGCATGCTCTTGTTCTTTTCCCAAATTAAAAACCTCATCCTTTTTAATGACATTAGTTAATGGTGCAACAATTGTACTAAAGTCACTCACAAATCTCCTATAGAAGCTAGCAAGTCCAGAAAACTCCTAACTTCCGTCACGCTCTTAGGTGTTGGCCATTCTTTAATTGTTTTAATTTTATCTTCATCCACCTCAACACCTTTCGAACTAACCACAAAGCCAAGAAAGATTACTTTATCAACACAAAATATGCACTTTGACAGATTAACATACAATTTTTGCTCCCTAAGCACATCAAAAACTAACCTCAAGTGTTCCACATGTTTTTCAAGAGGTAGAAAAGATCAGAATAACATTAAAATAGACCACAATAAATTTACCATGAAAATTCTTAAAGATATGGTTCATTAGCCTCATGAAAGTATTAGGTGCATTAGTTAAGCCAAACGACATCACTAACTATTCATACAAACCATACATAGTTTTGAAAGCAACTTTTCACTCATCTCCAGGATTCATTCGAATTTGATGGTATCCACTTTTTAAATCAATTTTAGAAAATATTTGAGAGCCATGCAATTGGTCAAGCATATCATCCAGACGGGGAATAAGGTGGCGGTACTTTACCGTTATTTTGTTGATAGCGCGACAATCCACACACATGCTCCAAGTCCCATTTTTTTTGGTACCAAGAGCACGGGAACAGAGCACGGGCTCATACTTTCTCTCACCAATCACTTTTCAAGAAACTCTAGTACTTGTCTTTATAGTTCCCTTGTTTCATCGGAATTGTTTCTATAAGCGGGCCTATTTGGAAGTTGAGATACAGGCATGTTCTATTCCTCTTAAAGGAGGTAACTCCTTAGGGATGTCTTCAGGAAAGACTTCGCCAAAATCCTGCAAAAGTTTTGAAACAATACTAGGCAAAAAGGAGTTAAATCATATATTTCCTATAAGTAATCAAGGTAATGGGCATTCCCTCTTCTTTTGCAAGTAAACACTCTTTGGCTTTTGCAAAATTCATTATTTTTTCAACCTTAGCCTCTTTCCTCTCACTAATTCTTTCTGTTTATCACTCTTCCCACCATTTGCATTTCTCTCGTTACTGCCCTCTTTCCTTTCGTCTCACTTGTTTTTTTTCTCTTTCTTTTTCTCTCTTTTTGATCCCTACACATGTTTCCCCATTGTTTTTTTCAATCGTTGTTGGTCTTCATACACTTGGGAAGGATTAAAGGTGCAAGAATATACTCCTCCCCTTATGTTCAAGAGAGTACTTATTCCTCCTCCCATCATGGCAAGCATATCTATCGTATTGTCAAGGTCGTCCCAACAAAATATGACAAGCTTGCATTGGTACAACATCACAGAAAACTTCATCAAAATACTCCCCAATAGAAAAGAAAATCATGCATTGTTTACGCACCTTGTGCTCTCCACATTCATTCAACCATTGGAGCTTGTAATTGGCCTTACGTTTTGTGCATGGAATCCCTAATTTCTCCACCACGTATGCGCTTCCACATTAGCACAACTACAATTGTCGATAATCATTGAGCAAATCTTACCTTTATCCCACATCGTGTATGAAAAATATTTTCTCCGTGCCTAATCAAGCTCTCCCATATTAATGTTCATAAGGCGCCTAACTACCCCCAAAAAATTTCCCTCATCATGGGGAGCCATCTCTCTCTCGTCCTCACTCTTCTTCTTCTCCCTCATTTTTTTCACTCTCATATTCTCCATTATCTTTAATTAAGATAGCTCTTTTATTTGGACATTCAAACGCCTTATGTCCCCTCCCTTGACACTTATGACATTGTATAGCGCTAGAAGGTGTAGAAGAAGTAGAAGTTTCTGTGTTAAAGTTTTACCTCCATATTTGGCCTTCGATTTACCCTTGCCCTTATCATCTTGTGATTTAGGCACAATTTTCTCCTCATATGTTGGCCACTTCCTTGAAGTTGTAGTAGATCGATTTCTCCGTGCGCTAGCTTATTGCTTTCTTTTGATTTATTTTTCTACCTTTACAGCCAACTCCTCTCACTCATCTAAATTTACATATTGTTGCAATTCTACTACATCAACTATTTCTTTATTCAAACCATTAAGAAACCTAGCCATAGTAGCCTCCTCTTCCTCATTGCAATTTGCTTGGATCATAGCCATATCCATAGCCTTAAAATAATCCACATATATAGAGCCTTGCCTAAGAGTTTGAAGGTGTTGTTGCAGATCTCTTTGGAAGTGTGATGGCACAAAACGCTTTCTCATAACCCTCCTCATCTCGTCCCATGTTGCAACGGGCGGTTCTCCCTTATCTACTATGTCTCTGCTAAATTTCTTCCACCAACTAGAAGCATAGTCAGAAAATTCAACCACAAAAAGTTTAACCTTCTCACCTTCAGAGCAGTTTTGACAATCGAAGATGGCATCTACCTTTCGCTCCCAAGCAAGGTATACGTCTGGATCTCTTGTCCCCTTGAAAGTAGGAATCTTTATCTTAATGCTACTAATATTGTCATTTTGAAAGTAGGAATCTTCATCTTAATACTACTAATATTGTCATTCTCAGAAATAGCTCATGGTGCCCTCCTTTCATTCCTTCTTTGGTAAGCTTTCTCAAATTTGTCCTCATCGTATCCAAACTGATCCTCACCTTGTTGGAATTGAGGAGCTCGAACAGCTTGTCTCTGAATCGGAGGAATAGGGTGTTGTTGGATTCTCCTCAAATCGGCTATGTTCACCAGATTAGATGGATTTTGGGCGACCTCTAACGCTTCAAGTTGGCCAGTAATCATTCTAAGCATCTCGACTATGTTGTTGTCGTTTTGAGTGCCCGCTTCATTCTCCATTCCTGTTTGAGACATCTAAAAAAAATATTAACGAAACAAATATCTCTCAATTTGGCTTTTTCCCTCTATTGATCTCACACTCTCTTGCCTTTTTCCACTCAAATTACTACCTTTGGCTGGTTCCTTAATGATTTATATATAAACCCCCCTAGTAACAATCCTTTAGAAGTAAGATGTAGAAAGAAAAAAATTACCAACTCCCAGACGAAGGTTTGATAAGACAAGACAGAGACCAATTTTTATGAAAAGAAAATTTTCCAAATTTCCCCTCTTTGTTTTCCTTGTCGTTGGAAAACAAGAAACACAATAAATTTGGAGTTCCTTAATTTACAAACAATTCTTTTTCCGTCTTTTTTGGCTGTTGTGTAAAACTTTTTAAGCTACTGAAAATAAAAGAGAATTTTCATATTTCTTTTTTTGTTGCTACGAAACTCCCAAGATTATCAAGAACGGAACCTTGATAGAATCGCTCTGATACCACTTGATAAGAATCGTGTTATTTGTACTAAAACAAAAAAATAACGCGGAAGCAAAAATATGAAGATTAAAGATGGAATTTAAAGATATGGGAAATTCGAGAATAAAATCCGTAAATTTCATGATGAATTGATAAGAACCCTAATTGATCTTATTATTCAAAATTAGCGGATTAAGACTAATTACGATACTAATAGTCAATTCAAGAAATTATATAAAAAAAGTAATCTAGACCCCTTATTTCGAAAAAATTAGAGATAATAATTAGTATAAGACTAATGACCTTATTTAATTTACGAATAAGAACCAAAGATATCAAGCACGAATTAATCTTACCTCTTAGAAGAATCGTTCTTATAAGGTTGCAAGATAAATCTAAAATATCCACATACAAAGGCGTAAATAAGAGAAATTCTCAAATAATAATAATGTCGTCTAATGAAAATATCAAAATTCACCCTATATAGGGAAAACTTATTCCAAATAGAATGGGAATAGAATCTACTTTTATGGAAATAACTAAACTTAAACCTAACTAGGAAACTTCTAAACTAGGAAAGGATGTAACAATAATAAAAAAACCTGTTCCCTAACAAAATAGGAAAAATTTGCTTAATTCTTGGGCACTTCATATGTGAGTTGCTGCCTATTTTTGGGCAGAATTTCAGCCCTTTTATGGAGTCCTTTGTGGTCTTAATTTTCAGCTCTTTGGGGCTCCATGTGGGCTTAATTCTCCTCCCCTTGGACTTGGACTTGGACTTGTGTCATGAAATATGTGTTGCATTTAGCCCTTTTTATCTCCACTATTCTTGAACTCATTTTCGGGCTTTTCTTCCATCATAAGTATCTTCTTGATTTCCAATTGAAGCCCAACAATCTTGGCTTGCATCTCATTCGCTTGTGACCTTGCCGATGGCCTTTTAGGGCTTCTAGAGCGTCATCCTTGCCCATGGAGCTATCACTGCATCAGTAGAAACACTTTCTCATCTAGGATAAAGAAATCTTATGATTGACGAGATTTTCGCTTTACATGCGAGTGAAATATAGGAGCTTGTTCCTTTTTCTTCCGGTAAATCTACTGTCGGTTGTCGCTTGGTTTATGCACTCAAAGTTGGTTGGGACGGTCAAGTTGACCGGCTTAAAGCCCGCCTTGTTGCCAAGGGGTACTCAGGTATTTGGGCTTGATTACGGTGATACTTTTTCTCCCGTGGCTAAAATAGCAGCAGTCCGTCTTTTTCTATCCATGGCTATTGTCGTTATTGGCCTCTTTATCAGTTGGACACTAAGAAAGCTTTTCTCCGCAGTGACCTTGAGGATGTAGTTTACATGGAGCAATCACTTGGTTTTGGTACAAGTTTTGTTGCTCAGGATAGTCTAGTAGCCTTGTATGTTGATACGCCTGGTTTGAAAGTTTAGCTCAGTAATTTAGGAATTTTGCATGACTTGTAGTAATGCTAATCATTCTGTGTTTTATCGACATTCTACTCCAAATTTGTCTATTTATTTGGTAGTTTGTTATCACTAGCAATGATCAAAATTGTTTACTCATTTAAAGGAACATATCTTTTCGCACTTTTAGACTAAAGACATCGACGATGTATTTTTTAGATATTGAGGTCATAAGTCCAGATAAAAGGCATTGTTATTTCATAAGGAAAGTATGTCGTAGACATTCTTGAGGAGACGTATGAAGGGATGTAGACCCATGACGCTCCTATGGATTTGAATGCTTAGTTCCTACCAAGACAAGGGAGCCACACAGTGGTTCTAAAAGATATAGGTTGTTGGTTGGTAAGTTGAACTAATCTCTACAGTGACTAGACATGATATTTCTTTTCATGTGAGTCCGCAGTATTAGTCAATTTATGAATTCTCCCTATGATAGTCATTCGGGTGTAGTTGTCCACTTTTTGTGATATATAAAGTTAGCTACAGGCAAAGGACTACTCTTCGAGTATCAAGGCCATGAGCAGATCATTAGATATACACATGTTAATTGGACAGGATCACTTTCTGATATACCTTTTATGTCTGGATATTGTGTTTTAATAGGAGGTATTTGGTGTTTAGAATGTGGTTGCCCTATCTAGTGTAAAAGCATATTATCGAGCAATCCATTGACACTCCTATGGATTTGAATGCTAAGTTCCTGTCGAGACAAGGGAGCCACTCAGTGATCCTGGAGGATATGGGTGGTTGGTTCGCAAGTTGAATAAATCTCTATAGTGACTAGACTTGACATTTCTTTTCCTGTGAGTCTGCAGTATAAGTCAATTTATGGATTCTCCCTAATGATAGTCATTGGGGTGTAGTTGTTTGTGATATATAATATATATAACTTCAGCTACAGGAAAAGGACTACTCTTCGAGTATCAAGGCCATAAGCCGATCATTGGATATACGAATGTTAATTGTGCAGGATCACCTTTCTGATAGAAATTCTACGTTTGAATATTGTGTTTTATAGGATGTGTTTTGGTGTTTAGAATGTGGCTGCTCTATCTAGTGTAGAAGTAGATTATTGAGTGATGGTTGTAGCAACTTGTGAGTTAGTTTGGATCAAACAATTACTTAGAGAATCTGTCAGATGGAACTTGTGTGTGATAATCAGATGGCCCTTCATATTGCATCGTCTGGTATTTCATGAGAACTAATCACATCGAGACTGTCACTTTAGCAGAGAAATGATACTCTCAAGAGATATTAGAAAATTTGGGAAGTCAAATGATCAACTTGTAGATATTTTCACCAATTCTCACTCTAGTCCTCGTATTGGTTACATCTGCGACAAGCTCGGTGCATGGACAGATATGCACCAGTTTGATAGGGAGTGTTAGAATATTAATGCATATAGTGTCACACATGGATTTTTTTTATTATGTAGTATGTAGAATATAACTGTAAATAGGTGTCACGACCCGACCTCGGGCCCGCGACTGGTGCCTTACCCCGGGCACCCTAGTGATACAACATCAGAGAAAATCAGCGGAAATAAAAACTTAAACAGGAAACAAGATACATCATAAGAAAATAGGCCAACCAAAACGGTCGCCTTCATGTATATATACATAACCGAACAGCATAATCCTTTACAAACCCCGCCACAACAAGATTACTGCACCTCTAAGAGTGTAATAACAACTATGACGGACGGGGCCCCGCCATACCCCGAATGTACAAGAACCTACAACTCGGGGAAAACATACGAAAAGATAAGCCTCCGGAGAAACGGAGCTTCCAATACGTTGAATCGTGATCTCATGAGCGAGGATCCACAACCGATGTATTCTACTGCGCAGCATGAACGCAGCTTCGGGCGAGGTCGACAACAGTACCAAGTATGAAATCGAAAATACCGTAATGAAATCACATTTCATCATTTTATAAAACCATTTCGCAATAAGTAAACAAGCTATGTCAAGTAAGGACGATATTCCCGAATAATCACTCACGCATAACTATGGGTCTCACGCCATAATACCACTCATGCCCGTGGAACTCATTCTCATCGCCATAGCATACGATGTAAAACAACACCCATATGTAAACTCGAACACTAGATCTCGCTATCAAAACCGACGGGCCAAGTAGAATAGCCAACTACTACCCAAACGCTAGTCATATCCCATCACGAGCAAGGTACGGAAGCCAACTACCAGTCCAAAAGCTAGCCACGCAACTGGCCGAGGCAAGTATCTTAAGCTAAGGTACAATAGCCTACCGTTTCACAAGATATGACCGAGGCAAGTATCTTAAGCTATCTACCGAAGGCTACCAGACACGAAAATGACCGTAACAAGTATCTAAAGTGTGCTCGAACCACACGCATGAAGTCAAGCCCGTGATCGCCGTCACCGCGCAAAGCTTCATGGATTAGCGGTCCGTGGACTAACAATTTGAACCTCACAATGACCGCATGCCGGCGTCTCTCCGGAAGTCATGGCTACGAAACCATCCTATCGACGACGCCCGCGGAACATCCATCGCACAAGACGTCCAAAGGAATAACAAGATAATACTCAAAGCCGACGATACTCGTGGAAAATCCAACGCACAAGATGTCCAAAAGAAATAACCAGATAATACTCGATAGTGACGATACTGTGGAAAATCCAACGCGTCAAGATGTCCAACAATCAATCGATAACCGGTCCTCCCGAGAGACACGCAGAGTAGAATCACAACACTTGCACAACAAGGCTATCACAACAAGCATAGGCAAGTTTAATGTACTTTCATTTTATATCAACAATCCAAATAATCGCATACTTTCATTCTTTCAAAAGACCTCTTGTTACGTAAAAGCCACACGATACTAATACTCGTAGTATATAAAGAAAACACGCTTTACTTTTAAAACCAAATTACTTCACCTTCGTAAAAATATTTACAAGGCTTTTAAAATCAAGTACTTTTCTTTTAGAACAACATCAAGTATACTCTTTTAAAACCCAATTAACTTACTTTTTTCAAAACAAGTAACCTATACTTAAATCAAGTTACTTCTCCTTTCCAAAACAAGTCGTTATAAGTCAAGTCTCTTATCTTTCAAGATCAAGTCTCTTAACTTTCAAAATCAAGTCGCTTTATCGCGTAACCAAATCTTTCTTTTCTCTTCATAAAGTCGTTATAACTAACTTCCCATAAAGCCATTATAACACTTTATGTTTTAAACAAACAAAATTCATTTCACACACGCACGTCACCGTACTATATAGTTCACAACAATCATGCTCAAGAGTATAGGAAGAATCACATACCTTTTTAGCTTAAACCACAAGCCAAGCCAAGTATGTCGCGAGTAGAAGATCCACCTATAATAACCACAATACATTTATCAACTTCTAGCTCTCTTCGTAGAATATTCTAAATACAAGATTCCTTATTCTACGTAAAATTGGCAAAGACCTCCCCGCTTATCACATAAATCTCCTCCCCTATCAAGGCCCGCTACCAGGCCAACAACTCCCAGGGGATTACGCGTCTAACCGGACGTGTTCAATTCTGCTTCACAATAGTACTACACAAGTCTACTGTAAGTACAGTCCAATGTAAATACAGTTCAATCCTTACCAATATTCATTCTATATATAGTATACTCAACTATACATTACTAAAATATGTAATATCCAATTACAATAGGGGGACATAGATCATTACCTCGATAAACCCAAAATTATCCAAGATAATAAGTCGATCCTGAGCAACGTTTAGCTCCAACTCCTTACGCTCCAACCCGCTCCAAGCGACCCTTAGAAGTTTCCAACAACTTCTCTAAAAACTTCAACCAAGCCAGGAAGATTTTTCTAGGGTTTCACTTTACGGCTATTGGAATAAAGTAGTATTTCCGGGCTCCTAGTATTGAAATAACTTTGGAATACTACTAGGGATACTAGGCCAAGGTATTTGGGATTATACAACAATACACCAAGTATTTTCTACACAAGAGGGGGGAGGGACGAAAACTCACTAAAGGGAGGGAGTATTTTTGGCTTTGGAAAGTCTTCAAGTGTGGATGAAATACTCTTCAACCTAAGGGGGTATTTATAGAAGAATCAAGGGTCAAGATCAAGGTAAGTGTAGGGTCAAGATTGGGCCATGTGTGTGTGGGTCCCACCACACCACATGGCCAACGAAATTGCTAGACAAGTGGCTAGCCACTTGTCCCACCATTTCGGCCAAGGTGCCACATGGGGGTGACACGTGTCGCCCCCCGACTCGTCCAAAATATTTCGTCTTCCGAAAATATCCAAAATACCGAAAATCTCAAAAATACCGAAAATCTCAAAAACAAAGCGGGCCCCACAAAACCGTAAATTTCTCCCGTGGGCCCCACGTGACCATTTCCGAAAATAAAATCTCATAATTCTAAAATAATCCAAGAAGTCCAAATACCAAATCTGGGAATCCAATTCCCATTAACGAACATTTTTCTTCACAAAAACCGGAAACTTTCTGTCGTATTCTCGTACGTACATTCTCACATACATACCCTGGAACTACGGGGTATAACAATAGGACACATTGTAATAATATGGAAATGAATCTTAATAATATTGTTTCCCTGTTTTACTTCACACACTATCTAGTTATCCTTCTGTTACAGCTTCTTCTTTCTTGTGATGGACAAACCAATGTCACCTAGAAAGCACGCCTCCATTATGATATTTGATGTATTGGTCATATATAAGTTGTAAAATTAATAGAATAGAATAGAATAGTGATTTCTTAATGGCTCTTGTTTAGTTTATGTAACCCTTTTCTGTGATGAGGACATCTTCTCTTCGGAGTAATGTTTGGTATTAATCGGAAGGCATATTACCACATGGAAATTACATCTAAAGGACAAGTTGGATTATAATAGGCAAAGGAAACATGTAAATATCAAACTTTTATGTCGTACAACTTCATAATATTCTTCATCTACTCTCTAAGAGGATCTTACTTCTTAGCCTATGGGCACTGAGACCTTTGTGTGGTGGTTTCTTGATCAACTATTTGACTTATTAAGAACAATGATTAATCAAGACATGAAAAAGTGCAAAAGATTCTGAGGCCTCGGGTTGTCCCAGTGTGTTGGAGATTCTTGAGCCATCATTCATGAGATCATATGGGAGGTATGCCCTCTATCCTAAGAACAGCAACGGATCTCATCTTCATTAACTCATTGCTTGTAGTATATGCTTCACTACATGCATAAACACCCCATAAGCATCAATGCGTGATCCTTACAAAAGAAAATCAATGATGTACATAAGGTGAATCAACGCATACGCCGGTGTATACAAATATACCATAATAGTTTCAGATCCAAGGATTGCATACTTTTTTCCTAAAACAAGGATATACACAACTTCCGCATGAATTATAGTTGACAAGCTAGTAAGGTATCAATTTAGGTTTTCTCATATAGATTAACAATTCAATGAACTCATTCCCTAATGAGCACCCCATCTTTTCTATTTGGCACATGATGGAAGAGGTGTTGATGGGTCCATTTTTCAAGCATTTTCTTATCTGCTTCTTCGTGATTCTATGGAACTTTTTATGTACTTTTTTCATCCTTTCTGCAACTTATATTTTCTGTAAATATGCAGTAGATTGTAGTAAATGGTTTTTATGCCAGTGTAATTTCATCTTATAGACCTCTGGGATTAGATATGTAAATTTGTTTTTACTATAGAACAAGGGGTTTAGCAAGTGATCTGTCCGACCCTTACTTTTACCAATTCCACTTTGGCATTTTCAGCCTTTGCCAGTTCGGAAAACCATGAGTATTTACGTACAGGAACTCGTAATTAATTGTGTTCTCACTCTTTGTTGTTGTAATGTGATACCATGCATTAATTGTGTGATGGAAAGGTTAATAGAATCTTTTTATTTTAATTTAGGCATTGGTGCAGATGAGAAATTGGTATATTCGCTTTCCAACAATTTTACAAGCTTGTGAGTGTGTTATTGAAATGCTTAGAGGACAATATTCTCATTGTGCCGGCTGCTATGATGAAGCAAACTATCATTTCCTTGAAGCTTCAAGGGTATGTATCAATTGAATCCTTATTAAAGTATCTCTCTTATTTTTCGCAAGCGTAGAAATCAGCTGCGTGCTTATTATTTTTTGGGATGGAGATGGCGTAGTTTATTTTACATATAAAATGCAAAGTTTTTCTCACTCTTCCGAAAATTTGCTGTGGGTTGAATAGGAATAACATGCTGTTTTTCTGTTCAAGTTATTTGGTAAAAAAAAGACGTCAGTGGTGACCACTGTTCCGACTTCTATTCCTTTT
This sequence comes from Przewalskia tangutica, assembly GCA_029844215.1. NCBI lineage: Eukaryota > Viridiplantae > Streptophyta > Magnoliopsida > Solanales > Solanaceae > Przewalskia > Przewalskia tangutica. The sequence continues at coordinate 132,269,969 of CM056718.1, read as the reverse complement.
CATTATGGCGAGTAAACTTAACCAACAGCTGATTTATGGAAGACGGATTATCTTGAGTTATTGCATCTTGATTTATGCTTCTTGATGCTTATGGACTTGCTGTAGGACAAAAGTGTAATATCACAAAAGTCTGACTGTTTGAAAACTCCGACGTGTAAAAGTGTGACATACAGATATTATGAAGAATTTTACTGGTGCGTCTTGTGTCATATAAATGGTCATAACAATTGTATTTTGATCATAAGAGGCAGCTTATACTCCCTCCGCCATTTATATGATGTTGTTTGACTTGTCACAGAGTTTAAGAAATAAAGGAAAACTTTTGAATCTTGTGGTCCAAAATAAGTCAAAGATATTTGTGTGGTTATAAATCATCTCGTTAAACGTAAAAGCTAAAGTTTAAAGTTAAATATTTGACAAATAAGGAAATGTGTCATTCTTTTTTAGACTGACTAAAAAGAAAAGTGTCATATAAATTGGGACAGAGGGGGTGATATAATCTGATCAAAATATCCTGATTAAAAAAAACTGAACTACCAAGCTCAATTGTGAAAAATTGCTTGATAGTGAAATGTTTAAAAAAGCATTTTGGGAAAATGCTTGGAATTTTTCTTGATGATGATGTCACACATCGCATTGATGCGGGGTGGATGGAATGGAGGCTCGTATTTAGAGTCTTGTGTGACAAGAAGGTGCCACCAAAGCTTAAAGGCAAGTTCTACAGAGTGGTGGTTAGACCAACTATGTTGTATGGGGCAGAGTGTTGACCAGTCAAGAGCTCTCACGTTCAGAAGATGAAGGTGGCAGAAATGAGGATGTTGCGATGGATGTGTGGACACGATAAGAGACAGGATTAGGAAGGAAGATATTCGGCCCAAGGTGGGCTAGCCTCATTGGAGGTGTGAGAGGTTGGCTATGGATGGTTTCAAGAGGAGTAGAGGTAGACCGAAGAAGTATTGGATAGAGTTGATTAGACAGGACATGGCGCAGTTTCAGCTCACCGAGGACATGACCTTAGATAGGAGGGTATGGAGGACTTGGATCAGGATAGAGGGCTAGTAGGTAGTTGGACATGTCATGCCTTGTATTACTCGTGTAGTTTCTTGTCCTCATTTTCTGGTATTATCTATTATCTGTCGTGCCATGATCGCTTTACTGTGCTTTGCTTTACTTTACTTTACTTTCTTCAAACCGTATCTGACCTTCTTTGTCATGTTTTCTCTTGAGCCGAGGGTCTTTCGGAAACAACCTTTCTACCTCCCAAGGTAGAGCTAAGGACTGCGTACACTCTACCCTCCCCAGACCCCACCGTGTGGGATTACATTGGGTATGTTGTTGTTGCTTGGAAATTTTCTTGCTTTTAAAAGGTATATAAGGATGAATTAGATTGACCTATTAATAGATAGATGTGCACACTAAAAGGAGAGATGAGGAGAAATTCTTGAAAGTTGATGCTCTTTTTTGTGCAAGGGATTGAGGTACACATCCTAGGTGAGGGTTTCTATATTGTGTCGACTTGTTCGTCAGTCTCAAGAAATTCTCTCATCCTTCAGTCTTGAAGAGATAATAACCAGTATTTGAGGAAGTTCTTGGAGAATACCACTATGTAAGTGATCAACAGTGTTGAAATAAAGTTGCCTGCTTTCACTTCCGCCGGTTTATTTTTTCCCTTTTTCACTTTCTAAGGCTTGGTCAAAGATTCCATTTTTTAGTGCTTCTAGTTCTGTCGTTAGTTCTGCATCTGCTTGATGCTCCTTCAGGAAAAAGAGATCTGTGCATATTTCTCCCAACTTGTCCTCTATAGGTTGAGAAGGAGGTTTCTCGCTCTTTCTGTTTTTCCTTTTTATTAGTATATTCTTTTCTGTGCAGCTCAGTGAGAACAAATCAATGCAAGCCATGTGCTGTGTTTATGCAGCAATCTCTTACATCTGCATGGGAGATGCTGAATCCTCAGCAAAGGTTGGCACAGTTTCGTCCATTATGGAGATGCATTTTTTCTTTTTGGTAATCTGTTTGCTGAGCGCTTTTGTTCTGTTATAGGCCCTTGATCTTATTGGACCAGTTTTAGGAGTGATGGATTCTTTCACGGGAGTGCGAGAGAAAACGAGTGTCCTTCTTGCCCATGGGTTTTTACTGATGAGGCAGCAAAATCTACAAGAAGCAAGGTAGATCTTTTAAACAAAAATGTTCATTTTGGTGATTCTTGTTTTTTTATTTGGATTTTTGAGTTTATGCTATTTCATGCATGATACAAAGTCGTTTTCTATTTCTCTGCAATAGTACACCCAAGTCTTGTACAAAAGCTCAGTAGGTAAAATAACTTTACTAACAATGTCTCCCATATACAAATGGTATGCCAAAAAGTAGATACTCCCTCTGTCCCAATTTATGTGGCACCATTTCCTTTTTGGTCTGCCTTTCTATATTTAAAAACAATTTAACTTTATTCTATATTAAGAAACAATTTAGAAATGATTTTCAACCACACATTTCAAAAGTCTTCCTTCTTTCTTAAACTCCGTGTCATGTCAAATGGTGCCACATAAATTGGGACTGAGGGAGTAATATACAACATAATATGAATCTTTACAAATGATGCTTGATCTTCTATAAACTGAATTTCGGTGGTGCAGTAACAAGAAACTAGGAATGAGAGTTTATTCTTCAAGTATATGTACTCCTTTATCCCTTCAAAAGCTCTCATACTTCCGCTTGATCCTCTATAAAGTGATTTTTTTGGGGTGCATTAAAAGGAAACTAGGAATGAGAGTTCATTCTTCAAATATACGTAGTCATTCTCTATCCATTCAGAAGCTCTCATATTTCCACTTGCTGTTTTTACTTGATAAAATGAACTTACAAAAAAAAGTATGTAAAGATGCTCGGCAGAGTACACTTTTTGACAGATGCCTCTTTGTCATCTTGCTAGCCTCCTCCTAGCAATCTCAAACACCTGCTGCTTGGTCCTTATTGGAAGCGCCCAATGATAAACCGAGATAAGTAGTTAAAAAAGTTCCAACCCTTCAATCAAGCACTTGTGTTGAATTCTCGAAATTGTCACTTCACCGTGCCGAAAAATCTCACACTTCCTGAGGTTGATCTTGAGGTATGACGTTTCTTGGAACCATATAAGAACTTGTGTCAAATAGTCCAGCTGGTTAATGTTTGTGGTACATAACACTAAAGTTTTGTCTGTGAACAAGACGTGTGACATAGTCACTATACATTGCCCCTAATCATTACTGAAAAGCCCCACAAGTCACCATTTGTCACAACTCTATCTATGATATAATAGAAGAACTTTTCTTCTTATCTAAAGCCATTCGAGCGGCAAAACAAAACATAGAGGCTTTCATTTACTAGTTTTGAGAATCTAATTGTTGTTGTGCCAAATCGATCCATTTTTGCCACCTACTCCTGAATCTCATATGTAACATTATAAAGTCCAGGAACTCCCGATTCACATGATCATAGGCCTTCTTAAGGCTCAGCTCGCAAAAAAATCTCTCCCTCTGACTTTGTGTTCTTTTAAAAGCCATTATTTCGTCAATTATAGTGATGTCAAGTGAGGAATTATAGCTTCATGGGTGAAGTCATGAGTTTCAGAGAAAAAGGCACTTCAAACAATGACACACAAAGTGATCAAAACGAAAAACTATAGTCTCTTTTAATTCTCAAATTCGAGAATGTGTTGTGGCTTGTTTCAAATTATCTAGTCTTGTAAATCGCAACAATGGTCTCCATCACCTCTCTTTTGATCCTATTAGGAAGAAAGCTAGGGATCCTACTCGGCCTTCGGGCATTATCACCTGTATAACTCTTCAATGCCTCTCTCACTTCGTCTTCGTTAATCGCCCTCTTCAACCACTTCCTCTTATCCTTTCCTCTTTGATTAAGCACTAGCCCTCCCAACTTCTACCTCCAACACAACCCCCCTCTTTACACAAGCGTTCATGAGTCTCGTTATCTTCCCTGTTACCTCCTCATCTCCCTCGCATACTCTCTCATCCGCTTCACATATTGTATAAAGTTTCTCTTCGTATTCGCTATTGGTACCATGTGAAAGAATTTTGTATTTGGTTCCTCCTTTTTCAACCACCAAGCCCGTGTTTTTATATCCAACTAGTTCCTTAGGCTATTGCAAACGTAGCTATCTCTCTCCTCACCTCCTTCTCCCTCATTTTTCCTCTCCTCCAACTCCCTCACCTTTTACGCTCTATCAACTTCCCCGGCTCATTCATAAGTTCTTTCATCTTCCCCTCTATCCTCCCAAATGCCTCCTTATTCCACTCTTATGTCCCCTTGCAACATCTTCAACTTCTTTGCGAGTTGAAATAATGGTTTGCGCGTGACTATATATACATTTATCAGTTTGTCACTCTATCTCTGAAGTCCATTGCCTTTAGCCTTATATTCTTAAATTTACAAGTGGTTCAAATGGTTCTTCCTCTGCTACCATCTAGCATGACGAGTATGGTCCAAGGAGCAGCTTAGGTAGGTGTATTTGTGGCATGTTCAGTAGCATTTCCTCCTGTGATGTCAGCACCAAGAATCTATCGAGTCTTGATTTTAAGTCCTCCGCCCTGACCCATGTGAAACTAGACCCTCCCAGAAAATGAACCTAGAAAATATTTATCAATGAACTCCAGAATTATCGATTGGCCTTGACATTTTCTGCAACCCATTCTTTCCTCTGAGAACCTGGTAGTGTTGAAGTTCCCTAACACCGATCGAATAGCCTATTCTGTTAGAGAAGTAGAGAAGCTTATTAGCTCTATGATAGAATCTGTGAAGAAGAAGCGCCCATAAAGTGTGGCAAAGTGCTTAACATGTTTTGTGCCTCACTTCTGGGCTTAAGCTTGCCGTTGACAACACTAACTCATTTGTGTCAAGTTTCATACCAAGTTTAGTATCACAGTAGGGAGAAGACATTTAGGAGTCGTTTGGTTGCTGGTTAGAATTATGTAGGTATTAGTAATGCAGAGATTAGTTATGCAAATATTAGTAATGCGGGGATTAGTTATTTCATCTTTAATCCTATATAAGTAATATATAGATTCATTCATAACTTATGCATAAATTTGTTATGTGGAATATGAACCAAACATTGTATTAACACTGGTAGGTTTTATGTAGAAAGAGAAAACATTAACCAAATATTGTATAACTTATGCTAGATGTTATGTGGAGATTATTTTTCCTTATTTTTGTAACCAAATGATGTATTTATGCTAGTTTTTACATGAATAACTCCTCCCTAACGAGCAATCGTAAAACCCCTTCGCTCTCAAAATTTCTCTTCCCCTTCATATTTTTCACACTTCTATAGGAATTGCCTAGTACTTCTAGGAGCCATTATACCCTTTCTAGAGATTTGCATGTTAGTGGAAAATTCAGAAAACCTTTACTCTTAGAAAATTCACAATTTCAATATTAGAGAAAAATGTGTTTGAATAGAGCAAAATGGTAATGTGGGTTCGTATGTTGACCCAAACTAACTTTGTATTGAAGCCCTGTAGTTGTAGTAGTTGCTGTTGTTCTATTCTTATTGATTTGTTACCTTACTGCAGAAATCGACTAGCGTTTGGCTTGCAGACAACACATAACACTTTGGGGAATCTGCAACTTGTTTCACAATATTTGACTGTTTTGGGTAATTTAGGACTTGCCCTCCGCGACACTGTACAAGCTAGGGAGATCTTGAGGTCCTCTCTTACATTAGCGAAGAAGCTTAATGATATTCCAACTCAGATCTGGGTTCTATCGAATTTGACAGGTGTCACTCTCTCGATCATTAATTTCATGTGACCTACTTCTGTTGAATAAGTGATGTCACCTATGTATATCTAATGCTTTGTTCTGGTTTAGTTATTCTTTTGAATGGCCAAAGAAAAAGAGTTTTTGGTATCCTTATAAAGCTTCAAATATGTGGGTGTGTGTGTGTCTATTTGTGCGTGTATTTGTTCAGAGAAGATAGTGCAATATTTCTAAAAGTCAAGTTTTTCTCTTCATCAACTTTTTATCTGCACCCTGTTTCATTTAGCCTTTCTTTTATCTCCCTAGCTAGAAGAGATACGCATGTCGAGAATTTTTATTCCTTTCCTACTTTTTCCTTTTCCGGTGTACAAAACCTCCTTTGTTTTCTTCGTGTAGTCAAGGGTAGGGATGCAAACGGGGAAGGGACATGCCTTAACAAACCTTTCCTTGCCCCGTTTGGCATTTTTCAATGATTTTTCCCTGCCCCGCATTGCCTCGTTTGCGTTCTCTTTCTTTTTTTTATTTTAATTTTACTTTGCAGTATTTTTTTGAATTTTATTTGAACTTTGTCTAAACAATCTTACTAATATGTTCCCGTTTTCATATTTGGTTCATGCTTGTTGATACATGTGTTAATTTTGGATCCTTCATCTCAACTAGTGAAAGGAAACATGCACCAGAAATTGTATACTGATTGTTTTGAAGTTAAATTTTCAGTAGTTTAAGTGAAAGAATTTGGAACCATTAAATAATACTCAATTATGTCATATAATTAATCATGATTTGCTTTTGCTATGAGTATCTTTATGTTGTTCTAACTTCTAAGATCTGTACCTGCTTCTCCTTTTGCTTACTGGTTATTCATAATTTTTGTACTTTGTTTTATGTGGTTGTTGGATCTCTAATTTAAGGTTCACTTGTACTACTTATTAAAAGTTTAGCTGTTTTTACATTTGGAATTCACATGTCAACATGCATCCAAAAGAAATATGATAGGCAATCGTTTTATTCTTGTTTGTCCTCTTCTTTTTGTTAATTGTAAAAAGAAATACCAGGAAAAATTAAATGAACCAAGCATATTCAGTTTTGCTCTTCCTGGAGGAGAAAAAGGAAAAGAGGAAGACTCCCTGATAATAATAAAAATTATATTGTTTAAATGTTTGAAGGATTCAAAGGATAAGCATGAAGGATTTAAAGGATAAGCATCACAGGATCAGAAATATTAGAGGGGAAAGAATGGAGAAGAAAAAGATGCAACTCCTAACTTCAATATCGATCATCTCAAAAGCTTCACTTTTTTCTTGTCTAATACGCAGAAATATTAGAGGGGAAAGAATGGAGAAGAAAAAGATGCAACTCCTAACTTCAATATCGATCATCTCAAAAGCTTCACTTTTTTCTTTTCTAATACGTCTGATAAAAAATTATTTTTCTGAAGCTCAAGTAATTTTAATACACACCATTTAAAATATTTAACCCGGGTCTGGCCTGCCTTCCCTACCCTGTCCCATGCAAAATTATGTTTGTTGTTCACCTGTCTTGCGCGATTAATCCCTCGCTCTACCTCCTTTCCATTCCTAATCAAGGGCTCTTGGTATTATTTCCTCCTAAAAATTTGAGTCAAGCACCAAATATGTTATAAACTTCTATTGTATTTTATCCATTGTATTGATGGAGTAATTGTGCATGCATCATGCATCTTGTTTTTTCTTGTTCATGGTTTCCCCTTTAAATGAAACCTCAAGGTGACTGAAAATGTTCCTTTTTGTTTCCATGACAGTGATTGAAAAAAATATTAATCGAAGAGTATTTTGGTAGTCGCCTGATAAAATCTAAGGGTGGGGGTAACCATAGCTAAATAGATATTATCCTCACTAGGAGATGTGATAAAACCACATGTATGGACCGAAGGATATACCAGGAGAATCAATGACCACCCAACATAGCTTGGTGGTCTTGGATGTAAAACGTAAGGGTGGACGACTTGCAAACAATTGAGAATTTGATGATGGGCATTAAAGGGCGCTAACTATTTGGTGTTTTAGAAAAACTACGAGATGATGGAGCATAGAACTTAAAAGGGGACGCGAACATCCTGCAGAAGAAAAATGTGAAGTTGCATAAATAGTAGCAAGTGAAGTGTTAGGTGTCTAATAGCTTGTTTAGCCAAGCTTCGCTAAGGCCAAAAGTGCTCCTTTTTTCAAAGTTAGAGGTGTGGCCAAGCTTTTAGGAGAAGAAAAAGTGTTTTTGAGTAGATGCAGAAGCTAGAAGCTGCTTTTGAGAAGCTGAAAGAAGTAGCTTATCTCCAAAAGTGCATTTTTTAAAGCACTTTCTAAAAGTTTGGCCAAACACTTGTTGCTCTTCAAACGTGTGATTAGCCAAACACAAACTTCTTCTCAGCAAAAGTACTTTTTTGAAAAATACTTTTTAAAATTAGTTGATTTTAGAAGCTTGGCTAAACAAGCCTATAGATGGCTAGGACCATGACCTCAACAATTAGTGTTGGAATGAAGATGTGCAAAGGGGTTATTGAAGCTAGAAGAGAATGCTATAGGAACGTACCGAAAGGAGAAGATGGATAAATTTGTGAAGCTATGCTACTTGGACTCTTCAAATATGTCGTCGGGAGGGTGTCGGGTCCTCCAAAAGTAGTACATTTTTGGAGGATCCGACACGAGTGTGACAACATTTTTGGAATGTCCGAGCATCATAGTTTTGAAGAATATAAGAGAACAAAGAGGGAAGCTAAGAAGGCTAATAATAGAACTCGAGGGGAAGCTCTAGATAGCTTATATCTGAAAAGGCTAATAATAGAACTCGAAGGGAAGCTCTAGATAGCTTGTATCTAAACTAAGGACTCAAAAAGGGGGAAAGAAATGTTTAGTTAGCACGGCTGAGAGTGATGGAGAGGCTATTTTGATCAATTGAAAAACTCGAAGCACAAGAATGTATGTGTATGATAGAAACACTTGTAGAATAAGCTTGACAGAAGTAAAGGATATCGTGAAAAATATGAGCACAAAGCCTATGTTACAGATGGTATCCCCATAGAGGTTTGGAAGTGTCTTGGAGTGGGTGGAGTAGGATGGATTTCCAAGCTATTTAATGAAATACTAACAAATGAAGGATGTCATTGAGTGGAGAAAGAATACCCCGATTCAATTTATAAAAAAAATAGATATTTAAAGTTGTGCGAACTATCGTAGCATTAAACTTATGTGTTATATGATGAAACTCTGAGAAAGAGCGATGGAATGTAGATTTGGGAAAACTGCTAGAGTGATGAAAACTAGTTTGAATTTATGCCTGGTAGATTTACAACGGTGTCTACATTCTCGATATAAAGAAAGATCTACACATGATGTTGATCAACCTAGATTAAACATAGGAGAGTACTATAAAATGTCCTTTGGTGGGTGTTGGAGAAGAAAAAGAATTTATACTAAATATGTAAATGTCATAAAGGACATGTATGAAGGGGTAGTTGCTAGCGTGATACCATCGTAGGAGATGAAAAGGAGTTTTCATTAACTGTGGGTTTATCTAAGGATCAATGTCGAGCCCATACTTGTTAACACATGTTTTAGATGAGCTAAGAAGCTATACAAGACGAGGTCACATGGGGTATGCTATTTGCTGACGATGTTGTGCTAATTGATGAAACTAGTGAAGGTGTCAAGTGTCAACTAATAGTTTGAACGATGGAGAAGAACTCTAGAGAGTACAGTTTTTAGGATAAGTAGAAATAAGGCTAAATAAATGCACTACAAGTTTAGTGACATAAGAAAAGTGAAATCAATTTTAGATGTAGACAGGATTAAGGTGCCTAAGTGCAAACAATTTGGATATGTAGGCACGTTATTCCAAGAGAACTGAATGATAGGTATAGAATCAAAATCAAATAGTTGAACTGGAGAAGTGCTTGTTACGTGATTGAAGGATGTCTATTAAACTGAAAGGTAAGTTTTATAGGAATCTGATGCGTTAGTGCTGGTATGATTGTATCCAAAAGAATTTTTTTTTGGAATATACCGACCTCCAGAGATTGGTTTGTTAAATTACACAATTATAAAATGTACCGTCCATTGGGCCTGAAGGATAATTCAAATAGTTTTGATAGCATAGCACATGGTAAGAGCTTTGAGGTGACTGGAAATGATATCAAACTAAGGCTGATGGTTTCTGCTACAGAGATTCTTTCATCATCTGTCAGCTAGCTTTCCTGCTTTGTGATTTAGAGACACTTTTGGTCCCTTTTAGTTTTCTTGATTAGCTTATTGTCTTCTACTTTTCTGTTTTTTTTCCAGATTTGTGTGCTTTGATTTATTTAATTGCCATTTAGCCAAAAAGAAAAGAAGAGAAAAGGTAAGTTTTATAGGACAATTATAAGACCAGAAATTTTGTATGGGAGTAACTGTTAGGCAACTAAAGACCAACATATTTTCTAGATGAGTATTATATAGATGCAGATGTTAACTTGGATGTATTGTCGTACAAGGTTAAAAATGAACACATTCTCCAGAAGATGCAATAGTACACAGTGCGGATAAAATGAGAAAGATCGCTTGAGAGGATTTGTTCATATCCTACCGCGACCTGTAGATACACCGGTTCGTACGTGTGGACCATTGTTGATGAAGGTGTTAAAAAGGGACAAGTTAAGCCTAAAATCTCATGGAAGGAAGTTGTCTTAAAATTGTCTCGAAAGACCCGCAGTCTCTTGAAATCCAGGCAAACTTAGCGAAAGATAGGACATAATACAATCAACAACAACAATGTACCCAGTGTAATCCCATAAAGTGGGGTATGGGGAGGGTAGAGTGTATGCAGACCTTACCTCTACCTTGGGAGGTAGAGAGGTTGTTTTCGAAAGACACTCGGCTTAAGAAAAGCACAATAAAGGATGTCAGACAAAATCGACAAAGTAAAGAAATCAAGGCATAATACTATAGAATAAACAAGTAATAGTAATTCCAGGAAACTAATACTCTAATCAAGTAAAGAGAGCAGATAATAAGGAAAGGTAGGACATAATGTGGAAGTAAAAGTTATATGTAGGCTTGTTATAGATATATATGGTTGTAGAAGTACACTGGATATGTTGTTGTTTTGTATATTACTGGTCTAAGATGACTCGAAATAGAAAAACATGATCAATGAAGATTCATATAGTCGATCTCAACTTGTTTAAAAATTAGGCATAGTAGTGTTGTTGAAGGGTATTGATACAACAAAAGAATTGAAGATACGGAAGGCACTTCACATATAAGTACTTACATATTGAACTGAGTTAAGGTATCCTATGTTTTTAATTCCATTCCCCACCCATTGGACTTCAAGATTTCCTACTCAGTGGACTTGGACATATTTTAGCTACCCAACTCAAACTCCAGTTGATAATGAACAAATGGTCATGTTATATATCATTGACATTACATAATCTGAAATAATTGAGGATCTCTTTGTCTAAATTTGCAAAACTATTAAAGACATGGAACTTCTGGAGAACCTGCTTCCTACTGCAACGGAACTACATTAATATCCACCAGTATTAAATTGTCCTTTGACTTGGGTACAATTTCAACACTCAGGTTCATATTTTTCTTTTCTTTGTTTTTGTTGGAATAGAAAAAGGAAAAGTTGTACTAAGAAAAGCAAAAGTAACTCATAATTTTTTTGTATTATGGTAAGAGTCATGTTGAGATACTGCTGTCTCAATAATAGTTTAGAGCTTAAAATGAAGTTTTGATGATTGTCAAACTATGTATCAAGAGACAATCAGTTAGAAGGAAGATAGGAAGATTAAAGGAAGACGTTGAAGAATCAGAAGTTCAAACAGATCTCCAAAGGAACAGTGAAGCAGTCAAAACAGGAACGGAACTGGTTCTTACAAAGAAGACTGGAGACTGTTGAGGAGTTGTTTCATGCCAACTCGGAGAATAGGAAGTTTTGACTCATTCCTACTCGATGAGGAGTTGGAATTCAAGTTATGGAAAATTTACCATAAGTTGAACACATGAAATTAGCATTGGAATAGGAGAAGGAAATTGTATGCGCATAAATAAGGAAAAAAGGAAATCCATATCAAATAAGGATTGGTTTTCGGGCAACTTATGGGAGCAAGACTTGGATGGATTCAGATAATTGAAGGCAGCAATCACTCATTAAAAGCTTTGTAGCTTGACCACATCCAAAGAGAGAGACATCTAGAGTGCTTTGAGTCGGCACTAGAGTCTCGAGAGAGCCAACAAAGAATCTGTTCCTTTCAAGATTTATCATTTTGTTCTTGTGTTGTAATACTTAGGCTCCTAAGTGTGGTTTCCTCTATTTACTATTCCTAGAACTTATAATAGGTGTTTTTATCGAGTTTGTAAGGGACTTCTCTGACTAAGTAGAGTCTTTGAAAAGTGTGTTGGGAGAGCCAACAGTTTGGAACTGTTGAGGAAGAGAACGTTAAGGCAGGGATTGTTTGGAACAATTCATTAGGTGTACAAGTCGTAACCTTCAACAAGTTTCTCGTGTTTATTGGAAGTTTGGGAAACTTCCTACAAGAGGTAGTTTGTGGTTTTTCCTTCCTTGAGCAAGGAGCGTTTCCTTTCTTTTCCTTGAGTCAAGGGTCTATCGGAAATAACTTCTCTACCTCCCAAGGTAGGAATAAGGTCTGCATACACTCTACCATCCCCAAACCCCACTTGTGGGTTACACTGGGATGTTGTTGTTGTTGAGCGTTTCAACGCTAAATACTTGTGTTAATTTAATTTCTGCACTTCTTGCGTCGTTTCTCAAAGAAACTGGTTCTTTGAGTACATAGGCTGTAGCCCGATTCTAACAAGTCCCTTTCAGTGAATTTGATATTATTCTGGGGTAGCCAATAAAAGTTGGATAACTCCCAAGGTTCAAAGCCAGAAATTGTGCAAGTCCAGTCATTTTCTGAATATATTGCAAGAAGAATTTGGCATGAGAATTACTAATATATTGCGTTATTGTACATCAATCATCTTCTTGAGGGTAGGACGATGTTGTTAAGATGTTTCTACGGAGAGTTCAATTTTCTAGTACAAGCTTCTTCTTGCAAGGCCTGGTTTGCATTTAAGTCGAATTTATCTTAAATTCCTTCTCTTTGTGCCTTTTACTAATTTTAGTTGGTCGATTTTTACTTTTTTCCTTGTGCAGCTCTTTACCAGCAACTGGGTGAGAAAGGGAGTGAAATGGAGAATCTTGATTACCAAACAAAGAAAGTAGAGGATCTACAAAAACGAATTTCTGATGCATGTTCATCCAGTCACCATGTTGAACTGGTAAAAGCTTTCACCCTTTCATGCTAGAGCTTTTTACCTTCTTTGAGTAAATAGGTTGTGAATGTGACGGGCTGACAGAGTAACGGATTACTCATTTACTTGTCTGACATGACACAGATTGCCAAAGTAAAAGCTGAAGCCCATCAGTTGAGTGAGATTGACATTAAACGAGCAATCTCAGGTCCTTCTATGAGAGTTGATCTGGACATTCCCGAATCCATTGGTCTGTCAGAAACTTCTCTTATGACGCAATCATCAAGACTAATGGATTTTGACATGGGGAGACTGAGAAAGAGAAAAGCTTAGTTTTTCTACTTGTAAATTTGTTGGTCTTACTTTTAACTAAAGGAAGAGGTGAGAATGTACTTCCTTTCTTTTCCTGCTCTTTCAGGGATGTGTGCAGTGATACACTGAAACATCTGGCCTTGGGGGATCCAATTGTGATAGTTTACCGTTCTTTATCGTACAGTTTTATTGTAATTATACTCCATAGCTTCTTCCCAGAAAAAAAGAAGGGAAGATAAAGTAATGACTAGAATTGCCAAGAGATATGTGCTATTTATACAGTTGATAGTTCAATCATTTTGTCTGGTCTCTTCTCACCTCTAAAATCTTTATTGCAATGTAACCTATCTCACTCAACCTGTCAAGATGAGTCTTTGCATATCGAAACGCAGATGTTTGGGCAGTCTTCGTGCGTTTTGTACAATTTCAATGTTAGCTCAATGGCTTATGAGTTGAAGTGCTAGTTTTAAACAAATTTGGAAGAAAAACAAGAGAAGGATTTCCATGTTTGAGTGTTACATTATTATGTTAGCTCACCAGACACTTTATTATAAACGGAGGAAAATATAGGACATATGGATAATCCGGTTCCAATAATTTTCGTAAAATTCAGTTGCTGAAAAAAACGAAGTCTTACATTGAAAACGCTTTGGTAAACTGTAAATGTGGAGAGAAATAGTAAAGCTGACGTTTGTTTTGAAAAGTTTAAACTGAGTTTGCCAATAGATAATAGTTCTAAACAAAAAATAGAGAAGGCAACTTTTTATGCTTGTCTCATTGTTTGGTTGGCAAGAAAGTAGTGATGGCAACGGGGCGGGCGGGGTGGGTCGGGGATTTAAAATTAGAACTAAAACTAAAACATAAAATCGCTCGCCTCAGTTTTCTGTTTCCAATTGAATTTTCCTTTCCAGTCCAGATAAAAATTATTTTATTTTTTTAACAGATTCAACCATGTAGTAATAATACATATCAAGAACAAAATACAAGTTTCTATAAATGATAGCTCAGCTGCCTGTGAAATTGGTATCAAAGCAAAAATATAATAAATAATATTTGGTATATTACACATAATAATTTAGGACAGTTTGATACAGACACATAATGAAAACACATCCTTCATTTGATTGTATAAGGGATGCTAATGAGACATACCGGATATGCTTCAAAATTAAGAAAGATTTTATGAAACAAAGAAAGCAGGTATTAAACAAAATTTATCAATTAGTAAAACCCTCTGAGTTTTCAGAGATTATTAAGAATAAAAACATAAGCCAACGTTTATACGGATGAAAATCAATTAAGACAACTTAAATATAACTTCAAGTTCTTATGGATGAAAATCAATTAAGACAATTTCAAAAAATAGCTGAAAACCCTTTTACTTATAACAGAGATATTAATCAACATATAGTAAGCTGCAGAATGAGTATTATAGATATTATAAAAGAAAAAGACCAAATATGTTAACAAGAAAATACTATCAGAACACTAAGAAATATGTTCGTATGAAAAGATGAAAGATTAAGTTAAGAAGAAGAAGAAATTATGAAACTAAGAGAAAAAAAATTGAGAGAAATAATCAGAAAAGATAATGAAATAAAATATCAAAAAGATGTCATAGTAGAACAGTATAAGCACGTTAACAAATTAATTAATGGATAAAGGAAAAGAAATAGTAGAAGATTTATATGAAACATATTACCAGATGAATGAATATGAAGGAGGAATAACACAAACTTTAAGTTTTAAGCAAGAAACATATAAAAAATACAAGATGAAAAAGAAGAATTGTCAATCAAGAAAATATTGAAAACTAAATGGTTTGAAAGAAATAAAGATGTGAGATACATAGTACAAAAACATGAAAATATAATAGATACAACTAGTGTAAACGGAAGAGCAAAAATAAATTTAATAACAGATGAAATAATAAAAAGAGAATTAGCAAAATTATCTACTAAAGAAGCTAAAAATATAAGATTATATACTTTGAAGGAATAGAATTTACTATAAAAGCATATTTTCAGAAAAATATAGACACACACACACACACACACACATATATATATATATATATATATATAGATGACAAAATATTAGAAAATTTACAAGATACCTTAATATCAGTGATAAAAGGAAACTTAATATATCAAAAACTAAAATTTACTTACAATAAGATTTTAGTATCTCATTAAAAGATGAACATAAAGAATTAACTTTAACATTATATTATAAATTAGATGGAATAACAACGTCACCGTAAAGTAATAAGCATAGAAACAAAAATGATATATGCCTTGACAGAAAATCACCATGTAAAGAAACAACATGAAATGAATATTTTAGTACAAAAATGCATCAAGATATATTAGAACGGATAGAACACAAGGAAAAAACTAAAATAACCATACCAAAAGAGATACATATGGACTTTAGTAATAGAACCATAACACCATTACAAAGAATAAGACGACAGATAGAAGGATTTATGTTAAGTATTAGAAAAGAACCAATATTACTATCAAGACAAAATAGTTTAAGACAATCAAGAACATTAAATTTAATAAATGTACTAAGTAACAGATTAAGAGTTAAAGTAGTAATATTCAATGTAATTATAATAACTGACTGTATGATTGAAATTAATACAGGAGTTGTAAAAAGTTTTATACATATAAGTAAAATTAATGAAAAAGGTTGTAATCTGATAGAGCCACAGACTTGCAATTATTCTGAAAATGAAAGAGAAATAATAATCACTAAAAGGATTAAACTGAAATTTAAAATTCAGGATTTAGAATATAAAATAATAGAATATGATAGCTTTAATGAACTATTATTAGGAAGTGATTTTTTAACCATGATAAACTATATAATTACTAGGGGTGAGCACGGGTACATGGTATCCAGATACCCGACCGGAACCGACACTAACGGGTAGGTTCCGGGTAGATATATTATAATAACGGGTAGGTTCCGGATAGTAAAATTATGAACCGATCAATGTCGGGTCCGGTACCGGTTTCGACAAATAGAGACAGAGTACCCGAACCCGGAATCAATACCCGAAACCTATGAAATATTAAATATTTTTACTTTAATTCGCCTTTGCCAGCATTCGGCTGAGTTCTTTTTGTGCTATCGATTTCAATGTCTCCCTATTTGATTTTCTGACCCGTTATGATTTTATTATTTACAAACTTCTTATGGTATCGGCTAAACAATTTGGTCGTGCTAGAATTTGGAGTTAAGCTCTTGAAGCTTTCATTTCGTAGTAAATTCAATCTCTCTTTTATAAGCACAAGATCCTTAAGCTTAAGTAAGCTTGAGACGTTCATCTTCATATTTAAGCAAAATATAGTAGTTTTTCAATAACACCACGAAGTGGTTCAAAACTTTGACGGACGCCTGAAAAATGATATATTCTTCTCGAAGAACATGTAAGGGGAAGCAATTATCTTTTTCTTTCCACTTCGCCAACTTCCATTGCCAAATACAAATGGAGGTCTTGTCACGAGAACTTGGTCAACTTCTTGTTACAACTACTTTGATTTCATTTTTTTAGGTTGAGAATATGTGATATTCCAATAAGCGCAACACTTTTGTTGTTCATATACATTCTTCCCACAATAAGTGAAGCTTGAATGTGAAAAATGCTTAATTGGAGTATCACTAGATTGTCTTTCCTGTTAGTCGTGTGAAGTTTATTGTGGACAGGATACTCGGGAACCTACTCGAAATCGCAGGGTCCGGGTAGGTTCCGGGTAATGATTGCTACAGGTAGGTTTCGGGTAGTAAATTTAGGAACCGATCTTTTAATAGTAGGGTCCGGGTAGTTCAAAAAAGTTAGGTTACCCGGACCCGCTCACCCCTAATAATTACTAATGAAGGAATAGAAATAACTGATCAAGGAAAAGCGAGATTTATAAATAAGATATGAATATCCAAGAAAAGATAAAAAAGAAAAAACAGAAATTAAAAATAATAAAACAAATTTTGTTAGAAGAAGTAATAATATCACAACTCAAATATTTAGAATAAAGTGCTAAAGAAGTACAATTGGAGAATGACATAGAGCAACTAGAAAAACAACAAAGTTACAAACCTAATAAAACATGGATAGACATAGAAAACGGATGGAGAAAGCGAATATATAAAACTGACTAGTTTTAACGGAAAAACTGATGATATATGGAACGAACTAATAGTAAAAGAACAATTGAAAATTCTTTAATAATAATTAATGACGTAAGAGAAAATCAAGCACAAATACAACAATTAATAAGAGAAGAATTAACAAAATTATGGAATATATCTGAGGTACCAACGTTTAAAATAATACTAGAACAACTCAATATATTGGTAGCACATATAAATAAAGGAAAACAAGAAAACGAAGAACCTAGTACAAGTCAAAAAGGAATAGTTGAAAAAATAATGAATTCTACAATAAAACAACCAAAAATAGTACCAATAGATGCATGTAGAAGAAGTAAAGAACCTATAATGGTAAATATTAGTAATATGAAACCTAAATTACCATATCAAGTATCAAAAATACTAGATAGTTTAGTCTTACTATATAAGAAAGGACAATTTTAATGAAAACTCAAGAACATAATGTTATCACATCCTTAAAAATCATGAAAAAGATATAATAGAAAAGGAAAAATATAAATATAAACCTATAAGAACAAGAGACTTTAAAGATGCACCAAATAAAAATAACAAGCCTTTAAAAGGGGGAAATATAGAAGACACTGAAAAAATTGAATACTTACAACTAAAATTAGAAAAACAAGACCAACATCTATTAGAATTACAAGCTGAAAATACAAAATTGAGATTATATAAAAATGAAGAATAGATAAATAAATATTTTTAAAATACAACAATAAGCATAGGGATACTAAAAAGGAACTAAAAGAAACTAAGAGGGAATCAAAACAAGTAAAAAGTGAACTAAGTCAAGTAAAACAAGATATGGAAGAATTAAAAGAGGAAATAGATATTCTGAAAGAACAAATAAAAAATATTAAGAGAAAAGAAAACATAAAACAAGTGATGAAAACTCATATAATAATGATAGTACTAATAGTATATCCGAACAAGAATCTAATAATCCCATAAAAGGAAATGAATTAACTCAAGGAATACATAGTGGACTTTATAGAAGAAAATGAAGAAAGTTCTGAAATTCTGAAATAGTAAAGGAAAATAATAAGATAATGGAAGTCTTAGGAAAAATGAAAAATATTAATGCAATCATAGAAGAAGAAGAATTGAGTGAGGTAGAAGATGAAGTTAATAGACCTGTAGAAATAGAAATGGAGATAGATGATATAATAAATGAAGATGCTAATGATTATCCTGAAGAAGAATTAATAGACCAAAATCTAGAAAAAATAACGAGAAGACATACCAAAATGCCAGAACATATACCAATACGACAACAATCTGAATTTAAAGAATTTATAGGATCTATGTCACAAGGCGTAAGCCTTAATGGATATTTTCTAGATCTAGATAATGTTTATGAAGAACAAGAAATTAGTAGAAGAATAAATAATTGAAATCTTGGAATGTATATAGCATTAATGAATTCTACACATTCTGATAACCTAGATTATATTTATGATTTAATATCTAAAACGTTAATAGTAAAAGTAGCATTCTGGATAGAATCTGTAGCATATCAATTAAGACCACAAGTAATGGCTTATGCAAATAATTGGAAATCTATACTAATGTTATTTGATATTGTATTAAAAAGGAAATTCTTAGGAGAAAGATGGCTAGTAGCCAGAGAAAATGTATTAGTAGAAAAAAATGGAGATTATAATGAATCTAAATAATATGAAATGCTGTAAAATTAATAAATTACCAGAATATACGATAAGTTTTATAAATTCTTTTATGAAGCAAGATTTTACCACAAGAAGGTATAATATATCAACAACTTTATTATGATTACTTATCAACACCTTATAACACTGAAGTATCCAAAGAATATAACCAACTAGAAGCAAAAGAAAATACTTTAGGTGAAAGAATAAGAGTATTAAGAGCATATTTAATGAAAAAATGTGAAGAATATAAAATACAACAAAAAGTTAAAAAAGATAAAAAAGTTAGGATTAAGGGACACATGTGGATTTACAAAAAGAAGATTAGTATTTGGATGTGATGATAAAAGAAAACAAAAAAGACATAAGAAGCCTAGGAAATATTATAAGAAGAAATATAATAGAAATTACAAATATAATAAACCATATTCTAAAAAATACAGAAAGCAGTGATTTAAAAAATATAGAAACACCCCAAAAACAAGAAAAAAAATTAAATATAAAAGAAAATTTAGGAAAAGAAATATAAAACCTTTAAAAGAAAATATCAAAGAATGTAAATGCTGGAATTGTAATGAAAAAATGACATTATGCTAATAAGTGTCCAAAATTAGAAAAGAAAGGAGTAAAATATATTAATACAACACAATTTATTATGAATTTGGAACAAATAAAAGAAGATAATAATAAATGGTATGAGTGTGAAGATTTTATGTAACTGAAAGAATAAGAAAGTGAAATAGAATATGAAAATATTAACTTTATTAACCAAACCTCATAAAGTGAAGATAGTTAAGAATAAAATGGAAGAAATAGATAAGTTAGAAGAAGGAAAAATATATTGGAAAAATGTGAAATATATTATGCATATAAACTTAACATAGTTACTAATGAAACAAGATATAAATATTATCATGATAGATATAAAAAAATAGCTAAAAATCTCCGTAAAATAAGAAAAGGACAATTAGAAATAATAAGACAAGAAATCGAAAACAATACAATTTAATGATAGCAATTTATGTAGAATCTTATATAGAAATAAGCCTAACAAACTAATAAAATAAAAGATCTTTATAGATAGTGGAGCTGATATATGATTAACAAATAAAAGAGTACTAGCAGCACATTGATGGAGAATATCTAAACCATATAGGATAAGGGTAACAAGATTTAACGAACAAACTAAAGAATTAGACACAATAGCAGAAAATATGAGAATAATCTAAAGGTGGCCGCGGGACGGACGCCCACCGGATCGGGTTGGCGGGTGGGCCTGGCCGAGAAAGGGCGGGTCGAGTCAAGGCCCGAGGGGTCGGGCGGGACCATATGTCCCGTCCCGATCCCGGCCCCGCTGGGTAGGGCCTGACGGCCTGCCTGACGGGTTGGCGGGTTTTTTTTTTTTTTTTTTTTTAATTTTTTCACTAAATTAAAAATAATAAATTACTAAGTACTAACAAAGTAACATTAAGTATAACATATACTTGTCATATTATAGACTTATAGTATTATAATTTATAATATATTTATAAAGTATAAAGTATAAACTATAAACTATAAAGTATAAACTATAAAGTATAAAGTATAAAGTTATAAACTAAATAATTAAACAAAGACAAGAATAGTGTAAAAAAACATCCCAAGATTTGTTTTGTGCCTTTTATATTATTAATTTCATTGAAATATCAAATATACAAGATTCAAAATTACATTGTAGTTATTGTTGTTGAAAAAATTGCAAAAGAGTGAAAGACATAGAAAAATTTAAAAATTGCAATGAAATAAATTACCAATTTGAAAATTTTTTTTCTAATTTGTTTATAATTTCTTGTGGTTCTTGGGTTGGAATTGGTATATCTTGATCTAATTTTTCAAAGTCGATACTCATGACTTCAGATAAAATGTAGTTGTAGTTGTCGCCATCTTCTTCGTTAATCTCGGTTGATCAGACTCCTTCGCCTCCGCTCGTATCCAATCTCTGAATAGTACCGCCATCTCAGCCGCTCCCGCTAATGAGTGTACGTGTTTCCTATTTGAAATCACTGCGAGAAAAGCGCTTTCGAAGCGATCACGACGCCAATGTTCAAAATATCTCGCCATCATTGAAAGTGTCGGAAATGTCTTCATTCGCTCCAATATTTCAGCAAGTCTTCCTTTCCTTCTTCATTGATAAGCGCTTGGTAAGGTAAATTACCCCGCAAAACAAAACATCGAACTCACTAATTTGGTTAGCATCGCTACCACCGCATTTTATTTACGAGGCTTTCAATAGAATTAATATTAGGCCTAGCCACAGAAACTGCTTGTCGTTTTTTAGGTTGTGTTGAAGAAGAAGATGATACAAAAGTCGGTTGGTTACTAGCACTTTCTTGCTGGTAATGCCGATATACTTTTTTTGCATTCATCTTCTACGCTATTCAACACTTCTTCTAGCGTTAGTTCAATAGGTGGCTCAACATTTAAATTTTTGGGAGTTGGAGGTGGTAGTACGTCCATACAGGTATATATATTTTCAATAAGACTTTTACAACCCTCTACTTTAATAGTCGGGTTTAATACAGCACCAATAATATAAATAGGGGGAATAGGAATAAAATATTTTTTTAATTTCATAAACATTTTTTTAATAGCTGCAGTATAAACAGGTTTTTTCATATATTCTTTAAGAAGTAAAAATATTATAGCTATATAAAACAACATAGTTGAAATAGTAGGATAATATAAAGTAGAAAATTCTTTTGTTGCTCGTTGAAAATTTTCTAAAAATACAATAAGTTCTCTAATTTTCTCCCAATCAGTATCCACAATCATATCATTTGGATTTTGATTATGGGCGTTAAAAAATAAAGTAATAGGTTTTCTATAGTCATAAGCAACAACTAGTTGGTCATATAAAGAATTCCACCTAGTTGGTACTTCTTCGGGAATTTTTCTGTAAGATAGTCCACAATCGTGGCAAGTTTTTTATATTCTTTTCTTTGTTGAATTCTATTATTTTTAAAAATAAAGTGTATAGCAAATTGTATTTTTCAAGAATATCTTGAAAAGTGAAAGACCATCCTTTACAACTAAGTTATAAATATGGCACGCACATTTGATATGAAAATGTTTTGGAAAAGACGAGTTAAAACATTTCTTAAAATACTAATAGCGTAATTGTTAGAAGATGCATTATCTAATGTAATACTCATAACTTTATCGGTTATTCCGTAATAATCGTATTGAATAAATATTTTCAAATAAACTCACCAAAGGTGCCTACTATCTATATATCTATATGCTAAAATACGTTTTTGCATAGACCATTTATAATCTATCCAATGACAGGTTACCGTTAAATAATCATGGCCGTTAGTACTACGACCTATATCAGAAGTTAAAGCAACTTTGCAATTTAAATGATATAATGCATAACGTAAATATTGTTGATATTCATGTGCAAATTTAAATACATCTCTTTTAACGAATGTACCAAACGCCGACGTAGAGTCGACGTGTAATCGAGAGGTTGAAAATTGAAACTTTGCTCGATAGATAATCCTCAAGCTAGTTGCCAACTTCACTCCCAATTCTCAAATTAATAAATAGATTGAATATGTAGACAATGTTGTATAGAGAATTAGAGATTGATTGAGAGATTAGAGAGTAGAAAGATTTGTGAAAATAATAAGAAGAGGAATGAGGTATTTATAGGGTTAAAAATAAATATAAAGGGGTGGGGTTGGGGAGGGAGGCCTAAAATGGCCGTCATTCAACCAAAATGTAAAATGGCCGTTGGACAACGGCTATTTTGCAAAGGGTCGAGTGGGGCGGATTTGGGGCGGTGGGCGGGTCGGGCGGATCGGGGCAAGTGGTCGGGCTGGCGGGACCATACTCGCCCCGCCTGCCGAGCCCTGGCCCCGCTTTTTTTTTTTTTTAATACCGTGTCGTGTCGGGGTGGCCTGAGTCGGCCTGACCGGACGGAGTCGGTCGGCTACCCATCGCCACCTAGAATAATCTTAGACAAAAACATTATTTAAACTACCAATAATATATCAAGAAAAGAATATGAAGCAACAAGTGTTAATAATTTCCTAGATTGCTTTAAAACACATGTAATAAATAATCATACTTCAAGTTTATTAACACCTTATAATAAATGGATAATATTAAAAAAAAATACCAATACAAACACTCAAATTATTATGTAATATAAGATCAGAAAGGAATAATAATCTGTTAAGAAAAATATCTTAATATATTAAAAATAAACTTTGAAGAAAACCCTATACAGTTATGGGACAAAGAAAAAATATATGCTGAAATAAAATTAATAAATCCTAATGATATAATTAGATGTAAACCTATTAGATATAGTCCAACTGGTAGAAAGAAACTCAAAAAGTACAAGAAAGTATTAATAACTCTTTAGATATACTCCATTTGGGAGGAACAAGAAAGTACAAAAAACTCAGAATAAGCTGACAATCCAACCTAGACAAGAGATGATATAAAATAATAAAGTACTCTGGGCAAGGGACAATCAACTAATGAATATAATACATTTCTAAGACATGTTTTTGGAAAATGAGACATGACTCGGAACTCATGCTTTGAAAGAAAGGATAGGCATTATATATCTGTGTCTCTTGGCTAACAATAGCTTAGGAACCACCTTACACTCTACGAATGATTATCTATATAATATAGATGGTTTGGATCAAGATCGGAGTAATAAACTATAAATCGGCTCACTACGATATTTTATTGAACACTTAGCATGCATTGAACTTCATATCCTTTAACGATGGTAACTTAACATCAAGATAACTTCCTTAGCTATTTTCTAGCTCTATTTTCTTATTCACAAATATCCACAATATCCAGCAACTCAACAACCACACATAGCTTCAACAAACAACCAACAATCAAACACAATATAACTTCACTTTAAGCAACTTCCTAGCATCTATCTTGTAGTTCTTCACTTCCACAACTCAACTAACACAAGAATTAACTCAAGCACAAGCAAGAAAGTACGTTACTTATCTTTCACGACAAATTCAACATGAAATCCTAGCCTTGCTCAGCACACAACAACCCTCAACTTCACAATAAGCTTGTAGAGGCACCTTTCTCTACTTTGTAATTTCTTTAGTGGGATATAGGCAAGAAACATTTCGACTTTTCTTTAGAACCTTAGAGATATGATATAGGACCCTTATGTATTAAAGCTCAACTAGTTCAAAAAATGAGTGAAAAAGAGGGTTGGATAGTATTTATAAAAATTGAAGTTGGCCACCGCTTCACTTTCACAGACCAAAAAATAGTCCGTCAAAAATAAAATGGGCCATGAAATTGGTTCGTGAAATGAACCTCCCAGAATTGACTCTCTGATTCTAATTCACTATCTAATCATGTCAAAAAATCGGTCCGTGAAACTTTTCACGGTCCAAATGACACCATAAAATCGATTTTCCGACCAACTTATTTTCTTTGATTCATTTGACCCCGCAACCTTTTGGTACACTCTTAATACTTGAGTAAAACCTTCTTCAACCTCATATGGGTATCATGACCCCTCCGGCTTACATTAGCTAGCTTATAATGATGTCATCATACAAAGTTACGGGATGTAACATTTTTTCCCTTTAAGAACATTCGTCTTCGAATGTTGGGGTACCATGGCTTAGGATTCTAACTCGTGGATTTCTTTGAAAATTTCAGCAGAATTTCTTCCATAAATAGGACTATCCAAACCTGCCACACAGCCAGAAAATACAACAAATGCCTCACGGGGTTAAGAAATAATATATACAGTATCATACTAGCCTCACATGACCATTTATCTATCAAGAATCAATAGAGTAAGCTATAGCTAACCTCAAACATCTGTGCTAGCAATCTGGGATGCATTTGTCACTTCTCTTTCATAGTTATCACCTATACAAAGTCTACTATGATGAAGTAAAAATAAGAAAATCGTATCGCACAAGTGTCAACATGAACCTGTCATCGGGAATAAATGAGGATATCTTGTCCTCATCAGCCTCCTTTGTCATTTTTTCTACGTTATTGTTTCTCCATAACACTTTAACAGAGGCTATTTTTTAGTTCACAACTTCTGGATTTGATGATCTAGGATAGTAATTTGGGCCTATTTATAGGACAAGTCCTCTGTGATCTGGACATCCTCTATCGGTGATATACGAGAGGGATATCATATGCATTTGCGCAACATACACATGGAATACATAATGGACTACATCTAACTTTGGAGATAGCTATATGCTACCTGGACAACTTTTTGAACAATCTTGTATGGTGCGACATACCCAGGGCTAAGATTTCCCTTCTTGTCGAATCTCATCACGCCTTTCATAGGCGACATCTTTAAGAATACCCAATCACCAAAGGCAAAATCTAAATCTACGCACCGAATATCTGAATAAGACTTGTCGACTCTGTGTGATCAATAATTGCTCCTATATCAATTTCACTTTTCTACCGCGTGTTGTACCAAGTCGGGGCCTATCAATTCATCTTCACCCACCTCAAACCAGCCAATCAGAGATCTACACTTTCGCCCGTACAAGGCTTTATACTGGGTCATCTTAATGCTAGAATGATAGCTATTATTGTAAGCAAACTCATAAGTGGCAAGTGATCGTCCCAACTACATTTGAAGTCCAATACACAAGCTCATAACATGTCCTCACACATATTAATAGTGCACTTAGCTTAACCGTCTATTTGTGGATGGAAAATCGTACTAAGGTTCACCTGAGTGCTCAAACCTCTTTGAAAGGACTTCCAGAAATTAGATGTGAATTGGGTACCTCTATTAGATATAAATAGAAATCGGAACTCCATAAAGTCATACTATCTCCTTAAATATATAATTTGGCATAATCCTCAGCCAAATAAGTAGTTCTAACATGTACAAAATGTGCCGACTTTGTAAGCCTGTCAACAATGACCTAAATAGAGTCAACCTACCGATAGGAACGAGACAAACCTGTAATGAAATCCATACTAATCATTTTCCATTTCCACATTAGAATCTCTATGTTCTGAATCAAGTCCTAAGGCTTTCGATGCTCAATATTAACTTGTTGGTAATTCAGACATTGAGCTATAAATTCCATAATGTTTCTCTTTATAACATTCCACCAGTAGACATGTCGAAGATCATGGTACATCTTTGTCGAGCCAAGATAAATAAAATACTTGGATTGGTGCTCTATCATAATCCACTCTCGGAGTCCTCTAAAATCGGACACATATAACCAGCCTCGGTACCTAAGAACCCCATCTTCTGTAAGCTCTAACACTAGTTTTTTCTGCATGGGGATTCCCTGTTTCATTCTAACTAACTCAGGATAGTCAAACTGCCTTGCTTTCACTTCCGCTACTAAGGACGATCTGTGGTAAATAGGACCACAACACTTCCATCACCAGTATCAATTATGCGTACATTTAAGTTGCCTAATCAACACAAATATCAGCTAATTTCTAACTTGTCAGCTTCCACATGTGTAACGACCCGTTTTTAGCACGTAAAACTACGGAGTATGAGACTATAGGGTATTTAATTACATGTCTTAGTATATAAAGTGTGCAGAATTTTTTTAATTAAATTGTTTAAGTGGGACAAGCCCACCACCCTTTGTGGTAAGACACGTTTTAAATGATAAAAGAAAAAGGGGAGGGGGGAATAACGTTGCAACAGGAGCAGCAAAGGAAACAAAGAGAATAAAAGAAAAGGGACCCTATTAATATAAGGAGAAGGAAAAGAAACGTGGCTGCTGCAGAAGGAAAAGAAAAGAAAACAAGGGAAAGAAAATCAAGAAAACTCTAGCAGCAAGAAACGAGAAGGAAACGCTCTATTAAATTCAGGTTAGAATCTATGTTTATGGTTGAGTTAATCTATTAATAATCCTTATAATGATGTGTTGTAGGATGAAATCAATTTTGTTTTAAGGAGCCATTACACGAAAATTTCACAATCCGTTTGAACAAGAGAAACTTGAGGAATTCTCATTACAGCAGTTGGTAAAAACGTGAAAACTGTATAAATATGTAAATAATATGAAAATATGTGTTGAGTGAAAGTTGTATATTACTCTGTTCCCGTCAGTTTGATATCTTACAGAGATAAATCTGACTTATGGTTTGAAAGTTATGACTATTTGAAGTTCCTGCCCCGTTTTACCGAAATCCAGGCGACACAGAATATAAAACGTGAAAACTATACAACTCCGTAAGGAATATGAAAATATGGGCTGAATGAAAGTTATAGATTACTCTATTCCCGCCAGTTTGATATCTTTCGGAGATAAATATGACCTATGGTTTTGGAGTTATGACTGTTTGAAGTTTCTACCAGTTAGACTCTGATTAGAGAATTGTAGACTCTGATTAGAGAATTGTATGTAGTTGTTGGAAGTGACAGGGATATCATGATAGGACTTCGGGCATGAAGTGGAGATAAATTGCAATTACGTTGGTTTCGTCAGCTGTTATGTGAGCTTGTCGCCATATGTGTTATTTTCTGTGATTTTCACTTGATATGACTTGTAATTGTCGATTATCGATTTGTGATATGTGTTGAGATTGATATCATGTCTGACATACTTTCTATATTATTTGTGATGATTTATTGCCTCCGAGGTTTCTGCCGGAGAGCGTGAGTGATTGGCCTCCGAGGTTTATGCCGGAGAGCATAAGTGATTGGCCTCCGAGGTTTTTGACGGAGAGCGTGAGTGATTTATGGACTCCGAGGTTTCTGCTGGAGAGCGTGAGTGATTTATGGCCTCCGAGGTTTCTGCCGGAGAGTGTGAGTGATTGATGGCCTCCGAGGTTCTATCCGGAGAGCACGAGCGGTACATGGACTTCGCGGGTCCCCCATGGGTCATGTCTTTGAGGCATAGCCCTTAGCATGTGTGTACAGGAGTGGAATGAGAGAGGTGACTATTGCATTGCATTCATCCACTCTTATATTTGACTGATCATTGGTGAACTATTTCTGTCTTGATAGATTCTTGATTTCTTTACACTTTACTTGTATATGATATGTGACCATGCATGTGTGCTCTATGTGCTACTTGTTGGTTTCAACTCTCCATGCGTTATCTAATCATTGTCGGCCTATGATGCTTACCGGTACTAGTGTTGTACTGATACTACTCTTTCTGCACTTTTGCTGAGTGCAGAGTATGATCCAGGTTCCAGTTCTACGCTCCGTGGTTGATTCGCGAGGTGGACATATTCTAGTCATTCAGGGTGAGCTACTTGGTCGTCCGTGGCCCCTGAAGGGCTTCTTAGTTATTTCCATTTTTCGTTGGTTATTGATAGACAATATGTAGCCTTCGGGTATTTTTAGACTTTTATTTCAGACTTGTTAGTGCTCTTGTACCCTTTTGACCAGATTCTGGGGAATTTAGTTTTTAAGGCTTGATAGTTCATTTTCTTTTATTATTGCGCTTATTTAACTTGTTATTGAGAATGTGGTTAGCCTACTCGGGGAATAGTGTAGGTGCGATCACGACTCGTGATTTGGGTCGTGACAAAGTTGGTATCAGAGCTTCTAGGTTAATCGGTCTAATGAGTACAAGAGCAATGTCTAGTAGAGTCTTGCGTATTGGTACGTAGACGTCAGTACCCATCCTCGAGAGGCTATATGACATTTAGGAAACATTCTACTTCTTTTCTCTTTTCGTGCTAGTTCAATTCGGTTGGTATCTGGTTCATTTCTTTCGTGCTAGTTCAGTCCGATTGATATCTGGTTCATTCTTTTCGTGCCAGTTTAACCACATTGGTATCTTATCCTCGTTCTTCTATTTTCTGACTGATAGTGGGGACATGTTTTGGGTTTAGACATGAGGAGTAAATTGTGACTTTGCTTGATTTGGAAAGTGTGTTTCAGTGTTGATGACACATGATTAGATCCAAACCAGTGGGGTGGATTTATGGTTCTGACTCTTTGGTTTAGTGATATTCTTGAGAATGGTATTGACAGTGCAAAATATCGCAGTAATCGACATACCCTCCAAATCTAGTTACTTGGGTGTTGGGGGAGTGTTTCTATGGCTTAAGGGTTATTGCGGAGTGAGTTGACAATTTTAAAGGGCACAGTCAGCAGGATAACAATGTTATGAGTGTTGTGACTTTATATATTCTGCGTGAGAGGTTTGACACAACATAATTTATTGGGATACAATAGGATGGAACATATATTAATATTCTGAAGGTAAAGAAAAACTAGGATGAATCTTGTGGGAATGATTTGGTGTGTTATTTAAGTTAAGTCCGGGGTTGATAGTTCACTTGATATTTTGGTGTAGGGCGATGAGAAATCATTGTTGAACGGTGAGCTTGATTATCTGGTGTGAGATTATTTTATGAAAGGAATGCTAAAAGAACATAATTTGATTAGTTGGGTGGACTGCGTGTATATTGTTTAGGAAGGAACAGTAACTGACTAGTGGAATAATTTTAGCGATAGACGAGGGTGAAAAATGAAGTACTTACGGAATTTTCGGTTGTGACACTTAAGTTGGGGGAGGAAGTGTGAGTATTGTGTATGTTGATTAGACTCGACAAGCTTCTACAAGTGATAGTACATGGTAACATGTTCCAGTTACAAGGTAAAATTAAAGCGATGAATTAAGGGTAAGTTCCGATAAAGGACAATGGATTCACCAAGGGACCCTCAGCTGTTTATATTCAGTTGGTAAACTTACGAATCAGATGGAAGGGCAATTCATCTGCTAAGGAACGTATAAGGAAACTGATATGATCTATACGGGAACATCGATATTTTGGGCGCACGAGTCAGAGATCACCCTACATTTCATGGACTAAGTCGGCGGTGGTTTGAAGTAGTATAACAACGAGAATTAACTGTGTGAGTATGATTAGGTTTGGTCGGTACCGTGGTCAGAGGGGCTTCGTGGGAAATGATATGTACAATTGTATTGAGGTTGGAAAAGTGTTCAGTTTAAGATTTGAGTAAGCAAGTGGGACCTTTAAATGCTTCAGATGGTGGGTTACTACTATCTCCATGATTGGCTCAGTTACTTTTTAAGGATGTATGACTTCTTGATTCACCATGGGTGGGTTTGAGTGATTTTGGTTGATAATGATAAAGATAATCTTGAATGTAGTATGATAGAGAAGGATTTAAGGAGAATGCATCTCACTCGTTGGCTTGGAAGGATAAAATTGAGAGCAGCACAAC
Source organism: Przewalskia tangutica (assembly GCA_029844215.1). Classification (NCBI taxonomy): domain Eukaryota; kingdom Viridiplantae; phylum Streptophyta; class Magnoliopsida; order Solanales; family Solanaceae; genus Przewalskia; species Przewalskia tangutica. Next base: position 132,239,562 of record CM056718.1, on the reverse strand, counting down.
TACTTGAAGCATGCACGAGTCATTGGTGACATTGTACTACATCTTGCAGTTAGAGTGAAATAGTGATAAGATTGATTGAGGAAGAATCTCTACAATTGGAACTGAAGACATAGTTTCGAGGTACGACCTATGTCGATGGTAATGGACGATGTCGAAGAATCGATGGTTGGATAGTGCAGTTGAGTATCTCAGATATGAATGACATAGAGTAATTATGCGAGGTAAGAAAGATGTAGGTGTAAGATTTGATAGTTTAGATTGTTGAAGGCGTAATAAGGTATTACACTCAGAGATCTTAAAATTGTTAATGGTAGAAGTGATTGTGAATGGAACATGAAAAATTGAAGAATTAAGATGAGGGCATGTTTGTATTCGAATTGGAAGTATTAAGGTACATCTTCAGAAAGGAAAAAAAGATTTAAATTTGAAGACATGAGAGTACTTGAGTTAGGTATGGAGTATGGCGGCGTTGTCATGCGTCATTTGGTTAGAGTGTAATCGATAAATATGACTGAAGAGGGAAGTCTATGGAACTTGACTAAGTGTTATGACGAAGTGTCATGGGGTGTTGTGATTGGTGACTGGTAAGGTGTAATATTCAGATGACTAACATGATAAGATTGACGGAAAGGCGATGTGTTGTACCAAGATAGGTAATTTCCTAGTATTATTTAATTGATGGGCTAGAGTTGATAAATAAGAGGAAATCTTGGAATCTCTGCAACTTGTAGTTGATGTATATTTTTGAGGAAAAAATAGGTCATGATAATAGACTATGTCGAAACGTTTCTAGCTTGATAGCATGATTGAACATTTCAAGTACGAATAACATAGAGATATTGGAATGAGACATGTAAAATTTTAAGATTGGGTACTTTTGGATTTTCGTAAGGGTGTAATGAGACATCGCATTCAGAGTTTTACGGTTGTGAATGGTAGGAGGCCAAAAGCCATAAATCAAGGTATTCGGAGTGGTGAATGAGATAAGTGAAAGAACAAAAAGGAGGACTTGAAGTATTTTGATTTTATAAGAATTTATCAAATTTGTGTGACTAGCTAGGGTTGATTGAGAAACATGAAGATTTAAGTCGAAGGGTATAGTGTAACAAGTTAATGAGTCGGGTGAAATTTTATTTAGGTTAGAGTGACGGAACAAGATTGATTATTCAAGAGAAAATGGACGGAATGAGTCATCACAGACTTTTGGAAGGCTCACTACTTATAATGTTAATTTTTGGAATCAGTTCGAGTGACTAGTAGTGATATTCGAGAAATTGTACATTTTACATCTGATCGAATCTGCTCATCTAGGGTCAAGTGGTTTATGGATGGGTTACCAGAGAGGCTTATATGTACCCTAGTAGCCCATTTTTAAAGATGATAGATTTTATTTCAGGATAGAAATGTAATGGGTTTATCAGGCTTATTGGAGGTTACTAGGAGATTCGATAATATTTAGGTTGATGGCAACTTTACGAACAGTTCTAACGGTTTGCACATGTACTTAATGATATACGGAGGAGTTACAAATTGATATGGAAGATCGTTGGGGTGATGGACTAATTTTTGACAAAGTTGGAATGATAAAATAATCACTAGAGTGATGCATATAATACGTCATTTGAAGGTTTAAGGAGAATTGGACGATGAGTGTTGACTCAGTAGCTTTAGCTCGACGAAACTAACATATTTGGAATTAGTGCAATAGGCCTTGGATAATGTCAAAAATGTTTAGAATTGACTCAAAGATTTACACATATTATTTCTGGCGAGAAGGAGTCACGATTAAAACTTGTGGTGGGTGACAACGTATTTTATATGGATTGTTTTGTACTAATGACGATATTAGAATGTGTGAAAAAAGAGTGAGTAGATATTCTCAGTTGTTCGACAGTTCAGGTACCTCTTTTCCTCCACCACTACCTTGTCGCTCGAGGACGAGCGATTGTTTGATTGGTATCTAATGTAACGACCCGTTTTGTCGTTTAGCACGTAAAACTACGAAAAAGAGTATGGGACTATAGGGTATTTAATTACATGTCTTAGTATATAAAGTGTGCATATGTTTTTTAATTAAATTGATTAAGTGGGCCAAGCCCACCACCCTTTGTGGTAGGGCACATTTTAAATGATAAAAGAAAAGGGGGAGGGGGGAATAACGTTGCAACAGGAGCAGCAAAGGAAACAAAGAGAATAAAAGAAAAGGGGGAGGGGGGAATAACGTTGCAACAGGAGCAGCAAAGGAAACAAAGAGAATAAAAGAAAAGGGGCCCTATTAATATAAGGAGAAGGAAAATAAATGTGGCTGCTGCAGAAGGAAAAGAAAAGAAAACAAGGGAAAGAAAATCAAGAAAACCCTAGTAGCAAGAAATAAGAAGGAAACGCTCTATTAAATTCAGGTTAGAATCTATGTTTATAGTTGAGTTAATCTATTGATAATCCTTATAATGATGTGTTGTAGGATGAAATCAATTTTGTTTTAAGGAGCCATTACACGAAAATTCCACAATCCGTTTGAACAAGAGAAACTTGAGGGATTCTCATTACAGCAGTTGGTAAGAACGTGAAAACTGTATAAATATGTAAATAATATGAAAATATGTGTTGAATGAAAGTTGTATATTACTCTGTTCCTGTCAGTTTGATATCTTACGGAGATAAATCCGACTTATGGTTTGAGAGTTATGACTGTTTGAAGTTCCTGCCCCGTTTTACCGAAATCCAGGCGACACGGAATATAAAACGTGAAAACTGTACAAATAAGTAAGGAATATGAACATATAGACTGAATGAAAGTTGTAGATTACTCTATTCCCTTCAGTTTGATATCTTTCGGAGATAAATCCGACCTATGGTTTGGGAGTTATGACTGTTTAAAGTTTCTACCTTGTTTTACAAAAATTTCTGGCGACACTGATTTCATAGGGTTGTTTCTTTCGTAAATTTTCACCAAGCTACACTAAGTATTGTCATATGGGTTTCGGCATAATAATATATCCTAGTGTTTCCTTCGATGTGGTACAATAAACACCTGATTTGGAGTTACGAATTTAATGTTATATCATTTACAATAGGGAGATGCGGGAAAGTTGAAAGAAAGGAAGATTAAGTGAATTTCCTGAAGTTATGCTAATATTTTTTTATATGAGTATGAGTTTAGTCATACAATTGAAATGGTAAAAATATGTTTAATATAAATATAGCAATATGGGTGTCCTTAGATTCGTATTATAACGTAGTTCACATATTTTCTAGATTTTAATCGTTCAGAGGCTCTACACAAGGGGAAGGCAGTGGTTTGATTGTTCGTGGCACCCGCTCGACATTGAGGTAGGTTATGGTTTACTTGAGTTAGACTCTGATTAGAGAATCGTATGTAGTTGTAGGAAGTGACAGGGATAGCATGATAGGCCTTCGGGCATGAAGTGGAGATAAATTACAATTACGTTGGTTTCGTCAGCTGTTATGTGGGTTTGTCGCCATATGTATTATTTTCTGTGATTTTCACTTGATATGACTTGTAATTGTCGATTATCGATTTGTGATATGTGTTGAGATTGATATCATACCTGACATACTTTCCATATTATTTGTGATGATTTATGGCCTCTGAGGTTTCTGACGGAGAGCGTGAGTGATTTATGGCCTTCGAGGTTTCTACCGGAGAGCGTGAGTGATTTATGGCCTCCGAGGTTTCTGCCGGAGAGCGTGAGTGATTGATGGCCTCCGAGGTTCTATCCGGAGAGCACGAGTGGTACATGGACTTCGCGGGTCCCCCATGTGTTACACCTCGTAAGTTTAAGGCAATAATTAAGAACGTCATTAAGGAAATTAAAATACTTAAGGATGTGATTCAAGAAAAGGTTTTGTTACAACGAGCGTGACAAGGGAATTGGAAATGATAGTTATACATATATAATATATATATATATAGATATATATATATATATATATATATATATATATATATATATATATATATATATATATATATATATCCCGTTATGGATTAGTAATGTATATAAGTTACGACAACAAGGACACGAGGCTTTATGAAACTTTCGGAAAATAAAAGAAGAGAGATTAAGATTTATTACTTGGGGGATTGATTTAATTTAAGTAGACAATGAGGGACCAAAGTGTAATATAAAAGAGACCAAATTGTTAACACTTGATTTTCAGATTTTATAATTAAAACCTTACTTAACCTATTTTCTAATTCATTCATCTTCTCCAATTGAAGCATAGGCAAAACCCGTCTCCTTTCCTCCCCAATCCAACCAAAAGTACATCCTTCCCATAGCCAAGAAAATTAAGCTTTCAAATTTCCCTCCTAGGTTAAGAATGTTCACCTAAATTGGAAGCCAAAAATTAGAGAAAATTTGGGCAGAAAATCGGGATTTTGGGCAGATTTTTAATCAACTTTGGAGGGGTATATCTCCTCGTATATTAGGAGTTTTTAGGTGTTTCAAAAGCCTAAGATGAATTTCGTCGAGTCTAGTTTCCAACGCAATAAACCTCTCGTCGATAGGACATCGGAGTAGAGAATTATGGACGTTACAAGTTCAGCTGTCAAAACAGTGAGCAAAAATGCTGCACTGGGCCGAAATGAAACTGCCCAGATTTTAGATTTTTGAGTGAATAATTTGGAAGAAAAAATGGGTAAGGACGATGGGTTAACATTGTAGAACACATGCATGTCAATTTGGAGTTGAAGAAGGGAGAAAAAGAGGTGCAATTTCGATGAAACAGTGGCAAGAAAACTGCGGTACTGTTTGGGCGAAGTTGAGGTGGAAGTGCTACGTGAGCGTATTCCACTTAGCGGGTTGGTAGAAGAACACTGAGGTATGTGAACTAACTTCCTTCTATTGGCATGATTATTCTTGAAGTATACCAGCCTTGCTTATTGAAGTATACTTGTCTTGATTTTGAAAGTCATGAGACTTGATTTATTTTGAAAGAATATATGATTTGATTTTGAAAGTAAGCGACTTGAGTTATATGAAGTATAAATGACTTGGTTTCAAAAGATGTAAGTAACTTTATTTAAAGAGTAGAAATTACTTGATTTTAAAGTCTCGAGTTAAATTTAAAAAGTATATGTTACTTGGTTTTAAGAGTATATGTTACTTGGTTTTGAAAGTATAAGTTGATTTATTTTATAAGTGGAAATGACTTTAAAGGTATATGTTATTTGATTTTGAAAGTAGAAGTGTCTTGATATTACGGGTGTTAGTATCTTGGGGTTTATTACATGAGAGGATTCTTTTTTAAAAAAAAAAAGGATGGACGCACTTAGTACTGTTGGAGTCCAACTCCCTAATGTTACATCACATGATAGTATCTTGGTTTTATTAAAAGGAAAGAGATGATAGTGCATCGGTTTGTGTAAAAAGAAGATGTGGTAGTGCCTTAGCTTTCTAAAATAAAAGTTTGTTATAATGACTTTATGGGAAGTCAGAAGATAGTTTAAATTGTCATATGATTGCATTGTTACACCGAGTCCCATGGTGGGCCGGGACACGTTGCATGTACCTACCCGAGGAATCATGTGAGAATGTCCATGATTAAGACTTATATATTATACGGAAATCATGTGAGAATGTCCATGATTATGACTTATATATTATACGGAAATCATGTGAGAATGTCCATGATTATGACTTATATATTATACGAAAATCATGTGAGAATGTCCATGATTATGACTTATATATTATACAGAAATCATGTGAGAATGTCCATGATTATGACTTATATATTATACGGAAATCATGTGAGAATGTCCATGATTATGACTTATATATTATACAGAAATCATGTGAGAATGTCCATGATTATGGCTTATATATATTATACGAAAATCATGTGAGAATGTCCATGATTATGACTTATATATATTATACGGAAATCATGTGAGAATATCCATGATTATGACTTAGATATTATACGGAAATCATATGAGTATGTCCATGATTATGACTTATATACACTTACGGGAATCATGTGAGAACGTCTATGATTATGATATAACTCTTATTGTGAAAATGGTATTGTCTTGGGTTATTTAAAAAAGAAGACATGGTATTGTATTGGGTTTTCTAAAAAGAGAGTACATTCTATTTGTTCTAATGAGAGTCAAAGATTGTTTTAACTTGCATATGTTTACTCATATAGCTATTCGTGCATGTGAATTGTCCGTGAACTTGTATTCACGATGCGAGATAGATTCTCATGAGATGTATATAGAGTATAGAATTACATGACTAGACATACATGATTTTAAAAATAACTCTCTTTGAAAAAGGTACAGTTGGCTTATTTTATATGACACGGTAGGATCTGGTACTTGGTTTTCATACTTGCCCATGTCATTCATTTGTACAGTTATGATCTGATTTACTGTACTTCTTGTTTACATAATTGGTACCTGTTGTACTGACCCCCTTCGGGGGGCTGCGTTTATGCCCGTAGGTATAGGTATTCAGTTTGGAGATCCTCGAGCTTAGGATCCGTGCCCAGTTTTTTTTTTTGAGATAGCTCCCCTGTTCCGGAGCTTATCATTTTGGTACGGAGTTTGTATTACAGTATTATGGTTATTCAGAGGTACGACGGGGCCTTGTCCCGTCATAGTTGTTGTCAAACTCTTAGATGTCTGTATTCATATGTGGGGTGGACTTGGCTACAGTTGTAGTTCCGTTTGATTATATATATTGGCTGCCTTGTCGGCTTTGCCTTTGTTTGTTTTAAAAAAAATGAGTGTTATTTAGCTTCCGCGAATTTCTTATGTTGTATGGATAGAAGGGTGTCCAGGTAGGACACCAGTCGCGGGCCCGGGGTTTGGGTCGTGACACCATGGGTCATGGCTTTGAGGCATAACCCTTAGCATGTGTGTACAAGAGTGAAGTGAGAGAGGTGACTATTGCATTGCATTGCATTCATCCACTCTTATATTTGACTGATCATTGGTGAACTATATCTTTCTTGATAGATTCTTGATTTCTTTACACTTTACTTGTATATGATATGTGACCATGCCTGTGTGCTCTATGTGCTACTTGTTGGTTTCAACTCTCCATGCGTTATCTAATCACGATCGGCCTATGATGCTTACCGGTACTAGTGTTGTACTGATACTACTCTTGCTGCACTTTTGCTGAGTGCAGAGTACGATCCAGGTTCCAGTTCTACTCCCCGTGGCTGATTCGCGAGGTGGACATATTCTAGTCATTCAGGGTGAGCTACTTGGTCGTTCGTGGCCCCTGAAGGGTTTCTTAGTTATTTCCATTTTTCGTTGGTTATTGATAGACTATATGTAGCCTTCGGGTATTTTTAGACTTCTATTTCAGACTTGTTAGTGCTCTTGTACCCTTTTGACCAGATTCTGGGGAATTTAGTTTTTAAGGCTTGATAGTTCATTTTCTTTCATTATTCCGCTTATTTAACTTGTTATTGAGAATGTGGTTCGCCTACTCGGGGGGATAGTGTAGGTGTCATCCCGACTCGTGATTTGGGTCGTGACAACATGGCTCGGACTATTATGGACTTACAACTCAAGGCATCAACTACATCATTAACTTTGCCGGGATGGTAGAGATTATCAATATCATAATCCTTCAATAACTCAAGCCACCTACTCTGCCTCAAATTCAACTCCTTATGTCTAAATATATACTGCAAACCCCTATGGTTAGTAAACATATCAACATGAACTCCATATAAATAATGACGTCACATCTTCATGGAAAATACAACTGTCGCTAACTCAATATCATGAGTCGGATAGTTCTACTCATGCTTTCTCAACTGTCTCGAGGCATATGCAATAACTTTGACATGCTACATCAGAACACAACATATGTCAACTCTAGAGGTGTCACGACCCGACCGGGACGCTGACGGTGCCCTACACGGCACTTACTGCTGTAAACATCGAGAAAATCAGCGAACATACATGAAACTTATAAATAACACATCTGGAGTAAAACAAAGGGTTAGCCGATAGGCTACCTTCACGAACATATATAAAAACAACCGGGCAGCTTGCCTTTCTTTTACAAATCGACCACAATGTGTGACTACGCACTCTAAGAGTTTTAACATAACATCCGACGACAAGGCCCCGCTGCACTTCGAATATACATAGCCATGACAACTCCGAACAGTGGAGCCATCTCAAAATGTCAACCAGATCCTAAGCTCGCGGACCCACAATCTGGTACCTAAACTCATGACATTTAACGCAGCTGGCGGGGTCCGCATAACAAAAATCGAATATGGAATGTAATATAACGTCAAGAAACAGATCATAATCGCAAAAGAATGACAAGGACAAGTATAAAATACATACGGATCCTGCCGTGTCATTACCACTTATGAACTTAATTTCACATCATTATCTTTTCTGTCCCCAAGAGTTATAGCCATATCTTACGTACATACTTAAGAGAAGTCATTAAGTTTATTACCATCTAACTTACTTATCTTTCGTAACATAATCCGCCCCTGGCGAGGACGATATACTACCCGACCCAATCACGGGTCGATAATGTCATCTAGTGCGCGTGCAGGTATCTTGCCGCCCGTCTCGGTCGATAATGTCATATAGTCCGCCATAAAGGTATACCGCCTCGCCCGTCTGGTCGATAATGTCATATAGTTCGCCCATAAAGGTATACCGCCCGCCATCTGGTCGATAATGTCATATAGTGCCGCCATAAAGGTATCGCCGGCCCATTCTCGGTCGATAATGTCATATAGTTCGCCATAAAGGTATCTCGCCCGCCATTCTCGGTCGATAATGTCATATAGTGCGCCATAAAGGTATCTCGCCCGACCCATTCTCGGTCGATAATGTCATATAGTTCCGCCCATAAAGGTATACCGCCCGCCATTCTCGGTCGATAATGTCATATAGTCGCCCATAAAGGTATATCGTCCGCCCATTCTCGGTCGATAATGTCATATAGTGCGCCCATAAAGGTATCCGCCTGATACTAACAACTATAGTATCAAGTCCTATCCACCTTTCAAGACAAGTCACAATACTTTTAGAAATAAAATTACCGCTTCTAAAACAAGTGACTTCTTTCTAGAAACCCTAAGCAATGGTACCTTAAAAGCAGTTTGTTCTTCTTTATTTCAAATCATTTCTCTACTTACATTATCAAGAAAACCATTCTTTAACCTTCCATAAAGCCGTTATAACCAACTTCCCATAAAGCCGTTATAACCCTTTATGGTTTTAGACCAACACGCCTTTTTATAACCAAGAGACTTCTACTTTTTGAAACCAAGTATTAAATACTTTCAAATCAATTCTCTTAACTTTCAAAAATACAATTAGTCTCTTAACCTTTAGAAAACAAGTGACTCCTTTTCTTATAAAACCTTAGGCAATTGATGCCTTAAAATCAAGTTGCCTCTTACTAAAGTCAAGTCATTTATCTTTCCATAAAGCAAATATAACTAACTTCCCATAAAGCGTTATATTCACTTTATACCTTAGCCATAAACAATTTCCTATCCAAGGGACTTATACATTTAAAACGGAACAAGTATCACATACTTTAAAACTCTTCAAGTCCCTTAACTTTCATAAAACTTTAGACATCCTTTATACTTTCAAAGAAGGGAGTTAATCTCCTAACTCACCCGACTTGCTATTCATAAAACTAGTAAAGGATATCGGGGTGTCAGACGGCCACCGTACTACATACGTGCAACTAGTCATGCTCAAAGATAGGAAAAGTTCTACATGTAAGAGTCACACAACTACCTCTTAACTTCTAAGAGTAACAGAAACATGAAACGATACCACGTATATTCCATACATAGAATCATGCCAAAGGAAGGAAGAGGTTCACATACCTTTCGCTAAATCCACAAGCTGCCGAATACGCGACGCAGAAGTGTCAACCTATAATGGTCACAACAAGACTATCAACTTCTAGTCTCAACGTAGAATAATACTAAGTATACTACTCTAATTCTACGGAAAATCGGCAAAGACTTCCTTTGTTTCTACTCACTTTGCCACCTTTTCAAGGCCGAATACAATAACCAACAAGCCACATTTAAGGCTCCAAACAACAACCAAACAAAAGTGGATTAAACGCCTTACAATACGTGTAATATTCCGCCCCACAATTCATACCAAATAGTATAATACTACACTAGCCATTCTCGGCCAACATATAACCAATAACACTACGTCTTTTCCAATCCTTTTCCAATTTCAAGTTCTTATGTCAACATGTTACTTTAGTCATAATCAACTTCAACAACTAAAATTTCCTTCTTTATTCAACATGCGACGACTTAAACTAATAATCAACTTGAATTCCAATCTTAAAGCTAAACATGCTAGTTTTCGGATTAGGGTTCCAATAGTCCATAAACATATCAAACTTCATACTATATAACACATGCTTGCTAAAATCCATAGCTACAACAATAAGTAAGTCTTAACTACTAAAACGACAAAATTTATACCTTTCAAAGCCCTTAAAATTTCCAATATTCAAAGTCGCGCCTTAGCAATTCTTAGCTCCTTTCCTTAAGTTCCAATCCGCTCCAAGCACTCTAGAGGCCTATGAAGAACCCATCTTCAAGTTCCAACTTCAAAGTCAAGAACTCCCATAGTTTCACTTGCGACTAACGTGAAAATCGCTTTTTCCGAAATCTTTCTATTGAGGTATCCTTACAATACCCTAAGGGACATTGGGTTTAAGTCTTGTGGCTAATGGATCAAAACTACAAATTTTTCTCCTTTCTTTCCTTGCAAACCCGAGAGCTACTTGTGAAGAACACAATGTTTCTCTAATTTTTCTAAGTGTTAAATGCCAAGTCTTGCACTAGTAGTATACTTATAACACAATGGAGGGTTTAGATGTCCACAAATGTGAGGTTAGGATGGGTTTCACTTGGATCAAGCCTAGGTGGACAAGTTGACTTGTCAACAATATCAAGCTTAGAAGACTTATCATCTACTTAGGTCAAATGACCATAACACCCTTACACAATTTCGACCAAGCCATGTGGAAGGAGTGCCACGTGTCGCCCTCTCATTTGCCCATAAAATTCCGTAACCCTCGTGGGCCCCACAAAACGTAAAATTCCTCGGGTGGGCCCCACGTGACCAAATCCGTAAAAATAAATTTCCATAATGTTACTAAGTCCCATACTATTCAAATAATGCATTTTGAGAATCCAATTCTCAACAACGAACATTTTTCCTTTCCGACGTCCGGAAGATTTTCCGTCAGAAAAACAATTCTTCCTTTCGTACTAAATTCCAAGTCTTGTTTCCTTACGTGCATTCTCTTATACATGTCCTGGACTTACGGGGTGTAACAAGAGGTATCACAATAAACAACATATCCATCAGTACCTTCTAGAAGTGCACAGGCATGTGCGGATGTCAACCTACTCTTTAACTCTAGGAAACTTCATTCACATGCTTCTGACCACTAGAACATAGCCACTTTTGTACTTAGCCTTCCACAAATCTCTATTAATAACCTGCCAAGCCCAAGAAACTATGTACCTCAGTAGGGGTCATGGGCCTCGGCCAATTCTTTACTAGCTTCTTCTGCACGGGGATTCCCTGTTTCAATGAATACAATCACAAAAACATCAAAGAATGACTTGAAAACCCGATTCATTAAGTCTATAAAGGTCGATGAGTAAGTGCAAAATATATCACAAGAAACTTAAAGTGACTATATCTGGTCCTGAAAGTTGTCTTGGGTATATCTTTCTCATTTACCCTCAATGTGTGGTTCCCAGACCTCAAATCAATCTTCGAGAAATACTTAGCACCCTGCAATTGATCAAATAGGTCATCAATCCTCGGAAGTGGATATTTATTCTTGATAGTAACTTTATTTAGTTATTGATAGTCAATGCACATCCTCAGAGAACCGTCTTTCTTGTGAACAAACAATATCGGTGCACCCCACTTTAAAAGTACTAGGTCTGATAAAGCCCTTTTCCCAATAGATCCCGCAACTCATCTTTCAACTTCCTTAGTTCAGCAGGAGTCATTTTATAAAGAGGGATAGATATTGGCTGAGTATTTGGAAGCACATAAATAGTAAACTCGATCTCCTTCTCTGGAGGAATACCCGGATGTTCATCGGAAAACCTTTTTATAATAGGAACAAACTGAAGGGTCTGAGGCTCTACATCCACATCTCGATCTCGCATTAAGTGGTAGATATAACCCTTTGAATTTATCATTTGTGCCTTAAGGTAGGAAATAAACTCGCCCTTTGGTGACACAGAATTACCCTTCCATTCTAAGGCCAGCTCACCTGGAAAATACAACTTGACAAACTTTGTTAGACAATCGACATTAGCATAATATGAGGCCAACCAATCCATACCATGATGACATCAAAATCAATCATTGGCAACTCTTATAGATCAGTCGAAGTATGGCGATTACAAATTGTCATTGTATAATCCTGATAGACTCATCTAATTATAACTGTTTCGCCAACCGATGTAGCCACTTCATACGGCTTAGATAATAACTATGGCTCTATTCCAAACTTACTAGGAACAAATGGCGTAACAAAAGACAAAGTGATCTATTAATGCATATACGTCATAAGTGAATATGGATAGTATACATGTGATAACATTTGGGGATGACTCTAAGTCATGTCGATCTGATAGAGCATATATGCGGTTCTAACCACCGCCTGAATTGGACAATCCCCCTCTATCTCTACCTGCTGAGGTTTATGGCCCACTGCCTGGCGAACATACACTCGACGAGGAAGTTGTTATCGACCCGGTCGCCTAAGCTATACCACCCCTACCTTTGTTCAGGCAGAATCACATAATGCGTCTAAGATTTCCACACCAATAACATGCATCCAAACCCTAGCCATACAATCCTGGATACGCCCTACCACACTGGACACAAGGCAAAAATGAGCGTCTCACCTGATTGGAACCCTCATGTCCTTAAAAACTAGAAGCCCTTAAACTCTAACATGGTTTAGACTATGCATAGGCCCCTGAAATTGAGGTGGAGTACTAATAGTAAACCAAGGTTGACATCTAGGTAATCATTGCCTGGAACTACTCGATGTCTCTCTAAAAGACCTGGTAGATCTATCCCTCTTACTCAACTCTCTCTGCATCTCTATCGGCTCAAAACTGGCATAATCTTCTACATTATGAGCATATGCCTGTATTTTGGAGATATCTATATCCCTATTCAGGGAAGTTGTCATATATTCCCCGATCAAATATATGTCAAGACCCAATACAAACTGATGAACTTGAGCCCTTATTATGTCCACATTATTCGGAACATACTTAGCCAATGAATCAAACTGAAAGTTGTAGTCTCGCATAATCATATGCCTCTGCTTGAGGTTTAAGAACTGCTTTACAGCCTCGTACCTCCAATGGGAAATAATGATCAAGGAAGGCATCTGAGAATTCATCCCATAAAGCTGGAGGTGCATTTAGACCTCTGGACCGTTCTCAAGCCTCATACCATAGAATGGCCACATCTCGCAGCCTAAAAGATATCGGCTCTATTGCCTCAGTCTCTGAAGCATGCATAACCCTTAATACCATATACATCTGGTTAATAAAGTCTTGAGGATCCGCATCTGGGTCAGTACCGGTAAACACTAGCAAGCTCAATTTGATGCCCTTATCTGTTGTTGTTGGAAAGCTACTATGTGTGCTAACCACTGCATGGCAATCACCACTCTCTACTAGGTAGACTCGAGTGTAGGAACTGAGGGGACCGAATCCTAAGGAGTTGGTGGCACTATATCATGAGGAATTTGAGGTATTGTATCTCATCTGATCTCCTCTAATGGTGGTGGAGCAGGTAATATGTGAGAATGCGACTCACCATATGCTTCATCTCTATTACTCTGGCAAGGAGGGTATTACTAGTACCCTTGCCCTTATCTATATTGGCCCGACGGCTAGTGGTAGTCTTTCTAGTAACTGATATTACTGAAAAAGGATAAAACATGAATTATACTTGAATCCTTATAACTCAGCTCTATAGCATGATCTATGAGATGAAAGAACAGTAAATCCTAAAATATCGATAGCCCCTCGCTTATAAGTATGGTGCACAACACACTTATAAATGAGACTCTACTAGCCACGACTTGTAGATTCTTCAGGACTGACCTTGTCACACCCTAACCTTGGGGGTGTGGCCAGCACCTGGCGCCTAGATGGCCCAAGCGAACCACCTGGATATCATCACGTGGATGTATAATTGTTTGGGCCTACAAGGCCTCAGAATGATAATTATAACACAACACGACATCAAATCCTGCAAACAAAAGAACTCAACCTATACATATATACATACTAAGGCTGACAAGGCCAATAAAATCTCCAACCAACATCCAGGTCTACAAGGCCATACTGAACAGACTGTACAACACAAGTAATATCTATAAAGCCTCTAAGAGAACTTTAACGTAGTATATAAGTCTGGACAGGACCCCCGACATACCCAAAATACCAACAGGATATAAACATAACCTTGACTCGGCAATACTCCAGAAGGAACTAGAGCTCCACCTAGTTCATAACTGCCCTCAACTTCACATGAACACCACATAAACTTCCTCTTGTAGTTTCCCACACCTTCAAGCTAAACTTGAGTTAATTTGCTTTGGGATGAATCTTAGATCTTTGAGATAGCCTAGGGACCTCTTGGGGAGTAAGGGTACTGATTTTGGTCAAAAATAAATGAGAGATGAGGCTTCCACCACATTAAATAAGTGTTGCACCACCCTACCATTTTAGAGTTGCGAGACATTATGCGGGCCCATATACATCCGCATCTCTTCCCATATTTTCCTCAACTTCTAGCTTCATTTATGCGCCTCAATCTGTGAGGCGGATCATATCCGCGATGTGAAATGCTTAGTGTATCACTGTAACTTCATCAAACTTCGTCGAACATCACGAGATATGGTTCCTCCAGTCCCAATTGCCTCTAACCTTTCATACACTTTGATAATGTTCATATGAACCGTAAGGGACCCTAAAAAATAATCTCGAATCACTGCCTCAAACTGTCTAACTATTCTTTCTTATCCGCGTACCAAACTCCAGGGTGTAACATCATTCCCCCTTCAGAATATTTATTCTCGAATGTTAGGATTTACACATCTAGCTACCTTATGTTTATAATTGTTTCCATACAAAAGTCCTTTATCTATGAACATTACAAATGTACGACTAGTACTTCCACTTTGATGTTTGATCCTTTTTATTCAAGCTTGGGTAATTCATCTAATCTCACCTAATACATATGCATCGGGCCCCCTCTTGGCCCTCAACACAAAAGATTACTGAAAGTCATCTTCTGGCTTTCGCTCTTCAGATCATGTACTTCATATGCCCTTGATTCCTAACTTACCGCAATCCGACTATTCTAGTCGTATTTTGACTTCTCTGAGATCTACTACTGCCTGATGGCCCTTCACTAATTAGATATCTCGTCTCTTTTTCACCTTGCTCCCTTCATCTGTTAGAACTTATACTTCTACCTTTCGACATATTTAGGAGCTAATATCATCTGAAATCCCTTCTACCAATGTTTTTACCTACAGTTATACTGGCCCTCTAGCTAGCGATAATCTTTAGGACTGCAAACATCTGTGCACAATACTTATCGAATTGGAGTTCGACATTGACTTCTTATGACTCAGCTCTATACAATATAATCTAGATAAAAAAGAAAGTTAACCAATTCTAAATGTCATGTAGCTTCCTGTCTATGAATATAGTGCACAACACATCCATAAACAAGACTCTACTAGATATGACTTTGTAGACTCCCTAGGACACGCGTTGATTTGATACCAAGTATGTCACATCCCAACCTTAAGGGGTGTGGTCGGCACCCTGTGTCTGGACGACTCAAGTGAACCACCTGGATATCATCACATGAACGTTCAACCATTTGGGATGACAAGGCCTCAAAATGATAAATGTAACACAACACGACATCAAATACCGCAAACAAAAGAACCCAACCTATGCATATATACTAAGGATGACAAGTCCAATGAAATATCTAACCAACATCCAGGCCTACAAAGCCGTACTGAATGAACTTTACAACATAAGACATGTCTACAAAGCCTCTAAGAGAACTTCAATAAAGTACATAAGTCAGGGCAAGGCCCACGACATACTCAAAATACCAATAGGATACAAACATAACCCTGACTCGGCAATACTCCAGAAGGAAGTGCAGCTCACCAACAAAAGATGATATTGGAATGCAATCTACAAGAGCATTCCTCTCCTCACTTACCTATACCTGTGTGGCATAAAACACAGTGCCCCCAGGTAAATGAACATCGGTACGAATAATGTACTGAATATGTAAGGCGAAAAATAAAACATAATAGTATATGATCATAAAAGAGAGGGATACGAATCAACCCGAACTCTTGAAATGTCACTGAGGCCCACAACATATGTAATGGTCATTCTTATCTTCTAACCTTATTCTATATTGTTATATCAATGTTGTAATTCTAACTGCTCGACTACCCAACTGATTAGTGGTAACTGCCCAACCGGTCATAGCCCGGTGGTTAATAATGTGGCTCCCCAACCAGTGGTAAATAACAATACATAAATGTCCAACTGGTGGTAACTGTCTGGTAAATCGTAGCCCTGTGGTAAATAACATATCTGCTCGACTAGTGGTAAATAACGATATATAACTGCCCAACTGGAGGTAACTGCCCAATCGGTCGTAGCTTGATGGTAAATAAAATTACATAATCATACCCCCTATAAATAGTGTACACACATATAAAACCTTACTACTTTTCTTACATGTCACCATTATATCCACGCACGGATTCATACTATCATTGAAGTCATAGGAGATGTCGGGAACTATCATTAATAACACCCACTTTATCATGAAGCCAAGAAATCTTTTAGCATGGATACATAACTCCTAACGGACAATAAATAAGAGCTCATAATTAAATAAGAGTAAGGTCGCTACACTTCCGACTATCATTATGTAGTTTTCATACCATTTTACTCTTTCCTACGAATCTGCAAAACAATATACATTATGTCTAGCTTTTGTGAAATTCATAAGGAGCTACGAGATATAAACATAGGCGAGATGTTATAAGGTACAGAAAGTACTCTAAAAAAAAGACAACAAGAGTCATTGAATCCTTTTTACAGTGAAGAAACAAACATATCTTTCCTAGACCGAAATAAAGTCTCTTTAACAGACGTTTCACTATACGTCATCGCTTCAACAATCACGCCAAAAGAAAGATGAGTAGCCTTTACATATCTTGGTGTATCTGGTCTCAACAAGGCGATGTAACTAGCCAGCAATGTACTTCCATCTATATCAAAATGATTACACAAACATTACTATTACAACTAGTAGCAACTACGATCGTCGACAAGTTTAATTCAGAATTAAACTTAGCCCTCTTCCTCCTTCCATCAACTCTCACTTCCATAAACAATCCAACACATGGAAAATCATAATAACACCATATAAACATCATAATCAAGCTATTTCTGACAGTTTCTAACTATAAGAAATAGATACACTTCTAACAACTCAACAAGACAACAACACTTTTCTAGACCACCTTCTTACCTCTTTCTTATAGTTCTTTATTTTTCCAACTCAATCAACACCAAGACCAACTTAAGCATAGTAATAAAGAGGTTAAATTTACCTTATAAATAAAATCAACTTAAACTCAATGCTCAACCTAGTTCATAATAGCCCTCATTTTCACATGAACACCACACAAGCTTCCTCTTGTAGTTTCCAACACCTTCAAGCTAAACTTAAGTTGATTTGCTTTGGGATGACTCTTGGATCTTTAAGATAGGCTAGGGGACCTCTTGGGGAGTAAAGGGAATAGTTTTGGTCGAAAATGAATGAGAAATGAAGCTTTCACCGCTTTAAATAAGTGTCGCACCGCCCCACCATTTCATAGATGCAAGACTATATGCAGGCCCATATGCGACCGTCTCTCTTCCCATATTTTCCTCAACTTCTAGCTTCCTTTCTACACCCCAATCTGCAAGGCGAATCACATCCGCAACGCAAAATGTTTACTGTATCACTGTAACTTTGTCAAACTTCATCGAGAGATGGTTCCTCCAACCTTCTGTACACCTCTATAATGTTGATCTAAGCCATAAGGGACCCACATAAAGAATCTTGAATCATCGCCTCAAGCAGTCTAACTATGCTCTCATCCGCGTACCAAACTCTGGGGTGTAATAAACTGCTCTGATATCAAGTTTGTCACACCCCAACCTGCGGGTGTGACCAGCACCTGGTGCCTTACTGGCTTGAACATACCACATTAAAACATAACACTTGAGCATATGTAAATTGATACCAACAAGGCCATAACAATCATGAAAAGTATGGGGGTATAACCAGCATACATATAGGGTCGATAAGGCCACAATCCGAAAATATAGCATGTTGTCTGGACAACATCATACAAATCAACCGACCAATATCCAGACTGACAAGGTCGTACAAGACATCTAAACAAATATAACAGATCTACAAGCCTCTAAGAAAACATAATTGTGATATGGTCAAGACAAGGCCCTAAACTACCCATCATCTATACATATACAAAAGACTTGGTATCTTCGATAGAAGTGAAACTTATCAATCAATCACTGAACTCAAAAAGCTCCATTTGGGAGGAACAAGAAACTCAGAATAACAACTGACAATTTAACCTAGACAAAATATGATATAAAATAGGAAAGTACTCCCGGCAAGGGACAATCAACTCCGGAAAGAATAAACTTCTAAGACATGCTCTTTGGAAAATGATACATATAACTCGGAATTCATGCTTTGAACATGTGTTGCTTGGGTAATAATAGCTTACAAAGCCCCATATTATTTACAAATGATTATATACATAATATAGATGGTTTGGATCGAGATCAGAGTAATAAAGTATAAATCGGTTCACTACGACATTTTATCGAACACTTAGCATGCATTGAGCTCATATCCTTTAACAATAGTAACTTAACATCAAGATAACTTCCTTAGCTCTTTTATAGCTTTCTTTTCTTATTCATAACTATCCACAAGATCCAGCTACTCAACACACATAAATAGCTTCAACAAACAGCCCCACAATCAAACACAACATAACTTTACTTTAAGCAACTTCCTAGCATCTATCTTATAGTTCTTCGCTTTCACAACTCAACTAACACAAGAATTAACTCAAGCAGAAGCAAGAGATTACTTTACTTACCTTTCAAAGAAAATTCAACTTGAAATCCAAGTCTTGACATTTCTCTACTTTATTACTTTCTTAAGTGGGATTTAGGCAAAAACATTTTGGATTTGCTTTAGATACTTAGAGATATGATATATGACCCTTATGGGAGTATTAGAGCTCATCTAGGTCGAAAATGAGTGAAAATGAGGGTTGGATCGTATTTATAAAAATTGAAGTCTGCCACCGCTTCACATTCACATAACAAAAAATGGTCCGTGAAAAATAAAATGGGCCATGAAACTGGTCCGTGAAATGCACCTCTTAGACTTGTTTTCTTTGATTCATTTGGACCCAAAACCTTTTGGTACACTCTCAGTACTTGAGTAAAACCTTCTTCAACCTCATAGGGGTATCATGACCCCTACGGATTAGTTAGAAAGCTTACAATGATGTCGACGTACAAAGTTATGGGGTTTAACCATTTCAAAAATTGCAAACCTTTTGCTTGGACTTAATAAAATCATAGCTTCGCATTCTAAGACAAAATTATACCTAATTGTTTTCTTTAACTGACTTTAAAGAAACAAGTAGACTTATGTTATTTTGGACCATACAATGAAAAACTCTAGACGATTTTGGATGTGCTTTGGTCTAGAAAAGCAGTAAGAGAATACTTAAACCTTTTGGATAAATTCAAACTCATTTCATCAAAATCAAAAGGATTTCCACCAATTTTTTCCGAACATGCCATGAATAAAACTTCTTTATACATATTTTTAGACACTCTTTTAAGCAAATAAATAATTTAGCCATAATATTAGAACGTGTAGGTATACCGCATTGCGAGAATCCTTAATACCGATGTGTCTAACACCTTCCTCGGGGGATCACTAAGACTCTTACCGAACTCTGGTACACTTTTAAAAGGTTTTCAAACTAACAAATCTTTAATAAAAAATGATTTTCTAATTTCCAAAATTAATTAGGTGGCGACTATGTTTCAAAATGAAAACATTGGAGCCAAGTTATGATAGTAGCTTATGTTCCCATGTAACAGTGAATTGTAACATGATATACCTATCATTTGGTTCGACTCAGAAATGCAGATGCGAAACCGCTAACTCTTAAGTCAGTTCCAGTAGTTAAGGAGTATTCAGATATGTTTTCAGATGAGCTCTCAGGTATTCCTCTGGAAAGAGATATTGACTTCACTATATATGTGCTTCTTGGCACCCAACCAATATATATCCCGTCTTAGAGAATGGCTTCTGATGAGTTGAAGGAATTGAAGGCGCAATTGAAAGATTTGCTGAAGAATGACTTTATCAGGCCAAATACTTCGTTGTGGGGTGCACTAGTGTCGTTTACATAAGAAAGATGGTTTATTGAGAACGTGCATTGATTACTGGTAATTGAATAGGGTTACTATCAAGAATAAGTACCCGTTTCCAAGGATTGATGACCTATTCGACCAGTTACAAGGTGCCAAGTGCTTTTAAAAGATTGATTATAGGTTGAGGTATCATTAGTTGAGAGTTAAGGAGAAGGATATTTTGAAGACGTTCTTCAGAACAAGGTATGGCCATCTTGAGTTCCTCGTGATGTCGTTCGGGCTTACTAATGCACCAGCAACTTTGATCGACTTAATGAATTGGGTCTTTAAGTCATTCTTGGATATATTTATGGTTGTGTTCATTGATGATATTCTAGTGTATTATCTGTCATGCCTCGAACATGGGCCTGGATATAACACGACACTCGGTGTCTTACTACATGTGACCGAGCGAACCATATTGACATGTTGAATCAACATAGGACATATATTAATGTGAAATTTAAGTTTAAAATATAAGAAGTTTGAATAAATCATGTAACTTCATAATAATACTGAAAATACTATTTTAAACATAAGTGCAAATATAGTCTGAAACATAGTTGTGTAACCCACAAGGCTAAACATAACTGAATACTGGACATGACACTGACTAGTCTATAAAACCTCTAACATGAGTCTGAAATACTGAACTGGTACTGGGATAAGGCACCAACATAACTGACTATCTAACATGACATAACTGCTTAAAGTAAAGACAATGCCCCAAAGTAAATAAGGCTCATCAAACAGCTGATACGATAAAGTCTTAACGAGTAGATTCATCATCCTGAAAATCTATATCTGCATCATGAAATACCGGCCCCGGGTAATAGGGAAATAAATACACTAGAATTGTACTTGTATGTAAAGACTGAATGAAACTGTAAGTGGGGTGCTCAGAAAATGCGCATCCCAAATCAATAGACATTAATTAATAAGAAATGTTGAATTAAAACTAAAAATTGAACTGAACATGAAACATAAGTGTAATCTGATATGAACCACCATGTAGGTACGTGGTTTCTGATCTCAGCCCGATCAGTTAAGTCATTGCATATTTTGCCGGGGTATGAGACATGAACATGACATGGATGGATCTAAAAAATAACCCAAAATGGGTAACATGAAGGAATCATCCTAACTGGGTAGAGCAATCCTTATCATACGTAGCATACATAGTTTTAGGTATTAAACCTTCTAGGTAATCTTTGCTACTCCAAAAAACATGAACATGAAAATGGTTGGCTTAAAAGCCCGTGACTTGTATAACATGATTGCATATATTTTATAACATGTATATTTATAATATAACTTGCAAGAGGCATTGAAATATGTCAAATCCATAAAATGGAATAATATTAGTTCATGACTAGTATCTGAGAACTCATGGAATGAAAATATGAGTTTGCATGGATTACGAATAGATTTATGATAATCATAATAATATACATGAATACAATTATCTGAAACATGATTGTGTTTAATATATATAACTAAATTGTATCTGAGGTTTATCATGAACTAAGACATAATACTACTCTGAGAAGAAATAGGGTTTCATAAATTAACATGGCGTGAGAAAGTATAATAATTTTTCCACACATGGATAGAAGCCCAACATACTTGTAATCACTCCAATATAATGAACTAAACTGCTTCTCTGATGTCTAGCTTTTGAGCTCTTGGGAGATTTACTTTGGAAATCATATATTTTAATTGAAGAATCGTGTTACTTATTATATGTTAGAAATACTTAAGAATAGTTAGAGAAATCTTACCTTGACATGAGAGGACGGGGAGAGGAGAAAACTGGCTTCTTAGGGCTTTAGAACGAAGTTGGAATGTGAAAAAGACATAAAATCATCTAAGGGTCGTATTTATTGGACTGGGTCTGGGACGGGCAAGCTCGTTGAGCAAGCTCCGTAGTGAGACATGGAATCGCTCTAGGCTTCACTCAGTAAGGCTCATAGTATCGCTCTAGGCCTCGCCAGGTGAGCTCCATTGTGAGCTCCCAGCTCGCTTTGGGGCTGGCTGAGCGAGCTTTAGTAAAATGGGATAACCTTTTGTATATAGATCCATTTGAGCTAGTTCTTATATGGATGGAAAGGTATTTTAAAGGGCTAAAACTTTCATGATTTTAGATTTTTTTAATTTCTTATAAATTATTCTGAATATTCTCTTAAGTGAAGCCTAGTGCAAATTCACTTGAAAACATAGTTTGTATAGTAGCTTCCGACTTTACTTTGCGAGAATGCCCTGAGAGAAGGCAGAATTAGACAAATAGCTGCACCAACTCTGTATCGGAAAAGCTGTTCGAGGACACCAACCTGTCGACTAAAGCACAGAAAAGTAGATCGGCAAATACGCTATTTCGACGTTGCTACTAGCGGCATTAGCTTCACTGCTTATTATCTGATAGCCCTTAAGAAAGCGAATTGTTGATTGTGTCATAAAGACCCTTATGTCCACGCCCCAATCGTCCCCCCGGAGGAATATGTGCATCTAAAAGATCTTTCATACTGTGTCCAATCCCGAAATTAGTTCTATACATATGACCAGCAACGAGAAAAATAAATGCAATAGCTCGCAGTCGTAATCTCTTAGCGAACTCCAACCGGTCTTAGAAATCAATTACTTATCAAGAGAGAGAGTAAGTTGACATTTAGGGCAAAGATTCTGGTAATAGATGGCCACCCGCTTGGCCGCGATGAAGATATCTTCACTGGGGATAGCAGCCCCAGTTGCCGATCAAGCTAATAAAGACTAAAAAAGACCAATTACTTGCTTATTCGCCAGCTTGGGTTTCGGTTGAACAAAAATGATCTTTCTAAAGTGTTGGCAGCAGATCGATCGGTTGCGGGACGGGCCGGGAGCAGCAGTAGGAGAAGCGATAAGCCCTTCAATCTACTCCTCAAAGCAGGAATGGAGGGCCGCTTTCAACATAATTCAAATAGATAGTTCTGCTCACATCAAGGGAAGCTCTTCATTAACTGAGAAGCTCATTGGCTCGCCTTTGACTCTAGCCTCTCATTTAACTCGCTACTTCGTCAACTTCTCAGTCCCTCGTGAGTGTGGCACGCACCTCTACATCTTTTCCTATCTATAATCAGGGGATTGTTGCTCATAACTACTAGTCTAGCCCGGCTAAAAAAAAAAGATTGAATGAGGTCATTAACATTGAATCATCATAAGGAAGTCAAGTAATCCGTGACTGACTAGCCGACACTTCTGCCTTTCCACGAGTCAAAAATATAACGATAGCTAAGAGAACTAGAGAGCAAGCCTATTTAGCGCCTTTCCAAAGGTAAGCGGTTAGGTTGACTTTGGAAAGGCTACTAAGGACCGGGTGAAGAATGAAAAACGTCTGCTAAAGCCCACGGGATAAGGTTTGCAGATCATCTTCTCGGACCAGGTATTGATCATCGCCTTGGTAAGATATTGCCTCACCAACTAGCTAATCAGACGCGAGCCCCTCCTCGGGCAGATTCCTCCTTTTGCTCCTCACCACGGGTATTAGCAAATGCTTCACCGTTGTTCCCTTCCCAAGGGCAGGTTCTTACGCGTTACTCACCCGTCCGCCACTGGAAACACGGTTAATCTTCTTATAACTTTTTTAGGTTACAAAACACTTCATGCACTCCCCATCTTAGTTCTATTAGATACTCATCTTACGAGTCAAACCTTATACTGAAGGTACGGGGTGTTACAATATCTCCCTCTTGAGATTATTCATCCTTGAATGATGGTCTTGGCTAGAAGTAGGACTAACTCTAGAATTGTATAAAACTTTCGACAAAGTTCTTTTGTAGATATGACTGTCCCAACATTTCTCAAACACCTGCCAATAACCAGAGCACAACGCAAGCCTCAAATGGACATGACTCATATGAATACTCAGCTGCATGAATACGTGAATACTAACTATCATGAATATCGGTCTGACATGAACACATGAATATTGGACTGAATGTATTAACTATACATAGGATTTTAAAAAGAAATTGTTGGCACGAATGACATGAGTAGTAGAACATGAGCATGAATATGACATGATTACATGGATGTGAGGAGCATGAAATGGAACATGAAATTTGTACTGACATAAAAACATGAATACTAGATGACATAGATACATGAGTGCTGAACTGACATGAGATCTAAATATGTGAAAATGTGGATATCATAACATGGCATTTGAATATTGAAAACATGAATGTTACAGCAGGAGATCTGAATACTAAGCAGAGGTGGGATCTGAATATTGATCGTAGGTGGGATTTGAACATTGAATTGACATGAAGTCTGAATACTTGAGGTAGTTACCTTAGATATTTTTTGCTTGTCTATTAATAAGTGCGGATATTTAGACTTCAGATCTTC
Source organism: Przewalskia tangutica (assembly GCA_029844215.1). Classification (NCBI taxonomy): domain Eukaryota; kingdom Viridiplantae; phylum Streptophyta; class Magnoliopsida; order Solanales; family Solanaceae; genus Przewalskia; species Przewalskia tangutica. The sequence goes on along the minus strand of CM056718.1, from coordinate 132,214,521 downwards.
TCCGTCCTTCCATGTAGCCTATTCCACATTTTGGTTCCTTTATAGCACTTTCACTGAAGCGACTTCCCTAGTCCTCAACTTACGAACTTAAAGATCAAGAATAGTCACTAAAATCTTTTCGCCAGACATGCTACCTTTAATCCCTTTGTTTTCTATAGGAGAAACTAGAGATGGATCTTTATGAATTTTATCAACATGATCACTTATAATAGTATGTCTACAACAACCAACCCTGGTGGTAACTCTAGCTCATAAGCCACTCGACCAACTCTTTACAAGATCCTGTATGGTCCAATATATCGAGGACTTAGTTTCCTCCCCTTTCTAAACTCATAACGCCCTTCATATGAGAAACTTTTAAGAACACGCAATCATAAACATGACTAAACTTACCTTTAAAATCTAGGTCACATGCTCCCAACATATCTTTGGGCGTCTGGATAGTGTGATTTTACTGACCATCCATCTGAGGATAAAAAATGATACTGAGATTTACCTTGGTACCTAGCATAAAATTGAACACCTTGATCTGAAATAATAGACATTGTAGTCCCATGCAATCTGATGATTACCTAAATATATAACTAGACGTAATCTCTGTGGAATCATATTTCGCTTGCTGCCAATTTGGACACTTAGCCATGATATCAGCTTTATTAATCTAATCATCATTCCACCAGTAAACCTTCTCAAGGATGAACATTTTTGTGAAGCTTGGGTAAGTATAATATCTGAAATTGTGTGCCTCTACCATAGTCCTCTCTTTACGTCTATCGGGACACAAAAGTTTCTTTGTACCTTAGAGTACCATCATCTCCCCATTTTTCAAAAGTCTTGGATTGATGCCTTCGAATCATTTCCTTTAGCTATAATAGATATGGATCATGAAACTATATTCCTTTTTTTGCTCAGCTACTAAGGAGGATTTAAGGCTATTCTTTACAATAACTCTACCATCTTCAGGGTCTAAAAGTTGAATTCCTAGATTTTCTAAACAATGAACTTCTCTCGCCATGATTCTCTTGTCTGCCTCAATATGAGCTAAACACCTCATACTTGATTTCTTTCTAATATACTTTTTGAAATACCCATAGTATTGATGCGCGCTAAGTCTTTAACCAACACCCTAAAGATTAGAGTCTCTTACAAGGGCACTACCCTTATGACACATAATTGGGCTTGATCTTATAGCTTTTCTGTGATCGCTCAATTGATAATAACGTATCTTAACACAAATCGATCAATGATCATCCTACTCACTTTGTGTTTCTGGTACATATGAGGTACATTCCTTATAAATACTATCTCATTATGCCCTCATTATTGAACCGAGGTTCTTTATATATCATGTTAACCTTTCAGATTTTTTAAATATTCAACTGGACTTACGAACGATGTACATATCAAGACCAAAGGTTAAGGTCTTAAACTTGCGTATCCTTCTCTCCTGTTAGGATCTGACCAACTCTTCTTATGTTACACCCCGTATTTACAGGACATGTTTTAAGAACGTACGTAAGAAACTCATAGGTGTCAAGATTTGAGACTTGTAAAATTTTGTGGGAATTATGAAATTGTCGGAAAACGTAATATCAGGATTTAATGGGAGGCGACACTTGTCACCCCCCCTTATAGATGCCTTGGACGAAATAGGCATGGCCAAAATGGTCATTGACCATAGTCTTAAGATGAAGTCTTCCTATTAATTAGCTTGAGTTTCTTGACCAAAGTCAAAGGTCCCACTAGTCTTGATATTTTAATTAAGACCTCATCCTAGCCACCCAATTGTGCACATCTTAACCCTCCATGTTGTTATATAGTCATCCTAAGTAGCAAGACAAGGCATTTACACTTAGAAAAATTTGAAGAACTCTTGTTCTTGCTTAAGCTAGCTCACGGGTTTGGGTACATCTAGGGAGAAAAAAATTTGTTTGTTGTCCAATAATTCCCCCACTTTAAACCAAGGTTCATGAGTGTTATGTAAGTATATCTCAATAGAAAAATCCCGGAAAAAGAGAGTTTTCGTATTAGTCGCAAAGTGAAAACCTAGTGGCTTTCTAGGTTTTGGATCAAGGTTTGAAGGAAAGTTGTTGGTGTGGTTCTAAGGGTCTCAAGGAGCGGATTGAGGTGTCTTGATGAGGCTCTAGGTTGCTAAGAGCAACTTCGGTTTTGAAGATTGGATTACAATTCGTTGAGGTATAATCTTGTTCTTTGAAAGTGTTACAAGATTATTTTTATCATATTGTTAGTTTTACATGTTGCTAGCATGAAGTGGTTAAGTTGAAGTTTATAAGTATTTTGGAGTGCTTGTAGCTAAATTCGAAATGTTATATAAGCCACTTGAAAATTGGATTACTAATTGTCGTTTATTAGAAATCGTCGATGTTACCTACTTAGAGATTATGGATTGTTATAATCAAATGCGACTTGATATCATGTTATGCTACCAATTTGGATTGAAATGGAAATTTGATAAGAATTGGTATGGTTGAACTCGGTGGCCGAATTTGGACTTTTAGTTTGTTATTCATTTGTATTGAACTACTTTCTAAATTGTGAGCCAATTGGGGTTGTTTAGTTATTCATTTGCATTGGAATACCTTCTATATTGTTGTGAGCCAATTGAGGCTGTTTGGTTATTGTATTCGCCTTGAAAAAGGTGGCAAAGTTAGTAAAAACAAAGGAGGTGTCGTCCGATTTTCCGTAGAATTTAGCGACTTAGCACCTAGAATATTCTACGATGAAGTAAGAGGTTAATGGACGTATGGTGACCATTATAGGTTGATGTACTAAGTATAGCGTATCCTACTTGAAGAATGGAATAGCTCAAGGTGGAAGTACTTTGGAGCTTTTTGCTACTTGTCGATAATCGTCGCGAGGTATGTGAACCTCTTCCTTCTTTTGACATGATTCTATGTATGGAATATACATGTAGTACTATTTCATGATTCCTTCTACTCTTAGAAGTTAAGAGGTATGTATGTCGATTTACTCACGAAAGGTTATGTCTAAGTTATCCCAAGTTCTTACCAAGTCTTATGGGGATGTTGGTAAGAGTCGTTAGGGTATTTGGAGCCAAGTTGACTTGGCTAATTTACTACACTAATAAGAATAAGTATCGAACAAGCCATCATAGCGTTAATAAAGGAAAATGTAATGACAATTAATTATGTTAAAACAAGTAGAATTATCCATCTGCATAGAAGCTAAGATAAGACAAAATTGTATTACATTTTCTAGATCATGGCTACTTGATTAAGATAGTTATAAATAAGTATAACTTATTCACAACGCACCAAGTATATGTTACTTAATTTATAAGAATTTACGTATGAAGTTTTAAGACTATGGACCTCAAATTGTTAAAAGGTTAAGGGACTTTATTTTTCAAGTTATGAGACTTGATTCTTAAAGGGAGAAATGAATTGATTTAAAAGTATAGAATACTTGATTTGGAAAGTATTGATTTCTTGCCATTCTAAGTTAAGAAACTGGTTTTCCTAAAAGTTAAGAGACTTGAAGTATTTTGAAAGCTATGTGATTTGAATTGAAGTATAAGTTTCTTGGTTATCAAATGAATGAATTCGTCTAAGAAATAAAGAGTTATAACGGCTTTATGGGAAGTTGGTTATAACAACTTTATGGAAGATTTAAAAGAATGAGTTTCTTCAGTATTGTAAGCAAAGTAATGATTTGAAATAAAGAAGGGCAAAATTGTTTTAAAGGTACCAATTGCTTAAGATTTTAAAGAAAGAAGTCACTTGATTTAGAAGCCTATAATTGTATTTCTAAAAAGTATTGTGACTTGTCGTGAAAAGTAGATATGACTTGATACTACGGTTATTAGTATCTTGGAAGTTTTATTTGAAAGAGAATCATTTTAAAGGAGTAGAGGCACGTAGTACGTTGGGTTAAATTCTGATTTTATAATGACATGTTAGTGCCTTAAGTAAACAAAACGAGAGTGTATATGAACAAGCTAAGAAGTTAGGGATTTCTTAACTTGCTTATATTATGTATGATAAGCGGTAGTGCTTATGTTATGTATGATGGCCATTGAGTTAGGGTAAGAGTATAAATGAGGGGCAAGCCCCAAGACGTTATACCACCTTCTCCAGGGTAAGAGTATAAGTGAGGGGTAAATCCCAAGACGCTGTACCACCTGCTTTATGTGTTATTTGACGACCTACGAGATAGGGTAAGAGTATAAATGAGGGCAAGCTCCAAGACGTTATACCACCTTCTCCGGGTAAGAGTATAAATGGCGGGCAAGCCCCAAGACGTTATACCCCGCTTACCACCTTCTCCGTGGTAAGAGTATAAATGGCGGGCAAGCCCCCGCACGTTATACCACCTGCTTTGATTGATTTTACGGGCGTGAGACCCATGGTTATGTTTTACACTTTTAGCCGCCGACGTGATTGGGGATTCCGCGCATGCTTTGATATCGCGTGATCGATCGCCCCCATTGGGTCGGTAAGATATGTCCCCACCGTAGTGGGCCGGACTATGTTATGAGAGATAAGTAAGTTAGATAGAAATGAACTTAATGACTTCTCCTAAGTAAGTACGTAAGATATGGCTATAACTCTTAATGGAATGGAAAAGATATTGATGTGAAATTAAGTTCATAAGTGGTAATGACACGGCAGATCCGTATGTATTTTTATACTTGTCCTTGTCATTCTTTTGTACGCTTATGATCCGCTTATCAGACGTTATTTCGCTCCATATTCGCACTGTTGTAATCGACTTCTTCGGGCCGCGTCATGTCCGCAGTTTAGGTATTACGCTATGGATCCGCGAGCTTAGGATCCCGGTTCAAGATTTCGAGATGGCTCCAATGTTCCGAGTTGTCATGGCTATGTATATTCAGTGGGTACGGCGGGCCTTGTCCCGCCACAATGGTTATGTTAACACTCTTAGAGGTCCGTAGTCACATATTGTGGGTCGCTTGTAAAAGAAAGCGAGGCAACCGCTTGGTTGTTTTTATATATGTATCGAAGGTAGCCCTATCGCTAACCTGTCAGACATTCCGATGTTTTATTTATAAGTTTCATGTATGTTCCGCTGATTTTCTCTGATGTTTACCTGTAAGGGTGCCCAGGTAGGGCACCAGTCGCGGTCCCGGGGTCGGGTCGTGACATCTTATCTTCTACATTTTCTTGCACTTTACATCATTGATGACTCATCTTTTGACTCACTTTTGAGAATCTTCCTTACTAGGGAAAACTAAATTACTTATATGGACTAAGAACTAATGTGTTCTTAACTGGCATATTCTGTCTTAATGACTTAACTTTTCTCTTACTATCAGTCTTAAGGAAAATCCCTTTTGGATAACTCTTAAAGACTATGCTTCTACTGTACTTTAAGTTTAACTTCAAATCTTTGGGATAACTCTTAAATCTAACCTCCCTTATCGTCCGACCCTATTCTACTATTGTATACTATCTTTTTTGAACTATAGACATGGATTAAACTTTGGGAAATTACGTCTCTCTTATATGAATGATTGAAATACTAACCCCAAACTTTGTATAATCTTTAAAATCATGTCAAACTATACACATCCGGTGTAATCGCTTAATCACATAACCTAAGAGGGAATTGTCACATCTTTTTTATCTCATAATACTATCTGTTTCTTGTGGTAGCTTAGTAATGTAGTACTTTCTAGTTCTGGTCTGAATAAACTTGAATAATTCGTATGTTCTTGGTTCCCATATCATACACAATATCTTATTACTCATATTATGGGTTGTACATCAAAATATACATCTTTCAAAAATTAAGACATTCTAGAATCATAAGTGATTTGCCCTTAGGCTCTATTATGTTCAAAATCACATTGATCAACTTATGCCCACTGTGACTAAATTCATAGTGTTCTACCCCGTGAGGTTTTACATTAGAACTATCATCATCATACTTGTGGAAATATCTGGGGTGTATCTGAGTATTGATGACCTGCTATAACGTACAAGTAGTTTTGACTTCCGCTTGTATTACCATCCTTAGTTGCATTACACCCGACTTGGGCTTGAGAATTACGGGGAGCTGCTGAATTTGTCGACTAAGCCATATTACCTCTGGTTCCCATGTCTCACTGATGGACATTCCCTTAGATAGTGACCCTGTTGGCCACACCCAAAACACGCATCTATGTCTGAATGATACACCCCTTTGTGTCTCTTATCACATTTGTTGCACATAGGATTATAAAAAACCTCTGTGTCCTACACTGACCTATGACTCAAAACCTAGTACTCTGAAACTCTATTTCTGGTTGAACTGACCTTTCTAATCATTTCGGGATCTGGGATTGGTGCACTGGCTGCAGATCAAGTGGGTCTTGATGACCGCCTGTCCAAAAATGGTTTGCCTCTACCTCTTTGAGATCTTCCATGGCTAACACCTCATGTAGACTTAGCTCTTTTGCTAATTTATATATCTTTCTCTTTTGCAATTTCTCATTCTTCTTCCTTAAGTACGTCGTTATTATTCGACCTTCACATCCATGATACAATACCCCTTCTCAGGTGACATGCACTTTATTCCACTTTCAATATCATCTCAAGTCCTATTCGTTATTATCAGACACTTCACTATTTTACCCCAATGGTAATCATCCTAACTTGGACATTGGATTTCTTGCTCGTTGCTTGCACATTCGATAGACACTAAGTTTCATGGCATGACTTAGAAAAGTTTCTGAAGGTATAACTCTAATTGCACGATCTAGAGTATGAAACAAGTGAGACAATCCTAAATGTGTTGGTAGTTAACCATTTAATGTGTGGCCGACACACACATATAAAGGAAATTGTACTGTACATGGTTTCATAGACTCTCTAAGGCACTTAAACCTAGGGTTCTTATATCAAGCTTTGTCATGCCCCAAACCTGGTCCTGGACGTAACACGACACTCAATGTCTTATTGCATGTGACCGAGTGAACCACATGGCTTGCTGAATCAACATGGAACATGAATTAATGATGAATTTAAGTTAAAACATGAAAAGTTTGAATAAATCATGTAACTTCATAATAATACTAAAAATATTGTTTTAAAACATAGTAGGAAATAGTCTAAAAACATAGTTATGTAGCCCACGAGGCTAAACATAACTGAGTATTGAACATGACATACTGACTAGTCTATGTAACATCTGACATGAGTCTAAAATACTGAACTAGTGCTGGAATAAGGCCCCACAAGTATAATGATGTTCCCATATGTAAATGGAAGTCTTACCTACCTGTAATCGCTCCAATATAATGAAGGAAAATGCTTCTCAAATGAAGAACACCAAAACCCTAATTTTTGAGCTCTTAAGAATAATTTTCCTTAGAAATCCTATGTTTTGATTGAAGAATAATGTTACTAATTATGAATTAATGTTAGAAACACTTAGGAATAGTTAGAGCGATCTTATCTTGACATGGGAGGATGAGGAGAGGAGAAAAATGAATTCTTAGGGATTTAGAACAAAGTTGGAATGTGAAAAAAACATATAAAATCATCTAAGGGTCGTTTTATTAGACTGGGTCTCGAAAGGGCAAGCTCGAAATAAGTGAGGATTCCTCACTAGCCTCTTCTGAAGAAGACAACCCACTAATATTCATGAATCAATCAAGAGAACCAGAGATCTCTGAAGTAGAAGATGAGCATGATGGGATGACAGATGAGCCACCTCCAGAAAGAAGACCAGAACCAGCAACAGCAAAATTAGTGGAATCAAATTTCATACCTTTACTCTGGATGACACCAAAGTTTCAAAATGACCTCAAAAGATCCAAGATTTCTTTACTTGGATGGTGACAAAAAATTTAGTAGAACGGGAAAATATTTGATCTTGTCAAAATTTACTTCACGGTTCTCCGAAATTCTCATAGACTAGTGGAATACACTTGGGATACAAGACAAAAATACTTTCCTCACATCCCAAGATTTTGCTTTCAATATCAGAATCCTGAAGTATTTTAAGGAGATACTGCCAAAGACAAGAAATAAGTAGGAGACATATTTATTTTTGCAATGGAAGTACAAGGGTTGGATGACGATGGAAATGACTCGGGCATATTTTACTAAACTAAATCCTTCGGGATGTTGAAGCCCAGTCCTATCCATAGGAAAACTATTGCGTTTGTGGCCTTGCTATCATACTTACTATTTTTTCGCCCTTTTAACCCTATATGGTATTAGAGTCAATCCATCTTTTCAGAGAGAGGAACGGTTTAATAAAATATGTCCGAGTCATTTCCATCCCCGTCCAAACCTTGTACATCCCTTGCAAAATAATGATGTCTCATACACTTTATAAAACTCTTTCATGTAAATATTAAGTAGATATCCTATTCGATGAAATAAAGTGTCTCCCACCGAAATACCCCTCATAAATCCATATTTCACTTTTGCCAAAAGACATATTACCTGTGGTCACAAATTCATTTCTTGGTCCACCAAAAACCTAAAGGAGTTAAAGAATATGATGTTGCCTCAAAACATGACCAGCACCATATTCTTACAACTCAAGAGGAACAATTTATCACTTTACAAATTCTAGAGGATTTTCCTAGATAGTAAAAAAAATCATGGTTTCACACATTATCCATCTTGGTGCTATTAGGATTGTGTTGACATATCATAGAAGAAAGGGTCAACCAGTCATTGCTTGCCTTTCTCTTATTGACACCGGATATTATGAGTGCCAACATGCAAATTTGGGTACCACAGAAGTTACTCTAAATGCTGGGATAGTCTTTGTCACTATATTTCAAAACTTCAACATGTCTCTGTATGATCCATATTTGACGGAGGCTTTAAAAATCCAAGGTGCTCCACAAGATAGAGATGTTATTCAAGCTACTATGCATCATCAAATAGCTTGGCGAGTTTAAAATCATGCTATAGGTCTCATGCTATAGGTCTTTCTCTTCCATGTGGAGAAAATATTCTGCTCTTAAATGTAGATGCCACCAAAGGAACTACAATATGCACCCAAATCCCAAGACAAATTTCTATGGAGGAACTTGTCAAAATTCTTTCTGATTCATGGGTCATAAATTATGACAAATTGAGATAACTTGTTGAACCTCTACAATCCTCTAAACCAACCTTTGTCAAAAAATATGACAAAACAGTGTCCATAAGTTTTGATCACTCTCACCTCAAAAAACATAACAAAACAACATTCTCCTTTCAGATGTACCAACCTACTTACAACTTCGCAAAAGAAGATGACCCCAAAACATTCTCTTGGCATCTCCCATGTATCATGAGTGAACATGACTGGATAAAGGTGTTCGATAAGGAATGTCGCGGCGTATGGTGGTTCAAATATCCTTTCACGGGACACTGCCCATGCAATATCGAGTGTGATTGTCTAGAATGTCTTGCAGATGAAATTGAATGGGATGAACACCATGTAAGAAATTGGAACAAAGATCATCCAAAAGAAAAAATAGTCAAACCAAAGAAAAAAAATGGAGAAATTTCGAGAGAGATTTTCAAAAAAAGTATGAAAATGGAGACTCATTGATTGGTTCACTTAGTCGTCCAGGAAAATATAAATTTCTTCTTTCATACAAACTCCAAAAGTGGCCAACACTACCTAGCCCAAACACATAGCACAAGCCCTAACCCACAAATGTACCAAAACGATAAGTCCCTCAAGCTCCAGTCATACCCTTGAATTCCCATTACAACAACCTTTTGCAAAGGATGCTACAAGTCATGCTAAAAAAACTCCAAAGAAAAATATTGTGCTTCCCACTGGAAAAAGCCACCAATAAGTGATATAAAAGCAATAATCAATTAGCAATATAAAAATGTCATATGTCAAAACAAAGTGTTAACCAATATTGGCAATTCCATTAAAAATATTGCTCACACACAAAACAAGATAATGAGCAGGGTGGAGATAATTGAGAAAAAAGTGGAACAAGAATTTTTTCAACATACTGGACTTATCAAAGCCCTAGAATTGAGACTGACAAATATGCGATATGAGATTTGTCCACCAGGCACCTCACTTTTCCACTTCTTTCAACACAACAAAAATGTTATCAAAGAACAAATACAACAACTAAACATGGTCACTTTGAACCACAAACTCAGAGTTACCCTTCAATCCCCATATTTCCCCCCATGTCATCACATATATACTTGCCACCTAAATTAGACCACTCTTTTACTACTTTCCCTTCTATTTCATATGATCTCATGTCCTTTACTCAAAAACAAAAGGATGAACCTGAGTTTGACACTGCCAAAATGATGTGGGAAAAGAAAGACTCAATGGCAGGTCAAACGTCGTCCAATCGAAAGAAAATATTTGGAGAAAGTTCAAAAGACCTCGACTCAGAAAACTTGATGATCTCAGATCAAGTAGTTCCAAACCTCTATGTGTCCCAACCAAAAAATGGCATAGAGGGAGATGATATCCTAGTATTCAGAACTCAAGATTCATATGATAGTGATCCTACGGAAGAAAGTCTTTAGACAAGTGAGGATCCCTCATTAGCCTCTTCTGAAGAAGACAACCCACCAATATTCATAAATCAATCAAGAGAACTAGAGATTTTTGAAGTAGATTATGATCATGAAGGGATGACAGATGAGTCAATTCCATAAAGAAGACCATAACCAGAAACAACAAAATTTGTTGGAACCGGATTCCATACCTTTACTCTGGATGACACCAAAATGTCAAAATGGTCTCAAAGGATCCAAGATTTCTTTACTTAGATGGTGACAAAAAATTTGGTAGAGCGGGAAAAGTATGTGATCTTGTCATAATTCACTTCACGGATCTTTAAAATTCTCATACTGGTGGAATTCACATGGGATACAAGTCAAAAATACTTTCCTCGCATCCCAAGATTTTTTATTTCAACATCAAAATCCTACATGAAGTGTTTTATGGAGATATTGGACAAAGACAAGAAAATTTGAGGAGATAATTTTTTCGAAATGAAGTGCATATTATTTGAACGAAATGTCATTGATCTCCATTTCAGAAATTACAATAATATATTTTGAGTTAGGCGTAGATATCAGTATAAAGCAATATTTGTTTCATCACTTCCAAAGATACTAGAAAGTCGAATCATGATGGTCATTGAAGAAAAGTTCCAGTCAACAACAATAACACAAGTCGGCTACATCATGCAAGCAATTTTTTTTAGCATTGGATGATATTTGCACCAAAAGGTCCATTTTGAAGCAGATCATACAAAATAATCCAACCCTTGATAAAGCGTGCAGGTAGATTTGATCTAGTCACTAAGTCAAGTTGTGTGTGCCATGCCCCTAGAAGATGAAGAGGATTCAAGCGGTTTAAATGGCTAAAGCCTTCAAGAGAAAGATCTAAGTTCAAAAGACATACAAAATATTTCAGAAAATGAAGCCCATGAGATTCCTGGAAAAATGGTAAATGTTTTATCTGTAACAAGGTTAGACATTATGCAAAAAACTATTCTCAATCTAGAAAGTCAATCAAGCTTCTTACTGAAATAGAAGTTTACACTGGTATCCATCTTAGTAAAGATGATGATCTTGAATTTGTTCTATCATTGGAAGACGAACCCACAGAGGAAACTATTTTTCTCCATGGATGTATACGAAGAATATGGAGATGACCACTACCAGATTTTAGAAGCAGAAGTAAAGGCTCAAGAGAAAATCAATAGCATCATGGTTATCCCTCAAGTCCAACTTAAATTTTATCTATCAAAATGGAATAAACCAATTCAAATTATTACTTTCTTAGACACTGAAGCAGCATGTTCACTAATGAACCCAGTCGTCCTTCCTGAGGATCAATGGATTCCACATTTCAAAGATTTCAACATTACATGGAATCCTGACCACCATAGTCATCACAAAGCATCCAATCACAATTGAATTTTTCTCAAAGTTGAAGTTTATAGCTAAGCTGATTGATTCAGTTGTCCTAGGAAAAGACCTCATTGTTGGATTTGATTTCTTTAGGCAACTTAAAGATCAACTCCAGATTAGAGCTTGTGGAATAACATTAAAAAACAATTCAAGTCATACTCAAAAGTTTCATGGTTATTCCAAATAACATATGACGAGCAGATCAAAGAGATCGAACAGCAACTGGTAGAGCATTCACATGCAGAATCGCACAAGGAGTTTATGAGAAAAAGCAAAAATCCTTTATGGCTAAATGAAGAGTTTTTTCATTAAGCTCTCTTTCAAAAAATGAAAACATTAATCCAACAAAGACATGTCGCTCAGGCATGAATCCAAAATATCTTCAGTTTGCAAAAAACGAATGTGAAGAACTCTTGGAGTTTGGAATAGTCGAGTCATCTGATTCGCAATGGCCATGTGAAGTATTCTATGTCAACAAATGGGTAGAACAAATAAGTGGTAAACTGATATTAGACATAAACTATCAACCTCTTAACATTTCTTCCAAAATGATAAATTTTCTATCCCAAATAAACTTACTCTTTTCTCACACTTAGCCAAAGCTAAATACTTTTCCAAGTTTGATCATAGATCCAGGTTTTAGCAATTAGGAATACACCCTGAAGAAACAACAAAAACATGTTTTTGCATACCGATCACTACTTCAATGGAAAGTCATATAATTTGGGTAAAAAATTGCACCCTCTCTGTTCTAAAAAGCCATGATAAAAAAAATTAACACATCCTTCACACATCACTAGTTTATATTAATGATATATATTACTATTTAGTGATACTGTGGAAGAGCACCTCAACTTGCTCCATCAGTTTCATGATCTAATAATAGAAAATGGAATCATGCTCTTAGCAAAAAATATGGTTCTTATTAAAAGAGAGATTGAATCATTTAAATTGATCACACATGCTCAGACAAAAACCATCAAAAGTGAGAATTAAATCAACTAAAATAGTCCACATATGCTTAAACAAAATCTCAAACCATCATGGTGAACACTTCTCTATCTAATCATGCTTATAGCTTGCAGTGATGGACACCAAACAATAATTTCAATCAATCAAGACATATTGTACCAATACATGGACATCTTAAACATAAATTATGTGAATTCAGAGACTCATACATGGTTAAAACTAAGCTCAAACTAAAATGATAACCATTTATTTAATTAATCACACAAAATCAGTCGCTAACAGTGATTCAAAAAAACTAATCCTTGATCTAATGAACACAAACAACATCTACTTTAACTAAACATGCTTAACAGTTAACCCAATAAGCTCAAAAATAATAATTAGTTCTAACCAAACATGATTGATATTCACATAAACGCACAATACAGGTTACATGCTCTAAATTAAACAGAAAAATTAAAAGGGGATGTGTTTACCTTCTCCGGCAGCGAACTGAGACGTCGTCTCGACTCGTCGAACTCACTTGAAGAGTCGTGTGTGTGTGCGATTGAAGAGAAATAAAAGCTTAGGTATTTGTGATTTTTCTGAACCAAAACTAAAAGTAAAATGGAATTTTTTGAGGTCGATTATAACAAAGGATATTTATTCTCTGATTGTCAATCCCTCGGAAGTAATAAAGATACAAGTTTTGGTTTTTGATTTTGAGAAAACAAAATTTGATTCAACACCAAATGTGAGTTCTGTTTTTGGCTTTTTAGAAGCTCCAATTTTTTTTTTTTGCGCTCCAGAAGGGACCCCCTAAACACAACATAAAGATGTTGTATTTATAGTTGGGATTTTAGAGTTAGAATTCGAAATTCGAATTCAAAGGAAAAGTGACCGTTGTTTTGTGATATCGAAAAAGGGAAGATGAAATGGGTCTCAAATTTCACCTTTTCAGAATGATTTTGACCAAAAGACTCGTTGGTACTGGAATCACGGCTTTACCCATCGAATTTTTGACGGTTCGTCATTCCCGCATGCGCAACTGCAGTCGATTCAACTTGGGGCGAGCTATCAAGCTCGCGGTTCTAAAAATGGAAAGGGACGGTGATGAAGGTGATGGTTTAGGTTTTAGGGGTTTGCAGGGTATGGGCGTGTCGTGATAGGTGAGGCGATTATCCAGCGGTCCGGCGGTTGTCGATGATGGTCTGACGATTTTTAGGGAGGTCGTCTGGTGGGTAAAAGGGTCTGGTTCTCTGATCGTTGGAAATGGGTCTGCGTTTTGGAACGATGGGGAGGGGTGTTTAAAGAAAGGGGATTGGGATGGGTCGCGGAATTGGTTTGGGCTTTACAGAAATTTGGGCTGATTTTAAAAGAAATGGGGAATGAATTAATCTAATTATGGACTAATATGTAATTAATCAATTTCTCTCAATTAATTAAAATATGCTTCCATAAATTACGGTACACTTGATTTAATATATTTATTTAGTCTAAGTAGACAATTATAATATTCATATAATAAAAAATAATTTGTTTGGTAATTGGTGAAAATATTAAGAGAAAATCAATCACCAATACCGATGTTGAGATATTAAAATTAATTTGCTTTAATTATAAAATTTAATATCCGATATTTTAAAAATACGCAATAATTAGTGAAAAATATTAAAACTTAGCATTTTTTGAGAATTTTCAAGACTGAGAAGTATAGTTTAATTAATAGAAGATAAAATGTGATCTGAACAAATAATCGGTAAAGTAGGGACAAAATTGGGTGTCAACAACTTGTCCTTCTTTGACTGAAGACGATGAAAGAGTTTTCGGACAAAGACGTTGACTCGTAGTCAATTTTGTCTTACTCATCAAAGATCGAGAATTGCAAAGGCAGAAAGAACTTTAAGAAGAGACGAAAGCCAAGCGGTACTGATTCAAAAATTTGTCCCCAGTGTCGAATTATGATGACACTGGGTTGTTGTGATGCTGGAAAATTAAGGCAGGGCGGATGCGGATTCAAAACTTTATCCCAGTGTCGAATTATGATGACACGGGGTTCTATGTTGCGAGATGCTGGAAGAGAGCGGATCAACGTTCGAGGTACAAATTGCTTCGGTTCGCCGTAAGAGATAGTTCCACGTTGTGCTCCTGCTTCTGTAAATTAAGGCTCCTGCAGGCCAAAACTTAAAAATATTAGTGCATAACTGTTAAGACAGAAAAATGATAAAGCATGAATATATGAGAAATACAATCATGTGAGTAGGAGTGTCGTCCTGTGTAGACGTAAAGTGTTGAAGGTGACGTAGTTGCAGATGAATGATTAAGATGTTGGTGACATCATTGTGTTGACACGTTGCAAGTTTAACTCATGCACAATAGATGCGACGTGAACGACGTCGGTGCTCAGGCGTTATTGTGCATATGACGCTGGTGCTCAGACGTTGACTTAGATGATACCGGTGCTCAGGCATTGATGCAGATGATGACGGTGTTCAGGCATTGATGCAAATGATGTCGGTGCTCAGACATTGATGCAGATGATGTCGGTGCTCAGACATTAATGCAGATGATGCCGGTGCTCAGACATTAATGCAGATGACGACGGTGATCAGGCGTTGACTTAAATAACGCCGGTGTTCAGGCGTGATTTAGATGATGCCGGTGCTCAGACATTGATGCAGATGATTCCGATGCTCAGGCATTGATGCAGATGACGTCGGTGCTCAGGCGTTGACTTAAATAACGCCGGTGCTCAGGCGTGATTTAGATGATGCCGGTGCTCAGGCATTGATGCAGATGATGTCGGTGCTCAGGAATTGATGCAGATGACGCTGGTGCTCAGGCGTTGACTTAAATAACGCCGGTGCTCAGGCGTGATTTAGATGATGCCGGTGCTCAGGCATTGATGCAGATGATGTCGGTGCTCAGGCATTGATGCAGATGATGCCGGTGCTCAGGCATTGATGCAGATGACGCCGGTGCTCAGGCGTAATAAGATGGCGTCGTTGAGTGGACGCGATATATGAACGTCGTTGAATAGACATAATAAAAGGAGCGTCGCTGATAGACATAATTGAGCTAACGTCATTGTGCAGCCATAATAAGAAGACATCGTTGATAGACGTAATAAGAGGACGTCATTATGTGGACGTAGTAAGATGAACGTCGTTGAACAGACGTAATAAAGGACGTCATTGATAGTCATAATAGGAATACGTCGTTCTGTGGACGTAATAAGATGAACGTCGTTGAATAGGCGTAATAAAGGACGTCATTGATAGCCGTAGTAGGAGGACGTCGTTGTGTGGACGTAATAAGATGATTTCGACCCGGTGGGCCAGACCACTATAATGAAATTACCTGCAGAATATAAACCGAATAAAAATAATTAGAGTCGTAAAGTGATTGAGAAATGAGGATGAGAGTGGCCCTGTGAGCCAAATGACGTCTTGATAGACGTTTACGATTGTGGTTTTGCGGGCTGAGCTGCTATGTGAAACTTCCTAAAAGATAGATGCAATAAATAGTGTCGGGATATATAGATATGCAAAAACAAATGAATGAAGATAAGAATGTGGCCCTGTGAGCCGAGCTGCTATGCGAAAATCCCCTTCAACGTTGCCAACTTTCCAGCCCCTGTTATCTATACTCAAAAGAAAATTTGTAAGCTGCTATGCGAAAATCCCCTTCAACGTTGCCAACGTTGCCAACTCTCACCCGTATATATCCTTTTACGTTTATGGGCAACTGTCTCCCAAGATAAAAAAACATCAAACAAATGAGCAAAGAAAACTCAAGTGTTTCTAAAGAAGAACCTTTGAGTGTGTGAAAGAATGTTTAGAGAGAAAGAAGATTTTCAGAAAATCTGATTGTGGGTGAGAGTTGTACTCCTACAATTGAGCCAAAGGCCTCAATATATAGTAGTGTAAGAATGCCTCTTCAAGTGCCCATGTAATGTCCATTTAAGTGTCATGTAATGGCCACTTAATTCACCAAGTAATGCAGCCAAATAATGGCTGATTTATGGAGGAAAAGCTGACATTTGAATGCTCCAAAACGTCTCCATAATCAGCCAAATTTTTGGACTTCCGTCGCACAGACACTGCCTTAGAAGAGCTGCGGCTCACGCTGCAGCCCTTGTGGTGGTGGTGTCGCGGTGTCGCCGTGACTTTTCCGACCCGTTTTAATCTTACACTTCTTCCTTCATTTACCAACGTGGAACACGCGTCATTTAACCAACGACCGTCCATCATTTCATGTCTCAAATGTTTACTCACGTATCAATATCTCTTTCACTAATGAAATTTATGATACTTGGCATTACGAGTGCGCGGGTGTGAAATGACGTTTCCGACGTGTGAGGCCTCAATTGTTTGAGTCATAAATAATGGGTTAAACTTAATTTCATATTAGTAAATTTCCAACAATCCCCTCTTGAAAAAGATTTTGGCGCACTCTCAAGGTGTCTTTCTAGCAATTTTTCGGCAGATCGATATTGCATCTGGATAGGTAGCCGTAGCTTTTTACCTTCCATAGTTGAATACCATCGGACTTGCTTACTGCGCTCTGAACATGATATCTTGAACCGTCAATGTTTAGTGTAATCCTAGACAATGGTACCAACACAACAATTTTTCTTACTCTGTTCTTCTTAATGTTTTGTCCGTTGTGGCCGTGGACATACTTGGATTCTTAAGTGCGTTCATTTGAGGCGGCATGTCCTCGCACATAAATAGGTGGTCTCCTACAAGGTATCATGCAATACCCCACTTCACAGGTGTTAGGCATCATTAAAAGTTTCCCCAAACCTAACCTCAACCGGTGAAGAACATTAAAGGTTTTGGAAACTTAACATCTACCCACCATACATGTAGAAATTTAAGGTCTAACGCGTGAACGACTTTGGATTCATATTTCTTTACAGAAATCATCATCCGAAGTGCTATTGTTTCCACCGAAGCGCTCAACTGAACCTTTAGGATTTAATTTTCCCATTGAACCTAATTTCTGGGATCTCCAGTCAGTAAGGTTGGGTATCCACCATATCAGTCCTTATCGTTTGGGTTTTACGCCAATTCCCCTAGACCGACAAAACTTTTGATCTTCGGGTAGCCCTTTAGTTAAAGGGTCCGCTAAATCCTTTGATTAGTAATCAAGGAAGTGTCACTCGTGATGATCAACTGTCATACGGTCTTATGTCTCTGACAGATATGTCTAGACGCCATCATCCGTGCCCTCACAGTGTACCACTGATGAAGTCACGGGTTTCTCCCAATAAGGGACATCCTCTAAGAGGTCGTGAAGTTACTCAACTTCTTTTCATGCTTTGTTTAAAGCAATAAACTTTGATTCCATCACGAATCGGCTGATGCAAATTTGCTTAGAGGATTTTCAAAGACACACCATACACAACCATGTGTGGCTTTGGTGTTCTCCAAATCTGATGTCCAGTTTGTATCACTCTGTTCTCCCACAACCGCTGGACATCCAAAATACCATTGTAACACCCCATTTTAACCGGAGTCGAAAACGGGATACTACGTATGGTTGATTCCTAAATTTGATTTTAAGGAGTCGATACCTAATTATTATAGTGAATTAAGACACTAAAATGTAGCACAAAATATTACGAATGATCTCCATTTTTAAAGGTCTGTGAAACTATGTGAAATTATAGGTAAGGGTTCTTTATTGTCCTAAAGGGAAGGGGTCAGGCATCCTATAGGATCCGCTAACTTGCGGTTGTCCGGTCAAACATAGGCTTAATATTATTGTGCTAACATGCAATCTACAATTCTAAAGGTGTTCTAATTATTAAACCAACCAAGAGATATTTAAACTAGGCATGCAAATATTTAAAATAGATATATATTTAACAAGATAGTAATGAAAGGAAATAATCATATAAAGATGGAGTGAAGAGAATTTAGCGGTATTTCGCTTTTATTTTATTTTTATGCTAAGGCTTTAACTTTGGGGTGCGCCTCCGGGTACCTGCAAAGACACTTAGTAAAAGAGTTAGTAAAATGAATAAATACGAGTAAAACCTTCGGATCCGTAAAAAAACAATAGGAGTTTTAATTACGGAAGGCTCAGATCTATATTTTTTTGTAAAGGGACATCCCAAACAAGTCATGGTTGTGAACTAGTGACTCGTCAGTCAATCTAGTCACCCCCCAAGCATGTTGGTATACGGTACATATGTGAAAGATCCATAAGTGTCATCATCGCCCTTTTTCCGAAGGAAAGCAAACTGAGGGACAACCTTTCCGGAAGGATCATGTAGTATCATCATGTTCAAATCAGTATTATACCGAAATCGAAGGGATGTGGCCTCAATTTCAATTTCATTGGCCTAAGTGTAGTATCAAGTTCTAATCAGCCAATTTGGATCAAGTGTAACAATCTATTCTTTTAAAATAAGACAGTAGTCGAACTGCATTTTTTCAAAGAAAATGTGAGAAGCTGACTGCTTTTGTCCTTGGGACTGAATCAAAATATCAGCAAAAAAAATGATTTCAGCAAGGCATTAGTAGCAGCTCGTAGAGGAGTCCCGAACAGAGTAATGGAAACTTAAAGACAGTATCATGTTATTATAAAGGAGCGTCATCCCATTTATAATGAGACAGTAGTCATGGCTTCACGGTATAGAGAGGAGATAACATTAAAGCTTCTTGGAGACAATAGCTATAAGGGCCAGCATCAAAGGGCACCAACTATTCTTTTCAAGACTGCATTTACATCAGAAAATAAACAGCACAGTTCCACAATGATTTATCTTGGAGCGTGGCTGATATCGGGCCCAAACTACAACAACTTTCAAATCTGGTAATGTTTTCCATCAAGTGCAACACGTCACCCCAAAACAAACATCTCAGAGTTGTAACAGCCAAGAAATGCGAATAACAAGCTGGACATATGTTTCTTACATTCAAGTGGAGCAAGTTGTTCCCCAACAAGAAAGCAAGAGTCGATAAATAGCCAAGGCGTAAAGCGGCAAGAAATACGACAAATCAGTATAATATATGTTCACTTGAGACTGCAGCAATAGGAAATAGCACAGGAAAGGCACAACCCGTGGAAGTAAAGTCGACAGAATAAGAAAGTTTCTTGAGCACAACAATGGTTTAAACCGCAAGCATGTCGGCCATTGCCTTCCTTCTAGTTCATCAACAGAGTAGCACAATTTCAAGTTCACCAGCAGCTCAAGGACACTCGACATTTCCCCAAAGTCATGCAAATAAAGAAGGAGGAAAAGAATGAGTATCAAGAATTACCCATCTTTAACAAACTAACAATTTAGAAGAAACTTACTATCATTGGAGTAGTTATCATAGAGCAAAGGCATAAAGGAGAGATAAGATTAAAGACTAATAAAACCACCTCTAATTTGAAAGATAATAAAACAAGGGGGGGCTACCACCATCCATTACAGAGGATATCTCAAGCGTACATGTCATTTAGAGTCAAGGCACACATGTAGGGTTCATACAGACAAAACAAAGCAGATGATGGCTCTTAGAATGATACTGAAGACATGTTTAGGGGTAATGATACAAACTTACTCAATTATCCATATAGAAAGACAGGTATACAGTCATGTTTTAGTACAAAAATATAGGAAACTGTATGGCAATATAGCTTAGGGAACATAAATGATGATGCATATGCATGTATGGTGGTATTTGTGACCTAGAGAGAGATTTCATGCTTATGAAAGAGAAAATAAGACAATGGTAAAAGAATTATGAATGCAAGAATCACATATGAGTAGGACAAAATCATACTAAGGTATTCAGATGCTCATCTTAACCTTACTTAAATTAGATGTCAATAAGTGATGAGCCATAACAATACAAAAATGAACACAGTAAGCATTTGAACCACATAGTTCTTAAACATTTCTGATTGGTCAAACACACTAAGCTTAACATATTAATCACTTCAAAATCATTTAAATAGATCACACATGCTCAGACAAAAACCATCAAAAGTGAGAATTAAATCAACTAAAATAGTCCACATAACCTTAAACAGAATCTCAAAACATCATGGTGAACACTTCTCTATCTAATCATGCTTATAGCTTGCAGTGATGGACACCAAACAATAATTTCAATCAATCAAGACATATTGTACCAATCCATGAACATCTTAAACATAAATTATGTGAATTCAGAGACTCATACATGGTTAAAACTAAGCTCAAACTAAAATGATAACCATTTATTTAATTAATCACACAAAATCAGTCGCTAACAGTGATTCAAACAAACTAATCCTTGATCTAATGAACACAAACAACATCTACTTTAACTAAACATGCTTAACAATTAACCCAATAAGCTCAAAAATAATAATTAGTTCTAACCAAACATGATTGATATTCACATAAACGCACAATACAAGTTACATGCTCTAAATTAAACAGAAAAATTAAAAGGGGATGTGTTTACCTTCTCCGACAGCGAACCGAGACGTCGTCTCGACTCGTCGAACTCGCTCGAAGAGTCGTGTGTGTGTGCGATTGAAGAGAAATAAAAGCTTAGGTGTCACGACCCGACCCCGGGCCCGCGACTGGTGCCCTACCTGGGCACCCCTGTCAGGTATACATCAGAGAATAGCAGCGGAACATACACAACATACAAAAAAAAACTTAGACAGTAACCAACAACAGGCTAGCCGATAAGGCCACCTTCCGTAAAATATACTCAATCCAGAAATAGAACAGTACATTTTTCTTTTCTTTACACCCAATCCACAATGTGACTCTGCACTTCTAAGAATAACAACTCAAGTGACAGGCCCCGCCATACCTGAATGTACAAAACCGACAATACCAGTGGATAAGCCTCGAAATGAAGGAGCTTCTCAACAATGAACAGTGATCCTAAGAGCGAGGATCAAGAACCTGCACTTTACTCGCAGATGAACGCAACCCCGGCGAGGTCAAGACAACATGTACCAAATATGTGAAATCGAAAGATCAGAATGAAATCATAAGTCTAAAATAAAACTGGAGACATGTATGATTACTCAATTAACAGTACACTGTGCCTTACTAACAATGAGAGTAAATAAGTGAATACTTACAATATCTACAGTAGGAGGCTCACGATCAAAGCAGGACCACCCGCCCGCAGTATCATTAAGCAATCCTATTCCTGGGACTATTTCACCCGCATAGATCGCGTGGACCCGCATGAGGTATTCCTCGTGATAGTCAGACTACCGCACGGGACTATTTCACCCGCATAAGCCCATAAGGACTCGCATGAGGTATTCCTCGATCATGGGTAGCAAATCCACTAAACGGTGGTATAACGTCTTGGGGGTTTACCCCTCATTTATACTCTTACCCTGAAGCAGGTGGTATAACGTCTTGGGGGTTTACCCCTCATTTATACTCTTACCCTAGCTCAACCGGCCATCATACATAACATAAGCCCTACCGGCTTATCATACAATAAATAAGCAAGTTAAGAAATCCCCCTAACTTCTTATTAGCCTTATTCATATACATTCTCATTTTAGTTTACTTAAGGCACTAACATGTCATTATAAAATCCGGGAATTTAACCCAAAGTACTACGTACTTCTATTCTTTTAAAAAATGACTCTTTTCATATATAACTTCCAAGATACTAATAACCGTAGTATAAAGTCATAACTACTTTTCAAGACAAGTCACGATACCTTTTAGAAATACATTTAGGCTTCTAAATCAAGTGACTTTCTTTTAAAACCTTAGGCAATTGATGCCTTAAATCAAATTGCCTTTCAATAAATCAAGCCATTTATCTTTCCATAAAGCCAATATAACCAACTCCCCATAAAGTCGTTATATTCACTTTATGCATTAGTCAAGTACAATTTCCTATCCAAGGGACTTATACGTTTAAAACGAAACAAGTATCGCATACTTTAAAACTCTTCAAGTCCTCGACATACTTAAATTACTTCGAGTAAACCACTCTTTAAACTTTCCATAAAAACAAGTATCAAAATACTTTCAACATACTTAAAGTCGCTTAACTTTGAAAACCAAGATATCCTTAACATTTAAACAAGAGAGTTAATTCCTAACTCAATCAACTCGACATTCCTAAAATAAGCCAAGGATGTCAAATGGACTAGATCGTCAAAATCTCAGACGTCTACCGTACTATATACGTGAAACTAGTCATGCTCAAAAGATAGGAAAAGTTCCACATACCTCTTGGTCAAACCACTTGTCAAGTACAAATTCCGCCGTAGTATGTCAACCTATAATATTCACAATCGTCCATTAAGGCCTTACTTCAAACGTAGAATATTATAAGTGTTAAGTCTTTAAATTCTACGGAAAATCGGAAAGACCTCCTTTGTTTTTACTAACTTTGCCACCTTTTCCAAGGTCGAAATACAATAACCAAACAGCCCCAATTGGCTCACAACAATATAGAAGGTAATCCAATGCAAATGAATAACCAAACAAATTTCAATTGGCTCACAATAATATAGAAGGTAATCCAATGCAAATGAATAACCAAACAGCCCCAATTGGCTCACAATAATATAGAAGGTAATCCAATGCAAATGAATAACCAAACAGCCCCAATTGGCTCACAATAATATATAAGGTAATCCAATGCAAATGAATAACCAAACAAATTCAATTGGCTCACAATAATATAACAATACCAATTCTTATTCAATTTCCATTTCAATCCAAATTGGTAGCATAATAAGATATCAAGCCGCAATTGATTCTAGCTACTACATTCTCCAAGTAGGTAACATGCGACAATTCAATTTATCGATCAAATTGGATTTCAATTTCAAATGGCTAAATATGACATTTTCGGATTTTTAGCTTCCAATTCCATAACACTTAACAAACTTCATAACACATATCACATGACCACTTATAACTTATCATAACATGAAATCTTCAATTACAAAAGTAAAACGAAGATTATACCTCAATTAGCCCAAATATGCTCCAAGAGTACAAGTCGATCCCTAGCACCTTTAGCTCCTCCTTCCGACATTCCAATCCACTCCAAGCCACCCTTAGAAGCTTATGAAAAACTCATCTTCAAGTTTCAACTTCAAAGTTGAATAACCCTTTAGGTTTTCTCCTTGAGACTAATACGAAAACACCATTTTTCCGGGATCTTTCTATTGAGAAACACTTATAATACCCTTAGGTACCTTGGTTTAAAGTGGGGGAATTATTGGACAAAAATTGGAAATTTTTCCTTCTTGAAAAACCCCTTAGCCGTGAGCTCCCCTAAAGAGCAAGAACAAGTTCTTGAAAAAAATAATTCTAAGTGTGGAGAATGACAAGGTCTTGCACCTACTAGTGTACATATATAACACAAGAAAGGGTATAGATTAGAACACTTGGGTGGTTTGGATGAGATTTACTAAATATCAAGCTTTTGTGGGGTCATTGACTTGGTCAAAGTTGTCAAGCTCTAAGCTTTGCAAGACTTCATCATAAATTATGGTCAATTGACCATTCCACCCTTGCACATTTCGTCCATGTCCATAAAGGGGGGTGACACGTGTCGCCCTCCCGTTCGTCGCAATATTTCGTTTTTCGACAATTCCATAATTCCGATAAATTTTTACTCGTCTCAAACCTTAACATTTGAGTTCTTACGTACGTTCTTAGAAACATATCCTGAAATATTTCCGGGGTGTAACATTAGGTATTTGTGATTTTTCTGAACCAAAACTAAAACTAAAATGGAATTTTTTGAGGTCGATTATAACAGAGGATATTTATTCTCTGATTGTCAATCCCTCGGAAGTAATAAAGATGCAAGTTTTGGTTTTTGATTTTGAGAAAACAAAATTTGATTCAACACCAAATGTGAGTTCTGTTTTTGGCTTTTTAGAAGCTCCAAATTTTTTATTTTTGCGCTCCAGAAGGGACCCCCTAAACACAACATAAAGATGTTGTATTTATAGTTGGGATTTTAGAGTTAGAATTCGAAATTCGAATTCAAAGGGAAAGTGACCGTTGTTTTGTGATATCGAAAAAGGGAAGATGAAATGGGTCTCAAATTTCACCTTTTCAGAATGATTTTGACCAAAAGACTCGTTGGGACTGGAATCACGGCTTTACCTATCGAATTTTTGACGGTTCGTCCTGCATGCTGCAATCTGCAGGTCAATTCAACTTGGGGCGAGCTATCGAAGCTCTGCGGTTCTAAAAATGGAAAGGGACGGGTGATGAAGGTGATGGTTTAGGTTTTAGGGGGTTTGCAGGGTATGGGCGTGTCAGGTGATAGGTGAGGCGATTATCTGGTGGTCTGAAGGGGTTGTCGACGATGGTCTGACGATTTTTAGGGAGGTCGTCTGGTGGGTAATGAGGTCTGGTTCTCTGATCGTTGGAAATGGGTCTGCGTTTTGGAACGATGGGGAGAGGTGTTTAAAGAAAGGGGATTGGGCTGGGTCGCGGAATTGGTTTGGGCTTTACAGAAATTTGGGCTGATTTTAAAAGAAATGGGGAATGAATTAATCTAATTATGGACTAATATGTAATTAATCCATTTCTCTCAATTAATTAAAATATGCTTCCATAAATTACGGTACACTTGATTTAATATATGTATTTAGTCTAAGTAGACAATTATAATATTCATATAATAAAAAATAATTTGTTTGGTAATTGGTGAAAATATTAAGAGAAAATCAATCACCAATACCGATGTTGAGATATTAAAATTAATTTGCTTTAATTATAAAATTTAATATCTGATATTTTAAAAATACGCGATAATTAGTGAAAAATATTAAAACTTAGCATTTTTGGAGAATTTTCAAGACTGAGAAGTATAGTTTAATTAATAGAAGATAAAAGGTGATCTGAACAAATAATCGGTAAAGTAGGGACAAAATTGGGTGTCAACAACTTGTCCCTCTTTAACTGAAGACGATGAAAGATTTTTCGGACAAAGACGTTGACTCGTAGTCAATTTTGTCTTACTCATCAAAGATCGAGAAGTGCAAAGGCAGAAAGAACTTTAAGAAGAGACGAAAGCCAAGCGGTACTGATTCAAAATTCGTCTCAGTGCTGAATTATGATGACACTGGGTTGTTGTGCTGATAGAAAATTAAAGAAGGTTGACGCTGAATTTAAAATTTGTCTCAGTGTCGAATTATGATGACAATGGTTGCTATGATGTTAGAAAATTAAGGACTGGGTGGATGCAGATTTAAAATTTTATCCCAATGTCGAATTATGATGACACTGGTAGTTGTGATGCTAGAAAATTAAACCGAGGATAACGCGGATTTAAAATTTATCCCAGTGTCGAATTATGATGATATTGGGTTTTGTTATGCTAGAAAATTAGGGATAAGGCGGATGCGGATTCAAAAAAAATTTGTCCCAGTGTCGAATTATGATGACACTGGGGCCATTGGTGTTGCAGAATGTTGGAGGAGAGCGGATCGACGTTCCCTCTTTGTATGGAGAGGATGAAAGAGTCTTCAGATAAAGACGTTGGCTTGTAGCCAATTTTGTCCCGACTAGAATAAAGATATGGAATGCATGGGTAAACGGAATTTTCAAGAAGAAGTAGAGATCTTTTATGCCGGAAAATTAAAAGCAAAGTTGACGTAAATTCAAAAATTTGTCCCCAGTGTCGAATTATGATGACACTGGGTTGTTGTGATGCTGGAAAATTAAGGCAGGGCGGATGCGGATTCAAAACTTTATTCCAGTATCGAATTATGATGACACGGGGTTCTATGTTGCGAGATGCTGGAAGAGAGCGGATCAACGTTCGAGGTACAAATTGTTTCGGTTCGTCGTAAGAGATAGTTCCACGTTGTGCTCCTGCTCCTGTAAATTAAGGCTCCTGCAGGCCAAAACTTAAAAATATTAGTGCATAACTGTTAAGACAGAAAAATGATAAAGCATGAATATATGAGAAATACAATCATGTGAGTAGGAGTGTCGTCCTGTGTAGACGTAAAGTGTTGAAGGTGACGTAGTTGCAGATGAATGATTAAGATGTTGGTGACATCATTGTGTTGACACGTTACAGGTTTAACTCATGCACGATAGATGCGACGTGAGCGACGCCGGTGCTCAGGCGTTATTGTGCATATGACGCTGGTGCTCAGGCGTTGACTTAGATGATACCGGTGCTCAGGCATTGATGCAGATGATGACGGTGCTCAGACATTGATGCAAATGATGTCGGTGCTCAGACATTAATGCAGATGATGTCGGTGCTCAGACATAAATGCAGATGATGTCGGTTCTCAGGCATAGATGCAGATGACGCCGGTGCTCAGGCGTTGACTTAAATAACGCCGGTGTTCAGGCGTGATTTAGATGATGCCAGTGCTCAGACATTGATGCAGATGATGTCGGTGCTCAGGCATTGATGCAGATGACGCCGGTGCTCAGGCGTTGACTTAAATAACGCTGGTGCTCAGGTGTGATTTAGATGATGTCGGTGCTCAGGCATTGATGCAGATGATGTCGGTGCTCAGGAATTGATGCAGATGACGCCGGTGCTCAGGCGTTGACTTAAATAATGCCGGTGCTCAGGCATTGATGCAGATGATGTCGGTGCTCAGGCATTGATGTAGATGACGCCGGTGCTCAGGCGTAATAAGATGGCGTCGTTGAGTGGACGCGATATATGAACGTCGTTGAATAGACGTAATAAAAGGAGTGTCGCTGATAGACATAATTGAGCTAATGTCGTTGTGCAGCCATAATAAGAAGACGTCGTTGATAGACGTAATAAGAAGACGTCATTATGTGGACGTAGTAAGATGAACGTCGTTGAACAGACGTAATAAAGGACATCATTGATAGTCATAATAGGAAGACGTCGTTGTGTGGAAGTAATAAGATGAACGTCGTTGAATAGGCGTAATAAAGGACGTCATTGATAGCCGTAATAGGAGGAAGTCGTTGTGTGGACGTAATAAGATGATTTTGACCCGGTGGGCCAGACCACTATAATGAAATTACCTGCAGAATATAAACCGAATAAAAATAATTAGAGTCGTAAAGTGATTGAGAAATGAGGATGAGAGTGGCCCTGTGAGCCAAATGACGTCTTGATAGACGTTTGCGATTGTGGTTTTGCGGGCTGAGCTGCTATGTGAAACTTCCTAAAAGATAGATGCAGTAAATAGTGTCGGGATATATAGATATGCAAAAACAAATGAATGAAGATAAGAATGTGGCCCTGTGAGCTGAGCTGCTATGCGAAAATCCCCTTCAACGTTGCCAACTTTCCAGCCCCTGTTATCTATACTCAAAAGAAAATTTGTGAGATTTGAAAGGGGCTGCTGATTTGTGCGGACTTTGTAGCTTTAACTCTGACCACTCGCATGCCCGATCTGTTCGAACTTGTAATCGTTGTCTGGCTTTCAGTATTTGGCCACGAGAGCGTAGTCAATAATATGTTATTCGGTACTGACTGCCTCTTCTTGCAGTGAAGCTTTTTGAAAGCAGCCCCAGTTTTGGCATAAGCGGATGTCGAATAGACGAGACCGAATTTGATATGGAATACCGAACTATCCTATCGCAGAGATTGGATGAAGTGTGCTTTGTAACCGGTAGAGTAAGGGCAAAAGATTTTAGAAAGAGTTGGACTGAGTCTGATGTGGCCACCTACGTATCTCGCCATAGAGATAAAGTAGATACATAGTCTAGGAGTATAGCCCTGTTGAAGTTAGGTTTGTCGATTAGACTTCGAAATATGGGACCAAAGCCGACATGGCCGCCCATGTATCCTGCCGAGAGAATCAGGTCACGCGTAGGTCGCCGGTGATGGAGAATAAGGAGATTCTTAATAGATGGAAAATTATGATTTTTCTAAAAGGTGGGACCGAGGCCGAAATGACCGCCTACGTATCCCGCCATGGGAATCAGGTCACACGTAGTTCCAAAGTGTGACAAAATTTTGAGAAAATCGTTGTTTGAGATATGGGCTTTCCGCGTATCGCGCTGATAACGCAAGGAATAACACAGCCCCAGAAAACCAAGCTAGTATAGCTCGTAATCAATGCTAAGCGAATGCACAAAGTTGAAGTAGTAAAATACTGTAGTAAAGTGCACATAGCTGAAAGCAACAAACATTACAATAACAAGCAGACTATATAGATATCAAATATGCGTCATAGCATGTTTGGGACCTCTTTTAATGCCAGAGGTGGGCGTAAACGCCAAATATGCGAGATTATGATAAATAGATCCAAGTCGTTAAACTGTAATGTTTTGTTGGAAATGGCGACCAAATGACGGTGCACTTTTTCCAATTCGGCATGTCATGTTTAGGCTTGGATTTTTCTATCATTGTCACGCTACATGTAGTATGCTGGTTGGTCGTTGGGTTGCGAAACCCGTCGACAAGTTTTGGCGTTTTTTCCTAATAGTGGAGACGATACCAAGGATCGACCCACCAAGGGTGTATGCATGCATGACTTAAAATAAAGAGGGCGGTATAGCTCTATCTTAAATTTTCTAAAATTTGGCTTACTAGACACAATGTTTCCCGAGCGGACTACTCGAGTGAGAAGGCTACGCGTCCACCGTGTAGTGTGTGATAGTGTCAATTTTCCAGAATGGAGGAAATATGAGCGGAATGACAATTTAAGGAAAGCAGTAAAAGAATGTAGCAATTAAAGTAGTTAATTACAAAATAAAAGGAAACAATATAAAACATTTACAACAAATATAAAAGCAAAATAAAGCACAATATTTAATTAACATGGGTTTGCTATGATCAAGAACCTGATATCCCCAGTGGAGTCGTCATGCTGTAACACCCCATTTTAACCGGAGTCGAAAACGGGATACTACGTATGGTTGATTCCTAAATTTGATTTTAAGGAGTCGCCACCTAATTATTATAGTGAATTAGGACACTAAAATGTAGCATAAAATACTACGAATGATCTCCATTTTAAAGGTCTGTGAAACTATGTGAAATTCTAGGTAAGAGTTCTTTATTATCCTAAAGGGAAGGGGTCAGGCATCCTATAGGATCCGCTAACTTGCGGTTGTCCGGTCAAACTTAGGCTTAATATTATTGTGCTAACATGCAATCTACAATTCTAAAGGTGTTGTAATTATTAAACCAACCAAGAGATATTTAAACTAGGCATGCAAATATTTAAAATAGATATATATTTAACAAGATAGTAATGAAAGCAAATAATCATATCAAGATGGAGTGAAGAGAATTTAGCGGTATTTCGCTTTTATTTTATTTTTATGCGAATGCTTTAACTTTGGGGTGCGCCTCCGGGTACCTGCAAAGACACTTAATAGAAAAGTTAGTAACTAATAAATTATCAAATAAACACAACATAGTGTATATATATATATATATATTTATATATGCATGTAGAAGATATTTTTATATAGTGTGGGCTCAGCTAGTGTTATACCAAGGATACTAAGACATTAGAAGCCAATATCGCTTCGGCTGCGGTCGACTCACCTCCCGGTGAACGATACTATGCATTCTCGTCTAATCTTTTCACTTTCCTCCTTGCCCACATATTCCGTCTCGCTTACCATGGAGGCCTCCAGATCGACAGATAAATCCTTCTTTGGCCAGTGTAGTATCAAGTTCAAAATCAGTAAAATATCAAGTGTAGTATCTTGTTCAAAATCAATTAATAAAGTAATAAAAGGGGCAAATTGTCAAAAGTTCAACACGGACAACGAAAAAAATAGTATAGCACTAACCAAACAGTGGACAAAATGGCCCTTGAAACAATGGAAAAACATCCAACACGAAACAGTAGTGTAGCCAATAATGTCATCGGAAAACAGAAATCCGCCGGAGTTTACAACTCCGGCCAAAATACCAGTATCGTGCCAAATCGAACAGCAAGCCGAAACAAACCGATGAATCCCTCAAAAATATCAGGCGAACGAATTGCCGGAGTTTTCAAAACTCCGGCCAAATACAAAATCATACTAAATCGGTACAATACCCAAAACAGCCAGCAACATTACCGGAATAAGGCAGAACGAAGGTCGCCGGGAGCAGTGGAAGCAATGACAATAACATAGCAAATAAAAATGGTCCAGAAACCAGTAGGAACAACAGCAAGTTCGCCTAAAAATTTAGAACATCGCCGGAGTTTTCAAAACTCCGGCCAAATACAAAATCATACTAAATCGATACAATACCCAAAGCAGCCAGCAACATCACCGGAATAAGGCAAAACGAATGTCGCCGGAGTTTTCAAACTCCGACAGGATATCAAAATCGAAAGTCAGTCCAACAAAAAGGAAACCAGTAACCACCAGTCAAACGAACGCACTGAAAATAGTAACAGGGGTAAAGATAACAAACCATCGCCGGAAATGGTGAAGGAAAAAGGGCGTTCAAACTCCGGCAAGTTTCAACAACACAAAAAGATAGCAGGCAGCGGTGGCGTCACTTCAACGGTATAACACCGGAGCGACGCCGTCTGCGTTTCGCCGGTTCGAGATTAAAGGGAGCAGCTGGTGGGGTCAATGGGCTCACTGGTGGTTAGCTGGTGTGCCCGCCGGTCATCACCTCCGGCGGACAATGTGTGGAAGCGATGGTGGTTTCGCCGGTGGTGGGCGACGGCGGTGTGAAGGTCGACGGGGAGACTGGAGGTGACGGGGACAATGGGAGAGGGGAGGGCCCCTTTCAAAATGGAAAAGGGCTGGTCCCTTTTTTTTAAGGTGCTGATTTGAAAATAACAGGGAGGTTGAGCGGCTGCTGATGTTGTTCACGGTCCCCTTCCCCTTTTTTTTTGTGGGTAGTGTTTATTATATAGGGGTAGGATTAGAGTTTAGTTTTTAGGTTTGGTTTTGGGGGGAAAATAAATGGGTGTTTGAATGGTGGACTGGACTGGTTTGATAAAATGCAAAACGGGTTAAAAGAAAAATTATTTAAAAAGATGCAAGATTATTAAAATGCAAATGTCGATGCAATAATAACTATAAAATACAATATTTAACAAATGTTTAATGTCTAATTAAAATTAAAGCGGGATGTCAATTAATTATTTAAAGAGATGCAAATATTATTAAAATAAACGACGGTGTAGTAATAATAGAAACATAATATTAACAAAGACATAATGATTAATTTAAAATAAAAAGATAAAAATGCAAAAAATGATGATTAAAATGTGGTGTCCTAAAACACATAAAATTGCAATAAATATATGAAAAACGGGTCAAAATTGACTGTCAACAACCATAATTCGTAGATAAGCGAATATTTCAGATATCTTCATATCCAACTTTACGCCTTCTATCGATTATTTTCAGTGAACCTTAGTTCAACTGATCTACTTTGAGAGCCGATACCAGGTCATTTATAGTGTGTAAAATACATTGAACTACCTGTGACCTACGCATATCGCTCATGTTATATGGGTGCACCATGATTCCAATCACTTCCCATAATTCATATCCATTGGTGCCTTTCAACGAGACTGTCAAACACATCACAAATGACTTTAGATCTAGACCAGTCCCTTAGATGTCTTAGAAATTCTAATTCCTAAGATGTTATCTGTAATACCCATATCATTCATATCGAAACATCGTTTCAACATATTCTTAGTTTCTAGGTTCAACCCAGGACTTCTCCCTGTGATCAACATGTCATCTACGAGTCAGAATTACCTTTCATGTAGACACACTTGTCATACTCATTAATGGAGAAACCCTTCGATAGCTGAGTACTATCAAAGTTTTCGCACTATTGCTTCGGGGTTTTGATTTAGTCCGCACAGAGATTTGACAAGTCGACAGACTTTTCTCTCTTCCCTGGAACCACATACCCCTAGGGTTGTTCCGTATTACTTTCTTCTTCCACTTTCGGACTTTTGGTTTTCCAACTGTTGACTTTCTAGCTTCAGAGTCAATGTTTCTGTAGTCATATTCATTGTTTCTGTTTTATCTGAAACTTCCAGGACCAAAATGTAAATATTTCATGGACAAAAATAGAAGTTCAGGAAGAAGCCCAACAATCCACAAAACCAACTCTCCGGTTAGGAAGGTTGTCTTAACATACATGTCACGCAATACTGTGGTGGCCCTGGAGGTTAATATATTCACATAGGAACACATGTCCAAGTATCCGAGGATTTATACTTGTCAGTAAATCCATCTACGTTTTACTCATTTGAGTATCCAATTTTACAATCCAAAGGTTCTTTTCCCGGAGGAAGATCAACCATCACATAGGTATGGTTATATCTGACAGAATCTATTTCTCTTTATGTAGCTTCTTTCCACAGCAGTGCTTCTGGAGTTGACAATTCTTTTTTAATTATCCATGGTTCATTTTTAACCATACAAGCTAGAAGGCCTGGACCAAGTCTTGGTCCCCTCTTTTGCTCTGGTTTGGTTCAACATCTAGAATCCCTGAGTTCTGTAGATCTGGAAACATCAAGTTCCGGATAGTCAATAACTTCCGAGTCCTGTAGATCTGGAACATCTAGCTCCGGACAGGCAGTCACTTGCGGGTTCTTGTTAACCTCGAGCAATTACGTTTTTTTCCTTCTTAAGGAAAGTTATCTTCAAAGAATTCAGCATTCTTTGATACCAAGATGCGATACGCACTACTTTTATTTGCAGATCCAATGAATATGCAATATACAGTCTTAGGTTCAACCTAACCTATTTCGGTATTCCAACCTCTACTAATCCACCCCACATCACAACATTTGTATGTGAGATCATCTTCATGTCTCACATGGAGGGTTATCTTTATCCTTATGCGGAGTTCTGTTGAGAATCGCATTAGCGGTAAGGATCGTCTTGCCCTACATATCTTGGGCGTATGGCTCTACGCTTGTCTAATCATCGTTAGACTGAGGGGAGTAAGGAACAATCGTTCGATGAACGATGCTTCACATTCTCCCCATCTATCCCTACGAATTCCTCAATCCGTAGGTTTTTCAACTTCTGTTTTGTAATGCTTATCCCCTTCAACAGCTTCATCTTTGCTTTTCAACAAACAAAGGATGAAATACGTTGTACCATCGTCAATGAAGGTCATAAAGTACTTGTATCCCCCCTCTATTTTGTACAAGCTTTAAATCACTCATGTATGTGAGACTAAGTTATAAAGGAGTAGTGCTTTTTTCGCTATTCCTCTGACGGAATGGAAATGTGATTTTGCCTCTTTGCCTACTTTGCATTTATTTTGAGGGTTTATGTCGACAGACGACAACAATCTAAACTTAGTTAGCTTTTGAATGACTCTCATTTTAACGTGACTTAATCTATGATGGCATAGATGCACAAATTACAAATATATCATTCTCTTGGCTATAGACATACTGTACCATTCTTAGTTATTACAGATATGTTGGACTAGACTCAAGCCATTTTGACCAACAGTGTCTCTTAAACCTAGTTTTGGACATGTTTCACATCTTTAGAGTGATCCTATTCCCTTAAGTCCTTTTAAGTATAACTTCTCCTTTAGAGGTGGCGTTGCTACACATGAGCAACCTCTTGCCCGTGGTTAGGGCGTAAACGGATCATGTGTGATCTAGGTACTCTGGCCCACTCCAGTTTCCATGGCAGACTGGGTGTCCATTTCTTTTATGCCTTTTTTTTGCCTTCACATTGTTTAAGATCTGAAAACTTTGGCCCACTCCAGTCTCCCGAAGGCTTTGTATGACTGAGTGTCCAATACCATCCTATCAAAAGAATGATCTTCTGTCGGAAACGGTGATAGGTTTGTCTCTAGCCCTCTTCCCTTGTGACTGGTGCCTAGGAAAATTCCTGGGCTTACTTAGGATTATTCATAAATCCAATTTTATTACAATCTAAGTCTGTATATTTTAAACCGTTGTTTATAACAGTCCCATTTTTAAATGGGAAAGTGAATGATTCAATTTCTGATTTTTAGGGTGTGAGGAATATATGGAAACCATTTTCATATTTATAGCCTTACTTTATTCATTTTAATCAGACATCTTTTAATCTCATTTCTGAAAAGGAAGAATAGTTAACTCATACCTTTTGGATTCTGGCCCACGTCAGTCCCTTTGTTGGATTGCGTGTCCAAATTCTCCTTACCATAATTGAGAAAAATATTCTGTTGCAATATTGAACCACATCTTCAGCCTTCTCCTCTTGTCCCAGTTGACATCCTCCACCTCTCGTGGGCGCTTGTTTCCACTACTCTCAGGAGCGGTGACAATAACTCTTCCATGATCCTTAGCCTCGCTAGCATGACTATCAACAATATCTTGAAGCTCATCATCAGATTCAGAGATCCCACCTTTGATGGAGACAAATTTGTAACTGTCATCAAAGAGAGAGCCAAAAATAGGACCAGATCTGAAAGCTTTGTTGTTGACAGATACATTGTTAGAACTATTAATAGAAATGTCAACATAACTGGTTTCAGCAAGAAACCCACATCCAGATTTGGGATCATATCGGTTGACAAACATCTTTCTAGCTAAAGTGTAACACCCAATTTTAACCGGAGTAAAAAACGGGATACTACGTATGGTTGATTCCTAAATTTGATTTTAAGGAGTCGTCACCTAATTATTATAGTGAATTAGGACACTAAAATGTAGCATAAAATACTACGAATGATCTCCATTTTTAAAGGTCTGTGAAACTATGTGAAATTCTAGGTAAGGGTTCTTTATTATCCTAAAGGGAAGGGGTCAGTCATCCTATAGGATCTGCTAACTTGCGGTTGTCTGGTCAAACTTAGGCTTAATATTATTGTGCTAACATGCAATCTACAATTCTAAAGGTGTTCTAATTATTAAACCAACCAAGAGATATTTAAACTAGGCATGCAAATATTTAAAATAAATATATATTTAACAAGATAGTAATGAAAGCAAATAATCATATAAAGATGGAGTGAAGAGAATTTAGCGGTATTTCGCTTTTATTTTATTTTTATGCGAATGCTTTAACTTTGGGGTGCGCCTCCGGGTACCTGCAAAGACACTTAATAGAAGAGTTAGTAACTAATAAATTATCAAATAAACACAACGTAGTGTGTGTATATATATATATATATATATATATATATATATATATATGCATGTAGAAGATATATTTTTATATAGTGTGGGCTCAGCTAGTGTTATACCAAGGATACTAAGACATGAGAAACCAATATCGTTTCGGCTGCGGTCGACTCACCTCCCGGTGAACGATACTATGCATTCTCGTCTAATCTTTTCACTTTCCTCGTTGCCCACATATTCCGTCCCGCTTACCATGAAGGCCTCCAGATCGACAGATAAATCCTTTTTTGGCCAGTGTAGTATCAAGTTCAAAATCAGTAAAATACCAAGTGTAGTATCTAGTTCAAAATCAATTTAATAAAGTAATAAAAGGGGCAAATTGTCCAAAGTTCAACACGGACAACGAAAAAATAGTATAGCACTAACCAAACAGTGGACAAAATGGCCCTTGAAACAATGGAAAAACATCAAACACGAAACAGTAGTGCAACCAATAATGTCATCGGAAAACAGAACTTCGCCGGAGTTTAAAACTCCGGCCAAAATACCAGTATCGTGCCAAATCGAACAGCAAGCCGAAACAAACCGATGAATCCCTCAAAAATATCAAGCGACAAATCGCCGGAGTTTTCAAAACTCCGGCCAAATACAAAATCATACTAAATCGGTACAATACCCAAAACAGCCAGCAACATTACCGTAATAAGGCAGAACGAAGGTCGCCGGGAGAAGTGGAAGCAATGACAATAACATAGCAAACAAAAATGGTCCAGAAACCAGTGGGAACAACAGCAAGTTCGCCTGAAAATTTAGAACATCGCCGGAGTTTTCAAAACTCCGACCAAATACAAAATCATACTAAATCGGTACAATACCCAGCGACCCGGCAACATCAGGAATAAGGCAAAGCGAAGGTCGGAGTTTTCAAACTCGGCGAGATATCAAAATCGAAAGTCGTCCAACAAAAGAAGCGGTAACCACGGTCAAGCGAACGCGCGAAAATAATGCGAGGTAAAGATAACAAACCATCACCGGAGATGGTGAAGGAAAATGGGGCTTTCAAACTCCGGCAAGTTTCAACAACACAAAAAGATAGCAGGCAGCGACGGCGTCACTTCAACGGTATAACACCGGAGCGACGCCGTCTGCGTTTCGCCGGTTCGAGATTAAAGGGAGCAGCTGGTGGGGTCGATGGGCTCACTGGTAGTTCGCTGGTGTGCCCGCCGGTCATCAACTCTGGCGGACAGTGCGTGGAAGCGATGGTGGTTTCGCCGATGGTGGGCGAAGGCGGTGTGGAGGTCGACGGGGAGACTGGCGGCGACGGGGACAATGGGAGAGGGGAGGGCCCCTTTCAAAATGGAAAAGGGCTGGTCCCTTTTTTTAAGGTGTTAATTTGAAAATAACAGGGAGGTTGAGCGGCTGCTGATGTTGTTCACGGTCCCCCTCCCTTTTTTTTTGTGGGTAGTGTTTATTATATAGGGGTAGGATTAGGGTTTAGTTTTTAGGTTTGGTTTTGGGGGGAAAATAAATGGGTGTTTGAAATTTAAAAATGGACGGTTGAGCTTATGGAATGGTGGACTGGACTGATCCGGATTGTGCCTCGGACTGGACTGGTTTGATAAAATGCAAAACGGGTTAAAAGAAAAATTATTTAAAAAGATGCAAGATTATTAAAATGTAAATGTCGATGCAATAATAACAATAAAATACAATATTTAACAAATGTTTAATGTCTAATTAAAATTAAAGCGGGATGTCAATTGATTATTTAAAGAGATGCAAATATTATTAAAATAAACGATGGTGTAGTAATAATAGAAACATAATATTAACAAAGACATAATGATTAATTTAAAATAAAAAGATAAAAATGCAAAAAATGATGATTAAAACGTGGTGTCCTAAAACACATAAAATTGCAATAAATATATGAAAAACATGTCAAAATTGACTGTCAACAGCATGCCCCTCTTTGTACGGAGATGGTGGAAGAGTCTTCGGACAAAGATGTTGACGTGTAGTCAATTTTGTCATGTTTTATGAACTAGAACTCCAAAGTGGGGCTGATGCAGACTCAAAATTGTCCCAGTGTCGAATTATGATGACACTGGGTCGTTGTGATGCGAAAATAAAAAGAAAAGCTGACGTAGATTTAAAAATGTCCCAGTGTCGAATTATGAGGACACTGGGTTGCTGTGATGCTAAAATTATGGTCGGACGAATACCAATTCAAAAATATGTCCCAGTGTCGAATTATGATGACACTGGGTTGTTGTGATGCTGGAAAATTAAGGCAGAGCGGATGCGGATTCAAAGTTTTGTCCTAGTGTCGAATTATGATGACATTGGGTTCTGTGTTGAGGGATGCTGGAGGAGAGAGGATCAACGTTCGAGGTACAAATTGTTTCAGTTCGTCGAGATAGTTCCACGTTGTGCTCCTGCTCCTGTAAATTAAGGCTCCTGCAAGCTAAAGCTTAAAAAGATTAGTGCATAACTGTTAAGACAGAAAAATGATAAAGCATGAATATATGAGAAATACGATCATGTGAGTAGGAGTGTCGTCCTGTGTAGACGTAAAGTTCTGTAACACCTCATTTTAACCGGAGTCGAAAACGGGATACTACGTATGGTTGATTCTTAAATTTGATTTTAAGGAGTCGCCACCTAATTATTATAGTGAATTAGGACACTAAAATGTAGCATAAAATACTATGAATGATCTCCATTTTTAAAGGTCTGTGAAACTATGTAAAATTCTAGGTAAGAGTTCTTTATTATCCTAAAGGGAAGGGGTCAAGCATCCTATAGGATCTGCTAACTTGCGGTTGTCTGGTCAAACTTAGGCTTAATATTATTGTGCTAACATGCAATCTACAATTCTAAAGGTGTTCTAATTATTAAACCAACCAAGAGATATTTCAACTAGGCATGCAAATATTTAAAATAGATATATATTTAACAAGATAGTAATGAAAGCAAATAATCATATAAAGATGGAGTGAAGAGAATTTAGCGGTATTTCACTTTTATTTTATTTTTATGCGAATGATTTAACTTTGGGGTGCGCCTCCGGGTACCTGCAAAGACACTTAGTAAAAGAGTTAGTAAAATGAATAAATACGAGTAAAACCTTCGGATCCGTAAAAAAAACAATAGGAGTTTTAATTACGGAAGGCTCAGATCTATATTTTTTTGTAAAGGGACATCCCAAACAAGTCATGGCTGCGAACTAGTGACTCGTCAGTCAATCTAGTCACCCCCCAAGCATGTTGGTATACAGTACATATGTGAAAGATCCATAAGTGTCATCATCGCCCTTTTTCCGAAGGAAAGCAAACCGAGGGACAACCTTTCCGGAAGGATCATGTAGTATCATCATGTTCAAATAAGTATTATACCGAAACCGAAGGGACGTGACCTTAATTTCAATTTCATTGGCCTAAGTGTAGTATCAAGTTCTAATCAGCCAATTTGGATCAAGTGTAACAATCTGTTCTTTTAAAATAAGGCGATGAGTCGAATCGCATTTTTCAAAGAAAATGTGAAACTGGCCGCTTTTGTCCTTGGGTGAATCAAAATATCGACAAAAAATGATTTCACAAGGCATCGATGGCGGCTCGTAGAGAGTCGACAGTAATGAAAACTTAAAGGCATCAGCATGTTCTTATAAAGGAGCAACATCCAATTTATAATGAGACAGTAGCCATGGCTTCACGGTATAGCAAGAAGATAACATTAAAGCTTCTTGGAGACAATAGCTATAAGGGCCAGCATCAAAGGGCACCAACTATTCTTTTCAAGACTGCATTTACAACAGAAAATAAACAGCACAGTTCCACAATGATTCAGCTTGGAGCGTGGCTGATATCGGGCCCAAACTACAACAACTTTTATCAAATCTGGTAATGTTTTCCATCAAGTGCAACATGTCACCCCAAAACAAGCATCTCAGAGTTGTAATGATTCAACAAAATCGATAACAAGCTGGACACATGTTTCTTTCATTCAAGTGTAGCAAGTTGTTCCCCAAGAAAGCGATGGCGATAAATAGCCAAAGCGTAAGCGGCTCGGCAAATACGACAAATCGGTATAATATATGTTCACTGAGGCAACAATAGAAAATAGCACAGGACAGGCACAACCAGTGAAAGTAAAGTCGACATTATAAGAAATTTTTTTGAGCACGACAATGGTTTAAACCGCAAGCATGTCGGCCATTGCCTTCCTTCTAGTTCATCAACAGAGTAGCACAATCTCAAGGACACTCGACATTTCCCCAAAGTTATGCAAAGAAAGAAGGAGGAAAAGAATGAGTATCAAGAATTACCCATCTTTAACAAACTAACAACTTAGAAGAAACTTACTATCATTGGGGTAGTTATCATAGAGCAAAGGCATAAGGGAGAGATAAGATTAAAGACTAATAAAACCACCTCTAATTTGAAAGATAATAAAACAAAGGGGGGCTACCACCATCCATTCTGAAGGATATCTCAGCGTCTGGTCATTTAGAGTCAAGGCACACATGTAGGGTTCATACAGCACAACACAAGCGGATGATGGCTCTTAGAATGATCACGAAGACATGTTTAGGGGTAATGATACAAACTTACTCAATTATCCATATAGAAAGACAGTATATCTGATCATGTTTTAGTACAAAAATATAGGAAACTGTATGGCAATATAGCTTAGGGAACATAAATGATGATGTATATGCAGGTATGGTGGTATTTGTGACCTAGAGAGAGATTTCATGCTTATGAAAGAGAAAATAAGACAATGGTAAAAGAATTATGAATGCAAGAATCACATATGAGTAGGACAAAATCATACTAAGGTATTCAGATGCCCATCTTAACCTTACTTAAATTAGATTTCAATAAGTGATGAGCCATAACAATACAAAAATGAACACAGTAAGCATTTGAACCACATAGTTCTTAAACAGCCCCAGATTGGTTGAAACACACTAAGCTTAACATATTAATCACTTTAAAATCATTTAAATAGATCACACATGCTCAGACAAAAACCATCAAAAGTGAGAATTAAATCAACTAAAATAGTCCACATATGCTTAAACAGAATCTCAAACCATCATGGTGAACACTTCTCTATCTAATCATGCTTATAGCTTGCAGTGATGGACACCAAACAATAATTTCAATCAATCAAGACATATTGTACCAATCCATGAACATCTTAAACATAAATTATGTGAATTCAGAGACTCATACATGGTTAAAACTAAGCTCAAACTAAAATGATAACCATTTATTTAATTAATCACACAAAATCAGTCGCTAACAGTGATTCAAACAAACTAATCCTTGATCTAATGAACACAAACAACATCTACTTTAACTAAACATGCCTAACAATTAACCCAATAAGCTCAAAAATAATAATTAGTTCTAACCAAACATGATTGATATTCACATAAACGCACAATACAGGTTACATGCTCTAAATTAAACAGAAAAAATTAAAAGGGAATTTGTTTACCTTCTCCGGGCAGCGAATCGAGACGTCGTCTCGACTCGTCGAACTCGCTCGAAGAGTCGTGTGTGTGCGCGATTGAAGAGAAATAAAGCTTAGGTATTTGTGATTTTTCTGAAACAAAACTAAAAGTAAAATGGAATTTTTTGAGGTCGATTATAACAGAGGATATTTATTCTCTGATTGTCAATCCCTCGGAAGTAATAAAAATGCAAGTTTTGGTTTTTGATTTTGAGAAAACATAATTCGATTCAACACCAAATGTGAGTTCTGTTCTTGGCTTTTTAGAAGCTCCAAATGTTTTATTTTGGAGCTCCAGAAGGGACCCCCTAAACACAACACAAAGATTTTGTATTTATAGTTGGGATTTTAGAGTTAGAATTCGAAATTCGAATTCAAAGGGAAAGTGACCGTTGTTTTGTGATATCGAAAAAGGGAAGATGAAATGGGTCTCAGATTTCACCTTTTCAGAATGATTTTGACAAAAAGACTCGTTGGGACTGGAATCACGGCTTTACCCATCGATTTTTTGACGGTTCGTCCTGCATGCTGCAATCTGCAGGTCGATTCAACTTGGGGCGAGCTATCGAAGCTCTGCGGTTCTGAAAAGGGAAAGGGACGGGTGATGAAGGTGATGGTTTAGGTTTTAGGGGGTTTGCAGGGTATGAGCGTGTCAGGTGATAGGTGAGGCGATTATCTGGTGGTCTGAAGGGGTTGTCGACGATGGTCTGACAATTTTTAGGGAGGTCGTCTGGTGGGTAAAGGGGTCTGGTTCTCTGATCGTTGGAAATGGGTCTGCGTTTTGGAATGATGGGGAGGGGTGTTTGAAGAAAGGGGATTGGGCTCTGTCCAATTGTAACAAGATCTTTGATCTTGATAACCTGAAACAAAGAGACACTAAATTTCTACTTGTTACAACTGTGATGAGTCGAGTGTTAGCACTCTGTCCTTAAGACATTATTGCCCCGTATATATCCTTTTACGTTTATGGACAACTGTCTTCCAAGATAAAACAACATCAAACAAATGAGCAAAGGAAACTTAAGTGTTTCTAAAGAAGAACCTTTGAGTGTGTGAAAGAATGTTTAGAGAGAGAAGATTTTCAGAAAACCTGATTGTGGGTGAGAGTTGTACTCCTCCAATTGAGCCAAAGGCCTCAACATATAGTAGTGTAAGAATGTCTCTTCAAGCTCCCATGTAATGGTCATTTAAGTGTCACGTAATGGTCACTTAATTCACCAAGTAATGCAGCCAAATAATGGTTGATTTATGGAGGAAAATTGACATTTGGATGCTCCAAAACGTCCCCATAATCAGCCAAACTTTTGGACTTCCGTCGCACATACACTGCCTGGGAAGCGTCACGGCTCAGCCTCGGAGGCGCCGCGGCTCCAGTGGCCAAAGGACCAATTAGCGTCGCGGCTCACGCCACAGCCCTTGTGGTGGTGGTGCTGCGGTGCCCCGTCTCAGCGGTGATGCCGCGGCCTTTTCCGACCCGTTGGATCTTACACTTCGTACTCTTCTTCCTTCATTTACCAACATGGAACACGCGTCATTTAACTAATGACCGTCCATCATTTCATGTCTCAAATGTTT
This sequence comes from Przewalskia tangutica, assembly GCA_029844215.1. NCBI lineage: Eukaryota > Viridiplantae > Streptophyta > Magnoliopsida > Solanales > Solanaceae > Przewalskia > Przewalskia tangutica. The sequence goes on along the minus strand of CM056718.1, from coordinate 132,171,577 downwards.
ACTCACGTACCAATATCTCTTTCACTAATGAAATTTACGATACTTGACATTACGAGTGCACGTGTGTGGAAACGACGTGTCCGACGTGAGAGGCCTCAATTGTTCGAGTCATAAATAATGAGTTAAACTTAATTCTACATTAGTAAATTTCCAACAGAACCTTTGGGCATACACTTACTACATTAAAGGTAAGATCATATGAGATGTGAATCTTAAAAGTGCTTCTTGGATGATTCAGAAGTTTTCAATGCTAAGGCCTATTTTCATAAAGCAGAATACACATTGAATGAGGTTCAATAAATGGAGAAGTTTTCTATCAAGAAGATATATAAGAGACTGCAGTGCCAATTCCAGAAAGTTAAATATAGGAAGTTGATACTAAATAGCAAAGGTGCTCCGAAATTGAAATTCATCCTTGGGTTGGCAGCTCATAACAGGTTGGCTACTAGAGATAGAATTTTAAAATGGGGTATTGATACTACCCTTTTGTGTCCACTGTGTAGCTTGGTGAATGAAACTATACAACATCTCTTTTTTGAATGTGAAGTCTCAAACAACATATGGCAACCTCTCTTGAACTAGCAGAGGATATACAGGCAGAGCATGAACTGGCAAGAATAGGTACAATGGCCAGAAATATTTTGTAAAGGGATGAGTAAAGGAGCAGGTGTGTACAAGATCACTCTAGCTGCAATAGTGTATTACATTTGGGAGGAAAGGAATTGAAGAATTTTTAACAGCAGACAAGGACAGAGATTGCACTGATTACGAGGATTATACAAAAGGTTTATGTCAGGGCCTAGTTAGATCCTAAACTACCACGTTATGTTAGCAATTTTTTTTTTTATATTCAGCTTCCTCGCTTACGACCAGACTATTTTTGGAAATAGTAATATCGGTCCTTCAACACTACTATCAGTAAATCGCGGGATGTGCCTAAATGACCAGAGTTTGAGAATAGAGCAACTGATATCACCTACAAGGTCCTATCCCATCAGGATTCGAACCCACGCTGCAGACCTTCAACTGAATTTTAAGTTCACCTCCTTTGTCTATGCTCCGGGGACTAGCAAGTTTAATACCTATCCAGTCTGATGAGATTTTAGAATCATGGTAGATAATAGTGACCATTATGTTTAGAGGACGATAGAAGTAGAACTAGTTCTAGGGCTGCATGTCCAGATTAGATGAAATATCAAATCATATGAAAAAGAGACTGTTTTCAAATGACGTTCCAAATAAATACACTAGTTTGCAAATAGACGATTTATTTCTCATGTTAGACAATGTAGACCAAAATATCCATAAGAAGGTGATAGACATTAATATTCATTAAATAGGTGAAAAATAAATACTCTACATATGTCATTGCAAAATGAAGGATCTAAACTTACACATATCATCATTATGGACGATAATGTGAATACAATTTAAGGAAACAAAATAAACAAGCAAAATCTCTGTGCATGCTATTGAAATATGAAGAAATTAAACTTCACATCGTCATTAACACGGACTACATGAATAAGGTTTAATATATCTATTATATGAAGACACGCAAAGATAACACTACAAGTACAGAATTGGAAACAAAACTTTAACAACAATAAAAAACGTAAATGACAACAAAAAATTAATATATTGTTGCTAGAAAATGTAAATAGCAACAATAAAAAAATAACTTGTTGCAAAAAAATTTCGCATTCGGATATTATTATAACGACATGCAACAATTTTGTTGACAACAACATTCAGCATAAGACAACAAAAATGTTATTGACAAATGCCTAACTTCTTCTAGTGTAAGGGAAATCAAATGTTGAAATACGCAATGAAATGTGTTATCCCAAACACGAAGAGGGGCAAAAAGCATTCGATGATTTCCTTACACATAGCAAGTGACTGATAAAACATTCGAACTTAGATAAGGACTCTAAATATGTTTAGATTTTTGTTAGCATATGCTTGATTAATTGCTATATTATGATAACCTTGTCCAAAAAATTGTTGGCCTCCACTATACAATATTAAAGCAGGATGTACGAGAATAGTATACAACTATTATAAGTGCTTCGAAAGGATAAACAAAAGAAATTACAATAGTTAACAATCTTGTAGCCACCAAGAGTTGTAGCTACAGTAAGCTTGTAGCTCTTGTTCCGTCTTGAATATGTGTTCTTGAGTCTTTCTTGAATCCGTTCAATTTCAGCAAGCTCCTTGATCTTGACAACCTGAAACCAATAGACACCAAATCTGATAATGATACAAGGACGCTGCTGAGCCGAGTGATATTCACTTTGTCCTTAAGACATTATTGCCCCGTATATATCCTTTTACGTCAATGAGCAACTCTCTCCCAAGATAAAACAACAACTAACAAATGAGCAAAGAAAACTCAAATGTTTCTCAAGAAGAACCTTTCAGTGTATGAAAGAATGCTTAGAGAGGAAGAGGTTCAGAAAATCTGATTGTGTGTGTGTCTCCAATTGAGTCAAAGGCCTCAATTTATAGTAGTGTAAGAATGTCTCTTCAAGTGCCCATGTAATGGCCATTTAAGTGTCATGTAATGGCCACTTAATTCACCAAGTAATGCAGCCAAATAATGACTAATTTATGGAGGAAAACTGACATTTGAATGCCACAAAATGTCCCCATAATCAGCCAAACTTTTGGACTTCGCACAGACACTGCCTGTGAAGCGTCGCGGATCGGCCTCGGAGGCGCCGCGACTCCATTATCCGAAAACCACTTTAGCACCGCGGCTCACGCCTTGGGCGCCACAACCTTTTTTCGACCCGTTTCGATCTTACACTTCATACAATTCTTCTTTCATTCACCAACGTGGAACGCGTCCAAATCGGTTTACTAATGGGATGCCCTAATACGGTACAAAGGTTTTCTTTAGCTAATGATCCAATCAAAGGAATAATTGGAACATGTGATCATCACCACCTGCACCTCACATCTCGGATTTAACCAGCGACCGTCCATCATTTTATGTCTCAAACGCTTACTCACGTACCAATATCTCTTACACTAATGGAATTTACGATACTTGGCATTACGAGTGCATGTGTGTGAAAACGACATTTCCGACGTGTGATGCCTCAATTATTCGAGTCACAAATAATGAGTTAAACTTAATTCCACATTATTAAATATTCATCAGTATATTATTGTATAGAAACGATTGAAAAGAAAAAACAATAAAAAGATTCATAAATTGTTTCAATCATGCATTTATCTAGATATGATGAGATTCTTTTAAGCAATAATAATGAATATGATGAGATAAATGTAAAGAAAGAATCTTTTCCCTAACTCAACCTCAAAAGTTGAATGGTAGGGTGAGGATTGTCCAAGTCCATATAAGGAGTTCATGTTCTCATTCCATTTCCGATGTGAGACTCTTAACACTCCTCCGCACGTTCAGACATCGTTAACTGGAGTGTGAACAATATAATTTGGGGGTCCAACATCAACAAACAAAGAATTGCAATGAGTCTGACTCTGATACCATGTAAAGAAAATATCTTGGTCTAACTCAATCCCAAAATCTAGCTTATAGGGTAATGATTGTCCAAGTCCATATAAGGAGTCTATATTCCCATTCAATTTCGATGTGGGACTTTTAACAATAAAAAGTTCACGTACGTGCATGCTTCTTTTTTAAAGTTAAATCCTGGGAATCATAAGAATAGTGATAGATGTACAAATACAATGATATAGCTAGAGTTCTCTTATTTAATTCTGTGTTTAGGTCAATTAGCGTGAGTATTCTTAACATAAAATATTGTCCGATTTTTTTTTAAAACTTTAGCATCTTCCAAACTTCCTTATATGTATATACATCCATGAGTTTAGAATTTGTGACATAAATATATAGGTACCTCTTATTGTTTTCTCAATATTGTTGTAGTAACAAAATGGCATTATTCACAAGAAATAGTTTATCAACTTACTGATATATAAGGAGATCTTGAACCAAATACTCATAGCGAAGTGATTAATTATACTTATCTTTCAATAAAAATTATTCCACGTCATACATAAATTTAATTATCATCGATAAGAACACAGTCATATCCACCGTTCATTCAACAACTTCTAATAACCATGCTGAAATAGTCCACCCATAAGTGTAAGAATTTTGTGTCAATTTTTTTGTTACATAAGATATAAATGCACAAGAATGTAATCGATGGTTGTTAATTTATATATATCTTACTTTCTTCGCAGAAGAAACTTTAGGTTTGTTGATGTTGGATGGATGTTGTGACAACATCAGTAAATGCTCAGGACAACATCTTATGCAAATAAGGATGTTGCCTGCGATGTTGTGACAACATTCCTGACAACATCTCTATAACGATTTTGCCTATTCTTCCGGCCAAAACATGTTGTGTTACTGTGAGTAAAAAATTACCTAGGCAAGCTTACAATGATGTTGTGTTTAAAACGTGATAAAAGAAACAGTCAAAGCTTGGAGAAGAAGCAGCGTGAAGACCAAGTCCAGAATGTTGAGCTTTTTAAGGAGCAAGAACCGGTCCAAGTCGAAGCCTTCTTTTACTCAACCTCATCAATCAGTGAGGATTTCAAGGGAAGTTCCACACTATAAATAGATGGGAGCTTTAGAGTATCGATATCCAGAATTGAACGAGAAGAATTACCAAGAGAGCTCTCGGATATTTACCTTATAAACTAGATAAACACACTTAGCCTAAAGTAGTATAACAACATCTAGTCTCACATTACTATTGTTGCCCGGATTCTAGATCAAGCTTATAGTTCAAGCAATTGTAATGAAGATGTTGTATTTGTTTTTTTAGATCTTTTAACTTTAGGCTGAAGTCATCTGCGACTTCACTTTTGTTTGTAATTTCTTTTTCTGCATTTATTGTTCAATCTTGTAAAAAGAAATTCATTTGTAATTGTATATAATATATACAATACTTTGGTCATTGACCATCAAGGGATATATTTATATATACCCTTGAAAATATAAACATTGTGTCTCTTTACTTTTTCGTTGCATTTACTCTATAAAGGTTTATAACTGTTTTATCACAATGTTGTCTCAGATGTTGACATAACATTAAAGGCAACATCCAGAAACTGTTTTTTTGTTGTTCTAGCAGTTACGATTTTATTCTTACATCTTCTTGCTTATCCGTAGCCCCGGACCCAACAAGTGGTATCAGTTGACTCTGATACAATAAGTGTTTGATTCTGAATATTACGGCTATGGACTCAGCTATACAAAACGTTGGTAGACTTCCAATTATTAACGAAACTAATTATGCCTATTGGAAAATTCGACTACGTTCGCACATCAAATCTATTGATATTCGAGCATGGAGATCAATTTTCGAAGGCTATGTGATTCTCAAGTACCCAGCAGACGAGGATGGTGATATACTCACCAAACCCGAATCTGAATGGACCGTGGAAGAGATCAACAGTGCGAGCTTTAATGAAAAGGCTCTAACTGTTATATTTGGATATACATGTCTACCGGTCCGTGTTGACCAGGAACCGGACCGGTTGACCCGGTAGAAATTCCGGACCGGACCGGACCGGTAAGGACTTACCGGGTTGGGGGTTGGATTGGCCCCCAACCCCAACCCGCACGGGTTATAAAAAAACCCGTGCGGAAAAATCGGTTCCATTCTGGGATTAGCAAGTCGGGCCGTAACAAAAAAATGCAAAGTGTGCCCAAACTGTATTGTTACCGTTGGGAGGGGTGGGGGTGGGGGTGTGCCAACGGTCATTTCGACCGTTTGGCTGCAATTTTTTTTTTGTTTATTATTTTTTTTAATTACATTTTTACCCTTTAAAAAATCTATAAATTCTCTACATTTTTTTCATTTTTATCACACAACATTTCTCTCAATTCTCTTATTCTCAATTTCTCATACTCTCTTAATCATCTTTATTATCAATTTTCAAGTTATTATTATTATTAGTTTTCAAATTCAAAGTAGCAAGACGTAAGACTTGATCTTGAGTTTGATTGAATTACGAATTCCGAAGTTTGGTACACTCGTTTCATTCTCTAATTATTTTATTAAATTGTCATATTTATTTGTTGATTATTTAAATATTTTATAATGTCTTTACTAAGGGGAATTGCGTCGGGACTGCGCCGTAAATCTAGTTCAAGGGGTAAAAAATCTGTAGGTTCTTCATCATCTAATCAAAATATAGATTATGATCAAATGCAAGAAGATTTTGGAATAGAAGATAATGAATATGATAACGTTCAATTAGATAATATTGTTGAACTTGAAGAACAAGAACCTCCTACACCTACTAGTGTTCTTCTGTCAATGTTGGTACTGCTAGTGGTAGTCGTAGTCGTAGACCTCCTTTACCAGAACCAGTAGCAAGAAAAAAAAGGAGTAAAGTGTGGCTCTTTTATGATAAAGTTGTGGGTACTGAGAGTTAGATGTAATATTTGTGGGAGAACTTATAAACATAAGACATGGGGTGGTGACGGGGGGACGGGCACTATAGGTAGACATATAAAACACGATCATACGGCACAATGGAATGTTGTCTCTGATTTAGAACCCGGTCAACAACAACTTAATTCATTAACTGGGGGGTGGCTAAGTACGATCCAAAAAAGGATCGCATTGAATTAGCAAAAAATGATTGTCGGAGGTTGTTTACCTTTTTCTTTTGCTTCTTCTTCATATTTAATTACATATATTCAAAGAGTATATAATCCTTTTTTTAAAGGTGTTCCTCGTAGTACTACTAGAGCCGATATTTTTAGACTTTATAATGATTATGTTATTTTTTTGCAATATTTGTTGCTAACCTTCCATGCCTAGTTAGTTTTACTTCAGACATTGGACATGCATTAAACGGTTATGATTATTTAACAATTACTTGTCATTGGATTGATGAAAATTTTAGAATGAAAAAACGTATTATTGTTTTTGCGTATGACGAGGATCAAAGTCATACTGGAAAATATATAAGCGAAACTATTTGTTCGTATGCTCAAAAATATAATCTTTATAATAAAATACTTTGTGTATCATTCGATAATGCATCTAATAATACTGTTGTTGTAGATCTTTTAAAAGCGGAAGTACAACCACCACTTCCTGATATATTTCATGTTCGTTGTGCTTGTCATATTTATAATTTAATTGTTAAAAGTGGTCTTGATTTATTTTCACCTGAAATAAAACTTGTCAAAAAGAGTTGTTGGAGTTATTCAGGGTAATAATAGGAAAAATAGAATTATAGAATTTAAAGAAAAATGTAAACAATTTAATTTGAGACCTAAGTTCATGTCAAAAGAGATTATTACACGGTGGAATTATACTTATTTATTTTTAAAAGAATATTATAAGTATAAAGACCCCATAACACATGTTGCAAATGCGCATTGTAAGAACGTGATGTATATGTTAACCGACGAACATTGGAAATCAATTGGTGAAATTTTAAAAATTTACGTAAATTTTACAATCTCTTGTTGAATTTTCGGGATCTTATTACCCAACGGTTTGTAATGCTTTAGCTCATATAAATGAAATTTCATATTTACTTTATGGTTTAAAATCAAATGTGAAATATAAAGATGCGATTACACTTATGTTTGAAAAGTTTAAAAATATTTTCGATTCACGATGTTTATTGTATTAGTGCGATCTTAAATCCTTCTATTAAAAAAGTAGATTGTCATAATTTAATATTTAGTTTATATACTTATATGGAAGTAGGTGAAACAGAAATTTCATCTTCATTTGATTGCATAAGTAAACTTGATACTAACTTAACTACATTATATGAATATTATGCTACATTACATGATAACAACTCTGCTACTAATATTCCTTCTAGTTCTGCTTTTGTGTCTACACGCCGAGTTGATTCAATGTGTGATGAAGAAGAATCTTTAGACATATGGAGCACTTTTACAACACAAGCAAGCACAAGTCGATCTTGCGATGAGATGCAATTTTATTTGCAAAAGCCAGCGGAGCCGAAGAAAAGTTTTGACCCTTTACAATGGTGGCAGGATAACAAAAGGCAATTCCCGGTACTTGCAGCGATGACCCGAGATGTTCTTAATGTGTCGATCTCAACAGTGGCTTCTGAAAGTGCATTTAGCCAAGCACGAGATCAAATAGGGGACACACATCACTCATTGGGTGGAAGCACATTAGAAGTGTTAGTCTGCTTAAGGGATTGGATCAGATCAGAGAGAAGAAATCAAGGATGTGGAGACGTTAATTCTCCGGAAGATGAAGAAATAGACAATATTTTGGAAGGCGGGAGCGGAGGTGGGACTGGAATTAATACTCCAGATTTAGAGGTTATGGGGCATAACCAATTCAATCAACCTATAGATTACGAAGAACTTGCAAGAAGGATGCATAATATGTAAATAAAATTATTATGTACTCTTATTAACATTATGAACGTTCAAAAGTTTACATCTTATCATTAATTTTAATTTTACTATCTATTTAGTTGTTAATCTGTTATTACTTATTTGTTAACTTATATCTACTAATCTAATAAATTAATAAAAGTATAATTACAATATAAAGTTATAAACTATAAAGTATAACTATAACAGTACTATAAAGTAAATTATAAAATAAAGATAAATTATAAAGTTATAAACTATAAAATAGAAAGTTAACTTTAAAGTTTCAATTTTAATATATAAAACTAAATTATATATTATATTATTATATTACATATTTAAATTGAATTTAGTTTACATTATAGAAAATTAATTTTTTTTTAAAAAAAAAAAAAACGGACCGGTAGGCCCGGTTCAGACCCGGACCCGCACGGGCCGACCTGAAATCCTGTAATGAACCGGACCGGTTGGCCCGATAGTCCGGTGAACCGGAACCGGTTAAACCCGGTAAGGGGCTACCGGTTCGGCCCGTTAGATAGGTTTATATTTGGATGGGTAGATCTCTATATGTTTAAACTCATCCAAAATTGTACAACTGCCAAGGACGCTTGGGAGACCTTACATACTCATTGTGAATGTACCTCGAGTGTTCGACGTACAAAGCTTCGCATGATTTTGAGTCAATACGAACGCTTAAGGATAAAAGAATTTGAAGACATAAAATCATATTTTAAAAAAGTTAATTGGCATTGCTAATCAGTGTCAAGTGCTTGGTTCTCCTTTAACCAACACACAACTTGTGGATAAAGCTCTCAGATCTCTTCCTGAAAGATTTAATACTAAGATTTGTGTTATTGAAGAGGCCCATAATTTTGCTAATATGGATCTTCATGCCTTGATGAGCATCTTTCAAACATATGAGATGAACATGAAGAGCCAAAAAGATCTATATAAAGACAAGACTTTGGCACTCCAAGGACAAACCTCGGAAACAGAATTGGAAAAAGAGGAAGGAAACCTGGAGGAACTGGGAAGTGGTGCAACTGTTTCCTTACTCACTCGTCGATTCAATTCGATGGTGAGAAAGATCAACAATGATCGCAATAAAGCCAAATATAAACAACATCAAAACCCACTCTTCAATAAACATCTGAATAGGTCACCTTCTGTGCAAAGAAATCACAATCCACTGAGGAAATCCAACTCCGACAGTACCAATTTCAATCCCAAACAACTCGAGAAAGTGCAGTGTCATGCATGCTCGGGTTGGGGAAACTACGCTAATGAGATTGAAAACACCCTTAGAAAAATTGGTAAGGTTATGTGGGTAACCCTCAATAATGATGAGAACGAAGAGGAGGAAAGAGATCAAGAAGAAGAACCATAGGCAATGCTGGAAGCCATGTTCGAACACTCACTATCCGACGATGAAGATGGTGTTAACAATGTTGGGACAACATCAGGAACAACATCGGACTCAACATCTGGAATGTCTGCAACATCAGAGAGGTATGTATACTTTGACTATTCTGATGTAAATTGTTTTAGTGATTTATTTCTTCATCTGAGGCTGTAAATTTGAATCTAGTTGACTCCAAAGACGATGTGATAAAGGAATTACAAAATTTTTGTAAAGCCTTAATCACTGAATTTGACCAACTAGACTCAAAAGCAAAATCATTGGCTCTTGAGAATAGCAATCTGAAAGGCACAATCAACTGATTAGAGGTGGCACTTACCAAGAAGGATCTAAAGCTTGGTAAGATTCATGCACGATTGAACGTAGCTGAGACCACCTTTCAAAGGCTCAACACGGGAACTTCCAAACTGGATGAAATATTGAACTTTAGTAATCCTACAAGGGCTGGGCTTGGGTACCAATCTCCTAGCAAAACAAATACTTCCAGAATCCATAGTCAAACTGAGAGGATAAAATTTGTCAAAGAAAATCCGAGTAACTCCCAGATCACTAAGAATGGATCGAAGTTTGTATGTAGCTTCTGTAAAAAGTCAGGACATCTTATGCCCTACTGCTACAAACTTCAAAACTCTGCACTCAGACTATTCCCTAAAATATCGTCACCAATGTTGCCTAACATCACTGACAACATTCAAAGCAACCAGCCTGAGAACAGAAGGAAGAAAGGTTTGAAAAGGAATGGGTACCCAAACTGAATCTGAAATATAATGTGTGCATAACTGCTTTGCATACTAACATTACAGATTCTTGGTATTTCGATAGTGGATACTCACGTCATATGACATGTACCAAGAGTCTATTAAATGAGTATGGAGTATTCAATGGAGGGTACGTGACCTTTGGAGGAGGAAGTAAGAGTAAGATTATTGATAAACGAACTCTTAATGTTCCGAATGTACCAGCCTTGAAAAATGTTCTTCATGTAGAAGGTTTGGTTGCTAATCTTCTTAGCATAAGCCAACTATGTCATGATGATCTCGAGGTGAAATTCAACAAGCTTGGATGCAAGATTACAGATTCTGCAAATAAGTGTGTCATGTCAGGAACCCGAACTGGAGATAATTGATATCTAGTCGGTGGATAAGAATTTTGCAATTCCGCGAAGGTAAGTGACTTGACACTTTGGCACCAGAAGTTGGGACATGTCAACTACGACACCTTAAAAAAGTTGATCTCATTTGAAGTTGTCAGAGACATTCCCATACTGGATCCAAAAGATAGAACAATGTGCGAAGATTGTTTGAAAGGAAAGCAGACCCGAGTCTCTCATAATATTGTCCAACATGACGGACAACATTCAGGTATGTCTCATTGTTTCCAATTATTGCATATGGATCTTATGGGTCCAATTGAGGTAGACACCTAGGAGGGATGAGAAATTCCTATGTGATTGTAGACGATTTTTCCAGATTCACATGGATCTATTTTTAAAGGAAAAATCACAAACCTTTGAGATGTTTAGAACACTTTACTCTAGGATTAAGAATTTGTTTTGTTCTTCTATTTTCAGAATTAGATCAGATCATGAAAAGGAATTTGAAAATCAAACTTTTGCAAAATTTTGTGAAAAGAACGGCATATTTTATGAATTTTCGGCACCAAAAATACCTCAATAAAATGGGGTTGCCGAGAGAAAGAACAAAACTTTACAAGAAATGGCTAGAGTTATGTTAAGTTCTAAGCAATTGTCAAAGAGGTTTTGGGTAGAAGCCTTGAACATTGCATGTCACATAACTAATAGAGTCTATTTAAGGTCAGGGGCCAAGATGACACCCTATGAACTGTTAAATGGAAAGAAACTTACATTGCGGTACTTTCATGTCTTTGGGTGTGTGTGCTATATTCTTAATAACATTCAGGGATCAGCTGGCTAAATTTGACTCTAAGAGTGACAAGGGAATATTCGTTGGCTACTCTCAGAATAGCCATGCTTACCGAATATACAATCTTCGGACAAAGACCATACAGGAGTCAGTTAATGTTATTTTTTATGACCTGCTGGATATATCTGGTAGATCTTCAGAAAACAACATCGTGGTTGCAGTTGAAGAGGAGCAACCCACTGAAGAAACAGATGTTGCCCTAACATCAGAAGAAACATCTAAACCTCAAAGAGAGAATACAGGGGACGAAGTCGAGGAGGAGTATGCTACTGAACTGAATGATCAAGTGAGAAGAGACCCTCCATCGAGGATTAGAAGGAACCATCCACCCGACCAGGTGATAGGGGAGTTTTCGAGAAAAGGCGCACAAGAGAAAAAGAACCAATTAATTATCATGAAATTGTAAGGTATGTGTGCATGTCCACCATATACCAACAGGTTAGTCTTTCTTGTCTTACATCTACTTTGAAACCTAAAAATATTGGGGAGGCATTAAAAGATAATTGTTGGATTCAAGCCATGCAAGAGGAGCTTAAACAATTTACCCAAAATGAGGTTTGGGATTTAGTACCACGACCCAACAACACAAATGTTATTGGGACCAAGTGGATATTCAAAAACAAATCAGATGAGTTAGGGAAGATTATTAGGAACAAATGTCGACTTGTTGCTCAAGGATATACACAAGTAGAAGGTATTGTGTCATGACCCGACCTCGGGCCCGCGACTGGTGCCTTACCCCGGGCATCCTAGTGATACAACATCAGAGAAAATCAGCGGAATTAAAAAACTTAAACATATGAACAATATGAAAAGAAACAGGCTAACCAAAACGGTCACCTTTCGGCATATCTATATATATATATATATATATATATAGATAAAATCGAAACGATTACATCCTTTACAAACCACGCTTACGGTACTACTGGACCTCTAAGAGTTTTTATAACAACTATGACGGACGGGGCCGCCATACCACGAATGTACAAGTACCTACGATGTGAGGACTATACCAAAAGATAAGCCTCGGAGAAACGGAGCTTCCTAATCTGTGAGCAGTGATCCTAGGCGAGGATCAACAATGGTGTACCTCTACTGCGGCATGAACGGCCCGAAGGAGTCGATAACAGTACCAAGTATGTGGCGAAAAATCAGTAAATGAAATCATAACGATCTATATAAAGCAGAGACATGTATGATAACCAAACTACGATTACCTGATATATATTAGCGATCATGTCAAGTCGTGGACTCACGCCAGTAAAGTCATCACTCAAATATAACGGGAATTTAACTCGCATGACGCGTGCCGGCAAGATCTTACCTCGGTATAAGCATGGTCATGGAACCATCCTAATGGACGCATACCCGTGGACCATCCATCGTGTCAGTATGTCCAAAGGAAATAACAATATAGCACTCATAGTGGAAGCATACTCGTGGGCCACCCAACGTGTCAGTATGTCCAAAGAAAATAACAAGATAACACTCCTAGTGGAAGCATACCCGTGGGCCACCCATCGTGTCAGTATGTCCAAAGGAAATAACAAGATAACAATCATAATGGAAGCATACTCGTGGGCCACCCAACGTGTCAGTATGTCCAAAGCAAATAACAAGATAACACTCCTAATGGAAGCATACCCGTGGGCCACCCATCGTGTCAGTATGTCCATCAATCAACCAGATAGCCGGCCCTCCATCGAGAGACGCGGTAGCACAGAAATACAACACTTGCACAACAAAGGATATCACCACAAGCATAGGCAAGTTCAACATACTTTTAGACATTCATTTTATGACCACAAATCCGGGTTTTAACCCCAAGGTACTACGTACTTAAATTCTTTCAACATATCCATTTCTTTTATAAAGGTCACACGATACCCATAGTATCAAAATAGAGTAACTATCTTTTTAAGTAAATCAAAAATCAATTTCCATACCTTCTTTTTAAACCAATTTATACTTCAATTCCTCAAGTCTCCTTTCTTTTGGAAATCAAGTTCCTTACTTTGGAATTTAAGAAAATCAGTACTTGTTTATAATGATCTTATTAAAGCAGTCATGATCTTGGAAATGTAATACAATTTTGTCTTATCTTAGCTTCTATGCAGATGGAGGTTTCTACTTGTTTTAATATAATTAATTGTCATTACATTTTCCTTTATTAACGCTGCAATGGCTTGTTCGATACTTATTCCCATTTCCGAAATCAATATAACATTATCCTTTTAAAGACCAAGTACCCATTACTCATGAATGCGGTTTCATAACTTTTTAATACAATTCAAGTTCTTAACATTATAACAAGTCAAATATAAGTCAAGTCTCTTGCCTTTTAAAATCAACAAACCATTCTTTTACCTACATAAAGTCGTTATAACTAACTTCCCATAAAGCTATTATAACACTTTATGTTTTAAACCAACCAAGTTCGTTTAGCACACGTACGTCTACCGTACTACATAGTTCACAACAATCATGCTAGAAAAGATAGGAAGAGGTTCACATACCTCGCGACGATTATCGACAAATAGCAAAACGCTCCAAGTATTTCAACTTCGTCGGCTACTCCTCAAGCCAAGTAGATCACGCCACACGTAGTACTTCAATCCTAAAATGGTCATAGTACTTCTATCAAACCTTACTTACCATTGAAGACTTATACCAATTAAAAGCCCTCTAATTCTACGGAAAATCGGGCAGCACTTCCCCTGCTTCTACGTACTTTTCCACCTTTTTCAAGGCCCGATAACAGTAATCAGCATGCCACATTTAAGGCGCAACAATTCCGAAATTTAAAGAAGGGGATCACAAGCCCAAACGGACGCGATAAACAATCTTCCCCTTAATAACAACAACAACAATTAACGAAGGGGATCACACGCCCAAACGGACGCGATAAACAATCTTCCCCTTAACAACAACAACAACAATTAACGAAGAGGATCACATGCCCAAACGGACGCGATTAACAATCTTTCCCTTAACATCAATGTAAATACAGTCCAATGTAAATACAGTCCAAAGTAAATACAGTTCTTTAGTTGGGGTCCTTGGCCAACTATTACAATTTCACTTATCCAATTACTTCATTAGTCTTCCAACATATATTCCAATCTTAATATAAGTTATAGTTACTTTGTTATTAACTTCTTAGCAAGTAAGATACGTTTTTACCATTTTGTGGCTTTCTTGCCAATACTCCATTTTAGCAACTTAACAAGATCCAAATCTTTCCAAACTTCTTTCCACATATCTTATACTTATATATATACTTCCAATATACATAATATCCAACTTCACAAAGAGGATTAAGATCAATACCTCAAAAATCCCAAAAATATCCAAGAACTTAAAGTCGCTCCTTAGCAAGTTTAGCTCCAAATCCTTACGTTCCAATCCGCTACAAGCAACCCATAGAAGCTCCTAACCAACTTCTCTTCAAGAATCAACTCCAAAAAGTGAAGAACACTTGGGTTCCAATCTTAGCAAGTTTCGGCCAAGGCAACAATTAGAGGTTAGGGGTGTGGAATCTTGTCTAACTCTTGGTTCACCATCTTCCTAACACCTTAAGGAAGAACACTTAAAAGTTTAAGAATTGTTGGACAAATTTTTCTCAAGAAATGGCACCATGGCCAAGAGCTCTAGGTCAAGGGAGGGAGGGATTTTTCTCAAGTCTTGAAATGTCTAAGTGTGGAAGATTTCATCAACTAAGGGTGCATATTGTTACACCCCGGAATTTCAGGATATGTTTATAGGAACGTACGTAAGAACTCAAAAATGTTAAGATTTGAGACATGTTATAATTTAGCGGAATTTTGGAAATTGTCGGGAAACGGAATATTGCGACGAATGGGAGGGCGACACGTGTCACCCCCCCTTAATGGTCTTGGACGAAAATGTGATAGAGGAAATGGTCATTTGACCATAAATTAAAAGACCAAGTCTTGCAAGACAATTTAGCTTGACATTGTTGACTTAGTCAATGACCCCACTTTAAGCTTGATATTTAGTGAATCTCATCCAAACCACCCAAGTGTTCTAATCTATACCCTTCCTTGTGTTATATATGTACACTAGTAGGTGCAAGACCTTGTCATTCCCCACACTTAGAATTATTTTCAAGAAACTTGTTCTTGCTCTTTAGGGGAGCTCACGGTTTTGAGGTGTTTCAAGAAGGAAAAATTTCCAATTTTTGTCCAATAATTCCCCCACTTTAAACCAAGGTACCTAAGGGTATTGTAAGTGTTTCTCAATAGAAAGATCCCGGAAAAATGGTGTTTTCGTATTAGTCGCAAGGCGAAAACCTAAAGGGTTATTCAACTTTGAAGTTGAAACTTGAAGATGAGTTTTTCATATGCTTCTAAGGGTGGCTTGGAGTGGATTGTAATGTCGGAAGGAGGAGCTAAAGGTGCTAGGGATCGACTTGTACTCTTGGAGCATATTTGGGCTAATTGAGGTATAATCTTCGTTTTACTTTTGTAATTGAAGATTTCATGTTATGATAAGTTATAAGTGGTCATGTGATATGTGTTATGAAGTTTGATAAGTGTTATGGAATTGGAGGCTCAAAATCCGAAAATGTCATATTTAGCCATTTGAAATTGAAATCCAATTTGATCGATAAATTGAATTGTCGCATGTTACCTACTTGGAGAATTTAGTAGCTAGAATCAATTGCGGCTTGATATCTTATTATGCTACCAATTTGGATTGAAATGGAAATTGAATAAGAATCGGTATTCTTTATTTTATTGTGAGCCAATTGAAATTGTTTGGTTATTCATTTTCATTGGATTACCTTATATATTATTGTGAGCCAATTGGGGCTATTTGGTTATTCATTTGCATTGGATTACCTTACATTTTATTGTGAGCCAATTGAAATTTGTTTGGTTATTCATTTGCATTGGATTACCTTCATTTTATTGTGAGCCAATTGAAATTTGTTTGGTTATTCATTTTCATTGGATTACCTTATATATTATTGTGAGCCAATTGGGGCTGTTTGGTTATTCATTTGTATTGGATTACCTTCATTTTATTGTGAGCCAATTGAAATTGTTTGGTTATTCATTTGCATTGGATTACCTTCATTTTATTGTGAGCCAATTGGAAATTATTTGGTTATTCATTTTCATTGGATTACCTTATATATTATTGTGAGCCAATTGGGGCTGTTTGGTTATTCATTTGCATTGGATTACCTTCTATTTTGTTGTGAGCCAATTGGGGCTGTTTGGTTATTGTATTTCGACCTTGGAAAAGGTGGCAAAGTTAGTAAAAACAAAGGAGGTGCTGTCCGATTTTCCGTAGAATTTAGAGACTTAACACTTATAATATTCTACGTTTGAAGTAAGGCCTTAATAGACGTACTATGGTCATTATAGGTTGACATACTACGTACGACGAAATGGACTTAGCAAGTGGATTAAACCGAAGAGGTATGTGGAACTTTCTTATCTCTTGAGCATGATTAAGTTGTAAATGTATAGTACGGTAGACGTACAAGATTTTGACAATCTAGTCTATTTGATATCCTTGGCTTACTTTAAAGAATGTCCAAGTGGTTTGAGTTAGGGAATTAGCTCACTTGTTTAAATATTAAGGATATCTTGGTTTTCAAAAGTTAAGAGACTTTAAGTATGTTGAAAGTATTTTAATACTTGTTTTGTGGGAAAGTTTAAGTCTCTTGGTTATAAGGAAAGAATGTAATTTGCTAATGTATAAGGCTAGTATAACGGCTTTATGGGAAGTTGGTTATAATAGCTTTATGGAAAGTTTAAAGAGTGGTTTACTCTAAGTAATTTAAGTATGTTAAGGGACTTGAAGAGTTTTAAAGTATGCGATACTTGTTTCGTTTTAAACGTATAAGTCCCTTGGATAGGAAATTGTACTTGACTAATGCATAAAGTGAATATAACGACTTTATGGGGAGTTGGTTATATTGGCTTTATGGAAAGATAAATGGCTTGATTTATTGAAAGGCAATTTGATTTAAGGCATCAATTGCCTAAGGTTTTAAAGGAAAGAAATCACTTGATTTAGAAGCCTAAATGTATTTCTAAAAGGTATCGTGACTTGTCTTGAAAAGTAGTTATGACTTGATACTACGGTTATTAGTATCTTGGAAGTTATATATGAAAAAGACTCATTTTAAAAGAATAGAAGTCGTAGTACTTTGGGTTAAATTCGGATTTTATAATGCCATGTTAGTGCCTTAAGTAAACTAAAATGAGAATGTATATGAATAAGGCTAATAAGAAGTTAGGATTTCTTAACTTGCTTATTTATTGTAAGATAAGCGGTAGGGCTTATGTTATGTATGATGGCAGTTGAGCTAGGGTAAGAGTATAAATGAGGGTAAACCCCAAGGCGTTATACCACCTTGGGGTAAGAGTATAAATGAGGGTAAACCCCAAGACGTTATACCACTGTTTAGTGGATTTGCTACCCATGATGCGAGGAATACCTGATGCGAGTCCTTATGGGCTTATGCGGGTGAAATAGTCCCATGCGGTAGTCTGACCTATGCGAGGAATACCTCGTGCGGGTCCACGCGCGATCTATGCGGGTGAAATAGTCGAGAATAGGATTGCTTAATGATCTGCGGTGGGTGGTCTGCTTTGATCGTGAGCTTTCCTACTTTATATTGTAAGTATACTCCTATTTACTCTCATTGTTAGTAAGGCACGATGTCTTTGTTAATTGAGTTATCATACATGTCTCGATTTTATTTAGACTTATGATTTCATTCTGATGCTGATTTCACATATTTGGTACATGTTGTCTGACCTCCTTCGGGGCTGCGTTCATCCGCATGAGTAAAAATCTGAGTTCTTTGGTCCTCGCTCTTAGGATCAACTGTTCATTTGTTGAAGCTCCTTCATTTGGAGGCTTATCCACAGTATTTTCGGTTGTTGTACATTCGGGGTATGGCGGGGCCTGTCACTTGAGTGTTGTTCTTAGGAGTGCAGTAGTCACATTGTTGATTGGGCTGTAAAGAAAAGAAAAATGTACTGTTCTATTTCTGGATTGAGTATATTTTACGGAAGGTGGCCTTATCGGCTAGCCTGTTGTTGGTTACTGTCTAAGTTTTTATGTATGTTGTGTATGTTCCGTTGCTATTCTCTGATGTATACCTGACAAGGGTGCCCAAGTAGGGCACCAGTCGCGGGCCCGGGGTCGGGTCGTGACACATATATAGGACAACCAAGGGCTAGGATGAAGGCAAGTGTGTGGTTGAGATTGGGGACAAGTGTGTGTGGGTCCCGCAAGCCACTTGTCCACACTAAAAATATCTTGCAAGACAAGGCCACTTGTCAAGTAATTTCGGCCAAGATCCACCTAGGGGGTGACACGTTTCGCCCTCCTATTCGTCCAAAATATTTCATCTTCCGAAAATATCCATAATGTCCAAAATCTCGAAAACAAAGTGGGCCCCAAAGCAGTAAATTTCTCAGTGGGCCCACGTGACCAATTCCGGAAATAAAATTCCATAATTCTCTAATATTCCAAGAAGTCCAAATACCAAATCTGGGAATCCAATTCCCATTAAAGAACCTTTTTCCTTCACAAAATCCGGAAACTTTTCCGTCGAAAAAAATCACATCTTTCTTCCTTTCAATTTTAATGTCGTATTCTCGTACATACGTCCTCACATACATACCCTGGAACTACGGGGTGTAACATTCTTCCCCCCTTAGAAACATCCGTCCCGAATGTTCCTTCTAAGTCTCCAAACATACATGCGCCGGTATAGTCTTCACTACTATACTTACGAAACCAATTATGCCACACATGACCATAATATAACATACGCGCGAAACCCAAATCCAAGCCAACGAGGAATCACCTCTAAGATGTAAAACAACACTAACTCTCACTCCTGGTCCAAAGGATACTCTCTTCGCACCTTCACTTCACAAAAAAGATCACTTCCATCCTCTTAATACATGTTCGCTTCCTTTATTACTCGTCGTACCCTACTCGTACACCCGAACTCTTTCTAGTACATATAACATACTCCAGTCATCGCTTCAGTTTCCAAAACTTTGGAGTCACTACCTCCAACTTGGTCATCTTACTAGCCTCAAATTCCTTCAAGGCCATTCCCGGCCTTCACGATCCGTGCAGTCGAACACATCCACGAACTCATATGATGGTTACCTAAACTTGGGCCTAGCACCCTCGTGACCCTACCACCTGGCGGGACCACCTCGAACTGACCCCACCTCATTCCGGGCTGCGGGTTGACCCGCGAATGGTCCTCAACCCGACCCATAATCGCGCCAAACTCTTGTTCCCCGATCTGGAACAATCTTACTAATTCACGTCATGAAAGCTACCACTTCCATATCACACTACCCATGGAATTATCACACAATGTATTTCACGCATACCAAGTACTTCGACAAAGAACCACCCGTAAAAATCATCCACTCAAGACGGCCCTGCATCGAAGGTCTCAACGTGTAATATTCTAAGGTTCACACCTTCCATGTCCCCATACTTACCTTTTCAACTACCCATGTTTTCTAAATCACAATTTACACAATGTTATCCGTACATAGCACTCAACATGTATCTACCATGACAACATAAACAAGTCTCTTAAGGGCTAAAGATATCTCTGTAACTACTGCCTTACTTTCTCTTTGTCGCTCTAATCATAATCCTGCCCTGCAGGGCGCCTAGCTATAGAAGGCGATGAACCAGCCACCGATCCCGAAGGCTGAGTCTCTACATTCGTGCTACCTCTGGTCGGACAAACTCTCATCAAATGGACCTGCTGGCCGCAAGCATAACAATCTCCCAAACTAGCATGACACCCTGAGGATCATCCTCAACTTTCTATCCATAGAACTCTGGCGGACTGCAACTCAAGAAATCCCGAAGTCTCAGACTATCGGATCAAAGGTGAACCACTGGCACTGCCGGAACCACCGGCTCCCGTCCGTCCACATATCTTTCCACGATCCTAGCTAGAAACGGGGCCATCTCTTTGTAACCCATATCCTCGGCTCCTGGCCGTGGAACTGGAGGCTCAGGTATCGTGGCCTCAGTAGAAACTGCTGCCGCTCTAAACTCTGTTGGGGCTAGCGGCGTCATAAAACACGTCGTCTGAAGTACTATCTCAGGTAATGACCGGGCCTGTGACCTCGTAACCCTCTGTGTTCTACTCGTAGCTCCCTCTGTTGCCTTGCCCCTCTGGCCTTGGTTGCCTTGCGTAGAGGCATAACGGGTACATAAGAATACGTCAGAGGGAGTCCAACGTATAACACAGCTCTAAGGCACGATCTCAGAGTGAGAAGAATGGAAACCAATCCTAAATATCCTGCAGCCTCCTGATTATAGGTGTGGTGCACAACACGCCGATAATCAAGACTCTACTAGATACGGTCTGTAGACACTTTCCGAGGATTAACTGCTCTGATACCACTTTTATTCTGACCGACCTCGGGCGCGGTAGTGCCTTACCGGGCACCCTAGTGATACAACATCAGAGAAAATCAGTGGAATTAAAAACTTAAACATATGAACAATATGAAAAGCAGGCTAACCAGCGGTCACATTTACTGCGTATATATATATATTTATAAAATCGACGATTACATCCTTTACAAACCACAACAGCGATTACTGAGACCTCAAGAGTTTTTATAACAACTATGACGGAGGCCCCGCCATACCCACGAATGTACAAGTACCTACGATGTGAGGACTATACCAAAGATAAGCCTCAGGAGAAACGGAGCTTCCCAATCTGCAGAAGTGATCCTAAGAGCGAGGATCAATCGGTGTACCTACCTGCGACATGAACGCAGCCGAAGGAGGTCGAGACAACAGTACCAAGTATGTGGCGAAAAATAATGTAAATGAAATCATAACAGTCTATATAAAATAGGAGACATGTATGATAACCAAACTACAGTACACAATATATATTAGCAGTCATTTCAAGTCAGGGACTCACTCCCGTAAAGTCATCACTCAAATATAACCCAGGAATTTAACCCGCATAACGGCCGCATGCCCCGTCATCTTACCTCGGTATAAGCATGGCCATGGAACCATCCTAATGGATGCATACCCGTGGACCATCCATCGTGTCGGTATGTCGAAGGAAATAACAATATAGCACTCATAGTGGAAGGCGTACTCGTGGGCCACCCAACGTGTCGGTATGTCCAAAGAAAATAACAAGATAACACTCCAGAGAGCGTACGTGGGCCACCCATCGTGTCAGTATGTCCAAAGAAAATAACAAGATAACAATCATAATGGAAGCATACTCGTGGGCCACCCAACGTGTCAGTATGTCCAAAGCAAATAACAAGATAACAATCCTAATGGAAGCATACATGTGGGCCACCCATCGTGTCAGTATGTCCAAAGGAAATAACAAGATAACAATCATAATGGAAGCATACTCGTGGGCCACCCAACGTGTCAGTATGTCCAAAGCAAATAACAAGATAACACTCCTAATGGAAGCATACCCGTGGGCCACCTATCGTGTCAGTATGTCCATCAATCAACCAGATAGTCGGCCCTCCATCGAGAGACGCGATAGCACAGAAATACAACACTTGCACAACAAAGGATATCACCACAAGCATAGGCAAGTTCAACATACTTTTAGACATTCATTTTATGACCACAAATCCGGGTTTAACCCCAAGGTACTACGTACTTAAATTCTTTCAACAGATCCATTTCTTTTATAAAGGTCACACGATACCCGTAGTATCAAAATAGAGTAACTATCTTTTTAAGTAAATCAAAAATCAATTTCCATACCTTCTTTTTAAACCAATTTATACTTCAATTCCTCAAGTCTCCTTTCTTTTAGAAATCAAGTTCCTTACTTTGGAATTTAAGAAAATCAGTATTTGTTTATAATGATCTTATTAAAGCAGCCATGATCTAGGAAATGTAATACAATTTTGTCTTATCTTAGCTTCTATGCAGATGGAGGTTTCTACTTGTTTTAATATAATTAATTGTCATTACATTTTCCTTTATTAACGCTGCAATGGCTTGTTCGATACTTATTCTCATTTCCAAAATCAATATAACATTATCCTTTTAAAGACCAAGTACCCATTACTCATGAATGCGGTTTCATAACTTTTTAACACAATTCAAGTTCTTAACATTATAACAAGTCAAATTTAAGTCAAGTCTCTTGCCTTTTAAAATCAACAAACCATTCTTTTACCTACATAAAGTCGTTATAACTAACTTCCCATAAAGCTATTATAACACTTTATGTTTTAAACCAACCAAGTTCGTTTAGCACACGTCACGTCTCACATAGTTCACAACAATCATGCTAGAAAAGATAGGAAGAGGTTCACATACCTCGCGACGATTATCGACAAATAGCAAAAGCGCTCCAAGTACTTCAACCGTGGCTACTCGCCAAACCAAGTAGATCACGCCACACGTAGTACTTGATCCTAAAATGGTCATAGTACTTCTATCAAACCTTACTTACCATTGAAGACTTATACCAATTAAAGCCCTCTAATTACGGAAAATCGGCAAAGACTTCCATAACTACATACTTTTCCACCTTTTCAAGGCGAATACTTGATAACCAACATGCCACATTTAAGGCGCAACAATTCCGAAATTTAAAGAAGGGGATCACACGCCCAAACAGACGCGATAAACAATCTTCCCCTTAACAACAACAACAACAATTAACGAAGGGGATCACACGCCCAAACGGACGCGATTAACAATCTTCCCCTTAACATCAATGTAAATACAGTCCAATGTAAATACAGTCCAAAGTAAATACAGTCCTTTAGTTGGGGTCCTTGGCCAACTATTACAATTTCACTTATCCAATTACTTCATTAGTCTTCCAACTTATATTCCAATCTTAATATAAGTTATAGTTACTTTGTTATTAACTTCTTAGCAAGTAAGATACGTTTTTACCATTTTGTGGCTTTCTTGCCAATACTCCATTTTAGCAACTTAACAAGAACCAAATCTTTCCAAACTTCTTTCCACATATCTTATACTTATATATATACTTCCAATATACATAATATCCAACTTCACATAGAGGATTAAGATCAATACCTCAAAAAGCCCAAAAATATCCAAGAACTTAAAGTCGCTCCTTAGCAAGTTTAGCTCTAAATCCTTACGTTCCAATCCGCTACAAGCAACCCATAGAAGCTCCTAACCAACTTCTCTTCAAGAATCAACTCCAAAAAGTGAAGAACACTTGGGTTCCAATCTTAGCAAGTTTCGGCCAAGGCAACAATTAGAGGTTAGGGGTGTGGAATCTTGTCTAACTCTTGGTTCACCATCTTCCTAACACCTTAAGGAAGAACACTTAAAAGTTTAAGAATTGTTGGACAAATTTTTCTCAAGAAATGGCACCATGGCCGAGAGCTCTAGGTCAAGGGAGGGAGGGATTTTTCTCAAGTCTTGAAATGTCTAAGTGTGGAAGATTTCATCAACTAAGGGTGCATATATAGGACAACCAAGGGCTAGGATGAAGGCAAGTGTGTGGTTGAGATTGGGGACAAGTGTGTGTGGTTCCCACAAGCCACTTGTCCACACTAAAAATATCTTGCAAGACAAGGCCACTTGTCAAGTAATTTCGTCCAAGATCCACCTAGGGGGGTGACACGTTTCTCCCTCCTATTCGTCCAAAATATTTCATCTTCCGAAAATATCCATAATGTCCAAAATCTCGAAAACAAAGTGGGCCCCACAAAACCGTAAATTTCTCCCGTGGGCCCCACGTGACCAATTCCGGAAATAAAATTCCATAATTCTCTAATATTCCAAGAAGTCCAAATACCAAATCTGGGAATCCAATTCCCATTAACGAACCTTTTTCCTTCACAAAATCCGGAAACTTTTCCGTCGAAAAAAATCACATCTTTCTTCCTTTCAATTTTAATGTCGTATTCTCGTACATACGTCCTCACATACATACCCTGGAACTACGGGGTGTAACATTCTTCCCCCCTTAGAAACATCCGTCCCGAATGTTCCTTCTAAGTCTCCAAACATACATGCGCCGGTATAGTCTTCACTACTATACTTACGAAACCAATTATGCCACACATGGCCATAATATAACATCTGTATGAAACCCAAATCCAAGCCAACGAGGAATCACCTCTAAGATGTAAAACAACACTAACTCTCACTCCTGGTCCAAAGGATACTCTCTTCGCACCTTCACTTCACAAAAAAGATCACTTCCATCCTCTTAATACATGTTCGCTTCCTTTCTTACTCGTCGTACCCTAATCGTACACCCGAACTCTTTCTAGTACATATAACATACTCCAGTCATCGCTTCAGTTTCCAAAACTTTGGAGTCACTACCTCCAACTTGGTCATCTTACTAGCCTCAAATTCCTTCAAGGCCATTCCCGGCCTTCACGATCCGATTCTGGTCGAACACATCCACGAACTCATATGATGGTTACCTAAACTTGGGCCTAGCACCCTCGTGACCCTACCACCTGGCGGGACCACCTCTAAGTGTGGAAGATTTCATCAACTAAGGGTGCATATATAGGACAACCAAGGGCTAGGATGAAGGCAAGTGTGTGGTTGAGATTGGGGACAAGTTTGTGTGGGTCCCACAAGCCACTTGTCCACACTAAAAATATCTTGCAAGACAAGGCCGCTTGTCTTGCCACTTGTCAAGTAATTTCGGCCAAGAGCCACCTAGGGGGGTGACACGTGTCGCCCTCCTATTCGTCCAAAATATTTCATCTTCGAAAATATCCATAATGTCCAAAATCTCGAAAACAAAGTGGGCCCCACAAAACCGTAAATTTCTCCCGTGGGCCCCACGTGACCAATTCCGGAAATAAAATTCCATAATTCTCTAATATTCCAAGAAGTCCAAATACCAAATCTGGGAATCCAATTCCCATTAACGAACCTTTTTCCTTCACAAAATCCGGAAACTTTTCCGTCGAAAAAAATCACATCTTTCTTCCTTTCCAATTTTAATGTCGTATTCTCGTACATACGTCCTCACATACATACCCTGGAACTACGGAGTGTAACATATTGACTATGACGAGACCTTCACTCCTGTGTCTAGAATTTAGTCAATAAGATTGCTTCTTGCTATTTAAAGATTACCTTGCACCAAATGGACGTTAAAGGTGTCTTCTTCAATGGATACTTGGACAAAGAAGTATATGTTGAACAACCAAAGGGATTTGAGGATCCTCACCATCCACATCATGTGTACAAGCTCAAGAAAGATTTGTATGGACTAAAACAAGCACCGCGTGCATGTTATGGTCGTCTAACTAACTTCCTTGTTAAGCTTGGTTTTACCCGTGGAGAAGCTGACAGAACTTTATTCATTAAAAGACACGGTGTAGATGTAATAATAGCTCAAATCTATATTGATGATATTGTTTTTGGCTAAACTACAGAGTCATTCTTGAAGTCCTTTGTCGAAGCAATGTCAACAATATTTGAGATGAGTATGATTGGAGAACTAACGTTTTCTTAGGCTTGCAGATTAAACAGAATGAAGATGGGATCTTTGTATCTCAAAGTAAGTACGCCAAGAATCTTGTTAGAAAGTTTGGTCTGGAAAATGCTAAACACATGGAATCCTGAATATGCCAAAAAATAATGAATATCCAATGGACTCTACGCAACAGGTATGTAAAGGCGATGTTGGACAAGATGTTGACCCAACATTGTACCGATCTCTGATAGGTAGCCTTTTATACATTATTGTCAGTCCCCCCGATATCATGTTTAGCGTATGTGTTTGTGCCAGGTTCCAAGCCATTCCCAAGATATCTCATTTTAATGATGTGAAACGTATCATTCGATATGTTGCCGGTACAAGTGACGTGGGAATTTGGTACCCCAAAGACACTAATCCTAATCTAATAGGATATAGTGACTCGGATTGGGCCGGTGATGTAGATGATAGGAAAAGCACTAGTGGTGGGTGTTTTTATCTTGGCAATAATCTAGTCTCATGGTACAGTCGTAAACGAAATTGTCTAGATGACTATGGCTTTTCTAACAACTTCATGATTTTGTACTGTGATAATCTGAGTGCTATTAATATTTCCAAAAATCATGTTCAACATTCACGTACAAAGCACATAGACATAAGACATCATTTTCTAAGAGACTTAGTGGAAAAATAGCTAGTTCAAATCGAACTTGTTGTAACATTCTGGGTAACATTTACCATTGAGTCAATATACAGGATAAGTGTTATGTTGATGTTGCACTATTTTTTCAAAAGATTCAAGCATGACTCTAAAAGGACAAGATATGAATGTGATACTGTTATCTGCGATGATATATATATAAAACAATTATGTATATCATAAAAATGGAGTATCATAAGAAGGCGAAGCCTCTACTAAAAGATTTGGATGTATACAAAACGAGCAAAGCTCTAAGATTGGTATCGTTCATATTCTATAGGAGTACCACGTGCTTCAAAGAAGGTTAAAAATTCCTCAATATTTTTTTTAATCTGTATGTGTTCAACTAAGTTGATTAAGGACAATGGAAAAATGTCACATTAGTCCAACGATCAGTCTCATAGGGAACATATACAGAAAAATCAACTGTCAAATCAGAAAATCCTTGGAGTCTCATAATGCTTGTTTATTTTGAAATGTTGTCAACATCATTAACAACATCGTGTTCCAGTACATTGATCAATATTGCTTATCTTATTTTGTTCTTGTTTTTGGTATTTAACACGTCTCTGTCTTTAATGAAAATCCAAAAATTCTGGAGGACCGTTTTTATTTAAATTTTAAATGATGTTATGTGCTATGTAAACCCTTTGTTTTAGGTGTGTAAAGAGTTTTTATTCTTCTATACAATCTAAATTTAAGAAAAAGGAGTTTGAGTGTAATTATATTTTGCCATAATGAAACCTCCAATTTTTGTCTTGGAATTGTCATATCAGCCGATTTTCAATCCATCAAATCATGGCAGCCCAAACACCACCGTCA
Source organism: Przewalskia tangutica (assembly GCA_029844215.1). Classification (NCBI taxonomy): domain Eukaryota; kingdom Viridiplantae; phylum Streptophyta; class Magnoliopsida; order Solanales; family Solanaceae; genus Przewalskia; species Przewalskia tangutica. Next base: position 132,143,797 of record CM056718.1, on the reverse strand, counting down.
TTTTTTCAAACCCAAAGCTTCTCTAACATGCCCAATTCTTCAAAATTCTCTCCCATGTCCATTTCCCAAAAGTCCACAAACACCAAAGATTATTCCCCAATGTCGACTAGTCCAGCAAATAGCAACAAGGTTTACAAGCATTATACTTCCATCAATGACTTGAAACCGGTCGAGGAGGACTGCACACAGGCTATGATCCTGGTTGGTTTGGAGGAACCACTACATGTGAGTTTTCCAGGTGACTTAGGAAACCCCATCGATGTTGATACAATATCAGATTTTTCGAACATTGCTTCAAGACAGCCAACATCGACAATGCCGACGAGAATGTCGAAAAGGGTTTTCGAGAACCAATTCGGTGATAACCAATCTGCCAAAAGATCCAGGAAAGAGTCGACTTTCTATGTTGACACTACCACTAGCAGCGGCACTGACACTGATTTCAGTATGCCCAGTTCTTCCAGAACTCCCTCAACTTCCACTACACAAGCAGAAATTGAAAAGGAAGAAGAAGAAGAGATGTCAGATGACATACCTCTAAGGAACTTCATTCCTAAAGGGGTCCGTAGAACTTACTGGAATTTTACTGAAAATGTTGCCTCAACATCAAAGGCAACAGACGAGAAAATGGACCCGGACTATGTTGCCCCAACATCCGAGGCAACACCTGCAGCCACCTCATCCGAACAAGAAAATATCGAATCTGAAACAGATTCGGAGGTAATGCCCTACTCTCCTATGTTTCAAACGAAATCATGCTATAGTAACTAGAATTGGTTTTAAAATAGAGGAGTTAGATGGGAGAAGGTGATTGACCTAACTTCATTCTCCACCAATAATTTAGTTGATTTCTTAAGTAGTCGAAAGATCTTAAGCTCTGTATCTGGTAAGAATCCTTATTGTGAGAAGGTGATTAGGATGTTTTACGCAAATCTGACGCTTGCTGTTAGGGACACAAACTCGAAGAAATTTGAGAAAGTGTACCTATACAACAAGGTATACAACTTTACACCTGATATTATCAACTCCACTCTTGGGATAATTGTAAGTGAAAGAGAGACTCAACCAAACCCCACTATGGAGGAACTCAATACGATGATCAAGTACCTTACGGGAAATCTGATCACTGTTTGAGCTCCTCGCAGTCCTGTGTCAAAACTCACTGCCTTGTTTGCCACTTTGCATAAACTTGTTATATACAACTGGCTACCCTCCCTCAATGAGACAGTAGTGACTCTTGATCAAGCATCTCTGCTTTTTAAGATTGGAAGGAGTCAGAAAGTTGACTTAGGAACCCTCATATTCAACCATGTTGCCAACTTGGCAGAAAGACAAAGTAATTCTGCCCTTCCATACCCCTCCTTGATTTTTCAAATCCTGCTCAACCAAGGTTTTAACACTCCAAAAGAAGAAAATCTGAGTCCATCCTTAGAGGTCTACTCAGTACAGCGAGCAGTTGTGAACAGCAGGAACAGAGTTATTGACCTGCCCTGGAAGAAAGATGAATTGGACAATGACACATCAAAGGATGTTGCCAACATTCCTAACAACATTGACCAAGGAAATGTCCCAATGTCTAAAGACTGGCTTCGAAAGCACATTGATGAACTTGACATGCAAATTCAAGACCTAGTGCCAGCCAGGAGCTATTATGTGGGCTTAATTTCTTCACAAAAGGGGGAGAGGTTGATGATGATGTTGATGTTGCTGCTGGAAGCAGACAGACAGAGGGAGCTACTAATGAGGATGCAGGGCCAAGCAAGCCAAGCAATGATGCAGGGGAGAGAAGATGAGAAGATGAGAAGATGAGAACTACTTCTGATGTTGTGGAGATGAAGATAGTGATGCACAGAGTGATCGATCACAGAAAGCAGCTGGAAGCTATTGTGACGCGATTACTCTAGTCAAGGATGATCATCCTGATGGAATGGAGTGTTGATTCAATGATGGATGGAATGCTGATAATCTATGAGAATCTGTTTATTTGAATGATTTTTTTTTTATTTGAATGATTGATATACTGGCACTTGGATGTTTTTTTTTTTGGTTTGTAATATTTTACTTTGGGAGATTTGGTCTATTCTTGCAGACATTGTGACTGCTTTCTAAGTTGTTTATATATGTTTGCCTGATGTGGAATGTTGTGAATGTTTACTGTAGACTGATTACGCATTTGTTGTAAGTAAGTCACGACTGACAGAACATAACTCCTATCTAATCAAATCATCGATACAACACTGCTTGGAATTTACTATTGCAGGTTAAGGGGGAGCATATCACTTATTCTACTGATTCTTGGAATGTAAGGACTACATCGGGAACCAGTATCCTAGTCATTTTCGCTTTGTATGGAGTTTTGTGAAGAAAGGCAAAAAGTGAGAGATTGTTGATGTTGGATGGATGTTGTGACAACATCGGTAAATGCTCAAGACAACATCTTATGTAAATAAAGATGTTGCCTGCGATGTTGTGACAATATTCCTGACAACATCTCTGTAACGATTTTGTCTATTCTTCCGGTCAAAACAGGTTGTGTTACTGTGAGTAAAAATTTACCTAGTCAAGCTTATAATGATGTTGTGTTTAAAATGTGGTAAAAGAAACAGTCAAAGCTTGGAGAAGAAGCAGCGTGAATACCAAGTCCAGAACGTTGAACTTTTTAAGGAGCAAGAACCGGTCCAAATCGAAGCCTTCTTTTACTCAACCTCCGCAACCAATCAGTGAGGATTTCAAGGGAAGTTCCACACTATAAATATAGGGGAGCTTCAGAGTATCGATATCCAGAATTGAACGAGAAGAATTACCAAGATAGCTCTCAGATATTCACCTTAGAAACTGGATCAACACACTTAGCCTAAAGTAGTATAACAACATCTAGTCCCACATTATTATTGCTGCCCAGATTCTAGATCAAGCTTATAGTTCAAGCAATTGTAATGAAGATGTTGTATTTGTCTTTTAGATTTTTTAACTTTAGGCTGAAGTCATCTGTGACTTCACTTTTGTTTGTAATTTCTTTTTTCGCATTTATTGCTCAATCTTGTAAAAAAAAATTATTTGTAATTGTATATAATATATACGATACTTTGGTCATTGACCATCAAGGGATATATTTATATATACCCTTGAAAATATAAATCTTGTGTCTCTTTACTTTTCTGCTGCATTTACTCTATAAAGGTTTATAATTGTTTTATCACAATATTGCCTCAGATGTTGACACAACATTGAAGGCAACATTCAGAAATTGTTTTTGTTATTCTAGCAGTTACAGTTTTATTCTTACATCTTCTTGCTTATTCGTTGCCCCGCACCCAACAAGGTTATCCCAATTCTTTGTTCACCTTCTAAAATATTTCATACTTAGCCTTCCCTTCATGGAATAATATCTCTGAATGCTTATGTTGGAATTTTTGTGAGTGAATAGGGGTGGAAGAACTGAAAATTGATAGACAAAGTAACGATAGCAACGTTTGTCGAGTCGATGGATGGCACTCTCTCTTTAAGGCAAAATTACCCCCGTATGTATTGACTTACGGATAGTGAGAAATAGTCTTTCAAGATAAAACAGCAATAACTTTCACAAGTACAAGTTAATACTTGTGAATCCTTAGAAGAAGTAAGAACTCAAGATTGCTAGAAGAAGAAGAAGAGTCTCTCAAATAACTTCCAGATTTTGGATTTGTTTCTAGATTATTTCAATGATATTTGAGACCTTTATTTATAGGTGCAAAGTGGTCATTCACATGCAATGTGAATTCACTAATTGGGGTCACATAGAACTCATTAAAGGTTGTCTTGATCATGCCCTTGGTCAGGTGGCGCCGCGGCGCATGCCCGTTGTTGACACCCAATTTTGACCCTCCCGTCCAGTCATTAACTATAAAATTACACTAATTTTGTAAAATAATTTTTTTAGGATTTTTATAATAAAATGCAGCGAATAAAACATAAATACAGACATAAATAAACAATTCAATAATGGCGTCGCGTCTTACGTAGAGTATTAAGCACTTAGAGTCCCGCGCCCGCATTAATCAATTTTAAGTTCTATCAAACGATTCTTAATTAATAATAAATACATAAAATAAATAATTTAGCAGTGACGTCGCGTCAAGTAGCATAGCTGCATTTATTAATACGCAAGAGAATTTCATAATCATTTGTAATTTAAAATCAATTTTAATCTAATACATGCATTTAATAGCGTCGCATTTATAAAACTTTAAATAATTCTTAAATATCATACTCGCATTTAGCATTTAAATAATTTAATCTAAACTCAATGCAATTTTAATTTAACTTCGCAATAATGCACAATAATAAGATTTTAAATAATAGCGTCGCATTCTAAAGTATTAAGCATTAATTAAATAACACGCCCGCATTTATTATAACAATTAGATTAAGGAAGCACCTAAAAAAATTGATCACATTTGTTAGTTTAATTAATTAATAATAACTTACCACTAATTAAATACCTAGTTAAATTAATTAAAAGCCTAATTAAAACTAACCTAATACTACCCTTTAACTACCCAATTTCAACAAACTCGCAGCCCACTACCCCCTAATTAAAACAATTACCCACGCCCAAACCCGATCAGCCCACTCCCCTTCACCCGCAAGCCCAAACCCGCGAAGCCCCTTACTCTTAATCCCTTCAGCAGCCCTTTACTTCATCTTCTTAAAAGAAAAACGCAAACCACGAGCAGAAACCTAGTTCTCAATCGCCGCCTTCATCGCCCAGCCGTGATTCTCGCCTGAGAATCCGGCGTAATCAAGCTTCGACTTTCCTTTCCCTTTACCTGCACACACGTCTTCAGTGATTTCTTACCATAAACCAGCACCCAATTATCAATCGAATCTACCCAAATCTTTTCGAAATCTCAGCACCAAATCGCGTTAATATCAGCCCTTACTACTTACCTAATGAGGAACCCGAAGAATGGCTATATAAGGCGCATGCAAAAGGTTTAAGGGGGGGCAACAACACAGACAGTAAGAGAGCAGAGCATAGGAGAGGGAATTCAGAGCGGAGTCGAGGGCAACCACATAGCAATTTAGGGATCGATTAAGGGCTTAGGGAGCAGAGTTTAGAACCCTTAGCCATAGTCAGCAACTCAGAAGGCATCGGAGCCCTGAGCAGCAGTGAAGAAACACAGTAGGCATATACGAGAGAGCAATCAGAGGGAATAGGGCAGAAACATAGGAAGTTCAAACCCCTTCTTTCAATTCAAGCCAAGAATCAGCAAACAAACCTTGCCTTTCATTCGCGTCGCAAACCCAAAACCCGTCGAGCGGACCGACGACTTGATACGCTGCCCCGGGTCGCTGTCCGGAGAAGGTAAACCCAACTCCTTTTCGATTCTAGTTTATTTCTGTGATTTACGTGCTTTTACGTATGTTTTGTTGTTTAGTCATGTTTAGTCTAAAAATTGATTTATGTTTGGAAAGATCAGAATTCTGTTAAGATTAAATATTTCCTGATGTTAGAAATAACTGTTGGTGGTTTGTTTGGTTTAACAAAATGGACAGTGTGTAGTGTGGTTGCTATAGGTTTGTAGATGATCCTGGTTAGCAAAATGTGATGTTGGCAATTTATTAACTCTTATTCGGATTGTATGCCAGCCTAATAATCACTAGTTTTTACTGTCAATGTGCCTATACTTGCTTCGAGATTAGTTAGAAAGGAATATACCTCTTAGTTGTTTGTTTATATACTAAATGTGTCTCAATGCTCCCTGACATGGACTCATTTGCATGCTTGTTGATTATTTTGTATAACTAGGTGCTTGCTAAACTAGTTTTCCAGGTAGCCTTAAGGTCTAAAATGTCCATATTCTGTTTTAAATCAGTACTGAACATCGTCGTATACAGTTAATGGATATTGGGGTTAGTTATGTACCTAAGACCTATCACACCCCAAGTTAAAGTAGTGTGTGTTATTGGCAAGATAACATACATTCCTAAGTTGCCCTTTTGTCCCCTGCTGCGAGAATATGAGTATCGGGTCTAGCACATTGTCTATTTTCTTCTTTGTTTTGCCTGCCCACATGCAGCCTGCCTTGGGCCATTTTAAGGCTAAATGACTACTGGATGTTTAGTTCTGTCTCTGCCTACCGCCATCGCCATCGCCTGCATACACCTGCTTGCCTATTATCTTCCTCTCCTCTGCTTGTTATCGTACGCCTCGCTTGTTTACTTGAGGAAAGGGGTTCAAGAAGAGGGAATCACCAAAGCCTGTTTACTTGTCTTCACTGCTGGGTGTGGTATATGATATTAGAAGTTTGTCTGTACTGTCTGCATACCTGCCCATCCCTATTTCTTTTACCATCTGCTGGCTGCTTGTAGCATCTTATATTGTCACATGTTGGTCTTTATGCGCATACTTGCTCAAATACAAACTATGTGGCAAGTGCTTGTTGGTTGTTTAATTCTTTGGGCATATACTAATCCTTATCTCCTCTTATTTTTGCATGAAACGCATCGGAGCAACAAAGAGTCTCATGGCGAGACTCATCGTAACAAACGTGAAAACCCGCATCCATGTGCATTTATCCTCGCATCAGGAATTCTAAGCCGCAGGCGAAAGACATCGTCATTCCTCGAGTCCTTTAAATTATTTTCTACCCCGCCCCATTCATTTGTTTTATTGTAAATTATGTGACTAACGCTATTCTAATTAATAGGATATCTAGAATAATTAGCCTTTGAATATATAAGTGGGGAAGGTAATTTAAAGTTCATCGCTTAACTCACTTGCTTTTTTAAGATTTGTCATGCATGTCTAAATAATTTAACTTGCATCACATTTGTTTCTTACTAAAATCCATAACAGATTTCTTCCTAAAAAATCATCTTAAAGCATCTCTTATACAATATTGTACGCAGGTTAAGCAAGATTAATTTAGCTAGCAGTATACCTAACTAGTTCATAAATAACCTTTGCATGAACACATAATTAGTCTATAAAGAACCTTAGCATTCTGTAGCATTTCTAGCCCTTCTTAGCACTTTTAAGCACCCCTTAGCATTTAGCACTTTCTAGCATCTTAACATTTTTGCATTCTTTAGCACCCTTTAGCAACCTTCTAGCATTTAATACCTTTTAGCTTTAAGCCCCTCTTTAAACTTTTAGCAATATTTTAGCACCTCCTAGCATTCTTTTGTACTTTAGCATATAGCACCTTTTGCCCTTTTAATACTTTAATCACCTTTTAAACATTTTAACATTTTAGCATTTTATTAAGCAGGAGGAGTTTTTACTTTGCATTTTTAAAACATAATAATTACCCTAGGTTTGGCAGGACAACCGCAAGTTAGCGGATCTTAGAGGGTGCCTAACCCCTTCCCTCTAGATTAATAAAGAACCTTTACCCAGAATCTCATTAAGTTTAGCAGACCATTAAAATGGAGTTAATGTTTACTTTAAACTAGTTAACATTTAGGTGTCCTAATTCACCCAAATTAATTAGGTGGCGACTCCGCGAACCCTTAGCATTTTGCACCTTGTTAAAACATTTAACACTTTTTGCACTTTAGCATTTATTATTTATTTTCTAACCTTTTATTAAGCAGGGAGTTTAGAAAATAAAGTCGTGGTCGAAAATGGGCGCGACAGAAATGGCGACTCTGCTGGGGATTTTAGGTTCTTAACCACAACAGACCTAGGGTTATTATTTGGCAATTATTTTGCATTCAATTTTTTGTGTGTTGTATTTTGTTCTATTTATTTTGCTACATGCTCTACTGCTTTCCTTAAAACTGGCATTCCGCTCATATTTCTTCCATTCTGGAAAATTCACACAAATCACACACTCACGCGCTGGTGTGCTCCGCGCACCCGCAAATTTCTTTCAAAAATATCCAAATTTTAGGAGAGTCGGCGTCTGCGCGGAGTTAGATCGGTTCGTCTGATCAGCCGCGTAGCCTTCTCACTCGAGTTGTCCGCTTGGGAACCTTGCGTCTAGTAAAGACAAATCTTAGCAACTCAGGATAGAGCTATACCACCCTTATTTTAGGGCATGCATGCATTTACCTTAGGTGGGTCAATCCTTGGCATCGACACCACAATTAGGAAAACACCAAACTTGTCGACGGGTTTCTGAACCCAACGACCAACCAGCATATTATGTATAGCGTGGCAATGACAGACAAATCCAAGCCCAATCATGACATGCTGAAATTGGAAAAAGTGCACCGTCATTTGGTCGCCATTTCCAACAAAGGCATTATAGTTGGACGACTTGGACAAATCTATCATGGCCTCGCATATGTGACGTTTAGGCCTACCTCTGGCATAAAGAGGTCCCCCTTGCATGTTAGGAAACGTTTGAATGTGCTATGTGCAATATATCTGCTACATACCTGCAAATTATGTGTTTTATGCTAACACCGTTTGTTGCATTTTTTAGAAAGATTTATCATCCTCCCCAAAGGTCGATTTGTATTTGACTAAGCAATGGCAGAGCATCAATACTTCACAAGATCAAAGGCACGGTCCAGCGACATGACCAATTCAAGGGCATCTGAGCGAAACGAGTCGGAACCTGTCTTGGTTCCTATAAGCAGAGCAGGGGTCTCAGAAGAGAAAGGCAGCATAGATCCGGTCGAGCAGCTCGCACAATTACCACAGCAAATGGCAACCCTGCAGGCCGAAATCAAAAGGCTCAAGAACCTCACCAGAGCACTCGTCACTGCAAATAACCAAAACAGTCAAAAACCTCCAAATTATCACCAGTACCCGCTTACTACATATCCCATTCAGCCAATATACAATGCACCCATATATTCCACACAAAACCGAATGCCTAACGTACTCCAGCTAAACACAAACCAAAGGCCACCACAAACCCATTTTCGCAATGCATATGGCAACCCTTTGCGATACCCACATGTGTATACGCCACTGCCAAAAGCCCGCCCACCAAACATCTTCGCACCCCGCCTAAATACCACAGAAAGGCCAGCCAAAATATACACCCATTTAGCCGAGCCTTTGTCGCAGTTGTACGAGAGGTTGAGGTTTGCAGGGATACTCCAGCCAATTCCAAAGAATGTGCCCAATCCCAAGTCCAAAGCTCATGATGGGAACAAAAGCTGTGCATACCATTCTGAAGCCATCGGACACGACATGGGAAGGTGTTACACACTCAGAGACAAAGTAAGGGAGCTGATCAAGGAGGGAGTCATTCAGGTGGAGGATGCTTACCCCAATGAGTACAATGAACCCCAAAGGAAGAGAGGCGTTCCCTGGCCAGAGCCCGCTCCGCCTGAATCAGTCATTCATCTAAGCAGGCACCACGCAGAAGCCAAAAGAAGGAGATACTGACAGCAGAGCACGAAGACCCAGCCAACCATGATGCAGAGCAAGAAAGCGTATTGGTTGGATTTGCACCCTTGTTCTGGTCCGCCTAAAGCCCAGATAAGAAAGAACAATTTAGTTTAGCAGAATAATTGAAGACTCATATTTAATGTTTCGCTTAAGTTTTTATGTAATGAACTACGTTTGACCTGATTCCCTCGGATACGCAGGCGCCGCTCTGGCCGGTCCCACATCTAGAAATTTCATTTTACCCAATATTCGCTTGTAATGAACTATGTCATGACCTGATTCCCTCATGGGGATACGTAGGCGGCCTAAATCGGCTTCGGTCACACCATTAGGAAACTTTCCCTTTGTTCTGAAAATAACAAGAATACACATAGCATACAAGCAACTACATTAAGATCCATTTTAGGCCATACACCCTTTTTCAAAATTGGGACCATGTAGGAAACCAGACAGGGGTTGCAAGTCCAAACAAGCCAGGCACGCAGATATCAAGGAACAAGGCAATAAGTCGATACTTAATCGACCCCCAAAACTCACAAATTTTTCTTTGAGCGCAGGTCTTTTCATATTAACAAAAGCAGAAAGTGCAACAGCCGAAGCAGAAAATACGACAAAAAGTCTCTTCGCAAGGTGAAAAGCAAAGAAAGCGGAGGATGACAACAATCCAAAGTCCGTAGCAAGAGCAAAGAATAGCAGTGCGGCATCAACAATCAATCAAAGTTCGTAGTTCCGCAACAAAACCTAGCGATCAACTGGGCATCAAATTAGCAACCCACGATCGCGACACCACAAAGGCATCATGGCGATTCATCATTTGCAGCGTCTAGCACGTCCGTGCAAGGACGACACCTCGCACTATCTCGCATATCAGGGACGATATCTCTACCCATAAAATTGCACTTCTCACATGTATTTATCATTTTGTTTAAACAGGTATACACTAATGTTTTTCTCAAGCTTAGCTTGCAGAAGCATTTATTCTACAGAGCAAAGAAGAACACGCCGGCAACGACGTTATCAAGACAAAGAAGTCTACGCAACGACGCCAAGAAGAATATCGCCCAGTAACGACGCACAAAGACAAAGAAGTCTACGCAACGACGCCAAAGAAGAATAACGCCCAGTGCAACGACGTTATCAAGACAAAGAAGTCCACGCAACGACGCCAAAGAAGAACATCGCCCAAGAACGACGTTATCAAGACATCAAGTCTACGAACGACGCCAAAGAAGAATATGTCCAGTAACGACGCGATCAAGACAAAGAAGTCTACGCGAACGACGCCAAAGAAGAATATCGCCCAGTAACGACGCACAAAGACAAAGAAGTCTACGAACGACGCCAAGAAGAACATCGCCCAGTAACGACGTTATCAAGACAAAGAAGTCTACGCAACGACGCCAAAGAAGAACATCGCCCGGCAACGACGTTATCAAGACAAAGAAGTCTACGCAACGACGCCAAAGAAGAACATCGCCCCAAGAACGACGTTATCAAGACAAAGAAGTCTACGAACGACGCCAAGAAGAACACGCCCGCATAACGACGTTATCAAGACAAAGAAGTCTACGCGAATGACGCCAAAGAAGAACATCGCCCAGTAACGACGTTATCAAGACAAAGAAGTCCGAAAACGACGCCATCATCAGCATATTACATCGGCACCGGGACGATTTTCTCTGTTCTCAAAATTGCATTTTTCTCATTCATGCTTTATTATTCTGTCTTAGCAGTTATGTACTAACTCTTTCTTGAGCTTTAGTCTACAGGGACATTTGCAGCAAGGACAACGCATTCGCATTCACAATCGCAACACAATGGCGAAATCACAACATTTGTAGCATCAACACAGCAGTTATGCACTAACCGTTTGTTTAAGTCTTAGCATGTAGGAGCAGGAGCACAACATGGATTTTCTCTACAAATAACCGGGCAATTTGTCGGGCCAACCTTCCCAACGATCGCGTAGCGCCTGCCGCCGTCCACTCGCCCACATCACCATGTAACCTAGCACCACAAGCCATAGCAAGACACCCTGTGTTCAAGCCGCTTATTTTTCTTTACTTTTGCACCATAGCCCAAAGGTCATCATAACTCAAGACCGGGATGCTTTTGAGTCCGCTGTAGCCCGCCTGGTGTTTTGACCACGGTAGCCTGTTGTCGCCATAACTCGACACCGACATTTTGAGTCCGCTAGCCCGCCGTGTTTGACCATAGTAACCCAAATGGCCGCCATAACTCGACATCGACGCTTTTTGATTTTTTGCACACTTGCCTACCGCCAACATTTTTGCACTCAAGATCGAGACAAAATTACATGAAGTCAACGCTTTGTCCAAGATTCTTCCATCATCTCCATACAAAGAGGACACTGCTGACACCCAATTTTGACCCTCCCGCCTACATTAACTATAAAATTACACTAATTTTGTAAAATAATTTTTTAGGATTTTTATAATAAAATGCAATAATAAAACATAAATACAGCATAAATAAACAATTCAATAATGGCGTCGCGTCTTACGTAGAGTATTAAGCACTTAGAGTCCCGCGCCCGCATTAATCAATTTTAAGTTCTATCAAACGATTCTTAATTAATAATAAATACATAAAATAAATAATTTAGCAGTGACGTCGCGTCAAGTAGCATAGCCGCATTTATTAATACGCAAGAGAATTTCATAATCATTTGTAATTTAAAATCAATTTTAATCTAATACATGCATTTAATAGCGCGATTTATAAAACTTTAAATAATTCTTAAATATCATACTCGCATTTAGCATTTAAATAATTTAATCTAAACTCAATGCAATTTTAATTTAACTTCGCAATAATGCACAATAATAAGATTTTAAATAATAGCGTCGCATTCTAAAGTATTAAGCATTAATTAAATAACACGCCCGCATTTATTATAACAATTAGATTAAGGAAGCACCTAAAAAATTTGATCACATTTGTTAGTTTAATTAATTAATAATAACTTACCACTAATTAAATACCTAGTTAAATTAATTAAAAGCCTAATTAAAACTAACCTAATACTACCCTTTAACTACCCAAATTTCAACAAACTCGCAAATTTCACTACCCCTAATTAAAACAATTACCCACGCCCAAACCCGATCAGCCCACTCCCTTCACCCGCAAGCCCAAACCCGCGAAGCCCCTTACTCTTAATCCCTTCAGCAGCCCTTTACTTCATCTTCTTAAAAGAAAAACGCAAACCACGAGCAGAAACCTAGTTCTCAATCGCCGCCTTCATCGCCCAGCCGTGATTCTCGCCTGAGAATCCACAGAATCAAGCTTCGACTTTCCTTTCCTTTACTCGCACACACGCCTTCGTGATTTCTTACCATAAACCAAAGACTCCAATTATCAATAGAATCTACCCAAATCTTTTCGAAATCTCAGCACCAAATCGCGTTAATATCATCCCTTACTACTTACCTAATGAGGAACCCGAAGAATGGCTATATAAGGCGCATGCAAAAGGTTTAAGGGGGGGCAACAACACAGACAGTAAGAGAGCAGAGCATAGGAGAGGGAATTCAGATCGGAGTCGAGGGCAACCACATAGCAATTTAGGGATCGACATGGCTTAGGAGCAGAGTTTAGAACCCTTAGCCATAGTCAGCAACTCAGAAGGCATCGGAGACCTGAGCAGCAGTGAAGAAACACAGTAGGCATATACGAGAGAGCAATCAGAGGGAATAGGGCAGAAACATAGGAAGTTCAAACCCCTTCTTTCAATTCAAGCCAAGAATCAGCAAACAAACCTTGCCTTCATTCGCGCCGCAAAACCCAAAACCCGCCGAAATGACCGACGACTTGATACGCTGCCCCGGGTCGCTGTCCGGAGAAGGTAAACCCAACTCCTTTCTGATTCTAGTTTATTTCTGTGATTTACGTGCTTTTGCGTATGTTTTGTTGTTTAGTCATGTTTAGCCTAAAAATTGATTTATGTTTGGAAAGATCAGAATTCTGTTAAGATTAAATATTTCCTGATGTTAGAAATAACTGTTGGTGGTTTGTTTGGTTTAACAAAATGGACAGTGTGTAGTGTGGTTGCTATAGGTTTGTAGATGATCCTGGTTAGCAAAATGTGATGTTGGCAATTTATTAACTCTTATTCGGATTGTATGCCAGCCTAATAATCACTAGTTTTTACTGTCAATGTGCCTATACTTGCTTCGAGATTAGTTAGAAAGGAATATACCTCTTAGCTGTTTGTTTATATACTAAATGTGTCTCAATGCTCCCTGACATGGACTCATTTGCATGCTTGTTGATTATTTTGTATAACTAGGTGCTTGCTAAACTAGTTTTCCAGGTAGCCTTAAGGTCTAAAATGTCCATATTCGCTTTAAATCAAGATCGAACATCGTCAGATACGCTTAATGGATATTGGGGTTAGTTATGTACCTAAGACCTATCACACCAAGTTAAAGTAGTGTGTGTTATTGGCAAGATAACATACATTCCTAAGTTGCCCTTTTGTCCCCGCCGCGAGAATACGAGTATCTGCCCAGCACATTGTCTATTTTCTTCTTTGTTTTGCCTGCCCACATGCAGCCTGCCTTGGGCCATTTTAAGGCTAAATGACTACTGGATGTTTAGTTCGTCGCCTACCGCCATCGCCATCGCTCGCATACACCCCGCTTGCCTATTATCTTCTCCTCTCGCTTGTTACCGTAACGCCTCGCTTGTTTACTTGAGGAAAGGGGTTCAAGAAGAGGGAATCACCAAAGCCTGTTTACTTGTCTTCACTGCTGGGTGTGGTATATGATATTAGAAGCTTGTCTGTACTGTCTGCATACCTGCCCATCCCTATTTCTTTTACCATCTGCTGGCTGTTTGTAGCATCTTATATCGTCACATGTTGGTCTTTATGCGCATACTTGCTCAAATACAAACTATGTGTCAAGTGCTTGTTGGTTGTTTAATTCTTTGGGCATATACTAATCTTTATCTCCTCTTATTTTTGCATGAAACGCATCGGAGCAACAAAGAGTCTCATGGCGAGACTCATCGTAACAAACGTGAAAACCCGCATCCATGTGCATTTATCCTCGCATCAGGAATTCTAAGCCGCAGGCGAAAGACATCGCCATTCCTCGAGTCCTTTAAATTATTTTCTACCCCGCCCCATTCATTTGTTTATTGTAAATTATGTGACTAACGCTATTCTAATTAATAGGATATCTAGAATAATTAGCCTTTGAATATATAAGTGGGGAAGGTAATTTAAAGTTCATCGCTTAACTCACTTGCTTTTTTAAGATTTGTCATGCATGTCTAAATAATTTAACTTGCATCACATTTGTTTCTTACTAAAATCCATAACAGATTTCTTCCTAAAAAAATCATCTTAAAGCATCTCTTATACAATATTGTACGCAGGTTAAGCAAGATTAATTTAGCTAGCAGTATACCTAACTAGTTCATAAATAACATTTGCATGAACACATAATTAGTCTATAAAGCACCTTAGCATTCTGTAGCATTTCTAGCCCTTCTTAGCACTTTTAACCACCCCTTAGCATTTAGCACTTTCTAGCATCTTAACATTTTTGCATTCTTTAGCACCCTTTAGCAACCTTCTAGCATTTAATACCTTTTAGCTTTAAGCCCCTCTTTAAACTTTTAGCAATATTTTAGCACCTCCTAGCATTCTTTTGTACTTTAGCATATAGCACCTTTTGCCCTTTTAATACTTTAATCACCTTTTAAACATTTTAACATTTTAGCATTTTATTAAGCAGGAGGAGTTTTTACTTTGCATTTTTAAAACATAATAATTACCCTAGGTTTGGCAGGACAACCGCAAGTTAGCGGATCTTAGAGGGTGCCTAACCCCTTCCCTCTAGATTAATAAAGAACCCTTACCCAGAATCTCATTAAGTTTAGCAGACCATTAAAATGGAGTTAATGTTTACTTTAAACTAGTTAACATTTAGGTGTCCTAATTCACCCAAATTAATTAGGTGGCGACTCCGCGAACCCTTAGCATTTTGCACCTTGTTAAAACATTTAACACTTTTTGCACTTTAGCATTTATTATTTATTTTATAACCTTTTATTAAGCAGGGAGTTTAGAAAATAAAGTCGCGGTCGAAAATGGGCGCGACACCCGTCGTGGCTCGGTACCGCAACCCTGTTACGGCGCCGCTACTCTTCCCCAATTTTCATATTTTGCACATTTCTTCTTTTCTCATACTGTCGTGGGATACTCATCAATTGGGTCAATTAATCGTTCATCTTTACATGCCTTAAGAACACTTAACATGTGTACCAACATCTTTCTCACTACTTGAAATTTAGCGAGACGTTGTACGACGTATGCATGTGTATGGAAATAATATTTCTGACATGTGGGACCCCATGTGTTAAAGTCATTAAGGACGGTATAAACTCAATCTCATTAGATAAATTTACAACAATCCCCTCTTGAAAGAGGTGTTGGTGCACGCGAGGTGCCAACCATTAGCAATCTATCAGCAGAAGTATATTGCATCAGGATAGGTAGCCTACAACCTTGAACCTCCCCTAGTCAAATATCATCGGACATACTTACTGCGCGGTGAATGTGATGTCTTGAACCGTCAGTGTTTAGTGTATGCCAAGACAATGATAAAGACACAATAACTATCCAATCTCTTGTTTCTTTCTTTATTGTTTTGTCAGTTGTGGTCGTGGACACACTTGGATTCTTAAGTATGTACGATTGAGGCGGCTTGTCCTCACACTTAAATATGTTATCTCCTATAAGGTACCCCACTATACGAGTATTAGAAATCATTAAAAGTATCTTCATCTCAACCTCGACTCTCGAGTGTTACATTAAGATTTTGACACCTAACATATACCCACCATACATGTAGCACTCTAATGTCTATCGCGGGAAGGCTTTGGATTAGTGTTTCCATAAGGAACCAATATCTGAAGTGATCTTGCTTTTCTCGAAGCGCTCAGCTGAGCCTTTACAACTTAGTTTTCCCATTTAACCAAATTTTTGGGATCTTCGGTCAGTATGGTTGGGTTGCCACTGTATCGACTCTTATTGCTTGGGATTTAAGAACATTCCCCTAGATAGACAGAACATCTGATCTTTGGGTAATCCCTTGGTCAAAGGGTCAGTTATATTCTCCTTTGATTTTATGTAATCGATGGAGATGATATCCGTGGAGATCAATTGCCTAACGGTCTTATGTCTCCTACGAATGTGTCGAGACTTGTCATTGTATATGCTACTCCATGCCCTTCTTAATGTTGATTGATTGTCGCAGTGGATCATTACTGAAGGTACGGGTTGATCCCAACAATGGATATCCTCTAAGAAGTCATGAAGCCACTCAGTTTCTTCACCTGCTTTGTCTAAGGCGATGAACTCTGATTCCATGGTGGATCTGGCGATGCAAGTTTATTTGGAAAACTTCCAGGACACAGCCACACCACTAATTGTAAAAATGTACCCACTGGTGGACTTGGTGTTTCTTATATTGAATATCCAGTTTGCATCATCGTACCCCTCTAGTACAGCTGGATACCTCGAGTAATGCAATTCGTAGGATAATGTATACTTCAAATATTGTAGTATTTGATTAAGCGCTTTCCAATGATCATGTCCGAGATTACGTGTAAACCTCGCCAATTTATTGACGGTATAAGTGATATCAGGTCGGGTACAGTTTGTTATATACATTAAATTGTCGATTACCTGCGCATATCGCTCCTGGAGCACGGGTGCACCACGATTCTTATCAATGCCTTGATTCATATTCATTGGTGACTTTAATGGAGGACAGTCAAACATCTCAAACCTTCTCAAGAGATTCTCTATGTAATGAGATTGAGACAACACTAGCCCGTCAAATGATTTAGAAATCTTAATTCCTAAAATGACATCTGCAATATCCATGTCCTTCATATCAAACCATTATTTTAACATGTTCTTTGTTTCCAGGATCAAAGTTCGACTACTACCTGTGATTAACATGTCGTCTACGTAGAGGCAAATCATGACAAAGGAGTCAGAGTTTCCTTTCACGTAAACACATTTATCACATTCGTTAATGGAGAAACCTTTTGATAATAGTGTACTATCAAACTTTTCATGTCATTGTTTGGGAGCTTATTTCAGTCCATATAGAGATTTGACAAGTCTACAGACTTTCCTCTCTTGTCCTGGAACTACATATCCCTCGGATTGTTCCATGTATATTTATTCTTCCAAATCTCTATTTAGGAAGGCATACTTAACATCCATTTGATGTATTTCAAGGTCATGTAGAGTTGTGATGGCAATGAACACCCTTATAGAGGTCATTCTAGATACTGGGGAGTACGTATCAAAGTAAACAAGGCATTTCATTTGTCGGTATCCCTTAGCTACCAACCTAGACTTGCACTTATCTATAGATCCATCAGCTTTGCACTTTCGCTTAAGTATCCATTTACAACCTAATGGTTTATTTCCCGGAGGAAGATCAACCAACACTCATGTATGGTTTTGCATGATGGACTCTATTTCACTTTCCATAGCTTCTTTACAAAGCGGTGCTTCTGGAGTTGACAATGCTTCTGCAATTGTCCATGGTTTATTTTCAACCAAATAAGCTATAAAATCTGGCCCAAAGGATTTCTCTTTCCTAGCCCTTTTACTTCGCCTAGGTTCAACCTCAGCATCAGTTGGATTCTCATCCTCATATGTATCCACTTGGTCAGAGTCATCAGATTCTGGGGAATCATGACACCGTTTGCGCGAAGTAACTTCATTTTCCTTTTTAGGAAAGACCGTCTCAAAGAATACAACATTTTTTTACCCTAGAATTGTACCCCCGTGAATATCTGGTATATTTGACTTACGTACTATAAAGCGATAGGCACTACTGTTCTTTACGTATCCTATGAATATGCAATCTACAGTCTTAGGTCCTATCTTGACCTGTTTTGATTTAGGTACCTCAACTTTAGTCAAGCAACCCCATACTCTTAAGTATTTGTAAGAGGGTGTCTTTCCATTCCATAGTTAGTATGGAGTTTTTTCCTTGTCCTTGTGAGGGACTCTATTAAGAATCATGTTAGCAGTAAGAACTGCCTCTCCCGACGTGTTTTGTGCAAGATCGAAATTGAGAAGCAGGGCGTTCATCATTTCCTTTAGCGTACAGTTCTTACGTTCTGCAATACCGTTTGATTGAGGGGAGTATGGTGCAGTTGTTTGATGAATGATGCCTGATTGGGCACAATATTCCTCAAACGGAGCTACATACTCTCCTCCTCTATCGCTATGAATTGCTTTAATTCGTAGGTTCAATTGGTTTTCAACATCATCTTTATAGCGTTTAAAAGCATCAAACGCTTCGTCTTTACTTTTAAGTAAGTAAAGGTAACTATACCTTGTGCTAGCATCGATGAAGGTCACAAAGTATTTGTTCCCCCCTCTAGTTTGGGCAAAGTTAACATCACAGATGTTTGTATGAATGAGTTCAAGAGGAGCGGTAACTCTTTCTACTGAACGGAAAGATGACTTGGTAAGTTTTGCTTCTACGCATACTTCACATTTAGATTGAGGATTTATAGCGTCAGATGACAACAACTCCAACTTTACCATCGTTGAATTGACTGGTAGTTTACGTGTCCTAATCCATGATGTCATAGATTGGACGACTCAAGCAAGTAAGAAGAAGCATTTGCATTTTCATTAATAATGCGCATTACAGACATTGCATTTAACTTAAAGAGGCTTTCACAAGCGAATCATCTGCCTACAAAGATGTCATTCTTAGTAATTATAAATTTGTTGGATTTGAACACTTGATCGGTGTATTTTATATACACTTTTTGAGTCATTTTTAGTTAGTCTTTTGTCCCTTTTTATACAAATAAGTGTCGTATTAGGATAAATTTTCTTTCTTTTGAGTCAAGTTGGTTAAAATGGCCCAATGGCGGAAAAGAAGCTAAAAGAGGGCAAAGTGGAGGTTCCAGAGCTTAAACGACGAGAAAGTGGCAAACGAGGCAGAAGCACGGACCAGCGCTACCACCGCGCAGATAGGTTCGTCGCAGCGCTAATATCCGTAAGGTCGCAGGTTGCAGCGCGCGCCTGCATGCCAGAGATGTGGGCGCGCCAAATTATCCGGCATCGCAACTTCCGCCATGGCAGGTCGCTGGCGCCGACGCTGAAAAATCAGTTTAATGACGATTTTCCGGTCGCTGAAGGAAAAGTTAGAGGCGTTTTGAGCCTATAAAAGGAGAACCCTAGGCGCTTTTGGTTCCTTCTTGCACAACACAAGGCTTCGATTGAAGATTGAGACCATAATTTAGTAACTTTCTTTTCTTTTCTTTTCTTTATTTCGCTTTATGATGAACATTGAATTAGTTCTTGTCATGTCAATGGCTAGGAACTAATTCTATTATAGGGCTTTCCATGTTAAATCACTAGAAACTTATGTTATGAATTGATGCATGATTATGGTTATTCTTCTTATTGTTGAGATTTACCCAATAATTGCTTTGAATGCTTGGTAATTAATTGATCACTAATTATCATTAGTTATATGATTTCTAATCAAACTTGAAAGGAGGAGGTTGTGAATATCGTAAGTTGGGTAGACATATTTTGGATTGGGGATGAAAATACCTCAATTACTTGTGTAGCGTTAACGAGAGGTCTAAACACCTAATTTTACGCATGGCGTGTGACGGTTAACTAGGTTTTTGGTCTTAATCCTCCTATAGAGTCATCCTTATCACCGAAAGGTAGAAAGGAGCAATACTGGGGTTGAGTGTTTATATAGCCTTAACGGGAGTATAAAACGATTTAGTAAACCTGCTAGCTCCAAAAGAAGAAGAACCATAATTCATTGCATTAATAAGTAACATAAGCGGATAGTTGAGGAGACGTGGAAGCCCTATTCCCATCACTACTGAAGTAAACATATAGTTAATTAGCCTTTATAATTATTAGTTATAAACAACAAAATCAATATCGGTTACCAAATAGATACCAAAAGATAGATAATTGGTACTTGAACACTAATCCTTGTGAACGATATTCGGTCTTATCAAAACTATATTACTTGTCACGATAACGTGCACTTGCGTTAAAGTGTGTGCATCTTTTCGCGCATAAAGTTTTTGGCGCCGTTGCCAGGGATTAGGCATAGTTCAATATCAATTTCATCTATTTTTAATTTCTAATTTGGTTTTTAATTTTCTTATTTTTTACGTTTTTTTTTTGTTATTTTTTGGTAAAAATCAGGGTGCCTGATCAGGGTGCCTGATCTGTTTGTCTGTTTTTGATCTGTTTCAGGAAATCAGTTTATGCGAAGGAGAAGAGGGGCAGACACTCTTGTTCCCTTCAATCCAGAGATTGAGAAAACCTGTAAACAGAATAGAAGAAACCAGCGAATTTCAGCCTTGATAGAGATGAACGGTGTTCAAAACAATAATGTGATGAGAGAAGGGTTAGGTGAAAATCAACCTAACCCAGGAATGCCTCAGAGAGTGCCAATGGACGTCGAGGAGAGAGTGCAAGTCCAGGCAGAAAGAAGCTTGGGAGACTACGTGCTACCGAGGGTGAACGGAGCACAGACATGTATTAGGCTCCCTGCAATAGGAGCAAACAACTTTGAGATCAAACCGGCGATTCTAGGCATGGTGCAGAACACAGTGCAATTCGGAGGACTGCCATCAGAGGATCCACATATGCACATAGCTAATTTCTTGGAGCTATGTGCAACTTTCAGATATAACGGCGTTACTGATGATGCCGTCAGATTGAGGCTCTTTCCCTTCTCACTCAGGGATAGAGCAAAAGTATGGTTGAATTCCCTGCCAGCTGATTCGATTTTTACATGGCAAGAGCTGGCACAGAAATTTTTGGCCAAATTCTTTCCTCCGTGCAAAGCAGCGAAATTGAGAGGAGAGCTGAATAACTTCTACCAAGCAGATGGAGAGTCATTGTACGAAGCGTGGGAAAGGTTCAAAGATTTGCAGAGAAAATGCCCACACCATTGCATTGAGTTGTGGAACTTGGTCCACATCTTCTATAACGGGCTGAGCGGAACAACCAGAACCATTATAGATGCAGCAGCAGGTGGGACATTCATGAGGAAAACAGCCCACGACGCTCACGAATTATTAGAAGATATGGCCACCAACAACCATGTCACAGAAGAGAGATCAATGAGTGGTAGGAGAACAGTGGGAGTCCACGAAATAGATGCCATTCTCGCTAGAATGCCCAGTGGCCTTGTTGATTTAAACAAATGCGGCAACACACAGTGTCAGTAAATGCAGTGCAGATGCCTAAGAGCTGTGAAATATGTGGTGGCCCACATACATTCGATAGATGTCCTGCAACTGATCCTAATAATGTGTCAATCGAGCAGGCAGAGTGTCAGGTCGTGGCTAATTATCAGAGGCCACAGAACAACCCATACTCCAACACATATAATCCAGTGGAGAATCACCCAAATTTCTCATGGAGAGGAGACCAGGGTCAGCAGAACCAATATAGGCGATGCAAAACCAACAGAACCAAAATCAGCGACCGCTTTACTCAGCCTCACCTTCCCAACAATTTAATACACATGTCCGGCCCGAAAAGCTGTGACGAGTGAGAGCGACTTTGTTGGCACTCACCAACGCCTGCACTCCGATTCGTGGCGAAGCTAGATCCTCGTTCAGGAACTTGGAAACACAAGTGGGTCAGCTAGCAAAGCAAGCAAACAGCAGGCCACAGGGTACACTGCCAAGCAACACAGAGGTGAATCCGAGGGAGAAATGTCAGCAAGATACTGAGAAGTGGCAAACGGTGGAGAGCGATCACCTCACCAGAAGCAGTTGAGCAAAGAAAAGGTGGTTGAACCTCAACCAGTAGTAGAGAAAACACCAGAGAAGGAGTATACAGAGAAGATCCCATTCCCACAGAGATTGCAGCGGAAGGCAGTTGATAAACAATTCTCTAAATTTTTGGAGACGTTCAGAAAGCTGCATATCAACATACCTTTTATAGAAGCGTTGGAGCAGATGCCTTCCTATTTCAAATTCATGAAGGAGATCTTGGGGAAGAAGAAGAAACTGGCAGAGTACGAGATGGTAGCACTAACGGAGGAATGTAGTGCTATCTTGCAGAAGAAGTTGCCCCCTAAACTAAAAGACCCAGGGAGTTTTACACTACCTTGCACAGTTGGCAGGGTGACATGCAACAGGGCTCTGTGCGATTTAGGGGCAAGTATAAATCTAATGCCTTTATCGGTATTTAAACGGTTGGAGTTGGGTGAGGCCAAACCAACCACTGCGGAATGGCCGATGGGGCGATGGTTCATCCAAGAGGGAAGATTGAGGACGTGATTGTTAAAGTAGGAAAATTCTTTTTTCCTGCGGACTTCCTCATTCTTGACATGGAAGAAGATGCGAAATCCCTATCATATCGGGAGACCATTCTGGCGATGCGAGAGCATTGATCGATGTAGAAAGAGGAGAGCTGACATTGAGGGTGGAGAAGGAAGAAATGATGTTTAAAGTATTTAAACACATCATTGAGCCACCAACCATGAGCAGGTGCTTTGCAATCAGCACCATCAAACCCCCCTGTGAGCCAATACCAGCCAAACCAATGGAGATGAGCCTACAAAAGCAGGTATGTGACGCCAAACCTCCACAAAAGCAGGTATGTGTTCCTGAACCTTCCCTTGATGATAATTCTAAAAAGAGAAGAAGAAGAAGAAGAAGAAGAAGAAGGAAACGAGAAATGTGGAAAAAATGGATTGGTTGTGGGGTTAATCCACCCAACACTTACTGAGTTACGGAACTTGCGTCCGGCTAAAAGACGTTAAAGACAGCGCTACTTGGGAGGCAACCCAAGGTATTTTGATTTATTTTACGTTAACATAGTAGTTTTTATTAAGAACGGTCTCACGGAGGTAGTGTTTATGTTGTGTTGACAGGTGAAAGCCAAGAACTTGGAAGGCGAAAAACTGAAGAGAAACCAAGAGTTCCAGAAAATCGCCAGAGCCGCGCCAGCGAGAAGCGCGTAAGGCGAGAATTGACGCAGAATTCGCAGCCGCGGCATTTAATTGCAGCGCGCCACAACGAAAAAAAAATCTGAATTTCTTTAAGACGCCCCGATCCGAAGGCCCTGTCGCCAAATCAAAAAAATCCAGAGCTCTCCTCCCCTCACGGAATTCAAAGTCCAATGCAACCGCCACCACCACCATTTTAACCAAAGTCTGTAAGTGTCTTGTTTTCTTTTATTGTCTTTGATTTTTACACACATTGGGGACAATGTGTGATTTAAATTTGGGGGGGTGTTTTATTTGTGTCTTATTGTTATAAGTATGTTTAAGTCTTTTTGTTGTTTTTGTGTATTTTTTAGTCATAATTTTTTTTCTTTTGAGTCATAATTGTCTGTCAAAAGATCATGTATGTTGTAGTTACTAGAAACACCTAGTGAAGTAAGGTGGAATAATGTAACGGAATTAGAGCAACTATCTAAACACTTAGGTTTGATATGCCAAAAACTCACAAAATCTGTCTATTTGGAGTTTCCTGCTTAAATTGTGCATGATAAATTATTAAAACCTATGTGTTATGATTGCTTGCTATTCGAGGCGAAATAGTTAGGATATGCATGTTTAGGGAGATGACTCAGGCGTTTCTTTGCTAGCCAATTCTTACCACTCTTTTCTATCCCTAACTTTAAAAATATCCCTAGTCAACTCCATTGAGCCTTAAAAATTGAACTTTTTCTTTGACACCCTATCTTCCCATACTTGTTCCATAAGCAAACATGTGAAATAGTTGGAATAAATTGTGTTAAAAAAGAGACAAAAAGAGCAAGAAAAATTGATGCACCCCACTTAAAAAGTAATGAGAAACAGGCAAAAGCCTAAGTTTGGGGGTGCTTGCTATTATGATACACTTCACGCTCTCAAAACAAAAGAGGGGAAAGATAGATTTGAAGTGAAAGAAAAGAATCAAAAGAAAAGGGAAAAATTGAAAAGCTAAAAGAGCTTATGGTATACAAAAATGAGCCTAAATGCCTATTTTTACCTACCCGTGCCTAAGCCTACATTACAACCCTTAAAAGTCCTGAAGATCTCTTAGATGCATAGCCATGATTAGTGGAGAATAGCAAGTAAACATGCCATAGGAATTTTGAAATTAACATGCATGATTCAGTATTTGACTTCCATTAAGCATGATAAAAATGAGTTTGCGAAATATCTAGCTTAATGTATTTGCAATGCTGAAATTTCAGGCTATATCTGCTAACCTTCATGTTTTTCTAAGTAATACCAGTGCAGCAAAGTGATCAATGTCAGTGAGTCTTTTATTTTCGTTTCCTTGAGTCTTTATTTCTTTCTTTTTATCTTTGCTCGAGGGCGAGCAAAGGTTAAGTTTGGGGGTATTTGATCGGTGTATTTTAATACACTTTTTGAGTCGTTTTTAGTTAGTCTTTTGTCCCTTTTTGTACAAATAAGTGTCGTATTATGATAGATTTTCTTTCTTTTGAGTCAAGTTGGTTAAAATGGCCCAATAGCGGAAAAGGAGCTAAAAGAGGGCAAAAGTGAAGGTTCCAGAGCTTAAACGGCGAGAAAGTGGCGAACGAGGAAGAAGCACGGACCAGCACGCGGCCATCGCAGATAGGGGGCGCGCCTAATATCCGTATGTCGCAGAGCCAGTTGCCGCGCGCCTGCATGCCAGAGCAGGGCCGCGGCGCCAAATCATCCGAAGTATCGCAGAACTTCCGGCGCCGATAGCAGGGTCGCGGCGCCGACGCGGGAAAATCAGGTTTAATGACGATTTTCTGGGCCAGGCCTGAAGGGAAAAGTTAGAGGCGGTTTTGAGCCTATAAAAGGAGAACCCTAGGCAGTTTTTAAGGGTTCCCTTTCTTGCACAACACAAGGCTTCTTGGATTGAAGATTGGAGACCATAATTTAGTAACTTTCTTTTCTTTTCTTTTCTTTATTTCAGTTTTTATGATGAACATTGAATTAGTTCTTGTCATGTCAATGGCTAGGAACTAATTCTATTATAGGGTTTTCCATGTTAAATCACTAGAAACTTATGTTATGAATTGATGCATGATTATGGTTATTCTTCTTCTTGTTGAGATTTATCCAATAATTGCTTTGAATGCTTGGTAATTAATTGATCACTAATTATCATTACTTATATGATTTCTAATCAAACTTCGAAAGGAGGAGGTTGTGAATATGCTGTAAGTTGGGTAGACATATTTTGAATTGGGGATGAAAATACCTCAATTACTTGTGTAGCGTTAACGAGAGGTTTAAACACCTAATTTTACGCATGGCGCGTGACGGTTAACTAGGTTTTTGGTATTAATCCTCCTATAGAGTCATCCTTATCACCGAAAGGTAGAAAGGAGCAATACTGGGGTTGAGTGTTTATATAGCCTTAACGGGAGTAGAAAACGATTTAGTAAATCTGCTAGCTCCAAAAGAAGAAGAACCATAATTCATCGCATTAATAAGTAACATAAGCGGATAGTTGAGGAGACGTGGAAGCTCTATTCCCATCACTACTGAAGTAAACATATAGTTAATTAGCCTTTATAATTATTAGTTATAAACAACAAAATCAATATCGGTTACCAAATAGATACCAAAAGATAGATAATTGGTACTTGAACACTAATCTTTGTGGACGATATTCGGTCTTATCAAGACTATATTACTTGTCACGATAACGTGCACTTGCGTTAAAGTGTGTGCATCTTTTCGCGCATCAACACTAGTCGAAATCCAGTATGCACTAGCACTGTTCCTCAAATCAGATTTTTCCGGATGTCCAGAACATGCATCACATTCTTCAGCTTGAGGTCCTTGCCGGAAGTCATCTTGAGTACCACTATGCCTTCTCCTAGCACATCAGAAGAAGCATTGTTGCCCATATAGAGCTTCTTGTTAGCACTGTAGTGTAGGTGGAGAAAGCATTCATATCGGAGCATATATGACGAGTATCACCCGTATCTAACCACCATTGCTTGGGGTTCTCCACCAAATTTGCTTCCAGCACCACGACTGAGAAGTTATCAATCATATCATCGATATTTATGTCTTCAATGCGTTGTCTTTGGCTTTCTTCTTGACTTTCTCCTTAGCCTTCTCTTGTTGCTCGCGCTTAAGTTGGTGGCAGTCTTTAATCATGTGGACAGCCTTGCCACAGTGATGATGGTTGCCTTTGAACTTTTCGGCTGCCTGACTCTTACCATTTTTTAGAAACTTTGGTTTCTTACTCGGATTGCCTTTGAGTTCAACAAAATTCGTCTTGACCTCGGCGGGTTGCTTGCCTTTGGATAAGGTCTTCTTGTTATCCTCATGAATGTGGAGCTTGATAACAAGTTCCTCAAAATTCATCTATTTAGATTTGAGCTTGAGATAGCTCATGAACTCGCTCCACGAGGGAGGCCGTTTTTCAATTAGAGAAGAAACCAAGAATGCTTTGTTAGGCTTCATGCCTTCCTGTTCCAGATCATGAATGATCAACTGAAACTCTTGGACTTGTGACATGACAAACTTGTTATTCACCATCTGAAATTTAAACAAATTCCCGACAATAAACTTCTTAGTACCTGTATCATTGGCACTATACTTCTTATGCAATTTATCCCACAACTCCTTAGGGGTATTTGTTGCGCAGTATACCGTATAGAGCGGATCACATAGGCAATTTAGGATATAATTCCTGCACATGAAGTCATTTTGACTCCAGGTGTCGAATTTCATCATCAGGCCATTGACAGCCTGGGTATCTTGGTCCACCTCAACCGTGTTACTGGTTTGAGAGTCCATCTCATCTCTATTAGCAAGCGGATCTTCAGTTAATTATCTATCCATACCTAACACAGTGAGGTATAACAATATTTTCTACTGCCACCTTTTGAAGTTACCACCTGAAAACTTTTCGGGACATTTAGCTTGAAAGTTGGGAGGAACAGTAGTGGTTCCAAAAGTGAAACCAACGACCGGAGCAGAGGAGAGCATTCGTAGGAAGCGTAAGAAGCGGATCTTTTCCATTCACCATCTTTTAGTTCTTCAAAGTATAATTTTGCCTTAAACTGTTAGAAATTTTTGTGAGTGAATATGGGTGGAAGAACTGAAAAAGGGTAGACAAAGTAACGATAGCAACGTTTGTCGAGTCGAGTGATGACACTCTCTCTTTAAGGCAAAATTACCCCATATATATTGGCTTACGGATAGTGGGTAATGGCCTCCCAAGATAAAACAGCAATAACTTTCACAAGTACAAGTCAATACTTGTGAATCCTTAGAAGAAGTAAGAACTCAAGATTGCTAGAAGAAGAAGAAGAAGAAGAAAAGTCTCTCAAATAAACTTACAGATTTTGGATCTGTTTTTGGATTATTTCAAATGATATTTGAGACCTCTATTTGTAGGTGCAAAGTGGTCATTCACATGCCATGTGAATGCACTAATTGAGGTCTCATAGAACTCATCAAAGGTTGTCTTGATCATGCCAAGGGTTGACTGATTTATGGCTTTGAAATGAGTTCACATTTCAGAAGAATAATTTGATTTTCGGGTTCACTGTACGTATAGCGTCGCGGCCCTAATCTGGTGGCGCCGCGGCACCAAGTAGGCAGTAACCAACCGAACTCACTGGACGACCGGCACCGCGTCGCTGGCCCGTCGTGGCTCGGTGTTGCGTCCTTGTCCAATTTTCGTATTTTGTACATTTCTTCTTTTTTCATACCGTCGTGAGAGACTCATCAATTTGGTCAATTAATCGTCCATCCTTACATGCCTTAAGAACACTTAACATGTTTACCAACATCTCTTTCACTACTTGAAATTTAGCGAGACGTTGTACGACGTATGCATGTGTATGAAAATAATATTTCCAACATGTGAGGCCCCATGTATTCAAGTCATTAAGGACGGAATAAACTCAAATCTCATTAGGTAAATTTCCAACAGCTTATTCAAATGTGCAAGCTTTTCAGCAAGGTTTTTTTTTACATCTGACATTTTTCTATCTGGACTTGTAATTTTTTATCCTTTCAATGCCTTTTATCTGGAAAAAGATGGCGTAAAAGGATTGGAAAAAAGTGTGCAACAATTAAACCACAAATATGTAGATGTACCTTGACCAATGAAGACTTGACTGTCCACATGCTACACCAAATTTGATTGTTGGAAATTATAGGACAGTTGCAGAGAACCAAAAAACAAATGAAGCCACCAAATGATGACTAAGATTTACCTTTTTCACAAAATAATCAAAAGTTCTTTGTGGAGAAAATAAATCAGAAGGCAAAACTCTAAGGCACTGAATGATGACTAACATTAATTTACCTTTCATGATCGATTAGTAGTTTTAAAAAAATTCTAAAGCAGAGGATGAATTTAGATAACCGAATGAGATAAACGGTGTTCATTCACGTTGAACACTCGAGTAGTCTCTTATAAAAAAGGACAATTAGTTGTTATTAAAAAGACACTTCAAATAAAATTATTTTTTATTTATTTAGAAGGGTATTTAGGTAATTTAAATTTAAGTTAGGAGTTCATACTTTGAACTATATACCATAATTATTCCGTAAATATATAATGAAGTCATTGTATAATGAAATTATTTCATCATTACTTTTTATATAATTAAGTATTGATAATTATATATTTAATATACCCGAATTATTTTATCATAATTTACAACATGTTTTTGTGATGGTAGAGTAAACTTGACCACACCTTTTTGCTTAACGCCGGAGCTCCGACTAGAAGCCACCAAGTCGCCGATCTTCCCCCTTTCCCCTCTCCCCTCGCTGCTCCCTCCATTAACGCCGACAAACAACCTCACCAACCCCACTATCATCCTCCACCCCAGATCTGCTCCACCTCCGCATCGGAGCTCTGAGCTTTGGTGAAACCCAGTAGCCAACAGTCACCACATCGATCCACCGCCACCACCACATTAACGTCGGAGCTTCGAGCTCTGATGAACAATTTTTTTTCTTTTTGCTCTGATTTTTGCAGGCACCACTAGATCTTCCACGACGTACATCCGGGTTGTATCTCTCTGTTCTGCCGCCTAGCATCCGGGTACAAAGTTTAGGCAGGAAATAAATAGTGATTTTAGGTAGTGAATAGTGTGTTTCGACGTGTGAACAATGATTTTTGATGTGTGAACAGGTTCTATCAGCCTGGAGTTGGTATCTCCAGTTGCCCGTACTCAATATTTATCCTTGTCCTTGTAGTTAAATTCTTACGTGTTGCGTTTTATTGAATCTTGACTTTACATTTTTGCTTTTATTCTTCTTGTCCTTTGTTTTATCATTTTAGTTTGTAGTAGCCTGACTTACCTCTAGATTCTTGCTAACTTGTGCTTTAGTACTGGTTTCCGTGTGTGTTAACATTAACCTTTGACTAATATTTTTTTGCTCTAGTGGCTTTGGTGAATGATGGTAGACTAGGGTCATGTTTTTGGATGGGGGCGAGGGTTGGGAGTATGTGGGGTAAGGGAGATGCTAGGCTGAGAATATGGTCCTGAAACATTGGGACTTTAACGGGGAAGTCCATAGAGCTAGTTAAGATTCTTAAGAAGAGGAAAATTAATATAGCATATGTCCAGGAGACCAAATGGGTAGGACCTAAGGATATGAATGTAGACAGGTATATGTTATGGTTCTCAGGTAGGTCAAAGTATAGGAATGGGGTAGGTATTTTGGTAGACAGTGTCTAAGGGATCAGGTGGTAGAGATTATGGGGATCAATGACATGATGATGACGATTAAGTTGGTAGTTGGAGGGTTCACTATGAACATTATTAGTGTGTATGCACCACATGCGGGCTTGAACGAGGTGGAGAAGAGGAGCTTTTGGGAAGATTTGGACGAAGTGGTGGGAGGTATACCACCCACTGAGAAGTTACTTGTAGGAGGGGATTTCAATAGACATATTAGGGCACTTTCGGGGGTTATGACGATGTGCATGAAGGTTTTGGCCTCGGAGACAAGAACAGATGAGACGTCTCACATTTGGAGTTCGCTAGAGCTTGTGTGATGGTAATATCCAATTCGAGGTTCATGAAGAAGGCGGAACACTTGGTAACTCTTCGTAGTTCGGTGGCTAAGACTTAGATAGACTTTTTGCTCCTTAGGAAGGTTGACAAAGGTCTTTGTAAATATTGCAAGATTATTCTGATAGAGGATCTTACAACCCGACCTAAGCTTTTGGTGATAGATTTGGAGATCAAGATGGAGAAGAAGAAGAGGGTTGTGGATGACAGGTTAAGAATCAAATGGAGGAGTTTGACCATGGCTAGTGCAAAGGAGATGGGGAGAGGTTGATGGCTAATGTGTCTTGGGGGAGCAGTGGGTATGCGACCGGTATGTGGGAAAGGACGGCCAGTTGCATTCGGGAGGTAGCTAGAGAAGTGCTAGGAGTCTCGCGGGGTAACTGTGATGGGCATCAAGGAGACTGGTGGTGTAATTGTAAAATTCAAAAGAAGGTTGAAGCGAAGAACGCGGCGTATGCGAAATTGGTAGAAAGCAAGGATGAGGTGGAGAAGTGGACGAATAGGGAATTATATAAGATGGCGAGAAAGGATGCAAAGCTAGCAGTTACGGTGGAGAAAAAAATCGACTTTTGAACGTCTTTATGTCAAATTAGAGAAAACAGATCGGGATAAGAAGTTGTACAGACTATCCAAGGCGAGGGAGATGAGGGGTCGGGACTTGGATCATGTGAGGTACATCAAAGACGAGGACGTAAAAGTACTGGTGGAGGATGTGCATATTAGGCGGAGGTGGTAGTCTTACTTCCATAAACGCTTAAACAAAAAAGAATATAGAGACATTGTGTTAGGAGATCTGGAGCAATCTGGTAGGTACCAGAATTTTGGGTATTGTGGAAGCATTAAGGTTGAGGAGGTTCAGGGCTTTATTCGCAGGATGCGCAAGGGACGAGCGACCGGGCCTGATGAGATTCCAGTTGAATATTGAAAGAGTGCACGCAGGACAGGTTTAGAGTGGCTGACGGAGTTGTTTAACGTCATTTTTAAGACAACGATAATGCCCGAAAAATGGAGGTAGAGTACAATGATTCCTTTGTACAAGAACAAAGGTGATATCCAAATTTGCAACAACTATATGGGTATCAAGTTGTTACGCCACTGAAAGTTTGGGAAAGAGTCGTGGAGATGAGGGTGAGAAGAGACGTGTCTATCTCCGAGAACCAATTTGGATTCATGTCGGGGTGTTCGACTACAGAAGTAATTCATCTTATTAGGAGGTTAGTAGAGCAATATAGGAAGAGGAAGAGAGACTTACATATGGTTTTCATCGACCTTGAGAAGGCATACGACAAAATCTCTAGGGAGGTTTTATGGCGATGTTTGGAGAGTAGAGGTGTGCATGTGGCATACACTAGGGCGATCAAGGATATGTATGATGGAGCCAAGACCAGGGTACGGACAATATGAGGAGACTCGGAGCACTTCCCAGTGATGATGGGGATGCACCAAGGATCAACTCTTAGCTCATTCCTATTTTCCTTGGTGATGGATGGACCGAGGCGACAAATCCAATGAGATGTTCCATGGTGTATGTTATTTGCAGATGACATAATCTTGACGATGAGACTCGCAGCGGAGTAAACACTAAGCTGGAGGTTTAGAGACAAACTCTGTAGTCTAAAAGGTTCATGTTGAGTAGGACCAAGACATAATCCTTGGAGTGCAAATTCAGTAATGGGAGCGACCGTGAGACAAGCGTGGATGTGAGGCTTGGTACTCAGATCATTCTAAAGAAAGAAAGTTCCAAGTACCTCGGGTCTATTATCCAAGAGAATGGAGAGATTAATAACGATATCATTGTGGCAGAGTGGATGAAATGGAGGCTCGCATCTGGAGTCTTGTGCGATAAAAAGGTGCCACCAAAACTTAAAGGCAAGTTATATAGGGTGATGGTTAGACCGACTATGTTGTATGGGGAAGAGTGTTGGCCGGTCAAGACTTCGCACACCCAAAAGATGAAAGTTTCGGAGATGAAGATGCTAAGATGGATATGTGGACATACAGGAAGGGATAAAATTAGAAATGAAAATATCCGAGACAGAGTGGGAGTGGCCTCAGTGGAGGATAAGATGCGGGAAGCGAGGTTGAGATGGTTCGGGCACGTTTAGAGGAGAGACACAAGTGCACCAATGCGAAGGTGTGAGAGGTTGGCTATGGACACGTATATGAGGGGTAGAGGTAGGCCGAAGAAGTATTATGGAGAGGTGATTAGATGGGATATGGCGCAAGTACAACTCACTGAGGACATGACCTTAGATAGGGGGTTATGGAGGACATGAATTAGGGTAGTAGGTAGTCCAGCTTAGTCCTACATACGCTTACAAATTAGTATTTGTAGTGTTATTATTGTAGATCCGCTTAGCCTATCATACTAGTAGGCACATTATTGTTTTAGTCCTTTGTCATTTGATTTATGCTCATATGTGTATTTTGTTTGTCTTATTTATCTGTATTAGTTATTGCTTCTTTTTCAGAATTCGCTATCATGACTTAGTCACTTTGTTTGTCTTACTTTGCTTGTGCTTGTACTTTTGTTTTGTCTTGAGTTAAGGGTAGTGCTGTTATCGGACCGGTCCGGTCCGGGTATCAGCTTACCGGAACTGGTCCGATAAGCTTATCGGTCCGGACCGGGACCGTACCAGTAAGGTTTCGATCCTGGAACGAGATCCGGTCCCGGACCGAAACCTTATCGGTCCGGTTCTCGGTCCGGACCGATAAGAATTTTCGGGTCGGGCCATTTTTTTAAAAAAATATTGAATTTCCAATACTGAAATTGACATTCTCAGACGCGGTGCCACGCAACTTTTACGTTGAAATCAATTGTACATCACGAGATATTTAGATTTGAAAAGGGGAAAAACGTAACGATTTGGGGGGAAAGTGAAATTGAGGGGCAAGATGGACGTTTTTGGAGAAATCGGCGGAATCAAACCGCACACGTAATTTGGCCACCCCCGTATCGAAAAAATACGCGAAATCAAAAAAAAAATTAGGTAAAACGGACGTCCGAGCGCAAAGTTATGACCATATAAAGTTTGATCAATTTACAACTAATTAGAGCTGACAGGAGGGGCTGGGGGCTTCTTTGGTGAGGGGCTGGCTGGAGGATTGGGGGTGGGGGTGGTGGGGACCGGTTCACGGGTATTTTCTGGGTTAGTCAGGTTCCTTATCGGTCCGGGTATTTTTTTGATACTCGTATCCGGACCGTTAAGATTTCGGTCCGGGTTTACCGGTCCGGTTTCGGTCCGGTTCTCGAGTATATCCGAACCACTAACAGCCCTAGTTAAGGGTGAAACAATCGCTTTGTCCACATTACCATTAACAGGGGCAAAAATTAAAGAGCACATATACGAGGAGCAAAAATTAAAGACAAAGGAAATTCGCCCAAAAACTTCAAAGGAACAAGGACCAAAAGCAATTACCATTCAGCAGAGGTAGGGGGCAAACAACACGATATCATGTACTTATGAGAATGAAGAGCAATAAAGTGAATGTTTCGAACTTTTAAAACTAAAATGCAACCAACACTAGGCTATGGTCGGGAAGAAGCTACATCTTACTTACCCATAGTGCTTTATTTTCAACTGTGGATCTACGAGAAAGGAGTACATTACATGATGTATATTAATTTAGCCTATGTTTTACCCACTTTATATGTAACCTAAAAATTCTTTTTCATCCCTTAGCCCAACAAAGTGATGCCACTTCTGAATCCTTGCAGCCTCATCCCTCATTCTTCTTCTTCTTCTTCTATTGCTAACCTAATGTAGACATATCATACACATATTAAAACTTCATTCGAGACTAGTTTGCAACTTGAGAACGAATTTGGTGAGGTGAAATCAGGAACTGAATTCTTGAATTTTGTTAAAGTTTCTACAAGATTGATGGTTTAGCTGAGATTTGGTAAAAAATAATCGAATGGACGTTGATTAATATTGGTAAAATTATTTGGATGATGCTCATGCTAAAGTTTGAGATCCATTATGTGCTGTTTAGACCCATTTAAAATGACATTTCGTGAGTTGATGGTACGAAATTAAGTTTTTGTATAACAACGTAAATGTGCGTATATTTATGTATAATTATTATTATTATTTTCAGTATATAAAGGTGTATATACATTGTCAGTGTATAAGAGGGAAGTTTAGCCTTTTCTTCTCTTCTTTTTTCTGATATGCATTAGTATACATTTAATACAAAGTTATACATTATTATACACATGTGTAGTTAAAACTGAAATTTAAATTTTATGCTTTTTAAAAAAAAAAAACTTGAATAATCTATGTATAAAGTCAATTTCTTTATTGATTTCTCTGCTTAAATCATGAACTTGCAGCAAAAGATTTTTATTTTTATTTCTGATTTCTGCTATTTGGAGATTGGGGAAGGATAAAGTCTAGAATTTTCAAGTTGTATTGTGATTGATCTACATTTTTATGAAAGGCTTAATTTGTAAATTTACAAATAGAAGAAGTTATTTATATTTTAAAAAGGGAACAACATTAGTAGTTGGTTGTGTGAGAGATAACTTTCTAGGACCTTGGGCTATTATCTTTTAGGCTACAACAATGTATGTGAGTGAGTTGTAATTACGCCCAAAGATAATGGTTCTATATGTTTCATTTTATATGCTTTTTAATCTTTTTTCAAAAAACAAAAACATTATATATTAAAACATAATTTAAACGGTAAGATGAATAAAAATTATCAATTGGAAGACATGTTCCTAATTGGAATTAGGGGATTTTTTTTAATTGAGTCTTTTATATATTTTACATCCTTGAATGCCCCCATCGAGAACAATTGGATGATGACAAAATTAATTAGCCTGAAACATTTCATTCGACGTTTACATTTGTGGTTCCGATTCATCCATTCATTGTGATTTGATAGCTGTTCTACACAAAATATAGTAAGAATGGGAGGATGAACCTTTTTTTCCTCGTAAAAGTAATTAAAATGGCCAAAAAAGTAATGATGTAGTTGCATAAAAAATAAATGCCTTTCGAGAGCCAAGATTACAAGAGCAGTTTACCTTATTCCCTATGTAAGTTGTAAATATGTCAGAAGAGAAATGACTTGCTGAATCCTTTTTTATATCAACTCTATAATGCTCTCAGATTCATTTGATAATTCGCTAACTTCCTCGGAACTCAATCCAAATAAATTCTTTAGAATGGACTTCGCAATCCACCATAGTATCGCAGCTCCAGAAACTTAGGACCGAATTAGAATCTCAGTACTCAAAAGTGAATAGTTTGAAGGTATATTTCATGTGAAATACAGTTTTACAACAATCTAAAATGAAGTTCATGTCCGAACACAATTTCAGCTCAAGTTCAAATACTCAATATTTTCACAGTCCAACTCAAACAGTAACCAAACGCCATTAGCATGTGTAAACCAAACATTGATATAGAACACGTAACAAATAAGAGAACACATGAACAGACGATATTTCGTCCTAGTATAATATAGAAAGATGAATGGAACATTTACAACGGCTACTAATGCAAGCCTATTTAATCTTCTCCAGTTTCCTCCTCTTACCTTTCTCTTCCTTTCAGCTCTTTTTTTTAATCCATTTTTACAAACACATGATAAAGCTTACCCACGGACAACAAAATACACTTCATTGTCAATAGGTCAGTCATCGTCAGACACACAGACAACATCACTTACATTAGTAGCTAAGGCTGAAGAGGTAGAACCTCCCTGTACACCATCGAGTGTTAGAAATTCAGATAGGTCCAACACATCAAAGTCAGAGCCCACATCTGGTAAAGGTGGCATAATGTTCGGCCTATTTGCACGAGGTAGATTCTCCACATTAAAAAGCAGTTCCTGTGCAGAGATGGACGGATTTTGTGCAGCAGGCAATCCGCCAATGTCATGCTGCGGAGTCAAGTTCCGAGAACTAGAAAGATCTACAGCTACCTGTGGAACCAACGGCGTAGGTATCTGATGTTGCGGAGGTTGGGATGGGGATGATGTTTGTAGAGAAGCAAGTGGGGGAAGTGAGTCTAATGATGCAACCATGTTAGTGGAGCACAGAGTTGAGGAGCTGCTGCTAGTAGACATGGATGTAGGAGGTCTGAAAGGCTGAAGATGGGGGGCTGGAGCCCGGATCTCGCCAGCTACCCTAAGATTACCAGTGGAAGGGGTAATTGCACTGATGAGAGGTGGCCTGCCTGCAGAATATGCTGTTGAATGACTAACAGCAGCTGGCTGCTGAGTAGGTGCAGGTTGGCCAGCTAAAGACAACCCAGTAACAGGTGCACATCTAACTGTAGGCTGAGAAATCCTACCAGAATGTACTGAAC
Source organism: Przewalskia tangutica (assembly GCA_029844215.1). Taxonomy (NCBI): domain Eukaryota; kingdom Viridiplantae; phylum Streptophyta; class Magnoliopsida; order Solanales; family Solanaceae; genus Przewalskia; species Przewalskia tangutica. Next base: position 132,107,064 of record CM056718.1, on the reverse strand, counting down.
GATTAGAGGGGACAGAAGTCTCCTGTATAACCTGTGCTTGGCCAGCTGAGGACAAACCGGTGACAGGGGAAGCTCTCAAACTTTGCTGGTTAGCTGAAGACGAACCAGTCACAGGAGAAGATCTCAAATTAGGCTGCTGTGATACCTGATGGAGATGCTGCATATAACTAGAAGGCACAACTACAAAGAAAAATACTTCAGTACACAAGAAACGACAACTTTTACTTGAGAAATTACCTGACATCTAAAACCTAGCAAAAATTGTGTAAAGAATGGATCTTGAGCCTAACTCAACCTGTAAAGCTAGCTTGTAGGGTGAGGATTGTCCAACTCCATACAAGGAGTTCATGTTCCCATTCAATTTCCGATGTGGTATTCCTAACACTCCCTCACACACAGAGACCTCGTTAACGGGAGCGTGGACAATATAATTTGGGAGTCCAACATCAGTGAACAAAGAATCAGAATGGGCCAAGCTCTAGCTCTGATACCATGTAAAGAATGGATTTTGGGTCTAACTCAACCCCAAAAGCTAGTTTGTAGAGTGAGAATTGTCAAGTCCATATAAAGAGTCTATGTTTCCATTCAATTTCCGATATGGGATTCTTTAACAAGTTGTAAAAACTAGTACCATCTTTCTCACCCTGATAATATATGCAATGGAAGACCCTATAAGGGAATTAAAAATGCAATCTAAATAAAATCTGGACGCGAGTGTCAGTTCAAAATTATGACAAGAAAAGGTAACCAGTCTTTAGAAATGCATAACCAACAATGATTACATACCTTGACGCATGCCTGGAAGCCCTGAAGGTTTGATATCCATGCACTTGCATCTGAAAGCGTCTGCCAAAAGCTTATTCATGAGAACTTTGTTCTGATTCACATCAAGTTCTTTCTTCTTCCGAATAAATCCTGCCTCAACCTCCTGAAGTTTATCATCATATTTCTTACAGATTTGTGCAATCATTTCCTCTATCTCCTTCTCGCAATCAGATTTTAGACGCAATTTCTGTTGAAAAGAGAAAAGAACTTGAGGAAATAAAGAAGAACAAGGAGCAAAGAATCACGGAGAATGAAATTGGAATTAACCATGTCGTCCTGAATCTTGGTGGCTTGTTCACTTTCTTTATGTATCCTTTCCCAATATTTAAGCAGAGGATCAGCATTGGGAGGAAGAGTTGAATTCCAAGTTGCCATCTGATGGTCAGGATGAACTGGTACATTCCTGGGTCCTTGAACGACGGCAACATTAGTGTTATGTTGCAGGACTGCTTGACTAGGAAGCTCAGCGGAACGTGGCACTTGAATTGGAGTAATATTATGGGAAGATGCATCCCGTTCAGAACTGAGTCGAGGATCTACTCTACTGACTTCTGAGAAATTAGGCTGATCACAGCTCAGAGGTGACATCTCAACATCGACAGATGGACTCTCTTCCGAATTACCACTTGCCTGTAAGGATTCCATTGTCTCCCCATCCAAATGACGAGAGGACCCAAGGTTTGGGGTAAAGTTCCTTTCATCATTATGGGTATGATGCGTAATGTCGCTCGGTGGCTCGTGAGCAGCAAGCGGAAAACCATCAGAAGCTGGCTGCTGTTGCTCAGAACAATTAATTAACACAGCTTCATAAGTGTTGGATCCATACTGTCCCGCATCAACTTCAACTTGTGTTCCACTCTGATTTTCTGGGAGCGGCATTTCATGAGTGAGTGTTTCATTATGTCCTGAAGACTGGAAACATTCATACTGATTTAGCTGATCCAGTTTAAGTCCAAAACCATCAATAACGGAACAACCTAGAATTTTCCACAATATATCGAGAAAAAGGTCATAAAATTTTTGGAGGCTAGAACTGCAAGTCACCAGACAAAATGGTCCAATTTACCTGTTTTGCAGCTTGGAATAAAAATAGGAGGTAACTTGCCAATTACTCACTCAAAACGATCTAAATAGAGCATGTCTTTGCAATTTGGGACATTTTTACTTTCCTAGGGAGAGTCTATATACCTGTGACCAGATTCTGAATGCAGATGTTCTACACAATAACACAATACATACACCATATAAATTTGGAAGACAAAGACCACTTACATGATTTTGAGGTAAAGAACCACCATCATCAGAACAAAGAACTGCTGCTACCGAAGGCGCATCAACTACCAGTTCCTCGGGAGAAATTTGGTTTTTATTAGTGGATCTAACTGCATCTCTCGGATTATCTTCATCATTTTGCAAATGGGAATTATTTTCAAGACTACCATGTTCTGTATTCAATTCTTCAATAACATTATTTACTTCTGAATGATCATTCCCCACAACTACATCAAAACCCGTTCCAGATACCTCCAACAAATGCTTAGCTGGATCCTGTAATAGAACTTCAGTATGTTCTTCAGGAGGAAGAGGAAACACAGAAACAATTTCCTCTGAACTGGCACCTGAATCACCCACTTCATTAGGCTGCTTGGATCTAGCAACAAATGTTCCAGACGTGGAGGCAATCTCAAGTTGCTCCTCTGTTGCTGACGCTGTTAAAGCATTTGAAGGTTCAACAGGAAGAATATTTGACACATTGGAAGTAGATGCAGGTACATGTGGATCACCTACTGTAGTAGCCTGCTTGGAACTAGCACCATGCTTGAAACTTGCACCCAATGCTCCAATTTCCTCTGAACTACCACCTAAAACACCTACTTCATTAGGCTGGTTGGATTTAGGAACCAATGCACCAGCTGTAGACGCGATCTCAAGTTGCTTCTCTGTTGCTGGGTTTGTTAAAACATTTGAAGTTTCAACAGGAAGAATATTTGACTTATTGGAAATAGATGCTGGTAGATCTGGATCACCTACTTCATTAGGCTGGTTGGATCTAGCATCCAATGCTCCAGTTCCCACTGAACTACCACCTAAATCACCACCTTCATTAGGCTCTAGCTGATTGGATCTAGCAACTAACTCTCCAGCTATGGACACAATCTCAACTTGCTCCTTCAATGCTGGCATTGCTAAAACATTTGTAGTTTCAATAGGAAGAATATTTGATTCATCAGAAGTAGATGCAGGTACATCTGGATCACCTTCTTCATTCGACCGCTTGGATATAGCAACCAATCCTCCATGGACAGACTTGACCCCAGCTAGGTCTTCTGTTGCTGGAATTGTTAAAACATTTGTAAATTCAATAGGAAGAATATCTGATTCATCAGAAGTAGATGCAGGTACAACAGACCGCGTGCTATCAAAAATATTACCTGCATTCAGTTCCTCAGCATGATGTCCAGATACAGGGCGAACAGTCTTGGGAGAATTGTGAGAGACATTTACATTTTCCTGAGAGCACCCTGCACCATCTATCGGATAAGATCCAACACCCCTAAAGGAATTTGCTTTGGCCAACCAAGAAGCAGCCTTTTCCATTTCTTTGTTCTTCATAGCAGAGTGTTCTACCTCAAGCTCTTTAAGGTGCTGATCCTTGTGGCAGTTGAGATCTTGCATTTTTCTTGAAAATTCAGCTCTTAATGTTTTTTGTCTATCCTTTATTGCAGCATTCTGACCATATATAGACCGAAGAAAATCAAACTGCAGTCTGTAATCCTCCTCAAGCTCTTCCTCCTTCTTTTCCCATATTTTTTGGAGCTCTTCCATTTCCTCCTTTAGCTTTTGTACCAGCTTTGACATTCGCCTCTCACATCTATACTGGACCTCCTTAATGAAAATTTCCCTTTCAATATCCACAAGTTCTTCTTTAGGCGTCACAATGCATTCCCCGGATAACTTTTTAACTTGCAATGTTTCTTCCATTTCCTTTTGCGCATTCAGGTGGGGAGATTCTACAGCTTGGGACATGCTTCCTGTTGATGGCACTTCTGCACCAGATCTTGCAGCAGATAAAGAACACTTAGGAGAAATTGAAGCATTATCATGTTGATCCAACCGCTGTATGAACAACTTTTTCAAGGAACGGATCTTCAGACAAACATTGTTTGTCTCTTCTTCGGTGCATCCAAACTGTAAGTGCTGCTTTGCTAGCAAGAAAGTCTCCTCTTTGTCAATCTTTTGCTTTAAGAATGAAGCTGCAACCCAACACTGAGAATTCACAGTAAACATCAAATAAGAAGAATCACAGCGACAGTAAAGATGTTTTCCGCACACTTAGGGGTCCTTTGGTGTAGAGACAAGTTGCAGGGATTATAATTGAGGAACTAGTGATGCAGGTTTAGTTATGCAGGGATTAAGGTATGTGTATTGTTTACTTCTAGAAAAAAAATTGTTTAATACCACGTGGGTTATTTTGGTCATTTTAGCTGTTTTAATCTGTGTATTACTAATCCCCGTATTCCTATTCCCTTTCCGCATAAAATAATAAAAAGATTCCTACATAAACTTGTGCATATTAGCTATGCAGGAAACAAAAAACGCCAACCAAACAGTGCACTATAAATTATTTATTTTTTATAATCGCGGTGATCCGGCCAGCTTGTGCCACCTCGACTAATTCCACAGGTTACTCTCTACCTCCCACATGCACAGGTATCAGGTCAAAGCTCGGATAGATGGGAAGAAATCGCCTAGTGTTTTTGCCCTAGGATTTTAACCTGGGACCTCATTGTTCTTATAACTAGGGCTGCACAAATTTCGGTCCGGACCGAAAAATCGGACCGGACCGAACCTGTTCGGACCGGACCGAACCGGACCGAAAAATTCGGTCCGGTCTTCGGTCCGAGTTTTTTAACAATTCGGTTTTCGGTCCGGTCCGGTCCAGGTTCGGTCCGGTCCGGACCGAATATTTTTTATTTTTTTTTATTTTTTATAATATATATAATTCCTAATATATATAATATATATAATATATATAATTCCTAATATATATAATATATATAATTTCTAATATATATAATATATATAATTTATAATTTTCTAAATTCCTAATATATATAATTCCTAATTTTATAAATTTCTAATATATAATATTATATAATTCGGGTCGGGTTCCGGCCGGTTTATTTTAAAATTGAATTTACAATACTGAAATTGACATTCTCGACGCGGTGGCACGCAATTTTACGTTGAAATCTATTGTAAATCGCGAGATATTTAGATTTGAAAATTGGAAAAACGTAACGATTTGGGGAAAAAGAGAAATTGAGGGGCAAGATGGACGTTTTTGGAGAAATCGGAGGAATCAAACCGCGTAGCAGTTTGGCCACCCCCGTATCGAAAAATACGTGAAATCAAAAAAAAATTAGGTAAAACGGACGTCCGAGCGCAAAGTTATGACCGTATAAAGTTTGATCAATTTACAACCTATATTTCATCGTTGGGGGGCTGGCGGAGGACTGGGGGGGCTGGGGGGTTGGTTGGGGGGGCTGGGGGGGGGGATCAAATTCGGTCCAATCGGTCCGAAAATCCGGACCGGACCGAAATTAACCCGGACCGGACCGGACCGGACCGAGAAATTCGGTCCGGTCTTCGGTCCGGATAATCCCGCGGTTCGGTCCTCGGTCCGGTCCGGTTCGGTCCGGTCCGGTCCTGACCCTTTGTGCACCCCTACTTATAACCCATTTCATTTGACCACTTGGCCACAACCTTGGGTGCCCAAACAATGTATTATATAATGCTGAATTTAATGGAAGTTTCAAAGGGTAATCAAACATAGTATTACTAATGTGGAATTTTAAGCAGGTTTATAACGTCCCCTAAATGTATAAGATAAAAGTTGAATGGTAAGTTAATGAATAACTTAATACTACTTCAGCCTAATCAAATAAGACTTGACCTTGCCATCAGATTAAGTTCTGTAGTGCTACCATGGATCTACAAGACATGATTGAATTCGAGAACATGCATATTCCCAGATTAATCGGAGTCTGATAAACATGGTGTTGAATGGGCGATGATTTGGCGATGACATTGGCAATAGGAAAAGGTAACTTGATAAGTCAATTAATATATACTTCTAATTTGACAGGTTAGATGATGTAGAATGATAACTAGACAACTGCGGGATGCTGATTTGGCAGGTCAGCTAAACTGGACTGATATGACCAAATGAGACAATAGAAGCACGAGCCGCAAGTGCGGATTTTGAAGATGAGATTTTCACTGTTGTATTCTTCTTGACGAGAACAGCTTTGGGTGGAATGAAGAACACAGAAGACAGACACATAAAGAGGTGGTGTCACTGAAACAAACATCAAACATACAAAAATTGTAAAACTAAAAAAGTAAAGGAAAACTTTGGTTGAGCAGCCTCCAAGAAACTACATAGATTTCTACCAAGATCACAGAAACTAAAATACAGAGTGAAACTAGAAGAAATAAGACAGAGAACTTATTGCCTTTATACTAATAACAGGCTCCTAAATATAGGAATTTTGAGCTACATGAAATTTTAAAAGATCCTCAATTTTGGATTCCTAATTATTATGACTTGATAGTTATTTACCTGAACTTTTAAGATAGTCAATGAAGAGAAGGATAGATCATAGATCCCACTGACAAAAATAAAATATTTTAGAAGGATGCAAGCAGATAGGATTGGTAGTGGAAGCAGAAAGATACTAACCAGAGATAACTGGAAAGCCTGTAAAATTGTTGCAGGTTCCCTACTAACACGATGATTCTCCATGACATATTCCAGAAACTTTCCCACTGTATGTTTGATAGCGTCCTGCATTTAAAGTCTGGTCAAATTGGCCAGTAAGTCGAGACTGGGACATAACAACTTCGCTAAACTACTCTTTGGGTATATTATAGTAGGGAGTGCTCGCAAGCAGGAAATGCAACAATTATGTCAATCATCCAGAAAAAATCATTTTTATTCATTTACATAGAGAGTAACAAGTATTTCTGGGTTGAAGACTGGTTGATACAAACAATTAGCAGTAAGAAATTTGGTAGGGGATCAGAACCTGGTTCTTATTATTAAATTTGTAGATACTAAAACAAGGACCAATAAACCACTGTTGTAACAATTGAATTACAGGATAAGATGGTAGCTAAAAACAAACAAGATGGCACATCATTAAACAAGAACCATTAGAAATCAATAGCATACACTAAGAAAAGAACCAGGTGGAAAGGCCTTCAATAGAACAACAAGAAATCAAACACACTTTGTAAAATTAGCAGCAAAACTCTTCGGATAATAGAACAGGAATATAAAACCCTCAATGTTGCTAAACTATTGGAGATCTATACAGTTCACAAATTTGAGTAATAAAGCACAAGCATAAAAGTTGTTGTCCTTTATCACAAAGACGGCAATACAAGAAGTTCAAATAGCAAAATTAGTGCCCTTGATTACTTTTGTCGAAACAATTTTACCCCTTTTATGGGAAGATGAACTAGTTTACCGGCTAATTTTGAAGACTGGCTTTGTAAAGAAATGGATCTTGGGCCTAACAACCCCAAAAGCTAGCTCATGAGGGGAGGATTGCCCAAGTCCATATAAGGAGACCAATTACCCATCCCTTATTCGATGTGGGACTCTTAAAACTCCTCCGCACACCCAGACCTCGTCAACTGGTAAAGAAATGGATCTTGGGCCTAACTCAACCCCAAAAGCTAGCTCATGAGGGGAGGATTGCCTAAGTCCATATAAGGAGACCAATTATCCACCCTTATCCGATGTGGGACTCTTAATAGGCTTCAAAAAAGAAGATGCTTCAAGTGTTAGAAGAAAGAGCTATAGCAACACACTGTCCTGTAGAATTCAAAGATGAAAATGCAAGATGCATACCGCTCATGTATTCCTGATTCTTGTTATTTAACTTAATAAGGTATAAAAGATATTTAACAGCCAGGACATACACATATTATGCTAGATGGAACAAGCAAATGAACGATTCCTTTTATGCATGTTCTATACCATTTGGTGAGCTGGGGAACGGTTACGCCGCCTAAGCGTTTGGGTGGATTAGGAGTTAAGGATTTGAAGGTTTTCAATAAGGCATTATTAGGGAAATGGTTATGGAAAGTTGGGACTAAGGAAGATGCTTTTTGGAGAGAGGTCATAGCGGAAAAATATGGGGTCAGGGGGGTTGGAGAACTAATAACGTCACTATGCCCTATCGATGCAGATTATGGAGGAACATTTTAAAGGGATGGGAGGAGTTTAGTGACAATGTATCTTTTAGGGTAGTGGATGGAAGGTGGGTAATATTTTGAGAGCATAGGTAGTGGGACAATACTTCAAAGGTATCGTTCCCAGATATATTCAGAATTTCTTGCCAAAAGGAATCAACAGTCCAAAGCTTTCAAAAGCTACAAGATGGAGAAGTTTTTTGGGACCTGAGCTTTAGGAAGGATTTCCAGGAGCAAGAGGTGACAGTTCCAGAGCTTGATTGATTTCTTCACAAATAAAGTGCCCCAAAAGGTAGCCATGACATATGGAGGTGGGGGTGGGAACAATGGTATCTTCTCTGTCGAGACTTCTTATGAAAAGTTATTGACTAGGGAGAGGTTGCTTTTCCACATAACTCGGTGTGCATCCTACCAAGGAAGGTGTGTTTCTTCACTTGGCTAGCAAAAAGAGTGATATTTTGTTGGTGTTTTATGTGTAAGAAAATGTAGACCACCTCCTGATTCATTGTCGGGTTGCTTCGAGGTTAAGGAGGGAAATTCTAACATGGTTGGTAGTTTATTGTGTGATGTCAGGCATTATGAAAGATTTGATGTTTAGCTGGAGATGGGGGACAAGAAGGGCTTGAAGTGTTGCCCCACTTGCACTGATGTTGGTTGTTTGGAGGGAAAGAAGTATGAGAGCTTTTGACACTGATGTTGGTTGTTTGGAGGGAAAGAATATGAGAGCTTTTGATGTAAATCATAGAAAACCATCTCTCACGATGTTCCTTATAGTATAGAAGATTGGATGTCTTTCGTAGAAAACCATCTCTTTTGTAGGTTTTCAAATTTTTTGGGAATACCTCTGGTATGCAGGCTCTGCCCATTTTAATGAAATATATTTACCCTATCCAAAACAACATGTTCTATACCATTTGACAATGTGAATGTAGGACTCTGTTTTTTGGCGAATAAACTAGGGCATTTCACCCTCGCCAAGGCAGAGGGGTGGAGGTCTTATCAACCATACTAGGCTTCCCAAACTTGGACAGGTTTGGTCGTATGGGTCCGCAGAAAGGATGTTGTGGTGCTTACTGTTGTGCCAAAAACTGCAGAATTATATATCCACCTGAAGAGAGTTTAATCAAAGAAAAGATGCTAATTCAGAGGCAATCACAAGACGAGGGACGCATACATAAAAAGATTGAACCTTTGACAGGCTAATATCATATGTATTCATTAGAAGCTATCAACAAAATGCATAAGGTTGATATCATATGTATTCATTAGAAGCTATCAACAAAATGCATAAGGTTGATATCATATGTATTCATTAGAATCTAGGTTGTGTTTCACCCGGTGTAATTGATAAGTCGATGTATCAACAATCAACAAAATGCATACAACTCTTTCACCATGAATATGAAAGGTAAAATTTCCTAACATGAAGAGCTTTATCTTTAAAACATAACAAATATTCATAGATTCAGAACATGGCCCTCCCAAAACCCACTCATTATAATTAATCTGGACAAGCGAAGATTGCTAATTTACCTTCACTGTTCATCAAAGAACCTGTACACTCTCCAAAGACAACAATAACAAAAACATTTAAAAATTCTGAGAAAAGGCAGGCAGGAAATGAATACCGAAAGTTTTAGCACTTCAAACAGTTTTGCGAACTCAGCTTTCAGATGGATATGAAGGCTTTTCTGCTCATTGTACAGTATTCGTCTTTCTTCAGGCCTAACAACTTTTGCCTCATGCAACAGATGAGACGGCAATCTAGAAACATGCTCCCCACCAATATCATCATTTTCATGAGCACCTGGACCCAACTAGGAATTAGCAGCTAACATTTCTTGACATATTAATACTATGAAACAACAAACAAACTCTTAACAGGAAATTTATTGAAAATAGCTTATTGAAGAGATACCACCTTTTTTTTTATTGGAGGCTGCAACTTCACCTCTTCCAGGTGAGGGGTGAGTGGGGATTGCATCCACACTATGGTTTACCACCTTCCTGTGTTTCTTTCCTATTTCATCATTTCCATTAGGTGGATCTGGGGATTCATCAAAGTATTGAACTCTCTTTCTGTTCCTTGGGGTTGTAGCTCTGCTTAAATTTCTCCACTGTGGATTTCTTCCATCCAACAGCGTTTTCCAAAAAACATGAGGTTCTTCTCCGATTTTCAACTCCATATTTTTCTCACCCAGCAGCGGGATATTAGCACTGTAAGTTCCCATGCTCATTTGAACTTTTGAAATAACGGAATGACATATGTCCTTGTTGTCAGAGCTATTAAAAATTATTGAAGAAAACTCGCTAATAACGTCATTTAAAAGCAACGGCCCTAACGAGTTATTTGAAATTGAGGTTGGAATTCCTCCAGAGTGGTACTCATCCAATCTACTGAACAAATTTGAGGCTCCCCACATAAGGGTGTTATTGGGCCCCCGACTTATGCTATGCAAGTTACTATCAAGATGCAGGTCCTGTTTAGCAAGGACAAGGGCTCTTTCTTCTATAGTAAAACATGAATACAGCCGGAAAACACTGATATATTTAGACTGTGAATCTATTGATATCCTCTGGAGTTGTCTCAAATCATTTACGGGATTCTCACTATCATATATAATAACACTATCAATTGACGACAGTTTAATGCTCGGATGGGAAACACGATTCTCTAGTAAAAGAACAAAGCGCCCACTTTCCTTGTTGTTAAACCTGTGAAACGAAGCTTGTTTCCTGGACTGAAGAACACCTGTTTCAACTCTTTCATAAGAATCTTCACCAAATCTTTGACGCAGAAAATCATCCAGAATATCACCAATCGATGCCCCGGAGCCAACAATAGACTGCATTCAAGAAGAACGATTTTGACAATCAAGCGAAGAAACTGAAGAGAAAGTGACAAAACACTTCCACAGAACTTCAGACATCAGGATGCTGGTGTCCTAATGCATGTTTATCGCTGTGCACACACACACACACACAAAGGATGCTGGTGTCCTGATATATGTTTATCGGTGTGTGTACGTGTATACACATATATATTAAGTACTGGTCCACTTTACTTGAGTTGGTGGAGGTTAGAGGTGCGGCAAACTGGCTCAAACACCCCCCCCCCCCCCAACCCAAAAAAAAAACACTAGTGCAATAAATCAACCACTATGCTTGATGGTACACATGGGATCAGTCCGCTAACATGCCTGTTTAAGTACGATAAGAAAATGAATTTTAGGTCTAACTCAACCCCCAAAAGCTCTCATTAGGAGAGAATTGACCAAGACCACAAAAGGAAACAACAACACATTCCCTCAACTAATGTGGGACACTTTAACACCCCATACGCCTAGGCCTGGACAACTGGGTCAAAAGATTCCCAAGATCATAAAGGAAACAAAATCCAATTCCCTCAATGAATGTAGGACATCATGGACTTGTTCTTATTTAGGCCAAGCAGATTTTCAAGATGGAACATCTAAGCTTATAGGCAAGTAAAAAGGTCATAATAAAAGATAGAATAAGTCATAAAAAGATTCAAAAGAATCTAACAGACAAATATCTAGGAGAACAACATGATTCATGAAATCAGACAAAAGGAGTCTAATTTTTTTCCATAGGTGATCTAACTACCAATTAGTAAGTTAATAATTATGTTTTAGCATCTAAAGACAACCCTAGGCAGCACTCCTAGAACTGCTTAAGGTAGTTGTCTGATAATAGCCAAGTGGGATGCCACCCATATAAGAAATAGAAGAGACCAATAACCCAATGGTAGGCCTTAATTAGAGAAAGGGGCATACAATTCAACTACATTCTAAAAGAATTTGGGTCTCATCCCAATTAACAGAAGAAACTAAGCATTAAGAAACCCAAAGAAAAACAGAGTTGGTAGCCCAAACCCAATATGATATATGTGAATTCTCTTCTTTTCATTCTAACAGAACACAGAGAAGCCGCAGCTACAGGGGCAACAACAAATGCAAACACAGACACAATCAAACATTAGGAAAGGATCGTGTTCCTCACAATGTAAGTTAGACTAAGAAGATAAAAAACTTTCAAAGTTGACCTTACAACAAAATCGAAAAGAGTTGCAGTTGATAGGTAATCAGTTCCATCTTATAGTTGAGCAAAGTCTTATCTTCATCTTCTCTCCATTGTCTGTCAAAGCACCAGCCAGCCTTTGACCGTATCTGGTATGAATCCTGTATGGATCACTATCACATAGTGCTTCACTGTTCCTATGAATTTGGAAAAAAAAATCCTTGTCTTTTTGCTATTTATAAACCTTTCAAGGGGGCAGGTTCGACCCATAATCCAACCCCTCTAATCCCTAAAATGGATACTTTAACCGGACAGATTCCTAAAAGAAGGGGCCTAAACTAGTCCCGATTTTCTGAACCGTGAATTGGACCTGGCACCAGTTATGAGAAACAAGAACCAAACTCGGACCGTACCAGTCACACAAAAATCCCAATCAGTGTTGTTAAATGCTCGCTTACAGCGCGCTTAAACCCTGAAGCGCAAGTTGTGCGCTTCGTCCCATTCAATTGGTGTTTTAGTGTAGGCATGAAGGTGCTAAGGTGTGTACACCTTCACCGATGGATTCAATTTTCAAGGGAACAACATCATATATATAACTCAATTATAGTTTTTCCATTTGTCCAAAATAATTATTGTTTGGGTTGATAGTTACATTTTCTTGCATTACATTTCTATTTTTTATTTTTTTTCTTCATTGGCGCCTTTCTTTGATAAAATCGACACTCCAATTGCGCTTTATGCCTAAAGCTTCAATCGGCTTTGCTGCTTTTTTGCGCTTTTGGCTTTTGACTACTTTGATCCCCCTTCTCCTTCTCCCACACGATCCTCATACCATTTTCCTCCTCTCACCCCTTTTTATTTTTTAAATTTCAATAATTGCAAATAGGCTGCCCAATGTTTTTTATAAATACCCGCCTTCTAAATTCCTAGATCACACCAACGCTATCATTCTATTATCTCTCTCAATCTCAATGTTTCTCAAGGCTCTTAGCTTCTAATATTTTTCATATTTTTTTGATACTACGATCACTTATTGGCAATTCGGGATTAAGTTTGAGGGAGCACCTTGGAAACGAGTCAAGTAAGTCGTCGGCATATCGCGCGTAACAAATCCTTATCAAAAGAAGAAGACTCCGCACCTTCAACTAACTCAAGCAATTCAGTCAGTAGGAAAGTCATATCACTGAACATTGGATTATATACAACCTCGTGAACATTACAACCAATCAATCGAGAGTCTTCTATACATTTAGAAACTTTCTATTTATTCCCGAACGCACAAGAAAAGGTAGAACCTTTGGGAGGTACTTTCGTTCTACTTTCGTTAATCCATGAACAGGATCTATACATCTCGATCGGAAAAGAATCAAGAGAAAAAAAAAATCGGAATTGATCGATAGATTTCTCGAAACAAACGAAAAGGAAACGAAAGATGAAACATAAATCATGGATCAACTAAGCCCTCTCGGGGTCAACTTTATTCAATTATTTCAGTTTTTGAATTTTGATACATTTGTTCCATCTCTTGTTATCAAAATAATAATTGTGTTATTTGTTTTTTTTTCTTATTTCAATGGTTTCTTCTCAATCTAATACTGGTAGAGAAGGAAAAAGTCATGTTATGGCGGAGAAAATACGAATATTGAAATCACACAAAATATAGATTTAGATCATACGCTAGACGATGATGATACGACGACACTGAACTTAAGGATTTAGGTGCATGTGGAAATGGTACTACTAGTCAAAAACATAGTTATAAGAGAACATCTAAGGCTAAAGTTATGAGCATATCTCGATCCAATTCCCCATTAAGATAGAGGGTAGTATGTAAAATAGGCAAAACTACACATAAGACAGGGGGCCGGTGAGGGAGGAACGGGAACACTAGATCAGCATATGGTAAAAAAGAAAAATCTAATCATTGGAAAGGTAGAAGGGAGTTTAGGTTCTATTCAAGGTATAATAGAAACTAAATTGGTCAAATCCCATTTATAAAATAAAGGACGGATATGATGAATTAGCAAAATATGTAGTTTCAGAATGTTTACCTTTTACCATGGGTCAAAGTCCTCAGAGTTGCATAATATATTACTATTGCACACAATCTTTTGTTTTTTCTCTCATCCCTAGAGCAACTCTTAGACATGGATATTTTTATTGAATATTCTAAATTGCAAAGTGTTTTACATGAATTATTTCAACATCTTAAATATAGAATTTCTTAAACATCTACTTTTGGATATGCCAAAAATAAGTTCGATTTTTATTGCGCTCTGACTAGTCATTGCATTAGTCATAATTGGATAATACAAGAAAGAATTTTAGCTTTGCAGTTGAAACGAAAATTGGACTTGTTATTTCAAGAAGGGGAAATCTCTTAATTTGCCCTGAACTATCAAAAATTATTCTGTTTTGCCCTCTGCTAAAGTTTGGTCCATTCATATGCTTACTATAAACAAGCATATTTGCCCTTCCATTGACCGACGCACAGAGGTCCAGCATCAAAGTGATGAACTACACGTGTTCAAATTCTTTGAGAAAAAAGGTCCAAATTCACCCCTCAATTTTTCTCAATGGTTTAAAGTTGGAGTTCCGTTAGGGGCCAAGTGTAAGAACAAGATTTTTCCCTAATGTAAGAGTAGACCAAAAGTCTAACGGAAGGCAAGAGCAATTTCGGATAGTACAGGGAATTTTTTTTACCCTTTTCCATTTCAAGGATGATTTGCAACAAGTTGCTTTTTATGGTATTGATCTTAAAGTGCTTTAAATTGCTTTCGACAGTGCCAGCAACAATGATAATGCAGTAAAGATTTTAAAAGGTCAATTGGGTATAAAATTTCCTGAAAAGTTTCATGTTAGATGTACATGTCATATTTTGAATTTGATAGTTCAAACTAGCCTTAAATATTTCGAAGTACCAATTGCAAATGTTAGTAAGACAATTATATTTGTAGTTAATACTACTTTTCTAGACCTCAAGAGAGAGAATGCAAGGAGCACAGATAACGATAATGCACAACTTCTATAGGTATTCCAGCTAAGTGGAACTCAATTTGTTTTAAGTTACTCCTGACACATACAACACATTTGTTTAGTCGGACGAGGGCACTTTAAATGATAGTGATTAGGAAGTCATAGATAATATTGTTTTAGATTTAGAGCGATTTTACATTATTATATTGAACTTTTCCGGCTTTATTATTCTACTATAAATACTACTACATTTGCCCCACTTTATGCGACAAACTTTCCTTGTTAGTCTGTCACAAAAAGAATGACGCCTTTTATATTTGAAAACTATTAAAAATAGCATCCCAATTTTACCCTTAATGACATGACTTATTAGGGCCCACTTGATATAAAAGTTCGGCAATCGACCGATCCCCGGAACCACATTTGTTGATACGTATATGGATAGATAGATGGAGATACTTTCTCTCGACGACGAGGGCCGGAAAGAGAATCTGGTTTCATCGGAATATCCGATTCAAAGGCATTACAAGGAGAGAGAAAATGAAAATACGTGTGAAACTCTCACCACCACACATTTAATTACTGGTTGTAAGCAAAATTTTAGTACTGTGTGTATATTTAGCTTGTGTGTCAAAAGTTTTCATTTATTTCTTGAACTCCATGTCCAATCAAACACCGAGTATATTGCTTCATTTAATTAAAAGTTCATTGTTTTATAGTTTTAACGTCATGAGTCAATTGGACCTGCTATTCCTGTGATTAAAGAGAAATTCAAAAATACTTTCATCTTATTCCTGACATTTGTCAAATGGATATTCTATTAAATCATCATGAAATTAGGTAGAGCAGAATAATTGACTGAATTATTATATAAGCATCAAGAAGTTGGTGATGAATTTGAACAAAATGTTATTGTTGTAAAAGAAAATATCTCCAGAGTTTTGTTGTCCAAGTTAGAGGTGAACTTGCAGGTGAAAGTAGGAGATGGCAGAAAAACTAAATTGTGGAAGGACGCTTAGAATGAGCAAATTCCACTGATGGACTCCTCCCCAGATCTGTTTACCTTGTGCAACAATCCTGAAGCCACTACTAATGATTGTTGGACTACACGGCTGGAATCTCTCCTTCAGGAGACTTTCAAATAATTGGGAGGTGGAAAGGGTTGCTAATTTGCTTAAAGGGATTGATGAATTCAAAGGCACCAACACTGACCCTGACACTCTGAGATGACATAGCAAAGATGGGAAATTCACTGTTAATAGGGCATATAAGAAGGAGGGTATGGTGCAGCCTGGGGATTATAAAAAATGGAAAAACATATGGAAAAATCTAGCACCAACTAAAGTAAAATGCTTCGCGTGGCTGGTGGCCAAGAGGGCAAGTTGTTTGACACATGAAGTTTTGAAGAGAAGGGGAGCTATCATAATATCCAGATGTTTTCTATGCAAAGAAACAGAACAGACCAACAATCATTTATTCCTTCATTTCAAATTCACAGCACGAATCTGGGCATTATTTCTTAGCCTCACGGAGATTAGTGGATCATGCCTGAGCACACTGCATATTTGCTAAGCTGCTGGATCAGAAGAGGAGGTAGCAAGAGCCAGAAGAAGTGGTGGAGGACAATCCCACATAGCATTTGGTGGACTGTTTGGAGGGAAAGGAATGGGAGATGTTTTGAAGGTGCATTTGGAGGGAAAGGAATGGGAGATGTTTTGAAGGTAGGTCAAATGGAATTGCATTGTATCTTTTTACTTTTGGTGTAAAGAGACAGGTTTAGAGGATATAGATCAACTTGTAGATTTATTAGAGTCGTTGTAAGTATTTCGTTTTGTTTCTGAATGGCCCTTTTTTAAGATCTCCAGCATGTCCTTAATGATGTGAATACAACATTACCCGTTTCAACAAAAATATCTCTAAATGTGCCCATATTACTTATGAATGGTTTCAACAAATTTACTCATGATTTAGTAAACATAACTTAACACAAAAGGTAAGCTATATGATTTTTAAAAAGAAATCCCCTTTAGTTACCAGGCCCAAATCAGCCCGCTTAACATGGCTCTGTGGTTCGACTTCCGTACTGGGCCCATTAAATTTATTAGCAGGACGAACCCACAACTGTCCCTTAAGGAAGTTAACAGGACCAGCCCATGACCCGCGGTTCGAAAAATAAATGGGCTTGGTTGTGACCTAGTTATCCGATTATGTATAATTCACATTAGACTAGCCTATTTAGTTCTTGTTCCAATTTTATTTGATTATTCCTATCCCTTCAATTTCGTCTCTCAATATATTCAAGCAACAGTCTTTAAATGGTTGTGAGATGCAACAGATGAGATGAGTCTATCTTTCTTACTTGATCCATTCTATATAGGGACTCAAATATGACTCCAAGAATAAACAGTTAGTTCTAAGACAAAGTACTGGAAATACATACCTGAAAAAGGACAATCACTCTATGCTGTCGGAGTCTCATCTCTGTGAGCATCTTGTCAAGGAATTGTAGTTTTCCACTTGCTTTTATTCCTACTTCCAGAATTTCAGCAGGAGAAAGCCCTTTATTGAAGGGTTGCAGCAATGGATCCAGAATGTATGGATGATCACAACACTACAAACAAAAGCAAGCATATATAATTCAGTGAACAATCAATATAGCAGTGGCTTTCATTGACTTCTGATGAGGAGAATGACCATTAAAACTTAATATTGTCTATGGAAATGTAACACCAACAATCTTTCATTGTGCCACTAAGCTAGTTTTTTTTATGCCAGTAGTGTCCGAGCATGCTTACGTGCACCTCGACTATTCCAGCACTACCTTCCACCAACACACAAAAAATCACCTACTATTTTGTTTCCTAGTATTTTCTTCCTCCTCCACCGGGATTTGAACCTAAGACTTCATGATTCTCCTCCCACTTCATTGACCACTACGCCTCACCCTTGGCTGCCACTAAGCTAGTTAGTTAATTATCATCAAGACAAATGTTTTTGTTTGGAAGCTCCCTTTTTCTCAATGTTCAATGCCGCAAGAACCAATCACCTTTGCCCACCTCCAAGAGAACAGAACAAAGAAAAAGGGTAACAACACTATCATCATCCAAAACTGTGAAATGTCAAATGAACTGACACACCTAACCTTTCGCACAGAGAGAAGAATATCACGGAGAGCCCCAACAGGATCACTTTTAGAGAAAGTCTGAAGAGCACTAGAATTTGTGAGTAATGTAGCACAATACTGCTCAAGCTGCAAGTCAGAAATCTGAACAGGAACCCAATACTCCACAAACTTGGATGATTCAGGCTTGCTGGAAGGTGCAGTGACCTTGGATGATTCAGGCTTGCTGGAAGGTGCAGTGACCTTGGATGATTCAGGCTTGCTGGAAGGTGCAGTGACCTTTGTGAGTCTCTTCAGTTTTCCAAGATGGTCATTGAAGTCAGATTCCACACCACCAGTCTTGTCCAAACCAAATTTACATTTGAGCAACGAGAGTAGATTAATGTATTCAGATGAGGTGATCTGTTAAAATTAGAGGGTCTAGTAAGGATGACATCTTAAATGAAAGTAGTTCTACTAAGGAAAAAGGCAAGATATGGAAGATACCTTCATAGGACCATTAAAAAGAAGCACCCTTACACCAGTAGTAAGCATTTTAATTTTCTCCACACGAGCAGAAATTCCTAAATTTTGGCAGTCGTCAATAATAGTCACTTCCCAACTCAAGCCGCTCAATATTTCTACATCCTGCAGAAATAAGAGAGAATAAAAAACACGGCTACAGGACTTTGAAGCAGTAAAAACTTTCCAATTTTGGGGGAAACAGAAGAATACAACTTCCCATTCTCTGGGGAATCAAATGAAAAATTCATTCAACAAAAAGAAATACAATCTGAATCCAAATCATAAAAGAGAAACTTTAGGGCAGAATTTGAAACATCACGTGTGAGTGACTTCTGCAAGTTTCATTTTCTGGTCCCGACCTAGGAAATTCTTCAGCCATCAGGAAATATTGTTTCCTTTTCTCTTTAAAATAAGGCCATCCGGACTACAGTTACAACCAAATAATTAGATGAAACTCAAAACACAAAATGTTTTGCGGCACAACTGAGAAAAACTAAACAGCATTTTAGAAGTTTCACATCTGCTCCTAACACAATATTTTAACCAACTCTTCAATCTCTGTCTGTATGATGTATGTCAATGTCAGAATCTCTAATCCCTAACTTACAGGTTGAGTCTGTACCACCATATCCATCGACATACTTCAGGGACAACCAGAGAATGAAACTTACGATGGATGAGAATGACGACTCCTCTTGTTAAACAAATGAAAACCCATACCAAAAGGTTCTAAAAATATCTGTCAAGACTTTATTGTCAATAAGTTCACAGCATGAAGCATAGAACAACACTTGAATTAGGATCTTGGAATATATTAAATATGAGAACAGGCTAAGGAGGCCAAAATACAGAAGAAAGGACTAGTCTAGGTGAAGAAGAGGAAGAAATGTTACCTAAGGGCACGTTTGGTACGTTGTATTACGCTGGACTGCACTGGACAAAAAAATAATAGGTGGGCGTTTTCAGCCGGACTGAACTGTACTATTTCTAAAAATAATACACTCCAACAGCCATTTTTTAGACTCATCTAGTAGATGGGATGGGTCTCCCCTGGACTGTACTAAAAATAAAAAAAAAAAAAAATACAGTCCATTATATATTAATACTCTAATATCGTCCATTATATATTAATACAATCCAGTCCATTACAATACAGTACAGTCCATGCAAAATTATACAGTCTAGTGCGACGTACCAAACGAGCCCTAAGGGTGCTTGTGCTCAAAAACATTTCCTTATCATAAAATCATGAGTATGAGCGAGTAATGTTTGGCCTCTCAACTAAGTCAACAACTCACGGGAAACCCGTTTGAATAATAGCATTAAAAGCTTTCTGGCTACAATATTACAAGGAAATAGGAGAAAGACGACTTATAGATGAGATTTGGGCTACAATATTTCCCACATCCGTTTGAATAACAGCATTAAAAACTCACTCAATGTGGTGAGTTTACCATTGTGGTGCCTGGATCTTTTCAAAAGGTTTGGGAGATCTGCGGCGGCTTCGTGGATGTTGTATGTCGCCTTCACGATATGACGAGGGTGAGAATTGTGGTTAGGAAGGGGGAAGGGCTCCTATCTCGATGGTGGTGGAAGACGGTGAGCGAGATTTTAGGGTTTGGCTGAGCCCTGAATTTCACCCAACTTGGGTGTCGAAGGAAGAAGAGGGGGAGTAGAAGAGAGGGGAGAACCGGCCCAATCTACTCCTCCAGGCCAGTTAGGGGTAAATTGTCGTTTCACCTTTCTGGCTTATTTTCTCCTTCTCACTAATTCAGATTCCC
This sequence comes from Przewalskia tangutica, assembly GCA_029844215.1. Taxonomy (NCBI): domain Eukaryota; kingdom Viridiplantae; phylum Streptophyta; class Magnoliopsida; order Solanales; family Solanaceae; genus Przewalskia; species Przewalskia tangutica. Next base: position 132,086,550 of record CM056718.1, on the reverse strand, counting down.
CGTCGTCCCTTTTATGGAAACTCGGCCATGAAGTGTCGAGTTGACCCAATTTGACGCATCTTCCTCCCAAGTCGATGGCAGACAATTCTGTAGTGATGGAGAGAACAGAAACCACCATGGATGGACAGATCAAAGCTTCTGAGGACTGTAGTGTAAAATTCCAGGGACGGTAAGTACTTTCAGGGCAGAATACGGCGAGAAACAAGTTTTCAAGAATGGCTTCAACTTCCAAGACTTCACACTACCTTGGAGTCGGCGATAAAGATGTGGGTCTGGGTCGGAATTGCAAGGGAGCTACTGTGGGAGTTCTTTTGGCTGTTTCGGTGAGGTGGAACAGGGGCGATGGTCATGTATCTCCTTCTAGCAACCCCGATTTGGCTAGAAACAGCCTGGTTTGTGGTCGAAATACCTCGACCAGGCCTGGGAAAGCTCCAATTTATCAGAACAATGTGGGTAGATACCTACCCAGCCCTGCTGGGAATTTTCCACCGAACCCAATGGTGCCGAAAAGGGGGCTTTTGAAGCCTGGACTTGCTGATTCTGCAGCGGAAGTTTCAAGTAGTGAGTTCCCGTCAATTGCAGGAGGTTGCAATTCAGGAACAAAGGCGGTAGAAATCTATCTGACCCCGTTTCCAGCTTCTGCTGCCACTGTAAATGCAACAGTGATGGAGAATGTATTTCCTCTGGCAATTGCTGAGTCGGAAAAACTATTGACAGATTGGGTGGGCAAGAGGTATCTAGAATTTGGGAAATTCTTGGGTGCATCCTTTGAAGGGAAGGAGTATAGAGTGTCACCACTTCTGAATGATATTGAAAAAGATAAAAAAGAGGGTATCTTAGCGGAGGAAGGGAGTAGGAGGGGGGGGGGGGGGGGAAGCAGGATAGCGGGGGAAGACCGGGAAAGAGATGGAAAATAGTGGTTTATGAGAGAAGATCTAAAAGTAGAGAAAGAGTCGAGTGGTTGCTAGGGAGACGGGGAGTAAAGCCATAAATGTTGTCAATGAATGTTAAGGTCATATCATGGAATATGAGGGAGCTGATTGACCCTAATAAGAAGGCCACCATCAAAGCAGGTTTTAGAGAATAGGAGCAGATATGATATGTATTCAAGAAACAAAAATGGAGATATTGAAAGATAACATTATTAGAAGAGTGTGAGGGGATTGGGGTGAAGTATGACTATATACCGGCTAGGGGTAGTGTGGGGGGGAATTCTTATTCTTTGGGATGATAGAAAGCTGGAGTGTGTGGAGATTAAAAAGGGGGAGTTCATGATAGGGGTGCGGTTTAGAAACATTGGCAATGGAATTGAGTGGGGTTTCAGGAGATCTATGGACCGGTAACGGAGGGGTCAAAGGAGACTTTGGGAAGAGTTAGGAGCTGGAATGGGGAGGTGGGGCATACCTTGGGGTAGGAGGGATATTTTAACACCATTAGATTCCCCGGGGAGAGGATTGGGTGGTGTCTGGGGCATGGAGGAGTTCTCAGAGTTTATTGACAACTACTTTCTTATTAATTTTCCTTTGGCAGGTGCCTCTTTCACTTGGTCCAGGTCAGAGGATTCATCTTCTAGATCAAGGCGAGACAGATTTCTAGTGTCTACGTCTTGGGAGGAGCTGACACCTAATGTGATCCAAGTCCCGTGATTGGTGTCGGATCCTTTACCTATCATGTCAGATAGCAGCAGAAGTAGACAAACGAGAGCTCCCTCCGGATTTGAGAACATGTGGGTACAAGTGTCTGATTCCCGGATAGAGTAGCAGGATGGTGGAGTAATTATGTGGTGGAGGGGAGGCCTTCTTATAGGCTTGCCAAAAAGATTAAACTGCATAAGAAAGATTTAAGAGTGTGGAACAAAGAGGTGTTTGGTAGGGTAGAGGTGAAAATGAGAGAGATTAGTGGGGGAGTTGGAGAGAGTAGAAGCGGGGAGGGATTTAGAAGTGAGGGAGAAGGGAAGTAAGGAGGGATTTAAAAGGGAGCTAGTTGACTTAGCTTTGGCCCAAGAGATTAGTTGGAGACAAAAAATCGAGGGCATTATGGTTGGAGGACAGGGGCTCTAATACAAAATTCTTTCCTAGGGTAGCAGTCGCAAATAGGATAAGGAATTTCATAGAGTCAGTGGAGGTAATTGGGGGGATACATGGGGGATGAAGTAGACGGGGCAATTGTAGATTTTTACAAGAGTTTGAACAAAGAGGAAGTGGAGTGGAGGCCTAATTTGAAGGGTTTAGGGTTCACTCATATCGGAAGGTTGGATGGTGAGTGGCTAGAGAGGGCATTCGAAGAGAAGGTGATGAAAAGGGTGGTGGAGAAACTGTTTAGGGTCCCAATGGTCTCTCTTTAGCTTTTTTACAACATTGTTCGAACACGGTTAAAATGGATGTGATAGATGCTATTGCAGAGTTTCAGGAAAGGTGCATTTGAAAAGAGTTTGAATGCTTTGTTTATTGTCATTATTCCTAAGCAGGAGGGAGCCTCGAGCATGAAGGACTACATATCCATTAGTCTAGTGGGAAGCATCTATAAGATCATCTCTGAGGTGCTTTCCTCTAGGCTTAAGAAGGTGCTTTCCTCTAGACTTTAAGGAGGTGCTGGACGAGATTGTTTCTACTTTGCAACATGATGTTGTGGAGGGTAGACGGCTTTTGGATGTAACTATGGTGGAAAATGAAGTGGATAGGAGAAAGCAAGAAGTGTCAGGCGTGTTGTGCAAGCTAGATATCGAGAAGGCCTACGATCATGTGATGGGATTTGGGTAAAATGGAGAAAATGAATAAGATTTTGCATCTCTTCAGTGAGATATTCAGTGTTGGTGAATGGCAATCTATGCGACTTCTTTGGGAGTTCGAGGGGTCTGAGATACGGGGACCGAGGGTTCTTAAAGGGTTTCAATGCAGCGATTGGGGGTGTTAGGACAGTCTCGATTTCTCACTAGTTGTTTGCGGGTTGTTTGCGGGTGATACTTGACATCTATGGTATAGATGCCTTGCCAGCATAAAGAAATCTAGAGTCTCTATCGCCAGCCCAATGCAACCTCTCGAGATTGGTTCTTCCAACGTTTCCAAATGCGCTTTAGAGATTGAGCAAGTGTCATCAATCTAGGATGCGGCCTTCGGGTGATGTCTACCAGAATAAGAACACGTGGAGAGATTGGTTCTTCCAAAATTTCCGAATTTGCTTTAGAGATTGAGCAAGTGTCATCCGTCTAGGATGCGTCCTTCGAGTGATGTCTACCAGAATAAGAACCCGTAGCCTAGTTGACGTCAAACCCTCTTTGATGCAAATATATCCCAACTGGATTATTTAAGCCAAGTGCTCACTTGGTTCCAGGTGGTGTCAGGCCTTGAAATCAAACTTTAGAAAGTCTGAGATTATACCAATTGGGGAGGTGGATGACATTGGTTTGCTCGCTCAGGTTCTAAATTGCAGGGTTGGAGCTAACCTGACTACCTATCTTGGATTACCGTTTGGTGCTTCGAACAAGGATTAAATGGCGTGGAATTTGACTCTTGAGAGGGTCGAGAAGAGATTGGCAGAGAGATATTTGTCCAAATGATGAAAGGGAATGCTTATCAAGAGCACTTTATCGAGTATTCTCACTTCTTGTCTTTGTTTAAATCTCCAGATTTGGTCACATGATAGTTGAAAAAGATCCAAAGAATTTTTTTTGGGACGCGGCGGATAGGGAAAGGAAATTTCATTTGGTTTGGTGGGAGACTGTCACATCTCAAAAAAATGGGAAGGGCTTGTATTAAAGATTTAAAGGTATTTAATAAAGCCTTGCTTGGTAAATGGTTGTGGAGATTCGGGGTGGAGGTAAATGCTTTATTGAGAGGGGTGATAGTTGATAAATATGGGGCATCGGATTGGAGAACTAGAGAAGTGACTATGCCTTTTGAGTGTGGTATGAAAAACAAAATCATGAAGTGATGGGATGATTTCGGAATAAATATCTTATTCATGGTAGGAGATGTGAGAAGGGTGAACTTTTGGGGACATAAGTGGTGTGGGATACTTTTTTAAAGATGATTTCCAATATCTCGCCAAATGGATTTGACGATACAAGAAATTAGGACGTCACAAGGTGCATAAACGTTTTGGGACTTGAGATTTAGGAGGGACTTCCAAGACTAGGAGGTGACTGAGTTTCAAAGATTGTTGATTATACTCCATAAGCAAGTTATAGCGGTTGATAATCCCGATGCTCAACGTTGGGGTTTGGGGAGAATGGTATATTCTCCATTTTTATGAGAAACTTTTGGTTAGAGAAGAGGAAGCTTTCCCTTGTAACACAGTTTGGATACCTTAAGTGCCGAGGATGGTGTGTTTTTTCACTTGGCTAGCTATTAGAGGGGTGAGCTTGACGGCAGAAAATCTTAGAAAGCGGAAGGAGAAGAGTGACGACGTGGGTCATCTTCTTCTTCGTTGTGGTCTTTCCACGAGGTTATGGTGGAATGTGTTTAGGTGGTTTGCTACTTATTGGACTACACCAATAATTGTGAAAGAGTTAATGTTAAGTTGGAAGAGCGGGAGAAGGAGCAGAAGACGTAGAGCATGGAGCATGGTTCCACTAGCGTTAATGCAGGTGGTGTGGAGAGAGAAATAAGAGAGCTTTTGAAGGGGTAGAGTCAAGTTTTTCTCAATTGAGTAACTCTGATCCCTTATTTTCTTTTGATGCACCCATAGAGTTCCCAATTGAATAGAAGATAGGGTGGAGTTTGTAGAGAATCATTTCTTTTTATAGATTCTTTACCTTTTGATATACCCTTGTATCAAGTCATTGGCCATGTTTATGAATGAAAAGACGTTTACTTGATCCAAAACAATAACTTTAACCTAACGATACCAAAAACGTAACGAACTCCAAACAAATTATTTGTTTAAAAAAAGTTGCTTAACCTGAAAAGGAGCTAGGGACCTTTGAGTTCAAAGGCAACAAATTTTCATTAAAATCCCCAATGCCAAAAAGTACAAGAAAGCTTGCACGAGAAAGAAACCAAGAGACACTAGAATTACCAAAGCTCCATTCACATTATCAAAGGTAATACACATATTCTTTTAATTATATTTTTATACCGTTAAAATCTTAATCTTAATCCCAAGGATTATAGAGGTAGCTCTCTAGAAGTACCACATTTACATTAAGACAGGTTGGGAGGAATAGGTATTAAAGGAAAAATAAGGAATAGGTAAGAAAGAAAATGTATTTCAATTTACCAGTTTCAGAAAGAGTGTATTTCTTAGTTAACATATACTTACTCGTTGTTTCCCTTTTCTTGTTATTTTTCTCTGATGGAGTACACATTGTTTCCCTTTCATTTACATCATCACAAACTAACCCCAAAATATTAGGTGAATTCCTCTACTTTGAAAACAAATAGTCATGCATTACCCATAAAGCACCATATACAAATGTTAATGAAATCTTATCACTCTACTTCGGATTTAAAAGTTGCTTCCAGCTGCAATTTAATGGTAAAATTAGGCAAAGGAGGAAACTTTTGTTCAAGAGTCACATGAATCATGCAAGTTTCTTGGGGATTGTTTAAACTTCTTGAGGAGAAGCATGTCTGCATGAATACAGGTCAATTTCCAATAGATTCCGGCTTTTATCCTCTGAGAAACATGACTCCTCAAGAAAGTGGGAACTAAAAATAATGACCAACTAAATAGGATATGATAGAAAAGTAAAACAGAGAATATTTCACCAAAATGATACACCTTTAGCGGAATGTCCAATAGCCCTGATGAAAGCATCATCGAAAGCTACTTAGGAATCTTGGCCCTGGTTATCTGTCGAGGTCCTGATATCTAAAATAATTGATTTTAAGACATACCTCAATAACGGCTTCCAGATATGATAAAAGCACTTGAAGCATCATGACACCACCTTCATCATAGAACTCCAATGACTTGATTCTCCTTCTAGAATCTCTGCTTCCACTGTACACTACAACATCAATACTTGGTGCCCATCGTGTAAATTCAGCTTCCCACTGGGGAAGTGAACTTGAAGTTGTGACAATAAGCACTGGACAGTGGACATCAGATAAAGATAGAACAAACAAAACCATCTTCATTATACGATCCTGCAAAAACAATTGTCATATTAGTCAAACCATATCTTATGCATCCATAAATGATCTTTTCAGCTTAGGGATGGTTTGGTTTGATGTATTAATTATACAAGGATAATAACACATGGATTGTTTGAACAAGGATTACTTTTACGGGGATTATTATGCGGAGAATAAATAATACAAAGATTGTTAAACAGTGAATAATAATACGGAAATTGTTTTTTAAGGATTACGTATTCGTCTTTCGATACTCTAATCCACATATTACTTATTCAACCTTCTATCCCGTATAAAATAATAAATCCCGGTATAACTTATACCCGTGTTAGTTATACAATGTCTGGTTCCGGTATTAAATCCCTCATAACTTATAGGGATTTTATTACAGGAAATCAAACATGGTATAAAGCAATACCGACTTATATACCAAGATTATCTTGGCATATACCTCAAACAAAATCACCTCTTATTATCAACAAATACAAGCTAGCAGTACTATCAGAAAGGACTTATAGAATCACAACGAAGAGAGAGATTAATAACATATTTGCGAAGTATGACTACAATGATAGGTTTACACACATTTAAGCTAAGTTGAGGACTCTCCATTTTGGGTACGGGTGGGATATGGGTACTTTATACGCACCGGATACTTTGACCGAAGAAAATCGACAAAGGGAGGGAAATTTGAGATTTTGATTTCTCAAAATTAAAGATACAACGAATTGAAGGGAAATGACATTCTTCAATATTATAGTACTTTTGACTCACTTTTTCTGCTTCGTGTTTCAGAGCAGACGACCTAGAACCAGTAGCAGCAAGCAGCGATATACAGTATCACTGTGGCAGCGAAGGAAGAAGACGACCTAAAGGACTCTTAATTGTAATTTGTAATAATATAACAGAATGACCTCTTTATTCTTCAATATATGCTACTTAGTCCCCTTTATTTTCCATTATACACTCTTGTGACGTGTAATTGAAAAGCACCTTATTATATTATTTATAAATGTTTCTTTTCATACAATATAGGGATAATTTCTAAATTAATTATTATCATGTTGACTTTTTGGTAATTAAGTTATATTTTTAATCATGCGAAACTGCAGACAAATTTACTAGTTCTATATAATAAAATTGACCCCTTTGTCGTAATTATTTCATGTGCCTTTTAAGTAATTTAAATTATTACTTATTGTAACTTATAATATTTTTACATATTAATTTGAGAATGAATTGAATTGATAACAATCGAAATACTTCAATTTTTAGCTGTATCCCCGCACCCGTATCCATACCTGGAATGGGCTAACTCTAGTTTCTCATGTTTAATCGAAGATAAAGGATTTAAGGAATGTGGACATGGATCTGAGTTATGGGTCTACCGCTTCATATCTGGACAGAAAAGGTCTCCAAAGCCATCAGAGATCACTGTAGTGGATGGGTGGAAACAGTGGAGGAAACTTCTCTGAAGAATCATCTAAAATGGTGGGAATTAAAATCAAGGGAGATGGTGGGAAAGTCCTGGAGGAGGTGATCATTGCAGATAAGGGTCTACTTTTAATTATAGCCATCTGGTGTGAATCATCGACGAGGGTGTTCTCCAGAGAAGAAGAAGCAGAGCCTATGAAAGACCGTCGGGCAATAGAGCCCTATATTGAGGAGGGTAGGGAGGATTATGGATTGGGGTGGGGGACACGTGAACATGTGCCTAACTTAAAATTTAAGCTAAGTAAAGAGGAGGATATGTGGAAGCAAATAGAGGGCCAAACATTTAAAGGAGTCGGGTTTTGCGCCAACTCAACAGCCCAAGTGCCCAAAGCGGTGGTGGAACAAAGGTTTCACATCAGGCTCAGTTTGATTTACTGAAGTCCAACTTTAAAAATCGGTCTCCACTTCTATCTCTGATAGAATGGACACAGTGCTCGTTGAAATTGAGGCAAACAAGTTCGCTCTTGTGAACTCCCTACGAAGTTCTGGAAAGATGGAGAACGAAAAAAGAGAAGATTCTCCATCTATTCAACTTCAGGAACCAAAGCAGATGGTGATTTAAGAAGAAGCTGATGATTATGAAGATGCCATGACTAACATCGAAGGAGAGGCTGCACAAATTGACATTATAGCAGGCAAAGGAGACATGCAGATGCTTGAGTCTACAGAGGCAGACATCTGGTAAGTTGAGGAACCAGAACCATTGAACATATAGGTGCAGGAGGAGGAGATAGAGGGAGAAATGGACGCATCTTTACGGGTTCATCAGAATGTAATATAATTAAGCAAGCAAGTTGATTTTCATGGATGTGAAAAGGACGCACTGGCTCTATTTATGAAAACCGATAGCTGCAGGCAAGCAAAGAGACGAGAAAACCTTTAGTCATGATGACTCCCAAGCAGTATATGGGGACTCAGGGGAATACAGTATGGGCATTTGGGAGCTAGTGGAACTAGGGGCGTAATCTTCTTTTTGGGAAGAAAAAACAAATGATGTGGGGTAATCTAATGATTTGGAATAGTAAAATATGGAAGAGGGAGGTGGTCACAACTGGTTCTTATTCTTTGACATGCAGATTTGAGTAAAAACTTAGGCGTTCAATTGGCATATCACAAGGATTTATGCTCCAAATTGCAACAGAGAAAGACAAGAAGTTTGGCGGGAAATTGGGGTTTAAAGGGGTTTTTCACAGTACCATGGGTGGTGGCGGAGATTTCAACATAGTCAGATTCCACCCTGAAAGAGGAACTGCACTAAAAATACTAGATTTATGAGTCGTTGAAGAGATGGAGCTCGTTGATCTTCAGCTGGAAGGGAGAAATTACACATGGACCATTGGGCGGAACAGACAGGAGACATCATCCAGAATTGATAGGTTCCTTATTTCAGTGGAATGGAATGACTGTTTCAGGAACATCAAGCAAGAAATCATGCCCAGAATTTGTTCTGACCATACTCCGTTAGTTTTACAGTTTGATAGCTGGGAACAACATAAATCATATTTCACCCTTTATTATAGAAGGAAGACCAGATTACAATCTTGCAGGCAAACTCAAAGCTCTCAAAAGGGAAATTGAAAGAAAGCTTAAATAACTGCGGCAACCTGGGGACGAGGAAAATATTTGTTCAGAATGGAAGGAGACAGGAATACAAAGTTTTTCCAAAGAATAGCCAATGCAAGCATTAAATGAGAACTTCAAAATAATCAATCAAACTCGACATTCAAATTCTTCTCAACTGCTTTAAAGTGTATATATTATACAGCCATCTTCCATCCATAATTTACTCGCATTATATAGAATGTTTAGCAGTATCTTTTTCCCACCTAGAAGAGCATTCCCTCTAAAATGAACTCACCCGGTCCTCAAAGACAGCAGTGTTTTGGCACTTCAACCAACACTCGCGCAGCTTGTTCACATTGTTCAGCAGATTAGAATCTGTTATAAGTGAACCTCCTGCAGAAAGTTCTGATAGTTTGACAAGTGGCCTCCTATGATTCTGCAGAGGCAGAAGACATACAATTAATATTAAAGAGTTGATGACGACTACCAATATATGACTTGAAGCACACAAACACATAACAAATTTACTCTGGATTTCAAAATATCCTGAAACAGCCAAAATTTTATGTTTAGTGCAGGAATGTCCTACTGTTTATGTCAACATGCAGGACAATGAGGTTGCAATAAATTAGAGCAAAATTGTGGGATTATAAGTTACAAAACCAACTAGTACAAGGCACTTTACAGTACTTTAGCAACATCAAGATACTTATCAGTTATCACTTATCAGACTAAAGAAGTGACATCATTGGCATAATTTTCAAGCAATATCACGAAAATAAGCACCTTGCCAATTCTCCATTTTGCCTTTTCGCGACGAATATTGAAATTCATGATGAGGCTTTCACCATGCTGTGAGTTCAGAAAATTAGCATTCCCCAATTCCCATGTAGCATACTCATAACCAAGACCCTTCCATTTCACAAGCCATTCAAACAGGCATTTGTTATTATCACCTGCATCTTGACCATGCAGCTTGGAGAACATCAGTGATCTTTTCTTCAAGAGACGATGTGGCACTGTCCAGTCTGAGATCCACCGGACATCCTAAAATGATGGAAAAGTTGCTACTTGTCAAAATTCCAAAAAGTATTTGTTATGATAAATGCATATCATTCTTTGCATGTGTTTGTGCAAATAATGATCCATTTACTCAAAGTTGGCAGAAAATATGACAAGACGAAAACATAAAACATATTAAAGTCTTCAAAGAAATAGTTCTGACCTGATTCTTATGATTATAGTTTGCAATAAGCAATAGTGCATCAATAAGCAACTGTGCCTCTGCAACCCAATGATTGTGTGCATGAGAAAGACCTTGGTATTTAACAAGATACTGCTTCTGCCTGTGCATTCCTAACATTAAAGCAAAGAAGAAAACAAAATAGTAAACAAGAATCAACAGAAGGCAAGCAATATTAAGAGATAAGACACCGGTCAATGACTAATCATTTCACATATTCATCCAGCTCCAGTAGAAATGTCTTATGCATGTAATATACTTTTACATCAAACCTTTGGCACCTGCTACTTCCACTTCTCTAACATCCAAAATTGATTCTACTCCTTCCGTCACTGAATGTACACCAGATTCAATCTTTTTCTTGACACACCAGGTACAATGCCAAACTCCTGGTGGGAAATCATCTAATGGCGGATCTAAGCAAGAGAGATGATAGCATCTCTTGCAACTTCTTCCATCGCAGATCCTGTAAAGCATGTTGAGTACAAATGATAAAAATCAAGACATACACATGGCCATTCTAAGTCAGGCTATAGTACTACACAATAATTTATGCATTACCCAAATGGAAAAATCATTACTGGGTGCATCCACAATCCAGTAACTAGAAAAAACAAAAAGGACAGCCCGGTGCACTAAGCTCCCGCTATGTGCGGAGTCCGGGAAGGACCGGACCACAAGGGTCTATTGTACGCAGCCTTACCCTAGTAAAATTCTTCGGAACAAAATAAAAACAGAAAAAGCAAATGCGTTTAGGTAGAGCCGGGTTTTTTCTCAGTTATGACATGAAAGATCTTTATTGACCATCACATTAATTGTGCATAATTGCAAATGGTACCCACAGTATCTTTCCACCTTGCTTGCATATGGCGCACATTTTCTCATCACTGCCCGTTTGAGATGCTGAAAGTGCCTCATTCAATTGCATATTGCATCCTTCTCCAGAATCCAAAAGAATTGCAGCTTCAGAGCCAACTCTATCCTAAAATGGGATGCATTTGAGCACAAAAAAGTTATTAAATAAAGCAAATTCATAACAAAAATAATACTCTGAAATACCATGGCGAAAAGGACATGCACAGCTGCTAACCACATAACAGAAAATTTCTTTATTTTGACATGTGAATCCCCTTTTGTTAAAATAAATGAGCATAAACAGTAAGAATAACTGATAATTGAACTAACATTTCCCATAACTGAAAAGTTTCTCGAGTTGACTACCATATAAAATGTGTTGTATTCAACTGCTTCTATATTTTTGTCATATGTTGTATCATCTACGATACATGTATAATTGGTATTATAATCTCCAAATCTCTCTTTTCTTATTGACCAATAATCTCCAAATCTTTTTTTTTTTTTGGTAAACAATTGTAAAGTATTACCATTACTGACAAAATAATTACACTTTAGAGAGTACCTTACTTTTAACTACTTCCTTTCTAGTAAGGATGCAGTTAATTATCTAGAGTTCAACACTTAGCAGCTATCAACTATCTTGTCTATTTACAAATTTGCTCTATCCAATATCTACATTTAAGAGCCCTCTTAGAACATATAACTACTGCAATTCTTGTACGAATTTCAGTCTGTATTTGAGTGCTAATAACCCTCGTATCTGTATCCATATTCTTGAATACTTTTCTGTTCCTCGCTTGCCATGTATGGTATACCATGGCTCCCCACACTGCTGCAACAATCTCCTTCTTGAATTGTCTCCGATGTCTTCTCTTTATCCACTCTATCCCTGCTTTAACTTCACTTTGTCTGATTGTTATTCCCAGCCAGTTTGAAGTTTCTTCTCTTAGTGTTATACTCCATTTGCAGTTTCCAAACAGATGTAATTGCGTTTCATCAGTATCTGCAGAACACAAGCTACATTTTGTATCATCCACTGGTATGTTCAACTTCTGGAGCCTCATCTTTGTTAATAATCTGTTCCTATATGCTAGCCATATGATGAATCTCTGCTTAGGTAGCATGATAGAATTCCACAGTAAGTCAGCCTCTCTCATCTTTGTCATTGTGCCCATCATGCTCAGATAACTGTTGGTGACAGAATACAGTCCATTTGCTGTAAGTTTATATTGTCCATTATAGTACCAAGTTCTCATCTGCTCTTTAATGGAATTTAACTTCCTCCAATACCAGCTGCTGTCTTGATTAGGTTTATGTTCCCAGATGTCTTTACATGTTTTCATACACACTTCATGTACCCATTTTACCCATAATACATCCTTTTTGCATGAACCTGCCATAATAGTTTCCCTACTGAAGCAATATTCCAGTTCCTACAGCTCTTGATGTTTAGTCCACCATATTTCTTAGGAATACATACTGCATCTCAAGCCACTAAGGACATTTTCCTCTTTTCCATTGTTCTACCCCATAAGTATTCAATGCATTTCCTATCCACTTCTTTTAATACTCTTTGGGGTAAAATGAATACAGCAGCCCAAAAGTTGTATATAGAAAACAATACAGAATTAATGACTTGTAGTCTACCTGTATAAGAAAGCTGGCTTACAATAGCCATTTTTATTCTGTTTGTGATCTTATCCACCAATTGTTGACATTCCATTATACTCCATTTCTTGGATGATAAAGGCAATCCAAGGTATTTGATTGGTAGAATGTCAAGTGTAAATCTAGTTCTTAGTAATATACTCTCTTGAATGTCATTATCCAGCCCAGCTAAGAAGATATTAGACTTTTCACAATTTGCCTCCAAACCTGTGACTTTACTAAAGTGATCAAGTGCTTCCATGACTCTAGAAACAGAAGCCACAGTTCCTTTACAAAACACCATTAGGTCATCAGCAAATACCAAATGTGTTAACTTTGTAGTCTTACACATTGGGTGGTATCTGAAGTCTAGTAGATCACTCATCTTTTTAAGTATTCTTGATAGGTATTCCATCACAATTACAAATAATAGGGGTGACATAGGGTCACCTTGTCTGAGGCCCCTCTGTCCTGCAAAATACCCATATCCCATCCCATTTATGTAAATGTAGTAGAAGTAACACAGGTCATGACGAGTTTTGTAAATGGTTCTGGAAATCCAAATCCTCTTAGGGCTTCCTCAATAAATTCCCCAGCTGACCATGTCATAGGCTTTCTTTAAGTCAATTTTCATCACACATCTAGGGGATGTCTTTCTAGTGTAGTGTCTCAATAAATCATGACATATTAGTACATTATGAATTAGTGATCTATCCTCCACAAATGCTGCTTGATTTTCTGCTATTAGTGTTTTTAAAGTTTTCCTTAGTCTTACACAAATCATTTTAGAAATGCATTTGTATAATACATTGCAACAAGATATAGGTCTAAATTGGCTAGCATTCTGTGGTGTTTGTACCTTAGGTATGTAGCATTGATTTGCTTCAACATCTTCCCATTCTCCATGAATTCCAGTACAGCTTTGGTAATATCTTCTCCTACCACTCCCATGCATCTTGGAAGAATCCACTTCCGTACCCATCTGGTCCAGGGCTTCTGTTTCTACCAATGCTAAATATTGCTGCCTTCACTTCCTTAGATGTATAAGGTCTTATCAGCTCAAGTTGTTCATCTATATTCAAAGTGTGTCCATTTTTCAAGAACATTTCACATGATTGGCCTTTACCTTCTGCTTTTTTACCCAACATATCTCTATAGTACTCCACAAAAATATTAGCAACGGCTTCCTGATCAACCTGTAGTTTGCCCTGATTATCTTTTAGTTGTACTACTGCTTGTTGGAGTTTTCTGTGTTTTATGACTGAGAAGAAGTATTTGGTACAATCATCACCAAGTTTTATCCCGTTGGCCTTACTTCTTTGCTGTAAGAATACATCAGCCAGATAAGATGATCTCCTGAATTTGATATATCTCTCTTTTTCAATTTGTTGCAGTTTTGTATCCAAAGGCCATACTTGCAGTTCTTTTTGGTCTTTTTCCAATGCCAATCTATCTTCCTCAGCTTCTACAATTATGTTTCTGAAGTGCTCCCCGTTCAATCTTCTCAGTTCCTTCTTTAGCCATTTTAATGTTTTAACAACTCCCATCATCATATATCCTTCTATAGTTTGCTGCCATACACCCTTCACCTTAGCCAGGAAGCTAGGATGATTTGCCCAAACATTGCAGTACTTAAAAGGTTGCCTAGCTTTTTTTGGTCTTCCTACTAAAGCTACTTTCACTGGACTGTGGTCACTTATCCCTTCTGGGAGGAACTGTGCACTAAATGATGGCATGTTGTTCAGCCAATCATTGTTAATAAACACCCAATCGATTTTTGAGTATACTCTTCTTTCCCCTTTCTTGTCATTCCATGTATATCTATTCCCATGGAATGGTAATTCTATCAGCTCACATTTTCCACACAATTCTTGAAATCCATAATTTCAGCTATACTGATTACATTACCCCTTATCCTATCATCGAAGTTTAGTACTAGTTAAAATCACCCATGAGTATCCATGGTTGATTTGTAACTGTACTTACTATCTCCAAATATTGCCATAGTCTTTTCCTTTCTTCCCTAGTATTAAATGCATAGATCATTGTCAACAGGAAAGTCTTTTGTAAAACTATATGTATCACTTGGCAGGTGATGGCTTGTGCATTGCTACTAACTTGATGAACCTTGAACATATCAGGTCTCCAAGTCGCCCATATTCTACCATTATTGTGTTGGTCCAGATTTGTTAGATATTGCCACCCTCCAAACATCAAGCTTGCCACCTTATCAATTTTATGGCTTTTAATTTTATTCTCCACTATGCCCATTAAACCAATGGACTCTTTATTACGCTGGAGCTTTACCTCCTTTTGTTTGTTAGGAGCATTCAAGCCCCTAACATTCCAACACATGATGTTATCCATGTCCATCCTGGGGTTATTAGTGCCTCCCCCTTTCTGAGTTCCATTTGGTCTCACTTGTCCAGTAATTTAAAGGTTGACTATGGTTCTCACCTTGCATTTCTGGGCTCCCTTGTCTACTCTGTCAGTTCCCATTTGCTGACCTGATTTCTGCTGTCCACCTTGAGTTTGCTGTTCTGTGGCCCTTCTAGGATTTAAAGGTGTAATCCATCCCATCTGTATCTCCTCTTCAGGTTGATGATTATTTGTTTGCTCATCAACTTTGTTCTTCCCCTTATCATCTCTTTCATTCATCTTTGGTTGTTTTATTATGCTCTCAACCTCAGTCCCCTTGCCTCCCCCTGTTTTTGTATTTAGTACATGCCCTTTCTTTTTCCTACATTCCTTCTCTTCATGTCCATATTTTTGACATTGATTACACAAAGTTGGTTTCCAATCATATTGGATTTTCTGTTCTATTAAATTTCCTTTTTCGTTCCTGAAGTGTACCTTAATTTAGCTTTCATATCCACTTCGATCAACAGTCTAGCAAAGTTGAGTCCCGTCTTCTTCTCTGATTATCCACCATTAATGGTTTGCCATTAAGCTTCCTATTTTGTTTAATCCTTTCTAACTCCAATACTTGAATTCCAATCCAGGTAATTTAACCCAAATTGGGACAGTGTACAGCTCTTCTCTTGTAAATTCCATGTCTGAGTTCCAAGCCTTTACTATGAATGGCTTGTTATCAAAGTGATATATTCCCCCTTGCAAGGCTTCATTCCTCCCTAAACTCTAATCAAATCTTACCAATACTAATCCATTTTTCAACATAGATATTTTGTTTATTCCTAGTTTTCCCCATATTCTTTGAATATACCCATTCATTAATGCTTGAACCGAGGGTCTCCCGGAAACAGCCGCTCTACCTACCAAGGTGGAGGTGATGGAGGTGATGGAGGTGAGGTATGTGTACATTCTACCCTCCCCAGACCCCACAGTGTGGGATTTCACTGAGTATGTTGTTGTTGTTGTTATACCCATTCATTACTGAGAATGGGGGGTATGCTCCTAGAACATAACATACAATGGCATTTTTAAACTTATATCATCATACTCTATTTCACATATAGGTATGCACATCAGGCGAAATATAGTCTAATTTAAAGCCTGCATTAGCTATCTTTTCTATATCTAAATTACCCCATACCGATTAACCATTAGCTGCTTTCTTTTGCAGTCACCGAAAAAAGGTTGCATACATTTTATATGGATCCTAAAGTAATTTTAGATAGTCTATTGGGTCTTTACGACCACCGCTTCTACTATGAATATAAGCTGCTTCTACTTCTCCACATCTAAAGGCACGAACCTTGAGACTAGAAAGGTTACTGTAATCCCTGCCTGACATTCCAGCACATGAGCACAGCTCCTCCTCTGGAGAGTCATGATGTAACCTGCAAGTTATGAATGAAAAATAGTAAACTGCAGAAGTAAAAGATAGAAACTTTAAACCATAATTTTGTCTATGACAAAAGGAAGTACATACTGTTAAAAATACATCAATAAGACAAGGATTGCTCAAGTGGTAAGCACCCTCCACCTCCAACCCTAAGGTTGTGGGTTTGAGTCACCACAGGAGCAAAGTGGGGAGCTCCTAGGGAGTAGGAACTGGGGAGAGATTAAAAGAAAATCAAAAGTAATAATACATCAATAATATGATGAATAAAAAGTCATAAGACGATTTGGAAGTGCTTAGAAATCCAAGAACAATGATGCACAAAAACAAGGAGCAAATTTCCTTGCAAGGAGGTATACAGCCTTATCAGACTAAAGAAGGTTAACACACCTCATCAACTTGAAGTTGAGGCAAATATTAGACGAATTATAGTTTCTCAATGCATGCAATTCAAATATCTAAGCTAAGATGCATGATACATAAAAATGTAACACAGAACAGAAATAGGACGACTGAAATGAAAGTGAAAGTGTCATGCAAGTGAATATTGGATCTCTACAACCCAACATATCCACAAGTGTGTCGTGAAATGGCAATGTTAAGATGGATGTGTCATACAAAATTAGACAATATTAGGAAGTGATGAGGTATGTAAACATTTCATTAAAAGCTTAAGTTGTTAGAGAGCTCACTTTTATTTACTTAATTATGTTTTCAACATACCCACTCACATGCGGCCTGATTCTTTCTAATGGCCAAGCATGTGGAAATTATTTTTTTATCTCTTTTTGCTCTGATACCATGTTTGAAGTGTGTAAAGCTCAAGTTGTTAACACACTTAACTCAACAGAAATGACAACATCTGACTTAAGGTTCAAATGGTACACAAAGGATAAAACAAGATAATGTCGCCTGAAATGCTTGTCATATCCTAGTGGACCTCTAGATCTCTTATTGCACGGGTCCAAAGGTGTGGCACTGTAATGTTGAAGGCTTTAAAAGATAAAATCATGTTGAGAGATGGTTTCAAAAGACCTACAATCTCTTGGAATTCACAAGGACTTGGCGAAAAATAGGTGACTGACACACACTAATTGGAATTCAGGTATAATCATTTTTGGTAAACTACATATACATTAGGTCTGATGTTTGCCATGAGTCTTTTCTTTTGTTCATTTGACCAGAGATTTGTATGTCAGTATAGGGATAAGTGAGTTTATTTCTAATATGTAGGGATAAGTGTGAGGTTTAGGAAGTATATAGTTTAAAAAACCCTAATGCCTAATTTGTGTTCAAAGACTAAATTATTGTATATTGAGATAGAAGTAGTCCAAATTGGAGTGTAATATAATTAGAGGATCCATATAGCCAACCTCAAATAGCGTGGCATTGAGCCATTGTCGTTGTTGTTCTTGTTGTATAGGATACAGTTTTGCCAAAGTTCGAACCTAATAATTCTTTGTTTTATCCCAAAAAGGCAAGAAGGGCCAATTGGCCTACTTCATCTTGATCGTAAGAAGCATATTGTTTTATATCGTTTCTGAACTGATGCTTTAATAAGAAACTAGCAGCCCAGATGAACAAAAACAATATCCCCTAAAGACACACAAAGAGAAACTAATCCACTACTCCTTAAACATTCTCACACCAACTAAGTTTAGTATTGACAAAATACTTGGAAACATCTCAACACAACTAAGGTCAATACACTTGCAGAATCTGTGCATATTTAAACATTTGCAAGAACAATAAGGAGATAAAGACGCCCACTGGAATGAACACTAAGAAGAGAACGAGATGTGGTGGATTTCCTCACTTATCAACATAAGATGGATATGATTAAATCCTGTAGGGGCATCATGAACTCTATGATTTGGTGGGTCATATGAAGAGAAAGAAATGCTCGAGTTTTTGGAACAGAAGGACAATGTGGTTAATCTTAATACTTTTGACGGGGCCACAGCAGATGTGTTACAGCAGGATGCCTTGGTTGACTTCCTCAGTTCTTTACACACATTGTAACGTTATTTTTGGATGTACTCTTCTCCTAGCGCTGGTTTACATCAATAATATTCTCACATTACCTATAACACTAGAGCACTAAGAAGAGAAAATTTTGGGTATCTTCAGAATACTTTATAAGTCAAGTGCAACATCGACCTGCATGTAATACGTTTGAGTCTTTAGCATAAGTGACACCTAAAATATCTGAAGGACAATGTGCTCTTAAATTTTAAATGTGATGATTCACTATGCTAAAGTCAAGTTTATACGGCAACGCAGTATTGGTAGAAACAAAATGTAAATATAAAAAGCAGAACAGTCACCTTATCCGTCTGGAGCATGAAGCACAAGGCCCACCGTAACCAAGCTTTTCAAGATCGCCTAGTGGTGGAGGAGACACTTCAGCCAAGTCACATGTATTATTATGCGTCTCAGGACAATTACCAATGCCTAGTTCACCACTTTTCTGAATTATATCACCACTTGTAGAAGTGGAACATGCCAACTCAGCGATATGCATATTATCCTCGGGCACAGAGCAACCCTCTGTTACCCTTCTGGAATCACCAGAAATTTCTCCCTCTGTGCAACCATTTTTAGATACCTCCAAACCATTTTCTGCAGGAAGAGCAGCAGAATTTTCTGTATTTGCCAATTCCTCTACATCATTTACCGAAGCATCGGCAACAGAAGCTTCTAAGCTACAAATAGACCTCGCAGAAGCAACCACATCAGGATGATCTTCTCTCAGCTCTTTTACAACTCTTTCATGAGATTCATTATCCCCATCGCTTAGCTTGCCGTCTATCTCATCACTGGCAATGCTATCAACTTTTGATTGCTTCTTTGGTCTTTCCAACTTGTCATTAATTTCTATTCAGGAGAAACAAACATCTACGTCAGTATAGAAATTTAGCAATTCCAAAACACCAAAGTAAAACAAGACCAATTCAGTTAGTTTTAAAACTCAATCTTAGCACTGAAATTATAAAGAGTGCATAGATAGCCCCTCAAAGTTGTCCGAATTTTTCATTTAGACACGTTATCTGAGAGTGTGACCTATGGAAAACCTAATGCTAAGTCGAAAATGTCTCCCACACTAATGACAGTAAAATAACTGACATCAAATTTATGCAGATACATGTCCAAGGAAACAAGTCAATACAAGAAAAATATACAACTATTTGACTTGTTTTTTCCTTTTCTCAAGCTTCTTCTCTCTCAATGTTTGACTCCAGCTCCTAAAAAACCCTAAAAGAACCAATAAAAAATAAACTAAAAGATTCACCCTTTTTGCACTGGCATAAGAAGCCAACTTGAGGCTTTTCCAGCTTCTTTACTATCATCATTTTATTAGCAGAGACGAGAAGTCATCCTCACTCAATGACCCGAAGCACACAGCAGCACAAAACACTTTCTTTCCACCACCAGAAAATTCCATCACTGTCCATACTCCAATCAAAAATAAACACCGCAAACCATCATGTCTTCTAAAAACCCTCACCACTGAAACCCCTCAACCACGACACTCACCTTTCTCTCATAGTAACACCGACATACACCAAAGACTCATCTTTATAATTTCTTCACTATGCTGAGACGGGACAATAAAGACTTGCCTCCACTGCACCTTCTTGAAACCAACACTTCACCCATTAAAACTCTGAGCATACAAATCCAAAACACCATCCTGCCACAGACCATATAGTACATAAAACACATGCACGCCCCATTCACCTAAAAGAACAGGCCTACTCCATTTTTCTTGATAAAATCCCTCCTACTACCACCACTAAACGACACTCGCAGCCCCCATAACCAATATGAATATGCACTGCACTGCACCACTACACAACAGAAACTGGCAAGGGAAAGCATTTTCGGAAGGACCCAGACTAAGATGAGCGAAGAATAAAGGATGAGGGAAGGCAGTGGCGTATCTAGGTGGGAGCTTGGGTTCACGTGCACCCATGCTCCCCCCTCCCCAGACAATGCTATATTTTTTCAAAAATACTTTAAACATACATGTGTGCACCCAACCTCAAAGAGACATGGTTATTGGGTACACCTCTCCAAGTGAGGTCAGGGGTTCAAATCCTATGTTTATCTTATTGTTTATCCCTTTCTCTTTCTGGAACACCCCCCCCCCCCCCCCGATAAAGCTATAGACAATCCAGTAAGTCTTTTTACTCTTCCCGGACTATTTGTTATTACAAGGAAAACATTAACAACAAAGGGTAGCCCTTGTTATAAGAGGATGAGAACTACAAGAGAGAGATTACTCTACCTGGTGCAATAAATCTCTTTCTTTGCATTTTGAACAATGCCCTATAACTCCGGGCATCCATTCTCTTTCTTTTCAAGCCAACAGAAGCTTCCCCCTTTTCCCTGCTTGTGTGATGACTTTCAGATTCCATTATCAGCTCCTTCACACTTTTCTCTTTTTTCCTCTTCTTCTTCTTGACACTGGATGAATCGGATCCTCTTCCTACACTTGATATTGACGAGCTAGATGGGGTATGTTTCTTACCCCTATCAGACCTTCTTAAAGGGCTCGGAGAATTCTGTTTCTCAGATACTCCAGCTTTCCTCTTAACAGTTGGGGGGGGTGGAGACTGCTTCTCAAGACGCTTGGACTTCCTTGTACTTGATGGGCTTGAAGACGCTTGCTTTGTTTCTTGACCTGAACTTCTTAAACTGGGCCTATCTGTCTTCCCAGAGCCAGAACTCAATGAACCTTTATCGGACTGTTTGTTCTTTGATTTATTGCTCTCGGATTCCTTATTTTTTCTCCCAGACCGAGTCTCACTAGCCATCCGTTCAGCTGTGAGCAACAAACCATAATTAATTCAGATTATTCTTGTAGTACCCTTTATCCACATTATAAGCAACAGGCATGGGAAACTAATGATCTCCTGATGACAACTAATAAAAATAAAATATGAAGAGCATGATAGCAATCACCATCCCTTAATCAGCTATACACAAATGACTGAAGTCTGCAGAAATATGCCATATTTAACAGTAACAAAACAGTTACCCTGTGAAGCATTTCATTCAGTTGGACCAATTTACCAGCTTTCCCCACCCACCCCCAGTTCACCTACATGTAGGTGGATTCAACATCTACTACTGAAAAGCACTAAACAAAGCCCAAAAAGAATTACACCTTTAATGCAATTTTCAATATGTGCAAAATGTGTCATATATAATAAAACAATTGGAACAAAACCAAAAATCAGCGGGCTAACTAGCTCAATTTCAAGAACCCAATTCCACTCAGCCAATGTAAGAATTACACAGCAGAGTTGGCTCCGCCGCATAAGATCCTCGAATCAACCACGACCCAAAGCACACAGCATCACAAAACACTTTCTTTCCACCACCAGACCAAAATATGTCATATTAACACCCATCTGCGGTCCTTCAAGCAAGATTCCAACTTGTAACAAAATATGTCATATCAACACCCAATTTTCCAATTATTCTCGTTACATTTAGATTAGACGAAATATCATAACTATGGTCTCAATTCTGAAAATATAAAAACAATTATCAACATTTCATCTAAAAACCAACTTCTGCATATAACTACTGAAAAGGACTGAAACAAAACCCAAAAAAAATTACACCTTTAATGCAAATTCCAATTTGTGCAAAATGTGTCATCTTACACTAACCGATTGGAATAAAACCTAAAATCAGGGGTCTATAACTAGCTTAATTTGAAGCAAAATTCAAACTTGTCACAAAATACATCATATTAACACCCAATTTTCCGAATTATTTGCATTACATTTAAATTAGAACAAAAAACATAACTAAAAACCACTTAAAGAACAATGCATGAGGTTACTAACACTAACAATTTACAGAATAACTGAGGAAAAACATTACCTCAAAAAACCCTAAATCCTTCACGACCTGAAACAAACCAAAGTTTCAGATCAAATTGTTCTGGAAAAAAAACCTAATTTTATAGTCCGAATTTAACAACGAGACATTATAGTCGTCCCCTTAAGTTGATATGTGTGTGTTATTATTTAGTTCCAATTTTGCCCCCATTAAGCACGTGGAAGTGGGACACAAATATAAAGTTGAAATTTTATTTGTAAATGCAATTTGAATTTTAAAAAGTATTTTTCCCTATAAACATGAAAATTACCATAATTTATGAAAACTATTAGAACTTTTTAAACTCTTATACAATATTTTTTAAATGAACAAATTATAGTTCATAAACAAGGTAACGGAATATCTTAAGGTGTCGCATTAGAAAGATCCATTGATTCAATAAATCAACAATAATGGTAAGGTTGGATCACGTGAGGTGCATCAAAGGACGAGGATGGCAAAGTACTGGTGGAGAAAGCACATATTAGGCGGAGGTGGCAGTCTTAGTTTCATAAACTCTTGAACGAAAAAGAAGATGGAAATATTGTGATGGGAGATCTGGAGTATTCTGGTAGGTACTGAGATTTTGGTAATTGTAGAAGCATTAAGGTTGAGGAGGTTAAGAGTGTTCTTCGCATAATACGCAGGGGACGAGCGATCGGGCTGATGAGATCCTAGTTGAATTTTGACAGAGCGCAAGCAGGACAAGTTTGGAGTGGTTGGCTGAGTTGTTTAATGTCATTTTTAAGACGGCAAAAATGCCCAAAGAATGGAGGTGGAGTACAATGATTCTCTTGTACAAAAACAAAGGTGATTGATTCTCTTGTACAGAAACAAAGGTGATATCTAGAGTTGCAACAACGATAGGGGTATCAAGCTACTGAGCCACACTATGAAAGTTTGGAAAAGAGTCGTGGAAATGAGGGTGAAGAGAGGCGTGTCTATTTCCGAGAACCAGTTTGGATTCATGCCGGAGCGTTCGACTACATAAGTCATTCATCTTATTAGGAGGTTGGTGGAGTAGTATAGGGAGAGGAAGAGAGACTTACATATGGTTTTCATTGACCTCGAGAAGGCATACGACAAAGTCTCTAGGGAGGTTCTATGGAGATGTTTGGATGATAGAGGTGTGTATGTTGCGTACACTATGACGATCAAGGATATTTATGATGGAGCCAAGACCATGGTACAGATAGTAGGAGGAGACTCAGAGCACTTTCCAGTGATGATGGGTTGCACCAAGGATCAACTCTTAGCTCATTCCTATTTGTTTTAGTGATGGATGGACTGAGGAGACAAATCCAAGGATAAGTGCCATGGTGTATGTTATTCGCAGATGACATAGTCCTGATTGATGTGACTCGCAGCGGAGTGAACGTCAAGTTGGAGGTTTGGAGACAGACTCTGGAGTCTAAAGGGTTTAGGTTGAGTAGGACCAAGACATAATATTTAGAGTGCAAGTTCATCAACGAGGGCGACTCTGAGACAGGTGTGGAGGTGAGGCTTGGTACTCAGGTCATTCCAAATAAAGTAAGTTTCAAGTACCTAGGGTCTATTATCCAAATGAATTGAGAGATTGATAAAATGTCACATATCGTATTGGGGCGGGGTGGATGAAATAGAGGCTCGCATCTGGAGTTTTGTGTGACAAAAAGGTGACACCAAAACTTAAAGGTAAGTTATATAGGGTAGTGGTTAGACCGGTCATGTTGTATGTGGCGGAGTGTTGGCCAGTCAAGACTTCGCACATATAAAAGATGAAAGTTATTAAGATGGATGTGTGAGCATACAAGGAGAGATAGGATTAGAAATGATGATATCTGGAACAAAGTAGTATGGGCCTCGGTTGAGGATAAGATGCGGGAAGCGAGGTTGAGATGGTTTAGACATGTGCAGAGAGGAGACACAGATGCCCCAGTGAGGAGGTGTGAGAGGTTAGCTATGGATGAGTTTAGGAGGAGTAGATGTAGGCCGAAGAAGTATTATGGAGAGGTGATATACGGGATATGGCGTACATGCAACTTACTGAGGACATGTTCTTCGATAGGGGTTGTAGAGGACATATATTAGGGTAGAAGGGTAGTAGGTAGTCGAGCATAGTACTACTTACGCTTACAAAATGATAGTTGTAGTGTTATTACTGTAGCCCAATTAGTCTATCACACTTATAAGCGCAGTATTGCTTTATAGTCCCCTGTAGTTTGATTTTTGCTGATATGTGTTTTTTAGTGTACTTTATTTATCTTATTTAGTTGTGTTAGCTACTGTCTCCTTTTGTTAGAATGTGTTACCATGGCGTATTCGATTTTATTATCAACATGTTCATACCATTTTAATTTCTTTTCTGAGTCTGCCCATTTTTTTTGCTTTGCTTGTGATTATATTTTGTCTTGAGCCGTGGGTCTCCCGGAAATAATCGCTCTACTTACCAATGTAGAGGTAAGGTCTGCGTACACTCTATCCTTCCTAGACCCCACTTTGTGGGATTTCACTAGGTATGTTTTTGTTGTAATGATATTAGGTATACCAGTATCAATAAGTATAAAAAATTAAAATTTTAACATAATTATTAAATAATGTTGCATTTGTTATAAATTGTAACGACCCGCTCGGTCGTTTTGATTCTTATCTTTCTCTTCTTAACTCTAAATCCAATATCGGGAACATCACTGATGGACGATTCACACTTTAATCAGATTATTGGCCATAATTGTAGATAAATGTTCATAAGGATAGACGCTTAATAAGTTAGGAACTGAGGAAAATAACTTTCGATATTTGTTTGTGGTTCGCAGTCTGTAAGAAAGTCATTAATCTTGAAATGCCCTAGTACCGCACAGACTTAGAGATGTCAATAGGGCGGGGCGGGGGAAGGGTACCCCATAACCGTACTCGCCACCTAAATCTCACCCCCGTCCCACCACCCATCACGGGTAGTAATTCCTCTATCTGCCCCCGCCCCAATTACTCCTGCGGGTACCCATCACGGATAGTAAAAAAAGTTATATAAGAAAAAAATGAGGTCAAGAAAATGGAAAAAAAATAATTTTTTTACTATGGTGTATCGAATATCAAAGTCTGAAACTTTACCAAAATATTACAAATATTAAAAGGTTAAAATAAAGCGTGAATTTTATATAGAAGAAGGCAAAAAAATTCTAGTCCTTTCAAATGATCAATTGTAAAAAAAAAAAAAAACTCTAATGTCATTACCAAAGTTGTCACATACGCACATGTAGAGTTGTTGCATTTTACCATACATTTTCACACAAAACATTAAAAAATCTGAAGGGTATCGTACACTTTATTTTAAATGATAATAATAATAATAATAGGTTGATGACTTGACAAGAATCAGGGATTCTTGACAAGAATAAGAGATTTCAAGTCCTTGTCTAGTTAAGAATACCAGAAAATCAACATAATTAAAGAATCCAACACAATACGCACGCCTTAGCTAATGGGCGGGTAATGGAGGCGGATACTGATGGTCTTATATGAAATCCACCCCCGCCCCACTGCCCATGACGAGTAGCACTTTTGATACTCATACTCGCCCCATCACCCACTAAACCATCCCCATACCCGCCCCAACTGGAGCGGGTGCGGGGCGGTACTCGCATTTACCCACCCCACTGACATCCCTACGCGCAGTGAGCCTTATTTTCCCTCCGAGACTATTGAGTAGGACAAGTTTTCACCTTTAATTATCTGCTTGTTTGGGAATAATTATGGTTAAGCAAGCAGTAAGAATGTTGTGTCAAGAAATTCGAGGATACACGTGAATTCGGCCAAGAAGAACATCCGTAGGAAATATGTAAAGTTTATATCCAAGTCCGTGGGGTTTTGTATTTTGAACTGGGCGAACCTGACTGACGAGCTTTAAACCGCACATACGGAGCTGTTTCTGCAGAGGCGGGTTTACAGATGCGATTGTATAGGAGGTAGGGTAGATCGCTTCGACGATGACTTTTCCGTAGGTGCGAGGCCGCACCTGCGGCCTTTGTTTCGCATTGGCGATGATATGTAGGGTTTAATGAGACCTCCCATGCGGACATCCTTTTCCAAGATGCGGGCTATTTTTGCGGAGGATAGTCCGCAGAGGCGACATCGACTGTCGAAAAAATCTTTTATTAGACTCATATTTCTCATTCCGAAGCCTCCATTTGGCAAGTGAACTTTGGGAGCTAAGAGATGGTTTGGGAAGTTTTCCAAATGGTCTATTCATCATATATTTTGGGGTAAAATTCTAGACCGTCTTTTTATGCTATTTAATGATTAATGTCTTTTATTTCGAGCTTTAACTTGTTTTGGGTAGAATCATGCCTAGGGTTTCTACTAAACTTCCAAAATGAATTTATGTAAAATAGGTAACCAAGATGGGAGCTTTAATGCCTATTTTTAAACGGTAATGAGTATGTAGTAAATAGAAACTACATTTTGGATATGTAATATCTAACTATTGCTACTTGTTGATTATGCTAATTAAGAGTTTTTATGAAAAAAAGCCCTTTTCAAATGATTTACCAAACTAAAAATTTGGAGGGTACTCTAAATGGATAATGTGTTTATAGAGTCGGCACCTAATTTATAGGTAAATTACAAAAAAACAGTGTGAAAGTGTTTATTTAAATTCCTTTGAAAAATCATATCTAAACCAGAATCGAGGTAAGGGTTATGTGATCCCCGGGGATGATGTTAGCATCCCGATATTATGGATCCATAGAATATGATTGACCTACAGGTTCTATTGCATGCTTTCAAAATAATTTAAATTGCTTAAGGTTTAAAATCCACAAAGTAACTTGTCATTTCATTTATTCAAAACTCAAAGTTATATTTTTAAAGAAAGAGTTAAAATTTCAGGTCAAACAGGCCCGTTTGGGTCTTTTAAACATCAGCCCAATTTAGTTCCTTAAAGCCCAAATCATGTTCTCAAAGTCCAAAACATTATTTTATACTTACTTGTAAAATCTGTCTTTCATTTCCAATTTCCAATTTCAAATGACCAAAACAGTCCACTATTTCCACTTTTTCAGATTTAAAATAAGGTTCCAGAAACTCATTTATTGGCAATCTAACTAAACGATTTATGTATCGTTTGTCTATCCTAGATTCCAATCATAATAAGTTCCAATATTTATCAAAGTATTTTATTACAATATATATATATACCGAAGCCGGCCAGTTGGCTATTTTTACCTATAACTGGACTTTCTTGCAAATATTAGCTTTCCTTCCCTTTCACTCGATCAAAATCTATTGATTAGACTTCAGCCCAACCGTGCTCAATCTGGTACTGGATGACTCGATGAAGAGGATGATTGGTCCAGTATGGCCCATTCCATGATGATGCAACAGGAAAAAACAAGCAAAGGAAAAACGAGGATACAAGTTAGAACTTAGAAGTACCCTACTTATCAAATTAATTGCATGTATGAAGGTAAACAAAGCAAACGAATTCACAACAATTTTGTAACATTCCGTAATTTTAGACGTAAGAAATGTGATAATGGGAATCGAAAATAATTTGGTGTGCATAAAGAGGTTATGGACTAGTGTCATATCACACAAATTATGATATTGAATATATGAAAATCTTATACGTTATTAAGATTTAAGTGAATTGGAATCAAGAATTAATTGTGTGTGTAATTGATTAACCGTGGGATTGAATTAATTATTAATGGGGGACAAGTTTAGTGGAATTATGTATGTGTAGTCTCTAAAGGGGTTACCTAATGACTAAGTTAATGTAATTGGTTATGTGGCAGCTTGTGAAATTAGCCAGCAACTGGCCGTGCTCCAAAACGACCAGACCCTCAAGTTAGAAGTTGGTTAACTAAAAAGGTCAGCAATAATTAAGTTGGGAGAGAATGTTCATCACAATCACTTTTTAACAAGGGTACTGCCTAACAACAAATAAAGAACATCTAGATTAGATTTCCATTTCAGTTTTTTAACAGTGGGATTAAACTTCTTGACCGAAGTTGTTGGTGCAAAGAAACTTTGGAGTTTCTTACTTATCAGACTTATTATTTACGCCTGTGATAGTGCACAATATTCAATGTTAAGATAAATTATTTATTTCTTTTGGCATGTTTCATATAACGAAATATAACAGTGACATTTTTCCATAAATTATTCTACTCATAGAGGTTAAGAATATTCATGTTATTGATTTCTATGCTAAAAATATGTCTAAATATGTTCCTAAGTCCTTATTGAGGCATATGAAAAAAATGTTGATATTCATAGTGTTAGCCAAAGGTACAAGGATATTATGTCACTCGGGATGTTTTATTGTCATTCATGAATTTTCATTTGCATTTGCATTATATTCATATAATATCTTGGACCACTTGTGTTATGCACACTACTATATGGTAAATATTGTATATATATGTACGGGATATGGAGAAAGGGATAGGCGTTATATACGCACACCACCTGCAGCTGGTACAAACTATCACAAAAGAGCCCGCATATGTCAATATTGATGCATGTGTGGCCAAAACGATATAACGTGATGCCCACAAAGACGGTTATGGAAAAGAAGATGCATGTGTGGCCAATATTTATATTTATACCGCATTTGCATTGTGCATAACATTTAGGCATATGTATTAGGGCCCTCAGAGATATTACTACTGGTCGACTATTTATATTTCAGTTATTGTTATACCTCTGTTATATTATTATTCATGTCTGACATACTCAGTACTTCAGTCGTACTGACGTCCCTTTTGTCAGGGGACGCTGCGTTTTATGTCCGCAGATTCACGTAGGCAAGAAGATACACCACGTTAGTAAATTGCGGATTCATCAGATTTTGGAGCACTCCCTTTATTTCGGAGTGTCGGTCTATCTTGGTACGATAATTTTGCATGTATATATGGGTATGACGGGGCCCTGTCCTGATATGTTGATGTCGTGTACTCTTTAGAGGCTTGTTGATAGGTGTCCTGTGTGTAGTGATCTTGTATGACCTTGTCGGCCTTGGTATGAGTATGTATATATATAAGTTATTTTCTGGTTAAGTGTTTCTATAATCTTTTTCGGCTTAGTCTGTATTTAATTATGATTAGGGGTTGACTGTACGATTGGTGGTACCCGACGAGTGGGATCTAGGTGCCCGTCACGGCCCTCCGATTTAGATAGTGACAAAATTAGTATCAGAACATGTCTGTCCTATGGAGTCTACAAACCTTGTTTAGTAGAGTCTTATTTATGAATATGTTGTGCACCATACTTATAAACAGGAGACTATTTGACATTTAGGGATGATTTCCATTCTTTCATCTCATAAATCATGCAGTAGAGCTGAGTTATAAGTATTTCACTCCTAATTTATCTCGTGTTTATGATTCCAGCGATGCCTACGACAAGGAAGAAGTTCAAGAGTGTGAGGGCGTTGGATACAGCTGCGGGTAAAGGTACCAGCCGATGGTCACCCGCTAGCGAAGGCTAGAGTGAGACCCTCGGTGCGACTTCTTCATATGATTCCCCAACTTCATCACCTCTAGATGAGATTAGCGGAGTTGCAATACCCCTAGTTCCTCCAGATGTGGATCTTGATTTGCCAAGTGTGGTGCAGTTATTGACACGATTAGTGGCCGCTCATACCTAACGTCTTGAGCAAGGCAACATGAGTGTTCGAGAATATTACTTGCAGTTTAATTCAATCGCCAGATATGCTCCGATAATTATAGCGGAAATGAGTGACCGGGTATATAGGTTTGTCACCGGCTTGGGACCGCACTTGGTCAACGAGTGTACTACGACTTCTCTGAATCCAAATATGGATATTGCTCGCATTCAGGCTTATGCACAGAATTTGAAGGATCGTAAGAGGCAGCAACAGGTAGATCGAGAACGTGATAAGGGCGAGCATAAGATAACTCGATCCATTGGTGACGTGAGGGAATTTAGAGGTGGGCCCAAGCCACAACTTTATAGGCGCCCATCTTACTCAGCAGCTAGTGCATTATTACCATTTTCAGGGTCGAGGGCTGATTGATATGTTTAGTCGGGACCAGGTCAGAGTTCACGAGTATCAGGAATAAAGGGGTTCTACTCAGATGAGACCGCCATTGGCTCGATGCAGCCAGTGTGGTAGGACCTATACATGACTGTGCCAATAAGGAACAATAGTGTGCTATTCTTGTGGGGAACGTGATCTAGATCAGACGCATACGGCGGAATGTGTTAGAGCCCACCACGGACCGCAGATTTTCATCATACCAATACACCCATCAAGGCGCGTAAGCGCACATTATCCGTCGAGGCGTAAGTAGGCTAAGCAACTAATTTCGTGAGGGGCCGAATCGTACTTATGCATTGATAGGACGACAAGATTAAGAGTCCTCACCTGATGTTATTATAGGTATATTATCGGTCTACATAATGTATATGCGTTATTAGATCCAGGCTCCAATCTATCATATATCACCCCTTTCATTGCCTATAAATTTGGTATGGAACCTGAGTGGATAAGAGATCCGTTTGTGGTATCTGCACCAGTTGGTGACTCAGTAGTTGCTAAACAGATCTATCGGAATTGTACAGTATTAGTTTGTAGCCATCATACCCTAGCAGATTTGGTAGAATTAAAAATGGTTGATTTTGATATTATATGGGCATGGATTGACTAGCATCATGCTACGCTAATGTTTATTGCCGAACGAAGATGGCTAGATTTCAGTTTTCAGGCGAGCTAGTCCTTGAATGGAAGGGTAATACGACGACACCAAAAGGTAGGTTTATTTATACCATAAGGCAAGAAAAATGATCTCTAAAGGTTGTATATACCATCTTGTTCGAGCTAGAGATGTCGACGCCGAACCACCTACTTCTCAATCAACTCCGGTAGTTAGTGAGTTTCTTGATGTATTCCCAGACGAACTTCCAGGCCTTTCTCCCGAAAGAGAAATTGAGTTCGGTATAAATGTGTTGCCAGATAGATGATATCCATTCCTCCTTATAGAATGGCTCCAGCCGAATTGAAAGAGCAATTAAATGATTTGATTGAGAAAGGCTTTATTAGGCCTAACATATCTCCTTGGGGTGCACCAACGAAAGAAATATGGCTCGTTACGTATGTGTATCGACAACTGAATAAAGTCACTATCAAGAACAAGTACCCTCTTCCCCGAATTGACGATTTATTTGACCAGTTACAAGGTGCAAGATGTTTCTCACATATTGACCTAAGGTCAGGGTATCATAAGCTAAGGGTTAAGGAGAAAGACCTTCCGAAGACGGCTTTCAGGATAAGGTATGAGCATTATGAGTTCTTAGTAATGTCGTTTGGAATCACAAACACCCCGACAACATTTATGGATCTAATGAACAGCGTGTTCCGCCCATTATTGGATGTATTTGTGATAGTATTTATAGGTGATATTCTGGTTTACTCTCACTCGGAAGCAGAGCATGCAGATAATTTGCAAAGAGTACTACATATGCTCTTGGATCACCAGTTGTATGCCAATCTCTCCAAGTGTGAATTTTGGTTGAACTCAGTGGCTTTCCTTGGTCCTATAGTGTCAGACGGGGGTATAAGAGTTGACACTCAGAAGATTGAAGCGGTGAAGAATTGGCCGAGACATATGACTCCATATGAGGTTTGTAGTTTTCTGGGCTTACCCGACTATTATAAGAGGTTTGTAGAAGAGTTTTCTACCATCTCAGCACCATTAACAAAGTTGACACAAAATGCCATAAATTCCAGTGGTCCGATACTTGCGAACAAAGTTTCTAAGAGTTAAAAGATAAACTAACATCGACACTAGTCCTTACTCTTCCAGAGGGTCCAGAAGGTTACGTTGTGTATTGTGATGCCTCGGGAGCAGGTTTAAGATGTGTGTTGATGCAGGATGTTAAAGTAATTGCTTATGCTTTAAGGCAATTGAGGAAATATTTCTCATGAAAGCTCGAAAGTTTAAGAAAGTGGAAAAAACGTGATATTTTTTCGCTAACGAAAAAATCCATAAAAATTAAAATAATCATCCAAGAATAGAACATAATAACGGTGACCCAAAGAACTGAGATGTTCATAAATCGCTATGAATAATATCAAATGACATTAAAGTACGAGAATTAGAGTCTACAAACGACAATCTAACATTTTTTTCTAGAGAACAAGATTGACAAATCGGAGTACTACGTGTACCCTTATACAAAATAAAATTATTTTTATTTAAAGAGGAAACAATAGATGACCCAGGATGACCCAAATGTTCATGCCATAAGGAAGGAGCGAGAGCTGCAAAAGTAGAGGACAAGACTGGACTTGAGAGACCAAAGGTGAGAGTGATAGGATAAAGATCTTCCCTACTATCACATCTTATGAGATCCCCGTCTTGAGATCATTCACCAAAACCCAAAAGGATCAAATTCAACAGAAATTGAATTATCAATGGTGAATTTGCGGACAGAGGCCAAGTTTTTAATTAATTTAGGGGCATAAATGTTATTTTTCAAGACAATAGGTGGATGTGGGGAGACAAAGTTTTATGATCGTAACCACGAATTGGAATTGAATTTCCATTACCAACAATTATACCACGATTACTGCTCAAATTTGAATAAGACGAGAGAGTACCTTGGTCGGACGTCATGTGGGTAGTGGCTCCGGTATCCATGTATCAATTCATATATGAGGGATTTAATCCAAGTATGTGCATCACGGCTTCAATGTCGGTAGGGATGAGTCCCATGGTACGCGGGCCCGCGAGCCGAGGCCCAAGCACGCCGCCAGCTTCCCGCAGGTTGGCTTTTGGTTCTGTGGGTCCTGAAGGACTGGTCCTGTTGGAATGCTGAAATTGGGCCTAGTTCGGGTACGGAGCATGCGGTGGATAATAGGGGTTGTTGTGACCCAGGCCCAGTTCCACGACCATGGTCCCCAAGGCTGTGGCCGATTTTCTTGCGACCCACTGCCTCGAGGACCATTTGCACCCCCGTTATTTCCACTTCGATTTTCGCCATAGTTTTTACCATTTTTCTTGCAATTCTGACCCTTTTTGCCGTCATCATTGTTGCGGTTTTGGCCAGAACTATTGGAGACAGACAGAGAAAAAGTTGGACTCGGTCATCATGACGACAGAGGGGGCCTAGTGGCTAGGCCTGCACAAAAGGTTAAAACCGGTATGCGGATCGATTTTTCAAAAAATAAGGACCGAAGACCGGACTGAAAAATTCTGTCCGGTTGACCGGACCGGACCGAATTTTGGTTGCACAACAGGGTAAAATCAGACCGGACTGAGGACCGAATTTTCAGAAAATGAGGACCGAAGACGGGACCGAAAAATTCGATTCGGTCCGGAATGAATTTTGTGCAGCCCTACCGGTGGCCGATTTCTTAGTCAATCTTGCTTCTTCGAGTGTGAGCATGGAGCGGGCCTGATAAAACTATGGAAGAGGACTGCTCTGATGAAGAAGCGTACCGACGCCATTATAGGCCTTAAATAGTCCTGCGACCATCTGAAGGACAAGCCGATCGTTTGTAACGGGAGCACCAATGTTGAGGAGTTGGTGCCAATTCCTTCAACCTTTTGTAGTATGCTGAAACGTTGGGAAAGTCTTCTATATTGACGTGTGAGAATTCCTGTTCAAGGGTAACACCACAAGAATTTTGATTATCTTGGAATAAATCCACCATTCTATTCTAAGCCGCCATCTTCGTAGCGTCTGGTTCGATAATCATTTGCAACAGGTCAGTATAAATAGTGGAGTAAATCCACTGAAGAATGGTAGCATCAGGGTCATTCATAACTTAGGATCATCCTCGGGTTTGGGAACTCCCATATCCGTAGGAGCCACGGGGATAATATGATAGAGGACTTGATGCGAGCGTGCGTGAACTTTGAACAGTCCGGCCCACGTCGCGTATTGAACGTTTTCTATTTCAAGAATGATAGGGATGTGATTTTTGATGTTAGAAATCACGTATATATACACGGTATAACTAACACTTCTAAAGATCTTTGTTGGATGCATGTAATGAGTTTTGAATATAATGCTATTTTCCAAAATAAAACTTGGACTTTGGTGCCTCCTCCTCCAAACGTAATTATTGTTTGCAACAAATGGGTGTTTTAGATCAAGTTTTGTGCAGATGGTTCTGTTGAAATATTTAAAGCTCCTTTAGTGGCTGAGGGTTTTTTACAGCAGCGCGGGATTGACTATTTTGAGACTTGTGCTCCTGTTGTTAAGCCTAACATAGTGTGTTTGGTCTTATCTTTGGCTCTTCATTAAGCCTAGCATAGTGCGTTTGGTCTTATCTTTGGCTCTTCATAAAAAATGATTTATGCACCAACTTGATGTGCCGAATGCATTCTTAGAATGTTTATATGTTTCAACCTAAGGGCTTTGAATATCCAGATTATCCCCATTATGTATGCAAGTTGCAACGTGCTCTATATGGTCTTAAATAATCTCCGAGGGCTTGATTCCATTGTCTTTCTAGTTTCCTGCTTGATCTAGGCTTTAAGCAATGTATTTTAGATAATCACATGTTCATTTTTCACTCGGGAGCTAATTGCATTATTCTTTTAATTTATGTGGATGATATAGTTGTTTTTGGCTCTTCAAAGTCCATAGTATCATAGTTCATCTCTTCAATGAGTTCCGAATTCTCAATGAAGGACTTGGGAAAACTTCAATACTTCCTTGACATTTAATTTAAATGCAATTCTTCGGGACTTCTCTTAATGCAGTATCATTATAATATTTTGCTTTTTCATCGCTTCAAATTGGAGTAGTGTAAACCTGTGCTAACTCTAATTCACAGTAAGTTCGACTGGAATTCTATTTTTTTCTCCTTTTCTTGATGATTCTTATATTTATCATCTAATGATTGAGAGTCTACAATATTTGTGTTTTACAAAGTCGGATATTCAATTTGCTGTTAGCCTTGCTTCTCAGTTTCTTCACCAGCCGCGACAATTGCATCTTCGGTCAATAAAATGTACCTTCTGTTATCTCTTTGGCACAATTGATTGGGGCTTACAATTGTATAACAATTCTTCCTTGTCGCTTACTGTTTTCTCTAGCTCTGATTGAGCTGGTTGTTCAGCTACTAGACGATCAACAACTGACTTTTGTATTTTTCTGGGCTCCAATCTTGGTCTGCTAAGAAATAACCTAGTGTTGCACACTCAAGTACCGAAGTAGAGTACCAAGCTCTTGTTTTTGCCACTGCTGAAGCTAATTGGATCCAATATATTCTTCGTGATCTTGGTATTTTTCTTACTTCACCGGTATCTGCCAAATATGGCAATATTGGAGCCATTCATCTAGCTCATAATCCAGTTTTTCACTCCCGTTCCAAATATGTTGCTTTGGATTATCATTTTGTTCGTGAAACGATCAGTCATGGCGACTTAGTGGTTTCCCATGTTCATACATCAGAACAACTTACTGATTTGTTCACCAAAGTATTGACCTCTACACATTTTCGTGAGTTAACTGTCAATCTTCACGTTCATTCTTTCCGTTCAAATTGAGGGAGGATATTAGAGTTTATCCTTATATATTATAGTTGTAGTAGGATTTTATTTGTGGTTATTATGTATTATCCTTATCTACACCTATGCTATAACTTTGTCTTATAAATATAAATCCTAAGGGTGAGCAAACCCACATTTTAACCCTTCTTAGGTAAAACTGAATAACTCTTTTTTACAAACAATAGTTTAGTGATTTCGATGCATTAAAGTAAATTAGTACACATATATATGCATATCTCACATTCCTTGCGCCCTTTTCCTTTTATATACGTATGGGGTTGATTTCTCAAATGATCATTCAACTAATAGTTATTATCTTAAAAAGTTATTTTTTTTATTTGAATCTTCATCAATAAAAAAAGTGACTTTTTAAATAATAATTATTAATTGAGTGACCATATGATAAATGAACTCTATATGCAAGGGACAAGAAAAACTACTTTCCAGTGTTTAATTATTACAACGGGCAAGAGATCCGCTTTAGCTCGATTACTTCAATGTTCTTTTTTTGTTGACGGCGAACCCGCACCGCTACTCTTTCGAAACAAGCGTGGTAAACTCTGACCGACGCAAAGAGTCGCAAACCACGTCAGCCAGGTAAACCACACTGAACTTTACACTAATTGATCACTATTGTTTTCCAAATGGACTTTGCCAATTTTTTACGTGAGAGGATCATAAACTATGAAACCTCACTATTGGTGAAAGAAAAAGTAGTATTAAGTTGATATTAAAGAATATACTTTAATCAATTTATCCTTTTAAGAGGCGTCCAAAAAGCAAACATGAAAAGTAAAATTAACCGGAATTCTCAATCCTCCATACATTTTAATAGGGAAAAGAAAGAGTTTTATAAAGAAGAGGTACGCTTGATACATGAACACTATGTTATTGCCAAAACCATTGCTTTCAAGCAATCTGCATCGACAATGAAAAGTCCTCCACAGCTAACACATTTTCATACCACTTCATTTTTTCACATTATTAAATAATCTAAAAGATAACTGCAGTAAATGAGAATAATAACCTGAAAAATAAAAATAATTATCTAATCTAAGAGATGAAAATACCTTTATATACAATTTTTTTAGCGTTATCGACATATATTCTGTAAACGGAGGGTGAAATAGTAGACACACCAGACTCAAAATCTCGTGGTAAAGAGCATGCAGGTTCGAACGCACATGAACATTTCGTTGATCTCAACATGATGAATCTGTAAACGTGTATATTATAGAAATAATTGTATCTCTACCCATAATTAGAATATTTTCATATATTGTGTAAATATAATTATGGTAAGACTAGGATTCTTCTTTTGTATAGGCTTAGGATTCCTATTGTATAAGGGATGAATATTGTACTATATATATATACTTTGATATTAATGATAAGATTCCCGTAATATCATCTTACATGGTATCAAGAGCCTAAACTCCAAAGCCCTAGAAAATTTCTTCCAAACCGCCGGCACCCCCCTCCAACGGCGCCGCGGTTCCCTTTTTCTCTTCAAGAAATTTCTTGGGTTTTCTTTCCTTCCTCTCTTCTCTAAATGGATACTCAGGATTACTCTTCTGATTCTGACACTTCTACCTCCACAAATCCAACCACCACGTCGTCATATTCTTTTCATCCCGCCCTAACTATTTTCAACATCAAGAATTATATTTCCATTCTTCTTGATCAAGAAAACAGTCAATATTCTTCTTGGGTTGAACTGTTTCGTAATCACGCATGTCTCTATAACGTACTTGATCACATCGACGACACTATTCCGCGCCATTCGGAGGCTGATGAGTCTACTTGATGTCGTCTAGACACCGGCGTCAAACAATGGATTTATGATAGTATTTCTCAGAATCTTCTTCTTACTATCATGAAATATGACGCCACAACCCATGATTTATAGAACCGCTTGGAGGAAATTTTTCAAGATCAAGCACACGCGTGCGGTGTATTTGGAGGAACAATTTAATAATACACTCCTTGAAAACTTCTCCAACATGATGAACATCGCAGATTGAAACCATCAAGCGATCAACTCTCCAACGTCGACACACCTATCTCGGACACTAAGATGGTGTTGCAATTGATTGCAGGCCTTCCCAAAGGTGACTATGATACGTTAGCCACCATGATTCAACAAGCATATCTACTTCCTAGTTTTAACAAAGCTCGCTCGCAGTTGTTGCTCGGAGAGACTCGACGTGCTAAGCAGGATGAGCACAATCAGAAGGCATAAGCTGTCAAAACGCACCCTCAAGATCCAACACTGCCAGAAAACTCTCAACCGCAGCAGGGACGCGGTGGAAAGGGTGGAGCGGCCGCGACATGAGACCGGTCGTGGTGCGCGGCCGCAAATAGCGTAATCGCAGAGCAACAACAGTGGCCCACATAATCGGGCCTCACACATACGCTAATAGTACACATACAAAGGCCGCGATTTGTTGTTAGGCATATTTTATATACACTTTTTGAGACATTTTTAGTTAGTAATTTACTCATTTCGTTTGTTTTTAGTACAATATTAGGTCAGTTTTTCTTTCTTTTGAGTCACAGCGGACCTAAAAGGAGAAATGGAAAAAAAAGAATGAAATGAGCTTGATTTAGATATAATTGCACACTAAAAGAGTCAAGAAATGAAGCCTAAGAAGTCTCGGGAAACATAGGAGAAATCAGACGAAGTCCGGACGAGAAAATAACGAAAAATCAGAAAACCCAGAATGGGAAGCCACCGACACCGCGGTGCCGTAATGCAGAACCGCGGTGCCTAAAATTCAGAGACGCTGCAGTACTTTCGGCACCGCGGTGCCATTCTAGAGGATCGCGGTGCCGACACGAGATTTCTGGATCGATTTTCGAAGGCAAAAGGGTCCAAAACGTGATTTTTCTCAAGACTATAAATCCCTAAAACCCAGACCTAAAGAGGGCATCTTGTACATATTTTTCTATTCTACTTTGGAGGCTAAGAAGGAGGCTACAACACAAGATTTGAGACAGCTTTGGTTCAAGTTCTTTTTCTTTTCTTTTATTATTTCAGTTTATGCTGGTTTGTATTAGTTCTTGACATGATAATGATTAGGAGCTAATTACTTAATTCGCGCTTTCCTATTGAATCGCTTGAACTTCTATTTCATGAATTAATGCATTAGTTTGATTTCTTCTTCACTTGATTAAGATCTATTCAATATTGTTATGAATGTTTGATAGTTAACATGCCATTAATTATCATAATCGATATGATTTCGAATCAAGAACCGAGATGAGAGATTTGAATATGCTGTAATTGAATAGACATAGGTTAAAATCGCGGACGAAAGTACCCCGATACTTGTGTAGCATTATAGGTTATTGTTCTTAATCCTCCTATGTGGTAAATCCTATCATAAAAATATAGAAGGGTTCTGCACTAGGGTTGAGCGATTATATATCCTAACCGGAATATAAGACAGTCTAGTTAACCGCTATCTTAACGTAGAAGAAGTCATTCTAGTTGCATTAGGGATTGAAAAGAGTGGATAGTTGAGGATATTGGAAGCCCTAATTCCTTCATAACAGATTTAAACCAAAGTAGTATCTTAATTAGTTTATTTTCTGTAACTACTTAGTCTTAGTTATTAGATAAAAATACAAACAAATTAACGTTCATCAAATAGAAACTAAAGCTTAGATAATCGACACTTGATAACCAGTCTATGAGGACGATATTCGGTCTTACCAGACTATATTACTTGTGAACGATACGTACACTTGCGTTGAGCACGTGGAAATCGGGCCTAACAAGTTTTTGGCGCCATTGCTGGGGACTGCAATACTTTCAATATCGAATTATCTAATCTCAATTCTAATTTGGTTTGTATATATTCGGTTATGTTATTTTATTTCTAATTTGGTTGCTCCAGGAACAAGTTTCTAACTTGTTCTGTGAGCATCTTATTATCACTTTTTGTTGTTTTTCTTATTTTGTAGGTCAAGTTGAAAAAAAAGACTACTACTACTATCAGGGACAGTGGAATCATCAACAACAACCTAACCAAATGTTCTACAAGAAGATCAAAATGAGTTTCAGGCAGCCATACTCAGGCTCACAAAGTGCCAGACTCAGTTTATGGCTGAGACAAAGGTGTCCCTAAAATATTTGGAGACACAAATAGGGCAGTTTATGAATATGGTGATCAATGTACTGCAAGAAAATCTTCCTAGCGACACAGTTGTGGGGGATTATAAGCAGGGTGAGGAGCATGAACCACAACAAACTGTTGAGAATAATGAGGAATTGAGAGAGATAGTTGGTGTAGAGAAAACAGAGGTTACCGAGATTCAAATTTTCACCTTTTTGGATTCCTTGGAATTCTTTTTTCTATACCCGTTGCAGAAAAGACACCACCAACTATCATTACTGAGCCCCAACCAGAAAGTCCATACCCTCAAGGGCACCCCCAAAAGTTGAGATATGTAGGGAGTTTCACTGATCCCTACATTATAGAGAGCATAGAAGACAAGCATGTCTTGTGTAATTGAGGGATAATCTTATATATAAGGCCGTTGTTTGAAAAAAGTATTGTAGGAAAAGTGAGACCTGCAACAATGACTGTGCGGATTGCAAGAAGTTCGCAGAAGGATCCAATGGGCACTAGTAAAGGTTAATTGCGTCCGACTAAAAGACGTTAAATACAACGCTTGTTGGGAGGCAACCCAATGTTTTTAATTATGTTCTTTTAATTTAAGTTTTAGTTTGTTTTATTTTATCTTGAACAGTCTCACGGTCTTGGGTTTTGTCTTATTTTTTAATGACAGGTGGACTAGGGACTGAGCCAAAGGGGAAAGAATCAAAAGCGCTGAAACTTCAGAGAGCCCAAAAGATGTGCAATTTCCAGAATCTCATCCCAGACATCCGTTATGATCGCTGTGTTGTGTCAGTAAGTTGTCCCTTATTTTTAGTCCTCATACGTTAGGGACAATATGTCGTTTAAGTTTGGGGGGGGGGGGGATATTAGTTTGTTTTGAGTGTCTGTTTTTGAGTCTTTTTGATTTGTATTTGTATTGTTCCATGTGTCTTTGAGTCATAATTGTTTTTATGGATCAAGCATGTTGTAGTTGCTAAAGATATTGAGTGGATAAAGTGGGATAATGTGATAGAATTAAAAGCGACAATCTGTGTGCTTAAGTTAGATATGTCAAAAATTCATGACATATAATTCTTTGGGATATTTGTGCTTAGCCTATGTATGTCAGTTATGGAAAGAAAAGATGAAAAATGTCTAGAAAATCTGTTTGCTTGTTATTTGAGGCGAAATAGTTAATATGTACATGTTTAGGGAGATGATTCAGATATTTTTTGATAGGCCTAATTACCATTCATTACCTACCCTGACATAAATTGTATCACTTGTCACCCCTTTGAGCCTAAAATAAGATCTTTGTTTGACACCCTATGATTCCCTGTGTCACGACCCGACCGGGCGCGGCGGTGCCTACACAGGCACATGTTCAGGTATACATCAGAGAATAGCAGCGGAACATACACAACATAAACACATATGTAAACAATATACAACACAAGCTAACCGATAAGGTCGCCTTCCATAATATAAACAAAGTCAAAAGTACAACTTACAACTTAGTTCTTACAGCCCAACCACATACGTGAATACAGACCTCTAGGAATAACAACTGCGGCGGGACAGGGCCCCGCCATACCCCTGAATGTACATATATCTACAACATCGTGGAAAGATCACTAAAGAAAATGAGCCTCGGAGAATGGAGCTTCCGCGTCGATAGGTGATCCAAGAATGTGGATCTGCGCACACCTACTCTTTCTGCGGCATGAACGCGGCCAGGAAGGGGGTCTGACACAATATGTACTAAGTATGTAAAGCGGAAAATCGTAATTACAACATAAGTTTATAGAAAGCGGGAGGCATGTATGATAACAAAATTACGATCTGCGGTGCCTTACTAACAATGAGAGTAAATCAAGAGAATACTTACAACATCATAATAGCGATCTCGATCAAATCATGGGTAGCGAACCCATAAAAGCGGTGGTATAACGTCTTGGAGTTCTTACCTCATTTACACTCTTACCACGAAGCGGTGGTATAACGTCTTGGGGTTTGCCTCATTTATACTCTTACCTGAAGAAGATAATGCATGGTGGTATAACGTCTTGGGGCTTACCCTCATTTATACTCTTATCACGAGAAGGTGGTATAGCGTCTTGGGGTTTGCCTCACCGACACTCTTACCCTATCTCACAACCGTCATACAATAATTAAGCAAGTTAGCAATCCCTAACTTCTTATTAGTCTTATTCATCTACACTCATTTTAGTTTACTTAAGGCACTATCATGTCTTTTATAAGAATCAGAATTTAACCCCAAGTACCACGACTTCTACTCCTTAAACAAAAGACTCATTTTAGTAGAAAGCTTCCAAGACACTAGTAACCATAGTATCAAGTCCAAATTACATTTCAAGACCAGTCACAATACCTTTAGAATTTAAAGCAGGTTTCTAAATCAAGTGACTCATTTTCTTATTAAACCTCGGGCAATTGATACCTTAAAATCAATTTGCCTTTCATTAACACAAGCCATTTACCTTTGCATAAAGTCAATACAACCAACTCCCATAAAGTCGTTATATTCACTTTATACCTTAGTCAAGTACATTTTCCTATCCAAGGACTTATACGATTAAAGCGACACAAGTATTACATACTTTAAAATTCTTCAAGTCCCTTATCTTTAACAAGACTTAAGACATCTTTAATATTCTCAAAGAAGTGAGTTAATCTCTAACTCACCCGACTTGGCATTTCATAAAACAAGTAAAGAATGTCAAGTCTTGACGTCTACCGTACTATATACGTGAAACTAGTCATGCTCAAAGATAGGAAAAGTTCTACATACCTCGTCGGTCAAACCACTTGCCAAGTACAAAGTCCCGCGTAGTATGTCAACCTATAATATTCACAATACGTCTATTAAAGCCTTACTACAATCGTAGAATATCATAAGTGTTAAGTCTCTAAATTCTACGGAAAATCGGCAAGACCTCCTTTGTATTTACTCACTTCGCCACCTTTTCAAGTAGAAAATACAATAACCAAACAACCCCAATTGGCTCACAATTATATAGAAAGTAGTTCAATACAATTGAATAACTACACCCCAATTGGCTCACAATTATATAGAAAGTAGTTCAATACAATTGAATAACTACACGGCCAATTGGCTCACAATTATATAGAAAGTAGTTCAATACAATTCAGGTGGCGCGATTGGTCGGCAGCCCACCGGGATCGGGTTTGGCGGGGTCGGCGGGGTGGAGTGAGAAAAGGCGGGTCGGTGGGGCGGGCTGGAGAGTCGGGTGGGCGGGACCATACCATGTCGTCCGATCCGATCCGTTGGGTAAGTCGGGGCGGGTCGGGGCGGGACGGGTTGGCGGGTTTTTTTTTTTTTTTAATCTTTTCACTAAATTAAAAATAATAAATTACTAAGTACTAACAAAGTAACATTAAGTATAACATATACTTGTCATATTATAGACTTATAGTATTATAATTTATAATATATTTATAAAGTATAAAGTATAAACTATAAACTATAAAGTATAAACTATAAAGTATAAAGTATAAAGTTATAATTTATAAACTAAATAATTAAACAAAGACAAGAATAGTGTAAAAAACATCCCAAGGTTGTTTTTGTGCCTTTTATATTATTAATTTCATTGAAATATCAAATATACAAGATTCAAAATTACATTGTAGTGTACTG
Source organism: Przewalskia tangutica (assembly GCA_029844215.1). Classification (NCBI taxonomy): domain Eukaryota; kingdom Viridiplantae; phylum Streptophyta; class Magnoliopsida; order Solanales; family Solanaceae; genus Przewalskia; species Przewalskia tangutica. Next base: position 132,042,669 of record CM056718.1, on the reverse strand, counting down.
TTGTTGAAAAAAATTGCAAAAGAGTGAAAGACATAGAAAAATTTAAAAATTGCAATGAAATAAATTACCAATTTGAAAATATTTTTCTAATTTCTTTATAATTTCTTGTGGTTCTTGGTTGGAATTGGTATATCTTGATCAAATTGTTCCACGCCGCTACTCATGCCTTGAGATAAAATGTCGTTGTAGTTGTCGCCATCTTCTTCGTTAATCTCTGGTTGTGCGCCTCGCCGCTCGCTCGTATCCATCTCTGAATAGTACCATCTCAAGTGTCTCGGCTAATGAGTGTCTGCTCTCTATTTGAAATCACTGCGAAAAAGCGCTTCGAAGCGGCGATGACGCTTGAATGTTCAAAATATCTCGCCATCATTGAAAGTGTCGGAAATGTCTTCTCATTCGGCTCGATATTTCACAAGTCTTCCTTTCCTTCTTCATTGATAATCGCTTGGTAAGGTAAATTACCTGCAAAACAAAAACATCGAACTCACTAATTTGGTTAGCACTGCTACCACCGCATTTTATTTACGAGGCTTTCAATAGAATTAATATTAGGCCTAGCCACGAACCGCTTGTCGTTTTTAGGTTGTGTTGAAGAAGATGATACAAAAGTCGGTTGGTTACTAGCACTTTCTTCTTTGGTAATGCCGATATACTTTTTTGCATTCATCTTCTACGCTATTCAACACTTCTTCTAGCGTTAGTTCAATAGGTGGTTCAACATTTAAATTTTTGGGAGTTGGAGGTGGTAGTACGTCCATACATGTATATATATTTTCAATAAGACTTTTACAACCCTCTACTTTAATAGTCGGGTTTAATACTGACCAATAATATAAATAGGGAATAGGAATAAAATATTTTTAATTTCATAAACATTTTTTAATAGTTGCGATATAAGCGTGTTTTTCCATATATTCTTTAAGAAGTAAAAATATTATAGCTATATAAAACAACATAGTTGAAATAGTAGGATAATATAAAGTAGAAAATTCTTTTGTTGCTCGTTGAAAATTTTCTAAAAATACAATAAGTTCTCTAATTTTCTCCCAATCGGTATCACAATCATATCATTTGGATTTTGATTATGGGCGTTAAAAATAAAGTAATAGGTTTTCTATAGTCATAAGCAACAACTAGTTGGTCATATAAAGAATTCCACCTAGTTGGTACTTCTGGAATTTTTCGTAAGATAGTCCACAATCGTGGCAAGTTTTTATATTCTTTTCTTTGTTGAATTCTATTATTTTTAAAAATAAAGTGTATAGCAAATTGTATTTTTCAAGAATATCTTGAAAAAGTGAAAGACCATCCTTTACAACTAAGTTATAAATATGGCACGCATTTGATATGAAAATGTTTTGGAAAGACTGAGTTAAAACATTTCTTAAAATACTAATAGCAAATTGTTAGAAGATGCATTATCTAATGTAATACTCATAACTTTATCGGTTATTCCAGTAATAATCGTATTGAATAAATATTTTACGAAATAAACTCACGATGTGCCTACTATCTATATATCTATATGCTAAAATACGTTTTGCATAGACCATTTATAATCTATCCAATGACAGGTTACCGTTAAATAATCATGACCGTTAGTACTACGACCTATATCAGAAGTTAAAGCAACTTTGCAATTTAAATGATATAATGCATAACGTAAATATTGTTGATATTCATGTGCAAATTTAAATACATCTCTTTTAACGATTGATCTAGGAAAACCTTTATAAGCGAGGATTATACATATCTCTAATATAATGAATAAAACCAGAGATTCAGAAATGAAAAGGCAAACCCTCCACAAAGACTAATTTTGCTAGTTCTTCCTATCTTTATGTTTATCATATTTAGGGCTCTGACTCCCGTCATAGAGTTAATTTGACCCTGTACTTTCTCCGGGACAGTAGTATGTGAACCTTGTCCCGATTGAGAGGACGTTTGTTCACCAGTTTTTTCAATCATGTATTGGGCATGCAAGACTTTGTGTTTTGCAATGAGTGTCTTCCTAAACCCCGTCCCACATGACCTTGTCCAGCTTTAAAGAATAAACATTTTTACAAGTTTTACATACACTACTTGATTAGCTACGTCCTGTCAAAATATTTCCATACAACCGATTTTAATGGTCGTTTTTGGACCTCGTCTCATAGTAGGGGATAGGAGGCATTTCACTAGTGGGTGTATCATCATCTTCATTAATAGGTGTATCATCAACTAGAGTGTCATCTAAATTAAAATCTTCTTCATTTCAGGATAATCATTTGTGTCAAGATCATATGGTATTTCAGAAACATTTCGGGATCTATAAAATCATCTTGTCTAGGAATAAGCTGGAGCAGAATACTAGAAAAGTACCACTTGCCCTTGTTACCACCCTACTAGAAGAAGCGACCACTTACCCAACATGCCTCTTAGTCCTTTCATTTTAATTATGCTAATAAATAGTTAAAGATAATGAAATTAAATGTGCTAAATGAAATAAAGACAAAATAATAATTTAATGAGAGAACGAATGTACCAAACGCGACGTAAGTCGACGTGTAATCGAAGGTTGAAAATTGAAACTTTGCTCGATAGATAATCCTCAAGCTAGTTAACTTCTCCCAATTCTCAAATTAATAAATAGATTGAATATGTAGACAATGTTGTATAGAGAATTAGAGATTGATTGAGAGATTAGAGAGTAGAAAGATTTGTGAAAATAATAAGAAGAGGAATGAGGTATTTATAGGGGTTAAAAATAACTATAAAGGGTAGGGGTTGGGGGAGGAGGCCTAAAATGGCGTTGTCAATGACCAAAATGTAAAATGGCCGTTGGACAACGGCTATTTTGTCAAAGGTCAGTGGGGCGGGATTTGGGGCGAGTCGGGGCGGGATCGGGGCTGGCGGGTCGAACTGGCGGGACCATACTGCCCCGCCGGTTCGAGCCAGTCTGTTTTTTTAATACGGTGTCGTGGTTTGGTCGGGTCGGAATGGGGTCGGCTTGGCATCGCCACTCTAATACTGATTGAATAACCAACCAAACTACAAACTACATTCCAAATTCGCCACTCGATTCAACAAATCCAATTCTTATCCAATTTCCATTTCAATCCAATTTAGTAGCATAACAAGATATCAAGTCGCATTTGATTATAATAACCATAATCCTTAAGTCAATGACATGCGACGGTTCTAACAACGATTAAATTGTAATTCAACTAGTCATGGCTTACATTACATTTTGGATTTCCAAGGCTATAACCAATCCATAATTCTTATAACCTCTATATAACACTTCATGCTCGCAACATACAAAGCTATCAACAACAATATAAATATGCAATCTTGTACACCTTTAAAAGACAAGATTATACCTTAACGATTTTTAATCCAACTCCAAATCAAGTCGCTCCTTAGAAGATTAGAACCTCTTCAAGACACCTCCAACCGCTTGTTGAGACCCTTAGAACAATACCAACAATTATCCTTCAAAACTCCAAGAAAAACCTAGAAAGACCCTTTAGGTTTTCAGTTGCGACTAACAGAAAACAATCTTTTCCAAGATTTTTCTATTGAGAAAGGCTTACAATACACCTAAGACCCTTGGTTTAAAGTGGGAGTGGAATGAACAAGAAACAAAAAAATTTCTCTTCTTCCTTGTGGCAAACCCGAGACCCCTCTATAGCTCTTCAAAGTTTTCAAGAATTTTTCTAAGTGTTAAGCTCACACTAGCACTACTAGTATTATATAGTGCAAAGGAGGGTTATGATAAGAACACATGGATGGCTAAGATGTAGTCTTACATTAAAATCAAGACCAAGTGGGACCTTTGACCTTAGTCAATAATATCAAGCCTCAAGTTGCAAGACTTGTCTTGCAACAAAGGTCAAATGACCCTTATGCCCTTGCTAAAAAAAATCGTCCAAGGCATAGTAAGGGGGGGTGACACGTGTCGCCCTCCCATTCGTCATAACACTACGCTTTCCGACAATTTCATAATTCCGACAAAATTTTACAAGTCTCAAATCTTAACATTGTGAGTTCTTACTTACGTTCTTAAAACATGTCCTGAAATTACGGGGTGTAACACCCTGTTTGTGTCATAAGTGATAATTGAAAGTTAGTGGGATGAAAAGTGTTGAAAAAGAAACAAAAAGAGAATTGAAAAATTTGATGCACCCCAATGAAGAATATGCAAAAGCCTAAGTTTGGGGGTGCCTGTTATTTATAATGTATCTCATTCTCTCAAAATAAAAGAGGAGAAAAATAGGTATGAGATTAAAAAGGAAATCAAAAAGAAGGAAAATGAGTTGAATTAAAAAAACATTATTGAACGTAATTCAGCCTAAATGCCTATTTTTACCTACCTCTGCCTAAGCCTACATTACAACCCTTGAAAGTCCTGATGATCTTTAATGTGTGTGTCTATGATTAGTGGAGAATAACAAGCAAACAAGTCTATATCATTTTGGGAAAGATGGAATGAAATTGACATGCATATGTTAGATGTTTGTATTTTCATTGACCATGATCTAAGTGAATTTGCGAAATATCTAACTTGAAATTCTAGATTGCTGTTTATTCATGCTATATATGTTCTAACATATTATCCCATCTTTCATCAATGATTTTGAAGAAGCATTGCTATAGCTTCTTGATCCATTTCATAGAGTCTTCGTTTGTTCTGTTTTCGTTTTTATTTTTGCTTAATCGAGGGCGAGTAAAGGTTAAGTTTGGGGTTTTATTAGGCATATTTATATATATTTTTTGAGTCATTTTTAGTTAGTATTTTACTCATTTGTTTGTGTTTAGTACATTATTAGGCCTGTTTTTCTTTCTTTTGAGTCACAACGGTCCTAAATGGAGAAATGACAAAGAGAGGATGAAATGAACTTGATTTAGATGGAATTGAACACTAAAAGGGCCAAAAAATGAAGCCTAAGAAGTCCCGGGAAGCATAGAAGAAATCAGACGAAGTCCGGACGAGAAAATAACGAAAAATCAGAAAATCCAGAATGGGAAGCCACCGGCACTGCGGTGCCATAATACATAACCGCAATGCCTAATATTCCAAGAAGCTGCAGTACTTTCGGCACCACGGTGCCATTCTGCAGGACCGCGTTGCCGACGCGGGATTTCTGGATCGATTTATGAAGGCAAAAGGGTCCAAAACGTGATTTTTCTCAAGAATATAAATCCCTAAAACCCAGACCTAAAGAGGGCATCTTGTACATATTTTTCTATTCTACTTTGGAGGCTAAGAAGGAGGCTACAACACAAGATTTGAGACAGCTTTGGTTGAAGTTCTTTTTCTTTTCTTTTATTATTTCAGTTTATGCTGGTTTGTATTAGTTCTTGACATGACAATGATTAGGAGCTAAATACTTAATTCGGGCTTTCCTATTGAATCGCTTGAACTTCTATTTCATGAATTAATGCATTAGTTTGATTTCTTCTTCACTTGATTAAGATCTATTCAATATTGTTATGAATGTTTGATAGTTAACATGCCATTAATTATCATAATCTATATGATTTCGAATCAAGAACCGAGATGAGAGATTTTGATATGCTGTAATTGAATAGACATAGGTTAAAATCGCGGACGAAAGTACCCCGATACTTGTGTAGCATTATAGGTTATTGTTCTTAATCCTCATATGTGGTAAATTCTATCATAAAAATATAGAAGAGTTCTGCACTAGGGTTGAGCGATTATATATCCTAACCGGAATATAAGACAGTCTAGTTAACCGCTATCTTAACGTAGAAGAAGAAGTCATTCTAGTTGCATTAGGGATTGAAAAGAGTGGATAGTTGAGGATATTGGAAGCCATAATTCCTTCATAACAGATTTAAACCAAAGTAGTATCTTAATTAGTTTATTTTCTGTAACTACTTAGTCTTAGTTATTAGATAAAAATACAAACAAATTAACGTTCATCAAATAGAAACTAAAGATTAGATAATCGGTACTTGATAACCAGTCTATGAGGACGATATTCGGTCTTACCAGACTATATTACTTGTGAACGATACGTACACTTGCGTTGAGCACGTGGAAATCGGGCCTAACAAGTTTTTGGCGCCGTTGCTGGGGACTGCAGTACTTTCAATATCGAATTATCTAATCTCAATTCTAATTTGGTTTGTATATATTCGGTTATGTTATTTTATTTCTAATTTGGTTGCTCCAGGAACAAGTTTCTAACTTGTTCTGTGAGCATCTTATTATCACTTTTTGTTGTTTTTCTTATTTTGGAGGTCAAGTTGAAAAAAAGGACTACTACTACTATCAGGGACAGTGAAATCATCAATAACAACCTAACCCGCAGGAAGATCAAAATGAGTTGCAGACAACCATACTCAGGCTCACCAAGTGCCAGACTCTGTTTATGACTGAGACAAAGGTGTCCCTAAAAAATTTGGAGACCTGAATAGAGGCGGTGATGGATATGGTGATCAATGTACTGCAAGAAAATCTGCCTAGCGACACAGTTGTGGGGGATGATAAGCAGAGGTGAGGAGCCTGAACCACAACAAGTTGTTGAGAATAATGAGGAATTGAGAGAGATAGTTGGTGTAGAGAAAGAAGAGGTTACCGAGATCCAAATTTTCACCTTTTTGGATTCCTTGAAATTTCGTTTTTCTATACCCGTTGCAGAAAAGACACCACCAACTATCATTGCTGAGCCCAACCAAAAAGTCCATACCCTCAAGGGCATCCTCAAAAGTTGAGAGATGTAGAGAGTTTCACCGATCCCTACATTATAGAGAGCCTAGAAGACAAGCATGCCTTGTGTAATTGGGGGATAATATTAGATATGAAGCCAATATAAAAATTTATTCAATATTGGTATGAATGTTTGATAGTTAACTGGCCATTAATTATAATAATCTATATGATTTCGAATCAAGAATCGAGAGCAGAGATTTGGATATGCTGTAATTGAATAGACATAGGTTAAAATCACGGACGAAAGTACATCAATACTTGTGTAGTATTATAGGTTATTGTTCTTAATCCTCCTATGTGGTAAATCCTATCATAAAAATATAGAAGGGTTCTGCACTGGGGTTGAGCGATTATATATCCTAACCGGAATATAAGACAGTCTAGTTAACCGCTATCTTAACGTAGAAGAAGAAGTCATTCTAGTTGCATTAGAGATTGAAAAGAGTGGATAGTTGAGGATATTGGAAGCCCTAATTCCTTCCTAACAGATTTAAACCAAAGTAGTATCTTAATTAGTTTATTTTCTGTAACTACTTAGTCTTAGTTATTAGAAAAAAATACAAACAAATTAACGTTCATCAAATAGAAACTAAAGCTTAGATAATCGGTACTTGATAACGAGTCTATGCGAACGATATTTGGTCTTACCTGACTATATTACTTGTGAACGATACGTACACTTGCGTTGAACACGTGGAAATCGGGCCCAACAAGTTTTTGGCGTCGTTGCTGGGGACTGGAGTACTTTCAATATCGAATTATCTAATCTCAATTCTAATTTGGTTTGTATTATTCGGTTATGTTATTTTATTTCTAATTTGGTTGCTCCAGGAACAAGTTTCTAACTTGTTCTGTGAGCATCTTTTTATCGCTTTTTGTTGTTTTTCTTATTTTGTAGGTAAAGTTGAAAAAAAAGGACTACTACTACTATCAGGGGCAGTGGAATCCTCAACAACAGTCTAACCCACAGGAAGATCAAAATGAGTTGCAGACAACCATACTCAGGCTCACCAAGTGCCAGACTCTGTTTATGACTGAGACAAATGTGTCCCTAAAAAAATTGGAGACACAAATAGGGCAGCTGATGGATATGGTGATCAATGTACTGCAAGAAAATCTGCCTAGCGACACAGTTGTGGGGGATGATAAGCAGAGGTGAGGAGCCTGAACCACAACAAGTTGTTGAGAATAATGAGGAATTGAGAGAGATAGTTGGTGTAGAGAAAGAAGAGGTTACCGAGATCCAAATTTTCACCTTTTTGGATTCCTTTAAATTTCTTTCTTCTATACCCGTTGCAGAAAAGACACCACCAACTATCATTGCTGAGCCCAACCAAAAAGTCCATACCCTCAAGGGCACCCTCAAAAGTTGAGAGATGTAGAGAGTTTCACTGATCCCTACATTATAGAGAGCCTAGAAGACAAGCATGCCTTGTGTAATTGGGGGATAATCTTAGATATGAAGCCAATATTAAAATTTATTCAATATTGGTATGAATGTTTGATAGTTAACTGGCCATTAATTATAATAATCTATATGATTTCGAATCAAGAACCGAGAGGAGAGATTTGGATATGCTGTATTTGAATAGACATAGGTTAAAATCGCGGACGAAAGTACACCGATACTTGTGTAGTATTATAGGTTATTGTTCTTAATCCTCCTATGTGGTAAATCCTGTCATAGAAATATAGAAGGGTTCTGCACTGGGGTTGAGCGATTATATATCCTAACCGGAATATAAGACAGTCTAGTTAACCGATATCTTAACGTAGAAGAAGTCATTCTAGTTGCATTAGAGATTGAAAAGAGTGGATAGTTGAGGTTATTGGAAGCCCTAATTCCTTCATAACAGATTTAAACCAAAATAGTATCTTAATTAATTTATTTTCTGTAACTACTTAGTCTTAGGTATTAGATAAAAATACAAACAAATTAACGTTCATCAAATAGAAACTAAAGATTAGGTAATCGGTACTTGATAACCAGTCTATGAGGACGATATTCGGTCTTACCAAACTATATTATTTGTGAACGATACGTACACTTGCGTTGAGCACGTGGAAATCGGGCCCAACAAGTTTTTGGCGCCGTTGCTGGGGACTAGAATACTTTCAATATCGAATTATCTAATCTCAATTCTAATTTGGTTTGTATATATTCGGGTATGTTATTTTATTTCTAATTTGGTTGCTCCAGGAACAAGTTTCTAACTTGTTCTGTGAGCATCTTTTTATCGCTTTTTGTTGTTTTTCTTATTTTGTAGGTAAAGTTGAAAAAAAAATGGACTACTACTACTATCAGGGGTAGTGGAATCATCAACAACAGTCTAACCCAGAAGAAGATCAAAATGAGTTGCAGACAACCATACTCAGGCTCACTGATCGGTGTATTTTATATACACTTTTTGAGTCATTTTTAGTTAGTATTTTACTCATTTTATTTATGTTTAGTATAGTATTAGGGTCGTTTTCCTTTCTTTTGTGTCACAGCGGTCAGAAATGGAGAAATGACGAAAAGAAGAGAAAATGAGCATAAATGAGATGGAATTGCACACAAAAGGGCCAAGAAATGAAGTCTAAGAAGTTCAGGGAATTATAGAGGAGTTCAGACGAAGTCCGGACGAAAAAAGGGCAACGAGACGGAATCTGCCAGAAAAACGTCACCGGAGCCGCGGCGCCTAAAGTGCTGAAAGTCCCGAGAAGTTGCTGATTTTCAGGCGCCGCGGCGCCGACGCGGGAATTATGAAGTTTGGGCCGAATTGGACATGTTTTCAGAATCTTAAAGGGATAACTCTTCCTTCCTAAAGGGATAACTTTTCCTACCTAAAGGGAAAACCTTTCCTACCTAAAAACCCTTACCTAAAAGGATTCTAATAACTTTTCCTACCTACACAAATCCTTAACCCTTCACCTAAAGGATTCTTTGGCTATAAATACTCTACATCATTAGAAGAATTATTCATTCTCCATTCTACCATTCACCATTCTACATCCATCCATCCACCATTCCACCTTGTAAATATTCCACAACACAATCCTTGGATGCTAGAAGGCTTGGAGACTCGTTCTTAGTAATTTTCTTTTCTTTTCTTTTACTTTATTTCAGTTTTTATGAAGAACATGAGATTAGTTCTTGTCATGTCAATGACTAGGAACTAATTCCTTTATAGGGCTTTCTATGTTGAATTTCTTGAAACTTATGTTATAAATTAATGCATGCTTATGGTTATTTTTCTTATTGAGAGATCTATCCAATAATTGAGTTGAATTCTTGGTAATTAATTGACAACTAATTATCACTATATGATTTCTAATCAGATTCTGAAAAGGGGGGATTGTGAATATGCTGTAAGTTGGGTAGACATTCTTGGATTGGGGATGAAAATACCTCAATTATTTATGCAGCGTTGATGAGAGGCTTAACAACCCTAATTTTGCGCATTGTGCGTGACGGTCAACTAGGTTTTTGTTCTTAATCCTCCTATAAAGTTATCCTTATCACCGAAAGTTAAGTAAGGTGCGATACTGGGGTTGAGTGTTTATATAACCCTAACGGGAGTATAAAACGATTTTGTAAACCTGCTTTCTCCTAAAGAAGAATACCATGAGTTAATGCATTAGTAAGTAGCATAAGCGGATAGTAAGGATACATGGAAGCCCTATTCTCATCACAACTGAAGTAAACCTTTATAGTTAGATAGCTTTTATAATTCGTAGTTATAAACAACCAATCAATCATAAATTCACCAAATAGATACTAGAAAATAGATAGTTGGTAATTGGACCCTAATCCTTGTGGACGATATTCGGTCTTATCAAAGACTATACTACTTGTCACGATAACGTGCACTTGCGTTTAAAGTGTGTGCATCTTACCGCGCATCAAGTTTTTGGCGCCGTTGCCGGGGATTAGGCATAGTTCAATATCAAATTTATCTATTTTTAATTTCTAATTTGGTTTTTATTTTTGTTTCTTTGAATTATTTATTTTATTTTCTTTTGAAAAAAAAAACAAAAAAAACAAATAAATAAGTGTGCCGTGATTCGTTGTTGGTTTTGATTCATCTCAGGGATCCTTAAGACATGGATTTCTACTGTCAATATGATCGAGCTCCAACCATAGAGGAAGAGAGGGAGGAATTACGAGAAGTTATACTCAGTCTCACGAGGTACCAAGCTCAGTTCATGGACGAAACGAGAATAGCCATGAAGAAGTTGGAAACGCAAATAGCAGAACTCGCAATCATATTCAACAGCGAACAACAAATTGAGGAGCCCGAACCAAACTCAACTATTGAAGAATCTGGTGAGATAGTTGGTGTAGAAAAGGAAAGGATAGCAGAGATTCAATTATTTACCTTCTTGGATTCTGTGGAATTTTTTTTTCTTACACCTATTACAGAAGAAACACCACTAGCTATCACGGCTGATTCCCAATTAGGAAGCCCATACCATCAAGGGTACCCCCTAGAGTTGAGAGATGTAGAGAAGTTCACGGATTCCTACATTATAGAAAGCATAAAAGACAAGCCTACTTGGGGGATAATTGTATATGTAAGACCCTTGTTTGAAGCAATTGTTGTAGTTGAAGTGAGACCTGCAACAATAACTCTGCGGATTGCAAGCAGTTCGCAGAAGGATCCAATGGGCACTCGTAAAGGTTAAAGGCGTCCGACTAAAAGACGTTAAAGACAGCGCTTGTTGGGAGGCAACCCAATGTTTTTAATTATGTTATTTTAATTTCTGTCTTTAGTTTGTTTTATTTTTGTCTTGAAACGATCTCACGGTCTTGGGTTCTTGTTTTGTGTTGTTGGATAGTGGGTGAAAAGTCAAACCGAGGAAAAAGGAGCAACAAACGAAAAAAAGGAAAAGCGATCGTCAGCGCATGGCTGAGAATCGAGGCGCGTAACCAGAATCGTAAGAGCCACGATCTTAGCAGTGGCCGGCTGAATCTCGTGCATGGCGCGAACTTCAGAGAGCCATATTTCCGTGCAAATTCCAGATTTTTTTCTCCTAGACCTCCATTATGACCGCTGTGTTGTGTCAGTAAGTTGTCCATTTTTCATTTTTCATTTTTTTTAGTATTGCACACATTGGGGACAATGTGTGATTTAAGTTTGGGGGTGTTTTATTTGTGTCTTGTTATGTTTCAGTTAAGTTTTTTTTTTTTTTTGTGTTTATTTTTGAGTCACAATTTTTGTTTTCTCTTTTGAGTCATAATTGCCTGTCAAAGATCATGTATGCTGTAGTTGCTAGAAACACCTAGTGAAGGAAGGTGGAATAATGTAATGGAATTAGAAGCAACTATCTAAACACCTAGGTTAGATATGCCAAAAACTCACAAAATCTGTCTATTTGGAGTTTCTTGCTTAAATTGTGCATGCTAAATAATGAAAACCTATGTGTTATGATTGCTTTCTATTTGAGGCGAAATAGTTAGGATATGCATGATAGGGAGATGACTCAGACATTTCTTTGATAGCCAATTCTTACCATTCTTTTTCTATCCCGGACTTTAAAAGTATCCATAGTCAGCCCCATTGAGCCTAAAAATTGAAACTTTTTCTTTGACACCCTATATTCCCATATTGTGCCATAAGTAAAAATGTGAAAGAGTGGAATAAAGTGTGTTAAAAAAAAAAAAAAGTGAATAAGTCTGTTGCACCCCAATAAAAAAGTAATAAGAAATAGACAAAAGCCTAAGTTTGGGGGTGCCTGTCATTATTATACATTTCACTCTTCCAAAACAAAAGAGGGAAAATATAGAATCGAAATGAAGAAAAGAACAAAAAGAAAAGGGAAATACTGAAAAGCTAAAGAGCTTATGGTACACTAAATGAGCCTAAAATGCCTATTTTTACCTACCTATACCTAAGCCTACATTACAACCCTTAAAGTCCTGAAGATCTCTTTTATGCATATCCAGGATTAGTGGAGAATAGCAAGTAAGCATGCCATAGGATTTCTTTGAATTTATATGCATGATTTAGTATATTGACTTCCATTAAGCATGATAAATATGAGTTTGCGGAATATCTAGCTTAATATGTTTAGTGTGCTGAAATTTCATGCTATATGTTCCTGCATATTATTCTGCTAACCTTCATGTTTTTCTAGATAACACTAAATACAGCAAAAGTGATCAATGTCAGTGAGTCTTTTATTTTCCATTTTCTTGAGTCCTTTATTTCTTTCTTTCTATCTTTGCTCGAGGGCGAGCAAAGGTTAAGTTCAGGGTATTTGATCGGTGTATTTTATATAAACTTTTTGAGTCATTTTTAGTTAGTATTTTACTCATTTTATTTATGTTTAGTATAGTATTAGGGTCGTTTTCCTTTCTTTTGTGTCACAGCGGTCAGAAATGGAGAAATGACGAAAAGAAGAGAAAATGAGCATAAATGAGATGGAATTGCACACAAAAGGGCCAAGAAATGAAGTCTAAGAAGTTCAGGGAATTATAGAGGAGTTCGCAAGTCGGACGAAAAAGGGCAACGAGAGGCGAATCGCGTAAAAGCGTCACGGAGGCGGCGCTGGCGTTAGCGGCGCGCGGCGCAAAGTCTTGAAAGTCAGAAGTTGCTGATTTTGGTAGCGCCATGGCTGATCTATGGCGTGGCGCCGACGCGGGAATTATGAAGTTTGGGCCGAATTGGACATGTTTTCAGAATCCTAAAGGGATAACTCTTCCTTCCTAAAGGGATAACTTTTCCTACCTAAAGGGAAAACCTTTCCTACCTAAAAACCCTTACCTAAAAGGATTCTAATAACTTTTCCTACCTACACAAATCCTTAACCCTTCACCTAGAGGATTCTTTGGCTATAAATACTCTACATCATTAGAAGAATTATTCATTCTCCATTCTACCATTCACCATTCTACATCCATCCATCCACCATTCCACTTGTAAATATTCCACAACACAATCCTTGGATGCTAGAAGGCTTGGAGACTCGTTCTTAGTAATTTTCTTTTCTTTTCTTTTACTTTATTTCAGTTTTTATGAAGAACATGAGATTAGTTCTTGTCATGTCAATGACTAGGAACTAATTCCTTTATAGGGCTTTCTATGTTGAATTTCTTGAAACTTATGTTATAAATTAATGCATGCTTATGATTATTTTTCTTATTGAGAGATCTATCCAATAATTGAGTTGAATTCTTGGTAATTAATTGACAACTAATTATCACTATATGATTTCTAATCAGTTACGAAAGGGGGATTGTGAATATCGTAAGTTGGGTAGACATTCTTGGATTGGGGATGAAAATACCTCAATTATTTATGTAGCGTTGATGAGAGGCTTAACAACCCTAATTTTGCGCATTGTGCGTGACGGTCAACTAGGTTTTTGTTCTTAATCCTCCTATAAAGTTATCCTTATCACCGAAAGTTAGGTAAGGTGCGATACTGGAGTTGAGTGTTTATATAACCCTAACGGGAGTATAAAACGATTTCGTAAACCTGCTTTCTCCTAAAGAAGAATACCATGAGTTAATGCATTAGTAAGTAGCATAAGCGGATAGTAAGGATACATGGAAGCCCTATTCTCATCACAACTGAAGTAAACCTTTATAGTTAGATAGCTTTTATAATTCGTAGTTATAAACAACCAATCAATCATAAATTCACCAAATAGATACTAGAAAATAGATAGTTGGTAATTGGACCCTAATCTTTGTGGACGATATTCGGTCTTATCAAAGACTATACTACTTGTCACGATAACGTGCACTTGCGTTTAAAGTGTGTGCATCTTACCGCGCATCACTCACCAAGTGCCAAACTCAGTTTATGACTGAGACAAATGTGTCCCTAAAAAAATTGGAGATACAAATAGGGCAGCTGATGGATATGGTGATCAATGTACCGCAAGAAAATCTGCCTAGCGACATAATTGTGGGGGGTGATAAGCAGAGTGAGGAGCCTGAACCACAATACGTTGTTGAGAATAATGAGGAATTGAGAGAGATAGTTGGTATAGAGAAAACAGAGGTTACCGAGATTCAAATTTTCACCTTTTTGAATTCCTTAGAATTCTTTTTTCTATACCTGTTGCCGAAAAGACACCACCAACTATCATTCGAGCCCCTGACGGAAAGTCCATACCTCGAGGCACCCCCAAAGTTGAGATATGTAGGGAGTTTCACCGATCCCTACATTATAGAGAGCACAGAAAAGCGTATGCTTGTGTAATTGAGGGATAATCTTATATATAAGGCCGTTGTTTGAAAAAAGTATTGTAGGAAAAGTGAGACCTGTAACAATGACTGTGCGGATTGCAAGAAGTTCACAGAATGATCCAATTAGCACTAGTAAAGGTTAATTGCGTCTGGCTAAAAGACGTTAAAGACAACGCTTGTTGGGAGGCAACCCAATGTTTTTAATTATGTTCTTTTAATTTAAGTTTTAGTTTGTTTTATTTTATCTTGAACAGTCTCACGGTCTTGGGTTTTGTCATATGTTTTAATGACAGGTGGACTAGGGACTGACCCAAAGGGGGAAAGAATCAAAAGCGCTGAAACTTCAGAGAGCCCAAAAGATGTGCAATTTCCAGAATCTCATCCCAGACATCCGTTATGATCGCTGTGTTCTGTCAGTAAGTTGTCCCTTATTTTTAGTCCTCATACGTTAGGGACAATGTGTCGTTTAAGTTGGGGGGGGGGATATTAGTTTGTTTTGAGTGTCTGTTTTTGAGTCTTTTTGATTTGTATTTGTATTGTTCCATGTGTCTTTGAGTCATAATTTGTTTTATGGATCAAGCATGTTGTAGTTGCTAAAGATATTGAGTGGATAAAGTGGGATAATGTGATAGAATTAAAAGCGACAATCTGTGTGCTTAAGTTAGATATGTCAAAAATTCATGACATATAATTCTTTGGGATATTTGTGCTTAGCCTATGTATGTCAGTTATAGAAAGAAAAGATGAAAAATGTCTAGAAAATCTGTTTGCTTGTTATTTGAGGCGAAATAGTTAAGATGTACATATTTAGGGAGATGATTCAGGCATTTCTTTGATAGCCCTTCTTACCATTCATTACCTACCCTGACATAAATTGTATCACTTGTCACCCCTTTGAGCCTAAAATAAGATCTTTGTTTGACACCCTATGATTCCCTGTTTGTGTCATAAGTGATAATTGAAAGTTAGTGGGATGAAAAGTGTTGAAAAAGAAACAAAAAGAGAATTGAAAAATTTGATGCACCCCAATGAAGAATATGCAAAAGCCTAAGTTTGGGGGTGCCTGTTATTTATAATGTATCTCATTCTCTCAAAATAAAAGAGGAGAAAAATAGGTATGAGATTAAAAAAGAAATCAAAAAGAAGGAAAATGAGTTGAATTAAAAAAACATATTGAACGTAATTCAGCCTAAATGCCTATTTTTACCTACCTCTGCCTAAGCCTACATTACAACCCTTGAAAGTCCTGATGATCTTTAATGTGTGTGTCTATGATTAGTGGAGAATAGCAAGCAAACAGGTCTATATCATTTTGGGAAAGATGGAATGAAATTGACATGCATATGTTAGATGTTTGTATTTTCATTGACCATGATCTAAGTGAATTTGCGAAATATCTAACTTGAAATTCTAGATTGCTGATTATTCATGCTATATATGTTCTAACATATTATCCCATCTTTCATCCATGATTTTGAAGAAGCATTGCTATAGCTTCTTGATCCATTTCATAGAGTCTTCGTTTGTTCTGTTTTCGTTTTTATTTTTGCTTAATTGAGGGCGAGTAAAGGTTAAGTTTGGGGTTTTATTAGGCATATTTATATATATTTTTTGAGTCATTTTTAGTTAGTATTTTACTCATTTGTTTGTGTTTTGTACATTATTAGGCATGTTTTTCTTTCTTTTGAGTCACAACGGTCCTAAATGGAGAAATGGCAAAGAGAGGATGAAATGAGCTTGATTTAGATGGAATTGAACACTAAAAGGGCCAAGAAATGAAGCCTAAGAAGTCCCGGGAAGCATAGAAGAAATCAGACGAAGTTCGGACGATAAAATAACGAAAAATCAGAAAATCCAGAATGGGAAGCCACCGGCACTGCGGTGCCATAATACATAACCGCAATGCCTAATATTCCAAGAAGCTACAGTACTTTCGGCACCACGGTGCCATTCTGCAGGACCGCGGTGCCGACGCGGGATTTCTGGATCGATTTTCGAAGGCAAAAGGGTCCAAAACGTGATTTTTCTCAAGACTATAAATCCCTAAAACCCAGACCTAAAGAGGGCATCTTGTACATATTTTACTATTCTACTTTGGAAGCTAAGAAGGAGGCTACAACACAAGATTTGAGACAACTTTGGTTCAAGTTCTTTTTCTTTTCTTTTATTACTTCAGTTTATGCTGGTTTGTATTAGTTCTTGACATGACAATGATTAGGAGCTAATTACTTAATTCAGGCTTTCCTATTGAATCGCTTGAACTTCCATTTCATGAATTAATGCATTAGTTTGATTTCTTCTTCAATTGATTAAGATCTATTCAATATTGTTATGAATGTTTGATAATTAACATGCCATTAATTATCATAATCTATATGATTTCGAATCAAGAACCGAGATGAGAGATTTTGGTATGCTGTAATTGAATAGACATAAGTTAAAATCACGGACGAAAGTACCCCGATACTTGTGTAGCATTATAGGTTATTGTTCTTAATCCTCCTATGTGGTAAATCCTATCATAGAAATATAGAAGAGTTCTGCACTAGGGTTGAGTGATTATATATCCTAACCGGAATATAAGACAGTCTAGTTAACCGCTATCTTAACGTAGAAGAAGAAGTCATTCTAGTTGCATTAGGGATTGAAAAGAGTGGATAGTTGAGGATATTGGAAGCCCTAATTCCTTCATAACAGATTTAAACCAAAGTAGTATCTTAATTAGTTTATTTTCTGTAACTACTTAGTCTTAGTTATTAGATAAAAATACAAATAAATTAACGTTCATCAAATAGAAACTAAAGCTTAGATAATCGGTACTTGATAACCAGTTTATGAGGACGATATTCGGTCTTACCAGACTATATTACTTGTGAACGATACGTACACTTGCGTTGAGCACGTGGAAATCGGGCCCAACAAGTTTTTGGCGCCGTTGCTGGGGACTAGAGTACTTTCAATATCGAATTATCTAATCTCAATTCTAATTTGGTTTGTATATATTCGGGTATGTTATTTTATTTCTAATTTGGTTGCTCCAGGAACAAGTTTCTAACTTGTTCTGTGAGCATCTTTTTATCGCTTTTTGTTGTTTTTCTTATTTTGTAGGTAAAGTTGAAAAAAAATGGACTACTACTACTATCAGGGGTAGTGGAATCATCAACAACAGTCTAACCCACAAGAAGATCAAAATGAGTTGCAGACAACCATACTCAGGCTCACCAAGTGCCAAACTCAGTTTATGGCTGAGACAAATGTGTCCCTAAAAAATTTGGAGATACAAATAGGGCAGCTGATGGATATGGTGATCAATGTACCGCAAGAAAATCTGCCTAGCGACATAGTTGTGGGGGGTGATAAGCAGAGTGAGGAGCCTGAACCACAATAAGTTGTTGAGAATAATGAGGAATTGAGAGAGATAGTTGGTGTAGAGAAATAAGAGGTTACCGAGATCCAAATTTTCACCTTTTTGGATTCCTTGGAATTTTGTTTTCTATACCCGTTGCAGAAAAGACACCACCAACTATCATTGCTGAACCCAACCAAAAAGTCCATACCCTCAAGGGCACCCTCAAAAGTTGAGAGATGCAGGGAGTTTCACTGATCCCTACATTATAGAGAGCCTAGAAGATAAGCATGCCTTGTGTAATTGGGGGATAATTTTAGATATGAAGCCCTTGTTTGAAAAATATATTGTAGGAAAAGTGAGACCTGCAACAATGACTGTGCGGATTGCAAACAGTTCGCAGAAGGATCCAATGGGCACTAGTAAAGGTTAACTGCGTCCGGCTAAAAGACTTTAAAGACAATGCTTGTTGGGAGGCAACCCAATGTTTTTAATTATGTTCTTTTAATTTTTGTTTTAGTTTGTTTTATTTTATCCTGAACAGTCTCACGGTCTTGGATTTTTTCTTATGTTTTAATGACAGGTGGACTAGGGACTGACCCTAAGGGGGAAAGAATCAAAAGCACTGAAATTTCAGAGAGCCCAAAAGATGTGCAATTTCCAGAATCTCATCCCAGACCTCCGTTATGATCGTTGTGTTGTGTCAGTAAGTTGTCCCTTATTTTTAGTCTTCATACGTTAGGGACAATGTATCGTTTAAGTGTGGGGGGATATTAGTTTGTTTTGAGTGTCTATTTTTGAGTCTTTTTTATTTGTATTTGTATTGTTTCATGTGTCTTTGAGTCATAATTTTTTTTATGGATCAAGCATGTTGTAGTTGCTAAAGATATTGAGTGGATAAAGTGGGATAATGTAATAGAATTAAAAGCGACAATCTATGTGCTTAAGTTAGATATGTCAAAAATTCATGATATATAATTCTTTGGGATATTTGTGTTTAGCCTATGTGTGTCAGTTATGGAAAGAAAAGATGAAAAATGTCTAGAAAATATGTTTTCTTGTTATTTGAGGCGAAATAGTTAAGATGTACATGTTTAGGGAGATGATTCAGGCATTTCTTTGATAGCCCTTCTTACCATTCATTACCTACCTTGACATAAATTGTATCACTAGTCAACTCCTTTGAGCCTAAAATAAGATCTTTGTTTGACACCCTATGATTCCCTGTTTGTGCCATAAGTGATAATTGAAAGTTAGTGGGATGAAAAATGTTGAAAAAGAAACAAAAAGAGAATTGAAAATTTGATGCACCCCAATGAAGAATATGCAAAAGCTTAAGTTTGGGTGTCACACCACGAATCCCCTAGCCCGCGATTGGTGCCCTGCCTGGGCACCCTTCTACCCATACAACATAAGTAATCCCGCGGAAGATAAATAACACTCAATTTTTTTCTTTTAACAAAGGCAAAGCCGGAAAGGCTGACATAATATATATAACACCCGAATGGGTCTACAACCGTACAACAATGTAAATACAACTCTCACCAGTCCAGCCCACATATGAATACATACCTCTAAGAGTTTTGGACAAATACTATGACGGGACAAGGCCCCGTCGTACCCCTGAATATACCTAGCCATAATGACAAGCTCCGGAACATTGAAGCTATCCCAAAACGCTGAACAAGGATCCTAAGCTCGCGGATCCACAACTGAGTACCTAGACCCGCAGGCATGAACGCAGCCCCCGAAGGGGGTCAGTACAACAGGTACCAAGTATGGAACAGAAATAAAGTACATTAAACAAAATCATAACTGTACAAAAGAATGACAGAGGCAAGTATAAAATCAAATACCAGATCCTATCATGCCATATAAAATAAGAGCCAATTGTACCTTGTATTATTGTACCCCTGTACTACTGTATCATTGTATCACTGTACTTCTGTAGATGAGATTATAACAGGCCAAACAAATAACAAGAGACAAGTATAATAATCAACTACTAGTACACTGTGCCTTTTTAAAAGTAGAGTAATGAGAGTCAACTGAATCTTTTTAAAATATGCCTTTTGAAAATTGAGATCCTCTGTATTATTTCCAAATACCATTTCAAATATATGAATCAACCGTACCCCTTTCAAATATGAAATCAATACCATTTCAATATATGAAAGCTATGTCAGAAATTAGGGTCATCCGCCCTCAGAATCTTTATGCAATCATACTCATAGGACTATTTCACCCGCATGGACTATTTCACCCGCATGGGTCCTGTTGACCCGCATAGGAAATCGGTACACGATACCCGCATCACAGATAGCTAGTCCATGGAATGTGTCCTGGGATTTGAACCCGCATGAGTATATATGGATACCCGCAGTGAGTGTGTACCATCTCACGTCATGGGAGCTACTCCATGAAATATATAAATGAAGCATGCCCATGAAATTCCTCCATCATGTAAGCATGTCCATGTAAATAATACCAATGTTGTCGGCCCTTTATTGAGGGACACGGTGATGTGGGAGTATAACACTTGCACGAATGACTATATGAGCAAACATATGCAAGTTAAAATAATCTTTGACTCTCATTAGAACAAATAGGATGTACTTTCCTCTTTAGAAAAACCAAGGCAATACCATGTCTTCCTTGTTAGAAATACCAAGACAATACCATGCCTTCCTTTTTAGAATTACCAAGACAATACCATGCCTTTCTTTCTAAAATAAACCAAACAATACTGTCATGCGAGGTACGACATGTCCTGGCCCATTCTGGGACTCGGTGTAATGTGCTATAGATCAAACAAGGTACAACATGCCCCGACCCATTCTGGGACTCGGTGAAAATATAAAGGACTGCGCACATATAGCTATCACAAGCAACTATGTACAATTTAAATCATCTTTTGACTTTCATAAAACTGTTATAACAACTTCCCATAAAGCCATTATAACAAACTTTTTTTTTAGAAAACTAAAGCACTAACACATCTTTCTTTTTAAACGAACCAAGGCACTATCACCTCTTTCCTTTTAATAAAACCAACGCATTATCGTGTGATGTAACATTAGGGAAATGAACCCAAAGTACTATGTACATCCATTCTTTACAAGAATACTCAAATCATGTAATGTTAGGGAAATAAACCCAAAAGTACTATGTACATCTATTCTTTATAAAAAGAATCATTTCATGCAATATTAGGGAGTTGAACCCCAAAAATACTTTTACTATCAAAATCAAGTTAGTTACACTTTTAAACTTAAGTAAATTATACCTTTAAAATCAAGTACTTCTTCTTGCAAAATCAAGTAACCTATACCTTTAAATCAAGTTACTTCTTTTTTTCAAATCAAGTCATTTGTTCTCTTTAAATCAAGTAATCTATACTTTTCAAATCAAGTAATCTATACTTTTCAAATCAAGTAATCTATACTTTTCAAATCAAGTAATCTATACTTTCCAAATCAAGTAATCTATACTTTTCAAATCAAGTTACTTGTTCTTTTCAAACCATAAAAAGGAACTTCCCTTTTTGAAATCCAAAGTACTATCAAAGAAGTATATAGACCAACTTCTAGTTTAGGAAATCCAAAGTACTATCAAAGAAGTATATCACTAAGGATTAGGTTCCGATAGAACTCTATAAAGCTCAAGTCAAGTATACTTCTAAAATCAAGACAAGTATACTTCAAGAAATAAGTCATGTATACTCCAATAACAAGGCAAATATACTTCAAGAAACAAGTCATGTATACTCCAAATAACAAGGCAAGTATACTTCAAGAAACAAGGGGCGTGTACTTCAAGAATCAAGACAAATACACTTCAATAATCAATCATGTTGATAGAAGGAAATAGTTCACATACCTCGTTGATGACTAGCCAACACAACAAGTAGCATACTCCCCAATGTACTCCAACCTTTATCGGCTATTCCTCAAGCCACGTAGACTATGCTACATGTAGTACTTCAACCTAAAATGACAATAAAATTTCTATCAACATCAAGCTTACTAGTGTAAGACTTATACAAAATAATGGCCCTCTAATTCTACGGAAATTTGGGCAGCAATTCCTTTGTTTCTACGTACTTTTCCACCTTTTCCAAGACCCGAATTCATCAACCAACAAGTAACATTTAAGGCACAACCAACAGTTAACCAAAGGGGATTACACACCTAACTTGACGTGTAAAATTCTGCCCCATAATCTATACAACACAGTTCGCAAAACAGTCCATAAAACAGTCCACTAAACAGTCCATAATAAACCAACATTAAGGGTACAATGTGAAGCCTTTAACACCCTTATTCCTTAGGACTTTCATTAGTCATTTTACCACATTAAACATGCATGTTAGGGGCTGATTTTTCAGCATATATGCACCCAAAACAGTCCATAAAACGACATCCCAACGTCTAACAGTTTTCGTCCAACAATAACTACAACAATCCAAAGTCTTTTTCCTTAATTACTTTTATTCCAATTCAAGTTCCAACATGTTATACAAGTTATATAATCTATCAACTACAATATTTCCTTCATTATATAACATGTATCAAGGGTAAATAACGACATAACCAACGAAATCCGAAAACCTCAAAATTAGTCTAGCTCTCGGCCAAGCCTTAAAAAATTGTCCAAACACTTTTTAATCCTCATTCTTTTTAGTACAAGTTCATCTATACATTATAACAATAAGTAATATCCAATTACTTTAAAAGAAGAAGGACTTTTACCTTATTTTGTGCCCAAAAACGCCCCAAAACAGTCCGGTCTTTATTAGTCCGCAATTTTCGTTTCACTCCACTTCCTCAAGTTTTCCAATCACATATATGAATCTACCACAAGCTTATAAACAACTTCACTTCACGTTTCACTTCCAAAAAGTCGATAAAACTTAGGGTTTTCTCCACCTCATTCTCGACCAAAACCAACAAAACTTGTGGAATAATGATCTTGGCTTAGCACTTGGTTTAGGGGCTTAATCTTGGATGAAAGAAACTAACTAATCTTGTTGTTCTTGGCCTAAGTATTTTCGAAAATATGGAGCTAAGGGAGAAGAGATGAGAGCTCATGTGGTCTAAGTGTATAATGAATCCAAGTCTTCCAAGACTTGGATAATATAGCCAAGTGTATGGACAAGTGAAGTGGGACCCACTTGTCCACTTGTCCTCCTTTCAAAATATCTATAAAGTGTAGTCAACTTTCAAGACATGTGGGGGGTGACACGTGTCACCCTCCGATTGGTCCAAAATTATTTCTTCCCCAAAATATCTATATTTGACCAAAATATCTCAAAATATTGTGGGCCCCACAAAATCGTAAAATTTTCTCGTGGGTCCCACATGACCAAATCCGGAACTTAAAACCCAAAATTTCAATATAATCTATAAGTCCCAAATACCAAATTTGAGAACCAAATTCCAATTAATAAACATTTTCCTTCACAATTTCCCGATATTTTTCCTTAAGAAAAAAGTAATCTTTCTTTCTTTCCAAAATTCAAATCTCAATTTCCTCACGTACGTTCTCATCTAATTGTCTTGGAATTACGGGGTGTAACATTGGGGGTGCATGTTATTTATAATGTATCTCATTCTCTCAAAATAAAAGAGGAGAAAAATAGGTATGAGATTAAAAAGGAAACCAAAAAGAAGGAAAATGAGTTGAATGAAAAAAAGCTTATGGTATTTAATGTGCATGTCTATGATTAGTGGAGAATAACAAGTAAACAGGTCTATAGCATTTTGGGAAAGATGGAATAAAATTGACATGCATAGGTTAGGTGTTTGTATTTCCATTGACCATGATCTAAGTGAATTTGCGAAATATCTAACTTGAAATTCTAGATTGCTGATTATTCATGCTATATATGTTCTAACATATTATCCCATCTTTCATCCATAATTTTGAAGAAGCATTGCTATAGCTACTTGATCCATTCCATAGAGTTTTCGTTTGTTTTGTTTTCGTTTTTATTTTTGCTTTACTCGAGGGCGATTAAAGGTTAAGTTTGGGGGTTTGTTAGGCATATTTTATATACACTTTTTGAGTCAATTTTAGTTAGTATTTTACTCATTTCGTTTGTGTTTAGTACATTATTAGGTCTGTTTTTCTTTCTTTTGAGTCACAACGGTCATAAATGGAGAAATGACAAAAAGAGGATGAAATGAGTTTGATTTAGATGGAATTTCACAATAAAAGGACCAAGAAATGAAGCCTAAGAAGTACCGGGAAGCATAGGATAAATCAGACGAAGTTCGGATGAGAAAATAATGAAAAATCAAAAAATCCAGAATGGGAAGCCACCGGCACCGCGGTGCCGTAATGCAGAACCGTGATGCCTAATATTCAGAGAGGCATCAGTACTTTCGGCACCGCGGTGCCATTCTGCAGGACCGCGGTGCCGACGCGGGATTTCTGATTTTCTGGGTTGATTTTTGAAGGGCAAAAGGGTCCAAAACGTGATTTTTCTCAAGACTATAAATCCCTAAAATCCTGACCTAAATAGGGCATCTTGTACATATTTTTCTATTCTACTTTGGAGGCTAAGAAGGATGCTACAACACAAGATTGGATACAACTTTGGTTTAAGTTTTTTTCTTTTTTTATTTCAGTTTATGCTGGTTTGTATTAGTTCTTGACATGACAATATTTATGAGCTAATTACTTAATTAGGACTTTCCTATTGAATCACTTGAACTTCTATTTCATGAATTAATGCATTAGTTTGATTTCTTCTTCACTTGATTAAGATTTATTCAATATTGGTATGAATGTTTGATAGTTAACTGGCCAGTAATTATCATAATCTATATGATTTCGAATCAAGAACCGAGAGGAGAGATTTGGATATGCTGTAATTGAATAGACATAGGTTAAAATCGCGGACGAAAGTACCCCGATACTTGTGTAGCATTATAGGTTATTGTTCTTAATTCTCCTATGTGTTAAATCCTATCATAGAAATATAGAAGGGTTCTGCACTGGGGTTGAGCGATTATATATCCTAACCGGAATATAAGACAGTCTAGTTAATCGCTGTATTAACGTAGAAGAAGAAGAAGTCATTCTAGTTGCATTAGGGATTGTAAAAAGTGGATAGTTGAGGATATTGGAAGCCATAATTTCTTCATAACTGATTTAAACCAAAGTAGTAAGTTAATTATTTTATTTTCTGCAATTACTTAGTCTTAGTTATTAGATAAAAATACAAACAAATTAATGTTCACCAAATAGAAACTAAAGCTTAGATAATCGGTACTTGATAACCAGTCTCTGAGGACGATATTCGATCTTACCAGACTATATTACTTGTGAACGATACGTACACTTGCGTTGAGCACGTGGAAATCGGGCCCAACAAGTTTTTGGCGCCGTTTCCGGGGACTGACGTACTTTCAATATCGAATTATCTAATCTCAATTCTAATTTGGTTTGTATATATTCGGTTATGTTATTTTATTTCTAATTTGGTTGCTCCAGGAACAAGTTTCTAACTTGTTCTGCGAGCATCTTTTTATCACTTTTTGTTGTTTTTCTTATTTTGTAGGTAAAGTTGGAAGAAATAAATAAATGGACTACTACTACTACTATCAGGGATAGTGGAATCATCAACAACAACCACAAGTTTCACAGGAAGATCAAAATGAGTTGCAGGCAACCATACTCAGGCTCACCAAGTGCCACACTCAGTTTATGGTTGAGACAAAAGTGTCCCTCAAAAATTTGGAGACACAAATAGGGCAGCTGATGGATATGGTGATCAATGTACTGCAAGAAAATCTGCCTAGCGACACAGTTGTGGGGGGTGATAAGCAGAGTGAGGAGCCTGAACTACAACAAGCTGTTGAGAATAATGAGGAATTGAGAGAGATAGTTGGTGTAGAGAAAGAAGAGGTTACCGACATCCAAATTTTCACCTTTTTGGATTTCTTGGAATTTCTTTTTTCTATACCCATTGCAGAAAAGACACCACCAACTATCATTGCTGAGCCCCAACCAGAAAGTCCATACCCTCAAGGGCACCCCAAAAAGTTGAGAGATGTAGGGAGTTTCATTGATCCCTACATTAAAGAGAGCCTAGAAGACAAGCCTGCCTTGTGTAATTGGGGGAAAATCTTAGATATGAGGCCCTTGTTTGAAAAAAGTGTTGTAGGAAAAGTGAGACCTGCAATGGTATGCGGATTGCAAGCAGTTCGCAGAAGGATCCAATGGGCACTAGTAAAGGTTAACTGCGTCCGGCTAAAAGACGTTAAAGACAACGCTTGTTGGGAGGCAACCCAATGTTTTTAATTATGTTATTTTAATTTTTGTTTTAGTTTGTTTTATTTTATCTTGAACAATCTCACGGTCTTGGGTTTTGTCTTATGTTTTGATGGCAGGTGGACTAGGGACTGACCCTAAGGGGAAAAAAATCAAAAGCGCTGAAACTTCAGAGAGCCCAAAAGATGTGCAATTTCCAGAATCTCATCCCAGACCTCCTTTATGATCGTTGTGATGTGTCAGTAAGTTGTCCCTTATTTTTAGTCTTCATACGTTAGGGACAATGTGTCGTTTAAGTGTGTGGGGGGGGATATTAGTTTGTTTTGAGTGTCTGTTTTTGAGTCTTTTTTATTTGTCTTTGTATTGTTCCATGTGTCTTTGAGTCATAATTTTTTTTATGGATCAAGCATGTTGTAGTTGCTAAAGATATTGAGTGGATAAAGTGGGATAATGTAACAGAATTAAAAACGACAATCTGTGTGCTTAAGTTAGATATGCAAAAATTCATGATATATAATTCTTTGGGATATTTGTGCTTAGCATATGCGTGTCAGTTATGGAAAGAAAATATGAAAAATGTCTAGAAAATCTGTTTGCTTGTTATTTGAGGCGAAATAGTTAAGATGTACATGTTTACGGAGATGATTCAGACATTTCTTTGATTACCCTTCTTACCATTCATTACCTACCATGACATAAATTGTATCACTAGTCAGCCCCTTTGAGCCTAAAATAAGATCTTTGTTTGACACCCTATGATTCCCTGTTTGTGCCATAAGTGATAATTGAAAGTTAGTGGGATGAAAAGTGTTGAAAAAGAAACAAAAAGATAATTGAAAATTTGATGCACCCCAATGAAGAATATGCAAAAGCCTAAGTTTGGGGGTGCCTGTTATTTATAATGTATCTCATTCTCTCAAAATAAAAGAGGAGAAAAATAGGTATGAGATTACAAAGGAAATCAAAAAGAAAGAAGAGGAGATGAAAAAAAGTTTATGGTACGTAATTGAGCCTAAATGTGTATTTTTACCTACCCCTGCTTAAGACTACATTACAACCCTTGAAAGTCCTGATGATCTTTAATGTGTATGTCTATGATTAGTGGAGAATAACAAGTAAACAGGTCTATATCATTTTGAGAAAGATGGAATGAAATTGACATGCATAGGTTAGGTGTTTGTATTTTCATTGACCATGATCTAAGTGAATTTACGAAATATCTAACTTGAAATTCTAGATTGCTGATTATTCATGCTATATATGTTCTAACATATTATCCCATCTTTCATCCATGATTTTGAAGAAGCATTGCTATAGCTTCTTGATCCATTTCATAGAGTCTTCGTTTGTTCTGTTTTTGTTTTTATTTTTGCTTTACTCGAGGGCGAGTAAATGTTAAGTTTGGGGGTTTATTAGGCATATTATATATATAATTTTTGAGTCATTTTTAGTTAGTATTTTACTCATTTCATTTGTGTTTAGTACAGTATTAGGTCTGTTTTTCTTTCTTTTGAGTCACAACGGTCCTAAATGGAGAAATGACAAAAAGAGGATGAAATAAGCTTGATTTAGATGGAATTGCACACTAAAAGAGCCAAGAAATGAAGCCTAAGAAGTCCCGGGAAGCATAGGAGAAATCAGACGAAGTCCGGACGAGAAAATAACGAAAAATCAGAAAATCCAGAATGGAAGCCACCGGCACCGCGGTGCTATTCTGCAGGACCGCGGTGCCGACGCGGGATTTCTGATTTTTTGGGTCGATTTTTGAATGGCAAAAGGGTTCAAAATGTGATTTTTTTCAAGACTATAAATCGCTAAAACCCTGACCTAAAGAGGGCATCTTGTACATATTTTTCTATTCTACTTTGGAGGCTAAGAAAGAGGCTACAGCACATGATTGGAGACAACTTTGGTTAAAGTTCTTTTTCTTTTCTTTTATTTATTTTAGTTTATGTTGGTTTCTATTAGTTCTTGACATAACAATGTTTAGGAGCTAATTACTTAATTAGGGCTTTCCTATTGAATCGCTTGAACTTCTATTTCATGAATTAATGCATTAGTTTGATTTATTCTTCACTTGATTAAGATTTATTCAATATTGGTATGAATGTTTGATAGTTAACTGGCCATTAATTATCATAATCTATATGATTTGAATCGAAGCAGAGGAGAGATTTGAATATGCTGTAATTGAATAGACATAGGTTAAAATCGCGGACGAAAGTACCCCGATACTTGTGTAGTATTATAGGTTATTGTTCTTAATCCTCCTGTGGTAAATCCTATCATAGAAATATAGAAGGGTTTTGCACTGGGGTTGAGCGATTATATATCCTAACCGGAATATAAGACAGTCTAGTTAACCGCTATCTTAACGTAGAAAAAGTAGTCATTCTAGTTGCATTAGAGATTGAAAAGAGTGGATAGTTGAGGATATTGGATGCCCTAATTCCTTCATAACTGATTTAAACCAAAGTAGTATCTTAATTAGTTTATTTTCTGCAATTACTTAGTCATTAGTTATTAGATAAGAATACAAACAAATTAACATTCACCAAATAGAAACTAAAGCTTAGATAATCGGTACTTGATAACCGGTCTCTGAGGACGATATTCGGTCTTACCAGACTATATTACTTGTGAACGATACGTACACTTGCGTTGAGCAAGTGAAAATCGGTCTAACAGCTGCCGCAGTTCCAGTACCAGCAACCCTTCCACCAGTTCTCCCACCAAGGTGTGTTGGGCCCTACTCCGGCCCCTCGGCAAGTTCAGTACCCACAACAAGCCCACTTCATGCACGGTCAGTTCCAGCACCCCTCGTCCATCATGACACCCACTGAGTTAGGTCAGTCCTTCAACAGTCTCAACATATAACAGCCTGACAACAACTGGTACATGGACTCCGGAGACACTTCTCACCTCACCAGGACTGCAGGTAATATTCCCAAACTGTTTGGTTTAAAGCATCCTCAATTTGTTACAGTTGGTAGTGGCCACCGCATTCCAGTAAAGTGTTTTGGTACATCATACACACCTCCTCCTAATCCATTCCCACTTCAAAATACCCTATATGCCCTACATGTCATTAAGAATCTAATCTCTATCCGCAAATTCACTCGTAATAATTCTATCTATGTTGATTTTGACCCTTTTGGTTTCACTATGAAGGATCTTCATACGGGGATACCTCTTACGAGATGCAATAGCACGGGAGATCTATATACATTCACTTCCACCTCCGCTGCCAGATCTAGCTCTCCCGTCTCTCTAACTGTCATTTCTTCTTCAACATGGCATAATAGGCTTGGTCATCCAGGAGCTCCAGTTTTTAGTTTTCTTAGAGGAAATAATTCCATTACTTGTAATGGGAAGCTTGCCCAAAACTGCGTTTCTTATTTTTTAGGCAAACATACGCGTCTTCCATTTAAATCATCTACTAGTGTTACTTTTGCACCTTTTGATATTATACATGCCGATTTATGGACATCACATGTTGCTAGTTCTCTCGGTCATAAATACTATCTTATCTTACTAGATGATTTTTCTCACTTTGTTTGGTTGTATCCTCTCAAATTTAAATCGGAAGTGTTTGCCAAATTTCTTGAGTTTCGAACATTTATTCAAACACAGCTTGAAAAAGGTATAAAATCTTTTCAGTGCGATAATGGTCGTGAATTCAATAACTCTATGTTTCACCGGTTTTGTACCAATAATGACTTGATATTTCGCTTCTCCTGCCTCCACACCTCCCCACAAAACGGTAAAGCTGAGAGAATCATCCGCACCATTAATAATATGATTCGCACTCTATTGATTCATGCCTCCCTACCTCCGTCCTTCTGGGTCTATGCTGCTAAAATGTCAGAATACGTCGTCAATATTCTCCCAACTAGCACCATTCACAATATGACCCCTACCAAAATCCTCTATCATAGAGTCCCCTCTTATGATCATCTCCAGATATTCGGTTGTCTATGCTATCATAACCTTGCCTCTACTGCCCCTCACAAACTAGCCCCCCAGCCCACTCCATGTGTCTACCTAGGCTTCCCGCCGAACCATAGGGGCTATCTATGCTATGACTTGTCCACTCGTCAGATCCACATCTCTCGTCACGTCACATTCGACGAGACCATATTCTCGTTTTCGAATCTTAAACAGTTCCAAAAACCGGATTTCTCTTTTCTTGACGAGCCTGCCATCTCTCCCATCATCCTCAGTCAAGTAGAGCATAGCACTGCCGCAGACTCAGCATCATCGCAAACTCCTGCGAACAGGTTCTTACTTCACGCCGCAGCGGGCGCGGCACTGCGCTTGAGAGGTGCGCCGGTCCTTGGCGCCACGACCCTTGATCACGGTGCCACGACACCACCAACGGCTCCTTCCAGTACCACGGTCCTTGATCACAGCACCGCGATGCCTCCTACGACGTCAGTCCCTCCTTCTCCATATCTAACAAATCCCTCCGCATTGGAGCCTCCCACTATCCCCACTCACCAAATGGAATCTCGTGCAAAATATGGAATCTTCAAACCCAAAGTCTAATTTAACTTGTCTGCCCAAACCATTTCACCAATTCCCAAGAACCCTATATTGGCCAAATAAGACCTTAATTGGAATGCGGCTATGTCTGAGGAATTCAATGCTTTAACTAAACAACACACATGAGATCTAATACATAGACCTGAGGGGGTGAATGTGATTCGTTGTCTGTGGCTATTTCGTCACAAATTCAGAGATAGTGGGGATCTTGAGAGGTATAAGACACGACTTATGGCTAATGGAACAAATCAGCAGGAGTGCATTGATTGTGGTGAGACCTTCAGCCCAGTTGTCAAACCGATTACTATCCGCACAGTTTTGAGCATTGCTATGGGCAAACACTGACTGATCCATCAACTTGATATGAAAAATACATTCTTACATGAGGATCTGAGAGAGATAGTCTACATGCATCAGCCGCCAGAGTTCACCCATCCAGCAGTTCCTTACTATGTGTGTCGTCTCCGTAAGTCATTATATGGCCTGAAACAGGCCCCCTGTGCGTGGTATGATCTCTTTGCCAGATATATCTTGCAGATTGGGTTTGTATGCAGCAAGAGTGATACATCACTCTTCATTTTTCATCGAGGTAGTAACACTGCTTACTTATTACTTTACGTGGATGATATCGTTCTTACTGCCTCCTCCGACGGATTGAAAAATGAGATTATTGCCTTGCTTAAGTCCGAATTTACAATGACTGATTTGGGGAAGCTGAGTTACTTTTTGGGGATATCAGTGACCAGGTCTTCCAACTACATATTCTTGTGTCAGCGTAAGTATGCATAGAAGGTTGTGTACAGGGCTAAGATGGCAAATTGCAAAGTTTCACGTACTCCAGTTGATTCGAAATCTAAGCTCAATGCTATGGATGGTTCTCCAGTCTCCGATCCTACTCTGTATAGGAGCCGGTGCACTTCAGTATTTCACATTCACAAGGCCAGACATTGCTTATCTTTGTTCGATCATGCGTGCCGAGAGTCTCATTTCATCGCTCTTGGCGTATCATTCGATACATTAAGGCGGCAACTTGATTATGGTTTGCACTAAACCCCTCTGCGCACCAAAGCAGGTTGCTCTCTTATCTGAGATCAGATTAGGCGGTGTCCGGACACGCGACGCTCACTCCGGCTTTGTGTATTTTAGGGGATAATCGATTTCTTGGTACGCGGCGACAGACTACCCTATCTCGATCGATCTGAAGTTCGAGTACATGGCGTTGCAAATGTAGTAGCGAGATTTGTTGGCTCATAAATTTCTTATTAGAACTTGATGTCATTTCGTCGAGACATCTATTGTGTATTGTGATAACATCTCTGCCATCTATCTTTCTCATAATCCGGTTCAACATCAGCGAACCAAGCATATTGAGATAGACCTACACTTCGTTCGTGAGAAAGTTGCGCTAGGCCATGTCAAAGTGTTACATGTTCCATCATCCTATCAGTATGCAAATATATTTACCAAAGGACTTCCCAGACAGTTATTTCTTGACTTCAGATCCAGTCTTAGTGTCCGACCTCCTCCCGCTCCGACTGAGGGGTGTGTAAACGTGTATATTATAGAAACAATTGTATCCCTACCCATAATTAGAATATTTTCATATATTGTGTAAATATAATTATGGTAAGACTATGATTCCTCTTTTGTATAGACTTAGGATTCCTATTGTATAAGGGATGAATATTGTACTCTATCTATACTTTGATATTAATGAGAAGACTCCCTAAGGAATCCACTTTCTTCTCTTGATAGTCTCTATAGCATTCTTTTGCAAGATGAAAAACATATGCAAGTCACTCCAAATTCTCATTTTGGTTCTGATGGAGCTTCCTTTAATGCAAACACCTCCTTCAAACCAACGTTTCCACCCCAAAGACAGTTTAATCAAAGAGCCCACTTTGACCATAACAAGCAAAGAATGAGTCATGATGTGGATAAGTACTCTATTGTATGTAAGTATTGTAAAAGGACTCGACACCCCATTGAGACATGTTATGGATACCCTCTAAATTTCAAGTTTACCAACAACACTCAATCTACTTCAACTTTCAAGTCCACAATTCTCATCCTAAAGGCAGAAAGTTTGGTACAGCTGCAACTGCTGAGACTAATTCTGGATCTACTGATTTGTCTACTCCACAGTCTTCCTCTTCAGATCAAGATGTTCAGATGATCCCTGGTTTGAACAGAGAACAACAATCTCAGCTCCTCATGCTCTTACATCAATGCAACTTTGCTAATTCCACCTCTAGTCAACTTCATGGGTTCTGCTAATTTTGCTGGTAATGCTTTTACTCTACTTGATCATAATTGTGTTGCTTATTCTGCTTGAAAGTTGACTAGTATAGGTAGGAGTATTTGGATAGTAGATTCATGAGCAACTATTATAAAAACTTTCTCATTGATATTACTCATTTATCTATTTCATACCTTGTTGCTTTACCCAATGGATACAAAGTGAAGATAACATCCACAGGTTCCTTCACCTTGTCTCCTACTTTTACCTTACACAAAGTACTTTACATTCCCACTTTCAAATACAATTTTATCTCCGTCTAAAAATTAATAATATAATTTAACAGTATAGTTATGTTTACTGCTTCTTCCTGCCTGATACATGACCTTTTCAGGAAGAAGCTTATGGTTCTTGGTAGACTACACCAAGGGCTTTATCAGTTTCATCATTCTCCCACTTCATCTTCAGCCATGCCTGCTATCAACATTGTTAATCAGATTGATCATATTGTGTCTAATTTTACTTTAAATAATGTTGCCCAATCATTGAATGATGTAAACTCCACTAGTTTGCCTGATAATGTAGACTACAATGTAACTATTCCCTTTGTTTCACCATCTAATTCTTCATTACAATACATAAAAATGATTAATTCTCATGATGTACTTTGGCATTAAAAATTAGGTCATATTTCTTTTGCTAAATTTAAGTGCATTCCTGCTATATCCTCTGAACTTTCCTCCAAACAATCATTTATATGTCACATTTGTCCCTTATCTAGGAAAGATATAATCCCTTTTCCAGAAAGTTCATCCCATTCTTCTTCCTTGTTTCAGCTTATTCACATTGACACCTAGAGTCCCTATCATACTCAAACATATTTTGGTGCCAAGTATTTTTTTACTATAGTTGATGATTATAGCAGAGCTACTTAGACCCATATTCTTCATTCCAAAAGTAAAGTTTTCCCTTACTTAAAGCCTTCATTACAATGGTTGGAACTCATTTTAATTTGCCTATTCCTTAGAAACATCCAGATCCTTATTATTTCATTCTAAAAACTTCCCAGAACTTTTTGGGGGGATTGTGTGTTAACTGCCACTTACTTGATAAATAGATTTCCAACCTCTGTTCTTGGCAATAAAACCCCCTTTGAGTTACTATATGGGTATGTTCCCACCTACACACTTGAAGCCTTTTGATTGTTTGTGTTATGCATCAGTTCCTATGGTTCACATGGATAAATTTTAGCCAAAGGTTGTTCCCTGTGTTTTTGTTGGTTATCCTTTTGGTAAAGAAGGATACAAATTGTACAACTTGCTCACTAAATCAATTCTTGTGTCTAGGGATATCATCTTCCATGAGTCTATTTTTCCTTATCATTTGCCTTCTTCTTCTTCTTCTTCTTCTTCTTCTTCTTCATCTCTTCCTTCTTCTTTTCCTATTTTTGGTTCTATCCCTCCTCATTCTCCTGACACTTCCACATACATTGTTTATCCTTCTACTCATTCTTCTCCACCTTATAATCCTGATTATTTCCATTGTCCTCCTTCCTCGGCTCCCTCTCCCCTATTCTCCTTCTCCACCTCATATGCCTCAGCCTGCTACATCCTCTTCCTCTACTTCCTTTGATCCCAGAAGAGAACCCAACAACATTAAAATTCATACCATCTTAACGAATATATGGTCAAGCTTCATCCTTCCCTTTCATGCTCCTCTACTATTGATATTTCTCATGTTCTGCTCACTGCAACAGTTGAGCCTCACTCTTATACTCAGGCTGCTGCTAGCCTTGCTTGACAAAAGGATATGAGAAAGGAGTTTGAGGTCTTAGAGGCTAATAATACATGAATTATTGTTCCTTTACCTATTGGAAATAAATCTATAGGGTGTATGATAAGATCACACATAGGGTTGATGGGTCAGTGGAAAGATACAAAGCTAGATTAGTTATTAGGACTGATATCCAAGTTGAAGGTATTGATTTTTTTGAAACTTTTTTCTCTGTTGTAAAAATGTATACAATTAAATGTTGAATTGTGTTTGCTGTTAAGAAACAGTAGTCTCTTTTTCAATTAGATGTCAATAATGCCTTCCTCTATGGTATTTAGATGATGATGTGTATATGAAGTTGCCACGGGGCATGTCTTTTGCTTCCTCTTCTTCTACTACTCCATTGGTCTGTAAGTTACAAAAATCCATGTATGGTCTTAGACAAGCCTCTAGACAATGGTATGCCAAGCTTATCAAGATCTTTGCTCTAGAGATTACACTCATTCCTTAAATGACTACTCTCTTTTCTTAAAAAAATCCACTACTTCCAATATTTTCCTTGATGTCTATGTTGATGATATCATCCTCACTAGGGATGATTTGGATGAAATCTCTTTTTAAAGAATTATTTGGATGACTAGTTCAAGATAAAAGATCTGGGGTTGTTGCACTACTTTTTGGGAATTGAGGTTTTCTACCATCCTTCTGGTGTGTTATTGCACCAGAGTTTCATTATTTTGATGTTACTCTTATAGCCTCCCCTTTGGCTTTGACTGTTAAGCTTCATGCTTCGCCGGGTGAGTTACTTCCCAGGCTTGATTCCTATAAATGTCTCATTGGCAAATTCAATTTCCTTACCCATACTAGACCTGATCTTTGTTTTGTTTTCCGACACCTTAGCCAGTTTCTTCAAATACCTGGAGTTCCTTAAATGGATGTTGCATTACATGTCTTGACTCTTGAGATACTTGAAGGGTACTCTTGACGTTGGTATTTACTTGAATAGTTCTACAAATTTTCTCTGGTTGGTTGTTGTGACAGTTACTGGGCTGCTTGCCCAGATTTTAAGCAATCTGTTACTAGTTTTGGTATTTTTTTGGGTAATAGTCTCATAAGTTGGAAATTTAAAAAGCTAACATGTTGTGGCTTGTCATTTATAGAGTCATGATTAAAGTTGTGGCTGAATCATCCAAAAAGGCATTGTTTAGAAATTCAAATCACGATTTCAAAAATTTTAAATGTAAAAGTTGATCCATAAGTTTATATTTTGTAAAAATAGATTCATAAGTTGATAGATATATTTATCAATCATGTTTACCAACCATTTATATCAAATATCAAAAGATCTACAAGTGGGTAGTATATTTATAATAAATTTACTCTTACCAACCTTATGAGATGATTATATTAAAGAGTAGTTATACTACAACTAATGTTCAAATTTACATTTTATTGAACTAAAGTTTGATCAATTAATATTGTATTTTTTAGAAAGGTCTTCTAGTAGCGTATTAATTTTGTTATGAACTATGACTAGTCCATTTCGTAAAATTGTATAAGAATTGAGAAAGTTGTGATGAATTTTCACAACTTGTAAAATTTTTATGTCTATAAAATAAATACAACTTAAAGAAATTTAAATTGCAAATCCAAGAAAAAGTTTAACTTCAAAACATTATGATTTCATCTGATTTTAAACCATGTTCTAACAGCTTATTATGTAGCGAAAGACAACTAGAGAAGTGAAAGCTAGGAAATTAAATGAATCAATTTCGACTTTCATTTCATGCCATGGGTGATATAATTGAGAGTGATGTGACAATAAATTACATGTCAGGTAACAAGTGGCATGAAAAGAGTTGATAGCAAATATAAAAAGTTCTGAAAAGGGTGACTAGTCAAGCTGATTACCGAAATAATATCAAAGCATGACTTAGCTAATTACTTAACGTGTTACATTTTATGTTGCACTATCTTTTTTTAATGTGCTATACATTTTTTTAGTTAAATTTCATGTTAAGAGTCTCACATCGAAAATAAAATGAGAATATGAACTTTTTATATGGAATGAACAATTCTCACTCTATAAGTTAACTTTTGGGTTGAGTTAGACTCAAGATCAATTCTTTACATGGTATCAGAGTCAGACTCATTTCAATTATTTATTCGTCGATGTTGGGCCCCAAATTATATTGTCCATGCTCCAGTTAACGAGGTCTGGACGTGAGGGGAGTGTTAAGAGTCCCACATCGGAAATAGAATGAAAACATGAACTCCTTATATGTACTTTGACAATCCTCATATAAATTATCTTTTGGGGTTGAGTTAGACTCAAGATCTATTCTTTACATTTTATTTAACTTAAATTATTTTATTTTACCTTCAATTGCATGTTTCTATATGCATAATTTCATGATATATTTATGGTTTATAATTTTTTAAAATTTAAAATCTAATGAAACACCTTCACATATGCCACATTTTATATTCAAAAGCAAAAAAGAACATTAAGCTGAAAAGGAGACAGCAATTAATTGAATTTTCCATGAAATTAACCATCAGACATCGTATTGAGAGATTTAGGGTGCGTTAGGTATGGAGAAAAATTATTGTTTGAATTTGTTTTTCAATTTTCTTTTGTTTGGTTAGCCAAAAATTTTGAAAAATATTTTCTTAAGAAAACAAGTTTCTAAAAAATGAGGAAAATAACAAGTTTCACAAATGACATTTGAAATTGATCGTGTCCTCCCCCTACAACACACCTCATCTTCAACTCCACCCATGTAGCCCTTATCCCGACCACCCCACACCCCTACCCCAGTCCCACCACCCATAAGCCTATACATAAAAAAAAATGATCAAACGACTGCTTATTTTACTCAAGTCATAGATTAGAGATGTTGAGTTGCTACTGTACCAAATTAAGAATTCAAGTACACTGGAAAATAGGCAGATTTACAGACCCTAGCATAAAGCAAAACCATTCACCCTAGACACAAATTTATCTTGTGCTTTGCTGTATGAAACCCTAAATCCTAAACCCTAACTTCAATCTAAGAGAGGAGCTACCCAGGGCAGAATTTATAGGTTGAAAATAGGGCACGTGAACTCATGGTTTATCTGTAAAATTAAATATTTTGTATA
Organism: Przewalskia tangutica; assembly: GCA_029844215.1. Lineage (NCBI taxonomy): Eukaryota > Viridiplantae > Streptophyta > Magnoliopsida > Solanales > Solanaceae > Przewalskia > Przewalskia tangutica. Next base: position 132,004,436 of record CM056718.1, on the reverse strand, counting down.
TATTTTTTAAAATTATAATGTTAACTATTAGCACTCATGCCACAAAAGGGCTAAATGATGCACTTAGTTAAATGTTGACCTATTTACCTAGAGGATTAAGGATCAATTTTCACTACATTGCCTTCCTTTTTTTTTTTACTAGTGTAACATCGAATTTGCATGTTTGATCCGAAACTCCAAACTTTAAGCCATGAGCTGTTTGCCTCTTGAGAGTTGTGGCTCTCACAAAAATCCATAGGGTAGAGAATACTCTGAGCCATCCCTGTCATGAATGATCATGATGTGGTGGAAAATAGAGACATTATTGGGTCCTATTGTTGAAGACATGAATAATTGGTTCACTGAATATAACCGCAGGAGAGAAAGATACTACACCTGAAGGGCCAGTACAAGACACAAGCGCATTCAGAATTTGGATTCAGCCTTTAGGTTTTTACTGAGGCAGAGTTAAAACCCAACATGCAAATTTGGTAAACTTAGTAATTTTAGTTCAAACTCTGTATTTATATAAAGTTTGTTACATAATATCTATAAAAGTTATTGCTATCTTAAAATTTATATATATGACCCATAAAATTCAAATTCTGACTCCGCTTCTGAATTATTAACATTCAACTCGTTGTACATATGAAATTACGGATTCAAAAGTTAGTATTTTTCCATCTTAGTAGTTTCCACAGTTAAATTTATTTTTTTGTGCATAAAATATCGGGTTCGATTGAACCAATAAGGCTAGTACAAAATGTGCCTCAAGCAGCTAAAAAAATTCAATATACAAGAAGTACTTATAATCTTATATGTAATAGTTTTGGATAAATAAAGTTCGAATGCACCCTTGCGCTCCTAACTCCTCGGCTGGCCTCTAAGTCTTTGTCCACCAACTCAATAGCTGAATTAGTCTATACATATTCAGTTGGTAGAATCTATTGACTCTAGGTTGTTGGACTATATTTACACATGTGTAAAAGACATTGACACTTAGATAATGAGCAACACCCAATTTGACTATTAACTCAATAGACTCTGTATTTACCACCTAATTTAGACCAAACACAATGAGTTTGACAGAACCACTGTGTCTATAGACTCGTAATTGCACCTAACATGGATTGAAATGGCCGATAAAACTTGGCTTAATATATAGATAGCCTATAGTAGATTTGATTAAAGCACTCTAATTACTATTTGTTCAATTTGATTATCTAAACACATAATAAAGTGTTCATATTAAACATTTTCAGTTCAAATTTCAGGAAAACTTTTCAAATTATTCTCAAACGTCTATTAGGTAATTAAGTTAACCACATAAAATATGTTATCTCCTTTTAATTATACATGTCAGTCTCAACTAGACCAAGCCTGAGGTTTACAGCTTATTAAGTCACATCTGTATAATTAAAGGAGTGACATATTTTAAATAATTTATTTAATTACGTAATAAGCATTTGAGAACACGTGTAAAAAAAGTTCTAAAATTTAAACCGAAAACGTCTAATTTTTTATCACATAAACCCAAAAGCAGCAGTTCCCACAGTTAATTTTTTTTTATCAGCAGACAAAAAATCAGACGGAACAAATGTCCATGAGAAAATCAATTTTGTTTTGAATCTTTTGAACTTTGAAGTACCCTTTTATCTTCCACTTGGAAGACAAAGAAACATGGAACTCAAACTTCTGCGTGCTATTGAGTGACATGTGTGTATCATCAAGCCCTATGATGAAGGAGGAAATATAAACACAGTAATATATAAACAAATTTTTAAATTTGACATAAGCTGACAAATACGCCCTATAATTTAACTTGTATACAGATAGACATCTTAACTTGTATAAAATTGAACATGTAAACACATAATCAATTTGTAAATTGAAGCGTTCAACTGATAAAATAAAGACAAGTTGAGGTGCTACTTGTGTACATCTAAAGTTAGAGGACATACTTGCTAGCTAAGACTAATTTTGAGGGTTGTTTATGTATTATGCCAAAAATAAAAGCTTAATACATCAATAACCCCTTAAGTTTTTCAATAAATTTCATTTAAACACTCAATCATGACTTTTTTCAATTCATGAGAACTTGAACACATGATAAAATGTTATTATTTGACACTTTCAATTCAAATTTGATTTTTTTCCTCAAGTGTTATGTAGATACGTTAATCATTTAAAATATGTCACTTGCTTTAATTATTCGCATTAGCCTCAATGAGCCGTAAAACCTATGGTATGTTCCAATTGAAACTGATGAAGCATATAAATTTTAACTTTACTATCTAATAGACGTTTGTGAACACGCGGGAAAAAAATTCATAATTTAAATACAAATATCTAATATGAATATTTTATCTTTTTTAGTGACAAAATTTTATTTAAGAGGGCTTTCTCCTTGTATATGTATAGAGAGAGAAAGAGACTAGTTTTAGACAACTTGTGATCGAGACTAGAGATACCATTAGCCTAGAGAATAATCACAGATCTGTGCTGTTGTCATTCGTCAGCAATTGCAGGGCCATTTCCATCAGTACAAGTATCTGAATAAAACAAAAATATGTGTATTTCAAATATACCTGAAACAAACAACCATATATGTCACATACATAATGTCATAGATTGCATTAACAAAATACCACAAATTAAAACAAGAGTTGCATTTGAATCCCATATAACATAACAAACGAGCCCTAGAGTTGTATCTGTATCTCATGTCATAAAATGGATGCAACCCCTCCACTCTTAATTAAATTTTTTTTGAGTTAAAAAGCCTGAAAGAAACTCCTTATAGGAAAATATTTCCCCTTAATAACCCCAATATATTGTGTGAATCCAACTTAGGACGTGTTTGGCCATGAACACGGGTGGACCAACCCTTGCCTGAGGGGTGTCAAGCAATATCCGTTCGCCGAAAAATTATATTGTATAGATAGGTAAAATCTTGGTTATGTAGAGATATACACATTATTGACATCCCCTAACACAGGTTGTGGGTTCAGTGAGTAATTAAGGGTTGTGATATAATTATAATTTTTGACACCCCTTAATAAAATTCTGGCTTCACGACTGGCCATAAAAATTATTCACTTTATTTTGAATTAATTTTTCACTATTTCAAATCCAACTTGAAGCTGTATATCATATTTGAAAAACAACTTATAACCTATTTTTCAGCTCAATCTTCATAATTCAAATAAAGTGCTCTCTTTTTTCTTTTGCAAAAAGCACAACCAAACACAACTTCATTCAACTCCAACTTTATACATTTTAAATAAAATAAAACATATTTCCTCTAATCATTATGTGATACTTTTAGCTTCCGAAATTCAAACAACGTGAATTTTGATCAACATTTTAAGATGCATTTTTTCCACCAAATTGATATGATAAAAGTTGCAAGTCATAGTACTTTTTATTTATTTTTTAAATATATACATTTTAATCTTAAAATATTGAGTTAATCTAATCTAATTTAGCTTTTAAAATTTAATCAAATTGACTCTGAAAAAGCAAAATATACCACATAAATTGAAATAAAGGAAGTATTTGAAATCTATATCCCAACACCTACTTAATTAGTTGGACTAATAATTTCACATATATGGTGAGTTAATGACATGACAAAAAAATAAATTAAGATACAGTATAAAATAACTTGAGACTTACAATAAGTTCCAGATGCTCACCTGTCAAAAAGAATTGTGCACTCAAAAGCTTAACAAGATAAAAATGGAGGAAATCATCATCTTACTGAACGGATATAAAACCTACTTCCAAGTATAACTAGGGTTGGTCAGTTAGACGTTTATTGCTGATGCAGCATCATCAAGATTCCCAATTTCAAAAAGCATTTCATGATTTCAACATCCAACAGCGAATCCAAGATTTATTATCAAATCCGCCACTGTCATTGTCTCACCACCTTGCCTTTGCATGTGAATCTTGATGATGCTACAGCTGCAAACAGCGACTGTATCACTTGATCTACGGTCTGCCAAAAGTTAGCTCAAAGAAAGGAGAAAGTATCATAAACCCTACAATACAAGAATTCATCAAAATCAATACATCTTGGTATCAATGGCCATCACTTGTAAATATGACAACACAATTATCAAACGGGAATATGTTCGACTTATCAATTTATCCAGTAAATTACTAGGGTTACATATACAGTTCACCAAGAAAAGACAAATTCCAATATTACTTTTAATTTACGGGTCATATTTGTTCACTATTTCAGATGGATCAGCTGATTTAATCCAACCTGAAATAATTAAAACGAACCACAAAAACAAGATCTTCCAAATCTTGAGATGGAAAGTCGTATATATTCTCTTCTATTTGACTACTATACTATAATAACTAAAAATAAATAAAACTTCTCCTTGTAAAAGATTAATAGGAGTCGCATTCATTTCAATAGATCAAGAAATAGGAAATCATGTGTAAGAAAAAAAAAACAAAAGAAGGATCTAACAAGCCTGCATATATAGATCTAAGCCAACAGTAAAAAATCAATTTGTGTTTAAAATAATTCCGAGGAGAGAAGAGAGATAGAGAGGAGGAGAGAATGATATCATAGATATATTAACAGTGGAAAAGGGTATATATAATGTTGAGAGTCCACTACCTCTCTGTATGACGTAGTTTTACTTGTCATACTAACAAAACCCTAATTTTCTTTGGAGCAAATTTATGGCAAGGGGTTGTTTGGTTCGTATACAAATTGTAAAAGGACTATAGTGCAGAGAATGTTTATGCCATAAATACTACGTAGATTGAGATTGTTATGCGGTGAATAAATAATAATTGGGGGATTGTTAATGTTAAATATAAAGTATATTGTGTGTATATTAAGTGTCACGAATAACAAATCTGTCCAGCCCAAACAGTGAGCCCAAACCGTGACTGCCAACAGTGAGCCCAAACCGTGTCATTGTATATATGAAATGTATATTGTTAGTATAATTAGAATTGTATTATTACATAATTGTATAGTAAGTCCAAATAGAATAGAGATTCAGATGTAGAATATAATTTTTTTTCCTATTGTAACTTGTATATATATGTATTTCATCAATAAAAATAATCAAGGGGATTAATATTAACTTTTCTATGTATTGTGAATAAAAATATTATTATTCTGCATATCATATATATATAGATTCTTCATATAACTTATGCATAAATTTTGGCTATACAACAACAACAATAACATGCTCAGTGAAATTCCATAACGTGGGTCTGAGGAGGATAAAATGTACGCAGACCTTACATCTACCTTGGAAGGTAGAAAGACTGTTTCTAAAAGACCCCGGCTCAAGAGAAAGCATAAAAAGAGTAGATAAGAACAAGAAATTCAAAGCAGTATGAAAATGAAATAACGAAAGCGACTAAGCCATGGTAAAGCAGTGTGAAAAAGGAGCAGTAGGTACCATAGATAAAATAAGATAATCGAAGTATAAGAAATAACAGATAGCAGAAGAAATCAAAGGATAAGAAACTATAGAGAAATACCGAGACTACTAATATGAAAGGATAAGCGAGACTACATATTAGTCTTCTACCATAATCTGAGTCCTCCATAACCTCATATCTAAGGTCATGTCCTCGCTAAGCTGGAACTGCGCCATGTCCTGCCTAATCACCTCTCCCAATACTTCTTCGGCTTACATCTACCTCTTCTGAAATCGTCCATAGCCAACATCTTACACCTCCACACTGGGCATCTGTGTCTCTCATCTTCACATGCCCAAATCACATCAACCTCGTTTCCCGCATGTTGTCCTCCACCAAAGTCACTCTCGCCTTGTCCCAAATAACTTTATTCCTAATTCTATCTCTCCTAGTGTGCCCACACATCTATCACAACATTCTCATCTCTGCAACTTTCATCTTTCGAATGTGAGACATTTTAACTGATCATCACTCCACCCCATACAACATAGTCGGTCTAACCACCATTTTGTAGAACTTTCTCTTAAGTTTTGGTGCACCTTCATATCATACAACACTCCGGAAGCGAGCCTCTATTTCATCCACCCTGCATCGATAATCCATTACGATGTGTCACATCATCGTCAATTTCCTCATTTCCTTGTATAATAGACCCAAGGTACTTAAAACTACTTTGGCAATATGAAATTTAATATATACTGTCAATCAAACACTTCATAAATTATATATGGAAATTAGTTTTGTTATATGGCCAATCAAATATTGTATTCTTATACAAAATTTAATGTTGGAATTATTTTTATTTACGCGACCAAACAAACAATCCCCGAATAGTTTAATGGTAGTAATGAAATGTTATTTTTATACATCAGGTTATATTTGACTCGCCACATGTAAATTTTTGTTGTAAACCTCATTCTTGTATAAAAAATTAAAGCATATAACTTGTTATAATTAATAATGATATACTAATTGGCAGCGGTAGTACTATAGTCATGCATAAAATCTTATTTGTGAACTATTTATGTGAGCGGAAACGACTTTGTCATGATCTTCTAGCAGCATACTGATCGGTGTATTTTATACACTTTTTGAGTCATTTTTAGTTAGTATTTTACTCATTTCATTTATGTTTAGTATAGTATTAGGGTCGTTTTCCTTTCTTTTGTGTCACAACGGTCAGAAATGGAGAAATGACGAAAAGGAGATGAAATGAACATAAATGAGATGGAATTGCACACTAAAAGGGCCAAGAAATGAAGTCTAAGAAGTTAGGAAATTATAGAGAGATCGCAAGTCGGACGAAAAAAGGACGGCGAAGCGAATCCGCGAAAAAACGCGGCGCTGGCGCAAGCGGCGTGATGTCTTTGAAATCAGTACCGAGTTCTTGATTTTCAGCGTCGCGCCACTGCGCATGGCGCCGACGCTGGGATTTATGAAGTTACGGGTAATTTGACATGTTTTCAGAATCCTAAAGGGATAACTTTTCCTACCTAAAGAGATAACCTTTCCTACCTAAAGGGATAACTTTTCCTACCTTAAAACCCTTACCTAAAAGGATTCTAATAACTTTTCCTACCTACATAATCCTGAACCCTTCACCTAAAGGATTCTTGGTCTATAAATAGTCTCTACATCATTAGAAGAATTCATTCTCCATTCCACCATTCACCACTCTACATCCATCCATCCACCAACCCATCTTGTAAATATTCCACAACACAACCCTTGGATGCTAGAAGGCTTGGAGACCCGTTCTTGAGTATTTTCTTTTCTTTCTTTTTGCTTTATTTATTTCAGTTCATGCATGGAGATTGTATTAGTTCTTAGTGTGACAATGGCTAGGAGCTAATTACTTTATTAGGGATTTCCTTGTGATTCACTTGAAACTCTATTCATGAATTAATATATTAGTTGATTTCTTCTTCACTTATTTAAGATTTACCCAATAATTGCTTTGAATGCTTGGTAATTAATTGATCACTAATTATCATTATTTATATGATTTCTAATCAAACTTCGAAAGGAGGAGGTTGTGATTATGCTGTAAGTTGGGTAGACATAGGTCGGATTGGGGATGAAAATACCTCAATTACTTGTGTAGCGTTAATAGGGGTTTAAATACCTAATTTCACGCAAGGTGCGTGACGATTAACAAGGTTTTTGTTCTTAATCCTCCTATAGAGTCATCCTTATCACCGAAAGGTAGAAAGGAGCGCTACTGGGGTTGAGTGTTTATATAGCCTTAACGGGAGTATAAAACGGATTAGTAAACCTGCTATCTTAACGTAGAAGAAGAAGTCAATCTAATTGTATTAAGAATTGGATAGAGTGGATAGTTGATGATCTTGGAAGCCCTAATTATCCATCATAACTGATTTAATTCAAAGTATTTTTATAATTAGTTTATTTCCTGCATTATTAGTTAGAATTCCAATTCAATTACGTTAACCAAATAGATACCATAAGATAGATAATCGGTACTTGAAAACCAATCCTTGAGGACGATATTCGGTCTTACCTAGACTATATTACTTGACTCGACAACGTGCACTTGCGTTAAAGTGTGTGCATTAAATCGCGCATCACATACTTTAGTTTCTTCCATCCAATCATTGAAGTGATATATCACCTAATTGAACATATTTCCTCCTTTTATGTCATCGTATTTAATTGCATATGGTTAGGGATGCCAAAATTAGTTAGAAAACATGAACCGCTTAATTCATTTACTTATTAATTTAGTCCATTTTGATTTGTCAAAATTCAATCCATCTAAAAATTGGGTTGGTATATAACATAAATTAACTCACTAGGAACCTTATCAGAATATTTTTAACATATTTTGTTTTTGACATGTTATGTATAAACATAATAAAGAAAAAAATATTAGGTAATTAAATAAATTACAAGAAGACAAATAAAATAATTAAAACATAGAAGAGATGGACGTGTTTGGGTATGGCCTATTATTTATCTCATTTTAACCCAGCCCAAGTAGCCTTTAGACGGGTTAATAACTCACATATTTATTAAATCAACCCATTTTAACCAGTCCAAATTCAGTCTAACCCGCACATTTGACACCCCTAAATTTGGAGTTTAATTAACAAAGAAAAGCTTAAGAACTTATGATTTTATATACATGTCACGACCTTTGTACTGATAAATATACATACAATATACAATATATTGTATGTATATTACAATAGTCCGGTCCAAAGCAGCACAATACCGAAGGCCCACTGGCCCAATCACTGAAGACCGGCATCAACCCATTACCGTGTATAGTCCATTACCGTAAATAATGAATTATGGTATATTGTGTATATTAGTCTTGTGTAGTAATTAGTCTTGTAGTCTTACCATACTTGTATTATTAGTCTCCAAATAGAATAGGGTTTTAGATGTAGAATAGGAAAATGATTTTCCTATGTAACTTGTATATATATGTCTTTCATTAATAAGAATAATCAAGGGATTAATTCTTTCATGGTATCAAGAGTCTAGGTTATTTTCCTTGCATCCGCTTCTCACTTCTTTCTCAATTTTTTTTGAAAACCATGACAAAAAATCCCCCCAGTTTCTGCAAACCCGAGCCTCTCTCCCTAAAATATAGTCTTGTCCAAAAGTTCATTCTATTCACCATGACTGATAAAAACAATTTTCATCCTGCCCTCACAGTTTCTAATATCAAGAGCGTTCTTCCTATTGTTCTTGATCTAGAAAACGTCCAATATCGTGGGCGGAATTATTCAAGATTCATGCGATGATACATCAAGTCCTCCACCACATAATCCCATCGGCTACTCCTACGGCAGGTGATACAACGGCTACGGAGGCTGTGCCGACAAAAGCAGATGATCCAAAATTATGGGTCACGCTTGATGCAAAGATTCTTCAATGGATTTATGCCACAATATCCATGGACCTTTTATAGACGATTATGGAACCCAACTCCACAACTATGAAGGCTTGGAATCAATTGCATGATATCTTCCAAGATAACAGTCATTCTCGGATTGTTACCCTTGAACAGGAATTTTCTCAGGTTTCTATGGTGAATTTTTCTAACGTTTCATCTTACTGTAAACGACTCAAGGACTTGGCGGATCAACTTCGCAACGTGGGTTCTCCAGTTACTAATAGTCGTCTCGTTCTACAGATTGTTGCAGGCTTATCAGAGGCCTATAACAGTGTTGCTTCGATCATTCGTCAAAGTAACCCCCTTCTAGAATTCTATCAAGCCCGCTCCATGCTCACATTGGAAGAAGCGGGTTTGGCTAAAAAGCAGCTATAGGGGCGAGTCCCGTCGTCATGATTACTGAGCCCAATTTTCCGTCTTCCAGCTCCACCAACTCAAGCCAAAATCACAACAATGGCGGTGGTAAAAAGGGTCAAAATCGGAAAAATAATGGTAAAAATCGCGGCGGCAACCGGAATAGTGGCGGTGGAAGCGGCAGTCCTCGGCCCACTCAGCAGTGGCAGTTGTCCTGGGGCCCACATTGGGCCCCAATACAGTGACAGTGGGCCCCAGTTCCAGTGCAACAATACAGTGGGCCAAACAGTGGGCATGTTTACCCGAGAAACTGGGCCCAGTTTCGGCCCAGTTTATCGGGTCCAACAACGGGTTTTCGGCCCAGCAGTGATTTGGGGGCATCAGTGCAGCGGAACCCACACAAACCGACATTGAATTCGTTATGCACACGCTTGGAATGACTCAACCGGACCTAAATTGGTACATGGACACAGGCGCCACTACCCACATGACATTCTATCAAGGTTCTCTCTCGTCTTATTCTAATTTGAGCAGTAATCGTGGTCTAATTGTTGGTAATGGTAATTCGATTTCAATTAAGGGTTATGGTCATAAAACTTTGTCTCCTCCTTATCCACCTCTTGCCTTGAAAAATACCATTCATGCCCCAAAACTAATTAAAAATTTGGTGTATGTCCGTAAATTCACCACTGATAATTGGGTTTCTATTAATTTTGATTCTTTTGGGTTTTTTGTGAAGGATTTAAAGACGGGGAGTCCTCTCATGTGGTGTGACAGTAGGGGAGATCTTTATCCAATCACACAAAGTCTCAGTTTCTCGCGTTAAGCCATGCCATCCACTTTTGCAGATCTTTTTCCTTCATTGTGGTATGCTCGTCTAGGTCATCCGGGGTCGTCTATTTTATCTACTTTAGATAGAAATAAGTTTATTTCCTGTAAGGGTACGCGTAGTACTCCAAATTGTCAATCTTGTTCTCTAGGAAAAATTATTAAGTTGCCATTTGTAGCTTCAAATTCTCATACTTCAATGTCATTTGATATTATTCATAGAGATTTATGGACATCTTCTGTTCTCAGTTCTATGGGTCATCGTTATTATGTTTTATTCTTGGATGATTATTCTATTTTTTTTATGGACGTTTCCAATGGAGAAAAAATTCCAAGTTTTTTCCATCTTCGTAAAATTTAGAGCTTTCATTAGAACTCAATTCGAACGGGAAATAAAAAATATTCAATATGATAATGACAAAGAATATGACAATGAGAAGTTTCGAGAGTTTTGTGCTAACAATGGGATACATTTTTGTTTTTCTTGTCCTCATACGTTGTCACAAAATGAGAAAGCTGAACGTAAAATTCGTACCATAAATAACATTATCCGCACCTTATTAGTTCATTCTTCTGTCCCTCCGTTGTTTTGGCATCATGCTCTACAAATGGCTACATATCTGCTTAATATTCTTCCTTCTAAAGGTTTGACATATTCGTCCCCTCTTCATATTTTATATAATATGCCTCCTTCGTATTCACATCTTAGAGTCTTTAGGTGCTTGTTCTATCCACTTTTTTCGTCCACCACTATTAATAAACTTCAGGCCCGGTCTACCCCCTGTGTTTTTGGGATATCCGTCTAATCACCGTGGTTATAAATGCTTTGATCTATCATCTAATCAAATAATTATTAGCCTCATGTAATATTTGATGAGTCCCAATTTTCATTTAATAAGGTCAATAGTCCTGTGCCTAGTTCGTATAATTGTTTTGATGATGACATATCACTGTATTTAATTCACCATTTTTGGGATGGGTCCAGCAAGTGGGCCTTCCCTTCATCCCAGTTCTAGCCCAGTACCTACTGCCCGTTCCAGTTTTTTCTCTGGCTTAGCAGTGGCGGGTTCCAGCATTGGGCCAGCAGGCCCATTGTCTGCTGGCCAGTCCGTCATGTCCCTCGAAAATTCCCAAAATTCACCAATCCATGCCCGAGTCATGATCCGGTCACCCGAAGTCAACAAAGTATTTTTAAAGCAAAAAGATATTTTAATTTAAATTCTAGTGTTCTTACATCACCCTTACCTCGTAATCACGTGTCTGCCTTAAATGACCTAAATGGAAATATTGTCATGACTTATTAATATAATGCTCTTATTGATAATAAGATGTGGGAGTTGATACCCCGTCCATCTGGTATTAATATTATTTGGTCTATGTGGATTTTTTCTCATAAGGATAATTTTGACGGTTCTTTTGCAAGACATAAGGCTCGACTTGTAGGTGATGGTAAAACTCAGCAGGTTGGTGTACATTGTGCTGAGACATTTAGCCCGGTGGTAAAGCCGACTACCATTCGCACTGTGCTCAGCTTTGCTCTATCGAAATCATGGCCCATTCATCAGCTATATGTGAAGAATACATTCCTACATGATGATCTCAAGGTGACAGTCTATATGCATCAGACCTATGAGTTTAGAGATACTAGGTATCCTCATCATGTATGTTTGTTGAAGAAGTCCTTGTATGGTCTTAAACAGTCTCCACGAGCTTGGTATAAAAGGTTTGCTGACTATATTTCGACGATTGGATTCTCCCACAGCAGGTCTGATAATTCATTATTCATATATCGTCAGGGGTCTTCCATAGCTTATATACTACTATATGTGGATGATATTATCTTGACTGCCTCTTTTGATACTTTGCGAAAGTCCATCATGACAATGCTCTGTTCTGAGTTTGCCATGAAAGACTTAGGTCCATTGAGTTATTTTTTGGGGATTGCTGTCACTCGTCATGCAGGAGGACTGTTCGTATCACAGAGGAAATATGTAGTTGAGATCATTGAGAGGACTGAGATGTCATCCTGTAAGTCCACTTCTACTCCAGTTGATACTAAATCCAAACTGGATGCTGCAGCTGGCTCCCCCTATGAGAATCTGACCCACTATCGTAGTCTTGCAGGGTCCCTACAGTATCTTACGTTCACGCGACTTGATATTATGTATGCCGTACAACAGGTATGTTTGTTTATACATGATCTCAGGATTGAACATATCAATGCGCTCAAACGCATTATTAGTTACATTCAGGGAACATTTGATTATGGCTTGCATTTGTATCCTTCGTCGATGTCTACACTTGTCTCCTATACAGATGCTAATTGGGGTGGTTATCCAGATACCAGACGGTCTACGTCTGACTATTGTATGTTTTAGGTAATAACGTGGTCTTATGGTCTGCCAAGCGTCAATCCACGCTTTCACGTTCAAGTGCAGAGGCCGAGTATCGAGGGGTAGCCAATGTGGTTTCTGAGTCATGTTGGTTACATAATCTTATTTTAGAGCTTCATTATCCTATTCAGAAATCTACCTTGGTGTATTGTGATAATATAAGTGCCATCTACCTTTCTGGTAATCCAGTTCAGCACCAGCGCACTAAACATATAGAGATGAATATTCACTTTGTTCGAGAAAAGGTAGCTAGAGGGCAAGTACGCGTCTGCCATGTCCCTTCTAGATATAAAATTGCAGACATCTTTACAAAGGGTCTTCCCTCGGTCCTTTTAAAGATTTTAGAGACAGTCTCAGCGTACGAAGATCGCCCGCTATGATTGCGGGGATGTGTTAAATATACATACAATATACAATGTATATTGTATGTATATTACAATAGTCCGGTCCAAAGCAGCACACTACCGAAGACCCATTGGCACAATCACTGAAGACCGACAACAGCCCATTACCGTCTATAATCCATTACCGTAAATAGTGAATTATGGTATTGTGTATATTAGTCTTGTGTAGTAATTAGTCTTACCTTAATTGTATTATTAGTCTCCAAATAGAATAGAGGTTTAGATGTAGAATATAAAAAAGATTTTCCTATGTAACTTGTATATAGGGATGTCAATGGGGCGGGGCGGGGGCGGGGAAGGGTACCCCATACCCGTATCCGCCACCTAAAACCCACCCCCATCCCCGCCCCACCACCCATCACGGATAGTAATTCTTCCACCCGCCCGCTTTACCGGGCGGGTACCCACTTACCCGGCGGGTACCCACCTAAATAAGTTGAATGAAACTGCATAGCAGAATTTTGTTTTTTTAGTAGTGAATCTCAAACATCTATGAACCTAGGTAGCTAGTTTAAAGATACTATGTAGTATCTTGAAGATATAGAGAGTCTCTCATGATCAAAAGCTGGTCCAAAAAATGTTGATTTCATTTGCATGAACTGATCATGATAACACCCTGAAAAACACTTTTAGAATTACCTGTGAAATAGTATAACTATACGGGGAAGAAACACAAAAAAAAGGTTACGATTATTACTAAATCTTGATTGGAGGGAAGGAAAAGTCGGACCATGTGGAGATTAAAGGCGATAATACAAAGGGTAAATATACAAAAGTATAAGATGGCATGAGCAATCTTTGAAATCCCATCGGTGTACATATTCCGAACTCATGAGAATCTTGTTCTTGAAGGCAATCGGAATAGCGGCCCGGTGATAACAATATGAATAATCCCACCGCTATTATCGATGGCGCCTATCTCTGTTCCATTTTTATGCGACAACACGTCTTGCTATACTTTATATCTCTACTTGTTTGGTACTTTGTAAATAAGTGGTATAGAGGAGATTTTTGTAAGGCATATATAGTGAGTTTTACTTACTGGAGAAGGAGAAAAGATGCTAAACTTGAGAGTGAAATGCACGTATGGTATTAAAAAGGAAGAAAGCGGTGCAGGCGGTGCGATGCAGTGCGAGTAGCGTGGCGGGGCGAATGCGGTGCGGGTCTTATATGAAATCCACCTCCTCCCCACTACCCATGGCGGGTAGCACTTTTGATACCCATACCCGCCCCACCACCCACCAAACCATCCTCCATACCCGCCCCAACTGGAGCGGGTGCGGGGCGGTACCCGCATTTACCCGCCCCACTGACATCCCTACAGTTGTATATATATATATGTCTTTCATTAATAAGAATAATCAATGGATTAATTCTTTAATGTACGACTATGAGATGCCATTTGGTCAAAATGCAAAGATTAAAAGTAAATTATTTTTAAATATATAAAAAAATATTGTTCTCTTTGGGATTGAGTACAAAATAATGCAACACAAAACGGAACCACATGGATAGATTTTTTAGTCAATTAGAAAGAAAAAGTAACATTTCTTTTGTTACGTTTGGTTCAAGTGGAAAGTTTAATTGATAATGGGCAAGTTATATTTGTGGCACGGGAGGGATTATTGATAATATTATGTTAAGTCATGAACTAGTAAAGGGTTATAAAACAAAAAGAGACATCCCATAGGTGTATGCTTAAGATAGAGATTATGATTCTATGGAGTGATGTTTTGTTAAGCAAGTGCTAGTGTCCTTAAACTTTCTACTATCTTCACTAGTTGGATTTATTAATGTTGGGTTTAGTGTTATAACATTTTGCAGAACATATCATTTTTAGTACTAAGTTAAAAACAGAAATGTTGGAACAAATGTCATGACATTCGAACCAACATTCTGAATAACAATTTTGCCTTACTTCACGGAAACTGAAGATCTCGTGAGATTTTTTACCACGATAGTAAAAGTGACTTGACAAGGAGTTTTGGATCTGATAAAAACGTGGAAAGACCAAGTCCAAGTCTTTGCTAAACTTGGGGAATAAGTTCAAGAAGTTAGAGGATCTTGCTCCACAATCTTCTCCAACAAATCCGATCATCTGCCCATCTTTCTCTCAACCTCTACAATGATTCAATGAGAATTTCAAGGAATACCCTCTACTATAAATAGAGAGGCCGCATCAAAGAATTGATATCCAAAAAAACTTAGAAAAAAATATCAAGAGAGCTCTCCGATATATCCATCAGAAAACTGGATCACAAGTGTTGCCTGAGCGTGTCGACAACAGTCTGTCCAACATTATAGTTACTGTCTAGATTCTAGATTTGTTCTTTATTGAAGCAATTATATTGAGATGTTGTCTATGTTTATTTAGGTAGATTTTTCAGACAGAAGTCATCTGCGACTTCATCTTTTTAATTCCTTTTGTATTATCTTGTAACATTGTAAAATAAGGAATTTATTCAATTGTATATAAATATATACAATACTTTCGGTCACTAACCGTCATAGGTTATATTAGTATATAACGTATGTAAATATTAAACATTTGTGTTCTTTATATTTCCGCTGCATTTACTCTTAAGTTCTTTATGTTTTATCGAAGTGTTGCCACTTGTGTCAGACGACATTATCGCTGACATTTGCAAATTGCTTTAGTATTCGATTTTATTTTACTTCCATTTTGTCTCTTACTATTCCATAGTTATCCTCCGGGACCCAACAAGTGGTATCAGAGCCAACACTTGACATAATAAGTTCTTGATCCTGCTATTTAAAACTATGGATCCGGCTAATCCAAAAATTGGCAGGCTTCCTATTTTAGATGGTTCAAACTATGCCTATTGGAAGATTCGCCTACGCTTTCATATCAAATCAATTGATGTTAGGGCATGGAGATCTATTACCAACGTATATGTTGTTCCTATGTTACCACCGGGTGAAGAAAGTGACATACTTGTTAAACCTGAATCCGAATGGAATGCCGAAGAAACCAACAATGCAAACTTCAACGAAAAGGCTTTAAATGCCATTTTGGATGGGTTGATATTTACAATTTCAAACTCATACAAAATTAGTCCACAATCAAAGACGCATGTGATACTTTACAAACTCATTGTGAATGTAGCTCTAGTGTTCGTCGAACGAAGCTTCGTATGCTCATGAGTAAATATGAACGTTTAAGGATGGAAGAATCGGATGACATTAAAACCTTTTTTGAAAAGTTGATTGACATCTCAAATGAATGTCAAGTTCTTGGTGCTCCATTGACCAACACTCAACTTGTGGAAAAAGCACCTCGTTCTCTTCCTGAAAAGTTCAATATAAAAATATGTGCGATTGAAGAAGCCCATAATCTTGCTACAATGGACCTTCATACCTTAATGAGTATTCTCAAAACTTATGAGATGAATATGGAGAATCAAAGGACATTGTATAAAATCAAAGACATGACACTTCAAGTAAAATACTCTAAGAGTCAAATCGAAGAAGAGAATGAGAACCTTGAAGAAATTGGTGATGGTGCAAATGTTTCCCTCCTTACTGGAAAGTTCAATTCGATGGTAAGGAAGTTCAACACCTATAGATATAAGTTCAAATCCAAAGAGCACCAAAATCAAGGCTTCAATGAAAAGTCCACTAAATCCCTTCCTATAGTACAAAAAGGAAATCAACTAAAGAGAACCAACTCAGATCGTACCAAATTTGATCCCAAATAACTTAAAACTATGCAATGTCATACATGTTCAGGGTGAGGTCATTATGCTAATGAATGTGCAAATACCTTGAGAAATTTGGTAAAAGTATGTGGGTCTCTTTTAGTGACGATGAAGGAGAAGAGGAAATAGATCAAGAAATAGAGTCACAAGCAATGCTGGCCACTATATTTGAACAGTCCTATTAGGCGACAAAAATGTTATCGACAGTGTTGTCCCGAATGTCACCACATTTGCTTCAACATCAGCGACGACATCTGCAGTTCCAGAAACACCGAAAGGTATGATTTTAACTATCATGATGTTAATTGCTTTAGTAGTCTTGTTTCTAGTAGTGAGACTAACTTTGAAAATCAAGTTGATTCCAAGGACGAAATGATTAAGGAATTACAAAAACTTTGTAAAGACTTAATCCTAGAATCCAAGCAATTTGACTCAAAAGTAAAATCTTTAACTTTTGAGAATACAAATTTAAAAGGCACAATAACTCGTCTAGAAGTTGTACTTACCAAAAAAGACATTGATTTTGGTAAGATAAGTGCAAAGTTGGATCTAGCTGAAGTAACCTTCCGTAAGCTCAATACAGGTACTTCCAAACTGGATGAGATACTCAGTTTCAGTAAACCACCACACACAGGTATTGAGTACAAAAACTCTCTTAACGCTATATGCTCTAATTTGTTTGACAAAAATGAGAAAATGAGATTTGTAAAAGAAAAAGGATTAAATAATAGAGTCTCATATATGTCAAATGATATGAAGTTTGTGTGACATCACTGTCACAACCATGATCATTTAAAACCATACTGTTACAAACTTCGGAAATCTAAGAGTAAATGTTGCTTAAAAGGTTGTCTAACATTTCTGACAACATTTGAAGCAACATTTCTAAGCCGAATATTAAAAAATGTTCTAAGAGAGTTTGGATTCCCAAAATTAATGCAACTTGTAATGTCGCTATAACTGCTTTTAGAACTAACATTACAAGTTCCTGGTACTTTGATAGTGGGTGTTCACGCCACATGACAGGTACAAAGGAGTTTCTAAGGAACTACGAGTCATTCAGTGGAGGTCATGTAACTTATGGAGGTGGCAGTAAAAGTAAGATAATTGGGAAAGAAATCCCAAATGCTCCTGGTGTTCCTGCCATAAAGAATATCTTACATGTTGAAGGCTTAATGGCTAATTTAGTTAGCATAAGTCAACTATGTGACGACAATATTGAGGTAAAGTTTAATAAAAATGCTTGTGTAGTTACAAATGAAGCTAACGAATGTGTTATGTCAGGTACAAGGACAAGTGACAATTGCTATCTTGTTGGAGAACAAGAAATATGCAATAATGTTAGGACAAATGACACAACCTTGTGGCATCAAATGTTAGGGCATGTAAACTACCGAAACTTAGAAAGATTAATTTCTTATGAGGCGGTAAGAGGTTGTCACACCCCGATCCCCGGGCCCGTGACTGGTGCCCTACCTGGGCACCCTTCTACCTTAACAACACAAGTAAACTGCGGAAATTAAATAGCTCTTTTTTTTTTCTTTAACCGATGCGTGCGGCAAGCCAAACAAGTGCCATATAATATACATAAAAAGACACTACATCGCATACGAGTCCAATCCTACATATGAATCTGCACCTCTAAGAGTTTTATCGAAATATGACGGACAAGGCCCCGCCGTACCCATAATCGTAAAAGCCTGTACTGAAAGAACTTATACCAAAAAGATAACTCCCGAACAGAAGGAGCTATCAAAAAACTCTGAGCAGGGTCCTACACCTGCCGATCACCAAACAACGTACCTAAACCTGCGGCATGAACGCAGCCCCCCGAAGGAGGTCGATCTGAAGAATGTACCAAGTATGTGAGCGATGAAATCGTAATAAAATCATAGCGATCTAAATAACACAGGATACATGTATGATATCCAACCTACGATCACATAACACATGGCGGTCATATCAAGTCGTGGACGCAGCCCTCAAAGTCATTACTCAATATAACCGTGGGTCTCACGCCCGTAATATCAATCGTGCCCGTGGAATCCTTCCTCATCGCGATCCATGATGTAATAACACCAATAAGGATACATGAACACCAAGTCCCACTGTGTCCTCAATACCTCGTGGTCCCATGCCCTAATCCCACCTCGTAAAAGCATGACCATAGGGTAACACAAACTAATCCGGGACATATATGATAATCAAAATACAACACATTGTGCCTTACTAACAATGAGAGTAAGCGAGTATCCTTACAATATAAACTAGGAAGCTCATGATCAAGCGGGACCATCCGCGCAGATCATTTAGCAATCCTATTCTCGGGACTATTTCACCGCGTAGGTCGCGTGGACCGCGTGAGGTATTCTCGTGATAGGTGACCCGCGCGTGGGACTATTTCACCCGCATAAGCCCTTTCGGACCAGCATGAGGTATTCGCGATAGGACTATTTCACCCGCATAAGCCCTTACGGACTCGCGTGAGGTATTCTCGCATAGGTGGACGCCCGCGTGGGACTATTTCACCGCGTAAGCCCTACGGACTCGCGTGAGGTATTCCTCGCATCGTGGGTAGCAAATCCACGGAATTATGCAAATGCCACAAACCCGGAATGACCCCAAACGATATACCAATAGCACACATGGCTATTTCCAAAGACGTAGGCAATTCTCAATTAACAAGCCAAAGTACTTATCAAGGAACACTTAGACAAATTCTCAATTTATCGAGCCAAAGTACAAATCAAGGCATACATAGAATAATTCTGTCACGCCCCGAAATCCGGGCCCGTGACTGGTGCCTTACCCCGGGCACCCTAGTGATACAACATCAGAGAAAACCAGCGGAAAATAAAACACGAGTCATGAAACAAGAGATATAATAAATAAATAGGCCAACCAAGCGATTGCGCCCGGTATATACATAAAAACGACAGTTATCCTTTTTACAAACCACACTTGCGATTACTCTGCACTAAGATTTACAACAACTATGACGGACAGGGGCCGCCATACCACGAATGTACAAGAACCTACAACTCGTGGAAACATACAAAGATAAGCCTCAAAGGAACGGAGCTTTCAACACGAAATGAGATCCTAAGGCGGGGATCCACGGCCGATGTACCTACTGCGACATGAACGCAGCCCGAAGGAGGTCGAGACAACAGTACAGTATGTGGCTGTCACAACATCGTAAATGAAATCATAATAGCCTAAAAAGCCGGAGACATGTATGATAACCAAAATACAGATGCAACATAAAGCGATCAAGTCGGGGACTCACGCCTCAAAGTCACCACTCGAATATAACTATGGGTCTCACGCCCACAACATCCATCATGTTCGCATCATGGCGCGTGCCCCGGAATCGCATCGGTGTAGACATGTCGTGATGCAACCATAATAACAAGGCGTGGCGTGCCACGTACCTCGGAATCTGCGTCGGTGTAGGCATGCCCATGTAACCTCAATAACATATCTGGGTGGTCAACCCCGCGCGTGGCCACATGCCGGAATCTTGCGTCGGTGTAGACGCGTCCATGTTGCGGTAATAACCATATATCGGGTAATCAACGACGCGTAGCCGCGTGCCGGAATCTTGCGTCGGTGTAGACATGTCCATGTGACATCAACAACAAGAGCGAGAATCAAAATGGAAACATACCGGTGGAATTCTCCATCACCGCCAAAGACGTCCAGTAAGTTCTCAACAAGTCAACCTACTTATCGAGAGAGCGGTAACCGAAATACCACACTTGCACAACAAAGGCTATCATCACAAGCATAGGCAAGTTTCGACAACAAGCATAGGCAAGTTTCACAACAACAAGCATAGGCAAGTTTCACACAACTCAAAGTACTTTCATTTTATGCCAAGTCCGGGTTTTAACCCTAAAGTACTACGTACGTTAAATTCTTTAAAAGAGATCCATTACTTTTATCAAGTCACCCGATACCCGTAGTATTAGAATGACCAACCCACATTCCTTTTCAAAATCAAGTAACAACATTCTTTTCCTAAGTTCCAGTTTGCCTAGTTTCAATTACTCAAGCTTCTCATTTTCAAATGGTTTCATAGTTCATAAACTTAATCACTTGATTCCTTTTTAGAACAATTGAGTAATATATGTCTCACGTGAGAGTAGGTTATTCTTGTTTACAACATTCTTATTACAGCAGCCATGATCTAGAAAATGTAATATCATTTTGTCTCATCTTAGTTTCTATGCAGATGGAGGTTTCTACTGGTTTTAATACGATACATCATTATTCAATACATTTTCCTTTATTAACGCTGCAGTGGTCTGTCGATACACATTCTGATCTCCGAAATCAGTAAAACATTATCCCTTTAAATAAAACCAAGTACTCATTACTCACGAATGAGGTTTCACACAAACATCCACATTGAAACAAATAAGTTAAGTCTCTTATCTTATAAGATCAAGTCTCTTAACTTCTAACATCAGTAAACCATTTTCTTTACCTCTCTTTAAGACATTATACCTAACTCCCCATAAAGCTAGTATAACTCTTTTTAAAACCTTTAAAACCAAGTGTTACTCTCCCTTCAAAACGATTTATAAATCTTCTGAAATACATCAAGTTCTTTATTATAACAAGCCAGTTATAATTCACATCAGTTACCTTTTAAAACCACAAAATATTTTCTTACCTACATAAAGCTGTTATAACCAACTTCCCATAAAGCCGTTATAACACTTTATGTTTTAAAAACAATCAAACACAGTTAACACGTATGCGTCTACCGTACTACATAGTTCACACATATCATGCTAGAAGAGATAGGAAGAGGTTCACATACCTCGCGGCGATTATCGACAATAAGCAAAAAGCTCCAAGTACTACAACGCACTAGCCCTTTCCACTCCTCGAGTAGAATACGCTACTCTTAGTACTTTCACCTATAAAGGCCACAAACGTCTATTAAATCTTAAACACAAGTTCCCATCTTTCTACTGAGAAAATTCAAGGCACCTCACATGACAGCGTAAATCTCTCGCTTTATCGAGGTCGGCTACCAAGCCAACCGTGGGGTAAACACGCCTAACCTGACGCGTACAATTCTACTACACAAGTAATGTTACATAAGTCTAATGTAATACATTACTATGTAATTACTGATTCGATTCTTCTCTTTATTATCCTTCATGTGATTCTTGTTCAATTCTTTATTCTTCAGCTTAAGTCAAAAGACATTGCCACAATACTAAGTTCAGTTCTATATATAGTATACAACAACTATATATTCAACACTTATGTAATTTCCAATTACAATAGAAGGGCGATAGTGTTTACCTCGATAAGCCCAAAATTATCCAAGTATAAAGTCGATCTGAGCAACGCAGCTCGCCTTTCCGCTCTAAACAACCCTTAGAAGTTCTAACCAACTTATACTTACAACTTCAACAACGGGTGAAGATTTCCTTAGGGTTTCGTTTTTGTGGCTAAGGACAAAAGGTAGTATTTCCGTACTCATGCAAAGAGGTAACTTTTGGAATACTACAAGGTACTAAGGTATTTTGGGCATTATAACAATACTAGGAGAGTATTTCTATACCACAACAAGGGTATTATACGAAAACAACTAGGCTAGTGGGGTACCCCACGCAAGGCACCACAGGGGAGGGTGGCCTGCGGCAAAGCTCCACAAAGGGGAGGGCCTTTGGGCGAACACAAGCAAGAGGAGAGGGTTTTCAAGACTTGGAAGTTTTGGAATGGATGAAGTCTTCACACTTAGGGGGTATTTATAGCAAAACCAAAGGCCAACGAGGCGAGATCCTTCCAAGTGTATAGCAAGTGTAAGGAAAAGATTAAGCCAAGTGCACCCTAAACCCTACTCCACAAAACACTCCACAAAACAAGCCACAAAGCAAGGCACAAAAGAAGGAGCCAATCGGCCAAGGCCAACCAAACCTCTTGGACGCCCAAATCGTCCAAGACATCCCACTTGCTTCCAATGTGAGGGTGACACATGTCACCCTCCCGTTGGTCCAAAATGTTTCGTTACTCGGAAAAATCCGCAAAAAAATATAAATGACATAGCCGGAAATTCCCCTACGAAAGCTGTGAAAACGTTTCGTCGAAAAACGACTCTAACCGGGTGTTGTGCACAAAAAGAATTCGGCCAAGCCTAAAGAAGTTCGAAAATTTCTACGTACGTCCCCCACGTACATACTCTGGAAATACGGGGTATAACATTCTCCCCTCCTTAGAAACATTCGTCCCGAATGTTCCTTCTAAGTCTCAAAACAAACGTGCGCCAGTATAGTCTTCACTACTATACTTACGAGAATCAAACATGCCACACCTGGCCACAAAATAACAAATGCACAAAATACGAAATCCCAAGTCCACGAGGAATCACCTCTGTTATCACAAAAGTTCCCACGAGGTCTAAAATATACTCCCTCTGCATCTTCATTTCACAAAAGAAACGATCACACTCGTTCACTTCTCCCCTACCTCGTCGTACCCTGTTCGAACACTCGAACTCTTCCCAGTACACGCACCACACTTCAGTCAACGTTTCTGTTTCCAACCCTTGGAGTTACTACCTCCAACTTGGTCATCTTACTACCTCGATTTCCTCTAAGGCCATTCTCGGCCTTCACGAACTGATTCAGTCGAACATATCTATGAACTCATACGATGGTCATCTAAGCTTGGGCCTAGCACCTCGTGACCACGCCACTGGCGCGGGACCACCCGAGCTGACCGCCGCCGAACGGGGCGGGTTGGCCCGCAACATGGCCCCAACCCGACCATGTAGCGCCAACTCCGCTCGCGACACGGAACACGTCATGGAAGCTACCACTTCCATCTCACACTAACCAGATTTTTAAATCACACCATAGCACAAAGCTATCCGAGCGTAACACTTAACACATCATTAACATCAATACATACAAGTATCTACGAGTTAAGGATATACGAAACTAGGCGGTTCGAGGCGCTAAGCGAACTTCCACCGCGACCTCTGTGGCCCGCAATCGCTCTACAGTAGTCTGTGCTATCCTACCAGCGCTACCCCGCAGTGGGACGGTCTCGTCATATGGCCTGTTGGCGCAAGAATAACAAGCTCCTTGGTACTACGACACTCTCGAAATGCGGTCTACCATCGACCACACCGAGGTAGGGTGGCGCATCCCGCCAACACCCTACTCGCGAACATCCGAAACACAGGAGTCTGACCGCTTCCGAATATCCCAAGGTCCCGGCTGCGGAGGACCACTCTGCAATGGCGGAGGTACATAACTAGTCGATCTTTGGCGGTCCGCCTCGAAAGTCGCCAAAATATCCGCCGTCTTGGCCTTCCTGTGGCGGTCCGCTGCGTCGATCTGCGCTCGCCGCACCCAGTCGTGAGCACGAATGCGGGCAATGTCCATGCGGTGAAGAAACACCGAACAACTCTCGCTAGGTAATCATCGAGCCTCCGTAACATATCGGTGCACTCGATCCTCCATACTAGCTACTAATGCGGGAACATACCGCCGATGAGTCAAACTCCATTGTACTCGGTATGCGCGGATTACGCCTCAACATCAAAAATGTCGGCGAGCCCTCGCCGTTTGTGGAGGCAAGAAATGTGCCGAGAAGGCCCGAAAACTTCGTCAAAAACGGTGGAAGTGCATGCTCACCCGGAAAGCTCCCGAGTCAAACCAATCATTGCGGTATCACGCGGCCGATCTGAACAAATGTCACAGACTCGATCTCTGAAGCCTTGATCACCGCATGATCCTCTGCAGAATCGGATGAACTCCTGCGGATCATCCTCGTGCCTCGACCCATAAAACTCGGCGGGCTACAACTAAGGAAATCCGTAGCCTCAAATATGCGCCTCGGGTGAACTACAGTCTTCTTTGGGCCCAGGCTGCTGCGTCGGCCTATCTCATATCGCCACAACCACGCCAATAATCGGGCCATCTCGCTGACCCGTCTCCCGCTCGGCATGTGGGTGGAGGCTCAGTCTTGTAGTCTCGGCGACCGCTGCTGCGGCTCTAAACTCTCTTTGGTCGTGGCGGCGCCAAAACTTCGCCGTCGAAGCACTACTCAGTCTTGGCCGGTCTGCGCCTCGTACTCCTCGAATCCCACTAGCGGCTCCGCCGCTGCCTTGCCCCGGGCCCTGGTTGCCTTTCGCAGATGCATAACTGTTAAAAATGAAACACTTCAGAGGGGTCAAACTTATCACATAGATCTAATGCACGATCTCAGAATGAGAAGAATAGAAACAAATCCTAAATTTCTTATAGCCTCACGATTATAGATGTGGTGCCTGACACCGATAATCAAGACTACTGACACGATGCATAGACACTTTCCGAGGACTAATCGCTCGATACCACTTTGTCACGCCCGAAATCCGGGCGTGGATCGTGCCTACCGGGCACCCTAGTGATACAACATCAGAGAAAACCAGCGGAAAATAAAACACGAGTCATGAAACAAGAGATATAATAAATAAACAGGCCAACCAAGCGATTTGCCTTGGTATATACATAAAAACCCGACGCTTATCCTTTTACAAACCACGCTTACAATGGTACTCTGCACTCTAAGATTTACAACAACTATGACGGACAGGGCCGCCATACCACGAATGTACAAGAACCTACAACTCGAGGAAACATACAAAGATAAGCCTCGAAGGAACGGAGCTTTCAACACTGAAATGAGATCCTAAGAGCGGGGATCCACGGCCGATGTACCTCTACTGCGGCGTGAACGCAGCCGAAGGAGGTCGATCTGACAATTGCAGTATGTGGCGTCAAATCACGTAAATGAAATCATAATAGCCTAAAAGCGGGAGACATGTATGATAACCAAAATACGACGCAACATAAAAGCGATCAGTCGGGGACTCACGCCTCAAAGTCACCACTAAATATAACTATGGGTCTCACGCCCACAACATCCATCATGTTCGCATCATGGCGCGTGCCCGGAATCGCATCGGTGTAGACATGTCCATGATGCAACCATAATAACAAGGCGCGTGGCGCGTACCGGAATCTGCGTCGGTGTAGGCATGCCCATGTAACCTCAATAACAATATCTCGGGTGGTCAACCACGCGCGTGGCCACGTGCCGGAATCTGCGTCGGTGTGAACACGTCCATGTTGCGGTAATAACCATATATCGGGTAATCAACCCGGCGCGTGGCGCGTACCCTGAATCTTGCGACGGTGTAGACATGTCCATGTGACATCAACAACAAGCGAGAATCAAAATGGAAACATACGTGGAATTCTCCATCACCGCCAAGACGTCCAAGTAAGTTCTCGACAAGTCAACCTACTCTATCGAGACGCGGTAACCGTAAATACCACACTTGCACAACAAAGGCTATCATCACAAGCATAGGCAAGTTTCACAACAACAAGCATAGGCAAGTTTCACAACAACAAGCATAGGCAAGTTTCACACAACTCAAAGTACTTTCATTTTATGCCAAGTCCGGGTTTTAACCCTAAAGTACTACGTACGTTAAATTCTTTAAAAGAGATCCATTACTTTTATCAAGTCACCCGATACCCGTAGTATTAGAATGACCAACCCACATTCCTTTTCAAAATCAAGTAACAACATTCTTTTCCTAAGTTCCAGTTTGCCTAGTTTCAATTACTCAAGCTTCTCATTTTCAAATGGTTTCATAGTTCATAAACTTAATCACTTGATTCCTTTTTAGAACAATTGAGTAATATATGTCTCACGTGAGAGTAGGTTATTCTTGTTTACAACATTCTTATTACAAAGAACCATGATCTAGAAAATGTAATATCATTTTGTCTCATCTTAGTTTCTATGCGGATGGAGGTTTCTACGGTTTTTAATACGATACATCATTATTCAATACATTTTCCTTTATTAACTGCGGTGGTCCTGTCGATACACATTACGATCTCGAAATCAAGAAACATTATCCCTTTAAATAAAACAACGTACTCCTTACTCACGTAGGAGGTTTCACACCAACATCCACATTGAAACAAATAAGTTAAGTCTCTTATCTTATAAGATCAAGTCTCTTAACTTCTAACATCAGGAAACCATTTTCTTTACCTCTCTTTAAGACATTATACCTAACTCCCATAAAGCTAGTATAACTCTTTTTAAAACCTTTAAAACCAAGTGTTACTCCTTCAAAACGATTTATAAATCTTAAAATACATCAAGTTCTTTATTATAACAAGCGATTTATAATTCACATCGATTACCTTTTAAAACCACAAAATATTTTCTTACCTACATAAAGTCATATAACGACTTCCCATAAAGCCGTTATAACACTTTATGTTTTAAAAACAATCAAACACGGTTAACACGTACGCGTCTACCGTACTACATAGTTCACACATATCATGCTAGAAGAGATAGGAAGAGGTTCACATACCTCGCGACGATTATCGACAATAAGCAAAAGCTCCAAGTACTACAACCACTGGCCACTTTCCACTCCTCGAGTAGGATACGCTACTCTTAGTACTTTCACCTATAAAGGCCACAAACGTCTATTAAATCTTAAACACAAGTTCCCATCTTTCTACAAAAAAATTCGGCAGCACCTCCCCCCCCCCGCAACAGCGTAAATCTCCTCTTTTATCGAGGTCGGCTACCAAGCCAACCGTAAACACGTATAACCTTGGACGCGTACAATTCTACTACACAAGGTAATGTTACATAAGTCTCATGTCTGACACAGGTAATTACGATTCGGTTCTTCTCTTTATTATCCTACATGTGATTCTTGCTCAATTCTTTATTCTTCAGCTTAAGTCGAAAAGACATTGCCACAATACTAAGTTCAGTTCTATATATAGTATACAACAACTATATATTCAACACTTATGTAATTTCCAATTACAATAGAAGGACAGTAGTGTTTACCTCGATAAGCCCAAAATTATCCAAGTATAAAGTCGATCCTGAGCAACGCTTAGCTCCTGCTCCGAGCGCTCTAAACAACCCTTAGAAGTTCTAACCAACTTCTACTTACAACTTCAACAACGGGTGAAGATTTCCTTAGGGTTTCGTTTTTGTGGCTAAAGGACAAAGGTAGTATTTCCGTACTCTACATGCAAAGAGGTAACTTTTGGAATACTACAAGGTACAAGGCTAAGGTATTTTGGGCATTATAACAATACTAGGAGAGTATTTCTATACCACAACAAGGGGTATTATACGAAAACAACTAGGCTAGGGGTACCATAGCCAAGGCACCACAGGGGAGGGGCGGCCTCTCGGCCAAACCTCCACAACAGGGGGGGGAGGGCCTTTGGACGAACACAAGCAGAGGGAGAGGAGGGTTTCAAGACTTGGAAGTTTTGGAATGGATGAAGTCTTCACACTTGGGGTATTTATAGCAAAACCAAAGGCCAACGAGGGCCAAGATCCTTCCAAGTGTATAGCAAGTGTAAGGAAAAGATTAAGCCAAGTGCACCTAAACCCTACTCCACAAAACACTCCACAAAACAAGCCACAAGCAAGGCACAAAAGAAGAGCCAATCGGCCAAGGCCAACCAAACCTCTTGGGCGCCCAAATCGTCCAAGACATCCCACTGCTTCGATGTGAGGGTGACACATGTCACCCTCCCGTTGGTCCAAAATGTTTCGTTACTCGGAAAAATCCGCAAAAAAATATAAATGACATAGCCGGAAATTCCCCTACGAAAGCTGTGAAAACGTTTCGTCGAAAAACGACTCTAACCGGGTGTTGTGCACAAAAAGAATTCGGCCAAGCCTAAAGAAGTTCGAAAATTTCTACGTACGTCCCCCACGTACATACTCTGGAAATACGGGGTATAACAAATTCTCTTTTTACCGAGCCAAAATACTTATCAAGGCACACTTAGACAAATCCTCAATTTATCAAGCCAAAGTACTAATCAAGGCATACATAGAATAATTCTCTTTTTATCAAGTCAAAGTACTAATCAAGGCATACATAGAATAATTCTCTTTTTATCGAGCCAAAGTACTTATCAAGGCACACTTAGACAAATCCTCAATTTATCAAGCCAAAGTACTAATCAAGGCATACATAGAATAATTCTCTTTTTATCAAGTCAAAGTACTAATCAAGGCACACTTAGACAAATCCTCAATTTATCAAGCCAAAGTACTAATCAAGGCATACATAGAATAATTCTCTTCTTATCGAGCCAAAGTACTAATCAAGGCATACATAGAATAATTCTCTTTTTATCAAGTCAAAGTACTACGTACGTACATTCTTTTATAAAAGACTCCTTTCTATGTAAAGCCCCAAGATACTAACACCCGTAGTATCAAGGCGTGTCTATTTTTCAAGTAAGTTACTACACGTTTAGAAAACTCATTTCAAGGCTTGAAATCAAGTAACTTCAAATTTTCACAATCTAGGCAACTTATGCCGATTTAATCAAAATAGACAACTTTCTAGACTTTCCATAAAGCCGTTATAACCAACTTCCCATAAAGCCGTTATAACCCTTTATGGTTTTAGACATATCCATTCCTTTTATAACCAAGAGACTTATACTATTAAAACCAAGTATCACATACTTACAAATCAAGTTCTTAACTTTCAAAATACTTCAAGTCTCTTAATAGTTAGAAAACAAGTTTTCTTCTACTTTTTAAACCTCAAGTAACTTCACCCTTAACGAAAGTTACTTCTCTTAAATCATGTCATTTCTCCTCTTTTAAATCAAATAAGTAAATCACTCCTTTGACTCCCCTAAAGTCACTATAATGACATTTAGGTTTTAGAACTAAGGCACTAGCCAAAAGATTTGGAAACCACTTCCTTTTTAAGACTACATGTACTTTAAGTAAAAATACCTTCACTTTTAAGAATCCAAACTTCATCAAGAAAATGGATTCTACAACTTACAATCCAAACATCAAAGTACACTCAAGGAAGTACATAGAACAAATTCCATTTTAGGCAATCCAAATACAACCAAGGAATGGATCATTCAAGGAGTAGAACTTACTTTCTTTATTCTAAGGAATCATGCTAGAAGAGGAGATAGTTCACATACCTTTTGGCTAAATCCACAAGCTAAGCCGAATACAAATGCGTGAAGTGTCAACCTAAAATGGTCACAACAAGACTATCAACTTCTAGTCTCTATGTAGAATAATACTAAGTATTTAGTCTCTAATTCTACGGAAAATCGGGCAAAGACTTCCTTTGTTTCTACTCACTTTGCCACCTTTTTCAAGGCCGAATACAATAACCAACAAGCCACATTTAAGGCCCAACAACAACCAAACAAAGGGGATTACACGCCTTACACCACGTGTAAAATTCCGCCCCACAATTCATACAAAGTAGTTCCATAATTAAAGCCATTCTCGGCCAACTTACAACCAACAACACTAAGTATTTTCCAACCCTTTTCCAAATTCCAAGTTCTTAGGTCAACATGTTATTTAGTCATAGACAACATCAACAACTACAATTTCCTTCTTTATTCAACATGCGACGACTTAAACTAATAATCAACTTGAATTCCAATCTTAAAGCTAAACATGCTAGATTTCGGATTAGGGTTCCAATAGTCAAAATACTTATCAAACTTCATACTATATAACACATACTTGCTAAAATCCATAGCTACAACAATAATTAAGTCTTAACTACTAAAACGACAAAATTTATACCTTTCCAAGCCCTTAAAATTTCCAAGATCCAAAGTCGCGCCTTAGCAATTCTTAGCTCCTTTCCTTAAGTTCCAATCCGCTCCAAGCATTCCTTAGAGGCCTATGAAGAACCCTTCTTCAAGTTCCAACTTCAAAGTTGAAGAACTCCCTTAGTTTCCGCCTTGCGACTAACGTAAAAATCGTTTTTCCAAATCTTTCTATTGAGATAACCTTACAATACCCTTGGGGACATTGGGTTAAAGTCTTGTGGCTAATGGATCAAAACTACAAAAATTTGTCTTCCAAAAGAAGCCTTGGCCGAGAGCACTTTAGTGAAGAACAATGTTTTCTTGAAAATTTTTCTAAGTATAGAACTTGTCTTGCACTAGTGTAGGATATATACTACTTAGGAGGGCTTAGATAATACCATGTGAGGCTAGGATGAAGAGCAATTACTAATTAACCAGTGGCAAGTTGACTTGGTCAACTTTCTCAGCTCAAGACTTTGTTCATCTACAATGGTCAATGACCATTTTACCCTTGCACAATTTCGACCAAGGCCAAGTGTGGGGGTGCCACGTGTCGCCCTCTCATTCGTCCATAAAATTCCGTAACCCTCGTGGGCCCCACAAAAAATATAAAATTCCTCGGGTGGGCCCCACGTGACCAAATCCGTAATAATAAATTTCCATAATATTAATAAGTCCCATACTCTTGAAATAATGTATTTTGAGAATCCAATTCTCAACAACGAACATTTTTCCTTTCCGACGTTCGGAACATTTTCCGTCGGAAAAATAATTCTTCCGTTCGTACCAATTTCCAAGTCTTGATTCCTACGTACATTCTCTTTTACAAGTCCTGGACTTACGGGGTGTAACATTCTTCCCCCCTTAGAAACATTCGTCCCCGAATGTTCTTAGTCGGTTGTCAAGCTATACAAACTCCGGCACAATCTCTATACTATGCCTATCAATAAAAACTGCACAAGACCAACGATGCCATACACGACCACCACATAACATACGTAAACATATCAATGGACCTTCCGTCCGTGGTCCCTTCTCACAAAACTCGAAGGTTACAGTCTTTCCAAACACGGGATCCTTAGAGGTTCCTTTCTTTCCTTACTTGTCATACTTTCTTGTACTTTCAAACTCATCTAGTACACGTACAAATCTCAAATTCTGTTCCCCAATCCTTGGAGTTACTAACCAACTTGGCCATTATGCTACTTGAATTTCCGCTAAGGCTCTTCTTGGTCCTTACGACCTAGTTCCGGTGGAATGCATCCACGAACTCGTACAACGATTAACTAAACTTGGGTCTGACATCCTCAGGACCCTATCACATAACGGGACCATTTCTAACTGACATTACCCCATTCCATACTATCGGCTGACCCGAAATGAGTCCATAACCCGACTCACCGTCACACTTAACTCCTCATTCTTAGTCTGATATAAAACTCTCTCTTATCTCAAGGTACTTCTTACCCTATCCCCTATTCACTAGAGGTTCGTCACATAAGCCAAAGTATTTCTACTGTACAATCTTCCCTATTGGTCTTACACTGTCATAGGGCAATTACTACGTGTGAACTCTACACAACTATAGTCTTAGTTCACTTATCATTCTTGTCAACATTCTTACTTCTCACTTTACTAATCACAGTATCCCGACCTCTGGGGTACTATCACTTACAACTGCTAGCACCGCTATCTTGGTCAATAACATAACTGCGTCCCTCATGGCCCTATAGTCTTCTCTAACAGAAACTGGAGGCTCAGTCTTGGGGTCTCAAAACTGGCGCAAAAGAACTTCGCCATTGCGAACAACATCCGGTATAACCTGGGCATAAGCCCTATCAACTCTCCGAGTCTGACTAGTAGCTCCTGCTACTCCTTTGCCCTTCTGGGCGGTGTTGCCTCTGGAGGCATAAGCGTAACAACAATACGTCGGAGAGGAATTATCTTACTAACACGGCTCTATGGCACGATCTTAGAGTGAGAAGAATAGAAACCAACTCCTAAATGTCACGTAGCCTCCGCATGGGTGTGGCGCGCAACACTCCGATAATCAAGACTCTACTAGACACGGTGCAGTAGACATTCCGAGGGATCGCTCGATACCACTCTGTCACGCCGATCCGGGCGTGGTGGTGCCCTACCTGGGCACCCTTCTACCTTAACAACACAAGTAAACTGCGGAAATTAAATAGCTCTTTTTTTTTTTAACCGATCAGATGCGTGCGGCGGCCGACAAGGCTGCCATATAATATACATAATAAAAAGACACTACACTGTACATGAGTCCAATCCAACATATGAATACAGACCTCTAAGAGTTTATTGAAATATGACGGGACAAGGCCCCGCCGTACCCATAACCGTACAAAAGCCTGTACTGAAAGAACTTATACCAAAAAGATAACTCCGAGCGAAGGAGCTATCCAAAAACTCGAGCGGTCCTACTGCCGATCACCAAACAACGTACCTAAACTGCGGCATGAGCGGCCGAAGGAGGTCGGTCTGAAGAATGTACCAAGTATGTGAGCGATGAAATCGTAATAAAATCATAGCGATCTAAATAACACAGGATACATGTATGATATCCAACCTACGATCATAACACATAGCGGTCATATCAAGTCGGGGACGAGGCCTCAAAGTCATTACTCAATATAACCATGAGTCTCACGCCCGTAATATCAATCATGCGTGGAATCCTTCCTCCCGCTGGCATCCATGATGTAATAACACCAATAAGGATACATGAACACCAAGTCCCATGTGTCCTCGATACCTCGTGGTCCCATGCCGGAATCCCACCTCGTAAAAGCATGACCATAAGGTAACACAAACTAATCAGGGACATATATGATAATCAAAATACAACACATTGTGCCTTACTAACAATGAGAGTAAGCGAGAGTATCCTTCTGATATAAACTAGGAAGCTCATGATCAAGCGGGACCATCCGCGCGAGATCATTTAGCAATCCTATTCTCGGGACTATTTCACCCGTAGGTCGCGTGGACCCGCGTGAGGTATTCCTCGCATGGTGACCCGCGCGTGGGACTATTTCACCGCGTAAGCCCTTTCGGACCCGCATGAGGTATTCCTCGCATAGGACTATTTCACCGCATAAGCCCTTACGGACTCGCGAGGTATTCCTCGCGTAGGTGGACGCCCGCGTGGGACTATTTCACCGCATAAGCCCTACGGACTCGCGTGAGGTATTCGCCGCATCGTGGGTAGCAAATCCACGGAATTATGCAAATGCCACAAACGGGAATGACCGGCAGTGATATACCAATAGCACAACCTGGGCTATTTCCGACACATAGGCAATTCTCAATTAACAAGCCAAAGTACTTATCAAGGCACACTTAGACAAATTCTCAATTTATCGCGCCAAAGTACAAATCAAGGCATACATAGAATAATTCTCTTTTTATCGAGCCAAAGTACTTATCAAGGCACACTTAGACAAATCCTCAATTTATCAAGCCAAAGTACTAATCAAGGCATACATAGAATAATTCTCTTTTTATCAAGTCAAAGTACTAATCAAGGCATACATAGAATAATTCTCTTTTTATCGAGCCAAAGTACTTATCAAGGCACACTTAGACAAATCCTCAATTTATCAAGCCAAAGTACTAATCAAGGCATACATAGAATAATTCTCTTTTTATCAAGTCAAAGTACTAATCAAGGCACACTTAGACAAATCCTCAATTTTTCAAGCCAAAGTACTAATCAAGGCATACATAGAATAATTCTCTTCTTATCGAGCCAAAGTACTAATCAAGGCATACACAGAATAATTCTCTTTTTATCAAGTCAAAGTACTACGTGCGCACATTCTTTTATAAAAGACTCCTTTCTATGTAAAGCCCCAAGATACTAACACGTAGTATCAGCGTGTCTATTTTTCAAGTAAGTTACTACGTTTAGAAAACTCATTTCAAGGCTTGAAATCAAGTAACTTCAAATTTTCACAATCTAGGCAACTTATGCGATTTAATCAAAATAGACAACTTTCTAGACTTTCCATAAAGCCGTTATAACCAACTTCCCATAAAGCCGTTATAACCCTTTATGGTTTTAGACATATCCATTCCTTTTATAACCAAGAGACTTATACTATTAAAACCAAGTATCACATACTTACAAATCAAGTTCTTAACTTTCAAAATACTTCAAGTCTCTTAATAGTTAGAAAACAAGTTTTCTTCTACTTTTAAACCTCAGTAACTTCACCCTTATGAGTTACTTCTCTTAAATCATGTCATTTCTCCTCTTTTAAATCAAATAAGTAAATCACTCATTTGACTCCCCTAAAGTCACTATAATGACCTTTAGGTTTTAGAACTAAGGCACTAGCCAAAAGATTTGGAAACCACTTCCTTTTTAAGACTACATGTACTTTAAGTAAAAATACCTTCACTTTTAAGAATCCAAACTTCATCAAGAAAATGGATTCTACAACTTACAATCCAAACATCAAAGTACACTCAAGGAAGTACATAGAACAAATTCCATTTTAGGCAATCCAAATACAACCAAGGAATGGATCATTCAAGGAGTAGAACTTACTTTCTTTATTCTAAAGAATCATGCTAGAAGAGGAGATAGTTCACATACCTTTTCGGCTAAATCCACAAGCTAAGCCGAATACACCGTACGTAGAAGTGTCAACCTAAAATGGTCACAACAAGACTATCAACTTCTAGTCTCTATGTAGAATAATACTAAGTATTTAGTCTCTAATTCTACGGAAAATCGGGTGACACTTCCTTTGTTTCTACTCACTTTGCCACCTTTTCAAGGCGAATACAATAACCAACAAGCCACATTTAAGGCCCAACAACGAACAAAGGGGATTACACGCCTTACACCACGTGTAAAATTCCGCCCACAATTCATACAAAGTAGTTCCATAATTAAAGCCATTCTCGACGACTTACAACCAACAACACTAAGTCTTTTCCAACCCTTTTCCAAATTCCAAGTTCTTAGGTCAACATGTTATTTAGTCATAGACAACATCAACAACTACAATTTCCTTCTTTATTCAACATGCGACGACTTAAACTAATAATCAACTTGAATTCCAATCTTAAAGCTAAACATGCTAGATTTCGGATTAGGGTTCCAATAGTCAAAATACTTATCAAACTTCATACTATATAACACATACTTGCTAAAATCCATAGCTACAACAATAATTAAGTCTTAACTACTAAAACGACAAAATTTATACCTTTCCAAGCCCTTAAAATTTCCAAGATCCAAAGTCGCGCCTTAGCAATTCTTAGCTCCTTTCCTTAAGTTCCAATCCGCTCCAAGCATTCCTTAGAGGCCTATGAAGAACCCTTCTTCAAGTTCCAACTTCAAAGTTGAAGAACTCCCTTAGTTTCCGCCTTGCGACTAACGTAAAAAATGCGTTTTTTCCGAAATCTTTCTATTGAGATAACCTTACAATACCCTTGGGGACATTGGGTTAAAGTCTTGTGGCTAATGAATCAAAACTACAAAAATTTGTCTTCCAAAAGAAGCCTTGGCCGAGAGCACTTTAGTGAAGAACAATGTTTTCTTGAAATTTTTTCTAAGTAGAGAACTTGTCTTGCACTAGTGTAGGATATATACTACTTAGGAGGGCTTAGATAATACCACATGTGAGGCTAGGATGAAGAGCAATTACTAATTAACCAAGTGGCAAGTTGACTTGGTCAACTTTCTCAAGCTTGAAGACTTTGTTCATCTACAATGGTCAATGACCATTTTACCCTTGCACAATTTCGACCAAGGCCAAGTGTGGGGGTGCCACGTGTCGCCTCTCATTCGTCCATAAAATTCCGTAACCCTCGTGGGCCCCACAAAAAATATAAAATTCCTCGGGTGGGCCCCACGTGACCAAATCCGTAATAATAAATTTCCATAATATTAATAAGTCCCATACTCTTGAAATAATGTATTTTGAGAATCCAATTCTCAACAACGAACATTTTTCCTTTCCGACGTTCGGAACATTTTCCGTCGGAAAAATAATTCTTCCGTTCGTACCAATTTCCAAGTCTTGATTCCTACGTACATTCTCTTTTACAAGTCCTGGACTTACGGGGTGTAACAGAGGTATTCCTAAACTGAGTCCTAAAGATAAAACAGTGGTTTGTGAAGATTGTCTAAAAGGTAAGCAAACCCGTGTTTTCCATAATGTTGTCCAGAATGACGGACAACATTCAGGTACATCTCACTGTTTCCAATTACTGCACATGGATCTTATGGGTCCAATCGAATTAGACAGTTTATGAGGCATGAGGTATTCCTATGTGATTGTAGATGATTTTTCTAGGCATTCATGGATCTATTTTTTGAAGGAAAAATCTCAAACTCTTGACATGTTTAAAGTATTGCACTCTAGGATAAGGAATTTGTTTCATTCTCCTATTTTTCGGATTCGATCCGATCATGGAAAAGAATTTGAAAATATTTTGTTCTCAAAATTTTGTGAGAAAAATGGTATTTTCCATGAATTTTCTGCTCCCAAAACTCCTCAGCAGAATGGTGTAGCAGAAAGGAAGAATAGAACACTACATGAGATGACTAGAGTTATGCTTAGTTATAAGAAATGTCAAAACATTTTTGGACTGAAGCCTTGAATACTGCAAGTCACATCACAAATAGAGTCTATCTAAGGCCTGAAACAAAATAACACCCTATGAGCTAATTAATGGAAAGGAACCCAATTTGCGTTACTTTTATGAGTTTGGGTGCGTTTGTTACATTTTAAATGATAGAGATCATTTGACGAAGTTTGACTCTAAAAGTGACAAAGGAATTTTGTTGGCTATTCTCAAAATAGTCATGCTTATAGTGTGTACAATCTTAGGACCAAAACTGTACAAGAGTATGTGAATGTTGTATTTGATGCGTTTTCTGATTTTATAGGGAAAACATAGAAGATAACACCATAGTTTCAGTGGAGAATGTGCAGACTGCTGAAGAACCAGATGTTGGCCCAATTGTTACCACATCCGAAGCAATATTTAAACCTGAACCCGAGAGCACAGAAGGTGCAGATGAAGAGTCGAATGCTGAATTGCTAGATCAAGTACGAAGGGACCCTCCATCTAGGATTAGAAAGAACTATCTTACAGGTCAGGTGATAGGGGGAGTGTTTGAAGGAGTATGAACAAGAGGAAAAGAACCACTGAATTACAGAGATATGGTAAGGTATATGTGTATGTCTACTATGTACCAAAAGGTCAGTTTTTCTTGTTCCATATCTACTTTAGAACCTAAGAATGTTTTAGAAGCACTCATTGGTAATTGTTGGATTCAAGCTATGCAAAAAGAACTTGAACAGTTCACTCGAAATGAAGTATGAGATTTAGTTCCACGACCAAATAATACCAATGTAATTGGAACTAAATGGATATTTAAAAACAAATCAGATGAATCAGGAACTGTTGTGAGAAACTAAGCTCGCCTAGTTGCTCAAGAATACACTCAGGTCGAAGGGATTGAATATGACGAAACATTTGCCCATGTTACAAGAATTGAGTCAATTAGATTATTACTTGCCATTGCTTGATGTTTAAAGATCACTCTTCATCAAATGAATGTTAAATGTGCTTTCTTGAATAGATATCTTGATAAGGAAGTATATGTTGAACAACCCAAATGATTTGAAGATCCTCACCATCCACAGTTTGTATACAAGCTAAAAAATGCCTTGTATGGATTAAAATAAGCTCATCGAGCATGGTATGGTCGTCTAACTCACTTCCTTCTTGAATTTGGTTTTAAACGTGGTGAAGTTGATTGTAATTTATTTATAAAACATCACTGAGTAGATATTTTTATTGCTCAAATCTATGTAGATGATATAGTTTTTGATTCGACTTCACAGTCATATCTTAAGACATTTGTCGAAACTATGTCATCAACATTTGAGATGAGCATGATTGAGGAACTAACTTTTTTCTTAGGCTTGCAGATTAAACAAAGTGAAGATGAAATCTTCATCTCCAAAAGTAAGTATGCCAAGAATTTAGTTAAAAAGTTTGGATTGGAAAATGCTAAACAAATGAGAACTCCAATGGGCTCGACACATAAGATATGCAAAGATGATGTTGGCAAAAATGTTGACCCAACATTGTACCGATCTATGATAGGTAGTCTTCTATATCTCACTGCTAGTCATCCCGATATAATGTTTAGTGTTTGTGTATGTGCTTGATTCCAAGCCTGCCCAAAAGTCTCCCACTTAAATGCCGTAAAACGGGTCATTAGATATGTTGCCGGCACATGTGAGTTGAGAATTTGGTATTCCAAAGACACTAATCCTAATTTAATAGGATATAGTGACTCAGATTGGGCTGGTGATGTGGATGACAGAAAGAGTACTAGTGGAGGTTGTTTTTATCTTGGCAATAATCTTGTTTCTTGGTATAGTCGCAAACAAAATTGTGTTTCACTTTCAACTGCCGAATCTGAATATGTAGCAACTGGAAGTTGTTGCTCTAAATTAATATGGCTAAGATACATGTTAGACGACTATGATTTTTCAAGTAATATCTTAGTTTTTATTGTGATAATTTGAGTGCTATAAATATTTCTAAAAATCCAGTTCAACACTCTTGTACAAAACATATTGATATAAGACATCATTTTTAAGAGATTTGGTAAAAATACAGCTAGTTCAAATTGAACATGTTGACACTCTTCATCAACTAGCTGATATTTTTACAAAAGCTTTGGACCATGAGAGATTTTCTAGTTTGAAGAAATCTCTTGGTCTTTGTAATCTCTAAAAAAGAGTTGTTTAGGTGAATGTCAGCTGCAATGTCTCTAACATTCTGGGTGACATTTACCTATGAGATATCATAATCTGATTTTTGTTACTGTATAATGGCTTGATTTTTGTTCACACAAGCATGACCTCAATAAGAACATGATTCGAAAGACGATACCGTTCTCTGTGATGATATTAGATATCATAAAAAAAGAGTATCAAATTAAGACAAAGTCTTTTACTAATTTTTGGCAACTGAGCAATATGGGCAAAGCCCTTGAAATGATACCGTTCCTATTCTATAGGAGTATCAGATACTTAAACTGAAATTATAAGGATACTAAATAAGTATTCTTATTTTTGACACAAAAAATAAATTTTGTATGTGTTTTATGATTAGATCAAGGACATAATGAGAAAATGTTACATGGGTCTAGTGATTAAACTCATAAAAATACATATAAAACGTGTCTTGATTTGTTGCCAAAACAGAAAGTTCTTGCGGATCATAAACTTGTGTTCTCCAAAATGTTGCCAACATTATTGTTGACACTTTCAGATAATGATATTTGTTAGGATACTGTTTGTAACTGATTTTTGAAAAATCATTTTTATCTTCCCTATTTTTTTTTTGGAATTCAATTTTTAAGTACTTAAGATCAATTCCAAATCTGGATGTCTATCTTGTGATTCCAAAATTTTAGGTGCAGGTCATTGAATATGAATCAAACACCTAAAATCAGGGAATTGTTTTTGCCAAGTGTATAAAACCTTATTCATTTTGTTCTTCTTTTAAGTCTTTTGTTTTTTTCTGATTTTTTTAAAAAGGGGATAAACGATCACATCATCTCGGTTTATACACCCAAGACCGATGGAACCCTCAATCCATTCATCTTTCAAAAACCCCCAAAACCCTAAACCCTTAGAATCACACTCTCCTTACTCACCGATGGATACATCCCCGATGTCAACACCCATGTCTTCCAACATGTCAGATAACACTCCAATGAGCACCAGTCCACCAACATGCTCTGCCATTGTTCTTAGTGCCTTTCAAGAACCACTGGAAGTAAGTTACCCAGGGGATGATACTAACCCCATAGATATCGATGCAACTCCAGATGTTTCTGCATTGGGCAAAAGAACCATCACATTTCAGTTTCTCTAAAGAAGTTCGAACATGATATTTGAAAGAGCAGTTCAACCGGAACCTGCTGTAAAGAAGTCAAGGTTTGAGTCGCAAGTTCCTGTTGTTCAAGCAGTGACACATGTGATATAGACTACAACCTATTTTCTGAGGATACTGATGAAGCAAAACCATTCTCAGCTCATGAAGATGAACCACATATCTTTGTTCCTCAACCAGAATCCCCAATCTCTGTTCCTCAATATGCATCTGACGATGAGAAAATTCCAGACGACACTCCCTTGAAGAGGTTCTGTCCAAAAGGAGTTCCCAAATCCACAAAATCAAGTGTTGTCCCAGATGTTACCCCAGATGTCAAAATATCTCAGACAACATTCCAGCTAATTACTGAAAAGACACATTCCCATGTCTTCTCCAACAAAACAAAATCAGAATCAGAATCTGACCAAGAGGTATCTTTCTTCTTTGAAAAATTATATTCTAAAATTAGTTCTAAAAATTGAGACTGGTACAAAAATAGAATCATTAGGTCTGAAAAGGTATTAGACATTGCCTCTTGCGCACAATATGGCTTGGTAGAGGTTTTAAATAAAAGACAACTTCTCGGATCTGTCATGAACAAAGGACCTTACATTGATAAAATAATCAGGTTATTCTATGCTAATCTAGAATCTGTTGTATAAAATACCAGCTCAAAGAAATTTGGGAAAGTATATTTATGTAACAGAATATGCACTTTCACACATACTATTATAAATCAGTGTTTGGAACTAAATGATGAGGAGGATAAAGAAACAAACCATGCAGTAAACAATAGAGATGAAATCATTAAGTACCTCACAGGAGGTATAATGCAAAAATAGATCTCTAGACGTGCAGCCTCTAAATTGACAGCTCTGTTTGCAACTCTACACAAAATTGCTATATACAATTGACTTCCTTTTATGAACGGGTCAATTATAACTTCAGAACAAGCCACCCTGCTGTACAAAATTGGCAAAGATTTGAAAGTTGATCTAGGCAGAATAATTTTCGATCAAGTTGTTAACTCGATACAAAAAGAATCAACTTCAATTCTTCCTTTTCCTTATTTAATGTTCAAAGTCCTTACTACACAAGACTTTCAACCAAAGAAGAAGGACATTTTTGGGAAAAATCCAGAGTTGTACACAGTTAATAAGGCAGTGTTGAAAAGCAAAGACAGAGTAATAGATCTACCATGAAAAATAGAAAGAAGCAGTATCGATGTTGAAAGAAATGTCACCAACATTTCTGGAAATACTGAATCAGGATAATCTCCAATGACCACATAATGGATTATGAATCAAATTACAAAGATCAACCATCAAATTTCCGAGATTGATACTATGAGAGAAACCCTGGTTCAAATAAGAGATCGTCTCCTTCTACTGGTTTTTTCACAAAAAAAGGGAGAAAATTCCATTGTTGCTGGTGAAGATGTTGATGTCAATGCTGATGTTGATGCTGAGAGAGACAATGCAGAGGGAGCTGAGGAAGAATGATTTGGATGCTGCTGTTGTTGCAGTTGCAAAATCAAGCAAAAGTAGAAAGCGAGTTGAATCTACTACTGATGTTTGACATGCAAGGGATGCGGTGTGATATATGATGGTTGCTGCTATTATTGATGCTGTTGTTATTAAAATGGTTGCTGGTTACTATGTTTGTTGCAATATTGATTGCAATTTGATTAATTGGCTACTATCTTGGGATGTATAAGACAATCTTTACTGTTTTTTAAATTTGGGATGTAATGATCTGACAATTATTTTTGGTATGGATGATGTAATTAATTGACTATGTTTACTAATTCTAATCCTATATATGAATGACATATATGTGCTTCTTGTATATATGTGTGTTTATATGCCAACACAGGTTAAGGGGGAGTATTATTATTATCATAGATGTTGTCCCAACATCGATAACATTGTCGTTAAGTCACTCGCATTGAATAGATTAGGTTTTGTGAAGAAAGGAAAAAGGGGGAGAATGTTAATGTTGGGTTTAGTGTTATAACATTTTGTACAACATATCATTTTCAGTACTAAATTAAAAACAGAAATGTTGGAACAAATGTCATAACATTCAGACCAACATTCTGAATAACAATTTTGCCTTACTTCACGGAAACTGAAGATCTCGTGAGATTTTTTACCACGATAGTAAAAGTGACTTGGCAAGGAGTTTTGGATCTGATAAAAATGTGGGCAGACCAAGTCCAAGAAGTTAGAGGATCTTGCTCCACAATCTTCTCCAACAAATTCGATCATCTGCCAATCTTTCTCTCAACCTCTACAACGATTCAATGAACATTTCAAGGAATACCCGCTACTATAAATAGAGAGGCTGCATCAGTGAATTGATATCCAGAAAAAGTTAGAAAATAATATCAAGAGAGCTCTCCGATATATCCATCAGAAAACTGGATCACAAGTGTTGCCTGAGCGTGTCGACAACATTCTGTCCAACATTATAGTTGCTGCCTAGATTCTAGATTTGTTCTTTATTGAAACAGTTATATTGAGATGTTGTCTATGTCTATTTAGGTAGATTTTTCAGGCAGAAGTCATATGCTACTTCATCTTTTTAATTCATTTTGTATTATCTTGTAACATTGTAAAAGAAGGAATTTATTCAATTGTATATAAATATATACAAACCGTCATGGTTATATTAATATATAACCTATGTAAATATTAAACCTTTGTGTTCTTTATATTTCCTCTGCATTTATTCTTAAGTTCTTTCTGTTTTATCGAAGTGTTGCCACTTATGTCAGACGATATTATCGCTGACATTTGCAAACTGCTTTAGCATTCGATTTTATTTTACTTCCATTTTGTATCTTACTATTCCATAGTTATCCTCTGGGACCCAACAGGATTATCACATGTGACAAAATAGTCTCGTATAATGGGCAGTCTGTTAAACCTTTTGATGCCAAAAAAGAGTCGAGGCAAGAGAATGCCCTATGCTCTTTCTTTTTTTGTGATGACAATGGAGTAGACCTTTGCAGCAGCTTGGCAAACAACCACAGTTCAAATTCCATCCAATATATGCAAAGTTGAACCTCATACAACTAGGATTTGTTGATGACCTGCTATTGTTTTGTAGAGATTATATTACTTTTGTTTAGCTCCAATTTGATAGATTCCAGTGTTTCTCAAGATCTTCTGAACAATATTACTAAAATCTCAGTGTATTTTAGGGGTGTCCCAAATGATATCCAGCAAGATATTGTGGATATGCTGGGCTTCAGTAAAGGTGTACTTCCTATACGATGTCTAGGAGTCCTATTAAGTACAAAGAGAGTATCTATAGTGTAACACCAACCATTGCTGGATAAAATTCTAGGCAGAGTACGGAACACTAAATTCCTCTCATATGCAGGGAGAGCCCAATTGATCAAGTCTATTCTATTATCCATTCAAGTGTTCTGGCTCAAATATTTGTATTACCAAAGAAGGTTATCAAAATCATTAAAGCTACATGCAGGATTTTTGTTTGGTCAGGAGATGTTGAACTCTTAAAGAAAACTTTGGTTGCATGGGACAGCTTTTGCTACCCAAAAGTTGTTGGTGGCCTTAACATACTTGATGTTGCTACTTGGAACAAATCTATAATTGGAAATGTTATGCAATGTATGTGCTAAAAAGGACATGTTATGGGTAAAATGGATTCATTGTTATTATGGGAGGAGCATGAATATCCTTATTGATGCGCCTAAGCAAGCGTTTTAGATTATTCAAAATATCCTAAAGGCTCGCAGGTCTTTGTGGCTGTTGGATATGAAGCAGCTGAGATACTGCAACTGCCCTTATTCTCAAGCAAATAGTATTTGAGACTCAACGGACAGTTCCAAATGTAACATGGAGAAAGTTGGTGTGCAGTAACATCAGACTACCTAGATGGATTTTTATACTCATACTGACTATTCTAGGAAGGCTAAGCACAAAGTAGATTGTTTAAGTGGGGAGTTACAACAAACAAGCAATGTCCTCTCTATGAGCTGGAGAATGAGGATATAAACCACATATTCTTTGCTTGTCCAGTATCAACTCATGTGTGGCAGAATCTCTTATTATAAATTGGTATTAACAAGGCTCCTATGGGATATAATGAGGAACTAC
Organism: Przewalskia tangutica; assembly: GCA_029844215.1. Lineage (NCBI taxonomy): Eukaryota > Viridiplantae > Streptophyta > Magnoliopsida > Solanales > Solanaceae > Przewalskia > Przewalskia tangutica. Next base: position 131,959,602 of record CM056718.1, on the reverse strand, counting down.
TTTGCGCTGAAAAGCATGCAAAAGGAAAAAGTCACAAAGCTGAGATATACAGGATGATGATGGTTGCTGCAAATTTTTTATTTTCTTTGGAGAGAGGAATTCAAAGATTTTTCAGAATGAGAAACTGTCACGACCCTAAAAAAGTTGTGATGGCACCTATTTCCCAACCGATAGGTAAGCTAAACTAAATACTATGTAACCTCCGTAAATTTGGGTTAGGTTTGAATTCATTAAGAAATTGATAATGTAACGTTTTTCTATAAGAAGTCCTATCGAATTAATTTTGGGTGTAAATGTTGTCTTAAAATGAAGACGAACAGTGAAGTTCATAGAAATCGGAAGTATCAATAAAGTTTATGCTACGTGCGACTTCTAACGAGTATAACCCAAAATCATAAAAAAATTGGAAAACGCAAAACATAAAGTTATAGCTCTCTGAAATACCTTTCCCACAATATAAAAGCCAGGTAAATCGAACACCAGTACTAGAAGTTATGCACAATTTACTAAGCATTATCAACATAGTAGAAAAATATTTGTATGCGACAGGGGTCGCACTGCGCACAACCAATTTTCCAGGGTCGAGAAAAATTGAAACCCCGTTGAAAACATACCATGCACGATGCGGGATACGACACTCCATATGTCGCGCACGACCAAATTTTGGCTGGACGCGATTTTTTCAAATTTTATTTATCTCCAACTCCGAAGAACTCTTACCACATCACTCCAAACCATCGTTTTGGAGAGAAAACACCCTAGGGCTTCTCCAAATCATCCAAGGTGTGTTCCTACTTGTTACACCCCGTAAGTCCAGGACTTGTATAAGAGAATGTACATAAGGAAACAAGACTTGGAAATTGTTACGAAAGGAAGAATTGTTTTTCCGACGGAAAATGTTCCGAACGTCGGAAAGGAAAAATGTTCGTTGTTGGGAATTGGATTCTCAAAATACATTATTTGAAGAGTATGGACCCTATTAATATTATGGAAATTTATTTTTACGGATTTGGTCGCGTGGGGCCCACCCGAGGAATTTTACAGAATTGTGGGGCCCACGAGGGTTACGGAAATTTTATGGACGAATGAGAGGGCGACATGTGGCACCCCCACATGGCTTGGTCGAAATTTATGCAAGGGTATAATGGTCATTGACCACCTTGGAAGATAAGTCTTGCTAGCTTGAGTTTGTTGACCAAGTCCACTTGCCACATAAGCTTGATCCTTGTGAAACTCATCCTAGCCTCACATTTGTTGAAGTCATGACCCTCCATTGTGTTATAAGTATACAACTAGTAGCAAGACTTGGCATTTTAACACTTAGAAAATTTTGCACATTATGTTCTTCACTAGAGACCTCTCGGGTTTGCCAAGAAAGAAAGGAGAAAAATTTGTAGTTTTGATCCATTAGCCACAAGATTTAAACCCAAGGTTCCTAAGGGTATTGTAAGGTTATCTCAATAGAAAGATTTGAAAACGATTTTCACGTTAGTCGCAAGGCGGAAACTAAAGGAGTTCCTCAACTTTGAAGTTGGAACTTGAAGATGGGTTCTTCATAGGCCTCTAAGGAGTGCTTGGAGCGGATTGGAACCTAAGGAAAGGAGCTAAGAATTGCTAAGGCGCGACTTTGAATCTTGGAATTATAAGGGCTTATAAAGGTATAAATTTTGTCGTTTTAGTAGTTAAGACTTACTTATTGTTGTAGCTATGGATTTTAGCAAGCATGTGTTATATAGTATGAAGTTTGATATGTCTTTTGGCTATTGGAACCCTAATCCAAAAACTAGCATGTTTAGCTTAAGATTCCAATTCAAGTTGTTTATTCGTTTGAGATTGTCGCATGTTGTTTAAGAAGGAAATTGTAGTTGTTGAAGTAGTTTATAACTATATAACATGTTAGACCTTAGAACTTGGAATTGGAAAAGGATTGGAAAGGACTTAGTGTTGCTATGTAAGTTGGCCGAGAATTGGCTAGTGTGCCTTAGGCTATTTTCGTATGAATTGTGGGGCGGAATTTTACACGTATAGTAAGGCGTGTAATCCCCTTTGTTTGATTGTTGTTTGGAGCCTTAAATGTGGCGTGTTGGTTATTGTATTCGACCTTGAAAAAGGTGGCAAAGTGAGTAGAAACAAAGGAAGTGCTGCCCGATTTTCCGTAGAATTAGAGACCAAATACTTAGTATTATTCTACGTAGAGACTAGAAGTTGATAGTCTTGTTGTGACCATTATAGGTTGACACTTCTACGTACGGCGTATTCGGCTTAGCTTGTGGAATTAGCCGAAAAGGTATGTGAACTATCTCCTCTTCTAGCATGATTCCTTAAGATAAAGAAAGTACGTCCTACTCCTTGAATGATCCATTCCTTGGTTGTATTTGGATTGCCTAAAGTAGAATTTGTTCTATGTGCTTCCTTGATTGTACTTTGATGTTTAAATTGTAAGTTGTATAATCCATTTCCTTAGTGAAGTTTGGATTCTTAAAAGTGAAAGTATCTTACTTAAAGTACATAGAGTCTTAAAAAGAAAGTGGTTTCTAAACCTTTTGGCTAGTGCCTTAGTTCCAAAACCTAAAGGTCATTAAAATGACTTTAGGGGAGTCAAGGGAGTGATTTACTTAATTGTTTTAAAAGAGGAGAAATGACATGTTTTAAGAGAAGAAACTTGTTTTCTACATATTAAGAGACTTGAAGTGTTTTGAAAGTTAAGGGACTTAAAGAGTTTTAAAGTATGTGATACTTGTTCCGTTTTAAACGTATAAGTCCCTCGGATAGGAAATTGTATTTGGCTAAGGTATAAAGTGAATATAACGACTTTATGGGAAGTTGGTTATATTTGCTTTATGGAAAGATAAATGACTCGATTTTAATGAAAAGGCAACTTGATTTTAAGGCATCAATTGCCTAAGGTTTAGTAATAAAATAAGTTACTTGGTTTCTAAAGGTTAAGAGACTAAGTGTATTTTTTAAAAGTTAAGAAAATCGATTTGAAAGTATTTAATACTTGGATTTTAATAAGTATAAGTCTCTTGGTTATAAAAGGAATGGATATGTCTAAAACCATAAAGGGTTATAACGGCTTTATGGGAAGTCGGTTATAACGGCTTTATGGAAAGTTTAAAAAGTTGTCTATTTTGATTAATCGGCATAAGTTGCCTAGATTGTAAAAGAAAATTTGAGTTACTTGATTTCAAGTGTTGAAATAAGCTTTCAAAAAAAATGTAGTAACTTACTTTGAAAAATAGACACGCCTGATACTACGGTGTTAGTATCTTGGGATTTTTCACAAAAAGGAGTCTCTTGAAAAGATTAGTACTTTGGCTTGATAAATTGAGTATTTGTCTAAGTGTGCCTTGATTAGTACTTTGGCTTGATTAATTGAGAATTAGTCTAAGTGTGCCTTGATTAGTACTTTGGCTTATTAAATGAGAATAATCCTATTGGTGCCTTGATTAGTACTTTGGTTGTTAATTGAGAATTATTCTAAGTGCCTTGATAAGTACTTTGGCTTGATAATTGAGAATTATTCCATGTGTGCCTTGATTAGTACTTTGGCTTGATTAATTGGGAATTGCCTATGTGTGCCGGTGATAGCCTTTGAGTGCAAGTACTATGTTTTATTACGTTGTCGCGACTCTCGGTTGGAGGGTGGTATGCAGTTGTAAGTTCTTGGACGTCTGCGGTGATGTGGATTCCAAGGGTATGGTTCCGTTTTTGGTAGTACTTGGGTTAAATTCCTGATTCTTTTATAAAAGACATGGTAGTGCTTATGTCTTGTTTGTGATCGGTCGAGATAGGGTAAGAGTATAAGTGAGGGGTAAACCCCCAAGATGCTATACCACCTGATTTACAACCTTCTCGGTAGAGTATATGTGAGGGTAAACCCCAAGATGCTATACCACTGCTTTACCACCTTCTCGGGTAGAGTATATGTGAGGGTAAACCCCAAGATGCTATACCACTGCTTTACCACCTTCTCCGTGGTAGAGTATATGTGAGGGTAAACCCCAAGAATCTTATACCACCTGTTTTACCACCTTCTCCAGGGTAGAGTATATGTGAGGGGTAAACCCCCAAGATGCTATACCACCTGCTTTACCACCTTCTCCAGGGTAAGAGTATAAGTGAGGGGTAAACCCCCAAGATGCTATACCACCGGTGGGACTTGGTGTTCATGTATGCCTATTGGTGTTGTACTATATCATGGACTGCCGGCAGTGAGGAAAGATTCCACGGGCATGATTGATGTTATGGGCGTGAGACCCATGGTTATATTTGAGTAATGACTCCGAGGGCCTGCGTCCCTGACTTGATGTATCGCTATGTATTATGTACTGTAGGTTGGCTATCATACATGTCTCCTGCTTTGTTTAGACTGTTATGATTTTATTACAGTACTTTCTGTTCACATTCTTGGTACATTTTTCGTACTGACCTCCTTCGGGGGGGCTGCGTTCATGCCGCAGGTTTAGGTACGCTGTTCGGTGATCGGCAGGCGTAGGATCCTGCTCAGGGTTTTTGGATAGCTCCCTCTGTTCAGGAGTTTATCTTTTTGGTATATATCCTTCAAGATGTGCTTTGTACGCTGGGTACGGGGCCTTGTCCCGTCATAGTTCAGTTTAACTCTTAGAGGTCTGTATTCATATGTGGGATTGGACTCATGCACAGTGTAGTATCTGTTGTTTATGTATATATGGCAGCCTTGTCGGCCTTGCCCTTGCACGTACGTTTATTTAAAAAAAAAATGAGCTGTTACTAATTTCCGCAATGTACTTAGTTGTTAAGGTAGAAGGGTGCCCAGGTAGGGCACGACCACGCCCGGTTCGGGGTGTGACAGTGGTATCGAGCGATCGGTCCTCGGAATGTCTACAGACCGTGTCTAGTAGAGTCTTGCTTATCGGTGTGTTGCGCGCCACACCCATAAACAGGAGGCTACAGGACATTTAGGAGTTGGTTTCTATTCTTCTCACTCTGAGATCGTGCCCTAGAGCCGTGTTAGTAAGATAATTCCTCTCTGACGTATTTTTGTGTTACAGCTATGCCTCCAAGGAGGGCAACAGCCGCCCAGAAGGGCAAAGGAGTAGCAGGAGCTACTAGTCAGACTCAGAGAGTTGATAGGGCTCGTGCCCAGGGTATACCGGATGTTGTTCCACGATCGGCGAGTTCTTAAGGCCAGTTTTGAGACCTCAAGACGTGAGCCTCTGATTTCGATTAGGAGAAGACTTTAAGGTCATGAAGGAAGCCATTATGTTATTAACCAAGTTAGCAGTGCTACAGTTTCCACAGCAGGGGTTATTCGCCAAGATGCATGCAGTGTACAGAGGTAGAGGCCGCGGAGATCAACGTAAGAGGGCTAGACCGGTTGGTTATTCCGGTGAGTTTTTGGACGAGCTGCCTCAGCAGCGAGTGAGATATTCGTCCCACCTACCGATATACCCCGCAGCCTCGGTGGGAGATTTGACCCACAAGGTATTTAGGAGCCGGTCCCAAGCTCCCGGGTCGAGGTTCTCAGAGGAGCAGAGGACCTTCTCGGTCGAGGCCACCTATTCCTCAGTGTATCAGATGTGGTAAGCATCATTCAGGTAAATGCCGTTATGACACAGATGGTTGTTACTATTGTGGCCGTCCGGGCCACAAGAAGTGGGAATGCCCGGTTAGAAAGAGCGCGATAGGTGGCTCACCTTTGAGGCCTAGTTGGTTCCCTTCCTCCGCGATTGTCAAGTCCCCGCAAGCGGTGTTCAGATGTCGGCCATCGTGGTAGAGGTCGGGGAGTTTATAGTTAGCGGTCCTTCGAACAAGATAGATGGCGTGACTCTCGGACAGATCGTGAGGCGACATCGCATGGGGGTACAAGTATATTTCGACTCTTTTGAATCATACGTGCTTTGATAGATTCAGATTTTGCCCTAGCATATATGTTTTCCTTGTGTTGCTAGCAGTTATAAGTGATAGTTCCCCAGAGGTAGGAATACTTTGATTACTAAGGTGTGGAGTTAAGAATGTTGACAAGAATGGTAAGTGAACTGAGACTATAGTTGTGTAGAGTTCACACGTAGTAATCGCCCCGATGTGTAAGACCAATAGGGAAGATTGTACGGTAGAAATACTTCGACCTATGTGACGAACCTCTAGTGATTAGGGGATAGGGTAAGAAGTACCTTGAGATAAGAGAGAGATTTATTGCAGACTAAGAACAAGAAGTTAAGTGTGACGATGAGTCGGGTTATAGACTCATTTCGGGTCAGCCGGCAGTATAGAATGGGGTGATGTCAGTTAGAAATGGTCTCTCTATGTGATAGGGCCACGAGGGTGCAAGGCCCAAGTCTAGTTGATCGTTGTACGAGTTCGTGGATGCGTTCCACCGGAACTAGGTCGTAAGGACCGAGAAGAGCCTTAACGGGGATGTAAGTAACAATATGGCCAAGTTTGGTTAGTAACCCCAAGGATTGTAAAATAGAAACAAAATTTGAGATTTTATACGTGTACTAGATGAGTTTGAAAGTACGAGAAAGTATGATAAGTAAGGAAAGAAAGGAACCTCTAAGGATCCCGTGTTTAAGAAGACTGTAACCTTCGCGTTTTGTGAGAAGGGGTCGCGGACGGAAGGTCCATTATTATGTTTACGTATGTTAGGTGATGGCCATGTGTGGCATCGTTGGTCTTGTGCAGTTTTGATTGTTAGGCATAGTATAGAGATTATGCCGGAGTTTGTATATCTTGGCAACCGACTAAGAACATTCGGGGACGAATGTTTCTAAGGGGGGAAGAATGTTACACCCCGTAAGTCCAGGACTTGTATAAGAGAATGTACATAAGGAAACAAGACTTGGAAATTGTTACGAAAGGAAGAATTATTTTTCAGCGGAAAAATGTTCGAACGTCGGAAAGGAAAAATGTTCGTTGTTGGGAATTGGATTCTCAAAATACATTATTTGAAGAGTATGGACCCTATTAATATTATGGAAATTTATTTTACGGATTTGGTCGCGTGGGCCCACCCGAGGAATTTCTGAGAATGGGCCCACGAGGGTTACGTAAATTTTATGGACGAATGAGAGGCGACATGTGGCACCCCACATGGCTTGGTCGAAATTTATGCAAGGGTATAATGGTCATTGACCACCTTGGAAGATAAGTCTTGCTAGCTGAGTTTGTTGACCAAGTCCACTTGCCACATAAGCCGATCCTTGTGAAACTCATCCTAGCCTCACATTTGTTGAAGTCATGACTCCATCAGTGTTATAAGTATACAACTAGTAGCAAGACTTGGCATTTTAACACTTAGAAAATTTTGCACATTGTGTTCTTCACTAGAGACCTCTGTTTGCAAGAAAGAAAGGAGAAAAATTTGTAGTTTTGATCCATTAGCCACAAGATTTAAACCCAAGGTTCCTAAGGGTATTGTAAGGTTATCTCAATAGAAAGATTTCGGAAAACGCATTTTCACGTTAGTCGCAAGCGGAAACTAAAGGAGTTCCTCAACTTTGAAGTTGGAACTTGAAGATGGGTTCTTCATAGGCCTCAAGGAGTGCTTGAGCGGATTGGAACCTAAGGAAAGGAGCTAAGAATTGCTAAGGCGCGACTTTGAATCTTGGAATTATAAGGGCTTATAAAGGTATAAATTTTGTCGTTTTAGTAGTTAAGACTTACTTATTGTTGTAGCTATGGATTTTAGCAAGCATGTGTTATATAGTATGAAGTTTGATATGTCTTTTGGCTATTGGAACCCTAATCCAAAAACTAGCATGTTTAGCTTAAGATTCCAATTCAAGTTGTTTATTCGTTTGAGATTGTCGCATGTTGTTTAAGAAGGAAATTGTAGTTGTTGAAGTAGTTTATAACTATATAACATGTTAGACCTTAGAACTTGGAATTGGAAAAGGATTGGAAAGGACTTAGTGTTGCTATGTAAGTTGGCCGAGAATTGGCTAGTGTGCCTTAGGCTATTTTCGTATGAATTGTGGGGCGGAATTTTACACGTATAGTAAGGCGTGTAATCCCCTTTGTTTGATTGTTGTTTGGAGCCTTAAATGTGGCGTGTTGGTTATTGTATTCGACCTTGAAAAGGTGGCAAAGTGAGTAGAAACAAAGGAAGTGCTGCGATTTTCCGTAGAATTAGAGACCAAATACTTAGTATTATTCTCGTAGAGACTAGAAGTTGATAGTCTTGTTGTGACCATTATAGGTTGACACTTCACGCACGCGATTCGGCTTAGCTTGTGGAATTAGCCGAAAAGGTATGTGAACTATCTCCTCTTCTAGCATGATTCCTTAAGATAAAGAAAGTACGTCCTACTCCTTGAATGATCCATTCCTTGGTTGTATTTGGATTGCCTAAAGTAGAATTTGTTCTATGTGCTTCCTTGATTGTACTTTGATGTTTAAATTGTAAGTTGTATAATCCATTTCCTTAGTGAAGTTTGGATTCTTAAAAGTGAAAGTATCTTACTTAAAGTACATAGAGTCTTAAAAAGGAAGTGGTTTCTAAACCTTTTGGCTAGTGCCTTAGTTCCAAAACCTAAAGGTCATTAAAATGACTTTAGGGGAGTCAAGGGAGTGATTTACTTAATTGTTTTAAAAGAGGAGAAATGACATGTTTTAAGAGAAGAAACTTGTTTTCTACATATTAAGAGACTTGAAGTGTTTTGAAAGTTAAGGGACTTAAAGAGTTTTAAAGTATGTGATACTTGTTCCGTTTTAAACGTATAAGTCCCTCGGATAGGAAATTGTATTTGGCTAAGGTATAAAGTGAATATAACGACTTTATGGGAAGTTGGTTATATTTGCTTTATGGAAAGATAAATGACTCGATTTTAATGAAAAGGCAACTTGATTTTAAGGCATCAATTGCCTAAGGTTTAATAATAAAATAAGTTACTTGGTTTCTAAAGGTTAAGAGACTAAGTGTATTTTTTTAAAAGTTAAGAAAATCGATTTGAAAGTATTTAATACTTGGATTTTAATAAGTATAAGTCTCTTGGTTATAAAAGGAATGAATATGTCTAAAACCATAAAGGGTTATAACGGCTTTATGGGAAGTCAGTTATAACGGCTTTATGGAAAGTTTAAAAAGTTGTCTATTTTGATTAATCGGCATAAGTTGCCTAGATTGTAAAAGAAAATTTGAGTTACTTGATTTCAAGTGTTGAAATAAGCTTTCAAAAAAAATGTAGTAACTTACTTTGAAAAATAGACACGCCTTGATACTACGGGTGTTAGTATCTTGGGATTTTTCACAAAAAGGAGTCTCTTGAAAAGATTAGTACTTTGGCTTGATAAATTGAGTATTTGTCTAAGTATGCCTTGATTAGTACTTTGGCTTGATTAATTGAGAATTAGTCTAAGTGTGCCTTGATTAGTACTTTGGCTTATTAAATGAGAATAATCCTATTGGTGCCTTGATTAGTACTTTGGTTGTTAATTGAGAATTATTCTAAGTGTGCCTTGATAAGTACTTTGGCTTGATAATTGAGAATTATTCCATGTGTGCCTTGATTAGTACTTTGGCTTGATTAATTGGGAATTGCCTATGTGTGCCGGTGATAGCCTTTGAGTGCAAGTACTATGTTTTATTACGTTGTCGCGACTCTCGGTTGGAGGGTGGTCTGCAGTTTGTAAGTTCTTGGGACGTCTGAAGCGGTGATGTGGGATTCCACGGGTATGCTTGTTATTGGTAGTACTTGGGTTAAATTCGGATTCTTTTATAAAAGACATGGTAGTGCTTATGTCTTGTTTGTGATCGGTCGAGATAGGGTAAGAGTATATGTGAGGTAAACCCCAGATGCTATACCACTGCTTTACCACCTTCTCCGGTAGAGTATATGTGAGGGTAAACCCCAAGACGCTATACCACCTGCTTTACCACCTTCTGCAGGTAGAGTATATGTGAGGGTAAACCCCAAGATCTTTATACCACCTGTTTACCACCTTCTCCAGTAGAGTATATGTGAGGATAAACCCCAAGATCTTTATACCACCTGTTTACCACCTTCTCGGGGTAGAGTATATGTGAGGTAAACCCCGAATCTATACCACCGCTTACCACCTTCTCGGGGTAAGAGTATAAGTGAGGGTAACCCCAGATGCTATACCACCGGTGGGACTTGGTGTTCATGTATGCCTATTGGTGTTGTACTATATCATGGATGGCGGTGAGGAAAGATTCCACGGGCATGATTGATGTTATGGGCGTGAGACCCATGGTTATATTTGAGTAATGACTCAGGGCTGCGTCCACGACTTGATGTATCGCTTATGTATTATGTCTTGTAGGTTGGCTATCATACATGTCTCCGCTTTGTTTATTTGTTATGATTTTATTACGACACTACATTCACATACTTGTACATTTTAAATCGACCTCCTTCGGGAAGTGCGTTCATGCCGCGAGTTTAGTCTGTTCGGTGATCGGCGGCGTAGGATCTGCTCGGGGTTTTGGATAGCTCCTCTGCTCAGGAGTTTATCTTTTGGTATATATCCTTGATCTGAGCTTTATGCAGTTTTGGATGCAGCGGGGCCTTGTCCGTCATAGTTGATTTAACTCTTAGAGTGCAGGTATTCATATGTGGGATTGGACTCATGCACAGTGTAGTATCTGTTGTTTATGTATATATGGCAGCCTTGTCGGCCTTGCCCTTGCACGTACGTTTGTTTAAAAAAAAAAAATGAGCTGTTACTAATTTCCGCAATGTACTTAGTTGTTAAGGAAGAAGGGTGCCCAGGTAGGGCACCAGTCACGGGCCCGGGGTTCGGGGTGTGACACTACTCAAACTTCATGATTATTACATTAATTTAACAAAGATAAACACTAGAATCATCATCTATTCATAAATTGTGAGAATCCGATTCAAGAATGATTGAAAAGAAGAATTATTGGGACATTGTCACGACTCAAACTGAAGGGCCATGACCGACACCCGAACCTTGCTGGTTGAGTACCGACGTATACATCATACTATTTTTCTATATTACTCATAAAGACCGACGAGGCCAACATAAATAAAGATCCTTAAATATGACAACTCAACAATGAAACAACAGTGATACCGTCCACAATGAAAACTGTAAATAAGATACGGGCCGTCAAGGCCATATGTATCAAACTCTAAGACATCAAAGATGTACTCATACTGACATATGACAACATATCTATGAGTCTCTAAGAATACATAATCATAATAAGTCGGGACATGGCCTCGACCTACCCATCGTCACCTGTATATACATATGCATAATGACACATACAGGTAAGTCCGGAGAAGTGGACCTCACCAACCAGCTTCTAAATCTGGAGGCCTACTGGATAGCCATCAACTTGTCTATCTAGACCTGCAACACGACATGGATCATCCATAAAATAAAGACGCCAGTACGAATAAAGTACTGAGTATGTAAGGCAGGAAAACATGTAAATAAATGGCATAATACGAGAGAGGGGTATAGAAATCAACCTAAAACTCAGAAAGGTCGTTGAGGGCATACAACTGACATAACCATGAATATATGCATGTAAGTAAAATCGGACCACTCTATGGGGCCATATCGTATAGTATCATATCAAATACATCTGTGGGGTAAGCTCATAATAAAATGCCCAACCATATAGGACGAGTTGGTATCTGCCCAACTGATCGGTGGTGTGCACATATAAGTACCTGCTCGACCAACTATAGTGCGATGTGGTGCAATAAAATAAATACATATATATATATATACACACATTATGATCCTTTCAGAGCGACGTAAGGTCGGTAACCTTCGAATATGTTATTAGAGCTAACTCGTCATCATGAACCTTATAAGAATCAGGAAATACCAACAGTATATGATAACATGAGAATAAAAAAAGAATCAACATCATCATCAATAGTTCCATAAGAAGATAACATGAGAACATAAATGGAACTTGAAAATCCTCATTAGAATGAAACAATAAGGTCAATTCTATCTTTTAGGAGTAGAGTATCTTTTGGAAGCTCGTTTGTTACGTTACATTCATTAGAGTCATGCAAAATAAAGGAAGTAGCCTAACATACCTATATAATATCCTCCTTAAACTACAACCAAGCTTAACATAATCCTCTTGCATCAACAATAAGTGAAACGTATCGTTTTCAATACATAATGTCGTAACTATCGTATTTCGCTGATTATATAATCTACGAAAAAATGGGAAGCACCTCCCCTGTTTATGCTATATAACATAGACCACTAAGGGTCATCAAAACAACCCAAAAACAACAATACAATTCCATATAAGATTTCTGAGTACTTCAACAACCATATTGAGCGACAAACTCGATTTACGATCACAAAATATAACTCGAATCCCATTTCCTTTTCCATGAATCAATCTATAAAATTTATAACATAATACTTATGATTACCATATCATTATCAGCCTAAAACATCATAAAACAACCTTAAAATAGCCCACAAAACAACCTTCTAAACAACTCACACGCCTCTACTTCAACCATCACTTTTAATCTCAAGTTTCATATGTTTCTTTCATTAAATATATATACACACATAACAACCACAAGAATATCATAATAAATTTATTTTATATAATTTACATCCGCAACAAGTCATTTAGAAAGCCTCAAAACAGTCTAACAATAAGTTAACAATATCTCTTGCCCTTTCAAGTCCTATCTTGTAGTCTTGTACTCAAATAACACAACCAACATGTAATTAGACTTAAGCACATACAAAAGGATGTTATACATACCTTTCACAGCAGCAACAACTTGAAATCCAAACTTGATTCATCTCATATCCACCCTTGTTCACTTCACAACATCCTAGATGCGATATTCTTTACTTTAGCTATCTTTTGGTGTTGGATTTGATTATGGACCCTTGTATTTCTCCTTGAACTCTTTAGGGACTGTTGAGAGATCTTAGGATAATGTTAGGGCCAATTTTAGTTGAAAAATAAATGAAAAACAGCCCCAAAACATCTTTGAAGGATGACAAAGTCAGTGGCCGCCTCAAGTGGGCCCCAAACTATACTGCATGTGCAATCTCGCAAAAATATGAATATCTCTCTTCTCGGACATCATATTGTCACGACCCAAGTCACGAGTCGTGACTTGGGTAATGACAAAGTTGGTATCAGAGCTTCTAGGTTAATCGGTTTAATGAGTACAAGAGCAATGTCTAGTAGAGTCTTGCGGAATGATATTTAGACGTCTGTACCCATCCTCGAGAGGCTATAGGACATTTAGGAAACACTCCACTTCTTTTCTCCTTTCGTGTCAGTTCAATCTGATTGGTATCTGGTTCATTCTTTTCGTGCAAGATTATTCAGATTGGTATCTCCCCCGTGGTTCTATGGTACACCAGGGGTGGATGTGCTCATCTGGTAAAAACTTACTATGGATGATTGAATCTTGTGGGAATAGTGGGGTGTAGTCTACTAGTAAAGATCATTTTTGCAGGTTCACTTGATATCTTGGGTATGGTTATAAGAAAGAGACATTTTGAACTATGAGCATGTTAATTTTGTGATACTACTCTGTGTATAAAATGGATACTAAAGGAACATGAATTGAATGATAAGTTTGACTATGCCATAGGATTCTGGGGAATCAGTGACCGACTAATAGAATTGACTATAGCGATGGATAAGTAGTTTGAATTTAGTTACTCAAAGAGTTATCAGTTGTTGCACCTAAATTGGAGAAGAAGTGTTGATATTGTATAAGCGATGCATTAGACTTAGAGGAGTGCTCAGTTTTAAGGTTCGAGTGCGGCAAGGAAAATATTCAGATATTCAAGGTTATGGTTTAGTACTACTTCCATGATTGGCTTAGATATTTTACAAAATTTATGATATTTGTTTTCCATCCCATGAGTGGATTTGAGTGATTTTTGGTGGATGATGAAAAAAGTGATTTTGAATGAAATATGAAAACTGAGGAATTAAGATAAAAAGTATCATACTATCAGTTTTAGAGGATTTTGATTTAAAAGGTGTGATCACTCAATCATGTATGGATTAGGGTGACATTATATTATACCATTCTAATAGGGTGTAAAGGTGATAACTATGATTGAAGAAGGAATACTATGGATGATTTGACTTAGCGTATGGCAAGTGCTAACGAGACTTTGCAATTGAAGAATTGATGAGGAGGTAGGAAAGTTGAAGTCATAATTTTGAGGTAAGGCTATGTCGGTGGCAATAGACTATGTTGAAGTGATGGATAGATAGTATGGTTGAGTACTTCAAATATGAATGACTTAAGAATATTTGTGTGTGGTAAGACACATAGATAACAAGATTTGATATTTTTGGGATTGCTAAATGCGTAATAAGGTGTTGCTCTTTTAAAGGGCCTAGTTAACTATAGCGTTCTAAAATCCTGCTCTTTTATAAGCTGAATTTCTATCCCCACATCCTATCACGACTCTTCCTCTTTAGCGATCTAATTTTTTCCAAACTGTACTCCTTTTGTTGAAGTGACCCCCGTATTGTCCATACATATGGAGTGGCATATATTATTTAGTGCCTTGAACTTCGGCGAGTATGTCTTGTAGTATAAGTCTTTTTGTGAGGAATCTTACTGAGAACAACTTACCACGCTACTCCTCTGTTGCTCTTCCTTTCTATATGCACTCATTTACCCCCGTGATCATAACATGCCTTAGATTCCCGTCAAACTTTCCAAGTCTACAACTTGCCTAAAGATTCTTACTAATGCTGGTACTGTTGCATCCTTAGAGTATTCGTTCTTAATAAGTTATATTGGAATATTCACTCCACTCCCCAAGAAATGACTTAATGCAATTCCCTTATTACGTCCGACCTGCTCAAGCTTATCCCCGGGTAGTTTTACTAGTAGTAAGGTAGAATTTTTGTACATGATTCGAGCTTACCTTCAAGTCTTATCATTGTCTTTTCCTTTTTTAGTTTCCTTGTCTTAGCTTACCACATTCCATTTGTCTCTTGTCCAGTCCCGCATTAACTTCCGCTCTTGTTTGTTCTAGAAATCTTCCCGAGGCATTCTTTTACCCTATATTTCTGTTGTACTTACAATTTTTCTCATATTACCGTTGTATGCGCTTCTGTCTACTGGAATCTTATTTATAGAATTTAGGACATACCTCTTTACTTTGTCGTATTTCTCTTTCGCACTATCTCTATTGTAATCATTGTTTGATATTCATACACATATACTATTATCTCTTTATAAAAGTATATCAACTCAAGTATTGCAGCAAACTGGAAGTCCCATAATCAGGCCCCAAAAGAGAAACAAGCCCATAAGAACTATTTAAATATGACATGTATCCAGAATCTTTGAAACATAAGACAAAGGGGGCTACCACCATTCA
The DNA here is from genome assembly GCA_029844215.1 of Przewalskia tangutica. Lineage (NCBI taxonomy): Eukaryota > Viridiplantae > Streptophyta > Magnoliopsida > Solanales > Solanaceae > Przewalskia > Przewalskia tangutica. The sequence goes on along the minus strand of CM056718.1, from coordinate 131,944,260 downwards.
TTTCCGATGCCGCAACAAGATCAAAAGGTTTCTAGAACCTTAGACACGACATGCTATCAGAGGAGGCTAAACCAAACCTCAGCATGCCTTGGCTTTCAGCCGGCAAAGCAATATAATAGAAAAGTTCAGACAAGGCAATTATGAAAGAAAAACATTCAATTATGCAACATATAAGATACTCTTGACCAATGAATCACTCAGGAGAAACAATTTTAGAACTGGGCCAAACAACTGAACCTACTTCTTGTGACTAAATTTCAAACTTAAAGAGTGCACACAAACAACACATAGGCATTGATTATTAGACATGTGATATGCTTTTATAAGGGCATTGTTTAATGAAAAAACAGACAAACCAGCATAGGTTTTTTTTTTCCAGAAAACATGTTCAGATGTAATATGGGAAAGGGAAATATGTTGCACTACTCCTTACTTATACTAACACATTTGCAAGGCAAAGAGGTTCACATGGACAGTCTTAGAAACTGGAAACAAGCATAATACATATCCTAATATATGACATATCCTAATAGATGACATATCCTAATAGATGACCTATATGTAGGGGTGCACAAAAGGTTAAAATCGGACCGGACCGGACCGAAGACCGAAAATCCGGATTATTAGGACCGAAGACCGGACCGAATTTCTCGGTCCGGTCCGGTCCAGGTCATTTTCGGTCCGGTCCGGTTTTTCGGACCGAATGCACCAGCCCCCCCGCCAGCACCCCCAGACTCGATTAGCCCCACCATTTCCCGGCCGGACGTATTGACATATCAAATATAGGTTGTAAATTGATCAAACTTTATATGGTCATAACTTTGCGCTCGGACGTCCGTTTTACCTAATTTTTTTTTTGATTTCGCGTATTTTTTCGATACGGGGGCGACAAAACTGTTGAAGCGGTTTGATTCCGCCGATTTCTCCAAAAACGTCCATCTCCAAAAACCGATTTCCGCCGGTTAGAAAATAAGGAATTATATATATTAGGAATTTAGAAAATTATAAATTATATATATTATATATATTAGGAATTATATAATTCAATATATATTAGGAATAATATATATTATATATATTAAAAAAAATCGGACCGAACGAACTCGACCGGACCGGACCGAAAACCGAAAACTCAAATTATGAGGACCGAAGACCAGACTGAATTTCTCGGTCCGGTTCGGTCCGGTTCGAACAGGTTCGGTCCGGTCCAATTTTTCGGTCCGGACCGATTTTTGTGCAGCCCTACCTATATGCATCATTCCAATAAGAGGTTGTGTGTACTATACCCTGGTCATGCTCCATCTATTAAACAGATAAAACAAGCTCAAAATAAGACAAGAACATGACTTATACAAGTAGCAAATAAAACCAGCTCAAAATTAGCATTTTTTCTTTCTAGTGTCTAAGTTGGTTCAGTCCAAACTAACAACTAGAGTACTACAACATACACAAAGAAATCAGGGGGGATTGATATGCTAACATGAAAGCATTTCAAATGGACCAGAGGATAGGATAATCAGCTTAACAAAATACTTAGAGATGAATGTCACAGACCTCACAAAGCAATCAAGAAACACGTTTTAACATACAAAGGTTGCTTATACCATACAAAGCATATAAAGCCCTTAGATGACCAGTTTTGTAGCCGCGACTGAGACGACGAGAGACGACAAACACCCATTCATTCGTTTGATTTCAGATTTGAAACAAAGGGGGTATTTTTCGGATTTTTTGATTTTTTGATTTTTAATGTTGATTTTCTGATTTTGGGATGGGATATCTGACCCGAAAAACTATATGAAGAACAAAGAGAAGAGGTATCAAAATTAATACTTCAAAAATTGGACCCCCCAAAATGAAGAACCAATGAGGGTATTTATAGATGGATTTCCCCCTTCAATTCGAGTTTGAATTTGAACTAACGGGGGGGGGGGGGGGAGTTCTGATTTTTGGAACCGGATTTTGGGGGTGCAATGATGGGTTTTCGACGGGTTTTGGGGGTGCGAGGTATGGGTGAGATTGCGATGTAATATGAGGTGTGGTGGTGTCAGAGGTTGTCAACGATGGGGTAGGGGTATATGGGGCTGTGCGACGGATTATGGGTGAGATGAGAGGGCTAATTTTTGTTAGGTTTAGGTTTAAATGTTGTGTGTGCTTGGGTTAAAAGGGAAAGAAATAAAAGAAAATAGAGAATCTGGCTTTTAGGGGGTGGGTCGATCGGGTAGGGGGAATAAAGGGAAGGGAGAATTGGCTTAGGGGAGGGTGATTGGTTGTGCCTCGAGTTTGGGCCTGACCAGTTGGGCTTTATGGATTGTGGTTAAAATGAAAAAATGGATTTATTATTAAAATAAAGTGCTTTGAAAAATTTGTAATTTTAAAAAAAAATGACGATATGAATATAATATTTGCGGAATGCTTAATTAAATAAAAATGTGATGTCTATTTTTGCAAAAAATAGAGTAACATAATATTTAGGTAAAACAATTGCGATAATCATATTAAGGACAAAAGACAGTAAGAAATATGAATATACGTGCATCTCAAAACAAATGTTTTGGGTTTTGAAATATTAAAAATTATAGCTAGATAATTGAAAAGGAGAGACAAAATTGGGTGTCAACAACTTGTCCCTCTTTGGCTGAAAACGATGAAAGAGTTGTCGGACAAAGACGTTGACTTATAGCCAATTTTGGCCTGATTATACGATTAGAATAAAGCTTAGAAAATTCATGGGTAAACAAAGTTTTCAAGAAGAAATAAGGGATTTCTGATGTCAGAAAATGGAAAGCCAGCTGATGCTGGCGAGGCTGACTTGTATTCAAAATTTTATCCCAGCGTCGAATTATGATGACACTGGGTTGCTGTGATGCTAGAAAATTAAAGACGAGACGGACGCAAATTCAAAATTTGTCCTAGTGTTGAATTATGATGACACTGAGTTATTATTTTTGCGAGATACTAGAAGAGAGCGGATCGACATTTGAGGCCGCCTTTGCCTTTTGTTGGGAAGTCTGGCTCCCTAATAAATTACCTCAGTATGTTGTAAGAGATAGTTTCACGTTGTGCTCCTGCTCTTGTAAATTAAAGCTCCTGCAGGCTAAAGCTTAAGAAAAATTAGTGCATAACTGTTAAAATAAATATGATAGAGAATGAATATATGAGAAATGCGATCATGTGAGTAGGAATGTCGTCACGTGTAGACGTAATGTGTTGGAGGTGTCATAGTTGTAGATGCATGATCAGGATGCTGGTGATGTTATGTGGATGTCGTCATTGTGTTGACGTGATGATGACGTCATTTTGTTGACGGAATGATGACGTAATTATGTTGATGTAATGTTGATGACATCATTGTGTTGACGATGCAGATGACGTCATTATGTTGACGATGCAGATAACGTTATTATGTTGACGTGATGATGATGTTATTGTGTTGATGTGATGTTGATGAAGTCATTGTGTTGACGATGCAGATGATGTCATTATGTTGACGACGCAAATGATGTCATTATATTGACGTGATGATGATGTTATTGTGTTGACGATGCAGATGATGTCATTATGTTGACGTGATGATGACGTCATTATGTTGATGTGATGATGACGTCATTGTGTTGATAATGTAGATGACATCATTATGTTGACGTGATGATTACGTCATTGTGTTGACGTAATGCAGATGACATCATTGTGTTGACGATGCAGATGACGTCATTATGTTGACGTGATAATAACGTCATTATGTTGACACGATTCTGATGACGTCATTGTGTTGACGATGTTTTTATCGTCATTATGTTGATGATTTTTTTGGCATCATTATGTTGATTTTTTTTGACGTCATTGTGTTGACGATTTTTTTAGCGTCATTGTGTTTACGTGATGATGATGACTTTGTTCCTGAGCTGATGTGCTGGACTTTATTGCGGAATTTGGATTTTCATTATTGCTGTCTTTTCTGCTTCTGCTAATATAAAGAACCTACGCTCAAAGAAAACTTGTTAGTTTGGAAATCGCCTGGGTTGAAATGATGTCGTTGTCTAGACGTTGTACGTTTGTGAACCGCATGAATTGAAGTGACGTTGTTGTCTGGACATTTGTGCATTTGTGAACCGCATGAGTTGAGATGACGTTGTTGTGCGTTTGTGAACCGCATGAGTTGAGATGACGTTGTTGTCTGGACGTTGTGCGTTTGCGACCCGCCTGGGTGTAAAAATATGCTGAGCTTTACTGTACGATTAGGACATTTGATGATTGATACCGTCTTCCCTGTTGCTGCTAATATAAAAAACCTGTATTTAAAGAAAACTTGTGAGTTTGGGAACCGCCTGTGTTGAAATAACGTCATTGTCATAGACGTTATGCATTTGTGAACCACATGAGTTTAAATGAAGTCGTTGTCTGGATATTATTGCGGAATTTGAACTTTGATTGTTGCTGTCTTTTCCGCTTCTACTAATATGAAAAACCCGCGCTATAAGAAAACTTGTGAGTTTCGGAAAGGGTGGTTGATTCACGTTGACTTTATAGTTTCGGCCCTTGGCGCTTGCATGTTCAAACTGATTTGGACATGTAACCCCTGTCCATCTTCCAGACCTAAGACTTAACTGGCCGACACTTGTTGTCTATCACTATCTATTTTGGTAGGCGAGGATGCTGATCTTTCATATAGACAAAGACCGAATCTTGTATGGGTTGCCCGACTGCCCCTGTTGAAGTGGACATATGGGCGTGCGGTATTATATGTAGGATGGGGAAAACGATTTTTTTTTTGTGGGACCGAAAACGATATGGGCTGCCTACGTATCTCGCTGAGGGAATCAGATCATAACGTAGTTCAGATTTACAAGTAAAAGTGATTGTAAGTTTTTTTTTTTTGGAAAATGGAACCGAAACCGATGTGGCCGTGGCCGCCTACGTATCCCGCCGAGGGAATCATGTCATAACATAGTTCAGGTAACCAAAATAGGGATTTTAAGGTTTAAAAAAAAAGTCTGAAGCCGATGTGGCTGTCTATGTATCCCACTGAGGGAATCAGGTCAAGACGTAGTTCGTGATTATAAAAGGAAAAATTAGATCCTGCCAAGTACTAATGCAATTTCTAGCAAGTTTTCCGGAGAAACGAGTCCAATTTTCGGCACATCTCCATGCTCCACATCCCAAATGATTTGGGTGCTCCTGAACTGGTCATTCTGCCGGATGTCCGTGACTTTGAGGGTGTTCTGCCAATTTTAGTCAACACTAACCAACATTTGGGGAATAAGTTAAGCAAAAAGAAACCTTGCAAAATGAAGCAAACCAAGTCAGTATGAACTGAATAATATTGCTTTAAATAATATGTACAGAGTTGCAAGCGACAGACAATAGTAAACAAATTGTATGTAAATCAAGCGCGCACCCTAACATGCATGAGATCTCTCTTATGCCAGAGGTGCGCCTAAACGCTATATATGCAAGATTGTGATATATTGATCCAAGCTATTAAACTGCAATGCTTTTGTTGGAAATGATGATAAAATGAATGTGCATTTTCCAATTTCGGCATGTCATGATTAGGATTAGATCTGTCTATCATTATCACGCTACACATAATATACTGATTGGTCGTTGAGTTGTGAAACCCGTCAACAAGTTTGGTGTTTTCCTAATTGTGGAGACGATACCAATGATCGACCCACCTAAGGTAAATGCATACATGACTTAAAATAAATGGTGATATAGCTCTATCCTAAATTTGCTAAGATTTGGCTTACTAGACACAAGGTTCCCGAGCGGACACTCGAGTGAGAAGGCTACGCGGCCACCGAATGATCCGGATGCTCCGCGCATACGCCAATTCTCCTAAAATTTGGATTTATTGAAAGAAATTTTGCGGGTGCGCAAACACTCATCACGTGTAGTGCGTGATAGTGTCAATTTTTCAGAATGGAAGAAGTATGAGCGGAATGCCAATTTAAGGAAATCAGTAAAAAGTGTAGCAAATAAAAGCTATTTATACAGTTTTTATGATAAGATATCAGTTAAAGGAAAGCAATAAAAGAATTTTAGCAGTTATGGCAGTTTTAAACATTTTGCAGAAATATTAAGGAAAACAGTAAAGCAGCTTAAGCCTAAGTTCGCTATGGTTAAAAACCTGATTATCCCCAGTGGAGTCGCCATACTGTCGCGCCCGCTTTTTCCCGCAGTTCGACGTGTGCTGGTGATTCCTGAATTAAATCACCATTTTAAGGAGTAGCCACCTAATTATTAGGGTGAATTAGGACACCTAAATTTATTGCAATATAAATACTGCAAATGATCTCCATGTGATTAGTTTGCAAAATTTGTGAGATTCTAGGTAAGGATTTTCTATTATCCTAAAGGGAAGAGATTAGACACTCTTTAAGATCCGCTAACATGCGGTTATCCGATCAAACTTAGGCTTATTTATCACGCTTTAGAAAACATACGTTTTGAAAATATGAAGTTTAATAAAAAATGACGTTGCAAAAGATGCATTTGAAAATATATACAAAAGCTTATGTACAATGACATATATTTATTTTGGTAAAGTATGATAAAATGCAGTATGAAGATTGAGTTTTGATAGAATATAACATAATATTTTCTTTATGCCAAAGTAGATATAGTATAAAAATAAACTAGCGTTTTGAAAACATGAGCGACGAACCTAAAATAAATAAAACTAACGTTTTGGAAATATGAGTGACGGTCCTAAATAAATAAACTAGCGATTTACGATTTTAGATCCACCCCTTCTTAAAGTTATTAATTATAAGTTTACCTATTCTAAGCAATTCAATAATTATACAAGTACAAATAATTAAATTACAATACAAAATAAAATAAAACTAAATTCAAGAAAATAAGGACAACAATAATAAATCATCTCTGAGGGTATCTTCAAATCTCGTAAGTATTCCTTGCAAGCTGTCAAGATCAAACAATAAGAATAATCACATACAAATAACTTCGAATCCATACCTAAAAACAATAAATATTTTGAATACTGAGGGCTCAGACTTAAATTTTGTAAAAAGCCATTCCAATCATGTCGTGACTGCGAACTAGTGATTCATCAATCAATCTAGTCGCCTCGCCAACGCGTGTTGGTTTCCGGTAGATGTGTGAAAGAATCCATTAGCCTCATCATCGCCAGATTTCGAAGTAGCGCAGACCGAGGGACAACCTTTCTGAAAAGGGACATGGCCTCAAATTCAATTTCATTGGCCTAAGTGTAGTATCATATTCAAATCAGTATTATACCAAAACCGAAGGGACACAACCTCAATTTCAATTTCATTGGCCTAAGTGTAGTATCATGTTCAAATCAGTATACCGGAACCAAAGGGACACGACCTCAATTTCAATTTCATTGTCCTAAGTGTTATTAGAAATATTGCAGTTGCCCAAAACAGTCATAAAGTAGTAATTTTCAGCCAAGAAACCAACGGTAATTAGGCTAAACAATAATGCAGCGATAAGGCATCAAACATGCTCAAATGCAACAGTAAAATGTTTCCAAAAGAAGTGTAAATGGCCAAGATTACAGCAGCTATTTGCGGCAAACGCAACAGCAGCTGAATAATGACATAAAAGTGCAGCAATCAACCCACGTATTGCAGCAAACTGGAAGTCTCAGAATCTGCCGCCAAAAGAGAAACAAACCATAATAAGAACTATTTAAAGATGACATGTATCCAGAATCTTTGAAAAATAAGACAAAGGGGGCTACCACCATTCATTTTTGATGCCGCAACAAGATCAAAAGGTTTCTAGAACCTTAGGCATGGCAGGATATCAGTGGAGGCTAAACCAAACCCAGCATACCTTGGCTTTCAGCAGGCAAAGCAATATAATAGAAAAGTTCAGACAAGGCAACTATGAAAGAAAAGCATTCAATTATGCAACATATAAGATACTCTTGACCAATGAATCACTCAGGAGAAATAATTTTAGAACTGGGCCAAACAATTGAACCTACTTCTTGTGACTATATTTCAAACTTAAAGAGTGCACACAAAGAACACATAGGGATTGATTATTGGACATGTGATATGATTTTATAAGGGCATTGTTTAATGAAAAAACAGACAAACCAGCATAGGTTTTTTCCAGAAAACATGTTCAGATGTAATATGGGAAAGGAAAATATGTTGCACTACTCCTTACTTATACTAACACATTTGCAAGGCAAAGAGGTTCACATGGACAATCTTAGAAATTGGAAACAAGCATAATACATATCCTAATATATGACATATCCTAATAGATGGCCTATATGCATCATTCAAATAAGAGATTGTGTATACTATACCATGATCATGATCCATCAATTAAACAGATAAAACAAGCTCAAAATAAGAAAAGAACGTGACTTATACAAGTAGCAAATAAAACCATCTCAAAATTATCATATTTTATTTCCAGTGTCTAAGCTGGTCCAGTCCAAACTAACAACTAGAGTACTAGAACATACACACAGAAATCATGAGAGATTGATATGCTAACATGAAAGCATTTCAAATGGACCAGCAGATAGGATAATCATCTTACCAAAATACTTAGACATGAATGTCACAAACCTCACAAAGCAATCAAGAAACATGTATTAACATACAAAGCATATAAAGCCCTTAGCTGACCAGTTTTGGAGCCGCGACTGAGACTACGAGAAACGACGAACACCCATTCATTCTTTCAATTTCAGATTTGAAAGAAAGGAGGGTATTTCCGGATTTTTGATTTTTTTTTTATTTTTGAGTGCTGATTTTCTGATTTTTGAGTACTGATTTTCTGATTTTGGGATGGGATTCTGACACGACCCGAAATCTGACCCGAAAAACTATATGAAGAACGAAGAAAAGAGGTATCAAAATTAATACGTCAAAAATTGGACCCCCAAAACGAAGAACCAATGAGGGTATTTATAGATGGATTTCCCCCTTCAATTCGAGTTTGAATTTGAATTAAAGGGTGGAAAAAAGTTCTGATTTTTGGAACCGGATTTTGGGGGCGAAGTGATGGGTTTTTGGCGGGTTTTGTGGTTCAGGGTATGGGTGAGATGTGCGACGTGATGTGGGGCGTGGTGGTGTCAGGGGTTGTCGGCGACGTGGTAGAGGTATAGGGGGGTGTGCGACGGATTATAGGTGAGAGGAGAGGACTGATTTTTGTTAGGTTTAGGTTTAAATGTTGTGTGTGTTGGGTTAAAAGGGAAAGAAATAAAAGAAAAGGGAGAATTGGGATTTTAGGGGGTGGACCGATCGGGTAGGGGGAATAAGGGAAGGGAGAATTGGGCTTAGGGGAGGGTGACTGGCTGGGCCCCGAGTTTGGGCCTGGCCGATTGGGCTTTATGGATTGTGGTTAAAGTGTAAAAAGGGATTTATTATTAAAACAAAGTGCTTTGAAAAAATTGTAATTTTTTAAAAAATGACGATATGAATATAATATTTGCGTAATGCTTAATGCATAATGCTTAATTAAATAGAAATGTGATGCCTATTTTTGCAAAAAATAAAGTAACATAATATTTTGGTAAAACAATTGTGATAATCATATTAAGGACGAAAGATAGTAAGAAATATGAATATACGTGCATCTCAAAAAATTGTTTTTGGGTTTTGAAATATTAAAATTGTAGCCAGATAATTGAAAAGGAGGGACAAAATTGGGTTTCAACAGTAGTCCCACTTATTCCTTTCCAACTTTTACTTTTGGATTACGACCTACCTTTCCTGATATATCATGCTTTCACATAATGAACGACATGCCGCTATCATTTTATAAGTATAAGTATAAGCATTTACAATAAAACTAGTGATACACCTGCATTAATCTCGTAACTCTAAATAGTGTCTGAGCCTAACACCCTCTTTGGTTGAGTCTGGGACACATATGCATCCTATGGTTCATACTCCAGCACCAAGAACACTCTCTAGTATTGACTCGACAATCCATGATGTACTTGCCCACACTACTGACAGCCTGATGAAGGCATCCTACCACCCTCAATGTTTTCATGTTATTGTCCTTGGGGTTCTGATATCTACGATTCTAGCATTGGCTCTACTAGAGAACTCCGATCAGATATATTCTTTAATAGTAACCCCCTATCACCTTCAATCCGTCTACTAGTTACCTCTTTCTTGTCTCTAATATATATTAGCGAGCTCTGATTAATAGATTCCCATAACTGTAGGTTCCCTGGCCTTTCAAAAGGTCTAACATATATGGGTGCTCAGATATGACCCCAAACATGGAAAATAACCGATGGTGTTGATACTTGTACCATTACCCTTATATCTTGGTCAATGGGGGTCGTCAATAGAACTGATGGTCTTGGTAATGTTCGAGCCATTCTCCAATCTAGCAATAACAACGGGGTCAATGGTACTCAAAAGGGTGACTCACCTGGGATCTTAGATGAATTCTCTTCAATAGAATACATTGGCTATGATGGTCCTCCACGATGGAATATATAATCTCAGATGGGTCTTCCTCAACGTAGGCATCGCTAAAAAAAGAAAATAGGATGAGAATAAAAAATTAGATACTTACAACTCCGCTGTATCACATGATCTAGATTTCAAAGGAAGGTAACAACCTAAATATTTTGTAGCCTCCTGATTATAAATGTGGTGCTCAACACACCCATAATGAAGACTCTACTAGACTTAGCTCATAAACAACCCTAGGACAGACCTGCCCTGATACCAAGTTTGTCACGACCTAAACTGAAGGGCCATGACCAGCACCCATACCTTGCTGGTCGTATACCGACGTACACTTTATACTATGTTTATATATTGATTATAAAGGTCGATGAAGCCAACATAAACAATGATCCTTAAATATGACAGCTCAAAAATGAAACATCAGTGATATGAACACATGTAGATATACGGGTCGGCCATGCAACCATGGAAATTGTACATAAGATATGGGCCGTCAAGGCCATGTGCATCAAACTATAAGACATAAAAAATGTACTCATACTAGACACAAAACAACATATCTATGTGCCTCTAAGAATTCATAACCATCATATGTCAGGACAGGGCCCAACCTATCCATCGTCACATGTATATATATATAAATGCATTATGACACATGCAGGTAAGTCCAGAGAAGTGGACCTCACTAACCAACTGCTAAATTCAGAGGCCTACTGGATAACCATCAACCTGTCTATCTAGACCTGCAACACGTCATGCAGCGTCCACAAAATAAATAAGTTAGTACGAATAAAGTATTGAGTATGTAAGGCAGAAAAACATATAAATAAAGGACATAATACGAGAGAGGGGCATATAAATCAACCTAAAACTCAAAAAGGTCGATGAAGGCATATAATTGACATAACCAAGAATATATGCATGTAAGTAAAATCGGGCCACTCTATGGGGCCATATCATATAGTATCATATCAATCCATCTGTAAGGTGAGCTCATAATAAACTACCCGGCCATATAGGATGCGGTGGTATCTGCCCAACTAATCAGTGGTGTGCACATATAAGTGCCTGCCCGACCGACTATAGTGCGATGCGGTATGATAAAATAGATGTATATATATATATATATATATATGATGGACCCATTAAATGACATTATGTGCCCTTTGGAGTGACGTAAGGTCGGTAACCTTCGAATATGTTATTAGAGCTAACTCGTCATCATAACCTTATAAGAATCAGGAAATACCAACAATGTATGATAACATGAGAATAAAAAAAAAGAATCAACATCATCATCAATAGTTCTATAAGCTAACATGAGAATATAAATAGAACTTAAGTACTCCTCATTAGAATGAAATAATAAGGTTAATTCTATCTTCTAGGAGTAGAGTATCTTTTGGAAGCTCTTTTGTTACATTACATTCATTAGAGTCATGAAAAAGAAAGGAAGTAGCCTCACATACCTCTATAATCTCATCCTCAATCGACAACCAAGCTTAACACAATTCTCTTGAGTCTATAATAAGTGAAATAATATCGTCGTCAATACACAATGTCGTAACTATCATTTTTCGCTGATTATATTACCTACGAAAAAACGGGCAGCACCTCCCCTGTTTATACTATATCCCATAGACCAATAAGGGTCATCAAAGTAGCCCAACAACAACTAGACAATTCCATATTAGCTTTCCGATTACTTCAACAACCATATTGAGCGGCAAGCTCGATTTATGATTATAAAATATAATTCGAATCCCATTTCTTTTTACATGAGTTACTGTAAAAAAGTTAAACATCATATTTATGATTAACATATCATTAGTAACCCAAAATATCATAAAACAACCTTCAAAATAGCTCACATAAACAACTTTCAAAACAACCTACACGCCTACACTTCAACCTACACTTTTAATCTCAAGTTTCATATGTTTATTTCATAAATCCACCTGATAAATATATACACACATAACAACCACAATAATATTAAAGACTCAAAACAGTCTAACAATAAGTTAACAACATCTTCTGCCCTTTTAAGTCCTATCTTGTAGTCTTGTACTCAAATAACACAACCAACATGTAATTAACCTTAAGCACACAAAAAAGATGTTATAAATACCTTACACAACAGAAAAAACTTTAAATCCAAACTTGATTCAGCTCTCATCCACCGTTGTTCACTTCGCAATATCCTAGAGGCGATATTCTTTACTTTAGCTTAAAATAAATATCTTTTGCCTAGGATATTTGAATAGCTTCAGGGTGCTAAATTCTTTTGAAATATTGATCTGAAGTCTGGATATCATCAACTTAAGATAAAAGAGAAGGATATTATGAAGACATCTTTCGTACTAGTTATGAGAATTTTGAATTTTTGGTGATGTCATTCTGTTTAACTAATGCACCTACTGCAGTTATGGATTTGATGAATCATGTATTCAAGAATTTCCTTGATCATTTAATTATCATATTTATTGATGACATCTTGGTGTATTCGAAGAGTCGTGAGGAGCATGCATGTCACTTGAGAATAACCTTGAAAACGCTTAAGAAAAATGAGCTTTATTCAAAATTTGAATGGGAGTTTTGGCTTAAATCTGACATTATTGGGTCACGTGATGCCTAGAGATGGTATCAAAATTGTTCCTCAAAAGAGTGAGGCTATCAAGAATTGATCGAGGCCCACTGGAGTGACAAAAAATCATAGTTTTTTGGGATTGGCAGGTTACTGCTGAAAATTTGTGGAAGAGTTATCATCTATATAAGCACATCTTACGAAATTGACCCAGAAGACTACTAGGTTTTAATTGTTTGAAGTGTGTGAAAGGATATTTCAAGAGCTTAAAGCGAGGTTTGCTTCAACTCTTATTCAGACTGTACCTTCAGGGTTAGAGGGTTATGTGGTATATTATGATTCCTCAAGAATTCGTTTGGGTTGTGTGTTTATGCAGAATGGAAAAATGATTGCCTATGCTTCGCGATAGTTCAAGAAGCATAAAATAATTATCCGACTCATGATCAGGAGTTAGCTGTTGTTGTTGTTTTGTTTTTAAGATTTGGCATCATTACTTCTATGAAGAGCATTGTGATGTCTCACTAATCACAAAAACTTGCAATATATCTTCAAATAACGAGATTTGAATCTCATATAGGGGGGATGGTTAGAGTTCTTGAAAGATAATGACTTGAACATCTTGTGATGAAATAAAGCACGCAGAATTAGATTCTCAAACTAAACCGAGAGATGTTTTTTCTAAGTATGCCAATGATGACCCGTCAACCTACACTTATATGCCTAATATGGCATGGAAGACGGACTGGAATTGGAGTTATCACATGAAGATCTAAGAAGCAAGTTTTATTCGGCCTTCTTGTTGGTCTTGGCCGAGACCATGTATATTCTTTTAGCTTATCTCTATTTACTAGCTTAGCTCACCATGGTAAGGACAAAAGATGACTTGGATGACAACTTGGCAAGGACAAGAGACATCTAGAAGATAAGGATTTCAAGGGAAGACTTTATGAACCAACAAGTTCATGAAGTTAGCTATTTTGAAGACTTCAAATTCTTCCAAGGGGGAGAAGAGGAGTTGGCCGAAATGGTTCAACACACAAATACCAAGAATAGAAGCTTCCAAGTACATTCCAACAAGATGAGATCCTTGAGAAGCCCAATCCATCCCCTCTTCGACTTGGACTCCACAAAGGGAGTGTGAAAGAATCATTATTGTCCCCAAGAAAATCCAAGACCTTTCCCATTATCTTGGTTTGGTCGAAACACTCTTCGTCACCAAGTAAACCCCAAACTCATTCCCATTTGTTCTCACTAGGCCGAGAAAGTAGTTAGAGTTCGTGTCCATTAGTTTGTCTTCTAGAATGGTCCATTTGCTACTATAAATAGGACCCTTAAGACTTGTAAATATTCAGCGTTTGATGATAGAAAAGTGAGTTTTCTCAAAAGCTAATTGTATTCACTTGTGTGTGTCTACTTTTAGTTGGTTCTTGTGTGAGCCAAAACCCTTGGTTCATGTTTAGCTAAAACAGTGTGACTTAGTTGAACCCAAACTAAGGTTTCCCTTCGGTTTTGGTTAAGACTTTGTGACTTGACTTAACTAAACCCAAACTTAAGGATCCCCCTTTGGCTGCAAGAAAACGTTGGAACTTGTGTGATCCAACCTAGCATAAACCTAGGGTCTATCTTAAGGTTTCTGGCCAACCTTACTTGGTTAGTATTCAGGCTTGTACTTAGGAACCCGGTCTAGTCCTTGTAAAATTGGTCACCCTCATCAAGGTGCCTACTCGGGCATTAAAACCCCATTGTCATTATCCTTACCACATCGACCACATTTCACTACAATCACAATAACCAAACACTTAACCCAAAATATACCAACCAATACTTGGTGTGTGCCCGGATTGCAACTCGCATATCGTGTTCATCCTTCATTCAAATCACTCCTATCCTTTTACCACCAACTTCCACAAGGCTCTATAAACATTCCCATTAAAGGTCCCCAACCGAAACAACCCACAAAATCCCGTCCAATCCCGATAACACCAAATAATTTGCATAACACACCTTGTCGACGACCACACTGTTTCAGTTCTGCTTCATCACCTTGCTACCATCAAAATACCAAGTTTCGAACATCACCCTGATCCTCAACCTACTCGTGATAATCCCACAAAAGGCCTCATTCCATTTCCAACTACATCTACCCGAAATTGTCTCTCAATCCCACACTGCCCTGCTATAACGCCCCAACCGAGAACCTTACTGTTCCAGTAAACTTCCGATGCCTTCCACAACTAAAATAACCAAGACCGATCACTACAATAACCTTCAATGTATCCACAAAACCCCCACAAAATTCCTTGACCCGGTTCTCTCCACACTCTCCCGAAATAGCCATCATATACCCCCACTGCCCCGTCAATCTAAGAACTCAAGAACCCCATATTTCCATGCATTTTCAGGTCAACCCAAATATCCTCCACACTCGACCCACTTACTCAACATCACCCCTCCTTTCACATATCATCTTGTATCAACCTGGTAAGGCGAACATTATTTATTTTTGATGACTTAAGTCGTAAATCTATGGGTACCCTAGCACATCTGTGGCCTCATGAAATGCCAATGGGTAGGGAAATTTGAAGACTTGCTAGTCTTGGAGTTAGGATAGATGAAGTTGAAAATTGAGAGTTGATAGGAATCGATTTTTCTATATGCTACACAAGTGAAAGTATCACAATGTAGTAATAATCTCGGTAAGACATAGTATCATCACAGAGACTGAATTGTCAAGTACCGATTAACGAACCTTTAGTTTCTATTTGACAAATGTTAATGAGTGTTGGTTTCTAAACTAAGAACTAACAACTAAGCAATAAGCAAGAATAAACTAAGGATGATAATACAGTTTAAATCAGTTATGAAGGTAATTAGGGCCTCCAATCTCTTCAACTATCCACTCTATCACTTGTTAATGCAAGACTAATGATTCTTCTTCTTATTAAGATAGCAGGTTAACTGAGGTGTTATATATTCCGGCTAGGACATATAAAAACTCAACCAAAGTGGGAATTTTCATATTTCTATGATAAATTCTACCATATAGGAGGATTAAAGTCAATAACCAAAACACTACACAGGCAATCGTGATACTGTCGTTCAAGATTAAACCTACGTCTAATCAACTATAGCATATTCAAATCTCTTTTTTCAGTTATCGATTTGAAATCATATACGTAATGAAAACTAATGGCCAGTCGATTCTCATTCAATAAACACAAGTTGAATAGATCTTAATAGACGAAAAAGAAATACTAGCATTGCATTAAATTATGAAAGAGTTTCAAGCTATTCGATGGAAAACCCTAATAAAAGTAATTAGCTCAAAAACATGCTAAGAACTAATCAACTCAATATCTAACATAAACTGAAATAAAGTAACTAAGAGAAAAAGAACTTGAAAATCAATGTCTCTAATTGTTTCTGCCTCCGTTCTTACCTCCAAAAGTATGATAATCCCTAAAATCAGCCTCCCAGGGCTTATATATTGTAAAACCCTTCTTGGACCTTTTTACCCTTGCTAAAAATCAGATTTTTTCCCCCGTTGGCACCGCGGCGCCGACCCCTGGGAACTTTCTGCCAGTGAGGCATTGCGACGTTTGATTTGGGCGCTACGACCCTTCGGCTTGTTGCGTCGCGACTCTTCAGCCTTTTTCCACCAACTTTTAGCCAGATTGCTTTTACGCTTCCCGGGACTTTTTGACCGCTTGTTTGGGACAAGTTGTGCATTTTTTGGGCCTCCATATGCCTATTCCCTTTGAATTCACCTCAAACCTTATGAATCACTTAAAACCTGAAAACACAACATAACACGCATAATACAGTACAAAACAATTAAAGGACAACAAACGACTCCCTAAAACACACTCTAAAACAGTACTAAAAATAGACTTAACAAACACCTCCAAACTTAAACTTTACTCATCCTCGAGTAAAGAACTCTAAACACCCTAAAAAGAAAAATATACAAAGACTCTAAACATGAATCAAGTCAATTACAATAGATTATTCCTCGAAGATCATGAATACCTACGATATCATTTTTAGAAACATTTTAGCCACTAATTTGCTATCTAGAATTTCAATTCAGATAATCCTCAAGCTTGTTTAAAGTTATTAAAGCGTATGATCACTCAACCATGATTACTGACTCAAACATGTACTCAATATCAGTTTATGCACAATGAATTCTTTCCAACAGTCCATCAGGCCAAAATTCTATACGTTTGCTAACTTGCTACTCTCCCCTAATGTAGACACACATGCTTAAAAATCAATAAGACTTTTATAGGTTGTATCGTTAGGTTTAGACACGAGTAGATAAAATGTCATTTAGGCTCAAGATTACCATAAGAATAGGAACCAGTCAATCCAAACTTGATATTCACATTACAACTCAACAACAATCCCCCATTTTTTTCTGGATTAAGAAAATCAGCAATTCTATTATTATTTTTCCGAACTACAACACTCCCCCCAAACTTGTTTTTTCAATGTATGAACAATTGGTGTGTAGTTTATTTTTAGATGATTATTCTCTCATCTTTTTGTTCTTCTATTGATAACATCAATCCTTCAATACCATTGACTGGAATTCAACCCCCAAACTTATATGCTTCTATACTTATGGTAATTCAAGGGAATGAAATATTAGTAAAAGGTTTCAAGTAGGCTCAAGGATAAGTATTAATCAACAAAGAAAGATTTATTAAGGCTCAAAATGGGTAGCTAGGGATTAATGTAATCAAGGGTGGCTTGAAAGACTCAAACATTCAAAAGTGGCCTAAATCATTCATGCATTATCTAAGATTTCGTCTCAAGTAGAAAGCAAGCAAGTTCTAGAATTTTTCACCATCTTTCCTCAAACCAAAATTCACTCATACATAAACTGAGTCATTGAGTACAAGATAGTCAACAGTCATGATCAAGTTTTCATTATTAATAATAATAAAAATTAAACTAAAAAACTATCCAACTTCAACACACGGATTTATGCATTTCATGGCTATCTATAACATCCAACTCTATCACATGATTCATTGACACTAGACACTAAAACAAAGACACGAATAATAAACAAACAACTAATCATAAACAATTTAAAAACTACTAACTCAAAGAAACAACAACAACTAATGGAATGAAAGCTTACAAAAAAAAACTAATAGTGATTCCAAATGGTGGTGGAGGCGGCTGCGATATGGAACGCCGCGACTCTTTTTAACCCAATAATCGGTTCAGGCATTCTATCTCCCAAGAGCTACAACTCAACTACTGGGCACCGCGACCCTTCAGCTGGGCGTCACGAAGCTTCTAAAATTTCGAGAGTACTGCTCTCTACATCTTATTTCAGCATCTCGCGACCCTTTTTCAACCCCAGCGTTGGCTCACATTTTTCCTACAACAAAATATACCAAGATAAACAAGACCGTGAGATTGTTCAAAACAAAATAAAATAAAATACAATAATTAAAATGTTGGGTTGCCTTCCTATAGCGCTGTCGTTAACGTCATTTAGCCAGACATAAATTTCTTCTTCATTCAAGGGGGTAGATTACCCCCGCAACATAGCCATTTCATGATCTTTCTATTTTTCTTTTTCTTTCTTCCGTAGAGGGGTTCACCCCCTTGGCATCATCCACAAGCTCAATATCCTTACTGTGATTTTCTTCTCATTGTTTTAATGTCACTTCAAGAGCATCAGTACTCTTGAAGCTTTCCTCAAAAATGGTTTTTTTAACTACACCAATGGAAAAACATTTGTCACTTGCTCTTGGATTGGTGTTGCCCTGAAGACATTGAAGATCATTTCTTCTTCCTGAACTCATAGTTTTAACTCTCTCTTCTCAATATCAATGAGTGTTCGCCCTGTAGCTAAGAAGGGTCTTCCTAGGATGATGGACATATTTTCATCTTCTTCCATATCAAGAATAATAAAATCAGCAGGGAAGATGAATTTTCCCACTTTCACCAGCACATCTTCAATTATCGGGGATGCTTGATGGAATGATTTTCTAGATGCAAGGTGATGGTTGTCGGCTTTGGTTCCACAATCTGTTTGAACAAGAGAAACTTGAGGGATTATCATTACAGCATTTGATAAAAATGTGAAAGCTGTATAAATCTGTAAAGAATATAAAATTATGGGATGAATGAAAGTTTTAGATTACTCTGTTCCCGTCAGTTTGATATCTTATGGAGATAAATACGACTTATGGTTTGAAAGTTATCACTATTTAAAGTTCCGCCTCATTTTACAGAAACTCAGGCGACACAGCATATAAAACGTGAAAACTGTGCAAATCCGTAAGGAATATAAAAATATGGGCTGAATGAAAGTTGTATATCTCTTTGTTACCGTCAGTTTGAGATCTTACGAAGATAAATACAACTTGTAGTTTGAAAGATATGACTGTTCAAAGTTCTGCCTTGTTTTACCACAAAACTTCTGGAAAGTTGAAAGAAAGGAATGTTATTTGAAATTCCTGAAGTTATGCTAATTTTTTTATATGTGTAGGGGTTTAGTCAGACAATTGAAATGGTAAAAGTATTGTTAATATAAATATACTAAGGTGGGTTTCCTTAGATTCGTATTATAACGTAGTTCACATATGTTCTAGATTCTAAGCGTTCAGAGGCTCTACACAAGGGAAAGACATTGAATTGATTGTTCGTGGCACTCGCTCGGCATTGAGGTTGGTTGTGGTTTACTTTACTTAGACTCTGATTAGAGAATCGTATGTGGTTGTAGGAATTGACATGGATAGTACGATAGAACGTTATAGGGGTTTTGCACCGCGGTGCCGTACTGCAGGACCGCGGTGCCGTATGTCCAGAGAGTTACGCGGGTATTTGCACCGCTGTGCCGTTCCTCAGGACCGCGGTGCCGACGGGAATCATCGCCACATGTGTTATTTTATGTGATTATTACCTGATTGTATCTTTGTCGTATATTTGTGATAATATGTTGACTAATATCGTGCCTGACATACCTTTCATGTTATTATTGTTGTTATATTGGCCTCCAAGGTTTCTGCCGGAGAGCGTGAGTGATTGGCCTGCGAGGTTTCTGCCGGAGAGCGTGAGTGATTGGCCTCCGAGGTTTCTGCCGGAGAGCGTGAGTGATTGGCCTCCGAGGTTTCTGCCGGAGAGCGTGAGTGATTGATGGCCTCCGAGGTTCTATCCGGAGAGCACGAGTGGTACATGGACTTCGCGGGTCCCCCATGGGTCATGACTTGAAGGCACTGCCTTAGCATGTGTGTACGAGAGTGAAGTGAGAGAGAGATGTGACTATTGCATTGCATTGCATTCATCCACTCTTATATTTGACTGATCAGTGGTGAACTATATCTATCTTGATAGATTTTTGATTTCTTTGCACTTTCCCTGTATATTAGATGTGACTATGCCTGTGTGCTCTATGTGCTACTTGTTGGTTTCAACTTCTTCATGCGTTATCTAATCATTGTTGGCTTATGATACTTACCGATACTAGTGTTGTACTGATACTACTATTTATGCACTTTTGTTGAGTGCAGAGCACGATCTAGGTTCCAGCTCTACGCCCCGTGGCTGATTTACGAGGGTGATATCTTTTAGTCATTCAGGGTGAGCTACTTGATCATTCGTGGCCCGTGAAGGGCTTCCTAGTTAATTACATTACTCTTGTTAGTGGACAGACAATATGTAGTCTTTGGGCCTTTTCAGACTTTTATTCCAGACCATGTTTAGTGTTCTTGTACCCGTTTGACCATATTTTGGAGAATTTCGTATTTAAGACCTAATAACTTCTTTTCGTTATTTTATTTTCCGATGATTAACTTGTTATTTAGAATGTGGTTCGCCTACTCGGGGGAATATGATAAGTGGCATCACGACTCGTGAGTTGGGTCGTGATAAAGTTGGTATCAGAGTGTTACACCCCGTAATACCAGGGCTACTAATTGAGAACGTGATTAAGGATTTAAGATTTGAATTTTGGAAGGAAAGAATAAATACATTTTCTTGAGGAAAATTTCGGAAAAAAATTATTAACTTGGAGTATAATACTTCAAATTGGATTTATGGACTTAGTATTGGATTAGAAGGTGTTGGAATTGATAATATGGGGTCCGTCGAGAATTTCACAATTTTGCGGGGACCTTCGAAAAATTATAATATTTTGGACCAATCGGAGGGAGACACGTGGCACCCCTCCACTTGTCTTGCTAAGATGACAACAAATAAGATATTTTGAGAGGGGACAAGTGGACATGGGTCCCACCCCACTTGGCTATACATATCCAAGTCTTGCAAGACTTGGATCACTTTGCACTTAGACAAAAATAAGCCCTCATCTCTCTCACTTTTAGCTCAAGATTTCGAGAGCTTCACCACCAAGAACACCATTGTTGATTAGTTTCTTATCACCTAGATTAAGCTCCTAAACCAAGTGCTAAGCCTAGATTAATATCCCAACTTTGGAAAGCATTATTGGCCGAGATTGGGGTGAGAACAACCCTAGGTTCCGTCGACTTTTTGGAAGAGAAATACAAAGTGAAGTTGTGTATAAGTTCATAGGGGTCACATATATGCGATTGAAACTTGAAGAAGTGGAGCGAAACGAAAATTGCGGACCAAAGTTTAGCGTTCTTCCCGGGACGATTTTAAGGCTAAAAAGGAGGTAATAATTCTTCTTTTTCCGCAGTAATTGGATATTACTCATTGTTATAGTATATGGATGAGCTTTCATTAAGGAATATATGGAAAATAAGGTGTGTATGCCCTAGTTTGGGTGAGTGGTCCGAAACTAGCTTTTTCGGGCCATGTGATTCGTTGATTTTTATTGTCGTCATCTACACTTGTCGCATGTTATATAATGAAGGAAATATAGTTGATAAACTGATATAACTTATATAACATGTTGGAACTTGAGTTGGATTAAAAGGAATTAAGGAAAATGGATTTGGATTTAAAGTGATGTTGGCCGAGAATGACCCTAAAATGTTGGTATATTATGGACTGTTTTGTTTAGATTATGGGGAAGAAATTTACACGTCCAGTAGGCGTGTAATCCCCTTTGGCTAACTGTTGGTTGCGCCTTAAATGTGTCTTGTTGGTTATGGAAACACGGGCCTTGGAAAAGGTGGAAAAGTACGTAGAAACAAAGGAAGTGCTGCCCAAATTTTCGTAGAATTAGAGGGCATTATTTGGTATAAGTCTTATACTAGAAAGTAAGATATTGATAGAAGTACTATGACCATTTTAGGTTGAAGTACTACGTGTAGCATGGTCTACTTGGCTTAAGGAATAGCCGATGAAGTTGAAGTACATTGGAGCGTATTGCTACTTGTCGTTTGGATTAGTCGTCACGAGGTATGTGAACTTCTTCCTTCTATCGACATGACTTATCCTTGAAGTATACTTGCCTTGTTTATGAGTATACATGACTTATTCTTAAAGTATACCTGTCTTGTTAGTTGGAGTATACGTGACTTGTTTTCTTGAAGTACTTGCCTTGTCATTAGGAAGTATTCATGTTATTGATTTTTATGCTAAAGGTATGTCTAAAATAATCCTAAGTTCTTACTATATCTTATGGGGGATGTTGGTAAGAGACGTTAGGAAGTATTACAAACGGGTATAACCTATTCACGGTTCAAATGAGTGACTTGGTTTGAAAAGAATAAGTTACTTGAATTCCTTTAAAAGTTATGAGATTTGATTTAAAGATTATGAGACTTTACTTTTCAAGTTATGGGACTTGATTTCTAAAGTTAAGAGACTTGATTTATTTGGAAGTTATGAGACTAGAGTTGTCGGAAAGTCATGAGACTAGAATTAGTTAACAAGTATAGATTACTTGGTTTAAAGAGAATGCATGACTTGATTTTAAAAGATAGGAGTAACGCTATTTGAAAATAATGAGTTACTTGAGTTAAAGGAATAATTGCCTTAATGTAGAAAGTAGAAGTTATTTGATTTTAAAGGTATAGGTTACTTGATTTTGAAAAAGGGAGTTTACATGATTTAAAAGTGAAAGTGCCTTGATGCTACCAATGCTAGTATCTTTGGGTTTTATAAAAGGGAAGTTATTTTACTCCTAGAAGTTAAGGGTATTCATGTGGTGGTTTCGGTGTTTAAAGCATGTCTGAATGGTCCCTAAAAGTACTTACCAAGTCTTACGGGAGATGTTGGTAAGAGTTTTTAGGAAGTAGTTCTATCTATTCCATTAATAGTACTTGAGTTTCTAAATAGAAGTTGTTCTATCTATTCTCTTGATAACACCTTGGGTTGTCTAATTGAAATGTATAAATTACTTTGTGTTAAAAGAGTACTTGACTTTATTTGAAAGGTATAACTTACTAGAGTTAAAACGTGTAGTAACTTGATTGTTAAAAATGGAAGTGTCTAGATACTACGGGTGTTAGTATCTTATCCGTATTTTGTGAAAAGAGTCATTTCCAAAGAATAGGAGTACGTAACACTTTGGGTTAAATCCCCGGATTCTTTACATGTTAATGAAAGTCTAAGAGTATGTTAAACTTGCCTATGCTAGTTGTGATAGCCTTTGTTGTGCAAGTGTTGTATTTCTATGCTACCACGTCTCACAAATGGAGGGCTGGCCATCTTGTTGTATATATTTATTGTTCCATGGACATGTCTGCACCGATGAAGGAATTCCGGAGGCATGCGGCCATGATGCAGGTTCAAATCCCGGATGATATTATTATCCCATGGGCTAGCTCCCCATGAAGACATGTACCCGAGATGCAGGAATACCACATGCATGTTGTATATATTTATTGTTCCATGGAAATGTCTGCACCGATGAAGGAATTCCGGGGCCATGCGGCCATGATGCGGGTTCAAACCCCGGATGATATTATTATTCCATGGGCTAGCTCCCATGAAGACATGTACCCGAGATGCAGGAATACCACGGGCATGTTATATATTATTATTATTCCATGGACTATCTCCCCATGAGGTTTTGTGACGCAGGAGGAATCTGGTAGTTGGCTTTCGTACTTGCCCCGGTCAGCTTTCTGACGCAGGCGGAATCTGGTAGTTGGCCTTCGTACTTGCCCCGGTTAGTTTTATGACGCAGGTTGGACCTGGTATTTGAGTATGTATATATTGGTGTTCTATTATATCATGGACTGCCAGCAGTGAGGAAGGAATTCCACGGGCACGCTTGATATTAAGGGCGTGAGACCCATGATTATATTTGAGTAATGATTTTAAGGGCATGCGTCCCTGACTTGGCATGACTGATTATATATTGTGAAATGGTCTTTTAAAAGATGAAGTTGATTTTCATTACTCTTATTGATTAATTTGGTTATCATACTTGTTTCATGCGTTGTATTTGGACTGTGTGATATTATATTCTTGAAAGGCACAGTCGACTCTTGGAGTTGTTAAAGTACAGTGATACAAGGTGCAGTTGGATTTTTGGTTATGTGACTCTGTCACGACCCGACCGGGCCGTGGTCGTGCCTACAGGCACCCTTACAGTAAACATCGAGAGATAATCGTGGAACATACATGAAACTTATAAAATAAAACAACGAAATAAGCAGCGAGTTAGCCGGAGCTACCTTCCTGGACATATATATATAACCGAAGCAGTTGCCTCATTTCTTTACAAACAGACCCACAATATGTGACTACAGACCTCTAAGAGTTTTAACATAACAACTGTGGCGGGACAGGGCCCCGCCATATCCCTGAATAAACTTGAGTCTTCTACCTCAGGGAAAACCGTACCAAGAGCTAAGCCTCCGGAGCAAATGAAGCTTTCTCTCAAAAACTGAACCGAGATCCTAAGAGCAAGGATCACCAACCTGGGTACCTAAAACCTGCGGGCATGAACGCCTGGCCCAGAAGTCGATACAACAGTGCAGAATATGGAGCGAAATAACGTCTGATAAGCAGATCATAAGCGTACAAAAGAATGACAGGGACAAGTATAAAAGTACATACGGATCTGCCGTGTCATTACCACTTATGAACTTAATCGTAGCTTATTATCTTTTCCCATTTTCAATAAAAGTTATAGTCACACTCTTATGCACATGATTAGGAAAATCATTAAGTTCATTACCATATAACTTACTTATCTTTCATAACACAATCACCTTACTTTTATGGAGGAAGCATATACGACCCGGCCCAATCCAGGACGCGATCAAGTCACACAAAATAGCAAAGTGTGGCCGTGGAATCCCCCATCACTGCCGACAGCTATATGTGTCAAATATAACCATGTGACGCGCCCGTGACATCCCACCTCACTGTCGGCGTACACATACACAATACATATATCTCCCGCGTGGAATCCATCACATCAGCGACTATAAGTGTAAATATAACCATGGGTCTCACGCCATAATATCAATCAGCAGGTGGTATAACGTCTTGGGGGTTACCCCTCATTTATACTCTTACCCTGGAGAAGGTGGTATAACGTCTTGGGGCTTGCCCCTCATTTATACTCTTACCCTATCTCGACCGGTCGCCAAACAACACATAAAGCAGGTGGTACAGCGTCTTGTGGGTTCACCCCTCACTTATACTCTTACCCTGGAGAAGGTGGTATAACGTCTTGGGGCTTGCCCCTCATTTATACTCTTACCCTATCTCGACCGACCATCAAACAAGACATAAGCACTACCATGTCTTTTATAAAATCCGGGAATTTAACCCAAGTACTACAAATAACGGAAGCATACCCGTGGAATCCCACATCACTGTCGGTACGTCCAAGTAACTTACAACAAGACAGCCGGCCCTCCAACCGAGAGTTGCGACTACGTAATAAAACATAATACTTGCACTCAAAGGCTATCACCAGCACACATAGGCTAATTCTCAATTAACAAGCCAAAGTACTTATCAAGGCACAAATAGAATAATTCTCATTTAACAGGCCAAAATACTTATCAAGGCACAAATAGAATAATTCTCATTTAACAAGCCAAAGTACTTATCAAAGCACAAATAGAATAATTCTCATTTAACATGCCAAAGTACTTATCAAGGCACAAATAGAATAATTCTCATTTAACAGGCCAAAGTACTTATCAAGGCACAAATAGAATAATCCTCATTTAACAGGCCAAAGTACTTATCAAGGCACAAATAGAATAATCCTCATTTAACAAGCCAAAGTACTTATCAAGGCACAAATAGAATAATTTTCATTTAACAGGCCAAATTACTACGTACGTACATTCTTTTCAAAAGACTATTTTTCAAATAAAACTCTCAAAATACTAACAACCATAGTATCAAGTCCTATCCACCTTTCAAGACAAGTCACAATACCTTTTTAGAAATACAATTACCGGCTTCTAAATCAAGTGACTTCTTTATTAAAAACCTTAAGCAATTGGTACCTTTAAACCAATTTGCCCTTCCTTAATACAAGTTATTCCTTTGATTACTTTACTAGAGAAAACCATTCTCTTAACCTTCCATAAAGCAGTTATAACCAACTTCCCATAAAGCCGTTATAACCCTTTATGGTTTAGACCAACACGTTCCTTTTATAACCAAGAGACTTCTACTTTTGAAACCAAGTATCATATACTTTCAAATCAATTCTCTTAACCTTCAAAAATACAATTAGTCTTTTAACCTTTAGAAAACAAGTGACTCCTTTTATTACAAAACCTTAGGCAATTGATGCCTTAAAATCAAATTGCCTTTTCACTAAAATCAAGTCATTTGTCTTTCCATAAAGCAAATATAACCAACTCCCCATAAAGTCGTTATATCCCCTTTATACCTTAGCCAAAAACAATTTCCTATCCAAGGGACTTATACGTTCAAAACGGAACAAGTATCACATACTTTAAAACTTTTCAAGTCCCTTAACTTTAATACAACATTAGACATCCTTAATACTTTCAAAGAAGTGAGCTAATCTCCTAACTCACTTTGACGACTATTCATAAAACTAGTAAGGGATATCAGGTGTTGACGTCTCTGGTACTACATACGTGCAACAAGTCATGCTCAAAGATATGAAAAGTTCTACATACAGTAAATCACACAACTACCTCTTAACTTCTAAGAGTAGAAGGAAACATGAAATGATACCACAAGTATACTCCATACATAGAATCATGCCAAAGGAAGGAAGAGGTTCACATACCTCGCGACGATTATCGACAAGTAGCAAAATGCTCCAAAGTACTTTAATCTTGATAGCTAAATCCATCCTTCAAGTAGGATACGCTATACTTAGTACTTCAACCTATAATGGTCACCATTCGTCCATTAACCTCTTATTTCAAACGTAGAATATTCTAAGTGCTAAGTCACTAAATTCTACGGAAAATCGGACAGCACCTCCTTTGTTTCTACTTACTTTGCCACCTTTTTCAAGGCCGAATACAATAACCAAACACGCCACATTTAGGGCCCAATCAAAGTAATCAACAATAGGGGATTACACGCCTACTAGACGTGTAAAATTCCGCCCCACAACGATATCAAATTAAAACAACTTACTAGGCCAATTCGGCTAACTTGAAGTACTACAACATCAATTCTTATCCAATGTCCATTTCAATCCAAGTTATTAGCCTAACATGATATCAAGTCGCAAACGATTATAACTACTATAATCACCAAGTAATTAACATGCGACGATTCGAATAAACGACCAAATTGTAATCCAACTTAACATGACTTACATTACATTTCGGATTTATGCTACAAGTAATCCATAATACTTATAAACTTCAACTTAACAACTTCATGCTAGCAACATGTAAAGCTAACAACAACAATATAATTATATAATCTTGTAACACTTTAAAAGACAAGATTATACCTCAACGACTCTTAATCCAACTCCAATCCGAAATCGCTCCTTAGAAGATTAGAACCTCTCCAAGACACTTCAATACGCTTGTTGAGACCCTTAGAACAACACCAACAATTGTCCTTCAACTCTCCGAACAAAACCTAGAAAGACAACTAGGTTTTTGTTTTGCGACTAACCCGTAAACTATTTTTTTCCAAGATTTTTCTATTGAGATATGCTTACACTACCCTCAAGAACCTTGGTTTAAAGTGTGGAGTTGAATGAACAAGAAACGAAATTTTTTCCCCTTCTTCCTAAGGTGAACCCGAGAGCTCACAATTGAGTTCTTCAAAATTTTCAAGAAATATGGCTAAGTGTTGGCTCTCTCTTGCTACTAGTAGTGTAATAAAGGGTCATGGAGGGACAAGATGCAACCATTTGGGTGGCTAGGATGAAGTCTTTCAAAATATCAAGACTAGTTGTCTCATTTGACTTAGTCAAAATTCTCAAGCTACACTTACAAGACTTTAGTCATCCAAGACTTATGGTAAATGACCATATTGGCCATGCCTAAATTCGACCAAGGCATTACTGTCACACCCCGAACCCCGGGCCCGTGACTGGTGCCCTACCTGGGCACCCTTCTTCCTTAACAACTAAGTACATTGCGGAAATTAGTAACAACTCATTTTTTTTTCTTTAAAATAAAGGTACGTGCAAGGCGAGGCAAGCTGCCATATATACATAAACAATGAGATACTACACTGCGTGAGTCGATCCACATATGAATACGGACTCTAAGAGTTAAATCGAACTATGACGGACAAGGCCCCGCCGTACCAAAATCGTACAAAGCACATCTTGAAGGATATATACCAAAAGATAAACTCACGAGCAGAGGAGCTATCCAAAACCACGAGCGAGGATCCTACGCTGCCGATCACCGACAGCGTACCTAAACTGCGGCGTGACGCGGCCCCGAAAAGTCGATGCGAAAAATGTACCAAGTATGTGAGCAGAAAATGCGTAATAAAATCATAACGATCTAAACAAAGCGGAGACATGTATGATAGCCAACCTACGATACATAATACATAAGCGATCCATCAAGTCGGGACGCAGGCCTGAGTCATTACTCAAATATAACCATGGGTCTCACGCCCATAACATCAATCATGCGTGGAATCTTTCCTCACCGCCGGCGATCCATGATATAGTACAACACCAATAGGCATACATGAACACCAAGTCCCACGGTGGTATAGCATCTTGGGGTTTACCCTCACTTATACTCTTACCCGGGAGAAGGTGGTAAGCGGTGGTATAGCATCTTGGGGTTTACCTCACATATACTCTACCACGGAGAAGGTGGTAAAGCAGTGGTATAGCATCTTGGGGTTTACCCTTCACATATACTCTACGGAGAAGGTGGTAAAGCAGGTGGTATAGCATCTTGGGGTTTACCCTCACATATACTCTACTGGAGAAGGTGGTAAAGCGGTGGTATAGCGTCTTGGGGTTTACCCTCACATATACTCTACGGAGAAGGTGGTAAAGCGGTGGTATAGCATCTTGGGGTTTACCCTCACATATACTCTTACCCTATCTCGTGGCCGTCAAACAAGACATAAGCACTACCATGTCTTTTATAAAAGAATCAGGAATTTAACCCAAGTACTACCAATAACGGAAGCATACGGTGGAATCCCACATCAGTCGGTGCGTCCCAAGAACTTACAACGGACGGTAGACCCTCCAACCGAGAGTCGCGACAACGTAATAAAACATAGTACTTGCACTCAAAGGCTATCACCGGCACACATAGGCAATTCCCAATTAATCAAGCCAAAGTACTAATCAAGGCACGTGGAATAATTCTCAATTATCAAGCCAAAGTACTTATCAAGGCACGCTTTAGAATAATTCTCAATTAACAACCAAAGTACTAATCAAGGCACCATAGGATTATTCTCATTTAATAAGCCAAAGTACTAATCAAGGCACACTTAGACTAATTCTCAATTAATCAAGCCAAAGTACTAATCAAGGCACACTTAGACAAATTCTCAATTTATCAAGCCAAAGTACTAATCAAGGCACACTTAGACAAATTCTCAATTTATCAAGACAAAGTACTAATCAAGGCACACTTAGACAAATACTCAATTTATCAAGCCAAAGTACTAATCTTTTCAAGAGACTCCTTTTTGTGAAAAATCCCAAGATACTAACACCCGTAGTATCAAGGCGTGTCTATTTTTCAAAGTAAGTTACTACATTTTTTTTGAAAGCTTATTTAAACACTTGAAATCAAGTAACTCAAATTTTCTTTTACAATCTAGGCAACTTATGCCGATTAATCAAAATAGACAACTTTTTAAACTTTCCATAAAGCCGTTATAACCGACTTCCCATAAAGCCGTTATAACCCTTTATGGTTTTAGACATATCCATTCCTTTTATAACCAAGAGACTTATACTTATTAAAATCCAAGTATTAAATACTTTCAAATCGATTTTCTTAACTTTTAAAAAATACACTTAGTCTCTTAACCTTTAGAAACCAAGTAACTTATTTTATTACTAAACCTTAGGCAATTGATGCCTTAAAATCAAGTTGCCTTTTCATTAAAATCGAGTCATTTATCTTTCCATAAATCAAATATAACCAACTTCCCATAAAGTCGTTATATTCACTTTATACCTTAGCCAAATACAATTTCCTATCCGAGGACTTATACGTTTAAAGCGGAACAAGTATCACATACTTTAAAACTCTTTAAGTCCCTTAACTTTCAAAACACTTCAAGTCTCTTAATATGTAGAAAACAAGTTTCTTCTCTTAAAACATGTCATTTCTCCTCTTTTAAAACAATTAAGTAATTCACTCCTTGACTCACTAAAGTCATTTTAATGACCTTTAGGTTTTGGAACTAAGGCACTAGCCAAAAGGTTTAGAAACCACTTCCTTTTTAAGACTACATGTACTTTAAGTAAGATACTTTCACTTTTAAGAATCCAAACTTCACTAAGGAAATGGATTATACAACTTACAATTTAAACATCAAAGTACACTCGAGAAGCACATAGAACAAATTCTACTTTAGGCAATCCAAATACAACCAAGGAATGGATCATTTAGGGAGTAGAACATACTTTCTTTATCTTAAGGAATCATGCTAGAAGAGGAGATAGTTCACATACCTTTTCGGCTAATTCCACAAGCTAAGCCGAATACGCCGTACGTAGAAGTGTCAACCTATAATGGTCACAACAAGACTATCAACTTCTAGTCTCTACGTAGAATAATACTAAGTATTTGGTCTCTAATTCTACGGAAAATCGGGCAGCACTTCCTTTGTTTCTACTCACTTTGCCACCTTTTTCAAGGTCGAATACAATAACCAACACGCCACATTTAAGGCTCCAAACAACAATCAAACAAAGGGGATTACACGCCTTACTATACGTGTAAAATTCCGCCCCACAATTCATACGAAAATAGCCTAAGGCACACTAGCCAATTCTCGGCCAACTTACATAGCAACACTAAGTCCTTTCCAATCCTTTTCCAATTCCAAGTTCTAAGGTCTAACATGTTATATAGTTATAAACTACTTCAACAACTACAATTTCCTTCTTAAACAACACGACAATCTAAATACGAATAAACAACTTGAATTGGAATCTTAAGCTAAACATGCTAGTTTTTGGATTAGGGTTCAAATATCCAAAAGACATATCATACTTCTTACTATATAACACATGCTTGCTAAAATCCATAGCTCTGACAATAAGTAAGTCTTAACTACTAAAACGACAAAATTTATACCTTTATAAGCCCTTATAATTCCAAGATTCAAAGTCGCGCCTTAGCAATTCTTAGCTCCTTTCCTTAGGTTCCAATCCGCTCAAGCACTCCTTGAGGCCTATGAAGAACCCATCTTCAAGTTCCAACTTCAAAGTTGAGGAACTCCTTTAGTTTCCGCCTTGCGACTAACGTGAAAATGCGTTTTTCCCGAAATCTTTCTATTGAGATAACCTTACAATACCCTTAGGAACCTTGGGTTTAAATCTTGTGGCTAATGGATCAAAACTACAAATTTTTCTCCTTTCTTTCTTGGCAAACCCAGAGGTCTCTAGTGAAGAACACAATGTGCAAAATTTTCTAAGTGTTAAAATGCCAAGTCTTGCTACTAGTTGTATACTTATAACCTGATGGAGGTCATGACTTGACAAATGTGAGGCTAGGATGAGTTTCACAAGGATCAAGCTTATGTGGCAAGTGGACTTGGTCAACAAACTCAAGCTAGCAAGACTTATCTTCCAAGATGGTCAATGACCATTATACCCTTGCATAAATTTCGACCAAGCCATGTGGGGTGCCACATGTCGCCCTCTCATTCGTCCATAAAATTTCCGTAACCCTCGTGGGCCCCACAATTCAGTAAAATTCCTCGGGTGGGCCCCACGCGACCAAATCCGTAAAAATAAATTTCCATAATATTAATAGGGTCCATACTCTTCAAATAATGTATTTTGAGAATCCAATTCTCAACAACGAACATTTTTCCTTTCCGACGTTCGGAACATTTTCCGTCGGAAAAACAATTCTTCCTTTCGTAACAATTTCCAAGTCTTGTTTCCTTATGTACATTCTCTTATACAAGTCCTGGACTTACGGGGTGTAACAATTACTAAGGGGGTGACACGTGTCGCCCTCCCATTCGTCACAATAAAACGTTTTCCGACAATTTCATAATTCCGATAAAAAAAATTTTACAAGCCTCAAATCTTAACACTTGTGAGTTCTTACGTACGTTCTTAAAACATGTCCTGTAAATACGGGGTGTAACAGACACGGTAGGATCTGGTATTTGATTTTCTATACTTGCCCCTGTCATTCTTGTACACTGATTTTAATACTGTACTTTATTTCAGTTCCATACTTAGTACTTGTTGTACTGACCTCTTTTGGGGGGCTGCGTTCATGTCCGTAGGTCTAGGTACTCAGTTGTGGATCCGCGAGCTTAGGATCCTTTTTCAGTATGTTGAATAGCTCCAATGTTCCGGAGCTTATCTTTATGACTAGGTATTAAAAGTGCAGCGGGGCCTTGTCCCGCGATTGTGTCGAATTCTTAAGTGCGTATTCATATGTGGGATGTACTGGTGGGAGTTATATTCATGTTGTTGTACAGTGTAGACCCAGTTGGGTATGGTATATATATATATACGATAGCCTTATCGGCATTGCCTTTGCTTTAAGAAAAAAAGTGTTATTTTCTTTCGCGTGTTACTCGTGTGGTGTGTATAGAATGGTGCCCAGGTAGGGTACCAGTCGTGGGCCCGGGGTTCGGGGCGTGACAGAGTGGTATCAGAGCAGTTAGTCCTCGGAATGTCTACAGACCGTGTCTAGTAGAGTCTTGGGTATGGGTAAGTGTGCCCCATACTTATACACAGGAGGCTACAGGATATTTAGGATTGATTTCTATTCTTCTTACTCTAAGGTCGTACGATAGAGTTGTGTTGTTAGGATGGTCTTTCCCTAACAGTTATTGTGATTGCAGCTTTGAGAAAGGCGACATTGGCCCAGAACAGATTATATGGATTGCGTATCCAGGTTGGTAATATTATCGTATAGTGGGTATATTGATGATGTATATCGGTACGAGTGTATTTATTTGGAGCCGTATGCATGTTGCCTAGAATTATTATAGATTACCAAGAATTGGTTAAAGCCTTAATTACTTGGAAGGTGTGAAACAGTTTATTGAATCCACACCTAGGCTTTATATATGTACTTATTTGGAATAGTCAAGAGGTAATGAACTGACTAAGATTGTGATAGACTCTTGAAAGATCAAGTTTTATTGACTTATGGACATACCATGTTATTAGATTAAGTTGTGTTGTATGCTTAAGAGAGATGCACGAATAATATTTGTAAGGAGTAAATAGGGTTGTTGTGAATATGACAACATGATATTGAGATTTTGAGAAACTATCTTACCCGTATGAGGGGAGAGATAATGTAAGATTGAGACATGGAATAATCGAGAATCGTGGAATACTAGCTAACTATTGAGACCTTAGATGAACATTCGAGGACGAATTTTTCTAAGGGGGGAAGGATGTTACACCCCGTAATACCAGGGCTACTAATTGAGAACGTGATTAAGGATTTAAGATTTGAATTTTGGAAGGAAAGAATAATTACATTTTCTTAAGGAAAATTTCGGGAAAAAATTATTAACTTGGAGTATAATACTTCTAATTGGATATATGGACTTAGTATTGGATTATAAGGTGTTGGAATTGATAATATGGGGTCCGCCGAGAATTTCACAATTTCGCGGGGACCTTCGAAAAATTATAATATTTTGGACCAATCGGAGGGCGACACGTGACACCCCTCCACTTGTCTTGCTAAGATGACAACAAATTAGATATTTTGAGAGGGGACAAGTGGACATGGGTCCCACTCCACTTGGCTATACATATCCAAGTCTTGCAAGACTTGGATCACTTTGCACTTAGACAAAACTAAGCCCTCATCTCTCTCCCTTTTAGCTCAAGATTTCGAGAGCTTCACCACCAAGAACACCATTGTTGATTAGTTTCTTATCTCCTAGATTAAGCTCCTAAACCAAGTGCTAAGCCTAGATTAATATCCCAACGTTGGAAAGCATTGTTGGCCGAGATTGGGGTGAAAAAAACCCTAGGTTCCGTCGACTTTTTGGAAGCTAAATACAAAGTCAAGTTGTGTATAAGTTCATAGGGGTCACATATATACGATTGGAACTTGAAGAAGTGGAGCGAAATGAAAATTGCGGACCAAAGTTTAGCGTTCTGCCAGGGACGATTTTAAGGCTAAAAATGAGGTAATAATTCTTATTTTTCCGCAGTAATTGGATATTACTCATTGTTATAGTATATGGATGAACTTTCATTAAGGAAGATATGGAAAATAAGGTGTGTATGCCCTACTTTGAGTGAGTGGTCCGAAACTAGCTTTTTCGGGCCATGTGATTCGTTGATTTTTATTGTCGTGATCTACACTTGTGCATGTTATATAATGAAGGAAATATAGTTGATAAATTGATATAACTTATATAACATGTTGGAACTTGAGTTGGATTAAAAGGAATTAAGGAAAATGGATTTGGATTAAAAGTGATGTTGGTCGAGAATGGCCCTAAAATGTTGGTATATTATGGACTGGTTTGTTTAGATTATGGGGCAGAATTTTACACGTCTAGTTAGGCGTATAATATCCCCTTTGGCTAACTGTTGGTTGCGCCTTAAATGTGGCTTGTTGGTTATGGAAATACGGGCCTTGGAAAAAGTGGAAAAGTACGTAAAAACAAAGGAAGTGCTGCCCAAATTTCCGTAGAATTAGAGGGCATTATTTGGTATAAATCTTATACTAGAAAGTAAGATATTTATAGAAGTACTATGGCCATTTTAGGTTGAAGTACTACGTGTAGCATGGTCTACTTGGCTTAAGGAATAACCGATGAAGTTGAAGTACATTGGAGCGTATTGCTACTTGTCGTTTGGGTTAGTCGTCACGAGGTATGTGAACTTCTTCCTTCTATCGACATGACTTATCCTTGAAGTATACTTGCCTTGTTTTGGAGTATACATGACTTATTCTTAAAGTATACTTGTCTTGTTAGTTGGAGTATACGTGACTTGTTTTCTTGAAGTACTTGCCTTGTCATTAGGAAGTATTCATGTTATTGATTTTTATGCTAAAGGTATGTCTAAAATATTCCTAAGTTCTTACTATATCTTATGGGGGATGTTGGTAAGAGACGTTAGGAAGTATTAGAAACAGGTATAACCTATTCACGGTTCAAATAAGTGACTTGGTTTGAAACGAATAAGTTACTTGAATTCCTTTAAAAGTTATGAGATTTGATTTAACGATTATGAGACTTGATTTCTAAAGTTAAGAGACTTGATTTATTTGGAAGTTATGAGACTAGAGTTGTCGGAAAGTCACGAGACTATAATTATTTAACAAGTATAGATTACTTGGTTTAAAGAGAATGCATGACTTGATTTTAAAAGATAGGAGTAACGCTATTTGAAAAGAATGAGTTACTTGAGTTAAATGAATAATTGTCTTAATGTAGAAAGTAGAAGTTACTTGATGTTAAAGGTATAGGTTACT
Source organism: Przewalskia tangutica (assembly GCA_029844215.1). Lineage (NCBI taxonomy): Eukaryota > Viridiplantae > Streptophyta > Magnoliopsida > Solanales > Solanaceae > Przewalskia > Przewalskia tangutica. The sequence goes on along the minus strand of CM056718.1, from coordinate 131,908,240 downwards.
TGATTTTGAAAAAGGAAGTTTACTTGATTTAAAAGTGAAAGTGCCTTGATACTAACAGTGTTAGTATCTTTGGGTTTTATAAAAGGGAAGTTATTTTACTCCTAGAAGTTAAGGGTATTCATGTGGTGGTTTCGGTGTTTAAAGCATGTCTGAATGGTCCCTAAAAGTCCTTACCAAGTCTTACGGGAGATGTTGGTAAGAGTTTTTAGGAAGTAGTTCTATCTATTCATAGTACTTGAGTTTCTAAATTGAAGTTGTTTTATCTATTCTCTTGATAACACCTTGGGTTGTCTAATTGAAATGTATAAATTACTTGGTGTTAAAAGAGTGCTTGACTTGATTTGAAAGGTATAACATACTTGAGTTAAAACGTGTAGTAACCTGATTGTTAAAAATGGAAGTGTCTAGATACTACGGGTATTAGTATCTTATCCGTATTTTGTGAAAAGAGTCATTTCCAAATAATAGGAGTACGTAGCACTTTGGGTTAAATCCCCGGATTCTTTACATGTTAATGAAAGTCTAAGAGTATGTTAAACTTGCCTATGCTAGTTGTGATAGCCTTTGTTGTGCAAGTGTTAAGAACTTGATTTGTAAGTATGTGATACTTGGTTTTAAGAGTATAAGTCTCTTGGTTATAAAAGGAATGAATATGTCTAAAACCATAAAGGGTTATAACGGCTTTATGAGAAGTTGGTTATAACGGCTTTATGGAAGGTTAAGAAAGTTGTCTATTTCGATTAATGGGCATAAGTTGCCTAGATTGTGAAAATTTGAAGTTACTTGATTTCAAGCTTTGAAATTAGTTTTCTAAAAGTGTAGTAACTTACTTTGAAAAATAGACACACCTTGATACTACGGGTGTTAGTATCTTGGGGTTTTACATAAAAATGAGTCTTTTGAAAAGAATGTACGTACGTAGTACTTTGGCTTGTTTAATTGAGAATTATTCTATGTGTGCCTTGATAAGTACTTTGGCTTGTTTAATTGAGAATTATTTTATAAGTGCCTTGAGTTTATAAAATGAAAGTCTATAGATTTTATGAACTTGCCTATGTGTGCTGGTGATAGCCTTTGAGTGCAAGTATTATGTTTTATTACGTTGCCGCGACTCTCGGTTGGAGGGTCGGCTGTCTTATTGTAAGATTACTTGGACGTACAGACAGTGATGTGGGATTCCACGGGTATGCTTCCATTATTTGTATTACTCATTGGACATGCTTATACGATGTGGGATTCCGGGGCATGTGACTAGGAGGCGGGTTACATTCCCGGATTTGTTTGTATTACCCCATGGTCATGCTTATACGATGTGGGATTCCGGGGCATGCGACCACGTGGGATATTGTTATTCCATGGATTAGCCCTCCATGAGATTTAGTGACGTAGGATGGATCTGGTAGTTAGCTTTCGTACTTTCCCCCGTCGGTGGCTGACGCAGGATGGATCTGGTAGTTGGCTTTCGTACTTGCCCCCGTCAGTGCTATTGCACAGTTTGGTACGGTAGACTCCGGTAGATAGCTTCGCGACTTGCCCGGCCATATCTCGTGACAGCAATTTGGATCTCGTAGTTAGCTTTCATACTTGCCGTCGATTGTTGACGGTGGATCTCGTAGTTGGCTTCGTACTTGCCCCGTCATTTTATGACGCAGCCGGATCCGGTGGTTCGTTTTCCTACTTAGCGTCTGCTTTTAGGACACAGGTGGGACTTGGTGTTCATGTATGCCTATTGGTGTTATATTATATCATGGACTGCCGGAAGTGAGGAAGGATTCCACGGACATGATTGATATTATGGGCGTGAGACCCATGGTTATATTTTAGTAATGACTTTGAGGGTATGCGTCCCTGACTTGATATGACTGCTTAAGTATTGTGTATTGTAGGTTGGCTATCATACATGTCTCCTGTTTTGTTTAGACTGTTATGATTTCATTACAGTACTTATTGTTTCACATACTTGGTACATTCTTCTCGACCTCGCCGGGGATGCGTTCATCGAAGGTTTAGGTACTTGATTTGGTGATCTGCAGTGTAGGACCGCCGTTCGAGTTTTGGATAGCTCCATTTGTTCGTGAGTTTATCATTTTGGTATAGTTCCTTGTCTGTGCTTTTGTACAATTGTGGGTACGGCGGGGCCTTGTCCCGTCATATTTCAGTATAACTCTTAGAGGTCTGTATTCATATGTGGGATTGGACTCATGTACAGTGTAGTGTCTTTTGATTATGTATATTATATGGAAGCCTTGTCGGCTTTGCCCTTGTACGTACGTTGGTTTTAAAAAAAAAGAGGTGTTATTTAAATTCTGCAGTTTACTTGTGTCAGTTAGGTAGAAGGGTGCCCAGGTATGGCACCAGTCACGGGCCCGGGGTTCGGGGTGTTACAGCTATCGCGTCTCTCAAATAGAGGGCCGACCATCTTGTTGTATATATTTATTGTTCCATGGACATGTCTGCACCGATGAAGGAATTTCGGGGGCATGCGGCCATGATGCGGTTCAAATCCCGGATGATATTATTATTCCATGGGCTAACTCCCCATGAAGACATGTACCCGAGATGCAGGAATACCATGGGCATGTTGTATATATTTATTGTTCCATGGACATGTCTGCACCGATGAAGGAATTCCGTGGCCATACGGCCATGATGCGGGTTCAAACCCCGGATGATATTATTATTCCATGGGCTAGCTCCCCATGAAGACATGTACCCGAGATGCAGGAATACCACGGGCATGTTATATATTATTATTATTTCATGGACTAGCTCCCCATGAGGTTTTGTGGTGACGGAATCAGTAGTTAACCGTACTTGCCGATCGGCGTTGTGACGCCGAAATCGTAGTTGGCGCCGTACTTTCCCTGGCCGATTTATGACACAGGTTGGACCTGGTATTTGAGTATGTATATATTGGTGTTCTATTATATCATGGACTGCCGGCAGTGAGGATGGAATTCCACGGACACGCTTGATATTATGGGCGTGATACCCATGGTTATATTTGAGTAATGATTTTGAGGGCATGCGTCCCTGACTTGGCATGACTGTTTATATATTGTGAAATGGTCTTTTAAAAGATGAAGTTGATTTTCATTACTCTTATTGATTAATTTGGTTATCATACTTGTTTCATGCGTTGTATTTGGACTATGTGATATTATATTCTTGAAAGGCACAGTCGACTCTTGGAGTTGTTATAGTCTGATGATCTGAGTGCGATTGGCTTTTAGGTTATGTGACACGGTAGGATCGGTATTTGTTTTCTATACTTGCCGTCATTCTTGTACACAACCATGAATTTAATATCGTACTTTATTTGATTCCATACTTAGTACTTGTTATCGACCTCGCCCGGGGATGCGTTCATGTCCGCCGGTCTAGGTACTTAGTTGTGGATCCACGAGCTTAGGATCCTTGTTCAGCATGTTGAATAGCTCCAATGTTCCGGAGCTTATCTTTATGACTAGGTATTAAGGGGTACGACGGGGCCTTGTCCCGTCACGATTGTGTCAATTATTAAGTGCATGTATTCATATGTAAATTTGGGTGGTGGGAGTTATATTCATGTTGTTGTATAGTGTAGACCCAGTTGGGTATGGTATATATATATATACGACAGCCATATCGGCCTTGCCTTTGCTTTAAGATTTTTTTTTTAGTGTTTATTATCTTCCTCGTGTTACTCATGTGGTGTGTATAGAAGGGTGCCCAGGTAGGGTACCAGTTGCGGGCCCTGGGTTAGGGGAGTGACAGAGTGGTATCAGAGCAGTTAGTCCTCGGAATGTCTACAGACCGTGTCTAGTAGAGTCTTGGGTATGGGTATGTGTGCACCATACTTATACACAAGAGGCTACAAGATATTTAGGATTGGTTTCTATACTTCTTATTCTAAGGTCGTGCGATAGAGTTGTGTTGTTATGATGGTCTTTCCCTAACAGTTATTGTGATTGCAGCTTTGAGAAAGGCGATAGTGGCCCAGAACAAATTATATGGATTGCGTATCCAGGTTGGTAATATTATCGTATAGTGAGTATATCGATGATGTATATCGGTACGAGTGTATTTATTTGGAGCCGTATGCATGTTGCCTAGAATTATTATAGATTACCAAGAATTGGTAAAAGCCTTAATTACTTGGAAGGTGTGAAACAGTTTATTGAATCCACACCTAGGCTTTATATATGTACTTATTTGGAATAGTCAAGAGGTAATGAACTGACTAAGATTGTGATAGACTCTTGAAAGATCATGTTTAATTGACTTATGGACATACCATGTTATTAGATTAAGCTGTGTTGTATTCTTAAGTGAGATGCACGAATAATATTTTTATGGAGTAAATAAGGTTGTTGTGATTAGGACAACATGATATTGAGATTTTGAGAAACTATCTTACCCGTATGAGGGGAGAGATAATGTAAGATTGGGACACGGAATAATCGAGAATCGTGGAATACTAGCTAACTATTGAGACCTTAGATGAACATTCGATGACGAATGTTTCTAAGGGGGGAAGTATGTTACACCCCGTAATACTAGGGCTACTAATTGAGAACGTGATTCAGGATTTAAGATTTGAATTTTGGAAGGAAAGAAAAATTACATTTTCTTAAGGAAAATTTTGGAAAAAAATTATTAACTTGGAGTATAATACTTCTAATTGGATTTATGGATTTAGTATTGGATTATAAGGTGTTGGAATTGATAATATGGGGTCCGCCGAGAATTTCACAATTTCGCGGGGACCTTCAAAAAATTATAATATTTTGGACCAATCGGAGGGCGACACGTGGCACCCCTCCACTTGTCTTGCTAAGATGACAACAAATTAGATATTTTGAGAGGGGACAAGTGGACATGGGTCCCACTCCACTTGGCTATACATATCCAAGTCTTGCAAGACTTGGATCACTTTGCACTTAGACACAAATAAGCCCTCATCTCTCTCCCTTTTAGCTCAAGATTTCGAGAACTTCACCACCAAGAACACCATTGTTGATTAGTTTCTTATCTCCAAGATTAAGCTCCTAAACCAAGTGCTAAGCCTAGATTAATATCCCAACTTTGGAAAGCATTGTTGGCCGAGATTGGGATGAGAAAAACCCTAGTTTCCATCGACTTTTTGGAAGCGAAATACAAAGTGAAGTTGTGTATAAGTTCATAGGGTCAAGTATATGCGATTGGAACTTGAAGAAGTGAAGCGAAACGAAAACTGCGGACCAAAGTTTAGCGTTCTGCCTGGGACGATTTTAAGGCTAAAAATGAGGTAATAATTCTTCCTTTTCCGCAGTAATTGGATATTACTCATTGTTATAGTATATGGATGAACTTTCATTAAGGAAGATATGGAAAATAAGGCGTGTATGCCCTATTTTGGGTGAGTGGTCCGAAACTAGCTTTTTCGGGCCATGTGATTCGTTGATTTTTATTGTCGTCATATACACTTGTCGCATGTTATATAATGAAGGAAATATAGTTGATAAATTGATATAACTTATATAACATGTTGGAACTTGAGTTGGATTAAAAAGAATTAAGGAAAATGGATTTGGATTTAAAGTGATGTTGGTCGAGAATGGCCCTAAAAATGTTGGTATATTATGGTCTGTTTTGTTTAGATTATGGGGCAGAATTTTACACGTCCAGTTAGGCATGTAATCCCCTTTGGCTAACTGTTGGTTGCGCCTTAAATGTGGCTTGTTGGTTATGGAAATACGGGACTTGAAAAAGGTGGAAAAGTACGTAGAAACAAAGGAAGTGCTGCCCAAATTTCCGTAGAATTAGAGGACATTATTTGGTATAAGTCTTATACTAGAAAGTAAGATATTGATAGAAGTACTATGACCATTTTAGGTTGAAGTACTACGTGTAGCATGTTCTACTTGGCTTAAGGAATAACCGATGAAGTTGAAGTACATTGGAGCGTATTGCTACTTGTCGTTTGGGTTAGTCGTCACGAGGTATGTGAACTTATTCCTTCTATCGACATGACTTATCCTTGAAGTATACTTGCCTTGTTTTTTAGTATACATGACTTATTCTTAAAGTATACTTGTCTTGTTAGTTGGAGTATACGTGACTTATTTTCTTGAAGTACTTGCCTTGTCATTAGGAAGTATTCATGTTATTGATTTTTATGATAAAGGTATGTCTAAAATATTCCTAAGTTCTTACTATATATTATGGGGGATGTTGGTAAGAGACGTTAGGATGTATTAGAAACAGGTATAACCTATTCACAGTTCAAATGAGTGACTTGGTTTGAAATGAATAAGTTACTTGAATTCCTTTAAAAGTTATGAGATTTGATTTAAAGATTATGAGACTTTATTTTTCAAGTTATGGGACTTGATTTCTAAAGATAAGAGACTTGATTTATTTGGAAGTTATGAGACTAGAGTTGTCGGAAAGTCATGAGACTAGAATTATTTAACAAGTATAGATTACTTGGTTTAAAGAGAATGCATGACTTGATTTTAAAAGATAGGAGTAACGCTATTTGAAAAGAATGAGTTACTTGAGTTAAAGGAATAATTGCTTTAATGTAGAAAGTATAAGTTACTTGATTTTGAAATAGGGAGTTTACTTGATTTAAAAGTGAAAGTGCCTTGATGCTAACAGTGCTAGTATCTTTGGGTTTTATAAAAGGGAAGTTATTTTACTCCTAGAAGTTAAGGGTATTCATGTGGTAGTTTCGGTGTTTAAAGCATGTCTGAATGGTCCCTAAAAGTCCTTACCAAGTCTTACGGGAGGTGTTGGTAAGATTTTTAGGAAGTAGTTCTATCTATTCATAGTACTTGAGTTTCTAAATAGAAGTTGTTCTATCTATTCTCTAGATAACACCTTGGGTTGTCTAATTGAAATGTATAAATTACTTGGTGTTAAAAGAGTACTTGACTTGATTTGAAAGGTATAACTTACTTGAGTTAAAACGTGTAGTAACTTGATTGTTAAAAATGGAAGTGTCTAGATACTACGGGTGTTAGTATCTTATCTGTATTTTGTGAAAAGAGTCATTTCCAAAGAATAGGAGTACGTAGCACTTTGGGTTAAATCCCCGGATTCTTTACATGTTAATGAAAGTCTAAGAGTATGTTAAACTTGCCTATGCTAGTTGTGATAGCCTTTGTTGTGCAAGTGTTGTATTTCTATGCTACCGCGTCTCTCAAATGGAGGGCCGACCATCTTGTTGTATATATTTATTGTTCCATGGACATGTCTGCACCGATGAAGGAATTTCGGGGGCATGCGACCATGATGCAGGTTCAAATCCCAGATGATATTATTATTCCATGGGCTAACTCCCCATGAAGACATGTACCCGAGATGCAGGAATACCACGGGCATGTTGTATATATTTATTGTTCCATGGACATGTCTGTACCGATAAAGGAATTCCGGGGCCATGCGGCCATGATGCGGGTTCAAACCCTGGATGATATTATTATTCCATGGGCTAGCTCCTCATGAATACATGTACCCGAGATGCAGGAATACCACGGACATGTTATATATTATTATTATTCCATGGACTAGCTCCTCATGAGATTTTGTGACGCAGGCGAAATCTGGTAGTTGGCTTTCGTACTTGCACCAGTTAGCTTTCTAATGCAGGCGGAATCTGGTAGTTGACCTTCGTACTTGCCCCGGTCAGTTTTATGACGCAGGTTGTACCTGGTATTTGAGTATGTATATATTGATGTTCTATTATATCATGGACTGCCGACAGTGAGGAAGGAATTCCACGGGCACGCTTGATATTATGGGTGTGAGACCCATGGTTATATTTGAGTAATGATTTTGAGGGCATGCGTCCCTGACTTGGCATGACTGCTTATATATTGTGAAATGGTCTTTTAAAAGATGAATTTGATTTTCATTACTCTTATTGATTAATTTGGTTATCATAGTTGTTTCCTGCGTTGTATTTGGACTGTGTGATTATATATTCTTGAAAGGCACAGTCGACTCTTGGAGTTGTTATAGTACAGTGATACAAGGTGCAGTTGGCTTTTAGGTTATGTGACACGGTAGGATCTGGTATTTGATTTTCTATACTTGCCCTTGTCATTCTTGTACACAGCCATGATTTTAATACTGTACTTTATTTCAGTTCCATACTTAGTACTTGTTGTACTGACCTCCTTGAAGTGCGTTAAATGTCTGCAGGTCTAGGTACTCAGTTGTGGATCCGCGAGCTTAGGATCCTTGTTCAGCATGTTGAATAGCTCCAATGTTCCGGAGCTTATCTTTATGACTTGGTATTAAGGGGTACGATGGGGCCTTGTCCCGTCACAGTTGTGTCGAATTCTTAGAGGTCTGTATTCATATGTGAGCTGGACTGGTGGGAGTTATATTCATGTTGTTGTACAGTGTAGACCCAGTTGGGTAGGTATATATATATACGACAGCCTTATCGGCCTTGCCTTTGCTTTAAGAAAAAAATGAGTGTTATTATCTTCCGCGTATTACTCTTGTGGTGTGTATAGAAGGGTGCCCAGGTAGGGTACCAGTCACGGGCCCGGGGTTCGGGGAATGACACCGAGCTTCTAGTTTAATCGGTCTAATGAGTACAAAAGTATTGTCTAGTAGAGTCTTGTGGATTGGTACTTAGACGTCTGTATCCATCCTCGAGAGGCTATAGGACATTTAGAAAACATTCCATTTCTTTTCTCCTTTCGTGCTAGTTCAATCCGATTGGTATCTGGTTCATTCCTTTCGTGCTATTTCAGTTCGATTGGTATCTGGTTCATTATTTTCGTGCGAGTTTAATCAGATTGATATCTTATCCCCATTCTTCTGTTTTCTGAATGATAGTGGGGACATGTTTTTGGGTTTAGACATGAGGAGTCAATTGTGACTTTGCTTGATTTGAAAAGTGTGTTTCAGTGTTGATGACACTTGATTAGATCCAATTTATTGGGATAGAATAGGATGGAACATATATTAATATCCTGGAGGTAAAGAAAAACTAGGATGAATCTTTTACCGGACAAAGTGAACAAATGACGAGGCTATGAAGGAAATTGCGGGGAGGCACATTAGCATGAAAGATGACCTTCGTGATGAGGTATGAGGAAGTAGGATTTGTCATAGGGAGTGTGTGAAGACTCTTTAGCAACTTGATGGGACAAAAATGTAAAGGAATTCAAATGGATCATTCTCAGTAATATGGCGAGCCCAAGTGATAGGTATCGTCCGTCAAAGGTTACTATGGAAGATTGAATCTTGTGGGAATAATTTGGTGTGTTATTTAAGTAAAGTCTAGGTTGATAGTTCACTTGATATTTTGGTGTAGGGCGATGAGAAATCATTGTTGAACGGTGAGCTTGATTATCCGGTGTGAGATTATGTTAGTTATGAAAGGAATGCTAAAAGAACATAATTTGATTAGTTGGGTGGACTGCGTGTATATTTTTGGGGAAGGAACAGTAACTGACTAGTGGAATGATTCTAGCTATAGACGAGGGTGAAAAATGAATTACTTACGGAATTTTCGATTGTTACACTTAAGTTGGGGGAGGAAATGTGAGTATTGTGTAAATTGATTAGGCTCGACAAGCTTCTACAAGTGATAGTACATGGTAACATGTTCTAGTTACAAGGTAAAATTAAAGCGACGAATTAAGGGTTAGTTCCGAAAAAAAAAAGGACAGTGGATTCACCAAGGGACCCTCAACTATTTATATTCAGTTGGTAAACTTACGAATCAGATGGAAGGGCAATTCGTCTGCTAAGGAACATATAAGGAAACTGTTATGATCTATATGGGGACATCGATATTTTGGACGCATGAGTCAGAGATCACCCTACATTTTATGGACTAAGTCGATGGTGGTTTGAAGTAGTGTAACAACGAGAATTAACTGTGTGGGTATGATTAGGTTTGGTCGGTACTGTGGTCAGAGAGGCTTCGTGGAAAATGATATGTACAATTGTATTGAGGTTGGAAAAGTGCTCAGTTAAAGATTGAAGTAAGCAAAAGGGACCTTTAAATGCTCCAGATGGTGGTTTACTACTATCTCCATGATTGGCACAGTTACTTTTAAGGATGTATAACTTCTTGATTCACCATGGGTGGGTTTGAGTGATTTTGGTTGATAATGATAAAGGTAATCTTGAATGTAGTATGATAAAGAAGGATTTAAGGAGAATGCATCTCACTCATTGGCTTGGAAGGAAAGCATCACAACTGCTTGCAGCATGCACGAGTCATTGGTGACATTGTACTACATCTTGCAGTTAGAGTGAAATAGTGATAAGAATGATTGAGGAAGAATCTCTACAATTGGAGCTGAAGGCATAGTTTCGAGTTAAGACCTATGTCGGGGGTAATGGACGGTGTCGAAGAATCGATGATTGGATAGTGCAGTTGAGTATTTCAGATATGAATGACATAGAGTAATTATGCGAAGTAAGAAAGATGTAGGTGTAAGAATTGATAGTTTAGATTGTTGAAGGCGTAATAAGGTATTGCACTCAGAGATCTTATAATTATTAATAGTAGAAGTGATTGTGAATGGAACATGAAAAATTGAAGAATTAAGATGAGGCATGTTTGGATTCGAATTGGAAGTATTAAGGCACATCTTCATAAAGAAAAAAAAGGACTTAAATTTGAAGACACGAGAGAACTTGAGTTAGGTATGGAGTATGGCGGTGTTGTCATGCGTCATTTGGTTGTGTGTAATCGATAAATATGACTGAAGAGGGAAGTCTATGGAACTTGACTAAGTGTTATGACGAAGTGTCAGGGGGTGTTGCGATTGGTGACTGGTAAGGTATAATATTCAGATGACTAACATGATAAAATTGATGGAAAGGTGATGTGTTGTACCAAGATAGATAATTTTCTAGTAATATTTAATTGAAGGGCTGGAGTTGATAAATAAGAGGAAATCTTGGAATCTCTGCAACTTGTAGTTGATGTATATTTTTGAGGCGAAAATGTGTCATGTTAGTAGACTATGTCGAAACGTTTCTAGCTTGATAGCATGATTGAACATTTCAAGTACGAATAATATAGGGATATTGGAGTGAGACATGTAAAATTTTAATATTTAGTACTTTTGGATTTTTGTAAGGGTGTGATGAGACATCGCACTCAGAGTTGTTACGATTGTGAAGGGTAGGAGGCCAAAAGCCATATATCAAAGTATTCGGAGTGGTGGATGAGATAAGTGAAAGAACAAAAAGGAGGACTTGAAGTATTTTGATTTTTTTATCAAATTTGTGTGACTAGCTAGGGTTAATTGAAAAACATGAAGATTTAAGTCGAAGGGTATAGTTGTACCAAGTTAATGAGTTGGGTGAAATGGTTAGAGTGACGACACAAGATTGATTATTCAAGAGAGAATGGACGGAATGAGTCATCACAGACTTTTGGAAGGCACACTACTTATATTGTTAATGTTCGGAATCAGTTCGAGTGACTACTAGTGATATTCGAGAAATTTTACATTTTACATTTGGTCGGATCTGCTCATCTAGGGTCAAGTGGCTTATGGATGCATTACCAGAGAGACTTATCGATATCCTAGTAGCCCATTTTTAAAGATGATAGATTTTATTTCAGGATAGAGATATAATGGGTTTATCAGGCTTATTGGAGTTTACAAGGAGATTTGATAATATTTAGTTGATGGAAACTTTACGAACCGTTCTAACGGTTTGCACATGTACTTAGTGTTATACTGAAGAGTTACAAATAGATGTGGAAAGTCTTTGAGATGATGGACTGATTTTTGACAAATTTGGGATGATAAAATAATCACTAGAGTGATGCACATAATACGTCATTTGAAGGTTTAAGGGGAATTGGACGATGAGTGTTGACTCAGTAGCTTCAGCTCGACGAAACTAACATATTTGAAATTAGTGCGATAGGCCTTGGATAATGTCAAAAATATTTAGAATTGGCTCAAAGACTTGCACATATTCTTTCTGGCGAGAAGGAGTCACGATTAAAACTTGTGGGTGACAACGTATTTTATATGGATTTTTTTGTACTAATGACGATATTAGAATATGTGAAAGAAGAGTAAGTAGAATCAAGATAATTAACTGGTACATGTTTGATAATGGATTGCGGCTACAACTGAGGGATTGTGGTGACGATGATGGTATTTGTGGAATCAATTAATTTCGTTCAGAGATGTGGTTATAATCAAAATCAAGCAATTCGATCAGAGTCAGTGTAAACTTATGGGAACTAGCTACGGAGAAATATTCGGCCAAGAAATGGAGAGTTAATTTTTAGCTAAGTTAATCGAAAATTTGATAGATACAATGAGCAAGCGTAACTATCAGCGTGATCATTTCCACGAAGGCTTACACGAGGTTTATAACATAGATTCTTGATGCTCACCAACTTTAATACTTTCCTTACCATTCGAGGAAGAGACGGTAGCAATCTTGGATAGACAAGTGAGAAAGTTCAGGAGGCCACTTGAAAGACCGATGCGGATATACGGAGTAGATATCCTCAGTTGTTCGACAGTTCGGGTATCTCTTTTCCTCCACCCCTACCTTGTCGCTCGAGGACGAGCGATTGTTTGATTGGTATCTAATGTAACGACCCGTTTGGTCGTTTAACACTTTAAAACTACGAAAGGAGTATGAGACTATAGAGTATTTAATTAGATGATTTTAATATGGGATATGTGCATGAAATTAATTAAGGGATTAAGTGGGCCAAGCCCACAAAACCTTAGTAGGGCACGACTGAATTACTAAACGAAATGGGAGAGGAAAAACGTTCAAAGAGGAAACCTAGCAGCTCTATTAGCTAAAAGAAAAAAGAACGTGCACAAAAGAAAACAAAGAAAAAGAGAGAAGAAAACGCTGCAAGCAGCAAATAAAGGAAAAGAAAGAAAATAAAAGGTAGAAGGGGAGGAGAAACGAGACAGCAACAAAACAAGAAAGAAAGGCAAGAAAATCAAGAAAACCCTAGTAGCAGGAAACGAAAATGAAACGCTCTATTAAATTCAGGTTAGAATCTATGTTTATGGTTGAGTTAATCCATTTATAATCCTTATAATGATGTGTTGTATAATGAAATCAATTTTTGTTTTAAGGAGTCATTACACGAAAATTCCACAATCCGTTTGAACAAGAGAAACTTGAGGGATTATCATTACAGCATTTGGTAAAAATATGAAAACTGTATAAATCTGTAAAGAATATAAATGTATGGGCTGAATGAAAGTTGTAGATTACTATGTTCCCGTCAGTTTGATATCTTATGGAGATAAATACGACTTATGAGTTGAAAGTTATGACTGTTTAAAGTTCTCCCTCGTTTTACCGAAACTCAGGCGACACAGCATATAAAACGTGAAAACTGTACAAATACGTAAGGAATATGAAAATATGGGCTGAATGAAATTTGTATATCTCTTTGTTCCCGTCAGGTTGAGATCTTACGGAGATAAATCCGACCTTTGGTTTGAAAGATATGACTGTTCAATGTTCTACCTTGTTTTACCAAACAATTCTGGAAAGTTGAAAGAAATGAATGTTATTTAAAATTCCTGAAGTTATGCTAATATTTTTATATGTGTAGGGGTTTAGTCAGACAATTGAAATGGTAAAAATATTGTTAATATAAATATAGCAAGGTGGGTGTCCTTAGATTCGTATTATAACGTAGTTCGCATATTTTATAGCTTCTAAGCGTTCAGAGGCTCTACGCAAGGGAAAAACATTGGCTTGATTGTTCGTGGCACCCGCTCGGAATTGAGGTAGGTTATGGTTTACTTTAGTTAGACTCTGATTAGAGAATCGTATGTGGTTGTAGGAATTGAAAGGAATAGTACGATAGAACGTTACAGGGGTTTTGCACCGCGGTGCCGTACTGTAGGACCGCGGTGCCGTATGTCCAGATTGTACGAGAGTGGAGTGAGAGAGAGAGGTGACTATTGCATTGCATTGCATTCATCCACTCTTATATTTGACTGATCATTGGTGAACTATATCTGTCTTGATAGATTCTTGATTTCTTTGCACTTTACCTGTATATGAGATGTGACTGTGCCTATGTGCTACTTGTTGGTTTCAACTTCTTCACTCATTATCTAATCATTGTCGGCCTATGATGCTTACCGATACTAGTGTTGTACTGATACTACTCTTGCTGCACTTTTGTTGAGTGCAGAGCACGATCCAGGTTCCAGCTCTACTCCCCGTGACTGATTCGCGAGGGTGATATCTTTTAGTCATTCAGGGTGAGCTACTTGATCATTCGTGGCCCCTGAAGGGCTTCCTAGTTAATTACATTTACTCTTGTTAGTGGACAGACAATATGTAGCCTTCGGTCCTTTTCAGACTTTTATTCCAGACCATGTTTAGTGCTCTTGTACCCGTTTGACCATATTTTGGAGAATTTCGTATTTAAGACCTAATAACTTCTTTTCGTTATTTTATTTTCCGATGATTAACTTGTTATTGAGAATGTGGTTCGCCTACTCGGGGGAATATGATAGGTGTCATCACGACTCGTGAGTTGGGTCGTGACATTTCCGCCGTCGGCACCGCGACGCCGACCCCTGGGAACTTTCTGCCAGTGTGGCGCCGCGGCCCTTCAGACTGTTGCGTCGCGACTCTTCAGCCTTTTTCCGCCAACTTTTAGCCAGATTGCTTCTACGCTTCCCGGGACTTATTTGACCGCTTGCTTGGGACTCGATGTGCATTTTTGGGCCTCCATACGCCTATTCACTTTGAATTCACCTCAAACCTTATGAATCGCTTAAAACCTGAAAACACAACATAACACGCATAATACTATACGAAATAATTAAAGGACAATAAAAGACTCCCTAAAACACACTCTAAACAGTACTAAAAATAGACTTAACAAACACCTCCAAACTTAAACTTTACTCATCAACTCTAAACACCCTAAAAAGAAAAATATACAAAGACTCTAAACACGAATCAAGTCAACTACAATAGATTATGCCTCGAAGATCATGAATACCTACTATATCATTTTTAGTAACATTCTAGCCACTAATTGCTATCTAGAATTTCAAGTCAGATAATCCTCAAGCTTGTTTAAAGTTAGTAAAGCATATGATCACTCAACCATGATTATTGACTCAAACATGTACTCAATATCAGTTTTTGCACAATGAATTCTTTCCAACAGTCCATCAAGCCAAAATTATATACGCTTGCTAACTTGCTACTCTCCCCTAATGTAGACACACATACTTATAAATCAATAGGACTTTTATAGGTTGTATCGTTAGGCTTAGGCACGAGTAGATAAAATGTCATTTAGACTCAAGATTACAATAAGCATAGAAACCAATCAATCCAAACTTGATATTCACATTATAACTCAACAACAATCCCCCATTTTTTTCTGGATTGAGAAAATCAGCAATTCTATTTTTTTTTTCTGAACTACAACACTCCCCCCAAACTTGTTTTTTCAATGTATGAACAATATGTGTGTAGTTTATTTTTAGATGATTATTCTCTCATCTTTTTGTTCTTCTATTGATAACACCAATCCTCCAATACCATTGACCGGAATTCAACCCCCAAACTTATATGCTTCTATACTTATGGTAATTCAAGGGAATGGAATAATAGTAAAAGGTTTCAAGTAGGCTCAAGGATAGGTATTAATCAATAAAGAAATATTTATTTAGGCTCAAAAGGGGTAACTAGGGATTAATGTAATCAAGGGTGGCTTGAAAGGATCAAACGTTCAAAAGATGGCCTAAATCATTTTTCTAAACATGCATTATCTAGGATTTCGTCTCAAGTAGAAAGCAAGCAAGTTCTAGAATTTTCCACCATCTTTCCTCAAACCAAAATTCGCATAAACTGAGTTATTGAGTACAAGATAGTCAACAATCATAATCAAGTTTTCATCATTATTAATAATCAAAAGCAAACTAAAAAACTATCTAACTTCAGCACATGGATTTATGCATTGCATGGCTATCAATAACATCCAACTCTATCACATGCATTCACTCAATCTCATGGGCTATTATCTTTAATTTGATTCATTGACACAAGATACTAAAATAAAGACACGAACAATAAACAAACAACTAAACATAAATAATTTTAAAACTACTAACTCAAAGCAACAACAACAACTAACGACAAAACAATAAGACTCCCCCAAACTTATTCAACACATTGTTGTTGACACCCAATTTTGACCCATTTACTGTTACGTCGCGTTCGGCGTCGCTCTGACATTTTTGTCGTGGAAGTGACGCCACCACTCAGCTTTGTTGCTATTATGTATTGTCGTTTGCTGGACTGATTTTTCTGGCCTTAGTTCGACATTATTTTCGATCTATTGCATACTGGTTTGTCGGGACTGACTTGTTGATTTTTGCTTTATCTTGCCGGAGTTTTAAAACTCCGGCGACCTCCGTTGGCTTTACTTTTGGGTCCTGTTGTTTGATTATTTGTCGGCGAACCATCGTCGATGTACTGATCGTTTGTCTGTTACCCTGCTACTGTTCTGCCATTTTTTCAGATTACTCTTGATATTGTGGCTTTTGTTTTATTTTGCTGGTTCATTCTTATTTTGAAATGGGTGGCGATTCATGTATCGCTGCTCCGCTTTTCCATTAGCATAACTCTATTTGGTTGTGTTTTGACATTTTTCTGGTATTTTTGATAATGAACTGATAGTTATACTTGGGGGAATACACTGATTTTGAACATATTTCTACACTTGGTGATCACTGATTTGAAAAGATACTATGACCGATGAAGGAATTTCCGTCTGATTTCCAACGCCTCCCCTGTTCAAAAGACGGGTTTTACTTTTGGTTTACTTATTAATTCTGTTCATTGTTTTAGAATTATTTATTCTCTTACTAACACTTTTACTAAGTATTTATACATATACATCTTGTGCAAAATGCCCTAAAAGGGGGCTAAAGAAGAGAAGAAGATGCTCTTGGAGTTTTATTTTTTGTTGTATTTAATTTCAGTTTTATTTTTATTCTGTATTGTATTTTACTGTAATTGTAATTATTGAAAATGGTTAGAATAGGTAGATGTAGAAACATTAAAAAGGATAGATTAAAATCGAAAACCGCTAGTTTATTTATTTTTAGGTCCGTCACAGCACTTTCAAACCTTCTTTTTTCCTTAAAGTATATATTTTTCAAATACATATTTTTAAAGCCGATAAATAATTAACCTAGGTTTTACCGGATAACCGCAAGTTAGCGGATATTAAAGGATGCCTAACCCCTTCCCTTTAGGATAATAAAGAATCCTAATCCAGAATCTCAGTTTCGCAGATCATTAAATGAAGATCATTTGTCGCATTTGTATGCTACATTCAAGTGTCCTAATTCACTTAATAATTAAGTGGCACTCCTCAACATTAAGCATTTTGTTCCATCCAAGGAACCGCGTCAAAGTAGTACGTTGCAGTTCTGTTTAGACCCCCGCGGTAAAAAATGGGCGCGACAACATGGCGACTCCGCTGGGGATATCAGGTTCTTAACCATTGCAAATCTAGGTTTAATATTATTTGGCTTTATTTGCATTTACTTTTATTTTTTGCTTTAAATTGTTTCTTTATTGTAATTCTGTATGCTTTAATTGTTACTTTCTTTTATTGCTTTCCTTAAACAGGAATTCCGCTCATATTTCTTCCTTTACAGAAATTCACACTATCACATATTGCACGCGCGGTGTGCTTCACGCACTAGCAAATTTCTTTCATAAATCCAAAATTTAGGAGAGTTGGCGTATGCGCGGAGTGCCTGGTCCAATTGGTGGCCGCGTAGCTTTCTCACTCAAGTAGTCTGCTTGGGAACCATAATCATAGAAAAATCAGGATAGAACTATATCGTCTTTTATCTTAAGTCATGCATGCATACATCTTAGGGCGCAATTAATTTTCATGCAATATGCTTGCTATTTGTGTTGCATTCTGCTCTGTGCATATTATTTTCATGATTATTCTTCTTATGCTAGCTTATTTTTTCTTCATCTTTTTTAGGAGGCTTATTTGGCTTAATTTATTTACACAAAAAATAAATCTTCTACATCTCCCGAACTACACGTGTCTGGTTCTCACCATACGGTGTGATACGTAGGTAACATCTTGGGTGCGACACCACAAAAAAAAGGAAACATATTTGGCTCACCAATGCTTTTCATTCATTCTATCACGGACATTCATTTTTTCATTACCTTAATCATATCACAAACATTCATTTTTATTACAGTGATTTTACTTTGCATACTTCTCACAGTGGACAATCTTTTATTTTGCACAACTTTTACTATTGTTATCCTATCATTGATGAATTCTTTTTCAAGCATACTTTTTATAACCTATCTGAACGAACTACACGCACCTGATTCTCATCAAAAGTGAGATACGTAGGCCGCCCTATTCGGGTAAGGTACACTTTATTCAAAAAATACAAAAAAATATATTTTATTAAAAAAATACAAAAAGAAAATCCTTTATCAAAAAATACAAAAAATATTTTTAAGTATCATTGTTTGACTTGGTTGATACCAACACAGTTAGGAGTGTGCATAGGAAAGAACAAGTAACAATCGATATGGTGGAGAGGACTGACTTCGTGGTAAATCATATATTATTTTGGTACCTCTCATTCACACCTGTAATGACATTGTCTTGCATGCTTCTAAGATAATAACGAAACCAACCTCATCGTTTCATGTGCATTGTGTGGTAAGTTTTAGAATAAGTTCAATTGCATTGCATTATGATCTAGAACTTCACCCGAATGTTTGTTGAGGCGGAATCCTGAGTAACACTCGGTATATGAAATGATCGTAGGTTTTCTTTGAGCCGTTTGAGCCTTTTCAGCCTACCAAATAGCATTATCCGTAGTACTCCCCCTTTGAAGCTAAAACCTATTCTTTTGACAACTACATATTAAACCTATACCCTTTCTGAGTGCATACATGCATTATCCCTCTCTTGGCCCGACCTCCTTAAGCGCCTTGGAAATGTCCAAATTGCTGATATTTATCCGAGTTGAAGTTTCCAAAGATAAAGTTGCAAAGTCCAAAAAAACAAAAGGACGACTTCACACAAAGAAGAAATCAAAAACCCCGACGATATCAAAAATATATATGAGGAAATAACTCAGAAAAAGGGAAAAAGATCCTAACGAAAGATTCTCAAGAAGTCAGTCCAAAAGAAAAAGCCAAAAAAATAAGCAGATCAGCATCAAGGCACACAGATGCCAAGCGCAGAAATAATCCAATGCTCAAGGAAAGATTAGTCACTTCTTACCCAAATAATATCCTTCCTTTCCCCAAGCCTACATTACAAACCCGTAACAAGCCATATATGATCCTATACCGAGGGTTCTCACATTAGTGGATACTTACATGACGGCCAAGCTTATGGTATCACAGTTGCATTGAACATCTTTCTGAGTGTGAGTGTACTTCTCTTGACGTCCCAGAGTTCAAAATACTAAAATATATGTGAGGATGAGACTTTCTTTTAGTGAGGGCATTTGAAATATGAGGATGCGTATAGTTCGAAATCTTTGCTTGAATCAAGTGTCGACACTCATGTATGCCTGAGGTACCATCTGAAGCTATAAGAATTACACCGGAGTCAGTCTCGTTTAGATTGAAAGCAATAAACGAGAATCCTTATTCACAATACTAATTGTTGGTACCAACTGAAGTCAACACGTGATTGTCTTTTCATTTTTCTTTCCAGAAAACAACAAAAAATATATCTATATACTTTACATCCTCTTTTGCTTATCACGAACTACATCTTGACCTGATTCCCTCGGCGGGATACGTAGGCGGCCATATCGGCTTCGGTCCCATATTATTGAAAACCTTAAAATCCTTATTTTATGTATCACGAACTACGTCTAAACCTGATTCCCTTGGCGGGATACGTAGGCGGCCACATCGACTTCGGTCCCACTTATTAAAAACCTTAAAAAATCCTTATTTTGCATCGCGAACTATGTCTTGACCTGATTCTTCTGCGGGATACGTAGGTGGCCACATCGACTTCAGTCTAATTTTTGAAAACTGTACAATCCTATTTCGCTTAACACGAACTACGTCTTGATCTGATTCCCTCGGGGACGTAGGCGGCCTATATCAGCTTCGGTCACATCATTCAGAAACTGGGGCATTTTTCTTTTTTAGAGTTGCATGTCCCCGCATTAGCTTTTTCAACCATAATTCGACACTGAGACAAATTTTGAATCGACATCAACTTTGCTTTTAATTCTGGCATCACAACGACCCAGTGTCATCATAATTCGACATTGAGACAAATTTTGAATCTGCATCAGTTTTGCTTCCAGTTCTTCTTAAAATTCCCTTTTGCCCATTCATTTCTTGATCTTTGTTCTAATTTTGAAGATGGAGACAAAATTGACTACAAGTCAACGTCTTTGTCCGAAAACTCTTTCATCGTCTTCATCCAAAGAGGGACAAACTGTTGACACCCAATTTTGACCAATCTTTTGATTATCTTGCAATTTTAAGTATTTTTGGACACCACATTTTTATCATCATTTTTTGCATTTTTCTTATAATAATCATATTTTTTACCTAATATTCTATGTTTTATTTTCCACAAAAATGGCAGCGCATCTTTTATTTCTTAAATTAAGCATTAGGTCTTTCTTAATAATATTTTTATTATTATTACACCGTCATTTTATTTTAATAATTTTGCATCTCTTTAAATAATTAAATGGCATCGCATTATTAATTAGGCATTAAACATTTTTAAATATTATGTTATTATTATACCATCATTTTTATTTTAATAATTTTACATCTCTTTAAACAATTTTTTCTTCTAAATAATAAACCATTTTGTATTTTTTTACTCAAACCAATTTCATCAAACCAGTCCAATCTGAGGCCTAATGTGAATCAGTCCAATCCAACACCCTTTTTATTTTTATCCCAATCCAACACTCTTTTATTTCCCTCCTAAAAATCAAACTCCACTTTTCATTTTCCCCCCAAAATTAAAACCTAAACCTAATCCTCCCCTATAAATAAAAACTTACCCCTCTCTTTATTTGGAACCAAGATCAGCCGCACACACTACCGTGGATCCCCCTTCCCCATTTTTATTTCCTTTAGAAACATTCCCCTTCCCCATAAAAACTAAAAACCCTCCCTTTCATTTTTTTAGACCACCAGCCCATTCCCGTCGACCACCATCAGCCGCACCCTACACACACCCTTAACACCTCACCCTACACACACCCTTAACACCTCACCTCCCCCCCTTTACCCTCTCCCACACTCCATATTTTCCAAAGATCCACATATTTTTCCCATTTTTCACATTCACTACCCATCGCTAACCACTGCTCCAACTCCGGCGAAGTCACGTCGCCGAATTTCGAGCACCCTACCCCGCGACCTTCACCATCTCCGGCGAACTCCATGAACATTTTGCTTCGTTGTTGACGCCACCACTTAGCTTTGTTGCTATTATGTACTGTCGTTTGTTGGACTGATTTTCTGGCTTTGGTTCGGCATTATTTTCGATCTATTGCATACTAGTTTGTCGGGACTAACTTGCTGATTTTTGCTTTATCTTGCCGGAGTTTTGAAACTCCGGCGATCTTCGTTGGATTTAATTTTGGGTTCTGTTGTTTGCTTTTGCAACAGATTGATTTTCGCACAAATTTTGATTCCTTGGTTACATTCTGAGTTTTCATCTTTTGTTGTTACGTCGCGTTCGGCGTCGCTCTGACAGTTTTGTCGTGGAAGTGACGCCACCACTCAGCTTTGATGCTATTATGTACTGTCGTTTGCTGGACTGATTTTTTTGGCATTGGTTCAACATTATTTTCGATCTATTGCATACTGGTTTGTCGGGACTGACTTGTTGATTTTTGATTTATCTTGCCGAAGTTTTGAAACTCCGGCAACCTCCATTGACTTTACTTTTGGGTTCTATTGCTGACGGTTTGTCGGTGAACCAACGTCGATGTACTGATCGTTTTCCCTTACCCTGCTACTGTTCTGCCATTTTTTCGGATTACTCTTGATATTGTTTTTTTTTAGTTTGCTGGTTCATTCTTATTTTGAAATGGGTGGTGATTCATGTATCGTTGCTCCGCTATGCCATTAGCACGACTCTATTTTGTTGTGTTTTGACATTTTTGCTGGTATTTTTTATAATGAACTGATAGTTATACTTGGGGGAATACACTGATTATGAACATATTTCTACACTTGGTGATCACCGATTTGAACAGATACTATGGTCGATGAAGGAATCTCCGTCTGATTTTCAAGGTCTCCTCTGTACAAAAGACGGGTTTTACTTTTGGTTTACTTATTATTCTGTTCATTATTTTAGAATTATTTATTCTCTTACTAACACTTTTACTAAGTATTTATACAGGTACCCACAGATACATCTTGTGTAGAATGCCCTAAAAAGGGGCTAAAGAAGACAAGAAGATGGTCTTAGAGTTTTATTTTTTGTTGTATTTAATTTCAGTTTTATTTTTATTCTGTAATTCATTTTTTACTGTAATTGTAATTATTGAAAATGTTTAGAATAGGTAGATGTAGAATTAATAACTAAAAAGGATAGATTAAAATCGGAAATCGCTAGTTTATTTATTTTTAGGTCCGTCACAACACTTTCAAACTTTTTTTTTCCTTAAAGTATATATTTTTCAAATACATATTTCTAAAGCCGATAAATAATTAACCTAAGTTTGACCGGATAACCGCAAGTTAGCGGATCTTAAAGGATGCCTAACCCCTTCCCTTTAGGATAATAAAGAACCCTGATCCAGAATCTCAATAATTTCGCAGACCATTAAATGGAGATCATTTGTCGCATTTTTATGCTACATTCAAGTGTCCTAATTCACTTAATAATTAGGTGGCGACTCTTCAACATTAAGTATTTTGTTCCATCTAGGGAACCGCATCAAAGCAGTACGTTGCAGTTCCGTTTAGATCCCAGCGGTCAGAAATGGGCGCGACAATTGTCTCCAATGTGAACAAGTAAAGAAAAGGAATGAAGACTTACAAAAAAAACTAATAGCGATTCAAATGGTGGTGGCGGCGGCTGCGATATGGAACGCCGCGACTCTTTTTAACCCAAAAATCGGTTCAGGAATTCTGTCTCCCAGGCGCCGCAACTCAACTCCTGGTCACCGCGGCCCTTCAACTGGGCACCGCGACGCTTATAAAATTTCGAGAGTACTGCTCTCTACATGTTATTTCAGCATCTCGCGGCCCCTTTTCAACCCAGCGTTGGCTCACGTATTTCCTACAACAAAATATACCAAGAAAAACAAGACCATGAGATTGTTCAAAACAAAATAAAACAGAATAAAATAGAGTAATTAAAATGTTGGGTTGCCTCCCTATAGAGTTGTCATTAACGCCATTTAGCCAGACACAAATTTCTTTTTCATTCAAGGGGATATATTACCCCCCGCAAAATAGCCATTTCATGATCTTTCTTTTTTTATTTTTCTTTGTCTTTTTCTTTCTTCCGTAGAGGGGTTCACCCCCTTGGCATCATCCACAAGCTCAATATCCTCACTGTAATTTTCTTCGCATTGTTTTAATTTCACTTCAAGAGCATCAGTACTCTTGAAGCTTTCCTCAAAAATGGCTTTTTCAACTACACTAATGGAAAATCATTTGTCACTTGCTCTTGGATTGGTTGTTGCCCTGAAGACATTGAAGATCATTTCTTCTTTCTGAACTCATAGTTTTAACTCTCTCTTCTTAATATCAATGAGTGCTCGCCCTGTAGCTAAGAAGGGTCTCCCTAGGATGATGGACATATTTTCATCCTCTTCCATATCAAGAATAATGAAATCAGCAGAGAAGATGAATTTGCCCACTTTCACCAGCACATATTTAATTATACCTCGGGGATGCTTGATGGAATGATTTGCTAGCTGCAAGGTGATGGTTTTGGGCTTTGCTTCCCCCACTCCAAGTGTGCAAAATATAGAATAGGGCATCAAGTTGATACTTGCCCCCAAATTCCATAAGGCTTGCTTGCATTTAACATCCCCTATAGTGCATGGGATGGTGAAGCTTCCTGGATCATTTATCTTTTTGGGCATCTTTCTCTGCAGAATAGCACCGCATTCTTCAGTTAATGCTATTGTCTCATACTCTTCTAGCTTCCTCTTTTTAAAGAGGATTTCCTTCATAAACTTGACATAGCTGTACATCTGTTCTAAAGCTTCAAAAAAAGGGATGTTGATGCATAGTTTCGCTGGTGGTGCTTCTTTTGGTATGGACTGGTCTTCAGTAACCACTACCTTTTCTGAATCTGATGCCTCACTTGATTTGTTTGTCTTCTCTGCAGATGGTAGAGGTGCAATTGGTTCGACTTGCTTACCACTTCTCAAAGTAATAGCCTGACATTGATCCATTAGATTTACAACAGTATTCCTAGGGAGATTCCCTTGCGTTCTATTGTTCAACATATTTGTCAATTGTCCTACCTATTTTTACAAGTTCCTAATAGAGGATCTTGTCTCTATCGTGAACTGAGTTTGGGAATCGGTGAGAGTCAACAAGGCTGCTTGCAATTCACTTGGTTGTGCTTGTTGAACTGTTGGTCTGAGTTATTGAGAAGATGTAGCTTAACTCATAGGATGTTGTGGACTACTCTGCTGGTATTGCCCTTGAAACTGTGGTTGCTGGCCTTGATCGTTTTTCCATGAAAAGTTAGGGTGATTCCTCCACCCAGGATTATAAGTGCTGGAGAATGGATTGTTGTATGGCCTTGAAAATTTTCAACTGCCTGAACCTGTGCTTGCTCCATAGATATGTTGTTGGGATCCACCGTTGTGCAATGATCAAAAGTTTGTGGTCCTCCACAAATCTCACATCGAACATTCGTTTGAAGTTTGAACAACATTTGCAGTCATAGTGCTCTGCTGCAATTATTTTGTCAAAGAAGCAACCTGAGCAGTCAACGCAGTGATATCATCTAACTCATGAACTCCACTCACCTTTCTGCTATTGGACTATCTTTCATCAGACCACTGATGATTATTCGTTGCCATGTCCTCCAACAACTCATGTTTCTCATTAGCACTCTTACTCATGAATGTTCCCCCAACAGTAACATCAATTTTGGTACGAGTAGTACCACACAACCCATTGTAAAAATTATGGACTAACATCCATTTTTCAATCCCATGGTGAGGAAACATCCGTTGCAGCTCCTTAAATCTCTCCCAAGCAACATATAAGGACTCCCCATCAAGCTGATAAAAAATATTCATTTATCCTCTTAACTTCGCAGTCTTTGATGGAGGAAAGAATTTGGAAAGAATTTTTTGTGCCAAATCTTGCCAAGTAGTAATTGAATTCGCTTTAAGAGAATCCAACCAACTTTTAGATCGGTCCCTGAGTGATAATGAGAAGAGCCTCAACTTAATGTCATCATAAGTAACACCATTGTATTTAAATGTCGCACATAATTCCAAGAAGTTCGCTAAATGCATGTGCGGATCTTCTAAAGGCAACCCCAACCCCCCAAACTGAATTATGCCCTGGACCATATGCAAGATTGTTGGCTTAATCTCAAAATTGTTGGCTTCCACAACTGGTAGCCTTATGCATGTCTGCACGCCAGTAACAGTTGGCAATATGTAATCTCGTAAGCTCCTTGCAGCTAGATTCTGAGCTTGTGCCTATACGAATCCTGACACCTCTCCATTCAACCCGTTATTCAACCAGTTATCATTCTGTCGATTTTCCATCGCAGTTGAATCAATGATGTGCGATTTATGCACACACTAAACGCAAGTGCACGTGTTGTGACAAGTAATATAGTCTAGAAGACCGAGTTATCGTCCTCAGGGATTAATGTCCAATTATCAAACTCTATTCTATGGTATCTATTTGATAACCGGTGATTGATGAATTGTTTATAACTATAAGTATAGATGCTAACTAAATTACTTTATTTTACTTCAGATATGGTGGAAATAGGGCTTCCAAATCTCCTCAACTATCCGCTCATCTTACTTGTTAATGCAATTAATTATGGTTCTTCTTCTATTTTGAGACAGCAGGTTAACTAAGCCGTTTTATACTCATGTTAAGGTAATATAAACACTCAACCCCAATATAGAACCCTTCTACCTTTCGGTGACAAGATTGACTATAAAGGAAGATTAAGAGCAATAACCTATTAAGCTACACAAGTATCGGGGTACTTTCATCAACGATTTAACCTATGTTTATTCAACTATAGCATATTCACAATCTCCTCTTTCGGCTTTCGATTAGAAATCATATAGATTATGATAATTAGTGATCAATTAATTACCAAGCAATCAAGACAAATATTGAATAAATCTCAACAATGATAAGAAGAAACCAAAACATGCATTAATTCATAAGAATGAGTTTCAAGTGATTCGATATGGAAAGCCCTAAATTAAGTTAGTTCCTAGCCATAGACATGTCAAGAACTAAACTAATATCCAACATAAACTACAAAGAAATAAAACAAAGAACAAAGAAATTACACAAAAGTAGTCTCCAATCTTGATCTCCAAGTTTGTGATGAATTGGAAAAAGTGGCAACCCCTATTCTGACCTAGGAATGCCCTTTTTATAGCCTAAAAAACGTTCCCAAACTTTTCCTTCTTGGCCTTGGCCCATTCCCATTCGGATTTGGCAGAATTCCCGCATCGGCGCCGCGGCGCCGAGACTCATGCGGCTCTCTGTACTTTGGGCGTCGTGGCGCTCTGATGCTGCTGGTTGGAGGCTCCGCGGCGCCGCCCTGTTTCTCGCCCGGATCGCCAACTTTCTAGCTTTTTAAGCTCTGGAACATCTGTTTTTGCCCTCTTTTCGCTCCTTTTCGCCAATGTGCCACTTTAAACCATTATGACTCAAAAGAAAGAAAATATATCCTAAGACGACACATATTTGTACAAAAATGGGAAAAAGACTAACTAAAAATGACTCAAATAGTGTATATAAAATACACCGATCAAATACCCCCAAACTTAACCTTTGCTCGCCCTCGAGCAAAGAACAAAAGAAAGAAATAAAGACACGAAGGAAAAGAAAATAGAATGACTCAAAAACACTGATCACTTTGCTGCACAATTGTCACTTAGAAAAGTATGAAGGTTAGCAGAATAATATACAGGAACATATAACATTGATTTTTATCATTCTAAACACATCAAGTTAGATATTTCGCAAATTCACTTTAATCATGCTCAATGGAAGTAAGAATACCTAACTATGCATGTCAATTTCAAAATCCTATAGCATGTTTACTTGCTATTCTCCACTAATCATGGATACACATATAAGAGATCTTCAGGGCTTTTCAGGGTTGTAATGTAGGCTTAGACATGGGTAGGTAAAAATAGGCTTTTAGGCTCAACTTACCTACCATAAACTCTTTTTCTTTCAACTCTTCCCTTTTCTTTTGATTTTCTTCTTCACTTCATACCTATTTTTCCCCTCTTTTATTTTGAGAGAATAAAGTGTATTGTGAATAGCCGGCACCCCCAAACTTAGGCCTATTTATTATTACTTTTTCATTTGGGGTGCATCAAAATTGATCACTCTCTTTTGTCTCTTTTTCAACACTTTATATTCCAATCACCTCATTTTTTCACTTATGACACAAATATGGAATTATAGGGTGTCAAAGAAAGGTCTTATTTTTAGGCTCAAAGGGGCTGACTAGGGATATAATTTGAATGTCAGGGATAGACAAAAATGGTAAGAAAGGGCTAACAAAGAAATGTCTGAGTCATCTCCCTTACATGCATATCCTAACTATTTCGCCTCAAATAGCAAGAAAGCAGACACATAGGTTTAATCATTAACAATGCACAAATCAAGCAAGATACCCCAAATAGTCCGATTTCATGAATATTTGGCATATCTAACCTAATTGTTTAGATGGTTGCTTCACTAGGCGTTTCCAGTAACTACAGCATGCATGATCTTAAAACAAATCAAAAAGACTCAAAAACAATAAGACACCCCCCAAACTTAAATCACACATTGTCCCTAATGTGTGCACGACTCAAAAAACAAACTAAAATAGGACAACTTACAGACTTGGTTTAAAGTGGTGGCGGCAGATAATGCATGGCAGATAACATCAGAAATCCTGTCCGAGTGGAAGAGGGAAACCGTTTCTAGGGCCCTTTTATTTTTCAGATTTTTCGTCGCAGATAACGTCAGAAATTTTTCTCTTCACGTTTTCATCCTCAAATTTTTGGCCCTGTACCTGTCATCACAACATGCAAACAATACCTCCCGTGAGACTGTTCTAATTAAAACTAAATTGCATAAAATGAAAATAAAAAATAAAAAAACCTTGGGTTGCCTCCCAAGTAGCGCTGTCTTTAACGTCTTTTATCCGGATGCAAGTTCCTTATCATGTTAGAGTGAGATGGGTTACTAGGCTCATATATTCCGTTTCATTGATCACATAGGATTTCAACCTCTGTCCGTTTACCTTGAAAGAGGCTCCCTCTCTCCCTTTTACTTCAACTGCACCATAGGGGAATGCTCTTACCACAGTGTATGGTCTGACGGTCACGATTTGAGCTTGCTCGGGAACGCTCTTTAACCTTGAGTTGAATAAAAGCAATTGTTGTCCTGCTTGGAAGTCTTTTGGGATCAAGTTCTTATCATGTCATGCCTTGGTTCTTTCCTTGTAGATCTTTGCATTCTCATAGGCATTGTGTCTGAATTCATCCAACTCGCTCAGCTGTAGCAACCTCTTCTGCCCTGCTGTTTTGGCATCCATGTTCAGCTTCCTCATTGCCCAATAAGCTCTGTGTTCCAATTCTATTGGCAGATGACAAGCTTTACCAAAGACTAACTTATATGGTGAAATTCCAATGGGGGTTTTGAATGCTGTTATGTATGCCCACAGTGCGTCATCCAGTTTGATAGACCAATCCTTCCTTGAGCCATCCACCGTCATTTCCAATATGCTCTTCACTTCCCTGTTTAAAACTTCTGCTTGCCCATTCGCTTGAGGGTGATAGGGGGGTGTGGTGCGGTGGTAGACTCCATATCGGGAAAATAATGTATTAAGCTGCCTGTTGCAAAAGTGGCTTCCTTCATCACTGATGATGGCCCTAGGAGTACCAAACCTTGTGAATATATTCTTTTGGAGGAACCTTTGAACAGTCTTACTGTCATTTTCTTTAGTGGCTACCGCTTCTACCCATTTGGACACATAATCCATCGCCGTAAAGAATGCGATTTCCCGAGGCGATGGGAATGGACCCATGAAGTCTATCCCCCGCACATCAAATAGTTCCACCTCCAAGGTCTCATGCGAAGGCATTTCATTTCGTCTTGATATGTTCTCTGTTCTTTGACAACGATCACACTTCTTCACAAAGGCGTGGGCATCATTGAAAAGGGTTGGACAATAGAATCCGCTTTGCAATACCTTTGCCGCTGTTCTTGATGCCCCAAAGTGTCCACCACATTGTAAGGTGTGACAATGAGTGAGAATCTGGTGCATCTCATCCTCTGGTATACATCGCCTGATGAATTGGTCGGCGCAGTGTTTGTATAACATTGGCTCCTCCCAATAGTAGTGTTTTACTTCGGAGTAAAACCTCTTCACTTGCTGTCTTGTCAATCCTGGGGGTATTACCTTAGCTGCAAGAAAATTAACAAAATCAGCGTACCAATGTAACTTAAAAACCGCACTTACTTGAAACAATTGCTCATCTGGGAAGTGATCATTTATCTGCACATCCTTGGTGTTCTGGCTCTCTATGTTCTCAAGTCTGGACAAGTGGTCTGCAACTGAGTTCTCTGTCCCCTTCTTGTCGCGAATCTCCATGTCAAATTCTTGTAATAGCAGGACCCATCGGATGAGGCGAGGTTTTGTATCCTTATTTATCATCAAATACTTTATGGCAGAGTGGTCAGTGTATACTATCACCTTATTCCCAATTAAGTATGGCCTGAATTTCTCGAATGCATAAACTATTGCTAGCAATTCTTTTTCTGTAGTCGCGTAATTTAACTGCGCGTCATTCAGAGTTTTACTAGCATAGTAAATGGATCTGAATACCTTATCGACCCTCTGCCCAAGCACTGCTCCCACTGCATAATCACTTGCATCACACATTATTTCGAATGGGAGCTCCCAGTTTGGTGCAATGACTATGGGTGCTGAGATAAGCTTCTCGCGAGTGTCCAAAAGCGGTCATGCATTCCTTATTGAATTCAAAAGCAACCCCGTCATTAGCAAGGTGGAAAGAGGCTTTGAAACTTTTGAGAAGTCCTGATGAATCTTCTATAAAACCGGCATGCCAAGGAAACTTCGACCCTTTTGTTGATCTTCGGAGGTGGTAGATTTTTTATTACTGAAATATTTGCTTTGTCCACCTCAATACCTTGGTTGGATATTTTGTGTCCCAGGACAATCCCCTCTTTTACCATGAAGTGACACTTCTCCCAATTCAGCACAAGGTTGGATTCTTCACATCGTTTCAACACTGCTTCCAAGTGCCTCAAGCACTCGTCGAACGAGGCCCCAAAGACTGAGAAATAATCCATGAAAATCTCTATAGTCCTTTCCACCATGTCCGAGAAAATTGCCATCATACACCTCTGAAAGGTCGCAGGTGCATTGCAAAGCCCAAATGACATCCTTCTGAATGCAAACGTACCAAAGGGGCAGGTGAATGTTGTCTTTTCCTGATCTTCTGGTGCTATCGCAATCTGATGATACCCTGAGTAACCATCCAAAAAGCAGTAGTAGTTGTGCCCCGCAAGTCTATCCAACATCTGATCTAGAAATGGCAACGGGAAATGGTCTTTTCTGGTCGCCTTGTTCAACTTGCGATAGTCAATGCAGATTCTCCACCCAGTAACTGTTCTAGATGGAATGAGCTCGTTCCTTTCGTTGGTCACTACTGTCATACCACCCTTTTTGGGCACCACTTGTACCGGACTCACCCATGCACTGTCAGATATAAGATAAATTACTTCAGCATCAAGCCATTTCATGATTTCTTTTCTGACCACCTCCTTCATGTTTGGGTTCAGTCTCACGTGCCTCGATGGAGGTCGATCTCCTCATCCAGACGGATCTTATGCATTACTGTTGACGGACTTATCCCCCTTATGTCTGCTAATGTCCACCCAATGGCACGCTTGTGAGCCCTCAGTACTCTCAGTAACTTCTCAATCTCTACTGTGGATAGATGACAAGAGATGATCACTGGTAAGGATTGATCTTCACCTAGATATTGGTACTGTAAATGATCTGGTAGAGTTTTCAACTATAACTCTGGAGCCTTTTCTGTGGATGGTACTGATCTCTCTGGCATCTGCCCAAGCTCTTCATATAACTTTTTATCACACTTCTCATAAGAATTCATCCAATTTGCATACTCCATCAGCTTTGGATCGTTGCCACTACTATCATCCCATCGTGTCAGTACTTCTTCAAGCGCATCAGCATTTCTGAACCCTTTTTCTGACACTGCGTCTTCGATTACGTCAATGACGAAGCAGTTGTCACTTGCATCTGGGAAGGTTACTGCCCGAAAAACATTGAAAACCTCTTCTTCTTCCACACGAAGTTTCAGCTCCCCTTTTCGAACATCAATGAGTGTCTGTCTTGTGGCTAGAAAGGGTCTGCCAAGTATGATGGGGATCATGTCGTTATCTCTCATGTCTAAGATGATGAAATCAGCGGAAAAAATGAACTTGTCCACCTTTACCAACACATCCTCGATGACTCCTCTAGGATGGACTATGGAGCGGTCAGCTAACTGCAAAGTGATGTTCGTAGGTCTGACTTCTCCCATTCGAAGTTTGCAAAACACTAGGTAGGGCATCAAATTTATGCCTGCCCCCAGATCGCACAACGCCTTCTGACACTCAAACTTTCCAATAGTGCATGGGATGGTGAAGCTCCCATGATCTTTTAATTTCTGAGGTAGCTTCCTTTGTAGGATGGCACTGCATTCTTCAGTCAACACCACTGTTTCGTAGTCATCTATCCTCCTCTTTTTGCTAAGAATATCCTTCATGAACTTTACATAACTCATCATCTGCTCTAGTGCCTCAGCAAACGGGATGTTGAGTTGCAATTGTTTGAGAATTTCTAAGAATTTAGAGAATTGTTTGTCAAGAGCACTTGTTTTTAGCCTCCGGGGGTACGGTATCTTCACCTGGGGTGCGTTCACAACAGCTTCCAGCCTCATTTCACCCTCTGAGCTCTGGGCGTCACGACCAGATTCGCGCCAAAGCTTCTGCAATGTCCTGAATTATCTATTTGTGTGGCGCTTCGATGGCCAGCCACGCAATCGCCAAATTTCTGGGTCCTTCTTTTCTGGACCTGGGGGTGGTGAGTTTGCTTCCACCGATTCGCCATTTTTTAGGTC
The DNA here is from genome assembly GCA_029844215.1 of Przewalskia tangutica. Classification (NCBI taxonomy): domain Eukaryota; kingdom Viridiplantae; phylum Streptophyta; class Magnoliopsida; order Solanales; family Solanaceae; genus Przewalskia; species Przewalskia tangutica. The sequence continues at coordinate 131,875,829 of CM056718.1, read as the reverse complement.
AATCGCCTGTCATTGCTCTTTTATATTCCCTCCAATATGTCCAGGGTGCTTCCCTTGTATTCTGCTGCTTAGCATGCCCGCGAGTTGTCCTATTTGCATTTCCAAATTCTTCAAGGACACTATCGTTTCATCCATAAACTGAGTTTGGTGCCTAGTTAGCCTGAGTATGGCTGCTCGTAGCCCATCCTGCTCTTCCTGTGGGGCCTCGGGATTATATTGTTGATAGTGGTAATCCATGTTTTCAGGATCCCTGAGATGAATCAAAACCAACAAACGGATCACGGCGCACGGTTTCACGAATAAAAGAGAAAAATATAGTAATAAATAAAAACAAAAATAAAAACCAAATTAGAAATTAAGAATAGATAGAATGATATTGAACTACGCCAATCCCCGGTAACGGAGCCAAAAACTTGATGCGCGATTTATGCACACACTAAATGCAAGTGCACGTGTCGTGACAAGTAATATAGTCTAGAAGACCGAGTTATCGTCCTCAGGGATTAATGTCCAATTATCAAACTCTATTCTATGGTATCTATTTGGTAACCGATGATTGATGAATTGTTTATAACTATAATTATAGATGCTAACTAAATTACTTTATTTTACTTCAGATATGATGGAAATAGGGTTTTCAAATCTCCTCAACTATCCGCTCATCTTACTTGTTAATGCAATTAATTATGGTTCTTCTTCTATTTTGAGACAGCATGTTAACTAAGTCGTTTTATACTCCTGTTAAGGTAATATAAACACTCAACCCCAATATAGAACCCTTCTACCTTTCGATGACAAGATTGACTATAAAGGAGGATTAAGAGCAATAACATATTAAGCTACACAAGTATCGGGGTACTTTCGTCCACGATTTAACCTATGTTTATTCAACTATAGCATATTCACAATCTCCCCTTTCGGCTTTCGATTAGAAATAATATAGATTATGATAATTAGTGATCAATTAATTACCAAGCAATCAAGACAAATATTGAATAAATCTCAACAATGATAAGAAGAAACCAAAACATGCATTAATTCATAAGAATGAGTTTCAAGTGATTCGATATGGAAAGCCCTAAATTAAGTTAGTTCCTAGTCACAGACATGCCAAGAACTAAACTAATATCCAACATAAACTACAAAGAAATAAAACAAAGAACAAAGAAATTACACAAAAGTAGTCTCCAATCTAAATCTCCAAATTTGTGATGAATTGGCAAAAGTGGGAACCCCTATTCTGACCTAGGAAGGTCCTTTTTATAGCCTAAAAAACGTTCCCAAACTTTTCCTTCTTGGCCTTGGCCCATTCCCATTCGGATTTGGCAGAATTTCGCCGGCGCGGCCTCGCAATGGCGCGCTGACGCCAGACTCTGCGGCTCTCTGTACTTTGGGCGCCGTGGCGCCTGATCTTCTTGGTTGGGCGCCGCCGCATTCTCGCCCGGTTCGCCAACTTTCTAGCTTTTTGAGCTCTGGAACCTCTGTTTCTGCCCTCTTTTCGCTCCTTTTCGCCAATGTGCCACTTCAAACCATTATGACTCAAAATAAAAAAAATCTATCCTAAGACGACACATATTTGTACAAAAATGAGCAAAAGACTAACTAAAAATGACTCAAATAGTGTATATAAAATACACCGATCAATCAACAATTCTTTTGTTCCTCTTATTCTGTTTGCACGTTTTCTCAATCTCTGGATTCAGAGGAACCAGGTTATTTGCTCCTCTTCTGCTTCGTATAAAGCAAATCTACCTGAAATTGATCAAAAACAATACACGCAGATCATGGCAAACAATGTGTTCTAAGAAAAAAACCAAATTAGAAATTAGATTAATTACGTTGATATTCATAATACTTCAATCCCCGGCAACGGCGCCAAAAACTTGTTGTGATTTTTCTATATGCTACGCAAGTGAACGAATCACAATGTAGTAATAATCTCGGTAAGACCTAGTATCGTCCACAGAGACTGAATTATCAAGTAACGATTAACGAACCTTTAGTTTCTATTTGGAAAACGTTAATGAGTGTTGGTTTCTAAACTAAGAACTAACAACTAAGCAATAAGCAAGAATAAACTAAGGATGATAATACTTGGAGTTTAAATATGAAGGTAATTAGGGCTTCCAATCTCTTCAACTATCCATTATATCACTCGTTAATGCAAGACTAATGATTGTTCTTCTTATTAAGATAGCATGTTAACTGAGGTGTTATATATTCCGGTTAGGACATATAAAAACTCAACCTAAGTGGAAATTTTCTATATTTCTATGATAAAATTCTACCACATAGGAGGATTAAGGTCAATAACCTAAACACTACACAGGCAATCGTGATACTGTCGTTCAAGATTAAACCTACGTCTAATCAACTATAGCATATTCAAATCTCCCTTTTCAGTTCTCGATTTGAAATCATATACGTAATGAAAACTAATGGCCAGTCGACTCTCATTCAATAGACACAAGTTGAATAGATCTTAATAGACGAAGAAGAAATACTAGCACTGCATTAAATTATAAAAGAGTTTCAAGCGATTTGATGAAAAACCCTAATAAAAGTAATTAGCTCATAGACATGTTTAGATGCGATGTGGGTCTAGCTTTTTTAGAAACTTGAGCTTGTGTTTTATTATCAAACATATTTATATGCCAAGTAGGCTGTTAATAATTGTTTAAGGGGTTATAAGGATGTGATGTTAAGTGATTTCAGGGATGTTTTGTTACTGTTAACGATGGGTTTACCTACTTAATTAACCGCTAATCCCTGAGCATGCTATGCTAAGAATTCCGTGATGTATGTTGCTTGTTTAAGTATATGTTAGGGCGAAGAGTAATTAGCCGGATAGTTTGTTTTATTCCTGGGAAATTATGTCAGGACTAAATTAGTCTTTAGTGTATTCGAGTCTACTCTATGAATTACTGGTTAAGATCCCTCGAGTCTACTCTATAAATTATGTCAGGAGTAATGAAACATGCGTGTTCTTGTTAAGATCCCTTGAGTCAGTCCAGTATGTGCACAACAAATCCTGAAATGTGACTGAGTATTCCTGTGTTATCTGTACACTTGTGTATTTGAGATAGAGTCACTCATAAGGTTAGCCAATCATATTTGATTGACCTTTTGCTGACTTGTACCAATTGTGCATTTGCTTTTGCCTGTTGTAGAATAAGACTGTCATCATGCTAATATATAAGTTCTCTGGCTCCTGTTGCACTATGATGGATATCTAGCTTAGTTTAGGTAATCCCAGATTTGCACAATGTCATATCTAAATGGATTAAATTTTATTTGCAATTCAAATGACTTTAATAAAAATCATTTTTTTGCATTATTAGCAAACTGTTTTTCTCCTCGTGGTCGAAAAATAGACATTTTACAAACGATGCATGTTTTAGCCAAAGAAAATTGACTTTACATGCATTTCTTATAAAATGACATACCAATGCATGCTTTCTATCCAAAACTCAATTTCACATCGCACCTTATACAATAATGTCATATAAATACATATTTTTCATTAAAATCAAAATTAAATTCCAACACATATTTTATTAACAAATTTTTATATGTATTTTCATACACAATGCTATTGCTATTTTGTCAAAATGCATCTTTTAACTAATATTCGCAACATCCTTTTAATTAACTTCATATTTTTAAAAAAACATGCATTCTTTTAGCATAATAATTAACCTAGGTTTGATCGGATAATCGCAGTTAGTAGATCTTAAGGGATGCCTAACATTTTCCCTTTAGGATAATAAAGAACTCTTACCCAGAATCTCATAGTTTCGCAGACCATAAAAATGGAGTTTATTTTGCAGCATTTATGTTGACATTTAGGTGTCATAATCCACCCTAATAATTAGGTGGCGACTCCTTAAACATTAATTCAGGAATCACCAATGTGTTTTATTCCGCTTTGACTATGGTCAAAAAGGGATGCGGCAGTCTTCCTCTCGGTCTGAATCTTCGTTGCAAACAGGACGAATTTCAGCTGCCACACTCGCTCCGCTGCTCTTCTTCTGCAGCTAGGTAATTGTCTTTTGCTGCTCCTCCAGCATGCTCAGGATTCGAGACAAATCTGACTCGGGTATCCGCACTCTGCCATCTGCTTCGTCGTCATCATTTGGTCTTTTCTCACCACTTCTTCGGGAAGCCCGAGGTAATATCACAGGATGGTTTTGAGGTTCGCCATTGTCATTTAATGGATCAACAGGTGGGACGTTGTCGTTGTTATTGAGATTGTCAGTGTTGTTAACATTATTGTTGAGATTGTTGTTGTTGCTAACCTCAACATGAATCTCACTAAACATCTTGGAAGTGTGGTATTAACCTGCTTCACAAAACCTCAAAAGAAACAAGTGAAGTTTAAGTTTGAATAAATCACCACAATCCTTATCCCCACGGTGGGCGTCAAACTATTTACACTAAACAAGATACAATTGAATTTGTAAGTGATTTTAAGGATACGTGAATTGATTTGCAATATAAAATAATAAGCAATTATCAGTAAGTAAATAAAAGCAAGTAATAAGTAAGAAAATTGGCTTGTAATGCAGTAAGCTTGATTGAAACTTCTCAGCAATATTGGTCCAATCCTTAGCTAGAATGCTTCGGGTTTGAGCCAAAATGAGAGCTAATGACTGTAATTGCAATAAGTAAAAGAGTACAAGTGTACATAATGAGAATTGGATGTCCTTCCAATATGAAGGTTGGACTTCTTTTATACCCATGAATCAAGGCGTTAATGACCGATTTTGCCTCTAAAATTATATGCAATTAAAGCTCATAAAGTCTCTTAAATGAGAAAGGAATAATGATTGGCGCCATATCCGGAAAGAATATGCGCTAAGCGCCATCGGTGTTCCACCTGGTATAAATTGATTTGGCCATGTCCGGACACTTCCTGATTGTTGTCTCGTCTCAGTGTCATTTGCATCCTTGGTTCGAAACTCAAGTGTCTCACCTCGAACATTATCACGTGTCAAGTCGGTTTTCACGGTATACAATAAAAATCAGTATTAGTAATGAGATATATCAAGAAGAATTTCTCTGGAACTATCCTTTCTTAAGATATATATGTGTGTGTGTAAGAAAATCATCAAATAACATGGCTGAAGATCCCAAAGTTTATAAGAAATTGATGGCAGTTAAGAGGCTAAAATAAAGGGCAGTAAAAATGATATATTACAAAGGCAATAATGGTACTCCTTCCGAATCAAAAAGAAAGTTTACTTAGCCTTTTTTTTGTTAAAAAAGTGTCCACTTATTAAATTAAGAAAGAATTAATCTTATTTTTCCAGATTTGCCCTTATTAAATGTTATGTGATCAAATCTCAATACATATTTAATTAAAGATAAATTAGTCAAATTACTTATTTTTATCTAAAAATTAATATTTTTAAAAGAGATACAAATGATTAAATGAACACTTTGTTTTTGTTCGAATGAAGTATGTTATTAAGGAATGAATGGCAATGGTCAAATACACTAACAGAAAGAACCGAACACTGATAGTCATTCAATTTGCATTATTAAATTATTATATTCAACAATTAGTTGGTGTGGTAGATATGATTCTTCACACATCAAAGACTCCACCTGAAGATGGGTCCGTGTCCGTACAGTCTGATCTGGCTTTGCAAACTTTCCCATCCGATGTTTTGGCCCTCATTCTTTTCCTCTTTACATAATGCTCGTCAATTTATTTACTTTTAGTGCCCAAGTGTTTTCAAAATAGTTAGTCTCAATCTACTATGTTATATGTTTTTTCCTTTTAAGTTAGTAAAAAAAAAAAATTCATATCTAGTAAGAATTTAATTTCAATTTTTTTATTTTATCTTTAATAAATAATTTATAACCGTAGAAATTTACTTATTATCATTCTTTAAAAAAAAAATTGTGTCTTTGCCTTTAATTATTATCTTAACATTTTGCAGAAATTAAACTCATTTAATTTTCATTAATCACCCTCTCAAATGTAACGTCCATACCTTTAAATCCATTTATCGATTACTATAAATTAAATTCATTAATTTACATCAAATCATTCTCACCACATACCAAATATATACTCCGTACATAATATTTTCATACACCCAACAAACTAGCGTTAAAAACAATAATACAAAATTAAACAGAGAACCATATATGATCCAACATTTCATTTTGAAATAAAATATTATCCAATGATGGCTATTTAAGAGGTCAAATATGTTATCAATTGAATTGCAACAAATTCAAATAATATGTTAGAAACTGACAATATACTTAAATTCAATTGTTTGAAGAAAATCATCTGGCAAATAGATTAAATATTCTCATAATAAATGTCATTAAGACAATTCAATATTTGCATCAATTCAATTAAATACAAGGACTTAATGGAGGAATATTAAGACTCATAATTATATGATATTAGAATAAAGAACATGTTAACTTATTTTGAGATATAATAATTATTTTATTAATATAATCGTTGCATATTTATCCATGTAAATATAAAAATCATGATAATTGCATTATATATGACCGTGATTGCTGATTTAAATAAAAAAAACTTGAAGTATTAAACTAATCACATCATTATTTTTGTAAAGGAGAAACAATTCATACATATTTTATTACTTCAGGAGTAAAGTTCAAAAGTTTACTATTTCAAAAGTAAAATTCAGAGTTCTGCTACTTCAAGAGTAGAGTTCAAACTTCTACTACTTCGAGAGTAGAGTTTAAAATTTACTACTTCGGGAGCAAATTTGTGAGTTTACTACTTCGGGGGTAAAGCATAGAATATTCATATATTTTTTTTCTAAATCATTCTACCTCTTCTGGAGGTAAGTCGTGATAACTTCACAATCAAATACACGTCCATATATATATATATATATATATATATATATAAGTTTTACTATATACTATCACCACATTCACTTCAGGGAATAAATCTGTATTTATAATATTTATCAAAATTTCTCATTCTTCGGGAATGGAACATAATAATTTGTAATGATATTACCACTTCTGATGGTTATTGACATATATGAATTTAATCAATACGAGATTTAAGAGATATTATCACTTCTGGTGATCATGTATTTCTTGTAAACCTTCTTTCTTAGTCATTAAGGAATAATAAATTAATATCATAATTCATTTTAATAATATTGTTCTTCAGAAATAAATTTGAGGCATAAATAATCAAGCAGGCGACTTAAGATTCAGAGATCAAAAATATTCATACTAAATAATGATAATAGACATCCAAAATCCATTAAGGATGATATATAATACACTACTTATGCTCTTTCCCATAATAACAATTTTACTTATGGCAAAATATATATCAAAGATTTAGTGAGAACTAATAAGTAAGGTGGTAAATCATCTTTCTTCGAGCCACATAGTCAAAAGCTCAAATATCCCAGCAAAGAGAACTTATGTCCCTTACGATATTATATACAATATAGGGTATAATAAAAAGAAACGAACGATGCTAAAAGGAATATCTGATACAGTTCTTACTTTTGTCATATTTTCAAAATATTTTCCCAAGACGGTAGTGTCTCGTGCTGATAACGTGTTATAAAATTATAGCAATAACAATATAAGACAAGAGATGTAGACAAAGAAGTAGAGAAGACGAGGAGATTTTCTTCTTATTTCAAGTGTATGTTAGTCTTCCTTCAAAGGTGACTAACATCCCAATTTATAGAATGAAACCACCAATGGAGGTTATGAATATTAAGTCACAATAAAACCTAAACCATAAGTATGTAAGGATCTTATTATGAAATATGAAACAAGGAATAGAAATCTAATATAAAATGAACAGGACTGTTCACCCATGAGATTTGACAATGACTATACCAGTGTAAGGCTATACACCAGATCAGTAATGTGGCCCAAGAAACGCCATAACGCCTAATAACGGCTGCGGCTGAAAGGGAACAAACGTACGATCATCTTTAAGTATAACCACCTGATATTATCATAACCCTTGGTGATATGAACTGACAAAATTTTATTAGAAATCTTCCTTATAATAAATCATATTATCTCAAAACATTCTTAGACAGTATAGGCGTATTAGCCTATGAGCAAAATAATAAAATAAAAAGGGAGGGAAGTTGTATACCTAATAGTGTAATCAAGAGAGAGAGTATGTAAGCGAACTCCAGTGTTATTATTCAAAGGAAATTTACAGTGCTCATTTTTCTGATAATCTTACAAATGAATGAGAATCCTCTTTTATAGACGAAGGCGGACTTCAATTCATTTTACAATTCGTAAAATAAGTAAAGGAATCTACATTATTACAAAATGTTAAACAATTTTACAAAAGTGGATAGCGACATTCTATCTTTTGAAAAAGTAAAAGAAAAACAAACAACTTTATTAAAGTCGGGAATACTTTTATTAAAGTTGTCGGCCACAAATATGACCTTTGTTTCTTTCCTCCATTATTGATGATAATGGCCCCCTTCACATTATTCAGTCATCTTTTATTTTCTGCGTGTTCTTGGCATTGGCCTCTTCTTGTTTGGCTTTGGCCTTTTCCTTGACTGCTTCAATCAAGTTGTCAAACAGATCACCTGTTGTTGGTTGGTAGGAATAATCTTCCAACGGCTGAGAGTCTTGGTACATACTGTCATCTTGAGCTTCTCTCATGGAAGCAGTTGATGTCTCGGAATAAGGGCCATCATCAATCTTCGTAGATTTTTTTTTACAAAGTCTGCTTTTATCTTGTCAAGATATGCAGTCATTAATTCTTCCTCTGATGCATGATGATTCTTTAATTTAATAGATTTTTCCAATTTAGAAAAGAAGGAATCATCTTCCTTAGCCTTTTTTTTCATATAATAAATTATTTTTAGACTTTTAAGTAAAGAAGTAATTTCTTCTTCCAACTGACATCCATATCTGCAAGCTGGATTTTCACTATCCTTGTCTAGTAATTTAGACAAGAATTTATAGAGAAATTTTTTCTTAAGACATAATATGCCTTGTGGATTTCTTCCTGCTTCAGGAATCCATTTCCATATCTATGGGATACTGGTCTGCATAAAGAACATTAGTGATGCAGATCCATCGACATAGTCAGAAGGGTTCTTAGGAGAGACACATGGTGTCAACTGTATCTATTCCTTATAATAATTCATATAATGTAACGATCCGTTTGGTCGTTTAGCACTTTAAAACTACGAAAAAGAATTATGACATTGAGAATACGAGGCTTTATGAAATTCTCAAAAATTAATGGAAGCGGGAGTTAAGATTTAAAAGAAGTGGGTTTAAGATTTATTAATTGAAGGACTTGGGATCAAACTTTTAATAAGTTTTTGAGAGATTAAATTAAGAGGAAAAGTAGGGGCTTATGTGCAACTTTAATTTTCAGATTTTCTTTTAACCTATTAACCTTCCCACTCTTTCTCACATTCCATCTTCAAGAACACAAAACCCTAGTAGAAAAGAAAGGGGAGGGAGAAAGGGGAACGACGAAGCAGTAAGAAAACCCTAGAGGAAGAAAGAAAAGAAAGGAGAGGGAGAAGGGAACGTACGCAGCAGCAACCAGACGCAGGATAAGAAGGGAGAAAGAAGGAAAGAAGAAAGGAAAAAAGAAAACTCTAGCAATCAGGTTCAGGTTAGATTCTATATTACATGGTTGAGTTAATCTATTCGTGATCCTTATAATAACGTGTTAAGGAATGAAATCAGATTTCAAATAGGTCATTACACGGAAATTCCACAATCCACTTGAATAGAGAAGCTTGAGGAATGTAACATGGCATAATGATTACTGCATCACATTAAACGTGGAAACTGTATAAATCTGTAAAGAATATAAAAGTATGGTCTGAACGAAGGTTGTATATTACTCTATTCCCGTCAGTTTGATATCTTACGGATATAAATACGACATATGGTTTGAAAGTTATGACTGTTTAAAGTTTCAGCCTCATTTTACCTAAACCCAGGCGACACTGAATATAAAACGTGAAAACTGTAAAATACATAAGTAATATGAAAATATGTTCTGAATGAAAGTTGTATATTACTCTATTTCCGTCAGTTTGATATCTTAAGAAGATAAATCCGACTTATGGTTTGAAAGTTATGACTGTCTGAAGTTTCTGCCTTGTTTTACAAAAATTCTGGCGACACAGATTTCATAGGGTTGTTTCTTTCGTAAATTTTCACCAACTACACTAAGTAATGTCATATGGGATTCGGTATAATAATAGATCCTAGTGTTGCCTTCGATGTGGTACAATAAACACCTGATTTGGAGTTACGAATTTAATGTTATATCTTTTGTTCTCGGGAGATACGAGAAAATTGAAAGAAAGGAATGTTATTTGAAATTCCTGAAGTTATGCTAATAATTTTATATGTGTAGGGGTGTAGTCATACAATTGAAATTGTAAAAATATTGATAATATGAATATAACAATATGGGTGTCCTTATATTCGTATTATAACATAGTTCACATATTTTCTAGATTTTAAGCGTTCAGAGGCTCTACGCAAGGAAAAGGCATTGGCTTGATTGTTCTTGGCACCCGCTGGCATTGAGGTAGATTACGGTTTACTTTAGTTAGACTCTGATTAGAGAATCGTATGTAGTTGTAGGAAGTGACAGGGATAGCATGATAGGCCTTCGGGCATGAAGTGGAGATGAGTTACAATTAAGTTGGTTTCGTCAGCTGTTATGTGGGCTTGTCGCCATATGTGTTATTTTCTGTGATTATCACCTGATTGTATCTCCATTGCATAATGGCTCGCTTGTCTTGTGAAATAAAAAAATTGTGATGTTGATAATTGAACATAGGACATTGATATGACTTGTACTTGTTGGTTATATATTTGTGATATGTGTTGAGACTGATATCATGTCTGTCATACTTTTTTTGTATATTATTGTTTTGATGATAATTATATCCTCCGAGGTTTCTGCCGAAGAGCGGGAGTGATAGCCTCCGAGGTTTCTGCCGGAGAGCGGGAGTGATAGCCTCCGAGGTTTCTGTCGGAGAGCGGGATTGCTAGCCTCTGAGGTTCTATCCGGAGAGCACGAGTGGTAGATGGACTTCACGGGTCCCCCATGGGTCATGGCTTGAAGGCACTGCCTTAGCATATGTGTACGAGAGTGGAGTGAGGGAGAGGTGACTATTGTATTGCATTGCTTCCATCTACTCGTAGTTTTAACTGCTCATTTAGTGAAATTATATATGTCTTGGTTGATTTCATAATTTCTTATATTTGGACTTGTATAGGATACGTAACCATACATGTTTGTTCTATGTGTTACTTGTTAGTTTCCACTCTCCATGCGTTATCTAATCATTGTCGGTCTATGATGCTTACCGGTACTAGTATTGTACCGATACTACTCTTGGTGCACTTTTGTTGAGTGCAAAGTATGATCTAGGTTCCAGTTCTACGCCCCGTGGCTGATTCGTGAGGTGGACATCTTCTAGTCAATCAAGGTGAGCTACTTGGTCTTCCGTGGCCCCTGAAGGGCTTCTTAGTTATTTCCATTTTTCGTTGGTTATTGACAGACAGTATGTAGCCTTCGGGCATTCTTTCAGACTTCTATTTTTCAGATTTGTTAGTGCTCTTGTACCCTTTTGATCAGATTTTGGGGAATTTCGTATTTGAGACTTGGTAGCTTCGTTTTCTTTTATTTTCCGCTTATTTAACTTGTTAATGAGAATGTGGTTCGCCTCATCGGAAGAATAGGGTATGTGCCATCACGATTTGTGAATTGGGTCGTGACATATAAGGTTCTGGCAAAACCTGGATTTCAGGGCCAACAATGTTACACCATGGAAATAACCATCCGAGGAGTAACTGGCCATTTAGGTTGTTCTTAAAGATCTCTGGATTTAATTTAATCCACCAAGTATGACCATGCTTCCTGTTTTCAGTATAAAAAACATAAACAAAAGCATCAATATAGTCATAATAGTTAAAGGCTAGTTTAATATTTGTACTGGGAATGATAAATTCCTTTGATCGAAATGGGCTAATTCTCCATTCGTATGGAGAGATAATTTTCTTCAAATAGAACTTTGAATAGCTCTTTTCTACTCCTAGTTTATGCTCATGGTAGGAAGTGATTTCAGCATTATTTGTTACTGTGAGGATATATTCATAGTACATCATGTTTTCCCTTCTTTGTAAGGATGGTAGAGATCTACATAGCGATTCATGAGAATCCAAGGGTCATTCAGATAATTTTTTATCTTTATGAGTCAATAGGAGGATAGTCTCCTCATGTGGTCGAACCAAATATTGGTTTCGACCCTCTCCCTCCTGGAGGAGTTTTTGAGCATATGAGCACTGCTGGCTGGAAGAACCTTTTTCTACTAGCTTGACCTTTGGAATAGTCCTAGGGTCTCGTTTTCCTCGACCTCGACATGTGCCTCAGCCTCTTCCTCTACCCCTATTAGGAGTAGTTTTTTTCCATTCTCGACGCATCTTATCCCTGCAAAAATTCACGAGTAAGAAAGTCAGGGAGTGAATTATTTTCACCTTTAATATATTGAATTTCAAAATCAAATGGGGCTAAATGTGCCTGTCATCTTGCAAACATTTGTTTGGATACATCATGTTAAAATCTTTTTGAAACATGAATTTGGCTGCATTGCAGTCTGTTCTAATTAAGAACTTTGTGTTATAAAGATCATCTTGGAATTTCAAGACGCATTTTACTATAGCAAGAATTTCTTTAGCTATAGTAGCATAATTTTTCTAATTATTAGTCCATTTTCCTGAATGATATCGAACCAGATACTCTTGTTTGGTTTTGGAATTTATCTGCTTTACAATTCCACCATAACCAATATCAGAGGCATCAGTTTCAATAATTTTTCACTAATTTGGGTTAGCAAGCATAAAGCATGGCAAAGCTTGAACATTTTTTTAATCTTTTTTACTGCTTCGGTGTAGACATTGGTCCAAGGAGTAGCAGTCTTTTTCAACCTGTCATATAAGACAACTGCATCAACAGATAAGTCTTTGTAATAGGGAGAAATATAATTTAAACTTCCCAAGAATCTTTGTAATTGAGTTTTGTCAAAAATTTCATCAGGAAATTTAGACGCAAATTCAATGCTTCTTGAAATAGGAATAATTTTTCCCTGTTCAATATTATGACCAAGAAATCTAACCTTAGTTTGAAAAATATTCATTTTTGGTTTAGAGATTACTAAACCATTAGAAATGACAATCTTTTTGAAAATATAAAGATGTCTAATATGACATTGTATTGGTTTTTAATAGACTAATATGTCATCAATGTAAACAATTATAAAACCATTATAAGGGGTAAAAATGTCATTCATGACATGATGAAATTCGGACGGAGCATTCTTTAGTCAGAAAGGCATAACATTCCATTCAAATGGAACTGTAATGACAGTTTTGTACCTGTCAGATTCATTAACCTGTATTTGTCAAAAACCTGATTTTAAATCAAATTTTGAAAATATATTAGACTGGTATAACCTATCTAACAAATCATTTTTATTAGGGATTGGATATCTAATCCATTTCAAAATCTTGTTTAAGGGTTTATAGTTAATAACTAATCTGGGAACTCCTCGTTCCTGTTCTGCATGTTTACTAACATAGAATGCAGTGCAACTCTATGGGGAGTTCGAGGGGCGGATCAACTTTTTCTATATTAGAGAAGCAATCTCTTTCTTACAGATTTCTAAATATTCCATATTCATCTGGCAAGGTCTGGCCTTGGTTGGAATATTTTGTTCCTGAAAATCTTCCTCATAAGGGAGTCCAACAATGTGTTTTTTCACAGATACCTTTAATGGGAAAACTATAACTTTTCCTTGGATTATATCTTATAAGACTATCAGCTTTATTAACCTTGTGCAGAATAAGAACAACGTTTGGATTATCTGCAACAAGAATTGGTAAGTCATAATATCAATGTCCGGCTTGTAAATCCTAAATTACAGGATAAGATTAAAGGAATAGAACATGATTTTGCTTTTTCTATTTGCAATGATTTGCTTACTGTCTTCTGGAACAGGAAAAAACACATTGTTGGACTCCCTTATGAGGAAGATTTTCAGGAACAAAATATTCCAACCAAGGTCAGACCTTGCCAGATGAATATGGAATATTTAGAAATCTGTAAGAAAGAGATTGCTTCTCTAATATTGAAAAAGTTGATCCGCCCCTCGAACTCCCCATGTAGTGCAATCGCATTCTATGTTAGTAAACATGCAGAACAGGAACGAGGAGTTCCCAGATTAGTTATTAACTATAAACCCTTAAACAAGATTTTGAAATGGATTAGATATCCAATCCCTAAAAAAATGATTTGTTAGATAGGTTATACCAGTCTAATATATTTTCAAAATTTGATTTAAAATCAGGTTTTTGGCAAATACAGGTTAATGAATCTGACAGGTACAAAACTGTCATTACAGTTCCATTTGAATGGAATGTTATGCCTTTCTGACTAAAGAATTGTCACACCCCGAACCCCGGGCCCGTGACTGGTGCCCTACCTGGGCACCCTGCTACCTTAACAACTAAGTATATTGCGGAAATTAATAACAGCTCATATTTTTTTTTCTTTTAAAACCAACGTACGTACAAGGCAAAGCCGACTAGGCTGCCATATCATATACATAAACAAAAGACACTACACTGTACACGAGTCCAATCCCACATATGAATACAGACCTCTAGGAGTTAAACTGAAATATGACGGGACAAGGCCCCGCCGTACCCAAAACTGTACAAAGCCTGTACTGAAGGATATATACCAAAAAGATAAACTCCTGGACAGAGGGAGCTATCCAAAAACCCTGAGCAGGATCCTACACCTGCCGATCACCAAACAGCGTACCTAAACCTGCGGCATGAACGCAGCCCCCCGAAGGAGGTCAGTACGAAGAATGTACCAAGTATGTGAGCGATGAAATGCGTAATAAAATCATAACGATCTAAACAAAACAGAGACACGTATGATAGCCAACCTACGATACAATACATAGCGATCATATCAAGTCAGGGACGCAGGCCCTCAAAGTCACTACTCAAATATAACTATGGGTCTCACGCCCATAATATCAATCATGCCCGTGGAATCCTTCCTCACTGCCGGCAGTCCATACATGAACACCAAGTCCCACCTGTGTTCTAAAAACTGTACGGGCCAAGTAGGCAAACGAACAGGTGGTATAACGTCTTGGGGTTTACCCCTCATTTATACTCTGACCCTGAAGGAGGTGGTAGCGAGGGGTATAACGTCTTGGGGCTTGCCCCTCATTTATACTCTTACCCTGGAGAAGGTGGTATAACGTCTTGGGGCTTGCCCCTCATTTATACTCTTACCCTATCGCAACCGGCCGTCAAACAACACATAAAGCAGGTGGTACAGCGTCTTGGGGGTTTACCCCTCACTTATACTCTTACCCTGGAGAAGGTGGTACATCATCTTGGGGGTTTACCCCTCACTTATACTCTTACCCTATCTCGACCGACCATCAAACAAGACATAAGCACTACCATGTCTTCTATAAAAATCCGGGAATTTAACCCAAGTACTACAAGTAACGGAAGCATACCCGTGGAATCCCACATCACGCTGTCGATGCGTCAAGAACTTCTAACAAGACAGTCGACCCTTCAACCGAGAGTCGCGACAACTTAATAAAACATAATACTTGCACTCAAAGGCTATTACCAGCACATATAGGCAAGTTCTCAATTAACCAAGCCAAAGTACTTATCAAGGCACACATAGGATAAATTCTCATTTAACAAGCCAAAGTACTTATCCGGGCACAAATAGAAAAATTCTCAATTTATCAAGCCAAAGTACTAATCAAGGCATACATAGAATAATTCTCTTTTAACAAGTCAAAGTACTTATCAAGGCACACTTAGACAAATTCTCAATTTATCAAGCCAAAGTACTACGTACGTACATTCTTTTATAAAAGACTCCTTTCTATGTAAAGCCCCAAGATACTAACACCCGTAGTATCAAGGCGTGTCTATTTTTTAAAGTAAGTTACTACACTTTTAGAAAACTCATTTCAAGTCTTGAAATCAAGTAACTCCAAATTTTCACAATCTTGGCAACTTATACCCTTTTATCAAAATAGACAACTTTCTAAATCTTTCATAAAGCCGTTATAACCAACTTCCCATAAAGCCGTTATAACCCTTTATGATTTTAGACATATCCATTCCTTCAATGACCAAGAGACTTATACTATTAAAACCAAGTATCACATACTTACAAATCAAGTTCTTAACTTTCAAAAATACTCCAAGTCTCTTAATAGTTAGAAAACAAGTTTTCTTCTACTTTTTAAACCTCAAGTAACTTCACCCTTAACACAAGTTACTTCTCTTAAATCATGTCATTTCTCCTCTTTTAAATCAAATAAGTAAATCACTCCTTTGACTCCCCTAAAGTCACTATAATGACCTTTAGGTTTAAGAACTAAGGCACTAGACAAAAGATTTGGAAACCACTTCCTTTTTAAGACTACAAGTACTTTAAGTAAAAATACCTTCACTTTTAAGAATCCAAACTTCATCAAGAAAATGGATTCTACAACTTACAATCCAAACATCAAAGTACACTCAAGGAAGTACATAGAACAAATTCTATTTTAGGCAATCCAAATACAACCAAGGAATGGATCATTTTAGGAGTAGAACCTACTTTCTTTATCTTACGGAATCATGCTAGAAGAGGAGATAGTTCACATACCTTTTCGGCTAAAATCCACAAGCTAAGCGAATACGCGTGCGTGAAGTGTCAACCTATAATGGTCACAACAAGACTATCAACTTCTAGTCTCAACGTAGAATAATACTAAGTGTTTGGTCTCTAATTCTCGGAAAATCGGCAAGACTTCCTTTGTTTCTACTCACTTTGCCACCTTTTTCAAGGCCGAATACAATAACCAACAAGCCACTTTAAGGCTCCAAACAACAACCAAACAAAGGGGATTACAGGTCTTACAATACGTGTAAAATTCCGCCCACAATTCATACAGTAGTCTAATGCACACTAGCCAATTCTCTACCAACTTACATAGCAACACTAAGTCTTTTCCAACCCTTTTCAAATTCCAAGTTCCAAGGTCTAACATGTTATATAGTTATAAGCTACTTCACAACTACAATTTCCTTCTTTATACAACATGCGACGCTTAGACCAAAAGTCGACTTGAATTGAAATCTTAAGGCTAAACATGCTAGTTTTGGATTAGGGTTCCAATTGCCAATAAACATATCAAACTTCATACTATATAACACATGCTTGCTAAAATCCATAGCTACAACAATAAGTAAGTCTTAACTACTAAAACGACAAAATTTATACCTTTATAAGCCCTTAAAATTTCCAAGATTCCAAAGTCGCGCCTTAGCAATTCTTAGCTCCTTTCCTTAGGTTCCAATCCGCTCCAAACACTCCTTAGAGGCCTATGAAGAACCCATCTTCAAGTTCCATCTTCAAAGTCAAGAACTCACTTAGTTTCCGCTTGCGACTAACGTAAAAATGCGTTTTCCGAAATCTTTCTATTGAGATAACCTTACAATACCCTTGGGGACATTGGGTTAAAGTCTTGTGGCTATTGGATCAAAATTGCAAAATTTTCTTGTGGGATTTGAGACAAAGCCGAGAGCTATGTTGGCTAAGCTCAAAGTTTCTTGAAAATTTTTCTAAGTATAGAATGCTCAAGTCTTGCTACTAGTAGTATACTTATAACACAATGGAGGGCTTGGATAATAACACTTGTTAAAATTGGAGGAAGAGATCAAGCCAAACGGCTCTTGACTCGTCAACTTTGTCAAGCTCTAGCAAGACTAATCTTTCACCTTGGTCAATGACCATTATGCCCTTGCATAAATTCGACCAAGCCATGTGGGGGAGGTGCCACGTGTCGCCTTCTCATTCGTCCATAAAAATTCCGTAACTCTCGTGGGCCCCACAAAACGTAAAATTTCTCGGGTGGGCCCCACGTGACCAAATCCTTGAAAAATAGATTTCCATAATAATAAGTTCCATATTCTTCAAATAATACATTTTGAGAATCCAATTCTCAACAACGAACATTTTTCCTTTCCGACGTTCGGAAGATTTTTCCGTCGGAAAAACAATTCCTCCTTTCGAACCAGTTTCCAAGTCTTGTTTCCTTTCGTACATTCTCTATTACATGTCCTGGACTTACGGGGTGTAACATTCTTCCCCCCTTAGAAACATTCGTCCCCGAATGTTCTTAGTCGGTTGTCACGCTATACAAACTCCGGCATAAACTCTATACTATGCCTAACAGTCAATGCACAAGACCAACGATGCCACACACGGCCACCACATAACATACGTAAACATAATAATGGACCTTCCGTCCGTGGTCACTTCTCACAAAACTCAAGGTTACTGATCTTTCCCAAACACGGGATCCTTAGAGGTTCCTTTCTTTCCTTACTTGTCATACTTTCTCGCACTTTCAAACTCATCTAGTACACGACAAAATCTCAAATTGCATTTACGTTCGCTAATCCTTAGAGTTACTAACCAAACTTGGCCATATTGTTACTTACATTCCCGTTAAGGCTTTTCTCGGTCCTTACGACTAGTTCCTGAATGGCCCACAAACTCGTACAACGATTTACTAAACTTGGGCCTGGCATCCTCGGGACCCTACCACATAAACGGACCATTTCTAACTGACATCACCCCATTCCATACTATCGGCTGACCCGAAATGAGTCCATAACACGACTCATCGTCACACTTAACACCTCATTCTTAGTCTGAAATAAATCTCTCTCATCTTAAGGTACTTCTTACCCTATCCCCCTATTCACTAAAGGTTCGTCACATAAGTCAAAGTATTTCTACTGTACATCCTTCCCTATCGGTCTTACACTGTTACGGGGTAAATACAACTTGTGAACTCTACACAACTATAGTCTCAGTTCACTTATCATTCTTGTCAATATTCTTAACTTTTTCACTTTACTAATCAAGGTATCCCTACCTCTGGGGTACTATCACTTTACAACTCCAGCAATAAAGGGAAAACATATACGCTAGGGTAAAATCTGAATCTATCAACACACGTATGATTCAAAAGAATCGAAATATACCAGAACCCGTGCGATGTCGCCTCCGATCTGCCCGATGGTCACGTCATTCTGCGGTTCAAGGACCACCGAACTATAAACTCTACCACGACCTCTACCACGGTGGCCGACATCCAACACCTTCGGAGACGCCTTGCGTGGAGGAAAGGGAACCAACTACCGGCCTCATAGGCTGAGCCACCTCACCGGTGCTCCTTCTAAAAGGACATACCCTCAGAATATGGCCCGGACGGCCACAATAATAACAAACACTGCGCCCATAACGACATTTCTCGAATGACGCTACTACAATGGACACCGAGGAATAAGTAGCCTCGATCGAGAAAATCCTCGCTCTTCCGAGAACCTCGACCTCGGAGCTTGGACCGGCTCCTAAATACCTTGTGAGATCAAATCTCCCACGTGAGCTGCGGGGTATGTACCGGGTAGGTCGACGAATATATCACTTCTTCGAGGCGACTCGTCCAAAACTCACCGGGATAACCAACCGGTCCTAGCCTCTTACGCAGATCTCCGGCCGCCTCTACCTCTGCACACACTGTGCATCGGCCGAATAACCTCCCGCCGAGGAAATCGTAGCATTTCTATCTTGGTCAATAACATAATGGCTTCCTTCATGACCTAAAGTCGCCCCAATCGAGAAATCAGAGGCTCGTGCGTGTTCTCAAAACCGCGAAGAAGAACTTCGATCGCGAACAACATCCGGTATAACTCGGGCATAAGCCCTATCAACTCTCTGAGTCGACTAGTAGCTCTCGCTACTCCTTTGCCCTTCAAGGGCGTTGCCCTCCTCGGAGGCATAATCAGAACACAACAATACGTCGAGAGGAATTATCTTACCAACACAACTCTATGGCACGATCTTAGAGTGAGAAGAATAGAAACCAACTCCTAAATGTCCTGTAGCCTCTGTTTATGGGTGTGGCGCGCGCAACACACCGATAATCAAGACTCTACTAGACACGGTCAGTAAACATTCCGAGGGATCGCTCGATACCACTCTGTCACACCCGAACCTCGGGCGTGGATCGTGCCCTACTGGGCACCGCTACCTTAACAACTAAGTATATTGCGGAAATTAATAACTTTCATATTTTTTTCTTTTAAAACCAACGACGCATAAGGCAAAGTCGACTAGGCTGCCATATCATATACATAAACAAAAGACACTACTGCATACGAGTCCAATCCACATATGAATACGGACCTCACAGGAGTTAAATCGAAATATGACGGACAAGGCCCGCCAGTACCCAAAATCGCATAAAGCACATCTTGAAGGATATATACCAAAAAGATAAACTCGGACAGAGGAGCTATCCAAAACCCGAGCAAGATCCTACACTGCCGATCACCAAACAGCGTACCTAAACTGCGGCGATGAACGCAGCCAGAAGGAGGTCGACGAAGAATGTACCAGTATGTGAATGAAATGCGTAATAAAATCATAACGATCTAAACAAAACAGAGACACGTATGATAGCCAACCTACGATACAATACATAAGCGATCATATCAAGTCGTGGACGCAGCCCTCAAAGTCACTACTCAAATATAACTATGGGTCTCACGCCCATAATATCAATCATGCCGTGGAATCCTTCCTCACGCGGCATCCATGATATAACATAGCACCAATAGGCATACATGAACACCAAGTCCCACTGTGTTCTAAAATCAGACGGGCAGTAGGCAAACGAGCGGTGGTATAACGTCTTGGGGTTTACCCCTCATTTATACTCTGACCCTGAAGGAGGTGGTAAAGCAGGGGGTATAACGTCTTGGGGCTTGCCCCTCATTTATACTCTTACCCTGGAGAAGGTGGTATAACGTCTTGGGGCTTGCCCCTCATTTATACTCTTACCCTATCGCAACCGGCCGTCAAACAACACATAAAGCAGGTGGTACAGCGTCTTGGGGGTTTACCCCTCACTTATACTCTTTGTCGCGCCCATTTTCGACCGCGGCTTTTATTTTCTAAACTCCTGCTGCTCAAATAAAAGGTTAAAAAAAATAGAAAATGCTTTAAAAGAATGTTAAAATCGCAAAAGAGGCTAAAAGTGCAAAAGAGTGCTAAAAGTTGCAAAAGGGTGCTAAAATATAAGAGGATGCTAAAAAGGTGCTAACGTTTAAAAAGATTAATTTTAAAGCTAAAGGGTTGCTAGAATGCTAAGGGTTCGCGGAGTCGCCACCTAATTAATTTGGGTGAATTAGGACACCTAAATGTTTAACTAGTTTTAAGTAAAACATTAACTCCATTTTAATAGTCTGCTAAACTTAATGAGATTCCGGGTAAGGGTTCTTTATTAATCTAGAGGGAAGGGGTTAGGCACCCTCTAAGATCCGCTAACTTGCGGTTGTCCTGCCAAACCTAGGGTAATTATTATATTTAAAGAATGCATGTTTTAAAAAATATAAAGGATGCTTTCAAAAATATTTTATAGAAAGGGGCATGTTGATAAAAAGTTTGCAAGATTAATACTATAAAAAAATAAAGTTTTAAAGTGTGCTTTTATACTGTTATAAATATATGCCATGTTGACTTATGATCAAAGACAAGCTTTTAGAATCAAATATATATGACATAGTGCAAAAGATGATTATTTTATAGTTTTCCGATAATAGGGTTGTTCAACACAAATTATTTATATTATGCTAATGAAAGAGCTTATGAGAAAATTAATTTATTTTAAAAAAAATAATACTTTAGTCGCGAGTTGAATTGTTTAGTAAAGTTTAGATATATATGACAAGCACAAAAGACAAGCAGGTCGGAAATGAGTTTCTAATTATGAATTACTTTCCCACCTTATATGTTTGAAACTTAGTTGTTCTAAATATCCTAAATATTACAGTAATAGAATAATTAAATTACCATAAACAAATAAATGAATGACTAGCAAGTAAAAGAAAGGATGGGGTTTGAGAGTGTTCTTACTGACGGATGACAACGCCCTATTTGTTTTCTAGGAATTTCTGAAGTGAGGAGGCACATAGACGGGTTGCCATTTGAAGTAGCTCGTGATGAGTCTCGTAGTGAGACTCTTCATTTTGCTTTCTATGCGTGCCATATAAAAATAAGAAAGATAAGGATTAGTATATGTCTCAAACTTTACCAAATAATAAATGCACATTGATATAGGATTTAACACATTGAAATCATTTCATTTCAAGAGAAAAGTAAAAGATTATTTACACATACATATCACAATTTTCATCTTTCATATTGTTTATTTTTAAAAGCGGCAAAGAGCGGCTTAGGCCTTGGATATGAACGATGAATCAAGGGGATTTTCCTTCTTACTCTTTTGGACATGTTTTAGATCGTGTATAGTCAATAGGTACATTTTAAGCGAGGAACAAAAAGGCACTGTAGGAATTCCTTACTTGAACAAGTCTCAATACCAAGTTGTATCCTATATACTTGCTTACTGAGGGGGTAATTACAAGTAAATGTGGAAGGTAATGAGCTACAACTTAACATGGCATAGGCTAGCTTTCATGAGAGCTTACCACTAATGTCAATACCACTACCATTTTTCACAAATCAATCGAGTAGGATATAGACTAGACAACCTAAAGGGTGTCGTATGCTAATATGGAGGTATTTTATCATCCAAACATACAGGATAAGTAAATAGATAACCCTGTAGACACGAGAGCTAAGGAAATGAATATGTGGTCCTTTACGAATAACACTCTAAAGGGTACAGAATTACTCAATATATGATTGTCATACAAGATCCGATTCATTCTATACACTTGATATAATGACATTTAGGCATATGGGGCATGAGGATCTCAGACAAACATAGAGAAATTGACAGACAGGGGACCTATCGTTTTCTGAGTGAACCTATTCAAATCGTATGCCAAACCATCTTTGACTACCTAAGCATTTAAGATCATATCATGTCAAAATACACACCCATTAAAGGAAACAAGACCCAATCTAGGTATGAGATGCAAACAGAAGCGTGTGACAAAGCGGATGCAAACCTCCTCTGAACAAACTTAACAAATGAAAAGACAATCGCATTAACACTTCATCGGTTCGGAATGACATGACATAATCTTTAGATTTAGCCTCCTACTAAATGAGTGCACATGAAAGCAGCATTCAAACTGCCCAGAAATAACAAATCTTAAAAACAGGCTAAGACTTATACTCAGTTTGGACTAACATGATGGACACAATGACCAGTTGACTAAACATGTGGACTGCATCAAACCACTGATAATCATCAATCCCTTTGCCGACACAGATTTAAACAGTATGAAAGCTTGTGTATTAAATATCAATCCTAATCGATAACTAAAAAAAGAATCAGAATCTTGCTGAGACAAATTGTACTGTATCGAGCACTTATATAACAATATTAACCAATTTATCAGGAAGTGTATAACAGGACACACACGAATTCACATAAGGAATCGAAATTCGACAGGAAAGCGGGTTTACCTTCTCCGGACAGCGAGCCGGGGCAGCGTGTCAAGTCGTCGGTCCAATCGACGGGTTTTGGGTTTTGCGATGCGAATGAAGGGTCGACTGTCTCAATTTCTGACTCTGTGTGTGTCTTTAACTGCTGCTAAGGGTTATTAGCTGCTGTTCTCGTAAAGAAAATGATTGCTACTGACCTACTGTGCTCGACCCCTCTCCGTCGATGCCCTGTCTGTTGCCTTCGATGCTCTTTGCATGTTCTTATATAGCCCCTCTTCGGGTTCTATGTTTGGTATGCATTTAAGGCTGAGATTTCTATGCCTATTCTTGCTCTGAATTCGCACGATTCGTACTTATTCTAGGTGTGATTTGAATGGATTTTGATTTGAAGGGATTTGGTTATCTATGGTAAGAAGTCGTTGGAGACGTGTGTGCAGGTAAAGGGAAAGGAAAGTCGCCGGATTCTCAGGCGAGAATCACGGCGACGAAGGCGTGAGGTGAAGGCGGCGACTGTTAAGGTTTAGGGTTCGTCGAGGGTTTTTTAGGGCTGCGTTCAATTGAGGGAGACGAGGGAAAGGCTAAGGCTAAAATGAAAATAAAAGGTTGGGGCGTGGGCCGGGTCGGCGAAGTAATGGTGTGGGCCGCAGGTGTTGGGCTGAAGAGGCAAGGGATTGGGCTAGTTAGGTTGGGGTATTAGTTACTTAATTAGGTGTTTAATTAATTAGTGCTAAATAAACTAATAAATTGTGATTAAATTATTTAGGCGCTTTAAAATTATCTAGGTGCTACATTAGTCTAATTATTTAGGTGCTAAATTAGTCTAATTATTTAGGTGCTGAATTAGTCTAATTTCGAGTTATAAAACTATTATGATGATAAATGCGGGCGTGTTGTTTAATTAATGCTTAATGCTTTAGAATGCGACGCTATTATTTAAAATTTATTGTTATGCATTATTGCGAAGTTAAATTAAAATTAAAATGAGCTTAGATTGAATTATTTAAATGCTAATGCAAATATGATTTTTACGAATTGTTTAAAGCTTTTATAAATGCGACGCTATTAAATGCACGTATTAGATTAAAATTGATTTTAAATTACAAATGATTACTAATTAATGCGGCTATGCTACCTGACACGACGTTATCGCTAAATTATGCATTTATTATTAATTTAAGAATTACGACAGAGCTTACAATTAATAAATGCGGCGCGAGACTCTAAAAACTCTACGTAAGACACGATGCCATTATTAAATTATTTATTAATGCCTGTATTTATGTTTTATTGTTGTATTTTATTATAAAAATCCTAAAAAATTATTTTACAAAATTAGTGTAATTTTATAGTTAATGGCCGGACGGGAGGGTCAAAATTGGGTGTCAACAGATGTCCCTCTTTGTATGGAGATGATGGAAGAATCTTCGGACAAAGACGTTGACTCATAGCCAATTTTGTCTCGATCTTCAGAGTTGCCAAAATCCGGGCGGTAGACAGCCGACGCAAATCAAAACCGTCCCGATGTCGAGTTATGGCGACCTTTGGGTTACCATGGTCGGAACACCAAGGCAGGCTAACGTGGACTTAAAACTGTCCCAGTGTCGAGTTATGACGACACTGGGCTACCATGGTCAAAACACCAAGGCGGGCTAACGCGGACTTAAAGCTGTCGATGTCGAGTTATGATGACATCGGGCTATGGTGCAAAAAGTAAAAGAATATAAGCGCTTGAACACGGGTGTACGCTATGGCTTATGGTCTTTGGGTTCTATGGTGATGTGAGCGAGTGGACCGACGCTGAGGTCGCTTACGCCAATCGTTGGGAAGGTTGGCCCAACAGATTGCCGGTTATTGTAGAGAAAATCCACGTTGTGCTCCTGCTGCTGCATGCTAAGACTTGAACAAACGGTTAGTGCATAACTGCTAAGGCAAAATAATTTTAAAAACAATGTAACTGTGAATAGAAAAGGTTATCCTGCAAAAATATGATGCCTGCTGTGTTGATGCGATGCTGCAAATGCTGTGATTTCGCCCTTGCACGGACGTGTTGCGATTGTGAATGCGGATACGTTGTCCTTGCTGCAATTGTCCCTATATACTAAAGCTCAAGAAAGAGTTAGTGCATAACTGCTAAGACAGAATAATATATGAGGAAAAAAAATGCAATTTTGAGAACAGAGAAATCGTCCCTGCGTAGATGCTGACTTGTCGTCGTTTTCGGACTTGTCGTCGTTTTCGGACTCGTTGTCGTTTTCGGACTTGGCGTCGTTTTCGGACTTGGCGTCGTTTTCGGACCTGGCGTCGTTTTCGGACTTGTCGTCGTTTTCGGACTTGTCGTCGTTTTCGGACTTGTCGTCGTTTTCGGACTTGGCGTCGTTTTCGGACTCGTTGTCGTTTTCGGACTTGGCGTCGTTTTCGGACCTGGCGTCGTTTTCGGACCTGTCGTCGTTTTCGGACCTGTCGTCGTTTTCGGACTTGTCGTCGTTTTCGGACTTGTCGTCGTTTTCGGACTTGTCGTCGTTTTCGGACTTGGCGTCGTTTTTGGACTTGTTGCTGCTGCTCCTGTAGACTAAAGCTCAAGGAAGAGTTAGTGCATAACTGCTAAGACAGAATAATAAAGCATGAATGATAAAAAATGCAATTTTGAGAACAGAGAAAATCTTCCTTGTATAGATGTAATATGCTGATGATGGCGTCGTTTTCGGACTTGCTGTGCTGATAACGTCGTTGTCTGGACGTGTTGCTGTTGGCGTCGTTGCGTGGACTTGCTGATTACGTCGTTGTCTGGACGTGTTGCTGCTGGCGTCGTTGCGTAGACTTGCTGTGCTGATAACGTCGTTGCCTGGACGTGTTGCTGCTGGCGTCGTTGCGTAGACTTGCTGTGCTGATAACGTCGTTGTCTGGACGTATTGCTGCTGGCGTCGTTGCGTGGACTTGCTGATCACGTCGTTGTCTGGACGTGTTGTTGCTGGCGTCGTTGCGTGGACTTCTTTGTCTTGATAACGCCGTTACTGGGCGTATTCTTCTTGGCGCCGTTGCGTAGACTTCTTTGGCCGATAACGTCGTTACTGGGCGTGTTCTTCTTTGGCGTCGCTGCGTAGACTTCTTTGGCCGATAACGCCGTTATGCGGACGTATTCTTCTTGGCGTCGTTGCGTGGACTTGCGATCACGCGTCGTTATGCGGGCGTATTGCGTGGCGTCGTTGCGTGAACTTCTTTGTCGATAACGCCGCCGCTGGGCGTGTTCTTTGCTCCTGTAGAATAAATGCTCCTGCAAGCTAAGCTTGAGAAAACGTTAGTGTATACCTGTTTAAACAAAATGATAAATATATATGAGAAGTGCAATTTTATGGATAGAGATGTCGTCCCTGATATGCCTGACGAATACTGAGATGTTGCCCTTGCACTGCAACTGACGAATTGTTATGATGCCTTTGTTGTGTGCGATGCGCTGGTTGCAAGTTTGACTTTATGCCCGAGTTGACGCGCTAGGTTTTGTTGCGGAACTCTGAACTTTGATTGCCGATTGTTGATGCCCCTTTCTGCTGCTGCTGCTTCTGATGCGGACTTTGAATTTTGAGATTTTTTTTTTTTTTTTGTCATATCTTCTGCCTCTGCTGTTTCTTCTTGCGAAGAAACTTCTTGCCGTATTTTCTGCTTCGGCTATTGCATTTGCTGCTTCTGTTAATATGAAAAGACCTGCGCTCAAAGAAAATTTTGTGAGTTTTGGGGGGGGTCGATTCATATTTGACTTTGCTGCCTTGTTCCTTGATATCTGCGTGCCTGGCTTGTTTGGACTTGCAACCCCTGTCTGGTTTCCTACACTGTCCCAGTTTTGAAAAGGGTGTCTGGCCTAAAATGGGTCTCAATGTAGTTGCTTGTAGGTTATGTATATTCTTGTCGTTTTCACAGCCAAGGGAAAGTTTCCTAATGGTGTGACCGAAGCCGATTTAGGCCGCCTACGTATCCCCATGAGGGAATCAGGTCGAACGTAGTTCATTACAAGTGAAATTGGGTAAAATTAAAATTTCTAGATGTGGGACCGAAGCCGAGGCGGCCGCCTACGTATCCACTAAGGGAATCAGGTCAAACGTAGTTCATTACAAGCAAAACGAAAGAAAACATTATTAAAGCTTAAATATGAGTTTATAAATTATTCCGCTAAAATAAATCGTTTTTCCTATCCAGGCTCTAGGCGGACCAAGACAAGGGTGCAAATCCAACCAATACGCCTTCTTGCTCTGCGTGGTGGCCGGGTCTTCGTGCTCTGCCAAGATCTCCTTCTTTTGGCTTCTGCGTGGTGCCTGCTTGGATAATTGACCGATTCAGGCGGAGCGGGCTCTGGCCAGGGAATGTCTCTCTTCCTTTGGGGTTCATTGTACTCATTGGGGTAAGCATCCTCCATCTGAATGACTCCCTCCTTGATCAGCTCCCTTACTTTGTATCTGAGTGTATAACACCTTCCCACGTCGTGTCCGATGGCTCCAGAATGGTATGCACAGCTTTTGTTTCCATCATGAGCTTTGGACTTGGGATTGGGCACATTCTGGAATTGGTGGAGTATCCCCGCAAACCTCAACCTCTCGTACAACCGCGATAAAGGCTCGGCTAAATGGGCGTATATTTTGGTGGCCTTTCGTGGTATTTAGGCGGGTGTGAAGATATTTGGTGGCGGGCTTGTGGCGTATACACATACGGGTATCGCAGGGTTGCCATATGCATGGCGAGAATGGGTTTGTGGTGGCCTTTGGTTTGTGTTTAGCTGGAGTACGTTAGGCATTCGGTTTTGTGTGGGATATATGGGTGCATTGTATATTGGCTGAATGGGATATGTAGCAAGCGCATCGTAATAATTTGGAGATTTTTGACTGTTTTGGTTATTTGCAGTGACGAGTGCTCTGGTGAGGTTCTTGAGCCTTTTGATTTCGGCCTGCAGGGTTGCCATTTGTTGTGGTAATTGCGCGAGTTGCTCGACTGGATCTATGCTGTCTTTCTCTCCTGAGACCTCTGCTTTGCTTATAGGAACCAAGACAGTTCAGGCTGCGTTCCGCCGGATGTCCTTGAATCACCATGTTCTTTGGACCGCACTTTGATCTTGTGAAATATTGATGCTCGCCATTGCTTAGTCAAATACGAACCGACCCTTTGGGGAGGATGATAAATCTTTCTAAAAATGCAACAAACGGTGTTAGCATAAAGCACATAATTTGCAAGTATGTAGCAGATATATCGCACATTCGAACGTTTCCTAACATGCAGGGGGACCTCTTTATGCCAGAGGTAAGCCTAAACGTCACTTATGCGAGATTATGACGGATTTGTCCAAGTCGTCCCAACTATAATGCCTTTGTTGGAAATGGCGACCAAATGACGGTGCACTTTTCCCAATTTCGCATGTCATGATTGGGCTTGGATTTGTCTGTCATTGTCACGCTACACGTAATATCTTTGGTTGGTCGTTGGGTTGAGAAACCCGTCGACAGGTTTCGTGTCTTCTAATCGCGGTGTCGATGCCGCGACCACCCACCTAAGGTAAATGCATGCATGCCCTAAAATAAGGGTGGTATAGCTCATCTTAAGTTTCTAAGATTTGGCTTTACGCATTGAGTTCCCGAGCGGACAACTCGAGTGAGAAGGCTACGCGGCCACCGGTTAGACCGGGCACTCCACGTATATTACCGACTCTCCTAAATTTGGATTTTGAAGAAAGAATTTTGCTGATGCACCCAGCGCACCTCGCGTGTAGTGTGTGTTTGTGTGAATTTTCCAGAGTGGAAGAAATATGAGCGGAGTGCCAGTTTAAGGAAAGCAGTAAAGCAGGTAGCAATTTAAAATAAACAAAACAAAATACAGCACACAAAAATTAAATGCAAAAGTAATTGCCAAATAATTATCCTAGGTTTGTTGTGGTTAAGAACCTAAATTCCCCAGCAGAGTCGCCATTTCTGTCGCGCCCATTTTCGACCGCGGCTTTTATTTTCTAAACTCCTGCTGCTCAAATAAAAGGTTAAAAAAAATAGAAAATGCTTTAAAAGAATGTTAAAATCGCAAAAGAGGCTAAAAGTGCAAAAGAGTGCTAAAAGTTGCAAAAGGGTGCTAAAATATAAGAGGATGCTAAAAAGGTGCTAACGTTTAAAAAGATTAATTTTAAAGCTAAAGGGTTGCTAGAATGCTAAGGGTTCGCGGAGTCGCCACCTAATTAATTTGGGTGAATTAGGACACCTAAATGTTTAACTAGTTTTAAGTAAAACATTAACTCCATTTTAATAGTCTGCTAAACTTAATGAGATTCCGGGTAAGGGTTCTTTATTAATCTAGAGGGAAGGGGTTAGGCACCCTCTAAGATCCGCTAACTTGCGGTTGTCCTGCCAAACCTAGGGTAATTATTATATTTAAAGAATGCATGTTTTAAAAAATATAAAGGATGCTTTCAAAAATATTTTATAGAAAGGGGCATGTTGATAAAAAGTTTGCAAG
Organism: Przewalskia tangutica; assembly: GCA_029844215.1. Taxonomy (NCBI): domain Eukaryota; kingdom Viridiplantae; phylum Streptophyta; class Magnoliopsida; order Solanales; family Solanaceae; genus Przewalskia; species Przewalskia tangutica. The sequence continues at coordinate 131,845,756 of CM056718.1, read as the reverse complement.
ATTAATACTATAAAAAAAATAAAGTTTTAAAGTGTGCTTTTATACTGTTATAAATATATGCCATGTTGACTTATGATCAAAGACAAGCTTTTAGAATCAAATATATATGACATAGTGCAAAAGATGATTATTTTATAGTTTTCCGATAATAGGGTTGTTCAACACAAATTATTTATATTATGCTAATGAAAGAGCTTATGAGAAAATTAATTTATTTTAAAAAAAATAATACTTTAGTCGCGAGTTGAATTGTTTAGTAAAGTTTAGATATATATGACAAGCACAAAAGACAAGCAGGTCGGAAATGAGTTTCTAATTATGAATTACTTTCCCACCTTATATGTTTGAAACTTAGTTGTTCTAAATATCCTAAATATTACAGTAATAGAATAATTAAATTACCATAAACAAATAAATGAATGACTAGCAAGTAAAAGAAAGGATGGGGTTTGAGAGTGTTCTTTACGACGGATGACAACGTCCTATTTGTTTTCTAGGAATTTCTGAAGTGAGGATGCACATAGACGCGGGTTGCCATTTGAAGTAGCTCGTGATGAGTCTCGCCGTGAGACTCTTCATTTTGCTCCGGTGCGTGCCATATAAAAATAAGAAAGATAAGGATTAGTATATGTCTCAAACTTTACCAAATAATAAATGCACATTGATATAGGATTTAACACATTGAAATCATTTCATTTCAAGAGAAAAGTAAAAGATTATTTACACATACATATCACAATTTTCATCTTTCATATTGTTTATTTTTAAAAGCAAGAGCGGCTTAGGCCTTGGATATGAGCGAATCGCAGGGATTTTCCTTCTTACTCTTTTGGACATGTTTTAGACTGACTGTGTATAGTCAATAGGTACATTTTAAGCAGGGAACAAAAAAGGCACCTGTAGGAATTCCTTACTTGAACAAGTCTCAATACCAAGTTGTATCCTATATACTTGCTTACTACAAGGGGGGTAATTACAAGTAAATGTGGAAGGTAACAGAGCTACAACTTAACATGGCATAGGCTAGCTTTCATGAGAGCTTACCACTAATGTCAATACCACTACCATTTTTCACAAATCAATCGAGTAGGATATAGACTAGACAACCTAAAGGGTGTCGTATGCTAATATGGAGGTATTTTATCATCCAAACATACAGGATAAGTGAATAGATAACCACAGACACGAGAGCTAAGGAAGTGAATATGTGGTCCTTTTACAGAATAACACTCTAAAGGGTACAGAATTACTCAATATATGATTGTCATACAAGATCCGATTCATTCTATACACTTGATATAATGACATTTAGGCATATGGGGCATGAGGATCTCAGACAAACATAGAGAAATTGACAGACAGGGGACCTATCGTTTTCTGAGTGAACCTATTCAAATCGTATGCCAAACCATCTTTGACTACCTAAGCATTTAAGATCATATCATGTCAAAATACACACCCATTAAAGGAAACAAGACCCAATCTAGGTATGAGATGCAAACAGGAACTGTATGACAGCAAACTGGATGCAAACCTCCTCTGAACAAACTTAACAAATGAAAAGACAATCGCATTAACACTTCATCGGTTCGGAATGACATGACATAATCTTTAGATTTAGCCTCCTACTAAATGAGTGCACATGAAAGCAGCATTCAAACTGCCCAGAAATAACAAATCTTAAAAACAAAGCAAGACTTATACTCAGTTTGGACTAACATGATGGACACAATGACCAGTTGACTAAACATGTGGACTGCATCAAACCACTGATAATCATCAATCCCTTTGCCGACACAGATTTAAACAGTATGAAAGCTTGTGTATTAAATATCAATCCTAATCGATAACTAAAAAAAAGAATCAGAATCTTGCTGAGACAAATTGTACTGTATCGAGCACTTATATAACAATATTAACCAATTTATCAGGAAGTGTATAACAGGACACACACGAATTCACATAAGGAATCGAAATTCGACAGGAAAGCGGGTTTACCTTCTCCGGACAGCGAGCCGGGGCAGCGTGTCAAGTCGTCGGTCCAATCGACGGGTTTTGGGTTTTGCGATGCGAATGAAGGGTCGACTGTCTCAATTTCTGATTCTGTGTGTGTCTTTAACTGCTGCTAAGGGTTATTAGTTGATGTTCTCGTAAAGAAAATGGTTGCTACTGACCTACTGTGCTCGACCCCTCTCCGTCGATGCCCTGTGTGCTGCCTTCGATGCTCTTTGCATGTTCTTATATAGCCCCTCTTCGGGTTCTATGTTTGGTATGCATTTAAGGCTGAGATTTCTATGCCTATTCTTGCTCTGAATTCGCACGATTCGTACTTATTCTAGGTGTGATTTGAATGGATTTTGATTTGAAGAGATTTGGTTATCTATGGTAAGAAGTCGTTGGAGACGTGTGTGCAGGTAAAGGGAAAGGAAAGTCGCCGGATTCTCAGGCGAGAATCACTACGACGGCGCGTGAGGTGAAGCGCGCGATCATAAGGTTTAGGGTTCGTCGAGGTTTTTGTGTGCGTTCAATCGAGAGACGAGGAAAGGCTAAGGCTAAAATGAAAATAAAAGGTCAGGCGTGGGCGGTCTAAGTAATGGTGTGGCCGCAGTGTCAGTCAAGAGGCATGGATCGGGCTAGTTAGGTTGGGGTATTAGTTACTTAATTAGGTGTTTAATTAATTAGTGCTAAATAAACTAATAAATTGTGATTAAATTATTTAGGCGCTTTAAAATTATCTAGGTGCTACATTAGTCTAATTATTTAGGTGCTAAATTAGTCTAATTATTTAGGTGCTGAATTAGTCTAATTTCGAGTTATAAAACTATTATGATGATAAATGCGGGCGTGTTGTTTAATTAATGCTTAATGCTTTAGAATGCGGCGCTATTATTTAAAATTTATTGTTATGCATTATTGCGAAGTTAAATTAAAATTAAAATGAGCTTAGATTGAATTATTTAAATGCTAATGCAAATATGATTTTTACGAATTGTTTAAAGCTTTTATAAATGCGACGCTATTAAATGCACGTATTAGATTAAAATTGATTTTAAATTACAAATGATTACTAATTAATGCGGCTATGCTACCTGACATGACGTTATCGCTAAATTATGCATTTATTATTAATTTAAGAATTACGACAGAGCTTACAATTAATAAATGCGGCGCGAGACTCTAAAAACTCTACGTAAGACACGATGCCATTATTAAATTATTTATTAATGCCTGTATTTATGTTTTATTGTTGTATTTTATTATAAAAATCCTAAAAAATTATTTTACAAAATTAGTGTAATTTTATAGTTAATGGCCGGACGGGAGGGTCAAAATTGGGTGTCAACACTCTTACCCTGGAGAAGGTGGTACAGCGTCTTGGGGGTTTACCCCTCACTTATACTCTTACCCTATCTCGACCGACCATCAAACAAGACATAAGCACTACCATGTCTTCTATAAAAATCCGGGAATTTAACCCAAGTACTACAAGTAACGGAAGCATACCCGTGGAATCCCACATCACCGCTTTGACGTCCCAAGAACTTACAACAAGAAATTGAATTCTTCAACCGAGAGTCGCAAGAACTTAATAAAACATAATACTTGCACTCAAAGGCTATTACCCGTACATATAGGCAAGTTCTCAATTAACCAAGCCAAAGTACTTATCAAGGCACACATAGGATAAATTCTCATTTAACAAGCCAAAGTACTTATCCGGGCACAAATAGAAAAATTCTCAATTTATCAAGCCAAAGTACTAATCAAGGCATACATAGAATAATTCTCTTTTAACAAGTCAAAGTACTTATCAAGGCACACTTAGACAAATTCTCAATTTATCAAGCCAAAGTACTACGTACGTACATTCTTTTATAAAAGACTCCTTTCTATGTAAAGCCCCAAGATACTAACACCGTAGTATCAGCGTGTCTATTTTTCAAAGTAAGTTACTACACTTTTAGAAAACTCATTTCAAGTCTTGAAATCAAGTAACTCCAAATTTTCACAATCTTGGCAACTTATGCCCTTTTATCAAAATAGACAACTTTCTAAATCTTTCATAAAGCCGTTATAACCAACTTCCCATAAAGCCGTTATAACCCTTAAGGATTTTTGACATTTCCATTCCTTGATGACCAAGAGACTTATACTATTAAAACCAAGTATCACATACTTACAAATCAAGTTCTTAACTTTCAAAAATACTCCAAGTCTCTTAATAGTTAGAAAACAAGTTTTCTTACTTTTTAAACCTCAAGTAACTTCACCCTTAACACAAGTTACTTCTCTTAAATCATGTCATTTCTCCTCTTTTAAATCAAATAAGTAAATCACTCCTTTGACTTCTAAAGTCACTATAATGACCTTTAGGTTTTAGAACTAAGGCACTAGGCAAAAGATTTGGAAACCACTTCCTTTTTAAGACTACAAGTACTTTAAGTAAAAATACCTTCACTTTTAAGAATCCAAACTTCATCAAGAAAATGGATTCTACAACTAACAATCCAAACATCAAAGTACACTCACGAGGTACATAGAACAAATTCTATTTTAGGCAATCCAAATACAACCAAGTAATGTAACATTTTACTAGTAGAAACTACTTTCTTTATCTTACTAATCATGCTAGAAGAGAGATAGTTCACATACCTTTTCGCTAAAATCCACAAGCTAAGCCGAATCGCGCGTGCGTAGAAGTGTCAACCTATAATGGTCACAACAAGACTATCAACTTCTAGTCTCAACGTAGAATAATACTAAGTGTTTGGTCTCTAATTCTACGGAAAATCGGGCAGCACTTCCTTTGTTTCTACTCACTTTGCCACCTTTTTCAAGGCCGAATACAATAACCAACAAGCCACTTTTAAGGCTCCAAACAACAACCAAACAAAGGGGATTACACGCCTTACAATACGTGTAAAATTCCGCCCCACAATTCATACGAAGTAGTCTAATGCACACTAGCCAATTCTCGGCCAACTTACATAGCAACACTAAGTCTTTTCCAACCCTTTTCAAATTCCAAGTTCCAAGGTCTAACATGTTATATAGTTATAAGCTACTTCACAACTACAATTTCCTTCTTTATACAACATGCGACGCTTAGACCAAAAGTCGACTTGAATTGAAATCTTAAGGCTAAACATGCTAGTTTTCGGATTAGGGTTCCAATTGTCAATAAACATATCAAACTTCATACTATATAACACATGCTTGCTAAAATCCATAGCTACAACAATAAGTAAGTCTTAACTACTAAAACGACAAAATTTATACCTTTATAAGCCCTTAAAATTTCCAAGATTCCAAAGTCGCGCCTTAGCAATTCTTAGCTCCTTTCCTTAGGTTCCAATCCGCTCCAAGCACTCCTTAGAGGCCTATGAAGAACCCATCTTCAAGTTCCATCTTCAAAGTTGAAGAACTCACTTAGTTTCCGCCTTGCGACTAACGTAAAAATGCGTTTTTTCCGAAATCTTTCTATTGAGATAACCTTACAATACCCTTGGGGACATTGGGTTAAAGTCTTGTGGCTATTGGATCAAAATTGCAAAATTTTCTTGTGGGATTTGAGACAAAGCCGAGAGCTATGTTGGCTAAGCTCAAAGTTTCTTGAAATTTTTTCTAAGTATAGAATGCTCAAGTCTTGCTACTAGTAGTATACTTATAACACAATGGAGGGCTTGGATAATAACACTTGTTAAAATTGGAGGGAAGAGATCAAGCCAAATGGCTCTTGACTTGGTCAACTTTGTCAGCTCTCAAGAAGACTAATCTTTCACCTTGGTCAATGACCATTATGCCCTTGCATAAATTCGACCAAGCCATGTGGGGGAGGTGCCACGTGTCGCCTTCTCATTCGTCCATAAAAATTCCGTAACTCTCGTGGGCCCCACAAAACGTAAAATTTCTCGGGTGGGCCCCACGTGACCAAATCCTTGAAAAATAGATTTCCATAATAATAAGTTCCATATTCTTCAAATAATACATTTTGAGAATCCAATTCTCAACAACGAACATTTTTCCTTTCCGACGTTCGGAAGATTTTTCCGTCGGAAAAACAATTCCTCCTTTCGAACCAGTTTCCAAGTCTTGTTTCCTTTCGTACATTCTCTATTACATGTCCTGGACTTACGAGGTGTAACAAGAATGCTCCGTCCGAATTTCATCATGTCATGAATGACATTTTTACCCTTTATATTGATTTTATAATTGTTTACATTAATGACATATTAGTCTATTAAAAAACAATACAAAATCATATTAGACATCTTTATATTTTCAAAAAGATTGTCATTTCTAATGCTTTAGTAATCTCTAAATCAAAAATGAATATTTTTCAGACTAATGTTAGATTTCTTGGTCATAATATTGAACAGGGAAAAATTATTCCTATTTCAAGAAGCATTGAATTCGCGTCTAAATTTCCTGATGAAATTCTTGACAAAACTCAATTACAAAGATTCTTGGAAGTTTAAATTATATTTCTCCCTATTACAAAGACTTATCTGTTGATGCAGCTATCCTATATGACAGGTTGAAAAAGACTGCTACTCCTTGGACAAATGTCCACACCGAAGCAGTAAAAAAGATTAAAAACAAAATGTTCAAGCTTTGCCATGCTTTATGCTTGCTAACCCAAATTAGGAAAAGATTATTGAAACGGATGTCTCTGATATTGGTTATGGTGGAATTGTAAAGCAGATAAATCCCAAAACCAAACAAGAGTATCTGGTTCGATATCATTCAGGAAAATGAACTAATAGTTAGAAAAATTATGCTACTATAACTAAAGAAATTATTGATATAGTAAAATGCGTCTTGAAATTCCAAGATGATCTTTATAACACAAAGTTCTTAATTAGAACATACTGCAATGCAGCCAAATTCATGTTTCAAAAAGATTTTAAACATGATGTATCCAAACAAATGTTTGCAAGATGGCAGGCACATTTAGCCCCATTTGATTTTGAAATTCAATATATTAAAGGTGAAAATAATTCACTCCCTGAATTTCTTACTCGTGAATTTTTGCAGGGATAAGATGCGTCGAGAATGGACAAAACCTACTCCTAATAGAGGTAGAGGAAGAGGCCAAGGCACAGGTCGAGGTCGAGGAAAAGCAGACCCTGGGACTATTCCAAAGGTCAAGCTAGTAGAAGAAGGTTCTTCTAGCCAGCAGTGCTCATATGCTCAAAAACTCCTACAGGAGGGAGAGGACCGAAACCAATATTTGGTTCGACCACATGAGGTTACTATTCTCCTATTGACTCATGAAGATAAAAATTATCTGAATGACCCTTGGATTCGCATGAATCGCTATGTAGAAAATCTCTACCATCCTTACAAAGAAGGGAAAAACAGGATGTACTATGAATATATTCTCACAGCAACAAGTACTGCTGAAATCACTTCCTACCCTGAGCATAAACCAGGAGTAGAAAAGAGCTATTCAAAGTTCTATTTGAAAAAAATTATCTCTCCATACGAATGGGGAATTAGCCCATTTCGATCAAAGGAATTTATCATTCCCATGACAAATATTAAACTAGCCTTTAACTATTATGACTATATAGATGCTTTTGTTTATGTTTTTTATTTTGAAAACAGGAAGCATGGTTATACTTGGTGGATTAAATTAAATTCAGAGATCTTTAAAAACAACCTAAATGGCCAGTTACTCCCCGGATGGTTATTTCCATGGTGGAACATTGTTGGCCCTGAAATTCAAGTTTTGCCAGAACCTTATATGAATTATTATAAGGAATGGATATAATTGACAACATGTGTCTCTCCTAAGAACCCTTCTGACTATGTCGAATGATCTGCATCACTAATTTTCTTTATGCAGACCAGTATCACATGGATCTGGAAATAGATTCCTGAAGCAGGAAGAAATCCACAAGGCATATTATGTCCTAAGAGAAAATTTCTCTGTAAATTCAGGTCTAAATTACTAGACAAAGATAGTGAAAATCCAGCTCGCAGATATGGATGACAGTTGGAAGAAGAAATTACTTCTTTACTTAAAAGTCTAAAAACAATTTATTATATGAAAAAAGAGGCTATGGAATGAGATTCCTTCTTTTCTAAATTGGAAAAATCTATTAAAAGAATGAATACATGACCGTCATCTATGATTGATATAATAAGTCAATCATAGCTTACGTAAATACAATTAATCTATTAAACTAATTATACACATATTATTTTGCTCATGATAGGCTAATACGCATATTGTCTAAGAATGCTTCGAGATAATATGATTTATAATAAGGAAGATTTCTAATAAAAATTTGTCAGTTCATATCACCAAGGGTCATGATAATATCAGGTGGTTATACTTAAAGATGATCGTACGTTTGTGCCCTTTCAGCCGAAGCCGTTGTTAGGCGTTATGGCGTTTCTTGGGCCACAGTACTGGTGTGGTGTATAGCCTTACACTGGTATAGTCATTGTCAAATCCCATGGGTGAACAGTCCTGTTAATTTTATATTAGATTTCTATTCCTTGCTGGAAATATAAGACAAGACATGTAGACAAAGAAGTAGAGAAGACGAGGAGATTTTTTTCTTATTTCAAGTGTATGTTAGTCTTCCTTCAAACGTGATTAACATCCCAATTTATAGGATGAAACCACCAACGGATGTTACAAATATTAAGTGCCAAAATTAATAGGTACATATAACCACCTAATAAATGTTACAAATATTAAATACCTAAATTAATAGGTACATGTAACATACAAAAAGTTAATAAATGTATATGGATATCCATACAAATGATATGTATTTCATGATAGTAAGCTAATATATCCGCCTATTTTCTTATCGCTCTTTTTATAAGGCAAATAAGAACAATATTCAAGAAAAAACTTTCCCTCACATCAAAGAAAAAAGGTGAAAAAGTTACTAGGGGGAAAAAGTGGGTCAAGCATTTCTCAAAAAAGAATCTAAACCTCATCACTCCTTTGGATATAATATGGAAACAGTTTAAGATTTATGCACAAAAATATAAAAGTGAGTTGGTGATAGAGTTGGACCGGGGAAGAGTGGGGACTAATAAAACACTGCATATATGGATGGATTTTATGAAGTACTCTATGGATTTAGTGGGGATACTTATCACGTGGCAAGCACGAGGCTTTGTTCTTTACCATAGAGATTAATGTCCACCCACACCATGGGAGCATCGGGAGTAGAGCAATATAAAAGAATGAATACATGACCGTCGTAGAATGTTAATAAGTAGTCAAGTATTATCGTAACTAGCCTCCTCTCCGCTTCTCCTTATCAATAGTATTATATAGTAATCGTGTAATTTCTTATAATTTGTTATCTTATTGTCATGTTTTTCTTGTAACCCTATTTTTAAAACTTTTTTGAGCCCAAGTTTGATATAGAAACAGTCTCTTTACCTCACGATGGTGGGGATAAAATCTACTATATTCTACCCTCCTAGATGGTCAGCCCCACTTATAACATTATATTAAATATATTATTGTTGTTATTCGTTATTATCATTTCTTAAGAAGTGATTGCCCGGAAGTAGAAATAGATACAACATAAAGCATTTGGGTTGTAGTTTCAAATGTTCTAATCTTTCATGAATATGTTTTTTAGGTAAGTTGTAACTAATGAAGATTCAAAACCAAGGTAGGGAAAAATGAAATCTAATTAAATATGAATTCTTTTGATTTCATAAGTTTAACTCTCTAATTCAACAAACTTATTTGGAGTAACTTCTTTAGTTATATATTTGTAAAACTACATATATATCGTAATACTAATTAACAAGTATACGTGAGTAACATATACTAATATTCGCTCGCGATAAAACTTTAGACCAATCTTTGTCTAAATCTTTCTTTTTGAAAAGGGAAAAGGGTCATATTTGTCATTCAACTTTCGGAAAAGGGTCATATTTGTCCTCCGTTAAAGTATGAGATCAAATATGCCCTTTCCGTTAGCAAAGTTATCACATTTGCCCTCCATGAACGGGAATTTCATGTGGATGTCACATGTTATCCACGTTGATGCCACATGAAATCCACGTGGAGGGTGGTGTAGGGTTTTGTTGGGTGTAAAGCACACAAGTAAGACACATCAGAAGTTTAAAATTTTGTTTACTTACTTGCCCCAACAAATTCGTCTGGTATGATTATGTTACAATTGAAATCTGCAAAGACACAAAGAAAACTTACAGTTTATGTTTTGCAGTCTCTACTAAAAGGTGCGCACGCGATTGTTTGCTCGGGTGCAAGCCTTGCTTCAGTATATTCCTCTATCAGAAAAGCTAAGAAATCTTGGCAGAGGTTTAAGATGATTTTAATCTTTGAACTCTGAGTTCAGAAAGTAAGAATTCAGTGTAAATTCCGTGTAACCTAAATTATGAGGTTAAATGCTGAATATATAGGCATTAAAATACAAATCAGACTGGGATTAGGCTTAAAAGTCTGGTCCAAATCTGATGCGATGGGCGATCGGTGGGTCCATCAGATACTAGCAATGGCTTCGACCTCTGGTAGTGCTGCTCTTTATTTTAATATTTCAGCACGTTTTAATTTTAATTAAATCCAAAATCTAATTTTGACTTAATTAAATAATTTTCATCAAATAGAAATTATCCCATAATTTATTATTGATTAAAATATCTCGATTCTAAATCGAATATTTTATATTCTCTCAATACATCCTTAGACCGAAAACACAATCGACTTAGTGTGACCCTTTAGGCCTTCACACATCGACACCTAATCAAATTAAGGTTCACACGAAACTCCTAGACCGCGCCACATGATGAACTCAATATGTGAAGAACGTTTACAAGACTCTAGTAAACACAACCTCTATGTGGGGTGATAAATTCCTTTCATTCGCGACACACTCGATCAAGCTTAGGATTTGCCAAGTGTCTATCCAAATGGCTTGATCACTTTATCTCATCTATATTAGTCGACAACTAGATCATACCCTAGATATGTCTCTTGCATTGGCCAATGACTTGGTCGACCTAATATCACTAAGAAGTTGAGTGTTCTCTCGAATATCTAATCGAGGAATGAATCCTATTCTTGGCTCAACTACCACCTTAGTCTGTATCGCAATGTACCCAATTCAAGTCATGTCTTATCCTATAAGGAATTTAAGCTTAGGACAGGATCAAAGTATATTACTCTGCAAATTAGGTGCATATTGACCTCAAGTCAAAGGACATCTATCTCCCACATACTGATAATACTCTAGACATGTATAACAAATAGTTTATCAGTAGGGTATGCCAATACCCTCTAAGAGTATCCATGTGTCCATCACTAGCAACCATTACTAGTAGTAAGTGAGACATACTACATTCTTTAAGAATGTGATGCAAACCACATGTCGACTTATAATATATCATTGATATTCCATTATCAATGATCATCAGTCAAGACTTCTTTAAGAACTACGCTCTATCATTAATATCTCACCCTATCAATGACACCGTTAGCTCAAGGGATGCACATTAATGAATAATACAAATAATCAAATAATAATTCAGTAATTGCAAATTCCATAAATATATTAATCTTATTAATAATACGAATGTGTTCAAGTACATTTGTCCCTAAAATGATTGTCTCTAGGACATATATACTTTCAATCTTTCACTTAGCCTAGAGCCAATCTCCAACTTATCTAATTCCCATGTTTTCGAAATCACCATTATGCTTGACTAAGCTTAATGGTTTAGTAAATGGGTCTGCTAGATTTTCATCTGTGGAAATGTAGTCTAACTTTATTTCTTTAGTCTCCACCATCTCCCTGAGTATGTGGTATTTCCTTGGTACATGTTTATTTTTTTTCGTTGATCTTGGTTCCTTAGCTTGCGCAATCACGCCAGTGTTGTCATAATAAATTGTTATTGGACAAGTGGAACTTGGAACAACCCTTAGTTCTTTTAAGAACTCAGATATCGCGACAACTTCTGATCCAACAATGTACTCATCTTCAGTAGTTGAATCAGCAGTTGTAGTTTATTTGGAACTTTTCCAACTCACTATTCCACCATTTAAAATGAAGGCATAACCAAACTGAGATTTGAAGTCATCAAGATCTATCTGAAATCTAGCATCAGTGTACCCAGTAGCTACTAGCTTTTCTTGCCCACCATAGACTAGAAAATACTTTAGTTCGTCTAAGATACTTAAGAATACTCTTGACTGTTTTCCAGTGTTCCTCCCCATGATTCTGCTGGAATTTGCAAGTAATACTAAGTGTATAGGCTACATCTGGCCTTTTACAGGTCATGACATACATGATTGATCCTATAGCTGAAGCATATGTGATCCTCTTTATGCGTTCAAGTTTTGCAACAGTAGAAGGACTATCCTTCTTTGATAACTTGATGACTTAACCTATAGGAAGATTTCCTTTCTTGGAATTCTTCATAGAGAAACGTTTTAGCACTTTGTCTATGTATACGGACTGTGACAGCCCCAACAATCTATTGGGTCTATCTCTGTAGATCCTAATTCCAAGAATGTAGCAGGCTTCACCCAAGTTCTTCATCATGAAGGTGTTGGATAACCATTTCTTGACTGATTGCATGAGTGTCTTATTATCTCCCATTATCAATATGTCATATACATATATGACAATGAAGACAATACTCTCATCTGTGCGTTTACTATAAACACATGGGTCTTCTTTGCTTCTAACAAAATCAAACGATTTGACTACTTTGTCAAAGCAAATAGTCCAACTCTTTGAGTCTTGCTTAAGTCCATAATGGACTTCTGTAGTTTGCATACTGCTTTGGATTGAGTCTTGGATGTAAAACCCTCTGGTTATATCATATACACCTCCTCAATTAGATTAACATTGAGGAATGCAGTTTTAACATCTATTTGCCAAATATCATAATCATAGTATGTAGCTATTGCAAGAAAAATCCGAATGGACTTAATCTTTGCAACATGTGTAAAGGTTTCGTCATAATCGACCCCAGACCGTTGATTATAACCTTTGGCCACCAATCTTGCTTTATAAGTTTGTACTTTGCCATATGTACTGATCTTCTTCTTAAAGACTCATTTGCATCATATGGGTCTAACCCCTGTTGGCAAATCAACCAAGTTCCATACTTGATTTATGTACATGGATTCCATTTCGGATTTCATGGCTTCTTGCTATCTCTGTGAATCAATGTCCAACATTGCTTCGCTGTAGTTAGTAGGCTCATCATCATCAGAAATATCTATCTCATTGTGTGTTTCAATAAGGAGGTTAAGTCTTTCAAGTGCACGATGAGTCCTAGTGGTCCTACAGAGTTGAATATTTTACGTTTCAGTGTTTGTTGTATTGTGTATTGAAGACTCATTTGCATCCTATTGGTTGTGTATGAGAGTCTTGAATTTCTGCATTATCCCTCACATCACTCACATTGGCTGAAGGGTGTACTCTAAGTACCCAATCATCATCAAATACTCCCACTGAATCCTTGCCTAGGTCACTTGACAAGGGTTCATCCTCTATATTATTTTGCACTTCTTGAATTTCTTCAAGTTCTATCTTGTTGTAACTCTGTTCTTTGTACACATAGTCTTATTCAAGGAAAGTTGCATTTCTGGAAATAATAACCTTATGTTCGCCAGGAAGATAGAAGTAGTATCCCATTATTTCCTTAGGATACCCCACAACATAATACTTCTCGCTTTTAGATTCCAATTTGTCAGTAAGCAACTTCTTTACATATGCAGGACACCCCCAGCATGTGTCTAAGTGCTGGCTTCTTGCCATTCCATATCTCATATAGAGTTTTCTCTACTGACTTTGAAGGAACTCTGTTCAAAATATAGATTGAGCTTTGTAATGCATATCCCCATAGGTGTGTTGGTAGAGCTGAGAAGCTCATCATGGATCTAACCATATCTAATAAGGTCTGATTTCTCCGCTCAGCAACACCATTCATTTGTGGCATTCCGGGAGGTGTCCATTGTGATTTAACTCCATGAAGTTTCAAGTAATCTAAAAATTCTTTACTTAAGTATTCACCTCCTCGATCTTATCGAAGAGTCTTAATACTTGTTTCAAGTTGCCATCTACTTCCGACTTGTACTCCACGAATTTCTCAAAATTTTAGGACTTATGTTTCATAAGATACACATGCCCAAACCTTGAGAAATCGTCTGTAAAAGTGATGAAATAAAGAAAGTCTCTCTTAGCTTGAGTTGAAAATGGCCCACATACATCGGTATAGACTAACTCAAGCACCTCTTTGGAATGCACCCCTTTCCCAGAGTGAATTGGTTGTCATCTTTCCTCTTAAGCAAGATTCACAACTACCATATGACTCTAAGTCAAATTGTTCTAGGTAATCTAATTTCCTCAATCTTGCTATCCTTGATTCATTGATGTGACCAAGTCTGCAGTGTCATAAGTAGGTGGGATTTCTTGGATTACTAATTTTAGCTCGTTTACTTTGAATAATAAAAATTTCATGGCTACAGTTTAAAAAATACAATCCATCCACAAGCGGTGCATTTCCACAAATAAAATCATTATAAGATAAAACATAATTTCCATTGGTAATAAATGAGGAAAACTCCTCAATGTCTAACATAGGGACAAAAATAATATTTCTCGTTAACGAGGGAACAAAATAACAATTAATGAGTTCTAAACAAAATCCTGAAGGTAAATCTAGTCTATAAGTCCCCACGCGTTTAGTATCAACTCTTGTTTCATTTCCAACGCATAGATCCATTTCCCAAGGTCCAACCTTTCTGATGTCAATTAGCCCTTGCACATTGTTAAAAATGTGTGAGCCACAAGCGGTATATAATACCTGAAGTGTGATTTATGCACACACTAAACGCAAGTGCACGTGTCGTGACAAGTAATATAGTCTAGAATACCGAGTTATCGTCCTCAGAGATTAGTGTCCAATTATCAAACTCTATTCTATGGTATCTATTTGGTAACCGATGATTGATGAATTGTTTCTAACTATAATTATAGATGCTAACTAAATTACTTTATTTTACTTCAGATATGGTGGAAATAGGGCTTCTAAATCTCCTCAACTATCCGCTCATCTTACTTGTTAATGCAATCAATTATGGTTCTTCTTCTATTTTGAGACAGCAGGTTAACTAAGCCGTTTTATACTCCTGTTAAGGTAATATAAACACTCAACCCCAATATAGAACCCTTCTACCATTCGGTGACAAGATTGACTATAAAGGAGGATTAAGAGCAATAACCTATTAAGCTACACAAGTATCGGGGTACTTTCGTCCACGATTTAACCTATGTTTATTCAACTATAACATATTCACAATCCCCCCTTTCGGCTTTCGATTAGAAATCATATAGATTATGATAATTAGTGATCAATTAATTACCAAGCAATCAAGACAAATATTGAATAAATCTCAACAATGATAAGAAGAAACCAAAACATGTATTAATTCATAAGAATGAGTTTCAAGTGATTTGATATGGAAAGCCCTAGATTAAGTTAGTTCCTAGCCATAGACATGCCAAGAACTAAACTAATATCCAACATAAACTACAAAGAAATAAAACAAAGAACAAAGAAATTACACAAAAGTAGTCTCCAATTTTGATCTCCAAGTTTGTGATGAATTGGAATAAGTGGGAACCCCTATTCTGACCTAGAAAGGTCCTTTTTATAGTCTAGAAAACGCTTACCAACTTTTCCTTCTTGGCCTTGACCCATTCCCATTCGGATTTGGCAGAATTCAGCGCTCGGCGCGCCGCCCTGCGGCGCGCCGCGGCTCAAAACTCTGCGACTCTCAGTACTTTGGGCGTAGTGGCGTGCATTCTTCTTTGGTTGGGCGCGCGCCTGCATTCTCGCCTGGATCACTGACTTTCTAGCCTTTTGAGCTCTGGAACCTCTGTTTCTGCCCTCTTTTCGCTCCTTTTCGCCAATATGCCACTTTAAACCATTATGACTCAAAAGAAAGAAAATATATCCCAAGACGACACATATTTGTACAAAAATGGGCAAAATACTAACTAAAAATGACTCAAATAGTGTATATAAAATACACTGATCAAATACCCCCAAACGTAATCTTTGCTCGCCCTCGAGCAAAAATCAAAAGAAAGAAATAAAGACACGAGAGAAAATAAAATAAAATGACTCAAAGACACTGATCAATTTGCTGCATCATTGTTACTTAGAAAAGCATGAAGGTTAGTAGAATAATATGCAGAAACATATAGCATGAATTTTTAGCATTCTAAACACTCAAGTCAGATATTTCGCAAATTCACTTTAATCATGCTCAATGGATGTAAAAATACCTAACTATGCATGTCAATTTCAAAATCCTATGACATGTTTACTTGATATTCTCCACTAATCATGGATACACACATTAGAGATCGTCAGGGCTTTTCAGGGTTGTAATGTAGGCTTAGGCATGGGTAAATAAAAATAGGCTTTTAGGCTCAACTTACGTACCATAAGCTCTTTTTCTTTCAACTCTTCCCTTTTCTTTTGATTTTCTTCTTCACTTCATACCTATCTTTCCCTCTTTTGTTTTGAGAGAATGAAGTGTATTATGAATAGCCGGCACCCCCAAACTTAGGCTTTTGCCTATTTATTATTACTTTTTCATTTGGGGTGCATCAAAATTGTTGTCTCTTTTGTCTCTTTTTCAACACTTGATATTCTAATCACCTAAATTTTTCACTTATGACACAAATATGGAATTATATGGTGTCAAAGAAAGGTCTTATTTTTAGGCTCAAAGGGGCTGACTAGGGATATAATTTGAATGCCAGGGATAGACAAAGAATGGTAAGAAAGGCTAACAAAGAAATGTCTGAGTCATTTCCCTAACATGCATATCCTAACTATTTCGCCTCAAATAGCAAGCGAGCAGACACATATGTTTAATCATTAACAATGCATAAATCAAGCAAGATACCCCAAATAGTCCGATTTCATGAATTTTTGGCATATCTAACCTAAGTGTTTATGTTATACCCCGTATTTCCAGAGTATGTACGTAAGGGAATACGTACAAAAAGTTTGGCCTTAAAGTTAGGCTTGGACGTTTTTTTTTGGGCACAACTCTCAAAACGAATAGTTTTCCGACGAAACGTTTCCACGACTTCGTAGGGTAATTTCGGCTATGCCATTTCTTATTTTGCGGATTTTTCCGAGAGGCGAAACATTTTGGACCAGCGGGAGGCGACACTCGTCACCCTCCAAGTGATGGACTTGACACGGCAATAGGGCCGATTGGGTTGGCTTATTTTGTCTTGGAGTTGGTAGGATATTTTGTGTGCAAGTTGGTCAAGGACACTTGCCTAAATCCTCACCCTACACTTGCCTTGCACATGGCATAATATTGGCCATTGGTTGGCCATCCCTTGACCTATAAATACCCCCCTTTAGATGAAGAGTTCTTCATCCACAAACAAGCCTTCCAAGTCTTAAAATCCTCTCCTCTCCCTTATGCCTTTTCGTCCACCTCCCACTTTTTGAGTAGTTTGGCGAGGGCCCTCCCTAGCCTGGCAGAAACCTACCCCCTCCCTGGTAGAAAAGTTGCCTTCTTGTATTGTTATAATGCCCAAAATACCTAGCCCAAATCCCTTAGTCCTTAGTAGAAGTTGTGAAGAACTTCTAGGTTTCTTAGACTCTGAGCGTCTGACTTAGGAGCTAAACCTTGCTCAGGCGCGACTTTATCTAGGATATTATTGGGCTTACCGAGGTAACTAATCCTAACCCTCTTTTGAATTAGAGAATACATACTGTAGTAGTATAAGAATAAGTATTAAATACTTAGAAGAATATCACAGAACAGAATTGGTTGTTATCACGGTAGAAGGGTTTAAAGAAGAATAATCAAATTGTACTTACATAGAATTTGTTTTCTGATGAGACTTGAGTAGCTCAGGGTAGGGAAATCGCCCAATTTTCCGTAGGATATAGAACCCTCTGTTTAGAATGGTTTCAAAGTAGTGCGAGCGTTGATAGGCGTGTCGACTATTATAAGTGATTCTCTGCGCGACATATTCACTTGGCGGTGGTTTTATTTGAGAAGGTATGTGATTCTTCCTAAAGCATGATATTTTACAATATATATGTAGTGCGGTAGGCGTACATGTGTTAATCGAATAATAACTACGGCAATGCCTCGGCTTAAGCTTTGAATAATACTTACGGCAATGCCTGCCGCTTAAGCACGAATAATAAAGAAGCGAAAGTATTTCAAAGAATCTTGAATCATTTTTATGAGAAGAGAACTAATTGGTTTTAAAGCGAAGCTTAAGAGTTATACTAGCTTTATGGGAAGTTAAGTATAACCACTTAAGATGGATAAAAGAAACAGTTTGCCTATGTGTTTATAATGGACTTATATTGAATTGTGAAAAGAATAATAAGATGGTTTGATAAGTAGACATGATATGATGCTATGTGTGTTAGTGTCTTGTAACGTTTGTGTAAAGAGTCAGTCTTACTTATGCTTATGTTGTTTTGAACTATGTTTGTTGTGTTAGTATTATATCACTCACCTCTTGAGATGATCTGGGGTTAAGCGCCCTCCGTCTGGGGTAGACTCGGTGATGCAGGACCGTGATTCGAGAATACCTCATGCGGGTCGGGGGCCTATCGAGCTACGAGAGTTCGAGTTAGTATGCGGGGTTATGCCTCATGCGGTCTATGTGGCCATGCGGACAACGAGTCGGGGACGTTGCCAGGAGTAGCTACCCTCGATGCGGGTTATACCATGCGGGCCTATGTGAGTGGCCTATGCGGACTCGAGTCGAGATTAGGCTTGCGAGAATGATAATATGGGCGAGTGGCCTGCTTTGATCATTCGCGGCCTAGAAAAGACACATTACGATTTATTGTTGCTCTTGTTTATGATGTGGTACTATATGCGGTCCCTTGGTTGTTTCATACATACTTGCAAAACCGATTTTTAAAATGATATGTTTTCATTTAAGTATTTCTGATTTCATATACTTAGTACTGTTGTCGACCTCGCCCGGGCTGCGTTCATCGCGGTAAGGGCAGCGGTGCTAGATCCACATCCTTAGGATCTCGCGTTGGTGTCGGGAGCTCCATCTTTTAGGAGGCTCTACTTTTGGATATGATCTCACGATGTAGATAGTTTTGTACTGATCGGGGTATGGCGGGCCCTGTCCCGCCATAGTTGTATCTTTCCTTAGAAGTGCGTAGTCATGTTATGCGATATCGGATGTAGCGCTAAACCATGTTTATATATATATCTAGAAAGCGGCGTTTTCTCACATAAAGCGTGTCTTATTTTATAAAGCTGTTTCATGTCTTGTTGTATATTTCGTGATTACTACGATGTATGACTACTTGGGTGCCGGTAAGGCACGATCACGGGCCGGAATGGGTCGTGACAAAAGTGGTATCGAAGCGATTAATCCTCGGAAAGTGTCTCTGACAGTATCTAGTAAGTCTTGATTATCGGTGTGTTGTGCACCACACCAATAATCGTGAGGCTATAGGATATTTAGGATTGGTTTCCACTCTTCTTACTCGAGATCGTGCTTTAGAGGTGTGTTAAATTGGACCCTCTAACGTATTTCCTCTTACATACTTGATTATGCCTCCACGTAAGGCAACAGAGCCCGAAGGGCAAAGCGTAGGAGAGGCTGCTAGTATGACAGGAGTTACGAGGGCTCGTGCCCGATCTATACCTCGGGCGGCGAGTTCTATGACGCCCGGCCCAACAGAGACAAAGTACCCACGCCTCGTCCCGCGGCTGGGGCGGAGGTTAGGAATCTGAGAGATGGCCCGACTTTTGGCTAGAGTTGTGGCGAATCGAGATAGGCTGGATCTTTGCGATTCGATTCAGCTCGGCTCGATCGCGCCGTGGATTCACCCGAGGCGAGAGTTTGAGGCTACGAGACTTCTGAGTTGTAGCGCGAGTTTTTCTGGTCGAGGCGGAGGATGATCGCAGGAGTTCATCCGTCGGCTCTGAGGATTTTGAGTGATCGGGCGTCGGACCGAGTCCGTGATCTTTGGTTCACATAGGCTGCGTGATACGCGATCGATTGGTTTGATTCGTGGGAGTTATCCGGGAAACGCGTCCCGACTACTTGGGATGAGTTCTCGGAGGCTTTCTCACTCACTTCTTGCCTCGCGGATGAGGAGGCGCGGTGATAGATTTTCTTCTTTGAGGCGAGAGAGGCGCCGCGATCGGGAGTACAATGTCGAGTTTGATTCATTGGCTCGATATGTCCCGGCATTGGTAGCGAATATGGAGGATAGGGTGCACGCCACGTCAGGGCTAGATGATTATATGGCGAGTCGTATGCGGGTGTTTCTCTTGGCCGGTATGGACATTACCCGCGTGCGAGCTCATGCCGCTTGGATGCGGAGCGCGAAGGTCGGCGAGTGGGCGACAGCGGCGAAGAAGGCGGGGCGGGAGAGTCTTACGGTGGCTATCGTGGTGGCGGCCTCGTGGCGATCTAGATTTGCACCACGGCCGGCTGAGCACTCTGCGCACCATCCTCCGGCCCGGAGTATTCGAGGCGAACCGGGGCAGGGGCTTGGGCGTCGAGTAGCGAGTGCGGCGTCGGGACCACCCGGTGTGTCCGTCGGTAGATCCCATTACGGAAGTGTGGTACTACTTTTGGAGCTTATTCTGATTGTGGCGGCGGGTCACTGCGAGGCTTGTCGGCCAGCGTGGCCCGGTGGTAGGGCTCACGCGCCGAGTTACGTTGCGGCCATCATCTCCTCTGATTACTCGCCGGGGCGAGGGTACTCATGGGTCGGCCAGTCGCGGCGGTCGTGGCTCGGGTCGATTCTAGCGGTCCTCGTAACCGCATTTATGCTGTCCGGTAAGCGGGATCGGGAGGCCTCGCACGATGTCGTCGCGGGTACCTTATCGGTTCGGGTTTGATGTGTATGCTTTGATAGATCGGGTTCTACTCGTCTATATATCTCCCACTTGTTGCTAGTAGGATAGGGATAGAGCACGAGTCCATAGATCCTTTCGAGGTAGCTACGCGATGGGTGATTCGGTGGTAGCTCGGCGGGTATATAGAGCTTGTCTGTGACCATTTACGATCGTCGGACCTGGCGACTTGATAGAGTTGGAGATGATTGACTTCGGCGTGATCATGGGGATGGATTGGCTAGCTTCTTGCTACGCCAATGTAGGCTGAGAGAGAGTAATGCAGTTCGATTTCACGAGGCCGGTTGTTGAGTGGGAAGGGAGCACGGTATCGTAGAGGTAGGTTTATTTCCTACCTCAAGGCTAGGAAGATGGTGCGAAAGGTATATCTACCATCTCGTTGGTGTTTGATCTCGAAGGCTGCGGTACCAGATTTTCCGTCGATTCAGTGGTGAGAGAAGTTCCCAGGCGTGTTTCAGACGACCTCGGGTATCCTCACGAGAGGGAGATTGAGTTCGTATAGACATATTGCGGACACTCGGCTTTATTTCCATTCCGCCATCTGAATGGCACTGCCGAGTTGAGAGAGTTGAAGGATCGGCTTAGGGATTTCTTTGGAAAAGGGCTTCATCGGGCCTAGTGTTTCTCCACGGAGAAGCCGGTATTGTTCGTGAAGAAGAAGAAGGGCGGGGCCTTGCGCGTGTGTGTTGATTCTGAGCGGTGAACAAGGTGACCATTAAACGAATACCCCTTCCGGGATTGATGATTTGTTCGACGATTGCGAGCGCGAGTGTTCCTCATTGCCCAATAAACTTTGTGTTCCAATTCTCTTTGGCGGATGACATGCTTTACAAAGACTAACTTATATGGTGACATTCCATGGGGTTTTGAATGTTGTTACGTATGCCCGCGATCGTCGTCGGTTTGATAGACCAATCCTTCCTTGAGCCATCCACCGTCTTTTCCAATATGCTCTTCACTTCCCTGTTTGAAACTTCTGCTTGCCCATTCGCTTGAGAGTGATAGGGGAGTGTGGTGCGGTGGTAGACTCCATATCAGGAAAGCAATGTATTAAGCTGCCTGTTGCAAAAGTGGCTTCCTTCATCACTGATGATGGCCCTAGGAGTACCAAACCTTGTGAATATATTCTTTTGGAGGAACCTTTGAGCGATCTTCGTCATTTTCTTTAGTGGCTACCGCTACCCATTTGGACACATAATCCTTTGCGGAAGAATGTCGCGATTTCCAAGGGCGATGGGAATGGACCCATGAAGTCTATCCCCCACACATCAAATAGTTCTACCTCCAAAATCCCATGCGAAGGCATTTCATTTCGTCTTGATATGTTCCCTGTTCTTTGACAACGATCACACTTCTTCACAAAGGCGTGGGCATCCTTGAAGAGGGTTGGCCAATAGAACCCGCTTTGCAATACCTTTGCCGTTGTTCTTGATGCCCCAAAGTGTCCACCACATTGTAAGATGTAATGATAGTAAGAATCGTGCATCTCATCCTCCGGTATACATCGCTGATGACTTTGTCGTGTGATGTTTGTATAACATTGGCTCCTCCCAATAGTAGTGTTTTACTTCGGAGTAAAACCTCTTCACTTGCTGTCTTGTCAATCCTGGGGGTACTACCTTAGCTGCAAGAAAATTAACAAAATCAGCGTACCAAGGTAGCTTAAAAATCGCACTTACTTGAAACAATTGCTCATCTGGGAAGTGATCATTTATCTGCACATCCTTGGTGTTCTGGCTCTCTATGTTCTCAAGTCTCGACAAGTGGTCTGCAACTGAATTCTCTGTCCCCTTCTTGTCACGAATCTCCATGTCAAATTCTTGTAATAGCAGGACCCATCGAATGAGTCGTGGTTTTGCATCCTTCTTTGTCATCAAATACTTTATGGCAGAGTGGTCAGTGTATACTATCATCTATTCCCAATTAAGTATGGCCTGAATTTCTCGAATGCATATACTATTGCTAGCAATTCTTTTTCTGTAGTCGCGTAATTTAACTGCGCGTCATTCAGAGTTTTACTAGCATAGTAAATGAATTTGAATACCTTGTCGACCCTCTGCCCAAGCACCGCTCCCACTGCATAATCACTTGCATCACACATTAGTTCAAATGAGAGCTCCCAGTTTGGTGAAATAACTATGGGTGCTGAGATAAACTTCTCCTTGAGTGTCTGAAAAGCGGTCATGCATTCCTTATTGAATTCAAAAGCAACCCCCGTCATTAGCAAGGTGGAAAGAGACTTTGAAACTTTTGAGAAGTCCTTGATGAATCTTCTATAAAAACCGGCATGCCCAAGGAAACTTCTGACCCCTTTTGTTGATACTGGAGGTGGTAGATTTTCGATTACTGAAATCTTTGCTTTGTCCACCTCAATACCTTGGTTGGATATTTTGTGTCCCAGGACAATCCCCTCTTTTACCATGAAGTGACACTTCTCCCAATTCAGCACAAGGTTGGATTCTTCACATCGTTTCAACACTGCTTCCAAGTGCCTCAAACACTCGTCGAATGAGGGCCCAAAGACCGAGAAATCATCCATGAAAATCTCTATAGTCCTTTCCACCATGTCCGAGAAAATTGTCATCATACACCTCTGAAAGGTCGCAGGTGCATTGCAAAGCCCAAATGACATCCTTTTGAATGCAAACGTACCAAAGGGGCAGGTGAATCCGTGAATGTTGTCTTTTCCTGATCTTCTGGTGCTATCGCAATCTGATGATACCCTGAGTAACCATCTAAAAAGCAGTAGTAGTTGTGCCCCGCAAGTCTATCCAACATCTGATCTAGAAATGGCAATGGGAAGTGGTCTTTTCTGGTCGCCTTGTTCAACTTGCGATAGTCAATGCAGATTCTCCACCCGATGAATCGTTCTAGATGGAATGAGCTCGTTCCTTTCGTTGGTCACTCTTTGTCATACCACCCTTTTTGGGCACCGGTTATCGGACTCACCCGACCGTCGGATATAGGATAAATTACTCCGTCAAGCCATTTCATGATTTCTTTCGACTACCTCCTTCATGTTTGGGTTCGATCTCCTGCGTGCCTCGATGGAGGGTCGCTCTCATCGAGACGGATCTTATGCATTCTTGTTGACGGACTTATCCCCTTATGCGCTAATGTCCACCTAATGGCACGCTTGTGAGCCTCGATTACTCATCGCCTTCTCAATCTCTACTGTGGATAGATGACATGAGATGATCACTGGTAAGGATTGGTCTTCACCTAGATATTGGTATTGTAAATGATCTGGTAGAGTTTTCAACTCTAACTATGGAGCCTTTTCTGTGGATGGTACTGATCTCTCTGGCATCTGCCCAAGCTTTTCATATCTCTTCTTATCACATTTCTCATAATAATTCATTCAATTTGCATACTCCATCAGCTTTGGATCGTTGCCACTACTATCATCCTATCGTGTCAGTACTTCTTCAAGCGCATCAGCATTTCTGCACCATTTTTCCGACACTGCGTCTTCGATTACGTCAATGGCGAAGCAGTTGTCACTTGCATCTGGGAAGGTTGCTGCCAGAAAAACATTGAAAATCACCTCTTCTTCTTCCACACGAAGTTTCAGCTCCCCTTTTTGAACATCAATGAGTGCCTGTCCTGTGGCTAGGAAGGGTCTGCCAAGTATGATAGGGATCATGTCGTTATCTCTCATGTCTAGGATGATGAAATCAGCAGGAAAGATGAACTTGTCCACATTTACCAACACATCCTCGATGACTCCTCTAGGATGGACTATGGAGCGGTCAGCTAACTACAAAGTGATGTTTGTAGGTCTGACTTCTCCTATTCCAAGTTTGCAAAACACTAGGTACGGCACCCCAGATCGCACAACGCCTTCTGACACTCAAACTTTCCAATAGTGCATGGGATGGTGAAGCTTCCAGGATATTTTAATTTGTGAGGTAGCTTTCTCTGTAGGATGGTACTGCATTCTTCAGTCAACACCACTGTTTTGTAGTCATCTATCCTCCTCTTTTTGCTAAGAATATCCTTCATGAACTTTACATAACTCGGCATCTGCTCTAGTGCCTCAGCAAACGGGATGTTGAGTTGCAATTGTTTGAGAATTTCCAAGAATTTAGAGAACTGTTTGTCAAGAGCACTTGTTTTTAGCCTCTGGGGGTACAATATCTTCACCTGGGTTGCGTTCTGGCGACTTCCCTCATTTCACCCTCTCGAGCTCTGGCGCCACGCGGCGCGAGATTGGCGCCATGGCGCCAAAGCTCTGCAATGTCCCGAATTATCGGTAGCGTGTGCTTTCGATGCGCCAGTGCATGGCCACTGCATTCTTCGCGAAATTTACGTATCCTTCTTTTACGGACACAGGGTGGTGAGTTTGCTTCCACGATTCACCATTTGCAGTCAATAAATGCGGCATTGCACTTTTATATTCCCTCCAATATGTTCAGGGTGCTTCCCTTGTATTCTGCTTCTTTGCATGCCCGCGAGTTGTCCTATTTGCGTTTCTAAATTCTTCAAGGACACTCTCGTTTCGTCCATGAACTGAGTTTGGTGAGCCTGAGTATGGTTGCTCGTAGCCCATCCTGCTCTTCCTGTGGGGCCTGGGGATTACATTGTTGATAGTGGTAATCCATGTTTTCAGGATCCCTGAGATGAATCAAAACCAACAAACGGATCACGGCGCACGGTTTCACGAATAAAAGAGAAAAATATAGTAATATATAAAAAAACAAAAATAAAAACCAAATTAGAAATTAGGAATAGATAGAATGATATTGAACTACGCCAATCCCCGTCAACGACGCCAAAAACTTAATGCGCGATTTATGCACACACTAAACGCAAGTGCACGTGTCGTGACAAGTAATATAGTCTAGAAGACCGAGTTATCGTCCTCAGGGATTATTGTCCAATTATCAAGCTCTATTCTATGGTATCTATTTGGTAACCGATGATTGATGAATTGTTTCTAAATATAATTATAGATGCTAACTAAATTACTTTATTTTACTTCAGATATGGTGGAAATAAGGCTTCCAAATCTCCTCAACTATCCGCTCATCTTACTTGTTAATGCAATCAATTATGGTTCTTCTTCTATTTTGAGACAGCAAGTTAACTAAGCCGTTTTATACTCCTGTTAAGGTAATATAAACACTCAACCCCAATATAGAATCCTTTTACCTTTCGGTGACAAGATTGACTATAAAGGAGGATTAAGAGCAATAACCTATTAAGCTACACAAGTATCAGAGTACTTTCGTCCACGATTTAACCTATATTTATTCAACTATAGTATATTCACAATCTCCCCTTTCGTCTTTCGATTAGAAATCATATAGATTATGATAATTAGTGATCAATTAATTACCAAGCAATCAAGACAAATATTGAATAAATCTCAACAATGATAAGAAGAAACCAAAACATGTATTAATTCATAAGAATGAGTTTCAAGTGATTTGATATGGAAAGCCCTAGATTAAGTTAGTTCCTAGCCAGAGACATGTCAAGAACTAAACTAATATCCAACATAAACTACAAAGAAATAAAACAAAGAACAAAGAAATTACACGAAAGTAGTCTCCAATCTTGATCTCCAAGTTTGTGATGAATTGGAATAAGTGGGAACCCCTATTCTGACCTAGAAAGGTCCTTTTTATAGCCTAGAAAACGTTTACCAACTTTTCCTTCTAGGCCTTGGCCCATTCCCATTCGGATTTGGCAGAATTCCGCCTCGGCGCCGCGGCCCTGCAACTGGCGCCGCGACACCGAAACTCCTGCGGCTCTCTGTACTTTGGGCGTCGTGGCGCTCTGTTGCTGCTGGTTGGAGGCGCCGCGGCGCTGCCCTGTTTCTCGCCTGGATCGCCGACTTTCTAGCCTTTTGAGCTCTGGAACCTCTTTTTCTGCCCTCTTTTCGCTCCTTTTCGCCAATGTTCCACTTTAAACCATTATGTCTCAAAAGAAAGAAAATCTATCCTAAGACGACACATATTTGTACAAAAATGGGCAAAAGACTAACTAAAAATGACTCAAATAGTGTATATAAAATACACTGATCAATACCCAACAGTGAGAATTAGTTATAGACATATTTATTTCAATAACAAACATACCTTATCCAGCAGGGCCAGAAGCACTTTGTGCTTTGTCTCCCCCTGGGGCTGTACAATCATTTTCCCAATGCCTCTTCCTATTGCAATTCATGCACATATCCTTAGCCGACATTACCTTTTTCTTCTTCGCACCTCCCTTAAGCTTCATTGTTGTGGGCACAACGACAGCTTTACCCTTCCTCTTTTGAGATTCCTTACCTTTTGATTTGGAATGACTAGAGGAGCTAACCATAAGCACAACTTTGCTCTTAGAGATTAAAGATTCTAAAGTTTTAAGCATATTATGTAATGTCGACAGACTCGCTTTAGTTTCATCCATGTTGTAATTAATTATGAAACTCTCAAACGAACTAGGAAATAGGTTTAGGATAAGCATGGAAGCAACTCTGTCATGAAACTTACTATTAACAGAAGACAACCTTTCAATCATCCTAATCATCTTCAGCGCGTATGGAGACATTTGGGGCCCATCGTTCAACAAACACTTAAAGAGATCTATAAGTAGCTCATACTTCATTGTTTGAGACTGAGAGTCATAGAGGTTCTTTAGGTGTTCTAGCATCTCCTTAGGATCCATGTTCTCATGCTGCCTCTGCAAATCTATTGACATGGAAGATAGAATAATGCGATGTGCAGATGTAGCATCATCGAGGTGTTTCTGATAGGCTTCTTTGTCAAACATGGCGTACGCTTCAGAATCTTCAGCAGGAACTGTAGGGAGTGTTGTATCTAATACATACTCAATCTTTTCTAATCACAACACCAAATGCAAATTTCTTAACTAGTCAGGAAAATTGGCTCCATTCAGCTTGTTCGTTTCAACCAACATTTTAAGTGACAAATTCGACATTGTAACTGAAGAAAAGATAGACTTGAAATTAACATTCTAACATAATTTCTATTGAACACATTCATTAACTAATTAATCGTGGCCTTTAGTTTAATTAGCTCCCACTATTTTAACATACTCTTTTACCCATGAAAGAATACAGACTCATATCAAATACGGTCATAATGGGCCAAGATCCAGACTCATGTTGTCTCCGCGTTTGCTGAGGTTGATAACTTCAACAACATGATCTAGTAGGTCTCTAAACCAATTATAAACAATTTGCAACTCTTGGTTGATCGCATGTTCTAAACAAAACAATATGTGTCCCTCGGCTGTCTGACACTGGGGCGCCAGGACAGCCTAGCAAGTCAACCCCGTTATGAGACTACAATTATGTATCTAAGTGGGCTTTGCCTTCATCAAGCAAATACTGAGGTGTAAATACTCATGAAACTACAACATTTATATGCATCTATGAAAGGGTCTGAGTTCTCGTAGACTTAGAGATAATGCTGGGGCATAAATACTTATCTCGCCGAAAAGGATTTTGCACCACAATCAATTATAACGGACGACACGTTCATTTTAAAATGAGACTTGTATTAAATTTTGGGGAACATTTTAATTCAGTGTTATATTAAAGATCAACTATTACATGTTTCAAACATTACTCAAAGTATTTAAACATGTATTTGGGAGCCGCCTACCCAAGCATGATTGAGGACTCTCAACTGGTTTTGGGCGCCGCCTACCCAAGCATGAATTTGCGGACTCTAGACTAGTTTTGGACGCCGCCTACCCAAACATGATTTGTGGACTCTAAAACTTAATAAAGTAAATGTCGATCATTTAGCACGCAAACAGTATACCAACATACTGTGTAATAATAATCATGGATTAAATTTCGAAAACTGAGATTTTTACTTTCTGGATGTTAGGCGTCGCGACCTTAACATGCAGAAACTTTTAGTTTCTGTTTCTGTGAATTAGGGCCGTGGCGCTTCAGTTCTAGTAAGCTCCGAATTTTAAATGAAGGTTTTAATCACGACCTCTGATAATTACCATGACCGGCGCCACTGCGCTCTGACATGGAGCCGCGACGCCGTTGTGAAACCCTAGCTGGCGCTTAGGTCCTTTTCAGAGCGATTTTCGTACTGATTTTCGAAAAATCGTCCAACCCCTAAATCTAACTTAGGGTTCAGATTATGGGTCCTTTACTACCACCCACCATTATCAATAACGCACATGTCGACCATCATCTATTCCTACACGTTCTTCGTCGTGCACCATGTTCTCAATGAACCAGTTTCTGTACAAGGCTCAGTTCGTGCTAGAACGGAATGACTTTATCGATTTAGCGTAGTTGATAATTTAGGGTGATTACAAAGGTTAATCGCTTAGTCAAAGTATGTCAGATTTCAAGTAGCCTTGTTTTTAATTCAGATTAAAATTAATTTTATGTTTAACCCATATTATTATGTCTTTCAATTGTTACGTAACCATTGAACCAGCATGTGTTCGGATACCACTATAGGGTTTTTTTGGGTGTAAATCACACAAGTAAGACACAACGGAAGTTTAAAATTTTGTTTACTTACTTGCCCCAACAAATTCGTCTAGTTTGATTATGTTACAATTGAAATCTGCAAAGACACAAAAAAAACTTATAGTTTATGTTTTATAGTCTCTATTAGAAGGTGCGCACGCGATTGTCTGCTCAGGTGCAAGCCTTGCTTCATTATATCCCTCTGTCAGGAAAGCTAGAAAATTTTGGTAGAGGTTTGAGAGGATTTTAATCTCTGA
The DNA here is from genome assembly GCA_029844215.1 of Przewalskia tangutica. Taxonomy (NCBI): domain Eukaryota; kingdom Viridiplantae; phylum Streptophyta; class Magnoliopsida; order Solanales; family Solanaceae; genus Przewalskia; species Przewalskia tangutica. The sequence goes on along the minus strand of CM056718.1, from coordinate 131,816,112 downwards.
ACTCTGAGTTGAGAAAGTAAGAATTCAGTGTAAATTATGTGTAACCTAAATTATGAGGTTAAGTGCTGAATATATAGGGAAACATTAAAATACAAATCAGACTGGGATTAGGCTTAAAAGCCTGGTCCAAATCCAAATTGTAGTGGACGATCGGATGGGCCATCTTGCATACCGCTGCGACTCGATCTACAGTATGATGCCGCTTTATTTTAATATTTTAGCACGTTTTAATTTTAATTAAATCCAAAATCTAATTTTGACTTAATTAAATAATTTTCATCAAATAGAAATTATCCTATAATTTATTATTGATTAAAATATCTCGATTCTAAATCGAACATTTTATATTCTCTCAATATATCCTTGGACCGAAAAGACAATCGACTTAGTGTGACCCTTTAGACCTTCACACATCGACACTTAATCAAATTAAGGTACACACGGAACTCCTAGACTGCGCCACATGACGAACTCAATATGTGAAGAACGTTTACAAGACTCTAGTAAACACAACCTCTATGTGGGGTGGTAAATTTCTTTCATTAGCGACACACTCGATCAAGATTAGGATTTGCCAAGTGTCTATCCAAATGGATTCATCACTTTATCTCATCTATATTAGTCGACAACTAGAGCATACCCTAGATATGTCTCTTACATTGGCTAATGACTTGGTCGGCCTAATATCACTGAGAAGTTGAGTGTTCTCTCGAATATCTAATCGGGGAATGAATCATATTCTTGGCTCCACTACCACCTTAGTCTGTATCGCAATGTACCCAATTCAAGACATGTCTTTTCCTATAAGGAATTTAAGCTTAGTACATGATCAAAGTACATTACTCTGCAAATTAGGTGCGTATTGACCTCAAGTCAAATGACCTTATCTCTCACATGTTGATAATACTCTAGACATGTATAACAAATAGTTTATCAGCAGGGTATGCCAATACCCTCTAAGAGTATCCATGTGTCTATTACTAGCAACAATTACTAGTAGTAAGTGAGACATACTACATTCTCTAAGAATGTGATGCAGATAACATGCCGACTTCTTTAAGAACTGCGCTCTATCATTAATATCTTCTTTAAGAACTTCAATGATCATCAGTCGAGACTTCTTTAAGAACTATGTTATATCATTAATATCTCACTCTATCAATGACAATGTTAGCTCAAGAGATACACATAATACAAACAATCAAATAATAATTCAGTAATTGCAAATGACAAATATATTAATCTTATTAATAATATGAATGTGTTCAAGTACATCTGTTCCTAAAATAATTGTCTCTAGGACATATATACTTTCAGGTGGGACCCACCTTTGACTTCAACTAGGGATGTCAGTGGGGCGGGTAAATGCGGGTACCGCTCCGCACCCGCTCCAATTGGGGCGGGTATGGGGGATGGTTTGGTGGGTGGTGGGGCGGGTATGGGTATCAAAAGTGCTACCCGTCATGGGTAGTGGGGCGGGGTGGATTTCATATAAGACCGCCGAACCCGCCCCCCGCTACCCGCACCGTACCCACACCGACCGTACCCGCACCGCTCATATCCGTATCATCTATTAGTTTAATTAGGCTATTTACGAATTTATTTGGCCCTTTCTTGATTTAAAATGTGACTTGAGCTAACCCGCACCGTAATGCACCACGTTTCTTTTTCTTATTCTCTTTGTTCTCCTTTTTTTTATTAAATATTTTCATCTTTACTGTTTTTTAATATTCATAATATTTTGGCAAGGTTTTAGACTTATATTCGATACACCATAGTGGAAAGGTTCTTTTCTTTTTCCTTTTTCTTATATAACTTTCATTTTGGTGACTAAAACAATTGCTAGACATTATTTGAGCATTTTATTAATGGGTACCCGCCGGGTAAGTGGGTATCCGCGTGAAGTAAGTGGGGCGGGGGCGGGTGGAAGAATTACTACCCGTGATGGGTGATGGGGCGGGGGTGGGGATGTGTTTTAGGTGGTGGGTACGGGTATGGGATACCCTTCCCCGCCCCCGCCCCGCCCCATTGACATCCCTAACTTCAACAACCATCGCCTCCACCGCCACAACCCCACCTCCACCGCCCTCACCTTCACCAGCCACACACCACCGCCAAACGACCCATTCGGAGTATTTTTTCGGGCAAATACAGGTCAATACGTATCAACCTTCTAAAATCGCTTAGTTAGACTTCACTACTCAAGCTAGAAAGTTAGGCATGGCAATGCTGAATGTGGAAATTTAAACACAAATGGAAACCCAAAAAATATAGAACATATATTAACAATATGATCATTTTTCAAAAGTTGGATGATAAATATAATCTCTTTTTCTTTTGGAAATAACCAAGTACATGGAAAGATGTCAGAGAATTGTGGGGTCCATACCCAATTCTGTAAAGGAAAAAGTGGCAAATCAAGTTGCCAAAATGTTCAACACTTGCTGCTCCAATTTGCTAATTTGCAAATTGTGAATTGATGTAACCAAATGTGATTGGTTGAAAGATAAGACTCACCAATAAAAGGAGCTCTTCAGCTCTTCATTTGCACACACCAAAACTCAGAAATATATCTGAGAGCATAGAGAGTATTTAAGGTATTCCATAGATTGTGTAAAAAAATAGTTGATAAAGGAAAAAATAAAGTGTGAGTGATATTGTAGTAAGGAGAAAAAAATCAAATGAGTGTTATTTTATTTAAGTGTGTAGTAGTCTTTGAAGTATTTATATTTGTGACTACACAGTGTAATTTTTTTACTATAGTGATATCAGTTACTCCTCTTAGCCCGTAATTTTTCTCTTATTCAGAAATGTTTTCACGTAAAAATAATTTGTGTCATTATTGCTTTTTATTCTTACTAATTAATCATAATTTAGTGTTCCATGTTTATCACTAATACCGTGAACATATCTTTTGCGGTTCTATTTTATTCCTAACTAGTGCTATTAGAGCCAAGGTTCTCTCTAAGTATGCTATGTGGTTACAGTACGGTCTGGACTTTCACATCTGAAAAGAATTACTTTAGTCTTCTGCTAATAAATAGTATATGTATTTGTGATAAATGATGGAAGCCAACACTAGTAGAATGGTTACTCTGAGTAGTGTCAATTATGCCATTTAGAAGAGCAAAATGAAATATTTGCTCTATGTCAAGAATTTTTATCAACCATTCTTTGTCACTAAAAAGCCTGATAATAAATCAGATGAAGAGTGAAATCTGTTACACATACAAGCCAGTAGCTTTATTAAATAATGGGTTGGCGATAATGTGTTGAACCATATTTTTAGGGAGACACATGCTCGGACCCTGTGATAGTAGTTTGAAAGTTTGTATGCTCGAAAGACGGAGAACAACAAGATGTTCTTGATTAAGCAGATGTTGGGTTTAAAATACCTTGATGGTTCTCTGATGACAGATCATCTGAATAACTTTCAAGGGATCATAACCCAATTATATGCTATGGGCATTAAATTTGATGAATAAATTCAAGGTTTGTTTCTACTTGGTTCCCTACCAGATTCTTGAGAAACTTTTAGAACTTTATTGTCAAATTCTACTCCGGATGGTGTGATCTCTATGGATCTTTCCAAGAGTAGTATTTTAAAGGAAGAAATGAGAAGAAAATCTCAGGGTTCCTCCTTATTAGATAACTTAGTGACTGAATCTAGGAGAGAAGCAAGAATTATGGTTCTCAAAATAGAGAACATAATATAAGTAAATCTAGAAGCAGGCTTAAAGATATTGAGTACTATCATTGTGGGAATAGATGGCACACAAAAACATTTTACCAGATATTGTAGAAGGAGAACAGGGATAAGGAGAAAAATAAAGAAGATGGCGATGAAAATTACGTAGCCACCGTCACCACTGAAGATCTTGTTACTGTTCTTGATACAAATCTGATAAATATTTCTTATGATGAGTCAGTCTGGGTTGTGGACATTGGTGTCGCATCTCATGTGACATCAAGGAAGGATGTTTTCTCATCATATAATCCAGGTGATTTTGGAACCTTGAGTACGGGTAATGAGATTGTCTCTAGGGGGCTGGTATTGGAACAATTTGTTTGAAAACTTGTATTGACACTAAACTAGTTTTGAACAATGTGACGCATGCACCTTATGTTGATTTGCACTTGATATCTGTTGGTGTTCTGGATGATGAAGGTTATGCCAGTACCAATGGTGTTGAAAAGTGAAAACTCACTCAAGGATCCTTGATTGTGGCTCGTGGTAAAAAGCATCATGGTCTATACTGGACTACTGCTTCTACGTGTTCTAATATTATGAATGCAGTTGAGAGCGATAACTCTTCAACGTTATGGCATAAGAGGCTTAGCCACATCAGTGAGAAAAGACTCAGTGTCCTGGCCAAGAATAAATTATTGTCAAATTTTAAAAGTGTTAAATTAGAAAAGTGTGAGCACGGCTTGGCTGGAAAACAAAATATAGTCTCTTTCAAGTTTCATCCTCCTTTAAAAAAGACACAGTTGTTTGAGTTAGTGCATTCAATTTTATGTGGTCTTATAAATACAAGGACTTTAGATGGTGCAATTTATTTCGCTGCGTCTATTGATGATTGCTTAAGAAAATTTAGGTTTATGTCTTGAAGACTAAAGACCAAGTGTTGGGTGTCTTTAAGCAATTTCAGGTTTCAGTGGAAAGAGAAACTGGAAATAAGCTTACGTGTATTCGTATTGATAACGGTGGTGAATTTTGTGAATCATTTGACAAATACTGCAAGTAAGAGGGTATCAGAAACTAGAAGACTCCACTTAAGATTCATCATCTTAATGATTTGAGGGAGAGAATGAACAGGACCTTGAGGGAAAGAGTCAGATGTTTGCTTTATGAGGCAAAGTTGTCGAATTCCTTTTGGGGTGAGGCTTTATTGACCGTTGCACATATTATCAACCTATGTCCTAATGTTTCTTTGCAAAGTGATGTTCCAAATAGAGTTTGGTATGGGAAGGATATTTCCTATGACCATTTGAAAGTATTTAATTGCAAAGCTTTTGTAGATGTGCCTAAAGATGAGAAGTCAAAATTAGCTATCAAGAAAAGGCAGTGCATCTTCATTGGTTATGACCTTGATTATTTTGGTTACAATCTATATGATCCAGTTGATAAGAAAGTTGTGAGAAGTCGTGATGTTGTCTTCGTGGAGGATCAAACCATTGAAGATATTGACAAAGCAAAGAAGCTAAAATATTCAAAATCTTATGATTCAGTTAATCTTGATCAAGTTCCTCATACAAATGTGGATGACATCTCTAGGCTCGATGAGGGTAGGGATGTCCAGAATCATATTCCAAATAAACATATTGATGTTGATGGTGGTAAGGATGCTACTGTTGATGAGGTATATGCTCCTACTCATGAAGTAGTGGATGGGTCAGATATTCCACTTAGGAGGTCTACTAGAAAAGTGTTCCTTCTTTTTGTTATTCTCCTAATGAATATGTATTACTCACTAATGAGGGAGAACCTAAATGTTATGGGGAGGCCATGGAAGGTGAGCATAAGGATCAATTGATTGAAGCCCTGCAAGATGAGATGAAATCTCTGCTAAGCAAACTTATGAGTGGTAAAATTTCCTAAAGGCATGAGAACTTTGAAGAATAAGTGGGTGTTCAAAGTTAAAGCTGAAGAACACAGCTTGAAGCCCAGGTATAAATTCAGACTAGTCGTTAAGGGATTTGGTCAAAGAAAAGGTATTGACTTTGACAAAATATTTTCTCCCATTGTGAAAATATCCTCCATTCGTATGGTCCTTAGTTTGACTAATAGTCTTGATTTTGAGATTGAGCAGATAGATGTGAAGATTGTTTTCTTCATGGTGACTTAGAAGAATAGATTTATATGGAATAATCTGAGGGTTTCGAGGCAAAAGGTAAAGAAAATTATGTGTGTAAGCTTAAGAAGAGTCTCTATCAATTAAAGCAAACTCCCAGACAATGGTATAAGAAGTTTGAATCTGTTATGAGGGAGAAAGCTATAAGAACTCTTCAGATCATTATGTGTTTGCATAAAATTTCTTTGATGATGATTTTATCATCCTTTTGCTATATGTGGATGATAAATTGATTGTGGGCAGGAATACTTCCAAAAATGATGAGTTGAAGAAACAGTTGAGTAAGTCTTTTGCTATGAAAGATTTAGGTCATGCTAAGCAAATTTTGGGCATGAGGATTACTCGTTTAAGATATGAAAGGAAGTTTTATCTATCATAAGAGAAGTACGTTGAATATGTACTAGAGCGCTTTAACATGAAGAGTGGTAAGCATGTTAGCACACCACTTGCTGGTCATCTGAAATTGAGCTAGAAGTGTGTCCTACAACAACGGATGAGAGATATCATGGATAAAATACCTTATTCCTCTGCAGTCGGAAGTTTATTGTATGAAATAGTATGCACTAGACTAGATATTGCTCATGTAGACGTTGTTATTAGCATGTTTCTTGAAAATCCTGGAAAAAATCACTGGGAAGTTGTGAAGTGGATACTCAGGTGTCTAAGAGGAAGCTCAAATGAATGCTTGTGGATTAGATCCAGTCTTGAAGGGCTATACATATTCTGATATGTCAAGTGAACTTGATAATAGAAAATTCACTACTGGATATCTGTTTACTTTTTCAAGGGGGGTTATATCATGGCAGTCAAAGTTGTAGAAGTCTGTCACACTATCTACAACAGAAGCGGAGTATATTACGGCTACTGAAGGTGGCAAAGAGATGATACGATTCAAAGGATGGATTAGTCAATATTTTTCACAAATTTTATGAACGAAAGCTGTTATTTTCATATTTCTCATTCCTTACCTTAATTCTAAATCTATTTCTTGGAAGAAAATAAGTTTCTTAAAACATTTCATCTTGAATTGTATTTCCACGAAAGGACGGACTCTTATATTCTATTGGAATCCGAAGCTATGCGAGCGACCCGCACATATAGTTCTCTTCGTTCCTGGAGGAGGTCCTTTCTTCTCTTCCAGACCACGAATGTGTTTCAGATCTATTGCAACAGATGAGAAAAACAAAATGTTAAGGGAGGAGTCTACAGCGGAAGAGAAAGGGTCACAAGAGGAGTCTACGACGGAAGAGAAAGATTCTATATCAACAGCGGGGTAGAAGGCGGCCACCAAAAGGTTAATAGAGGAGCGGGTAGCTCGCTTTGTAAATGGAAAGTCGTGTGTAATAAAAAGTGCAAGCACGACTTGGGGAGGGATATTTACTCGTTTATTTAATTTAAGATTAATATTTTTTTATTTAACAAGAAACTTATCTACTCCATCCGGCTAGTTCCCGGTTCGAATCTTGAAGTAAACGGCAAGTAGCAAGCAAGAGCTTCTCAGCCCCCTAACCTTCGATTTTGGAATTAAACTTTTTTTTTAAATCAGATAAGCTTTGAAGCTGGTTGCTCTGCTATACTATATTAGTTGTAGGATTGCTAAACGGCAAGTAGAAAGCAAGAGCTTCTCATTACATCACTTACATTCCTGCTAGCACTACAAAAAGATCTGGACGTTAATATTCAGGATTGCTAAACGCAAAGTTAATAAGTCTTCTTGATAGATCACGTTTGTGGAAATGCAGGAGCCTGCAGTGGTAGATTCTCCACCTGAAGTTGAGAAAGATAGGCAAATAAATTTTATAATCCTCGTAGGCCTTCAAGAACTTGGATTGCATCAAATGGAGTATGTTGTCTATTCTGACAGTCAGAGTGCAATAGACGTGAGAAAGAACTTCATTTACCATGAAAGGACAAAACATATCGATGTGAGATATCATTGGATTCGTGAGCAAGTGAAGAATGAGTTTTTTCAGGACAAAAAATTTAATTATGTGTGTATGCACTGTAAATTTGAAATGATAACGCAAAGTAAGCATGAGTAATTTAGGATGGAAATAGAACTTTACAGTCAAATTCAAAATCGTGTATTAGCTATACTGTAATAATTTAGTGATATTATTGGAAAAAGGTGTTGGAGAATGAGGCAGGCAAAGCCACGTAATTGGAGGAATTATCAAGAGTAGACAACCTTTTTGTCGATGTTTCGCTTCCGAATCACTCACTCGTGAGGAAGAAATAGAACTTTAGATCCGTATTCTGCGATTGCCAATATGCCATGCATCTACCTATGATGTGTTTTTATGCTTTATCTTACACTGTAAGTTCATGTGCTTTTCTTTATTGGAGGCAGAGGCTGATCTAATTTTTTTGAATCATGAATGTATCATGTGGAGATATATTAAGTCGGAATTGATCTCTATTCTTTTGGGTGAATAACTCAACAGTACACCATTTAGTTTTTATGAAGTATTCTTTCAAAGATGATCGTTTAAAGGGTTTTGTCTTCCTTTTTATCATGTGGAGATATATTATTCTCTTCTCAATGTAAAGAAAAAAGCAAAACATGCTCTTGGGAAAATTAGAGAATTGCTTAACTTTGGGTTTCGTTTTATCTTTTAAATCCAAAAGAAATTGTGCAAACCTTGCAGCAAATAGTGGGGGGCTTCAATTTTCTTTTTCTTCAATTAGTGGGGCTTTAAATCCAAAAAAGGTCTTTCGTGACGGTTTTTTTAAGTGTCACGGTAGATACTGTCACAAATTTGTGACGGTTATAAAACCGTCACAAAATGTGATGTTTGACTATTCCCTCCTTTTTTAAAATTTTCCCGCGAATTTTTTTAATTAAATAATATTTTTTGGCGGGAAATTTTAAATAAAATTAATTTAAATTGGCGATTTTTTTTAATAAATTGGCGGGGAAATTATTTTTGGCGATTTTTTAAAATATTTTAATTTTAATTTATTAAATAAAAATAAATTAAAATTGTAAGCATATTATAACTAAAATGTTGCTCACATAATGAAATTGTTCTAATACATTAAATCGAAACATTACAAATTATTTTTCAAAACATCTAATGTTATCATCAAATACAAAAAAAAAAAACATAATATGAGAATCTCAGTCATTAGAAACTTGTGCCATTCCAGCAAATCTTCATCTCGGTAGAATCTCACTTTGATATGCCGTATTGTTCGAATGTTCCTCGCAAAGAGTAAAAGAAAGAAAGTTAGAAAATAAACAAATGCGAGTAAAACCTTCAGATTCGTATAAAACAATAGGAGTTTTAACTACAAAAGGCTCAGACTTATTAAACTAACTAAGAGATATTTAAACTAGGCATGCAGATATTTAAATAACATATATATTTCACAAGATTGTAACGAAAGCAAAAATCATATAAAGAAGGTGTGAAGAGAACTTAGGATTTTTATCAAGTGTAGCGATCTGTTTTGCCTTAGAAGCTGCAGCAGTAGCTGCTTAGAAAATCCGGTAGTAAACCGACTCAAATGTGGCCATAAAACAGCAGTCGTTTGGCTTAAAATGCAGCAACAACATAATTAAAAACAGAGCAACAGTGGGCTCGAGAACACAGCAGAAACCAAGTGTAGTATCTGTTCACCCAAGTGAGCTCTTCCATTGCCTTAACCTTTCTTGTAGTGAAAAGGCACATGAGATATCCCAAAAGATCATTAGTATGAAGAGCTATGAATACTGAATATTGAGGACGAAGTGGATGTGAAGATTCAGAAGCCCAATGTTCCTTACATGATAGTAGTGGTGATCTGGAGTCTCTATTTCAACTGGTATTTCAACCATATTTGAATCAAAGCATTTGGACCGGAAAAACAATAAAATAAATCACATGCACCGACACAGGTTAATACCACATTTACACGTGATGCAAATATCTAATATATCGAATACACAATATGCATAGCTTTCTTTTGGCTATTGTTTCCTTTCATTCTTTTATTTCTCCCTCACTTTCTTCTTTTACTTTCCAAAAGGGGTACGGGAAACAAAATGGATTATGATATAGTAATATTGTGCAAATAACTAGGCCACAATTATGTATGGCGTGTTTTAGATGCCAACCAAACTCATATGAAAGTTCACTAAGGAGGGACCTGAAGTAGAAGAAACCAAAAAGAATTGTAAATTTCCTTATACCTGGAAAAAAGTCTTGCCCAACACTGTAACTAGATTTACAAATATTGAATGTGGAGGCGCAAAAATGTTCATCAACAATTTTCAATAACCGATCTTACCAAAGCGAAAGAACTTTGGGGATTTGCTGACATCAATAATTCCAGTACAACAACATCACTAGGGCGGCTTATCTTGAGACCTCGTTCTATCAAGCCTGCATCCAAGAATCGTCCTAGCTAAGTAACTGATGTCTTCATATGATACAATCAATTAAAGGAGCAACTAGTATGAATATTAGTATACCTGGAGATAGTTTTTCCCTCCATATAGCTCTTTATCTAAAGGGTTTGCTGCTCATTGATTTACAGCAAAACGATTTATAGGCTGGAAGCCAATAATATTACCATCCACAGATAAAACAACCTGATTGGCATTACGTTTATAAGCACATCAGCTATGATAAGCACATCTAAACTAAAAACTTCCAGGAACATATAAAACTAGTCAATTGAATATGTTCGTGACAAATCTATAGCCATGTTTAACTGGTGGCAACTAGAGACTCGGAACATCCAACCATCGGAATTAAGCATGAGGAGAAACTAGAACTGACATCAAGGAACATTTTAGAAGCGAACGGAAAAGAAATATACATGATCTAGAAGTGGTATGAACTATGAAGTAACATAAACAAAAAACAGCAAGAGTTGAAATCCAGATGAGAAGAATTTTAAAAAGAGAACAGAAAGGCCTTGACAAAAAAAAAGCACGGAGCTGAGGAAAAACTGTGTAGCAATGACAATAGGTTCTTCAGCGCTTAAATTTTATAATTCAGATATCTCGATAACTCAAAGTGCAAATCCAACTCCAATTAGCTCATTTAAGGAAATTTTGAATCATTTATCAGGGGGTTCTTATAGTTTTCAACAGGACTATGGCATGATCTAACCTGGATCAAGTATTCAATCTTGAGAGCTCGCTCGTTAATTGTGCATTTCTATAATTCGCAGTGAGGTTAGCTCTTATATTCCTCAATTGTTCCCAATGGAATATATTTTGTTAAATGTTCACAAAAGACCAAACCCTTCCCTTCTCCTTGATTCTGACCATGAGTAGCATGTAACCATGCATGTGCTTATTATAATTTATAATGAAATGTTCATATGTTCATACCAACACAAACGAGAAAATAAACCCAGAAACTGGCTCCTGAAAAGAGACCTGATAACTGGCAATATCTTGTGCAACTGCTTGCATCTCATCTTCAATTCCTTCTGATGGCATGGAGCTGGAATTAAGATCTGAATCTTTGGAATCCATCTCGTACCTCAGGTACATCGGAAGCTCCCAAATTCGCTGCCAAAACCCATCACTATATCTCCAGGCCAACAGTAAAATTCCTTGATTCTCCTAACAATGGACACACAGTAATGGACTCACAATATATAATATCATCCAAAAGAGAAGATAATGCAGCGTTGCCAAGCATCCATAAATTAATCTGTATTTTTCTAGTTTTCTGTTTCCCCATAAAAAAATGAATTGATTGGGTAACTCAAATGAGAACTCTAAATGCATCTCTTTGTTATTTCAGAAAGCATAACAGTTTCTTTGTCAGACCACCTTGACGGAATTCTCACAATCAAGATAAACTCATAAAGCTAAAAAACGTTCATGCGAACTCTTTCTTTCATAGACGATACAACAATCCATAAGTAATAATGTTCTAAAGGCTCTCTTATATGGTCAATCACACTCAGATATAACTTCATATGGGACTGTAGCTAGCTCACATGAATATTCTAACACCCTACATAAGTACTCTACTCATTTTAAAAAGCATTAAATTAGATCACTAGGATACAATCACTTGTAACAGATAATAACTTGCAATTTTAATTTACCAAGACTAATAACTTGAGAGCATTGAAGAAAATGTAAAGATTAGATATATGTCAGAAATTTTCTGGAATTACACTTACAAGAGCATTGCCTATGGCATGTTTGATCGGTGTATTTTATATATACCTTTTGAGTCATTTTTAGTGAGTCTTTGGTCCATTTTTGTACAAATACTTGTCGACTTAGGATATATTTTCTTTCTTTTGAGTCATATTGGTTTAAAGTGGCTCATTGGCGGAAAAGGAGCAAAAAGAGGGCAGAAAAGGAGGTTCCAGAGCTCGAAAAACGAGAAAGTGGCGAAGCAGGCACAAAACAGGCCAGCGCCGCGGCGCCTCCAGCCAGCAGGGTCAGGCGCCACGGCGCCTAATCTTCAGAGGGTTGCAGGAGTTCCGGTGCCGCGACGCCATTTGCAGGGCCGTGGCGCCGAAGCGGGAAAAATCAGAAATTTGAATTGTCAATGGGCCAGGCCTGAAGGAAAACCTGCATCACGTTTTGGAGACTATAAAAAGAGAACCCTAGGTCAGATTTAAGGGTTCCTCTTCTTGCCAAATCACAAGACTTTTGGAGATCAAGATTGGAGACTTTATCTTAGTAATTTCTTGTTCTTGTTTTACTTTCTTTACAGTTTATGTTGAATATTCATTTAGTTCTTGTCATGTCTATGGCTAGGAACTAAATCTACATAGGGCTTTCCATGTCAATTCACTTGAACCTTATCTTTATGAATTAATACATGTTTTTGGTTCTTCTTCTTATTGTTGAGATTTATTCAATATATGTTTTGATTGCTTGGTAATTACTTGATCATTAATTATCATAATTCTTATGATTTCTAACCGAAATCCGAAAGGGAAGGTTGTGAATATGTTGTAGTTGGATAAACATAGGTTAAATCGTGGACGAAAGTACCCCTATACTTGTGTAGCATTAATAAGGTTTTTGGTCTTAATCCTCCTCTAGAGTCAATCTTATCACCGAAAGGTAGAAAGGTGTTGTACTGGGGTTGAGTGTTTATATAACCTTAACATGAGTATAAAACGGCTTAGTAAACCTGCTATCTCAAAATAGAAAAAGAACCATAATTAATTGCATTAATAAGTAAGTTAAGCGGATAGTTGAGGAGATTTGGAAGCCCTATTCCCACATTACTGAAGTAAAACAACGTAGTTTAATTAGTTTTCATAATTAGAGTCATAAACAACAAATCAATCATCGGTCACCAAATAGATAACAAAGAATTGAATTTGGTACTTGAACACTAATCCCTGAGGACGATAACTCGGTCTTCTAAGACTATATTACTTGACACGACACGTGCACTTGCGTTAGTGTATGCATAAATCGCGCATCAAGTTTTTGGCGCCGTTGCCGGGGATTGGCATAGTTCAATATCATTTTATCTATTCTTAATTTCTAATTTGGTTTTTATTTTTGCTTTTATTTATTACTTGTTTTTTATTTTGTGAAAACCAGAGTGCCGTGATCCATTTGTTTATTTTGATCTGTTTCAGGCACCCAGTTTATGCGAAGGAGAAGAGGAGCAGACACTCTTGTTCCCTTCAACCCAGAAATTGAGAAGACTTGTAAACAGAACAGAAGGAACCAACGAGTTTCAGCCTTAATTGAGATGGGAGGCGTACAAAACAACAATGAGATGAATGAGGGGTTAGGTGATCATCAGCCTAACCAAAGAATGCCTCGGAGATTGCCGATGGATGTAGATGAGAGAGTTCAGGTCCAAGCGGAGAGAAGCTTGGGAGATTATGTGCTACCGAGAGTGAATGTAGCACAAACTTGCATTAGGCTCCCAGCAATAGGAGCAAATAATTTTGAGATCAAACCTGCGATTTTAAGTATGGTTCAGAATACGGTTCAGTTTGGAGGGTTGCCGTCGGAGGATCCTCACATGCATATAGCTAATTTCATAGAGTTGTGTGCAACCTTGGATCTGATGGCGTTCGATGGCCCGTCAGATTGAGGCTCTTTCCCTTCTCACTCAGGGATAGAGCGAAAGTGTGGTTGAATTCCTTGTCAGCAGATTCGATATTCACATGGCAAGAGTTGGCACATAAATTTTTAGCAAAGTTCTTCCCACCATGCAAAGCAGCGAAGCTGAGAGGGGAGTTGAATAATTTCTATCAAGCTGATGGAGAATCACTATATGAAGCTTGGGAGAGATTTAAGGACTTGCAAAGAAAGTGTCCACATCACAGCATTGAGCTGTGGAATTTGGTCCATATTTTCTATAATGGGCTAAGCGGGACTACCAGAACGATCATTGATGCAGCCGCAGGTGGAACGTTTATGAGAAAAACAGCACATGAAGCTCATGATTTATTGGAAGACATGGCCACCAATAATCATGTAATAGAAGAACGAACGTGAGTGGCGGAAGAGCGATGGGAGTTCATGAGATTGATGCCATCACTGCACTAAATTCCCAAGTTGCTCTTTTGACCAAGCAGCTGCAACAAAATACAGTGTCTGTAAATGCAGTGCAAATGCCAATGAGTTGTGAAATGTGTGGTGGTCCACACACCTTTGATAGATGTCCATCAGCTGATCCTAACAATATTTCGATCGAGAAAGCAGAGTGCCAAGCAGTAGGGAACTATCAGAGGCCCCAGAACAACCCATACTCAAACACCTACAATCCAGGGTGGAGGAATCACCCAAATATTTCATGGAGAGGTGAGCAAGGGCAGCAGAACCAGTTCAGAGGCGAGTACCAAAATCAGCAACCATTCACTCAGGCCTCATCTTCACAACAATTCAGCACCCCTGTCCAACAAGAGAAGCCAGATGAGCTGAGAGCAGCCTTGTTGACACTCACCAAATCCCAGACCCAGTTCATGGCAGAGACTAGATCCTCTATCAGGAACTTGGAGACACAGGTGGGGCAACTAGCGAAGCTAGCAAACAACAGGCCACAGGGTACCTTGCCGAGCAATACAGAGATGAACCCAGAAAACGGTGCGAGCGGTGTAGGCGAGAGTGAAAGCAGTTAGAACAACGTGCACCTCAGCCTGTGGTTGAACAGAGAGTAGAAATAGAGAGAGAGAGTGGTTGAAGACCGTCCAGTATTAGAGAAAGCTCCAGAGAAGGAATACACAGAGAGGATTCCTTTCCCGCAAAGATTGAAAAGGAAAGTAGTTGATAAGCAATTCTCCAAGTTTTTGGAGACATTCAGAAAGTTACACATCAACATACCCTTCATCGAGGCATTGGAGCAAATGCCTACTTACTTTAAATTTATGAAGGAAATTTTGGGAAAGAAGAAGAAGTTAGCGGAATATGAGATGGTGGCAGCGGAAGAATGCGGTGCCATCTTGCGAAAGAAATTGCCCTAAACTCGCTCAAGGACCTGGGGAGCTTTACACTTCGCACGGTTGGCGGGGTAACATGTAATAGGGCCCTGTGACTTGGGGCGATATAATCGATGCCTTTATGCATTTTTAAACGGTTGGAGTTAGGTGAAACAAAACCAACCACTGTGAGCTTGCAACTAGCAGATAGAACAGTGGTGCATCCCAGGGGGAAGATTGAGGATATCCTCGTTAAGGTGGGAAAATTCTTCTTCCCTGCGGATTTCCTCATCCTGGATATGGAGGAGGATGAGGAGATTCCCATCATATTGGGAAGACCGTTCTTGGCAACAGGGAGAGCCCTGATTGACGTAGAGAAGAGAGAGCTGACACTGAGAGTAGAAAGTGAAGAGATGGTGTTCAAAGTGTTCAAACACGTTATCAACCCCATCATGGCAGTGCTTTGCAATTAGCATCGCTGAACTTCGTGTGAGCCAGCGCAAGCCACAACAAGGGAGATAAGCCCGCCAAAGCAGGTAAGTGATACTGAACCTCCTCTTGAAAATAATTATAAGAAGAAAAACAGAAGGAGAAAGAGGAAAATGTTGAAAAAGTGGATTGGTTGTGGGGTTAATTTACCCCACACCTCTTGATTTAAAGAACTTGCGTCGGCTAAAAGGCGTTAAAGACGGCGCTACTTGGAGGCAACCAAGGTATTTGAAAGTATTTACTTTAATCTGATTAGTTTTACATAGAAACGATCTACAGAGGTATTATTTATGTGTTGTGATGATAGGTGCACGGGCCAAGAATTTGGAGAGCGAAAACTGAAGATAAGCCAAAAGAAAAAAAGGGATTCCAGAAAATCGTGAGCCATGGCCGATGCGAACGCGGCGCCAAAAATGCAGAAAAGCGCGGGAGATTGAGCGCGGCGCCTTGATTCTGCATGGCGCCAAAAGTCAAAAATTACGAAATGCAGCTGCATTCCATTTCTGGCGAGCGCAGAAAGTTGAGGCGCTGATACTTTGGGCGCCGCGGCTGATTCTGAGGCTGCGCGACGGAAATCCAGAAGTTAAAATAACCCAAAAATCCGATTTTTCCCCATTCCAAATCAAAACCTAAACCTTTCCTCTCCACAAAACCCACGAAAATCCACCTTTTACCTAAAAATCTTCCATAAACTAAACTCAATCACAACCAAAGTTCTTAAATTCCTTAAACCCTTAACCATCTTAAACAACAACCCTCATCCCATTGCCTCAAAAATCATTATTAGGAGCAAGAAAATCTTGAAGAACACCATCAAAGGTAACCTTTATCTGTTCTTGAAAGCTTCACTATATTTAGAGGAGGTAGTAGGTTTGAGGAGGTGTTGTATCTGTGAAGGTGTGTGGGGGTGTTTAAGTTGGGTGTGAGATTTCGAGGAAGAGTATACGAGGTGAGTGTGGGGTGTTGTGCAGGAGCTTCTTGAGTGAAGTTTGGGGGTGATAAGTGTTGTAGCTGCTGATTGTTGAGTAATAGTGTTGGGTAATATTGTTGATACAAAGGAGACGCTGCCCAAGTTGTCTAAAAATGTCTGCCAGAAAGAAAAGAGCTTCCACATCCACCTCCGCCCCTCAATATGATAATACTAGGTTTGTCAGCCAAACAGCGGAGAGTAGATATCAAAAACTTAGTATTAGGCCCTTAATCCCTGAAAGAGGAATGGATTATCAAAGGAAATCATTTGAGGAGGGAGATGTCTATGAGCCTATTCGGGCGATGATTGAGATGATGGGGTGGAAGAGATTTGTTAACCCGGAAAAGATAGCACCGATGAACACAGTGATGGTGAGAGAATTTTATGCTAACTTTCCGGAGAGGGTAGATGATAGATGCTTTGTAAGGGGACGGGAAGTACTTGTGACGGCAGAAGTGGTGAATTTGCTATTGAAAACAGCGGATGTTGAAGAAATAGGTGATGACCGGAGCTATTTCAGAACATGGTCTAGAGGCACCAACAACATCAACTGGGACGTCGTCGCAAGCACAATAAGCTACCCTGGGGTTTTGTATGATATTGCCAGAAATGGAGCAAGAGGACTGAGTAGGTGTCAGTTCAACAAAACAGTCAAGGGTTGGTTGTATTTTCGATGCGGCTTGATTCCATCAATGCACTTCACCAGAGTGCCAGAAGACAGAATAAAATTGATATATGGAATCATGTCAGGAAAGACGATTGACGTTGGGAAGGAAATAGTGCAAAACATGAGAGAAACCAGCAGGTTGGTAACGACAGGTGGGTTGGGACATGACTCACTTATTAGCTGCTTATGCTCCATACATGGGGTCCCAACCCTACCCACTGATACATATGAGAAAAACCAACTTCCTGTATCATACGGGATAGTGCATTCCTTCCCAGACCCAATCCCTCCAGCAGCAGCACGAAGGAGACCAACACCAAGAAGACCACCGGCGGTAGAGAGGCCATGGATGAAGATGAGCACGAGACAGGCTCGGTATGAGGCGAGGAAGCGACCAGCCACCCGTAATCGTAACCTCAGGTGCCTATGATGGAGTAGTTGCTCCTGAACCAGAGAAGGATGATGCAGAATTTTGACACGGTGATACAAGGACAACAAGAATTAAGGCAGGGGCAACAACAGTTGCACCAGAGAATTGACGAGATGAGTTCTTTGTTCAACCATTGGTCAATGCATTATCCACCGCCACCGCCACCGCCACCACTTTAAACCAAGTCTGTAAGTTGTCATGTTTCTGTTATTTTCTTTGAGTCTTGCACACATTGGGAACAATGTGTGATTTAAGTTTGGGGGGGTGTCTCAGTGTTTTTGATATTGTTGAGTCTTTTTGATTTGTTTGTGTATTTTTTGAGTCATAATTTTCTGTCAAAGATCATGCATGCTGTAGTTACTAGAAACACCTAGTGAAGTAAGGTTGAATAATGTAATAGAATTAGAAGCAACTATCTAAACACTTAGGTTAGATATGCCAAAAACTCATGAAATCTGTCTATTTGGGGTTTCTGCTTGAATTGTGCATTGTTAAATGATTAAAACCTATATGTATGATTACTTGCTATTTGAGGCGAAATAGTTAGGATATGCATGTTAGGGAGATGACTCAGGCATTTCTTTGTTAGGCAATTCTTACCACTTTTTCATATCCCTGACATTAAAAATATCTCTAGTCAGCCCCGTTGAGCCTAAACATTAAACTTTTTCTTTGACACCCTATATTTCCACACTTGTGCCATAAGTAAAAATGTGAAATGGTTGGAATAGAAAGTGTTAAAAAAGAGACAAAAAGAGTGAACAAGTTTGATGCACCCCAATAAAAAAGTAAGAAGAAATAGGCAAAAGTCTAAGTTTGGGGGTGCTTGTTATTCATAATACACTTCACTCTCTCAAAATAAAAGAGGGGAAATAAAGATATGAAGTGAAGAAAGGAAATCAAAAGAAAATGGAAGAATTGAAAAGCAAAAGAGCTTATGGTACATAAAATGAGCCTAAATGCCTATTTTTATCTACCCATGTCTAAGCCTATATTACAACCCTGAAAAGTCCTGAAGATCTCTTATATGCATATCCATGATTAGTGGAGAATAGCAAGTAAACATGCCATAGGATTTTGAAATTGACATGCCTAATTCAGTATTCTTATTTCCATTAAGCATGATTAAAATGAGTTTGCGAAATATCTAGTCTAATGTGTTTAGAATGCTAAATATTCATGCTATATGTTCCTGCATATTATTCTGCTAACCTTCATGTTTTTCTAAGTAACACCAATGCAGCAAAGTGGTCAATGTCGTTGAGTCTCTCTATTTTCTTTTTCCTTGTGTCTTTATTTCTTTCTTTTGATCTTTGCTCGAGGGCGAGCAAAGGTTAAGTTTGGGGGTATTTGATCGGTGTATTTTATATACACCTTTTGAGTCATTTTTAGTAAGTCTTTGGTCCATTTTTGTACAAATACTTGTCGACTTAGGATAGATTTTCTTTCTTTTGAGTCATATTGGTTTAAAGTGGCTCATTGGCGGAAAAGGAGCAAAAAGAGGGCAGAAAAGGAGGTTCCAGAGCTCGAAAAGCGAGAAAGTGGCGAAGCAGACACAAAACAGGCCAGCGCCGCGGCGCCTCCAGCCAGCAGGGCCAGGAGCCACGACGCCTAATCTTTAGAGGGTTGCAGGAGTTCCGGCGCCGCGGCGCCATTTGCAGGGTTGTGGCGCCGAAGTGGGAAAATCAGAAATTTGAATTGTCAATGGGCCAGGCCTGAAGGAAAACCTGCATCACGTTTTGGAGACTATAAAAAGAGAACCCTATGTCAGATTTAAGGGTTCCTCTTCTTGCCAAATCACAAGACTTTTGGAGATCAAGATTGGAGACTTTATCTTAGTAATTTCTTGTTCTTGTTTTATTTTCTTTACAGTTTATGTTGGATATTCATTTAGTTCTTGTCATGTCTATGGCTAGGAACTAAATCTACATAGGGCTTTCCATGTCAATTCACTTGAACCTTATCTTTATGAATTAATACATGTTTTTGGTTCTTCTTCTTATTGTTGAGATTTATTCAATATATGTTTTGATTGCTTGGTAATTACTTGATCATTAATTATCATAATTCTTATGATTTCTAACCGAAATCCGAAAGGGGAGGTTGTGAATATGTTGTAGTTGGATAAACATAGGTTAAATCGTGGACGAAAGTACCCCGATACTTGTGTAGCATTAATAAGGTTTTTGGTCTTAATCCTCCTCTAGAGTCAATCTTATCACCGAAAGGTAGAAAGGTGCTGTACTGGGGTTGAGTGTTTATATAACCTTAACAGGAGTATAAAACGGCTTAGTAATCCTGCTATCTCAAAATAGAAGAAGAACCATAATTAATTGCATTAATAAGTAAGTTAAGCGGATAGTTGAGGAGATTTGGAAGCCCTATTCCCACATTACTGAAGTAAAACAACGTAGTTTAATTAGTTTTCATAATTAAAGTCATAAACAACAAATCAATCATCGGTCACCAAATAGATAACAAAGAATAGAATTTGGTACTTGAACACTAATCCCTGAGGACGATAACTCGGTCTTCTAAGAATATATTACTTGACACGACACGTGCACTTGCGTTAGTGTATGCATAAATCGCGCATCAATGTTCCAATGCTACTGTCGAAGGAAGTAGTCTTTGAGAGTAATTCAAAGGTGTAGTTGTAGTTGTTGAATGTTGTCCGATTGTCGACATTGTTTGTTCGTTGACCAGTGATGTTCCAATTTGTCTTCCAATATCAGTGTTTGTAATTCCTAATTTTGGAACTGGAATTTGAGAGTGTTGGTGTCACGACCGGGCATGCCCGCGATCGTGCCCTACAGGCACCTGTTCGTATACGTCGAGAGAATAGCGTGAACATACATGAAACTTTTAAAATAAAATAACGAGAAAATAAACCACAGGCTAGCCGATAAGGCTACCTTCCTGGACACATATACATATACATAACAACAGCAGTTACATCCCTTTCTTTTTACAAACCGACCCACAACATGTGACTACAGACCTCTAGGAATTACAACTGCGGCGGGACAGGGCCCCGCCATACCCCTGAATGTACATAAGTCTACCACATCGTGAAACCGTACCAAAGATAAGCCTCGGAGTGAAAGAGCTTCTTTCCAAAAGCGAGCAGAGATCCTAAAAGCAAGGATCACCAACATGTGTACCTAACACCTGCGGGCATTTAACGCGGCCAGAAGAAGTCGATCTAACAGTGCGAATATGGAGCGAAATAAAATGCAATAACCAAATCATATCTGTATAAAAGAATGTCCTTTTAACTCCTGAAACCAATCATATATTAACCGTTCCTTTCCTTCTTTCGATAAGATTTAACAACATATTCTTACATACTTAAGAGTTTAATCCAGTCTTTTTCACATAACTTACATATCTTACATAACATAATCCGGCCCATTTGCGGGACACGGTGTACTGATGAATCATGTGACATAATCCGGCCCGCCTGTGGGGCTCGGTGTACTGTGGAATCATATAACATAATCCGGCCCGCCTGTGGGGCTCGGTGTCCTGTGGAATCATATAACATCATCCGGCCCGCCTGTGGGGCTCGGTTTACTGTGGAATCATATAACATAATCCGGCCCGCCTGTGGGGCTCGGTGTACTGTGGAATCATATAACATAATCCGGCCCGCCTGTGGGGCTCGGTGTACTGTGGAATCATGTAGCATAATCCGGCCCGCCTGTGGAGCTCGGTGTAAGATGACCTAACCAGGCCTATGTGTAGGCTCGGGGTAAGATGGCTTAATCGGGCCTATGTGTAGGCTCGGTGTTTCTCATAACGTGTCCGGCCTATTTGTAGGCTCGGTGTATTTCATAACGTGTCCGGCCTATTCGTAGGCTCGGTGTATTTCATAACGTAATCCGGCCTATTTGTAGGCTCGGTGTATTCATAACGTGTCCGGCCTATTCGTAGGCTCGGTGTGATTTTCCTTACATAACATTTTCAAACCATCTTTTCACTTCTTCTTAAGTCGTCATAACAACTTCCCATAAAGCTATTATAACAACCTTTCATTTTAGAGAACTTAAGACACTTTTATTCTTACAACATTAGGAAAACTAGATCCAAAAATACTACGTACATAAATACTTAAAAGAATCATAGAACTCCTTTCTTTTTAAAGCTCAAGTCACATACTCTTTTGGAAGCCATCTTATCTTTTGAAATAAATTAAGCCATACTTTGTAAAATTAAGTCATTTCCACTTATAAAATCAAGGCTTATAGCCTTAACACCTCGTAGCATACACTCTTTCAAATCATGTCGCTTATACTTTAGAAATCAAGTCTCATAGCTTGAAAAATAAAGTTTCATAATCCTTTAAAGAAAATCAAAGTTCATAGTCTTAAAACTTCATAACATACATTCTTTAAAGTCCGCACTTATACTTGTAAAATCATGTCATCTACACTTTTAAAACCAATCCCCTTTTCACATATAAATTCAAGTCATTTTCAAACATAAAAAAATCAACTTACATACTTACTTTAAATAAATCAAGATACATAGCCCTTAAATCAAATCTCATAGTTTCCTAACCATCCTTACCAACGTCTCCCATAAGACCTAGTAAGGACTTAGGACAATTTAAACATACTCTTAACTTAGATTCAACAATGTAAATACTTCTTAACTTCTAAGAGTAGAAGGAATCTTGAAATACTATCACATGGATATTTCATACGTAGGATCATGCCAAAGAAAGTAGAGGTTCACATACCTCGCGACGATTGTCGACAAGTAGCAAAATGCTCCAAAGTACTTCAACCTTGAGCTATTCCATTCTTCAAGTAGGATACGCTAGACTTAGTACTTCAACCTATCATGGTCACAATACGTCCATTAACCTCTTACTTTAAACGTAGAATATCCTAAGTGCCAAGTCACTAAATTCTACGGAAAATCGGAAGACCTCCTTTGTTTTTACTAACTTTGCCACCTTTTTCAAGGCGAATACAATAACCAAACAACCCCAATTGGCTCACACAATCTATAAGGTAGTACAATACAAATAAATAACCATACTGACCCAATTGGCTCACCACAATATCGGTAGTCCAATACAAATGACTAACAAACTACTAGTCCAATTTTACCATAATGAATACAACAATACCAATTCTTATCCAATTTCCATTTCAATCCAAATTGGTAGCCTCACATGATATCAAGTCGCATTTGATTAAAACAACCATAATCTATAAGTCAATTACATGCGACGATTCTAACAACGATTAAATTGTAATCCAACTTAATCATGGCTTACATGTCATTTCGGATTTAGGCTACTACAATCCATAATACTTATAAAACTTCAACACATATACTTCATGCTAGTAAAATGTAAGGCTAACAACAAATACATAATCTTGTAACACTTAAAGATAACAAGATTATACCTCCATGAATCTCAATCTAACTTCCAAATCCAAGTCGCTCCTTAGTAGTTTAGAACCTCTTCAAGACACTTCAATCCGCTTGTTGAGACCCTTAGAACAACACCAACAACTTTCCTTCAACTTCCAATCCAAAACCTAGAAAGACCATTAGGTTTTTACTTTGCGACTAACCCGAAAACTATCTTTTTCTGGAATTTTTCTATTGAGATACAGTTACATAACACTCATGAACCTTGGGTTAAAGTTTGGAGCTTAAAGAACAATCAACGAAAATTTTCCTCCTTGAGCTCACTAAAGCCGAGAGCTTCCCCCCCTTCTCTAAGTGTTGTAATATTTTTCTAAGTGTTTTGACAAAGTCTTGCTACTACTACTAGTATTATAAAGGGACATGGAGGGTCAAGATTCATACAAATGTGAGGCTTGGATGAGGTCTTAACAAATATCAAGACTAAAGTGGACCCATTGACTTGGTCAATATTGTCAAGCTCACTACATGGCAAGACTTGTTCATCCAAGACTTATGGTAAATGACCATTAGGGACATGCCCAATTCTACCAAGGCATACTAAGGGGGGGGGTGACACGTGTCACCCTCCCATTCGTCATAATAATTCATTTTTCCGACAATTCCCAAAATTTCCGATAAATTTTTTACAAGTCTCAATTCTTAACACTTGTGAGTTCTTACGTACGTTCTTAAAACACGTCCTGTACACACGGGGTGTAACAGTTGGGGTTTGATTAGGGGTGGAAAAGACGAATTATACGAATGGAAAACCTCACCGGGAGGGACGCCCAGTCGACTGAGACTCCATATCTGTCGACAAGGTTGAAGGTCCAACAATGTCGATTTTATATCGAAGCTGACTAAATGAACGGGGGTCGGTGCAAAATGTAGCTAAGACGAAGATAAACACAGTGACACCACCTACGAAGCTCGACGTTATCGGAGGTGGCCGGAAAATCGAAAGTTGCGCCTAACCGAAATATGAGTTGGTCGTCTGGTCGTTGGGGGTTGAATCGAAGGATTGT
Source organism: Przewalskia tangutica (assembly GCA_029844215.1). Lineage (NCBI taxonomy): Eukaryota > Viridiplantae > Streptophyta > Magnoliopsida > Solanales > Solanaceae > Przewalskia > Przewalskia tangutica. The sequence continues at coordinate 131,791,886 of CM056718.1, read as the reverse complement.
GTTGGTATGGTACTGACTGTTGTGAGACGACGGTCACAGTGGTGTAACCCACCACCGTCGATTGTCTCTCAATCCGCCGGAATTTGCAAAACTCTGATCAACAGTGAATGGGTTTTTGCGATCAGAAATTGACGGAGTTGTAGGGTGAATCGACCGGTGTGGTTGGTATGGAAATGGCGGGCTTGACGAGATGAATCTTTTGGTATATGTCTCGTCCCCGTTGGATTCCTGTGGTGGCCGAAAAATATAATTTTCTGGCATTTTTACTGTTCACGCAAAATCGCGAAAATTGGGAGAATTTTAGGTTTTGGATTTTTTGGGGGAATGAGAGTTAGATATGAAGAAATATGTTTAAAATTAGAATCGGGTTTAGAAATAAAATGGGTCGGGTCAGGTATATATTATTTATAAAAAAAAAAATCGTATTTTAAAAACTGTCACAAACACATGTGACGGTTGAAATAAACGTCACACCACTGTCACAAGCTGTGACGGTTAATAAAACCATCACATATCTGTTACAACGGCCCATTGACCAGAACGTCAATGTTAAAACTGTCATAAGCATTGGATTTTCTCCCAAAGTTTGAGCATAAGGTCTTAACACCCAAATTTTAGAGAGTTAAGCAATTAAGTCTCTATTTGAGCGTTTTTGAAACCCTGCAATATAGGGAGACATCTTCATTCAAAAAATTATACGAACTAGGCACGAGACTACGCACTTTAGCAAACGAAAATTGGGTTTCATAAAAAATAACATGGCGACTAATGATGATTTTATTAGATGATAAATCAAAATATTTATAACCACGATAATTAGACAGATAACCCAAAAACACACAAGGGGTAGAACGGGCCTGGAGTTTGTTAATTGTGATGGACGAAAACAATGGATAACACAAGCACCCAAAAATCCTAAGATGAGAATAAGAAGGAGACTTATTATATAATAATTGAAGAGGGGATGAATATATCAAACCTTTAGTAGGAAGTATATTAAGAAGATACGTAGCCATTTGTAGAGCGTGATGCCAAAAGGAAGGGGGTACGAAAGCATGAACCATTAAAGTTCGGACAATATTATTAATGGTACGAATTTTGCGTTCGCCTTTCCCATTTTGTGAGGACGTATGAGGACAAGAGAAATGAAAATTTATTCCATTAGTATCACAAAAATTCCGAAACAACCTATTATCATATTCTTTGCCATTATCACATTGAATATTTTTTATTTTCCATTCGAACTGGGTACGGATGAATGTTCTAAATTTTTAAAAAGTGAAAAACACCTGAGATTTTTCCGCTGACGGAAAAGTCCATAAATATTAGAATAATCATCCAAAAATATAACATAATATCGATGGCCCAAAGAACTGATAACATGAGATGTCCATAAATCACTATGAATAATATTAAATGACATTAAAGTATGAAAAATAGAGTCTACATGGTAATCTAACAAGTTTTCCTAAAGGACAAGATTGACAAATTGGAGTACTACGTGTACCCTTACAAGAAATAAAAATATTTTTATGTAAGGAAGAAACAATAGACGACCCAGAGTGACCCAAACGTGCATGCCATAAGGAAGGAGCGAGAGCTGCAAAAGTAGATGACACTACTTGACTCGAGAGATCGATTGTGGGCGTGATATGATAAAGATCTCCCCTACTATCACATCTTATGAAAGGAATCTCCGTCTTGAAATCCTTCACAAAAACCCAAAGGATCAAAATCAACAGAAACCCAATTATCAGTGGTGAATTTATGAACATACACCAAATTTTTAATTAAGTTAGGGGCATGAAGGACATTTTTTAAGACAATATGTGGATGGGGGGAGACAAAGTTTTATGACCATAACCACAAATTGGAATTGAGTTATCATTACCAACAATTACGCCATGATTTTTGCTCAAATTGGAATAAGACGAGAGAGTACCTTAGTCCGACGTCATGTGAGAAGTGGCGCCGGTGTCCATGTATCAATTTGTATCTGGCAGATTAAATCCAAGAGTGTGTATTGCGGCTTCAATGTCGGTCGGGTAGGGCCTGAAACATGATAGGCATGTATAGGCCGAGGCCCAATCACACCTGCTGACCTAGAGTTGTTGCGAAACCAGCATTCCACGTCGTATTAGGCGAAAGCAGTGCAGGCAGCCAGCTGGCGGTGGAAATCTTTGGAGAATATGGGTGTTGGGCCGCGACCATGGCGGACCACTGCGAGCCCATGGCTGGGACCAGTTAGATAGTGGCCCACTGTTACCGGACGGGGCCCATTGCCACTGTTTTGGCCACCACCACCACTGTCGAAACCACCGCGTTTTCCCCCGCAGTTTTTTCTATTATTTTTTTTCGAGTATTCTTGTCGCCACTGTGAACACAGTTTTGACTCGAATTATCAATAAAACCTATAGAATTAATGAATGGCGTCATCATGACTACAGGACTAGCACCGGTAGCTATCTTTTTTGCCAAGCCGACTTCTTCGAGCGTAAGCATGGAACGAGCCTGATAAAATTACGGAAGAGGACCGCTCTGACGAAGAAGTGTACCTACACCACTATAGGCCTCAGATAGGCCTGCAACCATTTGTAGTACCAAACGATCATTTGTAACGGGCGCGCCAACGTTGCAGAGTTGGTCCGCCAATTCTTTCAACCCTTTTCAGTAAGATGAAACGTTCGAAAAATCTTCCATGTTGATGTGGGATAATTCATGTTCAAGGGTAGCAACTCTAGAATTCTGATTATCTTGGAATATATCACGTATTCTATCCCCAAGAGCCATAACATTAGCGTCTGTTTCTATAATCGTTTACAATAAGTTGGAAGAGATAGTAGAGTAGATCCACTGAAGAACGGTGGAATCAAGAGTCATCCATAACTTAGGATCATCCTGGGGTTTAGGCATCTCTGTATCCTCATGAGCCGCGGGGATTATGTGATGAAGGACTTGATACGTGTGTGAACTTTGAACAGTTCGGCCCACGTCACATATTTGACGTTTTCTATTTCAAGAATAATATGGATGTGATTCTTGATGTTAGAAACAGTAAGGGCAGAGTGAAATGTGTTATTTGACGTAGACATAACGAAAGAACAATAGCTGATTGAGGAATTTTGGAAGAAATTTTTGGAAGAGATGAGGTAGACTTGGCACAGAAACCGAGACAGAAGCTCAAAAATTGAGGCAACCGAAGGTTGGGAGAGAAGGAGATTTGTGAAACCTAGACTTCTGATACCATAAAAGAAATAATCGCTCTATTATTTTCATTAATGAAAGAGTATACATACAATTTACAATTTCCATAATAGGAAAATCTTATTCTTATTCTACTCCCAAAACCTTATTATACTTGTACAATAATTATACAATTATGGTAAATGTACAATTTTAATTTAAATACAATACAAAGTACCGAAAATAGACTACTAAACCCGTGATATACACGATATGAATATACCGTGTATATCACGGGATTTAAAAGCCCATTATATACAATCTGCCCGTGATATACACAATGTAGATATCGTGTATATCACGAGTATTTATCAATTAAATGCACTTGTGAAGCCATGCAATTCTGGTTCATTACTCCCGATGGCTCTCTTTTATTTCTTTCTTTCTTTAAATTTGTTTTTTTTTGCCAATTTATATAATTTTTTTTAAGGAGACATAAATGAGTTATATTTTGTGGTTGTTTCAGACATACGATTGGATACATATTTTATACATATACACTTGGGATAATATGTGAAGGTTGGGTCTCTGAGCGTTGCCTTTAAGAAATATCTCCAAAACATGTATATTATGTGTATCATAATTGTATAATATGTGTCTAGTTAATGAGTATATGTTGATTATACATTTATTATACATAAATTATACAACAATGATATCATTTTCTATACACATCGTAGATTGATACATATTCTATACACATAGTGATACAATTTTTATATGTTTTTTTATACGTATGATACATTTTATACATGTTCACGCACAGTGATACAATTTTTATATGTTTTCTATAAGTAATATACATTTATATATATATATACAATAGTGTTATATATTCTATACAATAACTATACAATTTCTATACATATGCTGAAATTATTTTAAAAATAGCTACGAAATGAAATTATTTTGAAAAGGCTAAAAATAACTTTTAAAATTCTTGAGTCATTGAGTGTCAATATTGAGTGTCAATATTGAGTGTCAATAGTTTCACCTACTGGACCGATGGATTGGTAGACCGGTCGACTTCGACCGATTCGGTCCGTCTGAACCTGTTTAAAAAAATAAGCGGGTTCGGGCTCGAGCGGGGCGAGATGGTATGGTCCCTTGGGCCGATCCCGCCAGGACTGACCGTCCGGTCGTCCGATCCCGCCCCAGTCCCGCCAATTACCAAAAATAGTTGTTGCAATAACGACCATTTTACATTTTGGCCGTTATTGCAACGGCCATTTTTGGCTTCCCTTACTCCCCCAACCCCCCTACCCCCTTTATATTTAGTTTTAACCCCTAAGTTATTATATTTACACTTTAACCCAATTTTTCAACTATAAATACCTCATTTTCTCTTCTTATTTCTCACAAATTTTCCTACAATCTCTAATCTCTCAAATCTCAATCAATCTATTTCTATACAACATTGTCTACTACATATTCACTCTATTTATTAATTTGAGAATTGAGAGTGAAGTTGGCAACTAGCTTGAGGATTAATCTATCGAGCAAAGTTTCAATTTTTAACCTCTCTCGATTACACATCGACTCTACGTCGGCGTTTGGTACATTCGTTCTCTCATTAAATTATTATTTTGTTTTTATTTCATTTAGCACATTTAATTTCATTATCTTTAACTTTTTAAGTCTTTAACTATTTATTACCATAATTAAAATGAAAAGAACAAAAATTGTTTTGGGCAAGGCCTTGGGTATGAAGGGCAAGGGTACTTCTTCTAGTATTCCTAGACAAGATGATTTTATAGATCATGAACTGTTTCCTGAAATACCATATGATCTTGACACAGATGTTTATCCTCAAAATGAAGAAGATTTTAATTTAGATGACACTCTAGATGATGATACACCTACTAATGTAGATGATGATACACCCACTAGTGAAATGTCTTCTATCCCTCCTAGTATGAGACAAGGTCCGGCAACGACCATTAACATCAGCTGTATGGAAATATTTTCACAGGGACGTACCGAATCAAGTAGCTATATGTAAAACTTGTAAATCTGTTTATTCTTTTAAAACTGGACAAGGTAATGGTGGGACGGGGGGTTTAGCAAGACACCTATTGCAAAAACACAATCTTGCATGCCCAATACCTTATTCAAAAAAATGGTGAGCAAGCGTCCTCTCAATCGGGACAAGGTTCAAATACTGTCCCGGACAAAGTCTGGTCAAATTAACCTATGTGGGGAGTTATAAGCCCTAAATACGATAAACATAAAGATAGGAAGCCTTAGCAAAATTATTTGTTGTGGAGTTTTTGCCTTTTTCATTTCCTGAATAGCATGGTTTTATTCATTATATTAGAGATATGTATTATCCTGCTTATAAAGGTTTTCCTAGATCAGCGGTTAAGAGGCGTGTTTAAATTTGCACACGAATATCAACAATATTTGCGTTATTCATTCAATCATTTAAATTGCAAAGTCGCTCTAACTTACGATATAGTCGTAGTACTAACGACCATGATTATTTAACGGTAACTTTGTCATTGGATAGATTATAAATGGTCTATGCAAAACGTATTTTAGCATATAGATATATAGATAGTAGGCACCTTTGGTGAGTTTATTTCACAAAATATTTATTTAGTCCGTGATTATTACGGAATAAGCGATAAAGTTATGAGTATTACATTAGATAATGCGACTTAACAATTACGCTATTTATGTTTTAAAAGAAGTTTTAACTCCGTCTTTTCCAAAACATTTTCATATCAAATGTGCGTGTCATATTTATAACTTAGTTGTAAAGGATGGTCTTTCACTTTTTCAAGATATTCTTGAAAAAATACAATTTGCTATAAACTTTATTTTTAAAAATAATAGAATTCAACAGAGAAAAGAATATAAAAAAACTTGTCACGATTGTGGACTATCTTACAGAAAAATTCCCGAAGAAGTACCAACTAGGTGAAATTCTTTATATGACCAACTAGTTGTTGCTTATGACTATAGAAAACATATCACTTTATTTTTTAACGCCCATAATCAAAATTCAAATGATATGATTATGGATAATGATTGAGACAAAATTAAAGAACTTATTGTATTTCTAGAGAATTTTCAACGAGCAACAAAAGAATTTTCTACTTTATATTATCCTACTATTTCAACTATGTTGTTTTATATAGCTATAATATTTTTACTTCTTAAAGAATATATGAAAAAACCTGCTTATAAGGCAGCTATTAAAAAAATGTTTATGAAATTAAAGAAATATTTTATTTCTATTCCCCCTATTTATATTATCGGTGTTGTATTAAACCCGACTATTAAAGTAGACGGTTGTAAAAGTCTTATTTAAAATATTTATAACTGTATGGACGTACTACCACCTCCAACTCCCAAAAATTTAAATGTTGAGCCACCTATTGAACAAACTCTAGTAGAAGTGTTGGATAACGTAGAAGATGAATGCAAAAAAGTATATCAACATTACTAGCAAGAAAGTGATAGTAACCAACCGACTTTCGTACCATCTTCTTCTGCTTCAACACATCCTCAAAAAAGACATGTTGTTTTTGCGAACAATATTGAAAGCCTCAGAAATAGAATGTGCGGTGGTAGCACTGCTAACCAAATTAGCAAGTTCGATGTTTTTGTTTTGCAGGGCATTTTACCTTACCAAGCAGTTGTCAATGAAGACGGAAAGAAAGACTTGCTGAAATATTGGATGCAGAATGAGAAGACATTTCCGACACTTTCAATGATGGCCCGAGATATTTTGAACATTCAAGCGTCATCAATCGCTTCTAAAAGCGCTTTTTCGCAGTGATTTCAAATATGAGCAACCAGACACTCATTAGCGAGAGGCGACTTGGAGATGACGGTACTATTCGGAGAGATTGGATCTGGCGGAGGCGAAAAAGGTCTGCGATCAGAGATTAACGAAGAAGAAGAAGAAAACTACAACGACATCTTATCTGAAGGCATGAGTAGCGACGTGGAACAATTTGACCAAGATATACCAATTCCAACCGAAGAACCACACAAAATTATAAAGAAACTAGAAAAAGTATTTTCAAATTGGTAATATATTTCATTGCAATTTTAGTTTTTTTTAATTTTTTCTATGTCTTTTGCAAATTTTTTCAACAACGAGACTTCTACAATGTTGTAATTAGATCTTGTATATTTCAATGAAATAATTAATAATATAAGAGGCACAAAAACAGCTTTGGGATGTTTTTTTTACACTCTTCTTGTCTTTGTTTAATTATTTAGTTTATAAATATATATGAGTATAATACTATAATAGTATAATATGCGTATATGACTATCACTATATGACTATATGTTACTTTGTTAGTAATTTAGTATTTTTAATTTAGTGGAAAATTTAAAAAAAAAAAAAAACTCACCCGTCCGTCAGTGCCCAGGGGCCAGAGTCTTAGGGACGGACACGATATCGTCGCTAGTCTGGGTCACTTTGCCCTTGACCGACCCGCCTCCTTCCGCCCGACCCGTTCCGAGCCCGCCTATCCCGATCACAGTGGGCCCGGCCCGACCCACTGACCAGCCCTAGTTTCACCCGCTAGTTATGTCCTTTTCCCTTTTAATAAATTACCCTAAAAATGCCCATTTAAGAGATGGGCTAGGCCTATATGTGAATGACCTATCAACGTAGCCCACTAACATGTCTTCCTTCAGTTGAAAGCCCCTAACCATCCTAAAATCCTTTTTTTAAGGATCATGCCTTAAGCTATGTGAAATTACATAAAAATATCATTTGTTAATAGTTTGGTTCAAATATACCCTATAGTTATTTAATTGAATAAAATACCCTTTCTCTAAAAAAAAAATCATTATTTTTAAAGATCGAATTTTAATAGAAAAGAAATAAGAGTGAGGTTCTTTAAAAACAATATTTTCATTAGGAAATGAATGTATTTAAAAAGAAAAGAAATATTTTTTTTTTTAGAAAAAGAACATTTTGACCCAATTAAGTAATATAGGAATATTTTTGGACCAAATTATTAACGAAGTGTATTTTTATTTAATTTCACATAATTTAAGGATATTTTTGACTCTTCTCCTTTTTTTTATTGGATAATTATTTCCGGCCAATCCAAAGAAAATTGAAACAAAGAACTCTCAAGAAATGACAATCCCAAACCCCATCTTTCATAAATAGCTTATAATTTAGAGCGTAACTATGAAACATAGCTTTGCGTATTTCTAAAATGTAGCTATAATACACATATAATAGCTATATTGCGTATCAGTTGTATCAACACATACACATTATATATTTGCTATAAAATCCAAAATATAGCTACCTTTTAAAATTATAGAAATATTGCATGTCCCTTAATTTTTCGTTTTATGTAAGCCCAATTTAAAGAAAGTTGAAATAACGCATTCCAACTCTGAAACAATAATGTCAGTGCAAAAGGTACTCCAAAACCTAAAAACTCTGAAAAAATGGCAAATCCCAAACCCACGTCTTCATCCTAAAGCAAAAATTGCAGACACCATTATCAATAGATTGGTAGTCTCACATACACCCACTACAACTGTTCTCTCCAACCTTAATCCCAGTTTAGTTCACCTTATTTTATCTGACCCACATATCAACACACCTAAATGCCTTGATTTCTTCAATTTCCTTGTAATGAATCAATCTTTAATTACTTTCAAGATTGGTGTAGAAACCCATTTGAATCTTGTTTGTAGACTTGTTAAAGAAAGATACTTTGAAGATGCTGAGAATCTTTTGCTTTTAGTCCCAAAGATTGAAACTTTCAGGTACCCTTTTTAATAATTAGAATTGTTTCTTCCTTCTTTGGGCATTTTTCATTTTTGACCCGTTGCTGAAAATTAATTACGGGTGCTAGCAAAAAATATATACACTGTATATTTATAGTTATATACAAAAAATATACATACTGATAATGTATATACTTAATATACAAAAAATATACATTCCTATACACTAATTTTGTATATAATATGTATATTTTATTGCTTTGGTTGCTTTGTTTGAGCCGAGGGTCTATTGAAAACAGCCTCTTTACCTCTCATGGTAGGGGCGTACACTCTACCCTCCCCAGACCCCACTTGTGAGATTACACTGGGTATGTTGTTGTTGTTATATGTATATTATATGTATATTTTGTACTTAATATACATTCACGGGCTGAAGGAGAGCTTTGACGTAATTGGTATAGTTGCTGCTATGTGACGAGGAGGTCACAAGTAAGCTGTGGAAACATTCTCGCAGAAATGCGGGTAAGGCTGCGTATAATAGACCCCTGTGGTCCGGCCTTTCATCGGACCCCGCACATAGCGGGAGCTTAGTGCACCGGGCTGCCTCTTTATATATTTTAGGCTATTATGTTTTAGAGCAGTCCAAGAATGTGATTATTTTTTAAATTTTCAGGTGCCCCTTTGCTGTTGTAGCTTCCTTCTTTGAGAATCACAATGTTCCATCAAAGTTTTCTTCAAAAATATTCAATCTGCTACTTAAAGCTTTATCTGATAATGGAAAATTCCAAGAGGTTTTGGAGATTTTCATGTATATGAGACTAAATGCAATTGAGATTAATGAGAGAACTTGTACTGTTCATTTGATTAAGCTTTTGAAGTGCGATCAGATCGCGTTAGCGCTTGTTTTCTTTTATCAAATGGTTGAATCAGGTATTCAGGTTTCAGTATTTTCTTTGACAGTTTTGGTAGATGGTTTGTGTAAAAATGGGGAGATAAAGAAAGCTAGAGAATTGGTGGAGGAAATGTTGTCTAAAGGGGTAAAGCCTAACATTATTACATGTAATACCTTAGTGGATTCTTGTGCTAAGAGATGGAATTTCGAAGAAATGGAGAAAGTTTTGGCGTTGATGAAAAGGGAAAATGTCGATTTAAATGCCGAGACTTACAATTTTTTGGTGGATGGTTTCTTGAGTAGTGGGAAGATTGATGATGCAGAGAGATTGATTTTGGAAATGTATGTCAAGGGGTTTAAGGTGGATATCCATTTGTATAATTTGATGATTAAGGGATATTGCAGGCTTGGAAATACGGAAAGGGCACTTTCATTGTTCAGGCAGATGATCGAGAAAGACATCTGCCCGAATGTTGATACATATTCAGTTTTGGTAAAAGGTCTTTGTGATGTTGGACAGGTAAGTTCGGTGAAAGAGCTCGTAGATAAAATGGTGGGCCAGGGAGTCGAGTTGGATGAAACTATGTTTGACATCTTAATTGACTGTTACTTCAAGGCGGGAATGATAGAGGAAGCTGTTAGCGTAGTTGCATTGATGGAGAAGAGAGGATTTATAGCAGATATGTCTGTATATGAGCTGATAATTGATGGATTACTCAAGTTAGAACGGACTGAAGAGGCAATATCTTGGTTAACGCCTTTAATTAAAAGAGGTGTGTCTAGACAGAGATTAGCTATTATTCTGCTGGTTGATCATTTAAGAAATTCAGCTTCTGAAAAGTTGGTTCGCAAACACAAAGAAAAAGAAAACAGCTTTGATACGTCCTTTTACTCCGATACAATTAGTTTATGGCTTGGGAAACAGAATGAGGATGCTCATTCTGCAGAAATGATGAACATTTCAGAAGTAGAAAACGAGTATATAAAGGTAAATGCTGGTTAAATTATTTTCAGAAAAGAAAACAGACTGGAAATGATTAGCGCCTTTGGGTGTGTTTTCCTTCAACAACCATATAACAGTTAAGCTTTCATGTCTTATACGCAAGCTTGAATTAATTTGGATTCTCCTTAAATGGAGATTTGGTATGAAATACAAGTGTTATTTGGAAGAAGAAGACACAATATTCTTGTCATGTATTCCAAATAAGAAGGGCTACAATACGGGATATGCCAAGCTCACAAAATGTATCAAAAATCTAGTTGTGTATGTTCCGATTTGTTTAGTGTATCTAACAAACTGCCGGTGTATTGTAAAAGCCATGATATAGAAACTGTGAAGGTATATGATGGATTTTTTGGTTATCTATACCCAGTGTAATGGGGTTTGTCTTCGGTTATCTATGTAACGGTTTATTTGGAGACAACGAAAAGGAAAGAAAATGGAGAGAAGGAAAGTGGAGAATAAAAAGCTTTACTTCGTTTGTTCAGAGAAGAGAGGAAACCGCATGCTTGGTGTCTATACTCTTTTCAATAACATTATAAGACTTTATTGAGTATAAATCACTGTCGTTGGGTATACATTTTATTACCCTGATTTGGTGCTAAATCACTCCATTTTTTCCTCTTCTCGTCTTCCTTAATTTACACTAAACTTTCCTCCATCTTTTTTGGTACATAGGAAAGAAAAAGCATGCTAAATAAATAACTTGAAATCGTTTATAGGTAGCACTACTTAAGTCCGCTAGGAGAAGAAGCTCCATGTCCTTGAGTGCATTACAGAGTATCAATGCCTCTTCATGGTTGTGTCTTATTTGCTAGAAAATCGACACACTAGTTTGCTCTCCTCCAAACATGTCGAATCGTGGCCTTGTTGACCGCCAGCAAGTATCGGATGATGTGGTACGGTACGTCCTCCCCCTATGCAAGGAAGTATAGTCGGTCTCAAACTTCAGACAAAAAAGAGTGTAATATTCTGATTATATGGCCCCTTAATACTCCTAAACTCTGATCTGTTTATCTAATGGTAAAAGCATAGTGATGTGTGAGGGCGCATAATAGGTTTACACCCTTCCGAATCCTGTGGCAGACAAAAACTGAGTGTTCGAGCTTCATAGCAAGCTAAAGCCTGACAAAAACTGGGCGTTCAAGCTTCATAGCAAACAAGAGTGATATTTAAGTTGTAAAGAATAACAGCAACAAACCCATTACTCATTTGAGGAGTACGCCATTGCTATTGGTCCTCGGGATTTCTCGATTTTAAAAGAAAACAATAGAAAGACTTAACTGAAACAGACGTGACACCTAGATGGACGACGCCAGTTCATGAAAACTGTAAACATTTGTAAAAGCACCATACATTCCATGAGTTGGAACATTTTTTAGTCCTAACGTTGCCAAAAGTTGACACTTTCTTTTCTCCAAATAAAGAAGAGTAGCAATCTAGAGGTGACTCGGACAGCGTTTCACTTTTACTTCTAAAGTGATCAGTGTTCTGTTTATACTTTTGTTCTTCAATTTCATCCAAATCGAATTTGTTGTATGTGTCTTTCCCAGAATCATCAGTCAAATAACTGTTTTCTTGAATGCCAAGCATCGCAAGATCATCATACTCCTCGTCCCATTGAGTGTAGTCATCAGCCTTCCACCGGTAATAAAAGTAGCGAAAATTTTATCAAAAAAAGCAGACAATTAAGTTCTCTTTACAAGAACTAGCTAACAAAATAAATGAATAGTATAAGTGGATAATTCAACAATGATGATTCAGATGGAAGACAGAAAGGCTTAGAAGATCGTTGTGCATTCAGTTCACGAGCTAAAATTTATGAACTTGGTAATCCACTAAGCCAATTTATGGTACCAATGAAATATAGCAGATTTTAACGAAACCATCAACACTATATAGATCTCATTAATACGTACCTCCCCATCAATGTGTCTGGAGTCGTCATCACTTAGATCCTCATCACTGTCCATCTCATGTTCATAAACCTCTTCATCATCATCACTACCATGCACAGATTGTTCCTCTTTTAGCTGTACTGTAATTAAAGCAGGAAAACATGAATGTAAGATATAATTCTTCAAACTAGAAGCATAAACGCGTCTCGGCCAGACAGGTTCACTATATTCATGATTGAACTTGTTGAAAAACCAAACTAGTTAGTTCATTCCAAGTACATGAATTTACCTAGTTTATGTATTAGAAATTAATGCTAAGATGCATGTATTCTTTTCTTGTGTCAAGGGTTTACCGGAAACAACCTCTCTACCTTCTACGGTAGGGATAAGGTCGGCGTACACTCTACCCTCCCAAGTCCAACTTTGTGGGATTTCACTGGATATGTTGTTGTTGTTGTTTATGCATGTATGCTTTTATTCATGAACAAGTAAATAGGAATTATAATTAAATTATGATACATGTATTAGAGTAGGTACATATTTATTAGAATTTTCTATAAATACCTAAGCACTACAACATTTTATGGAAGTCAAGTTAGTAGAAGTATATTTTCCTCCACTTGTCTTCGAAAGAGAAATAATTGATTGAGAAAGAAAGTAGAATGAAGTAAAGAAGGATCACTTCATCGAAAAAGAATTTGAGTGATTGAGAGTGCTTCCCCTTTCTATTTTTCCAACAGATCTAACCGGGAAAAATGCTAAGACTACTCGCAGCAAAGTTTTAGCTTATAACTAGTTCATGGGAATGCCTTTGTAATTTTGTGACATACATCCTTTGCATGTCCATCAGAAAACCTCGGAGAGGTGCAGAAAGATGAAAAGCATCTACTTCCATTGTCTGTCAGCTCTCCACTTGTTTCATCAAAACTACTGGCATGACTTGTACCACCACCTGCTGAGCCAAGCACTGATCCCGAATCGGCCAAATTGCAGATTAATAGGTTCAGCTTTACCAATATGCAGGGGTCCATACATAGGTGTCCCCGTTCCATCAGCAAAGGAACCTGACGTGTAAAATGGCCAAGCTTTTGCTACCGATCCATCATCATTCAGAAGAGCCATCAACTGCCTAGAAGAACCTTGCCTCTGGATCAGTTGAATCATCCCCTTAGAGCGCATGCAATTTGCAGCACACTGATTCCTGTATTCCTCATCGATGATGCAAGCCGTGTTGGTAATTGGATTGTAAAATTGTTCCCCTGCCTCCCGCCTTCGTAAGCAGCTGACAACTGTCGCATGAATAGCAGCCACACTTCTATCAACATTGGTGTTATTAATCTTTGGCACCAAATGTTTGTCAGCTCAGTTACAGAGGTATTCTTGTATTGTTCGGATGTTGCATACATATTTAACATACTTATTTTTTGCAGGATCCAGAGTCATGTACTTAGCACGTACTGCAAAACGTTCTAAATGTTTCTCTTCATTCGCAATGTATACCACATAACAGGTATGATCGAAGGGTGGTGCTTCATTAGTCCCTTCTGCGGGTAAAAGCAATTGAAATCCACTTAATCACTAGAGAAAGGGAAAACCCATTACAGATAAAAAGACAAATACTACAACAACAATACCAACATATCTAGTGTGGTCCCACAAGTGGGGTCTGGGGAGGGTGGGGTGTACTCAGACCTTACCCCTACCTTTGCGGGGTAGAGAGGTTGTTTCGGTTAGACCCTCGACTCAAAAAGTTTTTTCATACATGTTTGAGAAAAAGAGTCCTAGGAATGGCAAACGAGGCGGGGCGGTTGCGGAGCAAACCCACACGAACCCGCAAACACTTCAACCCGCCCCACCCTACAAATATTTTTTCTTTTTTATTTTTGTTAATTTTGCTAAAATACACCTTTTTTTCAGTTGCTTAAAAAACACAAGTTTAATTAAGGTCTGTTGAATTAAATTTGGTACACAGTGAAATATTAGAGAAGACTGCATTAAATTTCTATAGTTTCTTAGAGTTGTTTTAGAATCTGGGGAAAAGGGGCATATTTGCCCTCAAACTTAAGGAAAAGGGACATATTTGTCCTCCGTCAAAGTTTGATGACAAATATACCATTTCCGTTATTAAATTAGTAGAATTTGTCCAAAATTAACAGAAATGTCACGTGGACGCCACGTGGGAGACACATCAGCAGGTGGGACCCACATAACCTCCTCAACTGCTTCTTCTCGGCTGAAGCTTCAACAATCAACAATGGTGAAATTCGATTTAAGAGGAATTGAGACACGGGGTTGGTTGCAAAGTAGCTAAGACCAAGGCGAACTTAGGTTGGAGGGTCGGCTATCTGGTTGATTGATGGACATACTGACACGATGGGTGGCCCACGGGTATGCTTCCACTATATCAATCCTTTTGGACATACTGACACGATGGGCGGCCCACGGGTATGCTTCCATTAGGAGTGTTATCTTGTTATTTGCTTTGGACATACTGACACGATGGGTGGCCCACGAGTATGCTTCCATTATGATTGTTATCTTGTTATTTCCTTTTGGACATCGCACGATGGGTGGCGGGTATCTTCCATTAAGTGTGATCTTGTTATTTGCTTTGGACATCACGACACGATGGGTGGCCACAAGTATCTTCCATTATGATTGTTATTTCCTTTTGGACATCGACACGATGGGTGGCCCGGGTACGCTTCCATTAAGTGTGATCTTGTTATTTGTTTTGGACATCTTGACACGATGAGTGGCCCACGAGTATCTTCCATTATGATTGTTATCTTGTTATTTCCTTTTGGACATCTTGACACGATGGGTGGCCGGGTATCTTAATTAAGTGTTATCTTGTTATTTGCTTTGGACATACGACACGATGGGTGGCCGAGTATCTTCCATTATGATTGTTATCTTGTTATTTCCTTTGGACATACCGACGATGGGTGGCGGGTATGATTCCATTAGGATGGTTCCACGGCCGTGCTTATACCGGAGTAAGATCTTGCGGGCGTGCGGCCGTTGTGCGAGTTAAGTTCGGGTTATATTTGAGTGATGACTTCTGGCGTGAGTCACGACTTGACTGATTGCTAATATATATTGTGAAGCGTAGTTTGGTTATCATACATGTCTCTGTTTTATATAGACTATTATGATTTCATTTCTGATATTTTGATTTCACATACTTAGTACATTGTATTGACCTCGCCCGGAAGTGCGTTAAATCTGCGCGGTAAGTACGCGATTGTTGATCCTCGCTCATAGGATCACAATTCAGCGTTTTAAGCTCCGTTTCTCGGAGGCTTATCTTTGGTATAGTCACTGTCGTTGTAGGTACTTACATTCGGGGGTATGGCGAGCCACTGTCCGTCGTTGTTGTTATAAAACTCTTAGATATGCAGTAATCTTGTTGTGGCGAGTTTGTAAAAGGGATGTAGCTATTCGGTATATATATATATATGCGAAATATGTCGTTTTGGTTGCTTTGTTTCTTATTTTAACTTGTGTCATGTTTAAGTTTTTATTTCCGCGATTTTCTCGATGTTGTATCACTAGGGTGCGGGGTAAGGCACGATCCACGCCGAGTCGGGTCGTGACACTATCTGAGTAGGATCGAGTGGAGCACCATCCATGGCACTGAGCTTAGATTTAGAATCAACTAGAGTAGGCACCTCTTTGCAGTTCGCCATCTTAGCCCTGTACACAATCTCCTCTGCATACTTACGCTGACACAAGAACATATGATTGGCAGACCTGGTCACTGATATCCCCAAAAAGTAACCCAGCTTCCCTAAATTCGTCATTGCAAATTCGGACTTAAGCAAGGCAATAATCTCATTTTTCAATCCGTCGGAGGAGGCAGTAAGAACAATATCATTCACGTAAAGTAATAAGTAAGTAGTGCTGCTACCTCGATGAAAAATGAAGAGTGATGTATCACTCTTGCTGCATACAAACCCAATTTGCAAGATATACCTGACAAAGCGATCATACCACGCACGGGGGCCCTGTTTCAGGCCATATAGTGACTTACGGAGACGACACACATGTGAAGCTGGCTGGATGAGTGAACCACGCCGGTGACGTGTAGATTGTCTCTCTCAGATCCCCGTGTAATAATGCATTCTTCACATCAAGCTGATGGATCGACCAGTGTTTGCTCATGGCAATGCTCAAAACTGTGCGGATGGTAGCCGGTTTGACAACCGGGCTGAAGGTCTCACCACAATCAATACCCTCGTACTGATTTGTGCCATTAGCCACAAGTCGTGCCTTATACCTCTCAAGATCTCCATTGTCTCTGAATTTGTGACGAAATAGCCACAGACAACGAATCACATTCACCTCCTCAGGTCTAGGTACTAGATCACATGTGTGTTGTTTAGTTAAAGCATTGAATTCCTCAGTCATAACCGCATTTCAATTAGAGTCTTGTTTGGCCAATATAGGGTTCTTGAGAATTGGTGAAATGGTTTGGGCAGACAAGTTAAATTGGACTTTGGGTTTGAAAATTTCATACTTTGCACGAGTTTTCATTTGGTGAGTAGGGATAGTGGGAGGTTCCAATGCAGAGGGATTTGTTGGATACGGAGAAGGAGGGACAGACGCCGGAGTAGGCACCGCGGTGCTGGAGGGAACCGTCGGCGGCGTCGTGGCGCCGTGATCAAGTGTCCTTGTTGGAGGGTATGAGACCTCTCGATGTTTTGGCGCGTGGCCTCGCCATGAGCAGCGGCTCTGACGGTGAATCGAGGACTGTTCGCGGGAGTTTTAGTCTTGTGTGTGTGAAGAACTGCTATGCTCTAATTGACTTAGGATGATGAGAGAGATGACAGACTCGTCAAGAAAAGAGTAATGAGGTTTTTGGAACTTTTTAAGATTCGAAAATGGGAACGTGGTCTCGTCGAATGTGACGTGACGAGAGATGTGGATCTGACGAGTGGACAAGTCATAGCATAGATAACCCCTATGGTTCGGCGGAAAGCATAGGTAGACACAAGGAGTGGACCGGGGGGCTAGTTTGTGAGGAGTAGTAGAGGAAAGGTTAGGATAACATAGACAACCGAATATTCAGAGATGATCATAAGAGGGGACTCTATGATAGAGAATTTCGGTAGGGGTCATATTGTGAAGGGTGCTAGTTGGGAGAATATTTAGAACGTATTCTGACATTTTAGCAGCATAGACCCAGAAAGATAGAGGTAGGAATGCATGGATCAAAAGAGTGTGAATCATAATGTTAATGGTGCAAATGATTCGAGGAGGTTGGGGCAAGAGAAGCGAAAGACCATGCCATTATTGGTACAAAATCGGTGAAAATAGAGTAATTGAATTCACGACCATTATCACACTGAAAAGATTTTATGCCTTTTTCAAACTGTGTTTGAATGCATTTACGAAACTCAAGAAATTTGGCAAACACTTCCGATTTAAATTTGAGAGGATACAACCAAACAAAGTGAGAAAAATTATCTAGTAAGATAAGATAGTATTTATGACCGAGAGAACTAGCAACAGGTGATGTCCACAAATCGGCATGTATAATATCAAAATGTGCAAAAGTAACACTAGTAGATGATTTAAATGGAAGACGAGTATGTTTGCCTAAAGAACAAGAAACACAGTTTTGGGCAAGCTTCTCATTACAAGTAATGAAATTATTGCCTCTAAGAAAACTAAAAATTGGAGCTCCTGGATGACCAAGCCTATTATGCCATGTTGAAGAAGAAATGACCGCTAGAGAGTCGGGAGAGCTAGATCTGACAGCGGAGGTAGGAGTGAATGGATAGAGATCCCCCGTGCTATTGCATCTCGTAAGAGGTGTACCCGTATGAATATCCTTCACAGTAAAACCATAAGGGTCAAAATCAACAGAGACAGAGTTATTACGAGTAAATTTGCGGATGGAGATTCGATTCTTAATCATATGTGGGTAGGGCTGTTAGTGGTTCGGATATACTCGAGAACCGGATCAAAATCTGGGCCGTGGCTTGGGAAAGCGGACCAAAGCATATGGTCGGATCTGAGTATCAAAAATACCGGATCGATAAAGAACCGGACCGGTAACCCGGTAAAATAGCCGGTAACCATTCCCCCACCCCATCCCCTCCAGCCAGCCCCGGCCGTGAAGCCCCGTGATCCGCCGTATCACTCTAATTAGTTGTAAATTGATAAAACTTTATATGGTCATAACTTTGCGCTCGGACGTCCGTTTTACCTAATTTTTTTTTGATTTCGCGTATTTTTTCGAGACGAATAATTCCAAACTGACCAAAGTCTGTTTGCTTCAGCCGACTTCTCCAAAAACATCCATCTTGCCCCTCAATTTCACTTTTCCCCCAAATCGTTATTTTTCCCTTTTCAAATCTAAATATCTCGCGATGTACAATTGATTTCAACGTAAAAATTGCGTGGCACCACGTCCGAAAATATCAATTTCAGTATTGAAAATTCAATTTAAAAAAAAATGGCCCAACCCGGAAATTTCTTACCGGTCCGGACCGATAATGTTTCTGTCCGGGACCGGATCTCGTCCCAGGACCGAAACCTTATGTTATACCCCGTATTTCCAGAGTATGTACGTATGGACGTACGTACGAAATTTGAGCCTTAAGTTAGGCATTGGATTCGAAATTGGGCAGTGCGAGTAAGTCGTTTTTCAGGCGAAGCGTTTCCACGACTTCGTTGGGAAAATTCGGCTATGACATTTTTAATTTTTGCGGATTTTTCCGAGTGACGAAACATTTTGGACCAACGGGAGGGTGACGTGTGTCACCCTGCATTGAAGCAGTGGGGTGCTTGGGCGATTTGGGCGTCAAGAGGCCTTGGTTGCCTTGGCCGATTGGCTCCTCTTTTGGCCTAGTTTTGTGCCATGTTTTGTGGAGTGTTTTGTGGAGTAGGGGTTAGGGTGCACTTGGCTTGATCTTGGCCTTACACTTGCCTTGCACTTGGCTAGATCTTGGCCGTTGGTTGGCCTTTGGTTTCTATAAATACCCTCTCTTTGAAGACTTCTTCATCAAAACCTTCCAAGTCTTGAGTCCCTCTCCCTCCTCTTTTCGTCCAAGAGCCCCCTTCTCCCCTTGTGAAGGCCTTGGGCGAAACCTTCCCTTTGTGAGCCTAAAGCGAGAACACCCCCTCTTTTAGAGTGTTGTTCTCGTGTGATACCACTTTTGTGGTGTTGAAATACTCCTCCAGTATTGTTATAATGCCCAAAATACCTTAGCCTTGTACCTTGTAGTATTCCAAAGATACCTCTACGTAGAGCGGAAATACTACCTTTTGTCCTTTTAGTCTCAGCAAAACCTTAGGAATCTTCGTTGTTTGATTGAAGTATTTAAGTAGAAGTTGGTTAGAACTTCTAAGGGTTGTTTGAGCGGGATGAAACACCGGAGTTGGAGCTAAGCGTTGCTAAGGATCGACATTTAACTTGGATAATTATGGGCTTATCGAGGTAATTATCTTGTCCTCTATTGTAATTGGAAATTACATGTTTGTTTGAATATATAGTTGAAGTATACTATATATGGAACTATACTTAGTATTCGACAATGTCTTTTGACTTAAGCCTGAAGAATAAAGAAAAGAACTGAACTGTATTTACATAGGACTGTATTGCAGTAGACTTGTGTAGAGTTACTGAGTTGGATGGTACACGTCCGGTTAGACGTGTAAACCACACTGGTTGGCTTGGTGGCGGCCTCGATAGAGGAGAGATTTGCATTTGTTGCGGGGAAGTCCAGAATTTTACGTAGAAAGATAGAAACTTGTGTTTTGGGGTTAATGAGCGTTTGTGACCTTTATAGGTGAAAGTACTAAGAGTAGCGTATTCTACTCGAGGAGTGGAAAGGGCTAGCAAGGTTGTAGTACTTGGAGGATTTTGCTTATTGTCGATAAATCGTCGCGAGGTATGTGAACCTCTTCCTATCTCTTCTAGCAGGAGATGTGTGAACTATGTAGTACGGTGACGCATACGTGTGTTAGCGTGTTTGATTGTTCTTAAAACATAAAGTGTTATAACGGCTTTATGGGAAGTTGGTTATAACGTTTATGTAGGTAAGAAAATACTTTGTGGTTTTAAAGGTAATCGATGTGAATTATAAGCGGCTAGTTATAATAAAGAACTTGATGTATTTCAAAAGATTTATAAATCGTTTTGAAGGAGAGTAACACTTGGTTTTAAAGGTTTTAAAAAGAGTTATACTAGCTTTATGGGAGTTAGGTATAATGTCTTAAGAGGTAAAGAAAATGGTTTATTGATGTTAGAAGTTAAGAGACTTGATCTTATAAGATAAGAGACTTAACTTATTTGTTTTAATGTGAATGTTTGTGTGAAACCTCATTCGTGAGTAATGAGTACTTGGTTTTATTTAAAGGGATAATGTTTCTTGATTTGAATCGAGAATGTGTATCGACAGGACCACCGCAGCGTTAATAAAGTAAAATGTATTGAATAATGATGTATCGTATTAAAACCGGTAGAAACCTCCATCTGTAGAAACTAAGATGAGACAAAATGATATTACATTTTCTAGATCATGGTTCTTTGTAATAAGAATGTTGTAAACAAGAATAACCTACTCTCGTGAGACATATATTACTCAATTGTTCTAAAAGGAATCAAGTGATTAAGTTTGGGAACTATGAAACCATTTGAAAATGAGAAGCTTGAGTAATTGAAACTAGGCAAAGCTGGAACTTAGGAAAAGAATGTTGTTACTTGATTTTGAAAAGGAATGTGGGTTGGTCATTCTAATACTACGAATTATCGGGTGACTTTTATAAAAGTAATGGATCTCTTTTAAAAGAACTTAACGTATGTAGTACTTTGGGGTTAAAACCAGGACTTTGGCATAAAATGAAAGTACTTTGAGTTGTGTGAAACTTGCTATGCTTGTTGTTGTGAAACTTGCCTATACTTGTTGTTGTGAAACTTGCCTATGCTTGTTGTTGTGAAACTTGCCTATGCTTGTTGTTGTGAAACTTGCCTATGCTTGTGATGATAGCCTTTGTTGTGCAAGTGTGGTATTTACGTATTCTGGCGTCTCTCGATAGAGGCGGTTGACTTATTGAGAACTTACTTGGGCGTCTTTGGCGGTGATGGAGAATTCCACGGGTATGTTTCCATTTTGATTCTTGTCTTGTTGTTTATGTCACATGGGCGTATCTACCGTCTGATATTAGGGGCATCGCGGCCGTGCGGTAGTTGATTACCGATATATGGTTATTGCGCAACATGGGCGTGTCATCGATCGCGATATTAGGGCATGTGGCGTGCGGCGGGGTTGACCACCCGGTATATTGTTATTGAGGTTACATGGGCATGTCTGCCGTCACGATGATTCCGGCATGTGGCGTGCGGCGCTTGTTATTATTGTTGCATCATGGACATGTCTACCGTCTGATGTCCAGGGGCATGTGGCCATGATGCGAACATGATGGATGTGGTGGGCGTGAGACCCATAGTTAGATGAGTGGTGACTTTGAGGCGTGAGTCACGACTTGGCTAACTTTTATGTTGCGTCTTGTATTTTGGTTATCATACATGTCTCGCTTTATATAGATGTTATGATTTAAGCTATGATATTCTGATTTCACATACTTGGTACTGTTATCTTGACCTCGCCCGAAGTGCGTTCATCTGCGGTAGAAGTGCGTCGGTCGTGGATCCTCGCTCTTAGGATCTCGGTTCAGCGTTTTGGGAAGCTCGTTTCTCGGAGGCTTATCTTTTGGTATGTGTTCCACGAGTTGTAGGTTCTTGTACATTCGGGGTATGGCGGGGCCTGTCCGTCATTGTTATTGAAAATCTTAAGTGCATGAAATCTTGTTGTGGCGGGGTTTGTAAAAGGATTAAAGCTATTCGTTTTGAAAGAGTTGTATTTATTTATGTTATTGGAAGGTAACAGTTGGGTTGGCTTTGTTTTATGTTCATATACCTTGTTTCTTGTTTAAAGTTTTATTTTCCATTTGGTTTTCTCCGATGTTGTGTCACTAGGGTGCGGGATAAGGCACGATGCTTGAGCCCGGGCAGTCGTTACAAAAGTGGTATCGAGCGATTAGTCCTCGGAAAGTGTCTGAACCGTGTCTAGTAGAGTCTTGATTATCGATGTGTTGTGCACCACATCTATGTCGAGGCTATAGGACATTTAGGATTGGTTTCTATTCTTCTCATTATGAGATCGTGCCTTAGAGGCGTGTTATAAGTTGGACCCTCGGCGTGTCTCATTTTTACCGATTATGCCTCGTATGAGCAACCGGGCCCAGTGGGCAAAGCGTGAGGAGGCGCTAGTGAGATCTGAGAGAGTCAGAAGCGCGAGCGATCGATACAGAGCGATCTTGACGGCGAGTTTAGCGACGCGCCCGGCCAGCGAGTTTAGAGCGCGGCCGTGGGCGATGAGACTCTGATACGAGCCTCGGTCGCGATGCGGAAGCGAGGGAGATGGGTCACTGAGATGGCGATTATTGGCGAGTTGTGGCGGATATGAGAGCAGTGGATCGCGGCGATTCAGTTCAGCGGCACTGTAGTGCGCGAAAGCGAATAGTTTGAGGCTACGAGATTTTACGAGTTGTAGCCGCGAGTTACGGGTCGAGGCACGAGGATGATCCGCGAGTTCATCCGTCACTGAAGGATCGTCACGGGTGATCAAGGCTTGAAGACCGAGTCTGTGACGCCCGGTTCGCATCGGTATGTGATACGCGATCGATTGGTTTGATTCATAGGAGCTTTCGGGAGAGCATGCACCTCAGTGATATGGAATGAGTTTTGGGGCTTTCCTCACGCACTTCTTGCCTCGCGGATGAGGAGCACGCGGTAAACGATTTTTGTTACTAAGGCGAGAGGCGACCGTCGGGAGTACAATGTCGAGTTCGATTCTTTGGCTCGATATGTCCTGCGCTAGTTGCGAATATGGAAGATAAGTGCATCGCTACGTCACGGGCTAGATGATTATATGGCGAGTCTTGTGCGGGTGTTTCTCTTGATCGGGCATGGACATTGCGCGCGGCTCGTACGCGGGTGCGAGGCGCGAAGATCGGCAGGTGGACGGCTTTCGAGAAGAAGGCGAAGCGGCGGATATTTTAGCGACTTTCGAGGCGGACCGCCTCGTGGCGAACTAGTTATGTACCTCCGCCATTGCAGTGGTCGCCCGACGCCGGGACCGCAGGATATTCGGAGGCGGTCGGGGCTCCCGGAGTTTGAATGTTCGGGAGTAGGGGTGTTGGCGAATCGATCACCCTACCTCGGTGTGGTCGATGTGGTAGACGCATTTGAAGTGTCGTAGTACGAGGAGCTTGTTATTCTTGCGGCAGCGGGGCCATATGATGGCTGTCCGAGCCGAGGGGTAGCGGTAGGATAGCCTGAACTACTAAGCGATTCAGATTCTTCACCTTCCAGCTAGGCGGGATGTTCATACACCGGGTACGGTAGAGGTCGCGGTGGAAGTTCGATTTTAGCGGTCCTTGAACGCCTAGTTTGGTATATCCTTAACCACAGAGAATCTTGTATGTATTGATGTTAATGATGTGTTAAGTGTTATGTTCGGATAGCCTTGTGCTATAGTGTGATTTAAAAATCTGGTTAGTGTGAGATGGAAGTGGTAGCTTCCATGATGTGTCCGTGTCGAGGCGGGAGTTGGCGCTACGATGGGTGGGTTGGGGCCATGTTGCGGGCCAACCGGCGTCTGTTCGGTAGGGTCAGCTGCAGGTGGTCGCCCGGTGGAAGGGTCACGAGGGTGCTAGGCCCAAGTTTAGATGACCATCGTATGAGTTCGTGGATCGTTCGACGAGAATCGGTTCGTGAAGGCGGGAATGGCCTTAGGAAATCGAGGTTAGTGAGATGACCAAGTTTGGAAGTGGTGATTCCAAGGGTTGGAAAGCGAAGCGTTGTGAAGTGTGATACGGATACTAGAACGAGTTCAGTGTTGAGACAAGTACTACGAGAAAGGAGAAGAGAGCGTGTGTTTGTGGCGGTGTGGCATGATCGTTTCGTAAGTATAGCGATGAAGACTATCACGCTTTGTTTGTTTTGAGACCTAGAAGGAACATTCGGGACGAATGTTTCTAAGGAAGAATGTTATACCCGTATTTCAGTATGCGTATGGGCGTGCGTCTGAAATTTGAGCCTTAAGTTAGGCATTGGATTGAAATTGGGCACAGTGCGAGTAGAGTCGTTTTTAGGCGAAACGTTTCCACGACTTCGTTGGGAAAATTCGGCTATGACATTTTTAATTTTTGCGGATTTTTAGAGTGACGAAACATTTTGGACCAACGGGAGGGTGGCGTGTGTCACCCTCACATTGGAAAGCAAGTGGGGTGCTTGGGCGATTTGGGCGTCGAGGCCTTGGTTGGCCTTGGCGATTGGCTCCTCTTTTGGCCTAGTTTTGTGCCATGTTTTGTGGAGTGTTTTGTGGAGTAGGGGGTTAGGGTGCACTTGGCTTGATCTTGGCCTTACACTTGCCTTGCACTTGGCTAGATCTTAGCCATTGGTTGGCCTTTGGTTTTGCTATAAATACCCCCCTCTCTTTGAAGACTTCTTCATCCAAAACCTTCCAAGTCTTGAGTCCCTCTCCCTCCTCTTTCGTCCAGAGCCCCTCTCCCCTTGTGAAGGCCTTGGGCGAAACCCTCCCCTTTGTGAGCCTAAAGCGAGAACACCCTCTTTTAGAGTGTTGTTCTCGTGTGATACCACCACTTTTTGTGGTGTTGAAATACTCCTCCAGTATTGTTATAATGCCCAAAATACCTTAGCCTTGTACCTTGTAGTATTCCAAAGATACCTCTACGTAGAGCAGGAAATACTACCTTTTGTCCTTTTTAGTCTCAAACCGAAACCCAGGAATCTTCGTTGTTTGATTGAAGTATTTAAGTAGAAGTTGGTTAGAACTTAAGGGTTGTTTGGGCGGGATGGAGCACCGGAGTTGGAGCTAAACGTTGCTAAGGATCGACATTTAACTTGGATAATTATGGGCTTATCGAGGTAATTATCTTGTCCTCTTGTAATTGGAAATTACATGTTTGTTTGAATATATAGTTGAAGTATACTATATATGGAACTATACTTAGTATTCGGCAATGTCTTTTGACTTAAGCTGAAGAATAAAGAAAAGAAGCGATTGTATTTACATAGGTTTGTATTGCAGTAGACTTGTGTAGAGATTCTTGAGTTGGATGGTACACGTCAGGTTAGGCGTGTAAACCCCTGGTTGGCTTGGTAGCGGCCTCGATAGATGAGGAGATTTGCTTGTTGCGGGGAAGTCTTCTTAGAATTTTACGTAGAAAGATAGAAACTTGTGTTTTGGGGTTAATAGGCGTTTGTGACCTTTATAGGTGAAAGTACTAAGAGTAGCGTATTCTACTCGAGAGTGGAAAGGGCTAGCAAGGTTGTAGTACTTGGAGCATTTTGCTTATTGTCGATAAATCGTCGCGAGGTATGTGAACCTCTTCCTATCTCTTCTAGCATGATATGTGTGAACTATGTAGTACGGTGAGCGTACATGTGTTAGCTGTGTTTGATTGTTCTTAAAACATAAAGTGTTATAACGGCTTTATGGGAAGTTGTTTATAATGACTTTATGTAGGTAAGAAAATACTTTGTGGTTTTAAAGGTAAGCGATGTGAATTATAAGCGGCTAGTTATAATAAAGAACTTGATGTATTTCAAAAGATTTATAAATCGTTTTGAAGGAGAGTAACACTTGGTTTTAAAGGTTTTAAAAAGAGTTATACTAGCTTTATGGGAGTTAGGTATAATGTCTTAAGAGAGGTAAAGAAAATGGTTTCTTGATGTTAGAAGTTAAGAGACTTGATCTTATAAGATAAGAGACTTAACTTATTTGTTTTAATGTGAATGTTTGTGTGAAACCTCATTCGTGAGTAATGAGTACTTGGTTTTATTTAAAGGGATAATGTTTCTTGATTTGGAAATCGAGAATGTGTATCGACAGGACCACCGCAGCGTTAATAAAGGAAAATGTATTGAATAATGATGTATCGTATTAAAACCGGTAGAAACCTCCATCTGCATAGAAACTAAGATGAGACAAAATGATATTACATTTTCTAGATCATGGTCTTTGTAATAAGAATGTTGTAAACAAGAATAACCTACTCTCGTGAGACATATATTACTCAATTGTTCTAAAAGGAATCAGTGATTAAGTTTGGGAACTATGAAACCATTTGAAAATGAGAAGCTTGAGTAATTGAAACTAGGCAAACTGGAACTTAGGAAAAGAATGTTGTTACTTGATTTTGAAAAGGAATGTGGGTTGGTCATTCTAATACTACGGGTATCGGGTGACTTTTATAAAAGTAATGGATCTCTTTTAAAAGAACTTAACGTATGTAGTACTTTGGGGTTAAAAACCCGGACTTTGGCATAAAATGAAAGTACTTTGAGTTGTGTGAAACTTGCCTATGCTTGTTGTTGTGAAACTTGCCTATACTTGTTGTTGTGAAACTTGCCTATGCTTGTTGTTGTGAAACTTGCCTATGCTTGTTGTTGTGAAACTTGCCTATGCTTGTGATGATAGCCTTTGTTGTGCAAGTGTGGTATTTACGTATTCTGCGTCTCTCGATAGAGTAGGTTGACTTGTTGAGAACTTACTTGGGCGTCTTTGGCGGTGATGGAGAATTCCACGGGTATGTTTCCATTTTGATTCTTGTCTTGTTGTTTATGTCACATGGGCGTGTCTACCGTCTGATGATTCGGGGCACGCGGCGTGCGGCGGGTTGATTACCGATATATGGTTATCTTGCAACATGGGCGTGTCTACATCGATCGCAGATTCGGGGCATGTGGCGTGCGGCGGGGTTGACCACCCGATATATTGTTATTGAGGTTACATGGGCATGTCTACACCGTCACGATGTCCGGGGCATGTGGCGTGCGGCCTTATTATTGTTGCATCATGGACATGTCTACCGTCACGATTCCAGGGCATGTGGCCATGATGCGAACATGATGGATGTGGTGGGCGTGAGACCCATAGTTAGATTTGAGTGGTGACTTTGAGGCGTGAGTCACGACTTGGCCGCTTTTATGTTGCGTCTTGTATTTTGGTTATCATACATGTCTCGCTTTATATATTTGTTATGATTTAACCGCGATATTCTGATTTTACATACTTGGTACTGTTATCTTGACCTCCTTGAGTGCGTTCATCCGCGGTAGGTACATCGATCGTGGATCCTCGCTCTTAGGATCTCGGTTCAGCGTTTTGGGAAGCTCCGTTTCTCGGAGGCTTATCTTTTGGTATGTGTTCCCGAGTTGTAGGTTCTTGTACATTGAGGGTATGGCGGGCCACTGTCCGTCATTGTTGTTGAAAATCTTAAGTGCATGAAATCTTGTTGTGGCGGGGTTTGTAAAAGGATTAAACTATTCGTTTTGAAAGAGTTGTATTTATTTATGTTATTGGAAGGTAACAGTTGGGTTGCTTTGTTTATGTTCATATACCTTGTTTCTTGTTTAAAGTTTTATTGTCCGCTGGTTTTCTCTGATGTTGTGTCACTAGGGTGCCCGGGATAAGGCACGATGCGGGCCCGAACGGTCGTTACACCTTACCGTCGGTCGATCCGGGCCGATGCTATCGGACGGTCCTGTGGTGATACCGGACCGGACCGGTCCGATAACAGCACTATATATGGGGCATATAGGGTATTTTGAAGAGGGAATGGGTTAGGAGGTGGTGGTAGGATGTACCATAACCTTTTACTGGAATGTGGTGACGACTACCAACTGTCACAAATTGAGGATGCTTTAAATCAAACAGTTTGGGAATATTACCTACAGACCAGGTGAGGTGAGATGTGGCTCCGGAGTCCATATACCAGTTGTTGTCAGGCTGTTGCATGTTGAGACTGCTGAAGGCCTGACCCATCTCAGTGGGTGTCATCTTTGGGCCGACGGCTGCTGGCCAAATCGTCGTGAAGTGGGCTTCTTTGCGGTGCGAACTTGGGTAAATTTGGGCGAGGCCCAACAAACCGTGGTGGGAGAACTGGTAGGGTTGTTGGTATTGGAAGGGCGGTGGCGCCGCGACGCTGTACGGATACTGTTGGGGCGCCGCGGCACTGGACTGATTCTGCGAGCCATGTTGTTGCTGCTGATTCTGATGTCCGCGACCCCTACCACTACCACGGCCTCCTCTGCCGCGACATTTGCCACCCTTGCCACCGCATCCCTGCTACAGTTGAGAGTTGTCTGGCGGCGTTGGATCTTGAGGGTGTGTTTCGACAGCTAAGGCCTTCTGATTGTGCTCATCCTGCTTAGCACGACGAGTCTCTTTGAGCAACAACTGTGAGCGAGCTTTGTTAAAACTGGAAATCAGATATGTATGTTGAATTATGGCGGCTAATGTGTCATAGCCACCTTTGGGAAGACCTGCAATCAATTGCAACACCAATTTAGTGTTCGAGACAAGCGTATCAACGTTGGAGAGTTGATCCGCCAGGAGTTTCAACTGTCTGCAGTACTCAGTCATATTGGTGAAATTTTCAAGGCGTGTATTGTTAAACCGTTCCTCCAAATACACTGCACGAACGTGCTTGTTATCTTGAAAGATTTCCTCCAAGCAGTTCCATAACTCAAGGGCTGTGGCACCAGATTTCATGATAGTAAGAAGAAGATCCTGAGAAATACTATCATAAATTCACTGTTTGACGTCGGCGTCTAGACGATGCCAAATAGATTCATCAACCTCCGGAGGGCGTGGAATGATGTCATCGATGTGATAAAGCACGTTATAAAGACATGCATGATTACGAAACAGTTCAACCCAGGGAGAATACTGACTATTTGCTTGATGAAGAAGAATGGAAACATAGTTCTTGATGTTTGTAACAATTAGGGTTGGATGAAAAGAGGATGACAACGTGGTGGTGAGATTTGTGGAGGTAGAAGCATCAGAAGTATTGGAAGAATCCTCAGTAGCCATTTAGAGAAGAGAGAAAAGGAGAGAAAAACCAAGAATTTTTAGGGAGGGGAGGGGAGGAGCGCCGACGAGAATCCCGAGGGGGGCGGGGATGGTCGGCGGCTGCAACTCTAGAAAATTCTAGGGTTTCTGTGTGAGGCTCTTAATACCATGTAAGATGATATTAATCTCTATTGGGGATTATTCTCATTAATATCAAAATATATATAGAGTAAAATATTCATCACTTATACAATAGGAATCCTAAGCCTATACAAAAGAGGAATTCTAGTCTTACCATAATTATATTTACACAATATATGGAAATATTCTAATTATGGGTAGGAAATATTGTAATTCTTATATACACGTTTACAGATACCACCAAAGAAGATAAGATAGATTTTCCACAATCACTAATCCCACACAATAGCACAAATTCTTTTCTTTCTTGGAGGAACAATTTAACAACACACGTCTTGATAATTTCTCCAACATGACTGAGTACTGCAAACAGTTAAAACTTGTGGCGGATCAACTCTCCAACGTCGGCACGCTTGTCTCGGTAACTAAAATGGTGTTACAATTGATTGCAGGCCTTCCGAAAGGCGAATATGATACTTTGGCCACCATGATTCAACAGGAGGATCTGTTACCCACTTTTAACAAAGCTCGCTCGCAGTTGTGGCTCGAAGAAACTCGTCGTGCTAAGAGCACAATCAGAAGGCGTTAACTGTCGAAATGCAACCCCCAAATCAAATTTCTGCAGGCCAAACCCCGTCGGAAAATTCCCAACTGCGGCAGATATGACAAGGGCCGCGGCGGCAGAGGAGGCCGTGGTCGTGGCAAGGGTCGCGACCAGCAGAACCAGCAGCAGCAGCCACTGCCCAGTCCCCAGTTCGGTTGGGCCGCGGCGCCTCAACAGTTCCAGCAGAGCGCCGCGGCGCCCCAACAGTTCCAATACCAACAGTAGCCACTATACCCATATGCTCAACAAGGCCTGTTGGGCCCAGCACCAACCCCTCGGCCAACTCAGTTCCAGTAGCAAGCCCACTTTATGCAAGGCCAGTTCTAGAAGCCCGCATCCAGTATAGCCCCTACTGATTTGGGTCAGGCTTTCAGCAACTTCAATTTGCTACTGCATCCTCAAAATATTACCATTGGCAATGGCTACTGCATTCCAATACAGGGCTATGGAACATCCTACACACAACCACCTCATCCACCATTTTCCCTAAAAATGTCCTATATGCCCCTCACGTAATTAAGAACCTAATTTTTGTCCGTAAATTTACTCGTAATAATTCTGTATCTATTGACTTTGAGCCTTTTGGCTTTACTGTGAAGGATCTTCATACGGGGACACCTCTTATGAGATCCAATAACATGGGGAATCTCTATTCATTCCCATCCACCTCCGTTGCCAGATCTT
This sequence comes from Przewalskia tangutica, assembly GCA_029844215.1. Taxonomy (NCBI): domain Eukaryota; kingdom Viridiplantae; phylum Streptophyta; class Magnoliopsida; order Solanales; family Solanaceae; genus Przewalskia; species Przewalskia tangutica. The sequence goes on along the minus strand of CM056718.1, from coordinate 131,760,802 downwards.
GCTCTCCCGTCTCTCTAGCGGATATTTCTCCATCCACGTGGCATAATAGGTTTGGTCATCCAGGAGCTCCAGTTTTTAATTTTCTTAGAGGCAATAATTTTGTTACATGTAATAATGGAAAACTAGCCCAACACTGTATTTCTTGTTATTTAGGCAAACATACTCGTCTTCCGTTTAAATCAACTACTAGTGTTACTTTTGCACCGTTTGATATTATACATATCGATTTATGGACATCTCTTATCTCTAGTTCCCTCGGTAATAAATATTATCTTGTATTGCTAGATGATTTTTCTCACTACATTTGGGTATATCCTCTTAAATTCAAATCGAAAGTGTTTTGCCAAATTTCTTGAGTTTTGTACTTTTATCCAAACACAGTTTGAAAAAGGTATAAAATCTTTTCAGTGCGATAATGGTCGTGAATTCAATAACTCTACATGTCACCGGTTTTGTACAAATAATGACATGGTTTTTCGATTCGCATGTCCTCACACCTCTCCACAAAATGATAAGGCTGAACGAATCATTCGCACAATTAAAAATATGATTCGTACTTTATTGATGTTATTGATGTTGAAACAGCCCCTGCCACGAGACACCTAATCGAAGAAGTGCCTTCCTATCCTCTTTTTTCTTGATTCATGCATCTCTTCCTCCGTCATTCTGGTATATGCCGCAAAAATATTAGAATACATTCTAAATATTCTCCCGACAAGTACCCTTCACAATATGACCCCCACCGAAATCCTCTACCATAGAATTCCTTCCTACGACTATTTACGAATTTTTGATTGGCTCTGTTATCCCAACCTTGCCTCCACTGCCCCTCACAAACTAGCACTCCGGTCCACTCCATGTGTCTTCATAGGCTTTCCGTCGAACCATAAGGGCTATCTATGTTATGACTTGTCCACTCGTCAGATCCACATTTCCCGTCATGTCACGTTCGACGAGACCATATTCACATTTTCAAAACGTCAGAAATTCTAAAAACCGGATTACTCCTTTCTTGACGAGCCTGCCATCTCTCCCATCATTCTCAGTCAAATTGATCATAGCATCACCGAAAAATCCCCTCTGCAGAACTGCCGACGTCGTCTCCTTCTCTCCAGTCATCACCGTCGTCAGCGCCGCGACCCTTCAAGGAGGCGTCGCGACGCCTAAATTCCAGTAGCCACTAGACCACAGGCGCCGCGACCCTAGATCGCGGAGTCGCGACACCTTCGACGGGATTGCCACCACCCTCCCCATATCCAACCATACCATCTATCTCAGATCCCTCCACTCAGCTGCCGCAACCACCCACTATCCCTACTCACCAAAAGGAGACTCGTGCCAACCACGGGATTTTAAACCCAAAATCTAATTTAACTTGTCTACCCAAACCATTTCTCCAATTCCCAAGAATACCAAATTGGCCAAACAAGACCCTAATTGGAATGTGGCTATATATAAGGAATTTAATATTTTAACCAAACAACACACGTGGGATCTTGTACCTAGACCGGAGGGGGTGAATGTGATCCGATGCTTGTCGCTATTTCGACACAAATTCAGAGACAGTGGTGACTTGGAGCGCTACAAGGCAAGACTTGTGGCAAATGGTACTAATCAGCAGAAGGGTATTGACTGTGGTGAGACTTTTAGCCCGATTGTTAAACCGGCTACGATTCACACTGTTCTTAGTATTGCTATGGGTAAAAAGTGGTCGATTTATCAGCTGGATATCAAGAACGCATTTCTTCATGGAGATTTGAAAGAAACTGTGTATATGCATCAGCCACCCGGGTTTGTTCATCCAACAATCCCTCAGTATGTCTGTCTTCTCAGGAAGTCACTTTATGGCTTAAAACAGGCACCCCGTGCTTGATATGACCACTTTGTCAGGTATATTATGCAGATTGTGTTTATTTGTAACAGGTGTGATACATCTCTGTTCATTTTGTCATCATGGTAGTGACATTGCTTACTTACTATTATATGTGAATGACATTGTTCTCACTTCCTCCTCTGATAAATTGAAAAATGACATTATTGCTCTTCTCAAAACTGAATTTGCTATGACTGATTTGGGAAAGCTGAGTTACTTCTTGGGTATATCAGTTACTAGATCTGCAGGTACTATATTTCTGAGTCAGCGAAGTATGCAGAAGAAATTGTGTTCAGGGCTAAGATGTCGAATTGCAAAGTATACCTACTCTGGTTGATTGGAAATCCAAGCTTAGTGCTTTTGATGGTGATCATGTGTCTGATCCTACTCTCTATCGGAGTATTGCAGGTGCTCCTCAGTACCTCACATTTACCAGGCCCGACATTTCATATGTCGTTCAGCAGGTGTGTCTATTTATGCATGCCCCGAGGGAACCACATTTTGTTGCTCTTAAGCGTATTATCAAATACATTAAAGGTACTGACTATGGATTGCATCTCTACCCCTCCGCTCCGATCAGGTTTCTCTTTTACACAAATGCTGATTGGGCAGGATGCCCGAACACGTGACGCTCTACTTCCGGCTATTGTGTCTTTTTAGGGGAAAACCTCATTTCTTGGTCTGTCAAGCGGCAAACCACTTTATCCCGCTCCAGTGTTGAAGCAGAGTATAGAGGTGTTGCTAATGTAGTTGTTGAGGTATGTTGGCTCTGAAATCTTCTCTTGGAGCTCTGTTGTCCACTGCGTAAAACGTCTATAGTCTATTGTGATAACATATTCGCCATATATAAGTCTCATAATCCGGTCCAGCATTATAAGACCAAACATATTGAGATGGATATCCACTTTGTACGTGAGAAGGTAGTACTTGGTCAAGTCAAAATACTGCATGTGTCTTCCTCCTATCAATATTCAGACATCTTCACAAAAGGACTACCCAAACAGCTGTTCATAGACTTTAGATACAGCCTGAGCGTTCGGCCTCTTCCCGCTCCGTCTAAGGGGGAGTATTAGCAAATATTCTTCAAATATTCACAGTATATAGTGTATTTATTATTGATATGTATTTAAGGTAGTTTAGGATTCTTACTGTATTAGGAATCACCTTTGTACAACTATATATATTGTGATTAATGAAAAGAAATCCCCAAGGGAAATTATTCTAATCTCTTACAAGAACAATAGAACAATATAAATGAATTAAGTGTGTAGTTATAACTGTGTTTCAGGGTTAAAATGCAGCTTAGGGTTTCCTGTGGGCCAGACCCAGAAAATGAGAAGAAGCGGGTCAGTCAGACTGGCCCACTACCTTGGCGGCGGCGTCGCGACCCTTGTCCATTATAGGACATCGTCTCATTTTCATTTTAATTAAATTCAAAATCTAATCTCGACTTAATTAAATAATCATTATTCATTCAAATGTCTCGATCATAAATCGAACATTTATATTCTCTCATTACATCCTTAGATCGATGACCAATTGACATAGTATTACCCTACATGACTTCACATATCAACACTAATCATATTAGGGTCTACACGGAACTCCTAGACTGCACCGGAAGACGAACTCAATATGTGAAGTATAGTTATATGAATCTGATAAACTGAACCTCTATGTGGGAAGATAAAATCATTTCATTCACTACACACTCGATCAAGCTTAGGATCTGCCAAGTGGCTATCCAAATGGATTGATTATTATATCTCATTTATATTAGTTGACAAAAAGACCATATCCTAGATATGTCTATTGCGTTGGCCAACGACTTAGTCAACCTAATATCACTGAGAAGCTGAGTGCTCTCTCGAATATATATTCGAGGAATGAATCCTAATCTTGGCTCAACTACCACCTTTAATTCACATCGTAATGTACCCAATACAAGACGCATCTCAACCTATAAGACATTTGAGTTTAGGACAGGATCAAAGTACATTACTCTGTAGACAAGGTGCGTATCGACCTCAAGTCTAAGGACTTCTATCTCCCACACACTGATCATATTTTAGACATGTATAACAAACAATATATCAACAGGGTATATCAATACTTTCAAAGTATCCATGTGTCCATCACGAGTATTCATAACTCGTAGCAGGTGAGACATATCACATCCTCTAAGGATATGATGCAGACCACATGTCGACATATCACATATCATCGATATCTCATTCTCGATGATCATTAGTCGATGTTATTTAAGAGTTACGTTATAATATTAATATCTCACATTATTAATAACAGCGTAACCTCTAGGGATGCATATTTTAGAATATTATAAACAATCAACTAATAATTCAATAACTACAAATGTCAAAATATTAATCTCCATTAATAATAATACGAATGTGTATAAAATACATTTATACTAATACAAATTGTCTCTAGGACATAAATATACTTTCACATTAATCATGCGCGATCAGTTCTGTAATTTTCTCATGTTTGTGCAGTTTAAATGCCTCAGAGAAGGGGGGGGGGGGGGGAGGAAACATAAATACAGTCAGCCAGATGAAGATAGGAATACCATATAAACTGCAGAAATGTGTAATATTAATCGAGCATGAAATATACTGATTTAACTGCAAGCTATAGCTAAGCCAGCCCTCTGGTTTGGTCCCATATATTTGTATTCAGTTAGAGCATCACACACGACGTCAAGAAAAGTTTTTCTTTCGGACAACAATGGTGGTTTTATAACTCAAACGGCTTATTGTTACTTCTATCATCCACTTTTCCAAGCATGCCATCAATATAATTACTGGCCTCGTCCGGATGAAATCCCTTTGAATCATCCACTTTATCCGCAGAAGCCAAATCATCACTTCTTATCTTCTTAAAAACTGTTCCGCTAATCTGATCATACAAAGTCAAAAGACTCAGTAACATGAAAAATCAATTAAGCTTATCACAGTATGTAATTGGGAAGTACAGTACCAAAGAATCTAGAGAAGAACAGTCGAAATTGAACCCCGAGTATAATCACTAGCCGGATTCACCACCACAAAACCCGGTCTTGTTAATCATCAAAAGCAGAAACCTCACTCATTATTACAACATTATAAAAGCCGGTTACGACACTAGGCGAAAAGCTTGGTTAATCTGATTTGACGTATACCTATCATTGGAAGCCTACAAAGTCATAGTCCTGGTAGACCTAAACAATCAACTAGAAAATTTATCAAAGCATATAGTTAGTAAGAGACTGAGCTATAATTGATAAAGTATACCGTGATATACACGGCATATACAATGCCTTGTGTATACCGTGTATATCACGGAAACACAAGAAGAATAGGACACGGTTTTGACCAATATGTTGTTGTATTTTGTTAAATATAGTAGTTATCCGTGATATACTCTTCATGTATATCACGGCTTTTTCCATATTTAGTTAGTATATTTATAGTATATGTTGTGTATAGTTTTGTCCATATTTAGGTAATGTTGTACATTAATTAGTACGTACCATAATTATAGGAGTCTTGTACGGCTAGAACAGGGTTTTGGGATTAAAATAGGAATAGGTTTTCTATTATGGAATATTGTAAATTGTATATATACTCTTTCATTAATGAAAATAATCAAGGAATAGTATAGTTTATTTTTCTTCCTTGCTTCCGCCAACTTTCTGCCTCGGTTTTCGTGAAGTATTTTCTCGGTTCCGTGAGTTTTTGTTCTCCAAAAAATTCTTTCTTCTAAATCCTTCAATCACATATTGTTCTATCAGTATGTCTACATCAAAGAACATGTTTCATTCCACCCTTACAGTTTATAACATCAAGAATCACATCCTCTTGTTCTTGAAATAGAAAATGTCTAATATGCGACGTGGGCCGAACTGTTCAAAATTCACGCACACTCGCATTAAGTCATCCATCACATTATCCTCGTGGCTCATGAGGATACGGAGGTGTCAAAACGCGAGGATGATCCTAAGTTGTGGACGACTCTTGATGCTACCGTCCTTCAGTGGATTTACTCTACTATCTCTACCGACCTGTTGCAAACGATTATTGAGCCAGACGCTATGGCGAAGGCTGCTTGGGATAGGTTGCGTGACATATTCCAAGATAATCAGAACTCCAGAGCTGTTACACTTGAGCAAGAATTTTCCCACGACAACATGGAGAATTTTCCAAACATTTCAGCTTATTGCAAAAGGTTGAAAGAATTGGCAGACCAACTCCGCAACGTTGGTGCGCCTGTTAGTGACGATCATCTTATTTTACAGATGGTTGTCGGCCTCTCTGAGGCTTATAGTGGCGTAGGAACTATCCTTCGTCAAAGTAATCCTCTCTCGAAGTTTTATCAAACCCGCTCCATGCTTATATTGGAAGAAGTCGACTTGGCTAAAAAGGCGGCTACGAGTGTTAGTCTCGTGGTCATGATGACGTCCTCCTCTAATTCGCTGAATTTTGGTGACCATTCGAACCAAAACCTCTCTCAAGGGGGCGGTAAAAATAGTCCAAAAAATAAAAGAAAAAATCGTGGGGGAAAACGCGGTGGTTCCGGTGGCGGTAATGGCGACAGTGGGTCCCGCGGTAACAGTAGTGGCCACCACCCCACTGGTCTTAGCCGTGGGCCCCATGGCAGTGGGGCTGGGGCAGTGGGTCGTGGCCCAACAACCCTTATTTTTCAGGTCCTCATTCCAGCGGGCGGTGGGTTGGACAACCACAATTCAGGCCCAACATCTAGGGTCCTCATTCCAGTGGGTTGGACAACCACAATTCAGGCCCAACATCCAGGGTCCTCATTCCATATTTAGCACTGGGCCGGGGCAACAGGGTGGACTTTTTGGGCCTCAGCCCACATAGGCATTCGTAACAGTGGGCCACACCCCCACTCACACCGATATTGAAGTCGCGATGCACACACTTGATTAAATCATCCAGACCCAAATTGGTACATGAACACTGACGTCACTACCCACATGACATCCGATCAAGATACTCTCTTGTCTTATTCCAATTTAAGCAACCCATATGTTATAATTGTTGGTAATGGTAATTCAATTCTGATTCGTGGTTATGGTCATAAAACTTTGTCACCCCCATCCACCTCTTATCTTGAAAAATACTCTTCATGCCCTTAAATTGATTAAAAAATTGGTGTATGTCCGTAAATTCACCACTGATAATTCCATTTCTATTGAATTTGATCCGTTTGAATTTTTTGTGAAGGATTTCAAGATGAGGATTCCTCTCATGAGGTGTGATAGTAGGGAAGATCTTTATCCTATCATGCCACGTTTCGGTCTCTCGAGTCAAACCTTGTCATCAACTTTTACAGCCTTTGCTCCTTCTTTGTGGCATGCTCGTCTAGGTCATCCGGGGTCGTCAATTTTGTCTTCCTTAGATCGAAACAATTTTATTTCTTGTAAGGGTACACATAGTACTCCGAATTGTCAATCGTGTTCTTTAGGCAAAATTGTTAAGTTGTCATTTGTAGACTCTAATTCTCATACTTTAATGTCATTTGATATTATTCATAGCGATCTATGGACATATCTTGTTCTCAGTTCTTTGGGTCATTATTATTATGTTCTATTTTTGGATGATTATTATAGTTTTTATGGATTTTTCCAATAGCGAAAAATCTCAAGTTTTTTCCACCTTCTTAAAATTTAGAGCATTCATTAGAACTCAATTCGAACGAGAAATTAAAAATATCCAATATGATAATGACAAAGAATATGATAATGGGGTGTTTCGGGAATTATGTGCGAATAATGGGATCAGTTTTCTTTTTTTCTTGTCCTCATACGTCTTCACAAAATGGAAAAACCGAAAGAATAATTCGTACCATTAACAAAATTATCCGAACTTTATTGATTCATGCTTCTGTACACCCTACTTTTTGGCATCATGCTCTACAAATGACTATATATCTTCTTAACATTTTTCCTATCAAAAGTTTGACGTATTCCTCCCATCTTCAAATTTTATATAATAAGACTCATTCATTTTCACATCTTATGGTCTCTGGGTGCTTATGTTATCTATTATTTTCATCAACCACAATTAACAAACTTCAGGTTTGTTCTACTCCTTGTGTGTTTTTGGGTTATCCGTCTAATCATTGTGGTTACAAATGTTTTGATTTATCATCTAATAAAATAATCATTAGTCGCCATGTTATATTTGATGAGTCTCAATTTCCGTTTGCTAAAGTGAGTAGTCCCGTGCCTCGTTCATATACTTTTTTGAATGATGGTATATCACCGTATATTATTCACCATTTTTCAGACATGTCCTGCAACCCCAATCCACCCGTGGGCCCACTGCCCGCTGGGTCAGTCTCAGCTTCAGTATAGTCCCCAGCCCAAGTTCATATTCCAGTCACTGGGCCAGTCTCGGTTGTTGGGCCAGCCCAATACTGAAACTGCTCCAGTCTCGGGATCATCCACTCACCGTGTTGCGCCAGCAGACCCACTACCTGCTGGCTAGTCCGCCACTTGTTCCAAAAATTCCCACAATTCACCCAATTCTCCACCGAGTCATAGACCAGTCACTCGTAGTCAACGGGGTATTTTTAAACCAAAAAGACATTTTAATTTAAATTCTAGTGTTCTTAAATAACTCTTACCCCGTAATCATGTGTCTGATTTGAATGACTCAAATTAGAAAATTGCTATGACCGACGAATATAATGTTCTTACTGATAATAAGACATGAGAGTTGGTGCCCCGTCCACCTAGTGTTAATATTATTCGATCTATGTGGATTTTTTCTCATAAGGATAATTCTGACGGTTCTTTTGTAAGGCATAAGGCTCGGCTTGTAGGTGATGGTAAGACTCAACAAGTTGGTGTGGATTCTGGAGAGACATTTAGTTCGGTAGTCAAACCGGCTACTATTCGCACTGTGCTCATCTTGGCTCATTCGAAAGCATGACACATTCATCAGTTAGATGTGAAGAGTGTTTTCTTACATGATGATCTCAAGGAGACAGTCTATATGTATCAGCCCTTGGGGTTTAGGGATCCCAAATATCCTTATCATATTTGTTTGCTGAAGAAGTCCTTGTATGGGCTTAAGCAGTCTCAATGGGCTTGGTATAAGAGGTTTGCAGACTATATTTCCACTATTGGGTTCTCTCACAGCTGCATTGCGCAAGTCTATCATGACAATGCCCAGTTCTGAGTTTTCTATGAAAAGACTTGGGGCCCTTGAGTTATTTTTGGGGATTGTTGTCACTCGTCATGCAGGTGGGTTGCTCTATCGCAAAAGAGTATGCAGATGAGATCATTGAGAAGGTTGGGATGTCTTCTTGTAAGTCTACTTCCACACCGGTTGATACTAAATCCAAGTTGGGTGTTGCGGCTGACTCTCCTTATGAGGATCTGACCAACTATTGCAGTTTTGTAGGGGCCCTTCAGTATTTTATATTCACGAGATCAGATATTACGTATGATGTACAATATGTGTGTTTATTTATACATGATCCCAGGGTTGAGCACATGAATGCGCTCAAACGCATCATTAGGTACATCTAGTGGACACTTGACTATGGCTTACATTTATATCCTTCGTCGATGTCTACACTTGTCTCGTATACAGATGCTCATTAGGGTGGCTATCCAGACACCAGACGGTCTACGTCTGGCTATTGTATGTTTCTTGGTAATAACTTGGTCTTTTGGTCTGCCAAGCGCCAGTCGACGTTATCACGCTCGAGTGTAGATGCCGAATATCAAGGGGTAGCCAATGTGGTCTCTGAATCCTGTTGGTTATGTAATATTCTATTAGAGCTTCATTGTCCTATTCAAAAAGCTACATTGGTTTATTGTGATAATGTTAGTGTCATCTACCTTTCTGGTAATCCGGTTCAGCACCAGCGCACTAAACATATCGAGATGGACATTCACTTTGTTTGCAAAAAGGTAGATCGTGGACAAGTACGCGTCTGCCATGTCCCGTCCAGGTATCAAATTGCAGACATCTTTATCAAATGTCTTCCGTCAGTACTCTTTGAAGATTTTAGGGACAGTCTCAGTACGAAGACCTCCCGCTATGATTGCAGGGGTGTGTTAAATATAGTAGTTATCCGTGATATACACTTCATGTATATCACGGTTTTGTCCATATTTAGTTAGTATATTTCGTGTATAGTTTTGTCCATAGTTAGGTAATGTTGTACATTTATTAGTATTGTATACTTACCATACTATAAATATACTAACTAAATATGGATAAAACCGTGATATACATGAAGTGTATATCACATATAACTACTATATTTAACATATTTAATTAACATTGTACATTTACCATAATTGAATAATTATTGTACAAGTAGAATAAAGTTTTGGGAGTAGAGTAGGAATATGATTTTCCATATTATGGAAATTATAAATTGTATATATACTCATTCATTAATGAAAATAATCATGGAGATTATTTCTTTCATGGTATCAGAAGTCTAGGTTTTACTTACTTCTCGATTTTCTTCTGTTCCATTGCCTCGGTTTCCATGTCAATTCTCAGAATATGTGCATTTCTTCCTCCTCTCTTCCCAAATTTTCTTTCCAATCCCTAAATCACCTATAGTTCTTTCGTTATATCTATATCAGAGAACATGTTTCATCATGCCCTTGCTATTTCCAACAACAAGAACCACATTCCTATTGTTCTTGAGATGGAAAACGTCCAGTATATGACATGGCAGAATTGTTCAAAGTTCACGCACTCTTCCATTAAGTCCTCCATCACATAATTCCTCCGGCACCTAGAACAACTAATGTACCTACCCTCGAGGAAAATCCTCAGTTATGGATAACCCTTGATGCTACCTTCTTTCAGTGGATTTACTCCACTATTTCTACCGGTCTTTTACAGAAGATCATTGAACCAAAAACTACGTCTATGTATACCTGAAATAGATTGCGCGATATATTTCAAGATAATAAACATTTTTGAGTTGTCACTCGTGAGCAAGAGTTTTCACAAGTCAGCATGGATGATTTCCTGAATGTTTTGGCTTATTATAAACGGCTTAAGGAATTAGTAGACCAACTCCATAACATTGGAGTAGCTATTACCAATAATCGTCTTATTCTACAAATGACTACAGGCCTATGTGAGGTCGATAATGTCATTGGGACTCTACTCTGTTAAAGTAATCCACTTCTACCTTTTTATCTATCATGTTCGATGCTCACGTTAGAAGAAGCTGGCTTGGCTAAGAAGGCGGCTACCGGTGTGAGTTTCATGGCAATAATTACTACGTCCGATAACTCTCACTGTTTTATTGACAATTCCGGTCGAAACTGCAACAACGGTAGCGACAATGTTACACCCCGTACTTACAGGACATGTGTTAAGAACGTACGTAAGAACTCACATTGTTAAGATTTGAGACTTGTAAACATTTATCGGAATTATGGATTTTTTCGGAAGACGTATTATTGTGACGAATGGGAGGGCGACACGTGTCACCCCCCCTTAGAGTTGCCTTGGACGATTTTAGGCATGGCCAAGATGGTCATTGACCATAGTATTAGATGACAAGTCTTGCAAGTAGTAGCTTGACAATATTGACTAAGTCAATGGGTCCACTTTAGCTTGATATTTAATTAGAGCTCATCCAAATCACCCATTTGTTTATATCATGACCCTCCATTACACTATATAAGACTACTAGTAGCAAGAGGGAGTTCAACACTTAGAGAAATTTCACAAATTTGAAGACTTGCAAGAGCAAGCTCTCGGCTTCACTTACTCTCTAAAGGAAAAAAATTGGTTTCTTGTTCTTTGAGCTCCACATTTTAAACCAAGGTACATGAGTGTTATGTAAGTGTATCTCAATAGAAAAACCTTGGAAAAGGATAGTTTTCGGGTTAGTCGCAAAGTGAAAACCTAGTGGCTTTTCTAGGTTTTGTTTGGAGAGTTGAAGGATAATTGTTGGTGTGGTTCTAAGGGTCTCAAGTAGCGAATTGAAGTGTCTTGGAGAGGTTCTAAACTACTAAGGAGCGACTTCGGATTTGGAATTGGATTAAGAATCGTTAAGGTATAATCTTGTCTTTTAAAGTGTTACAAGGTTATATATTTATTTTGTGTTGTTAGCTTTACGTGTTGCTAGCATGAAGTTGTTATGTAGAAGTTTATAAGGATTGTGGATTGATTGTAGCCTTGGAAATCCGGAATGTAATGTAAGCCATGTTAAGTTGGATTTCAATTTAGTCGTTATTAGAATCGTCGCATGTTATTGATTTGAAGATTGTGGTAGTTTTAATCAAATGCGACTTGATATCATGTTATGTTAACAATTTGGATTGAAATGGAAATTTGATAAGAATTGGTATGGTTGAACTCAAGGTGGCCGAATTTGGACTACTTTCTAAATTGTGAGCCAATTGGGGCTGTTTAGTTATGCATTTGTATTGGACTACCTTCCATATTGATTGTGAGCCAATTGGGGCTGTTTGGTTATTGTATTTCGGCCTTGAAAAAGGTGGCAAAGTAAGTAGAAACAAAGGAGGTGCTGTCCGATTTTCCGTAGAATTTAGTGACTTGGCACTTAGGATATTCTACGTTTAAAGTAAGAGGTTAATGGACGTATTGTGACCATTATTGGTTGAAGTACTAAGTATAGCGTATCCTACTTGGAGAGTGGAATAGCTATCAAGGTTGGAGTACTTTGGAGCATTTTGCTACTTGTCGATAAGCGTCGCGAGGTATGTGAACCTCTTCCTTCTTTAGACATGGTTCTATGTATGGAATATACATGTGGTATTATTTCATGATTCCTTCTATTCTTAGAAGTTAAGAAGTATGTATGTTGATTTACTCTACGTAAGGGTTATGTCTAAGTTATCCTAAGTTATAAGTATGTTAAATTGTCCTAAGTCCTTACCAAGTCTTATGGGAGATGTTGGTAAGAATGGTTAGGAAAATATGAGATTTGATTTATTTAAAGTAAGTAAGTGGATTTTACGTTCAAAAATGACTTGAATTTATATGTGAAAAGGGGATTGATTTTAAAAAGTGAAAGTTATATGGTTTTAAGAGAATAAGTTACTTGGTTTTGGAAGTGTATGGAACCTTATATTTGTTTTGTATAAGTATAAGTAAGTGGATTTTAAAGAATGTATGATATAAGGTTTTAAGACTATGAACTTTGGTTGTCTTCTAAGGATTATGAAACTTTATTTTTCAAGTTGTGGACTTGATTTCTAAAAGTATTGATGACATGATTTTAAGAGTATGTGACTTGAGTTTTAAAAAGAAAGAAGTTTATGATTCTTTTAAGTACGTATGTACGTGGTATTTTTGGGTCTAGTTTCCCTAATGTTGTAAGAATAAAAGTGCCTTGAGTTCTCTAAAATGAAAGGTTGTTATAATAGCTTTATGGGAAGTTGTTATAACGACTTAAGAAGAGGTAACAATACGTTTTAAAAGGTTACGTAAGGAAAATCACACCGAGCCTACACGTAGGCCGGATTACGTTATGAAGTACACCGAGCCTACAAATAGGCCGGATTACGTTATGAAATACACCGAGCCTACAAATAGGCCGGATTACGTTATGAAATACAGGAGCCTACAAATAGGCGGATTACGTTATGAGATACAGAGCCTACACATAGGCGGATTATGCCATATTACCCGAGCCTACACAAAGCCGGGTTACGTCATCTTACCGAGCCGCGGTGGGCGGATTATGCTACATGATTCCACGATGCACGAGGCGGTGGGCGGATTATGCTACATGATTCCACAAGATGCAAGGCCCACAGGTGGGCGGATTATGCTACATGATTCCACGATAATCGAGCCCCACGGCGGATTATGTCACATGATTCATCAAGACACCGTGTCCGCAAATGGGCGGATTATGTTATGTAAGATATGTAAGTTATGTGAAAAGGTGGATTAAGCTCTTAAGTAAGTATGTAAGAATATGTTGTTAAATCTTATCGAAAGAAGGAAAGGCGGTTAATATATGATTGATTTGGAGTTAAAAGGGCGTTCTTTTGCGATTATGATTTGATTCTTGCACGTTAATTACATTTCCATATTAAATTTTTGTTATGCGGCCCCGCCCGGGCTGCGTTCATGTCCGCAGTTTAGGTACACGTGTGGATCCGCGAGCTTAGGATCTGGTTGGCATTTAGATGGCTCAGGGTTCGGAGTTGTCATGGCTATGTATATTCAGGGTATGGCGGGGCCTGTCCGCCACAGCGATTATGTTAAAACTCTTAAGTGCTGTAGTCACATTGTGGGTGCATTTTGTAAAGAAAGGAGGCAACTGCTTCGTTTATGTATGTACGTTCAGGAAGGTAGCCCTATCGGCTAACCTGTTGTTTTACTTTCGTTGTTTTATTTATAAGTTTCATGTATGTTCATTGCTATTTCTCGATGTATACGAGCAGGTGCGGGTAGGGCACCGATCGCGGCTTGGGGGTCGGTCGTGACAGAAGGGTCAAAATCGTAAGAATAATGACAAAAATCATGGTGGCAACAACAGTGGCGGATGGAACAATAGCAATGCCGATAGTGGGCCTCGAGTGCGGGCCCGGCACACACGTCTCGGCCACAGGGCCTGGCGATGGGCACGGACCGTGACGATGGCGATCCGACCATCGCGCGCTAGTTATTTCCCGAGAAAATGGGTCGCGGTCCAACCTAATCAGAGGCCCTATTTTATAGGCCCTTACGGTTACACCCAGTAGCGCTCAGGGTCAGGTCAGCAAGCCGATGTGCTTGGGCCTCAGCCCATGCAGGCTTTCACTGTTGTGGGCCGTCGATCTCGACACCCACCGATATTGAGGTCGTCATGCATACACTTGGATTAAATCCCTCAGACGTGAATTGGTACATGAACACCGGTGCCACTTCTCATATGACGCCCGACCAAGGTACTCTCTTGTCTTATTTCAATTTGAGCAAAAATCGTGGCATTATTGTTGTCAATGACAACTCAGTTCCAATTCATGGTTACGGTAGTACAACTTTGTCTTCCCCCATCCACCTCTTGTCTTGAAAAATACCTTTCATTCCCCTAACTTAATTAAAACTTTGGTGTCTGTTCGCAAATTCACCACTGATAATTGAGTTTCTGTTAATTTTGATCCATTTGGGTTTTTGATGCGCGAAAAGATGCACACATTTTAACGCAAGTGCACGTTATCGTGACAAGTAATATAGTCTTGATAAGACCGAATATCGTCCACAAAGATTAGGGTTCAAGTACCAACTATCTATCTTTTGGTATCTATTTGGTAATTGATATGTGATTTTGTGGTTTATAACTAATAATTATAAAAGCTAATTAACTATAGGTTTACTTCAGTTGTGATGGGAATAGGGCCTCCATGTCTCCTCAACTATCCGCTTATGTATTTATTAATGCAATGAATTATGGTCTTCTTCTCTCGGAGCTAGCAGGTTTACGAAATCGTTTTATATTCCCGTTAAGGATATATAAACACTCAACCCCAGTATTGCACCTTACCTACCTTTCGGTGATAAGGATAACTCTATAGGAGGATTAAGCACAAAAACCTAGTTAACCGTCACACACCATGCGTAAAATTAGGGTTGTTAAGCCTCTCATTAACGCTACATAAATAATTGAGGTATTTTAATCCCCAACCCAAATATGTCTACCCAACTTACAACATATTCACAACCTCATCCTTTCGAAGTTTGATTAGAAATCATATAATGATAATTAGTTGTCAATTAATTACCAAACATTCAAAGCAATTATTGGATAAATCTCTCAAAGAAGAATAATAACCATAGACATGCATTAATTCATAACATAAGTTTCTAGTGAATCAACATGGAAAGCCCTATAAAAGAATTAGTTCCTAGCCATTGACATGACAAGAACTAATTCAAAGTTCATCATACAAAAACTGAAATAAAGAAAAGAAAAGAAAAGAAAATTACTAAGTTTAAGGTCTCCAATCTCCAAAGCAAGAATCCTTGAGTTGTGCAAGAAAGGGAACCCTTAAAATCTGCCTAGGTTTCTCCTTTTATAGGCTGAAAACCGACTCTAACTTTTCCCTGCAGGCCTGGCCCAGAAAATCGTCAATTAACCTGATTTTCCCGCGTCGGCACCGCGACCCTGCTTTCGGCGCCGCGGCGCCGGAACTTCTGAAGCACTTCGGGTGATTTGGCGCCGCGGCCTGTTATGCGTAGGCGCCGCGGCTGGAACCTCTGCGACCTCGATGATTGGGCGCCGCCACGCTGCGAGGCGCTGGCACTGAGTGCGATTTCTGCCTCGTTCGCCACTTTCTCTGTTTTTAGCTCTGGAACCTCCTCTTTTGCCCTCTTTTAGCTCTTTTTCCGCCATTTGGCCATTTTAACCACTTTGACTCAAAAGAAAGGAAAACTATCCTAATACGACACTTATTTGTACAAAAAAGGGACAAAAGACTAACTAAAACTGACTCAAAAAGTGTATATAAAATATACCGATCAAATACCCTCAAACTTAACCTTTGCTCGCCCTCGAGCAAAGATAGAAAGAAAGAAATAAAGGACTCAAGAAAAACGAAAATAAAAGACTCACTGTCATTTGATCACTTTTGCTGCTTTAGTGTTATCTAGAAAAACATGAAGGTTAGCAGAATAATATGCAGGAACATATAGCATGAAGTTTTAGCACACTAAACACATTAAGCTAGATATTTCGCAAACTCATATTCATCATGCTTAATGGAAGTCAACTTACTGAATCATGCATATAAATTCAAAAATCCTATGACATTTTTAGTTGCTATTCTCCACTAATCTTGGATATGCATAAAAGAGATCTTCAGGACTTTAAGGGTTGTAATGTAGGCTTAGGTATAGGTAGGTAAAAATAGACATTTTAGGTTCATTCTGTGTACCATAAGCTCTTTAGCTTTTCCATTTTTCCCTTTTCTTCACTTCAATTCTATCTTTTCCCTCTTTTGTTTTGGGAGAGTGAAGAGTATTGTAATAACAAGCACCCCCAAACTTAGGCTTTTGCCTATTTCTTATTACTTTTTTATCGAGGTGCAACACGTTTGTTCACTCTTTTTGTCTCTTTTTTAACACAATTTATTCCACTATTTCACATTTTTACTTATGGCACAATTTGTGGGAATATATGGTGTCAATGAAGAAGTTTCAATTTTTAGGCTCAATGGGGCTGACTAGGGATATATTTAAAGTCCGGGATAGAAAAGAGTGGTAAGAATTGACTATCAAAGAAATGCCCGAGTCATCTCCCTAACATGCATATCCTAACTATTTCGCCTCAAATAGCAAGCAATCATAACACATAAGTATTCATCATTTAGCATGCATAATTTAAGCAAGAAACTCCAAATAAACAGATTTTGTGTGTTTTTGGCATATCTAACTTAGGTGTTTAGATAGTTGCTTCAATTCCATTACATTATTCCACCTTACTTCACTAGGTGTTTCTAGCAACTATAACATACATGATCTTTGACAGACAATTATGACTTAAAAGAAAAAAATTTGTGACTCAAAAATACATAAAAACAACAAAAACACAAATAAAACACCCCCCCAAACTTAAATCACACATTGTCCCCAATGTGTGCAGACGCAAAGACAATAAAAGAAATAAGACATTTACAGACTTTGGCTAAAATAGTGGTGGTGGCAGTGGCATGGGATAGTGCATGGACCACTGACTGAACAAGGAACTCATCTCGTTGATTTGTTGCCTCGTTTCTTGTTGTCCTTGTATCACTGTGTCCAAACTCTGCATCATCCTCATCTGATTCTGAAGCAATTTCTCCATCATGGGCACTGAGGGTTCTGCTTCTGTGGTTGGCTGGTGGCTAGGTCCTGCCTCATATTGAGCCCCTATTTCAGGCTCATCTTCGTCCATGACGGCCTCTGTTGCTGCTGCTGCTGGTGGTTGTTGTGCTCTTCTTCTTGCTGCTGGTTTCTCTCATTAGTATCAGTGGGTAGGATTGGGACCCCATTCATGTGACATAACTTGGTGATAACTGAGTCATGTCCCAATCCACCTGTTGTCACCAACCTGTTGATTTCCTCAATGCTCTGCACTATTTCTTTCCCCACATCAATTGTTTCCCCCGTCATGATCCCATATATCAATTTGATTCTATCTTCTGGCACTCTGGTGAAGTGCGTTGATAGGATCAGACAGGCACTGATGAAATATAGCCAACCCTTGGCTGCTTTGTTGAACTGGCACCTGCTCAGTCCTCTTGACCCATTTCTTGCAAGATCAAATGTAGCCCCAGGGTAGCTCACTGTGTCTGCAATGTTATTCCAGTCGATATTGGAGGTGTTTCTAGACCATGTTCTAAAGTAGTTCCAGTCACAACTTTCTTCAACATCAACCGTCTTCAATTGCGTATTTACATCTTCTGCTATCACAGGCACATAATTTCCCCTTACAAAGCACCCCTTTTCCATCTTCTCCGGAAAATTGGCATAGAATTCACGCACCATTGTTGTGTTCATTGGTGCTATCTTCTCCGGATTTACAAATCTCTTCCACCCCTTTAACTCAATCATTGCCCGAATGGGCTCATAAACATCATCTTCCCCAAACGACTCCCTCTGATAGTCCATTCCCCTTTCAGGGATTAAGGGCCTAGTACTAAGCTTTTTGTATCTTTGGAAGGCTTCATAGCTCACAAACCTAGTATCATCGTAATGTGGGGCTGAGGTGGATGTGGAGGCTCTTCTTTTTCTGGTGGACATGTGTCACGACCCAACCCCGGGGCCGCGACTGGTACCCTACTGGGGTACCCTGTCAGGTATATGTCAGAGAATAGCAGCGGAACATACATAACACATAACTTATAAAAAGGGTAAACATCACTGGCCAGCCGATAAGGCTGCCTTCCATAAAACATACTTAAACAAGGTATAGTAGTACAACTGGTTCTTATAGCCCATATCATATGTGTGACCACAGACCTCTAAAGATAACAACTGTGGCGGGACAGGGCCCCGCCATACCCCTGAATGTACAAAATACCTATAGCATCAGGGAATATCCGTACCAAAAAAACAAGCTTCCGGAGGAATGGAGCTTCTGACACCTGAGTAAAAGATCCTAGGAATGAGGATCTACCACCTGCTTTCCCTTACCTGCGGCATGAACGCAGCCCCCGAGGAAGGGGGTCAGTACACAACGTACCAAGTATGTAAAACTGGAAAATACTGTAGTAATATCATAAGTAAAAAATAAGCTGGAGTCATAGATAAAAATCAATTTCCTTGCACTGTGCCTTACTAACAATGAGAGTAACAAGTATAAAACTTATAGCATAAAAATAGGAGGCTCACGATCAAAACAGGGTACCTCGCCCGTAGTATCATTAAGCAATCCTACTCCTGGGACTATTTCACCCGCATGGGTCCTGTGGACCCGCATGAGGTCATCCGCCTCGTCATGGGACTATTTCACCCGCATGGGACTATTTCACCCGCATGGATCCTGTGGACCCGCATGAGTACCATCGCCGTACTCGCATGAGACTATTTCACCGCGTGGATCACGTGGTCGGATCCGCATGAGTGCAAGCGCGCTCGCATCATTGGTAGCAAATCAATGGCATAGATAATAACCCGGTGTTTACACAGTAATAATACAAATATATAACATAGCTCATCCGGCTATCATACATAACATAAGCACTACCGGCCTATCATATCATACATAAGCACTACCGGCCTATCATATCACAACATAAGCACTATCGGCCTATCATATCATACATAAGCACTACCGGCTTATCATAACATAAGCAAGTTAAGAAATCCCCTAACTTCTTATTAACATTATTAATATATCCTCTCATTTTAGTATCCTAAGGCACTAACGTGTCTTTTAATAGAAAATCCGGGAATTCAACCCAAGTACCATGTACTTCTAACTTTTTAAGAAAAACTCTTTTATGCAAAGATTCCAAGATACTATTCACCATAGTATCAAGTTACGATTCCTTTTCAAGACGAGTCACATTTCCTTTTAGAAATATAATAGGCTTCTAACTCAAGTGACTTCATTTCCTTTAAAACCTTAGGCAACCAATGCCTAAAAATCAATTCACCTTTCTTAGTTTCAAATCCTTCACCCGTACTTGTTTTAATTAGAGTAAACCTTTCTTTGTGAACCTTTCAAGAAAACTAATATAACTAACTTCCCATAAAGTCCTTATATTAGCGTTATCCTTTTGTCAAATACATTTTCCCTCAACCCAAGGGACTTACACTTTTGAAATGAAACAAGTATCATATACTTTAAAACAAGTGTAGATTATCAAATCTTGTACGTATACCGTACTACATAGATACAACTATTAATGCTCAAGAGATAGGAAAGCTCTACATACCTCTTCGGTCAATCCACTTGCTAAGTCCAACTACCGCAAGTAATATGTCAACCTATAATAACCATAGTGCGTTTATTAACCTCTAATTTCAATGTAGAAATTCCAAATTCAAGTTACCAATTCCTAAGGAAAATTGGGCAGCATTTCCTTTGTTTCTACTCACTTTGCCACCTTTTTCAAAGGCCGATTTTCAACACTCAAACGCCTCATTAAGGCCCAACATCCAAACCAACACAAAGGGGATTACACACCTAATCTTGGGTGTGTAAAATTCTGCCCCATAAGTTATAATAATACACTTAACAATTCTAAAGTAGTTTGTAGGCTACAACATGCTCATAATATCTCTTTAGCCAAATCCTTCATACCCAAACCACATTTCTTGCATGCAATGACTCTAATAGCATTATTTACTACCACAAGTACTTTCTTCTTAACATGAAACACTAAAAACTAATAATAGAGGAAGAATCATTACCTTAGAGCTTTAGCCAAATTTATCCAACAATTTGCTAGCTTCTATTCCAAGAACACCACCACAACAACCTTCACAAGCTAGCCACAAGCTTCCTTCTTGCCTTTTACTTTTCAGATTTTTCCTAAGGCTAGAATATCTCTTGGAGTTTTAGAGAGAAGGAGGAGCTAGAAATAATTAAGAGAGAAGGGGGAGCTTTTTCTAAGAGAGAGATGAAAGATGACCAAGTCTTTAAGACTTGGTCAATATAATGCATGCAAAAATCAGATGGGGGGGGGGGGGGACACTTGTCACCCACTCATGCCCTTTTAAAATAAAAGATCAGATTTTCCTAAGTTTTTCGCGATTTCCGCCTCGGCGCTTGCCCTGCGATCGGCGCGCGCTCCTCTGCGGACTCGGAACTTTAGGCGCCGCGGCCATGAATTCCACGCCTTGGCGTCGCGGCCCTGCCTCCGGCGCCGCGGCGCTGAGGCCCCTGACCGAAGTTTTTCTGATTTCGAGTCCTAATTCCTTTCGCACGGCCCCATACGAACGGCCTGAACCACGGGGTATAACAACATGGTTAAAATACTTTCTGCAGCTTACAACTTATTAGCACAAATGTTCCTCAACACAATCAACACTCTAGCAGCTAAAACACAAACACCCCCAAACTTCAACTCTACTACCCAATACCCACACCCTCCTTGTCTACTCCTTCTCCAAACTTCACAATCAATTTTTCAGCACCCAAACTACTTCACAATGCAACACTTCTCCAAACTATTACCTCCTTTGACTACTAGCAACTTTCAAGAAAAATGTGAAGATTACCTTTTTGATGGTGTCTCCACGATGTTCTTGTTTCCAATGGTGATTTGAGGCTATGGAATGGAGCTTTGTTGGTTGAGATAGCTAAGGGTTTTTTAGGAATTTAAGAGTTTTGGTTGTGGTTGGGTTTGATTTGTGGAGGATTTGTGGGTAATTTGTGGAATTTCGTGGGTTTTGTGGAGAAGAAGGGTTAGGTTTTGGTTTTGAAATTGGGGCAAATCTGATTTCTGGGCGTTTTTAAGTTTCTGGATTTTCGCCGCCGTGCGGCTGATATTCTGCACTCCGGGAATTTACGTGCGCGGCCTATTCTGGTAGCGCGCCTAGACTTGGCATTTTTTCTGGATTTTTGGCGCCGCGGCCCTGCTCCGGCGTCGCGGCGCTTAAACTTCAGCGCCTCTTACATTCTTTTGGCGCGCGCCTCAGCGCGCGCTGGCTAACTGCTTTTTCCGAAATCTGGCTTTTCTTGATTTTTCGTCCTTGGTTTATTGCTTTGCACATCAATCACAGCACAAACACTACCTCCGTGAGACCGTTCTTAATAAAAACTACTATATTAAAATAAAATAAATCAAAATAATTTGGGTTGCCTCCCAAGTAGCGCTGTCTTTAACGTCTTTTAGCCGGACGCAAGTTCCTTAGTTTAATAACCGTGGGGTGGATCAACCCCCCAACTAATCCATTTTCTCCACATTTTGCATTTTCTTTTTCTTCTTCTCATCTTAGCATTATCATTAAGGGGGGTTTCAGGAACACATACCTGCTGTTGTGGAGATTTGGCAAACCATGCTTGCTTCCGTGGGCTCATCTCCCTTTGGTTGACTTGTATGGGCTCACAGGGGGGGTTTGATGGTGCTGATTGCAAAGCACCTACTAATGGTTGGTGGCTCAATGATGTGTTTAAAAACTTTAAACACCATCTCTTCCTTCTCCACCCTCAGTGTTTGCTCTCCTCTTTCTACATCAATCAAAGCTCTCCCCGTTGCTAGGAATGGTCTCCCCAATATGATAGGGATTTCCGCATCTTCTTCCATGTCAAGAACGAGGAAGTCTGCAGGAAAGAAGAATTTCCCTACTTTGACAATCACGTCCTCAATTTTTCTCTTGGATGAACCACTGTCCTATCGGCTAGTTGCAGACTCACAATGGTTGGTTTGGCCTCTCCCAGCTCCAATCGCTTAAATACCGATAAGGGCATCAGATTTATGCTTGCCCCTAAATCACACAGAGCCCTGTTGCATGTCACCCTGCCAACAGTGCAATGTAGTGTAAAGCTTCTTGGATCCTTTAGTTTTGGTGGCAACTTTTTCTGCAAGATAGCACTACACTCTTCCGTCAGTGCTACTATTTCGTACTCTGCCAACTTCTTCTTCTTCCCCAAGATCTCCTTCGTGAACTTGAAATAGGAGGGCATCTGCTCTAATGCTTCTATAAAGGAGATGTTGATATGCAGCTTCCTGAATATCTCCAAGAATTTGGAGAATTGTTTATCAACCGCCTTCCGCTGTAATCTCTGGGGGAAAGGGATCTTTTCTGTATACTCCTTCTCTGGAGTTTTCTCTACCACTGGGCTAGGTTCAACCACCTTCTCTTTTTCTATCTCTGCCCTTTTCTCAACTACTGGCTGAGGTGACTGCTGCTCCAATTGTTTGTCGCTTCTCAATTGTACTGCCTGGCATTGCTCCCTTGGATTCACCTCTGTGTTGCTTGGCAATGTACCCTGTGGCCTGCTGTTTGCCTGCTTTGCTAGCTGACCCACTTGTGTTTCTAAGTTCCTGAACGAGGATCTAGCTTCTGTCATGAACTGAGTCTGGGCGTTGGTAAGTGCCAACACAGCTGCTTTCAGCTCGTCTGGCTTTTCTTGCTGAACCGGTGCATTGAACTGTTGAGGATGCGGGGCCTGAGTAAAGGGCTGCTGATTTTGGTTCTGCTGGGTTTGATACTGGCCCCTGTATTGATTCTGCTGCCCCTGGTCTCCTCTCCATGAGAAATTTGGGTGATTTCTCCACCCTGGATTATAAGTGTTGGAGTATGGATTGTTTTGTGGCCTTTGATAATTACCCACGGCCTGACATTCTGCTTGCTCCATTGATATATTATTAGGATCAGCTGAAGGACACATGCCGAATGTATGTGGGCCACCACATATCTCACAGATTTTAGGCATCTGCACCGCATTCACTGACATTATATGTTGCTGCAACTGTTTCGCCAAAAGAGCCACTTGGGCATTCAAGGCAGCAATAGCATCTATCTCGTGGACTCCCAATGTTCTCCTCCCACTTGTCGACCTCTCTTCTGTGACATGGTTGTTGGTGGTCATATCTTCTAATAACTCGTGAGCGTCGTGGGCTGTTTTCCTCATGAATGCCCCACCTGCTGCTGCATCTATAATGGTTCTGGTTGTACTGCTCAGCCCGTTATAGAAGATGTGGACCAAGTTCCACAACTCAATGCAATGGTGTGGGCATTTTCTCTGCAAGTCTTTGAACCTTTCCCAAGCTTCATATAAGGACTCTCCATCTGCTTGGTAGAAGTTGTTCAACTCCCCTCTCAATTTTGCTGCTTTGCATGGGGGAAAGAACTTGGCTAGGAATTTCTGTGCCAGCTCATGCCATGTAAAAATTGAATCGGCCGGCAGGGAATTCAACCATACTTTTGCTCTATCCCTGAGTGAGAAGGGAAAGAGCCTCAATCTGACGGCATCATCGATGCGCCGTTATATCGAAAGTTGCACATAGCTCAAGAAATTAGCTATGTGCGTGTGTGGATCCTCAGATGGCGGACCTCCAAATTGCAGCGTGTGTTGTACCATGCTCGTAATCGCGGTTTATCTCAAAGTTGTTCGCTCACATGTGGGGAGCCTAATACAAGTCTGTGCTCCATTCACTCTTGGCAGCACATAGTCTCCCAAGCTTCTTTCTGCCTGGACTTGAACTCTTTCCTCGACATCCATAGGTACTTGCCGAGGTATTCCTGGATTGGGTTGATTTTCACCTAACCCTTCTCTCATCATGTTGTTGTTTTGAACACCGTCCATCTATCAAGTGTCAGAATCGTGATTCTTTCTATTACATTTCTGAGTTTTCTCAATCTCTGGATTGAAGGGAACAAGAGTGTCTGCCCATCTTCTCCTTCGCATAAACTGATTTCCTGAAATAGATCAAAAACAGACAACAAATCACGGCACCCTGATTTTTACCGAAAATAACGAGAAAAAAAAACGTAAAAATAAAAATAAAAATTAAAAACCAAATTAGAAATTAAAAATAGATAAATTTGATATTGAACTATGCCTAATCCCCGGCAACGGCACCAAAAACTTGATGCGCGAAAAGATGCACACACTTTAACGCAAGTGCACGTTATCGTGACAAGTAATATAGTCTTGATAAGACCGAATATCGTCCACAAGGATTAGGGTTCAAGTACCAACTATCTATCTTTTGGTATCTATTTGGTAATTGATATGTGATTTTGTGGTTTATAACTAATAATTATAAAAGCTAATTAACTATAGGTTTACTTCAGTTGTGATGGGAATAGGGCTTCCATGTCTCCTCAACTATCCGCTTATGTATTTATTAATGCAATGAATTATGGTCTTCTTCTCTCGGAGCTAGCAGGTTTACGAAATCGTTTTATATTCCCGTTAAGGATATATAAACACTCAACCCCAGTATTGCACCTTACCTACCTTTCGGTGATAAGGATAACTCTATAGGAGGATTAAGCACAAAAACCTAGCTAACCGTCACGCACCATGCGTAAAATTAGGGTTGTTAAGCCTCTCATTAACGCTATATAAATAATTGAGGTATTTTAATCCCCAACCCAAATATGTCTACCCAACTTACAGCATATTCACAACCTCCTCCTTTCGAAGTTTGATTAGAAATCATATAATGATAATTAGTTGTCAATTAATTGTCAAGCATTCAAAGCAATTATTGGATAAATCTCTCAAAGAAGAATAATAACCATAGACATGCATTAATTCATAACATAAGTTTCTAGTGAATCAACATGGAAAGCCCTATAAAAGAATTAGTTCCTAGCCATTGACATGACAAGAACTAATTCAAAGTTCATCATACAAAAACTGAAATAAAGAAAAGAAAAGAAAATTACTAAGTTTAAGGTCTCCAATCTCCAAAGCAAGAATCCTTGAGTTGTGCAAGAAAGGGAACCCTTAAAATTTGCCTAGGATTCTCCTTTTATAGGCTGAAAATCGCCTCTAACTTTTCCCTGCAGGCATGGCCCTGAAAATCGTCAATTAACCTGATTTTCCCGCGTCGTATGGCCGAACTCAAGCTTGGGTGATTTGGCGCGCTGACCCGATCTCTGTTGTGCGTGGCGCGTACTGGAACCTCTGCAGCCTCTCTGATAATTGGCGCGCGACCTCGCACAGTGCGTAGGCCGCGTACTGGTCTGGATTTCTGCCTCTTCGCCACTTTCTCTGTTTTTAGCTCTGGAACCTCTTTTTTTGTCCTCTTTTAGCTCTTTTTCCGCCATTTGGCCATTTTAACCACTTTGACTCAAAAGAAAGGAAAACTATCCTAATACGACACTTATTTGTACAAAAAGGGACAAAAGACTAACTAAAACTGACTCAAAAAGTGTATATAAAATATACCGATCAGTTTTCTGTGAAGGATTTCACAACGACAATACTTCTCATGAGATGCAACAGTAGGGGTGATCTTTATCCGTTAACAACCACCGTCACTTCCTCGAGTTAAGTCATGTCGTCGACATTTGTTGATCTAGCTCCTTCCTTATGGCATGCACGTTTGGGTCATCCTGGGTTGTCAATTATTTCTTCCTTGCATAAAAACAATTTTATTTCTTGTAAGGGTACGCGTAGTACTCCAATTTTTCATTCTTGTCTATTAGGAAAATATGTTAGATTACAATTTGTAGCCTCTACTTCTCGTACTTTCATGCCTTTTGACATTATTCATAACGATTTATGGGTATCTTCAGTTCTAAGTTCTTTGGGCAATCGTTATTATGTTCTATTTTGGATGAGTATTCTAATTTTTTATAGACTTTTCCGTTAGCGAAAAAATTTCAAGTTTTTTCCACATTCTTAAAATTTAGAACATTCATCTGAATCCAATTCGAACGGGAAATACAAAATATTCAATGTGATAATAGCAAATAATATGATAATGGGCTGTTTTGGGAATTTTGTGATGCTAATGGCATATTTTTCGTTTCTCTTGTCCTCATACGTCCTCACAAAATGGAAAAGCCGAACGAAAAATTCATACAATTAATAATATTATCCGAACTTTATTGACACATGCATCCATATCTCCTTCATTTTGACATCATGCTCTACAAATGACTACTTACCTCCTTAACATACTTTCTATCAAAGGATTTACATTTAAATCTCCCCTTAAAATTCTCTATAATAAAGATCCTTCATATTCTTATCTTAGTGTCTTTGGGTGTTTATGTTATCCACTCTTTCTGTCAACTACAATAAACAAACGTCAAGCCCGTTCTATCGCTTGTGTGTTTTTGGATTATCCATCAAATCATCGTGATTACAAGTGTTTTGATTTATCATCTAATAAAATCATAATCAGTCGTCATGTTATTTTTTATGAAACCTAGTTTCCGTTTACCAAAGTGTGTAGTCATGGTCCTAGTTTGTATAATTTCTTAGATGACGGGGTCCCACCATATATTATATATCATTTGTTGGACTAATCTCATTCCATTGACCCGCCAGTAGGCCCACTGCTTGTTGGCCCACAACAGTCGTTCCAGCCCACTCCAGCTACTGGCCCGTCTTCTTCAGGACCGTCCAGTGGGCCGACAACCCAGTCCCCCAGTCCAGTTCCCGTTTCTCAAGTTGGGCCATCAGGCCCACTTCCTGTTGGTCAGTCCGTCACCGATCCAAATTTTACCCAAAATCCACCAATTTCTACCTCGAGTCAAGGGCATGTTACTCGTAGTCAAATGAGTATTTTTAAACCGAAAAAACATTTTAATATTAATTCTAATGTTCTTAAATATCCACTACCCCGTAACCTAGTATCTACATTAAATGACCCGAATTGGAAATTGGCTATGAACGACGAATATAATGCTCTTATTGATAATAAAACGGGAGTTGGTACCCCGTCCTTCTGGTGTTAATATTATTCGGTCTATGTGGAATTTTACTCATAAAGGTAATTCTGACGATTCTTTTGTGAGGCATAAAACTCGTCTTGTGGGTGATAGTAAAACTTAACAGGTCGGTGTGGATTGTGGAGAGACGTTCAGTCCGGTTGTTAAACCGGCTACCATTCGCATTGTTCTCAGTTTAGCTCCCTTAAACTTTTGACTCATTCATCAGTTAGATGTGAAGAATGTTTTCTTGCATGATGATCTTAATGAGACAATCTACATGCATCAGCCGTTGGGTTTTAGAGACCCCAATTATCCTCATCATGTCTGTTTGTTGAAAAAGTCTTTATATGGGCTTAAGCAGGCCCCACAGGCTTGGTATAAATAATTTGCAGACTATGTTTCTACTATTGGGTTCTCTCACAACAGGTCTGATAATTCTCTGTTCATCTATCGTCGTGGGTCTTCCATAACATATATTCTATTGTATATGCATGATATTATATTGATTTCCTCGTCTGATGAGTTACGTCGGTCGATCATGACACTACTCAGTTCTGATTTTGCTATGAAAGACTTGGGACCCTTGAGTTATTTCTTGGGAATTGACGTCACTCGTCATGAATGTGGATTATTTTTATCACAAAAAAGTATGCTGCAGAGATAATTGAGAGGGTTGGTATGTCCTCGTGTAAGTATACTTGCACTCCAGTTGATACTAAACCCAAGCTGGGTGCTACGACTGGCTCACCATACGAGGATCCCACACACTATCACAGTCTTTCAGGGGTACTTCTGTATCTTACTTTCATGAGATAAGATATTATGTATGTCGTACAACATGTGTGTTTGTTTATGCATGATCCTAGGGTTGAACACATAAATGCGCTAATCACATTATATGATACTTACAGGGAACACTTGATTATGGCTTGCATCTATATTCGTCGTCGGTCTCTACACTTGTCTCTTAGTCAGATGCTGATTAGGGTGGCTGTTCGGACACCAAACGATCTATGTATGGTTACTATATGTTTCTTGGTGATAACTTAGTCACTTGGTCTGCAAAATGATAGGCTACCTTATCACGCTCCAGTGCAGAGGCCGAGTATCGAGGAGTAGCCAATGTGGTTTCTGAATTATGTTGGTTACATAATCTTCTCTTAGAACTTCACTTTCCCATTCAAAAGCTACCTTGGTATATTGTGATAATGTTAGTGTCGTCTTTTTTGGAATCCGGTTCAACATCAGCACACTAAACATATTGAGATGAATATCCATTTTGTTCGCGAAAAGGTAGCTCGTGGACAAGTATGCGTCTTACATGTCCCTTCCAAGTATCAAGTTACAGACATCTTTACTAAAGGTTTTCCCTCGGTTATATTTGAAGATTTTAGGGACAGTCTCAGCGTACGAAGATCGTCCGCTATGACTGCGGAGGTGTGATAAAGTATACCGTGATATACACAACATATACAATGCCTTGTGTATACCGTGTATATCACAGAAACACAAGAAGAATAGGACACGGTTTTGACCAATATGTTGTTGTATTTAATTAGCATTGTACACTTACCATAATTGAATAATTATTGTACAAGTAGAATAAGGTTTTGGGAGTAGAGTAGGAATATGATTTTCCATATCATGGAAATTGTAAATTGTATATATACTTATTCATTAATGAAAATAATCAAGGAGATTATTTATTTCAATAATTGAGCTCAAAACAATGTAAAATCTTAAGAGAAAGCAAACACACACTACAGATGATGCGCGATTTATGCACACACTAAACGCAAGTGCACGTATCGTTACAAGTAATATAGTCTAGATAAGACCGAATATCGTCCTCAGAGACTGGTTTTCAAGTACCGATTATCTATGCTTTAGTTTCTATTTGGTTAACGTTAATTGGTTTGGAATTCTAGACTAATAATGCAGGAAATAAACTAATTATGAAAATACTTTGATTTAAATCAGTTATGACGGAGAATTAGGGCTTCCAAGATCATCAACTATCCACTCTTTTCAATCATTAATACAATTAGACTGACTTCTTCTTCTACGTTAAGATAGCAGGTTAATTAAGTCGTTTTATACTCCTGTTAAGGTAATATAAACACTCAACCCCAATGGAGAACCCTTCTATCTTTCGATGACAAGATTGACTACAAAGGAGGATTAAGAGCAATAACCTATTAAGCTACACAAGTATCGGGGTACTTTCGTCCACGATTAAACCTATGTTTATTCAACTATAGCATATTCACAATCTCCCCTTTCAGATTTCGATTAGAAATCATATAAGTGATGATAACTAGTGATCAATTAATTATCAAGCAATCAAAGCAATTATTGAATAAATCTTAAGCAAGTGAAGAAGAAATCAATTAATGTATTAATTCATGAATAAGAGTTTCAAGAGAATCACAAGGAAATCCCTAATAAAGTAATTAGATCCTAGCCATAGTCACGCTAAGAACTAATACAATCTCCATACATGAACTGAAATAAACAAAGTAAAAGAAAGAAAAGAAAAATACTCAAGAACAAGTCTCCAAGCCTTCTAGCATTCAAGGATTGTGTTGTGGAATATTTACAAGATGGAATGGAATGAAATGAATTCTTCTAATGATGTAGAGACTATTTATAGCCCAAGAATACTTTAGGTAAAGGGTTAGGGATTATGTAGGTAGGAAAAGTTATCCCTTTTGGACCCTGAAAATGTGTCAAATTCGGCCCAGAACGTCAAAAATACAGCGTCGGCGCAGTGGCCCTGCAGTCGGGCGCCACGGCGCCTGAAAATCAGAGAGTTTCGGACGACTTCGAATTGGCGCCAGCGTACTGCTAAGCGCTTGGCGCGGTGTGGCATTCTTTCGGATTTTTCGTTTCTTCGTCCTTTGTTCGTCCGGTCTTCGTCTGATTTCTTCTATATTTCCCGGAACTTCTTAGGCTTCATTTATTGGCCCTTTTAGTGTGCAATTCCATCTCATTTATGCTCATTTCATCTCCTTTTCTCCATTTCTCCATTTCTGACTGATGTGACACAAAAGAAAGGAAAACAACCATAATATTATACTAAACATAAATGAAATGAGTAAAATACTAACTAAAAATGACTCAGAAGGTGTAAATAAAATACACCGATCAACAGACCAACATTGGCGGTTCACATTAAAAAGTTAACCTGTAATCTTATGAATAGACACAGAAGATTCATATATCCCAACTTAAGATTAAAGCTTAGTTAATATAAAGGAATTCAGGCCGAGCAACGAGACAACAAAAAATTAAAAAAAAGAACTCGATTAGAAAGATGTCACATTTAACAAATTAGGTGTTTCATCAAAATTGTTATATATCTGATCACTAGAGGAAACTGATCAATCATATTTTACATGTTATAGTAATAGGTTAAATTACACTAATTGGTGCTGATTTGAGTTATGAAGGTATTAGTAATATAATGATTCATTATGCAAGGTTAAGTTATTCATGTATTAGTTACTCCATCTTTCACTGCATAAAATAATATTCCTATATTGATTCATTCATAACTTATACATGTATTAGTTATGTATGATTTTAAACTAGTAACCAAATATCGTACTTGGTGTGCTGTATTTTATACATAACTACCAAATAGTACTAGTTATGTTGATTATAACACATAGAATAATTAACTTCCTAACCAATAGCCAAATGACCCCTAATTGTGAAACAAGAAAGTGACTGGAAATGTACCTACAATGCATGTCGGAGTTTGTGATGCGCGATTTATGCACACACTTACGCAAGTGCACGTGTCGTGTCAAGTAATATAGTCTTAGAAGACCGAGTTATCGTCCTCAGGGATTAGTGTTCAAGTACCAAATTCTATTCTTTGTTATCTATTTGGTGACCGATGATTGATTTGTTGTTTATGACTCTAATTATGAAAACTAATTAAACTATGTTGTTTTACTTCAGTAATGTGGAAATAGGGCTTCCAAATCTCCTCAACTATCCGCTTAACTTACTTATTAATGCAATTAATTATGGTTCTTCTTCTATTTTGAGATAGCAGGTTTACTAAGCCGTTTTATACTCCTGTTAAGGTTATATAAACACTCAACCCCAGTACATCACCTTTCTACCTTTCGGTGATAAGATTGACTCTAGAGGAGGATTAAGACCAAAAACCTTATTAATGCTACACAAGTATCGGGGTACTTTCGTCCACGATTTAACCTATGTTTATCCAACTACAGCATATTCACAACCTCCCCTTTCAGATTTCGGTTAGAAATCATAAGAATTATGATAATTAATGATCAAGTAATTACCAAGCAATCAAAACATATATTGAATAAATCTCAACAATAAGAAGAAGAACCAAGAACATGCATTAATTCATAAAGATAAGGTTCAAGTGAATTGACATGGAAAGCCCTAAGTAGATTTAGTTCCTAGCCATAGACATGACAAGAACTAATTCAATATCCAACATAAACTGTAAAGAAAGTAAAACAAGAACAAGAAATTACTAAGAAAAGGTCTCCAATCTTGATCTCCAAAGTGTTGTGATTTGGCAAGAAGAGGAACCCTTAAATCTGGCCTAGGGTTCTCTTTTTATAGCCTCCAAAACGTGATGCAGGTTTTCCTTTAGGCCTGACCCATTGTCTATTCGAAATTCTGATTTTCCCGCAGCGCGCCGCCATCTGCAGCGCCGCGGCTACTGGAACTCTGCAACCCTCACGAAGATTAGGCGCGTGGCTACAGCCCTGGCTGGAGCGCCGCGATCTTGGCTGTTTTGTGCCCGGTTCGCCACTTTCTCGCTTTTCGAGCTCTGGAACCTCCGTTTTTGCCCTATTTTTGCTCCTTTTTTGCCAATGAGCCACTTTAAACCAATATAACTCAAAAGAAAGAAAATCTATCCTAAGACGACACGTATTTGTACAAAAATGGACTAAAGACTCGCTAAAAATGACTCAAAAGGTATATATAAAATATACCGATCAAATACCTCCAAACTTAACCTTTGCTCGCCCTCGAGCAAAGCTCAAAAGAAAGAAATAAAGACACAAGGAAAAAGAAAAATAGAAGACTCAACAACATTGATCACTTTGCTGCATTGGTGTTACTTAGAAAAACATGAAGGTTAGCAGAATAATATGCAGGAACATATAGCATGAATTTTTAGCATTCTAAACACATTAGGCTAGATATTTCGCAAACTCATTTTAATCATGCTTAATGGAAGTAAGAATACTGAATTATGCATGTCAATTTCAAAAATCCCATGACATGTTTACTTGTTATTCTCCACTAATCATGGATATGCATACAAGAGATCTTCATGATTTTTCAGGGTTGTAATGTAGGCTTAGGTATGGGTAGGTAAAAATAGGCATTTAGGCTCATTTTCTGTACCATAAGCTCTTTTGCTTTTCAATTCTTCCATTTTCTTTTGATTTCCTTTCTTCACTTCATATCTATCTTTCCCCTCTTTTGTTTTGAGAGAGTGGAGTGTATTATGAATCACAGGCACCCCCAAACTTAGGCTTTTGTCTATTTCTTATTACTTTTTTATTGGGGTGCATCAAACTTGTTCACTCTTTTTGTCTCTTTTTTAACACTTTCTATTCCAATCATTTCATATTTTCACTTATGACACAAGTGTGGAATTATGGGGTGTCAAAAAAAAAGTTTATTGTTTAGGCTCAAAAGGGCTGACTAGGGATATTTTTAATGTCAGGGATAGGAAAAAGTGGTAAGAATTGGCTAACAAAGAAATGCCTGAGTCATCTCCCTAACATGCATATCCTAACTATTTCGCCTCAAATAGCAAGCAATCATACACATAGGTTTTAATCATTTAACAATGCACAATTCAAGCAGAAACCCCAAATAGACAGATTTCATGAGTTTTTGGCATATCTAACCTAAGTGTTTAGATAGTTGCTTCTAATTCCATTACATTATTCAACCTTACTTCACTAGGTGTTTCTAGTAACTACAACATGCATGATCTTTGACAGAAAATTATGACTCAAATTTTTTTATGACTCAAAAATACTCAAAACAATTAAAAAACACTCAACAATATCAAAAACACTAAGACACCCCCCCCCCCCAAACTTAAATCACACATTGTCCCCAATGTGTGCAAGACTCGAAGAAAATAAAAGAAACATGACAACTTACAGACTTGGTTTAAAGTGGTGGCGGTGGCGGTGGATAATGCATTGAATCCCGTGAGAGGGGCATGGCTCTGGATTTTTGATTTGGAGAAAGGACCGTCGGATTAGGGCGTCTTCAAAAAAATTCAGATTTTCCGTCGTGGCGCCGCGGCCCTGCAACTGGCGCCGCGGCGCCCAAATTACTGCGCTCTTCTGAACTTTCTGCGCCGCGGCCCTGCAAATGGGCGCCGCGGCGCTAAGCCGATTTTCTGGAAATCTTCTTTTGGCTTCTTTTCAGTTTCCGCCCTCCAAATTCTTGGCTCTGCACCTGTCATCACAACACACAACAATACCTCCGTGAGACTGTTCTAAGTAAAGACTAACTGCATTAAAATAAATTAAAATACCTTGGGTTGCCTCCCAAGTAGCGCTGTCTTTAACGTCTTTTAGCCGGACGCAAGTTCATTATCATTTGAGGGTGAGAGAGGTTACTAGGCTCATATATTCCATTTCATTGATCAAATAGGGTTTTAACCTCTGTCCGTTTACCTTGAAGGAGGCTCCCTCTCTCCCTTTTACTTCAACTGAACCATAGGGGAATGCTCTTACCACAGTGTATGGTCCTGACCAACGCGATTTTAACTTGCCTGGAAACAACCTTAACCTTGAGTTGAATAAAAGACTTATTGTCCTTCTTGGAAGTCTTTTGGCATCAACATCTTGTCGTGCCATACTTTCGTTCGTTCCTTGTAGATCTTTGCATTCTCATAGGCGTTATGCCTAAATTCATCCAACTAGCTCAGCTGTAGCAGCCTCTTCTGCCCTGCTGCTTTGGCATCCATGTTTAGCATCCTCATTGCCCAATAAGCTTTATGTTCCAACTCTACTGACAAATGACATGCTTTACCGAAAACTAACTTATATGGTGACATTCCAATTGGTGTTTTGAATGCTGTTCTGTACGCCCAAAGTGCGTCATCTAGTTTGATGGACCAATCCTTCCTTGAGCTATCCACCGTCTTTTCCAATATGCTTTTCACTTCCCTATTTGACACTTCTGTTTGCCCATTCGCTTGAGGGTGGTAGGCAAGTGTGGTGCGGTGGTATACTCCATATCGGGAAAGCAACGTATTCAGCTGCCTGTTGCAAAAGTGACTTCCTTCGTCACTGATAATGGCCCTCGGAGTGTCAAACCTTGTGAAAATATTCTTTTGAAGGAATCTTTGAATAGTCTTACTATCGTTTTCTTTCGTGGCTACTGCTTCTACCCATTTGGACACATAATCCACTGCCAGAAGGATACTTATTCCCAAAGGATGGCGGAAATGGACCCATGAAGTCGATCCCCCATACATCAAATAGTTCTACTTCCAATATCCCATGCGAAGGCATTTCATTTCATCTTGAAATGTTCCCTGTTCTTTGACAACTATCACATCTCTTCACAAAGGCATGGGCATTTTTAAAAGTGTTGGCCAATAGAACCCGCTTTGCAGTACCTTTGCCGCTGTTCTTGATGCCCCAAAGTGTCCACCACATGGTAGGGTATGACAATGAGTGAGAATCTGGTGCATCTCCTCCTCTGGTATACATCGCCTGATGAACTGATCGGCACAGTGTTTGTATAACATCGGCTCCTCCCAATAGTAGTGTTTTACTTCGGAGTAAAACCTCTTCACTTGATGTCTTGTCAATCCTGGGGGTATTACCTTAGCTGCAAGAAAATTAACAAAATCAGCGTACCAAGGTAAATTAAAAACCGCACTTACTTGAAATAATTGCTCATCTGGAAAGTGATCATTTATCTGCACATCCTTGTTGTTCTGACTCTATGTGTTCTCAAGCCTTGACAAGTGGTCTGCAACTGAGTTCTCTGTCCCCTTCTTGTCACGAATTTCCACGTCGAATTCTTGTAGTAGCAAGAACCATCGAATGAGGCGAGGTTTTGCATCCTTCTTTGTCATCAAGTACTTTATAGAAGAATGGTCAGTGTATACTATCACCTTATTTCCAATCAAGTATGGCCTGAATTTCTCAAATGCGTACACTATTGCTAGCAATTCTTTTTCTGTAGTCGTGTAATTCAACTGTGCGTCATTCAGAGTTTTACTAGCATAGTAAATGGATCTAAATACCTTATCGATTCTCTGTCCAAGCACTGCTCCCACTGCATAATCACTTGCATCGCACATTAGTTCAAATGGGAGCTCCCAGTTTGGTGCAATGACTATGGGTGCTGAGATAAGCTTCTCCTTGAGTGTCTGAAAAGCGGTCATGCATTCCTTATTGAATTAAAAAGCAACCCCCGTCATTAGCAATGTGGAGAGGGGCTTTGAAACCTTTGAGAAATCCTTGATGAATCTTCTATAAAAACCGACATGCCCAAGGAAACTTCTGACTCCTTTTGTTGATACTGGGGGTGGTAGATTTTCGATTACTGAAATTTTTGCTTTGTCCACCTCAATACCTTGGTTCGATATTTTGTGTCCCAGGACAATCCCTTCTGTTACCATGAAATGACACTTCTCCCAGTTTAGCACAAGGTTAGATTCTTCACATCGGTTTAACACTGCTTCCAAGTGCCTCAAATATTCGTCGAATGACGCCCCAAAGACCGAGAAATCATCCATAAAAATCTCTATAGTCATCTCCACCATGTCTGAGAAAATTGTCATCATGCACCTCTGAAAGGTCGCAGGTGCATTGCAAAGCCCAAATGACATCCTTCTGAATGCAAATGTACCAAAAGGGCAGGTGAATGTCGTCTTTTCCTGATCTTCTGGCGCTATCGCAATCTGATGATACCCTGAGTAACCATCCAAAAAGCAGTAGTAGTTGTGCCCCGCAAGTCTATCCAATATCTGATCTAGAAATGGCAACGGGAAGTGGTCTTTTCTGGTTGCCTTGTTCAACTTGCGATAGTCAATGCAGATTCTCCATCCAGTAACTGTTCTAGAAGGAATGAGTTCGTTCCTTTCGTTGGTCACTACTGTCATACCACCCTTTTTGGGTACCACTTGTACTGGACTCACCCATGCGCTGTCAGATATAGGATAAATTACTCCAGCATCGAGCCATTTCATGATTTCTTTTCTGACTACCTCTTTCATGTTTGGGTTTAGTCTCCTTTGTGCCTCAATGGAGGGTCTGCTCTCCTCATCTAGACGGATCTTATGCATTACTGTTGACGGACTTATCCCCTTTATGTCTGCTAATGTCCACCCAATGGCGCGCTTGTGAGCCCTCAGTACTCTCAGCAGCTTATCAATCTCTACTGTGGATAGATGGCATGAGATGATCACTGGTAGGGATTGATCTTCACCTAGATATTGGTACTGTAAATGATTGGGTAGAGTTTTTAACTCTAACTCTGGAGCCTTCTCTGTGGATGGTACTGATCTTTCTGGCATCTGCCCAAGCTCTTCATATCTCTTCCTATCCCATTTCTCATAAGAATTCATCCAATTTGCATACTCCATCAGCCTTGGATCGTTTCCACTACTATCATCCCATCTGGTCAGTAATTCTTCAAGCGTATCGTCATTTCTGAACCCCTTGTCTGACGCTGCATCTTCTATTATGTCAATGGCCGAACAGTTGTCACTTGCATCTGGGAAGGTTGCTGCCCGAAAAACATTGAAAATCACCTCTTCTTCTTCCACCCGAAGTTTCAACTCCCCTTTGTGAACATCGATGAGAGCCTGTCCTGTGGCTAGGAAGGGTCTGCCAAGTATGATGGGGATTATGTCGTTATCTTTTATGTCTAAGATGATGAAATCAGCGGGAAAGATGAACTTGTCCACCTTTACCAACACATCCTTGATGACTCCTCTAGGATGGACTATGAAGCGGTCAGCTAACTGCAAAGTGATGTTTGTAGGTTTGACTTCTCTCATTCCAAGTTTGCAAAAAACTAGATAGGGCATCAAATTTATGCCTGCCCCCAGATCGCACAACGCTTTCTGACATTCGAACTTTCCAATAGTGCATGGGATGGTGAAGCTCCCTGGATCTTGTAATTTCTGAGGTAGTTTTCTCTGTAGGATGGCACTACATTCTTCAGTCAACACCACTGTTTCGTAGTCCTCTATCCTCCTATTTTTGCTAAGAATGTCCTTCATGAACTTTACATAGCTCGGCATCTGCTCTAGTGCTTCAGCAAACGGGATACTGAGTTGCAATTGTTTGAGAATTTCCACAAATTTAGAGAATTGCTTGTCAATAGCACATGTTTTTAGCCTCTGGGGGTATGGTATCTTCACCTGGGGTGCGTTCACAACAACTTCCACCATTATTTCGCCACGGGCTCTGCAGGCGCGCGACGCAACTTCGGCGCCGTGGCGCTAAAGTTCTGATTGTCCCGAATCTTGGTATGTGGCTGATCGTAGTCGCGCGCTGCATTCTGCTGCGAATTTTTTGTTTCCACTGATTCGGCATTCTTCAGGTCAATCGCCTGACATTGCGCTTTCATATTTCCTCCCATATATGCAGAGTGCTTTTCTTGCATTCCGCTGCTCAGCATGCCCGCGAGTTTTCCTATTTGTGTTTCCAAATTCTTCAAGGACACTCTCGTTTCGTCCATGAACTGAGTTTGGTGCCTAGTCAACCTGAGTATGGTTGTTCGTAACCCATCATGCTCTTCTTGTGGGGCTGGAGGTTTACCTTGTTGATAGTAGTAATCCATGTCTTCAGGATCCCTGAGATGAATCAAAACCAACAACGGATCACGGCGCACTGTTTTTCACAAATAAAAGATAAAAAGAAAAATAAAAAAAATAAAAAACCAAATTAGAAATTAAGAATAGATAAAATGATATTGAACTATACCAATCCCCGGCAACGGCGCCAAAAACTTGATGCGCGATTTATGCACACACTTACGTAAGTGCACGTGTCGTGTCAAGTAATATAGTCTTAGAAGACCGAGTTATCGTCCTCAGGGATTAGTGTTCAAGTACCAAATTCTATTCTTTGTTATCTATTTGGTGACCGATGATTGATTTGTTGTTTATGACTCTAATTATGAAAACTAATTAAGCTATGTTGTTTTACTTCAGTAATGTGGAAATAGGGCTTCCAAATCTCCTCAACTATCCGCTTAACTTACTTATTAATGCAATTAATTATGGTTCTTCTTCTATTTTGAGATAGCAGGTTTACTAAGCCGTTTTATACTCCTGTTAAGGTTATATAAACACTCAACCCCAGTACAACACCTTTCTACCTTTCGGTGATAAGATTGACTCTAGAGGAGGATTAAGACCAAAAACCTTATTAATGCTACACAAGTATCGGGGTACTTTCGTCCACGATTTAACCTATGTTTATCCAACTACATCATATTCACAACCTCCCCTTTCGGATTTCGGTTAGAAATCATAAGAATTATGATAATTAATGATCAAGTAATTACCAAGCAATCAAAACATATATTGAATAAATCTCAACAATAAGAAGAAGAACCAATAACATGCATTAATTCATAAAGATAAGGTTCAAGTGAATTGACATGGAAAGCCCTAAGTAGATTTAGTTCCTAGCCATAGACATGACAAAAACTAATTCAATATCCAACATAAACTGTAAAGAAAGTAAAACAAGAACAAGAAATTACTAAGAAAAGGTCTCCAATCTTGATCTCCAAAGTGTTGTGATTTGGCAAGAAGAGGAACCCTTAAATCTGGCCTAGGGTTCTCTTTTTATAGCCTCCAAAACGTGATGCAGGTTTTCCTTTAGGCCTGGCCCATTGTCTATTCGAAATTCTGATTTTTCCCGCTTCGGCG
Source organism: Przewalskia tangutica (assembly GCA_029844215.1). Lineage (NCBI taxonomy): Eukaryota > Viridiplantae > Streptophyta > Magnoliopsida > Solanales > Solanaceae > Przewalskia > Przewalskia tangutica. Next base: position 131,721,174 of record CM056718.1, on the reverse strand, counting down.
CCGCGGCGCTGGAACTCCTGCAACCCTCTGAAGATTAGGCGCCGTGGGCACAGCCTGTGGCTGGGAGCGCGCGCTGGCTGTTTGTGCCCGGTTCGCCACTTTCTCGCTTTTCGAGCTCTGGAACCTCCGTTTTTGCCCTATTTTTGCTCCTTTTTCGCCAATGAGCCACTTTAAACCAATATGACTCAAAAGAAAGAAAATCTATCCTAAGACGACACGTATTTGTACAAAAATGGACAAAAGACTCGTTAAAAATGACTCAAAAGGTGTATATAAAATACACCGATCAGTTTGCATCCCATAAGTTGGAGTGTGCTCTGCAGAACAAGACGTGTATACCTGAACAACGACTCTTTCCCTTCCTTGTTGAATAAATAGAGTACAAAATTGTAATTATTCCAAGAAGAAAATAAAGCACACTCTAAAGAGAACTCACACACCCTTAATTAACAAAGCTTTTCTTATTTAGCAAATAACTTTGTTTTTCTTTTAGATGATTTACAAGGCTTAAGGACTTGGGGTATTTATAGAAAACCAAATGAAATCTACACCATACATAATTAAACTAAATTTAATTAAAATCACACAAACACATTAATGAAACTAAATTTAATCACTACCACACAACCTCTTTGCAATTGTAAGCAATGACATCATCAAATTATTTATGGGCTTGGACTTATTGGACTTGAGCTTGACATTGATTCTTAATACTCCCCCTCAATGTTAACTCTAGTTCTTTGCATTGTGTCGAGCTGATAGCGAAACATTTCGAACTTGCCTGTACTCAAACTTTTTGTGAACAAGTCTGCAACTTGATCATTTGACTTGATATGTCTCATCTCAATTTCTTCTTGCAAAACTCTTTCTCTGATAAAATGATAGTGCACTTCAACATGCTTAGTACTAGTATGAAAGATTGGATTCTCTGTCAAATGAACTGCCGACTGATTGTCACAATACAATGGAACAACATAATTTACTGGTTGATGTAGATTATTCATCAGCTATATCAACCACGTACTTTCTTGAGTTGCCATTGTTATTGCTCGATACTCAACTTATGTGGTTGATAAAGATATCATCGGCTGTCTCTTGCTACACTAAGAAATTGTTCCAGAACCAAGTTTAAACATAAACTCAGTTGTTGATCTCCTGGTGTCATGATCTCCTGCATAGTCAGCATCACAGTAACTAACTAACTTGTAATTTCAATATCATAATCAATTGTACTTTTCACATATCTCAGTATTCATTGAACTGCTACCAAATGAAGCTTCTTTGGATTTTGCATGTACCGACTCATCACACCAACTGCATAAGAAATGTCAGGTCGAGTCAAGGTTAAGTAGATCAGACTACCTACCAATTGTCGATACATCATAGCATTTTCCAAATGTTTTCCTTCATGTGAGCACATTTTGGCATTTGGCTCCATCAACGTCGAAATCAACTTGCATTCGACCGTTCCGAACCTCTTCAACAATTATTTGACATATTTCTGTTGATAGAGAAATATTTATTCTTGTATGTGATCAACCTCTAGACCAAGAAAGTGCTTGAGTTGTCCAAGTTCCTACATCTGGAAGCGAACTGATAAATTATCCTTTGTCCGAAGAATTTCTGACTTATCATCACCGGTTATGATTAAATCATCCACGTATAGTAGCACGATAGCTACTTTTCCTCCATTGGCTTTGACAAACAAGCTAGAATCTGCAGGTGTTAGTGAATAACCACTTTATGTTAGAAATTCAACAATCTTATCATACCACGCCATGGGTGCTTGTTTCAATCTGTAGAGTGCTTTTCACAGCTTACACGCATATTCTGGATGATCTTGGTTATGAAAATCCATTGGTTCGATCATATAGATCTGACGATCTAGCTCTCCACTAAGAAAATCATTCTTATTATCCATCTACAATAAATTCCAGTCTTGTTGGCTGCAAGTGCAAGTAGGACTCATACAATTGTAAGTTTTGACATTGGACTAAATATTTCATCGTAGTCTAATCCGTATTGTTGAGAGAAACCACGAGCTACCAATCATGCCTTGTACCTCTAGATTGACCTATCTAGATGACACTTTATCTTATAAACCCACTTACAGGATATGGTTTTCACATCTTGGCATTGGTACCAAATCCCAAGTTTTGCTCAAGTGAAGCAATCTATTATTTCATAGGTTTCACACACTCAGAACTTTGCGATGCTTCTTCGAATGTCTCAAGTTATGTTGCAGTTGCTTCTTTAATTGTGGATGCATTATCGTATTTGGGATTTGGCCTTCGTGTTCTTGTTGACCTTCGAAGTTGAGATTGTGAAGTTGATTATTCCATTTCACTAGGCTCACCTTCTTCATCTGGTTGTTGATACACCCCGATTTGTCAAGGATTCTGAGTTACTCTTTTCTTGAAATCATCATCGTTTGGATCTTATGATTCATCTAAGATTAGTTGGAGTTGAACAATATGCTCCACCATCTTCTGTTGTAGCTTATCTCCAAATTCTCTAGTCTGGCAGCACCTCCTTCTCTAAGGACCACCAAGAAGATGCTTTATCGAACACTACATCTCGTGAAGTGTAACACCTTCCACTCGTTGGATCGCAATATTTCCACCCCCCTTTTCTAGCCGTCGTATCCCACAAAGATACATCTAACAACTTTCTTGTGAAACTTGCTCTGTAATGATCAGGAACACATACATAACATATACAGCCAAATACTCGAAAGTAGCTAACTGTAGGTTTCATGTTCCACAGTTTCTCAAAGGTTAAACCAAATCATAACCTTGGTTGAGAAAGTGTGTTGATCATAAAGGCTACAATCCTTATTGCTTTAGCCCAAAACCTACCTGGTACGTTCTTTGTATGTAGCATACTTCGATAAATTTCTGCTAGATGTCGGTTCTTTTCGTCAACTACACCATTTTGTTGTGGTGTGCTAGTACAAGTGTACTGATGCCGTATTCGACATTCCATTAGGTATTGAGAGAACCTACTTGAGATATATTTTCCTCCGTCCGTTGTATATGCGCAAACAACTAATCTTCTTTTTCATTTCTCCTTCAACTGACTCTCTGAACTCTTTAAATTTTGAGAATGTGTCAGATTTTATTTTCATAAAGAAAACCCACACATACTTGGAGAAGTCATCAATAAATGTCATCATGTACTGCATACCGCCAATTGATGATTGCTTAATGGCCCAAACACGTCAGAGTGAACTAACTCTAATGGTTCTTTTGCTTTAAACTTTGATTCCTCGTATGACAATTGGCGTGCTTTACCATACTGGCATCTTGCACAGACACGTCAAGTTGAGGAAGCCCCTTAAGCATCGACTTCTTCATCATCACACTTAACTTCGAATAGCTGACATGACCTAACCGCATGTGCCACAGATCTGTTGTCTCATTTTTCCTTGTTTTGTCTACATATGCATACTCTGCTGGCATAATATAGACGGACTCCAATTGTTGCCCCTCCATTGTCGGTTTTTCTGAGATTTTGAGATCACGATACACCTTCACATCTTGCGGACCAAATAAGACATAGTGGCCAGATGATGTTAATTGAGCCACAAATAACACATTTTTCTTCATTCTTAGTACATGATAAACATCTTGAAGTGGCACCTGGTTAGAATTATATCGATGTGTAACTATCATCTTACCGATGTAAGCTATCGGTAACCTTGAGTTGTCAGCTGTCACCACCACACGACTTCCCTTGTACTCAGACAAGTTTTGCAACTTCATTTTGTCACCCGTCATATGATTTGAGCATCCCTTGTCTACGATCCAATAATTTTGGTAATCAATCGTTATGATGTTGTTACTGTGAGAGCTAATTCTTCTTCTTTCATAGAGAATGATGCTTCGACATCCCAACCATCTTTGAAAATCTCTTTAGAACTGGAAGTAGAAAATCTCTTTAGAACTGGAAGTAGCAGTATTACTCTCAACATTCTTTTTCTTGGCCCAACAATTTTTTTTCATGTGACTCATCTTCCCATAGTAGTAACACTCACTATCGAACTTTCTGTTGTTACCGCGATTCTTAGAAGCTCCCCCTGGATGAGATCTCTCTTTCCTTGGTAACTTTTTATCTTGTCACTATCCCTTTTAGATCCACCACCAGTATGTCGCTTGAAACTATTTTTGCTTTTGTTGGTGTAGAGTGCTTCCTCTTCACCATTCCGCAAGACTCCTCCCATTTGCTTGGCCATAGTTTCTTGACCTGTAAGCAAATTTTCAAACTCAAAAAATAATGGTTGTGTCAACAATCCCTGTACAACGACAATGAACCCTCGGTATTCGGGTCTCAAACCATGAATAATTATTCTATTTATCCTAGATTCCCTGATAGATGTTGTCGGATCTAACTCTGAAATTTTGCGGTATATCGATTTCACCTTGTGAAAATACTGGACAGTCGTCATGTCACGTTGCACCGTTGATAGAAGATCGTTCTCGAGAATTTGCAATTTTGTATCGTTCTTCTTTGAAAAGAGTGTAGTAAACGTGTCCCACGCTTCTCTCGGTGTTTTGACATCCCTTTCGAATATGCTCTAACATTTCTTCTTCTATTGTGGTCTTCAAAGCAAACATCGCATTTCCTGCTTTAATTTTCCACTTTCGCAAGATGCCATTGGCATATTCTGTCATCGATTGTGTAACTTCAATACTACCAACAACCTCCCATAAGTCTTGACCTTGTAGGAAAGACTCTATACACGTTGACTATGTGTTGTAGTTTTGACTGTTGGGCTTCTTCATTCCTCCAATTACTTGAAGATCACCCATTGTACCGGTAGGATTTTAAGAAGTTTAGAAAATACTCAACTACTCTCAACACAAAAACATTCTACAAAGATTTGCAATAATCTCTAGAAATCTTTTCTGGTGTTGAGGATCGATTAAAAACCGCAACCACAGAGAATAGTCAGAATTTCAAAAGATCTCACAACCTTAGCTCTTGATACCAATTGTTGAATAAATAGAGTACAAAACTCAAATTATCCCAAGAAGAAAATTAAGCACACTATAAAGAGAACTCACAAAATTCTTAATTAACAAAGCTTTTCTTATTTAGCAAATAGCTTTGTTTTTGTTTTGGATGATTTACCAGGCTTAAGGACTTGGGTATTTATAGAAAACCAAATGAAATCTATACTACTGATCGGTGTATTTTATATACACTTTTTGAGTCATTTTAGTTAGTATTTTACTCATTTTATTTATGTTTAGTATAGTATTAGGGTCGTTTTCCTTTCTTTTGTGTCACAGCGGTCATAAATGGAGAAATGACGAAAAGAAGAGAAAAAGAGCTTAATTGAGATGGAATTGCACACAAAAAGGGCCAAGAAATGAAGTCTAAGAAGTTCCGGGAATTATAGAAATCGACGAAGTCGGACGAGAAAAACGACGAAAACGAGTCGCGAGAAAAATGTCACCGCGCCATGAGCTGGAAAGGCGCGGCGCCCAATGTGCTGCGAAGTCCGAAAGTTGCTGATCTTCAGCGCCTTGGCTGATCTGCGAAGCGCGGCGCTGGATTTTATGAAGTTCTGGCGGGTGACATGTTTTGTAATCCTAAAGGGATAACTTTTCCTTCCTAAAGGGATAACTTTTCCTACCTTAAAACCCTTACCTAAAAAGATTCTAATAACTTTTCCTACTTACAAAATCCCTAACCCTTCACCAAAATGATTCTTTGGCTATAAATACTCTACATCATTAGAAGAATTATTCATTCTCCATTCCACCATTCACCATTCTACATCCATCCTTCCACCAATCTATCTTGTAAATATTCCACAACACAACCCTTGGATGCTTGGCTTGGAGACTCGTTCTTAAGTAATTTTCTTTTCTTTTTCTTTTCTTTATTTCAGTTTTTGCATGATGAACTTTGAATTAGTTCTTGTCATATTTATGGCTAGGAACTAATTCTCTTATAGGGCTTTCCATGTTAATTCTCTAGAAACTTATGTTATGAATTAATGCATGTTTATGGTTGTTATTCTTCTTTGAGAGATCTATCCAATAATTGCGTTGAATGCTTGGTAATTAATTGACAACTAATTATCACTATATGATTTCTAATCAGACTCCGAAAGGAGGGGATTGTGAATATGCTGTAAGTTGGGTAGACATTCTTGGATTGGGGATGAAAATACCTCAATTATTTATGTAGCGTTAATGAGAGGCTTAAAAACCCTAATTTTGCACATGGTGCGTGACTGTTAACTAGGTTTTTGTTCTTAATCCTCCTATAGAGTTATCCTTATCACTGAAAGGTATGTAAGGTGCAATACTGGGGTTGAGTGTTTATATAACCCTAACGGGAGTATAAAACGATTTCGTAAACCTGCTTTCTCCAAAAGAAGAAGATCATAAGTTATTGCATTAATAAGTAACATAAGCGGATAGTGAGGAGACGTGGAAGCCCTATTCTCATCACCACTGAAGTAAACTCTTATAGTTAAATAGCTTTTATAATTCTTAGTTATAAACAACAAATCCAAATATCAATTTACCAAATAGATACCAAAAGATAGATAGTTGATAATTGAACCCTAATCCTTGTGGACGATATTCGGTCTTACTAAGACTATATTACTTGTTACGATAACGTGCACTTGCGTTTAAGTGTGTGCATCTTTTCGCGCATCAACTACACACATAATTAAACTAAATTTAATTTCTACCACACAAACACATTAATTAAACTAAATTTAATCACTACCACACAACCTCTTTGCAATTTTAAGCAATGATATCATCAAATTATCTATGGGCTTGGACTTATTGGACTTGGGCTTGACATTGATTCTTAACATTCCTCTCTCTTCTCCTCATCTTTTATTACTACTCTATACAACACCTTCATCACTTCCCCCACCATTTCCTACAACAACATAAACCTCAATCTCCTAACCATAAAAAAAATACTTACAAACACCCACATGTGTGTGGCCTAATGGTCAAGAAAAAGGTTGCATTTCAAGTTCAACTTTCAGCAGAGCGCTGACTAATATACTTCACTCTTGCATATAATAAGAGGTCAAGGATCGAGTCATCTGTTCATAGTTTCACCATATCTAAGAGCCTACTTCCTTCTGATCTCTCTACTCTTTGAGATTCATCTCTACCTTTTTCATAAAATGTAGTGGCCAAACCAAATAGTCTATTTCCTCTCTTTTTTTGCTCTGGGAACCTAGGTGGGAATAGAGACAGAAAGAGAAGAAGACGCAGTGAGATAAAAGAACTGGTCGATTCATCAAACATTAGAAATATCTTTTGTTGTACATGGGATTGTGGGGGAAACCACCCAAAAAGGGCACTCATGTCGTTGTTTCAGTGATTCATAAGGCTTCAATCAACACAATCTTTTTCATTCTTGAGAATGGTCGCCACTACTCCCTGACCGGAATGATTGTCACTGCCCCATGGGTCTATATCCATTCCTGAAGGTCGTTGGGTATTGTGCTCTGCTAGCAAAAATATTATGTGATTCTTCCTATTTATTCAAGCATTTGTTGATAAAGTAATGTATCCAAGCTTGCTTGAATATAATTAGTAGGTACCTCTGTTGGTGGGATTAGAAAATGGGGTGTAGCAGGTGCTTCGTGGAATTAATTAAGTGTTGGAAATTTACTAATGTGGAATACAGTTTTTCCCATTATTTATGACTAGAAAAATTGGGGGCGCGCACACCGGAAATGTCATTTCCACACACGTGCACTCGTAGTGCCAAGTATCGTAAATTTCATTAGTGAAAGAGATATTGGTACGTAAGTAACATGTTTGAGACATAGAATGATAGAAGGTCATTGGCTAAATGACGAGTGTTTCGCGTTGGTAAATGAATGATGAAGTGTGCATAGTGTAAATATTGAAACGGGTCCGAGAAGGGCTGCACCACCACCACCAGGGCCGCATCGCCTTAATGATGAGCCGTGATACTAATTGGTTAACTGCTTACTACAGCCACGTCGCTAATTCTGCAGCACCGCGGCGCTAATTCTGCAGCGCCGCGATGCTTTCGAGGTAGTGACTGTGCGACGGAAGTCCAAAAGTTTGGATGATGTGGAGACGTTTTGGGGAATTCGATGTCAATTTTTCCTTCATAAATCAGTCATTATTTGATTGCATTACTTGGTGAATTAAGTGGTCGTTACATGGCATTTAAGTGGCCATTACATGGGCACTTGAAGAGGCCACTCTTACACTACTATAAATTGAGGCCTTTGGCTCAATTGTTCAACACTTGTTAAATACTTGAAACACTTGCAAAGTTCTGAAAATCTTTTTCCTCTCTAGCATACTTCAAACAGTCAAAGTTCTTATTGAGAAACACTTGAGTTTTCTTTGCTCATCCGTTAGATGCTATTTTATTTTGGGAGATTATTGCCCATTAACGTAAAATGATATATACGGGGCAATCTTGTCTTAAGGACAGAGTGCTAGAACTCGACTCAGCACATTTATAACATTTCTAGATTTAGTGTCTCTTGATTTCAGGTTATCAAGATTCAAAGAGCATTCAGATTGGCACAAAGACTCAAGACGCATTCAAGAACGAAGATCAAGATCTCAAAAGCTTGTTGTTGCCACAATTTTTATTGGCTACAAGTTCGTTACTATTGTAATCCTTAGAGTTTACCCTTTCAAAGCACTTGTAATAGTTATTTACTATTCTCGTACATGTCTTATTTCCCAACAATCTTATGACAAGATTTGTATTAGTGCTCGAAAGATGTTTGCCAGCAGATATGGTCTCAAATCTAGATGTGGTCTTCTTATTGAAAACAATTCTGTTGACAGTTCTGTTAACAGTTCAAACACTGTCTCTGTCAACAATCGTACTTTCAAATCTGGTCCTAGTTTTAGCTCTCTCTTTGACGATAGTTACAAATATATTTCCGTCGAAGGTGGGATCTCTGTCTCTGATGCTAAGCTTCACGATATTGTTGATAGTCATGCTAGTACGGCTAAGGATCAAGGACGTGATGGTGTCACCGCTCCCGAGAGTGGTGGAAACAAGCGCCCACGAGAGGTTGAGGATGTCAACTAGGACAAGAGGAGAAAGTTGAAGATGTTGTTCTATCTTACAGCAGAAGGCCTATATTTGTCCTAGACAAAGGATCTGAATTATGGTAAGAAGGATATGGACACTCAGTCCAACAAAGTGACTGACGTGAGCCAGATTCTAAAAGGTCTACATTAATCTCCTTCATTTACTATAATGTGTTTAGATAATTTTTGAATAAAAGTGTGTAAGCAAGGCTAGGAATATGAAAGTGTTTGCATCAAAAAATTATATTCCCTACACTCTAAAATCAGAAATTGGAACTTTCCTTCCCGTTTAAAGTTTGGACTAGAGTAAACAGCGGCTTAAAATATATGGGCTTAGGTTGTAATAAAATTAGAATTATGGACAATCCTAGGTAAGCGCCAGGAATTTCCCTGGGCGCCAATCACAAGGGAAGAGGACTAAAGACAAACCTGTCACCGATTCTGACAGATGATCCTTCATTTAATAAGATGGTGTTGGACACTCAGTCATACAAAACCTACGAGCGACTGGAATGAGCCAGAATTTCCAGGTCTCAAACGATCTGAAGGCCGAAAGAAAGGCATAAAATAAATTGGACACGCAGTCTGCCGAAGCCACTGGAGTAGGCCAGAGTATCCAGATCACATAAATGGGTTGGAGAGGTTATCCTAAAAAGGACTTAAAGAAATGGTATTCACTCTAAAAGTAGGTGATACATGTACCAGAATTGGTTTCAGGGACGTTGTTGGTCAAATTGATTTGAGTCTAGTCGAACCAGAAATGGTATAATATGTCTGTAGCTAGGTGGATGATATAATTTGTGCATCTATGTCATCATAGATTAATACATGTTAAATATAAATTCATTCAACACCTAACTATGTTGAGATTGTTGTTGTCTGTCGACATAAACTCTCAAAATGAATGTGAGGTGGGCGAAGAGGCAAAATCACCTTTTCCATTCCGTCAAAGGAATAACGAAAGAAGCACCGCTCCTCTAGAACTTAGTCACACCTACATGGGTGATTGAAGCTTGTACAAAATATAGGAGGGATACAAGTACTTTGTGACCTTCATTGACGATGGTACAACGTATTTCATCCTTTGTTTGTTGAAAAACAAAGATGAGGTTGTTGAAGCGGATAAGCGCTACAAAACAAAAGTTAAAAATCAACTAAGCCTATGGATTGAAAAATTCGTAGTGATAGAGGAGGAAAATGTGAAGCATCGTTCATCAAACGACTGCTCCTTACTCACCTCAGTCTAACGGTGTTAGCCAAGCACAAAACCGTACGCCCAAAATATATAGGGCAAGGCGGTCCTTACCGCTAATGCGATTCTCAATAGAAGTCCGCATAAGGATAACTCTACGTGTGAAACGTGGAAATTGTGGCTTGGTATAATATGGAATACCGAAACAGGTCAATTCAGACCTAAGATTGTAGATTGCATATCCACTGAATCTGCAAATAACAGTATTGTGTATCGCCTCTTGGCATCAAAGAATGCTGAATTCTTTGAAGATAACTTTCCTTGAGAAGGAAAAAAAAGTAAATTACTGGAGGTTAACAAGAACCCGCGAGTGCCTGACTATCCGGATCTAGACGATACAGATCTACAAGACTCGGAAGTTGCTGACTATCCGGAACTTGATGTTCCAGATCTTCAAAACTCAGGGATTCTAGATATTGCCAAGACAGAGCAAGGAGGGGAGAAAGACTTGTTCCAGGCCTTCTAGCTTGTATGGTTGAGAATGAACCATGGATAATTAACAAATGTCATCTCTGAAAGCGGTGCTTTGGAAAGAACATACAGAGAGAGAAATAGAATCCATCAGGTAGAACTTGTGTAATGGTTGACATTTCTCCGGAAAAAGAACCATTGGTTGTAAAAGTGGATACTCAAAGTGAGTACAAAGTCGATGGATCTATTGATGAGTGTAAGGCCTCAGCTACTTGGACATGTGATCCCCTATGAATACCTTAAACATCCAGGGCCATTGCAGTCTTGCGTGACATGAATGTTAAGACAACCTTCCTAACCGGAGAGTTGGTTTGGTGGACTATTGGGCTTCTTCCCGAACTTTCGTTGTGGTCCTTGAAATGTTTATATTTTGGTCCTGGAAGGTTCAGATAAAATAGAAACAATGAATCTGACTACATAAACATTGACTCTGATGTTAGAAAGCCAACAATTAGAAAACCAACAGTCTGAAAGTGGAAGAAGAAATTTTTGTAGAAACAACCCGAGGGGTATGTGGATCCAGGAAAAGAGAAGAAAGTTTTTCGACTTGTCAAAACTCTGTACGGGCTGAAATAGGCCCCGAAGCAATGACATGAAAACTTTGAGAGTATTATACTGTCGAAGGGTTTCTCCATTATTGAGTGTGACAAATGTGTCTACATGAAAGGTAATTCTGACTCGTTCATCATGATATGCCTTTACGTAGACGACATATTGATCACATGGAGTAGTCCTAGTTTGATCATAGAGACTAAGAATATGTTGAAACGATATTTCAATATGAAGGATATGGATATAACAGATTGTTGAGTGTATTTTATACACTCTTTTGAGTCCTTTTTAGTTAAGTATTTTTCTCTTTTCGTTTGTGTTTAGTATAGTATTAGGGTTGTTTTTCTGTCTTTTGAGTCACAGCGGTCTTAAGGAGTAAATATATAATTGAGGATGAAATGAGCTTAATTGAAGATGAAATTGCACAAGAACAGCCAAATAAATGAAGCCTAAGACGTTTCGAGAAGAATAGAACAAATCAAGCGAAATCGAGTCAGAAAAGCAGAAAAGGCATCGCTGCGCAAGGTCAAGAAGGACCGCAGTGCTGATGAACCACGGCCGAAAAGTGTTGGGCCGAGGCGTAAAAATTCCAGTAGCTGAGGACGAAAAATCACAGTGGAAGGCACCGCGGCGCATGTCACCAGCACCGCGGCGCAATATTTCCAGTAGCCTCCGAATTAGAGCCGCAGCTCCACGGTGTCGACGCGTAATTTTCAGGTTTTTGGGTCGAATTTCAGTAAGGGTAAAAGGGTCCGAAACATAATTTGTCTCAGATATAAAACCCTGAAACCGTGCCCTATTTCATTATTCTAGACCATACTTTACATGATACTTTGGAGAGGCAAGACACAGTTGGAGACAACAAATTGTTCAAGTTATTTTCTTCTCTTTTATTTAATTCAGTTTATGTTGGATATTGATTTAGTTCTTAGCATGACAATGTTTAGGAGCTAATCTCTTTATTAGGGTTTTTCGTCGAATCACTTGAAACTTTTTTCATACAGTTAATGCATAGTTATTGATTTCTTCTTCAACATATTAAGATCTATTCAATATTGTATTGATTGCTTGATAATTAACGGACCATTAATTGTCATAACTTATATGATTTCAAAACGAGATCCGAGAGGGGAGATTTGAATATGATGTAGTTGTTATGACATAGGTTAAAATCGTGGACGAAAGTACCCCGATACTTGTGTAGTATTTAAAGTTATTGTTCTTAATCTTCCTGTGTGGTAAAATTTATCATAGAAATATAGAAGGTTTCTGCATAAAGTTGAGTTTTTATATGTCCTAACCGGAATATAGAACAAATTAGTTAACCTGCTATCTTAATAAAAAGAACAATCATTAGCATTGCATTAACACGTGAAAGATCGGATAGTTGAGGAGATTGAAAGCCCTATTTCCATCATAACTGTTTTAAACCAAAGTATTATCATCTTTAGTTTATTTTCTGTATTTTGTTTAATCTTAATTCTAAGTTCATAAACCAAACAAAAGAACGGTTACCAAATAGATACCATAGATTAGATATTCGGTACTTGACAAACCAATCTCTGTGGATGATAACTCGGTTTTACAGATCTTTATTACTTGAACGATACGTACACTTGCGTAAGAAATAGAGAAATATCGCAACAAGTTTTTGTCGTCGTTGCCGGGGACTGACGTATTATCAATATGGAATTATATAGTTTTATTTCTAATTTGTTTTTTTTCTGTCTTTTATTATTTTTATTTTAGAATATTGTGTCGTGATCTGTTTGTTTGTTTTTTATCAGTTTCAGGAAATTCGTTTATGCGAAGTAGGAGATGAGCAGACACTCCTATCCCTTTGAACCCTGAAATTGAAATATTGTGCAGACAGAACAGGAAAGAGAAATTTTTTTTTGATTCTTTAGCAATGAAAAATTAGCAGAATCTGAATAAAGGAGCAGAGATGAGAGAACGAGTCCAGCTTTCTGCTGAGAGGAGCTTGGGAGACTACATTCTACCTACAATCACTGGTGTGCAGACTTGCATCAGGCTTCCAGCTGTGGAAGCCAATAATTTTGAGATAAAACCAACCATTTTGCACATGGTACAGAGCACAGTCCATTTTGGGGGGTTGCTATCTGAAGACCCACACATGCATATTGCTGATTTTCTGGAGTTGTGTGCTACATTCAAGTACAATGGTGTTATTGATGATGACATTCGATTGAGGCTATTCCCATTCTAACTCAGGGATAGATCCAAATGTTGGTTGAATTCTTTGCCAACAAACTCCATCACTACGTGTCAAGACTTAGCCCAGAAGTTTCTTGCCAAATTCTTCCCTCCATCCAAAGCAGCAAAGCTTAGGGGAGAGCTTAATAATTACTATCAGATGGATGGAGAGTCACTCTATGATGCATGGGAGCGATTCAAAGATCTACAGAGAAAGTTCCCGCATCATGGGATTAAGAAGTGGATGTTGGTCCACATATTCTACAATGGGTTGTGTGGTACTACTCGTACCATTATTGATGCTGCAGCAGGAGGAACATTCATGAGAAAGAGTTCCAATGAGGCATATGAATTGCTAGAAGACATGGCCATAAACAACCACCAGAGGGGAGATGAAAGATCAGCAAGCAGCAGCAAAATGGCTGGGGTTCATGAGTTAGATGCTATCACTGCGTTGACTGTCCAGGTTGCCACTTTGACAAAGCAGTTACAGCAGAGCACCATATCCGTTAAAGTTGTTCAGACACCAGTGAGTTGTGATATTTGTGGGGTCCTCATACTTTTGATAGGTGCACATCAGTGTATCCAAACAATGTGCCTATGGAGCAGGTTCAGGCAATTGAGAATTTCCAGAGGCCCTACAACAATGCATTATCCAAAACATATAATTAGGGGTGGAGAAATCATCCCAACTTTTCATGGAAGAATGACCAAGGGCAGCAACCTCAGTTTCAGGAGCTATTTCAACAGACCAATCCAGCTCCTCAGGGACAGATCCAGCAAAGGCAGCACAGGCCACCAGTTTCACAAGAGAAGCCAGATGAAATAAGAGCAGCACTGTTGACCTTAGCTAACTCCCAGACTCAATTCATGGCAGAAACCAGGTCCTCATTTGCAACGATGATCAATTCTTAGACCCAGTTCATGACAGAGACTATGTCATCTATCAAAAATTTGGAGACACATGTGGGACAACTGGCGAACATGCTGAACAGTAGAGAGCAAGGAAATCTTCCCAACAATACTGTGGTAAATCCAAGAAAAAAGTGCCAGGAAATAATCTTAAGAAGTGGTAAGCAGTTAGAGCAAGTTGCACCCCCACCAGTGGTTGAAAAGGAGAATGAAGTGGAGAAGATAGTTGATGTAAAGAAAAGCGGGTTCTTGATGGCCGCCTATTTTAGAGAAGGCTCCGCTTGTGATTATGAGGAATATCTGAGACAAAATTCCATACCCTCAAAGACTTCAAAGGCTTGTGAAGAAATCTCTTGACAAGCAGTTTTCCAAGTTTTTGGAGGTCTTTAAAAAGCTGCACATCAATCTCCCTTTCATCGATGCTTTGGAGAAAATGCCAACATATGTTAAGTTCATGAAGGAGATCCTTTTTTAAAAGAGGAAGCTGATAGACTATGAGACAGTGGTGCTGACAGAGGAGTGCAGTGCTATCTTGCAGAAGAAACTTCCCCCAAAGTTGAAATATCCAATGAGTTTCACCTTACCTTGCACGATATGAAAGATGACATGCAAGCAGACTCTGTGTGATTTGGGGGCAAGTGTCAATCTGATGCCCCTCTCTGTGTTTAAAAGACTTTGTTTGGGGGAAGCAAAGTCAATCATAGTCACCCTGCAGCTAGCTGATCGCTAAGTTGTACATCCTCGAGGTATAATTAAAGATGTATTGGTAAAGGTGGGCAAATTCATCTTTCCTGCTGACTTCCTCATTCTTGATATAGAGGAGGATGAGAATATGCCAATGATCCTTGGGAGACCATTCTTAGCTACAGTGATGGCACTGATTGATGTTGAGAAGGTAGAACTCAAGCTCAGAGTTCAAGATGAGGAGATGACCTTCACTATTTTCAAGCCACCCACTGAACCTCAAGTAACTGATAGATGTTTTGCCATTGGGATAGCTGACAAGGGTGCCTCTGAGAAAAGTCTCACAAGTATTGATGCTTGTGGAGTACCATTAAAGCAGCGTGAAAAACTTGATGGTAAGAATTCTGAGCAAATGATGAAAAAGGAATGAACTCTTCTGACCTTAGCCCCGTGAAGAAGAAAAGGAGAAGGAGGAAGAGAATGGTACTGAAATGGATATGCGGAGGGGATACTCTACCCCATTGATTGAGTAAGGAAATTGCGCCCGGCTAAAAGACGTTAAAAACAACACTACTTGGGACGCTACCCAATGTTTTAATTATGTTATTTCTATTTTTGTTTTAGTTGTTTTATTTTGTCTTGAACAGTCTCACGGTCTTGATTTTTGTCTTATATTTTTTTTATGGCAGGTGGACTAGGGACGAATCAAAAAAACGCTGGAAAAGGGGAAAAAATGGTAGCAGTGCCGCGGTGCCGATCTACAGGGCCGCGGTGCCAAAAATTCAGAGAGTCCCGATGCTTGTGCAATTTCGAGAACCTTCACCCAGACCTCCATTGTGACCGCTGTGTTGTGTCTGTAAGTTGTCCTTTTATTTTTGTAGTCTTCACACATTGAGGACAATGTGTCGATTAAGTTTGGGGGGGATCTTACTTTATTTTGAATTTTGTTTTGAGTCTTTTTGTTGTCTTTTTATTTGTTTTATTGTTTTGTGAGTCATAATTGTTTTTATGGATCATGTATGTTGTAGTTGCTGAAGATATCGAGTGGATTAATTGGGATAATGTAATGGAATTAAAAGCAAAAATATGTGTGCTTAAGTTAGATATGCCAAAAATTTACGACATCTAATTATTTGGGATATTTGTGCTTAGCTATGTCTTGTCAATTATGGAAAGAAATGTTGAAAATGTCTTAAAATATGTTTGCTTGTTATTTGAGGCGAAAAAGTTAAGATATACATGTTTAAGGAAATGATTCAGGAATTCTTTGATAGCCCTTCTTACCATTTAGTACATACCCTGATAAAAATTGTATCACTAGTCAGCCCCTTTAAGCCTAAATAATATCTTTGTTTGACACCCTATGATTCCTCTGTTGTGCCATAAGTAATAATGGGAAAATATTGGGATGAAAAGTGTTGAAAAGGCAATAAAAAAGAGTGAAATTTTGATGTACCCCAATGAAAAATATGCAAAAGCCTAAGTTTGGGGGTGCTTGTTATTGATAATGTATCTCATTCTCTCAAAAGAAAAGAGGGGGAAAATAGGTATGAGATTAAAAAGAAAATCAGAAAGAAGGAAAACGGAGTTGAATGAAAAATGCTTATGGTACGTAATTGGAGCCTAAATGTCTACTTTTACCTACCCCTGCCTAAGCCTACATTACAACCCTTGAAAGTCCTGATGATCTCTAATGTGTATGTCTATGATTAGTGGAGAATAACAAGTAAACATATCTATAAAATTTTGGGGAAGATGGAATAAATTGACATGCATAGGTTAGGTGTTTGTATTTCCAGTGATTATGATATAATTTAATTTGCGAAATATCTAACTTGAAATTCTAGATTGCTAAATATTCATGTTATGTATTGTCACGACCCGACCGCGATCAGTGCCCTACCGGGCACCCTGCCTGTATACATCGAGAATAGCAAATGAACATACACAACATAAACACGTATGTAAATAATATAACAACACAGCTAGCCGAGCAAGTGCCGCTTTCCATGATATAAACAGAGTCAAAAGTACAACTTACAACCCAGTTCTTATAGCCCAACCACATAGGTGAATACAGCACTCTAGGAATAACAACGTGGCGGGAGTGGCCCCGCCATACCCGAATGTACATAATCTACAACATCAGGGACAAGACTGTACCAAAAGAAAGACAAGCCTCAGGAGAATGGAGCTTCCGACGTCTGATAAGTGATCCTAAGAGTGTGGATCCGCAACTCGCTTACTCCTTTCTGCGATTTAACGCAGCCCCGAGAAGGGGGTCGACACAATATGTACTAAGTATGTAAACTGAAAGTAATCGTAATTACAACATAAGTTTAAAAGAAAACCGAGACATGTATGATAACAAAATTACGACACGAAGGCCTTACTAATAATGAGAGTATAAATAGGTGTATACTTACAACGAAAAATAGGATTTGGAATCCTACTCCTGGGACTATTTCACCCGCATAGGTCTAGTGGACCTGCGTGAGGTATTCCTCGCATGGGACTATTTCACCCGCATAAGCCCTTACGGACTCGCATGAGGTATTCCTCGCATAGGCTGGACCCGCCCGCATGGGACTATTTCACCCGCATAAGCCCTTACGGACTCGCATGAGGTATTCCTCGCATCGTGGTTAGCAAATCCACGGAAATATACAATGCCACAATCGGGAATGACCGCAACGAATAATATATCATTAGCCCAAATCCGCTATCACACATAACATAAGCTCCATCGCTTATCACGCAATATATAATCAAGTTAAGAAATCCCTAACTTCTTACTATTCTTGTTCATATACACTCTCATTTTAGTTTACCTAAGGCACTATCATGTCTTTTATAAAAATCCGAATTTAACCCAAAGTACTACGACTTCTATGCTTTTAAAAGACTCATTTCATTATAAAACTTCCAAGATACTAATAGCCGTAGTATCAAGTGACAATTTCTTTTCAAGACAAGTCACAATACTTTTAGAAATAAAATATGGCTTCTAAATCAAGTGACTCGTGTCTTATAAAACCTTAGGCAATTGAAGCCTTAAAATCGAATTGCCTTCCATTAAATCAAGTCATTTATCTTTCCATAAAGTCAATATAATCAACTCCCCATAAAGTCGTTATATTCACTTTATACCTTAGTCATGTACAATTTCCTATCCAAGGGACTTATACGTTTTTAAAACGACACAAGTATTACATACTTTAAAATTCTTCCAGTCCCTTATCTTTGACAAGACTTAAGACATCTTTAATATTCTCTAAGAAGTGAGTTAAATCTCCTAACTCACCCGACTTGGCCTTTCGTAAAACAAGTAGAGTATGTCAAAGTCTTGTACGTCTACCGTACTATATACGTGAAACTAGTCATGCTCAAAGATAGGAAAAGTTCTACATACCTTGTCGGGTCAAACCACTTGCCAAGTACAAAGTCCCGCCCGTAGTATAACAACCTATAATATTCACAATACGTCTATTAAAGCCTTACTTCAAACGTAGAATATTATAAGTGTTAAGTCTCTAAATTCTACGGAAAATCGGACAACACCTCCTTTGTTTTTACTTACTTTGCCACCTTTTCCAAGGTCGAAATACAATAACCAAACAGCCCCAATTGGCTCACAAAAATATAGAAGATAATCCAATGCAAATGACTAACTAAACAGCCCCAATTGGCTCACAATCAATATAGCAGGTAGTCCAATACAAATGACTAACTAAACAGCCCCAATTGGCTCACAATCAATATAGCAGGTAGTCCAATACAAATGACTAACTAAACAGCCCCAATTGGCTCACAATTATATTTCAACCCAAATTTGTAGCATAACATGATATCAAGTCGCATTTGATTATAACAACCATAATCCTTAAGTCAATGACATGCGATACTTTCTAACAACGATTAAATTGTAATCAACTTAGTAATGGATTACATTACATTTCGAATTTCCAAGGCTATAATCAATCCATAATCTTAATAACTTCAATATAACAATTTCATGCTTGCAACAAACAAAGCCAACAACAACAAAATGAATAATCTTGTAATACTTTCAAAGGACAAGATTATACCTCAATGATTCTTTAACCAACTCCAACCAAGTCTCTCCTTAGTAGTTTATAGACTCTCCAAGACACTTCAATCCGCTTGTTGAGACCCTTAGAACAACACCAACAATTATCCTTCAAGTCTTCAAATAAAACCTAGAAAGACACTTTTAGGTTTTCGTTATGACTAACCCGTAAACAATCTTTTTCCAAGATTTTTCTATTGAGATGTGTTTACAATACACCTAGGAACCTTGGTTTAAAGTGGGGAACTAAAAGAACAAGGAACAATTTTTTTCCTTCTTTTTGCTAAGTGAACCCGAGAGCTAAAGGCCTATGTTCTTCAATTTTGTGTAAAATTTTCTAAGTGTTGAGCTCCCTCTCTACTAGTAGTAATATAAGTAGCACCTTGGAGGGTTAGGATACAAACAAATGGTTGGTTGGGATCTAGTCTTGCTAAATATCAAGACTTATTGACCAAGACTTAGTCAACCTTCTCAAGCTACACAAGTTGCAAAACTAGTCTTGCAACAAAGGTCCAATGACCTTCATGCCCTTGCACAATTTCGACCAAGGCATCTCAAAAGGGGGGTGACACGTGTCGCCCTCCCATTCGTTACAATAATACATTATCCGACAATTCCATAATTTCCGATAAGTTTTTACAAGTCTCCAATCCTTAACATTTGTGAGTTCTTACTTACGTTCTTAAGGCATGTCCTGTAATTACGGGGTGTAACATTCTTCCCCCCTTAGAAACATTCGTCCCCGAATGTTCTTTCGGAGTCACACTTACTATTAGCGACATAGTTTCCTTTCACAGCCCCGACATACCAAAAATGCCACTCATGGCCACATAAAAGCATTTAAGCAAAAGAAACACTTCAATTAAAACCTGACAAGCAAGGGCAAAATGAAATACCTGAAGGTATAGGAAATAAGTGAGGATACCTCCTCAACATGTCCTTCTCCGCTTCCCAAGTCATCTCCTCCCGGTTATCATTTCTCCACAGGACTTTGTGGAAGCTACATCTTTGGTCATGATCGCTCGACACAGCGATCGAGTATCGCTATGGGACTCTCCTCATACGATAACCCTCTCACACTGGACCTCACTAGTAGGAAAAACTCTCGCTGGATCTCCGATACACTTCCGCAACATAGAAACATGGAAGACCGGATGTACCGCCTCTAACTCTGATGGCAGATCCAACTCATAAGCAACCTGTCCCACTCTACGGACGATCTGGTAGGGCCCAATGTACCTTGGGCTGAGTTTCCCCTTCTTACCGAATCTCATCACACCCTTCATGGGTGACACCTTCAAGACCCAATCGTCACGAAACTCCAAATGCCGACGCCGATTATCCGCATATGACTTCGCCGACTCGAGCCGCTATCATCTCTCTGGATAAGCTTCACCTTATCCACACCGTACTGCACCAAGTCCGCCAACTAATCGTACTCGCCACGCCGAACCAACCGATCGGCGACTGCATTTCCGCCATATAAAGCCTCGTATGGCGCCATCTCGTATCTTTGGAATGGTAGCTGTTGTTGTAAGCAAACTCCACAAGAGGCAAATGATCCTCCCACTACCATCGAAATCTATCACGCAGCTCGCAAAGATATCCTCGTATGCGGATAGCGCTCGCCCCGCCGTCGCCACCGAGGGTGAAATGTCTGTCTTGAGACTCACTGTGTACCTAAACCCTTCTGGAAAGACCTCCGGTTAGGCAGAACCGGCTCCCTATCGGATATAATCAACACCGAACACCGTGACCTCACTATCTCTCGGATGTACAATCTGCATAGTCCTCACCAAAACGTCGCCCCGATCGAAGGAAATGGGCTGATTTCGTCACCACAACAATAACCCAAATGGAGTCGTATTCCTCCGAGTACGAGGTAACCTGTAACAAAGTCCATGTTGATCATCTCCCACTTCCAAGTCGGAATCTCAATAGATCGCAACAATCCATCGGGTCTCCGTGCTCGACCTTGACTGCGGGCAATTAGGACATCTGGCAACAAAACTCGCCACGCCCTCTTCGTGCCATCCCACCAATACAAACATCCGAGGTCATGGTACATCTTGGTCGACCGGATGAATAGAATATCGAGCGTTGTGTGCCTCCCACTGACCGACGAAGTCTGATACATCGGGAACACACAACCGCCTCAAATCTCGACCCATCAGCGCTACCCGAATAGACTCTCCTCCCGAAGAGCTACATCACTGCATCGTACCAACACTGGGTCCTCAAATCGCCGCCTCTTCACCTCATCAACGATGGAAGACTCGCAACCTCACGAACCCGCATCTACTATCGTCGGCATCGATCAATCGAACCCCAAGGCTCGCTAATCGGTGGATCGACGGACCATATCCCGCTCTCTCGGCCGTACTGCGATAGGCTCCCATAGATCTACGACTCAAGGCATCAAGAACTACGTTGGCCTTCCCGATGGTATAGAATATCAACATCATAATCTTTCGCAATTCTAACCACCGCCTCGCCTCAAGTTCACTCCTCTCGAAGATATACCTGAGGCTCTTGTGGTCGTATAAATATCCACATGAACTCCGCACAAATAATGTCTCCAAATCTTCAAGGCATGAATAATCTGCGCCAACTCTAAGTCATGGGTAGGGTAATTCCTCTCATGCTTCCAGAATCGCCGAAGCATAGGCTATAACCTTGCCATGCTGCATCAAACACACCCTAGCCCGATACCCGAGGCATCACAATAGATCACGCATCATCTAACCCTCCTAAGAGTAAGAACGGAGCCGTAGTCAACCTTTCCTTCAACAACCGGAAACTCTTCTCGCAAGCCTCGCCCATCGGAACTTGGCCGCTTTCCGAGTCACCCTAGTCAATCTGCGGTCAAATCAAGCAACCGCTCCACAAACTCGCGATAATAACTGCCACCTAAGAAATCGCGCACTCGGTCGGAGTAGTAGGTCTCGCCAAGACTTGATCGCCTCAATCTTTGCCGTATCTACCCGAACACCATCAGCCCCAATAATATGCCCGGGAATGCCATCGAGGCCAACCAAAACTCACACTTGGAGAACTTGGCGACAATCGCGGCTCGGAGAATCCCAAGCACCGCCCTTAAGTGATCTGCGTGCTCGCTCTATCCGCGAATAAAACCAGATGTCATCAATGAATACAATCACAAATGTATCCAAGAATGACTTGAACACGGTTCATCAAATCCATAAATACTACTGGAGCGTTGTCAAACCGAAAGACATAACCACGAACTCATAGTGCCCATACCGGTCCCGAATGCGATCTTTGGGATATTCGCTCGAACTCGAACTCGATGATAACTGCATCGCAGTCTATCTTTGAGAAACACCTCGCACTCGCAATCGGTCAAACAAATCATCAATCACGGGAGGGTACCTATTCTTAATGGTTACCTTATTTAGCCGTCAGAGTCAACACACATACGCAGCTGGCCCCATCCTTCTTCTTTACAAACAATACCGGCGCTCCCCAGGGAGAAACACTAGGCCTGATAAAGCCTTTTTCCAGCAAATCTTTCATCTGGTCCTTCAGCTCCCTCAACTCCGCAGGTGCCATCCTGTAAGGCGGAATGGAAATAGGTCGAGTGTCTGGCAACGTGTCAATACAAAACTCGATCTCCCTCTCAGGAGGGATACCCGGAAGATCATCTGGGAACACATCCGAAACTCCTAACCATCGGCATCGATCAAGAATCGCACTCACCAGTATCGAATACTCGAACCAGATGATAGATGTACCCCTTCCATACCATCTTCCTAGCCTTGAGGTAAGAAATAAACCTACCCCTCGGCGATGCCGTGTTGCCCCTCCACTCGATAATCGCTCGCCAGAAATCGAACCGAACCAACTCGCTCTACGATAACGTTGGCATAACAAGAAGCCAACCAGTCCATACCCATAATGACATCAAAATCTGTCATCTCCAGCTCTATCAAGTCTGCAAGGGTCTGACGACTGTAAATAAATACCGGACAACCTCTATACACCCGCTCAGCTAACACCGAATCACCCACTGGCGTAGCTACCTCAAAAGGCTCTATCGACACCGGCTCTATCCCGATTCTACCCGCAATAAGAGGGGACACATAGGACAAGGTAGAACCTGGATCTATCAAAGCATAAACATCACAGCCTGAAATCAATAATGTACCTGTGACGACGTTAGGGGAAGCCTCCTGATCCTGGCGGCTGGCTAGAGAATATATGCGGTTCTGGGGACCGCTAGAACTGGAACCACCACCACGACCTCTACCGCGGCCTGCCTGTCTGTGAGTACCATGCCCCTCCGGGGCGCATAACCACAGAAGGAGAAGAAGACCCAGCAACGGATCCCGTCGGCTGTGATGTACCACCCATGCTGCCTCTAGACGGACAATCTCTCTTCAAATGGCCCAACTGGCCACAAGAGTAACAACCTCCTGCAGGAACACGACACTCTCCTGGGTGAGATCTGCCGCATCGAGCACACCGAGCTGTGGGTGGTCTCGATCGGCGAGAATCTCTGCCTCCCTGAAACCTCAAGACTGAGCCACGACCGCTTCCCGACCGACCGCTGATCGGACCTCCCGCGTAAAAGCGGACGTGAGCACTCTGTCCGGGCCGGAAAGTGGACCTAGTTCGCCGAGGCTGTCGCCTCGATAATCGCCTGAGACTCGAGGTCCCGCCCTCTTGGCTGGCTCGCGTCAATCTGGTCCTCCTTTCTATCCTACATCCCCGAGCATAGGCCTGCAGACTAGAAATGTCCATACCTGGCTGAATAGCCACCCACAAACATGTTGTAATCATATGACTGTCAAGCCACATCACATAAATATTAACTCTAAACGCCATTCTAGCTACAATAGTGTGAGCATGCACGCCAAGGAGTCAAACTCCAGGCTGTACTCCCTAACGGTCCTCCCGTTCTGCCGCAAGGTCAAAAATCTGTCTACCCGGGCTCTCCTCATCTCGGGAGGTAAAAAGTGATCCATAAAGGCCTCTGTAAACTCCTCCCAAACAACTGGAAGAGCATCATCACCTCTCGAAAGCAACCACGACTCAAACCAGTTCAACGCAATATCGCGCAACCGGTAAGAGGCTAGTGTAATGCACTGTCTCAAGCCCTAAGAACTCGCATGGTCCGATGTACCATCGAGCGAACTCCTGCGGATCCTCGTCGGACCTTGAACCATAAAACTCGGTGGATTACATCCGTAAAATCCCTAATCCGCAAATCGGCTCTGTGGTGGCCGCTCGTCGTTTGCGCCGCTACTATCTTGGTCAATAACCGACCGCTCCCGTAGTTCTATACTCGCACTGGGCCGGGAATCGAGGGTGCAGTATCGGAACCTCGAGCTACCGCCGCCTCGCCTCTAATACTGTCGGCGTGGCTGAACTCAATGACCCGCCTACTACCTCAGGCATAGTCTGTGCCTGAGCCCGTGTGACCCTCTGAGTACCGCTAGCAGCTCCTGCTGCTGCCTTGCCCTTCTGGGCCCTGGTAGCCTTCCGTGGAGGCATAGCTGTTTCATAAGAAGAGGTCAGAGAGGGTTCAACCTAATAAGACAGCTCTAATGCACGATCTCAGAGAGAGAAGAATGGAAACCAATCCTAAATGTCCTGCAGCCTCCTTATTATAGATGTGGTGCACAACACACTGATAATCAAGACTCTACTAGACACTGCCTCAGTAGACACTTTCCGAGGACTAATCGCTCGATACCACTTTTTGTCACG
Source organism: Przewalskia tangutica (assembly GCA_029844215.1). Taxonomy (NCBI): domain Eukaryota; kingdom Viridiplantae; phylum Streptophyta; class Magnoliopsida; order Solanales; family Solanaceae; genus Przewalskia; species Przewalskia tangutica. Next base: position 131,696,180 of record CM056718.1, on the reverse strand, counting down.
ACCCGACCAGGCCGCGATCGTGCCTACCGGCACCCTGCCTGTATACATCAGAGAATAGCAGCGGAACATACACAACATAAACACATATGTAAATAATATAACAACACAGGCTAGCCGATAAGGCCGCCTTCCATGATATAAACAGAGTCAAAAGTACAACTTTACAACCCAGTTCTTATAGCCCAACCACATAGGTGAATACGCACTCAGGAATAACAAGCGTGGACGGGGCCCGCCATACCACGAATGTACATAATCTACAACATCGTGGGACAAGATCGCACTAAAAGAAAGACAAGCCTCCGGAGAATGGAGCTTAGGCGTCGATAAGTGATCCTAAGAGTGTGGATCCGCAACACGCTTACCCTTTCTGCGGCGTGAACGCAGAGAAGGGGTCGAGACACAATATGTACTAAGTATGTAAACTGGAAAATCTGTAATTACAACATAAGTTTAAAAGAAAGCGAGACATGTATGATAACAAAATTACAAAGATTAAGGCCTTACTAATAATGAGAGTATAAATAGGTGTATACTTACAACGAAAAATAGGATTGGAATCCCACTCTCGGGACTATTTCACCCGCATAGTCCGGTGGACTGCGTGAGGTATTCCTCGCACGGGACTATTTCACCCGCATAAGCCCTTACGACTCGCGTGAGGTATTCCTCGCATAGGTCGGACCCGCCCGCACGGGACTATTTCACCCGCATAAGCCCTTACGACTCGCGTGAGGTATTCCTCGCATCGTGGTTAGCAAATCCACGGAAATATACAATGCCACAATCCCGGGGAATGACCCCGCAACGAATAATATATCATTAGCCCAAATCCGGCTATCACACATAACATAAGCTCTATCGGCTTATCACGCAATATATAATCAAGTTAAGAAATCCCTAACTTCTTACTATTCTTGTTCATATACACTCTCATTTTAGTTTACCTAAGGCACTATCATGTCTTTTATAAAAATCCGGGAATTTAACCCAAAGTACTACGTACTTCTATGCTTTTAAAAAGACTCATTTCATTATAAAACTTCCAAGATACTAATAGCCGTAGTATCAAGTGACAATTTCTTTTCAAGACAAGTCACAATACTTTTAGAAATAAAATATGGCTTCTAAATCAAGTGACTCGTGTCTTATAAAACCTTAGGCAATTGATGCCTTAAAATCGAATTGCCTTCCATTAAATCAAGTCATTTATCTTTCCATAAAGTCAATATAACCAACTCCCCATAAAGTCGTTATATTCACTTTATACCTTAGTCATGTACAATTTTCTATCCAAGGGACTTATACGTTTTTAAAACGACACAAGTATTACATACTTTAAAATTCTTCCATCCTTATCTTTGACAAGACTTAAGACATCTTTAATATTCTCTAAGAAGTGAGTTAAATATCCTAACTCACCCGACTTGGCCTTTCAGAAACAAGTAGAGTATGTCAAAGTCTCAGACGTCTACTGCACTATATACGTGAAACTAGTCATGCTCAAAGATAGGAAAAGTTCTACATACCTTGTCGGGTCAAACCACTTGCCAAGTACAAAGTCCTCCCAGTATAACAACCTATAATATTCACAATACGTCTATTAAAGCCTTACTTCAAACGTAGAATATTATAAGTGCTAAGTCTCTAAATTCTACGGAAAATCGGACAACACCTCCTTTGTTTTTACTTACTTTGCCACCTTTTCCAAGGTCGAAATACAATAACCAAACAGCCCCAATTGGCTCACAAAAATATAGAAGATAATCCAATGCAAATGACTAACTAAACAGCCCCAATTGGCTCACAATCAATATAGCAGGTAGTCCAATACAAATGACTAACTAAACAGCCCCAATTGGCTCACAATTATATTTCAACCCAAATTTGTAGCATAACATGATATCAAGTCGCATTTGATTATAACAACCATAATCCTTAAGTCAATGACATGCGACGGTTCTAACAACGATTAAATTGTAATCAACTTAGTAATGGATTACATTACATTTCGGATTTCCAAGGCTATAATCAATCCATAATCTTTATAACTTCAATATAACAATTTCATGCTTGCAACAAACAAAGCCAACAACAACAAAATGAATAATCTTGTAATACTTTCAAAGGACAAGATTATACCTCAATGATTCTTTAACCAACTCCAACCAAGTCGCTCTTAGTAGCTTATAGCCTCTCCAAGACACTTCAATCCGCTTATTGAGACCCTTAGAACAACACCAACAATTATCCTTCAAGTCTTCAAATAAAACCTAGAAAGACCCTTAGGTTTTCAAGCCATGACTAACCCGTAAACAATCTTTTCCAAGATTTTTCTATTGAGATGTTTACAATACACCTAGGAACCTTGGTTTAAAGTGGGGAACTAAAAGAACAAGGAACAAATTTTTTTCTTCTTTTTGCTAAGTGAACCCGAGAGCTAAAGGCCTATGTTCTTCAATTTTGTGTAAAATTTTCTAAGTGTTGAGCTCCCTCTCTACTAGTAGTAATATAAGTAGCGCCTTGGAGGGTTAGGATACAAACAAATGGTTGGTTGGGATCTAGTCTTGCTAAATATCAAGACTTATTGACCAAGACTTAGTCAACCTTCTCAAGCTACACAAGTTGCAAGACTAGTCTTGCAACAAAGGTCCAATGACCTTCATGCCCTTGCACAATTTCGACCAAGGCATCTCAAAAGGGGGGTGACACGTGTCGCCCTCCCATTTGTTACAATAATACATTATCCGACAATTCCATAATTTCCGATAAGTTTTTACAAGTCTCCAATCCTTAACATTTGTGAGTTCTTACTTACGTTCTTAAGGCATGTCCTGTAATTACGGGGTGTAACATGTATGTTCTAACATATTATCCCAGTTTTCATCCATGATTGTGAGGCAGCACTCTATAGCTACTTGATCCATTTCATTGAGTCTTTTATTTGATTTTGTTTTTTTGTTTTTGTTTAGTGCTTTACTCGAGGGCGAGTAAAGTGTAAGTTTGGGGTGTTTGTTGAGTGTATTTTATACACTCTTTTGAGTTCTTTTTAGTTAAATATTTTTCTCTTTTCGTTTGTGTTTAGTATAGTATTAGGGTTGTTTTTTTGTCTTTTGAGCCACAGCGGTCCTAAAGGAGGAAATACAGAATTGAGGATGAAATGAGCTTAATTGAGGATGAAATTGCACAAGCACAACCCAAGGAATGAAGCCTAAGAAGTCCCGAGAAGAATATTACAAATCAAGAGAAATCGGGTCAAAAAAGCAGAAAGGCATCACAGCGCAAGGTCAAGAAGGACCGCGGTGCTAATGAACCACGGCCGAAAAGTGTTGGGCCGAGGCGTAAAAATTTCAGTAGCGGAGGACGAAAATCACCGCCGAAGGCACCGCGGCGCAATAGTTCCAGTAGCCTCCAAGTGTTTTCGGCTGAATTAAAGTCGCAGCACCGCGGTGCCGACACGTAATTTTCAGGTTTTTGGGCCAAATTTCAGTAAGAGTAAAAGGGTCTGAAACACAATTTTTCTCAGATATAAAACCCTGAAACTCTGCCCTATTTCATTATTCTAGACCATACTTTACATGATACTTTGGAGAGGCAAAGAAGGAGGCAAGACACAATTGGAGACATCAAATTGTTCAAGTTCTTTTCTTTTCTTTTATTTAATTCAGTTTATGTTGGATATTGATTTAATTCTTAGCATGACAATGTCTACGATCTAATCTCTTTATTAAGGTTTTCCGTCGAATCACTTGAAACTCTTTTCATACAGTTAATGCATAGTTATTGAGTTCTTCTTCAGCATATTAAGATCTATTCAATATTGTATTGATTGCTTGATAATTAACTGGCCATTAATTGTCATAACTTATATGATTTCGAATCGAGATCCGAGAGGGGAGATTTGAATATGTTGTAGTTGTTTAGACATAGGTTAAAATCGTGGACGAAAGTACCCCGATACTTGTGTAGTATTTAAGGTTATTGTTCTTAATCCTCCTGTGGTAAAATATATCATAAAAATATAGAAGATTTCTGCATAAGGTTGAGTTTTTATATGTCCTAACCGGAATATAGAACAGATTAGTTAACATGATATCTTAATAAGAAGAAGAATCATTAGCATTGCATTAACACATGAAAGAGCGGATAGTTGAGGAGATTGAAAGTCCATTTCCATCATAACTGTTTTAAACCAAATTATTAGCATCTTTAGTTTATTTTATGCATTTTATTTAATCTTAATTCTTAGTTCATAAACCAAACAAAAGAATGGTACCAAATAGATACCATAGATTAGATATTCGGTACTTGACAAACCAGTCTTTGTGGACGATAACTCGGTCTTACAGATCTTTATTACTTGAACGATACGTACACTTGCGTAAGCATAGAGAAATATCGCAACACAGATGACATCTTAGGAATTGAGATTTTTAAGACATCTAACGGACTGGTCTAATTCCAAACTCATTTGTGAAGTGTTTGATAGTCTCGTTGAAGTCACTAATGGATATGAATCATAAAATTAATTGAAATCATGGTGCACCCATATACCAGGAGCGATATGCGCAGGTCACATGTAGTTTAATGTATTTTACACACTACAACCGATCTGGTATCGGCTTGTAAAATAGATCAGTTGAATGAAGGTTCACTCGTGATTCTGGAAATGATCGATATAAGGCAATAAATCGGATATGACGATATCTAAAATATTCGCTTATCTACGAATTATGGTATTCTGGATGTCCAGCGGTTTTGGGAGAACACAGTGATGCAAACTGGATATCAGACTTGAAGAACACCAAATCCACACGTGGATGTGTATGGTATGTCTTTGAAAATCCTCTAAGCAAACTGGCATCAGCCAATTCGTGATGGAATCGGAGTTTATCGCTTTGGAAAAAACATGAAGTTGAGTAGCTTCACGACCTCTTAGAGGATGTCCCTTGTTGGGAGAAACTCGTGTCTTCGTCGGTTATACACTGTAGGGGACGGTCATTGGCTAAATGACGAGTGTTTCACATTGGTAAATGAAGGAAGAAATGTGCATAGTGTAAAGATTGAAACGTGTCAGAGAAAGGACGCAGGGCCACCGCGGAGCCGGGAGCGCCGCAACACTAATTGGTTAATTGCTTACTAGAGCCGTGGTGCCGCGATGCTAATTCTGTAGCGCCACGACGCTTCCGAGGTAGTGACTATGCGATGAAAGTTCAAAAGTTTGACTGATTATGGAGACGTTTTGGGGCATTAAGAAGTCAGTTTTTCCTCCATAAATCAACCATTATTTTGCTGCATTACTTGGTGAATTAAGTGACCATTATATGGCATTTAAATGGCCATTACATGGGAACTGTAAGAGGCCACTCTTACACTACTAGAAATTGAGGCGTTTGACTCAATTGTTCAACACTTGAAACACTTGTTAAATACTTGAAAGACTTGCAACACTTGCAAAGTTATGAAAATCTTCTTCATGGAAGACATACTTCAAACACACAAAGTTCTTCTTGACAAACACTTGAGTTTCTTTGCTCATTTGTTAGATGTTGTTTTATCTTGGGAGACTATTGCCCAATAACGTAAAAGGATATATACGAATAATCTTTTCTTAAGGACAGAGTACTAACACTCGACTCAACACAGTTGTAACATTGCTAGATTTAGTGTCTCTTGATTTCAGGTTATCAAGATTTAAAAAGCGTTCGGCAATTGACAGAGAGACTCAAGACACATTCAAGAATGAAGATCAAGATCTCAAAAGCTTGTTGTTGCCACAATTCTTGTTGGCTACAAGTTTGTTACTATTGTAATTCTTAGAGTTTACCCTTTCGAAGCACTAGTAATAGTTATTTACTATTTTCGTACGTGCCTTATTTCCCAATATTAAGGGCGGTAGCGAAGTCTGAATTTTTACTAAGGAGGTTCAAAATATTAATTAGTAAACACACGAAGAATGTAAAGGGTTCAACATCTACTCTATATAAACATAAAAGTACAATTTAATTTTTCGTCGAAGGAGTTCGGATTCCCTCGGCTCTACTTGGCTCCGCCCCTGAATTTCGAGGGATATTTATAGAATAAATAGACTTGCAAACAGTGGCTCATCCTATACAAATTCAGCAGGTTGAACCATAGTCCATATATACCTCAATACAAGTAAGATAGAGTTAAATATATATTTAGAACACAACTTCAACTCAAAAACAACAGTGTATATATCCTGAATCCATTACTCCATGCAAATAACGAGAAAATGCATATACGTACATTGATCATCAATGCAGGTTAAAGAAGAGTAGATTGTAATGACGTAGAAATTGAACCTTAATTAGAAGTACTTTTCATGAGCCAAATGAAATTGTTGGAAAGCATAATAGTTGGGGTTGAACAAGGAGCCCGGGGGGAGCGTCTTATATACTAGGTAAGAGGAAGTTGTTAAGATGAAGAAAAACAAAGCAGCTTCCAACGTTATTTCGCCATCACAGCACCTGTTTCCACGCATCACAACCTTACTCCTTCCACGAGTACACCTCGTCATTCATTTTTACTCAGTTTTAGAAAATCTAAGAAATTAATAAAAAGTAAAAGAAAAAAAATACTTCCTCCGCCTCAATTACGTTAGTTTGATTAGGCACAAAGTATAAAAAATAAGGAAGAAATTTTTGAATCTTGTTGTTCCAAATTAAAAATGTGAATCATATACTAAAATATACTTTGTATCTTGTGATTGTAAATTTGTCACGTAAAATATAGGAGTTGTTAACTTACGAAATAGAGAAAGAGACTTTTTTGTGACAAACCAAAAAGAATAGTAGAATATTCTTGTGACAAACCAAAAAAGTTAGATTCAATGGACAAGTCGATCAAAAAGAGATGAGATTTTCAAATCCTACTATCAAGAAAAAGGCTTAAACCACTAACTTAGAGATCACATATAGCCAAGTTTAGGAGATAATTAAGACTATTCATAATTTAGTTGCACAACTAATAAATCTGTGTCAAATTTAAGAGAATTTTTAGGTATTTTACCCAAAAAAAACAAAACAAAAAAAGAGGCTTGTCTTGTCTCTCCCTCCCTCTCTCTCACCACTCTCTTCCTTTCTGCCAACTCGGATGAATGAGGGGATTTTGACCAAATTATACGCCAAGTAGACGAGTTAAATCAAGGTTGAATAGGTTATAGCAATGTGAAAACAGATTATGACCTAACTAAACTCATCCATGATAAAATAGGAAAATATAATTATATATATATATCTTGTATATTTCGTAATTACTTACCGAAATTGTAGCCTAAGATTTAGTCGTTACTTACCGTAATTGTAGCCTAGGATTATGCTTGTATTATAGTATATTTACTACCACTTTGGTATCGCTTACGCGACATAATTCAAGACAACAAAAATTCTCGGGCCATCACTCTTGAGCAGGAATTCTTCACCACTGGCATGACGGATTTTCCCAATGACTCCGCATATTGTCAACGGCTCAAGGTTTTGTCAAACCAACTCAAGAACGTTTGGGTGTCGGTAACTAACAATCGGATTGTTTTACAACAGGTTGCCCGCCTCATCGATGCACATAGTGGAGTGGGTATGCTCATCCTCCAAAACAATCCTCTTCCACCGTTTTACCAAGCCCACTCTATGCTCATTCTAGAAGAAGCGAGTTTTGCTAAAAAGACAGTCACCGTGTCGAATTCCGTCATGGTTGTCACTCCGTCCGATGTAATTCTTCACAATTTGTAAATTTTCCGCCAAATCGTGGCCAAAAAGATGAAATTGCAAAAAACACGGCGATAGCCGCGGTGGTGGAAAAGGCAGTGGCCACCGTAATGGCGGAGGTGGCGGCCAGCAGCAACCGTCAGCCTAGTGGCAGCCGAGGGCCCAGTGGGGCAATGGGCCAACACAGTGGGCCTCGTAGTGACCTTGGGTCGTGCCTCCTCGCCTCTATCCAATCGAAATCGGGCTCGTTTAATTCTCGCCGCCGCCCAAAGATCCATGAATTCTTGGGCCACTGCCGAACTAGTGGTAGCAGGCCCACTCGGTAGTGGCGATCCTGATCGATATCGAGGCCGCAATGCACACACTTGGTCTTAATCCGCCCGAGATAAACGGTACATGGACACCGATCCAACGTCTCATTATTGGTCCAGAAAAGATTGCAAGAATATCTTCAAGAACTCTCAGGAATTCAACCCAGAAAACTAGATCAAACCACCATTGCCTAAGTCATTTAACAACATCTATCCCACATTACGATTGCTATCTCTATTCTAGATTAAGCTGAATGTAAAAGCAATTGTAATGAAGATGTTGTAGATTTTTATATTATCTTTTGTATTCTTTTGTACTTAGGCTGAAGTCATCTGCGACTTCGTTTTACAATTTCTTTTTATTTTGTTTCAATTCATTGTAAAAAGAAATTCATTGTAATTGTATATAATATATACATTAATTCGGTCATTGACCATCAGGGGCTATATTAATATATATGTCACGCCCCGAACCCCCGAGCCCGCGACTGGTGCCCTACCTGAGCACCCTTCTATTCATACAACACAATAAACCACGGAAGATAAATAACACTCATTTATTTTTCTTAAAACAAAGGCAAAGCCGATAAGGCTGTCATAATATAAATCACCCGAAAGGGTCTACACTGTTCAACAATGTAAATACAACTCTAGCCAGTCCAGCCCACATATGAATACAGACCTCTAAGAGTTTGGACAATTATTATGACGGGACAAGGCCCCACCGTACCCCTGAATATACCTAGCCATAATGACAAGCTCCGGAACATTGGAGCCATCTCAAAATGCTGAATCAGGATCCTAAGCTCGCAGATCCACAACTGTGTACCTAGACCTGCGGACATGAACGCAGCCCCCCGAAGGAGGTCAGTACAACAGGTACCAAGTATGAAACCGAAATACAAGATAAAAACAAGATCATAAGCGCATAAAAAGAATGACAGGGGCAAGTATGAAAATCAAATACCAGATCATACCGTGTCATATAACAATCATAGCCAACTGTACCTTGTATCACTGTACTACTATAACACCGTACCACTTTCACATATGAAAGCCATGTCAAATCAGGGACACCTGCCCTCATCATATAATATCACAGAAGCATGCTCGTGGAATACAACATCATTGTCAGCATGTAACAAGTATAATATATCACCATCATCAGATAAGCATGCCCGTGGAATTCCAACATCACCGTCGGCATGTAAAAAGTACAATACTCAAATATTAGTACACTGTGCCTTTTTTAAAAAGTAGAGTAAACTAGGAAGCTTATGATCAATCTAGGGCCACCCGCCTGTAGTATCATTATGCAATCTTACTCCTGGGACTATTTCACCCGCATAGGTCTTGTGGACCTGCATGAGGTAATTTCCTCGCATAGGACTATTTCACCCGCATAGATCACGTGGACCCGCATGAGGTAATTTCCTCGCATAGGACTATTTCACCCGCATGAGCCCTACGGACTCGCATGAGGTAGTTTCCTCGCATCGTGGGGAGCAAATTCACGGAATATGTATAATGTCTTGGGGGTTTACCACGCAATCATACTCAGGGGATGTATAATGTCTTGGGGGTTTACCCCGCAATTATACTCAGGGGATGTATAATGTCTTGGGGGTTTACCCCGCAATTATACTCATAACACTAGCATCAATGGCTATCATGAACAACTTATGCAAGTTAAGTAATCTTTAACTCTCATTAGACAAAATGAAGGCACCATCTTTTTGAACAACCAAGGCAATACCATGCCTTCCTTTTAAAACAAACAAGACAATACCATGTCTTCTATTCTGAAATAACCAAGACAATACCATGTCTTTCTTTTAAAACAAACAAGACAATACCATGTCTTCCTTTCTAAAATAACCAAGACAATACCATGCCTTTCTTTTAAAACAAACAAGACAATACCACGTCTTCCTTCCTAAAATAACCAAGACAATACCATGTCTTCCTTTTCTAAAACAAACAAGACACTAACAAGTCTTTCATTTTATAACACCAAGGCACTATCACACTTGCATCACTAAGGATTATAGTCCATTACAACAAGGTACGTGAGCCGTACATTCACTTTATAAACTAAATTTCTATTTTTAGAAAAGCTCAAGTACTACATGTATCACTAGGAAGTAGAATCCAATACATGTATCATTTTGAAACCATCATCAAGACACTTATCATACCAAGTATCTTTCTAAGACATGGTTTGGTAAATCAGGGTAATAGACATCACGTATTACTTTAAAACATCTTTGAAAAATCAAAGTGCCACATATCATGTACTATATTAAGGACTTAACCATGGACATTCTCACATGATTTCCTTACAACATTTTCAACCAACTCTTGACTTTTCACAAACCTTGTTATAACAAACTTCCCATAAAGCCGTTATAACACTTTCATTTTAGAAAACTAAAGCACTACCATATCATGTACTGAATTTGAACCCAAAGTGTTATGTACGTCTATTCTTTACAAAAGAATTGTTTCATGAAATATTTAGGGAGTTGAACCCAAAAGCACTTTCACTATTAAAACCAAGTTACTTACCCTTTTAAACTCAAGTAACTTACACTTTTCAAACCAAGTAACTTATGCCTTTAAATCAAGTTACTTCTACTCTTTAAATTAAGTAACATATACTTTTCAAATCAAGTTACTTATTCTCTTTGAATCAAGTAACATATACTTTTCAAATCAAGTTACTTATTCTCTTTGAATCAAGTAGGGTCGGCCAGTGGGCCGGGCCGGGCCCACTGAGATCGGGATAGGCGGGCTCGGACGGTCGACGGAGAGGAGGGCTGGTCGGGCAGGCCAGGTGGGACCGGTACTAGAGGGACGATACCGTGTCCCGTCCCGACCGATCCCGATCGGCGTCTGCCTGACGGACTCAAGTGTTTTGTTTTTTTTTAATTTTTCCACTAAATTAAAAATACTAAATTACTAACAAAGTAACATATAGTCATATAGTGATAGTCATATACTCATATTATACTATTATAGTATTATACTCATATATATTTATAAACTAAATAATTAAATAAAGACAAGAAGAGTGTAAAAAAAACATCCCAATGCTGTTTTTGTGCCTCTTATATTATTAATTATTTCATTGAAATATACAAGATTCAAAATTACAACATTGTAGTGTACTGTTGTTGAAAAAAATTGCAAAAGACATAGAAAAAAATGCTACAATTGCAATGAAATATATTACCAATTTGAAAATACTTTTTCTAGTTTTTTTATAATTTCGTGAGGTTCTTCGGTTGGAATTGATATATCTTGGTCAAATTGTTCCACGTCGCTACTCATGCCTTCAGATAAGATGTCGTTGTAGTTTTCGTCTTCTTCTTCGTTAATCTCTGGGTGACCGCACCTTCTTCGCTCCGCTCGTATCCAATCTCTGAATAGTACCGCCATCTCCAAGCTGTCTCCGGCTAATGAGTGTATGTGCTCTCCTATTTGAAATCTGCCTGCAGAAAAAGCGCTTTTAGAAGCAATTGATGACGCTTGAATGTTCAAAATATCTCGAAAATGTTTTCTCATTCTGCATCCAATATTTCAGCAAGTCTTCCTTTCCGTCTTCATTGACAAATGCTTGGTAAGGTAAAGTGTCCTGCAAAACAAAAACATCGAACTCACTAATTTGGTTAGCAGTGCTACCACCGCACATTCTATTTCTGAGGCTTTCAATACTGTCCGCAGAAACAACATATTTTTTAGAGGTTGTGTTGAAGCGTAAGACGGTACGAAGCCATTGGTTACTAGCACTTTCTTTCTGGTAATGCCGATATACTTTTTTGCATTCATCTTCTACGTTATCCAATACTTCTTCTAGCGTTTGTTCAATAGGTGACTCAACATTTAAATTTTTGGGAGTTGGAGGTGGTAGTACGTCCATACAGTTATAAATATTTTCAATAAGACTTTTACAACCGTTTACTTTAATAGTCGGGTTTAATACATCACCAATAATATAAATAGGGGGAATAACAATAAAATATTTCTTTAATTTCATAAATATTTTTTTAATAGATGCCTTATAAGCAGGTTTTTCCATATATTCTTTAAGAAGTAAAAATATTATAGCTATATAAAACAACATAGTTGAAATAGTAGGATAATATAAAGTAGAAAATTCTTTTGTTGCTCGTTGAAAATTCTCTAGAAATACAATAAGTTATTTAATTTTGTCCCAATCATTATCCACAATCATATCATTTGGATTTTGATTATGGGCGTTAAAAAATAAAGTGATAGGTTTTCTATGGTCATATAAAGAATTTCACCTAGTTGGTACTTCTTCTAAAAAAAATCTGTAAGATAGTCCACAATCGTGACAAGTTTTTTTATATTCTTTTCTCTGTTGAATTCTATTATTTTTAAAAATAAAGTTTATAGCAAATTGTATTTTTTCAAAAATAACTTGAAAAAGTGAAAGACCATCCTTTACAACTAAGTTATAAATATGGCACGCACATTTGATATGAAAATGTTTTGGAAAAGGAGTTAAAACTTCTTTTAAAACATAAATAGCAGAATTGTTAGAAGCTGCATTATCTAATGTAATACTCATAACTTTATCAGTTATTCCGTAATAATCGCAGACTAAATAAATATTTTGTGAAATAAACTCACAAGTGTGTCTACTATTTGTATATCTATATGCTAAAATATGTTTTTGCATAGACCATTTATAATCTATCCAGTGACAGGTTACCGTTAAATAATCATGGCCGTTAGTACTACGACTTATATCAGAAGTTAGAGCGACTTTGCAATTTAAATGATATAATGAATAACGCAAATATTATTGATATTCATGTGCAAATTTAAACACGTCTCTCTTAACCGTTGATCTAGGAAAACCTTTATAAGCAGGATTATACATATCTCTAATATAATGAATAAAACCAGGCGATTCAGAAAATGAAAAAGGCAAACCCTCCACAGCAACTAATTTTGCTAGTGCTTCCCTATCTTTATGTTTATCGTATTTAGGGCCTACAACTCCCCCCGTCATAGGGTTAATTTGACCATGTACTTTGTACGGGACAGTATGTGAACCTTGTCCCGATTGAGAGGACGCTTGCTCACCATCTTTTTCAATAAGGTATTGGGCATACAAGGCTTTGTGTTTTTGCAATAGGTGTCTTGCTAAACCCCCCGTCCCACCATGACCTTGTCCAGTTTTAAAAGTATAAACAGATTTACAAGTTTTACATATAGCTACTTGATTCGGTACGTCCCTGTGAAAATATTTCCATACAGCTGATGTTAATGGTCGCTTTGGACCTGCCTCATACTAGGGGGGATAGGAGGCATTTCACTAGTGGGTGTATCATCATCTACATTAGTAGGTGTATCATCATCTAGAGTGTCATCTAAATTAAAATCTTCTTCATTTTGAGGATAAACATTTGTGTCAAGATCATATGGTATTTCAGAAAACAGTTCAGGATCTATAAAATCATTTTGTCTAGGAATACTAGAAGAAGTACCCTTGCCCTTGATACCCAAGGCCTTGCCCAAAATATTTTTTGTTCTTTTCATTTTAATTATGGTAATAAATAGTTAAAGACTTAAAAAGTTAAAGATAATGAAATTAAATGTGCTAAATGAAATAAAAACAAAATAACAATTTAATGAGAGAACGAATGTACCAAACGTCGACGTAGAGTCGATGTGTAATCGAGAGAGGTTGAAAATTGAAACTTTGCTCGATAGATTAATCCTCAAGCTAGTTGCCAACTTCACTCCCAATTCTCAAATTAATAAATAGAGTGAATAACTGAATATGTAGTAGACAATGTTGTATAGAAATAGATTGACTGAGATTTGAGAGATTGGAGATTGTAGGAAGATTTGTGAGAAATAAGAAGAGAAAATGAGGTATTTATAGTTGGAAAATTGGGTTAAAGTGTAAATATAATAACTTAGGGGTTAAAAATAAATATAAATGGGGTAGGGGGTTGGGGGAGTGGGGGAATCCAAAAATGGCCGATGCAATAACGGCGAAAATGTAAAATGGTCGTTATTGCAACGACTATTTTCGCAAGTCAAGTGGATCAAGTGATCGGGGCCGGGGCGACCGGCGGGACCGGGACGGGTCGGGTCCTAGCGGGACCATACCATGTCACGTCCCGGTTCGAGCCCCGGACCCGCTAAATATTTTTTTTTTTAATTTAAATGGCCAGACGGACCGAATCGGTCGACGGACCGAATCGGTCGACGACCGACGGATCGGGACCGAGTCAGCCCGACCCACTGGCCAGCCCTAGAATCAAGTAACATATACTTTTCAAATCGAGTTACTACACCTTTTTCAAAACTCAAGTCATTTATACTTTCGAAATCCAAGTCTCGTGTACTTTCAAAATTAATACATTTATGAGCTGTGAATAGGTTATACTCGTTTATAACGATCTTGGTAAAGCAGCCATGATCTAGAAAATGTAATACAATTTTGTCTTATCTTAGTTTCTATGCAGATGGAGAATTCTACTCATTTCAATATAATTGATTGTCGATACATTTTTATTAACGTTGTTGTGGCTTGTTTGACACCTATTCTCATTAGTGTAGTAAATTAGCAAGGTCAACTCGACTCCAATACTTTCTAACGACTCTTACCAACATCCCCCATAAGACTTTGGTAAGAACTTAGGAATGTTTTAGACATGTTTTTTGCATAAAATCAATAACATGAATACTTCCTAATGACAAGGTAAGTACTTCAAGAAAACAAGTCACGCATACTCCAAAACAAGGCAAGTACACTTCAAGGATAGTCATGTCGATAGAAGGAAGAAGTTCACATACCTCGTTGGCGACTAACCCAAACGACAAGTAGTAATACGCTTCAATGTACTTCAACCTTATTGGCTATTCCACAAGCCAAGTAGAATGTGCTACACGTAGTACTTCAACCTAAAATGACAATAGCTTCTATCAACTACAAGCTATCAAGTGTAGGACTTATACCAATTAATGACCCTCTAATTCTACGGAAAATTGGGCAGCACTTCTGTTACACCCCGTATGTCCAGGACATGTATAAGATAATGTACGTAAGGAATCAAGACTTGGAATTAGTCCGAAAGGAAGAATTGTTTTTCCGACGGAAAATCTTCCGAACGTCGGAAAGGAAAAATGTTCGTTGTTGAGAATTTGATTCTCAAAAGGCATTATTTAAAGAGTATGGAACTTATTAATATTATGGAAATTTATTTTACGGATTTGGTCATGTGGGGCCCACCCGAGGAAATTTTGCATTTTTGTGGGGCCCACGAGGGTTACGGAATTTTATGGACGAATGAGAGGGCGACACGTGGCACCCACACATGGTCTTGGTCGAAATGTGTAAGGGTAAAATGGTCATTTACCATGGTGGAAGATAAGTCTTCCTAGCTTGAGATTGTTGACCAAGGTCAACTTGCCACTTGTGCTTAATCCTTGTGATTTTCATCTTAGCCACTCATTTGTTTAAGTCTAAGCCATCCAATGTGTTTTAAATACATACTAGTAGCAAGACAAGGTCTTGAAAGACTTAGAAAAAAATCACACACTTTGTGCTCCCACAAATAGCTCTCGGGTTTGTCACAATAGCTCACAAGAAATTTTGTAGTTTTGATCCATTAGCCACAAGACTTTAACCCAATGTCCCTTAGGGTATTGTAAGGATATCTCAATAGAAAGATTTGGAAAAATGCATTTTCACGTTAGTCATGGCGGAAACCGAAGGAGTTCTTCAACTTTGAAGTTGAAACTTGAAGATGGGTTCTTCATAGGCCTCTAGGAGTGCTTGAGCGGATTGGAACCTAAGGAAAGGAGCTAAGAATTGCTAAGCGCGACTTTGGATCTTGGAATTTTTAAGGGCTTTGAAAGGTATAAATTTTGTCGTTTTAATAGTTGAGGCTTACTTATGATTGTAACTATGGTTATTAACAAGCATGAGATATATAGTATGAGTTTTGATAAGGATATTGGTTATTGGAACCTAATCAGAAAACTAGCATGTTAGCCTTAAGATTTCAATTCAAGTCGATTATTAGTTAAGTCGTCACATGTTGAATAAAGAAGGAAATTGTAGTTGTTGAAGTAGTTATGACTAAATAACATGTTGACCTTAGAACTTGGAATTGGAAAAGGATTGGAAAAGACGTAGTGTTATTGGTTATATGTTGGCCGAGAATGGCTAGTAAAGTATTATACTTTTTGGTATGAATTGTGGGGCGGAATTTTACACGTAGAGTAAGGCGTGTAATCCCCTTTGTTTGGTTGTTTTTTTTGGAGCCTTAAAGGTGGCATGTTGGTTATTGTATTCGACCTTGAAAAAGGTGGCAAAGTGAGTAGAAACAAAGGAGGTGCTGCCCGATTTTCCGTAGAATTAGAGACAGTATACTTAGTATTATTCTACGTTATAGACTAGAAGTTGATAGTCTTGTTGTGAACATTATAGGTTGACACTTCTACGTACGGCGTATTCGGCTTAGCTTGTGGATTTAGCGAAAGGTATGTGAACTATCTCCTCTTCTAGCATGATTCCTTAAGATAAAGAAAGTAAGTTCTACTCTTAAATGATCCATTCCTTGGTTGTATTTGGATTGCCTAAAATAGAATTCGATTCTATGTACTCCTGATTGTACTTTGATGTTTAAATTGTAAGTTGTATAATCCATTTCCTTAGTGAAGTTTGGATTCTTAAAAAGTGAAAGTATTTTACTTAAAGTGCATGTAGTCTTGAAAAGGAAGTGGTTCCCAAACCTTTTGGCTAGTGCCTTAGTTCCAAAACCTAAGGGTTGTTGTAATGACTTTAGGGAGTTAAAGGGTGATTTACTTAATTGTTTTAAGAGAGGAGAAATGACATGATTTAAGAGAAGTAACTTGTTTTAAAGATGTGAGTTACTTGAGGTTTAAAAGTAGAAGAAACTTGTTTTCTAAATATTAAGAGACTCGAAGTATTTTGAAAGTTAAGAGACTCGATTTGAAAGTTTGTGATACTTGGTTTTAAGTATAAGTCTCTTAGTTATAAAAAGAATGAAATTGTCTAAAAACCATAAAGGGTTATAACGGCTTTATGGGAAGTTGGTTATAACGGCTTTATGGAAGGTTTAGAAAGTTGTCTATTTTGATTAATGGGCATAAGTTTCCTAGATTGTAAAAATTTGAAGTTACTTGGTTTCAAGCTTTGAAATGAGTTTCTAAAAGTATAGTAACTTACTTTGAAAAATAGACACACCTTGATACTACGGGTGTTAGTATCTTGGGGTATTACACAAAAAGGAGTCTCTTGAAAAGAATGTACGTACGTAGTACTTTGGCCTGTTTAATTGAGAATAATTCTATGTGATGCCTTGATTAGTACTTTGGCTTGATAAATTGAGAATTTGTCTAATTGTGCCTTGATAAGTACTTTGGCTTGTTAAATGAGAATTATTCTAATTGTGCCTTGATAAGTACTTTGGCTTGTTAAATGAGAATAATTCTATGTGATGCCTTGATTAGTACTTTGGCTTGATAAATTGAGAATTTGTCTAAGTGTGCCTTGATTAGTACTTTGGCTTGATAAATTGAGAATTTGTCCATTTGTGCCTTGGTAAGTACTTTGGCTTGTTAAATGAGAATTATTCTATGTGTGCCTTGATAAGTACCTTGGCTTGATTAATTGAGAATTTCCTATGTGTGCTGGCGATAGCCTTTGAGTGCAAGGATTATGTTTTATTAAGTTGCCGCGACTCTCGGTTGGAGGGTCGGCTGTCTTGTTATAAGTTACTTGGACGTCGCAAGCGGTGATGTGGGATTCCACGGGTATGCTTCCGTTATTTGTAGTACTTGGGTTAAATTCCCGGATTTTTATAGAAGACATGGTAGTGCTTCTGTTTTGTTTGACGGCCGGTCGAGATAGGGTAAGAGTATAAGTGAGGGGTAAACCCCCAAGATGCTTTACCACCTTCTCCAGGGTAAGAGTATAAGTGAGGGGTAAACCCCCAAGACATTATACCCCCTGCTTGTTTTGTTTGATGGTCGGTCGAGATAGGGTAAGAGTATAAGTGAGGGGTAAACCCCCAAGATGCTATACCACCTGCTTTACCTCCTTCTCCAGGGTAAGAGTATAAGTGAGGGGTAAACCCCCAAGACGCTATACCACCGGTGGGACTTGGTGTTCATGTATGCCTATTGGTGTTATATTATATCACGGACTGCCGGCAGTGAGGAAGGATTCCACGGGCATGATTGATATTATGGGCGTGAGACCCATGGTTATATTTTAGAAATGACTTGAGGGCATGCGTCCCTGACTTGATATGACTGCTTATGTGTTATGTACTGTAGGTTGGATATCATACATGTCTCCTGTTTTATTTAGACTGTTATGATTTTATTACAGTACTTACTGTTCACATACTTGGTACATTCTTGTCTTGACCTCGCCCGGCTGCGTTCATGCCGCAGTTTAGGTCTGTTGTTTGGTGATCGGCAGTGTAGGATCCTGCTCGGGATTTTGGATAGCTCCTCTGTCGGGAGTTTATCTTTTGGTATATATCCTTGATGCAGCTTTATGCAGTTTTGGGTACTGGCGGGGCCTTGTCCGTCATATTTCGCTTAACTCCTGCAAGTCCGTATTCATATGTGGGATTGGACTCGTATGCGGTGTAGTGTCTTTTGTTTATATATATATGGCAGCCTTCGGCTTTGCCCTTGCACGACGTTGTTTTAAAAAAATGAGGTGTTATTTAATTTCCGCGATTTACTTGCGTTGTTAAGGTAGAAGGTGCCTGGGTAGGGCACGATCCACGCCCGGTTCGGGCGTGTGAGTGGTATCGAGCGATCGATCCCGGAATGTCTGAGCCGTGTCTAGTAGAGTCTTGATTATCGGTGTGTTGCGCGCCACACCCATAAACAGGAGGCTACATGACATTTAGGAGTTGGGTTCTATTCTTCTCACTCTAAGATCGTGCCCTAGAGCAGTGTTAGTAAGATAATTCCTCTCTGACGTAATTTTGTGTTACGATTATGCCTCCCGGAGGGCAACACCGCCTGAAGGCAAAGGAGTAGCAGAGCTACTAGTCGACTCGAGAGTTGATAGGGCTTGTGCATGTGGTATACGAGATGTTGTACCACGTCGGCGAAGTTCTTCTGCGCAGTTTTGAGACCACTGCACTGAGCCTACGCTTCGCTAGGGGAAGACTTTAGGTCATGAAGGAAGCCATTATGTTATTGACCAAGATAGCATTACAGCTTCTCACAGAGAGGTTATTCGCCAGCATGCAGTGTGTACAGAGGTAGAGGGCCAACGCGAGATCTGCAGAAGAGGCTAGACCGGTTGGTTATCCGTGAGTTTTTGGACGAGCCG
Source organism: Przewalskia tangutica (assembly GCA_029844215.1). Lineage (NCBI taxonomy): Eukaryota > Viridiplantae > Streptophyta > Magnoliopsida > Solanales > Solanaceae > Przewalskia > Przewalskia tangutica. The sequence goes on along the minus strand of CM056718.1, from coordinate 131,676,765 downwards.
CCTCAAAATGAGTGAGATATTCATCCCACCTACCCAAGACATACCTCAGCTCACAGGTGGAGATTTGATCCCACAAGGTATTAAGGAGCCGGTCCGAGCTCCAGGGTCGAGGTGCTCAAAGCGAGCAGGGATTTTCTCAATGAGGCCACTTATTCCTCGGTGTTTCCATCAGAGTAAGCGCCATTTGGGAAATGCCGCTCGCACAGTGTTTGTTATTATTGTGGCCGTCCGGGCCATATCACGAGGGTATGTCCTTTTAGAAGCGGGCACCGTGAGGTGGCTCACCTATGAGGCCGATGGTTGGTTCCTTCTCCGCACTGCGTTCCCTGCAAGGTGGTGTTCGATGTTAGCCACCGTGGTAGAGGTCGAGGTGGAGTTTATAGTTCGCGGTCCTTCGAACCGCAGATGACGTGATCATCGGACAGATCGTGAGGCGACATCGCGCGGGTTACTGGTGTATATGTCGATTCTTTTGAATCATACGCATTGATAGATTCAGATTTTACCCTAGCGTATATGTTTTCCCTTTATTGCTAGAGTTGTAAAGTGATAGTACCCCAGAGGTAGGGATACTTTGATTAGTAAAGTGAAAAGTTAAGAATGTTGACAAGAATGATAAGTGAACTGAGACTAAAGTTGTGTAGAGTTCACACGTAGTAATTGCCCCGTAACAGTGTAAGACCGATAGGGAAGAATGTACAGTAGAAATACTTTGGCTTATGTGACAAACCTCTAGTGAATAGGGGATAGGGTAAGAAGTACCTTGAGATAAGAGAGAGATTTATTTCAAACTAAGAATGAGAAGTTAAGTGTGACGATGAGTCGGGTTATGGACTCATTTCGGGTCAGCCGGTAGTATAGAATGGGGTGATGTCAGTTAGAAATGGTCCCGTTATGTGGTAGGGTCCCGAGGATGCCAGGCCCAAGTTTAGTTAATCGTTGTACGAGTTTGTGGACGCGTTCCACCGGAACTAGGTCGTAAGGACCGAGAAGAGCCTTAGCAGAAATTCAAGTAGCATAATGGCCAAGTTGGTTAGTAACTCCAAGGATTGGGGAACAGAAACAGAATTTGGGATTTTGTACGTGTACTAGATGAGTTTTAAAGTGCGAGAAAGTATGACAAGTAAGGAAAGAAAGGAACCTCTAAGGATCCCGTGTTTGGGAAGACAGTAACCTTCGAGATTTGTGAGAAGGGACCACGCATCTGGAAGGTCCATTATTATGTTCACATATGTTTTGTGGTGTCCATGTGTGACATCGTTAGTCTTGTGCATGTTTTGATTGATAGTTATAGTATAGAGTTTATGCCGGAGTTTGTATAGCTTGGCAACCGACTAAGAACATTCGAGGACGAATGTTTCTAAGGGGGGAAGAATGTTACACCCCGTATGTCCAGGACATGTATAAGATAATGTACGTAAGGAATCAAGACTTGGAATTAGTCCGAAAGGAAGAATTGTTTTTCCGACGGAAAATCTTCCGAACGTCGGAAAGGAAAAATGTTCGTTGTTGAGAATTTGATTCTCAAAAGGCATTATTTAAAGAGTATGGAACTTATTAATATTATGGAAATTTATTTTTACGGATTTGGTCATGTGGGGCCCACCCGAGGAAATTTTGCATTTTTGTGGGGCCCACGAGGGTTACGGAATTTTATGGACGAATGAGAGGGCGACACGTGGCACCCACACATGGTCTTGGTCGAAATGTGTAAGGGTAAAATGGTCATTTACCATGGTGGAAGATAAGTCTTCCTAGCTTGAGATTGTTGACCAAGGTCAACTTGCCACTTGTGCTTAATCCTTGTGATTTTCATCTTAGCCACCCATTTGTTTAAGTCTAAGCCATCCAATGTGTTTTAAATACATACTAGTAGCAAGACAAGGTCTTGAAAGACTTAGAAAAAAATCACACACTTTGTGCTCCCACAAATAGCTCTCGGGTTTGTCACAATAGCTCACAAGAAATTTTGTAGTTTTGATCCATTAGCCACAAGACTTTAACCCAATGTCCCTTAGGGTATTGTAAGGATATCTCAATAGAAAGATTTCGGAAAAAATGCATTTTCACGTTAGTCGCAAGGCGGAAACCGAAGGAGTTCTTCAACTTTGAAGTTGAAACTTGAAGATGGGTTCTTCATAGGCCTCTAAGGAGTGCTTGGAGCGGATTGGAACCTAAGGAAAGGAGCTAAGAATTGCTAAGGCGCGACTTTGGATCTTGGAATTTTTAAGGGCTTTGAAAGGTATAAATTTTGTCGTTTTAATAGTTGAGGCTTACTTATGATTGTAACTATGGTTATTAACAAGCATGAGATATATAGTATGAGTTTTGATAAGGATATTGGTTATTGGAACCCTAATCCGAAAACTAGCATGTTAGCCTTAAGATTTCAATTCAAGTCGATTATTAGTTAAGTCGTCACATGTTGAATAAAGAAGGAAATTGTAGTTGTTGAAGTAGTTATGACTAAATAACATGTTGACCTTAGAACTTGGAATTGGAAAAGGATTGGAAAAGACGTAGTGTTATTGGTTATATGTTGGTCGAGAATGGCTAGTAAAGTATTATACTTTTTGGTATGAATTGTGGCGGAATTTTACGTAGAGTAAGGCGTGTAATCCCCTTTGTTTGGTTGTTTTTTTTGGAGCCTTAAAGGTGGCATGTTGGTTATTGTATTCGACCTTGAAAAAGGTGGCAAAGTGAGTAGAAACAAAGGAGGTGCTGCCCGACTTTCCGTAGAATTAGAGACCGTATACTTAGTATTATTCTACGTTATAGACTAGAAGTTGATAGTCTTGTTGTGAACATTATAGGTTGACACTTCTACGCACGCGTATTCGGCAGCTTGTGGATTTAGCCAAAAGGTATGTGAACTATCTCCTCTTCTAGCATGATTCCAAGATAAAGAAAGTAAGTTCTACTCCTTAAATGATCCATTCCTTGGTTGTATTTGGATTGCCTAAAATAGAATTCGTCTATGTACTCATGATTGTACTTTGATGTTTAAATTGTAAGTTGTATAATCCATTTCCTTAGTGAAGTTTGGATTCTTAAAAGTGAAAGTATTTTACTTAAAGTGCATGTAGTCTTGAAAAGGAAGTGGTTCCCAAACCTTTTGGCTAGTGCCTTAGTTCCAAAACCTAAGGGTTGTTGTAATGACTTTAGGGAGTTAAAGGAGTGATTTACTTAATTGTTTTAAGAGAGGAGAAATGACATGATTTAAGAGAAGTAACTTGTTTTAAAGATGTGAGTTACTTGAGGTTTAAAAGTAGAAGAAACTTGTTTTCTAAATATTAAGAGACTCAAGTATTTTGAAAGTTAAGAGACTCGATTTGAAAGTTTGTGATACTTGGTTTTAAGTATAAGTCTCTTAGTTATAAAAAGAATGAAATTGTCTAAAAACCATAAAGGGTTATAACGGCTTTATGGGACGTTGGTTATAACGGCTGTAGGGAAGGTTTAGAAAGTTGTCTCTGTTGATTAATGGGCATAAGTTTCCTAGATTGTAAAATTTGAAGTTACTTGGTTTCAAGCTTTGAAATGAGTTTCTAAAAGTATAGTAACTTACTTTGAAAAATAGACACCTTGATACTACTGGTGTTAGTATCTTGGGGTATTACACAAAGGAGTCTCTTGAAAGAATGTACGTCACGTAGTACTTTGGCTGCTTTAATTGAGAATAATTCTATGTGATGCCTTGATTAGTACTTTGGCTTGATAAATTGAGAATTTGTCTAATTGTGCCTTGATAAGTACTTTGGCTTGTTAAATGAGAATTATTCTAATTGTGCCTTGATAAGTACTTTGGCTTGTTAAATGAGAATAATTCTATGTGATGCCTTGATTAGTACTTTGGCTTGATAAATTGAGAATTTGTCTAAGTGTGCCTTGATTAGTACTTTGGCTTGATTAATTGAGAATTTGTCCATTTGTTGCCTTTTTAAGTAATTGGGCTTGTTAATTGAGAATTATTCTAATTGTGCCTTGATAAGTACTTTGGCTTGATTAATTGAGAATTTCCTATGTGTGCTGGCGATAGCCTTTGAGTGCAAGAATTATGTTTTATTAAGTTGTCGCGACTCTCGGTTGGAGGGTCGGCTATCTTGTTATAAGTTACTTGGACGTACCGACAGTGATGTGGGATTCCACGGGTATGCTTCCGTTATTTGTAGTACTTGGGTTAAATTCCCGGATTTTTATAGAAGACATGGTAGTGCTTCGCTTTGTTTCGACGGTCGAGATAGGGTAAGAGTATAAGTGAGGTAAACCCCAAGATGCTTTACCACCTTCTCGAGTAAGAGTATAAGTGAGGTAAACCCCAAGACATTATACCCCCTGCTTGTTTTGTTTGATGGTCGGTCGAGATAGGGTAAGAGTATAAGTGAGGGGTAAACCCCCAAGATGCTATACCACCTGTTTTACCTCCTTCTCCAGGGTAAGAGTATAAGTGAGGGGTAAACCTCCAAGACGCTATACCACCGGTGGGACTTGGTGTTCATGTATGCCTATTGGTGTTATATTATATCACTGACCGGCGGTGAGGAAGGATTCCACGCATGATTGATATTATGGGCGTGAGACCCGTGGTTATATTTTAGAAATGACTTGAGGCACGTCCCGACTTGATATGATCGCTTATGTGTTATATCGTAGGTTGGATATCATACATGTCTCTGTTTTATTTAGATTATGATTTTATTACAAGATTTCATCGCTCACATACTTGGTACATTCTTCGCATCGACCTCCTTCGGCCGCGTTAAATCTGCGAGTTTAGGTATCTGTTTGGTGATCGGCAGTGTAGGATCTGCTCGTGATTTTGGATAGCTCCTCTGTCCGTGGAGTTTATCTTTTGGTATATATCCTTCAAGATGTGCTTTGTACGCTTTGGTACGGCGGGGCCTTGTCGTCATATTTCGATTAACTCCAGAAGTGCAGATTCATATGTGAGATTGGACTCATGTACGGTGTAGTGTCTTTTGTTTATATATATATGGCAGCCTTGTCGGCTTTGCCCTTGCACGTACGTTGTTTTAAAAAAAAATGAGGTGTTATTTAATTTCCGCAGTTTACTTGCGTTGTTAAGGTAGAAGGGTGACCAGGTAGGGCACCAGTCACGGGCCCGGGGTTCGGGGCGTGACAACTTCCTTTGTTTCTACATACTTTTCCACCTTTTTCAAGGCCCGTATTCATCAACCAACAAGCCACATTTAAGGCACAATCAAATCAGCAACCAAAGGGGATCACACACCTACCTTACGTGCAAAATTCGGCCCCTTAACTTAGATAAAACAGTCCATAATTCAGCCCATAAAAACAGTCCACAATCCAACTATAACGAGAGTAAAATGTGAGGCCTTTTAACGCCTTTCCACACCCTTACTCCCTTAGGACTTTCATTAGCAACTACTACACTTAAACATGCATAACAACAACTAAATTTCCAGCATTTAATACCTCAAAATAGTCCACTAAACGACACAACAACGTCTAACAGTTTTGGGCAGTTTCTTGGCCACAACAACTACAATCCGATAACTCGTTCCTTAATCCATTTTATTCCAATCCGAGTTCCAAAACTTCTACATAAATTATAACAACTTATTAACAACAATATTAATCCATTATAACATGCAATAGGTGAAGATAACAACGACAATAACCAACGAATTCCATTTGCACCAAATCTGTCCCAAATCGGTTTTAGCCCCAAAAATGGCTCAAACGCTTTTTATTCTTCATTATCTTTAACACAAGTTCATCCATGCATAATAAAAATAAGTAATATCCAATTACTTTAAAAGAAGAATGACTTTTACCTCATTTTTTGCCCAAAAACGCTCCAAAACAGTCCGGTCTTTATTGGTCCGCAGTTTTCGTTTCGCTACACTTCTTCAAGTTACAATCACATATATGTACCCCCTACAACCTTAGGAGCAACTTCTCTTTGAATCTCACTTCCAAAAAGTCGACGGAACCCCTAGGATTTTGGCATCAACTTTCGGCCAAGACAAGTAAAAACGTGTAGAATATTAATCTAGGCTTAGCACTTGATTTAAGGGCTTAATCTTGGAGAAATAAATTGGTCAACAATGGTTGTTCTTAGCCAAGGGGCTCTCGAAATTATGGAGCTAAAGGGGAGAAGACGAGAGCTTATTTTTTTGTCTAAGTGTATAATGAATCCAAGTCTTCAAGACTTGGATATATATCAACCTATAATGTCAAGTGGAGTGGGCCCCACATGCCCACTTGACCTCAAAATATCTTAGAGACTTGTCATCTTGCAAGACCAAGTGGAGGGGTGACACGTGTCGCCCTCCGATTGATCCAAAATACTATAATTTTTTGAAGGTCCCCGCGAAATTGTGAAATTCTCGGCGGACCCCATATTATTAGTCCCGCGTCTTCACAATAGTATTCTACGCCCGTATCTCAAATTTGGAACGAAACCGACCCTCATGAAGAAATTATGGTGTCACGTTCGTTGTGACCAAATTTGCTCTAAATCAAAAATGTAACTACACTTTCTTTCCAACATTCCAATTTTATTACCTTACGTACGTTCTCATCTCATTCTCTTGGAAATACGAGGTGTAACAATATACCCTTGAAAATATAAACTTTTGTGTCTTTTACATTTCTGCTGCAATTACTCTTCTAAGGTTTATTCTGTTTTCATCAGGTGTTGTCACTAGTGTTGCACAACATTACAGGCAACACAGAAAGCTTGTATGTCGGTGTTGTCCCAGGTGTTAGGCAACATCAGAAACTGTCTTTTACTTTCGGTCTTTAGATTTTTATTTTCCTACTATTTATTGCTTATCCGTAGCCTCAAACCCCAACACACATAATTTGATACTTCTAGCAGATTCAGTGATGTGATATGATATTTGTTTACATGTTTAGCGTGCTTTATCATTCAGTTAGCTTTCAGAAGGTATTTGTAACTTCTAGTGATATATGTTTAGTTGTTTCACATACTTTATCACGATGGCAGTAGCGCACACAGCCTAGACACGATGATGTCATAAGGTTAGTTAATAGCTTTTTAGTATACAATTATACCGGTAAGATGCATAGTCCATGAATCGCGATAGGTGGGTACAGAGGCGGTACCCATCTATATATACCACTAGAAAATATAACTTTCTAGTGGCATCCTTAATAAAAGTTAATGATTGATTAACTTATAAATTGACAATGATTAAAGCAGAAGTGTACTAGTGGTATCTCTAACTTGATATGTTGGCAATCCAAATGCCGTGAAACATGATCAACTATGTGCTTCTTCATCATACACCATCAATTATATCTTTATATCCTAAGGGGACAAGGGGAATAGAATACCTCAAACTGTGAGCGTCATTAACAGTCGCAAAGCCCCAATATTTGGTACACAAATCGGACCCTGAAGCCACAAAACCCTCAACCTTCTTGGAATCAACTTTAATACCCTCACGAGACACAATGTGAGCTAAGAATGTAAATGACTCAAGCCAAAACTAACACTTGAAAAATTTGGCATAAAGTTTCTTCTCATGCAGAATCTGGAACACAATCCTCAAATGTTGCTCGTGCTCTTCCCTAGTACGGGTAAGACAATGACGAAGGAATCCATGTATGATTCGACCACTCGATTTATCAAGTTCATAAATAGCATTGGGGCATTAGTCAATACAAAAGACATGAACAGGAAGTCACAATGCCTATATATAGCGCATCCTAAAATTTGTCTTAGAGATGTCCCCCGCCATAATCTTCAATTGATTGATCTGAACTTCAAATTTATCTTAGAGAAGATTGTGGCACCTTGTAACTGATCAAAAAATCATCAATATGCGACAACGAATACTTATTTTTTACGGTGACCTTATTCAATTGACGCTAGTAAATGCACATCGACATTGACCCATACTTCTTTTTCACAATAGTACATAAGCACCCAAAGAGAGACACCCGGTCTAATGAAACCGCTACTCAGTAGATCCTATAATTTCTCTTTCAACTTCGCTAGTTCCATCTATGAAATATATATAGGTTGCGTGCTATACCAAGTCAATATCTAAATTATGTGGAATAACATGTAAGTCATTAGGAAACAAGAACTCCTTACCAGTAGTACTGCATTAAGAGTAGGAGTCTCCACAAGGGTACCCCTAATAAAGGCTATATAGTCCCACACAGCTTTCCTACCTTCTATTATGCCTTCATGAAAAATATCACTTTCCCCGCGGAGTAGCTAAGTGTACTCCCCTATTCAACCCTAAGAATCACTGGTATGACTAATGTAATCGTCTTGCATTGACAATTCAAGATCGCACGTATGGAGATAACCAATCCATACCCATAATAACCTCAAAATACTCAATGTCAAGGGAACTAGATCCACCAGGATATCACATATAAGAACATATACCACACTAGAGCGATATACTCTATCAACAACAATAGAGTCCCCGACAAGTTTAGACACCTACACAAGTACATCAAGTGATCCACAATGCATATTCAGGTTCAATGCAAAATATGATGACACATAGAAATAAGTATAACCCAAATCAAATAATATTTAAATATCGCAATGACAAATTGAAATAATATATACAATAATAGAATTTGACGCCTCTGCCTCAGGCTATCCCAGAAAAGTACAGCAATAGGCTTAACAACCCTCGATATGACTATCAACTCTACCTCATCCCCTACTACTGAGAACAACCTCTAGTTGGATGTGTAGTTGCTATAACAACTAGGAGTGACTAAATTATGTTTTTTGTCTTGGCTGATGGAGGAAGATCGAGTTTACATTTGGTGCGAGAGATTTTGTTTTTGTTGGCGGTTATATTTAATAATTTTAAATTTATTCCCATTTATTTCCTTGTTATATGCTTATAATATGGGAAAATACGTGCTCAAAAAATGTTGAGCAAAACGGACCTCTTACTGGGCCTAAGAAGGGGGGAAATGGTTCAATTAGTTTAAGTGCCCGTTTGGTTGGGCTTTTGAATTTGTCAAAATTGCTTTTGGAAGGATTAATTTAAGTGTCCGTTTGGTTGGCTTTTGAATTTGCTAAAAGTGCTTTTGGAAGGCCAAAAACACTTTTGGCTAAAAATTAGAGTGTTTGGTTGAAAATCGAAAAAGTGTGTTTCGCTTTCAAAAACACTTCTGGCCTCTATTTCCAAAAGCTCAAATTTTGGGCTTTTGAAAGTATAGGTTGCTTTTGTCTATTTTTAAGCCAAAAATATTTTTTTTATTGACAACCAAACACCTAATAACTTTTTGATAAAAAAAACTCTACTTGAAAAGTTCTCCTAAAAGCTCTACTTCTAAAAGTTTTTTTAATAAGTTGTACCAAACAGGCTCTAAGTGTGTAAGTGTTTTTTTTTCGACACATGCAATCTATTTATTTTCCCTTTAATTTATTGGAGAAAATTACCAGTGGTACTTTAGCAACTTCATGGAACAAACTATTTTTGAAGTAACCAGACATCATATTCTTTCCTTGAAACATAAATTCATTAGGATTTTTGAAAAGGTAAAAGGGTCATATTTGTCATTTAATTTTCGTAAAAAGGTCATATTTATCCTCTGTTAAAGTATGTAGTCAAATATGTCTTTTCATTAAAGTATGAGATCAAATATGCCCTTCAGGTTAGCAAAAGTGTCATATTTGCCCTCAATTGGACGAAAATCCCACGTAAATGCCACGTGAACGCAACATTGAATCCACGTGGAAGACATATGGCAGGTGGGATCCGTCGTGGCGTCCACTTGGCATTATACATATCCAACGGATCGACCCGAACCGGACCGATAACTCGTTACAGCTTTGAACCGCTCGACCGGTTACAATCCGGCCATCGCTTATCGGCCTACCGTCCGGCTTCATTAACTGATTTCGGCCGCCCGCATGTCCGGTTGAACCGCCTACGGTCCGAAGTTTTTTTTGTAAATTTTGAAAATTTAACTAAATTCAACTTAAATATGTAATATAAGAATAGACGATAGATTATACCTGTATACTTTATAGTTTATATTGTAGTTATATAACTTATATAATTTTTTTTATTTCGAAAATTTATTAATTTATTAAATTAGTAGAAATTAGTAGACATAAGTTAACAAATAACAACTAAAGAGATAATAAAATAAAAACTAATGATAAGATGTAAACTTTCGAACTTTCATTATTCATAATGTTAATAAGAGTACATAATGAAGTAATAATAATTTTATTTACATATTATGCATTCTTTTACAAAGTTCTTCGAAATTTATAGGTTGATTGAATTGGTGATGCTCCATAGTCCATAACCTCTAACCGAGTTGAAATTCGATCCGTTTCCACTGCTCGCCGAACTCATGCGATTGTAAAAGTGTTCCATATATCTAGAATCTAGATTCATTATCATCGTCTTCATTGAATCATGCAGATGTAGACACAGAACAGAAGCAGAACTAGAACGAAGATTAGTAGCAGAGTTGTTCAATTATCAATTATCAATTATCAAATAATGTAACTGCATCTTTATATTTTATACTTAATTTGTTGTTGACCAGTGTGTCGGATGAACTCTCTGTACATGCCTAATTAAAATGTCCGTCCCCCCGTCATTACCATGTTTATAAGTTTTCCCACAAATATTACATCTAACTCTATCAGTGTCCCCAATTCTATCATAAAAGTTCCACACTTTACTCTTTATTCTGATTCTCATACTCCTTACTACTGGTAAAGGAGGTGTACGACTAGTAGTACTAACATTGATAGAAGGCACACTAATAGGTGTATGAGTTTCGGTTTCAACAATATTATCTATATGAGCATTATCATAATAATTATCTTCTATTTCAAAATCTTCTTTCATTTGATCATAATCTATATTTTGATTAAATGATGAAGAACTTTTAGATTTTGTACCACTTGAAATAATTTTACCTTTATCTATTATAAAATATTTAGTTTTAATTTTAATTTAAATAATCAACAAATAAATATGACAATTTAATAAAATAAATAGAGAATGAAACGAGTGTACCAAACTTCGGGATTCAGAATTCAATTGAAATTCGAAGCTCGAAGTCTTGCGTCTTGCAACTTTGAAAATTAATAATAATAATAATAACTTGAGAATTGATAATATAGAGAATTACGAGAGTATGAGAAATGAGAATTGAGAATTGAGAAAATTGTAGAAATAATTGTGTGATAAAAATGAGAAGATGTAGAGTATTTATAGATTTTTAAAGGATAAAAATGTAATTAACAAAAAATTAAAAAACAAAAAATAATAAAATAAAAATGCCAAAAATGGTCTTAAGACCGTTGCCCCACCCCCAACCCTCCCCCCAACGGTAATATTAACGTTTGGCCAACAACTTGTTTTATTTTTTTTAATTTTTTACCTTACCGGTCCGGTCCGGTTAACCGGTAAAATTATCAGTTTCCCGTTAGCGGTTCAACCGGTCCGGGTCCTTACCGGATTTTTCTGTAACCCGTGCGGGTTGGGGTTGGGGCCAAACCAACCCCCAACCCGGTAAGGCTTACCGTCGGGCCCGACTTCGGATTTTGTACCGGTCGGCCCGAGTCAACGGCCGCCCAGACGGTATATGTGGCATCCACGTGGATTTCCGTCCAATTGAGGGCAAATATGACACTTTTGCTAACCTGAAGGGCATATTTGACCCCATACTTTTAACGAAGGGCAAATATGACCCTTTTTTGAAAGTTTGATGACAAATATGATCATTTTCCCATTAAAAAAATTATATCGCCGTCACACTAGAGGCTAGGGCTCCAAGAAAGTGCCAGTGATTAATGCTTTCACTAGCACGAATCTTTGTCGTTCTTATGTAAGTGAAATAGAAAGCTAATTATTCACAATAAATGTTGTTTTCAGTTTATTAGTTGCATCATTGTAGCATCTATACGAGAGTCGAATCATGGAATTTATGCGATTATTTATATAGAGAAATTTATCATTCTCCTTTGAAATCTATACGAGAGTCGCTCAAATAATCGCATAAATTTTTATTTTGCTCACAAATTTAGTGTTACACCCCGAAATTCCAGGTCATGTATTGGGAACGTACGAGAGTAAATATGAATTGAAGTTGGAAAGATAGGTTGACTGAATGTTTTCGGGCAATTTTTGAGTCAACTTTGGAGCGGTATATCTCCTAGTTCATTAGGAGTTTTTAGGTGTTTCAATAGCCCAGTATAAAGTTCGTTGAGTCTAGTTTCCAACGCAACAAACCGCTCGTCGATAGGACATCGGAGTAGGAAGTTATGGAGGTTACAAATGCAGAGGGCATTTAACACGACAAGAGCCAGTGCTGTGGCCGCGGCGGATGCAGGGTCGCGCGGCGGATGTCTTGTTAAGCAATTACTGTTGCATGGCGGCGCCCGCTAAGCGCCGAGGCGGATTTTTTAGCGAAATTTGGGGAAATTCAGAAGATATTTTGATAAAAGGCCTATGGGAGGGTGACAAGTGTCCCTCCCATCTTTTTGACCAAGAGAATACCTTATATTATGACCAAGTCTCATTTGCAAAGGTTCCTCCTAAGAAAATCCCCTCTTCTCTCCCAAAAAGTGATAAACCCTAGGTGTGATGAAATTTTTGGAAATACGACAAGAAGGAATTATGTTGGCAAGCTTGTAGAGGGTTCGTGTGGGTGATTTTAACGTGAAGAAGAATTGCGGAAAGAGGGCGAAAGTGGGTGATTGTGGACTATTTTGGGCAAATTTCAAGGTAAGAACTCTTTCTCCTTTAAAGGTAAATTATGTCACGTACTGTAGAAATTGGAGAAGGGTTTTGTGATAAGAAAAATGGATATAAGAGTCGAAGGTTTCCATGTTGTAAATGAAAGTATAAAAAGGGTAGTTTTCGAGTTCTAGCCGTAGATATTTATGGTCGTCGTCTTCACTTGCTATATGGGGTTTATTGAAGTGATTTTAGTCGTTCAAATTGTCAACATGAATTATGTAGTAACTTTGGAATAACGGCTTGGGTTATAAGGAAATGGAAAAAAGGAATATATGTTGTCATTATTGTAGCCGAGAATTGGCTTTAATAATAATGGGCTATTAATATGAATTGTGGGGCAGAATTTTTACACGTCCAAGCTAGGCGTGTAATCCTCTTTGTATTGCTGAGTTGTTGGGCCTCAAATGTGGCGTTTAGTTATTGAATTCGGGCCTTGAAAAAGGTGAAAAAGTATGTAAAATCGAAGGAAGTGCTGTCCAATTTTCCGTAGAATAAGGGATTTTACATTAGAATATTCTACGAAGGAACCTAGATGTTGATAGATGTGTTGTGGTTATTATAGGTGGATATTCTACGCGCAGCATACTCGACTTGGCTTGTGGATTAAGCCGAAGAGGTATGTGATTCTTCCTATTCTCTTGAGCATGATATTTGTAAAATATATAGTGCGGTAGACGCACGTGTGTTAAAGAAGTTTGATTCCCTTTTTGTGTCCTTGACTTGATTCTAAAGTTAAGTGACTTGATAGAAATTGTGTTAAAAAGTTGTGAAACCTCATTCATGAGTAATGGCTACTTGGTCTTTAAAAAGAATAAAGTTATCCTAAGTTCTTACCAAGTCTTATGGGGGGTGTTGGTAAGAGTCGTTAGGAAGTATTTGGAGTCGAGTTGACTTCGTTAATTTACTGCACGAATGGGAATAAGTATCGCACAAGCCATTGCAGCGTTAATAAAAGAAAATGTATTGACAAAATTAAATTAAAATGAGTAGAATTCCTCCATCTGCATAGAAGCTAAGATAAGACAAAATTGTGTTACATTTTCTAGATCATGGCTGCTTTAATAAGATCATTATAAACAAGTATTGATTTCTTGAATTCCCAAGGTAAGAAACTTGTTTTCTAAGAGAGAAGAAACTTGAGAATTTGAAGTTAGGAAGCTTAAACTATTTTGATATGTATGCAGAAAGGTGACCGTTTTGGTTAGCATGTTTCTTAGTTCATATTGTTTCTTGTCTATGAGTTTTTGATTTCCGCTGATTTTCTCTGATGTAGTATCACTAGGGTGCCCGGGGTAAGGCACCAGTCGCGGGCCCGAGGTCGGGACGTGACAAAGTGGTATCAGAGCAGTTAGTCCTCGGAAAGTGTCTACAGACCGTATCTAGTAGAGTCTTGATTATCGGCGTGTTGTGCACCACACCTATAATCAAGAGGCTGCAGGATATTTAGGATTGGTTTCCATTCTTCTCACTCTGAGATCGTGCCTTAGAGTTGTGTTATAAGTTGGACTCCCTCTGACATATTCTTATGTACCCGTTATGCCTCTACGCAAGGCAACCAGGGCCCAGAAGGGCAAGGCAGCAGAGGGAGCTGCGAGTAGAACACAGAGGGTTGCGAGGGCACAGGCCCAGGCATTACCTGAGGTGGTACTTCATACGGGGAGTTCTGCGACGCCGCCAAATTTCAGAGTTTAGCGCAACAACAACGCTTTCATCGAGGCCGGATATCCGAGCCTCCGCCCACGACTGTGATACGAGGATATGGATTACAAAGAGATGACCCTGTTACTAGCTAGGATTGTAGCAAGGCATGAGGACAGACATGAGCCGGTGGTACCGGTGGTACACCCTAGATCTGATAGTTTGAGACTTCGGGACTTCTTGAGTTGCAGTCCACCAGAGTTCTATGGATCGAGAACTGAGGAAGATCTTCAGGAGTTTATTCGACAGCTACAGCGGATCATGAGAGTGATCAAGGCCTCGGAGACAGAGTCGGTAGTATTAGGTTCACATCGGCTGCGTGATATCGCGGTCGATCGGTTTGATTCATGGAATCGCCCGGGCGACACGACGCGTAATATGCACACACTTTTAAACGCAAGTGCACGTTATCGTATCAAGTAGTATAGTCTTAGATAAGACCGAATATCGTCCTCTAGGATTAGGGTCCAAGTATCAGTTATCTATTTTCTAGTATCTATTTGGTGAATTAATGATTGATTGTTTGTTTTGTAACTAAGAGTTATGAAAGCTAATTAAATATAAAAATTTAATTCAGATGTGATGAGAATAGGGCTTCTATGTATCCTTACTATCCGCTTATGTTACTTACTAATGCATTAACTTATGGTGTTCTTCTTTCGAGAAAGCAGTTTATGAAATCGCTTTATACTCCGTTAGGGTTATATAAACACTCAACCCCAGTATTGTTCCTTACCTAACTTTCGCTGATAAGGGTAACGCTATAGGAGGATGAAGCACAAAAACCTAGTTGACCGTCACGCACAATGCGCAAAATTAGGGTTGCTAAGCCTCTCATCAACGCTACAAATCTAATTGAGGTATTTTCATCCCCAATTCAAGACCGTCTACCCAACTTACAAAAGATATTCACAATCCCCTTTTCGTAACTGATTAGAAATCATATAGTGATAACTAGTTGTCAATTAGCTACCAAGAATTCAACTCAATTATTGGATAGATCTCTCAATAAGAATAATCACCACAAGCATGCATTAATTTATAACATAAGGTTCAAGAAATTCAACATAAAAAGCCCTATAAGAGAATTAGTTCCTAGCCATGAATATGACAAGAACTAATTCAAAGTTCATCATGCAAAAACTGAATTAAAGAAAAGAAAAAGGAAAGAAATTACTAATGTTTAGGTCTCCAATCTCCTAGCAAGAAAATCTTGAGTTGTGCAAGAAAGGGAACCCTTGAAAACTGCATAGGGTTCTCCTTTTATAGGTTTAAAACGTCTCCCTTCTTTTCCTCGCAGTTCGCCCAAAAATCCGTCAAAAGACCTAATTTTTCCGTGTCGCCGCGCCTCGCATGGAGCGCACGCAATAAGTTCTCGCAATCTTCGGGTGTTTTGGTGTCGCGCCCGATATTCGCTGTCTGGCAGCCAAGGCCAGAATCTCAGAGCTCTCTGATGTTTAGGAGTCGCGCCTCGTGATTCGCCGCCGAGAGCCGCGCGCCAGTCTTCGCTTTCGACAATGGCGCCGCGTTCGATTTAGCGCCGCGACTGGATCTTCGCACCTTCTTCGAATGATAGCGCCGCGCCCTCGCTTCGATCGCAGGAGGCCGCGCTGGTCTGGGTTTTAGCCTTTGTTCGCCATTTTCTGCTTTCACTCTGCATCTCCTCTTTGCCCTCTTTTTGCTCCTTTTCCGCCATTTGGCCACTTTAACCACTTTGACTCAAAAGAAAGAAAACTATCCTAATACGACATTTATATGTGCAAAATGGGACAAAAGACTAACTAAAACAGACTCAAAAGGTGTATATAAAATACACCGATCAAATACCCCCAAACTTGACATTTGCTCGCCCTCGAGCAAAGATAAAAAGAAAGAAATAAAATAAAAGACTCAATAAATAAGAAAATAAACAGACTCCCTGCCATTGATCACCTTTTGCTGCATGAATGTTAACTAGAAAAACATGAAGGTTAGCAGAATAATATGCAGGAACATATAGCATGGAATTTCAACACATTGAGCTAGATATTTCGCAAACTCATACTTATCATGCTTAAATGGACGTCAATATACTCAAGTATGCATATAAATTCAAAAATTCCTATGGCATGCTTACTTGCTATTCTCCACTAATTCGACATACATAAAAGAGATCTTCGTGACTTTAAGGGTTGTAATGTAGGCTTAGGTAGGGGTTGGTAAAGATAGACATTTAGGCTCATTTTTCTGCACTAAGCTCTTTGGCTTTTCAATTTTTGCCTTTTTCTTTTGTTGGTTCTTTCCTTCACTTCAATTCTATCCTTCCCCTCGTTTGTTTTTGGAGAGTGAAGTATACAATAATAATGAAC
Organism: Przewalskia tangutica; assembly: GCA_029844215.1. Taxonomy (NCBI): domain Eukaryota; kingdom Viridiplantae; phylum Streptophyta; class Magnoliopsida; order Solanales; family Solanaceae; genus Przewalskia; species Przewalskia tangutica. The sequence continues at coordinate 131,659,952 of CM056718.1, read as the reverse complement.
ACCCCCAAACTTAGGCTTTTGCCTGTTTCTTATTACTTTTTATTGGGGTCCAACGGGCTTATTCACTCTTTTTGTCTCTTTTTCTTTTAACACAATGTATTCCACTTTTTCATCTTTTCACTTATGGCACAATTTGTGGGAAAGTAGGGTGTCAAAGAAAAAGTTTCAATTTTTTAGGCTCAATGGGGCTAACTAGTGATATTTTTACAGTACGGGATAGAAAAGAATGGTAAGAATTGGCTATCAAAGAAATGCCTGAGTCATCTCCCTATCATGCATATCCTAACTATTTCGCCTCAAATAGCAAGCAGTCATAACACATAGGCATTTATCATTTAGCATACATAACTCAAGCAAGAGACTCCAAATAGACAGATTCTGTGAGTTTTTGGCATATCTAACCTAAGTGTTTAGATAGTTGCTTCCATTCCTTTACATTATTCCACCTTACTTCACTAGGTGTTTCTAGCAACTACAGCATACATGATCTTTGACAGGCAATTATGACTCAAAAAAAGAAAAATTTTGGTGACTCAAAATAAACATAAAACACATAAAAAGACTTAAATAAAACATAACATGACACACAAATAAAACACCCCCAAACTTAAATCACACATTGTCCCCAATGTGTGTAGACTCAAAGAAAGTAAAAGAAAACGACACTTACAGACTTTGGCTAAAATGGTGGTGGTGGCGGTGGATAATGCATCAACCATTGGTTGAACAGGGAACTCAACTCGTCATATCGCTGCAGTGCCGCTGCTCTACCTCACTTCTTGTTGCCCTTGTCGCAACTCCCCGTTGTCCTGTCTCAACTCATTTTGTCCTTGTAACAATGTGCCGGTTGTTGCATCATCATCCTGTTCGAGCACTTGCTCCATCATCGCACCGAGGGTCCCGCTTCTGTGGTTGGCCGGTGGCTAGGTCCTGCCTCATCTTGAGCCCCTATTTCAGGCTCATCTTCATCCATGGTTGCCTCTGCCGCCACGGTGGTGGTGCTCTCCGTCCCGCCGGGGGCCGGGTCAGGAAAGAGTGCACTATCCCATGTGACACCGGCATTGGTTTCTTTCACGAGATTCGGCGGTAGGATTGGGACCGCACTCATGTGACATAGCTTTGTGATAACTGAGCCATGTCCCAATCCGCCTGTTGTTACCAATCTGTTGATTTCCTCGATGCTCTGCACTATTTCTTTTCCCACATCAATCGTCAACCCCTTCATAATTCCATATACTAGTTTGATCCTGTCCTCAGGCACTCTAGTGAAGTGCGTGGATGGAATTATGCGGGCGCTAACGAAATATAGCCAACCTTTGGCTACTTTGTTGAATTGGCACCTATTCAGTGCTCTTGACCCATTTCTTCCAATCTCAAAAGCAAAGAGGGGTGCTTCTGCGTATGCTGACGGCATTCCAGTTGATGTTGTTGGTGCTCCTAGCCCATGTTCTAAAATGGTTCCAATCACTACTCTCTTCAACATCGACTGTTTTCAATTGTATATTTATATCCTCTGCTGTCACAGGCACATAATGTCCCCTTACAAAGCATCCCCTTTCTACCTTCTCCGGAAAATTTGCATAAAATTCACGCACCATTGTTGTGTTTGCTGGTGCTATCTTTTCCGGATTCACAAATTTCCTCCACTCTCTTAACTCAATCATCGCCCGAATGGGCTCATAAACATCTTCTCCCCCATATGACTCCCTCTGGTAGTCCATTCCCCTTTCTGATATTAAGGGTCTGGTATCAAACTTTTTGTATCTTTGGAAGGCTTGGTAACTTACAAACCTAGTTTCATCATATTGTGGGGTTGTAGTGGATGTGGAGCCTCTTCTCTTTCTGGTGGCCATTTTAAAACAAAATCTGTAGCTTCTAATTTTTGTGGCACAATGTCTCCTACACACTCAACAACTAGCAGCGACAACACCCCCAAACTTCAACAATGCCCACAACCTCCTTTTCTACTCTTTTCTCCAACTTCACAACCAACTTTTCAGTACCCAAACTACTCCAACTACAATACTCTTCCCAACTACTACCTCCTATGACTTCAGTGAAAGGATTCAAGAACAAAGATAGGGATTACCTTTTGATGAGAAGATTCAAGTTTGTTCTTGTTTCAATTGGTGGGTTGAGGCTATGGAATGGAGCTTTGTTGTTTGAGATAGTTGGGGATTTTTGGGAATTTAAGAGTTTAGGTTGTGGTTGGGTTGGATTTGTGGAGGATTTGTGGGAAAGTTTTTGAAATTTTGTGGGTTTTTGGAGAGGGAAGGTTAGGGTTGTGAAGTTGGAATTGGGGAAAATCTGATTTTTGGGCGTTTTAAGTTTTCGATTCCCGCCGCGCGCTGCTGGCGCCGCGCGCTTAAACTCTGCGCCTTCAGATTTCATGCGCCGCGCATTCGCATAAATGCGCGCTAACTTGGCATATTTTTCTGGATTTCTGCAGCCGCGGCCCTGCTCCTGGGAGCCGCGATGCTTAAACTTCAGCACTCTTTCAGATATTTCGGCGCCGCGACCCTGCTCCTGGGCGCCGGCTTTACCTTGGCTGAAATCCCGGCTTTCATCCGGCTTTCGTCCCGGTTTAATTTCTGACTGGCCAATCACACAAACAACAAGATCCAATACCGTGAGATCGTTTCTTAGACAAAATAAAATTAAACTAATGATAGAAATTAAAATAACATAATTGAAAACATTGGGTTGCTCCAAGTAGCTTTTTTAACGTCTTTTAGCCGGACGCAAGTTCCTTAGACTTAATAGCCCTGGGGTGGATTAAGTCCCCAACCAATCCATTTTCGCCACATTTGGCGTTTCCTTTTTCTTCTTTTCTTTTTAGCATTATCGGTAATAGGGAGTTCAGGAACACTTACCTCCTTTAGTGGCATTTCGGCAAACCATGCCTGCTTTCTTGGGCTCATCACTCTTTGGTTGCACTGTAAGGGCTCGCATGGGGGTTTGATGGTGTTGATTGCAAAACACCTACTCATGGGTGGTGGTTCGATGACATGTTTAAACACTTTAAACACCATTTCTTCATTCTCCACCCTTAATGTCAATTCCCCTTTTTCAACATCAATCAAAGCTCTCTCTGTTGCTAGGAATGGCCTCCCTAATATGATAGGGATTTCTGCATCTTCTTCCATATCAAGAATGAAGAAATCTGCAGGAAAGAAAAATTTTCCTACCTTCACAATCACATCCTCAATCTTGCCTCGTGGATGAACCACTGTCCTGTCGGCTAGTTGCAGACTCACCGTGGTTGGTTTAGCCTCTCCCAGCTCCAATCTTTTGAAAACTGATAGGGGCATCAGATTTATACTCGCCCCTAAATCGCATAGAGCTCATTGCACGCCACCGCCCATCGTACGGTAGTGTAAAGCTTCCAGGATCCTTTAGCTTTGGTGGCAGCTTCTTTTGTAAGATAGCACTACACTCTTCTGTCAGTGCTACTATCTCATATTCGGCCAGTTTCCTCTTTTTCCCCAAGATTTCTTTCATGAACTTGAAATAAGATGGCATCTGCTCCAAAGCCTCTATGAAAGGTATGTTGATATGCAACTTCCTGAATACCTCCAAGAATTTGGAAAATTGTTTATCGACCGCCTTCCTTTGTAATCTCTGGGGGAAAGGGATTTTTCGTATACCTTCTCCTGGAGTTTTCTATTATCGGCTAGTTTCAAACCTTCTCTTTTTCTAACTCGCTCTCTTCTCAACTATTGGGCCGGCCGTTGCTCCAATTGTCTTCCACTTCTCAACTGCACTGCTTTACATTGCTCTCTCGGATTTACCTCTGTATTGCTTGGCAGTGTCCTGTGGCTCGACGTTTACCGCTGCCACCGTCCTACTTGTGTTTCCAAGTTTCAACGAGCGAGGATCTAGCTTCGCTATAAATCGCCAGGTGTTGCGCGCCAAAGCCGCTTTTAAGCTCATCCGCTTTTCTTGAACCGGCAGTATTGAATCGCTGAGGCCGCGGCTTGAATGAAGGGTTGCCGGTTCCGTTCTGCCTGGTTCATCGCCCTGTATTGGTTCTGTTGCCGTTCTCGATACGATTCTCGCGCCGCATCGGTTCTCACGCTCGATATTGATTCTGCCGCTTCGATCTCCTTTCCACGGTAAGTTTGGGTGATTCTCCACCGGATTATAAGTGTTTGAGTAGGGGTTGTTCGCTGCCTCGTAATTACTTCATCGCTGACACTCCGCTTCCATTGGTATATTATTGGGATCCGTGAAGGACACCGATCAAATGTATGTGGCCACCACATATCTCACTTTTAGGCATGCATGCTGCTTCACCGACATCAGTATCCGCAGAATCGCTTTGCTAGAAGAGCTACTGGGCGTTCAAGGCAAGAATAGCATCTATCTCATGGACTCCTACGCTTCTTCTCCCACTGTCGCTCTCTTCATGACATGGTTGTTAGTGGCCATATCTTCTAATAACTCACGAGCATCGCGGGTCGCTTTTCCTCATGAATGCTCCACTTTCTGCATCTATGATGGTCCCGTTGTCTTGCTCGCCAGTTGTAGAAGATGTGGACCAAGTTCCACAACTCAATGCAATGGTGTGGCACTTTCTTTGTAGATCTTGAACCTTTCCCACGCCTCATATAAAGACTTCCATCACTGGTAGAAGTTGTTCAACTCCTCTCGCTTTGCCGCTTACGCGGAAAGAACTTGGCTAGAAATTTCGTGCCACCGTGCCATGTGAATATCGAATCGGCCGCGTGGAATTTAACCATACTTTTTCTCTATCCCCGAGTGAGAAGGGAAAGAGCCTCAACTCGACGGCATCATCGCGAACGCCATTATATCCGAAAGTGGCACATAGCTCCAAGAAATTAGCTATGCGTGTGGATCCTCCATGGCAATCCTCCGAATTGCACAGTGGCCGTACTCATGCTCAAAATGCTGGTTTTATCTCGAAGTTGTTGGCTCTATTGCAGGAGCCTAATGCATGTCTGCGCCCCATTCACTCTTGGCAAAGACATAATCTCCCAAACTTCTTTTCGGATTCGACTCTATCCTCCACATCTATCGCACTTGACGAGGATCTTCCGGTTAGGTTGATTTTCACCTAACCCTTCTCTCATCCTCGTTATTGTTTAGATTACCGCCCATCTCTATCAAAGTTGCAACCCGCTGATTCTTTCTCGCTCGTTTGCAAGTTTTCTCGATCTCTGGATTGAAGGGAACAAGAGTGTCTGCTCATCTTCTCCTTCGCATAAACTGATTGCCTGAAATAGATCAAAAACAGAAAACGAATCACGGCAACCTGATTTTTTCGAAAAATAGCGAAAAACGTAAAAGAAAAAATAAAAATTAGAACTTAAAGACCAAATTAGAAATTAAAAATAGATAATTTTGATATTGAACTATTGCCTAATCCCCGGCAACGGCGCCAAAAACTTGATGCGCGTAATATGCACACACTTTTAAACGCAAGTGCACGTTATCGTATCAAGTAGTATAGTCTTAGATAAGACCGAATATCGTCCTCTAGGATTAGGGTCCAAGTATCAGTTATCTATTTTCTAGTATCTATTTGGTGAATTAATGATTGATTGTTTGTTTTGTAACTAAGAGTTATGAAAGCTAATTAAATATAAAGATTTAATTCAGATGTGATGAGAATAGGGCTTCTATGTATCCTTACTATCCGCTTATGTTACTTACTAATGCATTAACTTATGGTGTTCTTCTTTGGAGAAAGCAGTTTACGAAATCGCTTTATACTCCCGTTAGGTTATATAAACACTCAACCCCGATTGTTCCTTACCTAACTTTCACGATAAGTAACGCCATAGGAGGATGAAGCACAAAACCTAGTCGACCGTCACGCACAATGCGCAAAAATTAGGGTTGTTAAGCCTCTCATCAACGCTACAAATCTAATTGAGGTATTTTCATCCCCAATTCAAGACCGCCTACCCAACTTACAAGATATTCACAATCCCCTTTTCGTAACTGATTAGAAATCATATAGTGATAACTAGTTGTCAATTAGCTACCAAGAATTCAACTCAATTATTGGATAGATCTCTCAATAAGAATAATGTTATACCCCGTATTTCCAGAGTATGTACGTAAGGGAATACGTACAAAAAGTCTAGCCTTAAAGTTTAGGCAAAACGTTTTTTTTGGGCACAACTCACAAAACGAATAGTTTTCCGACGAAACATTTCCACAGCTTTCGTAGGGTAAATTCCGGCTATGCCATTTCTAATTTTTGCGGATTTTTCCGAGACGAAACATTTTGGACCAACGGGAGGGCGACACTTGGCACCCTCCAATTGGTGGACTTGAATCGTCCATTGGACGAAATTGGAGACCATTGGCACGTTTTTTGTGCCTTGTGCACAAGTCAAGGAGTTGGTAGGATATTTGTGTATAGTTAATCCTCACCCTACACTTGCCTTGCACTTGTCTTAATCTTGGCCATTGGTTGGCCACTTCTTGACCTATAAATACCCCCTTAGAGATGAAGAGTTCTTCCTCCACACATCTTTCCACGTCTTGCAAGGCCTCTCCTCTCCCATTGTAGCCTTTTCGTCCAACCCTCGTGAAAGGCCCTTGGCCGAAGACCCTCCCCCCCTCTCGCCTAGTAGTTTGGCCGAGGCCCCCCCCCCTAGCCTAGCCAAAAATCTACCCCCCTCCCTTGGTAGAAAAGTTGTCTTCTAGTATTGTTATAATGCCCAAAATACCCTAGCCCAAATACCTTAGTACTTAGTAGAAGTTGTGAAGAACTTCTAAGGTTTCTCGAGCATACAACTTAGGAGCAAAACCTTGCTCAGGCGCGACTTTTCTAGTATATTATTGGGCTTACTGAGGTATATAATCCTAAACCTCTTTTGAATTAGAGAATACTTACTGTTGTAGTATTAGAATAAGTATTAAATACTTAGAAGAATATCACAGTAATAGAATTACTACACAGTAGAAGGGTTTAAAAGAAGAATAATCAAATCAGATTTACATAGGATATTTTCACAAGACTTATATAGCTCACCGCAGTGGGAAGTCGCCCAACTTTCCATAGAATTGTGAACCTCCGCTTAGAATGACCTACAGAGTAGTCTTTGATAGATGTCTGTGACTATTATAGTCTGACTCTCTGCGCGACATATTCAACTCAAGGTGGTTTTCACGAGAAGGTATGTGATTCTTCCTAAAGCATGATATTTTACAATATATATAGTACGTGACGCATACGTGTTAACGAATAATAACTACGGCAATGTCTTTGACTTAAGCTCGAATAACACTTACGGAATGCCTCACGCTTAAGCTCAATAATAAAGATCTCAAAGCATTTCATAAGAATATCAATCATTTTTTACCGTAAGAGAACTAACTGGTTTTAAAATGAAGCTTAAGAGTTATACTAGCTTTATGGGAATTTAAGTATAACCACTTAAGATTGATAAAAGAAACAAGTTTGCCTATGTGTTTATAAAAGACTTATGTTGAATTGTTAAAAGAATAATAAGATGGTTTGATAAGTAGACATGATATGATGCTATGTGTGTTAGTATCTTGTAACGCTTGTATAAGAGAGTATCCTTGTTGGCTTATGTTGTTTAAAGATGTTCGTTATGTTAGTGTACTATCACTCACCTCGAGACGATACCGAGGTTGCCGCCTCCGACGCGGGTAGACTCAGCGGTCCGGGACCATGATTCGAGAATACCTCACGCGGTCCAGTGGGGCCTACGCGGAGCTACGAGAGTTCCGTGTTAGTATGCGGGGTTATGCCTCACGCGGTCTATGTGGCCATGCGACAACGAGTCCGTGATTTACGCCGAGGAGTAGCTACCTCGACGCGGTTATACCTCACGCGCCCACGCGAGTGGCCTACGCGGACCGGAGTCCAGGATTAGGCTTGCAGAGTGATAATACGCGAGTGGCCCCGTCAATCATTCGCACCTAGAAAAGACCTATTACGCTTACCTATCATTGCTCTTGTTTGTGATGTGGCACTATGCGCCTTTGATTGCTTCATACATATTTGTAAACTGGTTTTAAAAAGTGTTATGATTTCATTTAAGTACTTTACAGTTTCACATACTTAGTACCTGTTGTACTGACCTCCTTCTGGGGGCTGCGTTCATGCCGCAGGTAAGGGCAAGCAGGTGCTAGATCCACATTCTTAGGATATCTACGTTGGTGTCGGGAGCTCCATCTTTGCCGGAGGCTCTACTTTTGTATGATCTCCTGTTGTAGATAGTTTTGCATAGCCAGGTATGGCGGGCCCCGTCCCGCCATAGTTGTATATTTCAGAGGTCTGTAGTCATGTTGCATGCGGTTTGATGTAATCGCTAAACCATGTTTATATATATATGCCGAAAGCGATGTTTTCTCACATAAATCGTGTCTTATTTTATAAATCGTTTCATGTCTTGCTTTATATTTCCGCCGACACTCGATGTATGACTACTTGGGTGCCTTGCAGGCACTACCACGCCCCGAACGGTCGTGACAAAAGTGGTATCGAGCGCTTAATCCTCGAAAAGTGTCTACAGATCGTATCTAGTAGTCTTGATTATCTGTGTGTGCACCACACCAATAATCGTGAGGCTATAGGATATTTAGGATTGGTTTCATTCTTCTCATTCCGAGATCGTGCTTTAGAGTGTTATAGGTTGGACCCTCTAACGTATTCCTTTCCCGTAATGCTTATGCCTCCACGTAAGGCAACCCGCCCGTGGCGGCAAGGCACCAGGGAGCTTCTAGCAGTACACCCAGAGTCACGAGGGCTCAGCCCGCCTATACCAGACGGCGCGAGTTCTATGACGCCGCCACCCCAAAGAGACCACAGCACCCACACCTCCCGTCCCCACACCGGGCGGAGGAGTTAGGTACAAGGAGACGGCCCACTATTGGCAAAGTCAGGCCCGATACGAGGAGAGATCGACGCGTTCAGCTTCAGCTCAGCCTGGGCCGCACGTGGTGCACCCGAGGCGAATAGTTTGAGACTACGAGATTTCGAGTCAGAGCCCGCCAGAGTTTTACTGTCGAGGCCGGAGGATGATCCGCAGGAGTTCATCCGTCGCCACAGAGAATCATGAGGTGATCAAGGCCTCGAGACAGAGTCTGTGACCTTTGTTCGCATCGGCGCGTGATACCGCAATCGATTGGTTTGATTCACGGGAGTTATCCCGGGAGAGCACGTCCCGCCTACTGGGATGAGTTCTCGAGGCTTTCTCACTCACTTCTTACCTCCACGGATGAGGAGGCGCGGGCCGATAGATTTTACCATCGAGGCAGAGAGGACGACCGCCGTGGAGTACAATGTCGAGTTTGATTCATTGGCTCGATATGTCCCAAAGATTGGTAGCAGATATGGAGGATAGGGTGCACCGCTATGTCACCGCCAGACGACTATATGGTCGAAGTCGCAGCGTGTTTCTCTTCACCGTATGGACATTACCCGCACGCAGCTCACGCCTGATGCGGCGAGCGCAGAGGTCGACGAGTGGGCGACAAAGAAGAAGGCGGTGACGGAGGGTCTTCGTGGTTATCGTGGTGGCGGCCTCGCAGCAGCCTAGATTCGCACCACGCCCACCAGAGCACTCGCACCGCCTCGGCCTCAAGACAACCAGAGTTTTCGAGGCGCACTGGGCCCCTGTGGCTTCGACGCCCGAGTAGCAGAGATCGCCGATCGGGACCACCCCAGTGTGGCCGATGCGGTAGATCCCATTACGGAAGTGTGGTACTACTTTTGGAGCTTATTACGGTGGCCGCAGGTCACTGGCGGGGATCGTCCGACCGGGGCGCTAGTGGTAGGGCTCACCTTGTTCTGCCGCTCATCATCTCCTAGATTTACTCGCCCCGAGGCGTGGTACTCATGGGGTCAGGTCGCGGCAGGTCGTGGTCGGGTCGTCCAGCTTCTAGCGGTCCTCGTAACCGCATTTATGCTTTGTCCACCGACAGATCGTGAGGCCTCACCGATGTCGCCACAGTACCTTATCGGTTCGGGTTTGATGTTTATGCCTTGATAGATCCGGTTCTACTGGCCCCATATATCTCCCTTGTTGCTAGTAGGATAGGGATAGAGCCCGAGTCCATAGATCCTTTCGAGGTAGCTACGCCATGGTGATTCATGGGTAGCTCGGCGGGTATATAGAGCTTGTCTGTAACCATTTACTGATCGTCGGACCCTAGCCGACTTGATAGAGTTGAGATGATTGACTTCGACGTGATTATGGGGACGGATTGGCTTCTTGCTACGCCAATGTAGACCGCAGAGAGAGTAGTACGGTTCCAGTTTCTGAGCGAGCCGGTTGTTGAGTGGGAGGAGCACGGTATCGCCGAGGTAGGTTTATTTCTACCTCGGCTAGGAAGATGGTGCAGGGGTATATCTACCATCTCGCTCGTGTTTGATAATCGAGGTCGCAGCGGTGCGATTTTCACCACCCCAGAGTCGAGAGTTCCCGCACGTGTTTCCAGACGACCTCCGGGTATCCTCCCGAGAGAGATTGAGTTTTGTATAGACATATTGCTGCACACTCGCCTATTTCCATTCCGCCATACGTAATGGCACCGCCGAGTTGAGAGAGTCAAGGACCACCGAGAGATTTGGAGAAGCGGTTTTATCGACCTAGTGTTTCTCCCGGGGCGCCGGTATTGTTCGTGAAAAGAAGGACGACGCCGCACGTGTGTTGACTACAGCAACAACAAGGTGACCATTAAGAATAGATACCCCTTCCCGTGATTGATGATTTGTTCGACCAGTCAGGCGCGAGATGTTTCTCCAAGATTGATCTACGGCCGGGCTATCATCAAAGTCGAGAGGTGGATGTCCCTAGGATCGCATTCCGGACCCAGACGCATTATGAGTTCGGTCATGTCTTTGGTTGACCAATGCTCGCGTATTCATGGATTTGATGAACCGAGTGTTCAAACCATTTTGGACACGTTTGTGATAGTGTTCATCGATGATATCTTGGTTTATTCTCGCCAGAGCAGGAGCACGCGAGCATTTGAGGCGATCAGGTGATTCTCAGACTGCAGTTGTACGCCAAGTTTTCCAAATGTGAGTTTTGGTTGACTTGATGGCGTTTCTTGGGCATATTGTCGGCTGATGGCATTCGAGTGGATACGCCAAGATCGAGGCGATCAGACTGCCTAGACCTACTACTCCGGCAGAGGTTCGCAGCTTTCGGGCCTTGCAGGATATTATCGGCGTTCGTAGAGAAGTTTGCTTCTATCTTCGCACCATTGACTAGCCGACTCGGAAGGCGCCAAGTTTCATAGATCGATGCTTGTGGCGGGGTTTCGATTCTTTGAAAGAGATCGACGACCGCCTCGTTCTTACTCTTCCGGAGGTCCAGATGGTTATGTCGTGTATTGTGACGTCGGGCATCGGGTTGGGATGTGTGTTGACGCAGCATGGCAGGTTATAGCATATGCATCCCGACACCAAGAAATACGAGGAACTACCCCACCCATGATTTGGAGTTAGCGGTATGATTCACGCCAAGATCCGGAGGCACTATTTGTATGGGGTTCACGTGGATATTTTTACTGCACCACAAGAGCCTCCAGGTATATCTTCACCAGGAGCCGAACTTACGGCGAGACGGTGGTTAGAGTTGCTTAAGGATTACGATGTTGATATCCCGTACCACCCGGGAAGGCCAATGCGGGCAGATGCCTTAGTCGTAGGTCGATGGGAGCCTATCGGATGTGCTAGAGAGGAGGGACATGGTTCGTGATTTGCATCGCTTAGCGAGCCTCGTGTCCGCTTTGATTGATTACGATAGCATGGGGTTAGAGTTCGTGAGGTTGCCGAGTCTTCCATCGCCGGCGAGGTGAAGAGGCAACAGCCGAGGATCCACTTTGATTCGATATCGTGATACGCCTCTTCGTGAGGCAAGCGGTCCTGAGGTAGCACGATGGGGTGCTAAGGTTTGAGGCGATTGTGTGTTCGGATGTTTCGTGACTTCGGCAGGTTCTCGGGAAGCACACAAGCGTTACTCATCCATCCGGTCGACCAAGATGTACCACGACCTTAGATCCGTGTATTGGTGGGATGGCTTGAAGAGGACGTTGCAGAGTTCGTAGCTCGCCCGTGTTGTCGCAGTGAAGGTAGAACACCGCAGGCCCGTGGTTTGTTACTGCATTTATCGAGATCCCGACCGGAAGTGGGAGGTAATCAACATGGACTTCATCACAGGATTACCTCGCACTCGGAGACATGATTCTATATGGGTTATCGCCGACAGTCGAAATCAGCCCACTTTCTTCCCGTCGACGACTTTTTCTACCGAGGATTATGCCGACTTTACATCCGAGAGATTGTCGATCGCATGAGTCCCTACTTCGATCATATCGCATGCGGAGCCCGGTTTACGCTAACTTCTGAGGTCCTTCCAGAGGGTTTAGGGACGCAGTGAGCTCGAGCATCGCATTTCATCCACGCATGACGGACAGCAGAGCGCACTATCCGCACTTCGAGAGGATATGCCGCGAGCCCGTGTTATTGACTTCAGTGGTAGTTGGGAGGATCATTTGCCTCTAGTTGAGTTCGCGATAATAATAGCTACCACTCCAGATTCGACGGCGCCTTATGAGGCCTTGTATGGGAGGAAGTGCAGATCGCCTATAGGTTGGTTCGATGTGGGCGAGTGCGGCTAGTGGACCAGATTTGGTACAAGACGCTGGATAAGGTGAAGCTTATCCGAGAGCGGCTTTTGACAGCTCAGAGTCGACAGAAGTCGTATGCAGATCATCTTCGTCGGCATCTTGAGTTCGAGGTTCATGATTGGGTTTTCCTAAAGGTGTCACCCATGAAGGGTGTGATGAGATTCGGAGGAAGGGAAACTCACTTCAGGTACATTGGGCCGCTTTGATTGTCCGCAGGTAGGCAAGGTTGCTCATGAGTTGATCCGCCGTCCGATCCGGAGGCGTGCATCCGGTTTTTCACGATCTACGCCGAGGAGATGTATCGGATCCATCTGTGGTACACCCGATTGACGATGTCCAGTGATCGGGGGTTATCGTATGAGGAGATTCCATAGCGATAGTCGATCGTCGTTAGGCGTCTGCGGACGGACGTGGCTTCACAAAGTCTTGTGGCGAACGAGCTCGGAGGAGATGACGTGGGAAGCCGAGGAGGACATGAGGCAGAAGTATCCTCACCTATTCCCACACCTCCGTAATTCACTTTCCTACTTGTAAAATTTCGTTATCGCTTCGCCAAGTGTTGTTCTGGCCGTGTGTGGCATTTGCAAATCGCTTTAGTTATGAAGAATCTTATCGTTAATCGTTGGGAAGGAACATTCGACGAATGTTTCTAAGGAGGAGAATGTTATACCGTATTTCAGTATGTACGTAAGGAATACGCATAAAGTCTAGCCTTAAAGTTTAGGCAAAACGCTTTTTTTGGGCACAACTCACAAAACGAATAGTTTTCCGACGAAACGCTTCCACACTTTCGTAGGGTAAATTCCGCTATGCCATTTCTAATTTTGCGGATTTTTCCGAGAGGCGAAACATTTTGGACCAACGGAGGCGACACTGCACCCTCCAATTGGTGGACTCAATCGCCCATCGACGAAATTGGAGACCATTGGCACGTTTTTGTGCCTTGTGCACAAGTCAAGGAGTTGGTAGGATATTTGTGTATAGTTAATCCTCACCCTACACTTGCCTTGCACTTGTCTTAATCTTGGCCATTGGTTGGCCACTTCGACCTATAAATACCCTTAGAGATTTAAGAGTTCTTCATCCACAAATCTTTCCAAGTCTTGAAAATCCTCTCTCCCTTTGTAGTCTTTCGCCCAACCCTCCCCTCCTTGTGAAAGGCCCTTGGCCGAATACCCCTCTAGCCTAGTAGTTTGGCCGAGGCCCCTAGCCTAGCCAAAATCTACCCTCCCTTGGTAGAAAAGTTGTCTTCTAGTATTGTTATAATGCCCAAAATACCCTAGCCCAAATACCTTAGTACTTAGTAGAAGTTGTGAAGAACTTCTAAGGTTTCCTCGAGCATACAACTTAGAGCAAAACCTTGCTCAGCGCGACTTTTCTAGGATATTATTGGGCTTATGAGGTAACTAATCCTAACCCTCTTTTGAATTAGAGAATACTTACTGTTGTAGTATTAGAATAAGTATTAAATACTTAGAAGAATATCACGAATAGAATTGAACTGCTACCACAAGAAGGGTTTAAAAGAAGAATAATCTCAGACTTACATAGACTGCCACAGAGACTTATATAGCTCACCGGGTAGGAAGATCGCCCAACTTTCCATAGAATTGTGAACCCTCCGCTTAGAATGACCTTGAGTAGTCTTTGATAGATGTCCGTGACTATTATAGGTGACTCTCTCACACATATTCAACTCGGTGTGGTTTTATTGAGAAGGTATGTGATTCTTCCTAAAGCATGATATTTTACAATATATATAGTACGGTGACGCATACGTGTGTTAATCGAATAATAACTACGCAATGTCTTTGACTTAAGCCCGAATAACACTTACGAATGCCTCACGGCTTAAGCCCGAATAATAAAGATCGAAAGCATTTCATAAGAATATCAATCATTTTTAACGTAAGAGAACTAACTGGTTTTTAAATGAAGCTTAAGAGTTATACTAGCTTTATGGGAAGTTAAGTATAACCACTTAAGATTGATAAAAGAAACAAGTTTGCCTATGTGTTTATAATGGACTTATGTTGAATTGTGAAAAGAATAATAAGATGGTTTGATAAGTAGACATGATATGATGCTATGTGTGTTAGTATCTTGTAACGCTTGTATAAGAGAGTATCCTTGTTGTGCTTATGTTGTTTAAAGATGTCGTTATGTTAGTGTACTATCACTCACCTCTTGAGATGATACCGAGGTTGTCGCCTCCGACGCGGGTAGACTTCGCGATGCAGGACCATGATTCGAGAATACCTCATGCGGGTCCAGGGGCCTGCGCGAGCTACGAGAGTTCCGTGTTAGTATGCGGGGTTATGCCTCACGCGGCCATGTGGCCATGCGGACAACGAGTCCAGGCGACGCCGAGGAGTAGCTACCTCGACGCGGGTTATACCTCATGCGGGCCCGTGAGTGGTCGCGGACTCGGAGTCGGATTAGGCTGCAGAGTGATAATACGGCGAGTGGCCCCTTCAATCATTCGCAGCCTAGAAAAGACCTATTACGTTTACCTATTGTTGCTCTTGTTTGTGATGTGGCACTATGCGCGTTCCTGATTGCTTCATACATATTTGTAAACCGGTTTTAAAAAAAGTGTTATGATTTCATTTAAGTACTTTACGCTTTCACATACTTAGTACTGTTATCGACTTCTGGGGCTGCGTTCATGCCGCAGTAAGGGAAAGAAAGCTAGATCCACATTCTTAGGATCTCTACGTTGGTGCCTGAGCTCCATCTTTTCCGAGGCTCTACTTTTGGTATGATCTCCGTCAGTAGATAGTTTTACTGATCAGGTATGGCGGGGCCCTGTCCCGCCATAGTTGTATATTTCCTTAGAGGTCTGTAGTCATGTTGTACAGTGTCGGATGTAACTTCGGATGTAACTGCTAAACCATGTTTATATATATATGCCGAAAGGCGATGTTTTCTCACATAAACTGTGTCTTATTTTATAAACTGTTTCATGTCTTGCTTTATATTTCCGCTGATTACTCTGATGTATGACTACTTGGGTGCCCCGGTAAGGCACCAGTCACGGGCCCCGGAACGGGTCGTGACAAATAATCACCACAAGCATGCATTAATTTATAACATAAGGTTCAAGATATTCAACATAAAAAGCCCTATAAGAGAATTAGTTCCTAGCCATGAATATGACAAGAACTAATTCAAAGTTCATCATGCAAAAACTGAATTAAAGAAAAGAAAAAGGAAAGAAATTACTAATGTTTAGGTCTCCAATCTCCTAGCAAGAAAATCTTGAGTTGTGCAAGAAAGGGAACCCTTGAAAACTGCCTAGGGTTCTCCTTTTATAGGTTTAAAACGTCTCCCTTCTTTTCCCTGCAGGCCTGGCCCAAAAATCCGTCAAAAGACCTAATTTTTCCGTGTCGGCGTCGCTGCGCAATGGAGCCGCGCGGAAGTTCTGCAATCCTTCGGGTGTTTTGGCGCGCGCCCCGATATCCGCTGTTCGGCAGCCGCGCGCCAGAATCTGTAGCCTCTGATGTTTAGGAGCCGCGCCCGTGATTCGCCGCTCGGTAGCCGCGGCGCAGTCTTCGCCTTGACAGTGGGCGCCGCGTTCGATGAAGCGCCGCGCTCGATCTTCGCACCTTCTTCGAATGATAGCGCCGCGCTCGCTTCGATCGCAGGAGGCGCGCGACGGTCCTGGTTTTAGCCTTTGTTCGCCACTTTCTCTGCTACCGCATCTCCTCTTTTGCCCTCTTTTTGCTCCTTTTCCGTCATTTGGCCACTTTAACCACTTTGACTCAAAAGAAAGAAAAACTATCCTAATACGACATTTATATGTGCAAAATGGGACAAAAGACTAACTAAAACAGACTCAAAAGGTGTATATAAAATACACCGATCACATGCGCTTCCAGCTGGTTGGGACGAGTTCTCAGAGGCATTTCTTACGCACTTCTTGCCCTCGCAGATGAGGAGAGCTCGGGCAGATAGATTTATGATGTTGAGGCAGAACGGGCGAACGGTTCGGGAGTACAACGTAGAGTTTGACTCGTTGGCTCGGTATGTCCCCGCTTTGGTGGCAGACATGGAGGATAAAGTGCACCGCTACGTCACAGGGTTCGATGATTATTTAGCGGAGGGTTGCACAGGAGTAGCTCTTCAGCCGGGCATGGACTTGCCCGCATGCGCAGCTTACGCTGCATCGAGCGAACGAGGTCGCATTTAACCGACCAAGATCGCGAGAAGAGGCCAGACAGCAGGTCCTTTGATAACTTTCGAGGCAGCAAATTTCGCGAAGATCGATATGTACCTCACGATGCAGAGTTCTCTCCACGGTTCGTGACGCTCGGGATGTTCGGCGAGCGTCGTGGCTCCGTGACTTCAGTTTCGCGGAAGAAGGGTGTTAGTCACGGCCACCTCTACCTCGGTGTGATCGATGTGGTAGAACCCATCTCGGGGAGTGTCGTACTATTTCGACAGCTTGTTATGCTTGCGGCCAGCAGGGCCATTTGGTGAGAGACTGTACGACCAGAGGTGGAACTGGTGGGTTAGCACAGCCTACCGGATCAGTTGTGGGTTCTTCGCCTTCAACAACTAGGCAGGATGTTCATACACCGGCAGGCCATGGCAGAGGTCGTGGTGGAAGTTCCCAGTTTTAGCGGTCCTTGGAACCGCCTATTTGATTTCAGGTATATCTTTAACCCTTTAGAGACTAGTATGTGTTGTTATGGTGATTACATGTTAAGTGCTATGTACGGGTAGTTTTGTATAAAATGTGATTTAGAAGTCTGGTTAGTAAAAAGGGTAAGTTTGGGGGCATAGAGATTATGAGCCTTAGAATTTTGATAACCATGGAGACCTTAGATGCAAGACCGTCTTGAGTGAAAGATTTTACGTTTTGATCTTTGTCGAGATACATAGTATACGTGGGGTATAATCGTGTGATAAGTCCATGAGTGGTGGGAAATGAAAGTGGGTAGTTAAGCTAAGGAAACCACTAGGTTTTCATGACTTGAATAGTGAGATTTGTTCCGGACCAGGAATAAGAGTTTGGTACGAAATGGGTCGAGTTGAGGCCAGATTGCGGGTCAACCCGCATCTCGGAATGAGGTGGGGTCAGTTTGAGGATCCCACTAGGTGGTAGGGTCACGAGGGTGCTAGGCCCAAGTTTAGGTAACCATCGTACGAGTTCGTGGATGCGTTCGACCAGAATCGGATCGTGAAGGCCGGGAATGGCCTTAAAGGAAATTGAAGCTAGTAATAACCGAGTAGGTGGTAGTAACTCCAAGGTTTTTGAAACTGAAGCGATGACTGAAATGTGGTACGTGTACTAGAAAGAGTTCGGGGGTACAAGAAGGGTACGACAAGTAAGAAAAGAAGCGAACATGTGTTAAAAGAATGGTGGTGATCATGTTTGTAAAGTAAGGGTACGAGAGAGCATCCTTTAGACCATGGGTGGAAGCTATAGTGTTGTTATACACGTTAGAGGTGATTCCTCGTTGCCTGGGATTTAAGTTTTTGCGTGGTTATTATATTATGGCCACATGTGGCATAATTGATTTTGTAGGTGTGGTAGCGAAGACTATACCGACGCATGTGTTTTGGAGACTTAGAAGGAACATTCGGGACGAATGTTTCTAAGGGGGGAAGAATGTTACACCCCGAAATTCCAGGTCATGTATTGGGAACATACGAGAGGAAATATGAATTGAAATTGGAAAGATAGGTTGACTGAATGTTTTCGGGCAATTTTTTAGTCAACTTTGGAGCGGTATATCTCCTATTTCATTAGGAGTTTTTAGGTGTTTCAATAGCCCAGTATGAAGTTCGTTGAGTCTAGTTTCCAACGCAACAAACCGCTCGGCGATAGGACATCGGAGTAGGAAGTTATGGAGGTTACAAGTGCAGAGGACAGACGAACAAGACAGTGTTTTCAGTTAGGTGCCATGGCCTGTGATGCGGATCACGGCGCGGCGCGGATCTGACGCCGGATCACGAGACGCGCGCCGGATGTACTGTTAAATTCTGAAGTTGCAGGGCCGCGGCGCCGGGCGCAGCGCAGCGCCCGTGTCCCGAAATATTGGAAGTTTTAGCACGCCCACAGTGCGAGGCATGGCGCAGCCGAGGCGGGTTTTTTAGCGAAATTTGGGGAAATTCAGAAGATATTTTGATAAAAGGCCTATGGGAGAGTGACAAGTGTCCCTCCCATCTTTTTGACCAAGAGAAGACCTTATATTATGACCAAGTCTCATTTGCAAAGGTTCCTCCTAAGAAAATCCCCTCTTCTCTCCCAAAAAGTGATAAACCCTAGGTGTGATGAAATTTTTGGAAATACGACAAGAAGGAATTATGTTGGCAAGATTGTAGAGGGTTCGTGTGGGTGATTTTAACGTGAAGAAGAATTGCGGAAAGAGGGCGAAAGTGGGTGATTGTGGACTATTTTGGGCAAATTTCAAGGTAAGAACTCTTTCTCCTTTAAAGGTAAATTATGTCACGTACTGTAGAAATTGGAGAAGGGTTTTGTGATAAGAAAAATGGATATAAGAGTCGAAGGTTTCCATGTTGTAAATGAAAGTATAAAAAGGGCAGTTTTCGAGTTCTAGCCGTAGATATTTATGGTCGTCGTCTTCACTTGCTATATGGGGTTTATTGAAGTGATTTTAGTCGTTCAAATTGTCAACATGAATTATGTAGTAACTTTGGAATAACGGCTTGGGTTATAAGGAAATGGAAAAAGGAATATATGTTGTCATTATTGTAGCCGAGAATTGGCTTTAATAATAATGGGCTATTAATATGAATTGTGGGGCAGAATCTTTACACGTCCAAGCTAGGCGTGTAATCCCCTTTGTATTGCTGAGTTGTTGGGCCTCAAATGTGGCATTTAGTTATTGAATTCGGGCCTTGAAAAAGGTGGAAAAGTATGTAAAATCGAAGGAAGTGCTGTCCAATTTTCCGTAGAATAAGGGATTTTACATTAGAATATTCTACGAAGGAACCTAGATGTTGATAGATGTGTTGTGGTTATTATAGGTGGATATTCTACGCGCGGCATACTCGACTTGGCTTGTGGATTAAGCCGAAGAGGTATGTGATTCTTCCTATTCTCTTGAGCATGATATTTGTAAAATATATAGTGCGGTAGACGCACGTGTGTTAAAGAAGTTTGATTCCCTTTTTGTGTCCTTGACTTGATTCTAAAGTTAAGTGACTTGATAGAAATTGTGTTAAAAAGTTGTGAAACCTCATTCATGAGTAATGGCTACTTGGTCTTTAAAAAGAATAAAGTTATCCTAAGTTCTTACCAAGTCTTATGGGGGATGTTGGTAAGAGTCGTTAGGAAGTATTTGGAGTCGAGTTGACTTCGTTAATTTACTGCACGAATGGGAATAAGTATCGCACAAGCCATTGCAGCGTTAATTAAAGAAAATGTATTGACACAATTAAATTAAAATGAGTAGAATTCCTCCATCTGCATAGAAGCTAAGATAAGACAAAATTGTATTACATTTTATAGATCATGGTTGCTTTAATAAGATCATTATAAACAAGTATTGATTTCTTGAATTCCCAAGGTAAGAAACTTGTTTTCTAAGAGAGAAGAAACTTGAGAATTTGAAGTTAGGAAGCTTAAACTATTTTGAGAAGTATATTGTTACTTGACCTTTGAAAGGAAAAGTGTTTTTGTTTAAAAGGAAGGCATGACATCGTCTTGGGTTATTTAAAAAGGAAGGTACGGAAATTGTTTTGGTTTACTTAAAATGATAGTTACTCTATTTTGATACTACGAGTATTAATATCGTGTGGCTTTTACGTAAAAAGAAGTCTTTTTGAAAGAATGAAAGTATGTAGTACTTTAGGGGTAAAACCCGGATTGTTGGCAATAAATGAGAGTACTTCGAGTTATAAAAATGGTGAATCAATTTACATGTTAATGAAAGTCTAAGAGTATGTTGAACTTGCCTATGCGGCTATGCTAGTTGTGATAGCCTTTGTTGTACAAGTATTGTATTTCTATGCCACCGCGTCTCTCGATGGAGGGCCGACTGACTTATTGTGAGTTTTCTTGGACGTACCGGCAGTGACGGAGGATTCCACGGGTATGCTTCCGTTGTTATTGTTACATGGACATGTCTACACCGATGAGGGATTCCGGGCACGCGCCACGCGGGTTAAACTCCCGGTATATTATTATTGTCACATGGACATGTCTACACCGATGAGGGATTCCGGGGGCATGTGGCCATTATTATTACTCCATGGGCTAGCTCCCCATGAAGACATGTCTACACCGATGAGGGATTCCGGGGGCATGGTATATACGATTGTTACTCCATGGGCTAGCTCTCCATGAAGACATGTCTACACCGATGAGGGATTCCGGGGGCATGTTATATACGATTATTACTCCATGGGCTAGCTCCCCATGAAGACATGTCTACACCGATGAGGGATTCCGGGGGCATGTTATATATATATGTATTGTATATGTGAACGCCGACAGTGAGGTAGGATGCCACGGGCGTGTCACATGGTTGTATGTTACACCTACGGCTGCCGGCAGTGATGGAGGATTCCACGGGTATATATATGTATTGTATATGTGTACGCCGACAGTGAAGTAGGATGCCACGGGCGCATCACATGATTATGATTTATGTCGTAGACTGCCGGCAGTGAGGAAGAAGTTCCACGGGCATGATTAATATTGCGGGCGTGAGACCCATGGTTATATTTGAGTGAGAACTTTGAGGGCGTAAGTCACGACCGATACGATCGCTTATATATTGTATCGTAGTTTGGTTATCATACATGTCTCGCTTTATATATCGTTATGATTCATTACAATATTTTCACTTTCATACTCGTACTTGTCAGATCGACCTCCTGCGCTCACGCCGCAGTAGAGGTACACCGGTTGTTGATCCTCGCCATAGGATCACGCTCACAGATTGGGAAGCTCCGTTTCTCCGAGGCTTATCTTTTAGTATAGTCCCTGTCATTGTAGGTACTTGGATATTCGGGTATGACGCCCCTGTCGTCATAGTTATTATAAACACTCTTAGAGTCCTGTAATGCTTGTTGTGGCGGGGTTTGTAAAGGATGAATCGCTCAGATTTTGATATGTATGCAGAAAGGTGACCGTTTTGGTTAGCCTGTTTCTTAGTTCATATTGTTTCTTGTCTATGAGTTTTTGATTTTCGTTGATTTTCTCTGATGTAGTATCACTAGGGTGCCGGGGGTAAGACACCAGTCGCGGGCCCGAGGTCGGGTCGTGACATTTAGCTCGTGGTTTTCTTCTAATTTCAATTCCATGATCCAACTCTCGTATAAATGCTACAATGATGCAACTAGTAGACTGAAAGGAAACATTTATTGTTAGCAAAAGTGAAGAGAAAATTTATTGTGAATAATTTGCTCTCTACTTCACTTACATAAGAACGACAAAGATTTGTACTAGTGGAAGCGTTAATCACTGACACTTTCTTAGATTGGAGCCCTATCCCCCTAGTGTGACGGCGATACAGTTTTTTAATGGAAAAAGGGTCATATTTGCCATCTAATTTTCGAAAAAGGGTCATATTTGCCCTCCGTTAAAAGTATGAGGTCAAATATGCCCTTCAGGTTAGCAAAAGGGTCATACTTGTCCTCAATTGAACGGAAATCCCACATGGATGTCACGCCGGATCCCACCTGACATGTGTCTTCCACGTAGATCCAATGTGGCGTCCACGTGGTATCTATGTGGGATTTCCGTCCAATTGAGGGCAAATATGACCCTTTTGCTCATTCGAAGGGTATATTTGACCTCATACTTTAACGGAGGGGTATATTTGATCCCATACTTTAACGGAGAAAATATGACCCTTTTCGGAAAGTTGAATGACAAGTATGATCTTTTTCCTTTTGAAAATTTGATTCTTTACATTTTAAGACGGAATTTTCCAAGTAAGAAATTATCATTCTGAGAGTGCGTTTCACTCTTTTTTTTTCTTTACTCAATCTCAGGTGAATATTGGTTTATTTTTGGCTTAATCAAAGATTTAGTTTGTTTAATTTGTTGGGTTTGCTGTATTTTTCTTGCAGATTGTTACTTGGCATTACTTTATCCCAAGACGAGGGCTTTCTGGGAAAGTTGTAAAAATTTCATTGAAGTGCCAAAGGGTAGCTAAATTAGGTATGTTTTCGACTTTCGAATTTATATTAATTACAACAACAATAACAGACTCCCACAAAGTGATATCTGAGATGATATACACTTTACCTCTCTCATGAAAATGTTCTCTCCTCTCTAACGAGTTAAGTGTCTTTCAGCTCCTCTCCCGACGGCTTAGACTCATGTCTATAGTCAGTTGCTAAGATGATTCCATTCAATGTCAATGACCCTCGGGCTCGACGAATTTATATTAATTCAAGAATGAAAATGGTATTTTGTAATTCTCAGTTCTGTTGACTAAGCCATAAATTGACTGAAGAATCTTGAATTACATATTTAACATGGATGCATGTATTGCATAATCTATAGTGTAAGTTATGAGCTTTCAGTTTTTGAGAAATTTATTCGATTTCCTGGTTTCTTATTTCCTTGGCGGTCGTTTGGTTGGGAACAAGTTATCTCGGGATTTATTCCACCCTCCCACAAGGATACAAATAACACTACAATGCAGGGATAACTAATCCCCAGATTAGCTATATCACGATTTTATCCTAACCAAACATGGGATAAACTCATCTCAAATTTAATCCCGGAATTAAATATCTCTTATCGCTCATACCAATGAGCCCTTAGAGAACAAGTGGTTAAATCAATCAATCAATTACCTATCCACTAATCATTCATTAGTTGGGGTTTGCTATATAAATCCTTTGTATTTCTGTTTGTTTCGGTTATATAAAGAGCATTTCCCTCCATGAGCAGTTCATTAAACGTTCAGAGGATTTATTAAAGTTCCTATAGGGGAAAGTATAATTACCACAAAAATATTACTAAATCAAGCACCAACAATTTTGTATCTAGGAAATTCTTGGCTAGTTGATCAAAGTGGATAGCTCCAATGTGTCCCCAAATTTCTCGTACTATAGGCACTTAGCTTGGTTTCCTTTAAATTGAAGTAGCCGAAATTAGGCAATTAGTATGAATTCCAGCTTGTATTGTATTGTATTGTATTGTACTGTACTGTACTGATGAGTGCAACGTTTGGATAGATTCTATCGTTTTTCGTTGTCACATAATATCACACATCAACTGGAGGATAAACCCACAACAAAAGTAGGGTACGAGGTACAATTATTATAAAAAAGTAAAGTAAAGGATATAATAGGATTGTTAGATGCTTCTCAATAGGATTGTTAGATAATAAGCAAACACAAAATGAGAGAAAAAGAAAAGGTAACAACGCGACTACACTAAATTGATGGATTTAACAATATGAGCTAATAAGTTTTTAAGTAACAATCAAAATAAACATTGTATTTAAACAATGCAATAGTACAATACAATACAATAGGTAACAACCCTCCAAACAAGTTAATGACTCTTCTTAGGGAGTAGGAAATGTCATTTAAGAGCTAAATATAGATAGCAAAGAATATTTTATTTTGAAAGCTATAGTTATTGTTTCCTGTACTGGTTGTAGTAGGATAGAGTCATAGATCTTGGAACAAATATGATTGAAAGGATTAAGCATTAAACTATGTGTAACACGAACCCCCCTTTTTACTGTACTGTTGGGAGTAGCTATTAGGTCCGGTTCACTCATAAGAGGTGCTAGTTAGCCCATTAGCTTGTCCTCTTCCTCACCGTATTTATAAGATATAAATACACCATTATGGGTGTTGGAAAGAGAAGATTTTTCCACCAATAATATGACGCTTAGGGTTTACACAAAATACGCTCCGCATCTCCTAAAGGATATCTAGACTATGGACAAATTTATCGGCTTCGTGAGGATTCCTGACAACCGGCGACACAACATGTTAAATACTATATGTACAATGTATGCTCACCCCTTCAACCTACCTCAATCCTCCTTTTATCGGGGATTCGGGCCAACTATTCAAGGCTCATGTAGGTGAGTGTTAATTCTCTTGTCGAGGCTTTGGATCTTGCATTTAATTCTAGATCATTTTTCGTCAGAGGTTGGGTTGGATCAGATTCTAATTCAAATAAAGCTCTTTGGCCACGTAATCTCTTTCTGGACTTCTTAAAGTTGGTGTGAAGTTACTACCTACTGTTTTCTATATTCTGGTGAGCTTGGTGTTAGTCTACCATGCGTTTGAAACTTTTGGAATGATAACATGTGTCTTAAACAGCAGTTACGCTAAAAATGTCTGTATTGGAATCCATGGGCCACCTGGTGTTCTGCACGATAGATAAATTTATTTTAATGCTTAAATTAGAGAACAGAATTAATATAACAGTACATAGTGGTTACTAGCATTGTCTGGATTTGAACGTTTTTTGCATGCTTCCGGATGTCTCCAAAACCAGTTGTCAATATTGGTACTATGTGTCTCATGAGCGGTGGCTTCTGGGACGTGTACGCATATTACTCTGCATGGATAGAGTGCATCAGTAGCTAGTTGAATATAAATATGGGTGATTGCCTTGCAAATTTTCTATATTCAAGATATGGTGAGTGAGGAAACAACTTAGTGGTCATTTAGAGGGGAGTTTAAGGTTTTCTAGGAGATCAAGATTTCAAGATTTTTGGTAAGCAAGTCTTATGCTGTTTTCTCATTTGAGCTTAATGTATGGTAGGTATTGCTGTTGTACATTTATGCCTTCCCATGGTAAAGAAATATGCAGTCAAAAGACTTTCTCAAAATATAAGCTCTAGTTTCTTACCCTTTATAATAATCAAACCTCTTTTTGTTAGTGTCAGTCTAAGTTGCTCGGACTTGGGTGCGGGTGTCCGATACGGGAGGGGATCTAGAGGTCGAATCCTTCATGATCTAAATTTTCAGATTCAGGGGTATGGATCTAGGTACAAATATGAGTACGGGGATTTGGCTAAAAATAAATCAAATATCTAAAAATAAAGTTATATGTCTAAATTATGTGGAAAACATCCAAGGAGAAAATATTGATAAAGAGGAGAATCTCAAAATGAGATATAAGGAAAAGGACTGACATAGAAATTTCTATATACAAGGTATTCCATTTTCTCAATTTCATTTTAGCTTTTGTTTTTATTGTAAAAATCATTGTATTTGTCCCGAATTTCTCCGTCAATTTTAGTCAAAGTATCCAAAATCAGTTGACCATATCCGGTACGGATCCCTCACCCACACCCACACCCATGTCGGTCTCACATGGGTGCGACACTGAAAGTGAAGAGTCCGAGCAACTTGGGTGTCAATTATAACAAACATTTCATGGCAATAGAAAGCAGTTTTCCCACCAATTGGAAATAAGCATTGATCCTTTAATCTGGTATGCATGATTATGTAGATCAGGAACTAATTTGTGATTTGGAAAAACAGTACCTGGTTGCTTTTATTCATGCTTGTTTGTGCATCAAAGGACCCACATCTGTGTTCTAAGGCTTCCTTTTTCCCCCAGACATACGTATTACATTTGGCTAAATTCATTTTATACAGTTTAATATTACTGATAAAATTCTTTCATGCACTTATCTAGATTGAGGACTATTGTTAAAAAAATGTAGTTTATTTCTCAAAGATGTCTTCACCTTCTAGTCATTTTTTTGTTGCTACTCCCTGTGTCCCTTTCTTTCCAATTCTCCCTTTTCCTTTTCCTTCCGTTATTTGTTTTGGTTTTTCCCAGATGTAGTCCACTTTCAAATTGGCACTGCGCGTATTTATAATCTTTGAACCTCTGATTTTAGAATGAGCACCAAAAAGTAACCGTCAAGTTGCCACAGGGCTTAATCCAAGTGGCAAGTCACAGTTTTGAGTCCTGCATCATGTGAATTAAACCTAGTGTTTAAGTTGAGAAGGGCCCGTTACCCCCGACTTTCGAAGTCTACAGTTGATCCTAAGGGTTGGCCCTGAATGGATTTCTTGGTCATCCAAAAGAAAACGTTATCTATCAAGTTAACAATGCTATTTAAATAAAGGAAAATTATCAACTTAACATGCTGAACAGTAGTTCGGCAAACAATTGGTAATGATTTTACCTTGTGTGTTTGTAGGTGTTTTCTTTAAAGCTTGTGATTCTAGATATGGATTCAGAGAAATAGGGTGAAGGGAGTGACATTGTTAATTACATTACCAATTTCAGTTAAGAGAGGAAATTGAAATATTAATTATGCATGCATTCTTTTCTCTGTTGATAAAATAAGGTAATTTTATTAAAGCAAGTACCAAGGAGGCACTCAAACATACAACACCAAAAATTCATAGGCTCTATATTAGCATTAGCCTCATAAATGTTATTAAATATGTCTTCATTGGTTTCACCAAGAGTTTAAATGCAACCATGATAAACCTATGTGGTCTGCGAGAGAAAATGAGAAGTTTCTAAAACCTTATATGTATGTGTGTAATTAACTGTATACATGTATTGTCAATGTGTATTGCTGTGTGTATATAAAGTTAGTGTTCTATGTAACCTTATTCTGGATTTTAGCTTCGGAATGCCATTAAGGAAGTCTGAAATTTTGTGGAGTCAAAAACCATGGTTGATAGGAATGGGTTGGAAGAATGGGGACGCGTGGCTGGTGTCTTAAGTGCAAAATTGCTTGTGGATGTTAAGTTGCGTGCACCTCAATTATGGTGTCCAGACCAACTTGCGTGCACCTCAACTATGGTGTCCAGACCAACTTGCGTGCACCTCAATTATTCTATTGGGTACCTGCTAACTCCCACCAACACAGGTACCAGGTATCTCTGGCTAAACCTAATCTACCTTGACTAGGTGAAAGTGCCTTCCAAAATGATTTGGAAGATCTATTCCACCTCCATAGGGACAAAATGAGAATTTCTCTTTTTAGGTTGTTAAGGATTCCTAATTCTCAGATTTCAAGTTCTCATATCTCGCACTTACTTCCCAATAATATTCTGTAGCTTTAATTATCTACTAATATCAGCCGCCAGAAAAACCTCAACCTAGCTAGTCTATGCATACCTAATGCTCCAATAGAGGTTCCTAGCGTTCCTTTTGCACTCCGAGTTTCCTTTCCCACTATTTCCAGTTGCAAGACTACTCCTTCAACTATACACCCTGGGTGTGGTCTAGTGGTCAATGAAGTGGGTTGAGAACCATGAAGTCTCAGGTTCAAATCCCAGCAGAGACAAAAACACTAGGTAATTTTTTTCCCATTGGTGGGCAAATTACCTGGTACCTGTGTGTATCCCGTGGAAAGAGTCGAGGTGCACGCAAGGTGGCCCAGAATGGTTATAAAAGAAAAGACTGCTCCTTCAACGATCACTTTTGTTTAGATGTAGGCATGGTTTCCCACCTCTGTTTAGTGGTAAGGAGGAATGAAAATGGTTCGGTTGTGTGTTTATTTTAAAGAGTATTGTGAGCGAACCTGCTAAAGTATGCATGGGTGGTGATAGTACTTTGCTCACTGCTAAGTGTATAGGGTTGGGAACTCTGGCTTAGTCCCCTAAACAGAGAGTCAAGCCTGAGTATAGTTCCAGGATCTACTCGGTTAATTCTAGCAACAGATGTCGCCATCTTATGGTAAAAGATGGGGCCATTGCCGATCTCAATACGAGGCCAAATGGGTGTTAATCATCGATTTAATTGCTGGATTGGAACAAACTTATTGTGAAGTTTGTATTTTATTTAGTATAAGTTGGTGTATAAAAAATAGGGGAGCTAGGCTCGATGAAACATCTTAGTCGAGCACAAGCTATTCGGATTAACTAATTTCTTAAAGTGTAACAGGGAATATAATTATGCTTCAACTTATGTAATGTATTTAAAATATCTACATATTTTATCTAAGTCTACTTTAAGATAATGTACTCCAAATTATTAATGTCATTCAACAGAAATTCTCATTTTCCATTATCTTTTAGCTATTCATTTCTTCTGTTCTTTTAACCACATTTGAAATTTACCTTGACTTCTTATTTATATTTCTTCCAGGATTTTGGCAAAGAAATTATAGTTTTCTGATTATTTTTTTCAATTTATTAATTCTTAATCGTAATCAAAATTTAGTTCTTAATTTGATCTTATCCGATTAGAGTGAATAATTGGGTGTCCTTTGAGTTTGAGCCATCAGTAGTCCCATAAAGTCCCGGAACGGAGGCAGCCAAGATACGGCTGGGTATTGATACAAAGTTCAGTTCAATTTGTTGCCCAGGCTTACTTGTGTAAGTGTGCTTCTGGATATTTCTCTTTCTCTTTTCCTTTGGTTTGTTTTTAAATTTATCTAAATTCTCTTTCCCGAACTGAAGAAAAGAGCTCAGATATAACACCTAAGGCAATGGGGGCAAGAGTGGTCTCTTGTTCTTGGTGGTGCTGAGGGAAGAATATAGAATCATTAGCTAATAGGAAGAAGTAGACTCAGATCTTTTTCTTTTCTATTAGATTTCTTTTGGGAGCTGGGAAAGAGAGAGGACCTCTTTTTACAGCATCATATTGGAAGGTGATGCTTACAGTTTTCACATGAATTTCTTTCTTTTTTTCTTCTCCTAGAAAATAAAGAATTCATTGGAGCACCTGCACTTTCCATTTTCTCAAGAAAATAAAGCTTAATGATTGGAGAGAGTTGTGCTTGCTCTTAGAGCCATTGGGTTTATGAATAGATCCTTGATAGAAGAACCTTGGGTTGAGAACAATATGTTTGTAGGTAGTGGGTGTCTTAGTTTGTCACTAAGTTAATGCCCTTATATATTAACCAACCCGATCTTTCAAAGATTATGTATGATCACAAAGACGCTGGTAGTTGCGGGCGATCAGTTTTTTTTTTAGCTTTGGGTGCATTGTCTGGAAAAGTGGAATTTAGATTAGGCCGGAGGATATGACATTTCAAAGAAAAGAGCTTGACATAGGAGACTAAGAGTCCTTGAAGGAATTAATGGATAAGTGTTAGATGAAAAGAACTTAATGGAAAATTTAAGGGGGTTAAGTGTTTGCATTTTTTCCTTCTTTCGTTGAAAATCGTATGTTCTTTTACTGTTGGTGCTTTTGTGAAACCCACGCACACACACAAACTCACTTTCTCTCTCTCCCTCTTAGGTGTGTCCATGCCATCTTGGCAAATACATTAGGGACTAGAGCCGTCTTGTTTCCAATGAAAGCTATTCTTCCTTTGGTGTCAATGTGATTCAAATGTCAGTATCAAGAGGTATTGAATTTGAGCCCTGCATGGATTTGCAACTTTCTATTTCCCCAACACATGCGTGTAATACTCGACGACTTGTTGTGTAGTAAAATTTTCTGTCAATCACGATTGGATTTGAATCAATATAAACGTAGTAGATCGTAAGTCTTGGTCCTTAGTGAAATGCTATGCGCCATCTTACATACGATGATTTAGATCGCCAAAAATGAATTTCAGTAATGCCATATGGTCGAAAAAAATGTCATTGAAGGGCATACTATAGCAATGTTCACCTGCATATAGACATTGAATTAGTTCTCAGTGGAAGAGGTGGTGATATCAAATGAGTTCTACAAATTAGTTGATAGTTGCCTTGATGATGCTTTTGTTCGGGCTTGGCATGTTCTGGAGAACAGCTCTTTGTAGCTCTTTCTTTAAGGTGAGGGGGATACCTTATTTTGATTCTAGGTTTTCTAGGACTCGATTTGGGTATAGAAAGTGGTAGACACTACTTCAAAGCAGAACTTTTGTCCTCTTAAATTGAATGCTTCACTGAGTTAGGCCGTTATCTTCCATCTCATGTTTTATGTATATTTCACTTAACTTTTGTTTTTCTTATCAGTTCTGTTTAAGTTATCTGTATTATTGATATCTTAGCTCTTGCTTTGTTTTTGTTGTTGCTTTGTTTGTGCCTATGCTCTGTCTTGAGCCGAGGGTCTCTCGGAAACAACCACTCTACCTACCAAGGTAGAAGTAAGGTTTGCGTACACTCTACCCTCCCCAGACCCCACGTTGTGGGATTTCAATGGGTATGTTGTTGTTATTGTTGATATCATGATGTTTGATCTAATTTGCAGACATCATTTCTCATTTGGTAAGCTTATCTTATGAGCAACATGGATTTTTTTTGAGCATTTCTAAGTATACCTGCATTAATAATTGGAGAGAAGACATACAAATAGCTCGTGAGTTTATAGAATTTTGATTTACAAAGACATGATTACGTCAACCCCCCGAGGAATATGTGCCCAAAATTGGTTCTATTTTCTTGCTTACAATCGAATTATGTTTTATTTTCAGGTTAACTTAAGAATGTTGTATCTGCTCAAAACTTTCTTAGCTGTTTGTTTTTGAAGCAACATGAACCACCCTCATCCATATGGTCAAGACCATGTAAGTCATAAATTCTTGTAACTGATAGCTCTGCCATCTTTTTCGCTAAACGTAATAGCCTGTTTGGCCAAGCTTCTAAAATCAACTTATTTTGAAAAGTATTTTCTTCAGAGTGCTTTTGGTGAGAAGCAGTTTATGTTTGGTTAATTAATTTGAAAAACACTTTTGAGAAGCAATTAGTGTTTGATCAAGCCTCTGAAAATGGCTTCTAAGTGTATTTTCTCAAAAGTGCTTTTCAAAAAAGTATTTTGGGGAGAAGCTACTTTTTCAGATTTTCAAAACTGCTTCCGCTTCCTCAAAAGCACTTTTTCTTCTCCTAAAAGCTTGGCCAAACACCTCAACTTTTGATAAAAGAAACACTTCTTTTTTTTAGAAAAAAACACTTTTAGCCTTCAAGAATGCTTTGGGCCTTTGGCCAAACAGATCATAAATCTAAGTTATGCACACAGGAGGAAGCCACTGTCATGGGCTTTGAAGTTCCAAGATCACCTGATGCAAGTTACAACAATGTGTATCCTGGGCATGATGATGTACGAAAGGAACCACCGGTGGTACCGCCACATCTGCATCACACCTTGCTAAACCACCCAACAACAAGAAATCAATCAACATCCCTCCCATTACCACAGCATGAAGTACTAAACCATCTGTATATTGAGAACAGAGAAGTCCCGAGGTCAGTTGTAGCACTCGGTGTAACACATCGTTTTCACTCAAAATATGTTACGGTCGTGCTTTACAAACCCGTCCCAAGAAGGTGAGGTAGCATGCCGGTAGACGTAAATACACAGGAAGTTCTGCAGTGGAGAATGTTTATTTCTTCCCAGCTACTAGTTGTAGGAAAATATGGTAGCAGGTACCCTTGGACTTGAATAATTGAAGTTAGATGTTCGATGGTTTTAAAAAGTTTACATGTATAATGGCTGAAAGTAAGTGATGTCTCTGTTTGTTTGGCTTAGCAATTATGTTAAATTATGCCTTTGACTAGCGCTTCAATGTTGATGAGTGAAAATCTGTTAAGCACCTTGTTAGATTTAAGAATTTACCAAAGTTTACATGTAATATGGAAAAAAGTTGGTGATGCCCCTAATTGTAGGGGTGAGCGGGTCCGGGTACCCTACCATTTTTTAACTATCCGGACCCTACCCTGTAAAAGACCGGTTCCTAAATTTACTATCTGGAACCTACCCATAATAATCATTATCCGGAACCTATCCGGACCTTGTGGTTCCGGATAGGTTCCCGGGTACCCTGAAAACACATTCAGAAATAAGTCATAATTCAGAAGCAACAAACAAAAGGGACCTTAACAGTTAACACACACCTCCAGTAGCCAACTAAAACAAATGTACTAGTGTTTTGCTAAAATATAACTATGTTTATGCACCTGGGGAAGGATAGATAGTAAACCCAAGCTTTGACTTTTTTCCATAATCCACAGATAGGCGTTCCGACAACAATGACCCCAATCCAGAACCAATACCACCACCAACAACATTAAACACCAAGAATCCTTGCAAACCTGTGCAGTTATCAGCCAATTTCCTTACTCGATCAAGGCAGAGATCTACAATCTCCTTCCCAACTGTGAAGAAAGTTGAATAAACCAAAAAATTAGGTACATTAACAAAGGAATGGCTCGAGAGTTGTCTGAAACAAGTAGTAGCTACCTGTATAATGGCCTCTGGCAAAATTATTTGCAGCACCTTCCTTTTCTGAAATGAGTTGCTCGGGATGGAAAGCTGGTGATAAGTGTCAGTTCTAACCTCATCAAAAACAGTGGATTCAAGATCGACAAATATAGCTAATGGAGAGGCTGCTTAATATAGAATGAAAATTAGGGTGTGATTGGGTTGTGTAATGTGTATCAATCGGCCTGGGCTTAAAAAATAGGGCGTGGTTTGTGTATAAACCGGACTGGGCCAATAAATTAAACGCCCAAAGCCTAAAACTAAATAATTTAAATGGCGGGTGGGTTCATAGGGTCCGATTGATTTCTGGTTCGGGTACTCGGTCTCTATTTTTCGGATTCGAAACCGGACCCGACATTGATCGGTTCCTAATTTTACTACCCGAAACCTACCCGACATTAGGATGAGTGTTAACCTGACTAGTTAGGTTAAATACCAATTATGCTAATTTAAGGAAGTTTTAACTATGTACAACCCCTAGAAGTTACGAAATATTAAGATTAGTTTGTCTATAGTTTATCTTAACATTATTAGCTGGCTATTATGACTATTTATTGACTGTTATGTGTGTTTAAGTTGAAGAAATACATTTCATGATAGTTTAGAAATCTGTTTAATCATTTGTATACTGTCTTGGTTGATTTAATACTCAAGTTTGGTCAAGTTTAAGAGCTACTTCTTGTGTATGAACTATTTGGTTAATATTAGCTGTTGTTAGAGTACTTGATTGATCATGACCATTTATATGTGATTAGTTTGTCCAAAATGGATGTTGTGTTTAGTATAGGATAAGTTCTATTCATATACAAGTCTTCTAGTTTATTTAAGACTCAGCTTATGGTTATAATGATTGTTAAGACAGCCTAATGTTGGACCTAATCACTTACATGTCATTAGGACAATCATGGAGTTAATGTAAAGGGTAATAGTGAGCTATTGTTGATATATTGTTTATTTGATATAAGTGTTGACCTTTGTGAATCTGGTTTAGCTTAAACGTGTTTTCTATCATCTAGAACTGGCTTAAAGTCTGGGAATGATCTGAAAAAGATAATGTTAGGCATGTTTTTGGTAGTTTGGGATAATGTTGATAACTGGAATTATTGAGATTAGTGTAGTGGATGCCAAAGAAGTCATTTAGAGGAAAGTTGTTTGATGCATGCCTATCATTTAGAGTTGATGTAGTGATTTGAATGTTAATTTGATGGCTTATTTAACAATGCATGGCCTGTCATAGTTAACTTGTATGTCATATCAACTTAAGTTTGTTTAAGTAAGAATGAACTGTTTAAGACTAATTTATGTTTGCATGATGTGCGTGTTGTTTTTTTGAAGGTCATATCTTGTTGAGATATATTGTAAATGCCTATGTTATGCCATTTGGTCTCTGTTTAGGTTTGATAATAACTTAATAAGTTAAGTGTTGTTTGTGCTTATTGGAATGAGTAAGGGATAGTCCCCCTTGTTATATGCTCATATCAAAACTGGCAGGACTAGGATATCTAGTTGAATACTTTAAAATGGAGCATTGCTTTCCTCCCCGATAGCGTTTAGGACTGTTAGATATATGACCCTCTCCGTTGCTTGATATAGAACCATATGCACATACATGTCAGTTTATTGTTCTTGCATTGTTGGATAAGTTCTGATGACTTGGAACTATATGGAATTAGGGGTGAGCGGGTCCGGGTACCCTACTATTTTTGAACTACCCGGACCCTACCCTATAAAAGACCGGTTCCTAAATTTACTACCCGGAACCTACCCGTAGCAATCATTACCCGGAACCTACCCGGACCCTGCGGTTCCGGGTAGGTTCCCGGGTACCCGTGCTCACATGATCAATGTAATAAATAAATTGTGGAGTGCAGAATGTGTGGGCCCAGTTATCCGTTCAAAGGCAGATTATGACATGATGATTTTTGCTGACAAAAAGTTTGCTTCTTTGTCTGAGTTGGTTGTATAGTGGAGTATTAATAGAGAAACAACTAGGAAGTGGAATAAAATTTAGAAAAGATGCACAAGCAACATGTGATATGTCTTACCGGACCCCTCTTTCTATTATCCTAACCTACACTCTCTATATTGCTGTATGTGTCTTTTATAATAACTTTGAAGAGTTTCTAAGTGATAGATGTGTTGTTTAGAAGGCAAGTTAGATACTTTGTTATTGAAAAATTGACAAGACAATGAAACAAATAGTTAGCCGTCCTGAGTGAATTTCTTGAATATGTACTAACCCACGTGCTCCACTTTCCCAGTGGATAGTTGGTTAAATTCCCCAAAGATAAAAAATAAATAAGTTAAATGGGGTGGGTTCATAGGGTCCGGTTAATCTTGCCTCTACATTTTGGAACCGGAACCGGACCCTATTTTATCGGTTCTTAATTTTACTACCCGGAACCTACCCGTTATTCTAATATATCTACCAGAAACCTACCCGTTAGTGTCGGTTCCGATCGGGTATCTGGGTGCCCTGTACCCGTGCTCACCCCTATATGGAATTGTACATTTGTCTATCATTTTTTTTTTTTGTGAAGGCGAACCCGCGTAGCTATTCTTTCAGTGCGCAGGGGTAAACCGGATCGACGCAGCACCGCAAACCACGTCAGCCATGTAAACCACACTTGGCAAGCCATGTGTGACAGACTCAACCAAGAAGGTTTATGCAGGGGATCGAACTCGTGACCTTGCGTGGTTTGTCTATCTAACCTATTTATCACTAGTTTATGCAAAAAGCACTGAGATATTTGAGAGCCTGTCATGTTGTATGTATGTATATCCTACCCTGATTGCCCATATTTGTGATATACCAAGTGTTTGTTTAGGATGCATATGTGATACACATAGGGATATACAAGATGTATATGAAAGTATATTCAGTATATCCAATGTATATGCTTGATATATCCTTTTCGTATATCATTTAAATTTCTCTCAAATGCATTTGTTGGGCCTGACCCATTTCTTATAACATCCTATATGTTCTTCTTCCTTCATTACTGCATATTGGGCTTGGCCCACTGTTTGCTCTCTTCTTCTTTTCCTTACATATGACTGATCATTAGGCCTAGCCATTGTCTGTTATCCTTTTATTATTTTACTGTTAACTTGAGCCCATTAATGTGTCTTTTTTTATTTTATTCTAATTATGGGTTGATTAGTTTAGTTGGTCTTTATTTAAATTAGATAATTTTAGGTACGTCTAACTTGCATCCTTGTTTCCCCCTTTGTGTGTCTTCTACTGCATTACCACAAGATGGGCCCATCACCTCTATTCAGCCGAGTCCACTGCATCATACACTTAGCCGATTGGGTTGAAGCCCAATCAAATCTATTCTGGGCGAGATAAAAAAAACAAAGGAAGAAAATATTTACACCAAGGTCTAGCTATGGGTAAAAATAGCCAATTTGTGGGCTTTGGTAGGCCCACCAACCTAAACTTTTCCTCTTTTCAATTTCATACTACATGTATCTATATGTATTGTTGTAAATAAACTACTTTTATATATTGGAACATTACTTATGGTTATAATCTAGGATAGACAAACTATGCGTAGATCATTTAGTTAGGTCGCCAAACGAATTTCAAAACTTTGCTTTAAATATGGAAATGGAAATGGAAATGAAGGGCTGTTTTGAGTTACTAAAAGAAAAAAGGGACTGTTTGGGCATTTAAAACTGTAAACAAAAAATGGAATTTCATCAAATTACAAAATTGATTTTAAAGTTTAAAAACTAAAACTTGGGCTTTGAAATTGAGAAACTGAAATGGACTTATTTCGGAGGACCCAAATGGGCCTAAGTGACTTGAGAAAAGCAAATGGGCTGTTGGAAAAATCAGAATTAAAATTGGGTTGAAAATTAAAAATTCTTTTAAGGTTTAGAATACGGGCTAAGCCCAAAAAAGTTAGTATCTTTTGAAATAAAATCTTATCTTGGACTTGATATTAAGTTTGAGGGTTTTGGAATGCATGATATGGTTTGACCTTAGGGATATGCATGCAAAATGAAACAACAAACGCTTTTCTATTACTTTTCTTTTAAAATCAAACTTGTTATTTTAAATAAAACTATAACACTTTTGAAACTTAGAAAGAATTTTGAAAGATGCAAGTGTGAAAAATAGTCAATGTAGTTGGACTAACTGTGGAGTTCTACTCAAATTAACATTTGAGTTTTCTTAGTCCGAAAATGAAATTGACTAAACCATCTCGTGTGTACTATATTTTGATAGAATTTTAACTCTTTGTTTTAAAAACAAAACCTTGAGTTTGAATAAATGAAAATGACAAGTTACTTTGCGGATTTTAAACACTAAAACAATTTAAATGATTTCGAAGCATGCTATAGAGCCTGTAGGTTAACCGTATTCTACTCATCCTTAATACTGGGGTGCTAACACCTTCTCTGAGGGACCACCAATATCCTTACTTTGACTCTGATTTAAATTTGATTTTTCAATGAATTTGAATAAACTCTTTCACACTGGGTTTTCTAATTTGCCTTTAAATTATGTGGCGACTCTAAAACAATTATCCAAACTTAGAGCACCATCCAAATTCTTAGTAGCTCTTTATGTGCTCTGGCGTATAAAAAAGCGAAATGTAACCAATAGAACATCTGACCCAATGATTTTGCCCCAGCGGAATCGATTCTGTTGGCGCAGATCCACTCATGCGCAAATAATTCTCGCTGAGGCGGTGTCACTTGACACCTCGCCTCAACGCCATAATGCACACGACTCCGTAGAGGCGCACCCGCCCCTATGAAAGTCCCATCTACTAAGGCAAAAACTCAACAATCTCCAATACCCCGCTTCTGCGAGGCGAACACACAGAAGCGAACAACAGTGTCGCCGAGGTGAACAACACCATCAACAACAATGAAATCAAGCCAAACTCCCATCAAACACTCAAAACACTCCCGAGATCTCCCGAACACAAATTAAACATGCTAATCTAAGGTAAACAACTCTACGAACTCAGTCGTACCCTCAGATTTTCCACTTAATCGAGATAATATATACTTTTCTAAAGAATAATCGGAATAACCCAGAATTCAATATTACAAATAAGGCCACAAAATACATCTTATTGTCTCAGGAAGTGAAATAATGACTTGATTAAGTCATAAATAACCATCCAGAGCTACTGAAGTAACAGAACCTGGAAATGAACCCATCTACTTGAAATTCAACCTTGATTCAAACTATCCAACTCAATGATTCTCAATTGGGGTTTTCACCAAAAACTCATATAAATAGACCTAAGGATTTGTGCAACCTATTCCCGCAAATCACAAAAGACACATAGAGACAATGAGAAAGGTAAAATAGGCAAATAAGTGTCATATGTTAAAATAAACGAACGAGTCATTACATCAAATACCAATTAAATAATTGTTTGTCCCCGAATAGATATAAAGAAAGTATGAAAGCTCACAAGTAGCCAAGGAATTCCCATCATAACCTCATAAAAGCCCCAATAGGCAAGAAATAAGTTGATAGCACAATCTATTCACTTAATTAATCAAAACTACTATAAGTTACCTCAACACCCCAAATTTCATAATCCTTCATAACCTAATTTTCTTTCACATATGATTCTCGAATGTAAGAACTATCTCTACTCAAATTCCCTAATTGATCATAGCCATACCTGTATCCACGTCCGATTGAATCCAAAATTGTCACAATAATCACCATCATCCTTTAGTTGTAACCACATCCAAAATCAAACCTGTACCGATAACGTAGTCTAATTATACTAGTCTTCGTTCCTAACTATCAGTGATGTCCTGCGCACCAAGATTTCTTAGAAATACATAAACAAACATCACAAGCCTAATTTTCCTCAAATTCCAGACCACAAAACTATGAGCATACCCACTGATTACCCCCGCCGTGTTAAATTCATGAAAATCAACTGATCACTCTAAAGACTTTCCATTACCATTTGTACCTCCTCAATACCAAGTACCCGTGCAAACCATTAGAACTGTTGCCGTTCGAAAAGTATCATCAATCTTACTTGCAATTTCAATGAGAATCGTTAACAATATCATACCTCTGTTCCGAATCGAAATCCATCGAACCCTTATCAAAGGTTTATTAGAATATCATAAGTCCTCCACGCAGAAGAAACACAAGCCTCCCGACCCAAATAAACAACACTAAACCAGAATAAAATGCTTAATATCTA
Organism: Przewalskia tangutica; assembly: GCA_029844215.1. NCBI lineage: Eukaryota > Viridiplantae > Streptophyta > Magnoliopsida > Solanales > Solanaceae > Przewalskia > Przewalskia tangutica. The sequence continues at coordinate 131,621,024 of CM056718.1, read as the reverse complement.
AATCACTGATATCCATCTGAACTGATTCCAAATTAACTAGTAGGCTTTCCATAATCATGATATGACCTCTTCTGTCTCTTTTATCATGAACAATCAATCACACATCATCATCCACACCTTTAAAAGTTGGATTCTATCCAAGTCATCAATTTAACACTGACGAACCACCCTTAATAATAATCTCCAAGTTTTCTCAATTTATACCCGATTCGCAAATCTGATAGAACCCTACGAACTCTAAATACCTCAAATATTCCTTTTACTCTCTCTTAATGCACCCAAAACTATGGACATCTTATCAAACCCCTATGTGACATATCTCATTGTTTACCAGCCTTACCAATTCTTCACATATCACCCTTACCTTCTATTGTTCAATTTCTTACGTTTTTATTACCTAAGATACTTATCCATGGTAATAACCAACAATGCTTCAACACGGTCTACCATCAGTCACCAATCACAAATCCTATGAAACATTTGTCATAACACTTATAGCATGTTTGGCCAAGCTTCTAAAATTAGCTTATTTTTAAAAGTACTTTTTCCAAAAGTGCTTTTTTTAAAAAGTACTTTTGGTGAAAAACAGTTTGTGTTTGATCAATTAATTTTAAAAGTACTTTTGATCATCAATTAATGTTTGGCCAAACTTTTAAAAAGTGCTTATAAGTGTATTTTTCTCAAAAATGCTTTTGGGAAAAAACTGTTTTTTTTGCTTCTGAAAAAATGCTTCTGCTACTCCATAGAAGCACTTATTTTCTTCTAAAATATTGGCCAAACACCTCACTTTTTTTAAAATAAACACTTATTAGAAAAATTAAGTACTTTTGGGGGAAAAAAAGCTTGGCCAAACATGCTATTAGTCAGTTACCATAGACCTACTCTTTCGAGCGTACCAAATAATTTCACCTGGCCGAGAAGATGCGAAAATAATTCCACCATAATCCACCTCTAACCCAAGAATTTACATTGTTTCAAATCCAATCCATTCCTATCTCGGAGAGACACCTTACTCATTCTAAATTAGATCAACCACACATTTATCAAACTTCTTATATTTTCACCTTTCGTTTCAATCCTATGCACCACTACAACTGATCATTACTCAATCATGTTCCAAAGTGTACTGAAATATCATAAGTCTCGCAAAATAACAGAATTGATCCTAGAAATAGTAGGACAATGTATACTATACAACATAGACTCTCCCCTATCCCACTCAAACATAAAAATGGAAGCTCCTCCCTACCCGGCACATCCCATGTACTATCATTTATGATATTCACTCAGTAGAAAAGGTACCGACCCACTCCGGTTACTCCGACCAACGATCATTTATTAGCCAAATGATAACCCAATCCATCACTTAAGTGGCCCATAATCCGAAGGTTGATCCTTAGTAACCGAACATACAATACTGCTAACTTCCTCATATAGTTCGTCGAAATACCCTTGCCATAACCGAAATAATCCTTCTTGTATATTAGTTCATATGTTCACTGACCCGAGCATCAATACCTGGAGTTTTTCACGCTAGAATTAGATCAAACTGTCGTCAATCGATTACCATAATTATCCCCATTGACTAACACCTTAGTCAAGAGTTTATATAATTCCTGCTTGCAAAATACCAAGTCTTACATTATTTTGTCGAACCATAACACAACCACTAACTGTGCATTATTCCCTGTCCTTTGGTCAACTCCAAGGTCATTTATACATGTAACTATCGAACTTCTCAAGTATTAACCTTTATATACCATGCACACAATGTTTTATCCAAGAACCATATACAACACCCAGTAATCCTTCAAATAGCACCCCACACTTTTCCAGCGTTAGAATCACTCATATTAGTCAATAACTGGCTCCTAATAGCCTACGACGTAGTACAACATCCCAACTAAATTTCCATCTCTTACATTCACCCTATACTAAGCAATTGTGAAATAACTCACAATCAACAATCCTTCTTGATTCCAACAATTCATCTTTATCACTAACCTCAAAAACCCCAAGTGACACTGCGAACACACTCTTAACACACAACTGACTATTCCATTATGCTTCACTCATCACAAGTAACATTGCCACCTAATGTTGAATAGAAAACCTTTCCCTGAAAGAACTCACACCATTAATTGTACACTACTATCACAAATCTTGTCAAATCAAAGCCAACTTAACCTTTCATAACCTATATGACATCCACCCTAGTATATCTTGTAACATAATCTAACATGCACGTCAGATACTAATTCTACCCTTCATACAGTGGAGATTAATTCATCCAACTCATTTTTCCTTGCGCCTATGAATTGTTATGCCCACCCTTTAAGGATACCATTGAATTGAAGAGTCACAAACATAACTCAAATCAACTGAACCCTCAAATTATAGCTGAAGACTAAACTTGGTCATACGTCCGTATCATGATAACACATCTCATACCTTACCATGAGATGTCATACCAAACAACTCACGCATGAATTTAAGAGCATGTTACCACCATCAGTGATAGAATAATAAGAAGAAGTTTCAGATACCAATTTGATTCAACTTAGCATGAAAAGAATGAATAATTTTAAGTTTTCTAAATGTCCCATAGCCTCTTGAAGGTAAGTACAGATGTCTCCGCACCGATCTGCAAGACTCTGCTTGACATTCTCTTATTTTTAAGATTGTTAACCTAAAGCTCTGATACCAACTTTGTCACGACCCTTTTCAAGACACCTACATTTCCTACTAGTAGGCGAACCACTCTCAATCTCAAAACCAAGATATATGAATAAATGTGGAAGTATAGTAAATAATATAAAGCCTCACCTATCATAATAAAAAAATGTAGAACATAAGCCCTAAGATCAATGCAAAAAACCCAAAATTTGGTATGTGATACATGGGCCTTAATAATTCGAATACAAGTCTGAAAGTCAAGGGAAACATAGTGCCAAAGCTGAATAACCGTAATGAGAATTTATAAAAGTGTCTCCGAAACAAAATAATGACATAAATAAGGTATGAGCATTTCCAGGGCATGTCGGAAGAAGCATCCTCACCCTGAAATACCAAAATTCACCTGCCCGGACTCACACTCGAGCTCGTGAACTAGTAATTGAATATATATCTGCATCAAATTGATGCAACAATTGTATCATGAGTACACAATGTACCCTCGTAGACATCATAGGCTGGCAATGATAAAAGATACGTAACATAGATAAATATCGAGTTAATATCAAGTAGTCCTATATTAGACAGTTCAACAACCCATAAAAGTCACGTTGTACACATATCAATTCACTGATTCATCAAGTCATATATGCATATAAGGTTCTAATCATAGTCAAGAACAATCAATCCATACACATATATACATATCTTACTATAAAAATACCCATCGACTAGTACTCTCTTATCCAAGTCATATTCATGTTACCCAACTTAACGCATTAATAAACAAGTCAACACTTACAACACAACAATCCTATTTGAATATTTCCAAGAGTGTTACACTTAAGCTAACCATGATGACAGTAACACCTTTATTATTCTTAGCCTTTAGATTTAGTTAAGTCTTTATACAGTTACAATCTAACATAGATAGATCATTGAACGTCTACCTTTTCAATGATGAGGGTAAGTATCTGATCTTTATTTTTGATATTTTCCAATGATTATTTCTGTTGGTTATCATTTCTATCCATATTTGAGTTGTAAAAATTGGGGTTTTGAGCCCTAAAGTTGATAAAGGGTAAACCTTTGATTTAGGATTCGATTTGTGAATGAAATTCAATGATTTTTTAGATTTAGGACCTATGGACTATAAGTAACCCAATTTTGTGATGAAATTACAATTTTGAACTTCAGGACTCGTTATTAGTAAAAAAATATAAGTATAGCAATATGGGTGTCACATATTCATTTTTATGTAAATTATGTATTTGATAGTTTTATATCGTTCCAAGGCACTCCAAAAAGGAAAGGAAAAATATTGAGGTTCGTGGTACATTTGCTTGGCATTCAAGGTATGTTAAGACTTATATAAACTTCATTTGTGGGATATTTTTGTTAAGTAAAAAGTAAATATAAAGTAATAATGGGATAAAGAAGTAATGAAGGGTCTCTTATTCACGATGTGATGGAAATTGGTACGAGTACAGGTGCCATGATTTGGGAGGTTGTATCATATTTGAGTCATTTATATTTGTGGTCAGAATGCCAAATATGGGGGAATTTGCTGTTTTGTGATGTGTAGACTTGATTGTTGTCGTGTTTGGAATCTTAAAGAACACTACACTCTTGATAAACATTTTGGTAAGCACATTGAAATTGCTCGCTATTAAGACTTGTTCGTTGATGAACTTATCTGAACATATTGACTGCTATGTCTAAACTGTTGATGAACTTACTTAAACTTTTTGGCTATTTAATTTAGATTTATGATAAACACACTTAAACTGGTTAGTTATTAAGTCTGAATTTGTGATGCTCTTACTTGAACTTGTTGGCTACTAAGTCTAGAATTATGTATGAACTTACTTGAACGTGTGGACCATAGAGTCTGGATTGCTAAGATATTCACTCCCTTATATGGTGTATCATACATTAGTATATAGTTGGATTGAGTTGCACGTCTGCAAAATATTGTATCATGGTTGGCTCGAGTTGCACGCCTGCAACAAATTGTATCATTGTTGGCTCAGATTATACTCCTATAATAGATTGTATCATGGTTGGCTCAGGTTGCACACTTGCAATAGATTATATTAGGGTTGGCTCGAGTTACACATATGTAATGAGTATATAGACCTCACGAGTTTCCCATGGGTTACGAACTTCCAAAGATTATCGAGGAGTTATGTGTATATACAGTTTGAGAGAGAATGTTAGTTCTTGAGCCACAACATTGTATTACATCATCATACTTTTACTTATTAATTTTATGTAGTGTTGCTCCCACTTAGATACTTTAGCTTAATTGCCCTACCCGATTGCCTGATTATTTGATTATATGGCAATTTGACTTACTTGATAATTAATTATTCTTTACTCTTTTAATTGATTAGTTCGGGTTAAGATAAACTGGTAAGGATAATAAGACTCTTCTTAAATACTTCATCACTACTTCATTCATTTTCGGTCTATGAGATATACTTAGTAAGCGTGCTTCTTATACTCATACTACACTTGTTGAAGACTTAGATCCGAGTTTGAGTAGCGCTTATGGGCCATCTGAGTCCGACTATGTCAATTTCGAAAATTTGGGGTGAGCTTCCTGGCTTATCTATAGAGCCAACCTCCTTCTATTTTATTTATTATTCCCATATTTCTTACATTTTAGATAATGTAAAAGTTAGGTTAAACTTGTATTATCACTCTTAGTAGTTCTTGTACATGTGACACCATATTTGGGTGGTATTTTATTATTTCCGCACCAGTGTAATCCCACAAGTGGGTCTGGAGAGATAGGTTGTACGCAAACTTTACATATAACTTAGAATGTAGAGAGGCCATTTCCGATAGACTCTCGACTAGGAATAAAGCAATAGATCAATAACAAAGCAGGTTAAATATGCAAAATAATAGTAACTACAGCAAAATAGTATGCTACACGAAGCTACAAAAGAAATACTAAGACAACAAGTATGGAAGTATAATCTTGGCACCATTCTTGTAACGACATATTCCGTCATTACATGTAATTTGACTATTTTACCCCCGCCGACTTGATTTTCAGATCTTTCAAACAACTATAGTAGGAGATGAAAAATTAGAACCTTAGAGTATGAAAGTATTGATCGAAGGTTGACTTTTGTGTGAACGAACTTTTTTTAGAATTTCGTCAATTTTGTGAGATCCATATGGTCGTTTATGACTTAGTGGGATAGTTGGTTTGGTACCCGAGGCCTCTGAGAGCACTTTTGGCTATTGATTGGGAAACCAGTTTAGCTCGTTGAGGGTTGACTAATAGAATTAGAAATCCAATGGAAATTCCAAGACCACGAGTGATTATGTAGCGTATTTTTAGATGGGTGTACATATCTAGTTTTTGTTGGGGAGGTCTCGGTGACTGTTAGATTTGGGGTTGAATTTGTATAAGTCTGAGATTTTCTGGTTGCTAGTGTTCTTGCTGGGGCGAACCTAAGTGTGCCCCAGTGGAAAGAAGTCGTTGCAGTAGACAACAATCTGCTGCAACAAGCTTTTTGGATTTTTGCTTGGTCACCAGGCGCGGGCTTTGGCCGTGGGCGCGAGTCTGCTACAACGGGCCTCTGGATGTTGCAGTGGACGATGTGATTTTCCAGGTTCATTTAAGTGTCATTAAATTTCTACCTTCCCTCATTTCGAAAATACTTATCCCAAACACCATTAGAGTGATTTCAATCATCTTCTAGTGATTTCTTTTTTAGGTAAGCTCCCTTAGCTACATTTTCCCTTCTTTATGTTGATTTAATGGTGGAAATAACCTAGAATCTAATTTAGGAAGTTGAGTTCATCCAAATTAGGGCTTATTTGATTGTTAAGATTGAAAGAGAGATTTAATTAGTGGATTTTATTAATCTAAACATAATGTATCACTATTTAGTACTTTTTAAACTTGAATATTTCATTATTGTTGATAAAAGTGAATGTGAGAAACTAGGGGTCATACCAAAAAATTAGGGGTTTTGCTTGTAAGATGAAAGTAACCTAATCTAGAGTTGTGTTAGCAATTGATTAGTATTATTGAACTCCTAGAATGTTGAATATCATATTCCACCTTTAAATTGACTGTTTTACCCCCATAAGACTGTTTTCCCCTTTCTTCCCTTTTCGGTTGAGATTCCAAAGACTTGTATATTGTTATGGGTGTTGTGAATTTCTTCTTCTAACTTAGAGTTTGATAATATTAGACTTCAAGTATGACCGTGATACTCATAAAGGCAAAGCTTATTTTTTTAATCGCGTGTGGCTTCTACATGATATCCAGGTAGGTTATGGTTGACCTTCTAGTTATATTTTAGTTAGCAAAGCATATGTATGGTTAGATTCTGTTAGAGAAAACATGTAAACCTTGAGGTATAAAGTTGGTATGGATTACTTTGGTTGGTTAATATTGATTGATTATGACTTGTTGTCTCTTTGTGATTACTGGACTTGTACATAATGTTATGTCTCATTTGTGATGTAGATGCATTTCACTTATCTTGGAATGTTCATGAAAAGAGGAAAGGGGTTGATATGATAACGCTATTATAATAAATGTCCTCGTGTGGCCCGATTGGAGATTTATCTATTACATTTGATATTGTCATTGCATTGCATTCATTCTCATTTCCATAATATATTGATATGACTTGTGATTGGAGTGAAGGTGGTGAATGGGAAGGAAACATATATGATTCATATGACATACCATTTGTATAGTCATCTTTATGTTGTGTAATACAGAGTGGCTAGCGGGGTATTTGGTCGAAGAGTCATTTTAGGCTGTGTGATATAGAATGACTGATACATGGACATTATGGGTCCCCCATGGGTCATGGCTGCTGGGAAGATGATATATTTTGACCAGAGTATGTATGTACAGATTGACTACGTGGCCATTGCATTACATTACATTGCATATTTATTCATCATTCAATCTTATATTTGGATCCTGACTTGATTTCCTATACATAGTTGATTATTCTTGGACTGTGATACTACTTGTACTTGCTTGTAAGCATGTCTACCTTTCAACGTCTTTCTTATGCATATGTTAGCTAACTTTTGTTGGCCTATGATATCTGTCGGTACATAGTATTTGTATTGATACAACCTTACTGCATTCTTTTCTGAATGTAGAGTACGTGACTAGTTCTACCTCTTCCACTCGCGACTGATCCAAGTCTACTGCTTAGTCTTTAGGGTGAGCATTTCTAATGGATTGCTTCTCGCAGAATCATTCCCATCTACTTCCATTATCTTGATTCCTAGACAGGTCTATTATTTTAATACTTATGTACTATTTTGATTTGTATTATTAGTACACTACAAGAAAAAGGACCTAAGGTGATAGTCAGAGTGTAACCGTTTTTCCAACTGTGACATAGTGTGACAATTTTCCCCTTGACTTCTTGGTCAACAAACACTTATGACATATGTGTGACATTTATTTAAACTGTCATAAAATTATGACAGTTATATGATGGGTATTTGCATCATCACATGTTGTGTGACGGTTTTATAGAGTTGACCCGACCCAACACCAAAAAACTGGCACATACCCGATTTATACTAAGTTAAATCCATCTTATTTCGCCAAAAACCCGATGTGACCCGGCCCAAACCTCATTTTTAATCTTCAAACTAATGACCTCCCTTTTATTTTTCTAAAATCACATGGGTTTCCCTTCAAACCCTAGAGCCACCATCCTCACCTCTTTCTCTTTTTGAAACTCTAGCCGGGAATGACAAAACGACAGGCTACTACCCTAACACGAACAGTCTATGTGTGGTTTTTCGGGCAAAGGTCTTAATGACCCATTTTGAAAAGCTCACCATGCGAGTAATTGGACGCGGAAAGTTATTCAGTTCCGACGAACGAAGACAAACCAGTCATTTTTAGGTTTAAGCGAAAAGCTTTCCAGTCTTGCATCGACGCTTTCTGCGAGTTGTAGGGGTTTTCACATGTTATTTTCAGTTTATTTCGAAGCTTAAAGTTTCAATTATACTAATTATTATGCTCTTACAGGACTCAAAATCAATGAAATACCAGTTAAACGACCAATGCTTGACTTTACGAAGCTTTCAATCGATGATTCTTCGAGTAGAGGTTTGTTAAATATTTGACGATTAACACTTGTAATTTTAGTATGATAGTTCGGACTTTGTTTAAATTTACATATGTAAAAGCTAATTTTATAGTTAAAAAGTATTAAAAAAAATGTTTGAAAGTAGTTGTAGTTCGAACATATTTGCTGAAATAAGTACTGATTGGTTACTTTGTGGATTCATGATGTTTATTGTTGTTTAAGAAGCAAAAAATGAAATTGTATGATTGTAACACACCAAGTTTGTTTTCTTTAACTGTTAGTGCTAATAATTGTTTTCAGTAGAGGAGTTGAAGAGTAGAAAGGTTTTTGTTCGACATGTGGAGATAGTAACTAGCTCAGAGGTCACCGATGTTATTGTTGAGAACCACAGTAACACAGTGCATGCGCAGGAGAAAGGATAGAAGGATGGCACACACAAGTAAAACCTTAGCATTTGTTAGTTGGGCTGTTAGGATATTTTGTTAAGTTAGTTTACAGATTACTTTCTTTCCTCTTCTCTACTAGGACCTTGTATAAATACATGCCTTTGGGAATTGATTCCATAGATGAAATAATGAAGAAAAACTTCCACAAAATGTTTCTCTCTTCTAGTTCATACTAATCTCTGCACTTGCATGTTCCTGACCGAATAGATCAGTGAACGATTATAGCATGCAACATCATATACACGATTCTAAAATGGTATCAAAGCTTTCAGATATAATTTTTGCTCGAATCAATTCCTAGTAGTGAATGGATTCTCTCTATTTTCAAATCGGTTTTAATTGTGAATCGATTCTCTACAATTCGCATCAATTTCTAGTTGCGCACTGATTCTCTGCTTTTGAATCAATTCCTAGTTGTGAATTGATCCTCTATTTGTTCTCGAATCGATTTCGGGTAGATCGATTTCTAGTTGAAGATTTTTTTTGGTTCGAAGTAATTTCTGGTGTGAATTACATCTTTCCATGTGAACTAATTACAGTTCTCTTATTGCATGTGTGATATTTGAGTGTTAATTTCAAATATCAGTTGCTTTTCAAATATATGTTGTTGCCTGCATTTTTTTAAAATCTCTGTTGCAATCACGATTATAACTAATGAAAACCGCACCTTCAAATACATCACATACAGTGACAGTTGATGAGAGTTCGAGTTTGAACATTGTAGATCATAATCATCCATTGTTTTTGAGTGCCTCAGATGCAACTGGTACTGTCCAGGTAGAGATACAACTGACAGGGATGAAAAATTATACGTTGTGGAGTCGGGCGATGAGGTTAACACTATTAACCAAAAATAAGATTGGTTTCATAGATGGAATCGTTAAGAGAGATACTTTTGGTGCATCTCAAGTCTGACACTGGGATCGTTGCAATGAAATGGTCATTTCATGAATAATGAAGAATGTAAATAAGAATTTGCTGAGTGGAGTCTTATATAGGTCCACTGCACATGCAGTGTGGAATTATTTAAAAGAAAGGTTTGATAAAATAAATCTATCGAGGGTGTATCAACTGAAGAAAGAGTTGGCTATGCTGCAACAGGGAGTATCTCCTGTATCCAGCTATTATTTGAAGATGAAAGACCTATGGGATGAGATATATTCCATTATTCCTCTTCCAACATGTGATTGTGATAGCCCTAGGGCATACATTGATCATTTAGCAAATCAAAGGCTATTAGAATTCTTAATGGGGCTGAATGATAGCTACAATCAAGCAAGGAGTCATATTTTACTCATGTCTCCTACACCTAGTGTAAATCATGCTTATTCCATGGTTGCTCAAGATGAGAGTCAAAAATTCATTTCAGGAAAATACACAGGTTTGGGAGACCAAGGTGAGATGACTTCCTTGTTCAGCAAGTCATCACAGACAAAGCAGCAGAAGTCATATTCTTCAAATATGTTCTGTGACCATTGTCAAATAAAAGGACACACTAGAAATTCATGTTATAAACTGATGTTTTGTGATTTCTGTAAAAAACAAGGACCTATAATGGAGAAGTGCTATAAGATCATAGGTTATCTCTCAGATGCTAAAGGAAAGAAGAAGGCAAATATGGTGGTCACATGAGCACATTATGGTGAGACAGATGGAGATCACACTAGGCATTCTAGAGCACATTCACACCATCATCAGAGGCAGCTAACTCAGGAGCAGCAGAGGCACGTTACTTACTTACTACAGAATTGCAGTCCAGACAAATATGCGAAGGTGATCACAATACTGAGTCAACAGGCAGATGCAAGTGGGTACTGTGCAAATCAGGCAATTCCAGCTGAGGATCCTTTGGGAAACACACATGCCCCCAGAGTGCACATGACAGGTAATCCTGTGATTCCTAAGACACTTGATAGTTGGATAGTGAATTCAGGAGCCACTAACCACATGGTAGGAACTAAACACATGATGGAACACATTGATCCTATAGAAACAACAGGCAAAGTACATTTACCTACTGGTGATTCAGCAATAATTACACAAACAGAGAGTTATAGGTTAACAGGAGGGGATCTGATTAGCCATATGTTGTGTGTCCTAAGTTTTAAATTTAATTTACTCCCAGTGTCAAAGTTGGCAAAGAAACTGAATTGCAGTGTTAGATTTTTCTCTGATTTTTTTGTCCTACAGGATCTCTTCATTGGGAAGGTGAAAGAGATTGGTAGGGAGGTGGATGGCCTGTACCTGCTGGGGTCACACATGGGAGGTTCTAGCATAGAATGACCACAAACTCACATGTCAAGAGCATTTACAACTTCTGAGCTGCAAGCAGAACTTTGGCACAAAAGAATGAGGCATGTACCAATGTCTGTACTTAGGAAAATTGATAGCATAGGAGATAAGTCTAGATTTACAATAAAGCATTGTGATGTTTGTCCACTTGCTAGACAAACAAGGAAACCTTTTCCTGTTAGCAATATCAGGTCAGATGTTGCTTTCCATTTATTGCATATTGATGTATGGGGGCCTTATGATCGGTGTATTTTATATACACTTTTCGAGTCAGTTTTAGTTAATCCCTTGTCCCTTTTTGTACAAATAAGTGTCGTATTAGGATAGTTTTTCTTTCTTTTGAGTCAAAGTGGTTAAAATGGCCAAATGGCGGAAAATGAGCTAAAAAAGGGCAAAAGAGGAGGTTCCAGAGCTTAAAAGACGAGAAAGTGGCGAACGAGGCGTAAGCTCGGACAGCGCGCCTCCTGCGATCGAAGCGAGGCGCGGCGCTAATCATCGAAGAGGCTGCAGAGGTTCCAGCGCGCGCTACAGCAGCGAGAGATCGGCGCGGCGCCAAATCACCAATCGCGAAGTTCGGCAGCGCCTGGAAGCATGGCGCGGCAGCGGGAAAATCGAGTTTTAGACGAAATTGCAGGCGGGCTGAAGGAAAAGTTTGAGGCGGTTTTCAGCCTATAAAAGGAGAACCCTAGGCAGTTTTTAAGAGTTCCCTTTCTTGCACAACACAAAGATTCTTGCTTTGAAGATTGGAGACCATAGTTTAGTAATTTTCTTTCCTTTTCTCTTCCTTTATTTCAGTTTTGTATGATGAACCTTGAATTAGTTCTTGTCATGTCAATGACTAGGAACTAATTCTTTTATAGGGCTTTCCATGTTAATTCACTAGAAAATTATGTTATAAATTGATGCATGTTATGGTTATTCTTCTTCTTGTTGAGATTTATCCAATAATTGCTTTGAATGCTTGGTAATTAATTGATCACTAATTATCATTATTTATATGATTTCTAATCAAACTTCGAAAGGAGGAGGTTGTGAATATGCTGTAAGTTGGGTAGACATATTTTGGATTGGGGATGAAAATACCTCAATTATTTATGTAGCGTTAATGAGAGGCTTAACAACCCTAATTTTACGCATGGTGCGTGACGGTTAACTAGGTTTTTGTTCTTAATCCTCCTATAGAGTTATCCTTATCACCGAAAGGTAGAAAGGAGCAATACTGGGGTTGAGTGTTTATATATCCTTAACGGGAATATAAAACGATTTCGTAAACCTGCTAGCTCCGAGAGAAGAAAGCCATAATTCATTGCATTAATAAATAACATAAGCGGATAGTTGAGGAGACATGAAAGCCATATTCCCATCACAACTGAAGTAAACACATTAGTTAAATTAGTCTTTATAATTATTAGTTATAAAACAACAAAATCAAATATCGATTGCCAAATAGATACCAAAAGATAGATAGTTGGTACTTGAACCCTAATCCTTGTGGATGATATTCGGTCTTACCAAGACTATATTACTTGTCACGATAACGTGCACTTGCGTTAAAGTGTGTGCATCTTTTCGCGCATCAAGTTTTTGGTGTTCTTAGGATTAGGCATAGTTCAATATCAAATTTGTCTATTTTTAATTTCTAATTTGGTTTTAATTTTTATTTTATTTTTACGTTTTATTTTGGAAAGAAATCGGTACCTTGATTTGTTATGCATTTTGATCTATTTCAGGAAATCAGTTTATGCGAAGGAGAAGAGGGGCAAACACTCTTGTTCCCTTCAATTCAGAGATTGAGAAAACCTGTAAACAGAACAGAAAGAATCAACGGATTGCAACCTTAATAGAGATGGACGGTGTTCAAAACAACAACATGATGAGAGAAGGGTTAGGTGAAAATCAACCCAATCGAGGAATGCCTCGGCAAGTGCCTATAGATGTCGAGGAAAGAGTTCAAGTCCAGGCAGAAAGAAGCTTGGGAGACTATGTGCTGCCGAGAGTGAATGGAGCACAGACATGTATTAGGCTCCCTGCCATAGGAACAAACAACTTTGAGATAAAACCGGCGATTCTGAGCATGGTACAACACACAGTGCAATTTGGAGGACTGCCATAGGAGGATCCACATATGCACATAGCTAATTTCTTGGAGCTATATGCAACTTTCAGATATAACGGCGTTACTGATGATGCCGTCAGATTGAGGCACTTTCCCTTCTCACTCAGGGATAGAGCAAAAGTATGGTTGAATTCCCTGCCAGCCGATTCGATTTTTACATGGCAAGAGCTGGCCCAGAAATTTCTAGCCAAATTCTTTCCCCCATTCAAAGCAGCAAAATTGAGAGGGGAGTTGAATAACTTCTACCAAGTAGATGGATAGTCCTTATATGAAGCTTGGGAAAGGTTCAAAGATTTACAGAGAAAGTGCCCACACCATTGTATTGAGTTATGGAACTTGGTCCACATCTTCTATAACGGTGGCGATCTGACGAGAACCATTATAGATGCGGCGGTGGGGCATTCATGAGGAAAACAGACCCACGGCGCTCGCGAGTTATTAGAAGATATGACCACCAACAACCATGTCACGAAGAGATCAACGAGTGGGAGGAGAAACGGTGGGGTCCACGAAATAGATGCCATTCTGCCTTGAATGCCCAGTGGCCCTTTTGGCGAAAGCGATTGCAACAACATCTGATGTCGATGAATGCAGTGCATATGCCTAAAAGCTGTGAGATATGTGGTGGCCCACATACATTCGATAGGTGTCCTTCAGCTGATCCTAATAATATACCAATGGAGCAGGCAGAGTGTCAGGCCGTGGGTAATTATCAGAGGCCACAGAACAACCTCTACTCAAACACATATAATCCAGGGTGGAGGAATCACCCAAATTTCTCATGGAGAGGAGACCAGGGGCAGCAGAATCAATATAGGGGCGATGCAGAACCAGCGAGAACGAGTCGTGACCGCTACTCGAGGCCCGCTAGTCAGCGATTCAATGCGGTTGGCAAGAAAAGCGACGAGTGAGTGCGGCTTTGTTGCACTTCGCAACGCCGAACTCGATTCGTAGCGAAGCTAGATCCTCGTTCAGGAATTTGGAAACACAAGTGGGTCAGCTAGCAAAACAGGCAAACAACAGGCCACAGGGTACACTGCCATGCAACACAGAGGTGAATCCAAGGGAGCAATGCCGGGCAGTACAATTGAGAAGTGGCAAACAGTTGGAACAACAGTCTCCTCAGCCAGTAGTTGAGCAAAGGGCAGAGATAGAAAAAGAGAAGGTGGTTGAATCTCGCCCAGTAGTAGAGAAAACTCCAGAGAAGGAGTATACAGAGAAGATCCCATTCCCCCAGAGATTACAGCGGAAGGCGGTTGACAAACAATTCTCAAATTTTTTGGAGACATTCAGAAAGCTGCATATCAATATACCCTTTATAGAAGCTTTGGAGCAGATGCCCTCCTATTTTAAGTTCATGAAGGAGATCTTGGGAAAGAAGAAGAAACTGGCAGAGTACGAAATAGTAGCACTGACGGAGGAGTGTAGTGCTATCTTGCAGAAGAAGTTGCCACCAAAACTAAAAGACCCAGGGAGCTTTACACTACCTTGCACAGTGGGCAGGGTGACATGCAACAGGGCTCTGTGTGATTTAGGGGCAAGTATAAATCTGATGCCCTTATCGGTATTTAAACGATTGGAGTTGGGTGAGGCTAAACCAACCACAGTGAGCCTGCAGCTGGCCGATAGGACAGTGGTTCATCCAAGGGGGAAGATTGAGGACGTGATTGTCAAAGTAGGAAAATTCTTCTTTCCTGCGGACTTCCTCATTCTTGACATGGAAGAAGATGCAGAAATCCCTATCATATTGGGGAGACCATTCCTAGCGACAGGGAGAGCTTTGATCGATGTAGAAAGAGGAGAGCTGACATTAAGGGTGGAGAAGGAAGAAATGGTGTTTAAAGTATTTAAACACATCATTGAGCCACCAACCATGAGCAGGTGCTTTGCAATCAGCACCATCAAACCCCCCTGTGAGCCAGTACAAGTCAAACAAAGGGAGATGAGCCCACGAAAGCAGGCATGGTTTGCCAAACCTCCACAGAAGCAGGTATGTGTTCCTGAACTTCCCCTTAACGATAATGCTAAGAGGAGAAGAAGAAAAAGAAAATGAAAAATGTGGAGAAAATGGATTAGTTGTGGGGTTGACCCACCCCACGTTTATTAAACTAAGGAATTTGCGTCAGACTAAAAGACGTTAAAGACATCGCTACTTGGGAGGCAACCCAAGGTATTTTGATTTATTTTATTTTAATATAATAGTTTTTATTAAGAACGGTCTCACGGAGGTAGTGTTTGTCTTTGTGATTGGAGTGCAGGCGATAAATTGAAGGCGGCGAGAACAACGAGGATTTCGAGAAAAAGCGGGTAAGCGCGGCTGAAGCGGTCGCGGCGCGAAAAGAAGCGAAAAGCGAAGTTTAAGCGCGCGCAAAAATCGGAGAAATTGCCAAGTCTGGCGCGCTTCAGAATGTGCGCGACGTGAAATTCCCGAAGAGTGCGAGAACATTGGTATTGCGGCTAAAGCGAACGCGGCAGGCGAAAATCCAGAAATTAAAAGACACCCAGAAATCAGATTTTTCTCAATTTCAAAACCAAAACCTAACCCCTCTTCTCCACAAAACACACGAAAATCCAAAATTTACCCACAAATCCTCCACAAATCAAACCCAACCACAACCAAAACTCTTAAATTCCTAAAACCCTTAGCTATCTCAAACAACAAAACTCCATCCCATTGCCTCATATCACCATTAGAAGCAAGAACACCTTGAAGAACACCATAAAAAGGTAATCTTCATCTTTTATTGAAAGCTTTCAGTAGTTAAAGAAAGTAGTAGTTTGGAGAAGTGTTGCATTGTGAAGTAGTTGGGGTGCTGAAAAATTGGTTGTGAAGTTTAGAGAAGGAGTAGACAAGAAGGGTGTGGATATTGGGTAGTAGAGTGAAGTTTGGGGGTATTAGTGTTTTAGCTGCTAATTGTTGATTGTGTTGGGGAACATTTGTGCTAATAAGTTGTAAGCTGCAGAAAGTGTTTTAACCATGTCCGCCAGAAAGAGAAGAGCCTCCACATCCACCTCAGCGCCGCAATACGATAATACTAGGTTTGTGAGCTACCAAGCCTTCCAAAGATACAAAAAGCTTAGTACTAGGCCCTTAATCCCTGAAAGGGGAATGGACTACCAGAGGGAGTCGTTTGGGGAAGAGGATGTTTATGAGCCCATTCGGGCAACGATTGAGATAATGGGGTGGAGGAGATTTGTAAATCCGGAGAAGATATCACTAATGAACACATCGATGGTGCGTGAATTTTATGCTAACTTTCCGGAGAGGGTGGACAACGAATGCTTTGTAAGGGGAAGATATATGCCTGTGACGGCAGACGCGATAAATATGTCTCTAAAAACAGTTGATGTTGAAGGAGGAATTGGTGATTGAAGTCACTTTAGAACATGGTCTAGGAGCACCAACAATATCAACTGGAACACTGTCGCAGACACAGTGAGCTACCCTGGGGCTGCTTTTGATAATGCAAGAAATGGGTCAAGAGCACTGAGCAGGTGCCAATTCAACAAAGCAACCAAGGGTTGACTATATTTCGTCAACGCCCGCATGATTCCATCCACACACTTCACCAGAGTGCCAGAAGATAGGATTAAGCTGATATATGGAATTATGAGGGGGATGACGATTGATGTGGGGAAAGAGATAGTGCAGAGCATTGAAGAAATCAGCAGGTTGGTGACAACAGGTGGATTGGGACATGGCTCACTTATCACGAGTTTGTGCCACATGAATGGGGTCCCAGTCCTACCCACTGATACTTATGAGAGAAACCAACTGCCTGTGACATATGGGATAGTGCACTCCTTTCCAGACCCAAGCCCCCCAACAGCAAGAAGAAGAGCACAACCACCACCAGCAGCAGCAGCAGAGGCCGCAATGAACGAAGATGAGCCTGAAATAGAGGCTCAATATGCGGCAGGGCCTAGCCACCAGCCAACCACAGATTCAGAACCCTCAGTGCCCATGATGGAGCAATTGCTTCAGAATCAGATGAGGATGATGCAGAGTTTGGACACAGTGATACAAGGACAGCAAGAAACGCGGCAGCAAATTAATGAGATGAGTTCCTTGTTCAACCAGTGGTCCATGCACTATTCCATGCCACCGCCACCACCACCATTTTAGCCATGTCTGTAAGTGTCTTATTTCTTTTATTGTCTTTGAGTCTACACACATTGGGGACAATGTGTGATTTAAGTTTGGAGGGGTGTTTTATTTGTGTCTTATTACTGATTGATTTAAGTCTTTTTGTGGTTTTTATGTATTTTTGAGGTCACAAATTTTTTTCTTTTGAGTCATAGTTGCCTGTCAAAGATCATGTATGCTGTAGTTACTAGAAACACCTAGTGAAGTAAGGTGGAATAATGTAATGGAATTAGAGAAACTATCTAAACACTTAGGTTTGATATGCCAAAAACTCACAAAGTCTGTCTATTTGGAGTTTCTTGCTTGAATTGTGCATGCTAATTGATGAAAACTTATGTGTTATGATTGCTTGCTATTTGAGGCGAAATAGTTAGGATATGCATGTTAAGAGAGATGACTCAGACGTTTCTTTGATAGCCAATTCTTACCACTCTTTTCTATCCCGGACTTTAAAAGTATCTCTAGTCAGCCCCATTGAGCCTAAAAATTGAAACTTCTTCTTTGACACCCTATATTCCCACAAATTGTACCATAAGTAAAAATGTGAAATAGTGGAATAAATTGTGTTAAAAAAGAGACAAAAAGAGTGAACAACTGTGATGCACCCCAATAAAAAAAAAGGAATAAGAAATAGGCAAAAGCCTAAGTTTGGGGGTGCTTGTCATTATTATACACTTCACTCTCCCAAAATAAAAGGGGGGAAAGATAGAATTGAAATGAAGAAAAGAATCAAAAGAAAAGGGAAAATGGAAAAGCTAAAGAGCTTATGGTACACAAAAATGAGCCTAGATGCCTATTTTACCTACCTATACCTAAGCCTACATTACAACCCTTAAAAGTCCTGAAGATCTCTTTTATGCATATCCGGGATTAGTGGAGAATAGCAAGTAAACATGCCATAGGATTTTTCTAGTTTACAAGCATGATTCAGTATGTTGACTTCCATTAAGCATGATAAAAATGAGTTTGCGAAATATCTAGCTTAATGTGTTTAGTGTGCTAAAATTTCATGCTATATGTTCCTGCATATTATTCTGCTAACCTTCATGTTTTTCTAGATAACACCAATGCAACAAAAGTGATCAATGTCAGTGAGTCCTTTATTTTCGTTTCTTTGAGTCTTTTATTTCTTTCTTTCTATCTTTGCTCGAGGGCGAGCAAAGGTTAAGTTTGGGGGTATTTGATCGGTGTATTTTATGTTGACACCCAATTTTGTCCCATCTTTACTGAACATTTCATTTAGATCGTCCTTTTATCTCCAATTAATTTTACTATGCTTCTCAGTCTTGAAAATCGTCAAAAAATAAGTAGTTTTAATATTCTTCACTAATTATCACATAATTTTACAATATCGAGTATTACATTTTTTTTATATATATTAAAATATAAGCAAAACAATTTTAATATCTAAGTAAATCGATATTGATGATCGATTTTCTCTTAATATGTTCTTCAATTACTAAATTAATCATTTTTATGAATATTATATTCAAAATTAAATACATGTATTAAATCTTTTGTATCGTATTTTATGCGTGTGCATTTTAAAATTAATTATGTTGACGGAGAGGCATATTTTAATTAATTAGAGGAATTGGATTAGTTATCCATTAATACCATAATCTTCTAATTTAATCCTCAAAATTTTATACTCACAATTTTCTACCCAATTCTCATCCCTAAATATATAAATCCTAAAACCTTTTTATTTTCCCATTTATTCAAAAGATCAGCGCGACCCAATCCCATTACCCCTTTATTTTCGTCCAAAACCCTTCCCCAAGCCCAAACAAATTAAACTATCCAGTCCAACAGAACTCCAAACCCGCAGCCCATAACCCCAGCCCACCTCCTCTTCACTAAATAACACCCTAGCCAAACATTCCCTTTCAAACAAGCACCCTACCCTCCAGATCGTCGACGGATCGTCGGCACTACCCAATCACGACATCGTTGCACCTCCTTTTACGCATGGGACAAGTGCGTCGCGGCGCCTTGCTACCCATCACCTCCCATCGCCCATTCCTTTTCCCCTTTTCGTCAGAATCATAGAGCCCCGAACAGCTCGCCCAAGTCGAATCGACCTGCAAAACACAACATGCAGGACGAACCTTCGATGACTCAATGGGTAAAGGCGTGAATCCACCCCCAACAACTCTTTCCCTTTCATATCACTGTGGAAAAGGCTAAATCTCAGACCCTTTTTTCCAGATCTTCCCTCTGTTCAATATCACAAAGTGAACCGTCACTTTCTTTTCCCTTTTTGAATTCAAATTTCAATTTTATAGCTGTTGAATTCTGGGCTATAAATACAGCCCTCGAGTTTGTGTTTAAGGGCCCCGGGGGGGGGGGATTCTTTTTTTTGAAGGAAGAGATCGACAATCTGTCTTGAAAGACCAAGAACAAAACCCATAAGAAAATCTTCTTTTACTCTCAGTCCTGACTCGACAAAAATCGCAAATATTCAAGCTTAGTTCGTTTTCAGTCGCACACGTACAAAACATTCTCCGAGCGGATTCGACGACTCGACGCATCGCCTCGGTTCGCTACACAGAGAAGGTAAACTCGCTTCCTTTTAAGTTTTGCTATTAAATTTGCATAATGTGGTCTGTGTGATTTAATTATATGTTGGGTTAACTGTTTTATCTTAATTTAGTTATTATTTAGGTTTATTAGTTTTAAACAGGTCTAAATGAATGTTAAATGTTGCTGGGATCTATTAAGTTAATTGTTATGCATATAGGTATGAGAATTGCCTAACATAGACAGAGGATGAACTCAAATGCTTTCTTGTATCTTAATCTAGTATAATGAATCTATGGATATTATGTGCATGACTGGTTATAAAAATAGGCTTGTAGGAATTATGGTTTTATGTGTTAGTTGATTTCTAAGTATTCAAATATATTTATAGCTGACCCATGCTCCCTCTGGACCTATTAGCACTTGCTGTTTTAGATTTATATAGATTGTCATGTCTATGTGAACAATGCAGTTTGAGTAGTGGTCAGTAGCTCAGTTGTTTAACTCTGTTATGTGTGTATATACATTGCCTTCATGTGTGACTCTTGTATGTCTATTTTGGTGTCATATGATCCTGCCATATGCTTCATAATCTATGAATCTAAGTCATGGTGCTATGATTTGGGTATACTGGTTTAAGATAAAAGATTTTAATATCCATCTGTGTTCAACATGTCATATTTGAAATAATGTCGTCTTCTTTTATGTGTCTATTTGAAACTGTCAAAGTTTATCTCTTGTTGAGGTTATGTATATTTTCAGTCCAGTATCACATATAACCCTGTCTGCCTGCATTAGTTTAGCTTTGAATGAACTCTAGGCTTTTAAAATCTTAAATTGACGAAGGACTAGACTATAGTGTCATGTTAATAAACTGGTTTGCATATACTTGTACATCTATGTTGAAACTTCTAATCTACAGTCCAAATCACCTAGTTTGACATTTGTTTAGGTAGAATTTAAAATCTAACTTTTTTGTGGTCTATCTTAAAAGTCATGATCTGCACATCCATGTCCTGGATGTATTTGTATAATCTATCTAGACTTGGATATGGCAGATAATCATCTATGTTATATGAGTTGTTTATTTGTTTTCTGTGATGTTAAGATTAATATGAGTCAAAATTATTATTTTTGGGAACCTGTTAGTATAGCCGCAAACCTGCATGTTGGAATCTGGTTTGATCTGAATGCTGATATGATGTAGGCCCGGTTATTTGAAAAAAATAGGATCTTTAGGATAGCTTGGATATTGCCTCTATCATGTCTAAGTGTAAAAGTTAGTATATACATCCTATATGTTGTTTTTACACCAATATACTTAACATATCGAGCACATAACTGTAGCCTAAAGTCTGATCTAAATATTTGTACTGATTTCTGAGCTTGTTTGCCTTACATTTACGGTTTAAACAGGCTAAATATTTAACTTGGTTTAAGCCACTGATTAGGGGTATATAGTAAGGCTATACTTGGTACATCTCAGAATATATCATATATATTACGATTTTTCGTGTATATCGACCATTCCTTCCTCTTCAATCTATATTAGTGTCGAATGTGGGTTCATACGCGACTAAATAAACATGTTTGTTAATTGGGTTTGTCAAGTATATTGGGCTGATTTGTATCCTCCTTAAAAATCTGAAAATCTGTGTCTTTGGGCATGTTTTATATCTTCCTTACTCTATGTGCAATTGAGGCCATTGTTGTGGGCTTGCTTGCCATATGAGCGATAAAAAAAAAGCGATTTATGTATGTTTAAATTTTATATCAATATTCATTTATTATTCGATAAGATTTGGGATATCTTCTAATCCTTTCCTTTCTTTGATTTACATGATGCATCGGGAGCAACGAAGAGTCTCGTTACGAGACTCATCATAACTTTGTCAAGTGAAGACCCGCGTCCAACACGTTGCATCTTCCTGTTTCGGAATTCCTAAACAAAATAGGGCGGGATGACATCGTCACTCGCTTTAGTCGCTTTAATTCTTTAAATTCCGTCATCTTTATTTGTCGTTTTGTTGTCTTATTATGTAACCCTGTATAATTATTGAAATGCTTAGAATAGTTAGGCTTAGATTAACAATTAAAAAAGAGGATAGTTATAAAATCGGAAACCCAACGCTAGATTATTTTAGGCTCGTTATACATGTCTAAGCTTTCAAAACAATTTGGTCACCTTTTATTTGTATGATTAATCATAGGAAAAAATAAGGTTTTACTTTTACCTAATTTGCTAAAAAATAAACTTTAACAAAAAATCATCTCTTGGTATTATAAATAAAATTGTTTTCTCTTTACTTTCAATTGTCAAAACATAAGTATTTTACAAATAAAATAAATATTTTTACCTATATATGTATTTTATAAACAAGTCTTACAACTCTTTTATGTTGTAAAAAATACATTCTTTTTTTATTAAATACTCGCAACGTCTTTTATTTAACATTTTATAAAAGCACGCATTTGTTAGCACAATAATTATTAAACCTAAGTTTGAACGGATAACCGCAAGTTAGCGGATCTTAGAGGGTGCCTAACCCCTTCCCTCTAGATTAATAAAGAACTCTTACCCAGAATCTCACATAGCTTTCGCAGACCTTTAAAATGGAGATCATTTGTAGTATTTTATGCTACATTTTTTTAGTGTCCTAATTCACTATAATAATTAGGTGGCGACTCCTTTAAAATAGCATTTTAGGAATCCAACCATGCGCAGCAGTAATCCCGTTTTCGACTCCGGTTGAAAATGGGGTGTTACAGCATGGCGACTCCGCTGGGGAAGACTAGGTTCTTAACCATAACAGACTTAGATTAATTTTTGTGCTTTATTTACTTAAATTGCTTCTTTTGTGTTTTAGACTTATTTGCTTTTATTTTTTACTTTGTCTAAACTGTTCTTCTTTACATATGAATATTTGCATGCTGTCTTAAATTGCTATATGTTAATGTTTTTCCTAAATTGACATTCCGCTCATATTTCCTCCATTACGGAAAATTAACACTATCACACACTCACGCGCTGGTGTGCTTCGCGCACCCGCAAATTTCTTCAAAGGTCCAAATTTTAAGAGAGTTGGCGCCTGCGCGGAGTTAGATCGGTTCGTCTGATCAGCCGCGTAGCCTTCTCACTCGAGTTGTCCGCTCGGGAACCTTGCGTCTAGTAAAGCCAAATCTTAGAAACTCAGGATAGAGCTATACCACCCTTTATTTTAAGGCATGCATGCATTTACCTTAGGTGGGTCGGTCCTTGGTATCGACGCCACAGTTAGGAAGACACCAAACTTGTCAACGGGTTTCTCAACCCAACGACCAACCAGCATATTGTGTGTAGCGTGGTAATGATAGACAAATCCAAACCTAATCATGACGTGCCGAAATTGGGAAAAGTGCACCGTCATTTGGTCGCCATTTTCAACGAAAGCATTACAGTTGGACGACTTGGTCAAATCTATCACAACCTCGCATATGTGACGTTTAGGCCTACCTCTGGCATAAAGAGGTCCCAAACATATTAGAGCACACGCTTGATTTGCAATTTGCTTATTATTATATATTGCCTGCAATTCTTTGCATATTATACTAACTTGGTTTGTTTCATTCATTAGAAGGTTATTTTTTGCCTAGCTTATCCCCAAAAGGTTGATTCGCGTTGACTGGTAGAAGCACAATCATCCAACAAATGACTAATTCAGAGGCACCAGAACGAAACAACTTAGGACTCGTCCCCGTTCCTGTAGAGGATGCAGAGGCGTTAGAAAGGAGAAACACCAATGATCAAAACCTCGCCAAACTATTGCAGCAAATGGAAATCATGCAAGCCGAAATAGAAAGGCTCCGAAATATCACAAACATGTCTATTAGTTTGAATGCACCATTCCCAGAGCAAAGGACAAATGCAATCATGTCACAAACCCTTGAGCCTCCACTTCCCCAAAACTCCCCGCAAAGGCATGACATACGGCTCATACCAAAATGTCACTCACGGTCAATTTGCAAACCGACCTCCAAAATGATCCGTTTATTACATACACGTCTTATCCTCCACCTACCTATATCTCCCACTCGGTCCAAATTGCGGGCCACGTCTGAGCGGAGGACACACATCACGGTCCTAACAAACAATATGGGGATTAACACATCCGACCAAAGCCAACCATTTATTATGCATGCATCCTCTCGAGACAGATCAATACAAGAAATGGAGCGGCAGACTCGAGCCAGAACTGATGAACATATGGCAAAAGAAATCCGTAGTTTGAAAGAGGCATTTAGAAGCATTCAGATGAACAAGGGGGAGACAGGTTTAGAATATGAAAACTTATGTATGCACTCGATGTTGAATTACCTATGGGATACAAGGTGCCCAAATTTGACATGTTCGATGGAAAGGGAAATCCTCGAGCTCATCTAAGGTCATATTGTGATAAATTGATTGGAGTTGGGAAAAATCAAGCAATCATCATGAAATTATTCATCGAGTCTAACGTGGTATTTGGACTGGTACACATGCCAAGACCTCGAAAATGGGGCGGTTGGAATGCCATGGCACAAGATTTCATGGATAGATTGATTCAACACCGACCGTCTTTGGATAGATTTTATCTTATGAAACTTGAAAAGAAATCCACGAAACTTTCGGGAATACGCCGAGGTGGCGGTCGGAGCGACAAAGTCCAACCTCCGATGTGAGAGCGAAATGACCACTTGTTTGTGCGATCATTAAAAGACGCGACGTATTATGAAAAGATGATCGGTGTAATTGGCGAAGTTTTGCGAAGTCGTGAGAATGGCGACTTTGTGGAAGAAGGCATTAAGACAGGCGGGATTACAAACTTGTGACCTACAAACAACTAGCGAGCAATGCGATCGATTCCATGGAGGTACCTCACAGAGGAAAAGGGATCATCACCTCTGTCATGGTCATTCGGGAACATAGGCGAGAACAACTTAGGTGTATCAAAGCCGCGCGTTCTTACTATAACCAAAACACTCAAAATCCACGGTCATACTATCGACTGCGCTACCCATATCCTGTTTACCATACCCAACAAGCATATCCAAAATACTCGCCTGATCACGAACGTACACCAAAGCGGACCCAAACCCGCGTAAATCGAAAGAAAGCCAGCGAACCTATACACCTTTAGCCGAACCTATAGCCCAAGTGTATAAAAGGGAAAGCGCGAGAATACTCCACCAATTCGAAATACCCGGGCCTATATCCAGGGCACGATGAAACCAAACATTGTGCATACCACTCGGTGTCGAGGGCACGACATCGCAAATTGTTATACACTCGAGGACAAAATAGAGGAGTTAATCGAAGAGAGTCATTCAAATTTGAAAGATGCCTCTCGTGGTAAACAATAATCTTATTCGGCTATGAAGATGCCCGTATGAGCATGATAGCTAAAGATGGAGAAAACAACTGGAAGGGACTATTACGCCCGGCCGAAAAGGGAAGAAAATTGAATCATCGACCACCGTCGAGAGAAGAGAGGTGCTCGCTTGGGAGATTGTTTAACCATTGAATAGGTCATTCGTTTAGTTGTGTCTTGCAGAGATGATCCTCAAGACTCGACCTTTGAAGACTCGAGCAAGAAGACAAGTGGACTCGTGCCGCGCCGCCCGCCGAGTCAGGAAATAGTTAGTTTAATATATTTTGCCCTTTATATGTATTGGAACTACGTTTGACACGATTCCTTGGCGGATCGTGGCGGCCGTCTCGGCCGATCCCACCTTTAGAAATTTTAATTTCACCCGATTTCGCTTGTAATGAACTACGTCATGACTGATTCCTCGTGGGGATACGTGGCGGCCTAAATCGGCCGGTCACACCATTAGGAAACTTTCCCTTTATTTTGAATCATAAAGCGAGAATACACACCCACTTTTAGGCCAAACGCCATTCGCACATTCAAACCGGGACAAGGTAGGGAACGTGCGGGGTTATGAGTCGAGCAAGGCGGGCGTCCGAGCATCAAGAGTCAAAACTACAAAGTCAATGCGAATCAACCACCCCTCAAACTCACAAATTTTCTTTGGCGCGATTTCTTCATATTAGCGAAGCGTGAGCGACATACATCAACAATCAAATCCCATGACAAAGTCTAGCGCATCAGCTCGGACCTAGAGTCAAATTGCAGGTCATGCAGTGCACAAACGCACAACGAAGACATCATGACAATCCATATGGTTCACAAAAATGCATTACAACAACATCTCAGCATTCACATCATCTGACATATCAGAGACGACATCCCACCCATAGAATTACACCTCTCATATATATTTATCATTTCGTTTAAACAGGTATACACTAATTTTTCTCAAGCTTAGCTTGCAGGAGCATTTATTCTACAGGAACAGCTATCAATGACATCCTTTATTACGTCTATTCAACGACGTTCATCTTATCACGTCCACACAACGGCGTCCTCCTATTTTCGGCTATCAATGACATCATTTGTTACGTCTATTCAACGACGTTCATTTTATTACGTCCACACAACGACGTCCTCCTATTACGTCTATCCAACGACGTTATTTCTTATTACGTCCACACAACGGCGTCCTCCTATTTTCGGCTATCAATGACATCATTTGTTACGTCTATTCAAC
This sequence comes from Przewalskia tangutica, assembly GCA_029844215.1. Classification (NCBI taxonomy): domain Eukaryota; kingdom Viridiplantae; phylum Streptophyta; class Magnoliopsida; order Solanales; family Solanaceae; genus Przewalskia; species Przewalskia tangutica. The sequence continues at coordinate 131,594,093 of CM056718.1, read as the reverse complement.
GACGTTCATCTTATTACGTCCACACAACGACGTCCTCCTATTACGTCTATCCAACGACGTTATTTCTTATTACGTCCACACAACGACGTCCTCCTATTTTCGGCTATCAATGACATCATTTGTTACGTCTATTCAACGACGTTCATCTTATTACGTCCACACAACGACGTCCTCCTATTACGTCTATCCAACGACGTTATTTCTTATTACGTCCACACAACGACGTCCTCCTATTACGGCTATCAATGACATCCTTTATTACGTCTATTCAACGATGTTCATCTTATTGCGTCCATACTGGCGACATTTCTCTTATTACGTCTATTCAACGGCGACCATCTTGTGCGTCCACATAATGGCGTCCTCTTATTCCGCCTATCAACGGCGTCTTCTTATGGTGCACAACGGCGTTAGCTCAATTACATCTATCAACGGCGTCCATCTTATTACGCTATCTGGCGGCGCCTTATCTATATTTCGTCTAAACAACGGCGACCCGTATATCGCGTCCACTCGGCGGCGATCTTATTCGTCATGCAACAACGACATATCTATCGCGGGCGTACGCATCATCTTATCGCGCTAAGCAGGTGTCATCTTCGTCACAATCGACCATAAGGCGCTAAGTCCAAAACGGCCAAGTCCGAAAGCGACGCCACGTCAGAAAGCGACGCTAAGTCAGAAAGCGACACCACGTCCGAAAGCGACGTCAAGTCGAAAACGACGCCCGCGTCCGAAAGCGGCTAAGTCGAAAGCGACACACGCGTCAGAAAGCGGCGTCGAGTCCGAAAGCGACCCGAGTCGAAAGCGACTCGCGTCGAAAGCGACGCCACGTCAAAACGACGCCAAAGTCAGAAAATGACGCCACGTCAAAACGGCGTAAAGTCCGAAAGCGACGTCGAGTCGAAAGCGACTCGAGTCGAAAGCGACTCGCGTCCGAAAACGACGCCCCGTCCGAAAACGACGCCACGTCCGAAAACGACGCTAAGTCCGAAAACGACGCCACGTCCGAAAACGACGCCAAGTCCGAAAACGACGCCACACCACGTCCGAAAACGACGTCGAGTCCGAAAATGACTCCGAGTCCGAAAACGACTCCACGTCCGAAAACGACGTCAAGTCCGAAAACGACGCCACGTCCGAAACGACGTCAAGTCCTAAAATGACGCCACGTCCAAAGCGGCGTCATCAAGATATCACATCTACGCAAGGACACTTTCTCTACTCTAAAAAAAATGCATTCTTGTTCATGTTTTACTATTCTGTCTTAGCATTTATGCACTAACTCTTTCTTGAGCTTTAGTCTACAGGGGCAGTTGGAATAAGGACAACATATCCGCATTCACTGTCGCAACGCGTCGGTGCAAAGGCGAAATCACAGCATTTGCAGCAGGCATCGCATTTTTCGCAAGATAACATTTTCTACTCGCACAGTTACATTGCTTATAAATTCATGCGTTATCATTTGCCTTAACAGTTATGCACTAACCGTTTGTTTAAGTCTTAGCATACGAGAGCGAGCACAACGCGTGGAACTACCTCTTCTGCGAACGAAGCAATTTGTACCTCGAATGTCGATCCGCTCTCCTCCAGCATCCTGCAACGCCAATGACCCCAGTGTCATCATAATTCGACACTGGGACAAATTTTAAATCTGCTCCCGTTTTGGTTTTAATTTTCTAGCGTCCACGAATCGGTGTCATCATAATTCGACCTTTGGGACAAATTTTAAATCGGCATCCGCCTGCGTTAATTTTTGACATCACGTGACGGTGTCATCATAATTCGACCTTTGGGACAAAATTCGAATCGGCGTCCTGCTTTAATTTTTCAGCATCACAGCAACCCATTGTCATCATAATTCGACACTGGGATAAATTTTGAATCTACGTCTGTCCGCCTTAAATTTTTCAGCATCACCATGGTAGCTCAGCGTCGTCATAACCCGACACTGGGACAAAATTTTGAATTCTTGCGTCAGCCTCGTCTTAATCGCCCAACATTTTTAATTCTAAGGATCGAGACTAAATTGGCTTTAAGTCAACGTCTTTGTCCGAAGATTCTTACATCATCTCCATACAAAGAGGACAAGTTGACACGATTTTGTCCCATCTTTACTGAACATTTCATTTAGATCGTCCTTTTATCTCCAATTAATTTTACTATGCTTCTCAGTCTTGAAAATCGTCAAAAAATAAGTAGTTTTAATATTCTTCACTAATTATCACATAATTTTACAATATCGAGTATTACATTTTTTTTTATATATATTAAAATATAAGCAAAACAATTTTAATATCTCGTCGTCAGTATTGATGATCGATTTTCTCTTAATATGTTCTTCAATTACTAAATTAATCATTTTTATGAATATTATATTCAAAATTAAATACATGTATTAAATCTTTTGTATCGTATTTTATGCGTGTGCATTTTAAAATTAATTATGTTGACGGAGAGGCATATTTTAATTAATTAGAGGAATTGGATTAGTTATCCATTAATACCATAATATTCTAATTTAATCCTCAAAATTTTATACTCCTAATTTTCTACCCAATTCTCATCCCCTAAATATATAAATCCTAAAACCTTTTTTATTTTCCCATTTCAGCCCAAAAGATCGAGCAGCCCAATCCCATTACCCCTTTATTTTCGTCCAAAACCCTTCCCCAAGCCCAAACAAATTAAACTATCCAGTCCAACAGAACTCCAAACCCGCAGCCCATAACCCCAGCCCACCTCCTCTTCACTAAATAACACCCTAGCCAAACATTCCCTTTCAAACAAGCACCCTACCCTCCAGATAGTCGACCAGATCGTCGACCTGTACCCAATCCCTGACATCGTTGCACCTCCCTTTTACCCGCCGGACAAGTGCCGTCACTGACGCCTTGCTACCCATCACCTCCCATCGCCCATTCCTTTTCCCCTTTTCGTCAGAATCATAGAGCCCCGAACAGCTCGCCCAAGTCGAATCGACCTGCAAAACACAACATGCAGGGCAGAACCGATGACTCAATGGGTAAAGGCGTGAATCCACCCCCAACAACTCTTTCCCTTTCATATCACTGTGGAAAAGGCTAAATCTCAGACCCTTTTTTCCAGATCTTCCCTCTGTTCAATATCACAAAGTGAACCGTCACTTTCTTTTCCCTTTTTGAATTCAAATTTCAATTTTATAGCTGTTGAATTCTGGGCTATAAATACAGCCCTCGAGTTTGTGTTTAAGGGCCCCGGGGGGGGGATTCCTTTTTTTTTTGAAGAAAGAGATCGACAATCTGTCTTGAAAGACCAAGAACAAAACCCATAAGAAAATCTTCTTTTACTCTCAGTCCTGACTCGACAAAAATCGCAAATATTCAAGCTTAGTTCGTTTTCAGTCGCACACGTACAAAACATTCTCCGAGCGGATTCGACGACTCGACGCATCGCCTCGGTTCGCTACACAGAGAAGGTAAACTCGCTTCCTTTTAAGTTTTGCTATTAAATTTGCATAATGTGGTCTGTGTGATTTAATTATATGTTGGGTTAACTGTTTTATCTTAATTTAGTTATTATTTAGGTTTATTAGTTTTAAACAGGTCTAAATGAATGTTAAATGTTGCTGGGATCTATTAAGTTAATTGTTATGCATATAGGTATGAGAATTGCCTAACATAGACAGAGGATGAACTCAAATGCTTTCTTGTATCTTAATCTAGTATAATGAATCTATGGATATTATGTGCATGACTGGTTATAAAAATAGGCTTGTTAGGAATTATGGTTTTATGTGTTAGTTGATTTCTAAGTATTCAAATATATTTATAGCTGACCCATGCTCCCTCTGGACCTATTAGCACTTGCTGTTTTAGATTTATATAGATTGTCATGTCTATGTGAACAATGCAGTTTGAGTAGTGGTCAGTAGCTCAGTTGTTTAACTCTGTTATGTGTGTATATACATTGCCTTCATGTGTGACTCTTGTATGTCTATTTTGGTGTCATATGATCCTGCCATATGCTTCATAATCTATGAATCTAAGTCATGGTGCTATGATTTGGGTATACTGGTTTAAGATAAAAGATTTTAATATCCATCTGTGTTCAACATGTCATATTTGAAATAATGTCGTCTTCTTTTATGTGTCTATTTGAAACTGTCAAAGTTTATCTCTTGTTGAGGTTATGTATATTTTCAGTCCAGTATCACATATAACCCTGTCTGCCTGCATTAGTTTAGCTTTGAATGAACTCTAGGCTTTTAAAATCTTAAATTGACGAAGGACTAGACTATAGTGTCATGTTAATAAACTGGTTTGCATATACTTGTACATCTATGTTGAAACTTCTAATCTACAGTCCAAATCACCTAGTTTGACATTTGTTTAGGTAGAATTTAAAATCTAACTTTTTTTGTGGTCTATCTTAAAAGTCATGATCTGTACATCCATGTCCTGGATGTATTTGTATAATCTATCTAGACTTGTATATGGCAGATAATCATCTCTGTTATATGAGTTGTTTATTTGTTTTCTGTGATGTTAAGATTAATATGAGTCAAAATTATTATTTTTGGGAACCTGTTGGTATAGCCACAAACTTGCATGTTGGAATCTGGTTTGATCTGAATGCTGATATGATGTAGGCCCGGTTATTTGAAAAAAAAATAGGATCTTTAGGATAGCTTGGATATTGCCTCTATCATGTCTAAGTGTAAAAGTTAGTATATACATCCTATATGTTGTTTTTACACCAATATACTTAACATATCGAGCACATAACTGTAGCCTAAAGTATGATCTAAATATTTGTACTGATTTCTGAGCTTGTTTGCCTTCTGTTTCTGGTTTAAACAGAGCTAAATATTTAACTTGGTTTAAGCCACTGATTAAGGGTATATAGTGAGGCTATACTTGGTACATCTCCGAATATATCATATATATTCTGATTTTTTCGTGTATATCAGCCATTCCTTCCTCTTCAATCTATATTAGTGTCGAATGTGGGTTCATACGCGACTAAATAAACATGTTTGTTAATTGGGTTTGTCAAGTATATTGGGCTGATTTGTATCCTCCTTAAAAATCTGAAAATCTGTGTCTTTGGGCCTGTTTATATCTTCCTTACTCTATGTGCAATTGAGGCCATTGTTGTGGGCTTGCTTGCCATATGAACAGTAAAAAAAAAAAAAACTGATTTATGTATGTTTAAATTTTATATCAATATTCATTTATTATTCGATAAGATTTGGGATATCTTCTAATCCTTTCCTTTCTTTGATTTACATGATGCATCGGGAGCAACGAAGAGTCTCGTTACGAGACTCATCATAACTTTGTCAAGTGAAGACCCGCGTCCAACACGTTGCATCTTCCTGTTTCGGAATTCCTAAACAAAATAGGGCGGGATGACATCGTCACTCGCTTTAGTCGCTTTAATTCTTTAAATTCCGTCATCTTTATTTGTCGTTTTGTTGTCTTATTATGTAACCCTGTATAATTATTGAAATGCTTAGAATAGTTAGGCTTAGATTAACAATTAAAAAAGAGGATAGTTATAAAATCGGAAACCCAACACTAGATTATTTTAGGCTCGTTATACATGTCTAAGCTTTCAAAACAATTTGGTCACCTTTTATTTGTATGATTAATCATAGGAAAAAATAAGGTTTTACTTTTACCTAATTTGCTAAAAAATAAACTTTAACAAAAAATCATCTCTTGGTATTATAAATAAAATTGTTTTCTCTTTACTTTCAATTGTCAAAACATAAGTATTTTACAAATAAAATAAATATTTTTACCTATATATGTATTTTATAAACAAGTCTTACAACTCTTTTATGTTGTAAAAAATACATTCTTTTTTTATTAAATACTCGCAACGTCTTTTATTTAACATTTTATAAAAGCACGCATTTGTTAGCACAATAATTATTAAACCTAAGTTTGAACGGATAACCGCAAGTTAGCGGATCTTAGAGGGTGCCTAACCCCTTCCCTCTAGATTAATAAAGAACTCTTACCCAGAATCTCACATAGCTTTCGCAGACCTTTAAAATGGAGATCATTTGTAGTATTTTATGCTACATTTTTTTTAGTGTCCTAATTCACTATAATAATTAGGTGGCGACTCCTTTAAAATGCATTTTAGGAATCCAACCATGCGTAGCAGTAATCCCGTTTCCGACTCCGGTTGAAAATGGGGTGTCACATTTTATATACACTTTTCGAGTCAGTTTTAGTTAATCCTTTCCCCTTTTTGTACAAATAAGTGTCGTATTAGGATAGTTTTTCTTTCTTTTGAGTCAAAGTGGTTAAAATGGCCAAATGGCGGAAAAGGAGTTAAAAAGGGGCAAAAGAGGAGGTTCCAGAGCTTAAAAGACGAGAAAGTGGCGAACGATGCGGCTTAGGACGGCGCGCGCCTCCTGCGATCGAAGTAGGGCCGCGGCGCCTAATCATCAGAGAGGCTGCAGAGGTTCCAGCGCGGCGCGCTGAGCAGCGAGAGATCGGGGCGCGGCGCCAAATCACCCGGCATCTGCGAGTTCGGCGCGCGCCAGCGAAGTGCGATGCGGCAGCGGGAAAATCAGGTTTGTAGAAGAAATTGCAGGCGATCTGAAGGAAAAGTTTGAGGCGGTTTTCAGCCTATAAAAGGAGAACCCTAGGCAGTTTTTAAGAGTTCTCTTTCTTGCACAACACAATGATTCTTGCTTTAAAGATTGGAGACCATAGTTTAGTAATTTTCTTTCCTTTTCTCTTCCTTTATTTCAGTTTTGTATGATGAACCTTGAATTAGTTCCTGTCATGTCAATGGCTAGGAACTAATTCTTTTATAGGGCTTTCCATGTTAATTCACTAGAAAATTATGTTATAAATTGATGCATGTTATGGTTATTCTTCTTCTTGTTGAGATTTATCGAATAATTGCTTTGAATGCTTGGTAATTAATTGATCACTAATTATCATTATTTATATGATTTCTAATCAAACTTCGAAAGGAGGAGGTTGTGAATATGCTGTAAGTTGGGTAGACATATTTTGGATTGGGGAGGAAAATACCTCAATTATTTATGTAGCGTTAATGAGAGGCTTAACAACCCTAATTTTACGCATGGTTGATCGGTGTATTTTTTATACACCTTTTGAGTCTGTTTTAGTTAGTCTTTTGTCCCATTTTGCACATATAAATGTCGTATTAGGATAGTTTTTCTTTCTTTTGAGTCAAAGTGGTTAAAGTGGCCAAATGGCGGAAAAGGAGCAAAAAGAGGGCGAAAGAGGAGATGCGAGCCGAAAGCAGAAAGTGGCGAACAAGGCTAAAACCAGACCCGGCGCGCGGCCTCCTGCGATCGAAGCGAGGGCGCGGCGCTATCATTGAAGAAGTGCGAAGATCGAGCCGCGGCGCTAAATCGAACGCGGCGCCACTATTCAGAGGCGAAGGCTTCAGCGCCGCGGCCCGAGCAGCGGTCACGAGGCGCGGCGCTAAACATCCGAGAGCTACAGAGATTCTGCGCGCGGCTACCATCTGGCGAATATCGGGCGCGGCGCCAAAACACCGAAGGATTGCAGAACTTCCGGCCGCGGCTTCCATTGCGAACGCGGCGCGACGCGGAAAAATTAGGTCTTTTGGATTTTTGGGCGAACTGCGAGGAAAAGAAGGAGACGTTTTAAACCTATAAAAGGAGAACCTAGGCGGTTTCAAGGGTTCCTTTCTTGCCAAACACAAGGTTTTCTTGCCTAGGAGATTGGAGACCTAAACATTAGTAATTTCTTTTCTTTTCTCTTCTTTAATTCAGTTTTGCATGATGAACTTTGAATTAGTTCTTGTCATATTCATGGCTAGGAACTAATTCTCTTATAGGCTTTCTATGTTGAATTCTTGAACCTTATGTTATAAAGTAATGCATGCTTATGGTTATTATTCTTATTGAGAGATCTATCCAATAATTGAGTTGAATACTTGGTAGCTAATTGACAACTAGTTATCACTATATGATTTCTAATCAGTTACGAAAAGGAGGATTGTGAATATCTTTGTAAGTTGGGTAGACGGTCTTGAATTGGGGATGAAAATACCTCAATTAGATTTGTAGCGTTGATGAGAGGCTTAACAACCCTAATTTTGCGCATTGTGCGTGACGGTCAACTAGGTTTTTGTGCTTAATCCTCCTATAGAGTTACCCTTATCGTGAAAGTTAGGTAAGGAACAATACTGGGGTTGAGTGTTTATATAACCCTAACGGGAGTATAAAACGATTTCGTAAACCTGCTTTCTCCAAAAGAAGAACACCATAAGTAATGCATTAGTAAGTAACATAAGCGGATAGTAAGGATACATAGAAGCCCTATTCTCATCACATCTGAATTAAATCTTTATAATTCATTAGCTTTTATAATTCTTAGTCATAAACAACCAATCACTCATTAATTCACCAAATAGATACTAGAAAATAGACAATTGGTACTTGAACCCTAATCCCAGAGGACGATATTCGGTCTTATCTAAGACTATACTACTTGATACGATAACGTGCACTTGCGTTTAAAAGTGTGTGCATATATCGCGCATCAAGTTTTTGGCGCCGTTGCCGGGGATTAGGCAATAGTTCAATATCAAATTATCTATTTTTAATTTCTAATTTGGATTTAATTTTTCATTTTTTTTATTTATTTTTAGTTTCTACAAAAATCAGGGTGCCGTGATTCTTTGTTTGTTTTTGATCTTTCTCAGGATATCAGTTTATGCGAAGGAGAAGAGGAGCTGACACTCTCGTTCCCTTCAATCCGGAAATTGAGAAAGCACGCAAGCGAGCGAAAGAATCGAATTGCAACGTTGATAGAAATGGGCGGTGCTCCCAATAACGAGGATGAGAGAAGGGTTAGGTGAAAATCAACTTAACCTGGAGATCCTCGGCAAGTGCCAATAGATATGGAGGGCGGGGTTGAATCCGGCCCGAGAAAGAAGTGCGGGAGATTATGTGCTACGAGTGAATGGAGCACAGACTTGCATTAGGCTCCTACTGATAGGAGCCAACAATTTCGAGATAAAACCAGCGATTACGAGCATGGTGCGGCACACGATGCGATTCGGAGGATCGCCATGGAGGATCCACATATACGCATAGCAAATTTCTTGGAGCTATGTGCCACTTTCGATATAACGGCGTTGCGATGATGCCGTCAGTTGAGGCTCTTTCCCTTCTCACTCGTGGATAGAGCAAAAGTATGGTTGAATTCCTGCCGGTGATTCGATATTTACATGGCACGGCAGTACGAAATTCCTAGCCAAGTTCTTTCCACCTGTAAGCGGCAAAATTAAGAGGAGTTGAACAACTTCTATGGTGATGGAGAGTCCTTATATGAAGCATGGGAGAGATTCAAGGATCTACAGAGGAAGTGTCCACACCATTGCATTGAGTTGTGGAACTTGGTTCATATTTTCTACAACGGTGAAGCGATCTGACAAGAACCATCATAGATGCAGCCGCGGTGGGGCATTCATGAGAAAAGCGACCAGCGCCACGAGTTATTAGAAGATATGGCCACTAACAACCATGTCACGAAGAAGAGGCAACGGTGGGAGAGAAGAAGCGTGGGGTCCATGAAGTAGATGCTATTCCGCTTTGAACGCAAGTGGCTCTTCTAGCGAAACAATTGCAGCAACATACGTGTCGGTGAATCTTTGTGCAGCTGAAAAACTATGAGATATGTGGCGGCCACACACATTTGATAGGTGTCCTGGCGGATCCCAACAACATCCCAATGGAGCGGCAGAGTGTCAGCGATGAGGTAACTACGGAGAGGCAAAGCAACCCCTACTCGAACACTTATAATCCGGGGTGGAGGAATCACCCAAACTTCTCGTGGAGAGAGATCGGGGCGGCAAAATCGATGCAGGGGCAACAAAACCAATATCGAAGCGGCGAGAATCGGTATAGGGGCGATGCGAACCAGCGATGCAGAATCAGCGACCGCTTCACTCAAGCCCCGGCCTCAGCGGCTCGTCGCACGGTCGTAAGAAAAACGAGATGAGCTTAAAGCGGCCATAGCGGCGCGCAACGCCCGACGCGATTTATAACAGAATCTAGATCCTCGTTGAAACTTGGAAACACAGGTAGGGCGGTAGCAAAGCGAGCAAACATCGGGCCACGGGGACATTGCGAAGCAATATTGAGGTAAATCAGGAAGCAATGTAAGGCGATGCGGTTGAGAAGTGGAAAACAATTGGAGCAACGGCCGCCTCGGCCCGATAGTTGAGAGAGCGAGTTAGAAAAGATAAGGTGGTGAACCTAGCCCGATGATAGAAAACTCGGAGAAGGAGTATCTGAGAAAGATTCCTTTCCCAGAGATTACAAAGGAAGGCGGTCGATAAACAATTTTCCAAATTCTTGGAGGTATTCGGGGAAGTTGCACATCAACATACCGTTTATAGAGGCTTTGGAGCAGATGCCATCTTACTTCAGTTCATGAAAGAAATCTTGGGAAAAAGAGAGCGGCGAATATGAGATAGTAGCACTAACGAGAAGAGTGTAGTGCTATCTTACAAAAGAAATTGCCACCAAAGCTAAAGGACCTGGAAGCTTTACACTACCATGTGATGGGCGGGGTGACTTACAGAGCCTTGTGTGATCTAGGGCGAGTATAAATTTGATGCCCTATCGGTTTTCAAAAGATTGGAGTTAGGAGAAGCGAACCACGCTGTGAGTCCGCAACTAGCAGCGGGGCGGTGGTTCATCAAGGAGGGATGATCGAGGATGTGATTTTGATTGTAGTAATATTTTTCTTTCCTGCAGACTTCCTCATTCTGGATATGGAAGTAGATGCAGAAATCCAGATCATATTGGGGAGGCCATTCCTAGCTAAGGGTAGAGCCTTGATTGACGTTGAAAGAGGAGAGCTAACGCTAAGAGTGGAGAACGAAGAGATGGTGTTTAAAGTCTTTAAACACGTCATTGAGCCAAGAAGCGTAAGTGGGTGTTTTGCAATCAACACCACCAAACCCCACGCGAGCCATTGCAATGCAACCAAAGAATGATGAGCCCAAGAAAACAAGCATGGTTTCTTGAGATGACACTAAATGAGGTAATTGTTAGGAACTCCTACTACCGATAATGCTAAAAGAAAAGGAGTAAAAGGAAACGCCAAATGTGGCGGAAATGGATTAGTTGGGGACTTAATCCACCCTGGGCTAGTAAGTCTAAGGAACTTGCGTCCGCTAAAAGACGTTAAAGACGGCTTGTTGGGAAGCAACCAACGTTTTTAATTATGTTATTTTAATTTACATCGTTATTTTATTTTAGTTTGTCTAAGAAACGATCTCACGGTATTGGATCTTGTTGTTTTGTGATTGTGGTACAAGAAATTAAACCGGGACGAAATAAATCAAGAAAAGCAAGGATTTCGAGAAGCGGGTAGCGCGGCTCAGGAAGCGAGGCGCGGCGCCAAAAGATCTGAACAGGCTCGGAAGTTTAGGCGCGGCTCGAGGCGGCGCGGCGGTGGAATTCGAAAAGTTGGCGATTTAGCGCGCGCCGGGAAGCGAGCCGGCGCGAAAGTCCCGAAGCGCGGATGTTAGGCGCCATGGCTAAAGCGAACATGCGGCGGGAATCGAGAAATTTAAAACGCCCAAAATCAGATTTTCCCAATTCCAACTTCCAAACCTAACCTTCCTCTCCAAAACCCACGAAGTTCGAAATTTGCCCGAAACCTCCGGAAATCCAACTGACCACAACCTAAACTCTTAAATTCCCAAAACCCTCAACTATCTCAAACAACAAAGCTCCATTCCATAGCCTCAACCCACCAATTGAAACAAGAACAAGCAGAGTCTTCTCATCAAAGGTAATCCCTATCTTTTTCTTGAATCCTTTCACTGAAGTCATAGGAGGTAGTAGTTGGGAAGAGTATTGTAGTTGGAGTAGTTTGCAATCTTGAAAAGTTGGTTGTGAAGTTGGAGAAAAGAGTAGAAAAAGAAGTGGTGGGCATTGTTGAAGTTTGGGGTGTTGTCATTCTTAGTTGTTGAGTGTATAGGAGACATTGTGCCACAAAAATTAGAAAGCAGATTTTGTTTATAAATGGCCACGAGAAGAAGAGGATCCACATCCACTGACCCACAATACGATGAAAATAGGTTCGTGAGTTACCGTGCTACCAAAGATACAAAAGACTTGATACTAGGCAGTAATTCCGAAGGGAATGGATTACCAAAGGGGATCTATGGGGATGAAAGGCGTTTATGAGCCCATCCAGGCGATGATTGAGCTAAGGGGTGGAAGAGATTTGTCAATCGGAGAAGATAACACGGTGAATACAACAATGGTGCGGGAATTTTATGCAAACTTTCGGAGAAGGCAGAAAGGGGTGCTTTGTAAGGGAAATTATATGCACTGTGCGAAGCAATAAATACAACGCTAAAAGCAGTTGATGTTGAAGAAAGTAGCGATTGGAACCATTTTAGAACATGGTCTAGGAAGCGAACAACATTATCGGAATAATATTGCGAACGATGAGCTACCACAGGTGCTTTTGAGATCGGAAGGAATGGATCTAGAGCACCGGCGGTGCGATTCAACAAAGCGACCAAGGCTTGTTGTATTTCGTCGATGCCGCATGATCCCATCTACGCACTTCACCAGAGTGCGTAAGAGCGAGATTAAGTTGATTTATGGAATTATGAGGCGATAATTGATGTGGGAAAAGAGATAGTGCGAGCATCGAAGAAATCAGCAAGTTGGTGACAACGGTGGATTGGGACACGGTTCACTTATTACGATCTATGCCACATGAGTGCGGTCCCACAACTACCCAGATACTCATGAAAGAAACCAGCTGCGGTGTCCCATGGGATAGTGCACTCTTTTCGGACCACTAGCCCCGGCGGCGGACGAAGAGTACAACCCAAAGCGGCAACAACGGCAAGCAGAGGCAACCATGGATGAAGATGAGCACGAAATAGGGGCTCAATATGAGCGAGGACCTAGCCCGGCCAACCACAAGCGAGAACCTTGAGCCCACAATAGGGCAATTGTACCAACACGAGAAGGAGATGATGCAGACGCTTGCAAGCGATGGTACAAGGGCGGCAAGAAACAAGACAACAAATCGACGAGTGAGTGCCTTGTTCAACCAACGGTCGATCATTATCCACCGCCACCACCACCATTTTAGACAAAGTTTGTAAGTGTAGTTTTCTTTTACTTTCTTTGATTCTACACACATTTGTGGAACTGTGTGAATTAATTTTGGGGGTGTGTTTTTGTGTTTTAGTTTTGTGTTTTTGTGTTTTAGTTTTATTTGTGTGTCATGTTATGTTTTATTTAAGTCTTTTTATTTGTTTCATGTTTATTTTGAGTCACCAAAAATTTTTCTTTTTTTTAAGTCATAATTGCCTGTCAAAGATCATGTATTCTGTAGTTGCTAGAAACACCTAGTGAAGTAAGGTGGAATAATGTAAAGGAATGAAAGCAGCTATCTAAACACTTAGGTTAGAGATGCCAAAAACTCACAGAATCTGTCTATTTGGAGTCTCTTTCTTGAGTTATGTATGCTAAATGATAAATGCTTGTGTGTTATGACTGCTTGCTATTTGAGGCGAAATAGTTAGGATATGCATGTTAGGGAGATGACTCAGGCATTTCTTTGATAGCCAATTCGTACCATTCTTTTCTATCCCGTACTTTAAAAATATCCCTAGTCAGCCCCATTGAGCCTAAATTTGAAACTTCTTCTTTGACACCACATATTCCCACAAAATTGTGCCATAAGTGAAAATATGAAATAGTGGAGTACATTGTGTTAAAAAGAAGAAACAAAAAGAGTGAACAAGTTTGATGCACCCTAATGGAAAAGTAATAAGAAAGAGGCAAAAGCCTAAGTTTGGGGGTGCCTATTTGTATAATACACTTCACTCTCCCAAAACAAAGAGGGAAGGATAGAATTGAAGTGAAGGAAAGAATCAAAAGAAAAAGGAAAAATTGAAAAGCCAAAGAGCATGTAGTGCAGAAAAATGAGCCTAAATGCCTATCTTTACCAACCCCTACCTAAGCCTACATTACAACCTCAAAGTCACGAAGATCTCTTTTATGCATATCCAGAAATAGTGGAGAATAGCAAGTAAGCATGCCATAGGAATTCTTGAATTTATATGCATGATTTAGTATATTGACTTCCATTTAAGCATGATAAGTATGAGTTTGCGAAATATCTAGCTCAATGTGTTGAAATTCCATGCTATATGTTCTGCGTATTATTACGCTAACCTTCATGTTTTTCTAGTTAACATCTATGCGTGAAAGTGATTAATGACAGAGTCCTTTATTTTCATTATTTTGAGTCTTTCATTTTATTTCTTTCTTTTTATCTTTGCTCGAGGCGAGCAAAGGTTAAGTTAAGGGTATTTGATCGGTGTATTTTTATACACCTTTTAGTCTGTTTTAGTTAGTCTTTTGTCCCATTTTGCACATATAAATGTCGTATTAGGATAGTTTTTCTTTCTTTTGAGTCAAAGTGGTTAAAGTGGCCAAATGGCGGAAAAGGAGCTAAAAGAGGGCGAAAGAGGAGATGCCAGGTAGCAGAGAAAGTGGCGAACAAGGCTAAAACCGGACAGCGCGGCTCCTGCGATCGAAGCGAGGGCGCGGCGCCTATCATTGAAGAAGGTGCGAAGATCGAGCCGCGGCGCTAAATCGAACGCGGCCACTATTCGAGCGAAGGCTGTAGCGCCGCGGCCCGCCGAGCAGCGGTCACGAGGCGCGGCGCTAAACATCCGAGAGCTACAGATTCTGGCATGGCTACTCATCTGGCGAATATCGAGGCGGCGCCAAAACACCCGGGATTGCAGAACTTAGCGCATGGCTTCCATGCGAGGCGCTGGCACGCGGAAAAATTAGGTCTTTGACGGATTTTTGGGCGAACTGCGAGGAAAAGTAGGGAGGCGTTTTAAAACTATATACGGAGAACCCTAGGCAGTTTTCAAGGGTTCCCTTTCTGGCCAAACACAAGGTTTTCTTGCCTAGGAGATTGGAGTCCCAAACATTAGTAATTTCTTTTCTTTTCTCTTCTTTAATTCGGTTTTGCATGATGAACTTTGAATTAGTTCTTGTCATATTCATGGCTAGGAACTAATTCTCTTATAGGTCTTTCTATGTTGAATTCTTGAACCGTATGTTATAAAGTAATGCATGCTTATGGATATTATTCTTATTGAGAGATCTATCCAATAATTGAGTTGAATTCTTGGTAGCTAATTGACAACTAGTTATCACTATATGATTTCTAATCAGTTACGAAAAGGAGGATTGTGAATATCTTTGTAAGTTGGGTGACGGTCTTGAATTGGGGATGAAAATACCTCAATTAGATTTGTAAGCGTTGATGAGAGGCTTAACAACCCTAATTTTGCGCATTGTGCGTGACGGTCAACTAGGTTTTGTGCTTAATCCTCCTATAGAGTTACCCTTATCGTGAAAGTTAGGTAAGGAACAATCTGGGGTTGAGTGTTTATATAACCCTAACGGGAGTATAAAGCGATTTCAGAAACTGCTTTCTCCAAAAGAAGAACACCATAAGTAATGCATTAGTAAGTAACATAAGCGGATAGTAAGGATACATAGAAGCCCTATTCTCATCACATCTGAATTAAATCTTTATAATTCATTAGCTTTTATAATTCTTAGTCATAAACAACCAATCACCCATTAATTCACCAAATAGATACTAGAAAATAGACAATTGGTACTTGAACCCTAATCCCAGAGGACGATATTCGGTCTTATCTAAGACTATACTACTTGATACGATAACGTGCAGTTGCGTTTAAAAGTGTGTGCATATATCGCGCATCAATGGTGCGTGACGGTTAACTAGGTTTTTGTTCTTAATCCTCCTATAGAGTTATCCTTATCACCGAAAGGTAGAAAGGAGCAATACTGGGGTTGAGTGTTTATATATCCTTAACGGGAATATAAAACGATTTCGTAAACCTGCTAGCTCCGAGAGAAGAAAGCCATAATTCATTGCATTAATAAATAACATAAGCGGATAGTTGAGGAGACATGGAAGCCCTATTCCCATCACAACTGAAGTAAACACATTAGTTAAATTAGTCTTTATAGTTATTAGTTATAAAACAACAAAATCAATTATCGATTGCCAAATAGATACCAAAAGATAGATAGTTGGTACTTGAACCCTAATCCTTGTGGACGATATTCGGTCTTACCAAGACTATATTACTTGTCACGATAACGTGCACTTGCGTTAAAGTGTGTGCATCTTTTCGCGCATCACCTTATAGAACAGTCGCATATTCTGGAATGAGATATTTCCTCACAGTGGTGGATGATTACACTATATGGACATGAATTTTTCTAATGCATGCTAAATCTGATATTTCTACCATTCTTAGGGATTTGTTTACACTGATTAAAAATCAACATAATAGACTGGTTAAAACTGTAAGAACAGACAATGGGACAAAGTTTATTAATTCTTCTTGTGCTGAACTATTTAACCAAATTGGGATTGTGCATCTGTCTTCTTGTCCATACACACCACATCAGAATGGTCTGGTTGAAAGGAGGCATAGGCATATGGTAGAAGTGGCCAGAGCTATTAGCTTTCAAAGTCACCTGCCTAAGAGGTTTTGGGGTGACTGTGTAGAGGCAGCAGTTTATGTGATCAACAGAGTTCCATCTGTGGTATTAGGTAATATATCACCCTATGAGAAACTGTTTAAGAAACCACCTTCACTGTCTCATATGAGAATAATTGGATGTTTGTGCTATGCTACTAACTTGATAAAAGGAGACAAGTTTGGTTCTAGAGCTCTCAAGTCAGTCCTTATTGAGTATGCAGTGAGACAGAAAGGATAGACGTTGCTTGATCTGGAAAGTAGAACTATATTAATCAGTAGAGATGTAACTTTCTATGAATATATTTTTCTCTTTGAACAGGTCGTACAGAGAAAGGAGGATACACACATTGCTGGGACAAATACTGACTATTTTCCTACCCTTACTGATGAAGTTGTGCACATGCAGGATCAGTGTTTTCCTGACAAGACTATAGTTCAGGTTGAAGGATTAAATAATGATCATTTGACAGCTAAGATAGTGGATAACACAGATACTGGTGTTGTATGTCCTACAAATAATAATACTGATGCTGAGTCTCCTACAACTGATGATGGATCTCCAGTCCATGATCTCCAACTTGGCAATGTGTCACCAAGTCAGACAAGTTAGACTCAGGATAATGAAAGTGAAGCCAGGAGATCTATTAGAGAAAGAAGACCACCAACATGGATGGAGACTTTATTCAACACAATGGGAATACCAGAAGTAGGAACACATGCCCTTATCCCTTGTCAGATGTGGTGCAGTATACATGTTTATCTGTGTTTTATCATAATTTTATTGCTAAGATATCAGAAGAGCATGAGCCAAGGTCATATAATGAAGCAGTCAAAGATAAAAGGTGGATGGAAGCAATGAAGGATGAGATCCAAGCCTTGGAAGATAATAAAACCTGGGAAATAGTGGACCTACCAGCCAACAAGAAAGTTATTGGTTGTAAATGGGTATACAAGATTAAACACAAGGCCTTAGGGGAAGTTGAGAGGTTTAAAGCAAGTCTTGTGGTAATGGGATACAACCAGAGAGAAGACATTAATTATCAAGACACCTTTTCTCCAGTGGTGAAAATGGTGACTGTCAGGGCAGTCATTTCTGTGGCAGCCTCAAAGATGTATCATATATCAAATGGATGTCTTTAATGCATTCTTATAAGGTGATCTTAGTGAAGAAGTTTATATGTGTCTGCCTCAAGGCTTTGCACATGAGCAGGGTAAGGCATGTCGACTGTTCAAATCCTTATATGGGCTCAAGCAGGCTTTCAGACAGTGGAACATCAATAACTACTGCCTTGATGACATCTGGTTTCACTCAGAGCCACTCAGACTATTCCTTGTTCACAAAGAGGGATCAGGAAAGAATTATTGTAGTTTTGATCTATGTGGATGATCTGCTGATCACTGGTAGTGATAGTAAGCCGATAGCTGAAACTAAAAATACATTACAACAACACTTCAAAATCAAAGACTTAGGAGAGTTGAAATATTTCTTAGGTTTTGAGTTTGCCAGGAATGAAAATGGTATGGTGATGCATTAAAGGAAATATGCTCTTGAATTGATTGCTGACATGGGATTCACTGGAGCAAAGCCAGCAAAGTCACCAATGGAGCTGAATGTGAAGTTAACTTCTATAACATATAATCATCATATGAAGACTGCTGATGTGATTCCTGATGCATTGTTGAAAGATCCTACTAACTATCAGAAGTTAATTGGCAGGCTCTTGTATTTGACTAACACAAGGCCAGACATTGCCTTTAAAGTTCAAAGCCTGAGCCAGTTTATGCAGGCATCAAAAATGTCACACCAGATAGCAGTTGAAAGAGTGGTTAAATATGTTAAGCAGGAACCTGGTCTTGGTATTTTTATGCCTGCAGGAGATATTAAATCATTGACTGCATATTGTGATGCATATTGGGCTTCTTGCTTGAATACCAGAATGTCTGTAACATGGTATCTTGTATTTGCTGGTTCTTCTCTCATCTCTTGGAAGTCAAAAAAATAGGTCACCATCTCTAGGAGTTCAACAGAGGCAGAATACAGAAGCATGGCTTTTGTGGTTGCTGAATTGGTCTGGATTTCAGGCTTATTTGAAGAATTAGATGTGTGTTTGCAGCTCCCTACTTCAGTACATAGTGACAACAAATATTCCATCCAGATTGCTGCTAATCATGTGTTCCATGAGCGCACAAAACACATCGATATTGATTGTCACTTCATTAGGGAAAATGTCCAACAAGGTCTGGTTTCTCCATTGTATATCCCCTGCAGAGCAGCCAACAGATCTACTGACCAAGAGCTTGACACAGGGGCGTCATGGCTATCTATTGCACAAGCTAGGTATGAAAAACTTGTTTTCAGGACCAAGCTTGACGGGGGTGTTGAGCACCACAGTAACACAGTGCATGTGCAGGAGAAAGGATAGAAGGATGGCACACACAAGTAAAACCTTAGCGTTTATTAGTTGGGTTGTTAGGATATTTTGTTAAGTTAGTTTACAGATTACTTTCTTTCCTTTTCTCTACTTACTTTCTTTCCTCTTCTCTACTAGGACCATGTATAAATACATGCCTTTGGGCATTGATTCCATAGATGAAATAATGAAGAAAAGCTTTCAAAATGTTTCTCTCTTCTAGTTCATACTAATCTCTGCACTTGCATGTTCCTGATCGAATAGATCAGTGAACGATTATAGCATGCAACATCATATACACGATTCTAACAGATATCCTGAAGTCATTTGTGGTTAGTTGTAATATATTGTACATTTTAAACTTTCAAATCTCTCAATTCTTGAAAAGCTCACCACACGATGATGAAACCCTCGATACACAACAAACCTGACCCATTTTGAAAAGCTTACACGTAAGACTATATGCATGGTGGAGATATGGTGGAGGCTTCCACATCGATCCCTTCAATTGATTCCACTTGATGCTCCGCAGGATTCAGGTTTGTTGTGTATCCTCATCTTCTTGTTGCATTTTGCTTCTGAGAATCAGATCCGCCATTCTTGTTCTTCATCGTGCATTTTGTTCCACGCATTTCGGATAACCGGCTCCCTCGTTGCATCTTCTTTGCCTGCATTTCTTTCTGATTTGTATGTTGTTGCTGCTGTTGTTGGTTACCGATTGCAGTTTTATCTGCTTGATGCTCTTGTTTTCTGATGTTTGTTGGTTGCCACTTTGTATTATTTGTTGTTGTGTATGCCGTTTCATCTGTCTGCTTTGGTTTAAGTTTATTCCAATTCCTGACCTATATGGATATCTTTACACCATATGTATTCCTTTTATCCTCTATCCATAGTAAACTTCTGACTTTTCAATATCTAGTCAATAACAATCTTGAGAAATAATCTTGGTAGTTTAATGTGCTTACTCAAAAAAACTGTTGTTAAAAATAAAAGATATATCCTTGAGCACCTATAACACAAGGACAAAAGACTAGACTTGGGCACCTACAACACAAGGTACATTCCATTAGTAAGGAACATGGGATAGCACAAATTGATGTGACTGTCACTGTGTTTCTGCACTTCATTAGCCAGAAAAAGCAGGCCCATTGCTGCCAGCCCTTTAGCAATATTTTCATTTCTTTCCAATCAACAATCAAGACATACCATATGTTCTCCATTTCTCGGATGTTTACTGGGCAAGGGCTTTTAAAAACTCTAGTTAGGTCGAGAAAGGAGAAAAAAACTCCTACTCTGCTAATGAGATTAATTTTATTACTGATCATGTCAAAATCATGCCCAAAAAACGTACTTTTCTTGTCCTTGGAGAAGGATATCACCTATATGCTACTCCCACATTGATATAAATCACTACAATTAACAAATAATTTTTTTTTTCAAACGAACTTACTGATTCAACTGCATAATAAGGCACCATCAGCATCACAATAATAAAAAACATTTGTTCCTTCCAAGACGAATAAAAAAAAACTATTTTGTTTTTTCAGATACAATAGAATTCTTGATTTGAGAGAGATGAAAACCTCAGGGTTTTTGTAAGCAGATAGATGTTTAAAGAGGAGGTACGTAGAGAGAGTGAGACTGATAACAATGAATACACCAACAACTAGTGTTGCCTATACAGGTGGTGAGTAACTACTAAAAAGGCCATATATGACCCGATTCAAATGCTCCGATGTTATCCCTTGCATCAGCTACGATTTAGTGTTCGTCAGAAACCTTGATTTTCTTAAGTTTATTCCAATTCCTGACCTACATATGGTGTAAAATTGCTGGGGGGAAATTGCTAATAATGTTTTTTTTGTTTCCTTAAGTTTTATTGTGTTCCTATTTTTAACCCGGAGAGCTCAATAATATTTGAGTCATAAAATATCATTAATAAGTTTGCCCTTTGTCAACGTTAATGAGAATGATAACTTCTTATTTGCACTTGATAGAAAAACTATCAGAGGAGCAGTGAAACATATGGAATAACTTATTGATGTTTGTGATGTAACTGTTACAGGGTGAGAAATTACAGGGTGAGAAAGATGACAAGATAATAGCGGTGTGTGCTGATGATTCCGAGTTTCGCCACTACACATACATTCAAGGAGCTTTCTCCTCACCGTCTTGCTGAAATTCGCCACTTTTTTTTAAACGGTATCATCTGATATTGCATTTGATCGTGTAATTATTAGTTAAATATAGAAGGGAATTCTCCATATTTATCCTAGTAGGTCTCCGAGCCTGCTGGATGCGGATAGAGATTCTGGCTTCATATGTTTCCTTCCCCAATGGTTTTCAATTTCTTGTAAACGTCAAGAATATACTTGAGTAAAATAATGTCTGCATATCATTAGGTTTGACAACTTTTGTTAGGTTCTACTGTTTCTTTCTATACATCATTGACTCTCTATCAACAGACAAAAAGAATGAGAACAAATTAGTAGTTGTGGAGGATTTCCTTCCTGCTGAAGCAGCTGTTGATGTCATCAAGTATTTCATGTCAGTGCTTTTGTGTTCTCTCATGTTATGAGATTGTTTATTCTTTTCGTGTTACCAGAAAGCCTAACTTAATAATTTCATCTCCATGGCTATTGATCGCAGGGACCTGTATGCTTCATACATCGTGGAAAGTTTGAGGAAAATAAATGTAAGTATCTAACATTATTTCTTGTTTATGTACTTGTCTATATATACTTTAATTGATCTCTATTGTGTATTATAATTGATCTAACATGTTGAATTATATTTGAATGTAGTTACATTAGAATGACCTAATTATGATTAGAAATTTTAATTGATCTCTATTGTTTTTTTTTCCGGGTAAATGCAAATATTATTACTAAAAAGAAAAAGAACAGGGAGCTACAATCAGTCGTTGAAGGTTCTCAATCCTCAACGTAAGCATAAACAAGGAATGAAAGAGAGGAGGGATGGGGCGTTCACTCATAGGCGACGTTACAAGAGGGGATTAAATCATAAACTCAATCTTGGAAGGTTGAAATACTCTTTCCACTTCTCAAACTTGCTGCTTGACTTTGTTCTTAATAAAATTCTTCCTTGAAGTAACCTCTTGCCATCCATCATTATCCGCACAAAGTGGTGCTTGCATGTACACACTCGGCGAATTCTCAACACCCGTAGCACTACTAAAGGACCCCGAGACGAAAGGAGTTTTAGACCCCCCTCGTGCTGCCTCGGCAAAGGTCCTGACTTGATTAAAATATCTATTTCCCACCTTTGTTGTATTGGGAACATCATGTGCATCCCGCAAACGGTGTTCATCAAATTGATTCTTACCCGAAGCTCGATCAAGATTCAAAGCTGTATCGACACTTCCGGGCATAGAGGGCAAACTCGTATCCTCGCCATTTTGAGGCAAAGCATTCGAATTTTGAGGTTGGGAAGTCTCCATAGGCTTCACTTGTTTCTTCGACTCCGTACACTTTAAATGGCTATGTCCAAATATTTGGCAAAGAAAACAAAAATCCGGATAATGCTCATATTCTACTTTTTGAACATACATAATATTACTCGGTAGCCTTACTCTAAATTCCGTGACTGGCTCCTTACTAACATCGACTTCAATCAATACTCGTGCATAGTTCATTTTGGACATCTCTTTAGTAAACTGATCCGTGTATAGAGACATTCCAACACGCGATGCTATTTTACTCAAACCGGTTTCACTCCAAACCCATAAGGGGATGTCACGTAGCAACACCCAAACGGGGATTTTCATAAAAAGATCATCTGAAAGTATCACGTCCTTATCAACTAATTTTAACATCAATGTTTTGTCGAATGTCATATAGGGGCCACCATGAAACACCTTAATGCGATCATCCTCTGACATGAAACGGAAGACGGTCCATCTACGTCCATAGGGAATGATTCGACACTTCACATTCCAGCCCTTAACAATTGAATTCAGTGCCTCACGTCCCGGTAAAGGGCCCGTGAAACATCCAATAAGACAATAGCCCCAAGTTTCAACAAATGGAACTTCATCGTTCGCATCAAGTTCTACAATATGTCCTTCTTGTTCAATAAGTTGCAATTTCATACCCTTTGCTTCCAAACGTGACTCCGCAAACACCCCCGCATAAGTATTCTTTCTTGGAATAGGCTTATCCTTAGGTGCATTTACAGCTTCGGGTGAAGTGAAGGGTTGAGGGTCCATAGGTACATTGTTGGTTCCCGCAATTGAAGTCCAAAAACGTGCATCATTGGGATTTGGTGTCACAGAAGTCTTTTGTTGTAATAATGCACTATCATTTAATGCATTAGAGTACCAAGGGCTCTCATTTTTGTCAAAACCGGTTCCCACCCTGATCGAGTTTCGAATTCCCTTTGAATGAGATGTCTCTACATTCCCTATGCCAATAAAATGCGTCGAGTTATTAGGCATCTTTTGGAGAGAAAACCCCTCGTCTTCCGCATCATTTGCCTTACCAAGATCCATGGGATTAGGAGCAACATCGGATGTAGCACCCATTGAATGAGGCGTGCCATTGACATCCGCATCAATTGAATGCTTCAAATTACTAGATCTCTTTTGAATAAAAAACCCTTCGGCTTCCGCAACCTTTGTATTTCCAAGGCCTATTGGAATAGAAACATTCTCGGACTCAACAACCATTGAATGGTGACCCATGGACTTCCCCCATGACCCATGCCCACCCACCTGACCCGCTATCAACCCAGGACTAACCACGTGACCCGCTTTCTCCTCGGCATCCAAAGTGCCTGCCGGAAAAGTCCCTTTGGACTCAGAAACCAAGGATCGGTGACCCATGGGTTTCGTCCACAACCCATGACCATCAACACTACCCTCCTGCAACCCGGGACCACCATCCATACCCGCTTTCGACCCGAGATCTCCCGCATGACCCGTTTTCCCTCCAGTGTCAAGAGTTCCTACCGGAACACCAGTTTTCTCCTCAGCGTTCAAGGTGTCTGCCGAAAAAGTCCCTTTGGACTTAAAAACCATAGCTCGGTGACCCATGGGTTTCATCCACAACCCATGACCACCATCACTACCCTCCTACAACCCGGGACCACCCACCATACCCGTTTTTGACACGGGATCTCCCGCAAGACCCGTTTTCCTTCCAGTGTCAAGGGTTCCTACCGGAACACCACCTGAGGTTGCCACCGGAAAGTTGGGAGATTCAATGAATTGCATCCTCGACCCATGACCACCATCATGACCCTCTTGCAATCCAAAACCACCCTCCTGACCTGCTATCAACCCGGCTACACCCGCCTGACCCGATTTCTCCACAATGTTCAAAGAAGCTAACTGGCCACCACCGGAAGCTGCCACCACCGGAAATGCACTCGTCAAATTCAAATCTTGAACAATCAAACTAATCTCTTTCTTTCTTTTGGCTGAAATCTTTATATTCTTCCTCATGGCAAGAAGGAATATAACTCACTCTATAACAAATCGTTTAAAGTGAACATGAAATGAACACACAAACTTCTACGTAGGATGGGATTGATCAAAGAACAATCCGTAATAATTCAGTTGATGAAAATCATAGAAGAAGAGAGACGTAGAAGAGCAACTAGAGGAAAATGTTGAGAGCATTTTCGCCTAGTGAGAGAAACATCTCTCTAACTCTTTTTAGACTCTTCCCTTGTTATATGGGACTTAATTGATCTCTATTGTGTTTAACAGTACAATGGAAAATAAGTATTTTCACATCACGAGCTTGACGAGGTCCGGATTGAGTAGGTGCATCATTTTTCAAAGATTCTCCATATTACAGAAGTTATGCCATCTTCATGATGGTTGGATAATATTTGTTCTTTGTCCGTTTATGGGAACATTTTATTTTGGTTATATTTAGGAACATTTTGTTTTGGTTACATTTGGAAACATTTTGTTTTGTAAAACAATTCGTAAATGTTTCAATTTTGTGTATTAAAATGATTTGATTAATTAGTTACATTTTAGTTACAATATGTTATTTTCCCACCAATTTAACTATTATTGAAAAATTAAAAAAACAATTAATTAAATTAAATTAATTATTAAATAAAAAATGCGCAAAAATCAATTTTCCCGCAATTGTTTTATATTTAAATTAATTAATTAAAATTAAAATTTATTTAAAAATTTACTGCCAAAAAATATATTAAATTAATAAAATTCAAATATTTTAAAGCCAAGATTTGTAAATACCCGGGAAAAAATATAAAAAAAGCGGGAAATAGTCAAAGTCAACGAGGAAATGTGTGACGGTTAATGCCTGTCACATGTTATGTGACAGTTATTTAAACTGTTATCTATTCGTGACACTGGCTACAATGACACTTACAAAAACCGTCATCCACCCCCTCCGATGACAGTTTTTTACCGTCACCGTAGGTCCTTTTTCTTGTAGTGGTAGCTCTTGTATTATTCAGACTATGTTCCTCTGGGAGTTGTATCTTTTATTTTTTATATTTATGACATGAGTAGACTTTATATTATTATGCTTTTTTTTACTTAACTATGGTTGGATTGTTGATAAATGGAAGGGTTCAGCTACTGAGGTAGGAAGTGGTAGGTGCCCTCATGACTTAGTGATTTGGAGTCGTAATAAGTTGGTATCAGAGCCCTAGGTTACTCGGTCCATAAGTACAAGAGAATTTCTAGTAGAGTCTTATGAATGGGTCTGATGAGCTCAGACTTGCTCTGCGTGGTACAAGAGCATTCTTTTATGCTACTTTTATTCAAACTGGTATCTGCAACGTTCAAATTGGTATCTGATTCATTTCTATTCTCTCACAGAAGGTGAGAACACGGGATGATCTTGTGGGGACGTAGGCCCGAGCCCATTGTTGTTGGAGCGGATGAGGATGAGCAAAAGGTCGTGGCTAAGCTAGAAGTCACAGTGCTACACCAGCTAGGGGTAGGGCTTATATGTATGGACAAAGATGGGCACGCTCAGCTTCTACTAAGCATGAGCCTAAGACATAGTAGGTTGATGGGGGAAGCTTTGGGACCGACCCATACTCACCCCAATATTATGTCAGACCGAGTAGTTCAGGACATACTAGCCCATATACTTCTTTATCTTGATGCCCAACAGGCAGCAGACGATGTCAGTCCTAGTGGATCTCATACCAGGGCAGGGTTGCATACTCTCGAGAAGGGACAGACACATGGGGTACAACCTGTTGTTTCTATGGCCCAGTATATTAATGGTTTGGTAGCCCTTGAGGGCATTCCTAGACTAGTAGTAGCTGAGGCTTTGACACTAAGAGATCAAGAGCTTATTAGTAGGTTCCTGAAGATGGAGCCACCCAAATTTCATGGTAACCGCAGTGATGATGCGTATGAGTTTATCATTGACATACATAAGAGGCTGTATAAGATAGGGATTGTTGAGTCCCATGGCGTGGACTATGTATCTTTTCAGCTTCACGATGATGCAAAGACTTGGTAAAGGTATTTTATTGAGAGCAGGCCAGCTGGTTTACCTCTAATTATGTGGATTTAGTTTAACCAAGTCTTCCTAGAGAAGTATGTGTCTCGTATATTGAGAGATCAGCACAAGGACGAGTTCACCCTACTGTGACTGAGGGGTATGTCGGTTGCTGAGTATAAGTTCAGATTGTTATTTCTGGCTCGGTATGCATCACACTTGATTCCGACAGAGGCTGAGAGAGTCTGTAGGTTCGTCAAAGGCCTTATGCTTTCACTTCATGTTCATTGACTTCAACATATGGATGTGGGGCGACCATAGTTCAAGCTTTTGAGGGTCTAGTGAGAAGAGGCCCCATCATCATGGTTAGTTTAGTAGTTTTTCCTATCACCGAGGAGGGGGTCAGTGTTCTACAACCTATCATTCAGCCCTCCGCCGTTCAATTTAGTCCACATCAGAGACATCTTCGGGTGGTCCTTCAAGGCAGAGTGGGCATGGGGTTGGACAGTCTCATAAAAGTTCTTTCTCTCGGCCAACTGATCGAGATGGTCCGTTCGGTTATTCCGCCTCCGTATATCAGCCTCCAGTATCCAGAGTATGTTATGGTTGTAGTAGATGGGTCACTTCAAGAGAGATTGTCCCTAGGTTAGATAGAGTGGGACTTAGCAGGATTCTAGTTTCCAGACCCCTAGGACTCCGACATCTTCTGGTAGTCGGGGTGGTTCATCAGCGAGAGGCGGTGCTCAGTCAGGCCATTGTGGTTGTCAATCTTCTAGGGGCATATATTAGTCCGAGAGAGGTCATACTCAGGTCTCTATAGAAGGATCATTGTCTGGTCAGAGCGATCGTAGTGATGTGCGGTGTTATGCATTTCTGGGTAGGCTTCTGATATTATGCTCTTAGGTAAAATTTCTATTCTTCCTCGGTCAGCTACAGTCTTATTTGATCCAGGGTCTACTTACTTGTATATGTCTGCTTATCATTCTGTTGGTTGGGATTTGACTTGTGACCGTCTTGACATGCCTATTTATTTATCTACTCCGGTTGGGGATTCTGTATTTGTTGATATAGTCTCTTGGTCCTATTTAGTTACTTTTATAGGGTATGACACGTGGGTAGACTTGATGATACTAGATATGTTAGATTTTGATGTTATATTAGGTATGACTTGGTTGTCTTCGTACCACGAAACCTTAGGCTGACATGCCAATATAGTTACTTTAGCCATGCCTTAGATTTCTAGACTTCAGTAGAAAGGCACTCCTAGTCCCGCTTCTAAGAAGATAATTTATTACCTCCGTACAAAGAAACTTCTTTACAAGGGATGTTAGGCTTACTTTGACCATGTTCATGATATTAGTGTTGATTATCCATCCCTTGAGTCCATGCATGTTGTTTGTGAGTTTGTAGAGGTGTTTCTTGCTGATTTTCCGAGTATGCCATCCGATCGTGATATTGATTTCTGCCTCAATTTGAAGTCGAGCACCCGCCCTATTTCTATTGCACCTTATATGATAGCATCGGTTGAGTTGAGGGAATTGAAGGAACTTCTAAATAAGGGGTTCATTAGACTGAGTGTCTCCCCTTGGGTTCTCCAACATTATTTGTGAAGAAGAAAGACAATATGATGAGGATGTGCATATACTACCGTTACCTAAACAAAGTCACCATTAGTAACAAGTATTTATTCCTCGTATCGATGACTTGTTTGACCAGCTTCAGGGTGCTTCGGTATTTTCAAAGATTGACTTGAGTTCAGGCTCTCACCAGTTAAAGTTTCGGACTGAGGATATTTTGAAGACGACCTTTAGGACAAATGATAGTCATTATTAGTTCCTTATGATGTCTTTTGAGCTTACAAATGCCCCCGACATCGTTTATGACTTTGATGAATGACATTTTTAAGCCATAATTAGATTCCTTCATTATTATTTTCATCGATGATATCCTGGTGTATTCGAAGATCAAAAAAGTGCATGAGCAGCATTTGAGGATTGCCCTTGGGTTGTTGAGAGAGAAGGAGCTTTATGCCAAGTTTTCAAAATGTGAATTTTGGCTTCTGATGTGCGATTTATGCACACACTAAACGCAAGTGCACGTGTCGTGACAAGTAATATAGTCTAGGTAAGACCGAATATCGTCCTCAGAGACTGGTTTTCAAGTACCGATTATCTATCCTTTAGTTTCTATTTGGTTAACGTTAATTGAGTTGAAATTCTAAACTAATAATGCAGGAAATAAACTAATTATGAAAATACTTTGATTTAAATCAGTTATGATGGAGAATTAAGGCTTCCAAGATCATCAACTATCCACTCTATTCAATCCTTAATACAATTAGACTGACTTCTTCTTCTACGTTAAGATAGCAGGTTAACTAGACAATTTTATACTCCTGTTAAGGTAATATAAACACTCAACCACAATGGAGAACCCTTCTATCTTTCGATGACAAGATTGACTACAAA
The DNA here is from genome assembly GCA_029844215.1 of Przewalskia tangutica. Lineage (NCBI taxonomy): Eukaryota > Viridiplantae > Streptophyta > Magnoliopsida > Solanales > Solanaceae > Przewalskia > Przewalskia tangutica. Next base: position 131,565,140 of record CM056718.1, on the reverse strand, counting down.
GGAGGATTAAGAGCAATAACATATTAAGCTACACAAGTATCGGAGTACTTTCGTCCACGATTTAAACCTATGTTTATTCAACTATAGCATATTCACAATCTCCCCTTTCGGATTTCGATTAGAACTCATATAAGTGATGATAACTAGTGATCAATTAATTATCAAGCAATCAAAGCAATTATTGAATAAATCTTAAGCAAGTGAAGAAGAAATCAACTAATGTATTAATTCATGAATAAGAGTTTCAAGAGAATCACAAGGAAATCCATAATAAAGTAATTAGCCCCTAGCCATAGTCACGCTAAGAACTAATACAATCTCCATACATGAACTGAAATAAACAAAGCAAAAGAAAGAAAAGAAAAATACTCAAGAACAAGTCTCCAAGCCTTCTAGCATCCAAGTATTGTGTTGTGGAATATTTACAAGATGGAATTTGAATGGAATGGAATGGAATTCTTCTAATGACGTAGAGACTATTTATAGCCCAAGAATCCTTTAGGTTAAGGGTTAAGGATTATGTAGGTAGGAAAAGTTATAGAATCCTTTAGGTAAAGGGTTAAGGATTATGTAAGTAGGAAAAGTTATAGAATCCTTTAGGTAAAGGGTTAAGGACCATTTAGGTAGGAAAAGTTATTCCTTTTGGACCCTGAAAATGTGTCAAATTAGGCCCAAAACTCAGAAATCCCGCGTCGGCGCCGTGGCCCTGCATACTGGCGCCATGGCGCTGAAAAACCTGCAACGAAATCAACTTTCGGAACATTCAGCGCCGCGACGCTGCTAGCAGGCGCCGCGGCGCCTGAGGCATTTTTCTGGAGGAGTTTCGTTTCATCGTCCTTTTTTCATCCGGTGTTTGTCTGATTTCTTCTATACTTCCCGGAACTTCTTAGGCTTCATTTCTTGGCCCTTTTAGTGTGCAACTCCATCTCATTTATGCTCATTTCATCTTCTTTTTGTCATTTCTCCATTTCTGACCGCTGTGACACAAAAGAAAGGAAAACAACCCTAATACTATACTAAACATAAATGAAATGAGTAAAATACTAACTAAAAATGACTCAAAAGGTGTATATAAAATACACCGATCAAATACCCCCAAACTTAAACTTTGCTCGTCCTCAAGTAAAGCTCAAAAATAGAATGAATGACACGAAAGAAAAGAAAATAAAATGACTCAAAGACACTGATCAATTTGCTGCACAATTGTCACTTAGAAAAGCATGAAGGTTAGTAGAATAATATGCAGGAACATATATCATGGATTTTTAGCATTCTAAACACTCAAGTCAGATATTTCGCAAATTCAATTCAATCATGCTCAATGGATGTAAAAATACCTAACTATGCATGTCAATTTCAAAATCCTATGACATGTTCACTTGTTATTCTCCACTAATCATGGATACAGACATTAGAGATCTTCAGGACTTTTCAGGGTTGTAATGTAGGCTTAGGCAGGGGTAGGTAAAAATAGGCATTTAGGTTCAATTTACGTACCATAAGCTCTTTTGCTTTAAATTCTTCCCTTTTCTTTTGGTTCTCTTTTTTCACTTCATACCTATCTTCCCCCTCTTTTGTTTTGAGAGAATGAGGTGTATGATGAATAGCAGACACCTCCAAACTTAGGCTTTTGCCTATTTATTATTACATTTCACTGGGGTGCTTCAAAATTGTTCAATCTCTTTTGTCTCTTTTCAATACTTTATATTCCAATCATCTCAATTTTTCACTTATGACACAAATATGGAATTATCGGGTGTCAAAGAAAGATCTGATTTTTAGGCTCAATGGGGCTGACTATGGATACAATTTATTGTCAGGGATAGGCAAAAAATGGTAAGAAAGGGTTAACAAAGAAATGTCTGAATCATCTCCCTAACATGCATATCCTAACTATTTCGCCTCAAATAGCAAGCAAGCAGACACATAGGTTTAATCACTAACAATGCATAAATCAAGCAAGATACCCCAAATAGTTCGATTTCATGAATTTTTGGCATATCTATCCTAAGTGTTCAGATTTTCTGCTTCTAATTCCATTACATTATCCACTTTACTTCATTAGACGTTTCAAGTAACTACAGCATGCATGATCTTAAAAAACAAATTATGACTAAAAATTACTCAATAACACACAAAACAAATACAAAGACTCAAAACAATAAAATAAAATATAAGACACCCCCCAAACTTAATCGACACATTGTCCCCAATGTGTGAAGACTAAAAATAGGGACAACTTACTGACACAACACAGCGGTCATAATGGAGGTCTGGGAGGAAAATTCTGGAATTTACACGAAATCTGGGTTTCTGAACCTTCGGCGCCACGACCCTGAGATTAGACGCCGTGGCGCCCCAAGTACTACGACTCTCTGAAGTTCCGGCGCTGATTCTGGGCGCCGTGGCGCTGACGACGGCTTTTCCTTTTTTTCAGCGTTTTTGCTCCTTTTTCCTCAGAGTTTGCTTTCAATCCACCTGTCATCCAACAACACAAAACAAGAACCCAAGACCGTGAGACTGTTCAAGACAAAATAAAACAAACTAAAGACAAAAATCAAACTAACATAATTAAAAATATTGGGTTGCCTCCCAACAAACGTTGTCTTTAACGTATTTTAGCCGGACGCAGTTAACCTTTACGAGTGCCCATTGGATCCTTCTACGCATTGCTTGCAATCCGCAAAGTTATTGTTACAGGTCTCATTTTTCCTACAACAATCTTTTCAACTAAGGGATTCAGATATAAGATTATCCCCCAAGTACACAAAACATGCTTGTCATTTAGGCTCTCTCTAATGTAGGGATCAGTGAGATTCCCAACAAATCTCAACTCTAGTGGGTGCCCTTGATGGTATGGACTTCCTATTTGGGGATCAACAGTGACCGCTGGTGGTATTTCTTTTGCAATAGGTACAGGAAAAAGAATTTCCAAAGAATCCAAAAAGGTGAATAATTGGATCTCAGTAATCTTTTCCTTCTCTACACCAACTATCTCGCCAGATTCCTCAACAGCTGGGTGTGGTTCAGGTTCCTCAATTTGCTTATCACTTTCCACAACGGTATCGCTAGGCAGACTTTCTTGAAGTGTATTGCTCATCCTATCCATTAGTTGCCCTATTTGTGTTTCCAAATTTCTGAGGGACACTCTTGTCTCATCCATAAACTGAGTTTGACACTTGGTGAGCCTGAGTATGCCTTCCTGCAACTCATCTAGATCTTCCTCTGGAACCTGTGGGTTAAGCTGTTGTTGATGACTCCACTGCCCCTGATAGAAGTAGTAGTCCATGGACCTGTATATTGTATTTTTTCATTTTTTTCCCGAATTTAACCTGCAAAATAAGAAAAACAACAAAAGGTGATAAAAAGATGCTCGCATAACTTGTTCTTGGAGCAACCAAATTAGAAATAAGAATAGATAAATCGATATTGAAAGTACGCCAATCCCCGACAACGGCGCCAAAAACTTGATACGCAATTTATGCACACACTAAACGCAAGTGCACGTGTCGTGACAAGTAATATAGTCTAGGTAAGACCGAATATCGTCCTCAGAGACTGGTTTTCAAGTACCGATTATCTATCTTTTAGTTTCTATTTGGTTAACGTTAATTGAGTTGGAATTCTAAACTAATAATGCAGGAAATAAACTAATTATGAAAATACTTTGATTTAAATAAGTTATGATGGAGAATTAGGGCTTCCAAGATCATCAACTATCCACTTATTCAATTCTTAATACAATTAGACTGACTTCTTCTTCTACGTTAAGATAGCAGGTTAACTAGACCGTTTTATACTCCTGTTAAGGTAATATAAACACTCAACCCCAATGGAGAACCCTTCTATCTTTCGATGACAAGATTGAGTACAAAGGAGGATTAAGAGCAATAACCTATTAAGCTACAAAAGTATCGGGGTACTTTCGTCCACGATTTAAACCTATGTTTATTCAACTATAGCATATTCACAATTTTCCCTTTCGGCTTTTGATTAGAACTCATATAAGTGATGATAACTAGTGATCAATTAATTATCAAGCAATCAAAGAATAAATCTTAAGCAAGTGAAGAAGAAATCAACTAATGTATTAATTCATGAATAAGAGTTTCCAGAGAATCACAAGGAAATCCCTAATAAAGTAATTAGCTCCTAGCCATAGTCACGCTAAGAACTAATACAATCTCCATACATGAACTGAAATAAACAAAGCAAAAGAAAGAAAAGAAAAATATTCAAGAACAAGTCTCCAAGCCTTCTAGCATCCAAGGATTGTGTTGTGGAATATTTACAAGATGGAATTGGAATGGAACGGAATTCTTCTAATGATATAGAGACTATTTATAGCCCAAGAATCCTTTAGGTAAAGGGTTAGGGATTATGTAGGTAGGAAAAGTTATAGAATTCTTTAGGTAAAGGGTTAAGGATTATGTAGGTAGAAAAAGTTATAAAATCTTTTAGGTAAAGGGTTAAGGATTATCTAGGTAGGAAAAGTTATCTCTTTTGGACCCTGAAAATGTATCAAATTCGGCCAAAAACTCAGAAATCCCGCGTCGGCCGTAGCCTCAGATGGCGCCAGTATGTAAAACTGCGTGAAATCAACTTTCAGAACATTCAGCGTATGCAGCTGTGCGCCCGAGGCGTTCGGCGGATTTTCGTTTCGTCGTTCTTTTTTCGTCCGGTCTTTGTCTGATTTCTTCTATACTTTCCAGAACTTCTTAGGCTTCATTTCTCGGCCCTTTTAGTGTGCAATTCCATCTAATTTATGCTCATTCATCTCTTTTTTGTCATTTCTCCATTTCTGACCGATGTGACACAAAAGAAAGGAAAACAACCCTAATACTATACTAAACATAAATGAAATGAGTAAAATACTAACTAAAAATTACTCAAAAGGTGTATATAAAATACACCGATCAACTTCACTCTATGGCATTCTTGAGCCACGTGGTGACAAAGGAGGGGATTATGGTTGATCCTAAGAAGATTGAGGTTGTTAGGGATTTATCGAGGCCCACTACCGTGGTTGAGATTCATATCTTTGTAGGGTTGCCAAGTATTATCGCCGGTTTGTGAAGTGATTTGCTTTTATTGCGTCACATATGACTAGATTGACTCAGAAGGAGGTTCTTTTTTAGTGGTCCAATGCTTCTAAGAAGAGCTTTCAAAAGCCCAAAACTTGTTGACTACCATACCGATCTTATCATTACTTGTGGAGGGTAAGGAGTTTTTAGTATATTGTGATGTGTCCCATATCGTTTAGGCACGATATTGATGTAGGAGGGAAAAGTCATTCCCTATGCTTCTAGGCAGTTGAAGATTCATGAGAAGAACTACCCTACACATGATTTGGAGTTGTTAGCGGTGGTCTTCGCTTTGATTATTTTAAGGAACTATCTTTATAGGGTCAAATATGATGTGTTTACCGACCATCACAACCCACAATATGTATTCACTCAGATAGATCTAAATTCTAGGTAGCGTAGATGGATGGAGATTCTGAAAGATTATGATATAACCATACTTTACCATCCGGGTAAGGCAAATGTGGTGGTTGATGAAGGTAGTGAGTATGGGTAGTTTGGCTCGATTAGTGGCTACTGAGCATCCTTTAGCCATGGAGGTTTAGACTTTGGCTAAAAGTTTTGTGCGATTCGATCTTTCACAATTGGGATGAGTTTTAACATGTGTTGAGGCGAGGTCATCTCTTTTGGAGGAGATCAGGGCTCGACAGTTTGAGGACCTCAATTATGCAAGGTTTCATGACAATGTTTTACATGGTGAGGCCAAGGAGGTCATGCTGGATAGTGAGGGAGTTTTGAGGACCAAAGAACGATTGTGTGTTCCTCGTGTTAGAGATTTTATTCATATGATAATGAAGGAGGCCCATAGTTCCCATTATTCCATTCATCCAGGTGCTACCAAGGTGTATCGTGACTTGAGACAACACTACTGGTAGGGTCAGATGAAGAGAGATATTGCAGATTTTATGGTTCGATATGTGAATTGTCAGCAGGTTAAATATGAGCATCAGAGATTCAGTGAGGGTATTTCAGAGTATGCTTATTCCCGAGTGGAAGTGAGAGATGATCGCCATGGATTTTGTTGTAGGTCTTCCGAAAACCTTAGGCAATTTTAATTTTGTTTGGGTAATTGTTGATAGGTGAATAAGTCCGCACATTTTATTCTAGTTCAGGTTGCTTACAATGCAGAGAAGTTATCCAGGATTTACATTCGTGAGATTATGCGGTTGCACGAGTTTCCATTTTTATTATCTTCAATTGAGGCTTTCAGTTTACGTCCCATTTCTGGTGGACATTACAAGCAGATTTAGGTACTCAGTTGGATCTTAGAATCTCTTTTCACCCCAGAATGACAGACAATCTGAGAGAACTATTTAGGTACTTGAGGATATGTTGTAAGCACAAGTTATTGATTTCAGTGGTCATTGGGACCAATTCTTACCCTTGGTTGAGTTCACATAAAACAACTACTATTCCAGTATTGATATGGCATCATTTGAGGCTTTGTATGGTAGGAGGTGTTGTTCTCCTATTGGATGGTTTGATACTTTTGAAGTTCGACCATGGGGTACATATTTGTTGAAATAGTCCTTGGACAAAGTGAAGTTTATTCAAGAAAAACTTCTGGCAGCTCAGAGTTGCCAGCAGATGTATGCGGATCGGAAGGTCCGAGACTTGGAGTTTATGAAAGGTAAACAAGTCCTTGTGAAAATATCACGCATGAAGGGTGTGATGAGTTGTGGAAAGACGAGAAAGTTATGTCTGAGATATATTAGTCCATTTGAGATTCTCCATCATATTGGTGTTGTTGCTTACAAGTTGGCTTTGCCAATAGGCTTATCGGGTATTCATCTGATTTTCCACATTTCTATGTTTAAGAAGTACCATTCAGACGGGTCTTGTATCATCCAATGTGATTTAGTGTTGCTTGATGAGAATCTATCATATGAGAAGGAGCCTATATCAATCTTTGATAGACAACTTAGGAAGTTAAGGACTAAGGAGATAGCTTCCGTGAAAGTTCAATGGAAGGATCATCTTTTTGAGGAGGCTACTTGGGATATCGAGTTTGATATACGTGTCCGATATCCTCAGTTATTTGTTGACTCAAGTACTTTCTCATCTTTTCTTTCTTGTCGCGTGAGAACGATCGATTATTTAATTGGTATTTGATGTAATGACCTATTTTGTAATTCATGTACTTTGAATATTTTACCCTTATAGACACAATTCCCAGATCTTTCGGACGATTCTAGTAGGAGATAAGAAATTAGAACCTTAGAGTATGAAAGTGTTGATCAAAAGTTAACTTTTGTGTGAACATACCTTTTTCATAATTTCATTGATTTTGTGAGGTTCGGAGGGTTATTTATGACTTGATGTGATAGTTGGTTCGATTCCCGAGGCCTTTAGGAGCATTTTTGGCTATATGTTGTGAAACTAGAACATTGAGGGTTGGCTCAAGAATTAGAAATCCAATGGAAATTCTGATACCATGAGTAAGTATGTAGCGTACTTTTAAATGGGTTTACATATCTGGTTTTTATCGGGGAGGTCTCAGTCATTGTAAGATTTGGGTTGAATATGCATAAGTCTGGGATTTTCTAGTTTCCAGTGTTCTCGCTGGGCGAGCCTCAGTGTGTTCCAACAGAAAGGCGTCGTTGCAGTGGACGACTATCTGCTGCAACAAGATTTTCGGAGTTTTGCTTAAGTTAGCAGGCATGGGCTTTGGCCGCGGATGCTGATCTGCTGCATCGGGCCTCTGGATGTTGCTGCGGACAATGGGATTTTCCAAATTCATTTAGGTGTCATTAAATTCCTACATTCCTTTATTTCGAAAATACTTATCCCAAAAACCATTAGAGCGGTTTTAAGCATCTTCTAGTGATTTCTTTTTTAGGGAAGCTTTCTTAGCTACATTTTTCCTTCTTTAACCTTTTTATGTTGATTTAATGGTGGAAATAACCTAGAATGTAATTAGGAAAGTTGAGTTTAGCTAAATTAGGGCTTGTTTGATTGTTAAGATTGAAAGTAAGATTTAATTAGTGGATTTTGTTAATTTAAGCATAGTGTATCACTATTTAGTACATTTTAAGGTTGAATTTTCCATTATTATTGATAAAATCGAATGTGGAAAACTAGGGTTCATACACAAATATTGGGGGGTTTTGCTTGTAAGATAAAATTAGCGTAATCTACAGTTGTTTTAGCAAATGGTTGGTATTATTGAACTCCTAGAACATAAATATCATATTCCACCTTTAAATTGATTGTTTTACCCCCCATAAGCCTGTTTTCCTTTTTTCCCTTTTTAGTTGAGATTCCAAGGATTGGTATATTCTTATGGGTGTTGTGAATTTCTTGTTCTGACTTAGACTTCGATAATATTAGACTTCGAGTATGATTGTGATACTCAGAAGGGTAAGGCTCTTTTGTGATCGCGTGTGGCTTCTACTTGGTATCCAGGTAGGTTACAACTTACTTCTAGTTAGAATTCAATTAGTGAAACGTATATGTGGTTAGATTCTATTGGAGAAAACATGTAAGCCTTCAGATATAATGTTGGGATATATTACTTTGGTCGGTTACTGTTGATTGATTATGACTTGTTATATCTTTGTGATTATTGGACTTGTACGTAATGACATGTCTCATATGTGATGTAGATGTATTTCACTTATCTTGGCAAGTTCATGAAAAGTGGAAAGGAGTTTATGTGATAATGATATTATGATAAGTGTCCTTATGTGGCACTACTGGGATTTATATGTTACACTTGATATTGTCATTGCATTGCATTTATCCTCATTTTTATGATATATTGATATGACTTGTGATTGGCTTGACAATGATGAATGGGAAGGAAACATCTATGATTCATATGACATACTATTTGTGTATCCATCTCTATTCTATATGATACGGAGTGGCTAGTGGGGTATTTGGTGGAAGAGTCATTCTAGGTTGTGTGATATGGAATGACTAGTACACGGACGTCGTAGGTACTCCATGGGTCATGACTGCTAGGACAATGATATATTTCAATCGAAGCATGTACATACGGATTGATCATATGGCCATTGCGTTGCATTACATATTTATTCATCATTCATTCTTAAATTGGATCCTGACTTGATTTCCTATGCTTGGTGAATTATTCTTGGATTATGATATTACTTGTACTTGATTGTGAGCATGTCTATCTTTAAGTGTCTTTCTTATGCATATGTTAGCTAACTATTCTCAGCCTATGATATCTACCAGTATATAGTGTTTGTACTGATACTGCCTTGCTGCATTTTTTCTAAATGTAGAGTACGTGTCTGGTTCTACATCTTCCCCTCGCGACTGATCCGAGGCTGCTGCTGAGTCTTTAGGGTGAGCATTGTTGATGAATCCCGTGCCCAGAGACTCTTTACTATTTACTAGTCTTATTTTTATTTCTAGACAATACTATTATTTTTAGACTTATGTACTATTCAGATTGAATTATTATTAGCTCTTGTACTGTTCATACTATGTTCCTTTGGGGTTGTATTTAGGATTCGTATCTTTCGCATTTTCATATTTATGACATGAGTAGACTTTATACTATTCTGCTTATTTTACTTAACTATGGTTGGATTGTTGAGAAATGGAAGGGTTCTCCTACCGAGGTGGAAGGTGGTAGGTGCATTCACAACTTAGTGATTTGGGGTCGTGACAGTTCTACAACCTACTAGTTGACTATCCTAATGCTAGTCCTCCATATCCTCCTATCTAAGGTCATGTCCTTAGTGAGTTACAACAACGTCATGTCTTATCTAATCACCTCTCCTCAATATTTCTTCGGCCTACCTCTACCTCTCTTGAAGCCATCCATAGCCAACCTCTCACACCTCCACACTGAGGCATCAACGCCTCTCATCTTTACATGCCTGAACCATCTCAACCTCGTTTTCCGCATCTTGCCTCCATCGAGGCCACACCCTTCTTATCCCAGATATATTCATTTCTAATCCTATCTCTCCTATTATGTCCACACATCTACCGAAGTGTCCTTATTTCCGCATCTTTAGTCTTCTGAACATGAGATTTCTTGACTGGCCAACACTCCACCACATACAACATGGTTAGTCTTATCACCACTCTGTAGAAATTGCCTTTGTGTTTTGGTGGTACCTTCTTATCACATAAGACTCCAGATCCGAGCCTCCATTTCATCCACCCCGCACCAATATAATATGTGACATCATTATAAATCTCTCTATTACCTTGAATAATAGACCGCAAATTATTGAAATTTCCTTTATTTGGGATGACATGTGTGTCAATCCTTACTTCCACGTCTGCCTCCCGCATCACACCACTGAACTGACACTCCAAGTACTCTTTCTTGGTCTTGCTCAACCGGAAACTTTTAGACTCCAGAGTTTGTCTCTAAAACTCCAGCTTACCATTAACCCCCTATCAGCACAATGTCATCCGCAAATAACATACACCATGGTATGTCTCCTTGAATATGTCTTGTTAAGACATCCATCACTAAGGCAAATAGAAATAGGCTTAGAGATGATCCCTGGTGGAATCCCTTCAAAATTGGGAAAGGTTCGAAATCTCTGTCCACTGTCCTTACTTGGTGTCGCGCCCTTTTCCGGCCGCGGCATTTATTTTCTAGACTCCTGCTTAAATAACAAAAGGTTAGAAAATAAAAATAAATAAAATGCTAAATAGTTTAAGAGGCTTAAAGTTTTAAAAATGCTAAAAGGATGCTAAAATTGCAAAAGAGTTGCTAGAATGCTAAAGATGCTAAAGTTTAAAAGGGTGCTAAAATGCTAAAGGGTTGCTAGAATGCTAAGGGTTCGCGGAGTCGCCACCTAATTAATTGGGTGAATTAGGACACCTAAATGTTTAACTAGTTTGAAGTAAAACATTAACTCCATTTTATGGTCTACTAAACTTAGTGAGATTCCGGGGTAAGGGTTCTTTATTATCCTAAAGGGAAGGGGTTAGGCATCCTAAAGGATCCGCTAACTTGCGGTTGTCCTGCCAAGCCTAGGGTGATTATTATATTTTAAAATGCAAAATAAAGCTCCACCTACTTAATAAGATGTTAAAATGTTAAAATGTTTAAAAGGTGCCTTAAAGTAAAAGGTTGCTAAAGGTATTAAATGCTAGAAGGGCTCCTGCTTAGAAAAAGTGTTTAAAAAATAAATAAGATGCTAATTGTTTAAGGGAAGGCTTAAAAAGTATTTAAAAGGGTGCTAAAATATTAAAAGTGCTAAAAGGTTAAAAATGCTAGAAAATGCTAAAGTTTTAAAAATGCTTAGAAAGCTTAAAAAGAAAGGTGTCAAAGGTGCAAAAGGAGTGCTAGCGTTTTCAAGGTGCTAGAAGTGCTAAGAGGGGCTAAAAGGCTAAAGGTGCTTAAGAGTGCTAAAGATTAATTTTAAAGTAAATGGTGCTAAAAGTGCAAAAAGAATGCTAAATGTTAAAGAGTGCTTAAAGTCTTTGGAAATGCTAAGATGCTAAAGGTGCTTTATGGGCCATAGATTTATCTGCGCAATTAAAGAAGTGAGGCGTTAGTTCTAGATATGCGATTTTAATAATTCAGGCAAATGATTAGATATAAAGTGACAAACCTAAAATAGATAATTAGAAGTGCCTTGCCGATTTTAAACTACCCGCCCAATTTATTTATTTCGACAATAATTGTTCTATGTCTCTTATTATTACAAAATAAATAGAATTGCGAATAACAAATAAAGGCATAATTAGGCAATTAATTTTAGAGAGTAAGAGGAGTCGAGACGGATGACCACGACATCTTGTCCTATTTGTTTTTTCCTAAGAGTTGCTGAAGATGGAACTCGATGGATGCAGTGAGTTGCCATTTGAAATGGCTTGCGATGAGTCTCGCCGTGAGATTCTTTATTTTTGCTCCGGTGCGTGCCATGTAAATAAAGAGAAGATAAGGATTAGTATGCACTCCAAACTTTGTCAACAATTAAATAGACAAATAATCACATATTCAAGCATGCATATGATTTAATTGCATTATATTAAATCAAAGACATAACGAATGAAAGCGATGAAGGCGAAACATCTGCCCAAATAATTATCAAGCCGAAGTGAGCCTAATGGACATATTCAAATACCCAAACAGACAATATCTATGTTAAACCAAACAGACTTCATTCAGGTCATTCAATAGATGGATAGAGCATCACATATACTTAAGAGATAATTACATACTGACTGCCGCCATTTAGACAAAACATGAGAAAAAAGATAATCAGCTATATGAACCTAGAATATAAATACGTGACACTTAGGGAAGTGTTTTAAGGGTGCAGGATTATTCAAACTAGGCTATCATTAAGGGGTGGCGAAGGCACAAAGACAGAGCTGACGGTGATGCGAGATATTCTTTGCATTCGATTATTGATGTCGTTCTCAGCGGCGTATGATGACCTTATGAGGTTCATGCATATTCATGGGCAATCTGCTGGATTCTTTAACCAAATCAAGATAAATGTGGGCTTAAATGCATACTTGACATGAGACCCAGATCTAAACTGATAATCAATGAGCATTTTCCATAGACAAAGCAGGCACATACTACAGCAGGTGGTCAATCTTAGTTCAATATTAGATCCAGAACTATCATTTACCTATACCAGTCTCTTATCCTGTTTTTACTAAATTTACAGACACAACTTTACCAATAAGTAATAGGCATCTTGAGTTCTGGCTAAATCCAAACTGATCTTAAACTAGGTGTGATATGATCTAAACAACTCTTATTTCTCAGAAACAAACCAGTGACAATTTCAAATCACACTTTGGCAGATTACAGATGTGCTGAATATTAATAATTGGAGGCATATAGTAAAGTGGATGGCTGAATCCTGGTTCCTTTTAAGCATGTGTTATAGTGGCAACAAAGAATGACGGCAATCAAAAGCAGGCAGTGACAGTTTATGCAAGCAGAGCCAATATTCATTCAGCCAGGGAAATTACAGACATGTAAATATTCATTCAAAGCGGGAGAATTATAGGCATGCGAGATTATAGGATGAATCATGTCTAAAGCATACCTACCACGGAAGTGAATATATAATGATCATGCATAGCTTAAAATATAAACAGAGATGGATAAGAAATCAGATATCCCACATATGCATCTCCAGCTTATTTGAAAGCAGTAGGTAAGCATTTTCTTAAGCTGAAGTAGAGACGTATAGGCATATTTTATGGTTTAGATTTTTTAGCGCAGAAGTATTCACTTAGAAAATAATAGTGATTTAACAAGCATGCTAGACCTTTGACAACCAAATATGCCATTCCAAATAATGCTTAGGCTAGCGAGGCCCAATTATGTGTTACTGAGGAGGGCTATGTTCATAGAGGGCTCATATAAGTGAAAGCAGTTTGCTACGGCGGTGACCACAAAGTTCGAGTCAAGCACATATGTTGGTAATATACACTCGGGTAATCTCATAGTAACACCTAAATCATCTTTGAAAGACAAAGCGGGGACAAGCGTCATCACGATTTTATATTACTTAATGCTAGATGGAACCCGATAGACATACTTAGGACATTCGCCTGGTTTGAACAATCTACAATCCGATCTACAATTGAAATAACATTAACTAATCCGAGCTCGTATCACACAACCTGATTTGGATATTGGTTTGAGGGCAGGCATTTAATAGTTTAATTTGAACTAACTAATTACGCCTCGATATGATTCATTTGCGACTAACACCCTTAACTCACGGCCTATAATGCAAACTTCATGGTTAGACATATTAGCGAAAGATTCGGATAATAACCATCAACAAACTTTGAATGGCTTAACACGCTGGTGAATTAAACGGCATATTTCGACAACATATAACTATTACACGTGTCACGAAACACAGTTGAATGAGAAAATATGAAAGGAGCGAGATTACCTTCTCGGACGACCGGGCGGCGTATCAAGTCGTCGGAACCACTCGACGGGTTTTGGGTTTGCGATGCGAATAGAAGGGTAAAGTATGCTGGTAGGTTTCTTTGCTGGAATTAAAAGATAAGGGATTCGAACTACCTTTATGGCGATGCTAGTGGTGCAGGTCTTTGAGCCACAATTCCGATACCTCACAGATTCGGCGCTCTGTTTCGATGCTTTGGGTGTGCTCACTGTGGCTCCCCTACTCTGTCTGTCCCTCTGATTCTCCTTGCATGTCGTTTAAATAGCCTAACTTTAGGTTCTAAAATTGGTAAGTAAATAAAAATTTGAGATTGGACGAGATTTCGTAAGATTCGTACTCGATTTTGTGCTGATTTTGTGTGATATTTGGGTGCTGGGTTTATGTAAAGAGATCGTTAGAGACGTGTGTGTGGGTAAGGAGAGTGTCCCGGATTTTCGGCTGAAAATCCGGCGAGAATATCGGGGTTTTTCGAAGGCGGCGATGGAAGGCTTTAGGTTTTTAGGTTTGCTTTCGTTTGGGGGAGAGACGAGTGAAGGGCTGCTGATAAGGAAACGAATTGGGCTGAGGGCGTGGGGCTTTGGCCTGATAATAGAGAAGGCTTGCGGGTGGGCCTGCGGGTCGAGAAAAAATGAGTGGGGGATTGGGCTTGGGTAGTTAATTAAGGGTAGTTAGTATTAGGTAATTAATTAGTTAGGGGTATTAGTGTTAGGTTAGTTAATTAATTAATCAAGGCCTTTAGGTACTATTTAATTAATTATCCAGGTGCTACATTAGTCTAATTAATTAGGTGCTAAATTGGTCTAATTATTATAAAATAAATGCAGGTGTGTTTTTTAATTAGTGCTTAATATTTAAGAATGCGGCGCTATTATTTAAAATTTTATCATTGTGCATTATTGCGAAGTTAAATTAAAATTGCATTGAGTTTATGTTAAATTATTTAAATGCTAAATGCAAGTATGATATTTAAGAATTGTTTAAAGCTTTTTAAATGCGACGCTATTAAATGCACGTATTAGATTAAAATTGATTTTAAATTACAAATGATTACTAATAAATGCGGCTATGCTACCAGACACGACGTTATCGCTAAATTATTTATTTTATGCGTTTATTAATTATTTAAGAAATACGACAAAGCTTAAAGTTAATTAATGCGGGCGCGAGACTCTAAGTGCTTAAAACTCTACGTAAGATGCGATGTCGTTATTAAATTAATTCTTAATGCCTGTATTTATGTTTTATTGTTGTATTTTATTATAAAATCCTAAAAAATTATTTTACAAAATTAGTGTAATTTTATAGTTAATGGTTGGACGGGAGGTCAAAATTGGGTGTCAGCAGATGTCCTCTTTGTATGGAGATGATGGAAGAATCTTGGACAAAGCGTTGACTCATGTAATTTTGTCTCGATCTTGAAGTGCGAGAAAATCTTTGGCGGTAGATAAAGTGGCCAAAAATCAAGCTCGATGTCGAGTTATGGCGACCTTTGGGTTACTATGGTCGAAACACCAAGCGGCTAACGCGGACTCAAAGATGTCGATGTCGAGTTATGGCGACCTTTGGGCTACCATGGTCAAAACACGGCGGGCTAATGCGGGCTTAAAGATGTCGATGTCGAGTTATGATGACCGGGTTATGGTCTAAAAAGTAAAAGAATATAAGCGGCTTGAACACAGGGTGCCGCTATGGCTTGTGGTCTTTGGGTTCTACGGTGGGCGAGTGGACCAAGCGGCAGGCCGCTACGCGATCGTTGGGAAGGTTGGCCCCCCAGTTGCCGGTTATTGTAAGAAAATCCACGTTGTGCTCCTGCTGCTGCATGCTAAGACTTGAACAAACGGTTAGTGCATAACTGCTAAGGCAAAATAATTTTAAGAACAATGTAACTGTGAATAGAAAAGATTATCCTGTAAAACGCGATGCCTGTTGTGTTGATGCGATTTTGCGAATGCTGTGATTTTCGTCCTTGCACAGACGTGTTGCGATTGTGAACGCGGGTATATTGTCCTTGCCGCAATTGTCCCTCGTCCCTGCGTGATATGCTGATGATGGCGTCGTTTTCGGACTTGTCGTCGTTTTCGGACTTGTCGTCGTTTTCGGACTTGTCGTCGTTTTCGGACGTGGCGTCGTTTTTGGGCGAAGTCGTTTCGGACTTATTCTTGCTGCTCGCGTAGACTAAAGCTCAAGGAAGAGTTAGTGCATGCTTCTAAAACGAATAATAAAGCATGAATGATAAAAATGCAATTTTGAGCGAGAGAAAATCTTCCTTGTGTAGATGTAGTATCGCGATGATGGCGTCGTTTTGGACTTCTTTGTCTTGATAACGCGTCGTTACTGGGCGATATTCTTCTTTGGCGTCGTTGCGTAAACGCAATGCTGATGGTGTCGTTGCCTGGACCTGATATTCTTTGGCGTCGTTGCGTAAACGCAATCGCGATGATGTCGTTACTGGACATGATCGTCGATAACGTCGTTACTGGGCGTGTTCTTCTTTGGCGTCGTTGCGTAAACGCAATCTTGATGATGTCGTTACTGGACATAATATTCTTTGGCGTCGTTGTGTAAACGCAATCTTGATGGCGTCGTTACTGGGCGTGTTCTTCTTTGTGCGTCGTTGCACTGGGCGTGTTCTTCTTTGGCGTCGTTGCGTAAACGCAATCTTGATGATGTCGTTACTGAACACAATATTCTTTGGCGTCGTTGCGTAAACGCAATCTTGATAACGTCGTTACTGGGCGATATTCTTCTTGGCGTCGTTGCGTAAACGCAATCGCGATGATGTCGTTACAGACATAATATTCTTTGGCGTCGTTGTGTAAACGCAATCTTGATGGCGTCGTTACTGGGCGTGTTCTTCTTTGCTTGCGTCGTTGCACTGGGCGATATTCTTCTTTGGCGTCGTTGCGTAGGCAATCTTGATGGTGTCGTTACTGAACCTGAATGTTCTTGGCGTCGTTGTGTAAACGCAATCTTGATGGCGTCGTTACTGGGCGTGTTCTTTGCTGAACGTCGTTGCACGGGCGTATTCTTCTTTGGCGTCGTTGCGTGAGCGCGATCTTGATGGTGTCGTTGCACTGGACACAATCGCGATAACGTCGTTATGCGGGCGTATTGCTGCTGCTCCTGTAGAATAAATGCTCCTGCGAACTAAGCTTGAGAAAACGTTAGTGTATACCTGTTTAAACAAAATGATAAATATATATGAGAAATGCAATTATGTGAATAAGGATGTCTTCCCTGTATGATATGTGGGGTGTTGTGAATGCTGAGATGTTGTCCTTGGGCGGACATGCTAGATCTTGCCAGCGGCAATTGTCATGATGCCTTTGTTGTGATGCGTTCGTGAACCATGTAGGTTGTCGTGATGTCTTTGTTGTGCGTTTGTGCCGCTGCAAAGTTGCAATTTGACTCTAGGCGAGTGATGCGCTATAATTTATTGCGGACTTTTGAGTTATTTGTTGATTATCGGTGCCTCATCTCTCGGCGTATGGAATCATATTTGTCGGTGTCCTTTCGTGGCGAAGTCCTTAAGATGTCCCGATTTTGGTGTGGCCAGTCGGATATATGTAAATCGCTTTGGACATAATCTGATAACGTCGTTACTGGGCGTGTTCTTCTGCTCTGTAGGATAGGTGCTCCTGCAAGCAGAAAACATTAGTGTATACTGTTTAAATGAAATGGTAAACACGTCCCGAGAAGTGCAATTTTATGGGTAGAGATGTTGTCCTGCTCGCGGATGAATGCGAGATGTCGTCCTTGCGTGGACATGCTAAATCTTTGCAGTGAATTGCCATGATGCCTCTGTTGGGTGTGATGCATTGGTTGCCAATTTGACTTTGTGCCTTACTAGTTGATCGCTAGGTTTTGGTGCGGAACTCTGAACTTTGACTGTTGATGGTTGATGCCCCTTTCTGCTGATGCTGCTTTTGATGCGGACTTTGGATTGTTGTCATCCTCTGCCTTTGCTGCTTTTCTTTATACGCTATCTGAAGAAACCTTTCGCGTATTTTCCATTCGGCTATTGCACTTTCTGCTTCTGTTAATATGAACAGAGCTGCTCTCAAAGAAAATTGGTGCGTTTTGGAAGTCGATTAGTATCGACTTATTTGCCTTGTTCCTTGATATCTGCGTGCGAACTGTTTGGATTGCGGCCCATGCAGTTTCCTACATTGTCGATTTTGAGAAGGTGTCATCTGCTCTTCTTTTACGAGACCCTGCTTACTTTATAGGAACGAGCGAGTTAGGCTCGTTCGCTCGGATGCTTGAATCGGTCGTATCATTTGGACCGTGCCTTTGATCTTGTGAAATATTGATGCTCTGCCATTGCTAAGTCAAATACAAATCGACCTTTGGGGATATGATAAATCTTTCTAAAAATGCAACAAGCGGTGTTAGCATAAAGCACGTAATTTGCGGGTATGTAGCGGATATATATTGCATATAGCACGTTCAAGCGTTTCCTAACATGCGGGGACCTCTTTATGCGGTAAGCCTAAGCGTCACTTATGCGAGATTATGGCGGATTTGTCAAGTCGTCCAACTATAATGCCTTTGTTGGAAATGGCGACCAAATGGCGGTGCACTTTTCCCAATTTGACATGTCATGATTGTGTTTGGATTTGTGCATCATTGTCACGCACGTGATATCTTTGGTTGAGTCGTTGGGTTGCGAAACGTCGGCGAGTTTGGTGTTTTCCTAATTGTGGTGTCGATGCAGGGCCAGGCCACCTACAAGGTAAATGCGTCGTGCCACAAAATAAAGGGTGGTATAGCTCTATCTTAAGTTTCTAAGATTTGGTTTTTCTAGACCTGAGGTTCCGGCGGACAACTCGAGTGAGAAGGCTCTGCGGTGATCAGACGAACCGATCTAACTCATGTGGCGCAACTCTCTTAAAATTTGGGTATTTGAAGAAATTTGCGGGTCGCGAAGCACTGCCAGCGTGAGTGTGTGATTGTGTGAATTTTCAGTGGAAGAAATATGAGCGGAATGCGGTTTAAGGAAAGCGATAAGCAGGTAGCAATCAAAAATAAATAAAACAAAATACAACACACAAAAATTAAATGCCAAAGTAATTGCCAAATAATTATCCTAGATCTGTTGTGGTTAAGAACCTAAAATCCCCAGTGGAGTCGCCATTTCTGTCGCGCCCTTTTCCGGCCGCGGCATTTATTTTCTAGACTCCTGCTTAAATAACAAAAGGTTAGAAAATAAAAATAAATAAAATGCTAAATAGTTTAAGAGGCTTAAAGTTTTAAAAATGCTAAAAGGATGCTAAAATTGCAAAAGAGTTGCTAGAATGCTAAAGATGCTAAAGTTTAAAAGGGTGCTAAAATGCTAAAGGGTTGCTAGAATGCTAAGGGTTCGCGGAGTCGCCACCTAATTAATTGGGTGAATTAGGACACCTAAATGTTTAACTAGTTTGAAGTAAAACATTAACTCCATTTTATGGTCTACTAAACTTAGTGAGATTCCGGGGTAAGGGTTCTTTATTATCCTAAAGGGAAGGGGTTAGGCATCCTAAAGGATCCGCTAACTTGCGGTTGTCCTGCCAAGCCTAGGGTGATTATTATATTTTAAAATGCAAAATAAAGCTCCACCTACTTAATAAGATGTTAAAATGTTAAAATGTTTAAAAGGTGCCTTAAAGTAAAAGGTTGCTAAAGGTATTAAATGCTAGAAGGGCTCCTGCTTAGAAAAAGTGTTTAAAAAATAAATAAGATGCTAATTGTTTAAGGGAAGGCTTAAAAAGTATTTAAAAGGGTGCTAAAATATTAAAAGTGCTAAAAGGTTAAAAATGCTAGAAAATGCTAAAGTTTTAAAAATGCTTAGAAAGCTTAAAAAGAAAGGTGTCAAAGGTGCAAAAGGAGTGCTAGCGTTTTCAAGGTGCTAGAAGTGCTAAGAGGGGCTAAAAGGCTAAAGGTGCTTAAGAGTGCTAAAGATTAATTTTAAAGTAAATGGTGCTAAAAGTGCAAAAAGAATGCTAAATGTTAAAGAGTGCTTAAAGGGTGCTGGAAATGCTAAGATGCTAAAGGTGCTTTATGGGCCATAGATTTATCTGCGCAATTAAAGAAGTGAGGCGTTAGTTCTAGATATGCGATTTTAATAATTCAGGCAAATGATTAGATATAAAGTGACAAACCTAAAATAGATAATTAGAAGTGCCTTGCCGATTTTAAACTACATGATTTATTTATTTCGACAATAATTGTTCTATGTCTCTTATTATTACAAAATAAATAGAATTGCGAATAACAAATAAAGGCATAATTAGGCAATTAATTTTAGAGAGTAAGAGGAGTCGAGACGGATGACCACGACATCTTGTCCTATTTGTTTTCTAAGAGTTCTTTGAAGATGGAACTCGATGGATGCAGGTGCGGGTTGCCATTTGAAATGGCTTGCGATGAGTCTCGCCGTGAGATTCTTTATTTTTGCTCCGGTGCGTGCCATGTAAATAAAGAGAAGATAAGGATTAGTATGCACTCCAAACTTTGTCAACAATTAAATAGACAAATAATCACATATTCAAGCATGCATATGATTTAATTGCATTATATTAAATCAAAGACATAACGAATGAAAGCGATGAAGGCGAAACAACATCCAAATAATTATCAAGCGAAGTGAGCCTAATGGACATATTCAAATACCCAAGCAGACAATATCTATGTTAAACCAAAGCAGACTTCATTAGTCGTTCAATAGATGGATAGAGCATCGCGTATACTTAGAGATAATTACATCTTGCTACGCCATTTAGACAAAACATGAGAAAAAGATAATCACTATATGAACCTAGAATATAAATCGTGACACTTAGGGAAGTGTTTTAAGGTGCGAGGATTATTCAAACTAGGCTATCATTAAGGGGTGGCGAAGGCACAAAGCGAAGCTGGACGGTGAGTGCGAGATATTCTTTGCATTCCAGTATTCAGTATCGTTCTCAAGCAGCCTTATGACCTTATGAGGTTCATGCATATTCATGGGCAATCTGCTGGATTCTTTAACCAAATCAAGATAAATGTGGGCTTAAATGCATACTTGACATGAGACCAGGATCTAAGCGATAATCAATGAGCATTTTCCATAGACAAAGCGAGCGTACTACGGCGGTGGTCAATCTTAGTTCAATATTAGATCGAACTATCATTTACCTATACGATCTCTTATCTGTTTTACTAAATTTCTGAGACACAACTTTACCAATAAGTAATAGGCATCTTGAGTTACGGCTAAATCAAACTGATCTTAAACTAGGTGTGATATGATCTAAACAACTCTTATTTCTAGAAACAAACGGTGACAATTTCAAATCACCGCTTTGGCGATTACGGATATGTCTGAATATTAATAATTGGAGGCATATAGTAAAGTGGATGGTGAATCACAGTTCCTTTTAAGCATGTGTTATAGTGGCAACAAAGAATGGCAATCAAAAGCGGCGGTGGCGGTTTATCTGCGAGCGATATTCATTCGGCCGGAAATTACAGACGTATAAATATTCATTCAAGCGGAGAATTATAGGCATGCAGGGTATAGGATGAATCATGTCTAAAAGCATACCTACCACGAAGTGAATATATAATGATCATGCATAGCTTAAAATATAAGCGAGATGGATAAGAAATCGGATATCCCGTATCGTCTCGGCTTATTTGAAAGCGATGGTAAGCATTTTCTTAAAATTTGAGTAGAGGCGTATAGGCATATTTTATGGTTTAGATTTTTAGCAGAGAAGTATTCACTTAGAAAATAATAGTGATTTAACAAGCATGCTAGACCTTTGACAACCAAATATGCCATTCCAAATAATGCTTAGGCTAGCGAGGCCCAATTATGTATTCTGAGGAGAGGGCTATGTTCATAGAGGGCTCATATAATTTGAAGCAGTTTGCTACGGCGATGACCACAAAGTTCGAGTCAAGCACGTATGTTGGTAATATACACTCGGGTAATCTCATAGTAACACCTAAATCATCTTTGAAAGACAAGCGGGGACAAGCGTCATGCGATTTTATATTACTTAATGCTAGATGGAACTTGATAGACATACTTAGGACATTCGCTGGTTTGAACAATCTACAATCCGGTCTACAATTGAAATAACATTAACTAATCCGAGCTCATATCACCTGACAGATTTGGATATTGGTTTGAGGGCGAGGCATTTAATAGTTTAATTTGAACTAACTAATTACGCCTCGATATGATTCATTTGCGACTAACACCCTTAACTCACGGCCTATAATGCAAACTTCATGGTTAGACATATTAGCGAAAAGATTGAGATAATAACCATCAACAAACTTTGAATGGCTTAACACGCATGGTGAATTAAACGGCATATTTCGACAACATATAAATATTACACATGTCACGAAACACAGATTGAATGAGAAAATATGAAAGGAGGCGAGATTACCTTCTCCGGACAGCGACCCGGGGCAGCGTATCAAGTCGTCGGAACCACTCGACGGGTTTTGGGTTTGCGATCACGAATAGAAGGGTAAAGTATCTTTGGTAGGTTTCTTTCTTTGGAATTAAAGAGAAGGGATTGAACTACCTTTATGGCGATGCTAGTGGTGCAGGTCTTTGAGCCACAATTCCGATACCTCTGAATTCGGCCTCTGTTTGATGCTATGGGTGTGCTCATTTGTGGCTCCCTACTCATGCATCCTCTGATTCTCCTTGCATGTCGTTTAAATAGCCTAACTTTAGGTTCTAAAATTGGTAAGTAAATAAAAATTTGAGATTGGGCGAGATTTCGTAAGATTCGTACTCGATTTTGTCTTGATTTTGTGTGATATTTGGGTCTTTGGTTTATGGTAAGAGATCGTTAGAGGCGTGTGTGTGGGTAAGGAGAGTGTCGCGGATTTTGGTAGAAAATCCGGCGAGAATATCGGGGTTTTTCGAAGGCGGCGCTGGAAGGGTTTAGGGTTTTAGGTGTGCTTTCGTTTGGGAGAGGCAGTGAAGAAGGCGATAAGGAAGCAGGTGGGGTGAGGCGTGGGGCTTTGGCACGATAATAGAGAAGGCTTGCGGGTGGGCTGCGAATTCGAGAAAAAATGAGTGGGGGATTGGGCTTGGGTAGTTAATTAAGGGTAGTTAGTATTAGGTAATTAATTAGTTAGGGGTATTAGTGTTAGGTTAGTTAATTAATTAATCAAGGCCTTTAGGTACTATTTAATTAATTATCCAGGTGCTACATTAGTCTAATTAATTAGGTGCTAAATTGGTCTAATTATTATAAAATAAATGCAGGTGTGTTTTTTAATTAGTGCTTAATATTTAAGAATGCGGCGCTATTATTTAAAATTTTATCATTGTGCATTATTGCGAAGTTAAATTAAAATTGCATTGAGTTTATGTTAAATTATTTAAATGCTAAATGCAAGTATGATATTTAAGAATTGTTTAAAGCTTTTTAAATGCGACGCTATTAAATGCACGTATTAGATTAAAATTGATTTTAAATTACAAATGATTACTAATAAATGCGGCTATGCTACCAGACACGACGTTATCGCTAAATTATTTATTTTATGCGTTTATTAATTATTTAAGAAATACGACAAAGCTTAAAGTTAATTAATGCGGGCGCGAGACTCTAAGTGCTTAAAACTCTACGTAAGATGCGATGTCGTTATTAAATTAATTCTTAATGCCTGTATTTATGTTTTATTGTTGTATTTTATTATAAAAATCCTAAAAAATTATTTTACAAAATTAGTGTAATTTTATAGTTAATGGTTGGACGGGAGGGTCAAAATTGGGTGTCAACACTTGGGTCTTGGCTCCATCGTACATTTCCTTAATCTCCCTAGTGTATACCACATGGACACCGCTAACCTCTAAACACCTCTATAGAAACTCTCAAGGGACTTTATTGTAAGCCTTTTCTAGGTTAATGAACACCATGTAAATGTCATTCTTCCTCTCTCTGTATTGGTCCACCAGCTTCCTCACAAGATGAATGTCTTCTGTTGTTGAACGTCGTGGCATAAAACCGAATTTGATCACTAAAGTAGTAACACCCCTCTTCACCCTCATCTCCACCATTCTCTCCCATACTTTCATAGTATGGCTTAGCAACTTGATACCTCTATAATCGTTGCAACTCTGAATGTCACCCTTGTTCTTGTACAACAGAATCATCGTGCTCCATCTCCATTCTTCTGGCATATTTGATGTTTTAAAAATGATATTAAATAGCCTAGTCAACCACTCCAAACTTGGCATACCTGCGTTCTTTAAAATTCCACTGAGATCTCATCCGGTCCGGTCACTCTTCCTCGGTGCATCCTGGGAATAGCACCCTTAACCTCATCTACCTTTATACACCTATAATACCCAAAATAGTGACTTCTCGCCGAGTTCTCCACATCCACCCTGATGTCATTGTCCTCTTCGTTTAATAGTTTATAAAAATGCGATTGTCATCTTTGTCTAATGTACACTTCTTGACTTGTACTTTTCCATCCTCGTCCTTGATGCACTTAACGTCACAGTCACGGGCCCTCATCTCTCTCCTTGAAAGCTGTACAACTTCTTATACGCGTTTGCCCTCTAGTTCCACATACTATCATTTAAAGCTCTGTCTTTCTGTCATGTCGCTAACTTTGCATCGTTCTTTGCGATCTTATACACTTCCCTATTCGTCCATTTTTCCTCATCGTCCTTACTTTCCACCAACTTCACATACGACGCCTTCTTCGCCTCCACCTTCCCTTGAACTTCTCCATTCCACCACCAGTTACCTTGATTCCCACCAAATCTACCTCGCGAGACCTCTGACACCTCTCTAGTTGCTTCTCTAATGCAACTACCAATCCTATCTCACATAGTGTTCGTATCACCGCTACTCCCCCAAGCCTCCATAGCCATCAACTTCTTCCCCAACTCTTGTGCACTAATCGCAATCAAACTAACCTATTTGATCCTAGGCCGGTCACCCACAACCCTTTTTTTCTTCTTCCTCTTGATCTCCAAATCCATTGTCAAGAGCTTATGTTGGGTCGTAAGATTCCGTACTTTCTTATTATAAAATACTTGGTATTTTGATATTTGGTGTTACACCCCGTAATTGCAGGACATGCCTTAAGAAAGTAAGTAAGAACTCACAAATGTTAAGGATTGGAGACTTGTAAAAACTTATCGGAAATTATGGAATTGTCGGATAATGTATTATTATGCGAATGGGAGGCGACACGTGTCACCCCCTTTTAAGATGCCTTGGTCGAAATTGTGCAAGGGCGTGAAGGTCGTTGGACCTTTGTTGCAAGACTAGTCTTGCAACATGTGTATCAAGATAAGGTTGACTAAGTCTTGGTCAATAAGTCTTGATATTTAGCAAGACTAGATCCCAACCAACCATTTGTTTGTATCCTAACCCTCCAAGGTGCTACTTATATTACTACTAGTAGAGAGGGAGCTCAACACTTAGAAATTTTACACAAAAAATTGGAAGAACATAGGCAAAGCTCTCGGGTTCACCTTGCAAAAAGAAGAAAAAAATTTGTTCCTTGTTCTTTTAGTTCCCCACTTTAAACCAAGGTTCCTAGGTGTATTGTAAACACATCTCTATAGAAAAATCTTGGAAAAAGATTGTTTTCGGGTTAGTCATGGCGAAAACCTAAGTGCTTTCTAGGTTTTGCTTGGAGTTTTGAAGGATATTTATTGGTATTGTTCTAAGGGTCTCAACAAGCGGATTGAGGTGTCTTGGAGAGGCTATAAACTACTAAGGAGCGACTTCGGATTGGAGTTGGTTTAAGAATCATTGAGGTATAATCTTGTTCTTTGAAAGTATTACAAGATTATTCATTTTGTTGTTGTTAGCTTTGTATGTTGCAAGCATGAAATTGTTATATTGAAGTTATAAAGATTATGGATTGATTATAGCCTTGGAAATCCGAAATGTAAGGTAATCCATTACTAAGTTGAATTACAATTTAATCGTTGTTAGAAATCGCGTGTCATTGACTTAAGGATTATGGTTATTATAATCAAATGCGACTTGATATCATGTTATGCTACAAATTTGGGTTGAAATATAAATTGTGAGCCAATTGAAATTGTTTAGTTAGTCATTTGTATTGGACTACTTTATATTGATTGTGAGCCAATTGGGGTTGTTTAGTTAGTCATTTGTATTGGACTACCTGCTATATTGATTGTGAGCCAATTGGGGCTGTTTAGTTAGTGATTTGTATTTGAATTAATTCTATATAAATTGTGATACAATTGGGGCTTATTGGTTATGGTATTTCGATCTTGGAAAAGGTTGCAAAGTAAGTAAAAACTAAGGAGGTCTTTGCCGATTTTTAGTAGAATTTAGAGACTTAACAACATAATATTCTACGTTTGAAGTAAGGCTTTAATAGGCGTATTGTGAATATTATAGGTTGACATAGTGCAGGCGGGACTTCGTACTTGGCAAAGTGGTTTGACGACAAGGTATGTAGAACTTTTCCTATCTTTTGAGCATGACTAGTTAGCGTATGTAGTGCGGTGGGCGTCTGAGCCTTTGACATTCTTTACTAGCCTTATAAAATGCCAAGTCGGGTGAGTTAGGAAGTTAACTCACTTCTTTGAAATATTAAGGATGTCTTAAGTCTTAGTAAAGTTAAGGGGCTTGAAGAGATTTAAAGTATGTGATACTTGTGTCGTTTTAATCGTATAAGTCCCTTGGATAGGAAAAAAAAAATGTACTTGACTAAGGTATAAAGTGAATATAACGACTTTATGGGGAGTTGGTTATATTGACTTTATGCAAAGGTAAATGGCTTGTGTTAACAAAAGGCAAATTGATTTTAAGGTATCAATTGCCCAAGGTTTAATAAGAAAAGAGTCATTTGATTTAAAAACCTACTTTAATTCTAAAGGTATTGTGACTTGCCTTGAAATGTACTTTGGACTTGATACTATGGTTAATAGTGTCTTGGAAGCTTTCTACTAAAAAGAGTCATTTGTTTTTAAAAGAATATAAGTATGTAGTACTTTGGGTTAAATTCCCGGATTCTTATAAAAGACATGAAAGTGCCTTAAGTAAACTAAAATGAGAATGTAGATGAATAAGACTAATAAGAAGTTAGGGGGATTGCTAACTTGCTTAATTATTGTATACGGCGGTTTTGAGGTAGGGTAAGAGTATCGGTGAGGGCAAACCCCCGAGGCTATACCACCTTCGGGATAAGAGTATAAATGAGGAAGCCCCAGGCGTTATACCACTGCGTTACTATCTTCTACAGGATAAGAGTATAAATGAGGGCAAACCCGAGGCGTTATACCACTGCTTGAGGTAAGAGTATAAATGAGGGTAGACACCCCAAGACGTTATACCACCTGTTTTTATGGGTTCGCTACCCATGGTATGATCGGGAGACTGCTATTGTGATGTTATACATATTCTCTTGATGTACTCCCATTGTTAGCAAGGCACTGTGTACTGTAATTTTGTTATCATACATGTCTCAACTTTCTTATAAACTTATGTTGTAATTACAGTACTTTCGATTTACATACTTAGTACATATTGTGTCACGACCCCTTCCTCGAAGCTGCGTTCATCTGCGAGAAAGAGTAGCAGTGGCAGATCCACATTCTTAGGATCGGCTTATCGGGCGTCGGAAGCTCCGTTCTCGGAGGCTTGTCTTTCTTTTAGTCTGATCTTGTCACGATGTTGTAGATTTTGTACATTCGAGGTATGGCGGGCCCTGTCCATACGATTATTCCTAAGTGCGTATTCACCTTTGTGGTTGGTATGAAGCGAGTTGTAAAGTTGTACTTTTGACTTTGTTTATATTATGGAAAACGGCATATCGGCTAGCTTTGTGTTGTTATATTATTTACACATGTGTTTATATTGTGTATGTTCATTGCTATTCTCGGCGTATACAGGCAGGGTGCCCGGGTAGGGCACGATCGCGGCCGAGTCGGGTCGTGACAAAAGTGGTATCAGGCGATTAGTCCTCGGAAAGTGTCTGAGACCGTGTCTAGTAGAGTCTTGATTATCGGTGTGTTGTGCACCACATCTATGTCGAGGAGGCTACAGGACATTTAGGATTAGTTTCCATTTTCTCTCTACGAGATCGTGCATTAGAGTGTCTTATTAGGTTGAATCCTCTCGACCTCTTCTTATGAAACAGCTATGCCTCGCGAAAGCTACGAGGGCCCGGAAGGGCAAAGCGCGGCGGGAGGCTGCTAAGCGGTATAGAAAGTCACACGGGCTCGAGCACGGACTATGCACGAGGCGATGGCGGGTCGTTGAGTTGACCACGCGGCGATATTAGAAGGCAAGGCGGCGGTAGCTCGGAGGTTCCGATACGGACTCTAGTTCCCGACCATGCGAGTATAGAGACTACGAGGCGGTCGGTTATTGACGATATAGTAGCGGGCGGCGAGCGAAGCGAGCGGCCCGCTCAAGCGGTTTGCGGGTGGGATTTTACGGATGTAATCCACGAGTTTTATGGTTCAAGTGCAGCGAGATCGCGGGAGTTCGTTCGAATCTGACGGACCATGCGAGTTCTTAGGGCTTGAGACGAGTGCATTACACTAGCCTCTTCTGGGTTGCGCGATATTGCGTTGAAGCTGGTTTGAGTCGTGGTTGCTTTCGAGAGGTGATGATGCTCTTCCGGCTGTTTGGGAGGAGTTCTGAGGCCTTTATGGATCACTTTTTACCTCCCGAGATGAGGAGAGCCCGGGTAGACAGATTTTTGACCTTGCGGCAGAACGGGAGGACCGTTAGGTAGTACAGCCTGGAGTTTGAATCCTTGGCCAGGCATGCTCACACTATTGTAGCTAGCATGGCGGATAGAGTTCATCGTTATGTGATGGGGCTAGGCGTCGTATGATTCTGACATGCTTGGGGTAGCTCTTGGCCGGTATGGACATCGCTCGGATGCGAGCCTATGCACGAGGATAGAGGATAGAGAGGAGGACCAGATTAGCGCGAGCCGGCCGAAGGCGAGGACATCGAGGTCTCGAGCGATTTCGAGGCGGGCGGCCTCGGCGAGAAATGAGTCCGCGTTCGGCCCGGCCTGAGTGCTCGTCCGCGATTTTACGGCAAGAGTCGACCAGCCGGTCGATCGGGAAGCGGTCGGGCTCGGGACTCTGAGATTTGAGGCGAGGCGAACCGTCGCGTCGGGACCACCGCGCCTCGGTGTGCTCGTCGGTAGGTTCCACGGCGAGTGTCGCGAGCCGGGAGCTTATTACTCTTGTGGCGGTGGGCCATTTGAAGAGAGATTGTCCGTCTAGAAGCGGTATGGGTGGTGCAGCCTGTGCGGGATCGGTTGTTAGGTGCCTTCTCCTTACGTGGTTATGCGCCCGGGCGAGTACTCGCGGACCGGCGGGCGCGGTAGAGGTCGTGGTGGTGGTTCGATTCGCGGTCCCGAACGCATATATTCTCTAGCCAGCCGCCCGGGATCGGGAGGCTTCCACAGCGTCGTCACGGGTATATGCGATTTCAATTTGTGATGTTTATGCGTTGATAGATCGAGTTCTACTTGTCCTATGTGTCCCTCTTGTGCGGGTAGAATCGAGTAAGCGGTGTCGATAGAGCGTTTGAGTAGCTCGCGATTGGTGATTCGGTGTTAGGCGGCGGGTGTATAGAGGTTGTCGGTATTTATTCTGATCGTCGGACCACTTGCGAACTTGATAGAGTGGAGATTGATTTTGATGTCATTATGGGTATGGGTGGTTGGCCTCTTGTTATGCCAACGTTATTTGTAGGGCGAGTTGGTTCGGTTCGGTTTCTGGCGAGCGATTATCAGTGGAGAAGCGACACGGCGTCGCGAGGGTAGGTGTTACACCAGTAATTTGAAACATGTTTTAGAGCGTAAGTAAGAACCATGAAGTGTTAAGATTTGAGACTTGTAAAATTTATCGGAAATTATGGAATTGTCGGAAATTGTGTTATTGTATCGAATGGGAGGCGACACGTGTCATCCCCTTATGTGATGCCTTGGTCGAAATATGCAAGGGTAAGAGGTCATTGGACCTTAGTCTTTAAGCGTGTGTAGCATGAGAAAGTTGACTAGTCGAGAGGTCAATAAGTCTTGATATTTTGGAAGACCACATCTAAGCCTCACATTTGTAATTATCTTGACCATCGATTCTCTATTTAATACTAGTAGCAAGAGATGTCTTGACACTTAGAAAATTTTACACAAAAATTTGGATGAACATTGAGCAAGCTCACGGGTTACTAAGAAGAAGAAAGAAAAATTTTAGTTTCTTGTCCATTTGATTCCACACTTTAAACCAAGGTTCTTAGGTGTATTGTAAACACGTCTCAATAGAAAAATCTTGGAAAAGATTGTTTCGGGTTAGTCATAAGCGAAAACCTAAAGGGTCTTTCTAGGTTTTGCTTGGAATTTGAAAGGATAATTGTTGGTATTGTGCTAAGGGTCTCAACAAGCGGATTGAGGTGTCTTGGAGAGGCTCTAAACTACTAAGGAGCGACTTCGGATTGGAGTTGGATTAAGAATCGTTAAGGTATAATCTTGTCTTTTAAAGGTGTTACAAGATTGCATATTTATATTGTTGTTGATAGCTTTGTATGTTGCGAGCATGAAGTTGTTATATAGAGGTTATAAGAATTATGGATTGATTATAGCCTTGGAAATCCATAATGTAATGTAAGCCATAACTAGTTGAATTACAATTTAATCGTTGTTAGAAAAATCGCATGTCATTGACTTAAGGATTATGGTTATTATAATCAAATGCGACTTGATATCATGTTATGCTACTAAATTGGATTGAAATGAAAATTGGATAAGAATTGGATTTGTTGAATCAAGGTGGCCGAATTTGGAATGTAGTTTGTATTGGTTGGTTATTCAATTGTATTGGACTACTTTCTATAAAATTGTGAGCCATTGGGTTTGTGTAGTTATTCAATTGT
This sequence comes from Przewalskia tangutica, assembly GCA_029844215.1. Classification (NCBI taxonomy): domain Eukaryota; kingdom Viridiplantae; phylum Streptophyta; class Magnoliopsida; order Solanales; family Solanaceae; genus Przewalskia; species Przewalskia tangutica. The sequence continues at coordinate 131,534,258 of CM056718.1, read as the reverse complement.
ATTGGACTACTTTCTATATAATTGTGAGCCAATTGGGGCTGTTTAGTTAGTCATTTGAATTGGACTACATACATATAATTGTGAGCCAATTGGGGCTGTTTGGTTATTGTATTTTGGCCTTGAAAAGGTGGCAAGTGAGTAAAAACAAAGGAGGTCTTTGTCAGATTTTCCGTAGAAAATGGAGACTTTACACTTATTATATTCTACGATTGAAGTAAGGCGTTAATAGGCGTATTGTGAATATTATAGGTTGATATACTCTGAGCGGGACTTTGTACTTGGCAAGTGGTTTGACGACGAGGTATGTAGAACTTTTCCTATCTTTTGAGCATGACTAGTTTCGTATATAGTGCGGTGAGCGTCTGAAGACTTTGACATTCCTTACTAGCCTTATAAAATGCCAAGTCGGGCGAGTTAGGAAGTTAACTCACTTCTTTGATAATATTAAGGATGTCTTAAGTCTTAGTAAAGATAAGGGACTTGAAGAATTTTAAAGTATGTAATACTTGTGTCGTTTTAATCGTATAAGTCCCTTGGATAGGAAAATGTACTTGACTAAGGTATAAAGTGAATATAACGACTTTATGGGGAGTTGGTTATATTGACTTTATGCAAAGGTAAATGGCTTGTGTTAAAGAAAGGCAAATTGATTTTAAGGTATCAATTGCGAGTTTTAATAAGAAAAGGAGTCGCTTGATTTAGAAACCTACTTTAATTCTAAAGGTATGGTGACTTGCCTTGAAATGTACTTGGACTTGATACTATGGTTAATAGTGTCTTGGAAGCTTTCTACTAAAATGAGTCGCTTGTTTTAAGGAGTAGAAGTACGTAGTACTTTGGGTTAAATTCCCGGATTCTTATAAAAGACATGAAAGTGCCTTAAGTAAACTAAAATGAGAGTGTAGAAGAATAAGACTAATAAGAAGTTAGGGGATTGCTAACTTGGTTAATTATTGTATGACGGCCGGTTGTGAGATAGGGTAAGAGTATCAGTGAGGGGCAAACCCCCAGGCTATACCACCTTCTCCGGGATAAGAGTATAAATGAGGGTAAGCCAAGGCGTTATACCACTGCGTTACTATCTTCTTGGGTAAGAGTATAAATGAGGCAAACCCCAGGCGTTATACCACCTTGAGTAAGAGTGTAAATGAGGTAGGAACCCCAGGCGTTATACCCACTGGTTTTATGGGTTCACTACCCATGATTTGATTAGGCTATTTATTATAATGTTGTACGTATCCTCTTGATTTAATCTCATTGTTAGTAAGGCACTGTGTATTGTAATTTTGTTATCATACATGTCTCCAGCTTTATTTTAAACTTACATTGTAATTACAGTACCTTCCAGTTTTACATACTTAATACATATTGTGTCTCGACCCCTTCTGAGCTGCGTTAATCGCGAGAAAGGGTAGCGGTGGCGAATCCACATTCTTGGATCACTTATCGGGCGTCGGAAGCTCCATTCTCGGAGGCTTGTCTTTCTTTAGTACGATCTTGTCACGATGTTGTAAGATTATGTACATTCGAGTATGGCGAAGCCACTGTCATGATTGTTATTCCTAAGTGCTGTATTCACATATGTGGTTGGGCTATAAGAACTGAGTTATAAAGTTGTACTTTTGACTTTGTTTATATTATGGAAGGCGGTCTTGTCGGCTAGCCTGTGTTGTATATTATTTTACACATGTGTTTATGTTGTGTATGTTCATTGCTATTCTCGATGTATACAGGCAGGGTGCGGGTAGGGCACCGTCATGTGGCGAGTCGGAGTCGTGACAAAAGTGGTATCGAGCGATTAGTCCTCGGAAAGTGTCTCTGAGAGTGTCTAGTAGAGTCTTGATTATCGGTGTGTTGTGCACCACATCTATGTCGAGGAGGCTACAGGACATTTAGGATTAGTTTCCATTTTCTCTCTCGAGATCGTGCATTAGAAATTTGTCTTATTAGGTTGAATCCTCTCGACCTCTTCTTATGAAAGCAGTATGCCTCCAGGAAAGCTACGGGGCCCGAAGGGCAAGCGGCGGCGGAGGCGCTAGCGGTACTCGAGAGGTCACACGGGCTCGAGCACGGACTATGCACGAGGTAGTAGTAGTCGTTGAGTTGACCACGGCGGTATTAGAGGCGAGGCGGCGGTAGCTCGAGGTTCCGATGCGGACCCTCGATTCCCGGCCGGTGCGAGTATAGAACTACGGGAAGCGGTCGGTTATTAACGATATAGTAATGGCGGCGTAGCAGCGAGGCGGCCCGCTAGCCAAGCGGTTTGCGGATTAGGGATTTTACGGATGTAATCCACGAGTTTTATGGTTAGTCGGCGAGGATCGCGGGAGTTCGTTCGGCGGCTCTGACGGACCATGCGAGTTCTTAGGGCTTGAGGCAGTGCATTACACTAGCCTCTTCTGGTTGCGCGATATTGCATTGGTGGTTTGAGTCGTGGTTGCTTTCGAGAGGTGATGATGCTCTTCCGGCTGTTTGGGAGGAGTTCTGAGGCCTTTATGGATCACTTTTACCTCAGAGATGAGGAGAGCCGGGTAGACAGTTTTTGACCTTGCGGCGAGCAGGAGGGCTGTTAGGGAGTATAGCACAGAGTTTGACTCCTTGGCGAGCATGCTCCCACTATTGTAGCTAGCATGGCGGATAGAGTTCATCGTTATGTGATGGGGCTAGGCCGTCGTATGATTCTGACATGCTTGGGGTGGCTCTTGGCCGGTATGGACATTGCTAGGATGCGAGCCTTTGCTCGAGGATAGAGGATAGAAAGGGAGGACCAGTTGGCGAGCGGCCCGAGGCGAGACATCGAGTCTCGGGCGATTTGAGGCGGACAACCTCGTGAGTAGGTCCACGATCCGGCCGGCCGAGTGCTCGTCACGGTTTTCGGGAAAGAGGTACGTCGGCTAGTCGATCGGGAAGCGGTCGAGGCTCGGGACTCTGAGATTTCGAGGAGGCGAACCATCACGTCGGGACCACCACGCCTCGGTGTGCTCGATGCGGTAGGTTCCACGAGCGAGTGTCGCGAGCCGGGAGCTTGTTACTCTTGTGGCGGTGGGCCATTTGAAGAGAAATTGTCGTCTAGAAGCGGTATGGGTGGTGCAGCCGCGGTAAGCGGGATCGATTGTTAGGTCTTCTTCTCCTTACGTGGTTATGCGCCCCGGGCGAGGGTACTCGGGCCGCGAGCGCGGTAGAGTCGTGGTGGTGGTTCGATTCTAGCGATCCCGAACGCGCATATATTCTCTAGCGGCCGCCCGGGATCGGAGGCTTCCACGGCGTCGTCAGTACATTATTGATTTGGTTGATGTTTATGCTTTGATAGATCGAGTTCTACCTTGTCCTATGTCCCCTCTTGTGCGGGTAGAATCGGGATAGGCGGTGTCGATAGAGCCTTCGAGGCAGCTACGCCTATGGGAGATTCGGTGTTAGGCGGCGGGTGTCGAAGGTTGTCGGTTTATATTCTGATCGTCGGACCATGCAGAACTTGATAGAAATTTGGAGATGGCGATTTTGATGTCATTATGGGTATGGTGGTTGGCTTCTTGTTATGCCAACGTTGGTGTAAGAACGAGTTGGTTCGGTTCGGTTTCTGGCGAGCGATTATCGAGTGGAGGGCAACACGGCGTCGCAGGGGTAGGTTTATTTCTTACCTCGAGGCTAGGAAGATGGTGCGAGAAAGTACATCTATCATCAGTGCGGGTATTTGATACGGTGAGGTGCGATTCTTGATCGATGCGGTGGTTAGGGAGTTTGCGGATGTGTTCCCGGATGATCTTGGGTATCCTCACGAGGAGATTGAGTTTTGTATTGACACGTTGCGGACACTCGACCTATTTCCATTCCGCCATCTGAGGATGACACTGCCGAGTTGAGGAGTGAAGGACCGGTGAAAGATTTCTTTGGAAAAAGGCTTTATTAGGCCTAGTGTATCTCCCAGGGCGCCCGGTATTGTTTGTAAAGAAGAAGGATGGGGCCAGCTGCGTATGTGTGTTGACTCTGACGGTGAATAAGGTAACCATTAAGAATAGGTACCCTCCCGAGATTGATGATTTGTTTGACGATTGCGAGTGCGAGTGTTTCTCAAAGATAGACTGCGATGCAGTTATCATCGAGTTCGAGTTCGAGGCGAGATATCCCAAAGCGCATTCGGGACCGGTATGGGCACTATGAGTTGAGGTTATGTCTTTCGGTTTGACCAACGCTCAGCGGTATTTATGGATTTGATGAACGGGTGTTCAAGCCATTTTGGATACATTTGTGATTGTATTCATTGATGACATCTGGTGTATTCACGGACGAGCGAGGCATCAGATCACGAGGCGGTACTTGGGATTCTCGGGCCGCGATTATTTGCAAGTTCTCAGTGTGAGTTTTGGTTGGCCTCGGTGGCATTCACAGGGCATATTATTGGGGCGATGGTGTTGGGTAGATCGGCAAAGATTGAGGCGATCAATTCTTGGCGAGACCTACTCCGGCCAAAGTGCGCGATTTCTTAGGGTGGCGGGTTATTATCGCGAGTTTGTGGAAGCGGTTGCTTCGATTTGGCCACCGTTGACTAGGGTGTGAGCGGCCAAGTTCCGATGGAGCGAGAGGCTTGCGAGAAGGGTTTCCGATTCTTTGAAGGAAAGGTTGACTCTGACTCCGGTTCTTACTCTTAGGAGGTTAGATGGATGCGTGATCTATTGTGATGCCTCGGGTATCGGGCTAGGGTGTGTTTTGATGCGGCATGGCAAGGTTATAGCCTATGCTTCGGCGATTCGGAAGCATGAGGAATTACCTACCCATGACTTAGAGTTGGCGCGATTATACATGCCTTGAAGATTTGGAGACATTATTTATGCAGGGGTTCATGTGGATATTTATACAGACCACAAGAGCCTCCAGTATATCTTGAGAGAGGAGGCGAACTTGAGGCGAGAGCGGTGGTTAGAGTTCTTTGAAAAATTATGATGTTGATATTACATACCATCAGGGAAGGCCAGCGTAATTCTTGATGCCTTGAGTCGTAGATCGATGGGAGCCTATCGGAGTACGGCGGAGAGGCGGTACATGGTCCGTCGAGATCCACGATTAGCGAGCCTTGGGGTTCGATTGATCGTCACCGACGATAGTGGATGCGGGTTCGTGAGGTTGCGAGTCTTCCATCGTTGATGAGGTAAAGCGGCGATTTGAGGACCAGTGTTGGTGCTGATGCCGTGATGTAGCTCTTGGGAGGAGAAGAGTCTATTCGAGTAGCGCTGATGAAGTCTTGAGATTTGAGGGCGGTTGTGTGTTCCGATGTATCGAGGACTTCGTCGTGGTCAGAGAGGCACTGCGGTGCTCGTTATTCTATTCATCAAAGTCGACCAAGATGTACCATGACCTCGAGATGTTTGTATTGGTGGGATGGCACGAAGAGGGCGTGGCGAGTTTTGTTGCCTGATGTCCTAATTGCGCGAGTTAAGGTCGAGCACGAGGCCCGATGGATTATTGCGATCTATTGAGATTCCGACTTGGAAGTGGGAGATGATCAACATGGACTTTGTTACAGAGTTACCTCGTACTCGGAGGAAGTGCGACTCCATTTGGGTTATTGTTGTCGGTGACGAAATCAGCCCATTTCCTTCGATCGGGGCAGCGTTTTGGTGAGACTATGCAGATTGTACATCAGAGATAGTGAGGTGCACGGTGTTCGGTGTCGATTATATCGGATAGAGAGCGGTTCTGGCTAACCGGAGGTCTTTCCGAAGGGTTTGGGGACACGGTGAGTCTCGGCCTGACATTTCATCCTCGGTAGCGGGCGGCGAGCGCACTATCGAACAACGAGGATATCTGCGAGCTGCGTGATTGATTTGATGGTAGTGGGAGGATCATTTGCCTCTTGTAGGTTGCTTATAATAACGGCTACCATTCCGGTATCTGAGATGGCGCCATACGAGGCTTTATATGGCGGAAATGCAGTCGCCGATCGGTTGGTTCGGCGTGGGCGAGTGCGATTAGTTGGCGGACTTGATACGGGTGTGGATAAGGTGAAGCTTATCCGGGAGGCGATAGCGGCTTCGAGTCGGCGAAGTCATATGCGGATAATCGGCGTCGGCATTTGGAGTTTGGTGAAGCGATTGGGTCTTCTTGAAGGTGTCACCCATGAAGGTGTGATGAGATTCGGTAGAAGAAACTCGGCCCAGGTACATTGGGCCCTACCATATCGTCAGTAGAGTGGGACGAGTTGCTTATGAGTTGGATCGCCGCCGTGAGTTAGGCGGTACATCCGGTCTTCCATGTTTCTATGTTGAGAAGTGTATCGGTGATCCGGCGAGTTTTCCTACTAGTGAGGTCCAGTAACGAGAGGGTTATCGTATGAGGAGAGTCGTAGCGATACTCGATCGCGGTCGACGGCTGCGGACCAAGGATGTAGCTTCCGTCAAAGTCCTGTGGAGAAATGATAACCGGGAGGAGATGACTTGGGAAGCGGAGGAGGAAATGTTGAGGAGGTATCCTCACTTATTTCCTATACCTTCAGGTATTTCATTTTGCCCTTGCTTGTCAGGTTTTAATTGAAGTGTTTCTTTTGCTTAAATGTTTTTTTTTTGTGGCCATGAGTGGCATTTTTTGGTATGTCGGGGTTGTGAAAGGAAGCTATGTCGCTAATTGTTAGTGTGACTCCGAAAGAACATTCGGGGACGAATGTTTCTAAGGGGGGAAGAATGTTACACCCCGTAATTTCAGAACATGTTTTTAAGAACGTAAGTAAGAACCCACAAGTGTTAAGATTTGAGACTTGTAAAATTTATCGGAAATTATGGAATTGTCGGAAATTGTGTTATTGTATCGAATGGGAGGGCGACACATGTCACCCCCCCTTATGTGATGCCTTGGTCGAAATATGCAAGGGTAAGAGGGTCATTGGACCTTAGTCTTGCAAGCATGTGTAGCATGAGAAAGTTGACTAGTCAAGAGGTCAATAAGTCTTGATATTTTGGAAGACCACATCTAAGCCTCACATTTGTAATTATCTTGACCATCCAATTCTCTATTTAATACTAGTAGCAAGAGATTTCTTGACACTTAGAAAATTTTACACAAAAATTTGGATGAACATTGAGCAAGCTCACGGGTTCACTAAGAAGAAGAAAGAAAAATTTTCGTTTCTTGTCCATTTGATTCCACACTTTAAACCAAGGTTCTTAGGTGTATTGTAAACACATCTCAATAGAAAAATCTTGGAAAAAGATTGTTTTGGGTTAGTCATAGCGAAAACCTAAAGGTCTTTCTAGGTTTTGCTTGGAATTTGAAAGGATAATTGTTGGTATTGTGCTAAGGGTCTCAACAAGCGGATTGAGGTGTCTTGGAGAGGCTCTAAACTACTAAGGAGCGACTTCGGATTGGAGTTGGATTAAGAATCGTTAAGGTATAATCTTGTCTTTTAAAGGTGTTACAAGATTGCATATTTATATTGTTGTTGATAGCTTTGTATGTTGCGAGCATGAAGTTGTTATATAGAGGTTATAAGAATTATGGATTGATTATAGCCTTGGAAATCCATAATGTAATGTAAGCCATAACTAGTTGAATTACAATTTAATCGTTGTTAGAAAGTCGCGTCATTGACTTAAGGATTATGGTTATTATAATCAAATGCGACTTGATATCATGTTATGCTACTAAATTGGATTGAAATGAAAATTGGATAAGAATTGGATTTGTTGAATCAAGGTGGCCGAATTTGGAATGTAGTTTGTATTGGTTGGTTATTCAATTGTATTGGACTACTTTCTATAAAATTGTGAGCCAATTGGGGCTGTGTAGTTATTCAATTGTATTGGACTACTTTCTATATAATTGTGAGCCAATTGGGGCTGTTTAGTTAGTCATTTGAATTGGACTACCTTCTATATAATTGTGAGCCAATTGGGGTTGTTTGGTTATTGTATTTCGGCCTTGAAAAGGTGGCAAGTGAGTAAAAACAAAGGAGGTCTTTGTCAGATTTTCCGTAGAAAATGGAGACTTTACACTTATTATATTCTACGATTGAAGTAAGGCGTTAATAGACGTATTGTGAATATTATAGGTTGATATACTACGGGCGGGACTTTGTACTTGGCAAGTGGTTTGACACGACGAGGTATGTAGAACTTTTTCCTATCTTTTGAGCATGACTAGTTTCGCGTATATAGTACGGTGAGCGTCTGAGACTTTGACATTCCTTCCTAGCCTTATAAAATGCCAAGTCGGGCGAGTTAGGAAGTTAACTCACTTCTTTGATAATATTAAGGATGTCTTAAGTCTTAGTAAAGACAAGGGACTTGAAGAATTTTAAAGTATGTAATACTTGTGTCGTTTTAATCGTATAAGTCCCTTGGTTAGGAAAATGTACTTGACTAAGGTATAAAGTGAATATAACGACTTTATGGGGAGTTGGTTATATTGACTTTATGCAAAGGTAAATGGCTTGTGTTAAAGAAAGGCAAATTGATTTTAAGGTATCAATTGCCCAAGGTTTAATAAGAAAAGAGTCGACGATTTAGAAACCTACTTTAATTCTAAAGGTATGGTGACTTGCCTTGAAATGTACTTGGACTTGATACTATGGTTAATAGTGTCTTGGAAGCTTTCTACTAAAATGAGTCGCTTGTTTTAAGGAGTAGAAGTACGTAGTACTTTGGGTTAAATTCCCGGATTCTTATAAAAGACATGAAAGTGCCTTAAGTAAACTAAAATGAGAGTGTAGAAGAATAAGACTAATAAGAAGTTAGGGGATTGCTAACTTGCTTAATTATTGTATGACGGCCGGTTGTGAGATAGGGTAAGAGTATCAGTGTGGGGCAAACCCCCAAGACGCTATACCACCTTCTCCAGGATAAGAGTATAAATGAGGGGTAATCCCCCAAGACGTTATACCACCTGCGTTACTATCTTCTTCAGGGTAAGAGTATAAATGAGGGGCAAACCCCCAAGACGTTATACCACTTGCTTCAGGGTAAGAGTGTAAATGAGGGGTAGGAACCCCAAGAAGTTATACCCCCTGGTTTTATGGGTTCACTACCCATGATTTGATTGCGAGACTGATATTATAATGTTGTACGTATCCTCTTGATTTACTCTCATTGTTAGTAAGGCACTGTGTACTGTAATTTTGTTATCATACATGTCTCCAGCTTTATTTTAAACTTACATTGTAATTACAGTACCTTCCAGTTTTACATACTTAGTACATATTGTGTACTGACCCCCTTCCTCGGGGGCTGCGTTCATGCCGCAGGAAAGGGTAAGCAGGTGGCAGATCCACATTCTTAGGATCACTTATCAGACGTCGGAAGCTCCATTCTCCGGAGGCTTGTCTTTCTTTTGGTACAGTCTTGTCCCTGATGTTGTAAGATTATGTACATTCAGGGTATGGCGGGGCCCTGTCATACGATTGTTATTCTAAGTGCTGTATTCACATATGTGGTTGGGCTATAAGAAGCGAGTTGTAAAGTTGTACTTTTGACTTTGTTTATATTATGGAAGCGGTCTTGTCGGCTGCTTTGTGTTGTATATTATTTTACACATGTGTTTATGTTGTGTATGTTCATTGCTATTCTCGATGTATACAGGCAGGATGCGGGTAGGGCACCGATCGCGGCGAGTCGGGTCGTGTGATGGGTTTATTTCTTACCTCAAGGCTAGGAAGATGGTGCGAGAGAGTACATCTATCATCCAGTTCGAGTATTCGTCACAGGTGAGAGTGCAGTTCTTGATCGATGCCGATGGTTAGGAGTTTCGGATGTGTTCCCGGATGATCTTCCGGGTATCCTCACGAGAGGAGATCGAGTTTTGTATTGACACGTTGCGGACACTCGACCTATTTCCATTCCGCCATCTGGATGGCTTTCTTTGAGTTGAGGAGTGAAGGACGGTGAAAGACTTGCTAGAAAGGCTTTATCGGGCCTAGTGTATCTCCGCAGGGAGCGCCGGTGTTGTTTGTAAAGAAGAAGGATGGGGCCAGCTGCGTATGTGTGTTTACTAGGCGGTGAATAAGGTAACCATTAAGAATAGGTACCCTCCCGGGATTGATGATTTGTTTGACCGATTGCGAGTGCGAGGTGTTTCTCAAAGATAGACTGCGGTGCAGTTATCATCGAGTTCGAGTTCGAGGCGAGATATCCCAAAGCGCATTCGGGACCGGTATGGGCACTATGAGTTGAGTTATGTCTTTCGGTTTGACCAACGCTCGGTGGTATTTATGGATTTGATGAGCGGGTGTTCAAGCCATTTTGGATACATTTGTGATTGTATTCATTGATGACATCTGGTGTATTCACGGACGAGCGAGGAGCATGCAGATCACTTGAGGCGGTACTTGGGATTCTCGGGCCGGCGATTATTCGCCAAGTTCTCAGTGTGAGTTTTGGTTGGCCTCGATGGCATTCCCGGGCATATTATTGGGGCTGATGGTGTTGGGTAGATCGGCAAAGATAGAAGCGATCAAGTCTTGGCGAGACCTACTACTCCGGCCGAGTGCGCGATTTCTTAGGGTGGCGAGTTATTATCGCGAGTTTGTGGAAGCGGTTGCTTGATTTCAGCCGTTGACTAGGCGACTCGGGCGATCAAGTTCCGATGGGCGAGAGGCTTGCGAGAAGGGTTTCCAGTTGCTGAAGGAAAGGTTGACTACGACTCCAGTTCTTACTCTTCCTGAGGGGTTAGACGGGTACGTGATCTATTGTGATGCCTCGGGTATCGGGCTAGGGTGTGTTTTGATGCAGCACGGCAAGGTTATAGCCTATGCTTCGGCGATTCTGGAAGCATGAGAGGAATTACCCTACCCATGACTTAGAGTTGGCGCGATTATTCATGCCTTGAAGATTTGGAGACATTATTTATGCGGAGTTCATGTGGATATTTATACTGAGACCACAAGAGCCTCGGTATATCTTGAGCGAGGAGGCGAACTTGAGGCGAGAGGCGGTGGTTAGAATTGCTGAAAGATTATGATGTTGATATTACATACCATCGGGAAGGCCAACGTATTCTTGATGCCTTGAGTCGTAGATCTATGGGAGCCTATCAGTGCGGCCGGAGAGGCGGGACATGGTCGTCAGATCCACGATTAGCGAGCCTTGGGGTTCGATTGATCGATCTGCGATGATAGTAGATGCGGGTTCGTGAGGTTGCGAGTCTTCCATCGTTGATGAGGTGAAGCGGCGATTTGAGGACCCGGTGTTGGTGCGATGCCGTGATGTAGCTCTTGGGAGGAGAGGGTCTATTCGAGGTAGCGCTGATGAAGTCTTGAGATTTGAGGGCGGTTGTGTGTTCCGATGTGTTAGGACTTCGTCGGTGCAGGAGCGCGCGGCGCTCGATATTCTATTCATCCGGGTCGACCAAGATGTACCATGACCTCGGATGTTTGTATTGGTGGGATGGCACGAAGAGGGGCGTGGCGAGTTTTGTTGCCTGATGTCCTAATTGCCCGGCAGTCAGTCGAGCACGAGGCCCGATGGTTTATTGCGATCTATTGAGATTCCGACTTGGAAGTGGGAGATGATCAACATGGACTTTGTTACAGGGTTACCTCGTACTCAGAGGAAATGCGACTCCATTTGGGTTATTGTTGTGGTGTGAAATCAGCCCATTTCCTTCGATCGGGGCAGCGTTTTGGTGAGACTATGCGGTTGTACATCAGAGATAGTGAGGATGCCGCGGTGTTCCGGTGTCGATTATATCGATAGGGAGCCCGATTCTGACTAACCACGGAGGTCTTTCCGGAAGGGTTTAGGAACAGTGAGTCTCGGCCTGGCATTTCACCCTCGGTATCGGCGGGCGAGCGCACTATCCGAACACGAGGATATCTGCGAGCTGCGTGATAGATTTCGATGGTAGGCTGGGAGGATCATTTGCCTCTTGTGAGTTTGCTTATAACAATGCCTACCATTCCAAAGATGGCGCCATACGAGGCTTTATATGGGCGGAAATGCAGTCGCCGATCGGTTGGTTCGGCGTGGGCGAGTGCGATTAGTTGGCGGACTTGGTACAACAGTCGTGGATAAGGTGAAGCTTATCCAGAGAGGCTGATAGCGGCTCGAGTCGGCGAAGTCATACGCGGATAATCGGCGTCGACATTTGGAGTTTCGGTGAGCGATTGGATCTTCTTGAAGGTGTCACCCATGAAGGTGTGATGAGATTCGGTAAGAAGGAAACTTCGGCCCAAGGTACATTGGGCCCTACCGGATCGTCCGTAGAGTGGGACGGGTTGCTTATGAGTTGGATGCGCCATCGAGTTAGAGGCGGTACATCCGGTCTTCCATGTTTCTATGTTGAGGAAGTGTATCGGTGATCCAGCGAGAGTTTTTCCTACTAGTGACGTCCAAGTAACAGAGGGGTTATCGTATGAGGAGAGTCCCATAGCGATACTCGATCGCCAGTCGCGACAATGGACGAGGATGTAGCTTCCGTCAAAGTCCTGTGGAGAAATGATAACCGGGAGGAGATGACTTGGGAAGCGGAGGAGGACATGTTGAGGAGGTATCCTCACTTATTTCCTATACCTTCAGGTATTTCATTTTGCCCTTGCTTGTCAGGTTTTAATTGAAGTGTTTCTTTTGCTTAAATGCTTTTATGTGGCCATGAGTGGCATTTTTGGTATGTCGGGGCTGTGAAAGGAAACTATGTCGCTAATAGTAAGTGTGACTCCGAAAGAATATTCGGGGACGAATGTTTCTAAGGGGGGAAGAATGTTACACCCCGTAATTGCAGGACATGCCTTAAGAAAGTAAGTAAGAACTCACAAATGTTAAGGATTGGAGACTTGTAAAAACTTATCGGAAATTATGGAATTGTCGGATAATGTATTATTGTAACGAATGGGAGGGCGACACGTGTCACCCCCCTTTTAAGATGCCTTGGTCGAAATTGTGCAAGGGCATGAAGGTCATTGGACCTTTGTTGCAAGACTAGTCTTGCAACTTGTGTAGCTTGAGAAGGTTGACTAAGTCTTGGTCAATAAGTCTTGATATTTAGCAAGACTAGATCCCAACCAACCATTTGTTTGTATCCTAACCCTCCAAGGTGCTACTTATATTACTACTAGTAGAGAGGGAGCTCAACACTTAGAAATTTTACACAAAAATTGGAAGAACATAGGCAAAGCTCTGGGTTCACCTTGCAAAAGAAGAAAAAAATTTGTTCCTTGTTCTTTTAGTTCCCAGCTTTAAACCAAGGTTCCTAGGTGTATTGTAAACACATCTCTATAGAAAAATCTTGGAAAAGATTGTTTTGGGTTAGTCATGGCGAAAACCTAAGGGTCTTTCTAGGTTTTGCTTGGAGTTTTGAAGGATATTTGTTGGTATTGTTCTAAGGGTCTCCTGGCGGATTGAGGTGTCTTGGAGAGGCTATAAACTACTAAGGAAGCGACTTGGATTGGAGTTGGTTTAAGAATCATTGAGGTATAATCTTGTTCTTTGAAAGTATTACAAGATTATTCATTTTGTTGTTGTTAGCTTTGTATGTTGCAAGCATGAAATTGTTATATTGAAGTTATAAAGATTATGGATTGATTATAGCCTTGGAAATCCGAAATGTAAGGTAATCCATTACTAAGTTGAATTACAATTTAATCGTTGTTAGAACCGTCGCATGTCATTGACTTAAGGATTATGGTTATTATAATCAAATGCGACTTGATATCATGTTATGCTACAAATTTGGGTTGAAATATAAATTGTGAGCCAATTGGGGCTGTTTAGTTAGTCATTTGTATTGGACTACCTGCTATATTGATTGTGAGCCAATTGGGGTTGTTTAGTTAGTCATTTGTATTGGACTACCTGCTATATTGATTGTGAGCCAATTGGGGCTGTTTAGTTAGTCATTTGTATTGGACTACCTGCTATATAAATTGTGAGCCAATTGGGGCTGTTTGGTTATTGTATTTAAACCTTGGAAAAGGTGGCAAAGTAAGTAAAAACAAAGGAGGTGCTGCCCGATTTTTCCGTAGAATTTAGAGACTTAACACTTATAATATTCTACGTTTGAAGTAAGGCTTTAATAGACGTATTGTGAATATTATAGGTTGACATAGTACGGGCGGGACTTCGTACTTGGCAAAGTGGTTTGACCCGACAAGGTATGTAGAACTTTTTCCTATCTTTTGAGCATGACTAGTTAGCGTATGTAGTACGGTGGACGTACAAGCCTTTGACATTCTTTACTAGCCTTATAAAATGCCAAGTCGGGTGAGTTAGGAAGTTAACTCACTTCTTTGAAATATTAAGGATGTCTTAAGTCTTAGTAAAGTTAAGGGACTTGAAGAGATTTAAAGTATGTGATACTTGTGTCGTTTTAATCGTATAAGTCCCTTGGATAGGAAAAAAATGTACTTGACTAAGGTATAAAGTGAATATAACGACTTTATGGGAAGTTGGTTATATTGACTTTATGCAAAGGTAAATGGCTTGTGTTAACAAAAGGCAAATTGATTTTAAGGTATCAATTGCCCAAGGTTTAATAAGAAAGAGTCATTTGATTTAAAAACCTACTTTAATTCTAAAGGTATTGTGACTTGCCTTGAAATGTACTTTGGACTTGATACTATGGTTAATAGTGTCTTGGAAGCTTTCTACTAAAAGAGTCATTTGTTTTTAAAAGAATAGAAGTATGTAGTACTTTGGGTTAAATTCTGATTCTTATAAAAGACATGAAAGTGCCTTAAGTAAACTAAAATGAGAATGTAGATGAATAAGACTAATAAGAAGTTAGGGGATTGCTAACTTGCTTAATTATTGTATGATGTAGGTTTTGAGGTAGGGTAAGAGTATCGGTGAGGCAAACCCCAGGCGCTATACCACCTTCGGGATAAGAGTATAAATGAGGAAGCCCCAGGCGTTATACCACTGCGTTACTATCTTACAGGATAAGAGTATAAATGAGGCAAACCCCAAGACGTTATACCACCGCCTTGAGGTAAGAGTATAAATGAGGGTAGATACCCCAAGGCGTTATACCACTGTTTTTATGGGTTCGCTACCCATGGTATGATCGGGAAGCTATTATTGTGATGTTATACGTATTCTCTTGATGTACTCCCATTGTTAGAAAGGCACTGTGTACTGTAATTTTGTTATCATACATGTCTCCGTCTTTCTTATAAACTTATGTTGTAATTACAGTACTTTCCAGTTTTACATACTTAGTACATATTGTGTCGACCCTTCTCTCGAAATGCGTTCATCTGCGAGAAAGGGTAGCGGTGGCGAATCCACATTCTTAGGATCGCTTATCGGGCGTCGGAAGCTCCATTCTCGGAGGCTTGTCTTTCTTTTAGTACGATCTTGTCACGATGTTGTAGATTTTGTACATTCGGGGTATGGCGGGAACCTGTCCCGCCATTGTTATTCCTGAAGTGCGTATTCACCTTTGTGGTCAGTGTAGAGCGAGTTGTAAAGTTGTACTTTTGACTTTGTTTATATTATGGAAGCGGCCTTATCGGCTGCTGTGTTGTTATATTATTTACACATGTGTTTATGTTGTGTATGTTCATTTGCTATTCTCAGCGTATACAGGCAGGGTGCGGGTAGGGCACGATCGCGGCTTGGTCGGGTCGTGACATTTGGCGTAATTCTTTACTTCTTATTGCTTAAATATATTTATGAAATTAGTATTTGTTCGGTTGGCTTACCTAACTTGTGGGAATAGGTGTCATCACAATTTTAGATTTTTGGGTCGTGATGGAATCAGTGAGAAAAGAAAAAATAGTAGTGATTCACATGAAAAATTAGAAAGTTTTCCAGCATTTCAATGGAAATCTATCACCATGTATTTTTTCAGTGAGCTGATTCGTGGAAAGAAGTGGAAAAATCATATTTTATAACATAAATTCCACTGATCGTCGGATGGAAAAATCTCTATTTTAGTAGTGCATCCGTGAATAGATAGAACTTTAAGACAATTACTAACAAGTTAGAAATTGTCATTGATAATTAAATTAGAGGTAGTAATTAGTGAGTCAAAAATGGACGATGGAACAGACGTACGTGAGCAAAGAGCAGGCCTCCAACTTAGTTGAATTGAAAGGTACCTTTGTCCATACCCCAATATCTAATGAAAGGTACGGAACCGTAATCACCGTACCCTCTTTGACTTCAAACATCAAATTATTTTCTAATTCATTAGGTAAACACAAATTGATGCCTTTCCTATAAATATGCATATTTTCTACATGTTCATCTTCCACTGGACTCCAAAGTCACAATTCCTTGAGAATATTATAAGTTTTAATATTTTATATTCAAATTATATTTAATAATTGGTGCAAAATGAATTTATAAATAGGTATATAAATTTCTAACATGACGAACATTTGGTACCTACTTCTTGATCCTTGTGATCTTAAGAGGTTGCTCTTTGGAAGAAAAAATATAATCTTAGAGGTCGCTCCTACTTTTTCTTTTCATCTTTGCAATTGAAGGTAATACATAAACAAACCCTTAAATTTGATCTCAGTTGACAAGTATGCTCTTCTATTTTAGGTGTGCACAAGTAGGCATCTCAACTTGTATAAGTTGAACACGTAAACATAAATAACGATGTGACACATAAACTTTGGAGGTGTCTAGATGATTATTTTGTGAGTTGGAGTGTTCAATTTATAAAGTGATGACAAGTTAAAGTGTCTACTTGTGCACACCCAAAATTAAAGAGCTACTTGCCAGTTGAGATCAAATTTGAGGGCCTCTTTATGTATTAAAACATTTAATTTGTTATTGACTACTACTTTCTGCAATCGTGGCAAGTGTTGCAGAATTCGGACTTTGGTTATCAAGGATTTACAAAAGAAGAAAACACCATATAAGCTTTAGTTTTAAAATGCGTTGCACTTTCAATAAGCAGATATATACATCAAACAAACAATTTTGTTTTTAGCATCAAATAAGCAATTCAATTAATGTAACATCTAGGAACCTATCCTCATAATGTAAGAAACTTTGACTTTGCGTAATCCACCATCAAAGGAACTAGATTTTATGGATACATGGGAAGATTCGAGATGCACATGGGTGTCGATTGGTTACCAAAATTTAGGAACAATATTCTAGTATTTGCAGAGGCGTATTCATAATATATAATTGATGGGTTTATATTTTAAAGTTTTTCATAATAAATTGGGATATCAAAATTTTAAAATTATTGTTAACACTATAAAATAATTTAAGTGCTTAGCCGAAATACAGTGACAACGAACTATTCTGGATTCGAATTTACTCCTAGCCCTCGACTATAAGAACTTCATCGGCTACTAAGACATCTTAGCTGAAGATGTTGGTTAGAGGTACGACTGGGACCCACTCAGATGCAAACGCCTCAACGATCAAGTCAAAAGGGTTTCTAGACTCCTAGAAGAGATAACAGCCAACAACAGCTGAAAGTAAGGGTCATTATCTGAGCAAGAGGAGTACATGGCGAGAAAATCGATACCACCTCGCCCATAGTCGGCCATTGAACTTAGTGGGTTATTTGATGGCTGACATGGGGAAGGGGGACGTTTGTACAATTTTTTCTTATTTTTGTACTATAAATAGGAACATTCTTTTGTATATACAGACACAATCAATAAAACAACTCAAATTTCTTCTATCTTTACTTTATTATTTACTTTATCCTTACTGTACTCAACTGCATTCATGTTTCTTACATCTTAGTTCACTTGTAACACCGTCCTAACGCTTTCTGGAGTAGTTGGGGAACCCATTACTAGAAATCAGAGTTTTTCCAGCCCGAATCACTTAAGTTAAAGAATCAATTTGTCTTTCGATTCGATCAGCCGCTACAACGGCAGAAGACAGAATTAAAGGCGAGAATAAATTTAGCACGCCTAGTGGGACCATAGGTGAATTAATTGCAAAGTTTGATTCTCTAGGACAGGATCGTTCTTGGCGTATGCGCCTAAATTTCGGTAAGAATATGAACCCCGAGTCCACTCCACATCTTAAACAAAATCCTCCCAGAAGGAACAACGAACCAATATCCTCATCGGGTATGCCTACATCGGTTGATAGGGAAAGTGAGGCGAGGAACACGATTCACAAGGGGTTGAATGCCAACCTGCGGAATAGATAAGTCACGCGGTTAAGACCTTTAACACGTGATATGGTAAATCCAAGACATTATTTTAGATATGAAGGAATGAAGTATTATGAATGCAAGAAGGAAATAATATCGTTATTTTTTTTAATTTGTTTCTTCCCTTGTGGTGTTGCATGCTTATGAATATAAGAAAATTTTGGGGAGTTAAAATAGACGTCTTGCCTTCTAAAATATTGGCGCACTTGTATTTACAAAAAATGGTGACTCATAATTATCGGTGGTGTGAAGGTCAATCAGAACAACCCGGGGAAGAGCGAGGGGACAAAGTCAACCCCCAAGAGTTCCGATACAGGAATCGGGGGCTCAAGAAGAGGTTCATCATGAAGCTCCTATACCTTCGGTTAAAAGAGCAGTGTTTCAAGATAACATGGAAAATGTTGAATAAAATGAGAGTCAAACAACCTAAGAAATGGTGGGTCAAAAGTTAAATAGACTCATAGAGTTGATGACAGCTGTAGCCCCACACCTGGTTCAGCCTACACCTAGTGTCTTAGTGATGGCCCTGATCCAGAACCCGTCGGCCCAGGAACCAAGGTCTGATCTGTTGATTCTTCTTCTTCTTCTTCTTCTTCTTCATTGCCATTTTCAGTTTTTGCATCTTCTTCACCTCCTTCATCCCCTTCAGCTCTAATATCCCTTTCATCTCCTTCTTCTTCACTTACTTCTTCTTCATCTCCTTCAACAGTTTCTTCATTTTCTTCATCTCCTTCAAAAGATTCTTCATGCCCAACAGAGGTGTCGTGGGTTTCCTCTTTCTGAAGCCCCAGTTTCACTAACTATTTCCTTGTCTGTTAATTCACAAATAGCAGTCACAAGTTTATCTAATGGTGTTTGCACCTTAGCTCTTTTACTACTTTCTCCCTCAGTTGGTTTCTCTCATTTTCTTTTAACTGGATCCATTTTATCTACACACAGGAGATAGAAAACAGTTTTAATTGGTTAGTGCAACATTAAAAGTAAAAAGGGAAAATGAATATGTTGCAACAACTAATTACTTGTTACAACAGATTAATAATATGTTGCAACAAATGAGTAATATGTTGCAACAAGTAATCATTTGTTGCAACAGATTAATAATATATTGCAACATATTATTGTTGACACCCAATTTTGACCCTCCCGTCCAGTCATTAACTATAAAATTACACTAATTTTATAAAATAATTTTTAGGGATTTTTATAATAAAATGCAGCGAATAATACATAAAATAATAATCTAACACACGCGTTTTAATAATAGCATTCATAAAAGAATTAAGAAGTCCTAATTTTATTTAATAAGTCTTAATAACGACATCACATTACAAACATTAAATATTAATTAAATAGCACACCCGCATTTATTATTTGTAATAATTTTAAACTCAAAATTAGATTAATAAAGCACCTAAATAATTTAACCACATCTTAAATAACTTACCACTAATTAAATACCTAACACCTAAAAAACTAACTCCTAAATCTAATACCCATTTAAACTAGCCCAATTCCCATCCCTTAAATAAATTATCCACAACCCACTACATTTGGCCCAATTCCCGCGGCCCACTCCCCAGCCCCTTTATCAGCAACCCATCGCCCATCAGCCCACACCCTCGATATCCTTTACCTCACTTCACCCTCACAGAAAATGCAACCCTAAAAAATCATCTCCCTCACGCTAAACCTAACAAAATATCATTCTAACCCAAACCCATTACCGCCGCACTTACACCCATATACACCCATACAACTTACCATAGTAAAACCTTACCATAACCAACTCTTAATTGATTTTTACACCAAAGAATCTGGGAGAATCTTTAACCAAATCGCACCCAGGATAAGCACAAATCTCGTCCAAAAATCACTTACGAATCGCACAAAATCAGTCCTGAATGGTACCGATAACTTACCAACATTTTAACCCCAAGATTGGGACTATAAAAGGCAGAGCAGAGCATAGGAGTCGAATTCGGAGGGAGTGAGGGGAGCAGGAAAAACTACATAGCAATTTAGGGAACCGATAGCATCGAAACCCTTAGCGGCGATCAAACGAGAGAGAAGCGGTCAGAAATTGAGGGGAGATCGAACAAGGCAACAGAGGGGTCAGTCGAAGAGCTCAGTTGGAGAGGACACAAAGCATCACTAGCATAGCACGAAATAGGTAGTTCAAATCTCCTTATTTCAATTCCAACCAAAAATCAGCAAAACAAACGATCGACTGTCATTCGCATGAAACCTAAACCCGTCGATTGACCGACGACTTGATACGCCTCACACATGCGGAGAAGGTAATTCACTTTCCTGTCGAATTTCAGTCCTTTATGTGAATTGGTGCATTTTCTGTTATGTATTTCAGTTGTATTTGTTTATGTGTTTATGTTAATACTGGCATTCATGGCATGTTAGTATGTTTGTCCTTTTAAACCAATGTAGAATGTGTTTAGTTTAGTATTGATGATTGTTTGGATCTATTGTGTTGGGTGTTAGCGAATCAAGGCCCTGTTGGCATTTACTGTTATAATATAAATCTTATTAGTTTTTGAATAATATGGAAATTGTCTGAATAGGAATGAAAGACTGAGGCGATGGCAATAAAGCGCCCTCTATGGTGGAAATAAGTATTATTATATGGTGTATGCACTTGTCGAGGTATATTTCATAACATGTTTAGCTAACAGTTTTTTTTTTTTTGTTGTTTTGTTGTTTGCTAAGGGCTGCTCTCTTCCTTGTATTGCTCTACTGTTAAGTCACCATGACTAACCCTTCTTTTCTAAATAATTGTTTTGAAATATGTCTGTTTTGTGTTGGCTTATCTTATCTTGTGATTGGATCTGTTTTCTGTTTGTACAAGATGATCAGTCCTAGTTCATTCAAACGTCTCCTTAATCACGTCATTTATCTCAAAAGATTAGTATACCTTTGATCAACATACTACATTTAGATATACTTAAATTGTTGGTCGATAATATCACGATGTTTGGTTGACTAATTCTTAGTTGATGTTGGAGCATTAATTTTGTCTATTTATGTTTCGCCTTAATAAGGAAATTGTAAGAGAAATGAGATTAGTAAAATGGACATACCTTGCATACCGTAAACAAAGACAACACTTAAATTTGTGGCTTAGTCTTTCCGGGAATAGATAGATGATATAGTGCGAGTTAGCAATTGCATGTATCTTGCGTATTTTCATTTTTTTTTTGTGAAACTGCTGATCTATGTCCCTAGCATGTCTCTCATATGTTTATTGAAATGCTCCTTGAAAGAAGTCAGCAGCCTAGTGTAGTTAATAAGAGTCTATGTTTAACCAGTTTCATACCATTGTGTGCTTATCCTTTCATTGTTAGTTTAAGCTAAATAAGGGTTGTTTGAGGTCAACCTGGTGCTATTTATGTGTTGCCTGTTAAGAATCATATTTTGTTAAGGCCTATGGAAGATGCATATGTTGTGTCCCTTAGCCCGTGTTTAGTTAAGAAATGGTCTAAAAATGAGCGACATCTGGTTTAGTTGCTATGTTTTAAATCCCAAATCATGTTTGGACTTAACAAGAACTTAATTGCATCTCCTTAAATGTTCTAATTGCCACGGGCTGATATTAATGTTTGTTAGATTAGCTTAGGGGAACATTCCGCTACTGATTTTAGCTATATTTTTCTAGACTGATTTTAGCCATTTCGGCCACTGATTTAAATCCTTTGTTTTGGGCTGGTTTCGGTCATTCTGTCGGACAAGTTTCGACCAGTTAACAGACTGATTTTTAACTAGTTTGCCTGGACCGATTTTGGTCGTTTCACTACTGATTTTCAGCCATAACTTCAGATTGATTTTGGCCTCCTTTTGGTCGCCGGTTTTGGCTTTCTATGGTTGCTGGTTTCGACCAGTTTGTTGGACAGTTTTGGGGCCTACAAGTCTGTTTAAACCCATTCTGCCTGCTTCCTGTTCTGTTGCTATCTGCTGATATCTGTCACGACAAAGTATAGCTTTTATGTGTCGATTTTTAGGCCAATACTTATTTATTATGTTTGGTAAAATTGTGGACATGTATTAATCCTTTTCTTCTCTTGTTTTACATGAAAATGCATTGGAGCAATCTCATTCGAGACTCTTCATAAGCCACACCGCATGAGTGCCGCATGTGTCCACCACATTCCGCCTCGAAATTTCCAAACAAAAGAGGGACGAGACGACATTGTCACCCCCCAAAGAAAAACATCCTTTGCCCTCTTAATCTTATACGTCTTATATATATATTTGTTTGTTTATTTGTTGAAATTTAATTGGCTAACTTTGTAATTAATAGGATATCTAGAATAATTAGCCTTTAAACATATAAGTGGGGAGGTAATTCGAAGTTCATCGCTTAACTTACTTGCTTTTAGGACTGTTGAGCATGTCTAAATTCTGCAAAAAATGATTTAAATGATTTAACTTGCATCATAAAACCAACATTTTGTTTCTTATTAAAATACATAACAGATTTCTCCTAAACTCTCAAAAATCGTCTTAAAGCATCTCTTATATAATACTGTACGCAGGTTAGGCAAGATTAATTTAGCTAGCAGTATACACAATTAGTCCGTAAATAATCTTTGCATGAGCATATAATTAGTCCATAAAACACCTTTAGCATCTTAGCACTTCTAGCACCTTTTAAGCACTCTTTAACATTTAGCATTCTTTTTGCACTTTTAGCACCATTTACTTTTAAAATTAATCTTTAGCACTCTTAAGCACCTTTAGCCTTTTAGCCCCTCTTAGCACTTTTAGCACCTTTAATATGCTAGCACTCCTTTTGCACCTTTGACACCTTTCTTTTTAAGCTTTCTAAGCATTTTTTAAAACTTTAGCATTTTTTAGCATTTTTAACCTTTTAGCACTTTTAATATTTTAGCACCCTTTTAAATACTTTTAAGCCTTCCTTTAAACAATTAGCATCTTATTTATTTTTCTAACACCTTTTCTAAGCAGGAGCCCTTCTAGCATTTAATACCTTTAGCAACCTTTTACTTTAAGGCACCTTTTAAACATTTTAACATTTTAACATCTTATTAAGCAGGTGGAGCTTTATTTTGCATTTTAAAAAAATATAATAATTACCCTAGGTTTGGCAGGACAACATGAGTTAAGCGGATCTTAGAGGGTGCCTAACCCTTCCTACAGATTAATAAAGAACCTTACCAGAATCTCATTAAGTTTAGCAGACCATTAAAATGGAGTTAATGTTTTACTTCAAACTAGTTAAACATTTAGGTGTCCTAATTCACCCAATTAATTAGGTGGCGACTCCGCGAACCCTTAGCATTCTAGCAACCCTTTAGCATTTTAGCACCCTTTTAAACTTTAGCATCTTTTGCAATTTTAGCATCTTTTTAGCATTTTTAAAACCTCTAAGCCTCTTAAACTATTTAGCATTTTATTATATTTTTCTAACATTGCATTTTGAGCAGGGTTCACTATTTAACAAATGCCGCGGCTGAAAATGGGCGCGACAATTATGTTGCAGCATGTATCTCATTTGTTGAAAATTGTCCAACAGATTGTCAACTTGTTGCAGCAGGTTTATCATCAGTTGGACATTTTCCAACAGATAGGTAACTTGTTGCAGCAGGTATCTCATCTGTTGAAAAATGGGTAACTTGTTGCAGCAGGTATATCATCTGTAACTTGTTGCAGCAGGTACCTCATCTGTTGGAAATTGTCCAACAGATTGTCAACTTGTTGCAGCAGGTTTATCATCAGTTGGAAAATTTCCAACAGATAGGTAACTTGTTGCAGCGGTACCTCATCTGTTGGAAATTGTCCAACAGATTGTCAACTTATTGCAGCAGGTTTATCATCTGTTGGACATTTTCCAACAGATGGGTAACTTGTTGCAGCATGTGTCTCATCTGTTGGAAAATGTCCAACAGATGATAAACCTGCTGCAACAAGTTGACAATCTGTTGTACAATATCCAACAGATGAGCAACCTGCTGCAACAAATTACTCATCTGTTGGAAATTTTCCAATAGATGATATATCTGCTGCAACAAGTTACCCATCTGTTGGACATTTTCCAACAGATGGGTAACTTGTTGCAGCAAGTATCTCATCTGTTCAAAAATTTCCAACAGATGGGTAACTTGTTGTAGCAGGTTTATCATCTGTTGGACATTTTCCAATAGATGAGTAACTTGTTGCAGCAGGTATCTCAATTTCCAACAGATGGGTAATTTGTTGCAGTAGGTTGCTCATCTGTTGGATATTGTACAACAGATTATTAATTTATTGCAACAGATTATTGTACTTGTTGTAAAAACTTACTGTAACAGATGAGTAACTTGTTGGAAATTATCCAACAGATTATCAACTTGTTACAACAGGTTTATATTGTCAACTTGTTGCAGCAGGTTTATCATCTGTTGGGCATTTTCCAACAGATGGATAACTTGTTGCAGCAGGTATCTCATCTGTTGGAAAATTTCCAACAGATGGGTACTTTGTTGCAGCAGGTTGCTCATCTGTTGAATATTGTACAACAGATTAGTAATTTATAGTGAAACATCTATATTTCACTACAAATACACAACCATCACAAATCTCACTCACAACTTAAACAAAATACACCAAACCATACAACCTCAACAGATGTTTGTAACTGTCAAACAAGTGTTGAATTTGCTGCAACAGGTAACCTCAGTTGTTGGAAAACATCAACAAAATTGCAAGCTTTTTTTTGAAACAACAAGGAGAAAAACAAAATCAGCACCAAAAACCATAATTTCACAACCACAACCACTATTTACAAACTCACAAACCCCAACAAGTGCAACAAATACACGAAACTACAACAAAACAAACAACATTCAAGAAAAACCCATGCTCTTCTTCATCTCTAACCAAAATCATCATTTTCACACTCTGATTTCAAAACCCTAACTTTTGAACACCATAACTTTGATTTCAAAACCCTAACTGTTGCAACAAGTGGAATACCTTAACTTTTGAACCCAGTGAAGGAGAAAACTTTACCTTAAATTACAGAGAAGCAGCAACAACAAAGACGAGAGAGAGAAATGATATTGTTTGAGCGTTTGAAGAAGAGGGAGAGTTTGAGCGTTCTGTTTGATAAGAGAACTATAGAAACTTTTTGATTTTGAAATGTGGATGACTTTGCAACGATATTGATATAATGTGGGTGTTTTGAAATTTTGTAAAAGATTAACAATTTTTAAAAATTACATTTCGGACCCCAATTAACTTAATCAGATTTTTAAGTGGGCTTTGACTTTGGCTGGTCAAAGTTGTCACCTTTTCTAATTAGCATACTTTTTTGTCACCATAAGTTAAATCTTCCAACTCTCTTTTCATTTTTCATAATAGTAGTAGCACTGCTTACTTGCTATTATATGTGGATGACATTGTTCTCACCGCCTCATCTGACAAATTGAAGAATGACATTATTCTCTACTCAAAGCTGAATTTTCCATGACTGATTTGGGCAAGCTGAGTTACTTCTTGGGTATATCAGTGACTAGATCTGCAGATAATATATTCTTGAGTCAGCGTAAGTATGCATAAGAAATAGTGTACAAGGCTAAGATGTCAAATTGCAAAGCTATGCCTACTTCGGTCGATTCGAAATCCAAGCTCA
Source organism: Przewalskia tangutica (assembly GCA_029844215.1). Classification (NCBI taxonomy): domain Eukaryota; kingdom Viridiplantae; phylum Streptophyta; class Magnoliopsida; order Solanales; family Solanaceae; genus Przewalskia; species Przewalskia tangutica. Next base: position 131,508,559 of record CM056718.1, on the reverse strand, counting down.
GTGCTGTTGATGGTGCTCCTGTATCTGATCCTACTCTGTATCGGAGTCTTGCAGGTGCCCTTCAGTATCTCACATTTACGAGGCCTGACATTCCATATGCCATTCAGCAGGTGTGTCTGTTCATGCACGCTCCGAAGGAGCCTCACTTTGCTGCGCTTAAGCGTATTATCAGATACATTAAGGGTACACTTGACTATGGGTTGCATCTTTACCCCTCTGCTCCGACCAGGCTACTTTCTTACACAAATGTTGATTGGGCAGGATGCCTGAACACGCGACGCTCTACGTCTGGATATTGTGTATTTCCAGGGGATAATCTCATTCTTGGTCTTCCAAGCGGCAAGCCATATTATCCCGTTCGAGTGCCGAAGTAGAGTACATAGGTATTGCTAATGTAGTTGCTGAAGTCTGTTGGCTTCGAAATCTTCTTTTGGAGCTCCAGTGACCATTGAGTAAAACTTTTATAGCCTACTGTGATAACATATATGTCATATATATGTCTCACAATCTAGTCCAACACCAGCGGACCAAGCATATTGAGATGAATATTCACTTTATACGAGAGAAGGTAGCACGTGGCCAGGTCAAAATATTGCATGTGCCTTCCTCCTATCAGTATGCAGATATCTTTACAAATGGACTACCCAGACAGTTATTCATAGACTTCAAATCCAGCCTTAGCGTTAGGCCTATAAAACAAAAAACAAAAACACACAGCTAGGTATGCCCAATACGATGCTAAAAAAAAGTGTGTGCAAGCGCCCTCTCCACCGGGACAAGGTTCACATACTGTTTCAGACCAATAAAGGGTCAAATTAACCCTGTGACAGGGGGAATTGTAGGCCATAAATACGATAAACATAGAGATAGGAAAACACTAGCAAAATTATTTGTTGTGGAGGGTTTGCCTTTTTCATTTCCTGAATCTCCTGGTTTTATTCATTACATTAGAGAAATGTATAATCCTACTTATAAAGGTTTTTCTAGATCAACTGTTAAGAGAGATGTATTTAAATTTGCACACGAATATCAACAATATTTACGTTATTCATTATATCATTTTCATTGCAAAGTATCTATTACGTCTGATATATGTCATAGTACTAACAGTCATGATTATTTAACGGTAACATGTCATTGGATAGATTATAAATGGTCTATGCAAAAACGTATTTAGCGTATAGATATATAGATGATAGGCACACTGATAATTTATTGCAGAAAATAGTTATTATGTTTGCCATTATTATGGCATAACTGATAAAATTATGACTATTACATTAGATAACGCTTCTTCTAATAATTATTCTATTAATATTTTAAAAAATAGTTTAACTTCATCTTTTCCAGATCATTTTCATATAAGATGTGTGTGCCATATATATAATTTAGTTGTATAGGATGATCTATCACTTTTTACAGACATTCTTGATAAAATACAATTTGATATAAACAATATTTTTAAAAATAACAGAATACAACGAAAAAAGTAATATAAAAAAACTTGTCACGATTGCCAACAACCTTATAGAAAAATTCTCGAAGAAGTACCCACTAGTTGGAATTCTTTGTACCAGCAACTACTTGTTGCTTATGACTATAGAAGACCTATTACTTTATTTTTCAACGCTCATAATTAAAATCCAGCTTATATGCTTGTAGATAGCGATTGCGACAAAATTAAAGAACTATTGTATTTTTAGAAAAAAAAAATTCAAACAACAAAAGAATTTTCCGGTATATATTATCCTACTATTTTAACTATGTTATTTTATATAGCTCTCATATTTTTATTACTTAATGAATATATGGCTAAACCAGCTTATAAGACATCTATTAAAAAAATATTTATCAAAATAAAAAAATATTTTATTCCTATTCCCACTATTTATATTATTGGTGTTGTATTAAATCTGACTATTAAAATAGACGCATGTAAATCACTTATTGAAACTATTTATGATTGTATAGTAGTACCACCACCTTCAACTCCCATAAATCCAAATGATTCACCACCTATTGAACAAACCAAAGAAAAAGTGTAGTCTAGCATACAAGCGGATTTCAAATAGGAGAACACATACACTCATTAGCCGGAGACAGTTTGGAGATTGCAGTATTATTCATAGATTGGATACGAGCGGAGCAGAGAAGGTGCGGTCAACCAGAGATGAATGGAGAAGAAGACGAAAACTACAACGACATCTTATCTGAAGGTATGCGTAGCGACGTGGAGCAATTTGATCAACAAATACCAATTCCAACCGAAGAACCATATGAAATTATAAGGAAAATAGAACAGGTTTTTTTGAATATGTAATTTCTTTAATTGCAATTTTACTATGTCATTTGCAACTTTTGAACGACAGTACAAAGTTGTAAATTTTGATAATTGTATCTGTATAATGTATTAGAAAAAAATCATATTTCTATTAAATAATATAAGACACACAAAAATAGCCTTGAGATGTTTTTATTTCACTCTTGTTCAATTATTGAGTTGTTTATATATATATTGTTTTTTTAATTAATTACAAAAAAACAGCCCCGCCCCAGCCAATAGCGGGCCAGGGCAGAGGCGGGACTCGGTCGTCCCTTCGGACCCGCCCGCCACCCGCCCCAACTCGATCCCGCCCCTTTCGTCCACCCCACCCCACGACTGTTCGGCCCACCGCCACCCCTACAACAAACAGAGGAGGAATTGCTAGCAAAAACATTTATTGAAAAGCTACTTCTTCGATCCTTCTTTAGTTAGTAAATCCACGACGGATATTTGTTTCCTTAGTCATGAAACCGATCATTTTTAAGCTTAGATTGTTTATACTTTTATTCTTTCAACAATATTGCATATTTGACCTTCAAATACGCACAAATTTTAATGTTGATCCATGTGATATTTGATTAAACATATTAACTAGAATTATTAAAAGATGGATCGTTGATGTTTCTACTTGTGAATTTCTGCCAATTCAATGCATTATTAATCACTAAATGAAGTGATAACAGATAGTTTTAACTAAAATTCATATTTTCAAGGTAATATAAAGAGAGCAAACACATAACTTTTTTATTAATAGAAGTTTATAAGTGCTTAGTTGCATATCACAAGCATGGAAAAAAATATACTATTAGGTTTAACCACCACGCTTGGAACACGGCAAAATAATTGATGAAATTGCGTTCTGTCGTTGTAAATGAATAATGCCGCAAGCTAATTGGGCAGGTCTTTAAACAGCAAATTGCCGTAATTTATATTTTTAACCTACGCAATTTGACACTTCTTTTTTGTAGTGTATGGCTACAAAATTGCAAGTAGACTTTAAATAATACAAACTAGGAAATATTATATAAGTACGGATGATAATTGGTGAAGGTTATCCCAGTCCGTCGGAATGTGCACTCTTTACTTATTCAAACATTTCTTCCCAGCTTTCCTTTTCTGATTTTGTAGTCATATGGAATTCGGTCACATGTTGTGGAGCTCCACTTTCATTATTTTTTATGTTGAATTAGACGTGGTTGGGCTAAGATTTCTTCCATTTCGATAACTCTTGTTTTGTTCTTTTCTCTTTTTTTTAATAATTTAATATTTTATGAAAGTACCGAAGTGCTTGGAAGCTAAAAGGATCGAAGAAAGTACATTTCGACGAAAACAAGAAATTGGACTACTTGGCGGGAAGGTTGACGGACCGTCAAATTGCCCACTCTGAGCCATTAATTTTCTGGCGGTTTGCGGGAAGATTGTGGACCATTAAAAGTTTGTGATCAGTCAAATGGTCCGTCTTTACTGGCGATCGAGATCTGATTCTGGGTTTAAATCTATTTTTGGCCATTTTCACTCCATTTTTACCAAACCTAATCGACTCTGTCCCTAAACCTTTGGAAACATCCCTTGAGGTTCTTAAGGATTTGATCAATAATCAAGCTCGGCGACAAAGATACGTAAGGCTATCACTTCTTTTAAAAAGGATGAATCCAAAAAGTTATCATCTTCAAAAGAAACGTTGAAAACTTCATTTTATTATCTATCAACGTCTCCTGTTAAGAAGAGTTCATTGCTCATTCATATTCTAATAATCATTTCTATTAGTTACCGATTTATATTATCACAAGTCTTGAAAGAAGCATTCCAAATGATTAATCGTCAAGTCGACAAAAAGTTGTGTCAAGGTATAGTCGAGAGAGTTTATGAGTTTCAAAAGAGCCCAAAGAGCCATTGTTATCACGATTATGTTGTCACCTCACGATTTCTATTGGTATTGATATATTTTGTTTTATTGGCATTTAATATCATGCTTACAATGATGATAATACACATATATATTGGATCAAATTGCACATTTTGCAATATATATATATATATATATATATATATATATATATATATATATATATATATATATATTGGATCTGGTTGTGCATTCCGCAACACATACATAAATTGTGCACATTTCATTACATTTCCATACATACACCAGAAGAGTATACCTGAGAGTAATGACATGTCATACACCCCCCATAATAAGACGAGAGTCGTTTATATATTAAAGGCCTATTCAGACAGTTTGTATTTGAGTTTAAGAGTTTATTTATTTGCCTCATATGGCATCTAGGTTGCTTATGCTTTTATTTACATATTATCGCTTCATGTTGCATTTATGTCTTTCCTTACAGTTTACAGATTCATATTGTTATTCATATTTTACATGCTCAGTACATTATTTTATAAAGGGACGGGGACAATGCGTTTCGTGCCGCATGTGCGTATGCCTTCCTCACAATAGGACTTGACTAAGGTATGTCACGCTTCTCTCATTTGGAGATGTGTAATAAGCTAATAGGTATGATAGATATACATATGTATATAGTGGGGGTATGGCGGGGCCCTATCCTGACCAGATGTTGTCAAAGTATTCTTTAGAGGCTTGTAGAAAATTGTGTTGTATGTGACAGTTGTGTATGGCCTTGTTGGCCTCTCTAGTAAATTTATTGTGCTTATGTCAGCCTTGTTGTCCTCGTTATATATATGCGTATAGGTTGGGCCTTTTTTTAGTGTAGGTGGTCGTATCGTTCTTCAGTTAAACATGTGTCACAGGCCTTGTCGGCCATGAGTTATTATTTATGTCACATATATCAAGATCGGTACACTAGGGCCTTAAGGCGCTGTGTTCTGGCCACACCCTCCGAAGTTGGGGTGTGAGAAAGTAGTATCAAAGCAGGTCAGTCCTAGGGGTATCTACGAGCTATGTTTAGTAGAGTTTTGTTTATGGGTGTCTTGCACGCCACACTTATAAACAAGAGCTACATGACATTGAGGATGTTAAAAGAAGTCATAAGCAATTGAACTCCTATATTTTCATCATAATATTCATTTTCAGTAATGCCGAGATCCAAGGGAAGTATTGATAGCAGAAGTTGGGTCAGACATGCGGGAGAAGGTACTAGCCGATAACCACCTGCCAATATGAAATCGAGGAACATAAGAACACCAGAAAGAAATGTAAGTTATTTAATGAAAGAAGACCCATCCATGGATGAAGATATGTCTATGGAGGAAGATCCTTCCAAGGATTGATACATGGAAAAGACCCATCGAGGCCCGCGGGAATCACCTTTCGAATACCATCAATTCCAGTGGAGTGCCAGATTATAGGAAGGCCCACATAATACAGAGACCATCAGCGTATCGATTATTTCCATTTAGGTTAAGTGTGAGTGGTCATATGTATGTAACATCACCCCAGTTATCTTTTCATAGGAGGGTAATTTTTAAATACCCCATAGGATAGACCTATAGAGAGACTGAAAAGCCCAATATCATGGAAGTCGATTAACGAGTTCGTACGACAAGTAGAAGTGAGGAAGAACTAACCAGTAGACACACCGAAAGGTTTGGAATGGATGCAGGTGCTGAAGAATTGGTATTGAAAGAGGCGTCAGATCCAAGCTCCCAATTGGAAAACAGACAAGCACAAAAAGATGTTGGAAGAAGTAGACCACGCTTTCAGAAATATAGAAAGAGACATGACAGAGCATACTTATCTTATATATAGTTATATTCTGGATGTGGAGCTTTGGACCATATGTCCAGAGAATGTCCCGACCGATTTTAATCGTTGTGCCATCAGTGTGGGCAGGTGCATTCTGGAAAATGCTCGAGTGATGCTGAGGAATGTTATTGGTGTCAGAGCAGAAGCCACAAAGTGTATATTCTTGAGACCGAGTTAGGGAGAATAGCAGGTCCCGATGTTACTCAGAGTTATGCAGTTAATTAACTATGTTGATAATTTTACTAAGGATAGTTATGCTTATGCCTATGATTTGTTGGCTACCATTTATATAGAAAGTGTGTTATAAAGATAGATATAGACCATCAACAGATAAAAGAAGTAAAAATTAGTGAGCAAAATGGTATCTATGTTTAAGGTTTTAATTAAAGTGATCTAAAAATCAACCGTATCTCAGTTACATACATACCCAATACCTTTAGTTTATATAGCTCGAGTAATACGGGAATCCAAAAAATATATGGATAGATGAGGTGACCTAAAAAAGGATGTTAATGAACTTAAAGAATTTAGGTAAACCCCAGAAGAGTAATAAGGGAATGGATTTCTGAAATAAGTTCTTGAAGCTTGTTATGAAGACCATTGAAGGAAGAAAAGGACGCAAAAAGTTATACGTAAACTAGTAACATCGATCCCTTCATAAGGGTAAACCATTTAGAAAGAACCATCGAATGGGATGAGATTTATTAATTAAAGGAAAACAATATACCTTCTTCACCGTGAAGGAGTAGGAATGAAGGTGAAGATTTTTAGGCCGAAACATGTTGAAATGGAACTAGGAACCACTTTATGAAGTATTGCCTGCATGTTGTTCGACGAAATATCCATTTAAACTTTCCTTTAAATTATGAATTCAACATTGATGCAAACTATTCATCTATTGTAGATAACCGTTCGTCGAGATTAGAGGGCCAATGTAACTTAAATAGCTCTGACGACAAAGATACCTAAGGCTATCACTTTTAAAAAGCATGAATCCAAAAAGTTATCATCTTCAAAAGAAACGTTGAAAACTTCATTATATTATCTATCAAAGTCTCATGTTAAGAAGAGTTGATTGCTCATTCATATTCTAATAATCATTTCATTTGGTTACCAATTTATCTTATCACAAGTCTTCGAAAAGAAGCATTCCAAATGATTAATCGTCAAGTTGACAAAAAGTTGTGTCAAGGTATAGTCAGAGAGTTTATGAGTTTCAAAAGAGGCCAAAGAGCCATTGTTATCACAATATGTTGTCCACCCCCTGATTTCTATTGATATTGATATATTTTGTTTTATTGGCATTTAACATCATGCTTACAATCATGATAATATACATATATATTGGATCAGATTGCACATTTCGCAATATATATGGTTGTGCATTCCGCAACACATACATAAATTGTGCACATTGCATTGCATTTCCATACATATACCAGAAGAGTATACTTGAGAGTAATGACATGTCATACACCCCCCCCCCCCTATAATAAGACGAGGGTCGTTTATATATTAAAGGCCTATTCAGACAATTTGTATTTGAGTTTAAGAGTTTAATTATTTGCCTCATATGACATCTAGGTTTCTTATGCTTTTATTTACATATTATCGCTTCATGTTGCATTTATGTCTTTCCTTACAGTTTACAGATTCATATTGTTATTCATGTTTTACAAGTACATTATTTTATACAGATGTCCCTTCCAGGGGACAATGCGTTTCGTGCCGCAGGTGCGTATGCCTTCCTCACAATAGGACTTGACTAAGGTATGTCACACTTCTCTCATTTGGAGATGTGTAATAAGCTAATAGGTATGATAGATATACATATGTATATAGTGGTATAAGCGGGGCCTATCCGGACGAATCTGTCAAAGTATTCTTTAGAGGCTTGTAGACAATTGTGTTGTATGTGTGATTGTGTATGGCCTTGTTGGCCTCTCTAGTAAATTTATTGTGCTTATGTCAGCCTTGTTTTCCTCGTTATATATATGCGTATAGGTTGGGCCTTTTTTTAGTGTAGGTGGTCGTATCGTTCTTCAGTTAAACATGTGTCCACAGCATCGGCCATGAGTTATTATTTATGTCACATGTAGCAAGATCGGTACACTAGGGCCTTAAGCGCGCGTTAAACCCACACCCTCGAAGTTGGGGTGTGAGAAAGTAGTATCAAAGCAGTCGATCTGAGGTATCTACGAGCTGTGTTTAGTAGAGTTTTATTTATGGGTGTCTTGCACGCCACACTTATAAACAAGAGGCTACATGTCATTGAGGATGTTAAAAGAATTCATAAGCAATTGAACTCCTATATTTTCATCATAATATTCATTTTCAGTAATGCCGAGATTCAAGGGAAGTATTGATAACAAAAGTTGGGTCAGACATGCGGGAGAAGGTGTTACACCCCGTATTTACAGGACATGATTTAAGAACATACGTAAGAACTCACAAGTGTTGAGAATTGAGACTTGTAAAAATTTATCGGAATTATGAAATTGTCGGAAAAACGTAATATTGTGACGAATGGGAGGGCGACACGTGTCACCCCCCCTTAGAATGCCTTGGACGAATTAGGCATGTCCATAATGGTCATTGACCATAGCCTTAGGATGACTAAGTCTTCCAATTAATGAGCTTGAGATTATTGACCAAGTCAAAGGAGTCATTTGGTCTTGATATTTAGCAAGACCTTATCCTAGCCACCCAATTGTTCATATCTTGACCCTCCAATGTGTTATATAACACTACTAGTAGCAAGAGAGAGCCCAGCACTTAGAAAAAATTTCACACAAATTGAAGAACACAAGAGCCTAGCTCTCGGGTTCACTAAGGGAAGAAAGAAAAAAATTATGTTTCTTGTTCTTTAAGCTCCACACTTTAAACCAAGGTTCTTGAGGGTAGTGTAAGCATATCTCAATAGAAAAATCCCGGAAAAAGATAGTTTTCGGATTAGTCGCAAAGCGAAAACCTAGTTGCCTTTCTAGGTTTTGGATTGGTTGTTGAAGGATAGTTGTTGGTGTGGTTCTAAGGGTCTCAAGTAGCGGATTGAAGTGTCTTGAAGAGACTCTAAGTTGCTAAGGAGCGATTTCGGATTGGAAGTTGGACTAAGAATCGATGAGGTATAATCTTGTTCTTTGAAAGTGTTACAAGATTATTTATATTGTTGTTAGCTTTACTTGTTGCTAGCATGAAGTATATGTGTTGAAGTCTATATGGATTATGGATTGATTGTAGCCTTGGAAATCTGAAATGTAAAATAAGCCATGTTAAGTTGGATTACAATTTTAGTCGTTATTAGAATCGTCACATGTTTTTGACTTGGAGATTATAGTAGTTATAATCATTTGCGACTTGATATCATGTTAGGCTAATAACTTGGATTGAAATGGAAATTGGATTAGAATTGGTATTGTTGAACTCAAGGTGGCCGAATTTGTACTTGTAGTATGTAGTAGTTGTTATTCATTTGTATTGGACTACCGTCTAGATTGTGGTGAGCCAATTGGGGCTGTATGGTTATTTATTTGTGTTGGACTACCTTATAGATTGTGGTGAGCCAATTGGGGCTGTTTGGTTATTGTATTCGGCCTTGAAAAAGGTGGCAAAGTTAGTAGAAACAAAGGAGGTGCTGTCCGATTTTCCGTAGAATTGGTGACTTAGCACTTAGAATAATTCTACGTATGAAGTGAGAGGTTAATGGACGTATTGTGACCATTATAGGTTGAAGTACTAAGTATAGCGTATCCTACTTGGAGAGTGGAATAGCTATCAAGATTGAAGTACTTTGGAGCATTTTGCTCTTGTCGACTTGTCGACAATCGTCGCGAGGTATGTGAACCTCTTCCTTCCTTTGGCATGATTCGATGTATGGAATATACTTGTGGTATCATTTCATGTTTTCTTCTACTCTTAGAAGTTAAGAGGTAGTTATGTGATTTACTCTATGTAGAACTTTTCCTATCTTTTGAGCATGACTAGTTGCACGTATGTAGTACTGTGAGCGTCTGAGACTATGACATTCTTTACTTGTTTTATGAAATGCCAAGTCGGGTGGGTTAGGAGATTAACTCACTTCTTTGAAAATAGTAAGGATGTCTTAATTTGATTTTAAAGTTAAGGGACTTGAAGAGTTTTAAAGTATGTGATACTTGTTCCGTTTTAAACGTATAAGTCCCTTGGATAGGAAATTGTTTATGGCTAAGGTATAAAGTGAATATAACGGCTTTATGGGAAGTTAGTTATATTTGCCTTATGGAAAGATAAATGACTTGACTTTAGTGAGAAGGCAACTTGATTTTCTGACATCGCTTGCCTAAGGTTTTATAAGAAAAGAAGTCACTTGTTTTTAGAAATGGTAATTGTATTTCTAAAAATGTATTGTGACTTGTCTTGAAAGACGGATAGGACTTGATACTATAGTTGTTAGTATCCGGGAAGTTGTAATTGAAAAGAGTCTTTCTAAAGGAGTAGAGGCGCGTAGTACGTTGGGTTAAATTCGGATTCTATATGACATTATCGACCGGGAATGGGCGGGCGATACCTATCTGGGCGGACTATCGACATTATCGACCCAGGAATGGGCCGGGCAATATACCTATACGGGCAGACTATACGACATTATCGACCCAGGAATGGGCGGGCGATATACTATCTGGGCGGACTATCGACATTATCGACCGAGAATGGGCGGGCGATATACCTATCTGGAAGACTATCGACATTATCGACCCAGAATGGGCAGGCGGTATACCTATCTGGCGCACTATATGACATGCTCGACCGAGAATGGGCGGGCGATATACTATCTGAGCGGACTATATGACATTATCGACCAGAATGGGCGGGCGGTATACCTATCTGAGCGGACTAGATGACATTATCGACCCGAGTTGGGCGGGCGGTATACCCACGCGGACTATGTGACCTTGATCGCGTCTAGATTGGGTAGGGTAGTATAGGTGCCCCTCCCAAAAGGCGGATTATGCTTATGAAAGATAAGTGAGTTATATAGTAATGAACTTAATGATTCTTTTCTAATAATGTACGTAAGAATGTGGTGTAAATTTTATTAAGAATGGAAAAGATAATAGGAGTGCGATTAAGTTCATAAGTGGTAATGACACGGCGGGATCCGGTATGTATTGTTTTATACTTGTCCTTGTCATTCTTTTATGCAGATTATGATCATTTCTTATGCGTTATTTACATTCCATATTAAATTTGTTATCGACCCCGCCGAAGTGCGTTCATGCCGCGAGTTTTAGGTACCAGTCGGTGATCCTTGCTCTTAGGATCTCGGTTGATTGTTGGGAAAAAGCTCCATTTGCTCGGAGGCTTTATCTCTTGTGCAGTTTTCCTTGAAGTAGTAGATTCATGTATATTGAGGTATGGCGGGGCCTGTCCATACTGTTATTATGTTAAAAACTCTTAGAAGTCTGTAGTTACATTTTGTGGGCGGTTGTAAAGAAAGGAGGCATTTGCCCGGTAGTATATATGTATGTCGGGAAGGTAGCCTATCGGCTAACTTTGTTGTTTTATACTGTTTTATTTTATAAAGTTTCATATATGTTCGTGATTATCTCGATGTATACGTAAGAGTGCCTGAGTAGGGCACGATCGCGATCGAGGGTGAGTCGTGACAAAAGTGGTATCGAGCGATTAGTCCTCGGAAAGTGTCTGAGCCGTGTCTAGTAGAGTCTTGATTATCGGTGTGTTGTGCACCACATCTATAATCAGTGCGCAGACATTTAGGATTGGTTTCCATTCTTCTCTCTCGAGATCGTGCAATAGAGTGTCTTATTAGGTTGAATCCTCCGACCTATTCTTATGAAACAACTATGCCTCGCGGAGCGACGGGGCCCAGAAGGGCAAAGCGGCGGCAGCCCGATGGTCTTGTGAGTTACTGTGAGTCGGGCGCAGACTATGCACGAGGTAGTAGGCGGGTCGGCGAGTTCAGCCACGCGATATTAGAAGGCGAGGCGGCGGTAGCTCGAAGGTTCGTGCGAGCCTCGATTCGCGGCCGGTGCTGATTATAGAGACTACGAGGCGGATCCGATTATTGACGATATAGTAGTAGCGGGCAAGCGATGAGTAAACAACCCACTGAGCCGGCGGTTTGCGGATTAGGGATTTTCTAGGATGTCATCCACCTGAGTTGTATGGTTAGTGCGATGAGGATCGCAGGAGTTCATTCGGCGGCTACGGACGGACCACGCGAGTTCTTAGGGCTTGAGAGACAGTGCATTACGCTAGCCTCTCCTCTGGGTTCTGCGACATCGCGTTGAACCGGTTTGAGTCGTGGTTGCTTTCGAGAGGTGATGATGCTCGTCCGGTTTGGGATGAGTTCACGAGAGGCCTTTCTTGGTCACTTTTGCCTCACGAGATGAGGAGAGCCCGTGTTGATAGGTTCTTATCATTGAGGCGAGAATGGGAGGACCATCGAGTACACCACAGAGTTTGACTCGTTGGCAAGGTATGCACACACTATTGTGGCTAACATGGCGATAGAGTCCATCGCTATGTTATGGGACTAGACCGTTATATGATCACCGCTTGCACGGAGTGGCCTTCGGCCAGGAATGGATATTGCGGAGATACAGACATATGCACGAGGATTGAGGCGAGGGAGAGAGGGCCAGAGCGGACCAAGGCCAGCCAAGAGGCGAGCAGCGAGGGTTGGGGTGATATTCGAGGCGGAGAGCCTCGCCAGCTAGGTCTGATTCGGCCGACACGAGTGCACCTCCACGATTTTCAATGGGTTTCACAACCGGGAATCTTGGGGCGGTCAGTCTCTAGAGCTTGAGTCTCGGGGAGATGGGGTTCGAGCGTTGAGGCCACCTTTGCCTCCATGCGCCGATGTGGTAGGTTACATTACGGGGTATGTCGGCGATGCAGTGCTTGTTTTCTTGTGGTCGTCTAGGCCATATGTTGAAGAATGTCCTTATAGAGGTCTGGTGGGACAACCTGATCTCTTTGGATCGATTGCGGGTTCTTCGCCTTCACTAGCTAGGCGGGATGTTCATGCACCGGTAGTGGCGAGAAGGTCGTGGTGGGAGTTCCCAGTTTTAGCGGTCCTTGAACCGCCTATATGATTCCAGGTATGTCTTTGGCCTTTAGAAACTTGTATGCATGATAAAGTTGTGGTATGTTTAAGTCTTATGAACCGATTATATAGAGACTATGTATATGTTAGAAGGAGTAGGAAGTACGTAAAGATAATCTCTTTTGGGCTTATGATGGACAGATATGCGTGTGCGAGGTATTAGGGCCATGTGTGGCATTGTTGGTATGTCGGGGTTGTGAAAGGGAACGATGTCGCTAATTATAAGTTTGACTCCGAAAGAACATTCGAGGATGAATGTTTCTAAGGGGGGAAGAATGTTACACCCCGTATTTACAGGACATGATTTAAGAACATACGTAAGAACTCACAAGTGTTGAGAATTGAGACTTGTAAAAATTTATCGGAATTATGAAATTGTCGGAAAAACGTAATATTGTGACGAATGGGAGGGCGACACGTGTCACCCCCCCTTAGAATGCCTTGGACGAATTAGGCATGTCCATAATGGTCATTGACCATAGCCTTAGGATGACTAAGTCTTCCAATTAATGAGCTTGAGATTATTGACCAAGTCAAAGGAGTCATTTGGTCTTGATATTTAGCAAGACCTTATCCTAGCCACCCAATTGTTCATATCTTGACCCTCCAATGTGTTATATAACACTACTAGTAGCAAGAGAGAGCCCAACACTTAGAAAAATTTTCACATAAATTGAAGAACACAAGAGCCTAGCTCTCGGGTTCACTAAGGGAAGAAAGAAAAAAATTGTGTTTCTTGTTCTTTAAGCTCCACACTTTAAACCAAGGTTCTTGAGGGTAGTGTAAGCATATCTCAATAGAAAAATCCCGGAAAAAGATAGTTTTCGGATTAGTCGCAAAGCGAAAACCTAGTTGCCTTTCTAGGTTTTGGATTGGTTGTTGAAGGATAGTTGTTGGTGTGGTTCTAAGGGTCTCAAGTAGCGGATTGAAGTGTCTTGAAGAGACTCTAAGTTGCTAAGGAGCGATTTCGGATTGGAAGTTGGACTAAGAATCGATGAGGTATAATCTTGTTCTTTGAAAGTGTTACAAGATTATTTATATTGTTGTTAGCTTTACTTGTTGCTAGCATGAAGTATATGTGTTGAAGTCTATATGGATTATGGATTGATTGTAGCCTTGGAAATCTGAAATGTAATATAAGCCATGTTAAGTTGGATTACAATTTTAGTCGTTATTAGAATCGTCACATGTTTTTGACTTGGAGATTATAGTAGTTATAATCATTTGCGACTTGATATCATGTTAGGCTAATAACTTGGATTGAAATGGAAATTGGATTAGAATTGGTATTGTTGAACTCAAGGTGGCCGAATTTGTACTTGTAGTATGTAGTAGTTGTTATTCATTTGTATTGGACTACAAATCACAGATTGTGGTGAGCCAATTGGGGCTGTATGGTTATTTATTTGTGTTGGACTACCTTATAGATTTTGGTGAGCCAATTGGGGCTGTTTGGTTATTGTATTCGGCCTTGAAAAAGGTGGCAAAGTTAGTAGAAACAAAGGAGGTGCTGTCCGATTTTCCGTAGAATTGGTGACTTAGTGTTACACCCCGTAAATTCAAGAAGTAAAGATAAGTTGGAAAACATGTGTTGAGCGGATTTTGAGTCTATCTTGGAGTGTTGTACCCCAAGTTGTTAAGAATTTCAAGGTGTTTTAAAAGCCTAGTGTGTAGTCCGTTAAATCTAGTTCCTAACGCAACAAACCGTTAAATCGTTTGGGCATCGAGTCAAAAGTTATGGAAGTTTCAAGTTTGGTGCGCAATCGAGCAAAGCGGTGATTTCGGTTCGAAGTGCAATGGCGCGCGGATGCGAGGCATGGCGCGGTTATGCGAAGTCCGAGGTTTGCAGCGCCGGCCGGACTGCGAGCGGCGCGGAATCTTGGAACTTTTCTGAAGTGGAGCCTTGGCTGGCGCGGGCAGCGCCAGGCGGGTTTCTGCGGTTTAAGTGAAAGCAGGGGATATTTTACATTTGAAAGGGGCCTATTTAAAGGGCCAAGTCTTGAAGACTTGGCCATTCCATTTTCATTTCATTTCATTTCAAAACCTCCCAAGAGAAACCCTCTCCTTCTCTCTAGTTTTGAAGAAAAACCTTGCCTTAGGAGAGATTGTTGGAGCGGCGGCAAGAAGGAAAAGTGTGGGTAAACTTGTGGGAAGCGCTAGTGGATGAGTTGACGGAAGAAGTGGTAGGAAAGGGCTTTTATGGGCTTTCCAAAGGTAAGAGTTTCCTTCTCTTGGATTTGAGTTAGTACTTGTGATAGTAGTATAGATCTGTGAGCACGAGGTCATTATATTTAAGTTTGAATAGATTTGTGAGCACGAAATTTGTTGTAGTTAAGTTTGTATAGAATTGTGAGCCCGAAATTTGTTGTAGTTAAGTTGGCCTAGAATTGGATCTTGTAGCCTTGTTGAATTCGTCCTTGTAAAAGGTGGCAAGTTAATAGGAACAAAGGGAGTTCTGTCCGATTTTTCGTAGAATTAGTGACCTTGGCACCTAGAATAATTCTACGTATGAAGTGAGAGGTTAATGGACGTGTGTGACCATTTTAGGTTGAAGTACTAAGTATAGCGTATCCTACTTGGAGAGTGGAATAGCTATCAAGATTGAAGTACTTAGGAGCATTTTGCTACTTGTCGACAATCGTCGCGGTATGTGAACCTTTTCCTTTCTTTGGCATGATTCTATGTATGGAATATACTTGTGGTATCATTTCATGTTTCCTTGTACTCTTAGAAGTTAAGAGGTAGTTGTGTGACCTACTCTATGTAGAACTTTTCCTATCTTTAAGCATGACTAGTTGCACGTATGTAGTACGGTGAGCGTGCAGACTTTGACATTCTTTGCTAGCCTTATAAAATGCCAAGTCGGGTGAGTTAGGAAGTTAACTCACTTCTTTGAAATTATAAAGGATGTCTTAAGTTTTATTTAAGTTAAGGGACTTGAAGAGTTTTGAAGTATGTGATACTTGTTCCGTTTTAAACGTATAAGCCCCTTGGATAGGAAATTGTTTTTGGCTAAGGCATAAAGTGAATATAACGGCTTTATGGGAAGTTAGTTATATTTGCTTTATGGAAAGATAAAGGACTTGTTTTTTTGTGAAAAGGCAACTTGATTTTACGGCATCGCTTGCCTAAGGTTTTATAAGAAAATGAGTCACTTGTTTTCAAGCGGTTAGAGACAAATTGTATTTTTGAAAGTTAAGAGAATTGATTTGAAAGTATTTAATACTTGGTTTCAAAAAGTAGAAGTCTCTTGGATATAAAAGGAATGAGTTGGTCTAAAACCATAAAGGGTTATAACGGCTTTATGGGAAGTTGGTTATAACGGCTTTATGGAAGGTTAAAAGGATGGTTTTCTTCAGTAATGTAAGTAATGAGATGATTTGAAATAAGAAGGGCAAACTGTTTTTAAGGTACCAGTTGCTTAGGGTTTTTAAGAAAGAAGTCACTTGTTGTAGAAGCCGGTAATTGTATTTCTAAAAAGGTATTGTGACTTGTCTTGAAGGGTGGATAGGACTTGATACTATAGTTGTTAGTATCTGGGAAGGGTTATTTGAAAAGGAGTATTTCTAAAGGAGTAGAAGTGCGTAGTACGTTGGGTTAAATTCCCGGAGACTATAAGACATTATCGACCCAGAGATGGGCCGGGCAGTATACCTTTATGGGCAGACTATAAGACATTATCGACCCAGAGATGGGCCGGGCAGTATACCTTTATGGGCAGACTATAAGACATTATCGACCCAGAGATGGGCCGGGCAGTATACCTTTATGGGCAGACTATAAGACATTATCGACCCAGAGATGGGCCGGGCAGTATACCTTTATGGGCAGACTATAAGACATTATCGACCCAGAGATGGGCCGGGCAGTATACCTTTATGGGCAGACTATATGACGTTATCGACCCAGAGATGGGGCGAAGATACCTTCTGCACGCGGACTAGATGACGTTATCGACCCAGGATTGGGCCGGGCAGTATATCTTTACGGGCAGACTAGATGACGTTATCGACCCAGGATTGGGCCGGGCAGTATACCTTTACGGGTAGACTATGTGACCTTGATCGCGTCCTATATTGGGCCGGGTAGTATAGGTGCCCCTCTTTAAAGGGGCGGATTATACTTATGAAAAATAGGTAAGTTATATGGTAGTGAACTTAATGATTTTTCCTAATCATGTACGTAAGGATGTGGCTATAGTTTTTATTGAGAATGGAAAAGGAAATAAGGTGCGATTAAGTTCATAAGTGGTAATGACACGGCAGGATCTGGTATGTATTTTTATACTTGTCCTTGTCATTCTTTTGTACAGTTATGATGCATTTCAGACGTTATTTTCTGTTCCATATTCAGCACTGTTATCGACCCGCCGGGGCTGCGTTCATGCCGCGAGTTTAGGTACCAGTCGGTGATCCTTGCTCTTAGGATCTCGGTTGATTTTGAGAAAGCTCCACTTGCTCGGAGGCTTATCTCTTGTACGGTCTTCCAAGTAGTAGATTCATGTATATTCAGGTATGGCGGGGCCCGTCCACTTTGTTATGTTAAAAACTCTTAGAGTCCTGTAGTCACATTTGTGGGTCGGTTTGTAAAGAAAGGAGGCAACCGCCGGTTGTTTATATGTATGTCGGGAAAGGTAGCCCTATCGGCTAACTTTGTTGTTTTATTTTATAAGTTTCATGTATGTTCCGATTATCTCTCGATGTATACTGTAAGGGTGCGGGTAGGGCACGATCGCGATCCCGGTGGGTCGTGACAAAAGTGGTATCGAGCGATTAGTCTCGGAAAGTGTCTGAGCACCGTGTACAGTAGAGTCTTGATTATCGGTGTGTTGTGCACCACATCTATAATCAGGAGGTTGCAGGACATTTAGGATTGGTTTCCATTCTTCTCTCTGAGATCGTGCAGTAGAGCTGTCTTATTAGGTTGAATCCCTCCTGACCTATTCTTATGAAACAGCTATGCCTCGCGGAAGCGACCAGGCCCGAGAAGGGCAAGCGGCAGCGAGGAGGCGCAGATAGCGCAGAGTTACCGAGTCGGGCAGACTATGCACGAGGTAGTAGGCGGGTCGGCGAGTTCAGCCACGGCAGATATTAGAGAGCCGAGGCGGCGGTAGCTCCAGGTTCGTGCGAGCCTCGATTCGCGGCAATGCGAGTATAGAGACTACGAGGCGGTCCGATTATTGACGATATAGTAGTCGGGCGGCGCAGCGGCGAAGCAACCCACCCCGAGCCGGCGGTTTGCGGATTAGGGATTTTCTAGGATGTCATCCACCCGAGTTTTATGGTTCGAGGTCGATGAGGATCCGCAGGAGTTCATTCGGCACTGAGAGGACCACGCAGTTCTTAGGGCTTCAGAGACAGTGCATTACGCTAGCCTCCTACGGTTCTGGCGATATCGCGTTGAACCGGTTTGAGTCGTGGTTGCTTTCGAGGTGATGATGCTCGTCCGGTAGGTTGGGATGAGTTCAGAGGCCTTTCTTGGTCACTTTTGCCTCCGAGATGAGAGAGCCGGGTTGATAGGTTCTTATCATTGAGGCGAATGGGAGGACCATCGTGAGTACACCCTAGAGTTTGACTCGTTGGCTAGGTATCGCACACTATTGTGGCTAACATGGCCGATAGAGTCCATCGCTATGTTATGGGACTAGACCGTTATATGATCACTGCTTGCCTGGGAGTGGCCCTTCAGCCGGGAATGGATATTGCCAGGATGCAGACATATGCACAGGGGATAGAGGACAGGGAGAGAGAGGACCGACAGGCGAGGCGATCCAAGAGGCGAGCGGCAGGGTTGAGGTGATATTCGAGAGAGCCTCGAAGCCAGGCTAGGTCTCTGATTCGGCCGACCTGAGTGCACCTCCACGATTTTCAATGGGGTTTCACAACCCGGGAATGCAGGGCGGTCAGTCTCTAGAGCTTGATGTCTCGGGAGATGGGGTTCGATCGATCGAGGCCACCTTTGCCTCAATGTGCCCAGTGTGGTAGGTTACATTCTGGGGTATGTCGCGCCGGTACGGGTGCTTGTTTTTCTTGTGGTCGTCTAGGCCATAGGTTAAGAGAGTGTCCTTATAGAGGGGGTCCTGGTGGGACAACACAGCCTACTGGATCAGTTGCGGGTTCTTCGCCTTCAATAGCTAGGCAGGATGTTCATGCACCGGTAGTGGCGAGGTCGTGGTGAGTCCCAGTTTAGCGGTCCTTGAACCGCCTATATGATTTCAGGTATGTCTTTGGCCTTTAGAAACTTGTTACATGATAAGTTATGGTATGTTTAAGTTTTATGAACAGATTATATTGAGACTATGTATATGTTAGAAGGAGTTGGAAGTACGAAAAGATAATCCCTTTTGGGCTTAAGATGGACGAGTATGCGTGTACAAGGTATTAGGGCCATGTGTGGCATTGTTGGTATGTGAGGTTGTGAAAGAAAACTATGTCGCAAATAATAAGGATTGACTCCGAAAGAACATTCGGGGACGAATGTTTCTAAGGGGGGAAGAATGTTACACCCCGTAAATTCAAGAAGTAAAGATAAGTTGGAAAACATGTGTTGAGCGGATTTTGAGTCTATCTTGGAGTGTTGTACCCCAAGTTGTTAAGAATTTCAAGGTGTTTTAAAAGCCTAGTGTGTAGTCCGTTAAATCTAGTTCCTAACGCAGCAAACCGTTAAATCGTTTGGGCATCAGTCAAAAGTTATGGAAGTTTCAAGTTTGGTGCGTGATCGAGCAAAGCGGTGATTTCGGTTCGAAGTGCAGCGCATGGCCGGATCGCAGGCAGCGCGCGGTTATCGAGAGTCCGAGGTTTGCAGCGCCCGCTGGACTGCAGGCCGCGGCCGGAATCTTGGAACTTTTCGGAAGTGGAGCGCGCTGGCCGTGGCGAGGCAGCAGGCGGCGGTTTCTGCGGTTTAAGTGAAAGCAGGATATTTTGTTTGAAAGGGGCCCTATTTAAAGGGCCAAGTCTTGGAAGACTTGGCCATTCCATTTCATTTCATTTCATTTCAAAACCTCCCAAGAGAAACCTCTCCCTCTCTCTAGTTTTGAAGAAAAACCTTGCCTTAGGAGAGATTGTTGGAGCGGCAGAAGGAAAAGTGTGGGTAAACTTGTGGGAGCGCTAGTGGATGAGTTGTGGAAGAAGTGGTAGGAAAGGGCTTTTATGGGCTTTCCAAAAGGTAAGAGTTTCCCTTCTCTTGGATTTGAGTTAGTACTTGTGATAGTAGTATAGATCTGTGAGCCTGAGGCTGTTATATTTAAGTTTGAATAGATTTGTGAGCTGAAATTTGTTGTAGTTAAGTTTGTATAGAATTGTGAGCCCGAGGTTTGTTGTAGTTAAGTTGGCTTAGAATTGGATCTTGTAGCCTTGTTGAATTGGCCTTGTAAAAGGTGGCAAGTTAATAGGAACAAAGGGAGTTCTGTCCGATTTTTCGTAGAATTAGTGACCTTGGCACCTAGAATAATTCTACGTATGAAGTGAGAGGTTAATGGACGTATTGTGACCATTTTAGGTTGAAGTACTAAGTATAGCGTATCCTACTTGGAGAGTGGAATAGCTATCAAGATTGAAGTACTTAGGAGCATTTTGCTACTTGTCGACAATCGTCGCGAGGTATGTGAACCTTTTCCTTTCTTTGGCATGATTCTATGTATGGAATATACTTGTGGTATCATTTCATGTTTCCTTGTACTCTTAGAAGTTAAGAGGTAGTTGTGTGACCTACTCTATGTAGAACTTTTCCTATCTTTAAGCATGACTAGTTGCACGTATGTAGTACGGTAGACGTACCAGACTTTGACATTCTTTGCTAGCCTTATAAAATGCCAAGTCGGGTGAGTTAGGAAGTTAACTCACTTCTTTGAAATTATAAAGGATGTCTTAAGTTTTATTTAAGTTAAGGGACTTGAAGAGTTTTGAAGTATGTGATACTTGTTCCGTTTTAAACGTATAAGCCCCTTGGATAGGAAATTGTTTTTGGCTAAGGCATAAAGTGAATATAACGGCTTTATGGGAAGTTAGTTATATTTGCTTTATGGAAAGATAAAGGACTTGTTTTTTTTGTGAAAAGGCAACTTGATTTTACGGCATCGCTTGCCTAAGGTTTTATAAGAAAATGAGTCACTTGTTTTCAAACGGTTAAGAGACAAATTGTATTTTTGAAAGTTAAGAGAATTGATTTGAAAGTATTTAATACTTGGTTTCAAAAAGTAGAAGTCTCTTGGATATAAAAGGAATGAGTTGGTCTAAAACCATAAAGGGTTATAACGGCTTTATGGGAAGTTGGTTATAACGGCTTTATGGAAGGTTAAAGGATGGTTTTCTTGATAATGTAAGTAATGAGATGATTTGAAATAAGAAGCAAACCGTTTTTAAGGTACGATTGCTTAGGGTTTTTAAGAAAGAAGTCACTTGTTGTAGAAGCCGGTAATTGTATTTCTAAAAAGGTATTGTGACTTGTCTTGAAGGGTGGATAGGACTTGATACTATAGTTGTTAGTATCTGGGAAGGGTTATTTGAAAAGGAGTATTTCTAAAGGAGTAGAAGTGCGTAGTACGTTGGGTTAAATTCCCGGAGACTATAAGACATTATCGACCCAGAGATGGGCCGGGCAGTATACCTTTATGGGCAGACTATAAGACATTATCGACCCAGAGATGGCCGGCGTTATACCTTTATGGGCGCACTATAAGACATTATCGACCCGAGACGGGCAGGCAAGATACCTTTATGGGCGCACTATAAGACATTATCGACCGAGAGATGGTAGGCAAGATACCTTTATGGCGCACTATAAGACATTATCGACCCAGAGATGGGACGGGCAGTATACCTTTATGGGCAGACTATATGACGTTATCGACCCGCAGACGGGCGGGCAAGATACCCACGCGCACTAGATGGCGTTATCGACCCGTGATCGGGCGGGCGGTATATCTTCGGCGCACTAGATGACGTTATCGACCGAGATCGGGAGGCAAGATACCTTTACGGGTAGACTATGTGACCTTGATCGCGTCTATATTGGGTAGGGTAGTATAGGTGCCTCTTTAAAGGCGGATTATACTTATGAAAAATAGGTAAGTTATATGGTAGTGAACTTAATGATTTTTCCTAATCGTATGCGTAAGGATGTGGCTATAGTTTTTATTGAGAATGGAAAAGGAAATAAGGTGCGATTAAGTTCATAAGTGGTAATGACACGGCAGGATCCGGTATGTATTTTTATACTTGTCCTTGTCATTCTTTTGTCTGATTATGATCATTTCTTATCAGACGTTATTTTACATTCCATATTTGCACTGTTGTATCGACCCGCCCGGAGGCTGCGTTAAATGCCGCAGTTTTAGGTACCAGTCGGTGATCCTTGCTCTTAGGATCTCGGTTGATTTGAGAAAGCTCCACTTGCTCGGAGGCTTATCTCTTGTGCAGTCTTCCAAGTAGTAGATTCATGTATATTGGGGTATGGCGGGGCCTGTCCCTCCACCGTTGTTATGTTAAAAACTCTTAGAGTGCAGTAGTCACATTTGTGGGTCGGTTTGTAAAGAAAAGGCAAGCTGCTTGTTGTTTATATGTATGTCGGGAAGGTAGCCCTATCGGCTAACCTTGTTGTTTTATTTATAAGTTTCATGTATGTTCATTGATTATCTACGATGTATACTAAGGGTGCCTGGGTAGGGCACCGATCGCGATCCCGGTCGGTCGTGACACTTAGCACTTAGAATAATTCTCATTATGAAGTGAGAGGTTAATTGACGTATTGTGACCATTATAGGTTGAAGTACTAAGTATAGCGTATCCTACTTGGAGAGTGGAATAGCTATCAAGATTGAAGTACTTTGGAGCATTTTGCTACTTGTCGACAATCGTCGCGAGGTATGTGAACCTCTTCCTTCCTTTGGCATGATTCGATGTATGGAATATACTTGTGGTATCATTTCATGTTTCCTTCTACTCTTAGAAGTTAAGAGGTAGTTATGTGATTTACTCTATGTAGAACTTTTCCTATCTTTTGAGCATGACTAGTTGCGTATGTAGTACGGTGAGCGTCTGAGACTATGACATTCTTTACTTGTTTTATGAAATGCCAAGTCGGGTGGGTTAGGAGATTAACTCACTTCTTTGAAAATAGTAAGGATGTCTTAATTTGATTTTAAAGTTAAGGGACTTGAAGAGTTTTAAAGTATGTGATACTTGTTCCGTTTTAAACGTATAAGTCCCTTGGATAGGAAATTGTTTATGGCTAAGGTATAAAGTGAATATAACGGCTTTATGGGAAGTTAGTTATATTTGCCTTATGGAAAGATAAATGACTTGACTTTAGTGAGAAGGCAACTTGATTTTTACGGCATCGCTTGCCTAAGGTTTTATAAGAAAAGAAATCACTTGTTTTTAGAAGCCGGTAATTGTATTTCTAAAAATGTATTGTGACTTGTCTTGAAAGACGGATAGGACTTGATACTATAGTTGTTAGTATCCGGAAGTTGTAATTGAAAAGAGTCTTTCTAAAGGAGTAGAAGCGCGTAGACGTTGGGTTAAATTCTGATTCTATATGACATTATCGACCGAGAATGGGCAGGCGATATACATATCGCGGACTATACGACATTATCGACCCGAGAATGGGGTGGGCAAGATACCTATCTGAGGCGGTATACGACATTATCGACCGAGAATGGGCGGCGGTATACTATCGCGCACTATCGACATTATCGACCCAGGAATGGGCCGGGCAGTATACCTATACGGGAAGACTATACGACATTATCGACCGAGAATGGGCGGGCAGATACTATACGCGGACTATATGACATTATCGACCCAGAACGGGCGGGCGGTATACCTATCTGGGTAGACTATATGACATTATCGACCCGTGAATGGGGCGGTATACTATAGGCGCAACTAGATGACATTATCGACCGAGTTGGCGGGCAAAGATACCTTCACGCGGACTATGTGACCTTGATCGCGTCTAGATTGGGTCGGGTAGTATAGGTGCCCTCCCAAAGGCGGATTATGCTTATGAAAGATAAGTGAGTTATATAGTAATGAACTTAATGATTCTTTTCTAATAATGTACGTAAGAATGTGGCGTAAATTTTATTAAGAATGGAAAAGATAATAGAGCGCGATTAAGTTCATAAGTGGTAATGACACGGCAGGATCCGTATGTATTGTTTTATACTTGTCCTTGTCATTCTTTTGTCTGATTATGATCACATTTCTTATGCGTTATTTACATTCCATATTAAATTTTTGTTATCGACCCCGCCAGAAGTGCGTTCATGCCCGAGTTTAGGTACCAGTCGGTGATCCTTGCTCTTAGGATCTCGGTTGATTGTTGGGAAAAAGCTCCATTTGCTCGGAGGCTTTATCTCTTGGTGCAGTTTTCCTTGAAGTAGTAGATTCATGTATATTCAGGTATGGCGGGGCCTGTCCCGCTGTTATTATGTTAAAAACTCTTAGAGTGCAGTAGTTACATTTTGTGGGTCAGTTTGTAAAGAAAGGAGGCAAGCCTTGGTAGTATATATGTATGTCGGGAAGGTAGCCTATCGGCTAACTGTTGTTTCAACACATTTGTTTTATTTTATAAAGTTTCATGTATGTTCCGTGATTATCTCGATGTATACTGTAAGGGTGCCTGTGTAAGGCACGATCGCGGTCCGGGTCGGTCGTGTGAAGGTACTAGCCGATAACCACGCGATATGAAATAGAGGCATAAGAACACCAGAAAGATATGTAAGTTATTTAATGAAAGAAGACCCATCCATGGATGAGATTTGTCTATGGAGGAAGATCCTTCCAAGGATTCATCTATGGAAAAAGACCCATCTGAGGCCCCACAGGAATCACCCTTTCGAATACCATCAATTCCAGTGCAGTGCCAGATTATAGGAAGGCCCACATAATACAGATACCATTAGCGTATCGATTACTTCCATTTAGGTTAAGTGTGAGTGGTCCTATGTATGTAACATCACCCCAGTTATCTTTTCATAGGAGGGTAATTTTTAAATACCCCATAGGATAGACTATAGAGAAGTGAAAAGCCCAATATCATGGAAGTCAGTTAACCAAGGTTCGGCCCTGACAAGTAGAAGTGAGGAAGAACTAACCAGTAGACACACCGAAAGGTTTGGAATGGATGCAGGTGCTAAAGAACTGGTATTGAAAGAGGCGTCAGATCCAAGCTCCCAATTGGAAAACAGACAAGCAGAAAAAGATGTTGGAAGAAGTAGACCACGCTTTTAGAAATATAGAAAGAGACATGACAGAGCATACTTATCTGATATATAGTTATATTCTGGATGTGGAGCTTTGGACCATATGGCCAGAGAATGTCCCGACCGATTTTAATCGTTGTGCCATCAGTGTGGGCAAATGCATTCTGGAAAATGCTCGAGCGATGCTGAGGAATGTTATTGGTGTCAGAGCAGAAGCCACAAAGTGTATATTCTTGTGGTGAGTTAGGAGAATAGCAGTCCGATGTTACTCAGAGTTATGCAGTTAATCAACTATGTTGATAATTTTACTAAGGATAGTTATGCTTATGCCTATGATTTGTTGGCTACCATTTATATAGAAAGTGTGTTATAAAGATAGATATAGACCATCAACAGATAAAAGAAGTAAAAATTAGTGAGCAAAATGGTATCTATGTTTAAGGTTTTAATTAAAGTGATCTAAAAATCAACCGTATCTCAGTTACATACATACCCAATACCTTTAGTTTATATAGCTCGAGTAATACGGGAATCCAAAAAATATATGGATAGATGAGGTGACCTAAAAAAGGATGTTAATGAACTTAAAGAATTTAGGTAAACCCCAGAAGAGTAATAAGGGAAATGGATTTCCTGAAATAAGTTACCTGAAGCTTGTTATGAAGACCATTGAAGGAAGAAAAGGACGCAAAAAGTTATACGTAAACTAGTAACATCGATCCCTTCATAAGGGTAAACCATTTAGAAAGAACCATCGAATGGGATGAGATTTATTAATTAAAGGAAAACAATATACCTTCTTCAGTGAAGGAGTAGGAATGAAGGTGAAGATTTTTAGGCGAAACATGTTGAAATGGAACTAGGAACCACTTTATGAAGTATTGCTGCATGTTGTTAAATGAAATATCCATTTAAACTTTCCTTTAAATTATGAATTCAACATTGATGCAAACTATTCATCTATTGTAGATAACCGTTCGTCGAGATTAGAGGGCCAATGTAACTTAAATAGCTCTGACGACAAAGATACCTAAGGCTATCACTTTTAAAAAGCATGAATCCAAAAAGTTATCATCTTCAAAAGAAACGTTGAAAACTTCATTATATTATCTATCAAAGTCTCATGTTAAGAAGAGTTGATTGCTCATTCATATTCTAATAATCATTTCATTTGGTTACCAATTTATCTTATCACAAGTCTTCGAAAAGAAGCATTCCAAATGATTAATCGTCAAGTTGACAAAAAGTTGTGTCAAGGTATAGTCAGAGAGTTTATGAGTTTCAAAAGAGGCCAAAGAGCCATTGTTATCACAATATGTTGTCCACCCCCTGATTTCTATTGATATTGATATATTTTGTTTTATTGGCATTTAACATCATGCTTACAATCATGATAATATACATATATATTGGATCAGATTGCACATTTCGCAATATATATATATATATATATATATATATATATATATATATATATATGGTTGTGCATTCCGCAACACATACATAAATTGTGCACATTGCATTGCATTTCCATACATATACCAGAAGAGTATACTTGAGAGTAATGAAATGTCATACACCCCCCCCCTATAATAAGACGAGGGTCGTTTATATATTAAAGGCCTATTCAGACAATTTGTATTTGAGTTTAAGAGTTTAATTATTTGCCTCATATGACATCTAGGTTTCTTATGCTTTTATTTACATATTATCGCTTCATGTTGCATTTATGTCTTTCCTTGCAGTTTACAGATTCATATTGTTATTCATGTTTTACAAGTACATTATTTTATACAGATGTCCCTTCCAGGGGACAATGTGTTTCGTGCCGCAGGTGCGTATGCCTTCCTCACAATAGGACTTGACTAAGGTATGTCACACTTCTCTCATTTGGAGATGTGTAATAAGCTAATAGGTATGATAGATATACATATGTATATAGTGGGGGTATAGCGGGGCCCTATCCAGACCAGATGCTGTCAAAGTATTCTTTAGAGGCTTGTAGACAATTGTGTTGTATGTGACAGTTGTGTATGGCTTTGTTGGCCTCTCTAGTAAATTTATTGTGCTTATGTCAGCCTTGTTTTCCTCGTTATATATATGCGTATAGGTTGGGCCTTTTTTTTAGTGTAGGTGGTCGTATCGTTCTTCAGTTAAACATGTGTCACAGGCCTTGTCGGCCATGAGTTATTATTTATGTCACATGTAGCAAGATCGGTACACTAGGGCCTTAAGGCGCCGCGTTCCGGCCACACCCTCCGAAGTTGGGGTGTGAGAAAGTAGTATCAAAACAGGTCAGTCCTAGGGGTATCTACGAGCTGTGTTTAGTAGAGTTTTATTTATGGGTGTCTTGCACGCCACACTTATAAACAAGAGGCTACATGTCATTGAGGATGTTAAAAGAATTCATAAGCAATTGAACTCCTATATTTTCATCATAATATTCATTTTCAGTAATGCCGAGATTCAAGGGAAGTATTGATAACAAAAGTTGGGTCAGACATGCGGGAGAAGGTACTAGCCGATAACCACCTGCCAATATGAAATAGAGGAACATAAGAACACCAGAAAGATATGTAAGTTATTTAATGAAAGAAGACCCATCCATGGATGAGATTTGTCTATGGAGGAAGATCCTTCCAAGGATTCATCTATGGAAAAAGACCCATCTGAGGCCCCACAGGAATCACCCTTTCGAATACCATCAATTCCAGTGCAGTGCCAGATTATAGGAAGGCCCACATAATACAGATACTATTAGCGTATCGATTACTTCCATTTAGGTTAAGTGTGAGTGGTCCTATGTATGTAACATCACCCCAGTTATCTTTTCATAGGAGGGTAATTTTTAAATACCCCATAGGATAGACCTATAGAGAGACTGAAAAGCCCAATATCATGGAAGTCAGTTAACCAAGGTTCGGCCCTGACAAGTAGAAGTGAGGAAGAACTAACCAGTAGACACACCGAAAGGTTTGGAATGGATGCAGGTGCTAAAGAACTGGTATTGAAAGAGGCGTCAGATCCAAGCTCCCAATTGGAAAACAGACAAGCAGAAAAAGATGTTGGAAGAAGTAGACCACGCTTTTAGAAATATAGAAAGAGACATGACAGAGCATACTTATCTGATATATAGTTATATTCTGGATGTGGAGCTTTGGACCATATGGCCAGAGAATGTCCCGACCGATTTTAATCGTTGTGCCATCAGTGTGGACAAATGCATTCTGGAAAATGCTCGAGCGATGCTGAGGAATGTTATTGGTGTCAGAGCAGAAGCCACAAAGTGTATATTCTTGTGACTGAGTTAGGGAGAATAGCAGGTCCCGATGTTACTCAGAGTTATGCAGTTAATCAACTATGTTGATAATTTTACTAAGGATAGTTATGCTTATGCCTATGATTTGTTGGCTACCATTTATATAGAAAGTGTGTTATAAAGATAGATATAGACCATCAACAGATAAAAGAAGTAAAAATTAGTGAGCAAAATGGTATCTATGTTTAAGGTTTTAATTAAAGTGATCTAAAAATCAACCGTATCTCAGTTACATACATACCCAATACCTTTAGTTTATATAGCTCGAGTAATACGGGAATCCAAAAAATATATGGATAGATGAGGTGACCTAAAAAAGGATGTTAATGAACTTAAAGAATTTAGGTAAACCCCAGAAGAGTAATAAGGGAAATGGATTTCCTGAAATAAGTTACCTGAAGCTTGTTATGAAGACCATTGAAGGAAGAAAAGGACGCAAAAAGTTATACGTAAACTAGTAACATCGATCCCTTCATAAGGGTAAACCATTTAGAAAGAACCATCGAATGGGATGAGATTTATTAATTAAAGGAAAACAATATACCTTCTTCACCGTGAAGGAGTAGGAATGAAGGTGAAGATTTTTAGGCCGAAACATGTTGAAATGGAACTAGGAACCACTTTATGAAGTATTGCCTGCATGTTGTTCGACGAAATATCCATTTAAACTTTCCTTTAAATTATGAATTCAACATTGATGCAAACTATTCATCTATTGTAGATAACCGTTCGTCGAGATTAGAGGGCCAATGTAACTTAAATAGCTCTGACGACAAAGATACCTAAGGCTATCACTTTTAAAAAGCATGAATCCAAAAAGTTATCATCTTCAAAAGAAACGTTGAAAACTTCATTATATTATCTATCAAAGTCTCATGTTAAGAAGAGTTGATTGCTCATTCATATTCTAATAATCATTTCATTTGGTTACCAATTTATCTTATCACAAGTCTTCGAAAAGAAGCATTCCAAATGATTAATCGTCAAGTTGACAAAAAGTTGTGTCAAGGTATAGTCAGAGAGTTTATGAGTTTCAAAAGAGGCCAAAGAGCCATTGTTATCACAATATGTTGTCCACCCCCTGATTTCTATTGATATTGATATATTTTGTTTTATTGGCATTTAACATCATGCTTACAATCATGATAATATACATATATATTGGATCAGATTGCACATTTCGCAATATATATATATATATATATATATATATATATATATGGTTGTGCATTCCGCAACACATACATAAATTGTGCACATTGCATTGCATTTCCATACATATACCAGAAGAGTATACTTGAGAGTAATGACATGTCATACACCCCCCCCTATAATAAGACGAGGGTCGTTTATATATTAAAGGCCTATTCAGACAATTTGTATTTGAGTTTA
Source organism: Przewalskia tangutica (assembly GCA_029844215.1). Classification (NCBI taxonomy): domain Eukaryota; kingdom Viridiplantae; phylum Streptophyta; class Magnoliopsida; order Solanales; family Solanaceae; genus Przewalskia; species Przewalskia tangutica. The sequence goes on along the minus strand of CM056718.1, from coordinate 131,478,482 downwards.
AGAGTTTAATTATTTGCCTCATATGACATCTAGGTTTCTTATGCTTTTATTTACATATTATCGCTTCATGTTGCATTTATGTCTTTCCTTACAGTTTACAGATTCATATTGTTATTCATGTTTTACAAGTACATTATTTTATACAGATGTCCCTTCCAGGGGACAATGCGTTTCGTGCCGCAGGTGCGTATGCCTTCCTCACAATAGGACTTGACTAAGGTATGTCACACTTCTCTCATTTGGAGATGTGTAATAAGCTAATAGGTATGATAGATATACATATGTATATAGTGGGGGTATAGCGGGGCCCTATCCAGACCAGATGCTGTCAAAGTATTCTTTAGAGGCTTGTAGACAATTGTGTTGTATGTGACAGTTGTGTATGGCCTTGTTGGCCTCTCTAGTAAATTTATTGTGCTTATGTCAGCCTTGTTTTCCTCGTTATATATATGCGTATAGGTTGGGCCTTTTTTTAGTGTAGGTGGTCGTATCGTTCTTCAGTTAAACATGTGTCACAGGCCTTGTCGGCCATGAGTTATTATTTATGTCACATGTAGCAAGATCGGTACACTAGGGCCTTAAGGCGCCGCGTTCCGGCCACACCCTCCGAAGTTGGGGTGTGAGAAAGTAGTATCAAAACAGGTCAGTCCTAGGGGTATCTACGAGCTGTGTTTAGTAGAGTTTTATTTATGGGTGTCTTGCACGCCACACTTATAAACAAGAGGCTACATGTCATTGAGGATGTTAAAAGAATTCATAAGCAATTGAACTCCTATATTTTCATCATAATATTCATTTTCAGTAATGCCGAGATTCAAGGGAAGTATTGATAACAAAAGTTGGGTCAGACATGCGGGAGAAGGTACTAGCCGATAACCACCTGCCAATATGAAATAGAGGAACATAAGAACACCAGAAAGATATGTAAGTTATTTAATGAAAGAAGACCCATCCATGGATGAGATTTGTCTATGGAGGAAGATCCTTCCAAGGATTCATCTATGGAAAAAGACCCATCTGAGGCCCCACAGGAATCACCCTTTCGAATACCATCAATTCCAGTGCAGTGCCAGATTATAGGAAGGCCCACATAATACAGATACCATTAGCGTATCGATTACTTCCATTTAGGTTAAGTGTGAGTGGTCCTATGTATGTAACATCACCCCAGTTATCTTTTCATAGGAGGGTAATTTTTAAATACCCCATAGGATAGACCTATAGAGAGACTGAAAAGCCCAATATCATGGAAGTCAGTTAACCAAGGTTCGGCCCTGACAAGTAGAAGTGAGGAAGAACTAACCAGTAGACACACCGAAAGGTTTGGAATGGATGCAGTGCTAAGAAGCGGTATTGAAAGAGGCGTCAGATACAAGCTCCCAATTGGAAAACAGACAAGCAGAAAAAGATGTTGGAAGAAGTAGACCACGCTTTTAGAAATATAGAAAGAGACATGACAGAGCATACTTATCTGATATATAGTTATATTCTGGATGTGGAGCTTTGGACCATATGGCCAGAGAATGTCCCGACCGATTTTAATCGTTGTGCCATCAGTGTGGGCAAATGCATTCTGGAAAATGCTCGAGCGATGCTGAGGAATGTTATTGGTGTCAGAGCAGAAGCCACAAAGTGTATATTCTTGTGACTGAGTTAGGGAGAATAGCAGGTCCCGATGTTACTCAGAGTTATGCAGTTAATCAACTATGTTGATAATTTTACTAAGGATAGTTATGCTTATGCCTATGATTTGTTGGCTACCATTTATATAGAAAGTGTGTTATAAAGATAGATATAGACCATCAACAGATAAAAGAAGTAAAAATTAGTGAGCAAAATGGTATCTATGTTTAAGGTTTTAATTAAAGTGATCTAAAAAACAACCGTATCTCAGTTACATACATACCCAATACCTTTAGTTTATATAGCTCGAGTAATACGGGAATCCAAAAATATATGGATAGATGAGGTGAACTAAAAAAGGATGTTAATGAACTTAAAGAATTTAGGTAAACCCCAGAAGAGTAATAAGGGAAATGGATTTCCTGAAATAAGTTACCTGAAGCTTGTTATGAAGACCATTGAAGGAAGAAAAGGACGCAAAAAGTTATACGTAAACTAGTAACATCGATCCCTTCATAAGGGTAAACCATTTAGAAAGAACCATCGAAAGGGATGAGATTTATTAATTAAAGGAAAACAATATACCTTCTTCACCGTGAAGGAGTAGGAATGAAGGTGAAGATTTTTAGGCCGAAACATGTTGAAATGGAACTAGGAACCACTTTATGAAGTATTGCCTGCATGTTGTTCGACGAAATATCCATTTAAACTTTCCTTTAAATTATGAATTCAACATTGATGCAAACTATTCATCTATTGTAGATAACCGTTCGTCGAGATTAGAGGGCCAATGTAACTTAAATAGCTCTGACGACAAAGATACCTAAGGCTATCACTTTTAAAAAGCATGAATCCAAAAAGTTATCATCTTCAAAAGAAACGTTGAAAACTTCATTATATTATCTATCAAAGTCTCATGTTAAGAAGAGTTGATTGCTCATTCATATTCTAATAATCATTTCATTTGGTTACCAATTTATCTTATCACAAGTCTTCGAAAAGAAGCATTCCAAATGATTAATCGTCAAGTCGACAAAAAGTTGTGTCAAGGTATAGTCAGAGAGTTTATGAGTTTCAAAAGAGGCCAAAGAGCCATTGTTATCACAATATGTTGTCCACCCCCTGATTTCTATTGATATTGATATATTTTGTTTTATTGGCATTTAACATCATGCTTACAATCATGATAATATACATATATATTGGATCAGTTATACGTTTAATATATATATATATCTATATATATATATATATATATATATATATATATGGTTGTGCATTCCGCAACACATACATAAATTGTGCACAGTGCATTGCATTTCCATACATATACGAAGAGTATACTTGAGAGTAATGACATGTCATACACCCCCTATAATAAGGCGAGGTCGTTTATATATTAAAAACTATTCGGACAATTTGTATTTGAGTTTAAGAGTTTAATTATTTGCCTCATATGACATTTAGGTTTCTTATGCTTTTATTTACATATTATCGCTCATGTTGCATTTATGTCTTTCCTACAGATTCTGATTCATATTGTTATTCATGTTTTACAAGTACATTATTTTATACTGAGATGTCCTTCCAGGACAATGCGTTCGTGCGCAGTGCGTATGCCTTCTCAATAGGACTTGACTAAGGTATGTCACACTTCTCTCATTTGGAGATGTGTAATAAGCTAATAGGTATGATAGATATACATATGTATATAGTGGGGGTATAGCGGGGCCCTATCCAGACCAGATGCTGTCAAAGTATTCTTTAGAGGCTTGTAGACAATTGTGTTGTATGTGACAGTTGTGTATGGCCTTGTTGGCCTCTCTAGTAAATTTATTGTGCTTATGTCAGCCTTGTTTTCCTCGTTATATATATGCGTATAGGTTGGGCCTTTTTTTAGTGTAGGTGGTCGTATCGTTCTTCAGTTAAACATGTGTCACAGGCCTTGTCGGCCATGAGTTATTATTTATGTCACATGTAGCAAGATCGGTACACTAGGGCCTTAAGGCGCCGCGTTCCGGCCACACCCTCCGAAGTTGGGGTGTGAGAAAGTAGTATCAAAACAGGTCAGTCCTAGGGGTATCTACGAGCTGTGTTTAGTAGAGTTTTATTTATGGGTGTCTTGCACGCCACACTTATAAACAAGAGGCTACATGTCATTGAGGATGTTAAAAGAATTCATAAGCAATTGAACTCCTATATTTTCATCATAATATTCATTTTCGATGTCTGAGATTCAAGGGAAGTATTGATAACAAAAGTTGGGTCAGACATGCGGGAGAAGGTACTAGCCGATAACCACCTGCCAATATGAAATAGAGGAACATAAGAACACCAGAAAGAAATGTAAGTTAATTAATGAAAGAAGACCCATCCATGGATGAGATTTGTCTATGGAGGAAGATCCTTCCAAGGATTCATCTATGGAAAAAGACCCATCTGAGGCCCCACAGGAATCACCCTTTCGAATACCATCAATTCCAGTGCAGTGCCAGATTATAGGAAGGCCCACATAATACAGATACCATTAGCGTATCGATTACTTCCATTTAGGTTAAGTGTGAGTGGTCCTATGTATGTAACATCACCCCAGTTATCTTTTCATAGGAGGGTCATTTTTAAATACCCCACAGGATAGACCTATAGAGAGACTGAAAAGGCCAATATCATGGAAGTCAGTTAACCAAGGTTCGGCCCTGACAAGTAGAAGTGAGGAAGAACTAACCAGTAGACACACCGAAAGATTTGGAATGGATGCAGGTGCTAAACAACTGGTATTGAAAGAGGCGTCAGATACAAGCTCCCAATTGGAAAACAGACAAGCAGAAAAAGATGTTGGAAGAAGTAGACCACGCTTTTAGAAATATAGAAAGAGACATGACAGAGCATACTTATCTGATATATAGTTATATTCTGGATGTGGAGCTTTGGACCATATGGCCAGAGAATGTCCCGACCGATTTTAATCGTTGTGCCATCAGTGTGGGCAAATGCATTCTGGAAAATGCTCGAGCGATGCTGAGGAATGTTATTGGTGTCAGAGCAGAAGCCACAAAGTGTATATTCTTGTGGTGAGTTAGGAGAATAACAGTCAGATGTTACTCAGAGTTATGCAGTTAATCAACTATGTTGATAATTTTACTAAGGATAGTTATGCTTATGCCTATGATTTGTTGGCTACCATTTATATAGAAAGTGTGTTATTGATGCGCGGTAAGATGCACACATTTTAAACATAAGTGCACGTTATCGTGACAAGTAGTATAGTCTTGATAAGACCGAATATCGTCCTCAAGGATTAGGGTTCAATTACCAACTATCTATTTTTTGGTATCTATTTGGTAAATTGATCTTTGGATTTGTTGTTTATAACTAAGAATTATAAAAGCTATTTTAACTATAAAGGTTTACTTCAGTTGTGATGAGAATAGGGCTTCCACGTCTCCTCACTATCCGCTTATGCTACTTATTAATGCAATAACTTAGTGTCTTCTTTTGGAGAAAGCGGGTTCACTAAATCGTTTTATACTCCGTTAGGTTATATAAACACTCAACCCAGTGTGCACCTTACCTACCTTTCGGTGATAAGGATAACTCTATAGGAGGATTAAGAACAAGAACCTAGTTAATCACGCACAATGCGCAAAATTAGGGTTTTAAGCCTCATTAACGCTACATAAATAATTGAGGTATTTTCATCCCCAATCCAGAATGTCTACCCAACTTACAACATATTCACAATCCCCCTTTTGAGTCCGATTAGAAATCATATAGTGATAATTAGTTGTCAATTAACTACCAAGCATTCAATTCAATTATTGGATAGATCTCAACAAGAAGAAGAATAACCATAAGCGTCATTAAATCATAACATAAGTTTCTAGAGATTCAACATGGAAAGCCTATAGAGGAATTAGTTCCTAGCCATTGACATGACAAGAACTAATCCTATGTTCATCATACAAAAACGAAATAAAGTAAAGAAAAGGAAAAAATTACTAAACTATGGTCTCCAATCTCCAAGCAAGAAGCCTTGTGTTGTGCGAAGGAACCCTTAAAACCGCCTAGGGTTCTCCTTTTATAAGTATGAACCGCCTCAACTTTTCCCTGCAGTCCGGCCCAAAATTCGCCCGAAACCCTTATTTTTCCGCGTCGGCGCCGCTGCCTGCAGACAGCGCAGGCGCGGAACCGCAATCCGTCGGGTGATTTGGCGCGCGGCCCGATTCTGGCATGCGAGCGCGCGTGGCTACTGGCTCTGTAGCACCGGGTGTTTAGCGCGCGACCGCTTTTAGCGCCGCGACCTGCTTTAGCGCGCCAGAGTCTTCTGCAGCTTCTCTGGATAGTGGGCGCCGCGCTTCGATCGGCAGGGAGCCGCGCTGAGTGCAGGTTTACCTCGTTCGCCACTTTCTCTGTTTTTAGCTCTGGGATCTCCTCTTTTGCCCTCTTTTAGCTCCTTTTCCGCCATTTGGCCATTTTAACCACTTTGACTCAAAAGAAATGAAAACTATCCTAATACGACACTTATATGTGCAAAACGGGACAAAAGACTAACTAAAACTGACTCAAAAGGTATATATAAAATACACCGATCAAATACCCCCAAACTTAACCTTTGCTCGCCCTCGAGCAAAGATAGAAAAAAAGAAATAAAAGACTCAAAGAACGAAAATAAAAGACTCACTGCCATTGATTACTTTTGCTGCATCAGTGTTAACTAGAAAAACATGAAGGTTAGCAAAATAATATGCAGGACCATATAGCATGACATTTCAGCACATTAAGCTAGATATTTCGCAAACTCATATTCATCATGCTTTAATGGAAGTCAATATACTAAATCATGCATATAAATTCAAAAATCCTATGGTATGCTTACTTGCTATTCTCCACTAATTCTGGATATGCATAAAAGATATCTTCAGGACTTTACGGGTTGCAATGTAGGCTTAAGTAGGGGTTGGTAAAAATAGGCATTTAGGGTCATTTTTGTGTACCATAAGCTCTTTAGCTTTTCAGTATTTCCCTTTTCTTTTTGTTCTTTTCTTCATTTCAATTCTATATTTCCCCTCTTTTGTTTTGGGAGAGTGAAGTATATAATAATGACAAGCACCCCCAAACTTAGGCTTTTGCCTATTTCTTATTACTTTTGTATTGGGGTGCAACATACTTATTCACTCTTTTTGTCTCTTTTTTAACACAATGTATTCCACTATTTCATATTTTCACTTATAGTACAATTTGTGGGAATATAGGGTGTCAAAGAAGAAGTTTCAAATTTAGGCTCAATGGGGCTGACTAGGGATATTTTTGAAGTACGGGATAGAAAAGAATGGTAAGAATTGGCTATCAAAGAAATGCCCGAGTCATCTCCCTAACATGCATATCCTAACTATTTCGCCTCAAATAGCAAGCAATCATAACACATAAGTATTTATCATTTAGCATGCATAACTCAAGCAAGAAACTCCAAATAGACAGATTCTGTGAGTTTTTGGCATATCTAACCTAAGTGTTTAGATAGTTGCTTCAATTCCGTTACATTATTCCACCTTAATTCACTAGGTGTTTCTAGCAACTACAGCATACATGATCTTTGACAGGCAATTGTGACTCAAAAAGAAAAAAATTTGGTGACTCAAAATAAACATGAAACAATCAAAAAGACTTAAATAAAACATATCATGACACAAATAAAACACGACACAAATAAAACACCCCCAAACTTAAATCACACATTGTCCCCAATGTGTGTAGACTCAAAGACACTAAAAAAAATAAAACACTTACAGACTTTGGCTAAAATGGTGGTGGTGGCGGTGGATAATGCATCGACCATTGGTTGAACAGGGAACTCATCTCGTCATACTGCTGGTGCAGCTGTTGCTGCTCCTGCCTCAATTCTTGTTGCCCTTGTCGCAACTCATGTTGTCTCTGTCTCAAGATAGATATAGATCATCAACAGATAAAAGAAGTAAAAAGTAGTGAGCAAAATGTTATCTATGTTTAAGGTTTTAATTAAAGTGATCTAAAAATCAACCGTATATCAGTTACATACATACAATACCTTTAGTTTATATAGCACGAGTAATACGGGAATCCAAAAAATATATGAATAGATGAGGTGACCTAAAAGGGATGTTAATGAACTTAAAGAATTTAGGTAAACCCCAGAAGAGTAATAAAGGAAATGGATTTCCTGAAATAAGTTACCTGAAGCTTGTTATGAAGACCATTGAAGGAAGAAAAGGATGCAAAATGTTATATGTAAACTAGTAACCTCGATCCCTTCATAAGGGTAAACCATTTAGAAAGAACCATCGAATGGGATGAGATTTATTAATTAAAGGAAAATAATATACCTTCTTCACCGTGAAGGACGACAAAATTCTCAACACTAAGTGGAAATAAACATGCGACTAGGAAATGATTAACAGAGAAACAATGATAAATGAAAGATAGATAGTTGATACACACAAGTTAAAGCATTATGATAAACTTGGTATCTTACATCTCATAAAATGTTCGACAGAAAACTGGTAAAAGTAAGAAGATGGACAAAGGAATTGGAGTGAAATCGCCAAGCAACAAGGGTACCAATAAAAAGTAGGCACACTGGTAGAAAAGTGGTATTTATGTTTCTAGAGCTAAAGATTTAAATTACGACGTACATAAATGACGATGCCAGAAGTACACTAAGATGAGGAATCTTTGAAGGGATTCCAATCGGTAATATCCAAGTTGATTGAATGAGAAACTGATAGAAAGAATTCTAATACTAATTTAGGGGAGGAAACCCGAATCAACAGTAAGGATTGAGTCCAGTTGAGATTCAAATTTGAACATGTCAAACCTTAGTATCGTCACCGATATCGATAAGACATCTAAGGACATATGAGTGACAATAAGGATGAAGGAAACCTGATGTGAGTATATGATGGGGTAATGAAAAATGGTCTAAGACAAGCAGTAAGGAAAATAACTAAAGAATAAGAACAATGAAGCAAGAAATGAACGAATAGGTGATGGAAAACTTTTGACTGTCGAATGAACTTAATACCTCACAAGAAGAAGAATACTATGATAAAAAAATTAAAGACATCAGTACAAATGAAGACAAATCGAGGAACAATGACGACAACGTTGATTAAAATATGGTAAGTACGAAGGGATTCCAATGGATCAACACGATGTAAAAGTAAAGCCTTCAGTGAAAAAGGAAAGGGGATGACTCCTAACATGAATGATATTGGAAGATAACATGAGTACATCAAAATTTGCTTCGAGGAAACAAGTGCACAAGAAATACCTAACAACCATAGGATCATAAGAATTTCAGAGTTATGAAAAGTGAATATGAACTTCTAGCATGAAGAGAATGCTAATTATGAAAGATCATACGTCTAGAGTCAGTAAATATGGCAGACCCTCAAGAAATAAAGTCGACAAAAGAAGACACAATGATGGACATAAGAGAATGTCTCGCTTTGAGGAAGGATGAACCTATCATGGGAGTACAAAACATCACTAGGGAAGTAGGAAAATTTGAGACGTTATAAAAAGTAAGAAATCTTGATGTAATAAATAGGACAATAATTGCCATAGAGTGGTGTACTGTTAAAACGAAAGCAATTAAGGGAACTACCAGAAGGAACCGCCCCAAAGAAGTAATAGGTGGCTAACCATAATAGAAACTAGGTGATACTCCTTGGAGCTATATGTAAGCAAATTCTTCCTTATATTGGGAATTGAGGAGCATCAAGACAAAGCATTCCATATAAATCCCCTTCTATTTTGAGATAGCAGGTTAACTATGTCGTTTTATACTCCTGTTAAGGTAATATAAACACTCAACCTCAATATAGAACCCTTCTATCTTTCGATGACAAGATTGACTATAAAGGAGGATTAAGAGCAATAACCTATTAAGCTACACAGGTATCGGGGTACTTTCGTCCACGATTTAACCTATGTTTATTCAACTACAACATATTCACAATCTCCCCTTTCGACTTTCGATTAGAAATCATATAAGTTATGATAATTAGTGATTAATTAATTACTAAGCAATCAAAACAACTACTGAATAAATCTCAATAATAATAAGAAGAAACCAAAACATGCATTAATTCATGAGAATGAGTTTCAAGCGATTCGATATGGAAAGCCCTAAATTAAGTTAGTTCCTAGCCATAGACATGCCAAGAACTACACTAATATCCAACATAAACTAAAAAGAAATAAAATAAAGAACAATAAATTACTTAAAAGAAAGTCTCTAATCTTGATCTCCAAGTTGTGATGAATTCTCCAAAGTGGGATTCTTAAATCTGACCTAAAAAGGTCCTTTTTATAGCCTATAAAACGTCCAACAACTTTTCCTTCTTGGCCTTGGCCCATTCCCATTCGGATTTGGCAGATTTCCCGCCTGCGGAATCAGCTGGCGCGCTGAAACTCTGCGGCTCTCTGTTCTTTGGGCGCCGTGGCGCTCGATCTTCTTGGTTGGTGGCGCGCCATGCTTTCTCCCGGGTTGCCAATTTTCTAGCTTTTTGAGCTCTGGAACCTTTGTTTCTGCCCTCTTTTCGCTCCTTTTCACCAATGTGCCACTTTAAACTATTATGACTCAAAAGAAAGAAAATATATCCTAAGACGACACATATTTGTACAAAAATGGGCAAAAGACTAACTAAAAATGACTCAAAAAGTGTATATAAAATACACCGATCACCAACCATGTATTTGATGCAAGAATTTAAAGAATTTAAAAGCATGAATTTAAAAGAGCATGAAGTATTTAAAAGATTTAGGAGGTAGTACCATCCATAATCATATTTATTCAAAACTTAAATACTTACAAAGATTTGAAAACATTCAAGGAGATCCTTGGGAGTTTGCAAGGTATTTTGGGTATTTCGGGTAAGGTATTTGGATGAGAGAAGTTGGTGTTCATATGATATGGGTCATATGAAGAATTGGAGAGAAATTTGGAATTTTATCCTAACTAAGGGGGGTGTTAGAGAGAGAGACTCTCAACTATTACAAATTTGAATTTTAGAAACTTAGGAAAGAAGAAGCTTGTCTAACTAAGGGAGATGGTTCTCCTTTTATAGGAGAATTACAAAGTGGGAATTTACTATTATGAATAATATTTTAATAATTAAACTATTCATTCGAGTGGAGTATGACGTCATCCATGACCTCATTGTTTTTGTCTTCATCTCGAAATATGCTTTTACTATTTGGGCATCTTTTTGTCGGGATTTTTTGCCGATTATTTCTCCGGGATTTTTGTCTTTTTCGTGGCAGCTTCTAGAATCCTCTGTTGCCGAAAACATGACTATCTTCATTTTCAATTCCGGGTTCTTCCTTCTCTGTCGAAGAACTTTGTTTTGATGATGATGGTGCAAATTTTTGAAGTATGGCTTGCATTTCTTCTGGATTTTTAGCCGCCGCAAGCATTGAGGCCATTTGGGATTTTTGTGAAAGGAACTGAGTATGTTCCTTTGATTGGAATAGTCTTGGTGGTGTTTGTGGAGCGCGCAGTAAAGTAATTGGCTTATGGTCATCTAACCATTTCTGAACTTGTGGTGGTGTGAGGCTTTTTGGTATTTTAAAGATATCCCACCATCGGATTTTGAATCTTCTTCGGATAACTGGGATTTTGTCGTCCAAATAATCTACAAACCATGTAAATACCCATGGTAAATGGAATTTTGTATGAAAAAGGTGTAGGGGTATAAATCTTTTTTCTTCTTCGGAGGGTTTGAATTGAGATTTGAAGAGGCTAAAAGATTTAGTGACTTCGGATTTTTGTATTTCCAGGGTGGATCCGAATTGTTCCCACCATGAATTCCACCATGTTGGAAATTGTGAAGCATCACATGAGGTATCAAAATGTAAAAGCCAAGTGTGGCTTTGGTTGTGATTTTGAATAAAGAAAGAATTGAACCAAGCTTGTTGGTAATCCCAGTAATTAAAATGAATATAAAAAAAATATTTCATTTTTGTGGGTGTCTGGGAAATTTATGAGTTGTGATAAGTTATTCCCCCAATGAGTAGGAGCAATTACACTAAGTATTTTACAAATTGAATAAGAGGGATCTGAGTTATTTTTGAAAAGATTAATTTTAATGGTTGCTGATCCTGTCATTTCAAGGATAGCTTGATAAAAACATGAGATTTTTAAAATGTCCCATGATTTATAAAACCATTTTTGTCCAAAATAATTTTGCAGTGCCAGAAATGGGTCTTTATTAAAAAATCATTTTTCAAGCGTTGTAATATTTTGAAAAAACGATTTTGTAAAGAAGTTAGGAGCATGTTTTTTGGGGACTTGTGGTGTCACAAGGTGATTTTTTGAAAATTGTTTTTGAGAAAGGTTTTTGGAAGACTCTTCTTTCTCAAGTTGGGTATTTGAAAATTGATTTTGAGAAAGGGTTTTTGAAGATTCCCCTTTCTCAATTTTTGTAGCAATTTTAGAGGTTTTTTCCTCTAATGTTTTCTGGGCAACTTCTTGTTTAGGAATTTATAGTTCTGTCAGCTTGTTGTAATTTCGGGATTTTGCAAGGAGTGAAAAAGGTTTTCAACGATTAATTTACATGCGGGATTTCTTTGGTGTTTTCTGCATGGTCTGTCTTTGCTCGAATTTTCTTGTTCTTCTTTCATAACTGCATCATACCAGGACATGAGTTTTTCTGTTGAAATGTGTGTCGGAGATTTTTCTTTTTCTTCTTTTATTGGTTTAGGGATTTTTTGGGAGGCATGAAATTTGTTTGTTGTTGTTGGGGTACAACAACCGGGATATTTATTGACGGAAGAGTTTCTTCTTTTCTTTTTTGGAGTAAGGCTCCACATACTGCCTGTGTACAGTATTGTCCGCATTCACGGATATCTTTCCTCGATATTTTGTCTTTGTAGCCCAGACACCAACTATTTGGGCAATGGTAGGACATTTCTTTGATGTGACTTTTGTCAGGGATTTTGAGGAAATCACGGACCAGGATTCCTGGAAAAAATTCTGTAAAAATTAATTTATATAAAATCCATTTTAATGCAGGGTTTTGAAAACATACATGATTTGAAAAATCATTTTGAAGAATGAGTTTAAACTCAGTATTGATTGAGTGGTCAGAAGCATACTTGTTTGTTTTCTCCCCTAAAGAAAAATAATTTTTTAATTCTTGTAAATAATATGATTTTTCTTTATGTATTGAACACGTTTTTATGAGATTGAGATATTTTGTTTTTGGTGTTGTTATAAACTGGAATTTTAGTTTTTTTTATTAAAATTAAATGATATAGACTTATTTTCTACTTTATAAGGGGCGATCAGATTCATAAATGGTGTCTCTAAGATTACGGAATTGTGAATTTCTTTAACTAGAACAAAAGACGTAGCTATAGAAATATCATTATTTATGATTGACGCTTTGGTTTTAGACTTAATTTCTAATTTAGAATTATTAGCTGTTGCTAATGAATCCTGTGTATCTTCTAGGAATTTCTCAGGTATTATACCAGTTTTTATACAATTTAAGTCTGCCCCTGTGTCAAAGAGGGCAACAGTTGTTATTTTAAAATTATCTGAAATTTTAGTGTTATTTTTATTAAGTATTTCTTTGTTGTTATTTGTCTTAATATGGTTAGAAAATATTCCGGGACTTCTTCTAGATTTTCTATTTAGTTTTCAACATTATTATCTGGTTCTATGGGATTTTCTGAATCGGATTTGTCCGAGTCGAAATTTTTTAGAATGTGGTTTTGTTTTGTACTATTTGAAAGCACAATTTTAATTAATTCAGAATCTTTTTTCTGTTTTTCTTTTAATTCTTTTACTTCTAGTTTTATCTGAATGACTTGTTTTTGTAATTCTTGAATTGTTATTTCTTTTATTTTCTTGCCTTTTTCTAAGATCTTTGTTAAGTCATATTTTCTAGAAGTATTTGGTAAGACGGTATTTTTAATATCTTTCTTTTCTTGTGTAAAGGGTTTTAGGAGTTTATTTAAGTATTCTTTTTGGTGTTGGGTATCTATGTGTTTAATCATATCTAGCATAAATTATTGATTTTTGGTTAAGACACATATTCGTTTTCCTTTTGCCTTTTCAGATTTTTCAGTTGAACTACTCGTGACCAATTCATCTACTTGGAGAGGTTTATTATCTTCTGACGAAAGAGAAAAATAGTCAGGGTCTGACTCAGAATCAGAGGAATCGACTAGGAGAATAGAGATTTTTTTAGTTGTATCTCTGTCGAGTTTTAATTCTTGTAATTTTTTATTCATTCTGCAGTATTTTGATGTATGTCATTTTTTATTACATTTGTAACATGTTAGATTTCTGTAATTAGAATTATTCTTTTTACATTCTCTGTTGTTATTTTTGTAACGATTATTTTTATAAGGATTTTTATAATAATCATTGTTACTTCTATAGTTTTTATAGTCTTTTGTTGGCTCTTTGTGGGATTTATAAGTTTTGCTATAGTCTCCTATCAGTTTTGAGAATTTTCCATGGAATTTGTTTCAAATTATTTGCAAAAAGTACCTAATTCACATTTCGTTCTTTTTAGTTCTTTTTAAGGTGTTTTTGCAATTTTAGGTCTTGACATATTTTTAATCCCTCTTGCTGAGTTATACAAACTAATTCTCCGTATGTAATCATATATTAATGCCAAAATGTCTCGTTAGTCTGCACAGTAATGATTAAATCTGGCTATACAATCAAAGTTTGATGGAAGGTTTATTTTGAAAATGATCTCAAGTCATTGTACGATCGATCATTAAGACTACCAACTAATCAAAGGACTAATTTAAAAGAAGCTCCGAGTATTTAGAATTACCATTGTCCCTTCCTAAGATGACCAGCGAAGATTCCAGGTTGGACTACCGGACCCAAGCCTAGGGTGAACGTATAGAGTTTGGAAGAAGTTTGAAATAAAGATTGATGACTAGTAAGAGAGATATTACCAGATCGATGAATAAATAACTATACATAGTAATGGAGTGGAACTCTTCTCAAATCACTAAAAAGGAATGGAATCCGAAGTAACAATATCAGATTTAAAGAAATAAATTATGAGAGAATACTTAAATTAATAAGGAAATGAATTAAGAGATTTGATGTTAAAAGCAGGAAATAACTTGACAAGGAAGGAAGATTCCATATAAGCATGATCAAGATCATAATATAAAATTTAGTTAACAAAGGCAGTAGCCGCGAACATAGTCTAGTCTCAATTAAAAACACTTACTTAGAATTTACTTCAAGCAAAAACGGAAAAGAGATTTATCGACAAAAGAATTTTTAAGGCCAGTAGGCTGCATAAAACTCATGTATTATATAAGGATATTATCGAGAAAATAAAAAGAACAGAGAAATGAGTGCTTGGATTCAGCCAACTCCACTATATTCTCATTCTCGACTTTGGCGTTCATCGTGTCCTAATCCTTCATCATCATTTTACACTTCATATATGAACTCTTCTATCTAAACTCCATCATATGATGGACATTATAACATAAAAAAGATTTAACCCTGATATTAGAACACAACGACTCACACAAAGTACAACCGTCAGGTAATTGTGTAAAGGAAAGGTACAACTATGTGAAGTTTGAGGATATACCAATAATATATGTCAATGTAATTGGATCGAACTATATGACAAAATAGTCCTTAGTATCTTTATCAGAATGGTCATGAAACATATGAATTGCTCTACTCGAGTGATCTAGATTCTAGTTTCATGTTAGTATTCGTGCGATATAATTCCTTTATTCTATTTTATTTATCAAGTTGGACCATGTACCCTTTGTAACCAATATTTTTAAAGAAAATGTAACGAGTGAAACTTGGATGTAAACAAAAAGATATTTAGGTAAGTTATGGTTGAACCCTCTTTAATTTTTGCAAGTAGAAGCTGTCGTGTGAGGTCGATTGATGTTATTTTGATATTGTATTTCCCCGTGTGGGATTGGATACATGTTTGAGCTACTTGACAGGTTTTGAATAGTACTCTTTACAAAGAAAACTCTGCTGAAATTTTTGGAAAACTTGAGAGTTAGAATATTTTCAACATTCGCGGACGAATGTTCCTAAAGGGGGAAAGATGCTACACCCCGTAGCTTCGCGTTTCTCTATGTCGTCAATAGATACCAATGTCCTAGGAAGAGGAATTACCTTATGGAAGGATAATGAAGGTTTACATCTTATTTATGGAAGTACGAGAGTGTTTGGAAGTTAAAAATATTGAAGAAAGTTTGTTTCGACAAAAATAGGAAAATGGGCAACTTGATGGGAGAGTAGATGGATCGTCTAATATTTGACGGACCATCAAATTTCCCATTATGAGCCATAAATTTTCCTAGCAGTTCGATAGGAAGATTGATGGACCATCAAAAGTTTGATGGTTTGTCAAATGGACCATCTTTTTTATGGCGGTGTAGATCTAGTTACAGATTTAAATCAATTTTTGCCATTTTCACTCCATTTTCGACCAAACCTAACCCTAACTCTCTCCCTAAACCTTTGGAAACATTACTTCAAGGTTCTTAAGGATACTAATTAATAATCCAAGGTAAACTACATATGTTCTAAGTAAAGAAACCCCCGTAAACATCACTAGTTTCTCTTCTTCTTGTGCGGCGGTTTCGAAGGAACTTTGGTGATAAAGTAAACTGGAAATTGGAGTTCTATTGATGAAATTGAGGTAAGTCTCATAATCTCTAGCTTAATCTTAAGCTTGGGCAAGAATTGAGTTAAGATTCATGGAAAATTCCAATAAAACAAAATATTATCTTGAAATTGCGCAAACTATTCATCTAATGTATATATCTAATATTCATCAAAATATTATTAGATTCAACATTGATGCTAACTATTCATCTAATGTAGATATAAGCCTTGTTATATATATGCATATAGATTGGGGCTTTTCTGAGTGCAGGTGGTTGTATCGTTCTTTAGTTAAACATGTGTCAGAGGCCTTGTTGGCCTTGAATTATTATTTATGTCATACGTATCAGGATCGGTATGCTCAAGCCTATGGCGTCGGGTGCCGGCCTCACCCCTAAGGTTGGGGTGTGACATTATGCATGACGTAGAGGTGTAAGTGTATATCAATACATAAGTCATACCTAAGAGAGGATTTTTCAGTATCTTGGGTCTATAATCCAATAAAACGGGGAGATTGATGGTGATGTTGCAAATATTAGAGCGGAGTGTGTGAAATAGAGGATCTCATATGGGGTACCATGTGAAACTAATGTGTCACAAAGGGTGGTAAGTTCTATAGAGTTGTGGTTAGACCTACATTGTATATGCGGTAGAGTGGTGACCAGTCAAGAATGCACACGTGCAGAAGATGAAGGTAGTGAAGATGAAGATACTCAGATGAATGTGTGGGCATACTAGGAATGAAGTTATATAGAACAAGGTGGGCGTGACCTCTGTGGTGGACAAAATTAGGAAATAAAAACTAAGATAGTTTGGGTATGTAAAGAGAAGGTGCGCTGATGCACCAATAACGAGGTGTGAGAGACTGACTATAATATATTTTAAGTGTAACACCTCGTACCGTATGGATATTGTTGAACCGTATGACCGGAACATGATGAGACCAAGATAAGGAGTATAAGAAGTGTTTTGAAAACTAATCAAGGCATAAGAAGGGTCTTAGGAAAAATTAGAGTTGGAAGCTACTCTACGGAGCATGCTTTTAAGTAAGTTTGCAACACGCCTCACTTAAATCGAGTTTACGGATAAATATATAAGGAATTTGGAAAAGCTTCCTTCACGAAAGTTCTATCCCTTTGAAATATTGTTCCAAAAATATATATGTTCCAGCTCAAATGGAGCTTAGTACTAAGAATTATGCCTATTTAACTAACGTTGGTAGGAGTAGAATTTTCAGATTTTTATTACATTTTTTAGTTTTTTCCTACTCGAATTGGGACTCTTTATTTTATAAAGTAAAAATGTCTCTAACGCTATTCTAAACCCTAAGAGACTATTCATACTCTCTCTACCTCCATCTCTGAAAAATCTAGGCACTAAGGTATGAACAACAACTACAAAAAAAGGTGAAAACTATTTTCAAGGTTTCAAGTTCTACGTTTTGGGTTTATTCTTTATTCAGATCGGTTATTCATGTATTGGAGCGACTAAGGTATATAGAACTTCCATCCACGTATAGGAGTATAATTATTCTTCCCCATGCTACTTTCATCCATGAAACATGAAATTCCACAAGCTTAAGATTTTTTACTCTAATTCATGATGACCATATATACATGTACAACTATATATCATGCTTATATCATGTGTACGTTAATTGTATTCATGATGTGTAGAAGCGGGCCCAGGATTTGAGGACCGTTGGGGCACCATAATCTAAACATAGACGCTAGCTAAACTATGAATAACAACTGAGGAATAACTGTTGTCAAACTAGTAACTGATGGCGTGAATAGTGGCAACAATACAATTATAAAGGTCAAATAAGGGTCGTTAATACATTGACAATAAGGTTCACTAATACATTGACAAAACAACTTGGAGTTGTAGTTTAGTGGTCAAGGTTATGCAAAGTGTAAGAATGGTTGTGGTATCGATTCCCGGTATACCATTATTTGTGCATACTATATTTTTGGTTTAAATCCTCAAGGCACAATATAAAAAGGATGATTAACGGAAAAAATCTAATGAAAAGCAGTACTAAGATTCAATCCTAGGTTAACACTATGGGAAGCCATAGTTTCAGCCTGTGCACCAAACAGAACTTACGTCTTTAAGAGTGCACAATTAAATGTATATTAAGTTTTTCAAAGTATATACACATATATATTCAAAGAAAATTGAAGTTGTAGAGTGCATGACATGCCCTCCCTCGTCAATACATGGGTCCGCCTCTGATGATATATCATAACAATTGTCATGAACCTGTTCGTAATCCATGAGCACATGTTTTGAAATTCATAAATTCTTAAATACAAGTCATGATTCATTATGACGCAATCCATGAAATTATACATCTTTTCATATTTCATACAAGCTATATATGTATCTACATGCATGCTAAACTATTCTTACAAATCATATTTACAAGTTATGTTTATGAAATTCATGGGCTTCGTAGCCAACTATATTCATGTCCATATTTAGTAGTTGCAAAAATTACCGAGAAGGCTCAGATAGCCTGAAACTACATATGCTAAATACGATAAGAATCACTCTGCCCAGTTAGGACGATTCCTTCATATTACTCATTGCAGGTTATTGAGTCCATTTATGTCATGTTCATGTCTCGTACCCCGGCAAGGTACAAAATGAGTTAGCTGATCCAGAGAGATTAGATGCCACGTTCTCATATGGCGGTTTCAAGTCGGTTATACTAAACCTCTCCCACTTAAACTGATTTAGCATGTTATATATATATATATAATACCAAATTCGGCCGAGGATCTAAAATGGACAATAAACAGGGAAGGAACTGATATATAAGGTATTGAATAATGAAAAGATAATTAAAAAATATAGTAAGTAAGAAAGATTAACTTACAAATTAAGGTTCCAGGTTATGGAAACCATAATTCAAAGGTTCTGCAGGAATTTAAATAAAGTAGGCGGATGAACCAGCCATAAATTTAAGTAAGTAGGTGGTAGAACCAACTGATGCGCGATTTATGCACACACAAAACGCAAGTGCACGTGTCATGACATGTAATATAGTCTAGAAGACCGAGTTATCGTCCTCAGGGATTAGTGTCCAATTATCAACCTCTATTCTATGGTATCTATTTGGTAACCGATAATTTGATGAATTGTTTATAACTATGATTATAGATGCTAACTAAATTACTTTATTTTACTTCAGATATGGTGGAAATGGGGCTTCCAAATCTCCTCAACTATCCGCTCATCTTACTTGTTAATGCAAATAATTATGGTTCTTTTTCTATTTTGAGATAGCAGGTTAACTAAGTCGTTTTATACACCTGTTAAGGTAATATAAACACTCAACCCCAATATAGAACCCTTCTATCTTTCGATGACAAAATTGACTATAAAGGAGGATTAAGAGCAATAACCTATTAAGCTACATAGGTATTGGGGTACTTTCGTCCATGATTTAACCTATGTTTATTCAACTACAGCATATTCACAATCTCCCCTTTCGGCTTTCGATTAGAAATCATATAAGTTATGATAATTAGTGATCAATTAATTACCAAGCAATCAAAACAACTATTGAATAAATATCAACAATAATAAGAAGAAACCAAAACATGCATTAATTCATGAGAATGAGTTTCAAGCGATTCGATATGGAAAGCCCTAAATTAAGTTAGTTCCTAGCCATAGACATGCGAAGAACTACACTAATATCCAACATAAACTAAAAAGAAATAAAATAAAGAACAAGAAATTACTTAAAAGAAAGTCTCTAATCTTGATCTCCAAGTTGTGATGAATTCTCCAAAGTGGGATCCTTAAATCTGACCTAAAAAGGTCCTTTTTATAGCCTATAAAACGTCCAACAACTTTTCCTTCTTGGCCTTGGCCCATTCCCATTCGGATTTGGCAGATTTCCCGTCGCGGCTCCGAAACTCATACGGCTCTCTGTTCTTTGGGCGTCGTGGCGCTCTGATGTTGCTGGTTAGTGGCGCTACGGCGCCGCCCTGTTTCTCACCCGGGTGCCAACTTTCTAGCGTTTTGAGCTCTGGAACCTCTGTTTCTGCCTTCTTTTCGCTCCTTTTCACCAATGTGTCACTTTAAACCATTATGACTCAAAAGAAAGAAAATCTATCCTAAGACGACACATATTTGTACAAAAATGGGCAAAAGACTAACTAAAAATGACTCAAAAAGTGTATATAAAATACACCGATCAAATACCCCCAAACTTAACCTTTGCTCGCTCTCGAGCAAAGATCAAAAGAAAGAAATAAAGACACGAAGGAAAAGAAAATAGAATGACTCAAAGACATTGATCAATTTCCTGCATCATTCTTACTTAGAAAAGCATGAATGTTAGCAGAATAATATGTAGGAACATATAACATGGATTTTTAGCATTCTAAACACATCAAGTCAGATATTTCGCAAATTCGCTTTAATCATGCTCAATGGAAGTAAGAATACCTAACTATGCATGTTAATTTCAAAATCCTATGACATGTTTACTTGCTATTCTCCACTAATCATGGATACACATATTAGAGATCTTCAGGGCTTTTCAGGGTTGTAATGTAGGCTTAGGCAGGGGTAGGTAAAAATAGATATTTAGGCTCAATTACGTACCATAAGCTCTTTTGCTTCAACTTTTCCCTTTTCTTTTGATTTTTTTTTTCACTTCATACCTATCTATTTTGTTTTGCGAGAATGAGATGTATTATGAATAGCAGGCACCCCCAAACTTAGGCTTTTGCCTATTTGTTATTACTTTTTCATTGGGGTGCATCAAAATTATTCACTCTTTTTTTTCTCCTTTTCAACACTTTATATTTCAATCATCTCAATTTTTCACTTATGACACAAATATGGAATTATAGGGTGTCAAAGAAAGGTCATAATTTTAGCTCAATGGGGCTGACTTGGGATACAATTTGAATGTCAGGGATAGGTAAAAATGGTAAGAAAGGGCTAACAAAGAAATGCCTGAATCATCTCCCTAACATGCATATCCTAACTATTTCGCCTCAAATAGAAAGCACGCAGACACATAGGTTTAATCATTAACAATGCGCAAATCAAGCAAGATACCCCCAATAGTTCGATTTCATGAATTTTTGGTATATCTAACCTAAGTGTTCAGATGGTTGCTTCTAATTCCATTACATTATTCAACCTTACTTCACTAGGCGTTTCCAGTAACTACAACATGCATGATCTTAAAAAAAAATTACATCAAATCTCTGGTGCAACTGTTGTTGCTCCTGCCTTAGTTCTTGTTGTCCTTGCCTCAGGTCCTGTTGACCTTATATCATTATGTCAAAACTCTGCATCATCCTCCTCTGGTTCATGAGCAACTTCTCCATTATAGGCACCGGAGGTTCCAATTCCAGGGGTTGCTGATGGTTGCTACCTGCCTCATGCTGAGCCTCTGTCTCAGGCTCATCTTCATCCATGACAGCCTCTGCTGCTTTCATCGCGCCGGTGCCGGGTCTCCTTCACTGCTTCTTTGGAGGGACTGGTTCTGGGAAAGCATGCACTATCCCATATGATACAAGAGGTTGACCCTTCTCATATGTATCAGTAGCTAGGGTTGGGACTCCATGTCTAGAACATAAACTGCAAATAAGTGATCCATGTCCCAACCCACCTGTAGTGACCAACCTACTGGTTTCTCCAATGTTATGCAATATCTCCTTCCCAACATCAATCGTCTTCCCTTCTATGATTTCATATATCATTTTTATTCTATCCGCTGACACTCTGGTGAAGTGCGTCGATGGAATTAGGCGGGCACTGACAAAATATAACCAACCCTTGACTGTTTTGTTGAACTGACATCTGCTCAGTCCTCTTGATCAATTTCTTGCAATATCATACTCAGCCCCAGGGTAGCATAATGTGTTTGCGATGATATCCCAGTCGATGTTGTTGGCGTCTCTAGACCAAGTTCTGAAATAGCTTCGATCATCGCCTTTTTCTTCAACATCGGTTGTTCTTAATAGCTCATTCACCACTTCGGCCGTCACATGCACATACTTTCCTCTCACAAAGAACCTACCATTTACCCTCTCCGGAAAGTTAGAATAGAATTCTTTCACCATTACGGTGTTCTGTGGTACTATTCTTTCCAGATTAACAAATCTCTTCCACCCCATGACCTCTATCATTGCCCAAATAGGCTCATAGGCATCTCCATCCTCAAATGACTCCCTTTGGTACTCCATTCCTCGCTCAGGGATCAAGGGTCTAGTACTAAGTTTGTAATATCTATCTTCTGCTTTTTGACTGAAAAACCTAGTAGTATCATATTGAGGGACGGAAGTGGATGTGGAAGCTCTCCTCTTTTTGGCAGACATTTTTAGAAATATTCGGCAGCGTTTCCTTTGTTTCAGTGATATTACCCAACAACTATCAATCAAACCAATCAACACACGGCGTAATCAGCAAACTACAACACCATTCAACCCCCAAACTTCACTCAAAACACCGGTACAACACCCCACGATCACTACGTATAATCTTTCGCGAAATTTTCACACCAAACTTCAACACACCACACACTATCCACCAATAAAGCACATCCCCAAACCTATTACCTCCCCTGATTGTTTTGAAAATTTTAAGAAAAGTGATAAAGGTTACCTTGGACGGTGTTCTTCAAGATTTTCTTGTTCCTAATGATGGTTTGAGGGTTGTTGTTTGAGATGGCTAAGGGTGTAAGGAATTTAAGTACTTTGGTTGTGATTGAGTTTAGTTTGTGGAAGATTTTTAAGTAAAAGGGCTGATTTCATGGGTTTTGGAGAGAGAAAGAGTTTTGGATTTTTGATTTGGAGAAGGGAAAATCGGATTAGGGCTCCTTTAAATTTCAGATTTTTCGTCGCGGCACCACGGCCCTGCAATCGGCGCCGTGGCGCCCAAACTTCGCGACCAGAACTCGTGTCGTGGCGCTTAATTTAGCCGCGCGCTCAAACTTCGAGACCTTATGGACTTTCGCGCATGCGCAGAATCGCGCCATGGCGCCCAACTTCCTGCGCCCTTCTGCATTCTCGGCGCCGAGCCAATTTTTTTCTCTTCTCTTTACGTTTTCATCCTCCAATTTTTGGCCCTGTACCTGTCATCACAACATGCAAACAATACCTCCCGTGAGACTGTTCTAACTAAAACTAAATTGCATAAAATAAAATAACCTTAGGTTGCCTCCCAAGTAGCACTGTCTTTAACGTCTTTTAGCCGGACGCAAGTTCCTTATCAAGAGGCATGGGGTAAATTAACCCCACATCCTATCTATTTCATAATCATTTTTCGCTTCCGCCTTCTGTTTTTCTTTTTCTCCTTTTTCTCAAGAGAAGGTTTAGCGTTGCTCACCTGTAATGACGGACTGATTTCCCTTATTTTAGCCTGTGCTGGCTCAACTGATGTGTTCACGGTGCTGACTGCAAAACATTTGCTTATGACTGGGGGTTCAACGATGTGTTTAAACACCTTGAACACCATCTCTTAAATCTCCACTCTGAGTGTCAGCTCGCCCTTCTCCACATCAATCAGGGCTCTCCCAGTTGCCAAGAATGGTCTTCCCAATATGATAGGGATCTCATCATCTTCCTCCATATCAAGGATGAGGAAGTCCGCAGGAAAGAAGAATTTTCCCACCTTAACTAATACATCTTCAATCATTCCCCTGGGATGCACTACTGTCCTATCTGCCAACTGCAAGCTCACAGTGGTTGGTTTGACTTCACCCAACCCCAACCTCTTGAAAACGGACAAGGTCATGAGATTTATGCTGGCCCCCAAATCACACAGGGCCCTGTTACATGTCACCCTGCCAATTGTGCAAGGCATGTGAAGCTCCCTGGTTCCTTGTGTTTGGGGGGGAATTTCTTCTGTCAATTCCACTGTCTCATACTCAGCTAGCTTCTTCTTCTTCCCAAGAATTTCCTTCATGAATTTAAAATAAGTAGGCATTTGCTAAAATGCCTCAATGAACGGAATGTTAATGTGCAGCTTTCTGAATACCTCCAAGAACTTGGAGAATTACTTATGAACTGCTTTCCTTTGCAACTTCTGAGGGTAAGGAATTGATGCGCGAAAAGATGCACACACTTTAACGCAAGTGCACGTTATCGTGACAAGTATTATAGTCTTGGTAAGACCGAATATCGTCCACAAGGATTAGTGTTCAAGTACCAATTATCTATCTTTTGGTATCTATTTGGTAAACGATATTTGATTTGTTGTTTATAACTAACAATTATAAATACTAATTTAACTAATGTGTTTACTTCAGTAGTGATGGGAATAGGGCTTCCAAGTCTCCTCAACTATCCGCTTATGTTACTTATTAATGCAATGAATTATGGTTCTTCTTCTTTTGGAGCTAGCAGGTTTACTAAATCGTTTTATACTCCCGTTAAGGCTATATAAACACTCAACCCCAGTATCGCTCCTTTCTACCTTTCGGTGATAAGGATGACTCTATAGGAGGATTAAGACCAAAAACCTAGTTAACCGTCACGCGCCATGCGTAAAATTAGGTGTTTAGACCTCTCGTTAACGCTACACAAGTAATTCAGGTATTTTCATCCCCAATCCAAAATATGTCTACCCAACTTACAGCATATTCACAACCTCCTCCTTTCGAAGTTTGATTAGAAATCATATAAATAATGATAATTAGTGATCAATTAATTACCAAGCATTCAAAGCAATTATTGGATAAATCTCAACAAGAAGAAGAATAACCATAACAATGCATCAATTCATAACATAAGTTTCTAGTGATTTAACATGGAAAGCCCTATAATGGAATTAGTTTCTAGCCATTGACATGACAAGAACTAATTCAATGTTCATCATAAAAACTGAAATAAAGAGAAGTAAAGAAAAGAAAGTACTTAAGAATGAGTCTCCAAGCCTTCTAGCATCCAAGGGTTGTGTTGTGGAATATTTACAAGATGGATTGGTGGAAGGGTGGATGTAGAGTGGTGAATGGTGGAATGGAGAATGAATTCTTCTAATGATGTAGAGCCTATTTATAGACCAAGAATCCTTTTGGTAAATGGTAAGGGATTATGTAAGTAGGAAAAATTATTAGAATCCTTTTAGGTAAGGGTTTTAAGGTAGGAAAAGTTATCCCTTTAGGTAGGAAAAGTAATCCCTTTAGGATTCTGAAAACATGTCAAATTCGGCCCAGACTTCATAAATCCGCATCGGTAGCGCCCTGCAGATGGCCTTGGCCCGAAAAATCAGCAACTCGGGTCTTTCGCACTTTGGCGCGCACTGTGACGCCATGGCGCGCTCGGTGACGTTTTGAGCGGATTCATTGCCGCCCTTTTCGTCCGGACTTCGTCTGATCTCCTCTATAATTTCCGGAACTTCTTAGACTTCATTTCTTGGCCCTTTTATTGTGCAATTCCATCTCTTTTATGGTCATTTCATCTCCTTTTCGCCATTTCTCCATTTCTGACCGCTGTGACACAAAAGAAAGGAAAACGACCCTAATACTATACTAAACATAAATGAAATGAGTAAAATACTAACTAAAAATGACTCAAAAAGTGTATATAAAATACACCGATCAAATACCCCCAAACATAACCTTTGCTCGCCCTCGAGCAAAGATAAAAAATATAAACAAAGACGTGAAAGAAAAGAAAATGACTCAAAGACACTGATCATTTTGCTGCACAATTGTCACTTAGAAAAAGCATGAAGATTAGTAGGATAATATGTAGGAATATATAACATGTATTTTTAGCATTCTAAACACTCAAGTCAGATATTTCGCAAATTCAATTTAATCATACTCAATGGAAGTAAGAATACCTAACTATGCATGTTAATTTCAAAATCTTATGGCATGTTTACTTGCTATTCTCCACTAATCATGGATACGCATATTAGAGATCTTCAGGGCTTTTCAGGGTTGTAATGTAGGCTTAGGCAGGGGTAGGTAAAAATAGGCATTTAGGCTCAATTTACGTACCATAAGCTCTTTTTCTTTCAACTCTTCCCCTTTCTTTTGATTTTCTTTTTCACTTCAAACCTATCTTTCCCCTCTTTTGTTTTGAGAGAATGAGGTGTATGATGAATAGCAGGCACCCCCAAACTTAGGCTTTTGCCTATTTATTATTACTTTTTCATTGGGTGCATAAAAATTGTTTACTCTCTTTTTGTCTCCTTTTCAACACTTTATATTCCAAACATCTCAATTTTTCACTTATGACACAAGTATGAAATTATAGGGTGTCAAAGAAAGGTCTTATTTTTAGGCTCAAAGGGGCTGACTAGGGATATAATTTGACTGTCAGGGATAGGCAAAGAATGGTAAGAAAGGGCTAACAAAGAAATGGCTGAGTCATCTCCCTAACATGCATATCCTAACTATTTCGCCTCAAATAGCAAGCAAGTAGACACATATGTTTAATCACTAACAATGCATAAATCAAGCAAGATACCCCAAATAGTTCGATTTCATGAATTTTTGACATATCTATCATAAGTGTTCAGATGGTTGCTTCTAATTCCATTACATTATTCCACTTTACTTCATTAGGCGTTTCAAGTAACTACAGCATGCATGATCATAAAAAAAAAATTATGACTCAAAAATTACTCAAAAATTACTCAAAACTACACAAATCAATTCAAAAAAAGACTCAAAAATAATAAAACATCCCCCCAAACTTAAATCACACATTGTCCCCAATGTGTGCACGACTCAAAAAAAATATGGACAACTTACTGACACAACACATCGGTTATAACGGAGGTCTAGGAGGAAAAATTCTGGAATTTGCACGGAGTATGGCTTTCTGAAGTCCTGGCGCCGCGGCCCTGAAATTTGGCGTCGCGGCGCTTCTAGTACTGTGGCTCTCTGAAGTTCAGCCATGCACTGCTTCAGCCTGTGCGGCTGACGACTTTTCCCTTTCTTTTTTTTTTCCAGCGTTTTTTGCTTCTTTTTCCTCGGTTTTAGCTTTCAGTCCACCTGTCATCCAACAACACAAAACAAGAACCCAAGACCGTGAGACTGTTCAAGACAAAATAAAATAAACTAAAGACAGAAATTAAAATAACATAATTAAAAAAAACATTGGGTTGCCTCCCAACAAGCGCTGTCTTTAACGTCTTTTAGCCGGACGCCATTAACCTTTACGAGTGCCCATTGGGTCCTTCTGCGAACTGCTTGCAATCCGCAGAGTTATTGTTGCAGGTCTCACTTCAACTACAACAATTGCTTCAAACAAGAGCCTCAAATATACGATTATCCCCCAAGTACACAAGACATGCTTGTCTTTTAGGCTCTCTCTAATGTAGGGATCAGTGAGATTTCCAACATCTCTCAACTCTAGGGGGTGCCTTGATGGTATGGACTTTCTGTTTGGGGATCAACATTGACAGCTGGTGGTGTTTCTTCTGCAATAGGTACAAGAAAAAGATTTTCCAAGGAATCCAAAAAGATGAATGATTGGATCTCAGTACCCTTTTCCTTCTCTACACCAATTACCCCGCCAGATTCCTCAACAGCTGGGTGTGGTTCAGGCTCTTCTATTTGCTTACCACCTCCCATAATGATGTCGCTAGGCAGATTTGCTTGAGTTGTATTGCTCATCTCATCCATCAATTGCCCTATTTGTGTCTCAAACTTTCTGAGGGACTCCCTTGTCTCTGCCATAAACTGAGCCTGGCACTTGGCGAACATAAGTATGCCTGCCTGCAACTCATTTCGATCTTCCTCTGAAATCTGTGGGTTAAGCTGCTGTTGATGACTCCACTGTCTCTGATAGTAGTAGTCCATGTGTCCTGATTTTATTATTTATATATATATATATATATATATTTTTATATATATATATATTTTCGAATTTAACCTGCAAAATAAGAAAAACAACAAAAGGTGATAAAAAGATGCTCGCAGAACAAGTTAGAAACTTGTTCTTGGAGCAAAAAAAAAAAACAAATAAAAAAAAAAACAGAAATAAAACCAAATTAGAAATTAAAAAATAGATAAAGTTGATATTGAACTATGCCTAATCTCCGGCAACGGCGCCAAAAATTTGATGCGCGAAAAGATGCACACACTTTAACGCAAGTGCACGTTATCGTGACAAGTAATATAGTCTTGGTAAGACCGAATA
Source organism: Przewalskia tangutica (assembly GCA_029844215.1). NCBI lineage: Eukaryota > Viridiplantae > Streptophyta > Magnoliopsida > Solanales > Solanaceae > Przewalskia > Przewalskia tangutica. The sequence continues at coordinate 131,450,051 of CM056718.1, read as the reverse complement.
TCGTACACAAGGATTAGTGTTCAAGTACCAATTATATTGGTATCTATTTGGTAACCGATATTTGATTTTGTTGTTTATAACTAACATTTATAAATACTAATTTAACTAATGTGTTTACTTCAGTAGTGATGAGAATATGGCTTCCAAGTCTCCTCAACTATCCGCTTATATTACTTATTAATGCAATGAATTATGGTTCTTCTTCTTTTGGAGCTAGCAGGTTTACTAAATCGTTTTATACTCCCGTTGAGGCTATATAAACACTCAACCCCAGTATCGCTCCTTTCTACCTTTCGGTGATAAGGATGACTCTATAGGAGGATTAAGACCAAAAACCTAGTTAACCGTCACGCGCCATGTGTAAAATTAGGTGTTTAGACCTCTCGTTAACGCTACACAAGTAATTGAGGTATTTTTATCCCCAATCCAAAATATGTCTACCCAACTTACATCATATTCACAACCTCCTCCTTTCAAAGTTTGATTAGAAATCATATAAATAATGATAATTAGTGATCAATTAATTACCAAACATTCAAAGCAATTATTGGATAAATCTCAACAAGAAGGAGAATAACCATAACCATGCATCAATTCATAACATAAGTTTCTAGTGATTTAACATGGAAAGCCCTATAATGGAATTAGTTTCTAGCCATTGACATGACAAGAACTAATTCAATGTTCATCATAAAAACTGAAATAAAGAAAAGAAAAGAAAAGAAAGTACTTAAGAATGAGTCTCCAAGCCTTCTAGCATCCAAGGGTTGTGTTGTGGAATATTTACAAGATGGATTAGTGGAAGGGTGGATGTAGAGTGGTGAATGGTGGAATGGAGAATGAATTCTTCTAATGATGTAGAGCCTATTTATAGACCAAGAATCCTTTTGGTAAATGGTAAGGGATTATGTAAGTAGGAAAAGTTATTAGAATCCTTTTAGGTAAGGGTTTTAAGGTAGGAAAAGTTATCCCTTTAGGATTCTGAAAACATGTCAAATTCGGCCCAGACTTCATAATTCCCGCATCGGCGCCGCGACCCTGCAGACTGGCGCCGCGACGCCTGAAAATCAGCAACTCTCGGGTCTTTCAGCACTTTGGGCGCCGCTGCCAGCGCCGCGACTCGGTGACGTTTTTCAGGTGGATTCTGTTTCGTCGTCTTTTTCTCGTCCGGACTTCGTCTGATCTCCTCTATAATTTCCGGAACTTCTTAGACTTCATTTCTTGGCCCTTTTAGTGTGCAATTCCATCTCTTTTATGCTCATTTCATCTCCTTTTCATCATTTCTCCGTTTCTGACCGCTGTGACACAAAAGAAAGGAAAACGACCCTAATACTATACTAAACATAAATGAAATGAGTAAAATACTAACTAAAAATGACTCAAAAAGTGTATATAAAATACACCGATCAGGAATCTTCTCTGTGTATTCCCTCACTAGGACTGTTGGAACTTTCTCTAACATAGGGCGGTCTTCAGTAACCCCCTCATTTTCTGCATCTACTGTCTGTTCTACCACAGGCTAGGGTGTAGGCTGTTCTAGCTGCTGTCCATTTCTCAGCTGCACCGTTTGGCACTGTTCTCTGGGGTTCATCTCTGTATTACTAGGAAGAGTGCCCTGTGGCCTATTGTTTGCCATCTTTGATAGTTGTCCCACTTGCGTCTCCAAATTCCTGATAGAGGATCTTGTCTCTGCCATGAACTGGGTATGTGAGTTGGTGAGTGTCAACAGGGCTTCTTTCAACTCATCTGGCTTTTCTTGTTGAGCAGGTGCACTGAATTGTTGTGAAGATGAGGCATGAGTGAATGGTTGCTGATTTTGGTATTGGCCTCGAAACTGGTTCTGCTACCCTTGATCACCCCTCCATGAAAAGTTAGGGTGATTCCTTCACCCTGGATTGTAGGTATTTGAATAGGAGTTGTTCTGGGGCCTTTGGTAATTCCCCACTGCCTGACATTCTGCTTGCTCGATAGAGATGCTGTTGGGGTCTGCTGATGGGCACCTATCAAAGGTATGAGGACCCCCACACAACTCACAACTCAATGGAATTTGAACTGCATTCTCTGACAATGTGTTCTGTTGCAGTTGCTTGGTCAGGAGAGCAACCTATGCATTTAACGATGTGATGGCATCAATCTCATGAACTCCTATTGCTCTCCTTCCACTCACCCCTCTGTCCTCTGTTACATGATTATTGGTGGCCATGTCTTCTAGCAAATCATGGGCCTCATGTGCTGTCTTCCTCATGAAGGTTCCACATGCAGCTGCGTCAATGATGGTTTTTGTGGTCCCACTTAGCCCATTGTAGAAAATATGGACTAAATTCCACAGCTCAATGCTATGATGTGGACACTTTCTCTGCAAATCTTTAAATCTCTCCCAAGCCTCATAGAGTGACTCTCCATCAGCCTTGTAAAAATTGTTCAACTCCCCTCTCAGCTTAGCGGCTTTGGACGGTGGAAAGAACTTTGCTAAGAACTTCTGTGCCAACTCCTGCCATGTGAATATAGAATCTGTAGGCAGGGAATTCAACCAAACTTTTGCTCTATCCACGGTGAGAAGGAAAGAGCCTCATCGGATAAGCGGCGTCGATGCGCCATTATACTTGAAAGTTGCACACAACTCCAAGAAGTTCGCTATGTGCATATGAGGATCTTCCGATGGCAACCCTCCGAATTGAACAGTATTCTGCACCATACTCAGGATCGCAGGCTTGATTTCGAAATTATTTGCTCCAATTACTGGGAGCCTGATGCAAGTTTGTGCTCCATTCACCTTTGGCAGCACATAATCTCCCAAGCTTCTCTCAGCTTGGACCTGGACCCTTTCTTCCACATCCATTGGTAACCTCCGGGGCATCCTTTGGTTAGGTTGATGATCACCTAACCCTTCGTTCATCTCATTGTTGTTCTGCAAGCCTCCCATTACTATTAAGGCCAAAATTCGTTTGTTTCTCCGGTTCTGCTTGCAAGTCTTTTCAATCTCCGGGTTGAAGGGAACAAGTGTATCTGCTCCTCTTCTCCTTCGCATAAACTAGATGCCTGCAACAGATCAAAATCAACAAATGGATCACGGCGCACGGTTTCACGAATAAAAGAAAAAAATATAGTAATAATAAAAAAAAACCAAATTAGAAATTAGGAATAGATAGAATGATATTGAACTACGTCAATCCCCGGCAACGGCGCCAAAAACTTAAAGCGCGATTTATGCACACACAAAACGCAAGTGCACGTGTCGTGACAAGTAATATAGTCTAGAAGACCGAGTTATCGTCCTCAGGGATTAATGTCCAATTATCAACCTCTATTCTATGGTATCTATTTGGTAACCGATAATTTGATGAATTATTTATAACTATGATTATAGATGCTAACTAAATTACTTTATTTTACTTCAGATATGGTGGAAATAGGGCTTTCAAATCTCCTCAACTATCCGCTCATCTTACTTGTTAATGCAAATAATTATGATTCTTCTTCTATTTTGAGATAGCAGGTTAACTAGGCCGTTTTATACTCCTGTTAAGGTAATATAAACACTCAACCCCAATATAGTACCCTTCTATCTTTCGATGACAAGATTGACTATAAAAGAGGATTAAAAGTAATAACCTATTAAGATACACAGGTATCGGGGTACTTTCGTCCACGATTTAACCTATGTTTATTCAACTACAACATATTCACAATCTCCCCTTTCGGATTTCGATTAGAAATCATATAAGTTATGATAATTAGTGATCAATTAATTACAAAGCAATCAAAACAACTACTGAATAAATCTCAACAATAATAAGAAGAAACCAAAACATGCATTAATTCATGAGAATGAGTTTCAAGCGATTCGATATGGAAAACCCTAAATTAAGTTAGTTCCTAGACATAGACATGCCAAGAACTACACTAATATCCAACATAAACTAAAAAGAAATAAAATAAAGAACAAGAAATTACTTAAAAGAAAGTCTCTAATCTTGATCTCCAAGTTGTGATGAATTCTCCAAAGTGGGATTCTTAAATCTGACCTAAAAAGGTCCTTTTTATAGCCTATAAAACGTCCAACAACTTTTCCTTCTTGGCCTTGGCCCATTCCCATTCGGATTTGGCAGATTTCCCGCCTCGGCGCCGCGGCCCTGCAACTGGCGCCGCGGCGCCGAAACTCCTGCGGCTCTCTGTTCTTTGGGCGCCGTGGCGCTCTGATGCTGCTGGTTGGTGGCACTCTGATGCTGCTAGTTGGTGGCGCCGTGGCGCCGCCATGTTTCTCGCCCGGGTTGCCAACTTTCTAGCTTTTTGAGCTCTGGAACCTCTGTTTCTGCCCTCTTTTCGGTCCTTTTCACCAATGTGCCACTTTAAACTATTATGACTCAAAAGAAAGAAAATATATCCTAAGACGACACATATTTGTACAAAAATGGGCAAAAGACTAACTAAAAATGACTCAAAAAGTGTATATAAAATACACCGATCACCAACCATGTATTTGATGCAAGAATTTAAAGAATTTAAAAGCATGAATTTAAAAGAGCATGAAGTATTTAAAAGATTTAGGAGGTAGTACCATCCATAATCATATTTATTCAAAACTTAAATACTTACAAAGATTTGAAAACATTCAAGGAGATCCTTGGGAGTTTGCAAGGTATTTTGGGTATTTCGGGTAAGGTATTTGGATGAGAGAAGTTGGTGTTCATATGATATGGGTCATATGAAGAATTGGAGAGAAATTTGGAATTTTATCCTAACTAAGGGGGGTGTAGAGAGAGAGACTCTCAACTATTACAAATTTGAATTTTAGAAACTTAGGAAAGAAGAAGCTTGTCTAACTAAGGGAGATGGTTCTCCTTTTATAGGAGAATTACAAAGTGGGAATTTACTATTATGAATAATATTTTAATAATTAAACTATTCATTCGAGTGGAGTATGACGTCATCCATGACCTCATTGTTTTTGTCTTCATCTCGAAATATGCTTTTACTATTTGGGCATCTTTTTGTCGGGATTTTTCGCCGATTATTTCTCCGGGATTTTTGTCTTTTTCGTGGCAGCTTCTAGAATCCTCTGTTGCCGAAAACATGACTATATTCATTTTCAATTCCGGGTTCTTCCTCCTCTGTCGAAGAACTTTGTTTTGATGATGATGGTGCAAATTTTTGAAGTATGACTTGCATTTCTTCTGGATTTTTAGCCGCCGCAAGCATTGAGGCCATTTGGGATTTTTGTGAAAGGAACTGGGTATGTTCCTTTGATTGGAATGGTGCCGGTGGTGTTTGTGGAGGCGCCTGTAAAGTAATTGGCTTATGGTCATCTAACCATACCTGAACTTGTGGTGGTGTGAGGCTTTTTGGTATTTTAAAGATATCCCACCATCGGATTTTGAATCTTCTTCGGATAACTGGGATTTTGTCGTCCGAATAATCTACAAACCATGTAAATACCCATGGTAAATGGAATTTTGTATGAAAAAGGTGTAGGGGTATAAATCTTTTTTCTTCTTCGGAGGGTTTGAATTGAGATTTGAAGAGGCTAAAAGATTTAGTGACTTCGGATTTTTGTATTTCCAGGGTGGATCCGAATTGTTCCCACCATGAATTCCACCATGTTGGAAATTGTGAAGCATCACATGAGGTATCAAAATGTAAAAGCCAAGTGTGGCTTTGGTTGTGATTTTGAATAAAGAAAGAATTGAACCAAGCTTGTTGGTAATCCCAGTAATTAAAAGGAATATAAAAAAAATATTTCATTTTTGTGGGTGTCTGGGAAATTTATGAGTTGTGATAAGTTATTCCCCCAATGAGTAGGAGCAATTACACTAAGTATTTTACAAATTGAATAAGAGGGATCTGAGTTATTTTTGAAAAAATTAATTTTAATGGTTGCTGATCGTGTCATTTCAAGGATAGCTTGATAAAAATATGAGATTTTTAAAATGTCCCATGATTTATAAAACCATTTTTGTCCAAAATAATTTTGCAGTGCCAGAAAAGGGTCTTTATTAAAAAATCATTTTTCAAGCGTTGTAATATTTTGAAAAATCGATTTTATAAAGAAGTTAGGAGCATGTTTTTTGGGGACTTGTGGTGTCACAAGGTGATTTTTTGAAAATGGTTTTTGACAAAGGTTTTTGGAAGACTCTTCTTTCTCAAGTTGGGTATTTGAAAATTGATTTTGAGAAAAGGTTTTTGAAGATTCCCCTTTCTCAATTTTTGTAGCAATTTTAGAGGTTTTTTCCTCTAATGTTTTCTGGGCAACTTCTTGTTTAGGAATTTATAGTTGCAATCAGTGCTTGTTGTAATTCCGGGGATTTTGCAAGGAGCTGAAAAAGGTTTTCAGCAGTTAATTCCTGTGCGGGATTTGCTGGTGTTTTCTGCACAGATTCTGTGCTGCTCGAATTTTCTTGTTCTTCTTTCATAACTGCATCATACCAGGACATGAGTTTTTCTGTTGAAATGTGTGTCGGAGATTTTTCTTTTTCTTCTTTTATTGGTTTATGGATTTTTTGGGAGGCATGAAATTTGTTTGTTGTTGTTGGGGTACAACAACCGGGATATTTATTGACGGAAGGGTTTCTTCTTTTCTTTTTTGGAGTAAGGCTCCACATACTGCCTGTGTACAGTATTGTCCGCATTCACGGATATCTTTCCTCGATATTTTGTCTTTGTAGCCCAGACACCAACTATTTGGGCAATGGTAGGACATTTCTTTGATGTGACTTTTGTCAGGGATTTTGAGGAAATTACGGACCAGGATTCCTGGAAAAAATTCTGTAAAAATTAATTTATATAAAATTCATTTTAATGCAGGGTTTTGAAAACATACATGATTTGAAATTTTGAAGAATGAGTTTAAACTCAGTATTGATTGAGTGGTCAGAAGCATACTTGTTTGTTTTCTCCCCTAAAGAAAAATAATTTTTTAATTCTTGTAAATAATATGATTTTTCTTTATGTATTGAACACGTTTTTATGAGATTGAGATCTTTTGTTTTTGGTGTTGTTATAAACTGGAATTTTAGTTTTTTTTTATTAAAATTAAATGATATAGACTTATTTTCTACTTTATAAGGGGTGATCAGATTCTACTTTACATCTTATTTATGGAAGTACGAGAGTGTTTGGAAGTTAAAAATATTGAAGAAAGTATGTTTCGACAAAAATAGGAAACTGGGCAACTTGATGGGAGGGTAGATGGATCGTCAAATATTTGACGGACCATCAAATTTCCCATTCTGAGCCATAAATTTTCCTAGCAGTTCGATAGGAAGATTGATGGACCATCAAAAGTTTGATGGTCTGTCAAATGGACCATCTTTTTTATGGCGGTGTAGATTTAGTTACAGATTTAAATCAATTTTTTCCATTTTCACTCCATTTTCGACCAAACCTAACCCTAACTCTCTCCCTAAACCTTTGGAAACATTACTTCAAGGTTCTTAAGGATACTAATTAATAATCCAAGGTAAACTACATATGTTCTAAGTAAAGAAACCCCCGTAAACATCACTAGTTTCTCTTCTTCTTGTGCAGCGGTTTCGAAGGAACTTTGGTGATAAAGTAAATTGGAAATTGGAGTTCTATTGATGAAATTGAGGTAAGTCTCATACTCTCTAGCTTAATCTTAAGCTTGGGCAAGAATTGAGTTAAGATTCATGGAAAATGCCAATAAAACAAAATATTATCTTGAAATTGCGCAAACTATTCATCTAATGTATATATCTAATATTCATCAAAACATTATTAGATTCAACATTGATGCTAACTATTCATCTAATGTAGATATAAGCCTTGTTATACATATGCATATAGATTGGGGCTTTTCTGAGTGCAGGTGGTTGTATCGTTCTTTAGTTAAACATGTGTCAGAGGCCTTGCTGGCCTTGAATTATTATTTATGTCATACGTATCAGGATCGGTATGATCAAGCCTATGGCGTCGGGTGCCGGCCTCACCCCTATGGTTGGGGTGTGACATTATGCATGACGTAGAGGTGTAAGTGTATATCAATACATAAGTCATACCTAAGAGACGATTTTTCAAGTATCTTGGGTCTATAATCCAAGAAAACGGGGAGATGGATGGTGATTTTGCAAATATTAGTTTATTTGAGCGGAGTGTGTGAAATAGAGGATCTCATATGGGGTACCATGTGAAACTAATGTGTCACAAAGGGTGGTAAGTTATATAGAGTGGTGGTTAGACCTACATTGTATATGCGGTAGAGTGGTGACCAGTCAAGAATGCACACGTGCAAAAGATGAAGGTAGTGAAGATGAAGATACTCAGATGAATGTGTGGGCATACTAGGAATGACGTTATATAGAACAAGGTGGGCGTGACCTCTGTGGTGGACAAAATTAGGAAATAAAAACTAAGATAGTTTGGGTATGTAAAGAGAAGGTGCGCTGATGCACCAATAAGGAGGTGTGAGAGACTGGCTATAATATATTTTAAGTGTAACACCTCGTACCGTATGAATATGGTTGAACCGTATGACCGGAACATGATGGGACCAAGATGAGGAGTATAAGAAGTGTTTTGAAAACTAATCAAGGCATAAGAAGGGTCTTAGGAAAAATTAGAGTTGGAAGCTACTCTACGGAGCATGCTTTTAAGTAAGTTTGCAACACGCCTCACTTAAATCGAGTTTACGGATAAATATATAAGGAATTTGGAAAAGCTTCCTTCACGAAAGTTCTATCCCTTTGGAATATTGTTCCAAATATATATGTTCCAGCTCAAATGGAGCTTAGTACTAAGAATTATGCCTATTTAACTAACGTTGGTTGGAGTAGAATTTTCAGATTTTTATTACATTTTTTAGTTTTTTCCTACTCGAATTGGGACTCTTTATTTTATAAAGTAAAAATGTCTCTAACGCTATTCTTGTCACGACCCGACCCCGGGACCGCGACTGGTGCCCTACCTGGGCACCCTTACAGGTAAACATCAGAGAAAATCAGCGGAACATACATGAAACTTATAAATAAAACATCGGAAGTAATACAACAGGTTAGCCGATAGGGCTACCTTCCAGTACATATATAAAAACAACCGAAGCAGTTGCCTCCTTTCTTTTACAAACTGACCCAAAATATGTGACTACAGACCTCTAAGAGTGTTAACATAACCACTGTGGCGGGACAAGGCCCCGCCGTACCCCTGAATATACATAGCCATGACAACTCCGGAACATTGGAGCCATCTCAAAATGCTGAACCAGGATCCTAAGCTCGCGGATCCTTAGCGTAATACCTAAACTGCGGACATTTAACGCAGCCGAAGAAGTCGATAACAACAGTGCGAATATGGAATGTAAATAACGTCTGATGCGCAGATCATAACTGTACAAAAGAATGACAAGGACAAGTATAAAAATACATACCAGATCCTGCCGTGTCATTACCACTTATGAACTTAATTTCACATCAATATCTTTTTCCATTCCATTAAGAGTTATAGCCATATCTTACGTACTTACTTAGGAGAAGTCATTAAGTTCATTTCTATCTAACTTACTTATCTTTCATAACATAGTCCGGCCCACTACGGAGGGACACATATACTACCCGGCCCAAACTGGGGGCGATCGATCCACGCGATATCAAAGCATGCGCGGAATCCCATCATCGGCGATGCTAAAAGTGTAAAACATAACCATGGGTCCCACGCCCATAAAATCAATCAAAACAGGTGGTATAACGTCTGGGGGCTTGCCCCTCATTTATACTCTTACCCTGGAGAAGGTGGTAAAGCAGGGGGTATAACGTCTTGGGGCTTGCCCCTCATTTATACTCTTACCCTATCTCGACCGGTCGTCAAATAACACATAAAGCAGGTGGTACAGCGTCTTGGGGATTTACCCCTCACTTATACTCTTACCCTGGAGAAGGTGGTATAACGTCTTGGGGCTTGCCCCTCATTTATACTCTTACCCTAACTCAACCGGCCATCATACATAACATAAGCACTACCGACTTATCATACATAACATAAGCACTACCGAACATCATACATAATATAAGCAAGTTAAGAAATCCCCTAACTTCTTATTAGCTTGTTCATATACACTCTCATTTTGTTTACTTAAGGCACTAACATGTCATTATAAAATCCGGGAATTTAACCCAACGTACTACGTGCCTCTACTCCTTTAAAATGATTCTCTTTCAAATAAAACTTCCAAGATACTAATAACCGTAGTATCAAGTCATATCTACTTTTCACGACAAGTCACAATACTTTTTAGAAATACAATTATAGGCTTCTAAATCAAGTGACTTCTTTCTTTAAAACCTTAAGCAATTGGTACCTTTAAAACAATTTTGCCCTTCTTTATTTCAAATCATTACTTTGCTTACAATCAAGAAAACCCTGCTTTTAAATCTTCCATAAAGTTGTTATAACCAACTTCCCATAAAGCCGTTATAACTCTTTATTTCTTAGACGAATTCATTCATTTGATAACCAAGAAACTTATACTTCAATTCAAATCACATAGCTTTCAAAATACTTCAAGTCTCTTAACTTTTAGGAAAACCAGTTTCTTAACTTAGAATGGCAAGAAATCAATACTTTCCAAATCAAGTATTCTATACTTTTAAATCAATTCATTTCTCCTTTAAGAATCAAGTCTCATAACTTGAAAAATAAAGTCCCTTAACCTTTTAACAATTTGAGGTCCATAGTCTTAAAACTTCATACGTAGATTCTTATAAATTAAGTAACATATACTTGTGCGTTGTGAATAAGTTATACTTATTTATAACTATCTTAATCAAGTAGCCATGATCTAGAAAATGTAATACAATTTTGTCTTATCTTAGCTTCTATGCAGATGGAGAATTCTACTTGTTTTAACACAATTAATTGTCATTACATTTTCCTTTATTAACGCTGATGGCTTGTTCGATACTTATTCTTATTCGTGCGCAAATTAGCCAAGTCAACTTGGCTCAAAATACCTCTAACGACTCTTGCCAACATCCCCCATAAGACTTGGTAAGAACTTAGGATAACTTATACATAACCTTTACGTAGAGTAAATCGACATACATACCTCTTAACTTCTAAGAGTAGAAGGAATCATGAAATAGTACTACATGTATATTCCATACATAGAATCATGTCAAAAGAGGGAAGAGGTTCACATACCTCGCGACGATTATCGACAAGTAGCAAAAGCTCCAAAGTACTTCCACCGAGCTATTCCATTCTTCAAGTAGGATACGCTATACTTAGTACATCAACCTATAATGGTCACCATACGTCCATTAACCTCTTACTTCATCGTAGAATATTCTAGGTGCTAAGTCGCTAAATTCTACGGAAAATCTGACAAGCACCTCCTTTGTTTTTACTAACTTTGCCACCTTTTTCAAGGCCGAATACAATAACCAAACAACCTCAATTGGCTCACAACAATATAGAAGGTATTCCAATGCAAATGAATAACTAAACAGCCCCAATTGGCTCACAATTTAGAAAGTAGTTCAATACAAATGAATAACAAACTAAAAGTCCAAATTCGGCCACCTTGAGTTCAACCATACCAATTCTTATCAAATTTCCATTTCAATCCAAATTGGTAGCATAACATGATATCAAGTCGCATTTGATTATAACAATCCATAATCTCTAAGTAGGTAACATGCGACGATTTCTAATAAACGACCAATTAGTAATCCAATTTTCAAGTGGCTTATATAACATTTCGAATTTAGCTACAAGCACTCCAAAATACTTATAAACTTCAACTTAACCACTTCATGCTAGCAACATGTAAAACTAACAATAACAATAAAAATAATCTTGTAACACTTTCAAAGAACAAGATTATACCTCAACGAATTGTAATCCAATCTTCAAAACCGGTTGCTCCTTAGCAACCTAGAGCCTCATCAAGACACCTCAATCCGCTCCTTGAGACCCTTAGAACCACACCAACAACTTTCCTTCAAACCTTCAATCCAAAACCTAGAAAGCCACTAGGTTTTCACTTTGCGACTAATACGAAAACTCTCTTTTTCCGGGATTTTTCTATTGAGATATACTTACATAACACTCATGAACCTTGGTTTAAAGTGGGGGAATTATTGGACAACAAACAAATTTTTTCTCCCTAGATGTACCCAAACCCGTGAGCTAGCTTAAGCAAGAACAAGAGTTCTTCAAATTTTTCTAAGTGTAAATGCCTTGTCTTGCTACTTAGGATGACTATATAACAACATGGAGGGTTAAGATGTGCACAATTGGGTGGCTAGGATGAGGTCTTAATTAAAATATCAAGACTAGTGGGACCTTTGACTTTGGTCAAGAAACTCAAGCTAATTAATAGGAAGACTTCATCTTAAGACTATGGTCAATGACCATTTTGGCCATGCCTATTTCGTCCAAGGCATCTATAAGGGGGGGTGACAAGTGTCGCCCTCCCATTCGTCACAATATTACGTTTTCCGACAATTTCATAATTCCCACAAAATTTTACAAGTCTCAAATCTTGACACCTATGAGTTTCTTACGTACGTTCTTAAAACATGTCCTGTAAATACGGGGTGTAACAATTCTAAACCCTAAGAGACTATTCATACTCTCTCTACCTCGATCCCTGAAAAATCTAGGCACTCCTATCCTTCAAGAACCAGAAGAAAATCATTCTTGCAATCAAGAAAAATCAAGAAACCTTCAAGTATTTTGTTTGACCATCTAGTTTCCGGAGGTTTCCTCTAAGGTAAATATTTCAATCAAGAACCTTTGAATTATAAAAGATTACATCATTTCTAAACACGAGAATAAATCCATCCACCCTACACCCTATAAAAATCAAGAGTCGTGAAGAGTTAAACAAAACCCTAATATTTTTTTGTTGACTTTCACTCCGACCAGTCATATTCAATTGGTGTTACCTAGTAATCTACCATTGGATCAAGTCCACATTTTAACTGAGTATTCATAACATATAAATATTATATTTGAATGGTGGAGATTTGATTTGGATGTCCGAAGCAGTGTCCTTTGAGCTATGAACAACAACTACAAAAAAAGGTGAAAACTATTTTCAAGGTTTCAAGTTCTACGTTTTGGGTTTATTCTTTATTCATATCGGTTATTCATGTATTGGAGCGACTAAGGTATATAGAACTTCCATCCACGTATAGGAGTATAATTATTCTTCCCCATGCTACTTTCATCCATGAAACATGAAATTCCACAAGCTTAAGATTTTTTACTCTAATTCATGATGACCATGTATACATGTACAACTATATATCATGCTTATATCATGTGTACGTTAATTGTATTCATGATGTGTAGAAGCGGGCCCAGGATTTGAGGACCGTTGGGGCACCATAATCTAAACATAGACGCTAGCTAAACTATGAATAACAACTGAGGAATAACTGTTGTCAAACTAGTAACTGATGGCGTGAATAGTGGCAACAATACAATTATAAAGGTCAAATAAGGGTCGTTAATACATTGACAATAAGGTTCACTAATACATTGACAAAACAACTTGTAGTTGTAGTTTAGTGGTCAAGGTTATGCAAAGTGTAAGAATGGTTGTGGTATCGATTCCCGGTATACCATTATTTGTGCATACTATATTTTTGGTTTAAATCCTCAAGGCACAATATAAAAAGGATGATTAACGGAAAAAATCTAATGAAAAGCAGTACTAAGATTCAATCCTAGGTTAACACTATGGGAAGCCATAGTTTCAGCCTGTGCACCAAACAGAACTTACGTCTTTAAGAGTGCACAATTAAATGTATATTAAGTTTTTCAAAGTATATACACATATATATTCAAAGAAAATTGAAGTTGTAGAGTGCACGACATGCCCTCCCTCGTCAATACATGGGTCCGCCTCTGATGATATATCATAACAATTGTCATGAACCTGTTCGTAATCCATGAGCACATGTTTTGAAATTCATAAATTCTTAAATACAAGTCATGATTCATTATGACGCAATCCATGAAATTATACATCTTTTCATATTTCATACAAGCTATATATGTATCTACATGCATGCTAAACTATTCTTACAAATCATATTTACAAGTTATGTTTATGAAATTCATGGGCTTCGTAGCCAACTATATTCATGTCCATATTTAGTAGTTGCAAAAATTACCAAGAAGGCTCAGATAGCCTGAAACTACATATGCTAAATACGATAAGAATCACTCTGCCCAGTTAGGACGATTCCTTCATATTACTCATTGCAGGTTATTGAGTCCATTTATGTCATGTTCATGTCTCGTACCCCGGCAAGGTACAAAATGAGTTAGCTGATCCAGAGAGATTAGATGCCACGTTCTCATATGGCGGTTTCAAGTCGGTTATACTAAACCTCTCCCACTTAAACTGATTTAGCATGTTATATATATATATATATAATACCAAATTCGGCCGAGGATCTAAAGGGGATAATAAACAGGGAAGGAACTGATATATAAGGTATTGAATAATGAAAAGATAATTAAAAAATATAGTAAGTAAGAAAGATTAACTTACAAATTTAGGTTCCAGGTTATGAAAACCATAATTCAAAGGTTCTGCAGGAATTTAAATAAAGTAGGCGGATGAACCGGCCATAAATTTAAGTAAGTAGGTGGTAGAACAAACTGATGCGCGATGTATGCACACACAAAACGCAAGTGCACGTGTCATGACATATAATATAGTCTAGAAGACCGAGTTATCGTCCTCATGGATTAGTGTCCAATTATCAACCTCTATTCTATGGTATCTATTTGGTAACCGATAATTTGATGAATTGTTTATAACTATGATTATAGATGCTAACTAAATTACTTTATTTTACTTCAGATATGGTGGAAATAGGGCTTCCAAATCTCCTCAACTATCCGCTCATCTTACTTGTTAATGCAAATAATTATGGTTCTTCTTCTATTTTGAGATAGCAGGTTAACTAAGCCGTTTTATACATCTGTTAAGGTAATATAAACACTCAACCCCAATATAGAACCCTTCTATCTTTCGATGACAAGATTGACTATAAAGGAGGATTAAAAGCAATAACCTATTAAGCTACACATGTATTGGGGTACTTTCGTCCATGATTTAACCTATGTTTATTAAACTTTAGCATATTCACAATCTCCCCTTTCGGCTTTCGATTAGAAATCATATAAGTTATGATAATTAGTGATCAATTAATTACCAAGCAATCAAAACAACTATTGAATAAATATCAACAATAATAAGAAGAAACCAAAACATGCATTAATTCATGAGAATGAGTTTCAAGCGATTCGATATGGAAAGCCCTAAATTAAGTTAGTTCCTAGCCATAGACATGCCAAGAACTACACTAATATCCAACTTAAACTAAAAAGAAATAAAATAAAGAACAAGAAATTACTTAAAAGAAAGTCTCTAATCTTGATCTCCAAGTTGTGATGAATTCTCCAAAGTGGGATCCTTAAATGTGACCTAAAAAGGTCCTTTTTATAGCCTATAAAACGTCCAACAACGTTTCCTTCTTGGCCTTGGCCCATTCCCATTCGGTTGGCGATTTCCGCGCTCGGCGCGCGTGAATCGCGCCGCGACGCCGAAACTCCTGTGGCTCTCTGTTCTTTGGGCGCCGTGGCGCTCTGATGCTGCTGGTTGGTGGCGCCGCGGCGCCGCCCTGTTTCTCGCCCGGGTTGCCAACTTTCTAGCTTTTTGAGCTCTGGAACCTCTGTTTCTGCCCTCTTTTCGCTCCTTTTCACCAATGTGCCACTTTAAACCATTATGACTCAAAAGAAAGAAAATCTATCCTAAGACGACACATATTTGTACAAAAATGGGAAAAAGGCTAACTAAAAATGACTCAAAAAGTGTATATAAAATACACCGATCAAATACCCTCAAACTTAACCTTTGCTCGCTCTCGAGCAAAGATCAAAAGAAAGAAATAAAGACACGAAGGAAAAGAAAATAGAATGACTCAAAGACATTGATCAATTTCCTGCATCATTCTTACTTAGAAAAGCATGAATGTTAGCAGAATAATATGTAGGAACATATAACATGGATTTTTAGCATTCTAAACACATCAAGTCAGATATTTCGCAAATTCGCTTTACTCATGCTCAATGGAAGTAAGAATACCTAACTATGCATGTTAATTTCAAAATCCTATGACATGTTTACTTGCTATTCTCCACTAATCATGGATACACATATTAGAGATCTTCAGGGCTTTTCAGGGTTGTAATGTAGGCTTAGGCAGGGGTAGGTAAAAATAGATATTTAGGCTCAATTACGTACCATAAGCTCTTTTGTTTCAACTCTTCCATTTTCTTTTGATTTTCTTTTTCACTTCATACCTATCTTTCCCCTCTTTTGTTTTGCGAGAATGAGGTGTATTATGAATAGCAGGCACCCCCAAACTTAGGCTTTTGCCTATTTGTTATTACTTTTTCATTGGGGTGCATCAAAATTATTCACTCTTTTTTTTCTCCTTTTCAACACTTTATATTTCAATCATCTCAATTTTTCACTTATGACACAAATATGGAATTATAGGGTGTCAAAGAAAGGTCATAATTTTAGCTCAATGGGGCTGACTAGGGATACAATTTGAATGTCAGGGATAGGTAAAAATGGTAAGAAAGGGCTAACAAAGAAATGCCTGAATCATCTCCCTAACATGCATATCCTAACTATTTCGCCTCAAATAGCAAGCACGCAGACACATAGGTTTAATCATTAACAATGCACAAATCAAGCAAGATACCCCAAATAGTTCGATTTCATGAATTTTTGGTATATCTAACCTAAGTGTTCAGATGGTTGCTTCTAATTCCATTACAGTATTCAACCTTACTTCACTAGGCGTTTCCAGTAACTACAACATGCATGATCTTAAAAAAAAATTATGACTAAAAAAATACTCAAAAATACACAAAACAAATCAAAAAGACTCAAAAACAATAAAACACCCCCCAAACTTAAATCACACATTGTCCCCAATGTGTGCAAGACTCAAAAAATAAAAGAAAAACGGGACAACTTACAAACTTTGTTTAAAGTGGTGGCGGTGGCGGCGGATAATGCATGGACCACTGGTTGAACAAGGAACTCATCTCATCAAATCTCTGGTGCAACTGTTGTTGCTCCTGCCTTAGTTCTTCCTGTCCTTGCCTCAGGTCCTGTTGACCTTGTATCATTATGTCAAAACTCTGCATCATCCTCCTCTGGTTCATGAGCAACTTCTCCATTATAGGCACCGGAGGTTCCAATTCCAGGGGTTGCTGACGGCCGCACTGCTCTACGCCGAGCCTCTATCTCGTGCTCATCTTCATCCATGGCACCTCTGCCGCTTCACTGCCTGTCTTGGTGCTGGTCTCCTTCTTGCTGCTGCTGGAGGGACTGGTTCTGGGAAGGCATGCACTATCCCATATGACACAGGAGGTTGACCCTTCTCATATGTATCAGTAGCTAGGGTTGGGACTCCATGTCTAGAACATAAACTGCAAATAAGTGATTCATGTCCCAACCCACCTGTAGTGACCAACCTACTGGTTTCTCCAATGTTATGCAATATCTCCTTCCCAACATCAATCGTCTTCCCTTCCATGATTTCATATATTATTTTTATTCTAACCGCTGACACTCTGGTGAAGTGCGTCGATGTAATTAGGCGGGCACTGACAAAATATAACCAACCCTTGGCTGTTTTGTTGAACTGACATCTGCTCAGTCCTCTTGATCAATTTCTTGCAATATCATACTCAGCCCCAGGGTAGCATAATGTGCTTGCGATGATATCCCAGTCGATGTTGTTGGCGTCTCTAGACCAAGTTCTGAAATAGATTCGTTCATCGCCTCTTTCTTCAACATCGGCTGTTCTTAATAGCTCATTCACCACTTCGGCCGGCACAGGCACATACTGTCCTCTCACAAAGAACCTACAATTTACCCTCTCCGGAAAGTTAGCATAGAATTCTTTCACCATTACGGTGTTCTGTGGTACTATTCTTTCCGGATTAACAAATCTCTTCCACCCCATGACCTCTATCATTGCCCGAATAGGCTCATAGGCATCTCCATCCTCAAATGACTCCCTTTGGTACTCCATTCCTCGCTCAGGGATCAAGGGTCTAGTACTAAGTTTGTAATATCTATCTTCTGCTTTTTGACTGAAAAACCTAGTAGTATCATATTGAGGGACGGAAGTGGATGTGGAAGCTCTCCTCTTTTTGGCAGACATTTTTAGAAAAATCCGGCAGCGTTTCCTTTGTTTCAGTGATATTACCCAGCAACTATCAATCAAACCAATCAACACAAGGCGTAATCAGCAAACTACAACACCGTTCAACCCCCAAACTTCACTCAAAACACCGGTACAACACCCCACGATCACTACGTATAATCTTTCGCGAAATTTTCACACCAAACTTCAACACACCACACACTATCCACCAATAAAGCACATCCCCAAACCTATTACCTCCCCCGATTGTTTTGAAAATTTTAAGAAAAGTGATAAAGGTTACATTGGACGGTGTTCTTCAAGATTTTATTGTTCCTAATGATGGTTTGAGGGTTGTTGTTTGAGATGGCTAAGGGTGTAAGGAATTTAAGTACTTTGGTTGTGATTGAGTTTAGTTTGTGGAAGATTTTTAAGTAAAAGGGCTGATTTCATGGGTTTTGGAGAGAGAAAGGGTTTTGGATTTTTGATTTGGAGAAGGGAAAATCGGATTAGGGCTCCTTTAAATTTCAGATTTTTCATCGCGGCACCACGGCACTGCAATCGGCGCCGTGGCGCTCTGATTTCGCGCCGCGGCGCCCAAAATTCAGAGACCTTCTGGACTTTCGCGCCATGGCCCAGAATCGCGTCGTGGCGCCTAACTTCCTGCGCCTTCGCATTCTCGGCGCCATGCCTTCTTCACTGGCGCCGTGGCGCCGAGCCGATTTTTTTCTCTTCTCTTTACGTTTTCGTCCTCCAATTTTTGGCCTTGTACCTGTCATCACAACATGCAAACAATACCTCCCGTGAGACTGTTCTAACTAAAACTAAATTGCATAAAATAAAATAACCTTGGGTTGCCTCCCAAGTAGCACTGTCTTTAACGTCTTTTAGCCGGACGCAAGTTCCTTATCAAGAGGCATGGGGTAAATTAACCCCACAGCCTATCTATTTCATATCATTTTTCGCTTCCGCCTTCTGTTTTTCTTTTTCTCCTTTTTCTCAAGAGAAGGTTTAGCGTTGCTCACCTGTACTGGCGGACTGATTTCCCTTGCTTTGGCCTGTGCTGGCTCAACTGATGTGTTCACGGTGTTGACTGCAAAATATTTGCTTATGACTGGGGGTTCAACGATGTGTTTAAACACCTTGAACACCATCTCTTCATTCTCCACTCTGAGTGTCAGCTCGCCCTTCTCCACATCAATCAGGGCTCTCCCAGTTGCCAAGAATGGTCTTCCCAATATGATAGGGATCTCATCATCTTCCTCCATATCAAGGATGAAGAAGTCCGCAGGAAAGAAGAATTTTCCCACCTTAACTAATACATCTTCAATCATTCCTCTGGGATGCACCACTGTCATATCTGCCAACTGCAAGCTCACAGTGGTTGGTTTGGCTTCACCCAACCCCAACCTCTTGAAAACGGACAAGGGCATGAGATTTATGCTGGCCCCCAAATCACACAGGGCCCTGTTACATGTCACCCTACCAATTGTGCAAGGCAATGTGAAGCTCACTGGTTCCTTGTGTTTGGGGGGCAATTTCTTCTGCAAGATGGCACTGCATTCCTCTGTCAATTCTACTGTCTCATACTCATCTAGCTTTTTCTTCTTTCCAAGAATTTCCTTCATGAATTTAAAATAAGTAGACATTTGCTCCAATGCCTCAATGAATGGAATGTTAATGTGCAGCTTTCTGAATACCTCCAAGAACTTGGAGAATTACTTATGAACTGCTTTCCTTTGCAACTTCTGAGGGTAAAGAATCTTCTCTGTGTATTCCCTCACTAGGACTGTTGGAACTTTCTCTAACATAGGGCGGTCTTCAGTAACCCCCTCATTTTCTGCATCTACTGTCTGTTCTACCACAAAGCTAGGTGTAGTCGTTTCTACCGCCCATTTCTCACCGCACCGTTGGCATCGTTTCTGGGGTTCATCTCTCAGACATTAGGAAGAGTGCCCTGTGGCCTATTGTTTGCCATCTTTGATAGTTGTCCCACTTGCGTCTCCAAATTCCTGATAGAGGATTTTGTCTCTGCCATGAACTGGGTATGTGAGTTGGTGAGTGTCAACAGGGCTTCTTTCAACTCATCTGGCTTTTCTTGTTGAGCAGGTGCACTGAATTGTTGTGAAGATGAGGCATGAGTGAATGGTTGCTGATTTTGGTATTGGCCTCGAAACTGGTTCTGCTGCCCTTGATCACCCCTCCATGAAAAGTTAGGGTGATTCCTTCACCCTGGATTGTAGGTATTTGAATAGGAGTTGTTCTGGGGCCTTTGGTAATTCCCCACTGCCTGACATTCTGCTTGCTCGATAGAGATGCTGTTGGGGTCTGCTGATGGGCACCTATCAAAGGTATGAGGACCCCCACACAACTCACAACTCAATGGAATTTGAACTGCATTCTCTGACAATGTGTTCTGTTGCAGTTGCTTGGTCAGGAGAGCAACCTATGCATTTAACGATGTGATGGCATCAATCTCATGAACTCCTATTGTTCTCCTTCCACTCACCCCTCTGTCCTCTGTTACATGATTATTGGTGGCCATGTCTTCTAGCAAATCATGGGCCTCATGTGTTGTCTTCCTCATGAAGGTTCCACATGCAGCTGCGTCAATGATGGTTTTTGTGGTCCCACTTAGCCCATTGTAGAAAATATGGACTAAATTCCACAGCTCAATGCTATGATGTGGACACTTTCTCTGCAAATCTTTAAATCTCTCCCAAGCCTCATAGAGTGACTCTCCATCAGCCTGGTAAAAATTGTTCAACTCCCCTCTCAGCTTAGCGGCTTTGGACGGTGGAAAGAACTTTGCTAAGAACTTCTGTGCCAACTCCTGCCATGTGAATATAGAATCAGAGGTGAATTCAACCAAACTTTTGCTCTATCCCTGAGTGAGAAGGGAAAGAGCCTCAATCGGATGGCGGCGTCAGTAACGCCATTATACTTGAAAGTTGCACACAACTCCAAGAAGTTCGCTATGTGCATATGAGGATCTTCCGATGGAAACCCTCCGAATTGAACAGTATTCTGCACCATACTCAGGATCGCAGGCTTGATTTCGAAATTATTTGCTCCTATTACTGGGAGCCTGATGCAAGTTTGTGCTCCATTCACCTTTGGCAGCACATAATCTCCCAAGCTTCTCTCAGCTTGGACCTGGACCCTTTCTTCCACATCCATTGGTAACCTCCGGGGCATCCTTTGGTTAGGTTGATGATCACCTAACCCTTCGTTCATCTCATTGTTGTTCTGCAAGCCTCCCATTACTATTAAGGCCAAAATTCGTTTGTTTCTCCGGTTCTGCTTGCAAGTCTTTTCAATCTCCGGGTTGAAGGGAGCAAGTGTATCTGCTCATCTTCTCCTTCGCATAAACTAGATGCCTGCAACAGATCAAAATAAACAAACGGATCACGGCGCACGGTTTGACGAATAAAAGAGAAAAATATAGTAATAATAAAAAAAAACAAATTAGAAATTAGGAATAGATAGAATGATATTGAACTACGTCAATCCCCTGCAACGGCGCCAAAAACTTGATGTGCGATTTATGCACACACAAAACGCAAGTGCACGTGTCGTGACAAGTAATATAGTCTAGAAGACCGAGTTATCGTCCTCAGAGATTAATGTCCAATTATCAACCTCTATTCTATGGTATCTATTTGGTAACCGATAATTTGATGAATTGTTTATAACTATGATTATAGATGCTAACTAAATTACTTTATTTTACTTCAGATATGGTGGAAATAGGGCTTCCAAATCTCCTCAACTATCCGCTCATCTTGTTAATGCAAATAATTATGATTCTTCTTCTATTTTGAGATAGCAGGTTAACTAGGCCATTTTATACTCCTGTTAAGGTAATATAAACACTCAACCCAAATATAGAACCCTTCTATCTTTCGATGACAAGATTGACTATAAAGGAGGATTAAGAGCAATAACCTATTAAGCTACACAGGTATCGGGGTACTTTCGTCCACGATTTAACCTATGTTTATTCAACTACAACATATTCACAATCTCCCCTTTCGGCTTTCGATTAGAAATCATATAAGTTATGATAATTAGTGATCAATTAATTACCAAGCAATCAAAACAACTACTGAATAAATCTCAACAATAATAAGAAGAAACCAAAACATGCATTAATTCATGAGAATGAGTTTCAAGTGATTCGATATGGAAAGCCCTAAATTAAGTTAGTTCCTAGCCATAGACATGCCAAGAACTACACTAATATCCAACATAAACTAAAAAGAAATAAAATAAAGAACAAGAAATTACTTAAAAGAAAGTCTCTAATCTTGATCTCCAAGTTGTGATGAATTCTCTAAAGTGGGATCCTTAAATTTGACCTAAAAGGGTCCTTTTTATAGCCTATAAAACGTCCAACAACTTTTCCTTCTTGGCCTTGGCTCATTCCCATTCGGATTTGTGATTTCACTTAGGCGCGCGCGTTCAGAATCAGCCAGCGCGGCTGAAACTCCTGCGGCTCTCTGTTCTTTGGGCGCCGTGGCGCTCTGATGCTGCTGGTTGGTGGCGCTCTGATGCTACTGGTTGGTGGCGCCGCGGTGCTGCCCTGTTTCTCGCCCGAGTTGCCAACTTTCTAGCTTTTTGAGCTCTGGAACCTCTGTTTCTGCCCGCTTTTCGCTCTTTTTCACCAATGTGCCACTTTAAACTATTATGACTCAAAAGAAAGAAAATATATCCTAAGACGACACATATTTGTACAAAAAAGGACAAAAGACTAACTAAAAATGACTCAAAAAGTGTATATAAAATACACCGATCACCAACCATGTATTTGATGCAAGAATTTAAAGAATTTAAAAGCATGAATTTAAAAGAGCATGAAGTATTTAAAAGATTTAGGAGGTAGTACCATCCATAATCATATTTATTCAAAACTTAAATACTTACAAAGATTTGAAAACATTCAAGGAGATCCTTGGGAGTTTGCAAGGTATTTTGGGTATTTCGGGTAAGGTATTTGGATGAGAGAAGTTGGTGTTCATATGATATGGATCATATGAAGAATTGGAGAGAAATTTGGAATATTATCCTAACTAAGGGGGATGTTAGAGAGAGAGACTCTCAACTATTACAAATTTGAATTTTAGAAACTTAGGAAAGAAGAAGCTTGTCTAACTAAGGGAGATGGTTCTCCTTTTATAGGAGAATTACAAAGTGGGAATTTACTATTATGAATAATATTTTAATAATTAAACTATTCATTCGAGCGGAGTATGACGTCATCCATGACCTCATTGTTTTTGTCTTCATCTCGAAATATGCTTTTACTATTTGGGCATCTTTTTGTCGGGATTTTTTGCCGATTATTTCTCCGGGATTTTTGTCTTTTTCGTGGCAGCTTCTAGAATCCTCTGTTGCTGAAAACATGACTATCTTCATTTTCAATTCTGGGTTCTTCCTCCTCTGTCGAAGAACTTTGTTTTGATGATGATGGTGCAAATTTTTGAAGTATGGCTTGCATTTCTTCTGGATTTTTAGCCGCCGCAAGCATTGAGGCCATTTGGGATTTTTGTGAAAGGAACTGGGTATGTTCCTTTGATTGGAATGGTGCCGGTGGTGTTTGTGGAGGCGCCTGTAAAGTAATTGGCTTATGGTCATCTAACCATTCCTGAACTTGTGGTGGTGTGAGGCTTTTTGGTATTTTAAAGATATCCCACCATCGGATTTTGAATCTTCTTCGGATAACTGGGATTTTGTCGTCCGAATAATCTACAAACCATGTAAATACCCATGGTAAATGGAATTTTGTATGAAAAAGGTGTAGGGGTATAAATCTTTTTTCTTCTTCGGAGGGTTTGAATTGAGATTTGAAGAGGATAAAAGATTTAGTGACTTCGGATTTTTGTATTTCCAGGGTGGATCCGAATTGTTCCCACCATGAATTCCACCATGTTGGAAATTGTGAAGCATCACATGAGGTATCAAAATGTAAAAGCCAAGTGTGGCTTTGGTTGTGATTTTGAATAAAGAAAGAATTGAACCAAGCTTGTTGGTAATCCCAGTAATTAAAAGGAATATAAAAAAAAATCATTTTTGTGGGTGTCTGGGAAATTTTTGAGTTGTGATAAGTTATTCCCCCAATGAGTAGGAGCAATTACACTAAGTATATTACAAATTGAATAAGAGGGATCTGAGTTATTTTTGAAAAAATTAATTTTAATGGTTGCTGATCCTGTCATTTCAAGGATAGCTTGATAAAAATATGAGATTTTTAAAATGTCCCATGATTTATAAAACCATTTTTGTCCAAAATAATTTTGCAGTGCTAGAAAATGGTCTTTATTAAAAAATCATTTTTCAAGCGTTGTAATATTTTGAAAAAACGATTTTATAAAGAAGTTAGGAGCATGTTTTTTGGGGACTTGTGGTGTCACAAGGTGATTTTTTGAAAATTGTTTTTGAGAATGGTTTTTGGAAGACTCTTCTTTCTCAAGTTGGGTATTTGAAAATTGATTTTGAGAATGGGTTTTTGAAGATTCCCCTTTCTCAATTTTTGTAGCAATTTTAGAGGTTTTTTCCTCTAATGTTTTCTGGGCAACTTCTTGTTTAGGAATTTATAGTTGCAATCAGTGCTTGTTGTAATTCCGGGGATTTTACAAGGATCTGAAAAAGGTTTTCAGATTAATTCTGTATGGATTTCTTTGGTGTTTTCTCGCATGCATTCTGTCGCTCGAATTTTCTTGTTCTTCTTTCATAACTGCATCATACCAGAACATGAGTTTTTCTGTTGAAATGTGTGTCAGAGATTTTTCTTTTTCTTCTTTTATTGGTTTATGGATTTTTTGGGAGGCATGAAATTTGTTTGTTGTTGTTGGGGTACAACAACCGAGATATTTATTGACGGAAGGGTTTCTTCTTTTCTTTTTTGGAGTAAGGCTCCACATACTGCCTGTGTACAGTATTGTCCGCATTCACGGATATCTTTCCTCGATATTTTGTCTTTGTAGCCCAGACACCAACTATTTGGGCAATGGTAGGACATTTCTTTGATGTGACTTTTGTCAGGGATTTTGAGGAAATCACGGACCAGGATTCCTGGAAAAAATTCTGTAAAAATTAATTTATATAAAATCCATTTTAATGCAGGGTTTTGAAAACATACATGATTTGAAAAATCATTTTGAAGAATGAGTTTAAACTCAGTATTGATTGAGTGGTCAGAAGCATACTTGTTTGTTTTCTCCCCTAAAGAAAAATAATTGGCTGCTGCTAATGAATCCTGTGTATCTTCTAGGAATTTCTCAGGTATTATACCAGTTTTTATACAATTTAAGTCTGCCCCTGTGTCAAAGAGGGCAACAGTTGTTATTTTAAAATTATCTGAAATTTTAGTGTTATTTTTATTAAGTATTTCTTTGTTGTTATTTGTCTTAATACGGTTAGAAAATATTCCGGGACTTCTTCTAGATTTTCTATTTAGTTTTCAACATTATTATCTGGTTCTATGGGATTTTCTGAATCGGATTTGTCCGAGTCGAAATTTTTTAGAATGTGGTTTTGTTTTGTACTATTTGAAAGCACAATTTTAATTAATTCAGAATCTTTTTTCTGTTTTTCTTTTAATTCTTTTACTTCTAGTTTTACCTGAATGACTTGTTTTTGTAATTCTTGAATTGTTATTTCTTTTATTTTCTTGCCTTTTTCTAAGATCTTTGTTAAGTCATATTTTCTAGAAGTATTTGGTAAGACGGTATTTTTAATCTCTTTCTTTTCTTGTGTAAAGGTTTTTAGGAGTTTATTTAAGTATTCTTTTTGGTGTTGGGTATCTATGTGTTTAATCATATCTAGCATAAATTCTTGATCTTTGGTTAAGACACATATTCGTTTTCCTTTTGCCTTTTCAGATTTTTCAGTTGAACTACTCGTGACCAATTCATCTACTTGGAGAGGTTTATTATCTTCTGACGAAAGAGAAAAATAGTCAGGGTCTGACTCAGAATCAGAGGAATCGACTAGGAGAATAGAGATTTTTTTAGTTGTATCTCTGTCGAGTTTTAATTCTTGTAATTTTTTTATTCATTCTGCAGTATTTTGATGTATGTCCTTTTTTATTACATTTGTAACATGTTAGATTTCTGTAATTAGAATTATTCATTTTACGTTCTCTGTTGTTATTTTTGTAACGATTATTTTTATAAGGATTTTTATAATAATCATTGTTACTTCTATAGTTTTTATAGTCTTTTGTTGGCTCTTTGTGGGATTTATAAGTTTTGCTATAGTCTCCTATGCAGTTTTGAGAATTTTCCATGGAATTTGTTTCAAATTATTTGCAAAAAGTACCTAATTCACATTTCGTTCTTTTTAGTTCTTTTTAAGGTGTTTTGCAATTTTAGGTCTTGACAGATTTTTAATCCCTCTTGCTGAGTTATACAAACTAATTCTCCGTATGTAAACTCATCATAGGGTATTATTTGCTTTCCACAATTTTCTTTAATTTTATTCCTAACCTTTTCTCCTAAAAGGATTGGTAATCCGGCTAAGAATTTTTATTTCCAGAATGGTTGGCTAGAATCTTCCCTAACCATTATTCTAGTTAAGAATGTATTTTTATACCATTGAAAATCACTTAGTTTTTTGCATTTTAAATTTGAAAGTAATTTGGCATTTTTATTATTTATTATTAGTATCAAAGTTGATACTGCATCTTGTATGAGTTCTCCTAGTTCATCTAATATTGATATTCCTCCTTCATTGGTTTTTATAGAATTTAGGATATCTTCTTTTAGTTGGTCAATGAGGTAATGATCCCACCATCCTTTTAGTTGACCAGAGAATCCTTCGATTAGTAGTTCTACAGAGGTTTTATCTAGGACATCTTTTTGTGTTTGATAGGCATTTGCTGCCATTGTCATTTGTTGAAGGAAGCTGAGGATATTGTATTCAGTCATTCCATCTAGGTTCCAATCGTAAATGGAAGAGACATTATAGCGTGATTGGGCTAGGGGTTTTATTATACCTAGGTCTGGAGCAGGGATTATTTGTAACCCTGGGGCTATTTGTAACCCTGGTACAGGTTGTTCCCAATTCATATTATTAATGAGGGTTTTTTTTGAATTGTTCTAAGGTATCACTGCTATCAGATTTATATGTTAATGTGGTTATACTATTATTAATAGTGGGGTCTACTGGTTTAGAAACGGGTATCCTATGGAGTTTTGAGAGGAGTATATTTCAAACCAATCAAAAAAGGGAATATTAATACTATTTTCTTGAATAAATTCATAGAAATTTTCTTGTATTTGTTTTCTTGTATTCAGGAAATTTTGGAAAAACCAAATTCTTTTTTTCTGAATTATGTTTTTCATAGAATTCTTTTTGTAGTAGTTTCTTATTTATTTGGAATTCTTTTTCTAAAACCATGCATTCATTTGCTAATTCATCAACTGGGGTAGTTATTGATGAATATGTTGGACTTATAGGTTCTAGGTCATCTATCATTTCTTTAATAAATGGAATTTATATATACTGGTCTGGGTATTTGATTTGTGTAGTCTACGTTCGTTAGATTTGGTAAATCTGACGTAGAATGTCTAGGTTTTATTTTAATATGTGTATTTACGACCAAAGGAATTTGTGAGACTCTTCCTAAATCTAGGGTCTCTTCGGAACTTGTATCTTCGTATCTATTACTCATAGATCTTCTTAAAAATGAGAGACTGACTCTACCATCTTGGTATTGAGTTATTTCTCTAAGATGGGTATTTGGTTGCTCAGATTCTAAGGGTTTAGGTTTAACTATACCTTCCAGGATCCATTCTTCTGGTAGGGTAATGTCTTTCCATCTAATAGGTCATGGTATTACTGTGTTAGATCTGGAAAGATTTGTTTGTAAAAGAAGGATTTCACCTTTCTTACTATGGTATCTGACTTTTGTGGCAAAAGCAGAAGTCATATCTTTATAATGAATTCTAAAAATTAATGCTACAGGAATAGATCCTTCAAGCATCTGGTAATTGTGTGTCTTAATCTGTAAGACAAGAGATTTTTGGATATTTTTATCATTTAGAGAAACTGAAAAGTTGGGTAATAATCGAAAGAGATTGGTCATGTGCAGAGACTGGACTCAACCGAACTTAACAGGAAATCTTCAAAGTTTGTGAATCTTGCATCTCTTAAGATAGAGAGAATTTAACTCAGATATTATATATACTCATGCTCATGTTATAGTTTCAGTTCTTATTATTTCATGTTCCTATTTATTCATTCAGTTGCTTTACATACGAGTACAATTCATATGTACTTATGTCCTTTTTTTCGAGGGCATGCACTTTACGGTGTAGATATGAAGTTTTGGGTTGACTGATCAGTTCGCTAGGATTTATACAATATAAACTATTGGTGAGCCCCATATCATATTGGGTGTAGTTATTTATTTTCATGTCACGCTTTACAAAAAGGTATGTCAGAGCCTTGTCCTGGTAAACCGTTTTTAGCAGTCATACCCACATTTCGAGATTTCATAGACTAGTTTAGTATGTCATGCCAGATATTCAGATTCATTACGTTTTCAAATTATTTCCGAAAATCATATCTACAGACTATATTTTAAGTATTTAGATTTTCTATGTTTAAATTACTATTTCATGATAGTAGATGCCCATGTTGATCCAGCAATCCATGTGGTTCACTCGATCATATGCAGTCAGACACCGAGTTCCATGTTATGCCTAGTCCATGGTTTGGGGCTTTACATTAATAGAATTAAAGGTAGGCTAAAGAAGAACTGGTCGGGGGGGAGGTAATTTGACAGGATATGTGTAACGACTCGTTTGGTCGTTTAGCACGTAAAACTACGAAAAGGAGTATGGGATCATAGGGTAATTAATTATATGATTATAACATATGATATATGCATGAAATTAATTAAGTGGATTAGTGGGACAAGCCCACCACCCTCAATAGGGTAACACGTTTTGGATTAAAAAGAAAGGGGGGAAGGGGACGGCAAAACATCAAAAGGAAAACAAAGGAAAAGAAAGCAACAAAACCCTATTAAATAGAAGGAAAAAATGTTCCAGTATAACGTGATAAAGAAACAAAAGAAAGGAAGAGAAAGGGATAAACAA
The DNA here is from genome assembly GCA_029844215.1 of Przewalskia tangutica. NCBI lineage: Eukaryota > Viridiplantae > Streptophyta > Magnoliopsida > Solanales > Solanaceae > Przewalskia > Przewalskia tangutica. The sequence continues at coordinate 131,420,737 of CM056718.1, read as the reverse complement.
AAGAAAGAAAAAGAAAAGAAAGAGGAAGAAAACAAAATGTGAGCAGAAGGAAAGGAAGGCAAGAAAATAAAGAAAACCCTAGTAGCAAGAAACTAGAAGGAAACACTCTATTAAATTCAGGTTAGAATCTATGTTTATAGTTGAGTTAATCTATTTATAATCCTTATAATGATGTGTTGTAGAATGAAATCAATTTTTTTAAGGAGTCATTACACGAAAATTTCACAATCCGTTTGAACAAGAGAAACTTGAGGGATGTAACATGGCATAATGACGACACAGAATATAAAACGTGAAAACTGTACAAATACGTAAGGAATATGAAAATATGGGCTGAAATAAAGTGGTTTATTACCCTGTTACCGTCAGTTTAATATCTTACAGAGATAAATCCGACTTATGGTGTGAAATTTATGACTATTTAAAGTTTCTGCCTCGTTTTACCGAAATCCAGGCGACACAACATATAAAACGTGAAAACTGTACAAATCCGTAAAGAATATGAAAATATGGGCTGAATGAAAGTTGTATACTACTCTGTTACCGTCAGTTTTATATCTTACGAAGATAAATCCGACTTGTGGTTTGAAATCTATGACTGTTCAAAGTTCTGCCTTGTTTTACAAAAATTCTGGAAAGTTGAAAGAAAGAAATGTTATTTGAAATTCCTGAAGTTATGCTAATATTTTTATATGTGTAGGGGTTTAGTCATACAATTGAAATGGTAAAAATATTATTAATATAAGTATAGCAAAGTGGGTGTCCTTAGATTCGTATTATCATGTAGTTCACATATTTTCTAGATTTTAATAGTTCAGAGGCTCTACGCAAGGAGAGGGCATTGGTTTGATTGTTCGTGGCATCCGCTCGGCATTGAGGTAGGTTATGGTTTAATTGAGTTAGACTCTGATTAGAGAATCGTATGTAGTTATAGGAAGTGACATGGATAGCATGATAGGCCTTCAGGCATAAAGTGGAGTTGAATTACAATTACGTTTGTTTCGTCAGCTGTTATGTGGGCTTGTCGCCATATGTGTTATAGTCTGTGATTATCATCTGATTGTATACTAATGATTTGTGTTGAGACTTGATATCTTGCCTGACATACTTCCCATACTATTTTGTGATGACTCCGAGGTTTACGCCGGAGATTGAGAGTGATTTAGTGACTCTGAGGTTTCTGCCGGAGGGCACGAGTGACTTCGAGGTTTCTACCGGAGGGCACGAGTGACTCTGAGGTTTCTGCCGAAGATTGAGAGTGATTGAGTGACTCCGAGGTTTCTGCCGGAGGGCACGAGTGACTCCGAGGTTTCTGTCGGAGATTGAGAGTGATTGATAGCCTCCAAGGTTTATGCCGGAGAACACGAGTGACTCCGAGGTTTATGCCGGAGGGCACGATTGGTACTGGACTTCGCGGGTCCCCTATGGGTCATGGCTTCGAGGCATTTCCCTTAGCATGTGTGTACAAAAGTGGAGTGAGAGAGGTGACTATTGCATTGCATTGCATTCATCCACTTTTATATTTGACTGATCATTGGTGAACTATATCTGTCTTGATAGACTCTTGATTTCTTTGCACTTTACCTGTATATGATACGTGACCATGCATGTGTGCTCTATGTGCTGCTTGTTGGTTTCAACTTCTTCATGCGTTATCTAATCATTGTCGGCCTATGATGCTTACCGGTACTAGTGTTGTACTGATACTACTCTTGCTGCACTTTTGTTGAGTGTAGAGTACGATCTATGTTCTAGTTCTATGCCCCGTGGCTGATTCGCGAGGGTGACATTTTTTAGTCATTCAGGGTGAGCTACTTGATCATCCGTGACCCCTGAAGGGCTTCTTAGTTGATTCCATTTTCTTTTGTAGTAGACAGACAATATGTAGCCTTCGGGTATTTATTTTTCAGACTTCTATTCCAGACCCTGTTTAGTTCTCTTGTACCCTTTTGACCAGATTTTGGAAGATCGTATCACTTCTAGGTATTATAAGTATTTAAGACTTAATAACTTCCTTCTTTATTTTATTTTCCGCTGATTTAACTTGTTAATGAGAACGTGGTTCACCTACTCGGGGGAATAGGGTAGGTGTCATCACAACTCGTGATTTGGGTCGTGACAAACTTGGTATCAGAGCATCTAGTAGAGTCTTGCGGATTGGTACGTAGACGTCCGTACCCATCTTCGAGAGGCTATAGGACATTTAGGAAACACTTCACTTCTTTTCTCCTTTCGTGCTAGTTCAATCCGATTGGTATCTGATTCATTCCTTTCGTGCTAATTCAGTTCGATTGGTATCTGGTTCATTCTTTTTGTGCGAGTTTAATCAGATTGATATCTTATCCTCGTTCTTCTGTTTTATGACTGATAGTGGGGACATCTTTTTGGGTTTAGACATGAGGAGTCAATTGTGACCTTGCTTGATTAATGTGTTTCAGTGTTGATGACACTTGATTAGATCCAAACCAGTGGGGTGGATTTATGGTTCTGACTCTTTGGTTTAGTGATATTCTTGAAAATGATAGTGGCAGTGCAAAATATCGCATTAATCGACATACCCTCCAAATCTAGTTACTTGGGTGTTGGAGGAGTGTTTCTATGGCTTAAGGGTTACTGCGGAGTGAGTTGACAATTTTAAAGGGCACAGTCAGCGGGATAACAATGTTATGAGTGTTGTGACTTTGTATATTTTGCGTGAGAGGTTTGGCACAACATAATTTATTGGGATACAATAGGATGGAACATATACTAATATCCTGGAGGTAAAGAAAAACTAGGATGCATCTTTTACCGAACAAAATGAACAAATGATGAGGCTATAAAGGAAATCGCGGGGAGGCACATTAGCATGAAGAAGGACCTTCGTGATGAGGTATGAGGAAGTAGGACTTGTGATAGGGAGTTTGTGAAGACTCTTTAGCTACTTGATGGGACAAAAATGTAAAGGAATTCAAATGGATCATTCTCAGTAATATAGCGAGCCCAAGTGATAGGTGTGCTCGTCCGTCAAGGGTTACTATGGAAGATTGAATCTTGTGGGAATAATTTGGTGTGTTATTTAAGTTAAGTCCGGGGTTGATAGTTCACTTGATATTTTGGTGTAGGGCGATGAGAAATCATTGTTGAACGGTGAGCTTGATTATCCGGTGTGAGATTATTTTAGTTATGAAAGGAATGCTAAAAGAACATAATTTGATTAGTTGGGTGGACTGCGTGTATATTTTTGGGGAAGGAACAGTAACTGACTAGGGGAATGATTCTAGCGATAGACGAGGGTGAAAAATGAATTACTTACGGAATTTTTGGTTGTTACACTAAGTTGGGGGAGGAAATGTGAGTATTGTGTATCTTGATTAGGCTCGACAAGCTTCTACAAGTGATAGTACATGGTAACATGTTCTAGTTACAAGGTAAAATTAAAGCGACGAATTAAGGGTTAGTTCCGATAAAGGGCAATGGATTCACCAAGGGACCCTCAGTTGTCTATATTCAGTTGGTAAACTTACAAATCAGATGGAAGGGAAATTCATCTGCTAAGGAACGTATAAGGAAACTTATATGATCTATATGGGGACATCGATATTTTGGGCACATGAGTCAGATATCACCCTACATTTTATGGACTAAGTCGACGGTGGTTTGAAGTAGTATAACAACGAGAATTAACTGTGTGGGTATGATTAGGTTCGGTTGGTACTGTGGTCAGAGAGGTTTCGTGGGAAATGATATGTACAATTGTATTGAGGTTTGAAAAGTGCTCAGTTAAAGATTTGAGTAAGCAAGAGGGACCTTTAAATGCTCCAGATGGTGATTTACTACTATCTCCATGATTGGCTCAGTTACTTTTTAAGGATGTATGGCTTCTTGATTCACCATGGGTGGGTTTGAGTGATTTTGGTTGACAATTGTGACATTGTACTACATCTTGCAGTTAGAGTGAAATAGTGATAAGAGTGATTGAGGAAGAATCTCTCCAATTGGAGCTGAAGGCATAGTTTTGAGGTAAGACCTATGTCGATGGTAATGGACGGTGTCGAAGAATCGATGGTTGGATAGTGCAGTTGAGTATTTCAGATATGAATGACTTAAGAGTATTTATGCGAGGTAAGAAAGATGTAGGTGTAAGATTTGATAGTTTAGATTGTTGAAGGCATAATAAGGTATTACACTCAGAGATCTTAAAATTGTTAATGGTAGAAGTGATTGTGAATGGAACATGAAAATTGAAGAATTAAGATGATGGCATGTTTGGATTCGAATTGGAAGTATTAAGGCACATCTTCAGAAAGGAAAAAAGGATTTAAATTTGAAGAAACGAGATTACTTAAGTTAGGTATGGATTATGGCGGCGTTGTCATGCATCATTTGGTTAGAGTGTAATTGATAAATAAGACTGAACAGGGAAGTCTATGGAACTTGACTAAGTGTTATGACGAAGTGTTATGGGGTTTGCGATTGGTGACTGGAAAGGTGTAATATTCAGACGACTAACATGATAAGATTGATGGAAAGACGATGTGTTGTACCAATATAGGTAATTTCCTAGTATTATTTAATTGATGGACTAGAGATGATAAATAAGAGAAAATCTTGGAATCTCTGCAACTTGTAGTTGATGTATATTTTTTAGGTGAAATTGGGCATGATAGTAGACTATGTCAAAACGTTTCTAGCTTGATAGCATGTTGAACATTTCAAGTATGAATAACATAGGTATATTGGAGTGAGACATGTAAAATTTTAAGATTGGGTACTTTTGAATTTTGTAAGGGTGTAATGAGACATCACACTTAGAGTTGTTACGGTTGTGAAGGGTAGGAGGCCAAAATCCATTTATCAAAGTATTTGGGGTGGTGAATGAGATAAGTGAAAGAACAAAAATGAGGACTTGAAGTATTTTGATTTTATAAGGATTTATCAAATTTGTGTGACTAGCTAGGGTTAATGGAGAAACATGAAGATTTAAGTCGAAGGGTATATTTGTACCAAGTTAATGAGTTGGGTGAAACTTTAGTTAGGTTAGAGTGACAACACAAGATTGATTATTCAAGAGAAAATGGACGGAATGAGTCATCACAGACTTTTGGAAGGCTCACTACTTATACTGTTAATGTTCGGAATCAGTTCGAGTGACTAGTAGCGATATTCGAGAAATTGTAGATTTTACATCTGATCGGATCTGCTCATCTAGGGTCAAGTGGCTTATGGATGGGTTACCAGAGAGGCTTATCTGTACCCTAGTAGCCCATTTTTAAAGATGATAGATTTTATTTCAGGATAGATATATAATGGGTTTATCAGGCTTATTGGAGTTTACCAGGAGATTCGATAATATTTAGGTTGATGGAAACTTTACGAACAGTTCTAACGGCTTGCATATGTACTTAGTGATATACTGAGGAGTTACAAATTGATGTGGGAGGTCGTTGGGGGTGATGGACTGATTTTTGCCAAAGTTGGAATGATAAAATAATCACTAGAGTGATGCACATAATACGTCATTTGAAGGTTTAAGGGGAATTGAACGATGAGTGTTGACTCAGTAGCTTCAGCTCGACGAAACTAACATATTTGGAATTAGTGCAATAGGCCTTGGATAATGTCAAAAATGTTTAGAATTGACTCAAAGATTTACACATATTATTTCTGGCGAGAAGGAGTCACGATTAAAACTTGTGGTGGGTTACAACGTATTTTATATGGATTGTTTTGTACTAATGACGATATTAAAAGGTGTGAAAGAAGAGTGAGTATACATCCTCAGTTGTTCGACAGTTCAGGTACCTCTTTTCCTCCACCCCTACATTGTCGCTCGAGGACGAGCGATTGATTGATTGGTATCTAATGTAACGACTCGTTTGGTCATTTAGCACGTAAAACTACGAAAAGGAATATGAGATCATAGGGTAATTAATTATATGATTATAACATATGATATATGCATGAAATTAATTAAGTGGATTAGTGGGCCAAGCCCACCACCCTTAATAGGGTAACACAGTTTTGATTAAAAAGAAAGGGGGGAAGGGGACGACAAAACAGCAAAAGGAAAACAAAGGAAAAGAAAGCAACAAAACCCTATTAACTAGAAGGAAAAAACGTTCCAGTATAACGTGAGAAAGAAACAAAAGAAAGGAAGAGAAAGGGAAAAACAAAAGAAAGAAAAAGAAAAGAAAGAGGAAGAAAAAAAACGTGAGCATAAGGAAAGGAAGGCAAGAAAATAAAGAAAACCCTAGTAGCAAGAAACGAGAAGGAAACGCTCTATTAAATTCAGGTTAGAATCTATGTTTATGGTTGAGTTAATCTATTTATAATCCTTATAATGATGTGTTGTTGAATGAAATCAATTTTGTTTTATGGAGTCATTACACGAAAATTTCACAATCCGTTTGAACAAGAGAAACTTGAGGAATGTAACATGGCATAATGACGACACAAAATATAAAACGTGAAAATTGCACAAATCTGTAAGGAATATCAAAACATAGGATGAATGAAAGTTGTTTATTACCATGTTCCCGTCAGTTTTATATCTTACGGAGATAAATTCGACTTATGGTTTGAAAGTTATGACTGCTTAAAGTTTCTGCCTCGTTTTACCGAAACCTATGCGACACATCATATAAAACATGATAACTGTACAAATCCGTAAGGAATATGAAAATATGGGTTGAATGAAAGTTGTAGATTACTCTGTTCCCGTTAGTTTAATGTCTTACGAAGATAAATACGACTTGTGGTTTGAAATCTATGACTGTTCAAAGTTCTACCTTGTTTTACAAAAATTCTGAAAAGTTGAAAGAAAGAAATGTTATTTGAAATTCCTGAAGTTATGCTAATATTTTTATATGTGTAGGGGTTTAGTCATACAATTGAAATGGTAAAAATATTATTAATATAAGTATAGCAAAGTGGGTGTCCTTAGATTCGTATTATCATGTAGTTCACATATTCAGAGGCTCTACGCAAGGGGAAGACATTGGTTTGATTGTTCGTGGCATCCGCTCGGCATTGAGGTAGGTTATGGTTTACTTGAGTTAGACTCTGATTAGAGAATCGTATGTAGTTATAGGAAGTGACAGAGATAGCATGATAGGCCTTCGGGCATGAAGTGGAGTTGAATTACAATTACGTTTGTTCCGTCAGCTGTTATGTGGGCTTGTCGCCATATGTGTTATAGTCTGTGATTATCATCTGATTGTATACTAGTGATTTGTGTTGTGACTTGATATCTTGCCTTACATACTTCCCATACTATTTTGTGATGACTCCGAGGTTTCCGCCGGAGATTGAGAGTGATTTAGTGACTCCGAGGTTTCAGCCGGAGGGCACGAGTGACTCCAAGGTTTCTGTCGGAGGGCACGAGTGACTCTGAGGTTTCTACCGGAGGGCACGAGTGACTCCAAGGTTTCTGCCGGAGATTGAGAGTGATTGATAGCCTCTGAGGTTTATACCGGAGAGCACGAGTGACTCCGAGGTTTATGCCAGATGGCACGATTGGTACATGGACTTCGCGGGTCCCCCATGGGTCATGGCTTCGAGGCATTGCTCTTAACATGTGTGTACAGGAGTGGAGTGAGAGATGTGACTATTGCATTGCATTGCATTCATACACTTTTTTATTTTACTGATCATTGGTGAACTATATCTGTCTTGATAGACTCTTGATTTCTTTTCACTTTACCTGTATATGATATGTGACCATGCCTGTGTGCTCTATGTGCTACTTGTTGGTTTCAACTTCTTCATGCGTTATCTAATCATTGTCGGCCTATGATCCTTACCGGTACTAGTGTTGTACTGATACTACTCTTGCTGCACTTTTGTTGAGTGCAGAGTACGGTTCATGTTCCAGTTCTACGCCCCGTGGCTGATTCGCGAGGGTGACATTTCAGTCATTCAGGGTGAGCTACTTGATCATTTGTGGCCCCTGAAGGGCTTCTTAGTTTTTTCCATTTTTTTTGTAGTAGACAGACAGTATGTAGCCTTCGGGTATTTATTTTTCAGTCTTCTATTCCAAGCCCTGTTTAGTGCTCTTGTACCCTTTTGACCAGATTTTGGGAAGGTCGTAACACTTCTAGGGATTATAAGTATTTAAGACTTAATAACTTCCTTCTTTATTTTATTTTCCATTGATTAACTTGTTAATGAAAACGTGGTTCGCCTACTCGGGGGAATAGGGTAGGTGCCATCACGACTCGTGATTTGGGTCGTGACAATATGAGACCTCTCCAACTTATGAGGACATGATCCTAGATTAAAATGTATAGAGGTCGAGGATTAGGTTAGAGGTGTAGTAGGCAGTCGAGTGTAGTAGTACCTTTATGTGAGAGACAAAGAGAAGTAGGGGCGAGTCTCTTCTTCTTATCTTCGCCTTATTTCATAGTACTAGTTAGTATGCGCGTAGTAACTTATTCTTCACTTTTTCCTACTACCTGTTATTTCAGTTGCTTTGTTCATTTTGCTATTTTAATTTTCTGTCATTATTTTTCTTTTAATTATGTTTTCATTACACTTCTTTTAAGCTGAGAATCTATCGAAAATAGTTTTTCTACTCCATAAAAGTAGGGATGAGGTCTGCTTACATCATATCCCCTCATATCTTACTTATAATATCACACTGAATATGTTATTTTTGTACTGATAAATTAATATTTACCACGATTCCGGAACATAAATGACCTAAAAACTAACAAAGTGAACCAAAATACCCCAACAAAAGGTGACAAAACAACTTTTGTGCAGGAAATTCCTGTGCAAAAGTAGTTATTACAAACTCTGTCAGCCTTCTCCATTTCATACTTTAGCCCCCCGAATATCATGTTTCAAATCTCTGAAACGTCAAACTCTACTATAGAACACAATGTTTGTGGTTGCGGTTATTATTGTAAGCTCAGAACATCAAGGACCCAAGATAATCTGGATTGTTATTTTTGGTGTTGTAAAATGCCTGATATAAGTGTTTTTACAAGTTTTTAGGGTTTAGAGCTTTTTCACATTATCTACATATTTTACTTTCAAAAACCGATTTTCTTGTAATATTTATAGGATATGAATGGTTGCAAATATTTTTTATGGGAAGATGAAATTCCCGTGGATAAAACGGTGGCGGCGAAGTTTAAAACACCTCATGTTGATAGAGATACCACGACTTCACACATCACTAGAGACATTGTGATGTTTGACTTGCAACTTAACTTATGGAAGTTTAAGAAAAAATTAACATTTTGGAAGTCTTGCTTTTAGAAGTGTAGTAGGCAGTCGAGTATAGTAGTACCTTTATGTGAGAGACAAAGAGAAGTAGGGGCGAGTCTCTTCGCCTTATTTCATAGTACTAGTTAGTATGCGCGTAGTAACTTATTCTTCACCTTAGAGACACTCAACACCAAAAAAAAACTTTGAAAGATAAATTGAAATCTTTGGAAGATGATTTTTGCTATCTTGTTGTTGCTTATTATTTTTGTGTATTTTGTTTATTAAGTTTATTATTTCTATGTAATTTATTTTTATGTATTTTAGTTAAGTTTATTATTTCTATGTATTTTATTTTTACTAGTTGCACGTTTTCATGTATTATGTATTTTCTATATTTTTAAATGTATTATTTAATCGGTACCTTTTATGTACAAATTTATTTATATTTTCATTAAAAATTGTGAATTGTTAAATAACTCTAAGACGCTTATATAAATTAATAATAGACTATAACAATCAAACATACTAATTTTCTTCAAATTGATGACATAATCATATATTAAAAATACAAATAAAATTTTAGTACCCATAATCATCATCAGAATAGAAGTCCTTAATATCACCATCTGAATAATATTTTGTGTTTCTTAAGACATATCTTCTTTCTGTACATGTTAGTTCTCTACCCGTTGATGATGTCAGTTCTTCGGACAACTTAAGCATGTAAAATCTACAACGTCTTGATAGCATTTTGTAGTTTTCTTTTTTAATCATCCGTATGACAACCTCGCAAGAATGTTGATTATTTTGAGGCATGGTCATTGAGAACCTTGTAGGGATTTGAGCGTTGAGATTTTTCAAGTCGCGAACAAGACATTTTGATTTGGCACGTAAACCATAATAATATTCTCATGGATCTGAATATTTCACATTGCAAAATCATCATAACGCTCTATAAGAGGGTGTGTTTCAAATCGTCTATCTTGAATTCATTGCTATCACTTGACAAAGCACTGTAATAGCTTCTCTAATTTGAGATATCATTATCACTGCTATTCGGATCCTTCAGGAAGAATACCGACCAATCTATATTTTTATTACTCGACATTTAATATGTTGTACTTTAATATCAAATGAATGGATACTTATATAGTTGTAAACCCCAAGTACCCTTTTGGGGTCGTCATTATAATCCTACCCACCTACTTTATTTAAAACAAATATTAATAGGATCATGATGATTCATCTTTATTGGACATCTCACAATCTGAATCCCACTTGGATCTGAATCTGACATAACCATATTGACTATATTCTTCCCTGAGGCAACATAGTTTCATCTGATTGTTCTCTTTTCGAAAACGGTTAAGAGAACAATTGAACTCTTGTGGTGTACTATGAGACATTAACGTAGAACGACTCTTTGGACGCTTGAGTCTGAGTGCCCTCACGTTTTTTTCTAACATTTCAACCTCTCTAACACGCCAATTCCACTCAACTGTCATTGTATTATTGTATTGTATATTTGATTGTATCTATTGTTCGGGTTATTTGAGTATTTAAAATCATCATCCAATTCCCATGTCCTACCCATTTCTTCAAATATGTCTGCTGGGATAAAACATATAATAGAATAAATATCAAAAAACTGGATCCACAATGACATAATAACTCGTTTTAATGTAAATCTAGTTGTTCGTCATTTATGTTATATACTCCTCCTTGATTCGACAACACATGTTCGCTTTTGACCACTTTATATGACACACTTATATTACACAACTTTTAAATGTGTAAAATATGATATTTCTGAATGACATCTATGATTTGACAACATTATGCTCATTTTTACCTCTTTATATGACACATTTATATTGCACAACTTTTACATGCACAAAATATGATGTTTCTAAATTATATCCTTGATTTGACAACACTATGCTCGCTTTTGACCGCTTTATGTGACATACTTATATTGCGCAACTTTACATGCACAAAATATGATGTTTCTGAATGATATCATTGATCTGAAAATAATATGCTCATTTTTTACCGCTTTATATGAAACACTTATATTGCACAACTTTTACATGCGCACAATATGATGTTTCTGAATGATATCATTGATTTGACAACACTATGCTCATTTTTTACCGCTTTATATTGAACAACTTTTACATGTACAAAATATGAAATTTCTGAATGACATCCTTGATTTGATTATACTATGCTCATTTTTACCGCTTTATATGACACACTTATATTGCAGAACTTTTACATACGCAAATATGATGTTTTGAATGACATCCTTGATTTGATAATACTATGCTCACATTTAACGACTTTCTATGACACACTTATATTGCGCAATTTCTACAAGCGTAAAATATGATGTTTTTATATTACATACTGTTTTGACTACATTATGCTCGTTTTTTACCACTTTATATGACACACTTATACTTTTATATAACTCATTCGGTTAAAAACTCACATTTTAAAAATACCTAAATATATTACATTCAATAGTTGGTTCAGAAATAGATAAAAAGGCGAGGGTAACTCAAAAATACCTTATGGTAAGATAGAAATAAATACAATTAAATCATATTTTGATAAAGAGATATTAGGATGTTACACAGATTTAGCTGATGAAAATGGTATGGTATTCTTTGTCTGTTTGAAAATAAACCAATTTGTATCAATGTTGATGTAAAAGTTGTTGAACACATAATTGAGGGTGACACACACTCCTCAAAACTCGAAGGTGTAACGACCCGTCCAGTTGTTTTTATCTAAAGACCCTTATTGACAATTTAAACCTTTTCGCAGACTCTATGTGGGTTTGTGATGTCTAAAGATGGGTGTCACGGATCCTGATGTCTATTTATATAAGTTTTGGATGAAAACCCCAAACTAGAAATTTAGAGTTGGTTAGTTTGACTCAAAGTTGACTTTTGACTACATGTGTTCATTTTTCGGGTTCCGTCGCTTTCAGTAGTCTGAAGGGTCATTTATGACTTAGTCAAGTCATTGATCCACTTCCTGAGACAATTAGGTGTATTTTGTGGCTTTATTTGTAAAGTTTGGATACTTAGTTTTCCCAGACATTTCTTTAGAAAAATATGCCTTAACTCAGTTATTTGTGAAATCCGAGGGTACGAGCGAGTTTGTAGCACTTTTTACCTTATAGGAGCATATATGGTTTGTGTTGGGGGGAGGGGGGGTCTCGATAGTGTTTCAATTGTTGGATAGGAGTTTTGGTTGTTTTTCCTTTGCTAGTATCTGGTGTTTGCTACGGTGGCACCAGTGTTCGCTCATGAAAGTCTACCTTAGCGAGAGTTTGGCTTGCCAAAGCAAAATATTGGGTGATTGTGGGTTTCTACCTCAGCGAAGGATTTATCCGCCAGGGTGAGTCCGCTACCGTGGAGTCCTTTCTGCCGTCACGATGGGCGAGGTGTCAAGTGACACCGCTCTAGTCAGGGTCTGGTCCGCCACATTGGACCACTCAGGCAGAATCAATTTCGCAGGAGCGGAAGTATAGTATCAAGTTCTTATAAATGCTTTTAGGTTAGAATCTTTTCTCCATAATAGAAACCTTGAGACCAGAGCCATCATAAGATCATTTTCCAGAACCTTAGGAGTAAATTGACCTTTGGGATAAGTGATTCTTCCTTTGTGGATTAAGTTTATGCTTTTAAGTTCTTCATTAATGGTGATATAGTATGAATATGAGTTTGGGAATATGAGTTATGCATGTTTATGAAACTAAGAAAATTAAGTTATTGATTTTAATAGAGGTTACAAACCAAATTGTGTTAATATCATGAATAAGGATTGGATTATGTTATATTATAATATTTTGAGTCTTAATTTGGTTGTAGAAACCTATTTTCAATTTTTTGGAAAATTTCAAGGTTTCAAATTGTTTTATTTTTTATTATTGTCCAATTGGTGGTCCAACTGTGGATAGTTTTTCAATTAACTTAAGGATATGATTACCTTGCATGTAATAATGGTTTTTTAATATTAAAGTTCGTGTCTTGGAATCGTGGGTCTGGGTTTTGTTTTTGGAGTTTTGCCTTGTTAAAGCTTATGTTTTTTTGTTGTGTAGATCTTGTATTAATGAATATTATATATGTGGATAGACTTCGACTATCAAAATGTGCAAAGAAAGGGCAAGGCTGTCACCGAGGCTCGATCATGTAGTGCTTCCATTTGGTAATGAGGTAGGCTACTTTTTAGTTTTTCGAGACTCAAATAGAAGTACCTAGAAGTTATAAATGTTGAGAGGTATGGGTGTGTTTGGGGTCTCACTCAGATGGTTGTGATGAAAGGTTGAGTGGTACTGGTGTTGAACTGTGTTGATGATTGATTTGGGGAATCAGCCTTAAGTTGATTCCGACTGTTGTTATGTGGGCTTGTAGCCATTCTATGGGCCCATCGCCATATTTGATGTTGTCGTATTTATTCATCACAGATGCTTTAATATGATATCCTGATTATATTTGGATTATTGTGGTTAGACTGTTAAATATGATATCGTAATTGTATCTGGATTATTGTCGTGAGCTCTGAAAATATTTGGTATTTATCTCCTATACTTGGTTGCAGCTCATACATTATGATTTCTTGCCTTATATTGTCATTTGCACTCACACACTCATGAGTATGATGATATTAATATGAGAGGTATGCAATTGTGCATCCAAAAGACTGGAAAGGCAATGTACTTATGAAATTATTGGCAACATTGAGATGATGCTAATATTATGGATGGCTAGGATTGTATGCCACAATGGTTATGATGATACGCGAGGATTGGAGTAGCACACCTGCAAGCTGGGCTCCGTGATCCGATGAATTATTCCAGAGTGGAGGGGTATATGAACTTCGCGGGTCCCCCGTGGGTCATTTTCATATAGCATACCCCAGTGATGTGTTTATATTGGTTGATGGAAATGTACCTGATATATGCATTTACATACATATCATACATACATCTATATATGATATTTCATTGATTAAATATGGTTTGGTAATATGAATGGTTGGTTATTTGAACTTAGGTGACACCCTGATTACTTGGATTGAATTGATTGTATTGGATTGGAATGGTGGCTATGACTGAGCTTATCTCTGTGAATAGTTGGAAATAATAATTATACTGGTCTCTATGAACACTAGGATAAATGGTTGAGATTGTTGAATTGATTTGGTTGCCATGTGGGGTTTCTTCCTCGTGTATGGGTTTTTGGGGTTTAATAATTACAAGTCTAAGTATTTGATTTCAACTACTACTATGGTCGGAAATGTAAATTATGCCATAACTATTGTTTAGGTCCTGGGAATTATGTGCATCTGTGTGTTGTCTGGTAATTGATCGTGTGACTGGGTAATAAGTATAGTAAGAAACATGTGATAAGTGTCACTAGTGGAGAGGTATATGTGGAATGATCTATGTGTGTCAGACCATAACTGTATAAAGTCTTAACTGAGTGTAAATGGTAGGGATAATAAAGGAGTTAACTTTATAGGTTTAGCTTAGGTGTAACACTCTTAGAAGCATTTTATAATGGTTGTTGTGATGTAAGTATGACTCATTTATTTAATATGATAAGTTGGGTAAGTGGGGTTAAACTTTAATATGACTTGGACAAGAGAGTATTAGTCGGTGGGTACTATGATATTAAGGTCCCTATATATGTGAATGGATTGATTGTACTTAACTGTGATTGGAACCTTATGTGAAGAATATGACTTGATGGATAAGTCAATTGATATGTATACAACGTGACTTATATGAGTTATTGAACCATCTAGTTTAGGCTTATCTGGTATCAACTTAATATTTAAATCTTTGTTAAATATCAGTCGTCATTGTTAGCCTATGATGTCTATGGGGTACGTTGTTTAGTTATGCTATACTTGCTACATCTTTTCCTGATACAAATACAGATTCCTCTATCAGGTCATGAGCTCGAGTGTGAGTCCGAGCGGGCAGACTTCCAGGGTTCGGGGTGAGGATGCTTCAATTTAGCATGCCCTTGATACTCTTATCTTTACTCTTGTCTTTGATTGTATTCGAGACACATGTACAACCTTTCAGTTATGTATTCATATTTAGCACTTGATGCCCTTACTTTTAGACTTGTGTTCACATTACTGATCTTGTATCACAGAATAAATTTTGGGGGTTGTATTGATATTTTGATTATATTTATGCATTTCTTTCATGTTGTTTTGTTTATATGGGAAGTGGTTAGCCTATCAGTGAGAATATGTAGGTGTTGCAACGATTCCTGAAAAGGGGTCATGATAAAGTTGGTACCAGAGCCCCATGTTAAATGGTCTTAAGTACAAAATCAATGTCTAGTAGAGTCCCGTTGATCGGTGTGAGACGTATGTACATATCTTCGAGAGGCTATGGAACATTTAGGAAACTTCACTTTCTTCATTCCTTTCATGCTAAGATGAATCAAATTGGTATCTGAACTTCTTCTTCCTATTTATCACTGATGGTGGTAACACACTCTTAGATTTATGTGTGAGTGGTTCGATATGATATCACGCGGTGGGGTATGAGTTGTGATACCATGATATGGGCGTATGACCAAGTTTATCCTTCAGCTATGATTTGTGGTTCGGTTAATTAGGGTTAGGTTTGTGACTCTTCAATTTGGTGGTATCTTTGGAAAGTAGGAATGACAATTCAGAGGTGCAAGAGAAATAATTTGGATGGATCAATCTCCACTGTATGAAAGGAAAAATTTGTAACTGATGTGTTTTATTGGACGAGTTGCAAGGTGTACGAGGGTGGGTGTCATATAGGCTATGGAATGTTGGGTTGGCTTTGATTGACAGTATTATGATAGATTTATTCAGGGAATGGTTTTCTGTTCGAGATCACGTAGCAATGTTACTTGTGATGAGTGAAGCTTAATGGATTAGATCACCGCATTTCTTTACCTAAGAGTGTATTTGTGGTTTCACCTGGCATTTAAAAGTTAGTGATATGAGAGCTGTTGAAACCAAGATATTGTTGATTTGTGAGTTAATTCACATATTGTTTAGTATTAAGTGAGTTTAAGAAGTCGAATATGCATTGGTATATTGGACTCATCATATGCGTTAATGATCGACTGATAGAGAGGACTTTAGCGTTGGATGATGTGAGATTCTATCGAGGGATTACCGGGTGTTGCATTTAGTTCTTAGATAGGATTTGTGGGCATGATGTAACATTGATACTTGAGAAGTTTGATAGTTACTGTTATAATGGCTTTGGAGGTGACCGAAAGACATAAAAATTACGCGGTTAGTTGAATATGTTATGGTTCATCAAAATAAGGTAAAGATTGGGTTTTCACATGAAAACATTAAATAGAATCTCGAATAAGGTGTTGGTCAATGGGTATATTTATGGTAACGGGTGGACAATGGTTTGATCTAATTTTGGTTAAGAAAGGCTATGGGTATCGATCGTCGGGTTAATGAACACATGGACTGGTATAAAAAGAGGATTATTTCAGTCGAGGATTTTTTGCAAGAGTATTTCGATGAAACTATATGAGTATGTTAGCAGGAGTGTATGTTCAGTAATTAGGGAACACTTCCGGATTATGGATTGGTTCAGTGATAGTTTGGGTTATTCTTTGGGTACTAAATGATTGTTGGTCAAAGTAACTAGAGTGGGTTGATGTCTTCTCTAGCCGAGGAATTTCATAAAGGATGGTACATGGAATGTGCCAAATTTTCAGGAGAAGTTTCTGTGTTTAAAGGTTTGAGTAATAATCGGTTGTTAGTGGTGAAAATGATCTAAATGAATGGTGGACACGTGAAAAATTCGATAAATGCATGGTTGATCTAATTTAGATTGAGTAAGGTGCATCCTCGAGATAGGTGATCGGTGTATTTTATATACACTTTTTAAGTCATTTTTAATTAGTATTTTACTCATTTTATTTATGTTTAGTATAGTATTAGGGTCGTTTTCCTTTCTTTTGTGTCACAGCGGTCATAAATGGAGAATTGGTGAAAAGAAGATGAAATGAGCATAAATGAGATGGAATTGCACACAAAAAGGGCCAAGAAATAAAGTCTAAGAAGTTCCGGGAATTATAGAGGAGTTCAGACGAAGTCCGGACGAAAAAAGGGCAACGAGGCGGACCGCGAAAACGCCATCGAGTCGGCCGCAGCAGCGCCGCGGCACCCAATGTGCCGAAGCTCGAAAGTTGCGAGTTTTGGTAGCGCCAGTGTCGCATAGCGACGCGGGATTTATGAAGTCTGGGCCGAATTTGGCATGTTTTCAGAATCCTAAAGGGATAACTTTTCCTACCTATAGGGATAACTTTTCCTACCTTAAAACCCTTACCAAAAATGATTCTAATAACTTTTCCTACCTACAAAATCCCTAACCCTTCACCAAAAGGATTCTTTGGCTATAAATACTCTACATCATTAGAAGAATAAACCATTCTCCATTCCACCATTCACCATTCTACATCCATCCATCCACCACTCCATCTTGTAAATCTTCCACAACACAACCCTTGGATGCTGTAAGGCTTGAGTCTCGTTCTTGAGTATTTTTCTTTTCTTTCTTTTTGCTTTATTTATTTCAGTTCATGTATGGAGTTTGTATTAGTTCTTAGCGTGACAATGACTAGGAGCTAATTACTTTATTAGGGATTTCCTTGTGATTCACTTGAAACTCTATTCATGAATTAATATAGTAGTTGATTTCTTCTTCACTTAGTTAAGATCTATCCAATAATTGTTTTGCATGCTTGGTAATTAATTGATCACTAATTATCATTACTTATATTATTTCTAATCAAACTTCGAAAGGAGGAGGTTGTGAATATGCTGTAAGTTGGGTAGACATATTTTGGATTGGGGATGAAAATACCTCAATTATTTATGTAGCGTTAATGAGAGGCTTAACAACCATAATTTTACGCATGGCGCGTGACGGTTAACTAGGTTTTTGGTCTTAATCCTCCTATAGAGTCATCCTTATCACCGAAAGATAGAAAGGAGCAATACTGGGGTTGAGTGTTTATATAGCCTTAACGGGAGTATAAAACGAATTAGTAAACCTGCTAGCTTAACGTAGAAGAAGAAGTCAGTCTAATTATATTAAGGATTGAATAGAGTGGATAGTTGATGATCTTGGAAGCCCTAATCCCTCATCATAACTGATTTAAATCAAAGTATATTTATAATTAGTTTATTTCCTGCATTATTAGTCTAAAATCCCAATCAATTACGTTAACCAAATAGATACCATAGGATAGATAACCGGTACTTGAAAACCAATCCTTGAGGACGATATTCGGTCTTACCTAGACTATATTACTTGAGTCGACAACGTGCACTTGCGTTAAAGTGTGTGCATCTTTTCGCGCATCAAGTTTTTGGCGCCGTTGCCGGGGATTGGCTTACTTTCAATATCGATTTATCTATTCTTATTTCTAATTTGGTTGCTCCAAGAACAAGTTTCTAACTTGTTCTGCGAGCATTTTTTTATCATTTTTTTTTGTTTTTCTTATTTTGCAGGTTAAATTCGAATAAAAATAAAAATAAAATAAAATAAAATAAATCAGGACACATGGACTACTACTATCAGAGACAGTGGAGTCATCAACAGCAGCTTAACCCACATTATTCAGAGGAAGATCTAGATGAGTTGCAGGAAGGCATACTTATGTTCACCAAGTGTCAGGCTCAGTTTATGGCTGAGACAAGAGAGTCCCTCAGAAAATTGGAGACACAAATAGGGCAATTGATGGATGAGATGAGCAATACAACTCAAGCAAATCTGCCTAGCGACATCATTATGGGATGTGGCAATCAAATTGAGAGCCCGAACCACACCCAACTATTGAGGAATCCGGCGAGATAGTTGGTGCAGAGAAGGAAAAGATTGCTGAAATCCAATTATTCACCTTCTTGGATTCCTTGGAAAATCTCTTTCTTGTACCTATTGCAGAAGAAACACCACCAGCTGTCAATGTTGACCCCCAAACAGAAAGTCCATACCATCAAGGGCACCCCCTAGAGTTGAGAGATGTTGGGAATCTCACTGATCCCTACACTAGAGAGAGCCTAAAAGACAAGCATGTCTTGTGTACTTGGGGGATAATCGTATATTTGAGGCCCTTGTTTGAAGCAATTGTTGTAGTTGAAGTGAGATCTGCAACAATAACTCTGCGGATTGCGAGCAGTTCGCAGAAGGATCCAATGGGCACTCGTAAAGGTTAATTGCGTCCGGCTAAAAGACGTTAAAGACAGCGCTTGTTGGGAGGCAACCCAATGTTTTTTTAATTATGTTATTTTAATTTCTGTCTTTAGTTTATTTTATTTTGCCTTGAACAGTCTCACGGTCTTGGGTTCTTGTTTTGTGTTGTTGGATGACAGGTGGACTGAAAGCTAAAACCGAGGAAAAAGGAGCAAAAACGCTGAAAAAAGGGAAAGCAGTCGTCAGCGCCGCGGCGCCAGAATCAGGGCCGCGGCGCCGGAACTCCAGAGAGCCACCGTACTAGCAGCGCCGCGGCGCCGAATCTCAGGGCCGCGGCGCCGGAACTTCAGAGGACCATATTCCGTGCAAATTCCAGAATTCTTCCTCCTAGACCTCCGTTATGACCGCTGTGTTGTGTCAGTAAGTTGTCACTAATTTTTTTTTGAGTCTTGCACACATTGGGGACAATGTGTGATTTAAGTTTGGGGGGATGTTTTATTGTTTTTGAGTCTTGTTGAATTGTTTTGTGTATTTTTGAGTCATAATTTTTTTTAAGATCATGCATGCTGTAGTTACTTGAATTGCCTAGTGAAGTAAGGTTGAATAATGTAATGGAATTAGAAGCAACCATCTAAACACTTAGGTTAGATATGCCAAAAACTCATGAAATCTGTCTATTGGGAGTATCTTGCTTGATTTGTGCATTGTTAAAAGATTAAAACCTATGTGTTATGATTGCTTGCTATTTGAGGCGAAATAGTTAGGATATGCATGTTAGGGAGATGACTCAGACATTTCTTTGTTAGTCAATTCTTACCACTCTTTTCTATCCCTGCCTTTAAAAATATCCCTAGTCAGCCCCATTGAGCCTAAAAACATGAAACTTTTTCTTTGACACCATATATTCCTACAATTGTGCCATAAGTAAAAATGTGAAATAGTTGGAATAAATTGTGTTAAAAAAAAGAGACAAAATGAGTGAATAGTTTTTATCAACCCCAATGAAAAAGAAATATGAAATAGGCAAAAGCCTAAGTTTGGGGGTGCTTGTTATTATAATACACTTCACTCTCCCAAAACAAAAGAGGGGAAAGATAGAATTGAAGTGAAGGAAAGAATTAAAAGAAAAGGGAAAAATTGAAAAGCTAAAGAGCTTATGGTACACAAAAATGAGCCTAAATGCCTATTTTTACCTACCCGTGCCTAAGCCTACATTACAACCCTTAAAAGTCCTGAAGATCTCTTAGATGCATAGCCATGATTAGTGGAGAATAACAAGTAAACATGCGATAGGAATTTTGAAATTAACATGCATGATTCAGTATTTGACTTCCATTAAGCATGATAAAAATGAGTTTGCGAAATATCTAGCTTAATGTGTTTAGAATGCTAAAATTTCATGCTATATGTTCCTGCATATTATTCTACTAATCTTCATGTTTTTCCAAGTAGCACCAATGCAGCAAAGTGATCAATGTCATTGAGTCTTTTATTTTTCGTTTTCCTTGAGTCTGTATTTCTTTCTTTGGATCTTTGCTCGAGGGCGAGAAAATGTTAAGTTTGGGGGTATTTGATCGGTGTATTTTATATACACTTTTTGAGTCATTTTTAATTAGTATTTTACTCATTTTATTTATGTTTAGTATAGTATTAGGGTCGTTTTCCTTTCTTTTGTGTCACAGCGGTCATAAATGGTGAAATGACAAAAAGAAGATGAAATGATCATAAATGAGATGGAATTGCACACAAAAAGGGCCAAGAAATAAAGTCTAAGAAGTTCCGGGAATTATAGAGGAGTTCAGACGAAGTACGGACGAAAAAAGGGCAACGAGGCGGACCGCGTAAAAACGTCACCGAGCCGCGGCGCAGCGGCGCCCAATGTGGCCGAAGCTCGTAAAGTTGCGAGTTTTCAGCGCGCCACCGATCAGGCCGTGGCACCGACGCGGGATTTATGAAGTCTGGGCCGAATTTGGCATGTTTTCAGAATCCTAAAGGGATAACTTTTCCTACCTAAAGGGATAACTTTTCCTACCTTAAAACCCTTACCAAAAAGGATTCTAATAACTTTTCCTACCTACAAAATCCCTAACCCTTCACCAAAAGGATTCTTTGGCTATAAATACTCTACATCATTAGAAGAATAAACCATTCTCCATTCCACCATTCACCATTCTACATCCATCCATCCACCACTCCATCTTGTAAATATTCCACAACACAACCTGGATGCTTTAAGTCTTGGAGTCTCGTTCTTGAGTATTTTTCTTTTCTTTCTTTTTGCTTTATTTATTTCAGTTCATGTATGGAGTTTGTATTAGTTCTTAGCGTGACAATGGCTAGGAGCTAATTACTTTATTAGGGATTTCCTTGTGATTCACTTGAAACTCTATTCATGAATTAATATAGTAGTTGATTTCTTCTTCACTTAGTTAAGATCTATCCAATAATTGTTTTGCATGCTTGGTAATTAATTGATCACTAATTATCATTACTTATATGATTTCTAATCAAACTTCGAAAGGAGGAGGTTGTGAATATCTTTGTAAGTTGGGTAGACATATTTTGGATTGGGGATGAAAATACCTCAATTATTTATGTAGCGTTAATGAGAGGCTTAACAACCATAATTTTACGCATGGCGCGTGACGGTTAACTAGGTTTTTGGTCTTAATCCTCCTATAGAGTCATCCTTATCACCGAAAGATAGAAAGGAGCAATCTGGGTTGAGTGTTTATATAGCCTTAACGGAGTATAAAGCGAATTAGTAAACCTGCTAGCTTAACGTAGAAGAAGAAGTCAGTCTAATTATATTAAGGATTGAATAGAGTGGATAGTTGATGATCTTGGAAGCCCTAATCCCTCATCATAACTGATTTAAATCAAAGTATATTTATAATTAGTTTATTTCCTGCATTATTAGTCTAAAATCCCAATCAATTACGTTAACCAAATAGATACCATAGGATAGATAACCGGTACTTGAAAACCAACTCGAGGGCGATATTCGGTCTTACCTAGACTATATTACTTGAGTCGACAACGCACTTAAAGTAAAGTGCATCTTTTCGCGTCAAGTTTTTGGCGCCGCTGTCGGGATTGACTTACTTTCAATATCGATTTATCTATTCTTATTTCTAATTTGGTTGCTCCAAGAACAAGTTTCTAACTTGTTCTGCGAGCATTTTTTTATCATTTTTTTTTGTTTTTCTTATTTTGCAGGTTAAATTCGAATAAAAATAAAAATAAAATAAAATAAAATAAATCAGGACACATGGACTACTACTATCAGAGACAGTGGAGTCATCAACAGCAGCTTAACCCACATTATTCAGAGGAAGATCTAGATGAGTTGCAGGAAGGCATACTTATGTTCGCCAAGTGTCAGGCTCAGTTTATGGCTGAGACAAGAGAGTCCCTCAGAAAATTGGAGACACAAATAGGGCAATTGATGGATGAGATGAGCAATACAACTCAAGCAAATCTGCCTAGCGACATCATTATGGGATGTGGCAATCAAATTGAGGAGCCTGAACCACACCCAGCTATTGAGGAATCCGGCGAGATAGTTGGTGCAGAGAAGGAAAAGATTGCTGAAATCCAATTATTCACCTTCTTGGATTCCTTGGAAAATCTCTTTCTTGTACCTATTGCAGAAGAAACACCACCAGCTGTCAATGTTGACCCCCAAACAGAAAGTCCATACCATCAAGGGCACCCCCTAGAGTTGAGAGATGTTGGGAATCTCACTGATCCCTACACTAGAGAGAGCCTAAAAGACAAGAATGTCTTGTGTACTTGGGGGATAATCGTATATTTGAGGCCCTTGTTTGAAGCAATTGTTGTAGTTGAAGTGAGATCTGCAACAATAACTCTGCGGATTGTGAGCAGTTCGCAGAAGGATCCAATGGGCACTCGTAAAGGTTAATTGCGTTCGGCTAAAAGACGTTAAAGACAGCGCTTGTTGGGAGGCAACCCAATGTTTTTTTAATTATGTTATTTTAATTTCTGTCTTTAGTTTATTTTATTTTGCCTTAAACAGTCTCATGGTCTTGGGTTCTTGTTTTGTGTTGTTGGATGACAGGTGGACTGAAAGCTAAAACCGAGGAAAAAGGAGCAAAAATGCTGAAAAAAGGGAAAGCAGTCGTCGTGCGCGCGCTGAGAATCGAGCGCGCGGAACTCCAGAGAGCCACCATACTAGCAGTGCCGCGGCGCCGAATCTCAGGGCCGCGGCGCCGGAACCTCAGAGGACCATATTCCGTGCAAATTCCAGAATTCTTCCTCCTAGACCTCCGTTATGACCGCTGTGTTGTGTCAGTAAGTTGTCACTAATTTTTTTTTGAGTCTTGCACACATTGGGGACACTGTGTGATTAAAGTTTGGGAGGATGTTTTATTGTTTTTGAGTCTTGTTGAATTGGTTTGTGTATTTTTGAGTCATAATTTTTTTTAAGATCATGCATGCTGTAGTTACTTGAATTGCCTAGTGAAGTAAGGTTGAATAATGTAATGGAATTAGAAGCAACCATCTAAACACTTAGGTTAGATATGCCAAAAACTCATGAAATCTGTCTATTGGGAGTATCTTGCTTGATTTGTGCATTGTTAAAAGATTAAAACCTATGTGTTATGATTGCTTGTTATTTGAGGCGAAAATAGTTAGGATATGCATGTTAGGAGATGACTCAGACATTTCTTTGTTAGTCAATTCTTACCACTCTTTTCTATCCCCGCTTTAAAAATATCCCTAGTCACCTATTGAGCCTAAAAACATGAAACTTTTCTTTGACACCATATATTCCTACAATTGTGCCATAAGTAAAAATGTAAAATAGTTGGAATAAATTGTGTTAAAAAGAGACAAAAAGAGTGAATAAGTTTGATGCACCCCAATGAAAAAGTAATAAGAAAGAGGCAAAAGCCTAAGTTTGGGGGTGCTTGTTATTATAATACACTTCACTCTCCCAAAACAAAAGAGGGGAAAGATAGAATTGAAGTGAAGGAAAGAATCAAAAGAAAAGGGAAAAATTGAAAAGCTAAAGAGCTTATGGTACACAAAATGAGCCTAAATGCCTATTTTTACCTACCCGTGCCTAAGCCTACATTACAACCCTTAAAAGTCCTGAAGATCTCTTAGATGCATAGCCATGATTAGTGGAGAATAACAAGTAAACATGCGATAGGAATTTTGAAATTAACATGCATGATTCAGTATTTGACTTCCATTAAGCATGATAAAAATGAGTTTGCGAAATATCTAGCTTAATGTGTTTAGAATGCTAAAATTTCATGCTATATGTTCCTGCATATTATTCTACTAATCTTCATGTTTTTCCAAGTAGCACCAATGCAGCAAAGTGATCAATGTCATTGAGTCTTTTATTTTTCGTTTTCCTTGAGTCTGTATTTCTTTCTTTGGATCTTTGCTCGAGGGCGAGAAAATGTTAAGTTTGGGGGTATTTGATCTGTATTTTATATACACTTTTGAGTCATTTTAATTAGTATTTTACTCATTTTATTTATGTTTAGTATAGTATTAGGGTCGCTTTTCCTTTCTTTTGTGTCACAATGTCATAAATGGTGAAATGACAAAAGAAGATGAAATGATCATAAATGAGATGGAATTGCACACAAAAAGGGCCAAGAAATAAAGTCTAAGAAGTTCCGGGAATTATAGAGGAGTTCGGGCAATGCGGACGAAAAAGGGCAACGAGGCGACCGCGAAAAACGTCACCGGAGCCGGCGCTGGCAGTGCGCGCGCCCAATGTGCTGGAAGCTCGGAAAGTTGCAGGTTTTCAGGCGCGCCTGATCAGGCCGTGGCACCGACGCGGGATTTATGAAGTCTGGGCCGAATTTGGCATGTTTTCAGAATCCTAAAGGGATAACTTTTCCTACCTAAAGGGATAACTTTTCCTACCTTAAAACCCTTACCAAAAAGGATTCTAATAACTTTTCCTACCTACAAAATCCCTAACCCTTCACCAAAAGGATTCTTTGGCTATAAATACTCTACATCATTAGAAGAATAAACCATTCTCCATTCCACCATTCACCATTCTACATCCATCCATCCACCACTCCATCTTGTAAATATTCCACAACACAACCCTTGGATGCTAGAAGGCTTGGAGTCTCGTTCTTGAGTATTTTTCTTTTCTTTCTTTTTGCTTTATTTATTTCAGTTCATGTATGAAGTTTGTATTAGTTCTTAGCGTGACAATGGCTAGGAGCTAATTACTTTATTATGGATTTCCTTGTGATTCACTTGAAACTCTATTCATGAATTAATATAGTAGTTGATTTCTTCTTCACTTAGTTAAGATCTATCCAATAATTGTTTTGCATGCTTGGTAATTAATTGATCACTAATTATCATTACTTATATGATTTCTAATCAAACTTCGAAAGGAGGAGGTTGTGAATATGCTGTAAGTTGGGTAGACATATTTTGGATTGGGGATGAAAATACCTCAATTATTTATGTAGCGTTAATGAGAGGCTTAACAACCCTAATTTTACGCATGGCGCGTGACGGTTAACTATGTTTTTGGTCTTAATCCTCCTATAGAGTCATCCTTATCATCGAAAGATAGAAATGAGCAATACTGGGGTTGAGTGTTTATATAGCCTTAACGGGAGTATAAAACGAATTAGTAAACCTGGTAGCTTAACGTAGAAGAAGAAGTCAGTCTAATTATATTAAAGATTGAATAGAGTGGATAGTTGATGATCTTGGAAGCCCTAATCCCCCATCATAACTGATTTAAATCAAAGTATATTTATAATTAGTTTATTTCCTGCATTATTAGTCTAAAATCCTAATCAATTACGTTAAC
This sequence comes from Przewalskia tangutica, assembly GCA_029844215.1. Lineage (NCBI taxonomy): Eukaryota > Viridiplantae > Streptophyta > Magnoliopsida > Solanales > Solanaceae > Przewalskia > Przewalskia tangutica. The sequence continues at coordinate 131,394,467 of CM056718.1, read as the reverse complement.
CAAATAGATACCATAGGATAGATAACCGGTACTTGAAAACCAATTCTTGAGAACGATATTCGGTCTTACCTAGACTATATTACTTGAGTCGACAACGTGCACTTGCGTTAAAGTGTGTGAATCTTTTCGCGCATCAAGTTTTTGGCGCCGTTGCCGGGGATTGGCTTACTTTCAATATCGATTTATCTATTCTTATTTCTAATTTGGTTGCTCCAATGCGAGCATTTTTTTTATCATTTTTTCTTCTTCTTATTTTGCAGGTTAAATTCGGAAAAAAATAAAAATAAAATAAAATAAAATAAATCATGACACATGGACTACTACTATCAGAGACAGTGGAGTCATCAACATCAGCTTAACCCACATTATTCAGAGGAAGATCTAGATGAGTTGCAGGAAGGCATACTTATGTTCACCAAGTGTCAGGCTCAGTTTATGGCTGAGACAAGAGAGTCCCTCAGAAAATTGGAGACACAAATAGGGCAATTGATGGATGAGATGAGCAATACAACTCAAGCAAATCTGCCTAGCGACATCATTATGGGATGTGGCAATAAAATTGAGGAGCCTGAACCACACCCAGCTATTGAGGAATCCGGCGAGATAGTTGGTGCAGAGAAGGAAAAGATTGCTGAAATCAAATTATTCACCTTCTTGGATTCCTTGGAAAATCTCTTTCTTGTACCTATTGCAGAAGAAACACCACCAACTGTCAATGTTGACCCCCAAACAGAAAGTCCATACCATCAAGGGCACCCCCTAGAGTTGAGAGATGTTGGGAATCTCACTGATCCCTACACTAGAGAGAGCCTAAAAGACAAGAATGTCTTGTGTACTTGGGGGATAATCGTATATTTGAGGCCCTTGTTTGAAGCAATTGTTGTAGTTGAAGTGAGATCTGCAACAATAACTCTGCGGATTGCGAGCAGTTCGCAGAAGGATCCAATGGGCACTCGTAAAGGTTAATTGCGTTCGGCTAAAAGACGTTAAAGACAACGCTTGTTGGGAGGCAACCCAATGTTTTTTTAATTATGTTATTTTAATTTCTGTCTTTAGTTTATTTTATTTTGCCTTAAATGCCTCACGGTCTTGGGTTCTTGTTTTGTGTTGTTGGATGACAGTGGATCAAAGCTAAAACCGAGGAAAAGGAGCAAAAACGCTGAAAAAGTGGAAAGATCGTCGTGCAAGGGCGCTAAAATCAGAACCGTGGCGCGGAACCTGCAGAGCCACCATACTAGCAGCGGCCGCGCCGAATCTCAGCCGCGCGCGAACTTCAGAGGACCATATTAGTGCAAATTCGAATTCTTCCTCCTAGACCTCCGTTATGACCGCTGTGTTGTGTCAGTAAGTTGTCACTAATTTTTTTTTGAGTCTTGCACACATTGTGGACAATGTGTGATTTAAGTTTGGGGGATGTTTTATTGTTTTTGAGTCTTGTTGAATTGGTTTGTGTATTTTTGAGTCATAATTTTTTTTAAGATCATGCATGCTGTAGTTACTTGAATTGCCTAGTGAAGTAAGGTTGAATAATGTAATGGAATTAGAAGCAACCATCTAAACACTTAGGTTAGATATGCCAAAAACTCATGAAATCTGTCCATTGGGAGTATCTTGCTTGATTTGTGCATTATTAAAAGATTAAAACCTATGTGTTATGATTGCTTGCTATTTGAGGCGAAATAGTTAGGATATGCATGTTAGGGAGATGACTCAGGCATTTCTTTGTTAGCCAATTCTTACCACTCCTTTTTATCCTCGCTTTAAAAATATCCCTAGTCACTCTATTGAGCCTAAAAACATGAAACTTTTTCTTTGACACCATATATTCCTACAATTGTGCCATAAGTAAAAATGTGAAATAGTTGGAATAAATTGTGTTAAAAAAGAGACAAAAAGAGTGAATAAGTTTGATGCACCCCAATGAAAAAGTAATAAGAAAGAGGCAAAAGCCTAAGTTTGGGGGTGCTTGTTATTATAATACACTTCACTCTCCCAAAACAAAAGAGGGGAAAGATAGAATTGAAGTGAAGGAAAGAATCAAAAGAAAAGGGAAAAATTGAAAAGATAAAGAGCTTATGGTACACAAAAATGAGCCTAAATGCCTATTTTTACCTACCCGTGCCTAAGCCTACATTACAACCCTTAAAAGTCTTGAAGATCTCTTAGATGCATAGCCATGATTAGTGGAGAATAACAAGTAAACATGCGTTAGGAATTTTGAAATTAACATGCATGATTCAGTATTTGACTTCCATTAAGCATGATAAAAATGAGTTTGCGAAATATCTAGCTTAATGTGTTTAGAATGCTGAAATTTCATGCTATATGTTCCTGCATATTATTCTACTAATCTTCATGTTTTTCCAAGTAGCACCAATGCAGCAAAGTGATCAATGTCATTGAGTCTTTTATTTTTCGTTTTCCTTGAGTCTGTATTTCTTTCTTTTGATCTTTGCTCGAGGGCGAGCAAAGGTTAAGTTTGGGGGTATTTGATCGGTGTATTTTATATACACTTTTTGAGTCATTTTTAATTAGTATTTTACTCATTTTATTTATGTTTAGTATAGTATTATGGTCGTTTTCCTTGCTTTTGTGTCACAGCGGTCATAAATGGAGAAATTGCGAAAAGAAGATGAAATGAGCATAAATGAGATGAAATTGCACACAAAAAGGGCCAAGAAATAAAGTCTAAGAAGTTCCGGGAATTATAGAGGAGTTCAGACAAAGTCCGGACGAAAAAAGGGCAACGAGACGAAATCGCAGAAAATGTCACGGAGCCGCTGGCAGCAAAGGCATGGCGCCAATGTCTTGGAAGCTCAGAAGTTGCGAGTTTTTCAGCCGCGCTGATCCGCAGGCACATGGCGACGCGAGATTTATGAAGTCTGGGCCGAATTTGGCATGTTTTCAGAATCCTAAAGGGATAACTTTTCCTACCTAAAGGGATAACTTTCCTACCTTAAAACCCTTACCAAAAAGGATTCTAATAACTTTTCCTACCTACAAAATCCCTAACCCTTCACCAAAAGGATTCTTTGGATATAAATACTCTACATCATTAGAAGAATAAACCATTCTCCATTCCACCATTCACCATTCTACATCCATCCATCCACCACTCCATCTTGTAAATATTCCACAACACAACCCTTGGATGCTAGAAGGCTTGGAGTCTCGTTCTTGAGTATTTTTCTTTTCTTTCTTTTTGCTTTATTTATTTCAGTTCATGTATGGAGTTTGTATTAGTTCTTAGCGTGACAATGGCTAGGAGCTAATTACTTTATTAGGGATTTCCTTGTGATTCACTTGAAACTCTATTCATGAATTAATATAGTAGTTGATTTCTTCTTCACTTAGTTAAGATCTATCCAATAATTGTTTTGCATGCTTGGTAATTAATTGATCACTAATTATCATTACTTATATGATTTCTAATCAAGCTTCGAAAGGAGGAGGTTGTGAATATGCTGTAAGTTGGGTAGACATATTTTGGATTGGGGATGAAAATACCTCAATTATTTATGTAGCGTTAATGAGAGGCTTAACAACCATAATTTTACGCATGGCGCGTGACGGTTAACTAGGTTTTTGGTCTTAATCCTCCTATAGAGTCATCCTTATCACCGAAAGATAGAAAGGAGCAATACTGGGGTTGAGTGTTTATATAGCCTTAACGGGAGTATAAAACGAATTAGTAAACCTGCTAGCTTAACGTAGAAGAAGTCAGTCTAATTATATTAAGGATTGAATAGAGTGGATAGTTGATGATCTTGGAAGCCCTAATCCCTCATCATAACTGATTTAAATCAAAGTATATTTATAATTAGTTTATTTCCTGCATTATTAGTCTAAAATCCCAATCAATTACGTTAACCAAATAGATACCATAGGATAGATAACCGGTACTTGAAAACCAATCCTTGAGGACGATATTCGGTCTTACCTAGACTATATTACTTGAGTCGACAACGTGCACTTGCGTTAAAGTGTGTGCATCTTTTCGCGCATCAAGTTTTTGGCGCCGTTGCCGGGGATTGGCTTACTTTCAATATCGATTTATCTATTCTTATTTCTAATTTGGTTGCTCCAAGAACAAGTTTCTAACTTGTTATGCTAGCATTTTTTTATCATTTTTTTTTGTTTTTCTTATTTTGCAGGTTAAATTCGAATAAAAATAAAAATAAAATAAAATAAAATAAATCAGGACACATGGACTACTACTATCAGAGACAGTGGAGTCATCAACCAGCTTAACCCACATTATTCAGAGGAAGATCTAGATGAGTTGCAGGAAGGCATACTTATGTTCACCAAGTGTCAGGCTCAGTTTATGGCTGAGACAAGAGAGTCCTCGTAAAATTGGAGACACAAATAGGGCAATTGATGGATGAGATGAACAATACAACTCAAGCAAATCTGCTCAGCGACATCATTATGGGATGTGGCAATCAAATTGAGGAGCCTGAACCACACCCAGCTATTGAGGAATCCGGCGAGATAGTTGGTGCAGAAAAGGAAAAGATTCTCAAATCCAATTATTCACCTTCGGATTCCTTGGAAAATCTTTTTCTTGTACCTATTGCAGAAGAAACACCACCAGCTGTCAATGTTGATCCCAAACAGAAAGTCCATACCATCAAGGGCACCCCCTAGAGTTGAGAGATGTTGGGAATCTCACTGATCCATACACTAGAGAGAGCCTAAAAGACAAGCATGTCTTGTGTACTTGGGGGATAATCGTATATTTGAGGCCATTGTTTGAAGCAATTGTTGTAGTTGAAGTGAGATCTGCACAATAACTCGCTGGATTGTGGCAGTTCGCAGAAGGATCCATTGGGCACTCGTAATGGTTAATTGCGTGCGGCTAAAGGACGTTAAAGACAGGGCTTGTTGGGCGGCAACCCCATGTTTTTAGGTATGTGATTTTAATTTCATCTTTAGTTTATTTTATTTTGCCTTAAATTCTCACGGTCTTGGGTTCTTGTTTTGTGTTGTTGGATGACAGTGGGGAAAAGCTAAAACCGAGGAAAAAGGAGCAAAAATCTTTGAAAAAGGAAAGCGATCGTCGCGCGCGCTGAGACCGGCCGCGCGGAACTCAGAGCCACCATACAGCAGCGCATGCGCCGATCTCGGGGCATACGAACCTCAGAGGACCATATTCCGTGCAAATTCCAGAATTCTTCCTCCTAGACCTCCGTTATGACCGCTGTGTTGTGTCAGTAAGTTGTCACTAATTTTTTTTTGAGTCTTGCACACATTGGGGACAATGTGTGATTTAAGTTTGGGAGGATGTTTTATTGTTTTTGAGTCTTGTTGAATTGGTTTGTGTATTTTTGAGTCATAATTTTTTTTAAGATCATGCATGCTGTAGTTACTTGAATTGCCTAGTGAAGTAAGGTTGAATAATGTAATGGAATTAGAAGCAACCATCTAAACACTTAGGTTAGATATGCCAAAAACTCATGAAACTGCCTATCGGGGAGTATCTTGCTTGATTTGTGCATTGTTAAAAGATTAAAACCTATGTGTTATGATTGCTTGCTATTTGAGGCGAAATAGTTAGGATATGCATGTTAGGGAGATGACTCAGACATTTCTTTGTTAGTCAATTCTTACCACTCTTTTCTATCCCTGCCTTTAAAAATATCCCTAGTCAGCCCCATTGAGCCTAAAAACATGAAACTTTTTCTTTGACACCATATATTCCTACAATTGTGCCATAAGTAAAAATGTGAAATAGTTGGAATAAATTGTGTTAAAAAAGAGACAAAAAGAGTGAATAAGTTTGATGCACCCCAATGAAAAAGTAATAAGAAAGAGGCAAAAGCCTAAGTTTGGGGGTGCTTGTTATTATAATACACTTCACTCTCCCAAAACAAAAGAGGGGAAAGATAGAATTGAAGTGAAGGAAAGAATCAAAAGAAAAGGGAAAAATTGAAAAGCTAAAGAGCTTATGGTACACAAAAATGAGCCTAAATGCCTATTTTTACCTACCCGTGCCTAAGCCTACATTACAACCCTTAAAAGTCCTGAAGATCTCTTAGATGCATAGCCATGATTAGTGGAGAATAACAAGTAAACATGCGATAGGAATTTTGAAATTAACATGCATGATTCAGTATTTGACTTCCATTAAGCATGATAAAAATGAGTTTGCGAAATATCTAGCTTAATGTGTTTAGAATGCTGAAATTTCATGCTATATGTTCCTGCATATTATTCTACTAATCTTCATGTTTTTCCAAGTAGCACCAATGCAGCAAAGTGATCAATGTCATTGAGTCTTTTATTTTTCGTTTTCCTTGAGTCTGTATTTCTTTCTTTGGATCTTTGCTCGAGGGCGAGAAAATGTTAAGTTTGGGGGTATTTGATCGGTGTATTTTATATACACTTTTTGAGTCATTTTTAATTAGTATTTTACTCATTTTATTTATGTTTAGTATAGTATTAGGGTCGTTTTCCTTTCTTTTGTGTCACAGCGGTCATAAATGGTGAAATGACAAAAAGAAGATGAAATGATCATAAATGAGATGGAATTGCACACAAAAAGGGCCAAGAAATAAAGTCTAAGAAGTTCCGGGAATTATAGAGGAGTTCAGACGAAGTACGGACGAAAAAAGGGCAACGAGGCGGACCGCTAAAAACGAAAAAGCCGCGTCGGCAGCGGCGCGGGCGGCGCCAACGTGGCCGAAGCTCGAAAGTTGCGGTTTTCAGCCGCGCCATCACAGGCCGCGTGGCACCGACGCGGATTTATGAAGTCCGGGCGAATTTGGCATGTTTTGAATCCTAAAGGGATAACTTTTCCTACCTAAAGGGATAACTTTTCCTACCTTAAAACCCTTACCAAAAAGGATTCTAATAACTTTTCCTACCTACAAAATCCCTAACCCTTCACCAAAAGGATTCTTTGGCTATAAATACTCTACATCATTAGAAGAATAAACCATTCTCCATTCCACCATTCACCATTCTACATCCATCCATCCACCACTCCATCTTGTAAATATTCCACAACACAACCCTTGGATGCTAGAAGGCTTGGAGTCTCGTTCTTGAGTATTTTTCTTTTCTTTCTTTTTGCTTTATTTATTTCAGTTCATGTATGAAGTTTGTATTAGTTCTTAGCGTGACAATGGCTAGGAGCTAATTACTTTATTATGGATTTCCTTGTGATTCACTTGAAACTCTATTCATGAATTAATATAGTAGTTGATTTCTTCTTCACTTAGTTAAGATCTATCCAATAATTGTTTTGCATGCTTGGTAATTAATTGATCACTAATTATCATTACTTATATGATTTCTAATCAAACTTCGAAAGGAGGAGGTTGTGAATATGCTGTAAGTTGGGTAGACATATTTTGGATTGGGGATGAAAATACCTCAATTATTTATGTAAGCGTTAATGAGAGGCTTAACAACCCTAATTTTACGCACGGGCGTGACGGTTAACTATGTTTTTGGTCTTAATCCTCCTATAGAGTCATCCTTATCATCGAAAGATAGAAATGAGCAATCTGGGTTGAGTGTTTATATAGCCTTAACGGGAGTATAAAACGAATTAGTAAACCTGGTAGCTTAACGTAGAAGAAGAAGTCAGTCTAATTATATTAAAGATTGAATAGAGTGGATAGTTGATGATCTTGGAAGCCCTAATCCCCCATCATAACTGATTTAAATCAAAGTATATTTATAATTAGTTTATTTCCTGCATTATTAGTCTAAAATCCTAATCAATTACGTTAACCAAATAGATACCATAGGATAGATAACCGGTACTTGAAAACCAATTCTTGAGGACGATATTCGGTCTTACCTAGACTATATTACTTGAGTCGACAACGTGCACTTGCGTTAAAGTGTGTGAATCTTTTCGCGCATCAAGTTTTTGGCGCCGTTGCCGGGGATTGGCTTACTTTCAATATCGATTTATCTATTCTTATTTCTAATTTGGTTGCTCCAATGCGAGCATTTTTTTTATCATTTTTTCTTCTTCTTATTTTGCAGGTTAAATTCGGAAAAAAATAAAAATAAAATAAAATAAAATAAATCATGACACATGGACTACTACTATCAGAGACAGTGGAGTCATCAACATCAGCTTAACCCACATTATTCAGAGGAAGATCTAGATGAGTTGCAGGAAGGCATACTTATGTTCACCAAGTGTCAGGCTCAGTTTATGGCTGAGACAAGAGAGTCCCTCAGAAAATTGGAGACACAAATAGGGCAATTGATGGATGAGATGAGCAATACAACTCAAGCAAATCTGCCTAGCGACATCATTATGGGATGTGGCAATAAAATTGAGGAGCCTGAACCACACCACTATTGAGGAATCCGTGAGATAGTTGGTGCAGAGAAGGAAAAGATTGCTGAAATCAAATTATTCACCTTCTTGGATTCCTTGGAAAATCTCTTTCTTGTACCTATTGCAGAAGAAACACCACCAACTGTCAATGTTGACCCCCAAACAGAAAGTCCATACCATCAAGGGCACCCCCTAGAGTTGAGAGATGTTGGGAATCTCACTGATCCCTACACTGTAGAGCCTAAAAGACAAGAATGTCTTGTGTACTTGGGGGATAATCGTATATTTGAGGCCCTTGTTTGAAGCAATTGTTGTAGTTGAAGTGAGATCTGCAACAATAACTCTGCGGATTGCGAGCAGTTCGCAGAAGGATCCAATGGGCACTCGTAAAGGTTAATTGCGTTCGGCTAAAAGACGTTAAAGACAACGCTTGTTGGGAGGCAACCCAATGTTTTTTTAATTATGTTATTTTAATTTCTGTCTTTAGTTTATTTTATTTTGCCTTAAACAGTCTCACGGTCTTGGGTTCTTGTTTTGTGTTGTTGGATGACAGGTGGACTGAAAGCTAAAACCGAGGAAAAAGGAGCAAAAAACGCTGAAAAAAGGGAAGCGATGCACAAGGCGCTAAAATCGAACCGTGGCGCGAACTCTGAGAGCCACCATACTAGCAGTGGCGCTGAATCTCGTGCCGGCGCGAACTTCAGAGGACCATATTCCGTGCAAATTCCAGAATTCTTCCTCCTAGACCTCCGTTATGACCGCTGTGTTGTGTCAGTAAGTTGTCACTAATTTTTTTTTGAGTCTTGCACACATTGTGGACAATGTGTGATTTAAGTTTGGGGGATGTTTTATTGTTTTTGAGTCTTGTTGAATTGGTTTGTGTATTTTTGAGTCATAATTTTTTTTAAGATCATGCATGCTGTAGTTACTTGAATTGCCTAGTGAAGTAAGGTTGAATAATGTAATGGAATTAGAAGCAACCATCTAAACACTTAGGTTAGATATGCCAAAAACTCATGAAATCTGTCCATTGGGAGTATCTTGCTTGATTTGTGCATTATTAAAAGATTAAAACCTATGTGTTATGATTGCTTGCTATTTGAGGCGAAATAGTTAGGATATGCATGTTAGGGAGATGACTCAGGCATTTCTTTGTTAGCCAATTCTTACCACTCCTTTTTATCCCTGCCTTTAAAAATATCCCTAGTCAGCCCCATTGAGCCTAAAAACATGAAACTTTTTCTTTGACACCATATATTCCTACAATTGTGCCATAAGTAAAAATGTGAAATAGTTGGAATAAATTGTGTTAAAAAAGAGACAAAAAGAGTGAATAAGTTTGATGCACCCCAATGAAAAAGTAATAAGAAAGAGGCAAAAGCCTAAGTTTGGGGGTGCTTGTTATTATAATACACTTCACTCTCCCAAAACAAAAGAGGGGAAAGATAGAATTGAAGTGAAGGAAAGAATCAAAAGAAAAGGGAAAAATTGAAAAGATAAAGAGCTTATGGTACACAAAAATGAGCCTAAATGCCTATTTTTACCTACCCGTGCCTAAGCCTACATTACAACCCTTAAAAGTCTTGAAGATCTCTTAGATGCATAGCCATGATTAGTGGAGAATAACAAGTAAACATGCGTTAGGAATTTTGAAATTAACATGCATGATTCAGTATTTGACTTCCATTAAGCATGATAAAAATGAGTTTGCGAAATATCTAGCTTAATGTGTTTAGAATGCTGAAATTTCATGCTATATGTTCCTGCATATTATTCTACTAATCTTCATGTTTTTCCAAGTAGCACCAATGCAGCAAAGTGATCAATGTCATTGAGTCTTTTATTTTTCGTTTTCCTTGAGTCTGTATTTCTTTCTTTGGATCTTTGCTCGAGGGCGAGCAAAGGTTAAGTTGGGGGTATTTGATCTGTATTTTATATACACTTTTGAGTCATTTTTAATTAGTATTTTACTCATTTTATTTATGTTTAGTATAGTATTATGGTCGTTTTCCTTGCTTTTGTGTCACAGCGGTCATAAATGGAGAAATTGCGAAAAGAAGATGAAATGAGCATAAATGAGATGAAATTGCACACAAAAAGGGCCAAGAAATAAAGTCTAAGAAGTTCCGGGAATTATAGAGGAGTTCAGACAAAGTCCGGACGAAAAAAGGGCAACGAGACGAAATCTGCCAGAAAAATGTCACCGGAGCCGCGGCGCCTGGCAGCATGGGCGCCCAATGTCCGGAAGCTCGTAAAGTTGCAGTTTTTCAGCCATGGCCATCACAGGTCATGGCCGACGCGAGATTTATGAAGTCTGGGCCGAATTTGGCATGTTTTCAGAATCCTAAAGGGATAACTTTTCCTACCTAAAGGGATAACTTTCCTACCTTAAAACCCTTACCAAAAAGGATTCTAATAACTTTTCCTACCTACAAAATCCCTAACCCTTCACCAAAAGGATTCTTTGGATATAAATACTCTACATCATTAGAAGAATAAACCATTCTCCATTCCACCATTCACCATTCTACATCCATCCATCCACCACTCCATCTTGTAAATATTCCACAACACAACCCTTGGATGCTAGAAGGCTTGGAGTCTCGTTCTTGAGTATTTTTCTTTTCTTTCTTTTTGCTTTATTTATTTCAGTTCATGTATGGAGTTTGTATTAGTTCTTAGCGTGACAATGGCTAGGAGCTAATTACTTTATTAGGGATTTCCTTGTGATTCACTTGAAACTCTATTCATGAATTAATATAGTAGTTGATTTCTTCTTCACTTAGTTAAGATCTATCCAATAATTGTTTTGCATGCTTGGTAATTAATTGATCACTAATTATCATTACTTATATGATTTCTAATCAAACTTCGAAAGGAGGAGGTTGTGAATATGCTGTAAGTTGGGTAGACATATTTTGGATTGGGGATGAAAATACCTCAATTATTTATGTAGCGTTAATGAGAGGCTTAACAACCATAATTTTACGCATGGCGCGTGACGGTTAACTAGGTTTTTGGTCTTAATCCTCCTATAGAGTCATCCTTATCACCGAAAGATAGAAAAGAGCAATACTGGGGTTGAGTGTTTATATAGCCTTAACGGGAGTATAAAACGAATTAGTAAACCTGCTAGCTTAACGTAGAAGAAGAAGTCAGTCTAATTATATTAAGGATTGAATAGAGTGGATAGTTGATGATCTTGGAAGCCCTAATCCCCCATCATAACTGATTTAAATCAAAGTATATTTATAATTAGTTTATTTCCTGCATTATTAGTCTAAAATCCCTATCAATTACGTTAACCAAATAGATACCATATGATAGATAACCGGTACTTGAAAACCAATCCTTGAGGACGATATTCGGTCTTACCTAGACTATATTACTTGAGTCGACAACGTGCACTTGCGTTAAAGTGTGTGCATCTTTTCACACATCAATAGGAAATGAATCATATTTGAAACTGTTGAAATTCTTGGGTTAGAAGTGGTCATGGAGTCATTAATTTACATTTTTCAGACCGGGTGAAATAGTTTGTTATGCTTGAAAAAATAGGTCTAAAGTAGTTGACTAAGTGTTATGATGAATGTTCTATGAGGGTTGTGTTGGGGGACCGGTAGTAGATGTGTTGAGATATTGTAGAATGAAAACATGGATGAGAATTTCGAGTATTAAGACTTAGAAGTAATTACGCAATGAAAGGTAAATTGAAGGTAAGGTTAATACATTATAAATTGGTAAGGTTGGTAAGTAGAGGGATATGACAGATAGGTTCAACAAGGTGTCCAAAATGTTGGACGATTTAAGAGAAAGTATGAGAATAACTTGATTTGATTAAAGTTCATGTGGTTCTATTAGACTTGCGTATCGGGGAGAAGTTGAGGAACTTGGAGATTGTAATCAAGGGTATAGTTTGTCGGTGCTAATTAATGACTTGGGTAGAATCTAGCTTTTGAAGCTGTGAGTGACGGCACGTGATTGATTGCTCATGAGAAAAGAGAGGGAAGAGGTCATAAAATGATTATCAGAAGCTTACTGGCTGATTTGGAATCAGCTTTGGTGGCTATCCATGATTTAGAAATTGAGCATCTTATTTCGGATCAGATTTGTTCATTTGGGGGTCGGGTGGCTCGTGTTTATATTGTATGGAAGACTTATAGTCTTCTAGTAAACCACCGATAAAGGTTCGATAGATTTTGATTCAGAATAGAGGTATGACAGTGTTACCGACTCTCATTAATATCACAAGTAAGATTGATGACGTTCTTTGGATGAAAACAATTCAGACAGTTCTAATGGGTCGCATAGTTACTTGATATGCATTGAAGAAGTACAATTGGTTATGGAAAGTCTTTTAGATGGATGAATTGTTTTCTACGGATTTGGAATGGTAAAGTAACCAGTAGGTATGTTTATAGTATGGTGGTTTGGAGATTTGAGGAAAATTAGACGTGTGATGTACGTTTATGTGCTATAAGGAAGCTTATTTCAAAGGACAATACTGATAGTTGAGAAGGAAGACTAGTAGTATCAGACTATCTTATCTGTACATGTTGGATTTTGGTTGTGGCTACACTAAAGGATGATGGTGATTATTGTGATAATTGGGGAATCAATCAGGCTTAGATAGAGGTAAGGCTATGATCAAGTTAGGGATTTTGAGTAGAGTCACGTCTTACATTCAAGGATCATGTTACACACCGGAATTTCAGGATATGTTTATAAGAATGTAAGTAAGAATTCAAAATGTTAAGGTTCGAGACGAGTAATTATTTAGCGGAATTTTGGAAATGGTCGGAAAACGAAATATCATGATTTAACGGAGGGCAACACGTGTCACCCCCCCTTAGCTTTGCCTTGGACGAAATGGCATGGCCATTTTGGTCATTTACCTTAAGTCTTGGATGACTAAAGTCTTGCAACTTGTGTAGCATGACATTCTTGACCAAGTCAATTAGTCAATAAGTCTTGACTTACTAAGAGCTTATCCAAGCCTCACATTTGGTGATATCTTGACCATCCTTTACTCTTTATATTACTAGTAGTGCTAGAGAGAGCCAACACTTTAAATTTCACACAAAAATTGGAAGAGCATAGGCTTAGCTCTCGGGTTCACTTAGCATTAGAAGGAGAAATTTTTTTGTTTCTTGTTCATTCCACTCCCCACTTTAAACCAAGGTTCTTAGGTGTAGTGTAAGCATTTCTCAATAGAAAAATCTTGGAAAAGATTGGTTTCTGTTAGTCGCAAATGAAAAACCTAAAGGGTCTTTCTAGGTTTTGCTTGAGTTTTGAAGGATAATTGTTGGTATTGTTCTAAGGGTCTCAACAAGCGGTTTGAAGAGTCTTGGAGGGGCTATAAACTACTAAGGAGCGACTTCGGATTGGAGTTGGATTAAGAATCATTGAGGTATAATCTTGTTCTTTGAAAGTATTACAAGATTATTCATTTTTGTTGTTGTTAGCTTTGTATGTTGCAAGCATGAAATTGTTATATTGAAGTTATAAAGATTATGGATTGATTATAACCTTGGAAATCCGAAATGTAAGGTAATCCATTACTAAGTTGAATTACAATTTAATCGTTGTTAGAACCGTCGCATGTCATTGACTTAAGGATTATGGTTATTATAATCAAATGCGACTTGATATCATGTTATGCTACTAAATTGGATTGAAATGGAAATTGGACAAGAATTGGATTTGTTGAATCAAGGTGGCCGAATTTGGAATGTAGTTTGTGTTGGTTGGTTATTCCATTGTAATGGACTACTTTCTATATAATTGTGAGCCAATTGGGGCTGTTTAGTTTTTATTGGAGTACCTTATAGAAATTGTGAGCCAATTGGGGCTGTTTGGTTATTGTATTCGGCCTTGAAAAAGGTGGCAAAGTAAGTAAACACAAAGGAAGTGCTGTCCGATTTTCCGTAGAATTTAGTGACGTAGCACTTAGAATACTCTACGTGTGAAGTAAGAAGGTTAATGGACGTATTGTAACCATTATATGTTGAAGTACTAAGTATAGCGTATCCTACTTGGAGAGTGGAATAGCTATCAAGGTTGAGGTACTTTGGAGCATTTTGCTACTTGTCGACAATCGTCGCGAGGTATGTGAACCTCTTCCTTCCTTTGGCATGATTCTATGTATGGAATATACTTGTGGTATCATTTCATGTTTCCTTCTACTCTTAGAAGTTAAGAGGTAGTTATGTGATTTACTCTATGTAGAACTTTTCCTATCTTTTGAGCATGACTAGTTGTACGTATGTAGTACGGTAGACGTACAAGACTATGATATTCTTTACTTGTTTTATGTAATGCCAAGTCGTGGGTTAGGAGATCAACTCACTTCTTTGAAAATAGTAAGGATGTCTTAAGTTTTATTAAGGTTAAGGGACTTGAAGAGTTTCCAAGTATGTGATACTTGTTCCGTTTTAAACGTATAAGTCCCTTGGATAGGAAATTGTTTTTGGCTAAGGTATAAAGTGAATATAACGGCTTTATGGGGAGTTAGTTATATTTGACTTATGGAAAGATAAGTGATTTGATTTTAGTGAAAAGGCCACTTATTTTTAAGGCATTAATTGCCTAAGGTTTTATAATAAAAGGAGTCACTTGTTTTCTAAAGGTTAAGAGACTATTTGTATTTTTGAAAGTTATGAGAATTTATTTGAAAGTATTTAATACTTGGTTTCAAAAAGTAGAAGTCTCTTGGTTATAAAAGGAACGTGTTGGTCTAAACCATAAAGGGTTATAACGGCTTTATGGGAAGTTGGTTATAACGGCTTTATGGAAGGTTAAGAGAATGATTTTCTCTAATAAAGTAATCAAAGAAATAACTTGTGTTAAGGAAGGGCAAATTGTTTTAAAGGTACCAATTGCTTAAGGTTTTAAATAAGGAAGTCACTTGATTTAGAAGCCGGTAATTGTATTTCTAAAAAGGTATTGTGACTTGTCTTGAAAGGTGAATAGGACTTGATACTACGGTTGTTAGTATCGGGGAAGTGTTATTTGGAAAGGAGTCTTTTGAAAAGAATGTACGTACGTAGTACTTTGGCTTGTTAAATGAGAATAATTCTATTTGTGCCCGGATAAGTACTTAGGCTTGTAAAATGAGAATTATTCTATTTGTGCCCGGATAAGTACTTAGGCTTGTAAAATGAGAATTATTCTATTTGTGCCCGGATAAGTACTTAGGCTCGTAAAATGAGAATTATTCTATTTGTGTCCGGATAAGTACTTAGGCTTGTAAAATGAGAATAATTCTATTTGTGCCCGGATAAGTACTTAGGCTTGTAAAATGAGAATTATTCTATTTGTGCCCGGATAAGTACTTAGGCTTGTAAAATGAGAATTATTCTATTTGTGCCCGGATAAGTACTTAGGCTTGTAAAATGAGAATTATTCTATTTGTGCCCGGATAAGTACTTAGGCTTGTAAAATGAGAATTATTCTATTTGTGCCCGGATAAGTACTTAGGCTTGTAAAATGAGAATTATTCTATTTGTGCCTTGATAAGTACTTTGGCTTGGTTAATTGAGAATTAGCCTATGTGTGCTGGTGATAGCCTTTGAGTGCAAGTATTATGTTTTATTACGTTGCCGCGACTCTCAGTTGGAGGGCCGGCTGTCTTGTGGTAAGCTACTTGACGCGTCTGACGGTGATGTGGGATTCCACGTATGCTTCCGTTATTTGTAGTACTGGGTTAAATTCCTGATTTTTATAAAAGACAAGGTAGTGCTTATGTCCTGTTTGATGGCCGGTTGAGATAGGGTAAGAGTATAAATGAGGGGCAAGTCCCAAGACGTTATACCACCTTCTCCAGGGTAAGAGTATAAGTGAGGGGTAAACCCCCAAGACTTGTTTGACGGCCGGTTGAGATAGGGTAAGAGTATAAATGAGGGGCAAGCCCCAAGACGTTATACCACCTTCTCCAGGGTAAGAGTATAAGTGAGGGGTAAACCCCCAAGATGCTATACCACCTGCTTTACCACCTTCTCCAGGGTAAGAGTATAAGTGAGGGGTAAACCCCCAAGACGCTATACCACCGGTGGGACTTGGTGCTCATGTATGCCTATTGGTGTTATATTATATCATGGACTGCCGGCAGTGAGGAAGGATTCCACGGGCAGGATTGATATTATGGGCGTGAGACCCATGGTTATATTTGACACTTATAGTCGCTTCGGCGTGATGGGGATTCCACGCCACCCTTTGCTATTTTGTGACTTGATCGCGTCTGAATCGGGCGGGTAGTATATCGCCCTCCACATAAGGGGCGGATTGTGTTATGAAAGTTAAGTAAGTTATATGGTAATGAACTTAATGATTTTCCTAAATCATGTACATAAGAGTGTGACTATAGCTTTTATTGAAAATGGGAAATGATGATAAGCTACGATTAAGTTCATAAGTGGTAATGACACGCAGGATCCGTATGTACTTTTATACTTGCCTCGCTGCTCTTTTGTACGATTATGATCGCCATTTCAGACGTTATTTCGCTCCATATTCGGTACTGTTATCATTTCTGGGCCGAGTGCGTCATGCTCGCAGTTTTATGTACTGTGTGGTGATCCTTGCTCTTAGGATCTCGGTCGCTGAGAGAAAGCTCTATTTGCTCGGAGGCTTAGCTCTTGTACGGTTTTCCCGAGGTAGTAGATTCATGTATATTCGTGGGTATATGGCGGCCCCGTCCCGCCATGGTTATGTTAAAACTCTTAGAGGTCTGTAGTCACATATGTGGGTCGCTTTGTAAAAGAAATGAGGCAACCGCTTGGTTGTATTTATATATGTTCGTGAAGGTAGCCTATCGGCTAACTTGTTGCTTTTACTCCGATGTTTTATTTATAAGTTTTATGTATGTTCCGCTGATTTTCTCTCGATGTTTACGGTAGCGGTGCCTGTGTAGGGCACGATCCGCGTCCCGGGTCGTCGTGACAAAAGTGGTATCAGAGCAGTTAGTCCTCGGAAAGTGTCTACAGACCGTGTCTAGTAGAGTCTTGATTATCGGTGTGTTGTGCACCACATCTATAATCAGGAGGCTGCAGGACATTTAGGATTGGTTTCCATTCTTCTCACTCTGAGATCGTGCGATAGAGCTGTGTTGTTAGGGTCGTCCCTCCCTAACAGGTTATGTTGTTTGCAGCTACGAGAAAGGCAGCAGTGACCCAGGAAAGATGTGGTGGATTGCGTATCCAGGTTGGTAATGATTATAGTATAGTCGGTATTGTGACATACATCTCTACGGAGTTATGTATGAGGGTCAGACGCGTGTTGCCTAGAATGATTTTAGATTACCAGGAATCGGTAAAGACTAACTAGATACCGGGAAGGTATGGAATAGTTAATGAATTTTCGCCAAGGTTTTGTGTTTTATTTCGAGATAATTGGGAAAGGATGAGCTGTCTGATAGGGTAGTGAACCCTTAAGAAGCCATATTAAGGAACCTAACGGAAATGTCATGTTAATAGATTAAGCTGTGTAGTAAGCTTAAGAGGATTATACGGATGAGGCTTGTATAGAGTAAATAATGGTTGTTGTGATCGAGACAACATGGTTATGGTTTTGTGAGAAGTTTTTGTACCCGTTTACTGGGGGGGATGATAAGATAGGCTGGGAGCATGGAAATTGCGAGCCTAAGAATATTGATAACTGCCGAGACCTTAGATGTATAAGGTTTTCTCTGGCAATAAGATTTTAAGTCAGACCAAGGATAAGAGTTAAGCGACGCCGAGTGGTTGAGGACTGTTACGGGTCTCCCATGGCCCGGAATGGAGTGGGATCGGTTGGTAGTAGTTCCGCCACGCGACGTGGTCACGCAGGCGCCCAAGTTTAGTTAATTGTTTTACGGGTTCGTGGACGTTCCACCGAACCAGTCATGGCGGAAATGGCCTTATATTGTTTTATAGAGTTACTCCAAAGATTTGAGGCGAATCGGTATGGAAGTTATGTATGTATGCTAGTATGAGTTGGAAGTACGAAAAGATAATCTCTTTTGGGCTTAAGAGGGACGAGTATGCGTGTACAAGGTATTAGGGCCATGTGTGGCATTGTTGGTACGACGGGGTTGTGAAAGGAAACTATGTCGCAAATTATAAAGATTGACTCAGAAAGAACATTCGGGACGAATGTTTCTAAGGGGAAGAATGTTACACCCTAATTTCGTGATATGTTTATAAGAATGTAAGTAAGAATTCAAAATGTTAAGGTTCGAGACGAGTAATTATTTAGCGGAATTTTGGAAATGATCGAAACGAAATATCATGATTTAACGGAGGGCAACACGTGTCACCCCCTTAGCTTTGCTCGACGAAATGGCATGGCCATTTTGGTCATTTACCTTAAGTCTTGGATGACTAAAGTCTTGCAACTTGTGTAGCATGACATTCTTGACCAAGTCAATTAGTCAATAAGTCTTGACTTACTAAGAGCTTATCCAAGCCTCACATTTGGTGATATCTTGACCATCCTTTACTCTTTATATTACTAGTAGTGCTAGAGAGAGAGCCAACACTTGAAATTTCACACAAAAATTGGAAGAGCATAGGCTTAGCTCTCGGGTTCACTTAGCATTAGAAGGAGAAATTTTTTTTGTTTCTTGTTCATTCCACTCCCCACTTTAAACCAAGGTTCTTAGGTGTAGTGTAAGCATTTCTCAATAGAAAAATCTTGGAAAAAGATTGGTTTCGGGTTAGTCGAAAATGAAAAACATAAAGGGTCTTTCTAGGTTTTGCTTGGAGTTTTGAAGGATAATTGTTGGTATTGTTCTAAGGGTCTCAAAAGCGGTTTGAAGAGTCTTGGAGGGCTATAAACTACTAAGGAGCGACTTGATTGAGTTGGATTAAGAATCATTGAGGTATAATCTTGTTCTTTGAAAGTATTACAAGATTATTCATTTTTGTTGTTGTTAGCTTTGTATGTTGCAAGCATGAAATTGTTATATTGAAGTTATAAAGATTATGGATTGATTATAACCTTGAAATCCGAAATGTAAGGTAATCCATTACTAAGTTGAATTACAATTTAATCGTTGTTAGAACCGTCGCATGTCATTGACTTAAGGATTATGGTTATTATAATCAAATGCGACTTGATATCATGTTATGCTACTAAATTGGATTGAAATGGAAATTGACAAGAATTGGATTTGTTGAATCAAGGTGGCGAATTTGGAATGTAGTTTGTGTTGTTGGTTATTCCATTGTAATGGACTACTTTCTATATAATTGTGAGCCAATTGGGGCTGTTTAGTTTTTATCGAGTACCTTATAGAAATTGTGAGCCAATTGGGGCTGTTTGGTTATTGTATTCGCCTTGAAAAAGGTGGCAAAGTAAGTAAACACAAAGGAAGTCTTTGTCCGATTTTCCGTAGAATTTAGTGACGTAGCACTTAGAATACTCTACGTGTGAAGTAAGAAGGTTAATGGACGTATTGTAACCATTATAGGTTGAAGTACTAAGTATAGCGTATCCTACTTGAGAGTGGAATAGCTATCAAGGTTGAGGTACTTTGGAGCATTTTGCAACTTGTCGACAATCGTCGCGAGGTATGTGAACCTCTTCCTTCCTTTGGCATGATTCTATGTATGGAATATACTTGTGGTATCATTTCATGTTTCCTTCTACTCTTAGAAGTTAAGAGGTAATTATGTGATTTACTCTATGTAGAAATTTTCCTATTTTTGAGCATGACTAGTCAGACGTGTAGTACGGTAGACGACAAGACTATGATATTCTTTACTTGTTTTATGTAATGCCAAGTCGGGTGGGTTAGGAGATCAACTCACTTCTTTGAAAATAGTAAGGATGTCTTAAGTTTTATTAAGGTTAAGGGACTTGAAGAGTTTCCAAGTATGTGATACTTGTTCCGTTTTAAACGTATAAGTCCCTTGGATAGGAAATTGTTTTTGGCTAAGGTATAAAGTGAATATAACGGCTTTATGGGGAGTTAGTTATATTTGACTTATGGAAAGATAAGTGATTTGATTTTACTGAAAAGGCCACTTATTTTAAGGCATTAATTGCCTAAGGTTTTATAATAAAAGGAGTCACTTGTTTTCTAAAGGTTAAGAGACTATTTGTATTTTTGAAAGTTATGAGAATTTATTTGAAAGTATTTAATACTTGGTTTCAAAAAGTAGAAGTCTCTTGGTTATAAAAGGAACGTGTTGGTCTAAACCATAAAGGGTTATAACGGCTTTATGGGAAGTTGGTTATAACGGCTTTATGGAAGGTTAAGAGAATGATTTTCTCTAATAAAGTAATCAAAGAAATAACTTGTGTTAAGGAAGGGCAAATTGTTTTAAAGGTACCAATTGCTTAAGGTTTTAAATAAGGAAGTCACTTGATTTGAAGTTCAGAATTGTATTTCTAAAAAGGTATTGTGACTTGTCTTGAAAGGTGAATAGGACTTGATACTACTACGGTTGTTAGTATCGGGGAAGTGTTATTTGGAAAGGAGTCTTTTGAAAAGAATGTACGTACGTAGTACTTTGGCTTGTTAAATGAGAATAATTCTATTTGTGCCCGGATAAGTACTTAGGCTTGTAAAATGAGAATTATTCTATTTGTGCCCGGATAAGTACTTAGGCTTGTAAAATGAGAATTATTCTATTTGTGCCCGGATAAGTACTTAGGCTGTAAAAATGAGAATTAGTCTATTTGTGTCCGGATAAGTACTTAGGCTTGTAAAATGAGAATAATTCTATTTGTGCCCGGATAAGTACTTAGGCTTGTAAAATGAGAATTATTCTATTTGTGCCCGGATAAGTACTTAGGCTTGTAAACTGAGAATTATTCTATTTGTGCCCGGATAAGTACTTAGGCTTGTAAAATGAGAATTATTCTATTTGTGCCCGGATAAGTACTTAGGCTTGTAAAATGAGAATTATTCTATTTTGTGCTGGTTAAATAACTTGGGCTTGTAAAATGAGAATTATGCTATTTGTGCCTTGATAAGTACTTTGGCTTGTTAATTGAGAATTAGCCTATGTGTGCTGGTGATAGCCTTTGAGTGCAAGTATTATGTTTTATTACGTTGTCGCGACTCTCTGGAGGTCTACTGTCTTGGTAAGCTACTCGACGCATCGGTGATGTGGGATTCCACGGGTATGCTTCGTTATTTGTAGTACTGGGTTAAATTCCTGATTTTTATAAAAGACAGGTAGTGCTTATGTCCCGCTTTGATGGCCGGTTGAGATAGGGTAAGAGTATAAATGAGGGGCAAGTCCCAAGACGTTATACCACCTTCTCCAGGGTAAGAGTATAAGTGAGGGGTAAACCCCCAAGATGCTGTACCACCTGCTTTATATGTTGTTTGTACGGCCGTTGAGATAGGGTAAGAGTATAAATGGCGGCAAGCCCCAAGACGTTATACCACCTTCTCCGGTAAGAGTATAAGTGAGGGTAAACCCCAAGATGCTATACCACCGCTTTACCACCTTCTCCGTGGTAAGAGTATAAGTGAGGGTAAACCCCAAGACGCTATACCACCTGGGTAGGACTTGTGCTCATGTATGCCTATTGGTGTTATATTATATCATGGATCACGGTGGCGAAGGATTCCACGCAGGATTGATATTATGGACGTGAGACCCATGGTTATATTTGACACTTATAGTCGCCGGCGGTGATTGGGGATTCCACGCCACCCTTTGCTATTTTGTGTGACTTGATCGCGTCTGACCGGGTAGTATATGCGCCCTCCACATAAGGGGCGGATTGTGTTATGAAAGTTAAGTAAGTTATATGGTAATGAACTTAATGATTTTCCTAAATCATGTACATAAGAGTGTGACTATAGCTTTTATTGAAAATGGGAAATGATGATAAGCTACGATTAAGTTCATAAGTTGGTAATGACACGCAGATCTCGTATGTACTTTTATACTTGCTCGCTGCTCTTTTGTACGATTATGATCCGCTTATCAGACGTTATTTGCTCCATATTCGGCACTGTTAGATCGATTCTTCGGGGCCGCTCATGCCCGCAGTTTTATGTACTGTTGGTGATCCTTGCTCTTAGGATCTCGGTTGATTTTGAGAGAAAGCTCTATTTGCTCCGAGGCTTAGCTCTTGGTACGGCTTTTCCCCGAGGTAGTAGATTCATGTATATTCGTGGGTATGGCGGGCCCCGTCCCGCCACAAAGTGGTTATGTTAAAACTCTTAGAGGTGCAGTAGTCACATATTGGGTCGCTTTGTAAAAGAAATGAGGCAACCGCCGGTTGTATTTATATTTGTTCAGGAAGGTAGCCCTATCGGCTAACCTGTTGCTTTACTTCCGATGTTTTATTTATAAGTTTCATGTATGTTCCGCTGATTTTCTCTGATGTTTACGGTGGGTGCCTGTGTAGGGCACCGCCGCGTCCCGGGTCGGTCGTGACAGATCAGTTGTGAAAGAAATTTTGGTTATGAAGAGTTATGAAATTTTGGGGGTTGAGGTAAGTTATAGTAGTTTTTTATTGATTAAGTCAACAGGCTGTGCTATAATTTATTCTTGCCTATTGGGGCTTTCATGAGGTTATTAGGGTTGTTATCGGTCCGGTCCGGGTATCGACATATCGAAATCGGACCGATAAGATTACCGGTCCGGACCGAGACCGAACCGATACGAATTCGGTACTGAAAAGAGATTCGAGACCGGACCGATAACTTATCAGGCTGGTACCCGGTCTGGTCCGATAAGGTTACCAGTCCGGTGTCACGACCCGATCCCGGGACCGCGACTGGTGCCCTACCTGGGCACCCTTACAGGTAAACATCAGAGAAAATCAGCGGAACATACATGAAACTTATAAAATAAAAACAACAGTAATAAAACAACAGGTTAGCCGATAGGGCTACCTTCCTGAACGTACATACATAAACGGCAAGCTTGCCTCCTTTCCTTTACAAATCGACCCACAAATGTGACTACGCACTTAAGAGTGTTAACATAACCATCAGTGGACAAGGCCCCGCTGCACTTCAATATACATAGCCATGACAACTCCGAACATTGGAGCCATCTCAAAATGCCGAACCGATCCTAAGCTCATGGATCCATAATCACAGTACCTAAACTCGCGACATTTAACGCACTTCGGCGGGGTCGATAACAAAAATTTAATATGGAATGTAAATAACGTGATAAGAAATGATCATAATCGCATAAAAGAAAGACAAGGACAAGTATAAAATACATACCAGATCCCGCCGTGTCATTACCACTTATGAACTTAATTTCACATCAATATCTTTTACATTCCGTTAAGAGTTATAGCCATATCTTACGCACTTACTTAGGAGAAGTCATTAAGTTCATCTCTATCTAACTTACTTATCTTTCCTAACATAGTCCGCCCATTACAGAGGACACATATACTACCCTACCAACTGGACGCGATCAAGTCACACAAATAGCAAAGTGTGCCCGTGGAATACCCCATCACCGCCAACACCTATAAGTGTAAAATATAACCACGTGACGCGCCGTGGCATCCCACCTCACCGCCGCATACATACACAATACATACATATATCTCCCGCCTGGAATCCCACATCACCGATACTATAAGTGTAAAACATAACCATGGGTCTCACGCCCATAATACCAATCAAAACAGTGGTATGGCCTGGGCTTGCTCATTTATACTCTTACTCGGAGGAGGTGGTAGCAGGGTATAACGCCTTGGGCTTGCCTCATTTATACTCTTACCCCGGAGAAGGTGGTACAACGTCTGGGCTTGCCTCATTTATACTCTTACCCTATCTCAACCGGCCGACAATCAACACATAAAGCGTGTGGTACAGGCCTGGGGTTTACCCCTCACTTATACTCTTACCCTGGAGAAGGTGGTACAACGTCTTGGGGCTTGCCCCTCATTTATACTCTTACCCTATCTCGACCGACCATCAACAAGACATAAGCACTACCATGTCTTCTATAAAAATCCGAATTTAACCCAAGTACTACAAGTAACTAAGCATACCCGTGGAATCCCACATCACCGCTTCGACGTCCCAAGAACTTACAACAAGACATCCGACCTTCAACCGAGAGTCGCGACAACTTAATAAAACATAATACTTGCACTCAAAGGCTATTACCAAAGACATATAGGCAAGTTCTCAATTAACCAAGCCAAAGTACTTATCAAGGCATACATAGAATAATTCTCTTTTAACAAGTCAAAGTACTTATCAAGGCACACTTAGACAAATTCTCAATTTATCAAGCCAAAGTACTAATCAAGGCACACTTAGGCAAGTTCTCAATTTATCAAGCCAAAGTACTACATACGCATATCTCTTTTATAAAAGACTCCTTTCTATGTAAAGCTCCAAGTTACTAACACCCGTAGTATCAAGTCCTATTCACCTTTCAAGACAAGTCACAATACCTTTTTTAGAAATGCAAATACCGGCTTCTAAATCAAGTGACATTCTTTTATTAAAAACCTTAAGCAATTGGTACCTTTAAACCAATTTGCCGTTCCTTAATACAAGTTATTTCTTTGATTACTTTATTAGAGAAAACTATTCTCTTAACCTTCCATAAAGCCGTTATAACCAACTTCCCATAAAGCCGTTATAACCCTTTATGGTTTAGACCAACACGTTCCTTTTATAACCAAGAGACTTCTACTTTTTGAAACCAAATATTAAATACTTTCAAATCAATTCTCATACCTTTCAAAAATACTACTAGTCTTTTAACCTTTAGAAAACAAGTGACTCATTTTATATAAAACCTTAGGCAATTAATGCCTTAAAAACAAGTTGCCTTTTCACTAAAATCAATTCATTTATCTTTCCATAAAGCAAATATAACTAACTTCCCATAAAGCCGTTATATTCACTTTATATCTTAGCCAAAAACAATTTCCTATCCAAGGGACTTATACGTTTAAAACGGAACAAGTATCACATACTTTAAAACTCTTCAAGTCCCTTAACTTAATAAAACTCAAGACATCCTTTATTCTTTCAAAGAAGTGAGTTAATCCCCTAACTCACCCGACTTGGCTATTCATAAAATTAGTAAAGGATATCTAGGTGTTATACGTCTTCCGTACTACATAATGCAACTAGTCATGCTCAAAGATAGGAAAAGTTCTACATGAGTAGATCACACAACTACCTCTTAACTTCTAAGAGTAAGGAAACATGAAATGATACCACAAGTATATTCCATACATAGAATCATGCCAAAGGAAGGAAGAGGTTCACATACCTCGCGACGATTGTCGACAAGTAGCAAAATGCTCCAAAGTACATCAACCTTGAGCTACTCCATTCTTCAAGTAGGATACGCTATACCTAGTACTTCAACCTATCATGGTCACAATACGTCCATTAACCTCTTACTTCAAACGTAGAATATTCTAAGTGCTAAGTCGCCAAATTCTACGGAAAATCGGACAGCACTTCCTTTATTTTTACTTACTTTGCCACCTTTTTCAAGGTCGAATACAATAACCAAACAGCCCCAATTGGCTCACAATTTAGAAAGTAGTCCAATACAAATGAAAAACAAACTAAAAGTCCAAATTCAGCCACCTTGAGTTCAACCTTACCAATTCTTATCAAATTTCCATTTCAATCCAAATTGGTAGCATAACACGATATCAAGTCGTATTTGATTATAATAACCATAATCTTTAAGTAAGTAACATGCGACGATTTTTAGTAACGACTAAATTGTAATCCAACTTAACATGACTTACATACATTTCGAATTTTCCAAGGCTACAATCAATCCATAATCCTTATAAACTTCAACACATATACTACATACTAGCAACATGTAAAGCTAACAACAAAATAAATAATCTTGTAACACTTTCAAAGAACAAGATTATACCTCGACGATTCTTAATCCAAATTCCAATCCAAAGTCGCTCCTTAGTAGTTTAGAACCTCTCCAAGACACTTCAATCCGCTTGTTGAGACCCTTAGAACAACACCAACAATTATCCTTCAAATCCCCAAACAAAACCTAGAAAGACCATTAGGTTTTCACTTTGCGACTAACCCGAAAACTCTCTTTTTCCGGGATTTTTCTATTGAGATATGCTTACACTACCCTCAAGAACCTTGGTTTAAAGTGGGAATCAAAAGAACAAGGAACAAATTTTTCTTCTTTTCCTTAGTGGAACCCGAGAGCTCCCATGGAGTGGTCTTCAATTTTTGCAATTTTTCTAAGTGTAAAACTCTCCCTCTACTAGTAGTAATATATAAAGCACCTAGGAGGGTTATGATATAAACACATGGATGGCTTAGATGTAGTCTTACATTAAAAATCAAGACTTATCGACCCTTGACTAGTCAACATTCTCATGCTACACACGCTAAAGACTAAGGTCCAATGACCTCTCGCCCTTGCATTTTTCGACCAAGGCATCACATAAGGGGGTGACACGTGTCGCCTCCCATTCGTTACAATAACACAATTTCCGACAATTCCATAATTTCCGATAAATTTTACAAGTCTCAAATCTTAACACTCATGTTCTTACTTACGTTCTACACCATGTCCCGTAAATACGGTGTAACATTCTTCCCCTTAGAAACATTCGCCCTCGAATGTTCTTTCGGAGGCAAGCTTTATAATTAGCGACATAGTTTCCTTTCACAACCCCGCCATACTATTAATGCCACCCATGGCCCGAAGAGCTCGCACACGCCCATCCGTCCATCTTCAGGCCAAAAGAGATTACCTTTTCGCATTTCCAACTCCTTCTAACATACACACATAACTTCCATACCAATTTTTGGCCTCTAATCTTTGGAATCACTCTATAAAACAAAATAAGGCCATTTCCGCCACGACTGGTTCCGGTGGAACATGGCCACGAACCCGTAACACAACTCACGAGACTTGGGCCTTGCGCCATCGTGACCCTGTCACGTAGCGGAACTACTACCAACTGATCCCACTCCATTCCAGGCCATGGGGAGACCCGCAACAGTCCTCAACCGACTCAACGTCCGCACTTAACTCTTATTCTTGGTCTATAATAAATCTTATCCAGAGAAAGCCTTATATACCTAAGGTCTCAAGAATCAATATTCTTAGGCTCGCAATTTCCATGCTCCAAGCCTACCTTATCAATCCCCAAGAACGGGTACAAAAATTCTCATAAAACCATAACCATGTTGTCTCGATCACAACAAATCACTTACTCTATACCTGACCTCATCCGCACAATTCTCTTAAGCCTACTACGCAGCCTTAATCTATTAACATGACATTCCGTTAGGTTCCTTAATATGGCTTCTAAGGGTTCACTACCCTATCGACATCTCATCATTTCCCAATTATCTCGAAATAAAACACAAAACCTCGCGAAAATTCATTTACTATTCCATGCCTTCCCAGATCTAGTTAGTCTTTACCAATTCTGGTAAATCTAAAATTATTCTAGGCAACACGTGTCCGACTTCATACATAACTCCGTATAGATGTATGTCACAATACCAACTATACTATAATCATTACCAACCCGGATACGCAATCCACATAGTCATTCCCGGTCATCACGCCTTTCTCAGAATGCAATCAACATAACTCGTTAGGAGGACGACTTAACAACACAACTCTATCGCACGATCTCAGAGTGAGAAGAATGGAAACTAATCCTAAATGTCTCGCAGCCTCCCGATTATAGATGTGGTGCACAACACACCGATAATCAAGACTCTACTAGACACGCCTGCAGACACTTTCCGAGGACTAACCGCTCGATACCACTTTTGTCACGACTCCGATCCCGATCGCATCGTGCCCTACTCGGGCACCCTACAGTAAACATCGAGAAAATCAGCGAACATACATGAAACTTATAAAATAAAAACAACAAGAATAAAACAACAAAGTTAGCCGATAGGCTACCTTCCCGAACGCATATATATAAACGGCAGCTTGCCTCCTTTCCTTTACAAATCGACCCACAAAATGTGACTACGCACTTCAAGAGTGTTAACATAACCATCGTATGGACAAGGCCCCGCTGCACTTCAATATACATAGCCATGACAACTCCTAACATCGAGCCATCTCAAAATGCCAACCGGGATCCTAAGCTCATGGATCCATAATCGTGTACCTAAACTGCGACATTTAACGCACTTCGGCGGGGTCATAACAAAAATTTAATATGGAACAGAAATAACGTGATAAGAAATGATCATAATCGCATAAAAGAAAGACAAGGACAAGTATAAAAATACATACCAGATCCTGCCGTGTCATTACCACTTATGAACTTAATTTCACATCAATATCTTTTACATTCCGTTAAGAGTTATAGCCATATCTTACGATTACTTAGGAGAAGTCATTAAGTTCATCTCTATCTAACTTACTTATCTTTCCTAACATAGTCCGGCCCATTACAGAGGGACACATATACTACCCGGCCCAATCTGGGACGCGATCAAGTCACACAAATAGCAAAGTGTGCCCGTGGAATACCCCCTCACTGCCAACAACTATAAGTGTAAAATATAATCATGTGACGCGCCCGTGGCATCCCACCTCACTGTCGGCGTACACATACACAATACATACATATATCTCCCGCGTGGAATCCCACATCACCGCGATACTATAAGTGTAAAACATAACCACGGGTCTCACGCCCATAATACCAATCAAAACAGTGGTATAGCGTCTTGGGGCTTGCCTCATTTATACTCTTACCACAGAGGAGGTGGTAAGGGGTATAACGCCTTGGGCTTGCCTCATTTATACTCTTACCCGGAGAAGGTGGTACAACGTCTGGGGCTTGCCCTCATTTATACTCTTACCCTATCTCAACCGCCGACAATCAACACATAAAGGGGTGGTACAATGCCTGGGTTTACCCTCACTTATACTCTTACCCCGGGAGTATGGTACAACGTCTTGGGGCTTGCCCCTCATTTATACTCTTACCCTATCTCGACCGACCATCAACAAGACATAAGCACTACCATGTCTTCTATAAAAATCCGGGAATTTAACCCAAGTACTACAAGTAACGGAAGCATACCCGTGGAATCCCACATCACCGCTTCAGACGCCCCAAGAACTTACAACAAGACATCCGACCCTTCAACCGAGAGTCGCGACAACTTAATAAAACATAATACTTGCACTCAAAGGCTATTACCAGCACATATAGGCAAGTTCTCAATTAACCAAGCCAAAGTACTTATCAAGGCATACATAGAATAATTCTCTTTTAACAAGTCAAAGTACTTATCAAGGCACACTTAGACAAATTCTCAATTTATCAAGCCAAAGTACTAATCAAGGCACACTTAGGCAAGTTCTCAATTTATCAAGCCAAAGTACTACATACGTACATTCTTTTATAAAAGACTCCTTTCTATGTAAAGCTCCAAGTTACTAACACCCGTAGTATCAAGTCCTATTCACCTTTCAAGACAAGTCACAATACCTTTTTTAGAAATGCAAATACCGGCTTCTAAATCAAGTGACATTCTTTTATTAAAAACCTTAAGCAATTGGTACCTTTAAACCAATTTGCCGTTCCTTAATACAAGTTATTTCTTTGATTACTTTATTAGAGAAAACTATTCTCTTAACCTTCCATAAAGCCGTTATAACCAACTTCCCATAAAGCCGTTATAACCCTTTATGGTTTAGACCAACACGTTCCTTTTATAACCAAGAGACTTCTACTTTTTGAAACCAAGTATTAAATACTTTCAAATCAATTCTCATACCTTTCAAAAATACTACTAGTCTCTTAACCTTTAGAAAACAAGTGACTCATTTTATATAAAACCTTAGGCAATTAATGCCTTAAAAACAAGTTGCCTTTTCACTAAAATCAATTCATTTATCTTTCCATAAAGCAAATATAACTAACTTTCCATAAAGCCGTTATATTCACTTTATATCTTAGCCAAAAACAATTTCCTATCCAAGGGACTTATACGTTTAAAACGGAACAAGTATCACATACTTTAAAACTCTTCAAGTCCCTTAACTTAATAAAACTCAAGACATCCTTTATTCTTTCAAAGAAGTGAGTTAATCCCCTAACTCACCCGACTTGGCTATTCATAAAATTAGTAAAGGATATCTAGGTGTTATACGTCTTCCGTACTACATACGTGCAACTAGTCATGCTCAAAGATAGGAAAAGTTCTACATAGAGTAGATCACACAACTACCTCTTAACTTCTAAGAGTAGAAGGAAACATGAAATGATACCACAAGTATATTCCATACATAGAATCATGCCAAAGGAAGGAAGAGGTTCACATACCTCGCGACGATTGTCGACAAGTAGCAAAATGCTCCAAAGTACATCAACCTTGAGCTACTCCATTCTTCAAGTAGGATACGCTATACCTAGTACTTCAACCTATCATGGTCACAATACGTCCATTAACCTCTTACTTCAAACGTAGAATATTCTAAGTGCTAAGTCGCCAAATTCTACGGAAAATCGGACAGCACTTCCTTTATTTTTACTTACTTTGCCACCTTTTTCAAGGTCGAATACAATAACCAAACAGCCCCAATTGGCTCACAATTTAGAAAGTAGTCCAATACAAATGAAAAACAAACTAAAAGTCCAAATTCAGCCACCTTGAGTTCAACCTTACCAATTCTTATCAAATTTCCATTTCAATCCAAATTGGTAGCATAACACGATATCAAGTCGTATTTGATTATAATAACCATAATCTTTAAGTAAGTAACATGCGACGATTTTTAGTAACGACTAAATTGTAATCCAACTTAACATGGCTTACATACATTTCGAATTTTCCAAGGCTACAATCAATCCATAATCCTTATAAACTTCAACACATATACTACATACTAGCAACATGTAAAGCTAACAACAAAATAAATAATCTTGTAACACTTTCAAAGAACAAGATTATACCTCGACGATTCTTAATCCAAATTCCAATCCAAAGTCGCTCCTTAGTAGTTTAGAACCTCTCCAAGACACTTCAATCCGCTTGTGAGACCCTTAGAACAACACCAACAATTATCCTTCAAATCCCCAAACAAAACCTAGAAAGACCATTAGGTTTTCACTTTGACTAACCCAAAACTCTCTTTTCCGGATTTTTCTATTGAGATATGCTTACACTACCCTCAAGAACCTTGGTTTAAAGTGGGGAATCAAAAGAACAAGGAACAAATTTTTCTCTTCTTTTCCTTAGTGGAACCCGAGAGCTCCCATGGAGTGGTCTTCAATTTTTGCAATTTTTCTAAGTGTAAAACTCTCCCTCTACTAGTAGTAATATATAAAGCACCTAGGAGGGTTATGATATAAACACATGGATGGCTTAGATATAGTCTTACATTAAAAATCAAGACTTATTGACCCCTTGACTAGTCAACATTCTCATGCTACACATGCTTGCAAGACTAAGGTCCAATGACCCTCTTGCCCTTGCATTTTTCGACCAAGGCATCACATAAGGGGGGGTGACACGTGTCGCCCTCCCATTCGTTACAATAACACAATTTCCGACAATTCCATAATTTCCGATAAATTTTACAAGTCTCAAATCTTAACACTTGCGGGTTCTTACTTACGTTCTTACACCATGTCCTGTAAATATGGGGTGTAACATCCGGTTCTGGATACGTTTTCCGGTCCGAAATATTAAAATTCCTGCTTTACTTAAAAATCTCTATTGTACTTATAATTTTTTTATAAAAAATCCGGCTTTACTGCATTTACTGCTTTACATAATACATATTAACAAACTTAAAGCAATATATAATAGCAATATTCCAAGGACCGATAAGATAGTTATCGGGTATCAGACCGGGACTGATAACATATAAGTTATCGGGTAATTATATCGGGTTGCCGTACCAGATCCTTATCGGTCCGGATCTTTATGTCTGGTACTCGTATCCGGATCGTTAACTTTTTGGTCCGAGTATCAGTCCGGGTATTTCGGTCCGATTCTTGGGTGGTTCTTTGGTGTATCCGGACATAACAACCCTAGAGCTTATGATGGGAATCCTTTGATTACTCGTTGCTTTATGTTCTTCCCTTCGATGATGAACATTTGTTTAATTAGTATCTGATGTAACGGCCCATCCGGTCATTTTACATAAATACCTTTAATTGACTATTTAACCCTTCCCCATAGACTATGTGGGGTTGTTATATGCGGGGATGGGTGGCATGAATCCCGAGATCCATTTTTGTGAGTTTCAGATGAAAAAACCCAAAACTAGAAACTTAGAGTTGGTTAGTTTGACTCAAAGTTGACTTTTGGCTAGATGAGTTTGTTTCTGGGTTTCATTACTTCTGGTAGTTCTTAAGGGTCATTTATGACTTAGTCGATTCATTGGTCTACGTTCCAAGACAATCAGTTGTATTTTGTGGTCTTATTTGTAAAGTTTGGATATTTAGTTTTCCCGGACGTTTTTTAGAAAAGTATGCCTTAGCTTGGTTATTTGTAGAATCTGAGGGTACGACCGAGTTCGTAGCACTGTTTACCTTAGATGAGCATGTCTGGTTTGTGACTGAGGGGTCTCAGAAGTCATTCGGTTATCGAGTCTGCCTTAGCGATAGTTTGGCTCGTTGAAGCGGATGTTCGGGTGATGGTAGGTTTTTGTCTCAATGGAGGATTTGTCCGCCAGGGTGAGTCTGCTACCGTGGAGTCGTGTCTGCCATGACGATGGTTGAGGTGTCAAGTGACACCGCCTGAGTGAGGGTCTGGTCTACCTGAGAGAAAAAATGTATCAGGTGCCTATAAATTCTTTTAGGTCTGAAATTCTTTCCCCAAAATAGAAACATCGATACTAAAGTCGTCATAAGAGCATTTTCAGAAACATAGGAGCAAATTCTCTATTGGGTAAATGATTTTTCCTTTGTGGATTAAGTTTATGCTTTTATGTTCTTCGTTAATGGTGATATAGTATGAATATTAGTTGAGGAAGATGAGTTATGTATGTTTGAGAAACTAAGAGAGTAAAGTTATTGATTTTAATGGAGGTTTATGGATCAAATTTTGTTAATATTTGATTATGTTAGATTATCATGTTGTAAGTATTAATTTGGTTGTAGAAACCTATTTTCAATTGGGGGGAAATTCTAGTGTTTCAAATTGGGTTTTTTATTATTGTCCATTTGGGGGTTCAACTGTGGATAGTTTTTCAATTAACATAAGGATATGATTACTGATCGGTGTATTTTATATACACCTTTTGAGTCAGTTTTAGTTAGTCTTTTGTCCTGTGTTGCACATATAAGTGTCGTATTAGGATAGTTTTCCTTTCTTTTGAGTCAAAGTGGTTAAAATGGCCAAATGGCGGAAAAGGAGCTAAAAGAGGGCAAAAGAGGAGATTCCAGAGCTAAAAACAGAGAAAGTGGCGAACGAGGCTGAAACCTGCATCGGCGCGCGCCTCGCAATGGAAGGTCGCGGAGCCCACTATCCAGAGAGGCTGCAGAAGACTCAGCGCCGCGGCGCCTCATGAAAGCAGGTGCAGGGACGCGGCGCCTAAACTTCCGAGAAGCTACAGAGTGGCCGCGCGCTCTCGCATGCCAGAAATCAGGGCCGCGGCGCCAAATCATCCGACGGATTGCAGAGTTCGGCGCACATGGCGCTGTCAGGGTCGCGGCGCCGACGCGGAAAAATTAGGTTTCCAGACGGATTTTGGGCCAGGCCTGCAGGGAAAGGTTGAGGCGGTTTTCAGCCTATAAAAGGAGAACCCTAGGCAGTTTTTAAGGGTTCCCCTTCTTGCACAACACAAGACTTCTTACTTAGAGATTGAAGACCATAGTCTAGTAATTTCTTTTCCTTTTCTTTTCCTTATTTCAGTTTTTGTATGATGAACATGAGATTAGTTCTTGTCATGTCAATAGCTAGGAACTAATTCCTCTATAGGGCTTTCCATGTTGAATCTCTAGAAACTTATGTTATGATTTAATGCATGCTTATGGTTATTCTTCTTCTTGTTGAGATCTATCCAATATTTGAGTTGAATTCTTAGTAATTAATTGACCACTAATTATCACTATATGATTTCTAATCAGATTCCGAAAGAGGGGGATTGTGAATATGCTGTAAGTTGGGTAGACATTCTTGGATTGGGGATGAAAATACCTCAATTATTTATGTAGCGTTAATGAGAGGCTTAAAAACCCTAATTTTGCGCATTGTGTGTGACGGTTAACTAGGTTCTTATTCTTAATCCTCCTATAGAGTTATCCTTATCACCGAAAGGTAGGTAAGGTGCAATACTAGGGTTGAGTGTTTATATAACCCTAACGGGAGTATAAAACGATTTAGTGAACCTTCTTTCTCCAAAAGAAGAAGACCATAAGTTATTGCATTAATAAGTAGCATAAGCGGATAGTGAGGAGACGTGGAAGCCCTATTCTCATCATCACTGAAGTAAACCCTTTTAGTTAAATAGCTTTTATAATCCTTAGGTAAAAACAACAAATCTAAATATCAATTTACCAAATAGATACCAAAAAAATAGATAGTTGGTAATTGAACCCTAATCCTTGAGGACGATATTCGGTCTTATCAAGACTATACTACTTGTCACGATAACGTGCACTTGCGTTTAAAGTGTGTGCATCTTACCGCGCATCAATTACCAAGCATGTAATAATGGTTTTTGAGTATTAAAGTTTGAGTCTTGAAATCGTGGGTATGGGTTTGGTATTTGGAGTTTTTCCTTGTTAAAGGTTATGTTCTTTTTGTTGTGTACGTCTTGTATTAATGAATAGTATATATGTGGATAAACTTCAACCATCACAAGGTGCAAAGGAAGGGTAATGCTGTCACCGAGGCTCTATCGTGTAGCGCACTTGTTCGGCACTGAGGTAGGCTACAATTTAGTGTTTCGAGACTCTGATAGAAGTACCTAGTAGTTATAAATGCTGAGAGGTATTGGGCGTGTTTGAGGGTCCCACTCAGATGGTCTGTGTTGATGGGTAATTTTGGGAATCAACCTTATTGTCACGCCCCGAACCCCGGGCCCGTGACTGGTGCCCTACCTGGGCACCCTTCTACCTTAACAACGCAAGTAAACTGCGGAAATTAAATAACACCTCATTTTTTTTTAAAACAACGTACGTGCAAGGGCAAAGCCGATGCGTCATATATATATAAACAAAAGACACTACACCGCATACGAGTCCAATCCCACATATGAATACGCACTTAGGAGTTAATCGAAATATGACGGACAAGGCCCCGCCAGACCCAAAACTGCATAAAGCAGATCAAGGATATATACCAAAAGATAAACTCCTGGACAGAGGGAGCTATCCAAAAATCCTGAGCAGGATCCTACACCTGCCGATCACCAAACAACAGACCTAAACTCTGCAGATGTAACGCAGCCTCAAGGAGGTCAAGACGAAGAATGTACCAAGTAAGTGAATGAAATCGTAATAAAATCATAACAAATAAATAAAACAGAGACATGTATGATATCCAACCTACAAAGACATAACACATAAGCAACATATCAAGTCAGGGACGCATGCCCTCAAGTCATTTCTAAAATATAACCATGGGTCTCACGCCCATAATATCAATCATGCCCGTGGAATCCTTCCTCACTGCCGGCAGTCCGTGATATAATATAACACCAATAGGCATACATGAACACCAAGTCCCACCGGTGGTATAGCGTCTGGGGTTTACCCTCACTTATACTCTTACCCGGAGAAGGAGGTAAAGCAGGTGGTATAGCATCTTGGGGGTTTACCCCTCACTTATACTCTTACCCTGGAGAAGGTGGTAAAGCATCTTGGGGGTTTACCCCTCACTTATACTCTTACCCTATCTCGACCGACCATCAAACAAAACAAGCAGGGGGTATAATGTCTTGGGGGTTTACCCCTCACTTATACTCTTACCCTGGAGAAGGTGGTAAAGCATCTTGGGGGTTTACCCCTCACTTATACTCTTACCCTATCTCGACCGGCCGTCAAACAAAACAGAAGCACTACCATGTCTTCTATAAAAATCCGGGAATTTAACCCAAGTACTACAAATAACGGAAGCATACCCGTGGAATCCCACATCACTGTCGGTACGTCCAAGTAACTTATAACAAGACAGCCGACCCTCCAACCGAGAGTCGCGACAACTTAATAAAACATAATCCTTGCACTCAAAGGCTATCGCCAGCACACATAGGAAATTCTCAATTAATCAAGCCAAGGTACTTATCAAGGCACACATAGAATAATTCTCATTTAACAAGCCAAAGTACTTATCAAGGCACAATTAGACAAATTCTCAATTTATCAAGCCAAAGTACTAATCAAGGCACACTTAGACAAATTCTCAATTTATCAAGCCAAAGTACTAATCAAGGCACACTTAGACAAATTCTCAATTTATCAAGCCAAAGTACTAATCAAGGCATCACATAGAATTATTCTCAATTAAACAGCCAAAGTACTACGTGACGACATTCTTTCAAGAGACTCCTTTTGTGTAATACCCCAAGATACTAACACGTAGTATCAAGGTGTGTCTATTTTTCAAAGTAAGTTACTATACTTTTAGAAACTCATTTCAAAGCTTGAAACCAAGTAACTTCAAATTTTTACAATCTAGGAAACTTATGCCCATTAATCAAAATAGACAACTTTCTAAACCTTCCATAAAGCCGTTATAACCAACTTCCCATAAAGCCGTTATAACCCTTTATGGTTTTTAGACAATTTCATTCTTTTTATAACTAAGAGACTTATACTTAAAACCAAGTATCACAAACTTTCAAATCGAGTCTCTTAATATTTAGAAAACAAGTTTCTTCTACTTTTAAACCTCAAGTAACTCACATCTTTAAAACAAGTTACTTCTCTTAAATCATGTCATTTCTCCTCTCTTAAAACAATTAAGTAAATCACTCCTTTAACTCCCTAAAGTCATTACAACAACCCTTAGGTTTTGGAACTAAGGCACTAGCCAAAAGGTTTGGGAACCACTTCTTTTCAAGACTACATGCACTTTAAGTAAAATACTTTCACTTTTAAGAATCCAAACTTCACTAAGGAAATGGATTATACAACTTACAATTTAAACATCAAAGTACAATCAAGTGGAGTACATAGTAACTAATTCTATTTTAGGCAATCCAAATACAACCAAGGAATGGATCATTTAAGGAGTAGAACTTACTTTCTTTATCTTAAGGAATCATGCTAGAAGAGGAGATAGTTCACATACCTTTCGGCTAAATCCACAAGCTGCCGAATACGCTGCACGAAGTGTCAACCTATAATGTTCACAACAAGACTATCAACTTCTAGTCTATAACGTAGAATAATACTAAGTATACGCTCTAATTCTACGGAAAATCGGGCAGACCTCCTTTGTTTCTACTCACTTTGCCACCTTTTCAAGGTCGAATACAATAACCAACACGCCACCTTTAAGGCTCCAAAAACAACCAAACAAAGGGGATTACACGCCTTATTCTACGTGTAAAATTCCGCCCCACAATTCATACCAAAAAGTATAATACTTTACTAGCCATTCTCGGCCAACATATAACCAATAACACTACGTCTTTTCCAATCCTTTTCCAATTCCAAGTTCTAAGGTCAACATGTTATTTAGTCATAACTACTTCAACAACTACAATTTCCTTCTTTATTCAACGTGCGACGACTTAACTAATAATCGACTTGAATTGAAATCTTAAGGCTAACATGCTAGTTTTCGGATTAAGGTTCCAATAACCAATATCCTTATCAAAACTCATACTATATATCTCATGCTTGTTAATAACCATAGTTACAATCATAGGTAAGCCTCAACTATTAAAACGACAAAATTTATACCTTTCAAAGCCCTTAAAAATTCCAAGATCCAAAGTCGCGCCTTAGCAATTCTTAGCTCCTTTCCTTAGGTTCTAATCCGCCCAAGCACTCCTTAGATGACTATGAATAAACCATCTTCAATTTACAACTTCAAAGTCAAGAACTCCTTCGGTTCGCTGCGACTAACGTGAAAATGCGTTTTTTCCGAAATCTTTCTATTGAGATATCCTTACAATACCCTAAGGGACATTGGGTTAAAGTCTTGTGGCTAATGGATCAAAACTACAAAATTTCTTGTGAGCTATTGTGACAAACCCGAGAGCTATTTGTGGGAGCACAAAGTGTGTGATTTTTTTCTAAGTCTTTCAAGACCTTGTCTTGCTACTAGTATGTATCTAAAACACATTGGATGGCTTAGACTTAAACAAATGGGTGGCTAAGATGAAAATCACAAGGATTAAGCACAAGTGGCAAGTTGACCTTGGTCAACAATCTCAAGCTAGGAAGACTTATCTTCCACCATGGTAAATGACCATTTTACCCTTACACATTTCGACCAAGACCATGTGTGGGTGCCACGTGTCGCCCTCTCATTCGTCCATAAAATTCCGTAACCCTCGTGGGCCCCACAAAAATGCAAAATTTCTCGGTGGGCCACACATGACCACATCCGTAAAAATAAATTTCCATAATATTAATAAGTTCCATACTCTTTAAATAATGCCTTTTGAGAATCAAATTCTCAACAACGAACATTTTTCCTTTCCGACGTTCGGAAGATTTTCCGTCGGAAAAACAATTCTTCCTTTCGGACTAATTCCAAGTCTTGATTCCTTACGTACATTATCTTATACATGTCCCGACATACGGGTGTAACATTCTTCCTCTTAGAAACATTCGCCCTCGAATGTTCTTAGTCGATTGCCAAGCTATACAAACTCGGCATAAACTCTATACTATAACTATCAATCAAAACATGCACAAGACTAACGATGTCACACATGGACACCACAAAACATATGTGAACATAATAATGGACCTTCCAGACGTGGTCCCTTCTCACAAATCTCGAAGGTTCTTTTCCCAAACACGGATCCTTAGAGGTTCCTTTCTTTCCTTACTTGTCATACTTTCTCGCACTTTCAAACTCATCTAGTACACGCACAAAATCCCAAATTCTGTTCGCTCTCAATCCTTGGAGTTACTAACCAACTTGGCCATTATGCTACTTGAATTTCCGCTAAGGCTCTTCTCGGTCCCACGACCTAGTTCGTGGAACGCAGCCCACAAACTCGTACAACGATTAACTAAACTTGGGCTTGGCATCCTCGGGACCCTACCACATAACGGGACCATTTCTAACTGACATCACCCCATTCTATACTACCGGCTGACCCGAAATGAGTCCATAACCCGACTCATCGTCACACTTAACTTCTCATTCTTAGTTTGAAATAAATCTCTCTCTTATCTCAAGGTACTTCTTACCCTATCCCCTATTCACTAGAGGTTTGTCACATAAGCCAAAGTATTTCTACTGTACATTCTTCCCTATCGGTCTTACACTGTTACGGGGCAATTACTACGTGTGAACTCTACACAACTATAGTCTCAGTTCACTTATCATTCTTGTCAACATTCTTAACTTTTCACTTTACTAATCAAAGTATCCCTACCTCTGGGGTACTATCACTTTACAACTCTAGCAATAAAGGGAAAACATATACGCTAGGGTAAAATCTGAATCTATCAATGCACGTATGATTCAAAAGAATCGACATATACCTGTAACCCCGCGCGATGTCGCCTCATGATCTGTCCCAAGAGTCACGTCATCTGCGGTTGAAGGACCGCCAGAACCATAAACTCTACCCTGACCTCTACCACGGCTGGCTAACATCTGAACACCCTGCCCTGGGGAACGCACAACTGCGGAGGAAAGGGAACCAACCATCGGCCTCATAGCCGAGCCACTCACCGCGGTTCTTCTAAAAGGACATACCCTCGATATATGGCCGGACGCCACAATAATAACAAACACTGTGCTAAGACGGCATTTCCCAAATGACGCTTACTACAATGGAAACACCGAGGAATAAGTGGCCTCGATCGAGAAAATCCGCTCTTTGAGCACCTCGACCCTGGAGCTCGGACCGCTCCTATATACCTTGTGGGATCAAATCTCCCACCGTGAGCTGGGGTATGTCCGGGTAGGTGGGACGAATATCTCACTCGCCTTTGAGCGGCTCGTCCAAAACTCACCGGGATAACCAACCGGTCTAGCCTCTTACGCAGATCCCGCGTTGGCCCTCTACCTCTGTACACCTGTCATCGGCCGAATAACCTCTGCCGAGGAAGCTGAGTAATCGCTATCTTGGTCAATAACATAATGGCTTCCTTCATGACCCTAAAGTCTTCCCCTAATCGAGAAACAGAGGCTCGTGCCGTGGTCTCAAAACTCGCAGAAGAACTCGCCGACTGTGGTACAACATCTGGTATACCCTGTGCACAAGCCCTATCAACTCTCTAAGTCTGACTAGTAGCTCCTGCTACTCATTTGCCCTTCAGCGGTGTTGCCCTCTCCGGGAGGCATAACTGTAACACAAAATTACGTCAGAGAGGAATTATCTTACTAACACATCTCTAGGGCACGATCTTAGAGTGAGAAGAATAGAACCCAACTCCTAAATGTCATGTAGCCTCCTGTTTATGGGTGTGGCGCAACACACCGATAATCAAGACTTACTAGACACGGTCAGAGACATTCCGAGGACCGATCGCTCGATACCACTGTCACGCCCGAACCGGGCGTGGATCGGTGCCCTACCCGGGCACCTTCATTTTAACAACGCAAGTAAATCGGAAATTAAATAACACCTCATTTTTTTAAAACAACGTCGTGCAAGGGCAAAGCCGACAAGGCTGCCATATATATATAAACAAAAGACACTACACCGCATACGAGTCCAATCCTACATATGAATACGCACTTAGAGTTAATCGAAATATGACGGACAAGGCCCCCTGCACTCCAAAACTGCATAAAGCACATCTGAAGGATATATACCAAAAGATAAACTCACGGACAGAGGAGCTATCCAAAATCACGAGCAGGATCCTACACTGCCGATCACCAAACAGCAGACCTAAACTGCGGCATGAACGCACTTCGAATGAGGTCGAGACGAAGAATGTACCAAGTATGTGAGCGATGAAATGCGTAATAAAATCATAACATCTAAATAAAGCAGAGACATGTATGATATCCAACCTACGATATAACATAACATAAGGTCATATCAAGTCGTGACGATGCCTCAAGTCATTTATAAAATATAACCATGGGTCTCACGCCATAATATCAATCATGCGTGGAATCCTTCCTCACCGCCAAATCGTGATATAATATAACACCAATAGGCATACATGAACACCAAGTCCCACCGGTGGTATAGCGTCTTGGGGTTTACCCTCACTTATACTCTTACCACGGAGAAGGAGGTAAAGCGGTGGTATAGCATCTGGGGTTTACCCTCACTTATACTCTTACCACGGAGAAGGTGGTAAAGCATCTTGGGGGTTTACCCCTCACTTATACTCTTACCCTATCTCGACCGACCATCAAACAAAACAAGCAGGGTGTATAATGTCTTGGGGGTTTACCCCTCACTTAAACTCTTACCATGGAGAAGGTGGTAAAGCATCTTGGGGTTTACCTCACTTATACTCTTACCCTATCTCGACCGGTGATTAAACAAAGCGAAGCACTACCATGTCTTCTATAAAAATCCGGGAATTTAACCCAAGTACTACAAATAACGGAAGCATACCCGTGGAATCCCACATCACTGTCGGTACGTCCAAGTAACTTATAACAAGACAGCCGACCCTCCAACCGAGAGTCGCGACAACTTAATAAAACATAATCCTTGCACTCAAAGGCTATCGCCAGCACACATAGGAAATTCTCAATTAATCAAGCCAAGGTACTTATCAAGGCACACATAGAATAATTCTCATTTAACAAGCCAAAGTACTTATCAAGGCACAATTAGACAAATTCTCAATTTATCAAGCCAAAGTACTAATCAAGGCACACTTAGACAAATTCTCAATTTATCAAGCCAAAGTACTAATCAAGGCACACTTAGACAAATTCTCAATTTATCAAGCCAAAGTACTAATCAAGGCATCACATAGAATTATTCTCAATTAAACAGGCCAAAGTACTACGTACGTACATTCTTTTCAAGAGACTCCTTTTTGTGTAATACCCCAAGATACTAACACCCGTAGTATCAAGGTGTGTCTATTTTTCAAAGTAAGTTACTATACTTTTAGAAACTCATTTCAAAGCTTGAAACCAAGTAACTTCAAATTTTTACAATCTAGGAAACTTATGCCCATTAATCAAAATAGACAACTTTCTAAACCTTCCATAAAGCCGTTATAACCAACTTCCCATAAAGCCGTTATAACCCTTTATGGTTTTTAGACAATTTCATTCTT
Source organism: Przewalskia tangutica (assembly GCA_029844215.1). Classification (NCBI taxonomy): domain Eukaryota; kingdom Viridiplantae; phylum Streptophyta; class Magnoliopsida; order Solanales; family Solanaceae; genus Przewalskia; species Przewalskia tangutica. The sequence goes on along the minus strand of CM056718.1, from coordinate 131,351,863 downwards.
TTTATAACTAAGAGACTTATACTTAAAACCAAGTATCACAAACTTTCAAATCGAGTCTCTTAATATTTAGAAAACAAGTTTCTTCTACTTTTAAACCTCAAGTAACTCACATCTTTAAAACAAGTTACTTCTCTTAAATCATGTCATTTCTCCTCTCTTAAAACAATTAAGTAAATCACTCCTTTAACTCCCCTAAAGTCATTACAACAACCCTTAGGTTTTGGAACTAAGGCACTAGCCAAAAGGTTTGGGAACCACTTCCTTTTCAAGACTACATGCACTTTAAGTAAAATACTTTCACTTTTTAAGAATCCAAACTTCACTAAGGAAATGGATTATACAACTTACAATTTAAACATCAAAGTACAATCAAGGGAGTACATAGAACGAATTCTATTTTAGGCAATCCAAATACAACCAAGGAATGGATCATTTAAGGAGTAGAACTTACTTTCTTTATCTTAAGGAATCATGCTAGAAGAGGAGATAGTTCACATACCTTTTCGGCTAAATCCACAAGCTAAGCCGAATACGCCGTACGTAGAAGTGTCAACCTATAATGTTCACAACAAGACTATCAACTTCTAGTCTATAACGAGAATAATACTAAGTATACTTGTCTAATTCTACGGAAAATCGGGCAGCACCTCCTTTGTTTCTACTCACTTTGCCACCTTTTTCAAGGTCGAATACAATAACCAACACGCCACCTTTAAGGCTCCAAAAAAACAACCAAACAAAGGGGATTACACGTCTTATTCTACGTGTAAAATTCCGCCCCACAATTCATACCAAAAAGTATAATACTTTACTAGCCATTCTCGGCCAACATATAACCAATAACACTACGTCTTTTCCAATCCTTTTCCAATTCCAAGTTCTAAGGTCAACATGTTATTTAGTCATAACTACTTCAACAACTACAATTTCCTTCTTTATTCAACATGTGACGACTTAACTAATAATCGACTTGAATTGAAATCTTAAGGCTAACATGCTAGTTTTCGGATTAAGGTTCCAATAACCAATATCCTTATCAAAACTCATACTATATATCTCATGCTTGTTAATAACCATAGTTACAATCATAGGTAAGCCTCAACTATTAAAACGACAAAATTTATACCTTTCAAAGCCCTTAAAAATTCCAAGATCCAAAGTCGCGCCTTAGCAATTCTTAGCTCCTTTCCTTAGGTTCTAATCCGCTCCAAGCACTCCTTAGAGGCCTATGAAGAACCCATCTTCAAGTTTCAACTTCAAAGTTGAAGAACTCCTTCGGTTTCCGCCTTGCGACTAACGTGAAAATGCGTTTTTCCAAATCTTTCTATTGAGATATCCTTACAATACCCTAAGGGACATTGGGTTAAAGTCTTGTGGCTAATGGATCAAAACTACAAAATTTCTTGTGAGCTATTGTGACAAACCCGAGAGCTATTTGTGGGAGCACAAAGTGTGTGATTTTTTTCTAAGTCTTTCAAGACCTTGTCTTGCTACTAGTATGTATCTAAAACACATTGGATGGCTTAGACTTAAACAAATGGGTGGCTAAGATGAAAATCACAAGGATTAAGACAAGTGGCAAGTTGACCTCGTCAACAATCTCAAGCTAGGAAGACTTATCTTCCACCATGGTAAATGACCATTTTACCCTTACACATTTCGACCAAGACCATGTGTGGGTGCCACGTGTCGCCTCTCATTCGTCCCATAAAATTCAGTAACCTCTGGCCCCACAAAAATGCAAAATTTCCTCGGGTGGGCCCCACATGACCAAATCCGTAAAAATAAATTTCCATAATATTAATAAGTTCCATACTCTTTAAATAATGCCTTTTGAGAATCAAATTCTCAACAACGAACATTTTTCCTTTCCGACGTTCGGAAGATTTTCCGTCGGAAAAACAATTCTTCCTTTCGGACTAATTCCAAGTCTTGATTCCTTACGTACATTATCTTATACATGTCCTGGACATACGGGGTGTAACACTTATGTTGATTCCGACTATTTGTTATGTGGTCTTGTCTCCATTATGTGGGCTCGTCGCCATATTTTATAATACCATATTTATTTATCACATATTTTTTGATATGATATCCTGATTGTATTTGGATTATTGTCGTGAACTTTGAAAACATATGGTATTTATCTCCCATACTTGGTTGCATATCATACATGTTGATTTTTTCCTTATATTGTCATTTGCATTCATACACTCATAGATCTGATGATATTGATATGAGAGTAGTATAAAATTGTTGTGGATCCAATAGAACGGAAAGGCACAGTACTTATGATATTATTGGAAACATTGAGATGATGATAATATTACGGATAGCTCGGGTTGCACCGAATATGATGATACATGGGGATCAGAGTTGCACGCCATGGGTCACTTTCATATAGCATACCTCTGTGAAGTATGTATACCGGATGATGGAAAGGTACATGGCATATTCATGTACATTCATATCATACATACATCTATATATGTTATTTTATTGATTAATTGTGGGTTGGTAATGTGAATGTTTGGTTATTGGAATTTGGGTGAAACCCTAATTACTTGGATTGAATTGATAGTATTAGACCGTAATGGTCGCTATAACTGAGCTTGTCTCTGTGAATACTTGGAATTAATAATTATGCTCGTCTCTATGAACACTTGGATAAATGGTTGAGGTTGTTGAAGCGATTTGATTGACCTGTGTGGCTTGCTTCCTCGTGTATGAGCTTTTGGGGTTTTTTAATTGCAAGTCTAAGTGTTTGATGTCAACTACTACTATGGTCGGAAATATAAATTATGCCATGACTATTGTCTAAGTCCAGGAAATTATGTGCATTTATGTGTTGTTTGGTAATTGATCGTGTCAATGGGTAATGAGTCTAGTAAGAAACATGTGATAAGTGTCAAATAGTGGAAAGGTAGATATGAAACGATCTATGTGTGTTAGACTTTAAATGTATAGAGACTTAACTAAGTGTAAATGATGAGGATAATAAAGGAGTTAACATCATCATGTTTAGCTGAAGTGTAACACTCTTGGAAGCGTTTTAAAATTGTTATTGTGATGTAAGTTTTACTAATTTATTTAATTCGATAAGTTGGGTAAGTGAGGTTAAGCTTGAATATGACTTGGACAAGAGAGTGCTATTTTGTACTATGATAGTTAGGTTCTTGTATATGTGAGTGAAACCTTATGTAAAGAATGTGACTTGATGAATAAGTGAATTGATATGTGTACAACATGACTTATATGAGTTATTGAACTATCTAGTATAGGCTTATCTGATGTCAACTTAATATTTATCGCTGTTATGTATCTTCCGTCGTTGTCGGCCTATGATGTCAACGGTGGTACGTTGTGTACTCATGCTACACTAGCTGCATCTTTTTCCTTATGTAGATACAAATCCCTCTATCAGTTACTATTATACTTGTATTCCGCATTGTATCACATACCAAATTTTGGGGGTTGTATTGACATTTTGATTATATTTTCGCATTTCTTTCATGTTGTTTTGCTTATATGGGAAGTGGTTTACCTACTGATTGGAATGTGTAAGTGCCACCACGATTTCTATAAAGGGGTCATGACAGAAAGAGCTATAATTTGGGGTAAAAGCTTCAATGGATTTAATTATATTTGAAATTGTGTGATTATGAGGTATTATGTCGGTGGCAGAGTTTAGTTGTGCCACAAACTTTGTCTTCTACATTTCAGTCCTCTAAATTCAAGGTTGAACCACTGGTTATCTAACACTTGATGAAAGGAATTTTAGAAAATCAGAAAGCACTAGACATGTATCATGCTTTGGACAATCATAATTTTCAAGGAGCGGATGAAGAAGATCATTGGAAACTGTTAGAAAATAAAAATCTTCATTAAGACTCTTCTTATCCAGTTTATCCAATGATAATTCAAGAATGGATAGGTATTCCAAAATATTTATCAAAAACATTAGATTATTATTGTGTCAACTAAGAAAGTGCTCCTAATGATGATAATTGGGATCTAGACTACAACGAGAATGATGGAGAAAGAAATTAAGGGGAAGAAGATGAAGAAGAGAATGCAAGTAAGAATAATGATGAAAATGATGACGATGACAAGGTGGTTCCAGAAAGCGACGAAGATTAAATTATTTTTCTAATTTTTGTATTTTATGAAAAATTTCAATATAATTTTCTTGATGATAAAATGCTTAATTCAAGGTGCTTCATTAAAAAAAGTAATACATCATTCAGGACAAGAAGAAAAGTACTTAAGATTTATAATTCAAGACAATTCGAATACATCAAGAAGAATTAGAATACATTCATAAAATCATGAGTTTCTTCCACTACGAGAGGTTCTTCCACCACCTGAGGTACTTGCACCATGATAGATACCTCCATCACATTTTCGTAGGGGGTACAAACACTCATCATGGCCAAATTCTTACACATCGAGCACTTTCGAGTGTATGTTCTATTCGGAATATCCATTTGATTGAAAATCTAAGTTCATGTGTGACACACAATTTACAGATATATTGTTTGTTAGTAATAATAGAAAATGGCTCTTTTGGCAAATAAGCCTGAACACCAAGTGGGTGGAAACGACCGGCATACACCTTAAGATAACTTTGCACGCTGTATTCCGATTCAATATAATTTGGTACCCTCTTTCCAATTGTCTCCAAACACTTGAAGGCATGAGAACACGACATGTTATATTAATGTCACTTACCTCAAGTGCACGTTTTCACAATCTCATAAATGTTATGAATGTTGCCTATCCAACATTGGTAAGAACCTGACTTGATTTCAAATATATGTTCAACACGGTTATACTCTACCATCGCGTGTTGCTAACATTTTTTCTATGATGCTCGAACATTTTTGTAGCACGTGGCATCCATTTCCCATCATATGCTAATATGGCTTTGACCTGTTTTATTCTAGCGATAAATCACTCCACCACTTGCTTGAAAGTCATTCTTACCATTGCAGTAACAGCCAACCCCTGTGCAGATGTTAGAAAATCATTTAATGACTCCGAACTTTTTGTTGTTAGCATCCCCCATCTTCTTCCTTTGTCTGGATGTAATGTCCATTTATCAATAAGGATTACCTTCAACCAATCATATGTTTTCGGCTTCACTACCTTGATCATCTCCATCCGCAAAAGAATTTGTTTTCTTGATGCTCTGTTGCGACCGCCCACATCCATTTGTTTAGTTTGTTGTTTCTATAGGCCAACTAAAAATTTGTCTTTATATGCCTTAATCAATAGCGATGGTAAGCAAAGGGAGACTGCCACTCATCCAAACGAAACATATTATTCAATATGCCATAATTTCATTCAGATAGTACACATATGCCCATTCGATCCTTAATAATGTATTGCCTCAAATATGTAAAAAATACCCTGTCATGTTTCTCTCGTTAGCGGCAGTGACAAAAATAAAAGGGAATATCGACCTATTGACATCTATTCCTACTGCATTCAGTAGCTTGATGTCATATATCCCGTACACATATATGCCATACATGGATATTACTAGCCGACAATGAGCAAAATCATCAATGCATGGTTTGAATGTTCGAAACACAAAATTGAAAATATTAATGGGCACGCTAGGTTGGGTGTTAAGCTTCCACTCTACAACAGTACCATGATTGAAGTGTTGTAGAGCTACCATATACATCGACAACTATTTGAAAGAGCCCTCCCAGGTACCATAAATCATCTCAAAAGTGCGCTTACGTCGGACATATCCCGTTCTCCTGCTTATTGTTTTAGGATATACTCTCAAAACTGTTCTAATACATTCTTTGATGGGGAACCTGGATAAATTTAAACAAATAACATTTAACAATGATAATTTCATTGATGTCAAAATTATAATAAACTTAGTCGAATATGATACCTTGGGGTTTCGACAATGTCAATAACTAATACTTGAGCAGTCATATTTGTATCTAAATTAAAATGATCTGCTCGAATGTCATTCATATCACAAATGTGACGTGAGCGGAATTTTAAGATAGTCCACTTACTATCATGGGCCTCCTTACCCCGAAGCATTCATTGACAACCTTGATACCCACGTCTGCAAACCAAACGCCACAATTTTCGGGTTGAATCATCAACTCTAAACTCCCTCATTTCTTTGTTGCTATAAATTTTGACGGTCCTTTGCAATGCCTTTTTTTAGGAGGAAATCATGCCTTTTGCAAGTTCAACACTACCGTTTACAAGATCGTTCGGTTCATTCCACAGTGCTTGGCGAATATGATCATCATCTCTAGTAAAGGCAAAGGCATCAGGACGTCCTTGAAGATTATCAAGATATGGAATTATGTCATAATTCCACCGGATTAGGGATTCTTGCGGAATCGATTCTTGTTGGTGAATTGGACTTATTGTCATCAGTTATTACTGGTGAATTAGGATTTTTGCCATCGGTTCTTGCTAGTGTGGCCGACTTTGCATCATTTCTATTAAATGTTGTTCATGCCTATGAGGATGTATATCAACCTCACTATCAGATATATTTATTTCATAATGATCAGATACATATGCATTCAATATATCATCGCTATCACTAGATGATGTTTTTATATGATTTGGATAATCATCACCAAAGGCCTCTTCCTACACAAAAAAAGTTGCATATTTTAAATACCAGCATCATAATTTATATGAATTATTTAATATCAAGATGATGAACCTATCGATAATAATCAATATTGTCTGGGTTTGAAGAAAAATCAACTGCATTGAAATCAATATTAGGTACCACTGGCACGTTTTGTGAGTAATTTTTACTACAGAGGTAATTCAAGTATTGTAAATACTATATATCAAATCACTTATATTTTTTCATTATTAAAAGGTATACCTACAAATAATAATCAACTGCACCGACTGAGAGGATTGTCCAATATTACTCATATCAGGCGTATAACCCCTAAAAAGATACAACAAATATTATTATTACTATACGTATAATAAACATGTGCTACTACACAAAATAATAATGAAAAATAGATATTTATCAATTTTTTCCGTAATTTTAATTAAATTATTGGCTTAAAGTTTTCAGTGACTTTGACCAGTCAAAATGTCTCCATAAGAACTCATGTCCGGATAAGTGTTACCATGAGTAGGCTGGACTTGAGGAATTTGAGGATGAGGCACAATCGGCATTTCTGGGACTTTCTGGCCAAGACTTCACTACAATTGATAGGTATCTTTTCAACATACATTTCAAGAAATATTCAAGGTGATTAAGCCCCTATATTCTTCTGGCTCCCTAAAATATGCACTCAAAGACTCAGCATCAATTATATTCCACTCTCCATAAAGCACTAATCCGTGCGGTGCAATGGATATTGGATATCTGCCTATTACATATAACATTCATTATTTAGTGTATGAGAGGGAGTAATGTTGAGTAAACCAAGTTAATTGAAAACATAACATGGTATTTTGGTAGAATACTATAACGAACAATATTATTATCATGAAGAATTTCTCCTTCTCAAAATAAAGAAACAATAACAGTTGAAGGAGAAACAACATATTTTTTTATGAACTTTGGAGATGGATAACTTTTTAAATAACTTAAAATTTTGACGACTTAAACTTTTGAAATTGATGAGTCTTTATCTCATCCAAAATTTATGTTAAATAGAAAAATGGATGGGCTCTTGCAATAATTATCACCATAGTGTCATGTCAAATCAAGTACAAATGAGTAGATGAATAATTGATTGTAAAACGTAATAATTTATTGTGTAATTGAAATAAAAGTGACCTTTTAAAAAACGTGGTTGGCTAGGGTTTATAATAACTCCTTTGCGCAGGAATTTTCTGCCCAAAAAGACTTACCCGGGCCTTGACGGTTAATTCCTTTTGCGCAAAAATCCCGCACAAAAGATAATTTTGTCAACTTTTTTTTTGGAGTATTCTGATTCACTACGTTAGTTTTTACGGTTAAATCTTTTTGGGCAGAAATTCCTTGACAAAAGATAATTTTGTCAATTTTTTTTGGAGTATTTTGATTCACCATATTAGTTCGCATGTTATGGTCTCCTGTGTATGAGATATACATTAGCCACGCAGCTGTCAGCTGTCCATAGATTTCTTTGATCACTTGAAGTTATCTCTTTTTATATTTCCCCTGACTAACGGTCCGGATACGAGTATCAAAAAAATATCTGGACCGATAAGGAACCAACCGGTAACCCGGTAAAATACCCGGTAACCGGTCCCCCCCCTGAATGCGCGGTAAGATGCACACACTTTAAACGCAAGTGCACGTTATCGTGACAAGTAGTATAGTCTTGATAAGACCGAATATCGTCCTCAAGGATTAGGGTTCAATTACCAACTATCTATTTTTTTGGTATCTATTTGGTAAATTGATATTTTGATTTGTTGCTTATAACTAAGAATTATAAAAGCTATTTAACTATAAGGGTTTACTTCAGTTGTGATGAGAATAGGGCTTCCACGTCTCCTCACTATCCGCTTATGTTACTTATTAATGCAACAACTTATGGTCTTTTTCTTTTGGAGAAAGCAGGTTCACTAAATCGTTTTATACTCCCATTAGGGTTATATAAACACTCAACCCCAGTATTGCACCTTACCTACCTTTCGGTGATAAGGATAACTCTATAGGAGGATTAAGAACAAGAACCTAGTTAACTGTCACACACAATGCGCAAAATTAGGGTTGTTAAGCCTCTCATTAACGCTACATAAATAATTGAGGTATTTTCATCCCCAATCCAAGAATGTCTATCCAACTTACAAAGATATTCTAATCCCCTTTCGAACTGATTAGAAATCATATAGTGATAATTAGTTGTCAATTAATTACCAAGAATTCAACTCAAATATTGGATAGATCTCACAATAAGAAAAATAACCATAAGCATGCATTAACTCATAACAAAAGTTTCTAGAGATTTAACATGGAAAGCCCTATAGAGGAATTAGTTCCTAGTCATTGACATGACAAGAACTAATCCCATGTTCATCATACAAAAACTGAAATAAAGTAAAGAAAAGGAAAAGAAATTACTAGACTATGGTCTCCAATCTCTAAGCAAGAAGCCTTGTGTTGTGCAAGAAAGGGAACTCTTAAAAACTGCCTAGGGTTCTCCTTTTATAGGCTGAAAACCTCCTCCCTCTTTTCCTTCAGGCCTGGCCCAGAATTTCGTCCAAAAACCTAATTTTTCCGCGTCGGCGCCGCGGCCTCGCTGCGCGCCGCGCCCGATATTCGCTGCTCGGTAGCCGCGGCTGCAACTCTGTAGCTTCTGATGTTTAGCGCCGCGTTCGATTTTGGCGCGTGGCGCTGGTCTTCGCAGCCTCTCGAATAGTGGCGCCATGCCTCGCTGATCGCAGTGAGGCCGCGCGCTGGTCTCAGATTTCACCCTCGTTTGCCACTTTCTCTATTTTCAGCTCTGACATCTCCTCTTTTGCCCTCTTTTAGCTCCTTTTCCGTCATTTGGCCATTTTAACCACTTTGACTCAATAGAAAGGAAAACTATCCTAATACAACACTTATATGTGCAAAACGGGACAAAAGACTAACTAAAACTGACTCAAAAGGTGTATATAAAATACACCGATCAAATACCCCCAAACTTAACCTTTGCTCGCCCTCGAGCAAAGATAGAAAGAAATAAAATAAAATACTCAAATAAACGAAAATAAAAGACTCACTGCCATTGATTACTTTTGCTGCATTAGTGTTAACTAGAAAAACGTGAAGGTTAGCAAAATAATATGCAGGAACATATAGCATGACATTTCAGCACATTAAGCTAGATATTTCGCAAACTCTTATTCATCATGCTTTAATGGAAGTCAATATACTAAATCATGCATATAAATTCAAAAATCCTATGGCATGCTTACTTGCTATTCTCCACTAATCCTGGATATGCATAGAAGAGATCTTCAGGACTTTAAGGGTTGTAATGTAGGCTTAGGTATAGGTAGGTAAAAATAGGCAATTTAGGCTCATTTCGTGTACCATAAGCTCTTGACTTTTCAAGATTTCCCTTTTCTTTTGTTCTTTTCTTCATTTCGATTCTATCTTTCCCCTCTTTTGTTTTGGGAGAGTGAAGTATATAATAATGACAAGCACCCCCAAACTTAGGCTTTTGCCTATTTCTTATTACTTTTGTATTGGGGTGCAACTGACTTATTCACTCTTTTTGTCTCTTTTTAACACAATGTATTCCACTATTTCATATTTTCACTTATGGTACAATTTGTGGGAATATAGGGTGTCAACGAAGAAGTTTCAAATTTAGGCTCAATGGGGCTGACTAGGGATATTTTTAAAGTACGGGATAGAAAAGAATGATAAGAATTGGCTATCAAAGAAATGCCTGAGTCATCTCCCTAACATGCATATCCTAACTATTTCGCCTCAAATAGCAAGCAATCATAACACATAAGCATTTATCATTTAGCATGCATAATTCAAGCAAGAAACTCCACATAGACAGATTCTGTGAGTTTTTGGCATATCTAACTTAGGTGTTTAGATAGTTGCTTCAATTCCGTTACATTATCCCACCTTACTTCACTAGGTGTTTCTAGCAACTACAACAATTATGATCTTTGACAGGCAATTATGACTCAAAAAGGAAAAAAAATTGGTGACGCAAAATAAACATAAAACAATCAAAAAGACTTAAATAAAACATAACATGACACGCAAATAAAACACCCCCAAACTTAAATCACACATTGTCCCCAATGTGTGTAGACTCAAAGACAATAAAAGAAATAAGACACTTACAGACTTTGGCTAAAATGGTGGTGGTGGCGGTGGATAATGCATCGACCATTGGTTGAACAAGGAACTCAACTCGTTGATTTGTTGCCTTGTTTCTTGTTGTCCTTGTACTACTATGTCCAAGGTCTGCATCATCCTCATCTGATTTTGAAACAATTGCTCCATCGTGGGCGTTGAAGGTTCTGCTTCTGTGGTTGGCCGGTGGCTAGGTCCTGCCTCATATTGAGCCCCTATTTCAGGCTCATCTTCGTCCATGGCGGTCTCTGCTGCTGCTGCTGCTGGTGGTTGTACTCTCCGTCTGGCTGCTGGGGGGCTTGGGTCTGGAAAAGAGTGCACTATCCCATAGGACACCGGCAGTTGGTTTCTCTCATGAGTGTCAGTGGGTAGTCTTGGGACCGCACTCATGTGGCAAAGACTGGTAATGAGTGAACCGTGTCCCAATCCACCTGTTGTCACCAACCTGCTGATTTCTTCAACGCTCTGCACTATTTCTTTCCCCACATCAATCGTCATTCCCCTCATAATTCCATATATCAGTTTAATCCTATCCTCTGGCACTCTGGTGAAGTGCGTGGATGGAATCACGCGGCGCCGATTTAAATATAGCCAACCTTTGGCTACTTTGTTGAATTGGCACTGCTCGTGCTCTTGATCCATTTCTTCCAATATCAAAACAGCCCCATGGTAGCTCACGATTCGACGGCATTCCAGTCGATGTGGTCAGTGCTTCTAGACCATGTTCTAAAGTGATTCCAATCACTTCTTTCTTCAACATCAACCGTCTTCAATTGTGCATTTACATTCTCTAATGTCACAGACACATAAGTTCCCCTAACAAAGCATCCCCTTTCCACCTTCTCCGGAAAGTTGGCATAAAATTCACGCACCATTGTTGTGTTCACTGGTGCTATCTTCTCCGGATTTATGAATCTCCTCCACCCCCTTAACTCAATCATAGCCCGGATGGGCTCATAAACATCTTCCTCCCCATATGACTCCCTCTGGTAGTCCATTCCCCTTTCTGGTATTATGGGTATGGTATCAAGCTTTTTGTATCTTTGGAAGGCTTCGTAGCTCACAAACCTAGTATTATCGTAATGTGGGGTTGGGGTGGATGTGGAGCCTCTTCTCTTCCTGGTGGCCATGGTTTAAAATAGTTTCTGGAGCTTTCAATTTAGTGGCACAAATGCTTCTTACACAATCTACAACTAGCAGCGAACACAACACCCCCAAACTTCAACTTTTCTACCCAATACCCACACTCCTTTTTTACTCTCTTCTCCAAACGTCACAATCAACTTTTCAGTACCCAATTACTTCAACTACAATACTCCTTCAAACTACTACCTCCTGTGACTTCAGTAAAGGATTCAAGAACAGGAAAAAAAGATTACCTTTTTCTGAGAAGATTCAAGCTGCTCTTGTTTCAATTGGTGGTTTGAGGCTATGGAATGGAGCTTTGTTATTTGAGATAACTAAGGGTTTTTAGGAATTGAAGAGTTTTGATTGTGGTTGGGTTGGATTTATGGAGGATTTGTGGGCAAAGTTTCGGATTTTCGTGGGTTTTGGAAAGGAAGGGTTAGGTTTTTGTTTTTTTTTGAAATTGGATTTGGGGAAAATCTGATTTCTGGGCGTTTTAAGTTCTGGATTCCCGCTTAGGCGCGCCAGCGCGCAGCAATCTTGCGCGCTTCTTCTCTTCTTCGCGCGCGCGCACTTCATGGAGCGCGCGCCTAAATTTGGCAAATTTTCTGGAATTTTGGCGCCGCGTTCGCTTCTGGCGCCGCGGCTTGAACTTCGCGATCGTTCGCTTCTTTGGCACCGCGTTCGCTTCCTGGGCGCTACCCGCTTTTTCTCGAAATTCGCTTTTCTTGATTTTTCGCCTTGCTTTATTTCCAGACCTATCAATCACAAAGACAAACACAAGAACCCAAGACCGTGAGATTGTTCTAGATAAAATAAAATAAACTAAAGACAGAAATTAAAATAACATAATTAAAAACATTGGGTTGCCTCCCAAGTAGCGCTGTCTTTAACGTGTTTTAGCCGGACGCAAGTTCCTTAGCCTTAATAACCTTGGGGTGGATTAAGCCCCCAACCAATCCATTTCCTCCACATTTGGCGTTTTCTTTTTCTTCTTTTCTTCTTAGCATTATCAGTAAGGGGGAGTTCAGGAATACTTACCTGCTTTAGTGGCATTTCAAAGAAACCATGCTCGCTTTCTTGGGCTCATTGCTCTTTGGTTGACTTGTATTGGCTCGCATGGGGTTTGATGGTCTGATTGCGAAGCACCACTCATTTTGGTGGCTCAATGACGTGTTTAAAAACTTTAAACACCATTTCTTCATTCTCCACCCTTAATGTTAACTCTCCTCTTTCAACATCAATCAACGCTCTCCCCGTTGCTAGGAATGGCCTCCCCAATATGATAGGTATTTCCGCATCTTCTTCCATATCAAGAATGAGGAAATCTGCAGGAAAGAAGAATTTTCCTACTTTCACAATCACGTCCTCAATCTTGCCTCGTGGATGAACCACTGTCCTGTCGGCCAGCTGTAGGCTTACTGTGGTTGGTTTGGCCTCACCCAACTCCAATCTTTTAAAAACTGATAAGGGCATCAGATTTATACTCGCCCCTAAATCACACAAGGCTCTGTTGCAAGTCACCCTGCCCACTGTGCAAGGTAGTGTAAAGGTTCCAGGATCCTTTAGTTTTGGTGGCAACTTCTTCTGCTAGATAGCACTACACTCTTCTGTTAGTGCTACTATTTCGTACTATGCCAGTTTTTTCTTCTTCCCCAAGATATCCTTCATAAACTTAAAATAGGAGGGCATCTGCTCTAATGCTTCTATGAAAGGTATGTTGATATGCAGCTTCCTGAATGTCTCCAAAAATTTGGAGAATTGTTTATCAACCGCCTTTCGCTGTAGTCTCTGGGGGAAAGGGATCTTCTCTGTATACTCCTTCTCCGGAGCTTTCTCTACTACAGGGCTGGGCTCAATCACCTTCTCTTTTTCTAACTCTGTCTTCTTCTCAACTACTGGTTGCGGTGACTGCTGCTCCAACTGTTTGCCGCTTCTCAATTGCACTGCCTGGCATTGCTCCCTTGGATTTACCTCTGTGTTGCTTGGCAATGTCCCCTGTGGCCTGCTGTTTGCCTGCTTTGCTAGCTGCCCCACTTGAGTTTCCAAGTTCCTGAATGAGGATCTAGCTTCGCATGGCGGAGTGCAGGCATTGGCAAGTCTTTATCCGCTTTCATTCGTCGCTTTTCTTCTTGACAGGTGCATTGAACTGTTGAGGCTGTGGGGCTTGAATGAAGGGCTGCTGATTCTGGTTCTGCTGGTTCGCATCGCCTCGTATTGGATTCTGCACGCTCGTATTGGTTATTGCTGGTGCGCTTTGGTTACGCTCTCCATGAGAAATTTGGGTGGTTCCTCCACCCTGGATTATAAGTGTTGGAGTAGGGGTTGTTCTGTTGCCTCTGATAATTACCTATGGCCTGACACTCTGCCTGCTCCATTGGTATATTGTTGGGATCAGCTGAAGGACACCTATCAAATGTATGTGGGCCACATATCTCATGACTTCAGGCATCTGCACGCATTTCGACATTGTATGTTGCTGCAATTGTTTCGCTAAAAGGGCCACTTGGGCATTCAAGGCAGCAATAGCATCTATTTCGTGGACTCCCACTGTTCTTCTCCCACTTGTCGACCTCTCTTCTGTGACATGGTTGTTAGTGGCCATATCTTCTAATAACTCATGAGCGTCGTGGGCTGTTTTCCTCATGAATGCTCCACCTGCTGCTGCATCTATAATGGTTCTGGTTGTACTGCTCAGCCCGTTGTAGAAGATGTGGACCAAGTTCCACAACTCAATGCAATGGTGTGGGCACTTTCTCTGTAGATCTTTGAACCTTTCCCAAGCTTCATATAAGGACTCTCCATCTGCTTGGTAGAAGTTATTCAACTCCCCTCTTAGTTTTGCTGCTTTACACGGAGGAAAGAACTTGGCTAAGAATTTATGTGCCATCTCGTGCCAAGTAAAAATCGAATCGGCCGGCAGGGAATTCAACCATACTTTTGCTCTATCCCTGAGTGAGAAGGGAAAGAGTCTCAACCTGACGGCATCATCAGTAACGACGTTATATCTGAAAGTTGCACATAACTCCAAGAAATTAGCTATGTGCATATGTGGATCCTCCGATGGCAGTCCTCCGAATTGCACTATGTGCTGTACCATGCTCAGAATCGCCGATTTTATCTCAAAGTTATTGGCTCCTATTGCAGGGAGCCTAATGCATGTCTGTGCTCCATTCACTCTTGGCAGCACATAGTCCCCCAAACTTCTTTCTGGCTGGATTTGGACTCTCTCCTCTACGTCTATTGGCATTTGCCGAGACATTCCTGGGTTATGTTGATTTTCACCTAACCCTTCTCTCATCATGTTATTGTTTTGAGCACCGTCCATTTCTATCAAAGTTGCAATCCGCTGATTCTTTCTGTTCTGTTTGCAGGTTTTCTCAATCTCTGGATTGTAGGGAACAAGAGTGTTTGCTCCTCTTCTCCTTCGCATAAACTGATTTCCTGAAATAGATCAAAAACAAACAACCAATCACCGTACCTCGAATTTTCCAAAAATAAAAAAAACGTAAAATTTAAAAAATTAAAATTAAAATTAAAAACCAAATTAGAAATTAAAAATAGATAAAGTTGATATTGAACTGTGCCTAATCCCCGACAACGACGCCAAAAACTTGAATGCGCGGTAAGATGCACACACTTTAAACGCAAGTGCACGTTATCGTGACAAGTAGTATAGTCTTGATAAGACCGAATATCGTCCTCAAGGATTAGGGTTCAATTACCAACTATCTATTTTTTTGGTATCTATTTGGTAAATTGATATTTTGATTTGTTGCTTATAACTAAGAATTATAAAAGCTATTTAATTATAAGGGTTTACTTCAGTTGTGATGAGAATAGGGCTTCCACGTCTCCTCACTATCCGCTTATGTTACTTATTAATGCAATAACTTATGGTCTTTTTCTTTTGGAGAAAGCAGGTTCACTAAATCGTTTTATACTCCCGTTAGGGTTATATAAACACTCAACCCCAGTATTGCACCTTACCTACCTTTCGGTGATAAAGATAACTCTATAGGAGGATTAAGAACAAGAACCTAGTTAACCGTCACGCACAATGCGCAAAATTAGGGTTGTTAAGCCTCTCATTAACGCTACATAAATAATTGAGGTATTTTCATCCCCAATCCAAGAATGTTTATCCAACTTACAGCATATTCACAATCCCCCACTTTCGGAATCTGATTAGAAATCATACAGTGATAATTAGTTGTCAATTAATTACCAAGAATTCAACTCAAATATTGGATAGATCTCACAATAAGAAAAATAACCATAAGCATGCATTAACTCATAACAAAAGTTTCTAGAGATTTAACATGGATAGCCCTATAGAGGAATTAGTTCCTAGTCATTGACATGACAAGAACTAATCTCATGTTCATCATACAAAAACTGAAATAAAGTAAAGAAAAGGAAAAGAAATTACTAGACTATGGTCTCCAATCTCTAAGCAAGAAGCCTTGTGTTGTGCAAGAAAGGGAACTCTTAAAAACTGCCTAGGGTTCTCCTTTTATAGGCTGAAAACCGCCTCCCTCTTTTCCTTCAGGCCTGACCCAGAATTTCGTCCAAAAACCTAATTTTTCCGCGTCGGCGCCGCGGCCCTGCGAACGGCGCGCGGCTCGGAGTTGCAATCCGTCGGGTGTTTTGGCGCCGCGGCCCTGATATCTGCTGTCTGAGGGCGCCGCGGCGCTGCAACTCCTGTAGCTTCTCGGATGTTTAGGCGCCGCGGCCCTGCTTTTGGCGCCGCGGCGCTGAGTCTTCTGCAGCCTCTCTGAATAGTGGGCGCCGCGGCCCTGCACCCTCGTTCGCCACTTTCTCTGTTTTCAGCTCTGGCATCTCCTCTTTTGCCCTCTTTTAGCTCCTTTTCCGCCATTTGGCCATTTTAACCACTTTGACTCAATAGAAAGGAAAACTATCCTAATACAACACTTATATGTGCAAAACGGGACAAAAGACTAACTAAAACTGACTCAAAAGGTGTATATAAAATACACCGATCACCCCCACCCCAGTCCCCTCCACCGGTCCCTCCAAACCCCACTAGTCCCCCTCCTGTAAGCTCTAATTAGTTATAAATTGATCAAACTTTATATGGTCATAACTTTGCGCTCGGACGTCCGTTTTACCTAAAAAAAAATTGATTTCCCGTATTTTTTCGAGACGAATAATCCCAAACCGACTAAAGTCTGTTTGCTTCACCGGATTTCTCCAAAAACGTCCATCTTGCCCCTCAATTTCACTTTTCCCCCAAATCGTTACATTTTTTCCCTTTTTAAATCTAAATATCTCGCGATGTACAATTGATTTTAACGTAAAAATTGCGTGGAACCGCGTCCAAGAATGTCAATTTCAGTATTGGAAATTCAATTTAAAAAAAAAATGGCCCGACCCGGAAAATTCTTACCGGTCCGGACCGAGAACCGGACCGATAAGGTTTCGATCGAGGCAGGTTCGTTCAGACGAAACCTTACGGTCGATCGATCGGGCCGTGCTTTATCGGACCGGTCGATGGTGATACGAGCCGGACCGGTCCGATAACAGCACTACTAATGGGTAATTAATGTTTCACTAACTGGGTTCTCCAACTTTTTCTGTGAGTCTGTATTTCCTTTTCCGTGAATATTTTGTGATATGTTATCAAATATTTGGTGAATTTAGAATTTGACAGTTATGAATTTTCAACTATTTTAAATTAAAATAAATTGATTATACATGTTAAGGGGAATCGAAACCTCATCAAAGATGGTATCAAACCTTTAGCGGGTTGTATTACTGTCGCTGGACCAAGAACCTACTTTATTAGTGGGTTTCCAACAATTATTTCTTATATATTTAATAAAAAAATTAATATAAATATTACTGGGTTGTCGAGAGCCATCACCCCTAACCCGGAGTGAATTCATATTTAGTCAGCCAAGTGAGACATTAAGGAAAAAGGATTGGAAAAAAGACCAAATGTCATTTCCAAATATTCTGTGTGGCTGATGCAACATGAATATATATGTAATACGTTAAAATCTAATAAATATCATCATCTAAATTTATAATTGTTTTCGCCCCGAATTTTGTCTTCTGCCGTTGTAGAGGCTGATTGAATCGGGAGACAAATTGATTTCTTAACTTAAGCGATTCGGGCAGGAAACGAAACTCTGATTTTCAGCAATGGGTTCCCCAACTACTCCATAAAGCGTTAGGACGGTGTTACGAGTGAACTAAGAGGTAGAAACATGAATGCAGCTGAGTACAGTAAGGATAAAGTAATGATAGATGAAATTTGAGTTGTTTGATTGATTGTGTCCGTATATACAAAAGAATGTTCCTATTTATAGTACAAAAAGAAGAAAAAACTATACAAATGTGCCCCCCCCCCCTCATGTCATCCATCAAAGAATCCACTAAGTTCAATGGCCGACTATGGGGGAGGTATTTCCGGTTTTCTCGCCCTCTACTCGTCTTGCTCGAATAATGGCTCTTGCTTTCAGTTGTTGGCCGTTATCGTTTCTAGGGGTCTAAAATCCTTTTTGACTTGGTCGTTGAGGCGTCTTTATCTGAGTGGGTCCAGTCGTACCTCTAACCAACGTCTTCGGCTAAGATGCCTTAGTAGCCGATGGAGTTCTTATAGTCGAGAACTAGGAGTTAATTCGGCTCCAGAATAGTTTGGTTGTCACTGAATTTTGGCTAAACACTTAAATTATTTTTGAGTGTTTACAATTGCCCTTCTACATTAACTCGAGTGTGACTGTTGAGTTAATGTATTATAAAATAGTCGTTGTTTCAGTTTGACAGCCGCACATATCACTTCAATCATCTAATCTCCAGTGCATGCAATGAGGATTTCTTCTGAATTAGGGTTTCCCTTCAACCGAGGCATCTTTGTGACCATGACTCAGTTCCAAGGATATTGTTTATTCATACATGCCCCAAATCGAATGGTAATACTTTTTTAGATACTTGCCATTTACATTCCTGTCCATTTCTTCGTGGTGCATATTTATTAGTCAATATACGTTGTCGGCTATCCATTGGCTTACTATGAAAGGTCCTTCCCAATTTGGTGACCATTTGCCAAATTTTGTATCCTTCATCCCAGTCGGCAAAACGGTTTTCCAAACTAGGTCTCTTTCGGCAAACCTTTTACGCTTGACATGTTTGTTGTATGCTTTAGTTATTTTACATTTGCCGACTTCGATTTTCTCTACGGCCATCAGTCGATCTTTATCTAGCTGGTATAACTCTATTATCATGGCCTATTGATATTCCTCTAAACTTAGAAAATTTTGTTTGGCCACTCGTAAGGATTTGACATTGATTTCCAAAGGCAACGCTGCATCTTGGCCATAGGTTAGCCGATAAGGTGTCATCCCGGTGGCTGTAGATTTAGAATTCTTGATCTCCTAGACGGATTCATCTACAGTGAGATGCCACATTCATGGTTTATCCTCTACGTTCTTACTAATTATGTTCACAATCAATTTGTTGGTTGCCTCGGCTTGTCCATTCGCCTGTGCGTAATAAGGAGAAGATATGATCATCTTGATACCGAACTTCTCAGCAAAGGCTATCACCTCAGAACCAGTGAATACCGTCCTTTTATCGGTGGTAATCGTCTCAAGAATACCATATTTGTATATGATCTAGTATTGGGTAAACTGAATGACATATGTCTGATGGACCATCTTCATCGGCTGAGCTTTCACCTATTTAGTAAAATAATCGGTAGCCACGATAATGAAATTATGGCCTTTATCCGACTGAGGGTGAATCTTGCCAACGAGATCCATAGCCCATCCTTTAAAGGGCCAAGGTTTTATGACTGGATATAGTAATTCGGCTGGTACCCGTTGGATTGGTCCATGTTTCTGACATTCTCCACATCCTTTTGCATACTGGAAACAATCAGCGGTTATCGTAGGCCAGTAATAACCGTGGCGGTAGATCAACCACTTCATCGCCAACCCTGCTTTGTGCGATCCGCATACTCCTTCATGGACCTCTCCCATGACCCTCAAGGCCTATGCTTTGGCAATGCATTTGAGTAGTACTCCATTCACACTCCTTTATAGAGGTTATTGTGAATGAGCATGTATTTCAAGGCTCTTCTTTTAACCTTGGGATCCTTGCAACTGGAGGGATTTTTTAAGTAGTCAATTAGTGACTGCCTCCATGCATGGATTTGATTAACGACTAACACTTCGGCTGGTAATTCATCGTGATCTAAGGTGAGTAGGGACTTCCTAAAACCTGAAGCTTCTTGTGCCAAGTTGTTAGCCTCAACATTCATGTCTCTGGGAACATAACTTAACTTGGATGATGTGAACCCACTAAGCAACCTGATAGCCATCATGTGATGGGCCAGCAAATTTGGGTCTTTGCAGTCATATTTCTCGGCCAGCTGTTTGATCACCAGCTGAGAGTCTCCTCGGATCTCGATGCACCTCACTTTCATATAAACTAGGAGTTTGAGTCCTATGATGAGAGCATCATATTCGGCTTGGTTGTTTGTCAATTCAGGGTCTAGCCGATAAGAGAACATCCACGCTTTATCTCACAGAATTATTATCGTTACTCCGGCTCCAACTCCTTTCTGGGTTCTAGAATCGTCAAAGGTTAGTACCCATGGCATGACGCACGCAGAAGTAGGGGTGCATGGAACCTCCACGTCCATACAAGGGTGTTCTGCCAAGAAATCAGCTACTTCTTGGCCTTTGACGGCCATGTGTAGCTTATACTCGAGAGAGAACACGGTAAACTTGATGGCCCATTTCATTAATCATTCTTGCAAGACATGTCTATTTAGGAAGTACCGGATAATATCAACTTTGCACATAACGTATACAACGTGAGTCATTAGATAATATTCGAGTTTTGTGCAAGCATAGAACAAAGACAGACAAAGCTTCTCCAAAGTATTATATCTAGTTTCCACATCGTTGAGTATTCAGCTAAGATAATAACCGCTCTTTCAGTTCCATCATCGGCCTTCTGTGCTAGCAAGAAGCCGATAGATAATTCTGTAGCCGAAACATACAATTTCAATGGCTTTCCTAGCATGGGAGACACTAGTACGGGGGCAGTAGCTAAGGCCTTTTTAATTTGATCAAAGGCATCTTGCTGTTCTGGGGCCCATACTAACTCTTCTGACTCTTTAAGTTAGAGCAAAGGTGAGAAAGCCTTCATTTTGCCAGCCGAGATAGATATGAACCTTCTTAAGAAATTAATCTTTCCCAATAAGCTTTGTAACTCCTTTTTTGTCTTGGGTGGTACGGATCTCATTATTTCCTTGGCTTTGTTATGATCTATCTCGATGCTTTTCTTATGCACCAAAAAGCCAAGGAAATTGCCAGCCGATACTCCGAATATGCACTTGGTTGGATTCATTTTAGATTATGAATCCTCATTCTTTATAATGCTTATTCAATATCAACTAAATGATCCTTGAAGTCCTTAGACTTCACTACTACATCATCAATGTAAGCCTCCATAGTCTTGTCGATCAAGTCATAGAAGATGATGTTCATTGCCCTTTAATAAGTAGCACCATCGTTCTTCAGACCAAACAGCATAATTAACCACTCGTAAATGCCCAATGCTCCTGGACATCTGAAGGAGGTTTTGTGAATGTCTTCCTCGGCTATATATATTTGATTATAGCAGAGTATCCATCCATGAAGGTCAATACGCCATTAGTGGATGCTGAGTTGACTAGCATGTCAGCTATCGACATGACGTACTCATCTTTAGGAGAGGTTAGATTTAGGTTCATGTAATCAATACATACCCGCACCTTTCCATTCTTCTTCTTGACCGGTACGATATTTGCCAACCATTCCACATACTTAGTCGTTCTGATAAATCCGACTTTCAGTAGTCGTTCGATCTCAACTCTGATTTGAGGCATCAGTTGAGGGTGATACCTTCTGGGCAGCTGTTTATGGGGTTTAAAACCCTCATTGATTGGCAATCTATATTTTACCAAAGTATGTGCCAGCCCGAGCACCTCATGATAATCCCATACGAAACACTCTTTATACCGTAGTAGAAGGGCCGATATGCCTTGTTTGTCTTATTTCTTTAGCAAGCCACTAATACATGTTAGCCAAGGGACTTCTTCAGTTCCCAAGTTGATATATTTCAAAGGATCCTGAGACTCAAAACTAGGCATATACCTTCTTATGAGTGATTCAAGTTCCATCGACGGCTCGACTTCATCAGCTGCCAGAATTGGTTCATTGTCATGGTTTCCTATCTGTGACGCCTTGGATATTCTTGCCTCAGAACTTAAGGTGGTCAGTCGATGCCACATGTCACGTATGATTTGGGTTTTCTCAATCATTTAAATCCTCTAAGGTAAGTCATGGTTCGTCCAATTATTTTATTTTAAACCCTTGAGAGGTAAGATTATTTGATTCCTAAGACCCTTCTTCATACTTCTTCGTGATAGATATGGGAGCCACATAGGGTGAGTAGAGGATAGCCTCTACACTCTGTACCCCTGGTTGGAATGGGTTATCATCCGCTGGGATGATTTCTATCTTGTTTCTTTCCCAAAGACGAGCTTTTGATGCATGGTAGAAGGAAGACATCGACTGGTGTGAATCCAGGCCTTGCCCATCAGAATGGTATAGGACGGATTACCGTCTATTACAAAGAAGGCACACCTGACCTTCTTAGAAACTACATTAATTTCTACCACTAGGATCCCCAATACTTCATAGGCTTATCCCATAAAGCTAGCCATTTTCATGTTAGTTAGGATGAGGTCTCCTTTGTTTTGTTAAGATCCTTCAAGGTAAGCAGCGACATCATATTCAGCACATCCCCATTATCGACAAACACCCGACTAATCATTTTGCCATTAATGTAAGCCTTGACGTAAAGAGGTTTGAGGTGTTTAACCATATTTTATGTAGGTGCACCAAATACGGTGCTTAAAGTGTCTCTAGATGGGGTATCTACTATTGTTGCCCATACTACGTCTTCTATGCAAACATCACCTTCCAGGCTATCCAGCAAGGAGCGACGGGCCCAGAATTCACATGGGATTAGGCTGACTATTTCAATATCTTCCCACATCTCTTCAACTAGGTCATGGTTAGATACATCGAGGATGGAGTCTCCTCCTTCATTCCATTCTGTTACACCCGTATTTCCAAGGCAATGAGATGAGAACGTACGTAAGAATTTGAATTTTGAATTTTGGAAAGAAAGAAGAATTACTTTTTTCTTAAGGAAAAATCTCGGAACCTCGTGAAGGAAAAAGGTTTATTATTTGGAATTTGATTCTCATATTTGGTATATGGGATTAGTATAGTATATTGAGGTTTGGAATTTTCAAGTCTCGAATTTGGTCATGTGGGGCCCACCGGGGAATTTTACAGTTTTGTGGGGCCCACAATATTTTGAGATATTTTGGAGGAAGAAATAATTTGGACCAATCGGAGGGCGACACGTGTCACCTCCACTAGTCTTGGAAGACTTGGACTTAGATATTTTGAGACAAGTGGAAAAGTGGGCCATGTGGGTCCCACTCCACTTGTCTTGCTACTTGGATATACATCTATATATTAGAGAGGGCTTGCAAGACTTGTTCTACACTTAGTCAATTTCACAACAAATATATCTCCCTCTCTTAGGGTGCTCTCGGCCAAGGGCCAATATTGGAGACCAAAATTCTTTAATCCTTCGTGATAAATCCTCTAATCCAAGACTAAGCTCCCTAATGGAGTACTAAGCCAAGATAACCCCTTAAACTCCAAGAATCTTGGTGTTGGCCGAGAATAAGGGTGTGAAACCCTAAGGTTTCGTCGACTTTTTGGAAGTGAAATACAAAGGAAAGTTGTGTATAAGCTCATAGGGGTCACATATATGTGATTGGAACTTGAAGAAGTGGAGCGAAATGAAAACTGCGGACCATTGTAGCCCGGACTATTTTGGACGTTTTTGGGCTAACAAATGAGGTAATAATCCTTCTTCTTTTAAAGTAATTGGATATTAATTATTTTTGTTATGTATGGATGAACATGTACTAAAAATAATGAAGATTAAAAAGTGTTTGGGCCATTTTAGGGAGTTGAGGCCGAGAGCTTGCATATTGTCGTCGTTGGATTCGTTGGTTATTATTAATGTTAATAACACTTGTCGCATGTTATATACTGAAGGAAATATTGTTTTTGATAGTTTATATGATATATATAACATGTTGAAATTAGAATTGGATTAAAAGGAATTAAGGAAAATAACTTTGGATTGTTGTAGTTGTGTTGGCTGAAAACTGCCCAAAACTGTTAGACGTTGTGGTGTCGTTATATGGATTTTTGGGGTGTTGTTATGCTGGAAAATCAGCCCCTATATTGCATGTTTAAATGTGGTAAAATGGGTAATGAAAGTCCTAAGGAATAAGGGTATAAAAAGGGTGTTAAAGGCTTCACATTGTACCCTTAATATTGGTTTATTATGGACTGTTTTTATGGGTTGTTTTATATAGATTGTGGGGCAGAATTTTACATGTCAAGTAGGCGTGTAATCCCCTTTGGTTAACTGTTGGTTGTGCCTTAAATGTGGCTTGTTGGTTGATGAATTCACGCCTTGGAAAAGGTGGAAAAGTACGTAGAAACAAAGGAAGTGCTGCCCAAATTTCCGTAGAATAAGAGGACAATTATTTGGTATAAGTCTTACACTTGATAGCTTGAAGTTGATAGAAGTGCTATTGTCATTTTAGGTTGAAGTACTACGTGTAACATATTTTGTCACGACCCGAACCCGGGCCCGTGACTGGTGCCTTACCCCGGGCACCCCAGTAGTCATACATCAGAGAAAATCAGCGGAACATAAATCAATAACATGGAATAACAGAAGTATAAACAATAATCTGTGAACACTTGCCTTTCGGCATATATATAAACAACAACTCTTTCAACATGAACAGTTTAATCCTTTTTACAAACCCTGCCCACAACAGTACTACAGACCTCTACGAATGATATGACAACAACGACAGGGCGGGGCCCGTCATACCACGAATGTAGCACTATATAACAGGACTATACGAATAAGCCTCGGAACGGAGCTTCCCAAACGCTGAATCTGACCACAAGAGCGAGGATCAACGGCGGTGTACCTTACCTGCGGCATGAACGCGCGGCCCCGAAGGAGTCGATCTGGTACCAAGTATGTGAAATCGAAAATCGTAAATGAAATCATAATAGTCTATAACGCAGGAGATATGTATGATAACCAAACTACAGTTTACAATTAAATAAGCAGTCATGTCAAGTCAGGGACTCACGCCCTCAAAGTCATCACTCAAATATAACTATGGGTCTCAAGCCCATAACATCAATCATGCGTGGAATACCTTCCTCCGCCAGCTTTATGATAGAAAAGCACCAAGGAATACATATGAACAGCAGGTCCCACTGTCCAAATAAAGCGATGCAGGTAAATGCGAAGGCATAGCGACTACTAACACCCACGGTACTAACAAGGTCATAAATCGTATCATGATATCTGTCTGCAGACCGTCACATGATCAAAGCCGGTCGCCGCCCGCAATATCAAATGCGCGTCTAGCCTGAACTCCCCGCGACTCGCGATAGGCCAATCTCATAGGCCCGCGTGAGGTATAACCCCGCATCGAGGTAGCTACTCCCGGCATCGCCCCGGACTCGCGATCGCACGCCACATGTAGACCGCATGACCATAAAGGCCGCACACTAACCGGAACTCTCGTAGCTCGCATAGGCCCCGGGACCGCGTGAGGTATTCTCGAATCATGGTCCTGCATCACGCAGTCTACCGCGTCGGAGGCGATTAACCGGAAACACGGTGAGTGGTATAATACCAACATAACGCTTTATCGTTTAAACAACATAAGCACAATCAAGGGAAAACCCCTTTACACAAACATCACAGAATACTAACACACGTAGCATCCTAATATGATTACTTATCAAATCAACACGAAGGTATTACAAGGCTATCACAAACCAATATAATCAAGTTATTCACACATAAGGTACTTTCTACTATATGATTAACGAGATCGGGTTTTATTCCCAAAGTACTTTATACAATAACTCTTTAAAGATACGTTACTTTCACGGAAGTCACACAATACGTAGTATATGAAAAATAGAGTGATTATCTTTTTGAAGTAAATCAAAACACTTACCTTTGTAAAATCAAGTAACAACATTATTTTCCAAACGTCCAAGTTTGCCTAATTTCAAATGTTCACGTTTCTTATTTTAGAAAGGTTTCGTAGTTCATCGTCTTATTTATTTAAGAGTATAATTCTCTTTTAAACCATCTGAGAAACATAAGCCTTATATGTGAGTAGGATATTATTGTTTATAACAATCTTATTACAGCAGCCATGATCTAGGAAATATCATTTTGTCTCATCTTAGCTTCATGCGGATGGAAGTTTCTCTGGTTTAATAATACTTAATCACAAAACATTTCCTTTTATTAACGCCGCGATGGTTTGTCGATACACATTCTGATTTCCGAAATCAGTAAAACATTCTTAAGCCGTTATACCTAACTTCCCATAAAGCTAGTATAACTCTTAAGTTTTTCAAAACCAGGTATTACTTCTTCTTTTAAAATGATTCAAAAATCTTTTGAAATACTTCAAGTTCTTTATTATCACATAACCAGCGATTATAGTTCAAATCGATTACCTTTTAAAAACCACAAGTATTTTCTTACCTACATAAAGTCATTATAACCAACTTCCCATAAAGCCGTTATAACACTTTATGTTTTAGACCAATCAAATATATTTAACACGTACGCGTCTATCGTACTACATAGTTACACACATATCATGCTAGAAGAGATAGGAAGAGGTTCACATACCTCGCGACGATTATCGACTAATAGCAAAACGCTCCAAGTACCTCAAACCGTCGGCTACTCCTTAAGCCACGTAGATCGCGCCACACGTAGTACTTCAACCTAAAAAGGCCACAAGGCGCTTATTAACATCTAGATCTCATCGTGGAAAATTCTCTGAAAATTCGTGAAGCCTCCCCGCAAAGATAAATCTCCTCCTCTATCGGGGCTGCCAAGCCAACCGGGGTTATACGCCTAATCCGGACGTGCACAATTCTACCTCACGAGAAAAGCTACACAAGTCTCATGTCTGAGTCTATGTAATTACGATTCGATACTCTTCTTTCGAAAAGGTTTCTTATTATTCAGGCTTAAGTCAAAAGACATTGCCGATACTACGTTCAGTTCTATATATAGTATACTTCAACTATATAATCAACAATCATGTAATTTCCAATTACAATAGAGTGACAAGATATTTACCTCGATAAGCCCATAAGTATCCAAGTTATAATGTCGATCCTGAGCAAGGTTTAGCTCCTACTCCGTGCGCTCCAAACAACCCTTAGAAGTTCTAACCAACTTCTACTTAAATACTTCAACCAACTATGAAGATTTCCTTAGGGTTTCGGTTTGGGACAAAAAAAAGACAAAAGGTAGTATTTCCGGGCTCTACGTATAGAGGTAACTTTTGGAATACAACAAGGTAAAGGCTAAGGTATTTTGGGCATTATAACAATACTTGGAGAGTATTTCTACCAAGAGGGGGGGTGTATTATACGAAACAACTAGACTAGGGGGGGGTACCCCATGGCAAGACACCACAAAGGGGGAGGGGAACCCCTCGGCCAAAGGCCACACGAAAAAGGGGGGGGAGAGGGGGAAGCTCTCAGCTAGAGCAACAAGAAGTGAGGAGAGGGTTTCAAGACTTGAAAGTTTTTGGATGAATGAAGTCTTCAAGCCTAGGGGGGTATTTATAGCAAAACCCAAGGCCAACCAATGGCCAAGATCAAGCCATGTGCAAGGCAAGTGTAAGGCCTAGATCAAGCCAAGTGCACCCTAACCCTACTCCACCAAACATGGCACAAAACAAGCCACAAAACAAGGCCCAAATTAAGGGACCAATCGGCCAAGGCCAACCAACCCTTGACCGCCCCTCTAAACCGTCCAATGAGGGTGACAAGTGTCACCCTCCCGTTGGCCCAAAAATATTTCGTCTCTCGGAAGAATCCGCAAAAAATATAAATGACATAGCCGGAATTTTCCCTACGAAAGCTGTGGAAACGTTTCGTCGAAAAACGACTCTAATCGGGTGTTGTGCACAAAGTGAAAATCGGCCAAGCCTACTTAAGCTTCAAAATTTTTCTACGTACGTCCTTACGTACATACACTGGAAATACGGGGTATAACATATTCTACTTGGCATGTGGAATAGCCAATAAGGTTGAAGTACATTGGGGCGTATGCTACTTGTCGTGTTGGTTAGTCGTCAACGAGGTATGTGAACTTCTTCCTTCTATCGGCATGATTGATTATTGGAGTATACATGACTTGTTTCTTGAAGTATACTTGCCTCGTTATTAGAGTATTCATGTTATTGATTCTATGTTAAAGGCACGTCTAAATTATTTCTAAGTTCTTACCAAGTCTTATGGAAGATATTGGTAAGAGTGTTTAGTAAGCATTGGAGTCGAGTTGATCTTGCTAAGTTACAACACTAATGAGACTTGATTTATTTGAAAGTTATGAGACTAGATTTATTTGAAAGTTATGAGACTTGATTTATTTGTAAGTCATGAGACTAGATTTATTTGAAAGTTATGAGACTTAGTTGAAAGTATATGAGACTTTACTTGAAGGTATATGAGACCTTACTTGAAAGTATATGAGATTTGATTAGATGAAGTATAAGAGACTTGATTTATATGAAGTATAAATGACTTGATTTTGGGAAAGAAGAAGTAACTTGATTTAAAGGTATAGGTTACTTAAGTTTACAAGTGTAAGTAACTTGATTTTGATAGTATTTTGGGGTTCAACTCCCTAATATTGCATGAAGTGATTCTTTTTATAAAGAATAGATGTACATAGTACTTTTGGGTTTATTTCCCTAATATCACATGATTTGAGTCTTCTTGAAAAGAATGGATGTACATAGTACTTTGGGTTCATTTCCCTAATGTTACATGACATGATAATTCCTTGGTTGTATTAAAAGGAAAGATGTGGTAGTGCTTTAGTTTTCTAAAATGAAAATTGTTATAATGGCTTTATGGAAAGTTTGTTATAACAGTTTCATGGAAAGTCAAGAGATGGTTTAAAATGTTATATGGAAATCATGTGAGAATGTCCATGATTAAGTCCTTAATATAGTACATGAAATGAAATTGCCATGAGTTTATAAAGTGAATGTACGGCGGACGTACATTGTTGTAATGGATCTTAATCCTTAATGAACTATGTGATAGTGCCTTGGTGTTATAAAATGAAAGACTTGTTAGTATCTTGGTTTTTCTAAAAATGATAGTTCATTCTATTTGTGTTAATAAGAGTCGGAGATGATTTAAATTGTACATAGTTGCTTGTGATAGCTATATGTGTACAGTCTTGATATTGGGACCGCGTCCTCACCTGGAGTAAACAATGTTATTGTGTTATTTACATGGACGTGCTTACATGATAGAAGAATTTCATGGGCAAGCTTCCACTATATTGTTCCATGGACATGCTTTCACGATGAAGGAATTCCGCGGGCGTGCGGCCATGATGTGGGTTCAATTCCCGGGTGATATTATTATTCCATGGACTAGCTCTCCATGATGACATGTTCCCGAGATGCAGGAATTTCACAGGCATGTTATATATTATACTTTGTGCATGCCGACTGTGATGCAGGAATTCCATGGGCATGTTATATATTACACTTGTTACATGCTGACAGTGATGGAGAAATTCCACGGGCATGTTTCTATATTGCGGGTTTAAGACCCATGGTTAGAATGGCATACTGATTCTGGGGGCAGGTGTCCCTGATTTAAACATGACTTGCATATCTTGAAAAGGTACAGTTGACTCTCGATGATATAGTAGTACAGTGGTACAGAGGTATAGTGATACAAGATACAGTTGACTCTTATTTTATATGACATGGTTGGATCTGGTATTTGATTATTTTACTTGTCCCTGTCATTCTTTTGTACAGTTATGATCTTGTTTACTGTACTTTATTTTCGTTCCATACTTAGTACCTGTTGTACTGACCCCCTTCGGGGGGTTGCGTTCATGTCTGCAGGTATTAGGTACTCAGTTGGGTGATCCGTGAGCTTAGGATCTCCGGTCAGCTTCTATTGAGACAACTCCACTATGCTGGAGTCTTGTCATGTTGGTACGAAGTTTATATTAGAGTCTTGTACATTTATGGGTACGGCGGGGTCTTGTCCCGTCATAGTAATTTTCCAAACTCTTAGAGGTCTGTATTCATATGTGGGCTGGACTGGCATGAGTGATATTTACATTGTTGTACGGTTGTAGACCCATTCAGGTGTTATATATATTATGGCAGCCTTGCCGGCTTTGCCTTTGTTTGTTAAAAGAAAAAAATGAGTGTTATTTATCTTCTGCGGGTTACTTGTGTTGTATGGGTAGAAGGGTGCCCAGGTAGGGCGCCAGTCACGGGCCCGGGGTTCGGGGCGTAACACATTCGGCTTGCCAAAGGCTCATATCTTTTATTTTCTTGAGATAAATGCAGATCGGTTAGGGATCCTCTGACTGAATTCTCTGCCCGATCTGTGGGATTGCCTCTGTTAGAGGTTTATCCGGGGCCACGTTCTCCTGGCAGGATTCCTCTTTCGGGTTATCGGTGGGTTATTCATCCAGTTTTGATTGACTCGATGTTTCTCCTTCAGGTGTAATTACTCCTGAAGCGACTGAGCCGAATGCCTGCTCGATAGCCTCTGCTTTGGCAGCCTCAGGAATCTTTGGATTTTCGATTGCCTTGGTGTTGGGAATTAAATGAAATGTATGTTGCATCTTACGCAAGGCCCTGTCACGTTGCATCCTTCTTTCTGAGTTCTGGATGTGACTCTAGGTGGTACCTCTTTCTTTTCGGGAGCCTAATTGACAAGCCATTTCTCATCTTGTGTGTTGGCGGTTGCTTTAATCATTATCTGGTGTCTTATCTAGTTCTCAATTCTTGTTGTGATGCATAAGGATGAAACACCCTCGTTTACATTAAACTCAACCACCCTCTGTTTGGTTTTAGTAAGTGGTTCTTCATCTATTCGAGGCATGCTCGACTGCCAGTTGGTTGACATCCGTATTTTCCCTCCAGTCCTACTCCTGGCGTCAATAGGGACCCTTTTGAACCTCATGGTTTGTTCCTTAAGTTCTCTTTCAACGTCTGTTGGGTATTTGGGGTGGCCATGCAAATTGCTCCTAGCTGGCTGTTTGTCATCATGAATGTCATGTAGGTTGCCTAACCAGTTGAACACAAAGGTCTTTGTAGCCTTCTCTACTTTGGTAGGTTTCTTTGGAACCCATACCCTTCTCATCGGCTGTTTACCTTTAGTGTCCCTTGACTCATCAGGCTTAGCAAAATATACCATATATATTGGTACTGCAGGAAAGTGGTCGGTATCAATAGATATTTCAGCCAGACTCTTGTCGGCTAGCTTGAACCTTCCTTCTTTAATACCATTTTAGATCGCCTTTCTGAAGACCACACAATTATAGGTATAGTGATTGTATGAAGTATGACACTTACAGTACTTCTTATCTTTGAGTTCCTCGGCAGGCGGGATCCTATGACTGTCAAGCAACCGAATCTTCTTATCTTTGAGTAGATGATAAAAGATCTGATCTACGTTCATGATGTCAAATGAGTAGCCGACCCTGTTATAGGATAAACTCGTCTCCTTGCCTTTTACAACTTTCAAGGTTGGGCAAGAATAAACCTTACTGTCACGCCCTTTTTCGACCGCGACATTTTTAGCGAACCCTGCTTAAGTAAAAGGTTAGAAAAATAAATAATAAAAGAGTTAAAAATGCTAAATGTTTAAAAAGGTGCTTAAAATGTTAAAAAGATGCTAAAACTTTAAAAAGATGCTAAAATATTAAAATGCTAAAGGGGCTAGAAATGCTAAAGGGCAAAGGGTGCTAAAAGTGCTAAAATGCTAAAATGCCAAAAGATGCTAAGAGTGCTAAGGGTTCGCGGAGTCGCCACCTAATTAATTGGGTGAATTAGGACACCTAAATGTTAACTAGGTTAAAGTCAACACTAACTCCATTTTTATGGTCTGCTGAACTTAATGAGATTCCGGGCAAGGGGCAAGGGTTCTTTATTAATCTAGAGGGAAGGGGTTAGGCACCCTCTAAGATCCGCTAACTTGCGATTATCCTGCCAAACCTAGGGTAATTATTATGCTAAAATGCATGTTTTGAAAATATAAAAAAAATGCTTCAAAATATTTTATAAAAGAAGGCATGTTGAATAAAGTTGTAAGACTAATGCTATAAAGCTTTAAAGTGTGCGTTTATATTGTTTATGATGTAAGCGGTGCCGATTTATGGACTATAGATATGCATTTATCTGCGAAATTAAAAAGTGGTGCGTTAGTTTTAGATATGCAATTTTAAGGATTAGGCAAAGATTAGATATAAAATGACAAGCCTAAGATAAATGATTAGAAGTGCATTTCAAGTTTTAAAGCTAACTACCCCATTTCATGTATTCAAGGATTAATTGTTCTAGACAACCTATTAATTACAAAGTTAAATAATTAGGCAACAATTTAAACAAATAAGATAAGAGGAGGATATGATCGCGGTTTTCAAGATGTGTGGCGACATCATCTTATCCTATTTTGTCTTAGGAATTTCTGAAGCGGGAATGCGAATGCGGATGCACATAGACGCGGGTTACCATTTGAAGTAGCTCGTGATGAGTCTCGCCGTGAGACTCTCCATTTTGCTCCGATGCATTTCATGTAAAATAAAACGATAAGGATTAGCACATACTCTAAACTTTGTCAATTAATAAATAAGCATTTAGCAAACATAATTCATATCAAACCCAGTGTATCCATGAATGACAGTGAGGATCAGTAGGCAGCAGGCAATAAACAATGAGAAGCAAGCGGAGTGGGCTTAAATAAGCATTTAGCAAACCTAATTCATATCAAACCTAGTGTGTCCATGAATAAAAACAGTGAGGATCAGTAGGCAAAGCAGGCAGTAAACAACGAGAAGCAAGCAAGACTTAACCTAAATAAATAAGCAGGTCAATTAATAATGCAGAGGCAAGGATGAACACTTATGGGCCTAACCCAAACACGCAAAAACGAGACTTATAGACCCTGGACAGCCTATGTGCAACTTTTAAACGAGGCAGTGGGCTTTGACAAACCGCAATAACTGAGGCTAATTTAATAGTACCCGCACAGATGGTGATCGCTGAGGGAAACAATCAAGTATACACCAAAAATACATATAGTAT
This sequence comes from Przewalskia tangutica, assembly GCA_029844215.1. Classification (NCBI taxonomy): domain Eukaryota; kingdom Viridiplantae; phylum Streptophyta; class Magnoliopsida; order Solanales; family Solanaceae; genus Przewalskia; species Przewalskia tangutica. The sequence continues at coordinate 131,318,573 of CM056718.1, read as the reverse complement.
ACCTGCAGATCTGCTGCAATAAGTGCTCAAATATGCTGGACATACACTAGTCAGATGTAGGCAGTAGGCAGAGACAGAAATAAGAAGCAAGACAGGCCAGAGACATAAAATACGATATACATGTTAATATACTAAACATATGGGTAATCCAGTTATTGTTCAGTTATAGCAATCGAGAGTAAAGATGCGAATCCAGTTACTGACCCCTACATGTATGTCCAAACATATATTTGCCCTTTAAAATGCTTAGAACCTATCCGATGCACACTTGGATATACATTGCAATGAGTACTCACAGAAGGTTCGTATTATATATGATGTATATAGGGAGGCTCTGTTTTCAGATTAAGGAAATAGCCTTGCAGCAACTTAGCACTTCAACAAACAAGAGATAGTACCAACATATTTAATGTTTTTCTATGCTTTATCCATTACTGGGTGATACAGGACATCTAATTAACCAAATATGATCCTCAGACAGAATAAACATGCTTTTGAGCATTCAAACGAATTCAGATAATTTACGACAAACATATGTTACTGCATATGACACACACAATACATTGCGACACCGCTACAGATTTTGAACGACGACCAGATTAAGCTTAACGCCATTTTCCAAGAAAGAAAAACACATACACAGATACAGGATATGCAATATGAAACAGAATGCTAAAAGAATGATTTTACCTTCTTCGGACAGCGAACCGAGACAACGTATCAAGTCGTCGACTCGCTCGGGTTTTGGGTTTGCGATGCGAATAAAAGGGCAGGGTTTGTTTGCTAATTTCTTGGCTGGAATTGAAAGAAGGGGATTCGAACTTCCTATTCTTGCGATGCTAATGGTCTGGGTGCTGAGCCCCCTAACTTTCTATGTCTGTCGATTCTCCCCTGATTGTTCTCTCGACTCTTGTTTTGCTATTTGACTGCTCTCCCGACTGAGCACTGCCTATGATGTTCTACTGCTCTGCTCGCATGTGTAAAAACGATTTCTACCTCACTGAGCTCTGCCTCCTAAATTGCTATTTGACTGCTCTCCCCACTGCGCTCTGCCTATCATGTTACTACTCTGCTCGCATATGTAAAACGATTGCTCCCTGACTGTGCTCTGTCTACTGGATGTTCTGCCCCCGCTTGCATGGTGAAAAGCTTCTGTATTTATAGCCCTAACTTTAGGTTCTAAGTTTGGGTAAGGTTTATAGTGCTGATTTGGTGCGATTCGCGTGTAAAATCGATTAAGGTAAGTGTATATTACGCGGTGATTTGGTCAGATTTGTGGGCGATTGTGGTGAAGATCTTCGACGATTTCTTTGTTATGGTAAGGGCGAGATGGCTGCGTTTGCATGGGTAAGGAAGGTCCCCGGATTCTCCGGCGAGAATCTCGGGATGTGCTGGTGTTGGTGCGGCGGATTATCACTGAGCTGCTAGGTTTTTCTAGGGTTCCTCGTCTAAGAGAAATGGGGAGAGGGACGATGGGCAAGGGCTGAGGGAAAATGAAGGCTTAGGCGTGGGCTTCTTGGCTGATATGGGTAGAGGGCGAGTTGGGCTTGCGGGTCGCGGGTGTTGGGCTGGGCAATGGGCTGGGCGAGTGGGCTGGTTTTAATTAATTAGGGTATTAGTTTTAGGAGTTAATTTTAGGTATTAGTTTTAGGTATTTAATTAGTGGTAAATTAAATTAATAAATTGTGATTAAATTATTTAGGTGCTTTATTAGTCTAATTGTTATAAATGCGGGCGTGCTATTTAATTAGTGCTTAATATTTTAGAATGTGGCGCTATTATTTAAAATCTTATTTATTGTGCATTATTATTTAATTTATGCTTTAAATAATTACAATAATTATGACGTTGCTTTGCGTATTAATAAATGCGGCTATGCTATTTGGCGCGACGTCACTGCTAATTTGACGTATTTATTATTAATTAAGAATCATGACAGGGCTTAAAATTAATAAATGCGGGCGCGAGACTCTAAGTGCTTAATACTCTACGTAAAAATGCGGTGTTATGCCTGTATTAATGTTTTATCGCTGCATTTTATTATAAAAAATTATAAGAAATTATTTTGCAAAATTAGTGTAATTTTATAGCTAATGGCTGGACGGGAGGGTCAAAATTGGGTGTCAACAACTTGTCCCTCTTTGTATGGAGATGATGGAAGAATCTTCGGACAAAGACGTTGACTCATAGCCAATTTTATCTCGATCTTCAGAATTTCAAAAAATGTTGGGCAATTAAGACAAGGCTGACGCAGACTCAAAACTGTCCCAGTGTCGAGTTATGACGACACTGGGCTACCATGGTCCAACACCAAGGCGGGCTAATGCGGACTCAAAATTTGTCCCAGTGTCGAGTTATGACGACACTGGGCTACCATGGTCAAAACACCAAGGCGGGCTAATGCGGACTCAAATTTGTCCTAGTGTCGAGTTATGACGACACTGGGTTACCATGGTCGAAACACCAGGGCGGGCTAACGCGGACTCAAAATTTGTCCCAGTGTCGAGTTATGACGACACTGGGCTATGGTGCTAAAAATAAAATAACTGGCTTGAACCTGGGGTGTACCGCTATGGCTTATGGTGCTGGGTTTTATGGTGATGTGGAGCGAGTGGACCGACGCTTGAGGCCGCTTCTGCCATTCGTTGGGAAGGTTGGCCCCCCAACAAATTGCCCCGGTTCGCTGTAAGAGAAAATCCACGTTGTGCTCCTGTTCCTGCATGCTAAGACTTAACAAACGGTTAGTGCATAACTGTTAAGGCAAAATGATGATGCATAATTTTAAAAGCAATGCAACTGTGAGTAGAAAATGTTATCCTGTAAAAATGTGATGCCTGCTGCAAATGCTGTGATTTTGCCCTTGTACGGACGTGTTGCGATTGCGGATGCTGATATGTTGTCCTTGCTGCAACTGCCCCTGTAGACTAAAACTCAAGAAAAGGTTAGTGCATAACTGCTAAGACAAAATAACAAGCATGAATAAGAAATGCAATTTTGAGAGTATAAAAATCGTCCTTGCGTAGATGTGATATGCCGATGATGGTGTCGTTTTCGGACTTGGCGTCATGGCGTCGTTTTCAGACTTGGCGTGTTGCTTCTGGCGTCGCAATGCTGATGACGTCGTTGCCTGGACGTATTGCTGCTGGCGTCATTTTCGGACTTGGCGTGTTGCTGCTGGCGTCGTTGCGTAGACCTATTGTTGCTGGCGTCGTTGTGTAGACGCAATGCCGATGACGTCGTTGCCTGGACGTATTGCCGATGACGTCGTTGCCTGGACGTATTTGTCACGACCCGACCCCGGGACCGCGACTGGCGCCCTACCTGGGCACCCTTTCAGGTAATCATCAGAGAAAATCAGCGGAACATACATGAAACTTAAAAATAAAACATCGTAAGTAAAACAACAGGTTAGCCGATAGGGCTACCTTCCTGAACATATATAAAAACAACCGAAGCAGTTGCCTCCTTTCTTTTTACAAACTGACCCACCATATGTGACTACAGACCTCTAAGAGTTTTGACATAACAACTGTGGCGGGACAAGGCCCCGCTGCACCTGAATAAACATAAACGTGACAACTCCGAAACACTGGAGCCATCTCAACTTGCTGAACCGGGATCCTAAGCTCGCGGATCCACAACTGTGTACCTAAACCTGCGGGCATGAACGCAGCCCCCCGAAGGGGGTCAGTACAACAGGTACCGAATATGGAACAGAATATAACGTACAGTAAACAAATCATAACTGTACAAAAGAATGACAAGGACAAGTATAAAAATACTTACCAGATCCTGCCGTGTCATTACCACTTATGAACTTAATCGTACCTTATTATCCTTCCCATTCCCAATAAAAGTTATAGTCACATTCTTACGTACATTATTTAGAAAAAGAATCATTAAGTTCATTACCATATAACTTACTTATCTTTCATAACATAGTCCGGCCCACTACGGAGGGACACATATACTACCCGGCCCAATCTGGGACGCGATCAAGTCACACTAATATCAAAGCATGCCCGTGGAATCCCCCATCACTGTCGACATCTATTAGTGTAAAATATAACCATGTGACGCGCCCGTGGCATCCCACCTCACTGTCGGCGTACACATACACAATACATATATATATATCCTGCCCGTGGAATCCCACATCACTGCCGACAGTCCAGGGTATAATAATACACCAATAGGCATACATGAACACCAAGTCCCACCGGTGGTATAGCGTCTTGGGGGTCTACCCCTCACTTATACTCTTACCCTGGAGAAGGTGGTAAAGCAGGTGGTATAGCATCTTGGGGGTCTACCCCTCACTTATACTCTTACCCTGGAGAAGGTGGTATAACGTCTTGGGGCTTGCCCCTCATTTATACTCTTACCCTATCTCGACCGGTCGTCAAACAACACATAAAGCAGGTGGTACAGCGTCTTGGGGGTTTACCCCTCACTTATACTCTTACCCTGGAGAAGGTGGTATAACGTCTTGGGGCTTGCCCCTCATTTATACTCTTACCCTATCTCTACCGACCATCAAACAAGACATAAGCACTACCATGTCTTTTATAAAATCCGGGAATTTAACCCAAGTGCTACAAATAACGGAAGCATACCCGTGGAATCCCACATCACCGCCGATGCGTCCAAGTAACTTATAACAAGACATGACCCTCCGAGAGTCGCGGCAACGTAAAAAAAAACATAATACTTGCACTCAAAGGCTATCTCCAGCACATATAGGCTAAATCTCAGTTAACCAAGCCAAAGTACTTATCAAGGCACACATAGAATAATTCTCATTTAATCAAGCCAAAGTACTAATCAAGGCATACTTAGAATAATTCTCATTTAATCAAGCCAAAGTACTAATCAAGGCATCACATAGAATAATTCTCATTTAACAAGCCAAAGTACTAATCAAGGCATCACATAGAATTATTCTCAATTAAACAGGCCAAAGTACTACGTACGTCCATTCTTTTCAAAAGACTCCTTTCCGAATAAAACTTCCCCGATACTAACAACCGTAGTATCAAGTCCTATCCACCTTTCGAGACAAGTCACAATACCTTTTTAGAAATACAATTACCGTCTTCTAAATCAAGTGACTTCTTTATTAAAAACCTTAAGCAATTGGTACCCTTAAAACAATTTGCCCTTCCTTAACACAAGTTATTCCTTTGATTACTTTACTAGAGAAAACCATTCTCTTAACCTGCCATAAAGCCATTATAACCAACTTCCCATAAAGCCGTTATAACCCTTTATGGTTTAGACCAATACGTTCCTTTTATAATCAAGAGACTTCTACTTTTTGAAACCAAGTATTATATTCTTTCAAATCAATTCTCTTAACTTTCAACAATACCATTTGTCTCTTAACCTTTAGAAAACAAGTGACTCCTTTTATTATAAAACCTTAGGCAATTGATGCCTTAAAAACAAGTTGCCTATTCACTTAAAATCAAGTCATTTGTCTTTCCATAAAGCAAATATAACCAACTCACAATAAAGTCGTTGTATTTACTTTATACCTTAGCCAAAATACAATTTCCTATCCAAGGGACTTATACGTTTAAAACGGAGCAAGTATCACATACTTTAAAACTCTTCAAGTCCCCTAACTTTAAAATCAACTTAAGACATCCTTACTATTTTCAAAGAAGTGAGTTAATCTACTAACCCACCCGACTTGGCATTACAAAAAACAAGTAAAGAATGTCATAGTCTTGACGTCTCAGTACTACATACGTGCAACTAGTCGTGCTCAAAAGATAGGAAAAGTTCTACATAGAGTAAATCACACAACTACCTCTTAACTTCTAAGAGTAGAAGGAAACATGAAATGATACCACAAGTGTATTCCATACATAGAATCATGCCAAAGGAAGGAAGAGGTTCACATACCATGACGATTGTCGACAAATAGCAAAATGCTCCAAAGTACTCCAACCTTGATAGCTATTCCACTCTCCAAGTAGGATACGCTATACTTAGTACTTCAACCTATAATGGTCACAATATGTCCATTAACCTTTCACTTCTAACGTAGAATATTTTAGGTGCTAAGTCGCTAAATTCTACGAAAAATCGGACAGCACCTCCTTTGTTCCTACTCACTTTGCCACCTTTTTCAAGGCCGAATACAATAACCACACAGCCCCAATTGGCTCACAACAATATAGAAGGTATTCCAATACAATGAATAACTAAACAGCCCCAATTGGCTCACAATTTAGAAAGTAGTCCAATACAAATGAATAACAAACTAAAAGGTCCAAATTCGGCCACCTTGAGTTCAACCATACCAATTCTTATCAAATTTCCATTTCAATCCAAATTGGTAGCATAACATGAAATCAAGTCGCATTTGATTATAACAATCCATAATCTCTAAGTAGGTAACATGCGACGATTTCTAATAAACGACCAATTAGTAATCCAATTTTCAAGTGGCTTATATAACATTTCGAATTTAGCTACAAGCACTCCATAATACTTATAAACTTCTACATACCAACTTCATGTTGTCAACGTGTAAAACTAACAACAACAAAAAAATATATAATCTTGTAACATCTTAAAGGCCAAGATTATACCTTAACGATTCTCAACCAATCTTCAAATCCGAAGTCGTTCCTTAGCAACTTAGAGACTCTCCAAGATACTTCAATCCGCTACTTGAGACCCTTAGAACCATACCAACAACTTTCCTTCAACTTTCAATCCAAAACCTAGAAAAGCCACTAGGTTTTCACTTTGCGACTAATACGAAAACTCTTTTTTTTCCGAGATTTTCTATTGAGATATACTTACATAACACTCATGAACCTTGGTTTAAAGTGTGGGGCTTAATGGACATGAAACAAAAATTTCTCCTTCTAGTTGGACCCCAAACCCGTGAGCTTCAAGCTCTTGTTCTTCAATTTTTGTGTGATATTTGGCTAAGTATGGAACTTGTCTCACTACTAGTAGTATTGTAAAGGGACATGGAGGGTGAAGATGTGTACACTTGGGGGGCTAGGATGATCTCTTACTAAATATCAAGGCTTGTGGGACCTTTGACTTTGGTCAATTCTCTCAAGCTCACACTTGCAAGACTTGTCTTGCTAACAAAGGTCCAATGACCTTCTTGCCCTTGCAAGAAATCGTCCAAGGCATCATTAAGGGGGGTGACACGTGTCGCCCTCCCATTCGTCGCAATATTACATTTTCCGACAATTTCATAATTTCGATAAATTTTTTACAAGTCTCTAATCTTGACACTTTAGAGTTCTTACGTACGTTCTTAAAACATGTCCTGTAAATACGGGGTGTAACAGTATTGCTGCTCACGTCGTTGTCTGGACGTGTTGCTGATGACGTCATTTTCGGACTTGTTGTCGCGATAACGCGTCGTTGCACGGGCGTGTTCGCCGGCGTCGTTGCGTAGACATAATCCGATCACGCGTCTTTGTGCGGATGTGTTCTTGATGGCGTCGTTCGGACTTGTTGTCTTGACGGCGCCGTTGCTGGGCGTGTTCTTCTTTGGCGTCGTTGCGTAGACATAATGCTGATCACGTCGTTGTCTGGACGTGTTGCTGATGACGTCGTTTTCGGACTTGTTGTGCTGATAACGTCATTGTCTGGACGTGTTGCTGCTGGCGTCGTTGCGTATACGCAATGCTGATGATGTCGTTGCCTGGACATAATGCTGCTAACATCGTTGCTTGGATGTATTGCTGGTGGCGTCGTTGCGTAGACGCAATGCTGATGATGTCGTTGCCTGGACATAATGCTGATAACGTCGTTGCCTGGACGTATTGCTGCTGGCGTCGTTGCGTAGACGCGATGCTGATGACGTCGTTGCCTGGACGTGTTGCTGCTGGCGTCGTTGCGTAGACGCAATGCTGATGATGTCGTTGCCTGGACATAATGCTGATAACGTCGTTGCCTGGACGTATTGCTGATGGCGTCGTTGCGTAGACGCGATGCTGATGACGTCGTTGCCTGGACGTATTGATGCTGATAACGTCGTTGCCTGGACGTATTGCTGTTGGCGTCGTTGCGTAGACGCAATGCTGATCACGTCGTTGCCTGGACGTGTTGATGCTGACGTCGTTGCCTGGACGTATTGTTGTTGGCGTCGTTGCGTAGACGCAATGCTGATCACGTCGTTGCCTGGACGTGTTGATGTTGGCGTCGTTGCACGGGCGTATTCTTGATGGCGTCGTTGCGTGCAGCGCAATCGATCACGTCGTTGCCTGGACGTGTTGATGCTGACGTCGTTGCCTGGACGTATTGTTGTTGGCGTCGTTGCGTAGACGCAATGCTGATCACGTCGTTGCCTGGACGTGTTGATGCTGACGTCGTTGCCTGGACGTATTGCTGATGGCGTCGTTGCGTAGACGCAATGCTGATCACGTCGTTGCCTGGACGTGTTGATGCTGACGTCGTTGCCTGGACGTATTGCTGATGGCGTCGTTGCGTAGACGCAATGCTGATCACGTCGTTGCCTGGACGTGTTGATGCTGACGTCGTTGCCTGGACGTATTGCTGTTGGCGTCGTTGCGTAGACGCAATGCTGATCACGTCATTGCCTGGACGTGTTGATGCTGACGTCGTTGCCTGGACGTATTGCTGCTGGCGTCGTTTTCAGACGTGTTGCTGATGCTCCTGTAGAATAAATGCTCCTGCAAGCTAAGTTTGAGAAAAATTAGTGTATACCTGTTTAAACGAAATGATAAATACATATGAGAAGTGCAATTCTGTGGGTAGAGATGTCGTCCCTGATACGCCTGACGAATATAGAGATGTTGTCCTTGCACGGACATGCTAAACGCTGCAACTGGCGAATTGCCATGATGCCTTTGTTGTGTGCGATGCGTGGGTTGCAAATTTGACTTTATGCCCGAGCTGATGCGCTAGCCTTTGTTGCGGAATTCAGAATTCTGACTGTTGATTGTCGATGCCCTTTTCTGCTTCTGATGCGGACTTTGAATTTTGGATTGTTGTCATATCCTCTGCCTCTGCTGCTTCTTTCTGCTTCTGCGAAGAAACTTTTTGCCGTATTTTCTGCTTCGGCTATTGCACTTTCTGCTTCTGTTAATATGAAAAACCTGCGCTCAAAGAAAATTTGTGAGGTTTTTTGGGGGGGTCGATTCGTATTTGACTTCGCCGCCTTGTTCCTTGACATCTGCGTGCCTGGCCTGCTTGGACCTACAACCCTGTCTGGTTTCCTACCTTGTCCCAGTTTTGAATATGCAAAGGGCGTTTGGCCTAAAGTGGGTCTCAATGGGTGCGTTGTATATTGGCTGAATGGGATATGTAGTAAGAGGGTACTGGTAATAATTTGGAGGGTTCTGATTGTTTTGGTTATTTGCAGCGACGAGTGCTCTGGTGAGGTTTCAGAGCCTTTTACTTTAAGCCTGCAGGGTTGCCATTTGTTGTGGTAACTGGGCGAGGTGCTCGATCGGATCTATGCTGCTTTTCTTTTCTGAGACCCCTGCTTTGCCTATAGGAACCAAGACAGGTTCCGACTCGTTCTGCTCAATGCCCTTGAATCGGTCATGTCGCTGGACCGTGCCTTTGATCTTGTGAAATATCGATGCTCTGTCATTGCTTAGTCAAATACAAATCGACCTTTGGGGGAGATGATAAATCCTTTAGACAACATGTAGCAAACCGCGTTAGTGTAAAGCACGTGATTTTGCAGAAGTATAAATAACTTTTAGCAAGTACATGTTGCACATAAATTGTCACATTGCAAGCAAGTCCTAACATGCGTGGGGACCTCTTTATGCCAGAGGTAGGCCTAAACGTCACATATGCGAGGCTGTGACAGATTTGTCCAAGTCGTCCAACTGTAATGCTTTTGTTGGAAGTGGCGACCAAATGACGGTGCACTTTTCCCAATTTCAGCATGACATGATTAGGTTTGGATTTGTCTATCATTGCCACGCTACACATAATATGTTGGTTGGTCGTTGGGTTGAGAAACCCGTCGACAAGTTTGGTGCCTTCATAATTGTGGTGTCGATGCCAAGGACTGACCCACCTAAGGTAAATGCATACATGCCTTAAAATAAAAGGTGGTATAGCTCTATCCTGAGTTGCTAATATTTAGCTTTACTAGACGCAAGGTTCCCGAGCGGACAACTCGAGTGAGAAGGCTACGCGGCCACCGGTTAGACCGGACACTCCTCATACTGTCTCCTTTTCACCTCATCAACGATGGAAGACTCGGCAATCTCACGAACCCGTACACCACTATCATCGGTATCGATCAAACGAACCCCAAGGCTCGCTAGCTGATGGATCTGACGGAGCATGTCCTGTCTCTCTGGCTGTACCTCTGACAGACTCCCCATCGATCTACGACTCAAAGCATCAGCAACCATGTTGGCTTTCCCCGGATGGTATAGAATATCAACATCATAATCTTTCAACAACTCTAACCACCGTCTCTGCCGCAAATTCAGCTACATCTGCCTAAAGATGTACTGGAGGCTCTTGTGGTCTGTAAAAATATCCACATGAACCCTATATAAATAATGTCTCCAAATCTTCAAGGCATGAATAACTGCGGCCAACTCTAAGTCGTGGGTAGGGTAATTCCTCTCATGCTTCCGTAACTGCCGGGAAGCATAGGCTATAACCTTGTCGTGCTGCATCAATACGCACCTTAGCCCGATACCCGAGGAATCACAATAAATCACGTATCCCTCTAACCCCTCAGGAAGAGTAAGAACTGGAGTCGTCGTCAACTTTTCCTTGAGTAACTGGAAGGCCTTCTCACAAGCTTCGGTCCACTGGAACTTAGCTGCATTCTGAGTCAGCCTAGTCAGCGGTGCTGATATCGAAGTAAACTGCTCCACAAACCTACGATAATAACACCGCCAATTTCTAAGCTGCGCGCACCGGTCGGAGTAGTAGGTCTCGGCCAAGACTTGACCGCTCGATCTTTGTCGTATCAACTCGAACACCATCACCCGATAATGTGCCCGGGAATGTCACTGAGGCCAACCAAAACTCACACTTGGAGAACTTGGCGAACAACTGTCGGCTCCGGAGGACCCCAAGTACCGTACTCAAGTGATCTGCATGCTCCTGCTCTGTACGCGAATAAACCAGGATGTCATCAATGAATACTATAACAAAGGTATCCAAAAATGGCTTGAACACCCGGTTCATCTGATCCATAAATACCGCTGGAGCGTTGGTCAAACCGAAAGACATTACCCTGAACTCATAGTGCCCATACCGGGTCCTGAATGCAGTCTTTGGGATATCTGCCTCTCAAACTCGCACCTGATGATAACCAGACCGCAGGTCTATCTTGGAGAAACACCTCGCACCGTGCAACTGGTCAAACAAATCATCAATCCTGGGGAAGGGGTATCTGTTCTTGATGGTTACTTTATTCAGCTGCCTATAATCAACACACATACGCAGCGTCCCATCCTTCTTCTTCACAAACAAAACTAGCGCTCCCCGGGGAGAAACACTAGGCCTGATAAAGCCTTTTTCCAGCAAATCTTTCAGCTGGTCCTTCAGCACCATCAACTCAGCAGGTGTCATCCTGTATGGCGGAATAGATATAGGTCGAGTGTCTGGCAACATATCAATACAAAACTCAATCTCCCTCTCAGGAGGGATACCCGGGAGATCGTCTGGGAACACATCTGAAAACTCCCTAACCACTGGCATCGAAGAAGCGGCACCTCATCCTGCGTATCGAATACGAACGGATGATAGATGTACCGCTACGCACCATCTTCCTGGCCTTGAGGTAAGAAATAAACCTACCCCTCGGCGACTCTGTGTTGCCCTTCCACTCGATAACTGGCTCACCAGGAAACTGGAACCGGACCAACCTGTCCCTACAGTCAGCATTGACATAACAAGAAGCCAACCAGTCCATACCCATAATGACGTCAAAATCTGTCATCTCCAACTCTATCAAGTCTGCTAGGGTCTGACGACTGTAAATAAACACCGGACAACCTTTGTACACCCGCTCAGCTAACACCGAATCACCCACTGGCATAGCTACCTCAAAAGGCTCTATCGACACCGGCTCTATCCCGATTCTACCAGCAATAAGAGGGGACACATAGGACAAAGTAGAACCTGAATCTATCAAGGCATAAACGTCACAGCATGAAATCAATAATGTACGTGGCGGCGTGCGTGAAACCTCGTGATCTGGCGGTGGCTAAGGAATATATGCGATTACGTGGACCGCTAGGCTGAGACCACCACCACGACCTCTGCGCGGCTGCGGTCGTGAACACCACGCCCGGGCGCATAACCATAGAAGAAGAGGAAGACCCAACAACTGATCCTGTCGGCTGAACCATACCACCCATGCTGCCTCTGGTCGGACAATCTCTCTTCAAATGGCCCTGTTGGCCACAAGAGTAATAAGCTCCTGGGGGAACACGACACTCGCCTGGGTGAGATCTACCGCATCGAGCACACCGAGATGCGGGTGGTCTCGATCGGTGACGGTATCGCCTCGCGAAACCCGAAGTCTGGAGCCCGACTGCTCCCGAATGACCGGTGATCAACCCTCCCGCGTAAAACCGAGAAGGGCACTCTGTGCGGTTGAAATGTGGACTAGTCTGCTGCCGAAATTTGTCGCCTCGAAAGCGCCACGAGACCTGCTTGTCACGGCCTCTTGGGCTAGCCTGAGTCTAGCTGATCCTCCCTCTCTCTATCCTCTATCCCCTGCGCATACGCCTGCATCCTGGCAATATCCATACCTGGCTGAAGGGCCACCCCCAAGCATGCAACAATCATATGACGGTCTAGCCCCATCACATAGCGATGAACTCTGTCCGCCATGTCAGCTACAATGGTGAGCGCATACCTGGCCAATGAGTCAAACTCCAGGCTGTACTCTCTGATAGTCCTCTCATTCTGCCTCAAGGTCAAGAATCTATCCACGCAGGCTCTCCTCATCTCAGGAGGCAAAAAGTGATCTAGGAAGGCCTCTGTGAACTCCTCCCAAACAGCTGGAAGAGCACCCTCACCTCTAGAAAGCTCCCATGACTCAAACCAGTTCAACGCAATGTCACGTAACCGGTAAGAGGCTAACATAACTGACTCTGTCTCAGGGCCGGCACTGCATAGTCATTATGGCTGCCGAATAAACTCGAGGATCCTCGCCGGACCTCGAACCATAGAACTCGGGTGGATGACAACCAGAAAACCCGAATCCAAGCAATGCGACTCTGGGTTAGCTACTCGCTCTGTCGGTTGCCCTACCACTATCTTTGGTCAATAACAGGATCGCTCTCGTAATCTCTATACTCGGCCACAGGTGTGGGCTGAGGCTCGTGCTGGAACCTCTGGAGCTCTGCCGCTCTCGGCTCTCTAATCTGCTGGCGTGGTGAACTCGCCGACCCGCCTCTCTGGCATAGTGCGTGCACGAGTCCTAGTAACCCTGCGTATACCGCTAGCGACTCCTGCCGCTTTGCCTTGCCTACAGGTCTGGTCGCCAGTGGAGGCATAAGCGATACATAAGAATAGGTCGGAGAGGATTCACCTAATAAGACAACTACATTGCGATCTTGAGAGAAAAATGGAAACCAATCCTAAATGTCCTGCGACCTCACGATTATAGATGTGGTGCACAACACACCGATAATCAAGACTATACTAGACACGATGCTGTAGACACTTTCAGAGGACTAAGCGCTCGATACCACTTTTGTCACGACCCGACCGGGCCGGCGGTGCCCTGCACAGGCACCTTCGTGTATATCGTGAGAGAATAGCAGCGGAACATACACAACACATAAACATATTTAGACAATAAACATCATAGGCTATCCGATAAGGCCGCCTTCCATAAAATATACATAACCAAAAGTAAAACACTACAACTCTGTTTTTATAGCCCAAACCAAAAATGTGACTACAGACCTCTAGGAATAGCAACTGTGGCGGGACAGGGCCCCGCCATACCCCTGAATGTACATAATATCTACAACATCAGGGAGAACCGTACCAAAAGACAAGCCTCCGGAGAAATGGAGCTTCTGACACCTGATCAATGATCCTAAGAATGAGGATCTACCACCTGCTTACCCCTACCTGCGGCATGAACGCGGCCAGGAAGGTCAGTACACAATATGTACTAAGTATGCGAAACTGGAAAAATACTGTAAATACATCATAAGTCTAAAACAAAGCCGGAGACATGTATGATAATCAATTTACAGTACACTGTGTCTTACTAACAATGAGAATAAACAAGAGTATACTTTACTGCATAAAAATAGGATACTCATGATCAAAGCAGGGCCACCCGCTCGCAGTACCATTAAGCAATCCTACTCCTGGGACTATTTCACCCGCAAGGGTCGTGTGGACCCGCATGAGGTATTCCTCGCATGGCGTATCCGCCGCGTAGGTCGTGTAGACCGCGTGAGGTATTCCTCGCATAGAACTGGTCGCCCGCGTGGACTATTTCACCCGCATAAGCCCTTACGGACCCGCATGAGGTATTCCTCGCATCATGGGTAGCAAATCCACGGAATATGCAAATGCCACAAACCCGGGGAATGACCCCGTAACGAATAATATATCACTAGCACAAACCGGCTATCATACATAACATAAGCACTACCGGCTTATCATACATAATATAAGCAAGTTAAGAAATCCCCTAACTTCTTATCAGCCTTGTTCATATACACTCTCATTTTAGTTTACTTAAGGCACTAACATGTCTTTATAAAAATCCGGGAATTTAACCCAAAATACTACATACTTCTACTCTTTTAAAAATGACTCTTTTTCATATAAAACTTCCAATATACTAATAACCGTAGTATCAAGTCACAACTACTTTTCAAGACAAGTCACAATACCTTTTAGAAATATAATTAGGCTTCTAAATCAAGTGACTTCTTTTCTTTTAAAACCTTAGGCAATTGATGCCTTAAAAATCAATTTGCCTTTCATAAATTCAAGTCATTTATCCTTACTTATTTTTCTTAGAGTAAGTCTCTCTTTTTAACTTTCCATAAAGCTAATATAACCAACTTCCCATAAAGTCGTTATATTAACTTTATACTTTTGTCAATTACATTTTCCTATATCCAAGGGACTTATACGTTTAAAACGAAACAAGTATCATATACTTTAAAACACTTCAAGTCCCTTAACTTTGAAAACTAAGACATCCTTACTACTTTTAAACAAGTGAGTTAATCCCCTAACTCAACCGACTTGCACATTCTTAAACAAGTAAAGGATATCAAAGTCTTGTACGTCAACCGTACTATATAGGTACAACTATTCATGCTCAAGAGATAGGAAAGTTCCACATACCTCTTCGGGTCAATCCACTCGCTAAGTCCAATATACCGCACGTAGTATGTCAACCTATAATGGCCATAATACGTCTATTAACTTCTTACTTCAAACGTAGAATATAATAAGTGCAAAGTCACCAAATTCTACGGAAAATCGGACAGCACTTCCTTTGTTTCTACGTACTTTACCACCTTTTTCAAGGCCCGAATTCAATAACCAAACACGCCACATTTAAGGCCCAACAATGTAGTTAACAATAGGGGATTACACGCCTACTCGACGTGTAAAATTCCGCCCCACAATTGATATCAAACTAGTACAAACTACAAGGTAAATTCGGCAACTTGAGATACAACAACACCAATTCTTATCCAATTTCCTTTTCAATCCAAGTTGTTTAGTATAACATGACATCAAGCCGCAATCGATTACAACTACTACAATCCTCAAGTAGGTAAACATGCGACGATTCTAATTTAACGACCAAATTGTATTTCAATTTCAATTGGCTCATATGTCATTTCTGATTTAGGCTACAACAATCCATATCACTTATCAATCTTCAATACAATATACTTCATGCTAGTAAAAATGTAAGGCTACAACAATATGAAATCTTATAACACTTTAAGAGGACAAGATTGTTACCTTAACGAACCTTAATACACTTCAAATCCGAAGTCGCTCCCTAGCAACTTAGAGCCTCTTCTTGACACTTCAATCCGCCACTTGAGACCCTTAGAATATCACAAACAACTTTCCTTTAATCTTCCAATCAAAACCTAGGAAAGCAACTAGGTTTTCACCTTGCGACTAATACTGGCGCTATTTTTAGGGATCTTTCTATTGAGATACCCTTACAATACCCTCATGAACCTTGGTTTAAAGTGTGGAGCTTATTGGACAACAAACAAAAAAAATTCTCTTTTCTTGTTCATGAACCCGAGAGCCTCTAAGAGAGTTCTTCAAATTTTCTTGAAAATTTGGCTAAGTGTAGAAGTTGTCTTGCTACTAGTACTAATATATAGCAACATGGAGGGTCAATATTTTCACATATGTGTGGCTTGGATGAAATTCTCTTAAATATCAAGTCAAGTGGCCCCATTGACTAAGTCAATTATATCAAGCTCTAGACTTTGCAAGACTTGGTCATCTTAATTTATGGTCAAATGACCATCAAGCCCATGCCATTTTCGTCCAAGACCTCTTAAGGGGGGGGGGGGGGGTGACACGTGTCGCCCTCCCATTCGTCACAATATTTCGTTTTCCGACAATTCCATAATTTCAATAAATTTTTACTAGTCTCAAATCTTAACATTTGGGATTCTTACGTACGTTCTTAAAACATGTCCTGTAATTACGGGGTGTAACATTCTTCCCCCCTTAGAAACATTCGTCCCCGAATGTTCTTTCGGAGTCAAACTTATAATTAGCGACATAGTTTCCTTTTACAACCCCGACATACCAATACTGCCACACATGACCACATAATAACACTTAAGCAAAAATACTTCAATTAAAACTTGACAAGTAAGGGAAAATGAATTACCTGAAGGTGTAGGGAATAAGTGAGGATACTTTCTCAACATGTCCTCCTCCGCTTCCCACGTCATCTCCTCCCTGTTATCATTCCTCCACAAGACTTTGACGGAAGCCACATCCTTGGTCATGATCGCGACTGGCGATCGAGTATCGCTATGGGACTCTCATACGATAACCCTCCACATCCGGACCTCGCTAGCTGGGAAAACTCTCGATGGATCTCCGATACACTTCCGCAACATAGAAACATGGAAGACCGGATGTACCGCCTCTAACTCTGATGGCAGACCCAACTCATAGGAAACCTTGCCTACTCTACGGATGATCTAGTAGGGCTCAATGTACCTTGGGCTAAGTTTCCCCTTCTTTCCGAATCTCATCACACCCCTCATGGGCGATACCTTCAAGAAGACTCAATCGTCTACCTGAAACTCCAAATGTCGACACCGATTATCTGCATAAGACTTTTGCCGACTCTGAGCTGCTAACAGTCTCTCCTGGATAAGCTTTACCTTATCCACAGCCTGCTGAATCATGTCTGGGCCAACTAACTGCACCTCGCCCACGTCGAACTAACCAATCGGTGACCTACATTTCCGCCCATACAAAGCCTCATATGGCGCCATCTGTATACTAGAATGGTAGTTGTTGTTATAAGCAAACTCCACAAGAGGCAAATGATCTTCCCAGCTACCCCTGAAATCAATCACACAGGCTCGCAGCATATCCTCAAGTGTATGCGGATAGTGCGCTCTGCTGCCGTCGATCACGAGGATGAAACGGCATCGAGACTCACATGTGTCCTAATCCTTCCGGAAAGACCTCCGAAGTTAGGCGAACCGGGCCCTGCATGCGATATAATCGATATAGGGACTCCGTGCGATCTCACAATCTCACGATATACAATCGGCATAATCCTCGGTAAGCGTAGTCCTCGGGCCGAAAGTGGGCTGATTTCGTCGACTTGTCAACAATAACCGGATGGAGTCATACTTCCATACGAGTGCGAGGTAACCACGTAACAAAGTCCATGTTGATCACCTCTCACTTCCGTCGGAATATCAATAGCTGCGATAGCCCACCGGCTTCGGTGCTCAACCTTGACTGCGACAATTAGGACATCGTGCAATAAAAACGCCACGTCCTGCGTGCCATTCCACCAATACATACACCTGAGGTCATGGTACATCTTAGTCGACCCCGGATTAATAGAATAACGAGCACTGTGTGCCTCCCCCAGAATCTGCTGACGATGTCCTGCAACATCGAGAACACACAACCGGCCCTCAAATCTTAGCACCCCATCAGGCGCTACCTCGGATAGACTCTTCTCCTCCCGAAGAGCTGCATCTCGATGCATCACCAACCGGGTCCTCATCGCCGCCTTTTCACCTCATCAACGATGGAAGAATCAGGAATCTCACGAACCCGTACCTCACTATCATCGGTATCGATGAAACGAACCCTAAGGCTCGCTAGCTGATGGATCTGACGGACCATGTCTTGTCTCTCCGGCTGTACCTCTGACAGACTCCCCATCGATCTACGACTCAAAGCATCAGCAACCACGTTGGCTTTTCCCGGATGGTATAGAATATCAACATCATAATCTTTCAACAACTCTAACTACCATCTCTGCCGCAAGTTCAGCTCCCTCTGCCTAAAGATGTACTGGAGGCTCTTGTGGTCTGTAAAAATATCCACATGAACCCCATATAAATAATGTCTCCAAATCTTCAAGGCATGAATAACTGCGGCCAACTCTAAGTCGTGGGTAGGGTAATTCCTCTCATGTTTCCGTAACTGCCGGAAAGCATAGGCTATAACCTTGTCGTGCTGCATCAATACACACCTTAGACGGATACCCGAGGCATCACAATAAATCACGTATCCCTCTAACCCCTCAGGAAGAGTAAGAACTGGAGTTGTCGTCAACTTTTCCTTCAGTAACTGGAAGCCCTTCTCACAAGCTTCGGTCCACTGGAACTTAGGCGCTTCGAGTCGGCTAGTCACGGTCGCGATATCGAAGCAACCGCTCCACAAACCTACGATAATAACTCGCCGGCCACTAAGCTGCGCACTCGGTCGGTAGTAGGTCTCGCCAAGACTTGACCGCCTCAATCTTTGTCGTATCAACGAACACCATTGATAATGTGCCCCAGGAATGCCACTGAGGCCAACCAAAACTCACACTTGGAGAACTTGGCGAACAACTGTCGGCTCCGGAGGACCCCAAGTACCGTACTTAAGTGATCTGCATGCTCCTGCTCTGTGCGCGAATAAACCAGGATGTCATCAATGAATACTATAACAAATGTATCCAAAAATGGCTTGAACACCCGGTTCATCAGATCCATAAATACCGCTGGAGCGTTGGTCAAACCGAAAGACATTACCCTGAACTCATAGTGCCCATACCGGGTCCTGAATGCAGTCTTTGGGATATCTGCCTCTCGAACTCGCACCTGATGATAACCAGACCACAGGTCTATCTTGGAGAAACACCTCGCACCCTGCAACTGGTCAAATAAATCATCAATCCTGGGGAGGGGGTATCTGTTCTTGATGGTTACTTTATTCAACTGCCTGTAATCAACACACATATGTTGCGTCCCATCCTTCTTCTTCACAAACAAAACTGGCGCTCCCCAGGTAAAAACACTAGGCCTGATAAAGCCTTTTTCTAGCAAATCTTTCAGCTGGTCCTTCAGCTCCCTCAACTCAGCAGGTGCCATCCTGTATGGCGGAATAGATATAGGTCGAGTGTCTGGCAACAGATCAATACAAAACTCAATCTCCCTCTCAGGAGGGAAACCCGGGAGATCGTCTGGGAACACATCTGGAAACTCCCTAACCAGCGGCGAAGAAGCGGCACCTCGGCCTGCGTATCGAATACGAACGGATGATAGATGTACCCTTTTTGTACCATCTTCCTGGCCTTGAGGTAAGGAATAAACCTACCCCTTGGCGACGCTGTGTTGCCCTTCAACTCGATAACTGGCTCACCAGGAAACTGGAACCGGACCAACCTGTCCCTACAATCAACGTTGGCATAACAAGAAATCAACCAGTCCATACCCATAATGACGTCAAAATATGTCATCTCCAACTCTATCAAGTCTGTTAGGGTCTGACGACTGTAAATAAACACTGGACAACCTTTCTACACCCGCTCAGCTAACACCGAATCACCCACTGGCGTAGCTACCTCAAAAGGCTCTATCGACACCGGCTCTATCCCGATTCTACCAGTAATAAGAGGGGACACATAGGACAAAGTAGAACCTGGATCTATCAAGGCATAAACGTCACAGCATGAAATCAATAATGTACCTGTGACGACGTCTGGGGAAGCCTCCTGATCCTGGCATCTGGCTAAGGAATATATGCGGTTCTGTGGACCTCTAGAACTGGGACCACCACCACGACCTCTGTCGCGGCATGCCGGTCCGTGAACACCCTGCCCTCCGGGGCGCATAACCACAGAAGAAGAGGAAGACCCAGCAACTGATCTTGTCGGCTGAACCATACCACCCATGCTGCCTCTGGTCGGACAATCTCTCTTCAAATGGCCCTGCTGGCCACAAGAGTAACAAGCTCCTGGGGGAACACGACACTCGCCTGGGTGAGATCTACCGCATCGAGCACACCGAGATGCGGGTGGTCTCGATCGGTGACGGTCTCTGCCTCCCTGAAACCCCGAAGTACTGGAGCCCTGACCTGCTCCCGAATGACCCGGCTAATCAACCCTCCTGCCAGAAAACCGAGAAGGGGCACTCTGTGCCGGCTGAAATTTGGACCTAGTGTCTTCTGCGAATGCGCCTCAGCGCTGAGACCTGCTGTCACGCCTCTTGGGTTGGCCTGAGTCTAGCTGATCCTCCCTCTCTCTATCCTATATCCCCTGCGCATACGCCTGCATCCTGGCAATATCCATACCTGGCTGAAGGGCCACCCCCAAGCATGCAGTAATCATATGACAATCTAGCCCCATCACATAGCGATGAACTATGTCCGCCATGTCAGCTACAATAGTGAGCGCATATCTGGCCAATAAGTCAAACTCCAGGTTGTACTCTCTGATAGTCCTCTCATTCTGCCTCAAGGTCAAGAATCTATCCACGCGGGCTCTCCTCATCTCAGGAGGAAAAAAGTGATCCAGGAAGGCCTCTGTGAACTCCTCCCAAACAGCTGGAAGAGCACCCTCACCTATAGACAACTCCCATGACTCAAACCAGTTCAACGCAATGTCACGTAACCGGTAAGAGGCTAACATAACTGACTCTGTCTCCGAGGCCCGAAGCACCTGCATAGTCCGCTGTAACTGCCGAATAAACTCCTGAGGATCCTCCTCAGACCTCGAACCATAGAACTCGGGTGGATGACAACCCAGAAAATCCCGACTCTGCAAGCCGGCTCACAGGGTTAGCTACACCGCTCTGTATTTGCCGCCACTATCTTTGGTCAATAACCGGATCTGCTCTCCGTAATCTCTATACTCAGCCCCTGGCTGTGGAACTGGAGGCTCAGGTACCGAAACCTCTGGATATATTGCCGCTCTCGGCTCCTCTAATACTGTCGACGTGGCTGAACTCGCCGACCCGCCTACTACCTCAGGCATAGTATGTGCCTGAGTCCTAGTAACCCTCTGCATACCGCTAGCAGCTCCTGCTGCTGCCTTGCCTACGGGCCCTCAGCGCCGGTGGGCATAACTGATACATAAGAATAGCTCAGAGAGGATTCAACCTAATAAGACAGCTCTATTGCACGATCTTAGAGAGAGAAGAATGGAAACCAATCCTAAATGTCCTGCAGCCTCCTGATTATAGATGTGGTGCATAACACACCGATAATCAAGACTCTACTAGACACGGTCTGTAGACACTTTCCGAGGACTAACTGCTCTGATACCACTTTTGTCACGACCCGACCGGGCGCGGCGGTGCCTACAGGCACCCCTTTCAGGTATACATCAGAGAATAGCAGTGGAACATACACAACACATAAACATAATTAGACAATAAACATCACAGGCTAGCCGATAAGGCCGTCTTCCATAAAATATACATAACCAAAAGTAAAACAGTACAACTCTGTTCTTACAGCCCAAACCACAAATGTGACAACAGACCTCTAGGAATAACAATTGTGGCGGGACAGGGCCCCGCCATACCCCTGAATATACATAATATCTACAACATCAGGGAGAACCGTACCAAAAGACAAGCCTCCTGAGAAATGGAGCTTCTAACACCGGATCAATGATACTAAGAATGAGGATCCACCACCTGCTTACCCCTACCTATGGCATGAACGCAACCCCCGAGGAAGGGGGTCAGTACACAATATGTACTAAGTATGCGAAACTGGAAAAATACTGTAAATACATCATAAGTCTAAAACAAAGACGGAGACATGTATGATAATCAATTTACAGTACACTGTGCCTTACTAACAATGAGAATAAACAAGAGTATACTTTACTGCATAAAAATAGGAGGCTCATGATCAAAGCAGGGCCACCCGCCCGCAGTACCATTAAGCAATCCTACTCCTGGGACTATTTCACCCGCAAGGGTCGTGTGGACCCGCATGAGGTATTCCTCGCATGGCGTATCCGCGCGTAGGTCGTGTAGACCGCGTGAGGTATTCCTCGCATAGGGTCGTCGCCCGCATGGGACTATTTCACCCGCATAAGCCCTTACAGACCCGCATGAGGTATTCCTCGCATCATGGGTAGCAAATCCATGGAATATGCAAATGCCACAAACTCGGGGAATGACCCCGTAACGAATAATATATCACTAGCACAAACCGGCTATCATACATAACATAAGCACTACCGGCTTATCATACATAATATAATCAAGTTAAGAAATCCCCTAACTTCTTATTAGTCTTGTTCATATACACTCTCATTTTAGTTTACTTAAGGAACTAACATGTCTTTATAAAAATCCGGGAATTTAACTCAAAGTACTACATACTTCTACTCTTTTTCATATAAAACTTCCAAGATACTAATAACCGTAGTATCAAGTCACAACTACTTTTCAAGACAAGTCACAATACCTTTTAGAAATATAATTAGGCTTCTAAATCAAGTGACTTCTTTTCTTTTAAAACCATAGGCAATTGATGCCTTAAAAATTAATTTGTCTTTCATAAATTCAAGTCATTTATCCTTACTTATTTTACTTAGAGTAAGTCTCTCTTTTTAACTTTCCATAAAGCTAATATAACCAACTTCCCATAAAGTCGTTATATTAACTTTATACTTTTGTCAATTACATTTTCCTATATCCAATGGACTTATACGTTTAAAACGAAACAAGTATCATACACTTTAAAACACTTCAAGTCCCTTAACTTTGAAAACTAAGACATCCTTACTACTTTTAAACAAGTGAGTTAATCCCCTAACTCAACCGACTTGCACATTCTTAAACAAGTAAAGGATATCAAAGTCTTGTACGTCAACCGTACTATATAGGTACAACTATTCATGCTCAAGAGATAGGAAAGTTCCACATACCTCTTCGGGTCAATCAACTCGCTAAGTCCAATATACCGCACGTAGTATGTCAACCTATAATGGCCATAATACGTCTATTAATTTCTTACTTCAAACGTAGAATATAATAAGTGCAAAGTCACCAAATTCTACGGAAAATCGGACAGCACTTCCTTTGTTTCTACGTACTTTACCACCTTTTTCAAGGCCCGAATTCAATAACCAAACACGCCACATTTAAGGCCCAACAATGTAGTTAACAATAGGGGATTACACGCCTACTAGACGTGTAAAATTCCGCCCCACAATTGATATCAAACTAGTACAAACTACAAGGTAAATTCGGCAACTTGAGATACAACAACACCAATTCTTATCCAATTTCCTTTTCAATCCAAGTTGTTTAGTATAACATGACATCAAGCCGCAATCGATTACAACTACTACAATCCTCAAGTAGGTAAACATGCGACGATTCTAATTTAACGACCAAATTGTATTTCAATTTCAATTGGCTCATATGTCATTTCGGATTTAGGCTACAACAATCCATATCACTTATCAATCTTCAATATAATATACTTCATGCTAGTAAAAATGTAAGGCTACAATAATATGAAATCTTATAACACTTTAATAGGACAAGATTGTTACCTTAACGAGCCTTAATCCACTTCAAATCCGAAGTCGCTCCCTAGCAACTTAGAGCCTCTTCTTGACACTTCAATCCGCCACTTGAGACCCTTAGAATATCACAAACAACTTTCTTTAATCTTCCAATCAAAACCTAGGAAAGCAACTAGGTTTTCACCTTGCGACTAATACGAAAACGCTATTTTTCCGGGATCTTTCTATTGAGATACCCTTACAATACCCTCATGAACCTTGGTTTAAAGTGTGGAGCTTATTGGACAACAAACAAAAAAAATTCTCTTTTCTTGTTCATGAACCCGAGAGCCTCTAAGAGAGTTCTTCAAATTTTCTTGAAAATTTGGCTAAGTGTAGAAGTTGTCTTGCTACTAGTACTAATATATAGCAACATGGATGGTCAAGATTTGCACATATGTGTGGCTTGGATGAAATTCTCTTAAATATCAAGTCAAGTGGCCCCATTGACTAAGTCAATTATATCAAGCTCTAGACTTTGCAAGACTTGGTCATCTTAATTTATGGTCAAATGACCATCAACCCATGCCATTTTCGTCCAAGACCTCTTAAGGGGGGGTGACGTGACACGTGTCGCCCTCCCATTCGTCACAATATTTCGTTTTCCGACAATTCCATAATTTTGATAAATTTTTACTAGTCTCAAATCTTAACATCTGGGATTCTTACGTACGTTCTTAAAACATGTCCTATAATTATGGGGTGTAACAGTATGTCCACCAAAGCCTGCAACCTTAGCCCTTGGAACGGCTAACAGAGTCTGAGGACAAGGTGGAACAGTATTTTATGGATGCTCTCCTCGGACATCAGCCGTTCTTAGAAAATCCACACTTCCTGGAAGGTATGGATTGGGTACTGGAAATACCTGCTAGAATGGTACTCCGCTGTAAACAGCATCACCAGATAGCCGAGCTAAGTCATAGTCAGGGGCCATCGGCTGCCAATTTAGTTGACCAATATTGTTCGCCTACATCATAGGGTAGCTCATAGAAATGTACGACATAACAGGCGGCCATCCAAAGTGCCCTTGTGCCTGAACTGGTCTTCGAGACGTGTTGATCAGCCCATACTACAAACTCGCTTGGTTAAGTGGCATACTTTTCTCCCAAGGTTCGGTGGCGACCATGTAGTATGCTGGTTGCTAGGCTATTGGGCTTGTGTTCTTAGGTGTGCTATCAGCCGTAATTGAGTAGGCATTAGCTGATGCGCATGCGACTGAGGAACAACACCAGGAGTCACGGTCTCATGTTGTACAACCCCTCTCGTCAGAGGGATGGAAAAACTACCCGAACATTCTCCTCGGTGAATTCAATTGGTTTCCATCTCCCTCGCTTGCTGAACCTTATTATGTACCATTGGTTTCACAATGTCAGCCAATTATTTAGAAACTTGGTACATAATATCATGGATGCCCAAGTAGATCTATTGTCTAATAAAAGACGTGGTCATCATGTTTGGACCTTCAGATTGGCTAGATTCATCCATATCTTGGATTGATGGAGGAAGTGAAGGGGTATCAACCGATGTAGGCATACCCGAGGAGAATGCTGGTTCGTTGTTCCTTCTGGGAGGATTTTGTTTAAGATGTGGAGTGGACTCGGGGTTCATCTTCTTACCGGACCTTAGGCGCATACGCCAATAACGATCCTGACCTGGAGAATCAAACTTTGCAATTAATTCACTTATGGTCCCACTAGGCGTGCTAAATTTGTTCTCGCCTCTAATTCTGTCTTCTGTCGTTGTAGCGGCTGATCGAATCGGGAGACAAATTGATTATTTAACTAAAGAGATTCGGGCATGAAAAACTCTGATTTCTAGTAATGGGTTCCCCAACTACTCCAGAAAGCGTTAGGACGGTGTTACAAGTGAACTAAGATGTAAGAAACATGAATGCAGTTGAGTACAATAAGGATAAAGTAAATGATAAAGTAAAGATAGAAGAAATTTGAGTTGTTTTATTGATTGTGTCTGTATATAAAAAAGAATGTTCCTATTTATAGTACAAAAAGAAGAAAAAATTGTACAAATGTGCCCTTCCCCATGTCAGCCATCAAATAACCCACTAAGTTCAATGGCCGACTATGGGAGAGGTGGTATCGATTTTCTCGCCATGTACTCCTCTTGCTCAGATAATGACCCTTACTTTCAGTTGTTGTTGGCTGTTATCTCTTCTAGGAGTCTAGAAACCCTTTTGACTTGATCGTTGAGGCGTTTGCATTTGAGTGGGTCCCAGTCGTACCTCTAACCAACATCTTCAGCTAAGATGTCTTAGTAGCCGATGAAGTTCTTATAGTCGAGGGCTAGGAGTAAATTCGAATCCAGAATAGTTCGTTGTCACTGTATTTCGGCTAAGCACTTAAATTATTTTGTAGTGTTAACAATAATTTTAAAATTTTGATATCCCAATTTATTATGAAAAACTTTAAAATATAAACCCATCAATTATATATTATGAATACGCCTCTGCAAATACTAGAATATTGTTCCTAAATTTTGGTAACCAATCGACACCCATGTGCATCTCGAATCTTCCCATGTATCCATAAAATCTAGTTCCTTTGATGGTGGATTACGCAAAGTCAAAGTTTCTTACATTATGAGGATAGGTTCCTAGATGTTACATTAATTGAATTGCTTATTTGATGCTAAAAACAAAATTGTTTGTTTGATGTATATATCTGCTTATTGAAAGTGCAACGCATTTTAAAACTAAAGCTTATATGGTGTTTTCTTCTTTTGTAAATCCTTGATAACCAAAGTCCGAATTCTGCAACACTTGCCACGATTGCAGAAAGTAGTAGTCAATAACAAATTAAATGTTTTAATACATAAAGAGGCCCTCAAATTTGATCTCAACTGGCAAGTAGCTCTTTAATTTTGGGTGTGCACAAGTAGACACTTTAACTTGTCATCACTTTATAAATTGAACACTCCAACTCACAAAATAATCATCTAGACACCTCCAAAGTTTATGTGTCACATCGTTATTTATGTTTACGTGTTCAACTTATACAAGTTGAGATGCCTACTTGTGCACACCTAAAATAGAAGAGCATACTTGTCAACTGAGATCAAATTTAAGGGTTTGTTTATGTATTACCTTCAATTGCAAAGATGAAAAGAAAAAGTAGGAGCGACCTCTAAGATTATATTTTTTCTTCCAAAGAGCAACCTCTTAAGATCACAAGGATCAAGAAGTAGGTACCAAATGTTCGTCATGTTAGAAATTTATATACCTATTTATAAATTCATTTTGCACCAACTATTAAATATAATTTGAATATAAAATATTAAAACTTATAATATTCTCAAGGAATTGTGACTTTGGAGTCCAGTGGAAGATGAACATGTAGAAAATATGCATATTTATAGGAAAGGCATCAATTTGTGTTTACCTAATGAATTAGAAAATAATTTGATGTTTGAAGTCAAAGAGGGTACGGTGATTACGGTTCCGTACCTTTCATTAGATATTGGGGTATGGACAAAGGTACCTTTCAATTCAACTAAGTTGGAGGCCTGCTCTTTGCTCACGTACGTCTGTTCCATCGTCCATTTTTGACTCACTAATTACTACCTCTAATTTAATTATCAATGACAATTTCTAACTTGTTAGTAATTGTCTTAAAGCTCTATCTATTCACGGATTCACTACTAAAATAGAGATTTTTCCACCCGACGATCAGTGGAATTTATGTTATAAAATATGATTTTTCCACTTCATTCCACGAATTAGCTCACTGAAAAAACACATGGTGATAGATTTCCATTGAAATGCTAGAAAACTTTCTAATTTTTCATGTGAATCACTACTATTTTTTCTTTTCTCACTGATTCCATCACGACCCAAAAATCTAAAATTGTGATGAAACCTATTCCCACAAGTTAGGTTAAGCCAACCGAACAAATACTAATTTCATAAATATATTTAAGCAATAAGAAGTAAAGAATTACGCCAAATATCAAAATACCAAGTATTTTATAATAAGAAAGTACGGAATCTTACGACCCAACATAAGCTCTTGACAATGGATTTGGAGATCAAGATGAAGAAAAAAAAAAGGGTTGTGGGTGACCGGCCTAGGATCAAATAGGTTAGTTTGATTGCGATTAGTGCACAAGAGTTGGGGAAGAAGTTGATGGCTATGGAGGCTTGGGGGAGTAGCGGTGATACGAACACTATGTGAGATAGGATTGGTAGTTGCATTAGAGAAGCAACTAGAGAGGTGTCAGAGGTCTCGCGAGGTAGATTTGGTGGGAATCGAGGTAACTGGTGGTGGAATGGAGAAGTTCAAGGGAAGGTGGAGGCGAAGAAGGCGTCGTATGTGAAGTTGGTGGAAAGTAAGGACGATGAGGAAAAATGGACGAATAGGGAAGTGTATAAGATCGCAAAGAACAATGCAAAGTTAGCGGTTACGACGGTAAAGACGGTAGCTTTTAAATGATAGTATGTGGAACTAGAGGGCAAACGTGGGTATAAGAAGTTGTACAGGCTTTCCAAGGAGAGAGATAGGAGGGCCCGTGACCTGTATCAAGTTAAGTGCATCAAGGACGAGGATGGAAAAGTACAAGTGGAAGAAGTGTACATTAGACAAAGATGACAATCGTACTTTTATAAACTATTAAACGAAGAGGGGGGACAATGACATTGTGCTAGGGGATGTGGAGCACTCGGCGAGAAGTCACTATTTTGGGTATTATAGGTGTATAAAGGTAGATGAGGTTAAGGGTGTTATTCCCAGGATGCACCGAGGAAGAGTGACCGGACCGGATGAGATCTCAGTGGAATTTTAAAGAACGCAGGTATGCCAAGTTTGGAGTGGCTGACTAGGCTATTTAATATCATTTTTAAAACATCAAATATGCCAGAAGAATGGAGATGGAGCACGATGATTCTGTTGTACAAGAACAAGGGTGACATTCAGAGTTGCAACGATTATAGAGGTATCAAGTTGCTAAGTCATACTATGAAAGTATGGGAGAGAATGGTGGAGATGAGGGTGAGGAGGGGTGTTACTATTTTAGTGAGCAAATTCGGTTTTATGCCGCGACGTTCAACAACAGAAGCCATTCATCTTGTGAGGAAGCTGGTGGACCAATACAGAGAGAGGAAGAAGGACATTTACATGGTGTTCATTAACCTAGAAAAGGCTTACAATAAAGTCCCTTGAGAGTTTCTATAGAGGTGTTTAGAGGTTAGCGGTGTCCATGTGGTATACACTAGGGAGATTAAGGAAATGTACGAGGGAGCCAAGACCCAAGTAAGGACAGTGGACAGAGATTTCGAACCTTTCCCAATTTTGAAGGGATTCCACCAGGGATCATCTCTAAGCCTATTTCTATTTGCCTTAGTGATGGATGTCTTAACAAGACATATTCAAGGAGACATACCATGGTGTATGTTATTTGCGGATGACATTGTACTGATAGGGGGTTAATGGTAAGCTGGAGTTTTAGAGACAAACTCTGGAGTCTAAAAGTTTCCGGTTGAGCAAGACCAAGAAAGAGTACTTGGAGTGTCAGTTCAGTGGTGCGATGCGGGAGGCAGACGTGGAAGTAAGGATTGACACACATGTCATCCCAAATAAAGGAAATTTCAATAATCTGCGGTCTATTATTCAAGGTAATAGAGAGATTTATGATGATGTCACATATTATATTGGTGCGGGATGGATGAAATGGAGGCTCGGATCCGGAGTCTTATGTGATAAGAAGGTACCACCAAAACACAAAGGCAATTTCTATAGAGTGGTGATAAGACCAACCATGTTGTATGTGGTGGATTGTTGGCCAGTCAAGAAATCTCATGTTCAGAAGACTAAAGATGCGTAAATAAGGACACTTCGGTAGATGTGTGGACATACTAGTAGAGATAGGATTAGAAATGAATATATCTGGGATAAGAAGGGTATGGCCTCGATGGAGGCAAGATGCGGAAAACGAGATTGAGATGGTTCAGGCATGTGAAGATGAGAGGCATTGATGCCTCAGTGTGGAGGTGTGAGAGGTTGGCTATGGATGGCTTCAAGAGAGGTAGAGGTAGGCCGAAGAAATATTGAGGAGAGGTGATTAGATAAGACATGACGTTGTTGTAACTCACTAAGGACATGACCTTAGATAGGAGGATATGGAGGACTAGCATTAGGATAGTCAGCTAGTAGGTTGTAGAACTGTCACGACCCCAAATCACTAAGTTGTGAATGCACCTACCACCTTCCACCTCGGTAGGAGAACCCTTCCATTTCTCAACAATCCAACCATAGTTAAGTAAAATAAGCAGAATAGTATAAAGTCTTCTCATGTCATAAATATGAAAATGCGAAAGATATGAATCCTAAATACAACCCCAAAGGAACATAGTATGAACAGTACAAGAGCTAATAATAATTCAATCTGAATAGTACATAAGTCTAAAAATAATAGTATTGTCTAGAAATCAAAATAAGACTAGTAAATAGTAAAGAGTCTCTGGGCACGGGATTCATCAACAATGCTCACCCTAAAGACTCAGCAGCAGCCTCGGATCAGTCGCGAGGGGAAGATGTAGAACCAGACACGTACTCTACATTTAGAAAAAATGCAGCAAGGCAGTATCAGTACAAACACTATGTACTGGTAGATATCATAGACTGAGAATAGTTAGCTAACATATGCATAAGAAAGACACTTAAAGATAGACATGCTCACAATCAAGTACAAGTAATATCATAATCCAAGAATAATTCACCAAGCATAGGAAATCAAGTCAGGATCCAATTTAAGAATGAATGATGAATAAATATGTAATGCAACGCAATGGCCATATGATCAATTCGTACGTACATGCTTCGATTGAAATATATCATTGTCCTAGCAGTCATGACCCATGGAGTACCTACGATGTCCGTGTACTAGTCATTCCATATCACACAACCTAGAATGACTCTTCCACCAAATACCCCACTAGCCACTCCGTATCATATAGAATAGAGATGGATACACAAATAGTATGTCATATGAATCATAGATGTTTCCTTCCCATTCATCATTGTCAAGCCAATCACAAGTCATATCAATATATCATAAAAATGAGGATAAATGCAATGCAATGACAATATCAAGTGTAACATATAAATCTCAATAGTTCCACACAAGGACACTTATCATAATATCATTATCATATAAACTCCTTTCCACTTTTCATGAACTTGCCAAGATAAGTGAAATACATCTACATCACATATGAGACATGTCATTACGTACAAGTCCAATAATCACAAAGATATAACAAGTAATAATCAATCAACAGTAACCGACCAAAGTAATATATCCCAACATTATATCTGAAGGCTTACATGTTTTCTCCAATAGAATCTAACCACATATACGCTTCACTAATCAAATTCTAACTAGAAGTAAGTTGTAACCTACCTGGATACCAAGTAGAAGCCACACGCGATCACAAAAGAGCCTTACCCTTCTAAGTATCACAATCATACTCGAAGTCTAATATTATCGAAGTCTAAGTCAGAACAAGAAATTCACAACACCCATAAGAATATACCAATCCTTGGAATCTCAACTAAAAAGGGAAAAAGGGAAAACAGGCTTATGGGGGTAAAACAATCAATTTAAAGGTGGAATATGATATTTATGTTCTAGGAGTTCAATAATACCAACCATTTGCTAAAACAACTGTAGATTAGGCTAATTTCATCTTACAAGCAAAACCCCCAATATTTGTGTATGAACCCTAGTTTTCCACATTCGATTTTATCAATAATAATGGAAAATTCAAGCTTAAAATGTACTAAATAGTGATACACTATGCTTAAATTAACAAAATCCACTAATTAAATCTTACTTTCAATCTTAACAATCAAACAAGCCCTAATTTAGCTAAACTCAACTTTCCTAATTAGATTCTAGGTTATTTCCACCATTAAATCAACATAAAAAGGTTAAAGAAGGAAAAATGTAGCTAAGAAAGCTTCCCTAAAAAAGAAATCACTAGAAGATGCTTAAAATCGCTCTAATGGTTTTTGGGATAAGTATTTTCGAAATAAAGGAATGTAGGAATTTAATGACACCTAAATGAATTTGGAAAATCCCATCGTCCGCTGCAACATCCAGAGGCCCGATGCAGCAGATCAGCACCCGCGGCCAAAGCCCATGCCT
Organism: Przewalskia tangutica; assembly: GCA_029844215.1. Taxonomy (NCBI): domain Eukaryota; kingdom Viridiplantae; phylum Streptophyta; class Magnoliopsida; order Solanales; family Solanaceae; genus Przewalskia; species Przewalskia tangutica. The sequence goes on along the minus strand of CM056718.1, from coordinate 131,286,385 downwards.
GCTAACTCAAGCAAAAATCCAAAAATCTTGTTGCAGCAGATAGTCGTCCACTGCAACGGCGCCTTTCTGTTGGAACACACTGAGGCTCGCCCAGCGAGAACACTGGAAACTAGAAAATCCCAGACTTATGCATATTCAACCCAAATCTTACAATGACCGAGACCTCCCCGATAAAAACCAGATATGTAAACCCATGTAATAATACGCTACATACTTACTCATGGTATCAGAATTTCCATTGGATTTCTAATTCTTGAGCCAACCCTCAATGTGCTAAACTAATTTCACAACATATAGCCAAAAATGCTCCTAAAGGCCTCGGGAATCGAACCAACTATCACATCAAGTCATAAATAACCCTCTGAACCTCACAAAATCAATGAAATTATGAAAAAGGTATGTTCACACAAAAGTTAACTTTTGATCAACACTTTCATACTCTAAGGTTCTATTTTCTTATCTCCTACTAGAATCGTCCGAAAGATTTGGGAATTGTGTCTATAAGGGTAAAATATTCAAAGTACATGAATTACAAAATAGGTCGTTACATCAAATACCAATTAAATAATCGATCGTTCTCGCGCGACAAGAAAGAAAGAGGAGAAAGTACTTGAGTCAACAAATAACTGAGGATATCGGACACGTATATCAGACTCGATATCCCAAGTAGCCTCCTCAAAAAGATGATCCTTACATTGAACTTTCACGGAAGCTATCTCCTTAGTCCTTAACTTCCTAAGTTGTCTATCAAAGATTGATATAGGCTCCTTCTCATATGATAGATTCTCATCAAGCAACACTAAATCCCATTGGATGATACAAGACCCGTCTGAATGGTACTTCTTAAAAATAGAAATGTGGAAAATCAGATGAATACCCGATAAGCCTATTGGCAAAGCCAACTTGTAAGAAACAACACCAATATGATGGAAAATCTCAAATGGACTAATATATCTCAGACATAACTTTCTCGTCTTTCCACAACTCATCACACCCTTCATGCGTGATATCTTCACAAGGACTTGTTTACCCTTCATAAACTCCAAGTCTCAGACCTTCCGATCCACATACATCTGCTGGCAACTCTGAGCTGCCAGAAGTTTTTCTTGAATAAACTTCACTTTGTCCAAGGACTATTCAACAAATATGTACCCCATGGTCAAACTTCAAAAATATCAAACCATCCAATAGGAGAACAACACCTCCTACCATACAAAGCCTCAAATGATGCCATATCAATACTGGAATAGTAGTTGTTTTATGTGAACTCAACCAAGGGTAAGAATTGGTCCCAATGACCACTGAAATCAATAACTTGTGCTTACAACATATCCTCAAGTACCTAAATAGTTCTCTCGGATTGTCTGTCATTCTGGGGTGAAAAGCGACACTAAGATCCAATTGAGTACCTAAATCTGCTTGTAATGTCCACCAGAAATTGGACGTAAACTGAAAGCCTCAATTGAAGATAATAAAAATGGAAACTCGTGCAACCGCATAATCTCACGAATGTAAATCCTGGATAACTTCTCTGCATTGTAAGCAACCTGAACTAGAATAAAATATGCGGACTTAGTCAACCTATCAACAATGACCCAAACCAAATTAAAATTGCCTAAGGTTTTCGGAAGACCTACAACAAAATCCATGGCGATCATATCCCACTTCCACTCGGGAATAAGCATACTCTGAAATACCCCCACTGAATCTCTGATGCTCATATTTAACCTGCTGACAATTCACATCTCGAACCATAAAATCTGCAATATCTCTCTTCATCTGACCCTACCAGTAGTGTTGTCTCAAGTCACGATACATCTTGGTAGCACCTGGATGAATGAAATAATGGGAACTATGGGCCTCCTTCAATATCATATGAATAAAATCTCTAACACGAGGAACACACAATCGTTCTTTGGTCCTCAAAAATCCCTCACTATCCAGTATGACCTCCTTGACCTCACCATGTAAAACATTGTCATGAAACCTTGCATAATTGAGGGTCCTCAAACTGTCGAGCCCTGATTTCCTCCAAAAGAGATGACCTCGCCTCAACACATGTTAAAACTTAGCCCAATTGTGAAATATCGAATCGCACAAAACTTTTAGCCAAAGTCTAAACCTCCATGGCTAAAGAATGCTCAATAGCCACTAATCGAGCCAAACTACACATACTCACTACCTTCATCAACCACCACATTTGCCTTACCCGGATGGTAAAGTATGGTTATATCATAATCTTTCAGAATCTCCATCCATCAACGCTACCTAGAATTTAGATCTATCTGAGTGAATACATATTGTGGGTTGTGATGGTCGGTAAACACATCATAGTTGACCCTATAAAGATAGTTCCTTAAAATAATCAAAGCGAAGACCACCGCGAACAACTCCAAATCATGTGTAGGGTAGTTCTTCTCATGAATCTTCAACTGCCTAGAAGCATAGGGAATGACTTTTCCCTCCTACATCAATATCGTGCCTAAACGATATGGGACACATCACAATATACTAAAAACTCCTTACCCTCCACAAGTAATGCTAGGATCGGTGTGGTAGTCAACAAGTTTTGGGCTTTTGAAAGCTCTCCTTACAAGCATTGGACCACTAAAAAAGAACCTCCTTCTGAGTCAATCTAGTCATATGTGACGCAATAAAAGCAAATCACTTCACAAACCGGCGATAATACTTGGCAACCCTACAAAGATATGAATCTCAACCACGGTAGTGGGCCTCGATAAATCCCTAACAACCTCAATCTTCTTAGGATCAACCATAATCCCCTCATTTGTCACCACGTGGCTCAAGAAAGCCATAGAGTGAAGCTGATCGGTGTATTTTATATACACTTTTTGAGTCATTTTTAGTTAGTATTTTACTCATTTCATTTATGTTTAGTATAGTATTAGGGTTGTTTTCCTTTCTTTTGTGTCACAGCGGTCAGAAATGGAGAAATGACAAAAAGGTGATGAAATGAGCATAAATGAGATGGAATTGCATACCAAAAGGGCCAAGAAATGAAGCCTAAGAAGTTTCGAGAAGTATAGAAGAAATCAAACAAAGACCGGACGAAAAAAGGACGACGAAACGAAAATCCGCCAGAAAAACGCCTCAGGCGCCACGGCACCTGCCAGCAGCGTCGCGACGCTGAATGTTCTGAAAGTTGATTTCACTGCAGGTTTTTCAGCGCCGTGGCGCCAGTCTGCAGGGCCACGGCGTCGACGTAGGATTTCGGAGTTTTGGACCGAATTTGACACATTTTCAGGGTCCAAAAGGGATAATTTTTCCTACCTACATAATCTTTAACCCTTTACCTAAAAGATTTTATAACTTTTCCTACCTACATAATCCTTAACCCTTTACCTAAAAGATTCTATAACCTTTCCTACCTACATAATCCCTAACCCTTTACCTAAAGGATTCTTGGGCTATAAATAGTCTCTATATCATTAGAAGAATTCCATTCCATTCCATTTCAATTCCATCTTGTAAATATTCCACAACACAATCCTTGGATGCTAGAAGGCTTGGAGACTTGTTCTTGAGTATTTTTCTTTTCTTTCTTTTGCTTTGTTTATTTCAGTTCATGTATGGAGATTGTATTAGTTCTTAGCGTGACTATGGCTAGGAGCTAATTACTTTATTAGGGATTTCCTTGTGATTCTCTTGAAATTCTTATTCATGAATTAATACATTAGTTGATTTCTTCTTCACTTGCTTAAGATTTATTCTTTGATTGCTTGATAATTAATTGATCACTAGTTATTGTTGACACCCAATTTTGACCCTCCCGTCCAGCCATTAACCATAAAATTACACTAATTTTGTAAAATAATTTTTTTAGGATTTTTATAATAAAATACAACAATAAAACATTAAATACAGGCATAAATAAATAATTTAATAATGGCATCGCGTCTTACGTAGAGTTTTAAGCATTTAGAGTCCCGCGCCCGCACTTATTAACTTTAAGCTTTGTCGTAATTCTTAAATAATTAATAAATGCATGAAATAAATAATTTAGCGATAACGTCGTGTCAAGTAGCATAACCGCATTTATTAATACGCAAGAGAATGTCATAGTCATTTATAATTTAAAATCAATCTTAATCTAATACATGCATTTTAATAGCGTCGCATTTATAAAAAGTTTTAAAAAAACAATTCTTAAAAAAATCATACTTGCATTTAGCATTTAAATAATCTAATTTAACTTCGCAATATTGCATAATAATAAGTTTTTAAATAATAGCGCCGCATTCTAAAGTATTAAGCATTAATAGCACGTCCGTCTCTATTCTTTATAATATTTTAAACTCAAGCACTAATTAAATAGCACGCCCATTTTATTCTTGTAATAATTTTAATAAAGCACTTAAATAATTTGAGCACAATTTATTAATTAATAATACACCTACCTAGAATTAACTAGCTAATTAATTAACTAGCCTAAAACTAATTAATACCTAGAATATTAGCCCAACACCCCATTAATTATCAGCCCAAACGCGCAGCCCAACCCGACGACCCACTCCCCTCAGCCCTTTAAAGATTTCAGCCTCACTCTCGTTCTCTCCCAAACCCACCTAAATATCCTTAACCTAAACCTAGAAAACCAAAGAACATGATACCCCTTTAATCAAAACAAAACTTACCCAAAAAGTACCATATATTTCCCCATTAATTGTGAATCAAAGCTTACCATCTTCTCACCCTTGTATATCAACCTTCCTTAACCGAATCATACACCCTAAAAGTAATTCTATCACCCTAATTAAATCTAGGTCCCAAATTAGGACAAATCTTAGGAAATCAATACGAAACTGTTATTTTTATGGTAAGAAATCAACGAAGTTGGTTGGCAAAAATGAGTCCTTATAGAGGCTCCAAATCTCGATATATCACGCCTAAATTTAAAACCCAGATTGAAGACTATATATAGGGGGACAATTCGAAGAAGACAGGGGCATCTGGGACTCAATCAGAAAGACAAGTAGTAAACACAACTAAGAAATCAGCAAATAAACCTTGCCCTTTATTTCGCATCGCAAAGCCAAGACCTGAGCGAGTCGACGACTTGATTCGCTGCCTAGGTTCGCTGTTCGGAGAAGGTGAAATTCCCATCCCGAAGCATGTATTCTGAATTAGGCATTCATTGGCATTTATGTACCTAAGTGTTGAAATTACACCCCCTGATAATATGCAGTATCTCCTGAGTCGTTGGGCTTGCTACGTCAGTCTATTGGAAGGTTCGGGTATATAAGTGTATTTGGTTTGCTTCAAGTTGATTGTGCGTCTATCTACTTCGTTACCATCGAGAATGTGTGTACAAATATGCTTCAGGAATATCTATCTTTCCTTATGTAGTGCATCATCATTTAACTTTTGTTACAGCCATAGGTCATCGGAAGCAGTTGTTAGTCTTCCTATGCATACTGAAGTTGTTTATACCATGTTAAATATTAAGCTCGTATGAATCTACATTATCTCAGGGGTCAGAAATAAGTGGTAGGATTGGACTATGTTTAAATATGTTTTCCTCTGATGTATTCAGTATGAGAAACATCCTGAATTTGACCTGCAGGACACATCCCTTGATATGAATACATCTCTTCCCATGTCACATGTATATCTTTCGGATATATCGAGTAATATCATATATATTTTGTATGTTATTGAGTGCATCATGCCTAGAAACTTTAACTGGTCTACAAACAGGCCTGTCTTTGTCCATCTGAGTGTTTGAATAGCTTGTAGTACCCCCTAAGTCATGTTTTTTTTTGTGATGTACTTTACCCTTTTAATTATTTGAAAATGCCTGGGCCAATACAGTTCCCGTCATGATCAACGGAATAGATTATTTGGGCCAGCTTATTCCCTCTCGTGTTTAAAGAAAATTGACTATTTGAGGCTTCACCTTCTATGGTTGCATGTAAGGCGTTTGGGCTGAAGCCCAATTTGGGCGTAAAGGAATTTAGGCCCCTTTTAAGCCTCACTGCCTAGGCTCTACCATATTCATACATAATGTCCTATATTAGTTGTCTGGCATGAACATTTGGTGACTGCGTTTAGATTTTATGTCAATTTATAATTTGATGAGTATATGAAGCATATACTAATCCATATCTTTCTTTTTTTTACATGAAATGCACCGGAGTAACAAAGAGTCACATAGCGGGACTCATTGTGGCAAATACGAAGACCCATGTCTACATGCATTTATCCCCGCATCAGAAATTCTAAGCCAGAGGCGAAATGACTTCGCCATCCCTCGAGTCATCTTATTATTTGTATCCCGCTCCCCCATTCATTTATTATTGCAAATTATTTGTCTAATGCTACATTAATTAATAGGAATATTAGAATATCTAAACATTAAACTTCTAGAAACCAATTCCCTTTAGGCTAATTACTTTAGGCTCGCCTTGTTTAATAAGCTATAATAAACCGCGTAATACTCTACACTAGCATGATAAATATGGTTAGTCGAAAGATTTTTAAAACTGCTTTGAGGAAATCCCGATTAATACAAAGAATAATTTCATACGTCTTCTAACTATTTTTAAATGCATGTCTTCAATTAAGATTCGCTTTATATAAATCTTATATTTTATGCAGGCCAAATTACACTTATGCTTATAAATATCCTTTGCTTAAATATCTTTAAACATGCATTTTTCTAATACAATAATTAACCTAGGTTTGAACGGACAACCGCAAGTCAGCGGATCCTTTAGGGTGCCTAACCCCTTCCCTTTAGGATAATAGAGAACCCTTACCCAGAATCTCATTAAGTTTAGCAGACCATTAAAATGGAGTTAATGTTTACTTTAAACTGGTTAAACATTTAGGTGTCCTAATTCACCCAAACTAATTAGGTGGCGACTCCGTGAACCCTTTAGCATTTTTTTTTCTAGCACCTTTTTAAACTTTAGCCCTTTTTTGCACCTTTAGCACCTTTTAAGCTTTCAAACATCTTTTGCAATTTTAGCATTTTAGCCTCTTTTGCACTTTTAGCACCTTTTGCAATTTTAGCAATCTATTTTAGCAATTTTAGAACTTTTAAAACTCTTTTAAACCTTTTAGCATTTAGTTATTTTATTTTCTAACCTTTTAATTTGGGAAGGAGTTAGAAAATAAAAGCTGCGGCCGAAAAAGGGCGCGACAGAAATGGCGACTCCACTGGGGATTTTAGGTTCTCAACCACAACAGACCTAGGGTTATTATTTGGCAATTATTTTTTTTGCATTTAAATTTGTGTGTTGTATTTTGTTTTATTTATTTTTTAAATTACTACTTGCTTTACTGCTTTCCTTAAACTGGCATTCCGCTCATATTTCTTCCATTCTGGAAAATTCACACTATCACACACTCACGCGCTGGTGTGCTTCGCGCACCCGCAAATTTCTTTCAAAAAATATCCAAATTTTAGGAGAGTTGGCGCCTGCGCGGAGTTAGATCGGTTCGTCTGATCAGCCGCGTAGCCTTCTCACTCGAGTTGTCCGCCTGAACTCAAGGCCTAGAAAAGCCAAATCTTAGAAACTTAAGATGAGCTATACCACCCTTATTTTAGGGCATGCGTGCATTTACCTTAGGTGGGTGGTCCTCGCATCGACACCACAATTAGGAAGACACCAAATTGGTCAACGGGTTATTACAACCCCGCGACCCAAAGGCATATTATGTGTTGCATAGTCATGATAAACAAAACCAAGCCTGAAGTTGAAATGCCTAAATAGGAAAATGTATACTCATTTTTATTTTATTTTTAGATGGAACCTATCCCTCAGATCAGAATGGTGAATGGGGTTCCGAGCAAATTGAGGACATGGTGGTCAAAATTCGACTTGGGTAGTCAAATGGCAATCGTAAGGTTGGGATGCCTTACCTCGTTAATCGACATCTCCCCCGATCAGCATTTGGTCAGAGCATTGATCCAATTTTGGGATCCGGATCGAGTCACCTTCAAATTCAGGGATTTCGAAATAACCCCCACTTTAGAAGAGGTCAGCTACTTTACCGCTTTGGCATATCACGACAGGAAACCAGTTATTCCACATGGCGATCGGAAAAAACTCCTCAGATCCGGGCTTGAAGAATACGCAGAATTGCGTTGATTTGATATTAATTGGGTTTCTCTAGACTACTTGTTCTATATTTATGGTTGCAGATTCTGATATAAATTGTTTTAGAATGAATTTTGCTGCACTTCAGACCATTGGATAGTTAGACTTCCTATTGCATTTGCTATGGCTTTCCTAGGGATTCTTTTATTTCCGCTCGAGCATGGAAGGATCAGCACATGCATATGTTCGGTGGTTAGAGTGTTTGATGACGTTGGTGGCAAACAACTCACTGACGCCATGATCTTGCGAGAACTATTTAGGCGTTGAATAGGTGCGAAAGGGGTGAATCGAGCTTCTTTGAAGGCGAATCTCATTTTGCAGATGTGGCAATAGAACATTTTTATCAGCGTTCAAACATGACCGATGTATGCCACAGCGCAGACAACAAGATCTCCACTTTTTATGAAAGAACGAAGCGTTATGTGTCACCAGTCGGCACAGAGGATTGGTACAAGTACCTAGCATCCCGCAGTAGCAGTCAAGTTCAATGGAAGTATCCATTACTTCACATGGTCAAAAGGGTCTACTTGAGACCTGGGGATTGTATTATATCGGACTTATAGGTCTAAAGGGATTACAACCATATGCTCCACTACGCTGCATTCCTAGCGTTTGGCCACGCACAAGTAATCCCTCTCGTAGCTGACATGAGAGCCTCCGAAATTCAGTTCGGACCAGAATTCATCGTTCCCGAAGCCAAGCAGATCCTTTATGAATGGCATCATATTGACCAAATGGAAATCGGGAAGGACCAAGCAGGGGTCTCCCCAGAGTATCAAGCATGGTTTCTAGATCGCATGGAATATAGTCCAGAAGGGGAGCAAGGCGTTGAGGACATTGCTGCAAGGGACAGAATGAAAGACAATCAACTCAAGGAGAGGGTCATCACCCCAGACATGTGGGCCCTAATGCACGATGCAGTACAATACTTGGAACAGGCGGGAGCTATACCAAAGAAAACCTAAGCTTCACCATCACATCGACGACATAGTTATTTAGTTTGAGATTTTTATTGTTTTTATTATAAAGTGTCATTTCAATTAACTTTATTTCCAATAAAGGCATTTCAATACAATGGCTTGGGTACATCTAACATGACTTTGCATGTATGACGCTTAGGCCTACCTCTGGCATAATAGAGGTCCCCCTTGCATATTAGGAAACGTTCGAATGTGCTATGTGCAATATATCTGCTACATACTTGCAAATTATGTTCTTATGCTAACGCCGTTTGTTGCATCTTTTTAGAAAGATTTATCATCTTCCCAAAGGGTCGGTTCGTATTTGACTCAACAAATGTCGGAGCATCCACACGTCACCAGATCCACGGCAAGAAATGACGATATGACTGGCTCAGGGGCGTCTGAGCCGAACGGCTTGGGAATTATTCCTCACAAATAAACGAAACTTGAAGGAGGAATATCACGATCGGAAGAATGTATTGCTCACCGCCGCAACAGATTCTCGATATGCAGTTGAGATGGAGAGGCTACGGAATCGACCAACCTATCCATCGATTTGAATACCCTATACGAGCAGCGGCCACTACCTCGCAGACCACCCCAGATCGACCTCCACCACCACAGATCCCCCAAAACTCCCCACAAAGGCCGCCAGTTACCGATCCAATCGCCCCTCGCCCGGCCAATCATCAACCTCACCTTCAAAATGATCCTCCCATCGCCCGTACTCCGCCTCCGCCTACTCACTTCACCATAATCAGCCCTAATCGCCAAGCCAACCAATGCCCACGCACCATACCCACTACCAGCCCCAGCAAACCACCCAGACAGCTAACTTACACAACAGAAACCCAACCTTTTACCGTCCCCGCGCTTCACCAAGAAGTGGATCATTACGAAGAAATGGAAAGGGAAGTCCGAGCCAAAATGGACGATAGCGTGGCAGAGATTCACACTGAAAGAAGCGATTCGTGGTACGCGATCGGATAAAGGTCACGGCGACTAGATTATGAAGATCTTTGCATGCATCCAGATGTGGAACTGCCAGTGGGATATAAGGTGCCGAAGTTCGATTTATTTGATGGGAAGGGAAATCCTCGTGCACACTTGAGATCATATTGCGACAAGTTAATCGGGGTAGGGAAGAACCCAGCGGTCATCATGAAGTTGTTCATTCGAAGCTTAACCGGCGAGGCAATAGATTGGTACACTAGCCAGGATCCGCGTAAATGGCATAGTTGGAATGCATTGGCCCAAGACTTTGTGGAGCGGTTCGGATTCAACACAGAAACCGGTGTGGACAGGTTCTATCTAATGAAGTTGGAAAAGAAATCTACGGAGACTTTCAGGGAGTACGCCATGAGGTGGCGTTCAGAGGCAGCAAAGGTACAACCACCCATGGTGGAGAGTGAGATGACCACACTATTTGTACAATCTTTGAAGGATGCAACCTATTATGAGCGGATGATAAGCGTCATCGGGCGAAATTTTGCAGAGGTCGTCAGAATGGGTGACTTCGTAGAAGAAGGTATTAAAACTGGCAGGATTACGAATCTGGCGGCATTGCAGGCAACCAATAAGGCGATTCAGTCAGGGACGATCGGGGGTACTTCAAGGAAGAAGGAGACAGTTTCCCCTTCCATGTTTGTACAAGAACGCAAACCCGAAGCATTCATAACATACCAGAACCCACCCTATCAAACCCCATACTACCACACCAGCAGCCAAAACTTTACACCTCACTATACACCTGCCCCACACCCCAGCTACCACACACAGCCCATATATAACGCTTCCCAAGCACCCATTTATCCAGCCCCGCGTCAACCCGCCCATCAAGCCCGCCAACAACATAGAGCACCCAATGCGCCCAGACCAAATGCGAATTTTGAAGGAAAACCATCCAGAACCCGCACCCCACTGGCTGAACCCATACCCCAGATATACGAAAGATCATGCGAGTTTGATCCAACCAATTCGTGGAGGATTCTCACTATCCCAAGATGGTATGATGAGAATAAGCGTTGTGCGTATCACTCTGATAGCCCAGGGCATGACACCGGAAGTTGCTACACCCTCAGGGACAAAATCGAAGAGTTGATCAAAGAAGGAGTAATACAGCTGAAGGATCCTGCCCCAAACGTGCATGATAATCCCTTGCCAAACCACGGCAACGCCAATGTGCACTTGATAGCCCTTGATGAGGAATACAACTTGGAGGGAACCATCCGATCAGTTCGAAGTGAGGGAAGAGTCGAACCTTCTGCTTTCGTCGCCCCTGCCACCAATCCTCGAAAGAAAGCAGTATTTGAGTTGGAAAGGGCACCGCCGAGACATAAAGGTTCAATCACAGTTATTCAGGCGCCCGGGAAGGGGCCACCGATCAAGATGGATCGCGGAGAAAGTGGGAAGCGGGTCATAGAAGTCACCGCTGCGGGTATAACCAGGTCAGGGAGGTATTACACACCTATAGAGGCAGCCAAGGAGGCACCGCAAAAGAAGCCCGTGACAGAGGCTGAAGTCGAGGAATTTTGGAGGAAGATGCCCACTAAAGAGTATTCCGTCGTAGAGCAGTTAAAGAAAACCTCAGCGCATATTTCTCTACTTTCATTGTTAATGCATTCGCACACAGGACTGCATTGATGGAGGTGTTGAAGGATGCATACGTTCCGGAGGGTACAACAGACGGGAACTTGGCAGCTTTGGTCGGACAGGTACTAGAGGCCCGCAGAATCACCTTTCACGATGATGAGTTACCCGCTGAGGGCGTCAGACACAACCTTGCATTGAATATCACCATCCAAGTCGCAGACAAGATTGTTTCAACGGTGCTGATTGATGGAGGCTCAGCCGTCAACATTTGTCCCATGACGACACTGTTGAAATTGGGGGCAGACTGTAAGAAAATTCGTGAAAGTCATATCAGAGTCAAAGGTTTCGACGAGTCCATGTAGAAGTCGGCGTAATGGACCTCACACTGCGGATCGGACCTGCAGAATTCGTTGTGGAATTTCAAATATTGGATATTGCTACATGTTACAACCTGTTGATAGGAAGGCCGTGGATCCATGAGGTCAGTGCGATCCCGCCCACCTTGCATCGCGTCAAAGTTTATATGGAATCACAGTGAAGTGGTAGTATTTGGAGATAAAAAGGGGAGCATCAACACTGATTATGCAATCCCTGTCATAGAAGACGTGAAACAGTCGGATGGTTCGGTTTTTCATATTAATGAGATCAAGAGAGCAAGTAGGGTCCGGCCATTGCAGCTGCCACGTTCTCTCAAAATGGTGGCCAAGGAAATGTTAAGAAATGGATACGAGCCCGGCAGAGGTCTTGGAGTCAGTATGAAGGGGATCACAGAGCCTATCCAGTTATTTGGGAAGAGAGACACTTTTGGTTTGGGGTACCAGCCCACTTCGAAGGATTTGGTGACCACGAACCTCCGGAAGAAGGGATACATTCCCTTGCCTGCGCCCATTCCGCCCTTGAGTCAGTCATTCGTCAAAGCCTACACCATCCAGATGCCGAGAGAAGATGACCCAGATGATCTTGCAGTAGGGTTCCAGAATCTGTTCATAGGTGATGATGAGGCAGATTGTTGCATGATCGCAGGAGATCACAAGGAGGAGCTCACCATTTGGGATGCAGAGCATGGATACAGCCTGAATAATTGGACTTGCACCCCTGTCCTGACCGTCCGAGAAGCTTGGTAGAATTTATGATTAGTTCTAGCAGTGTGACCTTTTTATCTAGAAAGAAAACAGACATGCATTTATGATTCTTAATATGTTTTTAATCTCGCAATTTACTTTCATCATAAATTCCAGGACATTTTTGCAGCTTTTTAAAAGATTTTGTTTGTGTTAAAATTAAATTCTTTAAGCATTTTTCTTTCAGCGATCATATTAATAAACCTGTTGATAACGCGAATATGACATGTAATGAGACCAACGAACAAAGTTCAAATGACGAGCATAACCCCGAGGAACAAGAGGAATGTCCGCAATCAGAACTTAGCCAAGAGCTGGAAAACTTTGAGAATAGGCCTAAACCAAATTTGGAAGAAACAGAGTTAATAAACTTAGGCGATGAGGGAACCGTGAAAGAGACTAGAGTCAGCGCCCACCTAAACGTCGCACAGAAGAAAGAATTAATTGAGCTCCTGAAACAGTACACCGATGTGTTTGCTTGGTCATATGAGGACATGCCAGGTTTGAGTACAGACATCGTCGCACACAGGCTACCTATTGAACCATCTTGTTTCCCCGTAAAACAAAGGCCGAGAAAGATCAAACCAGACATGAGTTTGAAGGTCAAAGAAGAGGTGTCTAAACAGTTTGAGGCAAAGGTAATTCGAGTTGCAAAGTATCCTACTTGGTTAGCAAATATCGTGCCGGTAAAGAAGAAAGATGGAAAGGTCCGAGTCTGCGTGGATTACAGAGACCTCAACAGAGCCAGCCCGAAGGATGACTTTCCTCTTCCAAACATCCATATACTCATCGATAATTGTGCGAAGCATGAACTACAGTCGTTCGTCGACTGCTTTGCTGGCTATCATCAGATCCTTATGGCAGAAGAGGACGCAGAAAAGACAGCATTCACTACCCCGTGGGGGGTGTACTATTATCGAGTTATGCCGTTCGGTCTCAAGAACGCAGGCGCCACCTACATGAGAGCCATGACCACCATCTTCCATGACATGATTCATAAAGAAATTGAGGTCTATGTGGACGACGTCATCATCAAATCGCGAAAAGCGGAGGACCATTTGGCAAACTTGAAGAAATTTTTCCAACGACTAAGGCGATAACGAAGTTGAATCCTGCAAAGTGCGCATTTGGCGTTCCCGCAGGGAAGCTGTTGGGTTTTATAGTGAGCAGGAGAGGGATTGAGCTAGACCCCTCGAAAATAAAAGCCATCCAAGAATTACCTCCTCCGAAAAGCAAAAAGGACGTGATGAGTTTCCTTGGTCGCCTCAACTACATCGAGTTCATAGCCCGATCCACCGTGATATGCGAGCCGATATTCAAATTATTGAAAAAGGATCACGGCTACCAAGTGGACAACAGTTGCCAATGGGCTTTTGTGAGAATCAAAGAATACTGTCTAATCCGCGATTCTAGTGCCTCGAGCAAGGAGACCTTTGCTACTCTATTTGTGCGTGTTAGAAAATGCTTTGGATGCGTGTTGGGCAACACGATGAAACAGGAAAAAGGCAGGCCATATACTATTTGAGTAAGAAGTTCACGGCATATGAAGCTCGTTATACTCTGCTGGAACGTACTTGTTGCGCATTAACTTGGGTCGCCCAGAAGTTCAGACACTATCTATCGGCATACACTACTTATCTTATTTCGAGGATGGATCCGCTTAAGTATATCCTTGAAGCCCGTACCGCGGAAAACTAGCGAAATGGCAAATTATGTTGGCGAGTTTGACATCGCTTCACGCCACGCAGAGCCGTAAAAGGCGGGCATTAGGCGATCATCTTGCGAGAACCGGTCGATGAGAGTACGAGCCCTTCGAACCTATTTTCTGATGAAGAGGTATTGTTTGTCGGAGAAGATATCTCAGAGGATTACCCGGGTTGGAGGATGTTTTTCGATGGAGCGGCAAATTTCAAAGGAGTCGGCATTGGAGCAGTTTTGGTTTGAAAGCAGTCAAGATTATCCGATTTCCATGGCTCAGTTTCCATGCACCAACAATATGGCGGAATATGAAGCTTGCATATTGGGGCTCGGAATGGCGTAGATATGGACATACAAGAGTCTGGTCATAGGTGATTCGGACTTCATCGATCCATCAGTACATGGTGAATGGGCAACCAAGAATATGAAGATACTTCCTACCTATTTTGCGTGAAGGAATTACGAGAAGAGGTTCACCACATAGAATTTAGGCATGTTCGAGGATCGAGCGAATTCGACGCATTGGCAACCTTATCCTCCATGATTCAAAGATCCGGACAAGAATTACATCGATCCAATCACGGTGAGTGTCTTTGAGCAGCGGCTTATTGCTCCCGTATAGGCGAAGAAACAGACGGCAATCCATGGTACCATGACATCAAAAGGTACCTCAAAGCGGGAGAATATCAAGAAGGCATAACCAACATCCGTAAGAAGACAACGAAGACTAGCAAATCATTTCTTTTGAATGGGAAATTGTGTAGAAGGACTCGGATCCGGGTTTATTGAGATGTGTCGATGCTCAAGAAGCGAGCAAGCTAGTAGAAGAGATACGGAGGGGCGTGTGGACCTCATATGAGCGGCTTCACTTTGGCGAAAAGATTGCGATCGAGTTATTTTGGATGGCGATGGAAAGCAGTTGTATCCGCTTTGTGCGAAATGTCGGCAATGCGATTCATGGAGATTTGATTCGAGTGCCTCCAGTGAGCTTAATGTGACAAGTTCTCCTTGGCCATTCGCGACAGGGCATGGATGTCATCGGCCCCATCGAGCGTTGCTTGAATGGGCGCGATTCATCCTCGTAGCAATTGACTATTTCACTAAATGGGTAGGCGTCATCACACGCATCGATGGCGAAAAGGTGGTGGTCGACTTCGTTCAACAACATCATTTGTCGATTTGGGGTTCGAATCAATTGTAACGAATAACGGAACCAATCTCATGATAATTTGATCGCGTGAGATATGTGGAAATTTCAAGATCACTCGCCGTAATTCCACTCCGCACCGACCTCGGATGAATGGAGCGATGAAGCGACAACAAGAACATCAAGAGGATATTGCGCAAGATGATCGGCAACTACAAACATTGGCGAGAATTTGCCTTTTGCGCTTTTGGGTTATCGCACCACAATCCGAACTTCTACCGGCAACGGCGTATCTTTTGGTGTATGGAGCAGAAGGCGTACTCTGGCGAGGTGGAAATACCATCGTTGAGAATCATCCAAGAAGCCGAGTTGGCGGCCAGAGTGGATACAAGATCGTTATGGCGATTGATGTTGATTGACGAAAAAAGGTTGAATGCAATCTGTCATGGGCAGCTATATCAAAGCAGAATGGCTAGAGCTTTTAACAAGAGAGTAAGGCCAAGGTTATTTAAACCGGGACAATTGGTTTTGAAACGCATATTTCCGAATCAAATTGAAGTTAAAGGAAAGTTCGCACCCAATTGGCAAGGGCCCTACATGGTCCATCGAGTATTAAGTGGAGGGGCCCTAATCTTGGCTGAGATGGATGGCGAGGTATGGCCCAAGGCTATCAACGCAGATGCAGTAAAGAGATATTACGTCTAGGAGTATTTGTTTTCCGTGTAATCCCCTTTATATTGTAAAAGCTGCATTCCCTCGGTGGGATATGCATAGAGCCCATATAGGGTCTCGCCGCTGCAAATTAGAAAGCCCTTTACTTGTAATCTGAACTACGTTATGACCTGATTCCCTTGGCGGATACGTAGGCGGCCATATCGGCTTCGGTCCCACTTTTAGAATTTTACCCAATTTCGCTTGTAATGAACTACGTCATGACCTGATTCCCTCATGGGGATACGTAGGCGGCCTAAATCGGCTTCGGTCACACCGTTAGGAATCTTCCCATTTGTCTACAGGCAACAAAGGGGATATGAGCAATTCATCACGAAGTTAAGTTCCGCCCACGCGACACACATTGAAATTGAGACAGTTTTGCGCACTGTGAGGAAGGCAATAACAAGGATTCCAAAAGATGTTCGTTTGGTCGAAATACATGTCATATTCGGCAAATTAGACGAGGCTTTTACATTTTTTACGCAGGTCATATAAATGTTTATTTCTAAAGATGTTTTGTGCATACTTCATAAAAACACTTCATTTTGGAAAATGCTTTTGGAACACTACTAAACATCTCAAAGAGGTCAAACAGGGGTTGCAAATCCAAACAGGCCAGGCACGCAGATGTCAAGGGACAAGGCGGCGAAGTCAAATACGAATCGACCCCCCCCCCCCCAAAACTCACAAATTTTCTTTGAGCGCAGGTTTTTTCATATTAACAAAAGCAGCAAATGCAATAGCCGAAGCAGAAAATACGGCAAGAAGTTTCTTCGCAAGAAGAAACAGCAGAGGCAGAAGATATGACAAAAAAAATCCCAAAATTCAAAGTCCGCATCAGAAGCAGCAGCAGCAGAAAGGGGCAACAACAATCCACAATCCAAAGTTCAAAACGCACGACAAAGTCTAGCACACCGGCGTGGGCATAAAGTCAAATTTGCGACCAAGGCATCGCACCCAACGAAGGCATCAGGGCAATTCGTCAGCTGCGACATCCAGCATAGCCGTGCAAGGACAATATCTCAGTATTCATCTGGAGTATCAGGGACGATATCTCTACCCATAAAAGTGCACCTATCCTATCTGCTTATCATTTGGTTAAAACAGGTATGCACTAACGTTTTCTCAAGCTCAGCTTGCAGGAGCATTTATTCTACAGGAGCAGCAACACGTCCAGGCAACGACGTTATCAGCATTGTGTCCAAGCAACGACACCATCAGCATTGCGTCTACGCAACGACGCCAGCAGCAACACGTCCAGGCAACGACGTTATCAGCATTATGTCCAGGCAACGACATCATCAGCATTGCGTCTACGCAACGACGCCAGCAGCAACACGTCCAGGCAACGACGTTATGAGCATTGTGTCCAGGCAACGACACCATCAGCATTGCGTCTACGCAACGACGCCAGCAGCAACACGTCAACGCGGCGTCGGCGTGCGTCTACACAACGACGCCAGCAACATTATGTCCAGGCAACGACATCATCAGCATTGCGTCTACGCAACGACGCCAGCAGCAACACGTCCAGGCAACGACGTTATGAGCATTGTGTCCAGCGGCGACACCATCGGCGTGCGTCACGCAACGACGCCCGGCAACACGCCCGTAACGACGGCGTTATGAGCATTGTGTCGAGCGGCGACACCATCGGCATTGCGTCTACACAACGGCGTTATCGGCGTTGTCCAGCAACGACACCTCCGGCGTGCGTCTACGCAACGACGCCGATGTGGCAACATGTCGGCGATGGCGATTCACGATCGTGTCGGCAATGACACCATCGGCGTGCGTCACGCAGCGACGCCAAGAAGAACACGCCCAGTAACGGCGTCATCGGCGTGCGTCTACGCAACGACGCCAGCAGCGACACGTCCCGGCAACGACGCTATCAGCACAACAAGTCCGAAAACGACGCTATCATCAGCATATCACATCTGCACAGAGACGATTTTCTCTGTTCTCAAAATTGCATTTCCTCTCATTCATGCTTTATTTTGCCTTAGCAGTTATGCACTAACTCTTTCTTGAGCTTTAGTCTACAGGGGCAATTGCAGCAAGGACAACGTATCCACATTCACAATCGCCACACGTCTGTGCAAGGGCGAAATCACAGCATTTGCAGCATCGCATCAACACAGCAGGCATCATATTTTGCAGGATAACCTTTTCTACTCACAGTTGCATTACTTTAAAGTTATGCATCATCATTTTGCCTTAACAGTTATGCACTAACCGTTTGTTCAAGTCTTAGCATGCAGGAGCAGGAGCACAACGTGGATTTTCTCTTCCAGCGAACCGGGGCAATCTGTTGGGGGGCCAACCTTCCCAGCGATTGGCAGAAGCGGCCTCAAGCGTCGGTCCACTCGCTCCACATCACCGTAGAACCCAGCACCACAAGTCATAGCAGTACACCCCAGGTTCAAGCCAGTTATATTCTTTACTTTTTGCACCATAGCCCAGTGTCATCATAACTCGACACTGGGACATCTTTAAGCCCGCATTAGCCCGCCTTGGTGTTTTGACCATGGCAGCCCAGTGTCGTCATAACTCGACACTGGGACAGCTTTAAGTCCGCGTTAGCCCGCCGTGGTGTTTAGACCATGGTAACCCAGTGTCGTCATAACTCGACACTGGGACAGCTTTAAGTCCGCGTTAGCCCGCCGTGGTGTTTAGACCATGGTAACCCAGTGTCGTCATAACTCGACACTGGGACACATTTTTGATTTTTGCGTCAGCCTTGTCTACCTGCCCAGCATTTTTGCAATTCTGAAGATCGAGACAAAATTGGCTATGAGTCAACGTCTTTGTCCGAAGATTCTTCCATCATCTCCATACAAAGAGGGACATCTGTTGACACCCAATTTTGACAGGAGTCCAGCCATTAACCATAAAATTACACTAATTTTGTAAAATAATTTTTTAGGATTTTTATAATAAAATACAACAATAAAACATTAAATACATGCATAAATAAATAATTTAATAATGGCATCGCGTCTTATGTAGAGTTTTAAGCATTTAGAGTCCCGCGCCCGCACTTATTAACTTTAAGCTTTGTCGTAATTCTTAAATAATTAATAAATGCATAAAATAAATAATTTAGCGATAACGTCGTGTCAAGTAGCATAACCGCATTTATTAATACGCAAGAGAATGTCATAGTCATTTATAATTTAAAATCAATCTTAATCTGATATATGCATCTAGTAGCGTCGCATTTATAAAAGTTTTAAAAAAACAATTCTTAAAAAAATCATACTTGCATTTAGCATTTAAATAATCTAATTTAACTTCGCAATATTGCATAATAATAAGTTTTTAAATAATAGCGCATTCTAAAGTATTAAGCATTAATAGCACGTCCGTCTCTATTCTTTATAATATTTTAAACTCAAGCACTAATTAAATAGCACGCCCATTTTATTCTTGTAATAATTTTAATAAAGCACTTAAATAATTTGAGCACAATTTATTAATTAATAATACACCTACCTAGAATTAACTAGCTAATTAATTAACTAGCCTAAAACTAATTAATACCTAGAATATTAGCCCAACACCCCATTAATTATCAGCCCAAACGCGCAGCCCAACCCGACGACCCACTCCCCTCAGCCCTTTAAAGATTTCAGCCTCACTCTCGTTCTCTCCCAAACCCACCTAAATATCCTTAACCTAAACCTAGAAAACCAGCAGCTGCGGATACCCCTTTAATCAAAACAAAACTTACCCAAAAAGTACCATATATTTCCCCATTAATTGTGAATCAAAGCTTACCATCTTCTCACCCTTGTATATCAACCTTCCTTAACCGAATCATACACCCTAAAAGTAATTCTATCACCCTAATTAAATCTAGGTCCCAAATTAGGACAAATCTTAGGAAATCAATACGAAACTGTTATTTTTATGGTAAGAAATCAACGAAGTTGGTTGGCAAAAATGAGTCCTTACAGAGGCTCCAAATCTCGATATATCACGCCTAAATTTAAAACCCAGATTGAAGACTATATATAGGGGGACAATTCGAAGAAGACAGGGGCATCTGGGACTCAATCAGAAAGACAAGTAGTAAACACAACTAAGAAATCAGCAAATAAACCTTGCCCTTTATTTCGCATCGCAAAGCCAAGACCTGAGCGAGTCGACGACTTGATTCGCTGCCTAGGTTCGCTGTTCGGAGAAGGTGAAATTCCCATCCCGAAGCATGTATTCTGAATTAGGCATTCATTGGCATTTATCTACCTAAGTGTTGAAATTACACCCCCTGATAATATGCAGTATCTCCTGAGTCGTTGGGCTTGCTACGTCAGTCTATTGGAAGGTTCGGGTATATAAGTGTATTTGGTTTGCTTCAAGTTGATTGTGCGTCTATCTACTTCGTTACCATCGAGAATGTGTGTACAAATATGCTTCAGGAATATCTATCTTTCCTTATGTAGTGCATCATCATTTAACTTTTGTTACAGCCATAGGTCATCGGAAGCAGTTGTTAGTCTTCCTATGCATACTGAAGTTGTTTATACCATGTTAAATATTAAGCTCGTATGAATCTACATTATCTCAGAGGTCAGAAATAATTGGTAGGATTGGACTATGTTTAAATATGTTTCCTCTGATGTATTCAGTATGAGAAACATCCTGAATTTGACCTGCAGGACACATCCCTTGATATGAATACATCTCTTCCCATGTCACATGTATATCTTTCGGATATATCGAGTAATATCATATATATTTTGTATGTTATTGAGTGCATCATGCCTAGAAACTTTAACTGGTCTACAAACAGGCCTGTCTTTGTCCATCTGAGTGTTTGAATAGCTTGTAGTACCCCCTAAGTCATGTTTTTTTTTGTGTGATGTACTTTACCCTTTTAATTATTTGAAAATGCCTGGGCCAATACAGTTCCCGTCATGATCAACGGAATAGATTATTTGGGCCAGCTTATTCCCTCTCGTGTTTAAAGAAAATTGACTATTTGAGGCTTCACCTTCTATGGTTGCATGTAAGGCGTTTGGGCTGAAGCCCAATTTGGGCGTAAAGGAATTTAGGCCCCTTTTAAGCCTCACTGCCTAGGCTCTACCATATTCATACATAATGTCCTATATTAGTTGTCTGGCATGAACATTTGGTGACTGCGTTTAGATTTTATGTCAATTTATAATTTGATGAGTATATGAAGCATATACTAATCCATATCTTTCTTTTTTTTACATGAAATGCACCGGAGTAACAAAGAGTCACATAGCGGGACTCATTGTGGCAAATACGAAGACCCATGTCTACATGCATTTATCCCCGCATCAGAAATTCTAAGCCAGAGGCGAAATGACTTCGCCATCCCTCGAGTCATCTTATTATTTGTATCCCGCTCCCCCATTCATTTATTATTGCAAATTATTTGTCTAATGCTACATTAATTAATAGGAATATTAGAATATCTAAACATTAAACTTCTAGAAACCAATTCCCTTTAGGCTAATTACTTTAGGCTCGCCTTGTTTAATAAGCTATAATAAACCGCGTAATACTCTACACTAGCATGATAAATATGGTTAGTCGAAAGATTTTTAAAACTGCTTTGAGGAAATCCCGATTAATACAAAGAATAATTCCATACGTCTTCTAACTATTTTTAAATGCATGTCTTCAATTAAGATTCGCTTTATATAAATCTTATATTTTATGCAGGCCAAATTACACTTATGCTTATAAATATCCTTTGCTTAAATATCTTTAAACATGCATTTTTCTAATACAATAATTAACCTAGGTTTGAACGGACAACCGCAAGTCAGCGGATCCTTTAGGGTGCCTAACCCCTTCCCTTTAGGATAATAGAGAACCCTTACCCAGAATCTCATTAAGTTTAGCAGACCATTAAAATGGAGTTAATGTTTACTTTAAACTGGTTAAACATTTAGGTGTCCTAATTCACCCAAACTAATTAGGTGGCGACTCCGTGAACCCTTTAACATTTTTTTTTCTAGCACCTTTTTAAACTTTAGCCCTTTTTTGCACCTTTAGCACCTTTTAAGCTTTCAAACATCTTTTGCAATTTTAGCATTTTAGCCTCTTTTGCACTTTTAGCACCTTTTGCAATTTTAGCAATCTATTTTAGCAATTTTAGAACTTTTAAAACTCTTTTAAACCTTTTAGCATTTAGTTATTTTATTTTCTAACCTTTTAATTTGGGAAGGAGTTAGAAAATAAAAGCTGCGGCCGAAAAAGGGCGCGACAGTTATCATCACTTATATGAGTTCTAATCGAAATTCGAAAGGGGAAATTGTGAATATGCTATAGTTGAATAAACATAGGTTTAAATCGTGGACGAAAGTACTCCGATACTTGTGTAGCTTAATAGGTTATTGCTCTTAATCCTCCTTTGTAGTCAATCTTGTCATCGAAAGATAGAAGGGTTCTCCATTGGGGTTGAGTGTTTATATTACCTTAACAGGAGTATAAAACGGTCTAGTTAACCTGCTATCTTAACGTAGAAGAAGAAGTCAGTCTAATTGTATTAAGGATTGAATAGAGTGGATAGTTGATGATCTTGGAAGCCCTAATTCTCCATCATAACTTATTTAAATCAAAGTATTTTCATAATTAGTTTATTTCCTGCATTATTAGTTTAGAATTCCAACTCAATTAACGTTAACCAAATAGAAACTAAAGGATAGATAATCGCTACTTGAAAACCAGTCTCTGAGGATGATATTCGGTCTTACCTAGACTATATTACTTGTCACGACACGTGCACTTGCGTTTAGTGTGTGCATAAATCGATGTATGAGACAAGAGTGTCCCTCAGAAATTTGGAGACACAAATAGGGCAACTAATAGATAGGATGAGCAATACACTTCAAGAAAGTCTGCCTAGCGACACCGTTGTGGAAAGTGATAAGCAAATTGAGGAACCTGAACCACACCCAGCTGTTGAGGAATATGGCGAGATAGTTGGTGTAGAGAAGGAAAAGATTACTGAGATCCGTTTATTCACCTTTTTGGATTCTTTGGAAATTCTTTTTCCTGTACCTATTGCAAAAAAAATACCACCAGCGGTCACTGTTGATCCCCAAATAGGAAGTCTATACCATCAAGGGCACCCCCTAGAGTTGAGATGTGTTGGGAATCTCACTGATCCCTACATTAGAGAGAGCCTAAAAGACAAGCATGTCTTGTGTACTTGGGGATAATCTTATATCTGAAGCCCTTAGTTGAAAAGATTGTTGTAGGAAAAGTGAGACCTACAACAATAACTTTGCGGATTGCAAGCAGTTCGCAGAAGGATCCAATGGGCACTCGTAAAGTTTAACTGCGTCCGGCTAAAAGACGTTAAAGACGGCGCTTGTTGGGAGGCAACCCAATATTTTTAATTATGTTAGTTTGATTTTTGTCTTTAGTTTGTTTTATTTTGTCTTGAGCAGTCTCACGATCTTGGGTTCTTGTTTTGTGTTGTTGGATGACAGGTGGATTGAAAGCTAACTCTGAGGAAAAAGGAGCAAAAACGCTGAAAAAAAGGAAAAGTCGTCATCAGCGCCACGGCGCCCAGAATCAGCGTCGTGGCGCCGGAACTTCAGAGAGCCACAGTACTTGGGGCGCCACGGCGTCGAATCTCAGGGTCGTGGCGCCGAAGGTTCAGAAACCCAGATTTCGTGTAAATTCCAGAATTTTCCTCCCAGACCTCCATTATGACCGCTGTGTTGTGTCAGTAAGTTGTCCCTATTTTTAGTCTTCACACATTGGGGACAACGTGTCGATTAAGTTTGGTGGGGTGTCTTATAATTTATTTTATTGTTTTGAGTCTTTGTGATTTGTTTTGTGTGTTATTGAGTATTTTTTAGTCATAATTTTTTTTTAAGATCATGCATGTTGTAGTTACTTGAAACGCCTAATGAAGTAAAGTGGGATAATGTAATGGAATTAGAAGAAGAAAATCTAAACACTTAGGATAGATATGCCAAAAATTCATGAAATCAAACTATTTGGGGTATCTTGCTTGATTTATGCATTGTTAGTGATTAAACCTATGTGTCTGTTTGCTTGCTATTTGAAGCGAAATAGTTAGGATATGCATGTTAGGGAGATGATTCAGACATTTCTTTGTTAACCCTTTCTTACCATTCTTTGCCTATCTCTGACAATAAATTGTATCCCTAGTCAGCCCCATTGAGCCTAAAAATAAGATCTTTCTTTGACACCCGATAATTCCATATTTGTGTCATAAGTGAAAAATTGAGATGATTGGAATATAAAGTATTGAAAAAGAGACAAAAGAGATTGAACAATTTTGAAGCACTCCAGTGAAATGTAATAATAAATAGGCAAAAGCCTAAGTTTGGGGGTGTCTGCTATTCATCATACACCTCATTCTCTCAAAACAAAAGAGGGGGAAGATAGGTATGAAGTGAAAAAAGAGAACCAAAAGAAAAGAGAAGAATTTAAAGCAAAAGAGCTTATGGTACGTAAATTGAGCATAAATGCCTATTTTTACCTACCCCTACCTAAGCCTACATTACAAACCTGAAAAGCCCTGAAGATCTCTAATGTGTGTATCCATGACTAGTGGAGAATAACATGTGAACATGTCATAGGATTTTGAAATTGACATGCATAGTTAGGTATTTTTACATCCATTGAGCATGATTGAATTGAATTTGCGAAATATCTGACTTGAGTGTTTAGAATGCTAAAAATCCATGATATATGTTCCTGCATATTATTCTACTAACCTTCATGCTTTTCTAAGTGACAATTGTGCAGCAAATTGATCAGTGTATTTGAGTCATTTTATTTTATTTTCTTTCGTGTCATTCATTCTATTTTTGAGCTTTACTTGAGGACGAGCAAAGTTTAAGTTTGGGGGTATTTGATCGGTGTATTTTATATACACCTTTTGAGTCATTTTTAGTTAGTATTTTACTCATTTCATTTATGTTTAGTATAGTATTAGGGTTGTTTTCCTTTCTTTTGTGTCACAGCGGTCAGAAATGGAGAAATGGCAAAAAGGAGATGAAATGAGCATAAATGAGATGGAATTGCACACTAAAAGGGCCAAGAAATGAAGCCTAATAGTTTTGGGCCGAATTTGACACATTTTCAGGGTCCAAAAGGAATAATTTTTCCTACCTACATAATCCTTAACCCTTTACCTAAAGGATTCTATAACTTTTCCTACTTACATAATCTTAACCCTTTACCTAAAGGATTCTATAACTTTTCCTACCTACATAATCCCTAACCCTTTACCTAAAGGATTCTTGGGCTATAAATAGTCTCTACATCATTAGAAGAATTCTATTCCATTCCATTCCAATTCCATCTTGTAAATATTCCACAACACAATCCTTGGATGCTAGAAGGCTTGGAGACTTGTTCTTGAGTATTTTTCTTTTTTTTCTTTTGTTTTGTTTATTTCAGTTCATGTATGGAGATTGTATTAGTTCTTAGCGTGACTATGGCTAGGAGCTAATTACTTTATTAGGGATTTCCTTGTGATTCTCTTGAAATTCTTATTCATGAATTAATACATTAGTTGATTTCTTCTTCACTTGCTTAAGATTTATTCTTTGATTGCTTGATAATTAATTGATCACTAGTTATCATCACTTATATGAGTTCTAATCGAAATCCGAAAGGGGAGATTGTGAATATGCTATAGTTGAATAAACATAGGTTTAAATCGTAGACGAAAGTACCCCGATACTTGTGTAGCTTAATAGGTTATTGCTCTTAATCCTCCTTTGTAGTCAATCTTGTCATCGAAAGATAGAAGGGTTCTCCATTGGGGTTGAGTGTTTATATTACCTTAACAGGAGTATAAAACGGTCTAGTTAACCTGCTATCTTAACGTAGAAGAAGAAGTCAGTCTAATTGTATTAAGGATTGAATAGAGTGGATAGTTGATGACCTTGGAAGCCCTAATTCTCCATCATAACTGATTTAAATCAAAGTATTTTCATAATTAGTTTATTTCCTGCATTATTAGTTTAGAATTCCAACTCAATTAACGTTAACCAAATAGAAACTAAAGGATAGATAATCGCTACTTGAAAACTAGTCTCTGAGGACGATATTCGGTCTTACCTAGACTATATTACTTGTCACGACACGTGCACTTGCGTTTAGTGTGTGCATAAATCGCGCATCAGAAGCCAAAATTCACATTTTGAAAACTTGGCATAAAGCTCCTTCTCTCTCAACAACCCAAGGGCAATCCTCAAATGCTGCTCATACACTTTTTTTATCTTCGAATACACCAGGATATCATCGATGAAAATAATAATGAAGGAATCTAATTATGGCTTAAAATGTCATTCATCAAAGTCATAAAGCATTTGTAAGCTCAAAAGACATCATAAGGAACTAATAATGACTATCATTTGTCCTAAAGGTCGTCTTCAAAATATCCTCAGTCCGAAACTTTAACTGGTGAGAGCCTGAACTCAAGTCAATCTTTGAAAATACCGAAGCACCCTGAAGCTGGTTAAACAAGTCATCGATACGAGGAATAAATACTTGTTACTAATGGTGACTTTGTTTAGGTAACGGTAGTCTATGCACATCCTCATCATATTGTCTTTCTTCTTCACAAATAATGTTGGAGAACCCAAGGGGAGACACTCATTCTAATGAACCCCTTATTTAGAAGTTCCCTCAATTCCCTCAACTCAACTGATGCTATCATATAAGGTGCAATAGAAATAGGGCGGGTGCTCGACTTCAAATTGAGGCAGAAATCAATATCACGATCGGATGGCATACTCGGAAAATCAGCAAGAAACACCTCTGCAAACTCACAAACAACAGGCATGGACTCAAGGGATGGATAATCAACACTAATATCATGAACATGGTCAAAGTAAGCCTAACATCCCTTGTAAAGAAGTTTCTTTGTACGGAGGTAATAAATTATCTTCTTAGAAGAGGGACTAGGAGTGCCCTTCTATTGAAGTCTAGAAATCCAAGGCATGGCTAAAGTAACTATATTGGCATGTCAGCCTAGGTTGCGTGGTACGAAGACAACCAAGTCATACCTAATATAACATCAAAATCTAACATATCTAGTATCAATAAGTCTACCCACGTGTCATACCCTATAAAAGTAACTAAATAGGACCGAGAGACTATATCAACAAATACAGAATCCCCAACCGGAGTAGATACATAAATAGGCATGTCAAGACGGTCACAAGTCAAATCCCAACCAACAGAATGATAAGCAGACATATACAAGTAAGTAGACCGTGGATCAAATAAGATTGTAGCTGACCGAGGAAGAATATAAATTTTACCTAAGAGCATAATATCATAAGCCTACCCAGAAATGCATAACACCGCACATCACTACGATCGCTCTGACCAGACAATGATCCTTCTCTAGATATCTGAGTATGACCTCTCTCGGACTAATATTTGCCCCTAAAAGATTGACAACCACAATGGCCTGACTGAGCACCGCCTCTCGCTGATGAACCACCCCGACTACCAGAAGATGTCGGAGTCCTAGGGGTGTGGAAACTAGAATCCTGCTAAGTCCCACTCTATCTAACCTAGGGACAATCTCTCTTGAAGTGACCCATCTACTACAACCATAACATACTCTGGATACTGGAGGCTGATATACGGAGGCGGAATAACCGAACGGACCATCTCGATCAGTTGGCCGAGAGAAAGAACTTTTATGAGACTGTCCAACCCCATGCCCACTCTGCCTTGAAGGACCACCAGAAGATGTCTCTGATGTGGACTAAACCGAACGGCGGAGGGCTGAATGATAGGTTGTAGAACACTGAACCCCTCCTCGGTGATAGGAAGAACCACTAAACTAACCATGATGATGGGGCCTCTTCTCACTAGACCCTCAAAAGCTTGAACTATGGTCTCCCCACATCCACATGTTGAAGTCAATGAACATGAAGTGAAAGAATAAAGCCATTGACGAACCTACAGACTCTCTCAGCCTCTGTCGGAATCAAATGTGATGCATACCGAGCCAGAAATAACAATCTGAACTTATACTCAGCAACCGACATACCCCTCAGTCACAACAGGGTGAACTCGTCCTTGTGCTGATCTCTCAATATACGAGACACATACTTCTCTAGGAAGACTTGGTTAAACTAAATCCACATAATTAGAGGTAAACCAGCTGGCCTGCTCTCAATGAAATACCTTTACCAAGTCTTTGCATCATCGTGAAGCTGAAAAGATACATAGTCCACGCCATGGGACTCAACAATCCCTATCTTATACAACCTCTTATGTATGTCAATGATAAACTCATACGCATCCTCACTGCGGTTACCATGAAATTTGGGTGGCTCCATCTTCAGGAACCTACTAATAAGCTCTTGATCTCTTAGTGTCAAAGCCTCAGCTACTACTAGTCTAGGAACGCCCTCAAGGGATACCAAACCATTAATACACTGGGCCATGGAAATAACAGGTTGTACCCCATGTGTCTGTCCCTTCTCTAGAGTATGCAACCCTGCCCTAGTATAAGATCCACTAGGACTGACACCGTCTGCTGCCTGTTGGGCATCAAGATAAAGAAGTATATGGGCTAGTATGTCCTGAACTACTCGGTCTGACATAATATTGGGGTGAGTATGGGCCGGTCCCAAAGCTTCCCCCATCAACCTACTCTGTCTTAGGCTCATGCTTAGTAGAAGTTGAGCGTTCCCATCTTTGTCCATACATATAAGCCCTACCCCTAGCTGGTGTAGCACTGTGACTTCTAGCTCAGCCACGACCTTTTGCTCATCCTCATCCGCTCCAACAAAAATGGGCTCGGGCCCACGTCCCCACAAGATCATCTCGTGTTCTCACCTTCTGTGAGAGAATAGAAATGAATCAGATACCAATTCGAACGTTGTAGATACCAGTTTGAATAAAAGTAGCATAAAAGAATGCTCTTGTACCCACGCAGATAAGTACAGAGCTCATTGTACCCATTCATAAGACTCTACTAGAAATTCTCTTGTACTTATGGACCGAGTAACCTAGGGCTCTGATACCAACTTATTACGACTCCAAATCACTAAGTCATGAGGGCACCTACCACTTCCTACCTCAGTAGCTGAACCCTTCCATTTATCAACAATCCAACCATAGTTAAGTAAAAAAAAGCATAATAATATAAAGTCTACTCATGTCATAAATATAAAAAATAAAAGATACAACTCCCAGAGGAACATAGTCTGAATAATACAAGAGCTACCACTACAAGAAAAACGACCTACGGTGACGGTAAAAAATTGTCATCGGAGGGGGTGGATGACGGTTTTTGTAAGTGTCATTGTAGCCAGTGTCACGAATAGATAACAATTTAAATAACTGCCACATAATATGTGACAGGCATTAACCGTCACACATTTCCTCGTTGACTTTGACTATTTCCCGCTTTTTTTATATTTTTTTCCCGGGTATTTACAAATCTTGGCTTTAAAATATTTGAATTTTATTAATTTAATATATTTTTTGGCAGTAAATTTTTAAATAAATTTGAATTTTAATTAATTAATTTAAATATAAAACAATTGCGGGAAAATTGATTTTTGAGCATTTTTTATTTAATAATTAATTTAATTTAATTAATTGTTTTTTTAAAAAATCAATAATAGTTAAATTGGTGGAAGACATTGGTTTGATTGTTCGTGGCATCCGCTCGGCATAGAGGTAGGTTACGGTTTAATTTAGTTAGACTCTGATTAGAGAATCGTATGTAGTTGTAGGAAGTGACAGGGATAGCATGATAGACCTTCGGGCATGAAGTGGAGTTGAATTACAATTACGTTGGTTCTGTCAGCTGTTATGTGGGCTTATCGCCATATGTGTTATTTTCTGTGATTATCATCTGATTGTATACTAGTGATTTGTGTTGAGACTTGATATCTTGCCAGACATACTTCCCATACTATTTTGTGATGACTCTGAGGTTTCTGCCGGAGATTGAGAGTGATTGAGTGACTCCGAGGTTTCTGCCGGAGGGCACGAGTGACTCCGAGGTTTCTGTCGGAGATTGAGAGTGATTGAGTGACTCCGAGGTTTCTGCCGGAGGGCACGAGTGACTCCGAGGTTTCTGCCGGAGATTGAGAGTGATTGATAGCCTCCGAGGTTTATGCCGGAGAGCACGAGTGACTCCGAGGTTTATGCCGGAGGGCACGATTGGTACATGGACTTCGCGGGTCCCCCATGGGTCATGGCTTCGAGGCACTGCCCTTAGCATGTGTGTACAGGAGTGGAGTGAGAGAGGTGACTATTGCATTGCATTCATCCACTTTTATATTTGACTGATCATTGGTGAACTATATCTGTCTTAATGGACTCTTGATTTCTTTTCACTTTACACTTGCGTAGAGCCTCTGAACGATTAAAATCTAGAAAATATGTGAACTATATTATAATACGAATCTAAGGACACCCACCTTGATATACTTATATTAACAATATTTTTACCATTTCAGTTGTATGACTAAACCCCTACAAATATAAAATATTAGCATAACTTCAGGAATTTCAAATAACATTTCTTTCTTTCAACTTTCCAGAATTTTTGTAAAACAAGGAAGAACGTTGAGCAGTCATATCTTTCAAACCACAAGTCGGATTTATCTTCGTAAGATATTAAACTGACGGGAACATAGTAATCTACAACTTTCATTCAGCCCATATTTTCATATTCCTTACGGATTTGTACAGTTTTCACGTTTTATATTCTGTGTCGCCTGGGTTTCGGTAAAACGAGGCAGAAAATTTAAGCAGTCATAACTTTCAAACCATAAGTCGGATTTATCTCCGTAAGATATAAAACTGATGGGAACAGGATAATATACAACTTTCATTCAGTCCATATTTTCATATTCCTTATGAATTTGTACAGTTTTCACGTTTTATATTTTGTGTCGTCATTATGCCATGTTACATCCCTCAAGTTTCTCTTCAAACAGATTGTGAAATTTTCGTGTAATGACTCCTTAAAACAAAATTGATTTTATTCTACAATACATCATTATAAGGATTATAAATATATTAACTCAACCATAAACATAGATTCTAACCTGAATTTAATAGAGCGTTTCCTTCTCGTTTCTTGCTACTAGGGTTTTCTTTATTTTCTTGCCTTCCTTTCCTTCTTGGCTGTTGCTCACATTTTTTTTCTTCCTCTTCCATTTCTTTTTCTTTCTTTTGTTTTTCCCTTTCTCTTCCTTTCTTTTGTTTCTTTCTCACGTTATACTGGAACGTTTTTTCCTTCTAGTTAATAGGGTTTTGTTGCTTTCTTTTCCTTTGTTTTCCTTTTGCTGTTTTGCCGTCCCCTTCCCCCCTTTCTTTTTAATCAAAACCGTGTTACCCTATTAAGGGTGGTGGGCTTGGCCCACTAATCCACTTAATTAATTCCATGCATATATCATATGTTATAATCATATAATTAATTACCCTATGATCCCATACTCTTTTTCGTAGTTTTACTTGCTAAACGACCAAACGAGTCGTTATATTAGATACCAATCAAACAATCGCTTGTCCTCGAGCGGCAAGGTAGGGGTGGAGGAAAAGAGGTATCTGAACTGCCGAACAACTGAGGATGTCTACTCAGTCTTCTTTCACACCTTTTAATATCGTCATTAGTACAAAACAATCCATATAAAATACGTTGTCACCCACCACAAGTTTTAATCGTGACTCCTTCTCGCCAGAAATAATATGTGTAAATCTTTGAGCCAATTCTAAACATTTTTGACATTATCCAAGGCCTATTGCACGAATTCCAAATATGTTATTTTCGTCGAGCTAAAGCTACTGAGTCAACACTCATCGTTCAATTCCCCTTAAACCTTCAAATGACATATTATGTGCATCACTCTAGTGATTATTTTATCATTCCAACTTTGTCAAAAATCAGTCCATCACCCCAACGACCTCCCACATCAATTTGTAACTCCTCAGTATATCACTAAGTACAAGTGCAAGCCGTTAGAACTGTTCGTAAAGTTTCCATCAACCTAAATATTATCGAATCTCCTGGTAAACTCCAATAAGCCTGATAAACCCATTATATTTCTATCCTGAAATAAAATCTATCATCTTTAAAAATGGGCTACTAGGGTACAGATAAGCCTCTCTGGTAACCCATCCATAAGCCACTTGACCCTAGATGAGCAGATCCGATCAGATGTAAAATGTACAATTTCTCGAATATCGCTACTAGTCACTCGAACTGATTCTGAACATTAACAGTATAAGTAGTGAGCCTTCCAAAAGTCTGTGATGACTCATTCCGTCCATTTTCTCTTGAATAATCAATCTTGTGTCGTCACTCTAACCTAACTAAAATTTCACCCAACTCATTAACTTGGTACAACTATACCCTTCGACTTAAATCTTCATGTTTCTCCATTAACCCTAGCTAGTCACACAAATTTGATAAATCCTTATAAAATTAAAATACTTTAAGTCCTTTTTTTTGTTCTTTCACTTATCTCATTCACCACCCCGAATACTTTGATAAATGGTTTTTGGCCTCCTACCCTTCATAACCGTAACAACTCTAAGTGCGATGTCTCATTACACCCTTACAAAATCCAAAAGTACCCAATCTTAAAATTTTACATGTGTCACTCCAATATACCTATGTTATTCATACTTGAAATGTTCAATCATGCTATCAAGCTAGAAACGTTTCGACATAGTCTACTATCATGCCCAATTTCACCTCAAAAATATACATCAACTACAAGTTGCAGAGATTCCAAGATTTTCTCTTATTTATCATCTCTAGTCCATCAATTAAATAATACTAGGAAATTACCTATATTGGTACAACACATCGTCTTTCCATCAATCTTATCATGTTAGTCGTCTGAATATTACACCTTGCCAGTCACCAATCGCAAAACCCCATGACACTTCGTCATAACACTTAGTCAAGTTCCATAGACTTCCCTCTTCAGTCTTATTTATCAATTACACTCTAACCAAATGACGCATGACAACGCCGCCATAATCCATACCTAACTTAAGTAATCTCGTTTCTTCAAATTTAAATCCTTTTTTCCTTTCTGAAGATGTGCCTTAATACTTCCAATTCGAATCCAAACATGCTCTCATCTTAATTCTTCAATTTTTCATGTTTCATTCAC
Organism: Przewalskia tangutica; assembly: GCA_029844215.1. Classification (NCBI taxonomy): domain Eukaryota; kingdom Viridiplantae; phylum Streptophyta; class Magnoliopsida; order Solanales; family Solanaceae; genus Przewalskia; species Przewalskia tangutica. The sequence continues at coordinate 131,252,875 of CM056718.1, read as the reverse complement.
AATCACTTCTACCATTAACAATTTTAAGATCTCTGAGTGTAATACCTTATTACGCCTTCAACAATCTAAACTATCAAATCTTACATCTACATCTTTCTTACCCCGCATAAATACTCTAAGGCATTCATATCTGAAATACTCAACTGCATTATCTAACCATCGATTCTTAGACACCGCCCATTACCACCGACATAGGTCTTACCTCGAAACTATGCCTTCAGCTCCAATTGTAGAGATTCTTCCTCAATCACTTTTATCGCTATTTCACTCTAACTGCAAGATGTAGTACAATATCACAATTGTCAACCAAAATCACTCAAACCCACCCATGGTGAATCAAGAAGACATATATCCTTAAAAAGTAACTGAGCCAATCATGGAGATAGTAGTAAATCACTCTCTGGAGCATTTAAAGGTCCCTCTTGCTTACTCAAATCTTTAATTGAGAACTTTTCCAACCTCAATACAATTGTACATATCATTTCCCACGAAGGCTCTCTGACCACAGTATCGACCGAACCTAATCATACCCACACAGTTAATTCTCGTTGTTATACTACTTCAAACCACCGTCGACTTAGTCCATAAAATGTAGGGTGATCTCTGACTCATGCGCCCAAAATATCGATGTCCCCATATAGATCATAGAAGTTTCCTTATACATTCCTTAGCAGATGAATTTCCCTTCCATCTGATTCGTAAGTTTACCAACTGAATATAAACAGCTGAGGGTCCCTTGGTGAATCCACTGCCCTTTATCGGAACTAACCCTTAATTCGTCGCTTTAATTTTACCTTGTAACTAGAACATGTTACCATGTACTATCACTTGTAGAAGCTTGTCGAGCCTAATCAACATACACAATACTCACATTTCCCCCCACAACTTAGTGTAACAACCGAAAATTCCGTAAGTAATTCATTTTTCACCCTCGTCTATCGCTAGAATCATTCCCCTAGTCAGTTAATGTTCCTTCCCCAAAAATATACACGCAGTCCACCCAACTAATCAAATTATGTTCTTCTAGCATTCCTTTCATAACTAAAATAATCTCACACCGGATAATCAAGCTCACCGTTCAACAATGATTTCTCATCGCCCTACACTAAAATATCAAGTGAACTATCAACCCCGGACTTAACTTAAATAACACACCAAATTATTCCCACAAGATTCAATCTTCCATAGTAACCCTTCACGGACGAGCACATCTATCACTTAGGCTCGCTATATTACTGAGAATGATCCATTTGAATTCCTTTACATTTTGTCCCATCAAGTAGCTAAAGAGTCTTCACAAACTCCCTATCACAAGTCCTACTTCCTCATACCTCATCACGAAGGTCCTTCTTCATGCTAATGTGCCTCCCCGCGATTTCCTTTATAGCCTCATCATTTGTTCATTTTGTCCGGTAAAAGATTCATCCTAGTTTTTCTTTACCTCCAGGATATTAGTATATGTTTCATCCTATTGTATCCCAATAAATTATGTCATGCCAAACCTCTCACGCAGAATATACAAAGTCACAACACTCATAACATTGTTATCCCGCGGACTGTGCCCTTTAAAATTGTTAACTAACTCCGCAGTAACCCTTAAGCCATATAAACACTCCTCCAACACCCAAGTAACTAGATTTGGAGGGTATGTCGATTAATGCGATATTTTGCACTGCCACTACCATTTTCAAGAATATCGCTAAACCAAAGAGTCAGAACCATAAATACACCCCACTGGTTTGGATCTAATCAAGTGTCATCAACACTGAAATACACTTTCCAAATCAAGCAAGGTCACAATTGACTTCTCATGTCTAAACCCAAAAACATGTCCCCACTATCAGTCAGAAAATAGAAGAACGAGGATAAAATACCAATCTGATTAAACTCGCACGAAAAGAATGAACCAGATACCAATCGAACTGAACTAGCACGAAAGGAATGAACCAGATACCAATCGAATTGAACTAGCACGAAAGGAGAAAAGAAGTGAAGTGTTTCCTAAATGTCCTATAGCCTCTCGAGGATGGGTACAGATGTCTACGTACCAATCCGCAAGACTCTACTAGACATTTCTCTTGTACTCATTAGACCGATTAACCTAGAAGCTCTGATACCAAGTTTGTCACGACCCAAATCACGAGTCGTGATGGCACCTACCCTATTCCCCCGAGTAGGCGAACCACGTTCTCATTAACAAGTTAAATCAACGGAAAATAAAATAAAAAAGGAAGTTATTAAGTCTTAAATACTTATAATCCCTAGAAGTGTTACGACCTTCCCAAAATCTGGTCAAAAGGGTACAAGAGCACTAAAGAGGGTCTGGAATAGAAGTCTGAAAATTAAATACCCGAAGGCTACATATTGTCTGTCTACTATAAAAGAAAATGGAATCAACTAAGAAGCCCTTCAGGGGCCACGGATGATCAAGTAGCTCACCCTGAATGACTGAAAAATGTCACCCTCGCGAATCAGCCACGGGGAGTAGAACTGGAACATGGATCGTACTCTGCACTCAACAAAAGTGCAGCAAGAGTAGATCAGTACAACACTAGTACTGGTAAGCATCATAGGCCGACAAAGATTAGATAACGCATGAAGAAGTTGAAACCAACAAGTAGCACATAGAGCACACATGCATGGTCACATATCATATACAGGTAAAGTGAAAAGAAATTAAGAGTCTATCAAGACAGATATAGTTCACCAATGATCAATCAAATATAAAAGTGGATGAATGCAATGCAATGCAATAGTCACCTCTCTCACTCCACTCCTATACACACATGCTAAAGGCAATGCCTCGAAGCCATAACCCATGGGGAACCCGCGAAGTCCATGTACCAATCGTGCCCTCCGGCATAAACCTCGGAGTCACTCGTTCTCTCCGGCATAAACCTCGGAGGCTATCAATCACTCTCAATCTCTGGCAGAAACCTCGGAGTCACTCGTGCCCTCCGGCAGAAACCTCAAAGTCACTCGTGCCCTCCGGCAGAAACCTCGGAGTCACTTAATCACTCTCAATCTCCGGCAGAAACCTCGGAGTCACTCGTGCCCTCCGGCAGAAACCTCGGAGTCACTCAATCACTCTCAATCTCCGGCAGAAACCTCAGAGTCACTCGTGCCCTCTGGCAGAAACCTCGGAGTCACTAAATCACTCTCAATCTCCGACAGAAACCTCGGATTCATCACAAAATAATATGGGAAGTATGTCAGGCAAGATATCAAGTATCAACACAAATCAGTAGTATACAATCAGATGATAATCACAGACTATAACACATATGGAGACAAGCCCACATAACAGCTGACGGAACAAACGTAATTGTAATTCAACTCCACTTCATGCCCGAAGGCCTATCATCCTATCCTGTCACTTCTTATAATTACATACGATTCTCTAATCAGAGTCTAACTCAAGTAAACCATAACCTACCTCAATGTCGAGCGGATGCCACGAACAATCAAACCAATGCCTTCCCCTTGCGTAGAGCATCTGAACGATTAAATTCTAGAAAATATGTGAATTACATTATAATACGAATCTAAGGACACCCACCTTGCTATACTTATATTAATAATATTTTTGCCATTTCAATTGTATGACTAAACCCCTACACATATAAAAATATTAGAATAACTTCAGGAATTTCAAATAACATTTCTTTCTTTCAACTTTCCAGATTTTTCGTAAAACAAGATAGAACTTTCAACAGTCATATCTTTCAAACCACAAGTCGAATTTATCTTCGTATGATATAAAACTGACGGGAACAGAGTAATCTACAACTTTCATTCAGCCCATATTTTCATATTCCTTACGTATTTGTACAATTTTCACGTTTAATATGCTGTGTCGCCTGGGTTTCGGTAAAACGAGGCAGAAACTTTAAACAGTCATAACTTTCAAACCATAAGTCGGATTTATCTCCGTAAGATATAAAACTGACGGGAACAGGGTAATCTACAACTTTCATTCAGCCCATATTTTTATATTCCTTACGGATTTGTAAAGTTTTCACGTTTTATATTATGTGTCGTCATTATGCCATGTTACATCCCTCAAGTTTCTCTTGTTCAAACGGATTGTGAAATTTTCGTGTAATGACTCCTTAAAACAAAATTGATTTCATTCTACAACACATCATTATAAGGATTATAAATAGATTAACTCAACCATAAACATAGATTCTAACCTGAATTTAATAGAGCGTTTCCTTCTTGTTTCTTGCTACTAGGGTTTTTTTTATTTTCTTGCCTTCCTTTCCTTCTTGGCTGCTGCTCACGTTTTTTTTCTTCCTCTTTCTTTTCTTTTTCTTTCTTTTGTTTTTCCCTTTCTCTTCCTTTCTTTTGTTTCTTTCTCACGTTATACTGGAACGTTTTTTCCTTCTAGTTAATAGGGTTTTGTTGCTTTCTTTTCCTTTGTTTTCCTTTTGTTGTTTTGCCGTCCCCTTCCCCCCTTTCTTTTTAATCAAAACTGTGTTACCCTATTAAGGGTGGTGGGCTTGACCCACTAATCCACTTAATTAATTTCACGCATATATCATATGTTATAATCATATAATTAATTACCCTATGATCCCATACTCTTTTTCGTAGTTTCACGCGATAAACGACCAAACAAGTCGTTACACATATCCTGTCAAATTACCTCCCACGACCAGTTCTTCTTTAGCCTACCTTTAATTCTATTAATGTAACGCCCCAAACCATGGACTAGGCATAACATGGAACTTGGTGCATGACTACATGTGATCGAGTGAACCACATGGATTGCTGGATCAACATGGGCATCTACTATCATGAAATAGTAATTTAAACATAGAAAATCTAAATTCTTAAAATATAGTCTATAGATATGATTTTCGGAAATAATTTGAAAACGTAATGAATCTGAATATCTGGCATGACATACTAAACTAGTCTATGAAATCTCTAAATGTGAGTCTGACTGTTAAAAACGGTTTACCAAGACAAGGTCCTGACATACCTTTCTGTAAAGCGTGACATGAAAATAAATAACTACACCCAAAATGAGATGGGGCTCACCAATAGTTGATACTGTATAAATCCTAGCGAGTTGATCAGTCAACCCAAAACTTCATATCTACACCGTGAAGTGCGTGCCCTCGAAAAAAGGACATAAGTACATATGAATTGTACTCGTATGTAAAGCAACTGAATGAATAAATAGGAACATGAAATAATAAGAACTGAAACTATAACCTGAGCATGAGTATATATAATATCTGAGTTAAATTCTCTCTATCTTAAGAGATGCAAGATTCACAAACTTTGAGGATTCCCTGTTAAGTTCGGTTGAGTCCAGTCTCTTTCGATTGTTACCCAAAATTTTCAATTTCTCTAAATGATAAAAATATCCAAAAATCCCTTGTCTTACAGATTAAGACACACAATTACCAGATGCTTGAAGGATCTATTCCTGTAACATTAATTTTTAGAATTCATTATAAAGCTATGACTTCTGATTTTGCCACGAAAGTCAGATACCATAGTAAGAAATGTGAAATCCTTCTTTTACAAACAGATTTTTTCATATCTAACACAGTAATACCATGACCTACTAGATGGAAAGACATTACCCTACCAGAAGAATGTATCCTGGAAGGTATAATTAAACTTATACCCTTAGAATCTGAGAAACCAAATACTCATCTTAGAGAAATAACTCAATACCAATATGGTAGAGTCAGTCTCTCATTTTTAAGAAGATATATGAGTAATAGATACGAAGATACAAGTTTCGAAGAGACCCTAGATTTAGGAAAAGTCTCACAAATTCCTTCGGTCGTAAATACACCTGTTAAAATAAAACCTAGACATTCTACGTCAGATTTACCAAATCTAACGAACGTAGACTACACAAATCAAATACCCAGATCAGTATATATAAATTCCACTATTAAAGAAATGATAGATGACCTAGAACCTACAAGTCCAACATATTCATCAATAACTACCCCAGTTGATGAATTAGCAAATGAATGCATGGTTTTAGAAAAAGAATTCCAAATAAATAAGAAACTACTACAAAAAGAATTCTATGAAAAACATAATTCAGAAAAAAAGAATTTGGTTTTTCCAAAATTTCCTGAATACAAGAAAACAAATACAAGAAAAATTCTATGAATTTATTCAAGAAAATAATATTAATATTCCATTTTTTGATTGGTTTAAAATATACTCCTCTCAAAACTCCATAGGATACCCGTTTTCTAAACCAGTAGACCCCACTATTAATAATAGTACAACCACATTAACATATAAATCCGATAGAAGTGATACCTTAGAACAATTCAAAAACCCCTTATTAATAATATGAATTGGGAACAACCCGTACCAGGGTTACAAATAGCTCCAGGGTTACAAATAATCCCTGCCCCAGACCTAGGTATAATAAAACCCCAAGCCCAACACGCTATAATGCCTCTTCCGTTTACGATTGGAACCTAGATGGAATGACTGAATACAATATCCTCAGCTTACTTCAACAAATGACAATGGAAGCAAATGCATATCAAACACAAAAAGATGTCCTAGATAAAATCTTTGCAGAACTACTAATCGCACGATTCTCTGGTCAACTAAAAGGATGGTGGGATCATTACCTCACTGACCAACAAAAAGAAATATCCTAAATTCTATAAAAATCAATGAAGAAGGAATACCAATATTAGATGAACTAGGAGAACTCATACAAGATGCAGTATCAACTTTGGTACTAACAATTTCTTTAAACTTCATAGGTGATTCTACACAACTAAATAATAAAAATGCCGAATTACTTTCAAATTTAAAATGCAAATAACTAAGTGATTTTCAATGGTATAAAAATACATTCTTAACTAGAATAATGGTTAGGGAAGCTTCTAGCCAACCATTTTGGAAAGAAAAATTCTTAGCCGGATTACCAACCCTTTTAGGAGAAAAGGTTAGGAATAAAATTAAAGAAAATTGTGGAAAACAAATAATACCCTATGATGAGTTTACATACGGAGAATTAGTTTGTATAACTCAGCAAGAGGTATTAAAAATCTGTCAAGACCTAAAATGGCAAAACACCTTAAAAAGGACTAAAAAGAACGAAATGTGAATTAGGTACTTTTTGCAAACAATTTGAAACAAATTTCATGGAAAATTCTCAAAACTGCACAGGAGACTGTAGCAAAACTTATAAATCTCACAAAGAGCCAACAAAAGACTATAAAAACTATAGAAGTAACAATGATTATTATAAAAATCCTTATAAAAATAATCGTTACAAAAATAACAACAGAGATCCTAAAAAGAATAATTCTAATTACAGAAATCTAACATGTTACAGATGTATAAAAAAGGGACATACATCAAAATACTGCAGAATGAACAAAAAATTACAAGAATTAAAACTCGACGGAGATACAACTAAAAAAATCTCTAATCTCCTAGTCGATTCCTCTGATTCTGAGTCAGACCCTGACTATTTTTCTCTTTCGTCAGAAGATAATAAATCTCTCCAAGTAGATGAATTGGTCGTGAGTAGTTCAACTGAAAAATCTGAAAAGGCAAAAGGAAAAGGAATATGTGTCTTAACCAAATATCAAGAATTTATGCTAGATATGATTAAACACATAGATACCCAACACTAAAAAGAATACTTAAATAAACTCCTAAAAACCTTTACCACAAGAAAAGAAAGAGATTAAAAATAACGTCTTACCAAATACTTCTAGAAAATATGACTTAGCAAAGATCTTAGAAAAAGGCAAGAAAATAAAAGAAATAACAATTCAAGAATTACAAAAACAAGTCATTCAGGTAAAACTAGAAGTAAAAGAATTAAAAAAAAAACAGAAAAAAGATTCTGAATTAATTAAAATTGTGCTTTCAAATAGTACAAAACAAAACCACATTCCAAAAAATTTCGACTCGGACAAATCCGATTCAGAAAATCCCATAGAACCAGATAATAATGTTGAAAACTAAATAGAAAATCTAGAAGAAGTCCCAGAATATTTTCTAACTGTATTAAGACAAATAACAACAAAGAAATACTTAATAAAAATAACACTAAAATTTTCAGATAATTTTAAAATAACAATTGTTGCCCTCTTTGACACAGGGACAGACTTAAATTGTATAAAAACCGGTATAATACCTGAGAAATTCCTAGAAGATACACAGGATTCATTAGCAGCAGCCAATAATTCTAAATTAGAAATTAAGTCTAAAACCAAAGCGTCAATCATAAATAATGATATTTCTATAGCTACGTCTTTTGTTCTAGTTAAAGAAATTCACAATTCCGTAATCTTAGGGACACCATTTATGAATCTGAGTTTAAATTCATTCTTCAAAATGATTTTTCAAATCATGTATGTTTTCAAAACCCTGCAGTAAAATGGATTTTATATAAATTAATTTTTAAAGATTTTTTCCAGGAATCCTGGTCCGTGATTTCCTCAAAATCCCTGACAAAAGCCACATCAAAGAAATGTCATACCATTGCCCAAATAGTTGGTGTCTGGGCTACAAATACAAAATATCGAGGAAAGATATTCGTGAATGCGGACAATACTGTACACATGCAGTATGTGGAGCCTTACTCCAAAAAAGAAAAGAAGAAACCCTTCCGTCAATAAATATCCCGGTTGTTGTACCCCAACAACAACAAATAAATTTCATGCCTCCCAAAAAATCCCTAAAAATCAATAAAAGAAGAAAAAGAAAAATCTCCGACACACATTTCAACAGAAAAACTCATGTCCTGGTATGATGCAGTTATGAAAGAAGAACAAGAAAATTCGAGCAGCACATAATCTGGGCAGAAAACACCAGCAAATCCCGCACAGGAATTAACTATTGAAAACCTTTTTCAGCTCCTTGCAAAATCCCCGAAATTACAACAAGCACTGATGCAACTATAAATTCCTAAACAAGAAGTTGCCCAGAAAACATTAGAGGAAAAAACCTCTAAAATTGCTACAAAAATTGAGAAGGGAGAATCTTCAAAAACCCTTTCTCAAAATCAATTTTCAAATACCCAACTTGAGAAAGAAGAGTATTCAAAAAACCTTTCTCAAAAACAATTTTCAAAAAATCACCTTGTGACACTACAAGTCCCCAAAAAACCTGCTCCTAACTTCTTTATAAAATCGTTTTTCCAAAACATTACAACGCTTGAAAAATGATTTTTTAATAAAGACTCTTTTCTGGCACTGCAAAATTATTTTGGACAAAAATGGTTTTATAAATCATGAGACATTTTAAAAACCCCCATATTTTTATCAAGCTATCCTTGAAATAATAGGATCAGCAACCATTAAAATTATTTTTTTTCAAAAATAACCCAGATCCCTCTTATTCAATTTATAAAATACTTAGTGAAATTGCTCCTACTCATTGGGTGAATAACTTATCACAACTCATAAATTTCCCAGACACCCACAAAAATGAAACCTTTTTTTATATTCCTTTTAATTACTGGGATTACTAACAAGCTTGGTTCAATTCTTTCTTTATTCAAAATCACAACCAAAGACACACTTGGCTTTTACATTTTGATACCTCATGTGATGCTTAACAATTTCCAACATGGTGGGAACAATTCAGATCCACCCTGTAAAATATAAAAACCCGAAGTCACTAAATCTTTTAGCCTCTTCAAATCCCAATTCAAACCCTCTGAGGAAGAAAAAAGACTCATACTCCTACACCTTTTTCATACAAAATTCCATTTACCATGGGTATTTACATGGTTTGTAGATTATTCGGACGACAAAATACCAGTTATCCGAAGAAGATTCAGAATCCGATGGTGGGATATCTTTAAAATATCAAAAAGTCTCACACCACCACAAGTCTAGGAATGGTTAGATGACCATAAGCCCACTACTTTAAAGGCGCCTCCACAAACACCACCGACACCATTCCAATCAAAGGAACATACTCAGTTCCTTTCACAAAAATCTCAGATGGCCTCAATGCTTGCGGCGGCTAAAAATCCAGAAGAAATGCAAGCCATACTTCAAAAATTTGCACCATCATCATCAAAACAAAGCTCTTCGGCAGGGAGGAAGAACCCGAAATTGAAAATGAAGATAGTCATGTTTTCGACAACAGTGGATTCTAGAAGCTTCCACGAAAAAGACAAAAATCCCGGAGAAATAATCGGCAAAAAATCCCGACAAAAATATGCCCAAATAGTAAAAGCAGATTTCGAGATGAAGACAAAAACAATGAGGTCATGGATGACGTCATACTCCACTCGGATGAATAGTTTAATTATTAAAATATTATTCATAATAGTAAATTCCCACTTTGTAATTCTCCTATAAAAGGAGAACCATCTCCCTTAGTTAAACAAGATTTTTCTTTCCTAAGTTTCTAAAATTCAGATTTGTAATAGTTGAGAGTCTCTCTCTCTCTAACACCTCCCTTAGTTAGGATAAAATCCCAAATTCCTCTCCAACTCTTCATATGACCCATATCATATGAACACCAACTTCTCTCATCCAAATACCTTACGCAAAATACCCAAAATACCTTGCAAACTCCCAAGGATCTCCTTGAATGTTTTCAAATCTTTGTAAGTATTTAAGTTTTGAATAAATATGATTATGGATGGTACTACCTCCTAAATCTTTTAAATACTTCATGTTCTTTTAAATTCATGCTTTTAAATTCTTTAAATTCTTGCATCAAATACATGGTTGGTTCTACCACCTACTTACTTAAATTTATGGTCGGTTCATCCGCCTACTTTATTTAAATTCCTGTAGAACCTTTGAATTATGGTTTCATAACATGGAACCTTAATTTGTAAGTTAATATTCCTTACTTACTATATTTTTTAATTATCTTTTCATTATTCAATACCTTATATATCAGTTCCTTCCCTGTTTATTATCCCCTTTAGATTCTCGGCCTAATTTGGTATTATATATATATATATATAACATGCTAAATCAATTTAAGTGGGAGAGCTTTAGTATAACCGACTTGAAACCGCCATATGAGAACGTGGCATCTAATCTCTCTGGATCAGCTAACTCATTTTGTACCTTGCCAGGGTACGAGACATGAACATGACATAAATGGACTCAATAATCTGCAATGAGTAATATGAATGAATCGTCCTAACTGGGTAGAGCGATTCTTATCGTATTTGGCATATGTAGTTTCAGGCTATCTGAGCCTTCTCGGTAATCTTTGCAACTCCTAAATATGGACATGAATATAGTTGGCTACGAAGCCCGTGAATTTCATAAACATAACTTGTAAATATGATTTGTAAGAATAGTTTAGCATGCATGTAGATACATATATAGCTTGTATGAAATATGAAAAGATGTATAATTTCATGGATTGCGTCATAATGATTCATGACTTGTATTTAAGAATTTATGAAATTCAAAACATGTGCTCATGGATTACGAACAGGTTCATGACAATTATTATGATATATCATCAGAGGCGGACCCATGTATTGACGAGGGAGGGCATGTCGTGCACTCTACAACTTCAATTTTCTTTGAATATATATGTGTATATACTTTGAAAAACTTAATATACATTTAAATGTGCACTCTTAAAGACGTAAGTTCTGTTTGGTGCACAGGCTGAAATTGTGGCTTCCCATAGTTCTAACCTAGGATTGAATCTTAGTACTGCTTTTCATTAGATTTTTACCGTTAATCATCCTTTTTATATTGTGCCTTGAGGATTTAAACCAAAAACATAGTATGCACAAATAACGGTATACCGGGAATCGATACCACAACCAGTCTTACACTTTCCATAACCTTGACCACTAAACTACAACTCCATGTTGTTTTGTCAATGTATTAGTGAACCTTATTGTCAATGTATTAGTGACCCTTATTTGACCTTTATAATTGTATTTTTGCCACTATTCACGCCATCAGTTACTAGTTTGACAACACTTATTCCTCAGTTGTTATTCATAGTTTAGCTAGCGTCTATGTTTAGATTATGGTGCCCCAACGGTCCTCAAATCCCGGGCCCGCTTCTACACGTCATGAATACAATTAACGTACACATGATATAAGCATGATATATAGTTGTACATGTATATATGGTCATCATGAATTAGAGTAAAAAATCTTAAGCTTGTGGAATTTCATGTTTCATGGATGAAAGTGGCATGGGGAAGAATAATTATATTCCTATACGTGGATGGAAGTTCTATATACCTTAGTCGCTCCAATACATGAATAAACGATCTGAATAAAGAATAAACCCAAAACGTAGAACTTGAAACCTTGAAAATAGTTTTCACCTTTTTTTGTAGTTGTTGTTCATAGCTGCTCCGGACATCCAAATCAAATCTCCACCATTCAAATATAATATTTATATGTTATGAATACTCAGTTAAAATGTGGACTTGATCCAATGGTAGATTACTAGGTAACACCAATTGAATATGACTGGTCGGAGTGAAAGTCAACAAAAAAATATTAGGGTTTTCTTTAACTCTTCACGACTCTTGATTTTTATAGGGTGTATGGTGGATGGATTTATTCTCGTGTTTAGAAATGATGTAATCTATTATAATTCAAAGGTTCTTGATTGAAATATTTACCTTAGAGGAAACCTCTGGAAACTAGATGGCCAAACAAAATACTTGAAGGTTTCTTGATTTTTCTTGATTGCAAGAATGATTTTCTTCTGGTTCTTGAAGGATAGGAGTGCCTAGATTTTTCAGAGATGGAGGTAGAGAGAGTATGAATAGTCTCTTAGGGTTTAGAATAGGTATGCGCCCCATTTTTAGAGCCGGAACGGGATTCTGCTCTGCGTATGGTTGGATTCCTGAAATGCTATTTAAAGGAGTCGCCACCTAATTATTATAGTGAATTAGGACACTAAAAATGTAGCATAAAATACTACGAATGATCTCCATTTTAAAGGTCTGCGAAAGCTATGCGAGATTCTAGGTAAGGGTTCTTTATTATCCTAAAGGGAAGGGGTTAGGCACCCTAAAGGATCCGCTAACTTGCGGTTGTCCGTTCAAACTTAGGTTAATTATTGTGCTAAATATATCATGCAATTCTAAGGGTATTCTAATTATTAAACTAATCAAAAGATATTTAAACTAGGCATGCAAATATTTAAAATAAATATATACTTAACAAGATAGTAATAAAAGTAAATAAACATAAAAGATGTAATGAAGATAAATTAACAACATTTTGCTTTTATTTCATTTTTATGCGAATGATTTAACTCTGGGGTGCGCCTCCGGGTACCTGCAAAAGACACTTAGTAGAAGAGTTAGTAAATGATAAATAAATTACCAAACAAACAACAATATATGTATATATATAGATATATATGTAAAATATATTGTAAAAGATATATTTTTATATAGTGTGGGCTCAGCTAGTGTTATGCCAAGAATACTAAGACATGAGAAGCCAATATCGCCACGGCGTGATCGACTAAGCCTCACGGTGAGCGATACTATGCATTCTCGTCCAATCTTTTCACTTTCCTCCTCGCCACATATTAGTCTTGCTTACCACGGAGGCCTCCAGATCGACGGATAAATCCTTCTTTGGCCAGTGTAGTATCATGTTCAAAATCAGTAAATGCCAAGTGCGGTATTATTGTTCAAAAATCAGTAAAATACCAAATGTAGTAATTTGTTCAAAATCAGTAAAATAACATAGTGTAGCATCTGTTCAAAATCAGTTTAACAACAGGTGCAGTATGGTTCGATCAGTTTAACAAAAATAAAGAGCTGATGGTCAAAGCGATCCACTATCACGGCAAAATCTGTCCCAAAGAAAGCCGTGAAAACATCAAAAGCAGTCAAGCGGATTCAGCGAGAATAAGGCGGTGATATCCAAATCGATCGAGGAATAGCTACGGCGGTGGAGCAATTCGTCGGAAAAACGAGAGACGGGGTTTTAAATACGACAATGTTCAACATTACAAGCGAGAGAAGGCGGCGGCGTCGCTTCCATGGCGAGTCGCCGAGCGACGCCACGCGATGGTACAATCGGCGAAATCGAGAATGTCGCGACAAGGTCGCCGGAAATGTTGAAATCGACAACGAAACAAAATCGATGCGCGACGGTTCGCGGAGTTTTTAACTCGGCTAAATTACTAAAAATAAATAAAAATCAGTCCCAACAACACGGTGCAAAGCAGATCCAACGGGGCGTGAAAAACCAGCGTCGCGGAGTTTTAAATACGACAATGTTCAACATTACCGAGAGAGCGGCGTGGCGTCGCTTCCACGGCGAGTCGCGGAGCGCCACCGCAGGTGAGATCGTCGGTGGCGATGTGGCGGCGACGGATGTGTGGCGGCGAGCGGCAGGAAGGCGAGGAGAAAAGGTTCTCCTTAAAAAGAAAACCAAGTGGTCGCTCTTCTAAAAACAAAACCAAAAACGCGTTAGGAATTTTGCTCCTTAAAGGAAAAAAACGTTGGGGCCTGCTCGCCAAAGGAAAAAAAGCGTTGAAATTTGCTCCTCCCTTTATTTTTTTGTTCTTTGCTCTTTTTGTCTTGCCTTTATTTTGTCTTTGCCTCAGAAAATAAGTGAACGTTGGACTGCCCTTTATTTTTTGTCCGTTGGCTCTGTTGTGTTGCCCCCCCTCTTTTAATAAAGGGGGGTAAGAATTAAATAATAGGGGGATAGATTAGGGTTTGGTATTTTAGGGGGGAATGAAAAGTGGGGTTTGAAATTTAAAAATGAGGGGGAAATAAAGAGGGGGGTGTTTGGATAAAAATAAAAGTGGTGTTGGATTGAATTGATTTGGATTGGGTTCCGTACTGGACTGGTTTGACAAAATGCAATGCGAGTTAATTAATTAAAGAAAAATTATTTAAAAAGATGCAAAATTATTAAAATGCAAATGCCGACGCAAAAATGCAATATTTAAGACATGTTTAATGTCTGATTAAAATTAAAGCAGGACGTCAATTAATTATTTAAAGAGATGCAAAATATTATTATAATAGAAATATAATATTAACAAAAACATAATGCTTAAATAAAAATGAAAAGATGCAATGTCATTTTGTGAATAAATAAACATAGAATATTATACAAAATATGCAAAAATAACGATTAAAATGCGGTGTGCTAAAATACTTAAAATTGCACGAAAATATACAAAAATGGGTCAAAATTGTTATCAGCAGTATGTCCCTCTTTGTGCGGAGATGATGGAAGAGTCTTGGACAAAGGCGTTGACTTCGTAGCCAATTTTGTCTGTTTATAAACTAGAACTCAAAAGTGGGGTGATGCGGACTGAGAATTGTCGATGTCGAATTATGATGACCTTTGGGTCGTTGCGATGCTAAAGATAAAAAGTAAAGGTAGCGATTGAAAAATGTCGATGTCGAATTATGATGGCCTTTGGATTGTTGCGATGCTAAAGTAAAAGTAAAGTGATCTGATTAAAAAATGTCGATGTCGAATTATGATGACCTTTGGGTTGTTGCGATGCTAAAGTAAAAGTAAAGGCCTTGATTGAAAAATGTCCCGGTGTCGAATTATGATGACCTTTGGGTTCTTTGTGATGCTAAAGTAAAAAGTAAAGCTGATGCAGATTAAAAAAATGTCCCAGTGTCGAATTATGATGACACTGGGTTGTTGGGAGGCTGAAAAATTAAAACCAAAGCGGGAGCAGATTTAAAAATTTGTCCCAGTGTCGAATTATGATGACACTGGGGTCATTGGCGTTGCAGGATGCTGGAGGAGAGCGGATCGACATTCGAGGTACAAATTGCTTCGGTTATTTGTAGAGAGTAGTTCCACGTTGTGCTCCTGTTCCTGTATGCTAAGACTTAAACAAACGGTTAGTGCATAACTGTTAAGGCAAATGATAACGTATGAATTTATATGCAATGTAACTGTTTGAGTATAAAAATGCTATCCTGCGAAAATGTGATGTCTGCCGCAAATGCTGTGATTTCGCCCTTGCACGGACGTGTTATGATTGTGAATGCGGATATGTTGTCCTTGCTGCAACTGTCCCTGTAGACTAAAGCTCAAGAGAGAGTTAGTGCATAACTGCTAAGACAGAGTAATAAAGCATGAATAAGAAATGCAATTTGAAGTATAGAAATCGATCCTTGCGTAGATGTGATATCTTGATGATAGCGTCATTTCGGACTTGTTGTCTTGATAACGTCGTTACTGGGCGTGTTGCGTGGCGTCGTTGCGTAAACGCATTCTTTCTTGGCGTCGTTGCGTGGACTTCTTTGTCTTGTCGCGTCGTTACTGGGCGTGTTCTTCTTTGGCGTCGTTGCGTAGACTTCTTTGTCTTGATCGCGTCGTTGCATGGGCGATGTTCTTCTTTGGCGTCGTTGCATGGACTTCTTTGTCTTTGTGCGTCGTTACGCGGGCGATGTTCTTCTTTGGCGTCATTGCGTAGACTTCTTTGTCTTGATAACGTCGTTACTGGGCGTATTCTTCTTGGCGTCGTTGCGTAGACTTGTTGTGCTGATAACGTCGTTACTGGGCGTATTCTTCTTTGGCGTCGTTGCGTGGCGCAATCGCGATGATGTCGTTACTGGACGCAATCTTTGATGGCGTCGTTGCACTGGGCGTATTCTTCTTGGCGTCGTTGCGTAGGCGTCTTGATGGTGTCGTTGCACGGACGCAATCGCGTCGCGTCGTTGCACGGGCGTATTCTTCTTGGCGTCGTTGCGTGGGCCAATCTTGATGGTGTCGTTGCACGGACGCAATCGCGATAACGTCGTTCTTGGGCGTATTCTTCTTGGCGTCGTTGCGTAAACGCAATCTTGATGGTGTCGTTATGCGGACACAATCGCGATAACGTCGTTACTGGGCGTGTTCTTCTTTGGCGTCGTTGCGTGAAGCGCAATCGCGATGGTGTCGTTACTGGAACCGCAATCTTGCGCGTCGTTGCACTGGGCGTATTCTTCTTTGGCGTCGTTGCGTGGGCGCAATCTTGATGGTGTCGTTGCTGGACGCAATCGTCGCGTCGTTGCACTGGGCGTATTCTTCTTTGGCGTCGTTGCGTAGGCCAATCGCGATGGTGTCGTTGCCTGGACACAATGCTGATAACGTCGTTGCCTGGACGTATTGCTGCTGGCGTCGTTGCGTAGACGCAATTCTGATGGTGTCGTTGCCTGGACACAATCGCGATAGCGTCGTTGCTGGGCGTGTTCTTTGCGGCGTCGTTGCGTAGCAGCGATCTTGATGGTGTCGTTTCACGGACCTGATGTTGATAACGTCGTTGCACTGGGCGTATTCTTCTTTGGCGTCGTTGCGTGAAGCATAATCTTGATGGTGTCGTTGCACGGACGCAATCGCGATCGCGTCGTTACTGGGCGTATTCTTCTTTGGCGTCGTTGCGTAAGCGCAATCTTGATGGTGTCGTTGCTGGACGCAATCGCGATAACGTCGTTACTGGGCGTGTTCTTTGCGGCGTCGTTGCGTAAACGCGATGTCTTGATGGTGTCGTTACTGACCGCAATCGCGTCGTCGTTACTGGGCGTGTTCTTCTTTGGCGTCGTTACGTAAACGCCAATCTTGATGGTGTCGTTGCACGGACGCAATCGCGTCGCGTCGTTACTGGGCGTGTTCTTCTTGGCGTCATTGCGTAAACGCAATCTTGATGGTGTCGTTGCACGGACACAATCGTCGCGTCGTTGCACGGGCGTATTCTTCTTTGGCGTCGTTGCGTGACGCAATCGCGATGGTGTCGTTACTGGACCGCAATCGCGTGCGTCGTTACTGGGCGTGTTCTTCTTTGGCGTCGTTGCGTGAAGCGCAATCTTGATGGTGTCGTTATGCGGACACAATCGCGTCGCGTCGTTGCTGGGCGATGTTCTTCTTTGGCGTCGTTGCGTAGCGCAATCTTGATGGTGTCGTTACTGGACCTGATGTTGATGGCGTCGTTGCACGGGCGTGTTCTTCTTGGCGTCGTTGCGTGAGCGCAATCGCGATGGTGTCGTTGCTGGACCTGATGTTGATAACGTCGTTGCCTGGACGTATTGCTGCTGCTCCTGTAGAATAAATGCTCCTGCAAGCTAAGCTTGAGAAAACGTTAGTGTATACCTGTTTAAACGAAATGATAAGCATATATGAGAAATGCAATTTTATGGGTAGAGATGTCATCCCTGAGATGTTGTCTTTGCACTGCAACTGACGAATTGTTATGATGCCTTTGTTGTGTGCGATGCGCGGTTGCAAGTTTGACTTTATGCCCGAGTTGACGCGCTAGGTTTTGTTGCGGACCTCTGAACTTTGACTGCTGATTATTGATGCCCCTTTTCCGCTGCTGCTGTTTTTTCTGCGGACTTTGTATTGTTGTCATCCTCTGCCTTTGCTGCTTTTTGTTGTTTCTAATAATACGAAGAAACCTTTTGTCGTATTTTCTGCTTCGGCTATTGCACTTTCTGCTTCTGTTAATATGAAAAGACCTGCGCTAAAAGAAAATTTGTGAGTTTTGGGGAGGGTCGATTCGTATCGACCGCGCGCCTTGTCCGCGACATCTGCGTGCCTGGCCTGTTTGGACTTGCAATCCCTGTCCGGTTTCCTACATTGTCCCAGTTTTGAAAGGGTGTCTGGCCTAAAGTGGGTCTCAATGTAGTTGCTTGTATGTAGTGATGTTTCTGGGCCTTCTGATTTCGGCCTGTAGGGTTGCCATTTGCTGCGGTAACTGGGCGAGGTGCTCGATCGGATCTATGCTGCTTTTCTTTTCTGAGACCCCTGCTTTGCCTATAGGAACTAAGACAGGTTCCGACTCGTTCTGCTCAAATGCCCTTGAATCGGTCATGTCGCTGGACCGTGTCTTTGATCTTGGAAAATATTGATGCTCTGTCATTGCTTAGTCAAATACAAATCGACCTTTGGGGAGATGATAAATCCTTTAGAAAATGCAACAAACGGTGTTAGCATAAAACACATAATTTGCGGGTATGTAGCAGATATATTGCACATAGCACATTCAAACGTTTCCTAACATGCAGGGGACCTCTTTATGCGGTAAGCCTAAGCGTCACTTATGCGAGATTATGGGATTTGTCCAAGTCGTCCAACTATAATGCTTTTGTTGGAAATGGCGACCAAATGGCGGTGCACTTTTCCCAATTTCGGCATGCCATGATTAGGCTTGGATTTATGCATCATTGCCACGCTACATAATATCTTTGGTTGGTCGTTGGGTTAAGAAACCCGTCGACAAGTTTAGTGTCTTCTAATTGTGGCGTCGATGCGAGGCCGACTCACCTAAGGTAAATGCATGCGTGCCCTAAAATAAGGGTGGTATAGCTCTATCTTAAGTTTCTAAGATTTGGCTTTTCTAGGCCTTGAGTTCGAGTGGACAACTCGAGTGAGAAGGCTCTGTGGTGATCGACGAACCGATCTAACTCCGTGAGCGCCAACTCTCCTAAAATTTGGATATTTTGAAAGAAATTTGCGGGTGCGAAGCACGCCAAGCGCGTGAGTGTGTGATAGTGTGAATTTTCCAGAATGGAAGAAATATGAGCGGAATGCCAGTTTAAGGAAAGCGGTAACAAATAGCAGTTAATACAATATGCAAATATTTATATGTAAAGTAGAATAATTTAGACAAAACATAAAAGCGAATGAATGTAAAACACAGAAGAAGCATTTTAAGCAGATAAGAAAAAATAAAGCACAGTAAATAACCTATGTTTGTTATGGTTAAGAACCTAAATATCCCAGTGAGTCGCCATACATGCGCCCATTTTCGGCCAGGGGAAGCGGGATTACTGCATTCTGCGTATGGTTGGATTCCTGAAATGCTATTTAAAGGAGTCGCCACCTAATTATTATAGTGAATTAGGACACTAAAAATGTAGCATAAAATACTACGAATGATCTCCATTTTAAAGGTCTGCGAAAGCTATGCGAGATTCTAGGTAAGGGTTCTTTATTATCCTAAAGGGAAGGGGTTAGGCACCCTAAAGGATCCGCTAACTTGCGGTTGTCCGTTCAAACTTAGGTTAATTATTGTGCTAAATATATCATGCAATTCTAAGGGTATTCTAATTATTAAACTAATCAAAAGATATTTAAACTAGGCATGCAAATATTTAAAATAAATATATACTTAACAAGATAGTAATAAAAGTAAATAAACATAAAAGATGTAATGAAGATAAATTAACAACATTTTGCTTTTATTTCATTTTTATGCGAATGATTTAACTCAGAGTGCATATAAATTTACTGCAAAAGACACTTAGTAGAAGAGTTAGTAAATGATAAATAAATTACCAAACAAACAACAATATATGTATATATATAGATATATATGTAAAATATATTGTAAAAGATATATTTTTATATAGTGTGGGCTCAGCTAGTGTTATGCCAAGAATACTAAGACATGAGAAGTCAATATCGCCACGCGTGATCGACTCGCCTCACGGTGAGCGATACTATGCATTCGTCCAATCTTTTCACTTTCCTCCTCGCCCACATATTAGTCTTGCTTACCACGGAGGCCTCGGATCGGCGGATAAATCCTTCTTTGGCGATGTAGTATCAAGTTCAAAATCGATAAATGCCAAGTGCGATATCATTGTTCAAAAATCGATAAAATACCAAATGTAGTAATTTGTTCAAAATCAGTAAAATAACATAGTGTAGCATCTGTTCAAAATCGGTTTAACAACGAGTGCGGTATGGTTCGTCGGTTTAACAAAACAAAGAGCTGATGGTCAAAGCAGTCCACTATCACGGCAAAATCTGTCCCCAAAGAAACCGTGAAAACATCAAAGCAGTCAACGCGGATTCAGCGAGAATAAGGCGGTGATATCCAAATCGATCGAGAATAGCTACGGGTGGAGCAATTCGTCGGAAAAACCAGAGACCCGCCGGGGTTTTAAATACGACAGTGTTCAACATTCTGCAAGCGAGAGAGGCGGCGGCGTCGCTTCCATGGCGAGTCGCGAGCGCGCCACGCGATGGTACAATCGGCGGAAATCGAATGTCGCGACAAGGTCGCCGGAAATGTTGAAATCCGACAACGAAACAAAATCGATGCGCGACGATTCGCGGAGTTTTTAACTCGGCTAAATTACTAAAAATAAATAAAAATCGGTCCCAACAACACGATTAAAAGCAGATCCAGCGGGGCGTGAAAAACCAGCGTCGCGGAGTTTTAAATCGACAATGTTCAACATTACCAAGCGGAGAGAGCGGCGTGGCGTCGCTTCCGCGGCGAGTCGCCGGAGCGACGCCACGTGATGGTGAGATCGTCGGTGGCGATGTGGCGACGGATGTGTGGCGGCGAAGCGAAGGCGAGGAAAAGGTTCTCCCTTAAAAAAAGAAAACCCAAGTGGGCTGCTCTTCTAAAAAAACAAAACCAAAAAAAACGTTAGGGGGGGGGGGCTGCTCCTTAAAGGAAAAAAACGTTGGGGCCTGCTCCTTAAAGGGAAAAAAAACGTTGGGGGGGCTGCTCCTCCCTTTATTTTTTTTCTGCTGCTCTTTATTTTTTGTGCTGCCTTTATTTTGTGCTGCCTCCAGAAAATAAGTGAACGTTGGACTGCCCTTTATTTTTTGTCCGTTGGCTCTGTTGTGTTGCCCCCCCTCTTTTAATAAAGGGGGGTAAGAATTAAATAATAGGGGGATAGATTAGGGTTTGGTATTTTAGGGGGGAATGAAAAGTGGGGTTTGAAATTTAAAAATGAGGGGGAAATAAAGAGGGGGGTGTTTGGATGAAAATAAAAGTGGTGTTGGATTGAATTGATTTGGATTGGGTTCCGTACTGGACTGGTTTGACAAAATGCAATGCGAGTTAATTAATTAAAGAAAAATTATTTAAAAAGATGCAAAATTATTAAAATGCAAATGCCGACGCAAAAATGCAATATTTAAGACATGTTTAATGTCTGATTAAAATTAAAGCAGGACGTCAATTAATTATTTAAAGAGATGCAAAATATTATTATAATAGAAATATAATATTAACAAAAACATAATGCTTAAATAAAAATGAAAAGATGCAATGTCATTTTGTGAATAAATAAACATAGAATATTATATAAAATATGCAAAAATAACGATTAAAATGCGGTGTGCTAAAATACTTAAAATTGCACGAAAATATACAAAAAATGGGTCAAAATTGACTGTCAACAATAGCGTTAGAGACATTTTTACTTTATAAATAAAGAGTCCCAATTCGAGTAGGAAAAGACTAAAAAACGTAATGAAAATCTGAAAATTCTACTCCGACCAACGTTAGTTAAATAGGCATAATTCTTAGTACTAAGCTCCATTTGAGTTGGAACATATATATTTGGAACAATATTTCAAAGGGATAGAACTTTCGTGAAGGAAGCTTTTCCAAATTCCTTATATATTTATCCGTAAACTCGGTTTAAGTGAGTCGTGTTGCACTTACTTGAAAGCATGCTCTGTAGAGTAGCTTCCAACTCTAATTTTTCCTAAGACCCTTCTTATGCCTTGATTAGTTTTCAAAACATTTCTTATACTCCTCATCTTGGTCCCATCATGTTCCGGTCATACGGTTCAACCATATCCTTACGGTACGAGGTGTTACACTTAAAATATATTATAGCCAGTCTCTCACACCTTCTTATTGGTGCATCAGCGCACCTTCTCTTTACATACCCAAATTATCTTAGTTTTTATTTCCTAATTTTGTCCACCACAGAAGTCACGCCCACCTTGTTCTATATAACTTCATTCCTAGTATGCCCACATATTCATCTGAGTATCTTCATCTTCTGCACGTGTGCATTCTTGACTGGTCACCACTCTACCGCATAGACAATGTAGGTCTAACCACCACTCTATAGAACTTACCACCCTTTGTGACACATTAGTTTCACATTGTACCCCATATGAGATCCTCTATTTCACACACTCCGCTCAAATAAACTAATATTTGCAACATCACCATCAATCTCCCTGTTTTCTTGGATTATAGACCCAAGATACTTGAAAATTCCTCTCTTAGGTATGACTTATGTATTGATATACACTTACACCTCTACGTCATGCATAATGTCACACCCTAACCTTAGGGGTGAGGCCGGCACCCGACGCCATAGGCTTGAGCGTACCGATCCTGATACGTATGACATAAATAATAATTCAAGGCCAACAAGGCCTCTGACACATGTTTAACTAAAGAACGATACAACCACCTGCACTCAGAAAAGCCCCAATCTATACGCATATATATAACAAGGCTTATATCTACATTAGATGAATAGTTAGCATCAATGTTGAATCTAATAATATTTTGATGAATATTAGATATCTACATTAGATGAATAGTTTGCGCAATTTCACGATAATATTTTGTTTTATTGGCATTTTCCATAAATCTTAACTCAATTCTTGCCCAAGCTTAAGATTAATCTAGAGAGTATGAGACTTACCTCAATTTCATCAATAGAACTCCAATTTCCAGTTTACTTTATCACCAAAGTTCCTTCGAAACCGCCGCACAAGAAGAAGAGAAACTAGTGATGTTTACGGGGGTTTCTTTACTTAGAACATATGTAGTTTACCTTGGATTATTAATTAGTATCCTTAAGAACCTTGAAGTAATGTTTCCAAAGGTTTAGGGAGAGAGTTAGGGTTAGGTTTGGTCGAAAATGTAGTGAAAATGGTAAAAATTGATTTAAATATGTAACTAGATCTACACCGCCATAAAAAAGATGGTCCATTTGACAGACCATCAAACTTTTGATGGTCCATCAATCTTCCTATCGAACTGCTAGGAAAATTGATGGCTCAGAATGGGAAATTTAATGGTCCGTCAAATATTTGACGATCCGTCCACCCTCCCATCAAGTTGCCCAGTTTCCTATTTTTGTCGAAACATACTTTCTTCAATCTTTTTAACTTCCAAACACTCTCGTACTTCCATAAACAAGATGTAAACCTTCATTATCCTTCCATAAGGTAATACCTCTTCCTAGGACATTGGTATCTATTGACGGCATAGAGAAACGCGAAGCTACGGGGTGTAGCATCTTTCCCCCTTTAGGAACATTCGTCCGCGAATGTTGAAAATATTCTAACTCTTAAGTTTTCCAAAAATTTCAGCAGAGTTTTCTTTGTAAAGAGTACTATTCAAAACCTGTCAAGTAGCCCAAACATGTATCCAATGCCACATAGGGAAATACAATATCAAAATAACATCAATCGGCCTCACACGACCGCTTCTACTTGCAAAATTTAAAGAGGGTTCAACCATAACTTACCTAAATATCTTTTTGTTTACATCCAAGTTTCACTCGTTACATTTTCTTTAAAAATATTGGTTACAAAGGGTACATGGTCCAACTTGATAAATAAAATAGAATAAAGGAATTATATCGCACGAATACTAACATGAAACTAGAATCTAGATCACTCGAGTAGAGCAATTCATAGGTTTCATGACCATTTTTTTTGTTGACGAAGGAACCCGCAGCCGCTACTCTTTCGAGTGCGCACAGGGTAAACCCCGGACTGACACAGTAGCCTGCAAACCACGTCAGCCATGTAAACCACACTTGGCAAGCCATGTGTGACAGGCTCAACCAAGAAGGTTTATGCAGGGGATCGAACTCGTGACTTTGCGGTCCCGCGCTCTACTGCTACACCAACTTGGCTACCCTTGCGGGTGGTTTCATGACCATTATGATAAAGATACTAAGGACTATTTTGTCATATAGTTCGATCCAATTACATTGACATATATTATTGGTATATCCTCAAACTTCACATAGTTGTACCTTTCCTTTACACAATTACCTGACGGTTGTACTTTGTGTGAGCCGTTGTGTTCTAATATCAGGGTTAAATCTTTCTTTTTATGTTATAATGTCCATCATATGATGGAGTTTAGATAGAAGGGTTCATATATGAAGTGTAAAATGATGATGAAGGATTAGGACACGATGAACGCCAAAGTCGAGAATGAGAATATAGTGGAGTTGGCTGAATCCAAGCACTCATTTCTATGTTCTTCTTTTTATTTTCTCGATAATATCCTTATATAATACATGAGTTTTATGCAGCCTACTGGCCTTAAAAATTCTTTTGTCGATAAATCTCTTTTCCGTTTTTGCTTGAAGTAAATTCTAAGTAAGTGTTTTTAATTGAGACTAGACTATGTTCGCGGCTACTGCCTTTGTTAACTAAATTTTATATTATGATCTTGATCATGCTTATATGGAATCTTCCTTCCTTGTCAAGTTATTTCCTGCTTTTAACATCAAATCTCTTAATTCATTTCCTTATTAATCTAAGTATTCTCTCATAATTTATTTCTTTAAATCTGATATTGTTACTTCGGATTCCATTCCTTTTTAGTGATTTGAGAAAAGTTCCACTCCATTACTATGTATAGTTATTTATTCATCGATCTGGTAATATCTCTCTTGCTATTCATCAATCTTTATTTCAAACTTCTTCCAAACTCTATACGTTCACCCTAGGCTTGGGTCCGGTAGTCCAACCTGGAATCTTCGCTGGTCATCTTAGGAAGGGACAATGGTAATTCTAAATACTCGGAGCTTCTTTTAAATTAGTCCTTTGATTAGTTGGTAGTCTTAATGATCGATCGTACAATGACTTGAGATCATTTTCAAAATAAACCTTCCATCAAACTTTGATTGTATAGCCAGATTTAATCATTACTATGCAGACTAACGAGTCATTTTGGCATTAATATTATGATTACATAATGATCCTTAAAGATCCCCGGTACATTCAATAATCCATATGTAATGTCTCAACTTTAAAAGTAACCCTTCTTCGAATATTGCTACTTGATACTCTTAATCCTTGGATATTGACAAAGTTCCCGTTATTATCTCTACTTTATCTCACAATACCTCTTAAAGGGGATTTATATGGAATGCTTTGTCTTGATGCTCCTCAATTCTCAATATAAAGAAGAATTTGCTTACATATAGCTCCAAGGAGTATCACCTAGTTTCTATTATGGTTGGCCACCTATTACTTCTTTGGGGTGGTTCCTTCTGGTAGTTCCCTTAATTGCTTTCGTTTTAACAGTACGCCACTCTATGGCCATTATTGTCCTATTTATTACATCAAGATTTCTTACTTTTTATAACGTCTCAAATTTTCCTACTTCCCTAGTGATGTTTTGTACTCCCATGATAGGTTCATCCTTCCTCAAAGCAAGACATTCTCTTATGTCCATCGTTGTGTATTCTTTTGTCGACTTTATTTCTTGAGGGTCTGCCATATTTACTGACTCTAGACGTATGATCTTTCATAATTTGCATTCCCTTCATGCTAGAAGTTCATATTCACTTTTCATAACTCTGAAATTCCTATGATCCTACGGTTGTTAGGTATTTCTTGTGCACTTGTTTCCTCGAAGCAAACTTTGATGTACTCATGTTATCTTCCAATATCATTCATGTTAGGAGTCATCCCCTTTCCTTTTTCACTTAAGGCTTTACTTTTGCATCGTGTTGATCCATTGGAATCCCTTCGTACTTACCATATTTTAATCAACGTTGTCGTCTTTGTTCCTCGATTTGTCTTCCTTTGTACTGATGTCTTTAATTTTTTTATCATAGTATTATTCTTCTTGTGAGGTCTTAAGTTCATTCGACAGTCAAAAGTTTTCCATCACCTATTCGTTCATTTCTTGCTTCATTGTTCTTATTCTTTAGTTATTTTCCTTACTGCTTGTCTTAGACCATTTTTCATTACCTCATCATATACTCACATCAGGTTTCCTTCATCTTTATTGTCACTCATATTTCCTTAGATGTCTTATCGATATCGGCGACGATACTAAGGTTTGACATGTTCAAATTTGAATCTCAACTGGACTCAATCATTACTGTTAATTCGGGCTTCCTCCCCTAAATTAGTATTAGAATTCTTTCTATCAGTTTCTCATTCAATCAACTTGGATATTACCGATTGGAATTCCTTCAAAGATTCCTCATCTTAGTGTACTTCTGGCATCGTCATTTATGTATGTCGTACTTTAAATCTTTAGATCTAGAAACATAAATACCACTTTTCTACCAGTGTGCCTACTTTTTATTGGTACCCTTGTTGCTTGGAGATTTCACTCCAATTCCTTTGTCCATCTTCTTACTTTTACCAGTTTTCTGTCGAACATTTTGTGAGATGTAAGATACAAAGCTTATCATAATGCTTTTACTTGTGTGTATCAACTATCTATCTTTCATTTATCATTGTTTCTCTGTTAATCATTTCCTAGTCGCATGTTTATTTCCACTTAGTGTCGAGAATTTTGTCGTCCTTCACGGTGAAGAAGGTATATTGTTTTCCTTTAATTAATAAATCTCATCCCATTCGATGGTTCTTTCTAAATGGTTTACCCTTATGAAGGGATCGATGTTACTAGTTTACGTATAACTTTTTGCGTCCTTTTCTTCCTTCAATGGTCTTCATAACAAGCTTCAGGTAACTTATTTCAGGAAATCCATTTCCCTTATTACTCTTCTGGGGTTTACCTAAATTCTTTAAGTTCATTAACATCCTTTTTTAGGTCACCTCATCTATCCATATATTTTTTGGATTCTCGTATTACTCGAGCTATATAAACTAAAGGTATTGGGTATGTATGTAACTGAGATACGGTTGATTTTTAGATCACTTTAATTAAAACCTTAAACATAGATACCATTTTGCTCACTACTTTTTACTTCTTTTATCTGTTGATGGTCTATATCTATCTTTATAACACACTTTCTATATAAATGGTAGCCAACAAATCATAGGCATAAGCATAACTATCCTTAGTAAAATTATCAACATAGTTAATTAACTGCATAACTCTGAGTAACATCGGGACCTGCTATTCTCCCTAACTCAGTCTCAAGAATATACACTTTGTGGCTTCTGCTCTGACACCAATAACATTCCTCAGCATCGCTCGAGCATTTTCCAGAATGCACCTGCCCACACTGATGGCACAACGATTAAAATCGGTCGGGACATTCTCTGGACATATGGTCCAAAGCTCCACATCCAGAATATAACTATATATCAGATAAGTATGCTCTGTCATGTCTCTTTCTATATTTCTGAAAGCGTGGTCTACTTCTTCCAACATCTTTTTGTGCTTGTCTGTTTTCCAATTGGGAGCTTGGATCTGACGCCTCTTTCAATACCAATTCTTCAGCACCTGCATCCATTCCAAACCTTTCGGTGTGTCTACTGGTTAGTTCTTCCTCACTTCTACTTGTCAGGGCCGAACCTTGGTTAACTGACTTCCATGATATTGGGCTTTTCAGTCTCTCTATAGGTCTATCCTATGGGGTATTTAAAAATTACCCTCCTATGAAAAGATAACTGGGGTGATGTTACATACATATGACCACTCACACTTAACCTAAATGGAAATAATCGATACGCTGATGGTCTCTGTATTATGTGGGCCTTCCTATAATCTGGCACTCCACTGGAATTGATGGTATTCGAAAGGGTGATTCCTGTGGGGCCTCAGATGGGTCTTTTTCCATAGACGAATCCTTGGAAGGATCTTCCTCCATAGACAGATCTTCATCCATGGATGGGTCTTCTTTCATTAAATAACTTACATTTATTTCTGGTGTTCTTATGTTCCTCGATTTCATATTGGCAGGTGGTTATCGGCTAGTACCTTCTCCCGCATGTCTGACCCAACTTCTGCTATCAATACTTCCCTTGGATCTCGGCATTACTGAAAATGAATATTATGATGAAAATATAGGAGTTCAATTGCTTATGACTTCTTTTAACATCCTCAATGTCATGTAGCTCTTGTTTATAAGTGTGGCGTGCAAGACACCCATAAACAAAACTCTACTAAACATAGCTCGTAGATACCCCTAGGACTGACCTGCTTTGATACTACTTTCTCACACCCCAACTTCGGAGGGTGTGGCCAGAACACAGCGCCTTAAGGCCCTAGTGTACCGATCTTGATATATGTGACATAAATAATAACTCATGGCCGACAAGGCCTGTGACACATGTTTAACTGAAGAACGATACGACCACCTACACTAAAAAAAGGCCCAACCTATACGCATATATATAACGAGGACAACAAGGCTGACATAAGCACAATAAATTTACTAGAGAGGCCAACAAGGCCATACACAATATCACATCTGACACAATTTTCTACAAGCCTCTAAAGAATACTTTGACAACATCTGGTCAGGATAGGGCCCCGCCATACCCCCACTATATACATATGTATATCTATCATACCTATTAGCTTATTACACATCTCCAAATGAGAGAAGCGTGACATACCTTAGTCAAGTCCTATTGTGAGGAAGGCATACGCACATGCGGCACGAAACGCATTGTCCGATCCACTTTATAAAATAATGTCTTGAGCATGTAAAATATGAATAACAATATGAATCAGAAAGCGTAAGGAAAGACATAAATGCAACATGAAGCGATAATATGTAAATAAAAGCATAAGCAACCTAGATGCCATATGAGGCAAATAAATAAACTCTTAAACTGAAATACAAGTATGCGAATAGGCCTTTAATATATAAACGACTCGTCTTATTATGGGGGGTGTATGACATGTCATTACTCTCAGGTATACTCTTCTGGTGTATGTATGGAAATGTAATGAAATGTGCACAATTTATGTATGTGTTGCGGAATGCACAACCAGATCCAATATATATATATATATATATATATATATATATATATATATATATATATATATTGCAAAATGTGCAATTTGATCCAATATATATGTGTATTATCATCATTGTAAGCATGATATTAAATGCCAATAAAACAAAATATATCAATACCAATAGAAATCAGGAGGTGGACAACATACTGTGATAACAATGGCTCTTTGGGCTCTTTTGAAACTCATAAACTCTCTGACTATACCTTGACACAACTTTTTGTCGACTTGACGATTAATCATTTGGAATGCTTCTTTTCGAAGACTTGTGATAAGATAAATCGGTAACTAATAGAAATGATTATTAGAATATGAATGAGCAATGAACTCTTCTTAACAGGAGACTTTGATAGATAATAAAATGAAGTTTTCAACGTTTCTTTTGAAGATGATAACTTTTTGGATTCATCCTTTTTAAAAGAAGTGATAGCCTTACGTATCTTTGTCGTCAGAGCTTGATTATTGACTGAAATCCTTAAGAACCTTGAAGGGATGTTTCCAAAGGTTTAGGGACAGAGTCAGGATTAGGTTTGGTAAAAAATGGAGTGAAAATGGCCAAAAATAGATTTAAACCCGTAACCAGATCTGCACTGCCGTAAAAAGACGGACCATTTGACGGACTGTCAAACTTTTAATGGTCCGTCAATCTTCCTGTCAAACTGCCAGGAAAATTAATGGCTCAGAGTGGGCAATTTGACGGTCCGTCAACCTTCCCGCCAAGTAGTCCAATTTCTTGTTTTCGTCGAAATGTACTTTCTTCGATCCTTTTAGCTTCCAAGCACTTCGGTACTTTCATAAAATATTAAATTATTAAAAAAAAGAGAAAAGAACAAAACAAGAGTTATCGAAATGGAAGAAATCTTAGCCCAACCACGTCTAATTCAACATAAAAAATAATGAAAGTGGAGCTCCACAACATGTGACCGAATTCCATATGACTACAAAATCAGAAAAGGAAAGCTGGGAAGAAATGTTTGAATAAGTAAAGAGTGCACATTCCGACGGACTGGGATAACCTTCACCAATTATCATCCGTACTTATATAATATTTCCTAGTTTGTATTATTTAAAGTCTACTTGCAATTTTGTAGCCATACACTACAAAAAAGAAGTGTCAAATTGCGTAGGTTAAAAATATAAATTACGGCAATTTGCTGTTTAAAAACCTGCCCAATTAGCTTGCGGCATTATTCATTTACAACGACAGAACGCAATTTCATCAATTATTTTGCCGTGTTCCAAGCGTGGTGGTTAAACCTAATAGTATATTTTTTTCCATGCTTGTGATATGCAACTAAGCACTTATAAACTTCTATTAATAAAAAAGTTATGTGTTTGCTCTCTTTATATTACCTTGAAAATATGAATTTTAGTTAAAACTATCTGTTATCACTTCATTTAGTGATTAATAATGCATTGAATTGGCAGAAATTCACAAGTAGAAACATCAACGATCCATCTTTTAATAATTCTAGTTAATATGTTTAATCAAATATCACATGGATCAACATTAAAATTTGTGCGTATTTGAAGGTCAAATATGCAATATTGTTGAAAGAATAAAAGTATAAACAATCTAAGCTTAAAAATGATCGGTTTCATGACTAAGGAAACAAATATCCGTCGTGGATTTACTAACTAAAGAAGGATCGAAGAAGTAGCTTTTCAATAAATGTTTTTGCTAGCAATTCCTCCTCTGTTTGTTGTAGGGGTGGCCAGTGGGCCGGGAACAGGTCAGGGTGGGGTGGGACGGGAAAGGGGGCGGGATCGAGTTGGGGCGGGGCTGGCGGGCCGGGTCCGAGCGGGACGAGACCGAGTCCCGTCTCGGTTCCGGTCCCGTTGGCTAGGGGGTCGGGGCGGGACGGGGCTGTTTTTTTTTTTTTTGTAATTAATTAAAAAAACAATATATATATAAACAACTCAATAATTGAACAAGAGTGAAATAAAAACATCTCAAGGCTATTTTTGTGTGTCTTATATTATTTAATAGAAATATGATTTTTTTCTAATACATTATACAGATACAATTATCAAAATTTACAACTTTGTACTGTCGTTCAAAAGTTGCAAATGACATAGTAAAATTGCAATTAAAGAAATTACATATTCAAAAAAACCTGTTCTATTTTCCTTATAATTTCATATGGTTCTTCGGTTGGAATTGGTATTTGTTGATCAAATTGCTCCACGTCGCTACGCATACCTTCAGATAAGATGTCGTTGTAGTTTTCGTCTTCTTCTCCATTCATCTCTGGTTGACCGCACCTTCTCTGCTCCGCTCGTATCCAATCTATGAATAATCCGCAATCTCCAAAGCTGTCTCCTAATGAGTGTATGTGTTCTCCTATTTGAAATCCGCTTGTATGCTAGACTACACTTTTTCTTTGGTTTGTTCAATAGGTGGTGAATCATTTGGATTTATGGGAGTTGAAGGTGGTGGTACTACTATACAATCATAAATAGTTTCAATAAGTGATTTACATGCGTCTATTTTAATAGTCAGATTTAATACAACACCAATAATATAAATAGTGGGAATAGGAATAAAATATTTTTTTATTTTGATAAATATTTTTTTAATAGATGTCTTATAAGCTGGTTTAGCCATATATTCATTAAGTAATAAAAATATGAGAGCTATATAAAATAACATAGTTAAAATAGTAGGATAATATATCTGGAAAATTCTTTTGTTGTTTGAATTTTTTTCTAAAAATACAATAGTTCTTTAATTTTGTCGCAATCGCTATCTACAAGCATATAAATTTGGATTTTAATTATGAGCGTTGAAAAATAAAGTAATAGGTCTTCTATAGTCATAAGCAACAAGTAGTTGCTGGTACAAAGAATTCCAACTAGTGGGTACTTCTTCGAGAATTTTTCTATAAGGTTGTTGGCAATCGTGACAAGTTTTTTTATATTACTTTTTTCGTTGTATTCTGTTATTTTTAAAAATATTGTTTATATCAAATTGTATTTTATCAAGAATGTCTGTAAAAAGTGATAGACCATCCTATACAACTAAATTATATATATGGCACACACATCTTATATGAAAATGATCTGGAAAAGATGAAGTTAAACTATTTTTTAAAATATTAATAGAATAATTATTAGAAGAAGCGTTATCTAATGTAATAGTCATAATTTTATCAGTTATGCCATAATAATGGCAAACATAATAACTATTTTCTGCAATAAATTATCAGTGTGCCTATCATCTATATATCTATACGCTAAATACGTTTTTGCATAGACCATTTATAATCTATCCAATGACATGTTACCGTTAAATAATCATGACTGTTAGTACTATGACATATATCAGACGTAATAGATACTTTGCAATGAAAATGATATAATGAATAACGTAAATATTGTTGATATTCGTGTGCAAATTTAAATACATCTCTCTTAACAGTTGATCTAGAAAAACCTTTATAAGTAGGATTATACATTTCTCTAATGTAATGAATAAAACCAGGAGATTCAGGAAATGAAAAAGGCAAACCCTCCACAACAAATAATTTTGCTAGTGTTTTCCTATCTCTATGTTTATCGTATTTATGGCCTCTGATTCCCACATCACGAGTTAATTTGACCACTTTATTGGTGCAAGCAGTATGTGAACCTTGTCCGGTGGAGAGGCTTGCACACACTTTTTTTAGCATCGTATTGGGCATACCTAGCTGTGTGTTTTTGTTTTTTGTTTTATAGGCCTAACGCTAAGGCTGGATTTGAAGTCTATGAATAACTGTCTGGGTAGTCCATTTGTAAAGATATCTGCATACTGATAGGAGGAAGGCACATGCAATATTTTGACCTGGCCACGTGCTACCTTCTCGTATAAAGTGAATATTCATCTCAATATGCTTGGTCATTGGTGTTGGACTAGATTGTGAGACATATATATGACATATATGTTATCACGATGAGCTATAAAGTTTTACTCAATGGTCACTGGAGCTCCAAGAAGATTTGAAGCCAGCGGACTTCAACTACATTAGCAATACCTATGTACTCTCTTGGCTTTCGAGCGGGATAATATGGCTTGCTTGAAGACCAAGAATGAGATTATCCACGGAAATACACAATATCGGGCGTAGGCGTCGGCGTGTTGAGCATCTGCCCAATCAACATTTGTGTAAGAAAGTAGCACAGTCGGGCGGAGGGGTAAAGATGCGACCATAGTCAAGTGTACCGCAATGTATCGATAATACGCTTAAAGCGCGACAAAGTGAGGCTCGCCCGGGCGTGCATGAACAGACACACCTGCTGAATGGCATATGGAATGTCAGGCCTCGTAAATGTGAGATACTGAAGGGCACCTGCAAGACTCCGATACAGAGTAGGATCAGATACAGGAGCACCATCAACAGCACTGAGCTTGGATTTCGAATCGACCGAAGTAGGCATAGCTTTGCAATTTGACATCTTAGCCTTGTACACTATTTCTTATGCATACTTACGCTGACTCAAGAATATATTATCTGCAGATCTAGTCACTGATATACCCAAGAAGTAACTCAGCTTGCCCAAATCAGTCATGGAAAATTCAGCTTTGAGTAGAGAAATAATGTCATTCTTCAATTTGTCAGATGAGGCGGTGAGAACAATGTCATCCACATATAATAGCAAGTAAGCAGTGCTACTACTATTATGAAAAATGAAAAGAGAGTTGGAAGATTTAACTTATGGTGACAAAAAAATATGCTAATTAGAAAAGGTGACAAGCCTACTTAAAAACATGTCTTTTTTGAGATTGTGTTGAAGAAGAAGAAGATGGTACGGAAGTCGGTTGGTTGCTAGAACTTTCTTGGTGGTAATACTTATATACTTTTTATGCATTCGTCTTGTATGCTAGACTACACTTTTTCTTTGGTTTGTTCAATAGGTGGTGAATCATTTGGATTTATGGGAGTTGAAGGTGGTGGTACTACTATACAATCATAAATAGTTTCAATAAGTGATTTACATGCGTCTATTTTAATAGTCAGATTTAATACAACACCAATAATATAAATAGTGGGAATATGAATAAAATATTTTTTTATTTTGATAAATATTTTTTTAATAGATGTCTTATAAGCTGGTTTAGCCATATATTCATTAAGTAATAAAAATATGAGAGCTATATAAAATAACATAGTTAAAATAGTAGGATAATATATACCGGAAAATTCTTTTGTTGCTTGAATTTTTTTTTTCTAAAAATACAATAGTTCTTTAATTTTGTCGCAATCGCTATCTACAAGCATATAAGCTGGATTTTAATTATGAGCGTTGAAAAATAAAGTAATAGGTCTTCTATAGTCATAAGCAACAAGTAGTTGCTGGTACAAAGAATTCCAACTAGTGGGTACTTCTTCGAGAATTTTTCTATAAGGTTGTTAGCAATCGTGACAAGTTTTTTTATATTACTTTTTTCGTTGTATTCTATTATTTTTAAAAATATAATTTATAGCAAATTGTATTTTATCAAGAATGTCAGTAAAAAGTGATAGACCATCCTATACAACTAAATTATATATATGGCACACACATCTTATATGAAAATGATCTGGAAAAGATGAAGTTAAACTATTTTTTAAAATATTAATAGAATAATTATTAGAAGAAGCGTTATCTAATGTAATAGTCATAATTTTATCAGTTATGCCATAATAATGGCAAACATAATAACTATTTTCTGCAATAAATTATCAGTGTGCCTATCATCTATATATCTATACGCTAAAATACGTTTTTGCATAGACCATTTATAATCTATTCAATGACATGTTACCGTTAAATAATCATGGCTGTTAGTACTACGACATATATCAGACGTAATAGATACTTTGCAATGAAAATGATATAATGAATAACGTAAATATTGTTGATATTCGTGTGCAAATTTAAATACATCTCTCTTAACAGTTGATCTAGGAAAACCTTTATAAGTAGGATTATACATTTCTCTAATGTAATGAATAAAACCAGGAGATTCAGAAAATGAAAAAGACAAACCCTCCACAACAACTAATTTTGCTAGTGCTTCCCTATCTCTATGTTTATCGTATTTATGGCCTACAATTCCCCCTGTCACAGGGTTAATTTGACCCTTTATTGGTCTGAAACAGTATGTGAACCTTGTCCCGGTGGAGAGGGCGCTTGCACACACTTTTTTTTAGCATCGTATTGGGCATACCTAGCTGTGTGTTTTTGTTTTTTGTTTTATAGGCCTAACGCTAAGGCTGGATTTGAAGTCTATGAATAACTGTCTGGGTAGTCCATTTGTAAAGATATCTGCATACTGATAGGAGGAAGGCACATGCAATATTTTGACCTGGCCACGTGCTACCTTCTCTCGTATAAAGTGAATATTCATCTCAATATGTTTGGTCCGCTGGTGTTGGACTAGATTGTGAGACATATATATGACATATATGTTATCACAGTAGGCTATAGACGTTTTACTCAATGGTCACTGGAGCTCCAAAAGAAGATTTCGAAGCCAACAGACTTCAGCAACTACATTAGCAATACCTATGTACTCTACTTCGGCACTCGAACGGGATAATATGGCTTGCCGCTTGGCAGGCCAAGAATGAGATTATCCCCTAGAAATACACAATATCCAGACGTAGAGCGTCGCGTGTTCAGGCATCCTGCCCAATCAACATTTGTGTAAGAAAGTAGCCTGGTCGGAGCAGAGGGGTAAAGATGCAACCCATAGTCAAGTGTACCCTTAATGTATCTGATAATACGCTTAAGCGCAGCAAAGTGAGGCTCCTTCGGAGCGTGCATGAACAGACACACCTGCTGAATGGCATATGGAATGTCAGGCCTCATAAATGTGAGATACTGAAGGGCACCTGCAAGACTCCGATACAGAGTAGGATCAGATACAGGAGCACCATCAACAGCATTGAGCTTGGATTTCGAATCGACCGAAGTAGGCATAGCTTTGCAATTTGACATCTTAGCCTTGTACACTATTTCTTATGCATACTTACGCTGACTCAAGAATATATTATCTGCAGATCTAGTCACTGATATACCCAAGAAGTAACTCAGCTTGCCCAAATCAGTCATGGCAAATTCAGCTTTGAGTAGAGAAATAATGTCATTCTTCAATTTGTCAGATGAGGCGGTGAGAACAATGTCATCCACATATAATAGCAAGTAAGCAGTGCTACTACCATTATGAAAAATGAAAAGAAAGTTGGAAGATTTAACTTATGGTGACAAAAAAATATACTAATTAGAAAAGGTGACAAGCCTACTTAAAAATCTGATTAAGTTAATTGGGGTCCGAAATGTAATTTTTAAAAATTGTTAATCTTTTACAAAATTCCAAAACACCCACATTATATCAATATCGTTGCAAAATCACCCACATTTCAAAATCAAAAAGTCTCTCCACTTCTCTTATCAAACAAAACGCTCAAACCATCCATCTTCTTCAAACGCTCAAACAATATCGTTTCTCTCTCTCGTCTTTGTTGTTGCTGCTTCTCTGCCATTTAAGGTAAAGTTTTCTCCTTCACTGGGTTCAAAAGTTAAGGTGTTCCACTTGTTGCAACAGTTAGGGTTTTGAAATCAAAGTTATGGTGTTCAAAAGCTAGGGTTTTGAAATCAGAGTGTGAAAATGATGATTTTGGTTAGAGAGATGAAGAAGAGCATGGGTTTTTCTTGAGTGTTGTTTGTTTTGTTGTAGTTTCATGTATTTGTTGCACTTGTTGGGGTTTTTGAGTTTGTAAGTAGTGGCTGTGGTTGTGAAATTATGGTTTTTGGTGTTGTTTTTGTTCTTCTCCTTGTTGTTTCGAAAAAAAGGCTTACAATTTTGTTGATGTTTTCCAACAACTGAGGTTACCTGTTGCAGGAAATTCAGCACTTGTTTGACAGTTACAAACATCTGCTGAGGTTGTATGGTTTGGTGTATTTTGTTTAAGTTGTGAGTGAGATTTGTGATGGTTGTGTGTTTGTAGTGAAATATAGATGTTTCACTATAAATTACTAATCAGTTGTACAATATTCAACAGATGAGGAACCTGCTGCAACAAATTACTCATCTGTTGGAAATTTTCCAACAGATGAGATACCTGCTGCAACAAGTTACCCATCTGTTGGAAAATGTCCAACATATGATAAACCTGCTACAACAAATTGACAATCTGTTGGACAATTTCCAACAGATGATAAACCTGCTGTAACAAGTTGACAATTTGTTGGAAAATTTCCAACAAGTTACCCATCTGTTACAGTAAGTTTTTACAACAAGTACAATAATCTGTTGCAATAAATTAATAATCTGTTGTACAATATCCAACAGATGAGCAATCTGTTGTAACAAATTACCCTTTTCAACAGATGAGATATCTGCTGCAACAAGTTATCCATATGTTGGAAAATGTCCAACAGATGATAAACCTGCTACAACAAGTTACCCATCTGTTGGAAATTTTCCAATAGATGAGATACCTGCTGCAACAAGTTACCCATCAGTTGGAAAATGTCCAACATATGGGTAACTTGTTGCAGCAGGTATCTCATCTGTTGGAAAATTTCCAACAGATGGGTAATTTGTTGCAGCAGGTTGCTTATCTGTTGGATATTATACAATAGATTGTCAAGTTGTTGCAGCAGGTTTATCATCTGTTGGACATTTTCCAACAGATGAGATACCTGATACAACAAGTTACCCATCTTCCAACAGATGATATACCTGCTGCAACAAGTTACCCATTTTCCAACAGATGAGATACCTGTTGCAACAAGTTACCCATTTGTTGGAAAATGTCCAACAGATGATAAACCTGCTGCAACAAGTTGACAATCTGTTGGACAATTTCCAACAGATGAGATATCTGCTGCAACATAATATGTTACAACATATTATTAATCTGTTTCAACAACTGATTACTTGTTGCAACATATT
Organism: Przewalskia tangutica; assembly: GCA_029844215.1. NCBI lineage: Eukaryota > Viridiplantae > Streptophyta > Magnoliopsida > Solanales > Solanaceae > Przewalskia > Przewalskia tangutica. Next base: position 131,214,282 of record CM056718.1, on the reverse strand, counting down.
ACTAATATGTTGCAACATATTATTAATTTGTTGCAACAAGTAATTAGTTGTTGCAACATATTCTTTTCCCTTTTTACTTTTAATGTTGCACTAACCAATTAAAACTGTTTTTCTATCTCCTTTGTGTAGATAAAATAGATCCAGTTAAAAGAAAATGAGAGAAACCAACTGAGGGAGAAAGTAGTAAAAGAGCTAAGGTGCAAACACCATTAGATAAACTTGTGACTGCTATTTGTGAATTAACAGACGAGGAAATAGTTAGTGAAACTGGGGCTTCAGAAAGAGAGGAAACTCACGACACCTATGTTTGGCATGAAGAATCTTTTGAAGGAGATGAAGAAAATGAAGAAAATGCTGAAGGAGATGAAGAAGAAGTAAGTGAAGAAGAAAGAGATGAAGAAGAAGGAGATGAAGGGAATATTGGATCTGAAGGGGATGAAGGAGGTGAAGAAGATGTAGAAACTGAAAATGGCAATGAAGAAGAAGAAGAAGAATCAACAGATCAGACCTTGGTCGAGTTAGGAAGAAAAAGGAAACATAATGTGGATTTCAATCTTGTTGAGTCTTCTAGTATTGCCATAGATCCCAATAGACCTTCGATTTAAGAGGTTGTCAAGAGTTTCATCATTGAAAAGTACGGCGTGACGATGCCGCTGAATGAAAATAAGGATTTGTCCGGTGATTTTGTGGTTAGATCAACCATGGGAAAGGGATTTGACACCTTTAGGGGCATTCTCCGGCAGCAGGGGTTGGAGAATTTCTTAGGGCTAGCTGCTTTGGGTTCTATTTAGATTTGTCTGAAGATACCGGTGCCCGATTTCAAATGACAATGGTTTCTGAGCTTTTGAAGCGTAAGATTATTTAAAATAGAAAGGATGAGGTTTGGATCAATTACTGTGGCATGCCGGTTTGCTTTGGCATGAAGGAGTTTGCCATAGTTACCGAATTGAGATGTTATCCTTGTGAGCCTCTTCCTACTGTTGTATTAACCAAGCCAGCCCGGACGCCCAAGGCAGCCAAGAAATCAAAGGGTTCCAAAGCTAAGAATGATGTCTCTTTGGTAAACTTAGTGGGAAAGAGCTACATTCAAAAGAAATTGTTGGAAGACTTGGAGTCCAAAACTTTCTCAAAAAATCACAAGGAGGCAATGTGCTTAGTTTGGTTTGTGCACAGTGTTTTCTGGGCAAGGGACGTAAACAACAACATACCGCTTGGATTGAGTAAACTTGCTGAGGACTATGATGCCTTCAACAACTATGCCTGGGGTTTTCAAAGCTTGACTGTTGAATATTTGATGAAGGATTTGAAGCCAACGGGGAAGACACAAAACCTATATGGCTTCCCTTGGGCTTTCATGGTAAATTTTCTTTAATGTTTTACCCTTTTTTTTATTTATTTCAATCACTATTTTGATTTTTGATGGTATCTTTTTTTCTAGGCTTGGGCATTTGAAGTCATTCCTCACCTCAGGCATCAAGTCAAGGAATACTCTGAAGAAGTTACCTATCCAATAATTCTTAGATGGCTCACTGCCAGGAACAACACAAAATTGAGTATTGACCTTTTCAATCCCCCTAAGGAAGCTGTAAGCATTAGAACACAACAGATGACTAGGTATTGCAACAACTTTTATAATATGCTGCAAAAACACATGCATCTGTTGCAACAAGTTATGCATCTGTTGTACAATGTCCAACAGATAATTAACCTGCTGCAACAAATTACCTATCTGTTAGAAATTTTCCAAAAGATGAGATACCTGCTGCAACAAGTTACTCATCTGTTGGAAAATGTCCAACATATGATAAACCTGCTGCAACAAGTTGACAATCTATTGGAAAATTTCCAACAGATGGGTAACTTGCTGCAGCAGGTATCTCATCGTTGGACAATTTCCAACAGATGAGATACCTACTGCAACAAGTTACCCATCTGTTGGAAAATGTCCAACAGATGATAAACCTGCAGCAACAAGTTGACAATATGTTGGACAATTTCCAACAGTCGAGATACCTCCTGCAACATATGAGATACCTGCTGCAACAAGTTACCCATCTGTTGGAAATTTTCCAACGATGAGATATATGCTGCAACAAGTTAGCCAATTTTCCAACAGATGATAAACCTGCTGCAGTAAGTTGATAATCTGTTGGACAATTTCCAACAGATGAGATACCTGATGTAACAAGTTACTCATCTATTGGAAAATGTCCAACAGATGATAAACCTGCTGCAACAAGTTGACAATTTGTTGGACAATTTCCAACAGATGAGATACCTGCTGCAATAAATTATCTATCTGTTGAAAAATTTCCAACAAATAAGATACCTGCTGCAACAAGTTATCCATCTGTTGGAATTTCCAACAGATGAGATACCTGCTACAACAAGTTACCCATCTGTTGGAAATTTTCCAACGATGAGATACCTGCTGCAACAAGTTAACCAATTTTCCAAAAGATGATAAACCTGCTGCAATAAGTTGACAATCTGTTGGACAATTTCCAACAGATGAGATACCTGCTGCAACAAGTTACCCATCTGTTGGAAAATGTTCAACAGATGATAAACCTGCTGCAACAAGTTGACAATTTGTTGGACAATTTCCAACAGACGAGATACCTCCGGCAACAAGTTATTTTCCAACAGATGAGATACCTGATGCAACAAGTTACCCATCTGTTGAAAATTTTCCAACGATGAGATACCTGTTGCAACAAGTTACCTAATTTTCCAACAGATGATAAACATGCTGCAACAAGTTGACAATCTGTTGGACAATTTCCAACAGATGAGATACCTGCTCCAATAAGTTACCCATCTGTTGGAAAATGTCCAACAGATGATAAACCTGCTGCAACAAGTTGACAATCTGTAGGAAATTTTTCAACGATAAGATAACTGCTGCATTAAGTTACCCAATTTTCCAACAGATGATAAACCTGCTGCAACAAGTTGACAATCTGTTGGACAATTTCCAACAGATGAGATACCTGCTGCAACAAGTTACCCATCTGTTGGACAATTTCCAACAGATGAGATACCTGCTGCAACAAGTTACCCATCTGTTGGAAATTTTCCAATAGATGAGATACCACTTGACTCGTTGGAGAGGAGCAAGCCAAAACCTACTCCTAAGAAGTTGCTGGATCGAAGTATGGACTCGAACCGTTGACCTTCTCGGTAAAACAGATCAAACTTATTATTATTAAAATGATCTGAATTGTTTCAAAGACCCAACATGTATTTTTTTTATCTGACCTACTTCATAGGTTCGGGTGCAAAGACCGAGGAAGGGGTTAAGCTATGAATGTAGAGATCAGGTTGAATAGTGAAAGGGACGAAGTGACTTCTTATTGAGATGAGCATGAGTGGTCAAGACCTGCCATATAGATGAATGAGCCAACTTGAGATTATGGCATTATAACCACCATAATAAAGAGTTTTTGGATTTTCCTTCTCTTTTCATTGGAGCTCCTCTGGCGCGCCCTAGCCGAGCGGTCCTCATAATAGGCTATTAGAATCTTTTCCACACCTCATTCCGTCTCTCATGGTACACTCCTCTACCCGCCGAATACCACACAGAAGATTCAAGACCAGGCTACCTAATGGAATGACTTCGTGAAATGGTTCATGCATGTTTGTTGCCAGGAGCAACAAGATCATGCTGCAACAAGTTACCCATCTGTTGGAAATTTTCCAACTGATGAGATACATGCTGCAACAAGTTACCTATCTTTTGGAAAACGTCCAACAGATGATAAACCTGCTGCAATAAATTAACAATCTATTGGACAATTTTCAACAGATGAGATACCTCCTACAACAAGTTACCCATCTGTTGGAATTTTCCAACAGATGAGATACCTGTTGCAACATGTTACTCATCTGTTGAAAATTTTCCAACGATGAGATATCTGCTGCAACAAGTTACCCAATTTTCCAACAGATGATAAACCTGCTGCAACAAGTTGACAATCTATTGGACAATTTCCAACAGATGAGATACCTGTTGCAACAAGTTACCCATCTGTTGGAAAATATCCAACAGATGATAAACCTGCTGCAATAAGTTGATAATTTGTTGGACAATTTCCAACAGATGAGATACCTCCTGCAACAAGTTATCCATCTGTTGAAAATTTTCCAACAGATGAGATACCTGCTGCAACAAGTTACCCATCTGTTGGAAAGTTTTCAATAATGAGATACCTACTGCAACAAGTTACCAAATTTTCCAACAGATGATAAACCTGTTGCAAAAAGTTGACAATCTGTTGGACAATTTCCAACAGATGAGATACCTGCTGCAACAAGTTACCCATCTGTTGGACAATTTCCAACAGATGAGATACCTGCTGCAACAAGTTATCCATCTGTTAGAAATTTTCCAACAGATGAGATACCTGCTGCAACAAGTTACCCATCTGATGGAAATTTTCCAACAAATGAGATACCTACTGCAACAAGTTACCTATCTGTTGGAAAATGTTCAACAGATGAGATACCTGCTGTAACAAGTTACCTATCTGTTGGAAAATGTCCAACAGATGATAAACCTGCTGCAACAATTTGACAATCATTTGGACAATTTCCAACAGATGAGATACCTCCTGCGACAAGTTACCCATCTGTTGGAAATTTTCCAATAGATGAGATATCTGTTGCAATAAGTTACTCATCTGTTAGAAATTTTTCAACGATGAGATACCTGCTGCAACAAGTTACTCAATTTTCCAACAGATGATAAACCTGCTGCAACAAGTTGACAATCTATTGGACAATTTCCAACAGATGAGATACATGCTGCAACAAGTTACTAATCTGTTGGAAAACTTGCTGCAACAAGTTGACAATTTGTTGGACAATTTCCAACAGATGAGATACCTGTTGTAACAAGTTACCCATCTATTGGACAATTTTCAACAGATAAGATACCTGCTGCAACAATTTACCCAATTTCCAATAGATGAGATACATGCTGCAACAAGTTACCCATCTGTTGGAAATTTTCCAACGATGAGATACCTGCTGCAACAAGTTACCTATTTGTTGGAAATTTTGCAACAGATGAGATACCTGCTGCAACAGGTTACCTATCTATTGGAAAATGTCCAACAGATGATAAACCTGCTGCAACAAGTTACCTATCTGTTGGACATTTCCCAACAGATGTGTAACCTTTTGCAACAACCTGATAAATTATTTTAAATAGGTTTTGATTTTTATGATTTAGCACCATTATGACATATCTACTTTTTTGTTGTAGGTTGTGAACTCATGGCTTGTACTAACAATAAGAGAGTTGGAAATGTCATGCCTTGTCATCTTTGTGCCCGTAGAATCTGTGTCTGACAGATTGATTGATGGGTTCAAAGGAGAATTGGCTGGAGTGACAGCCATCACTAGAGTTGATGATGTTGTAGCTGATGATGGTGGTCATGTTGTTGTTGGTGCTGGTTATGATGTTGTTGTTTATGATAGTGGTGTTGATGCTGTTGATGGTGTTGTTCAGCATGTTGATATTGTTGGTGGTGGTGGTGGTGTTGGTGATGATGTCCCAGCAAGTATTGCTGGGGAAAAATTAAGAGATGATGCGAATATTGGTGGATTTACTCCAGTTCCTGGATTGGGTGATTTTTCCAGGTTTGGTGGTAATTTTAGTGGTGGTGGATTGAGTGGTAGAAGATCTGTTGATGTTGGTTCCGGTACCTCTAAGGTGCCCTCATGTTCTTGTGAGTGCACCACTTGCAAGGACAAAATGAATAATTTGATTAGAAAGGTGGAGGAATTGGCGCAGGCCCAAGAAGCCACAAACACGTCTATATAGAGGTTGATATCCAAGAGTGGTATCAAACCATCAAAGAATCTTTCCTCACTTTATACTCATGTTCATGCTCGGAGAAGGGGCAAAGCAATTGCCAAGGAACTTGCATCAGTTAGATCTAGAAGATCAGTTACTACTCCCAGTAAGTCAATTGAGACTCCTCTTCTTGATGTTGGGCCAAAAATGCTAAAGAAGGTGGATATTTTCAAGTCTGTACATGCCCAAAGAAAGAAAAAGGTTGAGACTGCAATCAAGTCCAAAAAGAGTGGGAGAACCTTGTACTCAATGCATGAATTTAGGCGGCCGGACTTGAGGCTCAACAAGCATGGAACTTTGGTGGGAGGATTGAGTAAGTTTCAACACTTGTATATATCTATCTAATTCAGTATGTTATTGAAACAAGTAGATAATCTTTTGCAACAAGTTAATTAGTTGTTGTAACAAGTAGATAATATGTTGTATCTATTGCACCAAGTTACTAACTGTTTTACTACTTTTACTTTAGTATGTAGATGAAGTATTGCTTCTAATGCGTATGAGGCAATTCAATTTTCCTGAGTACTATGATTCCACTGACATAATCGTGGACCTCAACTTTTACAACAACATGTCCAAGAGGTATGCAGCATTGACAAAAGAGAGTACATTTCCAAATGTTGTGCCTCTAATGGTTAGACTTACTGAATTCATGTGGAATGATGATATGCTCGATTATTATAGAGGTGTCAGACCCTACCAGGGAGGCTGCTCGTGGGATGGTGCAAAAAGGGTTTTAACAGTGATGAATATTAATGTCACACATTTTGTCACTCTCGAGTTCATGATTGAAGAGGGAGTGATAAATGTGTATGACTGCAACACTCCTGTCTACGAAGAATGTGATTTCTTTTGTTTCATGGAGCCGGTAATGGAATTGTGGCCCAAGTTATTGCAACAGAGTGGAATGTTCGCACACTTGCCTGCAAAGTTACTGAATGAATCGTGGGGATTCAATAGGCTACAGAATCTCCCCCGCAATGTCACTGGTAGTACATGTGGTTCGTGGTCAATTGTTGTTATAGAGGTTTTGCTTACCGACACAACTGTAACAAAACCCAAAAGTCTAATCAGCGACAACTCTGTCGGGAGGATGCAATGGAGATGGACATTAGGTGTCATTGAAAATGTGTTGGAGCCCTAAGATGGGTTGATAAATAATTCATTAATTTTGCATTTTTTGGCCTGTTGAACAATTTAAATATATATTAGGAGTTTTTTATGACATTATGTAATTTAAGTATATATTAGGTGTTCAGTTATTGCAACAAGATGTAAATTTGTTGCAACAAATGGTTCAGTTATTGCAACATATGGGTTAGTTGTTGCGATAAATCTAACAGTTGTTGAAGAAGTTGCAACAACTGAACCATCTGTTGTAACAGATCACAAACTTGTTGCAACAGATTCCAACTGTCAAACACACGCTGAGTGTCATCTAAATCAAGAAATTAAATACTACTATATGACTAATAATTAGCTTTATGTATGGAGTGTCTCACATCAATCACTATATGTCACTATATAGCTTTTTCTGTATGAACTATATATGGAGTGTTTCAGAACAATCATATCTCATACTATTTGACTATTCCAATAATTAATTAGATTTAACAGATGGAAATAACGTAATATATTGTAACAAATTTGTGATCTGTTGCAACAGATGAGTCAGTTATTGCAATAAATCTTTCAATTGTTGAAGAAATTGCAATAACGTACCCATCTGTTGCAATAAGTTTGTAATCTGTTGCAACAGATGAGTTAGTTATTGCAACAAGTTAATAATATATTGCAATAAGTGCATTATCTGTTGTAACGGATGAGTAACCTGTTTAATAGCTTCACATTTAGTAAACAATAAGTATCATTGGTTTTCGTTGTTTACACCTAAATATGGGTGAATCAAGTAGTTCTCATCAAATTACACCAACGATTGCTCGATTTGGGAAGTATACGCTTAGTTGATCATTTGTCTTGACTCATAATATCATCAAATTGGTTAGGAACATTTAGTAAACAATAAATATCATTGGTTTTCGTTGTTTACAACTAAATATGAGTGAATCAAATAGTTCTCATCCAATTACACCAACGATCGCTCGATTTGGAAAGTATACGCTTAGTTGATCATATGTCCTGACTCAGAATACCATCAAATTGGTTAGAAACATTTAGTAAACAATAAATATCATTGGTTTTTGTTGTTTACACCTAAATATGGGTAAATCAAGTAGTTCTCGTCAAATTACACCAACGATCGCTCGATTTGGGAAGTATACACTTAGTTGATCATATGTCCTGACGCAGAATACCATTAAATTGGTTAGGAACATTTAGTAAACAATAAATATCATTGGTTTTTGTTGTTTACACCTAAATATGGGTGAATCAAGTAGTTGTCATCAAATTACAACAACGATCGCTCAATTTGGGAAGTTTACGCTTAGTTGATCATATGTCCTGACTCAGAATACCATCAAATTGGTTAGGAATATTTAGTAAACAATAAATATCATTGGTTTTTGTTGTTTACACCTAAATATGGGTGAATCAAGTAGTTGTCATCAAATTACAACAACGATCGCTAGATTTGGGAAGTTTACGCTTAGTTGATCATATGTCCTGACTCAGAATACCATCAAATTGGTTAGGAATATTTAGTAAACAAAAAATATAATTGGTTTTCGTTGTTGTAATTTGATGACCTCCGCAAACTTTCAGAACTTCTGGCGTCGCGGCCCTGCTGTCCGGCGCCACGGCGCTGCATCTTCAGCGTTTTCTCAGTTTATCCGGCGCCGCGGCCCTGCATCCGGCGCCGCGGTGATGTGTCCCCTGACCGATGTTGTTTTTCGGCTCGACTGCGCACTAAACTTGTAACCTCCATAACTTTCTACTCCGATGTCCTATCGACGAACGGTTGGTTGCGTTGGAAACTAGACTCAACGAAATACATGCTAGGCCTTTGAAACACCTACAAACTCTTAATGAACTAGGAGATATGCCGCTCCAAAGTTGACTAAAACCTGTCCGAATCATTCTGACAACCTATCTTTCTAAAATTTTAAATCTTAACTCCTGTCGTACGTTCTCATAGCATGACCTGAATTACGGGGTGTAACATATATAAGATAAAGCACAAAGAAACTGGAGAAATTGAAAGACTTAAAGCTAGATTGGTTGCTAAGGGTTATAGTCAAAAGGAAGGGATAAACTACCAAGAAACTTTTCCCCCTGTAGTTAAGATGGTAACTGTAAGGATCATACTATCTATAGCAGCCTCTAACCACTGGCACATACATCAAATGGATGCATATAATGCTTTTCTACAAGGAGATTTACATGATGAAATCTATATGGAACTGCCACAGGGATTCTCCAGTCAGTGGGGGAAAGTATGTAGACTAGTTAAATCCCTATATGGACTCAAAAAAACACCAAGACAATGGAATTTTAAACTCACAGAAGCCCTAATTCAAATGCAATTCAGACAGTCACAACATGACCATTCTCTGTTCACAAGAAAAACCAGCAAAGGAATAACTCTAGTATTAGTTTATGTAGATGATATGTTGATTACAGGAGAACACTTGGAACAAATAGAAGAGATAAAACATGCTCTACAATAAGCTTTTAAAATGAAGGACCTAGGAGAACTGAAATATTTTCTAGGCATAGAATTTTCAAGATCAGACAAAGGAATTCTTATGCACCAAAGAAATATGCACTAGAACTAATTGTTGAATCTTGACTAGCAGGGGCTAAGCCTATCAGTACACCTACTGATTGTAACATGTGTAACACCCCATTTTAAACCGGAGTCGAAACGGGAGTATTACGTATGGTTGATTCCTAAATGTATTTTAAGGAGTCGCCACCTAATTATTATAGTGAATTAGGACACTAAAAGTGTAGCATAAAATACTACGAATGATCTCCATTTTAAAGGTCTGCGAAAGCTATGTGAGATTCTAGGTAAGGGTTCTTTATTATCCTAAAGGGAAGGGGTTAGGCATCCTAAAGGATCCGCTAACTTGCGGTTGTCCGTTCAAACTTAGGTTTAATATTATTTGGCTAAGGGGTGTATGTTTTAGAAAAAAGATTATTTAAGTAAGAGGGGTGTGGCAAATATCTAAAGAATATATATTGATAACTAAAAGAGTCTTATAAAAAAACTCATAAAAATATACAAAGTTAATTATGAAATTATTTTATTTGACAAAAGTAAGAACATGATAAATTACTCCTATTAGTATATGTAGGGTTAAGACTCCTATATATAAGGTTAATTATGAGATTATTTATTATATGTGTATGCGAAAATTACTTCCTATGATATTTATGAAGAGTTTATGAGAAAGTTTAAGAATTAAATATGGAGGAATATATTAACTACATGGCTAAAGCATAGCTAGGATTAATTATTTTAGATTTAGATCTATATGATGAGCCTAGACTAACTAAAAGACGAATTTATCTTTAAACTACCCCTTCCAAAGTATTCAAAGACTAGTAGAGTTAATTATCCTATTAATTACAAGGTTAATAAATATGACAATAATAAATAAGCAAATAAATAAATGCATAAATAAGCAAAAGGAGGAGTGAGATTGGAGTTGTGGTAATGTCTAGAACGGGTGGTGACACCATCTATCCTATAGCTGTTTGGAAGCCCTGCGGCGGAAGTGTGGGCGCGTGCGGAGATCATGATGAGTCTCATACCGAGACTCTTGATTTGTCTCCCGATGCATGTCATGTAAAAAATAAGAAAGAAAATGATACGAATTAGTAAACATTCTAATCTTTCAAAAATAAGATAATCACACACTCAATGCATTATGGTTTACTTATTAAAGTTAAACAGGTTCAAACAACAGAAAGCTCAAAGCTACTGTCGAGCAGAACCTTGGGCCTTGGCCGCTAAATCTGAGAACAAAACTCAAGGCGTGACATTTGGATATGAAAATATATCACTCCAAATATGCAATTCTCAGATTCTTAGTTAAAACGAGATGGCATGAGGGGAATAAAATCAGGACAAGCCTAAGACCTCTACAATATGTCATACATATCGATATTACATGTCCGGCATGTAACTCATGTATCCTTACCTATATTTATTGTATTTAATTTAAGGTAAACATACAAACAAGACCGGATTAATTGAGCAAATACTTATTAAGGTTGGATCTCAAAATATATACATGGATTCAGCCTCAGACTTTCATTTAGACATCTGGCGGGAACTCATAGCATAATCTGAAGTTCCTAGATAATGTATGCGTACATCGACCTAGACTAATTTGTTTAATAAAACATCAAGCAGATTTCCAGCGTACTTAAATGAAGACATGGTGTGGTACTAGACTGGTACGCGTAGGGGCATGCTACACATACATAGTCAAGTTTAGCATAGGGTACCATGTATATGGCCTTACGATGAACACATTTTAGGCACACTGACACACATTCATCTATTCTGAAAATGGTTCAAATGATAATATAGACATGGTCTAAATGGAGTCGTACTGAGCAGGGGGTGGTGCTAAAATGATTCAAAATATCTAGACTATTAACAGATAGCAATACATTTTTTTATATTCGATAGAACTAAGACAGAAACTATAGAAATAGGACAAACTATTTCATGTAATTGACTATATTAACAAACAGACGTTCACATGCCACAGATTATGATCCTAAAGATGAATCAATACCATATTATTCACTTGACTAATTACAAATACCCAGGGGGCTGAACAGAGAGCCCCCACAATCACTATATTAATATGCATCTAAATGAACACGTAATCCAGTGGCCTAAAACATACCTAAAACAGAATATCCAAATCAAACGTTTAAACAACCATCAGCATATAACCAACAAAATGGATCTACGACCCTTATACAATCGTTGTACACTCAATCATATCCTCAGAAAATACTATCGAAGCACACACACATGCTCAAGAACAGAATCGACATCACAAATATCGAAGGCTACTACTGATAGACTTATCTGGAAACAATGACTGAACCGAGTCGAACAAATATGAACAAAATGATATAGATACCATCATACAGAACACATAGTACCAATTAGACAACTAAATAAATGAAAGAGAATGGGTTTCCGGACCTTTTGTGGGTAGCGAACTGAGGCGACGACAAATGTTTTCCAGAATCGTCGACGGAAAGTTCACAAAAGGAACTGTTTGCAAGAATGAATAACAATAAACTGAAAACGAGGAAGGGATTCTAGGCTCGAATGCTAAGGGTAATCTCCACGACTGATGACTGATCCCTTTGCATGTCGAAACATCCCTCTTTATAGCTCCTAGTTGGGCTTCCTTTTTATGGTAAGTTTAGGACAGATTCAAAGGGACAATTCCTATTGATTTTGACGCGGTTTCAAGGCTATTTTAGGACGATTCGCGGAAGATCTTCGTGTAATTTCTGTGGGTTTTGGTACTTGTTGACGCGATTTAAGGATTCGTTTTGATATGGTTATAGTTATGGCAAGCACGAGATTTTGTTGCCATTTTCGTACTGATTCGAGGGTTAATTGGTAAGGTTTGAAACAGAAAAGGGAGGTTCGATTCGGGGCGTGATTTGAGGAAAGATTCTGGGATGTCTGCGTGATATGGAAGGAGACAGAAGCGAGATATTATTGGTTTGCCGGATTCTCCGGCGAGAAATCCGGCTGGTGATGGAGCGAGGGTGCGGCGTTTGGATGGTGTTAGGGTTTGGGTCTTTTAGGTTTTTCTAAGAGGGGGACGACGCAAAGGGAGGTATAAGGGGAAATGGGCTGGACGAGGGCAGCATGGTCGTGGGATGAGTATAAGGTAGAGGGGAATTGGGCCCGCGGTAGTTGTGCTAGGAAATTCGTCAATTTGGTTTGTATAGGACGAAAATAAGTGGGCTTGGGGTATTTAATTAGTTTTGGGTTGGGTAGAGTTTTAGGTATTAGGTGTATTATTTAATTAATGGTTGATATTTTATAATGCTAGACAGTTATTAAAACTTACTTACTATGTGTATCTTGCGATGTAAAATTGCGGTTCTAACAAATGAAGAATGTTTAATTTATTGGTTATTTATTTAAGGGGGGAGAGACAAAATTGGGTGTCAACAGTTGTCCCTCTTTGTATGGGGAAGATGAAAGAATCTTCAGACAAAGACGTTGACTTATAGCCAATTTTGTCTGGGTCATCGGAATTGGAACAAAGTGTTGCTGGTGTCTGAAAACTAAGGGAGGGACCGACGCGGATTTAAAATATGTCCCAGTGTCGAGCTATGGTGACAATGAGTTATTGTGGTGCTAGAATGTTGGGGAGAGAGTAGGTCGACGTTCTGGTCCACTTTTGCCTTTTTGTTGGGAAGCCTTGCTCCCAACAAATTTCCTCGGCCAGAAGAGGAGGTCCACGCCAGGCTCGTCTTTTGCAGCTTGTAAATGTTCCTGTAGATTGAAGCTAAGATAGAGGCATTAGTGCATAACTGTCAAAACAAAACAATGCAAGGATGTAAATTTGTGTTGTGGTTGTAGTCAGACTGTATATGGAATGATGTGATGATACGCCGTCTTGTATAGACGAGATGCAAATGTCGCCTTGTGTGGGCGTTATCGTCTTGTATGGACGAAATGCAAATGTCGCCTTGTATGGGCGGAATCGTCTTGTATGGACGAAATGCAAATGGCGCCTTGTACGGGTGTTATCATCTTGTATGGACGAAATGCAAGTGACGCCTTGTACGGGAGTTATCATCTTGTATGGACGAAATGCAAGTGACGCCTTGTATGGGCGTTATCGTCTTGTATGGACGAAATGCAAATGACGCCTTGTATGGGCGTTATCGTCTTGTATGGACGAAATGCAAATGACGCCAGATGGGGGCGTTATCGCTTTGTATGGACGAAATGCAAATGACGCCAGTATGGGTGTTGTCGCTTGTATGGGCGAGATGCAAATGACGCTTGTATGGGCGTTATCGCTCTGTATGGACGAAATACAAATGACGCCAGTATGGGCGTTATCGCTCAGTATGGACGAATGCAAATGACGCCTTGTATGGGCGGAATCGCTCATATGGACGAAATGCAAATAATGCTCAGTATGGGCGTTATCGCTTGTATGGACGAATGCAAATGACGCCAGATGGGCGTTATCGTTTTGTATGGACGAAATGCAAATGACGCCTTGTATGGGCGGAATCGTCTTGTATGGACGAAATGCAAATGACGCCTTGTATGGGCGTTATCGTCTTGTATGGACGAAATGCAAATGACGCCTTGTATGGGCGTTATCGTTTTGTATGGACGAAATGCAAATGACGCCTTGTATGGGCGTTATCGTCTTGTATGGACGAAATGCAAATGACGTCTTGTATGGGCGTTGTCGTATTGTATGGACGAGATGCAAATGACGCCTTGTATGGGTGTTATCGTCTTGTATGGATGAAATGCGAATGACGCCTTGTACGGGCGTTATCGTCTTGTATGGACGAAATGCAAATGACGCCTTGTATGGGCGGAATCGTCTTGTATGGACGAGATGCAGATGACGCCTCCTAGGGCACAGATAAAAATCGTGTTATGCATAATCAAAGCTAGATGAAATAATTAAAGTGTAAATGATGTAGCCTGAGTAACGAAGATGTGGTTTTTGCGAGATGTATTTGATGTAGACTTGTTGCAGATGGACTTCGTGAGCGGATCTGTTGTATTGGAATGTTGTTGTCCACCTTGTTCCTATTGTCCTGCAAAATTCACTCAAAGAAAAATTGTGGGTTCGGGGAGGGGGTCGGCCGATTTGTGTTGGCTCTTGATACTTGCACGCGTTGTCTTGTCTGGACATGTAACCCCTGTCTGATTTCGAGTCTCGGTCAAAACATTTGTTGAAAAATATTCTATCTTGAGAAAATATACTTATATGTGCTAGTAGGAAATTATGTCGATATTTGAATAGTGACATGTTGTGAAACAAAGCAAAACTTCCTTATCCGAAATCGGCGGTATATTCTCCCATACTCTCGGTGCTCCGCTGCCGTCAGGCTCTCTTTTAAAATTTGTCCCAATTTTGGGACATGGAACCTTTAGCGTAAATTAACCATGTCCATTGATGTCATTTGTAGTAAAACCCTTAAAATTGTCCCAGTTTATGTCGATTTTTCGAGCATATGGAATCATATTTGTCGGTGTCTTTTGTGGCGAAATCCTTAAAAAATTGTCCCGCTTTTGATCGTAAACTGGTCGGATATATGTCGTAGATTCGTCTTGTGTGTATGACAGGACTGAGTACGACCCACTAAAAATGCAGATTTGACAAAACAAAGATTTCTTAATGGTGTGACCGAGGCCGATGTAGGCCGCCTACGTATCCGTTAAGGGAATCAGGTCGAACGTAGTTCGTTACAGACAAGATTTTAAAATTTTGAAAGATGGGACCGAGGCCGATGTGGCCGCCTACGTATCCGCCAGGGAATCAGGTCACACGTAGTTCCGATTACAAGCAAAGTGATTACATGGAAAATAAAGCACTCTAAATATAGTATCTCTTCACTGCATCTGCGTTGATGGCTCTCGGCCACACTTCGCCGTCCATTTTAGCTAAGATGAGGGCCCCTCCTGTAAGCACTCGGTGAACCATGTAAGACCCTTGCCAATTGGGCGCGAATTTCCCTTTCGCCTCGCTTTGGTTGGGGAATATATGTTTCGGACCACCGCCCCGTTGGAAGTTTCTTGGTCGCATTTCTTA
Organism: Przewalskia tangutica; assembly: GCA_029844215.1. Lineage (NCBI taxonomy): Eukaryota > Viridiplantae > Streptophyta > Magnoliopsida > Solanales > Solanaceae > Przewalskia > Przewalskia tangutica. Next base: position 131,198,664 of record CM056718.1, on the reverse strand, counting down.
TTAAAAGCTCGCCATTCTGCTCGTAAAGTTATGCGTGACAAACCGCATTCATTCGCTTTCATCAATAAGCATCAATTGTTTGTACCTTACTCAGATCCATTTGGCTTCATTTAGTTCGCTTCTCGGATGATTCTCAAAGACGGTATTTCCACCTCCACTGGCAAAGACAACTGCTCCATAAACCAAGAGATACGGTGTTGCTCCTGTGGAGGTCCGGATTGTAGTACGGTAACCCAAGAGGGCGAAAGACAAATTTTCAGGCCAATGCTTGTAGTTATCTATCATCTTCCTCAGTATCCTCTTGATGTTCTTGTTGGCTGCTTCAACTGCTCCATTCATTTGTGGTCGATATGGAGTTGAGTTGCGATGAGTGATCCTGAACTTCTCACACATTTCCTTCATCAGACCACTGTTGAGATTGGACCCGTTGTCGGTTATGATTGATTCTGGAATTCCGAACCGACAGATGATGTTGTGATGAACAAAGTCCACTACTACTTTCTTGGTCACAGACTTGTATGATGATGCTTCTACCCATTTTGTAAAGTAATCGATCGCCACCAGGATAAACCTGTGTCCATTTGACGCTGCCGGCTCGATAGGACCAATGATGTCCATGCCCCAAGCTGCGAATGGCCATGGGGAACTAGTGACATTGAGTTCATTTTGTGGCACGTGAATCAAGTCGCCATGGATCTGGCATTGATGGCACTTTCGCACGAAACTGATGCAATCTGTTTCCATCGTCATCCAGAAGTAACCTCCCCGTAGTATCTTCTTTGCTAGCATGAAACCGTTCATGTGGGGTCCGCACATACCTCTGTGTGTCTCTTCTAATAACTTGTTTGCTTCTTGAGCGTCAACACATCTTAACAAACCCAAATCCGGAGTTCTCCGATAAAGGACCTCGCCGCTCAGGAAGAAATGGTTTGCTAACCTCCGAAGAGTCTTCTTTTGTATGTTGGTCGTGCCTTCCGGGTACTCACCTGCCTCGAGATACCTTTTGATTTCGTCATACCAAGGTTTGCTCTCTGATTCTTCATCTATCTGGGAACAATAGGCTGGCTGCTCTAGCACATCTACTTTGATTGGGTCAATATAGTTCTTGTCTGGATGTTGAATCATGGAGGACAAAGTCGCTAGAGCGTCTGCAAACTCATTTTGAGCCCTTGGAGTATGCCTGAACTCTATCTTGACGAACCTTTTGCGCAATTCCTTCACGCAGTGTAGGTAAGGAAGTATCTTCCTATTCTTGGTGGCCCATTCGCCTTGCACTTGGTGAATCAACAGGTCTGAATCCCCTATGACCAGCAACTCTTGTATGTTCATGTCAATAGCCATTCGGAGTCCTAGTATGCAAGCCTCATATTCTGACATATTATTGGTACACGGGAATCTGAGCTTTGCTGATATTGGGTAGTGTTGTCCTGTTTCTGATACCAAAACTGCTCCGATACCTACTCCTTTGAAATTCGCGGCGCCATCGAAGAACATTCTCCAACCCGGATATTCTTCTAGGATGTCTTCTCCTACAAACATCACTTCTTCATCTGGAAAGTAGGTCCGAATGGATATATTCCTCGCTTCAATGGATTCTTCGCGAGATGATCTGCTAATGCTTGCCCTTTGACTGCCTTTTGGGTGACATATACGATGTCGAATTCACTTAAGAGGATCTGCCATTTTGCAAGTTTTCCAGTAGGCATAGGCTTCTGAAAGATATACTTGAGCGGGTCCATCCTCGAAATGAGGTAGGTGGTGTACGCGAATAAATAATGCCTGAATTTTTGTGCGACCCAAGTCAAGGCACAACACATGCGTTCCAGCATTGTGTAACGAGCTTCATAAGGCGTGAACTTTTTACTCAAGTAGTATATTGCTTGTTCCCTCCTTCCCGTCTCATCATGTTGTCCTAACACACATCCGAACGCATTTTCCAATACGGATAAGTATAACAGCAAAGGCCTCCCGGGTTCTGGAGGCACCAAGACCGGTGGATTTGACAGATACTCTTTGATTTTGTCAAGGGCTTGTTGGCACTCCAATGTCCATTTAGTGGCAGCGTCCTTCTTTAACAACTTGAATATTGGTTCGCATATCACCGCTGATCGTTATGAACTCCGCGATATAATTCAAACGGCCGAGAAAACTCATCACTTCCTTGCGATTTTTCGGAGGAGGCAGTCCTTGAATGGCTTTTATCTTCGAAGGATCCAACTCTATTCCCCTTCTGCTCACAATGAAACCCAACAATTTCCCCGCTGGGACGCCAAAGGCACACTTTGCCGGATTTAACTTCAGGTTGTATTGCCTCAATCGTTCAAAACACTTCTTCAGATGGACCAAATGGTCTGTAGCCCTCCGTGACTTGATAATGACGTCATCCACGTAGACTTCAATTTCCTTATGGATCATATCATGAAAAATGGTAGTCATGGCTCTCATGTAAGTGGCACCTGCGTTTTTAAGTTCAAATGGCATGACTCGATAATAATATACCCCCCACGGAGTGGTGAACGCGGTCTTATCTGCATCTTCTTCGTTCATTAAGATTTGATGGTACCCAGCGAAACAATCGACAAATGACTGCAACTCATGCTTCGCACAATTGTCGATGAGTAAATGAATGTTCGGAAGGGGAAATCATCCTTAGGGCTTGCCTTGTTGATATCCATGTAATCGACACAAACTCGTATCTTACCATCCTTCTTTGTTACTGGCACAATATTGGCTAACCAAGTAGGGTATCTTGCTACCCGAATGACATTTGCGTCCAATTGTTTGGAGATCTCCTCCTTGACTTTCAAACTCTGATCCGGCTTGATTTTCCTTGGTTTTTGCTTCACTGGAAGGCATGATGGTTCAATGGGCAACTTATGAGAAACGATGTCTGTGCTTAGACCTGGCATATCATCGTAGGACCAAGCGAATATGTCGACATACTGCTTCAATAGGAAAACCAGATCTTCTTTCTGTGCGATATTCAAGTGAACGCTGATCCTTGTCTCCTTCACGACTTTATCATCTCCTAGGTTTACTGTTTCTGTTTCATCCAGATTAGGCTTCGGCTTATCCTCGAACTTTCCTAACTCTTCCGTTAATTCCCCCAACGGGAAATTTCCTTCGGGTTCTGTTGGATTATTCTGACTTTGTTCGCTTGTTTCATGACATGTCACATTTTCATTATCGACAAGTATATTATTTTGTATGCTGAAAGAAAGGGGAATAAAGAGCGTTGATTAAAACATAACTTGTTATTAAAACTTCAAAAGGGAAATAAGCTCATAAAACTGTGTTCCATAATTCAGAAAAATATATGTATTGAATTGTTTAAAAACGTCTAATTATTAATTCTACCCAGACTTATGAAAAAACAGTGTTGGGGTACAGGTCCAGTTGCTCAAGACATCTCCTGACTCTGCACTCCAAATGGTCTGGTCGTCTATGTAGTCTTCCAAAATCGCATGACATTCTGCTTCTTCCTCAGAAATGAAAAGGCCTTGAAGTCCCTCCGCAAGAATGTCTGCATCCTCCTCTTCTGGTAGCTGAGCAGGGTATGCTTTGACGAATGAATGATTCAGGGGTGGAACAGGTCTTGGCAGATGAGACTCACCCTTCCTTCTGTGATCAAATAACATCATCTCCTCGGCAGTGGGCTGATATCCGAGGCCAAAAGTGTCTTTCTTCTCCTGCAGTAAATCGCTCATGATTCCTCCTAGTTTTGGTCCAAGTCCTCGACTGCTCAAACCATTTCTCAAAGATCTCTGCCACCATTTTGGGAGTGCGAGGCGATTGCATTCCTTTAGCCTTGCTAACGTCTACGATCTTGTTCATGTGGTAGATGATCCATCCAGCTTTTCCATACTCGATGGTGGAATTGCCCCTTTGGTGTTAGCAGTGTTGTCCTTGTCTCCCTCAACCACAACTTCATGATGATTCCAGACGAATTTCAAAACTTGATGCAAAGTGGAAGGGACGGCTCCTACCACGTGGATCCAAGGTCTACCGAGTAGCAAATTGTAGCACGTGGATATGTCCAATACCTGGAATTCTATCTCGAACTCTGCGGGCCCAATCTGTAGTGTCAAGTCAGTCTCGCCTGCGACGCTCCTCAGGGTCCCATCGAAACCTTTTACCCTTGTGTAGCTCTCACGGAGTTTCCCAATGTTGACTCCTAAAGTTCGAAGAGTATTCAAAGGACATACATTAACAGCTGACCCCCCATCAATCAAGACTCGAGAGATAAACTTATTAGCACACTTGACTGTTATGTTCAATGCCTTATTATGACCCCGACCTTCAGGAGGTAATTCATTCTCATGGAAAATTATTTTTTGCACCTCTTTAATTTGCCCAATCAATGCTGAAAAGTTCTCATCAGCAGTCTCGGCTGGCACATGAGCTTCTTTCAAAACCTCCATCAAAGAGGTTCGGTGGTTCACGGAATTCATCAACAATGACAATAGAGAAATTTGTGCTGGTGTTTTACTCAACTATTCTACAATGGAATAGTCTCCTGTAGGCATCCTTCTCCAAAATTCCTCTACTCGGTTCACCACGCCTTTTTCTGGCGTCTTTCATGATACTTCTCAGATGAGTAACGTTGTCGGACCTCGTCACTTCACGTGTCACGACCCGACCCGGGCTCGCGATCGTGCCCTACTGGGCACCTGCCTGTATATCGTCGAGAATAGCAATGAACATACATGAAACTCATAAAATAAAATAACGAGAAATTAAACCACAGGCTAGCCGATAAGGCTACCTTTCTGGACACATATACATATACATAACAACAGCAGTTACATCCCTTTCTTTTTTACAAACCGACCCACAACATGTGACTACTGCACCTGCAGGAATTACAAGCTGCGGCGGACAGGTTCGCCATACCCCGAATGTACATAAGTCTACCACATCGTGGAAACCGTACAAAAGATAAGCCTCGGAGTGAAAGGAGCTTCTTTCCAAAATCGAACAGAGATCCTAAAAGCAAGGATCACCAACACGTGTACCTAACACTGCGGCATGAACGCAGCCCGGCGGTCGATAACAAAAATTTAATATAGAATGTAAATAAAATGCAATAACCAAATCATATCTGTATAAAAGAATGTCCTTTAACTCGCGAAACCAATCATATATTAACTGCCTTTCCTTCTTTTGATAAGATTTAACAACAAATTCTTACATACTTACTTAAGAGTTTAATCCGACCTTTTCACATAACTTACATATCTTACATAACATAATCCGCCCGCCAGGGCTCGCATCGTGGAATCATATAACATAATTCGCCCGCTATGGGGCTTGTCTTGTGGAATCATATAACATAATCCGCCCGCTGTGGGGCTCGGTGTCTTGTGGAATCATATAACATAATCCGCCCGCTTGGGGCCTTGTCTTGTGGAATCATATAACATAATTCGTCACTTTGTGGGGCTCGGTGTCTTGTGGAATCATATAACATAATCCGCCGCATGGGCTCGGTGTAAGATGACGAACCGGCACTATGTGTAGGCTCTGTATCTCATAACGTAATTCGCCTATTTTTAGGCTCGGTGTATTTCATAACGTAATCCGCCTATTCGTAGGCTCCTGTGATTTTCCTTACATAACATTTTCAAACCATCTTTTCACTTCTTCTTAAGTCGTCATAACAACTTCCCATAAAGCTATTATAACAACCTTTCATTTTAGAGAACTTAAGACACTTTTATTCTTACAACATTAGGAAAACTAGATCCAAAAATACTACGTACATACATACTTAAAAAGAATCATAGAACTCCTTTCTTTTTAAAGCTCAAGTCACATACTCTTTTGGAAGCCATCTTCTTATCTTTTGAAATAAATTAAGAAGCCATACTTTGTAAAATCAAGTCATTTTCACTTATAAAATCAAGGCTTATAGCCTTAACACCTCGTAGCATACACTCTTTCAAATCATGCCGCTTATACTTTAGAAATCAAGTCCCATAACTTGAAAAATAAAGTTTCATAATCCTTTAAAGAAAATCAAAGTTCATAGTCTTAAAACTTCATAACATACATTCTTTAAAGTCCGTTTACTTATACTTGTAAAATCATGTCATCTACAATTTTAAAACCAATCCCCTTTTCACATATAAGTTCAAGTCATTTTCAAACATAAAAATCAACTTACATACTTACTTTAAATAAATCAAGATACATAGCCCTTAAATCAAATCTCATAATTTCCTAACCATCCTTACCAACGTCTCCCATAAGACCTAGTAAGGACTTAGGACAATTTAAACATACTCTTAACTTAGATTCAACAATGTAAATACTTCTTAACTTCTAAGAGTAGAAGGAATCTTAAAATGTTATCACATGGATATTTCATACGTAGGATCATGCCAAAGAAAGAAGAGGTTCACATACCTCGCGACGATTGTCGACAAGTAGCAAAATGCTCCAAAGTACTTCAACCTTGAGCTATTCCATTCTTCAAGTAGGATACGCTAAACTTAGTACTTCAACCTATCATGGCCACAATACGTCCATTAACCTCTTACTTTTAAACGTAGAATATCCTAAGTGCCAAGTCACTAAATTCTACGGAAAATCGGACAGCACCTCCTTTGTTTTTACTAACTTTGCCACCTTTTTCAAGGCCGAATACAATAACCAAATAGCCCCAATTGGCTCACCACAATCTATAAGGTAGTCTAATACAAATGAATAACAAACTATGCAACTACTAGTCCAATTTTCGGCCATAATGAAAACAACAATACCAATTCTTATCAAATTTCCATTTCAATCCAAATTGGTAGCATAACATGACATCAAGTCGCATTTGATTATAACTACCATAATCTTCAAATAAGTGACATGCGACGATTTCTAATAAACGACCAATTTGTAATCCAACTTAACATGGCTTTACATAACATTACAGATTTCCAAGGCTAAAAATTGATCCATAATCATTATAACTTCAACACATCTACCTCATGCTAGCAACAAGTAAAGCTAATCAACAATATAAATAATCTTGTAACACTTTCAAAGAACAAGATTATACCTCAACGATTCTTAATCCAATCTTCAAAACCGAAGTTGCTCCTTAACAACCTAGAACCTCTTCAAGACACTTCAATCCGCTCCTTGAGACCCTTAGAACAACACCAACAATTTTCCTTCAACTTCTAAGCAAAACCTAGAAAGACAACTAGGTTTCCGCTTTGCGACTAACTCGTAAACTACCTTTTTCCAAGATTTTTCTATTGAGATATGCTTACAATACACATAGGAACCTTGGTTTAAAGTGTGGAGCTTAAAGAACAAGAAACGAATTTTTTTCTTTCTTTCCCATGTAGAACCCGAGAGCTTCTTGCTCTAGTTCTTCAAATTCTTGTGAAATGTGGCTAAGTGTTGGCTCTCTCTTGCTACTAGTAGTATAATAAAGGGACATGGAGGGTTGGGATTAGCACAAATGTGAGGTTTGGATGAAGTCTTAGTAAATATCAACAAGTGGTCCCATTGACCAAGTCAACATTGTCAAGCTTTACTACTTGCAAGATTAGTCTTCCTAACAAGGGTCAAATGACCCTTGTGTCCAAGTTCAAATTCGTCCAAGGCTCACTTAAGGGGGGGGTGACACGTGTCGCCCTCCCATTCGTCACAATAGTACGTTTTCCCGACAATTTCATAATTCCGGTAAATTTTTACAAGTCTCAATTCTTAACACTTGTGAGTTCTTACGTACGTTCTTAAAACATGTCTTGAAAATACGGGGTGTAACATTCTTCCCCTCTTAGAAACATTCGTCCTCGAATGTTCTTTCGGAGTCAAACTTAAAATTAGCGACATAGTTTCCTTTCACAACCCCGACATACTAATAATGCCACACATGGCCCTAATTCCTCGCACCCGCATAACTGTCTATCATAAGCCCAAAAGAGATTATCTTTTCGTACTTCCAACTCATACTAGCATACATACATAACTTCCATACCAATTCTGGCCTCAAATCTTTGGAGTAACTCTATAAAACAATATAAGGCCATTTCCGCCATGACTGGAAACGGTGGAACGCGCCCACGAACCCAGAAACAATTAACTAGACTTGGTCTTGCACTGCGTGACCTGCCACGAGCGGAACTACTACCAACTGATCCTACTCTATTCCAGGCCGGGGAGACCTGCACAGGTCCTCCACCGACTCGCCGCACTTAACTCTTATCCTCGGTCCGACTTAAAATCTTATTGCAGAGAAAGCCTTATATACCTAAGGTCTCGAAGAATCAATATTCTTAGGCTCGCAATTTCCATGCTCCAAGCCTACCTTACCATCCCCAATAAACGGGTACAAAAACTTCTCATAAAACCAAAACCATGTGTCTCCATCACAACACCCATTACTCACTCTATGCTGACCTCATCCGCATAATTCTCTTAAGCCTACTACGCAGATTAATCTATTAACATGACCTTCAGTTAGGTTCCTTAACATGGCTTCTTAAGGGTTCACTACCCTATCAGACATCTCATACTTTCCCAATTATCTCAAATAAAAAATAAGATCTTGGCGAGAATTCATTAACTATTCCATACCTTCCCTGATCTAGTTAGTCTTTACCAATTCCGAAATCTAACATCATTCTAGGCAACACGCTGCCCGACTTCATACATAACTCCGTATAGATGTATGTCACAATACCACTATACTACAATCATTACCAACCCGGATACGCAATCCACATAGTATTTCTGGTCATCACGCCTTTCTCAGAATGCAGAACAATATAACTCGTTAGGAGACGACCCTAACAACACAAATTTCATCGCACGATCTCAGAGTGAGAAGAATGGAAACTAATCCTAAATGTCTCGCAGCCTCCCGATTATAGATGTGGTGCACAACACACCGATAATCAAGACTCTACTAGACACGGGTCAGACACTTTCCAAGACTAATCGCTTTGATACCACTTTTGTCACGACCGACCAAGCCCGCGATCGTGCCCTACCCGGGCACCCTGCCTGTATACGTCGAGAATAGCAATGAACATACATGAAACTTATAAAATAAAATAACGAGAAATTAAACCACGTGCTAGCCGATAAGGCTACCTTCCGACACATATACATATACATAACAACAGAAGCTTACATCCCTTTCTTTTTACAAACCGACCCACAACATGTGACTACTGCACTTAGAATTACAAATCACGCGGACAGGGCCCCACCATACCCCTGAATGTACATAAGTCTACCATATCAGGGAAACCGTATCAAAAGATAAGCCTCCGGAGTGAAAGGAGCTTCTTTCCAAAAACTGAACAGAGATCCTAAAAGCAAGGATCACCAACACGTGTACCTAACACTGCGGGCATTTAACGCAGCTCGGGGTCGCATAACATGTACCGAATATGGAACAAATAAAATGCAATAACCAAATCATATCTCGTATAAAAGAATGTCCTTTAACTCAAACCAATCATATATTAACTGCCTTTCCTTCTTTTGATAAGATTTAACAACAAATTCTTACATACTTACTTAAGAGTTTAATCCACCTTTTTCACATAACTTACATATCTTACATAACATAATCCGCCCGCTGTGGGCCTGCATCGTGGAATCATATAACATAATCCACCCGCCGTGGCCTTGCATCGTGGAATCATATAACATAATCCGCCCGCCGTGCCTTGCATCTTGGCAATCATATAACATAATCCGCCCGCTGTGGGCTCGGTGTAAGATGACGTAACCCTATGTGAAGGCTCGGGTAATATGGCAATCCGCCCATGGTAGGCTCGGTGTATCTCATAACGTAATCCGCCTATTTGTAGGCTCCTGTATTTCATAACGTAATCCGCCTATTCGTAGGCTCCTGTGATTTTCCTTACATAACATTTTCAAACCATCTTTTCACTTCTTCTTAAGTCGTCATAACAACTTCCCATAAAGCTATTATAACAACCTTTCATTTTAGAGAACTTAAGACACTTTTATTCTTACAACATTAGGAAAACTAGATCCAAAAATACTACGTACATACATACTTAAAAAGAATCATAGAACTCCTTTCTTTTAAAGCTCAAGTCACATACTCTTTTGGAAGCCATCTTCTTATCTTTTGAAATAAATTAAGCCATACTTTGTAAAATTAAGTCATTTTCACTTATAAAATCAAGGCTTATAGCCTTAACACCTGTGAGCATACACTCTTTCAAATCATGCCGCTTATACTTTAGAAATCAAGTCCCATAACTTGAAAAATAAAGTTTCATAATCCTTTAAAGAAAATCAAAGTTCATAGTCTTAAAACTTCATAACATACATTCTTTAAAGTCCGTTTACTTATACTTGTAAAATCATGTCATCTACAATTTTAAAACCAATCCCTTTTCACATATAAATTCAAGTCATTTTCAAACATAAAAATCAACTTACATACTTACTTTAAATAAATCAAGATACAAAGCCCTTAAATCAAATCTCATAATTTCCTAACCATCCTTACCAACGTCTCCCATAAGACCTAGTAAGGACTTAGGACAATTTAAACATACTCTTAACTTAGATTCAACAATGTAAATACTTAACTTCTAAGAGTGTAAGGAATCTTAAAATGTTATCACATGGATATTTCATACGTAGGATCATGCCAAAGAAAGAAGAGGTTCACATACCTCGCGACGATTGTCGACAAGAGCAAAATGCTCCAAAGTACTTCAACCTCGAGCTATTCCATTCTTCAAGTAGGATACGCTAAACTTAGTACTTCAACCTATCATGGCCACAATACGTCCATTAACCTCTTACTTTTAAACGTAGAATATCCTAAGTGCCAAGTCACTAAATTCTACGAAAATCTGGACAAAGACCTCCTTTGTTTTTACTAACTTTGCCACCTTTTTCAAGGCCGAATACAATAACCAAACAGCCCCAATTGGCTCACCACAATCTATAAGGTAGTCTAATACAAATGAATAACAAACTATGCAACTACTAGTCCAATTTTCGGCCATAATGAAAACAACAATACCAATTCTTATCAAATTTCCATTTCAATCCAAATTGGTAGCATAACATGACATCAAGTCACATTTGATTATAACTACCATAATCTTCAAATAAGTGACATGCGACGATTTCTAATAAACGACCAATTTGTAATCCAACTTAACATGGCTTTACATAACATTACGGATTTCCAAGGCTAAAAATTGATCCATAATCATTATAACTTCAACACATCTACCTCATGCTAGCAACAAGTAAAGCTAATCAACAATATAAATAATCTTGTAACACTTTCAAAGAACAAGATTATACCTCAACGATTCTTAATCCAATCTTCAAAACCGAAGTTGCTCCTTAACAACCTAGAGCCTCTTCAAGACACTTCAATCCGCTCCTTGAGACCCTTAGAACAACACCAACAATTTTCCTTCAACTTCTAAGCAAAACCTAGAAAGACAACTAGGTTTTCGCTTTGCGACTAACCCGTAAACTACCTTTTTCCAAGATTTTTCTATTGAGATATGCTTACAATACACATAGGAACCTTGGTTTAAAGTGTGGAGCTTAAAGAACAAGAAACGAAATTTTTTCTTTCTTTCCCATGTAGAACCCGAGAGCTTCTTGCTCTAGTTCTTCAAATTCTTGTGAAATGTGGCTAAGTGTTGGCTCTCTCTTGCTACTAGTAGTATAATAAAGGGACGTGGAGGGTTGGGATTAGCACAAATGTGAGGTTTGGATGAAGTCTTAGTAAATATCAACAAGTGGTCCCATTGACCAAGTCAACATTGTCAAGCTTTACTACTTGCAAGATTAATCTTCCTAACAAGGGTCAAATGACCCTTGTGTCCAAGTTCAAATTCGTCCAAGGCTCACTTAAGGGGGGGTGACACGTGTCGCCCTCCCATTCGTCACAATAGTACGTTTTCCCGACAATTTCATAATTCCGGTAAATTTTTGCAAGTCTCAATTCTTAACACTTGTGAGTTCTTACGTACGTTCTTAAAACATGTCTTGAAAATACTGGTGTAACAGTCTTCCCCTCTTAGAAACATTCGTCCTCGAATGTTCTTTCGGAGTCAAACTTAAAATTAGCGACATAGTTTCCTTTCACAACCCCGACATACTAATAATGCCACACATGGCCCTAATTCCTCGCACCCGCATAACTGTCCATCATAAGCCCAAAAGAGATTATCTTTTCGTACTTCCAACTCATACTAGCATACATACATAACTTCCATACCAATTCTGCCTCAAATCTTTGAGTAACTCTATAAAACAATATAAGGCCATTTCCGCCATGACTGGTTCGGTGGAACGCGCCCACGAACCCAGAAACAATTAACTAGACTTGGGCCTTGCACTCGTGACTCGCCACGTAGCTAACTACTACCAACTGATCCTACTTATTCCAGCCATGGGGAGACCCATAACAGTCCTCCACCACTCGGGCCGCACTTAACTCTTATCCTCGTCCGACTTAAAATCTTATCACAGAGAAAGCCTTATATACCTAAGGTCTCAAGAAATCAATATTCTTAGGCTCACAATTTCCATGCTCCAAGCCTACCTTACCACCCCAATAAACGGGTACAAAACTTCTCATAAAACCAAAACCATGTTGTCTCCATCACAACACCCATTACTCACTCTACGCGACCTCATCCAGACAATTCTCTTAAGCCTACTACGCAGCCTTAATCTATTAACATGACCTTCCGTTAGGTTCCTTAACATGGCTTCTAAGGGTTCACTACCCTATCGCATACCTCATCCTTTCCCAATTATCTCAAATAAAACATAAGATCTTGGCGAGAATTCATTAACTATTCCATACCTTCCTGATCTAGTTAGTCTTTACCAATTCTGAAATCTAACATCATTCTAGGCAACACGCGTCGACTCATACATAACTCCGTATAGATGTATGTCACAATACCATTATACTACAATCATTACCAACCCGATACGCAATCCACATAGTCTTTCCCGGTCACCACGCTCTTCTCAGAACCGCAAATAACATAACTCGTTAGGAGAGACGACCCTTAACAACACGCCTCTATCGCACGATCTCAGAGTGAGAAGAATGGAAACTAATCCTAAATGTCCCGCAGCCTCCCGATTATAGATGTGGTGCACAACACACCGATAATCAAGACTCTACTAGACACGGCCTCAGACACTTTCCGAGGACTAATCGCTCGATACCACTTTTGTCACGACCCGACCGGGCTCGCGATCGTGCCCTACCCGGCACCTGTTCGTATACGTCGAGAATAGCAATGAACATACATGAAACTTATAAAATAAAATAACGAGAAATTAAACCACAAAGCTAGCCGATAAGGCTACCTTCCCGACACATATACATATGCATAACAACAAGAAGCTACATCCCTTTCTTTTACAAACCGACCCACAACATGTGACTACTGCACTTAGGAATTACAAATCACAAGTGACAGGCCCCGCCATACCCCGAATGTACATAAGTCTACCACATCGTGAAACCGTACTAAAAGATAAGCCTCCGGAGTGAAAGGAGCTTCTTTCCAAAATCAACAGAGATCCTAAAAGCAAGGATCACCAACATGTGTACCTAACACTGCGGAATGAACGCACTTCGGCGGGGGGCATAACAAAAATTTAATATGGAAATGTAAATAAAATGCAATAACCAAATCATATCTCAGATAAAAGAATGTCCTTTAACTATCAAACCAATCATATATTAACTGCCTTTCCTTCTTTTGATAAGATTTAACAACAAATTCTTACATACTTACTTAAGAGTTTAATCCAAATTTTTCACATAACTTACATATCTTACATAACATAATCCGCTACCGCGGGGCTTGCATCGTGTGGAATCATATAACATAATCCGCCCGCCCGGGCCTTGCATCGTGGAATCATATAACATAATCCGCCCGCTGTGGCCTCGGTGCATCGTGCAATCATATAACATAATCCGCCCGCTGTGGGCCTCGGTGTAAGATGACGAACCCTACCATGTGAAGGCTCGGGTAATATATGGCGTAACCCGGCCTATGTGTAGGCTCGGTGTATCTCATAACGTAATCCGGCCTATTTGTAGGCTCGGTGTATTTCATAACGTAATCCGGCCTATTCGTAGGCTCGGTGTGATTTTCCTTACATAACATTTTCAAACCATCTTTTCACTTCTTCTTAAGTCGTCATAACAACTTCCCATAAAGCTATTATAACAACCTTTCATTTTAGAGAACTTAAGACACTTTTATTCTTACAACATTAGGAAAACTAGATCCAAAAATACTACGTACATACATACTTAAAAAGAATCATAGAACTCCTTTCTTTTTAAAGCTCAAGTCACATACTCTTTTGGAAGCCATCTTCTTATCTTTTGAAATAAATTAAGAAGCCATACTTTGTAAAATTAAGTCATTTTCACTTATAAAATCAAGGCTTATAGCCTTAACACCTCGTAGCATACACTCTTTCAAATCATGCCGCTTATACTTTAGAAATCAAGTCCCATAACTTGAAAAATAAAGTTTCATAATCCTTTAAAGAAAATCAAAGTTCATAGTCTTAAAACTTCATAACATACATTCTTTAAAGTTCGTTTACTTATACTTGTAAAATCATGTCATCTACACTTTTAAAACCAATCCCCTTTTCACATATAAATTCAAGTCATTTTCAAACATAAAAATCAACTTACATACTTACTTTAAATAAATCAAGATACAAAGCCCTTAAATCAAATCTCATAATTTCCTAACCATCCTTACCAACGTCTCCCATAAGACCTAGTAAGGACTTAGGACAATTTAAACATACTCTTAACTTAGATTCAACAATGTAAATACTTCTTAACTTCTAAGAGTAGAAGGAATCTTAAAATGTTATCACATGGATATTTCATACGTAGGATCATGCCAAAGAAAGAAGAGGTTCACATACATCGCGACGATTGTCGACAAGTAGCAAAATGCTCCAAAGTACTTCAACCTTGAGCTATTCCATTCTTCAAGTAGGATACGCTAAACTTAGTACTTCAACCTATCATGGCCACAATACGTCCATTAACCTCTTACTTTTAAACGTAGAATATCCTAAGTGCCAAGTCACTAAATTCTACTAAAATCTGACAAAGACCTCCTTTGTTTTTACTAACTTTACCACCTTTTTCAAGGCCGAATACAATAACCAAACAGCCCCAATTGGCTCACCACAATCTATAAGGTAGTCTAATACAAATGAATAACAAACTATGCAACTACTAGTCCAATTTTCGGCCATAATGAAAACAACAATACTAATTCTTATCAAATTTCCATTTCAATCCAAATTGGTAGCATAACATGACATCAAGTCGCATTTGATTATAACTACCATAATCTTCAAATAAGTGACATGCGACGATTTCTAATAAACGACCAATTTGTAATCCAACTTAACATGGCTTTACATAACATTACGGATTTCCAAGGCTAAAAATCGATCCATAATCATTATAACTTCAACACATCTACCTCATGCTAGCAACAAGTAAAGCTAATCAACAATATAAATAATCTTGTAACACTTTCAAAGAACAAGATTATACCTCAACGATTCTTAATCCAATCTTCAAAACCGAAGTTGCTCCTTAACAACCTAGAGCCTCTTCAAGACACTTCAATCCGCCTCCGAGACCCTTAGAACAACACCAACAATTTTCCTTCAACTTCTAAGCAAAACCTAGAAAGACAACTAGGTTTCCGCTTTGCGACTAACCCGTAAACTACCTTTTTCCAAGATTTTTCTATTGAGATATGCTTACAATACACATAGGAACCTTGGTTTAAAGTGTGGAGCTTAAAGAACAAGAAACGAATTTTTTTCTTTCTTTCCCATGTAGAACCCGAGAGCTTCTTGCTCTAGTTCTTCAAATTCTTGTGAAATGTGGCTAAGTGTTGGCTCTCTCTTGCTACTAGTAGTATAATAAAGGGACATGGAGGGTTGGGATTAGCACAAATGTGAGGTTTGGATGAAGTCTTAGTAAATATCAACAAGTGGTCCCATTGACCAAGTCAACATTGTCAAGCTTTACTACTTGCAAGATTAGTCTTCCTAACAAGGGTCAAATGACCCTTGTGTCCAAGTTCAAATTCGTCCAAGGCTCACTTAAGGGGGGGTGACACGTGTCGCCCTCCCATTCGTCACAATAGTACGTTTTCCCGACAATTTCATAATTCCGGTAAATTTTTGCAAGTCTCAATTCTTAACACTTGTGAGTTCTTACGTACGTTCTTAAAACATGTCTTGAAAATACGGGGTGTAACACGCTGCAACAACTTCTACCACCTATTTCTGTTTACCCTCATTATGTTGTTTGATCGAATGGCTCCATCCTGGTACTAAGACTGACATCAGAGGCTTATGACGGCTCAACTCTACTTCCAACGGCGCCCTGACCTTGGCAGTAATCACATGGGCAACGTGGGCTGAATATCCCCCTGTCTCTTTCTCCTTGATTGGTACGATAGTCCCTTCCATATCGTACACATCATCAAAGGTGATCATGTGCACGCCAGCATTGTCGTGATTTGGCAGGGGATTGTTGTTGACATTAGGGGAAGGCTCTTTCAACCGAATAGCCCCTTCTCTGATTAGCTCCTCAATTCTGTTTTTCAAAGCATAACAACTATCTGTATCGCGTCCTGACACTCCAGAGTGGTATGCACAATGCTTATTCTCATCATGCCATGGTAGGCGTGGATTAGGATTTCGCCCTGGGATTGGTTGTATAAAACCAGCGGCTTTCAGTCTTTCATATAGTTGGGAGTATGGTTCAGCCAACGGGGTGTTTGGTTTTATGGGCCTCCTCTCGGTGTTGGTTCGGGGTCTAGGTGTGTTTTGTGCGTGGTATTGTTGTGGGGGTGGGTATGCTGGTCGGTTTTGTGAGGGATTTGTGTGGGCGAACGCCCGTGGGTTGTATATTGGCTGGGTGGTGTAGACAGGTGAAGGTTGATGGTATGTGGAAGTATTTTGGCTAAAGTGGTCATAGGGAGGGTTTTGGAATATGGGAGTTTGGTATGTTTGGGGTTGGTATGTTTGGGGTTGGTATGTCAGGGCTCGATTCGTTTTGTGTTGTTGCACCGTCATGATAGGGGCTGCTCCATCCTTCTTCTTCTTATTCATCCCTCTCATTGACTCTGATTGTATTGCTTTGCTTGTTGCTTGCAAAGCGGCCAAATTCGTGATCCTACCTGTTCTAAGTCCCTCTTCCACAAAATCTCCCATTTTTACTACTTCAGAAAAATTGCGTCCAATAACGCTGATCAACCTCTCATAGTACGTGGGGTCCTTCAGGGATTGTACAAACAGTGTTGTCATTTCACTTTCTTCCATAGGCGGCTGAACCTTCGATGCTTCAGACCTCCACCTCATCGCATATTCCCTAAAAGTTTTTATCGACTTTTTCTCCAACTTCATTAGGTAGAATCTGTCCAGGACGTTGTCCGTATTAAATCTGAATCTGTCCACAAAGTCCTGTGCCATCGCCCCCCAACTACGCCACTTTCTTGGATCCTGGCTAGTATACCAATCCAAGGCTTCTCCAGTCAAGCTCCTAATAAACAACTTCATGATGATCGATTGATCCCTTCCCACACCCACTAATTTGTCGCAATAGGATCTCAAGTGTGCACGAGGATTACTTTTGCCGTCAAACATGTCAAACTTCGGTACCTTATATCCGACGGGCAGTTCGACGTCGGGATGCATGCATAAATCCTCATACTCTAATCCCTCATGACCCTTGTCCATCTGAAGGTTCTTAAAAGCTTTCTTCAAATCGTGGATTTCTCTGGCCATGTTTACATCTACCCCAGCGCTTGTCCTCTTCTCCATCTCTTCATATCGAGCAAACTCCGGGGAATGTATAGGTACGGGTGTGAGATGTGGGGCATGGGCCACATATACGGGTGATCCGTATTGTTTATTATGGTATGTCATCGGTGCAGGTTGAGTAGGTTGGTTGTCTTGGGAGGGTAAGGTGGTTTGTATCATCTGGGGCTGAGGTGTGTGCGGGTTAGGGTCATTTATGGTCTGTGGGTTACGATGAGGTGTGTTGTTGTGTTGTGGATTTGGGGGCTGTGGGTTATGAGGAGGCGTGTTGTTGTGTTGTGGATTTGGGGGATGTGGGTTATGAGGAGGCGTGTTGTTGTATTATGGATTGGGAGGTTGTGGGTTATCTGTTGGGTTTTGGGGATGGCGTCGAAAAAACGGTGAATTAGGAAGTGTGGGTAGTTGTGTGTTAAGGCTTATAGATAGCTTAGTAATTTCTCGGAGTCTATCCATTTCTGCTTGCATGACCGCCATTTGTTGCAGTACTTGAGCAAGGTATTCGTCGGAATATGGAGCATTTCCCCTTTCTGATGTTTCTGGTTCCTCTCGTTGAATGGCAATGAGTCCCAAGTCATCCTGTTCGTTTGCCCCTGAATCATTCATTTTTGTTGCTCGTGCTTTAGATCTTGTGAAATATGGGTGCTCCGCCAGTGCTTGCCAACACAAACCGACCGATAAAGGGAGTAGTACAGCAAAATCCTTTTATCCAAAACATGTGTTAGCATCAAACAGAATAGCAGAACATATGGGCTTGTAATGAAGCTTCAACAAAATAGAGTAGATTAAAGCGTGTCCTAATATGCAAGGGGCCTCTATTATGCCAGAGGTAGGCCTAAGCGTCATATATGCAAAGTCACGTTAGATGTACCCAAGCCATTGTATTGGAATGCCTTTATTGGAAATAAAGCTAATTGAAATGACACTTTATAAGAAAACAATGAAAATCTCAAACTAAGTAACTATGTTGTCGATGTGATAGTGAAACTTAGGTCTTCTTTGGGATAGCCCCTGTCTGTTCCAAGTATTGTACTGCATCGTGCATTAGGACCCACATGTCTGGGATGATGACCTTTTCTTTGTGTATACAATATTTCATCCTATTGCTCGTGCCCACGTCCTCGAAACCTTGCTCTCCTTTTAGGCTGTAGGTTGTGCTGCTGTGATCCTCTTGCAACCATGTCTGATATTCGGATGTGCATCCTGCTTGTTCATCTCCGATGTTTACCTTGTTAATGTCATCCCATTCTCTCAAAATTTGTCTAGTTCGGGGCACAATAAAGTTTGGTCCAAATGTGACTTCTGAGACTCCCATGTCTGATCGGAGTGGGATTATCTGTTCTTGGCCGAATTGTCGGCACGCTGAGGGAGCGTACGGTTGCAGACCCTTTAAACCAATAAGCTCAATATAGTATAATTCTTTACCGCGTATAAAGGCTCCAGCCCTGTGAGGGAGTAAGGGATATTTCCACTGGATCTGATCCTGGGTGCGGGATGTCAAAAACTTGTACCAATCTTTGGTGCCGACCGGTGACACAAACCGTTTCGTCCTATCATAGAAGCTGTCGATCTTGTAAGATGCGCTGAAACAAACGTCTGTCATATTTGACCGTTGGTAAAAATGCTCCATGGCCCACATTTGTAAGATAAGATTGCAACCTTCAAAGAAGTTTGTCTGGCCTCTTTTGCATTTCCCAAGAGCTCGGAATATTTCTGCCAAAATCATAGGAACCAAAGTGGGTTGTATGCCGTCGATTCCCTCGAAAAGTGATCTGGCCACAGAACATATGCAAGTACTTATCTTGCCATACTCAAGAGGAAAAATCAAGGTGCCAAGTAGAGCGACAGTGAATGCAATAGGACGCCTGTTTTGCCAATGGCGTAGAGTGCATGAGAATTCTGTTTTGCATGTCTTGTAAGCGTTATTATGCCCATACCTCTCGTAAAGATAGTCAAGAGACACCCAGTTGTTCTCGAAGCAACGCAATTCCTTAGTATTCTTAAGACCCATGTAGCGGAGGAATTTCTTCCCTGATTGGCTGTTGGGAATAATCTGTCTTCTACCTTGGTAAACTAGGTTGGTGAAATAATGCACTTCTTCCAATGTGGGAGTTATTTCGAAATCCTTGAATTTGAAAACGGCTCGGTCTGGATCCCAAAACTGGATTAAAACTCGGATCAAATGCGGATCTGGCGAAATACCAAATAGTGAGATGAGACACCCCAACTTCTTCCTAATCATCGTCTGACTGCTGATGTCGAAATCCTCCCACCATACTCTTAGTTTATTAGGAACTCCGCTAACCATTCTTATATGATCCATGTTACAAATGCTGAAAAATAATAAATAATAATAAACTCACATTTCCAACTTTGGGCATGTCTTTTGGCTCGGATAAATCTATCATGATTGTGCAACACATAATATGATGGTTGGTCATTGGGTTGAGAAACCCATCGACAAGTTTGGTGTCTTCCTAATAGTGGTGTCGATACTAAGGACCGACCCACCTAAGGTAAATGCATGCATGCCTTAAAATAAAGGGTGGTATAGCTCTATCTTAAGTTTGCTAAGATTTAGCTTACTAGACGCAAGGTTCCCAAGCGAACTACTCGAGTGAGAAGGCTACGCGACCACCGGTTGGACCGGATTCTCCGCGCAAAATACCAACTCTCTTAAATTAGGGTGTTTGAAAGAAATTTGCAGGTGCGCAAAGCACACCCGCGTGTTGTGTGTGATAGTGTGAATTTTCCATAAGGGAGGAAGTATGAGCGGAATGCCAGTTTAAGGAAAGCAGTAACAAATAGCAGTTAAAACAATATGCAAATATTTATATGTAAAGCAAAATAGTTTAGGCAAAACATAAAAGCAAATAAGTGTGAAACACAAAATAAGTAAATTAAGCAAATAAAAAAAAAAAAAAAAGAAAGGAAAAATGAAGCACAATAATTAACCTATGTTTGTTATGGTTAAGAACCTGTCTATCCCCAGCAGAGTCGCCATCTGTAACACCCCATTTTAAACTGGAGTCGAAACGGGAGTATTACGTATGGTTGATTCCTAAATGTATTTTAAGGAGTCGCCACCTAATTATTATAGTGAATTAGGACACTAAAAGTGTAGCATAAAATACTACGAATGATCTCCATTTTAAAGGGCTGTGAAAGCTATGTGAGATTCTAGGTAAGGGTTCTTTATTATCCTAAAGGGAAGGGGTTAGGCATCCTAAAGGATCCGCTAACTTGCGGTTGTCCGTTCAAACTTAGGTTTAATATTATTTGGCTAAGGGGTGTATGTTTTAGAAAAAAGATTATTTAAGTAAGAGGGGTGTGGCAAATATCTAAAGAATATATATTGATAACTAAAAGAGTCTTATAAAAAAACTCATAAAAATATACAAAGTTAATTATGAAATTATTTTATTTGACAAAAGTAAGAACATGATAAATTACTCCTATTAGTATATGTAGGGTTAAGACTCCTATATATAAGGTTAATTATGAGATTATTTATTATACGTGTATGCGAAAATTACTTCCTATGATATTTATGAAGAGTTTATGAGAAAGTTTAAGAATTAAATATGGAGGAATATATTAACTACATGGCTAAAGCATAGCTATGATTAATTATTTTAGATTTAGATCTATATGATGAGCCTAGACTAAGTAAAAGACGAATTTATCTTTAAACTACCCCTTCCAAAGTATTCAAAGACTAGTAGAGTTAATTATCCTATTAATTACAAGGTTAATAAATATGACAATAATAAATAAGCAAATAAATAAATGCATAAATAAGCAAAAGGAGGAGTGAGATTGGAGTTGTGGTAATGTCTAGAACGGATGGTGACACCATCTATCCTATAGCTGTTTGGAAGCCCTGCGGCGGAAGTGTGGACGGCGATGCGGAGATCATGATGAGTCTCATACCGAGACTCTTGATTTGTCTCCCGATGCATGTCATGTAAAAAATAAGAAAGAAAAGGATACGAATTAGTAAACATTCTAATCTTTCAAAAATAAGATAATCACACACTCAATGCATTATGATTTACTTATTAAAGTTAAACAGGTTCAAACAACAGAAAGCTCAAAGCTACTGTCCAAACCAGGGCACTGGGCCTTGGCCTGGGCCGCTAAATGCAGAACAAAACTCAAGACCTGACATTTCAGATATGAAAATATATCACTCCAAATATGCAATTCTCAGATTCTTAGTTAAAACGAGATGGCATGAGGGGAATAAAATCAGGACAAGCCTAAGACCTCTACAATATGTCATACATATCGATATTACATGTCCGGCATGTAACTCATGTATCCTTACCTATATTTATTGTATTTAATTTAAGGTAAACATACAAACAAGACCGGATTAATTGAGCAAATACTTATTAAGGTTGGATCTCAAAATATATACATGGATTCAGCCTCAGGCTTTCATTTAGACATCCTAAGGCGGGAACTCATAGCATAATACGAAGTTCCTAGATAATGTATGCGTACATCGACCTAGACTAATTTGTTTAATAAAACATCAAGCAGATTTCCAGCGTACTTAAATGAAGACATGGTGTGGTACTAGACTGGTACGCGTAGGGGCATGCTACACATACATAGTCAAGTTTAGCATAGGGTACCATGTATATGGCCTTACGATGAACACATTTTAGGCACACTGACACACATTCATCTATTCTGAAAATGGTTCAAATGATAATATAGGCATGGTCTAAATGGAGTCGTACTGAGCAGGGGGTGGTGCTAAAATGATTCAAAATATCTAGACTATTAACAGATAGCAATACATTTTTTTATATTCAATGGAACTAAGACAGAAACTATAGAAATAGGACAAACTATTTCATGTAATTGACTATATTAACAAACAGACGTTCACATGCCACAGATTATGATCCTAAAGATGAATCAATACCATATTATTCACTTGACTAATTACAAATACCCAGGGGGCTGAACAGAGAGCCCCCACAATCACTATATTAATATGCATCTAAATGAACACGTAATCCAGTGGCCTAAAACATACCTAAAACAGAATATCCAAATCAAACGTTTAAACAACCATCAGCATATAACCAACAAAATGGATCTACGACCCTTATACAATCGTTGTACACTCAATCATATCCTCAGAAAATACTATCGAAGCACACGCACATGCTCAAGAACAGAATCGACATCACAAATATCGAAGGCTACTACTGATAGACTTATCTGGAAACAATGACTGAACCGAGTCGAACAAATTTGAACAAAATGATATAGATACCATCATACAGAACACATAGTACCAATTAGACAACTAAATAAATGAAAGAGAATGGGTTTCCGGACCTTTTGTGGGTAGCGAACTGAGGCGACGACAAATGTTTTCCAGAATCGTCGACGGAAAGTTCACAAAAGGAACTGTTTGCAAGAATGAATAACAATATACTGAAAACGAGGAAGGGGTTCTAGGCTCGAATGCTAAGGGTAATCTCCACGACTGATGACTGATCCCCTTTTGCATGTCGAAACATCCCCTCTTTATAGCTCCTAGTTGGGCTTCCTTTTTATGGTAAGTTTAGGACAGATTCAAAGGGACAATTCCTATTGATTTTGACGCGATTTCAAGGCTATTTTCGGACGATTCGCGGAAGATCTTCGTGTAATTTCTGTGGGTTTTAGTACTTGTTGATGCGATTTAAGGATTCGTTTTGATATGGTTATAGTTATGGCAAGCACGAGATTTTGTTTCCATTTTCGTACTGATTCGAGGGTTAATTGGTAAGGTTTGAAACAGAAAAGGGAGGTTCGATTCGGGGCGTGATTTGAGGAAAGATTCTGGGATGTCTGCGTGATATGGAAGGAGATAGAAGCGAGATATTATTGGTTTGCCGGATTCTCCGGCGAGAAATCCGGTTGGTGATGGAGCGAGGGTGCGGCGTTTGGATGGTGTTAGGGTTTGGGTCTTTTAGGTTTTTCTAAGAGGGGGACGACGCAAAGGGAGGTATAAGGGGAAATGGGTTGGACGAGGGCAGCATGGTCGTGGGCTGAGTATAAGGTAGAGGGGAATTGGGCCCGCGGTAGTTGGGCTAGGAAATTCGTTGGGCTGGTTTGTATAGGACGAAAATAAGTGGGCTTGGGGTATTTAATTAGTTTTGGGTTGGGTAGAGTTTTAGGTATTAGGTGTATTATTTAATTAATGGTTGATATTTTATAATGCTAGACAGTTATTAAAACTTACTTACTATGTGCATCTTGCGATGTAAAATTGCGGTTCTAACAAAAGAAGAATGTTTAATTTATTGGTTATTTATTTAAGGGGGGAGAGACAAAATTGGGTGTCAACAACATGAAACTGACTACCAAAGAATATGATGATCAAACTACAAATCAAAACAATACAAACAAAGGTACATCAGAATCAGAAGATGAACTACTAACATATATCAATATGTATCAAAGATTAATAGGAAGATTATTATATCTGACTGGTACAAGACCAGACTGTTACACCCCGTATTTACAGGACATGTTTTAAGAACGTACGTAAGAACTCACAGGTGCTAAGATTTTAGACTTGTAAAAATTTATCGGAATTATGGAATTGTCGGAAAACGTATTATTGTGACGAATGGGAGGGCGACACATGTCACCCCCCTTATAGATTGTCTTGGACGAATTGCATGGGCACAAGGGTCATTTGACCCTTGTTAGGAAGACAAGTCTTGCAATGTAGTGAGCTTGACAATATTGACCAAGTCAATGGACCCACAAAGGCTTGATATTTGCTAAGACCTCATCCAAGCCACCCAATTGTTCATATCTTGACCCTCCAAGGTGCTATATAACACTACTAGTAGCAAGAGTGTGTTCAACACTTAGAAAATTTCATGAAAATTGAAGAACTAATCTTGCTAGCTCTCGGGTTCTCACAAAGAAGAAAAGAATTTTTTTTGTTTCTTGTTCATTCAACTCCCCACTTTAAACCAAGGTTCTTGAGGGTAGTGTAAGCATATCTCAATAGAAAAATCTTGGAAAAAGGTAGTTTACGGGTTAGTCGCAAAACGAAAACCTAATGGTCTTTCTAGGTTTTGTTTGGAGATTTGAAGGATAATTGTTGGTGTAGTTCTAAGGGTCTCAACAAGCGGATTGAAGTGTCCTGGAGAGGCTCTAAACTACTAGGAGCGACTTCGGATTTGGAATTGGATTAAAAATCGTTAAGGTATAATCTTGTCTTTTAAAGGTGTTACAAGATTATATATTTATATTGTTGTTGGTAGCTTTACTTGTTGCTAGCATGAAGTTGATATGTTGAAGTTTGTAAGGATTATGGATTGATTGTGGCCTTGAAAATCCGAAATGTAATGTGAGCCATGTAAGTTAGATTACAATTTGGTCGTTATTAGAATCGTCGCATGTTATTGACTTGAAGATTATAGTAGTTATAATTGGTTGCGACTTGATATCATGTTATGCTAACAACTTGGATTGAATTGGAAATTGGATAAGAATTAATGTTGTAGTACCTCTATGTAGCCGAATTGGCCAAGTATGTTGTATTGAGTTAATATCGTTTGTGGGGCGGAATTTTACACGTCTAGTAGGCGTGTAATCCCCTATTGTTGATTTCATTGTTTGGGCCTTAAATATGGCGTGTTTGGTTATTGTATTCGGCCTTGAAAAAGGTGGCATAGTAGTAGAAACAAAGGAGGTGCTGTCCGATTTTCCATAGAATTTGGCGACTTAGCACTTAGAATATTCTACGTTTGAAGTAAGAAGTTAATGGACGTATTGTGACCATGATAGGTTGAAGAACTAAGTATAGCGTATCCTACTTGAAGAATGGAATAGCTCAAATTTGAAGTACTTTGGAGCATTTTGCTACTTGTCGACAATCGTCGCGAGGTATGTGAACCTCTTCCTTCCTTTGGCATGATTCTATGTATGGAATATACTTATGGTATCATTTCATGTTTCCTTCTACTCTTAGAAGTTAAGAGGTAGTGGTGTGATTTACTCTATGTAGAACTTTTCCTATCCTTTGAGCATGAATAGTTACACGTATGTAGTACGGTAGACGTACAAGACCTTGATATCCTTTACTAGTTTTATGAATAGCCAAGTCGGGTGAGTTAGGAGATTAACTCACTTCTTTGAGAGTATTGAGGAGGTCTAATGTTTTATTAAAGTTAAGGGACTTGAAGAGTTTTAAAGTATTTGATACTTGTTTCGTTTTAAACGTATAAGTCCCTTGGATAGGAAATTGTATTTAACTAAGGCATAAAGTGAATATAACGACTTTATGGGGAGTTGGTTATATTTGCTTTATGGAAAGATAAATGACTTGATTTTTTTTTAGTGAAAAAGGCAACTTGATTTTTAAGGCATCAATTGCCTAAGGTTGTATAATAAGAGGAGTCACTTGATTTCTAAAGGTTAAGAGACTAATTGTATTTTTGAAAGTTAAGTGAACTGATTTGAAAGTATTTAATACTTGGTTTCAAAAAGTAGAAGTCTCTTGGTTAGAAAAGGAATGAGTTTTGTCAAAAACCATAAAAGGGTTATAACGGCTTTATGGGAAGTTGGTTATGACGGCTTTATGGAAGGTTAAGAGAATGGTTTTCTCTAATAATGTAATAAAAGAAATAACTTGTATTAAGGAAGGGCAATGTGATTTAAAGGTATCACTTGCTTAAAGCTTTTAAGTAAGTCACGTAATTTAGAAGCGGTTATTGAATTTCTAAAAGGGTAATGTGACTTGTCAAAAAAGTAGAGATGACTAGATCTGCGGTTGTCAGTGACTTGGAAGTTTTATTTGGAAAAGAGTCTTTCTAAAGAAGTAGAGGTGCGTAGTACGTTGGGTTAAATTCCCGGATTTTTATATGACATTACCGACCCAGAGATGGGCCGAGCAGTATACCTTTACGGGCAGACTATATGACATTACCGACCCAGAGATGGTAGGCGGTATACCTACAGGCGGACTATATGACATTATCGACCCGAGACGGGCGGGCGGTATACCTCACGCGCACTATATGATATTATCGACCCGCAGATGGGTCGGGCAAGATACCTTGCACGCGCACTATATGACATTATCGACCGAGAGATGGCGGGCGGTATACCTTTACGCGAACTATATGACATTATCGACCCGCAGACGGGCGGCAAGATACGCTACGGGCAGACTATATGACATTATCGACCGCAGACGGGCGGGCGGTATACGCTACGGGAAGACTATACGATGATCGACCAGATGGGCAGGCGGTATACCTTTTGGGCGCACTATAGGACATTATCGCGTCCCGAGATGGGCCGACAAAGATACCTTGGGGCGCATTACGTGACTTTATCGCGTCCCAGGTTGGGCCGGGCAGTATAGGTGTCCCTCCGTAAAAGGGCCGGACTAGGTTGTGTAAGGTAAGTAGGTTATATGGTAGTGAACTTGATGATTTTCCGAAGTAAGTTCGTAAGGAAGTGACTATACCCTTTATTGAGAAATGGGAAAAGGTAATAAGGTACGATTAAGTTCACGAGGGGGTAATGACATGGTAGGCTCAAGTATTTACTTCTTTTACATTTACCCCTGTCATGCTTTTATACAGATATGTTTTAATTGTTGTACCTTATTTTCCGTTCCATATTCGGTACCTGTTGTACTGACCCCCTTCGGGGGGCTGCGTTCATGCCCGCAGGTTTTAGGTACCCAGGTTGGTGATCCTTGCTCTTAGGATCTCGGTTGAGTTTTGGGAGAAAGCTCCATTTGCTCCGGAGGCTTATCTCTTAGTGCAGTTTTCCTGAGATTGTAGATTTATGTATATTCAGGTATGGCGGGCCTGTCCCGCCACGATTGTTATGATAAAACTCTTAGAGGTGCAGAGTTACATTTTGTGGGTCAGTTTGTAAAGGAATGGAGGCAAATCGCCGGTTATATATTACATGTCCGGGAAAGGTAGCCTATCGGCTAACTTTGTTGTTTTACTCATTGTATTAATTTATAAGTTTCATGTATGTTCCATGACTATCTCGATGTATACTGTAAGGTGCCCAGTAGGGCACGATCGCGAGCGTCGGTGGTCGTGACAAAAGTGGTATCGAGCGATTAGTCCTCGGAAAGTGTCTGAGGCCGTGTCTAGTAGAGTCTTGATTATCGGTGTGTTGTGCACCACATCTATAATCGTGAGGCTGCAGGACATTTAGGATTGGTTTCCATTCTTCTCTCTTTGAGATCGTGCGATGGCCGTCATAGTAGGTTGAATCCTCTCGACCCCCTTTCTTATGTAATGATTATGCCTCGGAAGCGGCGAGGCCCGAGAAGGGCAAGGCAGCAGCGAGGCGCTAGCGGTACTCGAAGGTTACTCGGACTCGAGCACGGACTATGCACGAGGTAGTAGTCGGTGGCGAGTTCAGCCACGCCAACAAGATTAGAGGCGAGGCGGCGGTAGTTCGAAGTTCCGTGCAGACCCTCCGGTTCCCGGCCGGTGCCGAGTATAGGGACTACGGGGCGGATCCGATGTTGACCAAGATAGTAGTCGAGCGTGGCCAAGCAGTGCAGCGACCCTTGAGCCGAAGCGGTTTGCGGATTAGGGATTTTCCGGGATGTCATCCACATGAGTTTTATGGTTCGAGGTCCGATGAGGATCCGCGGGAGTTCATTCGGCACTACGGACCATGCGAGTTCTTAGGGCTTGAGGCGAGTGCATTACACTAGCCTCTTGGGTTCTGCGATATTGCGTTGAACGGTTTGAGGCATGGTTGCTTTCGAGAGGTGATCTCGCTCTTCCGGTGTTTGGGAGGAGTTCTGAGAGGCCTTCATGGATCACTTTGCCTCCCGAGATGAGGAGAGCCGGGTGCAGATTCTTGACCTTGAGGCGAGCGGGAGGCTGTCGGGAGTATAGCAGAGTTTGACTCCTTGGCGTGCATGCACATACTATTGTAGCTAGCATGGCGGATAGAGTTCATCGTTATGTGATGGGGCTAGACCGTCATATGATTACATCATGCTTGGGGGTGGCTCTTCAGCCCGGTATGGACATTGCTAGGATGCAGGCCTATGCTCAGGGGATAGAGGATAGAGAAAGGGAGGACCAGATTGACTCGAGCCACCAAGAGGCTGTGACATCGTGGTCTCAGGCGCTTTGAGGCGGACAACCTCAGCAGCAGAGTAGGTCCACATTCCAGCCAGCACAGAGTGCTCCTCCACAGTTTTTCGGCGGGGGGTTTTACAACCCCGGGAATGCAGGGGCCGGTCAGGTCTCTAGAGCTTCAGATCCTCAGGGAGATGGGGGTTCGGTCGATCGAGGCCACGCGTGCCTCGTCATGATGTGGTAGGTTACATTCTGGGGTATGTCGCGCCGGTACGGGTGCTTGTTTTTCTTGTGGTCGTCTAGGCCATATGTTAAGAGAGTGTCCTTATAGAGGGGGTCCTGGTGGAAAAACACCGTCTACTGGATTAGTTGCAGGTTCTTCGCCTTCAATAGCTAGGCAGGAGGTTCATACACCGACAGGCCGTGGCAGAGGTCGTGGTGGGAGTTCCCAGTTTTAGCGGTCCTTTGAACCGCCTATATGATTTCAGGTATGTCTTTGGCCCTTTAGAAACTTGTATGCATGATAAAGTTGTGGTATGTTTAAGTTTCATGAACAGATTGTATTGAGACTATGTATATGTTAGAAGGAGTTGGAAGTACGAAAAGATAATCTCTTTTGGGCTCATGATGGATGGATATGCGTGTACGAGTTATTAGGGTCGTGTGTGGTATTATTGGTATGTGGGGATTGTAAAAGGGAACTATGTCGCTAATTATAAGTTTGTTTCCGAGAGAACATTCGGGGACGAATGTTTCTAAGGGGAAGAATGTTACACCGTATTTACGGATACATGTTTTAAGAACGTACGTAAGAACTCACAGGTGCTAAGATTTTAGACTTGTAAAAATTTATCGGAATTATGGAATTGTCGGAAAACGTATTATTGTGACGAATGGGAGGGTGACACGTGTCACCCCCCTTATAGATTGTCTTGGACCAGATGCGTGGGCACAAGGTCATTTGACCGCGTTAGGAAGACAAGTCTTGCAATGTAGTGAGCTTGACAATATTGACCAAGTCAATGGACCCACAAAGGCTTGATATTTGCTAAGACCTCATCCAAGCCACCCAATTGTTCATATCTTGACCCTCCAAGGTGCTATATAACACTACTAGTAGCAAGAGTGTGTCCAACACTTAGAAAATTTCATGAAAATTGAAGAACTCATCTTGCTAGCTCTCGGGTTCTCACAAAGAAGAAAAGAATTTTTTTTGTTTTTTGTTCATTCAACTCCCCACTTTAAACCAAGGTTCTTGAGGGTAGTGTAAGCATATCTCAATAGAAAAATCTTGGAAAAAGGTAGTTTACGGGTTAGTCGCAAAACGAAAACCTAATGGTCTTTCTAGGTTTTGTTTGGAGATTTGAAGGATAATTGTTGGTGTTGTTCTAAGGGTCTCAACAAGCGGATTGAAGTATCTTGGAGAGGCTCTAAACTACTAGGAGCGACTTCGGATTTGAAATTGGATTAAAAATCGTTAAGGTATAATCTTGTCTTTTAAAGGTGTTACAAGATTATATATTTATATTGTTGTTGGTAGCTTTACTTGTTGCTAGCATGAAGTTGATATGTTGAAGTTTGTAAGGATTATGGATTGATTGTGGCCTTGGAAATCCGAAATGTAATGTGAGCCATGTAAGTTAGATTACAATTTGGTCGTTATTAGAATCGTCGCATGTTATTGACTTGAAGATTATAGTAGTTATAATTGGTTGCGACTTGATATCATGTTATGCTAACAACTTGGATTGAATTGGAAATTGGATAAGAATTAATGTTGTAGTACCTCTATGTAGCCGAATTGGCCAAGTATGTTGTATTGAGTTAATATCGTTTGTGGGGCGGAATTTTACACGTCTAGTAGGCGTGTAATCCCCTATTGTTGATTTCATTGTTTGGGCCTTAAATATGGCGTGTTTGGTTATTGTATTCGGCCTTGAAAAAGGTGGCATAGTAGTAGAAACAAAGGAGGTGCTGTCCGATTTTCCATAGAATTTGGCGACTTAGCACTTAGAAATATTCTACGTTTGAAGTAAGAAGTTAATGGACGTATTGTGACCATGATAGGTTGAAGAACTAAGTATAGCGTATCCTACTTGAAGAATGGAATAGCTCAAATTTGAAGTACTTTGGAGCATTTTGCTACTTGTCGACAATCGTCGCGAGGTATGTGAACCTCTTCCTTCCTTTGGCATGATTCTATGTATGGAATATACTTATGGTATCATTTCATGTTTCCTTCTACTCTTAGAAGTTAAGAGGTAGTGGTGTGATTTACTCTATGTAGAACTTTTCCTATCCTTTGAGCATGAATAGTTACACGTATGTAGTACGGTAGACGTACAAGACCTTGATATCCTTTACTAGTTTTATGAATAGCCAAGTCGGGTGAGTTAGGAGATTAACTCACTTCTTTGAGAGTATTAAGGAGGTCTAATGTTTTATTAAAGTTAAGGGACTTGAAGAGTTTTAAAGTATTTGATACTTGTTTCGTTTTAAACGTATAAGTCCCTTGGATAGGAAATTGTATTTAACTAAGGCATAAAGTGAATATAACGACTTTATGGGGAGTTGGTTATATTTGCTTTATGGAAAGATAAATGACTTGATTTTTTTTAGTGAAAAAGGCAACTTGATTTTTAAGGCATCAATTGCCTAAGGTTGTATAATAAGAGGAGTCACTTGATTTCTAAAGGTTAAGAGACTAATTGTATTTTTGAAAGTTAAGTGAACTGATTTGAAAGTATTTAATACTTGGTTTCAAAAAGTAGAAGTCTCTTGGTTAGAAAAGGAATGAGTTTTGTCAAAAACCATAAAAGGGTTATAACGGCTTTATGGGAAGTTGGTTATGACGGCTTTATGGAAGGTTAAGAGAATGGTTTTCTCTAATAATGTAATAAAAGAAATAACTTGTATTAAGGAAGGGCAATGTGATTTAAAGGTATCACTTGCTTAAAGCTTTTAAGTAAGAAGTCACGTAATTTAGAAGCCGGTTATTGAATTTCTAAAAAGGGTAATGTGACTTGTCAAAAAAAGTAGAGATGACTAGATAATGCGGTTGTCAGTGACTTGGAAGTTTTATTTGGAAAAGAGTCTTTCTAAAGAAGTAGAGGTGCGTAGTACGTTGGGTTAAATTCCTGGAGTTTTATATGACATTACCGACCCAGAGATGGGCCGGGCAGTATACCTTTACGGGCAGACTATATAACATTATCGACCCAGAGATGGGCCGGGCAGTATACCTTTACGGGCAGACTATATGACATTATCGACGAGAGATGGGCGGGCGGTATACCTTTGCAGGCGCACTATATGACATTATCGACCGAGAGATGGGCGGGCGGTATACCTTACACGCGCACTATATGACATTATCGACCGAGAAGATGGCGGGCGGTATACCTGCACGCGGACTATATGACATTATCGACCGAGAGATGGGCGGGCGGTATACCTACGCGCACTATATGACGATGTCGACCGAGAGATGGGCGGTATACCTTTATGGGCAGACTATAGGACATTATCGCGTCCCAGAGATGGGCCGGACAGTATACCTTTAGGGGCAGACTATGTGACTTTATCGCGTCCCAGGTTGGGTCGGGCAGTATAGGTGTCCCTCCGTAAAAGGGCCGGACTAGGTTGTGTAAGGTAAGTAGGTTATATGGTAGTGAACTTGATGATTTTCCGAAGTAAGTTCGTAAGGAAGTGACTATACCCTTTATTGAGAAATGGGAAAAGGTAATAAGGTACGATTAAGTTCACGAGGGGGTAATGACATGGTAGGCTCAGGTATTTACTTCTTTTACACTTACCCCTGTCATGCTTTTATACAGATATGTTTTAATTGTTGTACCTTATTTTCCGTTCCATATTCGGTACATGTTGTACTGACCCCCTTCGGGGGGCTGCGTTCATGCCCGCAGGTTTTAGGTACCCAGGTTGGTGATCCTTGCTCATAGGATCTCGGTTGAGTTTTTGGGAGAAAGCTCCATTTGCTCCGGAGGCTTATCTCTTGGTACGGTTTTCCCTGAGATTGTAGATTTATGTATATTCAGGGGTATGGCGGGGCCCTGTCCCGCCACAGTTGTTATGATAAAACTCTTAGAGGTCTGTAGTTACATTTTGTGGGTCAGTTTGTAAAGGGAAGGAGGCAACTGCTTCGGTTATATATTACATGTCCAGGAAGGTAGCCCTATCGGCTAACCTGTTGTTTTACTTCTGTTGTATTAATTTATAAGTTTCATGTATGTTCCGCTGATTATCTCTGATGTATACCTGTAAGGGTGCCCAGGTAGGGCACCAGTCGCGGGCCCGGGGTCGGGTCGTGACACAGACATAGCCTACAATGTACAAACTCTGAGTCAATTCTTACAACAACCAAAGAATACACATATGGATGCTGCACTTAGGATAATAAGATACATCAAAATGCAGCCTGGACAAGGGATATTACTATCTAGCAAAGCTCAAAGCGAATAAAGACATCGTGATCTTGTGGAGTGCGTGTCCAAATACCAGAAAATCAGTCACTGGTTACCTCATTAAACTAGGAGAATCACCGATCTCCTAGAAATTTAAAAAACAATCAACTATATCAAGAAGCTCTGCTGAGTCAGAGTATAGAAGTCTAGCATGCACAGTGGCTGAGCTAACTTGGATACTTGGCATACTAGGAGAAATTGAAATTTTTAACATTAACACACGAAGTGATTACACCGACAAAGAATCTGCAATCCAAATTACAGCAAATCCTTTTTCATGAAAGAACTAAACACATAGAAATCGATATACACTTCATAAGGGAAAAAATACAAAAAGGATTAATAAAACCAGAATACATAAACACTTCAGAACAACCAGCCGATATACTCACTAAAGGATTAAATAAAAGACAACACTACTACCTATGTTCCAAGCTTGTCCTGCTAAACATCTTCAAAGCACCCAGCTTGAGGGAGGCTGTTGAGAAAGGAAAAGAGAAGCAGTTATCGGATTAGAGCAAATCTTCAAAGCAGTTAGAAAAGGTAAAAGTCAGTTGTACTTTTATAAATAGATGGGTTAGGTTTGTTGTAGAAGAAGATCAAAAAATTACAATCAATAATAATTGAGTTTACTATTGGCTTCTTCTTCTTCTTTCTTTTTCTTTCTGCAACTCTCTTCTCTTGCTTGCTACTCTTTTCTCAAGCCTCGACTGTATTGAAGGTTGGCTTCTGTAAAGGCCTCGAGTATATCGAAGCATATGTATTGACAGATTACAACAACACTCTCCAAAAATAATCATTAAGTGTTTATTTTATTAAATTATTCTTATTATTTTTAAAAATCTAACTATTAGTAGCTCAACTAATTTGAAAAATTAGTAAGAACATTGTCAGTTAAGAAGCGAGGTAACTGTGAAAACAATATAGATCCTTAGAAATGAGGGATAAAAGAACAAAAAAAAAGTTAAGAAGCCAGTCTTTCGTAAACAATATTGGACTTCAACTGGTAGACAAGAATTTAGGAGCAATGTGCGACTATTTGAAGAATATCCTTTCGGGAAAAGTTTAAGTTAATGTATACGCGCTAAACTAATAATAACAAGATATTTATTTTTTACTAACACTTTTATTATTTAATAATAATTCATTAATATATATATAACCTTAATTTATTACTTACTCAAAATAATGTAAACATCACATATAAATAGCATCACCCTATTCTAGTACAAGTTGAATAGACCTTACTCAAATTAATTTATTTTTAATAGCCCAAAAACTCTTTAAATTAATTAAATAATAAACTTTTCACCTCCCAGTGTAATTGTCTTCTTTATTAGATATTTTAATATGCATCCGTGTGTTCTTTCAATCCTTCTAAGTAATTAGACATTTATTCTTCCAATTTCTACATATCACATTTTTTGTAATTTAGTCCCCATTACTCTAACAATTGCAACGTACAATAGGAGCAGCAACTAACGAGCTACATATTCAACAGCCTTTAAAGATTAGCAATTTAGTATATTCACACCTCCAATTCTCACTTCGAAACAAGCTTTGCTTTTGGAGATGGGTTCATTTCATTGAAGAAGCTCAAGCTAACAACTATTTGTTGTTGCTATCTGAGATTTAGATTAATTTTGTAGGGTTTGGTCGTTTCGTACATGCAGCGAAATTTGAAAATTTATGTTTCAAACCCAAACGGTCAAACTGATAGATGATTATATAATGATAAACACATAGAAATTGTAATGCATCGATAGAACACTTACAGTTTCCAAAATCTGGAATCTTCAAGTTTGTAAGCCGAGGGTGAACACGCAACCATTCCTCGATTTGCAAGTCAAAACTCCAAGGTAATTATTCTTTCGAAAAGCTAGGAAATCCGCAGAGTTTCAGCAGAGAATAATTCTAGTGAATTCGGTGTATTAAAATAATGATAGAACCCTCTATTTATAGCTGTAAAATCAGCTAGTGTTTCCCACGTGGGCCAGGCCCTGAAACCGAGGCAAATTTATTCAGAGGGACCCACCGGACAGTAGGCTCCGCGACGCTGTGGCGTCGCGGCCCTGGGTCCCAAGAGCCGCGGCCCTTAGTCCATTTTTGCCTCGTTTCTATTTTAATTAAATCCGAAATTCAATCTCGACTTAATTAAATGATCATTATTCTTTTCAAATGTCTCGATCATAAATCGAACATTTATATTCCCTCTGATTACATCCTTGAATCGACGGAACAATTGACTTAGTGTTACCCTACATGCCTTCACATATCGACACTAATATCATTAGGGTATACACGAAACTCCTAGACTGCGCCGGAAGACGAACTCAATATGTGAAGTATAGTTACACGAAACTTGTTAACTAAACCTCTATGTGGGAAGATAAAATCATTTCATTCACGACACACTCGATCAAGCTTAGGATCTGCCAAGTGTCTATCCCAATGGCTTGATCATCATATCTCATATATATTAACTGACAACAAGACTATATCATAGATATGTCTACTGCATTGGCCAATGACTTAGTCAGCCTAATACCACATGAGAATCTGAGTATTCTCTCGAAGATACATTCGAGGAATGAATCCTAATCTTGGCTCAACTACCACCTTTAATTTACATCGCAATATACCCAATACAAGTTGTGTCTCAACCTATAAGGCATTTGAGCTTAGGACATGATCAAAGTACATTACTCTGTAAACAAGGCGCGTATCGACCTCAAGTCTAGGGACTTCTATCTCCAACACGCTGATGATACTTTAGACATATATAACAAATAGTACATCAGCAGGGTATACCAATACTTACAAAAATATCCATGTGTCCATCACGAGTTGCCATAACTCGTAGCTGGTGAGACATACTACATCCCCTAAGGATATGATGCAGACCACATGTCGACGTATCACATATCATCGATATCCCATTTTTTATGATCATTAGTCGAGGTAATTTTAAGAGTTACATTATAATATTAATCTCTCACGTTATTAATAACCACGTAACCTATAGGGATGCATTTATAGAATATTATAAAAAAATCAACTAATAATTCAATAACTGCAAATGCCATAATATTAATCTCAATTAATATAAATATGAATGTGTATAAAGTACATTTGTCCTAATACAAATTGTCTCTAGGACATAAATATACTTTCAATATCCCACTTTGCCTAGAGCCAATCACCAACATATCTAATACCCATGTTCTCAAAATGACCATTATGCTTAACTAAGCTTAATAGTTTAGTAAATGGGTCTGCTAGATTATTGTCTGTGGGAACATAATCTAATCTAATATCTTCAGTCTCCACCATCTCTTTGAGTATGTGGTACTTCTTTGGTACATGTTTGTTTCTGTTTGTTGATTTTGGTTCCTTTTCCTGTGCAATTGCACCAGTGTTGTCACAATAAATGGTTATTGGCCAACTAGCACTTGGAATAACCCCTAGTTTATTCAGGAACTCATAAATCGCGATATCCTTTTTACCAACTTCCGATCCAACAATGTACTCAACTTCAATTGTCGAATCAGCAGTCATAGCTTGTTTGGAACTCTTCCAGCTCACTACTCCACCATTGAAAATGAACGTGTAACCAGACTGAGAATTGAAGTCACCAATATCTGTCTGGAAGCTAGCATCAGTGTATCCAGTAGCAACTGACTTTTCGTCTCCACCATAGACCAAGAATTAATATTTAGTACGTCTGAGATACTTAAGAATACCTTTGACTGCCTTGCAGTGTTCATCACCAGGATACTGCTGGAACTTACAAATCATACTAGGTGCAAAGGCCACATCTTTCCTAGTACAAGTCATGACATACATGATTGATTCTATAGCCGAAGCATATGAGATCCTCTTCATGCGCTCAAGTTCTACAGCACTAGAAGGGAATCCTTCTTAGATAACTTGATGCCTTGACCCATTGGAAGACCGTCCTTCTTGGAATTTTTCATAGAAAAATGTCTAAGCACTTTGTCTATGTAGACCGACTGTGACAGCCCCAACAATCTATTAGGTCTATTTCTATAGATCCTAATTCCTAGAATGTAGCAGGCTTTACCTAAGTCCTTCATCATGAAGGTATTGGACAACCACTCCTTGACTGACTGCATGAGAGTCTTATTGTCTCTCATTATCAATAATCATCAACATATATAAAAATGAAGACAATACCCTCATCCTTGCGTTTGCTATAAACACAAGGATCTTCTTTGCTTCTGACGAAATCAAATGACTTGATAGCATTGTCAAAGCAAATGTTCCAACTCCTCGAGGCTTGCTTAAGTCCATAATTTGACTTCTGTAGCTTGCACATAGCATTTGGTTTGGACTCTGATGAAAAACCCTCGGGTTGCTTCATATACACTTCCTCAATTAGATTATCATTGAGGAAAGCGGTTTTGACGTCCATCTTCCAAATGTCATAATCATAATATGCAGATATCGCAAGCAAAATCCGAATTGGCTTAATCTTAGCAACAGGTGAAAAAGTTTTATCATAATCGACACCAGACCGCTGATTATAACATTTAGCCACCAGTCTAGCTTTATAAGTCTGTACCATTCCAAATGCATCAATCTTCTTCTTGAAGACTCATTTGCATCCTATGGGTTTAACCCTACTTGGAAAATCAACCAAGTTCCACATTCAATGTTTGATAGTTAACTGGCCATTAATTATCATAATATATATGATTTCGAATCAATAACCGAGAAGAGAGATTTGAATATGCTGTAATTGAATAGACATAGGTTAAAATCGCGGATGAAAGTACCCCGATACTTGTGTAGCATTATAGGTTATTGTTCTTAATCCTCCTATGTGGTAAATCCTATCATAGAAATATAGAAGGGTTCTGCACTGGGGTTGAGCGATTATATATCCTAACCGGAATATAAGACAGTCTAGTTAACCGATATCTTAACGTAGAAGAAGAAGTCATTCTAGTTGCATTAAGGATTGAAAATAGTGGATAGTTGAGGATATTGGAAGCCCTAATTCATTCATAACTGATTTAAACCAAAGTATTATCATAATTAGTTTATTTTTTGCAATTACTTAGTATTTGTTATTAGATAAAAATACAAACAAATTAACGTTCACCAAATAGAAACCATAGAATAGATAATCGGTATTTGATAACCAGTCTCTGTGGACGATATTCGGTCTTACATACTATATTACTTGTGAAGATACGTACACTTGCGTGAGAACGTGGCAATATCCGCCCAACACGCATCGGGCGGTAGTCGGACCATGGGCGCCTTCACCGCGGCCCACAAGTAAGTGGAACGCGGTGTCTACTGCGCGTTTTAACCGCGACCACGAATCAAAACGCGCGGTCCATCCCCAATTTTTGTCTTGTTCCTATTTCCAATGTCCCAGTTATCAACCGAACATATATAATCTCCTTCTAATTACATCCTTCAATCGACGGAACATTTGACTTAGTGTTACCCTTCAGGCCTTTACATATCGTCACTAATTACATTAGGATCTTCACGGAACTCTGAAGCTGCGGAAGCGTAACGATATGTAAAGTTTAGCTACACGAAACATGTGAACTGAACCTATATGTGGGACGATAAAATCCTTTCATTCACGACACACTCAATCAAGTTTAGGATTTGTCAAGTGTCTATCCAAATGGCTTGATTATTATATCTCATCTATATTAGTTGACAACATGACCATATCGAAGACATGTCCATTGCGTTGGACAACGACTTAGTCAACCTAATATCTTATGAGTATCTGAGTGTTATCTCGAATATACATTCAAGGAATGAATTCTAATCTTGGTTCGACTACCACATTTAATCCACTTCGTAACGTACCCAAAATAAGCCGCATCTCAACCTATAAGGCATTTGAGCTTAGGACATGATAAAAGTACATTACTCTATGAATAAGGTGTGTATCAACCTCAAGTCTAAGGACTACTATCTCCCACACACCGATGCCACTTTAGACATATAACAAACAGTGCATCAGTAGACTATACCAATACTTCAACAAGTATACATGTGCGCATCATGAGTTGTCTTAACTCGTAGCAAGTGAGACATACTACATCCCCTAAGGATATGATGCAGATCACATGTCAACGTATCACATATCATCGATATCCCAATCTCGATGATCATTAGTCGAGGTAGTTTAAGAGTTACGTTATAATATTAATTCTCACATCATTAATAAACACGTAAACTCTAGGGATGTATTTGTCCGACGGGAACCCCTGAATAAATAGATATAAGTAGACACCATTTTGGAAAGTAAACGAAATTAATATATAGTGGCATTTAACTTTAAAAAATAAGGAATATATTGGTGCCTATTTAATTATGCTACGAACTTTCAACGAAACTTCATCTAGATATTATGACACGTTAACAATGTAACACGTAAACGACAAAAAAGAACTAGTTGATGGCATGCCAACAATCTGTGAACTTTCACAATGTCAACGCTCTAACACTATAAATATCGGCCTCACCTTCACTTCCAATAACCACACATTACATTTAAGTGTTCTGCTTAATTATATTCTTTTATAAATTGTAGTGAAAAAAATGGCTAATGCTGAATTAGGCCCCGTTGGCACCTCCGTGCATGCATTAACTGGCAGAGAACAAACATTTGCCTTTTCAGTATCCTCAGATAATAACAATAATAACACTACAGCTACAAAATTCGCTTTACCAGTTGATTCTGAACACAAAGCAAAAACTCTGAAAATCTTCTCATTTGCACAACCCCATATGAGATCTTTTCATCTTGCTTGGATCTCTTTCTTCACTTGTTTGATCTCCACTTTTGCTGCGGCTCCACTCGTTCCGATCATTCGGGACAATCTTGATTTAACAAGATCAGACATTGGTAATGCTGGTGTTGCTTCGGTTTCTGGCAGCATTTTCTCGAGGCTAGTGATGGGCGTACTTTGTGACTTAATTGGACCAAGATATGGTTGCGCCTTTGTTAACCTGTTAACAGCCCCTGTTGTTTTCTCAGTTGCTTTTGTCTCAACACCACAGGTAATATTATTGTTTAATTAAGTGTATGACCATTCACTTAATTGCTTGATTTTCTCTATAGAGTAGCATACTTTCTGTACTTAATCATATTATTATGTCTCAATATATATGTCACTTCACACGGGGCCTAATTCTTTTTATGGGTCAAACAAGTGTAAATATTTATATTCTACTCGATCGGTCTCAATTTATATGACACTCTTTCGTTTGTAATCGGTCGCAAAAAGAATGATTCTTTTCTATATTTACTACTAACAATTTATTTTAAATTTCATATTTTACCCTTAATGAGATCATTTATAGTGATACAAATATCTATGACTTATTTAAAACCATAAATTTCAAAAGTATTCTTTCATTCTCAAACTACATATATCAGTCAAATATCTTCATATATATATTAGGACGGAGGAAGTATTATATTTCGCCTTGTCTAAATGGTTAACATATTACTGACTACCGAGGCATCTTTTTAATTACTTAACTATACTATGTCTCATCAGGGATACATAGCAGTTCGGTTCATGATTGGAGTTTCATTGGCAACATTTGTGTCATGCCAATATTGGACGAGTACGATGTTTAATGGGCAGATAATTGGGCTTGTTAATGGTGTTGCTGCAGGATGGGGAGATATGGGAGGTGGTGTCACACAGCTACTTATGCCTTTCCTTTTTCACATAATTCAACTAACAGGAGCTACTCCCTTCACTGCTTGGCGTGTTGCCTTTTTCATCCCTGGATGGCTACATATAATTGTTGGTGTTATGGTTTTGATTCTTGGCCAAGACTTGCCTGATGGTAATCTTAGTGACTTACAAAAGAGCGGTGCTGTACACAAAGATAAATTTTCAAAGGTTAGTTCTATATTCCTAGCTACCCAAAGAGATAATTAATAAACAAACATAGAGAGAGATGGGAATTAATTATGGCAGAATACCTAAAGTTCAACTTAAATTTGACCTGTTTTATCCGGATCTTCCCTAAATTGTTGGTAGTCTTAATTATCCCCACCCGTCGAACATGACTACTATTAGTTACTCTTTACCCCTCGCACAATTTCATCCAAAGATTTGAGA
The DNA here is from genome assembly GCA_029844215.1 of Przewalskia tangutica. Classification (NCBI taxonomy): domain Eukaryota; kingdom Viridiplantae; phylum Streptophyta; class Magnoliopsida; order Solanales; family Solanaceae; genus Przewalskia; species Przewalskia tangutica. Next base: position 131,157,042 of record CM056718.1, on the reverse strand, counting down.
TACACTCGCCTTCCACTTGACAATTTTTAAAAATATTTTTTTACTTCTTAAATCCATTGAAGGGGACTCTTGAAAGTTGTTAAGAGTCCCATATCGAAAATGAAATGGAAATATGGACTTTTTATATGGATTTGGACAATCCCCACCCTACAAGCTAGCTTTTGGGGTTGAGTTAGGCCCAAGATCCATTCTTTACATGGTATCAGAGTCAGACTCATTCCAATTCTTTGTTCACCGATGTTGGGCCCTCAAATTATATTATTCACGCTCCAGTTAACAAGGTCTGGGCGTGCGGGGGAGTATTAAGAGTCCAACATCGAATATGAAATGAGGACATAAACTCCTTATCTTGTAGGGTGAGGATTGTCTAAATCCATATAAGGAGTCCATGTTCTCATTCCATTAGGGTGTAATTGTCCAAGTCGAGTCCATGTTCCAATTCAATTTCCGAGGTGGGACTCTTAACAGTTACGACTTCAAGGCTGGAAATTACCACTAATGATTGCATTAGGCTAGGTTGTCTACATCACACCCCTTGAGGTGCGACCCTGATAATACGAAATGTTTTGTGCACCGGATTATCATTTTACTTTTTAATATTCATTAATTTTCTTAGAAAAGAGGGGTGATGTACACAAAGATAAAATTTCTAAGGTTAGTTATATATTCCTAAATAAGAAAAGAACACAAACATAGAAAGAGGAATTAATTAACTCATTAGAAAAAGCATGAGCTGACTGATTTTATATTTTATTTCGTTTTTGTTAGGTATTTTGGTTTGCAGTGACAAATTACAGGACGTGGGTCTTTTTTCTCGTTTACGGATTTTCCATGGGAGTTCAGCTGTGCATGAACAATATAATGACGGAGTATTTTTATGACAAGTATGCTATGCTCTCTAGTCACCAATATAACTTTGCACTTTTTATTCAGATCCCCTAAACTATACTTGGTGCTAAGTAACCCCAGACACACTGGTCCTAATTGCATCCCTATATTTGAGTTTTCTAATAACCGGTCCAAATAAGAAGTTAATTAACTCATTCAAAAATATTTTACCAGGTTCAGCCTAAAGCTTCACACGGCAGGAGTTATAGCTGGAGTATATGGCATGGTAAACTTTGTGGCTCGTCCTTTTGGTGGATATGCTTCTGATTTAGCAGCAAGAAAACTTGGAATGAGGGGAAGGCTTTGGATCCTTTGGATTCTGCAAACATTAGGTGGAGTTTTCTGTGTTTGGCTTGGGAGAGCAGATACACTTCCCATAGCCATTTTAGCCATGATCTTATTCTCCATTGGAGCTCAAGCTGCATGTGGGGCCACTTATGGTATCATCCCTTTCGTTTCGCGAAGATCGTTAGGCCTAATCTCTGGCCTAACTGGTGCTGGTACAATTTACTTTCTTCTACTTTATGATTTACGTATATTGTAGAATATTTAATTTTTTTTTTTGTTAAGGAATATTCTAGAATGTTTCCTTCTAAGTCTAGAATCTACAATAATTACATAATTTTTTAGTTTAGTCATATTACCTGATAGTCACCTTAACTTGGCCTTAACTGACTACTAAACACTCCAACTTTGAGAATGCACATCTAGTGTCTCCGGTGTGTTTCGTGGACACCCGACACTGACGTGACACATAATTTAAAGGTGTGTCTGAATGATCATTTTATAAATTTGACTGTTCATGTCTAGATGATCATTGTGTAAGTTAGATCATTCAACTGACAATAAAGGTAAGTTTAAGTGTATATCTATGTTTTGCCTTTAGTTTACTATCTATAAGGAAAATAACATATTTTCTTTTAGTACTTTATTTTCAATGAAGAAACATTGTAAGAATCAATATAAAGAGTTTTCATTCATTCTCTTTATCTAATTTTCTCCGCAATTTCTTCGATTCCATAACAGGAGGCAACTTTGGAGGTGGTTTAACACAATTGATTTTCTTCTCTAGTACAACTTTTTCTACATCTATGGGGCTGACATGGATGGGGTTCATGTCTGTGGCTTGTACTGTTCCAATTGCTTTAATTCATTTCCCACAGTGGGGAAGCATGTTTCTTCCGGCATCCAAAGATGAAAAGTATAACGAAGAGCAATATTATTGTTCAGAATGGACTGAGGATGAGAAACAAAAAGGTCTTCACCATGGAAGTATTAAATTTGCAGAGAATAGTACATCTGAACGTGGAAGAAAACACATAATTTCTTCCGCTGCTACCCCACCTAATTCTACTCCATTACATGTTTGATGAAATATTATATTTTTGATATAATAGTGAATAATGATTGATTGCATATTATATGAGCTCATCATATATAGCTATGAGCATGCAATCATGAATCTAGCTATTATTGCAGTTCATGTACTGATCTGCACTTTGTCATCTATCCTTTTTTGTAAGTAAATAAAACATTTAGTCTCTTTAATTTGTACTCTAAACTTGTTCGTTCACTTTGTACTTCTCAAAACAAGTACTACTACTCTTTTTTGTTGCAAATTAAACACTCTCACAAATAATTTTTATTCAAACTCAAACAAATATTACAAAAGCACTCTCACTCACTAACAAGATATTACAACTCATTCTTATAAGACTTTGCTTCTTCACTCACTTAGAAGAAGTCGGATACTCCTTCTTCAGGATCTGGAGCATGTTCCCTTATGAACCTTTGCAAATTCAAGGTGGTCAAGTAGAAAAGCATCTTCTGTTGTCATCCCTTAAAATTAATTCCAAAACTTTTTGGGTTTCTCTACCGGTTGCGGTGTCGGAGCCGAACGGCTAAAGGAGACAATGTTGCTTGTAGTGCCAACCGCGGGGGTTGGTGTGCTAGTTCCAATAGAAGTGCTATTTGCGGTTTGTTCTCTCATTTATGTTAAAAAAACAATACAAACAAAATTAATAAAATAGGTGAAGGTTTTAAATCTACAAATCGAATGCACAAAATTATTTACTCGATGAAATTTTTATATCTTCAAATCAAATAAATTATTACAGAAACTAATTTAATAAATCGGTGAAGTTTTTATTACTTCAAACCGAATATTAAATTTGGAGTAGAAAATCCACCAATTTTAATCTCCAACACTGGAGTAGAAAATCACGAAGGTCTTAGTCTCCAGAATGATAATTGTTTATTTCTGGAAAAACACTACTTTTTTTCTATCTTAGAGAAGAACACTTTTATATCTGAAAAGTACTTTTATATCTGAAAAGTACTTTTATATATCAGTAAAATACTTTTTATATGGATCAAGTTTATGATCCAAACACACCCCCCCCCCCCTAAACTTGATCTTGTGACCCCTAGTAAGTTCTTTAATCTTATGAAGTCTTCGCTTCTCACTGGCTTGGTAAAAATATCGACAACTTGATCTTGTGACTGCACATATTCAACTTGCACATCCTTTCTTGCAACACACTCCCTTAAATAGTGGTAGTGAATATCGATGTGCTTGCTTCGATCATGGAATACTGAATTCTTTGCTAAGGCAATGGATGACTTGTTGTCGACACAAACCGTGGTAGGCTCTTCTTGTATCAAGTATATTTCCTTCAATAGATTTCTAAGACAAATTGCATGACAAACGCATGAGGTAGCAACAACATATTCTGCTTCACAAATGAACAATACAACAATCAGTTATTTCTTAGACATCCATGTGAAAGTAGTATCTCCTATAAAAAATATGAATCCAGTAGTGCTCCTTCGATTATCTATGTCTCCACCCCAATCACTATCGATATATCCAACAAGTTTGTAATCATTAGAAACTGAATAGAACAAGCCACCTTTCAGATAGCAAATAATTCTCTTTACGACTTTAAATGGGTGGTTGTTGGAGTTCCATATAGTGACTAACCAATCCAACAGCGTAAAGAATATTGGACCTCATTCAAGTTAGATATCGAAGACTTCCCACCAAACTTTTGAAGATTGTTGGATCTACACTTTCGCCTTCTTCATGTTTGGACATCTTGATTTCGTATTCCGTCTGTGTGCTTATCGGCTTACATTTCTCCATCTTTAACTTCTTCAGGATCTCATTTGCATATCTTTCCTATGAAATGAAAATTACATCCTTTTGTCGCTTAACTTCAATGCTAAGATAGTACGCCATGAGCCCCATGCGTGTCATCTCAAATTCTTTTGTCATTACACCCTTGAATTCATTGACATTCTTGGGTTGCTTCCGGTAAAGATCAAATAGTCCACGTAGAGTCACACGATCAAAATATCTCCATCATTGATCTTTATATATAGAGCGTGCTCGTAGGGATATTTGTTGAAGTCATTCTCTTGGAAGTACTTGCCGATTTTGCTATTACATGCCCTTGGTGCTTGTTTTAGCCCGTAAAGAGTCTTCTTCAACTTCAACACCTTGTCTTCGTGGCCTTTGACTTCGTACAGTGATGGTTGTTGAATGTAGAATTCCTTTTCAAGAACTTCATTTAGGAAGGCAGACTTTACATCCATATGTTGTATCTCCCACTTGTTTTGAGCTGCCAAAGAAGTGATTAGTCTGATAGTCTCCAATCGAGCAACATGAGTAAATACCTCATCATAATTATTTTCAGCCTTTTGACTATAGCCTTTAGCAACTAGTCTCGCCTTGTGCCTTTCAATCTCTTCTTTTAGTGTTTTGTTTTGTTTTGTACACCCATTTGACATTTATCACCTTATGTCCCTTAGGAAGTGAGGTAAGTTCCCATGTGTCATTCTTTTTGATGGCCTTGATTTCTTCGTCCATCACATCTCCCACTTCTTTTCTTGTACTGCTTCTTGAAATATAACTGGTTCACAATCGACAAATAGACAAAAAATGTAAGATTATCTTATCATTCAGTTACCTCATAGAGATCTCTAAGGCTTCTTGTACGTTGCAAAACTCTTTCACTTTGACTCCCACTTGACGATGACGAAGATGATAAGTCTCCGGAGTGGTTGATATTTGTGAAGTGGGTGGAGTTGCAAGCTCTTGTTGAGGTTCACCTAGTTTCTCATTCATTATCTGTTTATCTTCTTCAAACTGAGGAAAGAAATTGAAGTCATCTGCATGAGAGTTAAAATCTCATTCTCCTTCTTTGTTGAATACCGCATCTCAACTAATAACAATCTTCTTATTGTATGTATGTACAACTTGTAGCCCTTCGAATTAGCACCATAGCCAATGAAGATAAAAATCTCGCTTTTATCATCAAGTTTCGTTCTTCTCTCGTCTGGTACATGAACATGAGCTATACTTCCAAAGGTTTGCAGGTGAGAAATGCCAGGATTTCTTCCACTCCATGCCTCTTGCGGTGTCTTTCCCCATACACTTCTTGTTGGAGATCGATTTGACAAGTAGACTGCACACGCTACTGCTTCGGCCCAAAAATCCTAGGGTAATTTCTTGCTTTTGAGCATGCTTTGTGCCATGTCGAGGTTTTTTCTTTTCTTTCTTTCTGCCACGACATTTTTCTAGGGGATCTAAGAACTGTCATTGGTCGATAAATTTCATTTGCTTCACATAACTCTTGAAACACCCTAGAAGTAAATTCTCCACCTCGGTCAGATTTCATGGCTTTGATCTTTCTACCGCTTTCTCTCTCCACTGTAGCTTTGAACTTCTTGAAAACTTCTGACTTATGTTTCAAGAAATATACCCAGGTTTCTTGAAAAATCATCAATGAAGAGAAGAAAATAGTTACTATTATTGAGAAAGCTAGTCTTTATCAGACCACACACATCCGTATGTATGAGCTCGAGTGGCTTCTTGGATCTTGACTCTAACTCCTTTGGAAAGCTTTTCCTGAATTGTTTCCCGATTATACACCCTTCACAAAGCTGGTCAAGATGGTTGATGTGAGGTAGTTCTTTCACCATCTTCTGCTTAGATAGCAGCTCTAGACCTCCAAAATTGAGATGCCCAAATCGAATATGACAAAGCCATGATGCATATTTGTGGCAAACTTTCAGGCACTTTGCAATATCATTTTGTATGTTCATCAGGAACATTCTATTTTTTGACATTGACACTTTAACAATGAAGTTATTGTTATCATATTTTATAGAAAGATTATGATTCTTCAAATGAATATCATAACCTTTCTCTAACAGTTGTCCTAAACTCAAGATGTTACTTTTCATATTGGGCACATAGTAGACATTGTAAATAAACTAATGTCTCCCATCTTCAAACGAATAATTATGTTACCTCGCTCTTTTACTGCTATTGTGGAATCATCTCCAAACGAAACATTTCCGCTTACTAACTCGTCTAGTTCCACGAAGATGTCTTTCTTTCCACACATGTGATTGCTTGAACCACTGTTAAGATACCAGGAATTTGCTTGGCAACCATCAGTTTTCTTTCGTGCTAGAAGAAGAGTTTCTTTGATATCTATTTTATCCTCCATATAGTTGACCTTCTCCTCAATTTTGTAGTTGAGAGCTCTATATTCTGAAGCATAATGCCCAAACTTCTGACAATTATAGCATCGAACTTGAGATTTGTCATACCTTGAGTTTGGATTGATTCTTTCACGACCTCATGTTGAACTTTATCTTTTCTCATAGTTGTTGTTGTTGTAATCCTAACCTCGTCCACGAACGCGACTTCCACCTCGTCCATGGCCTATACCTCTGCCTCGGCCTCGACCACGTTGGTTTTTATCATTTCCTTGGCTTTCATGCATATCCTTGAGTTACAGCTTGAGAAGTTGCTCAGTAAACCCTTAATTCTTCTTATGCTTCTCTTCGTATGCTTGCAATGATCCTTGAAGTTGCTCGATCATCATTTCTTCAAAGTCTTTAGTTTCTTCAATCATCACAACGATGTGCTAAAATTTGGGATCCAATGAACGAAGTATCTTCTCTATTATCCTCACGTCTTCTAACTTTTCACCATTTCTTTTTAATTGATTAGAAATAGCTACTACTCTTGAGAAATAATCTGAAATAGACTCAGATACTTTCACGTGTAAGAATTCGAATTCAACTCTTAATGTTGGGAGATGGACCTTATTCACTTGCTCGGATCCTTTGTAAGAGGTTTGTAGCTTTTCACACGCTTTCTTGGCAGATCTTGCACTCAAAATCTTTTCAAAGTCATCATCATCTAGTGCTTGGTAGATGAGGTAGAGAGACTTCTTGTCTCTCTTTCTTGAATCCTTTAAAGTTGTCTTTTGATCTGGTGTAAGAGCAGAAAAAGCAACATCATTTGCAGGTAGGGATGACAATAGGGCGGGACAAGCTTTGACTTATTCATATTTTGACCTGCCTTGCCCCGTTTAGCTTTGTCTAAAAAAATATCCTGTTCTGCCCTGCCCCGCTAAGCCCTGCCCTCCCCTGTCCTGCTCCGCCCCATTTGTTCAATTGAGATCTATCTTTGACTTAATAGTATATTTATTTTCTAATCCGTTTCTAAGTATTATTATATTTTTAGTTCAACTTCCAAATTGAGGCGGTGAAGACAAAAATTCAATTCATGAGATAATTGTATTTCTACAATTTTCATTAATTTTATTTGATGACCTCATGTGCGTGTCGTCTGAGCCTCTCCTTTTGTATTTCTTTTGTTTTTCTATTTTCTCCAATTTTAACACATCATAATTTTTAATTTGTTAAAGAGGCGATGAAGAAAGATGGTTCAGTCGTAGTTCATTAATACAATCGAAATATGAATATGCACACCAGAATAAAACTAATTTTGTCTTCAAACCCCACCACTTGCCATGCCCCGTTTTAATTTTTAACAAAACAGATTTTGTCCTGCCCTACCCCGTTTAAATATTCCCTGTTCTGCCCCATTAAGAGTGCCCTGCCCCGTTAAGAGTTTGCCCTATCCCGCCCTGCTCTTCCCTGCCCCAATTGACATCCCTATCTGCAGACTCATTATAGCCTTTCTCTATAATATCCCACACATCTTGTGATCCAATGGGGAGGGTATTTATACTACTTAAGAATAATCCTACACCAGACAAATAAATTAATCAAAAATTACAATAACCATACACCTCATTTTCTTCATTATTCTTCATCCTTCTAACAATATTATAAATTACCAAATGATTCACATGCATAATTACCACACCCTAGAAGATTCTAGGTAGAAGGTCTGTAGTTTTGGACCTTGATTATGAACTTGAATTCTAATTTGATTGGGTTTGGGTTTTGGCTCCCATAATGGATCAAGTTTATAATCCAATATTTTTATTCCATTTTATGTGAAGTAATGTGATTAAAGGTAAAATGTGGATTTTTAAATTTAGTTATTTCAAAAAGAGAAAAGTATCATTATTTTTTGAAAATATGAAATGGGGCAGATGGATTAATTATAATAAAAATGATACTTTCAAGGCTCTAAACAAAATTAATCAGACTTTACGGTTCTTTTATATCTTACAAAAATGAATCTACAACTCATGTGGTAACTCTTAAGATTATCTGGTGGGGTAAAAAGTTTTGTACTAACAGTACACAAAATTTAAACTCTATAAGTGATTGGAGAGAGATTTAGTCTTTACTACATATTGATTTAGAGTGAAAAAATTGACAACTACATCATGAGCTTTGCATCGCACCAGAGCAGATTATTAGCTTTTCCTAAAAGAAAATTTGATATTTTATAGTTGAGCTGACTGATTGATTACAACAGAAAATTATTATAGCGACTGAATAACGTTTCTTTATTTACAAAATTTGAACGTCTCTTTTGATAAAACAAGCAATGTAGTCGATGTATAATATGTAGGGATTTGTTGGGTGTAAAACACACAAGTAAGACACAGCGGAAGTTTAAAATTTTGAGTAAACTTACTTGCCCCAACAAACGTTTCTGGTATGATTATGCGATAATTCAAATCTGCAAAGACATGAAGAAAACTTACAGTTTAAGCTTTGCTAGTCTTTACTAAAGAGAGCGCACGCGATTGTCAATCCGGGTGCAAGCCTTGCTTCAGTATATTCCTTTGCCCAAGAAAGTTAGAAAATCTTGGCAGAGGTTTGAGAGAATTTTATTTCCTGAACTCTGAGTTTAGAAAATGGAAAGTGAGTGCCTTCTGAAATTATGGGTTAAGTGTCAAATATATAGTGGAGGAAACCCTAAACCAAATCAGATTTGGGTCAGGTCTTGCCCTAAACCAAATCAGATTTGGATCAGGCTTCAAGACCTGACCCAAATCCAAATTGCAGTGTGCCAGTTGAACTGGGCCCACCGCTGTGCGGCTCCTCTATTTATTTTCTGCACATTTTAGTTCTAATTAAATCCAAGATTTAATTTTGACTTAATTATATAATTTTCATCAAAATGAAAATTATCCCATAATTTATTATTAAATAAAATATCTTGATTCTAAATCCGATATTTTACATTCTCTCAATATACCCTTAGACCGAAAAAGACAATTGACTTAGTGTGACCCTTTAGGCTTTCACACATCGGCACTTGATCAAATCAAGGTTCACACGGAACTCCTAGATGGTGCCGGTGACAGACCCAATATGTGAAGTACGTTTACAAGACTCAAGTAAACAGACCTCTATGTGAGATGATAAATTCCTTTCATTCGCGACACACTCGATCAAGCTTAAAATTTGCCAAATGTCTATCCAAATGGCTTGATCACTTTATCTCATCTATATTAGTCGATAACCAGACCATATCCTAGATATGTCTCTTGCATTGGCCAATGACTTGGTTGACCTAACATCTCTGAGAAGCTGAGTGTTCTCTCAAAATTTCAATCGAGGAATGAATCATATTCTTGGCTCAACTACCACCTTCAATCTACTTCGTAATGCACCCAATACAAATCGCGTCTCAACCTATAAGGCATTTGAGCTTACAACAGGATCAAAGTGCACTGCTCCGTAAATAAGGTGATATTGACCTCAAGTCTAAGGACCTCTATCTCCCACATACTGATAATACTCTAGACATGTATAACAAATAGTTTATCAGTAGGGTTTGCCAATACTCCTCTAAGAGTATCCATGTGTCCATCACAAGCAACTATTACTAGCAGTAAGTGAGATATACTACATTCTCTAAGAATGTGATGCAAACCACATGTCGACTTACAACATATCATTGATATCTCATTCTCAATGATCATTAGTCTAGGCTATTTTAAGAACTACACACTATCATTAATATCTCACACTATCAATGATAATGTAAGTTCAAGGGATGCACATTAATGAATAATATAAATAATCAAATAATAATTCAATAATTGCAAATGTCAAGTATATATCTTATTAATAATATGAATGTGTTCAAGTACATGTGCTCCTAAAATGATTGTTTCTAGGACATATATACTTTCATAATAGTCTGTATATCAGTGTATATCCACGTATACAATTGACATGTCATATAGGTTGTTATGATTAGTTGAGAGTTTGTTATGATTAGTTAGTAGTCAATGTACACTAATGATGAGTGGCCATCTCGCATGAGAAGTTACAAAATATCTTCTCATAAATGTACTTGTATTGATCGATCAAATGACATACATTGAGCAACTTTCGCATTTCCAAATCTTCTTCATTTTGCTCTCAATTGTTCCGCGATGTTCATGGCTGAATTACACTCATCTTTCATGAACTATCTTCAATAAATTCACATGGTATCAGATCCATGATCCTAAGAGCGTAATCTGCTAAGTAAATCTCCATAGGAAAAGCATTATCAAAGCTAAAAAACCAGCAAAATGACAGAAGAAATGGATAGAATAGTAGTTACATCACTGGTGTCGATCGATGATGTATCCATTGTATTTGAAAGCATCGGATGTGTCAGGGCTCGTATTGACTCCAGTGAAGTTGATAGGACCAGAAAACTATACCTTGTGGAGCAGATCGATGAGGTTGGCTTTAAGAGGTAAAGGAAAGTTAGGTTTCATTAGTGGAACTTGTATGAAAAATAGTTATACAAGATATATGGAAGAACTGTGGGGAAAATGTGATGCAATTGTATTGTCTTGGATTGGTAACACAGTTTCTAGTGAGTTAATCCTTAACATTGTTTATGCTACAAGTGCTAAACATATTTGGGATGAACTTAAGAAGAGATTTGATAGATCGAACCTCACTAGTGTATATCATATTTGAACAGAAATATCTAGTTTAAAATAAGGTAGTGACTCAGTAACTACTTATTATTCAAAAATGAAAGTGTCTTGGGATGAATTGGATGTTATGATGTCATTGCCACATTATAGTTGTGCTGAGTCAATACCTTGCATAGAATACCTCAGATCTCAGAGGTTGTTGATGTTTCATGGGGCTAAATATTTGCTGGCAAAAGGCTCTGGTGTGGCCATTAATGAAGCATATGTAGTAGTTACATATGAAGAGAGTCAAAGATCACTGAGAATGATTGATACATATATAGAGGGAGCACATAAGGAGGTGTTGACTATGTTAGTAGAAAGAACTCAAGAGTATAGGCCTTAGAAAAATAAATACAAGAAAGAAACAGGACAAGTCACAAGACAACTTGTGGTTGATGTGGTTATAGAAATCACAAAACTGAGTTGAAATCTTTTGCTAATTCTATTACTTCATATGGAATAACAATTATCAATATGTCATCTACATCTTCATCATGAAGGTACTGGATAACAATTCCTTGACTGATTGCATGAGAGTATTATTATCTCTCATTATCAATATGTCATCTACATATATGACAATGAAGACAATACTCTCATCTGTGCGTTTACGATAAACATATGGATCATCTTCGCTTCTAAAAATGTCAAACGATTTGACTACTTTGTCAAAGCAAATATTCCAACTCCTTGAGGCTTGCTTAAGTCCATAAATGGACTTTTGTAGTTTGCATACTGCTTTGGGTTGAGTCTTGGATGTAAAACCCTCTGGCTGTATCATATACACCTCCTCAATTAGATTACCATTGAGGAATATAGTTTTAACATCCATTTGCCAAATATCATAAGCATAGTATGCAACTATTGCGAGCAAAATCCGAATGGACTTAATTTTGCAACAAGCGAAAAGGTTTCATCATAATCGACCCCAGACCGTTGATTATAACCATTAGCCACCAATCTTGCTTTATAAGTCTGTATTTTGCCATATGCATCAATCTTCTTCTTGAAGACCCATTTTCATCCTATGGGTCTAACCCATGTTGGCAAGTCAACTAAGTTCCATAATTGGTTTATGTACATAGACTCCATTTCGGATTTCATGGCTTCTTGCCATCTTTGTGAATCAATGTCTAGCATTGCTTCGCTGTAGGTAGCAGGCTCATCATCATCAGGATTATATCTCATTATGTGTTTCAATAAGGAGATTAAGTCTTTCAGGTGCACGATGAGTCTTAGTGGTCATACAGAGTTGAACATTATGCGTTTCAGTGTTTGCTGTATTTTGATTTTGAGAAGATGTTTGTGTGTTGGACAATCCACCACCTTGAGAACTTTCAGGAATATCATTTTGAATATGATGATGCACAACTATTGTGTCATCTACCATTGGTTGTGCATGAGGGTCTTGCATTTCTGCAGTATCCCTCACAACACTCCCACTGACCGAAGGGTGTACTCTAAGTACCCAATCATCATCAAATACTCCCACTGAATCCTTGTCTAGGTCATTTGACAAGGGGCCATTCTCTACATTATTTTTTACTTCTTGAATTTCTTCAAGTTCTATCTTGTTGCAACTCTGTTCCTTGTAGACATAGTCTTCTTCAAGGAAAGTTGCATTTCTGGAAACAATTACTTTATGTTCCTCAGGAAGATAGAAGTAGTACCCTCTTGTTTCCTTAGGATACCCTACAAAATAATACTTCTCACTTTTAGATTCCAATTTGTCAGTGAGCAACTTCTTTACATATGCAGAGCACCCCCAGGGTCGCATGTGTCTAAGTGTTGGCTTCTTGTCATTCCATATCTCATATGGAGTTTTCTCTACTGACTTTGATGGAACTCTATTCAAAATATAGATTGAGCTTTGCAATGCATATCCCCATAGATATGTTGGTAGAGCTGAGAAGCTCATCATGGATCTAACCATATCTAATAAGGTACGATTTCTCCTCTCAGCAATACCATTCATTTGTGGCGTTCCGGGAGGTGTCCATTCTGAATGGACTTCATGAAGCTTCAAGTAATCTAGAAATTCTTTACTTAAGTACTCACCTCCTCGATCTGATCGAAGAGTTTTAATACTTGTTTCAAGTTGCTTCTCTACTTCTGACTTGTACTCCATGAATTTCTCAAAAGCTTCAGACTTATGTTTCATAAGATACACATGCCCAAACCTTGAGAAATCGTCTGTAAAAGTGATGAAATAAAGAAAACATCCCTTAGCTTGAGTTGGAAAAAGGCCCACATACATCGGTATGGACCAACTCAAGCACCTCTTTGGCACGTACTCCTTTCCCAGAAAGTGATTTGGTTGTCATCTTTCCTCTTAAGCAAGATTCGCAATCACCATATGACTAGAGTCAAATGGTTCTAAGTAATCTAATTTCCTCTATCTTGCTATCCTTGATTCATTGATGTGACCAAGTCTGCAATGCCATAAGTAGGTGAGATTTCTTTGATTACTTATTTTAGCTCTTTTATTTTGTATATTGAAAATTTCATGGCTACAATTTAGAACTTCCAACCATCCATAAGCGGAGCATTTCCACAAATAAAACCATCATAAGATAAAACATAATTTCCATTGGTAATATGTGAGGAAAACTCCTCAATGTCTAACATAGGGATAAAAATAATATTTCTCGTCAAAGACGGAACAAAATAACAATTATTAAGTTCTAAACAAAAGCCTAAAGGTAAATCTAGTCTATAAGTCCCCACGCATTCCGCATCAACTCTAGCTCTATTGCCAACACATAGATCTACTTCCCAAGGTCCAACCTTTCTGCTGTCAATTAGCCCCTGCACATTATTACAAATGTGTGAGCCACAAGCGGTATCCAATACCCAACAGTGAGAATTAGTTATAGACATATTTATTTCAATAACAAACATACCTTGTCCAGCAGGGCCAACACCTTGTGTCTTGTCTCCCCCTGAGACTGTACAGTCCTTCTTCCAATGTCCCTTTTCTCTTACAATTGAGGCAAACATCAGCAACTATCTTGGCCTTCTTTCGAACAACTCCTTTAGGTTTTATAGATGTGGGTTTGGTGGCAACCGTCTTACCCTCTTCTTCTGCATATTCTTACCATTAGGCTTGAACTTGCTAGATGAGCCCACCATGAGCACATATTTACCTTTGGAGGTGGACGACTCGAAGGTCTTCAACATATTATGAAGTTCTGGAAGACTTGCTTTCGTTCCATTCATGTTGTAATTCACAATGAAGTTCTCAAAGAAACCAGGAAGCGAGTTCAAGATTAGATTAACAGAAATATTTGCAGGCAGCTTCGTTCCAATCGAAGCCAACCTCTCAATTAATCCAATCATCTTCAAAACATGTTGTGACATCTGACCCCCTTCGTTCAGATTACACTTAAAAAGATCTCTCAACAGTTCATACTCCATTGTCTGAGACTGTGAGTCATAGAGACTCTTCAAGTGTTCTAGCATCTCGTTGGGGCCCATATTTTCATGCTGTCTTTGTAAATCTGGAGTCATAGAAGATAGCATAACACATTGTGTTGCAATAGCATCATCAAGATATTTCTGATAGGTTGCTTTATCAAACAGAGCATACTCTTCAGAATCTTCAGCAGGGACTGTAGGGAGTGATGTATCCAATAAATACTCAATCTTTTCTAATCGTAGTACCAAACACAGATTTCTTAACAAGTCAGGAAAATTGGCTCCATTCAACTTGTTCGTTTCAACCAACATTTTAAGTGACAGATTCGACATTGTAACTGAAGAAAAGATAGACTTGAAATTAACACTCTAATATAATTTCTATTGAACACATTCATTAACTAACTAACATGGTCTTTAGTTTAATTAGCTCCCACTATTTTAACATACTCTTTTACCCCATAAAGAATACAGACTCATATCAAATACGGTTATGATGGGCCAAGATCCAAACTCATGCTGTCTCCGCGTTTGCTGAGGATGATAACTTCAACAACACGATCTGGTAGGTCTCTAAACCAATGGCAAACAATTTGCAACTCTTGGTTGACCGAATGATCTAAACAATTCGATCTGCGTCCCTACATGCATTTGGCGCGCCAAGACAGCCTAGCAAGTCAACCCCGTTATGCGACTGCAATTATGCATCTAAGCGGGCTTAGCCTTTATCAAGCAAACACTGGGGTGTAAATACTCACGAAGGTTTATCACCTACTACAACATTTATATGCATCTATGAAATGGTTTGAGTCCTCGTAGACTTAGAGCAAATGCTGGTGCATAAATACTCACCTCGCCGAAAAGGATTTTGCACCACAATCAATTATAACGGACGACGCGTTCATTTTAAATGAGACTTGTATTAAATTTGGGGAACATTTTAATTCAGGGTTATGAACAAGATCAACTATTATATCATACATCATATGACATCCTATCATGAAATTTCTAAACACATTTAGATGGAAAACCATCAAACTCAATAGACATGATATAAGATGGTTTTAATCACATACTGGGTGTCGTCTACCCAGACAATTATAACGGTCATTGAAAGTAAACAATTCTTCGGGCGCCGCCACCTGCATAATAATTGCGGACTAACAAATCCGGGCGCGCCTACCTGCATATATATATGCAGACTCTATTCTAATTATTTAAATGACAATCAATTAAACAATTAGGAGAAACAATTAATTTGTGCACACATTATCAAATAATATGCTAAATAACAATAATTGTGGGTTAATTAATTTGTTTCAATTTAGAAAATATTTAAATTCAAAATTTAAACTCAATTTTTAATTTTCGGAATTTTCTGCTCATCCAAACAGTCCCTTAATAATTCAGAAATTAAAATTTAATTTTCAGGGGTATTTCTGCAATTTTTAGAACCTTAAAATATTTACAGATTTACCCAGGGACCAAATCTGCTTTTCGAATTCTGATTGACCAGGTGAATCTGCTGATTTTAAAAACTTTTAAAAATTCCAGAAAATATCTCAGGGACTAATTTGTAATTTTCAGAACTAAAAATATTTTCATATTTGTTTAAGGACCAATCTTCAATTTTAAAACCATAATTTTAATTGCAAAAAGGTCCTCAAACTTTTTTAAATTTTCAAAACCAATTCCAACCCCAAATCAAATTTGGGATTCGGATTTCGGGGCGAAATTGACGGAATTAAAACCCACCAAACGATGGCACACATCGGGACGAACTCACCGGTGGTTTTCATCACCGATTTGGTGGCCCACGGTGGCCGAAATTGGTGCCGCCGGCGGTTTCTAAAATCGTCGGTGGTGCTTATTTTCCGGTCATCGTTGCCGAGCAACACTATCACCATTAGATTTCTCTCGTCGAGACGAAAACGGTGGTATTATTACTGTTACGCCCCGTAATTTCAAGAGAATAAGATGAAGAACGTATAAAAGGAAATAAGATTTGAACTTGAAAAGATAAGTTGACAAAAATGTTTTAGACAGATTTTGAGTCAACTTTGGAGTGCTATATATCCCAGCTTATTAAGAGTAGATTGGAGGGGGGGACACAATTATGAGATTTTCCTTGTTATCAGTTAATGACTAAGTGGGCGGTGGCTTTTAAAAAAAAAAAGAATCTCCATCTTGGTAACATACCCCTCTAATCCCTTTCTTTTATATGAACAGAAGTTCTGTTAAGCAAACCTCTTTAAGCTTATATAAACCTAGCAATTGCTACTGAATCTCCATAGTGGAGACTTACTTACTGCAAACCTTTCTTAGCTCAACTTCGTGGTACCTCCATTATCCTATATATATATATATATATAATTTAAAATTTGGGTGTTTATGATTTGGGATTAGAGAAAGATTTGTTGAAGAATAGGCAGTAACGTTTTTCATTACCAAGCTACGTCCAGCGACAATAAGTGGCGGTTTCCAATTTAAGTACAATTTCGAATTATTAAGCTTGGATTGAGGTTGACATACTACGTACGGCATACTGGACTTAGCAAGTGGATTGAACCGAAGAGGTATGTGAAACTTTCTTATCTCTTGAGCATGAATAAGTTGTAAATGTATAGTACGGTAGACGTACAAGATTTTGACAATCTAGTCCATTTGATATCCTTGGCTTAATTTAAGAATGTCCAAGTTGGTTGAGTTAGGGAATTAACTCACTTGTTAAATATTAAGGATATCTTGGTTTTCAAAAGTTAAGAGACTTTAAGTATGTTGAAAGTATTTTTGATACTTGTTTTGTTGGAAAGTTTAAGTCTCTTGGTTATAAAGAAGAGTGTAAGTTTCTAAAGTATAAAGCTAGTATAACGGCTTTATGAGAAGTTGGTTATAATAGCTTTATGAAAAGTTAAAAAGAGTGGTTTACTCTAAGTAATATAAGTATGATAAATGACTTGATAATGAAAGACAAATTGATTTAAAGGCATCAATTGCTTAAGGTTTTAAAAGAAAGAGGTCACTTGATTTAGAAGCCTGAAAATGTATTTTCTAAAAGGTATTGTGACTTGTCTTAGAATGTAGTTATGACTCGATACTACAGTTATTAGTATCTTGGAAGTTTTATATGAAAAGGAGTCATTTTAAAAGAATAGAAGTACGTAGTACTTTGGGTTAAATTTCCGGATTTTATAATGACATGTTAGTGCCTTAAGTAAACTAAAATGAGAGTGTATATGAATAAGACTAATAAGAAGTTAGGGGGATTTCTTAACTTGCTTATTTATTGTATGATAAGCCGGTAGTGCTTATGTTATGTATGATAAGCCGGTAGGGCTTATGTTATGTATGATGGCCGGTTGAGTTAGGGTAAGAGTATAAATGAGGGGTAAACCCCCAAGACGTTATACCACCGCCTGTGGTAAGAGTATAAATGAGGGTAAACCCCAAGACGTTATATCACATTCCGGTGGATTTGCTACCCATGACGCGAGGAATACCTCACGCGAGTGCTTATGGGCTTACGCGGGTGAAATAGTCTCACGCGGCGGTCTGACTATGCGAGAATACCTCATGCGGGTCCACAAGACCCGTGCGGGTGAAATAGTCCCGAGTAGGATTGCTTATTGATACTACGGCGAGGGACCTGTTTTGATCATGAGCCTCCTATTTTTACGCGAAAGTATATACTTGTTTACTCTCATTGTTAGTAAGGCACGATTATCTTGTTGTTTGAGTTATCATACGTGTCTCGGCTTTATTTTAGACTTATGATTTCACTACGATTTGATTTCACATATTTGGTACATGTTGCATCGACCTCATTCGGATTTGCGTTCATGCCGCAGTAGAGTATCTGAGTTCTTGATCCTCACTCTTAGGATCACTATCCAGCTGTTGGGAATCTCCATTACTCCGGAGGCCTATCCCTGGTATGGTTGGTTGTTGTATATTCAGGGGTATGGCGGGGCCCTGTCCCGTCACAGTTGTTATTCTTAGAGGTCTGTAGTCACATTGTGGATTGGGTTGTAAAGAAAAAAAGAAAGATGTACTGTTCGATTTCTAGATTGTGTATATTTTACGGGAGGTGGCCTTATCGGCTAGCCTGTTGTTGTTTACTGTCTAAGTTTTTATGTGTGTTGTGTATGTTCCGCTGCTATTCTCTGATATATACCTGACAGGGGTGACCAGGTAGGGCACCAGTCACGGGCCCGGGGTCGGGTCATGACAATTACTTAATGATTTCGTCGCCCGTGGTGGCCGGAAACAGTCCCGCCGTCGGCGGCATTCCGACGACTTTTCCGGCGACTTCATCGCCTTCCGATACCTCTCAACACCTTTATCGACCATCTTTAAAAGTGGATTTCTCGATAATAGTGGAGACGGTGTTAGAACACATTGAATCACCGGAGAAAACCCCGAAATTCACTGTTCACGCCGTGAACAGTAACCGCGGTCATTGTTCACCCCGTGAACAGTATCGGTAACTGTTCAATGCCCAATTTTTTTTTCCCGAAAATCAGTTTTCAAAAATTAAAACAATTAATTATCTCACGTATCGTTATTAAGGATTATCGTATAATCATTAAACCAGCCTGAGAACTGATACCACTGTAGGGATTTGTTGGGTGTAAAACACACAAGTAAGGCACAGCGGAAGTTGAAAATTTTGAGTAAACTTACTTGCCCAACAAACGTTTCTGGTATGATTATGCGATAATTCAAATATGCAAAGACAGGAAGAAAACTTACAGTTTAAACTTTGTTAGTCTTTACTAAAGGGAGCGCACGCGATTGTCAATCCGGGTGCAAGCCTTGCTTCGGTATATTCCTTTGCCCAAGAAAGCTAGGAAATCTTGACAGAGGTTTGAGAGAATTTTATTTCCTGAACTCTGAGTTCAGAAAGTGGAAAGTGAGTGCCTTCTGAAATTATGGGTTAAGTGCCAAATATATAGTGGAGGAAACCCTAAATCAAATCAGATTTGGATCAGGCTTCAAGACCTGACCCAAATCCAAATTGTAGTGGGCCAGTTGAACTGGGCCCACCGCTGTGCGGCTCCTCTATTTATTTTATGCACGTTTTAGTTCTAATTAAATCCAAGATTTAATTTTGACTTAATTATATAATTTTCTTCAAATAAAAATTATCCCATAATTTATTATTAAATAAAATATATTGATTCTAAATCCGATATTTTTTATTCTCTCAATATACCCTTAGATCGAAAAAGACAATCGACTTAGTGTGACCCTTTAGGCCTTCACACATCGGCACTTGATCAAATCAAGGTTCACACGGAACTCCAAGACGGCGCCGGTGACTGACAGAATATGTGAAGTACGTTTACAAGACTCAAGTAAACAAACCTCTATGTGAGATGATAAATTCCTTTCATTCTCGACACACTCGATCAAACTTAAGATTTGCCAAATGTCTATCCAAATGGCTTGATCACTTTATCTCATCTATATTAGTCGACAACCAGACCATATCCTAGATATGTCTCTTGCATTGGCCAATGACTTGGTCGACCTAACATCTCTGAGAAGCTGAGTGTTCTCTCGAAATTCCAATCGAGGAATGAATCTATTCTTGCCTCAACTACCACCTTCAATCTACTTCGTAATGCACCCAATACAAGTCGCGTCTCAACCTATAAGACATTTGAGCTTAGGACAGGATCAAAGTGCACTGCTCTGTAAACAAGGTGATATTGACCTCAAGTCTAAGGACCTCTATCTCCCACATACTGATAATACTCTAGACATGTATAACAAATAGTTTATCAGCAGGGTTTGCCAATACTCCTCTAAGAGTATCCATGTGTCTATCACTAGCAACTATTACTAGCAGTAAGTGAGATATTTTATGAACTACACTCTATCATTAATATCTCACACTATCAATGACAATGTAAGTTCAAGGGATGCACATTAATGAATAATATAAACAATCAAATAATAATTCAATAATTGCAAATGCCAAGTATATTAATCTTATTAATAATATGAATGTGTTCAAGTACATGTGCTCTTAAAATGATTGTTTCTAGGACATATATACTTTCATAATAGTATGTATATCAGTGTATATCCACGTATACAATTGACATGTCATATAGGTTGTTATGATTGGTTGAGAGTTTGTTATGATTAGTTAGTAGTAAATGTATACTAATGATAAGTGGCCATCTGGCATGAGAAGTTACAAAATATCTTCTCATAAATGTACTTGTATTGATAGATAAAATGACATACATTGAGCAACTTTCACATTTCCAAATCTTCTTCATTTTGCTCTCAATTGTTCCGTGATGTTCATGGCTGAATTACACTCATCTTTCATGAACTATCTTCAATAAATTCACATGGTATCAAATCCATGATCCTAAGATCGTAATCTGCTAAGTAAATCTCCATAGGAGAAGCATTATCAAAGCTCAAAAACCAGCAAAATGACAGAAGAAATGGATAGAATAGTAGTTACACCACTGGTGTCGATCGATCATCATCATCCATTGTATTTGAAAGCATCGGATGTGCCAGGGCTCGTATTGACTCCAGTGAAGTTGATAGGACCAGAAAACTATACCTTGTGGAGCAGATCGACACAGCCCATTGTAAAATATGTGAACTAGCATCCACTTCTCAATCCCATGATGTGGGAACTTTCTCTGCAAGTCTTTAAACCTCTCCTATGCATCATACAATGGTTCTCCATCCAGCTGATAAAAGTTATTCAACTCACCTTTGAGCTTCGCCGCCTTAGCTTGAGGGAAGAACTTGGAAAGAAACTTCTAGGCTAAGTCCTGCCATGTTGTGATGGAGTTCGCCTGTAATGAGTTCAACCAACACTTTGCTCTATCCCTGAATGAGAATGGGAAGAGTCTCAACCGAGTGGCGTCATCAGTAACACCATTGTATTTAAACGTTGCACACAACTCCAGGAAGTTTGCTAGATGCAAGTGAGGATCTTCAGACGACAATCCCCCAAACTGAACTGATCTCTGAACCATGTGCAATATGGCTGGTTTGATCTCAAAATTATTGGCTTCAACAGCTGGAAGCCGGATGCAAGTCTGTACTCCTGTAATGGTTGACATCACATAGTCCCCCAAGCTCCTTTCTGCAGGGACTTGTCTTAAAACATGCGGTAACTCATCATCCTTCAAATTATTATTTCGTTGATCTCCCATTGCTAAGGAATCAACTACTCTCTTTTCTTTCATGTTCTGTCTGCACAATCTCTCAATCTCAGGGTTCAGAGGGGTAGGAATGTCAGCTCCTCTCCTACTTTGTATAAACTAAGAACCTGAGACTAATAAAAAACAACAAACATATCACGGCAAACAACACTAAAGCAAAAAAAAAACTGAAAATAAAAACCAAAGTAGAAATAAGAATAGATAAATCGATATTAACAGTACGCCAGTCCCCGACAAAAACGCCAAAAAAACTTGTTGCTATATTTCTAAGTGCTTACGCAAGCGTACGTATCGTTCAAGTAATAAAGTTTATAAGACCGAGTTTATTGTCCACAGAGACTGATTTATTAAGTACCGATTATCTATCCTATGGTATCTATTTGGTTGACGTTTTTTTAGTTTGAGAATTATACTAAGAATTATGACTAAGTGCAGAAAATAAATTAAAGATTATAATACTTTGGGTTTATAACAGTTATGAAGGAAATAAGGCATTCCAATCTCCTCAACTATCCACTCTTTCACGTGTTAATGTAATGCTAATGATTCTTCTTCTTATTAAGATAGCAGGTTAACTAATCTGTCATTATATTTCGATTAGGACATACAAGAGTTCAACCTTGTGCAGAAAACCTTTTATATTTCTATGATAAGTTTTACCACACATGAGGATTAAGAACAATAACCTATAATACTACACAAGTATCGGGGTACTTTCGTCCACGATTTTTACCTATGTCTAGTCAATTACAACATATTCAAATCTCACATTTCAGACTTTTCATTCGAAATCATATAAGTGATGACAATTAATAGCAATTATCAAGCAATCATAACAATATTGAATAGATCTTAATATGCTGAAGAAGAAATCAATAATCAATGCATTAACTATATGAAAGAGTTTCAAGAAGATTCGATGGAAACCCTACTAAAGTAATTAGCTCCTAAATATTGTCATGTTAAGAACTAAATTATAGTCCAACATAAACTGAAATAAAATAAGAGAAAGAAAATAACTTGAACAATGAGATGTCTCCAATCGTGTCTTGCCTCCTTTTCTCCTCTCCAAAGTTGTGTTGTGATATGGTATATGAGAAGGGTTTAGGGATTTTATACTTGAGAAAAGTTACCTTCGGACCATAAAAACCCTCTCTAATTCAGCCTAGGAAACCTAAAAAATACGCGTCGGCACCGCGGTTCCTCTGTCAGGCACCTAGGTGCCTCTGCCAGGAACCTAGGTGCCTCTGCCAGGAACCTAGGTGCCTCTGTCAGGCACCGCAGTTCCTCTTCCATGCACCTAGGTGCCTTCGACGGTGATTCAATTTCGGACTTTCAGCAATTTTTACGCCTCAGTACTAATTTTCCCGACCGTGGTTCAATGGCACCGCGGTGCCTCTTTGATTTTTGTCCGGAATCTGCCAGATTTCTTCTGTTCTTCTTGGCACTTCTTAGGATTCATTCCTTGGGCTGTGCTTGTGCAATTTTCATCCTCAAAAGTAGTATCTTCTCCTTTATGACCGCTGTGACACAAACGAAAGAAAAACACACCTAATATTATACTAAACGCAAAATAAAATAGTAAAATACTAACTAAAAATGACTCAAAATAGTATAGAATACACTCAACAAACACCCCCAAACTTACACTTTACTCACCATCGATTAAAGCACTAAACAAAAACAAAAAAAATAATTTCAAAGACCCTATAAGATGGATCAAGTAGTTATAACACCGCTTCTTCAAAATTATGGATGAAAGTTGGGATAATATGTTAGAACATACATAGCATGAATATTTAGCAATCTAGAATTTCAAGTTAGATATTTCACAAATTCACTTAGATCATGATCATTTAGAAATACAAACACCCAACCTATGCATGTCAATTTCATTCCATCTTTTCCAAAATGCTATAGATCTATCTACTTGTTATTCTCCACTAATCATAGACATACATATTAGAAATCATCAGGGCTTTCACGGGTTGTAATGTAGGCTTAGGCTGAGGCATGTAAAAGTAGGCATTTAGGCTCAATTACGTACCATAAGCATTTTTCATTCAACTCTTTTTCCTTCTTTTTGACTATATTTTTAATCTCTCACCTATTTTTCTCCCCTATTTTCTTTTGAGTGAATGTGATACATTATAAATAACAAGCACCCCCAAACTTAGGCTTTTGTATATTTTTTCATCGGGGTGCATCAAATTTTCACTCTCTTCTTATTTTTTTTCAACACTTTTCATCCCACTAACTTTCAATTATTACTGATGGCACAAACAGAGAATCATAGGGTATCAAAGAAAGATCTTATTTTAGGCTCAAATGAGCTGACTATTGATACAATTTATGTCAGGATAGGTAATGAATGGTCAGAAGGGCTATCAAAGAAATGCCTGAATCATCTCCCTAAACATGTAAATCTTAACTATTTCGTCTCAAATAACAAACAAACAGATTTCTACATATTTTTCAGCCTTTCTTTCCATAACTGACCCACATAGACTAATCACAAATATCTCAAATAATTAGATGTCATAAATTTTTGGCATATCTAACTTAAACACACAGATTTTTGCTTTCAATTCCATTACATTATCTCAATTAATCCACTCAATATCTTTAGCAACTACAACATGCATGATCCAAAAAAAATTATGACTAAAAAACACATAAAACAACACAAAGATAAATCAACAAGACTCAAAAACAATAAGACAAAATAAGACATCCCCCCAAACTTAATCGACACATTGTCCCCAATGTGTGAGGACTAAAAAAAAAAAAAAAAAAATAAAGGGACAACTTACTGACACAACAATCATAACGAAGGTTTGGGATGAAGGACAAATTATTGTGCACATTGCCGAAGGAGGAACCGCGGTTCTGCTCCAAGAACAGCGATGCTAATTGCCGAATAATTCCGGTGTCTTCAATTTTCTGCATTGTTAACCATTCGCCCTTCGGAGTGAGTCCTTGCCTTATCTGTTATCCAAAAACACTAGCATACCAGATCGTTAGACTGTTCAAGATAAAATAAAATAAACATTGAAATAACATAATTAAAATATTGGGTTGCCTCCCAAGTAGCACTATCTTTAACGTCTTTTAGTCGGACGCATGTTACTTACTAAATCAAGGGGTAGAGTGTCCCCTCCACATATCCACTTTAGCATCATTTTCTTCCTTCTTCTCCTTTTATTTTTCAAAGGGCTTATTTCAGGAGGGTTCATTCCCTTGTTCTCATCCACCACATCATTTACAAGTGCAGAATTTTTACCATCAAGGGCATCAGTACCTTTGGAACTTTCATGAAGAGCTTTTTTTTATCACCTATACTATCAGCAAAACATCTAGCATCGACTTGAGGTTCAATGGGCTGCTTGAAAACTTTAAACACCATTTCTTCACCTTGAACTCTGAGCTTTAACTCCCCCTTTTCAACATCAATGAGGGCTCTCCCTGTGGCTAGGAATGGTCTCCCAAGGATCATGGGCATATTTTCATCTTCATCCATGTCTAAAATGAGAAAATCAGCAGGAAGGATGAATTTACCCACTTGTACCAATACATCTTCAATAATTCCGTGGGGGATGCATAACTGAACGATCAACTAGTTGTAGGGTGACTGTGGTTGGCCTTGCTTCCCCCAAACCAAGACTTTTGAACACAGAGAGGGGAATTAGGTTGACACTTGCCCCCAAGTCACATAAGGCTTGCTTGCATGTCACATTCCCTATGGTTCAAGGTAGGATGAAACTCCGTGGATCTTTCAACTTAGGGGGAAGTCTCTTCTGCAAGATAACACTGCACTCATTTGTCAGCGCTATTGTCTCATAGTCGGCTAGCTTTCTCTTCTTAAACAGGATGTCTTTCATGAATTTCACATAAGCTGGCATCTGCTCCAAAGCTTCAATGAATGGGAGATTGATATGAAACTTTTTGAAGACCTCTAAAAATTTGGAAAATTTCTTGTCTGAGGACTTCTTTTGCAGTCTTTGAGGGTAAGGAATTTTGTTAGTATATTCCCTCACTCTAAAATAGGGCGGTCATCAGTAACCCCCTCATTCTCTGCCTCAACTGCTTTCTCCATCTCTCTCTCTCTTTTTCAGCCACTGATTTAGGTGCAACCTGTTCTAACTGTTTTCCGCTCCTCAGGCTTATTTCCTGAAACTGCTCCCTTTGATTCACCACAGTATCGCTGGGAAGGGTTCCTTGTTCTCTATTATTCAGCATGCTTGCCCGCTGTCCAACCTGTGCCTCCAAGTTTCGGATAGATGACCTAGTTTCTGTCATGAACTGGGTCTGCGAATTTGTGAGTGTTAGCAATGCTGCTTTTAGCTCATCCGATTTCTCTTGTGGCTACTGTTTCTGGTGTTGGCCCTGAAACTGTGTTTGCTGCCCCTGTTCATTCCTCCATGAAAAGTTTGGGTGATTTCTCCACCCTTGATTGCATGTATTAGAGTAAGGGTATTTGTAGGGCCTCTGAAAATTCCCCCCTTCTTAAACCTGCTCCATAGACACATTATTCGGGTTCACTGCTCCATGAAAAGTTTGGGCAATTTCTCCACCCCTGTCATTATATTCCGGTTAGAAAATACAAGAGATCAACCTTGTGCAGAAAACTTTCAATATTTCTATGATAAGTTTTACCACACAGAAGGATTAAGAACAATAACCTATAATACTACACAAGTATCGAGGTACTTTCGTCCACGATTTTAATCTATGTCTAGTCAATTACAGCTTATTCAAATCTCACCTTTCAGACTTTTGATTCGAAATCATATAAGTGATGACAATTAATAGCTAGTTAATTATCAAGCTATCATAATAATATTGAATAGATCTTAATATGCTGAAGAAGAAATCAATAATCAATGCATTAACTATATGAAAGAGTTTCAAGAAGATTCGATGAAAACCCTAATAAAGTAATTAGCTCCTAAACATTGTCACGTTAAGAACTAAATTACAGTCCAATATAAACTGAAATAAAATAAGAGAAAGAAAATAACTTGAACAATGAGATGTCTCCAATTGTGTCTTGCCTCCTTTTCTCCTCTCCAAAGTTGTGTTGTGATATGGTATATGAGCAAGGTTTAGGGATTTTATACTTGAGAAAAGTTGCCTTTTTGGACCATAAAAACCCTCTCCAATTCGGCCCAGGAAACCTGAAAAATACGCGTCGGCACCGCGGTTCCTCTGAGAGGTACCTAGGTGCTAATTGGCTGAAAATCACTGGAAGGTACTGGAATGGAGGCACCGCGGTTCCTCTATCAGGCACCTAGGTGCCTATGCCAGGCACCCCGGTTCCTCTGTCAGGCACCTAGGTGCCTTCAACGGTGATTCAGTTTAGGACTTTCGGCAATTTTTATGCCTCAGTGCTAATTTTCATGACCGCGGTTCAATGGCACTGCCGTGCTACTTGGCCAGGAACCGCGGTGCCTCTTTGATTTTTGTCCGGAATATGTCAGATTTCTTCTGTTCTTCTTGACACTTCTTAGGCTTCATTCCTTGGGATGTGCTTGTGCAATTTTCATCCTCAAAAGTAGTATCTTCTCATTTATGACCGTTGTGACACAAACGAAAGAAAAACACACCTAACACTATACAAAACACAAAATAAAAGAGTAAAATACTAACTAAAAATGAGTCAAAAGAGTGTATAAAATACACTCAACAGAAGGTGTCGCGGCACTCCCGCACCACGGTCCTTCCCCTTGTTTACCAATGTGAAACCATTGTTATTTGGCCAATAACCATCTATTCTCTCATGTCTCAAACAATTCGTATATGTACCGATATCTCTTCCATTTAAGGAAATTACGATCCTTGACACTTTATGTGCACGTGTGTGGAAACTATGTTTTCGACGTGCGGGGCCCCAATTATTCGAGTCATAATTTAATAGGTATTTATTTCACATTTAGTAAATTTCGAACAATCCCATCTTGGAAGAGATTTTGGCGCACGCACATGGTGTCTTTCGAGCAATCACTCAGCGGATCGATGTTGCATTTGGAGAGGTAGCCGGAGCTTTGAACCTTCCATAGTGTACTACCATCGAACATATTTACTGCATGGTGAACGTGATGTCTTGAACCGTCAGTATTTAGTATATTGCAAGACAATGGTACCAACACAACACCTTTCCTACTAAATCTTTCTAGTGTTTTATCCGTCGTGGGCCGTGGACACCCTTGGATTCTTAAGTGCGTTCATTTGAGGCGGTCTATCCTCACACTTAAATAGATGGTCTCCTACAAGGTATCCTGTAATATCCTGCTACACAAGCATTATAAACCATTAAAAAATTTCCCAACCTAACCTTAAATGTTGAGGATCATTAAAGGTTTGAAAATTTAACCTTTACCCCTCTTACAGGTCGCACTTTCTGTCTATCATGGGAACGACCTTGGATTATGTTTCTTAAGAAAGACACATTATCCGAAGTGCTCTTGCTTCTACCGAAGCGCTCACAGAACCTTTACAATTTAGTTTTTCCATTGAACCTTATTCTTGGGATCTCAAGTCTTTAAGGTTGGGTGTCCACTATATCAGTTCTTATTGTTTGGGTTTTAAGCCATTTCCCCTAGACAGGCAGAACAACTGATCTTTGGCTATTCCCTTCGTCAAGAAATCTGCGATATTTTCCTTAGATTTTATGTAATCAATGAAAATAATGCCCGAGGTGATCAACTGCCTAATGGACTCATGTCTTCGTCGAATATGACGAGACTTACCGTTGTATATTGAACTTTGTGCCCTTCCTAGAGCCGACTGATAGTCGCAGTGGATCATTACAGAAGACACGGGTTTATCCCAACATGGGACATCCTCTAGAAAACCATGAAACCATTCAGCCTCCTCTCCCACTTTATCTAAAGCGATAAATTCTGATTCCATCGTGGATCGGGAAATAAGAGTTTGTCTATAGGATTTCCAAGACACAGCTCTACCACCGATTGTAAAAATATATTCACTGGTGGGCTTGATGTCATCGCTATCAGATATCCAGTTTGCATCGATGTACCCCTCTAGTACCTCTGTATATCTTGAATAGTGTAACTCGAAATATATCGTGAACTTTAGGAATCATAGTACCCTGTTCAATGCTTTCCAGTGATCTTCACTTGGATTTCAAGTGAATCTAGCCAATTTATTGACTACATAAGCGATATCAGGTCTAGTGCAGTTTGTGATATATATCAGACTACCAATCACCTGCACATATCGCTCCTGGCGTACGGGCTTACCAAGATGTTTGTCAATCTTTTGACTTATATCCAATGGTGTAGATATCGGTGAACTGTCGAACATCCTAAATTTCTTTAGTACATCCTCGATGTAATAATATTGAGATAAGACCAGTCCATTAACTGTCTTAGATATCTTGATCCCTAATATGACATCTGCAATGTCTATATCTTTCATGTCAAAACACTGTTTTAACATGTTCATAGTTTCTAGGATTATCCTAGAACTGCTCCCAGTGATCAACAAGTCATCTCCATATAGGCATATCATGACGAAGAATTCGACATTTCCGTTCATGTAGACACATTTGTCACCTCCATTAATGGCGTACTCTTTTGATAGTAGAGTACTATCAATTTTTTCGTGCCATTATTTAGGAGCTTGTTTCAGCCGTACAGCGATTTAACAAGCCGACATACTTTTGTCTCTTGTCCTGGAACCACATACCCTTCGGGTTGGTCCATATATATTTCTTCTTCCAAATCACCATTTAGGAAGGCAGTCTTAACATCCATTTGATGTATTTCAAGATCCCGCAAGGCGGCGATAGCTATGAGCATATGTATGGATGTCATTCTTGACACCGGAGTGTAGGTGTCGAAGTAATCAAGACCCTTCTTTTGGCGATAACCCTTGACTACTAACCTAGCTTTGTATTTGTCAATAGATCCATCTGCTTTTAATTTCCGTTTAAAGATTCACTTACAACCCAATGATTTGTGTCCTGGGGGAAGTTCAGCCAACTCCCAGGTGTGGTTATGCAGGATGGATTCTATCTCACTTTCTAAAGCTTACTTCCAGAGTGGTTCTTCTGGAGTTAATAATGCTTTGGCGATTGTCCGTGGTTCATTCTGAATCAAATAAGCTTCAAAGTCTGGACCGAAGGACTTGTCCTTCCGGGACCATTTGCTTCTCCTTGGTTCCATCTCTGAATCTTCCAAGTCCTGAGAATCTGGATTACTGAAATCCGGATAATCAGCTACTTCAGAATTTACTAGATCTGAACCGTTCAGATTTAGGTAGTCATCTATCTCTTGCTCCTCAGAGGCTTGATCATAACTTCGTTTATGAGAGGTTATGTTGTTTTTCTTATATGGAAACGTGTCTTCAAAGAACCATGCGTTCCTTGATTCCATGATCGTATCTTCATAGATGTCCGGATGATCCGACTTATGCACTATGAAGCAATAAGCACTATTGTTATTGGCATATCCGATGAATATGCAATCCACAGTCTTAAGTCCAATCTTGGCCTGCTTTGGCATATGTACTTTTACCTTGGCCAGACAACTCCATACCTTCAAATACTTGTAGGTAGGGTTCTTTCCTTTAGTGTTCGGTTCTTGCGTTCAGCGACTCCGTTTGATTGAGGTGAGTAGGAGCCGTGGTTTGATGAACTATACCCGATTGGGTACAAAGTTCTTCAAAAGGCGCTACATATTCTCCCCCTCTATCGCTACAGATTCTTTTAATCTGTCCACCTAGTTGATTCTCACTTCTGCTTTGTAGCGTTTGAATGGATCAAAGGCTTCATCTTTACTTTTTAGTAAGTAAAGGTAACAAAATCTTGTGCCATCATCTATGAAAGTCACAAAGTACTTGTTCCCACCTCTAGTTTTAGCAAACTTCAAATCACATATATTTGTGTGTATAAGTTCTAGAGGAGCGGTATCCCGTTCGACTGATCTAAAGGGACTCTTGGAAAGTTTTGCTTCTACGCACACGTCACACTTACGTTGAGGGTTTATGTCGATAAATGGAAATAGTTCCAGCTTTACCAATCTTTGGATAAATTGATAGTTAACATGTTCTAATCTATGATGCCATAGATTAAATGACTCAATCAAGTAAGTAGAAGGTGCAATTTTATTGATAGTTGAAGCAGAAGGCATTACAGGTGCATCATTAAGCTTAGAGAGACCTTCACAGACGAAGCCCATTCCTACAAACGTTCCATTCTTAGTGATTACAAATTTGTTAGCATCTAATACTAGCCTAAAACCAACATTTACTAACAAAGGTCCAGAAATCAGATTTCTACGAATTTTTGGGACATGCATCACTTCCTTCAGAGTCAAATCCTTCCCGGATGTCATTTTTAGGACCACCTTTCCTAACCCCCAGTACATCTGAAGAAGAATTGTTTCCCATGAACAACTTCTTGTCTGAGACTGGTGTATAAGTGGAGAAGGCTTCTTTATTGGAACATATGTGACGGGTGACACCTGTGTCCAACCACCATTGCACCGGATTCTCAATGAGGTTTGCTTCAAGAACCACCGCTGAGAACTCCTGAATCATATCGTCTACGAGCGTGTTTTCGACGATGTTAGCCTTGGCCTTGCCTTTGGATTTATTCTCACGTTTGAGCTTGCGGCAGTCTTTGGTTATGTGACCAACTATACCACAATGATTACATTTGCCCTTGAACTTTTCAGTTGTTTGGGGCGTGCTTTCCTTCTGTAACTTCCGTTTCTTGCTTGAGTTCCCTTTGACTTCCGTCAGATTTGCCTTAGCCTCAGCGGGTTGTTTCCCCTTTGACATGGCCTTCTTATTGTCCTCCTTAATATGGAATTTGATAACAAGTTCGTGTAAAGTCATCTCCTTCGTTTTGAGTTTTAGATAGTTCATAAACTCAGTCCACGAGGGAGGCATCTTCTCTATCAATTCCCCAATCAAGAATTGTTCGTTGGGCTTTAATCCTTCCAAATCCAAGTGATGTAGAATCATTTGAAATTCCTGGACTTGGGATGTTACACTTTTGTTGTCCACCATTTGAAATTTCAGGAACTTCCCAATGATAAACTTTTTACTACCCGCATCTTGGGTGTTGTATTTCTTCTGAAGTTTGTCCCATAACAGTATGGCAGTTTCAACGGTGCAATATACCGTGTATTGTGGATCGGACAAACTGAATATAGTTCCTACACATAAAATCACTATATTTCCATGCTTCACGAACCATCCTCATGTCATCAGTGACATGGTTACACTGACCCCTCCCGCCAAATCATTTGGCTGAGGGTCCACGTCTTCCCCAACTAGTGGAGGGTCTTCAGTTAGAAAACGTGACATTCTCATAACCGTCAGGAAAAATAACATCTTTTGCTTCCATCTCTTAAAATGAGTGTCCATGAATTTTTTAGGACATTCATGGTGAAAGCCAGCAGGTGTAGGGGCAGTGACGCCCCCTGAGTAGTTGCAAAGGCTTTGGGAATGCCTCCAACAGGAGCATAGATGTTATTGACGCCTTGGACAGGAGCATATGCACTATAAGTCCCCGGAGCAGCAGTGGAGGCATTTATTGTACCAAAACCAGTGTTAACAGTTGTGCCAAAAGCAGTGGTGGCACTTAAAGTGCCAAAAATTGTGGTAGCACTAGAAGTGCCAAAAACAATAGTTTGGAAGGCATTAGGAATGTCAGGATTAGTTGGAGAATAGGCAGTGTTAGTGTCTTGAGTAGTGGGATTGAAGACAATGGGATTGCCTTGAGCATCGGTTGAACCTTCAGTGTTGAACTGATTGAATTGATCTTGTCCAGTTATGTTGTTGTTGAAATAACGAATATTATCTTAAGCTTGTGAGTGGTAATGTGTAGAACGAGAAAATAACAACAACAATTATTTGTTAGAAATCTGGAAATGATCAAATATGAGAGCTTGCTGAGTCGACCAAATTCTTGATCTATCCTTAAGATAATATTGCCCTGTATATCCTTTCAACGGTTGTAATGACAACTTATCTCCAAAGATAAAATAACAATCAAACAAATTAGCAAAGAGAACTCAAGTGTTTGCTTTGCAAGAAAGATCTTTGAGTGTTTGTGATTGCAAGAGAGGAAGACAATTTCAGAATTGTTTAGTGAATGTCAAGTGTGTTTTGCAAATGAGTCAAAGGCCTCATTTATAGTGTTGAGAAGAATACCCTCCAACTAGCCAATTTATGGCTTTGAATGACCAAGTAATGACCATTAGTATGAAGTTACAATTCAGCCAAGTAATGGCTGAATTCAAGAGCAGAATAATGAAGAGTTAATCCTTCAAAGTCAGCTCAAACGTCAGTTTATATTCTTCTCCAACGGACCGAAAACGGTCACAGCGCCGCGGCGCCAGAACTTCAAAGACATAGCGCCGCAGTCATGCAGAGTGGCGCCGTGGCACCGAAACTTCAGGGACTTAGCGCCGCGACCCTGCATGAAGGTGCCGCGGCGCTCCAGCACCACGGTCCTTGCCGCCGCAGCCCTATCGGGCCGTGGCGATTCATGACTCATTTCATCTTTTAACACATTACACATGTTTTCCCTTTGTTTACTAATGTGAAACCATTGTTATTTGGCCAATAACCATCTATTTTCTCATGTATCAAACAATTCGTATACGTACCAATATCTCTTTCATTTAAGGAAATTACGATCCTTGGCACTTTATGTGCACGTGTGTGGAAATCGTGTTTCCGACGTGCGGGACCCCAATTGTTCGAGTCATAATTTAATAGGAATTTATTTCACATTTAGTAAATTTCCAACAGATAGTTCAGTCAAAATATCTCTAATCACACACAATTTCATTTTGCTTTAATTATCAAGCCTAATAATCGTGTCTATTAAGAAAACAATTATAGACCTTCTCCGAAATTTTATGTTGTGACACATATTTTTTTTATGGTTTTAAATATTATATGTACCTCCCTTATTTGATATTAAGGTGTAACAGAACTATTTGTAATCTTCAATAGACAAGTTTGTCCCTTATGTGTCAACTTTGTGTCCTCTTTTACAATAATTAAATTAAATTATTTTTTATATTTTATTATTTTTAAAATTTCTTGCGAAAGAGTATCCATCATTTGTAAGTGTATTACATAAAGTTTCATCTAGTTGATGAAGAATTCTTCTTGCATCCACATAATACTCATAAATAAAATTTGGGGGCTTGTGAGAGTAAGACTACATTGAAAATTGATATAATTTTGAGCTTTTGAACAATTCAATGAAGATAACTATGGGATCAATCAAATTGAAAAGCATATAATAAATACTCTCTTACAGAAATGTGAGGTAAGACTGCGTATAATAGACCCTTATGGTCCGAACCTTCTCCAGACCCTTTGTATAGCGGAAGCTTAGTGCACCGGACCACCTTAATACAACATTAGAGTGAATTGATTTAGTTTGACCTTAAAATGATAAAAAAATATTTTTTGAGATTGTCCTATAGTGAAAAATACGTAAGAACTTTTAATAAATCAGAAAAATATCACTTTTGTATATAAGTGTATGCTGTGTATCAGTAAATATAATTATTACTTTTTGTGCACCACTTTTGCCTTTTGGATTATTACAAATGGCATCAAAGGTTTATGCCTTCAACTGAGTTGTGTTGCCACTATTACTATTCACTTGTTAAATTCTTTTATGATATGTTTCCCATCCAAACATTGACTTATAATAAAAAATTAAAATAAACAATGAAATTAGTAGTTCGCCACACTATTCAGGTCTCATTAAGAATTATTTTATAGACCTCCTTTGAAATTTCATGTTATAGCACATATTTTTTTAGTTATATACCTCATGAGGTCAATTTCCTAGATGAATATTAGTTTGATACCCATATTTTCTTCATCATTATTATCCTTAATCAAATGTATGTATGTTCTAGAGACAATTTAAGGACTAATGTATTTGAACACATTCGTATTATTAATGAAATTAGTATATTTTGGCATTTGAAATTATTGAATTATGATTTTGATTGCTTGTGATTATTCATTAATGTGCATCCCTTGAGCTTACGTTGTCATGAATAAAGTGAGATATTAATGATAGAACGTAACTCTCAAAGTAGCCTTGACTGATGATCATTGAGAATGAGATATCAATGATATACTATAAGTCAACATGTAGTCTGCATCACATTCTTAGAGAATGTAGTATGTCTCACTTACTACTAGTATGGTTACTAGTGATGGACACATGGATACTCTTAGAGGGTATTGACATACCCTACTGATAAACTATTTATTATACATGTCTAGAGTGTTATCAACATGTGGGATATAAACGTCATTTGACTTGAGGTCAATATGCACCTGATTTACAGAGTAATGTACTTTGATTTTGTCCTAAGCTTAAATTCCTTATAGGATAAGACATGGCTTGTGTTGGGTACATTGCGATGTAAACTGAGGTGGTAGTTGAGCCAAGAATAGGATTCATTCCTCGATTGGATATTCGAGAAAAAATACTCAGCTTCTCAGTAATATTAGGTCGACCAAGTCATTGGACAATGCAAGAGACATATTTAGGATATGGTCTGGTTGTCGACTAATATAGATAAGATAAAGTGATTGAGCCATTTGGATAGACACATGACAAATCCTAAGCTTGATCGAGTGTATCGCGAATGAAAAGAATTTATCATCTCACATAAAGGTTGTGTTTATAGGAGTCATGTAAACGTACTTCACATATTGAGTTCGTCATACGACGCAGTCTAGGAGGTATGTATGAACCTTAATTTGATTAGTGTCGATGTGTGAAGGCCTAAAAGATCACACTAAGTCGATTGTCTTTTCGATCTAATGGTATATTGAGAGAATATAAAATACTCGATTTAGAATCGAGATATTTAAATCAATAATAAATTATGGAATAATTTCTATTTGATGGAAATTATTTAATTAATTCAAAATTGGATTGTCGGACTTAAAAAAATGTGTGCTGAATATTTAAAGGGAGCGCCACGGTGCCTATACGGCAGTGGGCCCAGTCCGACTGGCCCACTACATTTCGGGATTTGGGTCAGGCTTGGAGCCCAACCCTAATCCGAAAACTAACATAATCCCTGCTATATATTCAACACTTAAACCCATAATTGAGGTTAGTGAAAGTTACAAAATTCTTACTTTCTGAACTCAGAGTTCAGAAAATAAAATTCTCTCAAACCTCTGTCAAGATTTCATGGCTTTCCTCACATAGGAGTATACCATAACAAGGCTTGCAGTCGAAAGGATAGTCGCGTGCGCTCCCTATAGTAAAGACTCCAGACAACTCAAACTGTAAGTTTTGTTTATGTCTTTACATGTTTCAATTGTAACGTAATCATACCAGACAGAATTATTGGGTTAAGTAAGTTTAACAAACTTTAAACTTCTGTTGTTCCTTACTTACATGTTTTAGACCCAACAAAATTCTACAGTGGTATCAGAGCTCAGGTTGATTCAATGGTTACGTAACAATTGAAAGGGAATAATATGGGTTAAAACGTGAAATTGATTTTAAACTGAATTAGAACATGGCTGTTTCAAATCCTATATACCTTGACCTTTTATAATCACCCTAAATTATCAACTATGCTAAATCGAGGAAGTCACTCCGTTCTAACTCGAACTAAGCCTTGTGCAGAAACTAGTTCATTGCAAACATGATGCACGACGAAGAACGGGTGGGAATGAATGATCGTTGACATGTGTGTTATTAATATTGGTGGGTGATAATAAAGGATTCGTGATCTGATCCCTAAATTAGATTTAGAGTTTGGACGATTATTGAAAATCAACGCGAAAACGTTCTGACGGTACGTCAACGCCATGACCCTGTTGCAGGGCGCTGCGGCGCTTGCTAGGTTTTCAGGGAGGCACCCTGCCTCCATGGTGGAGCGTCGCGGTGACGATCATGGTAACAGGTAGGGGCCGCGACTCTCAGTCTAAAATCATGATTTAAAGCCTCATTTTATAATTCAGAACCTACTGAACCTAAAGCGCCGCGACCCCATAGTGGAGAGTCGCGACTCTAACTCACAAAACAGAAACCAAAAGGTTTCTGCCCCGCAAGCATCGCGGCTCCTTGGAGGAGCGTCGCGGCGCCAGATGTCCAATAAATAAAAAAAACAAAAAAGTTTAAGAAAGTTAACCCATGATTATTATTATACATTATATTTAGTATACTGTTTTATGTGCTAAATGATCGTCATTTATTATACTAGAATAGCGTCCGCAAATAATGCTTGGGTAGGCGACGCCCAATACTAGTTTAGCGTCCATAAATTATGCTTGGGTAGGCGGCGCCCAATACATGTTTAACTGCTTTATGTCATGCTTTGAGTGATGTTTGAAACATGTTAGAGTTGATCTTGATTAAAACTCTGAATTAAAATATTCCCCAAATTTTAATACAAGTCTCATTTAAAATGAATGCGTCGTCCGTTATAATTGATTGTAGTGCAAAATCCTTTTCGGCGAGATGTGTATTTATGCCCCAGCATTTGCTCTAAGTCTACGAGGACTCAGACTCTTTCATAGATGCATGTTAAATGTAGAAGTAGGTGATAAACCTTCATGGGTATTTACACCCCAGTGTTTTCTCTATGAAGGCAAAACTCACTTAGATACATAATTGCAATCGCATAACGGGGTTGACTTGCTAGACTTTCTTGGCGCCTCAGTGTCGGACATGCCGAGGGACGCATATCGTTTTGTTTAGAACAATCGATCAATCAAGAGTTGCAGATTGTTTGTAATTGGTTCAGAGACCTACCATATCATATTGTTGAAGTTATCAGCCTCAGCAAACGCGGAGACAGCATAAGTCTGGATCTTGGCCCATTGTAAACATATTTGATATAAGTCTGTATTCTTTCACGGGGAGCTAAATTAAACTAAAGGCCACGATTAATTAGTTAACGAATGTGTTCAAATTGAAATTATATATTAGGATGTTAATTTTCAAGTCTATCTTTTCTTTAGTTTACAATATCGAATCTGTCACTTAAAATGTTGGTTGAAACAAACAAGCTGACTGGAGCATATTTCCCTGAATGGTTAAGAAACCTGCGATTAGTGTTAAAACTAGAAAGAATTGAGTATGTGTCAGACACAATGTTCTCCACAGTCCCTGCTAAAGATTCTGCTGAGTACGCCCTGTTTGACAAGGCAGTTTATCAGAAACATCTAGAAGATGCTACCCTAGCACAGTGTATAATTTTGTCCTCCATGACTGTAGAGTTACAGAGGAGACTTGAAAACATGGGTCCCAATGAGATGCTAGAACATTTGAAGAATATCTATGACTCACAGTCTCCGACAATAGAGTATGAACTATTGAGAGATCTCTTCAAGTGTAAGCTGAATGAAGGGGGTTGATGCGCGATTTATGCACACACTTTAACGCAAGTGCACGTGTCGAGTCAAGTAATATAGTCTTTGAAGACCGAGTTATCGTTCTCAGGGATTAGTGCTCAATTACCAATTTCTACTCTTTGTTATCTATTTGGTGACCGAATATTGATTTGTTGTTTATGACTAATAATTATAAAAACTAATTAACTATGTTGTTTACTTCAGTGATGATGGAAATAGGGCTTCCAAATCTCCTCAACTATCCGCTTAATTTACTTATTAATGCAATTAACTATGGTTCTTCTTCTTTTGGAGATAACAGATTTACTAATCCGTTTTATACTCCTGTTAAGGTTATATAAACACTTAACCCCAGTACAACACCTGTCTACCTTTCGGTGATAAGGTTGACTCTAGAGGAGGATTAAGAACAAAAACCCTTATTAATGCTACACAAGTAATCGGGGTATTTTCATCCACGATTCAACCTATGTCTACCCAACTACAACATAGTCACAACCTCCCCTTTCGGATTTCGGTTAGAAATCATATAAGTAATGATAATTAATGATCAAGTAATTACCAAGCAATCAAAACATATATTGGATAAATCTCAACAATAAGAAGAACAACCACAAACATGCATTAATTCATAAATAAAGGTTCAAGTGAATTGACATGGAAAACCCTATATTAGAATTAGTTCCTAGCCATAGACATGACAATAACTAATTCAATATCCAACATAAAACTGAAAATAAAGTAAAAGAAAAGAAAGAAATTACTAAAGAATGGTCTCCAATCTTGAACTCCAAGATGTGTTGTGAATTGGCAAGAAAGGGAACTCTTAATTCTGACCTAGGGTTCTCTTTTTATAGCCTCCAAACCGTCATTAAGGTTTTCCCTCAGGCCTGGCCCATAATTCGTTCAAAAACCTGATTTTTCCCGCGTCGGCGCCGCGACCCTGCTACTGGCGCCGCGGCGCCGGAAGTTCTGCACCCCTCTGAAGATTAGGCGCCGCGGCGCTGCAACTCTGCTGTCTAGAGGCGCCGCGGCGCTGGAACTTCTGCAAGCCTCTGAATCTTTGGCGCCGTGGCGCCTGGCCCTGCTGGCTGGAGGCGCCGCGGCGCTGACCCGTGTCTGTGCCTGGTTCGCCACTTTCTCGCATTTCGAGCTCTGGAACCTCCATTTTTGCCCTCTTTTCGCTCCTTTTTCGCCAAAGAGCCACTTTAACCAATTTGACTCAAAAGAAAGAAAATATATCTTAAGACGACACATATTTGTACAAAAATGGACAAAAGACTCACTAAAAACAACTCAAAAAGTGTATATAAAATACACCGATCAAATACCCCCAAACTTAACCTTTGCTCGCCCTCGAGCAAAGATAAAAAAGAAAGACATAAAGACACAAAGAAAAAGAAAATAGAAAGACTCAATGACATTGATCACTTTGTTGCATTGGTGTTATTTAGAAAAACATGAAGGTTAGCAGAATAATATGCAGGAACATATAGCATGAAATTTTAGCATTCTAAACACATTAAGCTAGATATTTCGCAAACTCATTTTAATCATACTTAATGGAAGTAAGAATACTGAATTATGCATGTCAATTTCAAAAATCCTATGACATTTTTACTTGCTATTCTCCACTAATCATGGATATGTATATAAGAGATCTTCAGGACTTTTCAGGGTTGTAATGTAGACTTAGGCATGAGTAGGTAAAAATAGGCATTTAGGCTCATTTTGTGTACCATAAGCTCTTTAGCTTTTCAATTTTTCCCTTTTTTTTGATTTCTTTCCTTCACTTCATATCTATCTTTCCCCTCTTTTGTTTTGAGAGAGTTAAGTGTATTATAAATCACAGGCACCCCCAAACTTAGGCTTTTGCCCATTTCTTATTACTTTTTTATTGGGGTGCATCAACCTTGTTCACTCTTTTTGTCTCTTTTTTAACACTTTCTATTCCAACTATTTCACATTTTTACTTATGGCACAAGTATGAGAATATAGGGTGTCAAAGAAAAAGTTTAATATTTAGGCTCAACGGGGCTGACTAGGGAATGTCAGGGATAGAAAAGAGTGGTAAGAATTGGCTAACAAAGAATTGCCTGAGTCATCTCCCTAATATGCATATCCTAACTATTTCGCCTCAAATAGCAAGCAATCATAACACATAGGTTTTAATCATTTAACCATGCACAAATCAAGCAGGAAACTCCAAATAGACAGATTTCATGAGTTTTTGGCATATCTAACCTAAGTGTTTAGATAGTTGCTTCTAATTCCATCACATTATTCCACCTTACTTCACTAGGTGTTTCTAGTAACTACATCATGCATGATCTTTGACAGACAATTATGACTCAAAAAGAAAAAAAAATTATGACTCAAAAATACACAAAACAAATCAAAAAGACTCAAACATATTACAACAATAAGACACAAAACAAGACACCCCCCCAAACTTAAATCACACATTGTCCCCAATGTGTGCAAGACTCAAAGAAAATAAAAGAAACAGAACACTTAGAAACTTGGTTTAAAATGGTGGCGGTGGATAGTGAATTGACCACTGGTTGAACAAGGAACTCATCTCGTCAATTTTCTGCCTCATTTCTTGTTGTCCTTGTATCACCGTGTCAAAATTCTGCATCATCCTTATCTGATTCTGGAGTAACTGCTCCATCATAGGCACTGGAGGTTCTGATTTTGTGGGTGGTTGATGGCTGCTTCCTGCCTCATAGTGAGCCTCTATTTTTGGGCTCATCTTCATCCATGGCAGCCTCTGCTGCTGCTGCTGGTGCTCTTCTTCTTGCTGCTGCTGGAGGAATTGGGTCTGGGAAGGAGTGCACTATCCCGTATGACACAGGAAGTTGGTTTTTCTCAAAAGTATCAGTGGGTAGGGTTGGGACCCCATTTATGGCGCATAAACATGTAATAAGTGAGTCATGTCCCAACCCACCTGTTGTTACCAACCTGCTGGTCTCTTCAATACTTTGCACTATCTCCTTTCCAACATCAATCATCTTCCCCGACATAATTCCATATATCAATTTAATTCTGTCTTCTGGCACTCTGGTAAAGTGCGTTGATGGAATCAGACGGGCACTGACGAAATACAACCAACCCTTGGCTGCTTTGTTGAACTGACACCTGCTCAGTCCTCTTGACCCATTTCTGGCAAATTCATATGCAGCCGGGTAGAAGCATCGTTCTGCGACGGCATTCCAGTCGATGTTGGTGGTGCTTCTAGACCATGTTCTAAAATAGCTCCAATCACCATCTCCTCCTTCAACATCAACTGTTTTCAATAACACATTTACCACTTCTGCCGTCACAGACACATATCTTCCCCTCACAAAGCATTCATTGTCCACCTTCTCCGGAAAGTTAGCATAAAATTTACGCACCATCATTGTGTTCATTGGTGCTATCTTTCCCGGGTTTACAAATCTTTTCCACCCCATCATCTCAATCATCACCCGAATGGGCTCATAGACATCCCCCTCCCCAAGCGAATCCCTTTGATAATCCATTCCTCTTTCAGGGATTAAGGGCCTAGTACTAAGTTTTTGGTATCTATCATGAGCTCTTCGGCTGACAAACCTAGTATCATCATATTGAGGGGCTGAGGTGGATGTGGAAGCTCTTTTCTTTCTGGCAGACATTTTTAGATAACTTTTTGTAGCGTTCCCTTTCTATCAACAATGTTAACCAACACTATCACTCACCAATCAACAGCTACAACACCTATCACCCCCAAACTTCACTTAAGAAGCTTCTGCACAACACCCACACTCACCTCGTATACTCTTCCTGGAAATTTCACAACCAATTTCAACACCCCAACAACTTCACAGATACAATACTCCTCCAATCTACTACCTCCTCTGACTACAGTAAAGCTTTCAAGAAAATATAAAGATTACCTTTTGACGGTGTTCTTCAAGGTTTTCTTGCTTCTAATGGTGATTTGAGGCAATGGGATGAGGTTTGTTGGTTAAAATGGTTAAGGGTTTAGGGAATTTAAGAACTTTGGTGTGATTGGGTTTAGTTTATGGAAGATTTTTAGGTAAGGTGTGGATTTTCGTGGGTTTTGTGGAGAGGAAGGTTTAGGTTTTTATTTGGAATTGGGGAAAATCGGATTTGGGGCGTTTTTAAATTCTGGGTTTCCTCCTCGGCGCGCATGACCACATCAGCTGGCGCCCAATTTATCGCTCTTACGGAATTTCACGCGGCCCTGGCGATGGCGCGCGGCCTAGACTTCAAAATTTTTCTGGATTTTTGGCGCCATGGTTTGCTCTTGGCGCGCGACGCTTAATTCCTGCGCTTTACGCTCTTTTGGCGTATGGCCACACCCGATTTTCTGGAAATCCCTTTTTCATTTTGGCTTATCTTCAGTTTTCGCCCTCCACATTCTTGGCCCTTTCAGTCCACCTGTCATCCAACAACACAAAACAAGAACCCAAGACCGTGAGACTGTTCAAGACAAAATAAAACAAACTAAAGACAGAAATTAAAATAACATAATTTAAAAACATTGGGTTGCCTCCCAACAAGCACTGTCTTTAACGTCTTTTAGACGGACGCAATTAACCTTTACGAGTGCCCATTGGATCCTTCTGCGAACTGCTTGCAATCCGCAGAGTTATTGTTGCAGGTCTCACTTTCCCTACAACCATCTGTTCAAACAAGGGCCTTAAACATAAAATTATCCCCCAAGTACACAAGACAGGCTTGTCTTTTAGGCTCTCTATAATGTAGGGATCAGTGAAATTCCCTACATTTCTCAACTTTAGGGGGTGCCCTTGAAGGTATGGACTTTCTATTTGGGGATCAACAATGACAGCTAGTGGTGTTTCTTCTGTAATAGGTGCAGGAAAAAGAATTTCCACAGAATCCAAAAATGTGAATAATTGGATCTCAACAATCTTTTCCTTCTCTACACCAATTATCCCGCCAGATTCCTCAACAGCTGGGTGTGGTTCAGACTCCTCAATTTGCTTACCACCTCCCATAATGATGTCGCTATGCAGATTTTCTTGAAGTGTATTGCTCATCCTATCCATCAGTTGCCCTATGTGGGTCTCCAAATTTTTTAGGGACTCCCTTGTCTCAGCCATAAACTGAGTCTGGCACTTGGTGAGCATAAGTATGCCTGCCTGCAACTCATTTCGATCTTCCTCTGGAGCCTATGGGTTAAGCTGTTGTTGATGACTCCACTGTCTCTGATAGTAGTAGTCCATGTGTCCTGATTTTTTTTTTTAACCTGCAAAACAAGAAAAACAACAAAAGGTGATAAAAAGATGCTCACAAAACAAGTTAGAACTTGTTCTTGGAGCAACCAAATTAGACATAAGAATAGATAAATCGATATTGAACTAAGCCAATCCCCGGCAACGGCGCCAAAAACTTGATGCGCGATTTATGCACACACTTTAACGCAAGTGCACGTGTCGAGTCAAGTAATATAGTCTTTGAAGACCGAGTTATCGTCCTCAGGGATTAGTGCTCAATTACCAATTTCTACTCTTTGTTATCTATTTGGTGACCGAATATTGATTTGTTGTTTATGACTAATAATTATAAAAACTAATTAACTATGTTGTTTACTTCAGTGATGATGGAAATAGGGCTTCCAAATCTCCTCAACTATCCGCTTAATTTACTTATTAATGCAATTAACTATGGTTCTTCTTCTTTTGGAGATAGCAGGTTTACTAATCCGTTTTATACTCCTGTTAAGGTTATATAAACACTCAACCCCAGTACAACACTTTTCTACCTTTAGGTGATAAGGTTAACTCTAGAGGAGGATTAAGAACAAAAATCCTTATTAATGCTACACAAGTAATCGAGGTATTTTCATCCACGATTCAACCTATGTCTACCCAACTACAACATAGTCACAACCTCCCCTTTCGGATTTCGGTTAGAAATCATATAAGTAATGATAATTAATGATCAAGTAATTACCAAGCAATCAAAACATATATTGGATAAATCTCAACAATAAGAAGAACAACCACAAACATTCATTAATTCATAAATAAAGGTTCAAGCGAATTGACATGGAAAGCCCTATATTAGAGTTAGTTCCTAGCCATAGACATGACAAGAACTAATTCAATATCCAACATAAAACTGAAAATAAAGTAAAAGAAAAGAAAGAAATTACTAAAGAATGGTCTCCAATCTTGAACTCCAAGATGTGTTGTGAATTGGCAAGAAAGGGAACTCTTAATTCTGACCTAGGGTTCTCTTTTTATAGCCTCCAAACCGTCACTAAGGTTTTCCCTCAGGCCTGGCCCATAATTCGTTCAAAACCCTGATTTTTCCCGCGTCGGCGCCGCGACCCTGCTACTGGCGCCTCGGCGCCGGAATTCCTGCACTCCTCTGAAGTTTAGGCGCCGCGGCGCTGCAACTCTGCTGTCTAGAGGCGCCGCGACGCTGGAACTTCTGCAAGCCTCTGAATATTTGGCGCCGTGGTGCCCGCCTCTTGGCCGAGCGCCGCGTG
Organism: Przewalskia tangutica; assembly: GCA_029844215.1. Lineage (NCBI taxonomy): Eukaryota > Viridiplantae > Streptophyta > Magnoliopsida > Solanales > Solanaceae > Przewalskia > Przewalskia tangutica. Next base: position 131,112,406 of record CM056718.1, on the reverse strand, counting down.
CGACCCGTCTGTGCTCAGTTCGCCACTTTCTGGCATTTCGAGCTCTGGAACCTCCGTTTTTGCCCTCTTTTCGCTCCTTTTCCGCCAAAGAGCCACTTTAACCATTTTGACTCAAAAGAAAGAAAATCTATCCTAAGACGACACGTATTTGTACAAAAATGGACAAAAGACTCACTAAAAACAACTCAAAAAGTGTATATAAAATACACCGATCAGGGATCCAGTGTCAACGCATGTTCTGAAGATGATTGGCTTAATGGAGAGGTTGACTTCGATTGGAACGAAGCTGCCTATAAATGTCTCTGTCAACCTGATCCTGAATTCGCTTCCTGGTTCATTTGAGAATTTCATTGTGAATTTCAACATGAAGGGAACCAAGGTGAATCTTCCAGAACTTCATAACATGCTAAAAGCTTATGAGGGACATTGCACATATCCAAGAGGAGACAAGGCACTAGGTGTTTCTGGACCTGTTGGATAAGGTATGGTTGTCATTGAAATAAATATGTCTATAAGTAACTCCCACTGCTGTGTATTAGATACCGCCCGTGGCTCTCACATTTGTAATAATGTGAAAGGTCTACTAACATCAGAAAGGTCGGACCATGGGAGGTAGACCTGCGCGTTGGAAATGGAGCACGAGTGGATGCTGAACGCGTGGGAACTTATAGACTAGATTTACCTTCAGGATTTTGTTTAGAACTAAATAATTGTTATTTTGTTCCCTCATTAACGAGGAATATTATTTCTATCCCAGTGTTAGACACTGAGGGATTTTCCTCATTCATTACCAATGGCAATTATGTGCTATCTTTTAATGGTTTTATTTATGGAAATGCACCGCTTGTGGATGGATTGTATGTTCTAAACTGTAGTCGTGAAATTTTCAATGTATAAAATATACGAGCTAAAATAAGTAATCCAAGAAACCCCACCTACTTATGACACTGCAGACTTGGTCATATCAATGAATCAAGGATATCAAGATTAAGAAAGTTAGACTACCTAGAACCATTTGACTTAGAGTCCTATGGTAATTGTGAATCTTTCTTGAGAGAAAAAATGACCACCAAGTCACTTTCTGGGAAATGAGTGCGTGCCAAAGAGGTGCTTGAGTTAGTCCATACCGATGTATGTGGGCCATTTTCAACTCAAGCTAAGGGATGCTTCCCTTACTTCATCACTTTTACAGACGATTTCACAAGGTTTGGCATGTGTATCTTATGAAACACAAGTCCGAAGCTTTTGAGAAATTCAAGGAGTACAAGTTAGAAGTAGATAAGCAACTTGAAACAAGTATCAAGACCATTCGATCAGATCGAGGAGATGAATACTCAAGTAAAGAATTTCTAGATTACTTGAAGCTTCATGAAGTCTAATCACAATGGACACCTCCCGGAACGCCACAATGAATGATGTTGTTGAAAGGAGAAATCGAATCCTATTAGATATGGTTAGATCCATGAAGATCTTCTCAGCTCTGCCAACATACCTTGGGGATATGCATTACAAAACTCAATATATATTCTGAACAGAGTTCCTTCAAAGTCAGTAGAGAAAACTCCATATGAGATATGGAACGGCAAGAAGCCAGCATTTAAACACATGCGACCCTGGGGGTGTCCTGCATATGTAAAGAAGTTGCTTACTGACATGTTGGAATCCAAAAGAGAGAAGTATTATTTTGTGGGGTATCCATAGGAAACTAGAGGATACTATTTCTATCTTTCCGGAGAACATAAGGTCATTGTTTCCAGAAATACAATTTTCCTTGAAGAAGACTATGTCTACAAGGAACAGAGTTGCAATAAGATAGAACTTGAAGAGATTCAAGAAACGCAAGATAATACAAAGGTTGAACCCTTGTCGCATGACCTAGGGAAGGATTCAGTGTGAGTATTTGGTGAAGATTGGGTACTTAGAGTATGCCTTTCAGCCAGTGGGAGTGATGTGAGAGATAATGCAGAAATGCAAGACTCTCATACACAACCAATGAAAGATGATACAATAGTTATACATCATCCCATTCAAGAAAGACATGAAAATGACATTCCTGAAATCTCTCAAGGTGGTGGATTGTCCAACATACAAACTCCTTCTCGCAATCAGAATACAACAAATACTGAAACACATAATATTAAACTCTGTAGGACCACTAGAACTCATCGTCCGCCTGAAAGATTAAATCTCCTTGTTGAAACACACAATGAGATAGATATTCTTGATGACAATAAACCAACAACCTACAACGAACCTGTGTTAGATATTGATTCGCAAAGATGGAAAGAAGCCATAAAATCTGAAATAGACTCAATGTACATAAATCAAGTATGGAACTTGATTGATTTTCCAACAGGGGTTAGACCCATAAGATGCAAATGGGTTTTCAAGAAGAAGATTGATGCATATGGCAAGGTACAGACTTATAAGACAAGATTGGTGGCTAAAGGTTATAATCAAATGCCTGGGGTCGATTATGATGAAACCTTTTCACATGTTGCGAAGATTAAGACCATTCAGATTTTTCTTGCAATAGTGGCATACTATGATTATGATATTTGGCAAATGGATGTTAAAACTGTCTTTCTCAATAATAATCTAATTGAGGAGGTGTATATGATACAGTCAGAGGGTTTTACATCCGAGACTCAGCCCAAAGCAATATGCAAACTACTGAAGTCCATTTATGGACTTAAGCAAGCCTCAAGGAGTTGGAATATTAGCTTTGACAAAGCAGTCAAATCATTTGACTTTGTTAGAAGCAAAGAAGATCCTGCGTTTATAGCAAACACACAGATGAGAGTATTGTCTTTATTGTTATAGGTGTAGATGGCATATTAATAATGGGAGATGATAAGACTCTCATGCAGTCAGTCAAGGAATGATTATCCATCACCTTCATGATGAAGGACTTAGGTGAGGCCTTCTATATTCTTAGAATTAGGATCTATAGAGATAGACCTGATAGATTGTTGTGACTATCACAGTCCGTATACATAGACAAAGTGCTAAGACGATTCTCTATGGAAAATTCCAAGAAGGGAGGTCTTACTATAGTTCAAGGCATCAAGTTATCAAAGAAGGATAGTCCTTCTACTATTACGGAACTTTAGTGCATGAAAAGATCGCGTATGCTTCAGCTATAAGATTAATCATATATGCCATGACCTGTACAAGGCCAGATGTGACATTTGCACTTAGTATGACTTGAAAATTTCAGCAGAATCATGGGGAGGAACACTGAAAAACACTTAAGAGTATTCTTAAGTATCTTAGACGAACTAAAGAATATTTCCTAGTCTATGGTGGACAAGAAAATCTAGTAGCTACTAGGTACACTAATGCTAGCTTCCAGATAAATGTTGATAATTCAAATCTCAGTCTAGTTATGCCTTCATTTTAAATGGTGGAGTAGTGAGTTGGAAAAGTTCCAAGCAAGCTACAACTGTTAATTCGACAACAGAAGTCGAGTACATTGCTGTATTGGAAGCTGGTAATGAAGATGTCGCGATATCTGTGTTCTTGAAAGAACTAGGGGTTGTTTCAAGTGTCACTTGTCCAATAACGATTTATTGTGACAACACTGGTGCGATTGCTCAGGCTAAGGAACCAAGATTAATAAACAGAAATAAGTATGTACCAAGGAAATATCACATAATCAGTGAGATGGTAGAGACTGAAGAAATAAGATTAGACTACGTTCCCACAAATGATAATCTAGCTGACTCATTTACTAAACCATTAAGCTTAGTCAAGGATAATGGTCATTTTGAAAACATGGAGATTGACTCTAGGCCAAGTGGAGATTGAAAGTATGCATGTCCTAGAAACAATCATTTTAGGGACTAATGTACTTGAACACATTCGTATTATTAATGAAATTAATATATTTTGGCAGTTGCAATTATTGAATTATGATCTTGATTGCTTGTGATTATTCATTAATGTGCATCTCTTGAGCTTACATTGTCATTATTAAAGTGAGATATTAATGATAGAATGTAACTCTCAAAATAGTCTTGACTGATGATCATTAAGAATAGGATATCAATGATATACTATAAGTCAACATGTGGTCTGCATCACATATTTAGAGAATGTAGTATGTCTCACTTACTACTAGTATGATTACTAGTGATGGACACATGGATACTCTTAGAGAATATTGGCATACCAGCTGATAAACTATTTGTTATACATGTCTAGAGTGTTATCAGCATGTGGGATATATAGGTCATTTGACTTGAGGTCAATACGCACCTGATTTACAGAGTAATGTACTTTGACCCTGTCCTAAGCTTAAATTCCTTATAGGATAAGACATGGCTAGTGTTGGGTACATTGCGATGTAAACCGAGATGGTAGTTGAGCCAAAAATATGATTCATTCCTCGATTGGATATTCGAGAAAGAACACTCAGCTTCTCAGTAATATTAGGTCGACCAAGTCATTGGCCAATGCAAGAGATATATTTAGGATATGGTCTGGTTGTCTACTAATAAAGATGAGATAAAGTGATTGAGTCATTTGGATAGACACATGGATAATTCTAAGCTTGATCGAGTGTGTCGCGAATAAAAGAAATTTATCATCTCACATAAAGGTTGTGTTTACTGGGGTCATGTAAACGTACTTCACATATTGAGTTCGTCATACGACGCAGTCTAGGAGTTCCGTATGAACCTTAATTTGATTAGTGTCGATGTGTGAAGGCCTAAAGGATCACACTAAGTCGATTGTCTTTTCGATCTAAGGGTATATTGAGAGAGTATAAAATATTCGATTTAGAATCGAGATATTTAAACCAATAATAAATTATGGGATAATTTCCATTTAATGGAAATTATTTAATTAATTCAAATTGGATTGTCCGACTTAAAATAAAATGTGTGCTGAATATTTAAAGGGAGCGCCGCGGAGCCTGTACGGCAGTGGGCCGAGTCCGACTGGCCCACTGCATTTCGGGATTTAGGTCAGGCTTGGAGCCCAACCCAAATTCGAAAATTAACATAATCCCTGCTATATATTCAGTACTTAAACCCATAATTGAGGTTACTGAAAGTTAAACAATTCTTACTTTCTGAACTCATAGTTCAGAGAATAAAATTCTCTCAAACCTCTGTCAATATTTCCTGGCTTTCCTGACAGAGGAGTATACCACAACAAGGTTTGCGGTCGAAAGGATAGTCGCGTGCACTCCCTATAGTAAAGACTCCAGATAACTCAAACTGTACGTTTTGTTTATGTTTTTACAAGTTTCAATTGTAACGTAATCATACCAGACGAAATTGTTGGCGTAAGTAAGTTAAACAAATTTTAAACTTCTGTTGTGCTTTACTTACATATTTTAGACCCAACAAAACCCTACATTAATACCATGTATATTGAGTCAATAGTATTGTCACGCCCTTTTTCGACCGCGACTTTTTTTAAAACTCCTGCTTAATAAAATGTTAGAAAATAAATGCTAAAATGCTATAATAGTGCTAAAAGGCTAGAATGCTAAAAGGGTTCGCGGAGTCGCCACCTAATTAGTTTGGGTGAATTAAAACACCTATATATCAACTAGGTTAAAGTCAATATTAACTCCATTTTTATGGTCTGCGAAACTAGTGTGAGATTCTGGGTAAGAGTTCTTTATTAATCTAGAGGGAAGGGATTAGGCACCCTCCAAGATCCGCTAACTTGCGGTTGTCCTGCCAAACCTAGGGCAAATTATTATGCTATATAAAATACGTGTTTAAAAGGGTGTTTTAGTAAAAGAATGCTTTTTGTTTTTTATAAGAAATTATAAGACTAGTGCTATAACAATATGTGTAAAGTTTAAAAGCATGGATTTATATTATCTTATCAAATAAATAAAATATTGATTTATTGACTAAATGTATGCATTTACCTACTAAATGGACCCTGATTAATATGCCACATGCTTAAGGGGGTTTCTTAGTATAAAATAAGATTTCTATATGAACGTCAATAAAAGGGCGTTTATAGGAAATGAGTTAGGAATCTTGGAAATAATATCCTAGCTACATGATTAGTCATGCAATTAATATTATTAGGTGGTTTAGTATAGCTTAAACTATGTATGGATAACCTAAAATACTTAACTCGACGGGAAACAAATTGCTAATTAACTACTTTCTAATCTATTGGCTCAAGGTTTAAACTATACTAAGTGTAGCGTTAATAGTGCAATGTCAGTCAAATAATTTACAACAAATAAATGGGGAAGAAATGATCAATAAAAAATGACTCGAATGAAAGGCGATGTCTTTTCGCCGATGGTTTTGGAATTTCCAATGTGGATAGAAAGATGCACGTAAGATGCGGGTCTTCATTTTGTTGTAGCTCATGTTGAGTCCCGCTATGAGACTCTTCATTTTGCTCTGATGCATTTCATGTAGGAAAATAAGAAAAAAGAAAAGGATTAGAAGCTGTCCAAATCTTAAAATAACAAATAGGCACTCGACATAAAATGTAATGCATAAGTCTGCTGATTAACTGTAAAGATCAGCCGATAATGATGAGAATTAAATTCGGTATAACATGCTAGACAGAGCACATAGGCTACAGAGCCCTTAACATGGTGCCAAAGCAACCCTAAGAGAACTGATCATCTCACTTAAATCTAGCAGAATAGCGACAAAACACATGACAACGAAAACTAACATAATCTTTAAAACAACTTCACATTGGGCCTAGCATGGAGTAACATGTGCCTCTCTCAAAAGGCTAAAGTTGTATGTAAATTAATTTACATACAGCTAGTATACAGCAAGTGTTTGGGATCCATATTAGGAAAATTTAAGGAAAATACTTTCAAAGGTCCAACTAGGACTTCATCAAGTTCACAAGTTAATAGGGAAAGACAAAATACCAAACCAATATGTGTCCTCAACAATAAGATTAAGATGCAGGAAAAGCAGAGAAATGATTTAAGCTTATTTCTATATTACTTAGACAGGAAAGGCAATACAATGCTACTTAGACAGATACTTGGGTAGGCAAGAAGTACATTTTTTAAACGTGCAAGGTATAAAATAACAATTGAGACTAGGGCAATCTTGGCAGATGCGCCCAGGAAATTAGGATGCAAAGAAGCTTAAACTAGCCAACATGAGGCTTGTGACAGTTCACATGTATCAATAGCTTTTGAAAACAGAAAGACTAAGTATTAAACCAGCTAACAATTTACGTGTGTTAACAGATTCTTAAACCAACATAAGAAGCATTTTATGGACCTACGCATGCATAACAGTCGTTTAAAATAGTGGATAATTTCATCCAAACACATGAAACTAGGCTATGTGTAACCTGGTTATAACTTAGAAATCTCCCTATGCTTAAACTATCTTAATTAATTCAAGAAATAAATTGACAATGCGAATACCTTTCATGAATATAACCAGCCAAACACATTGGATATTGCCACAGTGCCAAAAAAGTCATAAAAACAACCATCAAACATAGAGATTAACTAAAACAGTATGTTAGTCCAATAATCTTAAACAAAACATCAACTTATATTCAATATGCTCGACAGTCCTTCCAATGAACAAAAGTAGTCATTACATCTTTTAAACATGCTTGACATCTAACTCTACTAAAATAGAACTAATTGAATTTAAACCATGCACACAATCATGTTCAGGCTGCGCGCAATCAAATAAACCAGAGTTGGATATGTAGAAGTTATCTCAAACATACGATCAATAACGAAGGTCCATACATTGAATAAGGAGAGAACTTAAAAAACGCCATTTCATCTATATAAGGCCTCCCTTAAATCAGACACACCACCTTTATGCCTCAATGAACGCAATAATACAAACAAACTGACTAACACGTGTTTAGCACACGAAACAAAATGCAGAAATACAGGAATGCGACGAAATCGATAGGGAGCTGATTTTACCTTCTCCGGGCAGCGAACTGAGGCAGCGTATCAAGTCATCGATCCACTCGGAGGTTTTGTGCTATGCGATTTGAAAGTAACAACGAGGCTGTTTCTGAATTTCTATTTTTGTGCTATTGGGGCTAAGATATGCGGAACTAGTGTTTCTAGGTGTTCTTGTGATTGTATTTCAATTGTGTTGAAGGGTTTTTTCCTCCGTCTCGCCGATTGGGTTATTAACTGCTGCTAGGGGGGTGTCCATCGATGCCCATCAGTTTTGCATGCTCTCCCCCTTTATAGTCCAAATCTTGGGTTCTCATTTATGGTCAGTTATTGGCACGATTTTAAACTGATTTGTACTGATTTCGTGCGATTTGGTTAATGATTTGTTACCATTTTGGGGTCGATTTGTGTTTATTCGGATGCGATTTTGTGAGATTTAGGTGTGATTCGCCGTATTCTCAGGCGAGAATCTCGGTTGGGGTCTTGGCGGCGATGGGGTGCGAGGGTAAGGGAGGTGCGGCGGGCGAAAAAGGCTTTAGGGTTTCGTTGATCTTTTTCTCTCTTTTCAGTGAGGGAGAGGATAACGTGAAGGGCTGTGGGTAGGGATAAGAAGTTTGGGCTGGGGATGAGTATAAGGGCTGGTGGGCTTAGGCGGGTGTGGGCCGGGTTAGTTGGTGTGGGCAGCGGTAGTGGGCTGGGCAATTTAAAAGGTGGGGCTGATTAGGTATTATATTGGGTATTAGTTTTAGGAGTTAGTTTTAGGTAAAATTAATTAGTGGTAAATTAGATTGTTTAAATTGTGATTAAATTATTTAGGTGCTTCATTAGTCTAAGTTTGAGTTTAAATTATTATAAAGATAAAGACGGGCGTACTATTTAATTAGAGCTTACTATTTTATAATGCGACGCCGTTAAAATCTTATTTATTATGCGTATTTTGCGATGTTAAATTAAAATTGAATTATTTAAATGCTACATGCAGATATGACATTTAAGGACTGCTTAATACTTTTATGAATGCGACGCTATTATTAAAACGCATGTATTAGATTAATTACGAATTATGAAATTCTCTTGCTATTAATAAATGCGAATATTTTATTTAACACGACGTCATTGTCAAATTATTTATTTACGTATTTTATTTAAGAATTATGACAGGGCTTAAAATTAATAAATGCGGACGTGAGACTCTAAGTGCTTAATCTTCTACGTAAGATGCGTTGCTTGTTATTAATCGCTTATTTATGCCTGTATTAATGTTTTATTGTTGCATTTTATTATTAAAGAATTATTTTTAAAAATAGTGTAATTTTGTAGTTAGTGGCTGTATGGGAGGGTCAAAATTGGGTGTCAACAAGTATATTTCTTGTAATCAATCAACCTTTATCAAATCCTGATCGAATCTCAGAGATCAACGTAGGGAGGATTGAGTTTATTCTCATTGCCAATAATCGTAGGGATAAAAATGTCCGTCAACTTTACAGATTTCTTTTTTCTTCGTATATCCACGGTCGACCTTAGGGTTAGGCGACATAGGAGGTCGCCTAGGGCAACACATCGTAGGGGCAACAAAACGCAATGAGGTACTGTATATATAGTATATATTTTATTTTACAAATTATATTACAATTGAGTTAGTAGCTCAGTTGGTAGGAGCTATGTTCTTATTAAGGTGTAGATTGCAGGTTCGAAACCTACTTCAGACAATTAACTAAAACAATTTTTATTCTTCTTTTAATAAGACAAGCCCTAACTTTTTTCCTAACAAAACAGAAAGGAGACAGTTTACTAAAACAATTTTTATTCTTCTTTTAATAAGACAAAACCTAATTTTTTCCCTAACAAAACAGAAAGGGCGCAGCTGCCAATTTCTTCTTCTCCAAATTCAATACTTCTCCAATGTCTAAAATTTTCCATAAACTCTTCTCTTATTCTCTAGCAAAGACTATTCTCCAATAAATTTCTTCTCTTCTCCTAATTCAACAAACCCAAATCTCTTCTTAATCTAATTGGCTATTCCAAAACACACATAGCAAGATCTCTTCAACGACCTTTCTACTTTCTAGAGTTTATATTTATTTTGGGTATGTTTCTTTTATCTCTATAATTGCCAATTTTCTTTGTTATTGCATTATACCTTGAAAGTAAATGTTGTTATCCGAATCTATAATTTGAATTAGTTGCTTTGTTTCAAAATGTAGTTTGAGTAATTGTGATTTAATCGATAATTTAAAATGCATATTGTTGAGTCATTTTTATACGAGGAGAATTCTTCCAATCATTTTATCAATTAGGGATTGATATTAAGCAATTGATGGTCTTTTAGACAGAAGTTTTACTTGCATTAGCAACAAGTCTAGATGCCTTGGAAAATTCTTGAAAATAATCATAGATCACTTTGAAAGAAGCTACCTCCCCTTTACTGGAGTCTGTTTAATTAGTTCATTTTCATGTGTATCATTCCTAGAGGCAGGGGTAGAGCTTCTCACTTTCAACTACGACTGGTAAAAGAAAATAAGAGTCTGGTTCTACAAATCGGAAAGCTAGAAAGGACAAACTCATGGTAGAGATGGCAGGGACAATGGATATATTTGTGATTTCTAAGCAAAAATAAAATGTTGCTATTGTTCATAATGATTTACATGAACATGTTACTGATGTTAGTGCTTTAAATGAGCACGTAGAAATGAATGAGTTTGATGCTAGTGTATTAGTTGAGAATGCAAATGAAGATGTCGTCTTTAATTATGATATGCTCGTTCATAATGTTTTAACTGGGAATATGGTTGATGATGAAGTATTGAATGTGAATTATCATTGGTTTGGTGATATTGATGATATTTATGACCCAAGCAATTAGAAAAAGTATATGTATCAAGGAGAAAGAGACTTGTTGGTAGAAAAGGGTCCAGTTAGAGGTAAGGTTTTGAAGTATCCAGTCATCAATGGAAGGAGTTTTAGTGAGGTTAGTTACACAAAAACTGTTGGAAATGGGGAAAAATATGATAGAAAATGGCTAGTTTATTCCCGAAAAAAGATAAAGTATTTTTTTTTGTTGTGCCTTGTTCAAGAAGGGAGGACCAAGTCGTTTAAAAACTGTAGGTGTAGGATATGATGATTGGCACAATATCCATAAAAGACTTATTCAACATAAAAATAGTAGTGAACATTATGATAGTGTGATAACTTGGATCGAGGCAGAGACAAGGCTGAAAACAAATGTAACTATTGATGTTAAGCTTCAAAATTCGATAGAAAAAGAGAGAAAATATTGGAAAGAAGTTATGAAGAGGGTGTTGTCTATAATTAAAGGTCTTGCTACAGGTAATTTAGCTTTTCGTGGCTCGAAAGAAAAGATTGATAATGACAACAATGGAATTTTTTTGAAGCTAATTCAAATTATTGCTGAGTTTGATCCAATATTACAAGAGCATCTTAGGCGTATCCGTAGTAAGGAAACTTGAGTTCATTACCTTGGTCATAATATCCAAAATGAATTGATAAATTTGTTGGCAATGTGTTAGGTGTATTTTATATACACTTTTTGAGTCATTTTTAGTTAGTACTTTATTCATTTCATTTATGTTTAGTATAGTATTAAGTGTGTTTTTTTTTTGTGTCACAGCGGTCAAAAATGGAGAAATGACGAAAAGGAGAGGAAATGAGCATAATTGAGATGGAATTGCACACTAAAAGGGCCAATAAATAAAGTCTAAGAAGTCTCGGGAAGTATAGAAGAGATCAGACGAAGTCCGGACGAAAAAAGGACGAAGAATCAGAAAATTGTCCAATTAACGCCTATGACGCCTTGGTACCTGCCAGCAGCGCCGCGGCGCCCAATTTTCTGCGAAGTCTGATTTTTCAGCGCCGTGGCGCCAGTCTGCAGGGCCACGGCGCCGACGTGAGATTTTTGAGTTCTGGGCCGAATTTGACACGTTTTCAGAGTCCAAAAGGGATAACTTTTCCTACCTACAAAACCTATAAAATCCCTAAAACCCTGCTCATTATAAATATACCTCCTTAGACCTTATTCTACAATCCATCATTCCACCATCTTGTAAATATTCCATAACACCATTCAAGGAGACAAAACAACTTTGAAGGTTTTTCAGTATTATTTTCTTTTCTTCTTTCCTTTGTTTTAATTCAGTTTATGTTGGTTTGTATTAGTTCTTAAGCATGTATATGGCTAGGAGCTAAACTTTAATTAGGGCTTTCCATTCGAATCACTTGAACCTTGTTTTTATGATTTAATGCATGGTTTTGGTTTCTTCTTTATATAGTTGAGATTTATTCAATAATTGTTTTGATTACTTGGTAATTAATTGATCACTAATTATCATCACATATATGATTTCTAATTGAGATCCGAAAGGGGAGATTGTGAATAAGCTATAGTTTAATAAACATAGGTTAAAATCGTGGACGAAAGTACCCCGATACTTGTGTAGTTTAATAGGTTATTGTTCTTAATCCTCCTTTCTGATAAATCCTATCATCGAAAGATAGAAGGGTTCTGCATCGTGGTTGAGTGTTTATATATCTTAACCGGAATATAAAACGGCTTAGTTAACCTTCTATCTCAATAAAGAAGAAGAACCTTTATTATTGCATTAAAGATTAAAGCGAGCAGATAGTTGAGGAGATTGGAAGCCCTATTTCCATCATAACTGATTTAAATCAAAGTATTTTCATAAGCAGTTTATTTCCTGCATTAGTTTTGATTATTAGTCTAAAAACCCAACCCAATATACGTTGACCAAATAGACACCATAGAATAGATAACCGATACTTGAAAATCAGTCTCTGAGGATGATATTCGGTCTTACCCAGACTATATTACTTGTCACGATACGTGCACTTGCGTTAAGCGTGTGGATAAATCGCTAACACAATGGAGGTTAAAAATATGATCCTTAAAAATGTGAAGGAAGCAAAATATTACTCGATTATTCTCGATAGCACACCTGATATCAGTCATGAGAAAATGACTCTTGTTTTAAGATGTATCAATACGACTACATCTCCAATAAGGGTGGAAGAATATTTTATTGAATTTTTGAAGGTAGTAAAAACTACGGGGGGGAGCACTTTTTCATGAACTCAAGACTGTTTTGGAAGCTTTAGACCTTGATTTTAATTATGTTCGAGGTCAGGGGAATGATAATGGCTCTAATATGAAAGGGCAATATAAAGGTGTTCAGGATAGAGTATTAAAGGGGTATCCAAGGGCATTTTACACTCAATGTGGTTGTCATTCCCTTAATCTTGCTATTTCTGATATGGATATGTTTTGTACTCTAGCAAAAAGTTTTTTTTGGTTTGATACAGAGGGTTTACAATTTCTTTTCTGGTTCAACAAAGCGATGGGGTGTTATTTTACAGTATGTCAAATGTCGTAATGGTAAAGGCCTTACTCTGAAGTAGTGGGCGTATACCCGTTGGAAAAGTCATCTAGATAGTGTAAAAGCAATGAGATTTCAAGCTCCACAAATCAGAAATGCATTGCTTTACATAACTAAATATAATTTTGATGCTGCGTGAATTAGTGAGGCTGATGCTTTAGCAAACTTTGGTATCATGAAGCTAGATTTTCTCATTAGTATGATTATTTGGTTTGAAATATTGAACAAGGTGAACAATGTGAGCAAGTTGCTACAAAATAAATACATGGATGTTGATGTGGCTATAAGCCTTCTTAAGGGTATTATTGTATTTTTTGAAGAGTATAGAGAGGGTGGATTAAAAAAGGCTAAGGATAAAGCTAAACAGATTGCAAATGAGATGGGTGTTCATTTCAATTTTCAAGAGACACGAATTCGAACCAAGAAAAAATTTCATGACGAGACTGCTCACGATGAGCCCATGGAATGCGCTGAAGACTCTCTTAGGGTTTATTATTTTTACCTGTTGTTGACCATGCATTATCTTCACTGCGGACTAGATTTGAGAATTTTATGAAGTATGAAGAGATGTTTGGTTTTTTATTTAACTTGAGGAAGTTGAAGGATGCAAGTGATGAGAGCTTGGAGTGCTTTTGTGCTACACTTGAATCTTTCATGCAACATGGAGACCATAAAGATGTTGATGGAAAAGAATTGTGTTCAGAGTTACAATTGTTGAGAAGATCATTACCAGATAGCACAACGAAAGCTGTTGAAGTCATAGAGTATATCAAGAGGACACACATTTGTTTTCCGAATGTTTGGGTAGCTTATAGGGTGTTGTTGACTATTCCAATCACGGTTGCTACTGCAGAAAGGAGTTTTTCCAAGTTGAAGCTCATTAAAAATTATCTTCGATCGTCCATGTCACAAAGTAGATTGACTGATTTGGCTACGTTGTCTATCGAGAAGAAAGTGTTACAGACAATTGATTGTGGTGCTACCATTAGTAAGTTTGCACTTCAAATATCTAGAAAAGTAAAATTTTAAATAATAATTTTATTTATCTAGAGATATGTGTAAGAGACTATTTGTTCATTACTTTTGGTTAACATAATTTTTTGATTTTATGTCTATTAGTGTAACACTTTGGTAAACGCAAGTGTTATAATTATTAGTTAATTTTTTAAGCCTTTTGCATGTTAGTTTTATTGTAATTTTTTTTTTGCGAGGGGACAAACTTTTTTTAAACCGCCTAGTACATCATTTTTCCTGGGGACGGCCCTGCATATATCAACATTTGAATATGATTCTTCAGCTTATGTAATAATAGTAATAGATATGTTGGTGTAATAAGATAATTTTAAATAAATAAATCTGGTCAGTAAGAATTCATATACAATCAGACATCTCTATAACAACATTTTTATATAATAATATATCAATATAATATCCAATTTTTTTCTTAGAACCAATTTTTTATATTATATTTTACCTAAAGAGGGAAGCCTGGTGCACTAGGCTCCCCATATGCACGGGGTCCGGAAAAGGGTCGGACCACAAGAGTCTATTATACGCAGTCTTACATTGCATTTCTGCAAGAGGGTATATATTATATTTTACCTCTCTATAACAATTATTACGTATAACAACATCCATCTTTATAACAATACACTCCTTGTAAAATTACCCCTCTATAACAACTATTTTCTTGTTTGATAATATAATAATTAATCATTTTTATATAAATAAAATATAAGATTACCAATAATAGGTCTAGAGATTTTAATATAATATTTTGATACTTTAATACACTATTTATGACAAAAAAAAATATTACATGACTATATATTTTCATCATTTAGAGACTTCTCTTCTTAATACAAAGTGTGATTAAGTTTAGAATTTGTATTAAGTGTCTATAACAATCAAATATTATTTAAAACCTTTGGAACCAATAATGATGTTGTCGAAAGTTTGACTGTAGTCGATCCAACTTACTTATCACTTATTTAGGATTAGGGCATAATAATTATTGTTGTCGTCACAAATAAAAAAAATGAAAAGAATTCACGGAAAGGAAAAAAGGGAAATCTTCAATTTTTTATCAATATAAAAAAAAACTATTAGTGAATATTACAATATATTCATCATATATTTTGTAATTAATATTAGTGTATAATTATGATAAAAATAGGATCCTTATTCAATTAGGATTCAACATTGTACACTATATATATATATATATATATATATATATATATATATATATATATTTGTATTAATGACAAATACTCTCCAAGGGAGAATTACACTATTTAATATGGTATCAGGAGCCAAAAATCAGTCCCTACCCTAAACACTAATTTTGGCCGCTCTTTTCTTTCCTTTTCGGTGCCAAACCGCTTGTATACCGCATGTATACCTCTGATATATGCTGATATACAACTTCCCAGCCCTCCGCTTAAACAACCATCCCCGTATACATCTGGTATACTACTGATATACAGTCTTCTTACCTTATCTATCTCTCCAACATGTCGCATACCCCTCGTATATAGCCTTATACATAGCTAATATATACCCTGTATACATCGTCCCTGTCACTATATACTACCCGTATACAACTTTCCTAAACCGATATATACCTCGTATACGGTTGATAATGCATGTATATAGCTTCCCTAAGTCGATATACACCTCGTATTCATCTTGAACCACCCTTTTTTCTCACCTACTTTCCGGAAACCCTCCTGGCGTCACCCACGACCCATATAGACTCTCCCACTTCCTCATCATCAACCATCGATAGCCACCACACTCCGACCACCATCCGCCGCAAAACAACCACGGTGGTGGCAACGGTAGAGGCCATAGAGGTGGCAGAGGGGGTCGGGCCACTTTAGCCTGCCATCCTTAGCTACCCACTGCCCCGGTAGCTGTATTGGAACTGGGCCTCCAGTAGTTATCCATCAAGCTCCAACAATTATCCAGATATTGCAGCCCAAAAGAAATAGTGGCTACAGCAGCAGCTGGGAACACAACCGACAGGCCCCACCCATCAGTCCCATTTTCCTACAGCCCAGTAGTCCGCTCCAGGCCTTACCCCAACCAATTTGGGCCAGGCTTTCGCAGGTTGAATCTTCAGCAACCTGATAATGCGTGGTATATAGATACATGCGCCACGTCTCATCTCACCAACAATTCTGGTAATCTTCCTCAACTCTGCAATTTAAATATTTCTCAATATCGTAAATGATCATCTCATTCCAATTGAAGGTTTTGGCCACACACTAACCCCACCACCGCATCCCCACTTCTCCTTTAAAAATGTTCTATATGCCCTAATATTATCAAAAACCTAATCTATGTTAGAAAATTTGCCACCGATAATTTTGTATTCATTAATTTTGACCTGTTTGGCTTTTCTATAACGGACCTAAGTATCGCGAAACTCCTTACGAGATGCAATAGTGAGGGGGCCTATATCCTTTTCTATCCACATTCGTTGCCAGTGTCAATCCTTCAACATCTCTAGATGTCATCTCCTCCTCAACGTGGAATAGTAGACTTGGACATCCCGGAACTCATATTTTTTATTTTCTTAGAAACCACATTTTAATTAAATATAATAAAGGGAACCTTGCCCATAATTGCTCCTCTTGTCATCTAGGCAAACATGTTATACTTCTATTTATGTCTTCTTTGAGTGTTATTTTCTTTCCCTTTGATATTATTCATACGGACTTATGGACATCTTCTATAATTAGCAACCTAGGTCATAAATATTATTTGGTATTTTTGGCTGACTTCTCTCACTTCCTTTGCGTATATCTTCTTAAACTCAAGTCTCAAGTTTACTCCAAATTCATTGAATTTCGTACATTGGTTAAAACACAATTTGAAAAAGACATCAAAACGTTTTATTGTGATAATGGTCGGGAGTTCAATAACTCATTTTTTGATAATTTTTATGTGGCTAATGGCATGGTTTTTCATTTCTCCAGCCCCAATACTTCCCCTCAAAATGGTAAAGTCGAAAGATTTTTTCGCACCATTAACAATATGATTCGTACCCTTATTTTTCATGCGTCTCCCCCTACCTTTTGGGTATATGCATTAAAACTGGTAGAACATATTTTAAACATCTTACCTAAATGTACGAACCAAAATAGGACACCCACCAAAATTCTCTTTCGTCGGATCCCTTACTATGACCACCTTCAAATTTTCGTTTGTCTTTGTTACCTAAATCTGGCCTCCATTGTCCCTCACAAATTAGCACCTCGCGCCACTCCGTGCGGCTTCCTAGGTTTTCCTTCCAATCATGGGGGATACTTGTGCTATGAGTTATCCACAGACAAAATTTTAATCTCACATTAGGTTTGTTGAGTACGTTTTCCTGTTTGACAAAATCCAAAAATTTGAGTCACTAATTACAGATTCCTTGATGATTCAGACACCTCACCTCTAGTCCAAAATTCACTAGAGAACCCACTGCCTACCCCCCAGACACACTCACCCATCCTGCAAATTACGCTTCCCCACCTCCGGTCCTGTAACATCCCGAAACAACCCAGTGCCAACACCACCACACTACACAACCCGCCATTGTGTGCCTCCCTCCTGCCACTTTATGCACCCCCAAGTATACCCAACCACCTCTCTATATATCGCCACCCTTCCCCTGACCCGCATACCCCAGAAACATCCCGCCACCCACTTCCCAACCCCACACCACACTGCCAAATCCCGTCGTACCCCTCCCCACTTAATGCCACTTCCCTACGACCCGAGACCAACTGCCCCGCCCCCGTACCCACACACCAAATGGAACCTTGTGCCAAATATAGGATTTTCAAAACCAAAGTCTACTTTAACCTATCACACAATCCATATCACCAATACCTAAAAACCAAAAACTAACCAAACTTGACCCGAATTTGAATGCGGCTGTGCCTGAGGAGTTTGATGCGCTTACCACTCATTGCACATGGGATCTTATTTCGAGGCCGGAGGGGGTGAATGTGATTCATTGTATGTGACTCTTTCGTCATAAGTTCAAAGATAGTGGTGATCTTGAACGCTACAAGTCCAGAATTGTGGCAAATGGCACATGGCAGCACGAGAGTATTGCTTGTGGTGAGACCTTCAATATGGTGGTCAAGTCAGCTACTATTCACACTGTTTTGAGCATAACTATGGGTAAGAAGTGACTGATTTAACAACTTGATGTGAAAAATGCATTCTTACATTGAGATTTGAAATAAATAGCTTACATGCATCAACCGTCAGGCTTACATCCAGAGGCTCCTCATTATGTCTGACGTCTCCGTAAGTCCCTGTATGGTTTGAAACAGGCCCCCAGACTTAGTATGATCATTTCTCTACTTATATTATATAGCTTGGGTTCATATGCAACAAATGTGACCATTCATTATTCATTTTTCATTGAGGTGGTCATAGTGCATACTTGTTATTATATGTGAATTGTCACGACCCGACCCCGGCGCATCGTGCCTACACAGGCACCACTGTTGAGTATCGTCGAGAGAATAGCGGGAACATACATGAAACTTTTAAAATAAATTAACGAGAAAATAAACCACAAAGCAAATAAGGCTACCTTCCCGACACGTATACATATACATAACAAATGATTACATCCCTTTCTTTTTACAAACCGACCCACAACATGTGACTACAGACCTCAGGAATTACAAGCTGCGGCGGGGCGGGTTCGCCATACCACGAATGTACGTAAGTCTACCACATCAGGGAAACCGTACCAAAAGATAAGCCTCCGGAGTGAAAGGATCTTCTTTCCAAAACTGAACAGAGATCCTAAAAGCAAGGATCACCAACATGTGTACCTAACACCTGCGGGCATGAACGCAGCCCCCCGAAGGGGGTCAGTACAACAGGTACCGAATATGGAACAGAAATAAAATGCAATAACCAAATCATATCTGTATAAAAGAATGTCCTTTTAACTCCTGAAACCAATCATATATTAACCGTTCCTTTCCTTCTTTCGATAAGATTTAACAACATATTCTTACATACTTAAGAGTTTAATCCAGTCTTTTTCACATAATTTACATATCTTACATAACATAATCCGGTCCATTTGCGGGACACGGTGTACTGATGAATCATGTGACATAATCCGGCCCGCCTGTGGGGCTCGGTGTACTGTGGAATCATATAACATAATCCGGCCCGCCTGTGGGGCTCGGTGTACTGTGGAATCATATAACATAATCCGGCCCGCCTGTGGGGCTCGGTGTACTGTGGAATCATATAACATAATCCGGCCCGCCTGTGGGGCTCGGTGTACTGTGGAATCATATAACATAATCCGGCCCGCCTGTGGGGCTCGGTGTACTGTGGAATCATGTAGCATAATCCGGCCCGCCTGTGGAGCTCGGTGTAAGATGACATAACCCGGCCTATGTGTAGGCTCGGGGTAATATGGCGTAATCCGGCCTATGTGTAGGCTCGGTGTATCTCATAACGTAATCCGGCCTATTTGTAGGCTCGGTGTATTTCATAACGTAATCCGGCCTATTTGTAGGCTCGGTGTATTTCATAACGTAATCCGGCCTATTTGTAGGCTCGGTGTATTTCATAACGTAATCCGGCCTATTCGTAGGCTCGGTGTGATTTTCCTTACATAACATTTTCAAACCATCTTTTCACTTCTTCTTAAGTCGTCATAACAACTTCCCATAAAGCTATTATAACAACCTTTCATTTTAGAGAACTTAAGACACTTTTATTCTTACAACATTAGGAAAACTAGATCCAAAAATACTACGTACATACATACTTAAAAAGAATCATAGAACTCCTTTCTTTTTAAAGCTCAAGTCACATACTCTTTTGGAAGCCATCTTCTTATCTTTTGAAATAAATTAAGAAGCCATACTTTGTAAAATTAAGTCATTTCCACTTATAAAATCAAGGCTTATAGCCTTAACACCTCGTAGCATACACTCTTTCAAATCATGTCGCTTATACTTTAGAAATCAAGTCTCATAGCTTGAAAAATAAAGTTTCATAATCCTTTAAAGAAAATCAAAGTTCATAGTCTTAAAACTTCATAACATACATTCTTTAAAGTCCGCTTACTTATACTTGTAAAATCATGTCATCTACACTTTTAAAACCAATCCCCTTTTCACATATAAATTCAAGTCATTTTCAAACATAAAAATCAACTTACATACTTACTTTAAATAAATCAAGATAC
The DNA here is from genome assembly GCA_029844215.1 of Przewalskia tangutica. Taxonomy (NCBI): domain Eukaryota; kingdom Viridiplantae; phylum Streptophyta; class Magnoliopsida; order Solanales; family Solanaceae; genus Przewalskia; species Przewalskia tangutica. Next base: position 131,091,864 of record CM056718.1, on the reverse strand, counting down.
ATAGCCCTTAAATCAAATCTCATAATTTCCTAACCATCCTTACCAACGTCTCCCATAAGACCTAGTAAGGACTTAGGACAATTTAAACATACTCTTAACTTAGATTCAACAATGTAAATACTTCTTAACTTCTAAGAGTAGAAGGAATCTTGAAATACTATCACATGGATATTTCATACGTAGGATCATGCCAAAGAAAGTAGAGGTTCACATACCTCGACGATTGTCGACAAGTAGCAAAATGCTCCAAAGTACTTCAACCTTGAGCTATTCCATTCTTCAAGTAGGATACGCTAGACTTAGTACTTCAACCTATCATGGTCACAATACGTCCATTAACCTCTTACTTTAAACGTAGAATATCCTAAGTGCCAAGTCACTAAATTCTACGGAAAATCGGATGACACCTCCTTTGTTTTTACTAACTTTGCCACCTTTTCAAGGCCGAATACAATAACCAAACAGCCCCAATTGGCTCACACAATCTATAAGGTAGTACAATACAAATAAATAACCATACTGACCCCAATTGGCTCACCACAATATAGGCGGTAGTCCAATACAAATGACTAACAAACTACTAGTCCAATTTTTAGCCATAATGAATACAACAATACCAATTCTTATCCAATTTCCATTTCAATCCAAATTGGTAGCCTCACATGATATCAAGTCGCATTTGATTAAAACAACCATAATCTATAAGTCAATTACATGCGACGATTCTAACAACGATTAAATTGTAATCCAACTTAATCATGGCTTACATGTCATTTCGGATTTAGGCTACTACAATCCATAATACTTATAAAACTTCAACACATATACTTCATGCTAGTAAAATGTAAGGCTAACAACAAATACATAATCTTGTAACACTTAAAGAGAACAAGATTATACCTCCATGAATCTCAATCTAACTTCCAATCAAGTCGCTCCTTAGTAGTTTAGAACCTCTTCAAGACACTTCAATCCATTTGAGACCCTTAGAACAACACCAACAACTTTCCTTCAACTTCCAATCCAAAACCTAGAAAGACCATTAGGTTTTTACTTTGCGACTAACAGAAAACTATCTTTTTAGATTTTTCTATTGAGATACACTTACATAACACTCATGAACCTTGGGTTAAAGTTTGGAGCTTAAAGAACAATCAACGAAAATTTTCCTCCTTGAGCTCACTAAAGCGAGAGCTTCCCTTCTCTAAGTGTTGTAATATTTTTCTAAGTGTTTTGACAAAGTCTTGCTACTACTACTAGTATTATAAAGGGACATGGAGGGTCAAGATTCATACAAATGTGAGGCTTGGATGAGGTCTTAACAAATATCAAGACTAAAGTGGACCCATTGACTTGGTCAATATTGTCAAGCTCACTACATGGCAAGACTTGTTCATCCAAGACTTATGGTAAATGACCATTAGGGACATGCCCAATTCGACCAAGGCATACTAAGGGGGGGTGACACGTGTCGCCCTCCCATTCGTCATAATAATTCATTTTTCCGACAATTCCCAAAATTTCCGATAAATTTTTTACAAGTCTCAATTCTTAACACTTGTGAGTTCTTACGTACGTTCTTAAAACACGTCCTGTACACACGGGGTGTAACATGAATGATATTGTTCTGACTGCCTCTTCTGATGTGTTGAAAAATGAGATCATTCGGATGCTTAAATCCGAATTCGCTATGACTGACTTAGAGAAATTGAGTTACTTCTTGGGAATTTCTGTGACTAGATCTGCAGATAACATGTTCTTATGCCAGTGTAACTATGCATAAGAAATTATTACAGTGCTAAAATGGTGAATTGCAAAATCATGCCTACTTTGATCGACTCAAAATCAAAACTTAGTGCTGCTGACGATGATCCAGTGTCCGATCCCACTCTTTATAGAAGTCTTACAGGTGCACTTCAGTATCTTACATTCACCAGGTCTAACATTGCATATGTTCTTCAGTAGGTTTTCTTATTCATACTTGCCTCCAGAGAGCCTCACTTTATAGCTCTTAAACGTATTATTCAATAAGTTAAGGGCACTCTTGATTATGAATTACATCTCTATCACTCTGCACCGACCAGGTTGATAACATACACAGACATCGATTGAGTAGGTTATCCAGATACGCGACGTTCCATATCCAGCTATTGTGTGTTCTTAGGTGTCAATCTTATCTCGTGGTCTTCCAAGAGGCAAGCCATACTCTCCCGGTCGAGTGCAAAAGCAGAGTATAGAGGTATTGCAAACGTTTAGCTGAGATCGAAACCTCATCCTTGAGCTTTAGTGTCACTTAGGGAAGGCTTTTATGGTTTACTATGATAACATATATGTGATATACTTATCTCATAACCTGATTCAACATCCGAGAACCAAGCACATTGAGATGGATATACATTTTGTTCGTGACAAAATTTCTATAGATCATGTTAAGGTGTTGCATATGCCTTATTCATATCAATATGAAGATATGTTCACAAATGGGCTTCCTCGGCAGATGTTCATCGACTTCAGATCCAGTCTCAGCATCCGGCCTCCTACCGCTCCTACTGAGGGGGTGTATTAGTGAATATTACAATATATTCACCATATATTTTATAATTAATACTAGTATATAATTATGGTAAACATGAGATCCTTATTCAATTAGGATTCAATATTGTACATACTACATATATTATTACACTATTCTACATTGACTAATGCACATCTCATGACAATGGTAATATCCCCCCTCCCGCCCAAAACAGACACCAACGGTAACATCCCTTTTCCCCCCATATCAACGCACTACCACCACTACCGGCAAATAGGTACACTACCTCACACTGTTATCCTCTATTTTATTTTCTTTCCCTCTCTTCCACCTTGCTACTCTGGTTCTATCTGCCCGTCACCACCACCGAGCAGAGGTTATTCTCGCCGGTGACTACCATCGAGTACGATCTGTCAAAGCTGCGATGCTGCCGACCACAAGCGAACTGGTACGCTGATTGTTCCTCTCTCTTTCCGTCACCATCGACGGCTGGAGTTGTGTTGTCGCCGGTGACTATTGACCGTACCCATCACTCGACATCACCGACGAAAATATCTGGTCAATAAATAGCGTCTGGTCAGTAAGGAGCGTAGCCAGTTCCGGTGATAAATAGTAATATCCGACGGTAGACCAGATTTTTCCAGCAGAAGGCGGATAATTGCGCAACGGGACAACTGGTTTTGGCGGCGACCAGGTTAGATCCACCTGAAATTGGTACCTCCAGGTGACCATATTTATTCATTCAAAGCTCTTACCTTCATACTTAAATTTTGATTGTTTTGCTGTATCGCATATTAACTGTATATTTTTTTCTATCACTAGTCTTCTCCTTAGCTATATCGGCTAGACTAGCATTTAGACTCGTGTTAATTTGTGTTCTGTGCATTGAGTTAGTTGTTTCACATTAACTTCTGACTGTTTTAGCTTATAGTTGCTCTAGTGGCTATGACAACTGATGATAGACTAGGGTCATGCTCTCGGTTGGGGTCGGAGGCGAGGGCTGTGAGGGTAAGCGTGGATGGGGAGATTCTAAACTGAGAATAGGGTCGTGGAATATTGGGACTTTAACAGGGAAGTCCTTAGAGCTAGTTAAGAGTCTTAAATAGATGATAATTAATTAAACATGTGTCCAGGAGACCAAATGGGTAGGACCTAAGGCTAAGGAGGTGGACGGGTATAAGTTATGGTTCTCGGATAGGTCGGGGTATAGGAATGGGGTAGGCATTTTGGTAGACTACGAGCTAAGGGAATATGTGGTAGAGGTTAGGAGGGTCAATAATATGATGATGACGATTAAGTTAGTAGTTGGAGGGTCCACTATGAGTATTATTAGTGCTTACGCACCACAGGCGGGCTTGGCTGAGGAGGAGAAGAAGCGTTTTTAGGAGGATTTGGATGAGGTGGTGACAGGTGTACTACCCACTGAGAAGTTATTTATCGAAGGGGATTTCAATGGACATATTAGTTCACTTCCGGGGGGCTATGACGATGTGCATGGAGGCTTTGGCTTCGGGGACATAAACAGGGGAGACGTCTCACTGTTGGAGTTCACTAGGGCTTTTGGGTTGGTGATAGCCAATTTGAGGTTCCTGAAGAAGGAGGAGAACTTGGTGACTTACCGTAGTTCGGCAGCTAACACTCAAATAACCTTTTTACTCTTTAGAAAGGTTGACAAAGGCCTTTGTAAAGACTGCAAGGTTATTCCAAAGGAGTTTCTTACAACCCGACATAAGCTTTTGGTGATGGATCTGGAGATCAAGATGGAGAAGAAAAGAAGATTATGGATGATAGGTTTAGAATCAAATTGGAGAGTTTTATTATGGCTAGTGCAAAGGAAATGAGATAGAGGTTAACAACCAAATGGGCTTGGGAGAGTAGTGGGGACGCGACCAGTATGTGGGTCAAAATAGCCAATTGCATTCAACGGGGGGCTATGATGATGTGCATGTAGGCTTTGGCTTCGGGGACATAAACGGGGGAGACGTCTCACTGTTGGAGTTCACTAGGGCTTTTGGGTTGGTGATAGTCAATTTGAGGTTCCTGAAGAAGGAGGAGAACTTGGTGACTTACCGTAGTTCGGCAGCTAAGACTCAAATAACCTTTTTACTCCTTAGGAAGGTTGACAAAGGCCTTTGTAAAGATAGTAAGGTTATTCCAAAGGAGTTCCTTACAACCCGACATAAGCTTTTGGTGATGGATCTGGAGATCAAGATGGAGAAGAAAAGAAGATTATGGATGATAGGTTTAGAATCAAATTGGAGAGTTTTATTATGGCTAGTGCAAAGGAAATGAGATAGAGGTTAACAACCAAATGGGCTTGGGAGAGTAGTGGGGACGCGACCAGTATGTGGGTCAAAATAGCCAATTGCATTCAAGAGTTGGCTAGAGAAGTGTTAGGGGTCTCGTGGGGTAGCCGTGGTGGACATCGAGGGGACTGGTGGTGGAATGGTAAGGTTCAAGAGAAGGTAGAAGAGAAGAAAGTGTCGTATGCGAAATTAGTAGAAAGAAAAGATGAGGTAGAGAAGTAGACGAATAGGGAACTCTACAAGATGGCGAGGAAGGAGGCAAAGCTAGTGGTCACGGCGACAAAAATGGCGACGTTTGAATGCCTATACGTGGAATTAGAAGAAAAAAGCGGGGATAAAAATTGTACAGACTATCCAAGATGAGGGAGAGAAGGGCACATGACTTAAACTACGTAAGGTGGATAAAGGACGAGGAAGACATAGTACTGGTGGAAGACGCGCATATTAGGCAGATGTGACAGTCTTACTTCCATAAACTCTTGAATGAAAATTGAGATAGAGACATTGTGCAGGGAGATCTGGAGAAATCTGGTAAATATCGAGATTTTGGGTATTGTAGAAGTATTAATATTAAGGAGGTTAGGGGTGTTGTTCGCAGGATGCGCGGGGAAAAACGATCGGGCCTGATGAGATCCCAGTTGATTTTGGAAGAGCACAGGCAGTGCATGCTTGGAGTGGCTGACGGAGTTGTTGAACATCATTTTTAAGACGGCTAGAATGCCCAAAGAATGGAGGTAGAGTACAATAGTTCCTTTATACAAGAACAAAGGTGATATCCAGAGTTGCAACAACTAAAGGGGTATCAAGCTGCTGAGCCATACTATGAAAGTATGAGAAAGGGTCGTGGAGATAAGGGTGAGAAGAGGCGTATCTATTTCCGAGAACCAGTTTGGATTCATGCTGGGGCATTCGACTATAGAATACATTCATCTTATTAGGAGGTTGGTGGAGTTGTATAGGGAGACGAAGAGAGACTTACATATAATTTTTATCGACCTCGAGAAGGCATACGATAAAGTCCATAGAGAGGTTCTCTGGAGATTTCTGGAGGCCAAAGGTGTACCAGTGGTGTACACTAGGGAGATCAAGAATATGTATGAGGGATCGAAGACCAGGGTACAGACGATGGGAGGAGACTCAAATCACTTTCCTGTAACAATGGGGCTTCACCAGGGTTTAACTCTTATCCCATTCTTTTTCGCCTTGGTGATGGATGGAATGAAGCGACAAATTTAAGAAGAGGTGTCATGATGTATGTTATTCGTAGACGATATAGTTCTGATTGATGAGACGCGCAGTGGGGTGAATGCTAAGTTGGAGGTTTGGAGACAGACTTTGGAGTCTAAAGGGTTCAGGCTAAGTAGGACCAAGACATAATACTTGGAGTGCAATTTCAGCATCGAGAGCGACCATGAGACAGGCGTGGATGTGAATCTTGAGACTCAAGTCATTCCAAAGAAAGGAAGCTTCAAGTACCTCGAGTCTATTATTCAAGGAAATTGAGAGATTGATGACGATGTCATATATCGTATTGGGTCAGGGTGGAAGAAATGAGGCTTGCATCTGGAGTATTTTGTGACAAAAATGTGCTACCAAAATTAAAAGGCAAGTTTTATAGGGTGGTGATTAGACCGACTATGTTGTATGAGGTGGAGTGTTGGCCAGTCAGGACGTCGCACACCCAAAGGATGAAAGTGGCAGAGATGAGGATGTTGAGATGAATGTGTGGACATACAAGGAAGAATAAGATTAGAAATAAGGATATCCGGGGCAGAGTAGGAGTGGCCTCGGTGGAAGATAAGATGCAGGAAGCGAGGTTGAGATGGTTTGGACATGTGCGGAGGAGAGACACAAATGCCCTAGTACGGATGTGTGAGAGGTTGGCTATGGACGGGTTCAAGAGGGGTAGATGTAGGCCGAAGAAATATTGGGGAGAGGTGATTAGACGAGATATGGAGCAGTCACAACTTACTGATGACATGACCCTAGATAAGGGGTTGTGGAGGACACATATTAGGGTAAAAGGGTAGTAGGTAGTCGAATGTAATTCTACTTACGCTTACATACTGGTAGTTGTAGTGTTCTTACGGTAGGCCCGCTTATCATAGCATAGCATACAATTAGGCGTTGTATTGCTCTATAGTCCTCTGTAGTCTATTTCTTTTGTTGTGCGTTCTTTAATGTACTTCGTTTATCTCACTGTTTTTTCTTATGTTTTTCTTCTGTTTTGCTTGTCCTGAGCCGAGGATCTCTCGGAAATAGCCGCTCTACCTGCCAAGGTAGAAGTAAGGTCTGTGTATATTCTATCCTTCCCAGACCCTATATTGTGGAATTGCACTGGGTATGTTATTGTTGTATAAGACCATAACACGAGTCCAAATTAATCATCTTATTGAATTCCGAATTCCAAATGACAAAAGAAAAATAAAAATAGCAACAGCTGGCCTAAGTCTTAGCCAAACCACGTCTAATTAAAAAAAGAAAAAAAGAAGAAGAAGCAAGTACTGTTTTTTTCAACATAAAAGAATCATGCAAGTTGAGCTCCATGACATAATAATGAACAGATTTCTTATATGACTACAAAGTCAGACAAGAAGAGAAAAGAAATGTGATGTCGTAAGATGTACACATACCTATAGACTTGTAAAACACTAAAACCTACCTTCATTATCATCCGTACTTAGGTAATTTTCCTCTCCAGCATATTTGCCCTATTTCATAGTTTATTTTGAAGGGTTTTTAGTATTTAAAGTCAACTTGCATTTTTGTAGGCATATCCTCTGCTTCTTTTGACTAGCACAATATAATTAAAAATAAAGTTGCACGTTTCTTACGCTCCCTTGTTAATCAAAACTTGTATTTAATCGGTGAGACAGTGGCAGAGCCGGGAATTTGGTGAAGGATGTGCAAATTTTCTTCTTAGTTGTGTTAAGAATGTGCAAAATTAAATATATACTTATAATAGATAACATTCAACCTATGTACACCGCATAATTTTCCGGTGAAGGGTGTGCACCTGACCACCCTTCACCTAAGGTGGCTCCTCATGTTGTCATTCCAACTTGTTCCTTTTGTTCTATTCCAATAAAATTAAGTTTATTATGGTCTAAAACAAGTCGTTTACATTTATTTTGTTATAAATTATTTTATTAAAAAAATAAAATAAAAAATTTTAAAATTAAATTGATTCTAAATATAAAAATATTTCAGTCTGATTAAAAAGGAGAGGATTGCATAAATGGAAAGAAAGAGTAAATGTTAACTTGTTCAGAAGCATCTTCCAACTCAAGCATTGACTATGATGTAATTACTTGTTCAGAAGCATCTTCCAACTCAAGCATTGAATATTGGAAATCAGTAGCTAGCCCCAACTTTTCACGTCTTTCCTCCCACTTGTATTAATTGCTAAAATGTTTCACGGTTGAATAGTTTGTTTAGGAAAGTGATGTTTGCACTCCAAATTTTATAATCAAGCTTTATTTTAATTTAATAAATGTAATGATCAAGCACAACTATCGTTCATTATTTTTTTCACGTACACTGGAGTTTAAAAATTATACTAAACAAAAGGTAAGAAGGAGACATTGCTAAAAAAAGAATGGAGTACAACTTCGCTGACGATTTTGATTATTCAATTAGTTTTCTATACAACAAAATGTACCCTTTTGCGTATTGTATACAAATAGAAGAAATGTTTTCTTTCACGTATAGGGCAAAATATATACACAATATACAACTAATGAGAAGAGGAAATCAAGCCTCTAATCTTCCTAATTAATATCAATCCCTACTAATCTTCCTAATCAATAATCTCTATATCTTCCTAATAATCATTTTACTACTTACCATACATAACATACTACATTAATAATAATATCAATAATAATATTCTACCATGTAATATTAATGATAATATTATTCTACATTCCCCCGCAGTCGAAGCTGGAGGGCGGCGAATGCTGAGACTGTCCCAAAAATCTTCAAATAATACCAGCGGAATTCCTTTTGTGAAAATATCTGCGATTTGATGATGTGTAAGGACATGTAACACTCACACTTGTCCGCGAGCCACCTTCTCACGAACAAAATGGATATCTAACTCAATATGTTTAGTGCGTTGATGATTGATTGAGTTCTCTGAGAGATAGATAACAATAACATTATCACAGTATACTAGTGTGGCTGTTGAAATAGGGCAATGAAGATCAAGTAACCGATTTCTAATCCAACTAGATTCAGACACAATGTTGGCAACAACACGATATTCTGCTTCATCACTTGAGCGCGATACCGTGGCTTGTCTTTTTTAGGACTATAAGATTAAATTGTCACCGAGGAGGACACAATAATCGGAGGTGGAACGTCTGGTGTCCGAACAACCTGCCCAGTCTGCATCCGTGTAAGTGACAAGTTTGAATACGTTGGACGGATATAGATGTAATCCATACTCCAGAGTGCCCTGAATATATCACACAATACGTTTTAGAGCATACATATGTTCCTCCATTAGATTATGCATGAATAGGCACACTTGTTGCACTGCATAAGTAATATCAGGCCTGGTGAACGTGAGATATTGCAATGCTCCTGCTAGGTTGCGGTATAATGTTGGATCAACAAATGGTTTGCTTGAAGTGGTACTCAATTTGGACTTCGTATCTACTGGAGTTGCTGAAGGTTTGCAATAAAACATTCCACCCCGTTCATCAATATCATATGCATACTTGTTCTGGGAGAGAAATAATCCACCTGCATGTCGTATCACATCAATTTCTAGAAAGTAGTGTAGTGGACCAAGATCTTTCATAGCAAATTTGGAACTAAGCTGTGACATGATACTCTTGCGAAGAGAGTCTGAAGATGTTGTTAGGATAATGTCATCTACATATAAAAGAAGATAAGCAATACTATTACCCTGACGATAAATAAATAGAGAATTATCGGAACGATTGTGAGAAAACCCCATGTGTGACACAAAGTCTACAAACCGCTTATACAAGCCTTGGGGCCTGCTTCATGCCATATAATGATTTGGAATAAACACACATGATTGGGATATTTAGGATCTCTGTATCCCAACGGTTGGTACATGTAGACAGTTTCATTGAGGTGTCCATGGAGGAAGGCGTTTTTGACATCCAATTGGTGAAGAGGCCATCATTTTGAGAGAGACAAGCTTAAAATAGTTCTGATAGTTGCCAGTTTGACCACTGGACTGAACGTCTCTCCACAATCTACACCAACCTGATGTGTCTTCCTATCACCTACAAAATGAGTCTTATGCCGCTCAAAAGTTCTATCAGATTTTTCTTTATGGCTGAAAATCCACATAGACTGAATTATATTAGTATTACATGGACGAGGTACTAAGTCCCATGTCCTATTTTTAATTAGAGCATGATATTCATCATCTATGGCCATTTTCCAATTTGAGTCCTTTAGAGCAAACATTGGTTACGAGGCAAAGGTGATTTTGAGACCTGAGTGTGTAGACTATATTTGGTATTGGGTTTGACAATTTCATGTTGGCTACGGGTGACCAGACGATTTGCGTGGCCAATGGACTGGACGCCACTAGCCGAGAGTCGGGGATTCATGACTGGGCTTGGAGCCGAGAGGTTTCCCAATTCAGAGGACTGGACGCCACTGGATGAGGGTGGGTAATTTGAGATTGGGCCTTGAACCGATTTGTGGTCCAAATGGGCTTGTGAAATTGAGTGAGTGTGACCAGGCCCAAGAGTTGTTGAGTGTATTTTATACATTTTTTTGAGTCTTTTTTAGTTAAGTATTTTCCCTTTTTCATTTGTGTTTAGTATAGTATTAGGTTTGTTTTTCTTTCTTTTGAGTCACAGCGGTCTTAAAGGAGAAATGTCACTTTTGAGGATGAAATGAGCGTAATTGAGATGAAAATTGCACAAGCATAGCCCAAGAAATGAAGCCTAAGAAGTGCCAAGAAGAATAAAGGAAATCTGGCAGTTCCGGACGAAAAGAAGGGAGGCACCGCGGTGCTGAAGAACCGCGGTCAAGAGAATTAGGGTCGCGGCGTAAAAATTCCAGAAAGTCCGAAACTGAATCACCGTCGAAGGAACCGCGGTGCCTGGCAATTAGCACCGCGGTGCATATTTTCAGTAGCTGCCAACGAATTTCAGCCAATTAGCACCGCGGTGCCTAGCCACAAAACCGCGGTGCCGACGCGAGTTTTCCAGATTTTTGGGCCGAATTTGACAAGGGTAAAAGGGTCCGAAGTAAGGTTTTTCTCAGATATAAAATCCCTAAACCCTGTCATTATTGAGGTCATACTTTGGAGAGGCAAGAATTGGATCAACACAAGATTGGAGACGATTTGTTCAAGTTCTTTTTCTTCTCTTTTATTTTTATTCAGTTTATGTTGGATTGTAATTTAGTTTTCGACATGACAATGTTTAGGAGCTAATTACTTTAGTAGAGTTTTCTATCGAATCTTCTTGAAACTCTTTCATATAATTAATGCATAGTTATTGATTTCTTCTTCGATTATTAAGATCTATTCAACTTATTATGGTTGTATGATAATTAACTGATCACTAATTGTCATAACTTATATGATTTCAAATCAAGATCTGAAAAGGGAGATTTGAATAAGCTGTAGTTGTTTAGACATAGGTTAAAATCGTGGACGAAAGTACCCCGATACTTGTGTAGTGTTTAAGGTTATTGTTCATAATCTTCATGTGTGGTAAAATCTATCATAGAAATATAGAAAATTTCTGCACAAGGTTGAGTTTTTATATCTCCTAACCGAAATATATAACATATTAGTTACCCTGCTATCTTAATAAGAAGAAGAGTCATTAGTCTTGCATTAACAAGTGAAAGAGTAGATAGTTGAGGAGATTGGAAGCCCTATTTCTTTCATAACTGTTTAAAACCCAAAGTATTGTCAATCTTAGTTTAATTCCTGCACTTAGTTTTAATCCTTAGCTTAAACTCTCAAACAAAAGAACGGTTACCAAATAGATAACATAGATTAGATATTCGGTAATTGATAAACCAATCTCTGTGGACGATAACTCAGTCTTACAGATCTTTATTACTTGAACGATATGTACACTTGTGTAATCATCTAGAAATATCGCAACAAGTTTTTGGCGTCGTTGCTGGGGACTGGCGTATTATCAATATCAAATTATCTAATCTGATTTCTAATTTGGTTTTTATTTTTATTTATTAAAAAAACACATTTGTGCCTTGATTTGTTTGTCTTATTGTTGATCAACCTCAGGGAACTTTGTTTTATGCGAAGCAGAAGAGGAGCAGACACACTTTTACATCTGAATCCGGAGATTGAGAAAGCTTGCAAATAGAATAGGAAGAACAAAAAAATTGCTGACTTGCTAGCAATGGAGAATTGACAAAACAACAATGGTTTGAATGAAGGTGCAGACCTAATAGAGCGAGTCCAACATCCTGTAGAGAGGAGCTTGAGGGATTACATCCTACCAACAGTCACAGGGGTACAAACGTGCATCAGGCTACCAGCTGTGGAAGCCAACAACTTTGAAATCAAGCCACCAATCTTGCATATGGTCCATAGAACAGTCCCGTTTGGTGGTTTGCCGAGAGAAGATCCACATATGCATTTAGCAAATTTCCCGGAGTTGTACGCTGCCTTCAAATATAATGACGTTACTAATGATGACATTAGATAGAGACTCTTTCCTTTTTTTACTCAGGGATAGAGCAAATAGCTGGCTGAACTCACTTCAAGCGAACTCCATCACCTCATGGCAAGACTTAGCACAAAAGTTCCTTGCCAAATTCTTTCCCCCATCAAAGGCAGCAAAGTTAAGGGGAGAGTTGAATAATATTTATCAGCTAGATGGTGAGTCACTATATGATGCATGGGAGCGGTTCAAAGATATGCAGATAAAGTGTCCTCATCATGGTCTTGAGCAATGGATGTTAGTCCATAATTTACAATGAGTTGTGTGGTACCATTCGTACCATTATTGATGCTGCAGTAGGAGGAACTTTCATGAGTAAGAGTGTCAATGAGGCACATGAGTTACTAGAAGACATGGCTACTAACTACCGTCGGATGAGAGGGCAGCGAATAGCAGAAATGTGGCTGGAGTACATGATCTAGACGCTATCACCGCACTTACCACACATGCGGCATCATTGGCAAAACAGTTGCATCAGAACACTATGACCGCAAATGTGGTTCAGACACCCGTGGGATGTGAGATTTGTGATGGACTGCATACATTTGATCAATGCGTAGTAGTGGATCCTAACAATATCCCTATGGAGCAAGCTCACGTTCAAGTTGTGGGGAATTTTCAGCGTCCATACAACAACCCATTCTCCAATACATACAATCCAGGGTGGAGGAATCACCTCAATTTTTCTTGGAGAAACAACCAGACACAACAACCTCAATTCCAGGGGCAATATCAGCTGGCCAACCCGCTCGCAAGGCGATTTCAAGAAGAACAACAGAGCGATCCAGTTCGACTTCACGGCTTCGGACCGTGATATTTTATTGGAAAGTGAAATCGTTCTTTACTCGCTACAAGTATTTCGCTCTAGCTCTCTAGTTCTCTTAGCTATCGTTACATTTTTTGAATCGTGGAAGGTCGAGAAGACACCTAAAAATAGCTTTAGAAGCCAGATTAGGAAAGTGTTTCCCGAGTTCGAGCAAATGCAATGCGACATCCAGGCAAAAAAGGGTTGGGGTCCCTTTTAGAGGCAACAATTGACTTCCCCTTATTTATTGTGGTCCCAAGAGGCGTAATAACCTAAAAGTTGTCCAGTCCTAAACAAGACAGGAAAACCTACTGGGCATAATGAATTGCAAGAAGCTTTGTTGACTCTCACTAATTCTCCGACCCAATTCATGACAGAGACTATATCATCCATCAGGAATTTAGAGACACAGTTGGGACAGCTGGCGAATATGCTGAACAATAGAGAGCCAGGGAGTCTCTCCAGCAATACTGTGGTGAACCCAAGAATGCAGTGTCAGGCCATTAATTTGAGGAGTGGTAAACAAGTTGAATCGAGTTCACTACCACCATATGTAGATGAGAAGGGTGAGTCAAGCGAGGTAATGGATTCCGAAATGGCAGAGGCTACTTATAATCATCCTGCGTCCGAGGAAGTGCCACCAGTAGTAATTCATGCATCTCAGGTCAAAATTTCGTACCCCCAGAGACTTAGAAAAAATTCTCTTGATAAGCAATTTTCTAGGTTTTTGGAGGTCTTCAAAAAGTTGCATATCAACATTCCGTTTGCTGAAGCTTTTGAACAAATGCCAAGTTATGTTAAGTTCATGAAGGAGATCCTTTTTTAAGAAGAAGAAGCTAGAGGAATATGAGACAGTGGCACTAACCGAAGAATGCAGTGTTATCTTGCAGAGAAAGTTGCCCCAGAAACTGAAAGATCCAGGAACCTTCACCATCCCTTGCACTATAGGGAATTATGAATGTTTGCAGGCTCTATGTGATTTGGGGATAGTATCAATTTGATATCCTATTCTGTGTTTGCAAAGTTGGAGTGTGGGAAGTGATGCGCGATTTATACACACACTTACGCAAGTGCACGTATCGTGACAAGTAATATAGTCTAGGTAAGACCGAATATCGTCCTCAGGGACTGGTTTTCAAGTACCGATTATCTATCCTATGGTATCTATTTGGTTAACGTAAATTGAATTGGAATTCTAAACTAATAATGCAGGAAATAAACTAATTATAAAAATACTTTGAATTAAATCAGTTATGATGGAGAATTAGGGCTTCCAAGATCATCAACTATCCACTCTATTCAATCCTTAATACAATTAGACTGACTTCTTGTTCTACGTTAAGATAGCAGGTTAACTAGAACATTTTATACTCATGTTAAGGTAATATAAACACTCAACCCCAATGGAGAACCCTTCTACCTTTCGGTGACAAGATTGACTACAAATGAGGATTAAGAGCAATAACCTATTAAGCTACACAAGTATCGGGGTACTTTCGTCCACGATTTAAACCTATGTTTATTCAACTATAGCATATTCACAATCTCCCCTTTCGGCTTTCGATTAGAAATCATATAAGTTATGATAATTAGTGATCAATTAATTATCAAGCAATCAAAACAACTATTGAATAAATCTTAATCAAGTGAAGAAGAAATCAACTAATTTATTAATTCATGAATAAGAGTTTCAAGAGAATCACAAGGAAATCCCTAATAAAGTAATTAGCTCCTAGCCATAGTCACGCTAAGAACTAATAAATCTCCATACATGAACTGAAATAAACAAAGCAAAAAGAAAGAAAAGAAAAATACTCAAGAACAAGTCTCCAAGCCTTCTAGCATCCAAGGATTGTGTTGTGGAATATTTACAAGATGGAATGGAATGGAATGGTGGATGGATTGGAATGTGGAATGAAGGATGGGTGGATGTAGAATTCTTCTAATGATGGAGAGACTATTTATAACCTAAGAATCCTTTAGGTAAAGGGTTAGGGATTATGTAGGTAGTAAAGGTTATGGAATCCTTTTAGGTAAAGATTTTATGAAAAGTTATGGAAAAGGGTTAAGGAATATGTAGGTAGGAAAAGTTATCCCTTTTGGACTCTGAAAATGTGTCAAATTCGGCCCAAAAACTCAGAAATCCCGCGTCGGCACCGCTGCCTCTGAGGCGCGCGGCTGAAAAATCGAAGGCTTTGGACGACTTCAGTGGTCGGCGCTGCTGCGCGCCATGGCTGGTGGCACTCTTCCGGATTTTTCGTTTCTTTGTCCTTTGTTCGTCCGGTCTTCGTCTGATTTCTTCTATATTTCCCGGAACTTCTTAGGCTTCATTTATTGGCCCTTTTAGTGTGCAATCCCATCTCATTTATGCTCATTTCATCTCCTTTTCGCCATTTCTCCATTTCTGACCGCTGTGACACAAAAGAAAGGGCAACAACCCTAATACTCTACTAAACATAAATGAAATGAGTAAAATACTAACTAAAAATGACTTAAAAGGTGTATATAAAATACACCGATCAAACACCCCCAAACTTAACCTTTGATCGCCCTCGAGCAAAGATAAAAAAAATATAAACAAAGACTCAAAGAGATGGATCAAGTAGTTATAATATTGCTTCTTCAAAATCATGGATGAAAGATGAGATAATATGTTAGAACATATATAGCATGAAAAATCAGCAATCTAGAATTTCAAGTTAGATATTTCGCAAATTCACTTAGATCATGTTCAATGGAAATACAAACACTTAACCTATGCATGTCAATTTCATTCCATCTTTCCCAAATGCTATACACATGTTTACTTGTTATTATCCACTAATCATAGACATACATATTAAAGATCATCAAGACTTTCAAGGGTTGTAAGGTAGGCTTAGGCAGGGGTAGGTAAAAATAGGCATTTAGGCTCTATTACGTACCTTAAGCACTTTTCATTCAAACTCTTTTTCCTTCTTTTTGATTTCCTTTTTAGTTTCGTACCCACTTTCTCCCCTCTTTTCTTTTGAGAGAATGATATGTATTATAAATAACAGGCACCCCCAAACTTAGACGTTTGCATATTTTTCATTAGGGTGCATCAAATTTGTTCACTCTTTTTTGTTTCTTTTTCACGTTTTTCATCCCAATACTTTTCCATTATTACTTATGGCACAACAAAGGAATCATAGGGTGTCAAAGAAAGATATTTATTTTAGGCTCAAAGGGGCTGACTAGTGATACATTTTATGTCAGGGTAGGTAATGAATGGTCAGAAGGGCTATCAAAGAAATGCCTGAATCATCTCCCTAAACATGTACATCTTATCTATTTCGCCTTAAATAACAAGCAAACAGATTTTATAGACATTTTTTTTCCAACCTTCTTCCCATAACTGACACACATAAGCTAAGCACAAATATTCCAAATAATTAGATGTCTGGAATTTTTGGTATATCTAACTTAAGTACACAAATTGTCGCTTTTAATTCTATTACATTATTCCACTTTATCCACTCAATATCTTTAGCAACTACAACATGCATGATCCATCAAATCAAAAAAAAAAAAAAAAATTAAAAAAAAAATGACTCAAAAATACTCAAAAAACACACAAAACAAATCAAAAAGACTCAAAAACAATAAAACATCCCCCCAAACTTAAATCACATTGTCCCCAATGTGTGCAAGACTCAAAAAATAAATAGGGACAACTTACTGACACAACACATCGGTTATAATGGAGGTCTAGGAGGAAAAAATCTGGAATTTGCACGGAATATGGCTCTCTGAAGTTCCGGCGCCGCGGCCCTGAGATTCGGCGCCGCGGCGCCCCAAGTACTGTGGCTCTCTGAAGTTCCGGCGCCGCGGCGCTGACGACGGCTTTTCCTTTTTTCAGCGTTTTTGCTCCTTTTTCCTCGGTTTTAGCTTTCAGTCCACCTATTATCCAACAACACAAAACAAGAACCCAATACCGTGAGACCGTTCAAGACAAAATAAAACAACTAAAACAAAAATTAAAATAACATAATTAAAAAAACATTGGGTTGCCTCCCAACAAGCGATGTCTTTAACGTCTTTTAGCCGGACGCAGTTAACCTTTACGAGTGCCCATTGGATCCTTCTGCGACGCTTGCAATCCAAGCAGTTATTGTTGCGATTCACTTCAACTACAACAATTGCTTCAAAAAAGGGCCTCAGATATACGATTATCCCCCAAGTACACAAGACATGCTTGTCTTCTAGGCTCTCTCTAATGTAGGGATCAGTGAGATTCCCAACATCTCTCAACTCTAGGGGGTGCCCTTGATGGTATGGACTTCCTATTTGGGGATCAACAGTGATCGCTGGTGGTATTTCTTTTGCAATAGGTACAGGGAAAATAATTTCCAAAGAATCCAAAAAGGTGAATAATTGGATCTCAGTAATCTTTTCCTTCTCTACACCAATTATCCCGCCAGATTCCTCAACAGCTGAGTGTGGTTCAGGCTCCTCAATTTGCTTACCACCTCCCATAATAATGTCGCTAGGCAGATTTTCTTGAAGTGTATTGCTCATCCTATCCATCAGTTGCCCTATGTGGGTCTCCAAATTTTTGAGGGACTCCCTTGTCTCAGCCATAAACTGAGTCTGGCACTTGGTGAGCCTGAGTATGCATGCCTGCAACTCATCTAAATCTTCCTCTAGAACCTGTGGGTTAAGCTGCTGTTGATGAATCCACCGTCTCTGATAGTAGTAGTCCATATATATATATATATATATATTTATATATTTTTCTATTTTTTTTTCCGAATTTAACCTGCAAAATAAGAAGACAACAAAAGGTGATTTAGAAACTTGTTCTTGGAGCAACCAAATTAGAAATAAGAATAGATAAATCGATATTGAAAGTACGCCAATCCCCGACAACGACGCAAAAAACTTGATGCGTGATTTATGCACACACTTACGCAAGTGCACGTATCGTGACAAGTAATATAGTCTAGGTAAGACCGAATATCGTCCTCAGGGACTGGTTTTCAAGTCCCGATTATCTATCCTATGGTATCTATTTGGTTAACGTAAATTGAATTGGAATTCTAAACTAATAATGCAGGAAATAAACTAATTATAAAAATACTTTGAATTAAATCAGTTATGATGGAGAATTAGGGCTTCCAAGATCATCAACTATCCACTCTATTCAATCCTTAATACAATTAGACTGACTTCTTCTTCAACGTTAAGATAACAGGTTAACTAGACCGTTTTATACTCCTGTTAAGGTAATATAAACACTCAACCCCAATGGAGAACCCTTCTACCTTTCGGTGACAAGATTGACTACAAAGGAGGATTAAGAGCAATAATCTATTAAGCTACACAAGTATCGGGGAACTTTCGTTCACGATTTAAACCTATGTTTATTCAACTATATCATATTCACAATCTCCCATTTCGGTTTTCGATTAGAAATCATATAAGTTATGATAATTAGTGATCAATTAATTACCAAGCAATCAAAACAACTATTGAATAAATCTTAATTAAGTGAAGAAGAAATCAACTAATTTATTAATTCATGAATAAGAGTTTCAAGAGAATCACAAGGAAATCCCTAATAAAGTAATTAGCTCCTAGCCATAGTCACGCTAAGAACTAATAAATCTCCATACATGAACTGAAATAAACAAAGCAAAAAGAAAGAAAAGAAAAATACTCAAGAACAAGTCTCCAAGCCTTCTAGCATCCAAGGATTGTGTTGTGGAATATTTACAAGATGGAATGGTGGATGGATTGGAATGTGGAATGAAGGATAGGTGGATGTAAAATTCTTCTAATGATGTAGAGACTATTTATAACCCAAGAATCCTTTAGGTAAAGGGTTAGGGATTATGTAGGTAGGAAAGGTTATGGAATCCTTTTAGGTAAAGGTTTTAGGAAAAGTTATGGAAAAGGGTTAAGGAATATGTAGGTAGGAAAAGTTATCCCTTTTGGACTCTGAAAATGTGTCAAATTCGGCCCAAAACTCAGAAATCCCGCGTCGTATGCGGCCTCTGGTTTGGCGCGGCTGAAAATCAGAGGCTTTCAGACGACTTTAGTGGTCGGCTTGCTGCGCGGCATGGCTACGATGGCACTCTTCGGATTTTCGTTTCTTCGTCCTTTGTTCGTCCGGTCTTCGTCTGATTTCTTCTATATTTCCCGGAACTTCTTAGGCTTCATTTCTTGGCCCTTTTAGTGTGCAATTCCATCTCATTTATGCTCATTTCATCTCCTTTTCGCTATTTCTCCATTTCTGACCGCTGTGACACAAAATAAAGGACAACAACCCTAATACTATACTAAACATAAATGAAATGAGTAAAATACTAACTAAAAATGACTTAAAAGGTGTATATAAAATACACCGATCAGGAAGCAAGGTGTTACACCTCGTAAGATTAAGGAGATAATTAAGATCGTAATTAAGGAAATACGATTCGAATATCGGAAATTAGTATACAAGAGGGTGTGATTCCGGAAAGATGTTGGTCACAATGAGTGTGACGTTGGAAACTTATAGTAATAATTGTATATTCCCTTTATGGGTTGGTAACGTATAATAAGAATTATGACATTGAGAATACGAGGCTTTATGAAATTCTCGGAAATTAAAGGAAGCGAGAGTTAAGATTTAAAAAAAGTGGGTTTAAAAATTATTAATTGGGGGACTTGGGACCAATGTGTAATAAAAGAATTTCAGATTTTTATTAAACCTATACTCTTCATCTCTTTTATTCTAAAATCAAACCAAAGTTTCTCCATCTCGCTCCCCTCTCTCCCCCTAGTCGAGACCTATCTCTCCCCCCATTCCGATAACTAAAGTTTATTAATCTTTCAATTCCCCTCCTAGATTAAGAATGTTCACCTAAATTAGAAGCCAAAATTTGAGAAAACAGTGGGCAGAAAATTGGGACTGCTGGGCCGAATTTGAGCAAGAAATTTCGGATTTTTGGACAAATTTTTGGGAAGAAAATCGTGTATAAAGGAGGTATTAACATTGTAGAATGTTGTCACGACCCGACCCCGGGCCGCGACTGGTGCCCTACCTGGGCACCCCTCTCAGGTAAACATCAGAGAATAGCAGCGGAACATACACAACACATAAGCATGCTTAGACAATAACATCACAGGCTAGCCGATAAGGCCGCCTTCCATAAAATATACATAGCCAAAAGTAAGACAGTACAACTTTGTTCTTACAGCCCAAACCACAAATGTTACTACAGACCTCTAGGATAAACAACAGTGGCGGGACAGGGCCCCGCCATACCCCTGAATGTACATAATATCTACAACATCAGGGAAAACCGTACCAAAAGTAATAAGCCTCCGGAGAAATGGAGCTTCTGACACCTGATCAGTGATCCTAAGAATGAGGATCCACCACCTGCTTACCCCTACCTGCGGCATGAACGCAGCCCCCGAGGAAGGGGGTCAGTACACAATATGTACTAAGTATGTAAAACTGGAAAATACTGTAATTACATCATGAGTCTAAAACAGAGCCGGAGACATGTATGAAAATCAAATTACAGTTCACTGTGCCTTACTAACAATGAGAGTAAATAAGAGTATACTTACAACATAAAAATAGGAGACTCACGATCAAATCATGGGTAGCAAATCCATGGAGTGGTATAATGTCTTGGGGGTTTACCCCGCAATCATACTCAGAAGGTGGTATAACGTCTTGGGGGTTTACCCTTCATTTATACTCTTACCCTAGAGGAGGTGGTATAACGTCTTGGGGGTTTACCCCTCATTTATACTCTTACCCTGGAGAAGGTGGTATAACGTCTTGGGGGTTTACCCCTCATTTATACTCTTACCCTAGCTCAACCGGCTATCATACATAACATAAGTAAGTTAAGGAATCCCCTAACTTCTTATTAACATTATTAATATATCCTCTCATTTTAGTTCACTTAAGGCACTAACATGTCTTAATAAAAGAATCCAGAAATTTAATCCCAAGTAATACATACTTCTACTCTTTTAAAGCAAATGACTCTTTTTTTTTATAAGACTTCCAAGATACTAATAACCATAGCATCAAGTCACTTGTCCTTACTTATCTTACTTAAAGTAACTCTCTCCTTTTAACTTTCCATAAAGCGAATATAACCAACTTCCCATAAAGTCGTTATATTAACCTTATACCTTAGTCAATTACATTTTCTTATATCCAAGGGACTTAAACTTTTAAAACAAAACAAGTATCATATACTTAAAACACTTCAAGTCCCTTAACTTTGAAAACTTAAGACATCCTTAATAGTTTTAAAGGAGTGGGTTAATCTCCTAACTCGCCCAACTTGGCCATTCTTAAATAAGTAAAGGATATCAAAGTATTGTACGTCTACCGTACTATATAAGTACAACTATTCATGCTCAAGAGATAGGAAAGTTCCACATTCGGGTCAAACCACTCGTACGTCCAATATACCGCACGTAGTATGTTAACCTATAATGACCATAATACGTTTATTAACCTCTAGCTTCAATGTAGAATATTCCAAGTGCAAAGTCACTAAATTCTACGGAAAATCGGACAACACTTCCTTTGTTTTTACATACTTTTCCACCTTTTTCAAGGCCGAATTCAATAACCAAACATGCCATCTTTAAGGCTCAACAATGCAGGTAACAAATAGGGGATTACACGTGTCACGACCCAAATCCCGGGCCCGTGACTGGTGCCCCTACCTGGGCACCCTTCTACCCATACAACATAAATAAACCGCGGAAGATAAATAACACTCATTTTTTTTAAAACAAAGGAAAAGCCGGAAAGGCTTCCGTATAATATAAATCACCCGAAAGGGTCTACGATGTACAACAATGTAAATACAACTTACACCAGTCCAGCCCACATATGAATACAGACCTCTAAGAAGGTGACAACAACTATGACGGGACAAGGCCCCGCCGTACCGCTGAATATACCTAGCCATAATGAGAAACTCCGGAACTTGGAGCCATCTCAAAATGCTGAACAAGGATCCTAAGCTCGCGGATCCACAACTGTGTACCTAGACCTGCGGACATGAACGCAGCAAAGTCGATGCAACAAGTACTAAGTATGGAACGGAAATAAAGTACATTAAACAAGATCATAACTGTACAAAATAATGACAGGGACAAGTATAAAAATTAAAATACCAGATCCTACCGTGCCATTTTAACTCATGAAATCAATCGTACATTAATCATTCTTTTCCTTCTTTCAATAAGAATTAACATCATATTCTTACATACATACTTAAGAATTCAATCAAGTTTTCCCACATAACTTACATATCTTACATAACATAATCCGACCATTTATGGAGGGACTTCTTATTTGGGAGCTTACTTTGATTATCCATACGGGATAACGTAATCCGGCCCATTTGCGGGACACGGTGTACTGATGAATCATGTGACATAATCCGGCCCGCTTGTGGGGCTCGGTGTACTGTGGAATCATGTAGCATAATCCGGCCCGCCTGTGGGGCTCGGTGTACTGTGGAATCATGTAGCATAATCCGGCCCGCCTGTGGAGCTCGGTGTACTGTGGAATCATGTAGCATAATCCGGCCGCTTTGTGGAGCTCGGTGTACTGTGGAATCATGTAGCATAATCCGGCCCGCCTGTGGAGCTCGGTGTACTGTGGAATCATGTAGCATAATCCGGCCCGCCTGTGGAGCTCGGTGTAAGATGACGTAACCCGGCCTATGTGTAGGCTCGGGGTAATATGGTGTAATCCGGCCTATTTGTAGGCTCGGTGTATCTCATAACATAATCCGGCCTATTTGTAGGCTCAGTGTATCTCATAACATAATCCGGCCTATTTGTAGGCTCGGTGTGATTTTCCTTACATAACATTTTAACCACCCTTTCACTTCTTCTTAAGTCGTTATAACAACTTCCCATAAAGCTATTATAACAACCTTTCATTTTAGAGAACTTAAGGCACTTTTATTTCTTATCACATTGGGGAAACTAAACTCAAAAGTACTACGTACATACATACTTAAAAAGAATCATAAAACTCCTTCTCTTTAAATCAATAAACGTATACTTTTAAAACTCAAGTCACATACTCTTTCGAAATCAAGCCTCTTAACTTTAGAAGTAAATCAAGTAACCCATATCTTGAAAAATAAAGTCTCATAACTTGTAAAGAAATCAAGTCTCATAACTTTAAATCAAATCTCTTAACTTTAGAAATCAAGTCCCATATCTTGAAAAATAAAGTCTCATAACTTGTAAAGAAATCAAGTCTCATAACTTTAAATCAAATCTCTTAACTTTAGAAATCAAGTCCCATTTCTTGAAAAATAAAGTCTCATAACTTGTAAAGAAATCAAGTCTCATAACTTTAAATCAAAACTCTTAACTTTAGAAATCAAGTCCCATTTCTTGAAAAATAAAGTCTCATAACTTGTAAAGAAATCAAGTCTCATAACTTTAAATCAAATCTCTTAACTTTAGAAATCAAGTCCCATTTCTTGAAAAATAAAGTCTCATAACTTGTAAAGAAATCAAGTCTCTTAACCTTAAATCAAATCTCTTAACTTTAAAGTACTTCACGTAACTTATACAATTTTGACTAAGCCACTCATACTTTCATAATCAAGACTCATATATTTCCAAAATCGACTTACCTACTTCAAATGACTTAAGTCGCATAGACTTACCAAATCAAGTCACATAGACTCACTAAGATTTAGTCACATAGACTTACCAAATAATCATGTCAAAGGAAGGAAGAAGTTCACATACCTCGTTGGCGACTAACCCAAACGACAAGTAGCAATACGCTCCAATGTACTTCAACCTTATTGGATATTCCACAAGCCAAGTAGAATGTGCTACACGTAGTACTTCAACCTAAAATGACAATAGCACTTCTATCAACTACAAGCTATCAAGTGTAGGACTTATACCAAATAATGGCCCTCTAATTCTACGGAAAATTGGCGCACTTCCGTTGTTTCTACGCACTTTCCACCTTTTCCAAGGCCCGTATTCATCAACCAACAAGCCACATTTAAGGCACAACCAACAGTTAGCCAAAGGGGATTACACGCCTAAATGGACGTGTAAAATTCTGCCCCACAGTTATACAAAACAGTCCACAAATCAGCCCATAAAAACAGTCCGCAATTCAACCATAACGAGGGTAAAATGTGAGGCCTTTTAACGCCTTTCCACACCCTTATTCCCTTAGGACTTTCATTAGCAACTACTACACTTAAACATGCATAACAACAACTAAATTTCCAGCATTTAATACCTCAAAACAGTCCACTAAACGACACAACAACGTCTAACAGTTTTGGGCAGTTTCCACAACAACTACAACCCGATAACTCGTTCCTTAATCCATTTTATTCCAATTCGAGTTCCAAAACTTCTACATAAGTTATAACAACTTATTAACAACAATATTAATCCATTATAACATGCAATAGGTGAAGATAACAACGACAATAACCAACAAATTCTATTTGCACCAAATCTGTTCCAAATCGGTTTTAGCCCCAAAAATGGCTCAAACGCTTTTTATTCTTCATTATTTTCTAAAACAAGTTCATCCATACATAATAACAATAAGTAATATCCAATTACTTTAAAAGAAGAAGGACTTTTACCTCATTTATTGCCCAAAAACGCCCCAAAACAGTCCGGTCTTTATTGGTACGCAGTTTTCGTTTCGCTCAACTTCTTCAATTTCCAATCACATATATGTACCCCCTACAACCTTAGGAACAACTTCTCTTTGAATCTCACTTCCAAAAAGTCGACGGAACCCCTAGGGTTTTGGCATCAACTTTCGACCAAGACAAGTAAAAACGTGTAGAATATTAATCTAGGCTTAGCACTTGGTTTAAGGGCTTAATCTTGGAGAAATAAATTGATCAACAATGGTTGTTTTTAGCCAAGGGTCTCTCGAAATTATGGAGTTAAAGGGGAGAAGATGAGAGCTTATTTTTTTGTCTAAGTGTAAAGTGATCCAAGTCTTGCAAGACTTGGATATGTATAGCCAAGTGGAGTGGGACCCATGTCCACTTGTCCCCTCTCAAAATATCTATTTTGTTGTCATCTTAGCAAGACAAGTGGAGGGGCGCCACGTGTCGCCCTCCGATTGGTCCAAAATATTATAATTTTTCGAAGGTCCCTGCGAAATTGTGAAATTCTCGGCGGACCCCATATTATCAATTCCAACACCTTATAATCCAATACTAAGTCCATAAATCCAATTAGAAGTATTATACTTCAAGTTAATAATTTTTCCGTCGTCACATTTTTTTCCGAAATTTTCCTTAAGAAAATGTAATTATTCTTTCCTTCCAAAATTCAAATCTTAAATACTTATTCACGTTCTCAATTAGTAGCCCTGATATTACGGGGTGTAACAACACGCCTACTAGACGTGTAAAATTCTGCCCCACAATTTATATCAAACTAGTATAAACTACAAGGTCCAATTCGACAACTTTGAGGTATAACAACATAAATCCTTATCCAATTCGGCAACTTTTAATCCAAATTCTTATCCAATTCCTACATGCAACATATCTAAGAGCAATATTGACAACTACAAATCCTTTCTTCCACACATGCAACACAATTTACTAGCAAAAGAGAAAAGATTGTTACCTTAGAGCTTACCCAAATTAATCCAACAAATTTCACTTGTCTTCTTTCCACAATCACCTCCACAAAACTCCTACAAGCTTGCCAACAAGTTTCCTTCTTGCCACTTTTTCTGAAATTTTCCTCTAGGCCTTGGTTTCTTCTTGAATTTTTAGAGAGAAGGGAAAGGGATTTAATTTTTAGAGAGAAGGGAGAGCTTTCAAGAATGACCAAGTCTTCAAGACTTGGTCAATAAATAGGACATGCAAAAATCAGATTGGGGGGGGGGGGGGGGGACACTTGGCCCCCTCTCATGGCCTTTTTAAAAGAAAATATCTGATTTTTCCCTCAGTTTTCGCAAAAACTCCGCCTCGGCGCCGCGACGCTGAAACCTCCGCGAATTTTCAGTCCGCCTCGGCGCCGCGGCCCTGCATTCCGGTGCCACGGCGCTGGAACCTCAGAGAATTTCAGCATATCCGGCGCCGCGGCGCTGCAGCCCTTGACCGAAAATTCTTTTCTGTTCGACTGCGCACTGAACTTGTAACTTCCATAACTTTCTACTCTGATGTCCTATCGACGAACGGTTGGTTGCGTTGGGAACTAGACTCAACGAAATACGTACTAGGCCTTTGAAACACCTAGGAACTCTTAATGCCACTGGACAAAAACTGTCCCAAAGTTGACTAAAAACCCGTCTGAAACATTCTGTCGACCTATCTTTCGAAAAATTAAAACTTAATTCCTTTCGTACGTTCTCATAAGCATGACCTGAATTACGGGGTGTAACATTCTCCCCCCCCTTAGAAACATTCGTCCCGAATGTTCCTTCTATGCTTACTCAAATCACAATATCGATATAGACCCTCTTAACTATTCTTCTTGCAAAAAAAGACGCTCCACATAGCCACAACAATACTTAAGCATATACGCCAAATTAAAACTAATAAGCTGGAAAGTGGGTTACCTGGAGGTGTAGGGAACAAGTGAGGATACTTCTTCATCATGTCCTCTTCTGCTTCCCATGTCATTTCCTCTCTGTTCTCATTCCGCCATAAGACCTTGATGGAAGCCACATCCTTTGTCCGCAGTCGCCTAACCTGACGATCGAGTATCGCTATGGGACTCTCCTCATACGATAACCCCTCTGTCACCTGGACATCACGAATCGGGTGCACTCTAGATGGATCTCCGATACACTTCCGCAACATAGACACATGAAAACCTGGATGTACTGCCTCCAGATCGGACGACAGATCCAACTCATAGGCAACCTTGCCTACCCTATGGACAATCTGGTAAGGCCCAATGTACCTTGGACTAAGTTTCCCCTTCTTCCCAAATCTTATCACGCCCTTCATGGGTGATACCTTCAGGAAGACCCAATCATCCACCTCAAACTCCAAGTGTCGACGCCGATGATCTGCATACGACTTCTGTCGACTTTGAGCTGACAATAACCGCTCATGGATAAGCTTCACCTTATCCACTGCTTGCTGAATCAAGTCTGGCCCGACTAACTGAACTTCTCCCACCTCAAACCAGCCTATAGGTGACCTGCACTTCCTCCCATATAAGGCCTCATAAGGCGCCATCTGGATACTAGAATGGTAGCTGTTGTTATATGCAAACTCCACAAGAGGTAAATGATCCTCTCAGCTACCCCTGAAATCAATAACACAGGCCCGCAGCATATCCTCAAGTGTCTGGATAGTACGCTCGGCCTGCCCGTCGGTCTGAGCATGAAACGCAGATCGAGACTCACTGTGTCCCTAATCCCTTGGAAAGACCTCCGAAGTTAGCCGAACCGGGCTCCTGCATGCGAAATAATCGATATAGGAACTCCGTGCAGTCTCACAATCTCTCGGATATACAATCTAGCATAATCCTCGGCCGAAAAAGTCGTCCTGACTGGAAGAAAGTGGGCTGATTTCACACCGTCGACAATAACCCAGATGGAATCATGCTTCCTCTAAGTGTGAGGTAACCCTGTAATAAAGTCCATATTGATCACCTCCCACTTCCATGTCGGAATCTCTATCATCTGCAACAACCCACCAGGCTTCTGGTGCTCCACATTGACCTGCTGACAATTCGGACATTGCGCCACAAACTCCGCAACGTCCTTCTTCAAGACATCCCACCAATATATACACCTAAGGTCATGGTACATCTTAGTCGACCCCGGGTGAATAGAGTAACGAGCACTGTGTGCCTCCCCCAGAATCTGCTGACGAAGTCCTGCCACATCGGGTACACATAACCTGCCTTCAAATCTTAGCACCCCATCAGGCGCTACCTCAAATAGACTCTTCTCTTCCCGAAGAGTCGTATCTCGATACCGTACCATAATCGGATCCTCATACTGTCGCCTCTTCACCTCCTCGACGATGGAAGACTCGGCAACCTCTCGAACCCGAACTCCATTACTATCAGAACCAACCAAACGGACCCCGAGGCTCGCTAGCTGATGTAACTCGCGGACCATGCCCCTTTTCTCTGGCTGCACATCTGACAGACTACCCATCGATCTGCGACTAAGGGCATCTGCAACTACATTGGCCTTCCCTGGGTGGTATAGGATATCGACATCATAATCCTTAAGTAGCTCTAACCACCGTCTCCGCGCAAGTTCGGCTCCTGCTGAAGATATACTGGAGGCTCTTGTGGTCTGTGTAAATATCCACATGAACTCCATACAAATAATGTCTCCATATCTTCAAGGCATGAATCACTGCTGCCAACTCTAATTCATGTGTGGGATAGTTCTTCTAATGCTTCCTGAGCTGTCGAGATGTGTAAGCTATAACTTTGCCGTGCTGCATCAGCACGCACCCAAGCCCGACACCCGATGCATCACAATAAACCACATATCCGTCTAAACCCTCTGGAAGAGTAAGAACTGGGGCGGTCGTCAATTTCTCCTTTAGTAACTGGAAGCTCTCCTCACAAGCATCCGTCCACCGGAACATAGGCATTTTAAGTCGGCTAGTCAAAGGTGCTGAGATGGAAGCAAACTTCTCCACAAATCTCCGATAATAACCTGCAAGGCCCAAAAAGTTGCGCACCTCCGTTGGTGTAGTGGGTCTAGGCCAAGTATTGACCGCCTCAATCTTCGCTGTATCAACCCGAATACCATCGGCCCCGATAACATGCCCTAAGAAAGCCACTGAAGCCAATCAAAACTCGCATCTCGAGAACTTGGCATACAACTGCTGGTCCCGGAGGACTCTCAATACCGCCCTCAAGTGGTCTGCATGTTCCTGCTCTGTGCGCGAATAAACCAGGATATCATCAATAAATACTATAACGAACATATCCAAGAATGGCTTGAACACCCGGTTCATTAAATCCATGAATACTGCTGGGGCATTGGTCAACCCGAAAGACATTACCCTGAACTCATAGTGCCCATACCGGGTCCTGAATGCAGTCTTTGGGATATCTGCCTCTCTAACTCGCACCTGATGATAACTGCACGCAGTCTATCTTGGAAAACACCTCGCACCTGTTGGTCAAACAAATCATCAATCCTGGGGAGGGGGTATCTGTTCTTGATAGTTACCTTATCCAGCTGCCTGTAATCAACACACATACGCAGCGTCCCATCCTTCTTCTTTACAAATAAAACCGGTACTCCCCATGGAGAAACACTAGGCCTGATAAAGCCTTTTTCCAGCAAATCCTTCAGCTGGTCTTTCAACTCCCTCAACTCCGCAGGTGCCATCCTGTAGGGTGTAATAGATATAGGTCGAGTGTCTGGCGATGTATCAATGCAAAACTCAATCTCCCTCTCAAGAGGGATACCTGGGAAATCGTCTGGGAATACGTCTGGAAACTCTCTAACAACTGAATCGATGCGGTATCTCGGCCTTAGTATCGAAGACCCGAACCATATGGTAGATATACCCCTTCCGCACCATCTTCCTAGCCTTGAGGTAAGAAATAAACCTATCTCTCGGCGACGCAGTATTCCCCTTCCACTCGATAACCGGCTCCCCAGGAAACTGGAACCGTACCAATCTCTCTCTACAGTCCACATTGGCATAGCAAGACGCTAGCCAATCCATACCCATAATCACATCAAAGTCCGTCACATCCAACTCTATCAAGTAGGCTAGGGTCTGACGACTATATATAGTCACTGGGCAAGCCTTATACACCCGCTTAACTACCACCGAATCACCTACTGGCGTAGCCACCTCAAAAGGTTTTATGGACTCGGGCTCTATCACTATTCTACCAGCAATATGAGGAGATATATAGGACAAGGTAGAACATGGGTTTATCAAAGCATATACATCACGACATGAAACCAATAATGTACATGTGACGACATCTGGTGACGCCTCCTGATCCTGACGGCTGGACATAGCATAAATGCGCTCGAGGACGCGAGGCTGGGACCCCCACGCGACCTGCTCGCGACCGCTGGTCGTGAACACTCGCCTGCGGGCGCTAACCAGAAGACGAAGATCCACCATCGACCGCTTCGGTGAACCATAACACTCCCGCCGCCTCTAGTCGGACAATCTCTCTTCAAATGGCCCTGCTGGCCACAAGAGTAACAAGCTCCCGAAGTCATACGACACTCGCCTGGGTGCAACCTACCGCATCGCATGCATCGAGACGGGGTGGTCCGTCGATGATGGTCTCGCCTCCCGATGTCCCGATCGACAACCTCCCGCCAGCCGGGAAGGGGCACTCAGGCTTGGTGAAATGTGGATCTAGTCTGCTGCGAGGCTGTCGCCTCAGCGCCACGAGACCTCGTCCTGGCCCTCTTAGGCTGGCCTGAGTCAAGCTGATCCTCCCTCTCTCTATCCTCTATCCCTTGCGCATACGCCTGCATCCTGGCGATATCCATACCTAGCTGAAGAGCCACCCCCAAGCATGCAGTAATCATATGACGGTCTAGCCCCATCACATAGCGATGAACCACATGCGCCATGTCGCCTACAATGGTGTGCGGCATCCGCCAATGAGTCAAACTCGGTGTACTTCGATAGTCCTCCCATTCTGTCTCAAGGTCAAGAATCTATCCACGCGGGCTCTCCTCATCTCAGGAGGAAAAAAGTGATCCAGGAAGGCCTCTGTGAACTCCTCCCAACCAGCTGGAAGAGCACCCTCACCTCTAGACCGCTCCCATGACTCAAACCAGTTCAACGCAATATCGCGTAACCGGTAACAGGCTAGCATGACTGACTCATCCTTCGAGGCCCTAAGCACTTTGATAGTCCGCAGCTGCGAACAAACTCCTGAGGATCCTCCTCGGATCTCGAACCATAGAACTCGGGTGGATGACAACCCAGAAAATCCCGAATCCGTAAACCGTCGGCTCTAGGGTTGGCTACCTGCTCCTGTCGGCGCTGCCCTGCTACTATGTTGGTCAACAACCGAATCTTCTCCCCGTAATCTCTATACTCACCGGCCGTGGGCTGAAGGCTCGTACGCGGTCTCGATGGCCGCCGCCGCTCCGAGCTCTGTTGGGGCTGGCGACGTCGTGGAACTCACCGTCCGAAACATCACCTCCGGTAAGGACTAGGCCTGTGCCCTCGTAACCCTCTGCGTCCTACTTGCAGCTCCCTCAGCTGCCTTTCCCTTCTGGGCCGCGGTTGCCTTGCGCGGAAGCATAACTGATACATAAAAATATGTCAGAGGGGGTTCAACCTATAACACAGCTCTATTGCACGATCTTAGAGTGAAAGAATGGAAACCATCCTAAATATCCTATAGCCTCCTGATTATAGATGTGGTGCACAACACACCGATAATCAAGAATCTACTAGACACGGTATATAGACACTTTCCGAGGACTAACTGCTCTGATACCACTTTTGTCACGACCCGACCCCGGGTCGCGACTGGTGCCCTACCTGGGTACCCCTCTCAGGTAAACATCAGAGAATAGCAACGGAACATACACAACACATAAGCATGCTAAGGACGCCTTCCATAAAATATACATAGCCAAAAGTAAGACAGTACAACTTGTTCTTACAGCCCAAACCACAAATGTTACTACAGACCTCTAGGATAAACAACAGTGGAGGGACAGGGCCCCGCCATACCCCTGAATGTACATAATGTCTACAACATCAGGGAAAAACCGTACCAAAAGTAATAAGCCTCCGGAGAAATGGAGCATCTGACACCTGATCAAGGATCCTAAGAATGAGGATCCACCACCTGCTTACCCCTACCTGCGGCATGAACGCAGCCCCCGAGGAAGGGGGTCAGTACATAATATGTACTAAGTATGTAAAACTGGAAAATATTGTAATTACATCATGAGTCTAAAATAGAGCCGGAGACATGTATGAAAATCAAATTACAGTTCATTGTGCCTTACTAACAATGAGAGTAAATAAGAGTATACTTACAACATAAAAATAGGAGACTCACGATCAAATCATGGGTAGCAAATCCATGGAGTGGTATAATGTCTTGGGGGTTTACCCTGCAATCATACTCAGAAGGTGGTATAACGTCTTGGGGGTTTACCCCTCATTTATACTCTTACCCTAGAGGAGGTGGTATAACGTCTTGGGGGTTTACCCCTCATTTATACTCTTACCCTGGAGAAGGTGGTATAACGTCTTGGGGGTTTACCCCTCATTTATACTCTTACCCTGGAGAAGGTGGTATAACGTCTTGGGGGTTTACCCCTCATTTATACTCCTACCCTGGAGAAGGTGGTATAACGTCTTGGGGGTTTACCCCTCATTTATACTCTTACCCTAGCTCAACCGGCTATCATACATAACATAAGTAAGTTAAGGAATCCCCTAACTTCTTATTAACATTATTAATATATCCTCTCATTTTAGTTCACTTAAGGCACTAACATGTCTTAATAAAAGAATCCGGGAATTTAATCCCAAGTACTACATACTTCTACTCTTTTAAAACAAATGACTCTTTTTTTTATAAGACTTCCAAGATACTAATAACCATAGCATCAAGTCACTTGTCCTTACTTATCTTACTTAAAGTAACTCTCTCCTTTTAACTTTCCATAAAACGAATATAACCAACTTCCCATAAAGTCGTTATATTAACCTTATACCTTAGTCAATTACATTTTCCTATATCCAAGGGACTTAAACTTTTAAAATAAAACAAGTATCATATACTTAAAACACTTCAAGTCCCTTAACTTTGAAAACTTAAGACATCCTTAATAGTTTTAAAGGAGTGGGTTAATCTCCTAACTCGCCCAACTTGGCCATTCTTAAATAAGTAAAGGATATCAAAGTATTGTACGTCTACCGTACTATATAAGTACAACTATTCATGCTCAAGAGATAGGAAAGTTCCACATACCTCTTCGGGTCAAACCACTCGCACGTCCAATATACCGCACATAGTATGTTAACCTATAATGACCATAATACGTTTATTAACCTCTAGCTTCAACGTAGAATATTCCATGTGCAAAGTCACTAAATTCTACGGAAAATCGGACAGCACTTCCTTTGTTTCTACATACTTTGCCACCTTTTTCAAGGCCGAATTCAATAACCAAACATGCCATCTTTAAGGCTCAACAATGCAGGTAACAAATAGGGGATTACACGCCTACTAGACGTGTAAAATTCCGCCCCACAATTTATATCAAACTAATACAAACTACAAGGTCCAATTCGACAACTTTGAGGTATAACAACATAAATCCTTATCCAATTCCTTTTTAATCCAAATTATTATCCAATTCCTACATGCAACATATCTAAGAGCAATATTGACAACTACAAATCATTTCTTCCACACATGCAACACAATTTACTAGCAAAAGAGAAAGGATTGTTACCTTAGAGCTTACCCAAATTAATCCAACAAATTTCACTTGTCTTCTTTCCACAATCACCTCCACAAAACTCCTACAAGCTTGCCAACAAGTTTCCTTCTTGCCATTTTTTCTGAAATTTTCCTATAGGCATTGGTTTCTTCTTGAATTTTTAGAGAGAAGGGAGAGGGATTTAATTTTTAGAGAGAAGGGAGAGCTTTCAAGAATGACCAAGTCTTCAAGACTTGGTCAATAAATAGGACATGCAAAAACTCCGCCTCGGCGCCGCGGCGCTGAAACCTCCGCGAATTTTTAGTCCGCCTCGGCGTCGCGGCCCTGCATTCCGGCGTCGCGGCACTGCAACCTCAGAGAATTTCAGCATATCCGTGCGCGTACTGCGATCTCGACCGAAAATTCTTTTACGTTCATTGCAGACCGAACTTGTAACTTCCATAACTTTCTACTCTGATGTCCTATCGACGAACGGTTGGTTGAGTTGGGAAATAGACTCTACGAACTACGTACTAGGCCTTTGAAACACCTAGGAACTCTTAATGCCACTGGACAAACACTGTCCCAAAGGTGACTAAAAACCCGTCCGAAACATTCTGTCGACCTATCTTTTGAAAATTTAAAACTTAATTCCTTTCGTACGTTCTCATAAGCATGACCTGAATTACGGGGTGTAACAAATGTATGCATGTCAATTTGGAGTTGAAGAAGTGTGAAATTGAAGCAAAAATCGAGGGCACAGTGACTGGTTCGTAGGGATTGTTTTGGCTTCATTTTAAGGTATAAATTTCTTCTTTCTATGATATAATTTTAGTGCATGTTGTTAGAATTAAGGAAATGAATTTGTGTTAAGGGAAAATTGGAATTAAGACATTTCATTTGAATATTTTGGATGTTGTAGCCGATATTAGGACTAATTTTACTAATCTTGGAATTATCGTATTCGATTATTGTGTTGTGAAGTTCGTATGGAAACTATTCTTTCTTTCTTTTGACATGATTTTTATTAAGTAAATGTACGACGGACGTACATGGTTTCTATACAGTCTAATTACTAGTAATATGAGTTATGAAAAGTGCATTAGATTTTCAGTAAAGAGTTCGGTTTAATGATTTTATTAAGAGTCGAATGATGAGTTCACACTAAGTCCCATAATGGGCTGGGTATGACATGTATATGATTTCACACCGAGTCCCATAATGGGTCGGGTACGGTATATATATATATATATATATATATATACATGACTCTCATTTGTATATGACACAGTTGGATTTGGATCCTGATTATTATACATGTCTCCTGTTATCTATTGGCCACTTATGATATTCCTTACAGTATTACTTGTTTTACATACTCAGTACATTATTTCAATCGACCCGCTCCTCGAAATGCGTTAAATGCCCGCAGGTACAAGTGCTCAGTTTGGTGATCTTCCGGTCTAGGTTCCTGCTCAGCTGGTTGGAAAGCTTCTTTGATTCAGCGTTTTTGTCATTTTGGTACAGAACCCTATTATTTTGACTTTTGTATATTTAGGGGCTCGACGGGGCCCTGTCCCGTCACATGTCGTTATCCTTCTTATAGAGGTCTGTAGACAGTTGTGGGTTGTACTTATGTAGAGTTATAAATCTGTTTTGGTCAGCCATGTTGTTGTACTCTGTGTTGGGATGTTCCCGTGTATACGTGATACTATTTGGTGGCAGCCTTGTCGGCTTGCCTGTTATATTATATTGGTTAGTGGTGACTCCCCAGGAGGCAGGTACATTATTGTGTAAAGGCAACCTTGTCGGCTTGCCTATTCTGGCATATGTTATTATTGCAGCGTTATGCTGCCGGATTTCATATTTTCCTTACGTTTTAGTTGGATTATGTGTGACAGGTTAGTATAATGGCATCATTAGGGCGTTTAGTGTAGGCCCATCTGGTCGGTCGTGACAAAAGTGGTATCAGAGCAGTTAGTCCTCGGAATGTCTACAGACCGTGTCTAGTAGAGTCTTGTGTATGGGTATGTTGTGCACCATACTTATATGCAGGAGGCTATCGGACATTTAGGATTGGTTTCTATTGTTTCATCTCTTATATCGTGCAATAGAGCTGTGTTATTAGAATGATCTCTTTCTGACGACTTAATGTGTTTACAACTATGCCTCCGAAGAAGGCGACAACGGCCCAGAAGGGCAAATCGATGTGCGGGGATACTAGCGGGTCGAGAGTTACTGGTCCCATACTCGGTCTATCTTGAGACGTACCCGATCGGCAGTGCGCTCCGTCGCCACCTCCAGAGGCTCCAGTTCAGGGGGCATCATCACCAGTTTATGGGACCCCAGCACCTGAGCCTCCAGCTCCTCAGCCAGGAGTAGAGGACAGAGCCATGATAGATGTGGTTCAGCTGCTAACTAGGTTAGTGGCGGGGCAGACATATAGACAGGGACCAGGAGTTGACCTCAGAGCAGGTAGTTTGAGGGTCCGTGATTTCTTAAGTTATAGTCCACCAGAGTTTTTCGGATCACGACCCGAGGATGATCCACAGGAGTTCATCCAGCAGATACAACGTACGTTGAGGGTAATAAAGGCTTCAGAGACTGAGTCTGTCGTGTTAGCTTCATACCGGTTGCGCGATGTAGCTATTAAATGGTATGAGTCGTGGGAGCTATCTAGGAGCGAGAGTGCTCTTCCAGCCGTGTGGGACGAGTTCGTAGAGGCTTTCCTTGACCACATCCTACCTCCAGAGATAAGGAGAGCCAGAGTTTATATGTTTTTAAACTTGAGGCAGGGCGATAGAAGCATTAGAGAGTACAGCCTTGAGTTTGATTCATTGGACAGATATGCACCCACTATTGTAGAAGATATGGCAAACAGAGTGCATCGCTATGTGATGGGGCTGGACCACTACTTGATCGATGGCTGAATGGCAGTGGCTCTTCAGCCGGGTATGGATATTGCTCGGATCCAGGCGTATGCACATGGGGTTGAGGACCGACATAGAGGGCGGCAGCCAGACAGAGGTCATAACAGGGACCAACATAAGAGGGCTAGGTTGGCAGGTTATTTGGGTGAGTCTCGAGGCAGGCAACCTCAACAGCAGTAGGTTAGATACTCATCCCAGCCAGCACAGAGTGCTCCCCTACGGTCCACAGGCAGGAGATTCGACCGTCCAGGGTATTCAGGAGCCGGTCAGAGCTCCAGGGCTTCAGGTTCTCAGAGGAACAGGGGCTCTACTCAGTCGGGGCCACTTTTGCCTCAATGTTCTCGGTGCGGTAGGTCCCATTTTGGGGAATGCCGTTTTGCTACAGGTTCTTGCTATTTTTGCGGCCATCAAGGCCATATGATGAGGGAATGTCCATCCAGAGGTGGTTCAAGTGGTATGGCTTGGCCTACGGGGTCGGTTATTGTTCGTCATCATCTATAGCTATGCGCCCCACAGGGCAGGGTAGACGCCAGTGGGCCGTGGTAGAGGTTGTGGCAGAATTTCTAGTTCTGGCGGTCCTCCGAACCGCATATATGCTTTAGCTAGTAGAAGTGATCAAGAGGCATCACCAGATGTTGTTACAGGTATACTATCGGTCTTTTTCTGTGATGTATATGCTTTGATAGATCTAGGTTCCACCTTGTCCTACATATCCTCTCTTGTTGATAGTAGAATAGGGATAGAACCTGAGTCGATAGAACCATTTGATGTAGCTACACCGGTAGGAGATTCAGTTATAGCTAAGCGTGTGTATAAAAATTGCTCGGTGGTGATATATAGTCGTCATACCCTAGCAGATTTGATAGAGTTGGATATGATCAACTTTGATGTTATTATGGGTATGGACTGGTTGGCTTCTTGTTTTGCCAATGTAGATTGTAGAGAGAAGTTGGTTCGATTTCAGTTTCCATACGAGCCAGTTATAGAATGGAAGAGGAATACAGCATCGCCGAGGGGTAAGTTTATTTCATACCTCAAGGCAAGGAAGATGGTTAAAAAGGATTGTATCTATCATTTGGTTTGGGTGCAGGATACGGAAGCAGAGGTACCGGCTCTTCAGTTAGTTCCGGCTGTTAGTGAGTTTCCGGATGTATTCCCAGATGATCTTCCAGGTCTTCCTCCAGAGCGAGAGATAAATTTTAGTATTGATGTATTGCCAGGTACCCAACTTATATCTATTCCTCCTTATATAATGACACATGCAGAGTTGAAAGAGAAGTTGAGAGACTTGTTGGAAAAAGGCTTCATTAGAACTAGTACATCTTATTGGAGAGCACCAATATTATTTGTGAGGAAGAAGGATGGTTCGCTGCGGATGTGTATTGATTATAGGTAGTTAAATAAGGTGTTATACCCCGTATTTCCTGAGTATGTACGTGAGGGAGTACGTACAAAAGTTTAAGCCTTAGTTAGGCTTTAAGGACGAAAATATTGTGCACAACACACGAAAAGAATTGTTTTCCGACGAAACGTTTTCCAAACTTTGCGTAGGGAAAATTCCGGCTATGTCATTTAGTATTTTTGCGGATTTTTCCGAGAGATGAAATATTTTGGACCAACGAGAGGGTGACACTTGTCACCCTCAAGTGGACGGCAAGAGGGCCAAGGTTGGCACGTTTTTTGTGCCCTTGCACAAAGTCAAGGAGTTGGTAGGATATTTGTGTAGTAGATGGATAAGGACACTTGCCTAAATCTCCACCTTACACTTGCCTACCACTTGGCTTCATCTTGGCCATTGCTTGGCCTATAAATACCCCCTAAGTTGAAGAAGTTCTTCATCCACAAATATTTTTCCAAGTCTTGAAAAACTTCCCCCTCCCCTTAGCAAGCTTTCGTCCAAAGATCTTCTCCCCCCCCCCCTCTTGAAGTGCCCTAGCCGAAACACCATCCTCTAAAGAAAGCCCTAGCGAAACACTACCCCCTTGGTAGAAAATACTCTCAGTATTGTTATTATCCTCAAATACCCTAGCCGTATATCTTTTAGTATTTCCAAAGTTACATCTATACGTAGAATCAGGAAATACTAACTTGTATCCCTATAGTCACTATACGAAACCCTAAGAGAAACTACATAGTTGGTTGAAGTAGAAAGTAGAAGTTGTGTAGAAACTTCTAAGGGTTTCTTGGAGCGGGATTGAGCGTGCATTAGGAGCTAAACCTTGCTCAGACCGACTTATATCTTGGATAATATTGGCCTTATCGAGGTAAATAATCTTATCCTTCTATTGTAATTAGAGAATACATCTGTAGAAGTATAGAAATGAGTATAAAATACATAGAAGGATATTAAAAGAAGAGTAATGAATCTGTAATTACTTAGAAGGGTATTCTGAGAAAGAATTGGCTGTAATCACATCGTAAGATTTAAGAAGATTGAATCAGTATTTACATAGATTTGTATTCTGATGAGACTTGTATAGCTTACCGGGTAGGGAAGTGCTGCCCGATTTTCCGTAGAATAAGAGAACCCTCTGTTTAGAATATCCTATAGAATAGTCTAGACGTTGATAGACGTATTTGACTATTATAGGTTGATACTCTGCGCGCGACATATTCGACTTGGCAGGAGGATTTCGCCGAGAAGGTATGTGATTCTTCCTACACTCTTGAGCATGATATTTTAAAGTATATATATAGTACGGTAGACGTACGTGTGTTAACTGAACGTAGCTTTATGGCAATGTCTTTTGACTTAAGCCTGAATAATAAAGATCTTAAAGTCTTTCAAAAGAATTATAAATCAGTTTTGAAAGAAGAAGAATATTTGTTTTTAAAAAAAAGAAGCTTAAGAGTTATACTAGCTTTATGGAAAGTTAAGTATAACGACTTAAGAAAGATAAAAGGAACAGTTTTCTTATGTGTTTATAAAAGACTTATATTGATTTCTGGAAAGTATAATAAGATGGTTTAATAAGTAGACATGATATGATGCTATGTGTGTTAGTGTCTTGTAACGTTTGTATAAGAGGGTATTCTTGTTGTGCTTATGTTGTTTAACGATAAGCTGTTATGTTAGTATTATATCACTCACCTCTTGACATGATCACGGGGTTAAGCGCCTCCGTGCGGGGTAGACTTCGGTGATGCAGGACCATGATTCGAGAATACCTCATGCGGGTCCAGGACCTATGCGAGCTACGAGTTCGAGGTTAGTGTGCGGCCTTTATGGTCATGCGGTCTATGTGGCCATGCGGACTACGAGTCGGGGCGATCTTTGGGAGTAGCTACCCTCGATGTGAGGAATACCTCATGCGGGCCTAGGTGGCCTATGCGGACTACGGGAGTCCAGGACTAGTCTTGCATAATGATACTATGGGCGATTGGCCCTGCTTTGATCATTCGCAACCTAGAAAAGACCTGTTACAGTTTACCTATTGTTGCTCTTGTTTATGATGTGGCACTATGTGCGGTTACATTGGTTGTTTCGTGCATATTTGTAAAATTGGTTTTAAAATGATATGATTTCATTTAAGTACTTTCTGATTTCACATACTTGGTACTGTTATCGACCTCCTCGGGTGCGTTCATGCCGCAGGTAAGGGAAAGCAGGTGCTAGATCCATATCCTTAGGATCTTTTGCTTTGGTGTCAGGAGCTCCATCTTCTCCGGAGGCTCGACTTTTGGGTATGATCTCCCTGTTGTGTAGATAGTTTTGTACATTCAGGGTATGGCGGGGCCCTGTCCCGCCATAGTTGTTTACTTCCTTAGAGGTCTGTAGTCCTATTGTACAGTTGGGATGTAAACTGCCAGATTCTTATATATATATGCCGAAAGGCACCCTTTTCTCAGATAAAATGTGTCTCATTTACAATTGTTTCATGTCTTGTGTTTTTATATCCCGCTGATTACTCTGATGTATGACTACTTGGGTGCCCGGGTAAGGCACCCGTCACGGGCCCCGGAACGGGTCGTGACAAAAGTGGTATCAAAGCAGTTAATCCTCGGAAAGTGTCTACATGCCGTATCTAGTAGAGTCTTGATTATCGATGTGTTGTGCACCACACCTATAATCAGGAGGCTATAGGATATTTAGGATTGGTTTCCATTCTTCTCACTCTGAGATCGTGCCTTAGAGCTGTGTTATAAGTTGGACCCCTCTAACGTATTCCTTTTAGAATGATTATGCCTCCACGTAAGGCAATCCGGGCCCAGAAGGGCAAGGCAGCCGAGGGAGCTGCTAGTGGGACACCGAGAGTCACGAGGGCTCAGGCCCAGTCTATACCCGAGACAGCGAGTTCCACGATGCCGCCGTCCCCAGCAGGGTTTAGGGCCGCAGCAATGGCTG
This sequence comes from Przewalskia tangutica, assembly GCA_029844215.1. Lineage (NCBI taxonomy): Eukaryota > Viridiplantae > Streptophyta > Magnoliopsida > Solanales > Solanaceae > Przewalskia > Przewalskia tangutica. Next base: position 131,050,838 of record CM056718.1, on the reverse strand, counting down.
ATGAGACCACAATACCTACACCTCCAATCCCACAGCCTGGAGCAGATGAGATGGGTTACCGAGAGATGGCGATTCGCCATCGCCGTGATAGTGGCGATACATGAGATAGTGGATGCAGCGATTCCAGCTCAGCCGATACTGCGGTTCACGAGATCGATACGATTTGCGGCTACGGGATTTTTCGAGTTGTAGCGCTTGAGTTCTACGGTCGAGGCACGAGATGATCCACGGGAGTTCATCCGTCGACTCTGAGAGGATCATCGAGTGATCAAGGCTTGAGAGACCGAGTCCGTGATCTTCGGTTCCACATAGGCTGCGTGATACCGCGATCGATTGGTTTGATTCGTGGGAGTTATCGGGGAGAGCGCGTCCCAGCCTACTTGGGACGAGTTCTCGGAGGCCTTTCACTCACTTCTTGCCTCGCGGATGAGGAGAGCGGGCATGATTTTTATTCTTTGAGACAGAGAGGGCGCGATTAGGAGTGCAACATTGAGTTTGATTCGTTGGCTCGATATGTCCCTGCGTTGGTAGCAGATATGGAGGACAGGGTGCATCGCTACGTCACCGAGCTAGATGATTATATGGCCGAGTCTTGTGCGGGTGTGGCTCTTGGCGAGCTTGGACATTACCGCGTGCGAGCTCACGCACTTGGATGCGAGGCGTAGAGGCCGGGTTGTGACAGCGAGAAGAAGAGGGGCGGCAGGTCTTTTGGTAGCTATCGGGGTGGGCGGCCTCGGCAGCGATCTAGATTTGCACCACGGCGGCTGAGCACTCCTGCTCTTTCTTCAAGACCAGAGTATTGAGGCGAGTCGGGGCCCGGGACTTGACTTCGAGTAGCGAAGGTGCTAACCGTCGAGACCACCCCGCCGGTGTGGCCGTCACGGTAGATCCCATCTCGGGAGTTGTGGTCCTACTTCAGAGGTTGCTACACTTGTGGCAGCAGGGCCACTGCGGCTTGTCCGACTAGGAGCGGCATGAGTGGTAGGGTCGACCTGAGTTCTTTCGTCGGGTCTTCTTCATCTCCTACGATTACTCGCCCGGAGCAAGGTACTCATGGGCGGCAGGTCGCGGCGAGGTCGTGGCGCGGGTCCCGATTCTAGCGGTCCTCGAACCGCATTTATGCCTTGTCGGTAGCGGGATCGGGAGGCCTCACCGATGTCGCGAGTACCTTATCGGTTCTGGATTTGATGTGTATGCCTTGATAGATCCGGTTCTACTGTCTATATATCTCCCCTTATTGCTAGTAGGATAGGGATAGAGCCTAAGTCCATAGACCCTTTCGAGGTAGCTACGCCAGTGGGTGATTCGGTGGTAGCTCGGCGGGTATATATGGCTTGTCCAGTGACTATATGCAGTCGTCAGACCCTATCCGACTTGATAGAGTTGGATATGACTGATTTCGATGTGATCATGGGTATGGATTGGCTAGCTTCTTGCTACGCCAATGTTGACTGCAGGGAGAGAGTGGTACGGTTCGGTTTCACGAGGCCGGTTGTTGAGTGGGAGGAACATCAGACGCCGAGGTAGGTTTATTTCCTACCTCAAGGCTAGGAAGATGGTGTAGAAGGGGTACATCTACCATCTCGTTCGGGTGTTTGATCACGAGGTCATGCGGTGCAGATTTTGATCGATTCGGTATTCAGAGAGTTCCCAGACGTGTTTTCAGACGACCTCCCAGGTATCCCTCCTGAGAGGAAGATAGAGTTTTGTATCGATGTACTGCCAGACACTCGGCCTATTTCCATTCTGCCATACAGAATGACACCTGCCGAGTTGAGAGAGTTGAAGGACCAGCTGAGAGATTTGCTGGAGAAGGGCTTCATCAGGCCTAGTGTTTCTCCCTGGGGAGCGCCGGTATTGTTCGTGAAGAAGAAGGATGGGACGCTGCGCATGTGTGTTAATTACAGGCAGCTGAACAATGTGACCATTAAGAACAGATACCCCCTTCCCAGGATTGATGATTTGTTCGACCAGCTGCAGGGTGCGAGATATTTCTCCAAGATTGATCTGCGATCGGGCTATCATTAGGTACGATTCAGAGAGGCGGATGTCCCTAGGACTGCATTCTGGACCCAGTACGGGCATTATGAGTTCAGGGTCATGTCTTTCGGGTTGACCAATGCTCCGGCGGTATTCATGGATTTGATGAACCGAGTGTTCAAGCCATTTTTGGACACGTTTGTGATAGTGTTCATTGATGATATCTTGGTTTATTCTCGCTCAGAGCAGGAACATGCGGAGCATTTGAGGACTGTGCTGAGAGTTCTCCAGGACCAGCAGTTATACGCCAAGTTTTCCAAATGTGAGTTTTGGTTGGCTTCGGTGGCTTTTCTTGGGCATATTGTCGGGGCTGATGGTATTCGGGTGGATACGGCCAAGATCGAGGCGATCGGGACTTGGCCTGAACCTCTTACTCCGACAGGTGCGCGACTTTACGGGCCTCGCAGTTATTATCGGTTCGTGGAGAAGTTTGCTTCTATCTCGCACCATTGACTAGGGTGACTCGGAAGGCGGCCAAGTTTGATGGGCGATGCGTGTGGCGGGGTTTCGATTCTTGAAGGAGGCGACCGCGCCCATTCTTACTCTTCCGAGAGGTCGACGGCTATGTCGTGTATTGTGATCGTCGGGCATCGGGTTGGGATGTGTGTTGACGCAGGGGCAAGGTTATAGCGTCACGCATCGACAACTTAAGAAGCATGAAAACTACCCCACCCATGATTTGGAGTTGGCAGCGGTGATTCACGCCTTGAAGATCTGGAGGCACTATTTGTATGGGGTTCATGTGGATATTTATACAGACCACAAGAGCCTCGGTATATCTTCGGCCGAGGAGTGAACTTACGGCGAGACGGTGGTTAGAGTTGCTAAAGGATTATGATGTCGATATCCTGTACCACTCGGGGAAGGCCAATGTTGTGGCAGATGCCCTTAGTCGTAGGTCGATGGGTAGCCTATCAGATGAGCAGCCGGAGAGGAGGGGCATGGTTCGCGATTTGCATCAGTTAGCGAGCCTTGGTGTCCGTTTGATTGAGTCTGATAGCAGTGGGGTTCGAGTTCGAGAGGTTGCCGAGTCTTCCATCGTCGAGGAGGGGAAGAGGCGATTTGAGGATCCGGTTTTGGCGGTACCGTGATACGGATCTTCGTGAGGAAGGTCGCGAGGTAGCACCTGATGGGGTGCTAAGGTTTGAGCGGTTGTGTGTTCGGATGTTTGAGGACTTGGCGGAGTTCTAGGGAAGCACACACGGTCGCGTTACTCGATCCATCCGGGGGCGACCAAGATGGACCACGCCCTTAGATCTATGTAGTGGTGGGATGGCTTGAAGAGGGACGTTGCAGAGTTTGTGGCTCGGTGCAGTGTTGTCGGCGGTGAAGGTAGAGCACCGGAGGCACGGTGGTTTGTTGCGACGATAGAGATCCGGCACGGAAGTGGGAGGTGATCAACATGGACTTTATCACGAGGATTACCTCGCACTCAGGAAGCATGATTCTATTTGGGTTATCGTCGACGGTGGCGAAATCAACCCACTTTCTTCCGTCGGGACGACCTTTCACCGGTGAGGATTATGCGGACTTTACATCAGAGATCGTCGATCGCATGAGTCCCTATTTCTATCATATCGGCCAGGAGCCCGGTTCTGGCTAACTTCGGAGGTCTTTCGGAAAGGGTTTAGGGGCGCGAGTGAGCACGATCGCATTCCATCCACAGACAGACGGACGGGATGGCGCACTATCCGGACTCTTGAGGATATCTGCGAGCTTTGTGTTATTGACTTCGAGGTAGTGGGAGGATCATTTGCCTCTAGTTGATTTTGCGTATAATAATAGCTACCACTCGGTATTCGAGATGGCGCCTTATCGGGCCTTGTATGGGAGGAAGTGCAAATCGCCGATAGGCTGGTTTGATGTGGCGAGTGCGATTAGTAGGACGGACACGATACAGCAGCGATGGATAAGGTGAAGCTTATCCGGGAGCGATTCTTGGCGGCTCGAGTCGGCGAAGTCATATCGCAGATCATCGTCGTCGGCATCCAGAGTTCGAGTTGATGATTGGGTTTTCTGAAGGTGTCACCCATGAAGGTGTGATGAGATTCGGGAAGAAAGGAAACTCGGCCAAGTACATTGGGCCGTATCAGATTGTCCGCACGGTAGGCAAGGTTGCCTACGAGTTGGATCTGTCGTCCGATCTGGAGGCAGTGCATCCGGTTTTCACGTTTATCTTTGAGAGATGTATCGGGATCCATCTAGAGTGCACCGATTGGCGATGTCCGGTGATCGAGGGTTATCGTATGAGGAGATTCCCATAGCAATAATCGATCGTCGTCGGGTTAGGCGTCTGCGGACGAGGGCGTGGCTTCCGTCAAAGTCTTGTGGCGGAACGAGCTCAGGGAGGAGATGACGTGGGAAGCTGAGGAGGACATGAGGCAGAAGTATCCTCACCTATTTCCCCACACCTCCAGGTAACTCACTTTCCTACTTATAAATTTTCATTGTCATATTTGCTTAAGTGTTGTATTGTGGCCATGTGTGGCATTTGCAAACTCTTTATGTTGTGAGAGACTTCATCGTTATCTGTCTTGGGAAGGAACATTCGGGACGAATGTTTCTAAGGAGGGGAGAATGTTATACCCCGTATTTCCTGAGTATGTACGTGAGGGAGTCTGAAGTTTAAGCCTTAGTTAGGCTTTAAGGACGAAAATATTGTGCACAACACACGAAAAGAATCGTTTTCCGACGAAACGTTTTCCAAACTTTGCGTAGGGAAAATTCCGGCTATGTCATTTAGTATTTTTGCGGATTTTTCCGAGAGATGAAATATTTTGGACCAACGAGAGGGTGACACTTGTCACCCTCAAGTGGACGGCAAGAGGGCCAAGGCTGGCACGTTTTTTGTGCCCTTGCACAAAGTCAAGGAGTTGGTAGGATATTTGTGTAGTAGATGGATAAGGACACTTGCCTAAATCTCCACCTTACACATGCCTACCACTTGGCTTCATCTTGGCCATTGCTTGGCCTATAAATACCCCCCTAAGTTGAAGAAGTTCTTCATCCACAAATATTTTTCCAAGTCTTGAAAAACTTCCCCCTCCCCTTAGCAAGCTTTCGTCCAAAGCTCTTCTCTTCCCCCCCCTCTTGAAGTGCCCTAGCCGAAACACCATCCCCTCTAAAGAAAGTCCTAGCGAAACACCATCCTCTAAAGAAAGTCCTAGCCAAGCACTACCCCCGGTAGAAAATACTCTCCAAGTATTGTTATTATCCTCAAATACCCTAGCCGTATATCTTTTAGTATTTCCAAAGTTACCTCTATACGTAGAATCCGGAAATACTACCTTGTATCCCTATAGTCACTAGACGAAACCCTAAGAGAAACTACATAGTTGGTTGAAGTAGAAAGTAGAAGTTGTGTAGAAATTTCTAAGGGTTTCTTGGAGCGGGATTGGAGCATGCAGATTAGGAGCTAAACCTTGCTCAGGACCGACTTATATCTTGGATAATATTAGGCTTATCGAGGTAAATAATCTTATCCTTCTATTGTAATTAGAGAATACATACTGTAGAAGTATAGAAATGAGTATAAAATACATAGAAGGATATTAAAAGAAGAGTAATGAACTGTAATTACTTAGAAGGGTATTACAAAAAAGAATTGAACTGTAATCACATCAGAAGATTTAAGAAGATTGAATTGTACTTACATAGGATTTGTATTCTGATGAGACTTGTATAGCTTAGGGTAGGGAAGTCTTGCCGATTGTCCGTAGAATAAGAGAACCCTCTGTTTAGAATATCCTATAGAATAGTCTAGACGTTGATAGACGTATTTGACTATTATAGGTTGATACTCTGCGCGCGACATATTCGACTTGGCAGGAGGATTTCGCCGAGAAGGTATGTGATTCTTCCTACACTCTTGAGCATGATATTTTAAAGTATATATATAGTACGGTAGACGTACGTGTGTTAACTGAACGTAGCTTAACGGCAATGTCTTTTGACTTAAGCCTGAATGATAAAGATCTTAAAGTCTTTCAAAAGAATTATAAATCAGTTTTGAAAGAAGAAGAATATTTGTTTTTTAAAAAAAGAAGCTTAAGAGTTATACTAGCTTTATGGAAAGTTAAGTATAACGACTTAAGAAAGATAAAAGGAACAGTTTTCTTATGTGTTTATAAAAGACTTATATTGATTTCTGGAAAGTATAATAAGATGGTTTAATAAGTAGACATGATATGATGCTATGTGTGTTAGTCTAATGTAAAGAATGAAAAAGACGTTATACTTGTTGTGCTTATGTTGTTTAACGATAATCTGTAATGTTAGAATTATATCACTCACCTCTTGACATGATAGGGGTTAAGTCGCCTCCGATGCGGGGTAGACTCGGTGATGCAGGACCATGATTCGAGAATACCTCATGCGGGTCGGGGACCTATGCGAGCTACGAGTTCCAGTTAGTGTGCGGCCTTTATGGTCATGCGGTCTATGTGGCCATGCGGACTACGAGTCGGGGCGATCTTGGGAGTAGCTACCCTCGATCGAGAATACCTCCTGCGGGCCTAGGTAGCCTTTATGCGGACTACGAGTCGTGATTAGGCTTGCATAATGATACTATGGGCGATTGGCCTGCCGATCATTCGCGACCTAGAAAATACATTACGATTTACCTATTGTTGCTCTTGTTTATGATGTGGCACTATGTGCGGTTACATTGGTTGTTTCGTGCGTATTTGTAAAATTGGTTTTAAAATGATATGATTTCATTTAAGTACTTTCTGATTTCACATACTTGGTATTTTCTTTGTCTTGACCTCCTTGAAGTGCGTTCACGCTGCGCAGGTAAGGAAGCAGTGCTAGATCCACATCCTTAGGATCTTTTGCTTTGGTGTCGTGAGCTCCATCTTCTAGGAGGCTCGACTTTGGGTATGATCTCCTGTTGTGTAGATAGTTTTGTACATTCAGGGTATGGCGGGCCTGTCCCGCCATAGTTGTTTACTTCCTTAGAGTGCAGTAGTCCTATTATGCGGTTGGGATGTAGCGCGGATTCTTATATATATATGCCGAAAGGCACCCTTTTCTCAGATAAAATGTGTCTCATTTACAATTGTTTCATGTCTTGTGTTTTTATATTCCGCTGATTACTCTGATGTATGACTACTTGGGTTCCCGGGTAAGACACCAGTCACGGGCCCCGGAACGGGTCGTGACATAAGGTAACCATCAAGAACAAATATCCCCTCCCCAGGATTGGTGATTTATTTGACCAGTTGCAGGGTGCTAAGTGTTTCTCGAAGATAGACTTGCGGTCAGGTTACCATCAGGTGCGGGTAAGGGAGGCAGATATTCCAAAGACAACATTCAGAACCCGATATGGACATTATGATTTTAGGGTGATGTCTTTTGGAATGATCAATGCTCCAGCAGTGTTTATGGATTTGATGAACCGGGTATTCAGGCCATTTTTAGACATGTTCGTCATTGTATTAATTGATGACATCCTAGTTTACTCCCGTTCAGAGCAAGAGTATGCAGACCATTTGAGGACAGTACTTGGGGCCCTCCAACACCAGCAGTTGTATGCCAAGTTTTCGAAGTGTGAGTTCTGGTTGACTTCAGTAGCATTCTTGGGGCATGTTATCAGAGCTAATGGTATTCGGGTGGATACACAAAAGATTGATGCAGTGAAGACTTGGTCCAGACCTATGACACCTACTGAGGTAAGCAATTTTCTGGGGCTAGCAGGGTATTATAGGAGGTTTGTGGAGAAGTTTGCCTCGATCTCAGCGCCTTTGACTAGGCTAACCCAGAAGGAAGCTAAGTTTCAGTGGACCGATGCTTGTGAGCACAACTTTCAGTTGTTGAAAGACAAGTTGACTACGGCTCCCGTTCTGACTCTTCCTGAGGGACTAGATGGGTATGTTATTTATTGTGATGCTTCAGGTGTTGGACTTGGTTGTGTGTTGATGCAGCATGGCAGAGTTATAGCTTATGCCTCCCGACAGCTCAGGAAGCATGAAAAGAATTATCCCACGCATGATTTAGAGCTAGCAGCGGTGACTCATGCCTTGAAGATATGGATACATTATTTGTATAGGGTTTCATGTTGATATTTATACGAATCACAAGAGTCTCCAATATATCTTTAAGCAGAAGGAGTTTAACCTACACTAGAGACGGTGGCTAGAATTGCTAGATGACTATGATGTTGATATTTTGTACCACCCAGGGAAGGCCAATATTGTGGCAGATGCTCTTAGCCGTAGATCCATGGGTAGCTTGATGGATGTGCAGCCAGACAGAAAGGAGATGGTTCGTGAGATACATAGGCTAGCTAGTCTTGGAGTCCAGTTGGCGGATTCAGGAGATAATGGGGTTCTTGTTCGAGGAGTTGCTGAGTCCTCTATTGTAGAAGAGGTAAAGAGATATCAGTATGAGGATCCTGTTCTGGCATGATAGAGAGATGCAGCTCTCCGAAAGGAGAATACTCTATTTGAGGTTACCCCTGATGGTGTGCTAAGGTATGAGGGCAGGTTATGTGTACCTGATGTTGCAGGGCTACGACAGCAGGTTACGGGAGAGGCACACAATACCCGTTATTCCATTCATCCAGGGTCGACGAAGATGTACCATGACCTTAAATGCTTGTATTGGTGGAATGGCATGAAAAAAGACATAGCCGAATTTGTTGTCCAGTGCCCGAATTGTCAGCAGGTTAAGGTCGACCATCAGAAGCCTGGTGAGTTATTGCAGGAGATAGAGATCCCGACTTGGAAGTGGGAAGTGATAAATATGTACTTCATTACAAGCTTAACTCGCACTCAGCGAAAGTGTGATTCCATATGGGTGATTGTGGATAAGCTGACGAAATCAGCCCATTTTCTTCTAGTTAGGACTACTTACTCAGCTGAGGACTATTCTAGGTCGTACATTAGGGAGATAGTGAGACTGCACGGGGTTCCCACATCTATTATATCGGACTGAGGAGCTCAGTTTACACCTAACTTCTGGAGATCATTCCAGAAGGTATTGGGGACACATGTGAGTCTCAGCACAACATTTCATCCCTAGACGGATGGGCAGGTAGAGCGTACTATTCAGATACTAGAGGATATGCTGAGAGCCTGTATTATTGACTTCAGAGGTAGCTGGAATGATCATTTACCACTCATTGAGTTTGCCTATAACAACAGATATCATTCTAGTATCCAGATGGCCCCGTATGAGGGCTTATATGGGAGGAAGTGCAGGTCACCTATTGGTTGGTTTGATGTAGGTGAGACTAAGTTGATCGGCCCAGACATGGTTCAGCAAGTTGTTGATAAGGTGAAGCTCATTCAGGAGAGATTATTAGCAGCCCAGAGTCGACAGAAGTCATATGCTGATAATCGATGTCGACACTTAGAGTTCTAGGTTGGCAATTGGGTATTCTTGAAGGTATCACCCATGAAGGGTGTGATGAGATTTGGTAGAAAAGGGAAGCTTAGCCCAAGGTACATTGGGCCTTACCAGATCATTTGTAGGATAAGCAAGGTTACCTATGAGTTAGATCTACCATCTGATTTGGAAGCAATACACCCAGTCTTCCACGTATCGATGCTACGTAAGTGTATTGGTGATTCTTCCAGAGTCTTCCCAGTAGATGATGTTCAGGTGATAGAAGAGTTATCGTATGAGGAGAGTCTCATAGTCATACTTGATCGCCAGGTCAGGAGATTACAGACAAAGGATGTGGCTTCCATCAAAGTACTGTGCAGAAATAATAATAGGGAGGAAATGACTTGGGAGGCAGAAGATGAAATGAAGAAGAAGTATCCTTACTTATTCCATGTGCCTCCAGGTAATTCAATTAACTCCTTATTTGATTATAGTAATTGGTGAATTACATATGTGTGATATATTGTGGCCCTGTGTGGCATCTGTTGGTTTGCTGAGTGTGGGTGGATAGACATAGTTATAAAGGAGACTCTGCCGAAATTTCTAGTACATAACGCATATTATGAACATTCGAGGACGAATGTTTCTAAGGGGGGAAGGATGTTACACCTTGTAAGATTAAGACGATAATTAAAAACGTAATTAAGGAAATAGGATTCGAATATCGGAAATTAGTATACAAGAGGATGTGATTCCGGAAAGATGTTGGTCACAATAAGTGTGACGTTGGAAACTTATAGTAATAATTGTATATTCCCGTTATGGGTTGGTAACGTATAATAAGAATAGTGACATTGAGAATACGAGGCTTTATGAAATTCTCGGAAATTAAAGGAAGTGAGAGTTAAGATTTAAAAGAAGTGGATTTCAAAATTATTAATTGGGGGACTTGGGACCAATGTGTAATAAAAGAATTTCAGATTTTTATTAAACCTATACTCTTCATCTCTTTCATTCTAAATTCAAACCAAAGTTTCTCCATCTCCCTCCCCTCTCTCCCCCTAGCCGAGACCTCTCTCTCCCCCCATTTCCATAGTTAAAGTTTATTAAGCTTTCAATTTCCCTCCTAGATTAAGAATGTTCACCTAAATTAGAAGCCAAAAATTTGAGAAAACAGTGGGCAGAAAATCGGGACTGCTGGGCCGAATTTGAGCAAGAAATTTCGAATTTTTGGACAAGTTTTTGGGAAGAAAAACGTGTATGAAGGAGGTATTAACATTGTAGAATGTATGCATGTCAATTTGGAGTTGAAGAAGTGTGAAATTGAAGCAAAAATCGAGGGCACAGTGACTGGTTCGTAGGGACTGTTTTGGCTTCATTTTAAGGTATAAAATTATTCTTTTAATGATATAATTATAGTGCATGTTGTTAGAATTAAGGAAATGAATTTGTGTTAAGGGAAAATTGGAATTAAGACATTACATGTGAATATTTTGGATGTTGTAGCCGATATTAGGACTAATTTTACTAATCTTAGAATTGTCGTATTCGATTATTATGTTGTGAAGTTCGTCGCTGTTTTGCATGTTGAAATTGGAAGAAAATCTTGATATTTAAGTTATAGTTGTTCATAAGGAATTATTGGAACATGAATTGGACTCTAAGGAATTAAGAAAAAAGATGTATTATGGTAGCGTATATGAAGTACATGGGACTAATTTGGTTATATCTTGGAATTGTGCTTGGTTATTAGTTTGGTTGGCATTTGTTGTAAATTGTGGATGTACATATAAACAGGGGAAGTGCTGCCCATTTTTTTTATAGAATAGAAAGTCGTCATTCGATATAAAGTATGCTAGTGATCATAGAATTGACGAACGTATTACCACCCTCGAGGCATCATTGAAGACGTGTTGGTAAAGGTTGATAAGTTCATCTTCCCTGCTGATTTCATTATTCTAGACATGGAGGTAAATGAACTTGTGCCCATCATCCTTGGGAGACCATTTTTAGCTACAGGGCAGGCACTCATTGATGTTTAGAAAGGTGAATTGAAACTTAGAGTCCAGGGAGAAGAGGTGATCTTCAATGTATTCAGGGCCACAACTTACCCAAGAGCAAGTGATAGTTGTTATTCCATTAATGTGATTGAAGAAGCGGTTTCTGAGAACAATTTCAGGAGTACTAATGCTATCGAGTTGGTGCTGACACAATATGATGAGGAGGCCGGTGACGATACAGAGTTGGTGGAATATGCGAATTGGTTAGATTCCGGTGAGCCATTCTATAAGAGAAAAATTGAGGAACTAGGGAAGATGCCAGAAAGACCATTACCTTCCATAGAGAAAGCCCCGGAGCTAGAGTTGAAGACCTTACCAGATCATCTACACTACAAGTATCTAGGTGAGGATAAAACCTTGCCAGTGATTGTGACGGCTCATTAGTCAAAAGTGGAGGATGAGAAATTATTGAGAGTACTGCGGGCTCACAAACTTGCTATTGGGTGGACACTGGCAGAAATTAGAGGGATAAATCCTGTCGCGCCCGTTTTTTACCTCGGGGTCTGAACGGTATCCGCAACGTTGTTCTTTGGTGAGGTTTCCTGGATGGAGCAATAATGCCGATTTTGAGGAGTCGCCACCTAATTAGTTAAGTGAATTAGGACACTTGATTTATTGCAATAAAAATACTGCAATTAATCTCCATTTAATGGTCTGCGAAATTAATGAGATTCTGAATCAGGGTTCTTTATTATCCTAAAGGGAAGGGATTAGGCATCCTTTAAGATCCGCTAACTTGCGGTTATTCGTTCAAACCTAGGTTAATTATTTATTGCCTTTTTTATTCTACGTATTCTAAGCATTTTTCATAATTTATAATTAAAATAAAATGCAATGCAGAATAATAAAACTAAAATTAAATGCGACATAAAATAAAACTCCGGGACATCTTTTAGCCCTTTTTAGGCCTTCTGCACAAGATGATCTCCGGGTACCTGCATAAACACTTAGTAAAAGTGTTAGTAACAGAATAAATAATTTTAATGCAATGACAAGAATTAACAAGTAAAGCCAAAAATAAATAAATCCGTCTTTTGCACAGAGGAGGCCTTGGAAATCAGACGGAGATTCCTTCATCGGCCAATATTGTTAAAAACAATAAAATAAATAAAACCTTCAAAATCCGCGCCAAAATAGTAATAGTTTTAAACACGGAGGGCTCAGATATATAAAATAAAGCGGGACATCCTAAACAAGTCCGGCTGCGAAAATTCGTCTCGCCAGCGCATGTTGGTTATCCTGTGTAAGTAGAAGAAATCATCAATGCCCAGAAAGCTTCATTTATTTTATTTTCCGTCTTTGCAACTGTGGAGGCCTAAAAAATCGACGGATAACTTTTTCATTGGCCAATGTGTAGTATATTATTCAAAATCAGTTTAATACCAACAGTGTAGTATCTGATCAACTACAGTTTAATAAATAAAGGGGCAAAATCGTCAAAAACAATCTGAACCCGACAAACAGTCAACACCAATAGCAAAACCAGTGAACAAAATATCCGTGACAGTGGATACAACAACATAGCAACGAAAATGATCCAAAAATGAAAAAAAATAGTGGGTCGCACAAAATCGTCGGAAACAGTAACAAATCCGGGCAAGGAAAAGGTCGCCGGAAATTTCAGAACGTACCCAAAATCAAAAAATCAGTCTAAAACACCAACAGACAACATAGTATCGCCGGTTAAACCAGAGAGATGTCAGAGTTTAAAATTCTGGTAAGATATCCTAAAAATGCAAAAATCAGTCCAACGAAGTCAACAACAGATACACAAGATAAAAATGATACTAACGAAGGTCGCCGGAGTTTTTAGGAACTCCGACCAGATACCAAAAGTGCAAAAAGATCAGTCTGTATCGAAGCCAACTACATATAAACATAAGATGCCAAAAAATGCAAAATCAGTCCATACCAAAATCAAACCCAGTTAACTACAAAAGGAGAGGCGGCGTCATTTCCATGGCGAACGTCGGAGCGACGCCGCCGTAACAGTGGGTATGTCGATGTGAGAGCATTGGTACTGGGGTTCAACGGTGGTTCGACGGGTGATGTTGGTGTGGTTCGCCGGAACAGGACAACAACGACATGGGTTCGTTGGGTCACCGACGATGAGGAGCAGTGGGGTCAGTGGTGGTCGACGGTTCTGGAGAGTAAAGGTTGGGGGAGAGTGATGGTGGTTGTGTGGGGGTTCGCCGGAGCTCGAAGCTCCGGCGTTGGAGCGGCGACGGGAGGCGGGGAGAGGGTAAGGGATGAGGCGGGGAGAGGGTGAGGGTGAGGCGGATGAGTCGATGTTGTGGTGCACGATATTGTAGGGCTGCCCCCCTCCCTTTTTTTTAAGGAGGGGGTAATGTTTATTATATAGGGGTAGAATTAGGTTTAGGGTTTGGGTTTGATTTGGGGGGGAAATGAAAAGTAGGTTTTGATTTTAGGGGGGAAAATAAAAAAGATGAAAGTTTGGAGGAAATTAAAAAATGGTGTTGGATTGGACTGATTCAAATTGTGTCTTGGACTGGACTGGTTTGATAAAATGCAAGGCGGGTTAATTATTTAAAAGAAAAATTATTTAAAGGATACAAGATTATTAAAATGCAAATGCCGATGCAATAATAATAATAAAAAACAATATTTAAGAAATGTTTAACACCTAATTAAAAGTAAAAATGGGATGCCAATTAATTATTTAAAGAGATGCAAACATAATAATAATAGATACATAATATTAACAAAGATATAATGCTTAATTTAAAATAAAAAAGATGCAATGCCATTTTGTGAAGAAATAAATATGGAATATTATGTAAAAATACGCAAAATAACGATTAAAATGCGGTGTGTTAAAATACTTAAAATTGCAAGAAATATATGAAAAACGGGTCAAAATTGACTGTCAACAGCATGTCCCTCTTTGTACGGAGATGATGGAAGACTCTTCGGACAAAGATGTTGACTTGTAGCCAATTTTATCATGTTTTAATAAACTAGAACTCAAAAGTAGGGCTGATGCAGATTAAAAATTGTCCCAGTGTCGAATTATGATGACACTGGGTCGTTGAGATGCGAAAATAAAAAGCAAAGCTGACACAGATTTAAAAATGTCCAGTGTCGAATTATGATGACACTGAGTCGCTGCGATGCTAAAATTATGAACGGACGAATACCGATTCAAAAACATGTCCCAGTATCGAATCTTGATGACACTGGGTTGCTGTGATGTTTGAAAATTAAAGCAGGCAGACGCCGATTCAAAATTGTCCCAGTGTCGAATCATGATGACACTGGGCTGTTGTGATGCTGCAAAATTAAAGACAATGCCGACGCAGATTCAAAATTTGTCCCAGTGTCGAATTATGATTGACACTGGGTTACAGGTGATGTGGTGTTATAACAGACATAGTGTTTGTAGATGTTGATGGCGTCATTGCATGGATGCAGTGCATATGTTCGCCGTTGCATAGACGAAACATAGATGATGCATTTTCATAGGCTTACATGAAATGGCTTTGTTGCATAGACGCGATGTAAATGTTCGTCGTTGCATAGACGAAAGATAGATGAAGCCATTGCATAGACTTAGAATGAAATGGCGTCGTTGCATAGACGCGATGCAAATGTTCGTCGTTGCATAGACGAAACAGAGATGAAGCCGTTGCATAGGCTTAAATGAAATGGTGTCGTTGCATAGACGCGATGCAAATGCTCGTCGTTGCATAGACGAAACATAGATGAAGCCGTTACATAGGCTTAGAATGAAATGGCGTCATTGCATAGACGCGATGCAGATGCTCGTCATTGCATAGACGAAACATTGATGAAGCCGTTGCATAGGCTTAAATGAAATGACGTCGTTGCATAGACGCGATGCAAATTCTCATCATTGCATAGACGCGATGCAAATGCTCGTCATTGCATAGACGCGATGCAAATGCTCGTCATTGCATAGACGAAACATGGATGAAGCCGTTGCATAGGCTTTTGATGAAATGGCGTGGTTGCATAGACGCGATGCAGATGTTCGTCGTTGCATAGACGAAACATAGATGAAGCCGTTGCATAGGCTTAAATGAAATGACGTCGTTGCATAGACGCGATGCAAATGCTCGTCATTGCATAGACAAAACATATATGAAGTCGTTGCATAGACGTGATGCAGATGTTCGTCGTTGTATAGACGAAACATAGATGAAGCCGTTGCATAGGCTTAGATGAAATGACATTGTTTTATGGATGTACCTGCTTTGTGACTCTCCTGGGTTGAGATAACATCATTGCATAGACGTTGTGTGTTTGTAACCCGCATGGGCTTATTGTTGTGCTTCTGCCTTTGCTGATATGAAGATCCCTCAAAATATGCCCCAGTCATGTGTAGGTAGTCCTGGATGCAAAACGTATGAGGATGCTAAACTCTCCAATGGACAAAATCAAGTCTTGTGCGAAGCAAGGAAGAAATATCTCTAATGGTGTGACCGAAGACGATGTGGCTGTCTACGTATCTCGCCGATGGAATCAGGTCAAGACGCAGTTCATGCTGCAAAAAAAGGATTTTTTATGATTTTAAAATGATGTGGGACCGATGCCGATGTGGCCGCCTACGTATCCCGCAGAGTAAATCAGGTCAAGACGTAGTTCATGCTATAAAATAACGATTTTTATGATTTTAAAATGATGTGGGACCGAAGCCGATGTGGCCGCCTACGTATCCCGCTGAGGGAATCTGGTCAAGACGTAGTTCGTGCTGCAAAATAACAATTTTTATGATTTAAAAATGATGTGGGACCGAAGCCGATGTGGCCGCCTACGTATCCCGCAGAGGAAATCAGGTCAAGACGTAGTTCATGCTGCAAAATAACGATTTTTATGATTTTAAAATGATGTGGGACCGAAGCCGATGTGGCCGCCTACGTATCCCGCAGAGGGAATCAGGTTAAGACGTAGTTCGTGCTGCAAAATAACGATTTTTATGATTTTAAAATGATGTGGGACCGAAGCCGATGTGGCCGCCTACGTATCCCGCAGAGAAAATCAGGTCAAGACGTAGTTCATGCTGCAAAAGTAACGATTTTTATGTAATATGCATTTTGTTGTTTTTTTTCTGGAAAAAATGGAAGACAACATTACGTTCTGACTTCAGTTGATACCAACAATTAGTATTGTGCATAAGGATTTTCTTTTATTGCTTTCAATCTAACCGAGATTGACTCTGGTGTAATTCACACAGCTTCAGATAGTACCTCAGACATACCTGAGTGTCGACACACCTGCTTGCATCCAAGGTTTCGAACTACACGTAATCTCACGTTTCAAATGCGCTCACTGAAAGAAAGTCTCATTCTCACATATATTCCAGTATTTTAAATTTTGGGATGTTTAGAGAAAAACACCCACACTCAGAAAGATGTTTAATGCATGCAATTGTGATACCATAGGCTTGGCCGTCATGTAAGTATCCACTAATGTGAGAACCCTCAGTATAAGATCATGTAGGACTTGATACGGGCTTGTAATGTAGGCTTGGGGGAAAGGAATGGATATCATTTGGGTAAAAGTGACTAATCATTCCTCGAGAGTTGGACTACGTCCGTGCTTGATATTTGTGCGTTTTGATGCTGACTTGCTTTCTTTTTATCCCAGTTTTTCTGTATTGACTTCTTTTGAATCTTTCATTTGGAGCCCCTTTTTTTCGGGGTTATATATTCCTTTTTTTTTATTATCGGGGCTTTTGATTTCCTCTTTGTGTGAAATCGTCATTTGTTGTTTTTTTTTCTTTTTCTTTTTGAGACTTTGACAATTTTTGTCCTTGCAAAATTCAGCTAGAATTTTGTCAGTCACTTGCACATTTCTGAAGCACTCAAAGAGGTCGGGCCAAGAGAGGGACAATGCGTATGCACTCAGAAAGGGTATAAGTATAATATGCGGGTGTCGAAAGAAATAGGTTTAGGCTCAAAGGGGTGTACTACAGATAATGTTATTTGGTAGGCTGAAAAGGCTTAAACGGGTCAAAGAAAGCCTACGATCATTTCCTACACCGAGTGTTACTCAGGATTTCGCCTCAACAAACATTCAGGCCAAGTTCTAGATCACAATGCAATGCAATTGAACTTATTCTAAAAACTCACCACACAATGCATATGAAATGATGAGGTCAGTTTCATTCTTATCTTGGAAACATGCAAGACAATGTCATCTACGGGTATGAATAAGCGGTACCACAAGAATCTATGATTTACCACAAAGTCAACTCATACTGATTATCACTTCTTTTTTTTTAATTATTTTTTTATGCACAATCCTAACTGTGTTGGTATCAACCAAATCAAACAATGATACTTAAAAATATTTTGTATCTTTGAATAACACTTTTTTTTAATATTTTTTTTAATAAAATATTTCTTTTTTGTATTTTTCTAATAATGATACTGAACCCGAATAGGGCTGCCTACGTATCCCGCCGAGGGAATCAGGTGCGCGTAGTTCATTCAAATATGTTATAAAATGTATGCTTGAAAAGAATTTATCGATGAAAGGATAGCAATATAAAGTTGTGCAAAAGAAATGATTGTCCACTGTGGACGAATGCAAAGTAAAATGAATGTAACGAAAAAATGAATGCCCGAAAACATGATCAATGGGATGCATGAGTGAGATTTTTTTTTTTTTTGTGGTGTCGAACCCAAAATGAGTTGCCTACGTATCACACCGTGTGGTGAGAATCAGACACGCGTAGTTCGAAATGATTATGCTGTAAAATGCATGATAAATAATTATGTAATCAACACTAGACATATCAATTGAATTTGAGAATATGTATAAAGATACAAAATATAGAAGAACTGAGAGCGATGTCTCGTTGATTCTGGTATAAACTGACTTCTATTAGTCAACATAACTCCTGCTCATTTTTGTGATAATTTTTTTTTCCGGCCGCCATTGACTATTTGCGAGGACGGTCTTCCTGCAAAAAATATAACAAATGGGTGAGAGTAGGCAAGTCATAAAAATAATAAAATGTAAGGGCGTGACAATATAGTCAAAGACTCCCCTGATTGGTTCGACCGGACTGGTGGTTGATGTTTCACAAAGTCCAAGTCACGCTATTCAAGAGTGATTTACGCAGTAGAAGTCCTGATTGTAATGTGACAGCAAAAAGTGCAAAAATGCAAATGTTCGAGCCCGGAATCACAAAATGGTAATTATTGCATTAAATAATATGTACAAAATTGCTAGCGACAAACAATAGTAAATAAAAGGATGTAAATCAAGCGCGCGCCCTAATATGTATGTGACCTCTCTTATGCCAGAGGTGAGCCTAAACGCCAAATATGCGAGATTATGATAAATAAGTCCAAGCCGTTAAACTGCAATGTTTTATTGGAGATGACGACCAAATGACGGTGCACTTTTTTCCGATTTCGTTGTGTTATGACCAGACTTGGATCTGTCTATCATTATCACGCTACACATATATGCTTATTGGTCGTTGGGTTGTGAAACTCGTCGACAATTTGGTGGATTTCCTAATCGTGGAGACGATACCAAGGATCGACCCACCTAGGGTGTATGTATGCATGACTTAAAATAAAGAGGGCGGTATAGCTCTATCTTAAATTTTCGAAAATTTGGCTTACTAGACACAATGGTTCCCGAGCGGACTACTCGAGTGAGAAGGCTACGCGGCCACCGATTGGATCGGATTCTCCGCGTAAAATGCCAACTCTCCTAAATTTGGATATTTGAAAGAAATTTGCGGGTGTGCAAAGCACACGTCGCGTGTAGTGTGTGATAGTGTCAATTTTCCAGAATTGAGGAAATATGAGCGGAATGACAATTTAAGGAAAGCAGTAAAAGAATGTAGCAATTAAAGTAGTTAATTACAAAATAAAAGCAAATAATATAAAACATTTACAACAAATATAAAAGCAAAATAAGGCGCAATATTTAATTAACCTGGGTTTGCTATGATGAAGAACCTGATATCCCCAGCGGAGTCGCCATGTTGTCGCGCCCGTTTTTGACCTCGGGGTCTGAACGGTATCCACAACGTTGTTCTTTGGCGCGGTTCCCTGGATGGAGCAATAATGCCGATTTTGAGGAGTCGCCACCTAATTAGTTAAGTGAATTAGGACACTTGATTTATTGCAATAAAAATACTGCAATTAATCTCCATTTAATGGTCTGCGAAATTAATGAGATTCTGAATCAGGGTTCTTTATTATCCTAAAGGGAAGAGATTAGGCATCCTTTAAGATACGCTAACTTGCGGTTATTCGTTCAAACCTAGGTTAATTATTTATTGCCTTTTTTATTCTACCTATTCTAAGCATTTTTCATAATTTATAATTAAAATAAAATGCAATGCAGAATAATAAAAACTTAAAATTAAATGCGACATAAAATAAAACTCCGGGACATCTTTTAGCCCTTTTTATGCCTTCTGCACAAGATGATCTCCGGGTACCTGCATAAACACTTAGTAAAAGTGTTAGTAGTAGAATAAATAATTTTAAAGCAATGACAAGAATTAATAATTAAAGCCAAAAATAAATCCGTCTTTTGCACAGAGGAGGCCTTGGAAATCAGACGGGGATTCCTTCATCGGCCAATATTGTTAAAAAAAACAATAAAATAAATAAAACCTTCAGATCCACGCCAAAACAGTAATAGTTTTAAACACGGAGGGCTCAGATATATAAAAATAAAGTGGGACATCCTAAACAAGTGCGGCTGCGAGAATTCGCCCTGCCATCGCATGTTGGTTATCTTGTGTAAGTAGAAGAAATCATCAACGCCCAGAAAGCTTCATTTATTTTATTTTCCGTCTTTGCAACTGTGGAGGCCCCAAAAATCGACGGATAACTTTTTTATTGGCCATGTGTAGTATATTATTCAAAATCAGTTTAATACCAACAGTGTAGTATCTGATCAACTACAGTTTAATAAATAAAGGGGCAAAATCATCAAAAACAATCTGAACCCGACAAACAGTCAACACCAATAGCAAAACCAGTGAACAAAATATTTGTGACAGTGGATACAACAACATAGCAATGAAAATGATCCAAAAATGAAAAAAAAAAACAGTGGGTCGCACAAAACCGTCGGAAAACAGTAACAAATCCGGGCAAGGAAAAGGTCGCCAGAAATTTCAGAACGTACCCAAAATCAGAAAATCAGTCTAAAACACCAACAGACAACATAGTATCGCCGGTTAAACCAGAGAGATGCCGGAGTTTAAAATTCTGGTAAGATATCCTAAAAATGCAAAAATCAGTCCAACGAAGTCAACAACAGATCCACAAGATAAAAATGATACTAACGAAGGTCGCCGGAGTTTTTAGGAACTCTGGCCAGATACCAAAAGTGCAAAAAGATCAGTCTGTATCGAAGCCAACGACATATAACCATAAGATGCCAAAAAATGCAAAATCAGTCCATACCGAAATCAAACCCAGTTAACCACAAAAGGAGAGGCGGCGTCACTTCCACGGCGAACGCCGGAGCGACGCCGCCGTAACAGTGGGTATGTCGATGTGAGAGCAGTGGTACTGGGGTTCAACGGTGGTTCGACGGGTGATGTTGGTGTGGTTCGCCGGAACAGGACAGCGGCGACGTGGGTTCGTTGGGTCGCCGACGATGAGGAGCAGTGGGGTCAGTGGTGGTCGACGGTTCTGGAGAGTAAAGGTTGGGGGAGAGTGATGGTGGTTGTGTGGGGGTTCGCCGGAGCTCGAAGCTCCGGCGTTGGAGCGGCGACGGGAGAGGCAGGGAGAGAGGGTGAGAGATGAGGGCAGGGAGAGAGGGTGAGGGGTGAGGGAAGATGGGAGTCTGATGTTGTGGTGCGACTGCTGATATTGTAGAGCTGCCCCCTCCCTTTTTTTTAAGGAGGGGGTAATGTTTATTATACAGGGGTAGAATTAGGTTTAGGGTTTGGGTTTGATTTGGGGGGGAAATGAAAAGTGGGTTTTGATTTTAGGGGGGAAATAAAAAGATGAAAGTTTGGATGAAATTAAAAAATGGTGATGGATTGGACTGATTCAAATTGTGTCTTGGACTGGACTGGTTTGATAAAATGCAAGGCGGATTAATTATTTAAAAGAAAAATTATTTTAAGGATGCAAGATTAATAAAATGCAAATGTCGATGCAATAATAATAATAAAAAACAATATTTAAGAAATGTTTAATGCCTAATTAAAAGTAAAAATGGGATGCCAATTAATTATTTAAAGAGATGCAAACATAATAATAATAGAAACATAATATTAACAAAGATATAATGCTTAATTTAAAATAAAAAAGATGCAATGCCATTTTGTGAAGAAATAAATATGGAATATTATGTAAAATATGCAAAATAACGATTAAAATGCTGTGTGCTAAAATACTTAAAATTGCAAGAAATATATGAAAAATGGGTCAAAATTGACTGTCAACAAATCCTTCTACAGTGATGCACAAGATTCGCCTAGAAGATGAAAGAATGCCCTTCATTGAGGCACAAAGAAGACTAAATCCAACCATGAACGAGGTAGTAAGGAAGGAAATTTTGAAGTGGCTTGATGCTGGGGTAATTTACCCTATTTCTGATAGTGCATGGGTGAGTCCAGTTCAAGTGGTGCCCAAGAAGGGTGGTATGACTGTGGTAACCAACGAGAAGAATGAGCTGATTCCTTTTAGAATAGTTACAGGGTGGAGGATTTGCATTGACTACCGCAAGCTGAAAAAGGCAACCAGGAAAGACCATTTCCCTTTACCCTTCCTAAATCATATGCTTGATAGACTTGCTGGGCATAACTACTATTACTTTTTGGGTGGTTACTCTGGCTATCATCAAATTGTAATATCACCAGAAGACCAAGAGAAGACCACTTTCATATGTCTCTATGGTACGTTTGCTTTCCGAAGAATGTCATTTGGGCTTTGCAATGCACCTGCCACTTTTCAGCGCTGTACGGTGGCTATTTTTGCAGACATGATGGAGAGGACCATAGAGATTTTCATGGATGATATTTCTTTATTTGGGTCATCTTTTGATAAGTGTTTGAAGCATTTAGAAGCAGTGTTGCAGCGGTGTGAAAAATCCAATCTTGTGCTGAATTGGGAGAAGTGCCACTTTATGGTAAAATAGGGTATTGTCTTTGGCCATGAAATTTCCAGCCAAGGCATCGAGGTAGACAGAGCAAAAATCTCAGTTATTGAAAATTTACCACCTCCGGTGTCAGTGAAAGGGGTTATAAGTTTCCTTGGGCATGTTGGTTTCTATAGGAGGTTCATCAAGGACTTCTCCAAAATCTCAAAGCCTCTTTCCTCCCTATTGATGAATGGTGCTGCATTTGAATTCAATGACGAGTGTCTGAGTGCGTTTCTAGTACTTAAGGAGAAGTTAATTTCATCACCTATAGTCGTTGCACCAGATTGGGAGCTTTCATTTGAATTATTGTGTGATGCAATTGACTATGCAGTGGGAGCAGTTCTTGGGCAGCGAGTCAACAATGTATTTCGATCCATTTACTATGCTAGTAAAACTCTTAATGATGCAAAACTAAATTATGCCACGACATAGAAAGAGTTGCTAGCTATAGTATATGCATTCGAGAAATTCATGTCATACCTTATTGGGAACAATGTGATAGTATACACTGATCACGCTTCCATCAAATATCTGATGACCAAGAAAGATGCCAAACCATGCCTTATCTGATGGGTGTTACTGCTACAAGAGTTTGACATGGATATCTATGATAAGAAGGGCACATAAAATTTTGTTATACCCCGTTTTTCCAGAGTATGTACGTAAGGGAATACGTACAAAAGTTTAGCCTTAAAAGTTAGGCTTGGACGAAAATACTTGGGCACAACTCACTAAAAGAATCGTTTTCCGACGAAACGTTTTACACAACTCGCGTAGGATAAATTCCGGCTATGTCATTTCTAATTTTTGCGGATTTTTCCGAGAGACGGAACACTTTGGGCCAACGGGAGGGCGACACTTGTCACCCTCCAATTGGTGGACTTGAGGCGTCCATTTGGACGAATTGGATAGCCATTTTTGTCAAGTAGTTGGTAGGATATTTTGTGTGCAAGTTGGCTAGGTACACTTGCCATAATCTTGACCTTACACTTGCCTAGCACTTGGCTAAATCTTGGCCCTTGGTTGCCCATGGCTTGACCTATAAATACCCCCTTAAGATGAAGAGTTCTTCATCCACAAATTCCTTTCCAAGTCTTGAAAATCCTTCTCCTCTCCCTTAAGCCTTTTCGTCCAAACACCCCCCCCCCCTTGAGAAGCTTAGCCGAGGCTATTCCCCCCCTAGCCTAGCCGAAATCTACCCCCCCTCCCTTGGTAGAAAAGTTGCCTTCTAGTATTGTTATAATGCCCAAAATACCCTAGCCCAAATCCCTTAGTACTTTGTGGAAGTTGTGAAGAACTTCTAAGGTTTCCTTGGAGCTATCGGAGCGTACAACTTAGGAGCTAAGCCTTGCTCCGGATCGACTTATATCTAGGATATTATTGGGCTTACCGAGGTAAATAATCCTAACCCTCTTTTGTATTAGAGAATACATACTGTAGAAGTATAGTAATAAGTATAAATACTTAGAAGGATATTAAAGAATAGAATTGAACTGTTATCACAGTAGAAGGGTTTAAAAGAAGAATAATCAAACTGTACTTACTTAGGATTTGTTTTCCTGATGACTTGAGTAGCTCACGGGTAGGGAAGTGCTGCCCAATTTTCCGTAGGATAGAGAACCTCTGCTTAGAAGCGTTTTGAGTAGTTCAACATTGATAGGCGTGTCGACTATTATAGGTTGATTCTCTGCGCGACATATTCAACTTGGCGGTGGTTTTCACGAGAAGGTATGTGATTCTTCCTAAAGCATGATATTTTAAAATATATATGTAGTATGCAGACGCATACGTGTTAACTGAATAATAACTACGGCAATGTCTTTTGACTTAAGCCTGAATAATACTTACGGCAATGTCTTGCGACTTAAGCCTGAATAATAAGGATCTTAAAGCATTTCAAAAGAATACTGAATCATTTTTAACAGAAGAGAACTAATTGGTTTTTAAAACAGAAAGCTTAAGAGTTATACTAGCTTTATGGGAAGTTAGGTATAACCACTTAAGATGATAAAAGGAACAGTTTAACTATGTGTTATAACAGACTTATATTGATAGAATAATAAGATGGTTTGATAAGTAGACATGATATGATGCTAAGTGTGTTAGTGTCTTGTAAACGTTTGTATAAGAGGGTATTCTTGTTGTGCTTATGTTGTTTAACGATAAGCTGTTGTGTTAGTATTATATCACTCACCTCTTGACATGTTACAGGGGTTAAGGCGCCTCCACGCGGTAGACTCGGTGATGCAGGACCATGATTCGAGAATACCTCACGCGGGTCCAGGGACCTATGCGAGCTACACGAGTTCCGGTTAGTGTGCGGGTTATACCTCACGTGCCTACGGCCATGCGACTACGAGTCGAACGATGTCGAGGAGTAGCTACCGACGCGGGTTATACCCTACGCGCCTAAGTGAGTGGCCTATGCGACTACGGAGTCGTGATTAGGCTTGCTTAATGATACTATGGGCAATTGGCCCCGCTCGATCATTCGCACCTAGAAAAGACTCGCTATGCTTACCTATTGTTGCTCTTGTTTGTGATGTGGCACTATGCGGTTTCTGGTTGTTTCATACATATTTGTAAACCGGTTTTAAAATGATATGATTTCATTTAAGTACTTTCTGCACATACTTAGTACTGTTGTAATCGACCTCCTTGGGGCCGCGTTCATGCCGCAGTGGCAAGCAGTGCTAGATCCACATCCTTAGGATCTCTTTGCATTGGTGTCGGAGCTCCATCTTCTCGGAGGCTCTACTTTTGGTATGATCTCCTGTATTGTAGATAGTTTGTACATTCAGGGTATGGCGGCCCCGTCCCGCCATAGTTGTTTACTTCCAGAGGTCTGTAGTCCTATTATGCACTGGGATGTAAATCGCAAAACTATATTTATGTATATATTAGAAAGACGACATTTTCTCACATAAAACGGTGTCTCTTTGTACAATTGTTTCATGTCTGGTTTTATATTCCGCTGATTACTCTGATGTATGACTACTTGGGTGCCGGGTAAGGCACGATCACTGCCCCGAACGGTCGTGACAAAAGTGGTATCGAGCGATTAATCCTCGGAAGGTGTCTCTGCATCGTATCTAGTAAGTCTTGATTATCGGTGTGTTGTGCACCACACCAATAATCGTGAGGCTATAGGATATTTAGGATTGGTTTCCATTCTTCTCATTACGAGATCGTGCTTTAGAGCCGTGTTAAAGTTGGACCCTCTAACGTATTCCTTTCAGAATGCTTATGCCTCCACGTAAGGCAACCCGGGCGGCAAGGCAGCGAGGAGCCGCTAGTAGGACACCGAGAGTCACGAGGCTCGTGCCCGGGCCGATACCCGAGACGGCGAGTTCTACGACGCCGCCGACCCCGTGAGGGGTTTAGCAGCGGCCGATGAGACCACGCACCCACACCTCCCGTCCCACACCGCGGCTGGCGAGGAGTTAGGTACAAGGAGACGGCCCACTATTGGCGGGATCGTGGCGCATACGAGGACAGCCGATGCAGCAGCTCGATTCGGGCCATCGTGCCGTGGTTCACCCGAGGCCGAGTTTGAGGCTACGAGATTTCTGAGTTGTTGCGCCAGAGTTTTACGGGTCGAGGCTGAGGATGATCCGCAGGAGTTCATCCGCCGCCTTGTGGATTATGAGAGTGATCGGCGCCGGAGACCGAGTCCGTGATCTTTGTTCGCATCGGCCGCGTGATACCGCAATCGATTGGTTTGATTCGTGGGAGTTATCACGGAGAGCACGCGTCCCGCCTACTTGGGATGAGTTCTCGAGGCTTTCCTCACTCACTTCTTGCCTCCACGGATGGCGAGGGCGCAGTCGACGATTTTTGTTATCGAGGCGGAGAGGACGACCGTTGGGAGTACAATGTCGAGTTTGATTCATTGGCTCGATATGTCCCAGCGTTAATGCAGATATGGAGGATAGGTGCACCGCCACGCCACCGGGCTAGATGATTATATGGCCAAGTCTTGTGCGGGTGTTTCTTCACCGTATGGACATTACCGAACGCAGCTCATGCTCTTGGATGCGAGCGAACGCAGACGACGGGTTGTGACAGCAGAAGAAGACCAGACGGCAGGTCTTTTGGTGGCTATCGTGGTGGCGGCCTCGGCGATCTAGATTTGCACCACGGCTCGAGCACTCTGCACCGCCCTCAAGGCCGGGGTATTCGAGGCGCACCGGGGCCCGGGCTTGACGCGTCGAGCGGAGGATCGCCGATCGGGACCACCCGCCAGTGTGGCCGACGCGGTAGATCCCACTTCGGAGTTGTGGTGCGCACGGAGCTTGTTTGATTGGGCCAGCAGGTCACTATGCGAGAATCGTCTCACTGAGGCGATCTTGATGGTAGGGTCACCTGAGTTTTTTCACGGTCTTCTTCATCCCCGACGCCTACTCGCCCGAGGGCAAGTGCTCATGGACGGCCAGTCGCGCAGGTCGCGCGCTGGTCGATTCTAGCGGTCCTCGAACCGCATTTATGCTTTGTCCACCGGGATCGTGAGGCCTCACCGATGTCGCCACAGTACCTTATCGGTTCTGGTTTGATGTGTATGCCTTGATAGATCCGGGTTCTACTCTGTCCTATATATCTCCCCTTATTGCTAGTAGGATAGGTATAGAGCCTGAGTCCATAGACCCTTTCGAGGTAGCTACGCCAGTGGGTGATTCGGTGGTAGCTCGGCGGGTATATAGGGCTTGTCCGATGACCATTCTGATCGTCGGACCCAGCCGACTTGATAGAGTTGGATATGATTGACTTCGACATGATCATGGTATGGATTGGCTAGCTTCTGCTACGCCAATGTAGGCTGCGAGGAGAGTAGTGCGGTTCCATTTCCGAGGCCGGTTGTTGAGTGGGAGGAGCAATCAGACGCTGGCGGTAGGTTTATTTCCTACCTCAAGGCTAGGAAGATGGTACGAGAAGGGTACATCTACCATCTCGCTCGGGTGTTTGATCGAGCCGCAGCGGTGCAGATTTTCACGGCCCAGTAGTCGAGAGTTCCCAGACGTGTTTCACGACCTCCGGTATCCTCCCGAGAGGGAGATCGAGTTTTGTATAGATGTGTTTCCAGACACTCGGCCTATTTCCATTCCGCCATACATAATGGCACCTGCCTAGTTGAGAGAGTTGAAGGATCAGCTTATAGACTTGCTGGAGAAGGGCTTCATCAGGCCTAGTGTTTCTCCCCGGGAGTGCAGATCGTCGTGAAGAAGAAGGGCGGACGCCGCTGCGCTGTGTGTTGATTCTGAGCGGTGAACAAGGTGACCATTAAGAAGAGATACCCCTTCCTGGATTGATGATTTGTTCGACCGATTGCAGGAGTGCGAGATGTTTCTCCAAAATTGATCTACGGGCGCTATCATCAAAGTAAGTCGAGAGTCGACATCCCTAGATCGCATTACGGACGATGACGCACTACGAGTTTAGGGTTATGTCGCTTGGTTTGACCAACGCCCGCGGTATTCATGGATTTGATGAACCGAGTGTTCAAACCATTTTGGACACGTTGTGATAGTGTTCATTGATGATATCTTGGTTTATTCACGCCAGAGCGAGCGTACGCGAGCATTTGAGCGATCTTGTACGATTCTCCAAGACCAAAGATTATACGCCAAGTTTTCCAAATGTGAGTTTTGGTTAACTTCGGTGGCTTTTCTTGGGCATATTGTGGGTGATGGCATTCAGTGGATACGCCAAGATCGAGGCGATCAGACTTGGCCTAGACCTACTACTCCGGCAGGTTCGCATTTCGGGCCTTGCGAGTTATTATCGCGGTTCGTAGAGAAGTTTGCTTATCTCTCGCACCATTGACTAGGCCGACTCGAAGGCGGCTAAGTTTGATGGTGATGCTTGTGGCGGGGCTTCCGATTCTTGAAGGAGGCGACGACCGCCCGTTCTTACTCTTCCGGAGGTCCGGATGGTTATGTCGTGTATTGTGACGTCGGGCATCGGGTTGGGATGTGTTGATGCAGCATGGCAAGGTTATAGCGTATGCATCCCGACACCAAGAAACACGAGAGAACTACCCCACCCATGATTTGAGTTAGCGGTGATTCACGCCAAGATCTGGAGGCACTATTTGTATGGGGTTCACGTGGATATTTATCTGCACCACAAGAGCCTCCAGATATCTTCACCAGAGGGAGTTGAACTTACGGCGAGGCGGTGGTTAGAGTTGCTTAAGGATTACGATGTTGATATCCTATACCACCCGGGAAGGCCAATGTCGTGGCGGATGCTCTAGTCGTAGGTCGATGGGGAGCCTATCGGATGTGCAGCAGAGAGGAGGACATGGTTCGTGATTTGCATCGCTTAGCGAGCCTTGGTGTCCGTTTGATTGATTCTGATAGCAGTGGGGTTCGAGTTCGTGAGGTTGCCGAGTCTTCCATCGTCGAGGAGGTGAAGAGGCAACAGTTCGAGGATCCAGTTTTGACACATTATCGTGATACGACTCTTCGTGAGGGGAAGGGTCCTTTGAGGTAGCACTGATGGGTGCTAAGGTTTGAGGGCGTTGTGTGTTCGGATGTTTCAGGACTTGGCAGGAGTTCTCGGGAAGCACACAACAAGCGTTACTCATCCATCCGTGGTCGACCAAGATGTACCACGACCTTAGATCCGTGTATTGGTGGATGGCTCAAGAGGACGTTGCAGAGTTCGTAGCTCGGTGCGTGTTGTCGCAGTGAAGGTAGAGCACCGCAGGCACGGTGGTTTGTTACGACGATAGAGATCCCGACCGGAAGTGGGAGGTGATCAACATGGACTTCATCACGGATTACCTCGCACTCGAGGAGACATGATTCTATATGGGTTATCGCCGACGGTCGACGAAATCAGCCCACTTTATTCCGTCGGACGACTTTTTCTACCGAGGATTATGCCGCACTATATATCCGAGAGATCGCCGATCGCATGGAGTCCCTATTTCGATCATATCGCATGAGGAGCCCGGCTTTATGGCTAACTTCGGAGGTCTTTCCGCAGGGTTTAGGGACGCAGTGAGCACGAGCATCGCATTCCATCCACGCATGCATCGAATGCAGAGCGCACTATCCGCACTCTCGAGGATATGCCGCGAGCCCGTGTTATTGACTTCGTGGTAGCCGGGAGGATCATTTGCCTCTAGTTGAGTTTGCATACAATAATAGCTACCACTCCAGATTCAGATGGCGCCTTATGAGGCCTTGTATGGGAGGAAGTGCAGATCGTCTATAGGTTGGTTCGATGTGGGCGAGGTGCAGTTAGTGGGACCAGATTTGGTGCAGCAGGCAGTGAATAAGGTGAAGCTTATCCAGGAGAGGTTGCTGACACCGTAGTCGATGTAATTCATACGCAGATCATCGCCGCGCAGATCCTGGAGTTCGAGGTTCATGATTGGGTTTTCCTAGCGTGTCACCCATGGCGGTGTGATGAGATTCGGGAAGAGGGAAACTCACGGCAAGGTATATTGGGCCGTTTCAGATTGTCCGCAGGGTAGGCAAGGTTGCCTATGAGTTGGATCTGTCGTCCGATCTGGAGGCAGTGCATCCGGTTTTTCACGTATCTATGCTGAGGAGATGTATCGGGGATCTATCTAGGGTACACCCGATTGACGATGTCCAGGTGACCGAGGGGTTATCGTATGAGGAGATTCCCATAGATATAATCGATCGTCAGGTTAGGCGCCTGCGGACGAATGACGTGGCTTCCGTCAAAGTCTTATGGCGGAACGAGCTCAGGGAGGAGATGACGTGGGAAGTTGAGGAGGACATGAGGCAGAAGTATCCTCACCTATTCCCCACACCTCCAGGTAATTCACTTTCCTACTTGTAAATTTTCATTATCGTTTTTGCCTAAGTGTTGTTTTGTGACCGTGTGTGGCATTTGCAAACTGTTTAAGTTATGAAGAACCTTATCATTATCTGTCTTGGGAAGGAACATTCGGGACGAATGTTTCTAAGGAGGGGAGAATGTTATACCCCGTTTTTCTAGAGTATGTACGTAAGGGAATACGTACAAAAGTTTAGCCTTAAAAGTTAGGCTTGGACGAAAATACTTGGGCACAACTCACTAAAAGAATCGTTTTCCGACGAAACGTTTTACACAACTCGCGTAGGATAAATTCCGGCTATGTCATTTCTAATTTTTGCGGATTTTTCCGAGATACGGAACACTTTCCAACGGGAGGGCTTACACTTGTCACCTCCAATTGGTGGACTTGAGGCGCCCATTTGGACGAATTGGATAGCCATTTATGTCAAGTAGTTGGTAGGATATTTTGTGTGCAAGTTGGCTAGGTACACTTGCCCTAATCTTGACCTTACACTTACCTAGCACTTGGCTAAATCTTGGCCCTTGGTTGCCCATGGCTTGACCTATAAATACCCCCTTAAGATGAAGAGTTCTTCATCCACAAATTCCTTTCCAAGTCTTGAAAATCCTTCTCCTCTCCCTTAAGCCTTTCGTCCAAACACCTCCCTCGAGAAGCTTAGCCGAGGCTATCCCCTAGCCTAGCCGAAATCTACCCTCCCTTGGTAGAAAAGTTGCCTTCTAGTATTGTTATAATGCCCAAAATACCTAGCCCAAATCCCTTAGTACTTTGTGGAAGTTGTGAAGAACTTCTAAGGTTTCTCGAGCTATCTGAGCGCATAACTTAGTGAGCTAAGCCTTGCTCCTGATCGACTTATATCTAGGATATTATTGGGCTTACCGAGGTAAATAATCCTAACCCTCTTTTGTATTAGAGAATACATCTTGTAGAAGTATAGTAATAAGTATAAATACTTAGAAGGATATTAAAGAATAGAATTGAATTATCACAGCAGGGCGGTTTAAAAGAAGAATAATCAAATCAGATTTACTTAGATCGTTTTCACGATGAGACTTGAGTAGCTCACGCAGGGAAGTCGCCCAATTTTCCGTAGGATAGAGAACCCTCCGCTTAGAATCGTTTCAGTAGTCCAACGTTGATGACGCGTGTCGACTATTATAGGTTGATTCTCCGCGACATATTCAACTTGGCGGTGGTTTTCACGGTAAGGTATGTGATTCTTCCTAAAGCATGATATTTTAAAATATATATGTAGTACGCACACGTGTTAATCGAATAATAACTACGGCAATGTCTTTTGACTTAAGCCCGAATAATACTTACGACAATGTCTTGCGACTTAAGCTGAATAATAAGGATCTTAAAACATTTCAAAAGAATATCAATCATTTTTAATGTAAGAGAACTAATTGGTTTTAAATGCAAAGCTAAGAGTTATACTAGCTTTATGGGAAGTTAGGTATAACCACTTAAGATGATAAAAGGAACAGCTTTAACTATGTGTTATAATGGACTTATATTGATAGAATAATAAGATGGTTTGATAAGTAGACATGATATGATGCTAAGTGTGTTAGTGTCTTGTAAACGTTTGTATAAGAGGGTATTCTTGTGGCTTATGTTGTTTAACGATAAGTCGTTGTGTTAGTATTATATCACTCACCTCTTGACATGTTACCGGGGTTGTCGCCTCCGACGCGGGTAGACTCAGTGATCCGGGACCATGATTCGAGAATACCTCATGCGGTCCAGGGACCTATGCGGCTACGAGTTCCGTGTTAGTGTGCGGGTTATACCTCACGCGTCTATGTGGCCACGCGACTACGAGTCCGTGATACGCCGAGGATTAGCTACCCTCGATGCGGGTTATACCCTACGCGCCTGCCGAAGGCCCATGCGGACTACGAGTCGTGATTAGGCTTGCTTAATGATACTATGGGCAATTGGCCCTGCTTCGATCATTCGCAGCCTAGAAAAGACCTGTTACAGTTTACCTATTGTTGCTCTTGTTTGTGATGTGGCACTATGTGCGGTTTCCTTGGTTGTTTCATACATATTTGTAAACTGGTTTAAAAATGATATGATTTCATTTAATTATGTTATTTAAATTCTATTTGTTTTATTTTGTCTTGAACATTCTCGCGGTCTTATATGTTTGGTGTGTTATTGGATGGAAGGTGGACTAGGGACTAATTTCGAGGGGCAAGAGATTGAAAACACTGAAAAATTTGAGAAATTGAATTTTTAGGCTCAGCACCGCAGTGCAGGCATAGGGGACCGTGGCCCAATTTTTCCAGTGAGAAGGAATGGGCTTCAGTGAATTAGCACCGCGGTGCCTCTCCGGCAGAGAGTCCCAGTGATTTAATAATGAATTAGCATCGCGGTTCTAAGTCGCAAGGAACACGGTCCCTACGCGAAATCAGATTAAAACCCTAGTCTTTTTTTTCGATTTCCCTCATTCCAAACTCACCCAAACCTCTAAAAACCTCCCCTCCTCTCCAAAAAGCTTCGAAATTTTGTCCCAAATCAACCTCCCATACCCCATTACATTACAAATCTACCATTATCTCACATACCACAATCAATTCATCAATCGGGTCAAGATATTTGTGAAGAAAAACTTGTCCAAAAGGTAAAATTCATCACTTTTCCTTGCAAATTTCGTGGCTTGTGGTTGTTGGGTGTTGAAGTTGAGTTGTCACTGACCATTTTTATCAAGTGATGGGTGAGTATTGTGTTGATTTTTGTGGGTGTGTTGTTGGCTTTTGTTGGTTGTGCTGATTGGTTCCTGTTGTGAATTTGGTTACTAAGTGTTGGTGAAGAATCATCCGAAAAACAAAGGAAGTTCTGCCTAAATATTTTTCCAACCATACCTAAAAATTATGGCTCCAAAAAGAACAAGTAATAGGGCTTCTTCTTCTAGATCAGCAGCACCTGAGTATGACACTGCAATATTTTGTAACAAGGCAGCCTAAGATCGATACGAAAAATTAAGAGGCCGCCCCTTAATCCCAGAAAGAGACATGGAATTCAGACAAGCTCCCTACAATGATGCCTATGAGCCTGTTAGAGAAATGACTGTCAACAGAAACTGGGAGGAATTTGTTAATACCAATCTTCCTCTTTCCAACATCCCAGTGGTGTATGAATTTTACGCCAACTTTCCGGAGCGGGTGGAAAATAGGTGCTTTGTTTGAGAAAAGTGGGTGCCCATCGCAATAGAGAACATAAATGCAGTATGTGGTGTTCCTAATGATATGACGGTAGATGATGAGAAAGAAGACCAGTACACAACTTGGAGCAATTCCAGCAGAATTGATTGGGTAGAGGTGGCAGAAACTTTGAGTACTCGAGGGGCAAGAGTGACATATAGTGTTTATAATGAGCCACGGTGGATTTTTCGTGCTCAATTCAACAGGGTAGCTCGAGCATGGATATACTTCGTGAGTGCCAGAATGATACCCTCCATG
This sequence comes from Przewalskia tangutica, assembly GCA_029844215.1. Lineage (NCBI taxonomy): Eukaryota > Viridiplantae > Streptophyta > Magnoliopsida > Solanales > Solanaceae > Przewalskia > Przewalskia tangutica. The sequence goes on along the minus strand of CM056718.1, from coordinate 131,017,002 downwards.
CATTTGTCCAAAGTAATAATGTACCGGCTCAAGTTGGTGTATGCCTTAATGAGAGGGTTCACTATAGGTGTGGGTAGGGCGATTCTGGAAAGCATTGAGTTCACTTGTCGACTCACGACTACAGCTGGACTGGGACATGGGTCATTGATCACCAAGTTATGTGTTGTATATAGAGTGTCATTCAATGCTAATGATGTGATGGGACGAACACAGAATGACATCACCCGAGTGATGGTAATTGGCTACCCAGACCCAGTGTCAGTGGCCCATGCTCAAGTGCCAGATGCCGGAGAGGGCATCCAACGCCCACCTAGATTCCGCCAGCGAGTCCAAGAGGAAGAACTTGAGGCAGCTTCCTACTATGAGCCGGGGGAAAGCATTCACCCACCTCCTTTGATGATTGAGCCACCAATGTCATAATTGGATCAGCTATTTCATAACCAACATCAATGATGCATAATCAACACCAGATGATGTAGGATCAGCATAACATGAGGCAGGAACATCAGCATTTGAGACAGCAGGGCGAGTACATCATCCAGACTCAACAGGAGCGTAACAACCACCAGTATCAATGGGAGCAACAGAGGTACAATTATGAGTACCAGTGCAACAATGAATTCAATTCCATGTTCAACTAGTTGTCACTACAAGCCACACTGTCTGAGCCTCATTTTGGAGCACCACCACAATATCCACCTTTCAGGCCAAGCAATCCATCTCTAGACCTCCGTTTTGACCGATGTGTTGTGTAAGTAAGTTGTCCCTTCATTTTTAGTCGTCACACATTGGGAACAATGTGTCAATTAAGTTTGGGGGGTCTTACTTTGTTTTATTGTTTGTTTTGAGTCTTTTTGTTTGTTTTATGCGTTTTTGTGAGTCTAATATTTTTTATGGATCATGCATGTTGTAGTTGCTAAAGATACTGAGTGGATTAATTGGGATAATGTAATGGAATTGAAAGCTAAAATCTGTGTGCTTAAGTTAGATATGTCAAAAATTCATGACATCTGATTATTTGAGATATTTGTGCTTAGCCTATGTGTTGTCAATTGTGGAAAGAAAAGTTGAAAATGTCTAGAAAATTTGTTTGCTTGTTATTTGAGGCGAAATAGTTAAGATATACATGTTTAGGAAGATGATTCAGGCATTTCTTTGTTAGCCCTTCTGACCATTCATTACCTACCCTAACATACATTGTATCACTAGTCAGCCCCTTTGAGCCAAAAAGAATATCTTTGTTTGACACCTTATGATTCCTTTGTCGTGCCATAAGTAAGAATGGAAAAATATTGGAATGAGAAGTGTTGAAAAAGAAATAAAAAGTGAGTGAAAAATTTTGATGCACCCCAATGAAAAATATGCAAAAGCCTATATTTGGGGGTGCTTGTTATTTATAATATATCTCATTCTATCAAAAGAAAAGGGGGGGGGGGGGGGAATAGGTATGAGATTAAAAGGGAAATCAGAAAGAAGGAAAAAGGGAGTTGAAGAAAAAAAATATTTATGGTACGTAATTTGAGCCTAAATGCCTACTTTTACCTACCCCTGCCTAAGCCTACATTACAACCCTTGAAAGTCCTGATGATCTCTAATGTGTATGTCTATGATTAATGGAGAATAACAAGTAAACATGTCTACAGAATTTTGGGAAAGATGGAATGAAATTGACATAAATAGGTTAGGTGTTTGTATTTCCAGTGATCATAACATAATTGAATTTGCGAAATATCTAACTTGAAATTCTAGATTGTTAAATATTCATGCTATGTATGTTCTAACATATTATCTCAGTTTTTATCCATGATTTTGAGGAAACATCGCTACCACTACTTGATCCACTTCATTGAGTCTTTTATTTGATTTTGTTTTAGCTTTTGTTTAGTGCTTTACTCGAGGGCGAGTAAAGTGTAAGTTTGGGGGTGTTTGTTGAGTGTATTTTATACACTAATTTGAGTCCTTTTTAGTTAAGTATTTTCCCTTTTTCGTTTCTGTTTAGTATAGTATTAGGTTTGTTTTTCTTTCTTTTGAGTCACAACGGTCTTAAAGGAGAAATGTCACTTTTGAGGATGAAATGAGCGTAATTGAGATGAAAATTGCACAAGCGCAACGCAAGGAATGAAGCCTAAGAAGTGCCAAGAAGAATAGACGAAATCGCGCTTAGGACGAAGAAAGGAGGCACCGCGTTCGCCAAGCGTAATCATGGTCAAGAACCGCGGTCAAGAGAATTAGGGTCGCGGCGTAAAAATTCCATAAATTCTGAAACTAAATCACCGTCGAAGGAACCGCGGTGCCATATTTCCAATAGCTGCCAGTGAATTTCAGCCAATTAGCACCGCAGTGCCTAGCCACAGAACCGTGGTGCCGACGCGAGTTTTCCAGATTTTTGGGCCGAATTTGACAAGGGTAAAAGGGTACGAAGCAAGGTTTTTCTCAAATATAAAATCTCTAAACCATGTCATTATTGAGGTCATACTTTGGAGAGGCAAGAATTGGAGCAACACAAGATTGGAGATGACTTGTTCAAGTTCTTTTTCATCTCTTTTATTTTTATTCAGTTTATATTGGATTGTAATTTAGTTCTCGACATGACAATGTTTAGGAGCTAATTACTTTAGTAGGGTTTTCCGTCGAATCTTCTTGAAACTCTTTCATATAATTAATGCATAGTTATTGATTTCTTCTTCAATTATTAAGATCTATTCAACTTATTATGGTTGTATGATAATTAACTGATCACAAATTGTCATAACTTATATGATTTCAAATCAAGATCTGAAAAGAGAGATTTGAATATGTTGTAGTTATTTAGACATAGGTTAAAATCGTGGACGAAAGTACCCCTATACTTGTGTAGTGTTTAAGGTTATTGTTCATAATCCTCCTGTGTGGTAAAATCTATCATAGAAATATAGAAGATTTCTGCACAAGGTTGAGTTTTTATATCTCCTAACCGGAATATAGAACATATTAGTTACCCTGTTATCTTAATAAGAAGAAGAGTCATTAGTCTTGCATTAACAAGTGAAAGAGTGGATAGTTGAGGATATTGGAAACCCTATTTCCTTAATAACTGTTTAAAACCCAAAGTATTGTCAATCTTAGTTTAATTCCTGCACTTAGTTTTAATCATTAGCTTAAACTCTCAAACAAAAGAACGGTTACCAAATAGATAACATAGATTAGATATTCGGTAATTGATAAACCAATCTTTGTGGACGATAACTCGTTCTTACAGATCTTTATTACTTGAACGATACGTACACTTGCGTAAGCATCTAGAAATATCGCAACAAGAGCCAAAGGCCCAGTATGCTGAGATGAATTGTCACGCGGCTGGGCCTGTGTTCTTTGTTCCAGTAGGCCCAAACTCGAATTTTCGACACTCCCCGTGGGTACCGAGCTGTGGAAAAAATGTGTTAGATACGAAATCTTATCGTCATTCAAAAAATCATAGGTATGAGTCTCAGTTTCATGTATCTTAGCAAAGGGAAAAATCGTTTCATCAAAAATTACGTGACGACTTATAATTATTGTTTTGGAAGAAATGTCGTTACATTGGTAACCGCAATGATTAGTAGGATATCTCAAGAAATCACATGGAGTAGACCATGCTTGGGGTTTTGTAATTGTGGTGGATGGGGAGAGGGGGTAGCAAAGACAACCAAACACTCTTAAATGATGATAGGAGGGCTCTCGTAAATAATGCATTTTTAGTGGAGCCTTGTAAGACATGTTTTTATGAGGAAATATATTCAACAGGTAAGTGGTCATTTGGAGTGCATGATGCCAAAATACGGGGGAAGTGAAGCATGAACTAGAGATGTTCTAACAATATTGTTTATGGTTCTAATTTTGTATCCCGCCTTCCCATTTTGTGATGAAGTGTGAGGACACGACAAACGAAAATTTATACCATTTGTTTTGAAAAATCCCAAAATTGTTTATTATCAAACTCCCTCCCATTGTCAAATTGAAACCCATCGAGCAGGGACGAAAGTCGGCCTTAGTGATTGTCGCGCTCGTTTTTTACCTCGGGTGTCTGAACGGTATCCGCAACGTTGCTCTTTGGCGCGGTTCCCTAGATGGAGCAATAATGCTGATTTTTGAGGAGTCGCCACCTAATTAGTTAAGTGAATTAGGACACTTGATTTATTGCAGTAAAATACTGCAATTAATCTATGGTCTGCGAAATTAGTGAGATTCTGAATCAGGATTCTTTATTATCCTAAAGGGAAGGGGTTAGGCATCCTTTAAGATCCGCTAACTTGCGGTTATTCGTTCAAACCTAGGTTAATTATTTATTGCCTTTTTTATTCTACGTATTCTAAGCATTTTTCATAATTTATAATTAAAATAAAATGCAATACAAAATAATAAAACTAAAATTAAATGCGACATAAAATAAAACTCTGGGACATCTTTTAGCCCTTTTTAGGCCTTCTGCACAAGATGATCTCCGGGTACCTGCATAAACACTTAGTAAAAGTGTTAGTAACAGAATAAATAATTTTAATGCAATGACAAGAATTAATAAGTAAAGCCAAAAATAAATAAATCCGTCTTTTGCACAGAGGAGGCCTTGGAAATCAGACGGAGATTCCTTCATCGGCCAATATTGTTAAAAACAATAAAATAAATAAAACATTCAGATCCGCGCCAAAACAGTAATAGTTTTAAACACGGGGGGCTCAGATATATAAAATAAAGTGGGACATCCTAAACAAGTCCGGCTGCGAAAATTCGCCTCGCCAGCGCATGTTGGTTATCCTGTGTAAGTAGAAGAAATCATCAACGCCCAGAAAGCTTCATTTATTTTATTTTCCGTCTTTGCAACTGTGGAGACCTCAAAAATCGACGGATACCTTTTTCATTGGCCAATGTGTATTATATTATTCAAAATCAGTTTAATACCAACATTGTAGTATCTGATCAACTACAGTTTAATAAATAAAGGGGCAAAATCGTCAAAAACAATCTGAACCCGACAAACAGTCAACACCAATAGCAAAACCAGTGAACAAAATATCTGTGACAGTGGATACAACAACATAGCAACGAAAATGATCCAAAAATGAAAAAAAATAGTGGGTCGCACAAAACCGTCGAAAACAGTAACAAATCCGGGCAAGGAAAAGGTCGCCGGAAATTTCAGAACGTACCCAAAATCAGAAAATCAGTCTAAAACACCAACAAACAACATAGTATCGCCGGTTAAACCAGAGAGATGCCGGAGTTTAAAATTCTGGTAAGATATCATAAAAATGCAAAATTCAGTCCAACGAAGTCAACAACAGATCCACAAGATAAAAATGATACTAACGAAGGTCGCCGGAGTTTTTAGGAACTCTGGCCAGATACCAAAAGTGCAAAAGATCGATCAGACGAAGCCAACGACATATAACCATAAGATGCCAAAAAATGCAAAATCAGTCCATACCGAAATCAAACCCAGTTAACCACAAAAGGAGAGGCGCCGTCAATTCCACGGCGAACGCCGGAGCGACACCGCCGTATCAGTGGATGTGAGAGCAGTGGTACTGGGGTTCAACGGTGGTTCAACGGGTGATGTTGGTGTGGTTCGCCGGAACAGGAAAGTGGTGAGGTTCGCCGGCGGTTTCACCGGCGACGGGAAAGGGGACAGGGAAGAGGGCGACGGGCAGTGTGTGTGAGAGAGAGGGGTGTTCGTGGTCGACGGGAATAGTGGCGGCGGCGACGAGAAAGGGTAAGAAGGGAGTGAGGGTGAGGGAGAGGGAGTGTGCGGATGTGAGGGTTAAGGGATGAGGGAGTGTGCGGTTGTGTGATATTGTAGGGCTGCCCCCCTCTTTTTTTAAGGAGGGGGTAATGTTTATTAAATAGGGTAGGATTAGGTTTAGGGTTTGGGTTTGATTTGGGCAGGGAAATGAAAAGTGGGTTTTGATTTTAGGGAGGAAAATAAAAGAGGGTGTTTGGATGAAATTAAAAAATGGTGTTGGATTGGACTGATTAAAATTGTGTCTTGGACTAGACTGGTTTGACAAAAATGCAAAATGAATTAATTGTTTAAAAGAAAAATTATTTAAAGGTACAAAATTATCAAAATTAAAAATGCCGATGCAATAATGATAAAATACAATATTTAAGAAATGTTTAATGCCTAATTAAAAGTAAAAATGTGGTGCCAATTAATTATTTAAAGAGATGCAAACATTAATAAAATAAAACGACGGTCTAATAATAATAAAAACATAATATTAACAAAGACATAATGCTTAATTTAAAATAAAAAGATAAAAAATACAAAAAATGCTGATTAAAATGTGGTGTCCTAAAACACATAAAATTGCAATAAATATACGAAATCGGTCAAAATTGATCACAACAGCATGTCCCTCTTTGTACGGAGATGATGGAAGAGTCTTCGGACAAAGATGTTGACTTGTAGCCAATTTTGTCCTGTTTTATAAACTAGAACTCAAAAATTGGGATGATGCAGACTCAAAATTGTCTCAGTGTCAAATCATGATGACACTGGGTCGTTGTGATGCGAAAAATAAAGCTGACGGACTACGAGTCGTCATATTCGACCGACATTCTTTTCTCTGGTCAGGAATGGCGGAACGATTAAGAAATTGCAAGCAAAGCTGACGCTGATTTAAAAATGTCTCAGTGTCGAATTATGAGGACACTGGGTTGCTGCGATGCTAAAATTATGAAGGGACGAATACCGATTCAAAAATATGTCCCATTGTCGAATTATGAAGACACTGGGTTGCTGCGATGTTAGAAAATTAAAGCAGGCAGACGCCGATTCAAATTTGTCCCAGTGTCGAATTATGATTGACACTGGGTTACAGGTGATGTGGTGTTGTAACAGACATGGTGCTTGTAGATGTTGATGACGTCGTTGCGTGGACGCGATACAGATATTCGTCGTTGCATAGACGAAACATGGATAAAGTCGTTGCATAGGCTTTGATGAAATAGCGTCGTTGCATAGACGCGATGCAGATGCTCGTCGTTGCATAGGCGAAACATGGATGAAGTCGTTGTATAGGCTTATATGAAATGACGTCGTTGCATAGACGCGATGCAGATGCTCGTCGTTGCATAGACGAAACATGGATGAAGCCGTTGCATAGACTTATATGAAATGGCGTCGTTGCATAGACGTGATGCAGATGCTCGTCGTTGCATAGACGAAACATGGATGAAGCCGTTGCATAGGCTTATATGAAATGACGTTGTTGCATAGACGCGATGCAGATGCTCGTCGTTGCATAAACAAAACATGGATGAAGCCGTTGCATAGGCTTATATGAAATGACGTCGTTGCATAGACGCGATGCATATGCTCATCGTTGCATAGACGAAACATGGATGAAGCCGTTGCATAGGCTTATATAAAATGGAGTTGTTGCATAGACGCGATGCAGATGCTCGTCGTTGCATAGACGAAACATGGATGAAGCCGTTGCATAGGCTTATATGAAATGACGTCGTTGCATAGACGCGATGCAGATGATCGTCGTTGCATAGCCGCGATGCAGATGATCGTCGTTGCATAGCCGCGATGCAGATGATCGTCGTTGCATAGGCTTATATGAAATGACGTCGTTGCATAGACGCGATTCAGATGCTCGTCGTTGCATAGACGAAACATGGATGAAGCCGTTGCATAGGCTTATATGAAATGGCGTCGTTGCATAGACGTGATGCAAATGCTCGTCATTGCATAGACAAAACATATATGAAGTTGTTGCATAGGCTTAAATGAAATGACGTCGTTGCATAGACGTGATGCAGATGTTCGTCGTTGCATAGACAAAACATAGATGAAGCCGTTGCATAGGCTTAGATGAAATGACATTTTTTTATGTTTTTACCTGCTTTGTGACTCGCCTGGGTTGAGATAACGTCATTGCATAGACGTTGTGTGTTTGTAACCCGCATGGACTTATTGTTGTGCTTCTGCCTTTGCTGATATGAAGATCCCTCAAAATATGCCCCAGTCATGTGTAGGTAGTCCTGGATGCAAAACGTATGAGGATGCTAAACTCTCCAATGGACAAAATCGAGTCCTGTGCGAAGCAATGAAGAAATATCTCTAATGGTGTGACCGAAGCCGATGTGGCTGTCTACGTATCCCGCCGAGGGAATCAGGTCAAGACGCAGTTCATGCTTCAAAAAAAGGATTTTTTATGATTTTAAAATGATGTGGGACCGAAGCCGATGTGGCCGCCTACGTATCCCGCAGAGGAAATCAGGTCAAGACGTAGTTCATGCTGTAAAATAACGATTTTTATGATTTTAAAATGATGTGAGACAGAAGTCGATGTGGCCGCTTACGTATCCCGCTGAGGGAATCAGGTCAAGACGTAGTTCGTGATGTAAAATAAGGATTTTTTATGTAATATGCATTTTGTTGTTGTTTTCTGAAAAAGTGGAAGACAACATTACATTCCGACTTCAGTTGATACCGACAATTAGTATTGTGCATAAGGATTTTCTTTTATTGCTTTCAGTCTAACCGAGATTGGCTCCGGTGTAATTCACACAGCTTCAGATAGTACCTCAGACATACCTGAGTGTCGACACACCTGCATGCATCCAGGGTTTCGAACTACACGTAATCTCACGTTTCAAATGCCCTCACTGAAAGAAAGTCCCATTTCACACATATATTTTAGAGAAGTACGCTCACACTCAAAAAGATGTTTAATGCATGCAATTGTGATACCATAGGCTTGGCCGTCATGTAAGTATCCACTAATGTGAGAACCCTCAGTATAAGATCATGTAGGGCTTGTCACAGGCTTGTAATGTAGGCTTGGGGAAAGGAATGGATATCATTTGGATAAAAGTGACTAATCATTCCTCGAGAGTTGGACTACGTCCATGCTTGATATTTGTGCTCTTTAATGCTGACTTGCTTTCTTTTTGTCTCAGTTTTTCTGTACTGACTTCTTTTGAATCTTTCATTTGGAGCCCCCTTTTTTTCGGGGTTATATATTCCCTTTTTTACTCTTTTTTTTTTAACATCGAGGCTTTTGATTTTTTCTTTTTGTGAAGTCGTCCCTTTTTTTTTTTGAGACTTTGACAATTTTTGTCTTTGCAAAGTTCAACGCAGGATTTTGTCAGCCACATGCACATTTCTAAAGCGCTCGAGGAGGTCGGGCCAAGAGAGGGATAGTGCGTACGCACTCAGAAAGGGTATAGGTGTAATATGCAGTTGTCGAAAGAAATAGGTTTAGGCTCAAAGGGGTGTACTAGGGATAATGTTATTTGGTAGGCTGAAAAGGCTCAAACGGGCCAAAGAAAGCCTACGATCATTTCCTACACCGAGTGTTACTCAGGATTTCGCCTCAACAAACATTTAGGCCAAGTTCTAGATCACAATGCAATGCAATTGAACTTATTCTAAAAACTCACCACACAATGCATATGAAACGATGAGGTTGGTTTCGTCCTTGTCTTGGAAACACGCAAGACAATGTCATTTACGGGTGTGAATAAGAGGTACCAAAAGAATCTATGGTTTACTACAGAGTCAACTCATACTGATTATTACTTTTTTTTTCTATGCACACTCGTAATTGTGTTGGTATCAACAAAGTCAAACAATAATACTTAAAAAAAATGTTTTTGTATTTTTGAATAACATTTTATTTTTGTATTTTTGAATAAATGTTTTTTTTTGTAATTTTTTGAATAAATAGTACTGAACCCGAATAAGGCTGCCTACGTATCCCGCCGAGGGAATCAGGTGCGCGTAGTTTATTCAAATATGTTATAAAATGTATGCTTGAAAAGAATTTATCAATGAAAGGATAGCAATATAAAGATGTGCAAAAGAAATGATTGTCCACTGTGGACGAATGCAAAGTAAAATGAATGTAACGGAAAAATGAATGCCCGAAAACATGATGAATGAGATGCATGAGTGAGAAAAATATGCTTCTTTATTATTTTTATTTTTTTGTGGTGGTGTCGAACCCAAAATGAGTTGCCTACGTATCACATCGTGTGGTGAGAATCAGACACGCGTAGTTCGGAATGATTATGCTGTAAAATGCATGATAAAGAATTATATAATCAACACTAGACATATCAATTGAATTTGCAAATATGAATAAAAATATAAAGTATAGAATAACTCAGAGCGATGTCTCGTTGAATATGGTATAGACTGACTTCTATTAGTCAACATAACACCCGCTAATTTTTGTGGTGATTTTTTTTTCCGACCGCCCTAGGCTGCTTGCGAGGACGACCATCCTGCAAAAAATATGAGAAATAGGTGAGTAGGAAAATGACAAAAATAATAAAAATGCAGAGGTGTGACAATATAGTCAAAGACTCCCCTGATTGGTTTGACCGGACTGGTGGTTGATGCTTCACAAAGTCCAAGTCGCGCTAATCAAGAGTGATTTACGCAGTAGAAGTCCTGATTGCAATGTGACAGCAAAAAATTGCAAAAATGCAAATGCTCGAGCTCGGAATCACAAAAGGGTAATTATTGCATTAAATAATATGTACATAATTGCTAGCGATAACAATAGTAAACAAAAGCATGCAAATCAAGCACGCGCCCTAATATGCATGAGACCTCTCTTATTCTAGAGGTCGGCCTAAACGCCAGATATGCGAAATTATGATAAATAAGTCCAAGCCGTTGAACTGCAATGTTTCGTTGGAAATGACGACCAAATGACGGTGCACTTTTTTCCAATTTCGGTGTGTCATGACCAGGCTTGGATCCGTTTATCATAATCACGCTACACACATATGCTTATTGGTCGTCGGGTTGTGAAACCCAACGACAATTTGGTGGATTTCCTAATCGTGGAGACGATACCAAGGATCGACCCACCTAGGGTGTATGCATGCATGACTTAAAATAAAGAGGGCGGTATATAGCTCTATCTTAAATTTTCTAAAATTTGGCTTACTAGACACAATGGTTCCCGAGCGGACTACTCGAGTGAGAAGGCTACGTGGCCACCGGTTGGACCGGATTCTCCGCGTAAAATACCAACTCTCCTAAATTTGGCTATTTTAAAGAAATTTGCGGGTGTGCAAAGCACACCTCGCCTGTAGTGTGTGATAGTGTCAATTTTCCAGAATGGAGGAAATATGAGTGAAATGACAATTTAAGGTAAGCAGTAAAAGAATGTAGCAATTAAAGTAGTTAATTACAAAATAAAAGCAAACAATATAAAACATTTACAACAAATATAAAAGCAAAATAAGGCGCAATATTTAATTAACCTGGGTTTGCTATGATCAAGAACCTGATATCCCCAGTGGAGTCGCCATGCTGTCGCGCCCGTTTTTGACCTCGGGTGTCTGAACGGTATCTGCAACGTTGCTCTTTGGCGCGGTTCCCTGGATGGAGCAATAATGCTGATTTTTGAGGAGTCGCCACCTAATTAGTTAAGTGAATTAGGACACTTGATTTATTGCAGTAAAATACTGCAATTAATCTCCATTTAATGGTCTGCGAAATTAGTGAGATTCTGAATCAGGGTTCTTTATTATCCTAAAGGGAAGGGGTTAGGCATCCTTTAAGATCCGCTAACTTGCGGTTATTCGTTCAAACCTAGGTTAATTATTTATTGCCTTTTTTATTCTACGTATTCTAAGCATTTTTCATAATTTATAATTAAAATAAAATGCAATACAAAATAAAAAAATAAAAATTAAATGCGACATAAAATAAAACTCCGGGACATCATTTAGCCCTTTTAGGCCTTCTGCACAAGATGATCTCCGGGTACCTACATAAACACTTAGTAAAAGTGTTAGTAACATAATAAATAATTTTAATGCAATGACAAGAATTAACAAGTAAAGCCAAAAATAAATAAATCCGTCTTTTGCACAGAGGAGGCCTTGGAAATCAGACGGAGATTCCTTCATCGGCCAATATTGTTAAAAACAATAAAATAAATAAAACCTTCAGATCCGCGCCAAAATAGTAATAGTTTTAAACACGGAGGGCTCAGATATATAAAAAAAGTGGGACATCCTAAACAAGTACGGCTGCGAAAATTCGCCTCGCCAGCGCATGTTGGTTATCCTGTGTAAGTAGAAGAAATCATCAACGCCCAGAAAGCTTCATTTATTTTATTTTCCGTCTTTGCAACTGTGGAGGCCTCAAAAATCGATGGATAACTTTTTCATTGGCCAATGTGTAGTATATTATTCAAAATCAGTTTAATACCAACAGTGTAGTATCTGATCAACTACAGTTTAATAAATAAAGAGGCAAAATCGTCAAAAACAATCTGAAACCGACAAACAGTCAACACCAATAGCAAAACCAGTGAACAAAATATTCGTGACAGTGGATACAACAACATAGCAACGAAAATGATCCAAAAATGAAAAAAAGCTGGTCGACAAACCGTCGAAAATAAACAAATCCGCAAGGAAAAGGTCACGGAAATTTCGTAACGCATCAAAATCAGAAAATCAGTCTAAAACACCAACAGACAACATAGTATCGTCGGTTAAACCAGAGAGATGCCGGAGTTTAAAATTCTGGTAAGATATCCTAAAAATGCAAAAATCAGTCCAACGAAGTCAACAACAAATCCACAAGATAAAAATGATACTAACGAAGGTCGCCGGAGTTTTTAGGAACTCCAGCCAGATACCAAAAGTGCAAAAAGATCGATCAGACGCCAACGACATATAACCATAAGATGCCAAAAAATGCAAAATCAGTCCATACCGAAATCAAACCCAGTTAACCACAAAAGGAGAGGCGACGTCACTTCCACGGCGAACGCCGGAGCGACGCCGCCGTATCAGTGGATGTGAGAGCAGTGGTACTGGGGTTCAACGGTGGTTCGACGGGTGATGTTGGTGTGTTTCGCCAGAACAGGACAGTGGTGAGGTTCGCCGGCGATTTCACCGGCGACAGGAAAGGGGACAGGGAAGAAGGCGACGGGCAGTGTGTGTGTGAGAGAGAGGGGTGTTCGTGGTCGACAGGAATAGTGACGGAGGCAACGAGAGAGGGGAAGTGAGGTGAGGAAGAGGAGTGCGCTGTGAGGTTAAGGGATGAGGAGTGCGTGTGTGATATTGTAGGTCGCCTCTTTTTTAAGGAGGGGGTAATGTTTATTATATAGGGTAGGATTAGGTTTAGGGTTTGGGTTTGATTTGGGGGGGGGGGGGGGGGGATGAAAATTATGTTTTTATTTTAGGGGGGGAAATAAAAGAGGGTGTTTGGATGAAATTAAAAAATGGTGTTGGATTGGACTGATTCAAATTGTGTCTTGGACTGGACTGGTTTGACAAAAATGCAAAATGAATTAATTGTTTAAAAGAAAAATTATTTAAAGGTACAAAATTATCAAAACTAAAAATGTCGATGCAATAATGATAAAATGCAATATTTAAGAAATGTTTAATGCCTAATTAAAAGTAAAAATGCGGTGTCAATTAATTATTTAAAGAGATGCAAACATTAATAAAATAAAACGACGGTGTAATAATAATAAAAACATAATATTAACAAAGACATAATGCTTAATTTAAAATAAAAAGATAAAAAATGCAAAAAATGCAGATTAAAATGCGGTGTCCTAAAACACATAAAATTGCAATAAATATACGAAAAACGGGTCAAAATTGACTGTCAACAGTGATCCGACGGTGCCGAGTGGAAGGGCCGTATTTTTTATATCGCGTTCAAATTGAGTTCGGATGAATGCTCTCAATGTCAAAAAAGTGGAAAACACTTGTGATTTTTCCGACAAAGGGAATGTCCACAAGTAATTAGAGTAGTCATCTAGTATGAGTAAAAAATATCTATGACCCGAAGAACTCAAAACATGTGATGTCCAAATATCACAATGTAAAATGTCAAATGGCATAAGAGTGCATGAATTAGAAGAAATAAATGGCAATTTAACATGTTTACCAAGTGCACAAGCATGACACCTATTTAAGTCTGTGTTTGGGTACAAGAAATAAATTTATTTTGTTTATGAGAGGCCAAACTCTCCCGGGTGTCCCAAACGTTCATGCCATAAAGATGGTTCCAACACTGCAAAACTAGATTGAAACTTGGACTGTTGATTGGGTAAACTTATTGGATAGAGCTCCCCCTTGCTATCACATATCATATGACGCTTCCCCGTCTGAAAGTCATGCACGGAAAATCCAAAATGGTCAAAACAGAAAGATACCCAATTATCAGTAGTAAATTTTCTAATGGAGACCAAGTTTTTGATTAATTTAGGAGCATGAAGGACATTCTTTAAAATTAGTGGTGGGTTTGGTGGTGACAATTTGTTATAACCATACCCTTTTATGGGAATTGAATGACCATTTCCGACAATTATACCATTATCATTGCTCAAATTACAATAGGATGAGAGATTACCTTGGGAGGACGTCATATGCGACATCGCTCCGGAGTGTATATACCAATTTGAATCTGGTGGATTAAATCTGAGAGTGTGCATTGCGGACTCTATATCTGTCGAGTGGCCATCGCCGAGTGGCCTCTCGCCATCGGGTCAGATGCCTATTTGCCATCGAATTGTTGGAATTTGCATTCGCCGACCAGACATTGAAATTTGGGCAGAGCCATCGGGCTAGCAAATGAGCTCGTAGGCCGCTCGCCTGATTCGATTGAATGGATCGGGCGGTGCTTCACGCCCGTCCCGCCACTGTGCTGTCCATGTTGATCCTCGGAGTTGGTTCTGCCGCTTTGTCCACCGACACTACCGCCGCCAGAAGTTTTATTTCTACCATTTTTGTTATTTCAGTTATTACCATTCCAGTTTTTATTACCATTTCTTCCTTTTTGTCCTCGGTTTTGTTGTTCAAAATTCATGGAATTATTATTGGTGGCAACAAAACTCGAATTTGGAACTGTGGCTGCCTTTTTTGCAAACCCCGCCTCTTCAAGAATTAACATGGAACGTGCTTGATAGAATATGGGTAGTGGATTACTTTGGAGAATGAGCGTTCCCACACCACTATAGGCATCGGTTAGCCCCGCAACCAATTGTAGGACTAATCGGTTGTTGGTGACTGGTGAACCAATATTTTTAAGTTGGTCTGACAAAATCTTCAGACGTTGACAATATGCCAATGCATTTGGGAAATCCGCCATATCTATGGTGGAGAATTCTTGTTCCAATGTCACGGCGCGAGAATTTATATTATCTTGAAAAATGTCCCGCAAGAAATCCCAAGCCTCCTTTGCAGTGGAATCTGGTTCCATTATTGTGTGCAACAAATCTGAAGAGATTGTTGCGTAAATCCATCCAAGAACTGTGGCATCAGGAGTTTCCCACAGCTCCAAGTCATTACATGTCAATGATTCCTTCCCTTTGTGATTTGCCAGTAGTATTATATGATGAATAACCCGGTGAGAGCGGCAACATATTTTGAATAGTTCTACCCATGTTGCGTAGTGAACATTTTTCATCTCAAGAGGCATGGAAACATGTGTTTTTATGTTTGAAACGGCTAAAGTTGGATGGTAAAGAGATTTGGATTCTGGTTGGATGGAACAAAAAATGAAGAACAATAATGGAGAGGAGAAAAAAAATTATTTTCCGCCAATGTAAGATTTTGGATGAAAATTGATAAGGAAAAATTGCATCTTTTACTTAGACTCTTGATACCATAATAGAAAAAATATTTATTCTTCCATATAGGGAAAAATATATACATAATATACAATTAATGAGAAGAGAAAATCAAGCCTCTAATCTTCCCAATTAATATCAATCCCTACTAATCTTCCTAATCAATAATCTCTAATAATCATTTTACTACTTATCATACATAACATGATACTAAATTAATAATAGTATCAATAATAATATTCTACTATTATTCTAACAGATACAACAAAACCATTTGAAATACCAAAACCTTCTCTGTCACCATTTCTCTCTTCTACAGCTAACATTAATTAATTAAACTTTTGGTCCTACAGTTTTGGATATCACAACTGCTATATATGTCCAAATTATGATATTAGTTATAAGGAGAAAATTCAATGATTGGATATATATTCACAAGAGATTATGTATTCAAGCTAAGCAATAACACTTTGTGAAAACACAAAGAACAGAGAAAGAACGGCTAGGCAAACTAGCTTCCCTTGATTTACACAGGTCTTAACAATGTATATATATGCACGTGGGATGCAGAGACTAGGAATTGTAATTTCATTAGAATACAATACAAGAATTAGTATCCTAGCCTATCCTTTCTCCTTAGATTTCTCACGTTGACGTAGACGGATATGCTTCAATACTCCCCCTTGCAAGCGGAAGGTGGAGACGACACATTCAGCTTGGATCGTAGGAATTCAAATCGTGAAGAAGATAGAGGTTTGGTAAACACATCTGCAATTTGGTCTATGGAGGATAAAAATTGAACTATCAAATCCTTCTTAGTCATCTTGTCTCGAACGAAGTGAAAATCGATCTCAACATGCTTCGTGCGGACATGAAAGACTGGATTGACAGAGAGATAAGCTACACCAATGTTGTCGCACCACAAAATAAGAGTGTGAGGAAGAGCCACACCAAGTTCAAATAGCAAAGATTGCACCCAAGTTAATTCGGCCGCAACATCCGCTAGGGCTTTATATTCTGATTCGGTTGACGACCTTACCACAATACGTTGTTTCTTTGAAGACAAGGGAATGAGAGAAACACCAAGATAAACAACAAACTCACCCATTGAATTGCGATCGTCCAAGGACCCAGCCCAATATGAGTCAGTGAAGGCTTGAAGACATAAATTAGATGATCGAGGGATATGAAAGGTGTGGTGTGGTATATGAAAGTAGCGAAGTATTTGCTTGACCGCTGCCTAGTGATTTATAGTAGGACTATGCATGAACCGACAAGCTTTATTCACAACAAAGGCAAGATCAGGTCGTGTAACTGTGACATATTGTAGAGCCCCGACGATATGGAAATATAAGGTAGCATCATGAAAGGTTGGACTATCACTATTATGCAACTTGGAATTCAGTACCATAGGCGTAGCCAAATGTTTGCATTGGAGCATGTTTATCGTGGAGAGAAGCTAATGAATATATTGACCTTGTGATAAATAAATTCCATCAAAAGTGTGATAAAGTTGAATTCCAATAAAGAAGCTTAAGGGCTCCAAGTCACGGATAAAATTTTTAGAGCCGAGTCTAGAGATAATAGATTCGATAAAATGAAGATTGCTCCCGGTGAAAATGATATCATCCATATAAACCAAAAAATATGCTACGACACCTTCTACATTGTAAACAAATAGAAAGGTGTCCAGCCTGGATGGGGTAAAGCCAACAATAACCATAAACTTGAGTAGGCGCATGTACCGAACCCGAGGGGCTTTCTTGAGAACGTATAACAAATTTTTTTAAATACAAACATGATTAGGATAAAGTGGATTAAAAAATCCCGAGGGTTGAGCCATAAATACATGTTCTTGTAATTTGCCATGAAGAATGGTGTAAGGTCCCGGGGAGCTATGAAATAGTAAATAATACAAATAACTAAACCAAACTTGAATGTCAATTCTATTTCCAAATGTCAGGAATAATGTCATCTGACAACTGTAACGACACAGTAGTAAAACAGAAAAACTTTGAAGAGTAAAAAGCAACGAAAATTTAAAGTACACAAAGTTTTTAAATTTTCATAAGTTATATGTTGATATAACTTATGATGTTCAATAACCAAAAGTATTGTATATATATTATATACAATTGAATAAATTCATTTATTTATAATTTTACAAGATACAACAAAAAAGAATTAAAAATGATGAAGCCGCAGATGAGTTCTGCTTGAAAAATCTACCTAAATAGACATAGACAACCTCCCATTACAATTGCTTCAATACATAACAAATCTAGAATCTAAGCAACAATTGTAATGTTGGACAGAATGTTGTTGGCACGCTCAGACAACACTTGTGATCCAGATTTCTGAGATAAATTCCCGAGATCTCTCTTGGTATTTTTTTTATTTTTTATTCTCGATATCGATTTACTTCAGTATCCTCTCTATTTATAGTAGAGAGATTCCTTGAAAAACACATCGATTTATTGTCAAGGTTGAGGGAAAGATGGGAAGCTGGTGTGTTTGTTGGAGAAGATCATAGAGCAAAATTCTCTAACCTCTTGGACTTGTTCCTAAAGCATAACAACTACTTTGACTTTTTCCCCCACATTTTTCATCAGCTCCTATTTACCATGCCAAGTCACTTTTACTTCGTAGTAATATTTCCACGAATATTGCTTCATTCCGTGAAGTAAGGTAAAACTGTTTTTATAAAATATTGGTCCGAATGTTGTGACACTTGTTCCAATATTTTCTAAACTGAAATTAGTACTAAAAATGATATGTTGGATAAAATGTCACAACACCAAACCCAACATTAACATTCTCTCCCTTTTTGTCTTTCTTCACAAAACTCATTATAACTTGTGGAAATGACTTAAGGCAATGTCAGAGATGTTGTCCTAACATCTATGATTATACTTATGCTCCCCATTAACCTATGATGGTATACAATCAAAACATGTGTATACCAGTGCATACCAAGACATAATATTAAAAACTGTATTAGAACATACATAAATATACAAATCATCCAATATACGAAATAAATACCCAAATGTCAATTTAAACCATTGTTTCAACAATCAATCAACCAGTTAACAATTCAGCCAATTAAAATAGTCAATAAGACCATTTTAGTAATTCAGATAGCAAATCAATCAGATAGCAGATCAGCAACAAATCAGCCTGCTCCCCCTAGCTTATCATGCATCAGTAGTAGCTTCCAGCCGCTTTCTACTTTTGTATAACATCTTCTGCTTCAGCCCTGAGCCTTAACCTCTTCTGCAACACTCTCCTTCCAACATTTTCTTCTGCATAGCAACAACAACTTCTTCAGCAACACTAGCAGCATTGCCTTTAGAACTTTCAGCCCTTTTCTCTCACTACACAGAATCATCTCTCTTTTTAGGAAGAAAACAACAGTAAGAATTTGTCCTTAACCTGAACCAGTGCATTCCTGGCAGCATCAACCTCTGAAATTTGTTGGTTGATTTTGGCAATTTGACCAACTAACCATTCTGTTGTCAGAGGTTACTGTCCAGAACCAATGTTTCCCTGAATGTGTGTAACATTTCTGACAATATTCTCACTGTCGCCTTCCTTTTTACAAGGAAGGTCAATGACTCTTTCTTTGCTTTTGAGAATTGCCTTGTTCAATGAATATACCTCAGGATCTTTTCCTAAAATATCCTCTCTTCTAGGCTCAAAGCCTTGGGTAGTTAGAATTTGGTAGATTAGAGAAGAGAAGGAAAGGATTAAAATTGACTATTTCTCTGCTAAATTGGCTACTTGATAGAAAATCATACTTCCTAAGTCAACTTTTAATCTCTTTCCAATATTGAACAACAGTGAGCTTGATCAGTTTTTACAATTGACTCATTTAATGAAGGGAACCAATTATGAATTTCAATCTTATAGAGGGTGGATAATAAGGCAGTTAACTTTGAAGCAGGCATCGAGGGATCAATTTCTTCATTATACCTCCAGTGAGGTAGTCAATTATATCATCTCTATTCTTTGTTGCTCTTTCTGTAGTGCTATTTCCAACTCCAGGCTCAATTCCCAAACATTGATTAATAATTAAGGGAGTTAAATGATAAATTTTATTATAGAGGTATACCTTCCCAAATTTCTTTGAGGTGGCATCTTCTATAGCAGAATTCAAGTTTGCATAAAACAACCTAATTACTTCATCAATAAATGGTTCTTTTTCAGCTACAGTTTTTAGAAGCTTTTTATCATTGAGGAACCCAACCAAACTATATTTTGAACATAAGGCTATATCTAACTTTTTTTCATCCTTTATAACTATATTCTTATACCAATCCTATTTATCAAATTTATCTTTGGAATAGAACTTTTCTGAAAAAGCATTTACCTCAACATCAGAGTCATATTAAGTTTTGCTGAAGGAAGATGGTGCTGGTGTCTCTTCTGAAGTCTGCTAAAATATTGCTTGAGATGTTGTGGCTTCATTGACAACATTTTGGGCAACATCTGTGTTAGCACAATGGGGAATTCCTCTGGGATAGAATCTCATCAGTGGGGGTATCATTAGGAATTTCTTCACCTTGAGACACACTTTGAGGAACAGAGGCAGTAGGTTCATCTTCAGTTTCTTTAGAGGACATCTCAAAGTCTATATCTTCATTGTCATTACTTGAGCAAACAAGTATGGTTGTTTCAAATCTGGACTTTTTGGTGCTAGGCTCCTGTTGGACTGTTCTCTCAATTACTCTACTCGATCTTCGAGTAGGGAAATAAAAGGAACTTGGCCTTTTACCTAGGGTCGAATAATCTGATTTTGCATCAACATCTATGGGATTATTGTCATCCCCGGGGTAACTGATGTCTAGAGGTTCCTCATCACCTCTAAGAACAATGGGTGTACACCAATTTTCAGGCAGGTGTGAAGAAAAAGATGTTCCTGGTTTTTGGGGTGGACTAGTGCTCTTGGAAGTGTTGCTAGGTGTGTTGGTCGACATAGGTGTTGACATTGGGGAAATTTCCATCGGTGAATTTTGAGAGGATTTTGAGGTTTTAGGGTTTTTGCAAGACGATAGGGTTTGAAATGATGAAAGTTCCATCGATTAGGTAGGGGTTTTACCGAGGTTGTGATGTGATTTTTCCTTTTTTTTGTTATTTTACTTTTAGGAAAAAAATGGTAAAAAGAAAACAAATGAAGTGAATGTTTATACCCTTGGGAAGTCTTCAAAATAGTAAAAATTCCTTAATTTTAGGTGTTTGATATTTATTCAATAACTTACACCCAAGAATTTAGGATAAAACAATAAACATCATATTTAGAATTTAATCTTATCCTTTTAAAATTTGAATTCCAATTAAAACATGGCATAAAAATAGGGAAGAAAATTTTGATTTTTCTGAAATCAGTTAAGATCAATATCCAACATATATCACGTTCTGAATATGTCAACAACAACGTTGGCAACATTTTGGACGACACGGGTATTTTGATCCCACAAGAATTTTTTGTTTTGTCAACAAATCAAGACATGTTTTACATATACACTACGAGTTTGATCACTAGACTAATGTAATATTTTCCCATCATGTCCTTGGTCTAATCATAAAGCATATATAAAAGAATTTTTCGTGTCAAAAAAAATATAAGAATACTTTTTATGATATTCTCAAATTTCTTTTAAAGCAATTGATACTCCTATAGAATAGGAACGATATCATTTCTTGGGCTTTGTCTATTTTTAGCAGTTGTCAACTATTTGTAAAGGCTTTTTCCTTATTTTGATACTCCCTTTTTATGATATATAATATCATCGCAGAGAACAGTATCTCATTGAAAACATATTCTTATTGAAGGATCATGCTTGTGTGACCAAATGTTATGCACCATATAACAACAATAATCAGTCAGTGATATATCATAGACAAATGTCACCCAAAATGTTAGAGAACGTTTCAACTGACATTCACCAACAAATGCCTTTTTAGATATTACAAAGACCAAGAGATTTCTTCAAACTAGAAAATCTCTCATGGTCTAAAGCTTTTGTAAAAATATCAGCTAGTTGATGAATAATGTCAACATGTTCAATTTTGACTAGCTGTTTTTCAACTAGATCATAAAATCATTTTTCAAAACATTGTAACTCTTGAAAAATGATACTTTAATAAAGAACCTTTTTTGGCACTACAAAATTATTTTGGATCAAAATGGTTTTATAAATCATGGGATGATTTAAAAACTTCATACTTTTACCAGGCTATCCTTGACGTAACAGGATCGGCAACGACAAAAGTTAATTTTTTCAATAACAATCCAGGTCCCTCTTATTCGATCTGCAAAATAATCCGAGTAATTGCTCCAATTCATTGGGGGAATGACTTGTCAAAACTCATAAATTTTCCAAACTCCCACAAAAATGAGCCCTTTTTTGACATTCCTTTTAATTACTGGGATTACCAACAAGCTTGGTTTAATTCTTATTTAATTCAAAATTCCAAATTATCACATACTTGGCTTTTTCATTTTGATACTTCATGTGATGCTTCGCAATTTCCCACTTGGTGGAATTCATGGTGGGAACAATTCGGATCTACACTGGATATACAAAAACCCGAAATAATTAAATCTTTTAGCCTCTTCAAATCCCAATTCACTCCCTCAGAGGAAGAAAAAAGATTTATATCGTTGCACATTTTCCACACAAAATTCCATCTACCATGGGTGTTCACGTGGTTTGTAGACTATTCAGATGACAAAATACCAGTTATCCGAAGAAGATTTAAAATTCGATGGTGGGACAACTTTAAAATACCAAAGACTCTCGCACCACCAAATGTCCAACAATGGTTAGATGATAATAAACCAATTCCTTTACAGGAACCTCCCCAGACACCACATGCGTCATTCCAGTCAAAGGAACATACCCAGTTCCTTTCACAAAAATCCCAGATGGCTTCCATGTTGGTTGTAGCAAAAACTCCAGAAGAGATACAGACAATATTTCAGAAATTTGCACCATCCTCATCCAAACATAGCTCTTCGAATGATGAGGAAGAACCCGGAATTGAAAATGAAAATACTCATATTTTCGGCAACAGTGGATTCTAGATGATCCAGAAATACCGAAAATCCCGGAGGAATAATTGACGAAAATTCCCGACAAATCTCAGTGCTCAAATAGTGAAAGCATAATTCGAGATGAAAACAAAAATATCGAGGTCATGTATGACATCATTCTGCACTCGGATGAATAGTTTAATTATTAAAATATTCTTGTAATAGTAAATTCCCATTTTGTAATTCTCTTATAAAAAGAGAACCCCTCTCCCTTAGTTAGACAAGTTTTTTCTTCCCTTAGTTTAAAATTCTCTTCCTTCTCTCTAGAAGTTGAAAATCTTCCAAGTTCATCCCCTTAGTAGATTAGTTACTTAAATATTCCAAGTTCATAAGACCTCGGGGAGTCTATGAACAAATATTCCCAAATATTCTTTACCCGAAAATTATCCAATTGATATGATTCAGTTCACTCACTGATTCATAACAGATAAACACCAATACTCCGTTCGAAATTAAACTCCTTGTAAGTACTTTAAAGTTTTGAATAAAAAACGATTATGGATGACACTGTCTCCTATATCTTTTAAATATTCATGTTCTTTAAATTCTTGCATTTAAATTCACATTTTTAATTATTTAAATTATCTTGCAACATGGTTGGTTCTACCACCTACTGCAATTAAATTTCTGTCTTTAAATTATTTAAATTCTGCATCTATGGTTGGCACATCCACCTACTTTAAATTCTTTTAAATTCCTGCACTTAAATTTATTAAAATTCCTGCAGAACCTTACAACTATGGCTTCCTCCATGAGGAACCTTAGCTAAGTAAGTTACTCTCTATTTACTTGTCGTATGATTTAATTATCTCTATATTATTCAATCTCTTATATGTCAGTTCCTTCCCTATGTATTGTCCCCTTTAGATCATCGGCCTAACTTGGTATCAAAGCCATAAAGGGTAAATTCTAAAGAGATATATGAGTTCCAGATCAGGTGAAATCCCTGTTCGTTTTCCCCGATAAACTTGGCTACGGCTGAGCCTTCTGAGTTGGTTAAATCCCGGAGTTCCAAACGATCAGATCGCAGGGTCACGGTAAGTCTCCGTGTGTAAGGCTGATAAGAACCCATTGATATATTGTTCGCGTGGGGATTGTAGGAAGGTAAGGGTCTTCGAACTAGGATTCCATATACATGGATCCGTTTCTCAATAGAACTACTTCTTATGATTTTGGAATCATCTTCTTCCATGGATTCAAAGAAGATAATAAATTCCGAAGAAATCGTTATATAGGTTTTTGAATAGTAGATTTATAATTAATTATACAAAAAGTAAATAGAGATTACTTTTTGAAAATCATAAAGCATACATGGATCCGTTTCTCGACAGAAATACTTCTTATAATTCTGGATCATCTTCTTCTTTTGATTCAAAGAAGATAATAAATTCTGATGAAATCGTTATACATTATTTCGAAAAATCAATAGATAATTGGGAAATACCAAAAGTAAATAGAGACCAAATTTACAAAAAATACAAATATCAATTCTTCAAAATAGATTTCACAATCAAAACAGAAGAAAGAGATATTCAATTAACAAAACCCTTTGAAACAATTCAATTACTTTCTCAAAATTCCTTGAAAAAACATAGAGAAAGAAATAATAAATACATGCACATTGGTTTAGTCCAAGTAGGGATAAAACCCCTTACTAAAGAAGGATTAAACACTTCAATCCTTGCTATCTTAAGAGATGCAAGATTTACAAACTTCGAAGATTCCCTGTTAAGTTCGGTTGAGTCGGTCTCTGACAGACCAATCTCTTTTGATTGTTACCCAAACTTTTCAGTTTCTTTGAATGATAAAAATATCCAAAAATCCCTCGTCTTACAAATTAAGACACACAATTACCAGATGCTTGAAGGATCTATTCCTGTAGCAGTCAGATACCATAGTAAGAAAGGTGAAACCCTTCTTTTACAAACAGACCTTTCCAAATCCAACACGGTAATACCGCGACCTATTAGATGGAAAGATATTACCCTACCAGAAGAATGGATCCTGGAAGGTGTAGTTAAACCTGAACCATTAGAATCTGAGCAACCAAATACCCATCTTAGAGAAATAACTCAATACCAATATGGTAGGGTCAGTCTCTCATTTTTAAGAAGATCTATGAGTAATAGATACGAAGATACAAGTTCCGAAGAGACCCTAGATTTAGGAAGAGTCTCACAAATACCTTCAATAATAAATACACCAGTCAAAACAAAGCCTAGGTATTCTACATCAGATCTACCAAATCTGACAAACGTAGATTACACGAATCAAATACCCAGACCAGTATATATAAATCCCGTGGTTAGAGAAAAGATGGACGATCAGGAACCTACAAGTCCAACATATTCTTCGATAACCCACAATGACTTAGCAAATGAAATTAAAGAATTACAATTCCAAATACAAAAATCTAACTTGTTACAAATGTAATAAGAAAGGACATACATCAAAATACTGTAGAATGAATAAAAAGCTACAAGAATTAAATCTCGACAAAGATACTACTAAGAAAATCTCTAATCTACTACTTGATTCCTCTGATTCGGAAGCAGATCGGTCAGACCCTGACTATTTCTCTCTTTCATCAGAAGACAATAAACCTCTCCAAGTAGATGAATTACTCACGAGTAGTTCAACAGAAAAACCTGAAAAGGCTAAAGGAAAACGAATATATGTGTTGACCAAAGATCAAGAATTTATGATAGATATGATTAAACACATAGATACCCAGCACCAAAAAGAATATTTAAATAAACTCCTTAAAACCTTTACCCCATAAAAGAAAGAAATAAAAAACAATGTATTACCATGTACTTCCAGAATATGATTTAACAAAAATCCTAGAAAAAGGTAAGAAAATTAAAGAAATAACAATTCAAGAATTACAAAAACAATTAATTCAGGTAAAATTAGAAGTGAAAGAATTAAAAGAAAAACAACAAAAGGATTCGAAACTAATTAAAATTATACTTTCAAATAGAGCAAAACAAAACTCTGTTCCAAAGGATGATGACTCATCCGATTCAGAAAATCCCATAAATGATAACCAAATGGAAAATCTAGAAGAAATCCCAGAAGATTTTCTAACGGTATTAAGACAAATAACAACAAATAAATACTTAATAAAAATAACACTAAAATTTTCAGATAATTTCATAATAACAATTGTTGTCCTCTTTGACACAGGAGCAGACTTAAACTGTATAAAAACTAGTATAATACCGGAAAAATTCCTAAAAGAGACACATAATTCATTAGCAGCTAGCAATTCTAAATTAAAAATTAAGTATAAAACTAAGGCATCAATTATAAATGATGAAACTTCAATAATAACATCATTTGTCCTGGTTGAAGAAATTCACAATACCGTAATATTAGGAACACCATTTATGAACCTGATCACTCCTTATGAAGTAAAGAATAAATCAATATCTCTTAATTTCAAAAAAAAAAAAAAAATCAGTTCATATCAACACCAAAAACAAAATATCTCAATCTCATAAAAACATGCTCAATACATAAAGAAAATTATTTTTACGAGAATTAAAAACGATTTTTCTAACAATCCAATTGATAATAAGATCAAATCCCCTCTTCAAAATGAATTCAAAATCATGCATATTTTCAAAACCCTGCATTAAAATTAATTTTCTCCAAATTAATATTTAAAGAATTTTGCAGGAATCCTGGTCCGTGATTATTTCAAAATGTCCTACCATTGCCCGAATAACAGGTGTATAGCCTACAATCACAAAATATCAAGGAAAGATATGCGTGAATGTGGACAATACTGTATACAAGCAGTATGTGGATCCTTACTACAAAAGAGACAGGAAGAAACCCTTCACTCAATAAATACCCCAGCTACTGCACCACATCAACACGAAGAAAATTCCATGGCTCCCAAAAAACACCAAAATACCAATTCCAAGACAGTGAAAAAAGAAAAAGAAAAATCCCCAGAAAAACCAATGTCCTGTTATGATGCGGTTATGATAGAAGAACGAGAAAATTCCAGCAGCAGAGAATCTGTGCAAAAAACACCAGCAAATACCGCACAAGAATTATCCGCTGAAAATCTTTTTCAGCTCCTTACAAAATCACCAGAATTACAAAAGGCACTAAGACAACTGCAAATTCCGAAAGAGGAAATGGCCCAGGAAAAACTAGAGGAAAAAACATCTAGAATTGCTACAAAAATCGAGAAAGAAGAATCTTCAAAAAACCTTTCTCAAAATGAATTTTTAAAAATCGAGAAAGATAAATTTTCAAAAAACCTTTCTCAAAAACAATTTTCCAAAAACCAGCTTGTGACACCACAAGTACCCAAAAAATCTGCTCCTGCAAAAATCATAAAATCATTTTTCAAAACATTGTAACTCTTGAAAAATGATACTTTAATAAAGAACTTTTTTGGCACTACAAAATTATTTTGGATCAAAATGGTTTTATAAATCATGGGATGATTTAAAAACTTCATACTTTTACCAGGCTATCCTTGACGTAACAGGATCGGCAACGACAAAAGTTAATTTTTTCAATAACAATCCAGATCCCTCTTATTCGATCTGCAAAATAATCCGAGTAATTTGCTCCAATTCATTGGGGGAATGACTTGTCAAAACTCATAAATTTTCCAAACTCCCACAAAAATGAGCCCTTTTTTGACATTCCTTTTAATTACTGGGATTACCAACAAGCTTGGTTTAATTCTTATTTAATTCAAAATTCCAAATTATCACATACTTGGCATTTTCATTTTGATACTTCATGTGATGCTTCGCAATTTCCCACTTGGTGGAATTCATGGTGGGAACAATTCGGATCTACACAGGATATACAAAAACCCGAAATAATTAAATCTTTTAGCCTCTTCAAATCCCAATTCACTCCCTCAGAGGAAGAAAAAAGATTTATATCGTTGCACATTTTCCACACAAAATTCCATCTACCATGGGTGTTCACGTGGTTTGTAGACTATTCAGATGACAAAATACCAGTTATCCGAAGAAGATTTAAAATTCGATGGTGGGACAGCTTTAAAATACCAAAGACTCTCGCACCACCAAATGTCCAACAATGGTTAGATGATAATAAACCAATTCCTTTACAGGAACATCCCCAGACACCACAGGCGCCATTCCAGTCAAAGGAACATACCCAGTTCCTTTCACAAAAATCCCAGATAGCTTCCATGTTGGCTGCAGCAAAAACTCCAGAAGAGATACATACAATATTTCAGAAATTTGCACCATCCTCATCCAAACATAGCTCTTCGAATGATGAGGAAGAACCCGGAATTGAAAATGAAAATACTCATATTTTCGGCAACAGTGGATTCTAGATGATCCAGAAATACCGAAAATCCCGGAGGAATAATTGACGAAAATTCCCGACAAATCTCAGTGCTCAAATAGTGAAAGCATAATTCGAGATGAAAACAAAAATATCGAGGTCATGTATGACATCATTCTGCACTCGGATGAATAGTTTAATTATTAAAATATTCTTGTAATAGTAAATTCCCATTTTTTAATTCTCTTATAAAAAGAGAACCCATCTCCCTTAGTTAGACAAGTTTTTTCTTCCCTTAGTTTAAAATTCTCTTCCTTCTCTCTAGAAGTTGAAAATCTTCCAAGTTCATCCCCTTAGTAGATTAGTTACTTAAATATTCCAAGTTCATAAGACCTCGGGGAGTCTATGAACAAATATTCCCAAATATTCTTTACCCGAAAATTATCCAATTGATATGATTCAGTTCACTCACTGATTCATAACAGATAAACACCAATACTCCGTTCGAAATTAAACTCCTTGTAAGTACTTTAAAGTTTTGAATAAAAAACGATTATGGATGACACTGTCTCCTATATCTTTTAAATATTCATGTTCTTTAAATTCTTGCATTTAAATTCACGTTTTTAATTATTTAAATTATCTTGCAACATGGTTGGTTCTACCACCTACTGCAATTAAATTTCTGTCTTTAAATTATTTAAATTCTGCATCTATGGTTGGCACAGCCACCTACTTTAAATTCTTTTAAATTCCTGCACTTAAATTTATTAAAATTCCTGCAGAACCTTACAACTATGGCTTCCTCCATGAGGAACCTTAGCTAAGTAAGTTACTCTCTATTTACTTGTCGTATGATTTAATTATCTTTATATTATTCAATCTCTTATATGTCAGTTCCTTCCCTATGTATTGTCCCCTTTAGATCATCGGCCTAACTTGGTATCAAAGCCATAAAGGGTAAATTCTAAAGAGATATATGAGTTCCAGATCAGGTGAAATCCCTGTTCGTTTTCCCCGATAAACTTGGCTACGGCTGAGCCTTCTGAGTTGGTTAAATCCCGGAGTTCCAAACGATCAGATCGCAGGGTCACGGTAAGTCTCCGTGTGTAAGGCTGATAAGAACCCATTGATATATTGTTCGCGTGGGGATTGTAGGAAGGTAAGGGTCTTCGAACTAGGATTCCATATACATGGATCTGTTTCTCAATAGAACTACTTCTTATGATTTTAGAATCATCTTCTTCCATGGATTCAAAGAAGATAATAAATTCCGAAGAAATCGTTATATAGGTTTTTGAATAGTAGATTTATAATTAATTATACAAAAAGTAAATAGAGATTACTTTTTGAAAATCATAAAGCATACATGGATCCGTTTCTCGACAGAAATACTTCTTATAATTCTGGATCATCTTCTTCTTTTGATTCAAAGAAGATAATAAATTCTGAAGAAATCGTTATACATTATTTCGAAAAATCAATAGATAATTGGGAAATACCAAAAGTAAATAGAGACCAAATTTACAAAAAATACAAATATCAATTCTTCAAAATAGATTTCACAATCAAAACAGAAGAAAGAGATATTCAATTAACAAAACCCTTTGAAACAATTCAATTACTTTCTCAAAATTCCTTGAAAAAACATAGAGAAAGAAATTATAAATACATGCACATTGGTTTAGTCCAAGTAGGGATAAAACCCCTTACTAAAAAAGGATTAAACACTTCAATCCTTGCTATCTTAAGAGATGCAAGATTTACAAACTTCGAAGATTCCCTGTTAAGTTCGGTTGAGTCCGGTCTGCGCAGACCAATCTCTTTGATTGTTACCCAAACTTTTGATTTCTTTGAATGATAAAAATATCCAAAATCCTCGCCTTACAAATTAAGACACACAATTACGGATGCTCAAGGATCTATTCCTGTAGCATTAATTTTTAGAATTCATTATAAAGCTATGACTTCTGCTTTTGCCACAAAAGTCAGATACCATAGTAAGAAAGGTGAAACCCTTCTTTTACAAACAGACCTTTCCAAATCCAACACGGTAATACCGCGACCTATTAGATGGAAAGATATTACCCTACCAGAAGAATGGATCCTGGAAGGTGTAGTTAAACCTGAACCATTAGAATCTGAGCAACCAAATACCCATCTTAGAGAAATAACTCAATACCAATATGGTAGGGTCAGTCTCTCATTTTTAAGAAGATCTATGAGTAATAGATACGAAGATACAAGTTCCGAAGAGACCCTAGATTTAGGAAGAGTCTCACAAATACCTTCAATAATAAATACACCAGTCAAAACAAAGCCTAGGTATTCTACATCAGATCTACCAAATCTGACAAACGTAGATTACACGAATCAAATACCCAGACCAGTCTATATAAATCCCGTGATTAGAGAAAAGTTGTCGATCAGGAACCTACAAGTCCAACATATTCTTCGATAACCCACAATGACTTAGCAAATGAAATTAAAGTTCTAGAAAAAGAATTCCAAGTAGATAAAAAACTACTACAAAAAGAATTCTATGAAGAACATAATTCGGAAAAAAGAAATTGGTTCTTTAAAAATTTCCTAAATACAAGAAAACAAATACAAGAAAAATTCTATGAATTTGTCCAAGATAATAAAATTAATATTCCTTTTTTCAAATGGTTTGAGATATATTCCTCTCAAAATTCCATAAAATACCCCTTTCTTAAAACAATAGACCCCACTATCGCGAATAGTGTAACCATGTTAACACATAAATCCGATAGCAGTGATACCCTAGAACAATTCGGAAAACCCCTCATCAATAATATGAATTGGGAACAACAACCCGTACAAGGAATACAAATAGCTCCAGGGTTACAAATAATCCCTTCTCCATATCTAGGAATAATTAAACCCCTAGCTCAATCTCGTTACAATGTCGCTTCAATTTATGATTGGAACCTCGATGGAATGACTGAATACAATATCCTCAGCTTCCTCCAACAAATGACAATGACAGCAAATGCCTACCAAACACAAAAAGAAGTCCTCGATAAAACCTCTGTAGAACTGCTAATCGCAGGATTCTCATGTTAATTAAAAGGATGGTGGGATCATTATCTCACTGACCAACAAAAAGAAAATATATTAAATGCCATAAAAACTGATGAAGAAGGAATACCAATATTAACTGATATAGGAGAACCTATACAAGATGCAGTATCAACCTTGATACTAACAATATCTTTGAATTTCATAGGTGATTCTACACATCTTAAAAACAAAAATGTTGAATTACTTTCAAATTTAAAATGTAAAAAATTAAATTATTTTCAATGGTATAAAAATACCTTCTTAACTAGAATAATGATTAGAGAAGATTCTGGTCAACCATTCTGGAAAGAAAAATTCTTAGTCGGATTACCAAGCCTCTTGGGATAAAAGGTTAGGAATAAAATTAAAGAAAATTATGGAAAACAAATAATACCTTACGATGAGTTTACATACTGAGAATTAGTCTATATAACTCAACAAGAAGGATTAAAAATATGTCAAAATCTAAAAATACAAAAACACCTTAAAAAGCAATTAAAAAGAACAAAATGTGAATTAGGAACATTTTGCAAACAATTCGAACCAGCTACCATAGAAAATTCCAAAAGGTGCGAAGGAGATTGTACCAAAACTAATAAACCCCACAAGAAATCCACAAAAGATTATAAATCTAATAATGATTATTATAAGAATCCTAATAAAAATAATCGTTATAAGAATAATAGAAATACAAAAAAGAATTACAATTCCAAATACAAAAATCTAACTTGTTACAAATGTAATAAGAAAGGACATACATCAAAATACTGTAGAATGAATAAAAAGCTACAAGAATTAAATCTCGACAAAGATACTACTAAGAAAATCTCTAATCTACTACTTGATTCCTCTGATTCGGAAGCAGATCGGTCAGACCCTGACTATTTCTCTCTTTCATCAGAAGACAATAAACCTCTCCAAGTAGACGAATTACTCACGAGTAGTTCAACAGAAAAACCTGAAAAGGCTAAAGGAAAACGAATATGTGTGTTGACCAAAGATCAAGAATTTATGATAGATATGATTAAACACATAGATACCCAGCACCAAAAAGAATATTTAAATAAACTCCTTAAAACCTTTACCCCATAAAAGAAAGAAATAAAAAACAATGTATTACCATGTACTTCCAGAATATGATTTAACAAAAATCCTAGAAAAAGGTAAGAAAATTAAAGAAATAACAATTCAAGAATTACAAAAACAATTAATTCAGGTAAAATTAGAAGTGAAAGAATTAAAAGAAAAACAACAAAAGGATTCGGAACTAATTAAAATTATACTTTCAAATAGAGCAAAACAAAACTCCGTTCCAAAGGATGATGACTCACCCGATTTAGAAATCCCATAAATGATAACCAAATGGAAAATCTAGAAGAAATCCTAGAAGATTTTCTAACGGTATTAAGACAAATAACAACGAAGAAATACTTAATAAAAATAACACTAAAATTTTCAGATAATTTCAGAATAACAACTGTTGCCCTCTTTGACACAGGAGCAAACTTAAACTGTATAAAAACTGATATAATACCGGAAAAATTCCTAAAAGAGACACATGATTCATTAGCAGCTGCTAACAATTCTAAATTAAAAATTAAGTATAAAACTAAGGCATCAATTGTAAATGATGAAACTTCAATAACAACATCATTTGTCCTGGTTGAAGAATTCACAATACCGTAATATTAGGAACACCATTTATGAACCTGATCACTCCTTATGAAGTAAAGAATAAATCAATATCTTTTAATTTCAAAAACAAAAAACTGAAATTCCAGTTCATATCAACACCAAAAACAAAAGATCTCAATCTCATAAAAACATGCTCAATACATAAAGAAAAATTATATTTACGAGAATTAAAAAATGATTTTTCTAACAACCCAATTGATAATAAGATCAAATCCCCTCTTCAAAATGAATTTCAAAATCATGCATATTTTCAAAACCCTGCATTAAAATTAATTTTCTCCAAATTAATATTTAAAGAATTTTTTCCAGGAATCCTTGTCCGTGATTATTTCAAAATGTCCTACCATTGCCCGAATAACAGGTGTATAGCCTACAATCACAAAATATCAAGGAAAGATATGCGTGAATGTGAACAATACTGTATACAGGCAGTATGTGGATTCTTACTCCAAAAGAGACAGGAAGAAACCCTTCCCTTAATAAATACCCCAGCTACTTCACCACATCAACACGAAGAAAATTCCATGGCGCCCAAAAAACCCCCAAAATACCAATTCCAAGACAGTGAAAAAAGAAAAAGAAAAATCCCCAGAAAAACCAATGTCCTGGTATGATGCGGTTATGAAAGAAGAACGATAAAATTCCAAAGAAGACATGCGTAAAATACCAAAGAAATATCGCAAGAAGAATTAACCACTGAAAATCTTTTTCAGCTCCTTACAAAATCACCAGAATTACAAAAGGCACTAAGACAACTGCAAATTTCGAAAGAGGAAATGGCCCAGGAAAAACTAGAGGAAAAAACATCTAGAATTGCTACAAAAATCGAGAAAGGAGAATCTTCAAAAAACATTTCTCAATGAATTTTTAAAAATCGAGAAAGATGAATTTTCAAAAAAACCTTTTTCAAAAATAATTTTCCAAAAACCAGCTTGTGACACCACAAGTACCCAAAAAATCCGCTCCTGAATTTTTCATAAAATCATTTTTTAAAAACATTGTAACTCTTGAAAAATGATACTTTAATAAAGAACCTTTTTTGGCACTACAAAATTATTTTGGATCAAAATGGTTTTATAAATCATGGGATGATTTAAAAACTCCATACTTTTACCAGGCTATCCTTGACGTAACAGGATCGGCAACGACAAAAGTTAATTTTTTCAATAACAATTCAGATCTCTCTTATTCGATCTGCAAAATACTCCGAGTAATTGCTCCAATTCATTGGGGGAATGACTTGTCAAAACTCATAAATTTTCCAAACTCCCACAAAAATGAGCCCTTTTTGACATTCCTTTTAATTACTGGGATTACCAACAAGCTTGTTTAATTCCTTTTTAATTCAAAATTCCAAATTATCACATACTTGGATTTTTCATTTTGATACTTCATGTGATGCTTCGCAATTTCCCACTTGGTGGAATTAATGGTGGGAACAATTCGGATCTACACTGAATATACAAAAACCCGAAATAATTAAATCTTTTAGCCTCTTCAAATCCCAATTCACTCCCTCAGAGGAAGAAAACAGATTTATATCGTTGCACATTTTCCACACAAAATTTCATCTACCATGGGTGTTCACGTGGTATGTAGACTATTCAGATGACAAAATACCAGTCATCCGAAGAAGATTTAAAATTCGATGGTGGGACAGCTTTAAAATACCAAAAACCCTCGCACCGCCAAATGTTCAACAATGGTTAGATGATAATAAAGCAATTCCTTTACAGGCACCTCCCAGACACCACAGGCGCCATTCCAGTAAAAGGAACATACCCAGTTCCTTTCACAAAAATCCCAGATGGCTTCAATGCTGGATGCAGCAAAAACTCCAGAAGAGATACAGGCAATATTTCAGAAATTTGCACCATCCTTATCCAAAATTGACGAAAATTCCCGATAAATCTCAGTGCTCAAATAGTGAAAGCAGAATTCGAGATGAAGATAAAAATACCGAGGTCATGTATGACATCATTCTACACTCGGATGAATAGTTTAATTATTAAAATATTCTTGTAATAGTAAATTCCCACTTTGTAATTCTCTTATAAAAAGAGAACTCCTCTCCCTTAGTTAGACAAGTTTTTTCTTCCCTTAGTTTAGAATTCTCCTCCTTCTCTCTAAAAGTTGAAGATCTTACAAGTTCATCCCCTTAGTAGATTAGTTACTTAAATATTTCAAGTTCATAAGACCTCGGGGAGTATATGAACAAATATTCTCAAATATTCCTTACCCGAAAATTATCCAATTGATATAATTCAGTTCACTCACTGATTCATAACAGATAAACACCAATACTTCGTTCGAAATTAAACTCCTTGTAAGTACTTTATAGTTTTGAATAAAAACGATTATGGATGGCACTGCCTCTTATATCTTTTAAATATTCATGTTCTTTAAATTCTTGCATTTAAATTCACGTTTTTAATTATTTAAATTATCTTGCAACATGATTGGTTCTACCACCTACTGCAATTAATTTCATGTCTTTAAATTATTTAAATTCTGCATCTATGGTTGGCACAACCACCTACTTTAAATTCTTTTAAATTCCTGCACTTAAATTTATTAAAATTCCTGCAGAACCTTACAACTATGGCTTCCTCCATGAGGAACCTTAGCTAAGTAAGTTACTCTCTATTTACTTGTCGTATGATTTAATTATCTCTATATTATTCAATCCCTTATATGTCAGTTCTTTCCCTATTTATTGTCCCCTTTAGATCCTCGGCGTAATAAATTCTGAAGAAATCGTTATATAGGTTTTGAATAGTAGATTGATAATTAATTATACAAAAAGTAAATAGAGATTACTTTTTGAAAATCATAAATCATATATGGATCCGTTTCTCGATAGAAAAGAATGGGGTCTAAAGAAGACCCTAGACCCTAGATTTGTATCATATAAGTGAGAAAAGATCAATTAATCATCCCAGATATATAAGTGAGTGAACTGAATCATATCAAAACATCCAGTAGTTCATCATTTATAATTGATGCATTAGTTTTATACTTAATTTTTAATTTAGAATTGTTAGCAGCTGCTAATGAATCTTGTGTCTCTTTTAGGAATTTTTCCGGTATTATACCAGTTTTTATACAGTTTAAGTCTGCTCCTGTGTCAAAGAGGGCAACAGTTGTTATTCTGAAATTATCTGAAAATTTTAGTGTTATTTTTATTAAGTATTTCTTCGTTGTTATTTGTCTTAATACCGTTAAAATCTTCTGGGATTTCTTCTAGATTTTCCATTTGATTATCATTTATGGGATTTCTAAATCGGATGAGTCATCATCCTTTGGAACAGAGTTTTGTTTTGCTCTATTTGAAAGTATAATTTTAATTAGTTCCGAATCTTTTTGTTGTTTATCTTTTAATTCTTTCACTTCTAATTTTACCTGAATTAATTGTTTTTGTAATTCTTGAATTGTTATTTCTTTAATTTTCTTACCTTTTTCCAGGATTTTTGTTAAATCATATTTTCTGGAAGTACATGGTAATACATTATTTTTTATTTCTTTCTTTTCTGGGGTAAAAGGTTTTAAGGAGTTTATTTAAATATTCTTTTTGGTGCTGGGTATCTATGTGTTTAATCATATCTATCATAAATTCTTGATCTTTGATCAACACACATATTCGTTTTCCTTTAGCCTTTTCAGGTTTTTCTGTTGAACTACTCGTGAGTAATTCGTCTACTTGGAGGGGTTTATTGTCTTCTGATGAAAGAGAGAAATAGTCAGGGTCTGACCGATATGCTTCCGAATCAGAGGAATCAAGTAGTAGATTAGAGATTTTCTTAGTAGTATCTTTGTCGAGATTTAATTCTTGTTGCTTTTTATTCATTCTACAGTATTTTGATGTATGTCCTTTCTTATTACATTTGTAACAAGTTAGATTTTTGTATTTGGAATTGTAATTCTTTTTTGTATTTCTATTATTCTTATAACGATTATTTTTATAAGGATTCAAATAATAATCATTATTAGATTTATAATCTTTTGTGGATTTCTTGTAGGGTTTACTAGTTTGGCTACAATCTCCTTCGCAGCTTTTGGAATTTTCTATGGTAGCTGGTTCGAATTGTTTGCAAAATGTTCCTAATTCACATTTTGTTCTTTTTAATTCATTTTTAAGGTGTTTTTGTATTTTTAGATCTTGACAGATTTTTAATCCTTCTTGTTGAGTTATACAGACTAATTCTCCATATGTAAACTCATCGTAAGGTATTATTTATTTTCCACAATTTTCTTTAATTTTATTCCTAACCTTTTCTCCCAAGAGGCTTGGTAATCCGGCTAAGAATTTTTCTTTCCAGAATGGTTGACCAGAATCTTCTCTAATCATTATTCTAGTTAAGAAGGTATTTTTATACCATTGAAAATCACTTAATTTTTTACATTTTAAATTTGAAAGCAATTCAGCATTTTTGTTTTTAAGATGTGTAAAATCACCTATGAAATTCAAAGATATTGTTAGTATCAAGGTTGATACTGCATCTTGTATAGGTTCTCCTATATCAGTTAATATTGGTATTCCTTTTTCATCAATTTTTATGGCATTTAATATATTTTCTTTTTGTTAGTCAGTGAGATAATGATCCCACCATCCTTTTAATTGACCTGAGAATCCTGCGATTAGCAGTTCTGCAGAGGTTTTATCGAGGACTTCTTTTTGTGTTTGGTAGGCATTTGCTGCCATTGTCATTTATTGGAGGAAGCTGAGGATATTGTATTCAGTCATTCCATCGAGGTTCCAATCATAAATTGAAGTGGCATTGTAACGGGATTGAGCTAGGGGTTTAATTATTCCTCGATATGGAGCAGGGTGTATTTGTAACCCTGGAGCTATTTGTATTCCTTGTACGGGTTGTTGTTCCCAATTCATATTATTGATGAGGGGTTTTCCGAATTGTTCTAGGGTATCACTGCTATCAGATTTATGTGTTAACATGGTTACACTATTCTCGATAGTGGGGTCTATTATTTTAAGAAAGGGGTATTTTATGGAATTTTGAGAGGAATATATCTCAAACCATTTGAAAAAAAGAATGTTAATTTTATTATCTTGGACAAATTCATAGAATTTTTCTTGTCTTTGTTTTCTTGTATTTAGGAAATTTTTAAAGAACCAGTTTCTTTTTTCCGGATTATGTTCTTCATAGAATTCTTTTTGTAGTAGTTTTTTATCTACTTGAAATTCTTTTTCTAGAACTTTAATTTCATTTGTGGGTTATCGAAGAATATGTTGGACTTGTAGGTTCCTGATCGTCCATATTTCTCTAACCACGGGATTTATATATACTGGTTTGGGTATTTGATTCGTGTAATCTACGTTTGTCAGATTTGGTAGATCTGATGTAGAATACCTAGGCTTTGTTTTGACTGGTGTATTTATTATTGAAGGTATTTGTGAGACTCTTCCTAAATCTAGGGTCTCTTCGGAACTTGTATCTTTGTATCTATTACTCATAGATCTTCTTAAAAATGAGAGACTGACCCTACCATCTTGGTATTGAGTTATTTCTCTAAGATGGGTATTTGGTTGCTCAGATTCTAAGGGTTCAGGTTTAACTACACCTTCCAGGATCCATTCTTCTGGTAGGGTAATATCTTTCCATCTAATAGGTCGCGGTATTACCGTGTTGGATTTGAAAAGGTCTGTTTGTAAAAGAAGGGTTTCACCTTTCTTACTATGGTATCTGACTTTTGTGGCAAAAGCAGAAGTCATAGCTTTATAATAAATTCTAAAAATTAATGCTACATGAATAGATCCTTCAAGCATCTGGTAATTGTGTGTCTTAATTTGTAAGACGAGGGATTTTTGGATATTTTTATCATTCAAAGAAACTGAAAAGTTTGGGTAACAATCAAAAGAGATTGGTCCTGTGCAGAGACTGGACTTAACCGAACTTAACAGGGAATCTTCGAAGTTTGTAAATCTTGCATCTCTTAAGATAGCAAGGATTGAAGTGTTTAATCCTTCTTTAGTAAGGGGTTTTATCCCTACTTGGACTAAACCAATGTGTATGTATTTATAATTTCTTTCTCTATGTTTTTTCAAGGAATTTTGAGAAAGTAATTGAATTGTTTCAAAGGGTTTTGTTAATTGAATATCTCTTTCTTCTGTTTTGATTGTGAAATCTGTTTTGAAGAATTGATATTTGGAATTTTTGTAAATTTGGTCTCTATTTACTTTTGGTATTTCCCAATTATCTATTGATTTTTCGAAATCATGTATAACGGTTTCTTCAGAATTTATTATCTTCTTTGAATCAAAAGAAGAAGATGATCCAGAATTATAAGAAGTATTTCCGTCGAGAAACGGATCCATGTATGCTTTATGATTTTCAAAAAATAATCTCTATTTACTTTTTGTATAATTAATTATCAATCTACTATTCAAAAATCTATATAACGATTTCTTCGGAATTTATTATCTTCTTTGAATCCATGGAAGAAGATGATTCCAAAATCATAAGAAGTAGTTCTATTGAGAAACGGATCCATGTATATGGAATTCTAGTTCGAAGACCCTTACCTTCCTATAATCTCCATGCGAACAGTATATCAATGGGTTCTTATCAGCCCTACACACGGGGACTTACCGTGACCCTGCAATCTGATCGTTCGGAACTCCGGGATTTAACCAACTCAGAAGGCTCAGCCGTAGCCAAGTTTATCGGGAAAACCAACAGGGATTTCACCTGATCTGGAACTCATATATCTCTTTAGAATTTACCCTTTATGACTTTGATACCAAGTTAGGCCGAGGATCTAAAGGGGACAATAAATAGGGAAGGAACTGACATATAAGAGATTGAATAATATAGAGATAATTAAATCATAAAGGGGATGAACTTTATAAGAAGTTTGATAATTAAATCATATAAGAGATTGAATAATATAGAGATAATTAAATCATAAAGAAATCGTTATATAGAATTTGCAAATCGTTATGACTTTTACAAAATCATAAAGCCAATTCTTCAAATAGGTTTCCTTATATGAAAATCCATCCTTCTTTCCCGCGCATAAAATTTGCAAATTCATCCAAGTGGCTACACTCGAAAATTAAAAGAAAATTCTCAAAAAGGTTTTTTCTTCCCTTAGTTTAGAATTCTCTTCATTCTCTCTGGAAGTTGAAAATCTTCCAAGTTATATATATGCGTGTGAGATGGAGATACTATGAATTCTAATTTCATTAGAATACAATACAAGAATTAGTATTCTAGCCTATCCCTTCTCTATAGATTTCTCACGTGTAGTTGACATAGATGGATATGTTGCAATAACACTTGATTGATAAGTTGACCCTCAAATCCTTATAAACAAAATCAAGAGTAGCGACAGCTAAGGTCAATCGTTAGCCTAGTATCAAAGAATGTGGTGCAACGGATGTGGTTGCTCTTCCCTTAATCAAAGATCTTGGATTCGAACTCTGAGTATGAAAAAATCTTTGATAGGGAGTGGTTCCTCAGAAATAGATCATACATGGCGCGAATTCGAATATAATCGAGTCCCAATACGGAACTGAACACCGAGGGGGGAAACCCAAAAAAAGGTTAGCCTTTTTGCCAAGCCAAACTTAGTCAGAAACAGTAATAACAAACCCATCATCATTGAAATTATGAGTTTTCATGGCTACGCGTTATCTGTTGACTGCTAAAAAGAATACAGTAATAACAAATCCTGGCTAATCCTTATCTGCTAGACAGTAATAACAAACCCATCATCAAAAGGATAACTTTGGTTAATCCTTATCTACTAGTTTACTACACTGTATTAATTACACCTAGTGGCTAGTAGTATTATGACAAATCATATCAATTTACTATGTATATATTATGTTTATATGATAAATTAAGATTAAAATATGCATTAATTAATTATGATTTGGATATAACAGTTTAAATAAAGTGATAAATATACCCGATATACTCGTGATATACATGGTATATACACTGCCATGTGTATATCCTGTATATCACGGTAACACGAGCCATATAAGGAAAGTATATTACGGTATATTTTGGTAGTATATTATTGTATATAATTAGCATTGTACAATTATCATAATTATAGAATTATTGTACAAATAGAATAGAGTTTTGGGAGTAGAATAGGAATAGGATTTTCCATATTATGAAAATTGTAAATTGTATATATTCTGATTCATTAATGAAAATAATAAAGGGATTATTTATTTCGTGGTATCAGAAGTCTAGGTTTTTCATACCTCTTCTCTCTTTGTTTTCTGCTGCCCTCGATTTTCGAGCTTCTATATCGGTTTCAGTGCCCAACTTCTGTCTTCTCTTCCCATATTAGTCTAAATCCCTACTTCACCTTTTGTTCTTTTGTTATGTCTAAGAACATATTCCATCCTGCCCTTTATGTTTCCAACATCAAGAACCACATCTCTATTATTCTTGAGATGGAATATGTCCAGCATATGACGTGGGAAGAGTTGTTCAAAATTCACGCAATTTCACATCAAGTCTTCCATCACATAATTTATTCCGCTACCCCTACTCCCACGGAGGATCCTCAGTTATAGATTACTCTTGATGCTACCGTCCTTCAGTGAATTTATTCAACTATTTCTGCCGACCTTTTACAGACGATTATTGAGCCAGACATTATGGCCATGGCTACATGGAATAGATTACGTGATATATTCCAGGATAACCAACATTCCCGAATTGTTACCCTTGAGCAAAAATTCTCCCAAGTGAGCATAGAATATTTCTCGAATGTTTCAGCTTATTGTAAACGACTCAAGGAATTGGCGGACCAACTCCGTAAAGTTGGGGTGCCTGTTACCAATGATTGTCTTGTTCTACAAATGGTTTCAGACCTTTATGAGGCCTATAATGGCATTGGGACTCTCCTCCGTCAAAGTAATTCGCTTCCACCTTTTTTTATCAAGACCGCTCGATGCTCACGTTAGAAGAAGTTGGATTGGCAAAAAGGGTGGCTACCAGCGCTATTTCCGTAGCATTAATGACTTCATCTGCTAACTCTCACAGGTTTGTTGACAATTTGGGCCAAAACCGCACCAATGGTGGCATCAAGAAGGGTCAAAACCGTAAAAATAATGGCAAGAATTGTGGCAGCAATAATGGTGGCTGCCGAAATGGTGGCACCACCAGCGGGAACAGTCACAACGGCGGGGGTGGACCTCAAAACAGTAGAAGTGGGCCGCAGGCTGCCTGGTCCCAACATTAGGTTTCTTGGTCGTGGAACTGGGCTAGTCCCCCTTGGCCCAACAACCAATATTTTCCAACCGATTTCCTGGGCGATGGGCGCCCAAAGATCCCTTCCGCCCAATTTATCACACCCGTCCAATAGGTTCGACACGCTTCGCTCGATAAAGAAGCGGCCGCCTACTGGCCTCGGCCCCTGTA
Source organism: Przewalskia tangutica (assembly GCA_029844215.1). Classification (NCBI taxonomy): domain Eukaryota; kingdom Viridiplantae; phylum Streptophyta; class Magnoliopsida; order Solanales; family Solanaceae; genus Przewalskia; species Przewalskia tangutica. The sequence continues at coordinate 130,974,826 of CM056718.1, read as the reverse complement.
GGCTTTCCATGCTACGGGCCCTAATCTGATCCCGACATCTATAGATATTGAGTCCATCATGCATACACTTGGATTGAATCCTCCAAATTCAAATTGGTACATGGACACCGGTGCCACTTCTCACATGACGTCCGACCAAGGTACTCTCTCGTCTTATTCCAATTTGAGAAAAGATCATGGCATAATTGTTGGTAATGGCAAATCAATTCCAATTTGTGGTTACAGTCATACAACTTTGTCCCCCCTCATCCATATATTGTCTTGAAAAAACACCATTCATGCCCCTAACTTAATTAAAAATTTGGTGTATGTCCATAAATTGACAACTGATAATTTAGTTTCTATTAATTTTTATCCTTTTGGGTTTTCTGTGAAGGATTTCAAGACGGGGATACCTCTCATGAGATGTAATAGTAGAGGAGATCTTTATCCAATCACGCCTGCATCCAGTCTCTCGAGTCAAGCCTCGACATATACTTTTGCAGCTCTAGCTCCTTCCTTGTGGCATGCACATTTGGGTCATACTGGGTCGTCTATTATTTCTTCTTTGCATAAAAACAATTTTATTTCTTGTAAAGTTACGTGTAGTACTCCAATTTGTCACTCCTGTACTTTAGGAAGACATGTTAGATTACTATTTGTAGCATCTACTTCTCATACTTTAATGTAATTTAATATTATTCATAGCGATTTATGAATATATCCCGTTTTAAGTTTTGTGGGCCATCGATATTATGTTCTATTGTTTTGATGATTATTCAAATTGTTTATGGACATTTCCGTTAGCTAAGAAATCTCAAGTATTTTTCACCTTCTTAAAATTTCTGAGCATTCATCTGTACCCAATTCGAATGAGAAATAAAAAATATTCAATGTGATAATGAAAAATAATATGATAATAGGTTGTTTCGGGCATTTTTTGACAATAATGACATAGTTTGTCATTTCTCTTGTCCTCATACGTCTTCACAAAATGAGAAAGTCGAACTAAAAAATCGTACCATTAATAATATTGTCCGAACTTTATTGGTACATGTGTTTGTACCCCCTTCTTTTTGGCATCTTGCTCTACAAATGACTACTTATCTTCTTAACATTCTTCCTACCAAAGGATTGACATATACATCCCCTCTTAAAGTCCTCTATAATAAGACTCCTTCGTACTCCTACTTTAGGGTCTTTGGGTGCTTATGTTGTCCCTATTTGCGTCAACTACAATTAACAAACTTCAGGCTCGTTCTACCGCTTGTGTATTTTTTGGGCTATCCATCTAATCGGTTACAAATGTTTTGATTTAGCGTGTCTAATAAAATCATCATTAGTCATCATGTTATTTTTATGAAACTCAATTTTCGTTTGCTAAAGTAAGTAGTCTCGGGCCTAGTTTGTATCCCGTATTTTCTACACTATTTATCGGAGTTGTCCCGCACCCAAAATATGTCAGCGGACCCACTACCTGCCCTCCAGTCCTATCGACTCTGCCCAGTGGGCCAGCCACTCACGTAACGGGTCTAGTAACTAGGATGAATATCTAGCCCAGTTCTGCCTCTCGTTCCAGTTCTTCTCTCGGTCCAAATTATGCTCATGCTTCCCGTGTTGGGCCAGCAGTCCCACTACCTGCTGGCCAGTCCGTCACTTCTCAAAATATTTCTCCAAATCCACCCAATTCTTCTCCAAGTCACAAATCAGTCACTCGTAGTTAACGGGGTATTGTTAAACTAAAAAGTCATTTTAATCTAAATTCTAATATTCTTAAATCCCTCTTACCCTATAATCCAGTGTTTGCGTTAAATGACCTGAATTGGAAATTAGCTATGAACGACGAATATGATGCTCTTATTAAAAATAAGACGTGGGAGTTTGTGCCTCATCCTTCTGGTGTTAACATTATTCGGTCTATGTGAATTTTTACTCATAAAGATAATTCTAATGGTTCTTTTGCGAGGCATGAGACTCATCTTGTAGGTGATGGTAAGACTCGGCAGATTTGTTGTGGTGAGATGTTTCGTCCGGTGGTCAAACCGGCTATCATCCGCGCTGTTCTCAGTCTGGCTCTTTCAAATGCATGGCGCCTATACATCAGTTAGATGTGAAAAAAAAATTCTTACATGGTGATCTCAAGAAGACCGTTTACATGCATCAACCCTTGGATTTTCGAGACCCCAAATATCCTTATCATGTCTGTTTATTGAAGAAGTCCTTGTATGAGCTTAAGCAGGCCCCCCGGGTTGGTATAAAAGGTATGGATGTGTGTTTGTTTATGTCATACATCAGGTGTGTTTGTTTATGCATGATCCTAGTGTTGAACACATGAAATAGCTCAACGCATTATACGATACCTTCAAGAAACACTTGAATATGCCTTGCATCTATATCCGTCGGCGACCTCTACGTTTGTCTCATAAATATAGATGTTGATTGTGGTGGTTTTTCGGATACCAGACGCTCTACGTCTTGTTATTGTATGTTTCTAGGTAATAACTTGGTCTCATGGTCTGCCAAGTGACAGTCTACATTATCACGCTCTAGTGCAGAGGTCGAGTATCGAGGGGTAGCCAATATGGTATCTGAATCATGTTGGTTACGTAATCTTCTATTAGAACATCATTGACTCATTTAGAAAGCTACCTTGGTTTATTGTGATAATATTAGTGCACTCTATCTTTCTGATAATCCGGTTCAACATCAGCGCACTAAACACATCGAGATGTATATCCACTTTGTTCACGAAAAGGTAGCTCGTGGACAAGTACGTGTGTGTCATGTCTCTTTCAGGTATCAGATTGCAGACATATCTACTAAGGGTCTTCCCTCGGTTTTATTCGACGATTTTATAGACAGTCTCAGCGTATGAATACCGCCCGCTATGCCTGCGGGGGTGTGATAAATATACCTGATATACTCATGATATACACGGTAACACGAGCCATGTAAGGAAAGTATATCATGGTATGGTAGTATATTATTGTATATAATTAGCATTGAACACTTACCATAATTATAACATTCTGGTACAAATAGAATAGTGTTTTGGGATTAGAATAGAAATAAAAAAATTCATATTATAAAAATTGTAAATTGTATATATACTGATTTATTAATTAAAATAATCAATGAATTATTTCTTTCATAAAGATACACGTCATGCATTATATTTATTAGGTTGATTTAAAAAATCAATTACGACTAACTTTTTCACAAACCCTAGGGAGACAAGAGATAGCTTGAGCAACCCCGCGAAATCCGTTTTGCCATAAAAAATATCCCACTTTTTTTCAAAAATGTTTTGAAAACATTTTTTTGTAAAAAGTGACCAGTTTTTGGGTGGTTTTTTAACATGATTTATTTATCTACTTCTTTTCTTTCTTTTTTTCTCGTTTTTCCTCCTTTTTTGTTCATTTATTTTTTTCATACTATATTTTATTTTATTTTTCATCAAAATATGATTCCATATTTAATTCTAACTTCTTTCTTTTTTGTTTATTTCTATTTTGTTTATTTCTTTATTACTTGTTCCTTTTTTACTTTCATGTATTTATTTTTATTTTCCTTTTTATCTCCATAATCTAATTTCACCCATTATAGATTTTGTATGTAATTGTCTCTTTTTTTATTTTATTTTTTATTTCACTACTTCTTATCTTCTTTTCTTTCTTTTATTCTTTTCTTTTTTCTCATTTTTTCCTCCTTTTTTGTTCACTTATTTTTTTCATACAATATTTTTATTTCTTCTTCACCATAATCTGATTCCATATTTAATAACTTCTTTCTTTTTCATTTTTTTATTTTCTTTTTATTACTTGTTCCTTTTTAATCTCGTTTATTTATTTTATTTTATTTTTATCTCAATAATCTAATTTCATTCACCTTTTTCTATTTTTTATTTACTTTTCTTTTTAAATTTTTGGTGATTTCATTTATTGTTTCTCCTTTTCTAATTTCATTTTTTCAATTATTTTTTTCTCAATTTTTGTTGACTAAGTCCAAGTGCAATGCGGTTCAGATACGGGTCACGATGGAGCACCGGATATCTTGGGGCGTGCTCGAGGAACTCCTTACAAGTCTCTGGGACACATGACAAGTGGTTTGAGCTCATTTGGTTAAGTATTGAAGTGGGTGAGCTTCAATGACTCAACACGGACAGAAAGGTTCTAACTGAGTCTCGGATTTTGTGCAACCGTGGTGTGTGGTAGTCTAGACGTGTGGTGAATGGTGCAGGTGAAGTGTGAGACATGGATAAGCCCTTGCGGGACCAGTGTGAGTCGAATGGGAAGGTTGAATTGGTCAATAAGACACTTTCTTGAAGAAAGGAAAATTGATCAAGTCTTGAGATAGTGTTGGTCTTGTGATATGTATGTGTGTGTGATGGACGAATTACTTGCGGGTGTGTGTTACTACACCACTCCCTTAACATGTCCCCCTTTGTAAGGCATGATATGTCATTTTCCTCCCATATAAGTAGAATAAGTTAGAAGAACTTATTCACAGATTCAACAACCTGAAAATCCTTATTCCCAAGAGTGAGCTAGTGTTGAACGTAAGTGTTCAAAGCTTAAGAGCAATCTTTGTTCTTGTGAGTGTGTTTCCGTGAGCTTAAACTAAATAGTGAGTGAGGCTAGTTTAATTTGAGAGTTCAAGTGCTAGACGTTCAGTTCTATCACTACATTGTATATGTCGAGAGGCGTTCCTTTATTTATTTGAGCTGAAATAAAAGTAATGATTGGGATTTTTTAGCACGTAAACTCTTGGTGTGTTGTGTTGTGATTTTACTTGCCATTATAAACCTCCTCCTAGTGTGTGTAATGACTTCTGCAGTACTACGATCTTTCTATTTTGAAAGGACAAAGTGTTTGGATGAAGTTGAAAAGTGTTGTTGCCGACTGCCTAAATGCCTTTTATGTGCGAAACAATTAAGTAGCATACGGGGGGTGATAATTGGTATCGAGCTTAGCTTGTTTTTAAGCTAAAAGATTCCTAAACACTACGTGAAGAGGTAAATCTGGTTGCTACGATGGTTGAGCAATTACGACAAGTACAACGGCGGAGTTAAGTGCTCTTATTGAGCGTTTGAAAACTCTAGTTGGTAGAACCGAAAAAGGAAGTGATTTGGTAGATCTTGTTACACTAAATCACAGCCTTAACACGGAGTTTTAACAATACAAAGTCGTAATAGATGCACGTTTGGCCGAATTGGTGGAGCAATCGAGGTGGGCCAATGAATAATTTGGTGAATTGCCACAAGCAAGTTGGATCTTGAAGCGGAGCTTGTGGTATTAGGCATAGCAGTAGGAGAGACTGGTCGTGGTAATGACACTGATCGGAGTAAGGTGATGGTACCGGAACCTAAGTCTTTTATGGGCACAAGATGTGCCAAGGAGGTGGAAAACTTCCTTTGGGACATGGAGCAATATTTCCTTGCGGCTCATATTGCGGAGAAGGACCAAGTGAGTATCACCTCTATGTATCTCACGGGTGTTGCAAAACTTTGATGGAGGACTAGAGACATCGATGATGTAAGTGTGGGTCATCTACGCATTGAAACTTGGGCAAGGATGATGGAGGAAATAAGGCAACAATTCCTACCTAGCAACGCAAGTTGGTTGGCTAGGGACCGTCTCAAAAAGTTTAAACAAAGTGGTTCGGTACGTGAATACATCAAGGAGTTTACTTCTTTGATGTTGGACATTCAGAATATGTCCGAGGAAGACAAGCTACATTATTTCATTTCGGGAATGCACGGATGGGCTCAAAATGAACTTCGAAGGTAAAATGTTAAAGACCTTCCAAGTGCCATTGTCGTAGCTGATTCTTTGGTGGATTTTCGAGCAAATCACTAAGGATTGGATGTCTCAGTTTCTTCCAAATCCAAGAAGGGAAATGGGAAAAAGAACAAAGAGGGGACGGGTAGTTATGATGTCCAAAAATGGAAGGGGGAGATGACGGATACGCGACCCATAAGAAGGACGTAACCGAGCCAAAGTGTTAGATATGCAATGGTCCACATTTTGCATGAAATTTCCCCAACTGAAAGGATGTCAATACTATTGTTGCGGGGGAGTCAAATCTGAATGAAGAAGGTGGTATTGTTGCCGCCTTGGAAAATTCTCTTGGGATGTTGTTAAACAACATCGTGTTGTTGAATGCAATGGGAGGTCCGAAGAATAATCTACATGCATTGTTGATGTATATTGTCATGCCGATGAATGATAAGTTTCTTATAGCAATGGTGGATACCGGAGCTACACATACCTTTGTGGATGAGAAAAATGCAAAGGTATTGGGACTTAAGACAACCAAGAGTCCCGATTATATGAAGACGGTAAACCAAGCAGCCCAAATGGTTGATGGGGTGGAATTTGATGTTAAGATGTCATCCGGGCCATGGTGTGGGAAGCATAACGTGTTGGTGTTGTTGTTGGGTGATTATGAGGCAAACATAAGGATTGATTTCCTCAAGAAGAACTCATTTGTTCTGATGCGACACTTAGATGGAGTGATGATGATGAATGAACGAATGGGGGGGGGGGGGGGGTTCATCCGAGGTATTCATACGGGAGTAGGGGTGAGTCAGTATGGGGATCTTAAGACTCCCGAATTATGTTAACTTTTCGGGGATATAAAGTGGCAAAGAGAAGGGAAGTCATCGTTTGTTGGTGCCATTATGGACGTGACTTCAAATGTGCACATAAAGGGTGAAGTTGTTGCTTCACATGTCATCGAGTGAGGGTGACATAGGGTCTACCTTCGGGGCAGGAATTGGAGTACAAACCACTTGGGGGTAGACATTGAAGTGGTCGACTTTGTGGAGAAAGATTGGACCACGAGACTGCCGGAGTGATTCGAGGAAGGGTCACTGTGTTGGAGAATGGAGTAGGGACATCAACGGATGTATATCTTATTCTCGAGGGAAGGAACTTCATCGAGGGAAGGATGAGGGGGTCCGAGAGGAGTTAAAAGGTACCAAATGAATTCCAAAATGATGGTGCACAAGTTCACAACTTATGAACTTAAGGGTTGAAATACGAGGAAGGAAGATCCACGGGAAATGACCTTCGGGAGTAGTGTTCTTGGTTGTCGTGGTGTTGAGGTGATGGCACGTGTGAAGGTGTTGGTCACGAAAACTAGATGCGTACAGTGAACAAACCAAATGAAGGACAAAAGTTGGGAAATGTTTAAATTCTCAACGATTGAGGCTTCGAGAAGGCAAATTCAACTAAGTGAGGTGTGTTCATATCTCTAATTGGTATTGTGAGAGTTGATGACGAGGAAGTCAAGCTCAAAGAGTGTGGGTGATTTTTCACACCCATGAATTTATCCATGGAAAATTCGGTGTGAATTAAGGCACGAATTAAGAAAGAAATGGATCATGTTGACAAAACAATTCGTGTGTGTGAGTCGAGGCATGATGCGAAGGAACATGGTGTTTAACATAGTAAAGGGTAAGGTTCGAAAGTAGTGAAACAGTGAGGAATATTACAAGAGGATGCAACACATACAAAGGATCAATAACATTCGACCTCTTATGGTTCGTATGGGTAAACTAGATCACAAGGTGAGGTGATGCTAAGGGTTCGACCGAACCATATACACGTGCCAAGTCGAAATGCAAGATTGACTAAGTCCAAGTGCAATGTGGTTCAGATACGGATCGCGATGGAGCACCAGATAGCTTGGGGCGGGTTCAAGAAACTCCCTACATGTCTCCGGGACACGTGAGAAGTGGTTTGAGATCATTTGGTTAAGTATTGAAGTGGGTGAGCTTCAATGACTCAACACGGGCAAAAATATTCTAATCGAGTCCCGGATTTTGTGCAACTGTGGTGTGTGGTGGTTTAGACGTGTTGTGAATGGTGCAGGTGAAGTGTGAGTCATGTGAGACATTCCTAAGACCTTGCGGGACCAGTGTGAGTCAAATGGGAAGGTTGAATTGGTCAACAAGATGCTTGCTTGAAGAAAGGAAGCCATGTGCGAATTGACCAAGTCTTGAGATAGTGTTGGTCATGTGATATGTATGTGTGTGTGATAGAAGAATTACTTGTGGGTGTGTGTTACTACACCATTCCCTTAACACGTCCCCCTTTGTAAGGTATGATATGTCATTCCCCTCCCCTATAAGTAGAATAAGTTAGAAAAACTTATTCACGGATTCAACAACCTGAAAATCTTTATTCCCGAGAGTGAGCTAGTGTTGAGCTTAAGTGTTCAAAGCTTAAGAGCAATCTTTGTTCTTGTGATTGTATTTACGTGAGCTTAAACTAGTTTTGTTTGAGAGTTCAAGTGTTAGACGTTCAGTTCTATCACTACATTGTATATGCCGAGAGGTGTTTATTTGAGTTGAAATAAAAATAAAGATTGGGTTGTTCCCGTAAACTCTTGGTGTGTTGTGTTGTGATTATACTTGCCATCATAAACCTCCTCCTAGTGTGTGTAATAGCTTCCACAGTGCTACATTCATTCAATTTTGAAAGGACGAAGTGTTTGGCTGAAGTTTGCAAGAGTTGTTGCTGACTGCCATCACGCCTTCTGTGCGCGAAAAATTTAAGTAGCATACCGGGGGTGTTACACCTTTCATGATACCATCATGGTATAACAATGTACTGAGATGATATCATAGAGACTAGTTCATTCCTTAAACACTAAAAATACACTTCTTTATCCTCTATATATGTGATACTCACATAGTATACACCATATACTGTCGGGATATCATAAAGGACCGATTCATTCCTTAAAAAACTTTTTAGTCTTTTATGATACACATGTAGTACATGGTATCATAAAGGACATGTTCATTTCTTCAAAAAGAATTATATGAAAATACAACAAATAGAATTTAAGCTTATAATTTGATATTTTATTTTTATAACATTTTATCAAGTTAATTCTTTTTAAAATAATTACAAAAAATAAAGTCACACTTTAGATGTAATTTTATTTTCATTTGAAAAGGTGAAAAATTATAAAAATGTATTTTTAGTAATTTATATTTTAAGAAATAAACTAGTGACGTCAGTAATTTTCTTAATTATTTGTTCTTGTAGTCTAATTACTTATTTATTTATTTTATATTTTATTAATATAAAATAATTAATTAACATATTTCCCTTTAATATTATACTACCATTCAAAAGAAAAATAAAAAGACAAAAGAAAAAGGAATCCTAGCGCATTTCCTAGGATTATATGCTTTTTAGTTTAGTGGCAGGGGGGGTTATATGCTTTTTGCCACATTTCCTAGCGCATCATATATTGTATATGGTGGCGTGTGTATCTTATATAAATAAATCTGTAAGATAATATTAATCTTTCTTGAGGAGTTTTTTTCATTAATATTAATATATATAGTGTACAATATTTATCTCATATACAAGAGGAATCTTAGTTCCATATACAAGAGGAATCATAGTCTTACCATAATTATAGTTACACAATATTCTAATTATGGGTAGAGATATTATTATACTACTATACATGTTTACACACCCCCTCAGTCGGAGCGGGATGAGGCCGGACGCTGAGACTGGATTTGAAGTAAAAAAACAATTGTTTGTGAAGTCATTTGATAAATATATATGCATACTGATATGATTAGGGAACATGTAAAACTCTGACATGACCTAGCGCAACTTTCTCATGAACAAATGTATGTCCATCTCAACGTGCTTGGTTCGCTGATGTTGAGCCGGGTTGTGAAAAAGGTAGATTGCAGAGATGTTATCACGGTACACAATAGATGCCTGATGCAAAAGACACTGAAGTTCTAACAGTAAATTTCTGAGCCAACAAATCTCAGCTACCACATTTGCAACGCCTCTATACTCAGCCTCGACACTGGAACGAGATAGGATGACTTGTCTCTTGGCAGACCATGAAATCAGATTATCACCTAAAAAATACAAAAGCCGGAGGTGGAGCGTCGTGTGGCGGACACCCTGCCCAATCTACATCCATATACGAGAGCAACTTGTTTGGGGCAGAGGGATAAAGGTGCAAACCATAATAAAGTGTGCCCTTAATGTATCGGATGCTACACTTAAGGGCAGTGAAATGAGACTCTCTAGGGGCATGCATAAATAGGCATACCTGCTGACCAACATAAGCAATGTATGTCCTTGTAAATGTGAGATACATAAGTGAACCTGCAAGGCTCCTATACTGAGTAGGATCGGAGACTGGAGCACCATCCATAGCGCTGAGCTTAGATTTTGAATCAACTGGAGTAGCCATGACTTTGCAATTCGTCAACTTAGCCCTGTACACAATCTTCTCTGCATACTTACACTGACACAAGAACATGTGGTCTCCCCCAAGAAATAACTCAGCTTGCCCAAATCAGTCATTGCAAATTCGGTCTTAAGCAAAGTAATAAACTCATTTTTTAACCCATTGGAGGAGACAATAAGAAAAATATCATCCACGTATAGTAATAAGTAAGCAATGATACTACCTCGATGAAAAATGAAGAGTGGTGTATCACTTTTGCTGCATACAAACCCAAACAACAAAATATACCTGGTAAAGCGATCATACCACGCACGACCTGCTTTAAGCCATATAGTGACTTACGGAGATGACACACATAGTGAGGGAGTGCTGGATGTGTGAACACATGCGGCTGATGCATGTTGATTGTTTCTCTCAGGTCCCCATGTAAAAATGCATTCTTCAAATCAAGTTGATGTATCGGCCAGTGCTTGCTGCTATGCTCAGAACTGTGCGAATGTTAGATGGTTTGACAACCGGACTGAATGTCTCACCACAATCAATGCCCTCCTGCTGATTGGTGACATTAGCCACAAGTCGTGTCTTATACCTCTCAAGATCTCCACTGTATCTGAATTTTGACGAAAAACCACATACAACGGATCACATTCACCTCCTCAGGTCAAGGTGCTAGATATCACGTGTGTTGTTTAGTCAAAGCATTGAATTCCTCATACATAGCCGCATTCCAATTAGGGTCTTGTTTGGCCAATTTGGGGTTCTTGGGAATTGAAGAAATGATTTGGGCAGACAAGTTAAATTGGACTTTGGGTTTAAAGATTTTGTGTTTGCTATGAGTCTCCATTTGGTGAGTAGGGAAAGTGGGTGGTTGAGGCAGCTGAGTGGTGGTCAGATATTAAGAGGGTAGAGGTGAAGCCGTCGGAGGCGCCGCGACGTCGAGATCAAGGGCCGCGGATGAATAGTCTTTTCTGAAGTTTTGGTGCCGCGGTGCCTCATCACTGGGTCGCAGCGCTGAAGATGGTGTGGAGGGATAATCTTCTCTGAAGTTTTGGCGCCGCGGCGCCTCATCACTAGGTCGCGGCGCTGACAACGGGACATAAACATCTTGGTCACTAGAAGGTTGGCATCGCGGTACCTCCATGATGGGTAGCGGTGCTGATGACAATGATGACTGTAGTTGACTGAGAATGATGGGAGAAATGGCATGCTCGTCAAGAAAGGAGTAATCCGGTTTTTAGAATTTTTGAAGATTCAAAAACGGGAATGTGGTCTCGTCGAATGTAACATGATGAGAGATGTGGATTTGACGAGTGGACAAGCCATAGCATAGATAGCCCCTATGGTTTGACGGGAAGCCTAGGTAGACATATGGAGTGGACTGGGGAGCTAGCTTGTGAGGGGAGGTAGAGGCAAGGTTAGGATAGCATAGACATCCGAATATCCGTAGATGATCATAAGAGGGGACTCTATGATAGAGAATTTCGGTAGGGATCATATTGTGAAAGGTGCTAGTGGGGAGAATATTTAGAATGTATTCTGACATTTTAGCAGCATATACCCAGAAGGACGGAGGGAGAGAGACATAAATCAATAGAGTGCGAATCATATTGTTAATAGTGCGGATGATTCTTTCAGCTTTACCGTTTTGAGGGAAAGTGTGAGGGTAGGAGAACCGAAAAAACATGTCATTGTTTGTACAAAAATGGTGAAACATAGAATTATTGAATTCACGACCAATATCACACTGAAAAGATTTTATACCTTATTCAAATTGTGTTTGAATGAATGTGACTCACAAAATCAGAATTGTGACTCACAAAGACTCTTGAAGCTTGGTGATCAAGAGAGGGCACAAAGGCAGCCTGAGTCGGTGGATACGTGTTATGCAATTAACCCCTAGAATATGACTTCTGTTGAGAAGGCTTTTGTCCTTGTCCCGAATGCAGAAGCTTAAAACCTGACATCTTCCGTAGCTCAGGACATTTATTCTTCTAGTGTCCTGGTTTCTTGCAATAATTACAATTACCCATGATAGATGTTCTATACTGGTGTGTAGGGGCTGCAAGGACCGGTGAAGACGAAGGAACTGCCATACGGAAGTAGAAGTCTTATGTACCCCTTTTAGAGTCTTCAAACATGTTTCTTCAGTCATAAGTTCATTTACCACATCCTCAACAGATGGTAAGGGTTTGCGGTGCAACAAGCCTGAACGACAATTCTCAAATTATGACCGAAGACCCATCAATAGTTGAACAAGACGGTCTTTATCTCTGCATATAATATAAGCATCACATGCTTGCAATTCAGTAGATTCCGTCATTGCACAGAAGTAATCTTGAATGCCCAAATTATTTTGTACTAATGCACGAATTTCAGATTGTAACTGATATTTAACAGCAAAATTATTTTGCACAAACAATCTTGACAGATAGTCCCAAATTTCTTTAGCAGTTTTGAACTTAGTCAATTGAACACCAATTCTTTGTTCAACAGAGTTATTAATTCAAGTAATAATCTTTGAATTATTGGTCTCCCAAGGCCTAAATAATTCATCAAAATTTTCATCTCCAACTTTAGGGCATTTGTTTTTTCAAGACATATAATCTCAAAGCCCCTTTCCTTCAAAATATTTACCATTACATAGCTCCAATAGGAATAATTTTTTCCATCTAACCGAACACCAATAAATTGCAAAAAATCATCACCTCCAGCCATTATGAATTTTAAACAGAAAAATCCCAAATAACAAAAAATTAATAAAGCGCAGATCTCACCAATCAGATGCGGAAGCCAAGTTGACGAAACCCAGATGCGGAAGCCAAGTTGACGAAACCCAGATGCGGAAGCCAAGATCAGAACGAGCAGCCAACCACTACTACAGATTTCAGCTTGCGTAACGCTGTTTAGATAGCTCTTTTAAAAAGTGTTATCTAAGTAACAGTTTGCATAGTGCTTTATCAAATTCTCAAATTTTAAAAAAAACAATCTAACAAAAAATACAGTCATAGTGCTTTGCGAAAATTTTAATCGAAGCGCTATGCAAGTTACTCCTTGCATAGCGCTTATTTAAAGCGCTATTAGAATTTACGTTATCTAATTAATTTATTAATATAATTATATAAATATTCCCACTTAGATAGCGCTTGTGGAAGCGCTATTGAAGTAAAGCGCTATTTAAGTTGTAAAGAATTACAAAAACGAAATTCAGCCAATTCATTCCACATCGTCCAAAGCCCTAAACTCTCCGCCAAAAACAAAAACTTCATCTCGCCAGCTAATTCCATCGAACCCAGCTAATTCCATCGAACCCCTGAAATTATCCCCAAGTGTAATACCAATTTCAAGCTCAGTCGGTTTGCAATTATCCCCCAATTGTAATACCAATTGAAAATATTTTCAATTCAGGATTTAGTTTGCAAGAGTTGAGTAAGTGAATTGAAGGAAGTTCGAGCGTCAAAGTATGTTTCAATGGTTGTGTTCAGTAGAATTTTCACGTGTTTGAAGTGTATATTTATTTGAGAAACAATATTTTTCATTCATTATATTTAGCCTCAATTTTGAGTTTATGATTGAAGTGTATATTGAAGAACGAAACTCATTTAGCCTCAATTTCCAGATTATGATTGAATATTTGATGATTTCTGAATTTTGTATCTTATTTTATAAGTTATTAATGAATGGGATCTTCTCGATTTTTTGTAGATTTTCAAAAAATTGAAAGACAAATTGCTTGGATTGCATTCGGAAGGTATTATTGTACATTCGAAGTTAATTTATCTTTATTATGCTTTATGTGAGGGGAAGTCGTGCCTTAAAGACTTCATATGTATTTAAGATTCTTATATATGTACTATGTGAGGGGAAGTCGAGCCTTGAAGACTTTAAATGTGCTTTAAATTCATTGTTGTATTATCTGATTTTTGTAGTATTGTTCTTGATGAATCGAGACTGGGTAAATGCGGATCGGTTATCTGAAGAGTACAAGAAAGGGGTGAGTGAGTTTTGTGCTCATGCAACCAAGAATGCTAAAAATCCATTGTACATTAAATGTCTGTGTCGAAAATGTCTAAATGTAAAGGAGGTTAGTGGTCAAATGAAGTTGCATGAGCATTTAATGTGTCACGATTTTGACATAACATATAAGGTTTGGACATATCATGGTGAGATCAAAGACAAAGGTAGTTCAAGTGGAAAACATAAACGTAGTTCATTAAGTCAATCCGACTCCCAATTTGAGTTTACAAATATAATGAACATAAGTAATATGGGAGATGGTAATGATAAATCCAGTCCTGTGAAGAATTCTCGAAGTGTTGTCAAAGTTGCGGGATCATGATATGTGTGATGACTTAAGGGGAGATGCTTCGTTACCATTGTGGTCGGGTTGTACTAAGGCTTTAAAATTGTCAGTTGTGTTGATTTTGTACAACTTAAAAGCTAGTCACCAAGTTTTCGATGTGTTCTTCACAGAGCTATTGGAAGTTGTAAGTGATCTATTGCCAGATGGGAATGTGCTCCCTCGTAAAATCTATGATGCTAAACAATTGCTCAACTATATCGGGTTAACACATCAGAAGATCTATGCTTGTCCGGATGATTGTATTTTATTTAGGGGAGAGTACGCAAAATTGAATGAATGTCTCAAATGTGGTATGAAGCGGTATAAGAAAAACAAATCCCCGGCCAAAGTTATGTGGTACTTTCCTATAATTCCTAGATTTAAGAGGTTGTATAATAGCGCAGATGATGCTAAATGCTTGACATGACATCATGATGAAATAATTAATGATGGAATGTTAAGACACCCAACTGATTCGCCTCAATGGAAGACATTTGATAACAAATATCCAGAATTTGGTAAGGAATCAAGGAACTTACGCTTAGTACTTTCAACAGATGGAATGAACCCTTATGGTCTCCAGAGTACTTCCCATAGTACATGGCCCGTAGTTTTGATTATCTATAACCTCGCCCCTTGGTTATGAATGAAGCGCAAGTATATGATATTGTCTATTTTAATATCAGGACCTCGCCAACCTGGTAACGATATTGATGTATATTTGACTCCTTTAATCGAGGACTTAAAGTTATTGTGGGAAGAGGGTGTTGATGTCTACGATGGAAGCAGAAATGCTAGTTTCAGATTGAAGGCTATGCTGTTTGGAACAATCAATGATTTCCCAGCTTATGGCAACCTTTCTGGATATAGTGTCTGGATATAGTGCGAAGGGGAAGTGTGCGTGTCCATGGTGTACCAATGACACCGATCATCTTCGATTGAGTCATTGAATAGCGCTTTTTTAAGCGCTATCCAAGCTACCATAGCGGTAGCTTAGATAGCGCTTAAAAGCGCTATGCAAGCGCAATTCTGTAGTCGTGAAAACAAGCACGAGCTTCAAAACAAGCAAAAAAAAATTAACTGATGCTGCATGCGAACTCCAACTAACTCACCGCGATATTAGATCCGCAATCGAGCTAAAAATATTAACTTGCGCTCTTGATTTTGATACCATGTTAAAATTCATGAAAGTCTTTTATTCATAACATGAATTCTTACAAAACAATAACAAGATAATAGAATAATACTATTCTTGAGAGTTAAAAGTGCAAGTAAAAGAAAAATAAGTAAAGTCCTTTATATAGAGTCTATTCATGAGATACAAATATGTTTTTTCAATGTGGGACAAAACCAATGTTGTCCTATCAAATAGGTATGTCCGTCAACCATTTCTATACTCGAGATGGAGGGCTGCTTTGGTTTGGTTTATTTTGGAAAAAGGAGGATCTATATGGAAAAAGATAGGCGATGGGGATTGCTTACCCGGGAACCCAACCTAAACGCATTGGGGGTGGAACTACATCAGCAAGCATCAACAACACTAATACAAAACAATTTTAGAGGTTCATGATATTAGACTAAAAGTGGAAGATAGCAGAAATCATGGTGATTCCTGATGAATTTTGAATATAATACAATTAAAAGTAACAGGAATATTCCTCTAAATCGCAAACGGAATCAAGAAGTGACGGAGTTATACTACAAGGTTTAGCATCAAGAAGCTGTGCCTAGTGCCTTAAATATCTCAATGCCTTTTCCAGTTTGTGTAGTTGTTTGGGTAGTATGAAAATCTCATCATGTTATTCCATGTATCTCGTAGGAAGCGTATGCCACAGTTCAATAGGGACAAAGAAAATGTACACAGAAAATCGAGTTCCGAAAATGCACTTATAGCTATAGCACTATTAAAAGAAGACTGTTCCAAAAGAACTATCGACAACTATACATAATCAGGATATGCATAGAATTACCGCGTACATATTCTACAATTTTCTTTCGAGTGTATGTCCACAATATCTTTCTGATGAAGAAGAAACTATGATACAATCAAATTGAAATGGTCACATAGGCCAGTTTAACAATTAGTTCAACTTCCCACTGCCGCCACATGAACTACAGGATCGGGCAGTATTGCATTTCATACAGTAGCTCCACTTTCTGGGAAGCCTGCAAAGTTCATGATATAGTTCATATTTTAAGTATCTTTGTTCATAACAGTATAAACCTGATTTTTTTTAAATAAACTGGGAAACAGAAAAGTAGAAACTTTAATTAAAATATTTGAGGTCACAGAATTGACTGTGTGTTCCTAATGATTTAATTCCCTCACTGTATCCAAGGTGTTGGATTACTTCATCCCAAGATAGAATTAATATAATTCTTGTTGGAGTAGCGGTACCTCAAACGCCAACAACTTCGTCGTACTCGAAAACAGTAGCGAACCACACAAAACTCGATTTTTCTTTGTAAGAAAAGATGCAGAAGTGCAGAAAAATGAGGCAATGCCTCTCTATTTATAGCCACTATCTGGAGTTCAAATGGTGCAAAATTACCTGTTCAGAGACAGGTTGTGACTATTCAGAAATGGTGTCTTTACAAAAAGACCATGTGTCTTTTCAGAAAAAGAAAAAGTATTATCAATGCCAAAGTCGAGGTGAGCGATGACAGCGTAAAGCTTATCTTCTTCTCAACCCTTTAAAAGTTAAAAAAGTGCTTCTATATATAAGCACAAAACCATTCATCTTTAACCAATGAGAGACAAAGTTCCTATGCAAAAAGGACTTTGTTCAAATTTTCATTTCCGGCCATTTTTCATTCATACCTACTTAAACCAAACACATGTATCTAGAGATCCGTGCATATGAATGAGGGGCTTAACGGAATTGGAAACATACCTGTTGTATATCTCGTGTGTTAGCTACTGCTTTCTTTTTGGTAGAATGTCCTACCATAGTATATTTGATTTTTTCTATATGCTGTCCAAAATGTTTTAATTTCTCGTCTGAGTCTGATCGTTTCTTATACTTTGTTTTGTTTTGCTTGCTTTGCCTGATTATTCTTTGTCTTGAGCCAAGGGTCTCCCAGAAATAACCGCTCTGCCTACCAACGTAGAGGTGAAGTCTGTGTACATTCTACCCTCCTCAGACTCCACGTTGTGGAATTTTTACTGGATATGTTGTTGTTGTTGACATTTCTGACCCAATTTTAACCAAAAGATGGAACTATAAAGAAGCAGCATAGAGAATATAAGTTTTATGATAAATAGAAGTATACTATGCACATAGACAACTTATGAAAACTGGACAAGCTATGGCTAATACTCACACACAAGTTCAAGTAACATAAGCCAATTTTTTTGCTCTATCAACTTTTTCTGTCTTTAGTTGTTTATGTTTTTTTTTTATCTTCCGGTTTCATTAATGCCATTACTACTTCTCACAGTTCTCTATTCTGTGTTGGTATAATAATCTGTACTTGGCTAAATAATGTTTCAAAATAATCTGTTAATCACTTAGTGAAACATATAACATTCATGAAACAATAAACGAAAACAGAATCTGTTTTGGAAAAATAATTTCAGAATGTAATCGAGCCCACTTAGTTCAAAGTGTGTCCTTAAGGAATTATTCCCCTCACAGTACTCGAGGTTAACGGAATATCGCCTCCCAGGATAGAACGATTATCTTACCAGAATAGTAGTACTCCAAATTCCGGTAGCAGCGAACCACTCAACGGCAGTATATCACACATAATGAAAAATATTTTCGACTTGAATATGAAATTCGGAATAAAAAAAATATGAATCAATAAATTCTTGAAATAATCAAGAATTTATAGGGTTGGAGGTACTGATTCTGAATGGTTGCAACCATTCAGAATAGTCACCTAATTGCGGGTCGATTAATTAATTTAATTAAAGAAACTTTTGTCCAAAAAGACAATCAATCGATCCAGATCCGAAGCCGAATCCGGCCGGCCGGCGGCCGGCGAAGCGGCCGGCCGAGCCGAGCGACGACGACGGCGCGAGGGGTCCTTGCCCTCTCAACCCTTTTAGCAGCTAGAGAAGGTATAATGTAATATATACACCTCTCTTTCCTTCTCTTTTTTCGATGTGGGACAAAAGAACCTTTTACCCCCTTTAATTTTTCATCCCATCATTTCTCATTCACCAATATCAAAACCCAACAATCCCCCACATGAATGGGGAATGGTTATAAGATAGAAGAATGTACGGACGAGTGTGATATACAAGCGAGAATTGCCTGCATCTGGATAAGTAGGTTTCCCTTTGAACTTTTCGTAGTGAACTTATATCAGATATACTCGATCAATCGGTAGATTTGATATCTTTGAACCGTCGAACTTTGTTGTATACCTAGACAACATAAGACACACAATCAACCCTCAACCGTTTATGGTTCTCACGGTTGTGTTCGTTTCAGCCATGAACACCGCCTGGTCTCATGAGTGCATAGAGAATGGGCCTTTACTGTCATTCCCCTTTAAAGCGACTTACACTTAACACTCACATAGGTGATTTCTAAACATGTGGTCCTATAGCCACATTATCTGGTCATACATTGCCAGATTTAGATAACCATTAAAAACCTTAATGCTTTATTAACTCATTAACAAGCCATAAAGTCTTATCCTTATTTCTGAACATTATCTTCATCCGAGAATGGGTTGAGTTATTTGACAATGTTGAACCGTCGATCCAACTTTGTTTGATCTCCTTGAACCTAGATCTTGGGATCTCGGTCGCTAGGTAGAGTTATCGCCATGATGACTTGTCCTTGGCCTTAACCCCATTCCCATTGATGATCTACCAACTCCCTCTCTAGATAAGCCTTTTGTAAGCGGGTCCGCCATGTTATCTCTTGACTTTACATAATCAATTGTGATAACGCCACTAGAGAGGAGTTGTCTAACGGTATTGTATCTCTGTCGTATGTGACGAGATTTTCCGTTATACATTACGCCCCGCCCTACCTATTCTTTGCTTGGTATCACAATGTATACATATAGGAGCCAAAGGTTTGGGCCAGAATGGAATATCTTCTAAGAAATTCCGGAGTCATTCAGCTTCTTCACCGGCCTTGTCTAAAGCTATAAATTCTGATTCCATTGTAGAGCGGGCGATGCATGTCTGTTTTGATGATTTCCAAGACCGCTCCTCCGCAACGGTGAAAACATATCCACTCGTGGATTTAACTTCAAACGATCCGGTGATCCAATTTGCATCACTATATCCCTCAAGTACTGCGGGATATTTATTATAATGCAAAGCATAGTTTTGGGTGTGTTGTAAATATCCCAAGACTCGTTTCATTGCCATTCAATGAGTTTGATTGGGATTACTCGTGAATCGACTCAGCTTGCTTATAGCACATGCTATATCTGGTCGTGTACAATTCATAATGTATATCAGACTTCCCAAAACTCGTGCAAAGTCCAATTGTGATTCACTTTCACCTTCATTCTTTTGAAGTGCAAAACTTACATCAATTGGAGTCTTTGCAACATTGAAATTTAAATACTTGAACTTGTCAAGTACTTTTTCAATATAATGTGACTGTGATAATGCTAGACCTTATGGAGTTTTATGGATCCTAATTCCTAAGATCAAATCAGCAACCCCTAAGTCTTTCATGTCAAATTTGCTAGCGAGCATACGCTTCGTAGCATTTACATCGACAATATCTTTACTCATTATCAACATGTCATCAACATACAAACAAACAATGACTTCATGATTTAGAGTATTTTTAATGTAAACACATTTGTCACACTCATTAATCTTAAATCCATTTGTCAACATTGTTTGGTCAAATTTCGCATGTCATTGTTTGGGTGCTTGTTTAAGTCCATAAAGTGACTTAACAAGTCTGCACACTTTCCTTTCTTTACCAGGAACCACAAAACCCTCAGGTTGTTCCATGTAAATTTCTTCCTCCAATTCTCCATTTAAGAAAGCTGTCTTGACATCCATTTGATGGATTTCAAGACCATATCTACCGCTTGATGTCACTAACACCCGAATAGATGTTATTCTCATTCTGCGAGTATGTGTCAAAGTAATCAAGACCTTCCTTTTGTCTATAACCTTTGGCCACAAGTCTTGCCTTATATTTGTCAATAGTACCATCAGCTTTCATTTTCCTTTTAAAGATCCATTTTGATCCTAAAGGTTTATTTCCAGGAGGAAGATCAACTAACTCCCATGTATGGTTGTTTAAAATTGATTCAATCTCACTATTATCGCTTCTTTCCAAAATGTTGAATCAGAAGATGACATTGCTGCTTTAAATGTTTGAGGCTCATTTTCAAGCAAAAATGTTACAAAGTCTGGTCCAAAGGAAGTAGATGTCTTTTGACGTTTGCTACGCCTTAGATCCTCTTTGCTTGGTATACTTTCCTTTGGTTCTTCCCGCGGTCGTTTAGATCTTTCACTTGACGACTCACATTTAGTTTTATACGGATAGATGTTTTCAAAGAATTCAGCATTATCTGATTCAATTACCGTATTAACATGAATTTCGGGATTGTCCGATTTGTGAACCAAAAACCGACAAGCTTTGCTGTTTGTAGCATAGCCAATAAAAACACAATCCACAGTTTTTGGTCCGATTTTTACCCTTTTGGGCAAAGGAACTTGGACCTTCGCTAAACACCCCCACACTTTGAAATATTTCAAGTTGGGTTTTCTTCCTTTCCATAGATCATATGGAATAGATTGTGTTTTCTTTGTAGGGTACTCTGTTGAGTATTCGATTAGGTATGAGATAGCTTCCCCATGGCTCTGCGATGGCGGAACTAATTAGTAAGACATTCATCATTTCCTTTAATGTTCGGTTTTTCCTTTCCGCAATTCCATTTGATTGTGGTGTGTAAGGGGCAGTAGTTTGATGAATAATTCCATATTCCAAACATGTCTCTGCAAAAGGAGATTCATACTCTCCACCCCTATCACTTCTAATCATTTTGATCTTTTTATTCAATCGATTTTCCACTTCGTTCTTGTATTGCTTAAATGCATTAATTGCTTCATCCTTACTATTAAGCAAATACACATAACAGTATCGAGTGCAATCGTCAATGAAAGTTATAAAATACTTTTTCCCACCACGAGATGGTATTGACTTCATATCACATATATCTGTGTGAATTAAGTCTAAAGGATTTGAATTCCTATTAATAGACTTATATGGATGTTTAACAAACTTAGATTCAACACAAATTTCACATTTTGATTTGTTACACTCGAATTTAGGCAATACCTCTAAATTGATCAATTTTCGCAAGGTTTTGTAATTGACATGTCCTAAACGAACATGCCATAAATTATTTGACTCGATAAGTAAAGGCGGTGAATTTTTATTAATCACAAACAACCATTACATTGAGTTTGAAAAGTCCCTCGGTGAGGTAGTCATTTCCTATGAACATATCATTCTTACTTATTACAATTTTCTCACTAACCAACACACACTTAAACCCGTTTTTGTGAGTAGTCAGTTTGAAACTAAATTCTTCCGAATTGTTGGGCGTGCAGAACATTGTTGAGAGTCAGGACCTTGTCGGAAGTCATCTTCAGAAGTATCTTCCCATATCCTTCAACCTTGGCTGTTGCAGTATTTCCCATAAACAGTACCTCTTCGGGTCCAGCGGGAGCATAGGTTGCAAATGCTTCTTTTGCAGCGCAAACATGTCGAGTGGCACCAGAATCCAGCCACCACTCATTTGGGTTTCCAACCAAATTGCACTCTGACAGCATTGCACACAGATCATTTAGATCATCATTCATTTCCACCATATTGGCTTGTCTTTTTCCCTTTTCCTTTTTCGGGAGACGACAATCTGGGCTTTTGTGGCCAACTTTCCCACAATTAAAGCAGTTTCCATTGAACTTTTTCTTGTTAGAACCCTTCTCTTTTCCAGAAGGCCTCTTTCTTTTCTTGTTCATTTTCGGAGCAGCATCTTCAACGATGTTGGCCCCTTCAATTGGTGAATTCTTACGATACCTCTTTTCAGTGGTTTTGTTAACTTCCTCGATCTTGAGACGAATCACAAGATCCTCCAACTTCATTTCCTTTCTTTTGTGCTTAAGATAATTCTTGAAATCTTTCCACGAAGACGGCAATTTCTCAATCATTGCAACCACTTGGAATGCTTCATTCACTACCATACCTTCAGCAATAAGGTCATGGAAGATAAGTTGAAGCTCTTGAACTTGGGTTCCAACGGTTTTCCCATCAACCATTTTATAGTCTAGGAATTTGGCAACCACAAACTTCTTCAAGCAAGCATCTTCTGTCTTGTACTTCTTTTCAAGTGCACTCCATAGTTCTTTGGAAGTTTCTACTGCACTGTAGATATTGTACAAGTCATCTTCTAAGGCACTTAAAATGTAGCCTTTGCACAAAAAATCAGCCTGTTTCCAAGCCTCAGTAACCATGAACTGCTGGTTGTCAGGCATGTCGGCGGCAGGCACGAGTGGGTCCTCACTGGTGAACTTTTGCAAACCAAGGGTGGTTAGCCAAAAGAACATTCTTTGCTGTCATCCTTTAAAGTTGGCACCGGTGAACTTCGCAGGTTTCTCGGTAGGTGAATGCTGATGCAGGTTGTAGTAATCACGTGCAAGATTTGCAGAAGTAGTTCCAATTTCAATTGCCATTGTTTGTCACTTTCAAATAGACAAACTGTTTTAATTAATAAAACCAAAATAGCAATTAATTCACAGACTTCAACGATGAAAATTTTATTTCTTCAAATCGCAGTTGAATTATAAACTTAAACGATGAAGATTTTATTTCTTCAAATCGTAGTATATTCTATGAAACTTTAGTATTTCAACGAAGTTTTTATATCTTCGAGTCAGAATACTAATATTCATATGGAGTAGAAAACTACACAAGTTTTAATCTCCTTAAACAGAACGATGAAGTTTTTATATTCTTCAAATCGTTGCAACAAATATCATACACAACGATGAAGATTTTATTTCTTCAAACCGAATCAATTTTGATAGCAACAAATATAATACACAACGGTGAAGAATTTATTTCTTCAAACCGAATCAAAATTGATAGAAACGAAGTGCAGTAGATTGTATGTTGTATACTTGATGAAGTTTTTATATCTTCAAATCAGGTATCCAAATGAGTAGAAAGTTATGAAAACTTTAATCTCAACCGGAGTAGAAAATCCAAAGATTTTAATCTCCAAACAACATACAAGAAAAACACTTTTTTCTTTTTCTTTCTCTGAAAAAAACACTTTTTTTCCTGGACTTTAATATTCCAACGAAGTTTTTATATCTTCAAGTTAGAATATGAAATTACATACGGAGTAGAAAACCACACAGGTTTTAATCTCCAAACCAGGATACAGATTAAAATACAATAAACATAATTTCCTTAAGATTGTTGGAATAATAATCTGTACTTGGCTAAATAATGTTTCAAAACAATCTGTTAATCACTTAGTGAAACATATAACATTAATGAAACAATAAACGAAAACAGAATCTGTTTTGGAAAAATAATTTCAGAATGTAATCGAGCCCACTTAGTTCAAAGTGTGTCCTTAAGGAAATTATTCCCCTCACAGTACTCGAGGTTAACGGAATATCGCCTCCCAGGATAGAACGATTATCTTACCAGAATAGTAGTACTCCAAATTCCGGTAGCAGCGAACCACTCAACGGCAGTATATCACACAGAATGAAAAATATTTTCGACTTGAATATGAAATTCGGAATAAAAAAAAGCAACCATTCAGAATAGTCACCTGAGAGCCGGACGGGTCGGATCGCGGGTCGATCCGTTTGGATTTGTTTTTAATTAAATAATTAATTTAATTAAAGAAACGTTTGTCCAAAAAGATTATCAATCAATCTTTTTTCGAATCCGAATCCGAATCCCGAAGCCGAGCCGAGCGAGCGACGACGACGACGCGAGGGGTCCTTGCCCTCTCAACCCTTTTAGCAGCTAGAGAAGGTGTAATGTAATATATACACCTCTCTTTCCTTCTCTTTTTTCGACGTGGGACAAAAGAGCCTTTTACCCCCTTTAATTTTTCATCTCATCATTTCCCATTCACCAATATCAAAACCCAACATTCTGGACCCAAAAAAATGCCATTATTACTTTGCTTCCTTTCTCTAACCAAGTTTCCTTAATCATGTCAAAAGAAAAGTTCAAGTCACTATAGTTAGTAGCGTTCAATTCCCCACCTTATAATCTCCCTTCCCTTCCCTTCCCTTTCCCCAATGTAATAAAACTATTTTTTAACAAAAGAATGAAAAATATTTTCGACTTGAATATGAAATTCGGAATAAAAAAAGCAACCATTCAGAATAGTCACCTGAGAGCCGGACGGGTCGGGTCGCGGGTCGATCCGTTTGGATTTGTTTTTAATTAAATAATTAATTTAATTAAAGAAACGTTTGTCCAAAAAGATTATCAATCAATCCAAATCCGAAGCCGAGCGAGCGACGACGACGGCGCGAGGGGTCCTTGCCCTCTCAACCCTTTTAGCAGCTAGAGAAGGTGTAATGTAATATATACACATCTCTTTCCTTCTCTTTTTTCGATGTGGGACAAAAGAACCTTTTACCCCCTTTAATTTTTCATCCCATCATTTCCCATTCACCAATATCAAAGCCCAACATTCTGGACCCAAAAAAATGCCATTATTACTTTGCTTCCTTTCTCTAACCAAGTTTCCTTAATCATGTCAAAAGAAAAGTTCAAGTCGCTATAGTTAGTAGCGTTCAATTCCCCACCTTATAATCTCCCTTCCCTTCCCTTCCCTTTCCCCAATGTAATAAAACTATTTTTTAACAAAAAAATAAGATATGTGCACATTAATTCAGAGACAATAACTTTGTCAGCATGTAATTGAATGGAGTAATTATACTCTTTAATTCTTAGGGTGGAGAACTACCGGTAATTATGTAATTGTAAGGTTATTTATTAATGCCTTTCCTTTATTGTTTTACTTTTAATTTTTATCTTCTTTATTTATTTATTTTTTCGATTCTTTTAAAATTTTAATTTATTTGATTTTAACTCTTTATTTATTCTTTTTACATTATTTATCTTCCATTTCTTTACTTTCTCATTATGAAATTCTACTAGCTTAATTATTCAAACTTATATGCAAGTTCCCAGCTACACAGAACCCAAACAGGAACTAACTTTCTCTGCTTAAGTAAATTGTAGTTTCAGTATCACCCAGCAGGGGCGGAGCAAAGGTAGTGCTAAGGGGATTCATCAGAACCCCAGCGGCGAAAATTTATATTGTTTATTGTAAGTTGATATTAATCTCTCTTGAACAGTCTTCTCATTAATATCAAAGTATATATAGAGTACAATATTCATTCATTATACAATAGGAATCCTAAGCCTATACAAAGAGAAATCCTAGTCTTACCATAATTATATTTACACAATATATGGAAATATTCTAATTATTGGTAGGGATACAATTGTTTCTATAATATACATGTCTACACACCCCCTCAGTCGGAGCGGAAGGAGGCCGGACGCTGAGACTGGATCTGAAGTCAAGAAATAACTGTCTGGGAAGTCTTTTTGTAAATATATCTGCATACTGATAGGATGATGGAACATGTAACACTCTGACATGGCCTAGTGCAACTTTCTCACGAACAAAGTGTAGGTCTATCTCAATGTGCTTGGTTCACTGATATTAAACCGGATTATGAGACAGATAGATGACAGAGATGTTATCACAACACACAATTGATGCCTGACGCAAAGGACACTGAAATTCTAATAGTAAATTTCTGAGCCAACAAATCTCAGCTACTACATTTGCAATGCCTCTGTACTCAGCCTCGGCACTGGAGCGAGATAGGGTAGCCTGTCGCTTGGCAGACCAAGAAATCAGATTATCCCCTAAAAAACACAAAAGTCGGAGGTGGAGCGTCGCGTGTCCGAACACCTTGCTCAATATGCATCCGTATATGAAAGCAACTTGTTTGGTGCAGAGGAGTATAGGTGCAAACCATAATCAAGAGTGCCCTTAATGTATCGAATGATACACTTAAGAGCAGTGAAATGAGACTCCATGGGGGCATGCATGAATAAGCACACATGCTGAACAACATAAGCTATGTCAGGCCTGGTGAAGGTGAAATACTGGAGTGTACCTGCAAGACTCCTATACAGAGTAGGATCAAGGACTGGAGCATCATCCATGTCACTGACCTTAGATTTTGAATCAACTGGAGTAGGTGAAACTTTGCAATTCTCCATCTTAGCCCTGTACACGATCTCATCTGCATACTTACGCTGACACAAGAACATGTGATTGGCAGACCTGGTCACTGATATCCCCAAAAAGTAACTCAAATTCCCCAAATCAATCATTGCAAATTCAGACTTAAGCAAGGCAATAATCTCATTTTTCAATCTGTCAGAGGAGGAAGTAAGAACAATATCATCAACGTAAAGTAATAAGTAAGCAGTACTACTACATCAATGAAAAATGAAGACTGATGTATCATTCTTGCTGCATACAAACCCAATCTGGAAGATATACCTGAAAAATCGATCATACCACGCATGGGGGGCCTGTTTCAGGCCATATAGTGACTTACGGAGACGACACACATAGTGAGGAACTGCTGGATGGGTGAACCCTGATGGCTGATGCATGTAGACTGTCTCTCTCAGATCCCCATGTAAGAATACATTCTTCACATCAAGCTGATGGATCGGCCAGTGTTTGCCCATAGCAATGCTCAAAACTGTGCGGATGTTAGCCGGTTTGACAACCGTGCTAAAGGTCTCACCATAATCAATACCCTCCTGCTGATTTGTGCCATTAGTCACAAGTCGTTCCTTATACTTCTCAAGATCTCCACTGTCTCTGAATTTGTGACGAAATAGCCACAGACAACGAATCACATTCACCCCCTCAGGTCTAGGTACTAGATCCAATGTGTGTTGTTTAGTTAAAGCATTGAACTCCTCAGACATAGCCGCATTCCAATTAGGGTCTTGTTTAGCCAATATAGGGTTCTTGGGAATTGGTGAAATTGTTTGGGCAGACAAGTTAAATTGGACTTTGGGTTTGAAGATTCCATATTTTTCACGTGTTTCCATTTGGTGAGTGGGGATAGTGGGAGGCTCCAAGGGAGGGATTTGTTGGATATGGAGAAGGAGGGGCTGACGCCGTAGGAGGCACTGCGGTGCCTAGATCAAGAGCCGCGGTGCTGGAATGAGCCGTCGGTGGAGCCGTTACGTCGTGTCAAGGGACGCGGCGCTGGAGGACTGACAGACCTCTCTGATGTTTTGGCGTCGCGGCGTCTCAGCACTTGGCCGCGGCGT
This sequence comes from Przewalskia tangutica, assembly GCA_029844215.1. Classification (NCBI taxonomy): domain Eukaryota; kingdom Viridiplantae; phylum Streptophyta; class Magnoliopsida; order Solanales; family Solanaceae; genus Przewalskia; species Przewalskia tangutica. The sequence continues at coordinate 130,946,899 of CM056718.1, read as the reverse complement.
TGTCGATGGTGAGGAAGGAACCTTTTCGCAGGAGTTGGAGCGCCGCGGCGCTGACCCATGGGGTTGCGGCGCTGAAGAAGTGATATGCTCTAGTTGCCTTAGGATGATGGAAGCGATGACAGACTCGTCAATAAAAGACTAATCCGGTTTTTGGAACTGTTTAAGATTCGAAAATGGGAAGTAGTCTCGTCGAATGTGACGTGACAAGAGATGTGGATCTGACAAGTGGACAAGTCATAGCATAGATAGCCCCTATGATTCGGCAGAAAGCCTAGGTAGACAAAAGGAGTGGACCGGGGGACTAGTTTGTGAGGGGCAGTAGAGGCAAGGTTAGGATAGCATAGACAACCGAATATTCGGAGATGATCATCAGAGGGGACACTATGATAGAGAATTTCGGTAGAGGTCATATTGTGAAGGGTGCTAGTTGGGAGGATATTGAGAACGTATTTTGACATTTTAGCAGCATAGACCCAGAAGGATGGAGGTAGGGAGACATGAATCAATAAAGTGCGAATCATATTGTTAATGGTGCAGATGATTATTTCAGCTTTACCATTTTGAGGGGAGCTGTGAGGGCAGGAGAAGCGAAAAAACATGCCATTATTAGTACAAAAACGGTGAAACATAGAGTTGTTGAATTCACGACCATTATCGCACTGAAAAGACTTTATACCTTTTTCAAATTGTGTTTGAATGAATGTTCGAAACTCAAGAAATTTGACAAACACTTCCGATTTAAATTTGAGAGGATACAATCAAACAAAGTGAGAAAAGTCATCTAGTAGGATAAGATAGTATTTATGACCGAGAGAACTATCAACAGGTGATGTCCATAAATGGGCATGTATAATATCAAAGAGTGCAAAAGTAACACTAGTGGACGACTTAAACGGAAGAAGAGTATGTTTGCCTAAAGAATAAGAAACACAGTTTTGGGAAAGCTTCCCATTACAAGTAATGAAATTATTGCCTCTAAGAAAATTAAAAATTGGGGCTCCTGGATGACTAATCCTATTATGCCATATGAAAGAAGAAATGACCGCTAGAGAGACAGGAGAGCTAGATCTGGCAGCAGAGGTGGGAGTGAATGGATAGATATCCCCCGTGCTATTGCATCTCGTAAGAGGTGTCCCCGTATGAAGATCCTTCACAATGAAACCATAAGGGTCAAAATCAACGGAGACAGAGTTATTACGAGTGAATTTGCAGATAATGTGGGGGGCATATAAGGTATTTTGAAGGGGGAATGGATGAGAAGGTGGTGTGTAGGATGTACCATAACCCTTTACTGAAATGTGGTGTCCACTACCAACTGTCACAAATTGAGGATGCTTTAAACCAAACAGTTTGGGAATATTACCTGCAGACCGAGTGATGTGAGAAGTGGCTCCGGAGTCCATGTACCAGTTGTTGTCAGGATGTTGCATGTTGAGACAGTGAAGGCGACCAACTCGATGGGTGTCATCTTTGGGCGAGGTTCTTGGTCTTTGGAGCTGGCGCGCGGCCTTGTGCTGGAGTAATGTTAGGCGCCCAGTACCGAATTTATGGGCCTGTTTTTCTTGCCGCGATTCTGCATGTATGACCCTACCATGACCACGACCATGACCTCCTCTACCGCGACCCTTGCCACCGCATCCCTGTTGAGGTTGAGAGTTTTCTGGTGGCGTTAGATCTTGAGGGCGTGTTTCGACAGCTAACATCTTCTGAGTGTGCTCATCCTGCTTATCACGGCGAGTCTCTTCGAGCAACAACTGCGAACGAGCTTTGTTAAAATTGGAAAGTGGATCTGCCTGTTGAATTATGGCGGCAAATGTATCATAGTCTCCTTTGGGAAGGACTGAAATCAATTGCAACACCATCTTAGTGTCCAAGACAGGCGTGTCGACGTTGAAGAGTTGATCCGCAAGTAGTTTCAACTATATGCAGTATTCAGTCATGTTGGAGAAATTTTCAAGGCGTGTATTGTTAAATTGTTCCTCCAAATACACCGCGCGAGTGTGCTTGTTATCTTGAAATATTTCCTCTAAGAGGTTCCATAAATCACGGGCTGTGGCACCAGATTTTATGATTGTAAGAAGAAGACCCTGAGAAATACTACCATAAATCCACTGTTTGACGCCAACGTCTAGACAACGCCAAGTAGACTCATCAACCTCCGGAGGGTGCAGAATAGTATCGTTGATGTGGTCAAGCACGTTATAGAGACATGCATGATTATGGAACAATTCAACCCAAGGATAATACTGACTGTTTTCTTGATCAAGAAGAATGAGAATATAATTATTGATATTGGTAACAGTGAGAGCGGGATGAAAAGAGGATGACGACGTGGTGGTGGGATTTGTGGAGGTAGATGCGTCAGAATCAGAATCGTAATACTGAGTATCCATGTAGATAAGAGAGAAAAGAAGAAGAAAACCATGAATTTTGAGAGGAGAGTGGAGAGGAACCGCGGTGGAACTGCCCGAGGGGGGGGGCTGGTCGGCGGCGGCGGCTCACACAAAGAAAAATTCTAGGGTTTTGTGTTAGGCTCTTGATACCATGTAAGATGATATTAATCTCCCTTGGAGAGTCTTCTCATTAATATCAAAGCATATATAGAGTACAATATTCATCCCTTATACAATAGGAATCCTAAGCCTATACAAAAGAGGAATCCTAGTCTTACCATAATTATATTTAAACAATATATGGAAATATTTTAATTATGGGTAGGGATACAATTGTTTCTATAATATACATATTTACTGTCACGACCCGACCCCGGACCCGCGACTGGTGCCCTACCTGGGCACCCCTTTCAGGTATACATCAGAGAATAGCAGCGGAACATACACAAATTATAAAATGCCTAAACATAACATAACAACAGGCTAGCCGATGAGGCCACCTTTCAAAAAATATACATACCCAAAAATAAATCAGTACATCTTTGTTCTTAAAACCCCAATCCACCACTGTGACTACAGATCTCTAAGAATAACAACTGTGACGGGACAGGGCCCCGCCATACCCTGAATGTACAACAACCGACCATACCAGGGATAAGCCTCCGGAGTAATGGAGTTTCCCAACAGCTGAACAGTGATCCTAAGAGTGAGGATCAACAACCTGTATACAATACCTGCGGCATGAACGCAACCCCCCGAAGGAGGTCAGTACAACATGTACCAAATATGTGGAACTGAAAGTACTGTAATGAAATCATAAGTCTAAAAATAAAGCTGGAGACATGTATGATAACTCAAATAACAGTACACTGTGCCTTACTAACAATGAGAGTAAATAAGAGTATACTTTACTACATAAAAATAGGAGGCTCATGATCAAAGTAGGGTCACCCGCCCGTAATATCATTAAGCAATCCTACTCCTGAGACTATTTCACCCGCATAGGTCCTACGGACCCGCAATGGAGCGATGCGCTCCGCATGAGACTATTTCACCCGCACAGGACTATTTCACCCGCTTGGGTCCGGTGGGCCATGATGAGTACAAGCGGCGCACTCGCCTCCTGGGTAGCAAATCCATGGAAGTAGTAGTACCCGGGGCTTGACCCCCTAAGAATAACATAAACGACCCCAACCGCCTATCATACATAACATAAGCACTACTGAACATCATACATAACATAAGCGCACTGAACATCTAACATAACATGCGCTACGGCTTATCGTACATAAGCAAGTTAAGAAATCCCCCTAACTTCTTATTAGTCTTATTCATATACACTCTCATTTTAGTTTACTTAAGGCACTAACATGTCATTATAACAATCCGGGAATTTAACCCAAAGTACTACATACTTCTACTCTTTTAAAATGACTCTTTTTCATATAAACTTCCAAGATACTAATAACCGTAGTATCAAGTCTGTTACACCCCGTAATTACAGGACATGCCTTAAGAACGTAAGTAAGAACTCACAAATGATAAGGATTCGAGACTTGTAAAAATTTATCGGAAATTATGAAATTGTCGGAAAAACTTTGTATTGTGTCGAATGGGAGGGCGACACGTGTCACCCCCCCTTAGATGATGCCTTGGACGAAATGGCATGGCCATTTTGGTCATTTACCATAAGTCTTTTAAGGCTAAGACTTGCAACTTGTAGCATGAGTTTATTGACTAAAGTCAAAGGTCCCACCTTGTCTTGATATTTAGCAAGACTACATCCAAACCAACCATGTGTTATTATCATAACCCTCCAAGGTGCTATATATTACTACTAGTAGTGCTAGAGAGAGCCAACACTTAGAAAAAATTGCACAAATTGAAGAACTTAGGCAAGGTGCTCTCGGGTTCATCAAAAAAAAAAAGGAGAAAATCTTTGTTTGTGATCCATTTAGTTCCCCACTTTAAACCAAGGTTCTTAGGTGTATTGTAAACGCATCTCAATAGAAAAATCTTGGAAAAAGATGGTTTACGGGTTAGTCGCAAACGAAAACCTAATGGTCTTTCTAGGTTTTGTTTGGAAATTTGAAGGTTAATTGTTGGTGTTGTTCTAAGGGTCTCAACAAGCGGATTGAAGTGGCTTGGAGGGGTTCTAGACTACTAAGGAGCGATTTCGGATTTGGAGTTGGATTAAGTCTCATTGAGGTATAATCTTGTTCTTTGAAAGTATTACAAGATTAGCTATATTGTTGTTGTTAGCTTTGTATGTTGCAAGCATGAAATTGTTATATTGAAGTTATAAAGATTATGGATTGATTATAGCCTTGGAAATCCGAAATGTAATGTAATCCATTACTAAGTTGAATTACAATTTAATAGTTGTTAGAACCGTCGCATGTCATTGACTTAAGGATTATGGTTATTATAATCAAATGCGACTTGATATCATATTATGCTACCAATTTGGATTGTAATGGAAATTGGTTAGAATTGGTATTGTTGAACTCAAGATGGCCGAAGTTGGACTACTTTATAAATTGTGAGCCAATTGGGGCTGTGTAGTTATTCAATTGTATTGGATTATCTTCTATAAATTGTGAGCCAATTGGGGCTGTTTGGTTATTGTATTTCCGGCCTTGAAAAAGGTGGCAAAGTAAGTAAAAACAAAGGAGGTGCTGTCCGATTTTCCGTAGAATATAGGGACTTAACACTTATGATATTCTACGATTAAAGTAAGGCCTTAATAGACGTATTGTGAACATTATAGGTTGACATACTACGGGCGGGACTTTGTACTTGGCAAGTGGGTTGACCCTACGAGGTATGTAGAACTTTTTCCTATCTTTTGAGCATGACTAGTTTCGCGTATATAGTACGGTAGACGTACAAGACTTTGACATTCCTTACTAGCCTTATAAAATGCCAAGTCGGGTGAGTTAGGAAGTTAACTCACTTCTTTGAAAATATTAAGAATGTCTTAAGTCTTAGTAAAGTTAAGGGACTTGAAGGAATTTAAAGTATGTGATACTTTCGTCGTTTTAATCGTATAAGTCCCTTGGATAGGAAAAATGTACTTGACTAAGGTATAAAGTGAATATAACGACTTTATGGGGAGTTGGTTATATTGACTTTATGCAAAAGGTAGAATGACTTGTGTTAAAGAAAGGCAAATTGATTTTAAGGTATCAATTGCCTAAGTTTGTTTTTATAAGAAAATGAGTCACTTGATTTAGAAACCTGCTTTAAATTCTAAAGGTATTGTGACTTGTCTTGAAATGTAATTTGGACTTGATACTATGGTTACTAGTGTCTTGGAAGCTTTCTACTAAAAAGAGTCATTTGTTTTTAAAGAATAGAAGTACGTGGTACTTTGGGTTAAATTCCCGGATTTTTTTTATAAAAAACATGATAAGTGCCTTAGGTAAACTAAAATGAGAGTGTAGATGAATGAGACTAATAAGAAGTTAGGGGGATTGCTAACTTGTTTAATTATTGTATGACGGCCGGTTTTGAGATAGGGTAAGAGTATCAGTGAGGGGCAAACCCCCAAGATGCTATACCACCTTCTTCAGGATAAGAGTATAAATGAGGGGGAAGCCCCCAAGACGTTATACCACCTGCGTTACTATCTTCTACAGGATAAGAGTATAAATGAGGGGCAAACCCCCAAGACGTTATACCACCTGCTTCAGGGTAAGAGTATAAATGAGGGGTAGGAACCCCAAGACGTTATACCACCGGTTCTTTATATGGGTTCGCTACCCATGATATGATCGGGAGACTGCTATTGTGATGTTGTACGTATTCTCTTGATGTACTCTCATTGTTAGTAAGGCACTGCGTACTGTAATTTTGTTATCATACATGTCTCCGGCCTTCTTTTAAACTTATGTTGTAATTACAGTACTTTACAGTTTTACATACTTAGTACATATTGTGTACTGACCCCCTTCCTCGGGGGCTGCGTTAAATCTGCCGAGAAAGTAAGCGAGTTGCGGATCCACACTCTTAGGATCACTTATCGGGCGTCGGAGCTCCATTCTCGGAGGCTTGTCTTTCTTTTGATACGATCTTGTCACGATGTTGTAGATTATGTACTTTCAGGGTATGGCGGAACCCTGTCACGCCATTGTATTCCTGAAGTGCGTATTCACATATGTGGTTGGGCTATAAGAATGAGTAGTAAAGTTGTACTTTTGACTTTGTTTATATTATGAAAGCGGCCTTATCGGCTGCTTTGTCTTGTTTATTATTTACACGTGTTTATGTTGTGTATGTTCATTGCTATTCTCTCGATGTATACAGGCAGGGTGCCCGGGTAGGGCACGATCGCGGCCGGTGGTCGTGACAAAAGTGATATCGAAGCGATTAGTCCTCGGAAAGTGTCTACGGCCGTGTCTAGTAGAGTCTTGATTATCGGTGTGTTGTGCACCACATCTATAATCGTGAGGCTACAGACATTTAGGATTAGTTTCCATTCTTCTCTCCGAGATCGTGCATTAGAGCTGTCTTATTAGGTTAAATCCTCTCGACCTCTTCTTATGAAACAGCTATGCCTCGCGAAAGCTACGGGGCCCGGAAGGGCAAAGCGGCGGCGAGGCGCTAGCGGTACTCGAAGGGTTACGGGCTCGAGCGCGAATATGCACGAGGTAGTAGGTGGGTCGGCGAGTTCAGCCACGCTGCGATTTTAGAGGCGAGGCGGCGGTAGCTCGAGGTTCCGTACGAGCCTCGGTTCCCACGGCGAGTATAGAGACTACGAGGAAGCGGTCGATTATTGACGGTATAGAAAGCGGCGGCGAGCGAGCGGCGGCCACCTAGGGCGGTTTGCGGATTAGGGATTTTACGGATGTCATCCACGAGTTTTATGGTTAGTGCGATGAGGATCGCGAGAGTTCGTTCGGCGGCTCTGACGGACCATGCGAGTTCTTAGGGCTTGAGGCAGTGCATTACACTAGCCTCTTACCGGTTGCGCGATATTGCGTTGAACCGGTTTGAGTCGTGGTTGCTTTCGAGGTGATCTTGCTCTTCCGGCTGTTTGGGAGGAGTTTTGAGGCTTTCATGGACCACTTTTTGCCTCACGAGATGAGAGAGCCGGGTAGCAGATTCTTGACCTTGAGGCGAGCGGGAGGACTATCGGGAGTATAGCTTGGAGTTTGACTCGCTTGGCGGCAGCGCATACTATTGTAGCCGCGTGGCGGATAGAGTTCATCGTTATGTGATGGGGCTAGGCCGTCATATGATTCTGACATGCTTGGGGGTGGCTCTTGACCGGTATGGACATTGCTAGGATGCGAGCCTATGCTCGGGGATAGAGGATAGAGAGGAGGACCAGTTGGCGAGCCGGCCAAGAGGCGAGGACATCGAGGTCTCGGGCGGTGTTCGAGCGGACGGCCTCGTGGCCAGTAGAGTCCACTTTCCGGCCCGGCCACGAGTGCTCCGTCCGCGGTTTTCGGCAAGAGTGCGATCGGCCAGTCGATCGGGAGCGGTCGAGGGCTCGGGACTCTGGATTTACGGAGGCGAGGAACCGTCACCGATCGGGACCACCCACACCTCGGTGTGCTCGTCGCGGTAGGTTCCACGAGGCGAGTGTCGCGAGCGTCGGGAGCTTGTTACTCGTGTGGCGGCGGGGCCATTTGAAGAGGATTGTCCGTCTAGAAGCGGCATGGGAGGTGCGGCACGGTAAGCGGGATCGATTCGGGTCTTCTTCTCCTTACGTGGTTATGCGCCGGGCGGGGTTCTCACGGACGAGCAGGCGCGGTAGAGGTCGAGTGGTGGTTCTAGTTCTAGCGGTCCTCGAACGCATATACTCTCTAACCGGCCGCCAGATCGAGAGCTTCCACAGCGTCGTCACGGTATATTGCGATTTGGTGTGATGTTTATGCATTGATAGATCCAGTTCTACCTTGTCCTATGTGTCCCCTCTTATGCGGGTAGAATCGGAGTAGGCGGTGTCGATAGAGCCGTTTGAGGTAGCTACGCGATTGGTGATTCGGTGTTAGTGGCGGGTTTATAGAGGTTGTCGGTATTTATTCTGATCGTCGGACCTTGCAGACTTGATAGATTTGGAGATGACGATTTTGATGTCATTATAGGTATGGATTGGTTGGCTTCTTGTTATGCCAACGTTGGTATGAGGGACAGGTTGGTTCGGTTCAGTTTCTGGCGAGCGATTATCGAGTGGAGAGCAACACGGCGTCGCCGGGGTAGGTTTATTTCTTACCTCAAGGCTAGGAAGATGGTGCGAAGGGTACATCTATCATCCGGTTGGGTATTCGATCTGGTGAGTGTCGATTCTTGATCGATGCCGGTGGTTAGGGAGTTTCGGATGTGTTCCCGGATGATCTTAGGGTATCCTCACGAGAGGAGATCGAGTTTTGTATTGACACGTTGCGGACACTCGACCTATTTCCATTCCGCCATCTGGATGGCTTTCTTTGAGTTGAGGAGTGAAAGACCAGCTGAAAGACTTGCTAGAGAAAGGCTTTATTAGGCCTAGTGTGTCTCCCTGGGGAGCGCCGGTATTGTTTGTAAAGAAGAAGGATGGGACGCTGCGTATGTGTGTTGACTACAGGCTGCTGAATAAGGTAACCATTAAGAATAGGTACCCTCCCGGGATTGATGATTTGTTTGACGATTGCGGTAGCGAGTGTTTCTCAAAGATAGACTGCGATGCAGTTATCATCGAGTTAGAGTTCGAGCGGACATCCCAAAGCGCATTCAGGACCCGGTATGGGCACTACGAGTTTAGGGTTATGTCTTTCGGTTTGACCAACGCTCCAGCGGTGTTTATAGATTTGATGAACCGGGTGCTCAAGCCATTTTTGGATACATTTGTGATAGTATTCATTGACGACATCCTGGTTTACTCGCGGACAGAGCAGGAGCATGCAGATCACGAGGATCATGCCAGGATTCTCGGGCCGGCGATTGTCGCCAAGTTCTCCAGTGTGAGTTTTGGTTGGCCTCGGTGGCATTCTGGGGCATATTATTGGGGCGATGGTGTTGGGTAGATACGGCAAAGATTGAGGCGATCAAGTCTTGGCGAGACTACTACTCCGACCAAGTGCGTGATTTCTTAGGGCGCGAGTTATTATCGCGAGTTTGTGGAGCGGTTGCCGATTTCAGACCGTTGACTAGGTGACTCGAGGCGGCCAAGTTCCGATGGGCGAGGCTTGCGAGAAGGGTTTCCGATTGTTGAAGGAAAGGTTGACTACAACTCCGGTTCTAACTCTTAGGAGGTTAGATGGAGTGCGTGATCTATTGTGATGCCTCGGGTATCGGGCTAGGGTGTGTTTTGATGCGAGCGGCAATGTTATAGCCTATGCTTCGGCGATTCTGAAAGCATGAGAGGAATTACCCGCTGACTTAGAGTTGGCGCGATTATACATGCCTTGAAGATTTGGAGACACTATTTATGCAGGGGTTCGTGTGGATATTTATACTGACCACAAGAGCCTCAGGTATATCTTGAGCGGATGGGTGAATTTGAGGCGAGGCGGTGGTTAGAGTTCTTGAAAGACTATGATGTTGATATTACATACCATCCGGGAAAGCCAGCGTAATTCTTGATGCCTTGAGTCGTAGATCGATAGGGAGCCTATCAGGTACAGCGAGAGAGGCGGGACATAGTCGTCGGATCCACCGATTAGCGAGCCTTGGGGTTCGATTAATCGATCCAAGCGATAGTAGATGCGGGTTCGTGAGGTTGCGAGTCTTCCATCGTTGATGAGGTGAAGGCGGCAGTTTGAGGACCCGGTGTTGGTGCGATATCGTGATGCAGCTCTTCGGGAGGAGAAGAGTCTATTCGAGTGGCGCTGATGAAGTCTTGAGATTTGAGGCGGTTGTGTGTTCCGATGTATCGAGACTTCGTCGGCAGATTCGAGAGGCACACGTGGCGCTCGTTATTCTATTCATCCGGTCGACCAAGATGTACCATGACCTCGGATGTTTGTATTGGTGGGATGGCACGAAGAGGGCGTGGCGAGTTTTGTTGCCTGATGTCCTAATTGCCCGGCGAGTTAAGGTCGAGCACGAGGCCGATGGATTATTGCGATCTATTGAGATTCCGACTTGGAAGTGGGAGGCGATCAACATGGACTTTATTCTGAGGTTACCTCGTACTAAGAGGAAATGCGACTCCATTTGGGTTATTGTTGTGGTCGACGAAATTAGCCCACTTCCTTCCGATCGGGGCGACGTTTTGGTGAGGACTATGCCCGTGTACATCGGAGAGATAGTGAGGCTGCGGTGTTCGGTGTCGATTATATCGATAGGGAGCCGGTTCTGACTAACCGGAGGTCTTTCGGAAGGGTTTAGGAGACAGTGAGTCTCGGCCTGACATTTCACCCTCGGTGGCGGGCGGCGAGGCGCACTATCGGACACGAGGATATGCTGCGAGCTGCGTGATTGATTCGATGGTAGTGGGAGGATCATTGCCTCTTGTGGAGTTTGCTTACAACACGGCTACCATTCCGGCCTCTGAGATGGCGCCATACGAGGCTTTATATGGCGGAAATGCAGTCGCCGTCGGTTGGTTCGGCGTGGGCGAGTACGATTAGTTGGCGGACTTGGTACAGCGGTGTGGATAAGGTGAAGCTTATCCGGGAGGCGTAGCGGCTGAGTGGCGAAGTCTTATGCGGATAATCGGCGTCGGCATTTGGAGTTTGGTGAGCGATTGGGTCTTCTTGAAGGTGTCACCCATGAAGGGTGTGATGAGATTCGGTAAGAAGAAACTTAGCCCAAGGTACATTGGGCCCTACCGGATCGTCCGTAGAGTGGGACAGTTGCTTATGAGTTGGATCTGCCGTGAGTTAGAGGCGTACATCCGGTCTTCCATGTTTCTATGTTGCGGAAGTGTATCGGAGATCCGGCGAGTTTTTCCTACTAGTGAGGTCCAGTGTGAGAGGGTTATCGTATGAGAGAGTCCCATAGCGATACTCGATCGCCAGTCGGCGACTGCGGACGAGATGTAGCTTCCGTCAAAGTCACGTGGAGAAATGATAGCAGGAGGAGATGACTTGGGAGCGGAGGAGGACATGTTGAGAGGTATCCTCACTTATTTCCTATACCTTGGTATTGCATTTTGCCACTTACTTGTCGGGCTTTAATTGAAGTGTTTCGTTTGCTTAAATGCTTTTATGTGGCCATGAGTGGCATTTTTGGTATGTCGGGGCTGTGAAAGGAAACTATGTCGCTAATAGTAAGTGTGACTCCGAAATAACATTCGGGGACGAATGTTGCTGTGGGGGGTAGACTGTTACGCCCCGTAATTACTGGACATGCCTTAGAAACGTAAGTAAGAACTCACAAATGATAAGGATTCGAGACTTGTAAAAATTTATCGGAAATTATGAAATTGTCGGAAAAACTTTGTATTGTGTCGAATGGGAGGGCGACACGTGTCACCCCCCCTTAGATGATGCCTTGGACGAAATGGCATGGCCATTTTGGTCATTTACCATAAGTCTTTTAAGGCTAAGACTTGCAACTTGTAGCATGAGTTTATTGACTAAAGTCAAAGGTCCCACCTTGTCTTGATATTTAGCAAGACTACATCCAAACCAACCATGTGTTATTATCATAACCCTCCAAGGTGCTATATATTACTACTAGTAGTGCTAGAGAGAGCCAACACTTAGAAAAAATTGCACAAATTGAAGAACTTAGGCAAGGTGCTCTCGGGTTCATCAAAAAAAAAAAGGAGAAAATCTTTGTTTGTGATCCATTTAGTTCCCCACTTTAAACCAAGGTTCTTAGGTGTATTGTAAACGTCTCAATAGAAAAATCTTGGAAAAGATTGTTTACGGGTTAGTCGCAAACGAAAACCTAATGGTCTTTCTAGGTTTTGTTTGGAAATTTGAAGGTTAATTGTTGGTGTTGTTCTAAGGGTCTCAACAAGCGGATTGAAGTGGCTTGGAGGGGTTCTAGACTACTAAGGAGCGATTTCGGATTTGGAGTTGGATTAAGTCTCATTGAGGTATAATCTTGTTCTTTGAAAGTATTACAAGATTAGCTATATTGTTGTTGTTAGCTTTGTATGTTGCAAGCATGAAATTGTTATATTGAAGTTATAAAGATTATGGATTGATTATAGCCTTGGAAATCAAATGTAATGTAATCCATTACTAAGTTGAATTACAATTTAATAGTTGTTAGACAAGTCGCATGTCATTGACTTAAGGATTATGGTTATTATAATCAAATGCGACTTGATATCATATTATGCTACCAATTTGGATTGTAATGGAAATTGGTTAGAATTGGTATTGTTGAACTCAAGATGGCCGAAGTTGGACTACTTTATAAATTGTGAGCCAATTGGGGTTGTGTAGTTATTCAATTGTATTGGATTATCTTCTATAAATTGTGAGCCAATTGGGGCTGTTTGGTTATTGTATTTCCGGCCTTGAAAAAGGTGGCAAAGTAAGTAAAAACAAAGGAGGTCTTTGTCCGATTTTCCGTAGAATATAGGGACTTAACACTTATGATATTCTACGATTAAAGTAAGGCCTTAATAGACGTATTGTGAACATTATAGGTTGACATACTACGGGCGGGACTTTGTACTTGGCAAGTGGGTTGACCCTACGAGGTATGTAGAACTTTTTCCTATCTTTTGAGCATGACTAGTTTCGCGTATATAGTACGGTGACGTCTGAGACTTTGACATTCCTTACTAGCCTTATAAAATGCCAAGTCGGGTGAGTTAGGAAGTTAACTCACTTCTTTGAAAATATTAAGAATGTCTTAAGTCTTAGTAAAGTTAAGGGACTTGAAGGAATTTAAAGTATGTGATACTTTCGTCGTTTTAATCGTATAAGTCCCTTGGATAGGAAAAATGTACTTGACTAAGGTATAAAGTGAATATAACGACTTTATGGGGAGTTGGTTATATTGACTTTATGCAAAAGGTAGAATGACTTGTGTTAAAGAAAGGCAAATTGATTTTAAGGTATCAATTGCCTAAGTTTGTTTTTATAAGAAAATGAGTCACTTGATTTAGAAACCTGCTTTAAATTCTAAAGGTATTGTGACTTGTCTTGAAATGTAATTTGGACTTGATACTATGGTTACTAGTGTCTTGGAAGCTTTCTACTAAAAAGAGTCATTTGTTTTTAAAGAATAGAAGTACGTGGTACTTTGGGTTAAATTCCCGGATTTTTTTATAAAAAACATGATAAGTGCCTTAGGTAAACTAAAATGAGAGTGTAGATGAATGAGACTAATAAGAAGTTAGGGGGATTGCTAACTTGTTTAATTATTGTATGACGGCCGGTTTTGAGATAGGGTAAGAGTATCAGTGAGGGGCAAACCCCCAAGATGCTATACCACCTTCTTCAGGATAAGAGTATAAATGAGGGGGAAGCCCCCAAGACGTTATACCACCTGCGTTACTATCTTCTACAGGATAAGAGTATAAATGAGGGGCAAACTCCCAAGACGTTATACCACCTGCTTCAGGGTAAGAGTATAAATGAGGGGTAGGAACCCCAAGACGTTATACCACCGGTTCTTTATATGGGTTCGCTACCCATGATATGATCGGGAGACTGCTATTGTGATGTTGTACGTATTCTCTTGATGTACTCTCATTGTTAGTAAGGCACTGCGTACTGTAATTTTGTTATCATACATGTCTCCGGCCTTCTTTTAAACTTATGTTGTAATTCTGAGTACTTTCTGATTTTACATACTTAGTACATATTGTGTCTTGACCCCTTCTCGAGTGCGTTAAATCTGCGAGAAAGGGTGGCGAGTTGCGGATCCACACTCTTAGGATCACTTATCGGGCGTCGGAAGCTCCATTCTCGGAGGCTTGTCTTTCTTTAGTACGATCTTGTCACGATGTTGTAGATTATGTACATTCGGGGTATGGCGGGCCACTGTCCATACGATTATTGTCTGAAGTGCGTATTCACATATGTGGTTGGGCTATAAGAACTGAGTAGTAAAGTTGTACTTTTGACTTTGTTTATATTATGAAAGGCGGCCTTATCGGCTAGCCTGTCTTGTTTATTATTTACACATGTGTTTATGTTGTGTATGTTCCGCTGCTATTCTCTGATGTATACCTGAACGGGGTGCCCAGGTAGGGCACCAGTCGCGGCCCGGGGTCGGGTCGTGACAAAGTCACATCTATTTTTCAAGACAAGTCACAATACCTTTTAGAAATACATTTAGGCTTCTAAATCAAGTGACTTCTTTCTTTTAAAAACCTTAAGCAATTGATGCCTTCAAATCAATTTGCCTTTCATTATTTCAAGTCATTTATCATACTTACATTACTTAGAGTAAACCACTCTTTTTAACTTCCATAAAGCTATTATAACCAACTTCCTATAAAGTCGTTATACTAGTTTTATGCTTTAGACAATTTCATTCTTCCTTATATCCAAGGGACTTATACTTTTAAAACGAAACAAGTATCATATACTTTTAAAATACTTCAAGTCCCTTAACTTTTAGAAACCAAGATATCCTTAATATTTTTAAACAAGTGAGTTAATTCCCTAACTCAACCAACTTGGAAATTCTTAAAATAAGCCAAGGATATCAAATGGACTAGATTGTCAAAAATCTCGTACGTCTACCGTACTATATAGTTACAACTACTCATGCTCAAGAGATAAGAAAGTTTCACATACCTCTTCGGTTCAATCCACTTGCTAAGTCCAATACGCCGTACGTAGTATGTCAACCTATAATGACCATAATACGTCTATTAACTTCTAGTTTCAAACGTAGAATATTCCAA
Organism: Przewalskia tangutica; assembly: GCA_029844215.1. NCBI lineage: Eukaryota > Viridiplantae > Streptophyta > Magnoliopsida > Solanales > Solanaceae > Przewalskia > Przewalskia tangutica. The sequence goes on along the minus strand of CM056718.1, from coordinate 130,931,749 downwards.
GTGCAAAGTCACTAAATTCTACGGAAAATCGGACAACACTTCCTTTGTTTCTACATACTTTTCCACCTTTTTCAAGGCCCGAATTCAATAACCAAACACGCCACATTTAAGGCTCAACAATGAAGTTAACAATAGGGGATTACACGCCTACAAGACGTGTAAAATTCCGCCCCACAATTATATCAAACTAGTCCAAAAATACAATGTCAATTCGGCCAAAGGTGTAACAACATATCAACCTTTACAATTCCCTTTTCAATCAAGTTGTTTAGTATAACATGTTATCAAGCCGCAATTGATTATAACTACTGCAATCTTCAAGTAGGTAATATGCGACGATTCTAATTATCGACCAAATTGTAATTCAATTTCAAATGACTCAACTTGTCATTTTCGGATTTGAGCTTCTAAACTTCCATAACACTTATCAATCTTCATAACACATATCACATGATCATTTCTAACTTATCATAACATGGAATCTTCAATTACAAAAATAAGACGAAGATTATTATCTCATTTAGCCCAAATATGATCCAAGATTACAAGTCGATCCTTAGCAACTTTAGCTCCTCATTTCGACGTTCCAATCCACTCCAAGCAACCCTTAGAAGCTTATGAAGAACTTCTCTTCAAGTTCCAACTTCAAAGTTGAAGAACTCTTTAGGTTTTCGCCTTGCGACTAATACGAAAACACCACTTTTTCGGGATCTTTCTATTGAGATACCCTTACAATACCCTTAGGAACCTTGGTTTAAAGTATGGGGATTATTGGACAACAAACAAATTTGTTTTCTTCTTGATCTTCACCAAACCCGAGAGCTCCATAGAGTTTCTTTCAATTTTCTTGAAATATGACTAAGTGTGGGAACTAGTCTTGCTACTAGTAAGCTTATATAGCACAAGGAAGGGTTAAGATTAAAACAAATGGGTGGCTTGGATGCATTTCACAAGGATCAAGCCCAAGTGGCCCTTCGACTTTAGTCAACAATGTCAAGTTTAAGTCTTTGCAAGACTTGTTCATCCTAACATTGGTCAAATGACCATTTTACCCATGTATATTTCATCCAAGACCAAGTAAGGGGGTGACACGTGTCGCCCTCCCATTCGTCGCAATATTTCGTTTTCCGACAAATTCAAAAATTCCGATAAATTTTTACTCGTCTCAAATCTTAACATTTTTGAGTTCTTACGTACATTCTTATAAACATATCCTGGAATTTCCGGGGTGTAACATTCTTCCCCCCTTAGAAACATTCGTCCCCGAATGTTCTTTTGGGAGTCAAACTTAAAGATAGCGACATAGTCTCCTTACAACCCCTACATACCAATAATGCCACACGTGGCCACATAACAATACTCATACTAAAATGTCAACCTGAACCCCATGTGTCAATGTCGGTTATCTGCATAAAGCTTCTGCTGACTCAGAGCTTACTAATAATCTTTCCTGGATAAGCTTCACCTTATCCACAGCCTGCTGAATCAAGTCTGGGCCAACTAACTGTACCTTGCCTACGTCGAACCAACCAATCGACGACCTACACTTCCGCCCATACAAAACCTCATATGGCGTCATCTGAATGCAAGAATGGTAGCTGTTATTATAAGCAACCTCAACAAGAGGCAAATGATCCTCCCAGCTACCCCTGAAATAAAAAACACAGGCCCGCCACCTATCCTCAAGTGCCTGGATAGTACGCTCTGCCTGTCCGTCGGTCTGAGGGTGGAATGCCACACTGAGACTCACTTGTGTCCCTAATACCTTCTGGAAAACCTCCAGAAGTCAGCCGTAAACTGAGCTCATCTGTCTGACATCATAAATGTAGGAACCCCGTGCAGTCTCACAATCTCCCTGCTATATAAGCTAGCATAATTCTCAGTCGAGTAAGTGGTCCTAACCGGAAGAACACGGCTGGTTCGTCAACCTATTTACTATGACCCCCAGGGAGTCGCACTTCCTCTGAGTACGATGCCACCCTGTAACAAGATCCATATTAATTACCTCCCATATCTAAGTCGGGATCTAAATCGCCTGCAATAGCCCACTGGGCTTATGTTGGTCAACCTTGACCTGCTACTAATTCGGACATTAAGCAACAACTCTGCTACGTCCCTCTTCAGGCCATCTTACCGACACATACATCTGAGGTCATGACACAACCTAGTCGACCCCGAACAATTTGAGAAATAAGCACTGCGTGCCTCCCCTTAAAACCTGTTGACAAGTCCTGCAGCACCGGTTATACACGATCAATCCTCATATCACAGCACCCCATATGGTGCTACTCAAACAGGCTCCTCTTCTCGGAGAGTCGTATCCCGATACCGTATCATAACTGGATCCTCATAATGTCGCCTCTTTATCTCCTCAACGACGGAAGACTCGGCAACCTCTCGGATCTAAACTTCATTAACCTTGGAAACAAATAATCGAACCCCTTGGCTCGGTAGCTGATGAATCTCACGGACCACATCCTGTCTATCTGGCTGCCCATCTGATAGACCACCCTTAGATCCACGACTAAGAGTATCTGTAACTATTTTGGCTTTCCCCGGGTGGTATAGGATATCAATAACGCAATCCTTGAGTAAATCTAACCACCGTCTCTGTCGCAAATTAAGCTGCCTCTGTCCGAAGATATACCAGAGGCCCTTGTGGTCTGTACAAATATCCACATGAAGTCTAAATAAGGAATGCCTCCAATTCTTGAAGGCATAATTTAACTGCCGCCGACTCTAAATCGTGAGTGGCGTAATTTCCTTTCATGCTTCCCTAATTGCCGGGAAAACATAGGCTCTAACCTTATCGTGTTGCGTCAGCACACAAACTAGCCCAACACCCAATGTGTTACCATAACAACCTAACCCTCTAGTCTTTCAGGAGGGGTTAGAACTGTAGTCGTGGTCAACTTATCTTTCAATAACTGGAAACCTTTCTCATTGTTGCGAAAATATTCAGGCATCCTTAGTCTCAATTATGGTTCCTGTTTCCCTTTCTCTGTTGCAACCAAACTTGGTCACTAACTTTAATTTGATTCCTTTGCTTGCCTCTTGGCTAAGACTTACTGTCAATCACAAATTAGGGGGAGATTTTCCTTGATCTCGCCAAGTAGTAACCCGATTATTCTCTCCCAGCTCGTAGAGCTTATAGCCAGGTGTTCAACCTCAATTCATGGTATTACATAATCCAATGACTTGTCAAGATTCCTTATCGTTCGAGTGTCTACTCGTCTTTCCTTTATAAGCTATTTTCAAGTCGTCATGGGGTCCCTCACCCCTCCGTATTTTCTTACTAACTTTCTCGTCAGTACAGATGCTACCACCTTCCCTCGAGGTGTTCTTACTCCTCATCATCTACTAATGGTCTTTACACTAGTCTGGGGTAATCATATCACGTGAAACTTACATAACCACAGTTGTATTCTCTTTCATCATTCTGGTCATAACCTTACCTTATGCTTATTATTAGTAAAGTATTTCTATCTTGATCCATAATCGTACAGTTTCATACATGCGTACTACCTGCATTTATGTCCTTACGATACTTCCTCGACCATTTCGTACGTCGTTCTTAATTACCCCAACACAATACTTTTCCCACGGTTATCTAAGACTGTAACCTATGGTAGGACGATACTGAAGACCTTACCCGTCTCTTTTCCTTCATCTAACAACATGGGTACACGTAACCCCATAATACATAAAACTGTCCTTTTACGTGGGGGAGATAACTTATATTCCTTAAACAAACTTTCCTTGGAGTCACAACCCTAATCACCGGGTCCTCTTGCGGTCCTGTAAATATCTAATCTTCAAGCACCGCCTTAAAATCGTGTAGATTTTCAAAACCTACCAAAGATGCCTTCAGCTTTCCGCCGGCAACACTCGTACTTATTTTATTCTTGCCTTGCACATTTTCCTGAAATTATCCGGAAGGTCGTGGCCCTGACCGCCACACCAAACCAACTCCAAGTACCTCCAAGGGCACTTAACATAAACTCCTTCAAATTCGAGTATTACTTACTTTCTGCCTCAATTCACCTCAAATGAACAAGTCACACAGACTTATTAAAAACAATGATGTCAAAAAAGGAAGGATAATTCACTGGTTACCACCACTTCTCTTCCTTTCCACTCGATAACCGGCTTACCGGGTAACTAGTACCGAATCAATCTCTCTCTGTAGTCCACGTTGGCATATCAAGAGGACAACTTGCGTGCACTCATGTGACCTCATATGCGTCATAACAATAACTCGCTGGGTCGCTGGGTCCAACGATCAGATCGTTACCGGTAATTATTATCTATTCGCTCAGCTACCACCCAACACTCACGGGTGTCGTCACCCCGAAAGGTCCTCATGGATTCAGGCTCCATTTCTTTACATTTGGTTGCTCTCTTTCTTACTGGTCGTACTCTTCCCATACTTCCAAACTTATTCTAGCATACGTACATAACCTTCATACTGATTTTGGCCTCCACTCTTTGGAGTTACTAAATTAAACAATATAAGGCCCATTCCGGCTCTCACAACCTGGTTCCGGTGGAATGAGTCCACGAACCCGTAAAACGATTAACTAGACTTGGGCCTTGCACCCTCGTGACACTGTCACGTAGCGGGACTACTACCAACTTATCCCATTCCATTACAGGCTATGGGGCGACCCTTAATAGGCCCTCAACCCAACTCGACGTCGTACTTAACTCTTATCCTTGGTCTGACTTAAATTTTTTACTCCCCGAGAAGGCCTTATATACCTAAGGTCTCGGCGGTTATCAATAATTCTTAGGCTCGCAATTTCCATGCTCCAAGCTTACCTTATCAGTCCCCCCGTAAACGGGTACAATAACTTCTGGTAATACCATAATCGTGTTGTCTTGATCACAACAACCATACTTACTCCATACGGATCTCATCCATACCATTTTCTTAATCATACTACGTAGCTCAATCTATTAACATAATCTTCCATTAAGTCCCTTAATTAAACTTCTTAGGGGTCCATTTCCTTCTCAGACAGCTCATCATCTCCTAATTATCTCAAATTAGTACGTAAAACCTTGATGAGAGTTCATTAAACTGTTTCATACCTTCCCGGTATTTATTTAGTCCATACCAATTCCTGGTAATCTAAAACCATTCTAGGCAACACGCGTCCGACCCTCATACAAAAATCCGTATAGCTGTATGTCACAATACCAACTATACTACAAACATTACCAACCTGGATACGCAATCCACATAATATTTCTGGTCATCACGCTTTCTCGTAGCTACAATCAACATAACTCGTTAGGGAGAGACGACCCTAACAACCCAGCTCTATCGCACGATCTCAGAGTGAGAAGAATGGAAACCAATCCTAAATGTCCCGCAACCTCACGGTTATAGATGTAGTGCACAACACACCGATAACCAAGACTCTACTAGACATGGTGCGTAGACACTTTCCGAGACTAATCGCTCACGATACCACTTTGTCACGACTCCAACCCGGGCGCGGCGGTGCCCTACTGGCACCCCTTTCAGTATACGTCGAGAATAGCGGTGAACATACACAAATTATAAAATGCCTAAACATAACATAACAACAGGCTAGCCGATGAGGCCACCTTTCAAAAAATATACATACCCAAAAATAAATCAGTACATCTTTGTTCTTAAAAACCCAATCCACCACTGTGACTACAGACCTCTAAGAATAATAACTGTGATGGGATAGGGCCCCGCCATACCCCTGAATGTACAACAACCGACCATACCAGGGATCTTAACCAGGGATAAGCCTCCGGAGTAATGGAGTTTCCCAACAGCTGAACAGTGATCCTAAGAGTGAGGATCAACAACCTGTATACTCTACCTGCGGCATGAACGCATTCCCCCGAAGGAGGTCAGTACAACATGTACCAAATATGTGGAACTGAAAGTACTGTAATGAAATCATAAGTCTAAAAATAAAGCTGGAGACATGTATGATAACTCAAATAACAGTACACTATGCCTTACTAACAATGAAAGTAAATAAGAGTATACTTTACTGCATAAAAATAGGAGGCTCATGATCAAAGTAGGGTCACCCGCCCGTAATATCATTAAGCAATCCTACTCCTGGGACTATTTCACCCGCATAGGTCCTACAGACCCACAATGGAGCGATGCGCTCCACATGAGACTATTTCACCCGCACAGGACTATTTCACCCGCTTGGGCCCTGTGGGCCCGCAATGAGTACAAACGCCCCACTCGCATCATGGGTAGCAAATCCATGGAATTAGTAGTACCCGGGGCTTTACCCCGTAAGAATAACATAAACTAGCACAACCGGCTATCATACATAACATAAGCACTACCGGCTTATCATACATAACATAAGCTCTGGGCATCCTAACATAACATAAGCGCTACCGGCTTATCGTACATAACATAAGCAAGTTAAGAAATCCCCCTAACTTCTTATTAGTCTTATTCATATACACTCTCATTTTAGTTTACTTAAGACACTAACATGTCATTATAACAATCCGGGAATTTAACCCAAAGTACTACATACTTCTACTCTTTTAAAATGACTTTTTTTCATATAAACTTCCAAGATACTAATAACCGTAGTATCAAGTCACATCTATTTTTCAAGACAAGTCACAATACCTTTTAGAAATACATTTAGGCTTCTAAGTCAAGTGACTTCTTTCTTTTAAAAACCTTAAGCAATTGATGCCTTCAAATCAATTTGCCTTTCATTATTTCAAGTCATTTATCATACTTACATTACTTAGAGTAAACCACTCTTTTTAACTTTCCATAAAGCTATTATAACCAACTTCCCATAAAGCTGTTATACTAGTTTTATGCTTTAGACAATTTCATTCTTCCTTATATCCAAGGAACTTATAATTTTAAAACGAAACAAGTATCATATACTTTTAAAATATTTCAAGTCCCTTAACTTGTAGAAACCAAGATATCCTTAATATTTTTAAACAAGTGAGTTAATTCCCTAACTCAACCAACTTGGACATTCTTAAAATAAGCCAAGGATATCAAATGGACTAGATTGTCAAAAATCTCGTACGTCTATCGTACTATATAGTTACAACTACTCATGCTCAAGAGATAAAAAAGTTCCACATACCTCTTCGGTTCAATTCACTTGCTAAGTCCAATACTCCGTACGTAGTATGTCAACCTATAATGACCATAATACGTCTATTAACTTCTAGTTTCAAACGTAGAATATTCCAAGTGCAAAGTCACTAAATTCTACGGAAAATCGGACAACACTTCCTTTGTTTCTACATACTTTTCCACCTTTTTCAAGGCCCGAATTCAATAACCAAACACGCCACATTTAAGGCTCAACAATGAATTTAATAATAGGGGATTACACGCCTACAAGACGTGTAAAATTCCGCCCCACAATTATATCAAACTAGTCCAAAAATACAATGTCAATTCGGCCAAAGGTGTAACAACATATCAACCTTTCCAATTCCCTTTTCAATTCAAGTTGTTTAGTATAACATGTTATCAAGCCGCAATTGATTATAACTACTACAATCTTCAAGTAGGTAATATGCGACGATTCTAATTATCGACCAAATTGTAATTCAATTTCAAATGACTCAACTTGTCATTTTCGGATTTGAGCTTCTAAACTTCCATAACACAAATCTTCATAACACATATCACATGATCATTTCTAACTTATCATAACATGGAATCTTCAATTACAAAAGTAAGACGAAGATTATTACCTCATTTAGCCCAAATATGATCCAAAATTACAAGTCGATCCTTAGCAACTTTAGCTCCTCATTTCGACGTTCCAATCTACTCCAAGCAACCCTTAGAAGCTTATGAAGAACTCCTCTTCAAGTTCCAACTTCAAAGTTGAAGAACTCTTTAGGTTTTCGCCTTGCGACTAATACGAAAACGCCACTTTTCTGGGATCTTTCTATTGAGATACCCTTACAATACCCTTAGGAATCTTGGTTTAAAGTATGGGGATTATTGGACAACAAACGAAATTTTTTTCTTCTTGATCTTCACCAAACCCAAGAGCTCCATAGAGTTTCTTTCAATTTTCTTGAAATATGACTAAGTGTGGGAACTAGTCTTGCTACTAGTAAGCTTATATAACACAAGGAAGGGTTAAGATTAAAACAAATGGGTGGCTTGGATGCATTTCACAAGGATCAAATCCAAGTGGCCCTTGGACTTTAGTCAACAATGTCAAGCTTAAGTCTTTGCAAGACTTGTTCATCCTAACATTGGTCAAATGACCATTTTACCTATGTATATTTCGTCCAAGACCAAGTAAGGGGGGTGACACGTGTCGCCCTCCCGTTCGTCGCAATATTTCGTTTTCCGACAAATTCAAAAATTCCGATAAATTTTTACTCGTCTCAAATCTTAACATTTTTGAGTTCTTACGTACGTTCTTATAAACATATCCTGGAATTTCCGGGGTGTAACATTTACATTTATATATGATTTTTTTTTTTTATATATATAATAGATGTTTAACCCCTTTGGCTTTTTCGTATGTACACTTCTTCGTAATTTGAACACCTTAGTGAAATTTTTTGCTCTGCCACTTATTGTGCGAAAACATAGTAAAACATGAAAAGAATATAAGAACACAAGAATTTACGTGGTTCGGAAAATTGCCTATGTCCATGGGAGGCAGAAAACCCTCAATATTCAAACGTGAAGAATGTTTACAACACTCAATTCTCTCTCATGATCCTCACTCTATTTTTACTGAATCTTTACAAGCTTGATTGTGGGATGATTTGTAAGTGAGGGAGAATGTTTTATTTATAGACATTCATCATCATGTGAACATACATACTCAAGTCTAATTTTGCAACTAGAAGTGAGCCAAACTTATTCAACAATGGTGGCTTCTAGATGGTGGTTGTGTCATCTTCAATAAAATCTTTCAACAATGGTGGCTTCTAGATGCTTACTCTTAAACAATCTCCACCTTGGTGAACTTCCTAAAAAAAACTGATGCTGCCTCCATTAGTTCCCTTAGGCACTCTGAGCTCGAGAGATGTTGATCAAGTCCAAACAGTGTTGGAACTTGATCCCAATAACGACATTTGTAAGCATATCAACAGGATTATCTGCCATCTTGATCTTTTGCAAAGAATACTCCATTCTTTTACAATTTCTCGAACAAAATGGAATCAAACATCAATATGCTTCGTTCGACCGTGATGAACTTGGTTCTTTGCCAAACAAATGACACTCTGGCTGTCACAGAAGACTCCGACATTCTTATGAACAATTCTCAAGTCTTTTGTCAATCCATGAAGCCAGATTGCTTTCTTGAAATCATCCATTACAGCAATGTACTCTTCCTCTGTAGTAGACAAAGAAACTGTTGATTGTAGTGTCGATCTCCAACCCACTAGTACTCTTACCATCGTGAACACATAACCAGTAGTGGATCTGCGAGTATGAAGATCTCCAGCATTGTCTGAATCCACATATCCGACTAGATGCTTACAACTTATCTTGTCTCTCTCGAACTTCAAACCAATATTTACGGTATCATGAATATACCATAGAATCCACTTTAGTTTTTGCCAATGGCCTTTGCTAGGGTTGTGCATGTAGCGACTCACCATGCTCACATCATGTGAAATGTCAGGTCTAGTACAAACCATAGCATACATCAAATCACCAACTGCATTTTTGTTACACCCCGTAATTGCAGGACATGTTTTAAGAACGTACGTAAGAACTCGCAAGTGTTAAATTTGAGACTTGTAAAAAAATTTAACGGAATTATGGAATTGTCGGAAAACGTATTATTTTGACGAATGGGAGGGCGACACGTGTCACCCCCCCCCCTTAAGTGAGCTTGGACGAATTGATCTTGGACATAAGGGTCATTTGACCCTTGTTAGGAAGACAAGTCTTGCACTTGAAGAGCTTGACATAATTGACTTGGTCAATGGACCCACTTAGCCTTGATATTTAATAAGAGATCATCCAAACCACCCAATTGTTTGCATCTTGACCCTCCATGTCCCTTTATAATACTAGTAGTAGCATGAGAGAGCACAACACTTAGAAAAATTTGCAAGAATTTCAAGAACCCCTCTAGGTTGCTCTCGGGTTCCATGCCTTTCAAAAGGAAAAAAAATTTGTTTCTTGTCCATTAAACTCCACACTTTAAACCAAGGTTCTTGAGGGTAGTTTAAGCTTATCTCAATAGAAAAATCTCGGAAAAAGTTAGTTTTCGGGTTAGTCGCAAAGTGAAAACCTAGTGGCTTTCTAGGTTTTGGATTGGAGGTTTGAAGGAAAGTTGTTGGTGTGGTTCTAAGGGTCTCAAGGAGCGGATTGAGGTGTCTTGATGAGGCTCTAGGTTGCTAAGGAGCAACTTCGATTTTGAAGATTGGATTACAATTCGTTGAGGTATAATCTTATTCTTTGAAAGTGTTACAAAATTATTTATATTGTTGTTGTTAGCTTTACATGTTGCTAGCATAAAGTTGTTAAGTTGAAGTTTGTAAGTATTATGGATTACTTGTAGCTTAAGTTCGAAATGAAAAGTAAGTCATGTTAAGTTGGAATACAATTTGATCGTTATTAGAATCGTCGCATGTAATTGACTAGAAGATTATAGTAGTTATAATTGGTTGCGACTAGATATTATGTTATGCTACCAAGTTGGATTGAAATGGAAATTGGATAAGAATTAGTATTGTTGAACTCAAAGTGGCCGAATTTGGACTTGTAGTTTGTATTAGTTTGTTATTCAATTGTATTGGACTACCTTCTAAATTGTGAGCCAATTGGGGCTGTTTGGTTATTCATTTGTACTAGACTACCTTCTATATTGTTGTGAGCCAATTGGGGCTGTTTGGTTATTGTATTCGGCCTTGAAAAGGTGAGTAGAAACAAAGGAGGTCTTTGTCCGATTTTCCGTAGAATTTAGCGACTTAGCACTTAGAATATTCTACGTTTGAATTAAGAGGTTAATGGACGATTGGCCATTATAGGTTGAAGTACTTTGGAGTCTTTTGCAACTTGTCGCTAGTCGTCGCGAGGTATGTGAACCTCTTCTTTCTTTGGCATGATCCTACGTATGAAATCTCCATGTGATAGTATTTCAAGATTCCTTCTACTCTTAGAAGTTAAGAAGTATTTACATTGTTGAATCTAAGTTAAGAGTATGTTTAAATTGTCCTAAGTCCTTACTAGGTCTTATGGGAGGCGTTAGTAAGAACGGTTAGGAAGTTATGAGATTTGATTTAAAGGCTATGTGTCTTGATTTGTTTAAAGTAAGTAAGTGGATTTTATGTTCAAAATGACTTGAATTTATATGTGAAAAGGGGATTGATTTTAAAAGTGGAAGTTATATGATTTTAAGGAATGAATTACATGGTTTTGGAAGGTATGGAACTTTATATGTTTTTGTATAAGTAATTGGGCTTTAAAGGAAGTATGTTATGAAGTATGAAGACTAAGAACTTTGATTGTCTTTTAAGGATTATGAAGTTTTAAGCGATACGATTCTTTTTAAGTATGTATGTACGTAGTATCTTTGGATCCCGTTTTTCCTAAATGTTGTAAGAATAAAAGTGACATAAGTTCTCTAAAATGAATGGTTGTTATAATAGCTTTATGGGAAGTTGTTATGACGACTTAAGAAGAAGTGAAAAGATGGTTTAAAAATGTTATGTAAGGAAAATCACACCGAGCCTACGAATAGGCGGACACGTTATGAAATACACCGAGCCTACGAATAGGCGGATTACGTTATGAAATACACCGAGCCTACACATAGGCGGATTACGCCATATTACCCCGAGCCTTCACATAGCCGTTACGTATCTACACCGAGCCCCACAGGCGGGCCGGATTATGCTACATGATTCCACAGTACACCGAGCCCCACAGGCGGGCCGGATTATGCTACATGATTCCACAGTACACCGAGCCCCACAGCGGGCGGATTATGCTACATGATTCCACAAGACACCGAGCCCCACAGCGGGCGGATTATGCCACATGATTTATGAGTACACCGTGTCCCGCAAATGGGCGGACACGTTATCACGTATGGATAATCAAAGTAAGCTCCCAAATAAAGTTCCTCCATAATGGGTGGATTATGTTATGTAAGATATGTAAGTTATGTGAAAAGATGAATTAAACTCTTAAGTATGTATGTATGAATATGTTGTTAATTTTATTGAAAGAAGGAAAGGCGGTTAATATATGATTGATTTCGGGAGTTAAAAAGGACATTATTTTATCTGATACGATTTGGTTATTGCATTTTATTTGCGTTTCCATACTAAACTTTTGTTATCGACTTCGGGCCGCTCATGCCCGCAGTTATAGGTACCAGTTGGTGATCCTGCTCTTAGGATCTCTGCTCGCTTTTGGAAAGAAGCTCCTTTCACTCCGAGGCTTATCTTTTGGTACGGTTTCCCTGATATGGTAGACTTATGTACAGTCAGGGGTATGGCGGGGCCCTGTCCCGCCGCAGTTGTAATTCTTAGAGGTCTGTAGTCACATTTTGTGGGTCAGTTTGTAAAGGAGAGGAGGCAACCGTGTTTTATGTATGACGTTCGGGAAGGTAGCCTCATCGCTAACTCGTTGTTTTATTACTGTTGTTTTATTTTATAAGTTTCATGTATGTTCCGCTGATTTTCTCTGATGTATACCTGTAAGGGTGCCCAGGTAGGGCACCAGTCGCGGGCCCGGGATCGGGTCGTGACAATTTTCATATGGAATATTCTTCATTTGCTTCTTCTGATCGTCGAAATTTGGTGACACTGATGCACTTAGCTTGAAATATTGGAATAATGGTGTACTCACAGGTTTTGTGTCGCTGCCAATGGCAAACGTTTGAAGAACATTCTTCAAATACTGAGTCGGAATCAAACAGATTGTGCCTTCCCCTTGTCTCGGGTTATCTCCATCCCGAAAATTTTTCTGGCCTCTCCAAGATCCTTCATTTCAAACTCTGAGCTCAATTGAGCCTTCAGCTTGTCGATATCCACCTTTCTTTTACATGCGATTAACATGTCATCCACATATAAAAGGAAGTAGATAAACTTACCATCTTGAAGTTTCCGATAGTAGATACAATGATAAAATTGACTCCGAGTATATTTCTGCCCTTTGATGAAGCTATCAAATCTCTTGTACCACTGTCTCAGTGATTGCTTCAGGCCATACAATGACTTGCTCAAACAAGCCCAATTCTCTCCTCCTGGTACTTTGAACCCATCTGGTTGAGACATATAAATCTTCTCCTCCAAATTACCATGCAGAAAAGCAGTTTTGACATCTAGTTGGGCTAACTCAAGATCAAACTGCGCAACCAAATCCAACATTATATGAATTGACTAATGCTTCACAACAGGTGATAATACCTCATTATAGTCAATTCCTTCATTTTGAGTGTAGCCTTTCTCTACTAGTCTGTCTTTATAACGAATAATGTATGTGCCTGGAGACACCTCTTTCTTTGCAAAAACCCATTTACCGCCAATTGGTTTCTTTTCTTTTGGAAGTGGCACCAACTTCCAAGTCTGATTCTGATGGAGCGATTTCACCTCCTCATTCATTTCCATTTTCCACTTATCACTTTCCATACTCTGAATAACATCTTTGTAGTTATATGGAATATCATCTTCAGTGACTGGAAATACATATGTAACTATGTTGGTGTACCGAGCAGGTTTGCGAATTTCTCTTCTCGATCGATGGATGGTAATTGATTCTGGTTGCTGCCTGATGTATTGGTCTTGGAACATCCACCTCAACAGAGCTTTCATACTCGTGTTCTTCGGGTTGGTTGGACGTTTCTGCTGATTGGACTAGAGTTACTGGAATGTCTAACTCCACCTGATGATGCAACTCTGGATGTCAATTTTCTTTATCAGAAACTATATGTTTTAACATCATAGATTCGTCAAAAGTAACAATACGACTTAGTACAATCTTTTTTGAATTAGGGTTCCATAGTCAGAAAACTTTAACTCCTTCACTAAGCCCATGCCAATAACTTTCATGGACCTAGGATCCAGTTTGGATTATTTCACATGGAAATATGCGCAGAGAATCATAATATGAAACAGGTTGTCCAGACCATACCTCCTTGGGAGTCTTTCCATCTAGAGCTGCTGCAGGAAGTCTATTGATGATATACGAGACATATGACAAAGCTTCAGCTCAAAATGCCTTTCTTATTCTGGAATGAGATAGCATGCAAAGAACCTTATCAACTAACATACGATTCATTCGTTTAGAAACTCCATTTTGTTGTGGAGTACCTGGTATAGTGAAATGTCTGACTATCCCTTCATTCTCACAATTTTTTTGAAATAGATCTGACTTGTATTCTTCTCTATTATCAGATCTGAGCCTTTTGATCTTTCTTCTCATTTGGGTTTCTACCATTTTCTTTCATATAAGAAAGATATATAGCACCTCATCCATATGCTTCATGGTATAAACACAAACATATCGTGAGAAATCATCGATGAAAGTAACAAACAATTTACCTCCCAATGAATCATTTTGAGAAGGTCCCCAGACGTCGGTATGAACATAATCCAATGTTCCTTTGGTGCGGTGGATTGTAGTTCCAAACTTGATTCTCGTCTGCTTGCCTAAGACACAGTTCTCACATAAGTCAAGCTTTCCAGTCTTTGCACCTTTCAGAGAACCTTGCTTTATCAAGGTTTGAAGAGTCTTTTCTCCAACATGTCCGAGCCGTATGTGCCAAAGGTGGGAAGTGTCTGATAAAACAACATTAGAACTGGTACACGCTGATACACTTCTGGTTAAAGTAACCATTAAGGAAATAGAGATTTCCTTTCTGAGTACCCTTTATGGCCAAGAATGCTCCACGTACAACCTTCAGAACTCAACCTTTAATGGTTAGTGAGATCAGATTCTTCTTCAGATATGGGACGTATCTGACCTCCGTGAGCCATATCACTGTACCGTCATGCATTTTTAGGCGTATGGTTCCAATACCTTTCGTCTGGCAGGTATTGTTGTTGCCCATTAGTACAAATCCTCGATCGAACTCATCCAATTTTGGGAACCAATGCCGATTCTGACACATATGATAGGAACATCCAGAATCAAAAATCCATCTATCAGACTGATTGTCTATAGATGAAACAGAGAATGCAAAATCTTCTTCTACCTTCTATGCCACGTTTGCATATGTCTTGTCCTTATTCGTACAATCCTTCTTCCAGTGCCCTTTTTGGTGACAATAGGCACATTCATCCTTTCTAATGCATTACGTGATGTAGTTCATCTTGACTTAGAGAGAGATCGACCTCGCCCACTGGATCTATCACATTTGTTACTGGCTCTGCCTCTGGATACCGTCAAGGCTTCTAGTGATGCCTCTTTGTTATCAAGTTGGTCATTCCTTCGATACTCGCCAACGCATTTGAAACATCACTGAATTTAACATCATCTTTACCATATAGCAAAGTTGTTGTTAAATGTTCATAATTTTCAAGCAGAGAGTTTAACAACAACAAAGCCATATCGTCATTACTAATTTCAACATCAAGATTATGTAGATCAGCGAGAATCTTGTTGAAATTATCAAGATGCTCAATCATGGGAGTACCTTTTTTGTACTGAATGCGAAATAGCTTCTTCTTCAGGTAGAGTCGGTTCTCTACACTTTTCGTCATGTACTTGTCCTCTAGTTTCTTCCAGAGACTCGCCGCCATAGTCTCTTTCATGAAAAAGTATTTTTGATCTTTCGCCAAACAGAGTCTGATTGTTCCACAAGCTTGGCGATTCACGAAATTTCAATCATCATTCTTCATATCCTTGGGCTTGGCTTCTAAGGCGATATGTGATCCTTCCCAGAATAATTAATCTAGAACTTCACATTGCCACATGCCAAAGTTGTTGGTGCCATTGAATTTCTTCACCTCGAACTTTGAATTAGACATAAGATTTCTTTGCCAAGAACTGCTTGTGGATGCAGTATCTTTTGAGGTTTCCTCCGCCATTAAGACCGAAGATATTATGATGCCGAAAAGTGCTTGAAAACAATGATAAACGTCTCCAACTAAGCTATATCAATAATGTAGGGGTTGAATATCCAGAAACTGATGGCACAGTTGCGTCAGAAACTGTCGAAATGGTGGAAACAAATCTAATTTTGCGAAAATCAGGCGAAAAATGAGTCGGGTATGGTTGGTCAACTGAAATTGAGTTCGGTTAACTATGCAAAAACTTCTTTCAGCTCTTGGGAACTCGTTTATCATCCGTATTGCTCGCCATTTATTGTGTTGGACTCCTGGGAATGAGAGCTACCACCATGGATGATCGAAAAATTATTCCGATCACGTTTACACAGACTCAAAATTTCAACTGAGGCTCTGTTTTTCTTTCCAAACTTCACCTAGACTTCACCTAGGCTCTGATACCAATTTGTTGTGCGGAAACGTAGTAAAACATGAAAAGAAAATAAGAACACAAGAATTTACTTGGTTTGGCAAATTGCCTACGTCCACGGGAGGCAGTAAACACTCAATATTCAAACGTGAAAAATATTTACAACACTCAATTCTCTCTCGGGATCCTCACTCTATTTTACTGAAAGTTTTACAAGCTTGATTGTGAGATGATTTGTATGTGAGGGAGAATGCTATATTTATAGCCATTCATCACCATGTGAGCATACATACTCAAGTCTAATTTTGCAACTAGAAGTGAGCCAAACTTATTCAACAATGGTGGCTTCTAGATGGTGGTTGAGTCATCTTCAACAAAAGCTTTCATGGCTTCTAGATGCTTACTTTTCAACAAGCCATCTTCAACAAAAGCTTTCAACAATGGTGACTTCTAGATGCTTACTTTTCAAAACCACTATCCCCCAGTACAAAACATTAAAATGAAATCGTCTCTGATATGGACAAAATACATTATCCGCAAGAACTTCACAATTGTTCCCACAAACCAATACATTACAACCCCCATAAATTATTTTTCCTTACAATTTCATCTATAGTATTACAACCACAACAACAATTATGCCCTAATAACAAATTATTATCTGCATTCAGACCCGTTTTATTCTAATATTCTGTAATGGGAACTGAAAATACAAAGTAAATACTCCCCCTGTCTAAATTTATATGACTCACTTTACTTTTTAATCGATAAAAAAATAAAGACATATTTCCTTATTTAACAACAGTTAAACTTTTAACTTTACTTTTTACGTTTAAAGAGGTAATCTATAACCTTACAAATTTCTTTGGTTTGTTTTAGATCACATAATTAAAAAATATTCCTTTATTTCTTAAATTTTGAGTCAAGTCAAACTACGTCATATAAATTAAGACGGAAGAAGTACTATTATTGTTGGATATAATGGATAACAATGTTAACTTTACAGGTGGAAAATAGAAACAAATTAAACCTCATGAGCAAGGAAAATTACATGTCATTGAAATAAGAGGGGATAAACAAAAACTATAGTATGATATCTTGTAATAGAAGAGGAAAAGTGTAGAGAGATTGTGTGCAATTTGAGCCCCATCTTATGGTTAAAATGGCATTTCACAGGTGGTGTTAGCTGTGATATTTCTCAAACAAAATAACAAAAATGGTCCCTTAAGTTTTAGGGTATGTCCAAAACAGTCCCTTATGTATGCACTGAAAAGATTTAATCTTTTAAGTTTGTCAAAAGTTAATCTTTTAGCCCCATCAAATATTTAACAGATTCGATTTGTTAGATTTTAGGGAAACTGTGAAAAAGAGATTTAATCATAAATATCAAGAAAGTGTCAAATTCAAAATTATGCAACAAAATCTGCAATAGAAAACTAAAAAAGATACCCTATTCGTCTCAATTTATGTGATATAATTTGACTGGATCCGAAATTTGAGAAATAAAGGAAGACTATTGAGTTTTGTGGTTCAAAACAAACCAAAGATATTTGTGTGGTTATAAATTATTTCGTTAACCGTAAAATGTAAAGTTTAAAGTTAAATTATTATCAAATAAAAAATTGTGTCATTCTTTTTGGACTGATTAAAAAGGAAAGTGTGTCATATAAATTGGGACAGAGGGAATATAAAAATATAATAGAAATTACACCTCAAAAAAGTACACCAAACTCTACAAATAAATAAAAAATAGCAGAAATTGTAAAAAAGTGTATCTCTTTAATAGACAGAATTCGACAAATATCTGATGAAAATTAAAAATATGAACTTTTAGCAAATTTAAAAGATTAAAATAGTTTAATGCATACTTAAGGGACTAATTTGAACATACTCTTAAACATTAGGAACAATTATTGTCATTTTCTCTATATTTTGCACTTTCATACAGAAAAGGACTAAAATAGCCCCTTATGTTTTAGTAGAGAGACAAAACCATCCTTATTCTTTCCCAAGGTGCACTATTAGTCCTTATTGTTATCAATTCAGTCTGGCAAATTGGAAGATAAGAAACAAAGAGCGCACTAGTCCTATATAAACATAGCTTTCTTTGTTTCAGCAGCAAGCCTGTACAAAATGATTTTGATTCCAATTAAGGTTGAATCTGTCGAGTTGGAAGATAAGAAACAAAGAGGAGAGGGGTGGGTTTTGGAGGAAAAAGGTCTCGCCACCACAACATCAATCGTCATATAATTTTTTAAATATATTTGACGGATATACTATTAAATTAATTTAGTATTTTATTTAAATTTATATTCGTTGATTTTTAAATAAAGACAAGTTTTATATATTCAAATGTCGAGAAATAGACAATTTTAGTTATTTTACTTTCAGTTGTTTAATCCAACATCTTAACATTCGGACTTGTATTCAAGTTCATATATCTTAATTAAATAAAAACAAATGAGATCTTAAACATCTTATTATAGAGTTATTTGAATCAAAGGACAGTTACCATTTCCATATATTCATGTATTATTTGGAGAGGGATTTCGTTCCTGTTATAAGTTTGTACCTTTTATCAGAATATCAATTAATATTTATTATAAAAATTTACCTGTAATAATTACATTATAAGTAATTCGAGTATATAAATATCTTCTATATTATCAATGCATTAGCTTAAAAAATCAGCTGGAAAGATGAATTTGTCCACTTTCATCAGCACATCTTTAATAATACCATGTTGGTGCTTGATGGACGATCTGCTAGCTGTAAAGTCATTGTTGTAGGCTTAGCTTCACCCACTCCATTCCTACGAAACACAGAGAGAGACATCAAATTTATGCTGGCTCCCAAATCACACACGACCTTCTTGCATTTAACACTCCCTATAGTGCATGGAATAGTGTAGCTCCCTGGATCCCTCAACTTCTGGGGAAGCTTCTTCTACAAAATGGCGTTGCACTCTTCCGTTAATGCCACAGTTTCATACTCCTTTAGCTTTCTATTTTTAAAGAGAATTTCCTTCATGAACTTCACATAACTGAACATCTTCTCTAAGGCCTCAATAAAGGGGATGTTGATGTGTAACTTCTTGAACACCTCTAAAAACTTCAAAAACTGTTTACCAAGAGAATTATTCTGAAGTCTTTGAGGGTATGTAATTCTGATTTGGGGGTCAACAATACCTGCTGGTGGTGCCTTTTCTATAGTAGAGTGGTCTTCAGTAACCCCCTCTTTATCTAAACCAGATGTCTCTCCCAACTTGTCCTCTTTTTCAACATGTGGTTGGGTTGCAGCATGCTCCACTTGTGTGCTACTCCTCAAAGTGATGGCCTGACACTGCTCCTTCGGGTTCACAACAGTATTGTTAGGGAGATTCCCATGCATTCTGTTGTTCAGCATGTTCGCTAGTTGTCCCACCTATGTCTCCAAATTCCTGATAGATGATCTAGTATCTGTCATGAACTGAGTCTGAGAATTTGTGAGAGTCAACAAGGCTGGTTGCAACTCATTTTGCCCTGCTTGTTGAACTAGCGGGCTGAGCTGCTGCGAAGATGTGGCTTGATTGTTCTGTTATTGCTGAAATTTCCCCTGAGAAGATGGATTAGTTTGTTGATATTTCCCCTGAAATTGAGGCTGCTTATTCTGACCGTTTCTCCAAGAAAAGTTAGGGTAATTCCTCCATCCTGAATTGTATGTATTGGAGAAAGGATTGTTGTATGGACGCTGAAAATTCCCAACAACTTGAACCTGAGCTTGATCTATGGGGATATTATTGGGATCCACTGTTGTGCAGTGATCAAATATATGTGGTCCTCCACAAATCTCACATCCCGCTAGTGTCTGCACAACATTGGATGTCATGGTGTTTTGCTGAAATTGCTTTGTCAATGAAGCCACTTGAGCAGTAAGTGCAGTGATAGCATCTAAGTCATGGACCCCAACCATTTTTCTGTTGTTCGCAGATCTCTCATCAGACCATTGGTGGTTATTCGTTGCCATGTCCTCTAACATCTTATGTGCCTCATTAGCACTATTGCTCATGAATGCCCCCAGCAGCAACATCAATAATGGTACGAGTAGTACCACACAACCCTTTATAAAAATTGTGGACCAACATCCACTTCTCAATTCCATGGTGCGCCACTTTCTTTGCAGATCCTTGAACCTCTCCCATGTATCATATAAAGATTCTCCATCAAGCTGATAAAAGTTATTTAGTTCTCCTCTGAGCTTCGCAACCTTTGATGGAGGAAATAATTTGGCAAGAAATTTATGTGCCAAATCTTGCCAAGTGGTGATGGAGTTTGACTGTAGTTAGTTCAACCAGCTCTTGGCTCGAAGTTATTTGCTCCCACGGCCGGTGCCCTTATGCATGTCTGCACCCTTTTAACTGTTGATAGGACATAATCTCTTAGGCTCCTTTCTGCAGAATGTCGGACTCGTCTCATTTTGTCTGCCGATACTTCTTCATTCAACCCATTCTGATTATATTTATTTGTCATTGCTAATGAATCAACAATTTTATTATTTCTCCTGTTCTGTTTACACGTTTTCTCAATCTCCAGATTTAGAGGGACAAGTGTGTCTGCTCCTTTTCTGCTTCGCAAAAAACAAAGCTCCCTGAAATTGATCAAAAACAAGACAAACAGATCAAGGCAAAATGTGTTCCAAAAAAAAAAAATTAGAAATAAGGTTAGTTACTTCGATAATGATAATACTTCAGTCCCCGGCAACGGCGCCAAAAACTTGTTGCGATTTTTCTATATGCTACGCAAGTGAACGTATCGCAATGTAGTAATAATCTCGGTAAGACCGAGTATCATCCACAGAGACTGAATTATCAAGTATTGATTAACGAACCTTTAGTTTCTATTTGGCAAACATTAATAAGTTTTGGTTTCTAAACTAAAAACTAACAACTGAATAATAAGCAAGAATAAATTAGGATGATAATACTTGGAGTTCAAATCAGTTATGAAGGTAATTAGGGATTCCAATCTCCTCAATTATCTACTCTATCACTTGTTAATACAATACTAATGATTCTTCTCCTTATTAAGATAGCAGGTTAACGAAGATGTTCTATATTCCGGTTAGGACATATAAAAACTTAACTTAAGTGGGAATTTCTATAATTCTATGATAAATTCTACCACATAGGAGGATTAAGATCAATAAACTAAATACTACACATGCACTCGTGATACTGTCGTTCAAGATTAAACCTACATCTAAACAACTATAGCATATTCAAATCTCTCTTTTCAGATGAAAAATTGAAATCATATAAGTAATGAGAATTAATGGCCAGTTAATTATCACACAATAATCACAAGTTGAATAGATCTCAATAGACGAATAAGAAACACTAATAATGCATTAATTCATGAAAGAGGTTCAAGTGATTCGACGAAAACCCTAATAAAAGTAATTAGCTTATAGACATGCTAAGAACTAATCACTCAATATCCAACAGAGACTGAATTAAAGTAAAAAGAAAAAAAAGAACTTGAACAATCCGTGTCTGAAATTGCTTCTTAGCTTTCGTTCTTTCCTCCAAAGATATTCTATGAGATGAGATTCTCCCTAAAATCTGTTTCAAGGGCTTATATACTGAGAAAATCCCGTTTCGGACCATTTTATCCTTGTGAAATATTGGGAAATCTCGGACTTTTCCATAGTCGGCGTCGCGACTCTTCAGCCAGGCATCGCGGTTCCTCTGCCTTCAGGATTCACTTCCAATTAGGCGCCTCGGCTCCCGTCTCCAGCGTCGCGACTCTTGCTTCCATGCGTCGCAGTGCTTCCCTATTTTCTGGTTAGACTTCGTCTGACTTGCTTTCTGAGCTTCCCGGGTCTCCTATGATTGATTGCTTGGACTCCGATGTGTACTTTTATCCTCAAAATCAGCGTATTTCCTCTTGAATTTGCCCTATCCTGCCTGAATCACTTAAGACCTGAAAACACAAAACAAGACGCATAATAATGTACAAAATACTTAAAAGACACCCTAAAACAGATTCTAAAATATTACTAAAATAGTCTTAAAGGGGGGGGGGGGGGGGCAAGGGGAGGGGTGATGGTAAGAAAAAAATTATACTTTTTTATAGAAATAAAATAAGTATATGAAATAGAAAATTAGAGGGAGAGGACGTTGGGTGGAACGGTGGTGTGGGGTGGAAGTTGGGTAGGTGCAGTGGTATAGGTTATGGGTGAGGGAAAATGAAGTGCGTCGAAGGGTGGTTAGTAGGGTCGGATTTGGTTGGGTGGGTGGTAGATGGTGGGTGCTTGGGGTGGGGATGGTGGGGTTAGGTTAATTCTTTTCCAAAATCCCCACTCCCCACCCCCATAGTATTTTTGCTAGATATATAATTGCTCTTAGGATGATATTTTCTTTTACTTACTTACCAAACACTAGAAAACATGTTAGAAGCTCACTCATTTTCACGAAAAACATTTTCCTTCATACCAAACACACCCTTAACCCTTCCATTTAGACCTCATGCAGTTCTTTAAATGATACCTATCATTTTATTAGACTTCCTCATTTATACTCTAAGTAATTACCATTAACTTACACCCATTTTATAAAGAGAGAAGTCCCACACACATAAGACATAAAAGTAAGGACTACTCAACAATCCATGCCAAACGTATTCATTACTCGACTCCTAACCAAAATAAGTAAATTGAATCATCAACAACCCATATACGCACTTAGTTTAATTCACTGACAATTAAGCATCATAAACTACATGCAACAATTTGACAGCAATTTCCTTGGACTTACTAGTAGAAATCACAGGACCAAACACACGACAAATCAAGCCAAACAAGAAGCTAACCCAGTCCAGTAAGATCAATACAAACCACTCATTAAATCATAATAGAAAACCAAATTCCAATAACTATTTCAACCCTTACCAATCAACATATAATAAATGAAATGATACATGTATGATATGAATACAATTCAATGGTAGGTACCTTTTATATTCAGTATACAAGCATTCAAATTTTATGAACTGCACACATATGGGGGACCCGCGAAGTCCATATACTCCTCCGAAATTTCTCAATGAAGCCTAACTCTTGGGTGAAATAACTATTGCAGGCGTGCAACCCGTTCCACCGCGTATCATCATCATCTCAATATTGCCACTAATCTCATAAGTGTTCTTACCTTCCGGTCTCTTAGACCACAATATTTCCATACCACTCCCATATCAATATCATCAAAACTATGAGTGTATGAATCCAAATAAAAATTCAAAGGAAAGAAATCATGATGTAATGAGATGCAACCATATATAAAAGATGAATATCACATGCTTTCAAGAATTCATTAACACATAATCTAAGTATAAACAAGATATTATATTGAAAGCATGTGTGATGAATAAACACAATAATAGCAAGTATGGAAACGAGCCCACATAATGGTGACAATCCCAATCAATAGTAGTCAAAATTAGCTTAAGGCTGATTATCCAAATTGACAAGCTCCCTTAGCCATGTCTTACCTTTCTTTAACTTCCTTAATTTGATTTAATGATGGAAACAACCTAGAAACTAGTTGGGGAAAATGAGTCAAACCAAGTTAGAGTTTGTTTGATTTTAAGCTTGAAAGTGAAAATTAATTGATGAGTTTTATTAATATAAGTATGAATTCCTCTAATTAGTAAGTATTAAGTTGAATCTTCCCTCATTGTGATGAATTTGAAGGTTGGAAAATTAGAATTCATAACCAAATTAGGGATTTTGTATTAATTGATAAAATTGACCTAGTCTTGACTTAATTTAGCAAATGGTTAGTAGGATTGGACTCCTAGATAATTGAATTTCATATTTTACTTTTAAAATGACCATTTTACCTTTGTAGGCCCATTTCCCCTTTCTCCCCTAATAAGTTTGGATTCAAAGGGATAGTATAGTATTTTGGGTATTGTTGGTTTCATTCTCTAACTTAGATTTCGATAATAGTATTGTGGGTATTGTTGGTTTCGCTCCCGCTCAGCATTTCAAGTAGGTTACGGCTTACCTTTTGGTCAGACTTCAGTTAGCAAAACATATGTATAGTTAGATATTGTTGGAGAAAGCATGTACGCCTTCGGGTATGAAGTTGGGATGAATTACTTAAGTTGGCTATGGTTGACTAATTTATGGAATGTTATCTCTCATGATTTATTGACCTGACTGTTTAGTGTTGACATTGGATTTGCACTTAGTTGTCATATCATAATTGTGATATAGTTGTCTCTCATTTATCTTGGTATTATCATGGATAGAGAAAAGAACTTGACTTGATACTAATATTGTGGTATATGTCCATGTGTGGCATGATTGAGATTTGATTATGATTTACACTTATGATTGATACATGCATATCATTCATACATATTCTACACGATTCATTGTTGTAAACTATGATTTGATAGTAACAATGATTAGAGGAAAGTGAAACATCTAAGGCTTCATATCAAGGTGTTTGTTATGTGCATAATTCATATGACCTCTCTTGCATTTATAATTGGTGTTACCTATGTGGTCAGAAGGGAAATTGTTCCAGATGTGGCATTGTACAGATTTGGGAATAAGTTCATATGGGTAGTTGATTTACGGATGTTGTTATATTATTTATCTCATGATTAGTGTTGAATTTGACATTCATTTATGCATTCATCCTCATTTCCATGATACATTGTTATTACATGTGATTGATGTGATGGTGATTTGGTGATACGTTGATATTATCTATCATTGGCGTGATGGTGATAAGTAAGAAGGAAACTACATTGATTGTTATGACATATTAATTGCGTAGACTTTCTAAGTTGTGTGATATAGAATGGCTAGTGGTGTGGTGTGTGGAAGAGTCATCTCTAGGTTTTTGTGATACATAGTGACTAGTATATGGTCTTTGCGGGTCTCCCATGTGTCATGACTATTGGGACAATGATATATTCCACCCGGAGCATGTATGTATAATATGAGAAAGTTGGCCAGCATTGCATTGCATCACATATACATTCACTCATATCTCTGATTCTGGTTGTTCTTTTCATTATGTTGCGTGATGCGATTTAGCCTTGATTCCTAAATTGTTAATTCACTTGAGATGGTCTTTGCTTGTTAATCTCTTAATTAGATACTTGATGGATTCGAGGACTAGAGATTTCTGCTAGGCTATGACTGTTGAGTACTGAGATCTATTGTTATTTGCCTTACTGTAAATCTTACATGGGTGTTCTTAGTTCATTTTCACATCTCTTGGATTCTAACTAGATTATCTATACTGGGGCTGATTATTCCGGGACTGTGACATTACTTGTACTTAATTGTGAGTATATCTATCCTTCAGTTTCTTTCTTATATATATGTTAGCTAACTGTTGTCGACCTATGATACCTACCAGTACATAGTGTTTGTACTGATACTACTATTTCTACACTTTTTTCGAAGTGTAGAGTTATTGCAGGAACTCCAGTGAGGTTCGATTAGCCTTTAAGGATCTCATGTAGTTCATCTAGATTTTCTGTTTAATTCTCTTTCTAAAGAGAAGTGTATTCATATTGTAGTTGTAACCTTCATTCAAGTTGAATATTTAAAAGCTCTTATTCTATTCAGACCAGATCCTTTGTGTAGTTGTATTTCGCATTATCAGATATCTATGTTTTTAGATTTCTATTGTTCTTCTTATTTATGTTGTTGGTGAATCTTTAAGGGACGAGTTCGCTTAATGAGGTGGAAAATGGTAGGTGCCCACATGACTTAGTAAGTTGGGTCGTGATAAGTTGGTATCAGAGCCCTAAGTTACCCGTTCTTTTAAGTACAAGATGATGTCTAGTAAAGTCTTGCGGATGGGTATTAAGAGCTCTATAATTATCTGCGAGAGTCTATGGGGGCATTTAAGAAACTTTGAATTCTTTCATTCTTTCTTGTTATTTTATTCTAATTGGTATCTAATTTTCTTGTCCTAATCACCCACGGAAGGTAGTGACTCGTCCTTAAATTCTTATGTGAACAATTTGTGTATGACGTGTTATGGTATGATACGAGATGTGTTATTCTGATTCAGATGTGTGACCAAGTTCAGTTCTAGCGATGGCTTGAGG
Organism: Przewalskia tangutica; assembly: GCA_029844215.1. Taxonomy (NCBI): domain Eukaryota; kingdom Viridiplantae; phylum Streptophyta; class Magnoliopsida; order Solanales; family Solanaceae; genus Przewalskia; species Przewalskia tangutica. The sequence goes on along the minus strand of CM056718.1, from coordinate 130,905,211 downwards.
ATTACGTTGTGTAGGTCATAGTTAGACTCATTTATTATGGGGGTTCCCTTGCGAATTGGGAGAGATTGTATATAGGGTTACATGATCTCTATGTTCTTAGTTTTAGGTTGCTCGGAAGTGGCAAAAATGTGATTGTGTCTTAATAAGAGTTATTGGTTCGATGATATGATTAGTTTGGAAGGGTTTCAACATTGTCAAGGTATTATGATGGTTTGTATGGCACCAGTGTACCAATGTACGGTCTACGATTCATCATGGTAGGGTATTAAATATCGATATGCGAGGATGAGTATAATTTCGGTAAGGATCATCATATTTGGCAAAATTATAATGACCATGTGTAATAAAGAGGAGCAGTTGAGAATAAGGACGACTTTGTGGGAAACATGTAGCGAAGTAATATTTCTTAGGGTATTTTGGTAAGAGTGCTTTTGTGTTAATGTGACAGAGGCGTAAGGAAGAGGATTTAGATAGATCTATTTTCGCTATTAGGAAGGGAAAAATTAGTATTTGACAGTTTGACAAGATAATGTTGCAATTAATACGAGAATGGACTTCATCTTCAATCATGAAAACATAAGTGTGACTTCTACGTGACTATATAGTAGTGGTTTGTGAGTTTATTTAGGAAAGTGGTTATCGGTTCTAGATCAGAAAGCAATTGTACTTGTGACGAGTGAAGACTTATGATATTGGGCAGCTGTGGTACTTGTCCTTCAGTATAGGGTGTGTTCACTTGGTCAATGTTTTTAGAGGAATGGTAAGGATATTGTGAAATCAAGAACTACTTGAATTGAGAGTTATTTTGCGGTCATGCATGATGGAGTACACATAAGGGTTCAGTGTTGAGTTGGTATAATTGGTTATATTGTGGGACAATGGGAGCGAGTGGTTGACTTGTAAGAATTGCTCTAGTTTTGGGCAAGTGTGAAGTTTTAGTACTCAAGAAGCTTTCGGGTGTTGCATCTAATATTGGATTAGTGTTGATGGCCTTGTACATGTTGTGTAAGTTTTGTCTAGTTCCTGCTACTACTAGTGTACTATTCAGTTGAGTTGATCAGATGAAAGGGATAATCACACGAATGGTTAGAGGTGTTCAGGTTCGACAATTGGGACCTTCTAAGGGGTAAATAAATGATGAGGTTTGAATTAATTTGAGTTGTAGAGAATATTTCAGAATTTAAGGATGTTAGTAGGATTGTGTATATGAAATACTGGATTAAGAAAGTATTCAGTTTTAGAGTTGAGTGGGTTTGATGAATGGTTAGATGGTGATGATGATTAGGATTTGGTTAGAATTCGGAAATTCAATAGTCAATAAAGATGTAGTTGATCGAGAAATGATAAAAATAAGGTACATCTTCGGAATTACTTTGGTCATTATAGATTGTGGTGTTGTTGTCTTTCGTATTTCAGATGAGGTGTGATTGTTGAGTATGTTTGAAGAATGGAGTCTACAGAAATGGACTATGGGGTATAATGGACTAAGTGATATGATGAAGTTCATTGGGGTTTCATGATCAACGACTAGTGAGAAGCAATTTTGGGTAACCGACATATTAAGGATTACAGAAGTGGCTTGTGTGGTGCACTGTTGGAAATTTTCGTAACACCCTTCAATGGATGAGTTAGTGTGTTTTGAGGGAAATGAATTTGGTAAATCACTATTATGTGGAGCCTAGAGTTAGATCGTATTTGTGGTAGTGCATTATGTTGCAAGTAATATTGACTGGACAACTTGGATGAGCACTTTTGGATGTTAAGGATTTGGAGTAGTTGCGTGAGAATTAGAGCGATAGTTGTAAGATTTAATACTTTTGGAATTGTAATGTGCATATCGAGGTATTACAATGGGAGATTAAATGGTTAATGGGATATTATATAAGGCTCCAGGTTTGCATCGAAAAGTTTGGGGTTGTATGATCGGTGTATTTTATATACACCTTTTGAGTCAGTTTTAGTTAGTCTTTTGTCCCATTTTGCACATATAAGTGTCGTATTAGGATAGTTTTTCTTTCTTTTGAGTCAAAGTGGTTAAAATGGCCAAATGGCGGAAAAAGAGCAAAAAGAGGGCAAAGAGAGATGCGGAGTGGAAACAGAGAAAGTGGCGAACGAGGGTAAAATCAAGACCAGCGCCGCGGCCTCACTGCGATCAGCGGGCGCGGCGCCACTATCCAGAGAGGTCGAAGACTCAGCACGCGCTCGTAGCAAAAGCAGGGCGCGCGCTAAACATCCGAGGAGCTACGAAGATACAGCGCATGGCGCCTCGCATGCAGATATCGGCCGCGCGCCAAAACACCCGAGGATCGCAGAATTTTTGCGCGCCGACGCTGAAAAAATTAGGTCTTTGACGAAAATCGGGCGAACTGAAGGAAAAGAGGAGGCGGTTTGCGGCTATAAAAGGAGAACCCTAGGCGCTTTTAAGGGTTCCTTCTGCACAACACAAGACTTTTGCTTGAGATTGGATACCATTAGTTTAGTAATTTCTTTTCCTTTTCTTTACTTTATTTCGCTTTTATGATGAACTTTGAATTAGTTCTTGTCATATTTATGGCTAGGAACTAATTCTCTTATAGGGCTTTCCATGTTGAATTGCTAGAAACTTATGTTATAAATTAATGCATGCTTATGGTTATTTTTCTTATTGTGAGATCTATCCAATAATTGAGTTGAATTCTTGGTAATTAATTGACAACTAATTATCACTATATGATTTCTAATCGATTCAAAAAGGGGATTGTGAATATCTCGTAAGTTGGGTAGACATTCTTGGATTGGGGATGAAAATACTTCAATTATTTATGTAGCGTTGATGAGAGGCTTAACAACCCTAATTTTGCGCATTGTGCGTGACGGCCAACTAGGTTTTTGTTCTTAATCCTCCTATAAAGTTATCCTTATCACCGAAAGGTAGGTAAGGTGCGATACTGGGGTTGAGTGTTTATATAACTTAACGGAGTATAAAACGATTTAAACCTGCTTTCTCCAAAAGAAGAATACCATAAGTTAATGCATTAGTAAGTAGCATAAGCGGATAGTAAGGATATATGGAAGCCCTATTCTCATCACCACTGAAGTAAATCTTTATATTTAAATAGCTTGCATAATTCTTAGTTATAAACAACAAATCAATTATCAATTCACCAAATAGATACTAGAAAATAGATAGTTGGTAATTGAACCTAATCCTGGGCGATATTCGGTCTTATCAAGACTATACTACTTGTCACGATAACGTGCACTTACGTTTAAAGTGTGTGCATCTTAACGCGCATCAAGTTTTTGGCGCCGTTGCCGGGGATTAGGCATTAGTTCAATATCAAATTTGTCTATTTTTAATTTATAATTTGGTTTTTATTTTAATTTTTAATTTTTACGTTTTTCTTTTGAAAATTCGAGGTGCCGTGATTTGTTGTCTGTTTTTGATCTATTTCAGGAAGTCAGTTTATGCGAGAAGAGAGCGAGACACTCTTGTTCCCTTCAATCCGTAAATTGAGAAAATCGCAAGCGAGCAAAAGAATCAGCGGATTGCAACCTTGTTAGAGATGAACGGCGTTCAGAACAACAACGCGATGGGAGAAGGGTTAGGAGAGAATCAACCCCACCCAGGAATACCTAGGCAAGCACCCATAGACGTGGAAGAGAGAGTCCAAATCCAGCCAGAAAGGAGTTTGGGAGACTATGTGCTACCAAGAGTGAATGGAGAACAGACATGCATTAGGCTCCCTGCAATAGGAGCCAACAACTTCGAGATAAAACCAGCAATTCTGAGCATGGTACAACACACAGTGCAATTCGGAGGACTGCCATCGGAGGATCCACATATGCACATAGCTAATTTCTTGGAGCTATGTGCAACTTTTAGATATAACGGCGTTACTGATGATGCCGTCAGATTGAGGCTCTTTCCCTTCTCACTCAGGGATAGAGCAAAAGTATGGTTGAATTCCCTGCCGGCCGATTCGATTTTCACATGGCACGAGCTGGCACATAAATTCTTAGCCAAGTTCTTTCCACCGTGTAAAGCAACAAAACTAAGAGGGGAGTTGAACAACTTCTACCAAACAGATGGAGAGTCCTTATATGAAGCTTGGGAAAGGTTCAAAGATCTACAGAGAAAGTGCCCACACCATTGCATTGAGTTGTGGAACTTAGTCCACATTTTCTACAACGGCCGAGCAAAGACAAACTAACTATCATAGATGCAGCAGCGGGTGGAGCATTCATGAGGAAAACAGCCCACGACGCTCATGAGTTATTAGAAGACATGGCCACTAACAACCATGTCACGGAAGAGAGGTCGACAAATGGGAGAAGAACAGTGGGAGTCCATGAAATAGATGCTATTGCTGTCTTGAATGCCCAAGTGGCCCTCCTAGCGAAACAATTGCAAAGAACACACGGTCGTGAATGCGATGCCTAAAAGCTGTGAGATATGTGGTGGCCCACATACATTTGATAGGTGTCCTTCAGCGGATCCCAACAATATACCAATGGAGCAGGCAGAGTGTCAAGCCATAGGTAATTATCGAGGCAAGAACAACCCCTACTCCAACACTTATAATCCGGTGGAGGAACCACCCAAATTTCTCATGGAGAGAGAGACCGTGGGCAGCAGAATCCAAGACGCAACCAGCAGAACCAATACCAAGGGCAAGACCGCACCACGGGCGCAGAACCAAGATCGTGGGTGCAGAATCGATAGGGCGATACCGAATCGTGAGCGAGAATCAAGAACCCTTCATTCAAGCCCCACCTCAGCTCAATGCACCGGTTCAAAGAAAAGCGGATGAGCCGAAGTGGCGGATAAAGACTTGCCAACGCCAGACGCAGCTCATGATGTGCTAGATCCTCGTTCGTAAACTTGAGAGACACAGTGAGTCATCTAGCAAAACAGCAAACAAAGAGCCACGAGGACATTGCGAAGCAATACAGAGGTAAATCCAAGGAGCATGTCAAAGCGGTTGAGAAGTGGAAGATTGAGCAAGATCACCTCACCAAGAGTTGAGAAGAAAGCGAGTTAGAAAAGAGAAGGTGATTGAGCCTAGCCCAACAGAGAAAACTCCAAAAAGGAGTATACAGAGAAGATCCCTTTCCCCAGAGACTACAAATAAAGGCGGTTGATAAACAATTCTCCAAATTTTTGGAGACATTGAAAGCTGCATATCAACATACCTTTCATAGAAGCATTAGAGCAGATTCCCTCCTATTTCAAGTTTATGAAGGAGATTTTGGGGAAAAGAAGAAGCTGGCAGAATACGAAATAGTAGCACTGACAGAAGAGTGTAGTGCTATCTTGCAGAAAAAGTTGCCACCAAAGTCGAAAGATCCGGGAGCTTTACACTACCTTGCACAGTGCAAGGGGTAACTTGCAACAGAGCTCATGTGATTTAGGGAAAGTATAAATCTAATGCCCTATCGCATTTAAAAGATTGGAGTTAGGTGAAACCAACCACAAGAAGCCCGCAACTAGCCGATACGACATGGCTGGTTCATCCAAGAGGCAAGATCGAGGACGTGATTGTGAAAGTAGGAGAATTCTTCTTTCCTGCAGACTTCCTCATTCTTGATATGGAAGAAGACGCAGAAATCCCTATCATATTGGGGAGGCCATTCCTAGCAACGGGGAGAGCTTTGATTGATGTTGAAAGAGGAGAATTAACACTAAGGGTGGAGTCTGAAGAAATGGTGTTTAAAGTTTTTAAACACGTCATTGAGCCACCAACAAGGAGTGGGTGCTTTACAATCAACACCATCAAACCCTCATGCGAGCCAATACAAGTCAATCAAAGAGCGATGAGCCCAAGAAAACAGGCATGGTTTGCTGAAATGCCACTAAAGGAGGTAAGTATTCATGAACTCCCCCTTACTGATAATGCTAAGAAGAAAAGAAGAAAAAGAAAACGCCAAATGTGGAGGAAATGGATAGGTTGGGGGCTTAATCCACCCCAGGGTTATTAAGGCTAAGGAACTTGCGTCCGGCTAAAAGACGTTAAAGACAGCGCTACTTGGGAGGCAACCCAACGTTTTCAATTATGTTATTTTAATTTTTGTCTTTAGTTTATTTTATTTTGTCTAAGAACAGTCTCACGGTCTTGGGTTCTTTTGTTTGTGCTGTGATTGATAGGTACAGGGAAATAAACTGAAGGCGAAAAATTGAATAAAAGACAATTTCGAGCGGGCAGCCATGCGCGCCAGGAGCAGGGCCGCGACACCAAAAGAACTGAACACGCGAAGTTCGGCGCGGCGCAGAGCAGGCCACGCCCAATAAATCAAGACGCCAGAGTTTGAGCGTCGCGCGCCAATGCGTGGCGCGCGCCACAATGAAAATTTGAAATCGGAAGACACCACGATCCGAAGCCTATCGCCAAATCAAACACCAAGAGCTCTCCTCCCCTCACGGAATTCAAAGTATTATCCACCGCCATCACCACCATTTTAACCAAAGTTTGTAAGTGTCTTAATTCTTTTAGTGTCTTTGAGTCTACACACATTGGGGACAATGTGTGATTTAAGTTTGGGGGTGTTTTATTTGTGCGTCATGTTATGTTTTATTTAAGTCTTTTTGATTGTTTTTATGTTTATTTTGAGTCACCAAATTGTTTTCTTTTTGAGTCATAATTGTCTGTCAAAGATCATAATTGCTGTAGTTGCTAGAAACACCTAGTGAAGTAAGGTGAAATAATGTAACGGAATTGAAGCAACTATCTAAACACTTAGGTTAGATATGCCAAAAACTCATAGAATCTGTCTATTTGGAGTTTCTTGCTTGAATTACGCATACTAAATGATAAATGCTTATGTGTTATGATTGCTTGCTATTTGAGGCGAAATAGTTAAGATATGCATGTTAGGGAGATGACTCAGGCATTTCTTTGATAGTCAATTCTTACCATTCTTTTCTATCCCGTACTTTAAAAATATCCCTAGTCAGCCCCATTGAGCCTAAATTTGAAACTTCTTCTTTGACACCCTATATTCCCACAAATTGTACCATAAGTGAAAATATGAAATAGTGGAATACATTGTGTTAAAAAAGAGACAAAAAGAGTGAATAAGTCTGTGCACCCCAATACAAAAGTAATAAGAAATAGGCAAAAGCCTAAGTTTGGGGGTGCTTGTCATTATTATATACTTCACTCTCCCAAAACAAAAGAGGGAAAAGATAGAATCGAAGTGAAGGAAAGAACAAAAAGAAAAAGGGAAATATTGAAAAGCTAAAGAGCTTATGGTACACAAAAATGAGCCTAAATGCCTATTTTTACCAACCCCTACCTAAGCCTACATTACAACCCTTAAAGTCCTGAAGATCTCTTTTATGCATATCCAGAATTAGTGGAGAATAGCAAGTAAGCATGCCATAGGAATTCTTGAATTTATATGCATGGTTTAGTATATTGACTTCCATTAAGCATGATAAATATGAGTTTGCGAAATATTTAGCTTCATGTGTTTAGTGTGCTGAAATTTCATGCTATATGTTCCTGCATATTATTTTGCTAACCTTCATGTTTTTCTAGTTAACACTAATGCAGCAAAAGTGATCAATGGCAGTGAGTCTTTTTATTTTTTGTTCTTTGAGTCTTTTATTTTATTTCTTTCTATCTTTGCTCGAGGGCGAGCAAAGGTTAAGTTTGGGTATTTGATCGGTGTATTTTATATACACCTTTGAGTCGATTTTAGTTAGTCTTTTGTCCCATTTTGCACATATAAGTGTCGTATTAGGATAGTTTTCTTTCTTTTGAGTCAAAGTGGTTAAAATGGCCAAATGGCGGAAAAAGAGCAAAAAGAGGGCAAAGAGAGATGCAGAGAGCCGGAAGCAGAAAGTGGCGACGGTAAAATCAAGACCAGCCGCGCGCGCCTCGCGATCCAGCGACGCGCGCCACTATCATCAGAGGTCGAAGACTCGGCGCGCGACGCCTCGCAAAAAGCAGGGCCGCGACGCTAAACATCCGAGAGCTACAGAAGATCTGGCCGCGGCGCCTCGAACAACAGATATCGGGCGCGCGTCAAAACACCGAAGCTGCGAATTTTGGCCGCGCGCCGCAGGGCCGCGCACACGCGGAAAAATTAGGTCTTTGACGAAAATCAGGCCAGCACAAGGAAAAGAGGGAGGCGGTTTGCAGCCTATAAAAGGAGAACCCTAGGCAGTTTTTAAGGGTTCCCCTTCTTGCACAACACAAGACTTTTGCTTGGAGATTGGATACCATTAGTTTAGTAATTTCTTTTCCTTTTCTTTACTTTATTTCAGTTTTTATGATGAACTTTGAATTAGTTCTTGTCATATTTATGGCTAGAACTAATTCTCTTATAGGCTTTTCATGTTGAATTTCTAGAAACTTATGTTATAAATTAATGCATGCTTATGGTTATTTTTCTTATTGTGAGATCTATCCAATAATTGAGTTGAATTCTTGGTAATTAATTGACAACTAATTATCACTATATGATTTCTAATCAGATTCCGAAAGGGGGGGATTGTGAATATGCTGTAAGTTGGGTAGACATTCTTGGATTGGGGATGAAAATACCTCAATTATTTATGTAGCGTTGATGAGAGGCTTAACAACCCTAATTTTGCGCATTGTGCGTGACGGTCAACTAGGTTTTTGTTCTTAATCCTCCTATAAAGTTATCCTTATCACCGAAAGGTAGGTAAGGTGCGATACTGGGGTTGAGTGTTTATATAACCCTAACGGGAGTATAAAACGATTTCGTAAACCTGCTTTCTCCAAAAGAAGAATACCATAAGTTAATGCATTAGTAAGTAGCATAAGCGGATAGTAAGGATATATGGAAGCCCTATTCTCATCACCACTGAAGTAAATCTTTATATTTAAATAGCTTGCATAATTCTTAGTTATAAACAACAAATCAATTATCAATTCACCAAATAGATACTAGAAAATAGATAGTTGGTAATTGAACCCTAATCCTTGTGGACGATATTCGGTCTTATCAAGACTATACTACTTGTCACGATAACGTGCACTTACGTTTAAAGTGTGTGCATCTTAACGCGCATCATTGTATCAGATTTACATATCAGGTAGAAGTTGAGCAACATGAAGATTGCAATCATAAAGTATAGTTCTTCAGTACTATGTTAACAACTGAGATAGGACATAACTTTTGGAGTCAATGGTGGTTGACATGATTAATTATGGATGAGGAAGAGATTGGAACTGGCCACCACAGATGTGTGGTAGGACTGTGATTGAATTCAGAAAGTTGGAGTCAGTTCGAGTGACTATTAGTAGCGTTTAGGGGTTGTGCATTCATTCTGGGTTAGAATTTTTCGATTAGAGCCTGATGGACTATGTTTATATTCCCAGGAGGACATAGGGGTTCCCAAAAAATCACCTACACAGATTCGATGAGTTTTAGTTTAGATTTAGGGTATGACAGTTTTACTGAGCTTTATCAAGGTTTGCGAGTGGATTGATGATATTTTATTGAGAGCAGCTACTCACACAAATATAATGAGTTAAGTCAGTACTTGATAATGATTAAAGGAGATGTTATGGTTGCGAGAGGTCTTTAGAGTGATCAGATGCCTACGAACTTAGGCTTGGTGGGGGTATTCAGTGGTATGAATCGTGTATTGTGTTTTGAAGGTTTAAGAAGACTTGAAACTAGCGAAGTTAGATATGAGTAAGATCAGTTTGATGGAATTGCTTAGGGCTGCTCCGATAAAGTAAGGATTTTTTATGGCAAGAGTAAGTCATGGTTTTGGGTTTGTCTTTGTGTGTTTCTCAGAAATTGTGGTATGAAGAATGTCTTGAGAAGGGTGAAAGAAAGATTAGCGGGATCAGAATATTTAACCAATTAAGAGTGATCTATAATTGTGTCTTTATCTAAGGTTTGTGTCATTTTGAGGAATATTATGGGACCTATCAATCGTGTTCAGAGGTATTGTTATATCGAATCAGAAAATTCCAGCAAAAGCAGTTCTTATATTCGGGAATTGATAATGAGAGAAATTCGAGTATGTAAATATGGAAATTGGGTCTTTAGTTAAGTTAGATAGAGTTTCGACTGATAAAGTGAGAGAGCGGTGTTTTTGGCACACTTCTTGCCGTATAACTTATGTTTTGTTATATTAAAGATTCCTTAGATACCGTCAGCTTTCGTACTCTCTTTCTTCGTTCGAGGATGAGTGATTGTTTAATTGGTATCTGATGTAATTAACTGTTTAGTCGTTATGTGCATTTTGATTATTTTACCCTTGTTGACCCAATCCCCGAAGTTATCAGATGATTCTAGTAGAAGTTGAGAAATTAGAACCTTAAAGAGTGAAAGTGTTGACCTATACTTGACTTATGTGGAAACAAACCGTTTTCAGAATTTTGTGAATTCCGTGAGGTTCGGAGGGTCATTTATGACTTGATGGGATAGTTGGTTCTATTCTTGAGTCCCTCAAGAGTGTTCTTGGTCATTGGTTAGAAATCTAATTTAGCCCGTTGAGGGTTGTCCCGTAAAATTAGAACTCTGATGGAAATTATTAGACCATGAATGAGCCTGTAGCGTGCTTTTACATGTGTGTACATATCTGGTTTGTGTCTAGGAGGTCTCGAGTGATTGTTGGATTTTGGGTTGAAATTGCATAAGACTTGTTTAATGATTTTTCTGTGGCTTGAAGTGCGCCCAAGGAAAGGGACATAACGTGGACCGCAATGACGACGATCTACTACATCGAGCATTTTGAGTTTTGGTTTGGGACCGCATGCATGGAACATGGGCGCGGGTCTGCTGAAGCGGACCTCTGGCCGCTGTAGCAGACAACAGGATTTCTAGATTGTGTTTAAGTTTGTTAAAACCCTACATTCCCTCATTTCAAAAATAGTTATACAAAGCACTCCTAGGGCGATTCCAAGCAACTTCTAGTGGTTTCTTCTTGTGGTAAGTGATCGGTGTATTTTATATACACTTTTTGAGTCAATTTTTAGTTAGTCTTTTGCCCATTTTTGTACAAATATGTGTCGTGTTAGGATATATTTTCTTTCTTTTGAGTCACAGTTGTTTAATGTGGCACATTGGTGAGAAGGAGCGAAAAGAGGGCAGAAACAGAGGTTCCAGAGCTCAAAAAGCTGAAAAGTTTGTAACGCGAGCGAGAAATAGGGCGGCGCCGCGGCGCCAGACCATCAGCAGCAGCGGAGCCACGACGCCCAAGAAGCAGACCAGCCGCAGAAGTTTCGGCGCCGCGGTGCTGGTTGCAGGGCCGTGGCGCCGACGCGGAAAATTTGACAAATCCGAATAGGATTGGGCCAAAGCCAAAAAGGAAAAGGTTTTGCACATTTTTGGGGATATAAAATGACCTTTTAGGTCAGATTTGAGAGGAGAACACACCTTACCATTCATCACAACATTAGATCAAGATTGGAGACTTATTTTTGAGTAATTTCTTGTTCTTTACTTTATTTCTTTCTAGTATATGTTGGATACTATTTTAGTTCTTGGCATGTCTATGGCTAGGAACTAACTTAATTTAGGGTTTTCCATGTCGAATCGCTTGAACCACATTTTATGAATTAATGCAAGATTTTGGTTTCTTCTTATTATTGTTGAGATTTATTCAATAATTGTTTTGATTGATTGGTAATTAATTGATCACTAATTATCATCACTTATAAGATTTCTAATCGAAAATCCAAAAGGGGAGATTGTGAATATGCTATAGTTGAATAAACATAGGTTTAAATCGTGGACGAAAGTACCCCGATACTTGTGTAGCTTAATAGGTTATTGCTCTTAATCCTTCTTTATAGTCAATCTTGTCATCGAAAGATAGAATGGTTCTACATTGGGGTTGAGTGTTTAAATTACCTTAACAGGAGTATAAAATGGCTTAGTTAACCTGCTATCTCAACATAGAAGAAGAACCTTAATTATTTGCATTAACGAGTAAAGCGAGCGGATAGTCGAGGAGATTTGGAAGCCCTATTTCCACCATATCTGAAGTAAAGTAAAATAATTTAGTTAGCATCTATAATCATAGCTATAAACAAATCATCAAATTATCGATCACCAAATAGATACTACAGAATAGAGGTTGGTAATTGGACACTAATCCCTGAGGACGATAACTCGGTCTTCTAGATTATATTACTTGTCACGATACGTGCACTTGCGTTTAACGTGTGTATAAATCGCACATCAAGTTTTTGGCGCCGTTTCCGAGGATTGGCGTAGTTCAATATCAATATTTCTATTCTTAATTTCTAATTTGGTTTTTATTTTATTTTATTTTATTTTATTTTGGAACCGTGCGCCGTGATCCGTTTGTTGATTTTGATCTGTTGCAGGCATCTAGTTTATGCGAAGGAAAAGAGGAGCAGATACACTTGTCCCCTTCAACCCGGAGATTGAAAAGACTTGCAAGCAGAACCGGAGAAACAAACGAATCTTGGCCTTAATAGCAATGAGAGGCTTGCAGAATAACAATGAGACGAACGAAGGGTTAGGTGATCATCAACCTAACCAGATGGTGCCCCAGAGGTTACCAATGGATGTGGAAGAAAGGGTCCAGGTCCAAGCTGAGAGAAGCTTGGGAGATTATGTGCTGCCAAGGGTGAATGGAGCACAAACTTGCATCAGGCTCCTAGCAATAGGAGCAAATAATTTTGTAATCAAGCCTGCGATCCTGAGTATGGTGCATAATACAGTTCAATTTGGAGGGTTGCCATCTGAAGACCCTCATATGCACATAGCAAATTTCTTGGAGCTGTGTGCAACTTTCAAGTATAATGGCGTTACTAATGACGCCATCCGGTTGAGGCTCTTTCCCTTCCCACTCAGGGATAGAGCAAAAGTTTGGTTGAATTCCCTGTCTACAGATTCTATATTCACATGGCAGGAGTTGGTACAAAAGTTCTTGGCAAAGTTCTTTCCAGTCCAGCAAAAGGCGAGAGAGAGTGAACAATTTTTACCAGGCTGATGGAGAGTCACTCTATGAGGCGTGGGAGAGATTTAAAGATCTGCAGAGAAAGTTTCCACATCATAGCATTGAGCTGTGGAATTTGGTCCATATTTTCTACAATGGGCTAAGTGGGACCACAAGAACCATCATTGACGCAGCTGCAGGTGGAACCTTCATGAAGAAGACAACACATGAGGCCCATGATTTGCTAGAAGACATGGCCACTAATAACCATGTGACAGATGATATAGGGGTAAGTTGAAGGAGAGCGATAGGAGTTCATGAGATCGATGCCATTACAGCGTTAAATGCACAGGTTGCTCTCTTGACCAAGCAACTGCAGCAGAACACAGTGTCAGTGAATGTAATTCAGATGCCAATGAATTGTGAGATGTGTGGGGGTCCTCATACTTTTGATAGGTTCCCATCAGCAGACCCCAACAACATCCCTATTGAACAAGCAGAATGTCAGGAAGTGGGGAATTACCAAAGGCCCCAGAACAACCCCTATTCAAATACTTACAATCCAGGGTGGAGGAATCACCCTAACTTTTCATGGAGGGGTGATCAAGGGCAACAAAACTAGTTCAGAGGCCAATACCAGAATCAACAACCATTTAACCAGGCCTCATCTTCCCACCAGTTCAGTACACCTGCTCCACAAGAGAAGCCAGACGAATTGCGAGTAGCCTTGTTGACACTTACGAATTCACAAACCCAGTGCATGGCAGAGACAAGGTCCTCTATAAGAAAATTGGAAACTCAGGTGGGACAGCTGGCGAAGATGGCAAATAACAGGCCGCAGGGCACTCTTCCTAGTAATACAGAGATGAATCCCAGAGAGCAATGTTAGGCAGTACAGTTGAGAAGTGGGAAGCAACTAGAACAGCCTACACCTCAGCCTATGGTAGAACAGAGAGTTGAGCAGAAAGTAGATACAGAAAATGAGGGGGTTACTAAGGACCGCCCTATTTTAGAGAAGGCTCAAACAGTTCCAGTGAGGTAATACACATAGAATATTCCTTACCCTCAGAGGTTGCAAAGGAAAGCAGTTGATAAGCAATTCTCCAAGTTCTTGGAGGTATTTAGAAAGCTGCACATTAACATCCCCTTCATTGAGGTGTTGGAGCAAATGCCTACTTATTTCAAATTCATGAAGGAAATTCTTGGGAAGAAGAGGAAGTTAGCTGAGTATGAGACAGTGGCATTGACAGAGGAATACAGTTCCATCTTGCAGAAGAAACTGCCTCCCAAGCTTAAGGATCCAGGGAGCTTCACATTGCCTTGCACAATTGGTAGGGTGACATGTAACAGGGCCCTGTGTGATTTGGGGGCCAGCATAAATCTCATGCCCTTGTCCGTTTCAAGAGGTTGGGTTTGGGTGAAGCCAAACCAACCACAGTGAACTTGTAGTTGGCGGATAGGACAGTGGTGTACCCAGGGGAATAATTGAAGACGTATTGGTTAAGGTGGGAAAATTCTTCTTTCCTGCAGACTTCCTCATCCTTGATATGGAGGAAGATGATGAAATCCCTATCATCTTGGAAAGACCATTCTTGGCAACTGAGAGAGCCTTGATTGATGTGGAAAAGGGCGAGCTGAAACTCAGAGTTGAGGATGAGGAGATGGTGTTCAAGGTGTTTAAACACACCGTTGAACCCCCAGTCGTAAGCAAGTGCTTTGCAGTCAGCACGGTTAGCACATCAGTTGAGCCAGCACATGCCAAAGTGAAGAAAATCAGTTCGCCAGTACAGGTGAGTAACGCTAAATCTTCTCTTGAGAAAAAGGAGAAAAAGAAAAACAGAAGGCGAAAGAGAAAAAATGATTATGAAATGGGTAGGCTGTGGGGTTAAGTTACCCCATGCCTCTTGATAAGGAACCTGCGTCCGGCTAAAAGACGTTAAAGAAAGCGTTACTTGGGAGGCAACCCAAGGTTTTTAAATTTATGCAATTTAGTTTTAGTTAGAACAATCTCACGGAAGGTATTGGTTACATGTTGTGATGACATGTACAGGGATAAAAAGTGGAGGACGAAAAACGTGAGAGAGGAAGGAAATCGGCTCGGCGCCACGGCGCCCAGCAGAGGGCCATGGCACTGAGAATGCAGAAAGCCGCAGGAAGTTGGGCGCCACGACGCCGAATTAGAGGGCCATAACACCGAAAGTCCAGAAGGTCTCTGAAGTTTGGGCGCCACGGTGCCAAATCAGAGCGCCACGTCGCCGGAAGTTCAGAGGGTCGCAGATGTTTGGGCGCCACGGCGCCGATATCAGGGCCGTGGTGCCGCGACGGAAAAACTGAAATTAAAAGAGCCCTAATTCGATTTCCCCTCTCCAAATCAAAACCCAAAACCCTTTCTCTCTCCAAAACCCATGAAATCAGCCTCCATTACTCAACATATTCCACAAACTAAACTCAATCACAACCAAAGTACTTCAATTCATTGCACCCTTAACCATTTCAAACAACAACCCTCATTCCGTTGCCTCAATCCATCACTAGGAACAAGAAAATTTTGAAGAACACCTTCCAAGGTAACTTTCATCATTTTTCTTGAAATTTTCAAAGCAATTAGGGGAGGTAATTCATAAGTTTGGAGATGTGCTTTATTGGTGGATATTGTGGGGTGTGTTGAAGTTTGGTGTTGGAAATTTCGCGGTAAGATTGTACGTAGTGATGTGGGGTGTTGTACCTGTGATTTGAGTGAAGTTTGGGGGTTGAATGTTGTTGTATTTTGCTGATTACGCTGTGTGTTGATTGGTGCGATTGAAAGTTGCTGGGTAATCTCACTAAAACAGAGGAAACACTGCTGAAAATTTTCTAAAATGTTTGCCAAAAAAAGGAGAGCTTCCACATCCGCCTCCGTTCCACAATATGACATTACTAGGTTTGTTAGTCAAAAAACAGAAGACAGATATTACAAACTTAGTACTAGACCCTTGATACCTGAGCGAGGAATAAAGTACCAAAGGGATCCATTTGAGGATGACGATGTCTATGAGCCTATTCGGGCAATGATAGAGGCAATTGGGTGGAAGAGATTTGTTAATCCGGAGAGAATAGTACCACAGAACACTGTAATGGTAAAAGAATTCTATGCTTACTTTCTAGAATAGGTAAATGGTAGATATTTTGTGAGAGGACAGTATGTGCCTGTGACGGCAGAGGTGGTAAATGAGCTATTAAGAACATCTGATGTTGAAGAAAGAGGCGATGATCGAAGCTATTTCAGAACTTGGTCTAGAGATTCAAACAACATCGTTTGGGATATCGTCGCAAGCACATTATGCTACCCTGGGGCTGATTATGATATTACATGAAATGGATCAAGAGGACTGAGCAGATGTCAGTTCAACAAAACAACCAAGGGTTGGTTATATTTCGTCAGTGCCCGCTTGATTCCATCGACGCACTTCGCCAGAGTGCCAGCGGATAAAATAAAGATAGTATATGAAATTATGGAAGGGAAGACGATTGACGTGGGAAGGAGATATTGCAGAACATGGGAGAAACCAGTAGGTTGGTCACTACAGGTGGGTTGGGACACAGATCACTTATTTGCAGTTTATGTTCTAGATATGGAGTCCCAACCCTAGCTACTGATACATATGAGAAGGGCCAACCTCCTGTGACATATGAGATAGTGCATGCCTTCCCAGAATCAGTCCCTCCAGCAGCAGCAAGAAGGAGACCACCACCACCAGCAGCAGCAGAAGAGGCTGCCATGGATGAGGATGAGCCTGAGACAGAGGCTCAAAGATGAGGCGTAGCTTGGCCACAGCCACGGAATTGGAACCTCCGGTGCCTATGATGGAGCAGTTGCTCATGAACCAGCGGAGGATGATGCAGAGTTTTGACACGATGATACAAGGTCAACAGGACCTGAGGCAAGGACAACAAGAAATAAGGCAGGAGCAACAACAGTTGAACCAGAGATTTGATGAGATGAGTTCCTTGTTCAACCAGTGGTCCATGCATTATCCGCCGCCACCGCCACCATTTTAAACCAAGTCTGTAAGTTGTCCCATTTTTCTTTTATTCTTGTGTCTTGCACACATTAGGGACAATGTGTGATTTAAGTTTGGGGGAAGTTCTTAGTTTATTTTTATGTGTTTTTGAGTCTTTTTGTGTTATTTTCTATGTTTATTTGAGTCTAATTTTTTTTAGTGAGATGATCATCCATGCTGTAGTTATTTGAAACGCCTAGTAAAGTAAAGTTGAATAATATAATGGAATTAGAAGCAACCATCTGAACACTTAGGTTAGATATGTCAAAAATTCATGAAGTCAACTATTTGGGGTATCTTGCTTGATTTATGCATTGTTAGTGATTAAACCTATGTGTCTGCTTGCTTGTTATTTGAGGCGAAATAGTTAGGATATGCATGTTAGGGAGATGACTCAGACATTTCTTTGTTAGCCCTTTCTTACCATTCTTTGCCTATCCCTGACATTAAAATTGTATCCATAGTCAGCCCTTTTGAGCCTAAAAATAAGATCTTTCTTTGACACCCTATAATTTCATACTTGTGCCATAAGTGAAGAAATTGATGTGTTTGGAATATAAAGTGTTGAAAAGAGATAAAAAGAGAGTGAACAACTTTGATGCACCCCAATGAAAAGTAATCATAAATAGGCAAAAGCCTAAGTTTGGGGGTGCTTACTATTCATCAGACACCTCATTCTCTCAAAATAAAAGATGAGAAAAATAGGTATGAGGTTAAAAAGAAAATCAAAAGAAAAGGGAAGAATCGAAAGCAAAAAGAGCTTATGGTACGTAAGATTGAGCCTAAAATCCTATTTTTACCTATCCCTGCCTAAGCCTACATTACAACCTTGAAAAGCCCTGAAGATCTCTAATGTGTGTATCCATGATTAGTGGAGAATAGCAAATGAACAGGCCATATGATTTTGAAATTAACATACATAGTTAGGTATTCTTACTTCCATTGAGCATGATTAAATTAAATTTGCGAATATCTGACTTGATGTGTTTAGAATGCTAAAAATCCATGCTATATGTTCTTGCATATTATTCTACTAACCTTCATGCTTTTCTAAATAACAATGATGCAGCAGATTGATCAATGTCTTTGAGTCATTTTATTTTCTTTTCTTTCATGTATTTGTTTCTATTTTTTTTTATCTTTACTCAAGGGCGAGCAAAGGTTAAGTTTGAGGGTGTTTGATCGATGTATTTTATATACACCTTTTGAGTCATTTTTAGTTAGTCTTTTGCCCATTTTTATACAAATATGTGTCGTGTTAGGATAGATTTTATTTCTTTTGAGTCACAGTGGTTTAAGGTGACATATTGGTGAGAAGGAGTGAAAAGAGAGCAAAAACAGAAGTTCCAGAGCTCAAAAAGCTGAAAAGTTGGAAACCCGGGTGAGAAACAGGGCGGCGCCGTGGCGCCAGACCATCAGCAGTAGCGAAGCCACGGCCAGAAGCAGGACCAGCGCGAAGTTTGGCGCGCAGTAGGTGGTCGTGGCGCCGACGCGGGAAATTTGACAAATCCGAATAGGATTGGGCCAAAGCCAAAGAGGAAAAGGTTTTGCACATTTTTGGGGATATAAAAGGACCTTTTAGGTCAGATTTGAGAGGAGAACACACCTTACCATTCATCACAACATTAGATCAAGATTGGAGACTTATTTTTGAGTAATTTCTTGTTCTTTACTTTATTTCTTTCTAGTATATGTTGGATACTATTTTAGTTCTTGGCATGTCTATGGCTAGGAACTAACTTAATTTAGGGTTTTCCATGTCTAATCGCTTGAACCTCGTTTTATGAATTAATGCAAGATTTTGGTTTCTTCTTATTATTGTTGAGATTTATTCAATAATTGTTTTGATTGCTTGATAATTAATTGATCACTAATTATCATCACTTATATGATTTCTAATCGAAATACAAAAGGTGAGATTGTGAATATGCTATAGTTGAATAAACATAGGTTTAAATCGTGGACGAAAGTACCCCGATACTTGTGTAGCTTAATAGATTATTGCTCTTAATCCTCTTTTGTAGTCAATCTTGTCATCGAAAGATAGAAGGGTTCTAGATTGGGGTTGAGTGTTTATATTACCTTAACAGGAGTATAAAATGGCTTAGTTAACCTGCTATCTCAACATAGAAGAAGAACCTTAATTATTTGCATTAACGAGTAAAGCGAGCGGATAGTCGAGGAGATTTGAAAGCCCTATTTCCACCATGTCTGAAGTAAAGTAAAATAATTTAGTTAGCATCTATAATCATAACTATAAACAAATCATCAAATTATCGGTCACCAAATAGATACTACAGAATAGAGGTTGGTAATTGGACACTAATCCCTGAGGACGATAACTCGGTCTTCTAGACTATATTACTTGTCACGATACGTGCACTTGCGTTTAACGTGTGTATAATCGCACATCAGTAAGCTTCCTTAGTTTTGTTTTACCTTTCTTTAACTTCCTTAAGTTGATTTAATGATGGAAATAACGTAGAAACTAGTTGGGGAAGATGAGTTCAACCTAGGTAGGGTTTGTTTGATTTTTAAGCTTGAAAGTGAGAATTAATTGATGAGTTTTGTTAATCTAAGCATAAATTCCTCTAATTAGTAAGTATTAAGTTGAATCTTCCCTTATTGTGATGAATTTGAATGTTGGAAAATTAGGGTTCATAACCTAATGTGGGGGGGGGGGGGGGGGGTTGTATTAATTTATAAATTGGCCCAATCTTGAGTTAATTTAGTAACTGGTTAGTAGGATTAGACTCATAGAACGTTGAATTTCATATTTTACTTTTAAAATGACCATTTTACCCTTATGGGCCCACTTTCCCTTTCTCCCCTAATCAGTTTAGATTTAAAGGAATAGTATAGTGTTTTGGGTATTGTTGGTTTCATTCTATAACTTAGATTTTGATAAAATTAGACTTCGAGTATGACTGTGATCCTCGGAAGGGAAAGGCTCAAGTGTGATCATTGCGACTCCTGCTCAACATTCTAGGTAGGTTATGACTTACCTTCAAGTTAGACTTCGATTAACGAAACATATATATAGTTAGATATTTGGAGAAGGCATGTAATCCTTTGGGTATGAAGTTGGGATGAATTACTTAGGTTGACTATAGTTGACTGATTTGTGGGCTGTTGTCTCTTGTGATTTATTGACCTGACTGTTTAGTGTTGACATTGGATTTGCACTAAGTTGTCGTATCATAATTATAATATAGTTGTCTCGCATTTGTCTTGGTACTATCATGGATAGAGGAAAAAAATTGACTTGATACTGATATTGTGGTATGTGTCCATGTGTGGCGTGATTGTGATTTGATTATGATATACACTTGTGATTGATACATGCATATCATTCATACACATTCTACATGATTCATTGTTGTGAACTATGATTTGATAGTAACAATGATAAAAGGAAAGTGAAACATTTGAGGTTCCTATCATGGTGTTTGTTATGTTCATAATTCATATGGCCTCTCTTGCATATATAATTGGTGTTACCTATGTGGTCAGAAGGGAAATTATTCCGAACGTGGTATTGTATGGATTTGTGAATAAATTCATATTGGTAGTTGATTTACGGATTCTGTTATATTATTCATCTCATGATGAGTGTTGAATTTGACATTTATACATGTATTCATCCTCATTTCCATGATACATTGTCATTATATATGATTGGCGCGATGGTGATTCTGTGATACATAGATATTATCTGTCATTGGCGTAATGGTGATAAGTAAAAGGGAAACAACATTGATTGTTATGGAATATTGATTGTGTAGCCATTCTAGGCTGTGATAAGGAATGACTAGCGGTGTGATGGGTGAAAAAGTCATATCTAGGATGTGTGATACGGAGTGATTGGTACATGGACTTTGCTGATCCCCTATGAGTCATGACTGTTGGGATGATGATATATTTTCCCCATAGCATGTATGTATGATATGAGATAGTTGGCTCGTGCATTGCATTGCATCATATATACATTCACATTACATCCACTCGTATCTCTGATTCAGGTTGTTGTTTTTATTGTGTTGTGTGATACGGTTCAACCTTGATTCATATATTGTTAATTTACTTAAGATTGTGTTTACTTGTAAATCTCTTACTTACATACTTGATGGATTCGATGACTAGAGATTTCGTCTAGGTTATGATTATAGAGTACTGATATCTAGTGTAATTCACCTTACTACAAATCTTACATGGATGTGCTTGCTAATTACCTCATTTTCATATCTCTTAGATTTTGACTGAATTATCTATATTCCTAGACTGTGATATTACTTGTACTTGATTGCGAGTATGTATATCCTTCAGTTTCTTTCTTATATATATGTTAGTTAAATGTTATCGACCTATGATACCTACAAGTACATAGTGTTCGTACTGATATTATTCCTGCTACACCCTTTTCGGGGTGTAGAGTTATTGCAGGAACTTCAGCGAGGTTCGGTTAGCCTTCAAGGATCTCATGAAGTTCATCTATATTTTCTTTTTAATTATTTTGCTAAGTTGTAACCTTCATTCAAGTTGTATACTTAGAAGCTCTTGTACTATTCAGACCAGATCATTTGGGTAGTTGTATTCCGCATTATCAGATATATATATTTTTAGACTTTTACTGTTGTTCTTATTTATGTATGTTATTGGTGAATCTGGAACTAGTTCGCCTACCGAGATCCTTTGGGTATGTTATTGGTGAATCTTGAACCTTCATTCAAGTCGTAAATCAATATACACATTGTTTTCAATATACTTACATGGTCTTGGTTTTAAAATCCTTATTAGCTTTTCTCCGTAAAATATAGGAGCTTCCTTCATGAATCAATTACCTTATTGTGTAAACAATTATGTCCAGTATGTTGAAGCTAGCTAATGAATGAAGCTAGCTAAGTGTGTGTGAATGAAAAATGAAGAGTTGTGATTTTTTCTGATAAGGCACAATAACACCCGTTTACACTACCTTTTGTTGGCTATTAATTCAGATAACTAGCCTCAATTTTCTGCATTTAAAATATTCTGCATAATCATTTGCATTCTGCTTCATTTTTTACAACATAAACTGAGTTAGTGTCATGTGTGATTCGTTCCATCTTTCAGTTTGCGTAAAGTGAGAGGCGTTTGCGGTACCGCTACTCCTTTGACAGGTTTATCCGTTATATTCTGGGATAAAGTAATCCATAACCTCGGATACTTGAGGGGATTAAATTCCTTTAGTACACACAATGAATTATGTGGTCTCGGATATTTAAATTTTTGCATTTTACGTTTATTCAAATTAAGTTAAGTATATATATATATATATATATATATACAATATTTGCGTTCAAACGTTTCTGTTAATCTGCTACAGAAAGAAAAAAAGTATTTTTTACAACATATAAAACTATTTTTTTCCTGGCATATAATTTTTTTTACTGATATATAAAAGTACTTTTCAGAAATAAAAGTGTTCTTCTCTAAGATAGAAAAAAAGTAGTGTTTTTTCAGAAATAAACAATTATCATTTTGGAGACTAAGAACTTCGTGGTTTTCTACTTCAATGTTGGAGATTAAAATCGGTGGATTTTCTACTCCAAATTTAATATTTGGTTTGAAGTAATAAAGACTTCACTGATTTATTAAATTTGTTTCTGTAATAATTTATTCGATTTGAAGATATAAAAATTCATCAAGTAAATAATTTTGTGCATTCGGTTTGTAGATTTAAAACCTTCACCTATTTTACTAATTTTGTTTGTATTATTTTTTAACAGCAATGAGAGAACAAAATGTGAATAGCACTTCTATTGGAACTAGCACACCAATGCCCGCGGTTGGCACTACAAGCAACATTGTCTCCTCTAGCCGTTCGGCTCCGACACCGCAACCGACAGAGATACCCAGAAAATATTTTGGAATTAATTTTAAGGGATGACAATAGAAGATGCTTTTCTACTTGACCACCTTGGATTTGCAAAGGTTCATAAGGGAAGATTCTCCAGATCCTGAAGAAGGAGTATCAAACAACGATGGCTTCATTGTTATTGAGGCTTGGAAGCATTCAGACTTTTTATGCAAGGGATACATCCTTAGTAGTTTAGAGGATGACTTGTACAATATCTACAGTTCTGCAAAGACTTCAAAAGTGTTATGGAATGCTCTTGAGAAGAAGTATAAAACTGAAGACGCATGTTTGAAGAAATTTATAATTGCAAAATTTTGGGACTATAAAATGATGGACAATAAATCTGTTGGAA
This sequence comes from Przewalskia tangutica, assembly GCA_029844215.1. Lineage (NCBI taxonomy): Eukaryota > Viridiplantae > Streptophyta > Magnoliopsida > Solanales > Solanaceae > Przewalskia > Przewalskia tangutica. The sequence goes on along the minus strand of CM056718.1, from coordinate 130,882,040 downwards.
CTCAAGTCTAAGAGCTTCAAATTCTTTTTCATGATCTCTTTGTTGAAGGTATAATTTGTTTTAATACTTTTATTGCAAGTATTAATTATGTCATTACTTACAAATTTAATATTATAGGTATGATTATAAATGAGGTGTTTCAAGTGGCTTCTATGATTGAGAAGGTGCCTCCTTCGTGGAGAGTTTTCAAAAACTACTTGAAACACAAACCTAAGGAAATGAAGTTAGAAGATCTTGTAATTCGTCTAAAGATCGACAAAGACTATAAAGTTGTAGAGAGGAAGTTTCGTAGTAGTTTAACAATATCAGGAGAAAATATTGTTGTGACTACTCAACCAAAGTCTAACAAAAGAAAGAAATCGCCCGGCCCGAAGAACGATTAAAGAATAAAAAGTTCAGAGGAGACATGTTCAAAGGAGACTGCTATAATTGTGACAACACTGGACATAAATATGTAGATTGTCGTGCCCCGAAGAACCAAAAGAAGGAAAATCAAGCAAACATGTTTGAGAATAATGAATAAGAGGGATATTTGTGTGCAATGTTCTTCGAATATAATTTGGATGGAAATCCAAAAGATTGGGATTGATTCTGGCGCTACCCTCCACGTCTGCTCAAACAAAGAGATATGTATCTTATAAGCTCCCGCGTGACCTGAAGAGATGATCTTTATGGGAAATTCCTCAACGGCTAATGTTGAAGGCATTAGTAATATTACTCTCAAAATGACTTCGGGCATGACAGTGACTTGGAAGAATGTTCTTCATGCATAAATAAGAAAGAACTTAGTCTCTATCGGACTTCTAGTGAAGAATGATTTTAAGTGTGTTTAGGTTTCTAACAAAGTTGTTATAAGTAAGAATGACATGTATGCGGGGAAAAGTTACCTTACCGAGGGTCTTTTCAAACATAATTTAATTGCTATCAATGATAATAAACTTAAAGTTTCGTCTTACTTACTTGAGTCAGATTCTTCATGGCATGAATGTTCAGGACATGTTAATTTAAATCTTTGCGAAAAATGATCAACTTGGAAGTATTGCCTAAGTTTGAATGCAACAAATTAAAATGTCAAATTTGTGTTGAGTCTAAATATTCTAAGCGTCCTTATCACTATGTTGAAATGAATACTAATCCGTTAGACTTAATTCATACAGATATTTGTGATATAAAGTCAATACCATCTCGCAGTGGAAATAAATATTTCATAACTTTTATTGATAACTGTACACGTTATTGCTATGTTTACTTACTTAATAGTAAAGATAAAGAAATAGACGCATTCAAGCAATACAAAAATGAGGTTGAAACGCAACTCGATAATAAGATCAAAATGATACAAAGTGATAGGGGTGGTGAATATGAATCTCCTTTCGAAGAAGTGTATTTGGAATATGTCATCATTCATCAAACAACTTCTCCATATGTGCCACAATCCAATGAGATTGCAAAAAGAAAGAATCGAACTTTAAAGGAGATGATGAATGTCTTATTGATAAGTTCTGGATTACCACAACACTTGTGGGGGAAGCTTTACTTACAACTAACCGAATACTCAATCGGGTACCCCATAGCAAAACACATTCCATTCCATATGAAATAGGGAAAGGAAAAAAACCCAACTTGAAATACTTTAAAGTGTGGGGGTGTTTAACAAAGGTGCAGGTTCCTAAATCCAAGAGGGTAAAAATAGGACACAAAACTGTTGACTGTGTTTTCATTGGAGATGCCACTAATAGTAAAGCATATCGATTTTTGGTGTACAAATCCTAAAATCCTAACATTCATACCAATATGATAATAAAATCAGATAATGCCGATATTTTTAAAACTAGTTATCCGTAAAAGGTAAATATGATTCATCTGGCGAAGGATCTAAATGACCTCGGGAATAATCAAAGGAAAATACACCAAGTAATGAAAATCCAAGGTGTAGTAAACGTCAAAGGACGTCTACATCCTTTGGATCAGATTTTATGACATTTTTGTTGGAAAATAAACCTCAATTTTTTTAAAAAGCTATGATTTCTTCGGAAGCTCAATATTGGAAAGAGACAATCAATAGTGAAATTGAATCCATATTAAACAATCATACATGCGAGTTGGTTGATCTTTCATCCGGGAACAAATCTTTAGGCTCCAAATAGATATTTAAAAGGAAGATGAAAGATGATGATACTATTGACAAATATAAGGCAAGAATTGTTGTCAAAGGGTTCAGACAAAGAGAATGTCTTGATTATTTTGACACGTACTCACCAATAACAAGAATAACATCCATTTGAGTGTTAATAGCTTTAACCGCTATGTATGGTCTTGAAATCCATCAAATTGATGTTAAGACATCTTTCTTAAATGGAGATTTAGATGAAAAAATCTATATAGAACAACCCAAAGGGTTTGTAGTTCCCGGAAAGAACAAAGAGTATGTCGACTTGTTAAGTCTCTCTATTGATTAAAACAAGTACCCAAATAATGACATGCAAAGTTTGACCAAACGATATTGGCCAATGGATTCAAGATTATTGAATGTGATAAATGTGTTTACATTAAGAACACTCCAAATCATATAGTCATTATTTGTTTTTACGTTGATGATATATTGATAATGAGTAGACATTCCTGACATAAATGCTACAAAGTGTATGCTAGCTAGAAAAATTGATATGAAAGACCTAGGAGTTGCCGACTTAACTTTAGGAATTAAGATCCATAAGTCTCATCAAGGTCTAGCATTGTCTCAGTCTCATTACATTGGAATATTTCTTGAGAAGTTTAAGTATTTAGATTTCAAAAATGCAAAGACTCCAATCGACGTAAATCTTTCTCTTGCAAAGAATAAAGGTGAAAGTGAATGTCAGTTGGACTATGCTAGGGTATTGGGAAGTTTAATGTAGGTCATAAACTGTACGCGACCAGATATAACTTGTGTTATAAGTAAACTATATCGGTACACTAGTAATCCCAATCAAACACATTGGATAGCAATAAAATGAGTTCTTAGATATTTAAAACATACCCAAAACTATTCCTTGGATTAAAATAAATATTCTACAATTATTAAGGATACAATGATGCAAATTAGATCACCAGATCAACATAATCCAAAACCACAAGTGGATATGTATTCAATTGGTGGAAGAGCGGTGTCATGAAAGCCGTCCAAACAGACATGTATTGTTCTCTCTACAATGGAGTCTGAGTTCATAGCTCTAGACAAAATCGGTGAAGAAGTTGAATGGCTCTAAAATTTCTTAGACGATATTCCTTTTTGGCCAAAAACCTGTGGCACCTATATGCATACATTGCGATAGCCAAGCAACAACAGGAAGGGTAGAGATCATTATGTATAACAGTAAATCTCATCATATACGAAAGAGACACAATACCATTCGACAACTACTCGCTAGTGGAGTTATCACAATTGATTATGTAAAATTAAGAGATAACGTGTCAGAATCCACTTACAAAAGGACTAACTAGAGATGTAGTTGAAATACCATTGAGGGGAATGGGTTTAAGGCCTAGGACAAGTCATCATGGCGGTAACTCTACCTAATGTATTGGAGATTCCAAGAGCTAGGTTCGAAGAAATCAAACAAAGTTATGAATGACGGTCCAACATTGTCAAATAACTCAACATATTCTTATAATGAAGACAATGTTCAGAAACAAGGATAAAGCATTAATAATTTTTAACGAGTTAATAAATCTTAAGCTTTTTAATGGTTTCTACGTTTGGCAAGTATGACCAGATAGTGTATCTACGGGATAACCCATTGAGGAATCACCTATGTGAGTGTAAAATGTAAGTCGCTTCAAGGTGTATGTTAGATAAAGTTACATTCTCTACACACTTATGAAACTAGGTGATGTTCATGGCTGAAATAAACACAACAGTGAGAACCAAATAAGGTTAAAAGGTTAATTGTGTGACATGTGGTTGTCTAGGTATACACCAAAGCACGACGGTTCAAAATGATCAAATATACCGATTGACCAAGTATATCCAACATATGTTCACTACAAAAAGTTCAAAAGGAAACCTACTTATCCAGATGCAATTAATCATTGCTTACGGATCACATAATTTTTCAAGCATGTATATTTTTCATCATATAACCATTCCCTATTCATGTGGGGGATTGTTGAATCTAGCTAATGAATGAATCTAGCTATGTGTGTGGGAATGAGAAATGAAGAGTCGTGACTTTTATGATAAGGCACAATATTATTAGAATAAATTCAGAGGACTAGCCACACTTTTCTGCATTGAAAATATTCTATATAAGCATCTGCATTCTGTATCATTTTTTACAACATAAAACTGAGTCAGTGTATTGTGTGATTCATTGCCATCTTTAAGTTCGCGTGAAGAGTGGTGCCGTAACACTTCTTAACTGGTTAGGTGACAACTCTTCTCTTTTAAATCAACTAAAAGAGTTATCACATGTCGAAACCCATCTTTTGCAAGGAAAATTGGGCGCGACACAGATGAGGTGGAGCATACCAATAATGCCGATGCTCGGTAATAGCGACTGCAGAGGTCTATCTGACTGCCTTTCAGAACCTGCAGACATGAAACACACCGCCCCTGACAAAGGAACGTCAATACGAATAATGTACCGAGCTTGTACAGGAACCGAATATAATTGAAAGTTGTAATATTGAATGTAAGCCCCCAAAGTCATGAGTAACATAGCCCCGAAGGCAACTATTCTAATATATATATACTCTTTATCTCAAAACTAGTCATAATAATATATAGACTGAAATGTACTACCGACAAGGGATACACAATGATATGCTATTAGTGATATACTAATGCTGGAATAGAGATTTAATTTCTTCTTTTGATAAGCTTGTTCGGACCCTCTCCGAAACTAGAATCATGCCAAGAAAAGTGTCACGAAGCGACCCCGGGCCCGCGATTGGTGCCATACCTGGGCACCCTTACATGTATACATCAGAGGTAACCAGCGGAATATAAATAAGGCTCAGAGACATGCAGTAATATGAATAAGAAACAGGCTAGCCGACAAGGCCGCCTTTCGGTATATATATATATACATAACAAAAGAGATACATCATTCTCTAGTCCAACCCACAAACCATGACTACAGACCTCTAAGAGTTTTGACATAATAACTGTGATGGGACAGGACCCCGCCATACCCCTGAATATACATGAATCTACAACAACAGGGATCCGTACCAAAAGATGAACCTCCGGAGTAATGGAGCGTCTCAAAAATCTGAACTGTGATCCTAAAAGTGAGGATCAGCAAACTGTGTACCTCTACCTGCGGCATGAACGCAACCCCCGAGGAAAGGGAGTCAGTACAAAATATGTACCAAGTATGCGAGACTGAAAGTACTGTAATGAAATCATATAGTCTAAAATAAAGCTGGAGACATGTATGATAACCAAATTAACAGTACACTGGGTCTTATTAATAATGAGAGTAAATAAGAGTAAACTTTACCGTTTAAAAATAGGAAACTTATGATCAAATTAGGGCCACCCGCCCGTAGTATCATTAAGTCAATCTTACCATGGGTCTAATCCCACAATATCAAAGCGTTCCCGTGGAATCCTTCATCACTGTCGGCATGCACAAAGTATAATTTATATATATAACATGCCCGTGGAATCATGCATCTCGGGTACATGTCTTCATGGAGAGCTACTCCATGGATAATAGTATCATCCGGGGATCGAACCCGCATCATGGCCGCACGCCCATGGAATCCTTCATCGTGTAAGCATGTCCATGGAGCAATGTAGTGAAAGCATACCCGTGGAATACTTCATCACTATCGGCATGTCCAAATAAATACACAACAAGATGGCCGGCCCTCCAATGAGAGGCACGACATCGTAGAAATATAACACTTGCACCAAAGAGGCTATCATAAGCAAACATATGCAAGTTAACAATCTTTAACTCTCATTAATTAAACTTAAGGCACCATCATGTAAAATCCGGGAATTTAACCCAAAGTACTATGTACTCCTATTCTTTTAAAAAGAACCATTTTCATGTAATAACCCCAAGATACTAACACCTGTAGTATCAAGACATGTCTACTTTTCAAATCAAGATACTTTTCTTGAAATCAAGTCGTTTATCCTCTTTTTAAATCAACCAATTAAACCACTCTTTTAACTTTTCATAAAGTCGTTATAACTAACTTCCCATAAAGCCATTATAACACTTTATGTCTTTTTGAAAACTAAGGCATTTACATCCTTTAAAATCAAGCGAGTTTAACTCTCCAACTCAACTAAACTTGGACATTTTTAATCAAGTCAATGATACCAAAATGAAACCGAATTCATTTAAAATATGTACGCCAACCGTACTATACATTCATAAAACTCATGCTCAAGAAGATAGGGAAAGCTCCGCATACCTCTTCGGCTTAATCCACTCGCTAAGTAGAATATGCCGCACGTAGAATGTCAACCTATAATGACCATAATACGTCTATCAACTTCTAGCTTTTTAAGGTAGAATAATACTAAGTATAAGGCCTCTTATTCTACGGAAAATTGGGCAGCACTTCCCCTGTTTCTACGTACTTTTCCACCTTTTTCAAGGCCCGAAATCAATAACCAATACGCCACATTTAAGGCTCGACAAATTAGTTAATCAAAGGGGATTACACGCCTAACAGGACGTGTAAAATTCTGCCCCACAATTCATATATAATAGTCCAATAATTCTAAGGCAATTCTCGGCTACAACATGCCAACATATAATCCTTTTCAATTCCTTTCTAATCCAAGTCGTTATTCTAACATGTTATATAAGTCATAATCAATTACAACAACTATATTCCCTTCCTTATATAACATGTAATGATTATAAATAACAACCAAATTGATTAACAACTTTAATGGCTAACATGCCAATTTCGGTTTTAATATCTCAACATGGTCCAAATCTTTTCAATCTTCATTCTATATATCACATGCTCGTTTATCAACTACTATAACATGTAATCTTCAATTACATTAAGAAGACGAAGACTTTTACCTCAATAAGCCCAAATATAATCCAAGATTAAAGCCCCTCTTCTCCACGTTCCAATCCACTCCAAGCAACCCTTAGAAGTTCATAAACAACGTCTCTTCAAATTCCAACATCAAAGTTATAGAACACCTTAGGGTTTCATGTTGCGACTAACGGATTAACGTAGTATTTCAGGGATTTAAGAGGTTGTTTATCCTTAGTATACTAATAGGGATCTTAGGTATGAGTTTGGGGATTTATCAACAATTATTGAAGAATTTTTTTGTTCAAAGTGAGGTTTGGCCGAGAGCTCCTTAGTGAGCACCACAAGTTTATTGATTTTTTCTAAGTGTTGGATCTTGTCTTGCTACTAGTATGATATATATAATACATCCAAGGGTTTAGATTAAACCAAATGTGTGGTTAGAATTGTGGTCAACAATATCAAGCTCCACTTGGTCTTCTTGACCAAGACTTTTTCGCCCAACATGGGCATGTGGAGGGTGACATGTGTCGCCCTCTGATTGGTCCAAAATATTTCATCTCCCGAAATTTCCATAATTGGTCAAAATATCGAAAACCTTGTGGGCCCCATAAAAACGTAAAAATTCCCGAGTGGGCCCCACGTGACCAAATCCGAAAATAAAATTCCACAATTCTAATAAATTCTATAAGTCTCAAATGATAAATTTGAGAACCCAATTCTCATTAATAAACGTTTTTCCTTCACGAGATTCGGAAGATTTTCCTTAGGAATAACAAATCTTTCTTTCGTTCAAATTTAAAGTCTTGTTTTCTTACGCACGTTCTTATACACGTGTCCTAGAACTACGGAGTGTAACAAAAAGAAATGGTATAGACTTTACATACTTTTTTTTCTATTCACTCGTCGACGCACGTATAATATGTAGCACTTAAATCTACAAAAATAGTAATAGTATTATCGCCAAGTTAACAAAAAGCTTATTGTAACACCTCATATTTTTGGGTAATGATTTGAGCATATAAACGTAGGCAAGTGGACCCGAACCCCGAGAAGTTTATATTGTACCTGCGTGTACTGATAAGGAAATTAGTATGTAAAAGGATGTGATCCCGAAATAATTTTGGATTTAACAAGTGCGACGACGGAGATTTAGAATTATATTCCCAGGGATATTATAGACTAGTGTCATACTACGAGAATTATTGTTACACCCCGTAAGTTCAGGACATGTGTAAGTGAATGTACGTAAGGAACACAAGACTTGGAAATTAGTACGAAAGGAAGGATTGTTTTTCCGACGGAAAGTCTTCCGGACGTCGGAAAGGAAAAATGTTCGTTGTTGAGAATTGGATTCTCAAAATACATTATGTCAAGAGTATGGGACTTATTAATATTATGGAAATTTATTATTACGGATTTGATCACGTGGGGCCCACCCGAGGAATTTTATATTTTTGTGGGGCCCACGAGGGTTACGGAATTTTATGGACGAATGAGAGGGCGACACGTGGCACCCCCACACTTGGTCTTGGTCGAAATTGTGCAAGGGTAAAATGGTCATTGACCATTGTAGATGAACAAAGTCTTCAAGCTTGAGAAAGTTGACCAAGTCAACTTGCCACTTGGTTAATTAGTAATTGCTCTTCATCCTAGCCTCACATGTGGTATTATCTAAGCCCTCCTTAGTAGTATATATCCTACACTAGTGCAAGACAAGTTCTATACTTAGAAAATTTTTTCAAGAAAACATTGTTCTTCACTAAAGTGCTCTCGGCCAAGGCTTCTTTTGGAAGACAAATTTTTGTAGTTTTGATCCATTAGCCACAAGACTTTAACCCAATGTCCCTTAGGGTATTGTAAGGATATCTCAATAGAAAGATTTGGAAAAACGATTTTTACGTTAGTCGCAGCGCGGAAACTAAGGGAGTTCTTCAACTTTGAAGTTGGAACTTGAAGAAGGGTTCTTCATAGGCCTCTAAGGAATGCTTGGAGCGGATTGGAACTTAAGGAAAGGAGCTAAGAATTGCTAAGGCGCGACTTTGGAATCTTGGAAATTTTAAGGGCTTTAAAGGTATATTCTTGTCGTTGTAGCAATTAAGGTTTACTTATTGTTGTAGCTATGGATTTTAGCAAGCATGTGTTATATAGTATGAAGTTTGATATATTTGGCTATTGGAACCCTAATCCGAAAACTAGCATGTTTAGCTTTAAGATTTCAATTCAAGTTGATTATTCGTTTAAGATTGTCACATGTTGAATAAAGAAGGAAATTGTAGTTGTTGAAGTTGCTTATGACTAAATAACATGTTGACCTAAGAACTTGAATTGGAAAAAGGATTGGAAAAGACGTAGTGTTATTGGTTATATGTTGGCCGTGAATGGCTAGTGTAGTATTATACTATTTGGTATGAATTGTGGGGCGGAATATTACACGTATTGTAAGGCGTGTAATCCCCTTTATTTGGTTGTTGTTTGGAGCCTTAAATGTGGCTTGTTGGTTATTGTATTCGGCCTTGAAAAAGGTGGCAAAGTGAGTAGAAACAAAGGAAGTGCTGCCCGATTTTCCGTAGAATTAGATACCGTACGCCTAGTATTATTCTACGTTAGAGACTAGAAGTTAATAGTCTTGTTGTGACCATTATAGGTTGACACTTCTACGTACGGCGTATTCGGCCTAGCTTGTGGATTTAGCCGAAAAGGTATGTGAACTATCTCCTCTTCTAGCATGATTCCTTAGAATAAAGAAAGTAAGTTTTACTCCTTAAATGATCCATTCCTTGGTTGTATTTGGATTGCCTAGAATAGAATTTGTTCTATGTACTTCTTTGATTGTACTTTGATGTTTAAATTGTAAGTTGTAAAATACATTTTCTTAGTGAAGTTTGGATTCTTATAAGTGAAGGTATTTTTACTTAAAGTACATGGAGTCTTAATAAGGAAGTGGTTTCCAAATCTTTTGGCTAGTGCCTTAGTTCTAAAACCTAAAGGTCATTATAATGACTTTAGGAGAGTCAAAGGAGTGATTTACTTATTTGATTTAAAAGAGGAGAAATGACATGATTTAAGAGAAGTAACTTGCGTTAAGGGTGAAGTTACTTGAGGTTTAAAAAGTAGAAGAAAACTTGTTTTCTAACTATTAAGAGACTTGAAGTATTTTTGAAAGTTAAGAACTTGATTCGTAAGTATGTGATGCTTGGTTTTAATAGTATAAGTCTCTTGGTTATTGAAGGAATGGATACGTCTAAAACCATAAAGGGTTATAACGGCTTTATGGGAAGTTGGTTATAACGACTTTATGGAAGGTTTAGAAAGTTGTCTATTTTGATTAATCGGCATAAGTTGCCTAGATTGTGAAAATTTGGAGTTACTTGATTTCAAGCTTTGAAATGAGTTTTCTAAAAGTGTAGTAACTTACTTTGAAAAATAGACACGCTGATACTACGGGTGTTAGTATCTTGGGGCTTTACATAGAAAGGAGTCTTTTATAAAGGAATGTACGTACGTAGTACTTTGGCTTGATAAATTGAGGATTTGTCTAAGTGTGCCTTGATAAGTACTTTGACTTGTTAAAAGAGAATTATTCTACGTATGCCTTGATTAGTACTTTGGCTTGATAAATTGAGGATTTGTCTAAGTGTGCCTTGATAAGTACTTTGACTTGTTAAAAGAGAATTATTCTATGTATAACTTGATTAGTACTTTGGCTTGATAAATTGAGAATTTGTCTAAGTGTGCCTTGATAAGTACTTTGGCTTGTTAAAGAGAATTATTCTAAGTGTGCCTTGTAAGGACTTTGGCTTGTAATTAAGGATTTGACTATGTGTCTTTGGAAATAGCGGTTGTGTGCTATTGTTATATCGGTCGTTCGGGTCATTCCGGGTTGGTGGCATTTGCATAATTCCGTGGATTTGCTACCCACGATGCGAGGAATAATACCTCACGCGAGTCCGTAGGGCTTACGCGGGTGAAATAGTCCCACGCGGCGTCCGACCTACGCGAGAATACCTCACGCGAGTCCGTAAGGGCTTATGCGGGTGAAATAGTCCTATGCGAATACCTCACGCGGGTCCGAAGCGGCTTACGCGGGTGAAATAGTCCCACGCGGCGTCCAATTTACGCGAGGAATACCTCACGCGGGTCCACGCGACCTACGCGGGTGAAATAGTCCCAGAATAGGATTGCTAAATGATATCGCGCGGACGGTCCCGCTGATCCCGAGCTTCCTACTTTATATTGTAAGGATACCATCGCTTACTCTCATTGTTAGTAAGGCACAATGTGCTGTATTTTGATTATCATATATGTCCCGGATTGTTTGTGTTACCCTATGGTCATGCTTTACGAGGTGGGATTAGGGCATGAGACCACGAGGTATTTAGGACACAGTGGGACTTGGTGTTCATGTATCCTTATTGGTGTTATTACATCATGGATCGCGGCGGTGAGGAAGGATTCCACGGGCATGAGTGATATTATGGGCGTGAGACCCATGGTTATATTGAGTAATGACTTTGAGGGCCTGCGTCCCTGACTTGATATGACTGCTTATGTGTTATGTACTGTAGGATTGGATATCATACATGTCTCCCCGCTTTGTTTAGATCGTTATGATTTTATTACGATTTCATCGCTCACATACTTGGTACATTCTTCGATCGACTCTTGAGGCTGCGTTCATGCCGCAGGTTTAGGTACGCAGTTTGGTGATCGGCAGGTGTAGTACCCTGCTCAGAGTTTTTGGATAGCTCCCTTTGTTCAGGAGTTTATCTTTTTGGTATAGTTCTTTCGATGTGTTTGTATGCTTATGGGTACGGCGGGGCCTTGTCCCGTCATAGTTCAGTTTAACTCCTAGAGGTCTGTATTCATATGTGGGATTGGACTCATGTACGGTGTAGTGTCTTCTGTTTATGTATATTATGGCAGCCTTGTCGGCTTTGCCCTTGCACGTATGTTGGTTTTAAAGAAAAAAAAAGAGGTGTTATTTAAATTCCGCAGTTTACTTATGTTGATAAGGTAGAAGGGTGCCCAGGTAGGGCACCAGTCACGGGCCCGGGGTTCAGGGTGTGACAGAGTGGTATCAGAGCGGTCAGTCCTCGGAATGTCTACAGACCGTGTCTAGTAGAGTCTTGATTATCGGTGTGTTGCGCGCCACACCCATAAACAGGAGGCTACAGGACATTTAGGAGTTGGTTTCTATTCTTCTCACTCTAAGATCGTGCCATAGTGTTAGTAAGAAAGAAAATTCCTCTCCGATGTATTGTTGTGTTACGATTATGCCTCGCGAGGGCAACACCGCCTGAAGGGCAAAGGAGTAGCAGGAGCTACTAGTCAGACTCAGAGAGTTGATAGGGCTTATGCCCAGGTTATACCGGATGTTGTTCCGCAGTCGGCGAGTTATTTTGCCCCAGGTTTTGAGGCCCCAGCACCAGAGCCTCCAGTTTCTCGGTTAGGAGAAGACTATAGGGTCATGAGGGAAGCAGTTATGTTATTGACCAAGATAGCGTTGCTAGCAGTTGTAAGTGATAGTACCCCAGAGGTAGGGATACTTTGATTAGTAAAGTGAGAAGTAAGAATGTTGACAAGAATGATAGGTGAACTGAGACTATAGTTGTGTAGAGTTCACAAGTTGTAATTACCCCGTATAAGTGTAAGACCGATAGGGAAGATTATCTGATAGAAATACTTTGGCTTATGTGACGAACCTCTAGTGAATAGGGGTAGGGTAAGAAGTACCTTGAGATAAGAGAGAGATTTATTTGGACTAAGAATGAGAAGTTAAGCGTGACGATGAGTCGGGTTATGGACTCATTTCGGTCACCGATAGTTTGGAATGGGGTGATGTCGATTAGAAATGGTCAGATGTGGTAGGTCACGGGATGCCAGGCCCAAGTTTAGTTAATCGTTGTACGAGTTGTGGACGCGTTCCACCGGAACTAGGTCGTAAGGACCGAGAAGAGCCGTAGCGGAAATTCAAGTAGCCTAATGGCCAAGTTGGTTAGTAACTCCAAGGATTGGGGAACAGAAACAGAATTTGAGATTTTGTACGTGTACTAGATGAGTTTGAAAGTACGAGAAAGTATGACAAGTAAGGAAAGAAAGGAACCTCTAAGGACCCCGCGTTTGGGAAGACTGTAACCTTCAAGTTTTGTGAGAAGGGACCACGGACGGAAGGTCCATTATTATGTTTACGTATGTTATGTGGTGGCCATGTGTGGCATCGTTGGTCTTGTGCAGTCTTGATTGATAGGCATAGTATAGAGTTTATGCCGGAATTTGTATAGCTGGATAACCGACTAAGAACATTCGGGGACGAATGTTTCTAAGGGGGGAAGAATGTTACACCCCGTAAGTTCAGGACATGTGTAAGTGAATGTACGTAAGGAACACAAGACTTGGAAATTAGTACGAAAGGAAGGATTGTTTTTCCGACGGAAAGTCTTCCGGACGTCGGAAAGGAAAAATGTTCGTTGTTGAGAATTGGATTCTCAAAATACATTATGTCAAGAGTATGGGACTTATTAATATTATGGAAATTTATTATTACGGATTTGATCACGTGGGGCCCACCCGAGGAATTTTATATTTTTGTGGGGCCCACGAGGGTTACGGAATTTTATGGACGAATGAGAGGGCGACACGTGGCACCCCCACACTTGGTCTTGGTCGAAATTGTGCAAGGGTAAAATGGTCATTGACCATTGTAGATGAACAAAGTCTTGAGCTCGAGAAAGTTGACCAAGTCAACTTGCCACTTGGTTAATTAGTAATTGCTCTTCATCCTAGCCTCACATGTGGTATTATCTAAGCCCTCCTTAGTAGTATATATCCTACACTAGTGCAAGACAAGTTCTATACTTAGAAAATTTTTTCAAGAAAACATTGTTCTTCACTAAAGTGCTCTCGGCCAAGGCTTCTTTTGGAAGACAAATTTTTGTAGTTTTGATCCATTAGCCACAAGACTTTAACCCAATGTCCCTTAGGGTATTGTAAGGATATCTCAATAGAAAGATTTCGGAAAAAACGTATTTTTACGTTAGTCGCAAGGAAACTAGGGGAGTTCTTCAACTTTGAAGTTGGAACTTGAAGAAGGGTTCTTCATAGGCCTCTAAGGAATGCTTGGAGCGGATTGGAACTTAAGGAAAGGAGCTAAGAATTGCTAAGGCGCGACTTTGGAATCTTGGAAATTTTAAGGGCTTTAAAGGTATATTCTTGTCGTTGTAGCAATTAAGGTTTACTTATTGTTGTAGCTATGGATTTTAGCAAGCATGTGTTATATAGTATGAAGTTTGATATATTTGGCTATTGGAACCCTAATCCGAAAACTAGCATGTTTAGCTTTAAGATTTCAATTCAAGTTGATTATTCGTTTAAGATTGTCACATGTTGAATAAAGAAGGAAATTGTAGTTGTTGAAGTTGCTTATGACTAAATAACATGTTGACCTAAGAACTTGAATTGGAAAAAGGATTGGAAAAGACGTAGTGTTATTGGTTATATGTTGGCCGTGAATGGCTAGTGTAGTATTATACTATTTGGTATGAATTGTGGGGCGGAATATTACACGTATTGTAAGGCGTGTAATCCCCTTTATTTGGTTGTTGTTTGGAGCCTTAAATGTGGCTTGTTGCTTATTGTATTCGGCCTTGAAAAAGGTGGCAAAGTGAGTAGAAACAAAGGAAGTGCTGCCCGATTTTCCGTAGAATTAGATACCGTACGCCTAGTATTATTCTACGTTAGAGACTAGAAGTTAATAGTCTTGTTGTGACCATTATAGGTTGACACTTCTACGTACGGCGTATTCGGCCTAGCTTGTGGATTTAGCCGAAAAGGTATGTGAACTATCTCCTCTTCTAGCATGATTCCTTAGAATAAAGAAAGTAAGTTTTACTCCTTAAATGATCCATTCCTTGGTTGTATTTGGATTGCCTAGAATAGAATTTGTTCTATGTACTTCTTTGATTGTACTTTGATGTTTAAATTGTAAGTTGTAAAATACATTTTCTTAGTGAAGTTTGGATTCTTATAAGTGAAGGTATTTTTACTTAAAGTACATGGAGTCTTAATAAGGAAGTGGTTTCCAAATCTTTTGGCTAGTGCCTTAGTTCTAAAACCTAAAGGTCATTATAATGACTTTAGGAGAGTCAAAGGAGTGATTTACTTATTTGATTTAAAAGAGGAGAAATGACATGATTTAAGAGAAGTAACTTGCGTTAAGGGTGAAGTTACTTGAGGTTTAAAAAGTAGAAGAAAACTTGTTTTCTAACTATTAAGAGACTTGAAGTATTTTTGAAAGTTAAGAACTTGATTCGTAAGTATGTGATGCTTGGTTTTAATAGTATAAGTCTCTTGGTTATTGAAGGAATGGATACGTCTAAAACCATAAAGGGTTATAACGGCTTTATGGGAAGTTGGTTATAACGACTTTATGGAAGGTTTAGAAAGTTGTCTATTTTGATTAATCGGCATAAGTTGCCTAGATTGTGAAAATTTGGAGTTACTTGATTTCAAGCTTTGAAATGAGTTTTCTAAAAGTGTAGTAACTTACTTTGAAAAATAGACACGCTGATACTACGGGTGTTAGTATCTTGGGGCTTTACATAGAAAGGAGTCTTTTATAAAGGAATGTACGTACGTAGTACTTTGGCTTGATAAATTGAGGATTTGTCTAAGTGTGCCTTGATAAGTACTTTGACTTGTTAAAAGAGAATTATTCTACGTATGCCTTGATTAGTACTTTGGCTTGATAAATTGAGGATTTGTCTAAGTGTGCCTTGATAAGTACTTTGACTTGTTAAAAGAGAATTATTCTATGTATAACTTGATTAGTACTTTGGCTTGATAAATTGAGAATTTGTCTAAGTGTGCCTTGATAAGTACTTTGGCTTGTTAAAGAGAATTATTCTAAGTGTGCCTTGGTAAGGACTTTGGCTTGTAATTAAGGATTTGACTATGTGTGCTGGAAATAGCCAGGTGCTATTGTTATATCACTGCTTCGGGTCATTCCCGGTTGGTGGCATTTGCATAATTCCGTGGATTTGCTACCCACGATGCGAGGAATACCTCACGCGAGTCCGTAGGGCTTACGCGGGTGAAATAGTCCCACGCGGGCGGTCCGACCTTACGCGAGGAATACCTCGTGCGAGTCCGTGGCTTACGCGGGTGAAATAGTCCTATGCGAGGAATACCTCACGCGGTCCGAAGCGGCTTATGCGGTGAAATAGTCCCACGCGGCGGTCCAAATTTACGCGAGGAATACCTCACGCGGGTCCACGCGACCTATGCGCGGTGAAATAGTCCCGGAATAGGATTGCTAAATGATCCGCGCGGATGGTCCTGCTTGATCCTGAGCTTCCTACTTTATATTGTAAGGATACTACTGTTTACTCTCATTGTTAGTAAGGCACAATGTGCTGTATTTTGATTATCATATATGTCCCCGGATTTGTTTGTGTTACCCTATGGTCATGCTTTTACGAGGTGGGATTAGGGCATGACCACGAGGTATTTAGGACACGGTGGGACTTGGTGTTCATGTATCCTTATTGGTGTTATTACATCGGATCGCCAGTGAGGAAGGATTCCACGGGCATGAGTGATATTATGGGCGTGAGACCCATGGTTATATTGAGTAATGACTTTGAGGGCCTGCGTCCCTGACTTGATATGACTGCTTATGTGTTATGTACTGTAGGATTGGATATCATACATGTCTCCTGCTTTGTTTAGACTGTTATGATTTTATTACGATTTCATCGCTCACATACTTGGTACATTCTTCGCATCGACTCCTTCGGGGGGCTGCGTTCATGCCGCAGGTTTAGGTACGCAGTTTGGTGATCGGCAGGTGTAGGACCCTGCTCAGAGTTTTTGGATAGCTCCCTTTGTTCAGGAGTTTATCTTTTGGTATAAGTTCTTTCAGTACAGGTTTTTGTACAGTTATGGGTACGGCGGGGCCTTGTCCCGTCATAGTTCAGTTTAACTCCTAGAGGTCTGTATTCATATGTGGGATTGGACTCATGTACGGTGTAGTGTCTTCTGTTTATGTATATTATGGCAGCCTTGTCGGCTTTGCCCTTGCACGTATGTTGGTTTTAAAGAAAAAAAAAGAGGTGTTATTTAAATTCCGCAGTTTACTTATGTTGATAAGGTAGAAGGGTGCCCAGGTAGGGCACCAGTCACGGGCCCGGGGTTCAGGGTGTGACAATTATGACATTTAAGTATAAGACGATTTTATAAGTCGTCGGGATTTAAGTAAATTGAGATCCAGGATTTTATTGTGTGTATAATTGATTAATTGTGGGATTAATTAATTATAAGCAGAGGACCCAAATTGAGTGGGATATTACGTGTTGTTTTATAATGCAACAGGGCAGTGACTAAGTCTCATAAGTAACTGGTGGGACCATCTCAAGCCTTCAGATATACACATCCCTTCTGTAATAAGCCTTCACCTTCAACAAGGTTTCTTTAAAGAAATTGTTCTTAAGAATAAATGATACACCTCCAGAAGGAACGAAAAAGGGTTGAGTCTCCACTGATAACCCTCTGAAAATTCTTGGTCGAATTCGGGGATTTTCCGCAAACTTCATCTCGCATAAAAGGGAAATAGTTATGGCTTTCTGGGTCATGTTCCAACGAAATTGAGACCCTTGAAGCAAGCTTGAGAACCCAAAAGTTAAACAAAGAACCCAGAGCTTCGAGGGAATTCTAGGAATCAGTTTTCGAGGTTCCGATTCTTCTTGCCGGAATTTGGTGTCTGATGCGCGATTTAATGCACTAACTTTAACGCAAGTGCACGTTATCGTGACAAGTAATATAGTCTAGGTAAGACCGAATATCGTCCTCAAGGATTAGTGTTCAAGTACCAATTATCTATCTTTTGTTATCTATTTGGTAACCGATATTTGATTTTGTTGATTATAACTAACAATTATAAATACTAATTAACTACGTGTTTACTTCAGTAGTGATGGAAATAGAGCTTCCAAGTCTCCTCAACTATCCGCTTATATTACTTATTAATGCAATAAATTATGGTTCTACTTCTTTTGGAGCTAGCAGGTTTACTAATTCGTTTTATACTCTCGTTAAGGCTATATAAACACTCAACCCCAGTAGCGCTCCTTTCTACCTTTCGGTGATAAGGATGACTCTATAGAAGGATTAAGAACAAAAACCTTGTTAATCGTCACGCACCATGCGTGAAATTAGGTGTTTAAACCTCTTATTAACGCTACACAAGTAATTGAGGTATTTTCATCCCCAATCCGACCTATGTCTACCCAACTTACAACATAGTCACAACCTCCTCCTTTCGAAGTTTGATTAGAAATCATATAAATAATGATAATTAGTGATCAATTAATTACCAAACATTCAAAGCAATTATTGGGTAAATCTCAACAATAAGAAGAACAACCATAAACATGCATTAACTCATAATATAAGGTTCAAGTGAATTGACATGGAAAGCCCTATAATGGAATTAGTTCCTAGCCATTGACATGACAAGAACTAATTCAATATCCAACATAAAAACTGAAAGTAAAGTAAAGAAAAGAAAAGAAAATTACTAAGTAAAGGTCTCCAATCTTCAACTCCAAGAAGTCTTGTGTTTGTGCAAGAAAGGGAACCCTTGAAAACTGCCTAGGGTTCTCTTTTTATAGCCTCCAAACCGCCCTTAAGGTTTTCCCTTCAGGCCTGGCCCATAATTCGTCAAAAACCTGATTTTTCCCGTGTCAGCCGCGCACGAACTTCGCGCTGCTCGTGATTAGCGCCGCCCCGCACTCGCTTTCAGAGAGCCGCGCCGCAACTTCTGAGACCTTTTGGATATTAGGCGCCGGGGCGCCTGTACCTGTTGGCAGGAGGCGCCGCGGCGCTGGCCCGTGTCTGGTTCACCACTTTCTCGTCTTTTAAGCTCTGGAACCTCCACTTTTGCCCTCTTTTCGCTCCTTTTCCGCCAAGTAGCCATTTTAACCAATTTGACTCAAAAGAAAGAAAATCTATCCTAAGACGACACGTATTTGTACAAAAAGGGACAAAAGACTAACTAAAAATGACTCAAAAAGTGTATATAAAATACACCGATCAAATACCCCCAAACTTAACCTTTGCTCTCCCTCGAGCAAAGATAAAAAGAAAGAAATAAAGACTCGAGAAAAAGGAAAATAAAGGACTCAATGGCATTGATCACTTTGCTGCATTGGTGTTACTTTAGAAAAACATGAAGATTAGCAGAATAATATGCAGGAACATATAACATGAAAGTTTAGCATTCTAAACACATTAAGCCAGATATTTCGCAAACTCATTTTTATCATGCTTAATGGAAGTCAAAATACTGAATCATGCATGTTAACTTCAAAAATCCTATGACATTTTTACTTGCTATTCTCCACTAATCATGGATATGCATATAAGAGATCTTCAGGACTTTTAAGGGTTGTAATGTAGGCTTAGGCACGGGTAGGTAAAAATAGGCATTTAGGCTCATTTTTGTGTACCATAAGCTTTTTAGCTTTTCAGTGTTTCTCTTTTCGTTTGATTTCTTTTCTTCACTTCAAATCTATTTTTCCCCTCTTTTGTTTTGAGAGCGTGAAGTGTATCATAATAGCAAGCACCCCCAAACTTAGGCTTTTACCTATTTCTTATTACTTTTTAATTGGGGTGCATCAATCTTGTTTGCTTTTTTTGTCTCTTTTTTAACACATTCTATTCCAACTATTTCACATGTTTACTTATGGCACAAGTATGGGAATATAGGGTGTCAAAGAAAAAGTTTAGTTTTTAGGCTCAATGGGGCTGACTAGGGATATTTTTAATGTCAGGGATAGAAAATAGTGGTAAGAATTGGCTAACAAAGAAACGCCTGAGTTATCTCCCTAACATGCATATCCTAACTATTTCGCCTCAAATAGCAAGCAATCATAACACATAGGTTTTAATCATTTATCATGCACAATTCAAGAAAGAAACTCCAAATAGACAGATTTTGTGAGTTTTTGGCATATCTAACCTAAGTGTTTAGATAGTTGCTTCTAGTTCCATTACATTATCCACCTTACTTCACTAGGTGTTTCTAGTAACTACAACATGCATGATCTTTGACAGACAATTATGACTCAAAAGAAAAAAAAATTATGACTCAAAACTACACAAACACAATAAAAAAGACTCAAACATACTATAATAATAAGACACAAATAAGACACCCCCCCAAACTTAAATCACACATTGTCCCCAATGTGTGCAAGACTCAAAGACAATAAAAGAAAAGGACACTTACAGACTTGGTTTTAAAATGGTGGCGGTGGCGGTGGATAATGCATCGACCATTGGTTGAACAGGGAACTCATCTCGTCAAATTGCTGGTGCAACTGTTGTTGCCCCTGCCTCAATTCTTGTTGCCCTTGTCTCAACTCTTGTTGTCCTTGTATCACTGTGTCGAAATGTTGCATCATCCTTCTCTGGTTCTGGAGCAACTGCTCCATCATAGGCACTGGAGGTTCTGATTCTGTGGGTTGCTGGTGGCTGCTTCCTGCCGCATATTGAGCCTCTATTTCAGGCTCATCTTCGTTCATGGCGGCCTCTGCTGCTGCTGCTGGTGGTGCTGGTGCTCTTCTTCTTGCTGCTGGGGGGCTTGGGTCTGGGAAGGAGTGCACTATCCCATATGACACAGGCAGTTGGTTTCTCTCATGAGTATCAGTGGGTAGGATTGGGACCCCATTCATGTGGCATAAACTAGTGATAAGTGAGCCATGTCCCAACCCACCTGTTGTTACCAACCTGCTGGTTTCTTCAATACTTTGCACTATCTCCTTCCCCACATCAATCGTCTTCCCCGTCATGATTCCATATATCAATTTGATCCTATCTTCTGACACTCTGGTAAAGTGCGTTGATGGAATCAGACGGCATCGATTTAAATACCAACTCTCGTCGCTTTGTTGAACCGACACCGCCATCCTCTTGACCCATTTTTGGCAATATCAAATGCAGCCCCAGGGTAGCTCACTGTTCCTGTGATGGTATCCCAGTCGATGCGGTTAGTGCTTCTAGACCATGATCTGAAGTAGCTTCGGTCATCACCTCTTTCCTCAACATCAACTTTTTTTAGTGACAAATTTATCGCTTCTGCCGTCACAGGAATATATCTTCCCCTCACAAAACATTTATTGTCCACCTTCTCCGGAAAGTTAGCATAGAATTCACGCACCATTGCTGTATTCATTGGTGCTATCTTTTTCGGGTTTACAAATCTCTTCCACCCCATCATCTCAATCATTGCCCGAATGGGCTCATAGACATCCTCCTCCCCAAGCGAATCCCTTTGATAGTCCATTCTCCTTTCAGGGATTAAGGGCCTAGTACTAAGCTTTTTGTATCTTTCATAAGCTTGTTGGCTAATGAACCTAGTATCATCGTATTGAGGGGCTGAGGTGGGTGTGGAGGCTCTTCTCTTTCTGGCAGACATGGTTAATTCACTGCAGCGTTTAGTATCACCAATGTTCCCCAACACTATCACACAACAACTAGCAGCTACAACACTATCACCCCCAAACCCCAACTCCTGCACTACACAATACCCACACCCTCTTTTGTATACTCCTCCTCTAAATTTCACAACCAATTTTTCAACACCCCAACGACTTCAACAATGCAACACTCCTCCAAACTACTACCTCCTTTGACTACTGTAAAACTTTCAAGAAAAGATGAAGATTACCTTTTTGACGGTGTTCTTCAAGGTTTTCTTGCTTCTAATGGTGATTTGAGGCACTGGGATGAAGTTTTGTTGGTTGAAATGGTTAAGGGTTTAGGGACTTTAAGAGTTTTTGGTTGTGTTTGGGTTTGATTTCTGGAAGATTTGTGGGTGAGGTTTAAATTTTCGTGGGTTTTGTGGAGAAGAAAGGTTAGGTTTTGGTTTGAAATTGGGGAAAATCGGATTTCTGGGCGTCTTTTAATTTCTGGATTTCCGCTTCGGCGCCGCGGCGCCCAACTTACTGCACTTCTTCGGGAATTTCTGCGCCGCGGCCCTGCTCCTGGGCGCCGCGGCGCCTAGACTTGGCAATTTTTCTGGATTTTTGGCGCCGCGGCCCTGCTCCTGGGCGCCGCGGCGCTCACCCGTTTTTCTGGAAATCCTGGCTATTCTTCAGTTTTCGCCCTCCAATTTTATTGTTGGCCTGCACCTGTTAACACAACACAAACACTACCTCCGTGAGACTGTTCTTAGTAAAACTAACTACATTAAAATAAATAATTTAAAATACTTTGGGTTGCCTCCCAAGTAGCGCTGTCTTTAACGTCTTTTAGCCGGACGCAAGTTCCTTAACTCAAGAAGTGTGGGGTGGATTAACCCCACAACCAATCCATTTTCTCCACATTTTTCGTTTTCTTCTTCTTCTCTTCTTAAAATTATCTTCAAGGGAAGGTTCAGGAACACATACCTGCTTTTGCGGAGGTTCGGCATCACATACCTGCTTTTGTGGGCTCATCTCCCTTGGTTTGGCTTGTACTGGCTCACAGGGGGTTTTGATGGTGCTGATTGCAAAGCACCTGCTCATGATTGGTGGCTCAATAATGTGTTTAAATACTTTAAACACCATTTCTTCCTTCTCCACCCTCAATGTCAGCTCTCCTTTTTCTACATCGATCAGGGCTCTCCCTGTCGCCAGGAATGGTCTCCCCAATATGATGGGGATCTCTGCATATTCTTCCATGTCGAGAATGAGGAAGTCCGCAGGGAAAAAAAAATTCCTACTTTAACCAGCACGTCCTCAATCTTCCCCCTTGGGTGCACAACTGTTCTATCTGCTAGTTGTAGGCTCACCGTGGTTGGTTTGGCTTCACCTAATTCCAATCGTTTAAATACTGACAAAGGCATCAAATTTATGATTGCCCCTAAATCGCAAAGAGCCCTGTTGCATGTCACATTGCCAACTGTGCACGGCAATGTAAAGCTCCCTGGGTCTTTTAGTTTAGGGGGCAACTTCTTCTGCAGGATAGCACTGCACTCCTCAGTAAGCGCCACCATCTCATACTCTGCTAGTTTCTTCTTCTTCCCCAAAATCTCCTTCATGAATTTAAAATAAGAGGGCATTTGCTCCAACGCCTCTATAAAGGGTATGTTGATATATAGCTTTCTGAATGTCTCCAAAAATTTGGAGAATTGTTTATCAACTGCCTTCCGCTGCAATCTCTGTGGGAACGGGATCTTCTCAGTATACTCCTTCTCTGGAGTTTTCTCTACCACTGGGCGAGCTTCAACCACATTCTCCTTCTCTATTTCTGCCCTTTGTTCAACTACCGGCTGGGGTGAATGCTGCTCCAACTGTTTACCACTTCTCAGATGTACTGCCTGGCATTATTCTCTCGGATTTATCTCTGTGTTGCTTGGCAGTGTACCCTGTGGCCTGCTGTTCGATTGTTTTGCTAGTTGACCCACTTGTGTTTCCAAGTTCCTGAACGAGGATCTAGTTTACATCCTGGCTCAGGTTTGGGCGTTGGTGAGTGCCAACAAAGCAGCTCTCAGCTCATCTTCCTTTTCCGGCTGAACAGGTGCATTGAACTGTTGAGAGGGTGGGGCCTGAGTAAATGGCCGCGATTAGTCTTCTTTGGTTTTGCATCGCCTCTATATTGATTCTGCTGCCCCTGGTCTCCTCTCCATGAAAAGTTTGGGTGGTTCCTCCACCCTGGATTGTATGTGTTGGAGTATGGGTTGTTTTGGGGCCTCTGATAGTTACCCACGGCTTGGCACTCTGCTTGCTCGATTGGCATATTATTAGGATCAGCCGAAGGACATCTATCGAATGTATGTGGACCACCACATATTTCACAGCTCTTTGGCATCTGTACTGCATTCACTGATATTTTATGTTGTTGCAGCTGTTTGGTCAACAGGGCAACTTGGGCATTCAGGGCAGTGATGGCATATATCTCGTGAACTCCCACTATTCTCCTACCACTCATTGGTCTATCTTCTGTGACATGGTTGTTGGTGGCCATATCTTCTAACAATTCGTGAGCTTCGTGAGCTGTTTTCCTCATAAATGTCCCACCTGCTGCTGCATCTATAATTGTTCTGGTTGTTCCGCTCAGCCCGTTATAGAAGATGTGGACCAAGTTCCACAACTCAATACAGTGGTGTGGGCACTTTCTCTGCAAATCCTTGAACCTCTCCCAGGCTTCGTATAATGACTCTTCATCTGCTTGGTAGAAATTATTCAGCTCCCCTCTCAATTTCGCTGCTTTGCACGGTGGGAAGAATTTTGCCAAAAATTTCTGTGCCAGCTCTTGCCATGTAAAAATTGAATCACCGGTGAGAATTTAACCATACTTTTGCTCGTCACGAGTGAGAAGGAAAGCGACCTCAATCGGCGACATCATCGATGCCAAGATTATATCTGAATGTTGCACATAGCTCCAAGAAATTAGCTATGTGCATATGTGGATCCTCTGATGGCAACCCTCCAAACTGCACTGTGTTCTGCACCATGCTTAGAATTGCCGGTTTGATCTCAAAGTTATTTGCTCCTATTGTTGGGAGCCTAATATATGTCTGTGCTCCGTTCACCCTCGGCAACACGTAGTCTCCCAAGCTTCTTTCTGCCTGGACTTGAACTCTCTCCTCGACATCCATAGGTGGTCGCCGAGGCATTCCTTGGTTAGGTTGATTTTCACCTAACCCCTCTCTCAGCATATTGTTGTTTTGACCGCCGTCCATCTCTATCAAGGTTGCAATTCGCTGGTTCCTTCTATTCTGTTTACAGGTTTTCTCAATCTCTGGATTGAAGGGGACAAGAGTGTCTGCTCCTCTCCTTCTTCGCATAAACTGAGCGCCTGAAACAGATCAAAAACAAACAAACGGATCACGGCACCCTGATTTTTACCAAAAAAAATAAAAAATAAGTAAAAACAATAAATAAAAAATAAAAACCAAATTAGAAATTAAAAATAGATAAAATTGATATTGAACTATGCCTAATCCCCGGCAACGGCGCCAAAAATTTGATGCGTGATTTAATGCACACACTTTAACGCAAGTGCACGTTATCATGACAAGTAATATAGTCTAGGTAAGACCGAATATCGTCCTCAAGGATTAGTGTTCAAGTACCAATTATCTATCTTTTGTTATCTATTTGGTAACCGATATTTGATTTTGTTGATTATAACTAACAATCATAAATACTAATTAACTATGTGTTTACTTCAGTAGTTATGGAAATAGGGCTTCCAAGTCTCCTCAACTATCCGCTTATATTACTTATTAATGCAATAAATTATGGTTCTTCTTCTTTTGGAGCTAGCAGGTTTACTAATTCGTTTTATACTCCCGTTACGGCTATATAAACACTCAACCCCAGTAGCGCTCCTTTCTACCTTTCGGTGATAAGGATGACTCTATAGGAGGATTAAGAACAAAACCCTTGTTAATCGTCACGCACCATGCGTGAAATTAGGTGTTTAAACCTCTTATTAACGCTACACAAGTAATTGAGGCATTTTCATCCCCAATCCAACCTATGTCTACCCAACTTACATCATAGTCACAACCTCCTCCTTTCGAAGTTTGATTAGAAATCATATAAATAATGATAATTAGTGATCAATTAATTACCAAGCATTCAAAGCAATTATTGGGTAAATCTCAACAATAAGAAGAACAACCATAAACATGCATTAACTCATAATATAAGGTTCAAGTGAATTGACATGGAAAGCCCTATAATGGAATTAGTTCCTAGCCATTGACATGACAAGAACTAATTCAATATCCAACATAAAAACTGAAAGTAAAGTAAAGAAAAGAAAAGAAAATTACTAAGTAAAGGTCTCCAATCTTCAACTCCAAGAAGTCTTGTGTTTGTGCAAGAAAGGGAACCCTTGAAAACTACCTAGGGTTCTCTTTTTATAGCCTCCAAACCGCCCTTAAGGTTTTCCCTTCAGGCCTGACCCATAATTCGTCAAAAACCTGATTTTTCAGCGTCGGCGCCAGCACGGAACTCTGCATTACGGTGATTAGCGCCGCGACCACACTCTGCTGTCTAGAGGCGCCGCGGCGCTGCAACTTCTGAGACCTTCTGGATATTAGGCGTCGGGCGCTGGACTCGTTGCTGGAGGCGCGTGCTGGCGATGTCCGTGCCTGGTTCGCCACTTTCTCGTCTTTTAAGCTCTGGAACCTCCACTTTTGCCCTCTTTTCGCTCCTTTTTCGCCAAGTAGCCATTTTAACCAATTTGACTCAAAAGAAAGAAAATCTATCCTAAGATGACACGTATTTGTACAAAAAGGGACAAAAGACTAACTAAAAACGACTCAAAAAGTGTATATAAAATACACCTATCAGTGTCGGCAAAAGTTTTTCCGACGACTTTCATCGCTATGTCGTACTGAGGTAAGGATTACTGTTCCTAGTTTTATATAAGTTGTAGAACCTGATTCTTATTAATCCTAAGATGATTATTGGGTATTGTTGGGGTTGTTGGGATGAAATTGGAAGTGCATGCAAAATTTCTGAGTTATTGAAGGTACTGCAGTAGTGAAGAAGAATGGTTGATTATGTTGTTATATGTATAGGTTGTGGCATAGAAGAACATAGATTCTACGCGTATAAGACATTCGATAAAATGTCTCTATAGCTTCATTAACAATGTATTGATCTGATTATGCTTTAAATCCTTCATAGAGTCTAGATAATCATTCATAAAGCTTACAAGGATCAGTGGGCACGTAGATAAATTCGACGACAAGGTATATGAAGGCAATTCATTAATTTCTTTTGGCATAATTCTGTGGACAAATGTAATCGTCATGTTACTCCATAATGTACTCTACTCGTTAAGGGTATTCATGTTATTGATTATATGCTGAAAGCATGTCTAAATTGTTTCTAAGTCATTAATAAGACATATGAAAAAGATAATGATATTCAGTGTCATCAAAGGTACAAAGGTAATATGTCACCTGTTGAGGTTGGAATATGGTGTTACTATTCATGCATTTCATTTGCATTGCATTCGCATATTATCCTGGACCACTTGTGCTATGCACATTACTTTATAGTAAATATTATATATATATATATAGGGAATGGAAAAAAAAGGAAGAGGCATTATATACGCATACCACCTAAATGTTACACCCCGTAAGTCCAGGACATGTATAAGAGAATGTACGTAAGGAAACAAGACTTGGAAATTAGTACGAAAGGAAGAATTGTTTTTCCGACGGAAAATCTTCCGAAGGTCGGAAAGGAAAAATGTTCGTTATTGAGAATTGGATTCTCAAAATGCATTATTTGAAGAGTATGGAACTTATAAATAATATGGAAATTTATTTTTACGGATTTGGTCATGTGGGGCCCACCCGAGGAAATTTTACATTTTTGTGGGGCCCACGAGGGTTACGGAATTTTATGGACGAATGAGAGGGCGACACGTGGCACCCCCATAAGTGGTCTTGGTCGAATTAGAGGAGGGGTAAAATGGTCATTGAACATCTTGGAAGATAAGTCTTCAAAGCTTGACATAATTGACTAGTCAACTTGCCACATAAGCTTGATCCATGTGATTTTAATCCTAGCCTCACATTTGTTTAAGTCTAAGCCCTCCAATATGTGTTATATACTAACTAGTAGCAAGACTAGCTCATTTTAACACTTAGAGAAATTAGAAGACCTTGTGTTCTTCAAGAAAGCTCTCGGCTTAGTGTAATTTCCCACACAAAATTTTTATAGTTTTGATCCATTAGCCACAAGACTTTAACCCAATGTCCCTAGGGGTATTGTATGGATATCTCAATAGAAAGATTTCGGAAAAAACGTATTTTTACGTTAGTCGCAAGGCGGAAACTAAGGGAGTTCTTCAACTTTGAAGTTGGAACTTGAAGATGGGTTCTTCATAGGCCTCTGGGAGTGCTTGGGCGGATTGGAACCTAAGGAAAGGAGCTAAGAATTGCTAAGGCGACTTTGGAATCTTGGAAATTTTAAGGGCTTTAAAGGTATATTAGCATCGTTGTAGCAATTAAGGTTTACTTATCATTGTAGCTATGGTTTTAGCAAGCATGAGTTATATAGTATGAAGTTTGATATGTTTATTGGCTATTGGAACCTAATCCGAATCTAGCATGTTTAACTTTAAGATTTCAATTCTAGTCGATTATTAGTCTAAGCGTCGCATGTTGTATAAAGAAGGAAATTGTAGTTGTTGAAGTTGTTTAGACTATATAACATGTTAGACCTTAGAACTTGGAATTGTAAGAAGGATTGAAAAAGACTTAGTGTTGTTCTAGAGGTTGGCCGAGAATGGCTTTTGGCATATTCACTATTTTTTCGTATGAATTGTGGGCGGAAATTTTACACGTATTGTAAGGCGTGTAATCCCCTTTGTTTGGTTGTTGTTTGGAGCCTTAAATGTGGCTTGTTGGTTATTGTATTCGGCCTTGAAAAAGGTGGCAAAGTAAGTAGAAACAAAGGAGGTGCTGCCCGATTTTCCGTAGAATTAGAGACCGTATACTTAGTATTATTCTACGATGAGACTAGAAGTTGATAGTCTTGTTGTGACCATTATAGGTTGACACTTCTACGTACGGCGTATTCGGCTTAGCTTGTGGATTTAGCTGAAAAGGTATGTGAACTATCTCTCTTCTAGCATGATTCCTTAGAATAAAGAAAGTAAGTTCTACTCTTGAATGATCCATTCCTTGCTTGTATTTGGATTGCCTAAAATAGAATTTGTTCTATGTACTTCCGAGTGTACTTTGATGTTTAAATTGTAAGTAGTATAATCCATTTCCTTAGGGAAGTTTGGATTCTTAAAAGTGAAGGTATTTTTCTTAAAGTACATAGAGACTTGAAAAGGAAGTGGTTTCCAAATCTTTTGGTTAGTGCCTTAGTTCTAAAACCTAAAGGTCATTATAATGACTTTAGGGGAGTCAAAGGAGTGATTTACTTATTTGATTTAAAAGAGGAGAAATGACATGATTTAAGAGAAGTAACTTGCGTTAAGGGTGAAGTTACTTGAGGTTTAAAAAGTGGAAGAAAACTTGTTTTCTAACTATTAAGAGACTTGAAGTATTTTGAAAGTTAAGAACTTGATTTGTAAGTATGTGATACTTGGTTTTAATAGTATAAGTCTCTTGGTTATTGAATGAATGGATACGTCTAAAACCATAAAGGGTTATAACGGCTTTATGGAAAGTTGGTTATAACGGCTTTATGGAAGGTTTAGAAAGTTGTCTATTTTGATTAAATCGGCATAAGTTGCCTAGATTGTGAAAATTTGGAGTTACTTGATTTCAAGCTTTGAAATGAGTTTTCTAAAAGTGTAGTAACTTACTTGAAAAATAGACACGCCTTGATACTACGGGTGTTAGTATCTTGGGGCTTTACATAGAAAGGAGTCTTTTATAAAGGAATGTACGTACGTAGTACTTTGGCTTGTTAAAAGAGAATTATTCTATGTATAACTTGATTAGTACTTTGGCTTGATAAATTAAGGATTTGTCTAAGTGTGCCTTGATAAGTACTTTGGCTTGTTAAAAGAGAATTATTCTAAGTGTGCCTTGATAAGTACTTTGGCTTGTTAAAAGAGAATTATTCTATGTATAACTTGATTAGTACTTTGGCTTGTTAAAAGAGAATTATTCTATGTATAACTTGATTAGTACTTTGGCTTGATAAATTAAGGATTTGTCTAAGTGTGCCTTGATAAGTACTTTGGCTTGTTAAAAGAGAATTATTCTAAGTGTGCCTTGATAAGTACTTTGGCTTGTTAAAAGAGAATTATTCTATGTATAACTTGATTAGTACTTTGGCTTGATAAATTAAGGATTTGTCTAAGTGTGCCTTGATAAGTACTTTGGCTTGTTAAAAGAGAATTATTCTAAGTGTGCCTTGATAAGTACTTTGGTTTGTTAAAAGAGAATTATTCTATGTATAACTTGATTAGTACTTTGGCTTGATAAATTAAGGATTTGTCTAAGTGTGCCTTGATAAGTACTTTGGCTTGTTAAAAGAGAATTATTCTAAGTGTGCCTTGATAAGTACTTTGGCTTGTTAAAAGAGAATTATTCTATGTATGCCTTGATTAGTACTTTGGCTTGATAAATTGAGAATTTGTCTAAGTATGCCGTGATAAGTACTTGGGCTTGTTAATTGAGAATTGCCTATGTGTGCTGGAAATAGCCGGTTGTGTGCTATTGGTATATCAGTCGTTTCGGGGTCATTCCCCGGGTTTGTGGCATTTGCATCATTAGTGGATTTGCTACCCACGATGCGAGGAATACCTCACGCGAGTCCGTAGGGCTTATGCGGGTGAAATAGTCCCGTGCGGGCGGGTCCACCTATCGCGAGGAATACCTCGTGCGAGTCCGTAAGGGCTTATCGCGAGTGAAATAGTCCTATGCGAGGAATACCTCATGCGGGTCGAAAGGGCTTATGCGGGTGAAATAGTCCCGTGCGGGCGAGTCCGACCTATCACGAGAATACCTCACGGGTCCACAAGACCTACGGGTGAAATAGTCCCAGAATAGGATTGCTAAATGATCTGCGGGCGGATGGTCCCGCTTGATCATGAGCTTCCTAGTTTATATTGTAAGGATACTCTGTTTACTCTCATTGTTAGTAAGGCACAATGTGTTGTATTTTGATTATCATATATGTCCCGGTTGTTTGTGTTACCCTATGGTCATGCTTTACGAGGTGGGATTAGGGGCATGGGACCGAGGTATTGAGGACACAGGTGGGACTTGGTGTTCATGTATCCTTATTGGTGTTATTACATCATGGATCGCGGTGAGTAAGGATTCCACGGGCATGATTGATATTATGGGCGTGAGACCCATGGTTATATTGAGTAATGACTTTGAGGGCCTGCGTCCCTGACTTGATATGATTGCTTATGTACTGTAGGTTGGATATCATACATGTCTCCTGTGTTATTTAGACTGCTATGATTTTATTACGCACTTCATCGCTCACATACTTGGTACATTCTTCGCACTTACCTCGCCCGTTTGCGTTCATCCGCGAGTTTAGGTACTTGATTCGGTGATCGGCAGGTGTAGGATCCTGCTCAGGGTTTTGGATAAGCTCCTTCTATTCCGGAGTTTATCTTTGGTATATGTCCTTCAGTACAGGCTTTGTATAGTTTTGTGTACGGCGGGGCCTTGTCCCGTCATAGTTCAGTTTAACTCCTAGAGGTCTGTATTCATATGTGGGATTGGACTCATGTACGGTGTAGTGTCTTTTGTTTATGTATATATGGCAGCCTTGTCGGCTTTGCCCTTGCACGTACGTTTGTTTTAAAAAAAATGAGGTGTTATTTCAGTTTCGCAGCTTACTTGTATTGTTAAGGTAGAAGGGTGCCCAGGTAGGGCACCAGTCACGGGCCCGGGGTTCGGGTTGTGACACTAAAGCTGGTACAAATTATCACAAACGAGCCCTAAGAGGACAATATTGAAGCCATCATGGCTAGCCAACAATGCTTATATGATATAACCAAAAGTTTGTGTAGCGGTTATGATTTGACCGAAAGCCTGTGTGGAGGTCATGGAAAGTAGGATTCCGATACTACCAAATGCCTGTGTGGCGGTTATCGGAAAGCAAGATTCCAATATAACCAAAAGCTTGTGTGGAGGTTATGGGAAATAGATAGTATACCGCATTTGCATCATGTATGACATTTATATATATTATGCCCACATAGGCTGTTATGAAAAGAAAGACGCCTGTGTGGCCATCCGTATTGCATAACATTTGGTCATATGTACTAGGGCCCCCAGAGGTAATTACTGTTGGTAAGCTGTTTCTGTTTTAGATTGTGATACATCTCTGTTATGTTATTCGCTATGCCTAACATACTCAGAAAATCAGTCATACTGACGTTCCCTTTGCCGGGGGGGATGCTGCATTTTATACTCGCAGGTTCATACTAAGAGGGTGACATATTGTGCTAGGAGATTGCTGGTACAGCTGTTTTGGAGCACTCTACTTATTTTATAGTTGCAGTATGATTGTGATATGTTATACTCTTAGAGGCTTGTAGATAAGTGTCTTGTGGTTAGTTGTCACACATGACCTTATCAACCTTGATGTATATATATATGGTTAAGTATGGGTTGTATGGTCATGGGTGCCTGGTGGGTTGGGTCCGAGTGCCCATCACGACCCTCTGGTTTGGGTCATGACAAACTTGGTATCAGAGCATGTCTTTCCTAGGGAGTCTACAAGTCGTGTCTAGTAGAGTCTTGGTAATGGGTGTGATATGCGCCATACCTATAAATATGAGGCTGCAAGGCATTTAAGAATGGTTTCTACTATTTCTTTATTTAGATCGTGCAGTAAAGCTGAGTCGTAAGAATTCGAGTTAATTCGTGCCTATTACTGTTGCGATAAGTGTCGATTACCGAAAATACTTCAGTTAGTTCACATTCGTATCCAGTAAATGGGTGACTCTACCAGACGAATGATACACCAGAAGGGCAATATGATTTCGAAATTATGAGAAGCTATCTCACTCATATATGGGGGGGGGGGGGGGGGCGGGATAAAATAAGCTTGGGAAGCGGAATATTTGAGAATATTAGAATGCTAAGTAACCGTTGAGATCTTAGATATCCAAGACCTTCTTGAATATGATATTTGACGCTTGAGCTTGATTGAAGTATGTGGTTCATGGGATTGTTCAAGGATATACATGTTTATACTTAAGTGTTGGTTTGCTTGACTAAATTGTATCTATGCAAGCATGAAATGTGTAGGACCTTTTGATGGTTTTGCCTATGTTAAAGTGAAGGAATGAATTTGTAGATTAGTGTGTTTGGTTGATATTTTATACTGATATGGTATGTTTCAATTTTTTAGGTCTAAAATAGTTCACAATGAGAATGTGCCTGTTTTTAGATAACCGATAAATGCTCCATGCTGATTTAGATAAGTCATGTATAGGCTACTTAGTTAATTTAATGCCTAACATTGCTAAGTTAAAGCTGGTAATTATGTATAAAGTGTCTAGATTTGATTTAATGGATTGACATGGTGGATTGAGGTTGGTTTTAACATGTATGAGTTATTTAATTTAATGTGATGACTAATGTGCTGTTTTTAACTGGTTTGGCTATGTGTACGTTGTTTAGTCATATTATTTACCTAAAATAGGTGTCATTGATTAAGAATAAGATTAGTTGTCCTATTTAACAAAACTTGTCTTATATCATATGATATGATAATTTAAAACTAGAAAAGAATGAGTTAAGTAGGTTGGTATTTGATTTGGTTAATTCATTTCTGACCTTGAGGTTAAATTTTATATCTGTTTCACATGTCTACTATATTTTAAAGAAGATTTATATTGAATAAGATAAAAGATGACATTAGCTTGATGTGAGGGGAAGCTTGAGGCTTTAAGTGAGTTAAAACAATTATGACAACATGTTTATATGTTATAGTTAAGTCTTATTATAGACCAAATATGTTTAGGATAAGTGTTTGGTTAATTTGCAATTTAGCTTGATTAAGATACACAGTAGGTTTATATGCAATAATGTGGTATTGTTGGTATGCTCTGAGACTTTGATTGGCCTTAGTTGGGCATATTGTGGTTAAAAAGGGATATAGGATATGCCTAAGATTTGAACCCTTACTATTGTATGTATAGAACCTGCATTTTTGTAAACCTGGAATTATAAATTGCTAATGGATTAATTTACAATTTATCTTGTGACCATCTTAGCCATGTGTAGAATTCTGGTCATAGGATGTTTTACTTGAATTTTGATAAGCCATATAGGATCTGTTGTCTTTGTTCCATAGTATAGAATGAGGATGATCCATGTATGTATTTGTTCTAACCCCTAGACATAGTATGATCATAGTTTAGGTGCAGATATCGAAGCATGTTGTCCTGATAAGTTCTTATAATTAATTTAGCAGGTATTTGGTGGTTGTTGACTATAATGTAATGGTTTTTTGACTTAAGCTTGATATAAAAGATCTATTTGGATTATATTGGCATTACATGATTCTTATAAGGATGTAAACAGTCAGGTTGACTTCAGGGATACATATTCTTCATTGATATAATTGACTAGATTTCTAACATGTTTGTCTGTGCTTAAGAATGACCTGTTTAGTTTTATACAAGATCTTACATGGTTTGGTGTCTGCTTGATCTATGTTACAGCTTGCATTATCCCACATTATTTAGCTTAGATTAAGTATGGATAGAAGTGACATTTATATGTTGTTCATGCCTTAACATATGAAAATCTTAACATGTATGTATCTTTCCATATCTGATCATAAGTCACAAATGCACGTGTTTTGCCTTGAGTCCTAAATAATGGCATTATTGTGGCCTACTTGAAAGCACATGCTATGTTAAGGATCTGTAGCTGGTATCCTTACCTTAAACCACTCTGCATACTAATTGAGACCATATAATGATTCTTAAGTCCTATTTGTTGTATTGTGGGTCACCTGATTAGGATAAAATTACTATGTGTTACCATGTTATTGCATCTATGTTTGATGTCAAGAAGGAACTGAGTCTCTTCCTGTGGTTTCAATTAACATAAATGTGTGTTCGAGAGTTGATTCAGAAAGTTTCTCTAGACCTTTGCATGATAATTAAGTCCAAATACCCTGCTTATTTGCCTTTGTGTTTATGTTTATCTATATCTAAATTAGCTAAGCTTACCAGTGCATTACAAGGAGTTAGAGGATGATTGTTGGAATGTGACATGTGTATATCTGCATATATGATTTAATTTCAGGACTTGATACCTAGCTTGATGGTATGTAGGAATAGAAACATGTATTTAAGTATATTATGATATGTTCCCATCCCTGTAATTCAAAGATTCTATGAAGGTTTAAAGAGAGAAAGGGGGGGTCACAAATGTGTATTGAAATGATTATGTCTCGCTAGTGTAGTGTCAAAATAATCATGTGTGTATTATCTATCACCTGAATTGGCACAGGATAATAACACAATGGCATCATAATACTATGTTTGAATGATTGTTGCATATGCTTGTGAATTCTTAGTCCACCTGTGTTTGGCTTTGAATTACTGGTTCAGGAGCATAACAAGAGGTAGGCATGCCCTATCCCTATATATATTTTGAATCAAATGGGCAGGTATGTGCTTTATTGGGACTCTATATTGCCCCTGCATGTTATGTCCTATGTTTAGTATAGATGCAGATAGTTTTGTTGTCATCATAATCACGTTGTGTCCCTAGTTAATGAAGATTAACCCTTCCTCTGATTGTTTGGGTTGAGCTGAAATAATTTGTCCATTACCTAAGGTGGAGCATGCAAAAGTGAATCTACTGTAAATTCCTAGAGTTGATTCTGGTTGTTTGGCATGAATCTAGTAGTTTACCTCTGTGTGATATCAAGTATATGATATGGTAAGTGTATTGGTTTCCAAATGGTCACTAGTCTACCTGGATATCTTGTTTACACCCCTGTACATTTGGTTGAGGTTCTGAAATAATTTTATATGATGGTTATAGAGTTCTGAGATGTTGTTCTGATTCACTTCATAAGCTATGTTTGACATAGTTAATACTTGATGTTGTGTATTTAATCATGTGATGATTAGGATGCCTTAAAATATTACCATACATGTTAAAGTAGCTTGGCAAATATCTTTTAATTTGGTTCTAATAACCTGTTTCCAGTCTTATGCCATGTATAGGATATTGTCTCTGCTTCAGCATAATTAAAATGCATTGATAGGCTAAAGATGGTTACTTGAAGTAATGTGAAACTGGTTCATTGCTTAAGTGTTGTGTGTTGTTTGTTATAAACCATTAATTGGGAAAATATAATTAAAATAGACTGCATAGATGTGTTAAAATGACCAAATGTTGTTGTGACGTTCTGCACTTCTGCCTTTTCTGCTGAATTCAAGCATGACTCCTTAGGTACATTTTTTTATCTTGCGATATCCTAGTCAGATTAGGTAGGATGCTTCCATGCTTCACTAGGATGGTATGTTTTTATTTTTATTTTGCTGAAACTAGAATAAATATGGAGTTAGCATGATGTGAATTTGTTTGGCTGCAGTAGTGACGCTCTCACAAAGTTTTACTTGGATAAATTTGATGTTATTTGTTATTTCATCTCTAAGGTAGATGTTTGGCAATCTATTACCACCCTTCTAGAGCAGATTGTTGTTGTAATATTTTGGTTGGATGCTGTTGAATGTTGAAGTACTTTGAGTTGAGTTTTTGCTTCATTGAGAGCTAAGTCAATTGCTATATCTTGGCCATTTTGTTGTTGTCTTTTGATCCAAAGAAACTGCTGCATCTTTGTGGCAGTTTGCAGCTACAATTCAAAGATAGTGATGACCTTTGTTGAGGGTTGCTGGCTCAATTTATTGATAAGCAGCTGCCATGTTTATGGTTGCTATAATGGAAGGAATTACTATGTCATATACAACTGCTGATACACTTAATGAAAGCAATTAGGGGTTGCTTTTGGATCAACTTGTTGTTGCAAGTTTTGAGTAAAATGTTTTGTTACTTTTTAAAAAAATAAAATAACTGTTGCACTTCTGTTATTGTTGAGGCATTTTCGCCAATTGGGTGGCTATATTATAATATGTGATTAGTACCCCTTTTTACAAATGGGTGCTGCCTATTGGGAGTGGAAATATGATACACTTTGAGATAAATATGCATGTTTCCCTACTGCTATGTTTCTTGGCTAAAATTTGGTACTTCAAGGCTGATCTTAAATAGCAGCTATGGTTTTGATATTCCACTGAGTTGAACAAGTACTACATTTGGTTCGATGGAAATGATTTTGAGGACCATATGGGTTCGGATGTTAAGGTATGTGTTATGTTACATGACCCTACGAAAGGAGGGGGTTATGTTTTCTGACTACGTGACAGGAATTAGCTATGTCACCCCCCACATTTGAGGACGAATGTTTCTAAGGGGGAGAAGATATAACACCTCGTATTTTTGGGTAATGATTTGAGCACATAAACGTAGGTAAGTGGACCCGAACCCCGGGAAGTTTATGTTGTACCTGTGTGTACTGATAAGGAAATTAGTATGTAAAAGGATGTGATCCCGAAATAATTTTGGATTTAACAAGTGCAACGACGGGGATTTAGAATAATAATATTATATCCCGAAGGATATTATAGACTAGTGTCATACTACGGGAATTATGACATTTAAGTAGAAGAGGATTTTATATCGGGATTTAAGTAAATTGAGATCCAGGGTTTTATTGTGTGTATAATTGATTAATTATGGGATTAATTAATTATAAGCGGAGGACCCAAATTGAGTGGGATATTGCGTGTTGTTTTATAAAACAACATGGCAGTGACTAAGTCTCATAATTAACCGGTGGAACCATCACAAGCCTTCAGATATATACCTCCCTTCTGTAATAAGCCTTCACCTTCAAAAAGGTTTATTTAAAGAAATTATTCTTAAGAATAACTGATACAGCTCCAGAAGGAATGAAAAAGGGTGAGTCTCCACTGATAACCCTTTGAAAAATTTTGGTCGAATTCAGGGATTTCCGCAAACTTCAGCTCGCATAAAAGGGAAATAGTCATGTCGTTCTGGGTCGTGTTCCAGCGAAATTGAGACCCTTGAAGAAATATTGAGCACCCCAAAGTTAAACAAAGAACCCAGAGCTTCGAGGGAATTCTAGGAATCAGTTTTCGGGGTTCCGATTCTTCTTGCCGAAATTTGGTGTCGGCAAAAGGTTTTCCGACGACTTTCGTCGCTACGTCGTACTGAGGTAAGGATTACTGTTCCTAGGTTTATATAAGTTGTAGAACCTGATTCTTATTAATCCTAAGATGATTATTGAAATACTAAGTTAGTTGGGTATTGTTGGGACGAAATTGGAAGTGCTTGCGGAATTTCTGAGTTATTGAAGGTACTGAAGAAGAATGGTTGATTATGTTGCTATATGTATTGTCACGCCCTTTTTCGACCGCGACATTATAAAATTCCTGCTTAGAAAATGTTAGAAAGTAAAATAAAAATGCTAAAGGCTAAAATGCTAAAATGCTAAAGAGTGTAAAAAGCTAAAATAACGCTAAAGGGTTCGCGGAGTCGCCACCTAATTAGTTTGGGTGAATTAGGACACTTGAATGTCAACTAGGTTAAAGTTAACATTGACTCCATTTTAGTGGTCTGCTAAACTAGTGTGAGATTCTGGGTAAGGGTTCTTTATTATCCTAAAGGAAAGGGGTCAGGCACCCTATAGGATCCGCTAACTTGCGGTTGTCCGGTATAACCTAGGTTAATTATTATTGCTAAAGAATGCATGTTTTGAAAGATATTTAAAATATTTAAAACACCTGAGATGTATTTTGACTAAGAGAAAATGTAAGATTATGTTTAAAATGTACTTAGTGGGAAACATGCATTCATAAAATGTTTTAATGACATGAAAAATGTGTATTTACAAAATAATATGAAAAATACCTATTATGCAAAGGCTAAAAAAAAGATTTTATTATGCAGGTTAGTAAGAGTTAATAATATCTTAGCTACCTGAATATTTATGCAAGTGAAAAATTGTTAGATGATTTAATATGATTTAAGCAATGCTAAAATAATTAACTTAAAGGAACAAGTAAATTTCTAATGTCGAACTAATTTCTAATGGTGACCCAAAGTTTAACTGTTCTAGGTATCTTACTGCTAATGTACGAGTGTTAGACAATTAATTACACAAATAAATGGGGCGGGATGGAAAATAAAAAAAGGACTCGACAGAGTGGAGGTGTTATTCGCCGGTTGCTGGAATTGCCGATGTGGATAGGATGATGCACGTAGATGCAGTCCTCATTTGAAGTAGCTCATGATGAGTCTCGATATAAGACTCTTCATTTTGCTCCGATGCGTGCCATATAAAAAGGAGAAAAAAGATAAGGATTAGTATATGCTCTGAACAATTTTAATAAGGCAGATAAATGAAAATATAAAATTCAAATACACATGTGACCCGTTTTATTTAATCTTGTCAGCCCAAAGAATCACTGGTGAATCCGAACAAATAAAAGCCCAACTTTGTATAACCCAACCATTTGGACCCAGATGCAAACAGTGAGCAGAGACAGTAAAAGACCCCAACGTGATGTTTTTAGATTAAAAAAAAGCTCATATACGTGATAGGCTTGACACATGCTCCAATCCATATTTCAGCAAGTACACAGGGGTGTCCAAATTCATCAAATACTGCCAGTGAATCTAAACATCTATATAATTTGATTATAGAAATCCAAAATAAAGTAGTAGGCACAAGGCATAGAAAGTCTCGAGAGGGTTCAATTAAACGTTGGGCCTCAGATGTAACCAACACGCAGAGGATATGAAGCAGGCCCAAGACATGCAATTTTCAGATTTTAACAAGGGAAGATTCAAAGCACATCAAGCTTACTGAACAAAGGCAGACTCTTTATTTCTAATCTAAAGACACTAAATACTTTGAGAGAAAGACGAGATAGCAAAGATACCGAAAGCCATGATCATTTATTCAACACACATACACAGGCAACACTAGGCAAACATATTCATATAGGCTCGCTTATTAACCCAGATAAACACAAATGCATATTCCCAATAAACTGACCAGACAAGGATGACTTCAACAAATAGGGTACAACGCCTATATACTTCCAATATAGAATTGTAGACATATACATATGGCATTCTCTCCTATACTGATCCTAATCGACATAACCCTCTACTTATTCCCTTGGCATATTCCCCTGTTTGCTTGAGACATACATAGTGTATTCCTGTAATAATGCATGACATATTCCCCTGTTTGCTTGAGACATACATAGTGTATTCCTGTAATAATGCATGACAAGACTTATTTCACACCACATGCCAATTCATATACACATACACACCACTAATGTTATTATAGGCCCGATTCAATGTCTTAAGTATTAGTAATCTGATAACAGATTGACGAACAACTAAACCAAGCAGTAAATACCAGGCTAATCGATCATTTAAAACATGAAGGTATCCAAATTAATTAAATCAACACCCATATTCATACATCGATGAACATAATAATATAGATAGATTAACCACACATGTTTAACACACAAAACACATAGTAATGCAAAATAAACCGAGAAGAATTCGGGTGTACCTTCTCCGGGCAGCGAACCGAGACAGCGTATCAAGTCGTCGATCCACTCAGGATTTGTTTGCTGTGCGATTAAGGTTCCATGGGTCTCGATCATGAAAAATGTGCTTTTTTCCGATGCCGAAAAATTGCTATTAGATTTCTACTTGTTGTCGATATTTTCTCTCTGTCTTTTGCGAAGCTCTCCCTAAAACTGATTTCTCCTCATTCTGTCCCATTGCATGTTTAGAGATTCTGTATTTATATCTAGGATTTTATGTTCTAAGTTTGGTAAAGTTCTTCGGGCTGATTTAGTGCTGATTTTATGCAATTCGTGTATTGATTCTACCAGATTCTTTGGTGTAAAATTGATTAAGGTAAGTGTATATTTGGGCTCTGATTCGATATGATTTCGGGCGAGGTTTGTGATTTGGTTAGGGTGAGTTTTGAACGATTTTGTTCTGATTTATAAACTTTGACATGGTAAGTGTTGATATAGTAGTGATATGGTAGTAACGCCGGATATTCCGATCGGAAAATCCAGCGAGGATATCGCTGGACACGTTGGTGAAGGGGTTGGGGTGTGGCGATCGTGGGCTTTTAGTTTTTTTTTAGGGCTGTTGGGCGACGGGGTGAAATATGGGCTAGTGGGCTTAGGCGGGTTTTGGGCTTTGGGTAGTGGGCTGGTCGAATTGAAAGGGTGGGCTGGTGCGGGGTAGATTTAAGGTATTAATTTTGATTAGTGGTAAATAAATGGGGTTATAATTAAATTATTTAGGTGCTTTATTAGTCTTAACTTGAGTTTAAATTATTACAATAATAAAGGCGGGTGTGCTATTTAATTAGTGCTTACTATTTATAATGAGATGTTGTTACTAAAATATTTATTTATTTACGTACTTATTATTATTAAAATTATTAGGGCTTAAATCATGAATAATATTTATGTGAATGCTTACGTGAGACTTGAAAAAAGCTTAATACTCTACGTAAAATGCGGTGTCATTATTAAATCGCTTATTTATACGTGTATAATGCTTTATTGTTGCATTTTATTATTATAAAATTGTTAAAATTATTTTAAAAATTAGTGTAATTTTATAGTTAATGACTGGACGAGAGGGTCAAAATTGGGTGTCAATAACTTGTCCCTATTTGTATGGAGATGATGGAAGAGTCTTCAGACAAAGACGTTGACTCATAGCCAATTTTGTCTCGATCCTCAGAATTAAAAATATTGGGCAATTGAAACAAGGCCGACGCGGATTTAAAATTGTCTCAGTGTCGAGTTATGACGACATTGGGTCGACGTGAAGTTAAAAACAAAAACTGGCTTGAACCTAGGGGTGTACCGGTATCGACTTATGATGACGTTGGGCTTATTGGTGACGTGGGATGAGTGGACCGACGCTCGAGGCCACTTCTGCCATTTGTTGGGAAGGTTGACCCTCCAACAAATTTCCCCGGTTCGCTTTAAGAGAAAATCCACGTTGTGCTCCTGCTCCTTCATGCTAAGACTTAAGCAAAAGGTTAGTGCATAACTGTTAAGGCAAAAATGATAACGCATGAATTTATAAGCAATGTAATTGTATGAGTAGAAATGTTACCCTATAAAACGTTATGGCGGTTGTGTTGATGTGATGCTGCAAATGCTGAGATTTCGTCCTTGCACGGACGTGTTGAATGTCGTGAATGCTTACTGAATGCTGCGAGTGCTGATGAAGTCTCTGTGCGGACTTAATGGATACTGCGAATGCTTGCTGAATGCTCTGCGCGGGCTTGCTAGATGCTGCGAATGCTTGCTGAATGCTGTGATTGCTGATGTAGTCCCTGCGCGGGCTTGCTGGATGTTGCGAATGTTTGTTGAATGATGTGATTACTGATGTAGTCTCTGCATGGACTTGCTGGATGCTGTGAATGCTTGCTGAATGCTGCGATTGCTGATGTAGTCTCTGCACGGACTTGCTGGATGCTGCGAATGCTTGCTGAATACTGCGATTGTTGTTTGCTGATGTAGTCTCTACACGGACTTGCTGGATGCTGCGAATGTTTGCTGAATGCTACGATTGCTGATTGTTGATGTAGTCTCTGCACAGACTTGCTGGATGTTGCGAATGCTTGCGGAATGCTACGATTGCTGATTGCTGATGTAGTCTCTATACGGACTTGCTGAATTCTACAAACGCTTGCTGAATGTTGCGATTGCCGATTGCTGATGTAGTCTCTGCACGGACTTGTTGGATACTGCGAATGCGGTTGTCGTTTCGCCCAGATTTTGCTGTTGTTTCTCTTTCTTTATCACTGCCAAGTTGTATCGTTGTTGTTTCTCCTGTCTCTGCCTTATTATTGCATTTTCTACTTCTATTAATGGGAAATAATCTGCACTCAAATAAAACTTGTGAGTTTGGGGGGGAGGGGGGGGGGGTCGGGTCGTATTTATTTTGCGGCCTTGATCTTTTCTGCTCGTACGCCTGATTTGTTTGGACCTGTAACCTCTGCCTGATCTCGTTGAGATATTTGGTAGCAAATATTTTGACATAGCGTGTCCCAAAAGTATTTTCAAACAAAACATTTTCATGAGGTGTGCACAAAACATCTTTAAAATAAAACATTTAGATGACATGCGTATAAAGTATAAAAGCCTTGTCGAATTGCCGAATATGACACATAATCTGACCAAACGAACACCTTATCTGGAATCCTTATTATGAACCCTTCACGGTGCGTTTCCAAAA
This sequence comes from Przewalskia tangutica, assembly GCA_029844215.1. NCBI lineage: Eukaryota > Viridiplantae > Streptophyta > Magnoliopsida > Solanales > Solanaceae > Przewalskia > Przewalskia tangutica. The sequence continues at coordinate 130,839,163 of CM056718.1, read as the reverse complement.
ATTGTCCCAGTTTTAGTTATGCAGGGCGTGTGGGCAAGACTAAACTCTGGCGGGATTGCTCATATCTCTTTTCGGAATAATCAAACGCATTCTGTTGCATGCGAGCCAATGAGAAGATTTCTAATGGTGTGACCGAAGCCGATTTAGGCCGCCTACGTATCCCCATGAATGAATCATGTCATGACGTAGTTCATTGATGCGCGGTAAGATGCACACACTTTAAACGCAAGTGCACGTTATCGTGACAAGTAGTATAGTCTTGATAAGACCGAATATCGTCCTCAAGGATTAGGGTTCAATTACCAACTATCTATTTTTTTAGTATCTATTTGGTAAATTGATATTTAGATTTGTTGTGTTTACCTAAGGATTATAAAAGCTATTTAACTAAAAGGGTTTACTTCAGTGATGATGAGAATAGGGCTTCCACGTCTCCTCACTATCCGCTTATGCTACTTATTAATGCAATAACTTATGGTCTTCTTCTTTTGGAGAAAGCAGGTTCACTAAATCGTTTTATACTCCCGTTAGGGTTATATAAACACTCAACCCCGGTATTGCACCTTACCTACCTTTCGGTGATAAGGATAACTCTATAGGAGGATTAAGAACAAGAACCTAGTTAACCGTCACGCACAATGCGCAAAATTAGGGTTTTTAAGCCTCTCATTAACGCTACATAAATAATTGAGGTATTTTCATCCCCAATCCAAGAATGTCTACCAACTTACAGCATATTCACAATCCCCCCCTTTCAGAATCTGATTAGAAATCATATAGTGATAATTAGTTGTCAATTAATTACCAAGAATTCAACTCAAATATTGGATAGATCTCAACAACAAGAATAATAACCATAAGCATGCATTAAATCATAACATAAGTTTCTAGAGATTCAACATGGAAAGCCCTATAGAGGAATCAGTTCCTAGCCATTGACATGACAAGAACTAATCCCATGTTCATCATACAAAAACTGAAATAAAGAAAAGAAAAGGAAAAGAAAAATACTTAAGAATGAGTCTCCAAGCCAAACATCCAAGGGTTGTGTTGTGGAATATTTACAAGATGGATTGGTGGGAGGATGGATGTAGAATAGTGAATGGTGGAATGGAGAATGAATAATTCTTCTAATGATGTAGAGTATTTATAGCCAAAGAATCCTTTAGGTGAAGGGTTAAGGATTTGTGTTGGTAGGAAAAGTTATTAGAATCCTTTTAGGTAAGGGTTTTTAGGTAGGAAAAGGTTTCCCTTTAGGTAGGAAAAGTTATCCCTTTAGGAAGGAAAAGTTATCCCTTTAGGATTCTGAAACATGTCAAATTCGGCCCAGCACTTCACAATTCCCGCGTCGGCGCCGCGGCGCCTGAAATTCAGCAACTCTTCGGGACTTTCAGCACTTTGGGCGCCGCAGCTCTGCTTTCCGGCGCCGCAGCGCCGGTGACATTTTTCTGGCGAATTTCCGTTTCGTCGTCTTTTCTCGTCCGGACTTCGTCTGATTTTCTCTATAATTCCCGGAACTTTTTAGACTTCATTTCTTGGCCCTTTTGTGTGCAATTTCATCTCTTTTATGCTCATTTCATCTCCTTTTCGTCATTTCTCCATTTTTGACCGTTGTGACACAAAAGAAAGGAAAACGACCTATCTGTACTAAACATAAATGAAATGAGTAAAATACTAACTAAAAATGACTCAAAAAGTGTATATAAAATACACCGATCAAATACCCCCAAACTTAACCTTTGCTCGCCCTCAAGCAAAGATAGAAAGAAAGAAATAAAAGACTCAAGAAACGAAAAATAAAAGACTCACTGACATTGATCACTTTTGCTGCATTTAGTGTTATCTAGAAAAACATGAAGGTTAGCAGAATAATATGCAGGAACATGTAGCATGAAATTTTTCAGCACACTAAACACATTGAGCTAGATATTTCGCAAACTCATATTTATCATGCTTTAATGGAAGTCAATATACTAAATCATGCATATAAATTCAAAAATCCTATGGCATGCTTACTTGCTATTCTCCACTAATCACGGATATGCATAAAGAGATCTTGAGGACTTTAAGGGTTTGATGTAGGCTTAGGTAGGGGTTGGTAAAAATAGGCATTTAGGCTCATTTTTGTGTACCATAAGCTCTTTAGCTTTTCAAGATTTCCCTTTTCTTTTGTTCTTTTCTTCACTTCAATTCTATCTTTTCCCTCTTTTATTTTGGGAGAATGAAGAGTATTATAATAACAAGCACCCCAAACTTAGGCTTTTGCCTCTTTCTTATTACTTTTTATTGGGGTGCAACAAGCTCCCTCTTTTTGTCTCTTTTTAACACAATTGATTCCACTACTTCACATTTTTACTTATGGCACAATTTGTGGGAATATAGGGTGTCAAAGAAGAAGTTTCAAATTTAGGCTCAATGGGGCTGACTAGGGATATTTTTAAAGTACGGGATAGAAAAGAATGGTAAGAATTGGCTATCAAAGAAATGCCTGAGTCATCTCCCTAACATGCATATCCTAACTATTTCGCCTCAAATAGCAAGCACTCATAACACATAAGTACTTATCATTTAGCATGCATAACTCAAGCAAGAAACTCCAAATAGACAGATTCTGTGAGTTTTTGGCATATCTAACTTAGGTGTTTAGATAGTTGTTTCAATTCCGTTACATTATTCCACCTTACTTCACTAGGTGTTTCTAGCAACTACAGCAATTATGATTTTTGACAGACAATTATGACTCAAAAAGGAAAAAAAAAATAATTGGTGACTCAAAATAAACATAAAACAATCAACAAGACTTAAATAAAACATAACAAGACACAAATAAAACACCCCCAAACTTAAATCACACATTGTCCCCAATGTGTGCAAGACTCAAAGAAAATAAAAGAAAAGGACAACTTCGACACAACACGGTCATAATGCGAGTGCAGGAGGAAAAATTCGAATTTGCGGAAATATGGCTCTACGAAGTTCGGCGCGCGACACGAGATTCGGCGCGCGACGCTGCTAATCTTGTGGCTCTTACGAGATTCTGGCGCGCGACCACGATTACGGAGCGCGGCATCGCTACTTTTTTTTTCAGCGTTTTGCTCTTTTTCCTCGGTTTTAGCTTTACATCCACTGTCATCCAACAACACAAAACAAGAACCCAAGACCGTGAGATCGTTTCAAGACAAAATAAAATAAAATAAAGATGAAATTAAAATAACATAATTAAAAATATTGGGTTGCCTCAACAAGCGATGTCTTTAACGTCTTTTAGCGGGACGCCTTTAACCTTTACGAGTGCCCATTGGATCCTTCGCGAACCGCTTGCAATCCATGAATTTATTGTTGTAGGCCTCAATTTCCCTACAACCATTTGTTCAAACAAGAGCCTTAAAAACACAATTATCCCCCAAGTAGGCTTGTCTTTTATGCTTTCTATAATGTAGGAATCCGTGAACTTCTCTACATCTCTCAACTCTAGGGGGTACCCTTGATGGTATGGGCTTCCTAATTGGGAATCGGTCGTGATAGCTAGTGGTGTTTCTTCTGTAATAGGTGTAAGAAAAAGAATTTCCACAGAATCCAAGAAGGTAAATAATTGAATCTCTGCTATCCTTTCCTTTTCTACACCAACTATCTCACCAGATTCCTCAATAGTTGGGTTTGGTTAAGCTCCTCAATTTGTTGTTCGCTGTTGAATATGATTGCGAGTTCTGCTATTTGCGTTTCCAACTTCTTCATGGCCATTCTCGTTTCGTCCATGAACTGAGCTTGGTACCTCGTGAGACTGAGTATAACTTCTCGCAATTCCTCCCTCTCTTCTTCTATGGTTGGAGCTCGATCATATTGACAGTAGAAATCCATGTCTTAAGGATCCCTGAGATGAATCAAAACCAACAGCGAATCACGGCACACTTGTTTTTTTTTGTTTTTTTTTTTGTTTTTTGTTTTTTTTTTCAAAAGAAAATAAAATAAATAATTTAAAGAAACAAAAATAAAAACCAAATTAGAAATTAAAAATAGATAAATTTGATATTGAACTATGCCTAATCCCCGGCAACGGCGCCAAAAACTTGATGCGCGTTAAGATGCACACACTTTAAACGCAAGTGCACGTTATCGTGACAAGTAGTATAGTCTTGATAAGACCGAATATCGTCCTCAAGGATTAGGGTTCAATTACCAACTATCTATTTTTTTGGTATCTATTTGGTAAATTGATATTTAGATTTGTTGTTTTTACCTAAGGATTATAAAAGCTATTTAACTAAAAGGGTTTACTTCAGTGATGATGAGAATAGGGCTTCCACGTCTCCTCACTATCCGCTTATGCTACTTATTAATGCAATAACTTATGGTCTTCTTCTTTTGGAGAAAGCAGGTTCACTAAATCATTTTATACTCCCGTTAGGGTTATATAAACACTCAACCCCAGTATTGCACCTTACCTACCTTTCGGTGATAAGGATAACTCTATAGGAGGATTAAGAACAAGAACCTAGTTAACCGTCACACACAATGCGCAAAATTAGGGGTTTAAGCCTCATTAACGCTACATAAATAATTGAGGTATTTTCATCCCCAATCCAAGAATGTCTACCCAACTTACAGCATATTCACAATCCCCCCCTTTCGGAATCTGATTAGAAATCATATAGTGATAATTAGTTGTCAATTAATTACCAAGAATTCAACTCAAATATTGGATAGATCTCAACAAGAAGAAGAATAACCATAAGCATGCATTAAATCATAACATAAGTTTCTAGAGATTCAACATGGAAAGCACTATAGAGGAATTAGTTCCTAGCCATTGACATGACAAGAACTAATCCCATGTTCATCATACAAAAACTGAAATAAAGAAAAGAAAAGGAAAAGAAAAATACTTAAGAATGAGTCTCCAAGCCAAACATCCAAGGGTTGTGTTGTGGAATATTTACAAGATAGATTGATGGGAGGATGGATGTAGAATAGTGAATGATGGAATGGAGAATGAATAATTCTTCTAATGATGTAGAGTATTTATAGCCAAAGAATCCTTTAGGTGAAGGGTTAAGGATTTGTGTAGGTAGGAAAAGTTATTAGAATCCTTTTAGGTAAGGGTTTTTAGGTAGGAAAAGTTATCCCTTTAGGAAGGAAAAGTTATCCCTTTAGGATTCTGAAACATGTCAAATTCGGCTTCACAATTCCGCGTCGCGCGCATGACCCAGCGTCGTGGCGCCTGAAATTCAGCAACTCTTCGGGACTTTCAGCACTTTGGGCGCCGCGGCTCTGCTTCGCGGCGCCGCGGCGCCGGTGACATTTTTCTGGCGAATTTCCGTTTCGTCGTCTTTTCTCGGACTTGTCGATTTTCTCTATAATTCCCGGAACTTCTTAGACTTCATTTCTTGGCCCTTTTGTGTGCAATTTCATCTCTTTTATGCTCATTTCATCTCCTTTTCGTCATTTCTCCATTTTTTACCGCTGTGACACAAAAGAAAGGAAAACGACCCTAATACTGTACTAAACATAAATGAAATGAGTAAAATACTAACTAAAAATGACTCAAAAAGTATATATAAAATACACCGATCATTCATTACAAGCGAAATTTGGTAAAGCTAAACTTTCTGAAGGTGGGACCAAAACTGATATGGCCGCCTACGTATCCGCCAAAGGAATCAGGTCAAACAGTTCAAATTACAAGAAAAGGGGCTTTCTAATTTGAAGCGGCGAGACCCTATATGGGCTCTATGCATATACCACCGAGGGAACGCATCTTTTACAATGCAAAGGGAATTACATGGGAAAAAATGCTCCTAAACGTAGTATCTCTTTACCGCATCTGCGTTGATAGCTTTAGGCCACACTTCGCCATCCATCTCAGCTAAGATTAAAGCTCATCCACTCAACACTCGATGATCTATGCAGGGCCCTTGCCAATTAGGTGCGAATTTCCCTTTAGCCTCATTCTGATGAGGGAATATGCGTTTCAGCACCAATTGCCCTGGCTTGAATGTCCTCGGTCTTACCTTTTTGTTGAAAGCCCTGGCTATCCTGTTCTGGTAAAGCTGCCCCTGACAAACTGCATTCATTCATTTTTCATCAATCAATATCAACTGCTCGTATCTACTTTGCGCCCATTTCGCTTCGCTCAACTCAGTCTCTTGGATAATTTTCAAAGATGGTATCTCCACTTCTGCTGGTAGTACTACCTCTGTTCCATATACCAAAAGATACGGTGTCGGACCGGTAGAGGTCCTAATAGTAGTGCGGTAACCCAGAAGTGCGAAAGGTAGGTACTCATGCCAATGTTTGTAGTTGCTAATCATCTTGCGCAAGATCCTCTTGATATTCTTATTAGCTGCTTCGACTGCGCCATTCATTTGCAGGCGATATGGGGTGGAATTGCGGTGGATAATCTTGAACTTCTCGCATATGTCCTGCATTAGGCCACTGTTGAGGTTGGCTCCGTTGTCTGTGATGATAGACTCAGGAATGCCAAATCTGCAGATGATGTTGTTGCGAACAAAGTCGACTACTATTTTCTTCGTCACCGATTTGTGTGATGATGCTTCTACCCACTTAGTGAAATAGTCAATTGCTACGAGGATGCATCTGTGCCCATTTGAGGCAGCGGGTTCGATAGGGCCGATGACATCCATACCCCAAGATGCGAATGACCAAAGAGAACTTGTCAGATTAAGTTCGTTCGGAGGTACTCGAATTAAATCCCCATGAATCTGACACTGGTGACATTTCTGCACAAAGCGGAAACAATCTGTTTCCATCGTCATCCAAAAATAACCTGCTCACAGAATCTTCTTCGCCAAAGTGAAGACATTCATATGAGGTCCACATGTCCCTCCGTGTATCTCTTCTACTAGTTTGCTCGCCTCTTGAGCGTCGACACATCTCAATAAGCCCAGATCTGGAGTCCTTCGGTATAAAACCTCCCCATTAAAAAAGAAATGGTTTGCTAATCTTCGAAGTGTTTTCTTCTGAATGTTGGTTATGCCTTCCGGATACTCTCCTGCCTTGAGGTATCTTTTGATGTCATGGTACCAAGGGTTCCCGTCTATTTCTTCATCCACATGAGAGCAATAAACAGGTTGTTCCAGCACACTCACTGTGATCGGATCAATGTAATTCTTGTCCGGATGTTGAATCATGGAGGATAAGGTTGCCAACGCATCAACGAATTCATTCTGGATCCTTGGGACATGCTTAAATTCTATATTACTGAACTTCTTCTGCAATTCCTTCACACAATGCAGGTAGGAGAGTATCTTCATATTCTTGGTTGCTCATTCACCCTGTACTTGATGGATCAGCATGCCTGAATTACCTATGACTAGTAACTCTTGTATATTCATATCTACTGCCATTCTGAGTCCCAATATGCAAGCTTCATATTCTGCCATATTGTTGGTGCATCGAAATCTGAGCTTTGCGGAGATCGGGTAATGCTGACCTGATTCTGAAACCAAACCTGCTCCAATGCCAACTCCCTTAAAGTTTGCCGCTCCATCGAAGAACATTCTCCAACTTGGGTAATCCTCCGAGATATCTTCTCCGACAAACAATACATCTTCATCAGGGAAATAGGTTCGGAGGGGCTCATATTCCTCATCGACCTGATTCTCAGCAAGATGGTCAGCTAGTGCTTGTCCTTTTACGACCTTCTGTGTGATGTATACGATATCAAACTCGCTCAGCAGAATTTGCCATTTTGCTAGTTTTCCAGTCGGCATGGGCTTTTAAAGGATATACTTAAGCGGGTCCATCCTTGAATTAAGATAAGTGGTGTATGCTGATAGATAATGCCTGAATTTCTGGGCAACCCAAGTTAATGCGCAATAATTACGTTCCAGCAGAGTGTAGCGAGCTTCATACACTGTGAACTGCTTACTTAGATAATATATGGCCTGCTCTTTTTTCCCTATTTCATCGTGTTGCCCCAACACACATCCAAAAGCATTTTCTAATACGTACAAATAGAGTAACAAATGCATCCCAGGTTCTGGTGGTACTAAAACTGGCGGATTAGACAAGTACTCTTTGATTTTATCAAAAGCCTGCTGACAATCCATTGTCCATTTAGTAGCGACATCCTTCTTCAACAATCTGAATATCGGTTCGCATATCACGGTGGACTGAGCTATGAACCTGCTGATGTAGTTGAGACGACCAAGGAAGCTCATCACGTCTTTTCTGCTTTTCGGAGGAGGTAAATCTTGGATGGCCTTTATTTTCGAAGGTCCAACTCAATCCCTCTTCTACTCACTATAAAACCCAACAGCTTCTCAGCAGGGACACCGAATGCACACTTTGCAGGATTCAGTTTCATATTATATCGTCTTAGCCGCTCAAATAACTTCTTCAAGTTTTCCAAATGACCTTCCGCTCTTCGTGACTTGATGATAACATCATCACATAGACTTCAATTTCCTTATGGATCATGTCATGAAAGATGGTAGTCATATGGCTCTCATGTATGTAGCACTTGCATTCTTGAGACCGAACGTCATTACTCGATAATAATACACCCCCACGGGGTAGTGAATACTGTCTTTTCTGCATCCTCCCCTGCCATAAGGATCTGATGATTACCAGCAAAACAATCGACGAACGACTATAGTTCATGTTTTGCGCAATTGTCGATGAGTATATGAATGTTTGGAAGAGGAAAGTCATCCTTCGGGCTAGCTCTGTTGAGGTCTCTATAATCCACACATACTCAGACTTTTCCATCTTTCTTCTTTACCGGCACAATATTTGCTAACCAAGTAGGGTACTTTGCGACTCGAATTACCTTTGCGTTGAACTACTTAGACACTTCCTCTTTGACTTTCAAACTCATGTCCGGTTTGATCTTTCTTGGCCTTTGTTTTACAGGAAGGTAAGACGGCTCGATAGGCAGCCTGTGTGCAGCGATATCCGTACTCAACCTGGGAATGTCATCATACGACCAAGCAAATACGTCGGTGTAGTGTTTCAGGAGCTCAATTAACTCTTTCTTCTGTATGATACTTAGGTGGACGCTGACCCTAGTCTCTTTTACAATTTCCTCATCGCCTAAGTTTATCAACTCAGTTTCTTATAAATTCGGTTTAGGCCTATTCTCAAAGTTTTCCAACTATTGACCAAGCTCTGATTGTGGACCTTCTTCCTGTTCTTCGGGGTTATGCTCGCCATTTGAGCTTTGTTCGCTGGTTTCATTACATATCATATTCGCATTATCGACAGGTTTATTAATATGACCGCTGAAAGAAAAGTGCATAAAAAATTTAATTTAACACAAGCAAGTTTAAAGCTGCAAAAATATCCTGAAATTTATGATGAAAGCAAAATACACGATTGAAAACATATTAAAGAAACATAAAGGCAAGTCTGTTTTTTTTTAGTTTAGAGTCACATCGCTAGAACTATCATAAACTCTACCAAGCTCCTCGAAAGGTCAAGACAGGGGTGCAAGTCCAATTATTCAGGCTGTATCCATGCTCTGCATCCCAAATGGTGGGGTCTTCATCGTGATCCTCTGGAATCACGCACCATTCTGCTTCATCTTCATCTATGAACAGATTCTGGAACCCTGCTCCAAGATTCTCTGGATCATCTTCTTTCAACATCTAGATGGTGCAGTCTTTGACGAACGACTGACTCAGGGGCGGAATGGGCCTAGGCAAGGGAATGTCCCCCTTCTTCTGGAAGCTCGCAGTCACCAAATCCTTCGAGGTGGGTTGGTACCCCAAACCAAAAGTGTCATTCTTTCCAGACAGCTGGATTGGCTATGTAATCCCCTTCATACCGAATCCAAGACCTTTGCTGGGCTTGAACCCATTTCTTAACATTTCCTTGGCTACCATTGTGAGAGAACGTGGCAGCTGCAACGGTCTGTCCCTGCTGGCGCTCTTGATCTCGTTAACATGGAAGACTGAATCATCCAACTGTCTTATGTCATCTATGACATGGATTGCATAATCTGTGTTGGTGTTTCTTTTTTCATCCCCAAGTACTACCACTTCACGGTGATTCCATATAAACTTCAGGCGCTGATGCAAGGTGGATGGGACTGCACCAGCCTCGTGAATCCACAACCTTCCTTTCAACAGATTGTAACATGTGGCAATATCCAATACCTGAAACTCCACGATGAATTCTACAGGTCCGATCAACAGTGTGAGATCAATTTCGCCCTCGACACCCCTATGGACTCCGTCGAAACCTTTGACCCTGATATGACTTTTACGAATTCTCCTGCAGTCTGTCCCCAATTTCAGCAGAGTTGACATGGGACAAATATTGACGGCCGAGCCTCCGTCAATCAGCACTGTTGAAACAATCTTGTTCGCGATCTGGATGGTGATATTCAATGCAAGATTGTGTCCTACGCCCCCAGCAGGCAACTCACCATCATGAAAGACGATTCTGCGGGCCTCTATCACTTGTCTGACTAAGGTTGTAAAGTTCTCGTCTGTTGTACCCTCTGGAACATATGCATCTTTCAGCACTTCCAGTAACGCAACCCTGTGTGGGACCGAATGCATTAACAATGAAAATAAAGAGATATGTGCTGATGTTTTCTTCAACTGCTCCGCGACATAATATTTCTTAGTGGGCATCTTCCTCCAAAACTCCTCAACCTCAGCCTCTGTCATGGGTTTCTTTTGTGGTACCTCTCTGACTGTCTCTACAGGCGCGTAATATCTCCCTGACCTGGTTATACCTGCAGTGGTGACTTATATGGATTGCTTCCCAATTTCTTTGCGATCTCCCCTGATTGGTGGCTCCCAGTCGGGAATCTGAGCAACTATGATTGAACCATTATGTTTTGGCGGCGCCCTTTCCAGCTCAAATACATTTTTCTTTCGAATATTGGCAACAGGGGCAACAAAAGCAGAAGGTTCAACTTTTCTCTCACTTCGAACTGATCGGATGGTCCCCTCCAAATCGTACTCCTCATCTAAAGTTATCAAGTGCACATTGGCGTTGCTGTGGTTTGGAAATGGGTTATCATGCACGTTTGGGGCCGGATCCCTCAGCTGAATTACCCCTTCTTTAATCAACCTCTCGATTATGTCCCTGAGGGAGTGGCAACTTTTAGTATCGTGTCCAGGGCTATTAGAGTGATATGTGCAATGCTTATTCTCATCATACCACCTCGGTATAGGGTTAGGTATCTTTCCTGGAATCGGTTGGATTAAGCCTACAACTCGCAACCTTTCGTATACTTGAGGTATGGGTTCGGCCAACGGGGTGCGAACTTTGGGTGGTCTTCCTTCAAAATTTGTGTTTGGTCTGGGTGCATTGGGTGTTCTATTTTGTTGGTAGGCTTGATGGGTGGGTCTATGTGGGGCAGGATAAACGGGTGCTTGGGAAACGTTATATATAGGTTGGGTGTGGTAGTTGGGGTGTGGAGCAGGAGTGAAGTTTTGGTTATTTGTGTGATAGTATAGGGTTTGATAGGATGGATTTTGGTATGTTATAAATGCTTCGAGTTTACCTTCTTGTATGAACATGGAAGGGGAAGCTGTCTCTTTTGTTTTTTGTGAAGTACCCCCGATCGTCCCTGACTGAATTGCCTTATTAATCTCCTGCAACGCTGCCAAATTCGTAATCCTACCAGTTTTAATACCTTCTTCCACGAAGTCGCCCATTCTGACAACTTTTGCAAAATTTCGTCCGATGACACTTATCATCCGCTCATAGTAGGTTGCGCCCTTCAAAGATTGTACAAATAGAGTGGTCATCTCACTCTCTGCCATGGGTGGTTGTACCTTTGCTGCTTCCGAACGCCATCTCATGGCATACTCTCTGAACGTCTCGGTAGACTTTTTTTGTAGCTTCATCAAATAAAACCTGTCTACGACGGTTTCTGTATTGAACCTGAACCGCTACACAAAGTGTTGGGCCAACACATTCCAGCTATGCCATTTCTGCGGGTCCTGGCTAGTATACCAATCTAATGACTCGCCGGTCAAACTTCGAATGAACTTCATAACGACTGCTGGATTCTTTCCCACTCCGATCAGTTTGTCACAATATGACCTCAAATATGCATGGGGGTTCCCCTTCCTATTGAATAAGTCAAACTTGGGCACCTTGTATCCTACAGGTAGTTCCACATCTGGGTGTATGCAAAGGTCCTCATAATCTAATCCTTCATGACCCTTGTCCGACCGCATGCTCCGAACAGCTTCTTTTAAGCTATAAATCTCTTTGGCCACGTCCTCGTCCATTTTGGCTCGAGCTTCCCTCTCCATTTCTTCATAATGATCTGTTTCCTGGGGAAGCACGTGGATGGTAAAAGGCTGGGTTTCTGCTGTGTATGCTGATGGTCTGGGTTGTTTGTTGGGGCTGACGATAGGTATGGTGCGTGGGTATTGGGTAGTTTGGCGATTCGGGCTGATTGGGGTGAAGTAAGTAGGCGGGGGCTGAGATATATAGGTGGTAAAAGGATCACTTCGGGGGTGGGGTTGAGGATTGGCCGGGCGAGGGATAGTTTGACATGAATCGGTAGCTGGTATTTTTTTAGAGGAGCTTTGGGAGATATGTGGTGGCGTGGGTTGATCCGGGATAGTTTGTGAGGTAGTGACCCTTTGCTCTGGTATGGGGGTATTCAAACTAATGGATAAGTTTGTCAGATTCGCAGTCTTTCCATCTCAACCTGCATATCAGCAATTTGTTGTAGTAGTTGTGCGATGCATTCTTCCTGACTAGTGACATTTCTCCCCTCTGAAGGTTCTGTTTCGCTAGCAGGAAAATTCCCAAACCATTTGGCTCAGATGCCCCTGAGCCAGTCATGTCATCGTTTCATGCCCTGGACCTGGGAAAGTGTTGATTCTCTGACATTGTCGAATCAAATACGAACCGACCCTTTTGGGGAAATAATAAATCCTTCTAAAAAATGCAACAAACTGCGTTAGTGTAAAGCACGTGATTTTGCAAAGGTGTAAATAACAATTAGCAAGTATATGTTGCACATAAATTGTCACGTTGCAGGTGGGTCTTAATCATACATGGGGACCCCTTTACGCCAGAGGTAGGCCTAAACGTCACACATGCAACATCATGATAACAAAATCCAAACCATTAGATTGAAATGCTTTAGTCGGGAATAAGTTATAATTTATTGAAATAACAATAAGAACAACAAAAGTCTCAAATTAAATGCCTATAACTAAGTCGCCGATATGATGGTGAAGCTTAGGTCTTCCTAGGTATAGCCCCTGCCTGTTCCAAGTACTGCACTGCATCTTGCGTCAGGATCCACATATCTGGAGTGCTGCCCCTATCTTTGAGTTGACTATCATTTATCATATTCCTTGCACGAATGTCTTCAATGCCTTGCTCCCCTTCTGAACTACATTCTGTGCTGTCTAGAAACCATGCTTGATACTCTAGGGAGACCTCTGCTTGGTCCATTCCCAACTTCTGCTTGGCTTCGGTAACGATGAAGTCCGGTCCGAACTGGATTTCAGAGGCTCTCATGTCAGCTATGAGAGGAATTACTTGCGTGTGGCCAAACCGAGCCGAACACGTGCGAGCATATGGTTGGAGTCCCTTTAGACCTATAAGTCTGATGTAATAAAGTCCCTTATGTCTCAAGTAGACATTCTTGACAATATGAAGCAACGGATACTGCGAGATGCTAAGTACTTGTACCAATCTTTTGTGCCGACTGGTGACACATAACGCTTTGTTCTTTCGTAGAAGGTGGAGATCTTATTGTCTGCGCTGTGGCATACATCGGTCATATTTGAACGCTGATATAAATGCTCTACTGCCCACATCTGTAAGATAAGATTACAATCTTCAAAGAAGCTCGACTCACCCCTTTTGCATCTGTTCAAGGCTCTAAATAGTTCTGCCAAGATCATTGGCGTCAAAGTAAGTCGTTTGTCGCCGACTTAGTCAAACACTGCTCTAACTACTGAACATATGCACGTACTAATCCTTCCATGCTCAAGTCGAAATAAAAGAGTCCCTAGAAAAGCCATAGCAAATGCGATAGGACGCCTAACTCCCCAATGGTCCGCAGTGCAACAAAACTCATTCTTAAATAATTTGTATCCGTCTCGGCAACCATATCTCTCATACAGGTAGTCTAGAGAACCCAGTTGTTTTCAAAACAACGCAACTCTCTGGTATTCTTCAAACCCAAGTAACGGAAGAGCTTTTTCCAAGACTGGTCGTGCGGAATAACTGGTTTTCTGTCATGATATACTAAAGCAGTGAAATAGCTGACTTCTTCTAAGGTGGGGGTCATCTCAAAATCCCTGAATTTGAAAACGACTCGGTCCGGGTCCCAAAATTGGATCAATGCTCTGACCAAATGCTGATAAGGAGAGATGTCGAATAATGAGATGAGGCACTGTTAGCGATTTATCCACACGCTTGACGCAAGTGCACGTATCCTTACAAGTAATATAGTCTGGGTAAGACCGAATATCGTCCTCGGGGATTAGTGTTCAATTATCAATTTCTATCCTATGGTATCTATTTGGTGATCGATATTTTGATTGTTGTTTGTATCTATGACTATTAAATAATTATAAAAGTTAACTGATTTACTTTACTTAAATTAGATATGGTGGAAATAGGGCTTCCAATCTCCTCAACTATCCGCTCGCTTTAATCTTTAATGCAATGATAAAGGTTCTTCTTCTATATTGAGATAGCAGGTTAACCAAGACGTTTTATATTCCGGTTAGGATATATAAACACTCAACCCCGATGTAGAACCCTTCTATCTTTCGATGATAAGATTTACCACAAAAGAGGATTAAGAACAATAACCTATCAAACTACACAAGTATCGGGGTACTTTCGTCCACGATTTTAACCTATGTTTATTCAACTATAGCATATTCACAATCTCCCCTTTCGGATCTCGATTAGAAATCATATAAGTGATGATAATTAGTGATCAACTAATTACCAAGCAATCAAAACAATTATTGAATAAATCTCAACTCTATAAAGAAGAAACCAAAACCGTGCATTAAATCATAAAATGATGTTCAAGTGATTCGAATGGAAAGCCCTAATTAAAGTTTAGCTCCTAGCCATATACATGCTTAAGAACTAATACAAACCAACATAAACTAAATTAAAACAAAGGACAGAAGAAAAGAAAATAATACTGAAAAGCCTCTAAAGTTGTCTTGTCTCCTTGAATGATGTTATATAATATTTACAAGATGATGGAATGATGGATTGTAGAATAAGGTATCTTTATAATGAGCAGGGTTTTAGGTATTTTATAGGTTTTGTAGGTAGGAAACGTTATCCCTTTTGGACTCTGAAAACGTGTCAAATTCGGCCCAGAAATCTGATTTTTTCGCGTCGGCGCCACGGCCTGAGATTCGGCGTCGTGGCGCTGAAACTCCTGCAGCAAATCCGACCCACGATAATATTGCGCGCGTGATGGCGGCGCCCCTTGGCGCTGCGACGACTTTATATGGCGCTTTTTGATTCTTGTCCTTTTTTCGTCCGGACTTCGTCTGATCTCTTCTATATTTCCCGAGACTTCTTAGACTTCATTTATTAGCCCTTTTAGTGTGCAATTCCATCTCAATAATGCTCATTTCCTTTCCTTTTCGCCATTTCTCAATTTTTGACCGCTGTGACACAAAAGAAAGGAAAAACACACCTAATACTATACTAAACATAAACGAAATGAATAAAATACTAACTAAAAATGACTCAAAAAGTGTATATAAAATAAACCTAACAAATACCCCCAAACTTAAACTTTGCTCGTCTTCGAGTAAAGTACTAAACAAAGACAAAACAAAACGAACAAAGACTATATGAAATAGATCAAGTAGTTATAACAATGCTTCTTCAAAATCATGAATGAAAGATGGAATAATATGTTAGAAAATATATAGCATGAATAATCAGCAATCTAGAATTTCAAGTTAGATATTTCGCAAATTCATTTAGATCATGTTCAGTGGAAATACAAACACCTAACCTATGCATGTCAATTTCATTCCATCTTTCCCAAATGGTATAGATATGTTTACTTGTTATTCTCCACTGATCATAGCCATACATATAAAAGATCATCAGGACTTTCAAGGGTTGTAATGTAGGCTTAGGCAGGGGTAGGTAAAAATAGGCATTTAGGCTCAATTATGTACCATAAGCATTTTTCATTCAACTCTTTTTCCTTCTTTTTGATTTCCTTTTTAGTTTCGTACCCACTTTCTCCCCTCTTTTCTTTTGAGAGAATGATATGTATTATAAATAATGTGCACCCCAAACTTAGACTTTTGCATATTTTTCATTGGGGTGCATCAAAATTTTCAATTCTCTTTTTGTTTCTTTTTCAACACTTTTCATCCCACTAACTTTCAATTATCACTTATGGCACAAACATGGAATCATAGGGTGTCAAAGAAATATCTTATTTTAGGCTCAAAGGGGTTGACTAGTGATACAATTTATGTCAGGGTAGGTAATGAATGGTCAGAAGGGCTATCAACGAAATGTCTGAATCATCTCCCTAAACATGTATATCTTAACTATTTCGCCTCAAATAACAAGAAAACAAATTTTCTAGACATTTTCCACTTTTCTTTTCCTAACTGACACACATAAGCTAGGCACAAATATTCCAAAGAATTAGATGTCATGAATTTTTGGCATATCTAGCTTAAGCACACAGATTGTCCCTTTTAATTCCATTACATTATCCCACTTTATCCATTCAATATCTTTAGCAACTACAACATGCATGGTCTATAAAAAAAATTATGACTCAAAAACACAAAAAAACAACACAAAGACAAAAAAATAAAAAATAAAAAGATTCAAAAACAAGACCATAACAAAATAAGACATCCCCCCAAACTTAATCGACACATTGTCCCCAATGTGTGAAAACTAAAAAATAGGGACAACTTACTGACACAACACAGCGGTCATAACGGAGGTATGAGAGGAAAAATTCTGGAATTTGCACTGCGTCTGGGCCTCTGAACTTCTGGCGCCGTGGCCTTGCATGTGGGCACCACGACGCTGATGACGACTTTTCCCTGTTTTTAGCGTTTTTTACCCTTTTTCTTTTCGGAGTCCGCTCCTAGTCCACCTGTCATCCACAAATACAAGACAAGAACCCAAGACCGTGAGACTATTCAAGACAAAAGAAAACAACTAAAACAAAAATTAAAATAACTTAATTAATAAACATTGGGTTGCCTCTCAACAAGCGCTGTCTTTAACGTCTTTTAGCCGGACGCAGTTAACCTTTACTAGTTCCCGGTGGATTCTTCTGCGAACTGCTTGCAATCCGCACAGCTAGTGTTGCAGGTCTCACTCCAACCACAACAATTGCTCCAAACAAGGGCTTCAGATCTAAGATTATCCCCCAATTACACAAGACCTGCTTTTCTTCTAGGCTCTATATAATGTAGGGATCAGTGAAATTCCCTACATCTCTCAACTTTTGGGGGTTCCCTTCAGAGTATGGAATTTATATTTGGTGTTCATCAGTGATAGTTGGTGGTGTTTCTTCTGCAATAGGTACAGGAAAAAAGAACTCCACGGAATCCAAAAAGGTGAATAATTGGCTCTTGGTAAGCTTTTCCTTCTCTACACCAACTATCTCTCCAGATTCCTCAACAGCTTGGTGTGGTTCAGGCTCCTCAATTTGCTTACCACTTCCCACAATGGTGTCGCTAGGCAGATTTTCTTGAGGTGTATTGATCATTCTATCCATTAGCTGCCCTATATGTGTCTCTAAATTGCTGAGGGGCACCCTTGTCTCAGCCATAAACTGAGCCTGATACTTGGTGAGCCTGAGTATGCCTGCCTACAACTCATCTAGATCTTCCTCTAGAACCTGTGGGTTAAGCTACTGTTGATGACTCCACTGCCCCTGATAGTAGTAGTAGCCCATGTGTCTTAAAAAATTCTTTTTTTTGTAGAACGCACGAATTTTACCAGCAAAATAAGAAAAACAAAAAAAACTGATAAAAAGATGCTCGCAGAACAAGTTTCTACCAAATTAGAAATAAGAATAGATAAATCGATATTGAAATAAGCCAATCCCCGACAACGATGCCAAAAACTTGTTAGAGATTTATCCACACGCTTGACGCAAGTGCACGTATCCTTACAAGTAATATAGTCTGGGTAAGACCGAATATCGTCCTCAGGGATTAGTGTTCAATTACCAATTTCTATCCTATGGTATCTATTTGGTGATCGATATTTTGATTGTTGTTTGTATCTATGACTATTAAATAATTATAAAAGTTAACTAATTTACTTTACTTAAATCAGATATGGTGGAAATAGGGCTTCCAATCTCCTCAATTATCCGCTCGCTTTAATCTTTAATACAATGATAAAGGTTCTTCTTCTAAATTGAGATAACAGGTTAACCAAGACGTTTTATATTCCGGTTAGGATATATAAACAGTCAACCCCGATGCAGAACCCTTCTATCTTTCGATGATAAGATTTACCACAAAAGAGGATTAAGAACAATAACCTATCAAACTACACAAGTATCGGGGTACTTTCGTCCACGATTTTAACCTATGTTTATTCAACTATAGCATATTCACAATCTCCCCTTTCGGATCTCGATTAGAAATCATATAAGTGATGATAATTAGTGATCAATTAATTACCAAGCAATCAAAACAATTATTGAATAAATCTCAACTCTATAAAGAAGAAACCAAAACCGTGCATTAAATCATAAAACGATGTTCAAGTGATTCGAATGGAAAACCCTAATTAAAGTTTAGATCCTAGCCATAGACATGCTTAAGAACTAATAAAAACAAACATAAACTGAATTAAAACAAAGGAAAGAAGAAAAGAAAATAATACTGAAAAGCCTCCAAAGTTGTCTTGTCTCCTTGAATGGTGTTATGGAATATTTACAAGATGGTGGAATGATGGATTGTAGAATAAGGTCTCTTTATAATGAACAGGGTTTTAGGGATTTTATAGGTTTTGTAGGTAGGAAAAGTTATCCCTTTTGGACTCTGAAAACGTGTCAAATTCGGCCCAGAAATCTGCTTTTTCGCGTCGGCGCCACGACCCTGAGATTCGGCGCCGTGGCGCTGAAACTCCTGCAGCAAATCCGACCCCGCAGTAATATTGGCGCCGCGGCGCTAATGGCAGGCGCCGGCTTTATGGCAGTTTTTTCGATTCTTGTCCTTTTTTCGTCCGGACTTCGTCTGATCTCTTCTATATTTCCCGAGACTTCTTAGACTTCATTTATTAGCCCTTTTAGTGTGCAATTCCATCTCAATTATGCTCATTTCCTTTCCTTTTCACCATTTCTCCATTTTTTACCGCTGTGACACAAAAGAAAGGAAAAACACACCTAATACTATACTAAACATAAACGAAATGAATAAAATACTAACTAAAAATGACTCAAAAAGTGTATATAAAATACACCTAACAAATACCCCCAAACTTAAACTTTGCTCGTCCTCAAGTATAGTACTAAACAAAGACAAAACAAAACGAACAAAGACTATATGAAATGGATCAAGTAGTTATAGCAATGCTTCTTCAAAATCATGGATGAAAGATGGGATAATATGTTAGAAAATATAGCATGAATAATCAGCAATCTAGAATTTCAAGTTAGATATTTCGCAAATTCATTTAGATCATGTTCAGTGGAAATACAAACACCTAACCTATGCATGTCAATTTCATTCCATCTTTCCCAAATGCTATAGATATGTTTACTTGTTATTCTCCACTGATCATAGCCATACATATAAAAGATCATCAGGACTTTCAAGGGTTGTAATGTAGGCTTAGGCAGGGGTAGGTAAAAATAGGCATTTAGGCTCAATTATGTACCATAAGCATTTTTCATTCAACTCTTTTTCCTTCTTTTTGATTTCCTTTTTAGTTTCGTACCCACTTTCTCCCCTCTTTTCTTTTGAGAGAATGATATGTATTATAAATAACAGGCACCCCCAAACTTAGACTTTTGCATATTTTTCATTGGAGTGCATCAAAAATTTCAATTATCTTTTTGTTTCTTTTTCAACACTTTTCATCCCACTAACTTTCAATTATCACTTATGGCACAAACATGGAATCATAGGGTGTCAAAGAAAGATCTTATTTTAGGCTAAAAGGGGTTAACTAGTGATACAATTTATGTCAGGGTAGGTAATGAATGGTCAGAAGGGCTATCAAAGAAATGCCTGAATCATCTCCCTAAACATGTATATCTTAACTATTTCGCCTCAAATAACAAGCAAACAAATTTTCTAGACATTTTTGCACTTTTCTTTCCATAACTGACACACATAAGCTAAGCACAAATATTCCAAAGAATTAGATGTCATGAATTTTTGGCATATCTAGCTTAAGCACACAGATTGTCGCTTTTAATTCCATTACATTATCCCACTTTATCCACTCAATATCTTTAACAACTACAACATGCATGGTCCATAAAAAAAATTATGACTCAAAAACACAAAAAAAAACAACACCAAGACAAAAAAATAAAAAATAAAAAGATTCAAAAACAAGACCATAACAAAATAAGACATCCCCCCAAACTTAATCGACACATTGTCCCCAATGTGTGAAGACTAAAAAATAGAGACAACTTACTGACACAACACAACGGTCATAACAGAGGTATGGGAGGAAAAATTCTGGAATTTGCGATGCGTTTGGGCCTCTGAACTTCTGGCGCCGTGGCCTTGCATGTGGGCACCACGACGCTCTTGACGACTTTTCCCTGTTTTTAGCGTTTTTTCTCCTTTTTCTTTTCGGAGTCCGCTCCTAGTCCACCTGTCATCCACAAATACAAGACAAGAACCCAAGACCGTGAGACTATTCAAGACAAAAGAAAACAACTAAAACAAAAATTAAAATAACTTAATTAATAAACATTGGGTTGCCTCTCAACAAACGCTGTCTTTAACGTCTTTTAGCCGGACGCAGTTAACCTTTACTAGTGCCCGGTGGATTCTTCTGCGAACTGCTTGCAATCCGCACAGCTAGTGTTGCAGGTCTCACTCCAACCACAACAATTTCTCCAAACAAGGGCTTCAGATCAAAGATTATCCCCTAATTACACAAGACATGCTTTTCTTCTAGGCTCTCTATAATGTAGGGATCAGTGAAATTCCCTACATCTCTCAACTTTTGAGGGTTCCCTTCAGAGTATGGACTTTCTATTTGGGGCTCAACAGTGATAGCTGGTGGTGTTTCTTCTGCAATAGGTACAGGAAAAAGGAACTCCACGGAATCCAAAAAGGTGAATAATTGGCTCTGGGTAACCTTTTCCTTCTCTACACCAACTATCTCTCCATATTCCTCAACAGTTGGGTGTGGTTCAGGCTCCTCAATTTGCTTACCACTTCCCACAATGGTGTCGCTAGACAGATTTGCTTGAGGTGTATTGATCATTCTATCCATTAGCTACCCTATTTGTGTCTTCAAATTGCTGAGGGACACCCTTGTCTCAGCCATAAACTGAGTCTGACACTTGGTGAGCCTGAGTATGACTGCCTGCAACTCATCTAGATCTTCCTCTAGAACCTGTGGGTTAAGCTACTGTTGATGACTCCACTGCCCCTGATAGTAGTAGTAGCCCATGTGTCCTAAAAAAATTCTTTTTTTTTTGTAGAACGCACGAATTTTACCTGCAAAATAAGAAAAACAAAAAAAAACTGATAAAAAGATGCTCGCAGAACAAGTTTCTACCAAATTAGAAATAAGAATAGATAAATCGATATTGAAATACGCCAATCCCCGACAACGGCGCCAAAAACTTGTTAGCAATTTATTCACACGCTTGACGCAAGTGCACATATCCTGACAAGTAATATAGTCTGGGTAAGACCGAATATCGTCTTCAGGGATTAGTGTTCAATTACCAATTTCTATCCTATGGTATCTATTTGGTGATCGATATTTTGATTGTTGTTTGTATCTATGACTATTAAATAATTATAAAAGTTAACTAATTTACTTTACTTAAATCAGATATGGTGGAAATAGGGCTTCCAATCTCCTCAACTATCCGCTCGCTTTAATCTTTAATGCAATGATAAAGGTTCTTCTTCTAAATTGAGATAGCAGGTTAACCAGGACGTTTTATATTCCGGTTAGGATATATAAAACTCAACCCCGATGCAGAACTCTTCTATCTTTCGATGATAAGATTTACCACAAAAGAGGATTAAGAACAATAACCTATCAAACTACACAAGTATCGGGGTACTTTCGTCCACGAGTTTAACCTATGTTTATTCAACTATAGCATATTCACAATATCCCCTTTCGGATCTCGATTAGAAATCATATAAGTGATGAAATTAGTGATCAATTAATTACCAAGCAATCATAACAATTATTGAATAAATCTCAACTCTATAAAGAAGAAACCAAAACCGTGCATTAAATCATAAAACGATGTTCAAGTGATTCGAATGGAAAGCCCTAATTAAAGTTTAGCTCCTAGCCATAGACATGCTTAATAACTAATACAAACCAACATAAACTGAATTAAAACAAAGGAAAGAAGAAAAGAAAATAATACTGAAAAGCCTCCAAAGTTGTCTTGTCTCCTTGAATGGTGTTATGGAATATTTACAAGATGGTGGAATGATGGATTGTAGAATAAGGTCTAAGGAGGTATCTTTATAATGAGCAGGGTTTTAGGGATTTTATAGGTTTTGTAGGTAGGAAAAGTTATCCCTTTTGAACTCTGAAAACGTGTCAAATTCGGCCCAGAAATCTGATTTTCCGCGTCGGCGCCACGGCCCTGAGATTCGGCGCCGTGGCGCTGAAACTCCTGCAGCAAATCCTACCCCGCAGTAATATTGGCGCCGCGGCGCCGACGACGACTTTATGGCAGGTTTTTCGATTCTTGTCTTTTTTTCGTCCGGACTTCGTCTGATCTCTTTTATATTTTCCGAGACTTCTTAGACTTCATTTATTGGCTCTTTTAGTGTGCAATTCCATCTCAATTATGCTCATTTCCTTTCCTTTTCACCATTTCTCCATTTTTGACCGTTGTGACACAAAAGAAAGGAAAACCATACCTAATACTATATAAAACATAAACGAAATGAATAAAATACTAACTAAAAATGACTCAAAAAGTGTATATAAAATACACCTAACAGCACCCCAACCTTCATCTGATTGCCATCTGACTACCCAAGTCGAATTTTGACCACCACATCCTCAATTTACTCGGAATCCCACTCACTATTCAGATCTGAGGGACAGGTTCCATCTAAAAAAAAATACAAAAAATGAATATGCATTTTCTGACTTAGGCATTTCGAATTTAGGCTTGGTTTCATTTATCACGATTATGCAACACATAATATGATGTTGGGCCGCGGGGTTGCGAAAACCCGTTGACCAATTTGGTATCTTCCTAATTGTGGTGTCAATGTCAAGGATTGACCCACCTAAGGTAAATGCATGCATGCCTTAAAATAAAGGGTGGTATAGCTCTATCCTAGGTTTCTGAGATTTGGCTTTACTAGACGCAAGGTTCCCGAGCGGAAAACTCGAGTGAGAAGGCTACGCGGCTGATCAGACAAACTGATCTAACTCTGCGCACGCGCCAACTCTCCTAAAATTTGGGAGTTTTGAAAGAAATTTGTGGATGCGCGAAGCACACTAGCGCGTGAGCGTGTGATTTTGTGAATTTTTCAGAGTGGAAGAAGTATGAGTGGAATGTCAGTTTAAGGAAAACAGTAAAAACAAATAGCAATTAAAATAGTTAGACAAAATTAAAGCAGACAATTTTTAAGGAATTTAAAACAAATAAAAGCAAATAAAGCCAAACAATGATACACCTAGGTTTGCTATGGACAAGAACCTCAAATCCCCAATGTAGTCGCTATTTCTGTCACGCCATTTTTCGAACGCGACATTATAAAACTCCTGCTTAGAAAATGTTAGAAAATAAAATAAAAATGCTAAAGGCTAAAATGCTAAAAGGTGCTAAAATGCTAAAGAGTGTAAAAAGCTAAAATAACGCTAAAGGGTTCGCGGAGTCGCCACCTAATTAGTTTGGGTGAATTAGGACACCTGAATGTCAACTAGGTTAAAGTTAACATTAACTCCATTTTAGTGGTCTGCTAAACTAGTGTAAGATTCTAGGTAAGGGTTCTTTATTATCCTAAAGGGAAGGGGTCAGACACCCTATATGATCCGCTAACTTGCGGTTGTCCGGTCAAACCTAGGTTAATTATTATTGCTAAAGAATGCATGTTTTGAAAGGTATTTAAAATATTTAAAACACCTGAGATGTATTTTTGACTAAGAGAAAATGTAAGATTATGTTTAAAATGTACTTAGTGGGAAACATGCTTTCATAAAATGTTTTAATGACATGAAAATGTGTGTTTACAAAATAATATGAAAAATACCTATTATGCAAAGGCTAAAAAAAGATTTTATTATGCATGTTAGCAAGAGTTCATAAAAAATGGGGTTCTCCTGTTGTTAATAATATCTTAGCTACCTTAATATTTATGCAAGTGAAAAATTGTTAGATGATTTAATATGATTTAAGCAATGCTAAAATAATTAACTTAAAGGAACAAGTAAATTTCTAATGTCGAACTAATTTCTAATGGTGACCCAAAGTTTAACTGTTCTAGGTATCTTACTGCTAATGTACGAGTGTTAGACAGTTAATTACACAAATAAACGGGCCGGGATGGAAAATAAAAAAAGGACTCGACAGTGTGGCGGTGCTATTCACCGGTTGCTGGAATTGTCGATGTGGATAGGATGATGCACGTAGATGCAGTCCTCATTTGAAGTAGCTCATGATGAGTCTCACTATGAGACTCTTCATTTTGCTCTGATGCGTGCCATGTAAAAAGAAGAAAAAAGATAAGGATTAGTATATGCTCTGAACAAGTTTAATAAGGCAGATAAATGAATATATAAAATTCAAATACACATGTGACCCGTTTTATTTAATCATATCAGCCCAAAGAATCACTGGTGGATCCGAACAAATAAAATCCCAACTTTGTATAACCCAACCATTTGGGCCCAGATGCAAACATAAAAGACCCCAACGTGATGTTTTCAGATTCAAAAGAAAGCTCCTATACGTGATAGGCTTGACACATGCTCCAATCCATATTTCAGCAAGTACACAGGGGTGTCCAAATTCATCAAATAATGCCAGTGAATCTAAACATCTATATAATTTGATTATAGCAATCCAAAATAAAGTAGCAGGCACAAGGCAAAGAAAGTCTCGAGAGGGTTCAATTAAACGTTGGGCCTCAGATGTAACCAACACACAGAGTATATGAAGCAGGCCCAAGACAGGCAATTTTCATATTTTAACAAGGGAAGATTCAAAGCACATCAAGCTTACTGAACAAAGGCATACTCTTTATTTCTAATCTAAAGACACCGAATACTTTGAGAGAAAGACGAGATATCAAAGATACCGAAAGCCATGATCATTTATTCAACACACATACACAGGAAACACTAGGCATACATATTCATATAGGCTCGCTTATTAACCCAGATAAACACAAATGCATATTCCCGATAAACTGACCAAACAAGGATGACTTCAACAAATAGGGTACAACGCCTATATACTTCCAATATAGAATTGTAGACATGTACATATGACATTCTTTCCTATACTTAGCCTAATCGACATAACCCTCTACTTATTCCCTTGGAATATTCCCATGTTTGCTTGAGACAGACATAGTGTATGCCTGTAATAATGCATGACAAGACTTATTTCACACCACATGCCAACACATATATTTATACTTAGGCCATTTCATAGACTGGTAAGATGACTCGCTGATTCCTGTTGTAGACAGGACTTTTTCCCGTGTGAGTATGCCCAGATATAATGACTGTTCCTACCAAACGGAGACAAACCACGACATAGACAGACTTAGCACCAAAGCAGTATGATTAACACTTTCTTTACACAACAAGAGTGCCTTACATGACTACGCAGCAAAGACACAAATAAGTGACAATGGCCATGTATGAGTACATTGTGGATCATATCTATTCGAACAGTAGCCAATTCATATACACATACACACCACTAATGTTATTATAGGCTCAATTCAATGT
The DNA here is from genome assembly GCA_029844215.1 of Przewalskia tangutica. NCBI lineage: Eukaryota > Viridiplantae > Streptophyta > Magnoliopsida > Solanales > Solanaceae > Przewalskia > Przewalskia tangutica. The sequence goes on along the minus strand of CM056718.1, from coordinate 130,813,063 downwards.
CTTAAGTATTAGTAATCTGATAACAGATTGACGAACAACTAAACCAAGCAACAAATACCAGGCTAATCGATCATTTAAAACATGAAGGTATCCGGATTAATTAAATCAGCCCCTATATTCATACATCTATGAGAATAATAATATAGATAGATTAACCACACATGTTTAACACACAAAACACATAGTAATGCAAAATAAATCGAGAAGAATTCGGGTTTACCTTCTCCGGACAGCGAACCGAGGCAGCGTATCAAGTCGTCGATCCACTCGATGTTTGTTTGTTGTGCAATTAAGGTTCCATGGGTCTCGATCATGAAAAGGGTGCTCTTTTACGATGCCGAAAGATTGCTATTAGATTTCTACTTGTTGTCGATATTTTCTCTCTGTCTTTTGCTAAGCTCTCCCTAAAACTGATGCCTCCTCCTTCTGTCCCATTGCATGTTTAGAGATTCTGTATTTATAGCTAGGATTTTAGGTTCTAAGTTTTTAAAGTTCTTAGAGATGAATTAGTGCTGATTTTATGTGATTCGTGTATTGATTCTACCAGATTCTTTGGTGTAAAATCGATTAAGGTAAATGTATATTTGGGCTCTGATTCGATATGATTTCGGGCGAGGTTTGCGATTTGGTTAGGGTAAGTTTTTGTTCTGATTCTTAAGCTTTGACATGGTAAGTGTTGATATAGTAGTGATATGGTAGTAACGCCGGATATTCCGTTCGGAAAATTCGGCGAGGATATCGCTGGACGCGTTGGTGAAGGGGCTGGGGTGTGGCGATCGTGGGCTTTTAGTCTTTTTTTTAGGTTTCTTTTTGTTTTTAGGGTTGTTGGGCCACGGGGGTGAAATAGGGGCTAGTGGGCTTAGGCGGGTTTTGGGCTTTGGGTAGTGGGCTGGTCGAATTGAAAGGGTGGGCTGGTGTTGGGTAGATTTAAGGTATTAATTTTTGTTAGTGATAAATAAATGGGGTTATGATTAAATTATTTAGGTGCTTTATTAGTCTTAGCTTGGGTTTAAATTATTACAATAATAAAGGTGGGCGTGCTATTTAATTAGTGCTTACTATTTATAATGCGATGTTGTTACTAAAATATTTATTTATTTACGTACTTATTATTATTAAAATTATTAGGGCTTAAATCATGAATAATATTTATGCGAATGCTTACGTGAGACTCGAAAAAAGCTTAATACTCTACGTAAAACGTGGTGCCATTATTAAATCGCTTATTTATACGTGTATAATGTTTTATTGTTGCATTTTATTATTATAAATTGTTAAAATTATTTTAAAAAATTAGTGTAATTTTATAGTTAATGACTGGACGGGAGGGTCAAAATTGGGTGTCAACATGTATAGGTTGACACATTGAAGAACATAGATTCTACGCGTATGAGACATTCGATAAAATGTCTCTATAACTCCATTAACAGTGTATTGATCTGATTATGCTTTAAATCCTTCATAGGGTCTAGATAATCATTCGTAAAGCTTACAAGGATCAGTGGGGACATAAATAAATTCGACGACAAGGTATGTGAAGGCAATTTATTCCTTTCTTTTGGCATAATTCTTTGGACAAACGTAATCGTCATGTTACTCCATAATGTACTCTACTCTTAGTAGTTAAGGGTGTTCATGTTATTGATTCTATGCTGAAAGCATGTTTAAATTGTTTCTAAGTCCATGAGGCATATGGAAAATATAATGATATTCAGTGTCATCAAAGGTACAAAGATAATATGTCACTTGTTGAGGTTGGAATATGGTGTTACCATTCATGCATTTTATTTGCATTGCATTCGCATATTACCGTGGACCACTTGTGCTATGCACATTACTTTATGGTAAATATTATATATATGTAGGGGAATGGAAAAAAAATGGAAAAGGTGTTATATACGCACACCACCTATAATGGTACAGATTATCACAAACGAGCCCTAAAAGGCCAACATTTAAGCCAACAAGGCTTATATGATATAACCGAAAGCATGTGTGGCGGTTATGCTTTGACCGAAAGCCTGTGTGGCGGTCATGGAAAGTAGGATTCCGATACTACCAAATGTTTATGTGGCGGTTATCGGAAAGCAGCATTCCAATATAACCAAAAGCTTATGTGGCGGTTATGGGAAATAGATAGTATACCGCATTTGCATCATGCATGATATTTATGTATATTATGCCCATATAGGCTGTTATGAAAAGAAAGATGCATGTGTGGCCATCAATATACTGCATTGGTATTGCATAACATTTGGACATATGTACTAGGGCCCCGAGAGGCAATTATTGTTGGTCAGTTGTTTCTGTTTTAGATTGTGATACAGCTTTGTTATGTTATTCGTTATGCCTAACATACTCAGTACATCAGTCGTCCTGACGTTCCCTTTAGTGGGGGGACGCTACGTTTTATGTCCGCAGGTTCATACTAAGAAGGTGACAAATTGTGCTAGGAGATTGCCGGTTTAGCTGTGTGGGAGCACTCTACTTATTTCAGAGTTTCAGTCTGATTGTAGTACGTTATACTCTTAGAAGCTTGTAGATAAATGTTCTGTTGTTAGTTGTCATATGTGGCCTTATCGGCCTTGATGTATATATATATGGTTAAGTATGGATTGTATGGTCAGGGGTATCCGGTGGGTTGGGTTCGGGTGCCCGTCGCGACCCTTTGGTTTGGATCGTGGCACTTATAATAGTTATAACGAGCTAAGAGCTCAACTTTCTATTAAAACCTTCATCTTTCTTCTTTTACTCTCTTCATTATTAATCCCATTACATCAATAACTTAGAATTAGATCATTTAGACATTTTATCAAACACCTAGAGTGCATAAGGTGTTATGTTCTTCATCCATGGAGAATCAACATTCAAGAAACCCAACGCCTTTCTTTACCCTTCTTCTCTACTCATAACATATACAACAACATCCAATAACTCAATACCATATCCATAGCCTTATACGTGTAGCTGATGCGCGAAAAGATGCACACACTTTAACGCAAGTGCACGTTATCGTGACAAGTAATATAGTCTTAGTAAGACCGAATATCGTCCACAAGGATTAGTGTTCAAGTACCAACTATCTATCTTTTGGTATCTATTTGGTAACCGATATTGATTTTGTTGTTTATGACTAACAATTATAAAGGCTAATTAACTATAGGTTTACTTCAGTTGTGATGAGAATAGGGCTTCCACGTCTCCTCAACTATCCGCTTATGTTACTTATTAATGCAATGAATTATGGTTCTTCTTCTCTCGGAGCTAGCAGGTTTACGAAATCGTTTTATACTCCCGTTAAGGCTATATAAACACTCAACCCCAGTATTGCTCCTTTCTACCTTTCGGTGATAAGGATGACTCTATAGGAGGATTAAGACAAAAAACCTAGTTAACCGTCACGCGCCATGCGTAAAATTAGGGTTGTTAAGCCTCTCATTAACGCTACATAAGTAATTGAGGTATTTTCATCCCCAATCCAAAATATGTCTACCCAACTTACAGCATATTCACAACCTCCTCCTTTCGAAGTTTGATTAGAAATCATATAAGTAATGATAATTAGTGATCAATTAATTACCAAGCATTCAAAGCAATTATTGGATAAATCTCAACAAGAAGAAGAATTACCATAAACATGCATAAATTCATAACATACGTTTCTAGTGATTTAACATGGAAAGCCCTATAAAAGAATTAGTTCCTAGCCATTGATATGACAAGAACTAATTCAAGGTTCATCATAAAAACTGAAATAAAGGAAAGAAAAGAAAAGAAAATTACTAAATTAAGGTCTTCAATCTTCAATCCAAGAAATCCTTGTGTTGTGCAAGAAAGGGAACCCTTAAAAACTGCCTAGGGTTCTCCTTTTATAGGCTCAAAACCGCCTCTAACTTTTCCCTTCAGGCCTGGCCAGGAAACTCGTCATTAAACCTAATTTTCCCGCGTCGGCGCCGCGGCCCTGCTATCGGCGTCGGAAGTTCTGCGATACTTCGGATGATTTGGCGCCGTGGCCCTGCTCTCTGCTCTGTATGCGTGGCGCGCAACTGCTCTGCGACCTTACGTATATTAGGCGCGCGACCCGCACTGTCTGCAGATGGCGCGCTGGTCCGTGCTTTTGCCTCGTTCGCCACTTTCTCTGCTTTTAAGCTCTGGAACCTTCACTTTTGCCCTCTTTTAGCTCCTTTTCCGCCATTTGGCCATTTTAACCACTTTGACTCAAAAGAAAGAAAATCTATCCTACTACGACATTTATTTGTACAAAAAGGGACAAAAGACTAACTAAAAACAACTCAAAAAGTGTATATAAAATACACCGATCAAATACCCCCAAACTTAACCTTTGCTCGCCCTCGAGCAAAGATAGAAAGAAAGAAATAAAAGACTCAAGAAAAACAAGAAAATAAATGACTCACTGACATTGATCACTTTTCTGCATTGGTATTACTTAGAAAAACATGAAGGTTAGCAGAATAATATGCAGGAACATATATCATGAAGTTTTAGCACACTAAACACATTAAGCTAGATATTTCGCAAACTCATTTTTATCATGCTTAATGGAAGTCAAATACTGAATCATGCATGTTAATTTCAGAATTCCTATGGCATGTTTACTTGCTATTCTCCACTAATCATGGCTATGCATCTAAGAGATCTTCAGGACTTTTAAGGGTTGTAATGTAGGCTTAGGTATGGGTAGGTAAAAATAGGCATTTAGGCTCATTTTTGTGTACCATAAGCTCTTTAGCTTTTCCATTGTTTCCCTTTTCTTTTGATTCTTTTCTTCACTTCAATTCAATCTTTCCCCTCTTTTGTTTTGGGAGAGTGAAGTGTATAATAATGACAAGCACCCCCAAACTTAGGCTTTTGCCTATTTCTTATTATTCTTTTATTGGGGTGCATCAAAGTTGTTCACTCTTTTTGTCACTTTTTAACACAATTTACTCCACCATTTCACATTTTTACTTATGACACAATTTGTGGGAATATAGGGTGTCAAAGAAGAAGTTTAAATTTTTAGGCTCAATGGGGCTGACTAGGGATACTTTTAAAGTCCGGGATAGAAAAGAGTGGTAAGAATTGGCTATCAAAGAAACGCCTGAGTCATCTCCCTAACATGCATATACTAACTATTTCGTCTCAAATAGCAAGCAATCATAACACATAGGTTTAAATCATTTAGTATGCACAATTCAAGCACGAACTCCAAATAGACAGATTTTGTGAGTTTTTGGCATATCAAACCTAAATGTTTAGATAGTTGCTCTAATTCCGTTACATTATTCCACCTTACTTCACTAGGTGTTTCTAGTAACTACAGCATACATGATCTTTTGACAGACAATTATGACTCAAAAGAAAAAAAATTGTGACTCAAAAATACACAAAAACAACAAAAAAGACTTAAACATACTTATAACAATAAGACACAAATAAAACACAAATAAAACACCCCCCCAAACTTAACTCACACATTGTCCCCAATGTGTGTAGACTCAAAGACAATAAAAGAAAACAGGACACTTACAGACTTGGCTAAAATGGTGGTGGTGGCGGTGGCATTGGATAGTGCATGGACCACTGGTTGAACAAGGAACTCATCTCGTTAATTTGCTGCCTCGTTTCTTGTTGTCCTTGTATCACCGTGTCCAAACTCTGCATCATCCTCATCTGATTTTGGAGTAACTGCTCCATCATAGGCACTGAAGGTTCTGATTTTGTGGTTGGCTGGTGGCTAGGCCCTGCCGCATATTGAGCCTCTATTTCAGGCTCATCTTCGTTCATGGCGGCTTCTGCTGCTGCTGCTGGTGGTGGTTGTGCTCTTCTTCTTGCTGTTGGGGGGCTTGGGTCGGGGAAAGAGTGCACTATCCCATATGACACAGGCAGTTGGTTTCTCTCTCAAGTGTCATTGGGTAGGGTTGGGACCCCATTGAAGGCGCATATAGTTGTAATGATTGAGCCATGTCCCAATCCACCCGTTGTTACCAACCGGCTGGTCTCTTCAATACTTTGCACTATCTCTCTCCCCACATCAATCGTCTTCCCCTTCATAATTCCATATATCAGTTTGATCCTATCTTCTGGCACTCTGGTGAAGTGCGTGGATGGAATCATGCGGGCGCTGACGAAATACAACCAACCCTTGGCTGTCTTGTTGAACTGACACCTGCTCAGTCCTCTCGACCCATTTCTGGCAATATCAAATGCAGCCCCAGGGTAGCTCACTGATGCGCGTAATATGCACACACTTTAAACGCAAGTGCACGTTATCGTATCAAGTAGTATAGTCTTAGATAAGACCGAATATCGTCCTCTAGGATTAGGGTTCAAGTACCAACTATCTATTTTATAGTATCTATTTGGCGAATTAATACTTGATTGGTTGTTTATAACTAAGAATTTCAAAAGCTATTTAAATGTAAAGAATTACTTCAGATGTGATGAGAATAGGGCTTCTATGTATCCTTACTATCCGCTTATGTTACTTGTTAATGCATTACTTATGGTGTTCTTCTTTTGGAGAAAGCAGGTTTACGAAATCGTTTTATACTCCCGTTAGGGTTATATAAACACTCAACCCCAGTATTGTTCCTTACCTAACTTTCGCTGATAAGGGTAACTCTATAGGAGGATTAAGCACAAAAACCTAGTTGGCCACGCACAATGCGCAAAATTAGGGTTGTTAAGCCTCTCATCAACGCTTACAAATCTAATTGAGGTATTTTCATCCCCAATTCAAGACCGTCACCCAACTTACAAAGATATTCACAATCCTCCTTTTCGTAATCGATTAGAAATCATATAGTGATAACTAGTTGTCAATTAGCTACCAAGAATTCAACTCAATTATTGGATAGATCTCTCAATAAGAATAATAACCATAAGCATGCATTACTTTATAACATAAGGTTCAAGAATTCAACATAGAAAGCCTATAAGAGAATTAGTTCCTAGCCATGAATATGACAAGAACTAATTCAAAGTTCATCATGCAAAACTGAAATAAATAAAGGAAAGGAAAAAGAAATTACTAAGCTAATGGTATCCAAACTCCAAGTCAAGAATCTTGAGTTGTGCAAGAAAGGAACCTCAAAAGCGCCTAGGGTTCTCCTTATATAGTTTTAAACGCCTCCTTCTTTTCCTTCCAGGCTGGCCCAAAAATCCGTCAAAGACCTAATTTTTCAGCGTCGGCGCGCCTGCTTTGTCGGCGCGCCTAAAGTTCTGCAATACCGGGTGTTTTGGCGCGCGGCCCGATATCTGGCATGCGAGCGCGCTGCAACTCTCTGTGGCTTCTCGGATGTTTAGCGCGCGGCCCTGTTTCGTCTCGAGAGCGCGCGTACTGGATCTTCTGCAGCTTCTACGAATAATGGCGCGCGCCCGCTTCGACTGCGGGAGGCGCGCGCAGTCTGGATTTCAGCCTCGTTTGCCACTTTCTCCGTTTTCAGCTCTAGTACCTCCTCTTTTTCCCTCTTTTCGCTCCTTTTCCGCCATTTGGCCACTTTAGCCACTTTGACTCAAAAGAAAGAAAATCTATCCTAATACGACACTTTGTATGTACAAAACGGGACAAAAGACTAACTAGACTGACTCAAAAGGTGTATATAAAATACACCGATCACTCACTGTGTCTGCGACGGCATTCCAGTTGATGTTGTTGGTGCTCCTAGACCATGTTCTAAAATGGTTCCAATCACCATCTCCTCCTTCAACATCATCTGTTTCAAATTGCGCATTTACCGTTTCTGCCGTCACAGGCACATATTTTCCCCTTACAAAGCATCCATTTTCCCCCTTCTCCGGAAGATTAGCATAAAATTCACGCACCATCATTGTGTTTATTGGTGCTATCTCTCCCGGTTTTACAAATCTTTTCCACCCCCTCATCTCAATCATCGCCCGAATGGGCTCATAGACATCTCCCTCTTCCAGCGAGTCCCTTTGATAGTCCATTCCCCTTTCAGGGATTAAGGGCCTTGTACCGAGTTTGTGGTATCTATCTTGAGCACTTCGGCTGACAAACCTAGTCTCATCATATTGCGGGGCTGATGTAGATGCGGAGGCTCTTCGCTTTCTGGCAGACATGTTAGATAACTTTTTGCAGCTTTTCCTTCGTATCCACAACACTACCCAACACTATCACCCTAAAAAAAACTTCAATTTCTGCACAACTCCCACACCTCCAAACTCCAACTCCTGTACTTCACAATACCCAACCCGCTTTGTATACTCTTCCTCACTTTTTCACAACCAATTTTTCGACACCCCAACTACTTGAACAATACAACACTCTTCCAACTACTACCTCCTTTGACTACTGAAAGCTTTCAAGAAAAGATGAAGATTACCTTTTTATGGTGTTCTTCAAGGTGTTCTTGCTTCTAATGGTGATTTGAGGCAATGGGATGGAGTTTTGTTGGTTGAGATGGCTAAGGGTTTTAGGGATTTAAGAGTTTTGGTTGTGGATGGGTTTGATTTGTGGGGGATTTGTGGGTAATTTGTGGATTTTCGTGGGTTTTGTGGAGAAGGGGGGTTAGGTTTTGGTTTTGAAATTGGGGGAAATCTGATTTCTGGGCGTTTTATCACTTTCAAGATTTCCGCTTGCGCGGCCCTGCGTTGGCGCGGCCAATGTTCTGCTGCCGGGAATCTCGCGCGGCACATTCTGGCGCGCGGCTAGACTTGGAAATTTTTCTGGATTTTTGGCGCCGCCTCGCTCTGGCGCGGCGCTTAAACTTCAGCGCCTTTATGCTCTTTTGGCGCGCGACCACGCTCGCAGGCTCATGGCGCCCCATTTTTTCACGGAAATCTGGTTCTTGATTTTTCGCCGCTTCATTTATTGGCCTATACCGTCAATCACAACACGTATTACCTCTGAGACCGTTCTTAATAAAAACTACTATATTTAAAGTGAAAATAAATCAAAATACCTTGGGTTGCCTCCCAAGTAGCGCTGTTTTTAACGTCTTTTAGTCGGACGTAAGTTCCTTAACTCAATAAATGTGGGGTGGATTAACCCCACAACAAATCCATTTTCTCCACATTTTCCGTTTTCTTTTTCTTCTTCTCCTCTTAGCATTATCGTTAAGGGAAAGTTCAGGAACACATACCTGCTTTTGTGGAGGTTCGGCAATCCATACCTGCTTTCGTGGACTCATCTCCCTTGGTTTGACTTGTACGGGCTCACAGGGAGGGTTGATGGTGCTGATTGCAAAGCACCTGCTCATGGTTGGTGGCTCAATGATGTGTTTAAATACTTTAAACACCATTTCTTCCTTCTCCACCCTCAATGTCAGCTCTCCTCTTTCTACATCGATCAATGCTCTCCTGCCGCGGGAATGGTCTCCCCAATATGATAGGGATTTCTGCATCCTCTTCCATGTCAAGAATGAGGAAGTCCGCAGGAAAAAAGAATTTTCCTACTTTAACAATTACGTCCTCAATCTTCCCTCTTTGATGAACCACTGTCCTATCGGCTAGTTGTAAGCTCACTGTGGTTGGTTTTGCCTCACCCAACTCCAATCGTTTAAATACCGATAACGGCATCAGATTTATACTTGCCCCTAAATCGCACATCGCCCTGTTGCATGTCACCCTGCCAACTGTGCAAGGTAGTGTAAAGCTCCCTGGGTCTTTTATTTTCGTGGGCAACTTCTTCTGCAAGATAGCACTACACTCCTCTGTTAGTGCTACTATTTCGTACTCTGCCAGTTTCTTCTTCTTCCCCAAGATCTCTTTCATGAATTTGAAATAGGAGGGCATCTGCTCCAACACCTCTATAAAAGGTATGTTGATATGCAGCTTTCTGAATGTCTCCAAAAATTTGGAGAATTGTTTATCAACTGCCTTCCGCTGCGATCTCTGTGGGAATGAGATCTTCTCTGTATACTCCTTCTCTGGAGTTTTCTCTACTACTGGGCGGGCTTCAACCACCTTCTCTTTTTCTATCTCTTTCCTTTGCTCAACCATCGGTGAGGTGATGCCGCTCCATTGCTTGCCTTCTCAATTATCTTTGGCATTGCTCCCTCGGATTTACCTCTGTGTTGCTTGGCAGTGTACCCTGTGGCCTGCTGTTTGCTTGCTTTGCTAGCTGACCCACTTGTGTATCCAAGTTCCTGAACGAGGATCTAGCTTCGCACGGCTGGTGCAGGCGTTGGTGAGTGCCAACAAAGCTGCTCTCAACTCGTCTGGCTTTTCTGGCTGGACAGGTGTATTAAATTATTGGGAAGGTGAGGCCTGAGTAAAGGGCTGTTGATGTTGGTTCTGTTGGTTTTGGTACTGGCCCCTATATTGATTCTGCTGCCCCTGGTCTCCTCTCCATGAGAAATTTGGGTGATTCCTCCACCCTGGATTATATGTGTTGGAGTAGGGGTTGTTCTGTGGCCCCTGATAATTATCCACGGCCTGACACTCTGCCTTCTCAATTGGTATATTATTAGGATCAGCTGAAGGACACCTATCGAATGTATGTGGGCCACCACATATTTCACAGCTTTTAGGCATCTGCACTGCATTCATCTGTATGTTCAGTTGTTGTTTGCTTGCCAACAAGGCCACTTGGGCATTCAAGGCGGCAATGGCATCTATTTCGTGGACTCCCACTGTTCTCCTCACACTCGTTGATCTCTCTTCTGTGACATGGTTGTTGGTGGTCATATCTTCTAATAACTCGTGAGCGTCGTGGGCTGTTTTCCTCATGAATGTCCCACCTGCTGCTGCATCTATGATGGTTCTGGTTGTTCCGCTGAGCCCGTTATAGAAGATGTGGACCAAGTTCCACAACTCAATGCAATGGTGTGGGCATTTTCTCTGCAAATCTTTGAACCTTTCCCACGCTTCGTACAAGGACTCTCCATCTGCTTGGTAGAAGTTATTCAGCTCCCCTCTCAATTTCGCTCCTTTGCACGGAGGAAAGAATTTGGCTAGAAATTTGTGTGCCAGCTCTTGCCATGTAAAAATCGAATCAGCTGGCAGGGAATTTAACCATACTTTTGCTCTATCCCTGAGTGAGAAGGGAAAGAGCCTCAATCTGACGGCATCATCAGTAACGCCGTTATATCTGAAAGTTGCACATAGCTCCAAGAAATTAGCTATGTGCATATGTGATCCTCCGAGGCGATCCTCCAAATTGCATCGTGTTCGCACCATGCCGTAATCGCGGTTTTATCTCAAAGTTGTTTGCTCTTATTGCAGGGAGCCTAATACATGTCTGTGCTCCATTCACCCTCGGCAGCACATAGTCTCCCAAGCTTCTTTCTGTCTGGACTTGAACTCTTTCCTCGACATCCATAGGTACTTGCCGAGGCATTCCTGGGTTAGGTTGATTTTCACCCAACCCTTCTCTCATCATATTGTTGTTCTGGACACCGTCCATCTCCACTAAAGTGTCAGAATCATTGGTTCTTTCTGCTCGGTTCTGAGTTTTCTCAATCTCTGGATTGAAGGGGACAAGAGTGTTTGCTCCTCTCCTCCTTCGCATAAACTGATTTCCTGAAACAGATCAAAAACAGACAAACAGATCACGACACCCTGATTTTTACCGAAATAAAAATTAAAAACGTAAAGATAAAATAAAAATTAAAAACCAAATTAGAAGTTAAAAATAGATAAAATTGATATTGAACTATGCATAATCCCCGGCAACGGCGCCAAAAACTTGATGCGCGAAAAGATGCACACACTTTAACGCAAGTGCACGTTATCGTGACAAGTAATATAGTCTTAGTAAGACCGAATATCGTCCACAAGGATTAGTGTTCAAGTACCAACTATCTATCTTTTGGTATCTATTTGGTAACCGATATTGATTTTGTTGTTTATGACTAACAATTATAAAGGCTAATTAACTATAGGTTTACTTCAGTTGTGATGAGAATAGGGCTTCCACGTCTCCTCAACTATCCGCTTATGTTACTTATTAATGCAATGAATTATGGTTCTTCTTCTCTCGGAGCTAGCAGGTTTACAAAATCGTTTTATACTCCCGTTAAGGCTATATAAACACTCAACCCCAGTATTGCTCCTTTCTACCTTTCGGTGATAAGGATGACTCTATAGGAGGATTAAGACCAAAAACCTAGTTAATCACGCGCACGTGCGTAAAATTAGGGTTGTTAAGCCTCTCATTAACGCTACATAAGTAATTGAGGTATTTTCATCCCCAATCCAAAATATGTCTACCCAACTTACAGCATATTCACAACCTCCTCCTTTCGAAGTTTGATTAGAAATCATATAAGTAATGATAATTAGTGATCAATTAATTACCAAGCATTCAAAGCAATTATTGGATAAATCTCAACAAGAAGAAGAATTACCATAAACATGCATCAATTCGTAACATAAGTTTCTAGTGATTTAACATGGAAAGCCCTATAAAAGAATTAGCTCCTAGCCATTGACATGACAAGAACTAATTCAAGGTTCATCATAAAAACTGAAATAAAGGAAAGAAAAGAAAAGAAAATTACTAAATTAAGGTCTCCAATCTTCAATCCAAGAAATCCTTGTGTTGTGCAAGAAAGGGAACCCTTAAAAACTGCCTAGGGTTCTCCTTTTATAGGCTCAAAACCGCCTCTAACTTTTCCCTTCAGGCCTGGCCCAGAAATTCGTCATTAAACCTGATTTTCCCGCGTCGGCGCCGCGGCCCTGCTATCGGCGCCGGAAGTTCTGCGATACTTCGGATGATTTGGCGCCGCGGCCTTGCTCTCTGCTGTCTGTGGGCACCGCGGCGCTGCAACTTCTGCGGCCTTCTGGATATTAGGCGCCGCGGCCCTGCTCCTGTCTGCAGTAGGCGTCGCGGCGCTGGTCCGTGCTTTTGCCTCGTTCGCCACTTTCTCTGCTTTTAAGCTCTGGAACCTCCACTTTTGCCCTCCTTTAGCTCCTTTTCCGCCATTTTAACCACTTTGACTCAAAAGAAAGAAAATTTATCCTACTACGACATTTATTTGTACAAAAAGGTACAAAAGACTAACTAAAAACAACTCAAAAAGTGTATATAAAATACACCGATCAGTAGCATAATAACAAAACGACATAAATCTATGAGTTCCGATTATAGCTTTAGAAGATCTTAAAAACAACACTCCAAAACTCATATGAAATTATATACATGGAGAAGAAGATGAAGCTTAACCCAGGAACTAAAAATCAACACTTTTACCTTCATCTCAAGAAACCAAGCCTCCAACTCAACACAAGAGGGAGGAGAAGTAGTATACTACCACCATGAACTTTCGGGTAAAATATTGATGTTGATTACTTCTGAACTTGGCTTGGATGGTTAAGAAACCATTAGAGAACCTTGAGAGAGCTTCGAGGGCTACTTAGGGTTGAAAAAGGTGATAAAATGTGGTTTTGGTCGAGCTAGGGACTTAAATTAAATTCCACCGCCTCACGTTGGTCACACTGGCTCATTGATCTAAGACCAAAACGAGAAACAATTGTGCTATGGAGCTCGCTCGACGAGCTACTGCCACCATCTGCTCGGTAGTCAGCGTAGTACGGCGAAAATGTTAATATCTCTCTACTCCGATGAAAATGTGACGAAAATGTTAGTAGATTGAGAGAAAACATCAGAGACATCATACTTAAATTATAGCGAACTAACGAGCATAACTTGCGGTGCGTTTTTGCCAACTTTTGGTTTACAAATTTCTTGACCTCAAGGCTTAACATACGCTATTGTATCATCCAAACAAGACATTCTTAGCATATTATGAGCTCCTAGTCTTATCCCAGAAGTATGGGCTATTACAATCTACTTTCTTCGGCGAACTTCGTCGAAACTTATTCCTTTCGATCCGATTAGTCTCAACATTTTTTTAGACTAACTAGCACTTGCTTAAACTCAAGATCATCCACGTATGGGATCTTAGCCTCATCGGTATTACGTTACTTTACTTACGACGCATATGAACGCGAAAACACGGGATGTAACATTCTAAAAGTTGAGAAAGTCCTTCCATTTTCACTATTAGTTCAGCCAACGTAAATAACATCATACATAGACTTTTTTTCGGAGAGAGAAATCATGTTCCCGAAGACAGCGCTACTTGGCTTAAGCGGTACCTCATAGGGCTACTGCTGGACATGGGGGCCGGTGTTTGGCTGAGATCTAATGGTGAACTTGTCAAGACAATCTCAAATAAAAATGGTATTGCTGAGTAATCAAAGTGGTTTATCCAATACTGTACTAGTTGATGTTGCTGCTATTTCTTCTTCTGATTGTTCTTGATCATATGTGAGCAGTTGAAGCCTTGTCCAGATTAATTATTTTCTTTGCTTCAGTGGAAAACTCCTGAAAAGATGTAAATTGAAAAGTTCATGCAAAATCAAAAGCAAGGTTAGTAAAATTATCTGCCATTATGTTGCCTTCCCTCAGTACATGGGCAAACTGTACTAATTACCCCTTCTCAATCTTGCCTATAGTAAGAAGTCAAGGTCGAGTCGTTTGTTCCTTCTGCCCGTTCAATTTCGTATCGATTTTCAACAAGCTTTGAGAATAAATGACTCAATATGATTCTTTTTTTCATATCCCCTGTCCTCATGTTGATGCTATTAACCTCCATAGCCACATTCCAAGGCATCTCCACGATTTCCTCCTATATATTTCGTCATATTTAAGGAGTTTGTCTCCATGATTCTGTAGCAAACAATTACCTACATAATATTGAAGACCCTCATTAATGTCAGGGGCATCAACAACTATGTTTGCGGTATCTAAAAATTTTCTACCACTTGCACATATCAAATCCCTATCAGTATTGCTGATACAAAATGCAACTGAACTAGCTCTAGGATTTCTTCTTAATGCACTATCAATATTACACTTTTTTACATCAGTAAACTACTTTTTATTCAATTTGAGGTATGCAGGCATTTAAACAATTTGAGGCCAGTAACATGGTACATTTTTTTACCATGGAGATCTTAACTTTATAAAGAGACGAATGATATATTTTATATCATGTTCACTTTACTATATGTACATGATCCTCCATATACCACTGTATTCCTCCTCTTCTAGATATGTTAAAGAATAATTATAGGAATAACTTGATACACTGTTTTTAGCTTAGAATTCACCTTAGCTTCCCCCCACCTGATAACTGATAATTTCTTATCTAACTTGTACAAAAGGTCCTTATAGTCCTGCTCCGTTAGTAAAATACTTCTAATTCACCAGCAAGGAAAAGGTGTTCTGTTGTTTCCTGATGTGGATTAGTGCTACAACTACATCTTGATGCTATTGCACAGCCTATCTTGGCCAAAACTTCATCAATAAGCAACTTATCTTTCCACAATCTCCATAAGAAGAAGGATATCTTAAAAGGTAATCCTTTCACCCATAGCTTCTCAAAATATGGTGACTCATTAGTCCTATTTTTCAGAAGTTCCCAAGCACTGCTTTGTGAATTTATATGTGCTTGTCTTCATCTACCATGCATGATCCCACTGATCTGATATCTCCAAGTTGGTAAGGTTTTGGCCAACATGTTCAACTACATTGGTTGGAAGCAGTTGATGCATTCTGTCATAGTTTCACCCTTCCTTATTCATTTGCTCATATATATCCTCCACAAAGTGATCACTTTGAACACCATATTATATTTGTTGATGTAGAGGTCCTAACTTTGCCCCATTATCAAATTATATACTGGAAGTACCACTTTTAGGTTCCCACCACATCTCCTTCTCAATGATCTCCCTATTTTTTAGCATCATTTTCCACACTTGTGATCTACCTTTCCATTGCACCAATGTAGGAAATATAATTTTTATAGTATTTATTCCACATGAAATTTCCCATATATATTTCACGACCCAAACCGGAGGGCCGCGACGGGAACCCGGACCCCACCCGTCGTGTACCGTACCTAATCGTAAATTCAATACGGACTAAGTCGGAGAAGGATTATGGAAACAGTAAACCAGAACTCCAACTTATATATATATATACATATATATATAAGCGGCATTGTATATATGAGTTCCAGGACTGTTTCCATAAACCCGAGGAAGGAGAATCTTGTATATATGGCAGTTACCAATTCAGCTATTTGAAGGAGAACACTAGGTTCTATCCCGGTGTTTGTATCAGAATTATGTAATTTCATTTTACAGTATTTTGAGTTTTGTTTGTATTTTGAAATGTCTTTTTTAGGATTTATTTCTTCCTGGAATTGTTGTAAGACATTATTGTTATTTGAATTATGTATTAAAGTTTCACACCTTTTCTCGGTAGATTGTGGTGTATCCGGTATAATGAATTCTGTGTTGGAACTACTGGATGTTCCAATTTTACTTAATTGGTCTTGTATGGCCTGAACGAATTCAGACTTGCTTTGTTATATGTCAGTTTCTTCCCTATTTATTGTCCCCTTTAGATCCTCGGCCTAACTTGGTATCAGAGCCATAAAGGGTAAACTCTAAAGAGATAAATGAGTTACAGATCAGGTGGTAAACTCCAAATCAGGTGAGTCCCTGTTCGTTTTCCCCGATAAACTTGGCTACGGCTGAGCCTTCCGAGTTGGTTAAATTATGTTTAGACGAACGATCAGATCGCAGGGTCACAGTAAGTCCCCGTGTGTGTGAAGCTAACCCATTGATAAACTGTTCGCATTTGGATTGTAGGAAGGTAAGGGTCTTCTGAACTAGGATTCTGCATACATGGAATTCCACATACATGAATCCTTTATCCCAATATGTTTTTGGAATCATCTTCTTCCATAGATTCAAAGAAGATAATAAATTTCGAAGAAATTGATATATACGTTTTTGAATAGTAGATTGATAATTAATCATACATAAGGTAAATAGAGATTACTTCTACAAAATCATAAACCATACATGGATCCGTTTTTAGACAGAACTACTTCTTATAATTCTCAATCATCTTCTTCTTTTGAATCAAAGAAGATAATCAATTCTGAAGAAATCGTTATACACGATTTCGAAAAATCAATTGACAATTGGGAAATCCCAAAAGTCAATAGAGACCAAATTTACAAAAATTCCAAATATCAATTCTTAAAAACTGATTTCACAATCAAAACAAAAGAAAGAGATATTCAATTAACAAATACACCGGTCAAAATAAAGCCTAGGTATTCTACATCAGATCTACCAAATCTGACAAACGTAGATTACACAAATCAAATACCCAGACCAGTATATATAAATCCCGTGGTTAGAGAAAGGATAGACGATCAGGAACCCACTAGTCCAACTTATTCTTCAATAACCCACAATGAATTAGCAAATGAAATTAAAGTTCTAGAAAAAGAATTCCAAGTAGATAAAAAACTACTACAAAAAGAATTCTAGCAAGAACATAATTCCGAAAAAAGAATTTAACAAAAAGAATATTTGAATAAACTCCTTAAAACCTTTACCCCAGAAAAGAAAGAAAACAACATATTACCAAGTACTTCCAGAAAATACGATTTAACAAAAATCCTGGAAAAATGTAATAAAATTAAAGAAATAACAATTCAAGAATTACAAAAACAAATAATTCAAATAAAATTAGAATTAAAAGAAAAACAACAAAAGGATTCAGAATTAATCAAAATTATACTTTCAGATAGAGCAAAACAAAACTCCGCTCCAAAAGATAAGAACTCATCCGATTCAGAAAATCCTGAAGATGATAACAAAATAGAAAATCTAGAAGAAATCCCAGAAGATTTTCTAACGGTGTTAAGACAAATAACAACAAAGAAATATTTAATTAAAATAACATTAAAATTTTCAGATAAATTCAGAATAACAACCGTGGCCCTATTTGACACAGGAGCAGACTTGAACTGCATAAAAACTGGTATAATACCAGAAATATTCCTAGAAGAGACACAGGAATCATTAGCAGCTGCCAACAATTTTAAATTAGAAATTAATTACAAAACCAAGGCATCAACTATAAATGATGGAACTTCAATAATAACATCATTTGTCCTGGTAAAAGAAATTCACAATACCGTAATATTAGGAACACCATTTATGAATTTAATCACTCCTTATGAAGTGAGTGATAAATCAATATCTTTTAATTTCAAAGGCAAAAAACTAAAATTCCAGTTCATATCAACACCAAAAACAAAAGATCTCAATCTCATAAAAACATGCTCAATACAAAAAGAAAAATTATATTTACAAGAGTTGAAAAACAATTTTTCTAAAAATCCAATTGATATTATGTTCAAATACCTTCTTCAAAATGAATTTCAAAATCATACATATTTTCAAAACCCTGCATTAAAATTAATTTTCTCCAAATTAATATTTAAAGAATTCTTTCCAGGAATCATGGTCCGTGATTATTTCAAAATGTCCTATCATTGCCCGAATAACAGGTGTATAGCCTACAATCACAAAATATCAAGGAAAGATATGCGTGAATGTAGACAATATTGTATACAGGCAGTATGTGGATCTTTGCTCCAAAAGAGAAAAGAAGAAATCCTTCCTTCAATAAATACCCCGGCTACTACACCACAACAGCAAGAAGAAAATTCCATGGCTCCCAAAAAAACCCCAAAATACCAAGACAGTGAAAAAATAGAAAAAGAAAAATCCCCAGAAAAACCAATGTCCTGGTATGATGCAGTTATGATAGAAGAACGAGAAAATTCCAAAGAATGCAGACTGCAAAAGACACCAGCAAATACCACGCAAGAATTAACCGCTGAAAATCTTCAGCTCCTTACAAAATCACCGGAATTACAGAAGGCACTAAGACAACTGCAAATTCCGAAAGAAGAAATGGTCCCGGAGGAATTAAAGGAAAAAACCTCTAGAATTGACACAAAAATCGAGAAAGGAGAATCTTCAAAAACCCTTTCTCAAAAAGAATTTTTAAATACCAAAATCGAGAAAGATGAATTTTCAAAAAACCTTTCTCAAAAACAATTTTCTAAAAATCATCTTGTGACGCCACAAGTACCCAAAAAATATGCTCCTGCATTTTTCGTAAAATCATTTTTTCAAAAAATTGTAACTCTCGAAAAAGGATACTTTGATAAAGAACCTTTTTTGGCACTACAAAATTATTTTAGACCAAAATTATTTTATAAATCATGGGACGATTTAAAAAATCCTTACTTTTATCAGGCTATTCTTGACGTAACAGGATCAGCAACAACGAAAATAAATTTTTTCAATGACAACCCAGATCCCTCTTATTCGATCTGTAAAATACTCCGAGTAATTGCTCCAATTCATTGGGGGAATGACTTGTCAAAACTCATAAATTTTCCCGATTCACACAAAAATGAGCCCTTTTTTAATATTTCTTTTAATTACTGGGACTACCAACAAGCTTGGTTTAATTCTTTTTTGACTCAAAATTCAAAATTATCACATACTTGGATTTTTTATTTTGATACTTCATGTGATGCTTCGCAATTTCCTACTTGGTGGAATTCATGGTGGGAACAATTCGGATCTACACTTGACATCCAAAAACCCGCAATAATTAAATCTTTTAGCCTCTTCAAATCCCAATTCAGTCCCTCAGAGGAAGAAAAAAGATTTACACCACTACATCTTTTCCACACAAAATTCCATCTACCATGGGTATTCACATGGTTTGTAGACTACTCAGATGACAAAATATCAGTCATCCGAAGAAGATTTAAAATTCGATGGTGGGACAGTTTTAAAATTCCAAGGTCCCTCGCACCGCAAAATATTCAACAATGGTTAGATAATAACAAACCGATTCCTTTACAGGCACCTCCTCTGAAACCACAGGCGCCATTTCAATCAAAGGAACATACACAGTTCCTTTCGCAAAAATTCCAGATGGCCTCAATGTTGGCTGCCGCAAAAACACCGGAAGAGATACATGCAATATTCCAGAAATTTGTACCATCCTCATCCAAAGAGAGCTCTTCGAATGATGAGGAAGAACCCGGAATTGAAAATGAAAATATCCCTATTTTTGCAACAATGGATTCTAGACTTTGCCAAAATCGAAAATCCGGAGGAATAATCGACAAATTGATCGAAAATCCGGAGGAATAATTGTGAATTGGCGACAAATCTCGGTGCTCAAAATAGTAATCCGAGATGAAGACAAAAATACCGAGGTCATGCATGACCTCATCCAGCACTCGGATGAATAGTTTAAATTATTAAAATATTCTTGTAATAGTGAATTCCCACTTTGTAATTCTCTTATAAAAAGAGAACCCCTCTCCCTTAGTTTCTCAAGTTATTTTCTTTCATAGTTTATAATTCTCTTCCTTCTCTCTAGAAGTTGAAGATCATCAAAGTTCTTCCCTTAGTAGGATTAGGTTACCAGAAAATTCCTAAATTCCAAGTTCATAAGACCTCGGGGAGTCTATGAACTAATATTCCGTTCCTTACCCGATAATTTACCTAGAAATTATCAAATTAACATGATTCAGTTCACTCACTGATTCATAACAAAAATTATCCAATTATCCAAATACTCTGTTACCACTTTAAACTCCTTGTAAGTACTTTTAAAGTTTTGAATAAAAACGATAATGGAAGGCACTGCCTCCTATATCTTTTAAATATTCATGCTCTTTAAATTCTTGCATTAAATTTACGTATTTAAAATTATAATTATCTTGCAACATGGTTGGTTCTACCACCTACTGCAATTAAAATTCCTGTCTTTAAATTATTTAAATTCTGCATATGGTTGGCCGAGCCACCTCAATTAAATTCCTTTAAATTCCTGCACTTTAATTTATTAAATTCCTGCAGAACCTTACGACTATGGCTTCCTTCATGAGGAACCTTAGCTAAGTTAGTTTCTCTCTATTTACCTGTCATATTCTTTAATTGTCTTTATACTATTCAGTCTTTTATATGTCAGTTTCTTCCCTATTTATTGTCCCCAAGTTAGGCCGAGGATCTAAAGGGGACAATAAATAGGGAAGAAACTGGCATATAAAGGACTGAATAGTATAAAGACAATTAAAGAATACGGCAGGTAAATAGAGAGAAAATAACTTAGCTAAGGTTCCTCATGAAGGAAGCCATAGTCGTAAGGTTCTGCAGGAATTTAATAAATTAAAGTGCAGGAATTTAATTGAGGTGGCTCGGCCAACCATATGCAGAATTTAAATAAATTTAAAGATAGGAATTTAATTGCAGTAGGTGGTAGAACCAACCATGTTGCAAGATAATTATAATTTTAAAAACGTAAATTTAAATGCAAGAATTTAAAGAGCATGAATATTTAAAAGATATAGGAGGCAGTGCCTTCCATTGTCGTTTTTATTCAAAACTTTAAAAGTACTTAGAAGGAGTTTAAAGGGGTAACATAGTATTTGGATAATTGGATAATTTCTGTTATGAATCAGTGAGTGAACTGAATCATGTCAATCTGATACTTTCTGGGTAAATTATCGGGTAAGGAACGAAATATTAGTTCATAGACTCCCCGAGGTCTTATGAACTTGGAATTTAGGAATTTTTCTGGTAACCTAATCCTACTAAGGGGAAGAACTTTGATGATCTTCAACTTCTAGAGAGAAGGAAGAGAATTCTAAACTATGAAAGAAAATAACTTATGAAACTAAGGGAGAGGGGTTCTCTTTTTATAAGAGAATTACAAAGTGGGAATTCACTATTACAGGAATATTTTAATAATTAAACTATTCATCCGAGTGCTGAATGAGGTCATGCATGACCTCGGTATTTTTGTCTTCATCTCGGATTCTGCTTTCACTATTTTGAGCACTGAGATTTGTCGTTAATTCGTCAATTATTCCTCCGGGATTTTCGGTCAATTTGTCAATTATTCCTCCGGGATTTTCGGTATTTTGACAGCATCTAGAATCCACAGTTGCCAAAAATAGGGATATTTTCATTTTCAATTTCGGGTTCTTCCTCATCATTCAAGAGCTCTGTTGATGAGGATGGTGCAAACTTCGAATATTGCAGTATCTCTTCCGGTTTTTACCGACGGCATTGAGGCCATCCGATTTTGGGAAAGGAACCGGTGTGTTCCTTTGATTGAAATGGCGACGTGGTTTCGTGAGGTCAGAAGGAATTGGTTTATTATTGTCTAACCATTGTTGAACATTTGGCGCGAGTGCCTGGTATTTTAAAGTTGTCCCACCATCGAATTTTGAATCTTCTTCTGATGATCGGTATTTTGTCATCCGAATAGTCTACAAACCATGTGAACACCCATGGTAGATGAAATTTGTGTGGAAAAATGTAATGGTATAAATCTTTTTCTTCTTCCGAGGAGTAAATTGGGATTCAAGAGGCTAAAAGATTTAATAATTTCGGGCTTTTGTATATCAAGTGTAGATTCGAATTGTTCCCACCATGAATTCCACCAAGTAGGAAATTGTGAAGCATCACATGAAGTATCAAAATGAAAAAGCCAAGTATGTGATAATTTTGAATTCTGAATTAAAAAGGATTAAACCAAGCTTGTTTGTAGTCCCAGTAATTAAAAGGAATATCAAAATAGGGCTCATTTTTATGAGAATTTGGAAAATTTATTAGTTTTGACAAGTCATTCCCCCAATGAATTGGAGCAATTACTCGGAGTATTTTGCAGATCGAATAAGAGGGATCTGGGCTGTCATTGAAAAAATTAATTTTCGTTGTTCGATCCTCGTACGCCAAGGATAGCTTGATAAAAGTAAGGAGTTTTTAAATCGTCCCATGATTTATAAAACCATTTTGGTCCAAAATAATTTTGTAGCGCTGAAAAAGGTTCTTTATCAAAGTATCCTTTTTCAAGAGTTACAATGTTTTGAAAAAACTATTTTACAAAAAATTCAGGAGCGGATTTTTTGTGTACTTGTGGTGTCACAAGTTGATTTTTGGAAAATGTTTTTGAGAAAGGTTTTTTGAAAATTCTTCTTTCTCGATTTTGGTATTTAAAAATTCATTTTGAGAAAGGGTTTTTGAAGATTCTCCTTTCGATTTTTGTAGCAATTCTAGAGGTTTTTCTCTAATTTTTCCGGACCATTTCCTCTTTCGGAATTTGCAGTTGCCTTAGTGCCTTTTGTAATTCTGGTGATTTTGTAAGGAGCTGAAAGAGATTTTCAGCGGTTAATTTTGTGTGGTATTTATCGGTGTCTTTTGCATGATTTTTGTCACTGAATTTTCTCGTTCTTCTATCATAACTGCATCATACCAGGACATTGGTTTTTCTGGGGATTTTTCTTTTTCTATTTTCACTGTCTTGGAATTTGTATTTTGGGGTTTTTTGGGAGCCATGAAATTTTCTTCTTGTTGTTGTGGTGTAGTAGCCGGGATATTTATCGAAGGAAGGGTTTCTTCTTTTCTCTTTTGGAGCAAAGATCCACATACTGCATGTATACAATATTGTCCACATTCACGCATATCTTTCCTTAATATTTTGTGATTGTAGGCTATACACCTGTCATTCGGGCAATGATAGGACATTTTTCTTTTTGTATTGAGCATGTTTTTATGAGATTGAGATCTTTTGTTTCCGGTGTTGATATGAACTGGATTTTAGTTTTTTGCCTTTGAAATTAAAAGATATTGATTTATTACTCACTTCATAAGGAGTGATTAAATTTATAAATGGTGTTCCTAATATTACGGTATTGTGAATTTCTTTAACTTTCTTACCTTTTTCCAGGATTTTTGTTAAATCGTATTTTCTGGAAGTACAAGGTAATACATTATTTTTCATTTCAACCTTTTCTGGGGTAAAGGTTTTAAGGAGTTTTTTCAGATATATAAACTGGTGCTGAGTATTCATGTGTTTAATCATATCTATTATAAATTTTTTATCTTTAGTTAACACACATATTCGTTTTCCTTTAGCCTTTTCAGGTTTATCTGTTGAACTACTTGTGAGTAATTCGTCTACTTGGAGGGGTTTATTGTCTTCTGATGAAAGAGAGAAATAGTCAGGGTATGACTGATTTGCTTCCGAATCAGAGGAATCAAGTAGTAGATTAGAGATTTTCTTTGTAGTATTTTCGTCTAGATTTAATTCTTGTAGCTTTTTATTCATTCTACAGTATTTTGTTGTATGTCCTTTCTTATTACATTTGTAACAAGTTATGTTTTTATATTTGGAATTGAAATTCGTTTTTGTATTTCTATTATTTTTATAACGATTATTTTTATAAGGATTCTTATAATAATCATTATTGGATTTATAATCTTTTGTGGATTTTTTGTGGGATTTATTGGTTTTGCTACAATATCCATCGCAACTTTTGGAATTTTCTACGGTAGCTGGTTCGAATTGTTTACAAAATGTTCCTAATTCACATTTTGTTCTTTTTAATTCTTTTTTGAGGTGTTTTTGTATTTTTAGATCTTGGCAGATTTTTAATCCTTCTTGTTGAGTTATACAGACTAATTCTCCGTATGTAAACTCATCATAAGATATTATTTGTTTTTCACAATTTTCTTTTATTTTATTCCTAACCTTTTCTCCCAAGAGACTTGGTAATCCGGCTAAGAATTTTTCTTTCCAGAATGGTTGACCAGAGTCTTCTCTAATCATTATTCTAGTTAAGAAGGTATTTTTATACCATTGAAAATCACTTAATTTTTTGAATTTTAAATTTGAAAGTAATTCAGCATTTTTATTTTTAAGATGTGTAGAATCACCTATGAAATTTAAGGATATTGTCAGTATCAAGGTTGATATTGCATCTTGTATAGGTTCTCCTAGATCTGTTAATATTGGTATTCCTTCTTCATCGAGTTTTATGGCATTTAATATATTTTCTTTTTGTTGGTCAGTGAGATAATAATCCCACCATCCTTTTAATTGCCCTGAGAATCCTGCGATTAGCAGTTCTGCAGAGGTTTTATCGAGGACTTCTTTTTGCATTTGGTAGGCATTAGTTACCATTGTCATTTGTTGGAGGAAACTGAGGATATTGTATTCAGTCATTCCATCAAGGTTCCAATCGTAAATTGAAGCGGCATTGTAACGGGATTGAGCTAGGGGTTTGATTATTCCTAGATCTGGAGCACAGATTATTTGTAACCCTGGAGCTATTTGTATTCCTTGAACGGGTTGTTGTTCCCAATTCATATTGTTGATGAGGGGTTTTCCTAATTGTTCTAATGTATCACTGCTATCGGATTTATGTGTTAACATTGTTACACTATTCTCGATAGTGGAGTCTATTGTTTTAAGGAAGGGATATTTTATGGAGTTTTGAGAGGAATATATCTCAAACCATTTGAAGAACGGAATATTAATTTTATTATCTTGGACAAATTCATAGAATTTTTCTTGTATTTGTTTTCTCGTTTTAAGGAAATTTTTAAAGAACCAAATTCTTTTTTCTGAATTATGTTCTTGATAGAATTCTTTTTGTAGTAGTTTTTTATCTACTTGGAATTCTTTTTCTAGAACTTTAATTTCATTTGCTAATTCATTGTGGGTTATCGAAGAATAAGTTGGACTAGTGGGTTCTTGATCATCCATCCTTTCTCTAACCACGAGATTTATATATACTGATCTGGGTATTTGATTTGTGTAATCTACGTTTGTCAGATTTGGTAGATCTGATGTAGAATACCTAGGCTTTATTTTGACCGGTGTATTTGTTATTGAAGGTATTTGTGAGACTCTTCCTAAGTCTAGGGTCTCTTCGGAACTGGTATCTTCATATCTATTACTCATAGATATTCTTAAGAATGAGAGACTGACCCTACCATCTTGGTATTGAGTTATTTCTCTAAGATGGGTATTTGGTTGCTCAGATTCTAAGGGTTCAGGTTTTACTACGCCTTCCAGGATCCATTCATCTGGTAGGGTAATATCTTTCCATCTAATGGGTCGCGGTATTACCGTGTTAGATTTGGAAAGGTCTATTTGTAAAAGAAGGGTTTCACCTTTCTTACTATGGTATCTGACTTTTGTTGTAAAAGCAGAAGTCATAGCTTTATAATGAATTCTAAAAATTAATGCTACAGGAATAGATCCTTCAAGCATTTGGTAATTGTGCGTCTTGATTTGTAAGACGGGTGATTTTTGGATATTTTTATCATTCAAAGAAAGTGAAAAGTTTGGGTAACAATCAAAAGAGACTGGACTCAACCGAACTTAACAAGGAATCTTCGAAATTTGTGAATCTTGCATCTCTTAATATAGCAAGGATTGAAGTGTTTAATCCTTCTTTAGTAAGGGGTTTTATCCCTACTTGGACTAAACCAATGTGGATGTATTTATAATTTCTTTCTCTATGCTTTTTCAAGGATATTTGAGAAAGTAATTGAATTGTTTCAAAAGGTTTTGTTAATGGAATATCTCTTTCTTCTGTTTTGATTGTGAAATCAGTTTTGAAGAATTGATATTTGGAATTTTTGTAAATTTGGCCTCTATTGACTTTTGGGATTTCCCAATTGTCAATTGATTTTTCGAAATCGTGTATAACGATTTCTTCAGAATTGATTATCTTCTTTAATTCAAAAGAAGAAGATGATTGAGAATTATAAGAAGTAGTTCTGTCTAAAAACGGATCCATGTATGTTTTATGATTTTGTAGAAGTAATCTCTATTTACCTTATGTATGACTAATTATCAATCTACTATTCAAAAACGTATATATCGATTTCTTCGGAATTTATTATCTTCTTTGAATCCATGGAAGAAGATGATTCCAAAAACATAAGAAGTAATTCTATTGGGATAAAGGATCCATGTGTGTGGAATTCCATGTATGTAGAATCCTAGTTTAGAAGACCCTTACCTTCCTACAATCCAAATGCGAACAGTTTATCAATGGGTTCTTGTCGGCCCTACACACGGGGACTTACTGTGACCCTGCGATCTGATCGTTCGTCTAAACAGGATTTAACCAACTCGGAAGGCTCAGCCGTAGCTAAGTTTATCGGGGAAAACGAACAGGGACTCACCTGATTTGGAGTTTACCACCTGATCTGGAACTCATTTATCTCTTTACAGTTTACCCTTTATGGCTCTAATACCAAGTTAGGCCGAAGATCTAAACGGGACAATAAATAGGGAAGAAACTAGCATATAAAGGACTGAATAGTATAAAGACAATTAAAGAATACGGCAGGTAAATAGAGAGAAGCTAACTTAGCTAAGGTTCCTCATTAAGGAAGTCATAGTCGTAAGGTTCTGCAGGAATTTAATAAATTAAAGTGCAGGAATTTAAAGGAATTTAATTGAGATGGCTCGGCCAACCATATGCAGAATTTAAATAAATTTAAAGACAGGAATTTAATTGCAGTAGGTGGTAGAACCAACCATGTTGCAAGATAATTATAATTTAAAAACGTGAATTTAAATGCAAGAGTTTAAAGAACATGAATTTTTAAATGATATAGGAGGCAGTGCCTTCCACAATCGTTTTCATTCAAAACTTTAAAGTACTTACAAGGCGTTTAAAGGGGTAACGGAGTATTTGGATAATTCTGTTATGAATCAGTGAGTGAACTGAATCATGTCAATTTGATAATTTCTGGGTAAATTATCCGGTAAGGAATGGAATATTAGTTCATAGACTCCCCGAGGTCTTATGAACTTGGAATTTAGGAATTTTCTGATAACCTAATCCTACTAAGGGAAGAACTTTGATGATCTTCAACTTCTAGAGAAAAGGAAGAGAATTCTAAACTATGAAAGAAAATAACTTGTGAAACTAAGGGAGAGGGGTTCTTTTTATATAAGAGAATTACAAAGTGGGAATTCACTATTACAAGAATATTTTAATAATTAAACTATTCATCCGAGTGCTGAATGAGGTCATGCATGACCTCGGTATTTTTGTCTTCATCTCGGATTCTGCTTTCACTATTTGAGCACTGAGATTTGTCGTTAATTCGTCAATTATTCCTCCGGGATTTTCGGTCAATTTGTCGATTATTCCTCCGGGATTTTCGATATTTTGGCAGCATCTAGAATCCACTGTTGCCAAAAATAGGGATATTTTCATTTTCAATTTCGGGTTCTTCCTCATCATTTGAAGAGCTCTGTTTGGATGAGGATGGTGCAAACTTCTGGAATATTGACTGTATCTCTTCCGGGGTTTTTGCCGCAAGTTGAGGCCATCCGATTTTTGGGAAAGGAACTGGGTGTGTTCCTTTGATTGAAATGGCGCATGTGGTTTCAGGGGAGGTGCCTGTAAAGGAATTGGTTTATTATTGTCTAACCATTGTTGAACATTTGGTGGTGCGAGTGCCCTTGGTATTTTAAAGCTGTCCCACCATCGAATTTTGAATCTTCTTCGGATGATTGTTATTTTGTCATCTGAATAGTCTACAAACCATGTGAACATCCATGGTAGATGGAATTTTGTGTGGAAAAGGTGTAATGGTATAAATCTTTTTACTTCTTTTGATGGAGTAAATTGGGAAGCATCACATGAAGTATCAAAATGAAAAAGTCAATTATGTGATAATTTTGAATTCTGAATTAAAAAGGAATTAAACCAAGCTTGTTGGTAGTCCCAGTAATTAAAAGGAATATCAAAATAGGGCTCATTTTTATGAGAATTTGGAAAATTTATTAGTTTTGACAAGTCATTCCCCCAATGAATTGGAGCAATTACTCGGAGTACTTTGCAGATCGAATAAGAGGGATCTGGGTTGTCATTGAAAAAATTAATTTTCGTTGTTGCTGATCCTGTTACGTCAAGGATAGCTTGATAAAAGTAAGGAGTTTTTAAATCGTCCCATTATTTATAAAACCATTTTGGTCCAAAATAATTTTGTAGCGCTGAAAAAGGTTCTTTATCAAAGTATCCTTTTTCAAGAGTTACAATGTTTTGAAAAAACTATTTTACGAAAAATTCAGGAGCGGATTTTTTGTGTACTTGTGGTGTCACAAGTTGATTTTTGGAAAATGTTTTTGAGAAAGGTTTTTTGAAAATTCTTCTTTCTCGATTTTGGTATTTAAAAATTCATTTTGAGAAAGGGTTTTTGAAGATTCTCCTTTCTCGATTTTTGTAGCAATTCTAGAGGTTTTTCCTCTAATTTTTCCGGGACCATTTCCTCTTTTGGAATTTGCAGTTGCCTTAGTGCCTTTTGTAATTCTAGTGATTTTGTGAGGAGCTGAAAGAGATTTTCAGCGGTTAATTTTTGTGTGGTATTTACTGGTGTCTTTTGCACAGATTCTGTGCTGCTGGAATTTTCTCATTCTTCTATCATAACTGCATCATACCAGGACATTGGTTTTTCTGGGGATTTTTCTTTTTCTATTTTCACTGTCTTGGAATTTGTATTTTGGGGTTTTTTGGGAGCCATGAAATTTTCTTCTTGTTGTTGTGGTGTAGTAGCCGGGATATTTATCGAAGGAAGGGTTTCTTCTTTTCTCTTTTGGAGCAAAGATCCACATACTGCATGTATACAATATTGTCCACATTCACGCATATCTTTCCTTAATATTTTGTGATTGTAGGCTATACACCTGTCATTCGGGCAATGATAGGATATTTTTCTTTTTGTATTGAGCATGTTTTTATGAGATTGAGATCTTTTGTTTCCGGTGTTGATATGAACTGGAATTTTAGTTTTTTGCCTTTGAAATTAAAAGATATTGATTTATTACTCACTTCATAAGGAGTGATTAAATTTATAAATGGTGTTCCTAATATTACGGTATTGAGAATTTCTTTAACTTTCTTACCTTTTTCCAGTATTTTTGTTAGATCGTATTTTCTGGAAGTACAAGGTAATACATTATTTTTCATTTCAACCTTTTCTGGGGTAAAGGTTATAAGGAGTTTTTTCAGATATATAAACTGGTGCTGAGTATTTATGTGTTTAATCATATCTATTATAAATTCTTGATCTTTAGTTAACACACATATTCGTTTTCCTTTAGCCTTTTCAGGTTTATCTGTTGAACTACTTGTGAGTAATTCGTCTACTTGGAGGGGTTTATTGTCTTCTGATGAAAGAGAGAAATAGTCAGGGTCTGACTGATTTGCTTCCGAATCAGAGGAATCAAGTAGTAGATTAGAGATTTTCTTTGTAGTATTTTCGTCGAGATTTAATTCTTGTAGCTTTTTATTCATTCTACAGTATTTTGATGTATGTCCTTTCTTATTACATTTATAACAAGTTAAGTTTTTATATTTGGAATTGAAATTCGTTTTTGTATTTCTATTATTTTTATAACGATTATTTTTATAATGATTCTTATAATAATCATTATTGGATTCATAATCTTTTGTGGATTTTTTGTGGGATTTATTAGTTTTGCTACAATCTCCATCGCAGCTTTTGGAATTTTCTCCGGTAGCTGGTTCGAATTGTTTACAAAATGTTCTTAATTCACATTTTGTTCTTTTTAATTTTTTTTAAGCTGTTTTTGTATTTTTAGATCTTGGCAGATTTTTAATCCTTCTTGTTGAGTTATACAGACTAATTCTCCGTATGTAAACTCATCATAAGGTATTATTTGTTTTCCACAATTTTCTTTTATTTTATTCCTAACCTTTTCTCCCAAGAGGCTTGGTAATCCGGCTAAGAATTTTAATTTCCAGAATGGTTGACCAGAGTCTTCTCTAATCATTATTCTAGTTAAGAAGGTATTTTTATACCATTGAAAATCACTTAATTTTTTGCATTTTAAATTTGAAAGTAATTCAGCATTTTTATTTTTAAGATGTGTAGAATCACCTATGAAATTTAAGGATATTGTCAGTATCAAGGTTGATTCTGCATCTTGTATAGATTCTCCTAGATCTGTTAATATTGGTATTCCTTCTTCATCGGTTTTTATGTCATTTAATATATTTTCTTTTTGTTGGTCAGTGAGATAATGATCCCACCATCCTTTTAATTGCCCTGAGAATCCTGCGATTAGCAGTTCTGCAGAGGTTTTATCGAGGACTTCTTTTTGCGTTTGGTAGGCATTAGCTGCCATTGTCATTTGTTGGAGGAAACTGAGGATATTGTATTCAGTCATTCCATCAAGGTTCCAATCGTAAATTGAAGTGGCATTGTAACGGGATTGAGCTAGAGGTTTGATTATTCCTAGATCTGGAGCACGAATTATTTGTAACCCTGGAGCTATTTGTATTCCTTGAACGGGTTGTTGTTCCCAATTCATATTGTTGATGAGGGGTTTTCCTAATTGTTCTAATGTATCACTGCTATCGGATTTATGTGTTAACATCGTTACACTATTCTCGATAATGGATTCTATTGTTTTAAGGAAGGGATATTTTATGGTGTTTTGAGAGGAATATATCTCAAACCATTTGAAGAACGGAATATTAATTTTATTATCTTGGACAAATTCATAGAATTTTTCTTGTATTTGTTTTCTTGTATTAAGGAAATTTTTAAAGAACCAAATTCTTTTTTCGGAATTATGTTCTTGATAGAATTCTTTTTGTAGTAGTTTTTTATCTACTTGAAATTCTTTTTCTAGAACTTTAATTTCATTTGCTAATTCATTGTGGGTTATTGAAGAATAAGTTGGACTAGTGGGTTCCTGATCGTCCATCCTTTCTCTAACCACGGGATTTATATATACTGGTCTGGGTATTTAATTTGTGTAATCTACGTTTGTCAGATTTGGTAGATCTGATGTAGAATACCTAGGATTTATTTTGACCGGTGTATTTGTTAATTGAATATCTCTCCCTTAGTTTCATAAGTTATTTTCTTGGATAGTTTAGAATTCTCTTCTTTCTCTCTAGAAGTTGAAGATCATCAAAGTTCTTCCCTTAGTAGGATTAGGTTACCAGAAAATTCCTAAATTCTAACTTCATAAGACCTCGGGGAGTCTATGAACTAATATTCCGTTCCTTACCCGATAATTTACCCAGAAATTATCAAATTGACATTATTCAGTTCACTCACTGATTCATAAGAGAAATTATCCAATTATCCAAATACTATGTTACCCCTTTAAACTCCTTGTAAGCACTTTTAAAGTTTTGAATAAAAACGATAATGGAAGGCACTGCCTCCTATATCTTTTAAATATTCATGCTCTTTAAATTCTTGCATTAAATTTACGTTTTTAAAATTATAATTATCTTGCAACATGGTTGGTTCTACCACCTACTGCAATTAAAATTTCTGTCTTAAAATTATTTAAATTGTGCATATGGTTGGCCGAGCCACCTCAATTAAATTCCTGCACTTTAATTTATTAAATTCCTGCAGAACCTTACGACTATGGCTTCCTTCACGAGGAACCTTAGCTAAGTTAGTTTCTCTCTAATTACCTTTTGGTATTCTTTAATTGTCTTTATACTATTCAGTCATTTATATGACAGTTTCTTCCCTACTTATTGTCCTCTTTAGATCCTCGGCCTAACTTGGTATCAAAGCCATAAAGGGTAAACTCTAAAGAGATAAATGAGTTCCAGATCAGGTGGTAAACTCCAAATCAGGTGAGTCCCTGTTCGTTTTCCCCGATAAACTTGGCTACGGCTGAGCCTTCCGAGTTGATTAAATCCTGTTTAGATGAACGATCAGATCGCAGGGTCACAGTAAGTCCCCGTGTGTAGGGCCGACAAGAACCCATTGATAAATTGTTCGCATTTGGATTGTAGGAAGGTAAGGGTCTTCTGAACTAGGATTCTACATACATGGAATTCCACATACATGGATCCTTTATCCCAATAGAATTACTTCTTATGATTTTGGAATCATCTTCTTCCATGGATTCAAAGAAGATAATAAATTCCTAAGAAATCGATATATACGTTTTTGAATAGAAGATTGATAATTAATCATACATAAGGTAAATAGAGATTACTTCTACAAAATTATAAACCATACATGGATCTGTTTTTAGACAGAACTAATTCTTATAATTCTCAATCATCTTCTTCTTTTAATTCAAAGAAGATAATCAATTCTGAAGAAATCGTTATACACGATTTCGAAAAATCAATTGACAATTGGGAAATCCCAAAAGTCAATAGAGACCAAATTTACAAAAATTCCAAATATCAATTATTCAAAACTGATTTCACAATCAAAATAGAAGAAAGAGATATTCAATTAACAAAACCTTTTGAAACAATTCAATTACTTTCTCAAATATCCTTGAAAAAACATAGAGAAAGAAATTATAAATACATCCACATTGGTTTAGTCCAAGTAGGGATAAAACCCCTTACTAAAGAAGGATTAAACACTTCAATCCTTGCTATCTTAAGAGATGCAAGATTCATAAATTTCGAAGATTCCTTGTTAAGTTCGGTTGAGTCCAGTCTCTGCACAAGAACAATCTCTTTTGATTGTTACCCAAACTTTTCAGTTTCTTTGAATGATAAAAATATCCAAAAATCCCTCGTCTTACAAATCAAGACGCACAATTACCAAATGCTTGAAGGATCTATTCCTGTAGCATTAATTTTTAGAATTCATTATAAAGCTATGACTTCTGCTTTTGCAACAAAAGTCAGATACCATAGTAAGAAAGGTGAAACCCTTCTTTTACAAATAGACCTTTCCAAATCTAACACGGTAATACCGCGACCCATTAGATGGAAAGATATTACCCTACCAGATGAATGGATCCTGGAAGGCGTAGTAAAACCTGAACCCTTAGAATCTGAGCAACCAAATACCTATCTTAGAGAAATAACTCAATACCAAGATGGTAGGGTCAGTCTCTCATTATTAAGAAGATCTATGAGTAATAGATATGAAGATACCAGTTCCGAAGAGACCCTAGACGTAGGAAAAGTCTCACAAATACCTTCAATAACAAATACACCGGTCAAAATAAAGCCTAGGTATTCTACATCAGATCTACCAAATCTGACAAACGTAGATTACACAAATCAAATACCCAGACCAGTATATATATATCCTGTGGTTAGAGAAAGGATGGACGATCAAGAACCCACTAGTCCAACTTATTCTTCGATAACCCACAATGAATTAGCAAATGAAATTAAAGTTCTAGAAAAAGAATTCCAAGTAGATAAAAAACTACTACAAAAAGAATTCTATCAAGAACATAATTCAGAAAAAAGAATTTGGTTCTTTAAAAATTTCCTTAATACGAGAAAACAAATACAAGAAAAATTCTATGAATTTGTCCAAGATAATAAAATTAATATTTCGTTCTTCAAATGGTTTGAGATATATTCCTCTCAAAACTCCATAAAATATCCCTTCCTTAAAACAATAGACTCCACTATCGAGAATAGTGTAACGATGTTAACACATAAATCCGATAGCAGTGATACATTAGAACAATTAGGAAAACCCCTCATCAACAATATGAATTGGGAACAACAACCCGTTCAAGGAATACAAATAGCTCCAGGGTTACAAATAATCCCTGCTCCAGATCTAGGAATAATCAAACCCCTAGCTCAATCCCGTTACAATGCCGCTTCAATTTACGATTGGAACCTTGATGGAATGACTGAATACAATATCCTCTGTTTCCTCCAACAAATTACAATGGCAGCTAATGCCTACCAAACGCAAAAAGAAGTCCTCGATAAAACCTCTGCAGAACTGTTAATCGCAGGATTCTCAGGGCAATTAAAAGGATGGTGGGATCATTATCTCACTGACCAACAAAAAGAAAATATATTAAATGCCATAAAAACCGATGAAGAAGGAATACCAATATTAACAGATCTAGGAGAGCCTATACAAGATGCAGTATCAACCTTGATACTGACAATATCCTTAAATTTCATAGGTGATTCTACACATCTTAAAAATAAAAATGATGAATTACTTTCAAATTTAAAATGCAAAAAATTAAGTGATTTTCAATGGTATAAAAATACCTTCTTAACTAGAATAATGATTAGAGAAGACTCTGGTCAACCATTCTGGAAAGAAAAATTCTTAGCCGGATTACCAAGCCTCTTGGGAGAAAAGGTTAGGAATAAAATAAAAGAAAATTGTGGAAAACAAATAATACCTTATGATGAGTTTACATACGGATAATTAGTCTGTATAACTCAACAAGAAGGATTAAAAATCTGCCAAGATCTAAAAATACAAAAACAGCTTAAAAAAGAATTAAAAAGAACAAAATGTGAATTAGGAACATTTTGTAAACAATTCGAACCAGCTACCGTAGAAAATTCCAAAAGATGCGATGGAGATTGTAGCAAAACCAATAAATCCCACAAAAAAACCACAAAACATTATAAATCCAATAATGATTATTATAAGAATCCTTATAAAAATAATCGTTATAAAAATAATAGAAATACAAAAACGAATTTCAATTCCAAATATAAAAACATAACTTGTTACAAATGTAATAAGAAAGGACATACATCAAAATACTGTAGAATGAATAAAAAGCTACAAGAATTAAATCTCGACGAAAATACTACAAAGAAAATCTCTAATCTACTACTTGATTCCTCTGATTCGGAAGCAAATCAGTCAGACCCTGGCTATTTCTCTCTTTCATCAGAAGACAATAAATCCATCCAAGTAGACGAATTACTCACAAGTAGTTCAACAGATAAACCTGAAAAGGCTAAAGGAAAACGAATATGTGTGTTAACTAAAGATCAAGAATTTATAATAGATATGATTAAACACATAAATACTCAGCACCAGTTTATATATCTGAAAAAACTCCTTAAAACCTTTACCCCAGAAAAGGTTGAAATGAAAAATAATGTATTACCTTGTACTTCCAGAAAATATGATTAAACAAAAATCCTGGAAAAGGGTAAGAAAGTTAAAGAAATTCACAATACCGTAATATTAGGAACACCATTTATAAATTTAATCACTCCTTATGAAGTGAGTAATAAATCAATATCTTTTAATTTCAAAGGCAAAAAACTAAAATTTCTGTTCATATCAACACCGGAAACAAAAGATCTCAATCTCATAAAAACATGCTCAATACAAAAAGAAAAATTATATTTACAAGAGTTGAAAAACAATTTTTCTAAAAATCCAATTGATATTATGTTCAAATACCTTTTTCAAAATGAATTTCAAAATCATACATATTTTCAAAATCTTGCATTAAAATTAATTTTCTCAAAATTAATATTTAAAGAATTTTTTCCAGGAATCCTAGTCCGTGATTATTTCAAAATGTCCTATCATTGCCCGAATGACATGTGTATAGCCTACAATTACAAAATATCAAGGAAAGATATGCGTGAATGTGGACAATCGTATCTGAGCGATATGTGGATCTTTGCTCCAAAAGAGAAAAGAAGAAACCCTTCCTTCGATAAATACCCCGGCTACTACACCACAACAACAAGAAGAAGAAACTTTGTCATTGCTGGTGATGGCGATTTCCGTACATGAACATTAACATCGTCGGTTTTCTGCCATTTCCAGCCACCTCCGAAAGTCATTGGAGACGAAACTTATACCAATAGCTTCGTCTTCTCAAGCCCATCAATTCCATAGTACCCTTGACCTTCGATTCTACCTAAGTCACCGGAATTTTCAGATCGAAAAACTATCCTGTTTTCCGATCGTTCTTTTCAATTTCCCGACTAATTCCGGCAAGGTCGAGGTTCAGGGGTGTTTCCATCAGCTTCACCATCTCCCTACCATCATCTCTATACCCACCACAATCGTCGATTCTTTCTAAATCGTCGAATCACTCATTCCTCAAACCCCGAAACCCTAAACGTCTCGACAGGGCGGTACAGTGTTCGTCGAGGGTTGGGAGTAATACCATTGAGTCCATCTTGCTCTTAGCTACAATTTGATACCAATTCTGTGCCTCAATTCTACCTATTTTGCATTTCTTCATTGTTGCACCTTCAAACTCGTGTTCAGGGCCATGGATGCTGCTGCGACTGGGCAACCTCCCGTTGAGGTTGTCCAGTCACTCTCCACTGACTTTCCGACGTTACCACATCCCCAACGCAACAATTCTCTGTCATTGGGTCAAAATGGAATTTTTCGACGTATAATTCCAGCAACCAGTAGCATTCTAGTGGCTGTTCTTCCACCACCAGCGGCAACGCAGGCTGGTCATTCACTTGAAAATCAGTATGTTCAAGCTATCAAATCATCAACTGCGATACATGGATCAGCGAGTCCTTCTACAACTCAATTAAGCCAATTACCAACTCCATCGCCAATTAAACAGGTAACCTACTTACATGGGGAACCTACATTCAAGTTTGAACAAGCTGAAATAGATGTCTTGGTGTTGAGACAAAATCTGAAATGGGCAGTAATAGGTAAATTCAGTCATGGAATGCCTGACATTGAATTCTTAAGGACTGAGATACCTAAGCAACTGAAGCTTAAAGTATATGTCAATATTGGTTATATGTGTAGTAGACATGTGCTCATTAGATGCTCCATTAAGGAGGACTATGATGTTTTAATGTCTATCAATGGGTCTTTTGATATTAAGAAGAAGAACGTATCTCACCCGATGCGTTCTATGAAATGGGAGATTAACTTCGACCCCACTAAAGAGACCAGCATAGCTTGGGCTTGGATCTCTTTTCCCAACTTGCCGCCCAACTACTTTGAGGAGTCAACCTTGTTGTCATTTGCTTCAGCTGTTGGTAGGCCTATATGTATAGACAAAGCAACCATAAATAAGACTCGACCTAGTTGTGCTCGTGTCAAAGTTGAGGTTGATTTGCTGAGGGAGCATCCCACCCAATTGACAATCCAAATTGTTAAGGATGGAGAGGTCAATACTAATTCTTACATAATTGAGTTTGATGTCCTTCCTAAGTATTGCACTAAGTGTTGCCTTCAAGGCCATGATGTGCATCGATGCTGAAAACTTAATCCATCTTTGAAACCTTCAAAGGAGATTCCTACTCCTCCTTTACCTTCCAATGAAACTCCACAAAATCCAAAACCAAATAAAAACTTAAAACCACAAAATCCCAACAATCCAAATGATTGGCAGGTGGTCACCGGTAAAAAACAAAAGAAGAACATCCCACAAACCCAAAAACAACCTTCCAAAATCCAACCAAAAAATAACTTAACCCAAAACAAGGATAAACTTCCCAAACAAAAATAGGCTACTGAGGCGACTGCTAAAGTTGTTGTTCTTTCTTCTGCCGCTTCATTCTTTGCCAATTTTGTAGGATCGCATCTTGTCTCTGCCGCTCACTGCTGCTGCCGACTTTAGACTCTGTACGTTACACTTCCAATTGCTGCTACTACTGCTGCAGAAATTGCTGGTGATGCAGGGGAGATCGCGGCTGCTGTTGTTGGTGATGCAACTGAGACTGCATTTGCTGGTGTTGTTGGTCGAGAGCCAGCAGATGTTGCTGGTATTAATGATGGTGTAGAGGGGCCAGCAGCTGGTGCAGACACAGCTATTACGGAAGTGGATGTTGCTGCTGCTATCTGCTTCTTTGCTCGTTGATATTCTTCTGCTTCTGCTCTTCGCTTCTTCTTTGCTATTCTTCTTCTTCTTCTTCTTCTTTACTATCACGACAAATTTTTAGGTACTGATGCAGCTGCTCAAACTTCAAGAATCGCGATCTTTGGGACAGGCGATGCTCTGCTGGCCGCTACTTCAGTGTGGTTCTTTGCTCAGATTTTGGGGCTATTGTTGATGAAGGTGACAGCAGCGATGACTTCCGGATAACAACAAATGCTGAGGAGATTGCTAAAGCTAGTACCACAACACATAAAACTCGATCCAAGCTTCAACGAAGAACCAAAACTGCAGCTGTCTCGGCAGCTGATGCAGCTGTTTCTGCAGCTGATGCTGCTGTTTCTGAACCAGGGGACACAAATGTTGACAGCAATCTGGTTGCAATAAATCAACAATTTGATGGCATTACATCCTCGGGTAGTGATAGTGTTGACACTGAAGAGGAGTATGAAGATACAGATGAAGAAGAAGAGTTTGATTCAGACTATGAAGAATCATCCACAACAGCTGATGATTATGAGGAGGAAGAAGATGAGTATGAGTCAGATGAAGACGGCGAATATGAACTTCTATCAAAAGAGATACAGAGAGCAGAGAAGAGGGAGCGTGTCATAGGGGCAAGTCCATCTCACGACGAGTTCCCGATAGAATGGCCGGCTGAACCGATACGAGTATCACAGGTACAAGTGAAGAAGAAGGGGTCAACTCCTGTCATCACACCAATAATAAAAAAACCAAGAGGACGACCAAGGAAAAACACAGTGGCTCCAGCCACCCACCTCAGCAATATCCAATAGAACCAAATATAAATGATCAAGTTCCAACAATATTTGGAAGAGGACAAGGAAGCGACACAACATCTAGAATTTTTTATAAGCCCAAAGGGAGACTACACCTTTGTACTTATAATTTATTCTCATTACATTAGCATTATTTTATGTAACATCATCACAGAGTGTGTTATAAACACTGTGATGATCATAGAGTACTTGATCTTGGCATCTTCTTTCTTTTTACACTCTTGCTAATAGAGGCCTGCGTGTCTCAGTCGGACTAGTCAGGTAGGTGATTTATTTCATGTACTTTACTTCTCCCCTCTGGGGCCCCCTCTATCTTTATTTTCGATAAATAAAATCGCCTTATAAAAAAATAAAAAAAACAACAAGAAGAAAATTCCATGGCTCCCAAAAAACCCCAAAATACAAATTCCAAGACAGTGAAAATAGAAAAAGAAAAATCCCCAGAAAAACCAATGTCCTGGTATGATGCAGTTATGATAGAAGAACGAGAAAATTCCAGCAGCACAGAATCTGTGCAAAAGACACCAGTAAATACCACACAAGAATTAATCGCTGAAAATCTCTTTCAGCTCCTCACAAAATCACCAGAATTACAAAAGGCACTAAGGCAACTGCAAATTCCAAAAGAGGAAATGGTCCCGGAAAAATTAGAGGAAAAAACCTCTAGAATTGCTACAAAAATTGAGAAAGGAGAATCTTCAAAAACCCTTTCTCAAAATGAATTTTTAAATACCAAAATCGAGAAAGAAGAATTTTCAAAAAACCTTTCTCAAAAACAATTTTCCAAAAATCAACTTGTGACACCACAAGTACACAAAAAATCCGCTCCTGGATTTTTCGTAAAATCGTTTTTTCAAAATATTGTAACTCTTGAAAAAGGATACTATGATAAAGAACCTTTTTAGTGCTACATAATTATTTTGGACCAAAATGATTTTATAAATCATGGGACGATTTAAAAACTCCTTACTTTTATCAAGCTATCCTTGACGTAACAGGATCAGCAACAACGAAAATTAATTTCTTCAATGACAACCCAGATCCCTCTTATTCGATCTGCAAAATACTCCGAGTAATTGCTCCAATTCATTAGGGGGGAATGACTTGTCAAAACTAATAAATTTTCCAAATTCTCATAAAAATGAGCTCTATTTTGATATTCCTTTTAATTATTGGGACTACCAACAAGCTTGGTTTAATTGTTTTTTAATTCAGAATTCAAAATTATCACATACTTGGCTTTTTCATTTTGATACTTCATGTGATGCTTCGCAATTTCCTACTTGGTGAAATTCATGGTGGGAACAATTCGGATCTACACTTGATATACAAAAGCCCGAAATTATTAAATCTTTTAACCTCTTCAAATCCCAATTTACTCCCTCAGAAGAAGAAAAAAGATTTATACCATTACACATTTTCCACACAAAATTCCATCTACCATGGGTGTTCACATGGTTTGTAGACTATTCAGATGACAAAATATCAGTCATCCGAAGAAGATTCAAAATTCGATGGTGGGACAGCTTTAAAATACCAAGGGCACTCGCACCACCAAATGTTCAACAATGGTTAGACAATAATAAACCAATTCCTTTACAGGCACCTCCCCTGAAACCACAGACGCCATTTCAATCAAAGGAACACACCCAGTTCCTTTCCCAAAAATCTCATATGGCCTCAATGCTGGCTGCAGCAAAAACCCCGGAAGAGATACATGCAATATTCCAGAAATTTGCACCATCCTCATCCAAACAGAGCTCTTCAAATGATGAGGAAGAACCAGGAATTGAAAATGAAAATATCCCTATTTTTGGCAACAGTGGATTCTAGATGCTGCCAAAATACCGAAAATCCCGGAGGAATAATCGACAAATTGACCGAAAATCCCGGAGGAATAATTGACGAATTAACGACAAATCTCAGTGCTCAAATAGTGAAAGCAGAATCCGAGATGAAGACAAAAATACCGAGGTCATGCATGACTTCATTCAGCACTCGGAAGAATAGTTAAATTATTAAAATATTCTTGTAATAGTGAATTCCCACTTTGTAATTCTCTTATAAAAAGAGAACCCCTCTCCCTTAGTTTCACAAGTTATTTTCTTTCATAGTTTAGAATTCTCTTCCTTCTCTCTAGAAGTTGAAGACCATTAAAGTTCTTCCCCTTAGTAGGATTAGGTTACCAGAAAATTCCTAAATTCCAAGTTCATAAGACCTCGGGGAGTCTATGAACTAATATTTCGTTCCTTACCCGATAATTTACCCAGAAAATTATCCAATTGACATGATTCAGTTCACTCACTGATTCATAACAGAATTATCCAAATACTCCGTTACCCCTTTAAACTCCTTGTAAGTACTTTAAAGTTTTGAATGAAAATGATTGTGGAAGGCACTGCCTCCTATATCATTTAAAAA
Source organism: Przewalskia tangutica (assembly GCA_029844215.1). Taxonomy (NCBI): domain Eukaryota; kingdom Viridiplantae; phylum Streptophyta; class Magnoliopsida; order Solanales; family Solanaceae; genus Przewalskia; species Przewalskia tangutica. Next base: position 130,771,561 of record CM056718.1, on the reverse strand, counting down.
TTCAGGTTCTTTAAACTCTTGCATTTAAATTCACGTTTTTAAATTATAATTATCTTGCAACATGGTTGGTTCTACAACCTACTGCAATTAAATTCATGTCTTTAAATTTATTTAAAGACTGCATATGGTTGTCCGAGCCACCTCAATTAAATTCCTTTAAATTCCTGCACTTTAATTTATTAAATTCCTGCAGAACCTTACGACTATGGCTTCCTTCATGAGGAACCTTATCTAAGTAAGTTACTCTATATTTACCTGCCGTATTCTTTAATTGTCTTTATACTATTCAGTCATTTATATGTCAGTTTCTTCCATATTTATTGTCCCCTTTAGATCCCCCACCTAACTTGGTATCAGAGCCATAAAGGGTAAACTCTAAATAGATAAATGAGTTCCAGATCAGGTGGTAAACTCCAAATCAGGTGAGTCCCTGTTCGTTTTCCCCGATAAACTTGGCTACGGCTGAGCCTTCCGAGTTGGTTAAATCATGTTTAGACGAACGATCAGATCGGAGGGTTACAGTAAGTCCCCGTGTGTAGGGCCGATAAGAACCCATTGATAAACTGTTCGCATTTGAATTGTAGGAAGGTAAGGGTCTTCTGAACTAGGATTCTACATACATGGAATTCCACATACATGGATCATTTATCCCAATAGAATTAATTCTTATGTTTTTGGAATCATCTTCTTCCATGGATTCAAAAAAGATAATAAATTCCGAAGAAATCGATATATACGTTTTTGAATAGTAGATTGATAATTAATCATACATAAGGTAAATAGAGATTACTTCTACAAAATCATAAACCATACATGGATCCGTTTTTAGAAAGAACTACTTCTTATAATTCTCAATCATCTTCTTCTTTTGAATCAAATAAGATAATAAATTCTGAAGAAATCGTTATACACGATTTCGAAAAATCAATTGACAATTGGGATATCCCAAAAGTCAATAGAGACCAAATTTACAAAAATTCCAATTATCAATTCTTCAAAACTGATTTCACAATCAAAACAGAAGAAAGAGATATTCAATTAACAAATACACCGGTCAAAATAAAGCCTAGGTATTCTACATCAGATCTACCAAATCTGACAAACGTAGATTACACAAATCAAATACACAGACCAGTATATATAAATCCCGTGGTTAGAGAAAGGACGGACGATCAGGAACCCACTAGTCCAACTTATTCTTCAATAACCCACAATGAATTAGCAAATGAAATTAAAGTTCTAGAAAAAGAATTCCAAGTAGATAAAAAACTACTACAAAAAGAATTCTATCAAGAACATAATTCCGAAAAAAGAATTTGGTTCTTTAAAAATTTCCTTAATACAAGAAAAAAAATACAAGAAAAATTCTATGAATTTGTCCAAGATAATAAAATTAATATTCCTTTCTTCAAATGGTTTGAGATATATTCCTCTCAAAACTCCATAAAATATCCCTTCCTTAAAACAATAGACTCCACTATCGAGAATAGTGTAACGATGTTAACACATAAATCTGATAGAAGTGATACACAAGAACATTTAGGAAAACCCCTCATTAACAATATGAATTGGGAACAACAACCCGTTCAAGGAATACAAATAGCTCCAGGGTTACAAATAATCCCTGCTCCAGATCTAGGAATAATCAAACCCCTAGCTCAATCCCGTTACAATGCCGCTTCAATTTACGATTGGAACCTTGATGGAATGACTGATAACAATATCCTCAGTTTCCTCCAACAAATGACAATGGCAGCTAATGCCTACCAAATGCAAAAAGAAGTCCTCGATAAAACCTCTGTAGAACTGCTAATCGCAGGATTCTCAGGGCAATTATAAGGATGGTGGGATCATTATCTCACTGACCAACAAAAAGAAAATATATTAAATGCCATAAAAACCGATGAAGAAGGAATACCAATATTAACAGATCTAGGAGAACCTATACAAGATGCAGTATCAACCTTGATACTGACAATATCCTTAAATTTCATAGGTGATTCTACACATATTAAAAATAAAAATGCTGAATTACTTTCAAATTTAAAATGCAAAAAATTAAGTGATTTTCAATGGTATAAAAATACATTCTTAACTAGAATAATGATTAGAGAAGACGCTGGTCAACCATTCTGGAAAGAAAAATTCTTAGCCGGATTACCAAGCCTCTTGGGAGAAAAGATTAGGAATAAAATAAAAGAAAATTGTGGAAAACAAATGATACCTTATGATGAGTTTACATACGGAGAATTAGTCTGTATAACTCAACAAGAAGGATTAAAAATCTGCCAAGATCTAAAAATACAAAAACACCTCAAAAAAGAATTAAAAAGAACAAAATGTGAATTAGGAACATTTTGTAAACAATTCGAACCAGCTACCGTAGAAAATTCCAAAAGCTGTGATGGAGATTGTAGCAAAACCAATAAATCCCACAAAAAATCCACAAAAGATTATAAATCCAATAATGATTATTGTAAGAATCCTTATAAAAATAATCGTTATAAAAATAATAGAAATACAAAAACGAATTTCAATTCCAAATATAAAAACATAACTTGTTACAAATGTAATAAGAAAGGACATACATCAAAATACTGTAGAATGAATAAAAAGCTACAAGAATTAAATCTCGACGAAAATACTACAAAGAAAATCTCTAATCTACTACTTGATTCCTCTGATTCGGAAGCAAATCAGTCAGACCCTGACTATTTCTCTCTTTCATCAGAAGACAATAAACCCCTCCAAGTAGACGAATTACTCACAAGTAGTTCAACAGATAAACCTGAAAAGGCTAAAGGAAAACGAATATGTGTGTTAACTAAAGATCAAGAATTTATAATAGATATGATTAAACACATAAATACTCAGCACCAGTTTATATATCTGAAAAAACTCCTTAAAACCTTTACCCCAGAAAAGGTTGAAATGAAAAATAATGTATTACCTTGTACTTCCAGAAAATACAATTTAACAAAAATCCTGGAAAAAGGTAAGAAAGATAAAGAAATTCACAATACCGTAATATTAGGAACACCATTTATAAATTTAATCACTCCTTATGAAGTGAGTAATAAATCAATATCTTTTAATTTCAAAGGTAAAAAACTAAAATTCCAGTTCATATCAACACCGGAAACAAAAGATCTCAATATCATAACAACATGCTCAATACAAAAAGAAAAATTATATTTACAAGAGTTGAAAAACAATTTTTCTAAAAATCCAATTGATATTATGTTCAAATACCTTTTTCAAAATGAATTTCAAAATCATACATATTTTCAAAATCCTGCATTAAAATTAATTTTCTCAAAATTAATATTTAAAGAATTTTTTCAGGAATCCTGGTCCGTGATTATTTCAAAATGTCCTATCATTGCCCGAATGACAGGTGTATAGCCTACAATCACAAAGTATCAAGGAAATATATGCTTAAATTTCATAGGTGATTCTACACATCTTAAAAATAAAAATGCTAAATTACTTTCAAATTTAAAATGCAAAAAATTAAGTGATTTTCAATGGTATAAAAATACCTTCTTAACTAGAATAATGATTAGAGAAGACTCTGGTCAACCATTCTGGATAGAAAAATTCTTAGCCGGATTACCAAGCCTCTTGGGAGAAAAGGTTAGGAATAAAATTAAAGAAAATTGTGGAAAACAAATAATACCTTATGATGAGTTTACATACGGAGAATTAGTCTGTATAACTCAACAAGAAGGATTAAAAATCTGTCAAGATTTAAAAATACAAAAACATCTTAAAAAAGAATTAAAAAGAACAAAATGTGAATTAGGAACATTTTGTAAACAATTCGAACCAGCTACCATAGAAAATTCCAAAAGCTGCGAAGGAGACTGTAGCAAAACTAATAAATCCCACAAAAAATCCCCAAAAGATTATAAATCTAATAATGATTATTATAAGAATCCTTATAAAAATAATCGTTATAAAAATAATAGAAATACAAAAATGAATTTCAATTCCAAATATAAAAACATAACTTGTTACAAATGTAATAAGAAAGGACATATATCAAAATACTGTAGAATGAATAAAAAGCTACAAGAATTAAATCTCGACAAAGACACTACTAAGAAAATCTCAAATCTACTACTTGATTCCTCTGATTCAGAAGCAGATCAGTCAGAACCTGACTATTTCTCTCTTTCATCAGAAGACAATAAACCCCTCCAAGTAGACGAATTACTCACGAGTAGTTCAACAGATAAACCTGAAAAGGCTAAAGGAAAACGAATATGTGTGTTAACTAAAGATCAAGAATTTATGATAGATATGATTAAACACATAGATACCCAGCACCAAAAAGAATATTTGAATAAACTCCTTAAAACCTTTACCCCAGAAAAGAAAGAAAACAACATATTACCAAGTACTTCCAGAAAATACGATTTAACAAAAATCCTGGAAAAAGGTAATAAAATTAAAGAAATAACAATTCAAGAATTACAAAAACAAATAATTCAAATAAAATTAGAATTAAAAGAATTAAAAGAAAAACAACAAAAGGATTCAGAATTAATCAAAATTATACTTTCAGATAGAGCAAAACAAAACTCCGCTCCAAAAGATAATAACTCATCCGATTCAGAAAATCCTGAAGATGATAACCAAATAGAAAATCTAGAAGAAATCCCAGAAGATTTTCTAACGGTGTTAAGACAAATAACAACAAAGAAATATTTAATTAAAATAACATTAAAATTTTCAGATAAATTCAGAATAACAACTGTGGCCCTCTTTGACACAGGAGCAGACTTGAACTGCATAAAAACTGGTATAATACCAGAAATATTCCTAGAAGAGACACAGGACTCATTAGCAGCTGCCAACAATTCTAAATTAGAAATTAATTACAAAACCAAGGCATCAATTATAAATGATGGAGCTTCAATAACAACATCATTTGTCCTGGTAAAAGAGATTCACAATACCGTAATATTAGGAACATCATTTATAAATTTAATCACTCCTTATGAAGTGAGTAATAAATCAATATCTTTTAATTTCAAAGGCAAAAACCTAAAATTCCAGTTCATATCAACACCGGAAACAAAAGATCTCAATCTCATAACAACATGCTCAATACAAAAAGAAAAATTATATTTACAAGAGTTGAAAAACAATTTTTCTAAAAATCCAATTGATATTATGTTCAAATACCTTCTTCAAAATGAATTTCAAAATCATACATATTTTCAAAACCCTGCATTAAAATTAATTTTCTCCAAATTAATATTTAAAGAATTCTTTCCAGGAATCATGGTCCGTGATTATTTCAAAATGTCCTATCATTTCCCGAATAACAGGTGTATAGCCTACAATCACAAAATATCAAGGAAAGATATGCGTGAATGTGGACAATACTGTATACAGGCAGTATGTGGATCTTTGCTCCAAAAGAGAAAAGAAGAAACCCTTCCTTCAATAAATACCCCGGCTACTACACCACAACAGCAAGAAGAAAATTCCATGGCTCCCAAAAAACCCCAAAATACAATTGGAAAATTCCATGGCTCCCAAGAAAATTAATTTTAATGCAGGATTTTGAAAATATGTATGATTTTGAAATTCATTTTGAAAAAGGTATTTGAACATAATATCAATTGGATTTTTAGAAAAATTGTTTTTCAACTCTTGTAAATATAATTTTTCTTTTTGTATTGAGCATGTTTTTATGAGATTGAGATCTTTTGTTTCCGGTGTTGATATGAACTGGAATTTTAGTTTTTTGCCTTTGAAATTAAAAGATATTGATTTATTACTCACTTCATAAGGAGTGATTAAATTTATAAATGGTGTTCCTAATATTACGGTATTGTGAATTTCTTTATCTTTCTTACCTTTTTCCAGGATTTTTGTTAAATTGTATTTTCTGGAAGTACAAGGTAATACATTATTTTTCATTTCAACCTTTTCTGGGGTAAAGGTTTTAAGGAATTTTTTCAGATATATAAACTGGTGCTGAGTATTTATGTGTTTAATCATATCTATTATAAATTCTTGATCTTTAGTTAACACACATATTCGTTTTCCTTTAGCCTTTTCAGGTTTATCTGTTGAACTATTTATGAGTAATTCGTCTACTTGGAGGGGTTTATTGTCTTCTGATGAAAGAGAGAAATAGTCAGGGTCTGACTGATTTGCTTCCGAATCAGAGGAATCAAGTAGTAGATTAGAGATTTTCTTTGTAGTATTTTCGTCGAGATTTAATTCTTGTAGCTTTTTATTCATTCTACAGTATTTTGATGTATGTCCTTTCTTATTACATTTGTAACAAGTTATGTTTTTATATTTGGAATTGAAATTCGTTTTTGTATTTCTATTATTTTTATAACGATTATTTTTATAAGGATTCTTACAATAATCATTATTGGATTTATAATCTTTTGTGGATTTTTTTGTGGGATTTATTGGTTTTTGTTACAATCTCCATCACAGCTTTTGGAATTTTCTACGGTAGCTGGTTCGAATTGTTTACAAAATGTTCCTAATTCACATTTTGTTCTTTTTAATTCTTTTTTGAGGTGTTTTTGTATTTTTAGATCTTGGCAGATTTTTAATCCTTCTTGTTGAGTTATACAGACTAATTCTCCGTATGTAAACTCATCATAAGGTATTATTTGTTTTCCACAATTTTCTTTTATTTTATTCCTAACCTTTTCTCCCAAGAGGCTTGGTAATCCGGCTAAGAATTTTTTTTTCCAGAATGGTTGACCAGCGTCTTCTCTAATCATTATTCTAGTTAAGAATGTATTTTTATACCATTGAAAATCACTTAATTTTTTGCATTTTAAATTTGAAAGTAATTCAGCATTTTTATTTTTAATATGTGTAGAATCACCTATGAAATTTAAGGATATTGTCAGTATCAAGGTTGATACTGCATCTTGTATAGGTTCTCCTAGATCTGTTAATATTGGTATTCCTTATTCATCGGTTTTTATGGCATTTAATATATTTTCTTTTTGTTGGTCAGTGAGATAATGATCACACCATCCTTATAATTGCCCTGAGAATCCTGCTATTAGCAGTTCTACAGAGGTTTTATCGAGGACTTCTTTTTGCGTTTGGTAGGCATTAGCTGCCATTGTCATTTGTTAGAGGAAGCTGAGGATATTGTATTCAGTCATTCCATCAAGGTTCCAATCGTAAATTGAAGCGGTATTGTAACGGGATTGAGCTAGGGGTTTGATTGTTCCTAGATCTGGAGCAGGGATTATTTGTAACCCTGGAGCTATTTGTATTCCTTGAACGGGTTGTTGTTCCCAATTCATATTGTTGATGAGGGGTTTTCCTAATTGTTCTAATGTATCACTGCTATCGGATTTATGTGTTAACATCATTACACTATTCTCGATAGTGGAGTCTATTGTTTTAAGGAAGGGATATTTTATGGAGTTTTGAGAGGAATATATCTCAAACCATTTGAAGAAAGGAATATTAATTTTATTATCTTGGACAAATTCATAGAATTTTTCTTGTAATTGTTTTCTTGTATTAAGTAAATTTTTAAAGAACCAAATTCTTTTTTCGGAATTATGTTCTTGATAGAATTCTTTTTGTAGTAGTTTTTTATCTACTTGGAATTCTTTTTCTAGAACTTTAATTTCATTTGCTAATTCATTGTGGGTTATTGAAGAATAAGTTGGACTAGTGGGTTCCTGATCGTCCATCCTTTCTCTAACCACGGGATTTATATATACTGGTCTGGGTATTTGATTTGTGTAATCTACGTTTGTCAGATTTGGTAGATCTGATGTAGAATACCTTGACTTTATTTTGACCGGTGTATTAGTTAATTGAATATCTCTTTCTTCTGTTTTGATTGTGAAATCATTTTTGAAGAATTGATATTTGGAATTTTTGTAAATTTGGTCTCTATTGACTTTTGGGATTTCCCAATTGTCAATTGATTTTTCGAAATCGTGTATAACGATTTCTTCAGAATTGATTATCTTCTTTGATTCAAAAGAAGAAGATGATTGAGAATTATAAGAAGTAGTTCTGTCTAAAAACGGATCCATGTATGGTTTATGATTTTGTAGAAGTAATCTCTATTTACCTTATGTATGATTAATTATCAATCTACTATTCAAAAACGTATATATCGATTTCTTCGGAATTGACACAAAAATCGAGAAAGGAGAATCTTCAAAAACCCTTTCTCAAAAAGAATTTTTAAATACCAAAATCGAGAAAGATGAATTTTCAAAAAACCTTTCTCAAAATCAATTTTCTAAAAATCAGCTTGTGACGCCACAAGTACCCAAAAAATATACTCCTGCATTTTTCGTAAAATCATTTTTTCAAAAAATTGTAACTCTCGAAAAAGGATACTTTGATAAAGAACCTTTTTTGGCACTACAAAATTATTTTGGACCAAAATGGTTTTACAAATCATGGGACGATTTAAAAAAATCCTTACTTTTATCAGGCTATCCTTGACGTAACAGGATCAGCAACAACGCAAATAAATTTTTTCAATGACAACCCAAATCCCTCTTATTCGATCTGTAAAATACTCCGAGTAATTGCTCCAATTCATTGGGGGAATGACTTGTCAAAACTCATAAATTTTCCCGATTCACACAAAAATGAGCCCTTTTTTATTATTCCTTTTAAATACTGGGACTACCAACAAGCTTGGTTTAATTCCTTTTTGACTCAAAATTCAAAATTATCACATACTTGGCTTTTTCATTTTGATACTTCATGTGATGCTTCGCAATTTCCTACTTGGTGGAATTCATGGTGGGAACAATTCGGATCTACACTTGACATCCAAAAACCCGAAATAATTAAATCTTTTAGCCTCTTCAAATCCCAATTCAGTCCCTCAGAGGAAGAAAAAAGATTTACACCACTACACCTTTTCCACACAAAATTCCATCTACCATGGGTATTCACATGGTTTGTAGACTACTCAGATGACAAAATACCAGTCATCCGAAGAAGATTTAAAATTCGATGGTGGGACAGTTTTAAAATTCAAAGGTCCCTCGCACCGCAAAATGTTCAACAATGGTTAGATAATAACAAACCGATTCCTTTACAGGCACCTCCTCTGAAACCACAGGCACCATTTCAATCAAAGGAACATACACAGTTCCTTTCGCAAAAATCCCAGATGGCCTCAATGTTGGCTGCCGCAAAAACACCGGAAGAGATACAGGCAATATTCTAGAAATTTGTACCATCCTCATCCAAAGAGAGCTCTTCGAATGATGAGGAAGAACCCGAAATTGAAAATGAAAATATCCCTATTTTTGGCAACAGTGGATTCTAGATGCTGCCAAAATATCGAAAATCCCGGAGGAATAATCGACAAATTGACCGAAAATCCCGGAGGAATAATCGACAAATTGACCGAAAATCCCGGAGGAATAATTGACGAATTGACGACAAATCTCAGTGCTCAAAATAGTGAAAGCAGAATCCGAGATGAAGACAAAAATACTGAGGTCATGCATGACCTCATTCAACACTCGGATGAATAGTTTAATTATTAAAATATTCTTGTAATAGTGAATTCCCACTTTGTAATTCTCTTATAAAAAGAGAACCCCTCTCCCTTAGTTTCTCAATTTAGTTTCTTTCATAGTTTAGAATTCTCTTCCTTCTCTCTAGAAGTTGAAGATCATCAAAGTTCTTCCCTTAGTAGGATTAGGTTACCAGAAAATTCCTAAATTCCAAGTTCATAAGACCTCGGGGAGTCTATGAACTAATATTCCGTTCCTTACCCGATAATTTACCCAGAAATTATCAAATTGACATGATTCAGTTCACTCACTGATTCATAACAGAAATTATCCAATTATCCAAATACTTTGTTACCCCTTTAAACTCCTTGTAAGTACTTTTAAAGTTTTGAATAAAAACGATAATGGAAGGCACTGCCTCCTATATCTTTTAAATATTCATGATCTTTAAATTCTTGCATTAAATTTACGTTTTTAAAATTATAATTATCTTGCAACATGATTGGTTCTACCACCTACTGCAATTAAAATTCCTGTCTTTAAATTATTTAAATTCTGCATATGGTTGGCCGAGCCACCTCAATTAAATTCCTGCACTTTAATTTATTAAATTCCTGCAGAACCTTACGACTATGGCTTCCTTCATGAGGAACCTTAGCTAAGTTAGCTTCTCTCTATTTACCTGCCGTATTCTTTAATTGTCTCTATACTATTCAGTCTTTTATATGCCAGTTTCTTCCCTGTTTATTATCCCGGAATTTAATTGAGGTGGCTCGGCCAACCATATATATATGTATATATATACTAAGTCTAACAAGGTCATACAAGTTTACTACACCCACATGACACCATCTACAAGCCTCTAAAGAGTATACGACATAAAAAGGTCGGAACAGGGCCTCGTCATACCCATATATACATGAAAAAATATATCGTACCAAAATTTGACTAACATTCCGGAACAAAGGGAGTGCTCCAAAATCCGCTGAGTCAGCAACCTACTAACGTGGATCGTTGTCCTGACTACGTGAACCTGCGGACATGAAATGCAGCGTCCCCCGACAAAAGGGATGTCAGTACGACTGATGTACTGAGTATGTCAGACATAAATAATAGCATAACAGGGATGTAACTATTAGAATGACAAAATATTTCCTTGATTATTCTTCATCCCATAAGGGAGAATATATACAAGTAATATACATTAATTATGAGGAGGAAATCATGCCTCATAAAAACTAAGAAATCCTACCTAATAATGTCTTCCTACCATATATTAGGATTCTACATAAATATAATATTACTAATTAATTACATATCTAGAATATTCTAACATAATATTCTAGCATAATATTACCAATTGATTACACATCTAGAATATTCTAACATAATATTCTAACACTCCCCCGCAGTCGAAGCTGGAGGGAGGCGAATGTTGAGACTGTCCCGAAATGCTTCAAATAATATCAGCGGAAGTCCTTTTGTGAAGATATCGGCAATCTGATGTCGTTTCGGAACATGTAACATTCACACTTGTCCGCGAGTCACCTTTTCACGGACAAAATGAATATCTAACTCAATATGTTTAGTGCGTTGATGATGGATTGGATTTCCTGATAGATAGATCGCACTAATGTTACCACAGTATACCATAGTAGCGGTCGGAGTAGGGCAATGAAGCTCAAGTAAAAGATTCTGAATCCAGTATGAGTCAGATACAACATTGACAACCGCACGGTACTCAGCTTCAGCACTTGAGCGTGATACTGTGGGTTGCCTTTTAGAAGATCGGGAGATCAAATTATCACCAAGAAAGACGCAATAACCGGAGGTGGAGCATCTGGTGTCCGGACAACCTTCCCAGTCTGCATTTGTGTAAGTGACAAATTTGGTGATGAAAGAAGGATAAAGATGTAAACCAAACTCCAGAGTGCCCTGAATATACCGCTCAATAAGTTTGAAGGCATGCATATGTTCTTTCATCGGATTATGCATGAACACACACTTGTTGTACTGCATAGGTAATATTCGGCCTGGTGAATGTGAGGTACTGTAAAGCTTCAGTCAGGCTGCGGTATAATGTAGGATCAACAAAGGGTTTGCTAGAGATAGCACTCAACTTCGACTTTGTGTCCACCGGAGTTGCTGAAGGTTTGCATGAGGACATACCAGTTCGTTCCATAATCTCAGATGCATACTTCTTTTGGGAGAGAAATAAGCCACCTGCATGGCGTGTCACAACAATGCCTAAAACATAGTGCAGTGGACCAAGATCTTTCGTAGCAAATTTGGAACCCAGCTGAGACATGATATTCTTGCGGAGGGAGTCTGAAGATGCTGTAAGAATGATATCATCCACATATAAAAGAAGATAAGCACAATTGTTACCCTGACGATAAATAAACAGAAAATTGTCAGAACGGCTGTGAGTAAAACCCATGTGTGACACAAAATCTGCAAACCATTTATACCAAGCCGTGGGGGCTTATTTGAGGCCATATAATGATTTCTTCAGCAAGCACACATGATTGGGATATGTCGGATCTCTGTTTCCCAAGGGCTGGTGCATGTAAACTGTCGCATTCAGATAACCATGAAGAAAGGCATTTTTGATATCCAGTTGATGAAGTGACCATCCATTTGAGAGTGACAGACTTAGAATTGTTCGGATGGTAGCTGGTTTGAACATTGGACTGAACGTCTCCCCACAATCGATGCCAACTTTCTGGGTATTCCCATCACCTACAAGACATGCCTTATGCCGCTCAAAAGAACCATCAGATTTTTCTTTATGGCTAAAAATCCAAATAGACCGAATAATATTAGCATTAGATGGACGAGGTACTAAATCTCATGTCCTATTTTTAATTAGAGCATGATATTCATCATCCATGACATTTTCCAATTCGGGTCTTTAAGAGCAGGCACTGGGTTACGAGGCAAAGGTGATTTGAAAACATGTGTGTGAAGGCTGTATTTGGTATTGGGTTTGACAATACCATGTTGACTACGGGTGACCGGACGGGTGACGTGGCCAGTGGACTGGGCGCCACTGGCCGAGAGTGAGGCAGTGGGCTGAACGCCACTGCCCAGTCCGTTTTCTCCAAGTCTGGCAGTGGGCTGGACACTTTGTTGGTGTGCTATTGGGCTTGGAAATGTGGAAGGGCCCACTGGAAGGGGCAGATAGTTTGTTGTGGGACAATTTCTTGCACTGAGCTATGGAACTGATGGCCCAGTTCGCTGGATTGAATTTCCAGTGGTTGGACTATCGGTCCTTGGTCCAGTGGGCCCAGCTGCGGTGATCCAGCAGATTTTGTGGGTCCCGGGCTGTGGAAAAAATGAGTTAGATACGGGAGCCTATCATCTTCCAAAAAATCATAAGTATTAGTCACGGTGTCATGTATCTTGGCAAAAGAAAATTGTGTTTCATAAAAAATTACATGACGACATTAATCATGTGTTTGGAAGAAATGTCATAACACATGTAACCACGGTGATTAGATGGATATCCCAAAAAGACACATGAAATAGACCGGGGTTGGAGTTTTGTGATGGTGGTGGATGGAAAAAGAGGATAACAAAGACATCTAAACACTCTTAAATGACCATATACGGGTTCTTGTAAGTAAAGAATTTTCAGTGGAGCTTGGTAAGACATGTTTTTATAGGGAAAGATATTCAACATGTAGGTTGCCATGTGAAGCACATGATGCCAAAAAATGGGGGGATTGAAGCATGAGCAAGGGATGTTCTAACAATATTATTGATTGATGGTTCTAATTGTGTGTTTCGCCTTCCCATTTTGTGATGAAGTGTGAGGACAAGATAGACGAGAATTAAGACCATTGTTTTTGAAAAACTCCCAAAAATCTTTATTGTCAAACTCCCTCCCATTGTCACATTGAATATTTTTGATATCACGTTCAAACTGAGTTCGAATGAATGTTCTAAATATGAGAAATGTGGAAAACACTTGTGACTTTTTCGACAAAGGGAATGTCCACAAATAATTAGAGTAGTCATCAAGTATGAGCAAATAATATATATGACTAGCAGAACTCAAAACATGTGATGTCCATATATCACAATGTAAAATATCAAATGGCAATAAGGTGCATGAAGTAGATGAACTAAAAGGCAATTTGACATGTTTATCAAGTGCACAAGCATGACACTTATTGAGAGTCCGGGTTTGGTTACAAGAAATAAAATTATTGTGTTTAAGAGAGGCCAAAATAGCCTCTCCCGGATGTCCCAAACGTTGGTGCCATAAAGATGGCGCCAAGGCTGCAAAAGTAGAATGAAACTTGGATTGATGAGTTGGTGAACTTATTGGATATAGCTCCCCCTTGCTATCACATCTCATGAGTAGCTTGCCCGTCTGAAAATCATGTACGAAAAATCCAAAGGGGTCAAAACGAACAGATACCCAATTATCAGTAGTAAACTTTCTAACAGATACCAAGTTTTTGATTAATTTGGGCGCATGAAGGACATTCTTTAAAATTAGTGGGGGGTTTGGTGGTGATAATTTGCTAGAACCATACCCTTTTATTGGAATTGAATGGCCATCTCCGACAATAATTCCATTATCATTACTCAAATTAAAATAGGACGAGAGAATACATTTGGAGGACGTCATATGTGACGTCGCTCCGGAGTCCATATACCAATTTGAATCCGGTGGATTGAGTGCAAGAGTGTACATGTCAGACTCAATATCCGTTGGGTGGGCCCCTGTTGAATGGGCCTCATGCCACTGGGTCGGCTGAGGCCCAAAACCGCTATCGCTGTGTGGACAGACCCAAGAAATGGGCCTTGGGCACGCATTACCGCCAAGACCTCCCGAAAGTATGGAAAGGTCGTTGCCGCCACGCCGGGCGCCGCCCGCCATTACTAGTTGGTGCTAGGCTGGGCGGTAAAGCCTGTGGCCACCGCCACCTCGCTTTGTCGTCAGCGTGCATCGTTCGCCACCACGCCGATGCCATCGCCGCCACCGGAGTTGGTGGTGCCACCATGTTCGTCGCCACCCGAATTTCGGTGACCTCCACCTTTATTATTTCCGCGATTACCACTCTTATTATTATTAATACGTCCTTTTTGTCCCTTATTTTGTTGAGAAAGGTCAAAAACATTACCATTATTTGAAGATGCGGCAATCCTGGCGGAATTTTGAATTGTTGAGGCCTTTTTAGCAAAGCCCGATTCTTCAAGAACAAGCATGGATCTTTCTTGGTAAAATTTAGATAGAGGGTTACTTTGCCGGATAAGTGTCTCGATGCCGCTATATGCATCCGTGAGACCGACAACCAATTGTAAAACTAACCGTGTATCCAGAACTGGAGAACCTACGTTCGTTAGTTGGTATGCCAACACTTTTAGGCGTTGACAATATGAAGAAACGTTAGGGAAGTCCGCCATGTCAATCGTGGAGAACTCTTGTTCCAATGTTACAGCGCGGGAATTTTGGTTATCTTGAAAGATATCCCGCAATCGATCTCAAGCCGCCATGGGGTGGAATACGGCTCCATTATCGTGTGCAACAAATCGGTTGAAATTATTGCATATATCCAACCAAGAACTATAGCTTCGAGTGTGTCCCACAATTCTTTTTCGTCGTCGGTTTTCAACTCCTTCCCTTTAGAATCCCTTGGTGGAATTATGTGATGAAGAACTTTATGAGAGCGACAACATATCTTGAACAATTCCGCCCAAGTTGCGTAATGTACGTTTTCCATCTCTAGTTTGATGGAAACATGAATTTTGATGTTTGAGATGGTAAGAGCAGGGTGAAAAGATGATTTGGAGTCCAACATGATTGATTGGAGGATGAAAGAAAATTAATGCAGTAAGAATATTGAATAACAACACGGTAGGGAAAGAAGAAAAAAATCGGAAGTAAGCAAAACTTCAAAAGAAAAAAAAAATATGGCTACTGGACGAAAAAGTATGGCTGCTGAAGAGCCAAAAATTCGTAAAGGAAGAAAATTAGTGAATGAAGAATTATTTTGGATCTTTCCTTAATCTCTTGATACCATATTAGAATGACAAAATATTTTCCTTGATTATTCTTCATCCCATAAGGGAGAATATATACAAGTAATATACATTAATTATGAGGAGGAAATCATGCCTCATAATAACTAAGAAATCCTACCTAATAATGTCTTCCTACCATATATATTAGGATTATACATAAATATAATATTACTAATTAATTACATATCTAGAATATTCTAACATAATATTCTAGCATAATATTACCAATTAATTATACATCTAGAATATTCTAACATAATATTCTAACAGTAACAATAACTGAAACTGAAATAGCTGACCAGCAATATATGCCTCTGAGACTTTAATACATATGCCTAATTATTATGCACAATGCAAATGCAGTATACATATAAATGTTGGCCACACAAGGGCATCTTCCTTCCCATAACTGCCTATGTGGGCATCAGGTTATATCGTATCAGCCATGCATGCTCAATATTGACCTCTTCGGACTCTTTTGTGATAGTTTATGTCAGTTGCAGGTGGTGTGTGTATATAACACCTTTCCTTTTTCCCCATCTCCTACATATATATAATATTTACTATATAGTAGTGTGCATAACACAAGTTGTCCAGGGTAATATATGAATATAATGCAAATGAAAATGCATGAATGACAATAAAACATATAATAACCTTGTACCTTCGGCTAACACTGTGAATATCAATATCTTTTCTGTATGCCTCAATAAGGACTTACAAACATATTTAGACATGATTTCAACATATGAATCAATAACATGAATATTCTTAGGTTCTAAGAGTAAAATAATTTTTGGAGCAATATTATGATTACGTTTCATTACATGGAACATGCCAAAAGAAAGAAATAATTTATCTTAACATACCTCGAATAATAACGAAACCAGCCTTGTCTTTTATTTTCTCGAGCAAGATTGCTGCTTTTCTATACTAGTACTACCACTGCTTCGTACCTTCTCTTTCCTTTTTCAAATCAAAACTGAAATGGACTGTCTTAGTGATGAGTGTCACGTTGTTGTGACCAACATCAATTTCAATTGCTATATTCTTAAAATGAGATATCTTAAGCTAGCATTTAAGGAATGCTCACGATTTGGTGTTCAGAGTGAATTCTCAAAGCAGAATATAAACTCCCTCTTAAAGGATGACTATATAAGTTAGCATTAGTGCCCTTAATGATTTGGTCTCCCACCAATTCTCAATTCTCACGAGTTGCACCCATCTATTACATAGCTTAGTCACTTAGGCAATTAATTTAAACATTATACGTACAAACCTCCCACTCAACTTTGTCCCACTCAACTTTGTCCCCCGCAATTATTAATTCCACAATTAATCAATCATACACATAATTAATTTTTTATTCCAATTCACTTAAATCTTAATAATTTATAAGAGCTTCATATACTCAATGTCATAATCTTATAATATGACACTAGTTCATAACTTCTTTGTGCACACACCAAATTATTCTCAATCTTCGTCGTCACACTTGTTACGTCCAAAATTACGGGATGTTACAATATATCTATCAGTTGTGAACTTCCATGATAATTTAGCACACATAGCTTTTGAAACATTAAAATGGACTTGAAGCCAAGTCCCCTTTCCTGTTTAGGTAAGCATATGTTAGCAAAAATATACCAATGTCTACTTCTGCCCTCTTCTTTGTTACTCTAGTAGAACTTGATAAATATCTTGTGCAGTTTATTTAGTACATATTAAGGAAGAACCATAGCAGATAAAATATGAATAGGAATACTTTGTAGGGCACTAGAGATCAAAATAGCCTTTCCTTCATAAGACAATAATTTTCCTTTCCAAGCTTATAGTCTACCCTTTACTTTTTTTTAGCAAATATGTATAGTCAACCTTTTTTTTCTGGAATGAGTAATAGGACATTCCAGGAAACGAAAGGGAATTGACCTCTAGTCATGTCAGTGCATTGTTCAACCTGCTGAATCAAGAGAAGAGACACTTTTTATGCATGTAAAATGCACTCTTATCCTTATTAAGTTTCTGGTCTGGTTGTTCTTCATACTGATATAAGTATTCATAATCAGCTCTATGAAAATTTGTCTGCAGATGAGAAATTATAGTATCATCTGCATAAGTCAGATGATTGAGATCAACACTCCACTTAGGCATGCCAAAGCCTGTATAGAGTTCATTTTCAAATAAACTAGCAATATAAGTTTAATGAGATATTGAAATTAAATATTTTAAAATTTAAAAAGATGTTACTCCCTCCGTCTCAATTTATATGAGAGTTGACTAGTTTTAAGAGTCAAACAACTCTTTCTTTGACTCAATTTTAAACATAGATTATTCAAGTATTTTATCATAAAAAATATTATAATTCTGCATAATTAATAATTCAAAATGTATGAAAAGAGTTTCAGAAAGTTGTAATCAAACAAAAAGTTGTTTGACTCCTACAAAAAAGGCTTCTTTTACCATAACATTCTTAATTTCATCAACTAGTAGATAGTGATATATAGAGGGTTCATCCTTCAAAACTATAATCTTAATAGATGAAACTCATTAGCAAGTCATACATAACGATAAAATCTCCATCTTGGTAAGTTTTTATACAAGAATCCATAATGAACATTTACAAGCCCTAATCATATCCCTACCCCATGAACAAATTGGAAAGCTCGGACATGAAACTATTAATTAACAACTAATCACATCTAAAAGGGGTTTAGAAATTATCCAAGGGTGTAGGAGGATTGGACCTGAAATAATTAATCCCTGGCATATATATATATATATAAGTTACAATAGGAGAATCATATTACTACTTTACCTCTAAATCCTTATTCTATATGAAGAATAACTATACATTTATGGTAATGTTACAATTCTAATTAGGGTACAAGACTAATATGGACAATTATACAAAACTGGAGCCCATTTTCGTGGGCAGGGTCGCGGCGCTGCTGACTGTTTTTGGACAATGTTTAACACTCCCCCGCAGTCATAGCGGACGATCTTCGTACGTTGAGACTGTCTCTAAAATCTTCAAAAAGGACTGAGGGACGACCCTTTGTAAAGATGTCTGCAATTTGATATCTTGAAGGGACATGGCAGACGAGTACTTGTCCTTTAGCTACCTTCTCTCGAACAAAGTGAATATCCATCTCTATGTGTTTAGTACGCTGGTGCTGAATTGGATTACCAGAAAGGTAGATGACACATATATTATCACAATACACCAAGGTAGCCTTCTCAATAGGACAATGAAGCTCTAACAGTAAATTTCGTAACTGATCGGTGTATTTTATATACACCTTTTGAGTCTGTTTTAGTTAGTCTTTTGTCCCATTTTGCACATATAAGTGTCGCATTAGGATAGTTTTTCTTTCTTTTGAGTCAAAGTGGTTAAAGTGACCAAATGGCGGAAAAGGAGCAAAAGAGGCGAAAGAGAGATGCAGAGCCAAACAGAGAAAGTGGCGAACAAGGCTAAAACCAGACCAGTCGGCGCCTCGCAATGACGCAGTGGTCGCGCGCGCTATCATTCGAAGAAGGTGCAGAAGATCCAGCCGCGGCGCTTAAACTGGCCGCGCGCCACTATTCCGAGAGGCGAAGACAGCCGCAGCCTCCTCGCAGCCAGATGCAGGCCGCGGCGCCTAACCATCCGAGGAACTACAGAGATACTGGCGCGCGCCTCGCATGCCAGATATCGGCCGCGCGCCAAAACACCCGGCGATTGCAGAACTCCGGCGCGCGCTTATCTCAGGGCCGCGGCGCCGACGCGGAAAAATTAGGTCTTTTGACGGATTTTTGGGCCAGGCCTGCAGGGAAAAGAGGGGAGACGTTTTAAACCTATAAAAGGAGAACCCTAGGCAGTTTTCAGAGATTCCCTTTCTTGCAAAACACAAGGTTTTCTTGCCTAGGAGATTGGAGACCTAAACATTAGTAATTTCTTTCCTTTTTCTTTTCTTTAATTCAATTTTTGCATGATGAACTTTGAATTAGTTCTTGTCATATTCATGGCTAGGAACTAATTCTCTTATAGGGCTTTCTATGTTGAATTTCTTGAACCTTATGTTATAAATTAATGCATGCTTATGGTTATTATTCTTATTGAGAGATCTATCCAATATTTGAGTTGAATTCTTGGTAGCTAATTGACAACTAGTTATCACTATATGATTTCTAATCAGATTCTGAAAATGGGGGATTGTGAATATGCTGTAAGTTGGGTAGACAGTCTTGAATTGGGGATGAAAATACCTCAATTAGATTTGTAGCGTTGATGAGAGGCTTAACAACCCTAATTTTGCGCATTGTGCGTGACGGTCAACTAGGTTTTTGTGCTTAATCCTCCTATAGCGTTACCCTTTATCGTGAAAGTTAGGTAAGGAACAATACTGGGTTGAGTGTTTATATAACCCTAACGGGAGTATAAAACGATTTCAGAAACCGCTTTCTCCAAAAGAAGAATACCATAAGTAATGCATTAGTAAGTAACATAAGCGGATAGTAAGGATACATAGAAGCCCTATTCTCATCACATCTGAATTAAATTTTTATATTTAATTAGCTTTCATAACTCTTAGTTACAAACCAAACAATCAATCATTAATTCACCAAATAGATACTAGAAAATAGATAACTGGTACTTGAACCCTAATCCTAGAGGACGATATTCGGTCTTATCTAAGACTATACTATTTGATACGATAACGTGCACTTGCGTTTAAAAGTGTGTGCATCTAATCGCGCATCAAGTTTTTGGCGCCGTTGCCGGGGATTAGGCATTAGTTCAATATCAAAATTATCTATTTTTAATTTCTAATTTGGTCTTTAATTTTTTTTTTTTTTTTTTTTTATTTTTTTTTATTTTTACGTTTTTGCTTTTTTTTTTTCCGGAAAATCAGGGTGTCGTGATTTGTTTTCTGTTTTTGATCTATTTCAGGCAACCAGTTTATACGAAGGAGAAGAGGAGCAGACACTCTTGTTCCCTTCAATCCAGAGATCGAGAAAACCTGCAAATGTATCAGAAAGAATCAACGTTGCAACGTTGATAGAGATGGGCGGAATCTAAACAATAACAGGATGAGAGAAGGGTTAGGTGAAAATCACCCTAACCCGCAAAAATCCTCATCAAGTGCCAATAGATGTGGAGGATAGAGTCCGAATCCGCCAAAGAAGTTTGGGAGATTATGTCTTGCCAAGAGTGAATGGGCACAGACATGCATTAGGCTCCTCGCACAGAGCCAACAACTTCGAGATAAAACCAGCAATTTTGAGCATGGTACAGCACACCGTGCAATTCGGAGGACTGCCATCGGAGGATCCACACATGCACATAGCTAATTTCTTAGAGCTATGTGCCACTTTCAGATATAACCGTTGCATCGATGATGCCGCCAGTTGAGGATCTTTCCTTCTCACTGTGTGGATAGAGCAAAAGTATGGTTAAATTCCCACACCGATTCGATATTCACATGGCACGAGCCGGGCACGAAATTCCTAGCCAAGTTCTTTCCGCTTGTAAAGCAAAGAATCGAGAGGAGTTGAACAACTTCTACCAAGCTGATGGAGAATCTTTATATGAAGCCTGGGAGAGGTTCAAGGATCTACAAAGAAAGTGCCCACACCATTGCATTGAGTTGTGGAACTTGGTCCACATCTTCTACAACGGGCTGAGCAGTACAACCAGGACCATCATAGATGCAGCGGTGGGGAGCATTCATGAGGAAAGCGCCACGATGCTCATGAGTTATTAGAAGATATGGCCACTAACAACCATGTCATTTGAAGAGGCGGCGAGTGGGAGAAGAACGCGAGTCCACGAGATAGATGCTATTGCCGCCTTGAATGCCCAGTGGCCCTTCTAGCAAAACGATGCAAAGAACATACAAAGGTCGATGAACGCGCATGATGCCTAAAAGTCATGAGATATGTGGTGGCCCACATACATTTGATAGGTGTCCTTCAATGATCCCAATAATATACCAATGGAGCGGCGGAATGTCAGCGATGGTAATTACCAGAGGCAACAAAACAACCCCTACTCAAACACTTATAATCCAGGTGGAGGAATCACCCAAATTTCTCGGAAAGGAGATCGGGGCAGCAGAATCAATATCGTGGCGTAAGAACCAGCATCAGGGCGCAGACCGTGATTGGCGGCAACAGAACCAATACACAGGGCTGATCAGAACCAGCAGAACTAACCAACACTCTTCATTCAAGCCCCACAAATTTCAATTAATGCACCGGCTCGAAGAAAAGCGGATGAGCTTAAGCGCTTTTGACAACACTTGCCAATGCCCAGACGCAGTTTATGACAGAAGCTAGATCCTCGTTCAGAAACTTGGAAACACAAGTAGGGCGGTACCGCAAAGCAGTCAACGCCAGCCAGGGACACTGCCAAGCAATACAGAGGTGAATCCGAGGGAGCAATGTAAAGCAGTGCAGTTGAGAAGTGGAAAACAATTGGAGCAACAGCCACCTCAGCCAATAGTTGAGAAGGAAGCAGAGTTAGAAAAGGAGAAGGTGGCTGAACCTAGCCCAGTGATAGAGAAAACTCCGGAGAAGGAGTATACAGAAAAGATTCCTTTCCCTCAGAGATTACAAAGGAAGGCGGTCGATAAACAATTTTCCAAATTCTTGGAGGTATTCGGAAGTCGTATATCAACATACCTTTTATAAAGGCTTTGGAGCAAATGCGCCCTATTTCAAGTTCATGAAAGAAATCTTGGGGAAAAGAGGAAATCATGGAATATGAGATAGTAGCACTCACAGAAGAGTGTAGTGCTATATTACAAAAGAAGTTGCCACCAAAGCTAAAGTATCCTGGAAGCTTCACACTACCGTGCACAGTGGGCAGGGTAACTTGCAACAGAGCCTTATGCGATTTAGGGGCAAGTATAAATCTGATGCCCTTATCAGTTTTCAAAAGATTGGAGTTGGGAGAGGCTAAACCAACCACTGTGAGTCTGCAACTAGCCGACAGGACAGTAGTTCATCCACGAGGCAAGATTGAGGATGTGATTGTGAAGGTAGGAAATTTTTTCTTCCCTGCAGATTTCCTAATTCTTGATATGGAAGAAGATGCAGAAATCCCTATCATATTAGGGAGGCCATTCCTAGCAACAGGGAGAGCTTTGATTGATGTTGAAAGAGGGGAGTTGACATTAAGGGTGGAGAATGAAGAAATGGTGTTTAAAGTGTTTAAACATGTCATCGAACCACCACCAATGAGCAGGTGCTTTGCAATCAGCACCATCAAAACCCCATGCGAGCCATTACAGTGCAACCAAAGAATGATGAGCCCAAGAAAGCAGGCATGGTTTGCTGAAATGACACTAAATGAGGTAAATGTCCCGGAACTCCCTACTACTGATAATGCTAAAAAGAAAAGAAGAAAAAGGAAACGCCAAATGTGGCGGAAATGGATTGGTTGGGGACTTAATCCACCCCAAGGCTATTAAGTCTAAGGAACTTGCGTCCGGCTAAAAGACGTTAAAGACAGCGCTACTTGGGAGGCAACCCAATGTTTTCAATTATGTTATTTTAATTTCTATCATTAGTTTAATTTTATTTTGTCTAAGAACACTCACCAGATTGGTCTTGTTGTTTGTGTGATTGAGTACAGAAATTAAACCGGGACGAAAAGCCGAATGAAAGCCGGATTTCGAGCGGAGTAGCGCGCGCCCTGTGAGCGAGCGCGCGCCAAAAGATCTGAGCAGGCTCGAAAGTTTAAAGTCGCGCGCGAGCAGGTGGCCGCGCGAGAATTCCGTAAAGTTGGCGAGTTTAGGCGCCAGAGCAGGCGGCGCAGAAGTCCCGGGAGCGCAGATGTTCAGCCATGGCCAAGCGGGAATCCAGAAATTTAAAACGCCCAAAAATCAGATTTTCACCAATTCCAACTTCCAAAACCTAACCTTCCCTCTCCAAAAAACCCACGAAATTTCAGAAACTCTCCCACAAATCCTCCACAAATCCAACCCAACCACAACCTAAACTCTTAAATTCCCAAAAACCCCCAACTATCCCAAACAACAAAGCTCCATTCCATAGCCTCAACCCACCAATTGAGACAAGACCAAGCTTGAATCTTCTCATAAAAAGACACAGTGAGCTACCCTGGGGCTGCTTTTGAGATCGGAAGGAACGGATCTAGAGCACTGAGCAGGTGCCAATTCAACAAGGCAGCCAAGGCGTGGCTATACTTCATCAGCGCCCGCATGATCCCATCCACGCACTTCACCAGAGTGCCGTACATGTAATTAAGCTAGTATATGGAATCATGAGGGGGCTGACAATTGATGTGGGAAAAGAGATAGTGCAGAGCATCGAAGAAATCAGCAGGTTGGTGACAACAGGTGGATTGGGACACGGTTCACTTATTACCAGTCTATGCCACATGAGTGCAGTCCCACAACTACCCACAGATACTCATGAAAGAAACCAACTGCCGGTGTCCTATGGGATAGTGCACTCTTTTCCAGACCCCAGCCCCCCAGCAGCTAGACGGAGAGCACCACCAGCAGCAGCAGCAGCAGAGGCAACCATGGATGAAGATGAGCCTGAAATAGGGGCTCAATATGAAGCAGGACCCAGCCACCGACCAACCACAAGAGCAGAACCTTCAGAGCCCACAATGGGGCAATTATACCAACACCAGAAGGAGATGATGCAGACCTTGCAAGCAGTAGTACAAGGACAGCAAGAAACAAGGCAACAAATCGACGAGCTGAGTGTCTTGTTCAACCAATGGTCAATGCATTATCCGCCGCCACCACCACCATTTTAGCCAAAGTCTGTAAGTGTTTTTTTCTTTTACTGTCTTTGAGTCTTACACACATTGGGGACAATGTGTGATTTAAGTTTGGGGGTGTTTTATTTGTGTGTCATGTTATGTTTTAATTAAGTCTTTTTCTTTGTTTTATGTTTATTTTGAGTCACCAAATTTTTTTTCTTTTTGAGTCATAATTGCTCACAAAGATCATGTATCTCAGTAGTTGCTAGAAACACCTAGTGAAGTAAGGTGGAATAATGTAAAGGAATGGAAGCAACTATCTAAACACTTAGGTTAGATATGCCAAAAATTCACGTAACTGTCATTTGGAGTCTCTTGCTTGAGTTATGTATGCTAAATGATAAATGCTTATGTGTTATGACTGCTTGCTATTTGAGGCGAAATAGTTAGGATATGCATGATAGGGAAATGACTCAGGCATTTCTTTGATAGTCAATTCTTACCATTCTTTTCTATCCCGTACTTTAAAAATATCGCTAGTTAGCCCCATTGAGCCTAAAAAAAATTGAAACTTTTTCTTTGACACCCTACTTTCCCACAAATTGTGCCATAAGTGAAAATATGAAAGAGTGGAATACATTGTGTTAAAAGAAAAAGAGACAAAAAGAGTGAATAAACCCATTGTACTGATAAAAGTAATAAGAAAGCAGAAAAGCCTAAGTTTGGGGGTGTTCATCATTATTATTATATACTTCACTCTCCCAAAACAAAAGAGGGGAAGGATAGAATTGAAGTGAAGGAAAGAATCAAAAGAAAAAGGGAAAAATTGAAAAGCCAATGAGCTTATGGTACAGAACAATGAGCCTAAATGCCTATCTTTACCAACCCCTACCTAAGCCAACATTACAACCCTCAAAGTCCTGAAGATCTCTTTTATGCATATCCAGAATTAGTGGAGAATAGCAAGTAAGCATGCCATAGGAATTCTTGAATTTATATGCATGATTTAGTATATGGACTTCCATTTAAGCATGATAAGTATGGGTTTGCGAAATATCTAGCTCAATGTGTTGAAATTCCATGCTATATGTTCCTGCATATTATTCTGCTAACCTTCATGTTTTTCTAGTTAACATTCATGCAGCAAAAGTGATCAATGGCAGGGAGTCTGTTTATTTTCTCATTTATTGAGTCTTTCATTTTATTTCTTTCTTTTTATCTTTGCTCGAGGGCGAGCAAAGGTTAAGTTTGGGGGTATTTGATCGGTGTATTTTATATACACCTTTTGAGTCTGTTTTAGTTAGTCTTTTGTCCCATTTTGCACATATAAGTGTCGCATTAGGATAGTTTTTCTTTCTTTTGAGTCAAAGTGGTTAAAGTGACCAAATGACGGAAAAGGAGCAAAAAGAGGGCGAAAGAGGAGATGCCAGAGCTGAAAACAGAGAAAGTGGCGAACAAGGCTAAAACCCAGACCAGCGCCGCGGCGCCTATCATTCAGAGAAGGTGCAGAAGATCCAGAGCCGCGGCGCCTAAATCAGGGCCGCGGCGCCCACTATTCCGAGAGGCAGAAGACTCAGCGCCGCGGCTCTCGCGAGCCAGATGCAGGTCGCGCGCTAAACATCCGAGGAACTACAGAAGTTACAGCACCGCGGCGCCTCGCAGCGAGATATCGGCCGCGCGCCAAAACACCCGGGATTGCAGAACTCCGCGCGACGCCTATCTGCAGGGCCGCGGCGCCGACGCGGAAAAATTAGGTCTTTTGACGGATTTTTGGGCCAGGCCTGCAGGGAAAAGAGGGGAGACGTTTTAAACCTATAAAAGGAGAACCCTAGGCAGTTTTCAGAGGTTTCCTTTCTTGCAAAACACAAGGTTTTCTTGCCTAGGAGATTGGAGACCTAAACATTAGTAATTTCTTTCCTTTTTCTTTTCTTTAATTCAGTTTTTGCATGATGAACTTTGAATTAGTTCTTGTCATATTCATGGCTAGGAACTAATTCTCTTATAGGGCTTTCTATGTTGAATTTCTTGAACCTTATGTTATAAATTAATGCATGCTTATGGTTATTATTCTTATTGAGAGATCTATCCAATATTTGAGTTGAATTCTTGGTAGCTAATTGACAACTAGTTATCACTATATGATTTCTAATCAGATTCTGAAAAGGGGGGATTGTGAATATGCTGTAAGTTGGGTAGACAGTCTTGAATTGGGGATGAAAATACCTCAATTAGATTTGTAGCGTTGATGAGAGGCTTAACAACCTAATTTTTGCGCATTGTGCGTGACGGTCAACTAGGTTTTGTGCTTAATCCTCCTATAGCGTTACCACTCGTGAAAGTTAGGTAAGGAACAATCGGGGTTGAGTGTTTATATAACCCTAACGGGAGTATAAAGCGATTTAAATAAACTGCTTTCTCCAAAAGAAGAATACCATAAGTAATGCATTAGTAAGTAACATAAGCGGATAGTAAGGATACATAGAAGCCCTATTCTCATCACATCTGAATTAAATCTTTATATTTAATTAGCTTTCATAACTCTTAGTTACAAACCAAACAATCAATCATTAATTCACCAAATAGATACTAGAAAATAGATAACTGGTACTTGAACCCTAATCCTAGAGGACGATATTCGGTCTTATCTAAGACTATACTACTTGATACGATAACGTGCACTTGCGTTTAAAAGTGTGTGCATCTAATCGCGCATCAGTAACCAACATGACTCAAAAACCACATTGGCTACCCCTCGATACTCGGTATCTACACTTGACGTGAAAGCGTGGATTGACGCTTGGCAGACCATGAGACCACGTTATTACCTAAAAACATGCAATAGCCAGACGTAGACTGTATGGTGTCAACACAACCACCCCAATCAGCATCTGTATAGAAGAGCAGTGTAGACGTCGATGAAGGATACAAATGCAAGCCATACTCAAGTGTTACCTGAATGTACCTAAGATTGCGTTTGAGCGCATTCATATGTTCAACTCTGGGATCATGCATAAATAAACACACTTGTTGTACGACATATGTAATATCATGTTGCGTGAAGTCATATACTGAAGAGCGCCTGCAAGACTACGATAGCGGGTCGGATCCTCATAGGGAGAGTCAGCTGCAGCACCCAACTTGAGTTTAGTATTAACTGGAGTTAAAGTGGACTTACAGGATGACATCCCAGCCCTCTCAATGATCTTTGTTGTATACTTCATCTGTGATAAGAACAATCCACCTGCATGACGAGTTACAGAAATTCCCAAAAAATAGCTCAAGGGGCCCAAGTCTTTCATGGTAAACTCAGAACTGAGCATTGTCATAATAGACCTTCTCAAAGCATCAGAAGAGGCAGTCAAGATAATATCATCCACATATAACAGTATATAAGTCATGGAAGAACCCCGACGATATATGAATAATGAATTATCCGACCTGCTGTGATTTCAGCAAACCTCTTATACCAAGCTGTGGAGACTGCTTAAGCCCATACAAGGACTTCTTCAATAGACAAACACGATTAGGATATCTAGTATTCCTAAATCTCAAGGGCTGATGCATATAAACTGTCTCCTGAAGATCACCATGTAGGAAAACATTCTTCACATCTAGTTGATGAATGGGCCATGATTTTAAAAGAGTCAAGCTGAGCACAGTGCGAATGGTAACCGTCTTGACCATCGGAGCTAAATGTCTCACCACAATCCACACCAACCTGTTGAGTCTTACCATCACCTATAAGTCTAGCCTTGTGTCTCGCAAATGAACCATCAGAATTTTTCTTATGAAAAAAAATCCACATAGACCGAATAATATTAACACCAGATGGACGGGGTACCAACTCCCATGTCTTATTATCAATAAGAGCATTATATTCTTCGGTCATGACAATTTTCCAATTAGGGTCATTTAAGACAGACACAAGATTACGGGGTAAGAGAGATTTAAGAACATTAGAATTCAAATTGAAATATCTTTTTTGGTTTAAAAATACCCCTTTGACTGCGAGTGATAGGACCATGACTCTGGGCTGGTTTGGTGAATTTTGGGAATTATGAGAAGTCTCAGAAATTTCTGTCGAAGGCGCTGTGACGCCCTGGTCAAGGGTCGCGGCGCCGGAAAAACTGCAGGGCTCTCTCAAGTTTTGGCACCGTGGCGCAGCCTCACAGGGCCGCGGCGCTGCTGACTGGATTAGAGGCCCCTGTTCTCTGAAGTTTTGGCACCGCGGTGCTTCCCCTGAGGGCCGCGGCACTGACGATGTATTTTCTGAAAAATCTGAAAAATGACGGAGAACATAGGGGGAGATAGCATCATCCAAAAAATCATAAGAACTAGGCACGGGTTGTTCTACTTTAGAAAATGGAAATTGGAATTCATCAAAGAGGACATGGCGACTAATGATGATTCATTTAGAGGACGAATCAAAGCATTTATAACTATGGTGATTTGACGGATAACCCAAAAACACAAAAGGAGTAGAACGTGTCTGAAGTTTGTTGATTGTAGTGGATGGAAACAGTGGATAACATAAACATTTGAAGATCCTAAAATGAGAATATGAAGGAGTCTTATTGTATAAAATTTGAAGAGGTGGGGAATATGTCAAACCTTTAGAGGGAAGAATATTAAGTAGATCGGTAGCCATTTATAGCGCATGATGCCAAAACAATTGAGGGACGGAAAAATGAACCAATAAAGTGCGAATAATGTTATTGATGGTACGAATTTTTCATTCTGCTTTCCCTTTTTGTGAGGACGTATGAGGACAATAAAATTAAAAATTTATTCCATTTTGTGCGTAAAACTCCCTAAATTCCCCATTGTCATACTCTTTACCATTATCACATTGAATGTTCTTTATTTTCGAATTGAGTTCTGATGAAAGCTCTAAATTTTGTGAAGATGAAAAAACTTGTCATTTTTTCGCAATTGGACGTCCATAAAAATTTAGAATAGTCATCCAAAAATAACACATAATAACGATAACCCATAGAACTGAGAACGGGAGATGTCCATAAATCTCTATGAATAATATCAAATGACATTGAAGTATTAGAATTTGAGGCTACAAATGGTAACTTAATAATTTTCCCTGAAGAACAAAATTGACAATTTGGAGTACTACGCGAACCCTTACAAGAAATAAACTTATTTTTATCTAAAACAGATAAAATTGACGACCCTGGATGACCTAGACGAGCATGCCACAAGGAAGGAGCAAGAGCTGCAAAAGTGGATGACATAACTTGATGCGAGATGCTGAGACTCGGTGTGATTGGATAAAGATCCCCCTACTGTCACACCTCATGAGAGGACTCTCCGTCTTGAAATCCTTCACAGAAAACCCAAAAGGATGAAAATCAATAGAGACCCAATTATCAGTGGTGAATTCACGGACATACACAAAAAAATTAATCAATTTTGGGGCATGAATGGTATGTTTCAGGACAAATGGTGGATGAGGAGGGAAAAAAGTTTTATTACCATAACCCTTTATTGGAATAAAACTGCCATTACCAATAATTATACCACGATTACTGCTCAAATTGGAATTAGACGAGAGATTACCTTAGTCGGATGTCATGTGGGTAGTGGCACCTGTGTCCATGTACCAATTAGGGTCCAGTTAAGGCAAGCCAAGAGTGTGCATCGCTACTTCAATGTCGGTCTGAGTGGGGCCCATAGCATGGTGGGCCTGAGGGGGGCAAGGCCCAAGTATACTGGACTGCTGGGACTGCCCATACGCTGCGAACTCGAGTCGACTGAAAGAAGCGGCCGCGCGGCTGGCGCGATTCGAGGCATTGTGGTAAAGTGGCCGCCAATTTGTAAAGGCTAAGCGCAGCCACTGTAAAGGTGGCGCGGCGGATCTGCAAGCTAAGCCGCAATTTGAGCGGCTGCTGTAATGCGGATCCGCGATGCTGTGAGGCGTTGGGACCCACTGCCATTGTCCACGGGCCACCTGTGGGCCCCAGAACTACTGTTGCTGACGGTTGCCCCCGTTGTTGCCGCTAAAATTCTTGCCATTATTTTTTCGATTTTGGCCCTTCTTACCACCCCCGTTGTTGTGATTTTGGGTCACGTTGGTTGGATTGGAAGGGAAAAAATTTGAAGCAGTCATCATGGCGACGGGATTTGCTCCGATCGATGCCCTTTTAGACAAACTAGCTTCTTCCAAAGCGAGCATGGAGCGGGCTTGATAGAACTCCGGCAGGGAGTTACTTTGATGAATAACTGAAGCAACCCCTGTATAGGCCTCGAATAGAGCGGAAACCATCTGAAGAACTAAACGACTATTAGAAACAGTAGAACCCACGTTGCGAAGTTGGTCTGCCATAGAAACTTGAGAAAATTCCTGCTTAAGGATAACAATGCGAGAATGACTGTTATCTTGGAAGATATCACACAATCCATTCCACGCCACCATAGCTGTGGAGTTAGGTTCCATAATCGTCTGTAAAAGATCCAAGGAGATAGTGGCATAAATCCACTGGAGAACATTGGCATCAAGCATACCCCATTAGTCGGGATCTGCTGCTTTAGTGGGCACAATCGTTGTAGACGTAGACGTCGTATCACCCCCCCCCCCCCCTCGTAGGAGTAGTGGGAAGGATGATGTGGTGAAGAACTTTATGTGCCATAGCATGAATCTTGAATAATTCTGCCCACGTCCCATATTGGACGTTCTCTAGATCAAGAACGATAGGAAGAACACTCTTGATGTTAGAAACTGTGAGGGCGGCATGAAAAATGTTCTTATCATCCATAGGAAATAGATCAACAAGATTCAGAGAAGGGAATTTGTTAGAGAAAACAAGGAGAAAACTGAGAAGTGTCTCGGGTTTATGGAGGGGTTTTCACGGCAAACTAGGAAAAAAAAGGAGCGGAAGTAAGGTGAAATAACCTAGACTCTTGATACCATGAAAGAATTAATCCCTTGACTATTCTTATTAATTGAAGACATATATATACAAGTTACAATAGGAAAATTCTATTCCTACTTTACCTCTAAATCCCTATTCTATATGAAGAATAACTATACATTTATGCTAATGTTACAATTCTAATTAGGGTACAAGACTAATATGGAAAATATATAATTATACAAAACTGGAGCCCACTTAAGGCGGGCCGCGACATTTGTGTCCTAAGGGCATGCAGATCTTGATCGCTTTATTTAACATGACCCCTCAAAATGAGATCTCTAGCCAGCACCGAGCTCCCATAGCTCTCTTGTCAAATGGGGGCTTCGAAATGGGGAAAGAAGGATTTTAATGAAATCTAGAACTGTCGTGGCCACCACTGTGGACCACTTCAGCCGAAACATCCTCTTCTTGGAAGAAAGATGTCCAGCAGTGCGGTTCATTAAAACCTATGACCAAACGCAGAAGCGAGGGAGAGGCCGCAGGCGCGGCTCCGCACATACGAGATACCTAAGCCGGAGCGGACCTGCTAAATCTCCTGCACAATCACATCTGCGGACCAACCTCGCTGAGGAGGCTCGCAGGTATAGGTGATCACTCGCCCGGGGGGGTTTTCCAGGCCTGAACACCCCTCCCCAGTAGCTGAACATAAATCAAGGCCATATTATGACTTGGTGGACCATCATTTTTACGATTTAGCATTTAATTACAGTCAAGAATTTTCCCTAGTCGCAGAACAAAATGAAACTTATAGTGTGGTATCAAGATGTTCGTCCATTTCGAAACATTTCAAAGGTGGAATTAGAGTCGATAGAAGACTAAAATTGCTTGGGACAACGCATGAAGGCAAAATGACCAAACAGGTCGTTATATCCCCAAGTCTCAATTCCCACCCTCTTATCTTTAACATGGAACTAAGCCACCATTTCCTTAATTAAAAACTTACACTAAGATAAAAAGCTTAAATGATTAAACAATAATCAAAGGGTGGAAATATACATTTAAGCATGAACCGTCAAGAAAACCTCAAGAAAACCCCTACTGCTCGAGCTCCAATCCCAAGGAAGAATATTATGGAAAATGGGAATGTTTTAGGGAATTAAACATATTTAGACTGAACAATGATTCTCCTCCAGCGGAATTGACTTCGCGGGTGCGGGTGCACTTCGGCAGAAAAAGTAGACGCTGAGGCGAGGTCACTTACTCTGCTCGATCTACGATAGGGCGAAGAGAACTCCGAAGAGTCAAACTCGACTCTGCGAGGGAATTATCTGCAGAAGCGGACACTCGATACCTGGTCAAATATCGCATCTGTGAGCCAAACCTCCGTAGAGGCGAACATGCAAAAGTGGACAAGGGGTCGCTGGTGCGAACACCAGAAGCCAGCAACAATCAAACTCCCCGTCAAACATCCAAAACACACCCTGGACCTTCCGGATACAAACCAAACATGGATTCCTATCATAAAATACATTCCAGACCTGCTCGCACACTCGGAATTCCCGGAAAGGTGTATAACGTTCAGGTTTGACCGAAGTCAACTCTTAAGTTTTAATTTTATAATTTCACAACCTATCACCCAAAATACACATGGATGCCTCGAGAACCGAACCAAGGGCTCGACTAAGTCATAAACGTCTTTTTGAAGCTAATGGAACCGATGAAACTACAAAAAGAGCATGTTTACCCAAAACTCAACTATGAGTCAAACCACCCTATTTTCATAACTTAGGACTTTCTCAACTTACCAAAAAGGATCTGAAACTTACCCCATCACCTCGGGAACCGTGTCACCCATCCCGCAATTCACAAATAAGTAAATAAAGACATAGAAATGGTATTTTAGGGTTTCCTAAGCAAAACAAACAAAATGATTTTTCGAGTCATTACATAATTGTCTGTATGACCTATGTAGCAACTTCTTTCCTAAGAAGAGTATTGTAATGAGGTCCAAACTGTCTAACTTGGGCTTCAGGTTAGGGAATGAGAATTATTAATAGATAGATTTATTTCAATTACAAACATACCTTGTCCACTAGAGGCTGAAGCACCAGGTGCCTTCCCTCCTCCTAGAGCAGTGCAATCTTTCTTCCAATGCCATTTTCTATTGCAGTTCATGCACACATCCTTAGCCGGAATAACTTTATTTTTCTTCACCCCTCCCTTGGGTTTCATTGTTGTGTGCGCAGCGTTAGCTTTGCCCTTCTTCTTCTGCCATTCCTTACCTTTCAGTTTTGGATGACTAGAAGAGCTTACCATGAGCACAACTTTTCCCTTAGAGATCGAAGATTCAAAAGTATTTAATATATTATGCAATTCTGCCAGACTTGCTTTAGTTTCATTCATGTTGTAGTTAATGATGAAACTCTCACACGAACGAGGAAGTGAATTTAGGATCAGCGTGGAAGCAACTCTACTCTGCAGATCATTACCAATTGAGGCCAACCTTTCAATTAGCCCTATCATCTTCAGCACGTGTTGAGACACTTGGCCTTCTTCGATCAACTTACATTTAAAAATGTCTATCAACAACTCATATTCCAGCGTCTGGACAGAGAGTCATAGAGGCTCTTTAAATGTCCTAGCATCTCATTAGGACCCATGTTCTCATGTTGTCTTTGCAGTTCTACTGACGTGGAAGATAGCATAACATATTGTGCAAATGTGGCATCATCAAGATGCTTCTGATAAGCAACTTTGTCAAAAGCAACATACTCAGCTGAGTCTTCAGTTGGCACTATGGGGAAAACCTTATCCAATACATACTCAATTTTCTCTTACCTTAGGACAATCTTTAGATTCCTAAGCCAATCTAGATAATTCGGTCCGGTGAGTTTGTTCATTTCAATAAGCATTTTCAGTGATATACTCGACATTCTGAAGATTTAGATAGACAGAAAAATACAATCAAAATTTATCTTCCCTTTTATACACATTCGTTTTAAACTAATTTAACATTGTCTTTTGTTTAATTAGTTCCCACTATTTTAGCATACTTCTACGACCTCAAGGTAGAATATAGACCTAAAATATTTTAAGGTCATAATGGGCCAAGATCCAAACATATGCTATATCCGCGTTTAATTTGGCTGATAACTTTAATAGCACATTTTGGTAGGTCTTAAATCAATTGCAAAGCTTATGCAACTATTGGTTGATTAAATAATTGAATTTTAATCTTGTGTCCTTAGATTAGTCCGACACTTTGGCGTCAAGATTTGTCTAAGCAAGTCAACCTCATTACACGACTGCGTTTATGTATCTATGTAAACTTGACCTTTGTGAACAAACACTTTGGTGTAAATACCCACAAAAGTTTCTCATCTACTTTTACATTTAACACATCTATGAAAGAGTCTGAGTCCTCGTAGACTTAGAGCAAATGCTTTGGCATAAATACTCGTATCGCCGAAAAGGATTTTGCACTCTAACAATTATAATGGACGACGCGTTTTAACTTGTATTCAATGTTTGGGGAACATTTTCAATTTTCGGGGATTTCAACCAAGATCAACATACATGTCATATTTCATACGACGTCCTATATGAAATTTTCTAAAAACATTTAGATGGGAAACCATCAACCCAATAGACATGATAAAATATGGTTTTAATCAACTACTCGGCGCCGCCTACCCAGACAGTTATAGCGGTCACTTATGTAAATCAATTACTGAGCGCCGCCTACCCAGACAATAATAGCAGACACTATGCTAATAATTAAATGTTCGCATTTAAAACACTTAACACAAACGTATATTATTCAATAATATACAAATAATGATAATCATGGGTCTATTCAACTAAACTCTAAAATCTATGTTTATGCCAAACAGTCTCTAAACATTTTCTAATTTTAAAATTTTGTTTTTCAGGATATTCTGTGAACTTTTAGAAATTACAGTTTAGTCCCTCAAGAATTTAAAATTCAAATTGAACCCTATTAAATTTAGAAAATCCAATTTTAATATGCAGAAATATTTTCAGGTTTCAGGGACATATTTGCAATTTTCAGATTTTAAAAATTTAGTTTTCAGAAACTCTATTTAATTACAAAATTGCTCGAAAGGACCAAATCTGTTTAATTATAAGTTTAATTTTCAGATTCTGAATATTTTAAACTTTAGAATCAGAATATTTAACACTTCAGTTTCTGATTTCAATTTTTTAAAAAAAATCACCGTCGGCTCCTGACGGGCAGTGTTTGGAAAAAAAATATTTTCACATCAGCGCCGCGACGCTCCAACGCCGTCAAAACCCTAGGAGGCACCACGATGCTCCATCGTGGAGCCATGGCGCCTCGATCCCAGAAACGCGAAATCTGTATTTTCGAAGCCCTAAAATTGGTTCAGGGTCATTTTCCAGATTCATCCTCGTTCCCCTTCATCATTAAACAACGCGTTCATCGACCATTATCCAATCTCTTCTCGTTCTATGTCTCAATGCACCATGTTAAAAAATTAACCGGTTACACACGTTGATTAGAAGAGTTAGGTTGGAATAACTTCCTCGATTACATCATTGTTTAACAGATCTGGAGACAAGGATTATGCGTTCTTAAGATTTTAAGGTTTTAAAGGTTCTTAACGACAAAAAATAGATTTACACGAATCCTAACCCATATAATCATTAATATTCATTATATAATCACACAAAATAGCACAGACTCTGATACCACTATATGGTTTTGTCGGGTTCGTACACGCAGTAGAATTTGAAAAGTTATGTTTCAAACCCGACGGACAGTCAAACTGATGGATGATTATATAATGTAAAACACATAGAAACTGTAATGCGTCGATAAAATACTTACAGCTTAACAAATCTGGAATCTTCAACTTCGATGTGTAATCCGAGGATGAGCCCGCAACTGTTCCTCGATTGCAAGTTTAAGACTCCGATGTAATTACTCCTTTTGGAAAGCTAGGAAATCCAGCATAGTTTCAGCAGAGAATGATTCTTGTGAATTAGGTATAGTAAAATAATGATTGAACCCTCTATTTATAGCTGAAAAATCAGCTAGGGTTTCCCACGTGGGCGTGCCCGAAAGCGAGTGGGTCATTCGGACCACGTGGACACCGCATGACGCTCGATGGGTGGCACCGCGGCGCCTCAACGCCGCGACCCTTGGTCCTTTGAGCCGCGGCCCTAGTCTAATTCTGCCTCGTTTATATTTTAATTAAATCTGAAATATCATCTCGATTTAATTAATTAATCATTATTTATTCTAATATCTCGATTATAAACCGAACATTTATATTCTCTCTAATTACATCCTTGGATCGACGGAACAATTGACGTAGTGTTACCCTACATGCTTTCACATATCGACACTAATATCATTAGGGTCTACACAGAACTCCTACATGGCGCTGGAAGACAAACTCAATATGTGAAGTATAGTTACACGAAACCTGTGAACTGAACCTCTATGTGGGTAGATAAAATCCTTTCATTCACGACACACTCGATCAAGCTTAGGATCTACCAAGTGTTTATCCAAATGGCTTGATCAGTATATCTCATCTATATTAGCGGACAACAAGACCATATCATAGATATGTCTACTGCGTTGGCCAACGACTTAGTCAACCTAATATCATATGAGAATCTGAGTGTTCTCTCGAAGATACATTCGAGGAATGAATCCTAATCTTGGCTCAACTACCACCTTTAATCTACGTCGCAATATACCCAATACAAGCCGCGTCTCAACCTATAAGACATTTGAGCTTAGGACAGGATTAAAGTATATCACTCTGTAAACAAGGCGCGTATCGACCTCAAGTCTAAGGACTTCTATCTCCACACGCTGATGACACTTTAGACATATATAATAAACAATACATCAGCAGGGTGTACCAATACTTCTACAAGTATTCACGTGTCCATCATGAGTTGCCATAACTCGTAGCAGGTGAGACATACTACATCCCTAAGGATATGATGCAGGTCACATGTCGACGTATCACATATCATAGATATTCCATTATCAATGATCATTAGTCAAAGCAATTTAAGAGTTACGTTATAATATTAATCTCTCACGTTATTAATAACCACATAACCTCTAGGGATGCATTTATAGAATATTATAAACAATTAACTAATAATTCAATAACTGCAAATGTCATAATATTAATCTCCATTAATATAAATTATGAATGTATATAAAATACATTTAACATAAATATACTTTCAGGATCAACACATACATTTAGAGTTTCGTAAACCAGATTCTTTGTTTCCTTAGCCTGTGCGGCTAGAGCTTTCTGCTCACGCAGTCTCATGTGAAGTGTCTTTTCTGGATCGAAATCTGGTTCTATTAGGTCTTTTTCACGAATGTTACCCCTTAGCATTCAAGTACTTGTAGCGAAACATAACAAGAAGAACAAACGTTAAAATTAAAAAGAAAAAACTATCTAATCTAAAGAGAAAGGTAATCTCGAAATTCTCAGCAACGACGCTAAAAACTTGATCGATTTCAACAAACATGCAAGCACACATGATCAACAAGTAATATAGAGATGAGTAGAATATTGTTACCAATGAGGATTTAATCGTTACCTTTCTAATTTGATTAAACAGTAAATAATTCAAGAGATTGTAGTTAAGTATTGAAGATAAAAAGTAACAAAAGAAGATATTGAAAATTTAGAAAAGAGATATATCCTATAGTTATGGGGCTATTTATCCAATCCACTTATGTATCTACTTTAGTTAGTTGTTTGAAACTCTATTTTATTAGGCACGTGGTTGATTTAACTTTGGAATTCATTCCTAATAAACTGAAGCTTATTCAAACTATTGAGACACCTATGTTCCATGATCATCTCAAGTAGTAAGTGTTGGAATATTAATGTATAATCAATCATAAAATAGAGATAAGATCTTATAGGATTGTTGTGTCGTGGACAAACTACTGTCCTAAAAGACGATTTCGCCTAGCCTCGATGCAAGCTGTCTCAGTTTTGAAAACCCAAAAGTGTTTCGTAAATACCAAAGTTTGTTTGTATAGAAACTTAGCACAATCAGTTTTGAAAATTGAAAGGTATTTCGAAATACCAAAACAAAACAAATAGTGGAAAACTTTCTTGAACAAATAAAACTTTGTTTCTCCGCAAACTTTTAAAACTTTGCTCCTGAATTATTACTCATGTTACTCTTTGAACTTTACAAAGTAAAGTAGAGATCCATGAGCATAATTCACTCAATGGGTCTCAATCCCATCCCCTTAGATGATTCCAAAATCATCTTTTTACGAAGGTCTTTTGTTAACGGATCCGCAAGATTCTTTTTGGACTTGACATAGTTTAGTGATATCACTCCATTAGGCAACAACTCTTTGACAACCTTGTGCCTCAATCGGATGTGTCTCTTCTTTCCATTGTATGCACTATTCTTTGCAACTCCAATGGCAGCTTCAGAATCACAATGCATCGCAATCGACAGAGCTGGCTTCCACACAATGGGATATCTGATAGTAGGTTTCTCAACCATTCTTCCTCACATCCTGCTAATTCAAGGGCAATAAATTCAGATTCCATAGTAGACATAGCAGTGCAAGATTGCTTACAAGATTTCCAGAATATAGCACCTCCACTTAGTGTAAAAACATATCCACTAGTGGAATTAATATCATCATTATCGGACACCCAGTTGGCATCACTATATCCTTCAAACACAGTAGGGAATAGTGCCTTTCATATATTTAAGCAATTTTTTCAATGTATTCCAATGCTCATTATTAGTACTGAGTGTATCTACTCAGTCTACTCACAACATATGCAATGTCAGTTCTTGAATAATTTATGAGAAACATCAAACTACCCATGATTTTTGCATACTCAGATTGACACACAAAAACACCTTTATTTTTCATCAAATGCACACTAGCATTATATGGTGTTCTCACATGTACAACATCAAACGAATCAAATTTTCTAAGAATTTTCTCTATGTAGTGATACTGATTTAGAGACATACAAAATGGAGTTCTTTTAATTTTAACTCTCAAAATAACATTAGCCTCGACCATATCTTTCATATCAAATTTTGAATTTAGAAAACTTTTCGTTTGGTTCACAGCCTGCAGATCAGTGACCAATATCAACATTAAAACAAATAATGATATATCCATCACCATCATATTTTGAGTATACACAAGAGTCACCTTCATTAACAACAAATCGAAATTCCTTCATAGTTTTATCAAAAATTGTATTCCACTGTTTTGGAGCTTGTGTAAGTCCATACAATGACTTCACTAATTTGTAAACCTTGTGCTCTTGACCAGGAATGTGAAATCCTTCATGTTGTTTCCTATATATTTCCTCATCTTGATCCCCATTCAAGAATGCAGTTTTCACATCCATTTGATGCACAATTAATCCACGTATAGAATAAAGTGAAATCAAGGTTCTAATAGTAGATATTTTAGTAACAAGAGAATACGTATCAAAAAATCAATTATCTTCCTTTGGATGTTACCCATCACTACCATTCTAGCCTTAAACTTATCAATAGAACAATCAGGTTTCAACTTCTTTTTAAATATTCACTTGCTTTTCAACAGCCTACACCTTCTAGGAAGATCTGTTAATTCCCAAGTGTGATTACTTTGTATTGATTGTAGTTCACTATCAATGGCCTCTTTTCAAAAAATAGCATCTGTGGATTTCATAGCATCATCAAAAGTTCTAGGATCTTCTTCCAAAATAATTATAGAAACAAAATTTCCATCCAGCACATATTCCTCAGTTAAAGAAAGCAGTTATAAAATCCGGACCAAAATTAATTTCTTTTCTTGCCCTTTTACTCCTTCTAGGATCAACACATGAATTAACTGAGGGAGTAAGAGTATCACTAGCAGGTAATGCAATATCATTCACATTTGAATTAACATCCACATGGCATTCATTTTTCATAGAAAATATTTGCTCAAAGAATTCAACGTCTGTAGATTCAATAATATTTTCACATGTGTATGATTCATTCGTATTCTTAGTAAGAAAATGATATGCAATACTATGATATGAATAACCAATAAAAATGGAATCAATACTTTTTGGTCCAATCTTATCACATTTAAAACTAGGTACACCAACTTTAGCAAGTCACCCCCACACTTCAAAAAAAATTAGATTAGGCGCACGTCCTTTTCAAATTTCACACGGAGTTTTATCAAGCTTCTTATAAGGTACTATATTTAACACATGACATGCTGACAGTATAGCCTCCCCCCACATGTTATAAGGAAGTCCCGAACTAATCAACATAGAATTCATCATATTTTTCAAAGTTCGGTTTTTCCTTTCAGCTATTCTGTTTTGCTCAAGAGAGTAAGGGGCAGTCAATTCATGTATTATTCCATTTTCCTAACATAGTTTTTGGGTAGTAGGATCATACTCACCACCCTGATCACTTCTTAAGTCTTTTAATATTTCGATTAAGTTGGTTTTCTACCTCAGCTTTGTAAATTCTAAACATATCCTCAGCTTCATCTTTAGACCTAAGGAGATACACCGCAGTGTAATGGGAACAATCATCAATAAAAGTTATGTAAATTTTTTTCCACCTCTACTAGAATGGTTTATGAAATCTCCTAAATCACTATGTACCAATTCAAGTAAGTCAGATTTTCTTTCAATAGACGAGAAAGGCTTCTTGGCATACTTGGCCTCAACACACATTTCACATTTAGTGAATTCATAATTGGACAAATTAGAAATTAAGTTTAGGTTCTTAAGTCATTTAATCGATGCAATATTCACATGTCCAAGTCTAGCATGCCACAGGTCAAGATACTTAGCGATGTAAGTAGAAGAGGTACTAGCGGATTTATTCATGTTTTTGGAAACATCATCAAGAATAAATAACCCTCCATTACAGAAACCATTTCTCACAAATTCCCCATATCTAGTTAACACAAGTCTATTAGAATCAAATGTCAATTTCAATCCATCCTTCATAACAAAACAACCAGAAATAAGGTTCCTACGCATTTCAGTAAGTTTTAGAAATATCTTCCCCTTTTCGAGCACGTTGGCAGAGGCCGAATTGCCCATGAACATGTTCTATCCTTCAACGTTCTCATAAGTTTGAATGTAACTGCGGTTGGAGCAGATATGTCTAGTCGCACCTGTGTCCATGATCCATTAAGCAACATTCCCAACTAGATTTGCCTCGAAAACCACAACAACAATGTTATTTGCTTCCACTATGTTGGCCTCCTTCTTTTTCTTGCCGTAATAGTCGTTTGCCATGATTGAATTATACAAATCATCTTTTATAATGTTGGAATATTAATGTATAATAAATCACAAAATATAGGTAAGATCTTATAGGATTGTTGTACCGTGGACAAACCACTATCCTAAAAGACAATTTTGCCTAGCCTCGGTGCAAGCTGTCTCAGGCGGCCGTTCTCCAGGATTAACACAACGCCGATCGAAGTGTGCACTCACGAAGATCGGATGAAGGAACCGAAATCCTTTTGCTCAAACAAAAAATAAAAATATTTTTCTTTTTTTCCTCATTCAATCAGTTAGCTAAAGCGTCATTTTATAGATGAAAGAAAGGTATGAACACCTTAATTCAATCCTGGAATTTGAACCAATCAGTTTTGAAAACCTAAAAGTCAGTTTTTAAAACCCAAAAGTCGATTTTGAAAACCCAAAAGTGTTTCGTAAATACCAAGTTTGTTTGTATAGAAACTTAGCACAATCAGTTTTGAAAACTTAAAGGTGTTTCGTAAATACCAAAACGAAACAAATAGTGGAAAGATTTCTTGAACAAATAAAACTTTGTTTCTCCACAAACTTTTAAAACTTTGAAGCTTGTTTCCAACAGTAAGAACGAAATTGTATTTCCTGTATGTCACGACCCGGCCTCGGGCCGCGACTGGTGCCTTACCCCGGACACCCTAGTGATAACATATCAGAGAAAAACCAGCGGAAATAAAATCATAGACATGAAACAAGATATAAAATAAGAAACAGGTTAACCAAAACGGTCACCTTTCTGTATATATACATAAAAACCGAATAGTTATCCTTTACAAGCCCAACTCACAACAGTACTACAGACCTCTAAGAGTTTTTATAACAACTACGACGGGACAGGGCCCCGCCATACCCCTGAATGTACAAGAACCTACAACTCAGGGAATCATACCAAAAGATAAGCCTCCGGAGAAACGGAGCTTCCCAATACGCAGAATCGTGATCCTATGAACGAGGATCAACAACCGGTGTACCTCTACCTGCGGCATGAACGCAGCCCCCCGAAGGAGGTTAGTACAATAGGTACCAAGTATGTGAAACTGAAAACACTGTAATGAAATCATAACAGTCTATATAAAGCAGGAAACATGTATGATAACCAAACTACGATTACCTGACATATAAGCGGTATGTCAAGTCGGGGACTCACGCCTCAAAGTCATCACTCAAATATAACCATGGGTCTCACGCCACAATATCAATCATGCGTGGAATTCCTTCCTCAGCTGGCGATCATGATATAACAACACCAAGGAGTACACATGAACACGAGTCCCACTGTGTCATAAGAACCGTCTGACGGCAATCTGAAGGCATAGCT
The DNA here is from genome assembly GCA_029844215.1 of Przewalskia tangutica. Classification (NCBI taxonomy): domain Eukaryota; kingdom Viridiplantae; phylum Streptophyta; class Magnoliopsida; order Solanales; family Solanaceae; genus Przewalskia; species Przewalskia tangutica. Next base: position 130,728,761 of record CM056718.1, on the reverse strand, counting down.
AGCGAGAACCACTGCATCAATCGGCCGGGCAAGTACGAAAGCCAACTACCAGATACCTACCGTACCAATAATACTATATAATTGTATCATGAAGCTCACCGGGGCAAGTACGAGGGCCGACTACTAGATACCTCCTGCGTCACGTAGGCGGCGGCAATCTGAGGCTAACTACCGGATACCACCGTCACGAGACTTCGCCACAAATCGGCCAGGGCAAGTACGAAGGCTAACTACGGATACCTCGCATCACGCCAATGGCCGGGCAATCGAAAACCAACTACGGATACCTCCGCGTCACGCCCGATGGCCGGCAAGTACGAAAACCAACTACGGATACCATCCCGTGATCAAGAAACCTCGTGGAGAGCTAGTCCATGGAATAACACTATCAGCAGGAAACGAACCTCATCATGGCGCATACGTGGACCATCCATCGAGAGACGCGGTAACATAAGGATACAACACTTGCACAACAAGGCTATCACAAGCAAACATAGGCAAGTTACTCACACTCAAGGTACTTTCATTTTATGCCAAAAATTCGGGTTTTAACCCCAAAGTACTACATACTTTCATTCTTTCAAAAGGACCTCTTTTTACGTAAAAGACATACGATACTAATACTCGTAGTATCAAAGCACGTTTTCTTTTCAAACCAAATTACTACACCTTCAGAAAATCTTTACAAGGCCTTTAAAATCAATTATACTCTTAAAAACCCAAGTAACTCATACTTTTAAATCAAGTTACTTCTCCTTTTCCGAAATCAAGTCGTTTAGCTTTCAAACCAAATCAAGACAATACCATGCCTTCCTTTTAAACAAAACACTTCTCCTTTCAAAGGTCAAGTAACAATATACTTCTCAAAATAGTTTAAGCCTCATTACTTCTTAAAAATATCAAGTTACCGTTTTAAATCCAATGATAAAACCATTCTTTCGCTTTCATAAAGTCGTTATAACTAACTTCCCATAAAGCTGTTATAATACTTTACATTTTAAACCAGCCAAGGACAACTACTCACATTTCCGAAATCAAGATAACTTTATTCTTTTAAAGACCAAGTACCCATTACTCACGAATGAGGTTTCACAACTTTTTAACACAATTTAAGTTCTTAACATTTCATATCAAGTCACTTAACATTTAGAATCAAGTCAAGGATATAAAAAGGAAGTCCAACTCCTTTTACACACGTGCGTCTACCGCACTATATATTTCACAAATAATCATGCTCAAGAGAATAGGAAGAATCACATATCTCTTCGGCTTAATCCACAAGCCAATTCGAGTATGCCGCGCGTAGAATACCCACCTATAATAACCACAACACATCTATCAACTTCTAATTCTCTTCGTAGAATAATTCTAAGGTTTCATATTCTACGGAAAATTCGGCAGCACTTTCCCTGTATCTACTTACCTCCACCTTTTTCAAGGTCCGGTACCAATAGCCAACATGCCACTTTTAAGGCGCAGTAATACAACAACTCAAAGGGGATTACACGCCTAACTGGACGTGTAAAATTCTGCCCCACAGTATACTAAACAGTCTATTTCTTTTCAACCTTCTATCCACATACCATATACTCAATTATAAACTACTACAACATATAATATCCAATTACAATATAAGGACAAAGATCATTACCTCGATAAGCCCAAAATTTATCCAATGCTTAAAAGTCGATCCTTAGGAATCTTAGCTCCAATTCTTTACGTTCCAATCCGCTCCAAGCAACCCTTAGAAGCTCCTAACCAACTTCTCTTCAAGATTCAACTCCAAAAAGTGAAGAACACTTAGGCTCAAACTATGGCAACTTTCGGCCAAGGTGAGTTTCAAAGGCTAGGGGTGTGAAATCTTTTCCAACTCTTGGTTCACAATCTTCCTAACACCTTAAGGAAGAACACTTAAAAGTTTAAGAATTTTTGGACAACTTTAGCTCCTAAAATCAGCCCATGGCCGAGAGCTCTAACAAAGGGAGGGAGTATTTTGCCTTGGAAATAATTCAAGTGTGGATGAAGAAGTCTTGCATCAAGGGGGAGGGGGGTATTTATAGGGAAATCAAAGGCTAGGATCAAGGCAAGTGTGTGGTGAGATTGGGGGACAAGTGTGTGGGTCCCACCATCCAAATGTCTACACAAAGCTTGTGACAATTGGCAAGCCATTTCGGCCAAGCATGGACAAGTGGCTAGCCATTTGTCCCACCCATTTCGGCCACATGCCACCTAAGGGGGTGACACGTGTCGCCCTCCAAGTCGTCCAAAATATTTCATCTTCCAGAAACATCCATAATGGCCAAAATCTCGAAAACAATGTGGGCCCCACAAAACCGTAAATTTCTCCCGTGGGCCCCACGTGACCAAATCTGGAAATAAAATTCCATAATTCTATTATATTCCCCGAAGTCCGAATACCAAATCTGAGAATCCAATTCCCATTAACGAACCTTTTTCCTTCACAAAATCCGGAGAATTTTTCGTCGGAAAAAAAATCAAATCTTTCTTCCTTTCCAATCTTAATGTCGTATTCTCGTACGTACGTCCTCACATACATACCCTGGAACTACGGGGTGTAACATTGTATTTGACTAAGCAAGGTGAATCAAGTAGAGGTCTATAACTAACATGTCACTTTCTAGCTAGCTATAAGTTAATTAGAGTCGCTAATCAGTTTCGAACTAATCAACGAATCACCGAACAAGACAAACCTTATGCTCTAATGCAAAATAGACCTCCCTTTCTTGCGCACATCTAGATTCGTAGATATATTCAAATGGTGATCAAGCAATCAAATAATCAAGCGCATGATAACAAAAGTAAACTTACTAACCAATAGATATAAGTAATAATTAAACGATGCTAACATAAAGCTTCAACAAACAACATTCATGGATAATCACACAATCCTAGAAAAATAAGAAAATAGGCACTCATAATGTGATGACTACACAATCTATAGTAGTTCAACTATAAAAATATAAGAAAGAACAAATAAATTGTGTAAATCTCTATGTTAGATAATGGGCCTTGGCGCATCACACGTAGTTCAATACACAGTAGAATTGGTGTGCATATTTGTATATAATTAGCATTGTAAATTTACCTTAATTGACAAGGGATAATTTCTTATCACATAGGAAGTATGCATCAGAGATCATTGAGAGGGCTGGGATGTCATCCTGTAAGTCCATTTCTACTCCAGTTGACACTAAATCCAAGTTGGGTGCTGCAACTGGCTCTCCCTATGAGGATCCGATACGCTATTGCAGTCTTGCATGTGCCCTTCAGTATCTGACGTTCACACGTCCTGACATTACATATGCGATCCAACATGTGTTTTTGTTCATGCATGATCCCAGAGTTGAACATATGAATGCACTCAAACGCATTCTTAGGTACATTCAGGGAACGATTGATTATGGCTTGCATTTGTATCCTTCGTCGACGTCTACTCTTGTATCCTACACAGATGTTGATTGCGGTGGTTGTCCTGATACCAGACGGTCTACGTCTGGTATTGTATGTTTTTAGGTAATAACTTGGTTTCATGGTCTGCCAAGCGTCAAGCAACTGTTAGCCAATTTCCACGTGCTCACGCAAGTGTACGTATCATTACAAATAATATAGTCTTGTAAGACTGAGTTTATCGTCCACAAAAACTGATTTCTAATTACCGAACATCTATTATAGATTATCTATTTGGCAAACGATAATTGATTTGGATTTTTATCTAACTACTAGAATGATTGCAAGAAGTAGACTAAATTGTTGAGGTTTAATCAGTTATGAAGGAATTAGGGCTTCCAATATCCTCGACTATCCACTCTTTTCAATCCTTAATGCGACTAGAATGACTTCTTCTTCTACGTTAAGATAACGGTTAATTAGACTGTCTTATATTCCGGTTAGGATATATAATCGCTCAACCCCAGTGCACAACACTTCTATATTTCTATGATAGGATTTACCACATAGGAGGATTAAGAACAATAACCTATAATGCTACACAAGTATCGGGGTACTTTCGTCCGCGATTTTAACCTATGTCTATTCAATTACAACATATCCAAATCTCTCCTCTCGGTTCTTGATTCGAAATCATATAGATTATGATAATTAATGGCCAGTTAACTATCACACATTCATACCAAATATTGAATAAATCTTAATCAAGTGAAGAAGAAATCAAACTAATGCATTAATTCATGAAATAGAGTTTCAAGAGATTCAATAGGAAAGCCTTAATAAAGTGTTTAGCTCCTAGACATAGTCACGCTAAGAACTAATACAAATACCAACATAAACTGAATTGAAAACTAAAGAAAGAAAAAGTACTTAGAACTAGGTCTCCAATTGTAGCCTCCAAATTATCTCCAATTGTGTTGTGTGATAGAATGTCCTCCTCCTCTGTAGAATAATCCCTACGGCTTAAGTATGCTTCTATTTTCTTGCCCTATGGACCCTTTTTGCCCCTGGCCAATTTGTCTTCGGATTTGACAAATTCTGCGTCAGCGCCACGGTCCTGCACACTGGAGCCGCGGCTCCCAAACTCATGCGGGTTCTCTGATGTTTAAGCGCCGCGACCCTTCTTCTTGGCGCCGCGGTGCCGCTTGACCTTGCTCCGAATCTTCAGTTTTCCCTCTTTCTGCCTCGGGACTCTCCTTTTACGCCCACTTTTCGCTCATTTTTGTCATTTTTCCTTTTTGAACCGTTGTGACTCAAAAGAAAGGAAAATGACCCTAACACTACACTTATTTAAACGGAAATGGGAAAATACTAACTAAAAATGACTCAAAAAGCGTATACAAAATACGCCTAACAGCAACGCTTTCACGTTCAAGTGCAGAGGCCGAGTATCGAGGAGTAGCCAATGTGGTTTCTGAGTCATGTTGGTTACGAAATCTACTTTTAGAACTCCATTGTCCTATTGAGAAGGCTACCTTGGTGTATTGTGATAATATAAGTGTCGTCTACCTTTCTGGTAATCCAGTTCAGCACCAGCGTACTAAACACATAGAGATGAATATTCACTTTGTTCGAAAAAATGTAGCTAAAGGAAAAGTACGCGTCTGGCATGTCCCTCCCAGAATCAGATTGCAAATCAGATTGCAGACATCTTTACAAAGGGTCTTCCCTCGGTCCTTTTTGAAGATTTTAGAGACAGTCTCAGCGTACGAAGACCGCCCGCTATGACTGCGAGGGTGTGTTAGATTATGGGCCTTGGCCCATCACGTGTAGTTCAGTACACGACATAATTGGTGTGCATATTTGTATATAATTTGGATTGTAAATTTACCTTAATTGTATAGCTAATTTCCTTATAGAATAGGAATTTAGAAGTAGAAAAGGATAAAGATTTTCTTATTGTAACTTGTATATATATGTTTTTCATTAATAAGAATAATCAAGGGATTATTTCTTTCGCTCTACTCGACAATGCTTTGGTTGTCCTTGTATTTTCTCCTCTCAAAAGTATGAATCCCTTTTAAAAATGTGTATTTATAGTGTTAGAATTTACCCTTGGGCCACATTTCTTCGTATAGTCCAAAAATAACTCAAGAGTGTAGTAAAAAATCATTGGTGTGCCACACAGGGTACCATACCTATACGCCGCACTAAGCCAAAATTTTAAAGAGTGAAATCTGTAGGTTTTGCAGAAATTTACATTGGTACCTACCCCATGCACCCCACCAAGCCAAATTACGTGATAAGTCAGTTTTTCATTTTTTTCATGTGTAATTGGCCCTCATGTGCTTAACTCGATCTGTATATTTGGGAATGACTTCTAATCATACTTCCTACGCACACCAAAAACACATATCAAGCATGAAGTGGTCGAAATGAACTTAAACATAAGAAAAGAGTAATAAATATGAGGCACAGTGTATCTAATTCGGTGATAACATTTAGCACTAATAGTCTTGTACTTTAAATTTGTCAATTTTGAATTTAAAAGCCGCTTACAACCCATTAGATGTATTATACGAGTCCACAGAATTCTCTAACTGTTCCCTTAGTTAAAGCAGTAAGTAAATAACACAGGATATTTACATGGAAATCACCTTGCTCAAAGGAGTAAAACCACGACCTACCCTAGTAGGATTTTTTCTAAACTTCATTAAAACTGAGCAATGTTTAGATTACAATCTTTTGCAACCTAGGAATTAAACTCTTAATTTCCACCCTTACAATGACTCTATTACAATATCTTTATAATACCTCTATTACAAAAAACACACATTGAATAGCTTTAGCCAAGTAAACAGTTCAAAGACTTGAGAAAACAAATAACCTACAAACAATTCTTATAAGAAGTGTAGTTTTACAAGTTCAAGAACAAAGAAACAAAGACACAACAAATCTAAGACATAGATATCTTTATTAGTGAGAGAACTGGTTCTTCAGTTTATTGCAACTTTGTTCTTGACTGGAGCTCTGATGAAGTGTGAACAAATTAAATTTTCAAGATTAGGTTTTCACCCCTTAACATATTTTATATATATGAGAGATGAAGGAAGTGACAAAACCTTAAACTTTGGATCAATGAAAAGGCCACAATAACTTTGGAGTAGTGTTGCGACGCTGTTATTGTGTCAGAAACTTTACAGTCGTAGAGTTGACTTGCATCAGCAGAACTGGTCCTTCTAAAGATAAAATTGGTTCCTCATACATGTTTGTCAAATCATCAAAACAAGGCATAACATTACATTATCAATTTCTCCCTTTTCAATGATGACTAACTCATAATTTTACTTCCCCTTTAGAACCAGATCCATGTTTCTTCCCCTTGAAACACGATCACATCAGACCCAATCCAACAATATTTATTATTTCCCTGTATCCCTCTGTAATGTCTTCCCCCTTTTGGCATCATAAAAAAATAGTAAAATAGTAATATTAAGAGAATGAATTAAGGCAATGTTAAATCATAGCTACTGGGGCAACACTAACATGAGCAAAATAAAAAACTAGCAAGGTTAACCAATATTGAATAAGTAGTAAGATAATGCTTAATTTGATTACCATACAAAAACAGAGTAGATCCCTAAGTACCAACAAAATAAAAAAAAAGAAAACAGTGCCAATGTCAATTACAACCCAAGAGAAATACTACATAAATACTATTAAGAATATTAAGGAAAAAAGGAAATAGTGGCCCAAATGTTAAATGGGCTCAGTTCAATATGTAGGCCCAGTGTTTTATATTTGTGGGTATAAGTGTATGGATATTTACTTGTATCAGAATAAGAAAGAAAAATAAAAACTTTTCTGTTACTCTTTCTCTCACTGTCTCATTCTCTCTATCTCTCTCTACACGCATCATCGTCTTCACCTTTCTCACATCTCCTCTACCTCCTCTAATTGAATCTGCATGTCACCGTGACAGTCTCAAGACTGGATTTCTTCATGGTATCAGAGCCACTGCCGTTTTTCCGCAAGCAGTCGTCGATTGGATTCTAGTCATCCGGGTGATTTCTGATTTTTTGTTCAAATCCAGTACTTTGTGATTTCTGATTTTTTGTTCGATTCCAGTATTGTTTACTTGATTCCTATTTTGTCTCTGCCCTTGGTATGATTCCTGACCAATCTAGGGCAAGATTTTGTTTCCCTATCTTGAACTAGGGCAAGATTTGCTGTAGTTTTCTTGGTTCCTCTGCATGCAATTAAAAATCGATCAATAAACACTGGGGTAAAACCCTAAATTGATCTGTATGCTATATTTTTGATCTTCTTGGAAAAATTAGGAAAAAAACCCCTACTCTAGAAGAATCGTCGTCTTGAAGAAAAATAGGAACTGACCAAGTTCAAGAGACAATGGAAACTGGTACCTCAAGAACCTCTGCCGAAAGGGCTGATTTCACTGTCACAACTGCAATAGATCACAACCATCCCCTATTTCTTCAACCCTCAGACGTAGGTAGTGCCTCCTTGATCTCTTTTCCCCTTTTGGGATCTGAAAACTACACTATATGGAGTAAATCTATGAGAATAGCACTACTTGGAAGAAATAAAATGGGGTTTGTCAATGGAAAATATCAAAAGGATCAATTTGGAGAAGACTTAGGAGATCAGTGGGATAAAGTCAATGCTATAGTACAAGCATGGCTTATGAATTCAGTCTCCAAAGATCTATTAAGTGGACTACTGTATGCTGAATCTGCCCTGGAGGTATGGGAGGACTTAAGAGAGAGGTTTGATAAAGTAGATGGGTCTAGAACCTATGATCTACACAGAGAGATTGCCACCATTTCTCAGGGCACCTCTTCTGTTTCTGAATATTTTTCCAGATTAAAAGGCCTATGGGTTGAGTCTCAGTCTTTAGCCCCCCCACCTAACTGTGGATGCCCTAAGTCTAGAGAGTTTGCTGATTATCTTGAGAGACAGAAATTATACCAGTTCTTAATGGGGTTAAATGAGAGTTATATGCAAGCTAGAAGCCAAATACTTCTCATGCCATCTCTACCTACTGTGAACAGGGCATATTCTATGATTACAAGTGATGAGAGCCAAAAAACTGTAGTTGCAAGGTCTGCTGGTCTGTTAGGTGCTGGACCTAGTGATGTTAAACAAAATTTGGGCTATGATCCTACTGTTTTTTTTTTTCTAAAGAAGGGAAAACAAAAAAATCCACTTCTAATCTTTTCTGTGATATATGTAAAATGAGAGGGCATACCAAGGAGTTTTGTTACAAGGTGGTTGGCTATCCACCTGGATTTAAGTCCAAAAGAAAGGAACATGCTGCATATGGAGCCTTTGAATCAAAAAGGGGGAAAGCAACTGCAAATGCTGCTTCTGATCCTGCTGAAGAAGTTGTGTTCTCCAAGAGTCAATATGAACAGATTGTAAAGCTTCTCAATCTCAAGATGGATCAGGCAGAAACCACACAAAACAGCAGCTCACACCATGTCTCAAATGCTGCAACTTCAGGTATTTCTAAACACAAATCTTTGCTAGGAAAAGGGATAACAAGGCAGTGGATAATAGACACTGGTGCAACCAATCATATGGTATCTGATATAAATCTACTTAATAAGGAAACTATATTAGAAAACCATATTGACTCTAAGAAAGTACACCTACCAAATGGAGAATTAGTAAATGTAACACACATTGGTTCTTGTAACATATCAGACAGGTGCACTTTACAAAATGCTTTCTTCATACCACTGTTTAAATTTAACTTGATATCTGTATCTCAACTAACAAAGGAATTGCAGTGTGCTGCTATTTTCTATCCTGACTTTTGTGTGTTTCAGGATCTTTACAATGGGAAGGTGAAGGAGATTGGTAGGTCTCAAGATGGACTCTACATACTAGTAAACCAGGCTTCCTCACAACTGTTAGGAAGTCAAGAGGGAGTAAATTTGAGTGTAAATAGAGCTACTAATGACACACTTACTGAGGAAGAGATAGATACTTGGCACAAAAGATTTGGGCACACTTCTAGCATTGTATTGAGTAAATTGCTTAAAGCTAACACTGGAACTATATCCAGAATAATAAAAAATTGTAATATATGTCCTTGTGCAAAGCAATGTAGGTTATCTTTTCCATTGAGCAACAATAGGAGTACTGCAGCCTTTGACTTGATTCACATGGATGTATGGGGGCCCTACAAAGTTCAAACTCATAATGGAAAGAGGTATTTCCTTACAATAGTAGATGATTTTACTAGAATGACTTGGGTATACTTACTTAACCTTAAATCTGATGTATGTACTGTTTTACAACAATTTCTGATTTTTGTACAAACTCAGTTCAACAAAACAGTGAGAATAGTAAGAACTGATAATGGAACTGAATTTGTAAATGAAATATGTGCTGCTACATTCCTGAAACTAGGTATAATACATCAAAAATCCTGTGCCTATACACCACAACAGAATGGTGTGGTTGAAAGAAAGCATAGACACATTCTTGAATTAACTAGGGCTATAAGATTTCAGGGGCATATTCCTCTGAAATTCTGGGGAATGTGCATTCAGGCAGCAGTTTATATAATAAATAGACTACCATCCTCAGTTACTGGAAAAACTCCCTATGAAATGTTGTACAACAAAAAACCTTCTATCCATCACTTAAGAGTTCTAGGGTGTCTATGTTTTGCTAATAATCTGTCAATAAATGATAAGCTACTACCTAAAACCAGATGTTGTGTTCTTATGGGATATTCAGAAACACAAAAGGGGTATATTCTATATGACTTAGACACTAAGGTGTTCTTAGTAAATAGAGATGTAAGTTTCAGAGAAAATGAATTTCCTTTTAAGACCAATACTCCTGAGAAATCAATATTTCAAAATGACATCTCCTCTGTTACTAATCCTGCAGACATAACTCCTTACAATGCTAATCACTATATACCTACCACTGACACACATATATCTCAAAATAATAACAGTAATGACAACATAGAGGCTATGGAAAGAACTGAATCAGATGAAACTAATTCAGAAATAGGACTAACTCAGAACCAGACCTCAACTGAATCTAGGAGTATGACTGATGTAAGGAGGTCTACCAGGACAAAACAACCCCCAATATGGATGAAAGATTTTGTAACAAAAGGAGCTAGCAACACTATCACTCCATATTCTATAGCCAACTATATCTCTTATGATAATGTAACTGCTAAATACAAAAGTTTTCTTAGTGCTTTTTCAGACTTGACAGAACCCAAAAACTATAGGGAAGCTTCTAAAAATCCTAAGTGGGTAGAGGCAATGCAATCTGAGATACAAGCTCTACAAGATAACCATACATGGGAAATTGTTGTCTTACCTAAAGGTAAAAGCCCTATAGGGTGTAAATGGGTATATAAGATAAAATATAAAGAGACAGGAGAGATTGAAAGACTTAAGGCAAGACTTGTTGCTAAAGGGTATAGCTTGCAGGAGGATTGACTATCATGAGACCTTTTCCCCTTTAGTTAAAATGGTAACTGTCAGATCAATAATCTCTCTGGCAGCTTCTAACAATTGGCAAATACATCAAATGGATGTCTACAATGCCTTCCTACAAGGTGATCTACATGATGAGATATACATGGAACTACCACAAGGATTCTCTAGCCAGTGAAGCAATCAGGTATGTAGGCTAATCAAATCTCTATATGGTCTAAAACAAGCTCCTAGACAATGGAATTTTAAACTCACAGAAGCCCTAATAAATATGAAGTTTAGACAGTCTGAATATGATCACTCTCTCTTTTTAAAGCATACTGATACAGGAATGATTTTAGTCTTAGTGTATGTTGATGATATTCTCATTACTGGTGACAACTTGGAACTGATAACAGGGACCAAGAGGTCTCTACAACAAGTCTTTAAAATGAAAGATCTAGGGGAAATAAGGTACTTTCTAGGAGTAGAGTTTGTAAGGTCTAACAAAGGGATTCTTATGCATCAAATAAAGTATGCTTTAGAACTTATATCTGAATTAGGACTTTCTGCTTCCAAACCTTTTAACACACCTATAGACTGCAATCTGAAATTGACAACAAGAGAGTATGACAGCTATATACAGACTAAACAAGCTACAGACAACAGTAAAGTAGTAATAGAGGATGAACTCATAGAAGATATTAGTATATACCAAAGACTAATAGGAAAATTGTTATACTTAACCACCACTAGACCAGATATTTCTTATAGTGTGCAGATGCTCAGTCAGTTTCTACAACAACCAAAGAAGTCTCACCTCAATGCAACACTAAGGATAGTAAGGTACATCAAGAGCCAACCTGGACAGGGTATTCTGATGTCAAGCAGCAAACAAAAGACACTGACAGCCTTCTGTGATGCAGACTGGGCTGCCTGTCCACACACAAGAAAATCAGTAACAGGATATGCAATAAAATTTGGTGATTCTCTTATATCATGGAAGTCAAAAAAACAGAGTACAATCTCCAGAAGTTCAGCAGAGTCAGAATATAGAAGTTTAGCAAGCACAGTGGCAGAATTAACCTGGATACTTGGCCTATTAAAAGACATAGGTATTCAGTCTGACCATCCTGTCACAGTTTTCACTGACAGTAAATCAGCAATACAAATTGCAGCAAATCCAGTCTTCCATGAGAGGACTAAGCACATAGAGATTGATTTACACTTCATCAGGGACAAAATTCAGAAAGGTATGATAAGGACAGAGTATATACATACATCAAATCAGCCTGCTGATTTGCTCACAAAAGGACTAAACAGACTACAACATCAACATCTTTGCTCCAAGCTTGGACTCCTGAATGTCTTCCAGTAGTCAGCTTGAGGGGGAATGTTAAGAATATTAAGAAAAAAAGGAAACAGTGGCCCAAATGTTAAATGGGCTCAGTTCAATATGTAGGCCCAGTGTTTTATATTTGTGGGTATAAGTGTATGGATATTTACTTGTATCAGAATAAGAAAGAAAAATAAAATTTTTTCTGTTACTCTTTCTCTCACTGTCTCATTCTCTCTATCTCTCTCTACACGCATCATCGTCTTCACCTTTCTCACATCTCCTCTACCTCCTCTAATTGAATCTGCATGTCACCGTGACAGTCTCAAGACTGGATTTCTTCAAATACATAGAGGACAAAGAAAGATAAGGATTAAGGGAAGGGCATAAAAATAGTACGAGTATGGGAGAAGAGGCAAGAATAGGGGACTGCTCATAATCAGGCCAGGAGTCTATCAATCCGCTCACTCGCAGCCCTTTGATCACTGAGGTTGAGTCAGGTCCGCTACTCGTCTCCTCAGATCAACTACTTCAGCCTTAAGTAGAGTATTTTCATTCTTCGGTTCCTTTGAGGTGCCAGGTCCCTCTCTTTCCTGTGAACTCTATTGAAGCTCAACTTTTATAATAGCAATTCAGAGTCCCTTTGAGCTAGAAGCAGAGTCAGCTTGTTAAACTCATTTGTTGCCCTTTCTTGAGCCTCTATCAGACTAGATATCATGGAGTTACTCCTAACCCACCCCTCCTTTTCTAGGCACATATTCACACTCCTCTATAGGGTTCATTGAAAACATCTGCTTCTTTGTACTCATTGTTTCCTTGAGTGTTGATCCCAAAGTGCTTGAAGACCTTAGTGAGGAGGAAGCCATAAACCAACTCATATCTACCAACCTTAACAATGACTATTTTCAACATGTGCTCTAATATTAGAGCAGACTGACTGATTAGGATGAATGATGCTAGGTTCTCCATGATATACAGGTCTGGAACAACTGCTATAGATCTTCTTTTAGACCGAGGAAGCAACACATTGTTAACCAATTCTAAAAGAGATTGAAATTCAGGCTTCAGCTACTTCCTGAAGACCCGTTCCCCTTTAAGGGTCTCTTCCTACATGGCTATCATTTTCAGAAAACTCCTGGAGCCTGATTTCTTGTATATAGTTTTTACACTCTCAGTTGGGACTTCCAAAATCCTCCCAAGTATCTCCTCATCCAATGTGAAGTAAGTGTCATTTACACTGGCGACAAGTGCGTCACCATTGTCAGTGAATAATATAGACCCATAAAACTCTATCACCTCAGACTAAACATCAAGGCCACTGAAGTCTCGAACAGATGACCCCACATTTATACCTCAACGTTTTTTATCACATCTTGTATCCCAAGTTGGTTAGCAATGTCAAGGTCAAAAACCCTTACATTCAATACTTTCTGAGTTCTCAGTATCTCCTTTATTTCCTCCTCATAAAATTTCACTTTTTGTTTCAACATCCTTTCTCTTTCTTAAATAATGAGAGCTTTCCTATTTTTTTTTACCCCTGATCCCAGTATCAGTTGCATCTACGACACCTGGTTCTTCAACTGCTGCTGATTTCCCTTTTCTTAGAGTTTCTTTTAGATTTTATTTCTTCAAGTAGAGTTTCCTCCACCTCTTGTTCATTTTCACCACTATCAAGCTCCACCCCCTTAGTGGGCGAGACCTCCTCTTTATCAACAAACCTAGTTATCAATATTTTCCTTTTCACAGTCTTTTCTTTGTTTTCTTTTAAGGCCAAGTCCATTTGGGACTTGACTTTACCTCTTGTGAGTGGCTCTCGCTTAGACACAACCTTTTTACTCACTTTGTCCTTCCAAGAGGACTTTGTGCTTTTTTTAAACACCAAATTCAGAGGTACTTCATCATCATCAATGCCTCCACGAGGAGTGACAGTCACTGGTGATTCACTAGCAGGAATATTGTAACGACTCATAATTTTGGACAACAATTTGAGCATGTAAACGAAGAAAATAGACCCGAGTGTTAGGGAATTTTTTTACTATATTTACGTATGCTAATAAGGAAATTAGTATACAAGGAATGCGATCCCGAAATAATTTTGGATGCAACAAGTGTGACGATGAAGATTAATAATAATAATTGTATATCCCAAAAGAGGTGATGGACTAATGTCATATTACAAATTATGACATCGAGTATACGAAGGTCTTATGATTTTTTTATAATTTAAATGAAATGAGATCTAAAATTAATTCATATAATTGATAAATTATACGGATGCCGATCACTTGTTAATAATTGTGAGAGAGACAAAACTTGTAGAAGACTTTATAATTAGGAATAAGGTTACTTGTGGGCTTGGGAGAGATTTCCTAAGTGACTAAGTCAGTAAATTGTTTGGTGGCAGCTTAAGAAAGCAACATGTAAATAAGAGTATTCAATTTGGAAAGAGGAAATGGTGGAACAACACTATACTGTTATATATACAGAAATACATCACCCTTTATTAGTTTTAGGTAGTAAAAAGAAAACTTGGGTATATAAATAACTTCTACATCACGAGAGTTCTAGTGTTTGTAAGGATTTCGTACAGAAATGGCTTAATAAATTAAAGTGAGATTAGCAGTTTCGCCTTATGCACTTGCATTTCCTGGAAACTTTTTTTGGCCCTGTAGACATTTATGATGTAGTAATTGTTGAATCATAGGAATATCAAGATTTCACTTCGGGTTATTAAGTGGAAGTGAGGCATGTGAAGGCAAATTAATTTTTTCTTTTGACATGTTCTGCATATGATATATAACTGTGATATTGTTCTAAAATTTATTCTACGCTTAGAAATTAAGAATAATGTTATTGATTCCTATGCTGAAAGCATGTCTAAATTGTTTCTAAGTCCTTAAAGAGGCATATGAAAAAGATGATAATGAGATTCACACTGTCGTCAAAGGTAATATATCACTGTTAAGATTGGAACATGGTGTTACCATTCATGCATTTTCATTTGCATCATACTCATATATTACCGTGACCACTTGTGCTATCCACCCTACTATATAGTAAATATTGTATATATATAGGGGATATGGGGAAATGAAAGACGTTATATACGCACACCACCTGCAACTGGTACAGACTATCATAAAAGGGCCCAAAGAGGCCAACATGAATCGATGCACATGTGTGGCCGATATAACCAGATGCCCATAGAGGTAGTTATGGACAGGAAGAGCCCTTGTGTGGCCAATATATATGTATACCTCATTTGTATCATACATACATTCATTGATTATTACATGGCATGACGCCCACAGAGGCTTCCATAGTAAGAAAGACGCCCGAAGAGGCTGAGATATACGGATGTTGCATTGTGTATAACATTTAGGCATATGTATTAGGACCCTCAGAGGTGTTTACTGGTGGTCTATTGTTTCTATTTCACATATTGTTATAACTCTGTTATGATGTTATTTATGCCTGACATACTCAGTACATCAGTCGTACTGACGTTTCTTTTGTTGGGGACGCTACGTTTCATGTCCGCAGGTTCAGTTTAAAAGAGTGATGGTTCGCTGGTAGGTTGTTGGTTCAGCTGATGTTGGAACACTCTATTTGTTCAGAGTTGCAGTCTATTCTTGGTATGATATTTTGATGTTGTATACTCTTTAGAGGCTTATAGACAGGTGTCCTGTGGATAGTGGTTTTGTATGGTCTTATCGACCTTGGCGTGGTCAAGTATATATGTATAAGTTAGTTTTCTAGTCAAAAGTTTTCATAAATATTTTTCGGCTTAGTCTGTGCTTACTTGTGATTATATAATAATGATGTGATTTGGGGTACCCGACAGGTGGGATCCGGGCGCCCATCGCGGCCCTCCGATTTGGGTCATGACAAACTTGGTATCAGAGTGTTTGTCCTAGAGAGTCTACAAGTCGTGTCTAGTAGAGTCTTGTTTATGGCTATGTTGTGCACCATACTTATAAAGAGGAGGCTATCTGGCATTTAGGAATGATTTCTATTCTTTCATCTTGTAAATCGTGCAGTAGAGCTGAGTTTTAAGAATTCGAGTTTAACTCGTGCCCGCTACGGTTTCACTAACGCCGATTACCAAAAAGACTTCGATTAGTTTATACTTGTAGCCAGTAAATGAGCGATTTCTATCAAGACGGTTGATACGCCAGAAGGGCAGTATTATGTTAAAAAATTTCGAGATTATGAGAAGTTGTCTTACGCATGTATGATAGAGATAATAAAAGTTTGGGAAGCGAAACATTTGTTTTGAGAAGGAGTAAAATAAATGAGGTACTTGTCACGACCCAACCCCGGGCTCGCGACTGGTGCCCTACCTGGGCACCCCTTTCAGGTATACATCAGAGAATAGCAACAGAACATACATATAACTGAAAAGAAATAAATAACAGGCTAGCCGATAAGGCCACCTTAAAAAAGTATACACGTAACTCAAAAAGCAGTTACTTTTTTTTTCTTTACAACTCAATCCACAAGACGTGACTACAGACCTCTAAGAATAACAACTGTGACGGGACAGGGCCCCGCCATACCCCTGAATGTACAACAACCGACAATACCAGGGACCTGAACCAAGGATAAGCCTCCGGAGTAATGGAGCTTCTCCACAGTTGAACAGTGATACTAAGAGTGAGGATCCACCACCTGCTTACCCCTACCTGCGGCATGAACGCAGCCCCCCGAGGAAAGGGGGTCAGTACACAATATGTACCAAGTATGCAAAACTGAAAAATACTGTAGTTTACATCATAAGTCTAAAATAAAGCTGGAGACATGTATGATAATCAAATTACAGTACACTGTATCTTACTAACAATGAGAGTAACCAAGCATATACTTTACTGGATAAAAATAGGAGGCTCATGATCAAAGTAGGGTCACCCGCCCGTAGTATCATTAAGCAATCATACTCCTGGGACTATTTCACCCGCATAGGTCCTGTGGACCCGCAATGGAGTGATGCGCTCCGCATGGGACTATTTCACCCGCTTAGGCCCGGTGGGCCCGCAATGAGTACAAACGCCGCACTCGCATCATGGGTAGAAAATCCATGGAATTAGTAGTAACCCGGGGCTTTACCCCGTAAGAATAACATAACCTAGCACAACCGGCTATCATACATAACATAAGCACTACCGGCTTATCATACATAACATAAGCGCTACCGGTTTATCATAACATAAGCAAGTTAATAAATCCCCTAACTTCTTATTAACTTTATTCATATACACTCTCATTTTAGTTTACTTAAGGCACTAACATGTTATTATCAAATCCGGGAATTTAACCCAAAGTACTACGTACTTCCATTCTTTTAAAATGACTTTTTTTCATGTAAAACTTCCAAGATACTAATAATCGTAGTATCAAGTCATATCTACTTTTCAAAACAAGTCACAATACCTTTTAGAACTACATTTAAAGACTTCTAAATCAAGTGACTTTTTACTTTAAAACTTTGAGCAATTGATGCCTTCAAATCAATTTGTCTTTCTTCCTTCCAAGTCATTTTCTTTATTTACTTCACTAGAGTAAACAATTCTTTTAACCTTCCATAAAGTTATTATAACCAACTTCCCATAAAGCCGTTATACTAACTTTATGCTTTAGACACTTCCATTCCTTTCTTTTATAACCAAGAGACTTATACTTTCAAAACCAAGTATCATATACTTTTAAAATACTTCAAGTCTCTTAACTTTAGTAATCAAGTTTCTTAACTTTAGAATAGCTCAAGGAATCAATACTTTCCAAATCAAGTATTCTATACATTTTCAAGTCAAGAAATCTTTGTTTACCTTATTAGAATAAACCATTCTTTTTACTTTCCATAAAGTTATTAACCAACCTTATGCTTTTGAAACCAAGGCATTTCTATCCTTTAAAAACAAGTGAGTTAATTCTCTAACTCAACCAACTTGGGCATCCTTAAAACAAGTCAAGGATATCAAATGAAACTAAATTCATTTAAATCTCGTACGTCTACCGTACTATACATTTACAACTACTCATGCTCAAGAGATAAGAAAGTTCCACATACCTCTTCGGTTCAATCCACTTGCTAAGTCCAATATGTCGTACGTAGTATGTCAACCTATAATGACCATAATACGTCTATTAACTTCTAACTTCAAACGTAGAATATTCTAAGTGCAAAGTCACCAAATTCTACGGAAAATCGGACATCACCTCCTTTGTTTCTACATACTTTTCCACCCTTTTCAAGGCCCGAATTCAATAACCAAACACGCCACATTTAAGGCTCAACAATGCAATTAACAATAGGGTATTACACACCTAACAAGACGTGCAAAATTCCGCCCCACAATTGATATCAAACTAGTCCAAAAGACAATGTCATTTTCGGCAATTTGAGGGACAACAACACAAAGTCTTTTCCAATTCCTTTTCAATCCAAGTTGTTTTGTATAACATGATATAAAGCCGCAATCGATTATAACAACTACAATCTTCAAGTAGATAACATGCGACGATTCTAATTATCGACCAAATTGTATTTCAATTTCAAATGGCTCACAATGTCATTTCGGCTATAGGCTTCCACTATCCATATCACTTATCAATCTTCAATACATAAACTTCATGCTAGTTAAAATGTAAGGCTACAACAATATGTAATCTTATAACACTTAAGAGAACAAGATTGTTACCTTACGAGCCTTAATCCAACTTCAAGATCCGAAGTCACTCCCTAGCAACTTAGAGCCTCTCCTTGACACTCCAATCCGCCACTTGAAGCCCTTAGAAGATCACAAACAACTTTCCTTCAATTTCCAATCCAAACCTAGGAAAGTGGCTTAGGTTTTCACCTTGCGACTAATACGAAAACGACACTTTTTCAGGATCTTTCTATTGAGATACCCTTACAATACTCTTAGGAACCTTGGTTTAAAGTGTGGAGATTATTGAACAACAAACAAAAAAATTCCTCCTTGAAACCCTCTCAAACCCGAGAGTAACATAGTGAAGCACAAGCTTCTTGAAATTTCTCTAAGTGTAAAAATAGTATTGTCTTGCTACTAGTATGTTTAAATAATACTATGGAGGGTCAAGATTAGCACAATTGGGTGGCTTGGATCCAATTCACTTAAAAATCTAGCCAAGTGGCCCTTGGACTTAGTCAACAATATCAAGCTCAAGTCTTTGCAAGACTTGATCATCTTAACATTGGTCAAATGACCATTTAATCCATGTCCATTTCGTCCAAGACCAACTAAGGGGGGTGACACGTGTCGCCCTCCCATTCGTCACAATATTTCGTTTTTCGACATTTCCATAATTCCGATAAATTTTTACTAGTCTCAATTCTTAACATTTTTGGAGTTCTTACATATGTTCTTAAAAACATGCCCTGGAATTACGGGGTGTAACAGTACTACACACCGGAACACAGGAATTGGTAAGAATTTGACTTGTAGACCTTATGGTGTTTGCAATTATAGTAATGCTTTCTTTCAGTATGATTATGATTAGCAGAGAGATTGAAGTCAGATCGAGTGTAATTACGAGTAGTATGTTTTTTATTGAGACATATCAATCAGAGGATATGAGTAGGACGTTTTCTCAAGTGTCGACGAATCCAGTAGCACCTGAGGAGTTAAGAGATGATCATGTACCATCAGTCCTACTACCGGCTCTGTCTAATTAGGATGTAAGGAGATCGATGCAGGTATTGAATCAATGAGTTGCCTCTCAGGAATGACTTCAGCCTAGAGTGTCGGATACAGATAGACCCTTGAGGGGTCAGGGATTTTATTAGCTAAGGATCACTGGTTTTTAAAGGATTTGAAAAGGCCAATGTCTCAGGATCAAAGTTGTAAAGGTTAAGGGAGATCGCCCCGACCATCTTGTAGTTAGTATGGACGAGCGCATGCCAGATTATGCCACAAAGGTACAAGAGAAAGCCATGACCGTGACATTTCGAAGTGTCCCAAGTGGATGAGCAAAAGTAAGGATAAGATGAGTATAATGGATACAGATGAAGAAAAAAACACATAAGACATCGTTGGAAGATTTAGTAGGTTATGAAAATCTACACATTTTACGGTGACTCTTGCTGATTAGAATTCTAGAGGGAATTATAACAGGACCCTATGAATGTGGCTTTAATTACAAAGGAAATACAATGTGCTAAGGACTATCAGATGTGGAATGGGGAAATGACAAAATTCTTTCAACAGAAGTGCAAAAAAAAAAATCAATGGCTAAAATGTGGAGATATGAATACAAAAGTATTTCACAACTTGATAAAAGCAAGGAGAGGTGTGAATAGGATATTCTAGGGCTGGCCAGTGGGTCGGTCCGGTCCGGGCCCGACCCGATCCCGTCCCGGTCCCGATTAAATTAAAAAAAAATATTTAGCGGGTCCGGGGCTCGAACCGGGATGGGACATGGTATGGTCCCGCCTGACCTGGTCCCGCTAGGACCCGACCCGTCCCGGTACCGCCCCAGTCCCGCCCAAAAACAACCACTTGCCAAAAATAGTCGTTGCAATAACGATATACCAAGAACAATTTGACCAAGATATACCAATTCCAACCGAAGAACCACACGAAATTATAAAGAAACTAGAAAAAGTATTTTCAAATTGGTAATATATTTCATTGCAATTTTAGTATTTTTTCTGTCTTTTGCAAAAAATTTCAACAACAGTACACTACAGTGTTGTAATTCTGAATCTTGTATATTTCAATGAAATAATTAATAATATAAGAGGCACACAAACAGCTTTGGGATGTTTTTTTTTCACTATTCTTGTCTTTGTTTAATTATTTAGTTTATAAATATAAATGAGTATAATACTATAATATGAGTATATGACTATCACTATATGACCATATGTTACTTTGTTAGTATTTTTAATTTAGTGGATAATTTTTTTTAAAAAAATGATCCGCCCGCCCGTCCCATCCCGACCCGTCTCGTTTCGTCCCGACCAACTGCCCACCGGGACCGGTACCGGAATGGGACACGGTATCGTCCCGCTAGTATCGGTCCCACCTGGCCCACTCCAGCCCGACCCCGCCCCTCCTCTCCGTCCCGACCCCATCCCGACCCCGCCCTATCTCGATCCCAGTGGGCCTGGCCCGGCCCACTGGCCAGCCCTAGGATATTCAATAGAAAGAACTAAAAGGGTGATAATCTAAATAATATGTCAGAGATTACACAAGCTTTTGTGGAATTCTACGTTAACTTGCTGGGAACAAAGAGCTTCAGAAGAGATCATGCAAGCAATAATATAGTGAAATAAGGAGCAGTGGTCAGTGAGGAACATAGAAGAATGCTATAAGGGAAGATTATGGAGGGGAGATAGGCCCCCTTCCTTGCGTAAAGGACAATACTATATATTATTGAGAATTATATGTATCAATGTTAGTAAGCTAAGGTATACTATAGATATTAGACTGATAAGGTCTTCTTCTTCGTTGTGCAGCATGTTACAATTCTACATAACATCTGGATAACAATAGTTTGTTGGGGGTAATTGAGAATGGAAAGTATGGAGCAAGCAAAGAGGGGTTGTATGGATATGAAAACAGTTAATAAGTATGAATGAAACTGTATGATCGAGTATCAAGGTAGAAATATTTTTCGTTTAATGATGAGTAGAATGAAGAATTACGACAAGAAGGATAAAGGTGAATGAAATGCAGGTTTCACAAGGGTATGATTACTCTACAACAATGTAATGATCAACAGTAAAGAAAGGACAAAAAGAACTTTTCAGCCAAAAGTGATGAACCTCTGATGTTCAAGAAGATAGTATGAGAAATACTTTGAGATAAGAGACCCCCAAGGCAACTTGAAATGGAAATGAATAGGTAAGACGAATGGACACTCGGTCGATAAGGGACCTAATAATGAAAAGACAAGAAATCTTGAAAAGTCATTGGATCATGTAACATCGTGAATTAGATCTAAACATATGAAGCATCGGTTCCACGACATATACGGTCATACCTTTTAGAAAGTATGTAAACAGAAGTAACAGTGAGTAAAACTCAAGATTAGCACCTAAACAAGTGAAAAGATGACAATGGCACCAGCCGAATTGAAAGAATTACAAGAGCAACTAAAGGATCTACTTGAGAAAAGCTTTATTAGGCCTAGTATATCTCCTTGGGGCACGCCGGTATTGTTTGAACGAAAGAAAGATGGTTCTTTGTGGATTTGTATCGACTATCGGCATCTAAATAAAGTTACTATCAAGAACAAGTATCCTCTTCCCAGAATTGACGACTTGTTTGACCAGTTACGGGTGCAAGATGTTTTTCAAAGATCGACCTAAGATCAGGGTACCATCAGCTGAGGGTTAAGAAAAAGGATATTCCAAAAACGGCTTTCAGGACGAGGTATGAGCACTTTGAGTTCCTAGTAATGTCATTTGGACTCACGAATGCACCAGCAGCATTTATGGATCTAATGAACAGCAAGTTTCGCCCATTCCTGGACGTAATTGTGATAGTATTTATAGATGATATTCTAGTTTATTCTCACTCGGAAGCAGAACATGAAGAGAATTTGCAGATAATACTACAGACGCTCAGGGATCACAAATTGTATGCAAAGCTCTCCAAGTGTGAGTTTTGGCTGAAGTCAGTAGCTTTTCTTGGTCATATAGTGTCAGAAAAAGGTATAAGAGTTGACACTCAGAAGCCTACGACTCCGAAAGAGGTTCGCAACTTTCTAGGCCTAGCTGGCTATTATAGAAGGTTTGTGGAAGGATTTTCTACCATATCAGCGCCATTGACGAAGTTGACACAAAAGGCTATAATGTTCCAGTGTTTCGATGCTTGTGAGCAGAGTTTCCAAGAGCTAAAGGATAGATTAACGTCAGCTCCAGTCCTTACTCTCCTAGAGGGACCAGAAGGTTATGTTGTATATTGTGATGCCTCGGGAGTAGGTTTGGGATGTGTGTTGATGCAGCATGGTAAAGTGATTGCCTATGCTTCAAGGAAATTGAGGAAACACGAGAAGAACTATCCGACACATGATTTAGAGTTGGCCGCGGTAGTCTATGCACCGAAGATTTGGCGGCACTATTTATATGGTGTTCATATCGACATTTTTACGGATCACAAGAGCTTACAATACATATTCAAACAGAAGAAGTTGAACTTGAGACAACGAAGATGGCTTGTGTTATTGACGAATTATGATGTGGACATCTTATATCACCCTGATAAAGCTAATGTGGTAGCAGACACACTTAGCCGTAAATCAATGGTCAACTCGATGCAAGCACAAGTCAAAATGAAGGAATTGGTGAGAGAGCTTCATCAGTTAGCTAGTTGGGAATCCGACTAGTGATTCGGAGGATAGTGGTTTTGTGGTTCAAAATATGTCAGATCATCCCTTATATCAGAAATTAAGGAACGTCAATGGGAAGACCCTATTTTGAAGAAGATAAGAGAGGGCATTCAGCAGAAGAAAACCACGACCTTTGAGATTGATGAACATGGAACTCCCAGGCACCAGAGTCGTCTATGTGTTCCAAATATAGCAGGATTATGGGATAGAATTATGACGGAAATTCATTGTTTATGATACTATATTCATCCAGGATCAACTAAAATATATCATGATCTCAAGAGTATGTATTGGTGGAACGATATGAAGAGGAGCGTGGCGGAGTTAATAGCTCAGTGCCCCAACTGTCAGCGGGTAAAAATAGAACATCAGAAGTCTGGTGGCTTGGCTCAGAATATTGAGATTCCGACATGGAAATGGAAAATGATTAATATGGACTTCATTACGGGGCTACCTCGTTCTTTCCATAAATTTGATTCTATTTGGGTAATTATTGACAGACTGACCAAATCAGCTCATTTCTTACCGGTGAAAGTTACCTACACAACCGAGGATTACGCGAAGTTATATATTAAAGAGATTGTTCGACTTTATGGGGTGCCTGTTTCTATTATATCTGACTGAGGTGTTCAGTTTACAACTAACTTCTGGAAGTCATTTCAGAAAAGGGGTAGACACCCGAGTTAATTTAAGTACGACTTTCCATCCACAGACAGACGGCCAGGCCGAGCGAACGATTCAGACGCTCGAGGACATATTACGAGCTTGTTGGACTTCAAGGGAAGTTGGGATGATCACTTACCACTTATTGAATTCGCGTACAATAACAACTACCATACTAGCATTAAAATGGCTCCATATGAGTCATTGTACGGGCGTAGACGTATATCTACTATTGGATGGTTCGAGGTAGGCGAATCAGAGTTACTTGGACCTGACTTAGTAAATCAAGTCATAGAGAAGGTAAAGCTTATCCAGGAACGATTGTTAACGACTCAAAGTGTTAGAAGTCATATTTAGATGTGCGACGGCGAGACTTAGACTTCCAGGTAAATGATTGGGTATTCTTGAAAATTTCTCCTATGAAGGGAGTAATGAGATTCAGAAAGAATGAAAAGTGTAGCCCAAGATATATTGGACCATACCGTATAATTCGAAGATTTGGCCAAGTAGCATATGAATTGGACTTACCCTCGAAGTTGGAGTTTGTTCATCTAGTCTTTCACATTTCCATGCTAAGAGCATGTGTTGGAAATCCTTCTCGGATGTACCGATTGAAGATGTGCAGGTTATAGAGGATTTGTCATATGAAGAGATTCTGGTTTGAGGACTAAGGAAATAGCTTCTGTGAAGGTCTTGTGGCGAAATAAGAATGTGGAAGAGATGACGTGGGAGGCGGAAGAAGAAATGATACACAAATATCCACACCTATTCCAGACTAATGACGAGATTTCAAGAGAAGCTAAAGGTAAATTCTAATTCCTAGTATTATGATTAATGTTTGAAGATCATGAGAGGTCTGATGTAGTGATGTATGCTATATATCACCCCAACATTTGAGGATAAATGTTTCTAAGGGGGGAAAGATGTAACGACTCGTAATTTTGGACAACAATTTGAGCATGTAAACGAAGAAAATAGATCCGAGTATTGGGAAATTTTTTATTATATTACGTATGCTAATAAGGAAATTAGTATACAAGGAATGCAATCCCGAAATAATTTTGGATTCAACAAGTGTGACGATGAGGATTAATAATAATAATTGTATATTCTCAAAATAGGTGATGGACTAATGTCATATTACAAATTATGACATCGAGTATACGAAAGTCTTATGATTTTTTTATAATTTAAATGAAATGAGATCTAGAATTAATTATGTGTATAATTAATAAATTATGCGGAGGCCGATCACTTGTTAATAATTGTGAGGGAGACAAAACTTGTGGAAGACTTTATAATTAGGAATAAGGTTACGTGTGGGCTTGGGAGAGATTTCCTAAGTGACTAAGTTAGTAAATTGTTTGGTGGCAGCTTAAGAAAGCAACATGTGAATAAGAGTATTCAATTTGGAAAGAGGAAACGGTGGAACAACACTATATATATATATATATATAGAGAGAGAGAACTACATCACCCTTTATTAGTTTTAGGTAGTAAAAAGAAAACTTGGGTATATAAATCACTTCTACGTCACGAGAGTTCTAGTGTTTGTAAGGATTTCGTACAGAAATGGCTTAATAAATTAAAGTGAGATTAGCAGTTTCGCCTTATGCACTTGAATATCCTGGAAGCTTTTTATTGGCCCTGTAGACATTTATGATGTAGTAATTGTTGAATCATAGGAATATCAACTTTTCACTTCGGGTTATTAAGTGGAAGCGAGCTATTTGAAGGCAAATCAATTCTTTCTTTTGGCATGTTCTGCGTATGAAATATAATAGTGATATTGTCCCAAAATTTATTCTACTCCTATACTGAAAGCATGTCTAAATTATTTCTAAGTCCTTAAAGAGGCATATGAAAAAACTGATAATGAGATTCACAGTGTCGTCAAAGGTAATTTGTCACCGTTAAGATTGGAATATGGTGTTACCATTCATGCATTTTCATTTGCATCATACTCAAATATTACCGTGACCACTTGCGCTATGCATCATACTATATGGTAAATATTGTATATATGTAAGGGATATGGGGAAAGGGAAGGCGTTATATACGCACACCAACTGCAGCTGGTACAAACTCATTAAAGAGCCCGAAGAGGCCAACATGAATTGATGCCAATGTGTGGCCGATATAACCAGATGCCCACAGAGGCGGTTATGGACAGGAAGAGCCCTTGTGTGACCAATATATATGTATACCTCATTTGCATCATACATACATTCATTGATCATTACATGGCATGATGCCCAAAGAGGCTGCCATGGTAAGAAAGACGCCCGAAGAGGCTGACATATACGGATGTTGCATTGTGCATAACATTTAGGCATATGTATTAGGACCCTCAGAGGTGTTTACTGCTTGTCTATTGTTTCTGTTTCATCTATTGTTATAACTCGGTTATGCTGTTATTTATGCCTGATATACTCAGTACATCAGTCGTACTAACATTCTTTTTTCTGGGGACGTTGCATTTCATGCCCGCAGGTTCATTTTAAAAGAGTGATGGTTCGGTGGTAGGTTGTTGGTTCAGCTGATGTTGGAGCACTCTATTTGTTCAGAGTCGCAGTCTAGTCTTGGTATGATATTTTGATGTCGTATACTCTTTAGAGGCTTGTAGAGAGGTGTCCTGTGGAAAGTGGTTTTGTATGTCCTTATCGGCCTTGACGTGGTCATGTATATATGTATAAGTCAGTTTTCTGGTCAAAAGTTTTCATAAATCTTTTTCGGCTTAGTACGTGCTTACTTGTGATTATATGATAGTGATGTGATTTGGGGTACCCGGCAGGTGGGATCCGGGCGGCCATCGCGGCCCTCCGATTTGGGTCGTGACAAATATCCCCTAAAGGTATAATGATAGTTGGCACTTGATGAAAATCTGGTGTCCCATCTTACTTAGGAGCAATTTTGAAAATGGGGGAAGTTTATTCTCCTTGTGTGGGAGCACCAGGTCCCTCAAATGTTCCCTCTTCCTTTAACATAGACACAACATCGAAAAATCTAGCCACAATCTCATCTTGACTCTCTGAGATATTGGACCTCTTTTTATCCCCTTCAGGGAGGTTACTCTTAAACATATGGTCGACAGAGGACTCAGAGTGTCCTTTGTATGACTCAACAATATTTTTAACCTCTAAGGGAGTGGATTTACCTGGTTCAACCTTAGTTCCTTCAGATCCTGCTTTTTTTATTTTCGGCACATGTTCCTTTGAAGCACTTTCTAACAGAGCCATTTGAACTTCATGAGCCTTAATATTCCCAGATTCAACCTTTGTCTCCTCCTATATACCCATTTTTTTTACTTAATACCTCAAAATATTTTTCCTTTTCCTTAATCTCAACTATGTCACCAGATATATCAAACGTCGACATAGAGTCATCGCTAACATTTGAAGTTGTAATTTCTTTATGTGTAGTGGGTTCAGTATTTGAGACAAACTTCTTAGGGTTAAATTGTTACATTGTTGGGGAGGAACATATGTGTTAGGTAATTATAGAGAAGCAAATGTGTGAGAATCAGAAGGAGGTATGGACTTTGACGGTGACGAAATGAGGTTTTGGGATTTCTGAAGGTGAAACTAGAGAAGTTGGTTTAGGAGAGGTTGGAGATGTGGATTCAAGGTTATACATGATGAATTTCAGTGAAGAATATGAGTGAAAATGATGTTTGGAGATAGTGGTTATGATGGAGAAACTGGAACGTTGATGGTTACAGAAGAGAGAAAGTGAGTTCTGAAAGAGAGAAGTGAATTTTGGTAAAGTAAAAGATGTGACGCATGGAAACGGAAAATGACAGCAAATAGGGTTCATCCATGATTGCACTTGAGAGTGGGAAGGAGAAGTTATAATGACACAACACTCTATCAAGTTTAAAATTCATAAGTATAGATGAAAATACTAACCTGAGTTAACGAACCAGGTCCCACAACTATTTTTGAAAATGGAGGCAATATCTTTGTAGCGTGTCATATCACTTATCCTTGTATTATCTTGAGATTAGCATGTGTGCATGCATGTAACAGTATAGAACTGAGTTAGACATTACAAAAAAGACATTTCCAACATATACATTCCTCTAGTCATAGTCAAAACATGAAGGGATCTTGTAGAGAGACAGTTAGTTCATCTTGATCAGCCCCAACTACTTTCTGCTTAGTGCCTTTATGAAAATATCAGCTACCTGGACCTCCGTTTTGCAAATATTCATGCAGATCAACCCCTTTTAACATTGTCCCTGGGAAGTGGTGCCTAACATCTCTTGTGTTACACTTGATTCTTTGCCCTTTTAAGTGCACTTGTATTGTCACACAACAGGGGCACACACTTAGTAAACACACCAAAATCCTTAAGTTGTTACCTGTATCCAAAGTAGTTGAGGATAATAAGAGGCAATAGTTACACACTCAGCTTCAGCAATAGAAAAGGCCACAAAGATCTGTTTCTTTGTACCCCATGAGATTAGACATGATATAAGAAAGTGATCCATACAAGAAGTGTTATTTCTATCCACCAAGTAATCAACATAAGAATAACCAACCAGATCAAAATTATCACATGAGGGGTTGAAGAGGACCATGTCCGAAATACCTTAGAGATACCTCAAAATTCTATTTGCAACCTTTAGATGAGACTCCTTTGGATATGATTGAAATCTAGCACGCTGTTATACCCCGTAGTTCTGACCCTACGTATGGGAGCGTACGAAAGCGTGTAAGACTTAAAAATTTTAAGGATAGGTTGACGGGTCGTTCCGGACGGGTTTTAGTCAACTTTGAGGTGGGTTATGACCCGATTCATTGAGAGTTCCTAAGTATTTTAAAGTCCTAGGGCGTAGTTCGTTGGGTCTGGATTCCAACGCAACCAACCGTTCGTCTATAGGACGTCGGAGTAGAAAGTTATGAGAGTTACAAGTTCAGTGCGCAGTCGGACAGAAATGTGTTTCGCAGCGCGGCGTGGCGCGCGCGGATCTGAGGCCGCGGCGCTAAAGTTCGGAGGTCACTGAAGTTGCAGCGGCCGCGCCGGATAGCAGGGCGCGCGAAAGTCGAAGAGCTCATGAGGTTTCATGGCCCAGTGTGCGGGCAGCGGGATTTTAGGCGGAAAAACTTAGGAAAGTCGATTTCTCTTTAAAAGGCCATGGGAGGGTGACAAGTTCCCCATCTGATTTTGCTTGCATGGCTTATATTGACCAAGTCTTGTAGACTTGGTCATCTCTCAAACATCTTCCTCTCTAAAAATCACTCCTCCTTCTCTCTAAAAACCCAAGAAAAATCTGAAAGTTAAGAACAAGAAAGGAAGCTTGTAGCTAGCTTGTTGGCATTGTTGTGGTGGTGTTCTTGGCAAGGAAGCTAGCAATATTTGGAATAAGTTTTGGCTAAAACTTTAAGGTAACATTTCTTCCTTTAGAATTAGTTCTAGTGTTGCATGCTTAGAAGAAAGATCTTGTGGTAGTAAAATAATGCACTTAGAGTCATTGCATGCTAGAAAATGTGGTTTGGATATGAAGAATGGGTTAAGAAGAGATTATGAGCATGTTGTAGCCTAAAAACTACCTTAGAATTGTTAAGTGAATTGTTGTAAACTTATGGGGCAGAATTTTGGGTGTGGAATCCCCTTTGAATTGTTGGATTGATTGAGCCTTAAATGTGGTGTTTTGGATGATAAATTTGGCCTTGAGAAAGGTGGCAAAGTGAGTAGAAACAAAGGAAATGCTGCCCAATTTTCCTTAGAATTTAGTGACTTTGAACTTGGATTGTTCTACATTAAGATTAGAGGTTAATAAACGTATCATGACTATTATAGGTTGAAATATTACTTATGTAGTTTGGACTTGGCAAGTGGATTGACCAAAGAGGTATGTGAAGCTTTCCTATCTCTTGAGCATGAATAGATGAAACTATGTAGTACGGTAGACGTACAAGATTTGGTATTCTCACTTGTTTTAAGTATATAATGACTTGTTTCATTTTAAGAATGTATAATTCCCTTAGTTAGGGAAAAAGTATGATTTTACTAAAGTATAGAGTTAATATAACAACTTTATGGGAAGTTGGTTTATTAGCTTCATAAAAGGTTAATGAGAAGAAATTTTCTCTAAATAAGATAAGTATGTGAAGAGGCAAATTGATTTTAAGGTATCAATTGTCCAAAGGTTTTTATGTATAAAGAAGAGTCATTTTTGAAAGAGTTGAAGCATATAGTACTTGGGTTAAACTCCCGGTGTTCTTTTATTAAAGATATGATTAAGTGCCTTAAGTAAACTAAAATGAGAGAGTATATGAACAAGACTAAAAGAAGTTATAAGTTTTCTTAACTTATTTATGATATGATGACAGTTTGAGATAGGGTAAGAGTATGTCTGAGGGGCAAGCCCCAAGATCGTCATACCACCTCCTTCAGCAAAGAGTATGTCCGGCGGGCCACCAAGATCGTCATACCATCCGCTTGTAAGAGTATATCCGAGGCAGATCCAAGATCGTTATACCATCTGCACCAGTATAAGAGTATATCTGAGGGGCAAGCCCCAAGATCGTTATACCATCTGCTCCAGTGTAAGAGTATATCTGAGGTACAGCCCCAAGATCGTTATACCATCTGCTTCAGGGTAAGAGTATATCTGAGGGGAAAGTCCCCAAGATCGTTATACCACCTGTTCCGTGGATTTGCTACCCATGATGCGAGGAATACCTCATGCGAGTCCTTATGGGATTATGCGGGTGAAATAGTCCCAGGAGTAGGATGGTTTTATTGATACTACGGGCGAGGTACCCTGTTTTGATCATGAGCCTCCTATTTTATGCAGTATTATATATATATACTTGTCACTCTCATTGTTAGTAAGGCACAATAAAAGGTATTTTATTGTCTTTCATGACTCGGCTTGCTTTTAGACTTGATATCGATACAAGATTTTTCCGACTTTACATACTTGGTACATATTGTGTCGACCCTTCCTGGGCTGCGTTCATGCCGCAGTAAGGTAAGCGATTGAGATCCTCATTCTTAGGATCACTCTTCCAAAGGTCGAAGCTCCATCCCTCGGACGCTTGTTATTTTAGTACGGATTTCCACGATGCTATAGGTACTTTGTATATTCAGGGGTATGGCGGGCCCCGTCTCCGCCACAATTATTATCTTTAAGTGCGTGGTCACATTTATGTTTTGGGCTATAAGAACCAGGTTGTACTATTATACTTTTGTTAAGTATGTTTTATAGAAAGCGACACTAGGTTGACGGTGATGTTACCTTTTATACGTATGTGTTATGTATGTTCATTGCTATTCTACGACATATACCGACAAGGTACCACGGTAGGTACCGCGCCCCGGGGTTGGGTCGTGACAAAAGTGGTATCAGAGCAGTTAGTCCTCGGAAAGTGTCCACAGACCGTGTCTAGTAGAGTCTTGATTATCGGTGTGTCGTGCACCACATCTATAATCAGGAGGCTGCAGGATATTTAGGATTGGTTTCCATTCTTTCACTCTAAGATCGTGCAATAGAGCTGAGTTATAGGTTGAATCTCCCCTGATGTTTTCCTTTATGTATCAGTTATGCCTCCACGCAAGGCAACCGCGGCCCAGAAGGTCAAGGCAGCTGAGGGTGCTGCTAGTGGGACGCGAAGAGTCACGAGGGCACAGGCCCAACCCTTACCAGAGATGATGTTTAGGGCGGCGAGTTCCACGTCGTCGCAAATTTCTCAGAGTTCGAGGCGGGCGACGCGCCATCGAGACCGCAGACGAGCCTCCAGCTCCACGTGGCTCGAGTACAGAGATTACAGGAATGATTCTTGCCATCGACCAAAGATAGTGGCGGTGGCAGCGCCGACAGGAGCAGGCGGCCAACCCTAGAGCCGACAGTTTACTGATTCGGATTTCTGGGTTGTCACCCACCCGAAGTTCTATGGTTCGAGATTTGACGAGATCCGCAGGAGTTTGTCCGGCGATTCTGCGGACCATGCAGTTCTTAGGGCATCGAGACCGAGTGCATTATACTAGCTTACCGTTACGCGATATTGCGTTGAACTGGTTTGAGTCATGGTATTGTCGAGGGTGAGGATGCTCTCCCACTGATTGGGAGGAGTTCACGAGGCGTTCCTAGACCACTTCTTGCCTCGGAGGTGAGGAGAGCCCGCGTAGATAGGTTCTTGACCTTGAGGCAGGGCGGGAGGACTATCGTGAGTACAACTTGAGTTTGACTCCTGGCCGGATATGCACACACCATCGTAGCGCATACGGCGCATGGGTTCATAGATACGTGATGGGGCTAGACCGTCACATGACATCGCTGCTTAGGAGTGGCTCTTCACCGAGGATGGATATTGCGGTGATGCAGCATACGCACGTGGATTGACGAGAGAGGCAGGATCGTTAGATTTGGGCCACCCAAGAGGCCAAGACATCGAGTTCTCGTGGCGATTTCGAGGCGGCCTCGGCAGAACAGGTCCACCTTCCGGCCAGACGAGTGCTCCTTCACGATTTTCCGGCAGAGGTCCGATCACAGGTTATTCGGGAGCGGTCGTGGCTCCGTAACGTCGTTTTCGAGGAGGCAGACCAACACCAATCGAGACCACCTACCTCTCGCGTTCGACGCGGTAGGTCTCATCCGGCGAAAGTGCCGTATGGGTTCGAGATCATGTTACTCTTGTGGCGGCAGGCCATCCGAAGAAGGATTGTCCGCCCCAGCGGCGGGAGCATTACGTTCACCGACGGTGCATTCTCGGATCTTCATCTTCGATGGTTAGACGCCCCGGAGGGCAGGGTACTTATGGGCCAGCAGTCTGCGGCAGAGGTCGTGGTAGGGGTTCCAGTTCTAGCGGTCCTCAGAATCGCATATATGCTATGTCCGACAGACCGGGAGAGGCGCGGATGTCGCACGTACATTATTGGTTTCTTGCTGTGATGTATATGCTTTGATAGATCCAGGTTCTACCTTGTCCTACATATCTCCTCATATTGCCAGTAGAATAGGGATAGAGCCCGAGTCCATAAAACCTTTTGAGGTGGCTATGCCAGTAGGTGACTCAGTGTTAGCTGAGCGAGTGTATAAGGCTTGCCCTGTGACTATAGATAGTCGTCAGACTCTAGCCGAATTGATAGAGTTGGATATGACAGACTTTGATGTGATTATGGGTATGGATTGACTAGCATCTTGCTATGCCAACGTGGACTGTAGAGAGAGATTAGTTCGGTTCCGATTCCGAGCCGTTATCGAGTGGAAGGAATCTTGCATCGCCGGGGTAAGTTTATTTCTTACCTCAAGGCTAGGAAGATGGTGCGGAAAGGGTATATCTACCATATGGTTCGGGTATTCGATCATCGATCTTTGAGGTACGGACCTTGATCGATTCCGGTCGTTAGAGACTTTCCAGACGTATTCCCAGATGAGCTTCCGGGTATCCCTCCTGAGAGGGAGATTGAGTTTTGCATTGACTTGGCGCCAGATACTCGACCGATATCTATTCCGCCATACAGGATGGCACCCGCCGAGCTGAAGGAGTTGAAGGACCAGCTGAAAGATTTGCTGGAGAAAGACTTTATTAGGCCAAGTGTTTCTCCTTGGGGAGCACCAGTATTGTTTGTGAAGAAGAAGGATGGGACGCTGCGTATGTGTATTGATTACAGGCAGCTGAACAAAGTAACTATCAAGAACAGATATCCTCCCGTGATTGACGATTTGTTTGACGATTGCGGGGCAAAGTGTTTTCAAGATAGACTGGTGCAGTTATCATCAGTGCGAGTTAGAGATAGATATCCCAAAGACTGCATTCAGGACCCGGTATGGGCACTATGAGTTCAGAGTGATGTCTTTCGGGTTGACCAACGCCCCAGCAGTATTCATGGATTTGATGAATAGGGCGTTCAGGCCATTCTTGGATATGTTCGTTATAGTTTTCATTGATGATATCTTGGTGTATTCGCGCACAGCGAGCATCTGCATCATTTGAGACGGTATTAGAGTCCTCCGAGACCGCGATTGTATGCCAAGTTCTCGGCGCGAGTTACGGTGGCGTCGATGGCTTTCTTAGGGCATGTTATCGGGCCGATGGTATTCGGTTGATACGAAGATGAAGATCGAAGACATGGCGGACCCACTACACCGACGGAGGTGTGCAGCTTTTTGGGCCTTGCAGGTTATTATCGGCGGTTTGTAGAGAAGTTTGCTTCTATTTCAGCACCTTTGACTAAGTCGACTCGAAGCCAACTATATTCCGTGGGCGGATACTTGTGAGGAAAGTTTTGATTGCTAAAGGAGAAGTTGGCGACCGCCCGTTCTTACTCTTCCGAGGGCTTAGATGGATACGTGGTTTATTGTGACGTCAGT
This sequence comes from Przewalskia tangutica, assembly GCA_029844215.1. Classification (NCBI taxonomy): domain Eukaryota; kingdom Viridiplantae; phylum Streptophyta; class Magnoliopsida; order Solanales; family Solanaceae; genus Przewalskia; species Przewalskia tangutica. The sequence goes on along the minus strand of CM056718.1, from coordinate 130,694,197 downwards.
GTCGGGCTTGGAGTGCGTCGATGCATCACGGCGAGTTATAGCTTATGCATCTCGATGCCTTAGGAAGCATGAGAAGAACTATCCCACGCATGACTTGGAGTTGGCGTGATTCATGCCTTAAAGATCCGGAGACATTATTTATATGGAGTTCATGTGGACATTTACACGCACCACAAGAGTCTCGACATCTTCGGCCAGAGGAGTGAACTTGCGAGAGACGGTGGTTGGAGCTACTTAAGGATTACGATGTTGATATTCTATACCACCGAAGTCGATGGTTGCGGATGCCCTTAGTCGCAGTCGATGGGTAGTGCGATGTTCACCAGAGAAGAGGGATATGGTCCGAGAGTTACATCCCAGCGAGCCTTGGGGTTCGTTTGGTTGGTCGATAGTGAGGAATTCGGTCGAGGTTGCAGTCTTCTATCGTCGAGGTAAAGAGGCGACGTGATGATGATCCGATGCATTGCAGATGCCGACGAGAAGAGATCTGTGCTCGATGAAGGGTGCTAAGATTTGAGGCGGCCGTGTGTTCCCGATGTAGGACAGACTTCGCAGATTCGGGAGGCACACAATGCTCGTTATTCTATTCATCCGGTGGACTAAGATGTACCATGACCTCGGGATCGTGTATTGGTGGGGCGGCTAAAGAGGGCGTTGCGGAGTTCGTGGCACGCGTGCAATTGTCGTGAGTTAAGATTGAGCACCAGCGGTGGGCTGTTGCGAGCCATTGATATTCCGACTGGAAGTGAGAGGTGATAAATATGGATTTTATTACGGCTACCTACCACTCGGGAAGCATGATTCCATTTGGGTGATTGTCGACAGTGTGAAATCAGCCCATTTTCTTCCTGTAACGGCGTTCTCCGAGGACTATGCGATTATATATTAGAGATTGTGAGACCGCACGAGTCCCGGTCGATTATATCGATAGAGAGCCCGGTTCTGGCTAACTCGGAGGTCTTTTCGAAGGATTAGGACACAGTGAGTCTCAAGACGGCGTTTCACCTCGGACGGACGGACAAAGCGCACTATCCGCACTCGAGGATATGCGCAGCTTGTGTTATTGATTTCGTGGTAGCTGGGAGGATCATTTTCCTCTTGTGGAGTTTGCTTACAACAATAGCTTCCATTCCAGTATTCAGATGGCGCCTTACGAGGCCTTATACGGGAGAAAGTGCAGGTCACCGATAGGCTGGTTCGAGGTGGGAGAAGTACAGTTAGTCGGGCCAGACTTAGTTCAGCAGGCTGTGGATAAGGTGAAGCTTATCCAGGAGCGGTTGTTAGGCTTCGAGTTGGCGAAGTCGTATGCAGATCATCGGCGTCGACACTGGAATTTGAGGTAGATAATTGGGTTTTCTAAGGTATCGCCACGGCGGCGTGATGAGATTTGGAAAGAAAGGGAAGCTTAGCCCAAGGTACATTGGGCGTATCGATTGTCCGTAGGGTAGGCAAGTTGCTATGAGTTAGATCTGCCGTCCGATTGGAGGCGCATCCGATTTTCATGTGTCCATGTTGCGGAAATGTATTGAGATCCATCTAGAGTGCACGGTTCGGGATGTCCAAGTGACAGGAGTTATCGTATGAGGAGAGTCCCATAGCGATACTCGATCGTCGAGTTAGACGACTTCGGACGAAAGACGTGGCTTCCGTCAAGGTCCTATGGCGAACGAGCAGAGGAGGAAATGACGGGAAGCAGAGGATGACATGATGAAGAAGTATCCTCACTTATTCCCTATACCTCCGTAACCTACTTTCCGCTTGTTAGTTTTGATTTAGCATTTACGCTCAAAGATATCATGTGCGGCGAGCTTCTTTATTTGCAAAAGAATAGTTAAGAGGGTCTATGTCGATGATGTGATTTGAGTAAGCCTAGAAGGAACATTCGACGAATGTTTCTAAGGGGGAGAATGTTATACCCGTAGTTCGACCCTACGTATGGGAGCGCATCTAAAGCGTAAGACTTAAAATTTTAAGGATAGGTTGACGGTCGTTCGGACGGGTTTTAGTCAACTTTGAGGCGGGTTATGACCCGATTAATTGAGAGTTCTAAGTATTTTAAAGGCCTAGGCGTAGTTCGTTGGTCTGGATTCCAACGCAACCAACCGCTCGTCGATAGGACGCCGAGTAAAGTTATGAGAGTTACAAGTTCGGCGCGAATGACAGAAATGTGAGCCGCAAAGCGCTGTGGCCGCGCCGGATCTGGTCGCGCGCCTAAAGTTCTGGAGGGTCACTGAAGTTTCAGCGCGCCCTGGGATAGCGTGGCCGCGCCGAAAGTCCGAGAGCTGCGGAGGTTTGTGCCGCGCGCCGAGGCGGATTTTTGGGCGAAAACTTAGAAAGTCTGATTTCTCTTTAAAAGGCCATGGGAGGGTGACAAGTGTCCCCATCTGATTTTGCTTGCATGGCTTATATTGACCAAGTCTTGTAGACTTGGTCATCTCTCAAACATCTTCCTCTCTCTAAAAATCAACTCCTCCTTCTCTCTAAAAACCCAAGAAAAATCTGAAAGTTAAGAACAAGAAAAGGAAGCTTGTAGCTAGCTTGTTGGCATTGTTGTGGTGGTGTTCTTGGCAAAGAAGCTAGCAATATTTGGAATAAGTTTTGGCTAAAACTTTAAGGTAACATTTCTTCCTTTAGAATTAGTTCTAGTGTTGCATGCTTAGAAGAAAGATCTTGTGGTAGTAAAATAATGCACTTAGAGTCATTGCATGCTAGAAAATGTGGTTTGGATATGAAGAATGAGTTAAGAAGAGATTATGAGCATGTTGTAGCCTAAAAACTACCTTAGAATTGTTAAGTGAATTGTTGTAAACTTATGGGGCAGAATTTTGGGTGTGGAATCCCCTTTGAATTGTTGGATTGATTGAGCCTTAAATGTGGTGTTTTGGATGATAAATTTGGCCTTGAGAAAGGTGGCAAAGTGAGTAGAAACAAAGGAAATGCTGCCCAATTTTCCTTAGAATTTAGTGACTTTGAACTTGGATTGTTCTACATTAAGATTAGAGGTTAATAAACGTATCATGACTATTATAGGTTGAAATATTACGTGCGGTAGTTTGGACTTGGCAAGTGGATTGACCAAAGAGGTATGTGAAGCTTTCCTATCTCTTGAGCATAAATAGATGAAACTATGTAGTACGGTAGACATACAAGATTTGGTATTCTCACTTGTTTTAAGTATATAATGACTTGTTTCATTTTAAGAATGTATAATTCCCTTAGTTAGGGAAAAAGTATGATTTTACTAAAGTATAGAGTTAATATAACAACTTTATGGGAAGTTGGTTTATTAGCTTCATAAAAGGTTAATGAGAAGAGATTTTCTCTAAATAAGATAAGTATGTGAAGAGGCAAATTGATTTTAAGGTATCAATTGTCCAAAGGTTTTTATGTATAAAGAAGAGTCATTTTTGAAAGAGTTGAAGCATATAGTACTTGGGTTAAACTCCCGGTGTTCTTTTATTAAAGATATGATTAAGTGCCTTAAGTAAACTAAAATGAGAGAGTATATGAACAAGACTAAAAGAAGTTATAAGTTTTCTTAACTTATTTATGATATGATGACAGTTTGAGATAGGGTAAGAGTATGTCTGAGGGGCAAGCCCCAAGATCGTCATACCACCTCCTTCGCAAAGAGTATGTCCGGCGGGCCAGCCCCAAGATCGCCATACCATCTTCTTGTAAAGAGTATATCCGGCGGGCAGATCCAAGATCGTTATACCATCTGCACCAGTATAAGAGTATATCTGAGGGCAAGCCCCAAGATCGTTATACCATCTGCTTCAGTGTAAGAGTATATCTGAGGTATAGCCCCAAGATCGTTATACCATCTGCCTGTGGTAAGAGTATATCCGGCGGAAAGTCCCCAAGATCGTTATACCAATTGCCCGTGAATTTGCTACCCATGATGCGAGGAATACCTCATGCGAGTCCTTATGGGCTTATGCGGGTGAAATAGTCCCAGGAGTAGGATGGTTTTATTGATACTACGGGCGAGGTACCCTGTTTTGATCATGAGCCTCCTATTTTATGCAGTATTATATATATATACTTGTCACTCTCATTGTTAGTAAGGCACAATAAAAGGTATTTTATTGTCTTTCATGACTCCAGCTTGCTTTTAGACTTGATATCAGTATTACAGTATTTTTCCAGCTTTATATATTTGGTACATATCATGGTAATCGACCCCTTCCTGGCTGCGTTCATGCCGCAGGTGGTAAGCGATTGAGGATCCTCATTCTTAGGATCACTCTTCCAAAGGTCGATGCTCCATCCTCCTGACGCTTGTTATTTTGGTACGGATTTCCCTGATGCTATAGGTACTTTGTATATTCAGGGGGTATGGCGGGGCCCTGTCCCGCCACAGTTGTTATCTTTAGAGGTCTGTGGTCACATTTATGTTTTGGGCTATAAGAACCAGTTGTACTATTATACTTTTGTTAAGTATGTTTTATGGAAAGCACTTACTACCGGTGATGTTACCTTTTTATACGTATGTGTTATGTATGTTCCGCTGCTATTCTCTGACATATACCTGACAGGGTACCCCGGTAGGGTACCAGTCGCGGCCCCGGGGTTGGGTCGTGACACACGCATACCAACACTATACACAATATCAGGTCTTCTTACAGTAAGATAAATCAAGGATTCAATGATACCCTTGTACTTGATTTTATTTACCGGAGAACCAAGTTCATCTGCATCTAGTCGAGTTGCATGCATGGCAATAGGAGTATCCATGAGTTTAGCATTCTCCATTTCAAACATCTTCAGCAGCTCTTTGTTGTACTTTTGTTGACTGATCATAGTGTCTTTTGAAGTTTGTTTGACTTGTATTTCAAGAAAGAAGTTTAGCTCACCCATCATACTCATTTCAAACTCATTTCCCATGAGCTTTGCAAACTCATCACATAGGGAATCATTTGAGGCACCAAAGATGATATCATAAACATAGACCTAGACAATAAACATATTCCTCTATTTTCTTCAAAAATAAAGTGTTGTCAATTTTTCCCCTTTTGGAACCATTTTCATGTTTGACAACCTCTCATACCAGGCCCTAGGAGCTTGCTTCAGGCATACAAGGCCTTATCAAGCTTGTAAACAAGCTCAGAATATTCATGAGGTTGATTGACAAAGACCTCCTCTTATAGATAACCATTTACGAAGGCACTCTTTACATCCATCTGGAACAATTTAAATTCCATATGAGATACAAAGGCAATGCAAATTTTGATTGCCTTCATTCTAGCAACTGGAGAAAAGGTCTCATTATAGTCAATTCCTTCTTCTTGATTGTATCCTTGAACCACCGGCCTTGCCTTGTTTCTAGTAGTGATTTCAAATTCATCAAGCTTGTGGTGAAACACCCACATGGTCTCTATGATAGTTCTATCGGAAGGTCTGTGTACTAGGTGTCATGCATTTTCCCTTTATAAACTGATGAAGCTCTTCTTGAATGGTTGCAATCCAGTTATATGCTTCAGAGTTCTTTGATATTCTTAGGCTCAATTTGAGACAAAAAGACTGAGAAAGCAAACATATTTCTCACTTTGGATCTAGTTTGAATACTATACTCCAAAGGAGTAATCACATTATGTAAAGGACGAGATATCTTATGCTTCGAATTTGAAACTTGTACCTCAGATTGATCACTACTTTGAGGATTTGATGAACCATGTTCCCCAAAATGTATTCGATTGATCATGGCTTTGAGGATTTGATGAACTAGGTTTCCTAGAATGTACTATATCATTCTCTTCAATATTGGTCGGATCATCATTATTGTTTTGACCAGACCCTAGGGTATCTGATACAACTTCAGTGACCTGACATTCAGCTTCATAAGAAATAGTGAAAGCACCAGTTCCCTGCGTGCTTCTTCGAGACTTTGTATCATCATCCTTATTGATTTGACTTATCATATTTGTCTTTCCATTTGAGATTCAAATGGCCTCGACATAAACCTTTGAAAATTCTCCATCTTCAGCTTGATCATCTTGCTTGCCTTTTTCACCAAGCACATTTGACTCATCAAAAATTACATGCACACTTTCTCCAACACATTGAGTTCTCTTGTTGAACACTTTGTAAGCCTTGATGTGTGATGAGTATCTAAGAAATATATCATCATCACTTATATCATCATATTTTTTAGATCCTCCCTACCATTGTTGAGGACAAAGCATTTGCACCCAAAATCTCATAGGTAAGTCAGCTTGGGCTTCCTTCCACTGAGTAATTCGTAGGGAGTCTTCTCGAGCAAAGACATGATCATGCACCTGTTTATCAAATGGAAAACAGTGTTGACAATTTCAACCAAAAACTCTTAGATACACCACTAGCTATTATAAAGTTATAGCCATATCTTTAAGAGTTCTATTTTTCTTTCCACCGCACCATTTTATTGAGGTGTTCTTGGTGCAGAGAAATTTTGACTTATATCATTCTCAACACAAAATTCATCAAACTTTACGTTATCAAATTTATGTCCATGATCAGACCTGATACTCATAATCTGGCTCCTCAACTTGACTTGAATTTGTTTCACAAATGCAATAAACACATAAAATGTTTCATCTTTGTAGTTTAGAAAACAAAGTTCATGTAAATCTAGAGTAGACATCGACAATAACGAAGATGTACTTTTTTCTTCCTCTGCTTGAAATGCTTATTGGTTCACAAAGATCCATATGAATAAGATCAAGTGTCCTAGAGATACTCACAACTTTCTTTAGTTTAAAGACGGATCAGACTTGCTCCATTTTTACACATGCATCACACACTTTATGCCTTGAGAACTTTGTTTTTGGCAGCCCACGAATCAGGTCTTTCGCTACCAGTTTATTCAGAAGTGAGAAGCTTACATGTCCAAGTCATATGTGCCATAGTTCAGTATCATCATCTAAGGCACTAAGATAAGTTAGATTATTCCCATTCAGAGACTCAAAATCAGCCATATAAATGTTCTTAAATCTTCTTTATATAAGAATCACTTTTTCATATTTAATGTTTGTGACAGTGCATGCCGCAGAAGTAAAGTTTATTTTATTTCATTTGTCACAGATTTGTGAAACACTCAGCAAGCTGTATTTCAACCCATCCACATATGAGAGTGTGTCTTGCCAATTTTACTCACGCCAAGAATGTACCCTTACTTGCCATTTCCAAAATACACACTTCCTCCTTGAAAGGATTTGAGTGAGAGAAAATTCTTTATCTTTCAGTAATATGCTTCGAGCAACCACTATCCATATATTATTTTCGATTGCTTCCTCTCACTCCAGCCTGCAAATAGAATCACTGATTTAATTTAGGAACTCAAATCAGTTTGGGTCCCATAGGATGGTAAAAAGGATGAATGAGACTTCTTCTGGTCTAAGCAGGTTCACCAGATTTCTTTTTCCGGGATCGGGTCCCCCTTTGTTAGACTCATTTTCAACAAGTTTCATATTTTTCTTAACGACTTAGATTTTTGCTTTGCATGCACTTTTATAATGACATGTTTTACCATAGTGAGTACATAGCCAGTTATCATGATTGGTAACATACTTACTATGTGGATTATAAGAAGATTTTACCTTTTAAAATCCAACACATTCCCTACCACTCATTTTACTCTTGTATAAATATGCAATCACCTCAGAGAATCAGGTCCAATGAAGTGACTTATCAAGATCATTTTTCACATTGTTCATATCTTCTTTAAGTTGCCTATTCTTTTCAAGTTCAGCAGTAAGATTCATTTTGACCTTTTTGAGCTCACTATCAAGTTCAAACTGAATTTCACTGCCTACATTCTTTCCTTTAGAATGAGTGTCCATCCATATTTTAAATTGACTTTTTAATAGGAAATATTCTCTAGACACATCCTTAACTTATTTCTTCAGTCAGAACATCCTTCTCCGTTATAAGACTATGCTAAGCATCAATTAGCACATTTGCTAGTGACATCAACTTTTTTTAGAGTAATTTTTCATGTATCAAGAAAATTTACCTTATCTTTTTCATTGTCATCTTCAGCATCAGACTTGGACATAAGTGCAAATATTGAATCATATGTTGAATATCCGTCATTAACGGCCATCATGGATATATCTTTTTGATGATAATCATCTTCAGATTCACTGGAGGAATCTCCCCAAGCTTCCAGAGCGTGCTTCACCACATTGTCAATTGCATCACCACATTGTCAGTTGCATCTTTTCTTTTGAATTTATCAAAAATCTGGTTCATCTTTGCTGCTTTTTCAAAATTGTTCTTGTAATAGTCTTGCTTATGAAGAAGACATTCTTTGATTAAATATCTAGGCTTTCCGCACTTGTGACAACAATCATTTTCATTGGGATTTTTGCTTGTGCTTCCTTTCCTTAGGGAACCCATCATTTTTCTTAATCATCTTCTGAAATCTCTAAGTGAGGTAAGTCATGTCTGACTCATCACAACTTGAGTCACTCTTAGAAGCCTTGAGAATTAGGCTCTTTTCTTTCTTTGGCTCTCTCATTTCTTCATCTTTTATATTTTCAACTCGTAAGTTTTGAGATTTTCAATAAGCTCATCAATGGTCATATTTTGCAAGTCTTTAGCTTCCGAAATAACATTTACTTTGCTTTCTCAAGAAGTGGAAAGGGCACTAAGAAGCTTGCGAATGGGCCTGTTGGTTTAATGATATCACCAAGAGAATGGAGTTCTTTGATTATAGAGGTGAACCTGGTGTGCATGTCCTGAATGAACTCACCCTCGTTCATCTTAAAGAGTTCATATTTGGCAGTGAGCATGTCTATTTTGGACTACTTCACTTGACTTGTTACTTTATGAGCAGTTTGGAGAGCTTCCCAGATATCCTTTGTAGTTAGACATGCTGAAATGTGATTGTACTCATCTGATCTGATTCCACAGACAGGGATTTTCTTTGCATTGAATTTTTTTCTCCACTGCCTTTCTATTAGCATCATTATACTATATTATTGACTTTACAGTCATTGGAACACCTTCTAGATATGTGTTCATGGGAACATGAGGACCATCACAAATAATGTCTCATAACGCAGAATTCTCAACCATGATAAAATCGTGCATTCTTGTCTTCCATCATCCATAATATTTTCCACCGAATCTTGGTGGTCTTCAGGTAGATTATCTTTCTTTCAGGTTTGGTGGAACAGCCTTGAGAAATATATTTTCTAGGTGTTAACCTTTTAGAAAGAACATGCTCTGATACCAATTGATATACTATATGAGTCCACCAAATAGTGTATAGAATTGGATTCTCTAACTGTTTCATTAGTTGAAGGTAAATAACACAAGATATTTACGTGCAAATAACCTTATTCAAAGGAGTAAAACCACGACCTACCCTAGTAGAATTTTCTCAAAACTTCACTAAAACTAAGCAATATTTTGATTACAACCTCTTGCAACCTAGGAGTTAAACTCTTAATCACACACCCTTACAATAAATCTATTGCAAGCTCTCTACAATACCTCTATTGCAAAGACACCTTGACTAACTCTAGCCAAGTAAACAACTGAAAGACTTGAGAAAACAAACGACCTACAAACAACTTCTTATAAAAAGAGTAGGTTTACGAGTTCAAAAACAAATAAACAAAGACTTAGCGAACCTAGGACTTAGATATCTTCATTGGTGAGAGAACTAGTCCTTCAGTTTGTTCAGTATTGGTCTTGACTGGAGCTCTGATCAACACGGCGACCTGCAGATGAAAGTGTGAACAATTTGGATTTGCAAGATTATGTTTTCACTCCTAAACGTATTGTATATTTACAGGTAAAGGAAGTAACAAAACCTTAATCCTTGGACCAATGAAAAGGCCGCAACAATTCTGCAGCAGTGCTGCGACACTGTCACTGTTGTCAACAGCTTTACAACTATAAAGTTGACTTGCATCGACAGAATTAATTTCTCTAAAAATGAAATTAGTTCATCGTACATACTTGTCAAATCATCAAGGCATAGCATTACATTATCACCATTAATCCTACAAAAAACATATGAAACCCGTAGTCTACCAACAAATATCTGACATGGGTACGTGGAATTTAGTTTTAGCAAGAAAGTGAGTAGGATAAAGGAGAGTTCTCTAGAACTCAAGAAGAGGGTTCTAGATGTCAGCAACTTTTGAGCTAGTTTAATTATTTTCACTTTTGATCGTCCATTACAATGAAACGTCATTTCATATATGTGGGGCAAGATCTAAAGAAAGGTCACAAATTCCGACATTAAAACATGGTTGTTTGATAGTCTCATTCAATATTTTGTGTGCCAATAATATTAATGTTCTATGCATCTAGATTAAACTAACAGCCATGTATCACATGTATTTTCCATAGCAAGTAAAATGACATGATAACCTAGAAAATAGCGATATAACATGCTATAAAACTGATTGAATTGCATTGGATGGTAATAACAAAAAAGTATACACTATCAATATAGTATATAATATAATTTAGGTCCGTAGTTTAAGCAACAGCAGGTAGTGTTCATTCCATAATATTCGTTGGCAAAGCTTAATGTTTGCTCCAAACACATTACTAAGAATTGCATCTGGGGTTTAAATGTGATTCTTATGCTCATACATGACTTTTTTCATCTTTATTGAAACAATCTTCAGGTGACCTTTTTCTAAAAGGAATTTAAATCACTTAGAATTTAACATGTTTATCTCAAAAACAGTCTTTTCTCGCCTTAACTTTTTTATATTTATATAAAAGGTTATATTAAATATATGAGTAATTAGTCTGTTGGTTACGGATTAAGGATAGAAACTATTTCAAGAATATCTCATGTATATTAAAATATTTTAAACAACTTTTTGCGCACGTACAACCTAGCATAACAATTTAATTGGTGCCGATAATGCGTGAATGCGAATATTATAGATAGGGGTAAATTTTATAAATGCTCGCGCAATTATGTTAGTCACAAAATTATGTTTTCTAACAGAGAAATTACATAACTGTTAAAGCTAAATAGTTATGTCTATAATATTTCATTTGAAGGGGAGGCAGATATGACTAGCTAAATGGGACGTTTCATACGTGATTGAAACTGCATTCACATGCTTTGGTCTCCTCAAACATACACCAAAGTCAGTCCAATTATATCACAAGCCCAACTTATTTCTCACGCGGCTTCCTACCCTCACACTATATATAATCTTAGGTAACATGCTTAGAAAATGTATCCAAAGTAACCCTACAAAAGACCAAAGTAAACCCTAGCTTCAAACCAAGAAAATAAGTATATTTTGTTTAATTTTTTGTGATAATGGCAAAGGCTAGAACAATTGGCAAGAAGAATGGGATTGTAAATTTGAGAATGATGATGAAGAAGCTACAAAAGAGACTTCTATTGGGGAATAAATTACAGGCAGCGGAACTCGATGAGCTTGAAAATGACTCGATCAACGTGCCGGAGGACGTGAAAGAAGGACATTTCGCCGTTGTGGCTATGGACGATGATGAGCTAAAGAGATTTATAGTTCCATTGAGTTGCTTAACACACCCTTCATTCTTGAGGCTATTAGAACAAGCTGCTGAAGAATATGGTTTTGATCATGAAGGTGCACTTACAATACCATGCAGGCCAAGTGAATTGGATAGAATCTTGGCTGAACAATGGGTGGAAGGGACTGATTCAAGATTAGTTGAAGGTGTTAACTGGAGCTCATGTATGGTAAAAAGCCATTAAATGAAGCAATAAATGAAAATTAAAAAAATTGCCTTCTTTCTATTTTTCTGTGTGTTTCCTTTCACAACCAGACCATGGTTGTGAAGTTTCATGCATGTACATAGGGTTGTTACCGAGCCGAACTCTACCGAATAATACATATATTCGGTTCAATTCGAAAATTTCCGAACCTTAGATTTGATTCGATTCGAACTCGTCGAATATTAATAATTAAGGCTCGATTCGGGTTCGACAATGTTTTTGAGTAGTTAAGGTTCAATCTGATTCGACAAATCGGATCGAATATTCGAAAATAGTTCGATCCGAAAGATGGAAAAAACAGTGCAAAATAAGTGATTTTTCATATTCACAACCCAAAATATTGTATTAATACTGTCTACTTAGTGCACATATTCAAAGCCCAAAAACAGTTTGCAAAATAAGTAATAGTTGACTTGACTACTTACTAGTTATTATAATATTCTCCCAAAAACAACAATTCAAAAATACATAATGTTCTCCCAAAAACAACAATTCAAAACACTCAAGTTCTTCTCTACTTCTTCGTTTGGTTTTGCTTCTTCTTCAAATTGCTTGGTGGCTTGGTAGTTCTCTTTGAGGATTGGGCAACCTTAGGCTGTGAAGGAGGTATAGTTTGACTACTTTGTTCTTGGCCAATTGAGGTTCCATCTTATTTTCATCTTTCAGAACATGCATCAAAGGCAACAGGCAACAACACGTCATTAATGAAAGTGAATTCAGTAAATCATTTCATTTTTTTTGCCAAAGGCAACAGGCAACAGAGAATTGTTTCATCATTTTTCCATAGAATTGTATAGTAATTAGTAACCAAGTATGTAAGTGTTACACCCCGTAGTTCAGGTCATGCGTATGAGAGCATACGAAAGGGAGTAAGACTTAAAATTTTCGAAAGAAAGGTTGACGAATTGTTCGGGCGGGTTTTAGTCAACTTTGAGTCGGGTTATGACCCGGTACATTGAGAGTTCTTAAGTGGTTTAAAGGCCTAGGGCGTAGTTCGTTGAGTCTAGTTTCCAACGCAACCAACCGTTCGTCGATAGGACATCGAAGTAGAAAGTTATGAGAGTTACAAGTTCAGTGCGCAGACGGACAGAAATGCGTTTCAGGCAAAGGCGACAGGGCCGCGGCGCCGGATGCAGGGCCGCGGCGCCGGAAGTACTGAGGGGTCGCTGAAGTTGCAGCATCGCGGCGCCAGGAAAACAGGGTCGCGGCGCCGGAAGTTCCGAGAGTCCGCAGAGGTTTCAGCGCCGCGGCGCCAAGGCGGGATTCCTGGCAGAAAAACTTAGGAAAAAACAGATTTTCTCTTTTAAAAGACCTTGGGAGGGTGACAAGTGTCCCCCTCCATCTGATTTTGCATGCATTATATTGACCAAGACTTGAAGACTTGGTCATATTTGATCTCTCTTAGACAAAAGCTCCTCCTTCTCTCTTAAAAATTCAAGCTCCTCCTTCTCTCTAAAATCTCAAGAGATATTCTAGCCTTAGGAAAAATCTGAAAAAAAAGTAAAGGCAAGAAGGAAGCTTGTGGCTAGCTAGTGGAGGTTGTTGTGGTGGTGTTCTTGAAAAGGAAGCTAGCAAGTTGTTAGAAAAATTTGGCTAAAGCTCTAAGGTAATGATTCTTCCTTTAGAATTAGTTTTTAGTGTTGCATGTTAAGAAGAAAGAACTTGTGGTAGTAAATAATGCTCTTAGAGTCATTGTGTTATACCCCGTGGTTCAGGCCGTGCGTATGGGGCCATGCGGAAGGAGTTAGGACTCGAAATCAGAAAACTTCGGTCAGGGGCCTCAGCGCCGAGCAGGTGGGCCGCGCGCCAAGCGGGAATTCACGCGCGCACGGAATCGGGCCGCGGCGCCTAAAGTTCCGAGAGTCCGCAGAGTTGGCGCACGCGCCGATCGCAGGCAGGCCGCGCACCGAGGCGGATCTGCGAGTTAGTGGAAATTTCTGATCGCTTTGTTTTAAAAGAGGCCATGGGTGGGTGACAAGTGTCCCCCCCATCTGAAATGTTGCATGCCTTATATTGACCAAGTCTTGAAGACTTGGTCATCTTTTCATCTTTCATCTCTCTCTCTCTCTAAGCTAAAAAGCTCTCCCTTCTCTCTAGAAAATCAAGAGAAACTCCAAGCTTAAGAAAAATCTGAAAAGGGTGTTAAGAAGGAAAGTTAATTGCAAGCTTGTGGAGGTTGTAGTGGTATTCTTGAAAAGGAGGCTAGCAAATTGTTGGAATAATTTTGGCTAAAGCTCCAAAGGTAACATTTCTTCTCTTGTAGCTAGTTATTGGTGTTTCATGTGAAGAATAAGGAATTTGTAGTGGTAAAGAATGCTCTTAGAATCATTGCATGTAAGAAAAATGGTTTGGATATGAAGGATTGGTTAAAGAGATATTATGAGCATGTTGTAGCCTACAAACCACTTTAGAATTGTTAAGTATATTGTTTTACCTATTGGGGCAGAATTTTACACACCTAAGATTGGTTGTGTAATACCTTTGAAATATTGGATTGTTGGGCCTTAAATGTGGCGTTTGGTTATTGATTTCGGCCTTGAAAAAGGTGGCAAAGTATGTAGAAACAAAGGAAATGCTGCCCAATTTTCCTTAGGAATTAGTAACTTGAATTTGGAATTTCTACATTGAAATTAGGGGTTAATAAACGTATTATGGTCATTATAGGTTGACATATTACGTGCGGTATTTCGGACTTAGCAAGTGGATTAACCGAAGAGGTATGTGGAACTTTCCTATCTTTTGAGCATGAGTAGTTGTATCTATGTAGTACGGTAGACGTACAAGATTCGATATCTTTCACTTGTTTTAAAGTATATTGGTACTTGTTTCATTTTAAAAGTATAAGTCCCTTAGATTTAGGGAAAATGTATTTGACAAAGGAATAACACTAATATAATGACTTTATGGGAAGTTGGTTATATTAGTTTTTGAGAGGTTCACAAAGAAAGGTTTACTCTAATTAAAACAAGTACGGGTAAAGGGTTTGAAACTAAGAAAAGTGAATTGATTTTTAGGCATTGGTTGCCTAAGGTTTTAAAGGAAATGAAGTCACTTGATTTATAAGCTTATTATATTTCTAAAAGGAAATGTGACTTGTTTTGAAAAGAAATTGTAACTTGATACTATGGTGATTAGTATCTTGGAATTTTTGTATAAAAAGGAGTTATTTCTTAAAAGGTTAGAAGTACATGGTACTTGGGTTAAATTCCCGAATTTTCTATTAAAAGACATGTTGGTGCCTTAGGTATACTAAAATGAGAGGATATATTAATAATGTTAATAAGAAGTTAGGGGATTTCTTAACTTGCTTATGTTATGATATGATAGGCCGGTAGTGCTTATGTTATGTATGATAGCCGGATGAGCTATGTTATATATATATTATTACGGGTAAACCCCGGGTTATTCTTGTTATTTCCTTTGGACATACTGACACGATGGGTGGCCCACGGGTATGATCCAATAGGATGGTTTACTACTTATGCCATGGATTTGCTACCCATGATGCGAGTGCGGAATTTGTACTCATGCAGATCCGGTCCACAGGATCCATGCGGGTGAAATAGTCCCATGCGAGTACGACGATGGTACTCATGCGGGTCCACAGGATCCATGCGGGTGAAATAGTCCCATGCGGGTGAAATAGTCCCATGACGAGGCGGATGACCTCATGCGGGTCCACAGGACCTATGCGGGTGAAATAGTCCCAGGAGTAGGATTGCTTAATGATACTACGGGCGAGGTACCCTATTTTGATCATGAGCTTCCTATTTTTATGCAGTATATATATATACATTTGTTACTCTCATTGTTAGTAAGGCACGGCAAAGTAAACTCGATTTTCGTCTATAACTCCAAATTATATTTTGACTTATGATATTATTACGATTTTCCGCCGCATATTTGGTACATGTTATCGACCTCCTTCGGGGCTGCGTTCATGCCGCAGTTGAGGTTCATAGCTTGCGATCCGCACTCTTAGGATCACGGTTCGGTTCTGGAAGGCTCCATTTCTCCGAGGCCTCGCTTTTAGTACGATTCCCGAGGTTGTAGACTTTTGTACATTCGGGGTATGGCGGGCCCCGTCCGTCATAGTGTTATACCTTCAGAGGCTTGTAGTCTGTTATGAATTGGGGTGTAAGGATGTAATCGCTCGCTTTATTATATTTAGAGGTAGCCACTTTGGGTTGCTTGCTTTATATTCTTATATGGTTCTTGTTTGTGAGTTTATTTCACTGGTTTTCTCGATGTTGTATCACGCGGTGCCCGGTAAGGCACGACCACGATCCGAGGTCGGGTCGTGACAAAAGTGGTATCAGAGCAGTTAATCCTCGGAAAGGGTCTACAGGCCGTATCTAGTAGAGTCTTGATTATCGGTGTGTTGTGCACCACATCTATAATCAGGAGGCTGCAGGATATTTAGGATTGGTTTCCATTTCTTCTCACTCTAAGATCGTGCGATAGAGCTGTGTGGTTAGGGTCGTCTCTCCCTAACAGGTTATGGTGTTTGCAGCTACGAGGAAGCAGCAGTGACCCAGGGAAGATTATGTGGATTGCGTATCCAGGTTGGTAATACTTGTAGTATAGTTGGTATTGTGACATACAGCTATACAGATTTCTGTATGAGGGTCACATATGTGTTGCCTAGAATGATTTTAGATTACCGTGATTTGTAAGGACTAAATAGATACAGGAAGGTATGAGCAGTTAAGGAACTCTCATCGAGGTTTTACGTGATAGTTTGAGAAAATTAGAGACGATGAGTTGTCGGAAAAGTAATGGAACCTTAAGAAGCTTAATTAAGGCCCGATGGGAGGCTATGTTTGTAAATTAAGCTACGTGGTATGCTTAAGAGGATAGTACGGATGAGATCCGTGTGGAGTAAGTAATGGTTGTTGTGACCAAGACGACACGACTATGGTATTATGAGAAGTTAGTATACCCGTTTATGGGGTGGGATCGATTAATAGTAGTCCCGCCACGGACAGGTCACGCAGGTACAAGCGAGTCTAATTAATCATTTTACGAGTTCGCAGACGTATTCCACCGGAACCAGGTTGTGAGCGCCGGAAATGGCCTTATATTGTTTAACTTAGTAACTCCAAGATCGAAGGCCAGCTTTATTATGGAAGTTATGTACGTAAGCTAGAATAAGTTTGGAAGTACGGAAAAGAGTACGACCGGTAAGGAAGTGAGCAACCAAGTGTGAAAGAAATGAAGCCAGAATCCATGAGAACCTTTATGAGGTAACCACACCCGTGAGTGTTGGGTGGTAGCTGAGTGGGCAGATAATAATTGTCGGTAACGATACAGTCGTCGGATCCCAGCGGTTATGGCGAACGCATTGAGGTCATTATGACGGGCTAGTTGGCCTCATGTTATGCCAACGTGGACTACAGAAGAGATTGATTCGGTACCAGTTTCCCGGTAAGCCGGTTATCGAGTGGAGAGGAAGGGAAATGGTAGTAACCAGTGAATTATCCTTCCTTCTTTGTCATCATTGTTTTTAATAAGTCTGTGTGACTTGTTCATTGGGAAAAATTGACGCAGAAAGTAAGTAATACTTGAATTTGAAGGAATTTATGTTAAGTTCCCTTGGAGGTACTTGAGTTGGTTTGGTGTGGCGGGCCACGACCTTCGGATAATTTCAAGGAAATGTGCAAGGCAAGAATAAAATAAGTACGGCCACGGCAGAAAGCTGAGGGCATCTTTGGTAGGTTTTGAAAATCTACACGATTTTAAGGCGGTGCGTAATGATTAGATATTTACAGGACCATGAGAGGACCCGGTGATTAGGGTTGTGACACCAAGGAAAGTTTATTGAAGGGAGATAAGTTCTCTCCCCTACATAAAAGGATAGTCTTACGTATTATGGGGTTATGTGTACCCATGTAGTTAGACGAAAGATGGGAGACTGTAGGTCTTGATGTCGTCATGCCATAAGTTACAGTTTTAGATAACCGTGGAAAAAATATTATGTTGGGGGTAATTAAGAACGACGTTACGAAACGGTCAGGGAAGTGTCGTAAGAAAAATGCAGGTAGTACGCATATTTGAAATCGCATGCGATTATGGATCAAATTAGAAACACTTTACTATTAATAAGCATAAGGTAGGTTATGACCAGAAGGATAAAAGAGAATACAACTATGGTTATGTAAGTTGCACGAGATACAGTTACCCCGGACTAGTGTAAGACCATTAGTAGGTAATGGGCAGTAGGAACACCTCGAGGAAAGGTAGTAGCATCTATACTGACGAGAAAGATAGTAAGAGAATACGGAGAGGTAAGGGACCCCAGGACAACTTGAAATAACTTATAAAGAAAGACAAGTAGACACTCGAACGATAAGAAATCTTGACAAGTCATTGGATTATGTAATACCGTGAATTGAGGTTGAACACCGGACTATAAGCTCTACGAGCTGAGAGAGGATAATAGGATTACTACTTGACAAGATCAAGGAAGTCTTCCCCCTAAATTGTGATTGGCAGGAAGTCTTAGCCATGCGGCAAGCAAAGGAATCAGATCCATGTATAGTAACCAAGTTTGGTTGCAACAGGGAAAGGGAAACAGGAACCATAACTGAGATTAAGGATGCCCGAATATTTCGCAAGTACAAGAAAGGCTTCCAGTTATTGGAAGAGAAGTTGACCACGACTACAGTTCTAACCCCTCTTGAGAGACTAGAGGGTTAGGGTATTATTGTAACACGTTGGGTGTTGGGCTAGGTTGTGTGCTGACGCAACACGATAAGGTTAGAGCTTATGTTTCTCGGCGGTTAGGGAAGCAAGAAAGGAATTACGTTACTCACGATTTAGAGTCGGCGGCAGTTAATCGTACCTTGAAGATTTGGAGGCAATTCCTTATATAGATTTCATGTGGATATTTGCGTAGACCACAAGAAACTCCGGTATATCTTCAGACTGAGGCAGCTGAATTTGCGACAGAGACGGTGGTTAGGGTTACTCAAGGATTGTGATATTGATATCCTATACCACCCAGGGAAGGCCAATGTAGTTGCAGATGCCCTTAGTCGCAGATCGATGGGTAGTCTGTCGGGGGTGCAGCCAGGGAAGAAGGACATGGTCCGCGAGTTACATCAGCTAGCGAGCCTTGGGGTTCGATTGGTTGATTCTGATAGTGATGGAATTCGGGTTCGAGGGGTTGCCGAGTCTTCCATCGTCGAGGAGGTAAAGAGGCGACGGTATGAGGATCCGATTAGGGTACGGTATCGAGATGCCGCTTTTCAGAAAGAGAAGAGTCTATTAGGGGTAGCGCCGGATGGGGTGCTAAGATTTGAGGGCCGATTGTGTGTTCCCGAGGTGACAGGACTTCGTCAGCAGATTCTGGGGGAGGCACACAGCGTGCATTATTCTATTCATCCGGGGTCGACTAAGATGTACCATGACCTCAGATGTGTGTATTGGTGGGACGGCCTGAAGAGGGACGTGGCAGGTTTTGTTGCACCGTGTCCTATTTGTCGAGTTAAGGTTGAACATCGAAGCCGTGGGTACATGTGCTATTGATATTCCGACTTGGAAGTGGGAGGTGGTAAATATGGATTTTATTACAGGGCTACCTACCACTCAGAGGAAGCATGATTCCATTTGGGTGATTGTCGACAGGCTGACGAAATCAGCCCATTTTCTTCCGGTCAGAACGACGTTCTCAGCTGAGGACTATGCCAGATTATATATTAGAGAGATTGTGAGACTGCACGGAGTCCCGGTGTCGATTATATCAGATAGAGGAGCCCAGTTCTCGGCTAACCGGAGGTCTTTTCGAAGGGATTAGGGACACGTGAGTCTCAAGACGGCGTTTCATCCTCGGGATCGACGGACGGCCGAGCGCACTATCCGACACTTGAGGATATGCTGCGGGCTTGTGTTATTGATTTCAGGGGTAGCTGGAGGATCATTTACCTCTTGTGGAAGTATGCTTAACAACAGCTACCATTCTAGTATCCAGATGGCGCCTTTTGAGGCCTTATATGGGAGGAAGTGTAGGTCACCGATAGGTTGGTTTGAGGTGGGAGAAGTTCAGTTAGTCGGGCCAGACTTGGTACAGCAGGTAGTGGATAAGGTGAAGCTTATCCAGGAGCGGTTATTGTCAGCTCAGAGTCGACAGAAGTCGTATGCAGATCATCGGCGTCGACACTTGGAATTTGAGATAGATGATTGCGTTTTTCTAAAGGTATCACCCATGAAGGGCGTGATGAGATTGGGAAAGAAGGGGAAGCTTAGCCCAAGGTACATTGGGCCGTATCAGATTGTCCGTAGGGTAGGCAGGGTTGCCTATGAGTTAGATCTGTCGTCCGATTTGGAGGCGGTACATCTAGTTTTTCATGTGTCGATGTTGCGGAAATGTATTGGAGATCCATCTAGAGTGCACCCGGTTCATGATGTCCAAGTAACAGAGGAGCTATCGTACGAGGAGAGTCCCATAGCGATACTCGATCGACAGGTTAGGCGACTTCGGACGAAGGACATGGCTTCCGTCAAGGTCTTATGGCGGAACGAGAACAGGGAGGAAATGACGTGGGAAGCAGAGGATGACATGATGAAGAAGTATCCTCACTTATTCCCTACCCCTCCAGGTAACCTACTTTCCTGCTTGTTAGTTTTGGTTAGCAATTGTGCTTGAGTTTTGTTGTGGCCGTGTGAAGCGTCTTTATTTGAGTCTATGTCGATATTGTGATTTGAGTAAGCCTAGAAGGAACATTCGGGACGAATGTTTCTAAGGGGGGGAGAATGTTATACCCCGTGGTTCAGGCCGTTTGTATGGGGCCACGCGGAAGGAGTTAGGACTCAAATCGAAAACCGGTCGTGGCCTCGCAGCCAGCGCGCCAAGGCGGGGAATTCATGGCCGTGGCGCCGGAAATCAGGGCCGCGGCGCCTAAAGTTCCGAGTCCACAGAGTTGCGGCCGCGCCGATCGCAGTGCCGCGCGGCCGAGGCGGATCTGCGAGTTAGTGGAAATTTCTGATCGCTTTGTTTTAAAAGAGGCCATGGGTGGGGGCCAAGTCTCCCCCCCATCAGACATGTTGCATGCCTTATAGTGACCAAGTCTTGAAGACTTGGTCATCATTCCTCTTTCATCTTTCATCTCTCTCTCTCTAAGCTAAAAAGCTCTCCCTTCTCTCTAGAAAATCAAGAGAAACTCCAAGCTTAAGAAAAATCTGAAAAGAGTGTTAAGAAGGAAAGTTAATTGCAAGCTTGTGGAGGTTGTTGTAGTGGTATTCTTGAAAAGGAGGCTAGCAAATTGTTGGAATAATTTTGGCTAAAGCTCCAAAGGTAACATTTCTTCTCTTGTAGCTAGTTATTGGTGTTGCATGTGAAGAATAAGGAATTTGTAGTAAAGAATGCTCTTAGAATCATTGCATGTAAGAAAAATGGTTTGGATATGAAGGATTGGTTAAAGAGATATTATGAGCATGTTGTAGCCTACAAACCACTTTAGAATTGTTAAGTATATTGTTTTACCTATTGGGGCAGAATTTTACACACCTAAGATTGGTTGTGAAATCCCCTTTGAAATATTGGATTGTTGGGCCTTAAATGTGGCGTTTGGTTATTGATTTCGGCCTTGAAAAAGGTGGCAAAGTATGTAGAAACAAAGGAAATGCTGCCCAATTTTCCTTAGGAATTAGTAACTTGAATTTGGAATTTCTACATTGAAATTAGGGGTTAATAAACGTATTATGGTCATTATAGGTTGACATATTACGTGCGGTATTTCGGACTTAGCAAGTGGATTAACCGAAGAGGTATGTGGAACTTTCCTATCTTTTGAGCATGAGTAGTTGTATCTATGTAGTACGGTAGACGTACAAGATTCGATATCTTTCACTTGTTTTAAAGTATATTGGTACTTGTTTCATTTTAAAAGTAAAAGTCCCTTGGATTTAGGAAAAATGTATTTGACAAAGGAATAACGCTAATATAATGACTTTATGGGAAGTAGGTTATATTAGTTTTTGAGAGGTTCACAAAGAAATGTTTACTCTAATTAAAACAAGTACGGGTAAAGGGTTTGAAACTAAGAAAGGTGAATTGATTTTTAGGCATTGGTTGCCTAAGGTTTTAAAGGAAATGAAGTCACTTGATTTAGAAGCTTATTATATTTCTAAAAGGAAATGTGACTTGTTTTGAAAAGAAATTGTAACTTGATACTATGGTGATTAGTATCTTGGAATTTTTGTATAAAAAAGAGTTATTTCTTAAAAGGTTAGAAGTACATGGTACTTGGGTTAAATTCCCGAATTTTCTATTAAAAGACATGTTGGTGCCTTAGGTATACTAAAATGAGAGGATATATTAATAATGTTAATAAGAAGTTAGGGGATTTCTTAACTTGCTTATGTTATGATATGATAGGCCGGTAGTGCTTATGTTATGATATGGTAAGCCGGTAGTGCTTATGTTATGATATGATAGGCCGGTAGTGCTTATGTTATGATATGATAGGCCGGTAGTGCTTATGTTATGATATGATAGGCCGGTAGTGCTTATGTTATGTATGATAGCCGGATGAGCTATGTTATATATATATTATTACGGTAAACCCGGGTTATTCTTGTTATTTCCTTTGGATATCTCGACACGATGGGTGGCCGGGTATGCTCGATAGGATGGTTTACTACTTATGCCATGGATTTGCTACCCATGACGCGAGTGCGACGTTTGTACTCACGCGGATCCGGTCCACGGGATCCATGCGGGTGAAATAGTCCCACGCGAGTACGGCGATGGTACTCATGCGGGTCCACGGGATCCATGCGGGTGAAATAGTCCCACGCGGGTGAAATAGTCCCACGACGAGCGGATGACCTATGCGGGTCCACAGGACATACGCGGTGAAATAGTCCTGCGAGTAGGATTGCTTAATGATACTACGGGTGAGGTACCTGTTTTGATCATGAGCTTCCTATTTTTACGCAGATATATATATACATTTGTTACTCTCATTGTTAGTAAGGCACGATGCAAAGTAAAGCGATTTTCGTCTATAACTCCAAATTATATTTTGACTTATGATATTATTACGGTATTTTCGGTTTCGCATATTTGGTACATGTTATCGACCTACTTGGGGTGCGTTCATGCCGCAGGTTGAGGTTCATAGCTTGCTGATCCGCACTCTTAGGATCACGGTTCGGTTCTCGGAAGGCTCCATTTCTCCGGAGGCCTCGTCTTTTGGTACGATTCCCTGTGGTTGTAGAATTTTGTACATTCAGGGGGTATGGCGGAGCCCTGTCCCGTCATAGTGTTATACCTTCTTAGAGGCTTGTAGTCCTGTTATGAATTGGGGTGTAAGGATGTAACTGTTCGTTTTATTATATTTAGAGGTAGCCACTTTGGGTTAGCCTGTTTTATATTCTTATATGGTTCTTGTTTGTGAGTTTATTTCCGCTGGTTTTCTCTGATGTTGTATCACAAGGGTGCCCGGGGTAAGGCACCAGTCACGGATCCGAGGCCGGGTCGTGACACATTGCATGCAAGAAATATGGTTTGGATATGAAAGAATTGGTTAAGAAGATATGATGAGCATGTTGTAGCCTAAAAACTACCTTAGAATTGTTAAGTGAATTGTTGTACGTTATGGGGCAGAATTTTACACACCCAAGTTTAGGTGTGTAATCCCCTTTGAAATGTTGGATTGTTGAGCCTTAAATGTGGCGTTTGGATGATAAATTCGGCCTTGAGAAAGGTGGCAAGTATGTAGAAACAAAGGAAATGCTGCCCAATTTTCCATGGAATTTAGTGACTTTGAACTTGGATTATTCTACATTGAAATTAGAGGTTAATACACGTATCATGATTATTATAGGTTGATATATTACTTGCGGTAGTTTGAGCTTAGCAAGTGGATTGACCAAAGAGGTATGTGGAAACTTTCTTATCTCTTGAGCATGAGTAGTTATAACTATATAGTACGGTAGACGTACGTATTTTAAATGAAGTAAATCCTTTTGTTATACTTGACTTGTTTTGAGAAAATGTCTAAGTGGTGGGGTTAAGAAGTTAACCCGCTTGTTCTTGAGGAGTGGTTTATTCTAAATAAGGTAGACAAGGATTTCTTGACATAAAGAAGTATAGAGTACTTGGTGTGAAAGTATTGAGTATTGAATTAGTCAAAAAAGACAAGAGGCTTAAATTGTTGAGGTAAGAGACTTGTTTTCTAAAAAGATAAGAGGCTTGGAGTATTTTGAAAATTGTGTAAATTTGTTTGAAATATGAGTCTCTTGGTTAGTAAAAGAACGAAATGGTTTATAAGGAGTTATACCGGCTTTATGGGAAGTTAGTTATAATGGCCTTATGAAAAGATAAGAATGTCTTAATTTCTAAAGCATAAAGATAGTATAACGGCTTTATGGGAAGTTAGTTATATTAGCTTATAAAAGGTTAATGAGAAGAGGTTTACTCTAAGTAAGACAAGTAAGGACGAATGATTTGATTTATGAAAGGCAAATTGATTTTAAGGCATCAATTGCCCAAAGGTTTTATGTATGAAAAAGAGTCACTTTTAAAAGAGTTGAAGTATGTAGTGCTTGGGTTAAATTCCCGGTTTTCTTTTATTAAAGATATGATTAAGTGCCTTAAGTAAACTAAAATGAGAGGGTATATGAACAAGACTAATAAGAAGTTATAAGTTTTCTTAACTTATTTATGATTATGATATGATGACAGTTTGAGCTAGGGTAAGAGTATATCTGAGGGGTAAGCCCCAAGATCGTTATACCACCTTCTCCAGGGTAAGAGTATGTCTGAGGGGCAAGCCCCAAGATCGTCATACCACCTTCTTCAGTGTAAGAGTATATCTGAGGGGCAAGCCCCAAGATCGTTATACCATCTGCTTCAGTGTAAGAGTATATCTGAGGGGCAAGCCCCAAGATCGTTATACCATCTGCTCCAGTATAAGAGTATATCCGGCGAGTCTGACCCCAAGATCGTTATACCATCGCGGGGTAAGAGTATATCTGAGGGGTAAGTCCCCAAGATCGTTATACCACTTGTTCCGTGGACTTGCTACCCACGATGCGAGGAATACCTCATGCGAGTCCTTATGGGCTTATGCGGGTGAAATAGTCCCACGTGCGAGTCTGACCTATGCGAGGAATACCTCATGCGGGTCCACAGTACCCATGCGGGTGAAATAGTCCCAGGAGTAGGATTACTTATTGATACTACGAGCGAGGGACCCTGTTTTGATCACGAGCCTCCTATTTTATGCAGTATTATACATATGCGTGTTACTCTCATTGTTAGTAAGGCACAGTAAAAGGTAAGTTGATTTCATCCCTTACCCCAGCTTATTTTCAGACTTATGATTTCATTACAGTATTTTCAGTTTCACATACTTGGTACCTGTTGTATCGACCTCGCCCGGGTTGCGTTCATGCCGCAGGTCGAGATACGTAGCTTGCTGGTCCGCACTCTTAGGATCACTGTTCATTTCTTGGAAAGCTCTATCTCTCCGGAGGCTTTGTCTTTTGGTATGATTCCCTGAGGTTATGGACTTTTGTACATTCAGGGGGTATGGCGGGGCCCTGTCATGTGATTGTTATTCTGCAAGTGCGTAGTCACGTTTGTGGTTTGGGCTGTAAGAATAAGTTGTACTGTTCCACTTTCGATTAAGTTATTTTATGAAAGGCGGCCTTGTCGTCTGCTAGTGATGTTTACCTTATACAGATTTTGTATTATGTATGTTCCCGCTATTCTATTCTCGATGTGTACTGACGGTGCCCCGATAGGGCACCGGGCCGCGCCCGGTCGGTCGTGACAAAAGTGGTATCGAGAGCGATTAGTCCTCGAAAAGTGTCTACAGACCGTGTTCAGTAAAGTCTTGATTATCGGTGTGTTGTGCACCACATCTATAATCGTGAGGTGCAGGACATTTAGGATTGGTTTCCATTCTTCTCTCTTTGAGATCGTGCGAGAGTTTGTCATAGTAGGTTGAGTCCTCTCGACCTATCCTTGTGTAATGATTATGCCTCCACGGAAGGCGACGAGCCAGGAGAGCAAGAAGCGGCGGGAGGCTGCTAGAGTACGCAGAGAGTTACGAGACTCGGGCACTGAGACTATGCCCGAGGTAGTAGGCGGGTCGGCGAGTTCATTCTGTGGCAGATTAGAGGAGCCGAGAGCGACAGTAGCTCCAGAGGTTCCGGTACCCAAGCCTCCACTCCCACAGCCAGGGGTAGAGTATAGGGATTACGGAGAGTAGATCAGGTTGTTGACTAGCATTGTGGCGAGCGGCAGCCGCCCGATGGCTAACCCTAGGCCAGCTTTAAAGATTCGGGACTTTCTGAGTTGTAATCCACCCGAGTTCTATGGTTCGAGGTCTGAGGAGGATCCTCAGGAGTTTATTCGACAGGTTCGGCGGACTACGCAGGTGCTTAGGGCCTCGGAGACGGAGTCCGTTGTGTTAGCTTCTTACCGGTTACGCGATATTGCGTTGAACTGTTTTGAGTCATGGGAATTGTCTAGAGGGGAGGGTGCTCTTCCAGCGGTTTGGGATGAGTTCACAGAGGCCTTCCTGGATCACTTCTTGCCTCCTGAGTTGAGGAGAGCCCGCGTGGATAGATTCTTGACCTTGAGGCAGAATGAGAGGACCATCAGAGAGTACAGCCTGGAGTTTGACTCTTTGGCCAGGTATGCGCACACTATTGTAGCCGACATGGCAGACAAAGTTCATCGCTATGTGATGGGGCTAGACCGTCATATGATTACTGCGTGCTTGGGAGTGGCTCTTCAGCCAGGTATGGATATCGCCAGGATGCAGGCATATGCGCAGAAGATAGAGGACAGAGAAAGGGAGGGTCGACTTGACTCGCACCAGCAAGAGGCGAGACATCGAGATCTCGGGGCGATTCGAGGCGGACGCCTCGGCGAGCTAGTTATGCGCCTCAGCCAGTACGGAGTACTCCACCACAGTCTTCAGGACGTTCGAGAGATTCGGGAGCAGGATAGGGCTCCAAGGGTTCAGGTTTTCGGGAGAGTAGGGGTGTTAGTCTGAGGAATCCACCTCTACCTCGGTGTAGCCGATGTGGTAACACCCATTATGGGGAGTGTCGTGCTAGTTTGGGTAATTACTATACATGCGGCCAGCAGGGCCATTATGCGAGGAACTGTCCGACCAGGGATAACGCGGATGTAGAGATTCGACGCCGGGATCGATGGTGGTTCATCGCCTTCTTTTGTTATGCGTCGTGCAGGGCAGAATCATGATTAGGACGACAAGGGGAATGTGAAGCAATAGTTACAGGTATATCTTTGACCCTTTAGAGATTAGTATGTGTGATAGGATTGTTGTATGATTTAGTGTTATGAACAGAGGATATTGAGACTATGTACATGTGTTAGAATAAGTTGGTAGATACGGACGGGCAATTCTGTTAGGCCGTGAATGAGAGTAGGTGGTAATGGTTTATACTTTGGACTCATTTTCCTGTTTGATTTATGAGGACTGATTAAGCGTGTGCAATATCTTATGGTCACAAGTGGCATAGTAAGGTCCCATTAAGCGTGAAGTACGAGGAGGTACCGAGGAATAGTAGATTGGCTCCAAAAGAACATTCGGGGACGAATGTTTCTAAGGGGGGGAGAATGTTACACCCCGTAGTTCAGGTCATGCGTATGAGAGCATACGAAAGGGAGTAAGACTTAAAATTTTCGAAAGAAAGGTTGACGAATTGTTCGGGCGGGTTTTAGTCAAATTTGAGTCGGGTTATGACCCGGTACATTGAGAGTTCTTAAGTGTTTTAAAGGCCTAGGGTGTAGTTCGTTGAGTCTAGTTTCCAACGCAACAAACCGTTCATCGATAGGACAGCGAAGTAGAAAGTTATGAGAGTAACAAGTTCGGTCTTGTGATGGCAATGCGTTTGAGCAAAGCGGCAGCGCGGCGCCGGATGCGAGGCGCGGCACCGGAAATGCGAGTCGCTGAAGTTGCAGCGCCAGACGCCGAGGCAGCGCGGCCGGAGTTCAAAGTCCGCAGAGGTTTGGCGCCCGCTGGCCGTGTCGAGGCGCGGCGCGGGGATTCTGGCGGAAAAAACTTAGGAAACAGCAGATTTTCTCTTTTAAATGACCTTGGGCGGGTGACAAGTGTCCCCCCCCCCCCCCCATCTGATTTTTCATGCATTATATTGACCAAGTCTTGAAGACTTGGTCATATTTCATCTCTCTTAGACAAAAGCTCATCCTTCTCTCTTAAAAATTCAAGCTCCTCCTTCTCTCTAAAATCCCAAGAGATATTCTAGCCTTAGGAAAAATCTGAAAAAAAAGTAAAGGCAAGAAGGAAGCTTGTAGCTAGCTTGTGGAGGTTGTTGTGGTGGTGTTCTTGAAAAGGAAGCTAGCAAGTTGTTAGAAAAATTTGGCTAAAGCTCTAAGGTAATGATTCTTCCTTTAGAATTAGTTTTTAGTGTTGCATATTTAGAAGAAAGAACTTGTGGTAGTAAATAATGCTCTTAGAGTCATTGCATGCAAGAAATATGGTTTGGATATGAAAGAATTGGTTAAGAAGATATGATGAGCATGTTGTAGCTTAAAAACTGCCTTAGAATTGTTAAGTGAATTGTTGTACCTTATGGGGCAGAATTTTACACACCTAAGTTTAGGTGTGTAATCCCCTTTGAAATGTTGGATTGTTGAGCCTTAAATGTGGCGTTTGGATGATAAATTCGGCCTTGAGAAAGGTGGCAAGTATGTAGAAACAAAGGAAATGCTGCCCAATTTTCCATGGAATTTAGTGACTTTGAACTTGGATTATTCTACATTGAAATTAGAGGTTAATACACGTATCATGATTAT
This sequence comes from Przewalskia tangutica, assembly GCA_029844215.1. Lineage (NCBI taxonomy): Eukaryota > Viridiplantae > Streptophyta > Magnoliopsida > Solanales > Solanaceae > Przewalskia > Przewalskia tangutica. The sequence continues at coordinate 130,665,656 of CM056718.1, read as the reverse complement.
TATAGGTTGATATATTACTTGCGGTAGTTTGAGCTTAGCAAGTGGATTGACCAAAGAGGTATGTGGAAACTTTCTTATCTCTTGAGCATGAGTAGTTATAACTATATAGTACGGTAGACGTACGTATTTTAAATGAAGTAAATCCTTTTGTTATACTTGACTTGTTTTGAGAAAATGTCTAAGTGGTGGGGTTAAGAAGTTAACCCGCTTGTTCTTGAGGAGTGGTTTATTCTAAATAAGGTAGACAAGGATTTCTTGACATAAAGAAGTATAGAGTACTTGGTGTGAAAGTATTGAGTATTGAATTAGTCAAAAAAGACAAGAGGCTTAAATTGTTGAGGTAAGAGACTTGTTTTCTAAAAAGCTAAGAGGCTTGGAGTATTTTGAAAATTGTGTAAATTTGTTTGAAGTATGAGTCTCTTGGTTAGTAAAAGAACGAAATGGTTTATAAGGAGTTATAACGGCTTTATGGGAAGTTAGTTATAATGGCCTTATGAAAAGATAAGAATGTCTTAATTTCTAAAGCATAAAAATAGTATAACGGCTTTATGGGAAGTTAGTTATATTAGCTTATAAAAGGTTAATGAGAAGAGGTTTACTCTAAGTAAGACAAGTAAGGACGAATGATTTGATTTATGAAAGGCAAATTGATTTTAAGGCATCAATTGCCCAAAGGTTTTATGTATGAAAAAGAGTCACTTTTAAAAGAGTTGAAGTATGTAGTGCTTGGGTTAAATTCCCTGTTTTCTTTTATTAAAGATATGATTAAGTGCCTTAAGTAAACTAAAATGAGAGGGTATATGAACAAGACTAATAAGAAGTTATAAGTTTTCTTAACTTATTTATGATTATGATATGATGACAGTTTGAGCTAGGGTAAGAGTATATCGAGGTAAGCCCCAAGATCGTTATACCACCTTCTCGGGGTAAGAGTATGTCGAGGGCAAGCCCCAGATCGTCATACCACCTTATTCGGTGTAAGAGTATATCGAGGGCAAGCCCAGATCGTTATACCATCCGCAGGTGTAAGAGTATATCGAGGCAAGCCCCAGATCGTTATACCATCTGCTCCAATGTAAGAGTATATCGAGTCTGACCCCAAGATCGTTATACCATCCGCCCGGGGTAAGAGTATATCGAGGGTAAGTCCCCAAGATCGTTATACCACATTAGTGGACTTGCTACCGCGATCACGAGAATACCTCATGCGAGTCCTTATGGGCTTATGCGGGTGAAATAGTCCCGTGCGGTAGTCTGACCTATGCGAGGAATACCTCATGCGGGTCCACAGGACCCATGCGTGTGAAATAGTCCCAGGAGTATGATTGCTTATTGATACTATGGGCGACGGACCCTGTTTTGATCACGAGCCTCCTATTTTATGCAGTATTATACATATGCTTGTTACTCTCATTGTTAGTAAGGCACAGTAAAAGGTAAGTTGATTTCATCCACGACCCGACTTATTTTCGGACTTATGATTTCATTCTGATATTTTGATTTCACATACTTGGTACTGTTGTCTTGACCTCGCCCGAGTGCGTTAAATGCCACGGGTCGAGATATGTAGCTTGTTGGTTCGCACTCTTAGGATCACTGTTCATTTCTTGGAAAGCTCCATCTCTCCGGAGGCTTTGTCTTTTGGTATGATTCCCTGAGGTTATGGACTTTTGTACATTCAGGGGGTATGGCGGGGCCCTGTCCCGCCACAATTGTTATTCCTAGAGGTCTGTAGTCACGTTTGTGGTTTGGGCTGTAAGAATAAGTTGTACTGTTCCACTTTCGATTATGTTATTTTATGAAAGACGGCCTTGTCGGCTGCTAGTGATGTTTACCTTATACAGATTTTGTATTATGTATGTTCCGCTGCTATTCTCTGATGTGTACCTGACAGGGTGCCCCGATAGGGCACCAGTCGCGGCCCCGGGGTCGGGTCGTGACAGTAAGGCAACAAGGTTACTCAGCAGATATATATGTGAGAAGGAAATCAGAAATACAACATGAATTCATCATCTTTCACTCAACATATAAACTGCAGGCAGCACATGTCACATCTCACAAACTTACATCACTATTACAAATGCATTATAAATTTTCCAACAGGCAACATAGTAAATCATTTCAATTTTTTCCCATAGGCAACAGACAACAAGATAGTGGAAATCAGAAATGTTTCATCATTTTTCCATAGAATTGTATAGTAATTAGTAACCAAGTATGTAAGGCAACAAGGTTACTCAGCAGATATATAAGTGAGAAGGAAATAAGAAATACAACATGAATTCATCATCTTTCACTCAACATATAAACTGCAGGCAACACATGTCACATCTCACAAACTTATATCACTATTACAAATGCATTATAATTTTTCCAACATGCAACATTCAACATTCAACACATTAGAGTCTTCCATTTCATATTCAAACCAAAACTGAATTACCATAACTGAATAGACAACATTTAAACCAGAATAACAGGCAACATAGGTAACATTTAAACCAGAACATTAGATCCCCCTACTGTCACACCAGAACTGAATAGGCAACATTTAAACCAGAACAGCAGATCCCCCCTACTGTCAGTCTGTCACAACTCACACCAGAACTGAATTACCAGAATAACAGGCAACATAGGCAACATTTAAACCAGAACAGTAGATCCCCCTACTGTCACACCAGAACTGAATTACCAGAACTGAATAGACAACATTTAAACCAGAACAGCATAACTGAATTACCAGGAACTGCATTAGGGTCTTTCTCATATTCTTATTCATATTCCAAATCCATTGGATCATCATTACCCTGAAATCAGAAAACATATTTAACAAACATTAAACAGTTACAAGATTAAATTAAAAATTAAAGCATAGAGAATTAGAGATTTTACCTCCTTAACACTCTTGATTCCATAAGCCTCTTTGATCAAGTCACCACCACAAAGTAACACTTCAATAGTGTCTCTTCTCATTGAGGCTCTCTTCTTATCAATAATTCTCTATCCATCACTAAAAGTAGACTCAGAAGCTACTGTAGTGATAGAGATTGATAATATGTCCATAGTCATCTTAGAAAGAACACTATACTTCCCCTCATTTCCTTTCCACCAAGCCAAGACATCAAAATTGCCAACATTTGGAAAACATATTTCATCAAAATATATTTCTAAATCATTTTTTCCTTCCCTTTAGATTGCATCTTCATCATGAAATCATCAAATTTTCTTTTTCAAACAGTTGAGGAGGGAGGTTGTTTCATATAGGAACTATATGATTCTGGCCCTTTCCCCTTAGGATCACCATATATTTGAACATATTGTTCATACATATTAGTAAACTGTTTCTCAACCATTTCAATATTTTTTTGGTAATCATCAGGATACATGGATGTATAGGCATAGATGATCATTCCCTTCTTATACCTAGGATCTAAAATTGAGCCAAATGATAACAAGATATCACACTCTTCCTAGTATTTATCAAACTTAAGGGCCATTCTCCTAGCCATATTTTGCATATGTTTTTTACTTGTAACATCCAACTGAGCATTGATCAATTATTTGATTCTACTTAACTCCAACAAAAATAAGTTAACTGTTGGATAATTACTTCCACTTATCAAATTTGTAACATCAAGAAAAACCTCAAGAAATTCACAAACTTCATGAACTTGTGCCCATTCTGCATCACTTGGCACATATCTCTCAAAAGATTCATTATCCTTCCCATATTTACTGAAACACTCTTTGTAATTATAAGTAGTAGATAGCATAACATAAGTGGAATTCCATCTAGTGTTATTATCTAATATTAATTTATTTGGGGGCAGTTTCAGATTCAATCTATGTTCATTGAAAGAACCAAGTATGTTCTATAATCCAAATAGATATTTCACTCCTTCCCTAACAACCTCAACAATGGACTCTATCTCTTTCAACACATCCCTCACTAACAAATTTATAATATGGGCACAACATCTAACATAAAACAATTTCCCATCCAAAATAAGATTTGAGTGTTTATTGTGATCTTTTTTGAGAATTGAAATACAAACATCATTGGCAGAGGCATTGTCAATAGTAACAGAATAGATTTTATCACTAATCCCATAAACATTACACACCCTATGAACTTTTTTGGCCAAAGCATCACCATTGTGTAGTGGAGGGACATTGTACTCTCTTTTGTAAAGTTCAATTCCTATCAATGAAATGGCATGTGACTACCATAAAGCCTATTCTTTGAACACCTGACCACCAGCAATCAGTTGTCAAACTAACTCTATTTACTTTGGCTAAAAGCCCTTTTAATCTCCCCATTTCTTTCTCAAACATAGTAAAGCATTTTTTTCTAACCATCCATCTACTAATCTTTTTGTAGTAAGGAGTATAAGCCTTCAAGAATTCATTAAAGACCCTATGTTTAATAATAATAATAAAGGGGTACTCATGAGCCAAAATCATATGAGCAGCTAGTGTTTTGACTTTATCAAAGCTAAACACAAAAGATTGAATAGAACTTTCCTCCTCATAAATAACAACACCAGAAAGCTGAGTTTGTTTACACTTATCCGACTTATCTCCATGGATTGGTGTTGGGAAATACTTGTGCCTGAAAGGACATGCTTGAGTCAAATGTCTCAATAAGTGAGAAGTAGTGTCTTTGGCTTGAACTGACATTAGTTTACTGCAATGTCTGCATTTGTTCTTCTTTTCACTAGAAGGCAGTGTAATTGGATCCATGTGATTTCAGACATCTGATCTGTTTGATGGTTCATGAGTAGCAAAACAATCTCCAACAACACCACCTTCAACAGATTGAGAATGTTCTTGTTGTACCTCTTGGCTATCCTCATTTAGAGTATTCTCAACTGAATTTAACAAAGCAAGCATACCCAAGTCTCTTGTACCCTTGCCCTGTTCATCTTCATACTTGTCAGACTCTAGGTTCTCAATCCCCAAGTCATCATCAGAATCAAAATACATAGTAACTGACGAATCAACAAAAGAGAAAGTCATTTATTAGATTTTTGAAAGTGAGAATGTAATTATTTAATTAAAAGGAATTTGAATTAAAATAAAACAAATTACAATTTACAAAAAATCCTAATTACGAATTCATAACTTTATAACTTGTACCATTCTTAGGAAATTGAAATCCCTAATTACGAATTTATAACAAAAAAACCCTAATTATCGAAAATAAAAGTGAAATTGAAACCCAAAATCAAAATCAAACATTAATTATCCTAATTACAGTTACATGCATCAACAATTGAACATCAGAAATTCAGAATCATAAGAATTGAAAACCCTAAAAGTTCAATAAAAAACTCTAATTCAAACTCATAAGTCATACATTCATAATGTAATAATCGACTTTCAAAATTGAAAACACAACAATTAGTATCAAAATCGAAAACCCTAAAGTTTAAAACAATTTTTTTATTACATACCTTGCAAGTCTGAAGAATTCGGAATCGATGATGTTGGGGAGATGAGAAGATCCGAATATGACATAGAGTTTGATGATGAAGGAATAATAGGTGACTTGGGGGTTTGTATCATGAGGTTTCAACTAGTGGCTTAATCTTAGCCGCCAAGGTTAGAGAGAGGTCAGAGGCTACTCAGATCAAATGAGGAATAAGAGGGCAAGACCGCAACAAGAGGTAGGGCTGAAAGAGGGTAATACCGCAACAAATGAGGGAGACGATTTGAAGAGAGGGAGAAGTGCTGAAGAGTCGAGATAGGCGAGGGCAAAACAAACGCAGCAAATAATATTTAGGGTTGGGTATATATATATATATATATATATGGACTGAGCCTGGGGCGGGGCATGGGGCGGATCGGGCCAAATATTCGGCTCGATTTGGGCCGAATCTAATTTTAAGGTTCGGCCCTATATTTGATTTAACGAACCCGAACTCAAATCGAGCTTATCCGAGCCGAATTTTGTGAATCAGATCGAATAGTTTGGCTCACTCACAGCCCTACATGTACATGTATTTGATTTCTGTATTAATTAATAATAGAGTCGTTTAAGAATTTTTTTTCTAATTATTAGCTGAATATTTTAACGATTATAAATTAAAATTAAGAAGGTGATTTAGACCAAATTAATTCATATGTTATCACTATTAGGTGTGATATCTAAAAACATATTGAGACCTAATTGAGGCTAGTCGCCAACGTAGCATCAATTGGCGTGTATATATTGTATGTGTTTTACAGCTTGTTTAGTTTTCCATGTTTGTTGGAACTAGGTTTACTACTTCACTTATATATATATATATATATATATATGTATATATATTCTTGTTAATCAATAGAAGAATGAAAGTCTTTTCTTTCAAGGTTGCTTGCCGATTGTTATTTGGAGGGAATGTGTTTTGACTGTTTGTCACTTGATTAATCGAACTCCATCCTCAATCTTGCATAGAAACATTCCTTTCAATTATTATATGGTCGAGTATGGACATCTTGGAATTTTCGGCTGTTACAATTCTAGATTCGAGCTCAATTGCTCCTGCATGCAAGTAATACTCAACACCATCAATGGAACAGTGAACTGAGCGCATAGGAAAAGAAATGAGAGAAGACAGTTGTGTAAGCTTTTCTAATTAAGGAAGAAAACGTTTACAACCCCACTATTTATACTAAAGACTTTGCACCACTAACCTTACTACTACTATGACCACTTAGTTACAAATGTAGCCACTACTACTAAGTAAAACTATAAAACAGAATGACTACTAAGTAAAACTATAAGCTAGAATAGAAAAGCTGAGTATGTATGTATCACACTTGTATACTGCTAATATCTGTATCCATATCTTCAACACGCCCCCTCAAGCTAGGAGCTAAAAATAAGTTTTTAAGTCCTAGCTTGAACAATAGATAATCATGTCATCCTTGTGTGAGCCCCTTTGTAAGAGCATCTGTCGGCTGCTCCTCAGTGGGAATATAAACAGTGTGTATCAGCCCTTGTTGTATCTTCTCCCTAACGAAGTGACAGTCGATATCAATATGCTTGGTCCTCTTATGGAAGACAGGATTGGTTGCGATCTGCAGACCATACTTGCTGTCACTGTGCACTGGTATTGAGAGCTTAAGAGGGACAGCCAATTTAGTGAATAATCCACTGAGCCACACCACTTCTGAAACTGCTGATTCCAAACTCTTGTACTCAGCCTCAGTTGAACTCCTCGAGATTGTGGGATGCTTCTTAGATATCCATGAGATAAGAGAAGATTCAAAGAATACCAAATAACCTGTGATTGATCTCCTTGTATTGATACAAGAGGCCCAATCAGCATCGCAATAGGCAGTGAGACTACTTGTGTCTCCTGCTGGCATAAAAATCCCCAGACCTAGGGTTTGTTTAAGATATCTAACCACTCGATGTACAGCCACAAGATGAGATGTCTTTGGATTATGAAGGAACTGGCTTAAGAACTGGACAACAAAGGAGATATCGGTTTGTCAAGTATAAGAGCCTCTCAATCAGCATCTGATAGCTTGTTGGATCTTCCAGCAATGGGTCTTTAATCTTTGATGCATCATCAGGAATATGTTGATCATAAACAGCAGATGTCAACTTGGCATTAAGCTTCATAGGAGACCTTGCTGATTTTCCAGCAGATAATCCAAGATCAGAGATCAGCTCTTGAATTTAAGAAAAGGTCGCTTGGATTTATCCATGGTTTTCATTTTCTTGTTCTATCAAGAGGGTGCTATTGCTCCTTTCTTTTTTTCTTTTTATATTATTAATTTACTAGTATTTTACTTACTTAGACTTTTTTTTTACATTAAGGAGAGGGTATTTTCCTGCATTTATTTATGATTGAGTATTCTATTTTTATTTTTTATTTATTTAAAATTGTAGAAATATAACTTGTTCCTCTTGTTGCTAATGTTACTATTTCATTTCAAAAAATAATAATATATATATACATAATTTCTCTGATGCATTACTATCCCACTGACATTCCTAGCAAACTCAAAGCCTAGAAAATATCGCAAAGTTCCCAAGTCATTGATCTTAAAATTCTGTTAAGAGCAACTTTGGTCTCTTGAATAAGATCTTCATCATTCCCAGTAATGAGAAGATCATCCACATAAATGAGCACTACCACTATTTTGTCCCCAAACTTTTTTGTTAGAAGAGAATAGTCTAAATGACTTTGAACAAATCATGAATTCTTCAAGGCAGTGGTTAGTTTAATATTCCACTGCCTAGAAGCCTGCTTCAATCCATACAATGACTTTATCAGCTTACACACCTTTCCTTGCTTGTCATCAAAACCTTGTGGCATGTTCATGTAAACCTCCTCATTAAGGTCACCTTGTAGACATCCATTTGATATATTTGCCAATCTCTGCAAGCAGCAACTGAAATCATTGCCCTCACAGTTACCATCTTTGCCACAGGTGAGAAAGTGTTTTCGTAATCAACCCCTTCTTTTTTATTGTACCCCTTGGCCACTAATCTTGCTTTGAATCTCTCCACTTCACCATTTGCCTTGTATTTGATCTTATAGACCTACTTGCATCCAATGGCCTTCTTGTGTCTAGGAAGGTTAGTAACTTCCCAGGTGTTATTGTCCTCCAACGCTTGCATCTCAACCTTCATGATATCCACACATCTGGTGTCCTGCACTGCTGCAGATTATGAAGTTGGCTCCTGCTCAACCTCCATTTTGGCAATGTAACTTTTGTATCTTGCAGTCAATCCAGTGTAATTAAGATTACTAGACATAGGATACAAGCAATCTTGTCTGCTCCCTGCACCACCTGTGTGCTGTATAAAGTCTTTCATCCATGTAGGCTACTTTGCTCCTGTCTGATCTTCTCAATGGTGGCTCAGATTCAGGAGTGATATTATTTTCTGCTTCTGCTTGGCTGGTGGACTAAGAGTCCTGAGAATCCTGGGGCCCCTTCTCAATAGTTGTAACATTATCAGTTTGTTCAATCTGGTCTGCATCCTCAGTACTCCTAGGTAATTGCTGAAAGACATCTCCATCACCCTTCATATCTACTTGATGTTCTTCCGAATTCAGTCTGCTATCAGCTCCAGGTATCTTCTTCTGTTGAAAAGGAAATATGTCTTCATAGAATGTAACATAGTCTATATCCCTTCTGCCTGGAAGAATATCTAAGAAATACTACCTTTATGGCTCTGGTGTTGAATTTATCTGTCTGCACCAGGTTTGTTGCATAGCAAAGGAACCCAATAACTCTTATGTGGGATAGAACTGGAGCCTTCTTATATAGTTTTTCATATGGTGAGATGTTTTCCAACACCACTGAAGGTAACCTATTCATAATGTACACAGCAGCCTCCACACAATCCCCCCAGAATCTAGTTGGAAAGTAGCTCTGAAACTTGATAGCCCTTGCAAGTTCTATAATGTGTCTATCTCTTCTTTCAACTAATACATTCTGCTGAGGACTATAGGAACAAGATCTTTGATGGACAATTCCAAACTTTGCAAATAAATCTCTACATGTACTGTTAATGAATTGTGATTCATTATTAGATCTAATAGACTTAACATATGCTCTATATTGTGTTTTAATCATCAAACATAAGTATTTAAGCATAGTAGTGACATCTGACTTAATATGCAAAAGAAATATCCATGTACATCTAGTAAAATCATCAACTACAGTTAGAAAATATCTCATTCCAGTGTAGGTGGGGACCTTGTATGGTCCCCAAACATCAAGATGTAACAAATCAAATGGAAATGCAGTTATACTATTGCTAGCTGGGAAGGGTAATCTGATTTGTCTTGCCATAGGGCATACATCACAATATAGGATTGTGAAGCTAGATTTATTACTGAAAACATTTATTTTCCTAAGGACACTCATAGGTGCATGTCCTAGTCTTTTATTCCATAAAGCAACCTTTAATTCTTCTGCACTGATCTTTGTCATGTGTGCCTGTGCTGTTATCAACCTGTTCTTCTTCCCTGTAGACTCCAGCACATACAGACCATCCACCTCTCTACCAATCTCCTTCACCTTCCCAGTGAAGAGATCATGTAGTACAAAGAAATCAGGGAAAAATCTTGCACTACAATTCAATTCCTTAGTTAACTTTGACACTGAAAGTAAATTAAACTGAAAACTTGGCACACAAAGCACATGTTTTATGAGTTCACCTTATGTCAATCTATACTTCCCAGTTTGTGAGATTGAAGCAATGCCTCCATTAGGCAACTGCACATGTCCTGTATTTTCTGACAAATCGGGTGTTTCAATCATATTTCTATCTTTAACCATATGGTTAGTAGCACCTGGATCTACTATCCAAGGACTACTACTGTTTTCTTCACTATGAGCACACTTACCTGCCATATGCACTTTAGCAGCAATGGCATGGTCTGTGCCTGTCCCCCTTTCCTGAGTCATTACAGTCGTCATCTTTTGCAATTTGTCTGGTGTGCATGTTCTTATCATGTGTTGAAGCTACTCCTGTTGGTATGTAGGCAGTAGATGATTGTTGCCTTCATAGTAATTCTGATTGATCTCACCATCTATATATCCACCCTGAACCTGCATTCCATATCCCTGCATATTCTGCTGAACTGATCCATTCCCTTCCAATTGTGGAGCCATAACTGCATTGACCTTTTTCTTTCCCTTAGAATCTGATGGATATCCTATGAGTTTGTAACACTTCTCCATAATGTGTCCCTGCTTCTTGTAGTAGTCACAGTACATCAGCTTGTAGCATCCTTCCCTATTGTGTCCCTTCATGCGACATCGATCACAAAAAACATATGCATTATGCTTTTTATGGTTGTTAAATGAAGTTTTGCTTGTCAGTGTCATACTCTCGACAGAATTTCCTAGAGAAGAAATGTGCTTCTGACTCTCATCTTGTGCTATCATGACATATGCCTGATTCACACTAGGTGTGGGTGACATCAACAAAATGTGACTCCTAGCTTGATTATATACATCATTCAATCCCTTGAGGAACTCCAATAACCTCTGATTCCCCAGATGTGTTGTGTATTCTCTGGGATTTGAGCATTCACATGTAGGTTATGGTACAATTGAGTCTATTTCGTCGCATAGATCTTTCATTCTGGAGTAATACTGAGCCACTGGTGATACTCTCTGATTCAACATCGACAACTCCTTCTTCAGTTGATATACTCGAGAAAGGTATTTTATCAAACCTCTCCTTCAAATCCTTCCAAACAGCAGCTGCACTGGACCTATATAGGATTCAACTAAGGAGATTCTTATCAACATTCCTCATTATCCACGACATAACCAAGGCATTACATCTATCTCATTGCCTTGTGTTTATAGGTCCATATGTATCACGCTTCACAGAACCATCGATAAATCCAATTTTATTCTTTGTCAATAATGTCAATTGCATGGCCCTACTCCACAATGTGTAATTTTCCATTCCAATTAGCTGAATATCGGCCTGTATTGCACTTACTGTGTCTGAGGCACTCAGGAATAAATGATGATTGTGATCGATTACATCTGAATTGGAATTCGGACTTTCTTCTAACATCGTATATGGTACTGTTGTTGTATTTTCCATAGTCCTCCAATTAACAAAACAAACAAAGGAACTACACACTATCAGAGACTTCTAAATCGAAATCGTAATTTGCAGAATAGATCGATCACAACAAATCGAGACTAGAATTACTTAAGAAACAAACACAAATGTAGTATAAATCGATCGAATAATAGATCGAACAAACACAGCAGATCAAAAAATTGTAAAATGCAAATCGCCAAACCTTCGCGAATCAAATCCCTCAACTTCTGTTATATCTCAACAGATCACCGATCGATTCATCTTGTATGTCTTTGATACCATGTTACGATTCTAGATTCGAGCTCAATTGCTCCTGCATGCAAGTAATACACTCAACATCATCAATGGAACAGTGAACTGAGCGCAGAGGAAAATAAAGGAGAGAAGGAATTTGTGTAAGCTTTTCTGATTTGGAAGAAAACGTTTACAACCCCACTATTTATACTAAAGACTTTGCACCACTAACCTTACTAATACTATGACCACTTAGTTACAAATGTAACCACTACTACTAAATAAAACTATATAACAGAATGACTACTAAGTAAAACTATAAGATAGAATAGAAAAGCTGAGTATGTATGTATCACACTTGTATACTGCTAGTATCTGTATCCATATCTTCAATATCGGCTCGCTGTGTTTTGTGCAAAACTTAGGAAGGATGATAAATTTTCATGCAAAAGTTGTAGGTGTGTTTTGTGGGATATTCGTGTTGGGAAGAAACAAATAAATACCAAATTTCTCAACAAGGTAAAGCGGAAGAATACTCAAGGCAAACACTTCCCACACTATTTGAACACGAAGAGTAAAGACATAAATCACCACAAAAATGAGCTATTGTTCACTTTCTTGAAAACTGCTTCTATAGACCTCTGAATTTGATCTTCACCGTTCCAATCGACGAATAATGTGTTTAGAATACTCAGTTAAAATTTCAACCAAATCCAACTGTTAGATCAACGGGGATTGTTAAATATGCAATGATGGTCTCACAATTGTTTTTCTAGCAAAAGTGAACATTCTATTTCTCTCACTTGCCTCCTTTTTGTTCCCTCTTTGTTTTGTGACCAACCCTAAAAATTAGACCACTTAAATCTATATATTAGTTTCAAAATGATAAGTGGACTAGGATCAAAGGGTGTTTTATTTATCCACATAAGAATGGAAAAAGCCCAAAACCCAACAATTCTCCCTTGCCCAATTATGTGGAGGAGACAGCCATCCCGGCGATCAAGCAACATTTCTCAAAATTCCCTCTTGGCAAAGATTTTGTCAACATATTCAAACCATTATCATCAGTACGAATATTCTCACGTTCAAGCAACTTAGAATTCAACACATCTCTAATCTAATGGTATCTTACATCAATATGTTTCGACCTACCATGAAATGTAGAGTTCTTACCAAAATGAATGACGCTTTGTCTGTCGCAATGAAGCACATACCTCTCTTGAGCAAAGCATCCCTTAAGAATATCTTCATCCAGAGTAACTCTTTACAAGTTTCAACGACAGCTATAAACTCAGGTTCTGTAGTAGATAGAGCAACACATTTTTGCAACCTAGATTGCCAAGACACTGCACCCCCATACATAAGTAATAAAGTAGCCTGAAGTAAACTTGCGAGTATCAACATCACCTACCATATCTAAATCAGTGTAACCACAAAGAATAAGTTTTCCATCCCAAAACATAAACTCAAACTAGAAGTGCCACAAAGATATCTCATAATCCACTTCACATCATTTCGATGCTCTTTTCCTGAATTATAAAGAAAACGGCTAACAATACTAATAATATAAGTAATATCTGGTCTTATACAAATAATTGAATACATCACCTGTCGTATCCTTCTTCTCATCATCACTGGAAGGACACTACCGAACAAAAAATCGATCTCGCCATCAGCTCGACTAAGAGTTCCGAATTGAAAAAGTCAACTGAACTTTACTTAAGACGAAGGAAGCGAGTGCCGAAAAAACCCGCAGGGACTCTCCAAAGAGAGGCCCGAGCGGAATTAAGTTGTGCTAAATGAACGAGTTGTCGTAAATGCCAGCGGCAACTGGTTTCCTCGAATGCCCTGATTTGGATTTTTGATAGAAGGAGTTGTTAGGACCTTCCACGCCAAGGAGGGTTGAAGGGATCGATCCCAATAGCCTTTCACGAGGGAAAAGACCCATTCTTTATAGCCGTTAGTGGAAGGGTGCGCTATTTGTTTACATCCATTAGTTTGCAAGGGATTCAATGCCAATTTTGATGGAGATCAAATAGCTATTCATGTACCTTTATCCTTGAAGGCTCAAGTAGAGGCCCGTTTACTTATGTTTTCTCATATGAATCTTTTGTCTTCGGATATTGGGGATCTCATTTCCGTACCAACGCAAGATATGCTTATTGGACTACTTCGTGTTCAATTTGAAGTGCATAGCTGATGCGCGTTAAGATGCACACACTTTAAATGCAAGTGCACGTTATCGTGACAAGTAGTATAGTCTTGATAAGACCGAATATCGTCCTCTAGGATTAGGGTTCAAGTACCAACTATCTATTTTCTAGTATCTATTTGGTGAATTTATGATTGATTGTTGTTTATAACTACAAATTATGCAAGCTATTTTAAATATAAAGATTTACTTCAGTGATGATGAGAATAGGGCTTCCATGTATCCTTACTATCCGCTTATGCTACTTACCAATGCATTAACTTATGGTATTCTTCTTAAGGAGAAAACAGGTTTACGAAATCGTTTTATACTCCCGCTAGGGTTATATAAACACTCAACCCCAGTATCGCACCTTACCTACCTCTCGGTGATAAGGATAACTTTATAGGAGGATTAAGAACAAAAACCTAGTTGACCGTCACGCACAATGCGCAAAATTAGGGTTGTTAAGCCTCTCATCAAAGCTACATAAATAATTGAGGTATTTTCATCCCCAATCCAAGAATGTCTACCCAACTTACAGCATATTCACAATCCCCCCTTCTCAGAGTCTGATTAGAAATCATATAGTGATAATTAGTTGTCAATTAATTACCAAGAATTCAACTCAATTATTGGATAGATCTCACAATAAGAAAAATAACCATAAGCATGCATTAATTTATAACATAAGTTTCTAGCAATTCAACATGGAAAACCCTATAAGAGAATTAGTTCCTAGCCATAAATATGACAAGAACTAATTCAAAGTTCATCATAAAAACTGAAATAAAGTAAAGAAAAGGAAAAGAAATTACTAAACTAATGGTATCCAATCTCCAAGCCAAAGTCTTGAGTTGTGCAAGAAGGGGAACCCTCAAAAACTGCCTAGGGTTCTCCTTTTATAGGCTGCAAACCGCCTCCCTCTTTTCCTTCAGGCCTGGCCCAGAATTTCGTCAAAAGACCTAATTTTTCCGCGTCGGCGCCGCGGCGCCGGAAGTTCTGCAATCCGTCGGGTGTTTTGGCGCCGCGGCCCGATATTCGCTGCGAGCAGCGGCCTGTATCTTCTGTGGCTCCTCGGATGTTTAGGTGCGCGCCCCGATTTTGCGTCGAGTAGCCGCGGCCAGTCTTCGACCTCTCGATAGTGGCGCCGCGCCTCGCTGATCGCAGGAGGCGCGCGCTGGTCCGATTTCACCTCGTTCGCCATTTTCTCTGCTCACGGCATCTCCTCTTTTGCCCTCTTTTTGCTCCTTTTCCGCCATTTGGCCATTTTAACCACTTTGACTCAAAAGAAAGAAAAACTATCCTAATACGACACTTATATGTGCAAAATGGGACAAAAGACTAACTAAAACTGACTCAAAAGGTGTATATAAAATACACCGATCAAATACCCCAAACTTAACCTTTGCTCGCCCTCGAGCAAAGATAGAAAGAAATAAAATAAAAGACTCAAAGAACAAAAATTAAAAAGACTCACTGCCATTGATCACTTTTGCTGCATGAGTGTTAACTAGAAAAACATGAAGGTTAGCGAAATAATATGCAGGAACATATAGCATGAAAGTTCAGCACACTAAGCACATGAAGCTAGATATTTCGCAAACTCATATTATCATGCTTAATGGACGTCAATATACTAAATCATGCATGTAAATTCAAGAATTCCTATGGCATGCTTACTTGCTATTCTCCACTAATTCTGGATATGCATAAAAGAGATCTTCAGGACTTTAAGGGTTGTAATGTAGGCTTAGGTAGGGGTTGGTAAAAATAGGCATTTAGGCTCATTTTTGTGTACCATAAGCTCTTTAGCTTTTCAGTATTTCCCTTTTCTTTTTGTTCTTTTCTTCACTTCAATTCTATCTTTTTCCCTCTTTTGTTTTGAGAGAATGAAGAGTATTATAATAACAAGCACCCCCAAACTTAGGCTTTTGCCTCTTTCTTATTACTTTTGTATTGGGGTGCAACAGACTTATTCACTCTTTTTGTCTCTTTTTTTTAACACAATGTATTCCACTATTTTCATATTTTCACTTATGGTACAATTTGTGGGAATATAAGGTGTCAAAGAAGAAGTTTCAAATTTAGGCTCAATGGGGCTGACTAGGGATATTTTTAAAGTACGGGATAGAAAAGAATGGTAAGAATTGGCTATCAAAGAAATGCCTGAGTCATCTCCTTAACATGCATATCCTAACTATTTCGCCTCAAATAGCAAGCAATCATAACACATAAGCATTTATCATTTAGTATGCGTAATTCAAGCAAGAAACTCCAAATAGACAGATTCTATGAGTTTTTGGCATATTTAACTTAAGTGTTTAGATAGTTGCTTCAATTCCGTTACATTATTTCACCTTACTTCACTAGGTGTTTCTAGCAACTACAACATGCATGATCTTTGACAGACAATTATGACTCAAAAAAGGGAATTTTTTTTTTGTGACTCAAAATAAACATAAAACAATCCAAAAAACTTAAATAAAACATAACATGACACATAAAGAAAACACAAATAAACACCCCCAAACTTAAAACACACATTGTCCCCAATGTGTGTAGACTCAAAGACAGTAAAAGAAATAGACACTTACAAATTTTGGTTAAAATGGTGGTGGTGGCGGTGGATAATGCATCGACCATTGGTTGAACAAGGAACTCAGCTCGTTGATTTGTTGTCTTGTTTCTTGCTGTCCTTGTACTACTGTGTCCAAGGTCTGCATCATCCTCATCTGATTCTGATACAATTGCTCCATTGTGGGCATTGGAGGTTCTGCTCCTGTGGTTGGCCTGTGGCTAGGTCCTGCCTCATATTGAGCCCCTATTTCAGGCTCATCTTCATCCATGGCGGCCTCTGCTGCTGCTGCTGCTGGTGGTTGTACTCTTCGTCTGGCTGCTGGGGGGCTTGGGTCTGGGAAAGAGTTCACTATCCCATAGGACATCGGCGATTGGTTTCTTTCATGAGTGTCGGTGGGTAGGTTTACAACCGCACTCATGTGACATAGCTTGTGATGATCGAGCCATGTCCCAATCCGCTGTTGTTACCAACTGCTGATTTCTTCAATGCTCGCACTATTTCTTTCCCACATCAATCATCAACCCTCATAATTCCATATATCGGTTTGATCCTATCCTCCGCACTCTGGTGAAGTGTGTGGATGGAATCACGCGGCGACGAAAATATAGCCAACCTTTGGCTACTTTGTTGAATTGGCACTGCTCTTTGACCCATTTCTTCCAATATCAAAACAGCTCACGGTAGCTCGCGGTGTTTGCGACGATATCGATTTATGTTGTCGGTGCTCCTAGACCATGTTCTAAAATGGCTCCGATCACCAATTCCTCCTTCAACATCAATCGCTTTCAATTGTATATTGATATCTTCTGTCATCGCACATAGCTTCCCATTACAAAGGATCCCTTTTCCACCTTCTCCGGAAAATTGGCATAAAATTCACGCACCATTGTTGTGTTTACTGGTGCTATCTTCTCCGGATTCACAAATTTCCTCCAATCCCTTAACTCAATCATCGCCCGAATGGGCTCATAAACATCTTCTTCCCCATATGACTCCTCCCAGAGTCCATTCCCTTTATGGTATTATGGAGTGCAGTATCAAGCTTTTTGTATCTTTGGGAGGCTTCGTAGCTCACAAACCTATTTTCATCGTATTGTGGGGTTGGGGTGGATGTGGAGCCTCTTCTCTTCCTGGTGGCCATGGTTTAAAATATTTTTATGGGGCTTACAATTTAGTGGCACAAATGTCTCCTACACAATCGACAACTAGCAGCGAACACAACACCCCCAAACTTCAACTTTTCTACCCAATACCCACACTCCTTTTCTACTCTTTCTTCTCCAAACTTCACAATCAACTTTTCAGTACCCAAACTACTTCAACTACAACACTCCTTCGAACTACTACCTCCTGTGACTTTAGTAAAGGAATCAAAAACAGAAAAAAATTACCTTTTTGTGAGAAACTTCAAGCTTGTTCTTGTTTCTAATGGTGGGTTGAGGCTATGGAATGGAGCTTTGTTGGTTGAGATGGCTGAGGGTTTTTAGGAATTTAAGAGTTTTGATTGTGGTTGGGTTGGATTTATGGAGGATTTGTGGGTGATTTTTCGAAATTTCGTGGGTTTTTGGAGAGGAAGGGTTAGGTTTTTGAATTTGGAATTGGGGAAAATCTGATTTTTGGGCGTTTTTAAGTTTCTGGATTCCCGCTTCGCCATGTTTTTTTAGCCATGGGCTAAATCTGCGCCTTCGATTTTCTCACGCGCCTAAACTTGGCAAATTTT
Source organism: Przewalskia tangutica (assembly GCA_029844215.1). Lineage (NCBI taxonomy): Eukaryota > Viridiplantae > Streptophyta > Magnoliopsida > Solanales > Solanaceae > Przewalskia > Przewalskia tangutica. The sequence goes on along the minus strand of CM056718.1, from coordinate 130,647,349 downwards.
CTGGGATTTTGGCGCCGCGCCTGCTCTGAGCCATGGCGCCGAACTTCGCATTGTTCGTTCTTGGCGCGCGGCCCTCGCTTCGGGCGCCGCGACGCTTACCCATTTTTCTGGAAATCTTGGCTTTCGTTCAGCTTTTCGTCCTTCAGTTTACTTCCCTGCACCTATCAATCACAGCACAAACACAAGAACTCAAGACCGTGAGATTGTTCTACACAAAATAAACTAAACTAAAGACAGAAATTAAAATAACATAATTGAAAACGTTGGGTTGCTTCCCACAAGCGCTGTCTTTAACGTCTTTTAGCCGGACGCAAGTTCCTTAGCCTTAATAACCCTGGGGTGGATTAAGCCCCCAACCTATCCATTTCCTCCACATTTGGCGTTTTCTTTTTCTTCTTTTCTTCTTAGCATTATCAGTAAGGGGGAGTTCAGGAATACTTACCTCCTTTAGTGGCATTTCAGCAAACCATGCCTGCTTTCTTGGGCTCATCGCTCTTTGGTTGACTTGTATTGGCTCGCATGGGGGCTTGATGGTGTTGATTGCAAAGCACCCACTCCTTGTTGGTGGCTCAATGACGTGTTTAAAAACTTTAAACACCATTTCTTCAGACTCCACCCTTAGTGTTAATTCTCCTCTTTCAACATCAATCAAAGCTCTCCCCGTTGCTAGGAATGGCCTCCCCAATATGATAGGTATTTCCGCATCTTCTTCCATATCAAGAATGAGGAAATCTGCAGGAAAGAAGAATTTTCCTACTTTCACAATCACGTCTTCAATCTTGCCTCGTGGATGAACCATCGTCTGTCGCCACCGTGGAGGCTTTGTGGTTGGTTTGGCCTCACCTAACTCTAATCTTTTAAAAGCGATAGGCATCAGATTTATACTCGCCCCTAAATCACACAAGGCTCTGTTGCAAGTCACCCTGCCCACTGTGCAAGGTATTGTGAAGCTTCCAGGATCCTTTAGCTTTGGTGGCAACTTTTTCTGCAAGATAGCACTACACTCTTACATTAGTGCTACTATATTTCATACTCTGCCTTTTTTCTTCTTCCCAAAATCTCCTTCATAAACTTGAAATAGGAGGACATTCGCTCTAATGCCTCTATGAAAGGTATGTTGATATCTGACTTTACGAATGTCTCCAAAAATTTGGAGAATTGTTTATCAACCGCCATTTGTAGTCTCTGGGGAAAGGGATCTTCTCTGTATACTCCTTCTGCGGAGTTTTCTCTTGTTGGGCTAGGCTCAATCACCTTCTCTTTTCTAACTCTGCTTTCTTCTCAACTCTCGGTGAGGTGATCGCTGCTCAATCGTCTTCCACTTCTCAACCGCATTGCTCGACATCGCTCCTGATTTACCTCTGTATTGCTTGGCAATGTCCTCGTGGCTCTTTGTTTGCTGCTTTGCTAGCCGACCCACTGTGGTTCCAAGTTTACGAGCGAGGATCTAGCTTGTCATGAAATGCGTCCGGGCGTTGGCAAGTCTTTGCCACACCGCCACTCATCCGCTTTTCTTTCGCACGGTGCATTGACCGCTGAGGCCGTGGGGCTTGAATGAAGGTTGCTGATTCAGCTCACGATTCTCGTATTGCCCCTATATCGATTCGCCGCACGACATCTGTTCTGCCGCTCGACATCGTTCGCGTTCTCGTATTGGTTCTGCTGGTTCGTGCCGATTCTGCGCCACGGTCTCTCCATGAGAAATTTGGGTGGTTCCTCCACCGGATTATAAGTGTTGGAGTAGGGGTTGTTCTGTTGCCTTTGATAATTACCTATGGCTTGACATTCTGCCTGCTCCATTGGTATATTGTTGGGATCCGCCAAGGACACCTATCAAATGTATGTGGCCACCACATATCTCATGACTTTAGGCATTTGTACCGCATTCATCGACATTTGTATGTTGCTGCAACTGTTTCGCTAGGAGGGCCACTTGGGCATTCAAGGCAGCAATGGCATCTATTTCATGGACTCCCACTGTTCTTCTTCCATTTGTCGACCTCTCTTTCGTGACATGGTTGTTAGTGGCCATGTCTTCTAATAACTCATGAGCGTCGTGGGCTGTTTTCCTCATGAATGCTCCACCATTCTTTGCATCTATGATAGTTCGTTGTCTTGCTCACCCGTTGTAGAAGATGTGGACCAAGTTCCACAACTCAATGCAATGGTGTGGGCACTTTCTCTGTAGATCTTTGAACCTTTCCCAAGTTTCATATAAGGACTCTCCATCTGCTTGGTAGAAGTTGTTCAACTCTCCTCTTAGTTTTGCTGCTTTACACGGAGGAAAGAACTTGGCTAGGAATTTCTGTGCCAGCTCGTGCCATGTGAAAATCGAATCGGCCGAGGAATTCAACCATACTTTTGCTCATCCACGAGTGAGAAGGGAAAGAGCCTCAACTGACGGCATCATCAGTAACGCCGTTATATCTGAAAGTTACACATAGCTCCAAGAAATTAGCTATGTGCATATGTGGATCCTCCGATGGCAGTCATCCGAATTGCACTGTGTGCTGTACCATGCTCAGAATCGTCGGTTTATCTCGAAGTTGTTGGCTCCTATTGCAGGGAGCCTAATGCATGTCTGTGCTCCATTCACTCTTGGTAGCACATAATCTCCCAAACTCCTTTCTGGCTGGATTTGGACTCTCTCTTCCACGTCTATGGGTGTTTGCCTAGGTATTCCTGAGTGGGGTTGATTCTCTCCTAACCCTTCTCCCATCCCGTTGTTGTTCTGAACGCCGTTCATCTCTAACAAGGTTGCAATCCGATTCTTTCGCTCGCTTTTGCGGGTTTCTCAATTTCTGGATTGAAGGGAACAAGAGTGTCTGCTCCTCTTCTCCTTCGCATAAACTGACTTCCTGAAATAGATCAAAAACAGACAACAAATCACGGCACCTCGAATTTTCAAAAGAAAAACGTAAAAATTAAAAATTAAAAAAAAAACCAAATTAGAAATTAAAAATAGATAAAATTAATATTGAACTAATGCCTAATCCCCGGCAACGGCGCCAAAAACTTGATGCGCATTAAGATGCACACACTTTAAACGCAAGTGCACGTTATCGTGACAAGTAGTATAGTCTTGATAAGACCGAATATCGTCCTTTAGGATTAGGGTTCAAGTACCAACTATCTATTTTCTAGTATATATTTGGTGAATTTATGATTGATTGTTGTTTATAACTACAAATTATGCAAGCTATTTTAAATATAAAGATTTACTTCAGTGATGATGAGAATAGGGCTTCCATGTATCCTTACTATCCGCTTATGCTACTTACCAATGCATTAACTTATGGTATTCTTCTTTAGGAGAAAGCAGGTTTACGAAATCGTTTTATACTCCCGCTAGGGTTATATAAACACTCAACCCCAGTATCGCACCTTACCTACCTCTCGGTGATAAGGATAACTTTATAGGAGGATTAAGAACAAAAACCTAGTTGACCGTCACGCACAATGCGCAAAATTAGGGTTGTTAAGCCTCTCATCAACGCTACATAAATAATTGAGGTATTTTCATCCCCAATCCAAGAATGTCTACCCAACTTACAGCATATTCACAATCCCCTTCTCAGTGCGATTAGAAATCATATAGTGATAATTAGTTGTCAATTAATTACCAAGAATTCAACTCAATTATTGGATAGATCTCACAATAAGAAAAATAACCATAAGCATGCATTAATTTATAACATAAGTTTCTAGCAATTCAACATGGAAAGCTTATAAGAGAATTAGTTCTAGCCATAAATATGACAAGAACTAATTCAAAGTTCATCATAAAGCTGAAATAAAGTAAAGAAAAGGAAAAGAAATTACTAAACTAATGGTATCCAATCTCCAAGCCAAAGTCTTGAGTTGTGCAGAAGGGGAACCTCAAAGCGCCAGGGTTCTCCTTTTATAGCCGCAAACCGCCTCTCTTTTCCTTCAGCTCGCCCAAAATTTCGTCAAAGACCTAATTTTTCCAGCGTCGGCGCCGCTGCCTTGCAGTGGCCACTAAGTTCGCAAATCCGTCCGGGTGTTTTGGCGCGCCCGATATTCGCTGTTCGAGAGCGCGTACTGATCTTCTGTGGCTCTCGGATGTTTAGGCGTCGCGGCCCGATTTTCTTTCACGAGAGCGCGCGCCGAAGTCTTCGACCTCTCCGGATAGTGAGCCGCGCCTCGCTGATCGCAGTGAGGCCGCGCTGTCCGATTTCACCCTCGTTCGCCATTTTCTCTGTTTTCAGCTCTGGCATCTCCTCTTTTGCCCTCTTTTTGCTCCTTTTCCGCCATTTGACCATTTTAACCACTTTGACTCAAAAGAAAGAAAAACTATCCTAATACGACACTTATATGTGCAAAATGGGACAAAAGACTAACTAAAACTGACTCAAAAGGTGTATATAAAATACACCGATCAATAGCTAAAGGTGTAAGGACAACCTTAGCTTTATCCATGTTGAACCTGCGAAGTACTTTCTGAATGCACTTCTCTTGTGATAACCACAACATTTTGGCCTCTCTATCATGGACAATCTGTATGCCAAAAAATTGCCTTGCTAGTCCTAAGTATTTCATGGAAAAAGACTTATTCAACTCTTGCTTTAATTTCTGAATTCTACAAACATTATGACCAACGACAAGCATGCCATCAAGATAAAACAATAAAATGATAAATTCACCATTAAAAAAATTCAGCACAAAAACACAATGATTTGAAGAAGTCTTCTTAAAGCTCTGTTGACTCATAAAAGAACCAAACATCTTGTACCACTGTCTGGGAGCTTGTTTCAAACCATATAAACGTTTCTTCAATTTGCAAATATAATTCTCTTTTCCTTTTGACTTCAAAACCTTCTGGCTGCTCAATATAAATTTCTTCATCTAAGTCACCATGGAGAAAAGTAGTTTTAACATCCATTTGCTCAACCTCTAAATCTAAACTTGCAGTCAAGCCCAAAACAACATGAATAGATAACATCTTCACAACTGGAGAAAAGATTTCGTCAAAATGAACTCCATTCTTCTGATTAAAGCACTTTACAACCAATTTAGCCTTGTACCATGGAACTGGATTACCATCTTCACGTTTCACCCTGAAAACTCACGTATTTTTCAAAGCTTTTCTGTCTTTTAAAAGGTTAACCAGATCAAATGTATAATTATCATGCAAGGATTCAATCTCATTTTGCATAGCATCAAACCACCTTTCTTTTTCTTCACTATTAATGGCATCATAAAAACTTGTAGGTACTCCCCCCGTCAGTCAAGTGTACATGCTCATTGAGAGAAGATGAAGGTTTTTTCTCTCTAGTAGATCTTCTGAGATAACTCTCTAGAGCCTCAATATCAACTGGTTGCTGGCCAACCACATAATCTTGCACTTGAGCATCAACAACATCATGTTGGTCATTTTGAACATGATCACCATCTTCATTATCAACTTGATCTTCATTATTGTGAATATTTCCTGGTCTTCTCTGAGATCTCACTGCTCTGAGAATCAACCTTCTCAGCTTTGTTAAAATCTTCAATTTCCTGGTCTTCAAAGAACACAACATCACGACTTCTAACAATTTTCTTCTCAACATGATCATATAAATTATAATTGAATTTCTCTTGACCAAAACCAATGAAGATACACTTCCTAGTTTTAACTTCCATCTTTGACGTCTCATCCTTGGGAACATGCACAAATGTCTTACACCCGAAAACTCTCAAATGAGCATAAGAAGCATCCTCACCGAACTAAACTATATCAGGGATATCACCATCCAAAGAAACAACAGAAGATTAATTAATAACATAAGCAGTAATATTAAGTGCTTCTGTCCAAAATAAATCTAGCAATTTAGTATCTGAAAGTAAACATTTAACCCTCTCAACTAGAGTTATATTCATCCTCTTTGCTAAACCATCTAAATGAGGAGTCTTTGAAGGAATTTTCTGATATTGAATACCCTGCTCTCTACAATAATTATCAAAAGGAATAATATATTTACCACCATTGTCTGAGCAGATGCATTTTAGTTTCTTTCATGTCTATTTCTCGACCAAGGCCTGGAAAGTCTTGAACACATCAAGTACTTGATTCATGGACTTCAAAGGAAATATCTAGTGTTTACATTAATGATCATCAATAAAAGTCACAAAGTAAAGTGCACCACCATGAGACCTTCATTTAAAAGGACCACACAAATCATAATGTACCAACTCCAACAAATAAAGCTTTCTTGGAGGTGAATTCTTCTTAGTCAAATTATCAATCTCCCTCTTGCTCATATGACTCAACCTTCTATGTCATAACTTTGATGAAGTATCATTCCTCACTAAATTTACCGAGTTGCTACAAATGGAGCCCTAAAATAAGTACAAGTCAGATATTTTGTAATCTCGAACCACAATCATCGAACCTCAAAAAATCTTCCACTGGCTACCACCAAGGGTTTGATCTTAACTATCATCTTTAAGCTTTCCTACATAAATTAAATTCAGACGAACATCTAGAGCATGCTTAACGTTGTTAAGAACTAACTTCGAACCATTCTTAGGTTTTAAGAAAACTGTACCAATGCCAAATACCTCAACCTCACTATCATTGCCCATTTGTAAGTTTCCAAATTACCTGGAGTATATGAAGAAAATAATTCCTTCTTTGGTGTGATATGAGAAGTGGTACCTGAATCCAAAAACCAGGCAGACTCATCACAAATAAGATTGATATCATTTTTACCACAAGCAAGAAGAAGATCATTTTCAGCAACTATAGCAACACGATTTTCATTATCATCATCCTTTGTTTGATGTTTCTGATCTCTTCAATATGAATGCCAAATGAGGAGCAACCATAGCAATAAGAGCATTAACAATACAATTGAAGATAAGAGAGAAATCACCACAAAAACGAGCTACTATTCACTGCTCAAAAACTATTACTACGGACCTCTGAAATCGATCTTCACTGTTCAGATCCCATAATAATGCGTTGAGAATACTCAACTAAGATTTCAGCCAAATCGAACATCTAGATCTATAGAGATCGTCAAAAACGCTAAACTTGCCTCATTTATTTTCCCTCTTTGTTTTGTGATCACTCAAAATCAAACCACTTAAGTCTATATATATGTGGGCCAAAATGATAAGTGAGCTACAATCAAATGGTATTTTATTTATTCAAATAGGATGGGAAAACACTCAAAATCCAACAATCTGTATGGAAAGAAGGATTGAATGTGAATAATTTAGAAACAAAAAAATATCTTGTTTCACGAGACATTGATTTGTATGAGACTAAATTTTCTTTTAGTTCATCAATGCATGACACTAGCGGGAATGATAACAAAAAATGCATGCGGAGAAACTAGGAGATGATGGGGAGTCCGAAGCAAAAGGGGACGGTGAATCGATCCAAGCTCATGAAGCCGATATTGTGGAGGAGGACTACCACGAAGCTGAGATAGAAGATAATGTTCACCAAAAGGTACGGGTCGAAACTAATGTAGATGAAGTAATAGAGGATGAACAGTTTGGCCGCGGACACGACAAAAAATACATCGGTCTGTTGCGTGATTATGTTACAATATGGTAAAAAAAAAAGTACATCGATCTTGTCCTCCATCCACTTCACATCATCACTCAGATACGCCTTGTTCTTCAACACAATCAATTGCGATAATTCTTTTTGTACAACAAAAGGTCTTTTCTTGTGAGTTTCAAGAAAATGTGAAGAAAGTAACAACAACAACAACTATTACAATCAGGAAATAAGAACAAGAAAAAACTACTACACAGATTTGTTGAGTCGACGCTACTACATTTTTGACTTAATGCGACGACTTATATAGGTCTAATGCGATGCCAATAGTAGAACCGTCGCATTAGATGTGGCTAATGCTACGGGTTCACATTATACTTTGTGGTTGTTACATTAGATAGGCTAATGCAACGGCTCATATCGTCTCATGCAACGCCGAACACGGTCGTCGCATTAGCCTATCTAATGCAACGGCTCTCCAAGTCTAATGGGACGGCTCTCCAAGGCTAATGCGATGACACATTTATTTTAATATCCCCAAATTATACGACGGGGCATTTCATTTCACCCGCACATTTCATCCCTTCTCTTCTTCAATTCCTAATCCCTAGTCATCGCATCCCCTTCCCCCAGCTCGTCGTCGCCGTCACCTTACCCTTCCACTGCTCGTTGTCTCGTTCAGCAGCAACACCATCGTCGAACTGCTCTTCCCTCTTCTCCAAGGTTAGATTATGTTTTAGCATCGTTTTACCTTCCCCTTTCATGTTTTACCATTATTAATTCAAGGTTAGATTAATGTATGTGTATAGATTTGCTCAAATTTTACCATCGTTGCGTCGTCGAACTGATCAAATTGAATTGCTAAGATTTTATTCATTGTTCTTCAAACATTTTGTTTATTTATAAATTTTAGTTCCAAATTAAATTACAGAGAATATTTGTAATTTACCATCGTTTTACATTTTGACTATTCATTATGTTAACTTGTAGGAGTCTGGTGAGCTAAATGGAGAAGAAATCTAGCAATCTAACAAATGGACGTGTGGGTGGAGGCTTATGTAGATACATTTGTGAACAATTATTTTATAATATGTCCTATGGGGTCTAATATTGTACATATTTGTGAACAATTAGTAACACAATCCTTTTTAATTACTATTTTTCTCTTTTTATTATTTATTTTGCAATATTGTGAGCTAATTCTTTTGAGGAAATAAATTGTACATTTTGTAATTTGTGAACAATCTAGCAATCAAACAGGTGCACATCTAATGCGACGGTTGTACCTGGCCGTCGCATTAGGGGTTCTGGCCATTGCATTAGGTGATTAAATTATCTTCAAAACAGTCGCATATCTAATGCGACGACTGTTCCTGACCGTCGCATTAGGGGGGTAGGAGCCTTTGCATTAGATATGCAGCTAATGTGACGGCTAAATACAGTTGTCGCATTAGGTGCACATCTAATGTAACGGTTGTAAGAGCCATTGCATTAGGGCCTTCTGGCCGTCACATTAGACTTAATGCAACGGCAGCGGATACCATGTCTCCTCGCCGTTACATTAGTTCTAATGCAACTGCTAGAAGGACCTAATGCGATGATTTTGAGGCGTCACATTAGGTCAGAAATATAGTAGTACGGGTGTTAGCATCCTGTCCTTAAGACAATATTGCCCCGTATAAATCCTTTAACGGTGTTTGGAAACTTATATCCCAAGATAAAACAGCGACAAATAATTGAGCAAAGGAGTGTGGAACAAATCTAGAAAGGAAGAATTATTCAGAAAAATCTGATTGCAAGTGTGTGTTCTTCAAATGAGCCAAATGCCTCAATTTATAGTGTGATGAAGATGACTTCTCATCTAGCCAAGTAATGGCCTTTAATATCCATGTAATGGCACTTATTGTAGGGTTATAATTCAGCCAAATAATGGTTGAATTCAAGTGCCAAATAATGAAGGAGTAATGCTTCAAGACTAGCCCAAGAGTCAGAAATTTTCTGTCTTCCGTCGAACTCACTGCCTCCGAAGCGTCGCGCACTGCCTGGGAGGCGCCGCGGCGCTCAACTTTCAGAACTAAGCAGAGGTTAGGCGCCGCGGCCCTTGGGTGGAGGCGACGCGGCCGTTCACGGCTTTGCGGCGATTTTTGACTCGTTTCATCTTTTACACATCGTACACTTCTTCCTTCATTTACCAATGTGAAACCCTCGTCATTTGGCCAATAACCGTCTATCATTTCATGTCTCAAACATTTTTGTTCATGTACCAATATCTCTTTCACTAAGAAAATTTACGATCTTTGGTACTACGTGTGCACGTGTGTGAAAACGATGTTTCCGACGTGCGGGGCCCCAATTGTTCGAGTCATAAATAATAGGATTAACATTATTTCACGTTTAATAAGTTTCCAACATTTATTGATGTCATCACTGCAGTGTATGAACTATCTCATTTCTCTTAGGCCATGAAAGATGGAAAGTGGAGAGATAAGATGATACTAGAAATATAGGCGCTGGAAAATAATGGAACATGGGTAATAGAGGATTTGCCTCCTACTAAGAAGGTTCTTGATTGTAGGTCGGTTTACAAGATAAAGTAAAATTCGAATGGAACAATCTAGCGACAGAAGATCCGAATAGTTATTCTCGAGAATGATCAAGTATAAGGGATCGACTATAGTGAATCATTTTTCCAGTGGCAAAAGTGGTGACTATCCGCACATTTTTTTGCGATTGCAGTGATAGATAATTTGGAGTTACATTAGATGGACGTGCATAATGCCTTCCTGTGTGAGGATCTTCAAGAGGAGGTGTACATGAAATTGCCTCCTGGGTTTCGGGTTGCAAGTCCAGGAAAAGTGTGTGGGCTTCGAAAATCCTTTTATGGGTTGAAGCAAGCTGAGGTGTTGGTTTTCTAAGTTATCGGTTGTCTTGGATGAATATGGTTTCAAGCATTTTTACTTCGATTACTTTCTTTTTACTCTACAAAAAGGTGATGCTCGAGTTAATGTCGTTGTGTATGTTGACGTCTGCTTATCTCTAGCAATGAGTCGAGGCTACCTGTGAGTTCAAAGCATATCTTGGCAAATGCTTTCACTTGAATGATTTACGTAGATTGAAATATCTTTTGGGAATGATAGTCTCCAGATATTCAGATGGAATCTTCTTGAGCCAACAAAAATCTCAGAGGTTAGAATTATTGGGTGCTAAGTCTGTGGGAAGACCGTCAGAATAGAATCATCGGCTGCTATTAGCGGATGGACAGATGCTTGATGACTTTGAGCGCTATCATCATTTGATAGGTCGACTTATTTATCTGTATGTAATGAAGCTTTATAGTTTGTTCGCTACTTGAAAGGGAATCCAGGACAAGACATTGTTGTTGAGAAGCAAATGTGATCTACGTCTCTATTGACCAAGAAGAAGCATATCGTGTATACCCATTGGTTATTGATTGGATTTGGTTTAGTTGAAAAAAAAAATGGTTTGAATAAAAATGGGTTGGGTTTCAAATACCAGTATACCCATTGGTTATAGGTTAGCCCATATTTTCCATATTATGTAAGTGTAATATTTTTTCAAATGTAATATTATAATTGTTTTTGTCAAATTAAATTAATTTTTTTCATATATTTATAATTATATAAATGAAATTTTTTACATTTTTTTTATAAAAATAAATATATAAATTAGAAAATGTGTGTTTGTGTTTGGGGGAGGGAGGTGGGGGGTTGGGGGTGTGGGATAAGAAAAAATTTACCAATTTTTATAATTTTTTAAAAATAAAATTAAGATAACATATACGAAATAGAAAATGTGTCCGGGGGTGGGGGTGGTAGCGGTGAGTGTGGGGTAAAAAAAAAAATCTCATTTTTTATTATTTTTTTTATAAAAAAAAATATATGAAATAAAAAAATGTGTGGTGTCTGTGTGGGTTGGGGAGGCAGGCGAGGTGGTGGGATAGGGTGTTGTGTGGGATAAAAAAATCTCATTTTTTTATAATTTTATTTATAAAAGTAAAATATATGAAATACATAATGTGTGGTGTGGTGTGGTGTGGTGTGTGTGTTGGGGTAAAATAATTTATTTTACTTTTCAGAATTATTTTTATAAAAATAAGATAAAAGATATGAAATAGAAAATGTGTGCGTGTGCGTGGGGAGGTGAAATTATTGTGCAACAAATAATCTCTTGAATTACCGGTTACAAAGAAAGCATTGAGTTTATTACAGAGTTTAGATAGTGAGTGTAGAGGTGACAATTTGAGCCCCTATTTAGAGGCTTAGCTCGTTTAACCCACATTTTAGTGAATTGGATCATTCATATTTTTAGTTGGTAAATATGAGTTTCAATTTTTTTTTTTAATTCATAAAATTATGGGTAAATATGAATAAAATTTGGGTATTCATATATATGTGACTCAGTAGGCTCAATAATAACTCATTTTCCTCAAAATAAGAAAAATGGTAAATTTGAGAAAAAATATAAAAAATACATCAATGCACATCACAACCCCAACCCACTCTCCGCCACCCACCCCACAACCTACACTTACCCCCACCCCTTACCCTACCTATCCACCTCCACCAGCCCCACCCCCTGCTCCCTACACCCCGCACACCTCTACGCCACCCCTTACTCTCCCTCCCCCCAACCCACTACCACCACCCTATTCCCTCATCCTCTTCCCGAATTTTTTATTTTATATATTTCATTGTACTTTTATAAAAAAATTATGAAAAATTAGAATTTGTTTTCTTACCACCCACCCTGACCCTTACCCCACCATCACCCCCTGCAACCATTATGTGCATTACTGCTGCAGTTACAACTTGTTTTATTAAACATAAATTAGTATGGAAAGAAAAAATACATAAATTAATAGGGAAAGTGAGGAGAAAAATGCCAAAAAAGGAGATAAAAGAAAAATGCATTCAGTGGCCAGAGGTGCTACGTCACCTTGTCTATGCCTAGTTATATATTTTTATATAGATTTGCCGTTCAGTCTCACCATCAATTTACTGGACTGAAGATCTACATTTTCAGTACGAGAACTACACTCACTTTCAAAGATATGGATTGATCAAGATATCACCCGCTTTGCAACTCAAATCGCGATAATTATGCCATTTTTGGTATCTCTGATGACCTGTCAGCACCGGCCTAAGTCGACGTGCGGATGTGCATTGAGAACAGCAGCATCCCATTAAACTTTTCACGCATCCTGCGCAGCATCTGAACAAAACCAATTAAGTATTGGATCGAATATAAGTACTCACTTACAGTCAATGTACGCTTTAGTGTTTATACAACTGAAACAAAGAACATAGAAGTATAGGAGCAGCGACCTACGCTAGGACTTGAGATGGAGATAGAAAAGTTTTAAACTTAAGGATCCTTGCCTAGAGAATTCACGTTTTTTCTCCGATTGACTTGGAGGCAAGTTGATACCAATAGCAAAGTCGTTCAAATTCTTCATCTTAATCGGGTATTAGTGAAAAGTGGAAATGGGATTAGCTGGAATATCCCCTGGTATGTGACCTATGAAAGACTAATGGTAATATCTCAAAGAATTAGATGTGTTATTGTGAAATGCAAAAGACCCTGAGCTCAACTGGTCTAACATAAACACAGAGATGGAAGTAGACAAGCATATGGAAGAACTGGTGTTGGGGGAATAGTTAGAGATCACCTAGGCAATATTGGTGATGGCTTTAGCCTGTCCTTTGGATTATGGTAGTACAGTAATAACTATGCTGAAGCTAATGCAGCTTTAATGGGATTAAAGTGGTGCAAGGAGGACGGATTTGATCAGGTTATTCTGGAATGCGATTCATTAATGGTCATTGATATGCTGAAAGGCAACTTAAATTCACCATGGCACTTACAGCAGATAATTGAGGAAGCACAGTAGATAATAAGTCAGCTCACAATATTGACTCAGCACTGTTTCAGAGAGAGCATGGATGTTTTAGCTAAGTGGTGCACTGGAAGGGAGGAGAGCTTATTCCATCACCCCAAGGACCTGCCGAAAAAAGCAACAGGCCCTAATAGGTTGTATAAAATTCAAAAGGCTTCCCTTAGACATAAACAGATAAAGAATGCATTCGCATGGGATCAGGGAAGTTTCGTGGCAGATTATGTTTTGTGCAGATTTTGGAGCCTTGTAAGGGAGGAGAATCTACATTTGTTTCTGTAAAATGGGTAGATAGATGAATGTACAGAAATTTTGTAAATTGGATGGGTATGTCCATCCATCAAAGGGTTGTATGGAGAGTGGCAGCTTAACTCTTCTTTTTTGTGGTAATCTGGTTCCTATCAACATATGGGATACATCACCTTAGAAAATGTAAGGCTTAACTGAATTTTGGAAGGAAAACAAATCATATACCCCACTGGACAGGCTTGATAGTGCAAATATAGTATTGATGAAATGGTTAGTCTTACAGGAAAAGTAGGTTGCAATCAAGGCTTGCACAATTGCGGTGCCTCAACTCAGAGACTTGTGAACCACATATGTAGCATTTGGCAAATGAATCATCCACGGAGCCTTCTAGTATTGTGCTTGCTTCAATCTCCACCGCAGGCTTGTCAGCAGAAGGTGGTAGAGAAAGACGGGCATCAAATACAAATAGATTTCCAACCCATCCTACAGAACCTTCACTCTCAAGATAATGAGAAACACCCCCCTTCAAGGTATATAATCGTTTAAAACCTTTTTCTGTAGTAAAAATAAGCTGTCAAATGTGAACTCACAACATTTTAAACGCAAAGGTAAACTTGAACACCAGATAGTGCAAAGCATAAATGAATAGCCCAATTCTAGTGATGGTGCAATTGCCTGCTCCTATATATTGAGATAAATAATTTATGTTGAGCAACTGAAGAGCCATTTGATAGTCTTACAAAGCTTAGGCACAATCCTCAACCTAATAGAAGTTTCACGAAGTATATGACAGTAGTTTTTAGCTCAAGATAATTTTTAAATTGCATTTGAGAGATCCTACATGTTGCCTACTGAAGAAATTTATTTACTAATGCAATTATTGTAGGATTTTGTTGGGTCTAAAACATGTAAGTAAGGCACAACGGAAGTGTTGCGCTATTTCTACGTGCTTACGCAAGTGTACGTATCGCTTCAAGTAATATAGTCTGAAAAACCGAATATCGTCCACAGAGACCGGTGATCAAGTACCGATTATCTATTCTATGGTATCTATTTGGTTAACGTTATTTTGTTTGACAATTATAACTACGAATTAAAATAAAGTGCAGAAATTAAACTAATGTTGAAAATACTTTGAGATTTAAAAAAGTTATGATGGAGATAGGGCTTCCAATCTCCTCAACTATCCGGTCTTTCACGCGTTAATGCAATGCAAATGATTCTTCTTTGTATTAAGATAGCAGGTTAACTAATCTGTCATTATATTCCGATTAGGACATACAAGAGCTCAATCATGTGCAGAAACCTTCTATATTTCTATGATAGATTTTACCACACAGGAGGATTAAGAACAATAACCCTAAACACTACACAAGTATCGGGGTACTTTCGTCCACAATTTTAACCTATGTCTATTCAACTACAACATATTCAAATCTCACCTTTCAGAATTTTGATTCGAAATCATATATGTGATGACAATTAGTGATCAGTTAATTATCAAGCAATCAAAATAATTATTGAATAGATCTTAATATGCCTGAAGAAGAAATCACCAATAATGTATTAACTATATGAAAGAGTTTCAAGCGATTCGACGAAAAACCCTAATAAAGTAATTAGCTCCTAAACATTGTCATGCTAAGAACTAAATTACAATCCAACATAAACTGAATTATAAAGAAAAGAGAAAGAACTTGAACAACAGTCTCCAATTGTGTAGCTTGTAGTCGTCGTTCTCCTCTCCAAAGTATGTTGTAAAGTATGACAGGGTTTAGGGTATTTATATCTGAGAAATACCTTGCTCCAGACCTTTTTATCCTTGGCCAAATTCGACTCAAATCTGTAAATTATGCGCGTCGGAGCCGCGGCCCTTAATCGGCAAAAATCACTGGAGCATTCTGCTTCTGCGGCGCCGCGGCCCTTCGTCCAGGCGCCGCGACTCTTGGCACGACGAATATTTTTCTTGCTCTCTGGAATTTTCACGTCGCGACCCCAATTCCTTTAGCCGCGATTCATCAACGCCGCGACCCTTCCTTGCCTTGCGCCGCGGCCCTTGACCTGTTTTCGTCCGAATTTCACCTGATTTCTTCTATTCTTCTTGGGATATTTTAGGCTTCATTCCTTGGGTTGTGCTTGTGCAAAATTCATCTTCATTCAGCTCATTTCATCTTTTATTCTGTATTTCCTCCTTTGGAACCGCTGTGACTCAAAAGAAAGAAAAACAACCCTAATACTATACTAAATACAAACGAAAAGAGTAAAATACTAACTAAAAATGACTTAAAAGAGTGTACCAAAATTCACTTAACAAACACCCCCAAACTTACACTTTACTCACCCTCGAGTAAAGCACTAAATAAAAAAAACAATGACTCTATGAACTGGATCAAGTAGTTGTAGCAATGCTTCTTCAATATCATGGATGAAAGATGGAATAATATGTTAGAACATATAGCAGGAATATATAGCAATCTAGAATTACAAGTTAGATATTTCGCATATTCACTTAGATCATAATTAATGAAAACATAAACACCTAACCTATGCATGTCAATTTCATTCCATCTTTCCCAAAATGCTATAGATCTGTTTACTTGCTATTATACACTAATCATAGATATCCACATTAAAGATCTTCAGGACTTTCAAGGGTTGTAATATAGGGCTTAGGTTGGGGTAGGTAAAAGTGGGCATTTAGGCTCAAATTATGTACCATAAGCATTTTTCATTCAACTCTTTGTCCTTCTTTTTGACTTTCTTTTCAATTTCATACCTATTTTCTCCCTTTTTTTTGAGAGAGAATGAGATACATTATAAATAACAAGCACCCCTAAACTTAGGCTTTTGCATATTTTTCATTGGGGTACATCAAATTTATATTCCATTTTTTATTCTTTTTCAACACTTTTCATTCCAAGAATTTTCATAATATCACTAATGGCACAACATAGGAATCATTGAGTGTCAAAGAAAGATCTTATTTTATGTTCAAAGGGGCTGACTAGTGATACATTTTATGTCAGAGTAGGTAATGAATGGTCAGA
This sequence comes from Przewalskia tangutica, assembly GCA_029844215.1. Classification (NCBI taxonomy): domain Eukaryota; kingdom Viridiplantae; phylum Streptophyta; class Magnoliopsida; order Solanales; family Solanaceae; genus Przewalskia; species Przewalskia tangutica. The sequence goes on along the minus strand of CM056718.1, from coordinate 130,630,623 downwards.
AGGGCTATCAAAGAAATGTCTGAATCATCTCCCTAAAAATGTACATCTTAACTATTTCGCCTCAAATAACAAGCAAATAGATTTTCTAGACATGTTTCCACCTTTCTTTCCATAACTGACACACATAGGCTAAGCACAAATATCTCAACAAATTAGATGTCATGAATATTTGGCATATCTAACTTAAACACACAGATTTTCGCTTTTAATTCTATTACATTATCCCACTTTATGCACTCAATATCTTTAGCAACTACATCATGCTTGATCCATAAAAAAATTATGACTCACGAACACATAAAACAAACAAAAAGAAAATAAATAGACTCAAAACAAAGTATGATCCCCCCAAACTTGATTGACACATTATCCCCAATGTGTAAAGACCGAAAATAAATAGACACTTACAGACACAACACATCGGTCACAACGGAGGTCTGGGATCATGGAAAAATCACTGTGCACAAAGCCGACGGAGGAGTCGCGGCCATTGGAACGTGCGCCACGACCCTAATTAACTGGCAGAATTCACTGAGGCTACTGCCTCTCATGCGTCGCGGCTCTCTCAACAGGCGCTGCAGCTCCAATTCCCTAAAGTTTTGATTTTTCCAGTTTTCAGCATTTTTTGCCCTTTTCTCCTAGGAGTTAGTACCTGCTCTTTATCTGTCATTCACAAACACTAAACATACCAGATCGTGAGATTTTTCAAGACAAAATTAAAATAAACTAAAATGAAAATTGAAATAACATAATTAAAACATTGGGTTTCCTCACAAGTAGCGTTGTCTTTAACGTCTTTTAGCCGGACGCAAATACATGTTCACTCAATGGGGTTGATTATCCCCTCCACATATCCATTTCAGCACCATTCACTTTCTCCTCCTCTTCTTTTTCACAGGGTTGAGTTCAGTGGACCTTATTCTTTTTTCATCATTCACATCATCATTCACAAGTCCAAACTTCTTACCATCAAGGGCATCAGTACCCTTGAAAATTTCATGAGGAGTCTTTTTATCAATTACACCAACAGCAAATCATTTATCATTGAATTGTGGATCAGTTGAAGGTTTGAAAACAATGAAAGTCATCTCTTCATCTTGGACTCGGAGCATCAATTCTACCTTTTCAACATCAATAAGAGCTCTCCCTGTCGCTAGGAAAGGTCTCCCAAGCATAATAGGCATATTTTCATATTTCTCCATATCAAGAATGAGGAAATCAGCAGGGAAGATGAATTTGCCCACTTTCACTAACACATCTTAAATTATACCTTTGGGATGCACGGCTGAGCGATCAGCTAACTGCAAGTTGACTGTAGTTGGCTTCGCTTCTCCCAACCCAAGTCTTTTGAACACAGAGAGATACATCAAGTTGATACTAGCCCCTAAGTCACACAAAACCCTTTTACATGTCACCTTCCCTATAGTGCAAGGTAAGTTGAAACTCCCCGGATCTCTCAACTTTGGTGGGAGCTTCTTCTGCAAAATAGCACTGCATTCTTCAGTGAGCACCACTGTCTCATAGTCTGCCAGCTTTCTCTTCTTAAACAATATGTCTTTCATAAACTTTACATATGCTGGCATTTGCTCCAATGTTTCAATGAAGGGAAGGTTAATGTGCAGTTTTTTAAATACCTCCAATTTTTTTGAAAATTGCTTATCTAAGGACTTATTCTGCAGCCTTTGAGGGTAAGGGATTTTGTCTGTGTATTCCTCATAATCGCAAGCGAGCTTCTCTAAAATAGAGGCCATCGTGAACCCTCCTTTTCTCCTCGCTGTCTTCTACCTCATTCTCCTTCTCCCTCACTAGTTGAGATCTCACCTGCTCTAATTGATTCCCATTTCTCAAGCTAACTGCCTGGCATTGCTCTCTTGGGTTCATCACGGTATTACTGGGGAGATTACCATGCTCTCTTTTGTTCAGTGTGTTCGTCAGTTGTCCCATTGAACTTTCAGATTTTTAATCGATGATCTTGTTTTCATTATGAACTGATTCTGGGAGTTGGTCAGGGTCGAAAGTGATGATTGGTCTCTGCCATGAATTGGTTCTGGGTTTTGACCATGGCTAACAATGATGCTTCCAAGTTATCTAGTTTCTCTTGTGGTGCTGGTTGGCTGAACTGCTGTGAAGATGAGGCTTGAAACTGTGGTTGCTGCCCCTGGTCATTCTTCCATGAAAAATTTGGGTGATTTCTCCGCCCCAGACTATATGTGTTGGAAAATGTATTGTTGTAGGGCCTTTGAAAATTCTCCACTACCTGAACCTGCTCTATAGGCACATTATTTGGGTCCACAGCTGTACACCTATCAAAAGTATGGGGACCCCCACAAATTTCACAACTCACAGGTGTCTGGACAGCTTTGACGGACATGGTATTCTGCTGCATCTGCTTTGTCAAAGTGGCCACCGTGCAGTCAATGTTGTGATAACATATAGCTCATGAATCCCAGCTACTTTCATACCATTCACTACTCTCACATCGATCTCCTGATGGTTGTTTGTGGTCATGTCCTCTAGCAAATCATATATCTCATTGGTACTCTTTGTCATGAGCGTTCCTCCTGCTGCGGCATCAATAATGGTACGAGTTGTACCACACAGTCCATTGTAAAATATGTGGACTAACATCCACTTCTCAATCCCATGATGAGGACATTTTCTCTGCAGATCTTTGAAATGCTCCCATGCATCGTAGAGTGAATTTTCATCCATCTGATAGTAATTATTAAGCTCTCCTCTAAGCTTTGCTGCTTTGGATGGAGGGAAGAACTTGGCAAGGAACTTCTGGGCTAATTCTTGTCATGTAGTGATGGAGTTCGCCTGTAATGAATTCAACCAGCACTTTGCTCTCTCCTTGAGTGAGAATAGGAAGAGCCTCAACCGAATGACATCATCAATAACACCATTGTATTTAAACGTTACACACAACTCCAGGAAATTTGCAAGACGCAAATGGGTATCTTCTATCGGTAATCCCCCAAATTGGACTGAACCTTGGACCATGTGCAAGATCGCTGGTTTGATTTCAAAATTATTGGCTTCAATAGCTGGAAGCCTGATGCAGGTCTGCACCCCTATAATAGTAGGAAACACATATTCCCCTAAGCTCCTTTCTGCAGGATGCGGGACTTGTCTCATCAAAGTCGGTAACTCATCATTCCTCTCATTGTTGTTTCGCTGATCTCTCATTGCTAAGGAATCATCTGCTCTTTTCTCTTTTCTGTTCTGTCTGCACAATCTTTCAATCTCAGGGTTCAGAGGGATAGGAGTGTCTGCTCCTCTCCTACTTCGCATAAATTAAGTTCCTGAGACTAATCAAAAACAACAAACATATCACGACAAACATCACTAAAACAAAATTAAAAAAATTAAAATAAAAACTAAAAATAAAAACCAAACTAGAAATAAGAATATATAAATCGATATTGAAAGTACGTCAGTCCACGACAACGGCGCCAAAAACTTGTTGCGATATTTCTACGTGCTTACGCAAGTGTATGTATCGCTTCAAGTAATATAGTCTGTAAGACCGAATATCGTCCACAGAGATTGGTTATCAAGTACCGATTATCTATTCTATGGTATCTATTTGGTTAACGTTATTTTGTTTGAAAATTATAACTACGAATTAAAATAAAGTGCAGAAATTAAACTAATGTTGAAAATACTTTGGGATTTAAAACAGTTATGATGGAGATAGGACTTCCAATCTCCTCAACTATCCACTCTTTCACGCGTTAATGTAATGCTAATGATTCTTCTTCGTATTAAGATAACAGGTTAACTAATCTGTCATTATATTCCGGTTATGACATACAAGAGCTCAATCATGTGCAGAAACCTTCTATATTTCTATGATAAATTTTACCACACAGGAGGATTAAGAACAACAACCCTAAACACTACACAAGTATCGGGGAACTTTCGTCCACGATTTTAACTTATGTCTATTCAACTACAACATATTCAAATCTCACATTTCAGAATTTTGATTCAAAATCATATATGTGATGACAATTAGTGATCAGTTAATTATCAAGCAATCAAAACAATTGTTGAATAGATCTTAATTTGCTTGAAGAAGAAATCACCAATAATGCATTAACTATATGAAAGAGTTTCAAGCAATTCGACGGAAAACCCTAATATAGTAATTAGCTCCTAAATATTGTCATGCTAAGAACTAAATTACAATCCAACATAAACTGAATTAAAGTAAAGAAATGCGAAATAACTTGAACAAAAGTCTCCAATTGTGTAGCTTGTAGTCGTCGTTCTCCTCTCCAAAGTATGTTGTAAAGTATGACAGGGTTTAGGGTATTTATATCTGAGAAAAACCTTTTTCTGGACCCTTTTACCGTTGGCCAAATTCGACTCAAATCTGGAAATTATGTGCGTCGGAGCCGCGGCCCTTCGTCCAGGCGCCGTGGCCCTTATTCGGCAAAAATCATTGGAGCATTCTGCTTCTGCAGGCCCGCGGCCCTTCGTCCAGGCGCCGCGGCTCTTGGCACGGTGAATATTTTTCTTGCTCTCTGGAATTTTCACGCCGCAACCCTAATTCCTTCAGCCGCTGCTCATCAACGCCGCGACCCTTCCTTGTCTTGCGCCGCAGCCCTTGACCTGTTTTCGTCCGGATTTCACCTGATTTCTTCTATTCTTCTTGGGACATTTTAGGCTTCATTCCTTGGGTTGTGCTTGTGCAAATTTCGTCTTCATTCAACTTATTTCATCATCTATTCTGTATTTCCTCCTTTGGAACCGCTGTGACTCAAAAGAAAGAAAAAACAACTCTAATACTATACTAAACACAAACTAAAAGAGTAAAATACTAACTAAAAATGACTCAAAAGAGTGTACCAAAATACACTCAACAGGAAGTTTAAAATTTTGTTCAACTTACTTACCCCAACAATTATGTCTGCTATGATTACGTTACAATTGAGATCTGCAAAGACAGAAACATAAACTTACAGTTGATATTCTTTGGAGTCTTTACTATAGGGAGTGCACGCGAGTATCCTTTCGACCGCAAGTCTTGCTGTGGTATATTCCTCTGTCATGAAAGCTAGGAAAATTTGGTAGAGGTTTGAGCTGATTTTATTCTCTGAACTCTGAGTTCAGAAAGTAAGAATTGAGTTATAAAATTCAGTAACCAAATAATAGGGTTAAGTTCTGAAGATATAGGGGAGGTTAGGTTATAAATCAGATTAGGATTAGACTTAAAACCTGACCCAAACTCCGAGATTTTGTGGGCCAGTCGGACTGGTCCCACTGCCGTACAGGCACCACGACTCATCCTCTCAGGCGTCGCGGTGCTCCCGCCCTATTTTAATGTTTCAGCACGTTTTGATTTAATTAAATCCAAAATCCAATTTTGACTTAATTAAATAATTTTCATCGAATAAAAATTATCCCATAATTATCATTGGTTTAAATATCTTGATTCTACATAAAATGTTTTACATTCTCTCAATATATACCCTTAGACCAAAAAGACAATCAACTTAGTGTACCCCTTTAGGCCTTCACACATCGACATTAATCAAATTAATGTTAATACGGAACTCCTAGACTGCGTCATATGACGAACTCAATATGTGAAGTACATTTACATGACCCCGGTAAACATAACCATTATGTGAGATGATAAATTCCTTTCATTCGTGACATACTCGATCAAGCTTAGGATTTGTCATGTGTCTATTCAAATGGCTTGATCACTTTATCTCATCTATACTAGTCGACAACCAGATCATATCCTAAATATGTCTCTTGCATTGGCCAATGACTTGGTCAACCTAATATCACTGAGAATATGAGTGTTCCCTCTCGAATATTTAATCGAGGAATGAATCATATTCTTGCCTCAACTACCACCTTAGTTTGCATCGCAAATTACCTAATACAAATCATGTCTTATCTTATAAGGAATTAAGCTTAGGACAGGATCAAAGTACATTACTCTGCAAATTAGGTGCGTATTAACCTCAAGTCAAATGACATCTATCTCCCACATGCTGATATTACTCTAGACATGTATAACAAATAGTTTATCAGCACGGCATACCAATACCCTCTAAGAGTATATATCCATGTGTCCATCACTAGTAGCAATTACTAGTAGTAAGTGAGACATACTACATTCTCTAAGAATGTGATGCATACCACATATTGACTTACATCATATCATTGATATCTCATTCTCAATGACCATCAGTCGATGCTATTTTGATAGTTACGCTCTATCATTAATATCTCACTTTATCAATGACAACGTAAGCTCAAGGGATGCACATTAATGAATAGTCACAAACAATCAAAATCATTATTCAATAATTGAAAATGCCAAAATATATTAATCTCATTAATAATATAATATGTTCAAGTATATTTGTCTCTAAAATGATTGTTTCTAAGACATATATACTTTAAATCTCCCACTCCCTAGAGACAATCACCAACGTATCTAATGCCCAAGTTTTCAAAATGACCATTATGCTTGACTAAGCTTAATGGTTTAGTAAACGGGTCAGCTAAATTTTCATCTGTGGGAATGTAGTCTAATCTTATTTCTTTAGTCTCCACCATCTCCCTGAGTATGTGGTATTTCCTTGGTACATGCTTGTGTCTGTTTGTTGATCTTGGTTCCTTAGCCTGAGCAATCGCACCCGTGTTGTCACAATAAATCATTATTGGACAAGTGTCACTTGGAACAACTCCTAGTTCTTTCAAGAACTCAGGTATCGCGACAGCTTCCTTACCAGCTTCCGATCCAACAATGTACTAGGCTTCTGTTGTCGAATCAGCAGTTGTAGCTTGCTTGGAACTTTTCCAACTCACTCCGTCATTTAAAATGAAGGCATAACTAGACTGATATTTGAAGTTATCAAGATCTGTTTGGAAGCTAGCATCAGTGTACCCAGTAGCTACTAGCTTTTTTTGTCCACCATAGACTAAGAAATATTCTTTAGTTCGTCTAATATACTTAAGAATACTCTTGACTGCTTTCCAGTGTTTCCTTCCCAGGATTCTGCTGGAATTTGCAAGTCATACTAAGTGCATAGTGTAAGATGATATTAATCTCCCTTGGAGAGTTTTTCTCATTAATATCACTATATATAGGGCCCGTTTGGTACAACTTATTATAAAGAGCTTATAGGAGTATAACTTTTAGGAGTAGAGCTTTTTCAAGTAGAGCTTTAATGAAAAATTGTTAGGTGTTTGGTAGCCAATAAAAAAAGTATTTTTGTATAAAAAACAAAAAAGTAGAAAGCCAAAATAAGCTCTACTCAAGAAGACCAAATTTTGAGCTTCTTCCAAACCCAAAAGCACTTATCCATTTGTCAACCAAACACTCCATTTAAAGGCCAAAAGTATTTTTGTCTTTTCAAAAACACTTTTGGCCTTTGGAAAAGCCCAATCAAACGGTCACATAGTGTACAATGTTCATCTTATATATAATAGAAATCCTAGTCTCATATACAAGAGAAATCATAGTCTTACCATAATTATATTTACACAATATTCTAATTATGGGTAGGGATATTATTATACTACTATACACATTTACACACACCCTCAGTTGGAGCGGGAGGAGGCCGGACGCTGAGACTAGATCTGAAGTCAAGAAACAACTATCTGGGAAGTCCTTTGGTAAATATATCTGCATACTGATATGATGCGGGAACATGTAACACTCTGACATGGCCTAGCACAACTTTCTCATGAATGAAATGTATGTCCATCTCAACATGCTTGGTTCGCTGATATTGAACTAGGTTGTGAGAAAGGTAGATTGCAGAGATGTTATCACAGTACACAATAGATGCCTGACGCAAATGACACTGAAGTTCTAACAATAAATTTCTGAGCGAAAAAATCTCAGCTACCACATTTGCAATGACTCGACACTTGAACGAGATAGGGTGGCCTATCGCTTGGCAAACCATGAAATCAGATTATTCCCTAAAAAACACAAAAGTCGGAGGTAGAGCATCGCATATCCGGACACCCTGCCCAATATGCATCCGTATATGAGAGCAACTTTTTTGGTGCAGAGGGGTATAGGTGCAAACCATAATCAAGTATTCCCTTAATGTATCGGATGATACGCTTAAGGGCAGTGAAATGAGACTCTCTGGGGGCATGCATAAATAAGCATACATGCTGAACAACATAAACAATGTCTGGCCTTATAAATATGAGATACTGAAGTGCACTTGCAAGGCTCCTATACAGAGTAGGATCGGAGACTGGAGCACCATCCATGACACTGAACTTAGATTTTGAATCAACTGGAGTAGGTATAACTTTGCAATTCACCATCTTAGCATGTACACAATCTCATCTGCATACTTACGCTGACACAAGAACATGTGGTTGGCAGACCTGGTCACCGATATCCCCAAGAAATAACTTAGCTTTTCAAAATCAGTCATTGCAAATTTGGTCTTAAGCAAGGCAATAATCTCATTTTTCAACCCTTCGGAGGAGGCAGTAAGACCAATAGCATCCACGTAAAGTAATAAGTAAGCAATGATACTACCTCGATAAAAAATGAAGGGTGATGTATCACTCTTGCTACATATAAACCCAATCTTCAAGATATACCTGGCAAAACGATCATACCACGTACCCCAAACCATCTTTCTACTTCCCAAAAATTCCAAATTGGCCAAACATGACCCTAATTGGAATGTGGCTATGTCTGAGGAATTTAATACCTTGACTAAACAACATACATGGGATCTAGTACTAAGACCTGAGAGGGTGAATGTGGTTCGTTGTATGTGGCTATTTCGTCACAAATTCAGAGACAGTGGGGATCTTGAGAGGTATAAGGCACGTCTTGTGGCTAATGGCATGAATCAACAGGAGGACATTGATTGTGGTGAGACATTCAGCCCGGTTGTCAAACCGGCTACCATTCACACAGTTTTGAGCATAGCTATGGGCAGACACTGGCCGATACATCAAATTGATGTGAAGAACGCATTTTTACATGAGGACCTAAGAGAGACAATTTACATTGAACTTTGGGTTTGAAGATCCCGTGTCTAGCACGAGTTTCCATATGGTGAGTAGGGACAGTGGGTGTCTGTGGTGGCTGAGTGATAGGATCTGATACAGAGGGTGAGGTCGGATAAGAGATGGTAGAGGAACTGTCATCGAAGGCTCCGTGATCAAGGGCCGCGACACTTGAAATCTGATCCTCTCAAGTTTTGCATCATGGCGCCATCACAGGCCACGATCGACGGGGGTGGAGAACTTTGGTCATAGGAGTTTTGGCACCGCGGTGCCTCATCAATGGGCCACGGCGCTGACAACGGGACAGGATCCACGATGGGCCATGGCGCTGATGAAGTTGATGATTGTATTTGACTGAGAATAATGGGAGAAATAACAGGCTCGTAAAGAAAGGAGTAATCTGGTTTTTTGAATTTTTGAAGATTCGAAAACGGGAATGTGATCTCGTCGAATGTGACGTGACAAGAGATGTGTATTTGACGAGTGGACACGTCATAGCATAGATATCTCTTATGATTCTGCGGGAATCCCAGGTAGACACATGGAGTATACTTGGGGGCTAGTTTGTGAGGAGCAGTAGAGGAAATGTTAGGATAACATAGACAACCGAATATCCGTATGTGATCATAAGAGGGGACTCTATGATAGATGATTCGGTAGGGGTCATATTGTAAAGGGTGGTAGTTGGGAGAATATTTAGAATGTATTCTGACATTTTAGCAGCATATACTCAGAAGGACGAACGGAGAGAGGCATGAATCAATAGAGTGAGAATCATATTGTTAATGGTGCGAATGATTTTTTCAGCTTTACCGTTTTGTGGGGAGGTGTGGGGGCAGGAGAAGCGAATGACCATGCCATTATTAGTAAAAAAAATGGTGAAACATAGAGTTATTGAATTCACGACCATTATCGCACTTAAAAGATTTTATACCTTTTTCAAACTGTATTTGAATGAATATTCGAAACTCAAGAATTTGGAAAACACTTCTGATTTAAATTTGAGAGGATATAACCAAACATAGTGGGAAAAATCATCTAGTAAGATAAGATAATATTTATGACCGAGAGAACTAGCAATTGGTGATGTCCATAAATCGGCATGTATAATATCAAATGGTACAAAGGTAACACTAGTAGATGATTTAAATAGAAGACGAGTATGTTTGCCTAAAGAACAAGAGACACAGTTTTGGACAAACTTTCCATTATTACAAGTAATAAAATTATTTCCTCTAAGAAAATTAAAAACTGGGGCTCCTGGATGACCAAGCCTATTATGACATATGGATGAAGAAATAGCCGCTAGAGAGACGGGAGAGCATGATCTGGCAGCGGAGGTGGAAGTGAATGGATAGAGATCCCCCGTGCTATTGCATCTCGTAAGAGGTGTCCCCGTATAAAGATCCTTTACAGTGAAACCAAAAGGGTCAAAGTCAACAGAGAAATAATTGTTAAGAGTAAATTTACGGACAGAGATTAGGTTCTTAATTATGTGTGGGGCATATAGGGTATTTCTAAGGAAGAAGGGTGGATGAGGAGGTTGTGTGTAGGATGTATCATAACCCTTTATTGGAATGCGGTGGCCACTACCAATTGTAATAAATTAAGGATGCTTTAAATTGAACAGTTTGGGAATATTACCTGCAGACCGGGTTAGGTGAGATGTGGCTCCGGAGTCCATGTACTAATTATTGTCATGCTGTTGCAGATTGAGACTGCTGAAATCCGGATCCAACTCAGTGTGTGCCATGCCGGATGAGGGCTGCTGGAACTGTCCCTGCATGAAGTGGGCTTGCTGCGGGGATGGAGCTGGGCCCAATAACCTATGTTGAGAATACTGGTTGAAGGGCTGCTGGTACTGGAATGGGGCCTGCGCCGCGGCTCTGTACTGGGGCTCCATGGCGCTGTAAGGGTACTGTTGAGGCACCGCGGCCCAGTTTTTTTGCGGTCTCTGCTGTTGCTGCTGGTTCTACTGACAGCGACCCTTGCCACGGCCATGACCTCCTCTGCCGCCGCGGCCCTGCCACGGTTGTGTGTTGTCTGGTGGCGTCGGGTCTTGGGGTTGCATGTCGACAGCTAATTCCTATTGATTGTGCTCATCCTTCTTAGCACGACGGGTGTCTTCGAGCAGCAACTGCGAGCGAGTTTTTTTAAATCTGGGTAACGAATCTGCCTATTGAATCATGGTGCCCAACGTATCATATTTGTCTTTAGGAAGACCTGCAATCATTTGTAACACCATTTTAGTTTCAAAGACAGGAGAGTTGACGTTGGAAAGTTGATCCGTCACAAGTTTTAGTTGTTTGCAGTACTCAGTTACATTGGAGAAGTTTTCAATACGTGTTTTGTTAAATTGTTCCTCCAAATACACAGCACGGGTGTGCTTGTTATCCTGAAAAATTTCCTCTAAACGAATCCACAATTCACGAGTGGTGGCGCCAGATTTCATGATAGTCAGGAGAAGATCCTGAGAGACACTGCCATATATCCATTGTTTGACGGTAGCATCGATACGATGTCATGTAGAATCATCAACCTCCGGGGGGCGAGGAATAGCATCATCGATATAATCAAGCACGTTATAGAGACATGTATGAATGCAAAACAGTTCAACTCAAGAAGAATACTGACCGTTTTCTTGATCAAGAAGAATGAGAATATAGGTCTTGATGTTGGTAATGGTTAGGGCTGGGTGAAAAGATGCTGATGACTTTGTGGTGGGATGTGTGGAAGCGGAAGCGTCAGAAAGTGTGAAAGAATCAAGGGTAGTCATTTAGAGAAGAGAAGAATGAAGAAAAAAACCAAGAATTTGGGAGAGGGCCGCGGCTGAGATCCGAGAGGGGGGGGGGGGGGGTCCCGACGACATAAAGAAAAAATTCTAGGGTTTTGGGTGTTTGGCTCTTGATACCATGTAAGATGATATTAATCTCCCTTGGGGAGTCTTTCTCATTAATATCAATATATATAGTGTACAATGTTCATCCCATATACAATAGGAATCCTAGTCTCATATATGATCGGTGTATTTTATATACACTTTTTGAGTCGTTTTTAGTTAGTCTTTTGTCCATTTTTGTACAAATACGTGTCGTCTTAGGATAGATTTTCTTTCTTTTGAGTAAAATTGGTTAAAGTGGCTCTTTGGCGGAAAAGGAGCGAAAAAAGGGCAAAAATGGAGGTTCCAGAGCTCGAAAATACGAGAAAGTGGCGAACCAGGCACGGACACGAGTCAGCGTCGCGGTGCTTCCAGCCAGCAGGGCCAGGCGCCCCGGCGCCCAATCTTCAGAGGCTTGCAGAAGTTCCAGCGCCGCGGCGCCTCTAGACAGCAGAGTGCAGCGCCGCGGCGCCTAATCATCAGAAAGCTGCAGAACTTCCGGCGCCGCGGCGCCAGTAGCAGGGCCGCGGCGCCGACGCGGGAAAAATCAGGTTTTTGAATGATTAATGGGCCAGGCCTGAAGGAAAACCTTAATGTCGGTTTGGAGGCTATAAAAAGAGAACCCTAGGTCAGAATTAAGGGTTCCCTTCTTGCCAATAACACAACACATCTTGGAGTTCAAGATTGGAGACCATTCTTTAGTAATTTCTTTTCTTTCTTTTACTTTATTTTCAGTTTTATGTTGGATATTGAATTAGTTCTTGTCATGTCTATGGCTAGGAACTAATTCTAATATAGGGCTTTCCATGTCAATTCACTTGAACCTTATTTTATGAATTAATGCATGTTTATGGTTGTTCTTCTTATTGTTGAGATTTATCCAATAGATGATTTGATTGCTTGGTAATTACTTGATCATTAATTATCATTACTTATATGATTTCTAACCGAAATCCGAAAGGGGAGGTTGTGACTATGTTGTATTTGGGTAGACATAGGTCGAATTGGGGATGAAAATACCTCAATTACTTGTGTAGCATTAATAGAGTTTTTGTTCTTAATCCTCCTATAGAGTCATCCTTATCACCGAACGTTAGAAAGGAGCTGTACTGAGGTTGAGTGTTTATATAACCTTAACAGGAGTATAAAACGAATTAGTAAACCTGCTATCTCCAAAAGAAGAAGAACCATAGTTAATTGCATTAGTAAGTAATATAAGTGGATAGTTGAGGAGATTTGGAAGCCCTATTTCCATCATCACTGAAGTAAACAACATAGTTAATTAGTCTTTATAATTATTAGTTATAATCAACAACTCAAATATCGGTCACCAAATAGATAACAAAGAATAGAAGTTGGTACTTGAGCACTAATCCCTGAGGACGATAACTCGGTCTTCAAAGACTATATTACTTGACTCGACAACGTGCACTTGCGTTAAAGTGTGTGCATAAATCGCGCATCAAGTTTTTGGCACCGTTGCCGGGGATTGGCGTAGTTCAATATCAATTTTATCTATTCTTAATTTCTAATTTGGTTTTTACTTTGTTTTATTTATTTTTTACGTTTTTTTTTCATTTTTTGAGAACCAGTTGTCGTGATCCGTTTGTCTGTTTTTGATCTGTTTCAGGAACTCAGTTTATACGAAGGAGAAGAGGAGCAGACACTCTTGTTCCCTTCAATCCAGAAATTGAGAAAACTTGTAAACAGAACAGAAGGAATGTTACACCCCGTAAGTTCAGGACATGTGTAAGTGAAGGTACGTAAGGAACACAAGACTTGGAAATTTGTACTAAAGGAAGAATTGTTTTTCCGACGGAAAATCTTCCGGACGTCGGAAAGGAAAAATGTTCGTTGTTGAGAATTGGATTCTCAAAATACATTATTTGAAGAGTATGGAACTTATTAATATTATGGAAATTTATTTTTACGGATTTGGTCACGTGGGGCCCACCCGAGGAATTTTATGTTTTGTGGGGCCCACGAGAGTTACGAAATTTTTATGGACGAATGAGAGGGCGACACGTGGCACCCCCACATGGTCTTGGTCGAATTATTCCAAGGGTAAAATGGTCATTTACCATGGTAGAAGATAAGTCTTGCTAAGCTTGACATTGTTGACTTGTCAACTTGCCACATAAGCTTGATCCATGTGATTTTCATCTTAGCCTCACAAGTGTTTTTATCTAAGCCATCCATAGTGTTATAAGTGCTAAGCTAGTGCAAGACAAGCTCATTTCTACACTTAGAAAAATCACACACCTTGTTCTTCACATGGAGCTCTGGCCAGTGCCTCCCTCACAAGAAAATTTTGTAATTTTCCTCCATTAGCCACAAGACTTTAACCCAATGTCCCCAAGGGTATTGTAAGGTTACCTCAATAGAAAGATTTCGGAAAAAACGTATTTTTACGTTAGTCGCAAGGCGGAAACTAAGGGAGTTCTTCAACTTTGAAGTTGGAACTTGAAGATGGGTTCTTCATAGGCCGCTAAGGAGTGCTTGGAGCGGATTGGAACCTAAGGAAAACCTCATGTAAATACCATGGAATAAGGTTTGATCCTATTCATGGAGATTCCGTAACTATTCCAAAAATGGAAAGTTCGACACAATTGGGATTTGGAGCTAAGAATTGCTAAGGCGCGACTTCGAATCTTGGAATTTTAAGGGCTTTGAAAGGTATAAATTTTGTCGTTTTAATAGTTAAGGCTTACTTATTGTTGTAGCTATGGATTTTAGCAAGCATGTGTTATATAGTATGAAGTTTGATATGTTTATTGGCTATTGGAACCCTAATCCGAAACTAGCATGTTTAGCGTTAAGATTACAATTCAAGTTGATTATTAGTCTAAGCGTCGCATGTTGTATAAAGAAGGAAATTATAGTTGTTGAAGTTGTTTATGACTAGATAACATGTTAGACCTTGGAACTTGGAATCGGAAAAGGATTGGAAAAGACTTAGTGTTGCTATGTAAGTTGGCCGAGAATTGGCTAGTGTGCCTTAGACTATTTCGTATGAATTGTGGGGCGGAATTTTACACGTATTGTAAGGAGTGGAATCCCCTTTGTTTGGTTGTTGTTTGGAGCCTTAAATGTGGCGTGTTGGTTATTGTATTCGACCTTGAAAAAGGTGGCAAAGTGAGTAGAAACAAAGGAAGTGCTGCCCGATTTTTCCGTAGAATTAGAGACCCTATACTTAGTATTATTCTACGTTGAGACTAGAAGTTGATAGTCTTGTTGTGACCATTATAGGTTGACACTTCTACGCAGCGTATTCGCAGCTTGTGGATATTAGCCGAAAAGGTATGTGAACTATCTCCTCTTCTAGCATGATTCCTTAGAATAAAGAAAGTAAGTCCTACTCCTTGAATGATCCATTCCTTGCTTGTATTTGGATTGCCTAAAATAGAATTTGTTCTATGTACTTCCTTGAGTGTACTTTGATGTTTAAATTGTAAGTAGTATAATCCATTTCCTTAGGGAAGTTTGGATTCTTAAAAGTGAAGGTATTTTTCTTAAAGTGCATAGAGACTTGAAAAGGAAGTGGTTTCCAAATCTTTTGGCTAGTGCCTTAGTTCTAAAACCTAAAGGTCATTATAATGACTTTAGAAGTCAAAGGAGTGATTTACTTATTTGATTTAAAAGAGGAGAAATGACATGATTTAAGAGAAGTAACTTGTGCTAAGGGTGAAGTTACTTGAGGTTTAAAAAGTAGAAGAAAACTTGTTTTCTAACTATTAAGAGACTTGAAGTATTTTTGAAAGTTAAGAACTTGATTTGTAAGTATGTGATACTTGGTTTTAATAGTATAAGTCTATTGGTTATTGAAGGAATGGATATGTCTAAAACCATAAAGGGTTATAACGGCTTTATGGGAAGTTGGTTATAACGGCTTTATGGAAGGTTAGAAAGTTGTCTATTTTGATTAATCGGCATAAGTTGCCTAGATTGTGAAAATTTGGAGTTACTTGATTTCAAGCTTTGAAATGAGTTTTCTAAAAGTGTAGTAACTTACTTTGAAAAATAGACACGCCTTGATACTACGGTTGTTAGTATCTTGGAGCTTTACATAGAAAGGAGTCTTTTATAAAAGAATGCATGTAGTACTTTGGCTTGATAAATTGAGGATTTGTCTAAGTGTGCCTTGATAAGTACTTTGGCTTGTTAAAAGAGAATTATTCTATGTATGCCTTGATTAGTACTTTGGCTTGATAAATTGAGAATTTGTCTAAGTGTGCCTTGATAAGTACTTTGGCTTGTTAAAAGAGAATTATTCTATGTATGCCTTGATTAGTACTTTGGCTTGATAAATTGAGGATTTGTCTAAGTGTGCCTTGATAAGTACTTTGGCTTGTTAAAAGAGAATTATTCTATGTATGTCTTGATTAGTACTTTGGCTTGATAAATTGAGAATTTGTCTAAGTGTGCCTTGATAAGTACTTTGGCTTGTTAAAAGAGAATTATTCTATGTATGCCTTGATTAGTACTTTGGCTTGATAAATTGAGAATTTGTCTAAGTGTGCCTTGATAAGTACTTTGGCTTGTTAAAAGAGAATTATTCTATGTATGCCTTGATTAGTACTTTGGCTTGATAAATTGAGAATTTGTCTAAGTGTGCCTTGATAAGTACTTTGACTTGTTAAAAGAGAATTATTCTATGTATGCCTTGATTAGTACTTTGGCTTGATAAATTGAGAATTTTTCTATTTGTGCCCGGATAAGTACTTTGGCTTGTTAAATGAGAATTTATTCTATTTGTGCCCTGATAAGTACTTTGGCTTGTTAAATGAGAATTTATTCTAATTGTGCCCTGATAAGTACTTTGGCTTGTTAAATGAGAATTTATCCTATGTGTGCCTTGATAAGTACTTTGGCTTGGTTAATTGAGAACTTGCCTATATGTACTGGTAATAGCCTTTGAGTGCAGATTATGTTTTATTAAGTTCCGCGACTCTCGGTTGAAGCGGTCACCGTCTTGTCAGAAGTTACCGACGCACTGACGGTGATGTGGATTCCACGTATGCTTCCGTTACTTGTAGTACTTGTTAAATTCGGATTTTTATAGAAGACATGGTAGTGCTTATGTCTTGTTTGATGGTCGGTCGAGATAGGGTAAGAGTATAAGTGAGGTAAACCCCAAGACTGTACCACCTTCTCCGTGGTAAGAGTATAAGTGAGGGTAAACCCCAACACGCTGTACCACCCGCTTTATGTGTTGTTTGACGGTTGAGATAGGGTAAGAGTATAAATGAGGGCAAGCCCCAAGACGTTATACCACCTTCTCCGTGGTAAGAGTATAAATGGCGGGCAAGCCCCAAGACGTTATACCCCCGCTTTACCACCTCCTTCGTGGTCGAGTATAAATGAGGGTAAACCCAAGACGTTATACCACTGCTCGTTTGCCTACTGCCCGTCTGATTTTAGAACAGTGGGACTTGGTGTTCATGTATGCCTATTGGTGCTATGTTATATCATGGATCGGCGGTGAGGAAGGATTCCACGCATGATTGATATTATGGGCGTGAGACCCATAGTTATATTTGAATAGTGACTTTGAGGCTGCGTCACGACTTGATATGATCGCTTATGTATTGTATCGTAGGTTGGCTATCATACATGTCTCATGCTTTGTTTAGACTGTTATGATTTCATTACGATTTCATCGCTCACATACTTGGTACATTCTTCGCATCGACCTCCTTCGGCCGCTCACGCCGCGAGTTTAGGTCTGTTTGGTGATCGGCAGTGTAGGATCCTCGCCGTGGTTTTTGGATAGCTCCTCTGCCCGTGAGTTTATCTTTTGGTATATATCCTTGATGTGCTTTGTACAGTTTTGGGTACGGCGGGGCCTTGTCCCGTCATATTTCAGTTTAACTCCTAGAGGTCTGTATTCATATGTGGGATTGGACTCATGTACGGTGTAGTGTCTTTTATTTATGTATATATGGCAGCCTTGTCGGCTTTGCCCTTGCCCGTACGGTTGTTTTAAAAGAAAAAAAATGAGGTGTTATTTAATTTCCGCAGTTTACTTGTATTGTTAAGGTAGAAGGGTGCCCAGGTAGGGCACCAGTCATGGGCCCGGGGTTCGGGGCGTGACAAGGAACCAACGGATTTCAGCCTTAATTGAGATGGAAGGCGCACAAAACAATAACGAGATGAATGAGGGGTTAGGTGATCATCAGCCTAACATGAGAATGCCTCGGAGAGTGCCAATGGATGTAGAGGAGAGAGTTCAAGTCCAAGCGGAGAGAAGCTTGGGGGATTACGTGCTGCCGAGGGTGAACGGAGCACAAACTTGTATTAGGCTCCCAGCAATAGGCGCAAATAATTTTGTGATCAAACCGGCGATTCTATGTATGGTGCAGAACACGGTGCAGTTTGGATGACTGTCGTCGGAGGATCCTCACATGCACATAGTTAATTTCTTGGAGTTGTGTGCAACATTCAGATATAATGGCGTTACTGATGACGCCATCAGATTGAGGCTCTTTCCCTTCTCACTCAGGGATAGAGCGAAAGTGTGGTTGAATTCTTTGCCAGCAGATTCGATATTTACATGGCAAGAGCCGGCACAAAAAAATTTGGCAAAATTCTTCCCACCATGCAAAGCAGCGAAGTTGAGAGGGAAGTTGAATAATTTCTATCAACCCGATGGGGAATCATTATACGAAGCTTGGGAAAGATTCAAGGACTTGCAGAGGAAGTGTCCACACCACAGTATTGAGTTGTGGAATTTGGTCCACATCTTCTATAATGGGCTGAGCGGAATGACCACAACAATTATTGATGCAGCAGCAGGTGAAACCTTTATGAGGAAAACAACCCATGAAGCTCACGACTTATTGGAAGACATGGCCACAAATAACCATGTCACAGAAGATAGACAAATGAGTGGAAGAAGAACATTGGGAGTTCATGAGATAGATGTCATCACTGTCCTGAATGCTCAAGTTGCCCTTTTAACCAAGCAGCTGCAACAACATACAGTATCTGTAAATGCAGTACAAATGCCAAAGAGCTGTGAAATGTGTGGTGGTCCACATACATTCGATAGATGTCCATCAGCTGATCCTAATAATATGACGATCGAGCAAGCAGAGTGCCAAGCTGTAGGGAACTATCAGAGGCCCCAAAACAACCCATACTCAAACACCTACAATCCAGGGTGGAGGAATCACCCAAATTTTTCATGGAGAGAGTGGCGAGGCGAGAATCAGTTTAGAGGCCAGTATCAAAACCAACAGCCATTCAATCAGGCCTCATCGTCTCAACAATTCAGTGGCCCTGCCCAACCAGAAAAGCCAGACGAGCTGAGAGCAGCGTTGTTAACACACCAACTCTCAAACCCAGTTCATGGCAGAGACTAGATCTTCGCTCAGAAACTTGGAAACACAAGTGGGGAAACTAGCAAAGCTATCGAACAACAGGCCACATGGTACACTACCAAGCAACACAGAGATGAACCCTAGAGAACAATGCCAGGCAGTGAAGCTAAGGAGTGACAAACAGTTGGAGCAGCGTGCACCTCAGCCGGTAGTTGAACAAAGGGTAGAAATAGAGAAAGAGAAGGCGGTTGAAGCTCGCCCAGTATTAGAGAAAGCTTCAAAGAAGGAGTATACTGAGAAGATTCCGTTCCCACAAAGATTGCAGAGGAAGGTAGTTGATAAGCAATTCTCCAAGTTTTTGGAGACGTTCAGAAAGTTACATATCAACATACCCTTCATCGAGGCGTTGGAGCAAATGCCTTCTTATTTCAAATTCATGAAGGAAATTTTGGGGAAGAAGAAGAAATTGGGAGAGTATGAGATGGTGGCACTGACTGAGGAGTGCAGTGCTATCCTGCAGAAAAAGTTTCCCCGTAAACTCAAAGACCCAGGGAGCTTTACATTGCCTTGCACAGTTGGCAAGGTGACATGCAATAGGGCCCTTTGCGATTTAAGGGCAAGTATAAATTTGATGCCTTTGTCGGTTTTTAAACGGTTGGAGTTAGGTGAAGCAAAACCAACCACGGTGAACTTGCAACTAGCTGATAGAACGGTGGTACACCCAAGGGGGAAGATTGAGGATGTGCTTGTTAAAGTAGGAAAATTCTTTTTTCCTGCGGATTTCCTCATTCTTGACATGGAGGAGGATGCAGAGATTCCCATCATATTGGGAAGACCGTTCTTGGCAACAGGGAGAGCCCTGATCGGTGTAGAAAATGGTGCTTGACGCTAAGGGTAGAGAGCGAAGAAATGGTGTTTAAAGTGTTTAAACATGTTATTGAGCCACCGGCCATGAGCAGGTGCTTTGTAATCAGCACCATCAGAACCTCCTGTGAGCCAGTGCAAGCCAAAACAAGATAGATAGGCCCACCAAAGCAAGTACATGATGCTGAACCTCCGCCAAAGCAGGTATGTGCCACTGAACCTTCGCTTGAAAATAACTATAAGAAGAACAATCGAAGAAGAAAAAGGCGAATGTTAAAAAAATGGATTGGTTGTGGGGTTAATCTACCCCACACCTCTTGATCTAATGAACTTGCGTCCGGCTAAAAGACGTTAAAGACAGCGCTACTTGGGAGGCAACCCAAAGTATTTTAAATTGTTTATTTTAATGTAGTTAGTTTTAAGAAACGATCTCACGAGGTAGTGTTTGTGTCATGTTGACAGGTACAGGGGCCAACAAATTTGGAGGGCGAAAAACTGAAGAATAGCCAGGATTTTCGAAAACGGGTGGCCGCGCCAAAAGAGCGTAAAGGCGCAGAAATTAGCGTCGCGCGCGCCGAAGGTCGCGCGCAAAAATCCAGAAAATTCCAGAAGTCTAAGCGCCGCGCAGAAATTCGAAGGTTGCAAGAAATCAGCCGCACGCCAATGACAGGCCGCGACGCCGAAGCGGAAATCCAGAAATTAAAAGACGCCCCAAACCCGATTTTCCCCAATTCCAAATCAAAAACCTAAACCTTCTTCTCCACAAAACCCACGAAAATCCATACTTTACCTAAAAATCTTCCATAAACCAAACCCAAACACAACCAAAGCTCTTAAATTCCCTAAACCCTTAACCATCTTAACCAACAAACTTCATCCCATTGCCTCAAATCACCATTAGAAGCAAGAAAACCTTGAAGAACACCGTAAAAAGGTAATCTTTATCTTTTCTTGAAAGCTTTATTGTAGGCATAGGAGGTAGTGGATTGGAGGAGTGTTGTATCTGTGAAGTTGTTGGGGTATTGAAATCGGTTGTGAAATTTCGAGGAAGAGTATACAGGGTGAGTGTGTGTGTTTTGTAGAAGCTTCTTAAGTGAAGTTTGGGGGTGGCAGGTGTTGTAGCTGTTGATTGGTGAGTGATAGTGTTGGTTAACATTGTTGATAGAGAGGAAACGTTGCAAAAAGTGATCTAAACATGTCTGCCAGAAAGAAAAGAGCCTCCACATCCACCTCAGCCCCTCAATATGACGATACTAGGTTTGTCAGCCGAAGAGCTCAAGATAGATACCAAAAACTTAGTACTAGGCCCTTAATTCCTGAAAGAGGAATGGATTATCAAAGGGATTCGCTTCAGGAGGGGGATGTCTATGAGCCCATTCGGGCGATGATTGAGATGATGGGGTGGAAAAGATTTGTAAACCCGAAAAGGATAGCACCAATGAACACAGTGATGGTGCGTGAATTTTATGCTAACTTTCCGGAGAAGGTGGACAATGAATGCTTTGTGAGGGGAAGATATGTGCTCGCGTGACGAGGCGGTAAATGTGTTACTAAAAACAACAGATGTTGAAGAAAGGGGTGATGACCGAAGCTACTTCAGAACATGGTCTAGAAGCACCAACAACATCGACTGGAATGCCGTCGCAGACACAGTAAGCTACCCTGGGGCTGCATATTAATTTGCCAGAAATGGGTCAAGAGGACTGAGCACGTGTCAGTTCAACAAAGCAGCCAAGGGTTGGCTGTATTTCGTCAGTGCCCGTCTGATTCCATCAACGCACTTTACCAGAGTGCCAGAAGACATGATCAAATTGATATATGGAATTATGTCGGGGAAGACGATTGATGTTGGAAAGGAGATAGTGCAAAGTATTGAAGAGACCAGCAGGTTGGTAACAACAGGTGGGTTGGGACATGACTCACTTATTACAAATTTATGCGCCATCAATGGGGTCCCAACCCTACCTAATGATACTTATGAGAAAAACCAACTTCCTATGTCATACGGGATAATGCACTCCTTCCCAGACTCAATCCCTCCAGCAGCAGCAAGAAGAAGACCACCAGCAGCAGCAGCAGAGGCTACAATGGATGAAGATGAGCCTGAAACAGAGGCTCACTATGAGGCAGGAAGCAGCCATCAGCCACCCACAGAATCAGAACCTTCAAGGCATGATGGAGCGATTATCTCGAGAATCAGATAAGGATGATGCAGAATTTTGACACGGTGATACAAGGACAACAAGAAATGAGGCAGAAAATTGACGAGATGAGTTCCTTGTTCAACCAGTGGTCAATGCACTATCCACCGCCACCATTTTAAACCAAGTTTGTAAGTGTCCTGTTTCTTTCATTGTCTTTGAGTCTTGCACACATTGGGGACAATGTGTGATTTAAGTTTGGGGGGTGTCTTATTTGTGTCTTATTGTTGTAGTATGTTTGAGTCTTTTTGATTTGTTTTGTGTATTTTTGAGTCATAATTTTTTTCTTTTTGAGTCATAATTTTCTGTCAAAGATCATGCATGATGTAGTTGCTAGAAACACCTAGTGAAGTAAGGTGGAATAATGTAATGGAATTAGAAGCAACTATCTAAACACTTAGGTTAGATATGCCAAAAACTCATGAAATCTGTCTATTTGGTGTTTCTTGCTTGAATTGTGCATGTTAAATGATTAAAACCTATGTGTATGATTGTTTGCTATTTGAGGCGAAATAGTTAGGATATGCATGTTAGGGAGATGACTCAGGCGTTTCTTTGTTAGCCAATTCTTACCACTCTTTTCTATCCCTGACATTAAAAATATCCCTAGTCAGCCCCGTTGAGCCTAAACATGAAACTTTTTCTTTGACACCCTATATTTCCACACATGTGCCATAAGTAAAAATGTGAAATGGTTGGAATAGAAAGTGTTAAAAAAGAGACAAAAAGAGTGAACAAGTTTGATGCACCCCAATGAAAAAGTAATAAGAAATAGGCAAAAGCCTAAGTTTGGGGGTGCTTGTTACTATAATACACTTCACTCTCTCAAAACAAAAGAGGGGAAAGATAGATATGAAGTGAAGGAAAGAAATCAAAAGAAAAGGGAAACATTGAAAAGCTAAAGAGCTTATGGTACACAAAATGAGTCTAAATGCCTATTTTTACCTACCCATGCCTAAGCCTACATTACAACCCTGAAAAGTCATGAAGATCTCTTTTATGCATATCCATGATTAGTGGAGAATAGCAAGTAAAAATGTCATAGAATTTTTGAAATTAACATGCATGATTCAATATTTTGACTTCCATTGAGTATGATAAAAATGAGTTTGCGAAATATCTAGCTTAATGTGTTTAGAATGCTAAAATTTCATGCTATATGTTCCTGCATATTATTCTGCTAACCTTCATGTTTTTCTAAGTAACACCAATACAGCAAAGTGATCAATGTCATTAAGTCTTTCTATTTTCATTTTCATTGAGTCTTTATTTCTTTTTTTTGATCTTTGCTCGAGGGCGAGCAAAGGTTAAGTTTGAGGGTATTTGATCGGTGTATTTTATATAAACTTTTTGAGTCGTTTTTAGTTAGTCTTTTGTCCATTTTTGTACAAATACGTGTCGTCTTAGGATATATTTTCTTTCTTTTGAGTCAAATTGGTTAAAGTGGCTCTTTGGCGGAAAAGGAGCGAAAAGAGGGCAAAAATGGAGGTTCCAGAGCTCGAAAATGCGAGAAAGTGGCGAACCAGGCACGGACACGGGTCAGCGCCGCGGCGCCTCCAGCCAGCAGGGCCAGGCGCCCCGGCGCCCAATCTTCAGAGGCTTGCAGAAGTTCCAGCGCCGCGGCGCCTCTAGACAGCAGAGTGCAGCGCCGCGACGCCTAATCATCAGAAAGCTGCAGAACTTCCGGCGCCGACGCGGGAAAAATCAGGTTTTTGAATTATTAATGGGTCATGCCTGAATGAAAATCTTAATGTCGGTTTGGAGGCTATAAAAAGAGAACCCTAGGTCAGAATTAAGGGTTCCCTTCTTGCCAATAACACAACACATCTTGGAGTTCAAGATTGGAGACCCTTCTTTAGTAATTTCTTTTCTTTCTTTTACTTTATTTTCAGTTTTATGTTGGATATTGAATTAGTTCTTGTCATGTCTATGGCTAGGAACTAATTCTAATATAGGGTTTTCCATGTCAATTCACTTGAACCTTATTTTATAAATTAATGCATGTTTATGGTTGTTCTTCTTATTGTTGAGATTTATCCAATAGATGATTTGATTGCTTGGTAATTACTTGATCATTAATTATCATTACTTATATGATTTCTAACCGAAATCCGAAAGGAGAGGTTGTGACTATGCTGTAGTTGGGTAGACATAGGTCGAATTGGGAATGAAAATACTTCAATTACTTGTGTAGCATTAATAGGGTTTTTGTTCTTAATCCTCCTATAGAGTCATCCTTATCACCGAAAGGTAGAAAGGAGATGTACTGGGGTTGAGTGTTTATATAACCTTAACAGGAGTATAAAACGAATTAGTAAACCTGCTATTTCCAAAAGAAGAAGAACCATAGTTAATTGCATTAGTAAGTAATATAAGTGGATAGTTGAGGAGATTTGGAAGCCCTATTTCCATCATCACTGAAGTAA
The DNA here is from genome assembly GCA_029844215.1 of Przewalskia tangutica. Taxonomy (NCBI): domain Eukaryota; kingdom Viridiplantae; phylum Streptophyta; class Magnoliopsida; order Solanales; family Solanaceae; genus Przewalskia; species Przewalskia tangutica. The sequence goes on along the minus strand of CM056718.1, from coordinate 130,605,905 downwards.
ACAACATAGTTAATTAGTCTTTATAATTATTAGTTATAATCAACAACTCAAATATCGGTCACCAAATAGATAACAAAGAATAGAAGTTGGTACTTGAGCACTAATCCCTGAGGACGATAACTCGGTCTTCAAAGACTATATTACTTGACTCGACAACGTGCACTTGCGTTAAAGTGTGTGCATAAATCGTGCATCAATATACAAGATGAATCCTAGTCTTACCATAATTATATTTACACAATATTCTAATTATGGGTAGGGATATTATTATACTACTATACACATTTACAAATAGGCCACATCTGGCCTCGTACAGGTCATGACATACATGATTGATCCTATAGCTGAAGCATATGGGATCCTCTTCATGTGTTCAAGTTCTGCAACAGTAGAAGGACTATCCTTTTTTGACAACTTGATGCCTTGACCTATAGGAAGACTTCGCTTCTTGGAATTTTCTATAGAGAACCGTTTTAGCACTTTGTCTATGTATACGGATTGTGACAGCCCCAACAATCTATTAGGTCTATCTCTGTAGATCGCAATTCCAAGAATGTAATAGGCTTCACCTAAGTCTTTCATCATGAAGGTGCTGAATAACCATTTCTTGACTGACTGCATGAGAGTCTTATTATCTCTCATTATTAATATATCATCAACATATATAACAATGAAGACAATACTCTTATCTGTGCGTTTACTATAAACATATGGATCTTCTTTGTTTCTAACAAAGTCAAACGATTTGACTACTTTGTCAAAACAAATATTCCAACTCCTTGAGGCTTTCTTAAGTTCATAAATAGACTTCTGTAATTTGCATACTGCTTTTGGCTGAGTTGGATGTAAAACCCTCTGGATGTATCATATACACCTCCTCAATTAGATTACTATTGAGATATAAAGTGATTACACCTTCCTTGCAATTTACACGTCTTTTCATGTTGAGGTCATTTCTTTGATTCCTCTTTGTTTCTTTCATCTTCTTACCTTTGCAAGGCAATCTCCCCTTTCTCATGCCACTATTATTTTCAACAATTTTTTCTACATTCTCCCCCTGATTTTATCCAAAAAAACACAATTTTCTTTTCTATTTCTTTTTCTTTTCTCTTTTTTTTGATAGGGGGTCATGTGAATAACTACACTACACATTATTTCCTTCATATACTTGGCATCCCACCCCTAACTTAGGTTAAATTCTTAAGTTGGTCTTCACACTTTATTCACATGGAATCTCACCCCCAACTTAGGCCAAAAGCCTAAGTTGAGACTTCGAGATCAAGGAAGGACGGGTTCAAAAAAGGTTAGATGTTAAAAGGGTTACAACTTGTAATGTGGTTACAAAGTAAGGATTAGGGCTCAGAAGGGGTGACTAGTGATTAAATTTTATGCTTTAGTAGGTTTGAAAGGATATATTTTGGACACACAAAGAATGCCTAAGTTCATTTCTCCAACTATCACCATCGAGACTATATTTTTTAGACCGACTGGCAAGTTCTATTTGATAAAAGCAAGCACAAAAGACAATTAAGCAAAGCTCGCCACACATGGCACATACATTATTACAAATTGAGTAATTGACCTCTAATGTCATACCCCAACTTTAGGGGGTGTGGCCGGCACCCAGCATCTGAAGGCTTACCCAGAATGTTTAACATGAAATCTGGATTGACAAGGCCACCAAATAAATTTAACAAGATAGAATGAATGACATCCTGCATGCAGAAAAGTCCCAACATAGTATATACAGATAACCAAGGTCGATAAAGCCACAAGAAGAGTATCACCAACTAACAAGAGGGCTGACAATGCCATGACAAAACATATACACAACGTACACTAGTATGCAATCCTCTAAGAGTGCTATAATATAACAATAGGCCATGATAGGGTCCTGACATGCCCAAAATGCTAGGAATATGTACAAAAGTACATATCAACTTTTGTATATCAACTCTGAGAGAGGGGAGTGCAACAATCAGAACTGAATATGCAACCTACTATAGAGGATTGCTGCCCTACTTATATGTATCTGCGAGCATGAACACAGTGCCACAAAGAGGAGCATCAGTATGAAAGATGTACAGAATATGTAAGACATGTAACGTGTGTAAAAAAAATTATCCTACCCTACCCTAAGCCTACATTATCACCGAAAAAAGTCCTTAGAGATATCCAAACAATCTTCTTTGAGTTAGGATTGCAAGAAAGGCAGGGCAAGCCTATGGTTTGATACTTGTTGCTCTGAAGATTCTTTGTTGAGTGTGAGTGATTGCTTCATGTCCCTTGCTTACTAATTATTCTTTTGTGTGGGACGTTATTATTGTGAGGGCGCATGTGTTTTGACAAAGTATTGACAGTTATTCTTTCTTAACTAGCCAAAAAGTGTATGAACAAGAGTATGGTAATCTCTAGTCACACTTTGAGGCTTGTGTTTGCCATGTCATTCCATCAAATCCAATTAAGTGATAAGGAGATGTGGTTGGGTGAATTGAAAAGGCGTGTTTGTATTCTCATTATTTGTACAAACCGACAATCATATGCATCCATTGTGTCAGTAGTCGAGTCTTGTGTTTGAGTTGTGTGTGAGTCGTAGTTTTATGTTAGTTCTTGAGGACAAGCAAAGGGTTAATTTGGGGGTTCTCGAGGAATAAAAGGAAACATGATAGTAGACAAAGTCCAAACATAATAGTAGACAAACAAATGGTTAAAGGGTTCTCGAGGAACAAAAGGAAACATAATAGCAGACAAAGTCCAAAATAATACTTAAATGCGATGGAGATGCCACACCGCAAACTTACTATGTGGCCATAAATAGACCGCAAACTCTGAGCAGAAAGATTGAAAAAATTAAGTTGAATGTAATGCGATGAGTCTCAAGCATATTCTCGATAAAATCAACCAGTGAGCTGAACAAAATGTGCAGAAGTGAGACGCAAATGCGGCACCACATACTAGAAATGTGATCACATACTTCAAGCTCAGACGAAATAGTAAAGAATGACAAAATGAAGAAAATGTGGTATCACTAGAAGTATGTGACCGCATCCCAACAATGTTGCACCGTATAAATCGTAGCAAAGAATTTGGGCATGAGAATGCGGCCAGAATGCAATCGTATACACCTGATGCGACTGCATTCTGGTCGGCGCATTGCGACTCCTTGTTTATTTTTTATACCTTTTGTTCTTTCCGTATAAATACCTTGCATATATTTCTAAGCTCATTATTCAAGATATTGTTCTCTGAACAATCTTTTAGCTTTTATCATTAGAAAAGAGACCTTTGGGTGTAGCTTTCAAGATATTCCCTTGTCTTCCTCTCCACTTTAATTGTAAGGACATGCATACTTTTACTATATTTAATGCTTATGCTTTTATTGTATTTAATATAAGTAGTTAATTCCTTAGCTGGGGTTGTAGGGCCAAAGGGGTTTGGTATGTGATTGGGTTTATTTTTAATCCATTCGATTACTTTGATTGTTCTCCAATAGTTCTTTATTTTGAAATATTTATTAATGGTGTCCAACATTAATAGTGCCTAAAGTCCTTAACTAGTTTGGAAAGGATGGTAGGAATTAGGAAAATAATATTGGCAAGGATTTGGAGTTTTAACCCATCTAATAGCTAGAGCTAGGAATAGAATAACTAACTTAAAATTGAATTGGGCATCCTCAATTGCACATCATAGGGCTTGAAAAATCTTATGATGAAATTTATCAATTGAGTTGGAAACCTTTTGATAACCCAATACACCCATTATTTAGAACATGAATGTTTTCGTTTGAATTAATTAGCATCCTTTCCCCGAAGGCATCACAACCCTAATCGTTTCTTAACTTGATAATCTAAATCAATTGTGTGATACAATTTAGTTCAATAATTTATTACAAACAAACAAATATTTTCCCCTTTTCCCTTTTGAAATTGAGACTAATTGTTGAGGCTTGCATTTAAATTGTATGTTTCACATCATCTTCCCTGTGGGATTCGACCCAATCTTGTTGGGTTCTATATTTGCCAACGACTGCTTTATATCTTTTTCGGAGATGTAATTTTAGCGTATCATCAGTTGACCCCCTCGATCACACACAATTGATTCTTCTTTTTACGCTCTCTTCTCCCTTTGTGTGGATAAACTCACAAATATTTATTATGTGTTGTATGTATAGGAGTGGTTTCTTCAATTGTCTGAATTCATCCAAGTCTTCGTTTGAAAACTATTTTTTATTTGATATGGATTCCTTTCTTTTCTTGTTTATGCACATACAATTTTCTTCTTCTATTACAATACTAAATTCATGTGTTCAACTTATGGTAAATTATTTAACCCAAAATTCAACTTCTCATCGAATATGAATGAGTCAAGAATTTCAATTCTCCGAGTTAGCATGAAACAATTTCTCCTTGACTGCTCTGGTCTTCTTCGAAGGATCAATTTTTTTGAGCAGTTCCTCTCCTATTGTAACAACTTCACTAGTTCCATTGGATATTTATTTGGATTTCTATTTCTTTAATATCTTTCTTCAAATCTTCCTTGTACTGATGGTCTTATTATAAATAATTTTTCAATTATCAAAACTTTATTTTAAGCTCAACACTATAATTGAGTCAGCATCATCTCAATGGTATAGTTTTATTACATAAAGAAAGAGGAAGTAAGAAAGTCGAAAATTAATTAAAATAAAGAAAAAATAATATTGGTTTAATCTAGAATAGCAAATAAAGAAGAATTAAAGAAAAAGACAAAAACTCAAAAAGAATATAGCTGAAGCATGTACATTTAAGGTTGTCTAATGGGACGGGATATCTCGTCCCGTGCCATCCCCTCCTATAAGCTTTAGTGGACTGAGATAGGATTAGTGTTTCGTCCTCTCTATCCCGTCCTATTTTCGTCCCGGTCCTATCTTTCCCCTTAAGTTCGTTTGTCATCCCATTCTGTCCTACTTAAATCATCCTATTTCGTGTTCGATCCCATCTATTTCATCCAACTTAAATTAGAAAACTTATATTTGTATGTTTTGAATTTGTAATTTTATCAATTTATGTTTAATGATTATTTTAAATTTGTATTCATTTACTAAATTTATGTAGTCTTATGTCTGAGATGAGCCAAGCGGTTCGTTCCCATGTCTTGTAATTGCCCGGTTAGTCGTTTTGAGAACTGATTCTCTATTTTGCATATCGTCTATTCCAGAAATTCTGTAGTAATTATTTTGATCTACTTGCAAAATTTAAAGTCAAATGGATGTCAATTCGTTCACTTTGGGAGACGGTTCACTATGGAAATTCTAGCATTCAATTATTTGGATAAATTATTTATTTTAGGAAAATTTCTTTTATTGGTGATTTGAAAATTCTGTTAGATTTGAAATATTTTTTATGATCTGCAAAAATTGACGGAGCTAATTTTAGAATTCATTTGATTAGTTTTTTATAATTAAATTGGTTTTAGCATTTAATATGCCTATTTATGATGGAAAGATGGTCACAGAAATAAATAAGACCCAGATTTGAAATTGTAATTTCCGTTAGCTTTAAATCAATATTTATGACTTACGGGAATGTGTGGAGCAATTTTTGAGACTTTCAGAGGAGTTTTGGATAAGGTAAAGTACATTTTGGAAATCCTTAAGTTAAGAAATGAAGAAGGTTGACCAAAGTCAACATCAGGGGAATGTGTATTATTTGAAGTTTCGTCAATTATGTTGGTTCCGGAATGTGGTTTATGATTTAGTCGAGTCATTGGTTAGGTTCGCGAGGGGTTCAAATGTGATTAAGGTAGTTGGTTGAGAAACCAACTTTTGAGGTAGTTAGTAGTTGACCACGGTCAACATCAGGTCAAAATGGATCCATTTGGGTGTTTTGAGAGTTTGAGCATCTTCGTATGATCATTTGTGACGTGTAGGAACTTTCAGAATTGGATTTAGACTTTGTTTGGTCAAGTTAAGGTGTTTGAGCCATTGGCTTAAGTCGCTCCCTTCAACGCTTTGATGTACCATTATATTCATTGGATGTTGTAACTGAGTTTTTATTATTGCAATAAATTCGTATTGAAAATTTTGATCCGTACCAACTTGAATCGTCAAATTTTGATACCGTATGAGGGAGTTATGCCCATTTTAGTTCCAAAATAATTGATGGTTTATGGCGTGGTCGCTGGGGCGGACCATTTGGTTGCTATAGCGGACCGTTGGTCGCTACGGTGGATGTCTCTATGTATAAAAAATCAGACTTCGTCCATTTGGTATTTTCTTCATAACTTGAGTTCTAGAGCTTCGATTGAGGTAATCTTTGCAGTGTTGTTCTCGTCTCAACGAGGGGGTGAGTATCTAACCTTTATTGTGATATTTTCTCAAGTCTATTTTCATTGGTTATCAATTTTATCTGAGTTTGATTGGAGAAAATTAGAGTTTTGAACCCAAAGGTTGAAAAGTGGAAAATCATGATTTCGAAGATCACGATAGTGGCCTTTTGAATGGGTTTTATCGGTCTAGACTAATTAAGCTATGGGTAAACTAATTTTTGACATAAATTTCCACTTTTCCCTTGCATGCTCGGGTTTACCTTTTTAGGTTTATTTTGGGGTTTCGAATTAATGTATAACAATATGGGTATCGTTGAACTCATTTAAACTCCTAAGGTACTATTTTTACTATATTGAATCTGATTTTTGAATGAAATTATAGATTTGCCCTTATGGGTCAGGTTTGACTATTTTGGGTCCATTTTTGTATTTGGGGTAAAACTATGACAGTATGAGTATCCTTAGATTCGTATTCTAATGTAGAATTCATATTTTATAGACTTTAATCATTTTTGGGCTCTCCAAAGAGGAAAGGCAAGGTTGAACTGGATTATTTTGTGGTATGTTCAACATCTAGGTAGGTTAATGCTTACCTTCTAGTTAGACTTCGGTTAGAGAAGCATATGTAGATTTAGTTATTGTCAGAGAAAGCATGTTATACCTTTGGGTATGAAGATAGATTACTTATGTTTGTTATTGTTGACTGATTTGTGGGCTTGTTACATTCTTGTGATTTATTGGATTGTTTCTAGGTGTATGAAATTAAACTTGTACTTAGTTGTAATATTGTGATTATGATACAATTGTCTTTCACTTATCTTGACATTAACAGGGATAGAGGAAAGGACTTGATTTGATATTGATATTGTGATATCTTTCCATGTGTGGCACGACTGAAATTGATATAATTCACTTGATACTGTTATTTTGTATTGCATTCATCCTTATTTATATGACACATTGATATTACATATGATTGAATGATGATAATAAGTGAGAAGGAAACATCTGTAATTTTTTGACATACTTGATATAGTAGCCATCTCAAGACTGTGTGCAGAATGGCTAGTGGTGTGGAGGTGAAATCTGATTAGGTTGGTTCTAGATGGTGTTATGTGGGCTTGTTGAACTATTTGCTATGTTTGTGACTTGTATTTATATTTATCTCTCTATTGATATCTCACTTATCATTGGAAATGGAAGGAAAATGAAAATGGCTAGAAATTTTGAAGTGTACTTTATGACAAGTGTAATTGTTATCATGCATGGCATACATTCTTATTTCTTATGATAATTTGTTATGAACTGTGATTGGAAATAATGATAAGTGAGAGAGTGTAGCCTCCGAGGTCTTTCCAGAGAGCATAAAAGTGATGTGAGTGACTGATGCACAAGGTCTTTATCGGGATTGTGAGAGTATCCGATGCCTGAGGTATTTTGTGGGATTGTGAGAATGGTACATGGACTTCGTGGGCCCCATGGGTTATGACTGTTGGGATGTAGAGATATTCTGCCCGAACCATGTATGTACAATATGAGATAGTTGGTCAGTGCATTGCATTGACTGTAGACTAATGAGATCTAGTGAGATGTTGTGTGCTTATTAATAACTTACTTAGAAACATAATGGATTCGAGAAATAGAGGTTCCTCCTAGGCTATGACTGTAGACTAATAAGATCTAGTGAGTCACATTATTTTAAGTCTTACGTGGATGTGCTTAGTGACTACTTCATTCTCATACTTCATAGATTCCGACGTGATATTTTTATACTTGAGTTATTCTTCTTGGACTCTGTTATGTTGTACTTGATTGTGAGCATGTCTATTCTTCAGTCTCTTACTTTATATATGTTAGCTAACTGTTGTCGGGCTATGATACCTACCAGTACCTTTTGTACTGATACTACGCTTGTTACACCCTTTTCGTGGTGTAGAGTTGTTCCAGGTACATGAAAGAGGTTCGATTAGCCTTCAAGGATCGCATGAAGTTCATCTAGACTTTTCTATTTAATTTTCATTCTAAACAGAGGTTGTATTCAGGTTGTGGCTGTAGCTTTCATTCCAGTTGTATACTTAGAAGCTTTTGTACTATTCAGACCAGATTCCTTGGATGGTTGTTGTAATCCTCATTAATAATTATTTATGATTTAGATTTTTATTGCTTTTATTTATCATCTATGTTGTTTTGATGAGTTTTTAAGGGAGAAGTTCTCCTACCAGGTGGGAAAAGGGTACGTGCCCGCACGATCAGTGATTTAGGTCGTGACAAGTTGGTATAAGAGCCCTAGGTTACATGATCTATAAGTACAATAGCAATGTCTAGTAGAGTCCTACTTATGTGTGTGTTGCGCGCCACAATTATAAATGATAGGCTATAGAACATCTAGGAAATTTCTATTTTTTCATTCCTTTTGTGCTAGTTCATTAAAATTGGTATTTGGTCAATTCCAATTAGTATCTGAAACTTCTTCACCTTTTTTGTCCTTAATGGTGGAGATTGTTTGATCGACATTTCTTCAATGGTTGGCTTCTCAGAAATGGTACAAGTGTAATTATGGCTTAACAAGAAAGGTTGCTCGAGGTGTGCTTGTAGTGGGAAAGTTTCAGCATCATCAAGGTTTACTATGATAGTTTTGTGTCATAAATGTATCAATGGCAAGTCAATAATTCAGTAATGGAAGAGTATAGATGTCGATAACTGAAGACAAGTGTAAACATGGGGAAGATCATTCGATTTGACAAATAGGACAGTGGTTGTCATAAGACTGTGAAGAGAAAGCATGAGTATGGACTTGAAGGGCCACCTTTTGGTGATAAGGTGTGAGAAAGTAAGACTTTTTAGGGCCATATGGTAGAAGTACCTATTTTCCCTATGGGACGAAGGCATAATAAAGATAATTTGGATGGGTCAATCTCCACTATAAGAATGGAACAATTGGTATCTAATGTGTTTGTCGGGGTAAGTTTCAAGGTGTACGCACGTGGATGTCGTATAGGCTATGACATGTTGAGTTGGCTTCGATTTGACAGTATTGTGATAGCAAAGTAGAAAAAGTGGTGTTTATGATTTGAATGAAAATTATGAATTGAAAAATTAAGATAATTTAGAGCGAGAAAGGGGAGAATTTGGATTCAAAGCAACGGAAATTCTTGGGTTAGGGGTAGATTGTGGTAGCTTTAGTTTCGCATATTTCAAATCGGGGGAAATTGTTAGTATGCTCGGAGGATTAGGTCTATGATAATTAACTAAGTGTTATGACAAATATTCCTTAGGGTTTGTGATTGGTGATTGGTGAAAAGTGAATTTTCGGTGACAAGATGTGATAAGATTTATTGGATTGGCGGTTGGCATTGTATCAAAATGGGTCATCTCACGACGTTCTTGAATGAATGGGCTGGATTGGATTAATAAGAGGGAATCTTGAGAATCTTTTCAGTTTGAAGGTAAAGAGAGGTTGTGATCGTGGTGGTATACTATGTTGAAATGTTGTTCACTAGTAGCACATGTTAGTATTTCAGGTAGTAAAGACTTGGAGGTAGGTGCATAAGGTAAGGTGCTTGGATCATATAGTATATACGTTCAGATTTGTTACGGTGCTAGGGTTGCGGGATTTGATATCTTCTGAATTGATAAAGGATAGTGAGGTCTTACTATTAGAGACTCGATGGGTGGAGGTATAGTAAATGAGAGTGTAGGCTTTGCGTCGAAATGTTCAAAGCTGTTGGCTAGTTAAGAGAAAGTCCAAAGAGGATTTTATGTATTTAGAGTTCATGGGGTCCTATTAGACTTGCATATCGGGTGGAAGTTGAGAAACATGAATGTCACAATCAAAGGTATAGATCTTCCGTACTACGTTAATGACTTGGATTGAATCCATATTTTGAAGTCATGGGTGATGGCATATGATTAATTACTCATGAGAAAAGGGACAGAATAGGTCACCGCATGCTTATGGGAAGCCTATCAGTCATTTATGGAATCAGTTTGGATAACTATCCATGATTTAGATATTCAGTATTTTATTGTGAGTCAGATTTGTTCATGTACGGCTGGATAGCACGTATTTATATTGTCTAAAGGACTTATAGTATTCTAGTAAGCCACTGATAGGGGTTAGATGAATTTCATTCGGAATGGAGGTATGACAGTGTTACCAGTTCTCATTAGAGTTTGCAAGTAGAATTCATGATATTTTCGAATGGCAATGATTCGGATAGTCTAATGGTTTACCCAAGTACTTGGCGATGTAATGAGGAGGTACAAATGGTTAGGGGAAGTCTATAGAGTGATCGGTTAATTTTCTACGGATCTATCACGATAAGGTAATTCGTAGGTATGCTTATAGTATGGTGATTTGGAGATTCGAGCAAATTGGAATTATGACGAGTGTGTATGTGTTTCTAAGGAATTTTGTGCAATGACGACTTGATAGTTGAGAAGGATAGAATCAGACTATATTATCAAGTACATGTCGGATTTAGATTGTGGCTACAACTAAAGGATGATATGATTATGGTGATAATTGTGAATTCAATAGAACGCATAAAGAGGTACAATGGTGATTAAACTAGGGAAATCGAGCGGAGCCAGTTCAAATAGATGGGAATCATAGGTTGAAGAAATTTCGGGTATGGAAAGGTGGAAATTTGAGTCATTGAGTTAAGTTAGAGAATGTTTTAACTGATAACGTAAACAAGCGGTACTATCGACGTATTTATGGAGGCTTTCATGAGATTTATAATAGAGATTCATTGGTTGTCATCAACGTTTGTACTCTTCCTTATGGTTCGAGGACGAACAAGTATTTAATTGGTATTTGATTTAATGATTGATCGGTCATTTTGAGAATAGATTCTCTATTTTGTGTATTTTCTATTCTTGAAGCTCCGTATAATTATTTTGACATGCTTGCAAAATTTGAAGTCAAACGAATGTCAATTGGTTCACTTTGGGAGAAGATTTCACTATGGAAATTCTAGCATTCAATTATTTGGATAAATTACTTATCTTAGGAAAATGTGCTCTGATTGGCGATTTGAAGAATTTGTTATATTTGAAATATTATTTATGACCTATAAAAATTGATGGAGCTAATTTTAGAGTTCGTTTGGTTGGTTTTTGATAATTAAATCAGTTTTAGCATTTAATATTGTTATTTATGGTGGAAAGATGGTCACGGGAAGAAATAAGACTTGAATTCAAAACTCTTGTCTCTATTAGCTTTAACTCAGTATCTATGACTTGCGGGAATGGGTAGAGCGATTCTTGAGACTTTCAGATGAGTTTTGGATAAGAAAAAATATATTTTGGAAATTCATAAGTTAAGAAATGAAAATATTTGTTAAAAGCAACATTAGGGGCAAATGCGTCTTTTTTAAGTTTGGTCGATTTCGTTAGGTTCGAAATGTGGTTTATGACTTATTTGAGTCGTTGGTTCGGTTCCCGAGGGGTTTGAATGTGATTAAGGTGGTTGGTTGAAAAACTAGCTTCTAAGGTGGTTTGGAGTTGACCACAGTCAACATCGGGTCAAAACAGATCCATTTGAGTGTTTTGAGAGTTCGAGCAGCTTCGTATGATCATTTGTGACTTGTAGGAACTTTCATAATTAGATTTGGAATTCGTTTGGTCAAGTTTAGGTATTTGAGTTGTTGGCTTAAGTCGTTCTCCTTTGACACCTCAATGTACAATTATATTCATTTGATGTTTGAACCGATTTTTGATTATTGGAATAGACGTGTATTGAATTTTTTTATCTGTAGCAACATGAATCGTCAAATTTTAATACCGTATGATGAAGTTATGCCCATTTTAGTTCTGGGAAAATTGTTGGTTTCTGGCGAGGTCGGTGGGGAAGAACATCTGGTCACTATAGCGTGATCTGGTCCCTGGGGCGAACCATCTGGTTGCTATAGCGGATTGCTGGTCGCTACGACGGACGTCTATGTGTATAAAAAAATCAAACTTCGTCCATTTGGTATTTTCTTCATAACTTGAATTCTAGAGCTCCAAATTGAGGTGATTTTCACGACGTTGTTCTCGTCTTAATGAGGGGGTAAGTATCTAACCTTTATTTTGATATTTCTCAAGTTTATTTTCGTTGGTTATCAATTTTATCTGAGTTTGAGTGGGAAAAGTAGGTTGCGAACCCAAATATTGAAAAGTGGAAAATCATGATTTTGAAGATCAAGATGATGGCTTTTTGAATTAGTTTTTTGGGTCTAGACTAATTAAGCTATGGGTAAACTACTTTTTGACATAAATTTCCAATTTTGCCCTTACAAGCTCGGGGTAACCTTTTGGAGTTCATTTTGAGGTTTTGAAGAATTAAATTATAGAAATATGGGTATCATTGGACTCATTTAAACTCGTAAGGTACTATTTTGACTATATTGAACCTAACTTTTCAATGTAATTACACTTTTACCCTTGTGGATTGGGTTTGGCTATTTTGGATCCATTTTTGGATTTGGGGTAAAACTATGACAGTATGGGTATCCTTAGATTCGTATTCTAATGTAGAATTCATATTTAACAAACTTTAATTATTTTGGAGCTCTCCAAAAAGGAAAGTCAAGGCTGAACTGGATTAGTTCGTGGTACCTGTTGGGCATCCAGGTAGGTTATGGCTTACCTTCTGGTTAGACTTCGGTTAGCGAAGCATATGTAGAGTTAGTTACTGTCGGAGAAAGAATGTTGCACCTTCGGGTATGAAGTTGGAATTACTTATGTTTGTTAGTGTTGACTGATTTTTGGGCTTGTTGCCTTCTTGTGATTTATTGGCTTGTTGCTATGTGTATGATATTAAACTTGTACTTAGTTGTCATATTTTGATTATGATACAGTTGTCTTTCACTTATCTTGACATTATCATGGATAAAGGAAAGGACTTGATTCTATATTGATATTGGTATTGTGATATGTGTCCATGTGTGGCATGACTGAAATTGATATGATTCACTTGATATTGTTATTTTGTATTGCATTCATCCTCATTTCTATGACATTGATATTACCAATGATTGGTGCTGATGATAATAATTGAGAAGGAAATATCCGTGACTTTTGGACATACTTGATATAGTAGTCGTCTCTATGCTATGTGCGGAATGGTTAGTGGTGTGGAGGTGAAATCCGATTAGGTTGGTTCCATAAGGTGTTATGTGGTCTTGTCGCCATAATTATTATATTTGTGAAGTGTACTTTACGACAAGTGAAATTGTGAAGTGTACTCTATGTGTATCTCACTTATATTCTTATTTCTTATGATGATTTGGTATGAACTGTGATTGAAAATGATGATAAGTGAGAGAGTGTAGCCTCCGTGGTCTTTGCCGAAGCACGTAAAAGAGAGATGAGTGTCTGATCCCCAAGGTTTTTTGTTGGGAATGTGAGAGTGTTCGATGCCCGAGGTCTTTGTCGGGATCGTGAGAGTGCTACACGATTTTGCGGGTCTTTCATGGGTCATGACTGTCGGAATGTAGAGATATTCCACCTGGATCATGTGCGTACGATATGAGATAGTTGGCATGTGCATTGCATTGCATCACATATACAACTAGATAACATTCAGTCACATTTCTGATTCTAGTTGATGTATTCATTGTATTGCATGATGCATTCCAGTCTTGATTTACTTATTGTTGATTCATTTGAAATGTTGTGTGCTTGTTAATCGCTTACTTAGAAACATGATGGATTTGAGAACTAGGGGTTCCTCCTAGGCTATGACGGTAGACTAATGAGATCTAGTGAGTCACATTATTGTAAGTCTTACGTGGATGTGCTTAGTGATTACTTCATTCTCATACTTCTGGATTCCGACGTGATTCTTTTATACTTGAGTTGTTCTTCTTGGACTCTGTTGTGTTGTACTTGATTGCGAGCATGTCTATTCTTTAGTCTCTTACTTTATATACGTTAGCTAACTGTTGTCGGACTATGATACCTACCAGTACCTAGTGTTTGTACTGATACTACTCTTGCTACGCCATTTTCGTGGTGTAGAGTTATTCCAGGTAGATGAATGAGGTTCGATTAGCCTTCAAGGATCTCATGAAGTTCATCTAGACTTTTCTGTTTAATTCTCATTCTAAACAGAAGTTGTATTCAGGTTGTGGTTGTAGCTTTTATTCCAGTTGTATACTTAGAAGTTATTGTACTATTCAGACCAGATTCCCTGAGTGATTTTTGTAATCTGCATTAATAATTATATACGATTTAGATTTCTATTGCTCTTATTTATCATCTATATTATTTTGATGAGCCTTTACAGAACCAGTTCGCCTACCAGATAGAAAAAGAGTAGGTACCCGCACGATCAGTGATTTGAGTCGTGACATGTCTCATCCCACTAACGTCCAGGCTTCATCTTGTCCCGTCCAACTAAATGTGTCCCATCTCATCCCGTTAAACAGCCTTATGTACTTTCACATCAAAGCAAAAGAGCAAGCCAAAAAGTGTTGCATAAAAGCTTCGAACTCCCCCGTCACTTGTGAGAAATGTTATTCTCATTGCCAGTAACAGCTTTTGCTCTTTGCTATTTCAAGTGGCAAAATTAATATATATTCTATTTCTTATGAATAAATACATAATTTCAACCGAGACGTTCGGGTGGCATGACACCCCCACCTTCTATATAGATTCGCTTCTGCTTCCAACTGATCAATATTATTGTTTTTTAGCCATTTCTTTAATTACACGAATAAAGGCGTTTTATATAAAATCTGGTCTGTTCCCAACAAATATGCAGTCTACCAATTTTTAACTCTCTTTCTGAAATATCTTAATTTTACCATCTATTATATTTTGGAATCGTTCATAGCATATCATTTCGTATTTGCCCTTAATTATAAGAGAGCTCCAACCTAAAAATAATTGACAGAGGTAATTTTAATTAATAGTCAAAAGTAGAGGAATAAATTTTAAAATTAACATGTGAAATTGATCTAATTAAGGCTAAAGTTGTGTTAAAGTCAACAAGTAATATGAGACGGGGTGATAAAACAACCCAAATTCTGCCCAAACTCAATCCGTCATTTTTCAATCCGCCTTTCCCGGATCTCGCATATAGCAGGAGTCGGCTTAGTGCACTGGACTGTCATAGTGTATGAATGATGTGTACGTTCTGTATAACCATGAATAAAACAATGTATAACTATATACATAAAGAACGTACACACTGTTAGACACAAAATCAAAGGTGATTCAAATTGTGTTTCATCAAATTTTTAGCTGCTTGAATCGGTTCAAACCATTTTCAATCGCCACTAATCTATAATCTTAATATAGTAAAGTCACCGTCCCTCCACCCAGCCAATGAGCTGATCCAATATTAGACCAAATAGACTTGACATTTGTTTTACAAATGAACCAAAAAACTATCATCGCAATGGTTATCATTACTTGCAAACTGTTTTTTTTTATCTACTTTTGGAATATGAATAAATCAAGAACCAATTGTTCTGTATGTTCTAAATTTTTTAGCTTTTTACATCAGTATTCTGTATATGTTCTTCTAGTAGTAGTAGATCCAAGTTCAAGAGAAGCTGAGAAGTTGTTGCATTTGGCTAAACATCACATATGGCAAACGACGCATCTGGACGAGGAACCAAAAGCCAATCTCAAACAGAAATAGGATGAAAAAAACTGAAAAATGTATAGTAATAATTACTAGTACATGTTTCCTTAAAAAAAAGGCCTTACCGGTTCGAACCAGAGAAACTTGATTTTGTGGTCATTGATTCACCAACACAGCTAAAAAGCTAAGTTTTACGTAGTGATGGTTTGGTATAATTAGTGATTTTGTATATCTATAATTATTGTAGCAATGTGTTATATTAGTTAGGTGAATATTTAATTTCCGTAATTCTAGCCTATAATTACGATTGTATATCATGTATATAAACCACTTACATTAATGAAATCATCAAGGAATTATTCTCTTTCATGGTATCAGCAGTCTAGGGCAAATTATTTTCCTTCCCGTCGGCCATCCCTTCAATTGTTTTCCAGAACCCTAATTTTTTTCTTGTTCCTCAATCAAGTCTAACACAAAGAATATCTTTCATCTCGCCCTTCCAGTCTCCAACATCAAGAACAACATCTATGTCGTCCTTGAAATGGAGAACGTCCAATACGCGACGTGGGAGGAACTTTTTAAAATTCACGCAAGGTCTCATAGAGTCCTCCATCATATCGTCAAACCGGAAAAGGCAAGGAGAAGGTGCCTTCCAGCGATGATGAAATAGAGTTGTGGGCAACTCTTGATGCTACAGTCCTCCAATGGATTTATTCCACCATCTCTTCGGGCCTCTTACACACAATTATCGAATCTGACTCCACGGAAATGAAAGCTTGGAATAGGTTGCGTGATATATTTCAAGATAACAAAAATTCTCGTATCGTAACCCTTGAGCGGGAATTCTCTCACATAAATATGGAGGATTTTACGAATTCCTTAGCCTATTGTTAAAGGCTCAAGAAATTGTCGGATCAACTCAAGAACGTCGGTGCGCTCATCACAAATGATTGTCTCGTTATTCAGATGGTTGCGGTCCTTTCCGAGGCGTATAATAGGGTCGGAACTCTTCTTCGTCAAAGCAATCCCCTTCCACCGTTCTACCAAAAATGTTGGCTAAAAAGGCTACAACCGAAGCCAATTCCGCCATGATGGTGGCCATGTCTCGCGAAACTGATGACTCTCAATCATTCTCCAAAAATTATGGTCAAAACTGTAACAACGAGGTGGAAAAAGGGTCAAAACTGTGGAAAACGGTGGTGGTGTACGTGGCAGTGGCAATGGTGGTGGCTGCGGTGGCAACGATGGCGACGCGAGGCGCAGCGATGGCGGTCAAGAGAGCGGCCCACGCACTTCGGCATTGGCCCGCGATGGCGATGGCCATGGGGCCTACCTTGGGCTAGTGGGCAGTGTCCCATTCCGCCATGCCCTTGCCCATCACAAAACTGGGCCAGGTCCAGTGTACAACAATAGTAGTAGCAAGCCCATAATAGGCCTCACAATCACTCGGCTGGCGCACTGCCTCGCTGGGCCTCTCATAAAGCTTTCATCACATGGACCAACCGTATCTCCGACCCACACGAATATTGAGGCGGCAATGCATACACTTGGGTTAAATTCTTCGGATGTAAATTGGTACATGGACACCAGTGCTACTTCTCATATGACATATGTTCCATGTAATCTCTCATTTTATTTCAATTTGAGCAAACATCGTGGCATAATTATTGGTAATGGTAATTCAATTCCAATTTGTGGTTATGGTCACACAAATTCTCCTCCCCCGAACCCACCTTTAGCCTTGAAAAAAATCCTTCATGCTCCACAATTAATTATAAATTTGGTGTTTGTTCGAAAATTTACAACTGATAACTCGGTTTATGTTGAATTTGATCCTTTTGGGTTTTATGTGAAGAATTTCTGGATGGGGATACATTTAATGAGATGTGATAGTCGGGGCGAGCTTTATACCATCACCACCACCATCACTACTAAACAAGCAACACTGTCAACATTTGTCGCTTTAGCACCTTCCTTATGGCATGCACGTTTGGGTCATCCGGGAGCGTCTGTTGTTTCCTCCCTTAAAAACAATAAATTTATTGAGTGTAATAGTGCTCGTAGTACTAATGTTTGTCCATCTAGTACGCTTGGGGAAACATGTTAAATTGTCGTTAGTTGCCTCAAATTCTAGTACTTTATTGCTATTTGATATTATTCATAGTGATCTTTGGACATCTCTTGTTTTTAGCTCTTCGGGCCATCGTTATTATGTTTTATTATTTGATGATTATTCTAACTTTTTGTGGACATTTTCATTATCTAAAAAGTCTCAGGTTTATTCCACATTTCTATCATTTAGAACATTCATCCGTACTCAATTTGAAAGAAAAATTAAGAACATTCAATGTGATAATGGAAGGAAATTTAATAATGGACCATTTAGAGATTTTTGTAACGTTAATGGTATATCTTTTCGATTTTTATGTCCACATACATCATCACAAAATGGAAAAGCCAAAAGAAAAATTCGTACAATTAATAATATTGTTCGTACATTACTAGCACATGCATCATTACCACATTCATTTTTGCATCATGTATTACAAATGACAACTTACCTTCTTAACATACTCCATAGCAGAGGATTAGCAGACCAATCCCCACTCAAAATTCTTTATAAAAAAAATCCTTCGTATTCTCATCTTAGGGTGTTTGTGTGTTTATGTTATACTTTATTCCTCTCCACTACCATTAACAAACTTCAAGATCGCTCTACCGCTTCTGTATTTTTGGGTTACCCATCTAATCACCGTGGTTACAAATATTTTGATTTATCATCTAATAAAATCATCATGTCATTTTTTATGAAACCCAATTTCCGTTTACTAAGTTGCATAATTCTGCGTCCAAGTCGTATGAATTTTGGGATTATGAGATATCATCGTATGTGGTTCACTATTTGGTCCAGCCCAGTCCTCAGAACCTACACCAACAGGCACAGTTATGCCCAATACCTACTGGCCCACGACTTACTCGTCTGAATTTTCACCAGAAGACCATCGTGACGCCGCCCAAATGGTGTCGATCCACGCCGCCAAAGCCCACCGCACGATGTCTCAAACCATATCATCCTTGAGCTTCTGCCAGCAGGCCCACTTCCTGTTGGCCCAAATACCCTCGGTCCATATTTTCTGCCAGCAGGCCCACTGTCTGGCCCAAATAATTCCAGCGTCCATCCGGCCCACTGTCTGTCACAAATAATTTCAGCGTCCATCCGACCCAATTCCTCCCAACCCGAATCGATACCGACACCACAACATCGACCCAGATTCAGCCCACTTTTATTCAGGGACAAATGCCCGTTACTCGTAGCCAACAAGGTATTTTTATATCAAAATGACAATTTAATCTCAACTCTAATGGCGCTAAATCACCCTATCACATAACCCCGTGTCTGTCCTTCGTGACGCGAATTGAAAAATGGCCATGGATGATGAATATAATGCTCTTATTGAAAATAAGACATGGGAGTTGGTGTCATATCCAACTGGTGTCAATGTGATTCGTTCTATGTGGATGTTTACTCATAAGGAAAAATCTAATGGTTGTTTTGAAAGGCATAAAACTCGTCTTATAGGTGATGACAAAACTCAACAGATTGGGGAAGGTGATTTGATAGAATATGACACAACTTTAGCTGACATATGACCTTAGATAGGAAGAGTTGAAGATCGAGGATTAGAATAGAAGGTTAATACTTAGTTGAGTATTGTCACATTCTGTGTAGGAGAGATAGGGACTATCCTCATCTTCTCCTTTCTTAGTAGTATTATCTAGGTATCATGTAGTTCCTACTCTTCAGTGTGTATCATTATATGTTGCTTCATATGTTATGTATCTTGATATTTTGATGTCTTATTTTTCTTACAATTCTGCAGGTGTGTCGTATCTTTTGAGCCGAGGGTCTATCGGAAACAACCTCTCTACCCACAAAGGTTGAAGTAAGTTATGCGTACATCCTACCCTCATGTGAAAATGCACTGGTTATGTTATTATCGCTGCATATAAATTGGGCTAAACCCGATTAAAAAATAGCAATTGGGTCAAACATTGTTAACTAGATGATCAACATGTATTTTACTATAATTATCTCCTTATTCTTTCAATTCATCTTGACTCGCCCAACTTCAACCGAAACAATCTCTATCACCTGTAAATCTAAGTATAATTGACCTTGAAATACGTCAGAACGTAAATTTAAGATATTTAATACAACGAAGGGTAAAAATGTAGATTTTTTTTAAAATCTTTTATAAGCCTATGAAGAAATCTTTCGAGAGAACCTCTATTTTCCTTCAAGTGTCTTTTTCTAAATTATATTAGTCAATCTTCTTAATACTTATGGCATTCAATTGCAAGAAAAGAAATTGCACATTTGTGGTTTATACTTTTTCTTAACTTAAATGCTGAGGAAGTACAATTTATTATAAAAGTTAGACAATTTCATTGTTTTTCTTAACATAATTACAGTGTAATTACAAGTGTACTGTTTGGTCGGGCAAGTGTAATAAAGTTGTTAGATTAAAATTTTTAGAAAAAATAAAAAATTAATATTTGACAATTATAAGCCTTTATAAATGATATCAAATTTGATTTAAGATACATATTATAATTATAATAATAATAATAATATATTTGTAACTAATATTGTAAAAATAATTGATATATATTTTCCAATTAATAATATTTAGTTTAATTAATTATAAAGTTAAAAGCATACATTTTTAAGAACATCACATGTTTGATAAAAAACAATTATATATATAATGTCATAACATTATTCAAATATTTGACAAAAACATATATCAATTCTAACTGAAAAATAAACGACATAGAATGTGAAATAACAAGTCAATACTACTAAAGCAAATAAATTACAACTACATACCAAGTGATATCCCATAAAATAGGGTATGGGGAGGGTAGAGTGTACACAATTCTTACCCCTATCTTAGGAGATAGAGAGACTGTTTTCGGTAGACCCTCGACACTAAATAAATAAATTGTAACAGAAAAAATAACATAAATTCAAAATTCAAAAAAAGAAAGTTAACATAATACTCTTATGTCAAATTTCAACCTAACATAAAAAGTTTTAACATAACTTAAGTAGATATAATTCAAATGAAAGGAAAACATAAGTATATAACCTCATTCAACAACGAAATTTAACTTTAATAATATCAGTCATTATATGTCAAATTTGTTAGTGACTAATTCTTTTTAATATTGAAAAGGTGTAGTTTCAAACCTAGAACACTAACGCAGTTACGCTAAATGTAGAAAAATATACGAGTAATTATATGAAATCACAAGAAGTAAAAGTTGGGAAATGTGAAGAAAGAAAATGAAAGATAAATAATGTAAAAAATATATTTTAAAATAAAACAATGAAAAGTGAAAAAAAAATTAAAATAGTAGAAATAAACAACATTAAAAAAAAAAAAAAAGAGAGAAATTCAAAAATAACTTGAATTACATGATGTAATTACAAACAATTCTGACCTCTCCATGAGAATTGAAGAATGATGAAGTAGTTACTTTCTCAGATAAACATATCAAAATTATATAATTATACTCAATTACATCTGAATTCAATTACATATAGCTTTCCAAAGATGCAACCCTCTTGCACTCAGCTATATTACTTTTGAGATGGAAAGTAAATACTGCTCAAATAGGAGGAGCATTTTCTAAAATTTTATAAGTAGCGAGGAGTGTTTGGAAATTACAGTAAGAACTCGTCCGGAATTGCTCAGTTCATATATTGAGTTATCCGTAATCGGAGTTGAAAGGACAGCTTCCGTTATGCGTGAAATTCGGGAAAGGCCCAACCACAAGCTACGTAGCCTTAAATCCATAATAGGAGTAATGTTCCATTCCATGGTCCCATTTGTTCTTTGTCTCCCAAAATCCCTAATTGAATGCTACAACATACTACAAGTAGCCTTGGGAATGAGCTCGTTTACAGTGCCATTTCTACATTACTTGTAACGAACCAACTACATCTTATCCAAAAATTGTTGTTGCTGGTGCTACTAGTTTCAATAATAGGAAGAGGGTTTTACTAAGGTGTAAATGCAAAAAAAAACTTATCTACTTATGCATTATCTTCAAAAGGGGATTGGTTGGAAGTTCCAAAAGAAATTGAAATTGATGATGAGGAACAAGAGTTTATAGTGGTAAATTTCTACCAATTTGTTTTCATTAAGGACCAGAAGAGGAGGTCAACAAACATCTTTCCTTTATGGATGTAATTATTTATAGAGTGTGTATTTTACTAATAATAATAATAATAATAATAATAATAATAATAATAATAATAATAATAATAATAATAATAATAATAATAATAATAATAATAATGTATGTGCCGTAACATTTTAGGATGTGGCAGTCCTGAGATCATTTTACTTCAGATAATAGTAACAATGTGTTGGAAATTTACTAAACGTGAAATAAATTAATCCTATTAATTATGATTCGAATAATTAATATCCCGCACGTCGGAAACACGGTTTCCACACACATGCATACAAAGTGCCAAGGATCGTAATTTTCTAAATGGAAGAGATATTGGTACGAATACGAATTGTTTGAGACGTAGAGAATAGACGGTTATTGGCCAAATAACAATGGTTTCACGTTGGTAAACGAAGGGAAGACATGTGCAATGTGTAAAAGATAAAACGAGTCTGAAAAGTGTCGTGACGCCAGAGTGCCGCAGCGCCAACATGCAGGGCCACAACGTCGCGGTGCTGCGGACGTTTCAGACCGTTGGAAGATGGACGAAAACTATTTTTGGGCTGACTTTGGAGCATTAATTCTCCATTATTTGATTCATGAATTCAGCCATTATTTGACTGAATTATTAATCTACATTCATGGCCATTACATGGTCTTTATTGGCCATCACTTGGCTATGTGGAATACCATCTTCTCTACACTATAAAATGTAGCCTTGGGCTCATTTGCAAACATACCTCACACTTAACAATTCTCTGAAATTCTTTCCTCTCTTGCAATCACAAAACACTCAAAGATCTTTCTTCTTAAGTGAACACTTGAGTTCTCTTTGCTCATTTGTTTGATTGTTGTTTTTATCTTGGGAGATAAGTTTCCATTACACCGTTGAAAAGATATACGGGGCAATATTATCTTAAGAATAGATTGTTCATCCAATCGACTCAGCAAGACAATTTACTTTCGTTGATTTCCAGATTTTTCATATATTTGTTGTTGTTGTTACATTCTCATCTCCTTTATTTCTATACTTTGTTCCCACAAGCTTAAGATAATATTCGCTATTTCAACAACAACATGACTGGACAAGATCAATTCAACCAATTCAACACTGAAAATTTCATCGATGCTCAAGGCAATCCCACTACTCAAGGCACTAACGATGCCTTCAACTCCACGACTTTTGGTACTTCTAGTGCTACCACTGCTTTTGGCACTGTGCCACTTCTTTTGGCACAACTAGTGTCAACACTGGTTTTGGTACAACCAATGCCTCCACTGCTGCTCCGGGCACTTATAGTGCTTATGCTCCTGGCCAAGGACTCAACAACATTTATGCTCCTGTTAGAGGCGTTCTCAATTCCTTTGCAACTGCTCAAGGGGGCGCCACTGCCCCTACACCTGCTGGTTTTCACCATGAACGTCCTGAAAAGTTCATGGGTGCTCACTTTAAGAGATGGCAGCAAAAGATGTTGTTTTTCCTGACGGTTATGAGAATGTCACGTTTCCTAACTGAAGACCCTCCACTAGTTGGGGAAGACGTGGACCCTCAGCCAAATGATTTGGCGGGAGGGGGCCAAAGTAACCATGTCGCTGACGACATGAGGATGGTTCGCGAAGCATGGAAACATAGTGATTTCATGTGTAGGAACTATATTCTAAATAGTTTATCTGATCCACTATACGCGGTATATTTCACCGTTGAAACTGCCAAGCAATTATGGGACAAACTTCAGAAGAAATATAACACCCAAGATGCGGGTAGCAAGAAGTTCATCATTGGGAAATTCCTGAAATTTCAAATGGTGGATAACAAGAGTGTGACATCCCAAGTCCAGGAATTTCAAATGATTCTACATCACCTAGATTTGGAAGGATTAAAGCCCAACGAACAATTCTTGGTTGGGGCGTTGATCGAGAAGTTGCCTCCCTCGTGGACTGAGTTTATGAAATATCTAAAACTCAAAATGAAGGAGATGACCTTAGACGAACTTATTGTCAAACTTCATATTCAGGAGGAAAATAAGAAGGTCATGCCAAAAGGGAAACACCCCGCTGAGGCTAAGGCGAACCTGATGGAAGTCAAAGGGAACTCAAGCAAGAAGCGGAAGTTCCAAAAGAAAGGCAAGCCCCACACAACTGAAAAGTTCAAGGGAAACTGTAACCACTGTGGTATAGTTGGTCACAAGGCCAAAGACTGTTGCAGGTTCAAACATTAGAATAAGGCCAAAGGCAAGGCCAAGGCTAACATCGTCGAAGACATGCTTGTAGACGATATGATTGAGGAGTTCTCAGCGGTGGTTCTTGAAGCAAGTGGTGCTTGGACACAGGTGCCACCCGTCACATATGTTCCAATAAAGAAGTCTTCTTCACTTATACACCAGTCACAGACAAGAGGTTGTTCATAGGAAACAATTCTTCTTCAGAGGTGCTGGGGGTAGGAAAGGTGATCCTAAAGATGACATCCGGAAAGGAGCTGACTCTAAAGGAAGTGATACACGTCCCAGAAATTCGTAGAAATCTGATTTCTGGACCTTTGTTGGTTAATGTTAGTTTTAGGCTAGTGTTAGAAGCTAACAAATTTGTAATCATTAAAAATGAAACATTTGTAGGAAGGGGATTCGTCTGTGAAGGCCTCTTTAAAGTTAACGTTGCACCTGTAATGCCTTCCGTTTCAACTATCAATAAAATTGAGCCTTATACTTACTTGATTGGGTCATCTAATCGATGACATCATAAATTAGGACATGTTAACTATCAATCTATCCAAAGATTGGTAAAGTTGGAATTATTGTCGTCTATTGACATAAACCCTCAACGTAAGTGTGAGCTTGTTAGGCATATTTTATATATGCCTTTTGAGCCATTTTTAGTTAGTATTTTACCCGTTTTTGTCCAAATATGTGTCGTGTTAGGATAGTTTTTCTTTCTTTTGAGTCACAGTGGTTTAAAAAGGCAACGTGGAGAAAATAAGCAAAAAGAGGGCAGAAAATGAGGTTCCCGAGCCAAAAGAGACGAAAGTTGGGATCCCGGATGAGAACAGAGCAGCGCCGTGGCGCCAATCCATCAGAGACTACAGGGCCACGACGCCCAATGTACTGAGAAGCTGCAGGAGTTTCGGCGCCACGACGCCAGTCTGCAGGGCCGTGGCGCCAATACGGGAATTTTGCTAAATTCAAGAAGGAATGGGCCACTGCATAGAAGAAAAAGTGGAACACATTTTGGGAGGCTATAAAAGGCCCTTTGGGAAGATTTTTCAAGGGTGACACAATCCCTAATTCATCACATAACATAATTTCTTGGAGGCTTCAAGATTAGAGACTTGTTCTTAAGTATTTTTCTTTCGTTACTTTATTTACTTTCAGTTTATGTTGGATAATATTTTGGTTCATAGCATATCTATGGCTAGGAGCTAAACTTTATTTAGGGCTTTTCTTTCGAATCGCTTGAACCTCGTCTTTATGACTTAATGCATTAATTTGGTTTCTTCTTCATATAATTAAGATTTATTCAATAGTTGTTTTGATTGCTTGGTAATTAACTGATCACTAGTTATCACCACTTAGATGATTTTAAATCGAAATCTGAAAGGGGATATTTGAATATGCTATAGTTGAATAAACATAGGTTAAAATCGTGGACGAAAGTACCCCGATACTTGTGTAGTTTTATAGGTTATTGTTCTTAATCCTCCTATGTGGTACAATCTGTCATAGAAATCTAGAAGATTTCTGCACCGGGGTTGAGTGTTTATATATCCTAACCAGAATATAAAACGGTCTAGTTAACTTGATATCTTAAGATAGAAGAAGAACATTTATTGTTGTATTAAGGATTAAGGCGAGTGGATAGTTGAGGAGATTGGAAGCCCTATTTCCACCAAATCTGATTTAAGTAAAGTAATTTAGTTAACTTTTACAATTGTTCAGTAGTTCATAGATAAAAACCACAACAAAATATCGACAGCCAAATAGATACCATAGGATAGATGTTTGGTAATTGAACACTAATCCCTGAGGACGATATTCGGTCTTACCTAGACTATATTACTTGTAACGATACGTACACTTGCGTTAAGCGTGTGAAAAATCGCTAACAAGTTTTTGGCGCCATTGTCGGGGATTGGCGTAGTTCAATATCAATTTATCTATTCTTATTTCTAATTTGGTTGCTCCATGAACAAGTTTCTAACTTGTTCTTCGAGCATCTTTTTATCACTTTTTGTTGTTTTTCTTATTTTGTAGGTAAAGTTTGTGTAAAAAAAAATAAAAATAAGGGACACATGGACTATTACTATCAGGGGCAGCAGCACGACTACTACTATCAACAACATCAGTACCATCAATAGCAATTTAACCCACAGGTTCCACATGAAGATCGAAATGAGTTGCAGGAAGCCTTACTCAGGCTCACCCAAAACCAGGCTCCTCAAGGGCAATTTCATCAGCCACAGAGTCAGGCCCCATCAGAGGAGCCGGATGAATTGAGAGAAGCATTATTGGCACTCACGAACTTCCAAACTCAATTCATGGTGGAAGTAAGATCCTCTCGTCAGAACTTGGAGACTCAAATGGAACAGTTTCTGAATTGGTAACCACAAATCGGGTAAATGATAGACATGGCAACCATTACACCTCAAGAAAGTCCACCAAGTGATCCAGTTACGAGGAATGGTGAGCAGATTGTGGAACCAGAACCACAATAAGTTGTTGAGGAATTTGGAGAGATAGTGGGTGGAGAGAAAGAAGGGGTCACTGAGGAGCACCCTATTGCGGAAAAGACTACACCAAATGTCATTGCTGACCCACAACCAGAAAGTCCATACCTTCAAGGGCACCCCCTAAAGTTGAGATATGTAGGGAGTTTCACTGATCCCTACATTATAGAGAGCCTTGGAGACAAGTTTGTCTTGTGTAATTGGGGGATAATCTTAGATATGAGGCCCTTGTTTGAAAAAGGTGTTGTAGGAAAAGTGAGACCTGCAATAATAACTGTGCGGATTGCAAGCAGTTCACAGAAGGATCCACTGGACACTAGTAAAGGTTAACTGTGTCCGACTAAAAGACGTTAAAGACATCGCTTGTTGGGAGGCAACCCAATATTTTTAATTATGTTATTTTAATTTTTGTTTTAGTTTGTTTTATTTTATCTTGAACAGTCTCACGGTCTTGATTTTTGTCTTATGTTTTTAGATGGCAGGTGGACAAGGGACTCACCCAAAGCGGAAAAAGGGACAAAAATGCTGAAAATAGGATAAATTGGCAGCAAATACAACACGCAGATCAGCGCCGTAAATTCGTAAAGTCCTGTGCAATTTCAAGAATGTCCTCTCAAACCTCTGTTATGACCGATGTGTTGTGTCAGTAAGTGTCCTTCATTTTTAGTATTCATACATTGGAGACAATGTGTCGATTAAGTTTTGGGGGGTGTCTTATATTTTGTTTTTGTTTTTGGTTTTGAGTCTTTTGTTTGTGTTGTTTGATGTATTTTTTTTTTGAGTCATAATTTTTTTATGGATCAAGCATGTTGTAGTTACTTGAAACGCCTAGTGAAGTAAAGTGGGATAATGTAATGGAATTAGAAGCAGAAAAATCTGAACGCTTAAGTTAGGTATGCCAAGGACTCATGAAATCAAAGTATTTGGGGTATCTGTGCTTGATTTATGCATTGTTAATGATAAAGCCTATGTGTCTTATTGCTTGTTATTTGAGGCAAAATAGTTAGGATGTACATGTTAGGGAGATGACTCAGACATTTCTTTGTTAACCCTTCTTACCGTTCACTGCCTATCCGTGACAATAAATTGTATCCCTAGTCAGCCCCTTTTAGCCTAAAATAAGATCTTTTCTTTGACACCCTATAATTCCATGTTTGTGTCATAAGTGAAAAATTGAAGATGTTTGGAATGAAAAGTGTTGAAAAAGAGGTAAAAAGAGAGTGAACAAATTTATACACCCCATTGAAAATAAATAGGCAAAAGCCTAAGTTTGGGGGTACTTGTTATTCATAATGCACCTCATTCTCTCAAAACAAGAGAGGAAAAAGATAGGTATGAGGTTAGAAAATGAAATCAAAAGGAAGGAAAATAGTTGAAAAAAGAGAGCTTATGGTACGTAATTTGAGCCTAAATACCTATTTTTACCTACCTTTGCCTAAGCCTACATTACAACCCTGAAAAGTCCTGAAGATCTTTAGTATGTGTATCTATGATTAGTGGAGAATAACAAGTGAACATGCCATAAAATTTTGAATTTGACATGCATAGGTTAAGTATTCTTACTTCCATTGAGCATGATTGAACTGAGTTTGCGAAATATCTGACTTGAGAGTTTAGAATGCTAAAAATTCATGCTATACATGTTCCTGCATATTATCCTACTAACCTTCATGCCTTTCTAGTGACATTTGTGCAACAGGTTGACCAGTGTCTTTGAGTCTATTATTTTCTTTTTTTTTCGTGTCTTTGTTTCTATTTTTTATCTTTACTCGAGGGCGAGCAAAGGTTAAGTTTGGGGGTGTTTGTTAGGAATATTTTATATACGCCTTTTGAGTAATTTTTAGTTAGTATTTTACTCATTGTTGTCCAAATATGTGTCGTGTTAGGATAATTTTTCTTTCTTTTGAGTCACAGCGGTTTAAAAATGCAACATGGAGAAAAGAAGTAAAAAGAGGGCATAAAAGGAGGTTCCCGAGCCAAAAGAGACGAAAGTTGGCATCCCGTACGAGAACAGGGCAGCATCGTGGCGCCAATCCATCAGAGACTGCAGGGCCACGGTGCCCAATGTACTGAGAAGCTGCAGGAGTTTCAGCGCCACGACGCCAGTCTGCAGGGCTGTGGCGCCAACGCGGGAATTTTGCCAAATCCGAGAAGGAATGGGCCAAGGCATAGAAGGAAAAATGGGACACGTTTTGGGAGGCTATAAAAGGCCCTTTGGGCAGATTTTTCAAGGGTGACACAATCCCTAATTCATCACATAACATAATTTCTTGGAGGCTTCAATATTAGAGACTTGTTCTTAAGTATTTTTCTTTCGTTACTTTATTTACTTTCAGTTTATATTGGATAATATTTTGGTTCTTAGCATGTCTATGGCTAGAAGCTAAACCTTTTTAGGGCTTTCCTTTCGAATCGCTTGAACCTCGTCTTTATGACTTAATGCATTAATTTGATTTCTTCTTCATATAGTTAAGATTTATTCAATAGTTGTTTTGATTGCTTGATAATTAACTGATCACTAGTTATCATCACTTATATGATTTCGAATCGAAATCCGAAAGGGAGATTTGAATATGCTATAGTTGAATAAACATAGGTTAAAATCGTGGACGAAAGTACCCCGATACTTGTGTAATTTTATAGGTTATTGTTCTTAATCCTCCTATGTGGTAAAATTTGTCATAGAAATATAGAAGATTTCTGCACCGGGGTTGAGTGTTTATATATCCTAACCAGAATATAAAATGGTCTAGTTAGCCTGCTATATTAACATAGAAGAAGAACCTTTATTGTTGTATTAAGGATTAAGGCGAGTGGATAGTTGAGGAGATTGGAAGCCCTATTTCAACCATATCTGATTTAACTAAAGTAATTTAGTTAACTTTTACAATTGTTCAGTAGTTCATAGATAAAAACCACAACAAAATATCGACAGCCAAATAGATACCATAGGATAGATGTTTGGTAATTGGACACTAATCCCTGAGGACAATATTCGGTCTTACCTAGACTATATTACTTGTAACGATACGTACACTTGCGTTAAGCACGTGGAAAATCGCTAACAGAGTTGTGCATAGAGCCAAAGCTTTCCAAGAGTCCCTTTAGATCCGTCGAAAGGGAAACCGCTCCTCTAGAACTCATACACACTGACATATGTGATTTGAAGTTCGCTCAAACTAGAGGGGAGAACAAGTACTTTGTGACTTTTATAGATGATGGCACAAGGTTTTGCTACCTTACTAAAAAGTAAAGATGAAGCCTTTGAAGCATTCAAATGCTACAAAGAAGAAGTTGAGAACCAACTAAGCGGACAGATTAAAACAATCCGTAGCGATAGAGGGGGAGAATATGTAGCACCTTTTGAAGAACTCTGTACCCAATCGGGTATAGTTCATCAAATAACTGCTCCTTACTCACCTCAATCAAACGTTGTTGCTGAACGCAAGAACCGAACACTAAAGGAAATGATGAATGCTCTACTCATCAAATCGGGCCTCCCTCAAATCATGTGGGGAGAAGCTGTCCTTACTGCGAATAGGATTCTTAACAGAGTCCCACACAAGGGTAAGGACAAGACTTCATATGAGTTATGGAAAGGAAAGAAACCTACCTACAAGTATTTGAAGGTATGGGGTTGTCTGGCCAAGGTAAAAGTACATATGCCAAAGCAGGTCAAGATTGGACCTAAGACTGTGGATTGCATATTCATTGGATATGCCAATAACAGTAGTGTTTATCGCTTCCTAGTGCATAAGTCGGATGTATCAGACATTCATGAAGGTACGATCATGGAATCAAGGAATGCAAGTTTCTTTGAAGACGAGTTTCCATATAAGGAAAACAAAATAACCTCTCTCAAACGAAGTTATGATCAAATCACTGAGGATCAAGGGGTTGATGACTACCCAGATCTGAACGGTTCAGATCTACTGAATTCTGAAGTAGATGATTATCCGGAATCTAGTATTCCAGATTCTCAGGACTTGGAAGATCCAGATATGGAATCAAGGAGAAGCAAAGGGGCCCGAAAGGACAAGTCCTTCGGTCCAGACTTTAAAGCTTATTTGGTTCAGGATGAACCACGGACAATCGCCGAAGCATTGTCAACTTCAGAAGCACCACTCTGGAAAGAAGCTTTAGAAAGTGAGATAGAATCCATCCTGTATAACCACACTTGGGAGTTGGCTGAACTTCTCCTGGGACACAAACCTTTGGGTTGGAAGTGGATCCTTAAATGGAAGTTAAAGGCAGATGGATTTATTGACAAGTACAAGGCTAGGTTGGTACTCAAGGGCTATCGCCAAAAGGAGGGCCTTGATTACTTTGACACCTATGCTCCGGTATCTAGAATGACATCCATATGTATGTTCATAGCTATCGCCGCCTTTTGGGATCTTGAAATACATCAAATGGATGTTAAGAATGCCTTCCTAAATGATGATTATGAAGAAGAAATATATATGGACCAATCCGAGGGGTATGTGGTTCCAGGACAAGAGAAAAAAGTGTGTCGGCTTGTCAAATCGTTATACGGGCTGAAACAAACCCCTAAAAAATGGCATGAGAAATTTAATAGTACTCTACTATCAAAAGGATTCGCCATTAATAAATGTGACAAATGTGTTTACATGAAAGGAAATGTCAATTCGTTCGTCATGATATGTCTTTATGTAGATGACTTGTTGAACACGGTTGATTCGCGTTGACTTTGTAGTTTTGACTCTTGATATCGGACGTCTGCCTTGTTTGGGACTCATAACCCCTGCCTGGTTTCCTACCTTGTCCCAGTTTTGAAAAGGGTGTTTGGCTTGAGGGGGTCTCAATGGAGTTGCTTGTATGTTATGTGCATTCTTGTTATTTTAGAACGAAGGGAAAGTTTCCTAATGGTGTGACCGAAGCCGATTTAGGCCGCCTACGTATCCCCATGAGGGAATCAGGTCATGACGTAGTTCATTACAAGTGAAATTGGGTAAAATTAAAATTTCTAGATGTGGGACCGAAGCCGAGACGGCCGCCTACGTATCCACCAAGGGAATCAGGTCAAACGTAGTTCCAATTACATATAAAGGGCAAAATGCATTAAACCGACTATTTCAGGACTCCTACGCCGAGGCGGGCACGAGTCCATTTCTTCGCTTTGTGTCTTCGATGGTCGAAGTCTTGGCAGACCATCTCTTGCAGCGCACAACTAGACGAATGACCTATTCAATAGTTAAACAATCTCCGGCAAGGAGCAACTCCTTTTCTCTGGCGGTTGGTTGATGATTCAACTTTCTTCCCTTTACTGGGCCGGGCGTAGTAGTCCCTTCCGCATCGCTTTCTTCATTTTCAGCTATCATGCTAACATGGGCATCTTCATAACCCGGCAGAAAGTTATTGTTTGCATTGAGAGGACCATCTTTCAGCCGAATGACTCCCTCCTCGATTAACTCCTCTATTCTGTCCTTGAGGGTATAACAATTTCCGATGTCGTGTCCTTCTGCACCGGAGTGGTATGCACAATGTTTAGTTTTATCGTGCCCTCGGGAGGTAGGCCTGGGGGTATTTCTGGGAATTGGATGGAGTATTCCTGCGGCTTTCAGCTTCTCATACACTTGGGCTATGGGTTCGGCTAAAGGTGTATAGGTTTTTGTCGGTTTTCTTTCGGCATCTATGCGGGGTTTGGGTCCGTTTGGAGTGCGGGTTCGTGATTGTGGTGAGTATTTTGGGTATGCTGGTTGGGTATGGTAAACAGGATATGGGGTAGCGCAGTGCTGATAATATGACTGTGGATTTTGAGTGTTTTGGTAAGAAGGCGGTGGGCTTTGATATACTGGATGTTGTTCTGGCCTATGCTCCTGAATGACCATGATGGAGGGTGATGCATCTCTTCTCCTCTGGGAGGTACCTCCGATGGAATTTGACTGCACTGCTCTGCTAGTTGCCTGTAGGGCTGTCAAGTTTGTAATCCTGCCTGTCTTAATGCCTTCTTCCACGAAGTCGCCCATTCTTACGACTTCTGCAAAACTTCGCCCAATTACACTGATCATTCTTTCATAATATGTCGCGTCTTTTAACGACTGCACGAACAAGGTGGTCATTTCGCTCTCTGCCATTGGGGGTTGAACCTTTGCTGCTTCTGACCGCCACCTCAGGGCGTATTCTCTGAAAGT
Source organism: Przewalskia tangutica (assembly GCA_029844215.1). Taxonomy (NCBI): domain Eukaryota; kingdom Viridiplantae; phylum Streptophyta; class Magnoliopsida; order Solanales; family Solanaceae; genus Przewalskia; species Przewalskia tangutica. Next base: position 130,572,901 of record CM056718.1, on the reverse strand, counting down.
TTCTGTAGATTTCTTTTCAAGTTTCATAAGATAAAATCTGTCCAGGACAGTGTCAGTGTTGAACCTGAATCTATCCATGAAATCTTGTGCCATGGCGTTCCAACCGTCCCATTTTCGAGGGTCTTGGCATGTGTACCAATCCAGCGCCTCGCCGGTTAGACTCCTGATGAATAGCTTCATGATGATTGCTTGATTTTTACCAACCCCAATCAATTTATCGCAATATGACCTTAGATGAGCTCGAGGATTCCCCTTTCCATCAAACGTGTCAAATTTGGGCACCTTGTACCCCATAGGTAATTCAACGTCGGGGTGCATGCATAAGTCTTCATATTCTAATCCCTCCTCCCCCTTGTTCATCTGAATGTTTTTGAATGCCTCTTTCAAGCTACGAATTTCTTTTGCCACATTTTCATCAGCTCTAGCTCGGGTCTGCCGCTCCATTTCCTTGTATTGATCTGTCTCTTGAGAGGATGCAGGCACAATAAATGGTTGGCTTTCGGTCGGATGTGCTAATCCCTCATATTGTTTGTGTGCCATCTGCTCGTATTGGGTGGCTTGGCAATTTGGGTTGAGTGGGGAGATATAAGTAGGTGGAGGTTGAGATGTGTATATAGTGAACGGATCATTTTGGAGGTCGGTTTGCAAATTGACCGGGCGAGTGACATTTTGGTGTGAGCTGGTATGTTGCGGCCTCTGCGGGGAGCTTTGGAGAAGTGGAGGCTCAAGGGCTTGTGACACGATTGCATTTGTCCCTTGCTCTGGGAGTGGTGCATTCAAGCTAATAGACATGTTTGTGATATCTCGGAGCCTTTCTATTTCGGCTTGCATGATTTCCATTTGCTGCAATAGTTTGGCGAGGTGTTGATCATTGTGTTTCTCCTTTCTGACGCCTCTGCATCCTCTACATGAACGGGGATGAGTCCTAAGTTGTTTCGTCCCGGTGCTTCTGGATTGGTCATTTATTGGATGATCAGGCTTCTACTAATCAACGCGAATCAACCTTTTGGGGATAAGCTAAAAATAAACCAGTAATAAATGAAGCAAAACCAAGTTAGTATAATATGCAAAAGTTGCGCATAATATATACTAATAAGCAAATTGTAAATCAAGTGCGTGTTCTAACATGTTTGGGACCTCTTTTAGTGCCAGAGGTGGGCCTAAACGCCAGATATGCGAGGTTATGACGGATTTGTCCAAGTCGTCCAACTATAATGCCTTTGTTGGAAATGGCGACCAAATGACGGTGCACTTTTCCCAATTTCAGCATGTCATGATTGGGCTTGGATTTGTCTGTCATTGTCACGCTACACATAATATGTTGGTTGGTCGTTGGGTTGATAAACCCGTCGACAAGTTTGGTGTCTTCCTAATTGTGGTGTCGATGCCAAGGACCAACCCACCTAAGGTAAATGCATGCCCTAAAATAAAGGGTGGTATAGCTCTATCTTAAGTTTCTAAGATTTGGCTTTTCTGGACGCAAGGTTCCCGAGCGGACAACTCGAGTGAGAAGGCTACGCGGCTGATCAGACGAACCGATCTAACTCCGCGCAGGCGCCAACTCTCCTAAAATTTGGATATTTTTGACTGAAATTTGCGGTGCGCAGGCACACCAAACGCATGAGTGTGTTTGTGTGAATTTTCCAGAATGGAAGAAATATGAGCGGAATGCCAGTTTAAGGAAAGCAGTAAAGCAAGTAGCAAGAAATAAACAAAATACCATACACAAAAATTAAATGCAAAATAATTGCCAAATAATAGCCCTAGGTCTGTTGTGGTTAAGAACCTAAAAATCCCCAGCGGAGTCGCCATTTCTGTCGCGCCCTTTTTCGGCCGCGACATTTATTCTAGCGAACCCTGCTTAAATAAAATGTTAGAAAATAAATAAAAGTGTTGAATGTTAAAAGGGGTGTTAAATGTTAAAGGGGTGCTTAAAAAAGTACTAGAATGCTAAGGGTTCGCGGAGTCGCCACCTAATTAGTTTGGGTGAATTAGGACACCTAAATGTCAACTAGGTTAAAGTCAACACTAACTCCATTTTTATGGTCTGCAAAACTTATGTGAGATTCCGGGCAAGGGTTCTTTATTATCCTAAAGGGAAGTCGGGTCACTCAAGGATCCGCTAACTTGCGTTGTCCCAGTCAAACTTAGGGTTAATTATTATTCTAAGATGCAATACATTGTTTTGAAAAGTATTTAAAAAATATGGGAAGTATTTTTTGCTAGCATAAAAATGTGAGATTTTGTTTTAAAATATATAAAGCTAGTTCTAGCTAAAATATTATTATGTGTAAAGATGATTTATGCATTTATGACGCACCAGATAAGATACATGTGTTGTAATAATGCAAAATCTTATTATGACGAAATGTATACTTATAAAAATAAGATGTGAAATATCTATTATGCAAAGGCTAACAAAATAATTTTTAATTATGAATGTTAGTAAGAGTTTATGAAGAAATTCATTTATTATGCTAAGGATTTAATAGAGTGACACTTTAACTACGTGGATATTTAATGTCATTTAGTATGGCTTAGGCAATGTATAACTAGTCATAAGAATAACTAATTTAAGAAAAAGTGAATTTCTAGCGTCAGGCCCAAAGTTTAATTATTCTAAATGTGTTACTAATAGTGTAATGTTAGACAAATAATTACAACAAATAATAGGGGGAAGGATATGAATTAATAAGTGACTCGAGGAAACGGCGAGGCCATCTCGCCTATGGTTTTGGAGTTTGTGGTGCGGAGGTAAAGATGCACATAGATGTAGGTCCTTGTTTGTTGCAGCTTGTGATGAGTCTCGTAATGAGATTGCTCCAATGCGTTTTCATGTAAACGAGAAGAAAAAGATTAGTATATATTCAAATTCGTCATAAAAATAAATAGGCATTTGGCATAGATTTTAACATGTGATTTACCATATGACACAGATCAGTAAGTAACATATAAGAAACACGCCAAGCGGGCCTAGCCCAACATATAGGGCAGAGACTAAGAATAAAATTTAAAGGGAGGGCCTCGGGACAGCCTTTTACAATGTAAAACAGGAGCAACACAAAATGAAAATGTGTGGGCTTGAAATAGCCCTTTACAGTTATGCCAGAAGCTGCCAGTTCTCTTGAATGTATTATGTGCATATTTCTTAAAAAAAACAAGAACTGGCCCAAAGAACAGTCGAACATATTTTGGCACGACCCGATACGCAAATATCTCTAATACCTACACTAGACATACAATCCCTATATATACTCTGCCCGCGTGAAAGCTAGTATACTCGCAGTGTTAAAAAATAAGGCTGATATATCTAAAGGTATACAGAGGTATGCAAATCTTGTAAACACTCGGAACATCCTAAAATCTACATACTTCGTCTACCACTTACACCGCAAATCATATAGAAGAGATCAGATACTAACAAGAGATACTAATGATAGAAACGATCATAACATGATCACCCGATAGCACCAGGGCATAACAAACGCAATATTAACATATTCCAGCTTCCGATACAGTGAACTTAGATTGAAAATGCAAGTAAGTTTAATTATTTCATGAAGAGTCAACAACAAACCGTATTTAGACCCCCCTGAATCCATCATACAGATTTAAAATTAACCCGATTAAGCATAGAAGATCCCTAGCCAATTTTTAACTTAACAACAAATCCACGAGCCACTTGAACGGTTCACGACTTCCGTAAACTATGCATGTTCAAATATTTTAACAGATTTAATGCTTATAAACGATTATTATAATACCTACAATGATCGTAGATTCAGTGAGAACCAATGACACAGCTCAGTCAACCCAATAAACTCAAACGATAATTAATTCCTTTAGTCATACAACAATATTCTAATGACGCAAATTATAACCGCAGTTGCGACAAACGGGCTTAACAATAATTTCAACAAGCCATATCAGTCATCGACATCAAGTTAACGCAAGTTTAAGCAATCGCACAAGAACATATATTTTACCCATTGATATCAAATGAAGTCTTAAGAGCGAAAGGGCGATAAATTTACCTTTCTCCTGACAAAGAACCGAGGCGTAGATCAAGTCGTCGGTTCACCCGGGGTTTGTTGCGATGCGATTCGAAGCGATGTGGTTTCTGGGTTTCTATTTTTGTGTTATGGGGGGAGGGGCTAAGATGTGCGAAACTGGAGGGATTTCTGGGTGTAGAACTCCCATCGTTCTCGATCGCTTCCTCCTATACTTGCATGCATGTCGATCGCTTTTTTCTTTTGCAATCCGAGGGTTCGATTTTGATCCCCGACTATCAATGCTTCCCTTTATAGTCCTAATCTTGGGTTCTAAGTTTGGTATGGTTTTCTTGATTTGATCGTTGGTATTCTACGTTTTGGGTAAGATTTCTTACGATTTTCAGCACTGATTTTGGGAAGATTCTAAGGGCTGATTCGCGGATGATTTGAAGGGGATTTTAGTGCGATTTTAGGCGTTATATGGTAAGATATCGTTGGAGAAGGTAAGAGAGGGTCGCCGGATTCTCAGGCGAGAATCTCGGCGGCGGCGCGTGGCGAGGTGGTCGCTTTCTTCGCGATTCGCGCGGATCGACGGCCACGTTTTTTGTTATTCAATCCTTCTGAAGAACGATGGGGAAGAAACGTTAGTGCGTCAAGGCTTCGTGGGATGTGGGCTTTGGGTTGTTTTAAATGGGTATTAGGTCGAGAGGGTGTTGGGCGCGCATTGGGCCCGTGGTCGGTCATGCGGGTAGTTAGTGTTAGGTTAGTTAAATTAAGCTTTTAATTAGGTATTTAATTCTAGGAGTTAATTAATTAGTTTTTTAGGCTTAGTTAATGACAAAGTAATTAATTAATTGTGATTAAATTATCTAATTGTTATAAAATAAATGTGGGTGTGTTATTTAATTAATGCTTAATGCTCTAGAATGCGGCGCTATTAAAATCTTATTATTGCATTATTAAAGTTAAATTAAAATTAAAATTGAGTCTAGATTAAATTACTTAAATGCTAAATGCGAGTATGATATTTAAGAATCGTTTAAAGCTTTATAAATGCGTGCTATTAAATGCATATATCGATTAAAATTGATTTTAAATTACAAATGATTACTAATAAATGCGCTTATGCTACGACACGACGTTATCGCTAAATTATTTATTTTATGCATTTATTAATTATTCAAGAATTACGACAAAGCTTAAAGTTAATTAATGCGACGCGAGACTCTAAGTGCTTAAAACTCTACGTAAGACGCGATGTCATTATTAAATTAATTATTTATGCTCAGATTTATGTTTTATCACGCATTTTATTATAAAATCATAAAAATTATTTTACAAAATTAGTGTAATTTTATAGTTAATGACCGACGAGGGTCAAAATTGGGTGTCAATACCGTCCTCTTTGTATGGAGATGATGGAAGAATCTTCTGACAAAGACGTTGACTCATAGCCAATTTTGTCTCGATCTTCAATTGCAAAAATCTTGGGCGTGTAGACAAAGCCGACGCAAAAATCAAACCGTCCCAAAGGTCGAGTTATGACGACACTGGGCTACCATGGTCTAAACACCAAGGCGGGCTAACGCGGACTCAAAGCTGTCCCAGTGTCGAGTTGTGACGACACTGGGATACCATGGTCAAAAAGTAAAAGAATATAAGCGCTTGAACACAGGGTGCATCGCTATGGCTTGTGGTGCTGGGTTATATAGTGATGTGGAGCGAGTGGACCGACGCTTGAGGCCGCTTCTGCCAATCGTTGGGAAGGTTGGCCCCCAAACAGATTGCCGGTCATTTGAAGAGAAAATCCACGTTGTGCTCCCGCTCTGCGTGCTAAGACTTAAACAAGCGGTTAGTGCATAAATCGTTAAGGCAAAAATGATGATGTATAATTTTAAGAGTAATGCAACTATGAGTAGAAAAGGTTATCTGCAAAATGTGATGTTGATTTGATGCCGCAAATGCCGTGGATTTCGCCACTTGACGGACGTGTTGCGATTGTGAATGCGGATACGTTGTCCTTGCCGCAATTGCCCCCTGTAGACTAAAGCTCAAGAAAGAGTTAGTGCATAACTGCTAAGACATAATAATAATAAAGCATAAAATGAGAAAAAATGCAATTTTGAGAACAGAAAAATCGTCCCTGCGTAGATGTGATATGTTGATGATGGCGCTGCTTTCGGACTTGGCGTGCTTTCCGACCGGTCGTTTTTCGGACATGGCGTCGTTTTGGACGGAGTCGTTTCGGACTGAGTCATTTTCGACTTAGCGTCGTTTTGAACGCGTGGCGTCGCTTTGGACGCGAGTCGCTTTCGACCGAGTCGCTTTGGACTCGACGCCGTTTTGGATCGTGGTGTCGCTTTCGACTTAGCGTCGTTTTCGACGTGGCGTCGCTTTCGACGAGTCGCTTTCCGACTCGAGTCGTTTTCGGACTTAGCGTCGCTTTTGAACGTGGCGCCTTTTTCGACGCGAGTCGTTTCGGACCGAGTCGTTTGGACTCGACGTCGTTTTTGGGCGTGGTGTCGCTTTCGACTTAGCGTCGTTTAACGTGGCGTCGCTTTCGGACGCGAGTCGCTTTCGACCGAGTCGTTTTCGGACTCGACGTCGTTTTTGGACGTGGTGTCGCTTTCGGACTTAGCGTCGTTTTCGGACGTGGCGTCGTTTTCGGACGCGGAGTCCTTTCGACCGAGTCGTTATCGGACTTGACGCCGTTTTGGACGCGTGTCGCTTTCGGACTTGTTGTTGATGCTCCTGTATAATAAATGCTCCTGCAAGCTAAGCTTGAGAAAAATTAGTGTATAACTGGTATAAACAAAATGATAAATATATGAGAAATGCAATTATGTGAATAAGGATGTCTTCCCGTATGATATGCGGTGTTGTGAATCGAGGTGTTGTCCTTGGCGGACACGCTAGATGCCGCCATCGATTTAATTGCCATGACGCTTTGTTGTGATGCATTTGTGAACCATATGGATTGATATGATGTCTTTGTGGTGCGTTTGTGCAATCGCATGAGTTGCAATTTGACTTCAGCCCGAGCCGACGCGCTTATAATTTGTCGCGACTTTTGAATTCTCGATCGCTGATTGCCTGCCTATCTCTCGAGCGTATGGAATCATATTTGCGGTGTCCTTTCGTGGCGAAGTCCAAAGATTGTCCCGCTTTGACCGACAAACCGAGTCGGATATATGTCGCCGCCGTCATAACGCCGATAACGCCGTTGCTCGACGTGTTGTTGCTTCCTATAGATAGATGCTCGAGATGTCGTCCTTGCATGGACATGCTAAATGCCGCAGAATCGATGAATTTCCATGACGCCTCTGTTGGCGTGATGCATTGGTTGCCAATTTGACTTTGTGCCTAGGCGACGCGCTTAGGTTTTGTTGCGAACTCAACCTTGATTGCCGATTGTTGATGCTCCTTTCACTGCTGCTTTTGCCGCGACTTTGGATTGTTGTCATCCTCCGCCTTTGTTGCTTTTGTCGCTTCGCTATCTGAAGAAACCTTTCGTATTTTCTATTTCGTCTATTGCACTTTCTCGCCTCGTTAATATGAAGAACTCGCGCCAAAGAAAAATTTGTGAGTTTGAGGGGCGGTTGATTCGCGTTGACTTTGTAGTTTTGACTCTTGATATCGGACGTCCGCCTTGTTTGGGACTCATAACCCCGCACAGTTTCCTACCTTGTCCCGCTTTGAAAAGTGGTGTTTGGCCTGAGGGGGTCTCAATGGAGTTGCTTGTATGTTATGTGCATTCTTGTTATTTTAGAACGAAGGGAAAGTTTCCTAATGGTGTGACCGAAGCCGATTTAGGCCGCCTACGTATCCCCATGAGGGAATCAGGTCATGACGTAGTTCATTACAAGTGAAATTGGGTAAAATTAAAATTTCTAGATGTGGGACCGCAGACGGCGCCACGTATCCACCGGCGGAATCAGTCAAACGTAGTTCCAATTACATATAAAGGGCAAAATGCATTAAACCGACTATTTCGTGACTCGGCCGAGGCAGGGGCACGAGTCCATTTCTTCTTGCTTTGTGTCTTCGATGGCTGAGTCTTCAGCAGGACCATCTCTTGCAGCGCACAACTAGACGAATGACCTATTCAATAGTTAAACAATCTCCGCAGCGAGCAACTCCTTTTCTCGCGGTTGGTTGATGATTCAACTTTCTTCCCTTTACGGCCGGGCGTAGTAGTCCCTTCCGCATCGCTTTCTTCATTTTCAGCTATCATGCTAACATGGGCATCTTCATAACCCGGCAGAAAGTTATTGTTTGCATTGAGAGGACCATCTTTCAGCCGAATGACTCCCTCCTCGATTAACTCCTCTATTCTGTCCTTGAGGGTATAACAATTTCCGATGTCGTGTCCTTCTGCACCGGAGTGGTATGCACAATGTTTAGTTTTATCGTGCCCTCGGGAGGTAGGCCTGGGGGTATTTCTGGGAATTGGATGGAGTATTCCTGCGGCTTTCAGCTTCTCATACACTTGGGCTATGGGTTCGGCTAAAGGTGTATAGGTTTTGTCGGTTTTCTTTCGCATCTACGCGGGGTTGGGTCCGTTTGGAGTGCGGGTTCGTGATTGTGGTGAGTATTTTGGGTATCTTTGGTTGGGTATGGTAAACAGGATATGGGTAGCGCAAAGGTCGATAATATGACCGTGATTTTGAGTGTTTTGGTAAGCGCGTGGGCTTTGATATCCGGATGTTGTTCGCCTATGCTCCCGAATGACTACGATGGAGGTGATGATCTCTTCTCCTCGGGAGGTACCTCAGATGGAATTTGACCGCATCGCTCGCTAGTTGCTGTAGGGTCGTCAAGTTTGTAATCTGCTGTCTTAATGCCTTCTTCCACGGTCGCCATTCTACGACTTCGCAAAACTTCGCCAATTACACCGATCATTCTTTCATAATATGTCGCGCTTTTTAACGATCGCACGAACAAGGTGGTCATTTCGCTCTCTGCCATTGGGGTTGAACCTTTGTCGCTTCGACCGCCACCTCGTATGATTCTCTGAAAGTTTCAGAGATTTCTTTTCAAGTTTCATAAGATAAAATCTGTCCAGATGTTGTCGTTGAACCCGAATCTATCCATGAAATCTTGTGCCATGGCGTTCAACCGCCCCATTTTCGAGGTCTTGGCATGTGTACCAATCCAGCGCCTCCGGTTAGACTCTGATGAATAGCTTCATGATGATTGCTTGATTTTTACCAACCCCAATCAATTTATCGCAATATGACCTTAGATGAGCTCGAGGATTCCCTTTCCATCAAACGTGTCAAATTCGGCACCTTGTACCCCATAGGTAATTCAACGTCGGGTGCATGCATAAGTCTTCATATTCTAATCCCTCCTCCCCTTGTTCATCCGAATGTTTTGAATGCCTCTTTCAAGCTACAATTTCTTTTGCCACATTTTCATCGCCTCTGGCTGTCCGCCGCTCCATTTCCTTGTATTGATCGTCTCTTGAGAGGATGCAGCACAATAAATGGTTGGCTTTGGTCGGATGTGCTAATCCTCATATTGTTTGTGTGCCATCCGCTCGTATTGGGTGGCTTGGCAATTTGGGTTGAGTGGGGAGATATAAGTAGGTGGAGGTTGAGATGTGTATATAGTGAGCGGATCATTTTGAGGTCGGTTTGCAAATTGACCGGCGAGTGACATTTTGGTGTGGTGGTATGTTGCGCCTCTGCGGGAGCTTTGGAGAAGTGGAGGCTCAGCGCTTGTGACACGATTGCATTTGTCCCTTGCTCGGGAGTGGTGCATTCAAGCTAATAGACATGTTTGTGATATCTCGAGCCTTTCTATTTCGGCCGCATGATTTCCATTTCACGCAATAGTTTGGCGAGGTGTTGATCATTGGTGTTTCTCCTTTCTGACGCCTCTGCATCCTCTACATGAACGGGGATGAGTCCTAAGTTGTTTCGTCCCGGTGCTTCTGGATTGGTCATTTATTGGATGATTGTGCTTCTACTAATCAACGCGAATCAACCTTTTGGGGGATAAGCTAAAAAATAAACCTTTAATAAATAAAGCAAACCAAGTTAGTATAATATGCAAAAGTTGCAGACAATATATACTAATAAGCAAATTGTAAATCAAGTGCGTGTTCTAACATGTTTGGGACCTCTTTTAGTGCCAGAGGTGGGCCTAAACGCCAGATATGCGAGGTTATGACGGATTTGTCCAAGTCGTCCAACTATAATGCCTTTGTTGGAAATGGCGACCAAATGACGGTGCACTTTTCCCAATTTCAGCATGTCATGATTGGGCTTGGATTTGTCTGTCATTGTCACGCTACACATAATATGCTGGTTGGTCGTTGGGTTGAGAAACCCGTCGACAAGTTTGGTGTCTTCCTAATTGTGGTGTCGATGCCAAGGACCAACCCACCTAAGGTAAATGCATGCATGCCCTAAAATAAAGGGTGGTATAGCTCTATCTTAAGTTTCTAAGATTTGGCTTTTCTGGACGCAAGGTTCCCGAGCGGACAACTCGAGTGAGAAGGCTACGCGGCTGATCAGACGAACCGATCTAACTCCGCGCAGGCGCCAACTCTCCTAAAATTTGGATATTTTTGAAAGAAATTTGCGGGTGCGCGGAGCACACCAGCGCGTGAGTGTGTGATTGTGTGAATTTTCCAGAATGGAAGAAATATGAGCGGAATGCCAGTTTAAGGAAAGCAGTAAAGCAAGTAGCAAGAAATAAACAAAATACCATACACAAAAATTAAATGCAAAATAATTGCCAAATAATAGCCCTAGGTCTGTTGTGGTTAAGAACCTAAAATCCCAATGAGTCGCATTGTCGCGCCCTTTTTCGGCCGCGACATTTATTCTAGCGAACCCTGCTTAAATAAAATGTTAGAAAATAAATAAAAGTGTTGAATGTTAAAAGGGGTGTTAAATGTTAAAGGGGTGCTTAAAAAAGTACTAGAATGCTAAGGGTTCGCGGAGTCGCCACCTAATTAGTTTGGGTGAATTAGGACACCTAAATGTCAACTAGGTTAAAGTCAACACTAACTCCATTTTTATGGTCTGCAAAACTTATGTGAGATTCCGGGCAAGGGTTCTTTATTATCCTAAAGGGAAGGGGTCAGGCACCCTGAAGGATCCGCTAACTTGCGGTTGTCCGGTCAAACTTAGGGTTAATTATTATTCTAAGATGCAATACATTGTTTTGAAAAGTATTTAAAAAATATGGGAAGTATTTTTTGCTAGCATAAAAATGTGAGATTTTGTTTTAAAATATATAAAGCTAGTTCTAGCTAAAATATTATTATGCGTAAAGATGATTTATGCATTTATGACGCACCAGATAAGATACATGTGTTGTAATAATGCAAAATCTTATTATGACGAAATGTATACTTATAAAAATAAGATGTGAAATATCTATTATGCAAAGGCTAACAAAATAATTTTTAATTATGAATGTTAGTAAGAGTTTATGAAGAAATTCATTTATTATGCTAAGGATTTAATAGAGTGACACTTTAACTACGTGGATATTTAATGTCATTTAGTATGGCTTAGGCAATGTATAACTAGTCATAAGAATAACTAATTTAAGAAAAAGTGAATTTCTAGCGTCAGGCCCAAAGTTTAATTATTCTAAATGTGTTACTAATAGTGTAATGTTAGACAAATAATTACAACAAATAATAGGGGGAAGGATATGAATTAATAAGTGACTCGAGGAAACGGCGAGGCCATCTCGCCTATGGTTTTGGAGTTTGTGGTGCGGAGGTAAAGATGCACATAGATGTAGGTCCTTGTTTGTTGCAGCTTGTGATGAGTCTCGTAATGAGATTGCTCCAATGCGTTTTCATGTAAAACGAGAGAAGAAAAAGATTAGTATATATTCAAATTCGTCGCAAAAAATAAATAGGCATTTGGCATAGATTTTAACACATGTGATTTACCATATGACACAGATCAGTAAGTAACATATAAGAAACACGCCAAGCGGGCCTAGCCCAACATATAGGGCAGAGACTAAGAATAAAATTTAAAGGGAGGGCCTCGGGACAGCCTTTTACAATGTAAAACAGGAGCAACACAAAATGAAAATGTGTGGGCTTGAAATAGCCCTTTACAGTTATGCCAGAAGCTGCCAGTTCTCTTGAATGTATTATGTGCATATTTCTTAAAAAAAACAAGAACTGGCCCAAAGAACAGTCGAACATATTTTGGCACGACCCGATACGCAAATATCTCTAATACCTACACTAGACATACAATCCCTATATATACTCTGCCCGCGTGAAAGCTAGTATACTCGCAGTGTTAAAAAATAAGGCTGATATATCTAAAGGTATACAGAGGTATGCAAATCTTGTAAACACTCGGAACATCCTAAAATCTACATACTTCGTCTACCACTTACACCGCAAATCATATAGAAGAGATCAGATACTAACAAGAGATACTAATGATAGAAACGATCATAACATGATCACCCGATAGCACCAGGGCATAACAAACGCAATATTAACATATTCCAGCTTCCGATACAGTGAACTTAGATTGAAAATGCAAGTAAGTTTAATTATTTCATGAAGAGTCAACAACAAACCGTATTTAGACCCCCCTGAATCCATCATACAGATTTAAAATTAACCCGATTAAGCATAGAAGATCCCTAGCCAATTTTTAACTTAACAACAAATCCACGAGCCACTTGAACCAGTTCCCTGACTTCCAGAAACTATGCATGTTCAAATATTTTAACAGGACGAATGCTTATAAACGATTATTATAATACCTACAATGATCGTAGATTCAGTGAGAACCAATGACACAAATACCAACCCAATAAACTCAAACAATAATTAATTCCTTTAGTCATACAACAATATTCTAATGACGCAAATTATAACCGCAGTTGCGACAAACGGGCTTAACAATAATTTCAACAAGCCATATCAGTCATCGACATCAAGTTAACGCAAGTTTAAGCAATCGCACAAGAACATATATTTTACCCATTGATATCAAATGAAGTCTTAAGAGCGAAAGGGCGATAAATTTACCTTCTCCGGACAGCGAACCGAGGCAGCGTATCAAGTCGTCGGTTCACCCGGGGTTTGTTGCGATGCGATTCGAAGCGATGTGGTTTCTGGGTTTCTATTTTTGTGTTATGGGGGGAGGGGCTAAGATGTGCGAAACTGGAGGGATTTCTGGGTGTAGAACTCCTACTGTTCCCCGACTGCTTCCTCCTATACTTGCATGTACAGGTCGATCGTTTTTTTTTCTTTTTGCAATCCAGAGGGGTTCTGGATTTTGATCCCCCCCTGACCATTGAATGCTTCCCCCTTTTATAGTCCCAATCTTGGGTTCTAAGTTTGGTATGGTTTTCGGTTGATTTGATCGTTGGTATTCTACGTTTTGGGTAAGATTTCTTACGATTTTCAGCACTGATTTTGGGAAGATTCTAAGGGCTGATTCGCGGATGATTTGAAGGGGATTTTAGTGCGATTTTAGGCGTTATATGGTAAGATATCGTTGGAGAAGGTAAGAGAGGGTCGCCGGATTCTCAGGCGAGAATCTCGGCGAGGAAGGTGGCGTGAGGGTGGCTGCCTTTCTTCGCGATTCGCGCGGATCGACGCCACGTTTTTGTTATTCAATCCTTCTGAAGAACGATGGGGAAGAAACGTTAAAAGGCTGAAGGCTTCAGGGGGATGTGGGCTTTGGGTTGTTTTAAATGGGTATTAGAGGCTGAGAGGGGTGTTGGGCCCGCGGGCATTGGGCCTGTGGGTCGTGGGTTGCGGGTAGTTAGTGTTAGGTTAGTTAAATTAAGCTTTTAATTAGGTATTTAATTCTAGGAGTTAATTAATTAGTTTTTAGGCTTAGTTAATGACAAAGTAATTAATTAATTGTGATTAAATTATCTAATTGTTATAAAATAAATGTGGGTGTGTTATTTAATTAATGCTTAATGCTCTAGAATGCGGCGCTATTAAAATCTTATTATTGCATTATTGCGAAGTTAAATTAAAATTAAAATTGAGTCTAGATTAAATTACTTAAATGCTAAATGCGAGTATGATATTTAAGAATCGTTTAAAGCTTTATAAATGCGGTGCTATTAAATGCATATATCAGATTAAAATTGATTTTAAATTACAAATGATTACTAATAAATGCGGCTATGCTACCTGACACGACGTTATCGCTAAATTATTTATTTTATGCATTTATTAATTATTCAAGAATTACGACAAAGCTTAAAGTTAATTAATGCGGACGCGAGACTCTAAGTGCTTAAAACTCTACGTAAGACGCGATGTCATTATTAAATTAATTATTTATGCCTGTATTTATGTTTTATCGCTGCATTTTATTATAAAATCATAAAAATTATTTTACAAAATTAGTGTAATTTTATAGTTAATGACTGGACGGGAGGGTCAAAATTGGGTGTCAACATACAATGACAATTCTCATCATATTTGATGCGCGAAAAGATGCACACACTTTAACGCAAGTGCACGTTGTCGACTCAAGTAATATAGTCTTGATAAGACCGAATATCGTCCACAAGGATTAGGGTTCAAGTACCAACTATCTATCTTTTAGTATCTATTTGGCAATTGATATTTGATTTTGTGGTTTATAACTAATAATTATAAAAGCTAATTAACTATAGGTTTACTTCAGTTGTGATGGGAATAGGGCTTCCATGTCTCCTCAACTATCCGCTTATGTTATTTATTAATGCAATGAAATATGGTCTTCTTCTCTCGGAGCTAGAAGGTTTACGAAATCGTTTTATATTCCCGTTAAGGATATATAAACACTCAACCCCAGTATCGCACCTTACCTACCTTTCGGTGATAAGGATAACTCTATAGGAGGATTAAGAACAAAAACCTAGTTAACCGTCACGCACCATGCGCAAAATTAGGGTTTTTAAGCCTCTCATTAACGCTACATAAATAATTGAGGTATTTTCATCCCCAATCCAAGAATGTCTACCCAACTTACAGCATATTCACAATCTCTCATTTCGAAGTAAATTAGAAATCATATAGTGATAATTAGTTGTCAATTAATTACCAAGCGTTCAAAGCAATTATTGGATAAATCTCTCAAAGAAGAACAATAACCATAAACATGCATTAATTCATAACATAAGTTTCTAGTGAATCAACATGGAAAGCCCTATAAGAGAATTAGTTCCTAGCCATTGACATGACAATAACTAATTCAAAGTTCATCATACAAAAACTGAAATAAAAGAAAAGAAAAGGAAAAGAAAGTACTAAATTATGGTCTCCAATCTCCAAGCAAGAAAGTCTTGTGTTGTGCAAGAAGGGGAACCCTTAAAATCTGCCTAGGGTTCTCCTTTTATAGGCTGAAAACCGCCTCTCTCTTTTCCCTGCAGCTCGCCTAAAATCGTCAAAATCCTAATTTTTCGCGTGCCACGGCGCTGCTGGCCGGCGCCGCGGCCGAACTCGTGGTCCCCGGGTGAATTGGCGCCGTGCCCGATCTCTGGCTGTCGTAGCCGCGGCGCTACTTCTTCTGTAGCCTCTCTGATGATTAGGCGCCGCGGCCCTGCACCTATTGACATGAGGCGCCGCGACTTGCCGACTTCGCAGCCTCTGCGATATTGCGCCGCGCCGCCATCGTTGGCATGAGGCGCCGTGGCGCTGACCCGTGATTCTGCCTCGTTCGTCACTTTCTCTGTTTTTAGCTCTGGAACCTCCTCTTTTGCCCTCTTTTAGCTCCTTTTCCGCCATTTGGCCATTTTAACCACTTTGACTCAAAAGAAAGGAAAACTATCGTAATACGACACTTATTTGTACAAAAAAGGACAAAAGACTAACTAAAACTGACTCAAATAGTGTATATAAAATACACCGATCAAATACCCCCAAACTTAACCTTTGCTCGCCCTCGAGCAAAGATAAAAAGAAAGAAATAAAAGACTCAAGAAACGAAAAATAAAAGACTCACTGACATTGATCACTTTTGCTGCATTAGTGTTAACTAGAAAAACATGAAGGTTAGCAAAATAATATGCAGGAACATATAGCATGAAATTTCAGCATTCTAAACACATTAAGCTAGATATTTCGCAAACTCATATTTATCATGCTTAATGGAAGTCAATATACTAAATCATGCATATAAATTCAAAAATACCTATGGCATGCTTACTTGCTATTCTCCACTAATCCTGGATATGCATAAAAGAGATCTTCAGGACTTTAAGGGTTGTAATGTAGGCTTAGGTATAGGTAGGAAAAATATAGGCATTTTAGGCTCATTCTGTGTACCATAAGCTCTTTAGCTTTTTCATTTTTTTTTCCTTTTCTTTTGGTTCTTTTCTTCACTTCAATTCTATCTTTTCCCTCTTTTGTTTCGGGAAAGTGAAGTGTATAACAATAACAAGCACCCCCAAACTTAGGCTTTTGCCTATTTCTTATTACTTTTTTATTGGGGTGCAACAAGCTCATTCACTCTTTTTGTCTCTTTTTTAACACAATTGATTCCACTACTTCACATTTTTACTTATGGCACAATCTGTGGGAATATAGGGTGTCAAAGAAGAAGTTTCAATTTTTAGGCTCAATGGGGCTAACTAGGGATATATTTTTAAAGTCCGAGATAGAAAAGAATGGTAAGAATTGGCTATCAAAGAAATGTCTGAGTCATCTCCCTAACATGCATATCCTAACTATTTTGCCTCAAATAGCAAGCAATCATAACACATAGGTTTTCATTATTTAGCATGCACAATTTAAGCAAGAAACTCTAAATAGACAGATTTTGTGAGTTTTTGGTATATCTAACCTAGGTGTTTAGATGGTTGCTTTAATTCCATTACATTATTCCACTTTACTTCACTAGGTGTTTCTAGTAACTACAGCATACATGATCTTTGACAGGCAATTATGACTCAAAAAAAAAGAAAAAAATTTGTGACTCTAAAAATACAAAAAAAAACAACAAAAACACAAATAAAACACCCCCCCCCCCCAAACTTGAATCACACATTGTCCCCAATGTGTGTAGACTCAAAGACAATAAAAGAAAATAAGACACTTACAGACTTTGGCTAAAATGGTGGTGGTGGCGGTGGATAATGCATCGACCATTGATTGAACAGGGAACTCATCTCGTCAAACTGCTGGTGCAATTGTTGCTGCTCCTGCCTCAATTCTTGTTGCTCCTGTCTCAATTCTTGTTGCCCTTGTCGCAACTCATGTTGTCCTTGTATTACTGTGTCGAAATGTTGCATCATCATTCTCTGGTTTTGGAGCAATCGCCCATCATAGGCAATTGGAGGTTCTGTTACGTGGTTGGTGGCTAGGCTCGCTGCATATTGAGCCCCTATTTCGTGCTCATCTTCGTTCATTACGGCCTCGCGATCCGCTGGTTGTGCTCTTCTTCCGCTTTGGGGGCTTGGAGTGCAGGAAAGAGTGCACTATCCCATATGTCACAGGCAGTTGGTTTCTCTCGTGAGTGTCAGTGGGTAGGGTTGGGACCCCATTCATGTGGCACAAATTCGTGATAAGTGAGCCATGTCCCAATCCGCCTGTTGTCACCAACCTGCTGATCTCTTCAATGCTATGCACTATCTCTTTCCCCACATCAATCGTCATCCCCCTCATAATTCCATATATCAGCTTAATCCTATCTTCTGGCACTCTGGTGAAGTGCGTGGATGGAATCATGCGGGCGCTGACGAAATATAGCCAACCCTTGGCTGCTTTGTTGAATTGGCACCTGCTTAGTGCTCTTGACCCATTTCTTGCATTATCAAATGCAGCCCCAGGGTAGCTCACTGTGTCTGCGACGGCATTCCAGTCGATGTTGGAGGTGCTTCTAGACCATGTTCTAAAGTTGTTTCAATCATCACTTTCTTCAACATCAACCGTCTTTAGAGCCATATTTATCGCGTCTGCCGTCACAGGCATATATCTTCCCCTCACAAAGCATCCCCTTTCCACCCTCTCCGGAAAATTAGCATAGAATTCACTCACCATTGTAGTGTTCACTGGTGCTATCTTCTCCGGATTTACAAACCTCTTCCACCCCCTCAACTCAATCATTGCCCGAATGGGCTCATAAACATCCTCTTCCCCAAACGACTCCCTCTGATAGTCCATTCCCCTTTCAGGGATTAAGGGTCTGGTGTCAAGCTTTTTGTATCTTTGGAAGGCTTGGTAACTCACAGACCTAGTATCATCGTATCAATTTGGGGTGGATGTGGAGGCTCTTCTCTTTCTGGTGGACATGGTTAAAATAGTTTCTGCAGCTTACACTTTATTAGCACAAGTGTTCCCCAACACAATCAACAATCTAGCAGCTAAAACACAAACACCCCCAAACTTCAACTCTACTACCCAATATCCACACTCTCCTTGTCTACTCCTTCTCCAAACTTCACAATCAATTTTTCAGCACCCAAACTACTTCACAATGCAACACTTCTCCAACTACTACCTCCTTTGACTACTAACAACTTTCAAGAAAAGGTGAAGATTACCTTTTTTGGCGTTCTCCACGATGTTCTTGCTTCTAATGGTGGTTTGAGGCTATGGAATGGAGCTTTGTTGTTTGAGATAGCTAAGGGTTTTAGGAATTTAAGAGTTTTGGTTGTGGTTGGGTTTGATTTGTGGAGGATTTGTGGGTAATTTGTGGATTTTTTCGTGAGTTTTTTTGGAGAAGGGGGTTAGGTTTTGGTTTTGAAATTGGGGTAAATCTGATTTCTGGGCGTTTCTAAGTTTCTGGATTTCCGCCAGCGCTTCTACTTTTTAGCCGCGCTTTAGACTTGGCATTTTTCTGGATTTTTAGCCATACGCTTAAACTTCGCCTCTTGATTCTTTTGGCCCCGCCTGCTCCTCAGCCGCGCGCTACCCGCTTTTCCGAAATCCTGCTTTCTTCAAGTTTTCGCCCTTCAATTTATTGGCCTGTACCTGTCAATCACAGCACAAACACTACCTCCGTGAGACCGTTCTTAATAAAAACTACTATATTAAAATAAAATAAATCAAAATAATTTGGGTTGCCTCCCAAGTAGCGCTGTCTTTAATGTCTTTTAGCCGGACGTAAGTTCCTTATTATTCTAAGGTATGAGAGGTTACTAAGTTCATGTATTCCATTTCATTGATCAGATAGGGTTTTAACCTCTGTCTGTTTACCTTGAAGGCAGCTCCCTCTCTCCTTTTTATTTCAATCGCTCCATATGGGAATACTCTTACCACCGTGTATGGTCCTGTCCAACGTGATTTTAACTTTCCTGGAAATAATCTCAACCTTGAGTTGAATAAAAGCACTTGTTGTCCTTCTTGAAAGTCTTTTGGTATCAACTTCTTGTCGTGCCATGCTTTCGTTCGTTCCTTGTAGATCTTTGCATTCTCATAGGCATTGTGCCTGAATTCCTCCAACTCGCTTAGCTGTAGTAGCCTTCTCTGTCCTGCTGCCGTGGCGTCCATGTTTAACTTCTTCATTGCCCAATACGCTCTGTGTTCCAACTCTACTGGCAAATGACATGCTTTACCAAAAACTAATTTATAAGGTGACATACCAATTTGTGTTTTGAATGCTGTCCGGTATGCCCACAATGCGTCATCCAATTTGATAGACCAGTCTTTCCTTGAGCCGTTCACCATCTTTTCCAATATTCTCTTTACTTCTCTATTTGACACTTCCGCTTGCCCATTGGCTTGAGGGTGGTAGGAAGTTGTAGTGCGGCGGTAGACTCCATATCGGGAAAGCAATGAATTCAGATGCTTGTTGCAAAAGTGACTTCCTTCGTCACTGATGATGGCTCTTGGAGTGTCGAACCTTGTGAAAATATTCTTTTGAAGGAATTTTTGAACAATCTTACTGTCGTTTTCTTTTGTGGCCACTGCTTCTACCCATTTGGACACATAGTCTACTGCCAGAAGGATATATTGATTTTCAAAGGATGGCGGGAATGGTCCCATGAAATCGATTCCCAACACATCAAAGAGTTCCACTTCCAATATCCCTTGCGAAGGCATTTCGTTTCGTCTTGAGATGTTCCCTGTTCTCTGACAACTATCACATCTCTTCACAAAGGTATGGGCATCCTTAAAAAGTGTTGGCCAATAGAATCCGCATTGCAGTACCTTTGCCGCTGTTCTTGATGCCCCAAAGTGTCCACCACATGATAGGATGTGGCAATGGGTGAGAACTCGCATCTCTTCCTCCGTATACATCGCCTGATGACTTGGTCGGCACAGTGTTTGTATAACATAGGTTCCTCCCAATAGTAATGCTTCACTTCTGAATAAAACCTCTTCACTTGATGTCTTGACAAGTCTGGGGGTAGTACTTTAGCTGCAAGAAAGTTAACAAAATCTGCGTACCAAGGTAAATTAGAATTCGTACTTACTTGAAACAGTTGTTCGTCTGGAAAGTGATCATTTATTTGCACATCCTCGTGTTACGGCTCTGTGTTTTCGGTCTTGACAAGTGGTGCGCAATCGAATTCATCGCCTTTCTTATCACGAATCTCCACGTCAAATTCTTGTAGAAGTAGGACCCATCGAATGAGGCGAGGCTTTGCATCCTTCTTTGTCATCAAGTACTTTATAGCAGAGTGGTCAGTGTATACTATCACCTTATTCCCAATCAAGTATGGCCTGAATTTCTCAAATGCATATACTATTGCTAGTAGTTCCTTTTCGGTAGTTGCATAATTTAACTGTGCGTCATTTAGAGTTTTACTAGCATAGTAAATGGATCTAAATACCTTGTCGATTCTCTCCCAAGCACCGCTTCCATCAGATAATCGCCAGACGCACATTAGTTCAAATGAGCTCCCATTTTGGTGCAATGACTATGGGTCTTTGAAATAAGCTTCTCTCGAAGGCCCAAATGCGGATAAGCATTTTTTATTGAAGTCGAAGACAACCCCCGTCATTAGCAATGTGGAAAGAGGCTTTGAGACTTTTGAAAAATCCTTGATGAATCTTCTATAGAAACCTGCATGTCCAAGGAAACTTCTGACTCCTTTTGTTGATACTGGAGGTGGTAGATTTTCGATCACTGAAATCTTTGCTTTGTCCACCTCAATACCTTGGCTTGATATTTTGTGTCCCAAGACAATTCCCTCTGTTACCATGAAGTGACACTTCTCCCAGTTTAGCACAAGGTTAGACTCTTCACACCGGCTTAACATCGCTTCAGTGCCTTAAACACTTATCGAACGATGCTCCAAAGACCGAAAAGTCATCCATAAAGATCTCTATAGTCCTCTCCACCATGTCTGAGAAAATTGCCATCATACACCTCTGAAATGTTGCAGGTGCATTGCAAAGTCCGAATGGCATCCTTCTAAATGCAAATGTACCAAAAGGACAAGTAAATGTTGTCTTTTCCTGATCTTCTGGTGCTATTGCAATCTGGTGATATCCTGAGTATCCATCCAAAAAGCAGTAGTAGTTATGCCCTGCAAGTCTGTCCAACATTTGATATAGAAATGGCAACGGGAAGTGGTCTTTTCTGGTTGCCTTGTTCAACTTGCGTTAGTCGATGCAGATTCTCCATCCAGTGACTGTTCTAGAAGGAATGAGTTTGTTCCTTTCGTTGGTCACCACTGTCATTCCACCCTTTTTAGGCACCACTTGTACTGGACTCACCCATGTGCTGTCAGATATAGGGTAAATTACTCCTGCATCGAGCCATTTTAAGATTTCCTTTCTGACTACCTCTTTCATGTTTGGGTTTAGTCGCCTTTGGGCTTCGATGGATGGTCTGCTCTCCTCATCTAGACGGATCTTATGCATTACCGTTGACGGACTTATCCCTTTTATGTCTGCTAATGTCCATCCAATGTCCCGCTTGTGATTCTTCAGTACTCTTAGCAGTTTATCAATCTCTTCGGTGGATAGGTGGCATGAAATGATCACTGGTAAGGTTTTCTTCACCTAGGTATTGATGCGTAGATGATTGGGTAGGGTTTTTAACTCTAACTCTGGAGCCTTCTCTGTGGATGGTAATGATCTTTCTGGCATCTGTCCAAGCTCTTCATACTTCCTCGTATCCCATTTTCCATAAACATTCATCCAATTTGCATACTCCATCAGATATGGATCGTTTCTACTATCATCATCCCATTGGGTCGATTTCTTCGCCGCGTGTCATCATGTTCGAACTCCTTGGCTGACACTGCTTCTTCGATAAGATCAATGGCTGAGCAGTTATCCTTGGCATCTGGAAAAGTTGCTGCTTGAAAGACATTGAAAATCACCTCTTCTTCATCTACTCGAAGCTTCAACTCCCCTTTGTGAACATCAATGAGAGCCTGTCCTGTGGCTAAAAAGGGTCTGTCGAGTATGATGGGGATTCCATCGTTATCTTGTATGTCTAAGATAACGAAGTCGGCGGGAAAGATGAACTTGTCCACCTTCACTAATACATCTTCGATGACTCCTCTCGGATGAACTATTGAGCGGTCAGCTAACTGTAACGTGATGTTTGTAGGTTTGACTTCTCCCATTTCTAGTTTGCAGAAAACTAGATAAGGCATCAGATTTATGCCTGCTCCCAAGTCGCATAATGCTTTCTGACATCAAACTTTCCAATAGTGCATGGGATGGTGAAGCTCCCAGGATCTTGTAACTTCTGAGGCAGTTGTCTCTGTAGGATGGCACTACATTCCTCAGTCAACATCACTGTTTCGTAGTCCTCTATCCTCCTCTTTTTGCTAAGCACATCTTTCATGAACTTGACGTAGCTCGGCATTTGCTCTAATGCTTCAGCAAACGGGATATTGAGTTGCAATTGTTTGAGGACCTCCACGAATCTAGAGAATTGCCTGTCAAGAGTGCATGTTTTTAACTTCTGGGATATGGTATTATCACCTGGGGTGTAGTTGCTACAGCTTCTGCCGAATTCTCGATTTATGGGTTCTGGGCTCCGCGCCGCTTTTCAGCCGCGCGCCACTCTGCATCTGTCTCGGAATCTTCGCGCGCCACCTCGCCATCGGCGCTGCTGCTGCTGCGAACTCTCTATCTCTCCTGATTCGGCATCCTTTAGGTCAATTGCCTGACATTGTGTTTCCTCATTGCCTACCCCAGGTGCAGATTGTTCTTCTTGCGTTTCGCTGTTGAATATGATCGCGAGTTCTGCTATTTGCGTTTCCAACTTCTTCATGGCCATTCTCGTTTCGTCCATGAACTAATTTTGGTACCTCGTGAAACTGAGTATAGCTTTTCGTAATTCCTCTCTCTCTTCCTCTATGGTTGGTTCTCTATCATATTGGCAGTAAAAATCCATATCTGAAGGATTCCTGAGATAAATCAAAACCAACAACGAATCACGCCACCTCGAATTTTCCGAATTAAATAAATAAGATAAAATAAAAACGTAAAAATAAAATAAAATAAAAACTAAATTAGAAATTAAAAATAGATAAATTTGATATTGAACTATGCCTAATCCCCGACAACGGCGCCAAAAACTTGATGCGCGAAAAGATGCACAAACTTTAGCGCAAGTGCACGTTGTCGACTCAAGTAATATAGTCTTGATAAGACCGAATATCGTCCACAAGGATTAGGGTTCAAGTACCAACTATCTATCTTTTGGTATCTATTTGGCAATTGATATTTGATTTTGTGGTTTATAACTAATAATTATAAAAGCTAATTAACTATAGGTTTACTTCAGTTGTGATGGGAATAGGGCTTCCATGTCTCCTCAACTATCCGCTTATGTTATTTATTAATGCAATGAAATATGGTCTTCTTCTCTCGGAGCTAGAAGGTTTACGAAATCGTTTTATATTCCCGTTAAGGATATATAAACACTCAACCCCAGTATCGCACCTTACCTACCTTTCGGTGATAAGGATAACTCTATAGGAGGATTAAGAACAAAACCTAGTTAACCGTCACGCACTACGCGCAAAATTAGGTTTTAAAGCCTCTCATTAACGCTACATAAATAATTGAGGTATTTTCATCCCCAATCCAAGAATGTCTACCCAACTTACAGCATATTCACAATCTCTCATTTCGAAGTAAATTAGAAATCATATAGTGATAATTAGTTGTCAATTAATTACCAAGCGTTCAAAGCAATTATTGGATAAATCTCTCAAAGAAGAACAATAACCATAAACATGCATTAATTCATAACATAAGTTTCTAGTGAATCAACATGGAAAGTCCTATAAGAGAATTAGTTCCTAGCCATTGACATGACAAGAACTAATTCAAAGCTCATCATACAAAAACTGAAAGAAAAGGAAAAGAAAGTACTAAATTATGGTCTCCAATCTCCAAGCAAGAAAGTCTTGTGTTGTGCAAGAAGGGGAACCCTTAAAATCTGCCTAGGGTTCTCCTTTTATAGGCTGAAAACCGCCTCTCTCTTTTCCCTGCAGGCCTGGCCCAGAAAATCGTCAAAACCCTGATTTTTCCGCGCCGCCATGCTTCGCAGCGCGCCGGAATCTCGTGGTCCTTCGGTGAATTGCGCCGCGGCCACGATCTCTCGCTGTTCGGCGCGGCGCTACTTCTTCTGTAGCCTCTCTGATGATTAGGCGCCGCGGCCCTGCACCTGTTGACATGAGGCGCCGCGGCGCTGGGACTTCTGCAGCCTCTCTGGATATTGGGCGCCGCGGCCCTGCTACTGTTGGCATGAGGCGCCGCGGCGCTGACCCGCGATTCTGCCTCGTTCGCCACTTTCTCTGTTTTTAGCTCTGGAACCTCCTCTTTTGCCCTCTTTTAGCTCATTTTCCGCCATTTGGCCATTTTAACCACTTTGACTCAAAAGAAAGGAAAACTATCCTAATACGACACTTATTTGTACAAAAAAGGACAAAAGACTAACTAAAACTTACTCAAAAAGTGTATATAAAATACACCGATCAATATTAGACGGAGACATGAGTCCGTTAGGCAGTTGATCACCTCGGGTGTTATTTTTATTGATTTCGTAAAATCAAAGGAAAATATCGCAGATCCCTTGACGAACGGAATGACCAGAGATCAGATGTTCTGCCTGTCTAGGGGAATGGTCTTAAAACCCAAACAATAAGAACCAATACAGTGGACACCCAACCTTACAGACTGGAGATCCCATAAATAAGGTTCAATGGAAAAATTAAATTGTAAACGTTCCGTGAGCACTTCGGTGGAAGCAAGAGAACTTCAGATAATGTTTTCTTCTTAAGAAACATAATCCAAGGTCGTTCCCGTGATAGACATAAAGTGCTACCTGTAAGAGGGGTAAAGGATAAGTTTTCAAACATTTAATGATCCTCAATACCTGAGGTTAGGTTGGGGAAATTTTTAATGGTTCCTAATGCTTGTGTAGCGGGATATTGAATGTTACACCACGTAATTCCAAGGGAATGATATGAGAACGTACGTATGGAAATAAGATTTGAATTTTGGAAAGAAAGAAAGATTACTTTTTCTTATGAAACAATATCGGGAATTTGTGAAGAAAAAGGGTTATTAATTGGAATTTAGTTCTCAAATTTGGTATTTGGGACATATATATTATATTGGAATTTTGGATCTTTAAGTTCCGGATTTGGTCATGTGGGGCCCACGGGAAAATTCTACTGTTTGTTGGACCCACAATATTTCGAGATATTTTGGCCAAATATAAATATTTTGGAGGAATAAATAATTTTGACGAATTGGAGGGTGTCACGTGGCACCCCCCCCCCCCCCACTTGTCTTGCAAGGTGGCAAGTCTTGAAGATATTTGTTGAAGTGGACATGGGTCCCACACACACTTGTTCACAATCTTGTCCCTACACTTTTCTTGATCTCACTACTTGGGATACATTATATATACATAGAGGGAGTGCAAGACTTCATTCTACACTTAGCCAACACTTAGAATTATTTCAAGAATCCTAGCTCCTCCTCTTATGGTGCTCTCGGCCAAGGCCTATTTTGGAGACCAAAAAATCCTTAAACTTCCAAGCTTTGTTCATTGATACAAGATTAAGGTCCCTAACCAAGTGATTATCAAGATTAAACACCCCTAACCCCTAAAAAAGCCTCTAGGTCGTGACTTGAAGGGTTGAAACCATAGGGTGTTATTCAACTTTTTAGGTGTTGAGCTTGAAGAGAAGTTGGTTATAAGCTTCTAAGGGTTACATAATGTGGATTGGAACTTGAAGAATAGGAGCTAGGATATGCTAAGGATCGACTTTTAAACTTGGATTATTTTGGGCATATTTGAGGTAAGGATCATTGTCCTTTTAAAGTAATTGGATATTACATGTTGTAGTAATTAATGGATGAACTTGTGATTAAATGAAGAATAAGAAGTACATGTCACAATCTTGGCATGTTAGCCGATTGTGGACAGTTTTGGCATTGTCGGATTCATTGGATATTATTGTTGTTAAACATTACCTATTACATGTTTACATGAAGGAATCTTGTTGTTAACAAGTTAATATAACTTATATAAAGTGTTGGAATATAAGTTGGATTATAAGAAGTTATGGAAACAGTTTTGGTTGTAGTAGTTGGGCCGAGAACACCAACTAAAAGATTGTACTAATGGACTGTATTAGTGGACTGTACTAATGGACCGTACTAATGGACTGTACTAGTGGACTGTTTTAGCGGACTAAAGGACTGTTTTTACATTGGACTATGAACTGATTTTAGTGGGCTTTTTGGTAGGTTAAGGGGCGGAATTTTACACGTCAAGTTAGGCGTGTAATGC
This sequence comes from Przewalskia tangutica, assembly GCA_029844215.1. Classification (NCBI taxonomy): domain Eukaryota; kingdom Viridiplantae; phylum Streptophyta; class Magnoliopsida; order Solanales; family Solanaceae; genus Przewalskia; species Przewalskia tangutica. The sequence goes on along the minus strand of CM056718.1, from coordinate 130,546,227 downwards.
CCTTTGGTTAACTGTTGATTGTGCCCTTAAGTATGGCTTGATTGGTGTTGAAATCGGGCCTTGGAAAAGGTGGAAAAGTATGTAGAAACAAAGGAAGTGCTGCCCAAATTTCCGTAGAATAAGAGGACCATTATTTGGTATAAGTCTTATACTTGATAGCTTAGAATTGATGGAAGTATTATTGTCATTATAGGTTGTCATTCTACGAGTGGCGTATTCCACTTAGCGTGTGGAATAGCTTAAAAGGTATGTGAACTTCTTCCCTCTATCGGCATGATTGATTATTGGAGTATACATGACTTGTTTCTTGAAGTATACTTGTCTCATTATTAGTGTATTCATGTTCTTGATTCTATGCTAAAGGCATGTCTAAGTTATTCCTAAGTCCTTAACAAGTCTTATGGGAGATGTTGGTAAGAGTGTTTAGTAAGCATTGGAGTCGAGTTGATCTTGCTAGGTTACAACACTAACGAGACTTGATTTATTTGAAATTCATGTGACTAGATTTATTTGAAAGTTATGAGACTTGATTTATTTGAAAGTCACGAGACTAGATTTATTTGAAAGTCACGAGACTAGATTTATTTGAAAGTTATGAGACTTGATTTATTTGAAAGTCATGCGACTAGATTTATTTGAAAGTTATGAGACTTGATTTATTTGAAAGTCATGAGACTAGATTTATTTGAAAGTTATGAGACTTGATTTATTTGAAAGTCACAAGACTAGATTTATTTGAAAGTTATGAGACTTGATTTATTTGAAAGTCACGAGACTAGATTTATTTGAAAGTTATGAGACTTGATTTATTTGAAAGTCATGCGACTAGATTTATTTGAAAGTTATGAGACTTAGTTGAAAGTATATGATACTTTACTTGAAGGTATATGAGACCTTACTTGAAAGTATATGAGATTTGATTAGATGAAGTATAAGAGACTTGATTTATATGAAGTATAAATGACTTGATTTTGGGAAAGAAGAAGTAACTTGATTTAAGGGTATAGGTTACTTGATTTGAAAAGAATAAGTTACTTGAGTTTAAAAGTGTAAGTAACTTGTTTTTAATAGTGAAAGTGTCTTGATGCTACAAGTGCCAGTGTCTTGGGGTTTATAAAGGAAAGGATGTGTGGCGGACATACATGGATATTTTAAAAAGGAAGGCATGGTATTGTCTTGGTCATTTTAAAAGGAAGGCATGGTATTTTCTTTGTTGTTTTAAAATGAAAGGATGTACGGCGGACGTAAATAGTACTTTTTGGGTTTTAATTCCCTAATATTGCATGATGTGATTCTTTATTTATAAGAATGGATGTACATAGTAATTTGGGTTCAATTCCCTGATATTACATGACATGATGAATGCCTTGAGTTTTCTAAATTGAAAGTTCATTCTATTTGTTCTACTGAGAGTCAAAGATCATTTTAACTTGCATATGTTATCTCATATAGCCATTCGTGTGAGTGTTATAATTCCACATCTCCTCTTCCCTCACTAGAGGGCCGACAATATTGTATATATATTTCATGGAGTAGCTCCCATGACGTGAGATGGTACACACTCACTGCGGGTCTGAAGGACTCACGCGGGTTCAATTCCCAGGACACATTTCATGGATTAGCTCTCTGTGATGCGAGTATCGTGTACATATATTCATTGCGGGTTCAATTCCCATGAATAGGATTGCATAATGATTCTGAGGGCGGATGACCCTGACATGGCTTTCATATTTGAAATGGTAATGATTTAATGGACTAATAGACTGTATTAGTGGACTGTTTTAGCGGACTAAAGGACTGTTTTTACATTGGACTATGAACTGATTTTAGTAGGTTGTTTGGTAGGTTAAGGGGTGGAATTTTACACGTCAAGTTAGACGTGTAATCCCTTTTGGTTAACTGTTGATTGTGCCCTTAAGTATGACTTGATTGGTGTTGAAATCGGGTCTTGGAAAAGGTGGAAAAGTACGTAGAAACAAAGGAAGTACTGCCCAAATTTCCGTAGAATAAGAGTACCATTATTTGGTATAAGTCTTACACTTGATAGCTTAGAATTGATAGAAGTATTATTGTCATTATAGGTTGACATTCTACGAGTGGCGTATTCTACTTAGCGTGTGGAATAGCTTAAAAAGTATGTGAACTTCTTCCCTCTATCGGCATGATTGATTATTGGAGTATACATGACTTATTTCTTGAAGTATACTTTCCTCGTTATTAGAGTATTCATGTTCTTGATTCTATGCTAAAGGCATGTCTAAGTTATTCCTAAGTCTTTACCAAGTCTTATGGGAGATGTTGGTAAGAGTGTTTAGTAAGCATTGAAGTCGAGTTGATCTTGCTAGGTTACAACACTAATGAGACTTGATTTATTTGAAAGTCACGAGACTAGATTTATTTGAAAGTTATGAGACTTGATTTATTTGAAAGTCACGAGACTAGATTTATTTGAAAGTTATGAGACTTGATTTATTTGAAAGTCACGAGACTAGATTTATTTGAAAGTTATGAGACTTGATTTATTTGAAAGTCATGCCACTAGATTTATTTGAAAGTTATGAGACATGATTTATTTTGTGAAGTCGTGCGAGTGTTATATTTCTACATCTCCGCGTCCCTCACTAGAGGACCGACAACATTGTATATATATTTCATGGAGTAGCTCCCATGACGTGAGATGGTACACACTCACTGCGGGTCTGAAGGACTCATGCGGGTTCAATTCCCATGACACATTCCATGGATTAGCTCTCTGTGATGCGGGTATCGTGTACATATATTCATTGCAGGTTCAATTCCAATGCGGGTTCAATTCCCATGAATAGGATTGCATAATAATTCTGAGGGCGGATGACCCTGACATGGCGTTCATAATTGAAATGGTAATGATTTCATATTTGAAAGGGATACAATTGATTTCATATTTGAAATGGTATTTATTTCATAACTTGAAATGACACGGTGGATTTTACTTTTAAAAGGAATATTTTTAAAAGGCTCAGTTGACTCTCATTTGTTTATATAAAGTACAGTAGTATAGTGGTACAGTGATACAAGATACGTTTGGATTTATTTTATATGGCATGGTTAGAGCTGGTAAGGTTTTTACTTGTCTCTGTCATCTTTTGGCCAGTTATGGTTTATTTACTGTACTTTATGTTAACATACTTAGTACTTGTTGTACTGACCCCCTTCGGGGGGCTGCGTTCATGCCCGCAGGTTTAGGTTCGCAGTTGGGTGATCCACGTGTGTGTGATCTTGTTTAGCTGTTGAGGTAGCTTCCTTGTTCCGGAGCTTACCATTGGTACGGTTGGTTTAGACTGTTGTGTATTTCAGGGTACGACGGGGCCTTGTCCCATCATATTTGTTGTCAAAACTCTTAGAGGTATGTTTTCATATGTGGGCTGGACTGGCGTGAGTTGTATTTACATTGTTGTACAGTTGTAGTCCCATTCAGGTGTTATATATTATGGCAGCCTTCCCGGCTTTTCCTTTGCTTGAAAAAAAATGATGAGTGTTATTTAGCTTCCGCGGGTTACTTGTGTTGCATGGGTAGAAGGGTGCCCAGGTAGGGCACCAGTTGCGGGCCCGGGGTTCGGGTTGTGACAGAGTGGTATTAGAGCAGTTAGTCCTCGGAATGTCTACATACCATGTATAGTTGAGTCTTGTTTATCGATGTGTTGTGCACCACATCCATAAATAGGAGGCTATAGTACATTTAGGATTGGTTTCCCTTCTTCTCACTCTAAGATCGTGCGATAGAGCTGTGTTGTTAGGGTAGTCTCTCCCTAACATATTATTGTGGTTGTAGCTATCAGAAAGGCAACAGTGGCCCAGAAAGGATTATATGGACTTCGTATCTAGGTTGGTAAAACTATTGTATAGTTGGTATAATTGTCACGACCCGACCAGCCGCGGCGGTGCCTACACGGGCACCTCACAGTATACATCAGAGATAATCAGCGGAACATACATGAAACTTATAAAATAAGCAACAGGAGTAAAACAACAGGTTAGCCGATAGGGCTACCTTCCTGGACATAAATAAATACAACCGAAGCAGTTGCCTCCTTTCCTTTACAAACTGACCCACAACGTTTGACTACAGACCTCTAAGAGTGTTAACATAACATCTGACGGGACAAGGCCCCGCCGTACCCCTGAATATACATAGCCATGACAACTCCTAACGGTGGAGCCATCTCAAAATCTGAACCAGATCCTAAGCTCGCGGATCCACAATCGTAATACCTAAACTCGCGGACATTTAACGCAGAAGTCGATACAACAGTACGAATATGGAGCGAAATAACGTCTGATGAAAGATCATAAGCGTACAAAAGAATGACAAGGACAAGTATAAAAATACATACGAGATCCTGCGTGTCATTACCACATGAACTTAATTTCACATCAATATCTTTTTCCATTCCATTAAGAGTTATAGCCATATCTTACGTACTTACTTAAGAGAAGTCATTAAGTTCATTTCTATCTAACTTACTTATCTTTCATAACATAGTCCGGCCCACTACGGAGGGACACATATACTACCCTACCAAATCGACGCGATCGATCACACCAATATCAAAGCATGCCCGTGGAATCCCCCATCACTGTCGACAGCTAAAAGTGTAAAACATAACCATGGGTCTCACGCCCATAAAATCAATCAAAACAGGTGGTATAACGTCTGGGGGCTTGCCCCTCATTTATACTCTTACCCTGGAAAAGGTGGTAAAGCAGGGGGTATAACGTCTTGGGGCTTGCTCCTCATTTATACTCTTACCCTGGAGAAGGTGGTATAACGTCTTGGGGCTTGCCCCTCATTTATACTCTTACCCTATCTCGACCGGTCGTCAAATAACACATAAAGCGGGTGATGCAGCGTCTTGGGATTTACCCTCACTTATACTTTTACGAGAAGGTGGTATTACGTATTGGGGCTTGCCCGTCATTTATTCTTTTAACCTAACTCATCATGCCATCATACATAACATAATCACTACCGACTTATCATACATAACATAAGCACTACCGACATCATACATAACATAAGCACTACCGCTTATCATACATAACATGCAAGTTAAGAAATCCCTAACTTCTTATTAGCTTGTTCATATACACTCTCATTTTTGTTTACTTAAGGCACTAACATGTCATTATAAAATCCGAATTTAACCCAACGTACTCGTGCCTCTACTCCTTTAAAATGATTCTCTTTCAAATAAAACTTCCAAGATACTAATAACCGTAGTATCAAGTCATATCTACTTTTCACGACAAGTCACAATACTTTTAGAAATACAATTATAGGCTTCTAAATCAAGTGACTTCTTTCTTTAAAACCTTAAGCAATTGGTACCTTTAAAACAATTTTGCCCTTCTTTATTTCAAATCATTACTTTGCTTACAATACTGAAGAAAACCATTCTTTTAAATCTTCCATAAAGTTGTTATAACCAACTTCCCATAAAGCCGTTATAACTCTTTATTTCTTAGACGAATTCATTCATTTGATAACCAAGAAACTTATACTTCAATTCAAATCATATAGCTTTCAAAATACTTCAAGTCTCTTAACTTTTAGGAAAACCAGTTTCTTAACTTAGAATGGCAAGAAATCAATACTTTCCAAATCAAGTATTCTATACTTTTAAATCAATTCATTTCTCCCTTTAAGAATCAAGTCTCATAACTTGAAAAAATAAAGTCCCTTAACCTTTTAACAATTTGAGGTCCATAGTCTTAAAACTTCATACGTAAATTCTTATAAATTAAGTAACATATACATGGTGCGTTGTGAATAAGTTATACTTATTTATAACTATCTTAATCAAGTAGCCATGATCTAGAAAATGTAATACAATTTTGTCTTATCTTAGCTTCTATGCAGATGGAGGATTTCTACTTGTTTTAACATAATGGATTGTCATTACATTTTCCTTTATTAACGCTGCAGGGGCTTGTTCGATACTTATTCTTATTCGTGCCGTAAATTAGCCAAGTCAACTTGGCTCCAACATACCTCTAACGACTCTTACCAACATCCCCCATAAGACTTGGTAAGAACTTAGGATAACTTATACATAACCTTTACGTAGAGTAAATCGACATACATACCTCTTAACTTCTAAGAGTAGAAGGAATCATGAAATAGTACTACATGTATATTCCATACATAGAATCATGTCAAAAGAAGGAAGAGGTTCACATACCTCGCGACGATTATCGACAAGTAGCAAAAAGCTCCAAAGTACTTCCACGAGCTATTCCATTCTTCAAATAGGATACGCTATACTTAGTACATCAACCTATAAGGGTCACCATACGTCCATTAACCTCTTACTTCATACGTAGAATATTCTAGGTGCCAAGTCGCTAAATTCTACGGAAAATCGGACAAAGACCTCTTTTGTTTTTACTAACTTTGCCACCTTTTCAAGGCGAATACAATAACCAAACAGCCTCAATTGGCTCACAACAATATAGATGGTATTCCAATGCAAATGAATAACTAAACACCCCAATTGGCTCACAATTTAGAAAGTAGTTCAATACAAATGAATAACAAACTAAAAGTCCAAATTCGCCACGAGTTCAACCATACCAATTCTTATCAAATTTCCATTTCAATCCAAATTGGTAGCATAACATGATATCAAGTCGCATTTGATTATAACAATCCATAATCTCTAAGTAGGTAACATGCGACGATTTCTAATAAACGACCAATTAGTAATCCAATTTTCAAGTGGCTTATATAACATTTCGAATTTAGCTACAAGCACTCCAAAATACTTATAAACTTCAACTTAACCACTTCATGCTAGCAACATGTAAAGCTAACAATAACAATAAAAATAATCTTGTAACACTTTCAAAGAACAAGATTATACCTCAACGAATTGTAATCCAATCTTCAAAACCGAAGTTTCTCCTTAGCTACCTAGAGCCTCATCAAGACACCTCAATCCGCTCCTTGAGACTTTAGAACAACACCAACAATTATCCTTCAAATCTTCAAACAAAACCTAGAAAGACCATTAGGTTTTCGTTTTGCGACTAACCCGTAAACCATCTTTTTCCAAGATTTTTCTATTGAGACATGCTTACAATACACTTAGGAACCTTGGTTTAAAGTGTGGAGCCTAAAGAACAAGGAACAAACATTTTTCTTTTCTTCCAAGAGTGAAGCCGAGAGCAACCCTATGAGTTCTTCCAATTTGTGTGAAAAATTTCTAAGTGTGGGAACTAGTCTTGCTACTAGTATACATATATAACATAATGGAGGGTTAAGATAGGAACAATTGGGTGTCTTGGATAAGCTTTTAGTAAATATCAAGGCTAAGTGGGGTCATTGACTTAGTCAATTTTCTCATGCTACTACTTGCAAGACTAAATCATCCTACCAAAGGTCAAATGACCGCGTGCCCATGCTTCAATTCGTCCAAGACAACATAAGGGGTGACACGTGTCGCCTCCCATTCAAATCCTAATACGTTTTCCGACAATTCCATAATTCCGTAAATTTTTTACAAGTCTCAAATTTTAACACTTGCGAGTTCTTACGTACGTTCTTAACACATGTCTTGTAAATACGGGGTGTAACAATAATGATGATGTGTATCTGTACAAGCGTATTTATTTGGGGCCCTGTGTGTGCCTGAAATAATTATGAATTACCATGAGTTGGTTAAGCCGTAATAATTACTTGGAAGGTGTGAAATAATTTATTGAATCCACACCTGGGCTTTATATATGTACTGATTTGGAATAGTCAGGAGGTAATGAACTGACTAAGATTTTGATAGACTCTTGAAAGATCTGTTCAATTGACTTAAGGACATACCATGTTGTTAGATTAAGACGTGTTGTACGCTTAAGTGATATGTGTGAATAATATTGGTATGGAGTAAATAGGGTTGTTATGGTTAAGACAACGTTATTTTGAGATTATGAGAAGCTACCTTACCCGTATGTGGGTACTGATAATGTAAGCTTGGGACATGAAATAATTGTGAACCTTAAAATATTGATAACCGCTGAGACCTTAGATGTACAAGGCCTTCTCGGGTAGTAATATTATTTCAGACCAAGAATGAGAGTTAAGTGTGACGATGGGTCGGGTTGTGGGCCAATTCCGGGTCAACCCGTAGCATGGAATGGAGTGAGGTCGGTTGGTCCCGCTACGTGATAGGGTCACGAGGATGCAAAGCCCAAGTCTAGTTAATCGTCGTACGAGTTCGTGGACGTGTTCCACCAGAACCGGGTCGTGAGAGCCGAGAATGGCCTTAAAGGAAATAGAATCTAAGTATAATGACCAAGTTTAGATATAGTAACTCCAAGGATTTGAAAACAGAAGCAATGATTAAAATTATGTACGTATAGTAGAATAAGTTTGGAAGTACGAGAAGAGTACGACAAGTAAGAAAAGGAGCGAACAAGTGTTTATAGTTATGAATAATGAAGGTACGAGAAGAGAATCCTTTTAGGCCATAAATGTGAGTTAATAGTGGTGATATACACTCTAGATTTGATCCCTCGTTTGGCTTTTGATTGATGTATATGCATGTGTGATATATTATGGTCATATGTGGCATAATTGGTTTCGTTGAGTGTAGTTTAAGGAGACTATACCGAGATTTGTTCAGCTTGACACCTAGTATGAACATTCGGGACGAATGTTTCTGAGGGGAAAGGATGTTACACCCCGTAATTCCAAGGGAATGATATGGGAACGTACGTATGGAAATAAGATTTGAATTTTGGAAAGAAAGAAAGATTACTTTTTCTTATGGAAAAATATCGGGAATTTGTGAAGGAAAAGGGTTATTAATTGAAATTTAGTTCTCAAATTTGATATTTGGGACATATAGATTATATTGAAATTTTGGATTTTTACGTTCCGGATTTGGTCATGTGGGGCCCACGGGAAAATTTTACGGTTTTGTGGGGCCCACAATATTTCGAGATATTTTGGCCAAATATAGATATTTTGGAGTAAGAAATAATTTTGACGAATTGGAGGGCAACACGTGGCACACACCCCCCACTTGTCTTGCAATGTGGCAAGTCTTGAAGATATTTGTTGAAGTGGACATGGGTCCCACACACACTTGTCCACAATCTTGTCCCTACACTTGTATTGATCTCACTACTTGGGATACATTATATATACATAGAGGGAGTGCAAGACTTCATTCTACACTTAGCTAACACTTAGAATTATTTAAAGAATCCTAGCTCCTCCTCTTATGGTGCTCTCGGCCAAGGCCTATTCTGGAGACCAAAAAATCCTTTAACTTCACAATCTTGGCATGTTAGCCGATTGTGGACAGTTTTGGCGTTGTCGGATTCATTGGATATTATTGTTGTTAAACATTACCTATTACATGTTGACATGAAGGAATCTTGTTGTTAACAAGTTAATATAACTTATATAAAGTGTTGGAATATAAGTTGGATTATAAGAAGTTATGGAAACAATTTTGGTTGTAGTAGTTGGCCGAGAACACCAACTAAAGGACTGTACTAATGGACTGTATTAGTTGACTGTACTAATGGACTGTATTAGTGGACTGTTTTAGCGGACTAAAGGACTGTTTTTACATTGGACTATGAACTGATTTTAGTAGGTTGTTTGGTAGGTTAAGGGGTGGAATTTTACACATCAAGTTACACGTGTAATCCTCTTTGGTTAACTGTTGATTGTGCCCTTAAGTATGACTTGATTGGTGTTGAAATTGGGCCTTGGAAAAGGTGGAAAAGTACGTAGAAACAAAGTAAGTATTGCCCAAATTTCCGTAGAATAAGAGGACCATTATTTGGTATAAGTCTTACACTTGATAGCTTAGAATTGATAGAAGTATTATTGTCATTATAGGTTGACATTCTACGAGTGGCGTATTCTACTTAGCGTGTGGAATAGCTTAAAGGGTATGTGAACTTCTTCCCTCTATCGGCTTGATTGATTATTGGAGTATACATGACTTGTTTCTTGAAGTATACTTGCCTCGTTATTAGAGTATTCATGTTCTTGATTGTATGCTAAAGGCATGTCTAAGTTATTCCTAAGTCCTTACCAAGTCTTATGGAAGATGTTGGTAAGAGTGTTTAGTAAGCATTGAAGTCCAGTTGATCTTGCTAGGTTACAACACTAATGAGACTTGATTTATTTGAAAGTCATGAGACTAGATTTATTTGAAAGTTATGAGACTTGATTTATTTGAAAGTCACGAGACTAGATTTATTTGAAAGTCACGAGACTTGATTTATTTGAAAGTCTCGAGACTAGATTTATTTGAAAGTTATGAGACTTGATTTATTTGAAAGTCATGCCACTAGATTTATTTGAAAGTTATGAGACATGGTTTATTTTGTGAAGTCGTGCGAGTGTTATATTTCTACATCTCCGCGTCCCTCACTAGAGGACCGGCAACATTGTATATATATTTCATGGAGTAGCTCCCATGACGTGAGATGGTACACACTCACTGCGGGTCTGAAGGAGTAATGCGGGTTCAATTCCCAGGACACATTCCATGGATTAGCTCTCTGTGATGCGGGTATCGTGTACATATATTCATTGCGGGTTCAATTCCCATGAATAGGATTGCATAATGATTCTGAGGGCGGATGACCCTGACATGGCTTTCATATTTGAAATGGTAATGATTTCATATTTGAAAGGGATACAATTGATTTCATATTTGAAATGGTATTTATTTCATAACTTGAAATGACACGGTGGATTTTACTTTTAAAAGGAATATTTTTAAAAGGCTCAGTTGACTCTCATTTGTTTATATAAAGTACAGTAGTACAGTGGTACAGTGATACAAGGTACGTTTGGCTTTATTTTATATGGCATGGTTGGAGCTGGTAAGGTTTTTACTTGTCTATGTCATCTTTTGGCCAGTTATGGTTTATTTACTGTACTTTATGTTAACATACTTAGTACTTGTTGTACTGACCCCCTTCGGGGGGCTGCGTTCATGCCCGCAGGTTTAGGTTCGCAGTTGGGTGATCCGCTTGTGTGGGATCTTGTTTAGCTGTTGAGGTAGCTTCCTTGTTCCGGAGCTTACCATTGGTACAGTTGGTTTAGACTGTTGTGTATTTCAGGGTACTGATGCGCGTATAGATGCACACACTTTTAAACGCAAGTGCACGTTATCGTATCAAGTAGTATAGTCTTGGATAAGACCGAATATCGTCCTCTAGGATTAGGGTCCAAGTATCAGTTATCTATTTTCTAGTATCTATTTGGTGAATTAATGATTGATTGTTTGGTTTGTAACTAAGAGTTATGAAAGCTAATTAAATATAAAGATTTAATTCAGATGTGATGAGAATAGGGCTTCTATGTATCCTTACTATCCGCTTATGCTACTTACTAATACATTAACTTATGGTATTCTTCTTTTGGAGAAAGCAGGTTTACGAAATCGTTTTATACTCCCGTTAGGGTTATATAAACACTCAACCCCAGTATTGTTCCTTACCTACCTTTCGGTGATAAGGGTAACTCTATAGGAGGATTAAGAACAAAAACCTAGTTGACCGTCACGCACAATGCGCAAAATTAGGGTTGTTAAGCCTCTCATCAACGCTACAAATCTAATTGAGGTATTCTCATCCCCAATTCAAGACTGTCTACCTAACTTACAGCATATTCACAATCCCCCCTTTTCAGAATCTGATTAGAAATCATATAGTGATAACTAGTTGTCAATTAGCTACCAAGAATTCAACTCAATTATTGGATAGATCTCTCAATAAGAATAATTACCATAAGCATGCATTAATTTATAACATAAGGTTCAAGAAATTCAACATAGAAAGCCCTATAAGAGAATTAGTTCCTAGCCATAAATATGACAAGAACTAATTTCATGTTCATCATACAAAAACTGAATTAAAGTAAAGAAAGGGAAAAGAAATTACTAAAATAAATGGTATCCAATCTCCAAGCAAGAATCTTGAGTTGTGCAAGAAGGGGAACCCTCAAAAACTGCCTAGGGTTCTCCTTTTATAGGTTTAAAACGCCTCCCTTCTTTTCCCTGCAGGCCTGGCCCAAAAATCCGTCAAAAGACCTAATTTTTACGCGTCGGCGCCGCGGCGCCGGAAGTTCTGCGATCCGTCGGGTGTTTTGGCGCCGCGGCCCTGATATCTGCTGTCTGAGGGCGCCGCGGCGCTGTATCTTCTGTAGCTCCTCGGATGTTTAGGCGCCGCGGCCCTGCATCGGCTGAGCGCGCGCGACGGCCAGTCTTCGCTCTGAATAATGGCGCGTGGCTGGTGCGATTTTAGCCTCGTTCGCCACTTTCTCTGTTTTCAGCTCTGGCATCTCCTCTTTTGCCCTCTTTTTGCTCCTTTTCCGCCATTTGGCCATTTCAACCACTTTGACTCAATAGAAAGAAAAACTATCCTAATACGACACTTATATGTGCAAAATGGGACAAAAGACTAACTAAAACAGACTCAAAAGGTGTATATAAAATACACCGATCAAATACCCCCAAACTTAACCTTTGCTCGCCCTCGAGCAAAGATAGAAAGAAATACAATAAAAGACTCAAAAGAATGAAAAATAAAGGACTCCCTGTCATTAATCACTTTTGCTGCATAGATGTTAACTAGAAAAACATGAAGGTTAGCAGAATAATATGCAGGAACATATAGCATGAAATTTTCAGCACACTAAACACATGAAGCTAAATATTTCGCAAACTCATATTCATCATGCTTAATGGAAGTCAATATACTAAATCATGCATATAAATTCAAGAATTCCTATGGCATGCTTACTTGCTATTCTCCACTAATTCTGGATATGCATAAAAGAGATCTTCAGGACTTTAAGGGTTGTAATGTTGGCTTAGGTGGGGGTTGGTAAAGATAGGCATTTAGGCTCATTTTTCTGTACCATAAGCTCTTTGGCTTTTCAATTTTTCCCTTTTTCTTTTGATTCTTTCCTTCACTTCAATTCTATCCTTCCCCACTTTTGTTTTGGGAGAGTGAAGTGTATTATACTAATAGGCACCCCCAAACTTAGGCTTTTGCCTCTTTCTTATTACTTTTTTATTGGAGTGCAACAAACTCATTCACTTTTTTTGTCTCTTTTTTAACACAATTGATTCCACTATTTCATATTTGCACTTATGGTACAATTTGTGGGAACATAGGGTGTCAAAGAAGAAGTTTCAAATTTAGGCTCAATGGGGCTGACTATGGATATTTTTAAAGTACAGGATAGAAAAGAATGGTAAGAATTGGCTATCAAAGAAATGCCTGAGTCATCTCCCTAACATACATATCCTAACTATTTCGCCTCAAATAGCAAGCAATCATAACACATAAGCATTTATCATTTAGCAGGCATAACTCAAGTACGAAACTCCAAATAGGCAGTTACGTGAGTTTTTGGCATATCTAACCTAAATGTTTAGATAGTTGCTTCAATTCCTTTACATTATTCCACCTTACTTCACTAGGTGTTTCTAGCAACTACAGCATATATGATCTTTGACAGGCAATTATGACTCAAAAAGAAAAAAAAATTGGTGACTCAAAATAAACATAAAACAAAGAAAAAGACTTAATTAAAACATAACATGACACACAAATAAAACACCCCCAAACTTAAATCACACATTGTCCCCAATGTGTGTAAGACTCAAAGAAAATAAAAGAAAAAGACACTTACAGACTTTGGCTAAAATGGTGGTGGTGGCGGCGGGTAATGCATCGACCATTGGTTGAACAAGGCACTCAGCTCGTCGATTTGTTGCTTTGTTTCTTGCATCCTTGTACTCTTTTGTTTGCAAGGTCTGCATCATCTCCCTCAGTGTTGGTACAATTGCCCATTGTGGGCTCTGAAGGTTCGCTCTTGTGGTTGGCGGTGTTGGGTCTGCCTCATGTGAGCCCCTGTTTGTGCTCATCTTCATCCATGGCGGCCTCTGCTGCTGCTGCTGCTGGTTGTACTCTCCGTCTGGCTGCTGGGGGGCTAGGGTCTGGGAAAGAGTGCACTATCCCATAGGACACTGGCAGTTGGTTTCTTTCATGAGTATCTGTGGGTAGTTGTGGGACCGCTCGTGGCATAGATCGGTAATAAGCGAGCCGTGTCCCAATCCACCGTTGTCACCAACTGCTGATTTCTTCAATGCTCGCACTATTTCTTTCCCACATCAATTGTCGACCTCATAATTCCATAAATCAATTTAATCTCATCTTACGGCACTCTGGTGAAGTGCGTGGATGGAATCATGCGGGCACTGACAAAATACAGCCAAGCCTTGGCTACCTTGTTGAATTGGCACCTGCTCAGTGCTCTCGATCCATTTCTTCCAATCTCAAAAGCAGCTCCCTGGTAGCTCACGGTGTCTGCAACGGTATTCCAGTCGATGTGGTCAATGCTTCTAGACCATGTTCTAAAGTGATTCCAATCACTTCTTTCTTCGACATCAACTGTCTTCAATTGTATATTAATATTTTCTGCCGTCACAGGCACATAGCTTCCCCTTACAAAGCAACCCCTTTCCACCTTCTCCGGAAAGTTGGCATAAAATTCTCGCACCATTGTTGTGTTTGCTGGTGTTATCTTCTCCGGGTTCACAAATTTTCTCCACTCCCTTAACTCAATCATCGCCCGAATGGGCTCATAAACATCTCCTTCTCCAAATGACGCCCTCTGGTAGTCCATTCCCCTTTCTGGTATTAAGGGTATGGTATCAAACTTTTTGTATCTTTGAGAGGCTTCGTAGCTTACAAACCTACTTTCGTCATATTGTGGGGTTGGGGCGGATGTGGAGCCTCTTCTTTTTCTAGTGGCCATGGTTAGAACAGTTTCTGGAGCTTTCAATTTAGTGGCACAAATGTCTCCTACACACTCAACAACTAGCAGTGTGACACCCCAAACTTGATAATGCCCACAACCTCCTTTTCTACTCTTTTCTCCAACTTCACAACCAACTTTTCAGTACCCAAACTACTCCAACTACAATACTCTTCCCAACTACTACCTCCTATGATTTCAGTGAAAGGATTCAAGAACAAAGATAGGGATTACCTTTTGATGAGAAGATTCAAGCTTGTTCTTGTTTGATTGGTGGGTTGAGGCTATGGAATGGAGCTTTGTTGTTTGAGATAGTTGGGGTTTTGGGAATTTAAGAGTTTAGGTTGTGGTTGGGTTGGATTTGTGGAGGATTTGTGGGAGAGTTTCAAATTTCGTGGGTTTTGGAGGGAAGGTTAGGTTTTGAAGTTGGAATTGGGAAGGTCCGATTTTTGGGCGTTTTAAGTTACGGATTTCCCGGCTTGTCGCGGTCCTGCTTTTAGGCGCCACTCATCTGCGCTCGCCCGGGATTTTCTGCGCGGCCGCTCGCCCAGAGCGCGGCAAACTTAACTTTTCGAATTTTGTCGCCGCCCGCTCGGCGCGCGGCTCTTAACTTCCGAGCTGTTCAGATCTTTTAGCGCGCGCCTGCTCTGGCGCGCTACCCGCTTTTCTAGAAATCCGGGCTTTCATTCGGCTTTTCGTCCCCCGGTTTAATTTCCTGTACCTGTCAATCACACAAACAACAAGATCCAATCTGGTGAGATTTGTTCTTAGACAAAATAAAATTAAACTAATGATAGAAATTAAAATAACGTAATTGAAAACATTGGGTTGCCTCCCAAGTATTTGTCTTTAACGTCTTTTAGCGGACGCAAGTTCTTAGACTTAATAGCCAGGGTGGATTAAGTCCCCAACCAATCCATTTACGCCACATTTGGCGTTTCCTTTTCTTCTTTTCTTTTAGCATTATCGGAGTAGGGAGTTAGGGACATTTACCTCATTTAGTGTCATTTCAACCAAACCATGCACCTTTCTTGGGCTCATCACTCTTTGGTTGCACCGTAAGGGCTCGCGTGGGGGTTTGATGGTGTTGATTGCAAAACACCTACTCGTGGGTGGTGGTTCGATGACATGTTTAAACACTTTAAACACCATTTCTTCATTCTCCACCCTTAATGTCAATTCCCTTTTCAACATCAATCAAAGCTCTCCTGTTGCTAGGAATGGCCTCCTAATATGATAGGGATGTCTGCATCTTCCATATCAAGAATGAGGAAATCTGCGGGAAAGAAAAATTTTCCTACCTTCACAATCACGTCCTCAATCTTGCCTCGTGGATGAACCACCGTCGCCGGCTAGTTGCAGACTCGCGATGGTGGTTGGTTTGGCCTCTCCCAACTCCAACCTTTTAAAAGCGATAGGGCGTGATTTATACTCGCCCCCAAATCGCATAGAGCTCTGTTGCAAGTCACCCTGCCTACTGTGCAAGGTAGTGTGAAGCTTCCAGGGTCCTTAAGCTTTGGTGGCAACTTCTTTTGCAGAATAGCACTACACTCTCTGTTAGTGCTATTACCTCATATTCCGCCACCTTTCTTTTTCCCAATATCTCCTTCATAAACTTGAAATAGGATGGCATCTGCTCTAATGCTTCTCTGAAGGGTATGTTGATGTGCAGCTTCTTGAATACTTCCAAAAATTTGGAGAATTGTTTATCCACCACCTTCCTCTGTAACCTCTGGGGAAAAGGAATCTTTCTGTATACTCCTTCTGAGTTTTCTATCAGGGCTAGGCGACCACCTTCTCTTTTCTAATGCTTTCTCCTCAACTCTTTGGTGAAGTGGCGCTGCTCATTGTTTTCCAACTTCTCAACCGCCTTTGCCTTGCTGCTCCGGATTTACCTCTGTATTGCTTGGCAATGTCCCCTGTGGCCTGATGTTTGTCTGCTTTGCTATCTGTCCTACTTGTGTTTCCAAATTTACGAGCAGGCTCTAACACATCCAGCGCATCTGGGCGTTGGCGATCTTTATTCTGACTACTTCGGATCGTCTGCATTCTTCTTTGAGCGCGTCGCATTGCTGTTGGTGTGGGGCTTGAGTGAAGAAATTTGATTAAATCTTCGCTGGTTACGATCTGGCCTATCTTGGTCTGTTGCCACGATATTGGTTACTGGCCACTGATCGGATTCTGCTGGCCACGTACTAGTTCTGGCTGGCCCTGATCTCCTTTCCATGAGAAATTTGGGTGATTCCTCCACCCTGGATTATAAGTGTTGGAGTAGGGGTTGTTCTGTTGCCTCTGATAATTACCTACTGCCTGACACTCTGCCTGCTCCATTGATACATTGTTGGGATCATTGAAGGACACCTATCAAATGTATGTGGGCCACATATCTCATGACTTTTGGGCATCATGCAAGATTCATCGACCTTTGTATCTTTCTGCATTGTTTAGCTAGAAGAGCCACTTGGGCATTCAAGGCGTGATAGCATCTACCGTGGACCCCACATTTCTTCTTCCACTAGTCGCCTCTCTTGGTGACATGGTTGTTAGTGGCCATATCTTCTAATAACTCATGAGCGTCGTGGTCATTTTCCTCATGAATGCTCCACCTGCTGCTGCATCTATGATGGTTCTGGTTGTACTGCTCAGCCCGTTGTAGAAGATGTGGACCAAGTTCCATAACTCAATGCAATGGTGTGGACACTTCCTCTGTAGATCCTTGAACCTTTCCCATGCTTCATATAAGGACTCTCCATCAGCTTGGTAGAAGTTGTTCAACTCCCCTCTCAATTTTGCTGCTTTACAAGGCGGAAAGAACTTAGCTAGAAATTTCTGTGCCAGCTCGTGCCATGTGAATATCGAATCGGCTGGCAGGGAATTCAACCATACTTTTGCTCTATCCCTGAGTGAGAAAGGAAAGAGCCTCAACTCGTGGCATCATCGATGCCGTTATATTCGAAAGTGGCACATAGCTCCAAGAAATTAGCTATGTGCATGTGTGATCCTCCGATGGCGATCCTCGAATTGCGGTGTCTTTGTACCATGCTCGAGTGTGGCTTTATCTCAAAATTGTTGGCTCCTATTGCAGGGAGCCTAATGCAAGTCTGTGCTCCATTCACTCTTGGTAGCACATAATCTCCCAAACTTCTTTCTGGCTGGATTCGGACTCTATCCTCCACATCTATTGGCACTTGCTGAGGATCTCCTGGGTTAAATTGATTTTCACCTAACCCTTCTCTCATCCTGTTATTGTTTAGATTACCGTCCATCTCTATCAAAGTTGCAATTCGTTGATTCTTTCTGTTCTGTTTGCAGGTTTTCTCAATCTCAGGATTGAAGGGAACAAGAGTGTCTGCTCCTCTTCTCCTTCGCATAAACTGATTGCCTGAAATAGATCAAAAACAGAAAACAAATCACGGCGACCTGAATTTTCGTAAAAACTAAAAATAAAAATAAAATTAAAACCAAATTAGAAATTAAAAATAGATAATTTGATATTGAACTATTGCCTAATCCCCGGCAACGGCGCCAAAAACTTGATGCGCGTATAGATGCACACACTTTTAAACGCAAGTGCACGTTATCGTATCAAGTAGTATAGTCTTGGATAAGATCAAATATCGTCCTCTAGGATTAGGGTCCAAGTATCAGTTATCTATTTTCTAGTATCTATTTGGTGAATTAATGATTGATTGTTTGGTTTGTAACTAAGAGTTATGAAAGCTAATTAAATATAAAGATTTAATTCAGATGTGATGAGAATAGGGCTTCTATGTATCCTTACTATCCGCTTATGCTACTTACTAATACATTAACTTATGGTATTCTTCTTTTGGAGAAAGCAGGTTTACGAAATCGTTTTATACTCCCGTTAGGGTTATATAAACACTCAACCCCAGTATTGTTCCTTACCTACCTTTCGGTGATAAGGGTAACTCTATAGGAGGATTAAGAACAAAAACCTAGTTGACCGTCACGCACAATGCGCAAAATTAGGGTTGTTAAGCCTCTCATCAACGCTACAAATCTAATTGAGGTATTCTCATCCCCAATTCAAGACTGTCTACCCAACTTACAGCATATTCACAATCCCCCCTTTTCAGAATCTGATTAGAAATCATATTGTGATAACTAGTTGTCAATTAGCTACCAAGAATTCAACTCAATTATTGAATAGATCTCTCAATAAGAATAATTACCATAAGCATGCATTAATTTATAACATAAGGTTCAAGAAATTCAACATAGAAAGCCCTATAAGAGAATTAGTTCCTAGCCATAAATATGACACGAACTAATTCCATGTTCATCATACAAAACTGAATTAAAGTAAAGAAAGGGAAAATAAATTATTAAAATAAATGGTATCCAATCTCCAAGAAAGAATCTTGAGTTGTGCAAGAAGGGGCACCCTCAAAAACTGTCTAGGGTTCTCCTTTTATAGGTTTAAAACGCCTCCCTTCTTTTCCCTGCAGGCCTGGCCCAAAAATCCGTCAAAAGACCTAATTTTTCTGGCGTCGGCGCGCGGCCTGCGACAAAGCGCGCGGTGCGGAAGTTCTGCGATCCGTCGGGTGTTTTGGCGCGCGGCCCGATATCTGCTGCGAGGCGCGCGTACTGTATCTTCTGTAGCTCGCCGGATGTTTAGCGCCGCGCCCTGCATCTGTCTGAGCGCCCATGCGCAGAGTCTTCGCCTCTCTGAATAATGGGCGCGACCACCTGCTGCGAGGCGCCGCGGCGCTAGTCTGGATTTTAGCCTCGTTCGCCACTTTCTCTGTTTTCAGCTCTGGCATCTCCTCTTTTGCCCTCTTTTTGCTCCTTTTCCGCCATTTGGCCATTTCAACCACTTTGACTCAATAGAAAGAAAAACTATCCTAATACAACACTTATATGTGCAAAATGGGACAAAAGACTAACTAAAACAGACTCAAAAGGTGTATATAAAATACACCGATCAGGTACGGCGGGGCCTTATCCCGTCATTGTTGTTGTCAAAACTCTTAGAGGTCTGTATTCATATGTTGGTTGGACTGGCGTGAGTTGTATTTACATTGTTGTACAGTTGTAGTCTCATTCGGGTGTTATATATTATGGCAGCCTTGTCGGCTTTCCCTTTGCTTGAAAAAAAAATGATGAGTGTTATTTAGCTTCCGCGGGTTACTTGTATGGTATGGGTAGAAGGGTGCCCAGGTAGGGCACCAGTCACGGGCCCGGGGTTCAGGTCGTGACATTGAAGGATACCTTGTAGGAGACCACCTATTTAAGTTTGAGGACATGTCACCTCAAATGAATGCACTTAAGAATCCAATTGTGTCCACGGCCCACGATGGACAAAAACATATGAAGGATTGAGAAGGAAAGGTGTTGTGTTGATACCATTGTCTTGGCATATATTAAACACTGAAGGTTCAAGACATCACGTTCACCGAACAGTAAATATGTCTGATTGTATTCTACTATGGAAGATTCAAAGTTATGGCTACCTCACCAGATGCAATATCGATCCGCCGAGTGATTGCTCGAAAGACACCACGTGTGTGCACCAAAATCTCTTCCAAGAGGGGATTGTTGGAAATTTACTAAACGTGAAATAAATTAATCCTATTAATTATGACTCGAACAATTGGGGCCTCGCACATCAGAAACATAGTTTCCACACACGTGCATACAAAGTGTCATGGATCGTAATTTCCTTAAATGGAAGAGATATTGGTACGAATACGAATTGTTTGAGACGTAAGAGAATAGACGGTTATTGGCAAAATAACAATGGTTTCACATTGGTAAACGAAGGGAAGACATGTGCAATGTGTAAAAGATGACACAAGTCTGAAAAAGTGTCGCGGCGCCAGAGCGTCGCGGCGCCAACATGCAGGGCCATGACGCCAACTCTCAAGAGTTTCGGCGCCGCGGCGCTGCGAACATTTCAGACCGTTGGAAGATGGAAGAAAATTATTTTTGGGCTGACTTTGGAGCATTAATTCTCCATTATTTGGTTCATGAATTCAGCCATTATTAGGCTGAATTATTACTCCACATTCATGGCCATTACATGGTCTTTATTGACCATTACTTGGCTATGTGGAAGACCATCTTCTCTACACTATAAAATGGAGCCTTGGGCTCATTTGCAAACACACCTCACACTTAACAATTCTCTGAAATTATCTTCCTCTCTTGCAATCACAAAACACTCAAAGATCTTTCTTCCTAAGCGAATACTTGAGTTCCCTTTGCTCATTTGTTTGATTGTTGTTTTTATCTTGGGAGGTAAGTTGTCATTACACCGTTGAAAGGATATACGGGGCAATATTATCTTAAGGATATATTTTTCATCCAATCGACTCAGCAAGACAATTTACTTTCGTTGATTTCCAGATTTTTCATATATTTGTTGTTGTTGTTACATTCTCATTTCCTTTATTTCTACACTTTGGTCCCACACAATGTTTATCTAACACCTTGTTTGGATGGTTGTTACATATTGTTTCATAATATGTATCATATTGTACTCTCTCCGTCCCAATTTAAGGCTGACTTTTGAATCTCATAGTCTTAAATTAAAGATGCGTAAAGTAGCAAAAAGTTATTTGAATCATGTGGTTATAAATTTATGTGTAATGTAGCAAAAAGTTATTTGAATCACGTGGTTAAAAATTTATGTGTAGTGTAGCTAAAAGTTATTTGAATCATGTGGTTATAAATTTGTTGTGTCGGGTGTTTGAATTGCTTACTAAAGAGACACTTTTTTTGGGACAGACCAAAAAGGAAAGTAAGACACTTAAAATGGGAGGGAGGAAGTATTATATTGTATTGTGTTGTGTTGTGTTGATGAATGATATGTTTGGATACATTATATCATTTTCCGGCGTTACCTAACTTCAGACATAATTTGAAGGATAAACTTACAAGAAAAGTAAGGTAAGGAGTAAGCGATGATAAAAAATGTATGATAAAAGATAAAATGTGATTATTAGATAACAAAGAAAGACAAAATGAGAAAAAAATAAGGTAAGGACGCCATTACACCAAATTAGTCGTTACATAAAACGAGTCTTTTCATCATTAGTGTTGGATCTCGAGGGTTCTACTATGGAATAATTAAAATTAAACAGCAAAGTAAATTACCAACGTATGCTGAAACAATTTCAAATGTCGGCAGAAATGTCGTCTGGTACAAGTAACGACATTAAGATAAAACAGAAAACCTTTGAACAATTTAGAGTGCAGCGGAAAAATAGAAACACAAAAGTTTAAATTTACATAGATTATATATTAATATAACCTATCATGGTCAATGACCAAAAGTATTGTATATATATATATATATATACAATTAAATATATTCATTCTTTTACAATATTACAAGAATAATAGAAAAGGAATAAAAAGGTTTAAGTCGCAGATGACTTATGCCTGAAAAATCTACCTAAATAGATATAGACAACATCTCATTACAATTGTTTCAATGAAAGAACAAATCTAGAATCTAAAAAACAATTATAATGTTGGACAGAATGTCGTCAAAAAGGCTCAGGCAACACAGTGATCCAGTGTTCAGATTGTTATCTTTTGAGAGCTCTCTCTGATGTATTGCACTTCGATTTTATGGATATTGATTCCTTGATGTATCCTCTTTATTTATAGTAGAGAGTCTTCCTTGAAAAGCTCAATGAATCATTGGGTAGGTTAAGCTAAAAGAGGACACGTGTGGCAGTAGCTTAAGGAGTGAAATTCTCAACAACTTGGACTTGTTCTTCACGCTTCTTGTTTCTTAAGTTCAGCTATTCCTTGGACTTGGTCTTCCACGTTTTTCAATCTGCTCAAAAACTCCTTGCCAAGCCTAATTACCGTGTGGTAAAAAAGTCACACGATTTTAGTTTATGTCCGTGAAGAAAGGCAAAACAGTTATCAGAATGTTGGTCTGAATGTCAATACATTTGTTCCAACATTTTTTGATATTAACTTAGTACTGAAAATGATATGTTAGAAAAAATGTCATGACACAAAACCTAACATTAACATTCTCCCCCTTTTTGTCTTTCTTCACAAAACCTAATCGAATAAGTGTGAGTGACCTTTAGCAATGACATATCCACAAAAATGTTCCCTCTCAACCTGTGATGGTATTTCACACATATACATACCATATATATATAGGATTAGAAAACTGTTAGTGAAAATAAACATCCATGGTAATATTCACATGACTTCATCCACATAACTTGTTAAACCATTTTTACAACCCAAAAATAGAATCAAAGATTGTCTTAAAAAACATACCACTGTAAAAATACAACTGAATAGAAAATTCGACAACATCCATCATTCAGCACCATAGTCAGCAGCAAAAGTTCAACACACATCATCTTTTGGCAGTAACACAGCAGTAGTCTTCTCTGGAAGCTTCCAGCCTCTTTCTACTTCAGTTGACATCTCACTGCCTAACTCCCCCTGCAACAGTACCAGGTGGTCTACGAGTAGCATTGTTGGTTTCAGTCTCTGAATCCTTCTCCCCCTCCACAACAACATATTTTTTCTCCCCCCTGCACAGCAGCATCTTCTCCCCATTTTGGGAAAAAAACAATGATAAAAGATGATCTCTAGCTTGAACCAGAGCTTGTTTCATATTATCAACTTCAAATAGCTGTTCATTGATTTTTGCAATCTGTCGCACAATCCAATCAGCAGACATAGGAGACTGTACTGATTCAAAGTTGCCAAAAATATTAGAGACATTTTTGTCAACATTCATCCTTCTGCTTTCCAGTTTCCAGGGTAGATCAACGACTCTTTCTCTGCTCCTCAACACTGTCTTGTTAACAGTGTACACCTCTGGTTCTTTTCTAATCATGTCCTTCTTTGGAGGTTTAAAACTTTGAGTTGTGAGGACTTTATATATCAATGAGGGAAAATGTAGGACTAAGGTGGAGTCTTTTTGTGCTAAATTGACAAATTGTTGAAAAATTGTCCTGCCTAGGTTGACTCTTAATCATTTACCTATTTTGTACAGAAGGATTACTTGCTCTGTGGTAACAATTGACTCATTCATTGATGAGAGCCAATTGTATATAGCAATTTTATGCAAAACAGCAAATAATGCAGTCAGTTTAGAAGTTGGGCACCTTGACATCCATTTTTGCAAAATACCTCCAGTCAGATATGTTACAACTTCATTTCTATCATTAACAACATCCTCTTTTTCTTTCTCATCAAGTTCATTATTTAACCCCAAACATTGATTTATAATGGCAGGTGTGAAGACATAGTACTTGTTATAGAGGTATACCTTTCCAAATTTCTTTGAATTAGCATTCTCCATATCAGATTCTAAATTGGCATAAAACAGCTTCACAACTTCATCAATATATGGACTCTTGTTAGTTACAGACCCTAGTAGATTTATTTCCTTAAAAGGATCTATCAGACCATATTATGTGCACGATGTTATATCCACTACTCTTTCAGACCTTAGAATTCTATTCTTGTACCAAATCCAATTTTTTGAACTTGTTTTAGAAAATAATTTCTTGGAGTAAGTATTTACCTCTGTTTCTGATTCAGTGACAGTTCTGTTTGAGGAAATGGGAGAGTTTGCTTCTACCAGAGTTGGCTGAGATACTGTTGGAGATGTTGTGACACTTGGAGCAACATTTGGATCAACATTTGACTTTGGAGATCTTTGAACTCTCTTTGGACAGAATCTCTTCAAAGGAGTGTCGTCAGGGATTTCACTTTCTTCAGGTGAATCCACATCAGTAGGGACATTGGGTTCAAACTGAGGTGGAGAGATTGGAGACTCAATTTTCTTTTCAATTGGGGTGTTCTTTTCTTCTTTTTCTTCGGTGGTGAAGTCAAAATCAGAATCGCTCCAATCATTGCTGGAACATGCAGTGATTTTCTCTTCAACCTTTGATTTCTTCGATGCTGGCTGATCTTCAACATTCCTTTCATAGACTCTTGTTGACCTCCTTGTTGGAAACTTGGAGGTGCTTTCTCGTTTGCCCAAAACTGACATATCTGGAGTTGTGTCCACGTCGTTTGAGTTGTCGTTGTCTCCAGGATAGCTAATGTCTAGAGGTTCTTGGTAATCACTCGGTACAATAGCTGTGCACAAAGGTGGGCTTGTGCTCATGAGGGTGCTTTCTGAAATGTTAGATGACATTTTGGTTGACATTGGTGATCGGTCCATGGGTGAGAATGGTGAAGAAGATGAAGAAGGCTTAGGGTTTTCTGGGGTTTTGAAAGGTGGAGTTTTTGAGAAAGAATCCATCGGTTTTTATGCTTAAACCGAGATGATGTGAGATTTTCCCCTTGTTTTTATTACTATTTTTCGGGAAAAACAAAAAAAACAAGACAAGAATAAAGAACAATTGAAGAAGAATTTATACACTTGGCAAAATATTTTTATTTCCAGATTTTAAGAGTTTGTATTGTATTCCAATACATGTTCCTAAAATTTAGAGATTAAAAGATACACATCAAGGATTTTTTTTAAAAAAGTTCATAACGGCACACAAAAATAGGGAAAAGTAACTGAATTTTCAAAAATCAGTTAAACACTGCATCCCAACAAATATCAGTATATGAGAATGTCAACAGTAATGTTAGCAACATTTTGAACAACACATGTATCATAATCCCTCAAGAACATTTCCAATTCGACAACAAATTAAGACATTTTTTCATATATGATTTTATGAGTTCAATCTCCTGACCAATGTAACATATTTCCATTAAGTCTTAGATATAATCATAAGACACATACAAAATTCATTTTCGTGTAAAAAAAACAAGAATACTTATTTAGAATCCTCATAATTTCATTGTTTTAAGAACTTTGATACTCCTATAGAATAGGAACGATATCATCTTTCAGGGGCTTTTCCCAATATGCACAGTTGCCGAATTTTGAGAAGGCTTTACCTTATTTTGATACTCCATTTTTATGATAATTATCATCGCAGAGAACGGTATCACTATAAACCCATGTTCTTAATTTGAGAATCATACTTATGTGAACAAAAATAGCTGAAAACAATACTGGAAAACAGATTCTGATATTCCAAGGGTAAATGTCACCCGAAATGTTAGAGACATTTCAGACGACATCCGCCCAACAGTGCTAAATTCAAAAAGTGCAGAGACCAAGAGAGCTTTTCAAGCTTGAAAATCTCTCATGATCTAAAGTCTTTGTAAAAATATCAGCTAGTTGATGAATAGTGTCAATATGATCAATTTGAACTAGCTGTTTTTCAACCAAATCTCTTTGAAAATGATGTCTAATATCTATGAGCTTTGTACGAAAGTACTGCACTGGATTCTTTGAAATATTTATGGCACTCAAGTTATCACAGTACAAAACTAAGATATTATTTGAAAAATCATAGTCGTTTAGCATGTGTCTTAACCATATTAATTGAGAACAACAACTCCCAACTGCTACATATTGAGATTCAGCAGTTGAGAGTGAGACACAGTTTTGTTTGCGACTATACCAAAAAACTAAATTATTGCCAAGGTAAAAACATCCTCCACGTGCTCTTTCTGTCATCCACATCACCAGTCCAATCAGAGTCACTATATCCTATTAGATTAATATTAGTGTCTTTTGAATACAAAATTCCCAACTCACATGTGCCAGCAACATATCTGATGACACATTTTACGGCATTCAAGTGGGTGATTTTTGGACAGGCTTGGAATCGTGCACACAAACAAATACTAAACATTATGTCAGGGTGACTAGCCGTGAGATAGAGAAGACTACCTATCATCGATCGATACAATGTTGGATCAACATTTTCGCCAACATCGTCTTTGCTTATCTTTTGTGATGATCCCATTGGTGTCCTCATTCGTTTAGCATTCTCCAATCCAAACTTCTTGACCAAATTCTTGCCGTACTTACTTTGACAGGTGAAGATTCCATCTTCATTTTGCTTTATCTGCAAGCCTAAGAAAAAAGTTAATTCCTCTATCATGCTCATCTCAAATGTGGAGGACATAGCTTCGACAAAAATCTCAAGGTGGGACTGTGAAGTCGAACAAAAAATTATGTTATCTATATAGATTTGAGCAATGACCATATCTACTCCGTGATGTTTTATAAACAAGGTACAATCAGCTTCACCACTTTTAAAATCAAATTCAAGAAGAAACTGAGTTAAACGACCATACCATACACGTGGAGCTTGTTTCAATCCATACAAGGCTTTTTCAGCTTGTATACAAATTGTGGATGGTGAGGATCTTCGAATCCTTTAGATTGTTCAACATACACTTCCTTATCGAGATATCCATTCAAGAAAGCACCTTTTACGTCCATTTGATGGAGAGTGATCTTTATACAACAAGCTACGACAAGCAACAATCTAATTGACTCAATTCTTGCAACAGGGGCGAAGGTTTCATCATAGTCAATTCCTTCAACTTGAGTGTATCCTTGTGCAACTAGTCTAGCCTTATTTCTCACAACAGTTCCAGATTCATCTGATTGTTTTTAAAGATCTATTTAATTCCAATTACATTAGTATCATTGGGGCGAGGAACTAAATCCCAGACTTCATTTCTGGTGAACTGCTCTAGTTCTTCTTGCATAGCTTATATCCACCAATTATCCTTGAGTGCTTTATTGACATTCTTTGGTTCCAATGTAGATACATAACAATAAAGACTTATCTTATGATATATGGTAGACATACAAACATATCTCACCATGTCTCGGTAATTTCGTGGTTCCTTCCTTCTTGTTCTAACTCCTTCGAACACTTCTCCTATCACTTGTTTTGTAGGATGGTTTCTTCTAATCCTGGATGAGGTATCCCTGTGTACTAGGTCATGAAGTTTAGCTTCAGATTCCTTATTTGTACCTGCAGTGTTCTCGGTTTCTGCTTCAGGTGTTGCTCCGGATGTCGTGACATTTGGAGCAACATCTGAATTTTCAGCATTCTGTGCATTCTCCACTGTAACTATAACATTATTTTCTGACTTATTCCCTGTGAAATCAGAAAAATCATCCAAGACAATGTTAACAGGTTCTTGTATGGTTTTGGTTCGAATATTATACACTCGGTAAGCATGGCTATTTTAGGAGTAGCCTACAAAGATTCCCTTATCACTTTTAGAGTCAAACTTAGCTAGATGATCTCTATCATTTAGAACATAACACACACACCCAAAAACATGAAAGTAACGCAAATTGGGTTTCTTTCCATTCAATGGCTCATAGGGTATCATTATAGTTCCAGGCCTAAGATAGACTTTATTTGTGAAGTGACTTGCAGTATTTAGAGCTTCTGTCCAAAAAGGTTTTGACAATTTCTTAGAACTAAGCATGACTCTAGCCATCTCTTGTAAAGTCCTATTCTTCCTCTCTGTTATACCATTTTGCTGTGGGGTCTTGTGAGCAGAAAACTCATGGAAAATACTTTTTTTCTCACA
This sequence comes from Przewalskia tangutica, assembly GCA_029844215.1. Taxonomy (NCBI): domain Eukaryota; kingdom Viridiplantae; phylum Streptophyta; class Magnoliopsida; order Solanales; family Solanaceae; genus Przewalskia; species Przewalskia tangutica. The sequence goes on along the minus strand of CM056718.1, from coordinate 130,517,954 downwards.
AAATGTAGAGAACTGACTATCCCCAAACTCTTTTCCATGGTCGGACCTAATCCAAAAAATAGAGGAATGATACAGATTCCTTATTCTAGAGTGTAGTACCTTGAACATGTCAAACGTTTGAGACTTTTCCTTTAAAAGGAATATCCAGGAGTACCTGGAAAAGTCATCCACAATCACATATGAGTACCTTATGCCTCCTAGGTTGTCTACCTCGATTGGACCCATAAGATCCATGTGCAAAAGCTAAAAACAGTGAGACGTACCTGAATGTTGTCCATCATTTTGGGTAACATTGTGGGAGACACGGGTTTGCTTACCTTTGAGAAAATCTGCACAAACCACTGTTTTATCATTAGGACTTAGTTTAGGGATGCCTCTTACTGCCTCATAAGAAATTAATCTTTCAAGGTTGCGGTAATTGACATGCCCTATTTTTTTATGCCACAAGGTCGTCTTATTGGTCCTAACATTATTGCAAATCTCTTGTTCTCCAACAAGATATCAATTATCTTCTGTTCTTGTACCTGACATTACACATTGGTTAGCTTCATTAGTAACTGTACAAGCATATTTGTTAACTTTACCTCTAGATCGTCATCACACAATTGACTTATACTGTCTAGATTAGCCATAAAACCGTCAACGTGCAAGACATTATTCAAAGCAGGAACTCCGGGAACATTCAAGGTTCCTTTTCCTATGATCTTACTTTTGCCGCCTCCTCCATAAGTAACATTTCCTCCACTTAGAGCCTCGTAGTTCTTTAGACATTCTTCTATCCCCGTCATGTGTCGAGAACATCCATTGTTGAAGTACCAAAAACCTGAAATGTTAGTTCTTAAAGCAGTTATAGCTACATTACATCTCACATTTATTCTGAGTATCCAAACTCTCTTCAACCATTTCTGTTTTTGGGCTCTGGAATGTTGATGTGAGTGTTATTCAAAATATTGGACAGTTTTCTGGGCAACATCCTATTCTTAGATTTTCTAAGTTTGAAACAGTACGGTTTTATGTGCCCTGGGGAGTTGCAATAGTGGAACACAAACTTCATTTTATTTGACTTGGCTGAAATTTTTCATTTTAGGCCTTTTTCTTTTACAAATCCTATCTTCCCAGTTTTGTCAAATAGATTTGAGCATATAGCATTAAGAGAGTTTTTGTAACCCGAACCTGCATGTGGTGGTTGGCTAATATTTAGTATTTTATCCAGTTTGGAGATACCTGTATTTAGCTTACGAAAGGTTGCTTCAGTGAGATCCAACTTCGTACTAATCTTACCAAATCAAGATTCTTTTTGGTAAGGGTAACCTCTAGTCGGGTTATTGTGCCTTTCAAACCTGCATTCTCAAGAGTTAAAGATTGTAACTTTGAGTCAAATTGCTTGGATTCAACAATTAAGTCATTGCAAAGTTTTTGCAATTCTTTAATCATGTCGTCCTTTGAGTCGACTTGAATCTCGAAGTTTGACTCACTACTAGAAATAAAACCACTGAAGCAGTTAACATCAGGATAGTTAAAATATTCATACCTGTTGGATGTTACTGGAGCTACTGAGGTCGTCTCTGATGTTGCTGAAAATGTTTTAACATTTTGGACAACACAGTCAGAGACATATTCATCATCTAACAGTGACTGTTCGAAAACAGTGGCCAGCATAGCTTGTGACTTCATTTTTGAATCTTCTTCATCTTCACCTTTATCATCACTGAGAGAGACCCACAGACTTTTCCCAAATTTCCTTAAAGTTTTTGCACACTCATTTGCATAATGACCTCATCCCGAGCAAACATGGCATTGTACACTTTCGAGCTGCTTGGGATCAAACTTGGTACGGTCTGAGTTGGTTCTCATAAGTTGATTTCCTTTTTGCGCTGTAGGAAGGGTTTTAGTGAATCTTGGATTAAAGCCTTGACTTTGGTGCTATTTGGGTTTAGGTTTATTTTTATCATCGTTGAACTTCCTTAACATCGTATTGAATTTTTGAGTAAGAAGGGCAACATTTTGCTTGAAGTGCAATATCTTTGCTTTTATACATTGTCCTTTGATTTTCCATATTCATCTCATATGTTTTGAGAATGCTCATTAACGTATGGAGGTCCATTGTAGCAAGGTTGTGGGCTTCTTCAATCGCACATATCTTAATATTGAACTTTTTAGGAAGAGAACAGAGTGCCTTTTCCACAAGTTGATTGTTGGTCAGTGGAGACCCAAGTACTTGACATTCATTGGAAATGTCTATCAACTTTTCAAAGTAGGTTTTAATATCCTCCGTCTCTTCCATCCTTAATCGTTCATATTTACTCATGAGCATGCGGAGCTTCGTTCGACGAACACTTGAGCTACCTTCACAATGAGTTTGTAGGGTATCCCAAGCATCATTGGCTGTGGAACAATTTTGGATAAGTTTGAACATATAGAGATCTACCCATCCAAAAATAGCATTTAGAGCCTTTTCATTGAAGCTTGCATTATTGGTTTCTTCCACACTCCATTCGGCCTCAGGCTTAGGTAGTATGTCGCCTTCCTCGTCCGGTGGTAGCATAGGAACAATATACTCATTGGTAATTAATCTCCAATCTCTAACATCAATGGATTTGATATGAGAGCGTAGTCGAATTTTCCAATAAGGATAATTTGATCCATCTAATATAGGAAGTCTACCAATATTTGGATTAGTCGTATTCATAGTTAAAGTAAAAGGACCTTAGCACTTATTATGTTAAGTGTCGGCTATGATACCACTTGTTGGGTCCCGAGGGTTCTACTATGGAATAATTAAAATTAAACAGCAAAGTAAATTACCAACGTATGCTGAAACAGTTTCAAATGTCGGCAGAAATGTCGGCTGTCACAAGTAACGACATTAAGATAAAACAGAAAACCTTTGAACAATTTAGAGTGCATCGGAAAAATAGAAGCACAAAGGTTTAAATTTACATAGACTATATATTAATATAACCTATGATGATCAATGACCAAAAGTATTGTGTATATATATATATATACATACAATTGAATATATTCATTCTTTTATAATATTACAAGAATAATACAAAAGAAATAAAAAGGTTTAAGTCGCAGATGACTTATGCCTGAAAAATCTACCTAAATAGATATAGACATCATCTCATTATAATTGTTTCAATGAAAGAACAAATCTAGAATCTAAGGAACAATTATAATGTTGGACATAATGTCGTCAAAAAGGCTCAGGCAACACAGTGATCCAGTGTTCAGATCGTTATCTTTTGAGAGCTCTCTCTGATGTATTTCTCTTCGATTTTATGGATATTGATTCCATGATGTAGCCTCTCTATTTATAGTAGAGAGTCTTCCTTGAAAAACTCACTGAATCGTTGGGTAGGTTGAGCTAAAAGAGGACACGTGTGGCAGTAGCTTAAGGAGTGAAATTCTCAACATCTTGGACTTGTTCTTTACGCGTCTTGTTTCTTAAGTTAAGCTATTCCTTGGACTTGGTCTTCCGTGTTTTTTAATCTGCTCAAAAACTCCTTTCCAAGCCTAATTACCGTGTGGTAAAAAAGTCAAACGATTTTAGTTTATGTCCGTGAAGAGAGACAAAACAGTTATCAGTTGGTCCGAATGTCAAGACATTTGTTCCAACATTTTTTAATATTAACTTAGTACTGAAAATGATATGTTAGGGAAAATGTCATGACACAATACCTAACATTAACAATTAGTAACGATGGATTTAACGATACAACAAAATTTCAAAAATAATCAAAACAAATATTGTATTTAAACTAACAACACAACACAATACACAGGTAACAACCATCCAAACAAGGTGTAAGTGCACTATATCAGATTATTATAACAGATATTGTCCTTTGATTGCAGGGATGAGATATACATGGACGCATATATATAAACCAACAGGGAATTAATGCACATGTAGGACTGTTTATGTTTTTTTTAACTATCCCAATTGTCTTGTCTTTTGTTCTTGGATCAACAAGAAGAAGGTGCAAAGTTAGAACATATTAGGAAGCTACCATCGTTGGTTAGTTCTTTTTTCCCTTGAACGAACATAGGGCTCATGGACAAAAGGAGTTTTATTTCGCCTAAAGATCAAAGTCAGAACCTATGAGTGACAGCTCGAAGAAAGGGCCCCTAATCTGGAAAGTGAATCAAACCGGGTGGTCCTACCTTAGAAGCAAGGAGAGGGACCAGAGAGAAGCAGTTCTCAAAGGATAGGTTAATGATTAGCCAGTGTTGTCAAAGGTGCGCTTTAAGCCCTGAAGCGAGATTCAAAACATGTTGCGCTTCTCCTCTATTAATGTGTTCTTTAGTGTCGTTATCAAGGCTCTAAGACATACTTTTCCTTGCTAATGAGTGCTTCCTGAAGAGGCGTAACACTAAGCAATTGATATTTCACTTAATCGTAATATTTTTTCAATTTTGTTGTTCATATATTTGTTATTCGTGCTTATAAATTATTAGTTTTGGACTAAACATATATATGTTTGTATTTTTTAACCATTTGCGCCTTTTACATTAAAGCCTGCACTTTATTTGCGCTTTGCGCTTAAAGCTCCAACCAACACTAGAGTTTTTTTGCGCTTTTTGATTTTGATAACACTGTGATTAACATGTCTCATGATCCCCTAAGTATATCTTTTCCTAAGATAACATATTCCCGTAAATCATCCTTGCCAGCTGTAAGTCAAATGAAGTTATTTTACATGCTCTTGGTGCAGTACAGTGGACCAAAAAAAGATGCTCTTGCTTATGTTAAGTGGGTAAGGGAAGACTGCAGATTTTCTGATGTACTGGTCCAGATCTCGTCAGCATTGAAGGGGCATGCCTTTCCAAGATTGAAGCTGCGTTATAAGCCATCTCTTTTACAGGCAAGTCATGTCTTTTCTTCAGGACATGTGAATTTAGAGAGTTTAAATTATTGCCCCAAACCAATAATCATATTACGTATACTAAGGTCATGCTTATTACTTTAGATTTGAATTTTGCTTCGATATAGCAGCCTCTTAGGCACAGGATTATGCCCGAGACTCATTGGCTTCTGGGTGGACAATTACAGGACTAATGCCAATATGACTATTTGGTCAAAACCACTTCCTGTTTCTTCACTGCTTTTTAGTTACTTCCCCCTAAAATCTTACACTAGGAAGCATATAGTCTCAAAGATCTCCTAGTTTGATGTTCCTTCGATTCTTCATTAGTTATAGATAATTCAAACCTTGGTCAAATTGTGCAACCTTAGCTTGATTTTAGTTTAGTTTTCTGGATTTAAGTGAGTCCTCAGGGCATGTTCATGTATGGAATTATGTGCCTGGAAATTTTAGCAACATCTTTTGGTTAATAAAATTCATACTCTATTATACCCTTAGGCTAGCTAAAGGAAATATATATCTTATTCTTTAAAAAAAAAGAGCAAAATGAAGTAATGAGCTTTGTAGTATTTCTGCTTAGCTTTCCCAAGATGTTATTTTCTCAAGTGATCAGTACCAAAGTTGATGTAGCTCCGCAGAATAACCCACTTTAAGGCTGATCATGTGGGAGGTAAGCTCAGCAGAGTATTTTAGTAGAGGAGGTAGATATTGGACACAGTACATTCAGATTGCTCTCGGAGAGGTTTGTACAATAAAGCAAGTAATAATCAACTGTTCTTAAAACCTATGTGTTCGTATTTTCAAATAACCGCATCTTTCTTAGTTTATGGAGAATCTTAGACGTTAAATGAAACTTGAAGGTCAGCAATGGTACTTATTGAAAGGAAAAATAGTTGGGCATGATGGTTCATATGGGCACGTCTTAGCAGCTTATAAGTAGTGGTTTGATGAGGTTTGAGAGAGCTTTTCACTATCGCTTGGGAGTTGGAAAAAGTTTATCCATTTATAGAGGATAGGCACATACACCAAATGAATATCTTTTTCTCTGGCTTTTAAAGCTTAGATTGATAATTTAACATTTTGTCAACAGGCAGGGATTTCTCATCTTCCATTGCTTGATCCATCAATGAGAGCGGCACCTTTGGCACCATCTGAATGGAAGAAGAGATTGGAAGCTGTAAATGTTAAATATACACACAATATACAAATATTGTGTGTGTATTAGATGGTCACGGAAGCTCACAGCCCATTTCAGATCTGTCCAGTCCGTGTCCCCTATATTTAGTGTATATTCATTTATGGTATATTTGTATATTAGACTTGTATATTAATTAGTCTTGTAGTAATTAGTCTTCATATAGAATAGAGATTTGGAAGTAGAATAGGAAAATGATCTTCCTATTGTAACTTGTATATATATGACTTTCATTAATAAGAATAATCAAGAGATTAATTCTTTCATGGTATCAAGAGTCTATGTTATTTTTACCTTGCTTCCGCTCATCTTTTTTTCTCAAAATACCATGTGAATCCCCCCCCCTCTCGGAATTCCAGAACCCGAGAACAACACTTCTCCCTCCCAAATTTCCTTCTCCGAATCTTCGTATTTTATTCACCATGACTGATAAAAATACTTTTCATCCTGCCCTCACATTTTCTAACATCAAGAGCGTTCTCCCTATTGTTCTTGACCTAGAAAACATCCAATATGAGACGTGGGCAGAATTAATCAAGATTCATGCTATGACACATCAAGTTCTTCACCACATCATCCCTCCTCCTACTCCTACGGAGGGTGATACAGAGACTACAGAGGTTGTGCACACCAAAGCAGATGATCCAAAGTTATGGGTCACTCTTGACGCAAAGGTTCTCCAATGGATTTATGCCACAATATCTATGGACCTTTTACATACGATTATGGAACCCAACTTCACAACTATGGAGGCTTGGAATCATTTGTGTGATATCTTCCAAGATAACAGTCATTCTCGCATTGTTACCCTTGAACATGAATTTTCTCAAGTTGTTATGGCGAATTTTCCTAACGTTTCATATTATTGTAAACGACTCAAGGACTTGACGGATCAACTTCGTAACGTAGGTGCTCCAGTTACTAATAGTCGTCTCGTTCTACAAATGGTTGCAGGCTTATCCGAGGCCTATAACGGTATTGCTTCGATCCTTCGTCAAAGTAATCCCCTTCCGGAATTCTATCAAGCCCGCTCCATGCTCACATTGGAAGAAGCGGGTTTGGCTAAAAAGGCTGTTATAGGGGCTAATCCCGTCGTCATGACGAATGCTTCAACTTTTCCCCCTTCCGATTCAGCCAACGTGAGCCAAAATCGCAACAACGGTGGTGGTAAAAAGGGTCAAAATCAGAAAAATAATGGCAAGAATCGCGTGAAACAACCAGCGAATGGCGATGGCGGCGCCAGAGATCCGCAAACGCGTTGGGCCATGATGGGCCCCAATGCACGTGGCATGGTCTCACTGTCGATCCAGCGTCGCCGCTTCCGCCACGACGCCTTGATTTCGGCCAGAGCCATTACTCTATCAGCCCGAAGTTTGCACCGGTTTATGGGTCGACCGCCAGCCCGCATCTCGGGCCTCACCCCTCTTACGCTCATCACGCAATGGGACCCACGCAGACCGACATTGAAGCAGCAATGCACACGCTTGGGATGACTCAATCATATCCAAATTGGTACATGGACACCGGCGCCACTACCCACATGACATCCGACCAAGGTACTCTCTCGTCTTATTCTAATTTGAGCAGTAATCGTGGTATAATTGTTGGTAATGGTAATTCAATTCTAATTCAGGATTATGGTCATATAACTTTGTCTCCCCCCATCCACCACTTGTCTTAAAGAATACCCCTCATGCCCCAAAGTTAATTAAAAACTTCGTGTATGTCCGTAAATTCACCACTGATAATTGAGTTTCTATTGATTTTGATCCATTTGGGTTTTCTGTGAAGGATTGCAAGACGGGGAATCCTCTCATGAAGTGTGACAGTAGGGGGGATCTTTATCCAATCACACCAAGTCTCAGTTTCTCGCGTCAAGTCATGCCCTCCACTTTTGCAGCTCTTGCTCCTTCTTTGTGGCATGCTCATCTAGGTCATCTGGGTCGTCTATTTTATCTACTTTAGATAAGAATAAGTTTATTTCCTGTAAAGGTACGCGTAGTACTCCAAATTTTCAATCTTTTTCTTTGGGAAAAACTATTAAGTTGTCATTTGTAGCATCAAATTCTCATACTTCAATGCCATTTGTAGCATCGAATTCTCATACTTCAATGTCATTTGATATTATTCATAGCGATTTATGGACATCTCCTGTTCTCAGTTCTATGGGTCATCGTTATTATGTTTATTCTTGGATGATTATTCTAAATTTTTATGGACGTTTCCAATAGCGAAAAAATCTCAAGTTTTTTCCATCTTCAAAAAATTTAGAGCTTTCATTAGAACTCAATTCGAACGGGAAATATAGAATATTCAATGTGATAATAGCAAAGGGTATGACAATGGGGAGTTTCGGGAGTTTTGTGCTCAAAATGGGATAAATTTTCATTTTTATTTTCCTCATACGTCTTCACAAAATGGGAAAGCTGAATTTAAAATTCGTACCATTAATAACATTAACCGCACCTTATTGGTTATTCTTCTGTCCCTCCGTTGTTTTGGCATCATGCTCTACAAATGACCACATATCTACTTAATATGCTTCATTCTAAAGGTTTGAAATATTCATCCCCTCTTCAAATCTTATATAAAAAGACTCATTCGTATTCTCATCTTAGTGTCTTTGGGTGTTTGTGTTATCCTCTCTTTACATCCACCACAATTAACAAACTTCAGACACGTTCTACCCATTGTGTGTTTTTAACTTTTTCGTCAAATCACCGTGGTTATAAATGCTTGAATTTGTCCTCTAACGAATCATTATTTGTCGTCATGTTATCTTTGATGAGTCCCAATTTCCATTTTCTAAAGTACAAAATCTCGTGCCTAGTTTGTATGATTTTTTAGATAATGATATATCACCCTATCTTATCCATCATTTTTCGGATACTGGTCTCAACCCGTCATTAGTGCCACGGCCCTTAGGGGAGGTGTCGCGGGTCCAACCATCCAGTAGCCAAAATGTTTTACCTTCGTCGTCAGCACCGCGACCCTTCGGGGAGGCGCCGCGGCACCTGCCATCCAGTTGCCAAAATATTTTAGTCTCGTCGTCAGCGCCGCGGTCCTTCGGGGAGGTGTTGCGGTGCCAAACTTCCAATAGTCACTGGAACGTAGGCGCAGAGGCCCTGGATCGCGGCACCTTCGACGGTCCAGCCACCACTGCCTGCTGAAAATTCCCAAAAATCACCTAATCCAACCCCGAGTCATGGTCCAGTCACTCGCAGTCAACGGGGTATTTTTAAACCAAAAAGATATTTTAATTTGAATTCTAATATTCTTATATCACCCTTACCCCGTAATCCTGTGTCTGCCTTAAATGATCCTAATTGAAAAATTTCCATGACCGATAAATATTATGCTCTTATTGATAATAAGACGTGGGAGTTGGTACCCCGTCCATCTGGTGTTAATATTATTCGGTCTATATGGATTTTTTCTCGTAAGGATAATTCTGACGGTTCGTTTGTAAGACATAAGGCTCGACTTATAGGTGATAGTAAGACTCAGCAGGTTAGTGTAGATTGTAATGAGACGTTCAGCCCGGTGGTCAAGTCGACTACCATTCGCACTGTGCTCATCTTGGCTCTGTCAAAATCATGGCTCATTCATTATCTAGACGTGACGAATCATTTCTACATAGTGATCTTAAGGAGACAGTCTATATGCATCAACCCTTGGGGTTTAGAGATACTAAATATCCTTATCATGTCTGTTTATTGAAGAAGTTTTTATATGGGCTTAAGTAGTCTCCACAGGCTTGGTATAAGAGGTTTGCTGACTATGTTTCCACCATTGGGTTCTCTCACAGCAGGTATGATAATTCATTATTCATATATCGTCGGGGTTCTTCCATGACTTTTATACTATTATATGTGGATGATATTATTTTGACTGCCTCTTCTGATGCTTTGCGAAAGTCTATTATGACAATGCTCAGTTCTGAGTTTGTCATGAAAGACTTGGGCCCATTAAGTTATATTTTGGGGATTGGTGTCACTCGTCATGCATGTGGATTGCTCTTATCACAGAGGAAGTATGCAACAGAGATCATTGAGAGGATCTGACCTGCTATCGTAGTCTTGCAGGCACCCTTCAGTATCTTACGTTCACGCGACCTGATATTACATATGTCGTACAACAGGTGTGTTTGTTTATGCATGATCCCAGGATTGAACATATGAATGCGCTCAATTCACGCTTTCACACTCAAGTGCAGAGGCCGAGTATCGAGGGGTAGCCAATGTGGTTTCTGAGTCATGTTGGTTACGTATCTACTTTTAGAGCTCCATTGTCCTATTGAGAAGGCTAACTTGGTGTATTGTGATAATATAAGTGTCATCTACCTTTCTGGTAATCCAGTTCAGCACCAGCGCACTAAGCACATAGAGATGGATATTCACTTTGTTCGAGAGAAGGTAGCTAGAAGACAAGTATGTGTCACATGCCCTTTCGGATATCAAATGCGCATATTTTACAAAGCGGTCTTCCTGGTCCTTTTGAAGTTTTAGAGACAATCTCACAGACGAAGACCGCTTGTTATGATCATGCGGTGTGTTAAATATACACACAATATACCTTTGCATATTGTGTGTATATTAGATGGTCACGGAAGCTCACGGCCCAGTTCTCATGTCCAGGCCCATTTCGGATCTGTCCAGTACGTGTCCCCTATATTTAGTGTATATTCATTTATGGTATATTTGTATATTAAACTTGTATATTAATTAGTCTTACCATAACTGTATGATTAGTCTCCATATAGAATATATATTTAGAAGTAGAATAGGAAAATGATCTTCCTATTGTAACTTGTATATATGTCTTTCATTAATAAGAATAATCAAAGGAATAATTCTTTCATTAAATAACACTAATAATTCATCACATGAAAATTTCAATCCCAGTTGTATACTTCTTGATGTGAGAAACGGTAAGTATTCTTCTTTCAGTTACTTGTTGTAACATTTCTAGTCTTATTATGGGGTTGGCATGATTAAGCAATGTGGCCAACTCTTGATGCTGCTCGTTGAGGTTTCATATTGCTCAAGGTAAATAAACCTGTTTTTCTAGTAAAAATACAAATACTCCCAGCGTCCATTTTATCCCACTGATGAGGTATATTCTTCTGGGAAAAAGATGTTGGAGGGGGGGGGGGTGAAAGTTGTGAGATAAGAGAAGATGATAGATGTTTGGATTGAAAGTATATATGTCCTAGAGACAATCATTTAGGGATATATGTACTTGAAGTCTTGAACACATTCGTATTATTATTAATGAGATTAATATATTGATGACATTTGTAATTACTGAATTATTATTTGATTGTTTATATTATTCATTAATGTGCATCCCTTGAGCTAACGTTGTCATTGATAGGGTGAGATATTAATGATAGAGTGTAGTTCTTAAAGAAGCCTAGACTTATGATCATTGAGAATGTGATATCAATGATATATTATAAGTCGGCATGTGGTCTGCATAACATTCTTAGAGAATGTAGTATGTCTCACTTACTACTAGTAATGGTTGCTAGTGATGGACACAAGGATACTCTTAGAAGATATTGACATAACTTGTTGATAAACTATTTGTTATACATGTCTAGAGTATTATCAGCATGTGGAGATAAAAGTCCTTTGACTTGAGGTCAATACGCACCTGATTTGTAGAGTAATGTACTTTGATCCTGTCCTAAGCTTAAATTCCTTATAGGATAAGACATGGATTGAATTGGGTACATTGAGATACAGACTAAGGTGGTAGTTGAGCCAATAATAGGATTCATTCTTCGATTAGATATTCGAGAGAACACTCAGCTTCTCAATGATATTAGGTCGACCAAGTCATTGGCCAATGCAAGAGATATATTTGAGATATGATTTAGTTGTCGACTAATATAAATGAGATAAAGTGATCAAGCCATTTGGATAGACACTTGGCAAATCCTAAGCTTGATCGAGTGTGTCGCGAATGAAAGGAATTTATCATCCCACATAGAGTTTGTGTTTACTAGAGTCTTGTAAACGTTCTTCACATATTGAGTTCGTCATGTGGTGTAGTCTAGGAGTTCCGTGTGAACCTTAATTTGATTAAGTGTCAATGTGTGAAGGCCTAAAGGGTCACACTAATTCGATTGTCCTTTCAGTCTAAGGGTATATTGAGAGAGTATACACTATTCGATTTAGAATCGAGATATTTTAACCAATAATAAATTATGAGATAAATTTCATTAGATGGAAATTAATTAATTAAGTCAAAATTTGATTTTGGATTTAATTAAAATTAAAACGTGCTGAAACTTTAAAATAAAGGGGCAGTATGCGCCACAAAGCGTCGAGCCGCGACGTGGTACTCAAGAAGAGTTCACCGACTGACCCACTGCAACTCGGTTTTGGGTCATGTTTTTAAGCCTAATCCCAGTCTGATTTGTATCATAATCTCCCCTATATATTCAGCACTTAAACTCATAATTTAGGTTACTGATTCTACACAGAATTTACACTTGAATTCTTACTTTCTGGACTCAGTGTTAAGGAATTAAAATACACTCAAACCTCTGTCAAGATTTCCTGGCTTTCCTAACAGAGGAGTATACCGTAGCGAAGGCTTGCAGTCATAAGGACAATTGTGTGCGCTCCCGTTAGTAGAGACTTAAGATAACATAAACTGTAAGTCTTCTTCTGTCTTTGCAGATTTCAATTGTAGCGTAAACATACCGGACGAAATTGTTGGGACAAGTAAGTTAACAAAAGTTTAAACTTCCGTTATGTCTTACTTGTGTGTTTTAGACCCAACAAAACCCTACATGGATATGGATGACATGGAATGCACCTATAAATAGGTGTGAGAAGCAACTTCTTATATTTAACCAGTGAGGAACTAAATTATTTTAACATTTAACTCTAACATCCTAATGTACTAACTTTACATCAGTGTTATCAAAAGAGAAAAACACAAAAAAGCTCTAAGATTTGTTGGGGTTTTAAGCGCGAATAAAGCGTGGACTTTAATGAGAAAACGCACAAATGGAGAAAAAACAGAAATATAATGTTTAGTCCAAGACTAACAAATATATGGACAATGAATTTTAAAAAAAACTACGATAAAAATGTACGTTTTAGTGTCGTCATCAAGGCTCTAAGACATACTTTTTCGTGCCAATGAGCGTTTTCTTAAGATGCTACACTAAACATTTGATATTTCACTAAGCGAGGCAAAACACCTAATATTTTTTTAACCTCACTTTAGGGCTTAAGCGCGCCTTTGACGACACTGTTTTACACATGTTTCCTCAGATCCAAGGTGGGAAAACCACCCTAAATTCTCTTATTTGAAAACATATAAAAATTAACAGTTGCTATAGCTTGTAGAAAGTCACCTGAATCTTATAAAAAAAGTTGCTGTTAAAATGCTAGAAATAGTGGCTGGAAAGAGGACTGGAAGCGGTGCGATGTTGTCGGAACAATCACCGAAAGGAGGTGCGATGCGGTCCAGATAGTCTACTCACACCGGAGATGACCGCGGTGTCACCAAAAGAGCTTTTGGAAATACTATAATAATCATCTGAAAGAGGATATAATAAGAAAAAACAAACTTTACCTTATCAGAAAAAGAGGAAAGAACAAAAATTACAGATAGAGAAAATTGTTGACGGACAGAAAACATAAACCCGTCCCTTGGTAAGCGGTAGCTACTTAAACCTCTATCACAATGTTAAAGCTATGATATCATGTGAGAAATAAGAGCAGAGGAGATATGGTGATGACTTGATGAATATGGAATATAAGACACCTATTTATATGTCTAATGTACAATCATCATCTTATATATTCGTTTGATTTATAAATACTTGCACTAAGCCAGTGCGACAAAATGTAATTACACTGTAAATCCTCTAATGTATCTCGAATTGCATCTTCATCATGCACAATAACCAGGCTGCACCAAAAAGCTATCATATATATACATCTTTGTTTAAGGCTGTGTATGTTTTCTCTTGTTGCCTTAAAATATTCTGCTATTTCTTTCAAGCCAAATAGTCCACCAAATGGCTTGAGGAATGGTATTTCAAGTCCACCAAATTTCCTTCAAGCCAATAGTGCAACCCCTCTTTGTTCCAGCATTGCAGTAGCTCAAAAATGGATTTTGGCATGGTCCATGACAAGCCAAGTATTGCCAAAAATATGCTCCACAACTGACTAGTAACTCTACAATGCAAGAAGAGGTGGCCAACATCTTCAGAGTGTTCTTCACACATTGGGTACTTACTGCAGAGCTGAAATCCCCTCTTTTGTAGGTTGGACTGAGTGAGACAAGCTTCCCTAGCCACAATCCAAGAGAAAAGAAGAGACCTTTAAAGGAGCCTTGCTAAATCAGATATTTTTCCAAGGCCAATAAACCCTGTTATTGCCTGATTCTGACAAACTGTAGCAACTTTTGGGTGTAAAGAGACTTTTTGAGTGCCCCTTCCATTTGATAGAATCTATTTTCTTGTAGTCCAAAGTTATGTTGCTTTAGCAGCTGAAGCAAAAGACATAATCTTTCCACTTCCAATCATTTAATTTCCTTCTAAGAAAGAGATCCAACCTTGCATTGAGTAAAATTCAGCAATTACCCCCATTGTGCTGCGATGAAAACGTATATACATCAGAAAATTGATCTTTAGGAGGAGTGTGACCCATCCATGCATCTTCCCAGAACCTTATTTTCCTTCCCTTTCCAAGAATAAAGCCCATATATACCTCAAATTTGTTCCAACACCATCTAATATGTATCTAGATTCCAACACCATGCGTTGTTATGGATACTTTGGTGCACCATTGATTCGCAAGAGAGAATTTTGCCACCAAGGTTCTCCTCCAAAGTGCATTGTCCTCCTTCTTCCAGTACCATTTCAATAACAAGCTTTCATTATGGCTCCTCAATTTCTTGGTTCTTAAATATTTAATAACTGTCTTCCAATTAACAAGAGAGAACGAGTGAGCTTCTTTGTTCCTGAAAGGGGCTATGAAATAATAAAAATAAAATGAAATAAACTTGAATGTCAATTATGTTTTCAAATTCGATATCAGTAATAACACTTTAATAAAATAGAAAATATTGAAGAGTAAATGCAGCAGAAATTTAAAGCACACACAAGTTTTTAATGTATTGTAATATATATATATATATATATATATTCTGCTTATGGTTGGCCGAGCCACCTCATTTAAATTCTTTTAAATTTCTGCTCTTTAAATTCATTAAATTCCTGCAGAACCTTATGACTATGGCTTCCTTCATGAGGAACCTTAGCTAAGTTAGTTTATCTCTATTTAACTGTCGTATTCTTTAATTGTCTTTAAATTATTCAATCTCTTATATGCCAAATTCCTCTCTTTTCAGATTTACAAGATAAAACGGAAAGAAATTAAAGGTTGAAGTTGCAGATGAATTCTGTCTGAAAAATCTCCTAAGTGGAGTCGTCATGTTGTCGCGCCCGTTTTTTACAGGAGCTCGAAACGGAACACAACGTATTTACTTGATGATTCCCTGGATTAATGAAATGCTAAGGAGTTACCACCTAATTATTATGGTGAATTAGAACACCTGAATATTAACTAAATGCTACAAAATAAACTCCATTTTTTATAGTCTTCAAAATGAGATTCTGGATAAAGGTTTTTTATTATCCTAAAAGGAATAAGTTAGACATTCTTTAAGATCCGCTAACTGCGGTTATCCGATCAAACCTAAATTAATTATTATGCTAAAAATACATGTTTAAAAATATGCAGTTTTTAGAAAAAAGATGTTGCAAAGAATTAATTAAAAGATGCATTTTGACAAATTGCAATGGCATTGTTTAAAAAATACACGTAAAATGATTTGTTTAAAAGTATGTAGTGCATGATATGACTTATAAAAGTGCAATGCAAAATTGAATTTTTGATAAAAGAATGCATTTGTATGACATGATTTATAAAAAATATATATAAAATTGATTTGTTCAAAAATACACGTATTATTATGCAAAATTGATTTTTGAAGAAAAATATTGCACTGCGAGCCTAAAATAAATAAACTAGCGGCGATTTTCCCTTTTACTACCCTTTCTAGTTTATTAGTCCTAGGTCTAATTCTTTTAATAATTCAAACAATCATACAAGCATAATAAATAAATTACAATATGAAATAAAAGAAATGTGGAATTGAATAATTTAAAACATGGTAATAATGTCTTCTTTTGGGGCATCTGGCATAAATCCGGCAATCCCGCCCCCTCTTTCGCCTTTATAGTTATTTCTCACAAAAGATCCTCTTTCGCCTTTATAGTTATTCCTCACAAAAGATAAAAGAAAGATAGTTAGTAATAAATGCAAGTAGAAAACCTTTGGATCCACACAAAATAGTATAATTTTTTATTATGGTGAACTCAAGACTTATATTTTGTAAAACAAAAGAGGCATTCCGATCACGTCGTGACTGCGAACTAGTGACTCGTCAGTCATGTTGGTATCTGATGTATATGTGAAAAATTTACAAGTATCATCCTCACCCAATTTCGAAGGATGCAAACCAAGGGACACATTTTAAAAGGGACATGGCCTAAAAAATTATTCTCATCGGCCAACAAGTGTAATATCCATTCAAATCAGTTCCGTAAATGAGCAAAACATCAAAACAAATAGCCAAAAATAGTCGTAACCAGTGGCCAGAAATGGAGCAGCGGTCAACGCAAATCACCGGCAAAGGGGCAAACTCATAAAATATCAGTCCCCAAAAAACAACCAATCTACAGAGGTATTAACAGTAATAAAGAAATCATGACAAATCAGCCCAACAAACAACAATATACATAACCGCAAGAGAAGTAGAAACAACAAGCGTCGCCGTAGTTCAAACTCTGGAAAGTTTCAATAGCACAAAAAGGAGGGCAGCGACGTCACTTCCACGGTGAGGTACGCCAGAGCGACAACGCCATGGTGGTTTGCTGGTTGCGACGGGGAGCAGAGGGAAATGTTGGTGTGTGCGTAGTTCATGAGAGGGGATGAGTGGTTCGCCGGCCGATGGTCAGCTCCGACGCCGGCGAACCGACGAAACAGAGAAAGAGAGTGCAAAATCTGAAATCTCTCTTTTTTGTGGCTGTGGGGTTATGATATATGGGGGTAAATGGAGGAAGGGACCGAATTTTCTGGCCGATTTAGTGGCCGGAAAATCCGGCGAAAATAGCGGCGGTGATAGGGCGATGTGCGGCAGTGGTTGAAAAAGGGGGAGGGTAGGATTAGGTTTTTTTTTATTTTAGTTTTAGGGATTGTTTGGGTTAATAGGGGTAAGGGAAATAAAGGGGGGAGTTTGGGCCGAAATGGGTGTGGCCAGTTGGGCCTGATATTTGGGCCTGACCGATTGGGTTGATTTTATGTGGGTTTGGGTAGAATGTTTTTAGGAGGAATAAAAAAGGGGTTGTGGGTTTAAAAAAAGGGTTTGTAAATTACTTAAATAAATAAAAATAATGATGTGATAATAAATAAAGCATGATATTGAAGAAATACTTAGTGCTTGATTAAAGTAAAATGCGATGTCATTTTGCGAAAAAATACAATAATGTAGAATATTATGGTAAAGCTATTATTATGATATTAAAAGACAAGTGATGGTAAAAAATATGCGAATAATAATAATGATATTTGAGAGTAAAAAATGCGAATAATATATATGTTAAAATTGTTTTTTGATGTCAAAAATGTTTTAAATTGCCAACAAATAATTGGAAGAGAAGGGATAAAATTGAGTGTCAACATCAATTATATTTTTGAATGTCGGGAATAATATCGCCCGACACCAGTAACAAGACTTTAGTAAAACAAAAAACTTTGAAGAGTAAATGCAGCGGAGATTTAAAGCACAAAAGGTTTTTAATTTTTCATATAATATAACTTATGATGGTCATTGTCTCTCATGTCTAAGATGATGAAATCAGCGGGAAAAATGAACTTGTCCACTTTAACCAACACATCCTCGATGACTCCTCTGGGATGGACGATGGAGCGATCAGCTAGCTGTAAAATGATGTTTGTAGGTCTTGCTTCTCCCATTCAATTTTTGCAAAGCACCAGATAGGGCATCAAATTTATACCTGCCCCAGATCACACAATGTCTTCTGACATTCAAACTTTTCAATAGTGCAAGGGATGGTGAAGCTTTCCGGATCTTTCAACTTCTGAGGTAACTTCCTCTGTAGGATGGCGCTGCATTCTTTAGTCAAAAATATTGTTTCATGGTCATCTATCCTCCTTTTTTTACTGAGAATCTCCTTCATGAACTTTACATAACTCGACATATGCTCTAGAGCCTCAACAAACGGGATGTTGAGTTGCAGTTGTTTGAGAACTTCCAAGAATTTAGAGAACTGCTTGTCAAGGGAACTTGTCTTTAGCCTCTGAGGATACGATATCTTCACTGGGGCGCGGCCCACAATCGATGTCAATCCTCCTGTTCCGGATGGGTCTCCAAGAACCATCGCGCTTCGATTTGCTGCGCCACGGCCCTGAGATTCGGCGCCGTGGCGCCCAAACTCCTGCAAAGTCTCTAGATTTTCGGCGCCATGACGCTACTCAGTGGCGCCACGGCGCTGCAAATCCTGTGAGCATTCTGGACCATCCTTCTCTGGATACGGCGGTGGGGAGCTTGCTTCCACTGGTTCGCCATTTCTTAGGTCAACCTCCTAACATTGCTTTTTTGGATTCGCCCCAATATTTTCAGGGTGATTCCCTTGTATTTTGTTGCTTAGCATGCCCACGAGTTGTCCTATTTGTGTCTCCAAATTCTTTAGAGACACTCTTGTCTCATCCATGAACTGAGTTTGGTGCTTAGTTAGTCTGAGTATGGCTGCTCGTAACCCATTATGCTCTTCCTGTGGGACATGAGGGTCACATTGCTGTTGATAGTTCTGTAACCCGTGATAGTGGTAGTCCATGTTTGCTGGATCCCTGAGATGAATCAAAATCAACAAACAAATCACGGTGCACGGTTCCACAAATAAAATAAAATAAAAGAAAATAAAACCAAATTAGAAATTAAGAATAGATAGATTGATATTGAACTACCCCAATCCCCGGCAACGGCGCCAAAAACTTGTTAGCGATTTATCCACACGCTTAACGCAAGT
The DNA here is from genome assembly GCA_029844215.1 of Przewalskia tangutica. Classification (NCBI taxonomy): domain Eukaryota; kingdom Viridiplantae; phylum Streptophyta; class Magnoliopsida; order Solanales; family Solanaceae; genus Przewalskia; species Przewalskia tangutica. The sequence goes on along the minus strand of CM056718.1, from coordinate 130,498,738 downwards.
GCACGTATCGTGACAAGTAATATAGTCTGGGTAAAACCGAATATCTTCCTCAGGAATTAGTGTTCAATTACCAATTTCTATCCTATGGTATCTATTTGGTGATCGATATTTTGATGGTTGTTTGTATTTATGACTACTAAATAATTATAAAAGTTAACTAAATTACTTTACTTAAATCAGATATGGTGGAAATAGGGCTTCCAATCTCCTCAACTATCCGCTCGCTTTAATCTTTAATGCAATAATAAATGTTATTCTTATATATTGAGATAGCAGGTTAACTAAGCCGTTTTATATTCCGGTTAGGATATATAAACACTCAACCCCGATGCAGAACTCTTCTATCGTTTGATGATAAGATTTACCACAAAGGAGGATTAAGAACAATAACCTATTAAACTACACAAGTATCGGGGTACTTTTGTCCACGATTTTAACCTATGTTTAGTCAACTATAGCATATTCACAATCTCCCCTTTCGGATCTCGATTAGAAATCATATATGTGATGATAATTAGTGATCAATTAATTATCAAGCAATCAAAGAAATTATTGAATAAATCTCAACTATATAAAGAAGAAACCAAAACCATGCATTAAATCATAAAACGAGGTTCAAGTGATTCGAATGGAAAGACCTAATTCAAGTTTAGCTCCTAGCTATAGACATGCTAAGAACTAAGAGGTTATCCAACATAAACTGAAAAATAAATAAAGTAAGAAAAAAAATTACTCAAGAACAAGCCTCCAATCTTGAAGCTTTCAAGAACTATGTGTTGTGTAGAGTTAAGGATTGTGGAACCCTTCAAAAATCTTCCCTAAGGCCTTTTTATATCCTCCAAAAACGTTCCCAACTTTTCCCTCTTGGTCTTGGCCCATTCTCATTCGTATTTGGCTAAAAACCCGCGTCGGCCACTTTAAGACCGCGCCGTGGCGCCGAAACTTCGCACTGCCCAAATGATCCGGGTGCCGTGGCCTCGCTGCCTCGATGTCTGGCGCCACGCGCCGCCTGCATTTCTGCCCGGGTTCAAGCTTTTCTTCTCTTTGTGCTCTGGAACCTCTGTTTTTGTCCTCTTTTTGCTTCTTTTCGCCAATGTGTCATTTTAAACCACTGTGACTCAAAAGAAAGAAAATCTATCCTAACATGACACATATTTGTACAAAAATGGGCCAAAGACTAACTAAAAATGACTCAAAAGGTGTATATAAAATACGCCTAACACATACAAAGAAATATTCCATTGTCCACATAAATCAATATCCATCCCGTTAAACAATTAACTGCTCAGATTGAGCAACATTTTATCAAATAGTTAACTGCTCAGATTGAGCAACATTCACGACCCTAATACAATATCAACCAGTAGAAACAACTTCTCCTAGCTCAACATACAGCAACAACGACTTTCTACTCCTGCATAATGGCTTCTCTGCACAGAACAACATCTGGCCTTTTTCCTCAGCTCCCTCTACAATAGCACTTCCTCTGCTTCCTTCGGCATTATCATCATCATTTTGCATAAGCACTTCCTTTGCTTCCTTCGGCTTCAACAACATTATTTTCTCTCTTTTTTTGTGAAGAAAACAACAACATGAAATTGTCTCTAGCTTGAATCAGAGCATTTCTCACAACATCAACCTCAGAGATTTATTGGCTGATCTTTGAAATTTGATTCACAAGCTATTCAATAGACAGTAGATACTGTCTTGGGCCAGTGTTGCCAAGAATGTTGGTGACATTCATGTCAACATCTATACTATTTCCTTCCATTTTCCAAGGTAGATGGATGACTCTGTCTCTACTCTTCAAAACTATTTTGTTTACTGTATATAGTTCACGAGCTCCTATTATGTCCTCTCTCTTAGGCTTAAGACCTTAGGTAGTTAAAACTTTATATATCAGAGAGGGATAAAATAGGATTGAGGTTGATTCTTTTTGTGTCAAGTTGGAAGCTTGATGGAAGATCACTTTGCCCAGATCAACTCTCAAACATTTCCCAATTTTATACAGCAGGGTGGCTTGTTCGGTAGTTACAATTGACTCATTCATCGAAGGAAGCCAATTGTGTATAACAATTTTGTGAAGGGTGGCAAACATGGCTATTAATTTAGATGTTGTACATCTAGAGATCCACTTATGCATTATACCTTCTATGAGGTACTAAATTACTTTGTCTCTATTGTCCACTATAGGGTCTGTTTCTCTAACATTTTCCTCAACATTTAATCTCATACATTGGTTTATAACAACATGTGTGAAAAAATATACTCTGTTAAAGAGATATACCTTTTCAAATTTCTTCTAGGATGCATCCTCTATATAAGAACTAAAATTAGCATAAAACAACCTGACTATTTCATCAACATATAGTCCTTTCTCAGTAACAGATCCTAGGAGATGTCTTTCTTTTAAGAACTCTACCAAACTATATTCTGAACATGAGGCAAAGTCTAATACTCTTTCAGACCTAATAACTCTACTCTTGTACCAGTCTTAATTATCAGAATTAGTTTTAGAATAGAATGTGTTTGAGTAGATAGATACCTCAAGGTCTGAATCAGATTCGGGTTTGCTGGAAGATGTTGTTGCTTGCGTATCTTCTGATGTTGGCTGAAATGTTGCCTGAGATGTTGTGGCACCAGTGGCAACATCCAGAGTAGCACTCGATTTTGCATATATGGGAATTCCCTTTGGAACGAATTTCTTCAGTGAAGTTTCATTAGGAACTTTCTCATTTTCTTGAGACACATTTTGCAGTACAGAAGCATTGGTTCTTCTTCACTCTCTTTAGTTGAGAGCACAAAGTCTGTGTTGTCATTGTCACTGATTGAGCAAGAATGTATAAATATATCAAATCTTGACATTTTGTTGCTAGACTCTTCACGAACTATTCTCTCAAACATTTTACTCGATCGACGAGTAGGGAAGGTGAAGGGTCTTTATCTTTTACCTAATGTTGAAATATCAGATATTTCATCAATATCTATTGGATTTTTGTCATCACCTGGGTAGCTAATGTCCAAAGGTTCATCTAAACCTTTAAACACTATAGCCTTGAATAAGTCCTCTATGGATGGTGAAGAAGATAATCGAAAGGGTTGTTGTGGTTCATTTTGCTCAAATGATTCAGTGTTCATATGAGGGCTTGTACTCATTGGGGTGTTGGTCAGAGTGTTGGCAGACATTGGTGTTGACATTGGAGAGGTTTCCATTGGTGAATATTTTGAAGAAGGTTTTTTTTTGGATAATCCACTAGGCTTGTGGGTCTAGGTTGTTTTATTAATAATAAAAAGGCCCAATAGGGAAATACAAGTAAAGGGGACTCATCCTATCACCTCACCTGGTATTCCTATTTGGGCAGGGTAATGGACTATCCCAAATGCAAAAGAAAGAAGAGAAAAGAATAAGATAAACTATGATCATAATAGAGTTTATAATGCACTCTATGATGATATTACAAATGATTATACTTAAGTAATGAAAAAATAATACAAGGACAAAGCTAGCATCACTAAACTCTGAACTTATAAAATCCTCAAAACTAAGTACCTTTTCTTCTGGGTTATCCAATAACTCATGTAACTGCATCATTTTGTTTTGGATCTGGTAGACATTGTAGATGTTGTAGGTGCAACTTTCTTCCTCCTTGCTCTTTCCTTCTGATATTTGACAGGCTCATTGAAGTCAAAAACTTATATTTGTTTGTCATAGTAGTCTGACCAAAATATGAGCTCGTCATAACCTGCTTATGTTAAATTCCTCATGAAAACCCGTTCCTTCTCTTGATCTTGAACCTCTTCAAAATCATCCTCCATGTCAGTGTCATCTTCAACCTCAGTAAACTCCTCTGGGTCGGAGACATATTCCCGCGGCTCTGCATCCTCCTCATCGTCATCAACATCATTTAAGACATACGTTTTATCATCTTCAGGATATGATTGTGCTAGCATCAAGGCTAACTCTCGCTTTTCCTCCTCTGTTGGTTCCAACAACTTCATGTATTCCTCAACAGTGTATGTGAGGTAATATTTTACCTTATGAGCATAGACTTCTTCAAATGTCTTGATTGTCGCGCCCTTTTCCGACCGCGGCATTTGTTAAATAGCGAACCCTGCTCAAAATGCAATGTTAGAAAAATAAAATAAAATGCTAAATAGTTTAAGAGGCTTAAAGGTTTTAAAAATGCTAAAAGGATGCTAAAATTGCAAAAGATGCTAAAGTTTAAAAGGGTGCTAAAATGCTAAAGGGTTGCTAGAATGCTAAGGGTTCGCGGAGTCGCCACCTAATTAATTTGGGTGAATTAGGACACCTAAATGTTTAACTAGTTTAAAGTAAAACATTAACTCCATTTTATGGTCTGCTAAACTTAGTGAGATTCTGGGTAAGGGTTCTTTATTAATCTAGAGGGAAGGGGTTAGACACCCTCTAAGATCCGCTAATTTGCGGTTGTCCTGCCAAACCTAGGGTAATTATTATGTTTAAAAATGCAAAATAAAAGCTCCCCTTGCTTAATAAAAATGCTAAAATGTTAAAATGTTTAAAAGTGCTTAAAATACTAAAGGTTGCTAAAAAGTATTAAATGATAGAAGGGTGCCAAAGGTGTTAAGAGGTGCTTAAAAATGCTAAATGCTAAAATGCTGAATAATTAATAAAATGTTGTTAGAAAATAGAGTGCTAAATGTTAAAAGTGCAAACAAATATTAAAGTGCTAAAAGGTGCTGAAAGTGCAAAAGTATTGAAAGGGCAAAAAGTGCTATATGCTAAAGTACAAAGAATGCTAGGGAGGTGCTAAAATGTTACTAAAGTTTAAAGAAGGGCTAAGAATGCAAAAATGTTAAAATGCTAGAAAGTGCTAAATGCTAAGGTGCTTTATAGACTAATTATGTATACTGCTGGCTAAATTAATCTTGCCTAACCTGCGTACAATATTATATAAGAGATGCTTTAAGACGATTTTTGAGAGTTTAGGAGAAATCTGTTATGTATTTTAGTAAGAAACAAAATGTTGGTTTTATGACGCAAGTTAAATCATTTAAATCATTTTTGCAGAATTTAGACATGCTCAACAGTCCTAAAAGGCAAGTAAGTTAAGCGATAAACTTTAAATTACCTCCCCACTTATATGTTTAAAGGCTAATTATTCTAGATATCCTATTAATTACAAAATTAAATAATAAAATTACAATAAACAAATAAAGGCATAAAATGAGGCAAGAAAGTTAAGAGAGTGAAGGGATTGGAGCGGATGACTCCGTCCTATTTGTTTTTCTAGGAGTTTCAAGCGGAATGCGAACGCGGATGCGGTTGCCATTTGAAATGACTTGCGATGAGTCTCGCGTGAGACTCTTTATTTCGCCTCCGATGCGCATGTAAAAATAAAGAAAGACAAGGATTAGTATATGTCCAAACAATATAAGTGAACATGCGTATTCTAGCTAATATTTAATTAAATTAATCTCTAAGATGATAGAAGTTGACCAAGGGCCCAACGTTATTCAAATTTCAAATTAGGCTCGTAATCGCCGCAACAAACAACAATAGAATGTTAGCTTTCAGATTTTTACAGAGGCATACGAATGGACTAATGACAACGCAAAGATAAGTACCAAATGGGACCGTCCAAGTTGCATGTGGAAACGACGCAGCAGCACAGGTGTATGCAGTGGGCATAGGCGAAGTTAGATGGCAATGGGCGTAAAACAAGAACAAAGAAGCAACAAGCTCAATCAATAAGTGAGCATAATGCATCTCAAGCCCAATATCCATAAAAAAACAGGGAGGATCACTAGGCAAAGCGCGTGTAAGCATGTTAGAGGAACCAACAGAGTATGCGTAAGTACTCAACAGATGCCAAAAATGAAGAAAATTGGTCTCCAAGCCTGGAATGCCATTTTTTTTAATTGTTTCAGAAATAATCAAAACTCCAAATTTATTCCTTCCATTCCCTGGTCCAGGACAACATTTCAAGAGTGCAATGGAAACATTTGGACCTAAATCTACCCCTAGGATACTATTCCTGCTGCTGCTGGCTCAAATCAAAAGGAAACACCAACATTTCGAGCTTATGTGGACAGGGCAGCAAATGGCACACAACAAAGACCAAGTAAACAACCTGCCAAGCTTACATATTCAATTCATTTATCCCAACAAATGGTAACATCTTAATAATCTATTCTTGACCCATTCTGGAATAGGTATTACTGCAAACCTCCCATGACAGATAAGAAAGTAGAAATACAAGCGGGTTGCGCACATGGTCATTTAGATAGCACATGAAGAAGACTCTGCACACTCACTGATTCCTATTTGGCAGATATTGAAAGATAAAGCACACTTAAAGGCAGGGGAAGTTTATACTTTGTATATTCTGAAATATATCACCATATACCCCATTAGAAATGGATGGAAAGCTGAAGGAAGACAGAACATCGTAAGAAATGGAAAAGAAATATGTTCATATAGATTCAAATAGCACACAAAAAAATGTACAACTCACTATGTGTCTTTTCCAATCTCAAAACAGACATACCACACCATTGTAAGCATAATAAACAGAACCAATGTCACGGAGGGCAAGGAAGTATAAGGACTCAACACCAGACTCACAAATATTGTGTACATGCTCACATGCAAGGCTTTTAGGGCGAAGACTGGCCAATGCTAGACTAGAAATACACACAGGTCTAAAACTCCCTGCACTAGTTTTGAGGCATACTAATAGAACTAGACTCAGAAGAATCCAAATATGTCACAGCAGATGGTAAACAGTAGGCATGATCACAAGACAAAGAACCTGATCAATTCTCTCCTTAGATAGTTTGAAATATCCCAGCTTTTATGCTTAAGCCTCATATGCAAATTAGGGAAGGCTAAATGTATATAGAAACAAAGAGCCCATGGTTAACATGGTATTGTCACAGGTATCATTCAATGGACACTAATAACATATTAGGAGTGAACTAACTTAAGAGACTTAGCAAGACGACATAATTCAACACCATCTAGGTTTAACATGATCCACAAATAATTAAAAATATACAGTCCAATACTTCCTCCCATTTTCAGATTTAATACCCACGCATTTACAAATATTCCAAAGATGTTGTCTTTGTATGCCAGTATCGCATGCTCATGAAGGCATTTCCCATATTCAGACTCCACATGACCCCCAAAACCAACATTTTTAATATCATATTAACTGAACTAACTCTATGGGGGTAAAACAGATCTCTTGTGCAATACACTAAACTTGTTAACTCGCCATTTACGATGGTACCAGTGAGGATGAATGTTGTTATGTTTAAAACAAAGAAATGAATTCGAATGCAAGGTTTCATTTATGCTATATTGTAGACATGAGAGCATTAAAGCGTAAAACTATTATGCACCGAATATGCGACTAAAATAAAGAATGATATGATATCCGTTAAAGCGCTGCATCGCCTATTTGGCTATTTAGTAATCCTGATGCCGACTTCAATAATCAGAACTGTTTGGATGGGCTAGAACTATATAACAACGTTAACAAGCATATGCAACACAAAGCACACAAAATTGCATAAGGATTGAAATTCGAAGGAGTGAGTTTACCTTCTCCTGACAAATGACCCGGCAGCGATCGTCAAGTCGCTCGGCCGACGTTTTGGGTTTTGCGATGCGAATGAAAGGTCGATCGGTCACGACTAAAAGGTGTCGATGCTTACTAGTTTTGGATGTTCGCCCTTGCTGCGAGTAGTTGATCGCCGCTAGGGGATGCAAATCGATGCTATCGGTTTTGGGTGCTCGATTTACGAATCTCCTCTCGCCTCTAAATTGCTATGTCGTCGACTGTCTCCTTTGCATGCTCTACTGTGGTGGTTCTTAATTGCTTCTCCCCCGTCTCTGCTCTCTCCTCTGTGTTTGACTGCTGCTAAGGGTTTCGATGCTATCGGTTCCCTAAATTGCTATGTAGTTTTCTCGCTCCTCACTCCTCACTGACTCATATGCTCTGCTCCTCCGCCTAAATTGCTATGTGACTCCTAACTATTGCTAAGGGTGAAACGATTGCTATCCCCCCTGACTGAGCTCTGTATTCCTCTCCTATCCTCTGCCCCCCACTGTGTTCGACTGCATGTCCCTTTTATAGCCCAATTCTAGGTTCTAATATTGGTAGGTGAATAAGGGCTGATTGAGTGATTCAGTAAGAAAATCCCCCCCTGATTTCGTGCGATTTGTACTGATTTCGTATTGTAGATTTCCTTATACGTTTTAGGTAAGATTTCGTTGGTGAAAGAGGAAGATTCTGGTTTGATTTGCCGGATTCTCGGCGAGAATCACGCAGCAAGGCGGGCGAGGAGCGTGTGAACGGTCTTTGGTTTCTAGGTTTAGGCTTAGGTTTGTTTTGTGGTGAGGAGAGATGGGCGCCCGTGGTAAAGGAAGTGAAGCGGGCGATGGGCCAACTGATAAGGGAAAAGGAGTGGGCCGGGGCGACGGGTATTGGGTGTGGGCTGCGGGTCGCGGGCATTGGCCCAAAGGAGCTGGGCTGGGTAGAATTAGGTTAAGTGTTAGGTTAGTTTTAATTAGGCTTTTAATTAGTGGGTTATTAGTATTAAATTAGTGATAAATTAATTAGTTTTAGGCTTAGTTAATTAGTGATAAACCAATAAGCTAATATGATTAAATTATTTAGGTGTTTTATTAGCCTAAGTTATTATTATAAACTATTATAATAATAAATGCGGGTGTGCTATTTAATATTTTAAATGCGGTGCTATTATTTAAAACCTTATTTATTGTGCATTATTATTTAATTTATGCTTTAAATTATTACAATAATTATGGAATTGTCTTGCTATTAATGAACGCGGCTATGCTACTTGACACGACGTCATTGCTAAATTATTTATTTTATGCATTTATTATTAATTATTTAAGAATTACGACAGAGCTCACAATTAATAAACGCGGGCGCGAGACTCTAAGTGCTTAATACTCTACGTAAGACGCGGTGCCATTATTAAATTGTTTATTTATGTCTGTATTTATGTTTTATCGCTGCATTTATTATAAAAAATCATAAAAAATTATTTTACAAAATTAGTCTAATTTTATAGCTAATGACTGGACGGGAGGGTCAATATTGGGTGTCAACATTGATACATAGAAATTCCCCTTCTGACTTTATCCCCTTATCAAAGGCTTTTCGAAGAGCTCGCAATTCAGGTCCTGCCAAAACACATGGTTCTATCTCTTCCTCTTCCTCTTCCTCTTCCTCAACATCATCTTTATTTATGATGCATGGTTGGGTGAATGAGATGTATTCTTGGGCTGTAGGATTAAACATTGGTTTTGGGTTTGAAGTATGAAGCATGGGATTTGATCCATCTTCCCAAAATTTGGAAGTGGAGCCCATATCCAAAATGGGTTGTGGGCATGGATTTTCGGATATGGGAATTATTTGGACTGATTTTGGGCTTGAGTTTTGGATTGAAAAATCATATTTTTGTAAGGTAGGGGTCACGGTTTGGGGGTTGGTTATGGTTGGGGGTGGGGTCACAGATTGTGTAGTTTTGGAGGGTGGGGGGGTAGTTTCGGGTTGGGGTTGGGTCTCGGATGTGGGTCGATGGGTCAGTGGGGTCTGGTTGGGGGTGGATTCGGGTAGGGTCAGTGGGTCGGGTAGGGTTTCTAAGGGTAGTTTAGGGTTTTTTGAAATGGTTTCAGATTTTTTGGGGTCTGGGGTGGATCCGAGGGGAGTGGGGTATGTTCTGGGTGGGGGGTATATCAGTGAGGTTGGGTGGTGTATTTTCTAGGTTGGGTTGAAGGACCACTGCCATAATCATCCTTCCTTGGCTTCAACGTTGGATTGATTTTCCAACACACATTGACATCATGTCCTTGTAACTTACAATGTGTACAATACTTTGGCAAATAATCATATTTAATCTTTTGAGATCTTTTCTCAACTTCTTCCCCATCTCCCACAAAAAATCGAAATACTTGAAGGATGAGCCTTAAGTAAACCAACTTCCACTTTTACCCTAGCACAACTGGGTCTTGTCTTATTTCATGTAGCCGCATCAATGGAAATAGGTTTTCCAACCGAAGCAGCCATCGAAGAAAGAGCAGATTCATAGAAATAATGAGGAGGTAAACCTGGGAATGAAATCCATGCATATGCAAATCTTGTCTCTTCCTCAGGATTGAAATTAACATCCCATTTGAAAGTTCTCATCAAATAGGATTTATTTTTCTCCTTAATCTCAAAACCAGGTTTTGATCTCAAAGTATCAAAATCCTCATCTATACCACAACGGATCAAAACATGTCTATTCCAAAGTAAACCAACCTTCACATCTGCTTTCAAACCACATTGCTTTGGGATTGCAGTTCTAAAAAATGTAAGATTTGGCCAACCATGACTGAATTTCCCAATCGCAGCAAGATTCAAATCTTGATCTTGAATCATAATATCTATTTCATTCATATCAAATCTAATAGTGGGTTCACCATGAAGGTCAATAATAGGCTTGATAGGAATTATAGATCTAGGGTTTTGAACCCCCTCACCAATACCACTACCACCGCATCCTAGAACATTACCATTAGGGTTTTGCCAAACATTAGGGGTAGGGTTTCGGACAATGGAGGTTATGGCTTGAGGATTTTCGCCGCCAATGGAGGTGACTGGGTGGGGCAATAGTAATGGGGGTAGTTTTCATCGACGTTTGTGGGGTTGGGGGTCATTGACGGGATGAGAGAGGGGGGTGATGGTCGACCTCGGGAGGAGGCCGGCCAGAGGCCATAACGGCCATGGTGGCCAGAATTTGGGTTGAGAAAGCTAGGGCTTCTGTCGCCCTAGGCTAGAGAGAGAAGAGAGTTTTTTATCTTTTTTGTGGTCTATTTATAATAAGCAATTTAATAGTAGCATCACACTTATATAAAACATTCTGGAGAAGGTTTTGGGGTTTTAGGGTTTGAGATTGAGAATGGAGATTGATTTGGTGAGTCCATCAGGTCATATGATGTATACCCGATGTGATTTTCCCATTTTTATGGGGAAATTCAGTATGATAAAATGATAGCAAATGAGGAATATTTATATACATGGAAAACCTTTCTAAGCAACAAAAATTCATTAGTTTTAGGTGTTTCAGATTTATCTAATAACTTACACCTAAAATTTTGGGATAAAAAGATAAACATCACGTAGGAATTCGATTTAATCTTACCATTTTAAAGTTTGAAATTCCTATTAAAACAAGGCATAAAGATAGGGATGAAACTCTGATTTTTTTGAAATCAGTTAAGAACAACATCCCGACAAATATCACATTCTGAAAATGTCAACAACAATGTTGGTAACATTTTGGACGACACGCGTATTTTGATCCCACGAGAACTTTTTATTTTGACAACAAATCAAGACACGTTTTATATGTATTTTATGAGAGTTTGACCACTGGACCAATGTAACATTTTCCCATCGTGTCCTTGGTCTGATCATATAACCCATATAAAAAAAATTAGTGTAAAAAATAAGAACACTTTTATGGTATTCTTAAATTTCTTTTGTAGCACTCGATACTCCTATAGAATAGGAACAATATATTTTCAAGAACTTTATTATATATATATATATATATATATATATATATATATATATATATATATATATATATATATTATCGCAAAGAACGATATCACATTAAGAGCATTATTCTTATTGAAGGATCATTCTTCCCGATCCTTGATGAGGGGTCCCTTCGAACTTGATCTAGCAATTCAACATTTGAATCTTCATCCATGACCTCTGTGGTCTCTATTTCAGGTTCAGATGTTGCTTTAGGTGTGGAAACATTTGGGGCAACATATGATTCTTCAACAGTCTGCACATTTTCCATTTTCAAACAATTTTCACAGACAGTTCTACCTTTATGGCTAAGTTTGGGTAAGCCTCTAACCGCTTCATATGAGACCAATTTTTCTAACTTACGGTAGTTGACATGCCCCAACTTTTTATGCCATAGTGTTGTGTCATCTATCTTAGCATTATTGCATCACTCTTGTCTTACAACAAGATAGAAATTGTCACATGTTCTAGTACCTATCATGACACATACATTGGCTTCACTCGTAACATTTCAGACATTCTTATTAAATTTTCCTCAAGATCGTCATCACACAATTGACTTATACTAATCAAATTAGCCATTAATCCCTCAACGTGTAAGACATTTCTTAAGGCTGGAATATCAGGAACATCCTGTCGCACCCGATTTTAAACCCTCAGGCTTGAATGCGCGACGAAATGGTTATCCTCCCCAAAAATGTAAAGAATAATAAATGTTAAAAATGTTTAAGGGAGTCGCCACCTAATTAATTGGGTGAATTAGGACACCTAAATACTGACTGATTAAAGTCAGCATTAACTCCATTTAATGGTCTGTGAAACTAAATAAGATTCTGAGTAAGGATTCTTTATTATCCTAAAGGGAAGGGGTAAGGCACCCTAAAGGATCCACTAACTTGCGGTTGTCCGTTCAAACATAGGTTAATTTATTTGGCTAAGGGATGTATATTTTTAGAAAAAAAGATTATTTAAGTAAAAGGGATGTGGTAAACGTCTAAAGAATATATATATATATATATATTGATAACTAAAAGGGTACTATAAGACTCACAAAAGTATACAAAAGTTGATTATACATTTATAGGACATGAAATTATTTTATTTTAAAAAAGAAAATGATAAATTACTCTTATTAGTATATGTAAGGTTAAGACTCCTATATAAAGTTAATTATGAAATTATTTTATATACGTGTATGCGAAAATTACTTCCTATGATATTTATGAAGAGTTTATGAGAAAGTTTATTTCTTAAAATTAAATATGAAGGAATGTATTAACATAGCTAGGATTAATTGTTTTAGATTTAGATTTATATGATGAGCCTAGACTAAGTAAAGGATGAATTTATCTTTGAACTACCCCTTTCAAAATATTCAAAGACTAGTAGAGTTAATTATCCTATTAATTACAAGGTTAATAAATATGACAATAATAAATAAACAAATAAATAAATGCGTAAATAAGCAAAGGAGGAGTGAGATTGGAGTTGATGTGACATCTGGAACGGATGGCGACACCATCTATTCTATAGTTGTTTGGAAGCCCTGCGGCGGGAGTGTGGACGGCGATGCGGAGATCATGATGAGTCTCATACCGAGACTCTTGGTTATTTCCTCAGTGCAGGTCATGCGGAATAAAAGGAGAAAAGATAAGGATTAGTAAATATTCAAAAATAATATAAGCAGGAGTTTATCACTCTATTAATCAGAAGGAAGATACGGGAGCCAGAATCGAAAGAGGTCCAGACAGTATAATAAGAATAAGACTTAGTCAAAAAGGGGCTGCATATTAACGAAAGCACATAGATGAAACATACCCATTTTCTAAACATCCAACTATACACAAGGCTGATATACACAGAGCATTCTAGATATATATGACATATTTCTGGAGTTATGCAAGAGTATACTGCCTTGATAGCCTTTATACCTCATATACCTTGAAACACACCTTAACATACGACGATTCTCACAGGTTTCCCATGAGGACAAGGTTAGATTAGAGGTAAATGCGAGTTATGTAGGGAGAGAATAAATCGAATGCACTGGACTCATTCACATACACGCATACTCGATCTAGATGTGAAAATGACAATACCTATTAAGCGTAGTATAAACTATATTGCTGTAGATTAATGCTATATAATATGTCTAACATCATATCAACCAGGACTAAACCCGTTTTTAATAACAACAAGTGAAACGGTTGAATACATCAAAACAGATTCACAACCGCGAGAAGTCCCATAATCGTTTCATCGAGTCACTTCAACATAGTCGACCCTTAACTAAATGTTCCTAAAACAGACTGACTTGATTCAAACATATACTTAGCACAACATATGATCAATATTTTAGCATAACTAGGGAATTAACATGAGGTAACAACTTCTATATTCCTACTGCAATTTGATCCAAAGAATATGTATTGGGGTTGAGAATCCAGACGCAACGTACTTAAAATACTGGGTTTTGGATTATACTAGAACATGGACATGCCGAAATCTGAGACACGACAATAATCATCCAATATTAGGCAATCTTAGTGAATTCAACAGCTAGCTATACAAATATCCCCCGTCTTCCAAACCTGAATTAATCTTAATAATAGGTATAATGGAAAACTCTCGGCTATTAATACAAAATGGGTCCAGGGCTCTTATGTAAATGTTATACACCTATCCATACCCATAAAAGAAAACACAATCAGACACATACACATGCTTAAAAACAGAATCGACACTCCAAATATCGAAGAATCACAATTAAACATATTTACTTGGAAACGACGTCTAAATTAAATCAGGCAGATTCGATAGAACGACATATGAATCCTATCACAGAACATGCAATACCATTTAAACAGCTAAACAATAGAAAGAGAGAGATTTCCGGACCTTTTGTGGGTAGCGAACTGAGGCGACGACAAAGGTTTTCCCCGAATCGTCAAAGGGAAGTTCGCAAAGAACTGTTTTCAGAAAGATAGTAGTAAACTGAATAGATAGACAGGGGTTCTGAGTACGATGCTATGGGTAATCCCGGTAACTGGTGGTCTCTATTGCATGTCGAAACATTGGTATTTATAGCTCCTAGTTGGGCTTCGTTTTTATGGTAAGTTTAGGACAGATTCAAAGGGACAATTCCTATTGATTTTGACGCGATTTCAAGGCTATTTTAGGACGATTCGCAGAAGATCTTCGTGTAATTTCTGTGAGTTTTGGTACTTGTCGACGCGGTTTAAGGATTCATTTTGATATGGTTATAGTTATGGCAAACACGAGATTTTGTTGCCGTTTTCGTACTGATTCGAAGGTTAATTGGTAAGGTCTGAAACAGAAAGGGAGGTTTGATTCGGGGCGTGATTTGAGGAAAGCTTGCGCGATATGGAAGGAGACAGAAGCGGGATATTATTGACCTGCCGGATTCTCCGGCGAGAAATCCGGCTGGTGATGGAGCGAGGGTGCGGCGGTCGAATGATGTTAGGGTTTGGTTTTCTGAGGTTAATCGAGGGAGAAGGGACAACTGAGGGTATGGAGGGGAAATGGGCTGGACGAGGGGAGTTAAAGGGCTTAGGGGAAATGGGCCGCGGGTAGTTGGGCTGCGGGTTTGGGCCAGTTCGTTGGGTAAGGGTTGTTTTGGATGAAAATAAGGTGGGCTTGGGGGGGTATTTTAATTAGTATTAGATTTATGTATTAGGTGTATTAGTTTAGGTGTATTATTTAATTAATGGTAGATAAATGAAATCTAAATTATGATTAAATTAATTAGGTGTTTTATTAGTCTAAGCTATTATTATAATGCGAGACTTTTGTTAACACTTACTTATTATGTGTATTTTGCGATGTAAAATTGCGGTTCTAACAAAAGAAAATTGTTTAATTTATTGGTTATTTATTTAAGGGGGATGGACAAAATTCGGTGTCAACAGTTGTCCCTCTTTGTATGGGGAAGATGAAAGAATCTCTAGACAAAGACGTTGACTTATAGCCAATTTTGTCTGGGTCATCGGAATTGGAACAAGGTGTTCTTTGGTGTCCAAAACTAAGTGTGGCCGACGCGATTTAAAACTGCTCAAGGTCAAGCTATGGTGACTATGAGTTATTGTGGTGCTAGAATGTTGGGAGAGTAGTCGACGTCGGGTCCACTTTTGCCTTTTGTTGGGAAGTCTTGCTCCCAACAAATTACCTCGATTAGCCGTAGAGGTAGGTCCACGTTGTGCTCCATCTTTTGCGACTTGTTAACGCACAGATCAAGCTAAGATAGAGGCATTAGTGCATAACTGTCAAAACAAAACAATGTAAGGATGTAAATTTGTGTTGTGGTTGTAGTCAGATTGTGTATACTATGTGATGATACGCCGTCTTGTATAGACGAGATGCAAATGACGCCTTGTATGGGCGATGTCGTCGTTGTATGGACGAAATGCAGATGTTCGTCATTGTATAGACGAGATGCAGATGTTCGTCGTTGTATGGACGAAATGTAGATGTTCGTCGTTGTATGGACGAAATGCAGATGTTCGTCGTTGTATGGATGAAATGCAGATGTTCGTCGTTGTATAGATGAGATGCAGGTGTTCGTCGTTGTATGGACGAAATACAGATGTTCGTCGTTGTATGGACGAAATGCAGATGTTCGTCGTTGTATAGATGAGATGCAGATGTTCGTCGTTGTATAGACGAGATGCAGATGTTCGTCGTTGTATGGACGAGATGAAGATGTTCGTCGTTGTATGGACGAAATGCAGATGTTCGTCGTTGTATGGACGAAATGCAGGTGTTAATGCGTTGTATGGACGAAATGCGATGTTAAATGCGTTGTATGGACGAAACGCAGATGTTCGTCAGTATGGACGAAATGCAGATGTTCGTCGTTGTATGGACGAAATGCAGATGTTCGCCGTTGTATGGACGAAATGCGTTGTCAGATGGACGAATGCAGTTCGTCGTTGTATGGACGAAATGCAGATGTTCGCCGTCAGATGAACGCAGATGTTCGCGTTGTATAGACGCAGTGTTCGTTGCAGATGTTAAATGCGATGTTCGCCGTCAGATGGACGAAATGCGATGTTCGCCAGATGGACGAAATGCGATGTTCGTTGTATGGACGAAATGCAGTGTTCGTTGTATGGACGAAATGCAGATGTTCGTCAGTATGGACGAAATGCAGTGTTCGTTGTCAGATGGACGAAGACGCAGATGTTCGTCGTTGTATGGACGAAATGCAGTGTTCGTCAGATGGACGAAACGCAGATGTTCGTTGTATGGACGAAATGCAGATGTTCGTCATTGTATGGACGAAATGCAAATGTTCGTCGTTGTATAGACGAGATGCAGGTGTTCATCGTTGTATGGACGAAATGCAGATGTTCGTCGTTGTATGGACGAAATGCAGATGTTCGTCGTTGTATGGACGAAATGCAGATGTTCGTCGTTGTATGGACGAAATGCAGGTGTTCGTCGTTGTATGGACGAAATGCAGATGTTCGTCGTTGTATGGACGAAATGCAGGTGTTCGTCGTTGTATGGACGAGATGCAGATGTTCGTCGTTGTATGGACGAAATGCAGGTGTTCGTCGTTGTATGGACGAGATGCAGATGTTCGTCGTTGTATGGGCGAAATGCAGATGTTCGTCGTTGTATGGACGAAATGCAAATGTTCGTCGTTGTATGGACGAGATGCAGATGTTCGTCTTTGTATGGACGAGATGCAGATGTTCGTCGTTGTATGGACGAGATGCAGATGTTTGTCGTTGTATAGACGAGATGTAGATGTTCGTCTTCTAGGGCATAGATAAAAATTGTTCTACATATGGAGTTGTGTTATGCATAATCAAAGCTAGATGAAATAATTAAAGTGTAAATGATGTAGCCTGAGTAAAGAAGATGTGGCTTTTGCGAGATGTATTTGATGTAGACTTGTTACAGATGGACTTTGTGAGCGAATCTGTTGTATTGGAATGTTATTGACCTCCTTGTTCCTGTTGTCCTGCAAAATTCACTCAAAGAAAAATTGTGAGTTCGGGGAGGGGGTCGGCCGATTTGTTTTGGCTCTTGATACTTGCACGCGTTGTCTTGTCTGGACATGTAACCCTGGCTCGATTTGAGTCTCTGGCCAAAACATTTTGTTGAAAAATATTCTATCTTGAGAAAATATACTTATATATGCTTAGTAGGAAATTATGTCGATATTTGAATAGTGACATGTCAGGAAACAAAACGAACTTCCTTATCCGAAATCGCGGTATATTCTCCCATACTTTGCTCACGTGCCAGCTCTCTTTAAAATTTGTCCCAGTTTTGGGACATGGAACCCTTTGCGTAAATTAACCATGTCCATTGATGTCATTTGTAGTAAAACCCCTAAAATCGTCCCAGTTTATGTCGATCTTTCGAGTATATGGAATCATATTTGTCGGTGTCCTTTCGTATGAGTCCTTAAAATTGTCCCGCTTTGATCGACGTAAACCGGCCTCGGATATATGTCGTAGATTTGTCTTGTATGTATGACAAGACTGAGTACAATTCGCGAAAATGCCCATTGTCAAAACGAAGATTTCCTAAAAGGTGTGACCGAGGCCGATGTAGGCCGCCTACGTATCCGTTAAGGGAATCAGGTCGAACGTAGTTCGTTACAGACAAGATTTTAAAATTTTAAAGATGGGACCGAGGCCGATGTGGCCGCCTACGTATCCGTCAGGGAATCAGGTCACACGTAGTTCCGATTACAAGCAAAAGAGAAATTGGGATTTTTTCTAAAAGGTGGGACCGAAGCCGATGTGGCCGCCTACGTATCCGCCAAGGAAATCAGGTCACACGTAGTTCCAATTACAAGCAAAAGAGAACATGGAAAATAAAGCATTCTAAATGTAGTATCTCTTCACTGCATCTGCGTTGATGGCTATCGGCCACACTTCGCCATCCATTTCAGCTAAGATGAGGGCCCCTCCTGTAAGCACTCGGTGAACCATGTAAGGCCCTTGCCAATTAGGCGCAAATTTCCCTTTCGCCTCACTTTGATTAGGGAATATACGTTTCAAAGACCACTGTCCGGTTGGAAGTTTCTTGGTCGTACTTCTTATTAAAAGCTCGCCATTCTGCTCGTAAAGTTGTCCGCGATGCATCGCATTCGCTCGCTTTCATCAATAAGCATCAATTGTTCGTACCTACTCTGTATCCATTTGGCTTCATCTAGTTCGTCTTCCTGGATGATTCTCAAAGACGGTATTTCCACCTCCGCTGGCAGCACAACTTCCGTTCCATAAACCAAGAGATACGGTGTTGCTCCTGTGGAGGTCCGGATTGTAGTACGGTAACCCAAGAGTGCGAAAAGGCAAATTTTCATGCGCCAATGCCTCGTAGTTATCTATCATCTTCCTCGATCCTCTTGATGTTCTTGTTGCCGCTCGATCGCTCCATTCATTTGTGGTCGATATGGAGTAGAGTTGCGATGAGTGATCCCGAACTTCACGCATTTCCTTCATCGCACCACTATTGAGATTGGACCCGTTGTCGCTATGATTGATTCGGAATTCCAAACCGACAAATGATGTTGTGATGAACAAAATCCACTACTACTTTCTTGGTCACGCACTTGTATGATGACGCTTCTACCCATTTTGTAAAGTAATCAATCGCCACTAGATAAACCGTGTCCATTTGACGCCGCGCCAATAGGGCGATGACGCCCATGCTCCAAGTCGCGAATGGCCATGGGGAACTAGTGATATTGAGTTCATTTGCGGCACGTGAATCAAGTCGCCATGGATCCGCATCGATGGCACTTTCGCATCTAAACCGATGCAATCTTTTTCCATCGCCATCCGTAAGTAACCTCCTCGTAGTATCTTCTTTGCTAGCATGAAACCGCTCATGCTGGGTCCGCATATACCTCCGTGTGTCTCTTCTAATAACTTGTTTGCTTCGAGTGTCAACACATCTTAACAAACCCAACCGAGTTCTCCGATAAAGGACCTCGCCGCCAGAAGAAATGGTTTGCTAACCTCCAAAAGTCTTCTTTTGTATGTTGGTCGTGCCTTCCGGTACTCACCGCCTCGAGATACCTCTTGATCTCGCCATACCAAGGTTTGCCCTCGATTCTTCATCTATCTCGAACAATAGCCGGGCCGCTCTAGCACATCTACTTTGATTGGGTCAATATTGTCACGACCCGCCCGGTTCGTGATCGTGCCTTACCGGCACCCAAGTAGTCATACATCGAGTAACCTGGAATATAAAACAAGACAGAAACAGCTTTATAAAATAAGACACGCTTTATCTCGATGAAAAGCTTGCCTTTCGGCATAATATAAATAACTCAAGTTTTGCGCTATATCCCAACTGCATAATAGTACTACTGCACCTCTAAGAAGTAATAACTATGGCGGACAGTGGCCCCGCCATACCCTCGATCAGATAAAACTATCTACAATACAGGAGATCATACCCAAAAGTAGAGCCTCCGAGAAGATGGAGCTCCCGACACCAACGCAAAGATCCTAAGGATGTGGATCTAGCACTGCCGCTCTCTTACCGCAGATTTAACGCAGCTTCCGGGCGAGGTCAAGACAACAGTACCAAGTATGTGAAACTATAAAGTACTTAAATGAAATCGAGTATTCAAAACCTTTTCACAAATACAATCCGTTCAATTGCACATAGTGCCACATCACAAACAACAAAGAATAGGAAAATCAGAATGTGTCTATTCTAGGCCGCGAATGATCGGGCAAGGCCAATCGCCCATAGTATCATTCCCGCGTGCCTAGCCTCGACTTCCGCACTCGCATAGGTCCCACATGCACCGCATGAGATATTTCTCGATCGGGGCAGCTAACCCCAAGATCCGCCTAGGCTCCCGCACTCGCATAGTCTCAAAAGACCGCATAGTCTCAACAGACCGCATAGTGAATCTCGCATCAAAGCAAACGCCCGAATGATCAACTCGAGCATACCGCCGCCCGCATAGTCTCACAGACCGCAGATAGCCGTATAGACCGCATCAGCGGGGCAAGCCTCGTATAACAAATACGGGTAGGTGATACAATAACAAGACAATGGACTTACCGTTAGCAACGTAAGCACAAAGAATGCACTTTACACAAAGATTACAAGACACTAACACAGTAGCATCATAACATGTCTACTTATCAAACAATCTTACTACACTTAACCGAAATCAATACAAGGCTTTTATAAACAAACAAGTAAACAGCCTTTTTATCTTTCTTAAGTTGTTATACCTAACTTCCCATAAAGCTAGTATAACTCTTAAGCTTTTGTTTTAAAACCAAGTATTTATCTTCTGTTAAAAATGATTCAAGATTCTTTTGAAATGTTTTCGCTTCTTGTTATTCAGCTTAAGCGTGAGGCATCGCTGAAGTATTATTCAGCTTAAGCCAGGCATTGCCGTAAGTATTATTCAGCTTAAGTCAAAGACATTGCCGTAGTTATTATTCGCTTAACACACGACGCTCACCGCACTATATATTGTAAAATATCATGCTTTAGGAAGAATCACATACCTTCTCAAATAAAACCACCGCCAAGTTGAATATGTCGCGCAGAGTCACCTATAATAGTCACAGCATCAATCAAAGTCTAGACTACTCAAGGTCATTCTAAACAGAGGGTTCATAATTCTACGGTGAAGTCGGGCAAGACAACCCTACCCATGAGCTATGTAAGTTCATCGTGAAAACAAATTCCTAAGTGAGTACAGCTTCAATTATTCTTCTTTAAACCCTTCATCGTGATATTCTTCTAAGTATCTAATACTTGTTCTAATACTACAACAAAGAAGTATTCTCTAATTCAAAAGAGGGTTAGGATTAGTTACCTCGGTAAGCCCAATAATATCCTAGATAAAGTCGCTACTGAGCAAGGTTTAGCTCCTAAGTCACGCTCCAGAGTCCAAGAAACCTTAGAAGTTCTTCACAACTCCTACTAAAGACTAAGGGATTTGGGCTAGGTATTTTTGGGCATTATAACGATACTAGAAGACAACTTTTCTACCAAGGGAGGGGGTAGATTTTGGCTAGGCTAGGGGTGGGGTAGCCTCGGCCAAGCTTCTCGAGGGAGGTGTTGGACGATTTGCTAACAAAGGAGAAGAGAGGATTTTAGACTTGAAAGCTTTTGTGGATGAAGAACTCTTCATCTCTAAGGGGTATTTATAGGTCAAGTGAAGGCCAACCAATGGCCAAGATTTAGCCAAGTGTAGGCCAAGATTCACCCACGTGTCCTAGGCCAACTAACACACAAAATATCCTACCAACTACACCTCCATTTCGTCCCAACTGAGCCCTCACGTCCCGCCAATGGGAGGTGCCAAGTGGCGCCTCTTGTTGCCCAACACGCTTCGCCTCTGAAAAATCCGCAAAAATTAAAAATGACATAGCCGAAATTCCCTACGAAAGTCGTGAAAACGCTTTCAAAAACGACTCTAAACGTGCCGTGAACAAAATTAATTCGCCAAGCCTTAGTACAAGTTCAAATTTTCTACGCACGCCCCACGCATATACCGAAATACGGGTATAACATTCTCCTCCTTAGAAACATTCGTCCCGAATGTTCCTTCTCAAGACGCTTATCGGGAAGCTTAAACAGCTAGCAAATGCCACACACGCCACAAAACAACACTTAGGCATAAATGATAATGGAAATTTACAAGTAGGAAAGTGAATTACCCGGAGGTGTGGGGAATAGGTGAGGATACTGTCTCATGTCCTCCTGGCTTCCCACGCCATCTCCTCCTCGAGCTCGCTCCGCCACAAGACTTTGACGGAAGCCACGCCCTTCGTCCGCAGACGCCTAACTCGACGATCGACTATCGCGCATGGGAATCTCCTCATACGATAACCCCTGGTCACACCGACATCGCCAATCGGGTGTACCCTAGATGGATCCCCGATACATCTCCTCAAAGATAGATACGTGAAACACCGGATGCACCGCTTCCGACGGACGGCAGATTCAACTCGTAGGCAACCTTGCGCTTACCTCGCGACAATCAAACGCCCAATGTACCTTGGGCCGAAGTTTCTTCTTCCGAATCTCATCACACCTTCATGGGTGACACCTTTAGGAAAACCCAATCATCTATCGCGAACCTGTGATGCCGACGACGATGATCTCGTGATACGACTTGCCGACTCGAGCCGCCAATAGTCGCCCTGATAAGCTTCACCTTATCCATCGTCGCTGCACCAACCGTCCCACTAGCCGCACCTCTCCCACATCGAACCAACCTATAGGCGACCGCACTTCCTCCCATACAAGGCCTCATAAGGCGCCATCCGAATACCGGAGTGGTAGCTATTATTATACGCAAACTCAACTAGAGGCAAATGATCCTCCCAACTACCATCGGTCAATAACACAAAGCTCGCAAAGATATCCTCAAGAGTCCGGATAAGGCGCTCGCCTCGTCCGTCTGCTCGTGGATGAAATGCAGATCGTCAGCTCACCGCCCCTAAACCCTCTCGAAGGACTCCGTGGTTAGCCGAACCGGGCTCTCTCGCTCGATATGATCGAACTAGGGACTCCACGCATCGACGATCTCTGATGTAAAGTCCGCATAATCCTCACCGAGAAAGTCGCCCTAACGGAAGAAAGTGGGCTGATTTTCACACCGCCGACGATAACCCATATAGAATCATGTCCTCCGAAAGTGCGAGGTAATCTCGATGAAGTCCATGTTGATTACCTCCCACTTCCGTGTCGGATCTCAATCGCTCAGAATAAAACCACCGTGCCTCCGTGCTCTACCTTCACTGCCGACAACACGCACCGAGCTACGAACTCGCAACGCCCTCTTCGCCATCCCACCAATACACGTATCTAAGCGTCGTGGTACATCTTGGTCGACTCGACGGATAGAGTAACGCGCTACCAGGTGCTTCCTCAAGAACTCACAAGTCCTCAAACATCCGGAACACACAACTCGCCAAACCTTAGCACCCCATCGTGCTACCAAAAGGACCCTTGCTCTCACGAAGAGCTGTATCACGATAACGTGCCAAAACCGGATCCTCGAACTGTTGCCTCTTCACCTCCTCGACGATGGAAGACTCGCAACCTCACGAACTCTAACCCCACTGCTATCAGAATCAATCAAACGGACACCAAGGCTCGCTAATCGATGCAAATCACGAACCATGTCCTCCTCGCCGGCCGCACATCCGATAAGCTCCCATCGACCTACGACTAAGAGCATCCGCCACAACATCGCCTTCCTGGTGGTACAGATATCAACATCGTAATCCTTAAGCAACTCTAACCACCGCTCTCGCCGTAAGTTCACTCCTCCGTCAAGATATACCGAGGCTCTTGTGGTCTCAGATAAATATCCACGTGAACCCCATACAAATAGTGCCTCCAGATCTTCAAAGCGTGAATCACACCGCCAACTCTAAATCACGCGGGTAGTTCCTCTCGTGTTTCTTCACCGTCGACGCATATGCTATAACTCGCCATGCCGCATCAACACACATCCCACCGATGCCCGACGCATCACAATACATGACATAACCATCCGACCTCCGAAGAGTAAGAACGGGCGGTCGTTAGTCTCTTTTCAAAGAATCGAAACCCCGCCACAAGCATCACCATCAAACTGGCCGCTTCGAGTCACCTAGTCAACGGTGCGTAGATAAGCAAACTTCTCCACGAACCGCCGATAATATCCTCGCAAGGCCCTAAAATCGCGAACCTCTCACGAGTAAGAGTTCAGGCCAAGTCCCGATCGCTTCGATTCGCCGTATCCACTGAATGCCATCAACCCCATAATATGCCCAAGAAACGCCATCAAGTCAACCAAAACTCACATTTGGAAAACTTGGCATAACTCGGGGGTCTCAAGAATCACAAGACAGCCTCAAATGCTCCGCATGCTCCCGCCCGAGCGAATAAACCAGATATCATCAATGAACACTATCACAAACGTGTCCAAAATGGTTTGAACACTCGTTCATCAAATCCATGAATACCACGAGCATCGTCAACCCAAAAGACATGACCAACTCATAATGCCCGCATCGTCCGAATGCAATCTAGGGACATCCACCTCTCTCGACACGAACTCGATGATAGCCCAACGCAGATCAATCTTGAGAAACATCTCGCTACCGCAATCGGGTCGAACAAATCATCAATCTCGGGAAGGGGTATTCGTTTAATGGTCACTTTGTTCACCGCTCAGAGTCAACACACGCGCAGCGGCCCCGCCCTTCTTCTTCTTCACGAACAATACCGCGCTTCTGCGAGAAACACTAGGTCCGGATAAAACCCTTCTCCAAAGAAATCTCTAAGCCGATCCTTCAACTCTCTCAACTCGGCAGTGCCATTCTCGTATGGCGGAATGGAAATAGGCCGAGTGTCCGCAATATGTCAATACAAAACTCAATCTCCTCTCGTGAGGGATACCCGGAGGTCATCCGAAACACGCCTGGGAACTCACGACCATCGAATCGATCAAAAATCGTACCGCAGCCTTCGTGATCAAACACCCGAACGAGATGGTAGATATACCCTTCTCGCACCATCTTCCTAGCCTTGAGGTAGGAAATAAACCTACCCCTGGCGATACCGTGCTCCTCCCACTCAACAACCGGCCTCAGAAACTGGAACTGCATTACTTCTCTCTGCAGCCTACATTGGCGTAGTGCAAGCTAGCCAATCCATCCCCATAATCATGTCCGGTCAATCATCTCCAACTCTATCAAGTCGGCCAGGTCCGACGATCGCAAACGGTCACAGACAAGCTCTATATACCCGCCGAGCTACCACCGAATCACCCATCGCGTAGCTACCTCGAAGCGGTCTATGGACTCGTGCTCTATCCCTATCCTACTAGCAACAAGGGAGATATATAGACAGAGTAGAACCCGATCTATCAAAGCATACACATCAAACCTGAACCGATAAGGTACCCGTGACGACATCGTGAGGCCTCCCGATCCGCTTACCGACAAAGCATATACGCGCTCGAGGACCGCTAGAATCGACTCGCGCACGACCGCCGCGACCCGCTGATCCACGTGTACCTTGCCTCGGGCGAGTAATCGTCGGGATGAAGAAGCCGCAATGCACCGTAGGCCGAGCCCTACCACCGCCGCCGGCCGGACAAACTCGCAGTGACTCGCCGCCACAAGTATAGCAAGCTCCCGAGTACGCCCCCGAATGGTATTCCGCCACAACGGCACACCGAGCGCACTCAACGGTTAGCACTTCGCTACTCGAAATCAAGTCCCGGGCCTCGACCCGCCCCGACCGCCTGGGTCAGGCTGAATGAGGTAGAGCGCTCTACCGGGCCGTGGTGCAATGCCGACTTCACGATGCCGCCACCCCGAGGACCACCAAAAGAACCGGCCGCTCGCCTTCTTCGCCGATATCGCTTACCCGGCGGTCTCTACGCCTCACAACCCAAAGGCATGAGCTCGCATACTGGTTATGTCCATGCTCGGTGAAGGACACACCCGCACAAGACTCGCCATGTAATCATCTAGCCCAGTGACATAGCGATGCACTCGTCCTCCATCTCGCTACAAGGCAGTGGGACATATCGAGCCAAAGAATCAAACTCGACATTGTACTCTCACCAGGCGCCCTCCCGCCTCAAGAACAAGAATCTATCACTGCGTGCCTCTCATCCGCGGAGGCAAGAAGTGTGTGAGAAAAGCCTCAAAACTCATCCCATACTGCCGAGGTGCATGCTCTCCCGAAAGCTCTATGAATCAAACCAATCGATCGCGTATCACGCACTGACGCGAACCGAATGTCACGCCTCGCCTCAAGCCACGATCACCCGCATAATCCTCTGCACTGACGGATGAACTCCTCGCGATCATCCTCCGCCGACCAGAAAACTCAAGCGGCTACAACTCAAGAAATCTCGTAGCCTCAAACTATTCGCCTCGGGTGCACTACGGTGCGATCGAGCCGAGCCGAACTGCCGTGATCCAAATTTCTCTCGTATCGGGCCACAACTTTAGCCAATAGCCGGCATCTCCTTGTACTCCTAACTCTCCGCCCAGCCGTGGGACATGAGGTGGGTACTGTGGTCTCGCTGGGGCCGGGCGCCATAGAACTCGCCGTCTCGTATAGACTGGCCCGAGCCCTCGTGACTGGGGTGTCTCGCTAGCGCCTCCCGCCGCTTTGCCCTTCGGGCCCGGGTTGCCTTACGTGAGGCATAATCGCATATGGGGAAAGGAATACGTTAGAGGGGTCCAACCTATAACACAGCTCTAAAGCACGATCTCAGAATGAGAAGAATAGAAACCAATCCTAAATATCCTATCGCCTCCTGATTATTGGTGTGGTGCACAACACACCGATAATCAAGACTCTCATCGATACGGCCTCGTAGACACTTTCCGAGGATTAATCGCTTCGATACCACTTTTGTCACGACTGCCCGGCCCGTGGATCGTGCCTTACCGGCACCCAAGTAGTCATACATCGAGTAACCAATGGAATATAAAACAAGACAGAAACGCTTTATAAAATAAGACATACGCTTTATCTCGATGAAAAGCTTGCCTTTCTAAGATAATATAAATAACTCAAGTTTTGCGCTACATCCCAACCGCATAATAGTACTACTGCACTCTAAGGAAGTAAACAACTATGGCGGGACAGGCCCGCCATACCTCGACAGATAAAACTATCTACAATACCGGGAGATCATACCCAAAAGTAGAGTCTCCGGAGAAGATGGAGCTCCGGACACCACCGCAAAGATCCTAAGGATGTGGATCTAGCACCCGCTTTCCCTTACCTGCGGCATGAACGCAGCTCCAAGGCGAGGTCAAGATAACAGTACCAAGTATGTGAAACTATAAAGTACTTAAATGAAATCGAGTATTCAAAACCTTTTCACAAATACAATCCGCTTCAATTGCACATAGTGCCACATCACAAACAACAAAGAATAGAAAATCAGAATAGTCTATTCTAGGCCGCGAATGATCAAGCAAGGCCAATCGCCCATAGTATCATTCCCGCGTGCCTAGCCTCGACTTCCGCACTCGCATAGTCCCACACGCACCCGCATGAGATATTTCTCGCATCGGGGCAGCTAACCCCAAGATCCGCCTAGGCTCCCGCACTCGCATAGTCTCAAAAGACCGCATAGTCTCACTGCACGCATAGGAATCTCGTGATCAAAGCTAAACGCCGGAATGATCAATCTCGAGCATACCGTCGCCCGCATAGTCTCACAGACCGCATAGCCGTATAGACCCGCATCAGCGGGGCAAGCCTCGTATAACAATCATGGGTAGGTGATACAATAACAAGACAATGGACTTACCGTTAGCAACGTAAGCACAGCAAGAATGACCCCTTACACAAAGATTACAAGACACTAACACGTAGCATCATAACAT
Organism: Przewalskia tangutica; assembly: GCA_029844215.1. Taxonomy (NCBI): domain Eukaryota; kingdom Viridiplantae; phylum Streptophyta; class Magnoliopsida; order Solanales; family Solanaceae; genus Przewalskia; species Przewalskia tangutica. Next base: position 130,470,744 of record CM056718.1, on the reverse strand, counting down.
GTCTACTTATCAAACAATCTTACTACACTTAACCGAAATCAATACAAGGCTTTTATAAACAAACAAGTAAATGCCTTTTTATCTTTCTTAAGTTGTTATACCTAACTTCCCATAAAGCTAGTATAACTCTTAAGCTTTTGTTTTAAAACCAAGTATTTATCTTACATTAAAAATGATTCAAGATTCTTTTGAAATGTTTTCGCTTCTTTGTTATTCAGCTTAAGCCGTGAGGCATTGCCGTAAGTATTATTCAGCTTAAGCGTGAGGCATTGCCGTAAGTATTATTCAGCTTAAGTCAAAGACATTGCCGTAGTTATTATTCGCTTAACACACGACGCTCACCGTACTATATATTGTAAAATATCATGCTTTAGGAAGAATCACATACCTTCTCAAAACCACCTGCCAAGTTGAATATGGCGCGCGCAGAGAGTCAGCCTATAATAGTCACAGACATCAATCAAAGTCTAGACTACTCTGAAGGTCATTCTAAACAGAGGGTTCATAATTCTACGGAAGTCGGGCAAAGACAACCTCACCCATGAGCTATGTAAGTTCATCAGGAAAACATTCTAAGTGAGTACAGTTCAATTATTCTTCTTTTAAACCCTTCTACTGTGATATTCTTCTAAGTATCTAATACTTGTTCTAATACTACAACAGTAAGTATTCTCTAATTCAAAAGAGGGTTAGGATTAGTTACCTCGGTAAGCCCAATAATATCCTAGATAAAGTCGCGCCTGAGCAAGGTTTAGCTCCTAAGTTGTACGCTCCGGTAGCTCCAAGAAACCTTAGAAGTTCTTCACAACTCCTACTAAAGACTAAGGGATTTGGGCTAGGGTATTTTTGGGCATTATAACGATACTAGAAGACAACTTTTCTACCAAGGGAGGGGGGGGTAGATTTTGGCTAGGCTAGGGGTGGGGTAGCCTCGCCAAGCTTCTCGGGAGGGGTGTTGGACGATTTGCTAACAAAGGGAGAAGAGAGGATTTTTAGACTTGGAAAGCTTTTGTGGATGAAGAACTCTTCATCTCTAAGGGGGTATTTATAGGTCAAGTGAAGGCCAACCAATGGCCAAGATTTAGCCAAGTGCTAGGCAAGTGTAGGGCCAAGATTCACCCATGTGTCCTAGGCCAACTAACACACAAAATATCCTACCAACTACACCTCCATTTCGTCCCAATCCGAGCCCTCACGCCCGCTAATGGGAGGGTGCCAAGTGGCGCCTCTTGTTGGCCCAACACGCTTCGCCTCTAAAAAAATCCGCAAAAATTAAAAATGACATAGCCGGAAATTCCCTACGAAAGTCGTGGAAAACGCTTTCGTCTAAAAACGACTCTAAACGGGTGCTGTGAACAAAATTAATTCGGCCAAGCCTTAGTACAAGTTCAAATTTTCTACGTACGTCCTTACGTACATACTCTGGAAATACGGGGTATAACAAATATAGTTCTTGTCTGGATGTTGAATCATGGAGGACAAAGTTGCTAGAGCGTCTGCGAACTCATTTTGAGCCCTCGGAGTATGCCTGAACTCTATCTTAACGCAATTCTCTCACGCAGCAGTACTAAGTATCTTCCTATTCTTGGTGGCCCATTCGCCTTGCACTGTGAATCAATGTGTCTGAATCCCTACGACCAAAGAACTCTTGTATGTTCATGTCAATAGCCATTCGGAGTCCTAGTATGCACGCCTCATATTCTGACATATTATTGGTGCACGGGAATCAGAGCTTTGCTGATATTGGGTAGTGTTGTCCCGTTTCTGATACCAAACCGCGCCCGATACCTACTCCTTTGAAATTCGCGCGCCATCGAAGAACATTCTCCAACCCGGATATTCTTCTAAAATGTCTTCTCCTACAAACATCACTTCTTCATCCGAAAGTAGGTCCGCATGGATGTATTCCTCGCTTCACCGGATTCTGCGAGATGATCCGCTAACGCTTGTCCTTTGATCGCTTTTGGGTGACATATACGATGTCGAATTCACTTAAAAGAATCTGCCATTTTGCAAGTTTTCCAGTAGGCATAGGCTTCTGAAAGATATACTTGAGCGGGTCCATCCTTGAGATGAGGTAGGTGGTGTATGCGGATAAGTAATGTCTGAATTTTTGTGCAACCCAAGTCAAAGCACAACACGTGCGTTCCAACATTGTGTAACGAGCTTCATAAGGCGTGAACTTTTTACTCAAGTAGTATATTGCTTGTTCCTTCCTTCCCGTCTCATCATGTTGTCCTAACACACATCGAAATGCATTTTCCAATACGGATAAGTATAATAGCAAAGGCCTCCGGGTTCGGAGGCACCAAGACCATGGATTTGGATGATACTTTGATTTTGTCAAGGGCTTGTTGGCACTCCAATGTCCACTTAGTGGCGGCCCTTCTTTAACAACTTAAATATTGGTTCGCATATCACCGTTGATTGTGCTATGAACTCGCGATATAATTCAAACTACGAGAAAACTCATCACTTCCTGCGATTTTTCGGAGGGGCGCCTTGAATGGCTTTTATCTTGAAGGATCCAACTCTATTCCCTTCTCGCCACAATGAAACCCAACAATTTTCCCACGACGCCAAGCACACTTTTCCTGATTTAACTTGTCAGATTGCCTCAATCGCTCAAAAGCTTCTTCAGATGGACCAAATGGTCTGTAGCCCTCCGTGACTTGATAATGACGTCATCCACGTAGACTTCAATTTCCTTATGGATCATATCATGAAAAATGGTAGTCATGGCTCTCATGTAAGTGGCACCTGCGTTTTTAAGTCCAAATGGCATGACTCGATAATAATATACCCCACGAGTGGTGAACGCGGTCTTCTCTGCATCTTCTTCGTTCATTAAGATTTGATGGTACCCAGCGAAACAATCGACAAATGACTGCAACTCATGCTTCGCACAATTATCGATGAGTAAATGAATGTTCGGAAGGGGGAAATCATCCTTAGGGCTTGCCTTGTTGAGATCCCTGTAATCAACACAAACTCGTATCTTACCATCCTTCTTTGTTACTGGCACAATATTGGCTAACCAAGTAGGGTATTTTGCTACCCGAATGACATTTGCGTCCAATTGTTTGGAGATCTCCTCTTTGACTTTCAAACTCTGATCCGGCTTGATTTTCCTTGGTTTTTGCTTCACTGGAAGACATGATGGTTCAATGGGCAGCTTATTGTTACACCCCGTAATTTCAGGACATGTTTTAAGAACGTAAGTAAGAATTCACAATGTTAAGATTTGAGACTTGTAAAATTTTGTCGGAATTATGAAATTGTCGGAAAGCGTAGTGTTATGACGAATGGGAGGGCGACACGTGTCACCCCCTTACTATGCCTTGGACGATTTTTATTAGCAAGGGCATAAGGGTCATTTGACCTTTGTTGCAAGACAAGTCTTGCAACTTGAGGCTTGATATTATTGACTAAGGTCAAAGGTCCCACATGGTCTTGATTTTAATGTAAGACTACATCTTAGCCATCCATGTGTTCTTATCATAACCCTCCTTTGCACTATATAATACTAGTAGTGCTAGTGTGAGCTTAACACTTAGAAAAATTCTTGAAAACTTTGAAGAGCATATAGAGGTCTCAAGTTAGCCACAAGGAAGAAGAGAAATTTTTTGTTTCTTGTTCATTCCACTCCCACTTTAAACCAAGGGTCTTAGGTGTATTGTAAGCCTTTCTCAATAGAAAAATCTTGGAAAAAGATTGTTTTGGGTTAGTCGCAAATGAAAACCTAAAGGGTCTTTCTAGGTTTTGCTTGGAGTTTTGAAGGATAATTGTTGGTATTGTTCTAAGGTCTCAACAAGCGGTTGGAGGTGTCTTGAAGAGGTTCTAATCTTCTAAGGAGCGACTTGATCGAGTTGGATTAAGAATCGTTAAGGTATAATCTTGTCTTTTAAAGGTGTTACAAGATTGCATATTTATATTGTTGTTGATAGCTTTGTATGTCATGAGCATGAAGTGTTATATAGAGGTTATAAGAATTATGGATTGGTTATAGCCTTGGAAATCCAAAATGTAATGTAAGCCATGACTAGTTGAATTGCAATTTAATCGTTGTTAGAACCGTCGCATGTCATGGACTTAAGGATTATGGTTATTATAATCAAATGCGACTTGATATCATGTTATGCTACTAAATTGGATTGAAATGGAAATTGATAAGAATTGGATTTGTTGAATCAAGGTGGCGAATTTGGAATGTAGTTTGTATTGGTTGGTTATTCAATTGTATCAACTACCTTCATATAATCGTGAGCCAATTGGGTGTAGTTATTCAATTGTATTGAACTACTATCTATATAATTGTGAGCCAATTGGGTGTGTAGTTATTCAATTGTATTGAACTACTTTCTATATAATTGTGAGCAAATTGGGGCTGTTGGTTATTGTATTTTCTACTTGAAAAAGGTGGAAGTGAGTAAATACAAAGGAGGTCCGCCCGATTTTCCGTAGAATTTAGAGACTTAACACTTATGATATTCTACGATTGAAGTAAGGCTTTAATAGGCGATTGTGAATATTATAGGTTGACATACTACGGGACTTTGTACTTGGCAAGTGGTTTGACCCGACGAGGTATGTAGAACTTTTCCTATCTTTGAGCATGACTAGTTTCACGATATAGTGCGTAGACGTACAAGACTTCGACATTCTTTACTTGTTTTATGAAATGCCAAGTCGGGTGAGTTAGAGATTAACTCACTTCTTTGAGAATATTAAAGATGTCTTAAGTCTTGTTAAAGATAAGGACTTGAAGAATTTTAAAGTATGTAATACTTGGTCGCTTTAATCGTATAAGTCCTTGGATAGGAAAATGTACTTGACTAAGGTATAAAGTGAATATAACGACTTTATGGGGAGTTGGTTATATTGACTTTATGCAAAGGTAAATGGCTTGTGTTAATGAAAGGCAAATTGATTTTAAGGTATCAATTGCCCAAGGTTTAATAAGAAAAGGAGTCACTTGATTTAGAAACCTGCTTTAAATTCTAAAGGTATTGTGATCGGTCTTGAAATGTAATTTGACTTGATACTATGGTTACTAGTGTCTTGGAAGCTTTCTACTAAAATGAGTCATTTGTTTAAGGAGTAGAAGTACGTGGTACTTGGGGTTAAATTCCCGGATTCTTATAAAAGACATGATAGTGCCTTAAGTAAACTAAAATGAGAGTGTAGATGAATAAGACTAATAAGAAGTTAGGGGATTGCTAACTTGCTTAATTATTGTATGACGTAGGTTGTGAGATAGGTAAGAGTATCATAGAGGGCAAACCCCAAGACGCTATACCACCTTCTCCGTGATAAGAGTATAAATGAGGGTAAGCCCTCAAGACGTTATACCACACGCTGCATTATCTTCTTCAGTGGTAAGAGTATAAATGGCGGGCAAACCCCAAGACGTTATACCACCCGCCTGTGGTAAGAGTGTAAATGAGGTAAGAACCCCAAGACGTTATACCACCGCTTTTATGGGTTCGCTACCCATGATTTGATCATGAGATCGCTATTATGATGTTGTAAGTATTCTCTTGATTTACTCTCATTGTTAGTAAGGCAATCGTCAATCGTAATTTTGTTATCATACATGTCTCCCGCTTTCTATAAACTTATGTTGTAATTACGATTTTCCGCTTTACATACTTAGTACATATCAGATCGAATTCCCTTCCTGGGCCGCGTTCACGCCGCAGAAAGTGGTAAGGCAGTGGCGATCCACATTCTGTGATCACCTATCGACGCCTAAGCTCCATTCTCCGAGGCTTGTCTTTCTTTGGTACGATCTTCCCGATGTTGTAGATATATGTACATTCAGGTATGGCGGCCCCGTCCCGCCGATTGTTATTCCAGAGGTCCGTATTCACGCATGTGGTTGGGCTGTAAGAACTAAGTTGTAAGTTGTACTTTTGACTTTGTTTATGTTGTGTATGTTCTCCGCTATTCTCTCGATGTATACCAACAGGTGTGCCCGTGTAGGCACCGCCGCGCCCGGCCGGGTCGTGACAGAAGTGGTATCAGCGCAGTTAGTCCTCGGAAAGTGTCTACCGACCGTGTCTCAGTAGCGTCTTGATTATCGGTGTGTTGCACCACATCTATAATCGTGAGGTCGCAGGACATTTAGGATTGGTTTCATTCTTCTCTCTCGAGATCGCATTAGAGCCGCCTTATTAGGTTGAATCCTCTCTCGACCTCTTCTTATGAAACGGCTATGCCTCCACGGAAGGCTACCAGGCCTGGCAAGGCAAAGCAGCAGGAGTCGCTAGCGGTACTCGAGAGGGTTACACGGCTCGTGCACGACTATGCCCGAGGTAGAGGCGGTCGGCGAGTTCACCACGCTGCAGCTTTTAGAGAGCGAGAGCGCAGTAGCTCGAGGTTCCGATACTGCACTCTCGCCCACACCACCAGCCGAGTATAGAGACTACGGGGAACAGATTCGATTGTTGACCAGTATAGTAGTCGGGCAACAATGACAGAGTGAGCGAATTTCACCCTAGAGCCGATTTGCCATGGATTAGGGATTTTCCGGGATGTCATCCACCGAGTTTTATGGTTCGAGGTCCATGAGGATCCGCAGGAGTTCGTTCGACAGCTACAGCGGACCATACAGGTTCTTAGGGCTTCAGAGAAAGAGTCTGTTACACTAGCCTCTTACCGGTTGCGCGATATTGCGTTGAACTGGTTTGAGTCATGGTTGCTTTCGAGAGGTGATGCTGCTCTTCCACCTGTTTGGGAGGAGTTTACAGAGGCTTTCATGGATCACTTTTTGCCTCCCGAGATGAGAAGAGCCCGAGTAGACAGATTTTTGACTCATGCAGAACGGGAGGACTGGCAGTGAGTACACTGAGTTTGACTCCTGGCCGTGCATGCTCACACTATTGTAGCTAGCATGGCGGATAGAGTTCGTCGTTATGTGATGGGCTAGACCGTCATATGATTACAAGATGCTTGGGGTGGCTCTTCACCAGATGACATCGCCGGATGCAGGCCTATGCACAGGGGATAGAGGATAGAGAGAGGGAGGACCAGATTGACGCAGCCACCAAGAGGCTGTGACATCGGGTCTCAGGCGCTGAGGCGACAAATTTCAGCAGAGTAGGTCCACATTCCAGCCAGCACAGAGCGCTCCGTCACGGTTTTCTGGCAAGAGGTCTGACCAGCCAGGTCAGTCAGGAGCAGGTCAGGGCTCAGGGACTACAGGATTTCAGGGAGGCAGGAACCGTCACCGATCGGGACCACCCACACCTCAAGGTGCTCGACGCGTAGGTTCCACTGTGGCGAGTGTCGCAGAGCCGGAGCTTGTTACTCGTGTGGCAGCAGGCCATTTGAAGAGGGATTGTCCGTCAGAGGCATGACGGTGGTACAAAGACACCGACGGATCGATTGCCGGGTCTTCTCTCCTTCGTGGTTATGCGCCCGAGGCGTGTGGTACTCACGACAGCAAAGCCGCGGTAGAGGTCGAGGTGGTGGTTCTAGTTCTAGCAGTCCTCATAACCGCATATACTCTCTAGCTAGCCGCCAGGATCAGGAGGCTTCCCCTGACGTCGTCACAGGTACATTACTGATTTCAGGCTGTGATGTTTATGCATTGATAGATCCAGGTTCTACCTTGTCCTATGTGTCCCCTCTTATTGCGGGTAGAATCGGGATAGAGCCGGTGTCGATAGAGCCGTTTGAGGTAGCTACACCTGTGGGTGATTCGGTGTTAGCTGAGCGGGTGTATAGAGGTTGTCCGGTATTTATTTACGATCGCCGACCATGCAGACTTGATAGAGCCGAGATGACGATTTTGATGTCATTACGGTATGGATCGGTTGGCTTCTTGTTACGCCAACGTGGACCGTAGGACAGTTGGTTCGGTTCGATTTCTGGCGAGCCGCTTATCGAGCGAGTGGGCAACACAAAGACGCCGGCGGGTATGTTTATTTCTTACCTCAAGTCTAGGAAGATGGTGCGTAAGGGTTACATCTATCATCCGTTCGGTATTTGATACAGAGGCCGAGGTGCCGCTTCTTGATCGCCGCTGGTTAGAGAGTTTCCAGATGTGTTCCCAGATGATCTTCCGGGTATCCCTCCTGAGAGGGAGATCGAGTTTTGTATTGACACGTTGCCAGACACTCGACCTATTTCCATTCCGCCATACAGGATGGCACCTGCTGAGTTAAGGGAGCTGAAAGACCAGCTGAAAGATTTGCTGGAGAAAGGCTTTATCAGGCCTAGTGTATCTCCCTGGGGAGCGCCGGTGTTGTTTGTAAAGAAGAAGGATGGGACGCAGATGCGTGTGTTGACTACAGCGGTGAATAAGGTAACCATTAAGAATAGGTACTCCCCGTGATTGATGATTTGTTTGACCATTGCAGGTGCGAGGTTTTTCAAAGATAGACTGCGGTGCAGTTATCATCAGGTTCGAGTTCGAGAGGCAGATATCCCAAAGACTGCATTCAGGACCCGGTATGGGCACTATGAGTTCAGGGTTATGTCTTTCGGTTTGACCAACGCTCCAGCGGTATTTATGGATTTAATGAACCGGGTGTTCAAGCAATTTTTGGATACGTTTGTGATTGTATTCATCGATGACATCCTGGTTTATTCACGGACAGAGCAGGAGCACGTCGACCACTCGGCGACGTACCGGGGTTCTCCTGACCGCAGCTTATTCGCCAAGTTCTCCAAGTGTGAGTTTTGGTTGGCCTCGTGGCATTTCTGGGGCATATTATTGGGGCTGATGGTGTTCGGGTAGATACGACAAAGATTGAGGCGATAAGTCTTGCCGAGACCTACTACTCCGACCGAGTGCGCAGCTTTCTTAGATCGGCAGTTATTATCGCAGTTTGTGGAGCGTCGCCGATTTCAAAGATCGCTGACTAGTCGACTCGGCGCACCAAGTTCCGGTGACGAGGCTTGCGAGAAGCGGTTTCCGGTTGTTGAAGGAAAGGTTGACTACACTCCGCTTACTCTTCCGGAGGGTTAGATGGGTACGTGATCTATTGTGATGCCTCGCATCGGGTTAGTGTGTTTTGATGCAAAGACGGCAAGGTTATAGCCTATGCTTCCCTTAGCGATTTAAGCATGAGAGGAATTACCCTACCCATGACTTAGAGTTGGCCGCGGTTATTCATGCCTTGAAGATTTGGAGACATTATCTGTACGGGTTCATGTGGATATTTATACTGCACCACAAGAGCCTCCAGATATCTTCAGCGAGGAGTTGAACCCGAGGCAGAGGCGGTGGTTAGAGTTGTTGAAAGATTATGATGTTGATATTCTCTACCATCCGGAAAGCCAACGAGTTGCCGATGCCTGAGTCGTAGGTCGATGGGAGCCTATCGAGGTACACAGCAGACAGTGATACGGTCCGTCTGATCCACCAGTTATCGAGCCTTGGGGTTCGATTGATCGATACCGACGATAGAGGGGTACGGGTTCGTGAGGTTGCCGAGTCTTCCATCATTGATGAGGTGAAGATGCGACAGTTTGAGGACCCAGTGTTGATACGGTATCGGGATGCAGCTCTTCGGGAGGAGAAGAGTCTATTCGAGGTAGCTCCTGATGGGTGCCGAGATTTGAGGGGTTGTGTGTTCCGATGTGGCAGACTCGACAACAGATTCTCGGGGAGGCACACGTTGCTCGATATTCTATTCATCCGGTCACCAAGATGTACCATGACCTCGATGTTTGTATTGGTGGGATGGCACGAAGAGGACGTGGCGAGTTTTGTTGCCTGATGTCCTAATTGCACCGAGTTAAGGTCGAGCACCAGAGGCCCAGTGGTTTATTGGTCTATCGAGATTCGACTGGAAGTGGAGATAATCAATATGGACTTTGTTACAGGTTACCTCGCACTCGAGAAGTACGACTCCATTTGGGTTATTGTTGACAGTCGTGAAATCAGCCCATTTCCTTCCATCAGACGACATTTTCACCGAGGACTATGCCGATTGTACATCGTGAGATTGTGAGGTCGCACGGTGTCCCAGTGTCGATTATTTACGATAAGGAGCCCGGTTACGGCTAACTTCCGAGGTCTTTCCGTATGGTTTGGGACACAGTGAGTCTCAAGACAACATTTCATCCTCAGATCGACGGCAGCAGGCGCACTATCCGACACTCGAGGATATCTGCGAGCTGCGTGATTGATTTCATGGTAGCTGGGAGGATCATTTGCCTCGTGGGGTTTGCTTACAACAACGGCTACCATTCCAAAGATACGGGCGCCATACGAGGCTTTATATGGGCGGAAATGTAGATCGCCGATTGGTTGGTTCGACGTGGGCGAGGTACGCTGTTGGCCTGCACTTGGTACATGCAGGTGTGGATAAGGTGAAGCTTATCCAGAGACCGTTAGCGGCTCGTAGTCGGCAGGTCATAGGCGGATAATCGGCGTCGATTTGGAGTTTCGTGCACGATCGGGTCTTCTTGAAGGTGCCACCCACGGCGGTGTGATGAGATTCGGTAAGAAGGGGAAACTCACCCAAGGTACATCGGGCCCTACCAGATCGTCCGTAGAGTGGGACAGTTGCTTATGAGTTGGATCTGCCATCGAGTTAGAGGCGTACATCCGGTCTTCCATGTTTCTATGTTGCGAAGTGTATCGGTGATCCAATGAGTTTTCCTACTAGTGAGGTCCAGTGACAGAGGGGTTATCGATTTATGAGAGTCCCATAGCGATACTCGATCGCCAGTCAAAGCGATCATGACCAAGGATGTAGCTTCCACAAAGTCCCGTGGAGAAATGATAACCGGAGGAGATGACTGGGAAGCGGAGGAGACACGTTGAGGAGGTATCCTCACTTATTTCCTATACCTTCGTATTTCATTTTCCTTACTTGTCGTTTTAATTGAAGCCGCTTTTGCTTAAATGCTTTTAAGTGGCCATTAGTGGCATTTTTGGTATGTCGAGTGTGAAAGGAAACTATGTCGTTAATTTAGTTTGACTCCGAAAGAACATTCGGGGACGAATGTTTGTAAGGGGGGAAGAATGTTACACCCCGTAATTTCAGGACATGTTTTAAGAACGTAAGTAAGAACTCACAATGTTAAGATTTGAGACTTGTAAAATTTTGTGAATTATGAAATTGTCGAAGCGTAGTGTTATGATTTAATGGGAGGCGACACGTGTCACCCCTTACTATGCCTCGACGATTTTTATTAGCAAGGGCATAAGTGGTCATTTGACCTTTGTTGCAAGACAAGTCTTGCAACTTGAGGCTTGATATTATTGACTAAGGTCAAAGGTCCCACATGGTCTTGATTTTAATGTAAGACTACATCTTAGCCATCCATGTGTTCTTATCATAACCCTCCTTTGCACTATATAATACTAGTAGTGCTAGTGTGAGCTTAACACTTAGAAAAATTCTTGAAAACTTTTAAGAGCATATAGAGGGGTCTCGGGTTAGCCACAAGGAAGAAGAGAATTTTTTTTGTTTCTTGTTCATTCCACTCCCCACTTTAAACCAAGGGTCTTAGGTGTATTGTAAGCCTTTCTCAATAGAAAAATCTTGGAAAAAGATTGTTTTCTGTTAGTCGCAAATGAAAACCTAAAGGGTCTTTCTAGGTTTTGCTTGGAGTTTTGAAGGATAATTGTTGGTATTGTTCTAAGGGTCTCAACAAGCGGTTGGAGGTGTCTTGAAGAGGTTCTAATCTTCTAAGGAGCGACTTCGGATTGGAGTTGGATTAAGAATCGTTAAGGTATAATCTTGTCTTTTAAAGGTGTTACAAGATTGCATATTTATATTGTTGTTGATAGCTTTGTATGTTGCGAGCATGAAGTGTTATATAGAGGTTATAAGAATTATGGATTGGTTATAGCCTTGGAAATCCAAAATGTAATGTAAGCCATGACTAGTTGAATTGCAATTTAATCGTTGTTAACCGCCGCATGTCATTGACTTAAGGATTATGGTTATTATAATCAAATGCGACTTGATATCATGTTATGCTACTAAATTGGATTGAAATGGAAATTGATAAGAATTGGATTTGTTGAATCAAGGTGCGAATTTGGAATGTAGTTTGTATTGGTTGGTTATTCAATCAGATTGAACTACCTTCTATATAATTGTGAGCCAATTGGGTGTGTAGTTATTCAATTGTATTGAACTACTATCTATATAATTGTGAGCCAATTGGGGCCGTGTAGTTATTCAATTGTATTGAACTACTTTCTATATAATTGTGAGCCAATCGGCTGTTTGGTTATTGTATTTTCTACTTGAAAAGGTGGCGAAGTGAGTAAATACAAAGGAGGTCGCCCGATTTTCCGTAGAATTTAGAGACTTAACACTTATGATATTCTACGATTGAAGTAAGGCTTTAATAGGCGTATTGTGAATATTATAGGTTGACATACTACGGGACTTTGTACTTGCAAGTGGTTTGACCCGACGAGGTATGTAGAACTTTTCCTATCTTTGAGCATGACTAGTTTCACGATATAGTGCGGAGACGACAAGACTTGACATTCTTTACTTGTTTTATGAAATGCCAAGTCGGGTGAGTTAGAGATTAACTCACTTCTTTGAGAATATTAAAGATGTCTTAAGTCTTGTTAAAGATAAGGACTTGAAGAATTTTAAAGTATGTAATACTTGTGTCGCTTTAATCGTATAAGTCCCTTGGATAGGAAAATGTACTTGACTAAGGTATAAAGTGAATATAACGACTTTATGGGAGTTGGTTATATTGACTTTATGCAAAGGTAAATGGCTTGTGTTAATGAAAGGCAAATTGATTTTAAGGTATCAATTGCCCAAGGTTTAATAAGAAAAGAGTCACTTGATTTAGAAACCGCTTTAAATTCTAAAGGTATTGTGACCGGTCTTGAAATGTAATTTGGACTTGATACTATGGTTACTAGTGTCTTGGAAGCTTTCTACTAAAATGAGTCATTTGTTTAAGGAGTAGAAGACGTGGTACTTGGGGTTAAATTCTGATTCTTATAAAAGACATGATAGTGCCTTAAGTAAACTAAAATGAGAGTGTAGATGAATAAGACTAATAAGAAGTTAGGGATTGCTAACTTGCTTAATTATTGTACGATCACGGTTGTGAGATAGGGTAAGAGTATCGGTGGGCAAACCCCAAGACGCTATACCACCTTCTCCAGGATAAGAGTATAAATGGGGGGTAAACCCCCAAGACGTTATACCACACGCGCATTATCTTCTTCAGTGGTAAGAGTATAAATGAGGCAAACCTCCAAGACGTTATACCACCGCTTGTGGTAAGAGTGTAAATGGCGGTAAGAACCCCAAGACGTTATACCACCGCTTTTACGGGTTCGCTACCCATGATTTGATCATGAGATCGCTATTATGATATTGTAAGTATTCTCTGATTTACTCTCATTGTTAGTAAGGCAATCGTATCGTAATTTTGTTATCATACATGTCCGACTTTCTATAAACTTATGTTGTAATTACGATTTTCCGCTTTACATACTTAGTACATATCACAGATCGACTTCTTCCTGGCCGCTCATGCCACAGAAAGTAGCGGTGCGCATCCACATTCTTAGGATCACCTATCGACGCCTAAGCTCCATTCTCCTGAGGCTTGTCTTTCTTTGGTACGATCTTTCCCCGATGTTGTAGATATATGTACATTCAGGGGTATGGCGGGGCCCTGTCCCGCCGCAGTTGTTATTCCTAGAGGTCTGTATTCACGTATGTGGTTGGGCTGTAAGAACTAAGTTGTAAGTTGTACTTTTGACTTTGTTTATGTTGTGTATGTTCCGCTGCTATTCTCTGATGTATACCTGAACAGGGTGCCTGGTAGGCACCGATCGCCCGGCTCCGTCGTGACACTTATGAAACGATGTGCGTGCTTAGACACGCATATCATCGTAGGACTAAGCGAATATGTCGACATACTGCTTCAATAGGGCCACCAGATCTTCTTTCTGTGCGGTATTCAAGTGAACGTTGATCCTTGTCTCCTTCACGACTTTATCATCTCCTAGGTTTACTGTTTCTGTTTCATCCAGATTAGGTTTCGGCTTATCCTCGAAATTTCCTAACTCTTCCGTTAATTCCCCCAACGGGAAATTTCCGTTCTGGCTGGATTATTCGACTTTGTTCATTGTTTCATGACATGTCACATTTTCATTATCGACAAGTATATTATTTTGTATGCTGAAAGAAAGGGGAATAAAGAGCATTGATTAAAACATAACTTGTTATTAAAACTTCAAAAGGGAAATAAGCTCATAAAACTGTGTTCCATAATTCAGAAAAAATACGAATTGAATTGTTTAAAAACGTCTAATTATTAATTCTACCCAGACTCATGAAAAACAAGTGTTGGGTACAGTCCGCTTGCTCAAGACATCTCCCGCTCGCACTCCAAATGGTCCAGTCGTCTGTAGTCTTCCAAAACCGCATGACACTCGCTTTCTTCCTCGAAATGAAAAGGCCTCAAGTCCTCCGCAAGAACGTCTGATCCTCCTCTTCTCGTACCGAGCGGCATGCTTTGACGAATGAATGATTCAGGGGTGGAACAGGTCTTGGCAGGTGAGACTCACCCTTCCTTCTGAGATAAAATAACATCATCTCCTCAGCAGTGGGCTGATATCCGAGGCCAAAAGTGTCCTTCTTCTCCGGCAGGTGAATCGGCTCTGTGATTCCCCCTAATTTTGGTCCAAGTCCTCGACCTGGCTCGAAACCATTTCTTAGAATCTCTCGGGCCACCATTTTGGGAGTGCGAGGTAGTTGCATCCCTTTAGCCTTGCTAACGTCTACGATCTTGTTCATATGGTAGACAGATCCATCCAGCTTCTCCATACTCTCGATGACTGGAATTGCCCGTTTGGTGTTAGCAGTATTGTCCTTGTCTCCCTCAATCACAACTTCATGATGATTTCAGATGAATTTCAAAACTTGATGCAAAGTGGAAGGGACGGCTCCGACCACGTGGATCCAAAGTCTACCGAGTAACAAATTGTAGCATGTGGATATGTCCAATACCTGGAATTCTATCTCGAACTCTGCGGGCCCAATATGTAGTGTCAAGTCAGTCTCGCCTGCGACGCTCCTCAGGGTCCCATCGAAACCTTTACCGCATGTAGCTCTCACGAGTTTCCCAATGTTGACTCCTAAAGTTCGGAGAGTATTCAAAGGGCATACATTAACGGTGAATTTCATCAATCAAGACTCGAGAGATAAACTTATTAGCACACTTGACTGTTATGTTCAATGCCTCATTATGACCCCGACCTTCAGGAGGCAATTCATTCTCATGGAAAATTATCTTTTGCACCTCTTTAATTTGCCCGATCAGTGCTGAAAAGTTCTCATCGCAGCCTCTACCGGCACACGAGCTTCTTTCAAAACCTCCATCAAAGAGGTTCTAGAGTTCACTAATTCATCAACAAGTGACAATAGAGATTTGTCCGGTGTTTTACCCAACTGCTCGCAATGGAATAGTCTCCTCAGAGGCATCCTTCTCCAAAATTCCTCTACTACGGTTCGGCCACGCCTTTTCTGGGGTGTCTTTCGCGATACTTCTACAGATGAGTAGTGTTGTCCGGACCTCGTCACCCCTGCTGCAACAACTTCTACCACCTGTTGCTGTCTACCCTCATTATGTTGTTTGATCGAATGGCTCCATCCTGGTACTAAGATTAAAGGCTTATGACGACTCAACTCTACTTCCAACGGCGCCCTGGCCTTGGCAGTAATCACATGGGCAATGTGGGCTGAAGATCCCTCTGTCTCCTTCTCCTTGATTGGTACGATGGTTCCTTCCATATTGTACACATCATCAAAGGTGATCATGTGCACGCCAGCATTGTCGTGATTTGGCAGGGGATTGTTGTTGACATTAGGGGAGGGCTCTTTCAACCGAATAGCTCCTTCTTTGATTAATTCCTCAATTCTTTTTCAATGCATAACAACCATCCAGATTGCAGGCCTCGATGCTCCAGTGGTAAGCACAATGCTTATTCTCATCATGCCGTGGGAGTGGATTGGGATTTTGCCATGGATCGGTTGTATAAAACCACGGCCTCGCCTTTCATATAGTTGGGAGTATGGTTCACCAACGGTGTATGATTTTGGGCCTCCTCGGTGTTGGTTCGGGCTCGTGTGTTTTGTGTGGTATTGTTGTGGGGGTGGGTATGCTGGTCGGTATTGTGAGGAATTTGTGGCGCGAACGCCCGTGGCGGGTCAGATATTGGTGCGTGTAGATGGGTGAAGGTTGATGGTATGTGGAAGTATTTTGGCTAAAATGGTCATAGGGAGGGTTTTGGAATGTGGGGGTTTGGTATGTTTGGGGTTGGTATGTTTGGGGTTGGTATGTTTGAGGTTGGGGTTGGTATGTCAGGGCTCGATTCGTTTTGTGTTGTTGCACCGTCATGATAGGGGCTGCTCCATCCTTCTTCTTCTTATTCATCCCTCCCATTGACTCTGATTGTATTGCTTTTCTTGTTGCTTGCAAAGCAGCCAGGTTCGTGATCCTACCTGTTCTAAGTCCCTCTTCCACAAAATCTCCCATTTTTACCACTTCAGAAAAATTGCGTCCAATGACGCTGATCAACCTCTCATAGTACGTGGGGTCCTTCAGGGATTGTACAAACAATGTTGTCATTTCACTTTCTTCCATAGGCGGCTGGACCTTCGCTGCTTCAGACCTCCACCTCATCGCGTATTCCCTAAAAGTTTCTATCGACTTTTTCTCCAATTTCATTAGGTAGAATCTGTCCAGGACGTTGTCCGTATTAAATCTGAATCTGTCCACAAAGTCCTGTGCCATCGCCCCCCAACTACGCCACTTTCTTGGATCCTGGCTAGTATACCAATCTAAGGCTTCTCCAGTCAAGCTCCTAATAAACAATTTCATGATGATCGATTGATCCCTTCCCACACCCACTAATTTGTCGCAATAGGATCTCAAGTGTGCACGAGGATTACTTTTGCCATCAAACATGTCAAACTTTGGTACCTTGTATCCAATGGGCAGTTCGACGTCGGGATGCATGCATAAATCCTCGTACTCCAATCCCTTTACGACTTTGTCCATCCAAGGTTCTTAAAAGCTTTCTTCAAGTCGTGAATTTCTTCCGCCATGTTTTCATCTATCCCAACTCTTGTCCTCTTCTCCATCTCTTCATATCGAGCAAACTCGGGAGGTGCAGGTGTGAGATGTGGGCATGGGTCACATATACGGGTGATCCGTGTTGTTTATTATGGTATGTCATCGCGCGGCCGAGTAGGTTGGTTGTCTTGGCGGGTAAGGTAGCTTGTATTATCGGGCCGGTGTGTGCGCGTTAGGTCATTTACGGTCCGTGGGTTACGAGGAGGTGTGTTGTTGTGTTGTGGTTTTGGGCCGTGGGTTATGAGGAGCGTGTTGTTGTCTTGTGGATCGAGGTTGTGGGTTATCTGTTGGGTGTTGGGGATGGCGTCGAAAAGACGGTGAATTAGGAAGTGTGAGTAGTTGTGTGTTGAGGCTTATGGATAGCTTAGTAATTTCTCGGAGTCTATCCATTTCTGCTTGCATGACCGCCATTTGTTGCAGTACTTGAGCAAGGTATTCGTCGGAATATGGAGCATTCCCTTTCTCGATGTTTACGTTCCTCTCGTTGAATGGCAATGAGTCCCAAACCATCCTGTTCGTTTGCCCCTGAATCATTCATTTTTGTTGCTCGTGCTTTAGATCTTGTGAAATATGGGTGCTCCGCCAGTGCTTGCCAACACAAACCGGCCGATAAGGGGAGTAGTACAGCAAAATTCTTTTGTTCAAAACATGTGTTAGTATTAAATGCGAATAATGGAACATATGGGCATATAATGAAGTTTCAATAAAGTAGATTAAAGTGCGTCCTAATATGCAAGGGGCCTCTATTATGCCAGAGGTAGGCCTAAGCGTCATATATGAGATAATGATGGATTGGTCCGAGCCATCAGATGCTTTTATTGGGGGAACAAAACTAAAATTAAATTGCAACAAAGAAATGTCAAAATTAAGATCATGTTGACGGGGAATGCGGTGGTGGTGTAATGGTGTTGCTAGGCCCTGCTCCTGCATTTTCCAAGCATTGCATGATATTTTGTAGTTGGTCCCACGTTTCAAGGGAGATGGCGTTGCTCTCTAATCTGCACACTTTTACCCAATTGGTCATGTCGATATCCTCGAAACCCTGCTTTGCCTTACCGACTCGGACTGCCACAATCTTCCTTGAACCATGCATAGTATTCGGGCGTACCTCCTGCTTGCTCATATTTGACATTTATTTTCTCAACGTTGTTCCATTCATCAAGGATTTGCTTCTTTCTGGGGAAAGTGCAATTTGCCCCAAACGCGACCTCCGAATCCTTCATGTCTGATCGGAGAGGGATCACCTGTTCTTGACCAACCGACGAAGTACACGCAATGAGCATATGGTCAAGTCCCTTAATCCGATGAGCTCGATGTAATAACGGTCTTTACTCCTTACATAAGCTTTGTTGATACGGGATAGCAGCCGGGTACCTCCATTGCACTTGGTTGCATCGCGGGATGCCGTAAATTCATACCAATCTCGTACCGACCGGTGACACAAATCGCTTCATTCGCGTAAAAACTTACAATCCTATAATCATTGCTAAAACAAATGTCATCATATTCGATCGTTGATAAAAGTGTTCCATGGCCCACATCCGCAGGATGAGGTTACATCCTCAAGAAATTGGTTTTCTTTCGCTTGCATTTTCCTGCAGCTCGAAGTATCTCAGCTAGAATCATAGGAACCAAAGTAAGTTGCGTGCCATTAATGCCTTCAAAAACCATTCGGGTCACAGAACATATGCAAGTACTGATCCGTCCATGCTCAAGTGGAAACACTAGAGTGCCTAACAGAGCAACGACGAACGCGGTATGTCGTCTAGTTTTCCATTGTCCCAAACTGCAAGAGAACTCCTTTCTGAATGACTGATAGCTATCTTGGCGACCATATCTCTCGTACAGATAATCTAGGGAAACCCAATTATTTTCAAAACAACGGAGTTTCTTTGTGTTTTTTAGGCCCATGTAATGCAAAAATCTCTTTCCAGATTGATTATAAGGGATGATTTGTCCTCTGTCCTGGTAAGCTAGACTTGTGAAGTAGTTGATTTCTTCCAACGTGGGGGTGAGCTCGAAGTCTTGAAATCTGAACACTGCCCTATCCGGATCCCAGAACTGAATCAAGGCCCTAACTATATGCTGATCTGGAGTGATGTTAAACAGAGCCGTGAGACAACCTAACTTGCCTCTGATGGTCATTTTGCTGCTGCCGTCAAGATTCTCCCACCAACTCTTTAACTTTGTCGGGACACCACTCACCATTCTGATTTCGGGGATTGCTGGAATACTGCTCATCCTTTACATAAAACCAAAAGTAAATACAAAATTTCCAATGCTAGCATGTCACGTTTAGGCTCGGATTCGTCCATCAATATCACGTAGCACATAATATGTTGTTGGTCGTTGGGTCGTGAAAAACCCTTCGACAATTGGGCGGGCTTCCTAATTGTGGTGTCGATACCAAGGATCGACCCACCTAGGGTAAATGCATGCCTTAAAATAAGGGGCGGTATAGCTCTATCCTGAGTTTTCTAAGATTTAGCTTTACTAGACGCAAGGTTCCCGAGCGGACAACTCGAGCAAGAAGGCTACGCGGCCACCGGTTAGACCGCACACTCCACGTATATTACCAACTCTCCTAAATTTGGATTTTGAAGAAAGAATTTTGCTAATGCACCCAGCGCACCTCGCATGTAGTGTGTGATAGTGTGAATTTTCCAGAGTGGAAGAAATATGAGCGGAATGCCAGTGTAAGGAAAGCAGTAGCAAATAGCAGTTAAAACAATATGCAAATATTTATATGTAAAGCAGAATAGTTTAGGCAAAACATAAAAGCAAATAAGTGTGAAACAACAAAACAATAAACAAATTAAGCAAATAGGAAAAAAAAATAAAGAAAGAAAAAAGAAGCACAATAATTAACCTATGTCTGTTATGGTTAAGAACCTGTCTTTCCCCAACGGAGTTGCCATGCTGTCGCACCCGATTTTAAACCCTCAGGCTTGAATGCGCGACGGAATGGTTATCCTCCCCAAAAATGTAAAGAATAATAAATGTTAAAAATGTTTAAGGGAGTCGCCACCTAATTAATTGGGTGAATTAGGACACCTAAATACTGACTGATTAAAGTCAGCATTAACTCCATTTAATGGTCTGTGAAACTAAATAAGATTCTGAGTAAGGATTCTTTATTATCCTAAAGGGAAGGGGTAAGGCACCCTAAAGGATCCACTAACTTGCAGTTGTCCGTTCAAACATAGGTTAATTTATTTGGCTAAGGGATGTATATTTTTAGAAAAAAAGATTATTTAAGTAAAAGGGATGTGGTAAACGTCTAAAGAATATATATATATATATATATATATATATATATATATATATATATATATATATATTGATAACTAAAAGGGTACTATAAGACTCACAGAAGTATACAAAAGTTGATTATACATTTATAGGACATGAAATTATTTTATTTTAAAAAAGAAAATGATAAATTACTCCTATTAGTATATGTAAGGTTAAGACTCCTATATAAAGTTAATTATGAAATTATTTTATATACGTGTATGCGAAAATTACTTCCTATGATATTTATGAAGAGTTTATGAGAAAGTTTATTTCTTAAAATTAAATATGAAGGAATGTATTAACATAGCTAAGATTAATTGTTTTAGATTTAGATTTATATGATGAGCCTAGACTAAGTAAAGGATGAATTTATCTTTGAACTACCCCTTTCAAAATATTCAAAGACTAGTAGAGTTAATTATCCTATTAATTACAAGGTTAATAAATATGACAATAATAAATAAACAAATAAATAAATGCGTAAATAAGCAAAGGAGGAGTGAGATTGGAGTTGATGTGACATCTGGAACGGATGGCGACACCATCTATTCTATAGTTGTTTGGAAGCCCTGCGGCGGGAGTGTGGACGGCGATGCAGAGATCATAATGAGTCTCATACCGAGACTCTTGGTTATTTCCTCAGTGCAGGTCATGCGGAATAAAAGGAGAAAAGATAAGGATTAGTAAATATTAAAAAATAATATAAGCAGGAGTTTATCACTCTATTAATCAGAAGGAAGATACGGGAGCCAGAATCGAAAGAGGTCCAGACAGTATAATAAGAATAAGACTTAGTAAAAAAGGGGCTGCATATTAACGAAAGCACATAGATGAAACATACCCATTTTCTAAACATCCAACTATACACAAGGCTGATATACACAGAGCATTCTAGATATATATGACATATTTCTGGAGTTATGCAAGAGTATACTGCCTTGATACCCTTTATACCTCATATACCTTGAAACACACCTTAACATACGACGATTCTCACAGGTTTCCCATGAGGACAAGGTTAGATTAGAGGTAAATGCGAGTTATGTAGGGAGAGAATAAATCGAATGCACTGGACTCATTCACATACACGCATACTCGATCAAGATGTGAAAATGACAATACCTATTAAGCGTAGTATAAACTATATTGCTGTAGATTAATGCTATATAATATGTCTAACATCATATCAACCAGGACTAAACCCGTTTTTAATAACAACAAGTGAAAACTGGTTGGAATACATCAAAACAGGATTCGTCAACCAAGGAGAAGTCCCATACTGTTTCATTGGAGTCACTTCAACATAGTTTACCCTTAACTAAATGTTCCTAAAACAGACTGACTTGATTCAAACATATACTTAGCACAACATATGATCAATATTTTAGCATAACTAGGGAATTAACATGAGGTAACAACTTCTATATTCCTACATAATTTCAGATCCAGTAATATGTATTGGGGTTGAGAATCCAGACGCAACGTACTTAAAATACTGGGTTTTGGATTATACTAGAACAGGGACATGCCGAAATCTGAGACACGACAATAATCATCCAATATTAGGCAATCTTAGTGAATTCAACAGCTAGTTATACAGATATCCCCCGTCTTCCAAACCTGAATTAATCTTAATAATAGGTATAATGGAAAACTCTCGGCTATTAATACAAAATGGGTCCAGGGCTCTTATGTAAATGTTATACACATATCCATACCCATAAAAGAAAACACAATCAGACACATACACATGCTTAAAAACAGAATCGACACTCCAAATATCGAAGAACCACAATTAAACATATTTACTTGGAAACGACGTCTAAATTAAATCAGGCAGATTCGATAGAACGACATATGAATCCTATCACAGAACATGCAATACCATTTAAACAACTAAACAATAGAAAGAGAGAGATTTCCGGACCTTTTGTGGGTAGCGAACTGAGGCAACGACAAAGGTTTTCCCCGAATCGTCAAAGGGAAGTTCGCAAAGAACTGTTTTCAGAAAGATAGTAGTAAACTGAATAGATAGACAGGGGTTCTGAGTACGATGCTATGGGTAATCCCGGTAACTGGTGGTCTCTATTGCATGTCGAAACATTGGTATTTATAGCTCCTAGTTGGGCTTCGTTTTTATGGTAAGTTTAGGACAGATTCAAAGGGACAATTCCTATTGATTTTGACGCGATTTCAAGGCTATTTTAGGACGATTCGCAGAAGATCTTCGTGTAATTTCTGTGAGTTTTGGTACTTGTCGACGCGGTTTAAGGATTCATTTTGATATGGTTATAGTTATGGCAAACACGAGATTTTGTTACCGTTTTCGTACTGATTCGAAGGTTAATTGGTAAGGTCTGAAACAGAAAGGGAGTTTTGATTCGGGGCGTGATTTGAGGAAAGCTTGCGCGATATGGAAGGAGACAGAAGCGGGATATTATTGACCTGCCGGATTCTCCGGCGAGAAATCCGGCTGGTGATGGAGCGAGGGTGCGGCAGTCGAATGATGTTAGGGTTTGGTTTTCTGAGGTTAATCGAGGGAGAAGGGACAACTGAGGGTATGAAGGGGAAATGGGCTGGACGAGGGGAGTTAAAGGGCTTAGGGGAAATGAGCCGCGGGTAGTTGGGCTGCGGGTTTGGGTCAGTTCGTTGGGTAAGGGTTGTTTTGGACGAAAATAAGGTGGGCTTGGGGGGGTATTTTAATTAGTATTAGATTTATGTATTAGGTGTATTAGTTTAGGTGTATTATTTAATTAATGGTAGATAAGTGAAATCTAAATTGTGATTAAATTAATTAGGTGTTTTATTAGTCTAAGCTATTATTATAATGCCGGACTTTTGTTAACACTTACTTATTATGTGTATTTTGCGATGTAAAATTGCGGTTCTAACAAAAGAAAATTGTTTAATTTATTGGTTATTTATTTAAGGGGGATGGACAAAATTGGGTGTCAACACATCCAAGATCCATTTTCCAATTATTTTACTTTTACTGCAACCTCCATAAGTCACGTTTCCTCTATTGAATGACTCATAGTCTTGATGTATATAAGGAGGGATGATATTGGGTAAGTGGGTCAGGTGTGAAAGATGTTCGGCTTGACCCGCAATTGGATATTAAAGGGTGGGATTCTCAGTTCTCGGTCTACTCTTAGGCCTTTTGTAATGGTTGTCACAGGTTTGATAGTGGCAAGGTTTCCGAACAGACCTGAAACAGTGAGGTCCTCAGTTGAGGTGTTATTACTGGACAATGTGAATTTAGGGCCTGTTACGGGTGGACTCAGGGGGAGTTGGCTTTAGGCATTTAAGGGATTTTCCCAGGGGTGTTTTGGGAGATCATGGTGAAAGGACTTTGGTGTTGAAGGGTGGGAGAGTCTCTAAATAGAACCTGAAACGGTGAGGTTCTCGATTTCTGGGGTGGGAGGGATAGTGTGGCGTTTGGTGGTAGTTTTAGGGGAATTGATGTAGATATAGGTTGAGGTGTTCCATGGATGTGTTTCGGGTATGTTGAGGGTCAGGGTAATGTTTGGGACTTGATGTTTTGATGGTGGGTAGGTGACGAAACAAAACTGAAATAGTGAGTTCATCGACAAGGTGTGTTATACGAACTGTTTGGTATTGTCGGGATTAGATGGGTACTGTTAGGCTATTTCGAGAGATGGATTTTAGTGGGGATGGTTATGCGATCTTGAGGGAGGTAAGGGTATTAAGAATATAGTGTTTTAAGTGATGATTGAACACGAGTTACACACGCAAGTGAATAATGGTAGATTTGGTTAAGTGTTGACTTGGTTGGTTTCAGTTTAAGTATTTAGTGACTTATGGTTATAAAGGATGAATGGAAGATATGCCAAATGATAGACTAATGGGGAGTTTACTTCCCGAACCGACACCAAGGATTTCTTGATCAATACCAATAGGTCAAGATCGGGGTTGCTATTAGCAATACCCGTGAACTAGCCTAGTAAAGGTGATCGATGCCCTTTAGGTACCCAAGGCTTAGACTAAGTTGGTACATACAAGTACCAATATTCGTTTACCACCGAGGGGGTTCTTCAAGTTTGGTTTTTGATTAGGTCACACAAGTCCTAACCAAGACTTACACCGAAGGAAGGGTTTGGTTCACACTAGATATGAGGTACTCCTGGAGCACCAACTAAGAATGTCAATCTCGGATTGAAGACTTAGCTTTGTGAGTAAAACACTCAAGTTTTATATTCTTCAAACTCTGGTATTTACATTACATAAAGGTCCTATTTATACTGCTCTATGGACTATTCTAGAAGACATAAACTACTTGGGAGTTTCGGCCAAATATATACAAGTGGGAAAGGTTTCGGGCTAGCTTGGGGACCAAGGGTGTTCTCGACCATTGGAAGTAATGTGAAAGAGCTTGGTATTTCTTGGAGACAAGGGTAAACCCAAACTCCTTCACACCTCTTTGGGGAGTCCAAGTCGAAGAAGGGATGAACTTGGTTCTTCCAAAAATCTCATCTTCTTGGAATGTGCTTGGAAGCTTCTATTCTTTGTTGTTTGTGTGTTGAACCATTTCGGCCAACTTCTCTTCTCCCCCTTGGACGAATTTGAGGTCATCAAAATAGCTAAATTCATGAACTTTCTAATTCATAAAGTCTCATTGAAATCATCCTCTTTTTAGAAGTCTCTTGTCTTTGCCAAGTTGATGTTCAAGTCATCATTTGCCCTTGCCATGGTGTACTCTCGGCCTAGTCATCCTCATGACTTATTAATGGTGTCCTAATGTAGTTATTACATTACATACTATGTCCTAAGCTAAGAGCTAAAAGCTAAGATAAGAACTAAAGGAAAACAATAAGCTAAATGAAAATAACTTGGTCTCGGCCAAAACCAAACAAGAAGGCCAAAAATACAATACTACTTAGACCTTCACATCACAACTCCAAATCAATTCCACTTTCCATGTCATGTTAGGTATCTAAGTGTAGAATGGCGTGCCATTGTTATCACTCTTTGTAAAACATATCTCGACTTAGTTTGAGAGTTTAAGTCCACGAGCTTTGTTTCATCAATCTCCCCTTCTTTGAAAGAATTTGCCCTCAAATTCGAGTCGTGTAGATGTGAAAAAAAATTCTCAACAATAAGTGTTGATCCAATATTTTCACCATTAGATAGGACCAGAAGTCTTATTTTGTAGGTGCCTTTTTCAAAAGTTTCCAAATACGGATCCGATTACAAGACAACTGGTTTTGCCTTCTTATGATGTTCATGTTGGATCTCAGATTCCATAAGACATATTGTCTAGCCATAGGTAGAAGGATGAAATGATGCATCACTCAACTTTGTGTTAGAGAGAAAGATGGCACCTATACTTGTTTCATGTTTGATGCTCAATGGCCTTTCACAGTTTGGCACGGGTAGGACCGGGGCTTCACAAATCTCCTTTCTCAAGGCTTCAAAGACTCTTGTGGCTCCTTGGAACCATTGGATAGGGGTAGAAAGTGTGCAATAATTTCGCATGCCATGATGAGAAGAACAAGACGAACCAAAGACACTTTTTGCCGCAATGATCCTAGGCTCGGACCATTTTTGGAGAGGTTCCACCGTGGTGGAATTATCACGCATTCCCTCAGATGATGTGGTGAAATCCATAGATAGTTGTATGCTGCGCGAAAAGATGCACACACTTTAACGCAAGTGCACGTTATCGTGACAAGTAATATAGTCTTGGTAAGACCGAATATCGTCCACAAGGATTAGAGTTCAAGTACCAACTATCTATCTTTTGGTATCTATTTGGTAATCGATATTTGATTTTGTGGTTTATAACTAACAATTATAAAAGCTAATTAACTATAGGTTTACTTCAGTTGTGATGGGAATAGGGCTTCCATGTCTCCTCAACTATCCGCTTATGTTATTTTATTAATGCAATGAATTATGGTCTTCTTCTCTCGGAGCTAGCAGGTTTACGAAATCGTTTTATATTCCCGTTAAGGATATATAAACACTCAACCCCAGTATTGCTCATTTCTACCTTTCGGTGATAAGGATAACTCTATAGGAGGATTAAGAACAAAAACCTAGTTAACCGTCACGCACCATGCGTAAAATTAGGGTTGTTAAGCCTCTCATTAACGCTACATAAATAATTGAGGTATTTTCATCCCCAATCCAAAATATGTCTACCCAACTTACATCATATTCACAACCTCCTCCTTTCGAAGTTTGATTAGAAATCATATAAATAATGATAATTAGTGATCAATTAATTATCAAGCATTCAAAGCAATTATTGGATAAATCTCAACAAGAAGAAGAATAACCATAACATGCATCAATTTATAACATAAGTTTCTAGTGAATTAACATGGAAAACCCTATAAAAGAATTAGTTCCTAGCCATTGACATGACAACAACTAATTCAAAGTTCATCATACAAAACTGAAATAAAAGAAAGAAAAGAAAAGAAAATTACTAAGTTTAGGGTCTCCAATCTTCAATCCAAGAAAACCTTGTGTTGTGCAAGAAAGGGAACCCTTAAAATCTGCCTAGGGTTCTCCTTTTATAGGCTGAAAACCGCCTCTAACTTTTCCCTGCAGGCCTGGCCCAGAAATTCGTCATTAAACCTGATTTTCCCGCGCCGGGCGCCGATATCGGCGCGACGCGGAAGTTCGCGATGCCGGGTGATTTGGCGCCGCGGCCCTGATCTCTGTTGTCTGTGGGCGCCGTGGCGCTGGAACCTCTGCAGCCTCTCTGATGATTAGGCGCCGCGGCCCTGCTTCTGACTGCAGGAGGCGCCGCGGCGCTGGTCCGGGTTTCTGCCTCGTTCGCCACTTTCTCGTCTTTTAAGCTCTGGAACCTCCTCTTTTGCCCTCTTTTATCTCCTTTTCCGCCATTTGGCCATTTTAACCACTTTGACTCAAAAGAAAGAAAATATATCCTAATACGACACTTATTTGTACAAAAAGGGACAAAAGACTAACTAAAAACGACTCGAAAAGTGTATATAAAATACACCGATCAAATACCCCCAAATTTAACATTTGCTCGCCCTCGAGCAAAGATAGAAAGAAAGAAATAAAGGACTCAAGAAAACGAAAAATAAAAAGATTCACTGACTTTGATCACTTTTGCTGCATTGATGTTATCTAGAAAAACATGAAGGTTAGCAGAATAATATGCAGGAACATATAGCCTGAAATGTTTAGCACACTAAACACTTTAAGCTAGATATTTCGCAAACTCATTTTTATCATGCTTAATGGAAGTCAACGTACTGAATCATGCTTGTAAAATTCAAAAATCCTATGGCATGTTTACTTGCTATTCTCCACTAATCCTGGATATGCATAAAAGAGATCTTCAGGACTTTAAGGGTTGTAATGTAGGCTTAGGTATAGGTAGGGAAAAAATAGGCATTTAGGCTCATTTTTGTGTACCATAAGCTCTTTAGCTTTTTAGTGTTTCCCTTTTCTTTTTGATTCTTTTCTTCACTTCAAATCAATCTTTCCCCTCTTTTGTTTTGGGAGAGTGAAGTGTATAATAATGACAAGCACCCCCAAACTTAGGCTTTTGCCTATTTCTTATTACTTTTTTATCAAAGTGCATCAAAGTTGTTCACTCTTTTTGTCTCTTTTTTAACACAATTTATTCCACTATTTCACATTTTTACTTATGGCACAATTTGTGGGAATATAGGGTGTCAAAGAAGAAGTTTCAATTTTTAGGCTCAATGGGGCTGACTAGGGATACTTTTAAAGTCCGGGATAGAAAAGAGTGGTAAGAATTGGCTATCAAAGGAATGCCTGAGTCATCTCCCTAACATGCATATCCTAACTATTTCGCCTCAAATAGCAAGCAATCATAACACATAGGTTTTCATCATTTAACATACATAATTTAAGCAAGAAACTCCAAATAGACAAATTTTGTGAGTTTTTGGCATATCTAACCTATGTGTTTAGATAGTTGCTTCTAATTCCATTACATTATTCCACCTTACTTCACTAGGTGTTTCTAGTAACTACAGCATACATGATCTTTTGACAGACAATTATGACTTAAAAGAAAAAAAATTGTGACTCAAAAATACACAAAAAAAAACAACAACAAAAAGACTTAACATACTTATAACAATAAGACACAAATAAAACACCCCCCCAAACTTAAATCACACATTGTCCCCAATGTGTGTAGACTCAAAGATAATAAAAGAAAATAAGACACTTACAAACTTGGCTAAAATGGTGGTGGTGGCGGTGGCATGTACTTTGAATTACGTGAGGGGAGAGGGGCTCTGGATTTTTGATTTGGCTGTGGCCTTCGGATCGAGCGCTAAAAAAATTCAGATTTTTGTTGTAGCCGCGCGCCTAAATTCTGCGTTCTTACGAATCTCCCGCGCGCCTGTTTCGGCGCCGCGACGCTTAAACTTCATCGCCTCTTTCGCGCGCGCCCAGCCTGGCGCGCGCTACCCGCTTTTGGAAATCCTGGCTTTTCTTCAGTTTTTCGCCCTTCAGTTTATTTTCCTACACCTGTCAATCACAACACAAACACTACCTCCGTGAGACCGTTCTTAATAAAAATTACTATATTAAAGCAAAATAAATCAAAAATACCTTGGGTTACCTCCCAAGTAGCGCTGTCTTTAACGTCTTTTAGCCGGACGCAAGTTCCTTAATTCAATAAACGTGGGGTGGATCAACCCCACAACTAATCCATTTTCTCCACATTTTTCGTTTTCTTTTTCTTCTTCTCCTCTTAGCATTATCGTTAAGGGGAAGTTCAGGAACACATACCTGCTTCTGTGGAGGTTCGGCAAACCATGATGGTGCTGATTGCAAAGCACCTATTCATGGTTGGTGGCTCAATGATAAACACCATTTCTTCCTTCTCCACCCTCAATGTCAACTCTCCTCTTTCTACATCGATCAAGGCTCTCCTCGTCGCTAGGAATGGTCTCCCCAATATGATAGGGATTTCTGCATCCTCTTCCATGTCAAGAATGAGGAAGTCCGCCGGAAAAAAGAATTTTCCTACTTTGACAATCACGTCCTCAATCTTCCCTCTTGGATGAACCACTGTCCTATCGGCTAGTTGCAGGCTCACAGTGGTTGGTTTTGCCTCACCCAACTCCAATCGTTTAAATACCGATAAGGGCATCAGATTTATACTTGCCCCTAAATCACACAGAGCCCTGTTGCATGTCACCCTGCCCACTGTGCAAGGTAGTGTAAAGCTCCCTGAGTCTTTTAGTTTTGGTGGCAACTTCTTCTGCAAGATAGCACTACACTCCTCCGTCAGTGCTACTATTTCGTATTCTGCCAGTTTCTTCTTCTTCCCCAAGATCTACTTCATGAACTTAAAATAGGATGGCATCTGCTCTAATGCTTCTATAAAAGGTATGTTGATATGCAGTTTCATGAATGTCTCCAAGAATTTGGAGAATTGTTTATCAACCGCCTTCCGCTGTAGTCTTTGGGGGAATGGGATCTTCTCTGTATACTCCTTCTCTGGAGTTTTCTCTACTACTGAGCTAGGTTCAATCACCTTCTCTTTTTCTATCTCTGCCCTTTGCTCAAATACTGGCTGAGGTGACTGCTGCTCCAATTGTTTGCCACTTCTCAATTGTACTGTCTGGCATTGCTCCCTTGGATTTACCTCTGTGTTGCTTGCGTGTACCGTGGCTCGCTTGTTTGCCTGCTTTGCTAGCTGACCCACTTGTGTTTCCAAGTTCCTGAACGAGGATCTAGCTTCTGTCACGAACTGGGTCTAGGCGTTGGTGAGTGCCAACAAAGCTGCTTTCAGGTCGTCTGGCTTTTCTTGCTGAACCGGTGCATTGAACTGTTGAAAATGTGGGGCCTGAGTAAAGGGCTGCTGATTTTGGTTCTGCTGGGTTTGGTACTGGCCCCTGTATTGATTCTGCTGCCCCTGGTCTCATCTCCATGAGAAATTTGGGTGATTCCTCCACCCTGGATTATAAGTGTTGGAGTATGGATTGTTTTGTGGCCTCTGATAGTTACCCACGGCCTGACACTCTGCCTGCTCGATTGGAATATTGTTGGGATCAGCTGAAGGACACCTATCGAATGTATGTGGGCCTCCACAGATCTCACAACTCTTGGGCATCTGCACTGCATTCACTGATATTGTATGTTGCTGCAACTTTTTCATCAACAAGGCCACTTGGGCATTCAAGGCAGCAATAGCATCTATCTCGTGGACTCCCACTGTTCTCCTCCCACTCATTGATCTCTCCTCTGTGACATGGTTGTTGGTGGCCATATCTTCTAATAACTCGTGAGCTTTGTGGGCTGTTTTCCTCATGAATGTCCCACATGCTGCTGCATCTATGATGGTTCTGGTTGTTCCGCTGAGCCCGTTGTAGAAGATGTGGACTAAGTTCCACAACTCAATACAGTGGTGTGGGCTCTTTCTCTGCAAATCTTTGAACCTTTCCCAAGCTTCATATAAGGACTCTCCATCTGCTTGGTAGAAGTTATTCAACTCCCCTCTCAATTTTGCTGCTTTTCTTGGGGGAAAGAATTTGGCCAAAAATTTATGTGCCAGCTCTTGCCATGTAAAAATCGAATCGGCCGGCAGGGAATTCAACCATACTTTTGCTCTATCCCTGAGTGAGAAGGGAAAGAGCCTCAATCTGACGGCATCATCAGTAACGCCGTTATATCTGAAAGTTGCACATAGCTCCAAGAAATTAGCTATGTGCATATGTGGATCCTCCGATGGCGCCTCCAAATTGCACCGCAGGCCGTACTATGCTCGTAATCTCCGGTTTTATCTCAAAGTTGTTTGCTCCTATTGCAGGGAGTCTGATACATGTCTGTGCTCCATTCACCCTCGGCATCACATAGTCTCCCAAACTTCTTTCTGCTTGGACTTGAACTCTTTCCTCGACATCTATAGGCACTTGCCGATGCATTCCTGGGTTAGGTTGATTTTCACCTAACCCTTCTCTCATCATGTTGTTGTTTTGAACACCGTCCATCTCTATCAAAGTTGCAATCCGCTGATTATTTCTGTTCTGTTTACAGGTTTTCTCAATCTCTGGATTGAAGGGAACAAGAGTGTTTGCCCCTCTTCTCATTCGCATAAACTGATTTCCTGAAATAGATCAAAAACAGACAACAAATCACGTCACCCTGATTTTTACCGAAAATAAAGAAAAAACGTAAAGTAAAATAAAAATAAAATAAAATAAAAAATAAATTAGAAATTAAAAATAGACAAATTTGATATTGAACTATGCCTAATCCCCGGCAACGGCGCCAAAAACTTGCTGCGCGAAAAGATGCACACACTTTAACGCAAGTGCACGTTATCGTGACAAGTAATATAGTCTTGGTAAGACCGAATATCGTCCACAAGGATTAGGGTTCAAGTACCAACTATCTATCTTTTGGTATCTATTTGGTAATCGATATTTGATTTTGTGGTTTATAACTAACAATTATAAAAGCTAATTAACTATAGGTTTACTTCAGTTGTGATGGGAATAGGGCTTCCATGTCTCCTCAACTATCCGCTTATGTTATTTTATTAATGCAATGAATTATGGTCTTCTTCTCTCGGAGCTAGCAGGTTTACGAAATCATTTTATATTCCCGTTAAGGATATATAAACACTCAACCCCAGTATTGCTCCTTTCTACCTTTCGGTGATAAGGATAACTCTATAGGAGGATTAAGAACAAAAACCTAGTTAACCACATGCACTACATGCGTAAAATTAGGGTTGTTAAGCCTCTCATTAACGCTTACATAAATAATTGAGGTATTTTCATCCCCAATCCAAAATATGTCTACCCAACTTACAAAGATATTCACAACCTCCTCCTTTCGAAGTTTGATTAGAAATCATATAAATAATGATAATTAGTGATCAATTAATTACCAAGCATTCAAAGCAATTATTGGATAAATCTCAACAAGAAGAAGAATAACCATAACATGCATCAATTTATAACACAAGTTTCTAGTGAATTAACATGGAAAACCCTATAAAAGAATTAGTTCCTAGCCATTGACATGACAAGAACTAATTCAAAGTTCATCATACAAAACTGAAATAAAAGAAAGAAAAGAAAAGAAAATTACTAAGTTTAGGGTCTCCAATCTTCAATCCAAGAAAACCTTGTGTTGTGCAAGAAAGGGAACCCTTAAAATCGCCTAGGTTCTCCTTTATAGTAAAACCGTCTCTAACTTTTCCTGCAGCTCGGCCCATAAATTCGTCATTAAACCTGATTTTCCCGCGCCATGCCCCCGATATCGGCGCCGCGGTGCGGAAGTTCGCAGATGCCGGTGATTTGGCGCCGCGCCCGATCTCTCGCTGTGCATGGCGCCGCCCCGATCTCGCTGTGGGCGCCGCGGCGTTGGAACCTCTGCAGCCTCTCTGATGATTAGCGCCGCGCCCGCTTCGATCGCAGGAGGCCGGCGCCTGTCCAAGCCGCTGCGTTCGCCACTTTCTCGTCTTTTAAGCTCTGGAACCTCCTCTTTTGCCCTCTTTTATCTCATTTTCCGCCATTTGACCATTTTAACCACTTTGACTCAAAAGAAAGAAAATCTATCCTAATACGACACTTATTTGTACAAAAAGGGAAAAAAAACTAACTAAAAACGACTCGAAAAGTGTATATAAAATACACCGATCATTGTAGCACCTTGCATATGGAACTCATGAAGAGACTTGGAAAGTTGGACAACCCGAATGACATCAAATCATAGTTTACCTTTAAGACCATCTTCCATTCGCCTTCTCTTCAGATTCCCACGATGAAGTTGTCAACCTTACAACTTTCGACATACGTGTGCCAAGGCTTGTTTATTTTGCATTAATCAAGCTCATCTCCTTGGCCGGAATGTGTGCATAAGCTTGAGGGTTGGGTAATGAACTTATTGGAAATAAACCAAGAGAGTGTTCAATACTCATCATCGATTATGGAATGGTCACGAGCTCTTCCAAACACTCATTTGAGTCGGCAATGATAACACTCCCCTTCTTAAATTCTTTCAATATCTTTTGTGCATCAAGTAAGGGGGTCTCAGAATCTTCATTGACTTCAGATTCTTCTAAGGACTTTGCATTATCTTCATTTGTCAATATCCGGGGGTTAGGACATTTTTTTGTCAAAGTTTCCCGATCTGCATTCGTATCCAATTCCTGCATGTGAAGGTTTATTAAAGATAAGTCTCTCATTCAATTTCGAAGTCCCCATGTTGAGCTTAGAGAAGGTTGCTTCGGCTAAATCTATTTTTTCACGAATCTTACCAACTCAATATCATTTTTGGTAAGTGCAACCTCTAGTCGGGTTATCATGCCTTTTAATTCTACATTTTCATGAGTTAAAGATTTTACCATTTTGTCAAGTTGATTCGATTCTATGATTAAGGCTTTACACAGACTTTGTAACTCATTAATCATAGCATCTTTGCATTAAACTTGATCCACACAGTTAGCCTCACTAATTGAAATAGAACCACTAAAGCAATTAACATCAGAATAGTTAAAAAACATCATACCATTTAGATGTTGCTGAGGTGTTGATGTCGTTGCTGATGTTGGAGAAAATGTTGTGACATCTTAGACAACATTGTTGGTGACATCTTCATTATCCGATAGAGACTGTTCGAAGACAGTGGCTAGCATAACTTGTTGTTAGGCATATTTTATATACACTTTTTGAGTCATTTTTAGTTAGTATTTTACTCATTTTGTTTGTATTTAGTATAGTATTATGATCGTTTTTCTTTATTTTGAGTCACAACGGTCATAAATGGAGAAATATCAAAAATAAGATGAAATGAGCTTATTTGAGATGGAATTGCACAATACAAGTCCAAGAAATGAAGCCTAAGAAGTCCCGAGAAGTATAGAAAAATCAGACGAAGTCCGAACGAGAAAATAACGAAAAATCAGAAAATCCAGAATGGGAAGCCACCGGCACCGCGGTGCCGTAATGTAGGACCGCGATGCCTAATATTCAGAGAGGCTGTAGTACTTTCGGCACCGCGGTGCCAGCCAGCAGGACCGCGATGCCGAGGCGCGCTTTTCCATATCCGAGGCGAAATTGGCCAGGGGCAGAAGGGTCCAGGGCACACAATTTTTGCAGTATATAATCCCTAAAACCCTGACATAAGGGGGACATCTTGTACATAATTCTAAATCATACTTTGGGGAGGCAGGAAAGGAGGCTACAACACAGGATTGGAGACAACTTTGGTTCAAGTTTTTTTTGTTTTTTTTTGTTTTTATTTCAGTTTATGTTGGTTTGTATTAGTTCTTAGCGTGACTATGGCTAGGAGCTAAACACTTTATTAGGGCTTTCCTTTTGAATCGCTTGAAACTCTATTTCATGACTTAATGCATTAGTTTGATTTCTTCTTCACTTGATTAAGATTTATTCAATAATTGGTATGAATGTTTGATAGTTAATTGATCACTAATTATCATAACCTATATGATTTCGAATCAAGAACTGATAGTACATATTTGGATATGCTGTAATTGAATAGACATAGGTTAAAATCGCGGATGAAAGTACCCCAATACTTGTTTAGCATTATAGGTTACTGTTCTTAATCCTTCTATGTGGTAAATCCTATCATAGAAATATAAAAGGGTTCTGCGCTGGGGTTGAGCGATTATATATCCTAACCGGAATATAACACAGTCTAGTTAACTGCTATCTTAACATAGAAGAAGAAGTCATTCTAGTTGAGGATATTGGAAGCCCTAATTCCTTCATAACTGATTTAAATCAAAGTATTATCATAATTAGTTTATTTTCTGCAATTACTTAGTTTTAGTTATTAGATAAAAATACAAACAAATTAACATTCACCAAATAGAAACTAAAGCTTAGATAATCGATACTTGATAACCAGTCTCTGAGGACGATATTCAGTCTTACCAGACTATATTACTTATAACAATACGTACACTTGCGTGAACAATTGGACACGGTCCAAACAGGTTTTTGGCGCCGTTGCCGGGGACTGGCGTACTTTCAATATCGAATTATCTAATCTTAATTCTAATTTGGTTTGTATATATTCAGTTATTTTATTTCTAATTTGGTTGCTCCAGGAACAAGTTTCTAACTTGTTCTGCGAGCATCTTTTTATCACTTTTTGTTGTTTTTCTTATTTTGTAGATAAAGTTGAAAACAAATGGACTACTACTACTATCAGAGGCTGGAATCATCAACAACAGCCTAACCCACAGGTTCTACAGGAAGATAAAAATGAGTTGCAGACAGCCATACTCACGCTCACCAAGTACCGGACTCAGTTTATGGTTGAGACAAAGGTGTCCGTCAAAAATTTGGAGATACAAATAGGACAGCTGATGGATATGATGAGCAACGTACCACAAGAAAATCTGTCGAGCGACATAATTGTGGAGAGTGATAAGCAGAGTGAGGAACCTGAACCACAACAAGCTATTGAGAATGATAATGAATTGAGAGAGATAGTTGGTGTAGAGAAAGAAGAGGTTACTAAGATCCAATTTTTCACCTTTTTGGATTCCTTAGAATTTCTTTTTCCTATACCCGTTGCAGAAGAGACACCACCAACTACCATTATTGAGCCCCAACCAGAAAGTCCATACCCTCAAGGGCACCCCCAAAAGTTGAGAGATGTAGGGAGTTTTACTAATCCCTACATTATAGAGAGCCTAGAAGACAAGTCTGCCTTGTGTAATTGGGGGATAATCTTAGATGAGGCCCTTGTTTGAAAAAAGTGTTGTAGGAAAAGTGAGACATGCAACAATGACTGTGCGGATTGGAAGCAGTTCGCAGAAGGATCCAATGGGCCCTAGTAAAGGTTAACTGCGTCCGGCTAAAGACGTTAAAGACATCGCTTGTTGGGAGGCAACCCAATGTTTTTAATTATGTTATTTTAATTTTTGTTTTAGTTTGTTTTATTTTATCTTGAACAGTCTAACGGTCTTGGGTTTTGTCTTATATTTTGATGGCAGGTGGACTAGGGACTGACCCCAAAGGGGAAAGAATCAAAAGCGCTGAAACTTCAGAGAGCCCAAAAGATGTGCAATTTCCAGAATCTCATCCCAGACCTCCGTTATGATCGCTGTGTTGTGTCAGTAAGTTGTCCCTTATTTTTAGTCTTCATACATTAGGGACAATGTGTCGTTTAAGTGTGGGGGGATCTTAGTTTGTTTTGAGCGTCTGTTTTTTAGTCTTTTTGATTTGTCTTTATGTTGTTACATGTGTCTTTGAGTCATAATTTTTTTATGGATCAAGCATGTTGTAGTTTCTAAAGATATTGAGTGGATAAAGTAGGATAATGGAATGGAATTGAAAGCAAAAATCTATGTGCTTAAGTTAGATATGCCGAATATTCATGACATATACTTCTTTGGGATATTTGTGCTTAGCCTATGTGTGTCAGTTATGGAAAGAAAAGATGAAAAATGTCTAGAAAATTTGTTTGCTTGTTATTTGAAGCAAAATAGTTAAGATGTACATATTTAGGGAGATGATTCAGACATTTCTTTGATAGCCCTTCTGACCATTCATTACCTACCCTGACATGAATTGTATCACTAGTCAACCCTTTGAGCCTAAAATAAGATTTTTGTTTGACACCCTATGATTCCATGTTTGTGCCATAAGTGATAATTGAAAGTTAGTGGGATGAAAAGTGTTGAAAAAGAAACAAAAAGATAATTGAAAAATTTGATGCACCCCAATGAAAAATATGCAAAAGCCTAAGTTTGGAGGTGCCTGTTATTTATAATGTATCTTATTCTCTCAAAATAAAAGAGGGGAACAATAGGTATGAGATTAAAAAGCAAATCAAAAAGAAAGAAAAGGAGTTGAATAAAAAAAAAGCTTATGGTACGTAATTGAGCCTAAATGTCTATTTCTACCTACCCCTGCCTAAGCCTACATTACAACCCTTGAAAATCCTGATGATCTTTAATGTGTATGTCTATGATTAGTGGAGAATAGCAAGTAAACATGTCTATAACATTTTGGGAAAGATGGAATGAAATTAACATGTATAGGTTAGGTGTTTGTATTTTCATTGACCATGATCCAAGTGAATTTGCGAAATAACTAACTTGAAATTCTAGATTGTTGATTATTCATGCTATATATGTTCTAACATATTATTCCATCTTTCATCCATGATTTTGAAGAAGCATTGCTATAGCTACTTGATCCATTTTGTTTGTGTTTAGTATAGTATTATGGTCATTTTTTTTCTTTTGAGTCACAATGGTCATAAATGGAGAAATGTAAAAAAGAAGATGAAATGAGCTTATTTGAGATGACATTTCACAATAAAAGGCCAAGAAATGAAGCCCAAAAAGTCCCGGAAAGTATAGAAGAAATCAGACGAAGTCCGGACGAGAAAATAATGAAAAATTAGAAAATCCAGAATGGGAAGCCACCGACACCGCGGTGTCGTAATGCAGGACCGCGATGCCTAATATTCAGAGAGGCTTCAGTACTTTCGGCACCGCGGTTCCAGCCAGCAGGACCGGGGTGCCGAGGAGTATTTATTTCCAGATTCGAGGCGAAATTGGCCAGGGGCAGAATGGTCCAGGGCACACGATTTTTGCAGTATATAATCCCTAAAACCCTTACCTAAGGGGGCCATCTTGTACATAATTCTAAATCATACTTTGGGGAGGCAAGAAAGGAGACTACAGCACAGGATTGGAGACAACTTTGGTAAAATTTCTTTTCTTTGTTTTTATTTCAGTTTATGTTGGTTTGTATTGGTTCTTAGCGTGACTATGGCTAGGAGCTAAACACTTTATTAGGGCTTTCCTTTTGAATCACTTGAAACTCTATTTCATGACTTAATGCATTAGTTTGATTTCTTCTTCACTTGATTAAGATTTATTCAATAATTGGTATGAATGTTTGACAGTTAATTGATCACTAATTATCATAACCTATATGATTTCGAATCAAGAACTGATAGTACATATTTAGATATGTTGTAATTGAATAGACATAGGTTAAAATCGCGGACGAAAGTACTCCGATACTTGTGTAGCATTATACGTTACTGTTCTTAATCCCCATATATGGTAAATCCTATCATAGAAATATAGATGAGTTCTGCACTGGGTTGAGCGATTATATATCTTAACCGGAATATAAGACAGTCTAGTTAACCGCTATCTTAACGTAGAAGAAGAAGTCATTCTAGTTGCATTAAGGATTGAAAAGAGTGGATAGTTGAGGATATTGGAAGCCCTAATTCCTTCATAACTGATTTAAACCAAAATATTATCATAATTAGTTTATTTCTGCAATTACTTAGTTTTAGTTATTAGATAAAAATACAAATAAATTAACATTCACCAAATAGAAACTAAAGCTTAGATAATCAGTACTTGATAACCAGTCTCTGAGGACGATATTCGGTCTTACCAGACTGTAATACTTGTAATGATACGTAAACTTGCGTGAGCAATTGGACACGGTACTAACACTTGTGTTTCAATTTCACGGTCTTCTTCATCATCACTAAGAGAAATCCATAGGTTCTTACCAAATTTTCTAAGAGTGTTTGCACATTCGTTAGCGTAATGACCCCAACCCGAGCATGCATGACACTACACAGACTCAAGTTGCTTGGGATTAAATTTGGTACGATCTGAGTTGGTTTTTCTTAGTTGATTTCCTTTTGGTACATTTGGAAGAAATCTAGTAGGCTTTTGATTGAAGACTTGGTTTTGGTGATCTTTAGATTAACTTAATTTCTCTCATTGTATTTTTGAGTGAGTAAGGAAACATTTTCACCATCACCAATTTTTTCAAGATTCTCATCCTCTTTTTCGATTTGACTCTCCGGGGATTGGATTTAAAGTGCTGCATTCTTGCTCTTATACAACTTCCTTTGATTCTCAATGTTCATCTCATAGATTTTTAGAATGCTCATTAAGGTATGAAGGTCCATTGTAGCAAGATTGTGAGCTTCTTCAATCGCACAAATCATTATATTGAACTTTTCAGGTAGAGAACATAGAGCCTTTTCCACAAGTTGCGTGTTGGTTAAAGGATAACTAAGCACTTGACATTCATTTGAGGAGTCAATCAACTTTTCAAAATAGGTTTTAATGTCTTCCGTTTCTTCCATCCTTAAGCATTCATATATGCCCATGAGCATGTGTAGCTTCGTCCGACGAACACTTGAGCTACCTTAATAATGAGTTTGTAAAGTATTCCACGCGTCTTAGTCATAGATCAGTTTTGTTTAGTTTAAACATTTAAAGATCAATCCATCCAAAAATTACATTTAAGGCTTTCTTGTTGAAGCTTGCATTATTGGTATCTTCCGCAGTCTATTCGGATTCAGGTTTAACAAGAATGTCACCTTCCTCATCCGGTGGCAATATTGGAACAACCCATTGATTATAGATCTTCATGCACTAACAACAATTGATTTGATATGAGAACGTAGACGAATCTTCTAATAGGCATAGTTTGAACCATCTAAAGTGGAAAGTCTACCAATAACTGGATTTGTCGGATCCATAGCTTGAAATAACAGGAGTCACAAGGGGTCAGGTGTCACAACATGTTTTGAAGATGATTGGGTTAATAGAGGGGTTGGCTTCGATTGGAACGAAGCTGCCCGTGAATGTTTCTGTCAACCTAATCTCAAACTCGCTCCCTGGTTCGTTTGAGAATTTTATTGTAAATTTCAATATGAATGGAACCAAGGCGAGTCTCCTAGAGCTTCACAATATGTTGAGGACCTTCGAATCGCCAACCTCCAAAGGTAAGGTTGTGCTAATGGTGGGCTCCTCTAGCAAATTCAAACCTAAAGGTAAGAATGTGCAAAAGGAGAAGGGTAAGGTGGTTGCCGCCACACCCACAGTTTTGAGACCTCAAGGAGTTGTTCAGAAGAAGGCGAAAATAGCTGCAGATGCTTTTCTCCACTGAAAGAGAAAGGGCCATTGGAAGAAGGACTGCACAGCTCCAGGGGGAGACAAAGCACCAGGTGCTCCTGGCCCTGCTGGACAAGGTATGTTTGTTATTGAAATAAATATATCTATAACTAATTCTAACTGCTGGGTATTAGATACAACTTATGGCTCATACATTTGTAATAAAGTGCAGGGGCTAACTGACAGTAGAAAGGTTGGACCGTGGGAAGTAGATCTACGCGTTGAAAACGGAGCACGAGTGGATGTTGAACGCGTAGGGACTTATAGACTATATTTACCTTCTGGCTTTTGTTTAGAACCCAATAATTATTATTTTGTTCCCTCGTTAATGAGGAATATTACTTTTGTCTCAATGTTATACGTTGAGGGGTTTTCCTCATTTATTACAAATGGCAATTTTGTGCTATCTTTTAATGGTTTTATTTGTGGAAATGCACCGCTTGTGGATGGATTGTATGTTCTAAACTGTAGTCATGAAATTTTCAATATACAAAATAAACGAGCTAAAATAAGTAATCCAAGAAACCCCACTTACTTATGGCACTGTAGACTTGGTCACATCAATGAATCAATGATAGCAAGATTAAGGAAGTTAGACTACCTAGAACCATTTTACTTAGAATCATATGATAATTGTGAATATTGCTTGAGAGAAAAGATGACCACCAAGTCACTTTCTAGGAAAAGAGTGCGTTCCAAAGAGATGTTTGAGTTAGTCCATACTGATGTATGTGGGCCATTTTATACTCAAGCTAAGGGAGACTTCCCTTACTTCATCACTTTTACAGATGATTTCACAAGGTTTAGGCATGTGTATCTTATGAAACACAAGTCCGAAGCTTTTGAGAAATTCAAGGAGTACAAGTTAGAAGTGGAGAAGCAACTTGAAACAACTATCAAGACCCTTCGATCAGATCGAGGAGGTGAATACTTAAGTAAATAATTTCTAGATTACTTGAAGCTTCATGGAGTACAATCACAATGGACATCTCCCGGAATGCCACAAATGAATGGTGTTGCTGAAGGAGAAATAGAACCCTATTAGATATAGTTAGATCCATGATGAGATTCTCAGCTCTGCCAACATACCTTTGGGGATATGCATTACAAAGCTCAATATATTTTCTGAACAGAGTTCCTTCAAAGTCAGTAGAGAAAACTCCATATGAGATATGGAACAGTAAGAAGCTAACAAACACATGTGACCCTGGGGTGACCTGCATATGTAAAGAAGTTGCTTACTGACAAGTTGGAATCCAAAAGTGAGAAGTATTATTTTGTGGGTTATCCAAAGAAAACTAGGGGATACTACTTCTATCTTTTTGGAGAACATAAGGTCATTGTTTCCAGAAATGCAATTTCCCTTGAAGAAGACTATGTCTACAAGGAATAGAGTTGCAATAAGATAGAACTTGAAGAAATTCAAGAAGCACAAGATAATACAGAGGTTGAACCCTTGTCAAATGACCTAGGCAATGATTCAGTAGGATTATTTGGTGAAGATTGGGTACTTAGAGTACGCCCTTAAACCAGTGGGAGTGTTATGAAAGATAGTGCAGAAGTGCAAGACTTTCATACACAACTAATGGAAGATGATACAATAGTTGTATATCATCTCATTCAAAAAAGACATGAAAATGACATTCCTGAAAGCTCTCAAAGTGGTGGATTGTCCAACACACAAACACCTTCTCACAATCAAAATGCAACAAACATAGAAACGCAAAATATTCAACTTTGTATTACAACTAGAACTCATCGTCCGCCTGAAAGACTTATATCCTTGTTGAAACACATAATGAGATAGATATTCCTGATAACGATGAACATATAACCTACATCGAAGATATGTTAGACATCGATTCGCAAAGATGGCAAGAAGTCATGAAATCCGAAATGGACTCGATGTACATCAATCAAGTGTGGAACTTGGTTGATTTGTCAATGGGGTTAGACCCATAGGATGCAAATGGGTCTTCAAGAAGAAGTTTGATGCATATGGCAAGGTACAGACTTATAAGACAAGATTGGTGGCTAAAGGTTATAATCAATGTCCTGGGATCGATTATGATGAAACATTTTCACCAGTTGTCAAGATTAAGTCCATTCGGATTTTGCTTGAAATAGATGCATACTATGATTATTATATATATAAGAGATATGGGTACACAAGTCAACCTGAAACTCCTAACAAGCATATGAGAGCCTATCGTGTCACAATCATAAATATATATACATGTATATAAAAATCAAACTGCTCCATGGGATCATATAATATAATATCAAGACGATCTATGGGGAAAATCATATCATAATATATCGTACACGACCACACAATGACTCGGTCGTACCCGACCTCGAAAAAACTAGGTGATATCAAAACCAATTGTAGTGGTGTGCACATGTAAGTGTCGTACCCGACTGACTATAGTGTGGCTCGGTAAGAAAATAAATATATATATATATATATCTATATATATATATATATATATATATATAGATATATATATATATGCAGTGCAAGACCTCAAATACACCAAGACCAGAGTCGAAGTAACCTATTGTCGTTACCCTCCGACTATCATTATTATCGCTACATTCTTCAATCTCAATACTAACATTTCAGGACGTATAGAATCTAAAAGATGCTATAGATAAGGAATACACAAGAATTATGATCAATTTGTGTCAAGAGAGTCATATCGTTATTCGATTTCATAAGATGAAACTCATTTCAAAGAAATGTTTATGTCAAGTCATGTCGAGAAGGAATGTTGTCCTACATACATTGTTCACGAAGCTACAAATGTTCCACAAGTCTTCGCACTTCTTACGGATGGTTATCTATATAATATAAATGATTGACATCAATAGCAGCTTCATATTCTATAGTAAAGTTCATTTAATCATTTTATCAAACAACTTAAGTGAAACACTTCATAAGATCATTTCTAGTTTAAATTTAACACAACAACCTTCATCCATACTCTTCCTTATCCCCACAATGTTATCCATAGATCAACTTTAAAGTTCATAGTCATTGATTTCTTCAAGAATTTTCCAACAAAATTTGATCCAACACTTATAACAATTTAAGGGTAGGATAGGGAAGATAAAATTCACCTCAAACACTTCAAGACTCTTTGATTCCTATTTTACTTCAACACTAAGTCATTTCCGAAGTCGCCGCAACAAGAGGAAAAAGAACCTAACGTAAGACACGAGATCCTTTACGTCAAACTAGCGTGGTTTATCTTTGTATTTAATCCCAAATTGATATAGGACCTTGGAGAGGGTTTTATGATGAGCTAAGGTCTGGTATGGGGTGAAATAAAGACTCAAGGTCGAACAAGATGATTTATGTCACTTACAAAAAATTCAACCGCCTAAAATTACTGTCTATTTTACGGTCCATATAATTGGACCGTATATCAGACTAAAAACCTGAAATTTGTAGGAAGAAATACGGTGAGGGGTTCCAATTTGTACGGTCCGTACATCTTGTCCTTAATATTTGGAAGTTTTCCAATTTCATTAAAACACATTTTCTTCGATCTGTTTAACTTCTATACACTCCGATACTTCTATAAACAATATATGAACCTTCATTATCCTTCTACAAAGTCACATATCTTTCTGGGTTATCGGTATCAATCGACGACACGACTGGGCATAAAACTACGAGGCATAACATCTAAGACAAACTCAATTTATGCAAACTTATCAAAATGGTATCCAAAAGTCACACAATGAGCCAAATGTTTCCAATCATCCATTCTTATCCTTTTAAAACTCAATTTTGCAAATTTTGGAACTTTTTGGAGAAGTATTAACTTAACATGCACACAACTCAATGTATTGGTACCAAACAAGTCACAATGAC
The DNA here is from genome assembly GCA_029844215.1 of Przewalskia tangutica. Lineage (NCBI taxonomy): Eukaryota > Viridiplantae > Streptophyta > Magnoliopsida > Solanales > Solanaceae > Przewalskia > Przewalskia tangutica. The sequence goes on along the minus strand of CM056718.1, from coordinate 130,426,534 downwards.
ATACCACAAGGCTTAATTCCATTAAGGAATTGCCCAACCATCTATCATTGAAAAAAGTGACTCACATTACCTAAAAATACCAAGTTCAAAAGACCATTAAAATCTTTGAGAAAAGAACCACGACTAAGAAAATCAAGGATATAGCTAATACCATGATACATGGGTAAAAACACAAAACAATACAAATTACTAATAAAAAATACAAAAATAATATCAAAATACTAACGAAACACAATACTCAATAAAACATCAAACAAAGGTTTCAACATCTAAATATTACAAACCAAATCAAATAACTCAAAATTCATACCAATACCATCCCACTATGATACAAGGAACCCTACCCCCAACTAAAAATATAGTTGCATTGTCCTTAATGCATCGCAAATAATCAAAAGAGGTGAGAACTCCTTAGACACATTAAGCTTCATGTTGAGCCGCGTTTGAAGGAGCTAAACCGGAATCAGAGGGTGGGATGGATCAATGGTAGCATCAATGGGAGTGGCCCCTAGAGTCTGTGACTGGGAGGAGCGAGCACCATCTGTGGGTGGATGAGGGGCCCCAGTACCCTTCCCTCTTCTCTTTGTCAAATCCATTAATGAATTCTCACGATCCATATGGATATCTCTCTTCCTCAGTACAGGAACCCGGATGTTATAACTGAAGTGAAACATCCATCCCTACGTGAAGTTGGTCATCTAAGTTGTCAAAAAGTGCCTCAAAATCATCCAAGGTATCATATGTATCCTAATCAGTACCCTCCTCATTTGTGTTTGCCTCGAGGTCCTCTCACTCTGGCTACTCTCAACAGTCTCTATCGGGACTCTATGATCTGGCTGACCAGTCTAAATACCATAGCATCGAATAGTGGAGTCAAAATTTGATATGTCCAAATTACACATAAAAAAGGATGTAAAGTGGTCATTACCAAATATATAATCTAACATGGTTTGGTCAAATCCCAGAGGGAAAACGACAGAAACGTACAATTTAAATGCAAGCATCAACAATTAGTCTCAATTTCAAAAGGGAAAATGGGAAAATATTTGTTTATTTGTAATGACTATTGAACTAGATTGTAACACGCAATTGATTTAGATTATAAAGTTAAGAAATGACTAGGGTTGTGATGCTTTCGGGGAAAGGATGCAACTAGGATGCTAATTAATTCAAACGAGAAATATTCATGTTCTGAATAATAGGTCTATTGGGTTATCAAAAGGTTTTCCAACTCAATTGATAAATTTTATCACAAGCTTATCAAAGTCCTATGATGTGAAATTGAGGATGCCCAATTCAATTTCAAGTTAGCTATTCTTTTTCTAGCTATTAGATGGAGGTTACAACCCCAAATCCTTGCCAATAGTTCTTTTCCTAGTCCTTCTTATCTTTTTCAAGATAGTTAAGGACTTTAGACACTATTAATGTTGGCCACCATTAATAAATATTTAAGAAACAAATAACTATTGGAGAACAATCAAAGTAACCAAATGAATTAAAAATAAACCCAGTCACATACAAACCCTTTTGGCCCCCACAACCCTAGCTAAGAAATTAGCTGCTCATATTAAACACAATAAAAGCAATAAGCATTAAATATAGTAAAAATATTTATGTCCTTACAATTAAAGTAGAGAAGAATACAAGGGAATATCTTGAAAGCTACACCCAAAGGTCTCTTTTCCAATGATAAAAGCTAAAATGTTGTTTAGAGAATAATATCTTCAATAATGAGCTCAGAAATGTATGTAATGTATTTATACAGAAAGGACAAATGGTACAAAATATAGCTGATAAGTCACAATGTACCGACCAGAATCTGGTCACATGAGTATGTGGTCGCATTCTCATGCCCAAATTCTTTCTTGCGATTTATGAGGTATGTATGTGGTGCAACATTCTTGGGATGTGATCTTATACTTATGGTGGTACTGTATTTTCTTGGTTTTTCATTCTTCAATGTTTTTTCTAAGCTTAAAGTATGTGATTGCATTTTTGGTATGTGGTGTTGTATTTGCATCGCACATCTGCAATTTTGTTCAGCTCACTTGTTGATTTTCTTGAGAATATGTGACCGTATTTGAGAGATTGCAATGTCACATACTCATCCCATTAAACTTGATTTTGTCAACCTTTCTGCTCAGAATTTGCGATCCATTTGCAGTCCATTTTGGTAACATTTATATTCCATTTACGATGTGGTATCTCCATCAAATTTAAGTGCTATTTGGACTTTTTATTCTATTATGTACTCTTTTATTCCTCGAGCATCAAATACCTGAAAACACACAAAAACACTATAAATAAAGAAAACAATTGCTTAGAAGACATCTAAAAGTATAATAAGTAAGTGCTAAGAATCCTAAAATTCAAGACTATCAGCTGACAACATCATAAAGAACTTGTTTTTATCAAGAGTTATCAAAATTTCTCTTATTGTCTAGTTTTATAGATAGATATACCAGGCATTCCACCCGATCGAGATATATATTTATGTGTTGATTCAAAGTCGGGCACTCAGCCCATTTCTATTCTGCCTTATCATAAGGTAACAATCGAGTTGAAGGATTTGAGTAGCAATTATATGTTTTATGGAGTAAAAGATTTATTAGACATAGTGTTTCTTCATGGGGGTGCTCCATTGCTATTTGTGAAGAAGCATGATGGATTAATGCGTATGTGTATCGATTATTGGCACTTGAACAATGTAATGATTAAGAACAAGTATTTCATACCTCATATTGAAGACTTGTTTGATTAGCTTCAGGGTGTATAACAATTCTCTAAGATAGAATTAAGGTCTGATTATCATTAATTAAAGTTTAGGGTGAAGGATATCCATAAGACAACTTTCAGGACTCGTTATGACCATTATGAGTTCTTGGTGATGGCTTTTGGATTAATGAATGACCGAGCAACTTTTATAGATTCGATTACCAGGGTGTTCAGATCGTACTTGAATTGCTTTTTATTTTCTTTATCGATAACATCTTGATATAATCTTGTAGTATATAGGAGCACAAGTATTATTTGAGGATTGTGCCTGCAATTCTAAAAAAGAAGCAATATTATCCTAAGTTTTCAAAGTGTGAATTTTGACTTAGTTTTTGTGGCATTCTTGGGACATGTAGTGTCAAAAAATGGTATTATTGTGGATCTCAAGAATATTGAGACAATTCAGAATTGGGTTAGACCTACTAGTCACAGAGATTCGGAGTTTTATCAACCTCACGGGTTAATACCGATGTTTTGTGAAGGAATTTTCATCCATTACATTCCTTTTGACCAAATTGACTCAAAACATGACCTTTTAATAATCGGACAAGTGTGAGGTGATAATTCAAAAGCTCAATATTTTAATGACCACGACTCTTATTTTGACTTTATTTGTAGAGGTAAAGGGTTTTACCTTGTATTGTGATGCTTTAGGAATTGGCTTTCGCTATTTTTCTGATGCAAAAAGGCAAGGATATAGCTTATGCTTCGAGGAAGTTAAAGGTGCAGACGAAGAACTACCTCACTCATGATTTGGAATTTGCGGCGGTAATATTTGCATTGTAGATTTGGAGGCATTACCTCTATGGTGTTCATTGTGAAGTGTTTACCGATCATCGTAGTCTTTAACATATTTTCAATCAGAGTGATCTTAGTTTGAAACAACGAAGGTGGTTAGAGTTACTCAAAAATTATTATATGACTATTTTTTATCACTCAGTCAAGACCAATGTAGTAGGGATTTATTAAATCAGAAAACGCGGTGATTATGAATGCCCTAGCTTAGTTACATGTGGGAGAACATACTTTGGCTATGGATGTTTAGTTTTTGGGAAACAATTTGGTGAGACTTGATATTTTGGAACCTAACAAGGTTATAACTTATGTTGAGGTAAAGTCTTTCTTATTGGAGTATATTAATGCTGAACAGTTCGACGATGAGAAGTTGTGCAAGATTCAGGATAAGGTGTTGCAAGAGAATTCTAAGGAGTCGATTCTTGATGATGAGGATGTATTAAGGATCAAATGTCGCATATATATTCCTCAAGCATGTAATTTGACTAGGTTGATCATAGAAGAGACCAATAGTTGTAGGTACTCTATTCACTTGATGGACATAAAAATATATTAGGATTTGTTACAACATTATTGATACTGTCGAATGAAAAGGAAGATAGGTAAGTATGTGTCTTGGTGTTTTAATTATCAACAAGTGAAATAAGAGCATCAGAAGGCCGGTGGTTTTACTCAGAGTATGCCCATACCTGAGTGAAAATAGAAGTGAATTGTTATGGACTATGTCGTAGGATTTTCATGGGCTTTGGGGAAGCTTGATGTTATTTGAGTCATTATGGACAAATTGACAAAGTCAACTTATTTCATACTAGTTCAGACTACTTATAATTCAGAAAAGTTAGATAGAATCTATATCCGAGAGATAGATCGTTTGCATGGAGTGTCCATTTATATTATTTCGGATTACAACACATAATTTACATTTTAATCTATTTGTCTATGCAGAAGATGTTGGGTACTGGGTGGAGCTTAGCACAACCTTTCACCCTAAGACCGATGGACAATCTGAATGATTTATTCTGGTCCTTGAGGATATGTTGCAGACATGTGTGATTGACTTACGTGGTCATTGGGACCAGTTCTTACTTTTGGTGAAGTTTTATTACAACAATAGTTACCATTCGAACACTTGATGAGAATAAAGGATTCAAGGTCCTCAAACAATGGTGCTTTCCACCCCGACCTTTTTTTTTTTGCCAACAATTCCACACAAATCTCCTATGAGGACAACCAATAATTCACATGGCACCACAACAACTAAAACAACCCATACATACACAATTCAACTCAAATAATTCTCAAAACATGAACTCGTGACTTTTGATCACCATCTCGTGAGTTTTGACCTTAAAATATGCTTAAAATGTTCAATTAAACTCATAGCCGAAGGTATGAAAAGGCCTTACCTCGATTGATGAAACCCTAAATTTTTCACTTGAACCTTACTGGGAGGAAACCTTGATTCTGGAATTCTTAAATGAATTAAGGGTGAGATTTATGAACTTTATGGAGAATTGAACTAGCGATGTGATTTAATAACTTACCTTGACCTTTGGGGTTGAGAGGAGAGGAGAAAATTGAGAGGAGAAACTTCAAAATCATCCAACAAATGATCTCAATTTTTTTAATTCGTAACATTATACTTCATCTGTTCCAATTTATGTGATACTTTTTGCTCTTTGAGAGTCAGTTTGACTACATTTTGAAGTTAAATTACATAAGATTAATTCAATATATTATGATTAAAATTTATATATTTGAAAACTACATGAAAAATACTATAATAATTTTTCTCATATCATGATGCAAGTTGAGCTTTATCAAGAATATGTACACCAATCTGAGCTAGAGATCGCTACTTCAGAGGCTTAGAGAGTGCTTGGAATATAGACTTGAAGCTTGAAAATGTGATAAAGTGGATGTACAAGACTCCACTTGGAAGAAGTATGGAGAAGGTGGCTATGTATGCAATGAGGTTATTCCATAAATACAAGTCATCATTCCCTAAGAAGACCCTTATTTCATTAAGTGTATTTTTGTAATAAGATTAGTCTTTAGCCTTAGCCTAGTCTAGTATAAATACTACCTTATGTTATTTCATTAGTGAGTTTTTGGATGAACATTTGGTTTTAGGCTCCTTTGTGAGTTTTGGGGAAAACCCTCTTATCTCTCCAAGTTGAACCCTCTTGATTAGTTGGGTAAGTTTCCATTGTATGAGTTCAATTTTTTCCCCTTGGATTGCATCTAATGATTATTGTATTTTAATTATTAAATTATCACTTCTTTTCTTCTAAAGTATATTATCCTCATTTCTATTCCTTAATCATATCCTTGTATCTTATCTTGCTCGTTTGATTGTGATTCAATTTATTATTCTTGCATCTTGAATTACATCAATTGGTATCTGAGTTTCATCAAGAACATGCACACCAAGTCGAGTTAGGGATCTCCACTTCGTAGGCTTAGAGGGTGCTTGAAATGTAGACTTGAAGCTCAAAAATATGCTAAAATGGAAGTACAAGATACAACTTGGAAGAAGTAGGGAAAAGGTGAATATGTACGCAAAGTGGTTATTTCATAAATACAAGTCATCATTCCCTAAGAAGACTAAAGAAGACCCTTATTTTATTAAAGGTATTTTTGTAATAAGATTAGTCTTTAGCCTTAGCCTAGTCTAGTATAAATACTACCTTATGTTATTTTATTAGTTATTTTTTGGATGAAAAATTGGTTTTAGGCTCCTTTGTGTGTTTTGGGGAAAACCATCTTATCTCTCCAAGTTGAACTTTGTTGATTACCTGAGTAAGTTTTCCTTGTATGAGTTCAATTTTGTTTCTCCCTTGGATTATATCTAGGGATGTCCAACGGGGTGGGGCGGGGAGGGGTTGGGTCGGGGTGGGCGTGGTCGGTATCTAGCGGGGCCTGGGGGTAGGTCGGGGTCGGGGCTGGCGGGGTGTGCCTCCGCCCCGTCCCGATCCAGAGGGGGTCGGGGTTGGGGTCGGGGTGGGGTCATTTTTTATTTGCCTTTAAATTAAATAAATAAATAACACACATACACAACAAGATAGTTTAATAAAAATATCCCAATGTTGTTTTTGTGCCTCTTATATTATTCGACTAGAAGTATGATTTTTTTTGTAATACAATTTCAAAATTGCAACTTCGTGATATTGAAAGTTGCAAATAAATAGCATAGTAAAATTAAAATTAAAAGAATTACATTTTAAGAAACACATTTTCTAGTTTCTTTATAATGTCTTGTGGTTTTTCGATTGGAATTGGTATATCTTGGTTAAATTGGACGACGTCGCTTGCACATCCGTAGGATAAGATTTCGTTGTAGTCTTCTTCTTCGTCGATCTCCGATTGGCCGCACCTCCTACGCTCCACACGAATCCAGTCTCTGAATAGAACTGCAATCTCTAATGAGTCTCCTGCCAATGAATGTCCGTGCTCCCCTATTTAAAATCTTCCCGCAGAAAATGCGCTTACGGACGTTGTTGATGATGCTTGAATGTTCAACACATCTCGGGTCATCTTTGCTAGTGTTGGAAAATTCTTCTCATTCTGCTTCCAGTATTTTAGCAAGTCTTCACGTCCCTCTTCATTTTCAATTGTTTCGTACGGTACAACACCCTGCAAAACAAAAACATCTAACTCGCTAATTTGGTTAGAAACGGTACCACTATTCATTCTCTGTCTGAGGCTTTGAATACTAGCCGCAGAAACAACATGTCGTTTTTGGGGTTGTGTTGAAGAAGAAGAAGAAGATGGCATGAAAGCCGGTTGGCTGCTAGCACTTTATTGTTGGTAATGCGTATATATGTTTTTACATTCATCTTGAATGCTAGACAACACTTCTTCTCTACTTATTTCAACAAGTGGTGGGTCATTTGTATTTTTAGGAGTTGGAGATGGAAGTGTAGCTATGCAATCGTAAATAGTTTCAATAAGATTTTTACAACCGTCTAGTTTAATAGACGGATTTAATACAACACTAATCAAAAATATTGGGGGAATAGGAATAAAATGTTTTTTTAAACATTTTTTTAATAGGTTCCTTATAAGTTGGTTTTGTCATGTATTCACTAAGTAATATAAATATTAGAGCTATATAAAATAACATTGATGAAATAATAATAAATCCCGGAAAATTCTTTAGTAGCTAGATAAAATTTCTCTAAAAATATATTAAGTTCTAAAATTGTATCCCAATCGGAATCTATTAGCATATCACTAGGATTTCGATTACGGGCGTTATAGGTTGTTTATACTCATAAGCAACACATAGTTGGTTGTATAAAGAATTTCATCTAGTGCATACTTCTTCGGGAACTTTTTTGTAAGCTAGACCACAATCGTGACAAGTTTTTTTATATTCTTTTAGTCGTTGTATTCTATTATTTTTAAAAATTTAGTTTATAGCAAATTGAATTTTTGTAAGAATGTCTTCAAAAGGTTTTATACCATCCTTTACAACTAAGTTATAAACATGACATGCACATTTTATATGAAAATGATCTGGAAAAGATGGAGTTAAGACTAACAACAGAAATATTAGAAGAAGCGTTATTTAATGTAATAGTCGTGACTTTATCATTTATGCCATAATAAACGCAAACAGAAAAAATATTTTCTTGAATAAAAATATCAGTGTGCCTTTCATCAATATATCTATATGCTAAAATACGTTTTTGCATAGATCATTTATAGTCTATCCAATGACATGTTACAATTAAATAATCATGACTGTTAGTACTACGGCCTATATCAGATGTGATAGATACTTTTTCAGGGTAATGATATAAATAATAACGTAAATATTGTTGATATTCGTGTGCAAATTTAAAAATATTTCTCCTAACAGTTGATCTAGGAAAACCGTTATAAGAAGGATTGTAAATTGATCTTATATAATGAATAAAACCAAGAGAATCAGGAAATGAAAAAGGCAAACCCTCCACTGCAACTAATTTTGATAATTCTTCTCTATCTTTCATTTTATCGTATTTAGGGCCTACAACTGCCCCCGTCATAGGGTCAATTTGACCCTGTACCTGGTGCGGGACAGTATGTGAAGCTTGTCCCGACTCAGAGGCCATTGCTGACTCACCCTTCACTTGAGCCTTATATTCTTCCCACCTAGCTTTGTGTTTGGTATTCAAATGCGTAGTTAAACCTCCCGTCCCGCCATGACCTCTTCATATTTTGAATTTATAAATATTTTTACACATTTTGCATCTAGCAGCTTCATTTTGTACGTATCTATCAAAAAAAATCCCATACAAGTGATGTTAATTTTCGTTCTGGTAGACCTCGTCTCATACTAGGGGGAATAAGAGGCGTTCCAGTTTGAGGTGCATTAGTTGGCGTGTCATCTAGATTAGTTGGTGTGTCATCTAGATGTTCTAAATTAAACACTTGTTGAGTATCAATAAAATCATCATGTATATGAGGAATATGATGACTAGAAGAAGGACTATTGCCCTTGTCACCCCTACTAGAACCAGACATACCCAACATACCTCTTAATCTTTTCATTATAATTTATGCTAATAAATAGTTAAAGATAATAAAATTAAGTGCGCTAATTAAAATAAAGAAACAATAATAATTTAATAAAGGAACGAATGTACCAAACGCCGACGTAACGTCGACGTGTAATCGAGAGATATTGAAAATTGAAACTTTGCTCAATGGATGATCCTCAAGCTAGTTGCCAATTCCCAAATGAATAAATTAAATTGAATATTTAGAAGACAATGTAAAGAGAATGAGAGATTATTAGAGAGATTCTAATTGTAGGAAGATTTGTAAGAATGAAGAAAAATGAAGTATTTATAGTAGAAAAATTGGGTTAAAGTGTAAATATAATAACTTAAGGGTTAAAAATAAATATTCGGGGGGTGGGGGTGGGGGGAGGGGTATTTGGCCGTTGCACAACGGCCAAATTGGTACAAAGCCGTTGTGCAACGTCTAGTTAGGGTTCGAATGGGGTGGGGAAGGGTCGGTGTCGGGGCGGGGTCGGGCGGGGTTGGAGTGGGTGGAGTGAGGTCGGGTCGAGTTTTTCATGGGTTCGCACTGCATCTGCGATACTCTGAGGGTCGGGTTGGGGTCGGTATACCCCGTCCCGTTGGACAACCTTAATTATATCTAATACTTAAATGTATTTTAATTGTTAGATTAACCATTCTTTTCTTCTAAAATCGATTTCTCCTTCTTTCTATTTCTTAAACATATCATTGTATTTTATCTTTCTTTCTTGATTGTAGTTCAATTTATTGTTCTTGTATCATGAAATACATCATATCAATTCGGTGAAAAAAATATATCTTAAAATATTGGTAAAAGTTCATATAATTTGAATCTTCGAAAAAAAAAAGTATCACATAAATTGGGACATAGGGACAAAAAAGACATTTTGGTCGATACCACCCTTGGATGTGCCACGTGTTCATCACATGCACTTGGGCGTTGTGCTGGTCCATAGTAAAATATGCATAACTTTGTGTACTGAGGTCATATTGATGAATGGTTTATTGTGTTGAAAACTAAACGCGAAGACCTTTAATTGGATAGGTAATTCAGCATGTAACTCGTAATACACAGGTAGATTTGCTTGTTTGAAGTTGAACCTTGTGCGAGCTCATTTGAAATATTGATCTGTGGCATAATTTCTAACTTGACTTTGTGTTATGGCTCTCCTTATACCATAATTAACTTTCAAAACACATCCTACACTTATTATTATGGCCATATGATATAGTACTAGTCTGTAGCCTCCTTGGACATGTAAAATATTATTTTAACCATCGTCATCACATTTTAAAATCTTAAATTATTTCGAGCCTTCATTCTTTTGCCCAACATTTTGCTATTTAGTTGGCATTATATTCTTATTTGATTAAATAGTCAACTGTCAATCACTACCAGTTGACTGAAAATAGAAAATTATAATTCACCCCCTCTTACACTTCTTATTTTTATCACACTACAATAAATCGGTTCAAAGATGGCGACTGTAGTCGCCCTCTTTGGGTGGAATATCGCCTCCTTAGATTAAAGGGGGCGATTTTTAGTCGCTCTTCAAGTCGTCTTATTACGTCTGTTGTCTTAGATCAAGAAGGACGTTTTTTCAAGTCGCCCCCTTTGGTAAGGACCAAATAGGCCGACTACTGTCGCCCTTTTTGAGATCAATAAAAAAGGGCGAACCACACCAAATAGGCGATTTTCCTGGTCGCCCTATTTGGTCATCACCAAAGGAGGCGACTTGAAAAATCGCCCTATTTGGTGTGGTTTTAGTCGCCTTTTTTTTTATGTATGTATTTTTGGCAATTAATATTGCATAACTAGTGGTGTAGTGGTAGAATAGTACAGTGTCACAATTCAGACCAAGGTTTTGAACCATATCAAATAGGGCGACTCAGTCGCCCTTTTTAACTTGGTCTGAAATGTGACACTATACTATTCTACCACTACACCACTAATTATGCAATATTAATTGCCACAAATACACCCCCTGCCAAAAATCGAACCCGTGCCTCCTCTGTGGAACTGTGTCATTCTACCACTAAATCAGTCATCAATACTTGTTATATTTATGCTACTCATAATCATAAATCCCTTGGTCGGTTACAAGATGCCTATTTTTTACACTTATTATTTATAATAGTGCAATATTTTTAGAAGTTTTACATAGTAATATTATGTATTGCAATACAATTCGTTGGATATTGTTAGGGTTGTTCACACGGTATTTCGAATAAATTAAAATAAGATTTAAAATATTTTAAGATAAATTAAAATATAATTTAAAATATGAAAATTTCGGATATTCGGTGATCCGATACAAAAAATTTGGATATTCGATTTTTCGGATATCCAAAAAATCGGATATCCGCAGTTTTCGAATAATATTGGATGGATTCAGATCCAAATATATCGGATATCCAAAAAATCGGGTATCCGCAATTTTCGGATAATTTCGGATCGGATTCGAATCCGAATATTTTGGATAATTTCAGATCGAATTCAGATCCGAATATTTCGGATATTCAAAAAATTGAATATCCGAAATTTTCTGATCGGATCAAAATATTTCAGTTTTTAAAAAAATCGGATATCCTCAATTTTCAGATAATTTCAGATCGAATTCAGATCCGAATATTTCGGATATCCAAAAAATCGGGTAACACAATTTTCGGATAATTTTGGATCGGATTCGGATCCGAATATTTCGGATATTTAAAAAATCGGATATCCGTAATTTTCGGATAATTTCGGATTGGATTCGGATCAGAATATTTCGGATATCCGCAATTTTTGGATAATTTTGGATGGGATTCGGATCCGAATATTTCGGATATCCAAAAAATCGAGTTTCCGCAATTTTTGGATAATTGCGGATTGGATTTGGATCCGAATATTTCGGATATCCAAAAAATCGGATATCCGCAATTTTCGAATAATTTCGGATCGGATTCGGATCCGAATATTTTGGATATACGAAATTTTCGGATCGGATTTGTATCAAAATATTTCTGATATTTAAAAAATCGGTTATCCGCAATTTTTGGATAATTTCGGATCAGATTCGGATCCGAAAATTTCGGATATCCGCAATTTTCAGATAATTTCTGATCGGATTCGGATCTGAATATATCGGATATCCAAAAAATTGGATATCCGCAATTTTCGGATAATTTTGGATCGGAGTCACAAAATATTATTGATATTTTTAATCTTTAAAAGTTGATTTTAAATTGAACAAAACTTAAATTCTTAGAACAAGCTTTGGTTAGCCCCAAAAAGGGTGATTTTTCAAGTCGCCCCCTTTGGTGAAGACCAAAAAGGGTAATTTTTCTAGTCGCACCCTTTGGTGAGGATCATAAAGGCCGACTTTTCAAGTCGTCCCCTTTGGTGAGGACCAAAAAGGGCGACTTTTCTAGTCGCCCTTTTTTGTGAGGACCAAAAGGGGCGACTTGAATAATCGCTCTTGTTGATCTAAGAATTCAATTTTTGTTCAACTAAAAAGTATTGTTGGGTTTTTTTCAAATTTGAGGGTCTAATAGAATGTGATGGAATGCTTAAATACATTTACTTGTGTTTATTGGACATACTTTTATTTATTTTCCCATTAGTAATTATTTTATCACTACTAAAATGCATCATCTTTTAAGTAGTTTTAAGATGTTATCGTGTCTCTTGTATTCTATTAGGGAAGATAAATTGTTATAATTATAGTAAAACCAGTTGGATAATTAGAGCATCCAATCGAAGTCAGTTTATTTGGATGGTTAAAATGCATTTAAATACTCCAAATTTGCAAGAAATATACAAGATAATACTCATCCTATTATGTTGATATCATTTTTTAATATCATTTGATTGAGTATGGAGTATAAGCTACTAATTTGACTTATATATCATAATATTAAAATAATAGTTAAAATTTAACACTATTGTATTTTGAATTAGTCATTCATGGACCTTTGAGACAAAAATATTATTGATATTTTTAATCTTTAAAAATAGATTTCAAATTGAACAAAAATTAAATTCTTAGATCAACAAAGGCGATTTTTCAAGTCGTCTCCTTTGGTGAGAACCAAAAAGAGTGACTTTATGTCACGACCCAATTCACAAATCGTGATGGCACCTACCCAATTCCCCCGAGTAGGCAAACCACATTCTCGTTATCAAATTAAATCAGCGGAAAATAAATAAAGAAAAAGAATTTATAAAGTCTCAAATACGAAATTCCCCAAAATCTGGTCAAACGGGTACAAGAGCACTAAACATGGTCTGGAATAGAATTCTGAAAAGGCCCGAAGGCTACATATTGTATGTCTACTAACAAAGTAAATGGAATTAACTAGGAAGCCATTCAGGGGCCACGGATGATCAAGTAGCTCACCCTGAATGACTGAAAGATATCACCCTCGTGAATCAGCCACGGGGCGTAGAGCTGGAACCTGGATCGTACTCTGCACTCAACAAAAGTGCAGCAAGAGTAGTATCAGTACAACACTAGTACCAGTAAGCATCATAGGCCGACAATGATTAGATAACACATGAAGAAGTTGAAACCAACAAGTAGCACATAGAGCACACAGGCATGGTCACATATCATATACAGGTAAAGTATAAAGAAATCAAGAATCTATCAAGACAGCTATAATTTCACCAAATAAGCAATTAAAACTAAGAGTAGATGGAAGCAATGCAATACAATAGTCACCTCTCCCTCACTCCACTCTCGTACACACATGCTAAGGCAGTGCCTTCAAGTCATGACCCATGGGGGACCCGCGAAGTCCATGTACCACTCGTGCTCTCCGGCTAGAACTTCGGAGGCTATCAATCACTCGCAATCTCCGACAAAGACCTCAGAGTTGCTCAATCACTCTCAATCTCCGGCAAAGACCCCAGAGTCACTCAATCACTTCCCTCACCAACATCACAAAAATAATATGAAAAGCATGTCAAACATGATATCAGTCTCAACACATATCACAAATATCCAATCGACATGTACAAGTCATATTACTGTCCTATGTTCAATTATCAACATTTCAATTCCTTTATTTCCACATGATACGTAAGCTAGTATACGACAGAGATACAATCAAGTGGTAATCACACAAAATAACACACAATCGACGAACCCCTTTGGCTCGCGGTCCTGTGGACATTCTATCATGCTATCGCTGTCACTTCCTACAACTACATACGATTCTCTAATCAGAGTCTTACTAAAGTAAACCGTAACCTACCTCAATGTCGAGCGGGTGCCACGAACAATCAAACCAATGTCTTCCCCTTGCGTAGAGCCTCTGAACGCTTAAAATCTAGAAAATATGCGAACTACGTTATAATACGAATCTAAGGACACCCATATTGCTATATTTATATTAACAATATTTTTACCATTTCAATTGTATGACTAAACCCTTACACATATAAAAAATATTAGCATAACTTCAGGAAGTTTAACTAACTTTCCTTTCTTTCAACTTTCTCGTATTTTCCGTTTGTAAAGAATATAACATTTAATTCGTAACTCCAAATCAGGTGTTTATTGTACCACATCGAGAGCAACACTAGGATCTCTTATTATGCCGAATCCCACCTGACAATACTTAGTGTAGATTGTGAAAATTTACGAAGGAAACAACCCTATGAAATTTGTGTCGCCAGAATTTTGTAAAACAATGCAGAAACTTCAAACAATCATAACTTTCAAACCATAAGTCGGATTTATCTCCGTAATATCTCAAACTGACGGGAACAAAGAAATCTACAACTTTTATTCATCCCATACTTTTATATTCCTTACCGAATTTGTACAGTTTTTCACGTTTTACAAGCTTCTCGTGCTCCTTTCTTTTATTGCTAGGTTTTTTTTCTCTTCTCCTTTGTTTCTTTTGCTGCTCACGTTTCTCCCCCCTCCCCTTTTCTTTTCTTTTCCTTTTATTTTGCTGCATTCCCCCCCCCCCCCCCTTTTCCCTTTTGTTTCAGCGTGCCCTACCAAAGGGTAGTGGGTTTGGCCCACTTATTATTTAACTAAAATTTTGCACAACTTGTATATTAAAAATCCAATAATTTAAATATCCTAAAGTCCCATACCCTTTTCATAGTCTTAAAGTGCTAAACGATCAAACGGGTCGTTACACTTTTCTAGTCGCCCCCTTTGGTGAAGACCAAAAAGGGCGACTTTTCTAGTCTCCCCATTTGGTGAGGACAAAAAATGGCGACTTGAAAAGTCGCCCCCTTTGGTGAGGACCAAAAAAGACGACTTTTCAAGTCGCCCCCTTTGATGAAATTAAAAAGTCGCCTCCTTTGGTGAGGACCAAAAAGGGCGACTTGAAAAATCGCCCTTATTGATCTAAAATTTTAATTTTTGTTCAACTAAAAAGTATTGTTTGATTTTTTTCAAATTTGAGGGTCTAATAGAATGTGATAGAATGCTTAAATACATTTACTTGTGTTTATTGGACATACTTTTATTTATTTTCCCATTAGTAATTATTTTATCACTACTAAAATGCATCATCTTTTAATTAGTTTTAAGATGTTATCGTGTCTCTTGTATTCTATTAGGGAAGATAAATTGTTATAATTATAGTAAATCCAGTTGGATAATTAGAACATTCAATCGAAATCAGTTTATTTTGATGGTTAAAATGCATTGAAATACTCCAAATTTGCAAGAAATATACAAGATAATACTCATCCTATTATGTTGATATCATTTTTTAATATCATTTGATTGAGTATGGAGTATAAGCTACTAATTTGACTTATATATCATAATATTAAAATAACAGTTAAAATTTAACACTATTGTATTTTGAATTAGTCATTCATGGACCTTTGAGAAAAAAAAATTATTGATATTTTTAATCTTTAAGAGTATATATTAAATTGAACAAAACTTAAATTCTTAGATCAACAAAGACGATTTTTCAAGTCGCCCCCTTTGGTGAGGACCAAAAAGGGCGATATTTCAAGTCGCCCCCTTTGGTGATGACTTTTCTAGTCGCCTCCTTTGGTGAGGACCAAAAAGAACGACTTGAAAAGTCGCCCCCTTTGGTGAGGACCAAAAAAGGCGACTTTATGTGTCGCCCTATTTGCATACCACGGCGATATATTTTTGTCGCCCTATTTGGTGAAATTAGAAAGGTCGACTATATGTCGCCCTTTTTGATACTAATTAATAGGACATTTTTTAGTCTCCCTTTTTTGTATTAATCAATCGCCCTCTTTGGGGCGATTTGTTGTAGTGTCAATACAATATGTATGCCTAGTATTACTAGTTATTGGGGGGAGGGTGTTGGTTAAGCTTTCCCATTGTATCAAATTGGATATCATTTATATATGTTATTACCTATGTTAGATTGTATTTTCTATTAATTGGGAATGTGTTGTATATAGTTTTTGGTTCGCCTAATATGGATGTTGGGTGCCTTCACGGTAGATGCGTAAATTGGGTCGTGACGCATGTCTAGAAATTTTATCTGCGAGGGCGCATGGTTTAGGTCTAGCACTTTTATCTACGAGGTCCCATTATGAGGTTTACTGGTTATAACCACGAGCGCACTTGGTATGAATTTGGATGCTAGCTTAACGTGTTTGACTGTTTATTATCTTCTATACATATTAAGGTTTAATGAGATTATATGCTACATAGGACTTGCTTTTATGCACGTAATTTCAAGACTTGCTCCCAGGGGTATCACAGGGGAGCGGGTCGATGGTGCTACTGCCCCAAACAATTTATTGTCTATCCAAATCCTTATACTAGTATTGTAGCTGGACCAATTTGATCTTGTTTGAGGCGTTAGCTTATTCTAGTCAACCTGAGCCAACCACTTACTACAAGAGAAAACAGAGATTAGCAATGAACAAGTTATGTCATTAAACTAACCGTAAACGATCATTTCTAACCCTATTTAATGATGGATTATCAAAAACTCCTATTAGCTATGGGATACTCAACGATAAATTAGCGATAAACTTCATAGCTAATTCCAGATTTTTATGTTTTGTGGTGACTGTTGCTCCCAAACGCATATGCGAGTATACGCGGTCGCACAAGTAATATCGTGATTTTAGAAATCGGATGTCGAACCCACATGGACTTGTGATTAACTATTTATTAAATCAAACTATATTAATTATCTATACAAGAGATGATATATGAAGGTTTTAATTATAAACTACTAAAATAAAAAGGAAACAAACAATGAACTTGAA
Organism: Przewalskia tangutica; assembly: GCA_029844215.1. Lineage (NCBI taxonomy): Eukaryota > Viridiplantae > Streptophyta > Magnoliopsida > Solanales > Solanaceae > Przewalskia > Przewalskia tangutica. The sequence continues at coordinate 130,409,206 of CM056718.1, read as the reverse complement.
AGAAATAATCCCCTTGATTATTTTCATTAATTGAAAGACGATATATACAATTACATATTTCCATATTAGGAAAATCCTTTTTCTATTCTACTTCTAAAACTCTATTCTATTTGAAGACTAACTATACAATTATGTTTAGAGTACAAGACTAATTAATGTACAAGAATAATATACAAAGTTCAAGACTAATTATTAAATCAGTCCAAACCCGTGAGGGGTCTTACCATTAATATCGAGACTAATTCAGCCGAATATACACATAATACACACGTGTATTGTGTATATTATGTGTTTATTTAACACACCCCCGCAATTATAGCGGACGGTCTTCGAACCCTGAGACTGTCCCTAAAATCTTCAAAAAAGACCGAGGGAAGACCCTTTGTAAAGATATATGTAATTTGGTACTTGGAAATGGCATGACAGATGCGTACTTGACCATGAGCGACCTTTTCGCGAACAAAATGAATGTCCATTTTGATATGTTTAGTGCGCTGGTGCTGAACTGGATTACCAAAAAAGGTAGATGACACTAACATTATCACAATAAACAAAGGTCACTTTCTGAATCGGGCAATGAAGCTCTAGTAGAAGATTACGTAACCAACAAGATTCAGAAACCACATTGGCTACCCCTTGATACTCGGCCTCTGCACTCGAGTGGGATAATGTCGACTGAAGTTTTGCAGACCATGAAACCAAGTATTACCAAGACACATACAATAGCCAGACGTAGACCGTCTGGTGTCTGGACAACCACCCCAATCAACACAGTATATGAGACAAGTGTAGACATCAACGACGAATATAAATGCAAGTCATAATCAAGTGTCCCGTGAATATACCTAATAATGCATTTTAGCGCATCCATGTGCTCAATCCTGGGATCATGCATAAATAGACACACCTGATGTACGACATATGTAATATCAGGTCGCGTGAATGTAAGATATTGAAGAGCTCATGCAAGACTGCGATAGCGGGTCAGATCCGCATATAGGGAGCCAGCCGCAACACCCAACTTGGGTTTAGCATCAACTGGAGTGGAAGTGTACTTACAGGATGACATCCCAGCCCTCTCAATAATCTCAGCTGCATACTTTCTCTGTGATAAGAACAATTCACATGCATGACGAGTGACATCAATTCCCAAAAAATAACTCAAGGGTCCCAAGTCTTTCATAACAAACTTAAAACTGAGCATTGTCATGATAGACTGTCGTAATGTATAAGATGAAGCAGTCAAGATAATAACATCTACATACAAGAGTATATGAGCTAATGACGAACCACGATGATATATGAATAACGAATTATCAGACTTGCTGTGAGAGAACCCAATAAATGACACATAGTATGCAAACCTCTTATATCACGCCCGTGGGGATTACTTAAGCCCATACAAGGACTTTTTCAACAAACAGACATGATGAGGATATTTGGGATCCCTGAACCCCAAGGGTTGATGCATATAGACTGTCTCCTTGAGATCACCATGTAGGAAAATATTCTTCACACCTAACTGATGAATGGGCCATGCTTTCGAAAGAGCTAAGATGAGCACAGTCCAAATGGTAGCCGGCTTGACCACCGGACTAAACGTCTCACCACAATCCACACCAACCTGCTGAGTATTATCATCACCTACAAGCCGAGCCTTATGCCTTGCAAACGAACCTTCAGAATTGTCCTTATGAGCAAAAATCCACATAGACCGACTAATATTAACACTAGATGGATAGGGCACCAACTCCCACGTTTTATTATCAATAAGAGCATTATATTCATTAGTCATGACAATCTTCCAATTTGGGTCATTTAAAAGCAGACATATGATTACGGGGTAAGAGTGATTTAAGAACAATAGAATTTAAATTAAAATATCTTTTTGGTTTAAAAATACCCCGTTGACCTCGGGTGACTAGTCCATGACTCGGGACAGAATTGGGTAAATTTTGGGAATTTTCGAGATACGTGACGTGGCGGCGATGGGCTCGCTGCCCAACTCGAAATCGCTAACGCGTGGGGCTGGACCAAAGATTGGGTCGACTGCCCAAACTTCGAAGCTAGCCAGTGGCGATCGGGGGCATTGGACTCAGACAGTGGCATGGGACCAGTAGGCAGTGGGCCTGCTGGAGGATTTTGGGTGCGGGACATGTCCAAAAAATGGTGAATAATATATGAGGATATACCATCATCCAAAAAATTATACGAACTAGGAACGAGACTATTTACCTTAGAAAACGGAAACTGGGACTCATCAAATATTACATGATGACAAATAATGATTCGATTAGACGATAAATCAAAATATTTATAACCACGATGATTTGACGGATAACACAAAAACACACAAGGGGTAGAATGCGTCTGAAGTTTATTAATTGTGGTGGACGGAAAAAATGAATAACACAAGCACCCAAAGATCCTAAGATGTGAATACGAAAGAGTCTTATTATATAAAATTTGAAGAGGGGACGAATATGTAAAACCTTTGAAAGGAAGAATTTTAAGAATATTTGTAGCCATTTGAAGAGAATGATGCCAAAAAGACGGGGGTACGTGTAACGACCCGTTTGGTCGTTTAGCACGTTAGAGCTACGAAAGTAGTATGAGACTATAGGGTATTAAATTATAGGAGTTTTAATATACAATTGGTGCATGAATTTAATTAATTAGATGATTTGATTTTAATATATGAAAGGGGGAATAAAATTAGTGAGTGAGTGAGTGGGCCAAGCCCACCACCCTTTTGGGTAGGGCACATTTTTAACACAAGTAAAGGGGAGGGGGACGGTTTGAAGCAGCAAAACAAAGGGGGGGGGGGAACCCTAGCAGCTAGAAAGAAAGAAAAGAAACGCTGGAAAAGAAAGAAGAAAGAGGAAGGAAGAAAGGAAAAAGAAAACCTAGAAACTAGACAAGGAGGGAGTGTTGAATTAAGTTTAGATTTTAAGCGTTCAAAGGCTCTACGCAAGGGAAAGACATTGGCTTGATCGTTCGTGGCACCCGCTCGACATTGAGGTAGGTTACGGTTTACTTTAGTTAGACTTTGATTAGAATATCGTATGTAGACGTAGGAATTGACTGGGATAACATGATAAGACTTCGGGCATGAAGTACAGATGAATTACAATTACGTTGGTTCAGTCAGCTGTTATGTGGGCTTGTCTCCATATGTGTTATTTTCTGTGATTATCACCTGATTGTATCTTTGTTGCATAATGGCTCCCTTGTCTTGAGAAATGAAAGAACTGTGATGTTGATAATTGAAAATAGACATTGATATGACTTGTACTTGTCGATTATATATTGGTGATATGTGTTGAGATTGATATCATGCCTGTCATACTTTTTGTTATACTATTGTTTGGATGATATTGTACTTGTCGATTATATATTGGTGATATGTGTTGAGATTGATATCATGTATGTCCTACTTTTTGTTATACTATTGTTTGGATGATATTGATAAACTCTGAGGTTTCTGTCGGAGATTGAGAGTGATTGATAAACTCCGAGGTTTCTACCGGAGATTGAGAGTGATTGATAACTCCGAGGTTGCTGTCAGAGATTGAGATTGATTGAGCAACTCCGAGGTCTTTGCCAGAGATTGCAAGTAATTGATAGCCTCTGAGGTTCTAGCAGGAGAGCACGAGTGGTACATGAACTTCGCGGGTCCCCCATGGGTCATGGCTTGAAGGCATTGCCTTAGCATGTGTGTATCAGAGTAGAGTGAGGGAGAGGTGACTGTTGCATTTACTTGTATTCATCCACTCTTATATGTGACTGAACATTTGGTGAATTATATCTGTCTTGGTTGATTACATAATTTCTTACATTTTGACTTGTATAGGATACATAACCATAATTGTTTGTTCTATGTGCTACTTGTTAGTTTCAACTCTCCGTGCGTTATCTAATCACAGTCGACCTATGATGTTTGCCGGTACTAGTGTTGTACTGATACTACTCTTGCTGCACTTTTGTTGAGTGCAGAGTTCGATCCAGGTTCCAGTTCTACGCCCCGTGGTTGATTCGCGAGGTGGACATCTTCTAGTCATTCAGGGTGAGCTACTTGGTCGTCCGTGGCCCCTGAAGGGCTTCTTAGTTATTTCCATTTTTCGTTGGTTATTGACATAAAGTATGTAGCATTCGGGCATTCTTTCAGACTTCTAATTTTCATACTTGCTAGTGCTCTTGTACCCTTTTGACCAGATTTCTTGTTTGACAAGTACCTTACGTACGGAAAATGCTTTCTGTCATTTTGCACCTATATGGGACATCCAAATTCTATTGCGCGGTTTTCGTTGATTTAACTTATTATTGATAATATGGTTCGCCTTCTCGGGGGAATAGTGTAGGTGCCATCACGATTCGTGAATTGGGTCGTGACAAAGTTGGTATCAGAGCTTCTAGGTTAACCGGTCTAATGAGTACAAGAGCAATGTATAGTAGAGTATTGCAGATTAGTACGTAGACGTCCGTACCCATCCTCAAGAGGCTATAGGACATTTAGGAAACACTCCACTTCTTTTCTTTTTTCGTGCGAGTTCAATCCGATTGGTATCTGGCTCATTCCTTTCGTGCTAGTTCAGTCCGATTGATATCTGGTTCATTCTTTTCGTGCAAGATTATTCAGATTGGTATCTCCCCCGTGGTTCTATGGTACACCAGGGGTGGATGTGCTCATCTGGTAAAAACTTATTATGGATGATTGAATCTTGTGGGAATAGTGGGGTGTAGTCTACTAGTAAAGATCATTTTTGTAGGTTCACTTGATATCTTGGGTATTGTTATAAGAAAAAGTCATTTTGAACTATGAGCATGATAATTTTGTGATACTACTCTGTGTATGAAGTGGATACTAAAAGAACATGAATTTAATGGTAAGTTTGACCACGCCATAGGATTCTGGGGAATCAATGACCGACTAATAGAATTGACTATATTGATGGATGAGTAGATTGAGTTTAGTTACTCAAAGAGTTATCAGTTGTTGCACCTAAATTGAAGAAGTGTTGATATTGTATAAGCGATGCATTAGACTTAGAGGAGTGTTCAGTTTTAAGGTTTGAGTGCGGTAAGGAAAATATTCAGATATTCAAGGTTGTGGTTTAGTACTACCTCCATGATTGGCTTAGATATTTTACAAAATTTATGGTATTTTTATCCATCTCATGAGTGGATTTGAGTGATTTTTTGTGGGTGATGAAAAAAGCGATTTGGAATGAAATATGAAAACTGAGGAATTAAGATAAAAGGTATCATACTATCAGTTTTAGAGGATTTTGATTTAAAAGGTGTGACCACTCAATCATGTATGAATTATGGTGGCATTATATTATATCATTCTAATAGGGTGTAAAGGTGATATCTATGATTGAAGAAGGAATACTATGGATGATTTGACTTAGCGTATGGCAAGTGCCAACAAGACTTTGCAATTGAAGAATTGATGAGGAGGTAGGAAAGTTGAAGTCATAATTTTGAGGTAAGGCTATGTCGGTGGCAGTAGACTATGTTGAAGTGATGGATAGATAGTATGGTTGAGTACTTCAAATATGAATGACTTAAGAATATTTGTGTGTGGTAAGGAACATAGATAGCAAGATTTGATATTTTTGGGATTGCTAAATGCGTAATAAGGTGTTGCATTAAGAAATTTTATGGCTTTGAAAAGTGGTGTATGAGGCAATAGGCCTTATGTTGGAGTGTTCAATGGGATGAACGAGTTTAGTGAAAGTAATAGGAGGAGAGTTTGATGTAATTAGATTCAATGAAGTTTATCGTATTTGGATGAATAGTGCGAGTTGACAAACCTGAAGATTTAAAATCATAAGGTATAGTTCATCGGTACTCGATCGATTGAAGACTTGGGAAAATTTTAGTTTTGAAGACTAGAGTGACAACACCGGATTGTGTATTCATGAGAAAGTGGATGAGATGGATCAACACGGACTTATGGAAAACTTACTACTTATTTAATTAGTTGGGGTGACTATTAGTGATATTTGGAGAATTGTACATGTTTAACAACGGGTTGTAGCTTGGGCTAAAATATTATGGCGACTTCAATAAAAATTATGGAATCAACCAATTGCGTTAAGAATTATAGTTAAAATAAAAATTCAAGTATTTCAAGTGGAGTATCAAATCTGGGAGAATCAGACTATTGAGAGAAAAATGAAGATTAGGCGGATTAAATGAACAAGCAAAATTGCTATGGACTTCTGATAGGATTACCATGGACTTTGAGAAAAATTGGTGCTACTTGGGTCACTGTGTATAGTTTGACGAAGTCAACTCCTGTTGTTTCGGATTACACTACTTACAACTCAAATGGAGTTTACATGTCATTTCATCCTTAGACAGATTGCTAGTCCGTACGGATAATTCAGATTATTGAGGACATGTGGTGGACTTGTATGATTGACTTCGGCGTTCATTAGGATCCTTTTTGTCTTTGGAAAAACTTTCTTACGGTGATGGTTACTATTCGAGCGTTGAGGATGACACCATTTGACGTATTATATGGTAGGAGATGTCGTTCTTTGATTTTTGGTTCAATGTGTTCGAGGTTAGAACTTAGAGTGCAGACTGGTTGAGAAATTCTTTGGACAATGTGGAATTGATGTAGGATAGGCTTCTAACAACTCATAGTAGGCAAAAGAGTTATGAGAATCAAAATTTTTTATTTGGAGTTCATGATAGGCGGATATGCGGAGTAGATATCCTCAGTTGTTCGACAGTTCATGTACTTTTTTTTGTTCCTCCACCCCTACCTCATCACTCGAGGATGAGCGATTTTTTGATTGGTATCTAATGTAACGACGCATTTGGTCGTTTAGCATGTTAGAACTACGAAAGTAGTATGCGACTATAGGGTATTATATTATAGAAGTTTTAATATACAATTGGTGCATGACTTTAATTAATTAGATGATTTGATTTTAATATATGAAAGGGGGAATAAAATTAGTGAGTGAGTGAGTGGGCCAAGCCCACTACCCTTTTGAGTAGGGCACGTTTTTAACACAAGAAAAGGGGAGGGGGCAGTTTGAAGTAGCAAAACAAAGGGGAACTGTGGTTTGGAAAGAAAGAAAAGGCATTTGGAAAAGAAAGAAGAAGGAGGAAGGAAGAAAGGAAAAAGAAAACCTAGCAACTAGACGAGGAGGGAGTGCTGAATTAAGTTCAGATTTTAAGCGTTCAGAGGCTCTACGCAAGGGAAAGGTATTGTCTTGATCGTTCGTGGCACCCGCTCGGCATTGAGGTAGGTTACAATTTACTTTAGTTATACTTTAATTAGAATATCGTATGTAGATGTAGGAATTGACAGGGATAACATGATAGGCTTTCGGGCATGAAGTGGAGATGAATTACAATTACGTTGGTTCAGTTAGCTGTTATGTGGGTTTGTCGCCATATGTGTTATTTTTTGTGATTATCACCTGATTGTATCTCTGTTGCATAATGGCCCGCTTGTCTTGTGAAATAAAAGAAATGTGATGTTGATAATTGAACATAGGACATTGATATGACTTGTACTTGTCGATTATATATTTGTGATATGTGTTGAGACTGATATCATGCCTGTCATACTTTTTGTTATACTATTGTTTGGATGATATTGATAAACTCTGAGGTTTCTGCCGAGATTGAGAGTGATTGATAAACTCCGAGGTTTCTGTCGGAGATTTAGAGTAATTGATAACTCTGAGGTTGCTGTCGGAGATTGAGAGTGATTGAGAAACTCTGAGGTCTTTGTCGGAGATTGCAAGTAATTGATAGCCTCCGAGGTTCTAGCCGGAGAGCACGAGTGGTATATGGACTTCGCGGGTCCCCCATGGGCCATGGCTTGAAAGCACTGCCTTAGCATGTGTGTACGAGAGTGGAGTGAGGGAGAGGTGACTGTTGCATTGCCTTGTATTCATCCACTCTTATATGTGACTGAACATTTGGTGAATTATATCTGTCTTAGTTGATTACATAATTTCTTACATTTTGACTTGTATAGGATACGTAACCATACCTGTTTGTCCGATGTGCTACTTGTTAGTCTCAACTCTCCATGTGTTATCTAATCACTGTCTGCCTATGATGCATACCGGTACTAGTGTTGTACTGATACTACTCTTGCTACACTTTTTGTGAGTGCAGAGTACGATCCAGGTTCCAGTTCTACGCCCCGTGGCTGATTCGCGAGGTGGACATCTTCTAGTCATTCAGGGTGAGCTACTTGGTCGTTCGTGGCCCCTGAAGGGCTTCTTAGTTGTTTCCATTTTTCGTTGGTTATTGACAGACAGTATGTAGCCTTTGGGCATTCTTTCAGACTTTTTATTTTCAGACTTGTTAGTGCTCTTGTACCCTTTTGACCAGATTTTGGGAAATTAAGTATTTAAGATTTTATAACTTCTTTTCTTTATTTTATTTCCGCTGATTTAACTTGTTATTGAGAATATGGTTCACATACTCGGGGGAATAGGGTAGGTGCCATCACGACTCGTGAATTGGATCATGACAGTACGGAAACATGAATTAATATGTTCGGACAATATTATTAATGGTACAAATTTTGCATTCGGCTTTCTCATTTTGTGAAGACGTATGAGGACAAGAAAGATGAAAATTGATCTCATTATTAGCACAAAATTCTCGAAACACCCCATTGTCATATTCTTTTCCATTATCACATTGAATATTTTTATCTCTCGTTCGAATTGAGTGCTAATGAATACTCTAAATTTTAACAAGATGGAAAAAACGTGAGATTTTTTCGCTATTGAAAACGTCCATAAAAACTTAGAATAATCATCCAAAAATAAAACGTAATACTGATGACCCAAAGAACTAAGAACGAGAGACGTCCATAAATCATTATGAATAATATCAAATGACATTAAAGTATGAGAATTAGAGTCTACAAATGGCAACTTGACAATTTTTCCTAAAGAACAAGATTGACAATTCGGTGTACTATGTGTAATCTTACAAGAAATAATATTGTTTTTATCTAAGACAGACAAAATAGACGATCCCGGATAACCTAGATGAGCATGCCACAAGGAAGGAGCAAGATCTACAAAAGTTGAAGGCATGGCTTAACTCGAGAAATCGAGACTTGGTGTGATTGGATAAAGATCTCCCCTACTATCACACCTCATGAGAGTGTTCCCCGTCTTGAAATCCTTCACAGAAAACCCAAAAGGATCAAAATTAACAGAAACTCAATTATCAGTTGTGAATTTACGGACAGACACCAAATTTTTAATCAATTTTGGGGCATGAAGGGTATTTTTCAAGAAAACTGGTGGATGGGGGTAGATAAAGTTTTATGACCATAACCTCAAATTGGAATTGAATTACCATTACCAACAATTATATCATGATTACTGCTCAAATTGGAATAAGACGAGAGAGTAATTTGGATGTCATGTGGGTAGTGGCGTCGGTGTCCATGTACCAATTTGAGTCCGGTTGAGTAGGTCCAAGTGTATGCATCACGGCTTCAATGTCGGTTTGAGTTGGTATGGGACCCACAACCAAGAATGCATGCGTGGGCCTAGGTCCCAGTACCCCACCCTGCTGTCCCGAGCCACTGTGCTAGAATCTGGGAGCTGGGGCATTGTTGTTGGGCCGGAAACTGGGCTGGGCTTCCCACTGCCCACTGTTCGCCGCTGGAGAGTAAACATAGGAATGGAAGTGTGGATGAATCGACATCAAATATAGGATTGTTGTTGTACACGATCTCCTTTCCTTACTCCTCAATATAGTCTAGGATAACGTTTTATTCTGGAACTCCTTTCCCGTAGGTCAACCCTCCTTTCAGTCGCCATAGGGGTTGTTAGGCCAAAGGTACATCACGACCCAGACCGGGCGTGGATGGTGCCTACACAGGCACCTACTGAGTAAACATCAGAGATAATCAGCGGAACATACATGAAACTTATAAAATAAAACAACAGAAATAAACAACAGGGTTAGCGATAGGGCTACTACCTTGGGACATATATACATAATCGAAGCAGTTGCCTCATTTCTTTACAAACAGACCCACAATATGTGACTACAGACCTCTAAGAGTTTTAACTTAACAACTGTGGCGGGACAGGGCCCCGCCATACCCCTGAATAATACATGAATCTTCTACCTCAGGGAAAACCGTACGAGGATAAGCCTCGGAGCAAATGGAGCTTTTTCCCAGCGACCGAGATCCTAAGAGCGAGGATCACGACACAGGTACCTAAAACTGCGGGCATGAGCGGCCCGAAGGGGTTAGTACAACAGTGCAGAATATGAAACGAGAATATAACGTCTGATAAACAAATCATAAGCGTACAAAAGAATAGCGAGGGACAAGTATAAAAGTACATACGGATCCTGTAGTGTCATTACCACTTATGAACTTAATCGTACCTTATTATCTTTTCCCATTTTTAATAAAAGTTATAGTCACACTCTTATGTACATGATTAGGGAAATCATTAAGTTCATTACCATAAAACTTACTTATCTTTCATAACAAAATCCGGCCTTTTATGGAGGGACGCGTATACTACGACCCGATCCGGGGCGCGATCAAGTCACACAAAATAGCAAAGTGTGGCGTGGAATCCTAAATCGCCGGCGACTATAAGTGTAAAATATAACCATGTGACGCGCGTGGCATCCCACTCAGTCGGCGTACACATACACAATACATATATATATCTCACGCGTGGAATCCCGCATCACCGCGTGACTATAAGTGTAAAATATAAACATGGGTCTCATGCCCATAACATCAATCAGCGGTGGTATAACGTCTTGGGGTTACCCGCCATTTATACTCTTACCTGGAGCGGTGGTATAGCGTCTTGGGGTTTACCTCACCGATACTCTTACCACGGAGAAAGTGGTAAAGTAGGTGGTATAGCATCTTGGGGTTTACCTCACTTATACTCTTACCACGGAGAAGGTGGTACTGGCGTCTTGGGGCTTGCCTCATTTATACTCTTACCATATCTCAACCGAGCCATCAAACAAGACATAAGCACTACCGTGTCTTTTATAAAAATCAGGAATTTAACCCAGTACTACAAATAGCGGAAGCATACGTGGAATCCCATCATGTCGATGCGTCGAGTAACTTACTGACAACCGCAGTACCTCCCGTAGAGTCGCGACAGCGTAATAAAACATAATACTTGCACTCAAAGGCTATCACGGACGTATAGGTTAATTCTCAATTAACCAAGCCAAAGTACTTATCAAGGCACACATAGAAAAATTCTCATTTAACAAGCCAAAGTACTTATCAAGGCACAAATAGAATAATTCTCATTTAACAAGCCAAAATACTTATCAAGGCGCACAAATAGAATAATTCTCATTTAACAAGCCAAAGTACTTATCAAGGCGCACAAATAGAATAATTCTCATTTAACAAGCCAAAGTACTTATCAAGGCGTACAAATAGAATAATTCTCATTTAACAAGCCAAAGTACTTATCAAGGCGCACTTAGACAAATTCTCAATTTATCAAGCCAAAGTACTAATCAAGGCACACTTAGACAAATTCTCAATTTATCAAGCCAAAGTACTAATCAAGGCACACTTAGACAAATTCTCAATTTATCAAGCCAAAGTACTAATCAAGGCACACTTAGACAAATTCTCAATTTATCAAGCCAAAGTACGACGTACGTACATTCTTTTCAAAAGACTCATTTCCAAATAAAACTTCCCCGATACTAACAACCGTAGTATCAAGTCCTATCCACATTTCAAGACAAGTCACAATACCTTTTTAGAAATACAATTACCGGCTTCTAAATCAAGTGACTTCTTTATTAAAAACCTTAAGCAATTGGTACCTTTAAAACAATTTGCCCTTCCTTAATACAAGTTATTTCTTTGATTACTTCCTTAGAGAAAACCATTCTCTTAACCTTCCATAAAGCCGTTATAACCCTTTATGGTTTAGACCAACACGTTCCTTTATAACCAAGAGACTTCTACTTTTTGAAACCAAGTATTATATACTTTCAAATCAATTCTCATAACTTTCAAAAATACAATTAGTCTCTTAACCTTTAGAAAACAAGTGACTCCTTTTATTATAAAACCTTAGGCAATTGATGCCTTAAAAACAAGTTGCCTTTTCACTAAAATCAAGTCATTTATTTTTACATAAAGCAAATATAACTAACTTCCCATAAAGTCGTTATATTCACTTTATACCTTAGCCAAAAACAATTTCCTATCTAAGGGACTTATATGTTTAAAACGGAACAAGTATCACATACTTTAAAACTCTTCAAGTCCCTTAACTTTAATAAAACTTAAGACATCCTTTATACTTTCAAAGAAGTGAGTTAATCTCCTAACTCACCCGACTTGGCTATTCATAAAACTAGTAAAGGATATCAAGGTGTTGTACGTCTACCGTACTACATACGTGCAACTAGTCATGCTCAAAGATAGGAAAAGTTCTACATAGAGTAGATCACACAACTACCTCTTAACTTCTAAGAGTAACAGGAAACATGAAATGATACCACAGGTATATTCCATACATAGAATCATGCCAAAGGAATGAAGAGGTTCACATACCTCGCGACGATTATCGATAAGTAGCAAAATGCTCCAAAGTACTCCAACCTTGATAGCTATTCCACTTTCCAAGTAGGATACGCTATACCTAGTACTTCAACCTATAATGGTCACAATATGTTCATTAACCTCTTACTTCAAATGTAGAATATTCTAAGTGCTAAGTCGCTAATTTCTACGGAAAATCGGACAGCACCTCCTTTGTTTCTACTAACTTTGCCACCTTTTTCAAGGCCGAATACAATAACCAACCACGCCACATTTAAGGCCCAATCAATGAAATCAACAATAGGGGATTACACGCCTACTAGACGTGTAAAATTCCGCCCCACAAATGATATCAAATTAATACAACTTACTAGGCCAATTCGGCTAACTTGAAGTACTCTGACATCAATTCTTATCCAATTTCCAATTCAATCCAAGTTATTAGCCTAACATGATATCAAGTCGCAAACGATTATAACTACTATAATCTCAAGTAATTAACATGCGGCGATTCTAGTAAGCGACCAAATTTGTAATCGACTCAACATGGCTCACATTACATTTGGTTCCAAGGCTAAAATCGATCCATAATCATTATAACTTCAACACATATACTTCATGCTAGCAACAAGTAAAGCTAACAACAATATAAATAATTTTGTAACACTTTCAAAGAACAAGATTATACCTCAACGATTCTTAATCCAATCTTCAAAACCGAAGTCGCTCCTTAGCAACTTAGAGCCTCTTCAAGACACTCCAATCCACTACTTGAGACCCTTAGAACCATACCAACAACTTTCCTTCAAACTTCCAATCCAAAACCTAGAAAGCAACTAAGTTTTCACTTTGCGACTAATACGAAAACTCTCTTTTTTCAGGATTTTTCTATTGAGATACACTTACATAACACTCATGAACCTTGGTTTAAAATGTGGAGCTTAAAGGACAAGAAACGAAAATTTTTGCTCTTCACAATGCCTTGAACCCGAGAGCTCTCTTGCTCTTCCTTCAAATTTTTGTGAAAAATAAGGCTAAGTGTTAAGCTTGTCTTGCACTACTAGTATTATAAAGTGTAATGGAGGGTCATGATATAAACAAATGGGTGGTTTGGATGAGCTCTTAATTAAATATCAAGCTAATGTGGACCCATTGACTTAGTCAATATTGTCAGCTACTACTTGCAAGACTTGTCTTGCTAACCAAGTCGATGACCCTCTTGCCCTTGCAAGATTTCGTCGAGCATCATCTAAGGGGGTGACATGTCGCCCTCCCATTCCTCACAATACGTTTCCGAAAATTTCATAATTAGATAAATTCTTACAAGTCTCAAATCTTAACAACGTGAGTTCTTACGTACGTTCTTAAAACATATCCTGTAACTACGGGGTGTAACATTCTTCCCCCCTTAGAAACATTCGTCCCCGAATGTTCTTTCGGAGTCAATCTATATAATTTGCGACATATTTTCCTTTCACAACCCCGACATACCAATAATGCCACACATGGCCCTAATACCTCGCACACGCATACCCGTCCATCATAAGCCCAAAAGAGGTTACCTTTTCGTACTTCCAACTCCTTCTAACATACATACATAACTTCCATACCAATTCTGGCCTCTAATCTTTAGAGTCACTCTATAAGACAATATCGACCATTTAAACTTTCACGACTGGATTCCGGTGGAGCGCGTCCACGAACAGTAAAACAATTAACTAGACTTGGGCATTGCACCCTCGTGACCATCACGTGGCGGAACTACTACCAACTGATCCCACTCCAATCCGGGCCATGGGAGACCTGCGAGTCCTCGGCCCGACTCGTCGCACTTAACTCTTATCCTTGGTCTGACTTAAAATCTTATTGCCAGAGAAAGCCTTATATACCTAAGGTCTCGGCAGTAATCAATATTCTTAGGCTCGCAATTTCCATGCTCCAAGCCTACCTTACCAGTCCCTCAGTAAACGGGTACAAAAACTTCTCTTAAAACCATAACCATGTTGTCTCGATCACAACAACCGTTACTTACTCTATACGGACCTCATCCGTACAATTCTCTTAAGCGTACTACGCAACTTAATCTATTAACGTGACATTCCGTTAGGTTCCTTAACATGGCTTCTTGGGTTCACTACCCTATCGATACCTCAATCCTTTCCCAATTATCTCAAAATAAAACACAAAACCTTGTCGAGAATTCATTAACTATTCCATACCTTCCCGGTATCTAGTTAGTCTTTACCAATCCCTGGAAATCTAAAATCATTCTAGGCAACACGCGTCTGACCCTCATACATAACTCCGTATAGATGTATGTCAAAATACCAACTATACTATAATCATTACCAACCTGGATACGCAATCCACATAGTCATTCCTGGGTCACTGCTGTCTTTCTCGTAGCTGCAATCAACATAACCCGTTAGGGAGGGACGACCCTAACAACACAGCTCTATCGCACGATCTCAGAGTGAGAAGAATGGAAACCAATCATAAATGTCCTGCGACCTCACGATTATAGATGTGGTGCAACACACGATAATCAGACTACACTGAACACGATGCGTAGACACTTTCAGAGGACTAAGCGCTTTGATACCACTTTTGTCACGACCCGACCAGGGCGTGGCGGTGCCTACACAGGCACCACTGAGTAAACATCGAGAGATAATCAGCGGAACATACATGAAACTTATAAAATAAAACAACGAGAAATAAACAATGAGGTTAGCGGAAGTAGGGCTACCTTCCGACATATATACATAGAAGCGGTTGCCTCGTTTCTTTACAAAGCGGACCCACATATGTGACTACTGGACCTCTAAGAGTTTTAACTTAACAATCGTGGCGGGACGGGCCCGCCATACCCCGAATAATACATGAATCTTCTACCTCGGGAAAACCGTACGAGGATAAGCCTCGGAGCAAATGGAGCTTTTTCCCAAAATCAACCGAGATCCTAAGAGCAAGGATCACCAACTGGTACCTAAAACTGCGGGCATGAGCAGCGGCCCGAAGGGGTTAGTACAACAGTGCAGAATATGGAACAGAATATAACGTCTGATAAACAAATCATAAGCGTACAAAGAATGGCGAGGACAAGTATAAAAGTACATACGGATCTGTAGTGTCATTACCACTTATGAACTTAATCGTACCTTATTATCTTTTCCCATTTTTAATAAAAGTTATAGTCACACTCTTATGTACATGATTAGGGAAATCATTAAGTTCATTACCATAAAACTTACTTATCTTTCATAACAAAATCCGGCCCTTTTATGGAGGGACGCATATACTACCCGGCCCAATCCAGGACGCGATCAAGTCACACAAAATAGCAAAGTGTGGCCGTGGAATCCTCAATCGCCGACTATAAGTGTAAAATATAACCATGTGACGCGCGTGGCATCCCACCTCATCGTTTGCGTACACATACACAATACATATATATATCTCACGCGTGGAATCCCACATCATCGCCGACTATAAGTGTAAAATATAAACATGGGTCTCATGCCCATAACATCAATCAGCGGTGGTATAACGTCTTGGGGTTACCGCTTATTTATACTCTTACCTGGAGCGGTGGTATAGCGTCTTGGGGTTTACCCTCCGATACTCTTACCACGGAGAAAGTGGTAAAGTAGGTGGTATAGCATCTTGGGGTTTACCTCACTTATACTCTTACCACGGAGAAGGTGGTACAACGTCTTGGGGCTTGCCTCATTTATACTCTTACCATATCTCAACAGCCATCAAACAAGACATAAGCACTACCATGTCTTTTATAAAAATCCGAATTTAACCCAGTACTACAAATAGCGGAAGCATACGTGGAATCCCACATCACCGATGCGTCGAGTAACTTACAACAACAGTGGCCTCCAACCGAGAGTCGCGGCAACGTAATAAAACATAATACTTGCACTCAAAGGCTATCACCAGCACATATAGGTTAATTCTCAATTAACCAAGCCAAAGTACTTATCAAGGCACACATAGAAAAATTCTCATTTAACAAGCCAAAGTACTTATCAAGGCACAAATAGAATAATTCTCATTTAACAAGCCAAAATACTTATCAAGGCGCACAAATAGAATAATTCTCATTTAACAAGCCAAAGTACTTATCAAGGCGCACAAATAGAATAATTCTCATTTAACAAGCCAAAGTACTTATCAAGGCGCACAAATAGAATAATTCTCATTTAACAAGCCAAAGTACTTATCAAGGCGCACTTAGACAAATTCTCAATTTATCAAGCCAAAGTACTAATCAAGGCACACTTAGACAAATTCTCAATTTATCAAGCCAAAGTACTAATCAAGGCACACTTAGACAAATTCTCAATTTATCAAGCCAAAGTACTAATCAAGGCACACTTAGACAAATTCTCAATTTATCAAGCCAAAGTACGACGTACGTACATTCTTTTCAAAAGACTCATTTCCAAATAAAACTTCCCCGATACTAACAACCGTAGTATCAAGTCCTATCCACCTTTCAAGACAAGTCACAATACCTTTTTAGAAATACAATTACAGAACCTAAATCAAGTGACTTCTTTATTAAAAACCTTAAGCAATTGGTACCTTTAAAACAATTTGCCCTTCCTTAATACAAGTTATTTCTTTGATTACTTCCTTAGAGAAAACCATTCTCTTAACCTTCCATAAAGCCGTTATAACCCTTTATGGTTTAGACCAACACGTTCCTTTTATAACCAAGAGACTTCTACTTTTTGAAACCAAGTATTATATACTTTCAAATCAATTCTCATAACTTTCAAAAATACAATTAGTCTCTTAACCTTTAGAAAACAAGTGACTCCTTTTATTATAAAACCTTAGGCAATTGATGCCTTAAAAACAAGTTGCCTTTTCACTAAAATCAAGTCATTTATCTTTCCATAAAGCAAATATAACTAACTTCCCATAAAGTCGTTATATTCACTTTATACCTTAGCCAAAAACAATTTCCTATCTAAGGGACTTATACGTTTAAAACGGAACAAGTATCACATACTTTAAAACTCTTCAAGTCCCTTAACTTTAATAAAACTTAAGACATCCTTTATACTTTCAAAGAAGTGAGTTAATCTCCTAACTCACCCGACTTGGCTATTCATAAAACTAGTAAAGGATATCAAGGTGTTGTACGTCTACCGTACTACATACGTGCAACTAGTCATGCTCAAAGATAGGAAAAGTTCTACATAGAGTAGATCACACAACTACCTCTTAACTTCTAAGAGTAACAGGAAACATGAAATGATACCACAGGTATATTCCATACATAGAATCATGCCAAAGGAATGAAGAGGTTCACATACCTCGCGACGATTATCGATAAGTAGCAAAATGCTCCAAAGTACTCCAACCTTGATAGCTATTCCACTTTCCAAGTAGGATACGCTATACCTAGTACTTCAACCTATAATGGTCACAATATGTTCATTAACCTCTTACTTCAAATGTAGAATATTCTAAGTGCTAAGTCGCTAATTTCTACGGAAAATCGGACAGCACCTCCTTTGTTTCTACTAACTTTGCCACCTTTTTCAAGGCCGAATACAATAACCAACCACGCCACATTTAAGGCCCAATCAATGAAATCAACAATAGGGGATTACACGCCTACTAGACGTGTAAAATTCCGCCCCACAAACGATATCAAATTAATACAACTTACTAGGCCAATTCGGCTAACTTGAAGTACTACAACATCAATTCTTATCCAATTTCCAATTCAATCCAAGTTATTAGCCTAACATGATATCAAGTCGCAAACGATTATAACTACTATAATCTCCAAGTAATTAACATGCGACGATTCTAGTAAACGACCAAATTTGTAATCCAACTCAACATGGCTCACATTACATTTCGGATTTCCAAGGCTAAAATCGATCCATAATCATTATAACTTCAACACATATACTTCATGCTAGCAACAAGTAAAGCTAACAACAATATAAATAATCTTGTAACACTTTCAAAGAACAAGATTATACCTCAACGATTCTTAATCCAATCTTCAAAACCGAAGTCGCTCCTTAGCAACTTAGAGCCTCTTCAAGACACTCCAATCCACTACTTGAGACCCTTAGAACCATACCAACAACTTTCCTTCAAACTTCCAATCCAAAACCTAGAAAGCAACTAAGTTTTCACTTTGCGACTAATACGAAAACTCTCTTTTTTCGGGATTTTTCTATTGAGATACACTTACATAACACTCATGAACCTTGGTTTAAAATGTGGAGCTTAAAGGACAAGAAACGAAAATTTTTGCTCTTCACAATGCCTTGAACCCGAGAGCTCTCTTGCTCTTCCTTCAATTTTTTGTGAAAAATAAGGCTAAGTGTTAAGCTTGTCTTGCACTACTAGTATTATAAAGTGTAATGGAGGGTCATGATATAAACAAATGGGTGGTTTGGATGAGCTCTTAATTAAATATCAAGCTAATGTGGACCCATTGACTTAGTCAATATTGTCAAGCTACTACTTGCAAGACTTGTCTTGCTAACCAAGGTCCAATGACCCTCTTGCCCTTGCAAGATTTCGTCCAAGGCATCATCTAAGGGGGGGTGACACATGTCGCCCTCCCATTCCTCACAATAATACGTTTCCCGAAAATTTCATAATTCCGATAAATTCTTACAAGTCTCAAATCTTAACACTTGTGAGTTCTTACGTACGTTCTTAAACATATCCTGTAACTACGGGGTGTAACAAAGGCCCACTAACCCAACCACACTATCATGGAGCCCACTGTCGTGGGGATGGGTCCCACTTTGTTTGCCATCGTTCCCGTTGTCGGAATCGCCGCGTTTGCCCCAGGGATTTTTCCCGTTGTTTTTACGATTATTTTTGCCGCTACTGTGAGCACGGTTGTGGCCTGAATTATCATCAAAACTTGGAGAATTTGTGGAGAACGTCATCATGACTACGGGGCTACTAGCGGTAGTCGCCTTCTTAGCCAAACCGGCTTCTTCCAATGTAAACATGGAGCGGGCTTGATAGAATTCTGGTAGATGGTTACTTTGACGAAGGATCGAAGCAACACCGTTATAGGCCTCAGACAGAACTTGATGTGCCAGTGCATGATCTTGAATAACTCTGCTCACGTCCCATATTAAACGTTTTCTAAGTCAAGAACAATAGGAAGAACGCTCTTGATGTTAGAAACTATTAGGACATGATGAAACTTGTTCTTATCAGTCATAGTAAATTAAACAAATTTGAAGAAGAATGGATTTTTGCTTGGATGTCTCGGATTGAGGAAGAAAGCAGAGAGAACTTTGTTAGGGGGGCAGGGATTGTTCACGAAAATCGAGAAGAGAGAGGAGCGGAAGCAATGAAAAAATAACCTAGACTTTTGATATCATGAAAGAAATAATCCCCTTGATTATTTTCATTAATTGAAAGACAATATATACAATTACATATTTTTATAATAGGAAAATCCGTTTCCTATTCTAATTCTAAAACCATATTCTATTTGAAAACTAACTATACAATTATGGTAAGAGTACAAGACTAATATACAAAGTACAAGACTAATTACTAAATCAGTCCAAACCCGTGAGTCGTCTTACCATTAATACCGAGACTAATTCAGTCGAATATACACATAATAGACACGTGTATATTGTGTATATTATGTGTATATTTAATAGAACTTCAACAAAAAAAAGGTTTTATATTATCAGTGAGATGAATGTTGTAGGGTTGTGGTTGGTTCACCAATCCTATTGAGCTATCAAACTATTTCTCCTTAATCCAAATTATCGATAATTGCTAATTATCTAGATTATTAATCTCATAGTATTCTCCCGAACCACTACTCGCCAATTCAGAACAATTCGTCGTCTATATTCCTATGGAATTGACATGTTAAGAACATTATCCGTCCATGATATTTAATTGAATGTGGCGTCTAGGTATATTCCTATCCTAGCCACAAATCCCAGTCCAACTGTAGGGATAATCAGATCACGCCCTATCTAACCCTTCTCTATACTAACAATATCTTTCATAAGTATGTATATTAGATAGTCGATAGAACATAACTTTTGGCCAAACAATCAAGAAATTATGCATAGAATTAAAGAAATAATAAAATTAATAACGCCTATTAAGATAAGAAATATTCATCAAACATCAATATTCATGGTTTACCACAACCCTAGTGTTACGTTTAACTTTTATACGGGTTAGCACATAAAGAGCTACTAAGAGTTTGGATGGTGCTCTAAATTTGATAATGTATTTTTAGAGTCGTCACCTAATTTATAGGTAAATTAAGAAAACTAGTGTGAAAGGGTTTATTCAAATTCCTGTAAAAAATTCTATCTATACTAGAGTCAACGTAACTAGATTCAACGTAAGGGTTCTGGTAGATGGAAGATTCTACTTGATGAGGAGTTAGAGAGATGTTTCTCTCACTAGGCGAAAATGCTCTCAACATTTTTTCCTAGTTGCTCTTCTAAGTCTTCCTTCTTCTATGATTTTCATCAACTGATATACTACACGGATTGTTCTTTGATCTAATCCATCCTACATTGAAGTTTGTGTGTTCATTTCACGCTCACTCTAATTGATTTGTTATAGAGTAAGGTATCTTCCTTATAGCCATGAGAAAGAATACAAAGATTTCAGCCAAAAGAATGAAAGAGATTATTTTGATTGTTCAAGATTACAAGATACAAGATATGAATTTGAAGTTTGCATTTAGGGGGCAACTTAGCGGTGCCGCTTGTTTTGAATTTTGCGGAGTATTCGGATCAAGTGGTGTTACAGGTTGTTAGCAGCCAAGAGGGTGATCTTGGTGCAAGAGGTCGTGATGGTGGTCTTGGATTGAGGCGCGGCTCTTGGTTTCTCCCAACTTTTCGGTGGAATCCTCAACTGGTGTTCCGGTTGGACAACTTGACACTGGAAGGCATACGGGTCTTGACGGATTTCCCGGGTCATTTGCGGGTATGTTGGGTGGTCCCGGGTTGCAGGAGGGTCGTGATGGTGATAAGGGGTTGTGGTTGAAACCTACGGGTCATCGTTCTTAGTGTTTAAGTCCAAAGTGGCTTTTCCGGCTTGGTAGTCGGAAAGGCACCGCGTTCCGAGGCTCACTTGACTATGGGGATCGCGGATCTTGATAGGGATCCCGGGTCAAAAGTGGGTATGGAGGGTGGTTCCGGGTTGCAGGAGGGTCGTGTTGATGTTCATGATTTGTGGTTTGAACCCTTGGTTCGCCGGTCCTTGATTTCTGAGTACAATGAGGTTTTTCCGGCGGGCACTTTGGATGCCAAGGTGAAAGCGGGTCTCAAGGTTGGTCTCGGGTTGATTGCGGGTCAGGTGGGTGGGCATGGGTCTTGGGTAAAGTCCATGGGCCACCAGTCTTTGGTTGTTGAGTCCGAAATAACTCCTTTTCCAATTGGCCTTGGATTTGCTAAGGCTACGGAAGCCGGGGGGTTTTTTATCCAAAAGAGGTCTAGTTATTTGATGCATTCAATTGTTGCGGATGTCTATGGCATGCCTCATTCATTAGGTGCTCCAACCGAAGTTGCTCCTAATCCCATGGTTCTTGGGAGTGACAAGCCATCTCATTTAAGGCGACTTCGTAATTCGATTTCGGTGGGAACCAGATTTGACAATAGCACGCCTCATTCAATGGGTGCTACAATCGAAATTGCTCCTATTCCAACGGATCTTGGTAAGGCAAAAGCTGCGGAAGCTGAGGGGTTTTCTCTCCAAAAGAAGCCTATTAACTCAACACTTTTAATTGGCATGGGGAATGTAGAGTCATCTCGTTTTAATGAACGTCATTACTCGATTTGGGGGGCAACCGGTACTGCCAAAACCGAGAGCCATAGGAACTCTAATGCATTAATTGATAATGTATTAATACAACATAAGACTTTTGGGACACCAATTCCCAATAATACTAGCTTTTCGACTTCATTTGCGGGAACCAACACTTTTCTTGGTGGTCCCTATACGATTAGAAGTGCTATGGGTATCGTGAATACGCCGAGGGTGTACATGCAAACACCACTTTGTGCGGGTAATGATGGATGACCAGAAGTTACTTCAAGGAAGAATTGTATCAAGTACAAAGCCAAGCAACAATTTTGAAAAGTGAAAAGAGTATTTCAACTTTCCAAGATTGAGTTTATGATTTAATCCCCTCCTGTAACGTCACCTTTGTGTGAACGCCCCATCCCCCCGCTCTTTCATTTCGTGTTTATGCTTACGTTGAGGATTGAGAACCCTCAACGACTGATTGTAGCTCCCTGTTCTTTTCGTTTGTTCTTTTATAATATTTGCATTTACCTAAAAAAAAAACGTAAGGGTTCTGGTGATCCCCGGAGAAGGTAGCACCCCGATATTAAGGATCGGTAGAATGTGGTTGACCTACAGGTTCTGTAGCATGCTTTTAAAAATGATAAAATTGCTTAAGGTTTAAAATCTGCAACATAATTTGTCATTTCATGTATCCAAAAACTCAAAGTTTTATTTAAAACAAAGAGTGAAAATTTTCCACTGAAAGTAGTATGCTCAAGATGTTTAATCAATTTAGTTTTCAGACTAAAAAAAACTCAAATGCATGTTCGAGCAGGACTCCACATTTAGTTCAACTATATTGATCATTTTTACACTTGCATTTGTTTTTTAAAAACTTTTGCAGGTTTCAAAAGTGGTATAGTTTCATTTTAAAAAGACAAGTATAGTTTTTGAAAGGAGATAGTAAAAATGATTTTCTTTTTATTCTTTTAGCATGATATATTTCCCAAGGGCAACTATATTATACTTTTAAAACCTTTAACAAAACTCAAGTCCAAGATAACTTTTATCTCCAAAATACTAATCCTATTGGGCTTAGCCCGGACTATAATCTAAACGAAAATGTTTATCTTTAGGCCTAATTTCAGTTCAGTAATCCATTTGTAAATGTCACTCATGTCATACCCCAAATAAGGGGGTGTGGCCGGCACTCGGTGCCCTACTGGACCGAGCATACTACTCTGATAGTAGAACTAGCTGATAAGGCCGACTGGAATATATAACAACAATAACACTGAACAAGAGGGATTAATCCAACATATATACAAAATAGGACCAACAAGGTCACAACCTGGTTCAAGAAAAGACAGCTGAGCCGACAATGCTATACATGATATTTAATTGAATGCGGTGTCTAGGTATATTCCTATCCTAGCCACAAATCCTAGCCCAACTGTATGAATAATCAGATCGCGCCCTCTCTAACCCTTCTCTATTATAACAATATCTTTCACAAGTATGTATATTAGATAGTTGATAGAACATAACTGTTGTCCAAACAATTAAGCAATTATGCACAAAATTAAAGAAACAATAAAAATCAATAACTCGTATTAAATAAAAAAAGTCATCAAACATCAATATTCATCATTTACCACAACCCTAGTGTTACGGCTTACTTTTTATATGGGTTAGCGTATAAAGAGCTACTAAGAGTTTGGATGGTTATCTAAATTGGATAATGTGTTTTTAGAGTCGCCGTCTAAATAGGTTAATTAGGAAAACCAGTGTGAAAGGGTTTATTCAAATTCCTTTTAAAAATTCTATCTAAACTAGAGAGAATGTAAGGGTTCTGGTGATCCCCGGTGAAGGTATTAGCACCCCGGTATTAAGGATCCATAGAATACGGTTGACCTACGATTCTATAGCATCCTTTTAAAATTGATAAAATTGCTTAAGGTTTAAAATACACAACATAATTTGCATTTCATGTATCCAAAAACTAAGTTTTATTTAAATTAAAGAGTGAAAATCTTTCGCCGAAAGTAGTATGCACGAGATGTTTAATTAAATTAGTTTTCGGACTAAAAACACTCAAATGCAAGTTCGAGCAGGACTCCACATTTAGTTGAACTATATTGATCATTTTTACACTTGCATTTGTTGTTTAAAATCTTTTGCAGTTTCAAAAGTGGTATAGTTTCATTTGAGAAAGACAAGTATAGTTTTTGAAAGGAGATAGTAAAAATGATTTTCTTTTTATTCTTTTAGCATGATATATTTCCCAAGGGCAACTATATTATACTTTTAAAACCTTTAACAAAACTCAAGTCCAAGATAACTTTTATCTCCAAAATACTAATCCTATTGGGCTTAGCCCAGACTATAATCTAAACGAAAATGTTTATCTTTAGGCCTAATTTCAGTTCAGTAATCCATTTGTAAATGTCACTCATGTCATACCCCAAATAAGGGGGTGTGGCCGGCACTCGGTGCACTACTGGACCGAGCATACTGATCTGATAGTAGAACTTATGGCTAATAAGGTCATACTGGAATATATAACAACAATAATACTGAACAAGAGGGATTAACCCAACATATATACATAATGGGACCAACAAGGTCACAACCTGGTTCAAGAAAAGACAGCTGAGCCGACAAGGCTATACATCAACACTATATATACTAAACTAGCCTATGAACCCCTATAAGTAACTAAAAAGACATATGGCCGAGACAGGGCCTCAGTCTTACCTATACTGCACATAACCCTACGAAATATACTCCATATATGACCAGGAAGCTCCCTAGAAAAGATGAAGATTACTTACTGGCGGCTGAACTCGACAACTCCTACAGTGGTGGCCTAGTAGAGTCTATATGAAAACCTGCGACATGAATACACAGTGCCCCCGAAAAAAGGGACGTTAGTACGAAAGAATGTACTAAGTATATAAAGCATAAATAACAATATGAATCTGTAAATTATAAGAAAAGGCAAAAAAACAATATGAAGCGGTAAGATGTAAATCAAAGCATAAACAACTTAGATGCCCTATCTGGAGAATAATGAAACTCTGAAACTCAAATACAACTTATCTAGATAGGTCTTTTATAACGACCCGTTTCGGAGCCCGTGACTGGTGCCTTACCCCGGGCACCCTAGTGATACAACATCAGAGAAAAACCAGCGGAAAATAAAAACTTAAGCATTTAAATAGACATGGATCAAGATAAGGAAAAATAGGCCAACCAAAACGATTGCCTTTCAACATATATAAATATAACGACATTTTGAACAGTTACAATCCTTACAACCCTGCCCACAACAGTACTACAAACCTCTAAGATTTTTACAACAACTATGACGGGACAGGGCCCCGCCATACCCCTGAATGTACAAGAACCTACAGACTCAGGGTAACATACCAAAGATAAGCCTCCGAAGGAACGGAGCTTCCCAAGACGCTGAAAGGTGATCCTAAAAGTGGATCGATACCGATGTACCTCTACTGCGACATGAACGCACCAAGGAGGAGGTCGACATAACAGTACCAAGTATGTGAAATCAGAAATATCAGAAATGAAATCATAGCGATCATATAAAGCAGGAGACATGTATGATAACCAACTACAGTACACCATATATAAACAGTCATATCAAGTCAGGGACTCACGCCCTCCAAATCATCACTCGTGCCCGTGGAATTCCTTCCTCACTGCCGGCAGTCTATGATATAACAACACCAAGGAGTATATGTGAACACCAGGTCCTACCTGTGTCAATAAAACCGTACGGGGCAAGTATAACTACCAGATCCGACCGTATCACGATGTCACGGTACAATCATATCATGGTCGACACGTGGCAAGTGCAATAGCCTCCACCAGCTCCACTGCGCCACGTAGGCCGACGGGGCAAGTGAATCGGCCAGGCACCCGATCACAACCGTAAGTCACGAAGCTCCATCCAAATACTGACTCGCGAAGCTGACACGTGGCATGTGCAATAACCTATACCAGATCCACCTGCGTCACGTAGCTGACGGGGGCAACTAAACAGGCTACGCACCCGATCACAACCGTAAGTCACGATACTTCGCCGCGAAGCTGACACGTGGCACGTGCAATAACCTATACGAGATCCACCGCGCCACGTGGCGACGGCAAGTAAAACAGCTACGACCCGATCACAACCGTAAGTCACGATCTTCGCCATAAATAACCATAATGGTCACATGTCCACATCATCGGTAGAAATGCCCATGTAATAATAATAATGGAAGCGTGCGTGGAATCTTCCACACGCGCAGAAGTCCAAGTAAGTTCTCAACAAGTCAACCGGCCCTCCATCGAGAGACGCGGTAGAATAGAAACACAATTCTTGCATAACAAAGACTATCTCAATAAGCATAGACAAGTTACCCAACAACAAGCATAGGCAAGTTATACACAACTCAAGTACTTTCCTTTTAAGTCAAAATCCGGGTGTTAACCCTAAAGTACTACGTACGTTAAATTCCTTTTTTAAAGAGATCCATTCCTTTTATAAAAGTCACCCGATACCCGTAGTATAAAATAGAGTGACTCACATTTTTAGGTAAACCAAAACACTTTCCTTTTCAACCACATTCTTTTCCCTAAGGTTCCAGTTTGCCTAATTTCAATTACTCAAGGCTCTTTATTTTAGAAAAGTTTCATAGTTCAATGTCTTAATCTCTTTTAAAACATTTGAGTGACATATGCCTTATATGAGTGTAGGTTATTCTATTTCATAATCTATCTTATTAAGCAGCCATGATCTAGGAAATGTAATATCATTTTGTCTCATCTTAGTTTCTATGCAGATGGAGGTTTCTACTGGTTTTAATAATACTTCATTATTCATTACATTTTCCTTTATTAACGCCAGTGGTTTGTCGATACTCATTCTGATTTCCGAAATCAGTAAAACATTATTCCTTTTTTAAAACCAAGTACCCATTACTCACGAATGAGGTTTCACATTGTTAACAAACTTCATATCAATACAATTAAGTCAAGTCTCTTATCTTTTAAGATTAAGTCTCTTAACTTCTAAAAATCAGTAAACCATTCTTTTTATCTCTCTTAAGACGTTATACCTAACTTCCCATAAAGCTAGTATAACTCTTTATGTTTTCAAAACCAAGTATTACTCTTCTTTCAAAAAGATTCCTTAATTCTTTTGAAATACTTTAAGACTCTTTATTATTCAGGCTTAAGTCAAAAGACATTGTCGTAACGCTACATTCAGTTAACACACGTACGTCTACCGTACTATATCTATATTCCTTTTAAAATATTTCAAGGTTCTTATTATTCAGGCTTAAGTCAAAAGACATTGCCGTACAACTATATTCAGTTAGCACACGTACATCTACCATATAATATATACATATTATTCAGGCTTAAGTCAAAAGACATTGCCACACGTACGTCTACCGTACTATATGTATTCTTTTAAAATACTTCATGCTCAAGAGTATAGGAAGAATCACATACCTCGCGACGATTATCGACTATAAGCAAAACGCTCCACGGCTATAACCCGGCTAGCCTTGTCCACCTTCTAAGTAGCACATGCTACTTGCAGAACATTCAACCAATAAAGGTTATCGACCATCAGAATACACCCATGTAAGTACAGTTCAATCTTCTACTTATATTCTTCTGATGTGATTTCAATACAAGTCTATTCTGTAATATCCTTCTATTACAGTTCAATTCTTTTCTATGAATCTTATATTCATTTCAATTCAACTACAGTATGTAATTCCCAATTACAATAGAAGGACAGTAGTATTTACCTCGATGAGCCCAAAATTATCCAAGTTAAAAGTCGATCCTGAGCAACGTTAAGCTCCTACTCCGAGTGCTCCAATCCGCTCCAAACAACCCTTAGAAGTTCTACACAACTTCTACTTAGTACTCCAACCAATTATGGAGATTTTCCTTAGGGTTTCGTTTAGTGGCTAAAGGAAAGTATTCTAGTATTTTCCTGCTTTTCAGATAGAGGTACTTGGAAATACTACAAAGGTTTTGGGCTTGAGTTTTTGGGCATTATAACAATACTTGGAGAAGTATTTCTATACCACAAAGGGGTACTATACGAAAACAATTTAGGCTAGGGGGGGGGGTACCCCACGGCTAGACACCACAAAGGGGGAGGAGGCTCTCGCCAAGGCTCACGCTCGAGGGGGCTTTGGACGATTTTTAACTCAAGGGGAGAGATTTCAAGACTTGGAAAATGATTTTTGGATGAAGAAAGTTCATCAACTAAGGGGGTATTTATAGGTCAAGCAAGGGCCAACCAATGGCCAAGATCAATCCAAGTGTAAGGCAAGTGTAAGGCTAGGATTAAGCCATGTGCACCTTATCCATCTACCACACCAACTTGCACAAATATCCTACCTAACCATGCCACCTTTCTCGTCCATTACCGCCCAAAACGTGCTTCAATTAGAGGGTGACAAGTGTCGCCCTCTCGTTGGTCCACAATGTTTCGTCTCTCGGAAAAATCCGCAAAAATTATAAATGACATAGCCGGAATTTTCCCTTCGCAAGTTTAGTAAAACGTTTCGTCGAAAAACGACTCTTTTCGGCACTTGTGCCTAAATTTCGAACTTAGCCTAACTTTAAGGCTCAAATTAAAATACGTACGCCCTCACGTACATACTCTGGAAATACGGGGTATAACATTCTCCCCTCCTTAGAAACATTCGTCCCGAATGTTCCTTCTCAAGACGGACAACGATGAAGTTCCTCTAACAAGTTGCCAACGCCACATATTGCCACAAAAAAATAACACACGTCCTCTTCCTACCTTACTCGTCGTGCCCTTCTCGAACACTTGAACTCTTCTAGTACACGTGCCACACTTTAGTCATCGCTTTAGTTTCCAAAACTTTGGAGTCACCACCTCCAAACTTGGTCATCTTACTAGCTTCACTTTCCTCTAAGGCCTTTCCCGGCCTTCACGAACCGATTCTGGTCGAACGCATCCACGAACTTCTACGATGGTCATCCAAACTTGGGCCTAGCACCCTCGTGACCCTACCACCTGGCGGGACCACCCAGAGCTGACCCTACCTTGAAACAGGCCGCGGGTTGGCCCGCAACATGTCCCCAACCTGACCTTCTTAACGCATCACGCTCTTGTTCCCCGATCCGGAACAATCTTACCTATTCAAGTCATGAAAGCTACCACTTCCATTTTACACCACCCAAGGGAATTTTCCCACAATTACTCCATGTATACCTATACGTTCTGACAAGAATCACTCGCAAAAACTTGTACTCAAGACGGCCTTACATCTAAGGTCTCAACTGTAATATTCTAAGGTTCATCATATTCTCACCCCCAGCCTTACCCTTTTTTTCACTAACCAGGTTTCTAAATCACATTGTAGCACAAAGATATCCGAACATAAAACACATCATCCCAACATCAATACATACAAGTCTTTAGAGGGGTAAGGATATACCTGAAAATGGGCGGTTCAAAGGACCGCTAAAACTGGGAACTTCCACCACGACCTCTACTGTGGCCCGCCGATGTAAGAACATCCTGCCTAGCTGTGGAAGGTGAAGAACCCGCAACTGATCTCGTAGTCTGTGCTATCCCACGATACTCGCCACAGTGATGGACTCTCACAAATGGCCTGTCGGCCGCAAGTATAGCAATCTCCCAAACCAAGACGATATTCCTCTATGGGCTTTACCACAATGGTCACACCGAGATACGTGGCCTCATCCGCGAGCACTCGCTCCTCCGAAAATCTGAAACACAGGAGCCACGACCGCTCCCGAATATCCCGAAGGTCCCGGTGTGGAGGACCACTGCATCGGGCG
Source organism: Przewalskia tangutica (assembly GCA_029844215.1). Classification (NCBI taxonomy): domain Eukaryota; kingdom Viridiplantae; phylum Streptophyta; class Magnoliopsida; order Solanales; family Solanaceae; genus Przewalskia; species Przewalskia tangutica. Next base: position 130,378,962 of record CM056718.1, on the reverse strand, counting down.
AGGTACATAACTAGTTCTTTGGCGGTCCGCCTCGAAAGTCACCAAAGGACCTGCTCGCCCTCTTCGCCGATCTCGCCATTCCGTCGATTTCTCCGCCTCACATCCAAGTGCATAAGCTGCGTGCGGCAATGTCCATGCCGGTGAAGGGCTACACGAACAACTTTCGCTAGGTATTCATCGAGCCTGTAACATATCGGTGCACTCGATCCTCCATACTAGCTACTAACGCGGACGCACGCCAATGAGTCGAACTCACATTGTACTCCCGAACCGTCGCCGCTGCGCAACACCAAAAATCTGTCGCCCGAGCCCTCCTCATCCGCGAGGCAAGAAGTGTGCAAGAAATGCCTCGAGAACTCGTCCCATAAAGCCGGAAGTGCATTCTCTCCCCGACAGCTCCTGAATCAAACCACGATCGCGGTATCACGCGGTGATGCGAACTTAAGACCACCGACTCGGTCTCGATGCCTTGATCGATCACTCTACGATCCATCAGAATCGCTTGGATGAACTCTGCGGATCATCCTCGTGTCTCGACCCATAAAACTCGCGGCTACAACTCGTAAAATCCCGTAGTCTCAAACTATCTCGATCTAGGGTGAACCATTGGTGCATCGAACCGGCTGCGGGCCTATCCTCATGTTCGCCACGATCTCGCCGAATCGGGCCATCTCTTCAGAACCCATCTCTCTCGCTTCCGCATCGTGGACTGAGGCTCGTGCATCGTGGTCTGTAGAGATCGCCACGATCTACTCGCAGCCTCCTCTCGCCGCTTTGCCCTTCTCGGGCGGGTTGCCTTACGCGAGGCATAATCGTAAAAGCAATGCGTCGAGGGTCCAACTTATCACACAGCTCTAAGGCACGATCTCAGAATGAGAAGAATAGAAACCAATCCTAAACGTCCTGCAGCCTCCTAATTATAGATGTGGTGCACAACACATCGATAATCAAGACTCTACTAGACACGGTATGTAGACACTTTCCGAGGACTAACTGCTCTGATACCACTTTTGTCACGACCCGTTCCGGAGCCCGTGACTGGTGCCTTACCCCGGGCACCCTAGTGATACAACATCAGAGAAAAACCAACGGAAAATAAAAACTTAAGCATTTAAATAGACATGGATCAAGATAAGGAAAAATAGGCCAACCAAAACGATTGCCTTTCAACATATATAAATATAACGACATTTTGAGCGATAATCCTTACAACCCCGCCACAACAAGATTACTGCACTCTAAGATTTTTACAACAACTATGACGACAGGCCCCGCCATACCCACGAATGTACAAGAACCCTGCACTGTGGTAACATACCAAAGATAAGCCTCCAAGGAACGGAGCTTCCCAAGACGCCGAAAGGTGATCTTAAAAGCGGATCGACAAATGATGTACCTACTGCGGATGTAACGCAGCCGAAGGAGGTCAAGACAACAGTACCAAGTATGTGAAATCAGAAATATCAGAATGAAATCATAGCGATCTATATAAAGCGGAGACATGTATGATAACCAACTACAGACACCACATATAAACAAATATATCAAGTCGTGGACTCACGCCTCCAAATCATCACTGTGCCCGTGGAATTCCTTCCTCACCGCGGCGATCATGATATAACAACACCAAGGAGTATATGTGAACACTGTGTCCTACTGTTTCAATAAAACCGTGACGGGCAAGTATAACTACGAGATCCGACCGCATCAGAATACGGCATAATCATATCACGGCCGACACGTGGCAAGTGCAATAGCCTCCACTACCCACCGCGCCACGTAGGCGACGGGGCAAGTGAATCGACACGCACCGATCACAACCGTAAGTCACGGCGCTCCATCCAAATACCGACTCGCGAAGGCGACACGTGGCGTGGTGCAATAACCTATACCAGATCCACTGGCCACGTAATGGCGGGGCAAGTAAACAGGCTACGCACCCGATCACAACCGTAAGTCACGATACTTCGCCGCGAAGCTGACACGTGGCAAGTGCAATAACCTATACCAGATCCACCTGCGTCACGTAGCTGACGGGGGCAAGTAAAACAGGCTACGCACCCGATCACAACCGTAAGTCACGATACTTCGCCATAAATAACCATAATGGTCACATGTCCACATCATCGGTGTAGACATGCCCATGTAATAATAATAATGGGCGCACTGCGGAATCTTCCACACCGCGGTAAGTCCAAGTAAGTTCTCAACAAGTCAACCTACCCATCGAGAGACGCGGTAGAATAGAAACACAATTCTTGCATAACAAAGACTATCTCAATAAGCATAGGCAAGTTACCCAACAACAAGCATAGGCAAGTTACACAACAACAAGCATAGGCAAGTTATACACAACTCAAGTACTTTCCTTTTAAGTCAAAATCCTAGTGTTAACCCTAAAGTACTACGTACGTTAAATTCTTTTTTTTTAAAGAGATCCATTCCTTTTATAAAAGTCACCCGATACCCGTAGTATAAAATAGAGTGACTCACATTTTTAGGTAAACCAAAACACTTTCCTTTTCAACCACATTCTTTTCCCTAAGGTTCCAGTTTGCCTAATTTCAATTACTCAAGGCTCTTTATTTTAGAAAAGTTTCATAGTTCAATGTCTTAATCTCTTTTAAAACATTTGAGTGACATATGCCTTATATGAGTGTAGGTTATTCTATTTCATAATCTATCTTATTAAGCAGCCATGATCTAGGAAATGTAATATCATTTTGTCTCATCTTAGTTTCTATGCAGATGGAGGTTTCTACTGGTTTTAATAATACTTCATTATTCATTACATTTTCCTTTATTAACGCTGCCGTGGTTTGTCGATACTCATTCTGATTTCCGAAATCAGTAAAACATTATTCCTTTTTTAAAACCAAGTACCCATTACTCACGAATGAGGTTTCACATTGTTAACAAACTTCATATCAATACAATTAAGTCAAGTCTCTTATCTTTTAAGATTAAGTCTCTTAACTTCTAAAAATCAGTAAACCATTCTTTTTATCTCTCTTAAGACGTTATACCTAACTTCCCATAAAGCTAGTATAACTCTTTATGTTTTCAAAACCAAGTATTACTCTTCTTTCAAAAAGGTTCCTTAATTCTTTTGAAATACTTTAAGACTCTTTATTATTCAGGCTTAAGTCAAAAGACATTGCCGTAACGCTACATTCAGTTAACACACGTACGTCTACCGTACTATATCTATATTCCTTTTAAAATATTTCAAGGTTCTTATTATTCAGGCTTAAGTCAAAAGACATTGCCGTACAACTATATTCGCTAGCACACGACATCTACCATATAATATATACATATTATTCAGCTTAAGTCAAAAGACATTGCCACACGACGTCACCGTACTATATGTATTCTTTTAAAATACTTCATGCTCAAGAGTATAGGAAGAATCACATACCTCGCGACGATTATCGACTATAAGCAAAACGCTCCACGGTTATAACCCGGCTAGCCTTGTCCACCTTCTAAGTAGCACATGCTACTTGCGAACATTCAACCAATAAAGGTTATCGATCATCAGAATACAAATCCCATGTAAGTCTGTTCAAACTTCTACTTATATTCTTCGATGTGATTTCAATACAAGTCTATTAGTAATATCCTTCTATTACAGTTCAATTCTTTTCTATGAATCTTATATTCATTTCAATTCAACTACAGTATGTAATTCCCAATTACAATAGAAGGACAGTAGTATTTACCTCGATGAGCCCAAAATTATCCAAGTTAAAAGTCGATCCTGAGCAACGTTAAGCTCCTACTCCGAGTGCTCCAATCCGCTCCAAACAACCCTTAGAAGTTCTACACAACTTCTACTTAGTACTCCAACCAATTATGGAGATTTTCCTTAGGGTTTCGTTTAGTGGCTAAAGGAAAGTATTCTAGTATTTTCCGGGCTTTTCGTATAGAGGGTACTTGGAAATACTACAAAGGCTTTGGGCTAGAGTATTTGGGCATTATAACAATACTTGGAGAAGTATTTCTATACCACACAGGGGGTATTATACGAAAACAATTTAGGGTGGGTACCTACGGCTAGACACCACAAAGGGGGGGAGGGGGAGGCTCTCGGCCAAGGCTCACTCAAGGGGGGGGGCTTTGGACGATTTTTAACTCACAAGGGGGAGAGATTTCAAGACTTGGAAAATGATTTTTGGATGAAGAAAGTTCATCAACTAAGGGGTTATTTATAGGTCAAGCAAGGGCCAACCAATGGCCAAGATCAATCCAAGTGTAAGGCAAGTGTAAGGCTAGGATTAAGCCATGTGCACCTTATCCATCTACCACACCAACTTGCACAAATATCCTACCTAACCATGCCACCTTTCTCGTCCATTACCGCCCAAAACGTGCTCCAATTAGAGGGTGACAAGTGTCGCCCTCTCGTTGGTCCACAATGTTTCGTCTCTCGGAAAAATCCGCAAAAATTATAAATGACATAGCCGGAATTTTCCCTTCGCAAGTTTAGTAAAACGTTTCGTCGAAAAACGACTCTTTTCGGCACTTGTGCCTAAATTTCGAACTTAGCCTAACTTTAAGGCTCAAATTAAAATACGTACGCCCTCACGTACATACTCTGGAAATACGGGGTATAACATCTTTACTGTATAAACTACCCTTATCTTATTGTGTGAGGTGTATAACATGTCACTTCCCGTAGATATACTCTAAGGTGTATGTATGAATATGCAATACAATGTACACACCTATTTATGCATGTGTTGCAGAATGCGCAACCCGATCCATTATATGTATATATTGCTTAAAGTGAAACCTGATCTAATATATGTAAATGTTGCAAAACGTATAACCCAATCCAATATATGTATATGTTCGGAACTGTTATACCCCGTATTTTCAGAGTATGTACGTAAGGACGTACGTAGAAAAATTTGAACTTGAGAATAGGCTTGGCCGATTTATTCTTTGTGCACGGTTAGACCGGCTAGAGTCGTTTTTCGACAAAACGTTTCCACAGCTTTCGTAGGGAAAATTCCGGCTATGTCATTTCTAATTTTTGCGGATTTTTCCGAGAGACGAAACATTTTGGACCAACAAGAGGGCGACACTTGGCACCCTCTCATTGGTGGGCTTTGGGGCGGCAACTTGGACGAATTCTTGGCCTTGTTTAGTCAAGGTTAGGTAGGATATTTTGTGGTAGATGGATAAGGTGCACTTGGCAAGATCTTGGCCCTACACTTGCCTTGCACTTGGCAAGATCTTGGCCATTGGTTGGCCTTTGCTAGACCTATAAATACCCCCCTTTGGAAGACTTCTTCATCCATTCCAAATATTTCCTAAGTGTTAAAATCCTCCTCCCTCCCCTTTGTGTTGAGTTCGGCCGAGAGCCCCTCTCCCCCCCCTTGGCCGAGAGTACCCCCCCTAGTGGGGTAGGCCGAGGGGTATACACCCCCCCTTGTGGTGTTGTCTCGTATAAATACACCCCCACCTTGGTAGAAATACTCTCAAAAGTATTGTTACTATACCCAAAATACCTTGGCCCTTATACCTTGTAGTATTCCAAGGTTATACTTATACGAAAAGCCCAGAAATACCATTATACTTCCCTTCAGTCACAAAACCGAAACCCAAAGGAAAATCTCCATAGTTAGTTGGAGTATTATGTAGAAGTTGGTTAGAAATTCTAAGGGTGGTTTGGAGCGGGTTGGAGCGCACGGAGTTGGAGCTAAACGTTGCCCAGGATCGACTTTATACTTGGATAATTATGGGCTTATCGAGGTAATTATCTGTCCCCTATTGTAATTGGAAATTACATGTTGTTAGAATATATAGTTGAAGTATACTATATGTAGAACTGAACGTAGTTATCGGCAATGTCTTTTGACTTAAGCCTGAATAATAAGAAACCTTTTCGAAAGAAGAGTACTAAATCAGAATTACATGGGTATCAGACATGAGACTTGTGTAGCTTTTCGTGAGGTAGAATTGTGCACGTCCGATTAGGCGTATAACCTCTGGTTGGCTTGGTAGCCGGCCCCGATAGAGGAGGAGATTTACGCTGTGGGGGGAGGTGCTGCCGAATTTTCTGTAGAATGTTCTACAATTAGACCTAGATGTTAATAAGCGCCTTGTGGCCTTATAGGTTGAAGTACCATGCGTGGCGCGATCTACTTGGCTAGGAGTAGCCGACGGTTTGAGGTACTTGGAGCGTTTTGCTATTAGTCGATAATCGTCGCGAGGTATGTGAACCTCTTCCTACCTTTTCTAGCATGATATGTGTATAACTATGTAGTACGCAGACGCATACGTGTTAAACGTATTTGATTGGTTTGAAACATAAAGTGTTATAACGCTTTATGGGAAGTTGGTTATAACGACTTTATGTAAGTAAGAAAATGCCTTATGGTTTTAAAAGGTAGCGATTTGACTTATAATTGACTTAATGTGTAATAATAAAGAATCTTGAAGTATTTCAAAAGAATCTTTGAATCATTTTTAACAGAAGAATAATACTTGGTTTTGAAAACATAAGAGTTATACTAGCTTTATGGGAAGTTAGGTATAACGTCTTAAGAATGGTAAAATGAATGGTTTATTGATTTTAAAGTTAAGAGACTTGATCTTAAAAGATAAGAGACTTTACTTGTTTTACTTGGTAATTAGCATTATGTTAAATGTTGTAAAACCTCATTCGCAAGTAGTGAGTACTTGATTTTAAAAGCAAAAATGTTTTACTGATTGCGGAAATCAGAATGAGTATCGAACAAACCACGTAGCGCTTAATAAAGGAAATGTTTTGACTAATAATGTATTAGTAAAACCTAGAAACTTCCATCCGCATAGAAACTAAGATGAGACAAAATGATGTTACATTTCTAGATCATGGTCGCTTAAATAAGATTGTTACAAACAAGAATAACCTACTCACGACGTATATATGTTTCTCAAATTGCTTTTAAAGGAGAATTATATCATTAAGTGATTAAAATTATGAACTACGAAACCTTTCGAAAATGAGAAACTTGAGTAATTGAAATTAGGCAAACTTGAAACATTTGGAAAAGAATGTTGTTACTTGATTTTACGAAGAGAAGTGTTTTTGATTTACTTCAAAAGATAATCACTCTATTTTCATATACTACGGGTATTGTGTGACTTTTTTAAACGTAACGTATCTTTTAAAAGATAATGTATGAAGTACTTTGGGAATAGATACCCGACAGTTAATCATATATTAGAATGCACTTGTGTGTATAACTTGATTGTCCGGTTTGTGATAGCCTTGTAATACTTTTTGTTGATTTGATAAGTAAACATGTTAGGATGCTACGTGTGTTAGTGTCTTGTAACGTTTGTGTAAGAGAGTATTCTTGTTGTGCTTATGTTGTTTAACGATGTCGTTATGTTAGTATAATATCACTCACCTCTTGACATATTCACGGGGTTAAGTCGCCTCCACGCGGGTAGACTCGGTGATGCAGGACCATGATTCGAGAATACCTCATGCGGGTCCAAGGATCCATGCGGAACTACGGAGTTCCGTGTTAGTTTGCGGCCCTTGTGGTCATGCGCGGTCTCGTGGGCCATGCGGATCGCAGTCGGGGCGATGCCGAGTAGCTACCCTCGACGCGGGTTACATACCTATGCGGGCCTACATGAGTGGCCTATGCGACTACGGAGTCCGTGATTAGGCTTGCATGGTGATACTACGAAATTGGCCTGTTTGATCATTCGCAGCCTAGAAAAGACCATTCTGATTTACCTATTGTTGCTCTTGTTTATGATATGGCACTATGCGCGTTATCTTGGTGTTTCATACATACTTGCAAAACTGATTTTAAAATGATATGTTTTCATTTAAGTACTTACAGTTTCACATACTTGGTACTTGTTAGATCGACCTCCTTCGAAATTGCGTTCATGCCGCGAGTTGAGGTACACCGCCGTTGATCCTAGTTCTCGGTCACGTCAGCGTATGGGAAGCTCCATTTTCTCCGGAGGCTTATCAGTGGTATAGTCCCCTGTCGTTCTAGGTATTTACATTCAGGGGTATGGCGGGGCCCTGTCCCGCCATTATTGTCGTATCATTCTTAGAGGTGCAGTAATGTTGTAGGCGAGTTGTAATGGGACGAATCGCTCGTTTTAAAAATTGATTTATATATACGCCGTAAGGCAAGTTTTCTCCGACATCGCTTTCTTACTTCTTAATATTTTCATGTCTTGTTTTATGTTCCGCTGATTACTCTGATGTTGTATCACTAGGGTGCCCGGGGTAAGGCACCAGTCACGGGCCCGGGTTCGGGTCGTGACAGGAACGTGCAACCTGATCCAATATATGTATATGTTGAGGAACGTGCAATTGGATCTAATTTATATATATATATATATATATATATATATATATATATGTGTGTGTGTGTGTGTGTGTGTGTGTGTGTGTGTGTGTGTGTGTGATATCAAATGCCAATGACAAATATATCAACACCAACGGGAATCGATGGTGTGAAAACATACTATGATAACAATGACTCTTTAGCCTCTTTTGAAACTCATAAACTCTTTGACTTTACTCTTGGAACGACTTTTAGTCGACTTGAAAATTACCTCGTTAGAATGCTTCTTATCGAAGACTTACAATAAGATAAACAGTAACCAACAACAAGGATTATGAGAATAAGGATAATCAATAAATGCTTCTCGACAAGAGATTTCAATATACAATAGAACAAATCTTTGACGTTTCTTTTTTAAAGAGATAAGTCTTTGGATTTCATGCTTTTGAAAGAAAGATGAAGCCTTACATACCTTTGTCGATAGCTCACGATCTCTCAAATGCTATATGAATGATAATATACATTATATGAATCATTCGGATCAATAGAAACTCAATTAACTATAAGTCATTTCATTTAGACATTTCGTCGAACACTTCACGTGCATAGAACTTCCATAGTGTTCAACAATGATGGCTCAATCAACAAGATAACTTTTTCAACTCTACTCGACTTCCTTATTTCCCGTATGCAATAAATACCAATATCCAAAATTTCAACATCAATAACTAGCTCCAATTGAGCACCTCAATATCAATACACACAAGTCTAAGTTCCTTCAAGAATTGAGCTACAAGCTCTTTTAACAAAATTCACTAATATAACTTGTAGAAACCTCAACAAATCAAGGAGAAGGTGGAACTCACCTTAAAGATCAAAACCATCCTCTAGCACACCTTAAACTCCAACAACTACAAACTCTATGGAAACACCAAGAGATAGGAGAAGTAGTAGACTATCACCACAAACTTGCCCACGAAAGATTGACATTGATTACTTCCGAAATCGGCTTGGATGGTTAACAAACCATTGGAGAACCTTGAGAGAGCTTAGGAGGTTTCTTAGGGTTGAAGTAGGTGAACGAATAAGAGGTTGGTCGAGTTAGGTACTTAAATTAAAGTCCATCTCCTCACTTTTGGCTCTTTGGCTCGCTGAGTGAAACCCAGGGCGAGACACCACCTCGCAGTTGTACTACCCGACAAAAATGTAATATCTTTAACTCCGATGTCGTATCGACGGACGGTTTATTGATTTGGAAACTAGACTGGTAGACCTTAAATTCTATAGGTGTATCACCCTATAATTTTTAGTAGATTAAGAGAAATTGACTGTGACATCTGACCCAAATTTCAGCAAACTTCTTAGCATAACTTGCAGTGACTTTTGTAAACATTTGATTTACAACTTTCTTGAGATCAAGGCTTATCATACAACCATTGTATGATCTAAATAACTCTTAACTACATCTTCTTATCATATTATGAACTCCTAGCCTTATCCCAAAAGTACATGCTATTACGTTCTACTTCATTCGATAAACTTTATCGAAACTTATTTCTTTAGATCCAATTTGTCACGACCCGACCTAGGGCCAGCGACTGGTGCCTTACCCCGGGCACCCTAGTGATACAACATCAGAGAAAATCAGCGGAAATAAAAACTCATGAAAGATAAACAACGAAATAAGAAAACAGGCTAACCAAAACGGTTACCTTTCTGTACATAAATGAAAACTTGAGCGATTCATCCTTTACAAACCCCGCCACAAATACATGGACCTCTAGAATTTTATAACAACAATGACGGGACGGGGCCGCCATGCCTCGAATGTACAAAGTCTACAACTTGAGAGCAGTACCACAAGACAAGCTTAGGAGATATAGAGCTTTCGAGAATCGACAATGATCCTAAGAGTGCGGATCGACAAGTTATGTACCTCAACTGCGGCATGAACGCAGCCCGAAGGAGGTCGATCAGTACCAAGTATGTGGCCCGAAAATCGTAATGAAATCATAACAGTCTATATAAAACAGGAGACATGTGTGCCAACCATACTACAGATCACCATATATATTAGCAGTCATGTCAAGTCAGGGACTCACGCCCGTAAAATCATCACTCAAATACAACCCGGGAATTTAACCCGCACAAGGGCCGCATGCCCCGGCATCTCACCTCGGTATAAGCATGGCCCTGGAACCATCCTAGTGGGCCCATACCCGTGGACCATCCAACGTGTCAGTATGCCCAAAGGAGATAACAAGAGGACACCCATAGTGGAAGCATACCCGTGGGTCACCCAACGTGTCAGTATGTCCAAACAAATCACAAGATAATACTCACTGTGGAAGCATACCCGTGGGCCACCCAACGTGTCAGTATGTCCAAACAAATAACAAGATAATACTCACTGTGGAAGCATACCCGTGGGCCACCCAACGTGTCAGTATGTCCAAACAAATAACAAAATAATACTCACTGTGGAAGCATACCCGTGGGCCACCCAACGTGTCAGTATGTCCAATAATCAACCAGATAGTCGGCCCTCCATCGAGAGACTCGGTAGCACAAAATCAAACACTTGCACAACAAAGGCTATCACAACAAGCATAGGCAAGTTCAACGTACTCCTAGTCTTTCATTTTATTACAACGAATCTGGGTGTTAACCCCAAGGTACTACGTACTTTAACTCTTTAAAAAGATCCATTTCTTTCACAAAAGTCACACGATACCCGTAGTATCAAAAATAGAGTAACTATCTTTTTAAGTAAATCCAAAACAATTTCCATATCTTCTTTTTAAACAAAAACACTTCAAATTCTCAAGTCTCTCTCTTTTATAAATTAAGCTTCTTACTTTGGAGTTTAAGAAAATCAAAACTTGTTATAATGATCTTATTAAAGCAGTCATGATCTAGAAAATGTAATACAATTTTGTCTTATCTTAGCTTCTATGCAGATGGAGGTTTCTACTGGTTTTAATAATAATTAATTAATCAATACATTTTCCTTTATTAACGCTGCAGTGGTTTGTCCGATACTTATTCTCATTTCCGAAATCAATATAACTTATTCCTTTTAAAACCCAATTACCCATTTCTCAAAAATGCGGTTTCACAACTTTTTAACACAACCCAAGTCATTTATAAGTCAAGTCTCCTATCTTTTTAAAAACCACAAACCATTTCTTTACCTACATAAAGTGGTTATAACAAACTTCCCATAAAGCCGTTATAACACTTTATGTTTTAAACCAACCAATTACAACTATAAGCATTTATGAGGCCAAGAGGGTTTATTCTTTAACAACCGAGTACCCATTACTAACGAATAAGATTTTACTACTTTTCCACACAACCAAGCCCTTTACACTTCATATCAAGTCAAGGCACAAAAGGGAAATCAAACTCCTTTAACACACGTGCGTCTACCGCACTATACATTTCACAAATAATCATGCTCAAGAGGATAGGAAGAATCACATACCTCGCGACGATTATCGACAAGTAGCAAACTGTTCCAAAGTACTACACTCTTGCTAGACTTTTCCACCCTTCAAGTAGAATATGCTACTCGTAGTACTTCACCCTATAATGGCCATAATACGTCTATTAGCTCCTAGCTTTAACGTATAATACTCTAATTGCAAAGTCCCTTATTCTACAGAAATTTGGACAACACTTCCTTTGTTTCTACTTACTTTGCCACTTTTTTCAAGGCCGAATTCAGTAACCAACCACGCCACATTTAAGGCTCAACAAAGTAGTTAACAATAGGGGATTACACGCCTACAAGACGTGTAAAATTCTGCCCCACAATACCAACAAGTCTAAACTACAATGTCAATTCGGCACATTTGAGGGACAACAACACAAAGTCTCCTTTCCAATTTATTTTCAATTCAAGTTATTTGGTATGACATGTAATCAAGCCGAAATTGATTAAAGCTACTACAATCCTCTAGTAGATAACATGCGACGACTTTAGATAACGACCAAATTGTAATTCAAATTCAAATGACTCAATCATGTCATTTTCGGATTTCTAGCCTTCCAAAATCCATAGTACTTACCAATCTCTAATACATGATTCACGTGGTCTATATCAACTATAACAAGTATTATAATTTATATCCAAGAGAAGAGGGAATCTTTTACCTTTTGGATTAGCCCACTAAAGCCCTCTTTCTTCAACTCCTTTCCCGTCAAACTCGTCCACGCGCGCTTCCTACAAGTTACCAACACTTTTCCTTCTTGCCGCCGCTCCAACAATTTTTTCAAGGCTAGGTTTTCTTCAAAAATCTAGAGAGAAAGGGAGAGGAGTTCTTAGGAGGGTTCTAAGATGAAATGACCAAGTCTTCCAAGACTTGGCCCTAAAATAGGACCCTTTTCTTGGTCAAAAAGATGGGAGGGACACTTGTCACCCTCCCATAGGCTTTTCTCTAAAATATCCCCTGTTTTTCTCCCTTTACCGCGGAAAAATCCCGCCTTGGCGCCGCGGCCCCGCCGCCGGCGCCGCGGCGCTTCAACCTCTGAGAATTTCCAGCATTCCGGCGCCGCGGCGCTGCAACCCCCGCGAACCCCCAGTACAACTGGCGCCGCGGCCCTGCCTCCGGCGCCGCGGCGCTGTGGCCCCTGACCGAAAATACCTATATGCCTGACTGCGCACCGAACTTGTAACTTCCATATCTTTCGACTCCGATGTCCTATCGACGAACGGTTTGTTGCGTTGGGAACTAGATTTAACAGACTACACACTAGGCTTTTGAAACACCTAAAAACTCCTGATGTAACGGGGCATAAACCGCCTCCAAGTTGACTAAAACTCGTCCGAAACAGTCCACCACCCTATCTTTCTCAATTTTTGATCTTAGTTCCTTTCGTACGGTCTCATAAGCTGGTGTCACGCCCCGACTTTTCTTAAGTCTTTCCTTAAGGCGTGATGGCACCTGGACAATTATTTATTTTTCAGGCGAACCGTTAACTTCTTTTCTTCCTAGATTAAACATGTATTTAAGTGCGGAAATAATATATATATAATAATAAGCAATTCAAAGCTTACAAAGAACAATCTTGTGTGGGGCATTCCCCGAGATAATGAAACCTAGTTCTTAAAACATACTTTATGAGAATAACTTTCACCAAATCCGAAATAATGGATTGGTGGGTCAAAGAGGTCATGGAGACGATCGCTAGCCCCATGCGGAGCTTTTCCTCTATCACGCTCCACGAAATATGTTAAATAAAAGAGTCAGCTCTACCATCCGGGGCTGAGTGAGAACCTCACCCTATAAATCAAAGTAATCTCGCAATATCTTAAGTACAAATATATTAGAACACAATAACCATGTTGTGAGACAAACTTCAACATTTTCAATGTATCATAATCAAGTATTCACACAATAATATTCTCTTTCAATTCGTTTGGGATGTACTCGACAACCACGCATACATGTTTTATCTCATTCTAGATTTTAAGATATTCCTTTGTATTTACATATTTGTTGCGGCGTGCAACCCGATCCGATGCATTTACAAATGCATTTACATATCTGTTGCGGCGTGCAACCCGATCCATTAAGTTTACGTATTTGTGAACGTGTATTCACTTTACGATTTGGTCCGGCGTGCAACCCGATCCATTATGTTTACGTATTTGTAGGCGTATTCACTTTACGTTTTGTTGCGTGCAACCCGATCCATTATATTTACGTATTTGTGAACGCGTATTCACTTTACGTTTTGTTGCGGCGTGCAACCCTATCCATTATGTTTACGTATTTGTGAACGCGTATTCACTTTACGTTTTGTTGCGGCGTGCAACCCGATCCATTATATTTACGTATTTGTGAACACGTATTCACTTTACGTTTTGTTGCGGCGTGCAACCCGATCCGATGCATTTACAAATGCATTTACATATTTGTTTTGTATGTGTTATATGTTCAAAAGGCTCAATTAATATTTCCTTCTTTCAATATTTCGCCCTTCCCACTTGTATGGGTTACAACTCTCAAACCGTAAGTCGGATTTATGTACGCAAAGTCTCAAACTGTCGAGAACAGAATAATCTAGAACTCTTATTCAACACAAAATTTTAAATTCTTCACCGAAACATTCAGTTTTCAGTTTTAACAAATACATTAAGAACTGTTTTCCGAATTTATTATCAGAACGACACACGATCTTAAACCAATCATAACTTCTTATCCGTAAGTCGGATCAAGCCCCGTAAATTCTCAAACTGACGAAAAAAGACAAATCTAGGACTTTCATTTGAATCAACATTTCATATTCTGTACCCATTGCTACAGTTTTACCATTTTACCCACTGCTTTACGGACTTTCAACCGATCCGGCGCAGAAACTTTAAAATACGATAACTTCTAAACCGTAAGTCCATTATACCTCTTCTTTAGTTCAATCTGTTCGTAACAAATTGATTTACAACCATACCAAATTTCGTCTAATTCTAACAAGTGAAACTCGGGAAAAACAGTTCATAATTCTACTTGCTCTCAGATTTCGTCCAAATCTGTGGCAGAAAGTTTAAACTATGATAACTCTTAAACCGTAAGTCCGTTTTATCTCTTCTTTAGTTCAATCTGTTCGTAACAAAGTGATTTACAACCATACCAAATTTCGTCTAATTAAAACAAGTATAACTCCGAAAAACAGTTTGTAACGTTCATGTCCCGAACTAGTTGTTTAAGAAATCTAAATTCATAATTTTTCTTTTAACACCATCATTATATTCTAACATGTATAAAACTTAAAATACAGGATTTCACTAAGAAATTTGAGTGAGAAAACTCACTTTTGTTGCTTCGTAATCGCAAATGACGCAACTTCAACTTATCCTTCAACCAAACCTTTATTTGGGACTCCTTAATTGTTCTCTTTTAATCTTGTTCTCTGAAATTTCTGGTTCTTTTCTCTTTGTTTTTTTTTCCAGATTTTTTTGTATCCCCTTTTTGTTGTGTTTTATATAAAAGTGTGTGTGTGTTTTATGAGAGTGGGGGGAAGTTGAGGGAGTGGAAGGAGTGAAAGAAGGGGTTGAGGGAGGGTTAGTTTAAGGGGGGAAAACTGCATTTTTTTTTCTTTTTAAATTATTCTGTTTTTTTTTAAATCGTTTTTATTATTTTTTTATATTTTTTTGGGACTTTACATTCTTCCCTCCTTAAACAACATTCGTCCTCGAATGTGAATAAGGTCGTGAGACGTGCACATAGACACGCAATCTGCACACACATGAAGCACAACATAACACATTTTTAAATTTCCAAGACTTTATATTCTCCCCTTCCTTGAATAACATTCGTCCTCGAATGTGAATAAGGTCGTAACAAAACACATAGTCATACTATTGCACACACATAAAGTACAATTTAACACATTTTATATTCTTCCCTCCTTAAACAACATTCGACATCGAATGTGAATAACACCGTAATACATGCACGTCACACAAACTGCACGTAATGAACACATCTTAACACATTTTATTACCTTACTCAAACACGAATGGATATTTGACTCTCATCGCGTCATCAGCTTCCCAGGTCGCTTCTTTTGTGGAGTGATTCTTCCATAAAACTTTCACGGAAATAATATTTTTGTTCCTAAGACGCTTAATTTGTCTATCCAGTATTTCCACCGGAATTTCTTCATATTGAAGCTCTTCATTCAGGGCTATCTCTTGGGGTTGGATGACGTGAACTGGATCATGCATATATTTTCGTAACATTGATACATGAAACACCGGATGTACTGCTTCTAATTCTTGTGGAAGGGCTAGTTCGTAAGCCACATTCCCCACTCTTCGTAAGATCTCCTATGGTCCAGTAAACCTTGGACTCAACTTCTCTTTCTTTCCAAATCGCATCACTCCCTTCATTGGAGAGACTTTTAAAAATACTTTCTCTTCTTCTTGAAACTCAAGATCTCTTTTGCAATTATCCGCATAAGGCTTATGGCGGCTATGAGCTGTCTTGATCCGCTCCCGAATTATCTGTACTTTATCAATTGTTTCCTGAATGACTTCGGGTCCAAACAGTAGTGTTTCGCCCACTTCGAACCCTCCAAGTGGAGATCTACACTTTCGCCCATACAATGCTTCGAACGGGGCCATTTGTATACTAGCATGAAAGTTGTTGTTGTAAGCGAACTCAATTAGACATAAATGGTCCAACCAATTTCTCTGGAAGTCCAGCACACACGATCGCAACATATCCTCCAATATTTGAATTGTTCGTTCAGCTTGTCCGTCAGTTTGTGGATGGAAAGCCGTACTCAATTTGACCTTTGTCCCGAGGCCTTTCTGGAAACTTTGCCAAAAGTGTGAGGTGAACTGGGAACCCCTATCCGAAATAATTTGTAATGGAATCCCATGTAACCTCACTATTTCTTTCAAATAAATTTGTGCATATCGTGGTGCCCGATATGTAGTCTTGACCGGTAGGAAATGGACTGACTTTGTAAGCTGATCAGCAATCACCCATATAGAATCATAACCTTCTTTTGTTTTTGGTAGACCAGTTACAAAATCCATATGAATGGCCTCCCATTTTCACATGGGGACGCCAATGTCCTGAAGTAGTCCGCCGGGTTTTTGATGTTCGGCTTTCACCTGTTGACACGTAAGGCATCTTTCGACAAACTCTGCAACATCTCTCTTCATTCCTTCCCACCAGTAATTTGCCTTGAGATCATGATACATTTTCGTTGATCCTGGATGAATGGAATACCTGGTGTTGTGACCTTCATTTAAGATCTTTCTTCTTAGATCTTTTATCTTAGAACACAACACCGCCTCTTATACCGAAGGGTACCATCATTTTCTCCTAATGTAAACTGTGAAGGTTTTCCCTGTTGAATCCTCTCTCGAAATGTAACAAATTCCATGTCCTCAAACTGACTTTCCTTTATTTTTGAAGCTAAGGCAGACAACGAGGTATCATGTACCACCACTCTACCTTCACCGACCTCAGTTAAATTAACCCTGAGGTTTTTCCAATTTTTGTACCTCACGAACAATATCTCTCTTTTGTACTGCCAAGTGGGCCAAGATGCCCATTGATCTCCTACTGAGTGTGTCAGCCACCACGTTAGCTTTTCTACGATGGTAAAGAATGCTAAGGTCGTAATCCTTAAGCAACTCTAACCATTTTCTTTGTTGGAGATTCAAATCCTTTTGCGTGGTTATGTACTGCAAACTTTTATGATCTGTAACTATATCTACATGCACCCCATACAATAGTGTCTCCATATTCGTAAGGCAAACACTACCGCGGCCAATTCCAAGTCATGAATTGGATAATTCTTCTCATGTACCTTGATTGTCTAGACGCATACACAATAACTTTTCCAAATTGCATCAAGACGCATCCTAACCCCACCCTAGATGCATCACAATAGACTGTGAATCCCTCTTGTCCCAATGGTAGGGTTAGAACTGGTGCGGTAGTCAACAATTCCTTCAGTTTCGGAAAACTTGCTTCACATGCTTCTAACCACTGGTACTTAACCGCTTTATGAGACAATCGGGTCGAGGAGCGTGAAGACTAGAGAAACCCTTCACAAATCTTCTGTTGGAGTGGTAGGTTTCGGCCAGTTCTTTACTGCTTCTATCTTTTGGGGGTCTACCATAATTCCACCCCTTGACACCACATGGCCCAAGAAGGCTACCTTTTCCAACCAAAATTCACACTTTGAGAATTTAGCATACAATTTCTCCCGTTTCAAGACTTGAAGCACTACTCTTAAATGCTCTTCATGTTCTTCAACACACTTGCTGTAAATTAGGATATCATCTATAAATACAATTACGAACAAATCCAAGAATGGTTTAAAGATTCTGTTCATTAGATCCATAAAAGCTGCTGGGGCATTGGTTAATCCGAAAGACATGACCAAGAACTCATAATGGCCATATCAGGTCCTAAAGGCTGTTTTTGATATATCATTCGGATTTATTTTCATCTGATGATATCTCGAACGAAGATCAATCTTGGAAAAATAATTGGCTCTCTGAAGTTGGTCAAAAAGATCATCGATTCTTGGTAATGGATATCGATTCTTGATCGTGACCTTATTGAGTTGTCGATAATCGATGCGTTCGGAGCGATCCATCTTTTTCTTCACAAAAAGGATCAGTGCGCTGGGAAACACTAGGCCTTATAAATCCTTTATCCGTAAGATCCTTCAATCGTTTCTTTTAACTCTCTCAATTTAGCTGGGGCCATTCGATATGAAAGAATAGAAATAGGTCTTGTACCCAGAATTAACTCTATAGCGAACTCCACTTCTCTATCCGGAGGAAGGCCTGGGAGATCTTCAGGAAAAAAAACCTTCGAAAATTTTCAAACAATAGGGACATCATGCACCGCTGGGGACTCTTTTTGGGTATCTACTATATTAGCCAGATATGCGTACTCCACTTTGTTACTCCTTAATAACTTTTGAGACCTAAGGTAAAAAAATAAGCTGACGTGAGGATATTCCTCGCATCATGGGTAGCAAATCCACGGAACAGGTGGTATAACGTCTTGGGGGTTTTCCCCTCATTTATACTCTTACCCTGAAGCAGGTGGTATGACGTCTTGGGGATTTCCCCTCATTCATACTCTTACCCTGGAGAAGGTGGTATGACGTCTTGGGGCTTGCCCCTCATTCATACTCTTACCCTGGAGAAGGTGGTATAACGTCTTGGGGCTTGCCCCTCATTTATACTCTTACCCTAGAGAAGGTGGTATAACGTCTTGGGGGTTTACCCCTCATTTATACTCTTACCCTGGAGAAGGTGGTATAACGTCTTGGGGGTTTACCCCTCATTTATACTCTTACCCTGGAGAAGGTGGTATAACGTCTTGGGGGTTTACCCCTCATTTATACTCTTACCCTGGAGAAGGTGGCTATCCTACATAACATAAGTAAGTCAAGAAATCCCCTAACTTCTTATTGACATTATTAATATATCCACTCATTTTAGTTCACTTAAGGCACTAACATGTCTAAATAAAAGAATCCGGAAATTTAATCCCAAGTACTACATACTTCTACTCTTTTTAAAACGAATGACTCTTTTTTTTTAATATAAAACTTCCAAGATACTAATAACCATAGCATCAAGTCACTTGTCCTTACTTATCTTACTTAAAGTAAATCTCTCCTTTTAACTTTCCATAAAGCGAATATAACCAACTTCCCATAAAGTCGTTATATTAATCTTATACCTTAGTCAATTACATTTTCCTATTTCCAAGGGACTTAAACTTTTAAAACAAAACAAGTATCATATACTCAAAACACTTCAAGTCCCTTAACTTTGAAAACTTAAGACATCCTTAATAGTTTTAAAGAAGTGGGTTAACCTCCTAACTCGCCCAACTTGGCCATTCTTAAATAAGTAAAGGATATCAAAGTATTGTACGTCTACCGTACCATATAAGTACAACTATTCATGCTCAAGAGATAGGAAAGTTCCACATACCTTTATTGATCTTCTAAACGATGAGTGGAACTCTCTCTGGATGGAGTTGACTATTTTCTATAGTATGACTCCAATCGGATAGTTGAAAAAGGTCGAGTCACATAAATGTCTCTTTCGTGAATACTCTCTTTTTTTATTTGGCAAAACCTTCTACCCTCATTGTCATGTTGACGATCTGAAGGTACGTCCGATCATAGGCTAATGCCACTACCTTCTCTACCAAGTTCGGGTTTAAACCCTCAACAAATCTTTTGACCTTCTCCCTTTCTGTAGGAATAATATGTGTTGTATGCTGACAATCACAAGAATTGGGTATTGTATTATTTCACATTGTGGTCTCCTTGTTTCCACAGTTCAAACGCCTGAGCGTATTTTTTTCGGGTGTTAGGCATGTACTTTTCAATGAATGCGACTCTGAACTCTCCCCACGTCATCGGTAGTGACTTCATGGATAATTTCTTCTAAAATTTCTCCACCTCACCCCTGTGTCGTCCATAGTTTATCGTTGCACATCCCCTTCAACAATCATTTGAAGGAGGTAGTACGAAAACCAAGTCTTTGAAAAGACTCAAGATAGGCACGAGAAGAGTACGAAAGAAGGGAAACTTTAGGATGTTATTCCGTTCACTTATTACTAAGGTGGCGCGCACACCGTCGCAATAAGTAACCGTTCAAACACCCAACTCGAAGAAAACTTCCTAGAATCTCTTAACCTGGTTTGGCTCTGATACCAACTTGTCACGCCCCGACTTTTCTTAAGTCTTTCCTTAAGGCGTGATGGCACCTGGACAATTATTTATTTTCCAGGCGAACCGTTAACTTCTTTTCTTCCTAGATTAAACATGTATTTAAGTGCGGAAATAATATATATATAATAATAAGCAATTCAAAGCTTACAAAGAACAATCTTGTGTGGGGCATTCCCCGAGATAATGAAACCTAGTTCTTAAAACATACTTTATGAGAATAACTTTCACCAAATCCGAAATAATGGATTGGTGGGTCAAAGAGGCTGCGGGACGATCGCTAGCCCTGTTGCGGAGCTTTTCCTCTATCACGCTTCCCTGAAATATGTTAAATAAAAGAGTCAGCCCTACCATCCGGGGCTGAGTGAGAACCTCACCCTATAAATCAAAGTAATCTCGCAATATCTTAAGTACAAATATATTAGAACACAATAACCATGTTGTGAGACAAACTTCAACATTTTCAATGTATCATAATCAAGTATTCACACAATAATATTCTCTTTCAATTCGTTTCAGGATGTACTCAGCTTAACCCACGTACATGTTTTATCTCATGTTACATATTAAGGTATTCCTTTGTATTTACATATTTGTTGCGGCGTGCAACCCGATCCGATGCATTTACAAATGCATTTACATATCTGTTGCGGCGTGCAACCCGATCCATTAAGTTTACGTATTTTTGAACGCGTATTCACTTTACGTTTTGTTGCGGCGTGCAACCCGATCCATTATGTTTACGAATTTGTGAAGCGTATTCACTTTACGTTTTGTTGCGGCGTGCAACCCGATCCATTATATTTACGTATTTGTGAACGCGTATTCACTTTACGTTTTGTTGCGGCGTGCAACCCTATCCATTATGTTTACGTATTTGTGAACGCGTATTCACTTTACGTTTTGTTGCGGCGTGCAACCCGATCCATTATATTTACGTATTTGTGAACACGTATTCACTTTACGTTTTGTTGCGGCGTGCAACCCGATCCGATGCATTTACAAATGCATTTACATATTTGTTTTGTATGTGTTATATGTTCAAAATGCTCAATTAATATTTCCTTCTTTCAATATTTCGCCCTTCCCACTTGTATGGGTTACAACTCTCAAACCGTAAGTCGGATTTATGTACGCAAAGTCTCAAACTGTCGAGAATAGAATAATCTAGAACTCTTATTCAACACAAAATTTTAAATTCCTCACCGAAACATTCAGTTTTCAGTTTTAACAAATACATTAAGAACTGTTTGCCGAATTTATTATCAGAACGACACACGATCTTAAAACAATCATAACTTCTTATCCGTAAGTCGGATCAAGCCCCGTAAATTCTCAAACTGACGAAAAAAGACAAATCTAGGACTTTCATTTGAATCAACATTTCATATTCTGTACCCATTGCTACAGTTTTACCATTATACCCACTGCTTTACGGACTTTCAACCGATCCGGCGCAGAAACTTTAAAATACGATAACTTCTAAACCGTAAGTCCATTCTACCTCTTCTTTAGTTCAATCTGTTCGTAACAAATTGATTTACAACCATACCAAATTTCGTCTAATTCTAACAAGTGAAACTCGGGAAAAACAGTTCATAATTCTACTTGCTCTCAGATTTCGTCCAAATCTGTGGCAGAAAGTTTAAACTATGATAACTCTTAAACCGTAAGTCCGTTTTATCTCTTCTTTAGTTCAATCTGTTCGTAACAAAGTGATTTACAACCATACCAAATTTCGTCTAATTAAAACGATTATAACTCCGAAAAACAGTTTGTAACGTTCATGTCCCGAACTAGTTGTTTAAGAAATCTAAATTCATAATTTTTCTTTTAACACCATCATTATATTCTAACATGTATAAAACTTAAAATACAGGATTTCACTAAGAAATTTGAGTGAGAAAACTCACCTTTGTTGCTTCGTAATCGCAAATGACGCAACTTCAACTTATCCTTCAACCAAACCTTTATTTTAATTCTTAATCGTTTCTCTTTAATCTTGTTCTTCCAAATTTCTGGTTCTTTTCTTTGTTTTTTCCAGATTTTTTGTATCCCCATTTTGTTGTGTTTTCTATACACGTGTGTGTGTGTTTTATGAGAGTGGGGGGAAGTTGAGGGAGTGGAAGGACTGAAAGAAGGGGTTGAGGGAGGGTTAGTTTAAGGGGGGAAAACTGCATTTTTTTTTTCTTTTTAAATTATTCTGTTTTTTTTTTAAATCGTTTTTATTATTTTTTTTATATTTTTTTGGGACTTTACAGCTGGACCTTAAATGCGGGGCGTAACACAATTAGTCTAAAAAAAATCCAAAACTTACTTAACACTCCAATGAACCTCTCTTCACCTTTTAATGGGATATTAACCTCTCTGGCCTACGTTAGTTAACTAGCAATGTAATTGATGTCAAAAGTATGGGGTGTAACAACTCAGGCCCACCATTTGGGTCCTTTAAATCATCAGTCCAATTTTAACTTCAAAGTCTAAAATCAGTTTAACACTTGGTCAAAAATTAGTTTTCATTTCCAATTTCAAATGTCTAAAATAATCGATTTAAACCAAAACTACCCATTTATTTTCCTATTCAGTCCGCTATTCAGTTATTTTCCAGATTTACACAAGTGTTTTAAAAATGATTTTTAGGCGATCTAAGCTAAACGATATACACAGTTTGTCTATCCTAGATCCCAACCATAAATAAGTTTCAATACTTGAAGTATGTTTATTACATAGAATACATACATATATACACATACAAAAAATGAAATGAAAGAGTGAGTTAGGCTGGTGGGCCTACCGAAGTCCACCAGTTGGATATGTTTACCCATAGATGGCCTTTGTGCAAATATTAGCTTCCATTTTATTCATCTTAATCATAATATAATGGATTGGGCCTCAGTCCAACCAGCTCAATCATATGTTGGGCACTCGACTTTGCTGAAGGAAGATGATAGGCCAGTAAGGGCTCGTCTCGGCGTAATGCAACAAGAGGAGAAGGAAGGAACAAAGAAAGGCCAAAGTTAGTAGTACCCAACATTATCATGTATAAATGAAAATTAAAGCACATAAACAGCCCATGACAATGAAATTAATCCTAAACATTCTAATCGACCCAAACCAACCAATCAATGAATAAGATAAAGAATGAGCAGCAGACAGTGGGCTAGGCCCAAGAAGCACACAAGCTGAGGTATCCAAATACCACACATAAAAAATATACCAGACATATACACCTCATATATTGGGTATACATTGTATAGTTTGTATATCCTTATATAGATCATGTGTATACCTCAGAGAAAATGTATTACATGTGGTGAATAGGAGCAAGCAACACATGTATGCACCTATACATCCTAATAGACCTTCAAATCAAGAGGATCCACACAATATGAAGACGCATCTGAATTATACGCTTCTACCTAATTCTAGCAATTTTGACCTTAAAACCACATCTAAATATATGCCTTTTGATAATTAGATACCATGAACATGTTTATTCAATTCTATCAATCCTAAACAAGAAACTATGATCTTATACACATTAATGCCATATGTAAGTTATCCTCCCAGTACATATGGATTCACACATATATAGCAGAAGATCAACTTAATGCAGACATGAGGATTGATAGCACACTACCAGAGAACCAAACCCCAATCCTAATCCTTCATCCCAGATATGCAAGTATGGTCATATGAACCCCTTGGGATCACATAGAAACACTAAGAGGTATCCCTATATGCAAGGTTCTAAACTGGAATGTTAGACAAGGACATGTGACATACTAGGTAACATAACAAACATTGGCTTAATATACACAACATAAGGACTAATCCAATAGTGTAAGCAACCACTTCCTACTCATGACAAGCCTAGATTTCAGCAAGTATACAAAGATATTCAAGTGGGCACATATGAAATAGGATACACACCAAACATGAGATCTAAGGCTAAGCAGGCAAGCTCTTTTAGATTGACAGACATGATACAATCTAACATTCAATAGCCAAATAGGCACACGTTAAATCATTTAGCGTAAGTATCAGCAGATAGGCATATCAATCCTATATTATCATGTGATCAATCCAAATATATGCAAGATAAAATGGACATCCAACACCATAATACACACAGACTCAGCTTCAAAGCCTATTTTTTAACTCAATGTTCAACTAGATGTTTTTGTCCTACAAGATTCAACATGAGTACATATGTGGCATAGTTATTCGTAGTATTAGACTAGAATACATGAGATGAAATGCACACAAACATGTCTTTAAAATATTGTTAACTCATGTCATGATATTATTTGCTAGAGTGAGGTTTTCTAACCATCTTCGGTGCTCTGCTTTTTTGCTATGTCTAGATATTGATGAAATTTTTTAGACCCCCTCAAAAAATTTCCCAGTTGAATATTTGAGTCGGCTGAATCTCGTGCCAATTTTTGTCGAAAGAATTTTTGAGTTCCTCTAAAATATTCTGCCCCAGATTTTGATCTTTGACCGGCTGATCTTTTGAACTGGATTAATGATGATTTTTTTTAGATCTTCTCAAAACTTTTGCACCAATTTATGGGCTTGGACCGGCTGATTCATTTAGCCAGATTGTTGATATAATTTTTGAGATCTTCTCAAAATGCTGCCCCAATATACCGTGTGAGGTACTTCTTTAATTTTCAGATGTCTCTGAGGTTTCCTAAAGGTTTATTTGGAGTTTTGTTTGGTAGGACCGAGCTTGAAGAGCGCCTACATATCTCATCTCGAGAATCATGTTAAAATGTAGTTCGAAATAAATATGGTTGATTTTTGTGATAATGCGACTAAGATCAAAGAGCGTTTACATATCCCTCTTTGTGAATCAGGTCCTCACGTAGTTCATATTACATGAAATGACGTGTTTGGGTAATATTGCGACCGAGTTCGTAATGGACGCATACATATCCACTCTTTTTGTTTGGGAATCAAGTCCTTACATAGTTCGTTACAAGGAATTGGTTTGGTTTTCTAATTCAATTACAAGCAAAGAAAAGCAATTACAAGTAAAAGAAAAATGCGATTAGAATTAAAGAAATGTGATTATTAAGTAAAAGATGATTACACACTTGAGAGTCGTGTCTTCATGCGTAGTATCGCTTGATGGCATCTGAGTTGATTGCTTTGGGACACTCCTAGCCATTCATTTCCGCGAGGATGACAACTCATCTAGATAGTACCTTATACACCATGTAGAGCCCTTACCAGTTGGGTGTGAACTTTCTTTTGTACCAATCCTGGTGTGGAAACACGTGCTTGAGCACAAGCTATCCTACTTGAAAGGTTCGGGATCTTACCTATTTGTTAAAGGTGCATGCCATTCTCCATTGGTAGAGTAGACTGTGACACACAGTGAACATCATTTTCTCAACGATTAGAGCCAGTTGCTCATATCTTTTCTAGACCCACTATGTGTTGTCTAGTTCTGCTTTTTGTATGATTCTAAGCGAGAGTATCTCTACCTCAGCTAGTATCACTTCTTTAGTGTCGTAGACAAGAAAGTATTGAGATGCTCCGGTTGAGGTTCAAGTGGTTGTTAGTTATCCAAGTAATGCATAGGGCAGTTGTTCATGCCAACACTTGTAGTTGTCGGTCATTTTCCTCAAGATTTTCTTGATATTCTTACTTGCTGCCTCTACAACTCAATTCATATGTGGCCTATATGTTGTCAAATTCCGATGAGTGATACAAAATCGTTCACATGTTTTTTCATCAAATGGTTTTTCAAATGTGCTCCATTATCTATTATGATTGATTCTGGAATGTCGAATCAACGTATGATGTTGCATATGAAGTCGGCTACTACTTTCTTTATCACCGACTTGTGAGAAATAACCTCCACCCATTTCGTGAAGTAGTCTATGGTGACTAGGATGAACCGATGTCCATTAGATGTTATCGACTCTATGGGCCCAATGACGTCAATGCCTCAGTCTACAAATGGCTAGGGTGAGCTTATGACATTAAGTTCATTTGGTGGAACCTTGATCAAATCTCCATGAATTTGGCACTGATGGCATATCTGCATGAATCAACTATAATCGATTTTTATTGTCATCTAGTAGTAGCCTGCCCTTAAATTCTTTTAGGCCAAAATGAACCCATTTATGTGAGGTTTGCAAGTTCCAGTGTGTACTTCTTCGAGTAGCCCTATGGCCTCGGTGGTGTCAACATATCTGAGTAGCCCTAGATTGGCCATCCTCCTATAGAGTACTATCTTGTTTAGGAAGAAATTATAGGCCATTCTTCTGATGGTCTTCTTTTGATTAATGGTTGTACTTTTGGGATACTCTCCATTTTCCAGATATGTGCTTATGTCGACATACCATGGTTTGTTGTCGAGTTTCGCTTCCACATGGGAATAGTAGGCATGTTCTTCCTTGATGTTGATATTCAACGGGTCAATGTGACTGCTCTCAAGGTGTTGAATTAAGGATTCTATGGTTGCAAAAGCGTCAGCAAATTTGTTATGGGCTCTCAATGTGTGCCTGCATTTGTGTTTTTTTAATGTGTTGCACAATCTCTGTGCCAAGTTACATGGCAAGATTTTATCGTTCTTGGTAGACCAGTCCCCTCGGACCTGGTTAATTAGCAAGTCTGAGTCTCCGATTACTAAGAGTTCCTATATGTCCATGTTGATGGCCATGCGAATATGTAGGATTCAGGCTTTGTATTGTGCCATGTTGTTTGTGCATTGAAAGTTGAGTTTTTCTATCATTGGGTAATGTTGACCCATTTTTTGAAACCAAAGCCGCTCATATTCCTAAACCTTTATAGTTGACGACACCATTGAAGAACATTCTCCATCCTGAATATGCTCCGGTTGTTTTTTCTTCTTCTATTGCCATTACTTTCGTATCCGGGAAATATGTCCTTAATGGTGCGAACTCTTCATCGACCAAACTTTTTGCTAGCAAGTCAGCCAATGCATGTCCTTTGACCGCTTTTGGGCTATGTATTTGATATCTAATTCACTCAAAAGAATTTTCCATTTAGCAAGCTTCCCTATAGGCATGGACTGGCGAAAGACGTACTTCAAATGATTCATTTTGGATATCAAGTGAGTAGTGTACACTCACATATAATGTCTCAGCTTTTACATTATCCATGTCAGAGTGCAACACGTATTTTCCACCATACCTTGACTCATAGGCGGTGAACTTATTGTTAAGGTAGTAGATTACTCGCTCTTTATTTCTTGTTTTATCGTATTGAGCCAACATACATCCAAAAGCATTATTTGATACTTACAAGTATAGAAATAGTTGGTTTTCTAGCCTGAGAGAAACTAAAACTGGTCGATTGGATAGGTATCTCTTGATGGTGTCGAAGGCTCTCTAATACTCATATGTCCATTTGGTGGGTGCATCCTTTTTAGTAGCTTGAGGATGGCTCCAAGATCACTGTGGAATGTGCTATTATCACGACCCGACCCCGGGCCGCGACTGGTGCCCTACCTGGGCACCCTTCTCAGGCATACATCAGAGAATAGCAGCGGAACATACACAACACATAAACCTGTTTACACAATAAACATCACAGGCTAGCCGATAAAGCTGTCTTCCATATAATATACATAACCAAAGTAAGACAGTACAACCTTGATCTTACAGCCCAAACCACAAATGTTACTACAGACCTCTAGGATAAACAACCGTGGCAGGACAGGGCCCCGCCATACCCCTGAATGTACATAATATCTACAACATCAGGGAAAACCGTACCAAAAGTAATAAGCCTCCAGAGAAATGGAGCTTCTGACACCTGACCAGTGATCCTAAGAATGAGGATCCACCACCTGCTACCCCACCGCGGCATTTAACGCAGCCGAGGAAGGGTCGACACAATATGTACTAAGTATGTAAAACTGGAAAATACTGTAATTACATCATGAATCTAAAACAGGGCCGGAGACATGTATGAAAATCAAATCACAGTTCACTGTGCCTTACTAACAATGAGAGTAAATAAGAGTATACCTACAACATAAAAATAGGAGACTCACAATCAAATCATGGGTAGCAAATCCATGGAGTGGTATAATGTCTTGGGGTTTTACCCCGCAATCATACTCAGAAGGTGGTATAACGTCTTGGGGGTTTACCCCTCATTTATACTCTTACCCTGGAGAAGGTGGTATAACGCCTCGGTTTACCCCTCATTTATACTCTTACCCTGGAGAAGGTGGTATAACGTCTTGGGGGTTTACCCCTCATTTATACTCTTACCCTGGAGAAGGTGGTATAACGTCTTGGGGGTTTACCCCTCATTTATACTCTTACCCTAAAGAATGTGGTATAACGTCTTGGGGATTTACCCCTCATTTATACTCTTACCCTGGAGAAGGTGGTATAACGTCTTGGGGGTTTACCCCTCATTTATACTCTTACCCTAGCTCAACCGGCCATCATACATAACATAAATAAGTTAAGAAAGCCCTTAACTTCTTATTGATCTTGTTCATATACCCTCTCATTTTAGTTTACTTACGGCACTAACATGTCTTACTAAAAGAAATCCGGGAATTTAAACCAAAGTACTACATACTTCTACTCTTTTTAAAAATGACTCATTTTCATACAAAACTTTAGGCAATTGATGCCTTAAAATCAATTTGCCTTTCATAAATCAAGTCATTGTCCTTACTTATCTTACTTTGATTAAATCTCTCCTTTTAATTATCCATAAAGCTAATATAACCAACTTCTCATAAAGTTGTTATATTAACCTTATACCATAGTCAAATACATGTTCATATATCCAAGGGACTTATGCTTTTAAAACGAAACAAGTATCATATACTTTAAAACAAGTAAAGGATATCAAATTTTGTACGTCTACCGTACTATATAGGTACAACTACTCATGCTCAAGAGGTAGGAAAGTTCCACATACCTCTTCGGGTCAATCCACTTGCTAAGTCCAATATACCACACGTATTATGTCAACCTATAATGACCATAACACGTCTATTAGCTTCTAGCCTCAACGTAGAACATTCTAATTGCAAAGTTCCTTATTCTAAGGAAAATTGGACAACACTTCTTTTGTTTCTACATACTTTTCCACCTTTTCAAGGTCCGAATTCAACATCCAAACGCCACTTTTAAGGCCCAACAATCCAACCAACACAAAGGGGATTACACGCCCAAACTTGGACGTGTAAAATTCTGCCCCACAATACATAACAACAAATTTAATAAGTTTAAGGTAGTATCTTTGGCTATAACATGTTCTCATACTAACCTTATTCAATCCTTTCAAATCCAAATCATATTTCTTACATGCAATATATCTAAGAGCAATATTGACAACTATAAATCTTTTCTTCCACACATGCAACACAATCTACTAGCAAAAGGGAAAGGATTGTTACCTTAGAGCTTACCCAAATTAATCCAACAAATTTCACTTGGCATTTTTTCCACAATCACCTGCACAAAAACTCCTACAAGATTGCCAACAAGTTTCCTTCTTGCCATCTTTTCAAAATTTTCTCTAAGCTTTGTTATCTCCTTGAATTTCTAGAGAGAAGGAAGAACTTTTAATTTTAGAGAGAAGGGAGAGCTTGAAGAATGACCAAGTCTTCAAGACTTGGTCAATAAATAGGACATGCAAAAAACAGATGGGGGGACATTGTCACCCTCCCATGGCCCTTTTTAAAAGAAAATATATGATTTTTCCTCGAAACTTTCCGCAACTCGCTGCCGCTGGCCGCTGGCCGCCGCAAAGCTGAAACCTCCGCGAACTTTCAGAACTTTCGCGCCGCACTGCTTCCCGCAAGGCTGCAACCCTGCAGAATTTTCAGTGCCCACGCCGCGCCCTCAGATCCGCGCGCCGCTGGCACTGCGCTCGACCGAAAAATTCATTTCGCCAACAAATACACAACTTGTACCTTCCATAACTTTCAACTCCGATGTCCTATCGACGAACGGTTGGTTGCGTTGGAAACGATACTCAACGAACTACGTACTAGGTCTTTGAACACCTAGGAACTCTCAATGCAACTGGACATAAACCGCCTCAAAGTTGACTAAAAACCCGTCCGAAACATTCTGTCGACCTATCTTTCAAAAAATTTAAAACTTAATTCCTTTCGCACGTTCTCATAAGCATGACCTGAACTACGGGGTGTAACAGCTATGAAGCGCCCGATGTAGTTCAACCTTCCCAGGAAGCTTATTACGTCCTTCTTGGTTACTAGTGGTGGAAGCTCTTGAATGACTTTAATTTTTGTAGGATCAAGTTCTATACCCTGCAACTGTCTATAAACCCTAGAAATTTCTCGAAATGCACTTCAAATGCGCATTTAGGTGGATTTAATTTCATATTGAACTTGCGGAGTCTGTTGAAGAACTTTCTCAAGTATGATGTGGCTGGAGCCTTCTCGTGACTTGATTATTACATCATCTATGTAGACCTTGATTTCTTTATGCATCATGTCATGGAAGATAGCTGTCATCGCCCTTATGTAAGTGGTGTCGATTTTCTTGAGGCCGAACGATATTACATGGTAATGATATACTTCCCATGGGGTAATGAATGTCGTTTTCTGTGGATTTTTTTCACTCATCAGAATCTGATGATAGTCGATGAAGCAATCTACGATTGACTGTAATTTATGGTTTGCGCAGTTATCGATGAGTATATGGATATTTGGGAGTCTGAAGTAATTTTTGGGACTAGCTTTGTTGAGATCTTAGTGGCCACACAAATCTTAATTGTTTTGTCCTTTTTCGGTACTGACCACATATTTGGGAGTCTGAAGTAATTTTTGGGACTAGCTTTGTTGAGATCTTAGTGGCCACACAAATCTTAATTGTTTTGTCCTTTTTCGGTACTGGCACGATGTTGGCCAACCATGTAGGGTATGGAGTTACCTCTACCACCCCGACTTTATCTGTTTTTTACTTCGTCCTTGATTCTTATGCTTAGATCAGGCTTGAACTGTCAAATTTTCTGCTTTATCGGGGTGAATCCCTTGTTGATACACAGCTTGTGAGCTACAATGTTTGTGGTCAACCCGGGCATATCCGCGTATGACTATGCGAACACGTTGACGTACTCTCTCAACAGATTTATTAGTTCTTCCTTTCTGGGCGCATCTAAATGCACGCTTATCATTTTTTCCTTAATAATTTCCTCATCTCCGAGGTTAATTTCTTCTCTCTCGTCTAAATTAGGCATCTTCTTATTCTCATATTGATCTTCCTTATCCACAAGGTCTTCTGGCAACGCTGCTTCTTCATCATATTCCTATAATTTTGTGTCACTCAAATTGCTCATCTCACGACATGCCATGACATTAAGAGTTGTTATAATGTTGTTACAAAAAAAGGCAAAGAATTGTTAGTGTGTAAAAACATGTTTATATATATAAATAAATACTCTTTTGCATAAATTGAGGTTTTTCATTGATTGGGCAAAAGTATAAATTGTGGTCCTGACTCGAATCAAATCGAGCAATTTCCGCTTTTGAACAATACGTACAAATATAAATACATAAATAGTGAAGGCTCGGGCCTCAAGCCGATTTTCATCAATTTTTGAAAATATATTTAATAATTCTCTCTCTACTGAGGAGCGAAGAGTGGGGTAGAGGTTCAGTTGGAAAGTTGTTCATCCGGATCAGCATCGTGGATTGTGGGTGCTTCGCAATAGTCCTCTAGTATGGCGACACACTCCTCCTCTTGAAACAACATCCCCAAGCCTACATTGTCGTTGTGCATGGGCATGCAGACTGGAAATAACTGGTACAAACTGGGGAAAGGCTTTCTCATCTATGTAGGGCCTCTCTTATTCTTTTCAGCCTCAGAGGATTCTACGGAACTTGGTACATACCCAAGGATAAAACGATACTCAATTTCTGGAAGTGTCACTAGCTCTCGAGTTCATTTGAGCTCTCGTCCTAGGCCTTTACCGGGCTCAAACGCATTCTGAAGCATGTTGCGGCGACCATCTCATAGGCTAGCGACATCAGAATGTCTTTATCATCCCCTTAGTGGGTGGATCCCACAAGTTCCATTATATGGAATGTTGTATCAGTTAGGACTGCTTCAATTACAGGCACAGAGTTATCAAGATACTTGTGGATACTTCCCGCTCCATGGATTATGAACTCGTGGTCCTTCTAAACAAATTTAATTGATTAGTGTATAAAGGATGTCACAACTCCGGCCATATCTATTTATAGTCTCCCCAGTAGGATATTATAGTTGGCACTGATGTCCATTATTTGAAATTCTATGGTGAATTTGACAGTTGTATATTAAGTCCACTTCCCATGTGGGTCACATTGTGACCTATTAAAAGCTCTAACGTTGGTGTGACTCTGTCTTATCTTTCTAACGTCATAGCCTAATTTCTTTAATGTTAACATATAGCATATATTGAGTCTGTCCCCATTATCTACAAGTACTCGGGAGATGATCTTGCCTGGCACTTGATGGTGATGTAGAGGGCCTTGTTATGCACCATTCACTCTCGTGGTAATTCCTTGCCAGTGAATGAAATACGATGTGCCCTGATGACGTGCCCTACTATTTCGGCCAATATTTCACTATTAGTCTCTGCTGGGACGTGGACTTATTCTAGTGCTTTCATAAAGCTAGACGGTGTTGTGTGGAAATAAAGAGTAATGACATCACCGAGATTCTGACTAGTGTTTTCTATAGGTGTTCAACAATGGAGTAATCTTTTGGCTGCATCCGACACCAAAAGTCCTCAGCTTCCCAATCACTGATGGGTCTTCTTGAATTTATCTCTTTGCGGGGCACTCCTTGTGCCAATTCTTCTGTAGTGTAGCATCTTCCTGACCTTGTCATGCCTTGAGCCACAACTACAAGTTCCTTTTTAGGAGCCGGGATGACCACTTGAGGTACATGAATTACAAATGTCTTCTTTGGAGCCGGATTAGTATCTTAAAGATAGGGTTTTTTATAGTGTGAGAGGCAACTATGCACTTTAGGATTTTGATACCCACTTGTGCCAATAGTTGGCACGCCACCTAATCTTCTTCTCTTTCAATCATATGTATGTGATTGGTACCATGATTTGGAAGGGGATTTGTATTCACATTTGGCGTTGTGGCATCTAGGATGAGATTTCGCTTGTCAATCAAATCTTTCAACTTATGCTTCAGATTGATGCAGTCTTCAGTTGAATGCCCCTACTCCCCCCGAAATGGTGAGCACAAGTTTGATCGGGTCAGAAAAAATGACTCTACGGGTTAGCAACCTTTTGCCGCATGACTTTGATAAGATCGGCAGTGCTAAATTTGGTGAACATATTGGTTCACATTTCTGGAAGTAGCATAAATGTTTGAAGAGACCTCTTCTCAAAATCCAGACAGGGCAGGTCGTATATAGCCGAAGGTGGCTGATTGCTATGATTTTACTAGTTTTGAGGCGTTTAGTGCAGGTGCAGGGACATGGTAATTTGGAGATGGATCTTGGTAGATATGTATAGGTTTTTGATAATTTGTTGGTGGAGCTTGGTAGTTAGATTGTGCATAATATAAAAACACAGAACTATAGGGTAATGGTATGTAGCTGCTTAGAGTAGGAGATCGATATACACTAAAGGATGACTGTGATCCTTCTCTACTATGACTCTTGGGGCTCGGGGTGTGAGACGTTTTCCATGTCCTCTTTCTTCTTCTTTGCAGCTCCAACAGAGCTTGTTATGTCGTCTTTGTTGACAATGCTGACAATATTTCCAATATTGAGGCCATCTTTTATGGCCTCTCCCATTCTGACAAAATCAATGAATGACCTCCTAGCCATAGCCAACATTCCGTCATAGCATTCCAACTCCAGAGATCAAACGAATGCTGAAACTAATTCCTCCTCACTCATTGGAGGCTGTACTCGGGCAGTTTTAGCCCTCCACCTACTCGCATACTCGCAGTAGGTTTCTGTTGATTTTTGCGTAATCTTTTCCAAAGAATAATGATCGGTCATATTTTCAATGTTGAAGCAGAATATGTCTATAAAGGATTTTTCCATTTCTTCCTATGAATACCAACGACTGATATCTTGTGTTGTGAACCATTCAGTTGATTCACCTGTGAGACCTCAGCTGAAGAGCCTCATTTCATTTAGTGTCGACCAGTTGGTTGTAGTAAGCCCTCAGATGAGCTTTGGGGTTTTCCGTGCCGTTAAGAGGTTTGAATTTGGACACTTTGAATCCCTCTATAAAGATGCATGCACAAATCATTATATCTCAATCCCGTTGCTTTAGGGGCTTGAACAGATCCATTATTTTCTATTCCATTTCTTTGTCTCTTATATCCTGCTCAGCCCTCCAAGCCTTTTCCATCTCCTCGTAGTGATCCAATTCTGGTTAGAAGTCAATATGAGTGATTGAGTTATGGAAGGATACCGTGGGGTGCGCGAGGTGACTTTTAGGAGTGCCCGCAGCTCTAAGAGTAGTATGTGTAGTAATGTTTTGGTGGATTCTAGGGTTAGCATAAGCTGGTGGCGCTTGAAAGGTGGCGCAAATTGAGAAGTCCCAGTTATATAGGTAGCATTTAGTAGATGTGGTATTTGGTAAAAGTCCCCAGTATGTCATATGGAAAGTATTCGAGTACAGGCGAGCTTAGATATGGAAAATGTGGTGGATTCCTTCTTGTCTCAGCAGTAGTTTCTTCTCTAGCAATATTGATTGCTTCATTCCTTGAGACCTACTCTTGGAGGTTGGCGACTTGCTTAAATAGAAAAGTGATCACGTCCTCGGAGTGTGAGGCATTTTGGAGGTCTTGAGGGATAATGTCCTCGATCATAGCATTTTGTTACGAGTATCCTTGGTAGTACAAGTCATGTGTGCCTTTTTCTTCTTGGTTTAGAGATGTTGTCATGGCTTTCGATCTAATAAAGTATGTCAGTGTATTGCGATAGATCGACCTTTTTTATAAGAATAAAAACAACTCAAAAACAAATGATTTTAGTACGTTAGTCGGAAATCATAATACATGATACCACACGTAAGTTTCAAATAAGCCACATAGATTTATGTGTTCGATCAGAACTCTTGATTGATTTTCCCATTTCGGGGTATTTGGTTATTTTGGCCTATTTGGTTTTTTAGGGTTTTGATTTGAAGGCTTGTGGTTGATTTTCCACCACATCGTCGTTGAACCAAGAACAATCCTATAAATATGGGGGAATTATAATTTGTATAATATAGAGGGTCGAGTCTTATGTAGACTGCCTACGTATCCCTCCTTGGAAAGTTAGTCCCTTTCGTAGTTAGGGTTACATAGAAATTATATCCTAATTTCTTCTACCCGAATATTAAGTTTACCCTGAACAGGTCCGATATGGGATTCACATGTATCCCTCTTCGGGACATTAGGTCGAATGTGGTTTCATTTACAAAAAGTGTGAGGGGATATCTTTAATTGAAATATATAAAAGGGGACGCCTAAACTACCCAAAAGATGGATTCCTCCTAAAGCCATGGCAAGTCGTAGTCTTTACGACTGCACATTTTTCGACATCTTTTCTAAAAGAGGCCTTGTATCATGGGTCATATCTTATCGATGATAACCAAATGCTCCAACTCAAACTTGGAGGCTTCACATTCTTCAATGTCATGTCCGGGACCTCCTGAATGGTACAAACATATATTCATCCTTGAAGTGCTTATGAAGAGTTTGTAGGCAGTCTTGAGAGGCTGAACCTTGCCAGTGCGGCACAATAGTGAGAAGATGTTGGCGTACGAATCCTCACAGGAAGTGAAATCATAGCGCCAGAGTCGTGTTCCCTTGGTGATTCCTTCACAATGCATAACAGAGTCATGGAGTAGTAGGGAGTGAGGTCCTTACATGTTATGGATATCTTTCTCATCAATTAGTCCGACATCTTTCTTCTTGAAGGCCACACATTCATTAGTGGCATGGCCAGGCTGGCTTCTACGGTTCAAGCACCTTTTATGAGTAAAGAGTAGTGCACAAGTTTGAAAGACATATGGGCTAGTGTGCGCCAGTCCGACAGCTTTCATCCTATCATAAACTTCGATGTTTTGAACTTCCCTTGGTGCGACTCTGAAATAAGATCCACGAGCTTTGAGAAAGATCACCCACCACATTGAAGATAACCTATGGGAAGGCCCTTGTGGCATCCTACAATGATTAGTAGCTTCGTTGACGACGGGGGTAACTCCTTCATGTTCCCCGCTTGATTCCCCATATGGTTTTGGGTCATTTTTTGGTAGGTGAGTGAGAGGGGCATAGTCGTCCACCATATTTCTGACCTCCTTAGGGAGCTTTTGGTATTGTGGTTACCTTCGGGAGACCTTTCGGTCAACTTCTCCACAAACTCCAAGATCTCATCTACTTCTTTCATTTTGGTATTCGCCAAGTCAGTTTTGTAGTCAGCTTCTTTCAACTTGGCTTTGCCAACTCAATCTTCGCATCTATTCTGCGAATTTTTGTCTGAAGTAATTCATCCATCTCTTTATTTACTGATCAGGTCAATGACTGGTGATGTGGCTCTTTGACTGTATGGATTTCTCCATTAGTAGCAAATCAACCTTTAAAATGAGGTTAATCTAGTCATTTTTGGTATTTTCTTTGTCTTTCATTTGGGTTAGTGTTCGGAATGTCGAACCAATCAATAGTTCAAGACAAAACACATGAAAGCACATAAGCAATTTATATCACATAAGCACATAAACATTTATAATATTTGTGTTCCTATACCTCGTTACTCTAAAGTTTTTTAATCGTTTGAAGCATTAGCGTGCCAAATGTTGATAAACTATTACCCCATAATCATTTCATTAATCATAATATATTCCCCAATGGGGATTAATAAAGCATAAAATAGTAAAAAAAAAAAGTCTTCTCCAGCGACAGATGATGAAGCTCTGTCAGTTCGAGCTTTCTTGTCCCTTTGAAGGCCGGATTGGATCTTGAGGTGGGTAGATACCATAAATGAACTAACAAATTGACCATTATATGTGGGGGTTATCTGTGCAACATCATCCATAGCTTCCTTCATTCGAGCGTCTAAGTCATCAAGACACTCGTTAGTGAACTATACCTCCTCGGTCAAGCTGGCTATGATAATCTGGTCATGTTTTATCTTTTCCAAATATCAGGCATCTCGATCATCCGCTTGTCTCTGTACGGGGTGGGTTGTAATCTAAACCTTTGAATACCGATCTTGTTTGGATTATAGAGGTTGGGCCCTAGTGTAATGGTACCTTACAAGTACACTCTCAACCAATCTACATAGTCTTCATCCCGACCAAGGTGAAGGATATTATCAGCTACGATATCTGTACCCCACCTGATTCAGCCATTCCACTCTCGGATGATAACGTCAACCCATTGGATCTTGTCGCCTTCGTAGTCAAGCACATATTCTGACATGTTTCCTACTTGGAGGATTACCTATTCCCTTCTGAACTGTTGTAGGACCTTAAGATGTACATATGGTTGGATTCCCCGTATCACCATAGGTGGTAAGAGAAGGAATTTTTTGCCTCAAGGATATGGTCTCAGAGTAAAAGTTAGGAAATCTCCCCTGGATACTATCCGCTCAGAGCCTCGAAAAGTTGAAAGCCCACCCATCCTTGGATTGGGTCCTAAAATTTAGATAAGGGACTTTTAGGTCATCTTCTATACGCTCGAGGTCTTGGTAGTATGGAACCTCAGGTTTGTGGAGGTGTTTAATGATCCACGACCAGTTAAGAGGTTACAACCTTGGAAGTACCTATG
This sequence comes from Przewalskia tangutica, assembly GCA_029844215.1. Taxonomy (NCBI): domain Eukaryota; kingdom Viridiplantae; phylum Streptophyta; class Magnoliopsida; order Solanales; family Solanaceae; genus Przewalskia; species Przewalskia tangutica. The sequence goes on along the minus strand of CM056718.1, from coordinate 130,340,649 downwards.
CAGGTTACGACATTGACCTAAGGCTCGGTAAATATAATACATAATGACCGAGACTAGGTCATAGTATTTGATGACCCGAGTATCTATGGCCTGGTAATGGTCCTTGGGAAATACCACAGTTCCTAGAAGGCATATAGCAAAGGCTAAAGGTCGGGTTGCTTCCCAAGCGGCAAATGAGTGGAATTCTACGGAGTGCTCTACATATCCCTGGATAGACTCAAACCGGGTATGAAGGTCCCTAAAAGATACGGTTGGGCCGAATATCTAATATGTCCAAGCTAGGAATAACATCTTAAGAATCTCACCGGGAGTTGTCTTATGGGGTACTAGAAGGTTGTGGTCGTGTTTCTTTCTCCGCCTCATACAAGTATCTACACTGTCAATGTAGTCTCATATTTCTTCTAAGGTTGGGGTTATCTCAAAGTCGCCAAACCTAAAGACCATTCTTTCATTGTCCCAATACCCGGTAAGGAGTTCTCAGAGGTCGGGGTTGTCTTTCATAGTCGTAAATGATGGAAGGTGTCCTAGATAGTCTAATACTTTCTTTTGTTGTGCGACACTTAGCCATGACCACCAGTCTTTTTAGCATCTCGAGCGCTTCTATAACCATGTCAAATTTCAAAATTGGGAGGCATCTACAAAATAAAACACAGTTAGTTTCCCCTACCAAGGAGCAATGATTTATCACATAAGACACATAAATGTTTCCACATAGCAAGTAGTTGCATGCAGTGCCTTTGGATCGGAGACCATCAGGGCACGAGGGAGTCAACCTATTAGGTTCAGGTCGGTTTGAGATACCATAACCTATCTTAGTCAGCGTGCGCTACTTCAAGGAATTTGGCTTCTCTCTATCTTAGTTGTACTAGAGTGGTTTAGAAAATGACATAAGGACCCTAGCGGACAACCCAAGGTGAACCGTTGTCGTATGTTGGAATGACCGCGTACCAACTCCGTCTTCAATGTGGTACAAGAAAAGGCTTTTGGTTAATATTGGAGGGTGATTGTGAAATTAGTATAATCACTTTTGTGCACTGATGCAAGTGTGTGTGCATATCATTTGGAGAAATATGTACGCATGAACGACAATTATAATTGCGGTATTTAAACACATAAGCAATTCATATCATTTAAAAAACATGTTGTATTGGAACCCTTATGGTCAGAACCTAGGTTTATCCCCAGCGGAGTCACCATCTGTTACAATTCGCTTTTTTATACGGGTTAGTGCATCAAGAGCTACTAAGAGTTTAGATTGTGCTATATATTGGATAATGTGTTTTTAGAATCGCCGGCAACGACACAAAAACTTGTTTCTTCCAAACGCATACACAAGTATACGCAATCGTACAGGTAATATAGTGATTTCAGAAATTGGATGTCGAACCCACATGGACTTGTGATTAACTATTTATTAAATCAAACTATCTTAATTATCTATACATGAGATGAGATACAAAGGTTTTAATTATAAACTACTAAAATAAAATGAAACAAACAATGAACTTCAACCAAGAAAAAATGGGTTTTTATATAATCAATGAGATGAATGTTTAGGATTGTGATTGGTTCACTAATTCTATTGAGCTATCAAATTATATCTCTTTAATCTAAATTATCGATGATTACTAATTAACTAGATTATTAATCTCATAGTATTCTTCTGAACCACTACTCGTCGATTCAGAAAAGTTCGCCACATATATTCCTATGAAATTGACATGTTAAGAACACAACGCATCTATGATATTTAATTGCATGCGGTGTCTAGGTATATTACTATCCTAGCCACAAATCCTAGTCCAATTGTAGGGATAATCAGATCAGCCCCACTCTAACCCTTCTCTAATCTAACACCATTTTCCCAAGTATGTATATTAGATAGTCGATAGAAATTAACTGTGGCCAAACAATCAAGCAATTATGCACAGAATTAATGAAACAATCAAAATAAATAACTCGTATTAAGATAAGAAATAGTCATCAAATATCAATATTCATGGTTTACCACAACCCTAGAATGAGAAGTTTAACTCTACATAGACATGGAGGAAAACAATGAATCATCCAAAGAAAATACAAACTAGTAGTAAGGAGAAGAAAAGGTAAAACTCAATAATCTCCGGCCTCCACGGCAGACCCTAGCTCTCCCTCATTCAAAAATTGTGTAAAAGTCGTGCAAAGGTAAAACTCAATAGTATTGGGAAATAATCCTCCGAGGCCCATTAAAAACAGGTCTAAAAATTGGCATATGTGCACATTTGGTCACCCTACCTCGTTAAGCGAGGTTGAAAGCACAACTGCACCTCGCTTTGGCTTGCGCTCAGCAAAGTGGGTTGTCCCTTTTTTACTTAGACAAATTTCTTCAATTCACTTTTGGCCCTCCTACCTTGCTAAGCTAGGGTCATAGCATGACTGCATCTTTCTTTGGGCTGAGCTCAGATCAGCATGGTCTATGGCCCATTTTGCACTTAGATAATTTTCTGAAATTTTTCAACATTTGTTCCTCTTTACAACTAACACATATCACGTCCAACTCTATTTTTCGTTTGAATCACCACATTTTTCTCGTAAAGTACCTAATTGCCACAAACACCCACGTATTAGTTGTAATGCAAGATTAATGATTAGTTAGATGTATTTAGCTTAATTCGTCCTCTAAACAAGGTAAAATATGTGTAAAATACGGCGGTTAGGCATATAAATACGCCTAACATCAGTGACATATCTTCTTGGTGGCAGATTTTGTTTTCCCCTACTTTCTTCAATGGTTTTCGGACTGCATCCCAGATTATTATATTCTGACTCTACATTGCTAAATGCTCCTTGAATATATTTATTGTTGGAACTTGTAAGGGATAAGAAGAAATAAGTGATCAAAATGCGTTGGAATTTTGGAGCAATGACTGCGCGCCAAGAACAGTCGCGGCCGAGCGATGGCGACTTAGTCGGCAGCGTGGCGGGAAGAAGCTCCACGACGCCGTAACTTAGAGCTCGGCAGGATTCAGGGTCGCGGTGCCGCAAGGTAGAGTCGCGACGCCGCAAGGCAGATCCGCAACGCCGCAAGGCAAAGCCGCATCGCCGCAAGGAAGAGCCGCGTCACCGCAAGGAAGAGCCGCGTCACCGCAAGGTAGAGCCGCGGCGCAGAGGGCTTAGAGCCGCTGCGCTGGGGCCAAACGGTCAGATTTTTCAAACCAAAAGTTGTAACTTTTCAAAACAATTACAACTCTTGGATTGAATGATTATATCTGTTCAGATATTGCTGCTATATAAAGCTGATCACTTGATTTAAGAAAAAGACATAACACAATACAATCAATCATTTAACATAATTAATGATTTAAGATTGTGCTTCATCTTCTTCTTCCTAAATATTTTCTGAAGAACACATAAAGTAAATTCGCTAGGGGTGACGTTCTTGTGCTAGAACATTCACCAAGATAGTTGTATCCTCAAGATAGAAGTCCGAAGAACTACAACACAAGTGGGGATGAATTTCTATCTTAGGACACCGCGACAGCATGCCTCTATCGAAACAAGTTAGTATTATTTTATAATTTGCTAAATATTTCATTGTTGATTTGAATTACAATAGAGTTATTATTATATTATTGTGCTTATTCATTGATGATACTAGATTGACTCTAACAATCTAAGACATAAATTTCAGAAAATTCATTTTTTTGATTATTTGCAAAATATTCAGAGAATCATTTTCCTGATTTGCAAAGATGGATCAATCTGGATCGTCGATAGTGAAAACCATGTTGAGAAAACTGAGAAATTCAAAGGTTCTGATTTCAAACGCTGGCAATAAAAGATGTTGTTCTATTTGACAACTCTTCATGTGGCAAACGTGTTGACTGTTGAGGCTCCTACGGCATTGCCAGAAGGAGAATGGGAGAATACTCTTACTAAGGAAGCGAAGGCTGAAAATCTCAAGGCTATTCAGACTTGGGAGAGTCAAGAGTTTCTTTGCAGAAACTATATTCTCAATGTCTTGGATGATTCTCTCTATGATATCTACTCCACGTTCAGAACATCACGGGAGTTGTGGCATTCATTGGAGAACAAGTACAAAACTGAGGTTGTTTGTTCCAAGAAGTTCGTCATCGGCAAGTTTCTAAACTTTAAGATGAGCGATGTCAAGCCTGTTGTCAAGAAAGTGGAGGAACTCCAAGTCATTGTACATGAGTTAGAGGTTGACGGTATGTGCCTTAACCCGAATTTTCTTGTTGGTGCTATTATTGAGAAATTACCTCCTTCTTGGAAGGATTTTAAAGTTTATCGTAATATCTAACCGAGGAAATAAATTTTGAGCAATTGGTTCTTAAAATTCGAGTTGAAGAGGACAACCGAAAGAATGAAAAAGGCTGATGTTGTTTCCTTGGAGCCAAATGCTAATATGGTTGAAGGAAATCCATCTAAGGCCAAGTTTCAGAAAGGCAAGGGCAAGTTTGTTGGTGCCAAGCCATCTTTTGTAGCCGGGAAGAATACACTCGCCCCACAAAAGACCAATGGGTTCAAGAAATCACATGTTGGTGTATGTTGGGTGTGCGGTAAACCTGGACATAGAGCAAAAGACTGTCACCTTCGCAAGAGTCAAGGTGGTGGTGTTGTAGGTTCGAGTAATATCAACCAATCCAACCGGGCTGAAACTAAAAAACAATTTATTGGTGTTGTTGCTGCTCAAGCAAATCTGGTTACGAACTCAACCGATTGGTGGATGGATACGGGTGCTACAATGCATGTATGTTCTGAAAAGAACATGTTTTCATCTTATCAGGTCATCAAGGATGGATATGTGGCTCTCTCACCCCGCCTTTGATAACATAATGACTTCATGCTGGAGACAAGACATATTGGGAACTGCTCAATTCATTCTAGCCTCAAAATTGAAAGCCTTGAAACAACCACTGAGGGCATTGAACATAAGTGAATTTGGTAGTATTGATCAAAGAGCAAAGGGGGCAAACACGGAGTTTAAGGAGGCTATCAATGCGCACATGCAAGATCCCTTTGATGAGGAACTTAAAGCAAAGGTTAAGTCCTCAAGAGCTAAAGCTAACACCTTACTGGAAGCTGAGAGACACTTCATAAGGCAAAAGTCGAGGCAGAAACACTTGATTGGAAGTGATAGATGCTCCAAATACTTCCACAGCTTGATCAAGAGAAGTAATGTCAGGAACTCCATCAACTTTCTTGTCAAGACCAATGGTGCTATCACTACATCACCCGGGGAAGTTAGAGATTTGCTTGTGGAGTTTTACAAGGATCTTTTAGGCACATCCCGATCCACAACTAATTTCGATCCTGAAGTGTGCAACTTTGGCCCGAAGCTATGTGAAGAGGATAGTCTACATCTTTTGCATTTCATATCCCCAAAGGAAATTTGGGAAGCTCTTTCTGATATAGGCAATGACAAGGCACCTGGACTGGATGGTTATTCGGTTGCCTTCTTCAAGGATAGATGGAAAGATGTGGGACATGATGTAGTAAAAAGTGTTCAAGAGTTCTTCTCTACTGGGGTTCTTTTGAAGCAGATGAATCATACCATCATTGCCCTACTGCCCAAGACCGATCGAGATCCTAAGGTAACTGATTTTAGGCCTATTGGATTAACTAATGTGGTCTATAAGATCATTACAAAGATTCTAGCTAACAGAATGACAAGGGTTCTTCCTACTCTCGTTGACAAATCTCAAGGGGCATTTGTGAAAGGAAGAAACATGATGGACAATGTCTATGTTGCACAAGAGCTTGTGAGAGGATTTAATAGAGCCAGAGTCTCTCCAAGGTGTATGCTTATGGTGGACCTTCGGAAAGCATTTGACACGGTCTCTTGGAGTTTCCTTGAAGCGGTATTAAGAGGTCTCAACTTCCCGGACAGATTTGTTAGACGGATCATGGAATATGTTTGCTCAACCTCCTTCTCTCTTTCTATCAACGGTGATCTACATGGTTACTTCAAGGGTAAGCGCGGCCTAAGACAAGGTGATCCTATGTCCCCTTCACTCTTTATCTTGTGTATGGAATACCTTTCAAGGATGCTTAAATTGAAGGCTGAGGCAAGAGCTTTCTCTTATTTTCCAAAGTGTAAAAGGTTGGGAATTACTCATCTTGCTTTTGCGGATGACCTCATACTTTTTGCCAAAGGTGATGTATCTTCAGTTGGGATTCTTATGAGTTGTCTGGAAGAATTGGAGGTTGTCTCAGGGTTAACTCTTAACCCATCTAAATCCTCAGTCTACTTAACGGGAGTGCATAATGCAGTTCGTGACTTGATCTTGTCCACAGTGGGATTCGGCATTGGCAGCTTTCCGGTACGGTACTTGGGGATCCCTTTGTCCCCAATCTCAGTCTCGGTGGATCAATTTGCTCCTTTCACTAGTGCAATTTCGAATTACATTAAAAAATGGGGGCACCACTCGCTTTCTTATGCGGGTAAGCTAGAACTTATCAGGTCGGTCGTCCAAGGGGTTGAGAGCTTTTGGTTCCGGGCACTTCCTATTCCCGCCACAGTCCTCAACAAGGTACGGTCTGCATGTATTCAGTTCTTATGGGGAGGGAAACCACCAAGAGTCGCTTGGGATGTTATTTGCTTGCCTCAATCCGAAGGGGGCTTGGTGTTATACCCCATATTTTCAGAGTATGTACGTGAGGACGTACGTACGAAAGTTTAAGCCTTAAGTTAGGCAAGGACCGAAAATTTTGTGCACAACACACGAAAAGAATCGTTTTCCGACGAAACGTTTTTCAAACTTTGCGAAGGGAAAAATACGGCTATGTCATTAATAATTTTTGCGGATTTTTCCGAGAGATGAAATATTTTGGACCAACGAGAGGGCGACACTTGGCCCTCAAGTGGACGGCAAAGCTAGGGGAGTCTTGGCACGTTTTTTGCCTTTCCCTTGGTCAAGGGTTAGGTAGGATATTTTGTAGATATTTTGTGTAGTTGATGAGCAAGTGGGACCCACAAACACTTGTCCAAATCTTGACCTTACACTTGCCTACCACTTGTCTTGATCTTGGCCATTGATTTCCCTATAAATACCCCCCTTAGTTGAAGATCTTCTTCATCCACAAATTGTTCTAAGTCTTGAAATCTCCCTCCCCTCCTAGTAGTGCTAGCCGATACACACCCCCCCCCCTACCTTGAGTTGTCTCGTAAAATACTACCCCCCCTTGGTAGAAATACTCTCCAAGTATAGTTACTATTCCAAAATACCTTAGCCTTATACCTTGTAGTATTCCAAAGATACCTCTATACGTAGAGCCCGGAAATACTACCTTATGTCCTTTTGGTCTCAAACCGAAACCCTAAGGAAAATCTTCATAACCGGTTGAAGTATTAAGAAGAAGTTGCTTAGAACTTCTAAGGGTTGTTTGGAGCGGGTTGGAGCACCCAGAGTAGGAGCTAAACGTTGCTCAGGATCGACATTTAAACTTGGATAATTTTGGGCTTATCGAGGTAAATACTCTTGACCTTCTATTGTAATTAGAAATTACATACTGTAGTTGTATAGAAATGAATATAAGATTCATAGAAGAGAATTGAATTGTAATAGAAGGATATTACAGAAAAGACTTGAACTGAAATCACATCAGAAGAATATTAAAGAAGAAGGATTAAACTGTACTTATATAGAATTTGTATTCTGATGAGACTTGTGAAGATTGTGGGTAGGAAGTCTTGCCCAATTTTCCGTAGAATCTTGTATCTAGATTTATTCTACCGAGTAGTCTAGACGTTGATAGACTTGTATAACCTTTATAGGTTGAAAGTTCTGCAAGTAGCATGTTCTACTTGAAAGGTGGACAAGGCTAGTCGGGTTATAGCCGTGGAGCGTTTTGCTAATAGTCGATAATCGTCGCGTGGTATGTGATTCTTCCTATCCTCTTGAGCATGATATTTTAAAAGAATATATATATAGTACGGTGAGCGTCGTGTGTTAACTGAACGTAGTTTTACGGCAATGTCTTTTGACTTAAGCCTGAATAATAAGAATCTTGAAGTATTTCAAAAGAATTAAGAAACCTTTTTGAAAGAAGGGTAATACTTGGTTTTAAAAGCTTAAGAGTTATACTAGCTTTATGGAAAGTTAGGTATAACGACTTAAGAGAGATAAAAAGAATGGTTTATTGATTTTAGAAGTTAAGAGACTTAATCTTAAAAGATAAGAGACTTGACTTAATTGAATTAATATGAATTTTGTCAAAAAGTGTGAAACCTCATTCGTGAGTAATGAGTATTTTGGTTTTCAAAAGGAATGATGTTTTACTGATTTCGGAAATCAGAATAAGTATCGAACAAACCAATGGCGCTAATAAAGGAAATGTATTGACTAATAAAGTATTATTAAAACCAGTAGAAACCTCCATCCGTAGAAGCTAAGATGAGACAAAATGATATTACATTTCCTAGATCATGGTGCTTTAATAAGATTGTTATGAACAAGAATAACCTAATCACTAATAAGGCATATGTTTCTCAAATTGTTTTAAAGGATTAAAACTATGAACTACGAAACCTTTCGAAAATGAGAAACTTGAGCATCTGAAATTAGGCAAACTTGAACGTTTGGAAAATAATGTTGTTACTTGATTTTACAAAGGGAAGTGTTTTGGTTTACTTAAAAAGATAGTCACTCTATTTTTATACTACGGGTATTGAGTGACTTTTGTGAAAGAAACGGATCTTTTAAAGAGTTAATGTATGAAGTACTTTGGGGATAAAAACCCGAACTTGTTGACATATAGTAGAAAGTACCTCGTGTGAATAACTTGATTGTGTTGGTTTGTGATAGCCTTGTAATACTTCCTTGTTGATTTGATAATTAAACATGTTAGGATGCTACGTGTGTTAGTGTCTTGTGATGTTTGTGTAAAGGGGTTTCCCTTGTTGTGCTTATGTTGTCTAGCAGTGGCCGTTACGCTAATATTATATCACTCACCTCTTGACATGATTCCGGGGGTTAAGCTGCCCTCCGATGCGGGGTAATACTCAGGCAGTCTGTGTGACTATGATTCGAGGATACCTCATGCGGGTCCCGGGGGCCTATGCGGAGCTACGAGAGTTCCAGGTTAGTGTGCGGCCTTTGTGGTCATGCGGTCTATGTGGCCATGCGGACTGCGAGTCCAGGACGATGTCGGGGAGTAGCTACTCTCGATGCGAGGAATACCTCATGCGGGCCTATGAGGGTGGCCTATGCGGAGCTGCGGGAAGTTCCAGGACTAGACGCGCACATTAGATACTGCGGGCAAGTGGCCAACTTCGATCATGTGGCGGTCTAGACAGATCTCATGATACAGTTTATGACCTTGTTGGTACTGTGGGTTTTAGTAGTCGGCTATGCCTTCGTACTTATCCCGTACGGTTTTATTATGACACAGGTGAGACCTGGTGTTCATGTGGTGCTTTTATATCATAGACTGCCGGCAGTGAGGAAGGTATTCCACGGGCATGATTGATGCGGTGGGCGTGAGACCCATAGTTGTATTTGAGTGATGACTTTGAGGGCATGAGCCCCTGACTTGACATGTCTGCTTATTTATTGTGAACTGTAGTTTGGTTATCATACATGTCTCCTGCTTTATATAGACTACTATGATTTCATTTACAGTATTTTCAGTTTCACATACTTGGTACCTGTTGTACTGACCTCGCCCGGGGCTGCGTTATCTGCCGCGGTAGAAGTACGCGATCATTGATCCTCGCTCTTAGGATCACAGTTCAGCATTTGGGAAGCTCCGTTTCTCCGGGGGCTTATCAGTGGTATAGTCCCCTGTCGTTGTAGGTACTTATATTCAGGGGTATGGCGGGGCCCTGTCCCGCCATTGTTGTCATATCATTCTTAGAGGTCTGTAGTACTGTTGTGGGCAGAGTTGTAAAAAGGATGTAACTGTTCGGTTTTAAGTTTATATATGTATGCCGTAAGGCAAGTTTTCTCAGATAACTGTTTCACATTTCATATTATATCATGTCTTGTTTTATGTTCCGCTGATTACTCTGATGTATGTCTACTTGGGTGCCCGGGGTAAGGCACCAGTCACGGGCCCGGGTTCGGGTCGTGACACTTGGGCCTTATGAACATCAAGGAATGGAACCATGCCCTGCTATCCCGGACTATTTGGCAAACCCACACCGAGACAGATTCATTATGGGTCCAATGGATCAACAGCTTTTATTTGAGAGGCGATTCTTTTTGGGAATATGAGGTACGTCCTAGGGACTCACCCCTATTCAAAAAGATTTGTAGAATCCGTGACAAACTTGTTTCCATCTACGGTAGCCAAGGCTTCACAATTGCCGGATTGGAAAAGTGTTGTACCAATGGTAATTTTGATTCAAGCCTCGTCTATGATATCTTGCGCACTACGCAAGATAAAAAGCCTTGGATGTCCCAAATTTGGAAAGGGCTCATTCCCCCTAAGTTTTCGTTCACCATATGGCTTAATTGTAGAAAGCGGCTAGCTACAAAGGACACTCTTTCCTATCTAAACTTGGAGGATAAGTCTTGCGGGTTCTGCAAGCAAGCTAATGAGACAAGGGAGCACCTCTTCTTTACCTGCCTCTACACCCGCTTGATTTGGAAGAGCATAAGAGATTGGTTGGGTATTAGGAGAGAAATGACAACTGTTGAAAGTTCTCTCAAGTGGATTAAGAAAGACCACCGCGGGACAAGCATCCGAGCCAAAGCTACCTTGCTTGCCTTTTGCATAGTGGTCTATGAGATTTGGAGGACAAGAAACACACTACTCTTTGAAGGCACAAGCTTACCGGCAGAAGAGGTCATTACAAGGATTAAAACAACATCTTATAGAGTTCTCTATGACTTTATCCCCTCTTGTAATGGCACTTTGGTGACCACCCCTCCTCCTCGCTTCTTTTCATTACGTTGAGGATTGAGAACCCTCAATGACTGATTGTAGCCACTTTTCTTTCCGTTATTAGTAATAATATTTGCATTTACCTAAAAAAAAAGGTCATCAAGGATGGAGAACCATTGTTCGTGGGTAATGTCGCTGATGTAAAAGTTAAAGGGAAAGGGAATGTGATTTTAAAACTCACCTCCAGAAATGATCTTGTGCTCACTAATGTGTTGCACGTGCCTGAAATTTATAAGAATTTAATTTTTGGTCCTGTTCTTAGTAACAAGGGCTTTAAGATTGTATTTGAATCTGATAAATTTGTACTCACCAAAGGTGGAATGTATGTAAGGAAGGATTACCTCAGTGAGGGGCTCTTCAAACTAGATGTTGTACCTACTAAGGAAATTGTCATTATTAATGAAAATGCAGGCACTAGCACTGTTTCTATGGATATGGTTGATTTCCCTTCATTATGGCACTCACGATTAGGTCATGTTAATTATCGCTCTCTAAAAGAATGGTAAGCTAGGCATGTTGCCAAAATGCTCAATGAACAAAATGACTAAATGTGGAGTTTGTATAGAATCAAAATATGCAAGTCATCCTCATAAATCTGTAGTGAAATCAAATGAAGTGCTTGGTTTAATTCATAGTGACTTGTGTGATTACCAAGCAACCCCATCTCGTGGAGGGAAGAATTATTACATATCATTCATAGATGATTGCAGTAAATGTTGTTATGTATACTTAATACATACCAAAGATGAGGCTTTAAACATGTTTAAACCATATAAAGCGGTAGTGGAAAACCAACTTGACAAGAGAATTAAAATTTTAAGGTCTGATTGAGGTGGTGAATACCATTCAAATGAGTTCAAAGAATTTTGTTCTACTCATGGTATAGTTCATCAAACCACTGCACCATATGCTTCAAAACAAAACGAAGTTGCTGAACGCAAGAATAGAACATTGAAGAATATGATAAATTCAATGTTGGTTAGTTCGGGCGCACCTCTTAATTTATAGGGAGAGGCGTTACTTACTGCAAATATGATACTAAGTAAAATTCCTCATAAAAAAAGTGATCAATCTCATTATGAATTATGGAAAGAAAGATTTCCTACTTCAAAAGAATGAAAGTGTGGGGTTGCCTAGCGAAAGTTCAAGTTCTCTTAACAAAAAGAACTAAACTTAGACCAAAAAATAGTGGATTGCATATATATTGGCCCTGTCAATAATAGTGCAGCATATAGGTTTTTGGTGTATTATTCCGATGTTGAAGGTATTTTCACAAAAGCACACCCATGGAGTCTTCGGAAGCAGGATTTTTTAGGACATCTTTCCTTACAAAGACAAGGATAATAGTGTTCTTAATCATAAGAAGATGACACTAGCTCAAGATGAGTCAAACCAAAACACACTAAATGATGATAATCTTACTTCATCTGTTCAAGAAGAAAATTCTGAACCAAAGAGAAGTAAACGAGGGAAAATTGCCAAAGATTTTGGACCGGACTTTATGCCCTTTTACGTTGAAGAAGAACCTAAAACATATAGGGCTGCTATGGAATTATCCGAAGGACCTTATTGGAAGGAGGCTATCCAAAGTGAGGTAGAATCCATTGTGCAAAATAATACATGGATATTGGTTGATCTCCCTCTGGGACAAAAACCAATAGGCCATAAATGGATTTTCAAACGAAAACTAAGGCCTGATGGTAATATAGAAAAATACAAAGCTCGTATAGTAGCCAAAGGGTTTCGTAAAAAAGAATGTGTAGATTTCTTTGATACTTACTCACCAGTAATGAGAATTACATTGATAAGGATGTTAATTGCTATAGCGGCGATTCACAATTTGGAAATACACAAAATGGATGTGAAAACCACGTTCTTAAATAGTGAATTAGATGAAGAAATTTACATAGAACAACCCGAAGGGTTTGTTGTAAAATGTCAAGAAAAGAAGGTTTGTAAATTGATTAAGTCTTTGTGCGGACTTAAACAAGCTCCAAAGCAATGGCATGAAAAGTTTGATAATACATTATTATCAAATGGTTTTCAAATAAATGAATGTGACAAATGTGTCTACATTAAACAGTGTAAAGAAGTATGTGTCATTATATTCTTATATGTTGATGATATGCTAATTATGGGAATAAGTAAGGATGTAATTAACCAAACTAAGAAGATGTTGCATGCTGCTTTTGATATGAAAGATATGGGAATAGCGGATGTCATTCTTGGTATTAGAAATTAAAAGAATTATGATAGTTACATCTTAACTCAATTCCACTATGTTGAAAAGGTCCTTAGAAAGTTTGGACACTATGATGATCGACCGATTGTTATACCATTTGATCTCTCTTGTCACCTTAAGAAAAATCAGGGTGAAAGTGTGTCTCAAATGGAGTATACATAAGTTCTTGGAAGCTTGATGTACATAATGAATTGTACACGACCGGACTTAGCATATACAGTGAGTCGACTTAGTCGATACTCACATATTCCTGGAAAAGATCATTGGTTTGCGCTAACTAGGGCCCCTATAATATCTAAAGCATACAATGAACTATGGGTTGCATTATACAAAATATCCTCCTATTCTAGAAGAATATTGTGATGCTAATTGGATTTCCAACCATTAGAAAGTAAGTCCACAAGTGGTTATGTATTTACGCGTGGTGGAGCGACGATATCTTGGAAATCATCAAAGTAAACGGTGAATACGCGATCAACTATGGAAGCAGAGTTTGTAGCCTTGGACAAAGCTGCCGAAGAGGCAGAATGGCTTAGAAACTTCCTAGAAGATATTCCGTTGTGGACAAAGTCTGTGACAGCCATTTGCATACATTGTGATAGTATGGCTGCCCTGACGAGGGAAAAAAACAAATATACAATGACAAATCGAGACATATAAGACGGCGTCATAATACAATACGAAGCTTGTTGAAGAACGGAATTATCTCCATTGACTTTGTAAAATCAAAGGACAATATAGCGGATCCTTTGACAAAAGGCATTAACAGAGAGCAATTCGTATTTATATCGAGGGGAATGGGCTTAAAGCCAATATAATGAGTCATTACTTGGCGGCAACTTAACCTATCATAATTAGAGATCCCATGGTTTAGGTTCAATAGGACAACTAGTTGGGGAAGATTCAAAGAGCATAGAAAACACACATATGTTCATTCCTATGGTGAACTAAGTGTGTTAATCCGTTGACGATTAAGGGATAAATATTATTCTTAATAATACTAAAAGCCTTTATGGTGGGATAGTACAGACTATTCTTGTTTAGTATTACCTATATGAGATGATGTGGGGTCGCATCTGTGAGAACCGATATGGCTATGTTCTCTAGAAAATCTCACGAAGAGGGAGTTGTTCACGACCGAAATGAACAGAACCATAAGAATTGAAATATGTTGATATGATATGTGTGATACTTGTTGTTTGGATTTACTACAAAACGTGAATAGTTCATGACATTACGTCCACTATCTCACAAAGTAGATCTGATATGTATTCACTACGAACAGTTCAAGTCCAAAAGACACATTTTCTGATGCATGTCATATCGTGTTTTTCAGAAATGGTCATAAGTTCCTCATTATCTTATTTTCTATCCATATGTGGGGTATTATTGATGTTTGAATAGAAAATGTGGGGTATTGTTGGAACTTGTAAGGGATAAGAAGAAATAAGTAATCAAAATGCGTTGGAATTTTTGGAACAGCGCCGCGACACCCAAGAATGGCGCTGGAATAGTGACTTTTTCTCATCGACGCCCACATCATTGGAAGCGTGCACGCCCGTAAATTGAGAGCTCGACAAGGATTCGTGGCGCGGCCACCGGGCCAAACGGTCAGATTTTTCAAACCAAAAGTTGTAACTTTTCAGAACAATTACAACTCTTGGAATAAATGATTATATATGTTCAGATATTGCTGCTATATAAAGCTGATCACTTGATTGAAGAAAAAGATATAACACAATACAATCAATCATTTAATACAATTAATGATTTAAGATTGTGCTTCATCTTCTTCTTTCTAAATATTTTCTGAAGAACACATAAAGTAAATTCGTCAGGGGTGAAGTTCTTGTGCTAGACTTTCACCAAGATAGTTGTATCCTCAATATAGACATCCGAAGAACTACAGAACAAGTGGGGACAAATTTTTGTCTTAGGACACTGCGACAGCAGACCTCTATCGAAACAAGTTAGTATTGTTTTATAATTTGATGAATATTTCATTGTTGATTTGAATTACAATAGAGTTATTATTCTATTATTGGAACTACAAGAAAAACAAGCTACGGTGATAGTTCACGTGTGACAGAAATTCAAGTGTCACATCTTTTTACTAAATTTACCATTTTTCGTGACATTCATGTGACCGTTTTTTTAAGTGTCATAAAATTATGACATTTGTGTGACGGTTTTTTTATGTGTCATAAAATTATGACATTTTTGTGACGGGTTTTTTAAGTGTTATTTGTTTATGACGTTTGTGTAACGGGTTTGTAAAATGTCACATAAATAAGTATTTTAAATTGAGCAGATAATGATGCGTTTGACTGATTAAAACGATACCATTTTTATTATTTATTTAACACTTTTTAATTCAAATTAAGACCTACACGATGTTTACTCTATTTTTGGTTTCAAATTAGTTTGGACTATATATATATATATATATCTTATTCCTTATTCTATAGTATCTATTTAAGTCTTTTTTATTCCAATATATTGTTTAATATATTCATTCAGTACTCTTGATAGAAAATATCGATCAGAGTATATTTGACCCTTTCAGTACTCTTCATATAGAAAATATCACTCTAGTACTCTTCATATATTTGACCATAGAAAAAATATCACTCCAGAACCCTTTCACTCTTCTTCATTCTTCCAGAACCCTTTCACTTTCAGAACCAACTCTTTCACTATATTCACACTCTTTCACTATATTCACACTCTTTCATTCTTCCAGAACCAATCTCATTCTCGTTCTTTCCCTTTACATCTCGTCCTTTTTGGTGGAATCCTCTTATTAGGTTTGTCACTTTTTCAATTTTTGGTCATTGTATTTAGGGATTTGATATATAATAAGCATAAATACTTGGTTTTATGGATTTGATATATAAAAAGCATAAATCCTCTCCTCATTCTACAACCCTAACCCTAGAGAAAAACAATTTTGGGATTTTTTTTCTTTATTTTTGTTTATGACTGCATGCATGAATCAATAAGTATAAATACTTGATTTTTTCTTTGTTTTTGTTTTCTCCGTATCAATAAAGTTTTGTTTATTGACTTTTGTTAAAGATAGCAAGGAATTTTGGCAGGACATATACACAAACACAAATAGTCTCAGGTACTTTTTCTCATTTTACAAGTTCTTAATGTGGTTATTAAACTGATTGAGCAAGGAATTGTGACTGTTTTTTTATTTGTTATTGTCATGTGTTGTTAAATGCTTGTTGGGTCTTGATATTGTTTATTTCAGGTCCTTTAATTATTAATATATAAGTCTTGGATGGAATGTTCTCGAGTGTCACTCGAATATGATGAAGGTGTTAAGCAATTTTAAAAAACAAATTGCTGTTAAAAATGCTGAAGACCGTAGTTCGCTTAAGTGTACTTGTATGAAATGTTGGAACATGTCATATCACTCACCAAAGATTTTGTCTGAACATCTTTTTTTTATGGGATAGATGGTGATTATAAAACATGGATTTGGCATGGTGAAGGTTCTAAAGAGTCTCGTCTTGGAACTGATGATCAGTTTGGCCCCCAATTTACGGGTTATGACGTTGGTCGTACCGTTGACATGGTAACTGATGCGTATAAGAGTTGTGGAAATAATAATTATTTTAGAGAGTTAATTGAAAAAGGCTGAGAAACCATTATACCCTGGATGCACAAATTTCACTGAATTAAGTGTTGTAGTTAAACTATTCAACATCAAGGGTAGGTTTGGGTGGTCGGACAATAGCTTTTCAGAGTTATTGAGTCTTTTATAAATGCCAGTTTCTTTATATGATGCCAAGAAGACCATGTCAGTGTTAGGATTAGAATATGTGAAGTTCCATGCTTGCCCAAATGATTGCATATTATACAGAAATGAGTATGCAGGGCTTTCTAAATGTCCTACTTGTGGTGTTTCTAAATGGAAGAAAAACGATGGTAGTGATGAAGATAGAGTAGGGGTTCCTGGAAAGGTTTTGTGGTACTTTCCTATCATCTCTAGATTTAGGCGAATGTTTCAATCTTTGCAAACAGCCAAAGACTTGACATGGCATGAAAATGGGAGAGTCCGCGATGAAATGCTCTGACATCCAGCTGATTCAAAAGCTTGGAAGTAAATTGACGACAAATGGCCTACTTTTGCTTCTGACCCTAGAAACCTTCGAATAGCTTTATCAGCAGATGGGATCAATACACATAGCTCTCTTAGCACTAATTATAGTTGTTGGCCAATTATTCTTATGACATATAACCTCCCCCCCCCCCCCCCCGACTTTGTATGAAAAGAAAATTTCTAATGTTATCCCTTTTAATTTTTGGTCCACAACAACTGGACAATGATATAGATGTTTACTTAGCACCTTTGATTGAAGATTTACAACTGTTATGGAAAAAAGGGGTTGAGTGTTTGATGCCTATAAACAAGAGTCATTTAATTTACGGGTTGTTTTAATGTTGATCATAAATGATTTTCCGGCTTATGGGAATCTAGCGGGTTGTACTGTTAAGGGTTACAATGCATGTACATACTGTGGTGTAGATACTCCTAATTGTTGGCTTAAACATAATAAGAAAATTGTTTATGTTGGCCATCGACGATGGCTTCCTAAGGATCATGAATTCGGAAATCAAAAAAGTTATTTTAATAAGAAAAATGAAAAGGAGGCAGCCCCTAGACTATTGAACGGTGAGTATATTAGGGTTAGTTAAAGATATTGATAACAAATGGGGGAAGCAGAAGATAAATAAGTATAAACGTGGGGATGGTAAAGACAAAGTGTTGTGGAAAAAGAAGTAAATATTCTATAATTTAGAGTATTGGAAGCATTTGCTAGTGAGGCATCAATTAGATGTAATGCACATTGAAAAAAAATGTGTGTGAAAGCATATACTACACTTTGCTACACATCCCGGGTAAGTCCAAAGATGGCTTGAAGGCAAGGGAGGAACTTGTGGAGATGAAAATTAGGGATAAATTAGCACTACAAAAAAGAAACGGCCGGACTTGGCTTCCTCTGGCTTGTCACACACTCTCAAAAGAAGAGAAACAAAACTTTTGTAAATCTGTGAGAAGTATTAAGGTTCCAAAAGGATATTCGTCTAATATTAAGAACTTCGTTTGTTTAAGACAATTGAAACTTCAAGGTTTGAAGTCCCACGACTGTCATGTGTTAATGCAACAACTTTTGCCTATTGTAGTCAGGTGTGTGAAGAATAAGCATGTTAAAACAACAATAATGAGGTTATGTTTCTTCTTTAATTCTTTGTGTTCCAAAGTGGTAGATGAATCAACACTGGATCAGTTAGAGAAGGATGATATAGTGACTTTGTGTATGCTAGAAAAATGTTTCCCCCCATCTTTTTTTGACATAATGGTCCATTTACTTGTGCACTTAGTAAGTGAACTGAGACAATGTGGTCCGGTGTATCTCCAATGGATGTATCCTTTTGAAAGACACATGAAAATCTTAAAAGGTTATGTAAGAAACCGAAACCGTCCAGAATGATGCATTGCAGAGAGCTACCTAGCTGAGGAAGCCTTGGAATTTTGCTCCGAGTACATGACAAACATGAAAACATGTTGTGTCCCAGAAGGTAAGTCATTTGTTGATGAATCGACTGGTGGTGGGGAAATGTTCGAACCTGATCTATCTTCTCTAAACCAATTCCACTTCTGGATTTTAGAAAACACAGAAGAAATTCAACCATTCATTAGGTAATCGTATTATTTGATAACATGTTGTGTGTGTTTTTAAAACTTTTTTTATTGATTGAATTACAATATTCTGCTCTTTCATGTATAGTGAACACATGGAACTGTTACGATCTCAGGATCCAAAAAATGAAGTGTGGTATAAGAAAGAACACAATAAACGATTACCTGATTGGTTGCGAAATAAGGTTTTTCATATTGCAAATAAATTTTTAGTTATTTTTATTTAATTTGTAGACAGTAAGTGATTGCTTCTGATTTTGTTTTCTAGGTGTTTGACTTAATTGAGGAAAATAAACATGTGTCTGAAAATTTACGTTGGCTATCTAATGGTCCATCTCCTTATATGTATAAATATTCTGGTTATGATGTCAAAGGATTTCACTTTCAAACATACGAGGGTGACGCGAGTCATGTTACCCAGAATAGTGGGGTTACTGTAGTAGCTTCAACTATGTAAGTAACGGGTTCTAAGGACTCAAAGATTCACACTGATGATATGACTTATTATGGAACGGTAAAGGAGATTTGGGATGTTGATTATCATATGTTTAGGATTGTCGTCTTTAAGTGTGATTGGGTAGATTCTGGTGCTGGTGTGGTAGCTAATGATGGACTTGGATTTACACTAGTAGATCTGAAATGGTTAGGGCATAAGTCGGAACCCTTCATTTTGGCTTCACAAGCTGGACAAGTTTTTTTCGTACCCTATCCAAGTGCAACTACATGGTCAATTGTGTATCATATGCCAAGAAACTTATTAGATGATGAGTTAGAGGCTGTGACTGAGAACCCTCCTATTATATTCGACTTGCATAATTCTGACGAGTTAGATGATATTGATGATGGATATAATGTTATTTACACAAGAATTGGGACATAAGGACTTTTGGTGTAATTTTGGTTTTAAATATTGTGAGTATAACTATTTATTTGTTGGAGATAATGCTTATTACTGTACCATTATTTAGCTAACTGTGAGTGTATTTACTTACTGTGCAGGTACAAATATGAGTACGAAAATAGAATATGGTGATGAATATCAATATGAACCCAAATCAGATGAGCTGCTGAACGTGAAGAAGACAGTGATGAGTAAGAAGAAAATGGACCAGAAAGTAGCTGAAGTAGAGGAGCATCTATTGGACAAGAGCAACATAAGAGAGGGAAGCAGGATGGTGCCGTATTATTGTCAAATACAACATATTTGGGGTTCCTATTGGGTAGAAATGAGATGACTTGTGCACGCATGTAGGAGTTTTGGCTAGCACAACAATTCCAATACTCATTGATGATTGGCGTTTGGTGCCAGAAGAAATTAAGAAACAGTTATGGAAATCAGTAAATGTAAGATCGAAATTATTAGTTTTTTAGTTAGTTTTATTTGATTATTCACATGAAATTTTAACCAATTTATTTGTATAATTGAAGGCAAACTTTGTTGTCCATCCACGAAGTCAAAAGCTAATTCTACAAGGGATCGGTCAATCATTTAGTAATTTTAAGTACAGGCTGAAGAAAAAGTACATTGTCCCTCATTTACATAATCGAAAGAGGTTGTACACGCCTCCTGAGAAGTACAGTCATATAAAGAAACTAATTTGGGAAGACTTTGTTAAGTCACGCCTCTCGGAAGATTTTTGTTATACCCCGTAGTTCTGGCCATGCGTGTGAGAGCGTACGAAAGGGAGTAAGACTTAAATTTTAGAAGGACAGGTTGACGGATTGTTTCGGACGGGTTTTTGGTCAACTTTGAGGCGGGTTATGACCCGTTACATTGAGAGTTCCTAGGTGTTTCAAAGTCGTAGTGCGTAGTTCGTTGAGTCTAGTTTCCAACGCAACCAACCGTTCGTCAATAGGACATAGGAGTAGAAAGTTATAAGAGTTACAAGTTCAGTGCGCAGTCGGACAGAAATGTGTTTCGGTCAGGAGCCACAGGGCCGCGGCGCCGGATGCAGGGCCGCGGCGCCAGATGATCTGAGGGTTCGCTGAAGTTGCAGCGCCGCGGCGCCGGGAAGCAGGGCCGCGGCGCCGGAAAGTTCTGAGGGCTGGCAGAGGTTTGGCCGCGCGCCAGCGCGTGCCGCAGCCACGTGGCGAGGGTTCTGCGAAGTTGAGTGGAAAAATCTGAACTGTTTTGTTTTAAAAAAAGCCATGGGAGGGTGACAAGTGTCCCCCCCCCCCCAATCTGATTTTGCATGCACTACTTATTGACCAAGTCTTGAAGACTTGGTCATTCTTCAAGTTCATCTCTCTCTCTAAAAATAAAAGCTCTCCCTTCTCTCTAGAATTTCAAGAGGAAATCAAAGCTTGAGGAAAATCTGAAAAAGTGTGGCAAGAAGGAAGCTTGTTGGCTAGCTTATAGGAGATATTGTGGTGGTGTTTTTGGAAAGGAGGATAGCAAACTTGTTGGAATAACTTGGCTAAAGCTCTAAGGTAACAATTCTCCTCTTGTAGCTAGTTTTTGGTGTTGCATGTGAAGAAGAAAGATCTTGTAGTGGTAAATATTGCCCTTAGATACATTGCATGCAAGAAATATGGCTTGGATATGAAAGGGTTGGATAAGAATGATATGTAAGCATATTATAGCCTAAATACTACCTTAAACTTGTTAAGTTAGTTGTTGTACATTGTGGGGCAGAATTTTACATATCCAAGTTTAGGTGTGTAATCCCCTTTGAAATGTTTGGATTGTTGGGCCTCAAATGTGGCGTTTGGATGTTGAATTCGGCCTTGAAAAAGGTGGCAAAGTATGTAGAAACAAAGGAAATGCTGCCCAATTTTCCATAGAATTTAGTGACTTTGAACTTGGAATATTCTACATTGAAACTAGAGGTTAATAAACGTATTATGGTCATTATAGGTTGACGTATTACGTGCGGTAGTTTGGACTTGGCAAGTGGATTGACCCGGAGAGGTATGTGGAACTTTCCTACCACTTGAGCATGAATAATTGTATCTATGTAGTACGGTAGACGTACAGAGGCTTTGGTATCCCTTACTTGTTTTAATGATGTCTTAAGTCTTAAAGTTAAGGGACTTTGAGTGTTTTAAGTGTATGATACTTGTTTCGTTTAAAAGTATAAGTCTCTTGGATATAGGGAGATGTGTTGACTAGTATATAATGGTAATATAACGACTTTATGGGAAGTTGGTTGTATTGGCTTTATGAAAGGTTAACAAAGAAAGGTTTACTCCAAGTAAAATAAGTACGGATAAAGGATTTGAATTTGTGAAAGACAAATTGTTTTTAAGGCATTAATTGCCTAAGGTTTTAAAAGAAATGAAGTCACTTGATTTAGAAGCCTATTGTATTTTTAAAGGTAAACGTGACTTGTTTGAAAAGTTGTCGTGACTTAATACTACGGTTACTAGTATCTTGGGAGTTTTGCATAAAAAAGAGTCATTTTCTTAAAAAGTTAGAGGTACGTGGTACTTGGGTTAAATTCCCGGATCTTCTTTTAAAATGACATGTAGTGCCTTAAGTAACTAAAATGAGAGGATATACTAATAATGTTAATAAGAAGTTAGGAGATATTCTTAACTTGCTTACGTTATGATAAGCGTGAGCTTATGTTACGATTTATAGCGGTTGTCTTGAAGTTATGTATTATTATTATTATTATCATTATTACTACTTATGCCATGGATTTGCTACCCACGATGCGAGTGCGGCGCTTGTACTCATGCGGGCCCACCGGGTCCATGCGGGTGAAATAGTCCCATGCGAGGAGGATGACCTCATGCGGGTGAAATAGTCCCATGCGAGGCGGATGACCTCATGCGGGTCCACAGGACCTATGCGGGTGAAATAGTCCCAGGAGTAGGATTGCTTAATGATACTACGGGCGAGAGACCCTGTTTTGATCATGAGCCTTTTATTTATGCAGTAAAGTTTATACTTGTTACTCTCATTAGTAGTAAGGCACAGTGTACTGTATTTTGATTTTCTTCCATGACTCCAGTTTATTTTAGACTTATGATATTACTACAGTATTTTCCAGTTTTACGTACTTGGTACATATCATGTAATCGACCCCTTCCTGGGCTGCGTTCATGCCGCAGGTAAGGGTAAGCAGGTGGTGGATCCTCATTCTTAGGATCTTGCTCAGGTGTCAGAAGCTCCATTTCTCCGGAGGCTCGACTTTTGGTACGGTTCTCCCTGGTGTTGTAGATGTTTTGTACATTCAGGGGTATGACGGGGCACTGTCCCGTCATAGTGTTTACACATTCTTAGAGGCTTGTAGTCCTGTCATAACTTGGGTTGTTAAGGATGTAACTATTCAGCTTTGTTATATTTAGAGGTAGCCATTTTGGGTTAACCTACTTATATTCTATATGGGTTCTTGTTGTGAGTTTATTTTTCCGCTGGTTTTCTCTGATGTTGTATCACAAGGGTGCCCGGGGTAAGGCACCAGTCACGGGTCCGTGGTCGGGTCGTGACAAAGTGGTATCAGAGCAGTTAATCCTCCGAAAGGGGCTACAGGCCGTATCTAGTAGAGTCTTGATTATCGGTGTGTTGTGCACCACATCTATAATCAGGAGGCTACAGGATATTTAGGATTGGTTTCCATTCTTTCACTCTAAGATCGTGCAATAGTGCTGTGTTATATGTTGAACTTCCTCTGACATATTTTTATGTATCAGTTATGCCTCCACGCAAGGCAACCGCGGACAGATGGCAAGGCGGTGAGGAGCCGCTAGTAGGACACAGAGGGTCACGAGGCACGTGCCCAAGATTTTACGAGATGATGTTTCGGCCGGCGAGTTCCACGACGTCGCCACCCCCAACAGAGTTCGGGGCAGCAGCAGCGGCTACTGAGACCGCGGTACCTGAGCCCCCGCCATTACGGCACCGGGCGAGGAGATGGGTTACGCGAGATGGCCCGATTATTATCCAGATCGTGGCTGGCGGGAGGAGACGAGGAGCGGGGCGTTCCGGTTGTACCCGTGGTCCACCCCAGATCTGATAGCTTGAGACTGCGGGACTTTTTGAGTTGCAGCCAACCATAGTTCTATGGGTCGAGGCCTGAGGATGATCCTCATGAGTTTATCCGACAGTTACAGCGGATCATGAGAGTGATCAGGGCTTCGGAGACAGAGTCGGTATTATTGGGTTCACATCGGCTGCGGGATACTGCAGTTGACTGGTATGATTCATGGGAACTATCCCGGGGGGAGCATGCGCTTCCAGCTATTTGGGACGAGTTCTCAGAGGCGTTTCTTAGCCATTTATTGCCTCCGCAGATGAGGAGAGCTCGGGCCGATAGATTTTTTACACTGAGACAGAGTGGGCGGACGGTCCGGGAGTACAACGTAGAGTTTGACTCGTTGGCTCGGTATGTACCCGCTTTGGTAGCAGACATGGAGGACAGGGTGCACCGCTATGTCACATGGCTCGATGATTACTTGGTCGAGAGTTGCACGGGAGTAGCTCTTCAGCCGGGTATGGACATTGCCCGCATGCAGGCATATGCACTTGGGTGTGAGGAACGCAGGGGCCGGATTGGCAGTATCGATAGAAGAGGCCGTGACAGCAGGGTCCTCTGGTAGTTTTCGAGGTAGACAACCTCAGCAGCAGACCGGATTTTCACCTAAGCCGGTTCAGAGCGCTCCTCAACCATCTTCCGGACGTACAGGGCATTCAGGGGCAGGACAGGGTCCCAGGGCTTCGGGTTCTCAGAGGGACCAGAGTTCCAGTCAGATGAGGCCACCTATACCTCGGTGTGGCCGATGTGGCGATTGCCATTATAGAAGTGTCGTGTTCCTCCGTGAGCTTGTTACTCTTGTAGCGCAGGCCATTTGAGGAGAGATTTTCCACCGAGGCGGCGGGAATGTTATGGCTCACCGAAGCGGTCGATGGTCGGATCTTCGTCTTCGGTGGCGATGCGCCGAGGCGTGGTGTTCCGCACCGGCGGACGCGGTAGGGTCGTGGTAGGGTCCAGTTCAGCGGTCCACGTAACCGCATTTATGCTATGTCCACCGCCAGACCGTGAGCGCCATCGATGTCGTCAAAGGTACATTATTGATTGCATGTTTTGATGTATATGCTTTGATATATCCAGGTTCTAACTTGTACTATATATCTCCTCATATTGTTGGTAGAATAGGGATAGAGCCCGAGTCCATAAAAACTTTTGAGGTGGCTACGCGATGAGTGATTCGGTGGTAGCTAAGCGGGTATATAAGGCTTGCCCAGTGACTATAGACAGTCGTCAGACTCTAGCCGACTTGATAGAGTTGGATATGACGGACTTTGATGTAATTATGGGTATGGATTGGCTAACGTCTTGCTATGTCAATGTGGATTGTAGAGAGAGACTGGTACGGTTCCAGTTTCCTGGTGAGCCGGTTATCGAGTGGAAGGGGAATACTGCGTCGCCGAGGGGTAAGTTTATTTCTTACCTCAAGGCTAGGAAAATGGTGCGGAAAGGGTATATCTACCATATGGTTCATTATTCGACATCGAGGTCGTGATACGGACCTTGATCGATTCGGTTGTTAGAGAGTTTCAGACGTATTCCCGCACGAAGCCCGTATCCTCCTGAGAGGGAGATTGAGTTTTGCATTGATTTGGCGCCAGACACTCGACCGATATCTATTCCGCCATATAGGATGGCACCTGCTGAGTTGAAGGAATTGAAAGATCAGCTGAAAGATTTGCTGGAAAAGGGTTTTATCAGGCCAAGTGTTTCTCCCTGGGGACCGCCAGTATTATTTGTAAAGAAGAAGGATGGGACGCTGCGTATGTGTGTTGATTACAGGCAGCTGAATAAGGTAACTATCAAGAACAAATATCCCCTCCCCAGGATTGATGATTTGTTTGACCAGTTGCAGGGTGCGAGGTGTTTCTCCAAGATAGACCTGCGATCTGGTTATCATCAAGTGCGAGTTAGAGAGGCAGATATCCCGAAGACTGCATTCAGGACCCGGTATGGGCACTATGAGTTCAGGGTGATGTCTTTCGGGTTGACCAACGCCCCAGCAGTATTCATAGATTTGATGAACAGGGTGTTCAAGCCATTCTTGGATATGTTCGTTATAGTATTCATTGATGATATCCTGGTTTATTCGCGCACGCAGCGAGAGCACGCAGATCACTCGGCGGGCGGTATCGAGTCCTCGGACCGCGATTGTATGCCAAGTTCTCGAACGCGAGTTTTGGTTGCCTCAATGGCTTTCTTAGGGCATGTTATCGGGCCGATGGTATTCGTTGATACAAAGAAAGATTGAGGCGAAGACTTAGCCTGCACCCACTACACCAACGGAGGTGCGCAGCTTTTTGGGCCTTGCGGGTTATTATCGGAGGTTTGTGGAGAAGTTTGCTTCCATTTCAGCACCTTTGACTAAGCGACTCGAAAAGCGATTATGTTCGGTGACGGATGCTTGTGAAGAGAGCTTCCAGTTGCTAAAGGAGAAATTGACGACCGCCCCAGTTCTTACTCTTCCAGAGGGTTTAGACGGATACGTGGTTTATTGTGATGCGTCGTGTGTCGGGCTTGGGTGCGTCTGATGCAAAGACGGTAAAGTTATAGCTACGATCTCGACAGCTTAGGAAGCATGAGAAGAACTATCCCACACATGACTTAGAGTTGGCAGCGGTGATTCATGCCTTGAATATCTGGAGACATTATTTATATGGAGTTCATGTGGATATTTACACAGACCACAAGAGCCTCCAGTATATCTTGACGGAGGAGTGAACTTGCGGCAGAGACGGTGGTTGGAGCTGCTTAAGGATTACGATGTCGATATCCTATACCACCCAGGGAAAGCCAATATAGTTGCAGACGCCCTTAGTCGCCGATCGATGGGTAGTCCGCCGTGTGCTGCAGAAGAGGGACATGGTCCGCGAGTTACATCGGCTAGCGAGCCTTGGGGTTCGTTTGGTTGATTCTGATAGTAATGGAGTTCGGGTTCGAGAGGTTGCCGAGTCTTCCATCGTCGAGGAGGTGGAGAGGCGACATTATGAGGATCCGATTATGGTACGGTATCGAGATGCAGCTCTTCAGGAGGAGAAGAGTCTTTTTGAGGTAGCACCTGATGGGGTGCTAAGATTTGAGGGCCGGTTGTGTGTTCCCGATGTGACAGGACTTCGTCAACAGATTCTGGAGGAGGCACACAGTGCTCGTTATTCTATTCATCCGGGGTCGACTAAGATGTACCATGACCTCATATGTGTGTATTGGTGGGATGGCCTGAAGAGGGACGTGGAAGGTTTTGTTGCACAGTGCCCGAATTGTCAGCAGGTCGAGTTGAGCACGAAGCTTGGTGGTCATTGCAGCTATTGATATTCCGACTTGGAAGTTGGAGGTGGTAAATATGGATTTTATTACAGGGTTACCTCACACTCAGAGGACGCATGCTTCCATTTGGTTATTATTTACAGTCGATTTAAATCAGCCCATTTTCTTCCATCGGGACGACTTTTTCACGAGGATTATGCTAGATCAGATATCGAGAGATTGTGAGATCGCACGGAGTTCCTATATCGATTATTTCGCATGCAGGAGCCCAGTTCACGGCTAACTCGGAGGTCTTTCCGAAGGATTAGGACGCAGTGAGTCTCGATCGCTGCGTTTCATCCTCAGACCGACGGACAGGCCGAGCGCACTATCCAGACACTTGAGGATATACTGCTGGCTTGTGTTATTGATTTCAGGGGTAGCTGGGAGGATCCTTTACCTCTTGTGGAGTTTGCTTATAACAACATCTACCATTCTAGTATTCATATGGCGCCTTATGAGGACTTATACGGGAGGAAGTGCAGGTCACCGATAGGATGGTTCGAGGTGGGAGAAGTGCAGTTAGTCGGGCCAGACTTGATTCAGCAGGCAGTGGATAAGGTGAAGCTTATCCAGGAGCGGTTATTGTCAGCTCAGAGTCGACAGAAGTCGTATGCAGATCATCAGCGTCGACACTTAGAGTTTGAGGTAGATGATTAGGTCTTCCTGAAGGTGTCACCCATAAAGGGCGTGATGAGATTTGGAAAGAAAGGGAAACTCAGCCCAAGGTACATTGGGCCTTATCAGATTGTCCGTAGGGTAGGCAAGGTTGCCTATGAGTTGGATCTGTCGTCCGATCTGGAGGCAGTACATTCAGTTTTTCATGTGTCTATGTTGCGGAAATGTGTTGGAGATCCGTCTAGAGTGCACCCAATTTGTGATGTCCAGGTGACAGGGGGTTATCATATGAGGAGAGTCCCATAGCGATACTCGATTATCAGGTTAGGCGACTTCGGACAAAGGATGTGGCTTCCGTCAAGGTCTTATGGCGGAACGAGAACAGGAAAGAGATGACGTGGGAAGCAGAGGATGACATGATGAAGAAGTATCCTCACTTATTCCCTATACCTCCAGGTAACCCACTTTCCTGCTTGTTAGTTTTAATTTGTCAATTATGCTTAAGTATGTTGTGGCATGTGGAGCGTCTTTAATTGCGAAAAGTATAGTTAAAGGGGTCTATGTCGATATCGTGATTTGAGTAAGCCTAGAAGGAACATTCGGGACGAATGTTTCTAAGGGGGGGGATAATGTTATACCCCGTAGTTCTGGCCATGCGTGTGAGAGCGTACGAAAGGGAGTAAGACTTAAATTTTAGAAGGACAGGTTGACGGATTGTTTCGAACGGGTTTTTGGTCAACTTTGAGGCGGGTTATGACCCGTTACATTGAGAGTTCCTAGGTGTTTCAAAGGCCTAGTGCGTATTTCGTTGAGTCTAGTTTCCAACGCAACCAACCGTTCGTCAATAGGACATCGGAGTATAAAGTTATGGGAGTTACAAGTTCGGTCGTGATGGACAGAAATGTGTTTCGATCGAAACCACGGGGCCGCGTCGCGGATCACGAGGGCGGCGCCGATGATCTGAGGGTTCGCTGAAGTTGCAGCGCCGCGGCGTCGAAGCGAGGCGCGCGGAAAGTTCCGAGGCTGCGAGGTTTCAGCTGGCCGCCGGTGCAGGCAGGCCGGCGAGGGTTCTGCGAAGTTGAGTGGAAAAATCTGAACTGTTTTGTTTTAAAAAAGGCCATGGGAGGGTGACAAGTGATCCCCCCCATCTGATTTTGCATGCACTACTTATTGACCAAGTCTTGAAGACTTGGTCATTCTTCAAGTTCATCTCTCTCTCTAAAAATAAAAGCTTTCCCTTCTCTCTAGAATTTCAAGAGGAAATCAAAGCTTGAGGAAAATCTGAAAAAGTGTGGCAAGAAGGAAGCTTGTTGGCTAGCTTGTAGGAGTTATTGTGGTGGTGTTTTTGGAAAGGAGGATAGCAAACTTGTTGGAATAACTTGGCTAAAGCTCTAAGGTAACAATTCCCCTCTTGTAGCTAGTTTTTGGTGTTGCATGTGAAGAAGAAAGATCTTGTAGTGGTAAATATTGCCCTTAGATACATTGCATGCAAGAAATATGGTTTGGATATGAAAGGGTTGGATAAGAATGATATGTAAGCATGTTATAGCCTAAATACTACCTTAAACTTGTTAAGTTAGTTGTTGTACATTGTGGGGCAGAATTGTACATATCCAAGTTTAGGTGTGTAATCCCCTTTGAAATGTTTGGATTGTTGGGCCTCAAATGTGGCGTTTGGATGTTGAATCCGGCCTTGAAAAAGGTGGCAAAGTATGTAGAAACAAAGGAAATGCTGCCCAATTTTCCATAGAATTTAGTGACTTTGAACTTGGAATATTCTACATTGAAACTAGAGGTTAATAAACGTATTATGGTCATTATAGGTTGACGTATTACGTGCGGTAGTTTGGACTTGGCAAGTGGATTGACCCGAAGAGGTATGTGGAACTTTCCTACCTCTTGAGCATGAATAACTGTATCTATGTAGTACGGTAGACGTACAGAGGCTTTGGTATCCCTTACTTGTTTTAATGATGTCTTAAGTCTTAAAGTTAAGGGACTTTGAGTGTTTTAAGTGTATGATACTTGTTTCATTTAAAAGTATAAGTCCCTTGGATATAGGGAGATGTGTTGACTAGTGTATAATGGTAATATAACGACTTTATGAGAAGTTGGTTGTATTGGCTTTATGAAAGGTTAACAAAGAAAGGTTTACTCCAAGTAAAATAAGTACGGATAAAGGATTTGAATTTGTGAAAGACAAATTGTTTTTAAGGCATTAATTGCCTAAGGTTTTAAAAGAAACGAAGTCACTTGATTTAGAAGCCTATTGTATTTTTAAAGGTAAACGTGACTTGTTTGAAAAGTTGTTGTGACTTAATACTACGGTTACTAGTATCTTGGGAGTTTTGCATAAAAAAGAGTCATTTTCTTAAAAAGTTAGAGGTACGTGGTACTTGGGCTAAATTCCCGGATCTTCTTTTAAAATGACATGTAGTGCCTTAAGTAACTAAAATGAGAGGATATACTAATAATGTTAATAAGAAGTTAGGAGATATTCTTAACTTGCTTACGTTATGATAAGCCGGTAGCGTTTATGTTATGTACGATAGCCGGTTGTGCTGAGTTATGTATTATTATTATTATCATTATTACTACTTATGCCATGGATTTGCTACCCATGATACGAAAGCGCGCTTGTACTACGCGTCCCACCGGTCCACGCGTGAAATAGTCTCACGCGGTGAAATAGTCCCATGCGAGGCGGATGACCTCACGCGGTGAAATAGTCTCACGCGAGGCGGATGACCTCACGCGGTCCACAGGACCTGCGGGTGAAATAGTCCCGCGAGTAGGATTGCTTAATGATACTACGCGAGAGACCTGCTTTGATCATGAGCCTCCTATTTTACGCAAAGAAATTTTATACTTGTTACTCTCATTATTAGTAAGGCACGATGTCTTGTATTTTGATTTTCTTCCATGACTCAGCTTTATTTTAGACTTATGATATTACTACGATTTTCCGCTTTACGACTTGGTACATATTGTGTAATCGACTTTTCCTGGGGCTGCGTTCATGTCGCAGTAAGTGGTAAAGAGTGGTGGATCCTCATTCTTAGGATCTTGCTCAGTGTCGAAGCTCCATTTCTCCGGAGGCTCGACTTTTGGTACGGTTCTCCCTGGTGTTGTAGATGTTTTGTACATTCAGGGGTATGACGGGGCCCTGTCCCGTCATAGTGTTTACACATTCTTAGAGGCCTGTAGTCCTGTCATAACTTGGGTTGTTAAGGATGTAACTGTTCAGCTTTGTTATATTTAGAGGTAGCCATTTTTGGTTAACTTTCTTATATTCTATATGGGTTCTTGTTGTGAGTTTATTTTTCCGTTGGTTTTCTCTGATGTTGTATCACAAGGGTGCCCGGGGTAAGGCACCAGTCACGGGTCCGTGGTCAGGTCGTGACAATTTTTAGCTGTTGTGCCGACATTGAATGATCTATTAGTTTTTCTAAACTTGACAGTATTAGTTTTTCTAAACTTGACAGCATACAGTTTGATGATTTTCCATGATTTAGATAAGTATATGTTTTACAAGTCTCTTTCTTTACAAGCAAAATGTGAAGCGGCAAAAGCAAGGAGGGCGAAGAACAATTTGAATCATTGTTTAAGTAGAAGAGGGTATAAAGGGGTGATGCAAGATTTGGTAAGTTAAAGTCATTCTTCTCGATATAGTGCTTTATTTTTTGGAAGTTAATTAATGTATTGTTGTTATTCCATAAATGAACCTTAATAGTGCTCTGAAACTGGCGTCACGGAGGATGAGATTGATAGATCCGAGCTTTGGAAAAGAGCACGAATGTTGAAAGATGGGAAATATCCTTCGGATGTACAACCTATCGTCGATGAAATTGTAAGTGTTAAATATTCTTCTTTATTTCTTTCTTTGGAGTTGGTTAGCCATGCTTTTTATATTTCTTATGTAATCATTAATAGAAGTTGTTAAAAAAAAAGTTTGAGATGGTAGGCTAAGGTTGAAGGTAAAAATGATATTCTTGCGAGGGCAATAAAAAAACTTCCAAGAAAAGGCCATATGCAAGGAA
Organism: Przewalskia tangutica; assembly: GCA_029844215.1. Classification (NCBI taxonomy): domain Eukaryota; kingdom Viridiplantae; phylum Streptophyta; class Magnoliopsida; order Solanales; family Solanaceae; genus Przewalskia; species Przewalskia tangutica. Next base: position 130,308,864 of record CM056718.1, on the reverse strand, counting down.
CAGGAAAGTATGTCCCATTATCATTGTACTGCCATTTATGTGATGGGTTTGTCGGGTCTAGCAGCAATAAAGAAGAATTCTGTGAGAGGTTGGACACTATCGAAAAGCGGTTAGAGGACTTGACAAATGAATTGGCAAAAAAAAATCACGACATTCTGATGTGGTCAGTTGCTCAGTCCAACCTCCGTTGAATGAGGATAATTGTCAAGCAAAAGATGTAATTGCTTATCAACAGGAAAAGAGTGTTAATGGTCCTTACATCAATAAGAAGAAAACAATTCAGGTAACTAATTCTGCCTTTATGGCTTACAAATCCTATGTTATACCATATTTTATTTTATATATTTTATATTGTAGTACAAACACATGTTACAGGACCACTCACCAAAAGCCTCATATGCTGCCATGCTAAGAAAAAGTCCAAAGATTCTTCCTCAGCTTGTAAATGAGATCCCAAAGCTCTATACATCTAGAAAAGATAGTATGAATAAACCAAACACAAAGAAAAAGCTGAAGTTTGATGATGAGTTGAAGGAAACAAATAAGTCGGTCGGAGATAAAAAACAATGGGAAAAACATTGTTGTTGATCTCCCAATGCAACAAAAGAAAAGAACAAGGCAATCAGGCTAAGCTCACCAAACCAGCTTTGATACTCTCATAATTCTTCACCGACTTTGTCAGTTAAAGCTTCAAGATAATTATGTTTTTCATTACATTATTGATGATTCAGTTTACAAGACTAACAGTTCTGTTAAGGCTCACATTACTAGAAATATGTGTGAGGAATTACTATCCATAGATTGGTTAGATATCAATGTCATTATAGTTTAAATGTGGTAAGTTATTTGTCATTTCATTGATCCCCATATGTGTATTTGTATTTCTATTTTCTTATTTGATATGTTTATGTACATTTTCTTGTTGCATGCAAAGTACAACTCGGTCAGTGAAGGAGTGTCGCAATTTGGTTTTGTGCATCCTGGTCTTCTTTGTGCTAACAAGAATGACAAAGGCAAACCTGCGAATTCAGTTAATTTAAGGGCACGCGCACTTTGTGACCGGCTTCGGAAGGAGGACAAGAGACAATATTTTTTCATGACATATAATCCAAAGTAAGATAATCACATTACACATATATGTCATTTTAATTTTAAGAATGCATCACTATTATAATTTAATTTAATTTTACCTTTAGGGATCACTGGGTTTTGATAGTCTTTAACATGGAGAACAATGGGGTGTTTTATTTAGATTCTCTGGGTAATGCTCCGGACACTGATTTGGAAAGACTACTAAACATGTACGTCACTCTTTTTATTGAAATATGATTCTATAGTTACTGTTTTGAATATGAAATTATTCATCAAATTTCTCGCAGCGGCATGTAAATGTTTACAGCTACAATGGGTCAAAGGCAAAAGTGGGCTTACACGAATATGGTGAAATATGTTAAAGTATGACTTATTTTATATGCCATTTTTTTCATTGTTTGTCTCACCTCTGTTTTGGATAATATGCAGACTTTTGTAGTTTAAAATGGTGCATATAGTTTTATATTATAGTTGTTTGTTGAGTTGGTAAAACTATGTGCTTGCATAATGTGTGTAGGTTTCTGAAGGTCATATTTGGTTGGGTTATGTTGTAAATTCCTATAATGTACCACTTTGTCATAGTTTAGGTTTAAAATGACTTAATATTTTTCATTTAATGCTGATGTTAGGATGGACATCTGCATATCTCAGTCTGATCTTATTCTATTCTTATGTGATTTTGCCTTATGGCTCATTCATTATTGTCCTGTTTTCTTTGTCATAAGTATGAACAAGGCAAACCACTACAATTGAGATCTAGTGTTTACAAGGCAAACCACTACAATTTCATAAAAGTTCATAAATTGAAGACCAGTCCATTTGAAAGGCAGACCACTGCAATTTCTTCAGTTCTAGTGTTTGTTTCCATTACCATAAATGGCCATACTTGGAGTCGTAGTGTGTTAATTGATTTCTGAACTTGTGCTACAATTCTTATCTACCTGTTCGAGCACGAGGATGAAACTGAGGAACTTCTCCTTCAGAAAATTTGTTATTATTCTTTCAGTAGTTGTCTATTGAAAAATGAAATGTATCTTTTAGAAGAGGTAAATGTCAATGTTATTACATCACTGTTTATGATTAAATCAAGTATGATTTGATGTTAATATGATTTGTAGTGGTGTGGTTTATCCATGATGTGAGTTTCTTTATTTGTATGATCCAAGACATGAAACTTGTCTCTCTGTTTTGCCTATGTTTTGAATGAATTTGAGATTTGATGTATTTAGCATGGTCATGACTGTTTTGAAATGATCTTGAATTTGTCTCCTAGGCAATCAGGTCTTCCTTTCTTAACTTGACTTGATAGCTAATGCATCTCTTCATTCCATGTTGATATCTGTCTATGTACTCCAAGGCAGTTGAGTAGAGCTTCCCACGTAATTTTGGTATAGTAAAAAGTAAAGAATAGATGTGAGAATGATTCCACTGCTCCTGTATTGCACAACACACAGTCCTGTGGAACTTGTATACGTCATTTCTCCAATCGATCGACTATGGCCAGTCTCAGATGTACTGTTAGCCAAAGGATGAACTGGTGCTTTGGTATGATTCCTTGAGCCAGTACTAAACTTTTCCAGCTTACTTTTGGATATTGAAGCATAAAGACCATGTAAGCTTCTTTAATACTAAACTTTCCGGTCTTGACTACCGATTGCAATTGAGAACAAACATTGCCACTTTAGAGTCAAGTTCTTGCATCAAATATTTTCCTTACAAGCCAGCAGGATTGTGAGGGAGCTTGCATTGTGTTGATGTCCTGTCTTTATATATAGAAGCTATGGATCCATTGGACTCACAGTGTGCCCTTTTTTAGTGTCACAGCACAAAGTAGTTTACATATAGTTGTCATGTTCCAGTGTTATTAAAGGCTAGCGCCTTTTCACCTATGGCGAGAGGAAAGGCGATGGAGTATCGCCTTTTCCGGAGAGGCGACCAGTTAACAAAAAGGCGAGAAAAGGCGAGAAAAAGGCGACGAGGCGAGAAAGGCGTCACCTTTTTTAAAAAAAGACTGAATTAATAAAGCATAAAACAGAGAGTTAGGATAATTAATAAAACATAAAAAGCAATATACTATTGAGAATCTTGAAATTCAAGAACTTGATGATCTTGAAGAAGAATTAGAATAGACTTTTAGTATTGCTTGTCTTATGAAGTATTGATTCATTCAAGTTCTAGACTTTTAGTAACTACTAAATACTTTTAATTTTTGTATTGAAATATTTGCTAATATTTTTGTTCCTGAAGGAATTGTTGTGTCTTTCTCTTTGTTAAATAGAACTTTTATCAAGTTTGATATTTCTCTTCATTCTGGATGCAGTAACTGAGTTTCTCCTGGTTTCAAACAGTTCCTCATGATTCCTTTTGTTGACACTATGAAATAGATATAGTCATGCATGCATATATATGTGGATGTTTTCATGTATTTCTCTGTGTATGCGGTGATTGGTATGTTATGTATTGTGTCTGTCTGAATTTGAAAAGCTGATTCTGGAAGGTTCAGAATAATAATGGAACCTTTTTGTTTTAAGTTATATTTATATGTTGATATTTAATTCAATGACAAGCACCACTACAACCGGGTGGTACAGAGTGTGGATATTATGTTATGTGTTTCATGAAAGAGGTGATGCTAGATTCATCTTTAATGACAAATAATATAAGTACTTCTATATTTAAATGATGGATCATTAACCATGTTAATTATTACATCATTTCAAACATTACTAATTATTTTATTTTTGTGGTTTATAGTTCTATGATAAACGCATGTACTCACAAGAGGAACTTGATGATGTTCGTGTAGAGTGGAGATTGCATTTTTCAAAGATACTTGCTGAGACGGAAGTTGATAAACAAAATGTTGATGGGTGAACTGTTTAGATTGATAAGATAGTTAATTAACAATGTTTTAGTCTTTAATTTAACACTTTAGTAACACTTTGAATGCTTATCCATTTTGGGAAGACTTTGTACAACAAATTCTAGCTATTTAATGTATATTTTTGGTGTTATTTAAATTCTTATTCCATTTCATTGGTGCACTCAATTTGCAATATTGAAATTAAATTGCCAAAAAAAAATGCCAAATTTAATTTTTCCGCCATATTAAAATAAATTATTAATTTAATAGAAATTTAAAGAAAAATTGGATCAAAATTTAAATTTATATGACATTTATGTGACGGGTTTGAACCATCACATGTCATGTGACATTTGTATGACGGATAAAAACTGTCATCCGTTTTGTGACACTTATGTGACGGGTAAAAACCGTCACATGTCGTGTGACGGCTCCAGAACCGTCATTTGTTTGTGACAGTGGATAAGCTGACACTTACAGGAACCGTCATCTTAGGAGTTAGATGACAGTTTTTACCCGTCACCGTAACTTGTTTTTCTTGTAGTGTGTGTTTATTCATTGATGATACTAGATTGACTCTAACATTTATTTCATGGGTTCTATGCTTGGTTTATGCCATGTAACGAATTTTGAGTTCATGAGGATGTATTATGGTAATGAATTGCAATGGATCGCTTAATGCGTCGTAAATCGTTAGGTGGCAATCACATCTCATAAAAATGAGTCGAGAAAAATTAATTTCCATATTATAATCCCCACATGATAATTCCATATAACTTATTTGCAAACCAAACCATCCTTTAATGTATGTAACTTAAATTGATGCCTATTTGCAACAAAAGATTATTAAGTTTGACTAATATAATTAATTTTCATCAAACAGAATATATTTACTTAATGTACTAATATAATATATATAAAAAATTAGCTTACCTAAGATTATATTGCTAACTGCTAAGTGCTAAGCAAGCGTCAACTTAATGTAGACCCCATCCCATACTGATTATCCATGTTATGGTGGTCAGTAATCAATCAAATCATAGCATTATGGGACCATTTAGCAATATGAGAAACCAAAGTCTTCACTGCCGTGATAGGCGTTATTTCATCCCTTGGGATTAACTTCATATTTTCTCTTTCTTTAGTTTTATTATATAGCAACACATGCATGTACAGATGTTGATGCCTGTCCCTTCCCACACAAGGTATTATAATACTATCGACTTATTGAGAACTTTAATCATGAAACAAGACTGAGATTTTGTCATTTTCATTTCTGGAGCTACCATAAAATCGTTGTGCGTGAATTATTGTCCATTTTTATTCTGGCATGAATCATTTTAAAAATACAAGATTCTTTGCTGTTACACTAAACATGTACTATTACTCCCTAGAGGAATTAAAGCAATTGCTGAGTAGTGTCGCCTAGTATAAGCAGTCGATCTTCTTTAAGCCGTTGTAATACGTTCTATGTTTTATTTTTCAAGTTATTAATATCACTTGCTAGAGATAATTAAGTACTTTTTTGTTTTTTTTTGGAGAGAAAATACATTTTTCACCTCTAAACTTATCTTGAAAACTTACTTTAACAATTAAATTTTACCTATAACTCTTTACTCCCTTAAATAACTTATATGTCAATTATGTTCAATATTACTTTGCCCAAACCAGATGAGAGTTGGGTGTTGTAAAAGATATGATAAAGTGTAGGAGTGCCATGAGGAACACCACATTGAATTAGAATTAGTTGAAGTTGGTTACAATTAGTTACAAGTTTGTTAGGCTTGTTAAAAAGTTAGTTGTAATTAGTTGAATGTAATTAAGAAAGTTTAGGAAAATTCTAGACTAGGTTGAAAAGAGTATATGTGTATATATACACTTGTATGTGTTGTGAATCATTAATACATTTTCATTTTCGTCCACTCTCTATTCTTACATTTCGTCTCTCTTCCGTTCAACTTTTCTCTGTATTTGTACATTCTCCTCTCTTTCTTTCTCTTCTATCCCACAAATACAAATCTTAACTCGTTATACATTGATCACAATGTAAATGCAAGATCATCCAGTGTAGTATTTCTGGTTTTCACATGGTATCAAAGCTCAACAGTGGTTGGAGACAGATTATATGAATTTCTTTCACATGCAAGAAGAAATTCGAAAGGAATTGGATGTCGATCGAAGGGATTGTCTGTTGATGAAGTCGATCAAAGAAGTTTTCTATTGCTGATGTTGATCAAGGAGATTTTATTTGCATGCATAAAGAAATTCGAAGGATATACACATATTCTGGCGAGGCACAGTCAAAATAGGGACGAAATTCATAGATCTAAGACAGATATAGTGTATTCATCATTGTATCTGCAAAAAATTTAATTTTTGTTTGAAGAAAATCTTGTGCACTGTTACATTGAGATACTGTTGTTGTGTATCTCTAGTTGAGGACAGTCAAAGATTGAGATCAGGAGGTTACAATTTAGAAAATTATAACAAATTAAAAATGGAAACCAATAGAGAGGAATTATCGGGTGAAACCACAACAGTAACAATAAACATAGATCACAACCATCCACTGTATCTATTCCCATCTGATGCTCCAGGATCTCTATCAGTAGGAGTCATATTAAATGGGATGGATAACTATCCATACATTGTGGAGTAGAGCAATGAAGCTAGTTTTTGGGGTTGAGTTAGATCCAAGATCCATTATTTAAGATAAAAGACTTGGGAGAGCTAAGATACTTTCTTGGCATTGAATTTGCAAGGAGTTCTCAAGGTATACTCATGCATCAGAGGGGGCATTCTTTAGAACTCATCTCAGACATGGGCCAGTCCGGGGATAAGCATGCATCTACACCAATGGATACGAATGTAAAGCTCACAACAACTGAGTTTAATCAGCATGATAGGACAACATCAACACCTGCAACTTCTACATCACCAGCAGATCCTCCATTGTCTGATCCTACTGCTTATAGAAGGTTGATTGGTAGGTTACTATACTTAACCATTACCAGGCCAGACATTGCATTCTCAGTCCAGTGCTTGAGTCAATTCATGCAAGTTCTCAAGACATTTCATTGGGAGGCTGGTCTTCGACTTGTGAAATACATCAAACAAGAACCTAGCTTAGGTATTCTGATGACAAGTTCTAACTCACAGCACTTAAGAGTGTTCTATGATTCAGATCGCTTCGTGTCAATAGATTTATCAACGATCGAATTTACGATATTTTTAGCTCTTCACTGGTGTCCTGGAAGTCTAAAAAGCCAGACATTGCATTCTCAGTCCAGTGCTTGAGTCAATTCATGCAAGTTCCCAAGATATCTCATTGGGAGGCTGGTCTTCGACTTGTGAAATACATCAAATAAGAACCTGGCTTAGGTATTCTGATGGCAAGTTCTAACTCAAAGCACTTAAGAGTGTTCTATGATTCAGACTGGCTTCTTGTGTCAATAATAGACGATCAGTGACTGAATTTCTGATATTTTTTTGCTCTTCACTGGTGTCCTGGAAGTCTAAAAAGCATGACACTGTATCCAGAAGCTCTGAAGAAGCAGAATATAGGGCAATGGCTACTTCAGTGGCAGATGTCATGTGGCTTACTGGTCTTTATCACGAACTTGGAGTGACTATCCAAACTCCAGTTCCTTTGTACTCTGATAGCAAGTTTGCTCTATAGATTGCAGCCAACCCATTATTCCATGAACGAACTAAACACATCAACATTGACTGTCATTTCATCAGAGAACAAATTCAGAAGCAGCTGGTCTCTACTACATTTCTAGCCTCCGAGGAACAACCAATTGATTTGTTTACTAAAGCCTTTGGTCGTCCTCAAAATACACACTTGTTATCCAAGCTAGAAATAAAGAACATACTCATCACTCCTAGCTTGAGGGGGTGTAAAAGATATGATAAAGTGTATAGGAGTGCCATGAGGAACAACACAGTGAATTAGAATTAGTTGAAGTTGGTTACAATTAGTTACAAATTTGTTAGGCTTGTTAAATAGTTAATTGTAATTAGTTGAATGTAATTAAGAAAGCTTAGGAAGATTCTAGATTAGTTTGAAAAGAGTATACGTGTATCCACTTGTATGTGCTGTGAATCATTAATACATTTTCATTTTCTTTCACTCTCTATTCTTACATTTCGTCTCTCTCTTCCTCTCAACTTCTCTCTGTAATCTTCATATAATTTCTGTACATTCTCCTCTCTTTCTTTCTCTTCTATCCCACAAATACAGATCTTAACTCATTATACATTGATCACAATGTAAATGCAAGATCATCCAGTGTAGTATTTCTGGTTTTCACAGGTGTTATTCCACCAATCGCCTCGGAATTGATCCACGTCATTTAATGATTTTCTACTAAAAAAAATCGTTTAAACTAAAAAATAAAATTAACTAGCATCTCCTCTTCTTCTTGATGTCAACGTAGAAGAGTTTCATCTGAGCCTTTCCGACCAAACACAGCAACCCACAAACCGGCTGAAAATTCAAATTTTGGCAAAATCCAATTTTAAATATCAAACTCTAGGGAGCGGACAAGCAACAAACAAAATGATGGAGCAAGTATCAATGGAGTTTGCCGGAGTTTAGTTCTACAATGATGTTCATGATAATGAAGTGTAAATGGAATGGATGAGGACATGAGGTTGTAGCAATGGAGAAGAAGGTGAGGTTGTGACAATGGAAAAAAAGGTTTATTGGAGAAGACAATAAATAAAAAGAAGAAAAACATAAAACTTAAAGAAAAAGTGGACCCACAAATTTCATTTGTCTCAATATATATATGGAGAAAATAATATTAAGAGTACTAAGAAAAAGTGGACCCACAAATTGTGAAACTGAGTTTTTTTTTTGTTGACGAAGGAACCCGCAGCCGCTACTCTTTCGAATACAAGACATGCAGAAACCTGGATCGACGCAGATGGCGCAAAACCACGCCACCATGTAAACCACACTTGGCAGCCACGTGCGATGCGCCAACTAAGCGATGCAGGATCGAACTCGCGACCATGGCCCCGCTTCATCGCTTATACTAATCTGCTATTTCTCATGGTTGTGAAACTGAGTTTTCGAGACAAGTTAAGGAGTTAAAAGATGCATTTTCTCTTTTTTGAATGATTTGACAGAGTAAAAATAATTTGAAATGTCAGTGTGTAGATATTAAACTATCCATAATACTTTTTCATTTCATTTTACATGTGAGTTTGATTGGATATGATTTTTAAAAATAAGAGAAGATTTTAAATTTGTGATTTTAAGCACGTTTTACGTCATTAGATAAAATGAAAAGATGTTCAATATTTGTAAATTTAATGAAAGGTCATTAATGAATTAAAAAGAAATAAAGTAACATAAACTAAAATAGGGGAGTAATATAATGTAGACAATATATGTTTTAGTGCAAAAACAAAGAATGGAATTTACTTGTCTTTCATTTCTAATTCTTCAATCTTAGAAACGATAAACTTCTCGTAATGTCACAATCTCCCTTCTTGTATACATTTACGTGACATTATTTTTAATGACTCTAGTAATGTCACAATCTCCCTCCTTGTATATATTTATGTGACATATTTTTTAATGAGTCCAGTAATGTCACAATCTCCCTCCTCGTATATATTTATGTGACATAATTTTTAATGAGTCTAATAATGTCACAATTTCCCTCCTCGTATACATTTATGTGACATAATTTTTAGTAAGTCTAAAAATGTATGATACTTTTTTTCTATATTTATTAGTAATTTAATTTAAATTTTTTATTTATTTTTAATAAAATAATTTATAATCATTTACTTTAGATCATAAGTTTTAATTTCGAACGTCATCCAATTTTTAACTAAAAGATTGTGAATTCGAGTCACGAAAGTGAACAAAAAAGAGCTACTTGGGGGAGTTAAAAAAAGGGTTTTAATTTTAATTGAGACAGAGAAAGTAGGTATAAAGAGTTTGGCAGAGAGGTAAACAAAGCAACAAATAAGAGTTATCCGAAAAGAAAAGCATTAACACGTACTGTACTGCCAAAGCAAAGGAGTTATTTTCATTCAATTACATCACAACTGCACAAAACCCCCCATAAACTAATAAGTCCTTGTTATTTTTCACTAGAATCTGAATCTCTCCTCACTTCAAATCTTTCTGATAAACACTTTTGTTTTTTCTACAGTCAGTTTAGATCACTTCCTAGGTAATAGTACATCCCCCTCTCATCTGTCTTGTTTTCATCATTAAAAAACAAACAATTATTATTATTATTACAACCACTGCCATTGCCACTACCAATCAGCTGCTGATCATACTGGAGTTGATGATTTGGCTTTTGTTGATCTGCCCAAGTACTGCTAATATTATTGTTGCCATAATCAAGAATGAACTTTTGCGTTTCCTCATAATTAGAAAAATTACAATTACCTATTTGATCTTCCTTCTTGATTTCTTTTGCATAGCTCATTTGGCTACAACTTCCATCAGATGAGGAACAACTTGCTTGATCAGTACTCCCTCCAAACATTAGTAAATTATCTCTCAATGTGCAATATTTCAAGGAATTCACCAATCTTTCTTGACTTTGTAAATAATCAGAATATTGATTATTAGTAACCAAAGAGAAGTTGATGTTATTGTTGCACATGCTATTTTGCTGGTCAGTGAGAGACCTATTTGGGGTATAATTATATGTGTCTCTAAAAAGATTTGATATTGTCTGGGGTTGGGGTGGTGTTATTAGAGATTGAAAGAATGGTAATCTTTGATTATTTGATGAAGGAATATTCAACCCCATGAGTTTCTTCTTTAGCTTTGTATTCCAGTAATTCTTGATATCATTGTCAGTCCTTCCTGGTAATTGAGCAGCTATAATTGACCACCTGTTTGCACATGTTAAAACTAATTGGATTTAACTTATATATACTTATGATTAACATAAAAAGTTTTTTATATTATATGTTTTTCTAACATGATATTAATAAGTTAACCTATCGTATATATTTTTAAGGTTATTAATGTAGCTTGTTATGGAGATCTAATTTTTTAGACTACTGATGTGTATAAAAGTTAAAGTCAATTATATTGAATATCAAGAAACATATAATTGACCATGAAGAAGATTTAATTTACAAATTTTATATAAAGAAAAAATGAAGTCTTTGAACTTTGTCACAACAGCTGTGATTGAAGTAAAGAAAGACTTGATCAAAGATCTAAATCTGGCATGCATGCAGATGCAGGAAAATTGCACCATAAATGGCAAATTCTTCTTGGAAAATCCAACTGTCATCTATTGCATATCTTTCTGATCCTCATTTATATTTTCCTATTAAAAGTTTCCTCCTTTTCCATTCATAGTGGGAATATTTTCAAGTCTCAAGTCATTAATTAAAATTAAATAGGGAATGGCCCAAATCAAGAAAAAATGGAGTTATTAAATCAGAAAGTGCAGTGTACAGTTAGTTACCTGCTCCCAATATTGGCATACAAACTGCAGATAACTCTATCTTCATCATCAGTGAAGTCACCATGCTTTATATTAGGCCTTAGATAATTTAGCCATCTCAATCTGCAGCTCTTCCCACATCTCTTTAGTCCTGATCCAAAACAACCACACATCTTCAGACATACATTAAAAAAAACATAGATACATGTATGTATCCAACAGACACGGATGCAACTTATCGAATTTGGGTTCAATTGAACCCCGTATTTCAATACAAAATATATAGTATAAAAATATGTATCGAAATTTGAGAATGATAGAATGTACGTAGATTTTTCCCTACTTTGAGAAGGTAAAAGGCTTCTTCCGATTGGCTCAAGAAAAAATAAATAATCACAAAGAGGGAAGTAAAATTAATGTATGATTTTATTTTAAAGTGTACCAGCTTTTTGAGGAAGAGCAATCCAATTTCCACCAGTTCCATTTTTTTCAATGAATTCTTTGAGCTTTGCATCTTCTTCTGGTGACCATGGCCCTCTCTTCACATTAGCCTTATCACAACAAGGAGCTCTCCCCATTTTATATTCTTCTTCTTCAACTCTCTTTCTCTCTCTCTAGTGTTGTTTCTAAAACTTGTGAGAAAGTTTTCTTTGCTCACTTTCTAGAAAAGTGGACAAGGCCTCTTGTTATATTAATAGAGAGACTTGGTTTTAAACTGAGAAAAAAGTGAGTTTTTATTAATGATGTATCAATTTAGATTGCATAATTGCAATATTGAGAGTCAATTTTTAACTATGATTAGGATATATATATAGAAGTTTTATGTTTTATGAAATAAATATTTGGAAACTAGGTAAGAAATATTGTAAATTACAATAATTAATAACTTAAAATATTTAAAAGACATATGAAAAAGTTACGATAAAAAAACTTATTGGACTCTCAAAACAAAAAAAAAATATCACATAAATTGAGACGAGGGATTAAGAGTTATTCCTTCTGTCTCAAAAAAATTGTATTGTTTTCTTTATTAGCATTTTATCCCAAAAAGATAGACACATTTCAATATTTTAAAATAAATTAACTTTATGTAATGATTTACATCTACATAAATATCTAATATTTATTTTGAATCATACATTTCAAAAAAAAAAATTATATTTTAAACTTCATGTAAAGTCAAAATAGCACAATCTTTTTTAAACGGAGAGTAGATAAGTCAAAATGGACAAGCCTATTTCTAACTTACTTTGCTGACTAAGTAGTAGCTGATACAACTTCCTATACTAATACTGTTGGAAGTTCTCTGAATAATGTATCTTTTGTTTGTTTTGTTGTTTACCTTAAACTTTTCATGAATCCCAGTTTTTTTTTTATATGTTCGAATATAATAAAGCTATCTTATAACTAATTGATGGCTCTAGCTACTAGCTAGTCGCTGAAATTTTTGATAATATCTTCTGCGGGCAACAATTTCTAGGTACACTCTAATTTTTAAAGCATATATTAATATGGTTTTTGTTTTAGCTTAGTCAACACATTGTAAAGAAAACAGAATAATACCAGTACCTAACAAAATCAGTAGGATAACATAAGTATATGTATGATGAAAATACAGTTCCTAAATCAGACGTATACACTAAAAAGACAAATATATAAATTCAATGTGCAGAAGTGTAAATTAGATAGGCAATTTATCTTCTAACGAGATAGTTACAAATTTCATGTTCAATTTTGCTACAAACCATAATGTAAAGTACGATGTAAGTTGGTTTGTACACTATATTAAAGATAAAGAGAACATAAAAAATTCAATATTCTTTGAAAGTATGTATATTTTAAAGACAATTATTTTAAGGATAAATATATTTGAACACATTTGTATTATTAATGAAATTAATATATTTTGGCATTTTGCAATTATTGAACTATGATTTTGATTGCTTGTGATTATTCATTAATGTGCATCCCTTGAGCTTGCGTTGTCATTGATAAAGTGAGTTATTAATGATAGAACGTAACTCTCAAAATAGTCTTGACTAATGATCATCGAGAATGAGATATCAATGATATATTATAAGTCAACATGTGGCCTGCATCACATTCTTAGAGAATGTAGTATGTCTCACTTACTACTAGTATGATTACTAGTGATGGACACATGAATCCTCTTAGAGGGTATTGGTATACCCTGTTGATAATCTATTTGTTATAAATGTCTAGAGTATTATCAACATGTGGGGATATAAAGGTCCTTTGACTTGAGGTCAATACACACCTAATTTACAGAGTAATGTACTTTGACCATGTCCTAAGCTTAAATTCCTTATAGGATAAGACATGACTTGTGTTGGGTACATTGCGATGTGAACTAAGGTGGTAGTTAAGCGAAGAATAAGATTTATTCCTCTAATGGATATTCGAGAAAGAACACTCAGCTTCTCAGTAATATTAGGCCGACCAAGTCATTTGCCAATGCAAGAGACATATTTAGGATATGATCTGGTTGTCGACTAATATAAATGAGATAAAGTGATCGATCCATTTGGATAGACAGATGGAAAATCCTAAGCTTGATCGAGTGTGTCGCGAATGAAAGGAATTTGTCATCTCACATAAAGGTTGTGTTTACAGGAGTCATGTAAACGTACTTCATATATTGAGTTCGTCATACGGCGCAGTCTAGGAGTTTCGTATGAACCTTAATTTGATTAGTGTCGATGTGTGAAGGCCTAAAGGGTCACACTAAGTCGGTTGTCTTTTCGATCTAAGGGTATATTGAGAGAGTATAAAATATTCGATTTAGAATCAAGATATTTAAACCAATAATAAATTATGGGATAATTTCTATTTGATGAAAATTATTTAATTAAGTCAAAATTGGATTGTCGGACTTAAAATTAAAATATGTTGAATATTTAAAGGGAGTGTCGCGGCACCTGAGAGGCTGAGCCGTGTCACCTGTACGACAGTCGGCCAATTCGACTGGCCCAATGCATTTCGGGATTTGGGTCAGGCTTGGAGCCCAACCCTAATCCGAAAATTAACATAAACTATCAATATATAATCAGCACTTAACTGCATAAACAGTTTTACACTCACTTCTTACTTTCTGAACTCAGAGTTCAGAGAATAAAATCCTCTTAAACCTCTGTCAAGACTTTCTGGCTTTCCTGACAGAGGAGTATACCACAGCAAGGCTTGCGGTCGAAAGGATAGTCGAGTGCGCTCCATATAGTAAAGACTCCAGATAACACAAACTATAAGTTATATTTATGTCTTTACAGATTTCACTTGTAGCGTAATCATACCAGACGGAATTATTGGGGTAAGTAAGTTAAATAAATTTTAAACTTTCGTTGTGCCTTACTTACATGTTTTAGATCCAACAAAATCCTACATCTTTCTCAGCCAGCAATATTCATTATTCAATTGGACAGGCGGCGCCCAGTACATGTTTAACCGCTTAATATCATATTTGGGGGTTGTACCCAATATGCGCTTAAACAATTTTAAGTAATGTTTGAAGCATGTTAGAGTTGATCTTGATTAAAATCCTGAATTAAAATATTCCCCAAAACTTTAATACAAGTCTCATTTAAAATGAATGTGTCGTCTGTTATAATTGATTGTAGTGCAAAATTCTTTTCGGCGAGATGAGTATTTATGCCTCAGCATTTCCTCTAAGTCTACGAGGACTCGAACTCTTTCATAGATGTATGTTAATGTAAAAGTGGGTGATAAACTGTCATGAGTATTTACACCTAGTGTTTGCTCTATGAAGGCAAAACTCAACTTAGATACATAATTATAATCGCATAACGGGGTTGACTTGCTAGGTTGTCTTGGCACCACAGCGTCAGATAAGTCGATGGACACAGATCGTTTGTTTAGAACATTCGGTCAACCAAGAGTTGTAAATTATTTTCATTTGGTTTAGAGACATACCAGGTTGTGTTGTTGAAGTTATCAGCCTCGGTAAACACGGAGATAACATGAACCTGGATCTTGGTCCATTATGACCATATTTGATATAAGTATGTATTCTTTCATGTGATAAAAGAATATGTTAAAATAGTGGGAGCTAATTAAACTAAAGACCATGTTAAATTAGTTAACGAATATGTTCAATAGAAATTTTATTAGACTGTTAATTCCAAATCTATCTTTTCTTCAATTTACAATGTCGAATCAGTCACTTAAAATGTCGGTTGAAACAAACAAGCTGACTAGAGCAAATTTCCCTGACTGGCTAAGAAATCTGTGTTTGGTATTGCAATTGGAAAGGATTGAGTATGTGTTAGATAAAGTATTCCCAACAGTCTCTGCTGAAGATTCTGAAGAGCATGCCCTGTTTGACAAGACAACCTGTCAGAGACATCTTGACGATGCTACTTTGGCACAATGTGTCATGTTATCTTCTATGACTCCAGAGTTACAAAGACAGCATGAGAACATGGGCCCCAACGAGATGCTGGAACATTTGAAGAGTCTCTATGACTCACAGTCTCAGACAATGGAGTATGAGCTGCTTAGAGACCTCTTCAAATGTAAGTTGAACGAAGGGGGACATGTGTCAAAACATGTTTTTAAGATGATTGGGTTAATAGAGAGGTTGACTTCGATTGGAACGAAGCTACCCGTGAATATTTCTATCAACCTAATCTTGAACTCGCTTCCTGGTTCGTTTGAGAACTTTATTGTAAATTTCAACATGAATGGAACTAAGGCGAGTCTCCCAGAGCTTCACAATATGTTGAGGACCTTTGAATCATCCACCTCCAAAGGTAAGGTTGTTCTCATGGTGTGCTCCTCTAGCAAATTCAAGTCTAAGGGTAAGAACATGCAGAAGAAGAAGGGTAATGCGGTTGCCGCCACACCCACAATTTAGAAACCTCGAAGAGTTGTTCAGAAGAAGGCGAAGATAGTTGCAGATGTTTGTCTCAACTGCAAATGAAGGGGCATTGGAAGAAGGATTGCACAGCTTCAGAGGGAGACAAAGCACCAGGTGCTCTTGGCCCTGCTAGACAAGGTATGTTTGTTATTGAAATAAATATGTCTATAACTAATTCTCATTGTTGGGCATTAGATACCACTTGTGGCTCACACATTTGTAACAACATGCAAGGGCTAGCTGACAACGGAAAGGTTGGATCGTGGGAAGTGGATCTACGCGTTGGAAATGGAGCACGAGTGGATGTTGAACGTGTGAGAACCTATAGACTAGATTTACCTTCTGACTTTTGTTTAGAACTTAATAATTGTTATTTTGTTCCCTCGTTAACGAGGAATATTATTTTTGTCCCAATGTTAGACGTTGAGGGTTTTTCCTCCTTTATTACAAATGACAATTATATGCTATCTTTTAATGGTTTTATTTGTGGAAATGCACCGCTTGTGGATGAATTGTATGTTCTAAACTGTAGTCATGAAATTTTCAATATACAAAATAAACGAGCTAAAATAAGTAATCCAAGAAACCCAGCTACTTATGACACTGTAGACTTGGTCACATCAATGAATCAAGGATAGCAAGATTAAGGAAATTAGATTACCTAGAATCATTTGATTTAGAATCATATGGTAATTGTGAATCTTGCTTGAGAGAAAATGTGACCACCAAGTCACTTTCTAGAAAAGGTGTGCGTGCCAAAGAAGTGCATGAGTTAGTCTATACCGATGTATGCAGACCATTTTCAACTCAAGCTAAGGGATATTTCCGTTACTTCATCCCTTTTACAGACGATTTCACAAAGTTTGGGCATGTGTATCTTATGAAACACAAGTCCGAAACATTTGAGAAATTCAGGGAGTACAAGTTAGAAGTAGAGAAACAACTTGAAACAAGTATCAAGACCCTTCGATCAGACCGAGGAGGTGAATACTTAAGTAAATAATTTCTAGATTACTTTAAGCTTCATGGAGTCCAATCACACTGGACACCTCCCGGAATGCCACAAATGAATGGTGTTGCTGAAAGGAGAAATCGAACCCTATTAGATATGGTTAGATCCATGATGAGTTTCTCAGCTCTACCAACATACCTTTGGGGATATGCATTACAAAGCTCAATCTATATTTTGAACAGAGTTCCTTCAAAGTCAGTAGAGAAAACTCCATATGAGATATGGAACGGCAAGAAACCAACACTTAAACACATGTGACCCTGGGGGTGCCCTGCATATGTAAAAACGTTGCTTACTAACAAGTTGGAATCTAAAAGTGAGAAGTATTATTTTGTGGGGTATCCAAAGGAAACTAGAAGATACTATTTCTATCTTCCTAAAGAACATAAGGTCATTATTTTCAGAAATGCAATTTTTCTTGAAGAAGACTATGTCTGCAAGGAACAGAGTTGCAATAAGATAGAACTTGAAGAAATTCAAGAAGCGCAAGATAATACCGAAGTTGAACTATTGTCACATGACCTAGGAAAGGATTTAGTGGGAGTATTTGGTGAAGATTGAGTACTTAGAGTACGCTCTTCAGCCAGTAGGAGTGATGTGAGAGATAGTGCATAAATGCAAGACTCTCATACACAACCAATGTAAGATGATACAATAGTTGTACATCATCCCATTCAGGAAAGACATGAAAATGACATTTCTGAAAGCTCTCAAGATGGTGGATCGTCCAACACACAAACACCTTCTCACAATTGAATACAACAAACACTGAAATGCAGAATATTCAACTCCGTAGGACCACTAGGACTCATCGTCCTCCTGAAAGACTAAATCTCATTGTTGAAACACAATGATATAGATATTATTGATGACGATAAACCTACAACCTACAACGAAGCTATGTTAGACATTGATTCTCAAAGATGACAGGAAACCATGAAATCTAAAATGGACTCGATGTACGTCAATCAAGTATGAAACTTGGTTGATTTTCCAATAGAGGTTAGACCCATATGATGCAAATAGGTCTTCAAGGCAAGATTGGTGGCTAAAGGTTATAATCAACGGTCTGGGGTCGATTATGATGAAACTTTTTCACCTGTTGTGAAAATTAAGTCCATTAGGATTTTTCTTGCAATAGATGCATACTATGATTATGATATTTGGCAAATGGATGTTAAAACTGTCTTTCTCAATGGTAATCTAATTGAAGAGGTGTATATGATACATCCAGAGGGTTTTTACATCCGAGACTCAGCCCAAAGCAGTATGCAAGCTACATAAGTCAATTTATGGACTTAAGAAAGCCTCAAGGAGTTGTAATATTTTCTTTGACAAAGCAGTCAAATCGTTTGACTTTGTTAGAAGCAAAGAAGATCCGTGCGTTTATAGCAAACGCATAGATGAGAGTATTGTCTTCATTGTTATATATGTAGATGACATATTAATAATGGGAGATGATAAGACTTTCATGCAATCAGTCAAGGAATGGTTATCCAACACCTTCATGATGAAGAACTTAGGTGAAGCCTACTACATTCTTGAAATTAGGATCTACAGAGATAGACCTAATAGATTGTTGGGGTTGTCATAGTCTGTATACATAGATAAAGTGCTAAGACGATTCTCTATGGAAAATTCCAAGAATATAGGTCTTCATATAGGTCAAAGCATCAAGTTATCAAAGAAGGATATTCCTTTTATAATTGCAGAACTTGAACGCATGAATATGATCCCATATGCTTCAGCTATAAGATCAATTATGCATGCCATGACATGTACGAGGTCAGATGTGGCCTATGCACTTAGTATGGTGTTAGGCGTATTTTGTATATGCTTTTTGAGTCATTTTTAGTTAGTATTTTTCCCATTTTCGTTTAAATAAATGTAGTGTTAGGGTCGTTTTCCTTTCTTTTGAGTCGCAGCGGTTCAAAAAGGCAAAACGGCTAAAAGGAGCGAAAAGTGGGCATAAAAGGAGAGTCCTGAGGCAAAAATATGAAAAATTGAAGATTCAGACGAAGTCAAGCAGCGCCGCGGCGCCGAACAGCAGGGCCGCGGTGCCACAACATCTGAAAACCCACAGGAGTTTGGGCGCCGCGGCGGAAAATCCAATTCCGAAGCTAAATTGGCCAAGGGAAGAATGGTCCAGGTTGGATGAAATTTCAGCATACTTAAGCCCTAGGGATTATTCTATTGGAGGGGGGATTTCCAGAACAGAAGACAACACAGGAAAATTTGGAGGCTACAATTGCAGACCTACTTCTAAGTAATTTTTCTTTCTTTAGTTTTCAATTCAGTTCATGTTATGTCTATGACTGAGAGCTAAACACTTTATTAGGGCTTTCCTATTGAATCGCTTGAAACTCTATTTCATGAATTAATGCATTAGTTTGATTTCTTCTTCACTTGATTAAGATTTGTTCAATATTGGTATGCATGTTTGATAGTTAATTGATCATTAATTATCATAATATATATATGATTTCGAATCAAGAACTGAGATGAGAGATTTGGATATGCTGTAATTGAATAGACATAGGTTAAAATCGCGGACGAAAGTACCTCGATACTTGTGTAGCATTATAAGTTATTGTTCTTAATCCTCCTATGTGGTAAAACCTATCATAGAAATATAGAAGGTTTATGCACTGGGGTTGAGCGATTATATATCCTAACCGAAATATAAGACAATCTAGTTAACCGCTATCTTAACGTAGAAGAAAAAGTCATTCTAGTTGCATTAATGATTGAAAGGAGTGGATAGTCGAGGATATTGGAAGCCCTAATTCCTTCATAAATGATTAAACCTCAACAATTTAGTTTACTTCTTGCAATTATTCTAGTTGTTAAATAAAAAAATCAAATCAACTTATTGTTTGCCAAATAGATAATTTCGAATAGATGTTCGGTAATTAGAAACCAGTCTTTGAGGATGATATTCGATCTTACCAGACTATATTACTGAGAGGTTTCAGGAGTTTGTGTAGTGGTTCTGTTTTTGAGAAGGCGCGAGTTTAGGCGCGACACCGGAATCAGGTAGCGTCGCAGACGGATTTCAGAAAAATAAAAAGCCCTAAATCACCAAATCCCTTCCCACAGATATTGTCTCAATGCAACATCCACCGCCACCACCACCATTTTGAACCGCTATTATCTGTAAGTAGTCCCTTTTATTTTTTTAAGTCTTACACATTTGAGAAAATGTGTCGTTTAAGTTTGGGGGGTTCTTATTTTATTTTTAGTATGTTTGTTTTTGAGTCTTTTTGGTTGATTTTTGTGTCATATATGAGTCAATGTTTTTTATTATTTATGAGTCATGCATGTTGTAGTTACTGGAAACGCCTAGGTAATCAAGTGGGATAATGTAATTGAATGAGAAGCCAAAATATGTGTGCTTAAGTTAGATATGCCAAAGATTCATGTAAGTCTAATTATTTGAAATATTTTGTGCTTAGCCTATGTGTGTCAATTGTGAAAAGAATGATTGAAACATGTCTATGAAGTCTGCGTGCTTGTTATTTAAGGCGAAATAGTTAAGATATACATGCTTAGGGAGATAATTCAGACATTTCTTTGTTATCTCTTCTTACCATTCATTACCTACCTTGCAATAAATTGTATCCCTAGTCAGCCCATTTGAGCCTAAAATAAGTTATTTCTTTGACACCCTATGATTCTCTTATGTGCCATAAGTAGTAATTGAAAATTGGAATGAAGAAGAGTGAAAAAGAAATACCAAAAGAGAGAGAAAAATTGATGCACCCCAATGAAAAAAATGTAAAAGCTTTTGGGAGTGCCTATGTGAATGTGTTTTATGCTCTCAAAAAGAGAAGAGAGGAATGACAGGTATGAGCGGAAAAGAACACCAAAAAGAAGGACAAAATGGTTGAATGAGAAAAACGCTTATGGTACGTAAATTGAGCCTAAATGTCAACTTTTATCAACCCCTGTCTAAGCCTACATTACTACCCTGACAAGTCATGAAGATCTCTAGTATGTGTGTCCATGATTAGTGGAGAATAGCAAGTAAACATGCCCATAGAACTAAATAAAATTGACATACATAGGTTAATGTTCATGTTTCCATTGAGTGTGATTGAAATAAATTTGCGAAATATCTGGCTTGAAATTCTAGATTGCTATATTCATGCTATATATATTCCAACATATTATCTCAACTAACGTTCATGCTTTTCTAAGTAACCTTGTGCAGCTGCTTGATTTGAGTCTTCGAGTCTTTGAGTCTTTTGTTTCTTTTATTCTATTTTGATCTTTGCTCGAGGGCGAGCAAAGGTTAAGTTTGGGGGTATTTGTTAGGCGTATTTTGTATACGCTTTTTGAGTCATTTTTAGTTAGTATTTTTTTCATTTTCATTTAAATAAGTATAGTGTTAGAGTCGTTTTCCTTTCTTTTGAGTCACAACGGTTCAAAAAGACAAAATGACGAAAAAGAGTGAAAAATGGGCATAAAAGGAGAGTCCCGAGGCAAAAAGATGAAAAATTGAAGATTCAGACGAAGCCAAGCGGCGCCGCGGCGTCGAACAACAGGGCCGCAGCGCCAGAACATCTGAGAACCCACAGGAGTTAGGGAGCCGCGGTGCCGGATTGCAGGGCCGCGACGCCGAGGCGGAAAATCTAATTCCGAAGTTAAATTGGAAAAGGGAAGAATGGTCCATGTTGGACGAAATTTCAGCATACTTAAGCCCTAGGGATTATTCTATTGGAGGGGAGATTTCCAGAACAGGAGACAACACAGGAAAATTTGGAGACTACAATTGGAGACCTAGTTCTAAGTAATTTTTCTTTCTTTAGTTTTCAATTCAGTTCATGTGGGATTTGTATTAGTTTTTAGCATGTCTATGGCTGAGAGCTAAACACTTTATTAGGGCTTTCCTATTGAATTGCTTAAAACTCTATTTCATGAATTAATGTATTAGTTTTTCTTCTTCACTTGATTAAGATTTGTTCAATATTGGTATGAATATTTGATAGTTAATTGATCACTAATTATCATAATCTATATGATTTCGAATCAAGAACCGAGAGAAGAGATTTGGATATGCTGTAATTGAATAGACATAGGTTAAAATCGCGGACGAAAGTACCCCGATACTTGTGTAGCATTATAGGTTATTGTTCTTAATCCTCCTATGTGGTAAATCCTATCATAGAAATATAGAAGGTTTCTGCACTGGGGTTGAGCGATTATATATCCTAACCGGAATATAAGACAGTCTAGTTAACCGCTATCTTAACGTAGAAGAAGAAGTCATCCTAGTTGCATTAAGGATTGAAAGGAGTGGATAGTTAAGGATATTGGAAGCCCTAATTCCTTCATAACTGATTAAACCTCAATAATTTAGTTTAATTCTTGCAATTACTCTACTAGTGTTAGATAAAAACCAAATCAACTTATCGTTTGCCAAATAGATAACCTAGAATAGATGTTCGGTAATTAGAAACTAGTCTCTAAGGACGATATTCGGTCTTACCAGACTATATTACTTGTAACGATACGTACACTTGCGTGAGCAATTGGAAATCGGCCTAACATATGGCTTGCAAATTTCAGCAGAATCTTAGGGAGGAACACTGGAAAGTAGTCAAGGGTATTCTTAAGTATCTTAGACAAACTAAAGAATATTTCCTAGTCTACGGTGAACAAGAAAGGCTAGTAGCTACTGGGTACGTTGATGCTAAGCCTTCATTTTAAATGGTGGAGTAGTGAGTTGGAAATGTTACAAGCAAGCTACAACTGCTGATTCAACAACTGAAGCCGAGTACATTGCTGGTAAGAAAGCTGGTAAGGAAGATGTCGCGATATCTGAGTTCTTGAAAGAACTAGGGGTTGTTCCAAGTGTCACTTGTCCAATAACGATTTGTGACAACGCTGGTGCGATTGCTCAGGCTAAGGAACCAAGATCAGCAAACAGAAACAAACACGTACCAAGGAAATACCACATACTCAGGGAGATGGTGGAGACTGAAGAAATAATATTAGACTCGTTCCCACAGATGATAATCTAGCTGACCCATATACTAAACCATTAAGCATAGTCAATCATAATGATCACTTTGAAAATATGGGCATTAGATACGTTGGAGATTGGCTCTAGGCCAAATGAGAGATTGAAAGTATGTATGTCCTAGAGACAATCATTTTAGGGACAAATATACTTGAACACATTTGTATTATTAATGAGACTAATATATTTTGGCATTTTGCAAATATTGAATTATGATTTTGATTGCTTGTGCTTATTCATTAATGTGCATCCCTTAAACTTACGTTGTTATTGATAAAGTGTGATATTAATGATAGAACATAACTCTCAAAATAACCTTGACTAATGATCTTTGAGAACGAAATATCAATGATATATTATAAGTCAACATGTGGTCTGCATCACATTCTTAGAGAATGTAGTATGTCTCACTTACTACTAGTATGATTACTAGTGATGGACACAAGGATACTCTTAGAGGGTATTGGTATACCCTGATGTTAAACTATTTGTTATACATGTCTAGAGTATTATCAACATGTGGGATATAGAGGTTTTTTTACTTGAGGTCAATACGCACCTAATTTACAGATTAATGTACTTTGACCCTGTCCTAAGCTTAAATTCTTTATAGGATAAGACATGGCTTATGGTGAGTACATTGAGATGTGAACTAAGATGGTAGTTGAGCCAAGAATATGATTCATTCCTCGAATGGATATTCGAGAAAGAACACTCAGCTTCTCAGTAATATTAGGTCGACCAAGAGACATATTTAGGATATGATATGGTTGTCGACTAATATAGATGATATAAAGTGATCGAGCCATTTGGATAGACACATGACAAATCCTAAGCTTGATCGAGTGTGTCGCTAATGAAAGAAATTTATCATCTCACATAAAGGTTGTGTTTACAGGAGTCATGTAAATGTACTTCACATATTGAGTTCGTCATAAGACGTAGTCTAGGAGTTTCGTATGAACCTTAATTTGATTAGTGTCGATGTGTGAAGACCTAAAGAGTCACACTAAGTCGATTGACTTTTCGATCTGAGTGTATATTGAGATATTATAAAATATTCGATTTAGAATCGAGATATTTAAACCAATAATAAATTATGGGATAATTCCTATTTGATGGAAATTATTTAATTAAGTCAAAATTGGATTGTCGGACTTAAAATTAAAATGTGCTGAATATTTAAAGGGAGCGCCGCGGTGCCTGTACGGCAGTGGGCCCACTCCGACTGTCTTCGGGATTTGGGTCAGGCTTGGAGCCCAACCCTAATTCAAAAATTAACATAAACTACCAATATATAATCAACACTGAACCCCATAAACAGTTTTGCACTCACTTCTTACTTTCTGAAATCAGAGTTCAGAGAATAAAATCCTCTCAAACCTCTGCCAAGACTTCCTGGCTTTTCTGACAGAGGAGTATACCACAACAAGACTTGCGGTCGAAAGGATAGTCGCGTGCTCTCCCCATAGTAAACTCCAGATAACACAAACTGTAAGTTATGTTTATATCTTTACAGATTTCACTTATAGCATAATCATACGAGACATAATTTTTGGGGTAACTAAGTTAAACAAATTTTAAACTTTCGTTGTGTCTTACTTACGTGTTTTAGATCCAACAAAATTCTACATCTTTCTCGGCCGGCAATATTCATTATTCAATTGGACAATATCCATTGAGGGCATTATAGTAAAATATAATGAATTTAACTAGTATCGTAATATATACAGTAGTAGTTTCTTTTCATTACCGATTAAGATGATATTTTATAGTTTAGTTTCTACCAAATTATTATTATTAAAAGTGTTAGATTATTTTTTCATATTTTTTCTTTTACTACAATTTTTGATACGTTGACATTTTTCTTGTAGAAATTAGTTACAATATCACATAATGGTACTTATTAATTAAGTAGTTTTTGAAAACGTGAGAGCCCGATACTTTTTAATTCTCCTACGTCATAATTTGGTCAATCTTTTTAAAATGGGGGAGATGAAATTGTTCCTCTAAGCTTGCACGATTCCAAGATTCAAAAATCCGAAAAACTTTATAACATGTAGTTTGTGTGAGGTTTCTTTTTCTCTCACAAAAAATAAATCAAAATGACATATTTGGGTTCACAAATTTTGAGTCCATCTTTTTTTTTTGTGAGATTAAAAAAAAATTCACATAACTAGTGTTGTGTGAGACAATATAATAAAACTTTTCCAAGAATCCAATCATGGCATTAGTAATACTAATAAGGTGTCGTTTGGTATGATACATTATATGAAATAATGCATTAGCGTTATGCATTATTAATCCCCTATTTGGTATATTTTCAATCTATGTATAACTAATACAAGTATTAGTTATACACCCTATTTGGTATTTATCCTACGCATTAGTACACTACTACATTTATGACCTAATGCGACGACTTGTATTGGGCTAATGCGACGCCAGTAGTAGAACCGTCGCATTAGATGTAGCTAATGCCACGGGTTCACGTTGTAATTTATTGCAGTTGCATTAGATACGCTAATGCAACTGCGTAAATCGTCTTATGCAACGGAAAACTGGGTTGTCGCATTAGCCTATCTAATGTGATGACTCTCCAAGGCTAATGCGACGACTCTTTTGTTTTAATATCCCCAAATTGAATACACTTACGGGCATTTCATTTCATCACCCGCGAAGCCCTTCTCTCCATCTTCATCAATTCCTAATTCCTAGCCGTCAAATTCCCTTTCCCCAGCTCGTTCGCATTACCATACCTCGCCGTCGCCGTCGACTTACCCCTCCCCTGCTCGCCGTCGTTCAGCAGCAACACCAATATCGTCGAACTACTCTTCCCTCTTCTCCAATGTTAGGTTATGTTTTACCGTCGTTTTACATTCCTCTTTCATGTTTTACCATTATTAATTCAAGGTTAGATTAATGTACGTATGTGTATAGATTTGCTTAGATTTTACCATCGTTGCGTCGTCGAATTGCTCAAATTGAATCGCTCAGATTTTATTCATTGTTCTTCCAACATTTTGTTTATTTATAAATTTTATTTCCAATTGTAAATTGTATTTCCAGTTTATTTGCTCAAATCGAATTGCTCAGAGAATGTTTGTAATTTACTGTCATTGCTTCGTCGTTTTACATTTTATTAACTGTATGTATTTCCAGATTTTCTTTATTAAGCTCCTAAATATTACATTGAGGAAATGGATTGTGGAACTAATGAGCTTTGTTAGTCTTTAATAGTCTCTAAAGCGAGTGAAGTCACCTCCGGATATATAGGCTTCATCGAGTGCCTTACCGGAAAGCGACGAGATTCGTTTCATTTCTCTGGCTAGGAATAATAAAAAAAAACTAGGAATAGCTGATTCTAGATCAATATCATCTCGATTGGAAAATACCCGAGGTAGGATTACTCAACGATCCTTGTTACCTTAAGTCCCTTCTCCTCTAGTGATGAATATGAACGAGGAGTAGACGAGTATATTAAAAAGGTTTTTGCTACAAAATCTCAAGGAAATCAAATTTGTTGTCCATGTGATAGTTGTCTCTATCGTTATTGGCAGCATGAGAATGTTGTGCGAGATCACATAATATGTAATGGTTTTGTGCCAAGAACAGATAAGTTATCTGAATTAGGGATCAAAATTGAAAGAGAAAGAACTAATCTGGATCATGATGAACAATTAAATATGGATGATTGCAATGATGACATAGCAGGGTTGTTGAATGATGCTCGTGATGTTTTTACAGAGGGGCCGAATGACGAGACAAAAAGTTTTTCAAGTTAATTGAAGAAGGTTAGAAGGAACTATATCCTGGATGCAAGAAACATTCAAAGCCTTCCTTTATGATTCGACTATTTATTTTGAAGTGTGATCATAGGCTTACCAATGTTGCATTTGCTGATATATTAGAGCTTATAAGGGAGGTGTTACCCGATGGAAAATTGCCTAAGTCTTTTAATGAAGCGAAGAGTGTTTTAAAAGTACTAGGGTTGGATTATACTAAGATAGATGCATGCCCCAATGATTGCATGTTGTATTGGGAAGAACATGCAAATGCTACAAGTTTTCATGTTTGTGAGACGCCAAGATGGAAGTCGAATGATAGAGAGAATGACACACAACATGAAAATGGAAAGATCAATAGAATTCCTAATAAGATCCTTAGGTACTTTCCCATAAAGAAAAGATTGCAAATGTTATTTATGTGCGAAGAGACGACGAAGTACATGACATGACATGCTGATGGACGTGAAAAAGATTGGATTTTACAACACCCAGTGGATGGCCAAGCTTGGAAAGAGTTTGATTATGTATACTAAATGTTTGCAGAAGATCCGTGCAATGTGAGGTTGGGGTTAGCCACAGATAGATTTAGCCCATTCAACTCGATGAGCATTGTTCATAGTACATGTCATTTTATATTGATCAATTATAACTTGCCTCCATGGATGATTATGAAGCCTGAGTTTTTATATTGACTTTACTTATCCCTGGCCGTTCTTCTCCGGGTAATGATATTGACATCTATTTGCAGCCACTAATCAAGAATTTGAAGGTTTTGTGGGTGTCTGGGTTGGAAACTTATGATTCTTCAAGTAATCAAAGGTTTGACATGTGTGTAGCTTTGATGACTACTGTTAGTGATTTTCCAGCTTATGCAATGTTGTCCGGGTGGAGCACAAAAGAATATTTGGCATGCCCTTCATGTCATTATGAAACAGATTCTGAGAGATTGCCTTATAGTAATAAGAATTGCTACAGGGCAACTGATGCGCGATTTAATGCACACACTTTAACGCAAGTGCACGTTGTCGAGTCAAGTAATATAGTCTAGGTAAGACCGAATATCGTCCTCAAGGATTTATTTTCAAGTACCGATTATCTATCCTATGGTATCTATTTGGTTAACGTAAATTGAATTGGAATTCTAACTAATAATGCAGGAAATAAACTAATTATAAAAATACTTTGATTTAAATCAGTTATGATGGATAATTAGGGCTTCCAAGATCATCAACTATCCACTCTTATTCAATCATTAATACAATTAGACTGACTTCTTCTTCTACGTTAAGATAGCAGGTTTACTAATCCGTTTTATACTCCCGTTAAGGCTATATAAACACTCAACCCCAGTAGCGCTCCTTGCTACCTTTTGGTGATAAGGATGACTCTATAGGAGGATTAAGAATAAAAACCCTGTTAACGTTTACGTAAGTAATTTAGGTATTTAAACCCCCGTTAACGCTACACAAGTAATTGAGGTATTTTCATCCCCAATTCGACCTATGATTACCCAACTACAGCATAGTCACAACCTCATCCTTTCGAAGTTTGATTAGAAATCATATAAATAATGATAATTAATGATCAGGTAATTACCAAGCATTCAAAACATCTATTGGATAAATCTTAAATAAGTGAAGAAGAAATCAACTAATATATTAATTCATGAATAGAGTTTCAAGTGAATCACAAGGAAATCCTTAATAAAGTAATTAGCTCCTAGTCATAGTCACACTAAGAACTAATACAATCTCCATGCATGAACTGAAATAAATAAAGCAAAAAGAAAGAAAAGAAAATATACTCAAGAACGAGTCTCCAAGCCTTCTAGCATCCAAAGGTTGTGTTGTGGAATATTTACAAGATGGATTGGTGGATGGATGAATGTAGAATGGTGAATGGTGGAATGGAGAATGAGGAATCAATTCTTCTAATGATGTAGAGACTATTTATAGACCAAAAATCCTTTTGGTGAAGGGTTAAGGATTATGTAGGTTGGAAAAGTTATTAGAATCCTTTTAGATAAGGGTTTTAAGGTAGGAAAAGTTATCCCTTTAGGTAGGAAAAGTAATCCCTTTAGGACTCTGAAAACATGTCAAATTCGGCCCAGACTTCATAAATCCCGCGTCGCCATGCTTCGCAGATCAGGCCATGCGGCTGAAAAACTCGCAACTTTCGAACTTCCAAAGAAATTGGGCGCCGCATTGTTTTCACAAGCGCGCGGTGACGTTTTTCAGGCGGATTCTGTTTCGTCGTCATTTTTCCGTCCGGACTTCGTCGGATCTCCTCTATAATTCCCGGAACTTCTTAGACTTCATTTCTTGGCCCTTTTGGTGTGCGATTCCATCTCATTTATGCTCATTTTATCTCCTTTTCGTCATTTCTCCATTTTTGACCGCTGACACAAAAGGAAGGAAAACAACCCTAATACTATACTAAACATAAATGAAATGAGTAAAATACTAACTAAAAAAGACTCAAAAAGTGTATATAAAATACACCGATCAGCAACTCGTAGATTTCTTGATCTAACTCACCCTTGGCGTCAAAATAAGAGGAATTTCGATGGAAAAACCGAGGAAAGAAGTGAACCTGTTCCTTTGAAAGGAATTGATATTGAGAATATGTTGCGTGATTTTTTAAATGAATTTGGAAAGAAGCGAAAGAAAAAAAGGAGTAACGATAATGATGATCCAAATCCATGGAGAAAGATATCCATACTTTTTCAGTTGTCATACTGGAAGCATTGTTCTAATAGTCATAATCTCGACCCAATGCATATCGAAAAAAATGTATTTGATAATGTCATTGGAACATTGTTAGACATACCGGGGAAGACTAGAGATCATGTAAGTGCTCGTCGAGATTGATAGAACTTAAAATTATGCCTGAGCTTCAACCAATAGAATTAGATGATGGTAGCGAAGAAATTTCATGCTCACGCTTATGGATGTCACTTGAAAAAAAGCTCAAGTTCTGCAAAGTCATAATAAATGTTAAGTTACCACAAGGTTATACTTCGAATATTGCTCGATGTGTGCATGTTGAAGAAAGGAAAATCATAGGCTACAAAAGTCATGATGCTCATTTTATGATGAATTACTTGCTCCCTATTGCTGTGAAAACAACATTACCCAAAGATGTTTCTACTCCATTGATAAGACTTTGTGCTTTTTTCAGAGGCATATGAAATAAAGCTATTGATCATCGACATCTTAGCAAACTTAAGTCAGAGATAGTTGAAACACTTTGCCTGTTTGAACAGATTTTTCCACCCGCATTTTTCGACGTAATGGTGCATTTACCTGTACATCTAGTGGACCAAATTAAAATGGGTGGACCGGTTAGTTCAAGGTGTATGTATGGGATTAGAGGTATCTTCGACAGATAAAGTTGGATGTTCGAAACAAGAGTCGTCCAGAAGGCTCAATGGCAGTAGGATACCAAGCTAAAGAATGTATTACCTTCATTGCTAGATTTCTGAAACGATCTAACTCATCCATACCTAATGTTAATAAGGATAGTGTCGCCTAATTATTTTTACCTAAGATTGAGCATCCTATCAAGGGAAAGGGAAGGACCTCAAAGAAAAAATATTGTGGACACATGATTGATCAAACCACATGGACACAAGCACATCGCTATGTCGTATTCAATTGCGGTTGTGAAGAAGTTGAGAGATACATAAAGTAGGATGACTAACCATCATGTAATTTTTTACCTTATTTTTTATATGTATTATTCAATTGTATTTTGTTATTAAGATATTTGTTTTTCTATTTTTTGTCACAGTTAACACAAAATGTGTATAAAGCTTCAAACGGAAAAGAAATTGGGATAGTGCACAAGATCGCAATAAGGATTTCATTGATTGGTTTAGGGAGAAAATTGAAGTGAAACTTCAAGAAGGTCAAGACATTATTCCGAATCATATCTTATGGTTATCGAAAGGACCTTCTTATGTTGTTAAAAAGTACACAGGGTACTCTGCTAATGGATATAGGTTTCATACCATGAAGCGTGATGCGAAGTGAGTAACTCAAAACAATAGAGTCACTCTCACAGTCATAACATATAGCTTTGCGAGTTCCAAAGATCAAAATCTTATACTGGGAGATGTCAATTATTATGGTTCAATACAAGACATCATTGAGATATCTTATCATGGGCATTTTAGTGTTGTCTTGTTCAATGTTTGTGGTTTCACTCGGAAAAAGATGATGATGAGCTTATCATAGTTAATATGAATAAGACAATTTATGCAGAAGAACCATCTATCTTGGCATCTCAGGCACATCAAGTATTTTTTGTCGAAAATTTAAACAAAAAGGGTTGGCAGTATGCTGTTGAAATCCCTCCTAGGGAATTTTGTGATGGTATTAAAATATCTAATTATTTACTCGCGTTTTAACTTATTTTTACGTCTAATTAATTTTGTATCACATTTTGACATATATAGTTGTTTTTATATTTTTTGATATGTGCATATGAAAGCTAATAAGTCCAAATTTTCTGCTCCGCAAAGTCAGATTACAGAGTATGAGCGACAACAGATCGAGAAGTTGAAACTGAATGCTCAAGGTGTTGGATTTTTGACTAACAAAATACTACGTGAAAAGATTCTTGATTTGGATCGTTCAAGTAGTTGTGGACATCGCAATGACTTGTTGGAAGAAAGAGATGATGAGTCCACATCTGAATATGATGGAGGTGATAACGAGGAGAAAACCACTAGCAATAATATGAGTGCAAAAAGAAAGGTAACCACTAGCTTAGAATGCTATTTATTATAATGCTATTTATAAGAATGCTTTTTAGCCAAGTTATATTGTCTAAAAATGAGGTGAACATGCTAAACTAAGTAAAGGCCATTGATAGTGTGCTGCATCCGGAGCTGAATCTGAGGCTATATTTTGAGCTAAAACAGATGGACAGCTGCTGGTTTCTTGGCCAAAAAGCGTGCTTTGTAGTAAGAACCGATGCTTGGCCAGCAAGAACGATGCGTGATTGGAAACACTGGGTGATGTAGTTTTAGCACAACCGCTGCTGGTTTCTTGGCTAAATCGATTGCTTTAAAAATTTCAGTTCTTGGTTTGGACATTGCGATTGCTAAAAACATAGCGATTATTGCATTGTCCAAACCGATGGCAATGACCTTAAAGAAGTAGTTTTAGCCAGGAAATCAGCAGCGGGTGTGCTCAAACATATGATAGTTTCATTCCAGTATATATAACCAGCAACGGGTGTGCTAAAACCACATCAGATGCTGTGTTTTCAGCTGCTGCTACTAGTTTTTGCTGCTGCTATTTGTTTTTGCTACAGCAGCCGTTGCTGGTTTCTTGTCTAAATCGATTGATTTAAAATTTCGGTTCTTGGTTTGGGCAATTGCGATTGCTAAAAACACAACAATTATTGCGACTTTCCAAACGGTAACCAACGCCTTAAAGCGATCGTTTTAGCGAGAAACGGCGGGTGTGCTCAAACATATGGTAGTTTCATTCTAATGTATTAAACTAGCAGCGGGTGTGCTAAAACCACAGCAGCTGCTGTGTTTCCAGCTGTTGCTACTGGTTCTTGCTGCTGCTACTAGTTCTTGCTACAGTAGTCATTGCTGGTTTCTTGGCTAAATCGATTGCTTTAAGGCTGCTGGTTACTGGTTTGGACAACTGCAGTTGCTAAAAACACAGCAGTTGTTGCAACTATCCATACCAGTAACCAACAGCCTTAAAGCAGTCGTTTTAGCCAAAAAAACCAGCAGCGAGTGTGCTCAAACATATGGTAGTTTCATTCCAATGTATTAAACCAGCAGCGGGTGTGCTAAAACCACATCAACTGCTGTGTGTTTCCGATTCGCCATCTGGTTCTTGCTTCGCATCTGGTTATTGTTACAACGATCATTCTTTGGTTTCTTGGCTAAACCAGGTGCTTTAAAAGCATCGGTTCTTGATAAGCACAGTTGTGCTAGTCCTTTAAACATACTCTAACTTCGTCCATTACAGGTTTTAGCTCGACCACAAAGTATGAAGTATTTTGTGGAAAAGAATAATCCAAAACAGAAGCATCATCAAGGTGAGAAGAAGCAACAATCTATTGACCATCCTAATTATGAGATAGAGAATCGTAGTATTGTACCGCAAAAGAAACAGAAAAGGAGGTCATTTTTCTCTCCAGGCTCTCTGTCAGCATATCTTTAATTCCGGAAAAAACAAGTAGAAGATAATGAAATGGTTGCAACAAGAAATGAGATTACGAGTCATACTAATGCATCACCAGAAATAAACGATCCTGAAAGAGATGATAATGATGATGTCCAAGTAAATGATAATTCCAATGTTGTGGGACATGACCATGAAGATTGTGATTTGGAATTATCGACTGAAAACGAAAATGAAGGTACACATTAGTATTTATTAATCATTTAGCTTATTAGCATACTAAATTAATACATGAATTAACACTTGAATCTAAAATAGCTGTAAAAAAGAAGCAACATGAGGGCTAACAAAACTTACAATGGTTCATGCGCGTACAAAAGAGAAGCGCCAAGTTATTATTTTGAACTCATTAGGCCAGCCAGTTGGACTTACAAAGGAAATACTTGATGAATTTAAATTCTTCTTGGAAACTTTGGGAAATGATTCCGAGCTTGCGCCACTGAATTATACTAGTTTTCCAAGTCTTCCCACACATGACAAAATATGGGATTATGTTTTGGTATGTTTCAATATTGTTTTTTGAAATATTACGACTATATTGTTGGTTCTAGACCTTTATCTATTACTAATGTGTTTGTTTATTGATTGATATAGGAAAAGTATATGGTTACTGAAGACGAAAGGAAATATGTAATGGAGGCAGTTATTGCAAGTTGGCGAAGTTATAAATACATAATTAAGAAGAATCACTTCTATAAATATGATAGTGATGAGTTAAGATGGATTCACAAACCTGACACTATTTCAGTACCGCAGTTTCAGGACCTCTTAAATTATTGACATTGTGAAAAGATTGAGGTATTCAATGAGCCGTTGCTTTAGTTTTCGTGTAATAATGAGGTAATATTATTCTAACTTATTATTTTTATCTCACATGCAAAATGTAAGAGAAATAGATACAATCATCTGTTGAGGGATGATATGCACACGATGGGTCGTAAGTCATTTGTAATGTTACGTCATGAATTGGTATACACTTTTCTTTTTCAATAATTGAATTATCTCTTTGCTTCCATTAATTCTCACTAATTTTAATTTGTAAAAATTTAAGGTTTAGGTATTTGTGTGATTTCTGTGCTAAATTTCATTTTATTTTTTACACAAACAAAAGGATTCGAATAAGGAAGAACCTTCTCAATTAAAGGTGTACAAAGAATCAAGGAAAAGAGTTCTAGGGAGAACATACCATACCATCAACGAGAAAACTGAACAGAATATTGTGAGTTAACAAATTATATTATCATATATTTGCGTACTTTTGATAATTTAGTAAGACAATGACTTAACATTCTATAAATAGACAAAGATAGATGCTATGGAGTCCACCCAACACGGAGAAGGTAGCAACTGTAAAGATCTAGTTCTTTACTCTGAAGTGCTTCAAGGTCCCAAAAGCAAAGATCGTTTACGATTTGTTGGAAAATGTGTGACGAAGACTGATTTGAAGAAAAAATCAGGTTACATAATTTCGGAGGAGTTCTTGCAGAATATGAAAGCTGATTTAGTGCAACAACTTGCACCGACCGTTGCATCAGTGTTTATATCTCAACTTCAACAAGCTAATTCTGGAAAAAATCTTGTCATTCCTGATTTTGTGAGACCATAAATTCCAAATGATGCGTCTAGTGCACCACATGTCAGTGAACCAAATGGGCATTCTTCTGGGACAGTTAATCAGGTAATTTTTGTGTTTTCCTTATTAAATGTGATTGGTAAAACTTCGTTGGAAGTTGCTCGTATCATGTAGGTTTTTCATTAGGTACTAAATTAGTTTCTAGCGATTAAAGACATGATCATTCCATTAAAGTATTCAAGTTGGATTACAAATGGGAAAGTCCCATCTTTGGTTAGGATTGGATGGTATTTCTCTAAGAGAGCAGTTAGTAGGAGGTTGTTCTTGTGACTATCTTTGTGTTGAACTGTTTAAGTTGGATCATTGAAGGAAAAAGTCCATCTTTGAGAGGATAAATCCAACACATTAGTAGAAGGAGAGATTTCACCACATTTTGATGTGTTTTTCATTTCTCAAATGGTAGTAATCCAATTTATTGGAAAAGTAGTGGTAGTAAAAAATAATAGAACCATTTTATAATGCCTATAGTAGTAGTAACCAATTTCACTTGGAGATATTATTCACAGATTTATAACAATTTCTTGAAAAAGCAATTAAGTATGATATTCTCTTATATTTCGGCAATGTAATCATTTTGTGGTAAGTCTTGTGTATCCTAGTCCAATCTCTCTATCAGTAGCTCTTTTGTAACATACTAATTAAAGGACGACAATTTATGATGTTTTGGCGATGCTATCATTGTTTTACTTATGACTATTCATTATGTTAACTTGTAGGTGCTGGTGAGCTAAATGGAGAAGAAATCTAGACGACAAATGGGTGGAGGCTTATGTGGATATATATACTTTAGTGGACAATTATTTTGTAATATGTCCTATGGGATGTAATATTGTACATTTATAAACAATTAGTAAGACAATCCTTTTTTAATATTATCTTTCTTTTTTTATTATTTATTTTGTCATTTTGTAATATTGTATATTTTGTAATTTGTGAACTATCTAGCAATCAAATAGGTGCAGATCTAAAGCGACGGGTGTATTCTAGCAATCAAATAGGTGAACATCTAATGTGACGGCTGTATTTAGCCGTCGCATTAGCCTTATAACCGTCGCATCAGCTGGTTCGAATGAGACTAAAATCAGTCGCATACCTAATGCAACGGCAAAACAGAGTCGTCGCATTAGGATTTGGAACCCGTCGCATTAGATAAGTTTCTAATGCGACGGCAAAACAGACGTCACATTAGATAATATTTTTCGTTGCATTATGTCTAATGCAACGCTATCGGATGCGACGGCTCAATGTCGCCGCATTAGCCCTAATGCGACGGTCTAAGGTCCATATTGCGACGACGTGGACCCGTCGCATTAGGCCAGAAATGTAGTAGTGGTAATACATAATAAATTATGGTATTAGCAATGCAAGGTTTTTAATACATGCATAATGATGATTAAAGACACAATTACCCTTAAAGCCCCTCAAATAGTATAGTATAAAGGGTATTTTTGTAAACAATTAACTTTTTAAAAGAATTATGCAATACTTCTTATGCATACTAGGTGGCGGTGGGTGGGCCGACCCGACCCGACACGACCCGTATTAAAAAAAAAGCGGGGCCAGGGGCTCGAGCAAGGCGGGGCGGTATGGTCCCGCCCGACCCGACCCCGTCAGGCCCCGATCCCGCCATTTGCCAAAAATAGCCGTTGTCTAACGGCCATTTTACATTTTGGTCGTTAGACAACGGACATTTTTGGCTTCCCCCACTCCCCCTACCCCCTACCCCCTTTATATTTATTTTTAACCCTAAGTTATTATATTTACACTTTAACCCAATTTTTCAACTATAAATACCTCATTTTCTCTTCTTATTTCTCACAAATCTTCCTACATTTTCTCTAATTTCTATATACAACATTGTCTACTACATATTCACTCTATTTATTAATTTGAGAATTGGGAGTAAAGTTGGCAACTAGCTTGAGGATTAATCTATCGAGCAAAGTTTCAATTTTTAACCTCTCGATTACACATCGACTCTACGTCGGCGTTTGGTACATTCGTTCCCTCATTAAATTATTATTTTGTTTTTATTTCATTTAGCACATTTAATTTCATTATCTTTAAGTCTTTAATTATTTATTATCATAATTAAAATGAAAAGAACAAAAAGTCTTTTCGGCAAGGGTACTTCTTCTAGTAGGGCGGGTAACAAGGGCAAGGGTACTTCTTCTAGTATTCCAGCTATTCCTAGACAAGATGATTTTATAGATCCTGAACTGTTTTCTGAAATACCATATGATCTTGACACAAATGTTTATCCTCAAAATGAAGAAGATTTTAATTTAGATGACACTCTAGATGATGATACACCTACTAATGAAGATGATGATACACCCACTAGTGAAATGTCTCCTATCCCCCCTAGTATGAGACGAGGTCCGGCAAAACGACCATTAAAATCAGTTGTATGGAAATATTTTGACAGGGACGTACCGAATCAAGTAGCTATATGTAAAACTTGTAAAAATGTTTATTCTTTTAAAACTGGACAAGGTCATGGTGGGACGGGGGGTTTAGGAAGACACCTATTGCAAAAACACAAAGCCTTGCATGCCCAATACATTATTGAAAAAGATGGTGAGAAGACGTCCTCTCAATCGGGACAAGGTTCACATACTACTGTCCTGACAAAGCATGTGGTCAAATTAACCCTATGACGGGGGGAGTTGTAGGCCCTAAATACGATAAACATAAAGATAGGGAAGCACTAGCAAAATTAGTTGCTGTGGAGGGTTTGCCTTTTTCATTTCCTGAATCTTCTGATTTTATTCATTATATTAGAGATATGTATAATCCTGCTTATAAAAGTTTTCCTAGATCAACTGTTAAAAGAGATGTATTTAAATTTGCACATGAATATCAATGATTTACGTTATGCATTATATCATTTAAATTGCAAAGTCGCTTTAACTTCGATATAGTCGTAGTACTAACGGCCATGATTATTTAACAGAACTTTGTCATTGGATAGATTATAAATGGTCTATGCAAAAACGTATTTTAGCATATAGATATATAGATAGTAGCAATAATCGTGAGTTTATTTCAGAAAATATTTATTTAGTCTGTGATTATTACGGAATAACCGATAAAGTTATGAGTATTACATTAGATAATGCATCTTCTAACAATTCTGCTATTAGTATTTTAAGAGATGTTTTAACTCCGTCTTTTCCAAAACATTTTCATATCAAATGTGCGTGCCATATTTATAACTTAGTTGTAAAGGATGATCTTTCACTTTTTCAAGATATTCTTGAAAAAATACAATTTGCTATACACTTTATTTTAAAAATAATAGAATTCAACAGAGAAAAGAATATAAAAAAACTTGTCACGATTGTAGACTATCTTACAGAAAAATTCCTGAAGAAGTACCTACTAGGTGGAATTCTTTATATGACCAACTAGTTGTTGCTTATGACTATAGAAAACCTATCACTTTATTTTTTAACGCCCATAATCAAAATCCAAATGATATGATTGTGGATAATGATTGGGACAAAATTAAAGAACTTATTGTATTTCTAGAGAATTTTCAACGAGCAACAAAAGAATTTTCTGCTTTATATTATCCTACTATTTCAACTATGTTATTTTATATAGCTATAATATTTTTACTTCTTAAAGAATATATGGAAAAATCTGCTTATAAGGCAGCTATTAAAAAAATGTTTATGAAATTAAAGAAATATTTTATTTCTATTCCCCCTATTTATATTATTGGTGTTGTATTAAACCCGACTATTAAAGTAGAGAGTTGTAAAAGTCTTATTGAAAATATTTATAACTGTATGGACGTACTACCACCTCCAACTCCCAAAAATTTAAATGTTGAGCCACCTATTGAACAAACGCTAGAAGAAGTGTTGAATAACGTAGAAGATGAATGCAAAAAAGTATATCGGCATTACCAGCAAGAAAGTGCTAGTAACCAACCAGCTTTCGTACCATCTTCTTATTCAACACAACCTAAAAAAAGACATGTTGTTCTGCGGCTAGTATTGATTCTATTGAAAGCCTCAGAAATAGAATGTGCGGTGGTAGCAGTGCTAACCAAATTAGCGAGTTCAATGTTTTTGTTTTGCTGGGTAATTTACCTTACCAAGCAGTTATCAATGAAGAAGGAAAGAAAGACTTGCTGAAATATTGGATGCAGAATGAGAAGACATTTCCGACACTTTCAATGATGGCCCGAGATATTTTGAACATCTGGCGCCATCAATCGCCTCGAAAGCGCTTTTTCGCATGATTTCAAATAGGAGAGCATGACACTCATTAGCGGAGCGGCTTGGAGATGGCGGTACTATTCAGAGATTGGATACGAGCGGAGCGAAGGAGGTGCGGTCAACCAGAGATTAACGAAGAAGAAGACGAAAACTACAACGATATTTTATTTGAAGGCATGAGTAGCTACGTGGAACAATTTGACCAAGATATACCAATTCCAACCGAAGAACCACACGAAATTATAAAGAAACTAGAAAAAGTATTTTCAAATTGGTAATTTATTTCATTGCAATTTTTTAATTTTTCTATGTCTTTTGCAATTTTTTTCAACAACAGTACACTACAATGTTGTAATTCTGAATCTTGTATATTTCAATGAAATAATTAATAATATAAGATGCACAAAAATAGCCTTGGGATGTTTTTTTTAC
Organism: Przewalskia tangutica; assembly: GCA_029844215.1. Taxonomy (NCBI): domain Eukaryota; kingdom Viridiplantae; phylum Streptophyta; class Magnoliopsida; order Solanales; family Solanaceae; genus Przewalskia; species Przewalskia tangutica. The sequence goes on along the minus strand of CM056718.1, from coordinate 130,269,233 downwards.
ACTCTTCTTGTCTTTGTTTAATTATTTAGTTTATACTTTACACTTTATAAATATATTATATATATGAGTATAATTATAATACTATAATATTATAATAGTATAATATGAGTCTATGACTATCACTATATGACTATATGAGTATATGTTAATGTTACTTTGTTAGTAATTTAGGATTTTTAATTTAGTGAAAAAATTTAAAAAAAAAAACTCGACGAGTCCCGGCCGACTCCCAGCGACAGAAGATCGGGATCGACGGACACGCAGATCGTCTCGCTAGTCCCGGTCCCTCCTGGCCCGCCCCAGCCCGACCCCGCCCCTCCTCTCCACCCCGACCCCGTCCCGATCCCGCTAGTCCCGATCCGGCCCACTGGCCAGCCCTAGTCTATACCAAATCAAACAGTGAATAAGAAATACTTTCAGAATAACTAATGTCAGCATAATTATTAATATCAACATTACTAATATCAACATTAATACTATACCATACTCAACACTATTCTTGTATACCTTGTCAAACGACCCTAAGAGGTACAAAGTCTTAGCTCAACAATTAGTGTAACACTATTCTAGGGTGGGTGGTCTAGTCTAGTGTTAAGAATGTTGTGAGATGTCTCGTTTTCCCAACAAATGACCAATCATAAAAGTATGTCGAAAATTGAAAAGATTTGTCTGCCAAACCCTTATCGCGGGATCCTGGTACTCTACTGTATACGGGATTTCAACAGTGACAAATGAATATGATTATTTCATATCATAGTCATTAGAGAGATTCCATAAATTATCAGGTGCTTTGTGAATTGACTAATCAGTGCAGTGTCAGTCTTTACACAATACTAGACAAATAAGTTTACTGGTTCTTGTACTTCCTTTAAACTATACTGTTCACAAAATCCAATGAAGTCCCCATGACCCATGCTAGTCCAAACTTGTCGAAAAGGAAGTTCACTAAGAGTGTGTTTGGTACCCAGATTTTCCAATTTCTTCATGTTTTATTGGTAAAAAAATATTGATATTTTTTAGGGAAAGTCGAAACAAGTTCCTTAAAAATGAGGAAAATGACTTTTTTAATGAAAAAAAAAAAAAGTCCGTAAGTAACATTTCAAGTTTATTATCCTCTCCCCCGCCACCCCCGAACACCCACTCCCCACCCATCTTAACCCCATAATATTTTGGTAGATTACATATAAATGTTAGAATATTTTTTTTTTCTTACATACCAAACACTAAAAAATAAATAAAAAACCCACTTATTTTTCAAGAAAACTTTTTTAGTAAAACATTTTTTTATGTAAAACATTTTCTTCATACCAAATACACCCTAAATGAGACACATGGGGAAAAGTTACTAGGAGGGGAACAAACTATTTTTTATTTTTACCAAGCTTCAATTTATTTTTTCTTCATTTAAAAGAACAAATGAGGAAAGGATCAACTCTTCGTGCATTTTGTTAGAATAATTATGGGCAAATCTCATAATTATATTTATTCTTCATTAATCATGATATTATAATTAGTAGTATAATCAATTAGTCATTAATTAGAGAGATTGTAAATAAATTAACATCTTATATTTTAGGTAAACTTAGATTAGTACTAGAACATATGATTATATATATAACCTAATATTGAAATGAAATAATCAAGGAATTAATCTTCCTACGTGATATCAAGAGCCAAAGATCTCTTTCCCTAATTCTTCTTCTCTTTAACGATTTTTCTTCTCTTTTCTTCTTATTTTTTTGGCCACTTGGGATTTTCTTTTACTACCTCCCATAAACCCTAAACCTAAACCACTTCTAAAAGTGTAGCCGACCACTAAAACTCCACACCCCCGACTTACTCCTATTCTAATAGCACATACAAAGGGTTATTCACTCCACACTCATCAAAACATCAACAATACTTCTTTTCTTCTCTAGTTTTAATTTCTTGTGAAATCTATGGCCGAAAAATAAACATTTTATCCCGCTCTTTCCGTTAATAACGTCAAGAACTTTATCTCCTTAACACTTGAAATGGATAAAGGACAATATACCTCTTGGGCGGAATTGTTCAAAATTTATTGCCGCGCATATGAGGTAATCGACCATATCATATCTTCCGAGTCATCATCAGACACTATTATGGTGGACAAAAAGTTATGGTCCCGTTTGGATGTTATTGTCCTTTAATGAATTTATGACACTATATCAAACGATCTCTTACATACCATATTGGAGTCGAACTCTACGGCTCAACATGCATGAAAACATTTACAAAATATATTTTAGGATAACAAACTTTCTCGGGCCATTTATCTTGAACACCAATTTACTAATGTTAAATTGGATGACTTTTCCAACATCTCCGCCTATTGTCATGAATTAACGGTGCTTGCGGACCAACTATCCAACGTTGGTTCGCCCGTAACAAATCAAATGTTGATCCTTCAGTTGATTACAGGGTTGAATTAACTATGATGGAGTTGTTACGTTCATTCAACAAAGTAATATGTTGCCTCCTTTTTATGAGGTCGATTCGAGGTTGATTCTCGAGGAAACACAAAAGCAAAATAGATATCCTCTGGAGCATCCACCTCCGGAATTGCTCTCATATCCACCAACTCATTTAAAATTCTGGTTCGGGGGGCCAAGGTAATCGTCACAATAATGGTAAAAAAATGGGGCTTCTAGTCAGTGAGGGATTCATACGATGTATAGATTAAAATGAACACCTCAAAGGGATTCTTCAATAGAAAGAGGCTTAGTTGCAATAAGATGATGACTTTCCCATTATTAAGGCAGAAATGGATCGAGTAAAAAAAAACTACCTCCGGGTTGTGAATGGCCTCGAGCTCACCACCGAAGAGAGCAAGGTCTTGGATAGGGAACATGATGAAATCTATGAAAATGTTGAAGCCTTAACCATAGAACTCGAGGATCGAGAAGATTTTTTTAATATCGTGGTCGATCGCCTCAATATCGAGCTTACCGAGGTTAATGCGAAGCGAATTGCCAAACATGATACTTTGAAGGTGGCTCAGGAGCATGCCAACCAACAAGATCAAACCATTGAAGGACTAAGATATGAGCTCAAGGTCTCTATATAAAGGAATGTATAAACTTCGACCCAAATTGCTCAAGTCTTAGCTGAACGATACTAAGATCTGGCCGATGTGGAAGCCAAGGTTGCCCGGATAGTGCTAAAGATCGAGAACATAAAATGAAATGTCTAGAGATTTACGTTACACTAGGATCGAGATGCGATTGAGGACTTGGATAATAATATTGTTGAGGCTAAGGTCGTAGAGGATGAATCATTTCACCGATTAAACATTGATAGCGCCGAGGAATAGCTTGAAGACTCTAAGTCCGAATCTGGCTGACCTATGGGCCTTCGAGACTGTATATTTTTGTATGTTTTGTTCTCTCCACTTTACGTCCCTGTTTATAAATGAAGATGTTTCAATCTTTCTTTTGTCTTAATTATAATTTTTTTCTATATTTTAACAACAGTTATTGCTTTCTTGTTTTCAATAATTTAGCTAAATAAACCTTTAACCCTATTCAGGCTAACTGCATCAGATTTTTTATCTTTATTTAAACAAATCGTCACTTAGTTTGTGTCAAATCGGATGAAAGTTAATAACTTAATCAATTTTTGGATGCAAACATTTAGATTAGTTTGCTTCATACCAGGCAATTCCTTCCGGTTTGAGTCATTTTATTACTAAATATAAGGACCTCATTCTTATGTTTATGAATAAGACGTCGCTTATTCATTTCGAGCATGAATATTAAAACCTCATTTATTTCTAATTTTTAGACAATTCAAGTGTCTTTGAGAATAGGCTAGATTCATTTTGATATGATGCCTTAGAACCATGCTTTTGAAACATTACTTATTTTTGCTTCAGATGCTTTTATGACGATAGTCCCCTGCTAAGGACTTAACAACTTTGTTAGCTCGTAAGCCTATTGATTTTCTCAATTGTTCGATGACAAGTATATGGAAATAACTTTCGAGGCAAATTTCGGATAAAGTGCAATTTCATTCAACTTTGCTTCGGTCAAACAACTGGGCAAGATTCAATCGATTTTTTTACCTTTACATGATTTGTCATAATATTAACACTATTTGGGAAAGATTCATTCGATCTTTTAACCTTTACAAATGTTCGTAACCTTAAAAATCATTAAAAAGCTTTGAATTTCTTTCTTCATAAATTCGAATTTTCAAATTTCCTTCTTCTTAACTTTCAAACTGAGGGTATAGCAGTCCCTTAGTATTTGTATTTGAAGCATGAAATTTCAAATACTATTTGTTCTTCACTATCGGACAGTCCCCAGTGTTCTTGTTCAATATTCAACTAGTTAGTAACACACTTTACATTGTCGCCTCATTAAAAACCTTATTGAAAAACCCCTTTCGATATAAAAACCGTGATAAGGGAAAAATAGTGCAACCCATGTATTCATACCTAATTATAACTCCATTTTGTCTTTGAGTGATGACTTCGACTTTATTCCTGCAAGAGTTAGACATATCAAAACAGATAAAATTTATATAATTTACCAAACACACACATTAGTAATAATAGCACTTCAAAGCTGTAATGTTCCAGTTGTTTGGCAACTTTTGGCCATCTTCGACTTCCAACTGGTTCGAGTCTTTATATGTCATTCCTGACACTTTGGAGGGACCTTCCCAGTTCGGGCCTAATTTTCCTTCGTTGGGATTTTTGGTTTTGAGGGTTACTTTCCGTAGAACGAAGTCACCTACTTGAAAGTGCCTAAGATTAGCCCTCCGATTGTAGTATCATCTCATTCTTTGTTTTTGAGCCACTAACCGTAGCAATGCTAACTCACCGTGTCCATCCGTTAACTCAAGCTTGACAGCCATATCTTCATTGTTTGACTCTTCAGTTGCAAGACTGAACCTTAAGTTCGGCTCGCCTTCTTCTATCGGAATTAGTGCTTCTGTACCGTAAACTAAAGAAAACCTAGTTTTCCCAATGCTCGATTTCGGCGTTGTTCTGTATGCCCACAATACTTCAGGAGACATTTCTCTCCACTTGCCTTTTGATACTTTTAATATTTTCTTCATATCCTAAATGATTGTTTTGTTGGTTAACTCCGCTTGCTCGTTTGCACTCGGGTGATACGGAGTCGGCACTCTCTTCTTGATCTTCAATCCTTCAAGAAAATCATTCACATTCTTCCCAACGAATTGATGACCATTATCGCAAGTGATCTCCGTTGGTATGACAAACCGACAAATAATGTGGTCCCAAATGAAATCGATGACTTGCTTTTCTTTAACCTTCTTGAAGTCCTTCACTTCAACCCACTTAGAAAAGTAGTCAGTCATAAACAAAACAAAACATACCTTTCCGGGTGCCCATGGAGTGGCACTACAATATTCATCCTCCAATTTATGAATGGACACGGTGACAAAACCAGATGCATTAATTTTGCCGGTTGGTGAATCATTGGTGTACTCCTTTGGCATTCATCACACTTCTGGACAAATTTCTTAGTGTCTTCTTTCATATGAGACTAATAGTATACGACCCTGATCAGTTTTCGGATGAGCAATTATGCCCCTGAGTGATTTCCACAAGTCCCACCGTGTACCTCACACATCACATATCAGTTTTACTAGGTCCTAAGCACCTCACTAAGGACTATAAAAAGACATTCGGTACAACTGATCATTAACCATACAAAATCTAGCTTCTTTAGTATGAAGTTCCATTTACTCATTTGGATCCGTAGGCAATATTTCATCCTGAAGGTAATTGATGTATTAATTGCACCAATCCCAAGTCAAGCTTGATGTATTTACTTCAGCATGGCCACCATCAATCACGGAGTTTAATCATTACACAACTATTCTGGAATTAAACTCCTCATCTTCCGTAGATGACCCCAAATTTGCCAAAGCATCAACCTCATTATTTTACTCTCGAGAAATATGTTCCATGGTCCATTCTTTGAACTGATGCAATACCACTTGAATTTTTTCTAAGTATCTCTGCATTCTTTCTTCATTCACTTCAAATACTCCATTCACTTGATTAACAATCAGAAGCGAGTCACATTTTTCCTCGATGAACTCTGCTCCCAGACTCTTTACCAATTCTAAATCTGCAATCATAGCCTCATAATTAGCTTCATTGTTAGTCAATTTCACAGTTTTTATTAACTTCCTAATAACATCACCCGCAGGTGTCTTAAGCACTACCCTGAGCCTGGACCCTTTCACATTCGAAGCACCATCCGTGTATAAGGTCCAGACCCTCGACGTTGCTTTTGAGGTTAATATAAGCTCTCTTTCCACCTCAGAAATCATTCTGGGAGTAAAATATGCTACGAAGTCTGTTATATTCTATGGCATACCTACTAATTGCTACTTCCCAGTTGGCTAACCTACCAGACAATTCCTATTTATGCATGACATTCCTTAACAGGTAAGTCGTTATCACACATATAGGGTGACACTGAAAATATGGCCTCAATTTTCTAGCAGACGTTATTAATGCTAATGCCAATTTTTCTAAATGAGTATACCTAGTTTCCGCACTAGCTAGTGTTCTACTCATATAGTAAATAGGAAATTGCGTACCTTTCTCTTCCCGATCTAAAACTGCACTTACAGATACCTCGGACACAACTAGGTACAAGAAAACTGTTGATTTGCCTTTAGTTTATGCAATAACGATGGATTGGACAAGTACTTCTTCAAATCCCTCAAATTTTGATGACAACCCGATGTCTACTCAAAGTCATTCCTATTTTTTAACAAAGAGAAAAACTGATGACTTTTCTCCGAAGACCAAGATATGAACATGCTTAGAGCATCTATCCTTCCGGTGAGTCTTTGTATCGCCTTCACATCTTCAAGTACCTCCAGAATCTCCTCAATAGATTTAATCTTATCCTTATTGATCTCTATTCTTTAGTTTTAAATCAAGAAACCCTAGAACTTGCCTGAGCCAACTCCAAAAGCACACTTTTCTGGATTCAGCTTCATATTGTACTTTCAGAGTATGTCAAACATTTTCTACAAATTCTTTAAATGGTCCTCTTCTTCCAGAGGCTTCACTAATATATCATAAATATAAACCTCTATTTTGTTACCTATTTAGTCCTCGAACATGTGATTCACTAGGCGTTGATATGTTGCTTCGGCATTTTTTAAAACCAAATGACATTACATTATAGCAATAGGACCAATATCTAATTATAAAAGAGTGTTTCCCTTGATCCTCTAGGTTTATCCTAATTTGGTTGTACCATAGTAAGCATCAAGAAAACTCAGCATCTTATGCCATATGTAGCATCAATCATTTGATCGATGTGTGGCAAAGGAAAGGTGTCTTTTAGACATGCTTTATTCAAATCTTTAAAATCTATGCACATTCTCAATTTATTGCCTTTTTAGGTACAACCACTACATTTGCTAACCAATCTTGGTACTCTACCTCCCGGATGGAACATATATTTAAAGCTTTGTTACCACCTCCTTGACGAACTTATGTTTGAAGTCGGCCATATGCCTCCTCTTTTGCTTTATCGGGGGGAAGCTTGAGTCTATACTTCGGTGGAATACCTGTCTTATCTAAGTGGAATCAGTAAAGAAATCGGCGTTAGCTTTAAAAAATTCAATTAATTTAAGCTTGAGCTCCGGGGATAACCCGGTGCCCAGGTATACCTTACTATATGGTAGATGCACGAACAAGATGACTTGTCCCAGTTCCTATATAGTTGACTGCGTGTCATCTGAATCATCTGGCAGTAGAAATGATCTTGGGAAACGAAAATAATCTTCTTCTTCCTCATAATTTATCAATTCTTCCTCTTTATTTTCCAGACTCAGCGAGCACGAACCATGTGATTTCTATTTAACTTCCTTGCCTTTACTCATGTCCTTCATTTCTTTCAACGTTTGTAATGATTTTTCTACTGCGAACATCTCCCTTGATGTTGGTTGCTCCCCTCGGGTTATCTTGATTCCCTATGATTTGGGAATTTTAGTATCATTTGTAATGTTGAAGGTACGACCTTCATGTAATGTATCCAAGGCTTGCCGAATAGGGCGTTGTACCTCATTTTGCATTCTATGACATAAAACTTCATTTGTTTAATTATCCCAACTGCATTGATCGGAAGAACGATATCCCCTTTCGTGGTCTTACTTGCCATATTGAAATCATTTAGAACTAAAGCTGTCGGTACAACTTGGTCCAACACCCCGAATTGCTACACCACCTTCCATCGAAAAATATTGGCTAAGCTGCCTGGATCAATTAAAATCCGCTTAATCTAAAATTTATTAATGAAGACCGAAATTACTAGTGCATCATTGTGAGGTTGAATGATGCCCTCCGCTTCTTCATCATTGAAAGACATTATTTCCTCCTATACATAATCTTTAGATCTTTTCTCTTGAGTTATTGACACTTTTGTATTTTTGCGGTCATGACGGATCCCTTAGAAACATCCATCCCTCTGTTAATCATGTTTATGATATGATAGGGTTCGATCGGGTCTACTTTCTTGTTTGCTTCTCTATTTCTATAATTTCTCTTTGCTCGATCACTCAGAATTCACGTAAATGTCCATTTTTCAACAATCGGGCCACTTTATCCCTCAATTGGCGACAATCCTCCGTTTGATGACCATGAGTTTTATGGTAGTCACAAATCAAGTTTGGATCCCTTTGAATCGGGTATGTCCGAAGTGATCTTGGCTATCTTGTCTCCTTAACATGTGCAATGGTCGAAACAAGCTCGATCACATCTATGTTGAAATTATATTAGGACAGCCTCAGGATTTCTACACTTTTAGAGGAAGATCCACCGATATTATTTTTGAATTGCAAACCTCTACTTATAGACCCTTGATATTACGCCTATTTTATCTATCCGATGGGAAATTGCGATTGTTGCGACCCCTAACCGATTTGAAATTCGACCTGTCCGTTTGTCTGCAGGGTTGATATCTATCTATTTTTTGAAGATTTTGGCTCTAAATCAACTACTCTATTTGATTTATCAACATTTGCGTTTTGACCTGATGACCCAGGGAAAGTTTGAGTTGATCATCCTCCACTCGGATTTTAGACTCATACCAATTATGTACCTTAAAATTTGAATGAGGCACCGGAGCTCCTAGGATTCACCCCTTGTTGCAAGCTTTAACTACCCATTAATGAAACCCAGGGAAGAAACATCCGCTCCTTTTGAAATATTGTCACGAACTCACGCAACAACTCCATATATTTTTTAGAAATTTTTAATATATCTGCTTTTCTTTCTTGGACCTTTCGAGCTCCGGTGTGTGTCTTTATAAAAGCATCTGCAAGCATTTAAAATGAGTTAACTGAATATTCAGGCAACATAGAATACCAGGTCATTGTTCCCTTGGACATGGTTTTGCCAAATTTCTTTAGTAATATCGATTCGATCTCATCCGGATACATGTCATTGTCCTTCACCGCACAAGTGTAAGACATCATGTGCTATTGTGTATCCGTTGTTCCATCATACTTCGGGAGATCGGGCATCTTAAATCTCTTTCATATTAATTTTAGTGTTGCACTTGGTGGAAATGGCAACTGGATGTATCTCTTCGAGTCCAACCCCTTCAATATCGGAGGCGCTCCAAGAATCTGATCTACATGTGAATTGTAGGTTTCAACCTTCTTTTCATTAGTATCCACCGGCTTGGTCAAAGCTTGGAGCGGCCTTAAAACCTCCGAAGACTCATTAGTCCCCTATCCATTTCCATTTTCATCAACTCGGTCTTCTTCTCAATCTGGATCATCATTACGGATGGGGCGAGCCTCATCTGCCGCACTTGCTCCGCTGCTTTTCTTCTATAATTAGGTTATAGCATGTTGTTGCTTCTTCAACATGTTAAAGATTCTGACCAAATTTATTTCGTCATCCTCATCATCCTTTTGTGTCTTTCCACGTGACCTTCTAGACCCCTGGGGTGAAATCAGGGAGTTAAGATTCAACTAATCAACGGGCGGAATTCCATTCATTGGATCGATGGGAGGAACGCCATTGCTGTTATTGAGGATGTTAGCAACGTTTTCACCATTGTTGTTGTCCTCATGGTTGTTGACCTCAACTTGGATACTAGCCATTCTGTAGCACTTGGTTTTAACCTGAAATCACAAAATCTCGAAAGAAACAAGTGAAATTTGAATTTGAACAAATCACCACTATTATCCTTAGCCGCATGGTGGGCGCCAAATTGTTTACAAAAAAAAAAGGTACAGTTGAATTTGTATGTGTTTTTAAGGATATGTAGATCGATTTGAAGTAAATAATGATAAGCAATTTACAGTAAGTAAGCAAATAAAAATAGTCTGTCACGTCATAACTGAGGTGTAGTCCTTTAATAATATTTTTTCGAGCCTTAGCTTAACTACTTCGGTTTCGAGCCAACAGAGAGAATTTGATGATTAAGATTTGCAATGAACAAATTCACAAGTTTAAAGTGAGAAATAAGATGCCCTTTCAACATGAAGGTTGAACTCCTTTTATAACTATCATTACAAGACATTTATGTCAGAGAATTATTCCCTCATTAAATGTAATTAAATGATAATAACGGCCACTTAATGAATAAAGAGTAATAGTTGGCATCATATCCAGAACGGGTATGCGATGAGCTCCCTCGGTCCTTCATCCGGTGTGACCTGGTTCGGTCACTATCCGGTTCTGCTCTGAAACCCGGACTCACCCGATTCAACTCACATTCGGTGCTTAACATCGTTGCCTCCTTGGATTTCCATATCTAAAACATGCCACGTATCGTGCCGGTTTTCAGCGTATACATAAATATTTTTTAAAACTTTTTCGTACCTTGCTCTGAACAAAAACTAAGAATAATAAGCCAAGAAAATACTAGATACTATTTAATTCTAGATGATGATCAAGCATATAATGGCATTCTCAAGAATTACTCCTTCAGAGAAATTTTCATGACTTTGAAAAGTTTTGTCATTGGCTATGGAGCAAAGACAAAAGTTGGACTTGTAGCATGCTGCTGCCTAACTTTGAAGTTAGAACAAAGAAATACTGTTTGACTAGTAATAATAAATTTTCAATCCACAGCTATACTTGCTCTTGCTATCTTTTGACAATTAAGCCGATGAAGTCAAAGATAATGCAAACAACAGCTGTTTAACACTAGGGTCTGATAGAATTTTTTTATTACGTACGTGTTGAGCAATGGTGCCATAATTTTTATTAAGGGGTTCAAAAATATAAAAAAGTAAACACACGAAGAAGTTAAGGGGTTCAAAAATATAAAAAAGTAAACACACAAAAAAGCTAAGGAGTTCAACATCTATTATATATAAATAAAGTAATACAATGTAAATTTTTGCCGAACAGAGTTGGGATGAATCTCCTAGCCTCTATACCTGGCTTCACCCCTGCTGAACATCACTTACACTAGTCGTGTGAGGTTGTTACAGAGTTGGGATGAACTCAAACCATGCAATTTAAGGTTCACAAAATTTGGATATATTTTTTTGTGGGAACAAAAAAAACCTCACACAATTAATATAAGATATGTGAGTCATATAGTAAAATAAATTGAAGATGTGAAGGTTTGGCGCATAAGAGCCAATAAACTAATCAACTTCATTTCATAAGCAACCAAAATTTTGAAGATAAATGTGGAAAACAGTAGCACCTTTATTCACTACTACAAAATTATTATTTTCTCACTGATTTCTCATTAAAAAATGTTTAGTTGCTATTTTTCATTAAATATCGATGAAAAAAATATAAATAATAGTATTTTTACACATAGTTATTATGAAGTTTCCCAAAATTTCAATAAAAACTTGTTTCCCATCATGTGTTTTCCTAGTGAGTTGGTTCAGTGGAAATGAAGTGAAAAAATCATATTTTATAGCACAAAATTATCACTGAATATAGATGAAAAACCTTTATTTCTAGCCGTGATTATTGTAATCTGGAGTTATTTTCAGTCAGGCAGAATGTTGAAAATTTATTAAACGTGAAATAAAGTTAATCGTATTATTTATGACTTGAACAATTGGGGTCTCGCACGTCGAAAACGTCGTTTCCACACACGTGCACACATAGTACCAAGGATAGTAAATTTCCTTAGTGAAAGAGATATTGATACGTATACAAAATGTTTGGGACATGAAATGATAGACGATTATTGGTCAAATGACGATGGTTTCACGTTGGTAAATGAAGGAAGAAGTGTATAATGTGTAAAAGATGAAACGAGTTGGAAATCACCGCGGAGCCATGAAGGGCCACGACGCCTGTGACGTGAAAATTCATTGGAAGCTACTGGAGTTTAGGCGTCGTGGAGCCTTCCCGAAGGGCCACAACACTTCGATTCCCGTGGCTACTGTCCATCAAGAGCCGCGGCGCCTCCCCGAAGAGCCGCGACACTTCGGGTCCAATGAGCACGACGGGAGATGAAAAGTCCTGACTATTCGGCTGGTTTTAGAGCATTAATCCTCCATTATTTGACACATGAATTCAATCATTATTTGGCTGAATTATTGTTATGCATATTTTATATACACTTTTTGAGTCATTTTTAGTTAGTATTTTACTCATTTCATATGCGTTTAGTATAGTATTAGGGTTGTTTTTCTTTCTTTTGAGTCACAGTGGTTCAAAAAGGCAAAATGACGAAAAGGAGCGAAAAGCAGGCATAAAAGGAGGGTCCCGAGGCAAAAAAGGTTGAAAATTGGAGATTCGGACGAAGGCAAAGCAGGACCGAGATGCCGAACTGCAGGACCGCGGTGCCATAATTACTGAGAAGCCATAGTACTTTCGGCACAGAGGTGCCATTTTTTGGCACCACGGTGCCGATGTGGGTCTACGCGAGAAAAAGTCATTTTTTTTAATTTTTCGAAGGGCAAAAGGGTCCGAAATGTAATTTTTCTCAATTATAAAATTCCTAAACTCTAACCTTATTATTCATCGGGGATCTTACATCTCATATCATACTTTGGAGAGGAAAAGAAGGCTAAAACACAAGATTGGAGACAACTTTGGTTCAAGTTCTTTTTCTTTCCTTTTATTTATTTCAGTTTATGTTGGTTTGTATTAGTTCTTAGCATGTCTACGGCTAGGAGCTAAACACTTTATTAGAGCTTTCCTATTGAATCACTTGAAACTATTATTCATGAATTACTGCATTAGTTTGATTTTCTTCTTCACTTGATTAAGATTTATTCAATATTGGTATGAATGTTTGATAGTTAACTGGTCACTAATTATCATAATCTATATGATTTCGAATCAAGAACCGAGAGGAGAGATTTGGATATGATGTAATTAAATAGACATAGGTTAAAATAGCGGACGAAAGTACCCCGATACTTGTGTAGCATTATAGGTTATTGTTCTTAATCCCCCTATGTGGTAAAATCTATCATAGAAATATAGAAGGTTTCTGCACTGGGTTGAGCGATTATATATCCTAACCGGAATATAAGATAGTCTAGTTAACCACTATCTTAACGTATAAGAATAAGTCATTCTAGTTGCATTAAAGATTGAAAAGAGTGGATAGTTGAGGATATTGGAAGCCCTAATTCCTTCATAACTGATTTAAACCAAAGTATTATCATAATTAGTTTATTTTCTGCAATTACTTAGTTTTAATTATTAGATAAAAATACAATCAAATTAACGTTCACCAAATAGAAACTAAATCTTAGATAATCGGTACTTGATAACCAATATTTGAGGATGATATTCGGTCTTACCAGACTATATTACTTGTAACGATACGTAAACTTGCGTTAAGCAATTGGAAATCGGCCTAACAGTTTTTGGTTTGTATATATTTGATGATGTTATTTTATTTCTAATTTGGTAGCTCCAGGAACAAGTTTCTAACTTGTTCTGCGAGCATCTTTTTATCACTTTTTGTTGTTTTTCTTATTTTGTAGGTAAAGTTGAAAAAAAAATGGACTACTACTACTACTATCAGGGGTAGTGGAATCATCAACAACAGCCTAACCCACAGGCTCCACAGAAAGATCAAAATGAGTTACAGGCAGACATACTTACGCTTACCAAGTGTCAGGCTCAGTTTATGGCTGAGACAAGGGTGTCCGTCAAAAATTTGGAGACACAAATAAGGCAGCTGATGGATATGGTGATCAATGTACCGCAAGAAAACCTGCCTAGCAACACAGTTGTGGGGAGTGATGAGCAGAATGAAGAACCTGAACCATAACAAGTTGTTGAGAATAATGAGGAATTGAGAGAGATAGTTGGCGTAGAGAAAAAAAGGTTACTGAGATCCAATTGTTCACTTTTTTGGATTCCTTGGAACTTCTTTTTCCTATACCCGTTACAGAAAAGACACCACCAACTATCATTGCTGAGCCCCAACCAGAAAGTCCATACCCTCAAGGGCACCCCTAAAAGTTGAAAGATGTAGGGAGTTTCACTGATCCCTACATTACAGAGAGCCTAGAAGATAAGCATGTTGTCACGACCCGATCCCGGGCCCGCGACTGGTGCCCTACCTGGGCACCCTTACAGGTATACATCATAGATAATCAGTGGAACATAGATAAAACTCATAAATATACAACAATGTGAAATAAACAACAGGCTAGCCGATAAGGCTTCCTTCCTGGATATACATATATACATAGCCCAAAATCAATTACATCCTTTCTTTTTTTACAACCCGACCCACAAAATATGACTACAGACCTCTAAGAGTTTTTGGACATAACAACTGTGACGGGACAGGGCCCCGCCATACCCCTGAATGTACATAAGTCTACAACATCAGGGAAACCGTACTAAAAGACAAGCCTCCGGAGAAATGGAGCTTTCCAAAACTGATCAGTGATCCTAAGAGCGAGGATCTGCAACCTGTTTACCCCTACCTGCGGCATGAACGCAGCCCTCTGAGGAAATGGGGTCAGTACAAAATTGAAATCATATAGTCTAAAATAAAACTGGAGACATGTATGATAACCAATAATAGTACACCACACCATATTTTTAACACTGAGACTAATGAGAGTAACTTTTGTCGTTTAAAAGTAGGAAGGTTATGATTAATTTAGGGCTACCCGCCCGTAATACCATTATGCAATCCTATTCATGGGAATTTAACCCGCATGAGAATTGAACCCGCATAGGTCATGTGGACCCGCAATGAGTATATATGGATACCCGTATCGTGGAGAGCTAGCCCACGGAATAGTGATGGAAATTGAACCCGCATGGAAATTGAACCCGCATAGGTCACGTGGACCCGCAATGAGTATATATGGATACCCGCATCGTGGAGAGCTAATCCACGGAATAGAACAATGTCAAGGGAATTGAACCCGTAGTTTAACACATGTTTGCCGGCCCTCGAACGAGGGACGCGGTGATATGAAAATATAACACTTGCACGAATGTCTATTGTGAGCAACATATGCAACTTAAATCATTTAGGACTTTCATTAGATTAAGGTGAATCACTTATCATTTTATAAGACTCAAGGCACTAGCATGTCACGTCAAATTCGGGAATTTAACCCCAAGTACTACACCTTTAGAAATTCAAATCAAAGCTTTTAAAATCAAGCATTTCTACTTTCACAACCTAGGCAACTTATGCCTATAAATCAAGTAGACCACTCTCTTAACTTTCCATAAAGTCGTTATAACTAACTTCCCATAAAGCCGTTATAACTCTTTATGTTTTAGACAATTAAGGCATTTTCATATGTTACCATCAAGGAAGTTAATTCTCTACCTCAACTAACTTGGATAATTTAATCAAGGCAATGATATAAAAAACAAATCCGAATCTATTTAAAGCTCGTACGTCTATCGTACTATATATTTATAAAACATCATGCCCAAGAGATAGGGAAAGTTCCACATACCTTTCCGGCTTAATTCACTCGCTAGGTTGAATACGCCTCACGTAGAATATCAACCTATAATAACCATAATACGTCTATCAACTTCTAGCATTCTATCGTAGAATAACTCTAAGTATAAAGTCTCTTATTCTACGGAAAATTGGGCAGCACTTCCTTAGTTTCTACATACTTTTCCACCTTTTTCAAGGCCCGAAATCAATAACCAAACATGCCACATTTAAGACTCAACACATCAACTAATCAAAGGGGATTACATGCCTAACAGGACGTGTAAATTTTTGCCCCACAATTCATATAAAACAATCCATTAACTCTAGGCAATTCTCGGCAACATCAAGGACAACAACAACATCTATTTCTTTACAATTCCTTACTAATCCAAGTCGTTATTCCAACATGTAATATAAGTCATGATCAATTATAACGACTATATTCCTTTCTTTATATAACATGCGACAATTATAACTATCGACCAAATTGATTTATAATTTTTAATGGCTAGCATGCCAATTTTCGGTTTTGAACATCTCAACATAATCCAAATCTTTTCAAACTTCATTTCATATATCACATGCTCATTTATCAACTACTACAACATGTAATCTTCAATTACATTAAGAAGACGAAGATTTTTACCTCAAAAAGCCCAAATATAATCCAAGACTAAAAGTCGATTCTTAGCAACTTTAGCTCTTCTTCTTTACGTTCCAATCCACTCTAAGCAATACTTAGAAGTTCATAAACGACTTCTCTTCAAATTCTAACCCAACATATGAAGAACACCTTAGGGTCTAAGTGTTGGAACAAGTCTGCTGTAAGTGTTGGAACAAGTCTTGCTACTAGTGTGTTGATATACTACACTCAAGGGTCAAGATTAGAACACTTGTGTGGTTGAGATTAGGAAGACTAAATATCTAGTGTCAAGTGGGCTCATTGACTTAGTCAATAATATCAAGCTTTGGCTTTCAAGACTTGACCATTTTCTTTAGGTCAATTCGACCAAGTCCATGTGGGGGGGGGGGGGGGGTGACACATGTCACCCTCTCATTCATCCATAATATTTCATTTCCCGAAATTTCCATAATTGGTCAAAATATCAAAAACCTTGTGGGTCCCACAAAAACGTAAAAATTCTCGGGTGGGCCCTACGTGACCGAATCCATAAATAAATTTCCACAATGTTAATAAATTCCTTAAGTCTCAATTAACACCTTCTGAGAATCTAATTTTTATCAACGAACATTTTTCTTTTCCGAGGTTCGGAAGATTTTCTTTCGAAAAAACAATTCTTTCTTTCGTTCAAATTTTAACGTCCTGATTCCTTACGTATTTTATCTTAACCATGTCCTGGAACTACGGGGTGTAACATTCTTCCCCCCTTAGAAACAATCGTCCCCAAATGTCCTTTCGGAGTCAATCTAATTAGATAGCGACATAGTCCCCTTTAACTCCACCCAACATACCAAATATGCTACACATGGCCACATAATAACACTTAAGCAAAATACGTCAATTAAAACTGACAAGTAAGGAAAATGAATTACCTGGAGGTGTAGGGAATAAGTGAGGATACTTCTTCATCATGTCATCCTCTGCCTCCCAAGTCATATTCACTCTATTATCATTCCGCCACAAGACTTTGACGGAAGCCACGTCCTTAGTCCGCAGTCGCCTGACCTGGCGATCAAGTATCGCTATGGGACTCTCCTCATACGATAATCCCTCTGTCACCTAGACATCACTAACTGGGAAACTCTCGATGTATCTCCGATACACTTCCGCAACATAGAAATATGGAAGACCGGATGTACTGCCTCCAAGTCGGATGACAGTTCTAACACATAGGCAACCTGGCCTACTCTACGGACGATCTAATAAGGCCCAATGTACCTTGGGCTAAGTTTCCCTTTCATCCCAAACCTCATCACACCCTTCATGGGTGATACCTTCAAGAAGACCCAATCGTCAACCTGAAACTCCAAGTGTCGACGCCGATTATCTGCATAAGACTTCTGTCGACTCTGAGCTGCTAATAGTCTCTCCTGGATAAGCTTCACCTCATCCACAGCCTGCTGAATCAAGTCTGGGCCAACTAACTGAACCTCGCCCACGTCAAACCAACCAATCGACGACCTACATTTCCTTATAAACAAGGCCTCATACGGGGTCATCTGAATACTGGAGTGGTAACTATTATTGTACACAAACTCAACAAGAGGCAAGTGATCCTCCTAACTACCCCTGAAGTCAGTAACACAGGCCCGCAACATATCCTCAAGTGTCTGGATAGTACGCTCTGCCTGTCCGTCGGTCTGCGGGTGATATGCCGTACTGAGACTCACCTGTGTCCCTAACCCCTTCTGAAAAGACCTCCATAAGTTAGTCGTAATTTGGGATCCTCTGTCTGATATAATAAATGTAGGAACTCCGTGCAGTCTCACAATCTCCCTGATATATAATCTAGCATAATCCTCAGCCGAGTAAGTCGTCCTGACCGAAAGAAAATGGGCTGATTTCGTCAGCCTGTCCACTATAACCCAAATGGAGTCACACTTCCTCTGAGTACGAGGTAACCCTGTAACGAAATCCATATTAATCACCTCCCACTTCTAAGTCGGGATCTCAATTGTCTGTAATAGCCCACCGGGCTTCTGATGCTCGACCTTGACATGCTGATAATTTGGACACTGAGCAACAAACTCTGCTACGTCCCTCTTCAGGCCATCCCACCAATACATAAATCTGAGGTCATGGTACATCTTAGTCGACCCCGGATGAATAGAGTAACGAGCATTGTGCGCCTCCCCTAGAACCTGCTGACGAAGTCCTGCAACATCGGGTACACATAATCTGCCCTCGTATCTTAGCACCCCATCAGGTGCTACCTCGAATAAAATTTTCTCCTCTCGAAGAGTCGTATCTCGATACCGTATCAGAATCGGATCCTCATATTGTCGCCTCTTCACCTCCTCAACGATGGAAGACTCAGCAACCTCTCGAACCCGAACCCTACTATCATCGGTATCGACCAACCGAACCCCAAGGATCGCTAGCTGCTGGATCTCACGGACCATGTCCTGCCTATCTGGCTGTACATCTGACAGACTCCCCATAGATATACGACTCAGAGCATCTTCAACCACGTTGGCTTTGCCCGGGTGGTATAGGATATCAACATCATAATCCTTAAGCAACTCTAACCACCGTCTCTGCCGCAAGTTCAACTCCCTCTGTCTGAAGATGTACTGAAGGCTCTTGTGGTCTGTATAAATATCCACATGAACCCCATATAAATAGTGCCTCCAAATCTTCAAGTCATGAATAACCGCGGCCAACTCTAAGTCATGGGTAGGGTAATTCCTCTCATGCTTCCGTAGCTGCCGAGAAGCATAGGCTATAACCTTGTCGTGCTGTATCAATACACACCCTAACCCGATAACAGAGGCATCACAATAAATCACATAACCTTATAATTCTCAGGAAGAGTAAGAACTGGAGCCGTCGTCAACTTTTCCTTCAATAAATGGAAGCCCTTCTCACAGGCATCCGTCCACTGGAACTTAGCCGCTTTTTGAGTCAGTCTAGTCAAAGGCGCTGATATCGAAGCGAACTGCTCCACAAATCTACGGTAATAACCGGCCAGCCCTAAGAAGTTGCGCACCTCCGTCGGATTAGTAGGTCTCGGCCAAGTCTTGACCGCCTCAATCTTCGACGTATCAACCCGAATGCCATCGGCCCCGATAATGTGCCCCAAGAATGCCACTGAGGCCAACCAAAACTCACACTTGGAGAACTTGGCATATAACTGCCAGCTCCGGAGGACTCTAAGTACCGCCCTCAAGTGATCCGCATGCTCCTACTCCGTGCGAGAATAAACCAGAATATCATCAATGAATACTATAACAAACATATCTAGGAATGGCTTGAACACCCGGTTTATCAAATCCATAAATACCGCTGGAGCATTAGTCAACCCGAAAGACATCACCCTGAACTCATAATGCCCATACTGGGTCCTGAATGCAGTCTTCGGGATATCTGCCTCTCTAACTCGCACCTGATGGTAACCAGATCGCAGGTCTATCTTGGAAAAACACCTAGCACCATGCAACTGATCAAATAAATCATCAATCCTGGGAGGGGGTATCTATTTTTTATGGTTACCTTGTTCAGCTGTCTGTAGTCAACACACATACGCAGCGTCCCATCCTTCTTCGTTACAAACAACACCGGCGCTCCCCAGGGAAAAATACTAGGCCTAATAAAGCCTTTTTCCATCAAACCTTTCAGCTGGTCCTTCAACTCCTTCAACTCAGCAAGTGTTATTCTATACGGCGGAATAGATATAGGCCGAGTGTCTGGAAGCATATCAATACAAAACTCTATCTCCCTCTCAGGAGGAATACCTGGGAGATCATCAGGGAAAACATCCGGAAATTCTCTAACCACCGAATCGATCAAGTGGTCGGTACTCACCAGATCGAATACCCGAACGAGTTGATAAATATACCCTTTCTGGACCATCTTCCTAGCCTTTAGGTAAGAAATAAACCTACCCCTCGGCGATGATGTATTGCCTTTCCACTCAATAACCTGCTCACCAGAAAACTGGAATTGGACCAATCTGTCTCTACAGTCAACATTGGCATAACAAGAAGCCAACCAGTCCATACCCATAATGACATCAAAATCTGTCATCTCCAACTCTATCAAGTCTGCTTGGGCCTGACGACTGTATATGAATACCGAACAGTTTTTATACACCCGATCAGCTATCACCGAATCACCCACTGGCATAGCTACCTCAAAAGGTTCTATAGACACAGGTTCTATTCATATTCTACCAGCAATAAGAGGGGATATATAGGACAAAGTAGAACCCGGATCTATCAAAGCATAAACGTCACATCATGATATCAATAATATACATGTGAAGACATCCGGCGAAGCCTCCTGGTCCTGCCGACTGGCTAAGAAATATATGCGGTTCTGTGGACCGCTAGAACTAGGACCTCTGCCACGACTTCTACCGCGGGCTGCTGGCCCGTGAACACCCTGCCCTCCGGGGCGCATAACCACAGAAGACGAAGACCCGACAACTTATACTGTAGGCTGAGTTATACTACTCGTGCCCCTTTGTACGGACACTCCCTCACCAGATGGTCTCGACTTCCACATGAAAAACAGGCTCTCGCAGTAGCATGACACTCCCCAAAATGAGACCTCCCACATCGGACACACCGAGGTTGGGGTGGCCTCATCCGGCTAGTACTCTTGAACCCCTGCGAACCTGCCGCCCTGACCTGTTCCTGAATAACCCGGCTGATCAAACCTCATGCCGTAAGATCGAAGGATCACTGCGGCCGATCGAATCAGACCTAGCTCGCCGCTTGAGGCTGTCCGCCTCGAAAGTTACCACGAAACCTCGCGCCCCGCCTCGGGCCGCCTGGTCCGGCCGGTCCTATCTCTCTCGTCTTCAATACTCGCAGATGCTCAGATCTCCGACAATATCCATACTGATCGGGCGGCTACCTGTGCATGCAGTAACCATATAGCGGTCTAGCCCCATAACATAGCGATGAACTCTATTAGCCATGTCAGCCACAATAGTGAGTGCATACCTAGCCAATGAGTCAAACTCCAGGTTATACTCTCTGATGGTCCTTCCATAATGTCTCAGCATCAAGAACCTATCCACACAGGCTCTCCTCATCTCAGGAGGCAAAAAGTGATCAAGGAAGGCCTCTGTGAACTCGTCCCAACCAGCTGGAGGAGCACCCACGCCCCTGGACAGCTCCCACGACTCAAACCGCCATCGCAATATCGCGCAACCGGTAGAAAGCTAGCACAACTGACTCTGTCTCCGAGGCCCTAAGTACCTGCATAGTCCGCTGCATCTGCCGAATGAACTCCTGAGGATCATCCTCAGGTCTCGAACCATAGAACTCGGGAGGATTACAACCCAAAAAATCCTGAATCCTCAAGCTATCAGCTCTAGGGTTAGCTACCTGCTCCTGTCGGCGTTGCCCTGCCACTATGCTTGTCAATAACCTGATCTGCTCTCCACAATCTCTATACTCGCCTCCGTTGCGGATCGAGGCTCAGTATCGAAACTCCCGAGTTGCGGCCGCTCGCCTCTAGTACCGCCGTTAATCGAACTCGCCGCTCGTGCTACAACCTCAGTATAGTCCGCACGAGCCCTAGTAACTCTCTGCGTCCCCCTAGCAGCTCCTACTGATGTCTTGCCCTTCTGGCCCCTGGTCGCCTTCCGTGGAGGCATAGCTGATACATAAGAATATGTCATAGAGGGTTCAACCTAATAAGATAGCTCTACTGCACGATCTCATAGAGAGAAGAATGAAAATCAATCCTAAATGTCCTGCAGCCTCCTGGTTATAGATGTGGTGCACAACACACCGATAATCAAGACTCTACTAGACACGGTCTATAGACACTTTCTGAGGACTAACTACTCTGATACCACTTTTGTCATGACCCGACCTCTGGCCCGCGACGGGTGCCCTAACTGGGCACCCTTACAGGTATACATCAGAGATAATCAGCGAAACATAGATAAAACTTATAAATATACAGCAATGTGAAATAAACAACAAGCTAGCCGATAAGGTTGCCTTCCTGGATATACATATATACATAGCCCAAAAGCAGTTACATCCTTTTTTTTACAACCTGACCCACAAGATATGATTACAGACCTCTAAGAGTTTTTGAACATAACAACTGTGACGGGACAGGGCCCCGCCATACCCCTGAATGTACATAAATCTACAACATCAGGGAAACCGTACCAAAAGACAAGCCTCCGGAGAAATGGAGCTTTCCAAAACTGATCAGTGATCCTAAGAGCGAGGATCTGCAACCTACTTACCCCTACCTGCGGCATTTAACGCAGGCTCGAGGAAATGGGTCGACAAAATATGTACCAAGTATATGAAACTGAAAATACTGAAATAAAATCATATAGTATAAAATAAAGCTGGATACATGTATGATAACCAATAATAGTACACCACACCTTATTAACACTGAGACTAATGAGAGTAACTTTTGCCGTTTAAAAGTAGGAAGGTTATGATTAATTTAGGGCTACCCGCCCGTAATACCATTATGCAATCCTATTCATGGGGATTTAACTCGCATGGGAATTGAACCCGCATAGGTCACGTGGACCCGCAATGAGTATATATGGATACCCGTATCGTGGAGAGCTAGCCCACGGAATAATCATGGAAATTTAACCCGCATGAGAATTGAACCCGCATAGGTCACGTGGACCCGCAATGAGTATATATGGATACCCGCATCGTGGAGAGCTAATCCACGGAATAGAACAATGTCAAGGGAATTGAACCCGTAGTTTAACACATACTTGTCGGCCCTCGAGCGAGGGACGCGGTGATATGGAAATATAACACTTGCACGAATGTCTATTGTGAGCAACATATGCAACTTAAATAATTTAGGACTCTCATTAGATTAAGGTGAATCACTTATCATTTTATAAGACTCAAGGCACTAGCATGTCACGTCAAATACAGGAATTTAACCCCAAGTACAACACCTTTAGAAATTCAAATCAAAGCTTTTAAAATCAAGCATTTCTACTTTCACAACCTAGGTAACTTATGCCTATAAATCAAGTAGACCACTCTCTTAACTTTCCATAAAGTCGTTATAACTAACTTCTCATAAAGTCGTTATAACTCTTTATGTTTTAGACAATTAAGGCATTTTCATATGTTACCATCAAGGAAGTTAATTCTCTACCTCAACCAACTTGTACAATTTAATCAAGGCAATGATATCAAAAACAAAGCCGAATCTATTTAAAGCTCGTACGTCTATCGTACTATATATTTATAAAACATCATGCCCAAGAGATAGTAAAAGTTCCATATACCTTTCCGGCTTAATCCACTCGCTAGGTTGAATATGTCTCACGTAGAATATCAACCTATAATAACCATACTACGTCTATCAACTTCTAGCATTCTATCGTAGAATAACTCTAAGTATAAAGTCTCTTATTCTACGGAAAATTGGGCAGCACTTCCTTTGTTTCTACGTACTTTTCCACCTTTTTCAAGGCCCGAAATCAATAACCAAACATGCCACATTTAAGACTCAACACATCAACTAATCAAAGGGGATTATATGCCTAACAGGACGTGTAAAAGTTTGCCCCACAATTCATATAAAACAATCCATTAACTCTAGGCAATTCTCGGCAACATCAAGGACAACAACAACATCTATTTCTTTACAATTCCTTACTAATCCAAGTCATTATTCCAACATGTAATATAAGTCATGATCAATTATAACGACTATATTCCTTTCTTTATATAACATGCGACAATTATAACTATCGACCAAATTGATTTATAATTTTTAATGGCTAGCATGCCAATTTTCGATTTTGAACATCTCAACATAATCCAAATCTTTTCAAACTTCATTCCATATATCACATGCTCATTTATCAACTACTACAACATGTAATCTTCAATTACATTAAGAAGACAAAGATTTTTACCTCAAAAAGCCCAAATATAATCCAAGACTAAAATTTGATTCTTAGCAACTTTAGCTCTTCTTCTTTACGTTCCAATCCACTCTAAGCAATACTTAGAAGTTCATAAACAACTTCTCTTCAAATTCTAACCCAACATATGAAGAACACCTTAGGGTCTAAGTGTTGGAACAAGTCTTGCTGTAAGTGTTGGAACAAGTCTTGCTACTAGTGTGTTGATATACTACACTCAAGGGTCAAGATTAGAACACTTGTGTGGTTGAGATTAGGAAGACTAAATATCTAGTGTCAAGTGGGCTCATTGACTTAGTCAATAATATCAAGCTTTGGCTTTCAAGACTTGACCATTTTCTTTAGGTCAATTCGACCAAGTCCATGTGGGGGGGGGGGGGTGACACATGTCACCCTCCCATTCATCCATAATATTTCATTTCCTGAAATTTCCATAATTGGTCAAAATATCAAAAACCTTGTGGGTCCCACAAAAACGTAAATATTCTCGGGTGGGCCCTACGTGACCAAATCCATAAATAAATTTCCACAATGTTAATAAATTCCTTAAGTTCTCAATTAACACCTTCTGAGAATCTAATTTTTATCAACGAACATTTTTCTTTTCCGAGGTTCGGAAGATTTTCTTTCGGAAAAACAATTCTTTCTTTCGTTCAAATTTTAACGTCCTGATTCCTTACGTACATTATCTTAACCATGTCCTGGAATTACGGGGTGTAACACATGCCTTGCGTAATTGGGAGATAATCTTAGATCTGAGGCCCTTTTTTGGTGAAATTATTGTAGGTGGAGTGAGACTTGCAACAATAACTGTGCGGATTGCAAGCCGTTTGCAGAAGGATCCACTGGGCACTAGTAAGGATTAACAGCGTCCGCAGGGGAATAGGAGATGAAAATGCTGAAAATGATATG
Source organism: Przewalskia tangutica (assembly GCA_029844215.1). Classification (NCBI taxonomy): domain Eukaryota; kingdom Viridiplantae; phylum Streptophyta; class Magnoliopsida; order Solanales; family Solanaceae; genus Przewalskia; species Przewalskia tangutica. Next base: position 130,243,840 of record CM056718.1, on the reverse strand, counting down.
TTTTAGTTTGTTTTTATTTTATCTTGAACGGTCTCACGATCTGATATGTTTAGTATTTTTGGATGACATGTGGACTAGGAACTGACCCCGAGGGGAATATGAGATGAAAATGCTGAAAATGGAAAAATTGGCAGTAGCGCCGCGGCTCCACCCAGTAGAGCCACAGCGCCAGAACTTCAGAGAGTCCCGATGACCTGCGCAATTTCAAGAATCTCATCCCAGACCACCGTTTTGAACTGTTGTTTTGTGTCTGTAAGTTGTCCCCTTATTTTTAGTCTTCACACATTGGGGACAGTGTGTCGATTAAGTTTGGGGGGTGTCTTATTTTGTTTCATTGTTTTCGTTTTTGAGTCTTTTTTATTTGTCTTTGCGTTGTTCCATGTGTTTTTGAGTCATAATGTTTTTTATGGATCATACATGTTGTAGTTGCTAAAGATATTGACTGAATAAAGTTGAATAATATAATGGAATTAAAAACAATCTGTGTGCTTAAGTTAGATATGCCAAAAATTCATAAAAATCTAATTATTTGGGATATTTGTGCTTAGCTTATGTGTGTCAGTTATGGAAAGAACGGTTGAAAAATGGCTAGAAAATCTGTTTGCTTGTTATTTGTAGGACTGGCCAGTGGGCCGACCCGACAACGTCCCGGTCCCGACCCGACCCCGACACGACCCCGTGTTAAAAAAAAAAAGCGTGACCGGGGCTCGAACCGGGGCGGGACATGGTATGGTCCCGTCCGACCCGATCCCGCCCCGATCCCGCCCCGATCCTGCCCCAGTCCCGCCATTTGCCAAAAATAGTTGTTGTCTAACGGCCATTTTACATTTTGGCCGTTAGACAACAGCCATTTTTGGCTTCCCCCACTCCCCCAACCCCCTTACCCCCCTACCCCCTTTATATTTATTTTTAACCCCTAAGTTATTATATTTACACTTTAACCCAATTTTCGAACTATAAATACCTCATTTTCTCTTCTTATTTCTCACAAATCTTCCTACATTTTCTCTAATTTCTATATACAACATTGTCTACTACATATTCACTCTATTTATTAATTTGAGAATTGGGAGTGAAGTTGGCAACTAGCTTGAGGATTAATCTATCGAGCAAAGTTTCAATTTTCAACCTCTCTCGATTACACATCGACTCTACGTCGGCGGTTCGCATATCTGCCTCATTAAATTATTATTTTGTTTTTATTTCATTTAGCACATTTAATTTCATTATCTTTAAGTCTTTAATTATTTATTATCATAATTAAAATGAAAAGAACAAAAAGTCTTTCCGGCAAGGGTACTTCTTCTAGTAGGGCGGGTAACAAGGGCAAGGGTACTTCTTCTAGTATTCCAGCTATTCCTAGACAAGATGATTTTATAGATCCTGAACTATTTCCTGAAATACCATATGATCTTGACACAAATGTTTATCCTCAAAATGAAGAAGATTTTAATTTAGATGACACTCTAGATGATGATACACCTACTAATGAAGATGATGATACACCCACTAGTGAAATGCCTCCTATCCCCCCTAGTATGAGACGAGGTCCGGCAAAACGACCATTAAAATCAGTTGTATGGAAATATTTTGACAGGGACGTACCGAATCAAGTAGCTATATGTAAAACTTGTAAAAATGTTTATTCTTTTAAAACTGGACAAGGTCATGGGACGGGGTTTAGGAAGACACCTATTGCAAAAACACAAAGCCTTGTACGCCCAATACATTATTGAAAAGATCGTGAGCAGACGCCCTCTCAATCGACAAGGTTCATATATCATCCGGACAAAGTGTGGTCAAATTAACCCTATGACGGGGGGAGTTGTAGGCCCTAAATACGATAAACATAAAGATAGGGAAGCACTAGCAAAATTAGTTGCTGTGGAGGGTTTGGCTTTTTCATTTCCTGAATCGCCTGGTTTTATTCATTATATTAGAGATATGTATAATCCTGCTTATAAAGGTTTTCCTAGATCAACGGTTAAGAGAGACGTGTTTAAATTTGCACACGAATATCAACAATATTTGCGTTATTCATTATATCATTTAAATTGCAAAGTCGCTTTAACTTCTGATATAGGTCGTAGTACTAACAGTCATGATTATTTAACGGTAACCTGTCATTGGATATATTATAAATGGTCTATCCAAAAACGTATTTTAGCATATAGATAGTAGGCACACTGGTGAGTTTATTTCAGAAAATATTTATTCAGTCTGCGATTATTACGGAATAACTGATAAAGTTATGAGTATTACATTAGATAATGCATCTTCTAACAATGCTGTTATTTATATTTTAAAAGAAGTTTTAACTCCGTCTTTTCCAAAACATTTTCATATCAAATGTGCGTGCCATATTTATAACTTAGTTGTAAAGGATGGTCTTTCACTTTTTCAAGATATTCTTGAAAAAATACAATTTGCTATACACTTTATTTTTAAAAAGAATAGAATTCAACAGAGAAAAGAATATAAAAAAATTTGTCACGATTGTGGACTATCTTACAGAAAAATTCCCGAAGAAGTACCTACTAGATGGAATTCTTTATATGACCAACTAGTTGTTGCTTATGACTATAGAAAACCTATCACTTTATTTTTAAACGCCCATAATCAAAATCCAAATGATATGATTGTGGATAATGATTGGACAAAATTAAAGAACTTATTGTATTTCTAGAGAATTTTCAACAAGCAACAAAAGAATTTTCTACTTTATATTATCCTACTATTTCAACTATGTTATTTTATATAGCTATACTATTTTTACTTCTTAAAGAATATATGGAAAAACCTGCTTATAAGGCAGCTATTAAAAAAATGTTTATGAAATTAAAGAAATATTTTATTCTTATTCCCCCTATTTATATTATTAGTGTTGTATTAAACCCGACTATTAAAGTAGAGGGTTGTAAAAGTCTTATTGAAAATATTTATAACTGTATGGACGTACTACCACCTTCAACTCTCAAAAATTTAAATGTTGAGCCACCTATTGAACAAACGCTAGAAGAAGTGTTGAATATCGTAGAAGATGAATGCAAAAAAGTATATCAGCATTACCAGCAAGAAAGTGCTAGTAACCAACCGACTTTCGTACCATCTTCTTCTTCAACACAGCCTAAAAAAAGACATGTTGTTTCTGCGGCTAGTATTGATTCTATTGAAAGCCTCAGAAATAGAATGTGCGGTGGTAGCAGTGCTAACCAAATTAGCGAGTTCGATGTTTTTGTTTTGCAGGGTAATTTACCTTACCAAGCAGTTATCAATGAAGAAGGAAAAGAAGACTTGCTGAAATATTGGATGCATAATGAGAAGACATTTCCGACACTTTCAATGATGGCCCGAGATATTTTGAACATTCAAGCGTCATCAATCGCTTCTGAAAGCGCTTTTTCTGCAGACAGATTTCAAATAGGAAATCACAGACACTCATTAGCCGGAGACAGCTTGGAGATGACGCTACTATTCAGAGAATGAATACGAGCGGAGCGAAGGAGGTGCAGTCAACCAGAGATTAACGAAGAAGAAGACGAAAACTACAACGACATTTTATCTGAAGGCATGAGTAGCGACGTGGAACAATTTAACCAAGATATACCAATTCCAACCGAAGAACCACACGAAATTATAAAGAAACTAGAAAAAGTATGTTCAAATTGGTAATTTATTTCATTGCAATTTTTTAATTTTTCTATGTCTTTTGCAATTTTTTTCAACAACAGTATTGTAATTCTGAATCTTGTATATTTCAATGAAATAATTAATAATATAAGAGGCACAAAAACAGCCTTGGGATGTTTTTTTTACACTCTTCTTGTCTTTGTTTAATTATTTAGTTTATACTTTATACTTTATAAATATATTATATATATGAGTATAATTATAATACTATAATATTATAATAGTACAATATGAGTCTATGAATATCACTATATGACTATATGTTAATGTTACTTTGTTAGTAATTTGGTATTTTTAATTTAGTGAAAAAATTAAAAAAAAAAACCCTTTGACCTGCCTCTACCGACCCATCCCGACCGCCCATCGGACCGGACGGGACACGGTATCGTCCCGCTAGTCCCGGTCCCGCCTGGACCGCCCCAGCCCGACCCCGCCCCTCCTCTCCACCCCGACCCCGTCCCGATCCCGGTGGGCCCAGCCCGGCCCACTGGCCAGCCCTAGTTATTTGAGGCGAAATAGTTAAGATGTACATGTTTAGGGAGATGATTCAGGCATTTCTTTGATAGCCCTTCTTACCTTTCATTACCTACCCTGCAATAAATTGTATCCCTAGTCAGCCTCTTTGAGCCTAAACCCAGTTATTTCTTTGACACCCTATGATTCCCTTGTGTACCATACCAAAAGAGAGTGAAAAATTGATGCACCCCAATGGAAAAAATATGCAAAAGCTTAAGTTTGGGGATGCCTATGTGAACATGTTCCATGCTCTCAAAAAGAGAAGAGGAGAATGATAGGTATGAACTGAAAAGAATACCAAAAATAATGATAAAACAAAATGCTTATGGTACGTAAATTGAGCCTAAATGCCTACTTTTACCTACCCCTGTCTAAGCCTACATTATAAACCTTGAAAGTCCTGATGATCTTTAATATGTATATCTATGATTAGTGGAGAATAACAAGTAAACAGGTCTATAGCGTTTGGGAAAGATGGAATGAAATTGACATGCATATGTTAGGTGTTTGTATTTCCAGTGACTATGATCCAAGTGAATTTGCGGAATATCTAACTTGAAATTCTAGATTGCTAATTATTCATGCTAAATATGTTCTAACATATTATCAGATCTTTCATCCATGATTTTGAAAGAGCATTACTATAACTATTTGATCCATTTTTTTGAGTCTTTTATTTGATTTTGTTTTTGTTTTTATTTTTTGTTTAGTGTTTTACTCAAGGGCGAGTAAAGGTTAAGTTTGGGGTTTGTTAGGCATATTTTATATACACTTTTTGAGTCATTTTTAGTTAGTATTTTACTCATTTCATATGTGTTTAGTATAGTATTAGGGTTGTTTTTCTTTCTTTTGAGTCATAGCGGTTCAAAAAGGCAAAATGACGAAAAGGAGCGAAAAGCGGGCATAAAAGGAGGGTCCCGAGGAAAAAAAGGTTGAAAATTGGAGATTCGGACGAAGGCAAAGCAGGACCGTGGTCGGATCGCAGGATCAGCGTGCCATAATTAATGAGAAGCGCAGATTTTCGTGACCGCAGTGCCGTCTGGTCCGCGAGAAAAAGTCAATTTTTCTGATTTTTCGAAGGGCAAAAGGGTCTGAAACATAATTTTTCTCAATTATAAAATCCCTAAACCCTAACCTTATTATTCATCGGGGATCTTACCTCTCATATCATACCTTGGAGAGGAAAAGGAGGCTAAAACACAAGATTGGAGACAACTTTGGTTCAAGTTCTTTTTCTTTCCTTTTATTTATTTCAGTTTATGTTGGTTTGTATTAGTTCTTAGAATGTCTATGGCTAGGAGCTAAACACTTTATTAGGAATTTCCTATTGAATCGCTTAAAACTCTTATTTATGAATTAATGCATTAGTTTGATTTTCTTCTTCACTTGATTAATTTATTCAATATTGGTATGAATGTTTGATAGTTAACTGATCACTAATTATCATAATCTATATGATTTCGAATCAAGAACCGAGAGGAGAGATTTGGATATGTTGTAATTGAATAGACATAGGTTAAAATCGCGGACGAAAGTACCTCGATACTTGAGTAGCATTATAAGTTATTGTTCTTAATCCTCCTATGTGGTAAAACCTATCATAGAAATATAGAAGGTTTCTGCACTGGAGTTGAGCGATTATATATCCTAACCGAAATATAAGACAGTCTAGTTAACCGCTATCTTAACGTAGAAGAAGAAGTCATTCTAGTTGCATTAAAGATTGAAAAGAGTGGATAGTTGAGGATATTGGAAGCTCTAATCCTTCATAACTGATTTAAACCAAAGTATTATCATAATTAGTTTATTTTCTACAATTACTTAGTTTTAGTTATTAGATAAAAATACAAACAAATTAACGTTCACCAAATAGAAACTAAAGCTTAGATAATCGGTACTTGATAACCAGTCTCTGAGGACGATATTCGGTCTTACCAGACTATATTACTTGTAACGATACGTACACTTGCGTTAAGCAATTGGAAATCGGCTAACAATTATAACCCTATATTAAGTGCCATTACATGGTCATTGGAGGCCATTACTTGGCTAGATGGGAAGTCATCTTCTCCGCACTATAAATTGAAGTCATTGGCTCATTTGAAGAACATACTTCACATTTCAAAATTATTCTTCTTCTCTTGCAATCTTCCACACAATCAAAAGATCGTTCTTTCTTAGTAAACATTTGAGTTTCCTTTGCTCAATTGTTTGTTGTTGTTTTATCTTGGAAGACAAGTTTCCAACACACCGTTAAAGGATTAATACAGGGAAATATTGTCTTAAGGATAGATTGAATATCAATCGACTCAGCAAACCACTTTCTTGTTCTCATTTCCAGATTTGTTATCATTTGTTGTTGTTGCTACTTTCCCATTTCCTTGTAACCGCATTCAGTAGAGGACCTACTTGAGTGCACAGTTGTTCAGTTGAACAACCGTTTTTTTTTTTTGCAGTGCTATTTTCCACTTTTAAACAACCACAACATCCTCATTCTCTTATACAACGCTGTGATTTTTTTTTTTGAACAACCAATACCAGGAGCGTAGATCCGCCCCTGACCGCATTTTCTACTCACACAAAATTCATACTGTGAAGTATAGATTTTAGAAAAGACCTATTGAAGGAATGAGTGATCTAAACATGATTCATACTCGTTCCGTTTTAATTTATACGACATAATTTGGATTTCGATAGTCAATTTTTTTTATTTTAATCGTGAATTCAAATATATAATCTTTAAGTTTTTTGAAAAATAATTTACATATTTACAAACTATACAAAAAGTACTTTAAATCAAAATAATTAACAAATTAAAATATTTAAAAGGCATACAAATAAATTACAGTCAAATATTTTTTATTTCATTGTCAAAAAGTAAAAAATATCACTTAAATTCGAAAGAAGGGAGTACTAAAGAGTGGTATATTTTTCATAAATTAATTATTATGAACCTCCAGTTTTGGTTCACATGCTTTGTTTTTTAGTGCTTCAACATCGACATGTCATGTTTTTAAAGGGATAAATTGAAGGGAAAATGTAGCAGCCAAAGACCATTTCTTAGGTGCTTATAGAAGAGTAGCTTCCAAAGCACTAATCCTGTAGATAAGATCCAATATTATAAAAAAAGTCGTTTTATTCGAAAACATCTGTGTCTTTTCTCATGTAACATCGAATCTTTTTATTCGAAAACATAATAGGTAGGTGCTCTCAATTATATATGACAGTGCAAAAATATAAATGCAATAATTGTATGATATGAATTAAGAAAAGAGGAAGAAAAGATATACGATATCAGCATCTTCATTGACAATTGACTCTTAGCCAGCCAAGACGTGGACTTTTGTTGCTCTTTACCTCGTAACTTCTCAACGGTTGGCAAACTAAGGTGGAAAAAGTTTGCAAGCTCTTTTCTTCTCTGATTATTTTATAATCCTCGGAGAATTAATATTAAAAATCTATGAAAGCTTTAATTTTGATGCAATTTCAACAATAGTTTTGTTTGCATTTGTACGTCTTTATTTCAACAAGTTATGCAAGGGCTTGTGGAGAAATATATAGTGTTTACCCTAAAAAAGATATAGTTGAATTTGTACGTGGTTTTAAGGACACGTGAATCGATTTGTAAACAAGTGTAATAAATAATTAACGACAAGTAAGCAAATAGAGATAACAAGCAAGTAAATTAGCTTGAAATAATATGATCTTGGTTGAAATTGTCCAATGATTTTGGTGTGATCCTTAGCTGATTTGGTTCGAGCTCGAGCCAACAATGAGAACAAAAAGCATTAACTGATGTAAGTAAATCGTGCAAGTATGAATAATGAGAATGAGATTCCCATCCAACATGAAGGTTGAGCTCCTTTCATAGCTATAATTACAAGGCATTTATATCCAAGAATCATTCCCTCAATAAATGTAATTAAATGACAATAACGACCACTTAATGAATAAAGAGTCACGGCTGGCACCATATCTGAAACGGGTACGCGATGAGCCTCTTCGGCTTCCATCCAGTGTTACTTGGTTCGATCAACATCCGGTTCCACCTGGTTCAGTCGCTATCTAGTCTTGCTTTGATACCCGGATCACCTCAGTTCAACTCGCATCCGATGTTGAACACCACTGCTTCCTTCAATTTGCATATCAAAATCATGTCATGTGTGATGCTGATTTTCACCATATACAGATAGTCCCCACACTTCCCGGATCAAAGTTTACCGAAGTGATGGAAAGTGTAAATGATTCATTTGGTGTCTTCTTTCGCAAGCTTCTTTTCAAATTACTCCGAAATAGGCGGAAAAATGAAACGTTTCCAATTCCCACAAAATTCGACTTACATCTTACCACTATGCCACTTCGAACACGTGTCACTCTCTGATTGAACCGTCAATTCAAATTGTGAACCGAAGCATTTCGTAATGATGCAACGCCCCCTATAAAACTCCCTCTCTTTTCCTTTCACAATTTTTACTTTCTTCCAATTCTCAAAATCTTCAAACATTCATCCTTCAAATCTTCGAATCTTCTTAACTCCATACCTTCTAAACTCCATATCTTCATAGATTTAAACCTTCCAATATTAATAACTTCAAGCCTTCATATCTTTATATCTTCATCACAATGACAAAATTTACCAGATCCTCTTTTATACAATCTTCTCTGTCAACTTCTCCACCACCGGCTTCTAATGAAGCCACCGGCGCCAGTGAGACCTCTGAAGCTTAGGCCATCGTCGATCCTAGAGCATTCGACATGCTTCCATCTACTTTTTGCTTTGACATTGAATTTTTTATTTCCACTGCGTCCTCAAAATATAATCGGGGTGAAGAAGCTAAAAGCTGGCTGACCTCCATTAAAGTCTTTGATCTTGACACAGTCTAAAATGACTATGGTTAAACTGATCTCTCCGAGATCATTATACTCTGCCCAGACGAATATATTACTACCTTCAGATATGGGTACTCCAATGTATACACCTACCATTTTACCTTCAAGTTTGACCCTTCAATCAACAACGTAATCCTTGAGATGTGCAGGCCTTACAATTTGTGCAAGCGTTTGGAGGGTTGTCCCTTGCCTCCGGTTCTTGGACAATCTGGTCAACCAACCTTTTATTTTGGATCTCTGATTCATTTATATGTTTCAGTATTCTTCCGAGGCGGGATTGTACAAATCTCTAAATGAGGAAAATTCCACATCCTCTGTAGCATCGATGAGAATCGATAACGGGGCTGGATGGAATGTTTTGTTGTGGTTCCTACTACTAAAATTATCCCTACCGGGTTCATGCCTTTCCTGGAGCAATGGAATATGCATTGTAAGTATCAACAATTGCTCAATTTGTGCTCTTTTTTTTACCCACTTCCTTCAATAAATTCTATGTTTCATGTTGTCACTTTACCCAATTGTTCGTTGGACTCTGGCCCATGTCGAGAAACTCCATGATTGGGTCGAGAAAATCATCAACACTTATCTACATAAGAAACGGACATGGAAAGTGCTTTCTGAAAGCTGATGAAAATCCCAAAATCATGATTTGTATCCTCTGAATTCATTTTCCCTCTACTAGTTTTGTTCATATTTTGACTTTTCCTTTTTTTCAAATATCCAGATTTACCAAAGGACACTTCGATCCTAAGGTCCAACCCTTCAGCTGCTTCAACTAAACCCAATCTGATAGATGATATGACCGCATCCATTCGTCGTATCGCCGAAGTACCGAAGAAAAAGAAAACAGCCAAATCCAAATCCTCAAATCCTCCGAAGTTACCCTCGGTTGCTTCAAAGAGAAAAAGAACTCCGAAAGTGGGTGGACTTTCCGGAATTCCCCCATATGATGTTTATATGAGAAAAAACTACCACCACCCCGGTAGATGTTGTTCCTACCGGAGATAAGGAAAATATTATTGCTGAAGTTGTTGTGTCAACATCTGGTGCCGCAATAGCTACTACCACCATGCCACTGACCATCGAACCAGTTCCCTTCATCATCGAGAATGATGATGAAGCCACGTATGAGGAGCTATTAGGTAAGAAATAAAAAACTTTAACTCCTCATCCACCAAAACAACTAGCCCAATTGTTTAGGCAAGAAGTGTTTGACCGCTTCTTTGATGAGGTTGGAACATCTGCAAACCCAGCGTCGCAGGTGAACACCTTCGGGTTTGTTCATTTAATTATCCTCTAAAAACTTACCAAATCCACTTAAGTCCAAAGAATCACTCCAGATCACGGTCCAAATTCGTGACTGTCTTCCCAGGCCCGATTGCGGACCCAATGAGGGTGACAACTGCCACTCTTTCCTTTCCTGAAGATAACAATATCTTATCTCAGCCAGTTTGGGTTGCCAGTTATTTGAGGCCCCTGATATCGATGTCCGACAAATAGAATATGAAGAATGTCTCATGGCAATGCCTCTTTAACAAGGGCATATGTGCATCACACTGGGTACATATCTCCATTTCTTACTAAGTTATGTACTTGACTTCCTTCTTTTATGTTCTAACTTTGGTTTGGCTCATATCCTTGCAGGAATCCATTTTAGTTAGTGAGGGCTTCATCCGATGTATGGATGAAAATGAACACCTCAAAGGATAGCTGGACGCCCAAGACAAAGAGATTCATCACCTCAAAGGGCTTCTGCAATAGAAAGAAAATTAGCTGCAGCAATCCGATGAACTGCCCGCTATTAAGGCAGAACTGGAATGATTCAGAGACGACTACCTCTGGACTGTGAATGACCTCGAGCTCGCCAATGGGGAGAATAAGGTTTTGGATATGGAAAATGATGAACTCTACGACAATGTCTAGGCCTTAACCTTATAGCTCGAGGACTGGGAAGATTTTCTAAATGTCGAGGTCGATCACCTCAACACCGAGCTTGTCGAGATTAATGCGAACTAAGATGTCGAATAAGCTGCACTGAAGGTTGCTCAAGCTCAAGCCGACCAATAAGCCCAAAACACCGAAGGGTTTAGAAATGAGCTTGAGGACTCTAACCAAAGGAATGTCTAAACTTTGACACAACTTTCTAAAACCTTGGCTGAAAAAGACTAAGCTCTTGCAGATGTTGAGGTCGAGGTGGCCCGGACAGTGCTAAAGACCGAGCACATAAAATTAAATGTCTGGAGATTCACCATAGAGCAGGCTCGAGATGGGATCGAGGAATTGGATGCCTGGATTATTGAGGCTAAGGTCCTAGAGGAATCCTTTCGATGGTTGAACAAAGACTATATCGAGTAAGAACCCGAGGAGTACGAATCTAAATCTTACCGATCTTTAGGATTACATGCCTTTGTTTTTTTCTTTTTGCTTGTTTTGTTCTGACCATTATCCGGCCTTATCTAGGTATGAATATAATTTCTTCCATCTTTTAGCATCCGTTATTGCTTTCTTATTTTCAATAACTTAGCCAAATAAACTTTTAACCCAGCTCAGGATAATTTCCTCTAACTTCGGAGATTTATTTAAACAAGTCATCACTTAGTTTGTGTCGACCCGGGTAAAAGTTTCCACGGTCTAAAAAATAACATAATCAATCTTGAATACAAACTTCTAGTTTAGTTTTCTTCATACCAGGCAATTCTTCCAGTTTTGGGTCATTTAATGACTAAATTTAAAGACTTTATTTTATGCTTATGACTAAGACGTCTCTTATTCATTTCAAGAAAGAATGTTGGAGCTTTGTTTATTCCCAACTTTTATACAACCCAAGTGTATTTAAGAATAGGCTAGATTCATTTGATCTGGTGCCTTAGAAACATGCTTTTGAAACATTATTTATTTTTGTTCCGAATGATTTTATGACGACAATCTCTAGCTAAGGATTTAAGAACTTTGTTAGCTTATAAGCCTGTTGATTTTCATAATTGTCTAGAGAAGCATATGCAAATAACTTTCCAGGATTTTTTTAGATAAAGTGTAATTTCTTCAAATTTGCTTTGGTCAGATAACTGTGCAAGATTCATTCGATCTCTTTTCCTTTACATGATTTGTCGTAATATTAACACTATTTGGGCAAAATTCATTTGATCTTTTAACCCTTACAAATGTTCATAACCCTAAAAACTTTAAAAAGCTTCAAATTTCTTTCTTCATAACTTCAAATATTCGAACTTCTTCCTTTGAACTTACGAACCTAGGGTATGACAGTCCCCTAGTGTTTATATTCATAGCACGAAAATTCAAACGCTATTTGCTCTTCACTACTGGGTAGTCCCCAGTGTTCTTGTCCGATCTTCAACTAGTGAGTAATACACTTTACATTGTTGCGTCATTAAAAACCTAGCTGAAAAAACCCTATTTGGGATAAAAATTGTGCTAAGGGAAAAAAAGTACAACATGTGCTTTCAGACCTAATTCTAACCATGTTCGGTATTTGAGTGATGACTCCGACTTTGTTCATGTAAAAGTTAGACATATCAAAACAAATAAAGCTCAAATAATTAACCAAACACATACCTTAATAGTAATATCGCTTCAAGTGTGCAATATTCCAGTTGTTTGGAAACTTTTGACCATCTTTGGCTTCCAGATGGTACGCGTCTTTATTGGTTATTTCTGACACTTTATAGGGACCTTCCCAGTTTGAGCCTCATTTCACTTTGTTGGGATTTTTAGTGTTGAGGGTTACTTTTCATAAAACAAGTTTCGTACTTGAAAGTGCCTAAGATTGGTCCTCTGGTTATAGTATCGTCCCATTTTTTGCTTTTGTGCCACTAACCGTAGCAGTTCTAACTCAAGGTGTTCATCCGTGACGACCATAACTTCATTTTGTGTAATTACCTGTCTGGTCATTTTTAGCTAAACACCCTTATTTGCCTTTCTCGTGGGCTCTATGTGGGGGGTTGTGCTATGTAGGGATGAGTGACATGTATTTCAAGGTCCATTTATATGCATTTCAGATGAAAAACCCAAAACTAGAAACTCAGAGTTGGATAGTTTGACTCAAAGTAGACTTTTGGCGAAATGGGTTTATTTTAGGCTTCGTCGTTTTCGATAGTTCTAGAGGGTCATTTATGACTTATTCGAGTCATTGGTTCACTTTTTGAGGCAATTGGATGTATTTTGTGACCTTATGTGTAAAGTTTAGATAATTGGTTTATCTCAAACGATTCTTTAGAAGTATGGCTTAGCTCAATTATTTGTAAAATATGAGAGTATGAGTGAGTTCATAGTACTATTTACCTTAAACGAGCATATCTGATTTGTGTTTGGGGGATTCCGAGAGTGTTTCAGATGTTCAATGCATGACTTGGGTATTTTTCATCTGTTGGTGTCTGGTGTCCGCCACGGTAGCACCATCCTCTACTCTGGCGAGTCTGCCTTGGCGAGAGTTTGGCTCACCAAAGCGCACTTGTGAGTCGGAGAGTTACACAATGAGCCTGCCCACTGCGTGGTGAGGGGTAAGGTGTCAATTGACTCTCGCCCCAGCGGAAGGTTTTCCACCATAGCGGGTTCGCGCTAGCGAAGTCGATTTCAATGGGGCAAAAACATTGTTCAGGGTTCTATGAATAATTTTAGGTCATATTGTTTTTCTCAAAATAGTTTACCTCAAAACCAACACCGCATAAGGGTATATCCAGAGCCTTAAGATCAATTCCAACTCTTAGATAAGAGTTTCCTTCATTATTTGGTCTAAGTTTATTATTCTAAGCTTGTTAATGGTGGTTAAGCATATTATTTGAGTTGGGGAAGATGAGTTATGCATGTTGTGAGAATAAGAGAGTTATATGGATGATTTTAATGGATATTTATGACTCAAATTGTGTTAATATCATGAATTAGATTGGATTATGCTAGATTATCATGTTATAAGTCTTAATTTGATTATAAAAAATTGTTTTCAAAAGGGGAAAATTCTAGGGTTTCAAATTAGGGGTTTTTAATGATTGTTCAATTGGGGATTCAAATGTATATAGTTTTCAATTAATTTAAGGTATGATTACTTAGTATGTAATAGAGGTTTTTGAGTATTAAAGTTCGAGTCTTGGTGATGTGCGCCCGATATGGATATTTAAAGTCTTATTTTGTTTTGATTAGCTTTATATTAATGCATAATATGTATGTGGATAGACTTCGAGTATTACGAGGCGCATCTGAAGGGCTAGACAATCATTGATGCTTGTTTTGTTACCACTCCTATTCAACAATGAGGTAGGCTATAATTTAGTTTTCGAGACTCCGATAGAAGTATGTAGTAGTTATAAATATTGAAGGGTATTGAGCGTGTTTAGGGGTTCCACTCAAATTATTGTGATGAATGTTTGAGTGAGTATCGATGTTGAACTATGATGATGACTGATTTGGGGGATCAACCTTATGATAATTCCGACTGCTGTTATTTGGGCTCATTGCCATATTTGAAATTGCTGTGTTTATTCGTCACACATGATTTGATATCATATCCTGATTGTACTAGGATTATTATTGATGGACTGCTTTGGTACGAAACCCTTAGATTATATGTGTTTTATTAAACTCTTGAAAGCATGTAATATTTTATCTCTTTACTTTGTTGTATCTCATTATATCATGATATCTTGCATTATATTATCATTTGCATTCATATACTCATGGTTCTGTGATATTGATATGAGAGTAGTATGAATATGTTGTGGGCCCAAGAGGCTAGAAAGGAAAGAACACTTATGAGATTATGTCAATATTGAGATGATGATGATACAGATGGCTCGGGTAGCACACCGTAATGGATATTGATATTCGAGGAATGAAGTTGCAGGTCTGTAATATAATATTATTTAGACAAATGAGTCTGGGGCTCTACCCAGATTCATGTGTAGAATTTTGGCTGGCTAGGAGCGCTATATGGACTTCGCAGGTCCCCCATGCATGTACGAATCATAAGAAAACTTTGACGTATTGTATACTAGGTTGAGAAAGGTACCTTGCATATGTATTGCATTCATAAATCTATATATTGATTAATTATGGTTTAACAATGTGATATAGTTTGTTATTGGAACTTGGGTGAAACCCTGATTTACATGGATTGAAATGATTGTATTGGACCAAAATGGTTGCTATTACTGAGCTTGACTCTATGAATACTTGGAAATAATGATTAGGTTGGTCTCAATGAACACTTGGATAAATGATTGAGGTTGTTAAATTGATTTGGTTGCCGTGTGTGGATTGCTTCCTCGTGTATGGGTTTTTAGGTTTAATAATTATAAGTGTAAGTATTTGATGTCAACTGCTATTGTTATAGTTTGGCAAAATAAGTTAAAGATTGGGGTTTGGCAGGCAAACATCGTATAAACTCTCGAATAAGATCTCGGTCAATGAGAATATTTATGGTAATATGTTAACGACGGTTAGTTTTGAAAGTCTTCATGTATCGATGATCGGGTCAGCAAACACATAGACTAGTATAGAAAGAGGATCATTTCGATCAAGGATTTTTGGCAAAGGTATTTCGACGAAACTATATGAGGATGTTAACAGGAGGGTATGTTCGGTAATTAAGGATCACTTTCGGATTATGGATTGGTTCAGTGATGGTTTGGGTTATTATTGGGGTAATAAATGATTATTGGTCAGAGTAGCCAGAGTTGGTTGATGTCTTTTTCCAGTCGAGGAATTTTATAAAGGATGTTACATGGAATGTGCCGAATTTTTGGGAGAAGTTTCCATATTTAAAGGTTTGAGTAATAATCGTTTGTTAGTGGTGGACATGATTGTAATGAATGGTGGAAATGTAAGAAATTCGATAAATATGTGGTTGAGTAAGGTGCATCTTTGAGATAGGAAAGAATTAAGATTTGTAACAATGAAAATACTTGGGTTAGATGTAGATTATGGTGGCATTATTTGCGCATCTTTCAGACCAGGTGAAATTATTTGATAAGGCTGGTAATTAGCAAGATATGACAGATAGAGATTGATAAGTAGTCCAGAGTGTGGGCTAATTAAAATCACATACAAGATGATTTGATGTATTTATAGTTCATGAGGTTGTATCATACTTGCGTATCGAATGGAAGTTGAGAAACATGAAGGTTATAATCAAAGGTACATATTTTCAATACTAAGTGATGACTTGGATGGAATCCAACTTTTGAAATTATGGGTGACAACACGTGATTGATTGTTCATGAGAAAAGAGATGGAAGAGGTCGTAACATGATTATGGGAAGACTGGCTAATTTGGAATGTGCTCGGATGGCTAACGATGATTTAGAATTTGAGTATTTTATTCTGAGACAGATTTGTTCATTTATGGGCTGATAGCCTAAGTTACATTGACTGGAGGACTTGTGGTATTCTAGTCAACCACCGATAAGGATTCGAGGCATTTTGTTTTTGAAGTGGAAGTATGAAGGTGTTACCAGCTCCCAACGAAATTGCAAGTAAGATTGATGATAATTTTTGGATGACAACGCTTCAGAAAGTTCTAATGGTTTGCACAGTTACTTGGTATGCATTAAGGAAGTATAATTGATTATGGAAAGTCTTCAGAGGGATCAATCATATTCCTATGGATTTGGCACGACAAAGTAATCAATATGTATGTTTATTGTATGATAGTTTCGAAATTCGATAGAAATTGGACTTGTGATATGTGTTTATGTGTTCTAAGAAATCTTGGAGTTAAGGACAACATTGATAGTTGAGAAGGAAGACTAGTTATACAAGACTATGTTATCGGTGTAGGTTGGACCATGGTTGTGACTACAACTAAGGGTTGATGGTAGTTATTATAAAAATTTGTGGATTCAATCAAATGCAGATATAAGTATGGCTATGATCAAATTAGGGAATTCGAGTGGAGTCAGTTCGTACATTTGAGAATCCATCGTGAAAGAAATTTCGGTTAAATGAATAGAGATACGGGGTATTGAGGTAAGTTATAGTAGCTTCTACTGGTTTAATGAACATATGATGCTATCATCTCATTTATAGCATGTTAGTACTCTCATGAGGTTATTAAGGGATTCCTTAGTTACTCGTCGGGGTCTGTTCTTTCATTCTTTCCATTCGAGGATGAATCTTTATTTAATTGGTATCTACTATAATTACTTGTCTGATCATTTCTATCTAAAGACCTTATATTTCTAATGTGCCTTTCACATGGGCTCTATGTAGTGTTTGTGATGCGCGGGGATGGGTGTCAGGGATTTCGAGGTCCATTTATATGCATTTCGGATTAAAAACCAAAACTAGAAACTTAGAGTTGGATAGTTTTACTCAAAGTTGACTTTTGGCTAAATGAGTTCGTTTCCGGGTTCCATCACTTTTGGTAGTTCCGAATGCTCATTTATGACTTAGTCGAGTCATTGATTCACTTCCCAAGGCAATCTGATATATTTTGTGGCCTTATGTGTAAAGTTTAGATAATTAGTTTTTCTCAGATGATTATTTAGAAAAGTATGGCTTAGCTCAGTTATTTGTGAAATACGAGGGTACGAGCAAGTTCATAACATTGTTTACCTTAGACGTGCATGTATGGTTTGTGTTTGAGGGGTTCCGACAGTGTTCCGGATGTTTAATGCAGGACTTGGTTATTTTCCATCTACTGGTATCTGGTGTCCGCCACGGCTGCACCAACATCTGCTTCGGCGAATCCTCCTTGGAGAGAGGTTGATTCGCCTAAGCAGAATCAGGGAATTGAGGGAATTCCACCATAGCGGAGTCGGGTCCGCCGTGATGAGGGGTTAGGTGTCAAGTGACTCTCGCTCCAGTGGAAGGTTTTCCGCCGCAACGAGTCTGCTCCAGCGTAGTCGATTCTCCTGGGGCGGAAATATTGTTCAGGGTCTTATAAATAATTCTAAGTCATATTTCCTTTCCCAAAATAGTCTATCTCAAAACCAGCGCCGCATAAGGGTATATCCAGAGCCTTAAGAGCAATTTCAACCCTTGGGTAAGAGTTTTCATCATTATTTGGTTTAAATTTATGATTCTAAGCTTGTTAATGGTGATTTAGCATACTATTTGAGTTGGGGAAGATGAGTTATGCATGTTGTGAGAATAGATAGCTATATGAATGGTTTTAATGGAGATTTATGGATCAAATTGTATTAATATCATGAATTAGGATTGGATTATGCTAGATTATCATGTCACAAGTCTTAATTTAATTATAGAAACTTGTTTTCAAAAGGGGAAAATATAGGGTTTCAAATTGAGGCTTTTTAATGATTATTCAAACGGGGATTCAAATGTGTATAGTTTTTCAATTAATTTAAGAATATGATTACTTAGTGTGTAATAGAGGGTTTTGAGTATTTATGTTCGAGTTTTGGTGATGTGGGCCCGAGATGAGTATTTAAAGTCTTGGTTTGTTGTGACTAGCTTTATATTAATGAATAATATGTCTGTTGATAGACTTCGACTATCGCGAGGCACATTGAAAGGGCAAGACAATCATCGAGGCTTAATTTGTTAGCGCTCATATTTGGCAATGAGGTAGGCTACGATTTAGTTTTTTGAGACTCCGATAGAAGTTCATAGTAGTTATAAATATTGAGATGTAATGAGTGTGTTTGGGGGTCTCACTCAAACGATTGTGATGGATGTTTGAGTGGGTACCAATATTGAACTATGATGATGGTTGATTTGTGGGATCAATCTTATGCTGATTCCGACTGCTGTTGTTTGAGCTCATCGCTATATTTTATATTATTGTGTTTATTCATCACTCGTATTTTGATATGATATCCTGATTGTACTAGAATTATTATTGATGGACTACTTTGGTATGAAACCCTTGGATTATATGTGTGCTATTAAACTCTTGAAAACATGTGATATTTCATCTCTTTACTTGGTTTCATCTCATTATAACTTAATATGTTGCCTTATGTTTCATTTGCATTCATACACTTATAGTTCTGTGATATTGATATGAGAGTGGTATGAATATGTTGTGGGCCCAAACGACCAAAAAAGGTAAGAACACTTATGAGATTATGGCAACATTGAGATGATGATAATACGGATGGCTTGGGTTGCACGCTGCAACAAATATTGATACGCGAGGAACAGAGTTGCACACCTGCAACTTGATATTATTCAGACAAATGAGTCTAGGGATTCGTGAATGGAATTAATGCTGGCTAGGAGCGATATTTGGACTTTGAGGGTCCCCCATGGGTGTACGGATCATAATAAAACCTTGACGTATTGTATACCAGGTTGAGAGAGGTACCTTGCATTTTCATTGCATTCATACATCTATACATTGATTAATTGTGGTTTGAAAATGTGATATGGTTTGTTATTGGAACTTGGGTGAAACCCAGATTTACTTGGATAAAAATGATTGTATTGGACCGGAATGGTCGCTATTACTGAGCTTGACTCTATGAATACTTAGAAATAATGATTAGGCTTATCTCAATGAACACTTGGATAAATGGTTGATGTTGTTAAATTGATTTGGTTGCCATATATGGCTTGTTTCCTCGTGTATGTGTTTTTGGGTTTAATAATTATAAGTCTAAATGTTTGATATCAACAACTACTGTGGTCGAAAATGTCGGTTATGCCATGACTATTGTCTAGGTCCAGGGAATTATGTGTATTTGTGTGTTGTATGGTAATTGATTATGTGATTGGGCAACGAGTCTAGTAAGGAACATGTGATAAATGTCACTAGTGGAAAAGTAGATGTGGAACGATCTATGTGTGTCAGACCGTAACTGTATAGAGACTTAACTAAGTGTAAATACTAAGTTTAATAAAAGAGTTAACATCATCATGTTTAGCTTAGGAGTAACACTCTTGGAAGTGTTCTAAAATGGTTGTTGTGATGTAAGTCTGACTCTTTTATTTCATATGATAAGTTGGGTAAGTGGGGTTAAGCTTCGGTATGCCTTGAATAAGATAGTACTAGTCGGTAGGTACTATGATAGTAAGGTTCCTGTATATGTAAATGGATTGATTATAATTGACTGTGATTGGAACCTTATGTGAACAATGTGACTTCATGAATCAGTGAATTGATATGTGTACAACGTGACTTATATGGACTATTAAACTGTCTAGTATAGGTTTATCTGGTGTCAACTTGATATTTATCTCTGTTACGTATCTTTCATCATTGTCGGCATATGCTGTCTACGGGGGTATCTTATGTACTTATGCTATACTTGTTGCATCTTTTATAATACAGATACAAGTCCCTCTGCCAGTATGAGATCTCAAGTTTGAGTCCAAGTAGGTTGACTTCCAGTATTCAGGGTGAAGATGCTATCGTTCGGTATACCTTGGATGTTCATTATCTTACTCAGTCTTTACCTTGATTCGAGAGACATGCTTCAGATTTTCATACTATGTAGTTCAGTTTTAGCTTATGTGGTCTTTTATTCAAACTTGTATCCATATTAGTGCTCTTGTATTATTAACAAGATCTTGGGGATTGTATTTGAATATTCAGACTTATGTTTCGCTTTTATAGAAATATTCGATAACTTACTTAATATTACTATTTCTGCAATTCTTCTTGATTTTGTTGATAATTTGGGAAGTGGTTCGCCTATCGGTGGGGAGTGTGTAGGTGCCACCACGACTCCTAAAAAAGGATCGTGATAGTTTGCTCTTCGGTTTCAAATTGAACCTTAAGCTTGGCTCACATACTTCCACCAAAATTAATGCTTCTGCACTGTAAACCAAAAAAAATGAAGTTTCCTCGGTGCTCGACTTCGGCATTGTTCTGTATGCCCACAACACGTCCGGTAAAATTTCTATCCATTTGCCTTTTGACTCTTTTAACATTTTTCTTAGGTTTTGAATGATTGTTTTGTTAGTTGACTCCGCTTGCCTGTTTGCACTCGAGTGATACGGGGTCGACACAATCTGCTTGATTATTAATCCTTCATGAAAATCACCTTCTTCCCAACAAACTGATGAGCATTATCTCAAGTGATATCTGCTGATATGCCGAACCAGTAAATAATGTGATCCCAAATGAAGTCAATGACTTGATTTTCTTTAACCTTCTTGGAGGTCTTCACTTCAATCCATTTAGAAAAGTAGTCAGTCATAAACAAAAATGTACCTTTTTGGGTGCCCATCATAATATCCATCCCCCACATTATGAATGACCATAGTGATAAAATTGGATGCATTAATTATGTCGGTTGATGAATCATTGGTGCGTACATTTGGCATTCATCACATTTTTGGACGAAGTTCTTTGTGTCTTCCTCCATTTGAGACCAATAATATTCAGCTCTAATCAATTTTCATACCAATAATTCTTCTCTCGAATGATTGCCACAAGTCCCCTCGTGAACCTCGCACATAACATAATCAGTTTTCCCAAGTCCTAAGGATCTCTCTAAAGGACCATAAAAGGGCCTTCAATACAACTGATAATTAGTATGAAGCGCCCTTGACTCCTTCAGATCTGTAGGCATTTTCCATCCCAAAGGTAATCGATGTATTCGTTGCGTCAGTCCTAAGTCAAGCTTATTGTATTCACCTCGGCATGGTCACTATCAATTGCGAAGTTTATTAGTGGTACAATTGTTCTGGAATTAAACTCCCCAACTTCCACAAATGACCCAAAATTTGTCAAAGCATCCGCCTCACTATTTTGCTCTCGTGAAACATGTTCCATGTTTCATTCTTTGAACAAGTGCAATATCACTTGGATTTTTTGTAAATATCTCTGCATTCTTTCTTCTTTCACTTCAAATATTTCGGTCACTTGATTAACAACCAGAAGCGAGTCACATTTTTCTTCGATCACATTTCTTATTGACTGCCTAATAACATCACCCACGGGTGTCTTAAGCACTACCTCGAGCCCAGACCCTTTCACGTTCGAATCTCCATCTGTGTATAAGGTCTAGACCCTAGACGTTGCTTTCGAGGTTAACATAAGCTCTATTTCCACCTCGGGAATCATTTCAGGTGTAAAATCTACTACAAAGTCTGCTAAAACCCGAGACTTTATAGGAGGTATTTGACTACTTTTATCTATCATTTTTTGTTTTACATGTACCTTATGAAATATATTTGACTACTTTTATCTTTATTTATGTCTAAGTTATAATATCTCTCCATTAAATGTTTATTCTATTTATATGTCATCTCTACTAATGATATAATTCTACTAAGGCCTCATTTATTTTCATTAAGATTAAGATGTCTGAATGTAAATACACAACCGAATGATTAAGATGTGGCTGTAGATCTGAACAATGAATGATTAAGAGTGTTTAATTTTTAACATCTGAATATGAATAACGTATATACTTAAACATAATACATATACAATTCAAATAAAAAATAACTAAATATTAGAAATAAATATAACTTTAATAAAATAAAATCATTATTTGATAAAAAAAAATAAAAAAATTATGTTTGCTAGTGATGGGGGAGATGCTTTGTAGTGGTGATGGTTGATGCTTTGGCTAGTAATGATAGTGGTGATAGTAGTGATGGTGGAGCTGGTTGGTGTTGCGGTGACACTAGTGATTGTGGTGGCTGTTGATATAATTATAATGATGAAGGTGATAAGTGTGGTAACGACTAATATTAGCGATTGTCAATGATGACATATATGGATAGTAGTTATGGCTGATGGTTGACAACAGTAGTGGTGATTGAATTGACAATAATGATGATTATGATGGTAGATATGATTAGTGGGGGTAGGAGTGTGGTAGGGGGTAGTGAGGAAGTGGGGGGAGAAGTGGGGTGGGGTGGAAAGAGTGTGGTGTGGGGTGGTGGGTGGTGTGGGATGTGGGTGGGTAGGTCAGGGTGGGGTTGGTGGGTTGGTAGAGGGGTGAGGTAGTGGTGGAGCTGGTGGTTATGGACATAGTGGTGGTAAATATTATCAACAAAAATACTTCTTAATGATATTAAGAATTTTTTCAAGATCTTAATGATTAAAACCTATTCAGACCAAATAAGTGGTTAGATATTAAATGTAAAAAAATGCACTTAATGGCCTAAGATTTGAATCATTCAGATTCAGACATCCATTAAGAGCCAACAAATGAGGCCTAAGAGTAAACTATTAGTTGTGCCTTGAACTTCTAAAATAACAAATAATTTGAGATAAATATTTTTAATAACCACGAAAAATAATTTTAGACCGAAGGAGTTGTAAATTACTGAGTGCAATTGAACTTTTTCCATATATCTATTTATTCCCGTAAAATTCCTTCATAGACAACTCCATTTTGTTTCTCCGCAACAAGAAAGACAAGGTTAGTAAGGGTTAGGTTGAATTTGGGCGGATCAAAATGGGCTGAATTAATAAATGGGCGGGTTATTGACTCACTCAAATGTTACTTGGAATGAAATGATTTTTAGTATAAAAATTTATTTTTACTTATTATGATTATATATAACATATCAAGTAAAAAAATAATATTTTGATAGATTTCTCATGGATCAATTTGGGCTAAATATAAACTAAAATTTTGATGAATTAAATTGAGTTGAATTAATAAATTGATGGATGAATAACCCGTTCAAACTTAAACGGATTAAGCAGATTATAATTTGATTGATTAAGTTTGACACCTCTACTAATAACTCAAACTAAATAGTTGAAGGACAAGGGATGTGTTGTGCAATTGTGTGACAGAAAAATCAATAAGGAAGAAAGTCAAAGGGCATTCTTAAGGACAACAGTACAGTATCGTTGTCAGAATAACGTCATTAGTTGCGTGAGTTCCCTCCCTAAAAACTTGATTAGAGAAACTGTTGGGTCCACAACACATGTGCTTTTATTATTATATGCTTTGTATTTAAGATGGCCAATCAGTATAGATATTCGTGCCAGTACCATCTACCTCGAGGTTCCTTAGACCCAGGCCCAGCTCACACGATTCGATTTGAAGGTTGTCGTGTCAAAGGTTTCTTATATGAGGCGGCTATTACTCCCATTTTACTCGATAATATACTTAATTATTATGAGTTTTCTCGAATTTACGATTGAAATTTTTACAAGGAGAAGCTTACTTTTTATTTTTATAATAATTTTATGTTATTCTAAAATATAATATTTCTTTCACTTTATAATAAGTAATGTTTTAACTTAAGCACATCCTTAAAAAAAATACTCACTTATAATGCGTACGATATATTTTTACAAGCTTGCCTTGATAAAGAGGTAGCTCTTTAGTATTCATAGTATTTTGGTTATGTAAAACTCTTTTTATTTAACTAAGAATAAAATTGAACGAACAAAATCAATATTTTCTTGATTTTGTGAAATACCACTTAATTTAAAATAGAATGAAAATGTGAAAATACCATTTATTATGAGAGTAACATTTTATCAATTATAGTAAATGTAAGAGATTAGGTTTCAATATTTTTATTTTAGGCTCTAAGTTTCTGATTTTCTCTCTTTCTCTCTCTCTTTTTCACCGGACACACCCAAACCGAGAAAAGTTTCATCAACAATCTTAAAAAAAATTAAAACTTTGAATTCGAAAATTAGATTTGCGAAATTATTATTTATTTGGATAGAGTGTTGTTGTAAATGATTAGGAATATCATTTGGAGTTTGTATGTCAAATTTTAGAGAGTTCGGTTAAGATTTGAGTTGGTTTTTGCTAGAAATTCATATTGAAACTCGAAAAAAAAGAATAATAATGTTTTTTTTTCAAATCACGATGTACCAATAAGTTGTATGTATTTTGTATTTTTGATGTATGTTATTTGTATGACCAATGCATTACTAGACATAAAGTGACATACACACGACAAACAAAATACATACAACAAAATAATGTTATGCAAATAATATGTTTTGACCAGATTCTATACAACAAGAAGTTGTATGCAAGTTGTATTTAGGTTGTATGTTTTGACTAGATTGTATGTATTTTGTAAAAAGAAACCCTGGCTACTTGTTAAAAAAACAGATTCTATTGCTAATCGAGTAATTATTTCTATAATTTTTTATACAGATGTAAAAATCTCACAATATGATACGGTATATTTTAATGTTTATTACCTGTACTTCCATAATATACTGTATTATATCATAATATATTTTATTATATCATATTATATTTTATTATATCATATTATTTGGTAAATATAATATTTATTCTCGGGGATGCCCCAAAGTTTTATCTGTTCATTTTTTAGTTAGAAGTTCATGACTTGATAGTGAATTAGCTTTATAAGCACTTTGAGGTTATGTTCCTTATTTAGTTTGCTTTTTCAGTTAGAGGCTCAGCTTTATAAGCACTTTGAGGTTTGTTCCTTATTTAGTTTGCTTGACGATGTTTAATCAAGACCTTATCAGTTTTACTTCTATTACTAAGATCAATTCAGACCTTCATGAGTTAGCTAATACAGGATTCACTCAACGGGTTGTAAAGGTTGAGTGTCAATCACGTCTCGCCTTAGTTTGGGGGAGTGACACTAAACCTATAATGAAACTTTAATTAATATAACTGGTACAATTTAACTATTGTATGAGGGCTATGAGTAATTACTTACGATTACATTCCAAGTATATACATGATGGTGTAATTTTTTTTATAAAGTTAAACTTCTCAGAATTAACGGAAGAGTAAAGCAAATTCCCTAAGGGGTGTATCCCATCCGTCTAAATTTATGTGACACTTTTCGCATTTTAAAAATTAATTTGACTTAATCTTTGAAGTTAAATTAGATTAAATCAACTTAATATTTAAAATTAAAATTTAGATATTCAAAAATTATATAAAAAATATTATAAGTTATAATTTTCTCATGTTAATATAATAAAAAATATAATATTGGTAAAAAATCTAGTTAATTTAACAGTAAAAAAACAAAAAAATATCACATAAATTAAACTGAGATACATGCTACTCATGCATATTTGACCGCACTAGGGGTTTCAGGAGTAAGGGGTTCTGTATGAGCCAAAAAATGGAGTTTTTCTGTTTGTTTGACTCCGTGTGGGGAAGAAGAGATAATTACAAAGCTGAATTGAATTAAATCAATTACGTCAGTATATAAGAGTCATTCAACGTCAATATCAAATCG
The DNA here is from genome assembly GCA_029844215.1 of Przewalskia tangutica. NCBI lineage: Eukaryota > Viridiplantae > Streptophyta > Magnoliopsida > Solanales > Solanaceae > Przewalskia > Przewalskia tangutica. Next base: position 130,217,653 of record CM056718.1, on the reverse strand, counting down.
TATCCTCTGCCATGTCTCATCAAATTCAATGCCTTTAATTTTCTTGGCTACATGCAAAGTCTGCTCTGGTTGGTAGGTATTTGGTTTCATTTGACAATCACCAACTTCTTCTTTCCATACATTAGCATTGTACTGTTAACTCATACAGTGTTTTTTTGCGTTGATAGAATTATCCGCAAATTAGGGGTGTTTAGTTTAGTATGATGCATAAGGAAAACAATTATGATGTATAATTTGGTATAACTTTATTCAAAGTGTGGTTCCAATTTGAATTTGTGTATAACTTAATACACCAATTGATATATTATTTTATACCTTTCACACCATGAAATAACTAATTCATTTACTTATACATATATATAAAGTAGCAAAAGGACAAAATTACCTTTATCTTTTAACTAAAAACCAATGAAAGTCAAGCATCCAAGGGTATTATACAGGGCAAAATTTGTATTATATAGTTGGGTGAATTACGCCATGACACGTGGTAAGTGTCGATGAGTTGGAGACAACTCAGCCTTCGGTGCTACCGGTTGAGCAAGAGTTGCACCGAAGGCATTGGAAGGACGCGAGGTATCGAAAATCGGGAAGATCAGGTAAACAATTTGAATTCCAACGGCAACCGTTACTTGTCCAATTTTGCATCTTTCAAGGGTGCATTAATGACATTTATGAAGACACTAAGTGTCTAATTATTACAATACTTATTCATTTGTATTAATAGGGGCATAACTCGAGGAATGTGTACCCGTAAGATAAAGTACAAATAGGGCTCATTATCCCATTGTAAATCATCAGATTCAAGTTATTACAATACGACTTTTCGATATCATTCTTTGTATCAATATTTGTGCTTTCATACTATGAGAATACTCTGTCCGGAAGCCTTAGCAAGAAGCTTCTAGCAGAGTCGTGCTAATTATCTCTTAAACAAATCTTGTTATTATTTATTTATATTATTTATCAACTAATATATTTGTCATGTCAGTCGCTTGAGACCTACATGTCCTTGACCACGTGTATAAATTTAACTTTACCAATTTACGGGTAAATAATTTAGCTCCCACCATGGGAACTGGGAAGTAGTGGTGTCACAAGTGATTCTGTCACGACCCGACCCCGGGCCCGCGACTGGTGCCCTACCTGGGCACCCTGTTCAGGTATACGTCAGAGAATAGCAGCGGAACATACATGAAACTTATAAAATAAAATAACGAGAATTTAAACCACAGGCTAGCCGATAAGGCTACCTTCCCGACACATATACATATACATAACAAATGAAGCTACATCCCTTTCTTTTTACAAACCGACCCACAAATACGTGACTACGCTGCACTTAAGAATTAAAATCTGGACAGTGGTTCCGCCATACCCTGAATGTACATAAGTCTACCACATCGTGGAAACCGTACTAAAAGATAAGCTCCTGGAGTGAAAGGAGCTTCTTTCCAAAATTGAACAGAGATCCTAAAAGCAAGGATCACCAACTCGTACCTATCACTGCGGCATTTAACGCACTTCGGGCGGGTCAAGATAACAAAAATTTAGTATGGAATGTAAATAAAATGCAATAACCAAATCATATCTCGTATAAAAGAATGTCATTTTAACTCACGAAATCAATCATATATTAACCGCCTTTCCTCCTTTCAATAAGATTTAACAACATATTCCTACATACATACTTAAGAGTTTAATCCAAATTTTTGACATAACTTACATATCTTACATAACATAATCCGCCCATTTATGACACGTGTCATCATGAATCATGTGACATAATACGCCCGCCCTGGGGCTCGTATCGTGGAATCATATAACATAATCCGCCCGCCGCGCCTTGCATCGTGGAATCATATAACATAATCCGCCCGCCGTGGGGCTCGGTGCATCGTGGAATCATATAACATAATCCGCCCGCCGTGGGGCTCGGCATCGTGGAATCATATAACATAACCCGCCCGCCCGGCCTTGTAAGATGACGTAACCCTACTGTGAAGGCTCGGGTAATATGGCGTAATCCGCCATATGTAGTGCTCTGTATCTCATAACGTAATCCGCCTATTTGTAGGCTCTGTATTTCATAACGTAATCCGCCTATTTGTAGGCTCCTGTATTTCATAACGTAATCCGCCTATTTGTAGGCTCCTGTATTTCATAACGTAATCCGCCTATTTGTAGGCTCCTGTATTTTCCTTACATAACATTTTCAAACCATCTTTCACTTCTTCTTAAGTCGTCATAACAACTTCCCATAAAGCTATTATAACAACCTTTCATTTTAGAGAACTTAAGACACTTTTATTCTTACAACATTAGGAAAACTAGATCCAAAAATACTACATACATACATACTTAAAAAGAATCATAGAACTCCTTTCTTTTTTAAAGCTCAAGTCACATACTCTTTGAATCCATCTTCTTAACTTTTGAAATAAATTAAGAAGCCATACTTTGTAAAATTAAGCCATTTCCACTTATAAAATCAAGGCTTATAGCCTTAACACCTCGTAGCATACACTCTTTCAAATCATGTCGCTTATACTTTAGAAATCAAGTCCCATAACTTGAAAAATAAAGTTTCATAATCCTTTAAAGAAAATCAAGGTTCATAGTCTTAAAACTTCATAACATACATTCTTTAAAGTCCATTTACTTATACTTGTAAAATCATGTCATCTACACTTTTAAAACCAATCCCCTTTTCACATATAAATTCAAGTCATTTTCAAACATAAAAATCAACTTACTTACTTTAAACAAATCAAGAGACATAGCCTTTAAATCAAATCTCATAATTTCCTAACCATTCTTACTAACGTCTCCCATAAGACCTAGTAAGGACTTAGGACAATTTAAACATACTTTTAACTTAGATTCAACAATGTAAATACCTCTTAACTTCTAAGAGTAGAAGGAATCTTGAAATACTATCACATGGATATTTCATACGTAGGATCATGCCAAAGAAAGTAGAGGTTCACATACCTCGCGACGATTGTCGACAAGTAGCAAAATGCTCCAAAGTACTTCAACCTTGAGCTATTCCATTCTTCAAGTAGGATACGCTATACTTAGTACATCAACCTATAATGGTCACCATACGTCCATTAACCTCTTACTTCATACGTAGAATATTCTAGGTGCTAAGTCGCTAAATTCTACGGAAAATCGGACAGCACCTCCTTTGTTTTTACTTACTTTGCCACCTTTTTCAAGGCCGAATACAATAACCAAACAGCCCCATTTGGCTCACAATTTAGAAGGTAGTCTAATATAAATGAATAACAAACTAATACAAACTACAAGTCCAAATTCGGCCACCTTGAGTTCAACAATACTAATTCTTATCAAATTTCCATTTCAATCCAAATTGTTAACATAACATGATATCAAGTCGCATTTGATTAAAACTACCACAATCTTCAAATCAATAACATGCGACGATTCTAATAACGACTAAATTGAAATCCAACTTAACATGGCTTACATTACATTCCGGATTTCCAAGGCTTACAATCAATCCAAAATCCTTATAAACTTCTACATATCAACTTCATGCTAGCAACACGTAAAGCTAACAACAACAATAAAAATATATAATCTTGTAACACTTTCAAAGAACAAGATTATACCTCAACGAATCTCAATCCAATCTTCAACCAAGTCGTTCCTTAGCAACTTGAGACTCTCCAAGATACTTCAATCCGCTACTGAGACCCTTAGAACCATACCAACAATTTTCCTTCAAACTTCCAACCAAAACCTAGAAAAGCCATTAGGTTTTCACCTTGCGACTAATACGAAAACTCTCTTTTTCCGGGATTTTTCTATTGAGATATACTCACAATACACTTAGGAACCTTGGTTTAAAGTGGGAGATTATCGACAACAAACAAATTTTTTCCTCTTATGGATGCCCAACCCGTGAGCCTCCTCTCTTGTTCTACAATTTTTGTGAATTTTAGCTAAGTGTTGAACTCTTGTCTTTCTACTAGTATTATATAGGGACATGGAGGGGTCAAGGTGTGCACAAATGGTTGGCTAGGATGAGGTCTAACAAATACCAAGACTAATTGTCCCCTTGACTAAGTCAAACATGTCAAGCTTTCAAGTTGCAAGACTTGTCTTGCCAACAAAGGTCCAATGACCCTTTAGCCCTTGCAAAAAAATCGTCCAAGGCATCATCTAAGGGGGGTGACACGTGTCACCCTCCCATTCGTCACAATAATACGTTTTCCGACAATTTCATAATTCCGATAAAATTCTTACAAGTCTCAAATCTTATCACTTGTGAGTTCTTACTTACGTTCTTAAAACATGTCCTGTAAGTACGGGGTGTAACAGATTCATTCTTTACTAATATAATATAATCTTTTCTTTAAGTTGTTTTTGTTTAAGCAAATAAATGACAGGAGTAAAAGAACTCGAAGGCAGTTGCAACACTGGGGATAATACTAACAACATTCCAATCGGACCAGATGGCCTTCTGGTAGCACACCAAGTACGAGATGATTCGATGGTTGCAGAAGGAGCCACATCTGGAGGCGGACATACCTGATGTGAGGATATTCCCAATGATAAAATGCCGGAGGAAGCCATACAGGGCACAAATTGTCATGATGAGCGGACAATTGGACAGCCTAAAACGTTTCTTCTCCGAGTTTTTGTCCAACAATGCTGGAAGCACTCTGGAAATAGTATCAATGCCACCAATGATGGAAGGAATGGTTAGAACTGGCAGAGACATGGTGACGCCTCAGGAAGTGAAACTGTTCCTAAAAATCCATTCCAGGAGCAGGTTATGAAATTCATGAAGGATATGACAAAAAAAAATGGATACCAATTCAAAGGAGGCAGAGAAAAATGCCAAGAAGTTCTGACATCAGTTAAACAATTACTGGGGCCCTTCTTGTGATCGAAGGACCGGACGTGAAAAGATACATTCAATTGACATGTAAGCCAGAGGCTGCGCCCGAACATATTCCTAAGAGGTTTGAAATCTTGTTCATACCCAATTTGATAGAACTATGGATACGCAAGAACACATAACTACATATACTACAACCGTCAACGGGAATGATCTCAAGGAGCATGAGATAGAATCAATCTTAATTAAACAATTTGCTGAAAAGATCGCTAAGGGAGAATTGACATGATATTCACTTATCCTTGAGAATTTTATTAGATCATTCGCCATGCTTACCAATATGTTCATAAAAGCCTATGCGAGGCACGAAAGGTGAAGACAAAAAAGACGGATATCTTTCGCATTGCACAAGGAGAGATTGAACTCCTTAGGGACTTTGTTACATGATTCCAAAAGGAACGTATCATGCTACCCGCGGTCCCAGAAGAATGGATTGTAGAGGCTTTCATAAAGGGTTTGAACCCTTTGAGTTCGGATGCCTCACGAAAACTCAAAAAGAATCTCATGGAATTCCAAGCTACTACCTGGGAAGATGTGCACAATCGGTATAAGTCAATGATTCGAATAGAAGATGACTTTCTTGGGAATCAAGCCGGAAGCATCTTTCAAAAATCAGACAAAGGAGCCGTATCAGAGTTTAACTGTTTAAAAAATAATTTACAACCTTATCCCTCTACCGGGAAGCAACGGGGAAGACAAGGTTTTCCTTCCCATGAAAAGATAAATAACAAAGGAGACCCTAGAAGAAATAATCAAGGACTGGTGAATTATGACAAAAAAAATTCATCTAGCTCCTCTACAAAGGGACCTAGATATCCGAAATTATCATAATACAACTTCAGCATCAATGAAGATCAGATGGCAGAGGTACTTAGAACTCATCCGGTATCTCAACCTCCACAACCATTACGGTTTGATCCAAATAGTAGAGATCAGTCCATTTGATGTGATTTTCATGGCACTCATGGATACAAACTGTGAATTGCAGACACCTACAGAAAAAAGTGGCAAGAATGTTAAGTAGGGGCCACTTACGAGAATATTTGAGCCAAAGAGCTCACAACAACTATGAGCAGAGACCTTCCTCTGAATGCAAACCTAATCTAGATGCACCATAATATATAATAAATATGAACTTCGATGGGTATATGATCACTGCTACATCCTTCACTACGACTAATAAAATGAAATTTCAATTAACCTGGAGAAAAGATTCTGGGAAGTACAAGATGAAAACACTATTGTATTTATTGATGAAGATGTCGTCGTGGTCAATTTCCCCCATAATGACGCTCTGGTCATTATGGTCACTATGAAAGTATATATATATATATGATATGCTTATTAAGAGTCTTCGTGCAGAAGAACATTAGAGTCATTCACAGAAAACGTTCGAGGTGCTGAGAAGATTCAACATGAAGCATAACCTTGAGAAATGTGCCATTGGGGTAGGCTCTGGAAAATTCTTGGGAAAATTGATTTTTTAAACAAGAATTGAGATAAATCCAGACAAGATAAAGGCCATCAAAGATATTCTAGAAAATGTAAAAGAGGTATAATGGTTGATCGGACAAGTTGCAGCTCTCAGCAGGTTTATCTCTCGATCATCGAAAAAATGTCATAGATTTATTTCATTTCTAAAAAATAAAATGATTTGTAACGACGCTCGAATGTCATCAAGCCCTGCGAGACCTGAAAACTTACTTATCCAATCATCCACTCATGTCAAAGCGTAAGAACGGGGAATAACTCCTTATATATCTTGTGATATCGGAGGTAGCGGTAAGCGTAATTCTAGTATAGGAATAAAAAGGTACATTTTCCCTATTTATTATGTAAGTAGAGTAATGTTAGGGGCTGAAACTCGGTACTCACTACTCGATAGATTGGATTTCACCTTTGTTATGTCATCGCGTAAGCTTTGGACGTATTTCTAGGGTCACCTGATAGTTGTAGTAACCACATTTCCACTTAGGAATGTGTTGCATAAGCCCGAACTTTCAAGGTAATTAGCTAAATAGACGGTAGAATTAAGTGAATTCAATATTGAGTATAAACTCCAAACTGCGATCAAGTCACAAGTCCTCACAGATATTGTGGCTAATTTAGTCCGGGAGTAACCTCTCAGGTGGAAAGGGAAGCTATTTTTGTCTCGAGGACTGCCTTCGAGGTTTAGATACTTCACACTGATGGAGAATCTAATGTCAAGGGGACCAGTTTCGGAATAGTGTTACATACTCTCACCGAGGAATACTTAAGGAATACAATTCATAGTTCTCATTTGACTAACAATGAAGCAGAGTATGAGGCTCTGATTGAAGTTTTGGAATTAGTTAGAGGCTTAGGGTTTCAAATAATCAAAGTCAAATATGACACACTGCTGGTGGTGAACCAGTTTCATGAAGTGTTTGAAGACAAGGAGGAACGTAAGTCAAGGTACCACGAGAAGGTTTTGAAGCTGCTTTCCCGATTCTAAGAGTGAATGGTGGTACATATACCCCGAGAGGAAAATGTAGAGGCATATTCACTTGAAAACTTGGGCTCCAGCATGAAAACTGAAGGCCCTAAAGCCAAGTCGGTTGTTCATCTTCTACACTCAGTTTTGGACCCAGAAAGGTAGGATGAGGTAAACTCAACCAACCTAAATTAGGATTGAAGGAATGAATTATTGGACTACCTCGTAAATTGAAAGCTGTTGGACTTGGAGGACCCGAAAGCATCCAGAGCTAAAGACAAAAATTGCTACTTTACCGATGGTGCTATTATGGTCCATTAGCTCAATGCATGGCCCCCTAAGAAGCTGACTACGTGATGAGGCAAGTGCATGAAGGGATATGCGGAAACCATTCTGGAGCAGAATCCCTGATGAGAAAACTCATGAGGGTCGAATATTAATGACCTCAAATCGATGAATATACAAAGGCATTCATGAGAACATGTGACAAATGGCAGCGTCATGCACATTGTTGCACCAACTAGGAAAGGAATTGCATTCGGTTGTGTCTCTATGACAATTTATAAAACGGGGGATAGATATAGTCGGACCTTTGACTGCAGACCCGGGACATGTATCTGAAATTATATTTATGATTGATTATTTCGCTAAGTGGGTTGAAGATGCAACCTATACAAAGCTCCGAGACAAGGAAGTGCTCGACTTTATCTGACAACATATCATTTATCGTTTTGGCATCCTGAAGGAGATAACTTGTGCAATGACCAGAAATTTATTGGGGCCAAAGTTATAAAGTTCATGGATGACTTGAACATAAAATGCATCACCTCCACTATATATCATTCCAATGCAAATGGTCAAGCAGAGTCAATGAATAAACTATAACCCAAGCTTAAAGAAAAAGCTGGAAGCAGTAAAAGGGAGATGGCCTTCCATGATACCGGAGATGTTATGGGCATACATGACCACAAAAAATACAAGTACCAGAGAAACATCATTTTCCTTGGTTTATGATGCAGAAACATTAATCCGGTAGAAGTTAGAACTCCAAGATTGAGGTACATCTGGGCAAAGGAACAACATAACTCAATATTAATGTTCGTACATCTTGACTTGCTCTAAGAACATTGAGATATTGCGTACGTCCGGATGGTGGTCCGGAAACAATAAATGGAGTGATACTATAACCAGCACACAAATCTCTGACACTACACACTTGGGAACTTGGTTCTTCGGAGGGTGACTCAAAGCTCCCGAGAACCTAATGCAGGGAAACTAGGTCCAAATTGGGAAAGACCATACACAGTCACCAGGATCGCCGACAAATAATCTTACCAGTTGATAGATCAAGAAGGAAATAAACTTCCTAGCAATTTGAATGCAAGTTAGTTGAAGAAGTATTATATTTAGTAAGGCAAACATGCACTGCACTCTTTTATCTCCGTCTAGTTTTTGTCCTAATTGGGTATTTCCGATAAGGTTTTTAATGAAGTAGCACCAATAAAAAGCATGTTAAGAGTCTTGCTACAGAAGTATATCATCCAGTGTCTGTGTATCCAAAGTATAAACACCCAAACACTCACCCGTATCAAGAGAGTAAATTCAAAGCTCATCGGGTAAAGTACTTGTCATCAGGGACTTCCCGGATCATCAAATATTATATAAATGTAACCGGATTGACCTCACTAGATGACAGTCAGACTATTCTTACACTTGTCTTTACAATTGTGAGTTAAAAGAATCAATAAAATTATTCTTTTATGATTAAATTAATATTTGCCATTGAATGCGTAAAGCATATGTTGTTACAAACATATTGAATTTTTTTGTGCCATACTGAATGTGAGACGTCCTTTTCTATAGATGATCGGTGTATTTTATATACATCTTTTGAGTCATTTTTAGTTAGTATTTTACTCATTTCATTTATGTTTAGTACAGTATTAGGGTCGTTTTCCTTTCTTTTGTGTCACAACGGTCAAAAATGGAGAAATGGCAAAAAGGAGATGAAATGAGCATAAATGAGATGGAATTGCACACTAAAAGGACCAAGAAATGAAGTCTAAGAATTTCCGGAAATTATAGAGGAGATCAGACGAAGTCCGGACGAAAAAAGGGCGACGAGACGGAATCCGCCAGAAAAACGTCACCGGCGCCGCAGTTCCTGGCAGCAGCGCCGCGGCGTCCATTATGCTGAAAGTTCCGAGAGTTGCTGATTTTCAGGTGCCGCGGCGTCGATCTGCGGCGCGACGCCGAGGATTTATGAAGTGCGGGCGAATTTGACATGTTTTCAGAATCCTAAAGGGATTATTTTTCCTACCTAAAGGGATAACTTTTCCTACCTAAAGGGATAACTTTTCCTACCTTAAAACCCTTACCTAAAAGGATTCTAATAACTTTTCCTACCTACAAATCCTTAACCCTTCACCTAAAGGATTCTTGGTCTATAAATAGTCTCTACATCATTAGAAGAATTCTCCATTCCACCATTCACCACTCTACATCCACCCTTCCACCAATCCATCTTGTAAATATTCCACAACACAACCCTTGGATGCTAGAAGGCTTGGAGACTCATTCTTAAGTATTTTCTTTTCTTTCTTTTACTTTATTTCAGTTTTTATGTTGGATATTGAATTAGTTCTTGTCATGTCAATGGCTAGGAACTAATTATATTATAGGGCTTTCCATGTTAAATCACTAGAAACTTATGTTATGAATTGATGCATGGTTATGGTTATTCTTCTTCTTGTTGAGATTTATCCAATAATTGCTTTGAATGCTTGATAATTAATTGATCACTAATTATCATTACTTATATGATTTCTAATCAAACTTCGAAAGGAGGAGGTTGTGAATATGCTGTAAGTTGGGTAGACATATTTTGGATTGGGGATGAAAATACCTCAATTACTTGTGTAGCGTTAACGAGAGGACTAAACACCTAATTTTACGCATGGCGCGTGACGGTTAACTAGGTTTTTGGTCTTAATCCTCCTATAGAGTCATCCTTATCACCGAAAGGTAGAAAGGAACAATACTGGGGTTGAGTGTTTATATAGCCTTAACGGGAGTATAAAACGATTTAGTAAACCTGCTAGCTCCAAAAGAAGAAGAACCATAATTCATTGTATTAATAAGTAACATAAGCGGATAGTTGAGGAGACGTGGAAGCCCTATTCCCATCACTACTGAAGTAAATCTATAGTTAATTAGCCTTTATAATTGTTAGTTATAAACAACAAAATCAATATCGATTACCAAATAGATACCAAAAGATAGATAATTGGTACTTGAACACTAATCCTTGTGGACGATATTCGGTCTTACCAAGACTATATTACTTGTCACGATAACGTGCACTTGCGTTAAAGTGTGTGCATCTTTTCGTGCATCAATAGAACCATTAAAAATAAGGTCGATCTCTTATTAAGAAACCTTAACAAAAAATAAAAGGTTAAGACTTCGATGTCTCGAACCACCAGAGTAAGAAGTTGACCGGAACCAAAGACAAATCGAGACAAACTATAAGGTTATGAGAAGCCCGAATGAAAGATACATATTTCAAAATAAATTCAAGTCTGATTAAAAGTCTTTAAAAGAAATTTCAGGACTTAGAATATTTAGTGAAGCAGTTCATAAACTTCATATTTTGTTTGTCCTGTTAAGATGTGGTAAAGGTGTAACCACGAGTTTAATGTATCAGAGGAATACAATATTATTTCTATAAATAAAAGTATGAAATGAAAAGCTTGAGCGAAATTGCAAGAAAAGTGTAATCCATTCATTGATATACTATCGGGAATAAACTAACACGGTTACAAAAAGTACTACCGAGCTCTAAAGTGACCTGGTTATATAAAAGAACAACAAAATAAAAATTTGTGTGAATGGTTACAATATGCTCTCTCCATGGTCCGCCAAGGGTGTTTCTGAAAAAAGATCATTAAAATAACAACATCAAAAGGTCAGGCGAGGTGGGGGTTCATCAATGGCTTCTACATCTGCTTATTCTCTATCTCCACGTATTTCTCCCAAGGATAACTCCACCTCATGAACTCCACATCTAGGACTTCAGAAGGGATTTTAATCACTGGTTTACTGGCCTCTTCAAGGGTACCCTTGAGAGTTTTTAAAACGGCCAGGTCCTTGTGGAGCTTCCACCTTTGATATTTGGTTGCAATTCGGTTATGGTATTCCCGGCAGAGATAAATTGCTCTCGGGCTGTGGCCAAATCAGCTCCAGTCTAACAATGTTGCCCTGAAGACTCATGTATGAGGAGGTCAGGACCTGAAGGAAATTATCTCGATCACTCAATGAGTCAACAATGTCCTATAGATATAGTCTAAATGAAGCTTGAAGAGAGTCAGAATCTTTGATATCGGCTCAAATATTTTCAACCCCGGCTCGTAAATGTTGAACTTCCCTCGACAATTATTTCTTTGTGTGAAGGAGCATAACATTAGCTAAATACTCTGTAGAGAGAGTGGTGTCATGATCCTGAATAGGAAATAATGTGTCAGTAAGGAATTGAACTTTAAAAGGCGACAAAGAGGAAATGACAATTTACCTAGAGAAGAAAGTCTGTTAGATGTGCGAGGGAAGTTTCCAAATTTACACTCAGGCATTTCCGGTGAGAAGAGTCAGATGTCCCTGAAAGGATGCGGCCTGGGGACTGATGTCTCATTTTTCGGGGCATCAGATGGATGGTTTTCAGGATTCATATGTACATCGGTTTCCTTCTCTTCATCATCAATTTGGATAACGCCGATTTGTGTTTCTCCTTTGAGTTCAGTCAGCCCACGACGAGTCCTAACCCTAGAACCAATCCTCACTAGGATATGAAGAGTACCTTCTTGTGATTTATGCTTTCGGATGCTGGAAGCTGATTTAAGTATTTTTGTCAAAGTGGAAGCATGAGAAGACACCTTTAGCGCTGCAGGTTTTCTCGTCGAGAGTCCTACGGGAGGAATGCAGCGAATTTGAGGGAATATCAGAAATTAAAATAATATAATGGGACATATTGGGGTTAGTCTTACCGTGATATTTTCCTTCTACCACTTGGAAGTAATGCTTTTCCATTACCGAACGGTATCAGGAGAGGCACGAAGAAGACTAATAACCCACTCAAAAATTACATCGATCAGTTGTGGCTCAACAAAGATGGGTGCAAAGATAAAGTATTTTTGCATAATTAGGGGGATTCCCCTATTTACAACAGAGAAATGAGACTTTCATTGAATATACTTACGTGTGGTATTCCATTCATTTGAGAAAGGATCAGAAGAAGGCTGATGAATTTGGTAAGTTTGGATCATCACAAACCAGGTTAGCCAACTTCAATCGATGTTATCCCCAAAATCTGGTCAAAGGGTACAAAAGCACTAAAAATAATTTGGAAAATATAAGTCTGGTAATACCCGAAGGCTACATACTATATGTCGAATGGAAATACTAAAGTAACTAAAAGAGGGTCATCCAGGGGCCATGGAGGACAAATTAGCTTACCCTAATGACTGACGAATGTCACCTTCACGTATCAACCCCGAAGCCTAGAATTGGATCTTGGATCAAGATCTGCACTCAACAAAAAGTGCATCAAGAGTAGTATCAGTACAACACTAGTATTGGTAAGCATCACTAGGGCTGTTATCGGTCAGGTCCGATCCGGGTATCGACATACCCGGACCGGACCGGACCGAACCGAACTGGTAAGGTTACCATTTCGGACCGAGACCGGACCGATAAGGATTAGGTCCTGAGTCGAGATCCGGGACCGGAACGATACCTTATCGGGTGCCATACATATCGAAAATTGTGTGCCATACTGAATGTGAGAGGTCCTTTTCTATAGAACCATTAAAAAATAAGGTCGATCTCTTATTAAGAAACCTTAACAGAAAATAAAAGGTTAAGACTTCGATTTCTCGAACCACCAGAGTAAGAAGTTGACCGGAACCAAAGATAAATCGAGACCAACTATAAGGTCATGAGAAGCCCGAATGAAAGATACATATTTCAAAATAAATTCAAGTCTGATTAAAAGTCTTTAAAAGAAATTTCATGACTTAGAATATTTAGTGAAACAATTCATAAACTTCATATTTTGTTTGTCCTGTTAATATGTGGTAAAGGTGTAACCACGAGTTTAATGTATCAGAGGAATACAATATTATTTCTATAAATAAAAGCATGAAATGAAAAGCTTGAGCGAAATTGCAAGAAAAGTGTAATCCATTCATTGATATACTATCGGGAAAAAACTAACCCGGTTACAAAAAGTACTACCGAGCTCAAAAGTGATCCGGTTATATAAAAGAACAACAAAATAAAAATTTATGTGAACGGTTACGATATGCTCGCTCCATGGTCCGCCAAGGGTGTTTTTGAAAAAAAATCATTAAAATAACAAGATCAAAAGGTCAGGCGAGGTGGGGGGGCGAGGGGGGGGGTCATCAATGGCTTCTACATCTGCATAATCTCTATCTCCGCGTAATTCTTCCAAGGATAACTCCACCTCATGAACTCCGCATCTAGGACTTCAGAAGGGATGTTAATCACTGGTTTACTGGCCTCTTCAAGGGTACCCTTGTGAGTTTTTAAAATGGCCAGGTCCTTGTGGAGCTTCCACCTTAGATATTTGGTTGCAGTTCGATTATGGTATTCTCGGCAGAGATAAATTGCTCTCGGGATGTGGCCAAATCAGCTCCAGTCTAACAATGTTGCCCTGAAGATTCATGTATGAGGAGGTCAGGACCTGAAGGAAATTCTCTCGATCACTCAATGAGTCAACGATGTCTTATAGACATAGTCTAAAGGAAGCTTGAAGAGAGTCGGAATCTTTGATATCGGCTCAAATATTTTCAACCTCGGCTCATAAATGTTGAATTCTGTCGACAATTATTTTTCTTTGTGTGAATGAGAATAACCTTAAATAAATACTCTGTAGAGAGAGTGGTGTCATGATCCTGAATAGGAAATAATGTGTCAGTAAGGAGTTGAACTTTAAAAGGCGACAAAGAGGAAGTGACAATTTACCTGGAGAAGAAAGTTTGTTAGATGTGCGAGGGAAGCTTCCAAATTTACATTCAGGCATTTCCGTTGAGAAGAGGCAGATGTCCCAACCTCAGTACCAGAAGTAGGAATAGAACTATCCTTGAAAGGATGCGGCCTGGGGACTGATGTCTCATTTTTCGGGGCATCAGATGGATGGTTTTCAGGATTCATATGTACATCGATTTCCTTCTCTTCATCATCAATTTGGATAACGCCGGTTTGTGTTTCTCCTTTGGGTTCAGTCAGCCCACGACGAGTCCTAACCCTATAACCAATCCTCATTGGGATATGGAGAGTACCTTCTTGGGATTTATGCTTCCGGATGCTTGAAGCTGATTTAAGTATTTTGGTCAAAGTGAAAGCATGAGAAGACACCTTTTGCGCTGCAGGTTTTCTCGTCGAGAGTCATACGGGAGGAATGCAGCGAATAAGAGGGAATCTCAGAAATTAAAATAATATAATGGGGCATATTGGGGTTAGTCTTACCGTGATATTTTCCTTCTACCACTTGGAAGTAATGCTTTTCCATTACCGAACGGTATCAGGACAGACACGAACAAGACTAATAACCCACTAAGAAATTACATCGATCAGTTGTGGGTCAACAAAGATGGGTGCAAAGACAAAGTATTATTGCATAATTAGGGGGATTCCCATATTTACAACAGAGAAATGAGACTTTCATTGAATATACTTACGTGTGGTATTCCATTCATTTGAGAAAGGATCGGAAGAAGGCTGATGAATTTGGTAAGTTTGGATCATCACAAACCAGGTTATCCAATTTCAATCGAAGTTATCTTCAGCGCTACTAAGTTATCTTCAAATGAATAACACCACCCCAAAAAAACTGAGGGTAGTAGAGGAGGAAAAAATGGTTGATTGTGAATGGTGTGTTGGCACGATCAACTAACATCTGGATGCAATACACCAGTCTCCAAATTTGAGAGGCAATCCCTCCGGGTAGGCGAACCACATCCCAATATTTAGAAATTACGAGTTAAATAAGCGAAAATTAAATAAGAATAATTTAACAAGTCTTAAACTATCATAAATGAAAAGAACCAAAATCCCCAAAATCTGGTCAAAGGGTACAAAAGCACTAAAAATAATTTGGAAAATATAAGTCTTGAAATACCTGAAGGCTACATACTATATGTCGAATGGAAATACTAAAGTAACTAAAAAAGGGTCATCCAGGGGCCATGGAGGACAAATTTGCTCACTCTAATGACTGACGAATGTCACCTTCACGTATCAACCACGAAGCCTAGAATTGGATCCTGGATCAAGCTTTGCAGTCAACAAAAAGTGCATCAAGAGTAGTATCAGTACAACACTAGTATTGGTAAGCATCACTAGGGCTGTTATCGGTCAGGTCCGATCCGGGTATCGACATACCCGGACCGGACTGGTAAGGTTACCATTCCAGACCGATAAGGATTCGGTCCTGAGTCGAGATCCGGGACCGGACCGATACCTTATCGGGTGGGTCCCCGGTCCAGTCCGATAAGGTTTCGTCCGGGTCGGTCCAGGACCCAGATTATTTTTTAATAAAAGAATATTTTGAATTTCCAATATTGAAATTGACATTCTCGGAAACATTACCACAAAATTTGGACGTTGAAATGTATTGTATATCGCGATATATTTAGTGAAGAAAAGAGAAAATCAGTAGCCAATTTTGGGGAAAAGTGAATTTCATTGGCAAGACGGAAAAAGAGGTACAATAGTTGATCAGTCAAGTTGCAACTCTCAGCAGGTTTATCTCTCGATCATCGAAAAAATGTCATAGATTTATTTCACTTCTAAAAAATAAAATGATTTATAACGACGCTCGAATGTCAGCAAGCCCTGCGAGACCTGAAAACTTACTTATCCAATCATCCACTCATGTCAAAGCGTAAGAACGGGGAATAACTCCTTATATATCTTGTGATCTCGGAGGTAGCGGTAAGTGTAATTCTAGTATAGGAATAAAAAGGTACGTTTTCCCTATTTATTATGTAAGTAGAGTAATGTTAGGGGCCGAAACTCGGTACTTGCTACTCGAAAGATTGGATTTCACCTTGTTATGCCATCGCGTAAGCTTTGGACGTATTTCTAGTGTCACCTGATAGTTGTAGTAACCACATTTCCACTTAGGAATGTGTTGCATAAGCCCGAACTTTCAAGGTAATTAGCTAAACAGACGGTAGAATTAAGTGAATTCAATATTGAGTATAAACAACAAACTGCGATCAAGTCACAAGTCCTCACTGATTTTGTGGCTAATTTTAGTCCGGGAGTAACCTCTCAGGTTGAAAGGGAAGCCATTTTTGTCTCGAGGACTGCCTTCGAGGCTTAGATACTTCACACTGATGGAGCATCTAATGTCAAGGGGACCAGTTTGGGAATAGTGTTACATACTCTCACCGAGGAATACTTAAGGAATAAAATTCATAGTTCTCATTTGACTAACAATGAAGCCGACTATGAGGCTCTGATTGCAGTTTTGGAATTAGTTCGAGGCTTAGGGTCTCAAATAATCAAAGTCAAATATGACACACTGATGGTGGTGAACCAGTTTCATGGAGTGTTTGAAGACAAGGAGAAACGTAAGTCAAGGTACCACGAGAAGGTTCTTAAGCTGCTTTCCCGATTTTAAGAGTGAACGGTGGTACATATACCCCGAGAGGAAAATGTAGAGGCATATGCACTTGAAAACTTTGGCTCCAGCATGAAAACTGAAGGCCCTAAAGCCAAGTCGGTTGTTCATCTTCTACACTCAGCTTTGGACCGAGAAGGGTAGGATGAGGTAAACTCAACCAACCTAAATTGGGATTGAAGGAATGAATTATTGGACTATCTCGTAAATCGAAAGTTGTTGGACTTGGAGGACACGAAATCATCCAGAGCTAAAGACAAAAGTCGTTACTTTACCGATGGTGCTATTATGGTCCTTTATCTCAATGCATGGCTCCCTAAGAAGCCGACTACGTGATAAGGCAAATGCATGAAGGGATATGCGGAAACCATTCTGGAGCAGAATCCCTGATGAGTAAATTCATGAGGGTCGGATATTAATGAGCTCAAATCGAGGAATATATAAAGGCATTCATGAAAACATGTGACAAATGGCAGCGTCATGCACACTGTTGCACCAACTTGGAAAGGAATTGCATTCGGTTATGTCTTTATGACCATTTATGAAATGTGGGATGGATATAGTCGGACCTTTGACTGCAGACCCGGGACATGTATCTGATATTATATTTATGATTGATTATTTCGCTAAGTGGGTTGAAGCTGCAACCTATACAAAGCTCCGAGAGAAGGAAGTTCTCGACTTTATCTGACAACATATCATCTATCGTTTTGGCATCCTGAAGGAGATAACTTGTGCAATGACCAGAATTTTTTAGGGCCAAAGTTATAAAGTTCATGGATGACTTGAACATCAAATGCATCACCTCCACTCTCTATTATCCCAGTGCAAATGGTCAAGCGGATTCAATGAATAAACAATAACACAAGCTTGAAGAAAAAATGGAAGCAGCAAAAGGGAAATGGCCTTCCATGATACCGGAGATGTTATGGGCATACATGACCACAAAAAATACAAGTACCAGAGAAACACTTTTTTCCTTGGTTTATGATGCAGAAGCATTAATCCCGGTAGAAGTTAGAACTCCTAGATTGAGGTACATCTGGGCAAAGAAACAACATACCTCTATATTAATGTTCGTACATCTTGACTTTCTCTAAGAACATTGAGATATTGCGTACGTCCGGATGGTGGTCCGGAAACAATAAATGGAGTGATACTATAACTAGCACACAAATCTCTGACACTTCACACTTGGGAACTTGGTTCTTCGGAGGGTGACACAAAGCACCCGAGAACCTAATGCAGGGAAACTAGGTCCAAATTGGGAAATACCATACACAGTCACCAGGATCGCCGACAAATAATCTTACCAGTTGATAGATCAAGAAGGAAATAAACTTCCTAAAAATTAGAATGCAAGTTAGTTGAAGAAGTATTATGTTTAGTAAGGCAAACATACACTGCACTCTTTTTCTCTTCGTCTAGTTTTTGTCCTAATTGGGTATGTCCGATAAGGTTTTTAATGAAGTAGCACCAATAAAAATCATGTTAAGAGTCTTGCTACAGAAGTATATTATCCAGTGTCTGTGTATCCAAAGTATGAACACCCAAACACTCACCCGTATCAGGAGAGTAAATCAAAGTTTTTCGGGTAAAGTACTTGTCATCAGGGACTTCCCGGATCATCAAATATTATATAAATGTAACCGGATTGACCTCACTAGATGACAGTCATATTATTCTTACACTTGTCTTTACAATTGTGAGTTAAAGAAACAATAAAATTATTCTTTTATGATTAAATTAATATTTTCCATTGAATGTGTAAAGCATATGTTGTTACAAACATGTCGAAAATTTTGTGCCATACTGAATGTGAGACGTCCTTTTCTATAGAACCATTAAAAAATAAGGTCGATCTCTTATTAACAATTAACAGAAAATAAAAGGTTAAGACTTCGATTTCTCGAAACACCAGAGTAAGAAGTTGACCGGAACCAAAGACAAATCGGGACCAACTATAAGGTCATGAGAAGCCCGAATGAAAGGTACATCTTTCAAAATAAATTCAAGTCTGATTAAATGTATTTAAAAGAAATTTCAGGACTTAGAGTATTTAGTGAAGTAGTTCATAAACTTCATATTTTGTTTGTCCTGTTAAGATGTGGTAAAGGTGTAACCACGAGTTTAATGTATCAGAGGAATACAATATTATTTCTATAAATAAAAGCATGAAATGAAAACCTTGAGCGAAATTGCAAGAAAATGGTAATTCATTCATTGATATACTATCGGGCAAAAACTAACCGGTTACTAAAAGTACTATCGAGAGTGACCCAGTTATATAAAAAGAACAACAAAATAAAAATTTGTGTGAACGGTTACGATTTGCTCGCTTCATGGTCCGCCAAGGGTGTTTTTGAAAAAAGATAATTAAAATAACAAGATCAAAATGTCAGGCAGGGGGGGGGGGGGGTCATCAATGGCTTCTACATCTGCATAATTTCTTTCTCTGCGTAATTCTTCCAAGGATAACTCCACCTCATGAACTCCGTGTCACGACCCGTTCCGGGGCCCGTGACTGGTGCCTTACCCGGGCACCCAAGTAGTCATACATCAGAGAACAATCAGCGGAATATAAAACAAGACATGCAACATGATATAACTAGAACATTTTATCTGAAGAAAAAGGTTGCCTTTCGGCATATATACATAAACCAAGTTTTGCGATTCATCCCAACTGCATAACATGACTACAGCTCTAAGGAAAATAACAACTATGGCGGGACGGGCCGCCATACCACTGATGTACAAACTATCTACAACGAGATCATACCCAAAAGTAGAGCCTCCGGAGAGAGTGGAGCTCTGACACCAACGTAGAGATCCTAAGGATGTGGATCTAGTACCGCTTCCTCTAGAACTGCGGCGTAACGCGGCCCAAGGAGGTCAAGATAACAGTACCAAGTATGTGAAACTATAAAGTACTTTAAATGAAATCAAAGTATTCAAAACCTTTTCACAAATACATTCATTCAATTGCACATAGTGCCACATCACAACAATAACGATAATAGGAAAATCAGAATGTCTAGTCTAGGCGCGAATGATCGAAGCAAGGCCAACCGCCCATAGTATCATTCTGCGTGCCTAGTCACGGACTTCCGTAGTCCGCATAGGTCACACATGCACGCGTGAGTATTCCCCGCGACGGGGTAGCTAGCCCCGTACCTCCTCGGACTTCCGCATCCGCATAGCCTCAAAGACCGCGATAGTCCCACGGACCGCATAGGCATCCGCGTCGGGCTAAACACCCGAATGATCAATCACGGAGCATACCGCAGCTCGCATAGTCTCATAGACCGCATAGGCCGTATAGACGCGTCGAGGTGGCAAGCCCTCGGTATAACAAGTCGAGGGTAGGTGATACAATAACGACAACGGACTTACCGGTTAGCAACGTAAGCCGCAAGAATGACCCCTTTCACAACATTACTGATAATTAACACATGCAGTATCATAGTATGTCTACCTATCAACCAATCTTACTACACTTAACAGAAATCAATACAAGGCTTTTATAAACAAACAAGTAAACAGTTCCTTTTATCATTCTTAAGTTGTTATACCTACTTCCCATAAAGCTAGTATAACTCTTAAGCTTTTGTTTTAAAACCAAATATTACTCTTCTGTTAAAAATGATTCATTATTCCTTTGACATACTTCAAGGTTCTTATTATTCAGGCTTAAGTCAAAAGACATTGCCGATTATCATATGTACGTCTACCGTACTATATATACTTAACATATCATGCTCAAGGGTATAGGAAGGATCACATACCTTCTCGGCGAAATCCACCTGCCAAGTCGAGTATGTCGCGCGCAGAGAATCAGCCTATAATAGTCACAGACAACTATCAAAGTCTAGACTATTCTGTAGGTCATTCTAAACAGAGGGTCCTCAATTCTACGGAAAGTCGGGCAGCACAACCCTACGGTGAGCTATATAAGTCTCATGTGAAAACAGTCTATGTAAATGATTCAGATATTCTTCTTTTATACCCTTCTAAGGTGTTACGATTCAATTCTATTCTTAACAAACCTTCTAAGTATTTATACTTATTTCAATACTTCTACAAGATGCATTCTTTAATTACAAAAGAGGGTTAGGATTATTTACCTCGATAAGCCCAATAATATCCAAGTAAAAGTCGATCTTGAGCGAGGTTTAGCTCCTAATCCAAAGCTCCAAGTGCTCAAGAATCCTTAGAAGTTTCTCACAACTTCTACTAAGTACTAAGGGATTTGGGCTAGGTTAAATTGGGCATTATAACAATACTAGAAGGCAACTTTTCTACCAAGGGAGGGGGTAGGTTTCGGCCAGGCTAGGGTGGGGTAGCCTCGGCCAAGCTTCTCGAGGAGGGTGTGTTGACGAATTGCTCACAAGGGAGAGGAGGGTTTTTCAAGACTTGAAAGCTTTAGTGGATGAAGAACTCTTCATCTCAAGAGGGGTATTTATAGGTCAAGACATGGCCAACCAATGGCCAAGATTTAGCCAAGTGCTAGGCAAGTGTAAGGTCAAGATTAGGGCAAGTGTACCTAGCCAACTTGCACACAAAATATCTATCCAACTTTATGACAAGGCTTGGCATCCAATCGGCCTATTGTGACAAGTCCACCAATGAGGGTGGAAAGTGTCGCCTCTCATTGGTCCAAAGTGTTACGCCTCTCGGAAAAATCCGCAAAAATAAGAAATGACATAGCCGGAATTTATCCTATGAAAAGTGGAAACGCTTTCGCCTAAAACCGCTCGCTTTGTGAGTTGTGCCTAAAAATCGCCCAAGGCCTAACTTTAAGACCAAAACTTTTCACGTATTCCTTTACGCATACTCTGGAAATACGGGGTGTAACATTCTCCCCTCCTTAGAAACATTCGTCCCGAATGTTCCTTCCCAAGACAGATAACGATAAGGTTCTTCAAAACTTAAACAGTTTGCAAAAGCCACACACGGCCATAAACAACACTTAGGCATAAACGATAATGAAGATTTACAAGTAGGAAAGTGAATTACCTGGAGGGGTTGGGAACAGGTGAGAATACTTCTGCCTCATGTCCTCCTCGGCTTCCCACGTCATCTCCTCCCTGAGCTCGTTCCGCCACAAGACTTTGACGGAAGCCACGCCCTTCGTCCGCAGACGCTTAACTCGACGATCGATTATCGCCATGGGAATCTCTCATACGATAACCCCGGTCACACGGACATCGTCAATCGGGTGTACCCTAGATGGATCCCGATACATCTCTCTCGGCGTAGACACGTGAAAAACGGATGTCGCCTCCAGATCGGACGGCAGATCCAGCTCATAGGCAACCTTGCCTACCCTGCGGACAATCTGAAACGGCCCAATGTACCTTGGGCTGAGTTACCCCTTCTTCCGAAGCTCATCACACCCTTCCAGGGTGACACCTTCAGGAAAACCCAATCATGAACCTCGAACTCAAGATGCCGACGACGATGATCTCGTCGACTTACATGCCGACTCGAGTCACAATAGCCGCTCTGATAAGCTTCACCTTATCCATCGCACGCTGCACCAAATCTGGTCCCACTAGCCGCACTCGCCCACCTCGAACCAACCTATAGGCGACCGCACTTCTTCCATACAAGGCCTCATAAGGCGCCATCCGAATCTTTGGAGTGGTAGCTATTATTATACGCGAACTCAACCAGAGGCAAATGATCCTCCCAACTACCATCGAAGTCAATAACACGGGCTCGCAGATATCCTCAAGAGTGCGGATAGTGCGCTCTGCTGTCCGTCATGCGTGGATGAAATGCAAGACTGTGCTCACCGCGTCCCCTAAACCCTCTGGAAGGACCTCCGTAAGTTGGCGTAAACCGGGCTCCTCTGCATGCGATATGATCGAAGTAGGGACTCCATGCACCGACGATCTCTGGATGTAAAGTTCGCATAATCCTCAGAAAAAGTCGCCTGACGGGAAGAAAGTGGGCTGATTTCGCCACCGTCGACGATAACCCATATAGAATCATGTCTCTCTCCGAGTGCGAGGTAATCCGTGATGAAGTCCATGTTGATTACCTCCCACTTCCGTGTCGGGATCTCTATCGCTGTAATAAACCACCGTGTCTCTCGGTGCTCTACCTTCACTGCGACAACACGGCACGAGCTACGAACTCGCAACGCCCTCTTCAAGCCATCCCACCAATACACGGATCTAAGGTCGTGGTACATCTTGGTCGACCGGATGGATAGAAGTAACGCCGCGTGTGCTTCCCAAGAACTCTCGCCAAGTCTCAAACATCCGGAACACACAACCGCCCTCAAACCTTAGCACCCCATCGTGCTACCTCAGGACCCTTGCCCTCACGAAGAGTCAGATCACGATATCGAATCAAAGCCGATCCTCGAACTGTTGCCTCTTCACCTCTCAACGATGGAAGACTCGGCAACCTCACGAACTCTAACCCCACCGCTATCGTAATCAATCAAACGGACACCAAGGCTCGCTAATCGATGCAAATCACGAACCATGCCCTCCTCTCAGCTGAATATCTCGATAAGCTACCCATAGACCTACGGCTAAGTGCATCGCCACAACGTTGGCCTTCCCGTGGTACAGATATCGACGCCATAGTCCTTCAAAGAACTCTAACCACCGTCTGCCGTAGGTTCGGCTCCTGCGGTGAAGATATCTTGGAGGCTCTTGTGGTCTGTATAAATATCCACGTGAACCCCATACAAATAGTGCCTCCAGATCTTCAAAGCGTGTATCACCGCTGCCAGCTCCAAATCATGGGTGGGGTAGTTCCTCTCGTGTATCTTAAGCTGTCGGGATGCGTATGCTGCTATAACTCGCCTGCTGCATCAACACACATCCCAACCCGATGCCCGACGATCACAATACACCACGTAACCATCCGGACCTCGGGAAGAGTAAGAACGGGCGCCGATCTCTCCTTTAGCAATGGAAACCCCGCCACACGCATCGCCCATCAAACTTAGCCGCTTTCCGAGTCACCTAGTCAATGGTGCGAGATAGAAGCAAACTTCTACGAACGCCGATAATATCCTCGCAAGGCCCGAAACTACGAACCTCTGTCGGAGTAGTAGGTCTAGGCCAAGTCCTAACTGCCTCGATCTTGGCCGTATCCACTCGAATGCCATCAGCCCCGACAATATGCCCAAGAAAAGCTACCGAGGTCAACCAAAACTCACATTTGGAAAACTTCGCATACAAATGCGATCCCGAGAAGCCGGCCTGATCGCCAAATGCTCCGCATGCTCCTGCTCTGAGCGAGAATAAACCAAGATATCATCAATGAACACTATCACAAACGTGTCCAAAAATGGTTTGAACACTCGGTTCATCAAATCCATGAATACCACGAGCATTGGTCAACCCAAAAGACATGACTGAACTCATAATGCGTCGCACGTCCGAAATGCGATCCTAGGGACATCCACCTCTAACTCGAACTCGATGATAGCCCGATCGTAGATCAATCTTGAAAAACATCTCGCGCACTGCGATCGAACAAATCATCAATCTCGGGAAGAGGGTATCGTTCTTAATGGTCACCTTGTTCACCGTAATCAACACATGCGCGCGGCCCCGTCCTTCTTCTTTACGAACAATACCGGCGCCCCCCAGGGAGAAACACTAGGTCTGATGAAACCCTTCTCCAACAAATCACTCAGCTGCTCCTTCAACTCTCTCAACTCGGCAGGTGCCATCCTGTATGGCGGAATGGAAATAGGCCGAGTGTCTGGCAGCACATCTATACAAAACTCGATCTCCTCTCGTGAGGATACCCGGAGGTCATCCGAAACACGTCGGGAACTCACGACCATCGGAACTGACGGAAAATCTGGTACCGCAGCCTCAGTATCAAACACCCGAACTAGATGGTAGATATACCCCTTCTGCACCATCTTCCTAGCCTTGAGGTAGGAAATAAACCTACCCTTCGGCGATACCGTGCTCCCTTCCCACTCAACAACCGGCTCGTGAAATCGGAACTGCACTCTCTCTGCGATACATTGGCATAGCAAGAAGCTAGCCAATCCATCCCCATGATCACGTCGGTCAATCATCTCCAACTCTATCAAGTCGGCAAGGTCCGACGTAAATGTCACAGGACAAGCTCTATATACCCGCCGAGCTACCACCGAATCACCCACCGGCGTAGCTACCTCGAAAGGTGTCTATGGACTCAGGCTCTATCCCTATCCTAATAGCAACAATGGGAGATATATAGGACAGTAGAACCGGATCTATCAAAGCATATACATCAAACCCGAACCGATAAGGTACTGTGGCGACATCGGTGAGGCCTCACGATCTGCCGGTGGACAAAGCATAAATGCGGTTCGAGGACCGCTAGAATCGACTGCGCGCCACGACCTCTGCGCGACCGCTGATCTCTGCGACCACGCCTCGGCGAAAGCTGTCGGGGATGAAGAAGCGGCGCAGACCGTGGCCGGGCCCTACCCCGTGCGCCCGGTCGGGCAAACTCGCGAAATGACCTGCTGGCCAAGTATGGCAAATTCCGTAGTAGCATAACAGCTCCCGAATGGAATCTACCGCAACGCACACCGAACAGACCTCGAACGGTTAGCACCTGCTACCGAAATCAAGTCTGGGGCCACGACACGCCCGACTCTGGTCAGATCAGTAAATGATGTAGGAGTGCTCGAGCGGTGTGGTGCAAATCCGACTTCTGGCGATCTGCCCACCGAGAACCACCAAAAGAACCGGCCGCCCGCCTTCTTCTCGCTGATATCGGCCTACCCGCGGTCTCTACGCTCGCATCCTAATGCACGAGCTCGCATACGGTAATGTCCATGCTCGTGAAGGGACACACCCGCACAAGACTCGGCCATATAGTCATCTAGCCCGGTGACGTAGTGATGCACCCGGTCCTCCATATCTGCTACCAGTGCAGGAACATATCGAGCCAATGAATCAAACTCGACATTGTACTCTCTAATCGTGCGCCCTCCCGCCTCGAATAAAAATGCTGATCGTGCCCTCTCATCTGCGGAGGCAAGAAGTGTGTGAGAAAAGCCTCGAAAACTCATCCTACGCTGCTGGAGTGCATGCTCTCCCGAAAGCTCCCATGAATCGAACAATCGATCGCGGTATCACGCGGCCGATGCGAACCGAATGTCACAGACTCGATCTCAAGCCTTGACCACCCGCATAATCCTCTGAATCGACGGATGAACTCGCGGATCATCCTCCGCCTCGACCGTAAAACTCGCGGGCTACAACTAAGGAAGTCCCGTAGCCTCAAACTATCGCCTCGGTGAACAACGGTGCACGAGCTGGAATCGTGCTGGAACGGCCGCCTCAAACCTCTCTCATATCCGCCACGACCTTGGCTAGTAATCGCCATCTCCTTGTACCTAACTCCTCTGCCCGGTGGATCGAGGCGAGGCACCGTGGTCTCATCAGGCCTGTGGCCCTAAACTCTGCTGGGGCCAGCTGCGTCGTAGAACTCGCCGTCTGAGGCATTGCCTCGGGTAAAGACTGGGCCTGAGCCCTGGTGAACCTCTGTGTCATACTAGCAGCTCTCGCCGCCTTGCCTTTCGGGCCGGGTTGCCTTACGTGGAGGCATAATCATGCATGTGAAAGGAATACGTTAGAGGTCCAACCTATAACACACTCTAAAGCACGATCTCGAGTGAGAAGAATGGAAACCAATCCTAAATATCCTATAGCCTCACGATTATTGGTGTGGTGCACAACACACCGATAATCAAGACTTACTAGATACGATGCCTCAGACACTTTCCGAGGATTAATCGCTCGATACCACTTTTGTCACGACCTGTTCGGGGCGTGATCGTGCCTTACCCGCACCCAAGTAGTCATACATCGAGAACAATCATGGAATATAAAACAAGACATGCAACATGATATAACTAGAACATTTTATCGAAGAAAAGGTTGCCTTTGGCATATATACATAAACCAAGTTTTGCGATTACATCCCAACTGCATGACTCTGAGCACTTAAGGAAAATAACAACTATGGCGGGACGGGGCCGCCATACTCGATCAGACAAACTATCTACAACGTGAGATCATACCTAAAAGTAGAGCCTCGGAGAGAGTGGAGCTCCCGACACCAACGTAGAGATCCTAAGGATGTGGATCTAGTACCGCTTCCTCTAGAACTGCGGCGTAACGCACGGCCCGAAGGAGGTCAAGATCAACAGTACCAAGTATGTGAAACTATAAAGTACTTTAAATGAAATCAAAGTATTCAAAACCTTTTCACAAATACATTGATTCAATTGCACATAGTGCCACATCACAACAATAATAAGAATAGGAAAATCAGAATGTCTAGTCTAGGCCGCGAATGATCAAGCAAGGCCAACCGCCCATAGTATCATTCTGCGTGCCTAGTCCCGACTTCCGTAGTCCGCAGGTCACACACGACTGCGTGAGGTATTCCCGCACGGGGTAGCTAGCCCGGTACCTCCCCGGACTTCCGCGATCCGCATAGCCTCAAAAGACCGCGTAGTCCATGGACCGCATAGGCATCCTCGCGACGGGCTAAACACCGGAATGATCAATCTCGAGCATACCGCACTCCGCATAGTCTCATAGACCGATAGGCCGTATAGACCCGCATCAAGGGTGGCAAGCACTCGGTATAATAAGTCAAGGGGGTAGGTGATACAATAATAGTACAACGGACTTACCGGTTAGCAACGTAAGCACAGCAAGAATGAACCCCTTTCACAACATTACTGCATAATTAACACATGCAGATCATAGTATGTCTACCTATCAACCAATCTTACTACACTTAATGTAAATCAATACAAGGCTTTTATAAACAAACAAGTAAATGTTCCTTTTATCATTCTTAAGTTGTTATACCTACTTCCCATAAAGCTAGTAGAACTCTTAAGCTTTTGTTTTAAAACCAAATATTACTCTTCTGTTAAAAATGATTCATTATTCCTTTGACATACTTCAAGGTTCTTATTATTCAGGCTTAAGTCAAAAGACATTGCCGATTATCATATACGCTCACCGCACTATATATACTTAACATATCATGCTCAAGGGTATAGGAAGGATCACATACCTTCTCGAAATCCACCGCCAAGTCGAGTATGTCGCGCGCAGAGAATCAACTATAATAGTCACGCATAACTATCAAAGTCTAGACTATTCTGTAGGTCATTCTAAACAGAGGGTCCTCAATTCTACGGAAAGTCGGGCAGCACAACCCTACCCGGTGAGCTATATAAGTCTACTGTGAAAACAATCCTATGTAAGTACAGTTCGTATATTCTTCTTTTATACCCTTCTAAGGTGTTACAGTTCAATTCTATTATTAACAAACATTCTAAGTATTTATAATTATTTCAATACTTCTACAAGATGCATTCTTTAATTACAAAAGAGGGTTAGGATTATTTACCTCGATAAGCCCAATAATATCCAAGTAAAAAGTCGATCCCGAGAGGTTTAGCTCCTAATCCAAAGCTCCAAGTGCTCCAAGAATCCTTAGAAGTTTCTCACAACTTCTACTAAGTACTAAGGGATTTGGGCTAGGTTAAATTGGGCATTATAACAATACTAGAAGGCAACTTTTCTACCAAGGGAGGGGGTAGGTTTCGGCCAGGCTAGGGGTGGGGTAGCCTCGCCAAGCTTCGAGGAGGGTGTGTTGGACGAATTGCTCACAAGGGAGAGGGGAGGGTTTTTCAAGACTTGAAAGCTTTAGTGGATGAAGAACTCTTCATCTCAAGAGGGGTATTTATAGGTCAAGACATGGCCAACCAATGGCCAAGATTTAGCCAAGTGCTAGGCAAGTGTAAGGTCAAGATTAGGGCAAGTGTACCTAGCCAACTTGCACACAAAATATCTATCCAACTTTATGACAAGGCTTGGCATCCAATCGGCCCTATTGCCGTGACAAGTCCACCAATGAGAGGGTGGAAAGTGTCGCCCTCTCATTGGTCCAAAGTGTTACGTCTCTCGGAAAAATCCGCAAAAATAAGAAATGACATAGCCGGAATTTATCCTATGAAAGCTGTGGAAACGTTTCGTCGGAAAACCGTTCGCTTTGTGAGTTGTGCCTAAAAATCGTCCAAGGCCTAACTTTAAGACCAAAACTTTTTGTACGTATTCCTTTACGTACATACTCTGGAAATACGGGGTGTAACACTCCGCATCTAGGACTTTAGAAGGGATGTTAATCACTGGTTTACTGGCCTCTTTAATGGTACCCTTGTGAGTTTTTAAAACGGCCAGGTCCTTGTGGAGCTTCCACCTTTGATATTTGGTTGGAGTTCGGTTATGGTTTTCTTGGCAGAGATAAATTGCTCTCGGGCTGTGGCAAAATCAGCTCCAGTCTAGCAGTGTTTCCCTGATGAATCATGTATGAGGAGGTCCAGACCAGAAGGAAATTCTCTCGATCACTCAATGAGTGAACGATGTCCTATAGACATAGTCTAAAGGAAGCTTGAAGAGAGTTAGAATCTTTGATATCGGCTCAAATATTTTCAACCTCGGCTCGTAAATGTTGAACTTCCCTCGACAATTATTTTTCTTTGTGTGAAAGAGCATAACCTTAAATAAATACTTTGTAGAGAGAGTGGTGTCATGATCCTGAATAGGAAAGAATGTGTCAGTAAGGAATTGAACTTTAAAAGGCGACAAAGAGGAAGTGACAATTTTCCTGGAGAAGAAAGTCTGTTAGATGTGCGAGGGAAGCTTCCAAATTTACACTCAGGCATTTCCGGTGAGAGGAGGCAGATGTTCCAACCTCAGTACCAGAAGTAGGAATAGAACTATCCTTGAAAGGATGCGGCCTGGGGACTGATGTCTCATTTTTTGGGGCATCAGATGGAAGGTTTTCAGGATTCATATGTACATCGGTTTCCTTATCTTCATCATCAATTTGCATAACGCCCGTTTGTGTTTCTCCTTTGAGTTCAGTCAGCCCACGACGAGTCCTAACCCTAGAACCAATCCTCACTGGGATATGAAGAGTACCTTCTTGGTATTTATGCTTTCGGTTGCTGGAAGCTGATTTAAGTATTTTGGTCAAAGTGGCAGCATGAGAATACACCTTTTGCGCTGCAGGTTTTCTCGTCGAGAGTCCTACGGGAGGAATGCAACGAATAAGGGGGAATCTCATAAATTAAAATCATATAATGGGACATATTAGGGTTAGTCTTACCGTGATATTTTTCATTCTACCACTTGG
This sequence comes from Przewalskia tangutica, assembly GCA_029844215.1. Classification (NCBI taxonomy): domain Eukaryota; kingdom Viridiplantae; phylum Streptophyta; class Magnoliopsida; order Solanales; family Solanaceae; genus Przewalskia; species Przewalskia tangutica. The sequence continues at coordinate 130,187,356 of CM056718.1, read as the reverse complement.
AAGTAATGTTTTTCTATTACTGAACGGTATCAGGAGAGACACGAAGAAGACTAATAACCCACTCAAAAATTCCATCGATCAGTTGTGGCTCAACAAAAATGGGTGCAAAGATAAAGTATTTTTGCATAAGTAGGGGATTCCCCTATTTACAACAGAGAAATAAGACTTTCATAAAATATACTTACGTGTGGTATTCCATTCATCTGAGAAAGTATCGGAAGAAGGCTGATGAATTTGGTAAGTTTGGATCATCACAAACCAGGTTAGCCAACTTCAATCGAAGTTATCTTCGGCACTACTAAGACTACGAATCCTACGTGGATACAAATGAATAATACCACCCCCAAACAACTAAGGGTAGTAGAGGAGGAAACAATGGTTGATTGTGAATGGTGTGTTGGCACGATCAACTAACATCTGGATGCAATACACCAGTCTCCAAATTTGAGAAGCAATCCCACCGGGTAGGCGAACCACATCCCAATATTTAGAAATTACGAGTTAAATAAGCAGAAATTAAATAAGAATAATTTAACAAGTCTTAAACTATCATAAATGAAAAGAACCAACATCCCTAAAATCTGGTCAAAGGGTACAAAAGCACTAAAAATAATTTGGAAAATATAAGTTTGAAAATACCCGAAGGCTACATACTATATGTCGAATGGAAATACTACAGTAACTAAAAAAGGGTCATCCAGGGGCCATGTAGGACAAATTAGCTCACTCTAATGACTGACGAATGTCACCTTCACGTATCAACCACGAAGCCTAGAATTGGATCCTGGATCAAGCTCTGCACTCAACAAAAAGTGCATCAAGAGTAGTATCAGTACAACAGTAGTATTGATGAGCATCACTAGGACTGTTATCGGTCAGGTCCGATCCGGGTATCGACATACCCGGACCGGGCCGGACTGGTAAGGTTACCGTTCCAGACCGAGATCGGACCGATAAGGTTTCGGTCCTGAGTCGAGATCCAGTACCAGACCTATACCTTATCGTGTGGGTCTCCAGTCCGGTCCGATAAGGTTTTGTCCGGGTCGGTCCAGGACCCGGATTTTTTATAAAAAATAATAATTTGAATATCCAATAATGAAATTAACATTCTCGAAAACATTACCACAAAATTTGAACGATGAAATCTATTGTATATCGCGAGATATTTACTGAAGAAAAGGGAAAATTAGTAACCAATTTGGGGGAAAACTGAATTTCATTGGCAAGACGGACGTAAAAGAGGTACAATAGTTGATCAGACAAGTTGCAGCTCTCAGCAGGTTTATCTCTCGATCATCGAAAAAATGTCATAGATTTGTTTCACTTCTAAAAAATAAAATGATTTGTAACGACGCTCGAATGTCAGCAAGCCATGCGAGACCCGAAAACTTACTTATCCAGTCATCCACTCATATCAAAGCGTAAGAACGGGGAATAACTCCTTATATATCTTGTGATCTCGGAGGTAGCGGTAAGCGTAATTCTAGTATAGGAATAAAAAGGTACATTTTCCCTATTTATTATGTAAGTAGAGTAATGTTAGGGGCCGAAACTCGGTACTCTACTCAAAAGATTGGCTTTCACCTTTGTTATGTCATCGCGTAAGCGTTGGACGTATTTCTAGTGTCACCTGATAGTTGTAGTAACCATATTTCCACTTAGGAATGTGTTGCATAAGCCTGAACTTTCAAGTCAATTAGCTAAATAGACGGTAGAATTAAGTGAATTCAATATTGAGTATAAACTCCAAACTGCGATCAAGTCACAAGTCCTCACCGATTTTGTGGCTAATTTTAGTCCGGGAGTAACCTCTCAGGTGGAAAGGGAAGCCATTTTTGTCTCGAGGAGCCTTCGAGGTTTAGATACTTCACACTGATGGAGCATCTAATGTCAAGGGGACCAGTTTGGGAATAGTGTTTCATACTCTCACCGAGGAATACTTAAGGAATACAATTCATAGTTCTCATTTGACTAACTATGAAGCCGAGTATGAGGCTCTGATTGCAGTTTTGGAATTAGTTGGAGGCTTAGGGTCTCAAATAATCAAAGTCAAATATGACACACTACTGGTGGTGAACCAGTTTCATGGAGTGTTTGAAGACAAGGAGGAATGTAAGTCAAGGTACCACGAGAAGGTTCTGTAGCTGCTTTCCCGGTTCTAAGAGTGAACGGTGGTACATATACCCCAAGAGGAAAATGTAGAGGCATATGCACTTGAAAACTTGGGCTCCAGCACGATAACTGAAGACCCTAAAGCCAAGTCGGTTGTTCATCTTCTACACTCAGCTTTGGACCCAGAATGGTAGGATGAGGTAAACTCAACGAACCTAAATTTGGATTGAAGGAATGAATTATTGGACTACCTCGTAAATGGAAAGTTGTTGGACTTGGAGGACCCGAAAGCATCCAGAGCTAAAGACAAAATACGCTACTTTACCGATGGTGCTATTATGGTCCATTAGCTCAATGCATGGCCCCTTAAGAAACCGACTACGTGATGAGGCAAGTGCATGAAGGGATATGCGGAAAACATTCTGGAGCAGAATCCCTGATGAGAAAACTCATGAGGGTCGGATATTAATGACCTCAAATCGAGGAATATACAAAGGAATTCGTTAAAACATGTGACAAATGGCAGCGTCATGCACACCGCTGCACCAACAAGGAAAGGAATTGCATTCGGATGTGTCTCTATGACCATTTATGAAATGGGGGATGGATATAGTCAGACCTTTGACTGCAGACCCGGGACATGTATATGAAATTATATTTATGATTGATTATTTCGCTAAGTGGGTTGACTGCAGACCCGGGACACCATACAAGTAATGCCTCTAAATTTTCAACTCAAATACCACCACCGCCAATTCTAAATCATGACTATGATAGTTCTTTTCATGAACCTTCAACTTTCTCGTACCACCAGATTCTGTACCCGGATCCTCACCTTAGACAGTTTCATTTGATTATGAAAGAAAGGCTTTATCCCTAGCGTTAAGGTCTCTATCAAGCATAGGCTATTACCTTACTTTCCTGCATCAATACACAACTCAAACCAATTCTAGATGCATCACAGTAGACTGCAAAATGTTTTCTCTCTACCAGTAAAGTTAAAATCAGTATTGAAGTCAATAATGTTTTGAGCTTCTGAAAACATTCTTCACATTCATCTAACCACTGGAACGGTACATGTTTCTTGGTCAACATGGTCAAATGAGAAGCAATAGATGAAAAGCCTTTCACAAACCTCTAATAGTAACTTGCAAGGCCACAAAACTTCAATTTTTTTTATTACAGTAGTAGGCCTAGCCCAGTCACAAACTTCCTCAATCCTCTTGGAATCTACCATGATGCTATCCACTGATACCACATACTCCAAAAAAGTCACAGAACTAAGCAAAAAGTCACATTTTTAAAACATAGCATATAACTATTTTTCTTTTAAGACTCCAAGCACAATCTTCAAATGGTATTCATGATCCTCCTGGCTATGAGAATAAACCATAATATCATCGATAAAAACAATGACAAATGAGTCTAAATAAGGTTTGAACGCCCCATTCATCAGATCCATAAATGTTGCAGGGGCGTTAGTAAGCCCAAATTACATAACCAAAAATTCATAGTGACTATAGAGAGTTCTAAAATCTTTTTTCGAAATATCCTCTACCTAAATCTTTAACTGATGGTAACCCGATTTCAAGTCAATCTTGGAAAAGACTGACACACCCTGTAGCTGATTAAATAAGTAATCAATACGGGGGATAAGATACTTGTTTCTGATAGTAATTGCGTTCAATTTCTGATAGTCAATACACATCCACATAAAAAATCCTTCTCCTTACAAACAATACCGGGGCACCCTAAGGAGAAACACTCATTTTGATGAAACCTTTGCTCATCATGTTTGACAACTGTTATTTCAACTCTCTCAGCTCAGCAAACATCTTCCTATAAGGCGGAATAGAAATAGGCCATGTGCCCAACTCTAAATTAATGCAAAAGTCAATATCTCAATCAGGTGGCATACCAAGAAAATCCATCGGAAATACCTCTGGAAACTCCATCACTACCAGTACCGACTCAAGTGACAGAGGGTCCATGCTAGTATCTCGAATATGGGCCAAGTAGGCCAAACACCCCTTAGACACAAACTTCTCTGCCTTAAGGAACAATATGATCTTTTTAGGTTTAGGTCTAGGAGTACCCCTCCACTTTAACCTCGAAATACCCGACATAGCCAATGTGACTGTCTTAGCATGGCAATCTAGAATAGAATGATAAGGCGATAACCAAGCCATACCTAAGATAATATGAAATGTACCATTTCGAGAATAACCAAATCTACCCAAGTATAATAACACATGAAAGTGACTACATATAACTTATAAACCCTATCCACTACCACAAAATCACAACCAGGGTAGAAACTTGAATAGGCACCTCAAGTAAGTCAAACCACATATCCAAACCCAAAGAAAATTAAGTAGACACGTATGAGAAAGTGGAGCCTGGATCAAATAAGACTAAAGCCAGTCGATTGAAAACTAAAATAATACCTGTAATGACTATATCAGAAGCCTCGACATCTGGAAGACCAAGGAAAACATAACAATAGGCACGTACACCCTCGGACTGGGTGCCTCTATGACCTCCACAATCTAATTGTGATCCACCTTTACCTGACTAAGTATTTCCCCTACCTAACTGATAAGTACCCTTGCCAGACTGATGGTCACTTCTACCAGTTGCGAGCTATTTCTACCAGAATGCCCCCTCCTTTAGCAGGCAGTGATGGGGGTCCTAGTTTTCTGATATCTAGAACCATGTCTGAGTTTAGGACACTATCTAGTTAAATGCCTAATCTCACCACACCCAAAACATGTTTTTTTTTTCTATAGGGTGCAATACTGTCATGGAAGAACCCAAATAACCTCCGCGGTCTAAAGATCGAGAGTAAGAACCTATGGAAGTAGGTCCAAAACCATTCCCACTATAGCTTGTAGAACTACACATGGAAGTCTGAAGTGTTGACTAAATGGGACGATTGTAGGGATAATAACATCATCTATCATGATATCCCCTACCTCCAACAAGACCTCTATGACTATCAAATATGTGGCCCTTCCTGTCGACCCCTCATCTGTGTGCTCTAGCTCTCTCTCTCTTGAATCTCCCGGTATGCTCAACTATAGACCGAATAAAGCCCAAATTCCCTCTTACTGCAAAGTTGACAAATGAAGTGGAAGGTCGAATCCCTTCACAAACTGTCTAATCCTCTCGACATCTGTAGGAAGTAAGACTGTCGCATATCGGGACAATGAAAGGAACCTGATCTCGTACTGTGAAACAGACATACACATTGCTCCAAAATTGGAATTCCTTCTTTTTGTTCTCTCTCAAAGTATGAGGGACCTACTTCTCCAAGAATACATGATAAAATTGTGTCCAAGTCAAAAGTGGTGACCCAACTGGTCAACACTCCATATACGCTCTCTACTATTTCTTGGCATCCCAATAAGCTAAAAATAAGAATAATCCACTACATGAGTCTCCAACACACTTAAATTATGGATTATCTTATGACAGTTAATAATGAACTCATGTGTATCTTCCCCCGGAGTGTTATAGAACCAAGGAGTAGACTTCCTAGTTAATCTCTCGAACAACTTCCCCTCCTCAACAATCAACATTGGCCCATCCATAAGTCGATAAGAAAAATCAGGGGCCAGAATTGTATCAATATGGAGAGCCATTGGCCCAACTAACATTATCCCTAGTGTCTGAATTCCTGGAGCAATTCTAGAATCGTGGGTCTGACCCCCTCTCTCATCTGTGAGCCACTTGGGGTAGTTGGAAGCAAGACCTCCTAGGCCAAACTATCAAACTATCCCAACACTCGAAACACAGCCTCCTGCAAATCAGGAGTAGCATTGAACCCTTGTTGTGAAACTATGGTACCAACGTCCTCAACTATAATCGGCTCTCCATCCGAAATATCCTCAAGCTTTGGAGTCAAATATCTGTCAGGGTCTTCAGCGGGTGCTGGTGCTCGACCTCTAGCTGACCTAGTTTTACAACCCTTGCCCATGTCATGTTCTCTTCCACACACCCTTCCTCGCCCATGGAAACTATTCAAGCGACGGGTGCAAGTGCCAGTTCAGGATCCTGGCGTCCAATAAGAGTCGAACGCATCCTCACTATCTGAGAGAGAACACAAGAATGAGGGTAAGATATCAATCTGAACACTCTTCCACAAAAAAATAAACCAGATACCAATCTGATCGAACTAGCATGAAAAGAGTAAACAAATAGCAATTTGACTAAACTAGCACGACTATAATGAAAGAAATGAAGTATTTCTTCAATGTCCTATAGCTTCTCGAGGTTGGGTACGGATGTCTCTAGCAAACTATCTCTGTCACTCTCAATCTCCAGCAAAGATCTCGAAGTATCTAAATCACCCACCTTTTCATCATGAATATATTAGAGTAATAAGTAAAGCATGAAAAACATGATATCAATCTCAATAGTACCACCAATAATTAATGAACAACTACAAGTCATATTATCGTTCAGATTTCAATTAATCAGTATTACTTTTTATTTTCATGAGATGAGTGAGGTAGTATGTGATAGAGAAACATATAAGCAATAATTACATAAAATAAACATATGGCGACAAGCCCGCGTAAACATCATCCCTACCAAACTAGTGAAATGTATCACCACTGCCATGCCTAAAGTCCTATCATGTATCCCCGTCAATTTCTACGACATATATATATGATTCTCTAATCAAAGTCTAACTTAAGTAAGTCGTAACCTACCTCGATGTCGAGCGGGCGTCACAAACTATCCAACTTGTACCCCTCCTTTTCGAATTACCTATGAAAGATCAAAATCTATTACAACAGAAAATACGTCACAATACGATTTTGTAGACATCCATATTGCTATAATAAATTTGGTCTCAAAATTTATCCGAAAAGTTAATTTCCAAGCCTTGGGGGGGAAATGGTAATTTGCCAATAATTTAATAATATTATTAAATAATAATATTCTACGCAATTATACAAGACAAATGACACTTATATTGATATATTTATTTTTCGAACTTGGAACCGCCACCGGAACAGTGAATTGGGGCCCACACGGCGATACTGAAATTTTATTTCTGAAAAAACATTGCCCATAATCTCAGGATCCTATATTCCAAATTTTAGCAAAAATCATCCATGAATCGACCTTCAAATCTAAGAAATACTAAAATTTCAAAAACTCCAAATTTCATCCTAAAACGTGTTTTCTATCGAGAAATCTCAAGATAATCGAAGGTATAATTATATAAGGAGATTAGAAGCTTTCCCACTTGATGTTCCTTGAAAAATCGACCTAAATTGCCGCAAACTGAGCTTCCAACGTCCAAACATGGTGAAAATAAAGTTAGGACGAAGGGGCTCAGATTCTAATTTTTATGCTTTTGACTACTACAGTGATCCTCGCGATTGCGGTATGAGCCACGCGATCGCGAAGACCAATTTGAGCTGGCTATTAAAATTTCCTTCACGTCACGAGTGGCCTCACGCATTAGCATAGCAGTGGTGTACTTCTCTATGTGATCGCGGAGCTGCGTCACACGATTGCGAAGCTTTGATTCGCGGGGTCCCGCGATCGCATCTCCTTCTTTGCGATCGTGAAGAAGGAAACCAGAATTGAACATCAGAAAATTTTCTGGTGTTTTTTAATTTTGGATCAGACACTCGAAACTCACCCGAGACCCTTTGGACACAAACTGAATACACTATTTGAGTGTAATCGATGCCACAAACTTGCTCGCTCACTCAAAACACCACCTTACATCGTTTAGATAAATTTCTCCTCATAAAGCCCATAATATTTCTCAAATTTCACGTTTATGGAAATTATGCTCCAAGACCCGAACAGACACCTCGAGAACCAAATAAAAAGGTCAACTAAGTCATAAACAACATTCTGAACCATATGAAATTGACAAAACACAGCTTTAGACACGTTTACCCAAAAATCAACCTTGACAAACTAACTCATTTTCAATTTTAATATTTTATTAACATAGCATTTTACCTTGGGAAGCATGCCACACCTCCCAAAAGTTTTTATTTCCAATTTAAATCCTCATAAAAGGGTGATTTTCAAGGAAATAACTCAGGAAGTATTAAACGAATAAATGGGTCATTACATTATTGGGACTAAGAGATGAAAGCCGATGGTGAATGGATACGTGTGAACCATTAAAAACCCTTCTACATGGTGGTTCATCTGAGCAGTTGGACTTAGTATCTGGACATCCATATTGAAGTCAAAGTTGCAGTCTTTGATAACTTCATAGAGGACCTTTGCAGTTATCAGAGACTCTATTTCCTCCATGGATTCAAAGTGTTCTTCCACACGAAAGTCTCCTAAAAAGTCAAACCCGAGAAGGAGAATTTCTATGGCAATGGAATGCAGGTCAACTTCGTGACATTTTAGGGAAACATATTCTTTCCCTGGACGGCTGTTCGGAGGGGAGCCGACATTCTTCTTGGGGGAATGTAATGGAGAAGAATTGGAAGATGTCATTATGGGAAGAAGTAGTTAGAAGGAAGGATAATTTTTTAGGGTTTGCAGTTTTTGGAAAAAAGAATGAAATCTTAGTTGCCTTTTGTAAAGGATTTTGGCCTCCTATTTATGGAAGGAAAAAGTAACGATTAGGAGCTGAAAAGATGTATCTCATTATTGCACAACTTTACATCGATCAGAGTTACTAGACGGTTGTCTCCATTTTAGAAGTGTTAATGGGATGCGACATGTGATGTTTGAAGTTTCAGTAATCATTGTGTTTCAATTTTTCCGCAAAAGACTAGGGTTTTTGGTTAGTTCGGTAATCAAATCCACTTTCCAAGCATGCAAAATACACTCCCAGAAAGCGAGGAAACTATTTGTATTATACAGTTGGGAAAATTATGTCATGACATATGACAAGTGACGATGAGTCAGAACCAACTTAGCCTTCAGTGTTACCGGTTGAGCAGGAGTGGCACCAGAGGTATTGGAAGGACGCGATGTACCAGAAATCAGGAAGATCAATTGAACAATTCGAATTCCAAGAGGCAGTCGTTACTTGTCCGATTCTGCGTCTTCCAAGGGTGAATTAATGATATTTTTGAAGACACTAATCGTCAATTTATTACAATATTTATTCATTTGTATTAATAGGGGAATAACTCGAAGAATGTGTATATGTAAGCTCAAGTATAAATATGGATCATTATCCCACTATAAATAATCAGACTTGAGTTATTACAATACCACATCGATATCATTCTTTGTATCAATATTTGTTCTTTCATACTTGGAGAATACTCCGGAAGCCTTAGCAAGAAGCTTCTAGCAGATTCAGGCTAGTTATCTCTTAAACTCATCTTATTATTCTTTATTTATATTATTTATCAGCTAATATATTTTCCAAGTTAGTCACTTGAGACCCACGTGTATAAATTCAATTGTACCAATTTACGGGTAAACATGTATAATTGAAAACTCATAACCTTTTTGTTTAAAAAAATAAATACTTTAAATAATATCTTGAATTTTAGTGCAAACACTCAATAAGAAATAATCTATGTATTATTAATATTATGTATAACTAACCCCTATATAATTATTTTTTGTATTATAATCCCCATCTAACTTGACTTCGAACCAAACACCACCTTAGATGATAGTGCAACAGGCAATAAATTATAGTAGAAATTAATGGATACTAATACGACCGTATACTTATACATAATATTAAGAACAATTTATCTTGTCATGTATTTCTCCCAAACGCACACGCAAGTATACGCGGTTCTACAAGTAATATAGGATTGAAGTTCAGATATCATACCCACAGAGACTTAGACTTTCTACTGCTTAACTAATTCAAACTCTTTCCTAACTATTCAATAGAGTAAAAATCAAGATGTTTGTTGGAACTAACTATGACTGAAAGAAATAAATAAAATTGAGTATTTTTGTGACTGAGACAATTGCGACTAAGACTGTAAGATTTATCAGTTGAGAAAGGAATCCAGGGTCACGACTTTCGATAATCCAGTTAAGTCTTCCGATAGTTCACCTATTCGATTTCCTAGGTTACTAGTTGACAGGTTGATGTAAACTTCTTGAGTATCTTCAGAGTTGCTCACAAGCCTGTAGATGCTACTCTAACACCTATATCCCTATGATCGCCAAAAAATAGCAAGAACACATTTATATCCCCGTATTCAACTAAGAAATGCTAAAGTGTATATTCTTATCTTCATTAGTGAAACATATTAATACGAACAAGCCCTGTTTATTTTTATTACGCATGCAAAATCCCTATCCCTAGTTCAATTCACACGCCACATATAATGTCTAATTAGTGATCAAGTAATTAAGCAATTAAGCAAAAGAATAAATAAACAACTCAATATTGGAAATCTAATAAGCATAATCTATCATTAAAATAACTTTCATCTCTTTGTCATAACTCTAGAAAAGAGAAGTTTAGTGACTCATGATGTGAAGAACAACGAATGAATTCATGAGAAAAACTAGGGTTCTATGAAATAAATAAAGTAAAGACAACAAGAATGAGAGAAGACGGTTTACAACTCTTAGAGTAAATTCCAACATGCCTCTCTAATAATAAGAATATCTATTTATAGCCTAGGGTAATAATCTACAATAAGAACACCAAACCCATAAGAATTGAGAAAAACTATCGACTATCCATGTTGGACCAGCATCTCATATCTTATGAGATTTTAGGCTTTTGAGAATCAGAGAGATAATTTTATGTGATTGGTGTGCGACACACATCCAACGCATGAGTGTTCTATCCTCGATGCATGATCAACACATATATCCTTCTAGATATCAAAAAATTTCCAAGTGTTGCGCGCATCCTCTCGTCACCTCGTACTAGTGCAAACACCTCTAATTTATATAAAAATGTTCGGTTATCCTTCATTTTTTCTCATTGTACCTACACACATAAAACATACTAATGTAAACCTTAATACAATGATTTCATTATAATTAAGGCGATTAAAGTACTAAAAATAAGAGGTAAAGTGACGTACAACATAGATATTTGTGTCAAATATCGCCACCCCCACTTAGACTTTTCTCGCTCTCGAGCAAACACTCACTACTCACCAACCTATGAAAAACATACAACAATGCCATTCAAACAGGTCTACTCAGGGTTCAGTTAATTTGACTTTCTAAAAATCACTTCACAACAAAACATCGAGGTGATTCTTACAAAAGTCATGCCAATCAACATTTTCAATTTTTTAAAGACCACAAAAAACCTTCTCAACAACAACTTATTTTAAAAATAATACATGACTCAATGACCACTCAAAGCAAAATAATTATGCTACCTAACCAATAATCCAACACTTCACAATTCCATTGCCAACTATGTGCCCTCACAGCAAGAAAGTTGTCCATATATCACACAAACTAATCAATTCTTACTTCAATGGACATGACATTATCAAGAACGCTCACTCTCATAAATAAATCACATGCCAGATATAACGAACCATAGACTTTCCCGTAGTGTAACCGCTTCACTAATATAAGTATATCAAACTAGGATCAAGTAAGACTTAATGAGTTGTAACATAGGCTAAGGGACGGGTAAGAAATATTTTGGCTAAAATAGTGACTAACCTCCCTAGGAACTTTAATACTTACAACTCTTAGTAATTTTTTTATCAATTTTCTTCATCAACCAATTCCAACAACTGTTTCACCCAAATCACCAAATTGTTTATTTAAGTACCAACTTTTGACATCACAAGTTAGAAGAGAACTTTTTATTATATGTTTTTTCTTTAATTCTTATTTTGGTTCATTTTCTCTCTTTTTCCATTGAATTACCGACTAACAAGCAAAAAACATTTTTTGGTGCACTCATAGACTTTATTAGCTTTCACCAACAAACACCCCCTTTTTAATTTAAATCTCAACTCCCATTCCATCAATCTATCATTAAAGTACTCAAGGAGTATCTTGGATTAAATTTAGGCTAATTAGAACGAAAGGGGTGGATTTATTGACTGCTATCAAAGAAAAAGGCTAAAGGCTCAGCGGGACTGACTAAGGATACATATACATATTGGTGGGTCAAGTCAGAATTTTAGGCTAACAAAGAAATGCCTCTACGACTTCCTATGTCACAACACATTTTATTTCATTTTACGAACACATAAGGTAAGTTCTAGACAAAATTATAAAGCATGGATTATATAGTAAACAATCTTACACACACATGACACATAATCAACGCAAGAAGGATCCATATCATTCCTCGAATTAAGCAACACATACCAACAATGCTTAGTGGTCATATATGAGTAAACAATATACAAGTAAAGTATTTGAGAAAGGTTATTTATTTTCATGGCATATTTTCAATTTAAAATCCAGAATCACTCACATTATCAATATTTTACCTAACCCGAGCACCTAGCATTTAAATGTTCTAACAAGTTAGACTAATATTTCCCTCAAGACAGTCGTTATCCATCCATCATCGGGAAATACAAAGAAAAGAAAAATCCTAATGGATGTTTCATGCCACTACCAAAGATCATATAAACTAGAAAAAGATATGTTTGGTTTTTTTGTGAATTTTCTATATTATTGTTTTTTGTATTTTTTCAGTTCTTTACTACTAAAATATGCAAAAAATCAAAGACTAATCCTATCAAAAATATTCTAAGGAATAAGTATCCTCTATCTGAGACATACCTCCCACCATACACTTATTATATGCAATGTCCCCAATGTCTATGAAAATAGAAAAATAAATGTATGGTGACAGATACTCCCTAAGGCCCAATAGGGCCTAGACGTCATCCTCGGTGTCAGCATCGACATCTTCCAAGATCTCATCTTCATCCTTAAAGGCTAGGGACTCTACTTATTCCCCTATCGTCAAACTAGCTTCAACAAGGTCCGCCGAACTAACATCCTCATCGGTCGTCATCCTCATCTCATCTTCGAGAAGATCTTGGGAGTGTGTAGTATGTGGGACCTCAATGAAGACACTCAAGAAATCCATATCAAATTCATCTCCCGCAATCACTTCCATCTTATGCAGCTGGGCTAGTAGTGTAGACTAGTAGACCTCTCCTCGGATGGGGTGAGTTGGTTAATAACATTCAACTCTGGAGCTTTGACATTTGAGATGTCAAGCATATCCTCTGGCCCTGGGAGAATTCTGTCACTAGGCTTCGACAAACCATCATCAATCCTCAACAAATATACAGTCAGTGTGTTGCCACAGCTAAGTCTCTTGGACTTGAATTTGCAGACTTTGATCATCTCATGGATCATCCAATATCTGATATTCACCGGTTGCCTTATCATGAGAAAGTATATCAGGCACACTCTTTCCGTCGACACATCAGTCTAATGGTCGAGGGGCATGATTATGTAAATTAGCAACTGTAACCAAACTCGCAGTTCTTTAGTTAAGTTACCAATTCTCAAGCTTTTATACTTCCTATATTTTCTCAGATACTTGGTTCGGGTGCCATAGAATCAAGCCTACACAATATCTCCCAGATAGCCTTGTAGTTAGTCTTGTAGATGAAATCCTGCAGCGGCTCGATTGGGTAGTTTGTAATCCCCAGATGTGCACACAAAGACTATGTCGTCATAATGACCTAACGCCCCCGCAAGTAAATTGAATCCAACCATTGCTCCTCTATTGTACTCCCAAGATGAATGTTGGCGTAGAACTCAAGAATCAAGTCAATGTTAACAGGCCCAGACATTTCAAACATATATATCCATCTCATGTCCATGATCCGGTTATAGATGTCCCTTAATCTATGTTTAAAAGGGGATTGGTTGATTGCCCTCTCATTGACATATCCGCCAAAATTAAAATACTCATCATAGAAATCCACGGCCAGAGGATGATGAAGATCTGCCTTGGACGTATCTGTTGGAGTTCGATGAATATGGACTGTAGGTTTCTTGCCATTGATTGTGATTTGATGTTGTTTCTAGCCTTCGAGGGTTATCTCTACCCCTCTTCATGCCTTGGGATGAGAAGTATGCGGGTGACTTACCCTTGCTCTTTGGGTTAACCATATTGCCTAGAAACACCATACCAAAAAAGTGACTTCAAGTCAAAATTAAGGGGTCGTGAATGACCCAACACTTGTTTTCAACTAAGTTACAAAAATTGAAAAACAAGATGTTAACTAATCCTATACTACAAAAGAAATTAAACAAACAAACAAAACACTTCATTTTTTAGGACTTAGGGTGGGGGTACTATTCAAATTTTCATCACATTTTCCAATTTTAGGCCCAATTAGGTGCCCCAAGGGTTCACATAATCATCTCATGCTAAAATGATACTCAATAATTCACAATTGCATAAAAGTTTTGGTTGAAGCATTTTTCGAACACTTTGTTGGTATAGAATCATCCTTTTGGTTTTGACAACAATGCAGGGTGGTGAAACACTTCAATTTGCACTAGAAATCATATCCCAGACTTAAATATTATGTACAATCAATCATAATTACACAATACCAAACCCCCACCCCAATTCACCCAAACCCCAAAACCCTAGGGTTTCAATCCTTTGATCTCAAGAACTATAGTGAAATAAATAAGTAGAAGTGAATATTTCTTACCTTGAATATGTTAAAGGATGATGGATTGAAGCTCTTGAGTTACATTGGAACAAAAGGAAGTTGGTAGAAAGTTCATTGAGAGAGATAATTGTGAGAGATGATTTTTGAATGTTTGAAATAAAACAAAGGGTCGGCCCACTTTTGAGTTTTTTTTTTAAAATAAACTGGGCCCCATGTGCGTTGGGTCCGCATCGCAGACCTATCATGCGTTTTTACTTTAACAAACGTGACACTATAACATAAAATTTAGGTTGCCTCCCAATAAATGCCTTAGTTAAGGTCATGAAACGACATATGTTTGTATTTTTCTAATTCTTTCTATCCTACTATTAAAATCAGATTGCATCCTAAGAAGCACTTGATTTAACGTTCTGACATGATGAAAACTTTTTTCAAGCCTCTTCTAATTCAATTGAGACCTTCACCAGATCGATCTCCCCTAAATAGTGCATTACTTTCTGCTTGTTTACAAAACAATGTCTGCCATGTATTTAGCGATTTCAGTTCAACTGATCTATGTGAGGTTAGACGTACTACTTAAAATGGCCTAGACCACTTACTCTTCAGCTTTCCCCCAAACACTTTGAGTCTCGAATTATACAACAACACTAATTGCTCGAGTTTAAATCACGACGTTGAATATGTTTGTCGTGCATTCTCTTGGTCCTCTCATTGTAGAGCTTCACGTTCTCATAGGCATGAAAACAAAACTCATCAAGCTCATACAACTACAACAACCTCTTGTCACCTGCTGCTTCCATGTCTAGATTCCGCTTCTTGATTGACCAATACACCATGTGTTCTAACTCAAAAGGGAGGTGACATGCCTTTTCGAAGACTAACTGGTATGGAGAGGTTCCAATATGTGTCTTGTATGTCTTTCTATAGGCCCAAAACGTATTATCAAGATTCAAGGACCAATCCTTCCTAAATGCTCACCTTCTTCTCTAAAATCCGATTGATCACATGATTATACGCCTTCACTTGGCCACTCGTCTGAGGTTGGTATGCAGTCGCCACCTTGTGCTTCACCCCATATTTATATAGAAACTTACTAAAGAGCTGATTGAAAAAATGCGTACCTTGATCACTGATAATGGCTCTTAGGTTTTGAAGCATCTGAGTATATTCTTCTTCAAAAATCTGGCAACTACACTTGCATAATTAGTCGGGAGTGCAATTGCTTTCACCCACTTTGAGACATAGTCCACTGCAATCAAGATGTATTTGTTTCCTTTATAAGGAATACAGGGCCGCATAAAATTGATACCCCAACAATCAAATAATTTTATCTCGATGATGTAATTCAGCGGCATCCATCCATCGTTCGGAAATACAAAGAAAAGAAAAATCCTAATGGATACTTCATGTCACTACCAAAGATCCTATAAATTAGAAAAAAATCTGTTTCGTTTTTTTGTGAATTTTGTATACTATTTTTTCAATTCTTTACTACTAAAATACGCAAAAAAATCAAAGACTAATCCTATCAAAAATATTCTAAGGAATAAGTATCCCCTATGTGAGAGTGAGACATACCTCCCACCCTACACTTATTTTATGCAATGTCCCCAATGCATATGAAAATAGAAAAACAAAGGTATGGTGACAGGTACTCCCTAAGGCCCACTAGGGCCTAGTCATCATCCTCGGTGTCAGCATCCACATCTGCCAAGACCTCATCTTCATCCTTAAAATTAGGGACTCCACTTCTTCCCCTGTCGCCAAATTAGCCTCAACAAGGTCCATCGAGCTAACATTCTCATCAGTCGACATCCTCGTCTCATCTCTAAGAAGATCTTAAGAGTGTGTAGTATGCGGGCCTCAATGAATACACTCAAGAAATCCATATCAAATTCATCTCCCGCAATCACTTCCATCTTATGCAGCTGGGCTACTAGTGTAGACTAGATAGACCTCTCCTCGGATGGGGTGAGATGGTCATTAACATTCAACTCTGGAGCTTTGACATTTGAGATGTCAAACATATTCTCTGGCCCTGGGAGAATTCTGTCACTAGGCTTCGATAAGCCATCATCAATCCTCGACAAATATACAGTCAGTGTATTGCCACAGCTGAGTCTCTTGGACTTGAATTTGCAGACATTGATCATCTCCTGGATCATCCAATATCTGATATTCACTGGTTGCCTTATCATGAGAAAGTATATCAGGCACACTCTTTCCGTCGACACATCTAATGGTCGAGAGGAATGAGTATGTAAATTAGCAACTGTAACCAAACTCGCAGCTCTTTAGTTAAGTTACCAATTCTCAATATCTCCCGGATAGCCTTGTAGTTAGTCTCATAGATGAAATCCTGCAGCGGCTCGATTGGGTGGTTTGTAACCCCCAAATGTGCACACAAATACTCTGTTGTCATAATAACCTGACACCAAGATGAATCCAGCCATTGCTTATCTATTGTACTCCCAAGATGAATGTTTGCGTAGAGCTCAAAAATCAAGTCAATATAAACTGGCCCATGCATTTCAAAAACATATATCCATCTCATGTCTATGATCCGGTTGTATACGTCCCTTAATCGATGTTTCAAATTGGAATTTCCCTCTCATGGACATATCCGACCAAATTATCATACTCATCATAGAAATTTATGGCTAGAGGATAATGAAGATCTTCATTGGACCTATCCGTTGGAGCTCGAGGAATGATGACTGTAGGTTTTTTGCCCCTGATTGTGATTTGATGCCCTTTATAGCCTTTGAGGGGTTAGCTCTACCCCTCTTTGTGCCTTGGGATGAGGAGGATGTGGCTGCATTACCCTTGCTCTTTGGGTTAACCATATTTCCTGGAAACACCATACCAAAAGAGTGAGTTTAATTTAAAATTAAGGCTTCGTGGAATGACCCCACACTTGTTTTCAACTAAGTTACAAAAATTAAAAAATAAGATGTTAACTAATCCTATACTACAAAAGAAATAATACAAACAAATAAAACATTTCATGTTTTAGGACTTAAGGGGGTACCCCTATTTAAATTTTCATCATATTTTCCAATTTTTGGCCCAATTAGGTGCCCCTAGGGTTAACATAATCATCTCCTAGTGAAATTCTACTCAAGAATGCACAATTGTATAACAGTTTTGGTTGAAGAATATTTCGAACACCTTGTTGGTATAGAATCATCCTTATGCTGCCGAATAACATTTGTCAGAATGGACAAGACGGCAAGGCTGCTTTTGCATGCGACTGAACCTGTCTCCCGAGGGAGTCACAACTAGTCAATATATCAAATAGGTGAGCCGACAAGGCTGCCACTATATACGGGAACATCCCCACAAAAAAAAATAAAGTACAATAATACAGCTGACCATACATGATACAATCCACCCACGTATAACCCACAACGGTCTACAGACCTCTAAGAATACGATAATGAGATATGACGGGACAGGGCCCCGTCGTGCCCCTAAATATACATGAGCCAAAAGCAAGGTTCTGTACCAAAATGACTAAGCTCCGAAACAATGGAGCTTTCCAACCAGCTGAGTAAGAGTCCTAGGCCTGAGGATCACTGAATTGAGAACTCACTCTACGTGAACGCAATTTCCCAGGAAAGATGAGTCGATCTGAAATAATGTACTGAGTATGTAAAACATGAAGTACTGTAAATAAGATCATAACTGGCCAAGAGATAACATGAGACAAGTATAGTAATCAAATACCAAATCCAACTGTGTCATATAAAAACGAGAGTCAACTGTGCCTTATAAAAATGAGAGTCATGTACTATATATATCGTACCCGGCCCCCCAGTGAGGGTCTCGGTGTGAATGAAACCATATACATATATATACCGTACCCGGCCTATTATGAGACTCGGTGTGAAATCATATACATATATATACCGTACCTGGCCCATTATGGGACTCGGTGTGAAATCATATACATACCGTACCCGGCCCATTATGGGACTCGGTGTGAAATTAACATTCGACTCTCAATAAAATCATTAAAATGAATTCTTTTCTGGAAAATCAAAGACACGTCTCATAACAAATATCATTAGGAGTTAGACTGTGTAGAAATCATGTACGCCCGTCGTACACTCATTTTATACAAATAATGCCAAAAAAGAAAGAAGGAATAGTTTCACATATCTTTTAGTCGAACTAACCAACTCAATAATCTAAATACGCCTTGACTAGCACTTCAACCTATAATAGTAGTAACATGTCCATTAACCTTACGATCACTAGCATACGTTATAATTGAATGATAACTCGCTTTCTTTTCTATAAAAAATTGGGTAGCACTTCCCCTATTTATATGCACATCCATAACTTACAACAAATGCCAACAATACCAATTAACAAGTCACAATTCCAAGATATCACAAAATCAGTCCATATACTCTACTTACACCATAGTTATGCATTCTTTCTTCTTACATTTATGGAATACAACAACGACAAGAATATGTGTCTTATAGTTTGCAACATAACACATTTTTACTCTTTAATTCCTTTAACATATGTATTAGTAATTACCACAACGTATATATATATATGTTTATAACTTATATTTCCAGCATTATAACTCTACCAAAACAACCCCTAAAATGTAACACAACATGTCCAATAATTCCATACAAGTCTCGACCAACACATCATAATTCCATAACTCTTCTCTTAATTCCTTAGAATCCAATTCACCTTTCAACACTTCCATATAACTAATTACCACTCTAAATATCAATGTTTCTTTTCAATTTCAACATGCAATTAGCGACAAGGATAACACCAACAACAACGAATCCAATGTACACAAAAACAACCCCAATTTCGGCTACAACACCTAATAGTCACATGCATTGTCTTAAATTCCAAGTTTCTCCTAACACAAGTTCATTCATTAAACTATAACAACATGCAATTCCAATTATACCATAAGAAGAATATTTTTTACCTTAATTTTGCTCCAAAACAGTGCCTAAACTTTCGGTCCTTGCATGCTCCAAATTCTTCAACATTTTCACCATTCTTCAACTTATAATTACATGCATGTACTCTACAAGTTTAATCCATCATTCTTACATGTTTTTCTTCCAAAAACTCATCTCAAAACTCGAAATTTCTGGGCTAACATTCACGTTCCAGCAGTGGCGTTTTGCCACTGTTTTGGGGTGTTTCTTTAGCTTGTACTTGTGGAAGAACTTAGGCTAGAAAGGAGGAACAAAAAGCTTAAATTTTTGGGCTATGGGGATGGGAGATTTTGGCTGAAATGGGGAGAGGAGAAGAGAGGGAGATGGTTTGAAAATGAAGCCTTGAAATAGGAGGTGAAAGGTTATAAGACATTTTGTATAAGTGCTGAAAATTAATTTGCACTTTTTTCCTACTCCCTTAATTGTCTTCTTAAATAACCTCTCAAGTAATAATTAAATCTTAGATCCCACTTCTTTTAATTCTTGAAAATTTATAAGGTCTCATATTCTCAATGTCATAATTCTTATAATACGACACTAGTCCATAACGGAAATATACAACTTATTATTACTAGTTTCCAACGTCACACACGTTGTAACTAACATTTTTTCGGAATCACATCCTCTTGTATACTAATTTCTTTATTAGCATATATAATCAATCTTTGTATCCAATATCCGCATCTTATTCTCTTAATACGTCCTTAGTTAATGTCCCTAATTTACGGGGTGTAACATGAACCACTTCAATTTGCACTAGAAATCATCTCCCAGTCTTAAACATAATGTACAACCAATCATAATTACACAATACCAAACTTCTTCCCAAATTCACCTAAACCCCAAAACCCTAGGTTTCCAATCCTTAGAACTCAAGAACTATAGTGAAATAAATAAGAAAAAGTGAATATTTCTTACCTTGAATGTGTTAAAAGAGGATGGATTGAAGCTCTTGAGTTGTATTAGAACCAAAGGAAGTTGGGAGAGGGTTCATTGAGAGAGATAAGTGTAAGATATGATATTTGAAAGTTTGAAATAAAACAAAGGGTCATGGCACCGAGCAGCATGTGTGTCGGTACCCCGCTAGCTGTTACACCCCGAAATTCCAGGACATGTATAAGAGAATGGACGCGAGGAATCAAGACTTGAAAAATTGTACGAAAGAAAGAATTGTTTTTCCGAAGGAAAATCTTCCGAACGTCGGAAAGGAAAAATGTTCGTTGATGAGAATTTGATTCTCAAAATGCATTATTTGAGGATTATGGAATGTATTATCATTATGGAAATTTATTTTTACGGATTTGGTCACGTGGGGCCCACCCGAGAAATTTTACGTTTTGTGGGGCCCACGAGGGTTACGAAATTTTATGGACGAATGGGAGGGAGACACGTGGCACCCCCACATGGTCTTGGATGAAATTGACCAAGGGTATTATGGTCATTGACCTATGTAGAAGATCAAGTCTTGCAAGCTAAGAGCTTGAGATAATTGACTAAGTCAAAGAGCCACTTGGCTTGATCTCTTTCATCCCAACGTAACAAGTGTTATAATCTAGACCCTCCAATGTGTTATATAAGCACACTAGTAGCAAGACAAGTCTTCCAACACTTAGAAAAAAATTGAGAAAATCTTGTGCTCTTGATGTTGCTCTCGGCTTTAAGGCCTTTCCCACACAATTTTTTTCCAATTGTTGTCCATAATTCACAAGAATTTAACCCAAGGTTCCTAGGGGTATTTCTAGGATATCTCAATAGAAAGATCTCGGAAAAACGACGTTTTTACGTTAGTCGCAAGGCGAAACCCTAAGGTGTTCTTCAACCTTGAAGATGGAACTTGAAGAGGAGTTCTTCATGAGATTCTAAGGAGTGCTTGGAGCGGATTGGAACATAAGAAGAGGAGCTAAAAGTTGCTAAGGATCGACTTTTACGCTTGTACATTATTAGGGCTTATTGAGGTAAAATCTTTATCTTCTTAATGTAATTGAAGATTACATGTTATAGTAGTTAAGAAATGAGCATGTGGTATATAGAATGAATATTGAAAAGATTTGGATCATGTCGACGTGTTAAAACCGAAAATGGACAAGTTAGCCATTAATGTTGTAATTAATTTGGTTGATAGTTACAATCGTCGCATGTTATGGAAGAAAGGATTAATAGTTGTTGTAATTGTTATTATGTATATAACATATTGGAATAACAACTTGGATTGAAAAAGGAATTGTAAGGAAATTGATATTGTTATGGATAGTGTTTTACCGAAAATGTGCCTCAAGGAATGGACAATTTTATATGGATTGTGGGGCAGAATTTTACACCTCCTATTAGGCGTGTAATCCCCTTTGTATTGCTGAATTGTTGGGCCTTAAATGTGGCATTTGGTTATTGAAATTCGGGCCATGAAAAAGGTGGAAAAGTATGTAGAAACAAAGGAAGTGCTGCCCGATTTTCCGTAGAATTTGGTGACTTTTCACTTAGAATATTCTACGTTTGAAGCTAGAGGTTAATAGACATATTATGGCCATTATAGGTTGAAGTACTACGTATAGCGTATTCCACAAAAAAGATGGAATAGCTAGCAAGGTTGAAGTACTTTGGAGCATTTTGCTACTTGTCGATAATCGTCGCGAGGTATGTGAAACTCTTCCTCCTTTTGGCATGATTCTATGTATGAAATATACATGTGGTGTTATTTCATGATTCCTTCTACTCTTAGAAGTTAAGAGGTATGTATATTGATTTACTCTATGTGAAAGTTATGTCTAAGTTATCCTAAGTTCTTACCAAGTCTTATGGGGGATATTGGTAAGAGTCGTTAGGAGGTATTTGGAGTCAAGTTGACTTTGCTAAGTTACTGCACGAATAAAAATAAGTATCGAACAATCCACTGCAGCGCTAATAAAAGAAAATGTATCGACAATCAATTAAACTAAAATGAGTAGAATCCTCCATCTGCATAGAAACTAAGATAAGACAAAATTGTATTACATTTTCTAGATCATGGCTGCTTTAATAAGATCGTTATAAACAAGTATAACCTATTTACAACGCATGAAAGTATATGTTACTTAACTTAAATAGTTTACGTACGAAGTTTTAAGACTATGAACCTTGAATTCTTAAAAGGTTAAGAAACTTTATTTTTTTCAAGTTATGGGACTTGATTCTTAAAGGAAGAAATAACTTGATTTAAAAGTATAGAATACTTGATTTGGAAAGTATGGATTTCTTGATATTCTTAAGATAAGAGACTTGAAATTCTAAGTTAAGAAACTTGATTTCTAAAGTTAAGAGACTTGAAGTATTTTAAAAGTTATGTAACTTGATTTGAAAGTATAAGTCTCTTGGTTATAAAATGAATGAATTAGTCTAAGGCATAAAGTTAGTATAACGACTTTATGGGAAGTTGGTTATAATAACTTTATGAAAGGTTAAGAGAATGGTTTTCTCTAGTAATGTAAACAAAGAATGACTTGAAATAAGGAAGGACAATTTGATTTAAAGGTATCACTTGCTTAAGTTTTAAAGTAAGGGTCACTTGATTTAGAATCCGAGAAATGTATTTCTAGAAGTGTAGTGACTTATGTGAAATGTAAACAAGCCTTGATACTACGAGTGTTAGTATCTTGAGTTTTATATGAAAAGGAGTCTTTTGAAAAGAATGGAAGTACGTAGTACTTTGGGTTAAATTCTCTGATTTTTTATGTAATAAGAAAGTGTCTTGAGTATATAAAATGAAAGTCTAAAGATTTTATGAACTTGCCTATGTGTGCTGGTGATAACCTTTGAGTGCAAGTATTATATTTTTACGCTGCCGCGACTCTCGGTTGGAGGGCCGGCTGTCTTGTTGTAAGTTTACTTGGACGTACCGACGGTGATGTGGGATTCCACGGGTATGCTTCCATTTTTATTACTCCTTGGACATGCTTATACGATGTGGGATTCCGGGGCATGCAACCAGGAGGCGGGTTAGATTCCCGAATTTATTTTATTACCCCATGGCCATGCTTATACGATGAGGGATTCCGGGGCATGCGACCATGTTATGTACGATTATTACCCCATGGATTAGCTCCCCATGAAGACATGTACCCGAGATGAGGGATTCCACGGGCATATTATATATGATTATTACCCCATGGCCATGTCTATACGATGAGGGATTTCGGGGCATGCGACTATGTTATGTATTATTACTCCATGGATTAGCTCTCCATGAAGACATGTACCCGAGATGAGGGATTCCACGGGCATGTTATATACGATTATTACCCCATGGATTAGCTCTCCATGAAGTCATGTACCCGAGATGAGGGATTCCACGGGCTTGAGATATATATATATATATGTATTGTATGTGTGTACGCCGACAGTGAGGTGGGATTCCACGGGCACGCTATGATATTTGAGGGCTTGCGTCTGTAGCCCTGTGTGACTATTGTTCATGTGTTGAAATAGTCTTTAAAAGGTAAAACTGACTTTCATTACTTTCACTTTGGCAAGGCACAATGTACTGTTATTTTGGTTATCATACATATCTCCAGCTTTATATAGACTGTTATGATTTCATTACAGTATTTTCAGTTTCACATACTTGGTATATATTTACGTCTTGACCTCGCCCGGGCTGCGTTCATGCCGCAGGTGGAGGTACATAGCTTGCTGATCCGCACTCTTATGATCACTGTTCAGTTTTTGGAAAGCTCCATTTCTCCGGAGGCTTTGTCTTTTGGTATGGTTCCCTGAGGTTGTAGGTTTATGTACATTCATGGGTATGGAGGGGCCCTGTCCCGTCATAGTTGTTATGTCAAAAATTCTTAGAGGTCTGTAGTCATATCTTGTGGATTGGGTTGTGTAAAGAAAAAAAAAGGTAACTGCTTTTGGTGTTACATAGTTTATGTATCTAGGAAGGTAGCCTTATCGGCTAACCTGTTATTTATTTTCCTGTTAAGTTTATGTATGTTCCGCTGATTATCTCTGATGTATACCTGTAAAGGTGCCTGGTAGGGCACGATCGCGAGCAGTCGGGTCGTGGCGGAAGTGGTATCGAAGCGCTTAGTCCTCTGAAAGTGTCTACAGACCGTGTCTAGTAGAGTCTTGATTATCGGTGTGTTGTGCACCACATCTATAATCAGGAGGCTGCAGGACATTTAGGAGTGGTTTCCATTCTTCACTCTGAGATCGTGCGATAGAGCTGTGTTGTTAGGGTCGTCTCTCCCTAACGAGTTATGTTGATTGCAATGGCGAGAAAGGCAAAGCGACCGGGAAGGGCTATGTGGATTGCGTATCCAGGTTGGTAATGATTGTAGTATAGTTGGTATTATGACATACAGCTATACGGAGTTATGTATGAGGGTCATTTATGGGTTGCCTAGAATAATTTTAGATTACCAAGAGTTGGTAAGGGCTAACTAGATACCGGGTAGATATGAAACAGTTAATGAATTCTCATCTAGGTTTTACGTATATTTTGAGATAAATGGGAAATGATGAGATGCTTCAGAAGGTATTGAACCCTTAAGAAGTCATGTTAGGGAACTTAACGGAATGCCATGTTAATAGATTAAGATACGTGGTAGGCTTAAGAGAATTGTACGGATGAGATCCGTATGGAGTAAGTAATGGTTGTTGTGATCAAGACAACATGGTTATGGTATTATGAGAAGTTATTATACCCGTTTACGGGGGGAATGATAAGGTAGGCTGGGAGCATGGAAATTGCGAGCCTAAAGAATATTGATAACCGCCGAGACCTTAGGTATATAAGGCCTTCTCGGGCAATATGATTTTATTCAGACTAAGAGTAAGAGTTAAGTGCGACGGTGGGTCGGGGTGAGGACCTATTACGGGTCGCCCCATAGCTTGCAATGGAGTGGGATCAGTTGGTAGTAGTTTCGCTACGTGACAGGGTCACGAGGGTGCAAGGCCCAAGTCTAGTTAATTGTTTTACGGGTTCGTGGACGCGTTCCACCGGAACCAGGTCGTGAGAGCCAGAAATGACCTTATATTGTTTAATAGAGTGACTCCAAAGATTGGAGGCCATAATCGGTATGGAGGTTATGTAAGTATGCTAGTATAAGTTGGAGGTACGGAAAGAATACAACCAGTAAGAAAGTGTAGAATCGCCGTTTGGTTGGTTCCACATAGGCGAGGGTCAGATAATTGGCCCAGACTTGATTCAGCGGGCTGTGGATAAGGCGAAGCTTATCCAGGAAAGATTTTAGTAAGCTCGGAGTCAGCAGAAACTTTATGCAGATGAACGACGTCGACACTTGGAGTTCAGGTTGACGTTTTAGTATGAGTATTGTTATGTGGTCGTGTGTGGCATATGTTGTATGAAGGGTGTAGTAAAAGGAGACTATGTCGCTATCTAATTAGATTGGACTCCGAAAGAACATTCGGGGATGAATGTTTCTAAGGGGGGAAGAATGTTACACCCCGAAATTCCAGGACATGTATAAGAGAATGGACGCGAGGAATCAAGACTTGAAAAATTGTACGAAAGAAAGAATTGTTTTTCCGAAGGAAAATCTTCCGAACGTCGGAAAGGAAAAATGTTCGTTGATGAGAATTTGATTCTCAAAATGCATTATTTGAGGATTATGGAATGTATTATCATTATGGAAATTTATTTTTACGGATTTGGTCACGTGGGGCCCACCCGAGAAATTTTACCTTTTGTGGGGACCACGAGGGTTACAAAATTTTATGGACGAATGGGAGGGCGACACGTGGCACCCCCACATGGTCTTGGACGAAATTGACCAAGGGTATTATGGTCATTGACCTATGTAGAAGATCAAGTCTTGCAAGCTAAGAGCTTGAGATAATTGACTAAGTCAAAGAGCCACTTGGCTTGATCTCTTTCATCCCAACCTAACAAGTGTTATAATCTAGACCCTCCAATGTGTTATATAAGCACACTAGTAGCAAGACAAGTCTTCCAACACTTAGAAAAAAATTGAGAAAATCTTGTGCTCTTGATGTTGCTCTCGGCTTTAAGGCCTTTCACACAAAAAAAAAATCCAATTGTTGTCCATAATTCACAAGACTTTAACCCAAGGTTCCTAGGGGTATTGCAAGGATATCTCAATAGAAAGATCTCGGAAAAACGACGTTTTTACGTTAGTCGCAAGGCGAAACCCTAAGGTGTTCTTCAACTTTGAAGATGGAACTTGAAGAGGAGTTCTTCATGAGCTTCTAAGGAGTGCTTGGAGCGGATTGGAACATAATAAGAGGAGCTAAAAGTTGCTAAGGATCGACTTTTACGCTTGGACATTATTAGGGCTTATTGAGGTAAAATCTTTATCTTCTTAATGTAATTGAAGATTACATGTTATAGTAGTTAAGAAATGAGCATGTGGTATATGGAATGAAGTTTGAAAATATTTGGATCATGTCGACGTGTTAAAACCGAAAATGGACAAGTTAGCCATTAATGTTGTAATTAATTTGGTTGATAGTTACAATCGTCGCATGTTATGGAAGAAAGGATTTATTGTTGTTGTAATTGTTATTATGTATATAACATATTGGAATAACAACTTGGATTGAAAAAGGAATTGTAAGGAAATTGATATTGTTATGGATAGTGTTTTGCCGAAAATGTGCCTTAAGGAATGGACAATTTTATATTGATTGTGGGGCAGAATTTTACACCTCCTATTAGGCGTGTAATCCCCTTTGTATTGCTGAATTGTTGGGCCTTAAATGTGGCGTTTGGTTATTGAAATTCGGGCCTTGAAAAAGGTGGAAAAGTATGTAGAAACAAAGGAAGTGCTTCCCGATTTTCCGTAGAATTAGGTGACTTTTCACTTAGAATATTCTACGTCTGAAGCTAGAGGTTAATAGACGTATTATGACCATTATAGATTGAAGTACTACGTATAGCGTATTCCACAAAAAGGATGGAATAGCTAGCAAGGTTGAAGTACTTTGGAGCATTTTGCTACTTTTCGATAATCGTCGCGAGGTATGTGAACCTCTTCATCCTTTTGACATGATTCTATGTATGAAATATACATGTGGTGTTATTTCATGATTCCTTCTACTCTTAGAAGTTAAGAGGTACGTATGTTGATTTACTCTATGTGAAAATTATGTCTAAGTTATCCTAAGTTCTTACCAAGTCTTATGGGGAATATTGGTAAGAGTCGTTAGGAGGTATTTGGAGTCAAGTTGACTTTGCTAAGTTACTGCACGAATGAGAATAAGTATCGAACAAGCCACTGCAGCGCTAATAAAAGAAAATGTATCGACAATCAATTAAACTAAAATGAGTAGAATCCTCCATCTGCATAGAAACTCAGATAAGACAAAATTGTATTACATTTTCTAGATCATGGGTGCTTTAATAAGATCGTTATAAACAAGTATAACCTATTTACAACGCATTAAAGTATATGTTACTTAATTTAAAGAGTTTATGTACGAAGTTTTAAGACTATGAACCTTGAATTCTTAAAATGTTAAGAAACTTTATTTTTTCAAGTTATGGGACTTGAATCTTAAAGGAAGAAATGACTTGATTTAAAAGTATAGAATACTTTATTTGGAAAGTATGGATTTCTTGATATTCTTAAGATAAGAGACTTGAAATTCTAAGTTAAGAAACTTGATTTTTAAAGTTAATAGACTTGAAGTATTTTAAAAGTTATGTATCTTGATTTGAAAGTATAAGTCTCTTGGTTATAAAAAGAATGAATTAGTCTAAGGCATAAAGTTAGTATAACGACTTTATGGGAAGTTGGTTATAATAACTTTATGAAAGGTTAAGAGAATGGTTTTCTCTAGTAATGTAAACAAAGAATGACTTGAAATAAGGAAGGGCAATTTGATTTAAAGGTATCACTTGCTTAAGTTTTAAAGTAAGGGTCACTTGATTTAGAAGCCGAGAAATGTATTTCTAAAGTTGTAGTGACTTATGTGAAATGTAAACAAGCCTTGATACTACGGGTGTTAGTATCTTGGAATTTTATATGAAAATGAGTCTTTTGAAAAGAATGGAAGTACGTAGTACTTTGGGTTAAATTCCCGGATTTTTTATGTAATAAGAAAGTGCCTTGAGTATATAAAATGAAAGTCTAAAGATTTTATGAACTTGCCTATGTGTGCTGGTGATAGCCTTTGAGTGCAAGTATTATATTTTTACGCTGCCGCGACTCTCGGTTGGAGGGCCGGCTGTCTTGTTGTAAGTTTACTTGGACGTACCGACGGTGATGTGGGATTCCACGGGTATGCTTCCATATTTATTACTCCTTGGACATGCTTATACGATGTGGGATTCCGGGGCATGCAACCAGGAGACGGGTTAGATTCCCGGATTTATTTTATTACCCCATGGCCATGCTTATACGATGAGGGATTCCGGGGCATGCGACCATGTTATGTACGATTATTACTCCATGGACTAGCTCCCCATGAAGACATGTATACGAGATGAGGGATTCCACGGGAATGTTATATATGATTATTACCCCATGGCCATGCTTATACGATGAGGGATTCCGGGGCATGCGACCATGTTATGTATTATTACTCCATGGATTAGCTCTCCATGAAGACATGTACCCGAGATGAGGGATTCCACGGGTATGTTATATACGATTATTACCCCATGGATTAGATCTCCATGAAGTCATGTACCCGAGATGAGGGATTCCATGGGCATGAGATATATATATATATTTATATATGTATTGTATGTGTGTATGACGACAGTGAGGTGGGATTCCACGGGCGCGTCACATGGTTATATGTTACACTTAAGGCTGTCGGCAGTGATATGGGATTCCACGGGCAGGAGATATATATATATATATTTATATGCATTGTATATGTGTACGACAAGCGGTGAGGATGCCACGAGCGCGTCACGGGTTATATTTACACTTATGGTGTCGGCGTGATGGGGATTCCACTGCACGCTTATGATATTTGAGGGCTTGTGTTCGTAGCCCTGTGTGACTATTGTTCATGTGTTGAAATATTCTTTAAAAGGTAAAACTGACTTTCATTACTTTCACTTTGGTAAGGCACAATGTATTGTTATTTTGGTTATCATACATGACTCCAGCTTTATATAGACTGTTATGATTTCATTACAGTATTTTCAGTTTCACATACTTGGTACATATTTCGTACTGACCTCCTTCGGGGGGCTGTGTTCATCCCGCAGGTGGAGGTACATAACTTGCTGATCCGCACTCTTATGATCACTGTTCAGTTTTTGGAAAGCTCCATTTCTTCGGAGGCTTTGTCTTTTGGTACGGTTCCCTGATGTTGTAGGTTTATGTACATTCAGGGGTATGGCGGGGCCCTGTCCCGATAAGGGGATGTCACGTAGCAACGCCCAAACGGGAATTTTCATAAAAAGGTCATCTGAAAGTATCACGTCCTTATCAACTAGTTTTAACATCAATGTTTTGCCGAAAGTCATATAGGGGCCACCATGAAACACCTTAATGCGATCGTCCTCCGACATGAAACGGAAGACAGTCCATCTACGTCCATAGGGAATGATTCGGCACTTCACATTTCAGCCCTTAACAATTGAATTCAGTGCCTCACGTCCCGGTAAAGGGCCCGTGAAACATCCAATAAGACAATAGCCCCAAGTTTCAACAAATGGAACTTCATCATTCGCATCAAGTTCTACAATATCTCCTTCTTGTTCAATAAATTGCAATTTCATACCCTTTGCTTCCAAACGTGACTCCGCAAACACCCCCGCATAAGTCTTCTTCCTTGGAATAGGCTTATCCGTAGGTGCATTGTTTACATCTTCGGGTGAAGTGAAGGGTTGAGGATCCATAGGTACATTGTTGATTCCCGCAATTGAAGTCAAATAACGTGCACCATTGGGATTTGGTGTCACAGAATTCTTTTGTTGTAATAATGCACTATCATTTAATGTATTAGAGTTCCTAGGACTCTTGTTCTTGTCAAAATCGGTTCCCACCCATATCAAGTTTCGAAGTCCCCTTAAATGAGATGTCTCTTCATTCCCTACGCCAATTAAATTCGTCGAGTTACTAGGCCTCTTTTGGAGAGAAAACCCCTCGGCTTCCGCATCATTTGCCTTACCAAGATCCATGGGACTTGGAGTAACTTCGGATATGGGACTTGGAGTAACTTCGGATGCAACAACCATTGAATGAGGCGTGCCATTGACTTCCGCATCAATTGAATGCTGCAAATTACTAAATCTCTTTTGAATAAAAATCCCTTCGGCTTCCGCAACCTTTGCATTTCCAAGGCCCATGGGAATTGAAGCATTCTCGGACTCAACAACCATTGTCTGGTGACCCATGGACTTCGCCCTTGACCCATGCCCACCCACCTGACCCACTATCAACCCGGGACCATTGTGGGGCAAAATTTTACACGTCCTATTAGGCGTGTAATCCCCTTTGTATTGCTGAATTGTTGGGCCTTAAATGTGGCGTTTGGTTATTGAAATTCGGGCCTTGAAAAAAGTGGAAACGTATGTAGAAACAAAGGAAGTGCTGCCCGATTTTCCGTAAAATTTGGTGACTTTTCACTTAGAATATTCTACGTTTGAATCTAGAGGTTAATAGACGGAATATGGCCATTATAGGTTGAAGTACTACGTATAGCGTATTCCACAAAAAGGATGGAATAGCTAGCAAGGTTGAAGTACTTTGGAGCATTTTGCTACTTGTCGATAATCGTCGCGAGGTATGTGAACCTCTTCCACCTTTTGGCAAGATTCTATATATGAAATATACATGTGGTGTTATTTCATGATTCCTTCTACTCTTAGAAGTTAATAGGTATGTATGTTGATTTACTCTATGTGAAAATTATGTCTAAGTTATCCTAAGTTCTTACCAAGTCTTATGGGGAATATTGGTAAGAGTCGTTAGGAGGTATTTGGAGTCAAGTTGAATTTGCTAAGTTACTGCACGAATGAGAATAAATATCGAACAAACCACTGCAACGCTAATAAAAGAAAATGTATAGACAATCAATTAAACTAAAATGAGTAGAATCCTCCATCTGCATAGAAACTAAGATAAGACAAAATTGTATTACATTTTCTAGATCATGGCTGCTTTAATAAGATCGTTATAAACAAGTATAACCTATTTACAACGCATGAAAGTATATGTTAATTAACTTAAAGAGTTTACGTACAAAGTTTTAAGACTATGAACCTTAAATTCTTAAAAGGTTAAGAAACTTTATTTTTTCAAGTTATGGGACTTGATTCTTAAAGGAAGAAATGACTTGATTTAAAAGTATAGAATACTTGATTTGAAAAGTATGGATTTCTTGATATTCTTAAGATAAGAGACTTGAAATTCTAAGTTAAGAAACTTGATTTCTAAAGTTAAGAGACTTGAAGTATTTTAAAAGTTATGTAACTTGATTTGAAAGTATAAGTCTCTTGGTAATAAAAAGAATGAATTAGTCTAAGGCATAAAGTTAGTATAACGACTTTATGGGAAGTTGGTTATAATAACTTTATGAAAGGTTAAGAGAATGGTTTTCTCTAGTAATGTAAACAAAGAATGACTTGAAATAAGGAAGGACAATTTGATTTAAAGGTATCACTTGCTTAAGTTTTAAAGTAAGGGTCACTTGATTTAGAAGCCGAGAAATGTATTTCTAAAATTGTAGTGACTTATGTGAAATGTAATCAAGCCTTGATACTACGGGTGTTAGTATCTTGGGATTTTATATGAAAAGGAGTCTTTTGAAAAGAATGGAAGTACGTAGTAATTTGGGTTAAATTTCCGGATTTTTTATGTAATAAGAAAGTGCCTTGAGTATATAAAATGAAAGTCTAAAGATTTTATGAACTTGCCTATGTGTGCTGGTGATAGCCTTTGAGTGCAAGTATTATATTTTTACGCTACCGCGACTCGGGAGGGTACTGTCTTGTTGTAAGTTTACTTGGACGTACCGACGGTGATGTGGGATTCCACGGGTATGCTTCCGTTTTTATTACTCCTTTGACATGCTTATACGATGTGGGATTCCGGGGCATGCAACCAGGAGGCGGGTTAGATTTCCGGATTTATTTTATTACCCCATGGCCATGCTTATACGATGAGGGATTCCGGGGCATACGACCATGTTATGTACGATTATTACTCCATGGACTAGCTCTCCATGAAGACATGTACCCGAGATGAGGGATTCCACGAGCATGTTATATATGATTATTACCCCATGGCCATGCTTATACGATGAGGGATTCCGGGGCATGCGACCATGTTATGTATTATTACTCCATGGATTAGCACTCCATGAAGACATGTACCCGAGATGAGGGATTCCACGGGCATGTTATATACGATTATTACCCCATGGATTAGCTCTCCATGAAGTCATGTACCCGAGATGAGGGATTCCACGAGCATGAAATATATATATATATATATATATATATATATATATATATATATATATATATGTATGTGTATGTGTACGCTTGACAAATGAGGTGGGATACCACGGGCGCGTCACATGGTTATATGTTACACTTAATGCTGTCGGCAGTGAAGTGGGATTCCACGGGCAGGAGATATATATATATATATATATATATATAGATATATAGATATATATATATATATATGCATTGTATATGTGAGGTGGTGGATGCCACGAGCGCGTCACATGGTTATATTTTACACTTATGGTATGTCGGCGGTGATGGGGATTCCACGCACGCTTATGATGTATACTGTAAAGGTGCCCGGTAGGGCACGATCGCGCCCGGTCGGGTCGTGACAGTGGTATCGAGCGATTAGTCCTTCCGAAAGTGTCTACAGACCGTGTCTAGTAGAGTCTTGATTATCGGTGTGTTGTGCACCACATCTATAATCAGGAGGCTGCAGGACATTTAGGAGTGGTTTCCATTCTTCACTCTGAGATCGTGCGATAGGGCTGTGTTGTTAGGGTCGTCTCTCCCTAACGAGTTATGTTGATTGCAACTATGAGAAAGCGTGATGACCGGGAAGGGCTATGTGGATTGCGTATCCAGGTTGGTAATGATTGTAGTATAGTTGGTATTATGACATACAACTATACGAAGTTATGTATGAGGGTCATTTATGGGTTGCCTAGAATGATTTTAGATTACCAAGAGTTGGTAAGGGCTAACTAGATACCGGGTAGGTATGAAACAGTTAATGAATTCTCATCGAGGTTTTACGTATATTTTGAGATAAATGGGAAATGATGAGATGCTTCAGAAGGTATTGAACCCTTAAGAAGTCATGTTAGGGAACTTAACGGAATGCCATGTTAATAGATTAAGCTACGTGGTAGGCTTAAGAGAATTGTACGGATGAGATCCGTATGGAGTAAGTAATGGTTGTTGTGATCAAGAAAACATGGTTATGGTATTATGAGAAGTTATTGTACCCGTTTACGGAGGGACTGATAAGGTAGGCTGGGAGCATGGAAATTGCGAGCCTAAAGAATATTAATAACCGCCGAGACCTTAGGTATATAAGGCCTTCTCGGGCAATAGGATTTTACTCAGACTAAGAGTAAGAGTTAAGTGCGACGGTGGGTCGGGGTGAGGACCTATTACGGGTCGCCCCATAGCCTGAAATGGAGTGGGATCAGTTGGTAGTAGTTCCGCTACGTGACAGGGTCACGAGGGTGCAAGGCCCAAGTCTAGTTAATTGTTTTACGGGTTCGTGGACGCGTTCCACCGGAACCAGGTCGTGAGAGCCGGAAATGGCCTTATATTGTTTAATAGAGTGATTCCAAAGATTGGAGGCCAGAATCGGTATGGAGGTTATGTAAGTATGCTAGTATAAGTTGGAGGTACGGAAAGAATACAACAAGTAAGAAAGTGTAGAATCGTCGTTTGGTTGGTTCCACGTAGGCGAGGTCGATAATTGGCGGACTTGATTCGTGGTGTGGATAAGGCGCTTATCCAGGAAAGATTTTAGTAAGCTCGAGTCGTGAAACTTTATGCAGATGAACGACGTCGACACTTGGAGTTCAGGTTGACGTTTTAGTATGAGTATTATTATGTGGCCGTGGGTGGCATATGTTGTATGAAGTGTGTAGTAAAAGGAGACTATGTCGCTATCTAATTAGATTGGACTCCGAAAAACAGTCGGGGACGAATGTTTCTAAGGGGGGAAGAATGTTACACCCCGAAATTACAGAACATGTATAAGAGAATGGACGCGAGGAATCAAGACTTGAAAAATTGTACGAAAGAAAGAATTGTTTTTCCGAAGAAAAATCTTCCGAACGTCGGAAAGGAAAAATGTTCGTTGATGAGAATTTGATTCTCAAAATGCATTATTTGAGGATTATGGAATGTATTATCATTATGGAAATTTATTTTTACGGATTTGGTCACGTGGGGCCCACCCGAGAAATTTTACATTTTGTGGGCCCCACGAGGGTTACGAAATTTTATGGACGAATGAGAGGGCGACACGTGGCACCCCCCCCCCCACATGGTCTTGGACGAAATTGACCAAAGGTATTATGGTCATTGACCTATGTAGAAGATCAAGTCTTGCAAGCTAAGAGCTTGACATAATTGACTAAGTCAAAGAGCCACTTGGCTTGATCTCTTTCATCCCAACCTAACAAGTGTTATAATCTAGACCCTCCAATGTGTTATATAAGCACACTAGTAGCAAGACAAGTCTTCCAACACTTAGAAAAAAATTGAGAAAATCTTGTGCTCTTGATGTTGCTCTCGGCTTTAAGGCCTTTCACACAAAAAAAAAATTCCAATTGTTGTCCATAATTCACAAGACTTTAACCCAAGGTTCCTAGGGGTATTGCAAGGATATCTCAATAGAAAGATCTCGGAAAAACGACGTTTTTACGTTAGTCGCAAGGCGAAACCCTAAGGTGTTCTTCAACTTTGAAGATGGAACTTGAAGAGGAGTTCTTCATGAGCTTCTAAGGAGTGCTTGGAGCGGATTGGAACATAATAAGAGGAGCTAAAAGTTGCTAAGGATCGACTTTTACGCTTGGACATTATTAGGGCTTATTGAGGTAAAATCTTGATCTTCTTAATGTAATTGAAGATTACATGTTATAGTAGTTAAGAAATGAGCATGTGGTATATGGAATGAAGTTTGAAAATATTTGGATCATGTCGACGTGTTAAAACCGAAAATGGACAAGTTAGCCATTAATGTTGTAATTAATTTGGTTGATAGTTACAATCGTCGCATGTTATGGAAGAAAGGATTTATTGTTGTTGTAATTGTTATTATGTATATAACATATTGGAATAACAACTTGGATTGAAAAAGGAATTGTAAGGAAATTGATATTGTTATGGATAGTGTTTTGCCGAAAATGTGCCTTAAGGAATGGACAATTTTATATTGATTGTGGGGCAAAATTTTACACCTCCTATTAGGCGTGTAATCCCCTTTGTATTGCTGAATTGTTGGGCCTTAAATGTGGCGTTTGGTTATTGAAATTCGGGCCTTGAAAAAGGTGGAAAAGTATGTAGAAACAAAGGAAGTGCTGCCCGATTTTCCGTAGAATTTGGTGACTTTTCACTTAGAATATTCTACGTTTGAAGCTAGAGGTTAATAGACGTATTATGGCCATTATAGGTTGAAGTACTACGTATAGCGTATTCCACAAAAAGGATGGAATAGCTAGCAAGGTTGAAGTACTTTGGAGCATTTTGCTACTTGTCGATAAGCGTCGCGAGGTATGTGAACCTCTTCCACCTTTTGGCAGGATTCTATGTATGAAATATACATGTGGTGTTATTTCATGATTCCTTCTACTCTTAGAAGTTAAGAGGTACGTATGTTGATTTACTCTATGTGAAAATTATGTCTAAGTTATCCTAAGTTCTTACCAAGTCTTATGGGGAATATTGGTAAGAGTCGTTAGGAGGTATTTGGAGTCAAGTTGACTTTGCTAAGTTACTGCACGAATGAGAATAAGTATCGAACAAGCCACTGCAGCGCTAATAAAAGAAAATGTATCGACAATCAATCAAACTAAAATGAGTAGAATCCTCCATCTGCATAGAAACTAAGATAAGACAAAATTGTATTACATTTTCTAGATCATGGCTGCTTTAATAAGATCGTTATAAACAAGTATAACCTATTTACAACGCATGAAAGTATATGTTACTTAACTTAAAGAGTTTACGTACGAAGTTTTAAGACTATGAACCTTGAATTCTTAAAAGGTTAAGAAACTTTATTTTTTCAAGTTATGGGACTTGATTCTTAAAGGAAGAAATGACTTGATTTAAAAGTATAGAATACTTGATTTGGAAAGTATGGATTTCTTGATATTCTTAAGATAAGAGACTTGAAATTCTAAGTTAAGAAACTTAATTTCTAAATTAAGAGACTTGAAGTATTTTAAAAGTTATGTAACTTGATTTGAAAGTATAAGTCTCTTGGTTATAAAAAGAATGAATTAGTCTAAGGCATAAAGTTAGTATAACGACTTTATGGGAAGTTGGTTATAATAACTTTATGAAAGGTTAAGAGAATGGTTTTCTCTAGTAATGTAAACAAAGAATGACTTGAAATAAGGAAGGGCAATTTGATTTAAAGGTATCACTTGTTTAAGTTTTAAAGTAAGGGTCACTTGATTTAGAAGCCGAGAAATGTATTTCTAAAAGTGTAGTGACTTATGTGAAATGTAAACAAGCCTTGATACTACGGGTGTTAGTATCTTGGGATTTTATATGAAAAGGAGTCTTTTGAAAAGAATGGAAGTACGTAGTACTTTGGGTTAAATTCCCGGATTTTTTATGTAATAAGAAAGTGCCTTGAGTATATAAAATGAAAGTCTAAAGATTTTATGAACTTGCCTATGTGTGCTGGTGATAGCCTTTGAGTGCACGTATTATATCTTTACGCTGCCGCGACTCTCGGTTGGAGGGCCGGCTGTCTTGTTGTAAGTTTACTTGGACGTACCGACGGTGATGTGGGATTCCACGGGTATGCTTCCATTTTTATTACTCCTTGGACATGCTTATACGATGTGGGATTCCGGCACGCTACTGCGAGGTGGTTAGATTCGGATTTATTATATTACCCATGGCCATGCTTATACGATGAGGATTCCGGCATGCGACCATGTTATGTACGATTATTACTCCATGGACTAGATCCCGTGAAGACATGTATCGAGATGAGGATTCCACGGGCATGTTATATATGATTATTACCCGTGGCCATGCTTATACGATGAGGATTCCGGCATGCGACCATGTTATGTATTATTACTCCATGGATTAGCTCTCTATGAAGACATGTACCCGAGATGAGGGATTCCACGGGCATGTTATATACGATTATTATCCCATGGATTAGCTCTCCATGAAGTCATGTACCCGAGATGAGGGATTCCACGGGCTTGAGACATATATATATATATGTATTGTATGTGTGTACGCCGACAGTGAGGTGGGATGCCATGGGCGCGTCACATGGTTATATGTTACACTTAAGGCTGTCGGCAGTGATGTAGGATTCCACGGGCAGGAGATATATATATGCATTGTATATGTGTACGCCGACAGTGAGGTGGGATGCCACGGGCGCGTCACATGGTTATATTTTACACTTATAGCTGTCGGCAGTGATGGGGGATTCCACGGGCACACTATGATATTTGAGGGCTTGCGTCCGTAGCCCTGTGTGACTATTGTTCATGTGTTGAAATAGTCTTTAAAAGGTAAAACTGACTTTCATTACTTTCACTTTGGCAAGGCACAATGTACTGTTATTTTGGTTATCATACATGTCTCCAGCTTTATATGATCGTTATGATTTCATTCTGATATTTTGATTTCACATACTTGGTACATATTTCGTACTGACCTCCTTCGGGAGGCTGCGTTCATGCCGCAGGTTGAGGTACATAGCTTGCTGATCCGCACTCTTAGTATCACTGTTCAGTTTTTGGAAAGCTCCATTTCTCCGGAGGCTTTGTCTTTTGTTACGGTTCCCTGAGGTTGTAGGTTTATGTACATTCAGGGGT
Source organism: Przewalskia tangutica (assembly GCA_029844215.1). Taxonomy (NCBI): domain Eukaryota; kingdom Viridiplantae; phylum Streptophyta; class Magnoliopsida; order Solanales; family Solanaceae; genus Przewalskia; species Przewalskia tangutica. Next base: position 130,148,688 of record CM056718.1, on the reverse strand, counting down.
ATGGCGGGCCACTGTCGTCCACGATTGTTATGTCAAAAATTCTTAGAGGTCTGTAGTAATATCTTGTGGATTGGGTTGTGTAAAGAAAAAAAAAAGTAACTGCTTTTGGTGTTACGTAGTTTATGTATCTAGGAAGGTAGCCTTATCGGCTAACCTGTTATTTATTTTCCTGTTAAGTTTATGTATGTTCCGCTGATTATCTCTAATGTATGTGTAAAGGTGCCCAGGTACGGCACCAGTCGCGGGCCCGGGTCGGGTCGTGACACTAGCAAACCTGAAATGATATTTTTTTGGTTTTATACCTCGGTTTGCGTTCTCGTTCCACCCTAATATGAAAAAATGTGACACTATAACACACAATTTAGGTTGCCTCTCATCAAATGCCTTAATTAATGTCATGGCACGACATCTGTTTGTATTGTTCTTACTCTTTTTATCCTACTATTATAATTTCAGGTTGCCTCCTAAGAAGCACTTGATTTAATGTTCCGGCATGATGCAGACGTTTTTCAAGCCTCTTATAATTCAATTGAGACCTTCACCAGATCGGTCTCCACTAAGTAGGGCTTTACTCTCTGCTTGTTTACCAAAAAATGTCTGCTCTATATTTAGCGGTTTCAGTTCAACTGATCTATGTGCGGTTAGACGTACTACTTCAAATGGCCTAGACTACTTACTCTTCAGCTTTCCCCCAAACACTTTGAGTATCGAATTATACAACAACACTAATTGCTCGAGTTCAAATCATGACGCTGAAAATGCTTGTCGTGCATTCTCTTGGTCCTCTCATTGTAGAGCTTTGCGTTCTCATAGGCATGAAAACAAAACTCATCAAACTCTTGCAACTACAACAACCTCTTGTCACATGCTGCTTCCATATCTTGATTCAGCTTCTTGATTGACCAATACACCATGTGTTCTAATTCAAAAAGGGAGGTGACATGCCTTTTCGAAGACTAACCTGTATGGAGAGGTTCCAATACGTGTCTTGTATGGCATTCTATAGGCCCAGAGCGCATCATCAAGATTCAAGGACCAATCCTTCCTATTAATGCTCACCGTCTTCTCTAAAATTCGATTGATCCCATGATTATACACCTTCACTTGGCCACTCGTCTGAGGTTGGTATGCAGTCGCCACCTTGTGCTTCACCCCATACTTATATAGCAACTTATTAAAGAGCTGATTGAAAAAATGCGTACCTTGTTCACTGATAATGGCTCTTGGGGTTCCGAAGCATCTGAGTATATTCTTCTTCAAAAATCTGGCAACTACACTTGCATCATTAGTCGGAGTGCAATTGCTTCCACCCACTTTGAGATGTATTCCACTAAAATCAAGATGTATTTGTTTTCCTTAGAAGGAATACAGGGCCGCATAAAATTGATACCCTAACAGTCAAATATTTCGATCTCGAGGATGCTGTTCAGCGACATCTCGTGACACTTCCACATATTCCCCATCATGTAGCATCTATCACATGCTCTAACGAATGAATGAGCATTTTTTAACAATGTGGGCCAAAAGAAACTCGACTGGAGTACATTTGATGTTGTACGATCACCACTGTGATGACCCCCATAAGGTAATCATTGACAACTCTCAAGAATCACGCTCACCTCCTCTATTGGGACACATCTCCTCACTAACTAATCTGGACCAATCTTGTACAAATACGACTCATTCCATATATAGAATCTACTATCGTGTAAGAGCCTCTTTTTCCTCTGGGAATTTGCATCGGGTGGATAGACCTCATTCACCAGGAAGTTCACCATATCTGCGTACCTTTGAAGTTCGGCTGACTGTAGAGCAAAACGTTGCTCATCTAGAAAAGTTTCCTTGATTGATGTGTGTCGCACCCCATTTTTCTAGCCAAAGACGCGTCTTGGCCCGTCATTCACGAGGAAAATGGGGTGCAACAATATGGCTACTCTGTTAGGATACTTAGGTTCTAATCATAACGAATTTAGTTTTATGTGGCATTTTTGCATTTATTTCCCTTTTCTATGTTTTCCATGTGTTTTTTTATTATTATTTGCTTGATTTACGTTCCTTTTATTGGATTACCTTATTTGTGCTTGTACTACATTTTTCCTTATTTTCTTGTTTTCTTATTTAGTTTATATTATTTACTTTCCTTGTATATACCTTTCCTGATCTTTCTTTATTTGTTTTCCATGTTTAGTTTTATTTACTTTCCATATTTGTTCTTTCTCATTCCTTCTTATTTAGTTGATTTTATTTACTTTCCTTGTAATCTTTCCTGATCTTTATTTATTTATTTTCCATGTTTAGTTATATTACTTTCCATGTATGTTCTTTCTCTTTCCTTCGTTTTGTGTTACTTTCCGTGCATAAATTTATTTTATTTTGTTATAAAATAATAAAATTAGAACAATATTAGAACAAGAATATTGTGGAGAAAGGGAGGAGAGTTCTTTATTTTTCTTGAGGGGTGAAATCAATAAGGGAAACATCTCTATTTATAGCAGAGAATTGACTTGGTCCCAAAGTTATTAGCCCTAATATTTGTCCTAAAGATAGACATCCATAATATATGATAGCATCCATAACACCCCCCCCCCCCCCATTGGATGTCTATTTTGATAGATACTATGCCTCATTAAAACCTTACTAGAAAAAACCGAGTGGAAAAAATCTAGTTAAGAAAAAAGAATACATATTTCTAATAATACACATTTTGGTTGCTTCATTAAAAACCTTACAAGGAAAATTCAGTGGAACAAAATCTTATATGAAAGAGTACAACATTTATTAACTCTCCCTGATGAGAACTTCAGTCCAAATGCTTGAGTCTTCGTATTCCAATCTTGTGCATCATCATCTCGAAAGTTGCAGTTGGTAGAGACTTAGTGAAAAAATCAGTCATGTTATCATTTGAATGAATATGTTGCACGTTGATATCACCATTCTTTTGGAGCTCGTGTGTGAAGAACAACTTTGGTAAAATGTCCTTTTGTCCTATTTCATTTTCTAAATCCTCCCTTCAATTGAGCAATGCATGATGCATTATCTTCATATAATGTTGTGGGTATTTCAAACCACATTTACTTCCAAGTGATTCAAATAGTCATAACATCAATTGGATTTGTTGATATTTCTTTATTTTTTTTGAGTTTGCGGCTCATTGATTCTTCAAGAATATCAGGATTGATCAAATCTTGCATTTCTTTATGAGATTCTTTCTTAGTGTCATCTTGACCATATTTTTTTCTTTTTCTAGGATTCTGATCCTTAGAACCCAATAGTCTATCATGCTTCAGGTGTGCTTTTGGACTCATTTACTGTGACACTAGTAGATGGTCCTACAGGGACATCAATCTGAATTGCGACATTCTCTGCAGGAATATGTGATTCGGTAATCTTTTTCAAATCTTTAAATGTGTCTGGTATTTGATTTGCTATTTTCTGCAAGTGAATAATTTTTTGGACTTCTTGCTCACTAATAGAAACATGTAGATCAAGATGAGACAATGATGTATTTTTCCACAAAATTTCCCTTTTTTTCATTATTTTCTCCCCCTAATTTTGGAAAAATTCTCTCATCAAATCAACAATATGCAATTGATCTTATTACAATATCTCCGTGTAAGGAAGAAATTATATCATGATCATAGTTATAGAAAGATAAATAAATACATCAATTGAACAAATATATGATACTTCAGGACCAATATAATTTTCTCATTTCAACCTATTTTAGGAGGTAGTTTACTACTTTTCGGAAACTCTTCAAAGCTCCAATAATATTCAAGTCAGCAACTTGCACAACATTATAAAAAAATTTGAATATCATAAAGGGATAAGGGTAAACAGTCATCTTTGAATCTCTCATCAATAAATATTTATTAAGGTGATTTCAGTACATCAACCTTAGTTCATTTAATCCGTTTAATGATTTCAAACAAGATTTTCAGTAACTTGTATATGCTTCAGACATTTTGAATCCTTCAAAAAAGTCATATAAATTGTCACGGAAGCCATATAGGCTGAGATAATTTTCATTTACATGCTATCTTCTAATGTCAGGACTGCAGGTCCAGTAAGTTTACCGTTACCAAGATGCATCTACTTGATAATTATTTCTACATCAACATGCTTTAAGAGACGTAGAATTCTGATCCTCATAATATTATACAATATTGCGCACTATATTGTATCAAATATATCGTCGATGTGATATCATTTTGTATCGATTTGCAATTAGGAATAACTTATTGAGATCTTATCACTTTATTATTTTTCAGGTACATGAACCTCATACGAGGTTTTATGAAGCGTTATGTCATAGACTTTTCAAGAGCACATTGCCTCCATTTTAATCATTTGCTCATCTCCTTTTTCAAACCATGCTTCACGCATTTTGTAAATTTTGTCCTTTAGGGACATTTAGGAGCATCTTGCAGCTGAAATATGGAATATTTGGATCAGCAAATGATTCTAGCATTTGACTTGAATTATCGTTTGAACGAGTATCATACTGATGATAATTCACAATATATTTCTTAATTGTTTATTCTCTACCCTTATGTTAGAAAAACTAACATACATTTTCACCTTCTTTGGGGAATCCATCGGTGTGCATCGTGGTAGATTTATTAATCATATATCGTACAATAAAACTATTAGATGAAAATAGTTGGTTCCTGACCTTGAACCAATTATGAGAGGAAAATTTATAATAATTTATTAGTCTGAAGCATACAAACGTCGATGTATGCAATATATCATATTTCAGATCAACAAATAAATCTTTGTTCTAATTCACAATGGTTTAGCTATTTATCGGAGGCATTCAACGCTAAACCAATTTGAATATAAACCAGTATTAACAGGATGAATTGTCTTGATTACATAATCTGAAAATTATGCTCTCAACTCAATTATTTTGAGCAAACAATTTTGCATATGTCAAACTGCGGGTTGACAATAAACACACATGTGACCGTCTTATCGATGCAACTATTTAAAACATCACATAACATGTGAAAGAGCCCTTATTCACCTTTTATATTTTTCAGAATTTAGGAAATTCAATCCCAACATTAGTAAGTATAATCAACTTATCATGAGAACAAATAAATTAATTCTTGAAGAATCTTCTAGTTCTTCAATATATTAAGAATAAAAACTTAGCACATCAGATAAATCAGGACAACCAAAATTGTCACGTCAATTGATAAAATTATTTATTCTAGTAAACTTCAAGTTTACCATGTCATGTGCTATTTGTTTTAGTAAACTTCTGATTTACTATAACATGAATTCAATTTGTACAATAAACTTCTAGTTTATCGTGACATGTGATTTCATCTTGCTTATATTTGTGTAATACAATTTTGAGAATAAAGAGGGTAACCTTTCAAATACATATTTCTTACCCACTATGATTTTGTAGATATTTAGTCATCCAATTATTTATAGTTTTTATGTGATAGCCATTTACTTTAGTAAACTTTGGGTTTACTAGAACTTGTGCTTCGATCATAACAACCTTTTATAATTTAGAATGAATGACACAATAGTATATAAGCTCTTCAGGAGCCTCTATTTTATTCTCCATAATCACATATTGTTTGGACACTATTGGTGCCATGGTCTTCTAGATAAATAGTTAGCTCTTTTGAAGCACTTGATCATTAATTTTGTACAATAAATATGGTTTAGATATTGATGATATCATAGAAATTATAGCTAGACACTACTGGTGTCATGAAATAAGTTTTTCTTAGATATTTATGATATCATGAAAGAAAACAATAAACGAATGAACACTTACAAATGATAAATTCATAACTGATTTTCAATCCAAACTTGCTATGAGAGATCGATATTCAATCTATTCGTAATGCACCCAAAACAAGTCGTGTCTCAACCTATTATGACACTTGAGCTTAGGACAGGATCAAAGTACATTACTCCGTAAACAAGATGATATTGACCTCAAGTCTAAGGACTTTTATCTCCCACACGCCGATGACATTATAAACATATAAAAAAAATAGTACATCAGCAGGGCGTACCAATACTTCAACAAGTATCCATGTGTCCATCATGAGTTGTCATAACTCATAGCAAGTGAGACATACTACATTTCTTAAGGATATGATGCAGACCACATGTCGACGTATCGCATATCATCGATATCCCAATTTCGATGATCATTAGTCGAAGTAATTTAAGAGTTACATTATAACATTGATTCTCACATCATTAATAAACACGTAATCCCTGGGGATGCATTTATCTTTAGGAATATAAATACGAATGTTATTTATCTTTATAAACAATCAACTAATAATTCAACAAATGCAAATTGCCATAATATTAATCATCATTAATATAAATACGAATGTGTATAAAGTACATTGTGTCCTAATACAGATTATCTTTAGGACATGCATATACTTTCATTGTGTGCATACAAAACTTTTAAAATGTGAAAGGTAAGTTATTGTATCCTAATAAGACTTATCAATTTAGAGTTTCTTACCATATATTGTTATTTATTTTTGAGCAATATGATTTCAGTACCTATTTGACGTAACTCTTGAAAACTTATCAGTTTAAGAATATGTTGTGTAATTGTATGTGTTAAACAGTACCCAAGTGCCGCCGCCCAAGGCCCATAGCGCATTGCAGACATCTTTACAAAGGGTCTTCTCTCGGTCCTTTTTGAATATTTTAGAGACAGTCTCAGCGTACGAAGACCGACCGCTATGACTGCGAGGGTGTGTTAAACAGTACCCAAGCACCGTGGCCCAAGGCCTATAGCGCCACGTCCCTGGTCCGTGAACAGTGGTCCAAATTATTGTATATTTGGTAAATATTAGAAATAGTCTTATACCTTAATTACTATTGTAAGATTACCATAATTGTATAGTTAGTCTCCTTAGAGAATAGGGATTTAGATGTAAAGTAGGAATAGGATTCTCCTATTGTAACTTGTATATATATGTCTTTCATCAATAAGAATAATCAAGAGATTAATTCTTTCAGTATGTCTCTTTGTTAAATTGTTGAGAAGATTATGATCATTAATATATTACTCCACTTAGTTTTCACTTTACTAATATTAAAGTGAGCCAAGAAATGATTCATTCCTTGAATTTATATTCGAGTGAACACTCAGGTAATCATATGGTATTAGGTTGACTAAGTCATTGGTCAATGCATTGGACATGTCTGTGACATGGTCCTGTTGTCAACTAATATAAATGAGTTATAATAATCAAGCCATTTGGATAGAAACTTGATAGATCCTAAGCTTGATTGAGTGTGTCATGAATGAAGGGATTTTATCTTCTCACATATAGGTTCAGTTCATATATTTTGTGTAGATAAACTTTACATATTGGGTTCGTCTTCCGGCGCAATCTAGGAATTCCGTGAAGATCCTAATGTTATTAGTGACGATATGTAAATGCCTGAAGGGTACCACTAAGTCAAATGTTCCGTCGATTGAAGGATGTAATTAGAAGGAGATTATACCTAAATGTTCGGTTGATGGCCGGGACATTAAAATGGGAAAATGGGCAGAAAATAAGGCGGGACTGCGGTGCCTTGATTCAGGACCGCGTTGCCAGGAACACGTGCCAGCTCCGCGGTGCCTCTTCGAGGCCAGCGGTGCGGCGTGGCTGGCGATCAATTTTTGCCCGATCGTTTCGGTTGGGCCTGGTCCAACTAAAACCCTAAAGCTCTTATTCTCAACTATAAATAGGAGGCTTACCCCCATTCCAGAGACACTGAAAACCTAAGAGAGGTAAATCTATTCTAAAGCTCTGTCAGAATCCCTAGCATTCCTGACTTAGGAAATTACATCACAGTTCTCCTAGATCTTAAAAATCGAGGGACGTTTGCGTGTGCACCCTCGGACTACTCAAAGTAACAAATTCAAATACTTGGCTGATAGCTGCTTCGAATGTAAGTCTTCTGTCGAAGTTTTACATTAATTATGTGCTTTGTATTTTAATTACTTATCATACTACAGTTCGACCGTTGTCGGGTTTGACCATAAATTTTCAAATTCCACTGCGTGTACGAACCCGACGTAAACACCTACAGTGGTATCAGAGCCTGGGCTGTTTCATGTAATTTGTAATGATATTAATGATAATATGGGTTATGATTTGTTTAGATCTATATTTTATGTTGTTAAAAGCTTTAAACCCTAAACATTTAGAACACATAGTCCTTGTGACCAGATCTGTTAATGCAATTATGTATTCGAATAAGTCAATCCAATATATAACTCTTCTAAGTTGAAATGCGTTATCCGGCTTAAAGCATGGTGCCTTGAAACGAAGAACGAAAAAAATTTTGGATTTGATGCTCGATGAATATGTTGTTTTAATGGTGATGGTAATACAAGTGATATATCTGAAAGATCTGGCCCTAAACCAGTTTTAGGGGTTTGGAAATTTCGGATTTTGTGATTCTGGAGGAGAGGCACCGCGGTTCCATGATGGAGCACCGCGGTGCCTGCTAGGGTTTTGTGGCGGCGCCGGGATTCCACAATTGGAACACCGCGGTGCTGCCCAGATGAAGCTAGAGGCACCTCGGTCCTATTCATGAGAGTCGCGGTGCTGTTCATCCAGAGACTTAAAATTAATTTTTCTGACTCACTGCCTTCGAGGCACCGCTGTGCCACTGATGCGCGATTTATGCACACACTAACGCAAGTGCACGTGTCGTGACAAGTAATATAGTCTAGAAGACCGAGTTATCGTCCTCAGGGATTAGTGTCCAATTCTCAAATTCTATTCTATGGTATCTATTTGGTAACCGATGATTGATGAATTGTTTATAACTATAATTATGAATGCTAACTAAATTACTTTGTTTTACTTCAGATATAATGGAAATAGGGCTTCCAAATCTCCTTAACTATCCGCTCATCTTGTTAATGCAATTAATTATGGTTCTTCTTCTATTTTGAGATAGCAGGTTAACTAAGCCGTTTTATACTCCTGTTAAGGTAATATAAACACTCAACCCCAATATAGAACTCTTCTACCTTTCGGTGATAAGATTGACTATAAAAGAGGATTAAGAGCAATAACCTATTAAACTACACAAGTATCGGGGTACTTTCGTCCACGATTTAACCTATGTTTATTCAACTATAGCATATTCACAATCTCCCCTTTCAGCTTTCGATTAGAAATCATATAGATTATGATAATTAGTGATCAATTAATTACCAAACATTCAAGACAAATATTGAATAAATCTCAACAATGATAAGAAGAAACCAAAACATGCATTAATTCATAAGAATGAGTTTCAAGTGATTTGATATGGAAAGCCCTAAATTAATTTAGTTCCTAGCCATAGACATGCCAAGAACTAAACTAATATCCAACATAAACTACAAAGAAATAAAACAAAGAATAAAGAAATTACACAAAAGTGGTCTCCAATCTTGATCTCCAAGTTTGTGATGAATTGACAAGGGTTTTTGGACCCTTAATCTGACCTAAAAACTCCTTTTTATGGCCTTCAAGTCGTTCTCCCAGTTTTCCTTCTAGGCCTTGGCCCATTCCCATTCGAATTTGACAGAATTCCCGCCGCCAGCGGCCTGGCAGCGCGCGCAGCTGAAACTCTGCGATTCAGTATTTTGGCGCCGCGGCCTCGATCTTCTTTGGTTGGAGGCTGGCCATACTGCTTTCTTGCCCGGTTCGCCAACTTTCTAGCTTTTTGAGCTGTGGAACCTCTGTTTCTGCCCTCTTTTTGCTCCTTTTCGCCAATGAGCCACTTTAAACTATTATGACTCAAAAGAAAGAAAATCTATCCTAAGACGACACGTATTTGTACAAAAATGGGCAAAAGACTAACTAAAAATGACTCGAAAGGTGTATATAAAATACACCGATCAAACACCCCCAAACTTAACCTTTGCTCTCCCTCGAGCAAAGATCAAAAATATAAACAAAGACACGAAAGAAAGGAAAATAAAATGACTCAAAGACATTGATCAAATTGTTGCATCATTGTTACTTAGAAAAGCATGAAGGTTAGCAGAATAATATGCAGGAACATATAGCATGAGTTTTTAGCATTCTAAACACATCAAGTTAGATATTTCGCAAATTCCATTTAATCATGCTCAATGGAAGTAAGAATACCTAACTATGCATGTCAATTTCAAAATCCTATGACATGTTTACTTGCTATTCTCCACTAATCATGGATACACATGTAAGAGATCTTCATGGTTTTTCAGGGTTGTAATGTAGGCTTAGGCATAGGTAGGTAAAAATAGGCATTTAGGCTCAATTTATGTACCATAAGCTCTTTTGCTTTAAATTCTTCCCTTTTCTTTTGATTATCTTTTTCACTTCATACCTATCTTTCCATTCTTTTGTTTTGAGAGAATGAGGTGTATGATGAATAACAGGCACTCACAAACTTAGGCTTTTGCCTATTTTTTACTTTTTTCATTAGGGTGCATTAAAATTGTTCACTCTTTTTGTCTCTTTTTTAACACTTTATATTCCAATCACCTCAATTTTTCACTTATGGCACAAGTGTGGAATCATAGGGTGTCAAAGAAAAGTCTTATTTTTAGGCTCAAAATGGCTGACTAGGGATATAATTTGAATGTCAGGGATAGGAAAAAATGTTAGGAAAAGGGCTAACAAAGAAATGCCTGAGTCATCTCCCTAATATGCATATCCTAACTATTTCGCCTCAAATAGCAAGCAATTATACACATAGGTTTAATCATAAACAATGCACAAGCCAAGCAAGATACCCCAAATAATCTGATTTCATGAATTTTTGGCATATCTAACCTAAGTGTTTAGATGGTTGCCTCTAATTCCATTACATTATTCAACCTTACTTCACTAGGTGATTCCAGTAACTACAACATGCATGATCTTAAAACAAAAATTATGACTCAAAAATGCACAAAACAAATCAAAAAGACTCAAAAACAATAAGACACTCCCCCAAACTTAAATCACACATTGTCCCCGATGTGTGCAGGACTCAAAAAAAAAAAAAAACAGGACAACTTACAAACTTGGTTTAAAGTGGTGGCGGTGGCTAATGCATGGCAGATAACGTCAAGAATCCCGTCAGAGTGGAAGTGTTTGGGATTTTTGATTTGGAGAAGGGAAAATCGGATTAGGGCTTTTTTAAAATTCAGAATTTTCATCGCGGCGCCGAGGCCCTGCAACTGGCGCCGCGGCGCCCAAACTTCTGCGACCTCTGAACTTCCAGCACCGTGGCGCTCTGATTTGGCACCGCAGCGCCCAAACTTCAGAGCTCTATTGGACTTTTGGCGTTGCGGCCCTGCAACTGGCGCCGCGGCGCTGGGCCGATTTTTCTTTTCTTTTGATTTTTTTCCAGTTTTCGTCCTCTAAATTTTTGGCCCTGGACCTATCATCACAACATGTAAACAATACCCTCCGTGATACTGTTCTAAGTAAAACCTAATTGCATTAAATTAAATAAAATAAAATAACCTTGGGTTGCCTCTCAAGTAGCGCTGTCTTTAACGTCTTTTAGCCGGACGCAAGTTCCTTATCATGTTAGAGTGAGATGGGTTACTAGGCTCATATATTCCGTTTCATTGATCACATAGGATTTCAACCTCTGTCCGTTTACCTTGAAGGGGGCTCCCTCTCTCCCTTTTACTTCAACTGCACCATAGGGGAATGCTCTTACCACAGTGTATGGTCCCGACCAACGCGATTTGAGCTTGCCTGGAAACAACCTTAACCTTGAGTTGAATAAAAGCACTTGTTGTCCTGCTTGGAAGTATTTCGGGATCAACATCTTATCATGCCATACTTTAGTTTGTTCCTTGTAGATCTTTGCATTCTCATAGGCGTTGTGTCTGAATTCATCCAACTCGCTCAGCTGTGGCAGCCTCTTCTACCCTGCTGCCGTGGCATCCATGTTCAGCTTCCTCATTGCCCAATAAGCTCTGTGTTCCAACTCTACTGGTAAATGACATGCTTTACCAAAAACTAACTTATATTGTGACATTCCAACTGGGGTTTTGAATGTTGTTCTGTATGCCTACAGTGCGTCATCCAGTTTGATAGACCAATATTTCCTTGAGCCATCCACCGTCTTTTCCAATATGCTCTTCACTTCCCTGTTTGACACTTCTGCTTGCCCATTCGCTTGAGGGTGATAGGGAAGTTTGGTGCGGTGGTAGACTCCATATCGGGAAAGCAATGTATTAAGCTGCCTGTTGCAAAAGTGACTTCCTTCATCACTGATGATGTCCCTAGGAGTACCAAACCTTGTGAATATATTCTTTTGGAGGAATCTTTGAACAGTCTTACTGTCATTTTTTTAGTGGCTACCGCTTCTACCCATTTGGACACATAATCCACTACCAGAAGAATGTACTGATTTCCAAAGGACGACGAGAATGGACCCATGAAGTCGATCCCCCACATATCAAATAGTTCCACCTCCAAGATCCCATGCGAAGGCATTTCATTTCGTCTTGATATGTTCCTTGTTCTTTGACAACGATCACACTTCTTCACAAAGGCGTGGGCATCCTTAAAAAGGGTTGGCCAATAGAACCCGCTTTGCAATACCTTTGCCGCTGTTCTTGATGCCCCAAAGTGTCCACCACATTGTAGGGTGTGACAATGAGTGAGAATCTGGTGCATCTCCTCCTCTGGTATACATCGCCTGATGACTTGGTCGGCGCAGTGTTTGTATAAAATCGGCTCCTCCCAATAGTAGTGTTTTACTTCGGAGTAAAACCTCTTCACTTGCTGTCTTGTCAATCCTGGGGGTATTACCTTAGCTGCAAGAAAGTTAACAAAATCAGCGTACCAAGGTAACTTAAAAACCACACTTACTTGAAACAATTGCTCATCTGGGAAGTGATCATTTATCTGCACATCCTTAGTGTTCTGGCTCTCTGTGTTCTCAAGTCTCGACAAGTGGTCTGCAACTGAGTTCTCTGTCCTCTTCTTGTCACGAATTTTCATGTCGAATTCTTGTAATAGCAGGACCCATCGGATGAGGCGAGGTTTTGCATCCTTCTTTGTCATCAAATACTTTATGGCAGAGTGGTCAGTTTATACTATCACCTTATTCTCAATCAAGTATGGCCTGAATTTCTCGAATGCATATACTATTGCTAGCAATTCTTTTTCTGTAGTCGCGTAATTTAACTGCGCGTCATTCCAAGTTTTACTAGCATAGTAAATGGATCTGAATTCCTTATCGACCCTCCGCCATTGCGCCGCTTCAATCGTAGTCACTTGCATCACACATTAGTTCAAATGGGAGCTCCCAGTTTGGTGCAATGACTATGGGTGCTGAGATAAGCTTCTCCTTGAGTGTCTGAAAAGCGGTCATGCATTCCTTATTGAATTCAAAAGCAACCCCCGTCATTATAAAGGTGGAAAAAGGCTTTGAAACTTTTGAGAAATCCTTGATAAATCTTCTATAAAAACCGGCATGCCCAAGGAAACTTCTAACCCCTTTTGTTGATACTGGAGGTGGTAGATTTTCGATTACTGAAATCTTTGCTTTGTCCCCCTCAATACCTTGGTTGGATATTTTGTGTCCCAGGACAATCCCCTCTTTTACCATGAAGTGACACTTCTCCCAGTTCAGCACAAGGTTGGACTCTTCACATCGTTTTAACACTGCTTCCAAGTGCCTCAAACACTCGTTGAACGAGGCCCCAAAGACCGAGAAATCATCCATGAAAATCTCTATAGTCCTTTCCACCATGTCCGAGAAATTTGTCATCATACACCTCTGAAAGGTCGCAGGTGCATTGCAAAGCCCAAATGTCATCCTTCTGAATGCAAATGTACCAAAAGGGCAGGTGAATGTTGTCTTTTCCTGATCTTCTGGTGCTATCGCAATCTGATGATACCCTGAGTAACCATCCAAAAAGCAGTAGTAGTTATGCCCCGCAAGTCTATCCAACATCTGATCTAGAAATAGCAACGGGAAGTGGTCTTTTCTGGTCGCCTTGTTCAACTTGCGATAGTCAATGAGATTCTCCACCCAGTAACTGTTCTAGATGGAATGAGTTCCTTCCTTTCGTTGGTCACTACTGTCATACGACCCTTTTTGGGCACCACTTGTACTGGACTCGCCCATGCACTGTCATATATAGGATAAATTAATCTAGCATCGAGCCATTTCATGATTTCTTTTCTGACTACCTCTTTCATGTTTGGGTTTAGTCTCCTCTGTGCCTCAATGGAGGGTCTTCTCTCCTCATCCAGACGGATCTTATGCATTACTATTGACGGACTTATCCCCTTTATGTCTGCTAATGTCCACCCAATGGCACGCTTGTGAGCCCTCAGTACTCTCAGCAGCTTCTCAATCTCTACTGTGGATAGATGACATGAGATGATCACTGGTAAGGATTGATCTTCACCTAGATATTGGTACTGTAAATGATCGGGTAGAATTTTTAACTTTAACTCTGGAGCCTTTTCTGTGGATGGTAATGATCTCTCTGGCATCTGCCCAAGCTCTTCATATCTCTTCTTATCACACTTCTCATAAGAATTCATCCAATTTGCATACTCCATCAGCTTTCGGTCGTTTCCACTACTATCGTCCCATCGGGTCAGTACTTCTTCAAGCGTATCAGCATTTCTGAACCTTTTTTCTGACATTGCATCTTCGATTATGTCAATGGCGAAGCATATGTCACTTGTATCTGGGAAGGTTGCTACCCGAAAAACATTGAAAATCACATCTTTTTCTTCCACCCGAAGTTTTAGCTCCCCTTTATGAACATCGATGAGAGCCTGTCCTGTGGCTAGGAAGGGTCTGCCAAGTATGATGGGGATTATGTCGTTATCTCTTATGTCTAAGATGATGAAATCAGCGGGAAAGATGAACTTGTCCACCTTTACCAACACATCCTCGATGACTCCTCTAAGATGGACTATGGAGCGGTCAGCTAACTGCAAAGTGATGTTTGTAGGTTTGACTTCTCACATTCCAAGTTTGCAAAACACTAGGTAGGGCATCAAATTTATGTCTGCCCCCAGATCGCACAACGCCTTCTGACACTCAAACTTTCCAATAGTGCATGGGATGGTGAAGCTCCCAGGATCTTTTAATTTCTGAGGTAGCTTTCTCTGTAGGATGGTACTGCATTCTTCAGTCAACACCACTGTTTCGTAGTCCTCTATCCTCCTCTTTTTTCTAAGAATATCCTTCATGAACTTTACATAACTTGGCATCTTCTCTAGTGCCTCAGCAAAAGGGATATTGAGTTGCAATTGTTTGAGAATTTCCAAAAATTTAGAGAATTGTTTGTCAAGAGCACTTGTTTTTAGCCTCTGGGGGTACGGTATCTTCACCTGGGGTGCGTTCACAACAGCTTCCAGCCTCATTTCACCTTCTGGGCTCTGGGCGCCACGGCCCTGAGATTCGGCGCCGTGGTGCCTAAAGCTCTGCACTTTCCCAGAATCGTCGTGGCCAGTGCTTTCGATGTGCGCCTTGAATCTTCGCAATTTTAGGTCCTTCCTTTCTAGACCTGGGGGTGGTGAGTGTGCTTCCACCAGTTTGGCATTTATCAGGTTAATCGCCTGACATTGCTCTTTTATATTCCCTCCAATATGTTCAGAGTGCTCCCCTTGTATTCTGCTGCTTAGCATGTCCGCGAGTTGTCCTATTTGTGTTTCCAAATTCTTCAAGGAAACTCTCATTTCGTTCATGAACTGAGTTTGGTGCCTAGTTAACCTGAGTATGGCTGCTCGTAGCCCATCCTGCTCTTCATGTGGGGCATGGGGATTACCTTGTTGATAGTAGTAATCCATGTTTTCAGGATCCCTGAGATGAATCAAAACCAACAAACGGATGACGGCGCACGGTTTCACGAATAAAAGAGAATAATATAGTAATAAATAAAAAAACAAAAACCAAATTAGAAATTAAGAATAGATAAAATGATATTGAACTACGTCAATCCCCGGCAACGGCGCCAAAAACTTGATGCGCGATTTATGCACACACTAACGCAAGTGCACGTGTCGTGACAAGTAATATAGTCTAGAAGACCGAGTTATCGTCCTCAGGGATTAGTGTTCAATTCTCAAATTCTATTCTATTGTATCTATTTGGTAATCGATGATTGATGAATTGTTTATAACTATAATTATGAATGCTAACTAAATTACTTTGTTTTACTTCAGATATGGTGGAAATAGGGCTTCCAAATCTCCTCAACTATCCGCTCATCTTACTTGTTAATGCAATTAATTATGGTTCTTCTTCTATTTTGAGATAGCAGGTTAACTAAGCCATTTTATACTCATGTTAAGGTAATATAAACACTCAACCTCAATATAGAACCCTTCTACCTTTCGGTGATAAGATTGACTATAAAGGAGGATTAAGAGCAATAACCTATTAAACTACACAAGTATCGGGGTACTTTCGTCCACGATTTAACATATGTTTATTCAACTATAGCATATTCACAATCTCCCCTTTCGGATTTCGATTAGAAATCATATAGATTATGATAATTAGTGATCAATTAATTACCAAACATTCAAGACAAATATTGAATAAATCTCAACAATGATAAGAAGAAACCAAAACATGCATTAATTCATAAGAATGAGTTTCAAGTGATTTGATATGGAAAGCCCTAAATTAAGTTAGTTCCTAGCCATAGACATGCCAAGAACTAAACTAATATCCAACATAAACTACAAAGAAATAAAACAAAGAATAAAGAAATTACACAAAAGTGGTCTCCAATCTTGATCTCCAAGGTTGTGATGAATTGACAAGGGGTTTTGGACCCTTAATCTGACCTAAAAACTCTTTTTTATAGCCTCCAAGTCGTTCTCCCAGTTTTCCTTCTAGGCCTTGGCCCATTCCCATTCGAATTTGACAGAATTCCCGCCTTGGAGTCGCGGCCACCTGGCGGCACATGGCGCGAAACTCTGCGACTCAGTATTTTGGCGCGCGGCCTGAATCTTCTTGGTTGGAGGCGCCGCGGCGCCGCCCTTTTCTTGCCCGGTTCGCCAACTTTCTAGCTTTTTGAGCTCTGGAACCTCTGTTTCTGCCCTCTTTTTGCTCCTTTTCGCCAATGAGCCACTTTAAACCATTATGACTCAAAAGAAAGAAAATCTATCCTAAGACGACACGTATTTGTACAAAAATGGGCAAAAGACTAACTAAAAATAACTCAAAAGGTGTATATAAAATACACCGATCAAACACCTGTTAGAACTGCGGTGCATGTGACGGTAATTACGGAACTGCGGTGCCTTATATTAGGAACCGCGGTGCAAATTGGTTTTGCAGAACCATTGACTTATTGCCTCAAAGGCACCGCGGTGCCATCAGTTGGAACAGCGGTGCCATCGACGACCTTTTAAAAAAAAATTGAAAATCAGAAACAGAGACTTAAAAGTTTCAGATTCTGAATCTGAGGTTTTAGAAGTTTCAGTTTCTGAAAATAAAGTTTTGAATCAAACAGATTTGGTCCTTTCGGGCAGATCTGTAATTAAAGAATGTTTTATGAAAGTTGATTTTAGTTTCTGGAAATTGCAAACAGGTCCCAAAAGTTTGAAAATATTTTCTGAAGTTTAGAATTGCATTTTTATGAATTTATAAGGGTTCATAATTGAATTTTAAATTCTTAAGGGACTAAAGTGTAAATTCTAAAAATTTACAGAATTTCCGAAAATTAGAATTTTAAAATCAGAAAATGTTTAGGGACTATTTGGCATTTACATAGATTATAGAGTTTAGACAAATAGACCCATAGTTATCATTAATAGTATATTATATACAAATGTGCTAAATATTAAATGTGATGCATTTAAATTATTAGCATAGCGCCGCAATTATTGTCTGGGTAGGCGGCGCCCAGTAATTGTTTAATTTCAAATGACCGCTATAACTGTCTAGGTAGACGGCGTCCAATATGTGATTAAAACCATCTTTTATCATGTCTATTGGGTTTGATGGTTTCCCATATAATTGTGTTTAGATATTGCATGATAGGATGTCATATGATGTATGACATGATTGTTGATCTTGAATGAATCCCCGAAAACTGAAAATGTTCCCCAAACATTAAATACAAGTCTAATTATCACGCGCCATCCATTAAAATTGTTAGGGTGCTAAGTTATTTTCGGCGATACAAGTATTTATGCCAAAACATTTGCTCTAAGTCTAAGAGGACCAAGGCTCTTTCATAGATATGTTAAAATGAAAGTAGATAATAAACTTTTATAGGTATTTACACCAAAGTATTTGCTTGCAAAGGCTAAATTTACTTAGGCATTTAAACACAGTCGTGTAATGGGGTTGACTTGTTTAGATGAATCTTGGCGCCAAAGTGTCGGACTAGTCTAAAGACGTAAGATTAAAATGAAAGATATTTAATCAAACCAAGAGTTGTAGAGCTGCTTTACAATTGGTTGAGAACCTACCAAAGTGTGATATTGAAGTTATCAGCCAAAGCAAACGTGGATATAGCATATGTTTGGATCTTGGCCCATTATGATCTTTATATTAATTTAGGTTCGTATTCTACCTTGGGGTCGTAGAAGTATGCAAAATAGTTGGAGCTAATTAAACAAAAGGCCATGTTAAATTAGAATATAATGAATGTGTATAAATTAGGATAACGCATTGTTGATTGCATTTTCCTGTCTATCTAAATCTTCAAAACTTCAAAATGTCGAACCAATCGTTGAAATGAACAAACTCACCAAACCGAACTATCTAGACTGGCTAAGGAAATCTAAGAATTGTCCTAAAAGCAAGAAAAGATAGAATACGTATTGGACAAAGTATTCCCCACAGTGCATGTTGATGATTCTGTAAAATATGCCACATTTAATAAGGTAGTCTACCATAAGAACCTAGATGACTCCACTTCAGCACGATGCATCATGTTGTCTTCCATGTCAGTGGAACTACAGAGACAGCATGAGAACATGGTCTCTAACGAAATGCTTGAACACTTGAAGAGAATCTATGACTCCCAGTCCCAAACCATGGAATATGAGTTGTTAATACAAATTTTTCAAGTGTAAGCTAAGTGAAGGGATCCAAGTGTCTCGGCATGTGTTGAAGATGATAGGGCTGATAGAAAGGCTGGCCTCGATTGGTATAAGGTTGCAGAATAACGTCGCTTCCACCCTTATCTGAACTCTCTCCTTCGTTCGTTCGAGAATTATATTGTATACTATAATATGAACGGAACAAAAGAGAGTCTGCCGGAACTGCATGACATGCTAAAGACCTTTGAATCTTCAACTTCCAAGAGTAAATATGTGCTCATGATGAGCTCCTCTAGCCGGCCCAAGCCGAAAGGTAAGGAATGACAGAAGAAGAAGGGCAAGGCAGTCACTGCGCCCTCAGCTATGAAGCCTAAGGGAAGTGTGAATTTTCGGAGAGGTGATTCCGGCTAAGGATGTATGCCTCGACTATAATAGGAAGGGAGATTGGAAGAAAGGACTAAACTGCACTAGGAGGAAGAGCACCAGATGCTTCTACCTCTAGTGGATAAGGTATGTACATCATTGAAATAAAAGAAATTTTCAATGTACAAAATAAAAGAGCAAAGTTAAGTGAAAGAAATTCTACCTGCTTGTGGCATTGTAGACTTGGTCATATCAATCAAACAAGGATAGAACGGTTAAGGAAGTTAAATTATCTCGAACCATTTGACTCACAATCTTATGGTAACTGTGAATCCTGTTTGAAGGGTAAGATGACCATTAAATCCCTTTCTGGAAAAGGGATCCGTGCCAAGGAGGTGCTAGAGTTGGTACATACAGACGTATGTGGACCATTTTCGACTCAAGCTAGAGAGGGTTTCTCTTACTTCATCACTTTCACAGACGGCTTATCAAGGTTTGGATATGTGTATCTTATGAGACACAAATCCGAGGCTTTTGAGAAGTTTAAGGAGTTTAAGTGTGAAGTTGAGAAATAACTCTCAAAGAGTATCAAGACTCTCTGATCTGATCGTGGGGGAGAATACTTAAGCAAATAATTTCTTGACTACTTAAATCTTCATGGATTTCATTCCGAATGGACACCTCCTGGAACACCACATATGAATGGTGTTACCGAGAGAAGAAACCGAACCTTACTTGATATGGTTCATTCCATGATGAGTTTTTCAGCTCTTCCAACATACCTTTGGGATACGCTATTTTGACCTCAACATATGTTCTAAACAGAGTTCCATCTAAATCAATCGAAAAGATACCATATGAGGTATGGTGTGGCAAAAATCCATAACTTAGACACATGAGGCCCTGGGGGTGTCCTGCATATGTCAAGAAGTTGATCACTGATAAGTTGGAATCTAAAAGTGAGAAATGTTACTTTGTTGGGTATCCGAAGGAAACTAAGGGATACTATTTCTATCTTCCTAGAGAACATAAGATATTTGTTTCTAGGAATACAACTTTCCTTGAAGATGAATATGTCTACAAGGATGAGACTTGCACGGAGATATAACTTAAAGAAAGTCAAGAACAAGGTAATAAAGAGGTTGAATCCTTGCCCAATAATGAAGGCAAGAATTCAGTGGGAGCTTCTGGCGAATATTGGGTATTTAGGGTACCCCTTCGGCCAGTGGGAGTGCTACAAGGAGTAATGCAGAAATACAAGATCTTCAGGCACAGACCTTGGGAGTAAGTGCACCAGTTGCATTTTCTCCCATTCAGGAAAGACATGAAAATGATATTCCTGAAAACTCTAATGTTGGCGGATCGACCAGCGCACAAGAACATACTCACAGTCAGAACATACCTGTAACTGAACCGCAAGACAATCAACTCCGTAGGTCTACTAGATCTCATCGTCCTCCGGAAAGACTAAATCTGCTTGTGGAAACACAAAATGAGCTAGATATTCCAGATGATGACGAGCTTAGAACCTACAACGAAGCAATGCTAGACATTGATTCAAATAGATGGCTAGAAGCCATGAAATCTGAAATGGAATCTATGTATATCAATCAAGTGTGGAACTTGGTTGATTTTCCAAATGGGGTTAAACCCATAGGATGTAAATGGGTCTTCAAGAAGAAGATTGATGCATTTGGCAAGGTTCAGACTTATAAATCTAGACTAGTGGCTAAAGGTTTTACTCAGCGTCCTGGTGTGGATTATGATGAAACCTTTTCACCGGTGGCTAAGATAAAGTCTATTCGGATTTTGCTTGCGATAGCTGCACATTATAATTATGACATTTGGCAGATGGACGTCAAAACAACATTTCTCAATGGTAATCTAATTGAGGAAGTGTATATAAAACAACCCGGGGGTTTTTCATGTGAGTACAGACCAAATGTTGTGTGCAGGCTACAGAAGTCCATTTATGAGCTTAAGCAAGACTCTAGGAGTTGGAACATTTGCTTTGACAATGTTATCAAATAATTCGATTTTGTCAGAATCAAAGAGGATCCTTGTGTTTATTCCAAACGCAAGGATGAGGGTATTGTCTTCATTGTTATATATGTTGATGACATATTGATAATGGGAGATAATAAGACCCTCATGCAGTCAGTCAAGGATTGGTTGTCCAAGACCTTCATGATGAAGGATTTAGGTGAAGTCTGCTACATTTTGGGAATTAGGATCTATAGAGATAGACCCAGTATATTATTGGGGCTGTCACAGTCAGTATACATAGACAAAGTGCTTAGACGCTTTTCAATAGAGAATTCCAAGAAAGGCGGTCTTCCGATGGGTCAAGGCATCAAGTTATCAAAGAAGGGCTACCCTTCAAATGCTATTGAACTTGAACGCATGAAGAGGATCCCATATGCTTCGGCTATAGGATCAATCATGTATGTCATGACCTGTACTAGGCCAGATGTGGCCTTTGCACTTAGTATGACCTGCAAGTTAATGCAGAATCCTGGCAAGGAACACTGGAAAGCAGTCAAGAGTATTCTCAAGTACCTCAGGCGTACTAAAGATTATTTCTTAGTCTATGGTGGAGTTGATGATATGGTTGCCACTGGGTATACCGATGCTAGTTTCCAGACAAATGTTGATGATTTTGAATCTCAGTATGGTTACACAATCATTTTCAATAGAGCAGTGAGCTGGAAAAGTTCCAAACAGGCTACTACTACAGACTCGACTACTGAAGCGGAGTACATTGCTGGATCGGAAGCTGCTAAGGAAGCTGTCGCGATTTCTGAGTTCCTGAAGGAACTAGGGGTTGTTCCGAGTGCTAGTTGTCCAATAACTATTTATTATGACAACACTGATGCGATTGCACAAGCAAATGAACCAAGATCAACAAACAGAAACAAACATGTACCAAGGAAGTACCACATCCTGAGAGAGATGGTGGAAGTTGAAGATATCAAGATAGACTATATTCCCACAGACAATAATCTAGCAGACCCGTTTACTAAACCATTAAGTTTGGTGAAGCATAATGGTCATTTTGAGAACATGGGTATTAGATATGTTGGCGATTGGCTCTAGGCCAAGTGGGAGATTGAAAGTATATATATGTCCTAGAGACAATCTGTATTAGGACACAATGTACTTTATACACATTCGTATTTATATTAATGATGATTAATATTATGACAATTTGCATTTGTTGAATTATTAGTTGATTGTTTATAATATTCTATAAATGTATCCCTAGGGGTTACATGTTTATTAATGATGTGAGAATTAATGTTATAACGTAACTCTTAAATTACCTCGACTAATGATCATTGAAATTGGGATATCGATGATATGTGATACGTCGATATGTGGTCTGCATCATATCCTTAAGGGATGTAGTATGTCTCACTTGCTATGAGTTATGACAACTCGTGATGGACACATGGATACTTGTTGAAGTATTGGTACGCCCTGCTGATGTACTGTTTTGTTATATGTCTATAATGTCATCGGCGTGTTGGAGATAAAATTCCTTAGACTTGAGGTCAATATCATCTTGTTTACGGAGTAATGTACTTTGATCATGTCCTAAGCTCAAGTGCCTTAATAGGTTGAGACGCGGCTTGTTTTGGGTGCATTACGAAGTAGATTAAAGGTGGTATGTGAGCCAAGAAAGAATTCATTCCTTGAATTTATATTCGAGTGAACACTCAGGTACTCATATGGTATTAGGTTGACTAAGTCATTGGTCAATGCATTGGACATGTCTGTGACATGGCCTTGTTGTCAACTAATATAGATGAGTTATAATAATCAAGCCATTTGGATAGACACTTGACAGATCCTAAACTTGATTGAGTGTGTCATGAATGAAGAGATTTTATCTTCTCACATATAGGTTCAGTTCACATATTTCGTGTAGCTAAAATTTACATATTGGGTTCGTCTTCCGGCGCAGTCTAGGAGTTCCGTGAAGATCCTAATGTTATTAGTGACGATAAGTAAAGGCCTGAAGGGTAACACTAAGTCAAATGTCCCATCGATTGAAGGATGTAATTAGAAGGAGATTATACATAAATGTTCGGTTGATGACCGGGACATTAAAATGGAAAATGGGCATAAAATAGGACGAGACCGTGGTGCCTTGATTCAGGACCGCGGTGCCTCTTACTGAGGACCGCGGTGCCAGGGCGTGGCCTGGCAGTCCGAATTTTTGTCCAGTCTGTTTCGGTTGGGCCTGGTCCAACTAAAACCCTAAAGCTCATATTCTCAACTATAAATAGGAGGCTTACCTCCCATTCCAGAGACATTGAAAACCTAAGAGAGGTAAATCTCTTCTAAAGCTCTGTCAGAATCCCTAACATTCCGGACTTAGGAAATTACATCACAGTTCTCCTAGATCTTACAAATTGAGGGACGTTTGCGTGTGCACCCTCGGACTACACAAAGTAACAGATTCAACTGATTGTTGCTTCGAATGTAAGTCTTCTATCAAAGTTTTACATTAATTATGTGCTTTGTATTTTAATTACTTATCATACTATAGTTCGACCGTCGTCGGGTTTGAAACAAAAATTTTCAAATTCCGCTGCGTGTACGAACCCGACATAAACACCTATACACAATACTTTTCATACATATGCATGAGTTAACATGATAGTATTAATTTGATAAAAATTGGTAATGATGTTGTAATCAATTTTCATATTCATCATCTGACAATAATGTTAGTCCGCTAACAGTACGTTATCACACCACAAGAATCATATCATAGATTTGAAATAAATCATTACTGTTTTCTTTTATGTGTTTTTTTTCAATAAAAGAGAGTACGTGGACGACACTATTCAACGTGGAACAATTTATTTTTCAAGCACAAGAAAATACTATAAGAGTAAATTTTAAAACTTACCTCTTTGGAGGTAATATTTAATATTTTACTACTTCAGGAGTAAATATTAAAGTTCTACTACTTCGAAAGTGAAGTTCAAAGATTTACCACTTCATGAGTAAATTAAAAGTTTTACTACTTTTAATGCTCTACTACTTCCGGAGTAGAGTTTAAAATTTGCTACTTCGCGAGCAGATTTATGAGCTTGCTACTTCGGGATCAAAATTCTAAATTTGCTACTTCGGGAGAAAAGCATAAAATATTTAAAATATTATTTCTTAATTATCCTACCTTTCTGAAGGTGTGGCGTGATTCACAACTAATAGCACATCAATATTTATAATCTTTACTAAATATCGTCACAGTTACTTCAGGGAATGGATATTTGTAACATTTATCAAGTTGTCATTCTTCAGGAATGGAGCACAATCATTTGAACGTGCCTTAAGTATATCAAATCCTGATGGCATAGAACCTATTTTAATATATTGCTACTTCAGGAGCAAATCGAGGTATATAAAACATAGAATACTGCTCTAATATGTCTTCTTCACAACCTTTGGACACATCACCACTTCCGGTGGTAATTAATACAAACACTTCTAGTTGTTATAGACATTAATTTCATAAAAACCGCAAACTCAAATTACAGTGTGATACTAATTATGTCAAGGTCGTTTTAATAATTAAATGAACCAACAATTCATAATTAAATTTCATGCGGTCAGTTCCTTATAATGAAAAGATAAATGTTATGCTTTCTCAATATAACAAGATACGGATTAAAGTTATAGAACACATAATAGAGAAGACAAACATGTAATTTGAGAACATGTAAAGTATACATAAGAAAGATTAAAGCAATGTTATATGTTTTATCTTGACAAAATTGTTTCCAAGTTAGCCTTTGAACAATGTAACTAACGATATATCTTAACGTGTAAAAGGGAACAACTAAAGAGCTTGCAAATATAGAAACATGCAGTTAGGGGTGCACAATAATCGGTCCGGACCGAAAAAATGGACCGGACCGAACCTCTTTGGACCGGACCGAGATTATCGGTCCGGTCTTCGGTCCTTTAAAATTTATGTTTCGGTTTTCGGTCCGGTCCGGTCCAGACCGATTTTTAATTTTATTTTATAATATATATATTGTATACACCTAATTTTTATACTAATACTAAACCCCCCAGACCTCTCCCTACGATTACATTTTTATCTAATAGTCTAATACTAAACCCCCCGCCCCCGACTTCCCGTCTCCCGACCCCCTCTCTCTCCCTCATTTCTAAATTCTAAATCCCTAAATCCCATTCCAATCCCAATCTCGTGATCCACTCAAGACTCAAGACTCACCCGTCGACGACTCCTCAGTCTTCACTCGTCCGTCAACGTCGGTTACGTCGCCTCTCAATCTCAATCCCAGTCTCTCAATCTATCGGTTGTCGCTTCTCACTGCTCTCAATCCAGAGTTCCAGACTCCAGTCCACTCGAACTCGAGACTCCAGAGTCGAGCCGCCTCAGTCGCCTCTCTCACTCTCAGTCTCTCAATCTATCGACAAGGTATAGTTCATTAGTTTGTCATTTGAAGTTGTGCAACAAAAGTTTGTATTCATTTGTATTTTTAAATGATATTAAATGTTTGTATTCACATGCAGATGATGTCTAGTACCTCTGAATCTAATATTCAATCCAAAAGGAAAAGAGACGATGAAATGACTCGTCCGTCGACTCACTCGACTGTACCAGATTTTGAAGCAGGGGCTGTCCCTGACCCTGAGTTTGTATTGCCTTCTCAAACACCAACAAATACACTCCACACAGAGACAACTCAGACAAGTATTATGCCAACGGAGGAACGACAGTATATTACTTGCAACAAAAAAAGGCTGAATATTGGAAGGAATACAAGCTTTATTTTACTAATGGCGAGGGCAAGCGTCGAGCTGAATGTAAGTATTGCCATAAAACTTTTGCGTGTGACTCTGCTATTAATGGTAACAAAAATGTGAAAAATTATGCAACTCAATGCCTACTAAATCTGAAGAATGTGATTAAACAAAATCAAAGTAAATTGACTTTGGAGGCTGTTGCGGATAAAAAGGAGAAGGAAAGTTGAGAAATTGGGTTTTAAATGTAAATGAAGTTAGGGAAGCGTTGTGCTATATGGTGATAGTTGACGAACTTCCTTTTCGTTGTGTTGAAAAACCCGGTTTTAAGCATTTCATATATGTTGTTTGCCCTGAGTTTATAGTACCCTCCCGTATGACTGTGGTGTGTGATTGCTTTCAACTTTATTTGAAGAAAAAAGAAAAGTTGAAAGAATTTCTCACATTTTCATGCCAACGAGTATGTGTGACAACTGATTCATGGACATCTAATCAAAGAATCAACTATATGTGCCTTACCGCTCATTTTATAGACAATGATTGGAATTTGCAAAAACGAATTCTAAACTTTTGTCCAATTACAAGTCATAGGGGTGAGTCAATTGCAAAAGCTATAGAATCTTGTTTAGAGAGTTGGGAATACATATGAAACTTTTTACCGTGACTGTTGATAATGTCTCTTCAAATGATGTTGCTTGTAGTCACTTGATGAGAATAGTTCAAAGCAATGGTAGTGCAATAAGTAAGGGAAAGTATTTGCATATGAGATGTGTCACTCATATTGTTAATCTTATTGTTTGGGATGGTTTGAAAATAAAAGATTCTCTTAAAGCAATTGAAAGAATTCGAGCTATTGTGAAATTTGTGAGGAATTCTCCTGCTAGGCTTCTTAAATTTAAAGAAATTGCAACAGTCTTAAAAATAGAGAGCAAATCTTTGTTGTCACTTGATGTGCCCACTCGTTGGAACTCAACTTATACTATGTTGATGGCAGCTATAAAATTTGAGCGAGATTTTGGTATGTTTGAACTTCATAAAGAACAAGATCTTAAAGAGCCTAATAATGTAGGGCCTCCTAATGAGAATGCTTGGTTGTTGGCCAAGAGGCTTGTTATCTTTCTAGAAAAGTTTTATATTTTAACTAATAATGTTTCTGCTTCTTCGAGTGTCACGTGCAATAGTGCATTGTTTGATATTGGTACAACTCTTGGAACATTAAAAGATCTAGAAAGTACTTGTGATGTAGAATTGCGTGCAATGATTGGTAAGATGAAAGAAAAGTTTGATAAGTATTGGGGTAGTTTAGAAAAGTTTAACATATTGATTTATGTGGCTGTCATTCTTGATCCTTCGATGAAAAAGGTTGGTTTACAATTGACTCTACATGAGATGTATGGGGAAGTGAAGGGTGATAGTTTGCTTGAGAATATTCAACAAGTCCTAAATGATTTGTTTGATGAATATAAGGTTATGTATTTCCCTACTGTTGCTTTGAGTGGGACAAGTGATGTATCTAAATCAAGTGACATGAGATTAGATCTCAAGACTAAAGTTAGGAAGCTCAAATCTTCGTTAGAAGCAAAGGGTAAATATAGTGCAGTAGGAGCTTGATCGATATTTGAATGAAGAGGCGGATGAAGAAGATATTGAAATCTTAACTTGGTGGAAGCTCAATTCACTAAGATTTCCCGTTGTTTCACGCATGGCTCGTGATATATTAGCTATTCCAGTATCTACATTTGCTTCTGAGGCTGTATTTAGTACCGGATGACGAACACTTGATCAGTTCAGGAGTTCTTTGACACCTAAGGTAATACATTTTCTTTTGTATTTTTGTAAAGCAAGTTTAATTTTTATTATATTAATTGGTAAGTTCTGTTTCTTAACTTTTATTTTATGTTAAAGATGGTGCAAGGACTCATTTGTGGTCAAGATTGGCTTCGTGCAACTTTGACGAAGAAATCCAAACTAATTAATGTGGAAGAATCATTAGAAGAGTTGCAAGATTTGGAGAATGGTATGATATATTGATATGAATATGATGATATCTCATTGCAAGCATTAGAAGAGTTACAATTCTTATTACTAACTTTATTATTTTCTTTCATACAGATTTTCAAAAGTGTGGAATTGATGAATCTACCATCTGTGTTTGATGGTTTGAGTGTTTGTATATGTATAATGTATGTCATTCTCTTCCCTACTGTTGTTTACTTGTTTTTAGTTTTGGCATTTTCAAGAATAAATTTTGTGGACTATGCCTATTGCCTAATGTGGACACTGGACAACAGGACAGGGCAGTGAGACTGAGGACACTGGTCTGTGGACTGTGGATCAAGGGCAAGGAAATGAAGGAATGCAGATTGCGGACCCGGCCAAGGCTGGCGGCAAGCGGCGGCGGCGACCAAGCATCGCTTTGCGCACGTACTGCGTTGCACTGCGCCAGGTTGGTTTTTAGTTATTAATTAAAGCTTACTTTGTGTAATAATAATAAATCATGTAAAAAAATTATTGCAATTTGGATTTAGGGTGTGGACTGTGGAGTGTGAACAGTGGACAGGACACTATGAAGTATGAATGGAGTACTGGAGTGGAATTGGATTTATTGCAATTTGGATTTTGGATTTATTGCATTTTGGATTTCTGCATATTTCGATTCGGTCCATTCGGTCCAAATGACCGGACCGGACCGAGAAGTTCGGTCCGGTCTTCGGTCCGGACAATCTGACTGTTCGGTCCTCGGTTCGGTCCAGTTCGGTCCGGTCCGGTTTTAACCTTTTGTGCACCCCTACATGCAGTATTGGAACGTATTACCTGATTTGCTTTAATTGATGGCAAAGAAAATCCAAAAGTTGTTTCATCACGCACTACAAAAAAAGGATCTACGGTGACAGTTTGGATGTAGCGGTTTTAAAAACCGTCACGGTTTTAAAAATCGTCACACATTATGACGGTTTTAGCATTGACTTTCTGGTCATGGGCCTTTGTGACAGATATGTGATGATTTTTTTAACTGTCACAGCTTTGTGACAGCGATGTGACGATGATTTCAACCGTCACTAGTTTGAATGGATACTATTCTTGGGCCGATGAAAATAATTTATTTTGAGGCCATGACCCTTCCGGAAAAGGGCGATGATGAGACTTATGGATTCTTTCACACATCTACGAGAAACCAACATGTGTTAGCATGGCGATTATAATGGCTGACGAGTCACTAGTTCGCATCCACGACATGATTGTAATGTCTTTTACAAAATATAAATCTGAGCCTTCCGTGATCAAAACATATATGGTTTTATGCAGATCCGAAGGTTTTTCTATTTGCATTCATTCATTACTAACTGCCTTCTCTTATACCTTTTGCGAGGAACCTTCGAACCATACGGGATAGCAAAGTGGGATTCTACAGAGATGAAGATTTGATGGAATCGACACAAGGCCCAGGTGTTATCGTTGCTTTAGCTGTTACCATTTTATTTTTATATTGTAATATAATCATTCTGCTTGTGTGATTGTTAGAACACTTAGAATAATTAGGCATTGAGTTAATAAATTAGAAAGGGTAGATTTAAAATCGGAAACCACTAGTTTGTTTATTTTTGGTTCGTCGCTCATACCTTCAAAATACAGCTTTTTCTCCGCAACATTATCTTTCTTTAACTGCCTATCTTCAAAACACATATTTTCTAAAGCGTGATTTAATGAATGATTTGTTTTTGCTTCATAACAATGTAAGTATCTAACATTATTTTTGTTTATGTATTTGTTTATAATGGCTTAATTATGATTAAAAAAATTAACTGATCTCTATTGTGTTTTACAGTACAATGAAAAAGAATGTTTTTCGCAGCATGACCTTGATGAAGTTCAGATCGAGTGGGCGCAACATTTTCAAAGATTATCCCTGCTGCATAGTTGTGTCACTTTTATGATGATTTAGACAATATTTGAACTTTTTGAAGTTAAAACAATATTATGTTTTTTTTTGTATTTGATGATAACATTAGTTGTTTAGTAAAACAATTTGTAATGTTTCGATTTAATGTATTAGAATAATTTCATTATATGGGCAACATTTTAGTTATAATATGCCTACAATTCTAATTTATTTTTATTTAATAAATTAAAATATTTAAAAAATCGCCAAAATTAATTTTCCCGCCAATTTAAATCAAATTTCTTTAAAATTTTCTGTCAATTTAAATAAAATTTATTTAATATTTCTCGCCAGAAATATTATTTAATTAATAAATATCGCAATTTTATTTTAAAAAAAGGAGGAAATAGTCAAAGTCAAAACCACAATTTGTGACGGTTTATAACCGTCACATAAAACCGTCACAACAACCGTCACGAATTTGTGACAGTGTCTACCGTGACACTTAGCAAAACCGTCACAAAATCCCTTTCGTGACGGTTTTTAACCGTCACGGTAGGCCTTTTTTTTGTAGTGACGCTCATGGTAACTCATAACCAAAAACCAGACCATCATTAGTTTGAAATTAAATTAGTTCAATCAAACTCTAACTTTGAAAAGATTAGAGACTCGTGCTGATAACGTGTTATAAAATAATAAAATTAGAACAAAACTAGAATAAGAATATTGTGGAGAAAGGGAGGAGAGTTCTTTATTTTTCTTGTGGGATGAAATATAATGAAGGGAACATCTCTATTTATAGAAGAGAATTGACTTGGTCCCAAAGTTATTAGCTCTAATATTTATCCTAATGATTGACATCCACAATATATGATAATATCCATAACATATTTATTTTTTCCACACGCCTCTCCCCTTATTTGTTTAAATATATAACTATTATTTTTATTGCATTTATTACTTTGCTTACCTAAACGACATAGTCCAAATATAAAAACATGCACTACAAAAAAAATGACCTACAATGATAGTTTTAGAAACCGTCACACGTTATGACGGTTTTTGCATTGACTTTCTGGTCAATGGTTGTTCGTGAAAGATATGTGACTGTTTTAAAAATCGTCACAAAAATATGTGACAGTGGTATGACGCCGATTTCAACTGTCACATATTTTTGTGACGATTTTTAAAATACGATTTTTTAAAAATAATATATACCCTACCCGACCCATTTTATTTCTAAACCCCTAATTCTAATTAATAATTCCCTCAGTCGACTTTCACCTCATTTCAATTTTAAACTCATTTCTTCAACCCTAGGTAAAGAACTTCATTGTTCATCCACAAAATCTTCATTTCAAGCAACAACACAAATTTCTTCATCAATAACACCATATTCTTCATCAACAACACCAGATTTGTTCAACACACAACCCTAATCGTTGGGTTGTGCATTTCTTCAAGAGAAAACACCCATCTTTGAATAGACCATTTGTGAGCATTTCATTGTGAGTTTTGCATTTCTTACTTCTAATTTCGTTGTGAGCATTTCATTGTTATTGTTGACTGTTTTTTTTTTTTTGCTATTCTAATCGACCATTTACTATTTTTTATATTTCATTGTGATTTGTTGTTGTTCTAATCGACGACATACCCAACGATTTGTTGCTATTTCGTTGTGATTTTTTGCTTACCACTGTTCTAAATCACAACGAAAACAATATTGTTTTTTGTTTGTCAACAAGTACTTTTTGCTAGTTAACAAATACTTTTTTTTGTTCGAGTGATTATTCATTAACTAATTTTAGACAATTTAGTTCACGTATGATCTTAAACAAATGTGTGTTGTATGCCTATGAATCTGTTTTGAGTAACTTAGGAGTAAGAAATGGACTTAGGGTAGTGATTCACCTATAAATATTTGATGTTGAGCATGTTTGGACAGGTAAATTTCATTTGTAAATGTCCAGTTGTGATTTTTTACTGTTTTTTTGTTGCTATTTTAATCGAGCATTTCATTGTTATTTTTTTGTTGGTTAATTTTGTACTTTTAAGGTGGTTGAATGATATGCGTGCAGGTCTTTTGTTGTGTGTCAGATGTTGTTCTTATTACCATTCATTGATGGATAAGTCCTGGATGACATGTTCTCGATTATCACATGAATATGATAAAGGAGTTAAGAATTACAATTTACTTTCTTAGGTATATGAATTAATACACGATGACATTGAAGTTTCAGAAACATTGTGTTGGTTATCTCATGGTCCTTCTCCAATTGTTTACAAACATTCTGGATATGATGTTAATGGATATCATTTCCAGACATGTGAGCAAGACGCAAGACGCAAGACGCAAGACGCAAGTCGAATGACTCAAAATAGTGGTGTAACTATTGTTGCTTCAACCATGCAAGTTGCGAGTTTGGAGGATCAAAAAACAAAAACACGTGACATGGGATTTTATGGAGTTATTAATGAGATTTGGGATATCAATTACAATATATTTAGAGTTGCAGTGTTCAAGTGTGATTGGGTAGAGAATGTTAGTGGTGTTCTATTAAATGATGAGCTTGGATGCACACTTGTAAATCTCAAACGATTAGGCCATAATTCAGAACCATTCATTCTGGCTTCACAGGCAACACAAGTCCTTTACGTATCTGATCTAAGTGATGTAAAGTGGTATGTAGTGTGTTGTATGCTGAATAAAGGTATTGATGATGACATAGACATTGCTTCCATTGCGAATGAATTACTAGTGAATGATGATGGTGATGTTGGTGTATACATCAGTGATGGAAAAGAGGGAATTTGAGTGTAACTAATTGTGCATTTTTCCAAGTAAGTTTATTTATTTTTGTTGCTCCTGTATATACACTGTTTTGATGGTGTTTTTATAGTTCTAATGCTGCTATTTTTGCACAGTTTTTAGTACATTTGTGTCACTGTTTTGCACATATTTTTGCTACTGTTTTGGTGCTGATTTTTGCTGATGTTGTAGCATCTATTTTGGTTGTTGTTTTAGCAATTTTTGTTATTATTTTGATGCTCTGTTTTTATTGTTTTTCTGCTATTTTTTACAAAGCTTTTCTTGCTGGTTATGTTGTTGTGTTGCTGCTTGTTTTGGCACTATATTGCTTCTGTATATATGTTGTTATGTTGCTATTTTGCTGCTGATTTTTACTGTTTTTTGCTGCATTTGTGACTATTTTTAGTATATTTTTCTTACTGTTTTTAGTTCATTTTTTTGTTATTGCTGTAACATTTTTGCTTCTATTTTGTTGTTTGTTTTTATTGTTTTTAGTTTTTTATTTCTTACTATTATTAGTTCATTTTTGTTGTCTCTATGCAGATTTGAAATGGATAAGAAAATGAGTAAAAAAGAAGATGCATATTCCGATAATGAGGAAGAGAATGATGATGCTCAAGTACAATGCAAACTAAAACCCATTCCTAATTTTAGTGATGGTGAACATGATGAAGAAGATGCAAGCGATGGGGATAAACCAACTGATAGCAGCTATAGAGGTGTTTCTATTAGACATAGACAAAATTTGAAGAGAAAAAAAAAAGTGGAAGAATTTTCGTTAAGTACAATAAATTGGGTATTCCAGTAGGCGGATCAGGAAAATGATTTATTCACTAATTTAGAAGTTTTGGCACGCACATCAGTTTCTATAACTCATGATGATTGGTGGTTGGTTCCTGATGAAGAGAAAGACCGGCTTTGGGAAGCCGTTAAGGTAAATTCCAATGTACTACAGCAAAATTTCAAGTTTCTATTTTTATGCAATAGGTGATATGTAAATGAAATTACAGGTACACTTTGTGGTTCATCCATGAAGTAAGAAACAAGTTGTACAAGAAATTGGACAATTATTCCGAAACTTCAAGTACAGACTGGCAAAGAAGTATATTTTTCCGCGTGTATATGACCGTGAGTTGTTGTACACGCCTCCGATTGAACACAAACACATTACAAAATCTTATTGGGAGAAGTTTGTGAAGTCTTGACTTTCTGAAGACTTCGGGGTGAGTAATTACTTAACTAATACAGTTGAATAAACTGAATAAATTTATGTATTTAACTAAATTCCTTTCAAATGTTCTTTAGTTAGCGATTAAGTAAAAATGCAAAGGAAAGAAGGGCAATAATAAGTTCAATCATCGCTTGAGTAGAATAGCATACAAGGGGCTTATCGAAAAAATTATAAGTTCTATCTTTTCATTTAATATAGAATACCGAACTTAAACTAATTTGATCTTATTGTTATAATATAGAGTGCTCTACATCCGGCATTTCGGAGGAGGAGATTGATAGGAGCGAGCTTTGGAAGCAATGCCGATTTAAAGAGATGGAAAATTTGAACCAGAAGTAGAAGTTATTGTCAACGAAATCGTAAGCTATCAATTAATAAGTTTATGCATTAATTCAGTCCACATATTGTTAAAGTGGAAAGTAACATTTTTATATTGTAAAAGTCAGACCACATATTGTATTAATATTTTTATATTGATAGGACAAGATTAGAAAGGATGTCGTGGAAGGTAAACTCAAAGTTTGTGGCAAGAATAGAGATGGCAAATGGGGCGGGGCAGGGCGGGTTAGGGCAGGTGAAAGATTAAACGGGGCAAGGCAGGATAATGCTTAAACGGGACAGGGCAGGGCGGGACAGGTCAAAACACATTTTTAGAAAATTCTAAATATGGCATGTAATAGGGCAAATCTTTCTTTGTGCAAATTTAAAGATAAGTTGAAAAATAATCTCTGTTTGGAATTACAGTCACCCTGAAGACCTGAACCACATAGTTTTTTGTCACATACATTGTAAAGTCCCGAATAAAAAAAAAATATAAATAATAATAATAATAATAATAATAATAATAATAATAATAATAATATTTTTTGTCACATACATTGTAACAAGTTTGAATCATGTAATTGCGAATTGTTGTTGCTGAGTTATACTTGTTAGAATTGGATAAAAATTTACATGGTTATACATCTCTCCTTCATGATCAGATTGAGCCCAAGCGAGGCTAAAATTGACATACAGTTTGTGATATATCATAGCTTAAAGTTTCTGCCTCGGATCAACCGAAATCCGAAAGGGCAGAGCGTATAACGTATAACTATACAAATCGGTAAAGAATATGAATGTGTGTACTGTATAAAAGTTCTAGATTACTCTGTTATAGACAATTTTAGACTTTACGGGGTTAAATCCAACTTACGGTTTGAGAGTTATCAGTGTTTAAAGTTTCGTCCTCGGATCAACCGAAATCTGAAAGGGGAGACTGTATAATGTAAAAATTGTACATATAGGTAAAGAATCTGAAAGTTTGTGATGAAAACGAGTCCTAGATTTATCTGTTCTCGATAGTTTGATACTTTACGGGGATTAATCCGACTTACGGATAAGAAATTATGACTGTTTTAAGATTGTGTCTTATTTTACAAAAATTCTGGCGAGACAGTTTTCATAAGGTTGTTTCTTGCGTGAATTTGTACTAGTTACACTAAGTATTTTTATAGGAAACTTGAGATAGTGTTAGTACCCCGTGTTATCTTCAGCTCGGCGTAAGAGATACCTTATCTGAGTTACGGTTCAAGAATTATAACCCTTATAAGTGGGAAGGGCGAAAGAGTTGAAATAAAAAAAATATTAGTTGAGTCTTTTGAACATATATATAACATATATATACAAATATATAAATGCATTGGATCGGGTTGCACGGACCGCAACAAATATATAAATGCATTGGATCAAGTTGCACTGACCGCAACAAATATATAAGTGCATTTGATCGGGTTGCACGGATCGCAACAAATACAATAGACTGATTGTTCATCCATTTTAAAAAAAAGTTAACACAATAAATACCAAGTTGAAAGTGAAATGAAAAATAACATAAACAGGGTAGGGTCGGGCAGGGTTTAACGGGGTAGGGCATGGCAGGGCAAAAAATTTTTAAAATGCTAAACAGGGCAGGACGGGTTAACATCTTAGCAGCTCAAAGTTTGCCCTACCCTAACCTGCCCAATTGCCACCCCTAGGCAAGAATTATATCCTTGCAAGAACTATGAAGAAGATTCCAAATAATGGTCACATACAAGGAACATGTAAATTGTATAGTGCTACCTTGTACTTCAACACTTATGATAGATATGTTGAGACTACTAGTGACGACAATAAGGTAGTAGAGCACCACCTCTTAAATGTGGAGAGTGAGTTGAGTACACTGAGGAACCAAGTTAGAGCATCAACCCGTAGACATTCATACATGGGTAGTTATTCATATGCACCTCAGTTGGATAACAACACTGATGATGACCAACAAAGGTCATAAAAATAAATTGAAATGTCTGTCGTTCAGAAAGTGCAACAGCCTACTACCCAAAAACAGTTGCAGTATAATGATATTGATTTGGTGGTGATGAATGATAAAGTGGATGTTTTGAAAAAGAAGAAGAATCGGAAGAATAAAGGGGAAAAGGATATTGAAAGTCTTCCCCATCCAATGAGAAAAACAAGACACTCGGGGGTGCAATAACGACACCAAAATGAAGTTCTTGCCATGTTTGGGGACATTGTGGATATAAGATTGCCATCAGAGTATTTGATCGGTGTATTTTATATACACCTTTTGAGTCAGTTTTAGTTAGTCTTTTGTCCCGTTTCGCACATATAAGTGTCGTATTAGGATAGTTTTCCTTTCTTTTGAGTCAAAGTGGTTAAAATGGCCAATTGGCGGAAAAGGAGCTAAAAGAGGGCGAAAGAGGAGATTCCAGAGCTAAAAACAGAGAAAGTGGCGAACGAGGCTGAAACCCAGACCAGCGCCGCGGCGCCTCCTGCAGTTAGAAGAAGGGCCGCGGCGCTGATGCGCGAAAAGATGCACACACTTTAACGCAAATGCACGTTATCGTGACAAGTAATATAGTCTTGATAAGACCGAATATCGTCCACAAGGATTAGGGTTCAATTACCAACTATCTATCTTTTGGTATCTATTTGGTAAATTGATATTTGGATTTGTTGTTTATAACTAAGAATTATAAAAGCTATTTAACTATAAGGGTTTTCTTCAGTGGTGATGAGAATAGGGCTTCCACGTCTCCTCACTATCCGCTTATGTTACTTATTAATGCAATAACTTATGGTCTTCTTCTTTTGGAGAAAGCAGGTTTACGAAATCGTTTTATACTCCCGTTAGGGTTATATAAACACTCAACCCAAAGATGTGCACCTACCTTTCGGTGATAAGGATAACTCTATAGGAGGATTAAGAACAAAAACCTAGTTAACCGTCACGCACCATGCACAAAATTAGGGTTTTTAAGCCTCTCATTAACGCTACATAAATAATTGAGATATTTTCATCCCCAATCCAAGAATGTCTACCCAACTTACAGCATATTCACAATCCCCCCCCTTTCGGAGTCTGATTAGAAATCATATAGTGATAATTAGTTGTCAATTAACTACCAAGCATTCAATTCAATTATTGGATAGATCTCAACAAGAAGAAGAATAAACATAATCATGCATTAAATCATAACATAAGTTTCTAGAGATTCAACATGGAAAGCCCTATAGAGGAATTAGTTCCTAGCCATTGACATGACAAGAACTAATTCAAGGTTCATCATACAAAAACTGAAATAAAAGAAAAGAAAAGGAAAAGAAATTACTAAACTATGGTCTCCAATCTCCAAGCAAGAAGCCTTGTGTTGTGCAAGAAGGGGAACCCTTAAAAACTGCCTAGGGTTCTCCTTTTATAGGCTGAAAACCGCCTCAACTTTTCCCTGCAGGCCTGGCCCAAAATCCGTCTGAAACCTTATTTTTCCGCGTCGGCGCCGCGGCCCTGCAGACAGGCGCCGCGGCGCCGAAACTTCTGCAATCCGTCGGATGATTTGGCGTCGCGGCCCTGATTTTCTGGCATGCGAGAAGCGCGCGCTGCAACTCTGTAGCTTCTCGGATGTTTGGCGCGCGGCCACTGCTTGTCATGAGCGCGCCGCTGCAGGTCTTCTGCGACCTCTGCGGATAGTGGCGCGCGGCCCGCTGCGAGGCGCGCGGCTGGTGCAGGTTCAGCCTCGGTCGCCACTTTCTCTGTTTTTAGCTCTGGAATCTCCTCTTTTGCCCTCTTTTAGCTCCTTTTCCGCCATTTGGCCATTTTAACCACTTTGACTCAAAAGAAAGGAAAACTATCCCAATACGACACTTATATGTGCAAAACGGGACAAAAGACTAACTAAAACTAACTCAAAAGGTGTATATAAAATACATCGATCAAATACCCCCGAACTTAACCTTTGCTCGCCCTCGAGCAAAGATAGAAAGAAAGAAATAAAAGACTCAAAGAACGAAAATAAAAGACTCACTGCCATTGATCACTTTTGCTGCATTAGAGTTAACTAGAAAAACATGAAGGTTAGCAAAATAATATGCAGGAACATATAGCATGAAATTTCAGCACACTAAACACATGAAGCTAGATATTTCGCAAACTCATATTCATCATGCTTAATGGAAGTCAATATACTAAATCATGCATATAAATTCAAGAATTTCTATGGCATGCTTACTTGCTATTCTCCACTAATTCTGGATATGCATAAAAGAGATCTTCAAGACTTTAAGGGTTGCAATGTAGGCTTAGGTATAGGTAGGTAAAAATAGGCATTTAGGCTCATTTCGTGTACCATAAGCTCTTCAGATTTTCAGTATTTCCCTTTTCTTTTTGTTCTTTTCTTCATTTCAATTCTATCTTTCTCCTCTTTTGTTTTGGGAGAGTGAAGTATATACAAATGACAAGCACCCCCAAACATAGGCTTTTGCCTATTTCTTATTACTTTTTTTTTATTGGGGTGCAACAGGCTTATTCACTCTTTTTGTCTTTTTTTTTTTAACACAATGTATTCCACTAATTCATATTTTTACTTATGGCACAATTTGTGGGAATATAGGGTGTCAAAGAAGAAGTTTCAATATTTGGCTCAATGGGGCTGACTAGGGATCTTTTTAAAGTCCGGGATAGAAAAGAATGGTAAGAATTGGCTATCAAAGAAATGCCTGAGTCATCTCCCTAACATGCATATCCTAACTATTTCGCCTCAAATAGCAAGAAGTCATAACACATAAGTATTTATCCTTTAGCATGCATAATTCAAGCAAGAAACTCCAAATAGACAGATTCTGTGAGTTTTTGGCATATCTAACCTAAGTGTTTAGATAGTTGCTTCAATTCCGTTACATTATTCCACCTTGCTTCACTAGGTGTTTCTAGCAACTACATCATTCATGATCTTTGACAGGCAATTATGACTCAAAAAGAAAAAATTTTGGTGACTCAAAATAAACATAAAACAATCAAAAAGACTTAAATAAAACATATCATGACACAAATAAACAAGATACACATAAGACACCCCCAAACTTAAATCACACATTGTCCCCAATGTGTGTAGACTCAAAGACAATAAAAGAGATAAGACACTTACAGACTTTAGCTAAAATGGTGGTGGTGGCGGTGGCATGGGGTAGTGCATGGACCGCTGACTGAACAAGGAACTCATCTCGTTGATTTGTTGCCTCGTTTCTTGTTGTTAGTGGATTACTGTGTCCAAACTCTGCATCATCCTCATCTGATTCTGAAGCAATTGCTCCATCATGGGCACTGAAGGTTCTGCTTCTGTGGTTGGCTGGTGGCAAGGTCCTGCCGCATATTGAGCCCCTATTTCAGGCTCATCTTCGTTCATTGCGGCCTCTGCTGCTGCTGCTGCTGGTGGTTGTACTCTTACGCTCTTTGGGGGCTTGGAGTGCAGGAAAGAGTGCACTATCCCATAGGACACAGGCAGTTGGTTTCTTTCATTAGTATCAGTGGGTAGGATTGGGACCCCACTCATGTGACATAGCTTGGTGATAACTGAGCCATGTCCCAATCACTTTGTTGTTACCAACTCGCTGATTTCCTCGATGCTCGCACTATTTCTTTCCCCACATCAATCGCCAACCCCATAATTCCATATATCGCCTTAATCCTATCTTACGGCACTCTGGTGAAGTGCGTGGATGGAATCACGCGGCTTGACGAAATATAGCCAACCACCCGTTGCTTTGTTGAATTGGCACCTGCTCAGTGCTCTTGACCCATTTCTCGCAATATCAAAAGCAGCCCTAGGGTAGCTTACAGTGTTTGCGACGGTATCCCAGTTTATGTTGTCGGTGCTCCTAGACCATGTTCTAAAATGGCTCCGATCACCAATTCCTCCTTCAACATCAACTGTTTTCAATTGTGTATTTATATCTTCTCATCACGTGCACATAATGTCCCCTTACAAAGCATCCCCTTTCCACCTTCTCCGAAAAGTTGGCATAGAACTCACGCACCATTGTTGTGTTCATTGGTGCTATCTTCTCCGGATTTACAAATCTCCTCCACTCCCTTAACTCAATCATTGACCGAATGGGCTCATAAACATCCTCTTCCCCGAACGACTCCCTCTGATAGTCCATTCCCCTTTCAGGGATTAAGGGCCTAGTACTAAGCCTCTTGTATCTTTGGAAAGCTTCGTAGCTCACAAACCTAGTATCATCGTAATGTGGGGCTGAGGTGGACGTGGAGGCTCTTCTTTTTCTGGTGGACATTTTTAAAACAAGTTTTGCAGCTTACAATTTAGTGGCACAAATGTTTCCTACACAATCAACAACTAGCAGCGAACACAACACCCCCAAACTTCAACTTTTCTACCCAATACCCACACTCCTTTTCTACTCTATTCTCCAAACTTCACAATCAATTTTTCAGTACCCAAACTACTTCAACTACAATACTCCTTCAAACTACTACCTCCTGTGACTTCAGTAAAGGACTCAAGAACAGAAAAAGATTACCTTTTTATGAGAAGATTCAAGCTGTTCTTGTTTCAATTGGTGGTTTGAGGCTATGGAATGGAGCTTCGTTGTTTGAGATAGCCAAGGGTTTTTAGGAATTTAAGAGTTTTGGTTGTGGTTGGGTTGGATTTGTGGAGGATTTGTGGGAAATTTTTTGGAATTTTGTGGGTTTTTGGAGAGGGAGAGTTAGGTTTTTGAAATTGGAATTGGGGAAAGATCTGGTTTCTGGGCATTTTAAGTTTCTGGATTTCCGCTTAGGCGCCACGGCCCTGCTTTTGGCACCGCGGCGCCCAATCTTCTGCACTCCTTCGGGACTTTATGCGTCGCGGCCACATTCTGAAGCGCGGCTAAACTTGGCAAATTTTACGGAATTTTGCCGCGTGCCTCGCTCTGGCGCCGCGGCGCGCTAAACTGCGCTGTTCGGTTCTTTTGGCGCGCGCCCTGCTCACAGGTGCGCGCGCTACCTTTTCTGGAAATCCTGGCTTTCGTTCAGCTTTTCGTCCTCCAGTTTATTTGCCTGTACCTGTCAATAACACAAACACAAGACACCAAGACCGTGAGACTGTTCTAGGAGAAATTTAAAATAATCTAAAGACAAGAATTGAAATAACATAATTGAAAACGTTGGGTTGCCTCCCAAGTAGCGCTGTCTTTAACGTCTTTTAGCCGGACGCAAGTTCCTTAGCTTTAATAACCGTGGGGTGGATCAAGCCCCCAACTAATCCATTTCCTCCACATTTTGCATTTTCTTTTTCTTCTTTTCTTCTTAGCTTTATCAGTAAGAGGGAGTTCAGGAACACATACCTCCTTTAGTGGAATTTCGGCAAACCATGCCTGCTTTCTTGGAATCATCTTTCTTTGGTTGACTTGTATTGGCTCGCAGGGGGGTTTGATGGTGCTGATTGCAAAGCACCCACTCATGGTTGGTGGCTCAATGACGTGTTTAAAAACTTTAAACATCATTTCTTCATTCTCCACCCTTAATGTTAACTCTCCTCTTTCAACATCAATCAAAGCTCTCCCCGTTGCTAGGAATGGCCTCCCCAATATGATAGGGATTTCCGCATCTTCTTCCATATCAAGAATGAGGAAGTCTGCAGGAAAGAAGAATTTTCCTACTTTCACAATTACGTCTTCAATCTTGCCTCTTGGATGAACCATCATCTGTCGGCGATTGCGGGCTTCGTGGTTGGTTTGGCCTCATGACTCCATCTTTTAAATCGACAAGGCGCATCGATTTATACTGCCCCAAATCACATAAAGCTCTGTTGCAAGTCACCCCGCCTTTGTGCAAGGTAGTGTAAAGCTTCCAGGATCCTTTAGTTTTGGTGGCAACTTTTCGTAAGATAGCACTACACTCTTACATTAGTGCTCTTATCTCATATTCATGACTTCTTCTTTTCCCCAGATCTCCTTCATAAACTTGAAATAGGAGGGCATCCGCTCTAATGCTTCTATGAAAGGTATGTTGATATCAGACTTCCTAAATGTCTCCAAAAATTTGGAGAATAGTTTATCAACCGCCTTCATTTGTAGTCTCGGGAAAGGGATCTTCTCTGTATACTCCTTCTCCGGAGTTTTCTCTACTCTGAGGTTGGGCTCAATCACTTTCTCTTTTCTAACTCTGCGCTTCTCAACTACTAGTGAGGTATTCTTTGCTCCAATTGTTTGTCGCTTCAATTGCTTGCTGGCATTGCTCCTTGGATTTACCTCTGTGTTGCTTGGCAATGTCCTGTGGCTTTCTTTGTTTGCTGCTTTGCTAGCTGACCACTTGTGTTTCAAGTTCTGAATGAGGATCTAGCTTCATGAACTGGTGCAGGCATTGGCAAGTATTGTCCTGGCTACTGGCTCGTCGGCTTTTCTTCTGAGCAGTCTTTGCCACGACCCGACCGGGACGCGGCGTGCCCTACAGGCACCCTTAAAGTATACATCGAGAGAAAATCAGCGGAACATACATGAAACTTATAAATAAAACAACGAGTAAATCAACAGGTTAGCCGATAGGGCTACCTTCCTGTGCATAAATATATATAACCGAAGCAGTTGCCTCATTTCTTTTACAAACTGACCCACAATATGTGACTACAGACCTCTAAGAGTTTTGACATAACAACTGTGGCGGGACAAGGCCCCGCCGTACCCCTGAATAAACATAAGCGTGACAACTCGGAACACCGAGCCATCTCAACTTCTTTGACCAGGGATCCTAAGCTCGCGGATCCACAACTGTGTACCTAAATCTGCGGGCATGAACGGCCACGGCGAAGTCGATAACAGTGCCGAATATGGAACAGAATATAACGTACAGTAAACAAATCATAACTGTACAAAAGAATGACAAGGACAAGTATAAAAATACATACGGATCTGTAGTGTCATTACCACTTATGAACTTAATCGCACCTTATTATCCTTTCCATTCCCAATAAAAGTTATAGTCACATTCTTACGTACATTATTAGAAAAGAATCATTAAGTTCATTACCATATAACTTACTTATCTTTCGTAACATAGTCCGGCCCATTACGGAGGACACATATACTACGGCCCAATGGGACGCGATCAAATCACACTAATATCAAAGCATGCCCGTGAAATCCCCCATCATCGTCGGACTATTAGTGTAAAATATAACCACGTGACGCGCCTGGCATCCACCTCACCTCACCGGCGTACATACACAATACATATATATATATCCTGCGTGGAATCCCATCATCACCGCCGATCCGGTATAATAATACACCCATAGGCATACATGAACACCAAGTCCCACCGGTGGTATAGCGTCTTGGGTCTACCTCACTTATACTCTTACGCGGGAGAAGGTGGTAAAGCAGGTGGTATAGCATCTTGGGGGTCTACCCCTCACTTATACTCTTACCCTGGAGAAGGTGGTATAACGTCTTGGGGCTTGCCCCTCATTTATACTCTTACCCTATCTCAACCGACCATTAAACAAAACAAGCAGGGGGTATAATGTCTCGGGGGTTTAC
Source organism: Przewalskia tangutica (assembly GCA_029844215.1). Taxonomy (NCBI): domain Eukaryota; kingdom Viridiplantae; phylum Streptophyta; class Magnoliopsida; order Solanales; family Solanaceae; genus Przewalskia; species Przewalskia tangutica. The sequence continues at coordinate 130,104,736 of CM056718.1, read as the reverse complement.
CCCTCACTTATACTCTTACCCTGGAGAAGGTGGTATAACGTCTTGGGGCTTGCCCCTCATTTATACTCTTACCCTATCTCGACCGTACGTCAAACAAACCGAAGCACTACCATGTCTTTTATAAAAATCCGAATTTAACCTAGTACTACAAATAACTAAGCATACGTGGAATCCCACATCACGTCGGTGCGTCCAAGTACTTATAACAAGGCAGGACTTCTCGCTGAGAGTCGCGGCAACGTATTAAGACATAATACTTGCACTCAAAGGCTATCACCAGCACATACTTAGACTAATTCTCAATTAATCAAGCCAAAGTACTAATCAAGGCACAAATAGAATAATTCTCATTTAACAAGTCAAAGTACTTATCAAGGCACACTTAGACTAATTCTCAATTAATCAAGCCAAAGTACTAATCAAGGCACAAATAGAATAATTCTCATTAAACAAGCCAAAGTACTTATCAAGGCATAAGACTAATTCTCAATTAATCAAGCCAAAGTACTAATCAAGGCACAAATAGAATAATTCTCATTTAACAAGCCAAAGTACTACGTACGTCCATTCTTTTCAAAAGACTCCTTTCCGAATAAAACTTCCCCGATACTAACAACCGTAGTATCAAGTCCTATCCACCTTTCGAGACAAGTCACAATACCTTTTTAGAAATACAATTACCGGCTTCCAAATCAAGTGACTTCTTTATTAAAAACCTTAAGAAATTGGTACCTTTAAAACAATTTGCCCTTCCTTAACACAAGTTATTCCTTTGATTACTTTACTAGAGAAAACCATTCTCTTAACCCTCCATAAAGCCGTTATAACCAACTTCCCATAAAGCCGTTATAACCCTTTATGGTTTAGACCAATACGTTCCTTTTATAATCAAGAGACTTCTACTTTTTGAAACCAAGTATTATATTCTTTCAAATCAATTCTCTTAACTTTCAAAAATACCATTTGTCTCTTAACCTTTAGAAAACAAGTGACTCATTTTATTATAAAACCTTAGGCAATTGATGCCTTAAAAACAAGTTGCCTTTTCACTTAAAATCAAGTCATTTGTCTTTCCATAAAGCAAATATAACCAACTCCCATAAAGTCGTTATATTTACTTTATACCTTAGCCAAATACAATTTCCTATCCAAGGGACTTATACGTTTAAAGCGGAGCAAGTATCACATACTTTAAAACTCTTCAAGTCCCCAACTTTAAAATCAACTTAAGACATCCTTACTATTTTCAAAGAAGTGAGTTAATCTCTAACCCACCCGACTTGGCATTACATAAAACAAGTAAAGAATGTCATAGTCTTGACGTCTACAGTACTACATCTGTATATTGGTCATGCTCAAAAGATAGGAAAAGTTCTACATAGAGTAAATCACACAACTACCTCTTAACTTCTAAGAGTAGAAGGAAACATGAAATGATACCACAAGTATATTCCATACATAGAATCATGCCAAAGGAAGGAAGAGGTTCACATACCTCGCGACGATTGTCGACAAATAGCAAAATGCTCCAAAGTACTCCAACCTTGATAGCTATTCCACTCTCCAGTAGGATACGCTATACTTAGTACTTCAACCTATAATGGTCACAATATGTCCATTAACCTTTCACTTCTAACGTAGAATATTTTAGGTGCCAAGTCGCTAAATTCTACGGAAAATCGGACAGCACCTCCTTTGTTTCTACTCACTTTGCCACCTTTTTCAAGGCCGAATACAATAACCAAACAGCCTCAATTGGCTCACAACAATATAGAAGGTATTCCAATACAATGAATAACTAAACAGCCCCAATTGGCTCACAATTTAGAAAGTAGTCCAATCTGAATGAAAAACAAACTAAAAGTCCAAATTCGGCCACCTTGAGTTCAACCATACCAATTCTTATCAAATTTCCATTTCAATCCAAATTGGTAGCATAACATGATATCAAGTCGCAACCAATTATAATTACTACAATCTTGAGTTAATAACATGCGACGATTCTAATCAGCGACCAAATTGTAATCCAACTAAACATGGCTTACATTACTTTTCCGGATTTTCAAGGCTACAATCAATCCATAATCCTTATAAACTTCAATACATATACTTCATGCTAGTAACAAGTAAGGTTAACAACAATATAAATAACCTTGTAACACTTCAAAGAACAAGATTATACCTCAACGAATCTCAATCCAAATCTTCAAATCCGAAGTCGTCCCTTAGCAACTTAGAGACTCTCCAAGATAATTCAATCCGCTACTTGAGACCCTTAGAACCATACCAACAATTTTCCTTCAAACTTCCAACCAAAACCTAGAAAAGCCATTAGGTTTTCACCTTGCGACTAAGACGAAAACTCTCTTTTTCCGGGATTTTTCTATTGAGATATACTCACAATACACTTAGGAACCTTGGTTTAAAGTATGGGGATTATTGGACAAGGATTGAAAATTCTTGTCTTGAAGAACCTTCAAAACCGTGAGCCCTCATTTGGTGTTCCTAAGTTTCTTGAAAAAAAATTCTAAGTGTAGTGCCCTTGTCTTGCTACTTGTACACATATATAATACTATGGAGGGTCAAGATCTACACAAATGGTTGGCTTAGAAGAGTTTCACATGGATCAAGCCAAGTGGCCCTTGGACTTTTAGTCAACAATGTCAAGCTAAGTCATGTGCAAGACTTGGTCATCTCACTAATGGTCAAATGACCCTTTTGCCCAAGGCAAATTTCGTCCAAGACACTAAGGGGGGGTGACACGTGTCGCCCTCTCATTCGTCGCAATATTTCGTTTCCGACAATTTCACAATTTCCGATAAATTTTTACTCGTCTCTAATCTTAACATCTTTTGAGTTCTTACTTACGTTCTTAAAACATATCCTGTAAATACGGGGTGTAACATTCTTCCCCCCTTAGAAACATTCGTCCTCGAATGTTCTTTCGGAGTCAATCTTTATAATTAGCGACATAGTTTCCTTTCACAACCCTGACATACAAATAATGCCACACATAGCCCTAATACCTCGCACACGCATATCCGTCCATCATAAGCCCAAAAGAGGTTATCTTTTCGTACTTCCAACTCTTCCTAGCATACATACATAACTTCCATACCAATTCTGGCCTCTAATCTTTGGAGTCATTCTATAAGACAATATCGACCATTTCCGGCCACGACTGGTTCGGTGGAACGTCCACGAACAGTAGAACAATTAACTAGACTTGGGCCTTGCGCCGTGACCGTCGCGTGGCGGAACTACTACCAACTGATCCCACTCCATTCCAGGCCATGGGAGACCCGTAACAGTCCTCAACCCGACTCGTCGCGTGACTTAACTCTTATCCTCGTCCGACTTAAAATCTTATTGTCGAGAAAACCTTATACATCTAAGGTCTCGGCGATTATCAATATTCTTAGGCTCGCATTTCCATGCTCGACCTATCTTATCACCCCAAGAACGGGTACAAAAACTTCTCACAAAACCATAACCATGTTGTCTCGATCACAACAACCATTATTTACTCTATACAGGCCTCATCCGTATAATCTTCTTAAGCTTACTACACAGCTTAATCTATTAACATGACATTCCGTTAGGTTCCTTAATATGGCTTCTTAAGGGTTCACTACCCTATCAGACAGCTCATTCTTTCCCAATTATCTCGAAATAAAACACAAAACCTTGGCGAAAATTCATTAACTATTCCATACCTTCCCGGTATCTAGTTAGTCTTTACCGATTCTTGGTAATATAAAATCATTCTAGGCAACACGCGTCTGACCCTCATACATAACTCCGTATAGATGTATGTCACAATACCGACTATACTATAATCATTACCAACCTGGTTACGCAATCCACAACATCTTTCTGGGTCATTTGCGCTTTCGTGGCTGAACAACATAACTTTGTTAGGGAGGGACGACTTAACAACACATGACTCTATCGCACGATCTCGAGTGAGAAGAATGGAAACCAATCCTAAATGTCCTGCAGCCTCACGATTATAGATGTGGTGCACAACACACCGATAATCAAGACTCTACTAGACACGGTGCGTAGACACTTTCCGAGGACTAAGCGCTCACGATACCACTTTTGTCACGAACCGACCGGGATCGCGGCGGTGCCCTACAGGCACCTTAAAGTATACATCGAGAGAAAATCAGCGGAACATACATGAAACTTATAAATAAAACAACGAGTAAAACAACGAGTTAGCCGATGGGCTACCTTCGCGTGCATAAATATATATAGCAAGGCGGTTGCCTCATTTCTTTTACAAATCGACCCACGATATGTGACTACGGACCTCAAGAGTTTTGACATAACAAGCGTGGCGGGACAAGGCCCCGCCGTACCCCTGAAGAAACATAACCGTGCCAACGCCGGACCACTGGAGCCATCTCAACTTCTTTGAGCAGGGATCCTAAGCTCGCGGATCCACAATTGTGTACCTAAACTGCGGGCATGAGCGGCGGCCGAAGAAGTCGATAACAAAAGTGCAGAATATGGAGCAGAATATAACGTCTGATAAACAAATCATAAGCGTACAAAAGAATGACAAGACAAGTATAAAAATACATACGAGATCCTGTAGTGTCATTACCACTTATGAACTTAATCGCACCTTATTATCCTTTCCATTCCCGATAAAAGTTATAGTCACGTTCTTACGTACATTATTAGAAAAGAATCATTAAGTTCATTACCATATAACTTACTTATATTTCGTAACATAGTCCGCCCATTACGGAGGGACACATATACTACCCCGATGCGGGACGCGATCAAGTCACACTAATATCAAAGCATGCCCGTGAAATCCCCATCATCGTGACTATTAGTGTAAAATATAACCATGTGACGCGCCCGTGGCATCCCACCTCACCGGCGCATACATACACAATACATATATATATCCCGCGTGGAATCCCACATCACTGCCAAGCGATCCAGGTATAATAATACACCCATAGGCATACATGAACACCAAGTCCCACCGGTGGTATAGCGTCTTGAGGGTCTACCCTCACTTATACTCTTACCACGGAGAAGGTGGTAAGCAGGTGGTATAGCATCTTGGGGGTCTACCCCTCACTTATACTCTTACCCTGGAGAAGGTGGTATAACGTCTTGGGGCTTGCCCCTCATTTATACTCTTACCCTATCTCAACCGACCATTAAACAAAACAAGCAGGGGGTATAATGTCTCGGGGGTTTACCCCTCACTTATACTCTTACCCTGGAGAAGGTGGTATAACGTCTTGGGGCTTGCCCCTCATTTATACTCTTACCCTATCTCGACCGGCCGTCAAACAAACCGAAGCACTACCATGTCTTTTATAAAAATCCGGGAATTTAACCCAAGTACTACAAATAGCTAAGCATACGTGGAATCCCACATCACCGTCGGTGCGTCCAGTACTTATAACAAGGCGTAGACCCTCCAACCGAGAGTCGCGCAGCGTATTAAGACATAATACTTGCACTCAAAGGCTATCACCAGCACATACTTAGACTAATTCTCAATTAATCAAGCCAAAGTACTAATCAAGGCACAAATAGAATAATTCTCATTTAACAAGTCAAAGTACTTATCAAGGCACACTTAGACTAATTCTCAATTAATCAAGCCAAAGTACTAATTAAGGCACAAATAGAATAATTCTCATTTAACAAGCCAAAGTACTTATCAAGGCATACTTAGACTAATTCTCAATTAATAAAGCCAAAGTACTAATCAAGGCACAAATAGAATAATTCTCATTTAACAAGCCAAAGTACTACGTACGTCCATTCTTTTCAAAAGACTCCTTTCCGAATAAAACTTCCCCGATACTAACAACCGTAGTATCAAGTCCTATCCACCTTTCGAGACAAGTCACAATACCTTTTTAGAAATACAATTACCGGCTTCCAAATCAAGTGACTTCTTTATTAAAAACCTTAAGCAATTGGTACCTTTAAAACAATTTGCCCTTCCTTAACACAAGTTATTCCTTTGATTACTTTACTAGAGAAAACCATTCTCTTAACCCTCCATAAAGCCATTATAACCAACTTCCCATAAAGCCGTTATAACCCTTTATGGTTTAGACCAATACGTTCCTTTTATAATCAAGAGACTTCTACTTTTTGAAACCAAGTATTATATTCTTTCAAATCAATTCTCTTAACTTTCAAAAATACCATTTGTCTCTTAACCTTTAGAAAACAAGTGACTCCTTTTATTATAAAACCTTAGGCAATTGATGCCTTAAAAACAAGTTGCCTTTTCACTTAAAATCAAGTCATTTGTCTTTCCATAAAGCAAATATAACCAACTCCCCATAAAGTCGTTATATTTACTTTATACCTTAGCCAAATACAATTTCCTATCCAAGGGACTTATACGTTTAAAACGGAGCAAGTATCACATACTTTAAAACTCTTCAAGTCCCCTAACTTTAAAATCAACTTAAGACATCCTTACTATTTTCAAAGAAGTGAGTTAATCTCCTAACCCACCCGACTTGGCATTACATAAAACAAGTAAAGAATGTCATAGTCTTGACGTCTCAAGTACTACATCTGTATGGTCATGCTCAAAAGATAGGAAAAGTTCTACATAGAGTAAATCACACAACTACCTCTTAACTTCTAAGAGTAGAAGGAAACATGAAATGATACCACAAGTATATTCCATACATAGAATCATGCCAAAGGAAGGAAGAGGTTCACATACCTGACGATTGTCGACAAATAGCAAAATGCTCCAAAGTACTCCAACCTTGATAGCTATTCCACTCTCCAAGTAGGATACGCTATACTTAGTACTTCAACCTATAATGGTCACAATATGTCCATTAACCTTTCACTTCTAACGTAGAATATTTTAGGTGCTAAGTCGCTAAATTCTACGGAAAATCTGACAAAGACCTCCTTTGTTTCTACTCACTTTGCCACCTTTTTCAACGCCGAATACAATAACCAAACAGCCTCAATTGGCTCACAACAATATAGAAGGTATTCCAATACAATGAATAACTAAACAGCCCCAATTGGCTCACAATTTAGAAAGTAGTCCAATACAAATGAATAACAAACTAAAAGTTCAAATTCGGCCACCTTGAGTTCAACCATACCAATTCTTATCAAATTTCCATTTCAATCCAAATTGGTAGCATAACATGATATCAAGTCGCAACCAATTATAATTACTACAATCTTCAAGTTAATAACATGCGACGATTCTAATCAACGACCAAATTGTAATCGACTAAACATGGCTTACATTACTTTTCGGATTTTCAAGGCTACAATCAATCCATAATCCTTATAAACTTCAATACATATATTTCATGCTAGTAACAAGTAAGGTTAACAACAATATAAATAACCTTGTAACACTTCAAAGAACAAGATTATACCTCAACGAATCTCAATCCAAATCTTCAAATCCGAAGTCGTCCCTTAGCAACTTAGAGACTCTCCAAGATACTTCAATCCGCTACTTGAGACCCTTAGAACCATACCAACAATTTTCCTTCAAACTTCCAACCAAAACCTAGAAAAGCCATTAGGTTTTCACCTTGAGACTAATACGAAAACTCTCTTTTTCCGGGATTTTTCTATTGAGATATACTCACAATACACTTAGGAACCTTGGTTTAAAGTATGGGGATTATTGGACAAGGATTGAAAATTCTTGTCTTGAAGAACCTTCAAAATCGTGAGCCCTCATTTGGTGTTCCTAAGTTTCTTGAAAAAAAATTCTAAGTGTAGTGCCCTTGTCTTGCTACTTGTACACATATATAATACTATGGAGGGTCAAGATCTACACAAATGGTTGGCTTAGAAGAGTTTCACATGGATCAAGCCAAGTGGCCCTTGGACTTTTAGTCAACAATGTCAAGCTAAGTCATGTGCAAGACTTGGTCATCTCACTAATGGTCAAATGACCCTTTTGCCCAAGGCAAATTTCGTCCAAGACACTAAGGGGGGGTGACACGTGTCGCCCTCTCATTCGTCGCAATATTTCGTTTCCGACAATTTCATAATTCCGAGAAATTTTTACTCGTCTCTAATCTTAACATCTTTTGAGTTCTTACTTACGTTCTTAAAACATATCCTGTAAATACGGGGTGTAACAGGTGCATTGAACTATTGAGGCTGTGGGGATTGAATGAATGGCTGCTGATTAGTTCTGCTTGGTTACGATCGGCCCTGTATTGGTTATCTTGCCACAGTATTGATTCTGTTGCCCTTGGTATTGGTTCTGCTGGTTCTGGTGCTGGTTCTGCTGCCCCTGGTCTCCTCTCCATGAGAAATTTGGGTGGTTCCTCCACCCTGGATTATAAGTGTTGGAGTAGGGGTTGTTACATTGCCTCGATAATTACCTATGGCACGACACTCTGCTGCTCCATTGGTATATTGTTGGGATCGGTGAAGGACACCTATCAAATGTATGTGGGCACCACATATCTCACGACTTTTAGGCATCTGCACGCATTCTCGACATTTGTATGTTCTTTGCCAATTGTTTCGCTAAAGGACCACTTGGGCATTCAAGGTAGCAATATCATCTATTTCGTGGACTCCATTTCTTCTCCCGACATGCGACCTCTCTTACGTGACATGGTTGTTAGTGGCCATATCTTCTAATAACTCATGGCGTCGTGTTGTTTTCCTCATGAATGCTCCACTCTTCTTTGCATCTATAATGGTTACGGTTGTCTTTGCTCAGCCCGTTGTAGAAGATGTGGACCAAGTTCCACAACTCAATGCAATGTTGTGGGCACTTTCTCTGTAGATCTTTGAACCTTTCCCAAGCTTCATATAAGGACTCTCCATCTATTTGGTAAAAGTTGTTCAACTCCCCTCTCAGTTTTGCTGCTTTACACGGGGGAAAGAACTTGGCTAGGAATTTCTGTGTCAGCTCGTGCCATGTAAAAATCGAATCGGCGGGGAATTCAACCATACTTTGCTCTATCACGAGTGAGAAGGAAAGAGCCTCAATCGACGGCATCATCGATGCGCCGTTATATCGAAAAGTTGCACATAGCTCAAGAAATTCGCTATGTGCATATGTGGATCCTCCGATGGCGATCCTCGAATTGCCGCGTGTCTTGCCATGCTCGAATCGCCGGTTTTATCTCGAAATTGTTGGCTCCTATTGTGGGGAGCCTAATGCATGTATGTGCTCCATTCACTCTTGGCAGCACATAATCCCCCAAACTCCTTTCTGGCTGGATTTGGACTCTCTCCTCCACGTCTATTGGCATTTGCCGAGGCACTCCTGGGTTAGGTTGATTTTCACCTAACCATTCTCTCATCATGTTATTGTTTTGACCTCCGTCCATTTCTATCAAAGTTGCAATCCGCTGATTCTTTCTGTTCTGTTTGCAGGTTTTCTCAATCTGGATTGAAGGGAACAAGAGTGTCTGCTCCTCTTCTCCTTCGCATAAACTGATTTCCTGAAATAGATCAAAAACAAACAACCAATCACGGTACCTCGAATTTTCTGGAAAAAAAAAACGTAAAAATTAAAAATAACAATAAAAATTAAACACCAAATTAGAAATTAAAAATAGATAAATTTGATATTGAACTATGCCTAATCCCCGGCAACGGCGCCAAAAACTTGATGCGCGAAAAGATGCACACACTTTAACGCAAGTACACGTTATCGTGACAAGTAATATAGTCTTGATAAGACCGAATATCGTCCACAAGGATTAGGGTTCAATTACCAACTATCTATCTTTTGGTATCTATTTGGTAAATTGATATTTGGATTTGTTGTTTATAACTAAGAATTATAAAAGCTATTTAACTATAATGGTTTACTTCAGTGGTGATGAGAATAGGGCTTCCACGTCTCCTCAATATCCGCTTATGTTACTTATTAATGCAATAACTTATGGTCTTCTTCTTTTGGAGAAAGCAGGTTCTGAAATCGTTTTATACTCCGTTAAGTTATATAAACACTCAACCCAGATGTGCACCTTACCTACCTTTGGTGATAAGGATAACTCTATAGGAGGATTAAGAACAAAAACCTAGTTAGCAACGCACCATGCGCAAAATTAGGGGTTTTAAGCCTCTCATTAACGCTACGTAAATAATTGAGATATTTTCATCCCCAATCGAGAATGTCTACCCAACTTACGACATATTCACAATCCCCCTTCGGTCGATTAGAAATCATATAGTGATAATTAGTTGTCAATTAACTACCAAGCATTCAATTCAAATATTGGATAGATCTCAACAAGAAGAAGAATAACCATAAGCATGCATTAAATCATAACATAAGTTTCTAGAGATTCAACATGGAAAGCCCTATAGAGGAATTAGTTCCTATCCATTGACATGACAAGAACTAATTCAAGGTTCATCATACAAAAACTTAAATAAAAGAAAAGAAAAGGAAAAGAAATTACTAAACTATGGTCTCGATCTCCAAGCAAGCCTTGTGTTGTGCGAAGGGAACCCTTAAAGCGCCTAGGGTTCTCCTTTTATAGGCTGAAAACCGCCTCAACTTTTCCCTGCAGGCCTGGCCCAAAATCCGTCTGGAAACCTTATTTTTCCGCGACGGCTCCGCAGCCCTGCAGACAGGCGCCGCGGCGCCGGAACTTCTGCAATCCGTCGGATGATTTGGCGCCGCGGCACGATTCTGGCATGCGAGGCGCGGCGTACTGCAACTCAGTAGCTTCCGGATGTTTAGGCGCGCGACCACGCACTGCTTGTCATGGCGCCCGCGTAAGTCTGCGACCTCTGCGGATAGTGGGCGCGCGACCGCTTCGATCGCGAGGCCGCGCTGCCAGTGTCGAGTTTCGCCTCGTTCGCCACTTTTTCTGTTTTTAGCTCTGGGATCTCCTCTTTTGCCCTCTTTTAGCTCCTTTTCCGCCATTTGGCCATTGTAACCACTTTCACTCAAAAGAAAGGAAAACTATCCTAATAAGACACTTATATGTGCCAAGCGGGACAAAAGACTAACTAAAATCGACTCAAAGGTGTATATAAAATACACCGTCAGCGCCACTATCCGAGAGGCTCTGAAGACTGGCGCCGCGCGGCTACCTCATGTCGGCAGTGCGGGGCTGCGGCGCCTAAACATCAGAAGCTACGAAGTTGCGCGCGGCTCTCGAACAATCGGGGCGCGGCGTAAATCATCCGACGGATTGCGAATTTCCGGTGGCCACAGCGCTGTGCGGCCATGCGCCGACGTGGAAAAATAAGGTTTTGGGCCGAACTGCGCAGGAAAAGTTGAGGCGGTTTCGGCCTATAAAAGGAGAACCCTAGGCGCTTTTAAGGGTTCCATTTCTTGCACAACACAAGATTTTCTTGCTTGGAGATCGAGACCTAAACTTAGTAATTTCTTTCCTTTTTCTTTTCTTTATTTCAGTTTTTGCATGATGAACTTTGAATTAGTTCTTGTCATATTTATGGCTAGGAACTAATTCTCTTATAGGGCTTTCCATGTTAATTCTCTAGAAACTTATGTTATCATTTAATGCATATGTCTATTGTTATTCTTCTTTGAGAGATCTATCCAATAATTGTGTTGAATGCTTGGTAATTAATTGACAACTAATTATCACTATATGATTTCTAATCAGACTCCGAAAGGAGGGGATTGTGAATATGCTGTAAGTTGGGTAGACATTCTTGGATTGGGGATGAAAATATCTCAATTATTTATGTAGCGTTAATGAGAGGCTTAACAACCCTAATTTTGCGCATGGTGCGTGACGGTAACTAGGTTTTGCTCTTAATCCTCCATGTAGTTATCCTTATCACCAAAGGTAGGTAAGGTACGATCTTTGAGGTTGAGTGTTTATATAACCCTAACGGGAGTATAAAACGATTTCGTAAACCTGCTTTCTCCGAAAGAAGAAGACCATAGTTCGTTGCATTAATAAATAACATAAGCAGATAGTTGAAGAGACATGGAAGCCCTATTCTCATCACCACTGAAGTAAACCCTTATAGTTAAATAGCTTTTATAATTCTTAGTTATAAACAACAAATCCAAATATCAATTTACCAAATAGATACCAAAAGATAGATAGTTGGTAATTGAACCCTAATCCTTGTGGACGATATTCGGTCTTATCAAGACTATACTACTTGTCACGATAACGTGCACTTGCGTTTAAGTGTGTGCATCTTACCGCGCATCAAGTTTTTGGCGCCGTTGTCGGGGATTAGGCATAGTTCAATATCAAATTTATCTATTTTTAATTTCTAATTTGGTGTTTAATTTTTATTGTTATTTTTAATTTTTACGTTTTTTTAATTATTTTCAGAAAATTCGAGGTACCGTGATTGGTTGTTTGTTTTTGATCTATTTCAGGAAACCGGTTTATGCGAAGGAGAAGAGGAGCAGACACTCTTGTTCCCTTCAATCCAGAGATTGAGAAAACCTGCAAACAGAACAGAAAGAATCAGTGGATTGCAACTTTGATAGAGATGGACGGTGGTCAAAACAATAACATGATGAGAGAAGGGTTAGGAGAAAATCAACCTAACCCAGGAGTGCCTCGGCAAGTGCGAATAGACGTGGAGGAGAGAGTCCAAATCCATCCAGAAAGGAGTTTGGGGGACTATGTGCTGCCCAGAGTGAATGGAGCACAGACATGCGATGCTCCCGCACAGAGCCAACAACTTCGAAATAAAACAAGCGATTCTGAGCATGGTACAACACACAGTGCAATTCGGAGGACTGCCATCGGAGGATCCACATATGCACATAGCTAATTTCTTGGAGCTATGTGCAACTTTCGAATATTCTGGCGTTCGATGATGCCGTCAGATTGAGGCTTTTTCCCTTCTCACTCAGGGATAGAGCAAAGTATGGTTGAATTCCCTGCCGGCCGATTCGATTTTTACATGGCAAGAGCTGGCACATAAATTCCTAGCCAAGTTCTTTCCCCCGTGTAAAGCAAAGAAAGCGAGAGGAGTTGAACAACTTCTACCAAGCGGATGGAGAGTCCTTATGAAGCTTGGGAAAGGTTCAAAGATTTCTGAGAAAGTGCCACACCATTGCATTGAGTTGTGGAACATGGTCCACATTTTCTACAACGAAAGCAAGACAACGAACCATTATAGATGCGGCGGCGGTGGAGCATTCATGAGGCAACAGCCCACGACGCCATGAGCTATTAGAAGATATGGCCACCAACAACCATGTCACGCGAAGAGGTCGACAAGTGGGAGAAGAACGTTGAGTCCACGAAATAGATGTTATTCGCCTTGAATGCCCAAGTGGCCCTTCTAGCGGCGATTGCAGCAACATACAGTGTCAGTGAATGCGGTACAGATGCCTAAAAGCTGTGAGATATGTGGTGGCCCACATACATTCGATAGGTGTCCTTCAGCTGATCCCAACAATATACCAATGGAGCAGGCAGAATGTCAGGCCGTAGGTAATTATCAGAGGCAACAAAACAACCCTTACTCCAACAATTATAATCCGGGGTGGAGGAATCACCCAAATTTCTCATGGAGAGGAGACCAGGGGCAGCAGAATCAATACCAGGCGTGAGAATCAATACGAGGCGATGCATCGAACAGCGAGGCAGAATCAGACCGCTTCATTCAGCCCCAGCGGCCTCAGCGGTTCAATGTACCGATTCAGCGAAAAGCGACGAGCTGGCGGTAGCGACGCGCCAACGCCTGCACGCAGCTCATGACAGCTAGATCCTCGCTCAGAACTTGGAAACACAAGTGGGTCGGTAAGCGAGAAAACAACGAGCCACGGGGACATTGTCAAGCAATACAGAGGTAAATCCGAGGAAGCGATGTCGAGCGATGCGGTTGAGAAGTGGAAGATATTGAGCAAAGATCACCTCGGCTAGTAGTTGAGAAGAAGCGAGTTAGAAAAGAGAAGGTGATTGAGCCCAGCCCAGCAGTAGAGAAAACTCCAGAGAAGGAGTATACAGAGAAGATCCCTTTCCCCCAGAGACTACAGCGAAAGGCGGTTGATAAACAATTCTCTAAATTTTTGGAGACATTCAGGAAGCTGCATATCAACATACCTTTCATAGAAGCATTAGAGCAGATGCCCTCCTATTTCAAGTTTATGAAGGAAATATTGGGGAAGAAGAAGAAGTTGGCGGAGTATGAAATAGTAGCACTGACAGAGGAGTGTAGTGCTATCTTGCAGAAGAAGTTGCCACCAAAACTAAAGGATCCAGGAAGCTTTACACTACCTTGCACAGTGGGCAGGGTAACTTGCAACAGAGCTCTGTGTGATTTAGGGGCAAGTATAAATCTAATGCCCTTATCAGTATTTAAAAGATTGGAGTTGGGTGAGGCCAAACCAACCACAGTTAGCCTACAACTGGCCGACAGGACAGTGGTTCATCCAAGAGGCAAGATCGAGGACGTGATTGTGAAAGTAGGAAAATTCTTCTTTCCTGCAGACTTCCTCATTCTTGATATGGAAGAAGATGCGGAAATCCCTATCATATTGGGGAGGCCATTCCTAGCAACGGGGAGAGCTTTGATTGATGTTGAAAGAGGAGAGTTAACATTAAGGGTGGAGAATGAAGAAATGGTGTTTAAAGTTTTTAAACACGTCATTGAGCCACCAACCATGAGTGGGTGCTTTGCAATCAGCACCATCAAACCCCTCTGCGAGCCAATACAAGTCAACCAAAGAGAGATGAGCCCAAGAAAGCAGGCATGGTTTGCCGAAATTCCACTAAAAGAGGTATGTGTTCCTGAACTCCCACTTACTGATAATGCTAAGAAGAAAAGAATAAAAAGAAAACGCAAAATGTGGAGGAAATGGATTAGTTGGGGGCTTGATCCACCCCACGGTTATTAAAGCTAAGGAACTTGCGTCCGGCTAAAAGACGTTAAAGACAGCGCTACTTGGGAGGCAACCCAACGTTTTCAATTATGTTATTTCAATTCCTGTCTTTAGTTTATTTTGTTTTGTCTAGAACAATCTCACGGTCTTGGGTTCTAGTGTTGTGTTGTGATTAACAGGTATAGGCAAATACATTGAAGGGCGAAGAACTGAAGAAAAACGAGGATTTCCAGAAAAGCGGGTAAGCGCGGCTCGGGAAGCGAGGCGCGGCGCGAAAAGAGTAAGCGAAGTTTAAGCGTCGCGGCGGCAGAAATCCAGAAAATGTGCCAAGTTTAGGCGCTATTTCCAGTAACGCGCGCGAAAGTCAGTAGTGTAGAAGATTGGGCGCCGCGGTGCCAAAAGCGGCGCTGGCGGAAATCGAAACTTAAAACGCCCGAAGCGGATCTTTCCCCAATTCCAATTTCAAAAACCTAACTCTCCCTCTCCAAAAACCCACGAAATTCCAAAAATTTGCCCACAAATCCTTCACAAATCCAACCCAACCACAACCAAAACTCTTAAATTCCTAAAAACCCTTAGCTATCTCAAACAACGAAGCTCCATTCCATAGCCTCAAACCACCAATTGAAACAAGAACAGCTTGAATCTTCTCATAAAAAGGTAATCTTTTTCTGTTCTTGAGTCCTTTACTGAAGTCACAGGAGGTAGTAGTTTGAAGGAGTATTGTAGTTGAAGTAGTTTGGGTACTGAAAAGTTGATTGTGAAGTTTGGAGAAAAGAGTAGAAAAGGAGTGTGGGTATTGGGTAGAAAAGTTGAAGTTTGGGGGTGTTGTGTTCGCTGCTAGTTGTTGATTGTGTAGGAAACATTTGTGCCACTAAATTGTAAGCTGCAGAACTTGTTTTAAAAATGTCCACCAGAAAGAGAAGAGCCTCCACATCCACCCCAACCCCACATTACGATGATACTAGGTTTGTGAGCTACGAAGCTTTCCAAAGATCTGAGGCTTAGATCTTAGGCCCTTAATCCCTGAAAGAGGAATGGACTATCAGAGGGAGTCGTTTGGGGAAGAGGATGTTTATGATCCCATTCGGGCAATGATTGAGTTAAGGGAGTGGAGGAGATTTGTAAATCCGAAGAAGATAGCACCAATGAACACAACAATGGTGCGTGAGTTCTATGCCAACTTTACGGAGAATGTGGAAAGGGGATGCTTTGTAAGGGGACATTATGTGCCTGTGACAGCAGAAGATATAAATACACAATTGAAAACAGTTGATGTTGAAGGAGGAATTGGTGATCGGAGCCATTTTAGAACATGGTCTAGGAGCACCGACAACATAAACTGGGATACCGTCGCAAACACTGTAAGCTACCCTGGGGCTGCTTTTGATATCGCGAGAAATGGGTCAAGAGCACCGGCGGTGCCAATTCAGCGACCAAGGGTTGGCTATATTTCGTCGATGCGCGTGATTCCATCCACGCACTTCACGAGTGCGAGAAGATAGGATTAAGGCGATATATGGAATTATGAGGGGTTGGCGATTGATGTGGAAAGAAATAGTGCGAGCATTGAGAAATCAGCGGGTTGGTAACAGCGGATTGGGACATGGCTCGATTATCACCAAGCTATGTCACATGAGTGGGGTCCCAATCCTACCATCGATACTAATGAAAGAAACCAACGCACGTGTCCCATGGGATAGTGCACTCTTTCCTGCACTCCAAGCCCCAAAGGCCAAAGAAGAGTACAACCAGCAGCAGCAGCAGAGGCCGCAACGAACGAAGATGAGCCTGAAAGAGGGGCTCAATATGCGGCAGGACCTAGCCCGACCAACCACGTAAGCGTAACCTTCCGGTGCCCATGATGGAGCGATTGCTTCAGATGAGGATGAGGATGATGCAGAGTTTGGACACAGTGATCCACGAACAACAAGAAACGAGGCAACAAATCAACGAGATGAGTTCCTTGTTCAGTCAGTGTTCCATGCACTATCCCATGCCACCGCCACCACCACCGTTTTAGCCAAAGTCTGTAAGTGTCTTATTTCTTTTATTGTCTTTGAGTCTACACACATTGAGGACAATGTGTGATTTAAGTTTGGGGGTGTTTTATTTGTGTCTTGTTTTATTTGTGTCATGTTATGTTTTATTTAAGTCTTTTTTATTGTTTTATGTTTATTTTGAGTCACCAAATTTTTTTCTTTTTGAGTCATAATTACCTGTCAAAGATCATGTATGTTGTAGTTGCTAGAAACACCTAGTGAATTAAGGTGGAATAATGTAACGGAATAGAAGCAACTATCTAAACACTTAGGTTAGATATGCCAAAAACTCACAGAATCTGTCTATTTGGATTTTCTTGCTTGAATTATGCATGCTAAATGATAAATACTTATGTGTTATGATTGATTGCTATTTGAGGCGAAATAGTTAGGATGTGCATGTTAGGGATGACTCAGACATTTCTTTGATAGCCAATTCTTACCATTCTTTTCTATCCAGTACTTTAAAAGTATCCCTAGTCAGCCCCATTGAGCCAAAAATTGAAACTTTTTCTTTGACACCCTATATTCCCACAAATTGTGCCATAAGTAAATATATGAAATAGTGGAATACATTGTGTTTAAAAAAAGTAATAAGGAATAGGCAAAAGCCTAAGTTTGGGGGTGCTTGTCATTAGTATATACTTCACTCTCCCAAAACAAAAGAGGGGAAAGATAGAATTGAAATGAAGAAAAGAACAAAAAGAAAAAGGGAAATACAGAAAAGCTAAAGAGCTTATGGTACACGAAATGAGCCTAAATGCCTATTTTTACCTACCTATACCTAAGCCTACATTACAACCCTTAAAGTCCTGAAGATCTCTTTTATGCATATCCAGGATTAGTGGAGAATAGCAAGTAAGCATGCCATAGGAATTCTTGAATTTATATGCATGATTTAGTATATTGACTTCCATTAAGCATGATGAATATGAGTTTGCGAAATATCTAGCTTAATGTGCTGAAATTTCATGCTATATGTTCCTGCATATTATTCTGCTAACCTTCATGTTTTTCTAGTTAACATTTATGCAGCAAAAGTGATCAATGTCAGTGAGTCTTTCATTTTTTGTTCTTTGAGTCTTTATTTATTTCTTTCTATCTTTGATCGAGGGCGAGCAAAGGTTAAGTTTGGGGTATTTGATCGGTGTATTTTATATACACCTTTTGAGTCAGTTTTAGTTAGTCTTTTGTCCCGTTTCGCACATATAAGTGTCGTATTAGGATAGTTTTCCTTTCTTTTGAGTCAAAGTGGTTAAAATGGTCAATTGGCGGAAAAGGAGCTAAAAGAGGGCGAAAGAGGAGATTCCAGAGCTGAAAACAGAGAAAGTGGCGAACGAGGCTGAAACCTGCACAGTGACGCGCGCTCCCGCAGATTAGAAGGGCCGCGGCGCCCACTATCTGCAGAGGTCGCAGAAGACTGGCGCGCGGCCTATGTCGCCAGTGCGCAGCGCGGCGCTAAACATCCGAGAAGCTACAGTTGCGGCAGTACGCGCCCTCAGACAACAGAAATCAGGGCCGCGGCGCCAAATCATGCGACGGATTGCAGAATTTCCGACACCGCGGCGCCTGTCTGCAGCGCCGCGGCGCCGACGCGGAAAAATAAGGTTTTCAGACGGATTTTGGGCCAGGCCTGCAGGGAAAAGTTGAGGCGGTTTTCAGCCTATAAAAGGAGAACCCTAGGCAGTTTTTAAGGGTTCCCTTTCTTGCACAACACAAGATTTTCTTGCTTGGAGATTGGAGACCTAAACTTAGTAATTTCTTTCCTTTTTCTTTTCTTTATTTCAGTTTTTGCATGATGAACTTTGAATTAGTTCTTGTCATATTTATGGCTAGGAACTAATTCTCTTATAGGGCTTTCCATGTTAATTCTCTAGAAACTTATGTTATGATTTAATGCATATGTCTATGGTTATTCTTCTTTGAGAGATCTATCCAATAATTATGTTGAATGCTTGGTAATTAATTGACAACTAATTATCACTATATGATTTCTAATCAGACTCCGAAAGGAGGGGATTGTGAATATGTTGTAAGTTGGGTAGACATTCTTGGATTGAGGATGAAAATACCTCAATTATTTATGTAGCGTTAAT
The DNA here is from genome assembly GCA_029844215.1 of Przewalskia tangutica. Classification (NCBI taxonomy): domain Eukaryota; kingdom Viridiplantae; phylum Streptophyta; class Magnoliopsida; order Solanales; family Solanaceae; genus Przewalskia; species Przewalskia tangutica. The sequence goes on along the minus strand of CM056718.1, from coordinate 130,085,786 downwards.
GAGAGGCTTAACAACCCTAATTTTGTGCATGGTGCGTGACGGTTAACTAGGTTTTTGCTCTTAATCCTCCTATAGAGTTATCCTTATCACCGAAAGGTAGGTAAGGTGCGATACTGGGGTTGGGTGTTTATATAACCCTAACGGGAGTATAAAACGATTTCGTAAACCTGCTTTCTCCGAAAGAAGAAGATCATAGTTCGTTGCATTAATAAATAACATAAGCAGATAGTTGAAGAGACATGGAAGCCCTATTCTCATCACCACTGAAGTAAACCCTTATAGTTAAATAGCTTTTATAATTCTTAGTTATAAACAACAAATCCAAATATCAATTTACCAAATAGATACCAAAAGATAGATAGTTGGTAATTGAACCTTAATCCTTGTGGACGATATTCGGTCTTATCAAGACTATACTACTTGTCACGATAACGTGCACTTGCGTTTAAGTGTGTGCATCTTACCGCGCATCAGTATTCCATTCCATTCATCATAGATGATTCTGTGTTTGAGACCACCAAATCTGTCAAGACTTGGGTTAGCAAGGATGAATGTGAGTCACTACTAAAAATGGATTGCCCAGGTTCTAATCAAGTTTTGGTTTATATTTGGTACGTCTTTCCATTATAGTCAAATTTATTTTGTTGTTTTGCTGCTATTTTGCCTGAGTTTTGGCCTTATTTTTGCTGTTGTTTTGCCTGACTGTTCAGCTTTTTTGGTCTATTTTGCTTCTGTTTTTCAGCTATTTTTTGCATGTTTTGTTGCATTTTTACAGTATTTTGGCTGCTGATTTTTGGAAACTTCTTGCTGCTGATTTTTTAACTGATTTGGTGCAAGTTTTGCTGCTGAATTTCTGTATTTTTACACTATTTTGGTGACATTTTGCTGCTCTTTTTGTCCTATTTTGCTGCTATTTTTGGCCTGTTTTGCTACAGTATTACTGTGTTTTGGATGCTGATTTTTTGCCACTTCTTGTTGCTGATTTTTCACTGTTTTTTGGCCTTTTTTGCTGCTGTTTTTCAGCTATTTTTGTCGCATTTTTACAGTGTTTTTGGCTGCTGTTTTTGGCAAGTTTTGGTGCTTTTTATTCTGCTATTTTTGGCCAATTTTGCTGTTGTTTTTCTGTATTTTTACATTATTTTAGTTGCTGATTTTCTGCATTATTGAATTGTTTTTTATTCATTGACTGAAAAAGTAGGACTTTACTCAAACTGATTTTGATTCATTGGTTGGAAAAGTAGGACTTTACTCAAACATTGAAGAACTTTATTTGCTCAATACTAAAGCTTTGCTTCCTTGCTTTGTGGTGATTTAAAATCAGATTGCACTTCTTTCAAAATCAGATTGCACTTCTTTCAAAATCTGATTGAACTTCTTTTTAACTGGTTTTAATTTTAGCTTGTTGCATGTAAAATACAACACATTGGGAAGAGGAAGCGTCCGACCATTTGGGTTTATACATCATGCTTTGGTGTGTGCAAATATAAATGATAAAGGCAAATCAAGCAGTTCACCTGAAAAAAGAGCAGCAAGTGTATGTGATCGTTAACTGAAAGCGAAAGACGGTCAAGTGTTATTCATGCCATATAATCCTCAGTATGTCATTCTAATTATTTATATATATATATATATATATTTAAAGTCTTTTTAGCCTCAATTATTTTGAGAAACACTAATAATACATGATTTGTAGGAATCATTGGGTAGTGGTTGTATTTGATGTGTCAAAATTTGAGGTATATTATCTTGATTCACTTAATGTTGCACCACATCAAGACTTGGTCAAATTGATCACACAGTATTTATCTATTACTTGTTATTATTTACTCTTGTTGTAATATTCTTAGTTAATTATTTTTTATTAATGATGGCAAGCATGTTTTAATATGTGTTGTCATTTTTGTAGCGTCATGTTGATGTATACCGCGCAGAAAGGTTATAAACTAAAGTGGGGTTTTTCAAGAATGATAAAAATTGTTAAGGTAATCCATTTATTCAAGTCTTTAATTTGTATGTAATGAAAGTTTAAATTTGGCTATCAAGTTAATGTTTTGGTTAATTTTGTTTTAAGGTACCACAACAATATGGATACGAGTGTGCTTACTATATGTTGTGTTTCATTAAAGATCTAATGAATTATTTGTCTTTGCTTCATAACAATGTAAGTATTTAACATTATTTTTGCTTATGTATTTGTATATAATGACTTATTTATGATTAGAAAATTTAACTGATATCTATTGTATGTTACAGTACAATGACAAAGAACGTATTTCGCAGCATGACCTTGATGAAGTTCAGATCGAGTGGACGCAACATGTTTCAAAGATTCTCTGTGCTGCATAGTTGTGTCATTTTTATGATGATTTAGACAATATTTGTACTTTTTGAAGTTAAAACAATATTATGTTTTTTTGTTGTATTTGATGATAACATTAGAGGTTTTGAAAAACAATTTGTAATGTTTTGATTTAATGTATTAGAATAATTTCATTATGTGAGTAACATTTTAGTTATAATATCCTTACAATTCTAATTTATTTTTATTTAATAAATTAAAATTAAAATATATAAAAAAATGTGAAAATTAATTTTTCCGCCAATTTAAATCAAATTTATTTAAAATTTTCCGGCAGTTTAAATAAATTTCATTTAAAATTTCTCACGAAAAAATATTATTTAATTAAAACCGTCACGAATTTGTGACAGTGGCTACCGTGACACTTAGCAAAACAGTCACAAAACCCCTTTCGTGACAGATTTTAACCATCACCGTAGGCCTTTTTTTTTTGTAGTGGTGTCTCTTAGATAAATAAAATGCAATGAAGAGATGTGAGCATCCAAGGCATGCCGGAAGGTGGCATTCTCACCATGAATACTGAAAGTCCCTAATTCAGACTCAACTTAAAGTCCTAAACAGGTATAAACGTTGTATTTCCATCCAAAAAGAATGCAGCAAGTGTAGCATGAGTACACAACGTACCCCTGTATACATCATAGGTCGACAACGATGGAAGATACGTAACAGAGATAAATATCATGTTGACACCAGTTAAGCCTATACTAGACAGTTCAATAGCTCATATAAGCCACGTTGTACACATATCAATTCACTTATTCTTCAAATCACATTGTTCACATAACTTTCTAATCAGAGTCTAAGTACAATCAATCTATTAACATATACATGAACCTTACTATCATAGTACCCACCGACTAATACTCTCTCGTTCAAGTCATATTCAAGTTTAACCCCACTTATCCAACTTATCACATAAAATAAATGAGTCACACTTACCTCACAACACCTATTTTAGAAAGCTGAACACACCTAAGCTAAGCGTGATGATGTTAACTCATTTATCAATCTTATGATATACACTTAGTTATGTCTCTATACAGTTACCGTCTAACACACATAGATCGTTCCACATCTACCTTTCCAATAGTGACACTTATCACAGGTTCCTTACTAGATTATTTACCCAATCACACGATCAATTACTAGACAACACACAAATGTACATAATTCCGTAGACCTAGACAAAAGTCATGACATAATATACACTTCCGACCACAGTAGTAGTTTACATCACATCCTTAGACTAACAATTATTAAACCCCAAAAATCCATACACGAGGAAGCAAGACACACACGATAACCAGATTAATCCAACAACCTCAATCATTTATCCAAGTGTTCCTAGAGACCAACATAATTATTATTTCAAAATATTCGCAGAGACAAGCTCAATCATAGTGACCATTCCGGTCAACTACAATCAATTCAATCCAAGTAAATCAGGGTTTCATCCACGTTCCAATAACCAACCATATAACATTACCAAACCACAATTAGTCAAGTATGATATGAATGCAATGCATATGCAAGATACCTTTCTCAAGCTGGTATAAAGTACATCAAGTTTTTATTATAAAATGTACACTTGTGTGAGATCATAGAATTCTATATACCGCTCCTAGATAGCCAAACTTCAACACACAAATCTGGCTAGAGCCCTAGGCCCATTTGTCTGAATAATACCATATTGTCATAATCTCATAAGTGTTCTTACCTTTCCAGATCTGAAGCCCACAACATATTCATACCACTCTCATATCAATATCACAAAACCATGAGTGTATAAATTCAAATGACAATATAAGGCAAGATATCATGATATAATGACATGCAACCAAGTAAGAGATTAAATATCACATGCCTTCAAAAGTTCAATAAAACACATATAATCCTATACACATGATTTCATATCAAAGCAGTCCATCAACAATAATCCTAGTACAATAATGATATCATATCAAGGCATGTGAGATGAATAAATACAATAATATCAAATCTGGCAATGAACCCACATAATGGCGACAAGCCTAAATAAATGCAATAGAAATCAGCATAAGGCTGATCTCTCAAATCATATATCATCATAATTCAACACTAGTACCCGCTCAAACGTAAATCACAACCATTTGAGTGGGACCCCCAAACACGCCTAATACCCCTCAATATTTATAACTACTAGATACTTCTATCAGAGTCTCGAAAAACTAAATTGTAGCCTAAATCATTGCCGAATATGAGCGCTAATAAACCAAGCCTCGGTAATCGCCTTGCCCTTCTGATGCGCCTCGCGATAGTCGAAGTCTATCCACATACATATTATTCATTAATACAAAGCTTTCATAACATACAAGGGTAAAAGACCTTATAAACATGACTTTAAAATACCGATCGGGGCCCATGTCACCAAGACTCGAACTTTGATACTCAAAAATCCTTATTACATACGAAGTAATTAAATCCTTATGTTAATTGAAAATCTATACACAATTGAATCCCTAATTAAACAATAACTAAAAAGCAATAATTTAAAACCTAGAATTTTCCCCTTTTGAAAAAAAGTTTCTATAATAAAATAAAGCTTAAAACGTAATTATCTATCATTACTCAATCCTATTCACAAAAATATCAGTTATTAATCCATAAACCTCCATTAAAATCAACCATATAACTCTCTTATTCTCATAAACACATGAAAGTCTTTTTCCCCAACTTAATATCATGATAAACCACCATTAAAGAGTTTATAAACATCACTTAAACCATAAAATGAAAGGGTCTATTACCTCAAGGTCATAAATGCTCCTAAATCACTGAAATTCCTCCAAGGTGGTACTGGTTTTGAGGGTTTGTTATTTGAGGAAAGAAATCTGACCTAAAAATATTTATTAAACACATGAACAGTATTTCCATCCCAGCGGAATCGACTATACTGGAGCAGACCGCTGCGGCGGACAACCCCTCGCTTGGGCTAGGTCACTTAACACCTCACCCATCGCCACAACGGACACTCCCTTAAGGACAGACCATCAGCCACAGTGGAAATCCATAATACTCATCCTTCCGCTTCGGCGAGCCAACCTCTCGCCAAGGCGAATACGTCGGAGTGGACAACAGACACCAGATCATAAACAACAATCCAAATTTTCCAACAAACGCCCAAAACACTCTCGAGACCCTCCGAACATAAACTGAATATGCTCATATATAGTAAATAGCACTACAAAAACGCTCCTACCCTCGAATTTCACAAATAACTGAGCAACTTTTCTAAAGAATCATCTAGGAAAATCAAATAACAAAATTTCACAAATAAAGCCACAAACACATTTAATTGCCTCGAGAAGCGAACCAATGACTCGACTAAGTCATAAATAACCCTACGGAACTACCGACAGAGATGGAACCCGAAAACAAACCTATTTAGCCAAAAGTCAACCTTTAGTAAAACTTACCAACTCTAAGTTTCTAGACTTTGGGTTTTTTGTCTGAACTTCATATAAATAGACCTCAGGATCCATGCCACCTATATTCGCGCATCACAAACCCTATATAAAGATCACGGGAAGGGTAAAATAGTCACATAAAGGTAATTACCTAAAAATGATCGGATGGGTCATTACATCAGATATTAATTAAACAAACGTTCGTCCTCGAATGGAAAAAAGATAGAAAAAACCGATGAGTAACTAAGGAATATCCTTGATAACCTCATGAGATCCCAACCGACAAGAAATAAATCGATAACACTGATTGTTCACTTAGTCAATCAAAACTACTATAACTTACCTCAACACCCCAAATTTCATAATCCTTCATAACTGAAATTTCCTCCACAACTGATTCTCAAATATAAGAAGTGATTTTGCTTAATTCCCTAACTTGATCAGTGCCATACCTCTATCCGCGCTAGATTGAATCCACAATTACCACAATAGTTACCAACATCTCTTAGTTGCAGCCTCAACCGTCATCCATCATGTACTAATAATACTAGTCTTTCTCAACTATCAATATTGTCCTTCGCACCAATATTCCTTAGAACACATAAATACATCACAAGTCCAATTTCCATCGAATTTCTAAACCACCATACTACAAACATGCCTATTGATTACTTTGTTGTGTCGAATCTGTAGAAAAATAATAGATCCCTCTTAAGACTTCCCATAACCAATTATACTTCCTCAATGCATACCAAATAACCGTGCATACCATTAGAACTATCTGAATTTCTATCACCCAAAAATTATCATAATCTTACTTGCAATTTCGATAGCAGCCGGTAACACCATCATACTTCTATTTCCAAAATAAAATCCCTCAAATCCTTGTCGGTGGTTTACTAGAATACCACAAGTCCTCCCGTCAATGTAACATAGGCTACTAGCCCAAAATGAACAAATTTGTCCCGAAATAAAATACCCAATTTTGAAATTATCGTTAACCACCCGAGAAAGATTCCAAATGAACTAGTAAGCTTTTCATAAATATATTATGATCTCTTTCATCTCTTTTCCACACAAACAATCAGGCACATGTCGTCACCCAAAAATTTCAAGTTGGATTCTATCCAAGTAATCAATTTACACCGACTAACCATACCTTTGATTATAATCTCCAAGTTCTTCAACTTCTACCGATACGCAAGTCTGATAGAACCACATGAACTCTAAACACATCAAATATTCCTCATACTTTATCTTAACTCACTGTTAGCGATTTTCCAAGTACTTAACGCAAGTGTACGTATCGTTACAAGTAATATAATTTGGTAAAACCGAATATCATCCTCAGTTACTGGTTATCAAGTACCGATTATCTAAGCTTTAGTTTCTATTTGGTGAACATTAATTTGTTTGTATTTTTATCTAATAACTAAGACTAAGTAATTGCAGAAAATAAACTATGATAATATTTTGGTTTAAATCAGTTATGAAGGAAATAAGGCATTCCAATATCCTCAACTATCCACTCTTTTCAATCCCTAATGCAATAGAATGATTTCTTCTTCTACGTTAAGATAGCGGTTAACTAGACTGTCTTATATACCGGTTAGGATATATAATCGCTCAACCCCAGTACAGAACCCTTTTATATTTCTATGATAGGATTTACCACATAGGAGGATAAGAACAATAACCTATAATGCTACACAAGTATCGGGGTACTTTCGTCCTCAATTTTAACCTATGTCTATTCAATTACAGCATATCCAAATCTCTCCTCTCGGTTCTTGATTCGAAATCATATAGATTATGATAATTAATGGCCAGTTAACTATCAAACATTCATACCGAATATTGATTAAATTTTAATCAAGTGAAGAAGAAATCAAACTAATGCATTAATTCATGAAACAGAGTTTCAAGTGATTTAACAGGAAAACCCTAATAAAGTGTTTAGCTCCTAGTCGTAGTCACACTAAGAACTAATACAAACCAGCATAAACTGAAATAAATAAAAGAAAAAGAAAAAGAACTTGAACCAAAGTTGTATCCAATCTTGGGTTGTAGCCTCCTTCTTAGCCTCCAAAGTAGAATGTGGAATTATTTACAAGATGCTCCTATAGGTCAGGGTTTTAGTGATTATATACTGCAAAAATCGTGTGCTCTGTACCCTTCTGTCCCTGGCCAATTTCGCCTCAGATATGAAAAAATGTACCTCGGCATCGCGGTCCTGCTGGTTGGCACCACGATGTCGAAAGTACTGCAGCCTCTCTGAATATTAGGCATTGCGGTGCCGGTGGTTTCCCGTTCTGGATTTTCTGATTTTTCGTTATTTTCTCGTCCGGACTTCGTCTGATTTCTTCTATACTTCCCGGGACTTCTTAGGCTTCATTTCTTGGCCTTTTATTGTGCAATTCCATCTCAAATAAGCTCAATTCATCTTCTTTTTGACATTTCTCCATTTATGACCGTTGTGACTCAAAAGAAAGAAAAACGACCATAATGCTATACTAAACTCAAACAAAATGAGTAAAATACTAACTAAAAATGACTCAAAAAGTGTATATTAAATATGTCTAACAAACCCCCAAACTTAAACTTTACTCGCCCTCGAGTAAAGCAAAAAATTAAAACGAAAACAAAACAAACGAAGACTCTATGAAATGGATCAAGTAGCTATAGCAATGCTTCTTCAAAATCATGGATGAAAATGGGATAATATGTTAGAACATATATAGCATGAATAATCAGCAATCTAGAATTTCAAGTTAAATATTTCACAAATTCACTTAGATCATGGTCAATGGAAATACAAACACATAACCTATGCATGTCAATCTCATTCCATCTTTTCCAAAATTCTATAGACATGTTTACTTGTTATTCTCCACTAATCATAGACATACACATTAAAGATCATCAGGACTTTCAAGGGTTGTAATGTAGGCTTAGGCAGAGGTAGGTAACGATAGACATTTAGGCTCAATTACGTACCATAAGCATTTTTCATTCAACTCATTTTCCTTCTTTTTGATTTCCTTTTTAATCTCATACTTATTTTTCCCCTCTTTTATTTTGAGAGAATGAGATACATTATAAATAACAAGCACCCCCAAACTTAGGCTTTTGCATATTCTTCATTGGGGTGCATCAAAATTTTCAATTCTCTTTTTGTTTCTTTTTCAACATTTTTCATCCCACTAACTTTCAATTATCACTTATGGCACAAACAGAGAATCATAGAGTGTCAAACAAAGATCGTATTTTTGGTTCAAAGGGGCTGACTAGTGATACAATTCATGTCAGGGTAGGTAATAAATGGTCAGAAGGGCTATCAAAGAAATGTCTGAATCATCTCCCTAAACATGTACATCTTAACTATTTCGCCTCATAACAAGCAAACAGACTTTCTATACATTTTTCAACTTTTCTTTCCATAATTGACACACATAAGCTAAGCACAAATATCCCAAAGAATTAGATGTCATGAATTTTTGGTATATATAACTTAAGCACACAAAATATTGCTTTCAATTCCATTACATTATTTCACTTTATCCATTCAATGTCTTTAGCAATTACAACATGCTTGATTCATAAAAAAAATATTGACTCACAAAACACATAGAACAAACAAAAAGACAATAAAAAAGACTCAAAAATAGACTCACAAAACAAACTAAGATCCCCCAAACTTAAACGACACATTGTCCCTCATGTATGAAGACTAAAAATAAGGGATAACTTACTGACACAACACAGCGATCATAACGGAGGTCTGGGATGAGATTCTGGAAATTGCACATCTTTTGGGCTCTCTGAAGTTTTAGCGCTTTTGATTCTTTCCCCCTTAGGGTCAGTCCCTAGTCCACCTGCCATCAAAACATAAGACAAAACCTAAGACCGTGAGACTGTTCAAGAAAAAATAAAACAAACTAAAACAAAAATTAAAATAACATAATTAAAAACATTTGGTTGCCTCCTAACAAGCGATGTCTTTAACGTCTTTTAGCCGGATGCAGTTAACCTTTACTAGTGCCCATTGGATCCTTCTGCGAACTGCTTGCAATCCGCAAAGTCATTGTTGCATGTCTCATTTTTCCTACAACACATTTTTTCAAACAAAGGCCTCATATCTAAGATTATCCCCCAATTACACAAGGCAGGCTTGTCTTCTAGGCTCTCTATAATGTAGGGATCAGTAAAACTCCCTACATCTCTCAACTTTTGGGGGTGCCCTTGAGGGTATGGAATTTCTGGTTGGGGCTCAACAATGGTAGTTGGTGGTGTCTCTTCTGCAATGGGTATAGGAAAAAGATATTCTAAGGAATCCAAAAAGGTGAAAAGTTGGATCTTAGTAACCTCTTCTTTCTCTACACCAACTATCTCTCTCAATTCATTATCATTCTCAACAGTTTGTTGTGGTTCAGGTTCCCCACTCTGCTTATCACTCCCCACAATTATATCGCTAGGCAGATTTTCTTGTGGTACGTTGCTCACCATATCCATCAGCTGCCCTATTTGTGTCTCCAAATTTTTGACGGACACCTTTGTCTCAGCCATAAACTGAGTCTGGCACTTGGTGAGCCTGAGTATGGCTACCTGCAACTCATTTTGATTTTCCTGTGGAACCTGTGGGTTAGGCTGTTATTGATGATTCCACTGCCCCTGATAGTAGTAGTAGTTCATTTTTTTTTCAACTTTACCTACAAAATAAGAAAAACAACAAAAAGTGATAAAAAGATGTTCGCAGAACAAGTTAGAAACTTGTTCCTGGAGCAACCAAATTAGAAATAAAATAACATAACTGAATATATACAAACCAAATTAGAATTAAGATTAGATAATTCGATATTGAAAGTACGTCAGTCCCCGGCAACGACGCCAAAAACTTATTAGCGATTTTTCAAGTGCTCAACGCAAGTGTACGTATCGTTACAAGTAATATAGTATGGTAAGACCAAATATCGTCCTCAGAGACTGGTTATCAAGTACCGATTATCTAAGCTTTAGTTTCTATTTGGTGAACGTTAATTTGTTTGTATTTTTATCTAATAACTAAGACTAAGTAATTGCAGAAAATAAACTAACTATGATAATACTTTAGTTTAAATCAGTTATGAAGGAAATAGGGCATTCCAACATCCTCAACTATCCACTCTTTTCAATACCTAATGCAATAGAATGATTTCTTCTTCTACGTTAAGATAGCGGTTAACTAGACTGTCTTATATTCCGGTTAGGATATATAATCGCTCAACCCTAGTGCAGAACCCTTCTATATTTCTATGATAGGATTTACCACATAGGAGGATTAAGAACAATAACCTATAATGCTACACAAGTATCGGGGTACTTTCGTCCGCAATTTTAACCTATGTCTATTCAATTACAGCATATCCAAATCTCTCCTCTCGGTTCTTGATTCGAAATCATATAGATTATGATAATTAATGGTCAGTTAACTATCAAACATTCATACCAAATATTGATTAAATCTTAATCAAGTGAAGAAGAAATCAAACTAATGCATTAATTCATGAAACAAAGTTTCAATTGATTCAACAGGAAAACCCTAATAAAGTCTTTAGCTCCTAGCCGTAGTCACGCTAAGAATTAATACAAACCAGCATAAACTGAAATAAATAAAAGAAAAGAAAAAGAACTTGAACCAAAGTTGTCTCCAATCTTGGGTTGTAGCCTCCTTCTTAGCCTCCAAAGTAGAATGTGGAATTATGTATAAGATGCTCCCTTAGGTCAGGGTCTTAGGGATTATATACTACAAAAATCGTGTGCCCTGGACCCTTCTGCCCCTGGCCAATTTCTCCTCGGATCTGAAAAAACGCGCCTCGGCACCGCGGTCCTACTGGCAGGCACCGCGGTGCCGAAAGTACTACAACCTCTCTGAATATTAGGAACCTCGGTCCTGCATTATGGCACCGCGGTGCCGGTGGTTTCCCGTTCTGTATTTTCTGATTTTTCGTTATTTTCTCGTCCGGACTTCGTCTGATTTCTTCTATACTTCCTGAGACTTCTTAGGCTTCATTTCTTGGCCTTTTATTGTGCAATTCCTTCTCAAATAAGCTCATTTCATCTTCTTTTTTATATTTCTTCATTTATGACCGATGTGACTCAAAAGAAAGAAAAACGACCATAATACTATACTAAACTCAAACAAAATGAGTAAAATACTAACTAAAAATGACTCAAAAATGTATATTAAATATGTCTAACACTCACCCATAACTCTGGACACCTTGTTGAACCTTTATATGTTATATCTCGCTAATTACCAGCCTTACCCATTTCTGACGTATCAACCTTACCTTCCATTTACCTGCCATTGCCGAATTTCTCCCAAGTTCTAATACTTGAATACCCATCCATGCTATCAATCAACAATGTCTCAACACAATCTACCACCTGTCACCCAACACAAACCTCATGGAATATTCTTCATAACACTTAGTCAACTACGATAGATCTACTCCTCCGAGCATACCAAACCATTTCACCCAATCTTAAAGTCGCGATAATTCCTAAATAATTCACAACTTACCCCACAGTTTCATTCTTCAAATTCAAATTCTCCCCAATCCTCGAGGAGATACCTCAGTCATCCTGAATTACCTCAACACATAATTATCGATTCCTTACATTTCCATCTTTTCTTTCAATCATAATTTCCACTGTCAGTTGAACCTTACTTGAGCTTGTCCCGGAGTGTACTAAAATATCAAAGGCCTCACACAATAACTGAATCGATCGTGGAGATAATATAACACTGCACACCAAATCACGAAGAGTTTCCCCCACTCACTCTAACACTAAAACTGGGAGTTCTTCACAAAATCCGGCAACTCTTATTTATCATTTCTTATAAGATTCCTTGACTAGAACAAGTATCGACCCACTCTGGTTACTCTGACCAAAATTATTTAGTACCCATGCGGTAACTCAAACCATTACTGAACTAGTCCTTAATCTGAAAGTTAATCCTTAATTACCAAACATACACCCTTGCTAACACTCCCATCTAATTTTATCGAAATACCCTTGCCAAAAATCCTTGATCGAAATAATCTCTTTTTATAATAGTCAATGCATTCACTGACTTGATCATCGATACCCGAAGCCTTTTACAACTGAAATAAGATCAAACCGTCGTCAACCTGTTACCATAAATATTCACATTGACCAATACCTTATTCGACTGCCTATACGATGTTTGCTTGTGAAAACCCAATCTTTACCTTATCTTGCCAAAATATAGCATATCCAACTAACCATGCAATTTTCTGATCCTTCGGTCACCACCAAAGTCATTATACCAGTAACTATCAAACTTCAAAAGTATTAACCCTTAAATATCATGCCCATAATCTTATCTAATAACTAAATGTAACACCGGTAATCCCTCAATAGAACCTCACACTCATCCAGTGCAAGAGTTATTCCTATTAGTCAACCATTGGCTCTCATTAGACTGCGACACGTCTAACATACGAATGCATATACGATTTTTTACTCACTCGATACCCAACAGCTGTGAAATAACTCACAACTCAACCATCTCTTGGTCTCAACATCTCCGCTATCATCACTAACCTCGAAATGCCATGTGAGCCCAAAAACACACTCTTTGGCAAAGAAACGCGATAGTCTATTCCATTAAGCTTCACTCATCACACGTAACATTACCACCTGATCTCGAACAGATAATCATTCCCTGAAAGAACTCACAAATTCTACCTTACTATCATGATTCTGCCAAATCAAAGTCAATTTAACCTTTTATAACATATACGACATCCACCTCATACATCTTGCAACTTCATCTAATGAATGCACATCTGATACTAATGTTTCCCTTCATATAGAGGAGATTGATCCATCCAATTTCTTTCCCTTGCATCTCTGAATCATCATTCCTACTTTCAAGGGGTATCACCGAACTGAGAAGTCACAACCATAGCCCTAATCAATCTGAACCTTCAAATCATAGCTGAAGACGAAACTCAGTCACATATTTGAATTATGGTAACACATCTCACACCCTACCATGCGACATCATATCGAATCGCTTACGCATGAATTAAAGAACCATCATAGGTAATTGAATAGAAGGGAGAAGTTCAGATACCAATTTGATTCAACTTAGCACAAAAGAAATGAAGAAAATGAAGTTTCCTAAATATACCATAGCCTCTCGGAGATAAGTACGAATGTCTCCACATCGATCCGCAAGACTCTACTAGACTTTGCTATTGTATTTAAGATCGTTTAACCTAAAGCTCTGATACCAACTTTTTCATGACCCCCTTTCAGGAATCATGGTGGCACCTACACTTTCCCCACCGGTAGGCGAACCACCCCCAACTCATTTAAATTGATACAAGAATAAAAGGAGAAAGATAACAAATACTTAAATAAACTATCGATCGATCATGAAATGTGGAACATTACTCTGGGAATTATAATACAACCCCTCATATACCTGGTCAATAATACAAGAGCTCTAAACTGAATACAAAGTTTGAATAAAGGACAACACAAACCATACGCCTAAACAACATAGTCCAAATATACGAAGGTGTCTCTCGGATAAATAAAAGGCAATAAAGAGATGAGAGCATCCAGGGCATGTTGGAAGGTAGCATTCTCACCCTGAATACTGAAAGTCCTCCAACTCAGACTCAACTCAAAGTCTTGAACTGGTATAAGTGTTGTATCTGTATCCAAAAAGAATGCAGCAAGTGTAGCATGAGTACATAACGTACCCCTATAGACATCATAGACTGACAATGACGGAAGATATGTAACATAGATAAATATCAAGTAGACACCAATTAAGCGTATAATAGACAGTTCAGTAGCTCATATAAGTCACGTTGTACACATATTAATTCACTTATTCTTCAAGTCACATTGTTCACATAACTTTATAATCACAGTCAAGTATAATCAATCTATTAACATATACAGGAACCTTACTATAATAGTACCCACCGACTAGTACTCTCTTGTTCAAGTCATATTCAAGCTTAACCCCACTTATCCAACTTATCACATTTAATAAATGAGTCAAACTTACCTCATAACAACCATTTTAGAACGCTTCCAAGAGTGTTACACTTAAGCTAAACGTGATGACATTAACTCATTTATCAACCTTAACATATACACTTAGTTAAGTCTCTATACATTTATGGTCTAAACACATAGATCGTTCCACATCTACCTTTCCACTAGTGACACTTATCATAGGTTCCTTACTAGACTCGTTACCCAATCACACGATTAATTACCAGACAACACACAAATAAACATAATTCCATAGACCTAGTCAAAAGTCATGACATAATATACATTTCCGACCACAGTAGTAGTTGGAATCACACCCTTAGACTTACAATTATTAAACCCCAAAAATTCATACACGAGAAAACAAGCCACACACGACAACCAAATCAATTCACCAACCTCAATCATTAATCCAAGTATTCATAGAGACCAACATAATCACTATTTCAAAATATTCGCAGAGACAAGCTCAATCATAGTGACCATTTCGGTCCAATACAATCAATTCAATCCAAGTAAATCAAGGTTTCACCTAAGTTCCAATAACCAACCATATAATATTACCAAACCACAATTAATCAATGTATAGATGTATGTATGATATGAATGCAATGCATATGCAATGTACCTTTCTCAATCTGCTATACAGTACATCAAGGTTTTCTTATGATCTGTACATGTATAGGAGACTCGCGAAGTCCATATACCACTCCTAGCCAGCCGAAATTCGACACACGAATCTGTCTAGAGCCCTAGAGTCATTTGTCTGAATAAAATCATGTTGTAAGTGTGCAACTCTGGTCCCCGCATATCAGTATTCATTATAGCATGCAACCCGAACCATCCATATCATCATTATCTCAATGTTGCCATAATCTCATAAATGTTCTTACCTTTACATCCTCTTGGGCCCACAACATATTCATACCACTTATATCAATATCACAGAACCACGAGTGTATGAATGCAAATGAAAATATAAGGAAAGATATCATGATATAATGAGATGCAGCCAAGTAAGAGATGAACTATTACATGCCTTCAAGAGTTCAATAACACACATATAATCATATACACATGATTTCATATTAAAGAAATCTATCAACAATAATCATTGTATAATTATGATATCATATCAAGGCATGTGTGATGAATAAATACAACAATATCAAATATGGCAACGATCCCACATAATGGCGACAAGCCCAAATAACAGTAGTCGAAATCAAGATAAGGTTGATCCCTCAAATCACTCATCATCACAGTTCAACATTTGTGTCCATTCAAACATTCATCACAACCATTTGAGTGTGACCCTCAAACACGACCAATACCCCTCAATATTTATAACTACTACGTACTTCTATCGGAGTCTCGAAAAACTAAATTGTAGACTACCTCATTGTCGAACAGGAGCGCTAACAAATCAAGCCTCTGTGATCTCCTTACCTTTATGATGCACCTCGTAATAGTCAATGTCTATCCACATACATATTATTTGTTAAAAGAAAGCTTTCATAACATACAAGAATAAAGGCCTTACAAACACGACTTTAAAATACCAAACCATGACCACGTGACCAAGACTCGAACTTTAATACTAAAAAACCCTTATTACATACTCTGTAATCAAATCCTTAAGTTAATTGAAAATCTATACACAATTGAATTCCCAATTGAACATTAATTAAAAAACCCTGATTTAAAATCCTAGAGTTTTCCCCTTTTGAAAATAAGTTTCTATAGTCAAATTAAGCTTAAAACATGATTATATATCATCACCCAATGATGATTCACAATAATATCAATTTTTCCTCTATTAAAATCAATCATATAACTCTCTTATTCTCATAAACACATGAAGTTATTTTCCCAAACTTAATATCATGTTAAACCACCATTAAAGAGTTTATAAACATCACTTATTCCATAAAAATGAAAGAGTTTATTGCCTCAAGGTCATAAATGCTCCTAAAGCTCTGAAATTCGTCTAAGACGTCGCTGGTTTTGAGGGTTTGTTATTTGGGGAAAAGAAATCTGACATAAATTATTTAAAGGACGCGTGAACAATATTTTCGCCCCAGCGGAATCGACTATACTGGAGCGGACCCGCTGCAGTTGAAAACCCCTCACTAGGGCGAGGTCACTTAACACCTCACCCATGGCCACGACGGACTCGCCCCTACGGACAGACCATCTACCACACGAAAATACATAATACTCAACCTTACGTTTTGACGAGCCAACCTATCATCGGGAAGACACGCCGGAGAGGACACTTGTGTCGCAGTGGCGGACACCAGATACCAGATCATGAACAACAACCCATACCTTCCAATGAATGCCTAAAACACTCCTGAGATCCCCTAACACAAATTGAATACGCTCGTCTGTGGTAAATAGTGCTACAAACTCGCCCGTACCTTGGAATTTCACAAATATTCGAGCTAAGACATACTTTTCTAAAGAATCGTATGAGAAACCCAAATAACCAAATTTCACAAATAAAACCACAAAAACATCCAATTGCCTCGGAAATCAAACCAATGACTCTACTAAGTCATAAATGATCCTCGGCGACTACCGACAACGACACAACTTAGAAACGAACCCATCTAGATAAAAGTCAATCTTGAGTCAAACTAACCAACTCTAAGTTTCTAGACTTTGGGATTTTCATCTGAACCTCATATAAATAGACATCGTGATCTGTGCCATCCATTCCCGCGCATCACAAACCCTACATATCATGAGAATGGTAAAATTGTCACATGAGGGTCTTTGAATAAAAGCAACCGGATGGGTCGTTACATTGCCTTTATTTTATTTTCCGCCCTTATTAAAATTGCGTATTTTGTTATTGCTTTCCTTAAATTGTGTATTTTTGCTACCGCTTTCCTCTACGTGATATGTGTTATCGCTTTATATTTATTGTCATTCCGCTCATATTTCCTCCCTTGGAAAATTCACACATTCACACACTGTATACACGAGTTGTGTTTTGCACTACTCCAAAATTATATCAAACACCTTATTTAAAACGTCGGTATATATGTGGAGCGACGGATAGTTTTACTACTGTATGACCACGTGCCTTCTCATATAGAATTATCTTGAGTCTATGTCAACCCATTCTTAGTCAACTTGAAATAAAGTTGAAGCTATGAACTGCATGCATCGTGTTTAGACTAAAGTTGATTTAATATCCTTGGCCTATTAAGTCCAACGGGGTTTACGATCCAAAAGGTCACCCAATTTTACTACTATTTTTTTTTTCTTTTACGCTTGCGCCATATCCTAACTTATGTCATTCCCGAATCATATAAATCACCATAACTTGGTCGATACATTCCATGTGTTACGCCGTCACTATCTTACTATAACACTACCAATCTCCACCCACCCATCTGGAATTCTTTAAATTTTAGATTCTGAACTACGTCTGACCTGATTCCTGTTCCAGAATTACGGTAACTATCCAAAATCATAAACTCCATCACTCTTACTTGATGTCATGCACTAGAGCCTATTTTCTGCATTTTGATGTCAAATCACTCCTTAAGCCTAAGTTTTGGCTCATCCATTCGGGCCAAAGTCCTCTATGGTTCATTATTTATATGTTATTCTTTTAATATTTAGAGTTATGCAGTGTAACTTTTATTTCACGTTTGTTTTAATTTATTAAACCAAGAGATTATCTAGCATTTGAGCATCGATTCCGTTCATAATCCTCAATTCCAAAAAAAACTTTCCCAAATTCAGAGTCGATGTTTCGATGTTCAATGCAAGATAACCATTTCATTTGAACTGACAATTTTTCTTTGAGTGAAGTAGGAATGCAAGACTTCATATTTTTTGAAGTTGAAACTGGGACAAAATTTTGAGGTCTCTCAAAAATTCCACAATAAGCGATATCTCAATTCGTAAGGGAGTACGAGAATTTTCATAACCTTAAACGGGGACAGAATTTTTGAGGAGGTCCTCAAAAATTAGACATAAGGCAATTTATGAAAAAGAAATTTTCTATAATGGCCCAAACTTGGCGCCCGCACAGAGTTCAGCAAGCCTAGAGGATCAACGCAACAACAAGGAGGGAAAGTCAAACAGAAGAACGAATCCCTCCCTTTAGAACTTACAATTTTTTCTTTAAGCGCAGGAATGATAGATACAATCTCATAAAAAGGATGGGAATCGGCAGAAAATACTAAAAAGGTTATATAGCACAAGTGATAAAGTTATCCATCATCTGTAAGGCTGGGAACCACCTTCTATATGTTGCGAGGGCTGTACACCGCCTTCCTAAAGTTTTTGCCTAAGGTTGAGCACTGTCTTCTATGTGTTTCATGGTTGAGCACAACCTTCTTATCTATTGCGAGGACTAAGCACCGTCGTCCTAAAGTTTCTGCATAAGGTTGAGCATTGTTTTCTATGTGTTGCATGGCTGTGCAAAGACTTCTATGTGTTGCAAGGGCTGAACAACGTCCTCTTAAAGTTTCTGCGTAAGGCTGAGCACTGTCTTTTATGTGTTGCATGGTTGAGCACGGCCTTCTATGTGTTGCGAGGGCTGAGCACCGTCCTCCTAAAGTTTTTGTGTAAGATTGAGAATCACCTTCTATGTGTTGCATGGATGAACATTGCCTTCTATGTCTTGCATGACTGAGCACGACCTTCTATGTGTTGCGAGGGCTAAAGTTTTTTGCTTAAGGATGAGCATTGCCTGAAAGAAATAATCTCTTGATTATTTTTATTAATGAAAGACATATATATACAAGTTACAAGGAAGATCCTCTTCCTATTCTACCTAGAAATCTCTATTCTGTTTGAAGATTAACTTTATAATTATGGTAATATTACACTACTAATTAAGGTACAAACCTAAGTCTAATATTTACCAAATACACAAGGAAAGGGGAAGGGCCCCACACGGTACATGGACATGGGTCACACGGCTGGACCCACTGTTTAACACACCCCCGCAGTCATAGCGGGCGGTCTTCGTACGCTGAGACTGTCTCTAAAATATTTAAAAAGGACTGAGGGAAGACCCTTTGTAAAGATCTCTGCAATTTGATATCTCTAATGAATATGACAGACGCATACTTGTCCTTTTGCTACCTTTTCTCGAACAAAGTGAATATCCATCTCTATGTGTTTAGTACGTGGTCGAATCGATTACGTAAAGGTAGATGACACTTATATTATCACAATACACCAAGGTAGCTACCCCTCGATACTCGGCCTCTGCACTTGAACGTGAAAGCGTAGATTGACGTTTGACAGACCATGAGACCAAGCTGTTACCCAAAAATATACAATATCCAGACGTAGACCGTCTGGTGTCAGGACAACCACCCCAATCAGCATCTATATAGGAGACCAATGTAGACGTCGACGAAGGATACAAATGCAAACCATACTCAAGTATTCCTTGAATGTATCTAAGAATATGTTTGAATGCATTCATATGTTCAACTTTGGGATCATGCATAAACAAACACACCTGTTGTATGACATATGTAATGTCTAGTCGCGTGAACGTTAGATACTGAAGGGCGTCTGCAAGACTACGATAGCTGGTCGGATCCTCATACGGAGAGTCAGCTGCAGCACCCAACTTGGGTTTAGTATCAACTGGAGTAGAAGTGGACTTACAGGATGACATCTCAGCCCCTCTCATTGATCTCTGCTGCATACTTTCTCTGTTATAAGAATAATCCACCTGCATGACGACTTACAACAATCCCCAAAAAGTAACTCAAATGGCCCAAGTCCTTCATGGCAAACTCAGAATAAGCATTGTTATAATAGACTTGCGCAAAGTATCAGAAGAGGCAGTCAAGATAATATCATCAACATATAACAAAATATAAGTCATGCAAGATCCTCGACGATATACGAATAATGAATTATCAGACCTGCTGTGAGAAAAACTCATAGTCAAAACAAAATCAGCAAACCTCTTATACCAAGCTCGTGGAGACTGCTTAAGCCTATACAAGGACTTCTTCACTAGACATACATGATTAGGATATCTAGTATCCCTAAATCCCAAAGGCTGATGCATATACACTGTCTCCTGAAGATCACCATGTAGGAAAGTATTCTTCACATCTAGCTGATGAATGAGACATGATTTCGAAAGAGCCAAGCTGAGCACAGTAAGAATGGTAGCCGGCTTGACCACTGGGCTAAATGTCTCACCACAATCTACACCAACCTGCTGAGTCTTACCATTACCTACAAGTCTAGCCTTATGCCTTGCAAATGAACCATCCGAATTTTCCTTATGAACAAAAATCCACATAGACCGAATAATATTAACATCAGATGCACGGGGTACCAACTCCCACATATTATTATCAATAAGAGCATTATATTCTTAGGTCATGACAATTTTCCAATTAGGGTCATTTAAAGCAGACACGGGATTACGGGGTAATAGAGATTTAAGAACATTTGAATTTAAATTGAAATGTCTTTTTGATTTAAAAATACTCATTTGACTACGAGTGACTGGACCATGACTCTGGGCTGGATTGGGTGAATTTTGGGAATTTTCGAAAATATCTGAAAGTACCATCGAAGGTGTTGCGGCTCTGGGACTGGCGCTGCGGTGCCAGAAGTACTACAAGGCTCGCAGGAGTTTTGGTGCCGCGGCGCCTCTATGCAGGGTCGCGGAGCTGAGGGCAGCTTTTGGGGGAACCTGCGTATTTTCTGACAAACCTGAAAAATGTCGGAGAACATAGGGGGAGATAGCATCATCCAAAAAATCATAGGAACTAGACACGGGGTTTTCTACTTTAGAGAAGGAAAATTGGGATTCATCAAAGAGAACATGACGACTAATGATGATTCATTTAGAGGACAAATCAAAACATTTATAACCACGGTGATTTGACGGAAAACCCAAAAATACACAAGGAGTATAACGTGCCTGAAGTTTGTTGATTGTAGTGGATGGAAACAGTGGATAACATAAGCATCTGAAGACCCTAAGATGAGTGTATGATGGAGCCTTATTGTATAACACTTTTAGAGGGGATGAATATGTCAAGCCTTTAGAGGGAAGAATATTTAGGAGATCGGTAGTCATTTGTAGTGCATGATGCCAAAAGAATGGAGGAACGGAAGAATGAACCAATAAAGTTCGGACAATATTATTAATGGTATGAATTTTTCGATCAGCTTTCCCATTTTGTGAAGACGTATGAGGACAAGAAAAACGAAAATTTATCCCATTTTGAGCACAAAACTCCCTAAATTCTCCATTATCATATTCTTTGTCATTATCACATTGAATGTTTTTGATTTTCCGTTCGAATTGCGTTCTTATGAAGGCTCTAAATTTTATGAAGATGGAAAAAACTTGAGATTTTTTCGCAATTGAAAACATCCATAAATATTTAGTATAGTCATCTAAGAATAGAACATAATAACGATGACCCATAGAACTGAGAACCGGAGATGTCCATAAATCACTATGAATAATTTCAAATGGCATAGAAGTATTCGAATTTGAAGCTACAAATGGTAATTTAATAATCTTTCCCAAAGCACAGGATTGACAAATTGGAGTACTACGCGTACCCTTATAAGAAATAAACTTATGTCTATCTAAAGAAGATAAATAGACGACCCCGGATGACCTAGACGAGCATGCCACAAGGAAGGAGCAAGAGCTGCAAAGGTGAATGGCCTAGCTTGACGCGAGACGCTTGGACTTGGTGTGATTGGATATAGGTCCCACCCACTGTTACACCTTATGAGATGACTCCCCATCTTGAAATCCTTCACAAAAAATTCAAATGGATCAAAATTAATAGAAACTCAGTTATCAGTTGTGAATTTACGGACAGATACTAAATTTTTAATTAATTTTGGGGCATGAGGGGTATTTTTCAGAATAAGTGGTGGATAAGGAGGGGACAAAGTTTTATGACCATAACCCTTAATTGGAATAGAATTGCCATTACCAACATTTATACCACGATTAGTGCTCAAATTAGAATAAGACGAGAGAGTACCTTGATCGGATATCATGTGGGTAGTGGCGTCGGTGTCCATGTACCAATTAGGGTCCGGTTGAGTCAAGCCAAGTGTGTGCATCGCTGCTTTAATGTCGGTCTGAGTATGTTCCACTGCGTGATGACCCTGATGGGGGCGAGGCCCAAGTATACTAGACTGATGAGACTGCCCATACGCTGGTCTGAACCCAGGAGTCTGGACTGGGGAGAAGCTGGGCCGAGGCGAGTATCCTGGCGGATACTGAGGCGCCACGACGCTGTAAGGTGGAGTCGCGGCGCTGTAAGGTTGAGCCGCGGCGCTGTGAGGTGATGGGACCCACTGCCACTGTCCAGGGGGCCCATGTGGGCTCCACGACTGCTGTTTCAGTTGTCGTCTGTTGCCGCCACGATTCTTGCCATTATTCTTCTTATTCTAGCCTTTCTTACCACCTCCGTTGTTGTGACTTTGGGTCACGGTGGCTGGATTGGAAGGAGAAAAATTGGAAGCAGTCACCATACCGACATGACTACTCCCAATCGCTGCTTTCTTAGCCAAGTCAGCTTCTTCCAATGTAATCATGAAACGGGTCTGATAGAACTCTGGCAAGGTGCTACTCTGTCGAATAACTGAAGCAACACCATTATAGGCCTCTGACAGGCCTACAACCATCTGACGAATCAGACGACTGTTAGAAACAAGAGAACCCACGTTGCGAAGTTGATCCGCCAAGTCCTTGAGGCGTTGGCAATAAGAAGAGACGTTGGGAAAATTTGTCATAGCCACTTGCGAAAATTCCTGCTCAAGAATAACAATTCTAGAATGACTGTTATCTTGAAATATGTCACGCAAACGGTTCCACGCCGTCATAGCTGTAAAGTTGGGTTCCATAATCGTCTATAAGAGATCCATTGAGATAGTGACATAAATCCACTGAAGAACCTTGGAATCAAACATGTCCCATAATTCTGGGTCTGCTTCTTGAGTGGGCACATTAGATCTAGACGCCTTATCACCCTCCTTTGAAGGAGGAGGGGGATGATGTGGTGAAAAACTTTATGTGCTTTAGCATGAATCTTGAATAATTCCGTCCACGTCCCATGTTGGACGTTTTCAAGATCAAGAACAATAGGGATGACGCTCTTGATGTTAGAAACCGAGAAGGCAGGATGAAAAGTGTTCTTATCAGCCATAGAAAATAGCAAGATTCAGAGAAGGGAATTTGTGGGAAAAAAAATTTGGAAGAGAATATACTCGGTATTGGTGAAGGAGGAAGAACCCATAAAACTCGAGAATTAGGGCAAAATTTAAAAAAAAAAAAAAAAATATTGAGGAGCGGAAACCACGGTAAAGAGAACCTAGACTCTTGATACCATGAAAGAAATAATCTCTTGATTATTCTTATTAATGAAAGATATATATATACAAGTTACAAGGAATATCCTCTTCCTATTCTACCTAGAAATTCCTATTCTATTCGAAGATTAACTTTATAATTATGATAATATTACACTACTAATTAAGATACAAATCTAAATCTAATATTTATCAAATACACAAGAAAATGAGAAGAGCCTCACACGGTACATGAACATGGGCCACACGACTGGACCCACTATTTAACCTTGCCTTATATGTGTTGCATGGCTGAGCACGGCCTTCTATGTGTTACAAGGACTGAGCACGGTCCTCCTGAAGTTTCTGCATAAGGCTGAGCACTGCCTTCTATGTGTTGCATGGCTGAGCACAGTCTTCTATGTGTTGCAAGGGCTGAGCCCCGTCCTTTTAATGTTTTTGCCTAAGGCTGAGCACTGTCTTCTATTTGTTGCATGGCTGAGCACAACCTTTTACGTATTACGAGGGCTGAGTACCGTCCTCCTAAATTTTTTGGGTAAGCTTGAGCATTGCCTTCCGAAAACAGATACGCTTTCTTTATCGTAATCATTTAATTGTCCAATGGCGTCATAGTCTAAAGGCTTCTTTTCATAGCCCAAAGACACCATTTCATGGCCTAAAGATTTACTTTATATATCATCATCGCCCTAAGACATCATAGACATAGACGTCATCTTCATGGTCTAAAGGCACCTTATCATGGTCTAAAGGGAACGTGCATCATGTTTAAATATTCGCAATAATTTATATTTATTTAATATCTTCTCACTAACCGTTTATCTAGTCATGTTTAAGCTGCAGGTATAACAAGAGTTCCCTATCATAAAATGGGAGCAATTTTTGCTTCCGTTTTCGCATTTCAAGCCTTTTTCGTTCCAATTATTTCACACCAATACAACAACGATATATAATCATTCATTGGTATTTCCGTGCCAATGCACACACTGCCTTGCCCTTACCTCGCACCCGAATTCAATTTTGTCGACTTTCTTTGGGAATTTTCTTCCGTTCTTAAATCTAAAACTACACACTGCCATATTCTCGTAAAACCAGAGATACATAGGCGGCTTGAAACTGAAGTCTCGACCACAATATTTTCACAATCGCATTTCCCTTCTAGTTTCACAGAAGCATTTTCATCAATCAGATCAAAATTTGTGAGTGGTAATGTGTAGAACGGGAAAATAACAACAACAACTATTTATCAGAAATTTGAAAATAATCAAATATGAGGGCTTGCTGAGTCGACCAATTTCTTGATATATCCTTAAGATAATATTGCCCCGTATATCCTTTTAACGGTTATAGTGGCAACTTATCTCCCAAGATAAAACATCAATCAAACAAATGAGCAAAGGGAACTCAAGTGTTTGCTTTGGAAGAAAGATCTTTGAGTGTTTGTGATTTCAAGAGAGAAAGACAATTTCAGAGAATTGTTTAGTATAAGATGTCAAGTGTGTTTCCAAATGAGCCTTGTGTCTCATTTTATAGTGTGTACATGATAACCCTCCAAATGGCTAAGTAATGGCCATGAATGTCATGTTAATGCCTTGAATTTGGAGTTACAATTCAGCCAAGTAATGGCTGAATTCATGAGCAAAATAATGGAGAGTAAATACTCCAAAGTCAGCCCAAGAATCAGTTTTTAATTCACCTCCAACGGTTGAAGCGATCAGTCGCGACCGCTTGATTTGATAACTGCTGAGGCCCAGCGTCGATTAAGCTGCGGCCGCCGGAGAGCGCGCGGCCTTCAATTCGGTGAGCTCTGGGTGAAAGCGTCAATTAGAGCCGCGACCGCCCGGAGGAGCGCGACCGCAAGCGTCGCGACCCTTACTTGGAGGAGCCGCGGCCCTTCTCGGTTTCGTGGTGATTTCTGATTCATTTCATCTTTACATATTATACACTTCTTACTTCATTTACCAATGTGAAATCATTCGTCATTTGGCCAATAACCGTCTATTACCTTACGTCTCAAACAATTCGTATACGTACCAATATCTCTTCCATTAAGGAAATTTTGATCCTTGGCACTACGTGTGCACGTGTGTGGAAACAAGGTTTCCTATATGCGGGGCCCCAATTGTTCGATTCATAATTAATAGGATTTGCTTTATTTCATGTTTAATAAATATTTCCAAAAATCCCCTCTTGGAAGAGATTTTGGTGCACGCACATGGTGCCTTTCTATCAATCACTTGGCGGAACGATGTTGCATCCGGAGAGGTAGCCGGAGCTTTGAACCTTCCACAGTAGAATACCATCGGACATATTTACTGCGCGGTGAACATGATGTCTTGAACCGTCAGTGTTTAGTATATGCCAAGACAGTGGTACCAACACAACACCTTTCCTACTCAATCTTTCTAGTGTTTTGTCCATCGTGGGTCGTGGACACCCTTGGATTCTTAAGTGCGTTCATTTGAGGCGGCCTGTTTTCGCACTTAAATAGGTGGTTTCCTACAAGGTATCCTGTAATACCCCGTTATACAAGCGTTAGGAACCATTAAATATTTCACCAACCTAACCTCAACTTTTGAGGATCATTAAAGGTTTGGAAACTTATCATTTACCCCTCTTACAGGTAGCACTTTTTGTCTATCACGGGAACAACCTTGGATTATGTTTCTTAAGAAAGACACATTATCCGAAATGCTCTTGCTTCCACCGAAGCGCTCACGGAACCTTTACAGTTTAGTTTTCCCATTGAACCTTATTCCTGGGATCTCCAGTCTGTAAGGTTGGGTGTCCACTATATCGGTTCTTATTGTTTGTGTTTTAAGTCCATTCCCCTAGACAGGCAGAACAACTGATCTTTGGGTATTCCCTTCATCAAGGGATTTGCGATGTTTTCCTTAGATTTTATGTAATCAATGGAAATAATACTCGAGGTGATCAACTGCCTAGCGGACACATGTCTCCGTCGAATATGACGAGACTTACCGTTGTATATTGAACTTCGTTCCCTTCCTAGAGCCGACTGACTATCGCAGTGGATCATTACAGAAGACACGGGTTTATCCCAACATGGGACATCCTCTAGAAAACCATGAAGCCACTCAGTTTCCTCTCCCGCTTTATCTAAAGCGATAAATTCAGACTCCATCGTGGATCGGGAAATAAGAGTTTGCCTAGAGGATTTCCAAGACACAGCTCCACCACCAATTGTAAAAATATATCCGCTGGTGGACTTGATGTCGTCGCTATCAAATATCCAGTTTGCATCGATGTACCTCTCTAGTACCGCTGGATATCTTGAATAGTGTAACCTGAAATGTATCGTGAACTTTAGGAACCGTAGTATCCTGTTCAACGCTTTCTAGTGATCCTCACTTGGATTTCGAGTGAACCTAGCCAATTTATTGACTGCATGAGCGATATCAGATCGAGTGCAGTTTATGATATACATCAGACTACCAATCACCTGCGCATATCGCTCCTGGCATACGGGCTTACCCAGATATTTGTCAAGCTTTTGACTTATATACAATGGTGTTGATACCGGTGAACTGTCGAACATCCCAAATTTCTTCAGTACATTCTCGATGTAGTGAGATTGAGATAAGACCAGTCCATTAGATGTCTTAGAGATCTTGATCCCTAAGATGACATCTGCAATGCCCATATATTTCATGTCAAAACACTATTTTAACATGTTCTTAGTCTCTAGGATTATTCCAGGACTGCTTCCAGTGATCAACAAGTCATTTACATATAGACATATCATGACGAAGGATTTGTTATTTCCTTTCATGTAGACACATTTGTCACCTCCATTAATGACGTATCCTTTTGATAGTAGAGTACTATCAAATTTCTCGTGCCATTGTTTAGGGGCTTGTTTTAGCCCGTACAACGACTTAACAAGCCGACATACTTTTTTCTCTTGTCCTGGAACCACATACCCCTCAGGTTGATCCATATATATTTCTTCTTTCAAATCACCATTTAGAAAGGCAGTCTTAACATCTATTTGATGTATTTCAAGATCCCGCACGGCGGCGATAACTATGAACATATGTATGGATGTCATTCTTGACACCGTAGCATAGGTGTCGAAGTAATCAAGGCCCTCTTTTTGGCGATAACCCTTGACTACTAACCTAGATTTGTACTTTTCGATAGAACCATCTGCCTTTAACTTCCGTTTAAGGATCCACTTACAACCCAACGGTTTGTGTCCTGGGGGAAGTTCTGTCAACTCCCAGGTGTAGTTATGCAGAATGGATTCTATCTCACTTTCTAAATCTTCCTTCCAGAGCGGTGCTTCTGGAGTTGACAATGCTTCGACGATTGTCCGTGATTCATCCTGAACCAAATAAGCTACAAAGTCTGGACCGAAGGACTTGTCCTTCCGTGCCCTTTTGCTTTGCCTTGGTTCCATCTCTGAATATTCCAAGTCCTGAGAATCTGGAATACTAAATTCCGGATCATCAGCTATTTCAGAATTTACTAGATCTGAACCGTTTTGATCTAGATAGTCAGTGACTCCTAGTTCATCAGAAATGTGCTCATAACTTCGTTTGCGAGATGTTATGTTATTTTTCTTATATGGAAATGTGTCTTCAAAGAACCACGTGTTCCTTGGTTCCTGATCGGTGTATTTTATATACACCTTTTGAGTCAGTTTTAGTTAGTCTTTTGTCCCATTTTGCACATATAAGTGTCGTATTAGGATAGTTTTTCTTTCTTTTGAGTCAAAGTGGTTAAAATGGCCAAATGGCGGAAAAAGAGCAAAAATAGGGCAAAAGAGAGGCGCGTAGCTGGAAAGCGAGAAAGTGGCGAGCGAGGAAAAATCAAGACCGGCGCGCGGCCTCCTGCATCAGCGAGGCCGCGCGCCACTATCCGAGAGCCGAAGATATAGCGCCGCGGCGCTCGAACCAAGCGAGGCGCGGCGCTACACATCAGAAGCCACGGGAGATGCAGCCGCGGCTCTCGAACAACAAATATCGGTCGCGGCGCGAAACAATCGACGGATTGCGAACTTCCGCGCCATGGCTATGCCGCAGCAGCGCGCGCGAAAAATAGGTTTTGAGGCGGATTTTGGGGGCTGCGCAGGGAAAAGTTGAGGCGGTTTTCAGCCTATAAAAGGAGAACCCTAGGCAGTTTTTAAGAGTTCCCTTTCTTGCACAACACAATACTTTTGGCTTGGAGATTGGATACCATTAATTTAGTACTTTCTTTTCCTTTTCTTTACTTTATTTCAGTTTTTGCATGATGAACTTTGAATTAGTTCTTGTCATCTTTATGGCTAGGAACTAATTCTCTTATAGGGCTTTCCATGTTGAAGTACTAGAACCTTATGTTATAAATTAATGCATGCTTATGGTTATTTTTCTTATTGAGAGATCTATCCAATAATTGAGTTGAATTCTTGGTAATTAATTGACAACTAATTATCACTATATGATTTCTAATCAGATTCTGAAAAGGGGGGATTGTGAATATGCTGTAAGTTGGGTAGACATTCTTGGATTGGGGATGAAAATACCTCAATTATTTATGTAGCGTTGATGAGAGGCTTAACAACCCTAATTTTGCGCATTGTGCGTGGCGGTCAACTAGGTTTTTGTTCTTAATCCTCCTATAAAGTTATCCTTATCACCGAAAGTTAGGTAAGGTGCGATACTGGGGTTGAGTGTTTATATAACCCTAACGGGAGTATAAAACGATTTCGTAAACCTACTTTCTCCTAAAGAAGAATACCATGAGTTAATGCATTAGTAAGTAGCATAAGCGGATAGTAAGGATACATGGAAGCCCTATTCTCATCACAACTGAAGTAAACCTTTATAGTTAAATAGCTTTTATAATTCGTAGTTATAAACAACCAATCAATCATAAATTCACCAAATAGATACTAGAAAATAGATAGTTGGTAATTGGACCCTAATCCTTGTGGACGATATTCGGTCTTATCAAAGACTATACTACTTGTCACGATAATGTGCACTTGCGTTTAAAGTGTGTGCATCTTAACGCGCATCAAGTTTTTGGCGCCGTTGCCGGGGATTAGGCATTAGTTCAATATCAAAGTTATCTATTTTTAATTTTTAATTTGGTTTTTTATTTTTTTTTTATTTTTTTTATTTTTATTTTTATTTTTTTTACGTTTTCAATTATATTTTTGAAAAGTTCGAGGTGCCGTGATTCTTTGTTGGTTTTGATTTATCTCAGGAATTTGTTAGATATGGATTTTTCTGTCAATATGATAGAGAACCAACCATAGAGGAAGAGAGGGAGGAGTTAAGAGAAACTATACTCAGTCTCACGAGGTACCAGAATCAGTTCATAGATGAAACAAGAATGGCCATGCAGAAGTTGGAAGCGCAAATAGCAGAGCTCGCGATCATATTCAACAGCGAAACATATGAAGAGCAATCTGAACCTGGGGTAGGCAATGAGGAAACACAATGCCAGGCAATTGACCTGAAGGATGCCGAATCAAGGGAGATAGAGAGTTCGCAGCAGTGTGCATGGCCGATGGCGAGGCGCGGCGAAGATTCTGAGACAATCACGAGAGCGGTCACGAAGGTTACGGCATCCGAGGCGGTCAGAAAGTGAGCGTCGCTGCACCCACCATCAGGGCCGCGGCGCCCAGAACCCAGAAATCGGCACGGTATATGGCAACGCGCACGGTGATGATACCGTATCCTCGAAATTAAAAACATGCACCTTGACAAGCAATTCTCGGATTCGTGGAGGTCCTCAAACAATTGCAGCTCAATATCCCGTTTGCTGAAACATTAGAACAAATGCCGAGCTACGTCAAGTTCATGAAGGATGTGCTTAGCAAAAAGAGGAGGATAGAGGATTACGAAACAATAATGTTGATTGAGGAGTGTAGTGCCATCTTACAGAGACAGCTGCCTCAAAAGTTACAGGACCCTGGGAGCTTTACCATCCCATGTACTATTGGGAAGTTTGAATGTCAGAAGGCACTGTGCGACCTAGGAGCAGGCATAAATCTGATGCCCTATCTAGTTTTCTGCAAGCTAGAAATGGGAGAAATCAGACCTACAAACATCACCTTGCAGTTAGCTGACCGCTCAATTGTTCATCCGAGAGGAGTCATCGAAGATGTTTTAGTGAAGGTGGACAAGTTCATCTTACCCGCCGACTTCGTTATCTTAGACATACAAGATAACGATGGAATCCCCATCATACTTGGCAGACCCTTCTTAGCCACAGGACAGGCGCTCATCGATGTTCACAAAGGGGAGTTGAAGCTTGATGAGCGAAGAAGAGGTGATTTTCAATGTTTTTCGAGCAGCAACTTTTCCAGAGGCCAAGGATAACTGCTCAGCCATTGATCTTAGCGAAGAAGCAGTGTCAGCCAAAGAGTTTGGATATGATGATACGCTTGAAGAAGTACTGACCACATGAGATGATGATAGTAGAAACGATCCAGATCTGATGGAATATGCAAATTGGATGAACGCTTATGAAAAATGGGATACAAGGAAGTATGAGGAGCTTGGACAGGTACCAGAAAGATCATTACCATCCACAGAGAAGGCTCCAGAGTTAGAGTTAAAAACCCTACCAAATCATCTACAATACCAATACCTAGGTGAAGAAAAAACCTTACCAGTGAT
The DNA here is from genome assembly GCA_029844215.1 of Przewalskia tangutica. Classification (NCBI taxonomy): domain Eukaryota; kingdom Viridiplantae; phylum Streptophyta; class Magnoliopsida; order Solanales; family Solanaceae; genus Przewalskia; species Przewalskia tangutica. The sequence continues at coordinate 130,053,903 of CM056718.1, read as the reverse complement.
CATTTCATGCCACCTATCCACCGAAGAGATTGACAAACTGCTAAGAGTACTAAAGAATCACAAGCGGGCCATTGGATGGACATTAGCAGACATAAAAGGGATAAGTCCATCGACAATAATGCATAAGATCCGTCTAGATGAGGAAAGAAGACCATCCATCGAAGCCCAAAGGCGACTAAACCCACACATGAAAGAGGTAGTGAGAAAGGAAATCCTAAAATGGCTCGATGCAGGAGTAATCTACCCCATATCCGACAGCACATGGGTAAGCCCAGTACAAGTGGTGCCGAAAAAGGGTGGAATAACAGTGGTGACCAACGAAAGAAACGAACTCATTCCCTCGAGAACGGTCACCAGATGGAGAATTTGCATTGACTATCGCAAGCTGAATAAAGCAACTAGAAAAGACCACTTCCCGTTGTCATTCCTAGATCAAATGTTGGACAGACTTGCAGGGCATAACTACTACTGTTTCTTGGATGGATACTCAGGGTAACACCAGATTGCAATAGCCCCAGAGGATCAGGAAAAGACAACATTCACCTGTCCTTTTGGTACATTTGCATTCAGAAGGATGCCATTCGGACTCTGTAATGCACCTGCAACTTTTCAGAGGTGTATGATGGCAATTTTTTCAGATATGGTAGAGAGAACTATAGAAATATTTATGGATGATTTTTCGGTCTTTGGAGCATCATTCGATGAGTGTTTAAGGCATTTAGAAGCAGTGTTAAGCCGGTGCGAAGAATCTAACCTTATGCTAAATTGGGAAAAATGTCACTTCATGGTAACAGAAGGAATCGTCTTGGGACACAAAATATCAAACCAAGGTATTGAGGTGGACAAAGCAAAAATTTCTGTGATCGAAAATCTCCCACCTCCAGTATCAACAAAAGGAGTCAGAAGTTTCCTTGGACATGCAGGTTTTTATAGAAGATTTATCAAGGATTTTTCAAAGGTCTCAAAGCCCCTTTCCACATTGCTAATGACGGGGGTTGCCTTCGACTTCAATAAAGAATGCTTATCCGCATTTCAAACGCTCGAGAAAAGCTCATTTCAGCACGTAGTCATTGCACCAAACCGGAGCTCCATTCGAACTAATGTGCGATCTGGCGACTATGCGATTGGAGCGGTGCTTGGACAGAGAATCGACAAGGTATTTAGATCCATTTACTATGCTAGTAAGACTACAAGCGACGACAATTAAATTATGCAACTACTGAAAAAGAACTACTAGCTATAGTATATGCGTTTGAGAAATTCAGGCCATACTTAATTGGGAATAAAGTGATAGTATACACTGACCACTCTGCTATAAAGTACTTGATGACAAAGAAAGATGCGAAGCCTCGCCTCATCCGATGGGTCCTACTCCTACAAGAATTTGACGTAGAGATTCGTGATAAGAAAGGAACAGAGAATTCAGTTGCAGACCACTTGTCAAGACGGAAAACACGAGCCGAACACGAGGATGTGCAAATAAATGATCACTTTCGGACAAACAACTATTAGAGTAAGTATGAATTCTAATTTACCTCGTACGCTGATTTTGTCAACTTTAAATGCAGCTAAGGTATTACCCCCAGGCTTGTCAAGACAGCAAGTGAAGAGGTTTTATTCAGAAGTAAAGCATTACTATTGGGAGGAACCGTTGTTATACAAACACTGTGCCGACCAAGTCATCAGGCGATGTATACCAGAGGAAGAGATGCACCAGGTTCTCAACCATTGCCACACCTTATCATGTGGTGGACACTTTGGGGCATCAAGAACAGCGGCAAAGGTATTGCAATGCAGATTCTCTTGGCGGCCAACACTCTTTAAGGATGCCCGTACCTTTGTGCGGAGATGTGATAATTGTCGAGAACAGGAACATCTCAGGCGAAACGAAATGCCTTCGCGAGGATATTGGAAGTGGAACTATTCGATGTGTGGGAATCGATTTCATGGGGCCATTCCGCCATCCTTTGAAATCAATACATCCTTACGGCGATTGACTATGTGTCCAAATGGGTAGAAGCGGTGGCCAAAGAAAGCAGCGATGAAGACGTTCAAAAATTCCTCCAAAGAATATTTTCACAAGGTTCGGCACCGATAGCTCTCATCGTGTGAAGGAGCCATTTTTGCAATAGGCAGTGAATTCATTGCTTTCGATATGGAGTTTACCATCACTTTTCAATTTACCACCCCTCAAGCTAATGGGCAAGCGAGTATCAAGCAGTAAAGAGCATATTAGAAAAGGCGGTGAACGACTCGAGGAAGAAGTCTATCAAATTGGATGACGCATTGTGGGCATCTGGACATCATTCAAAACACCAATTGGTATGTCACCTTATAAATTAGTCTTTGGTAAAGCATGTCATTTGCCGATGAGTTGGAACACAGAGCATACCGGGCAATGAAGAAGTTAAACATGGATACCACGGCGGCGGGGCGGAGGAGGCTACTACAATGGCGAATTAGATGAATTCCGACACAATGCCTATGAGAATGCAAAGATCTACATGAAGCGAACGAAAGCATGACACGATAAGAATTTGATACCAAAGACTTTCAAGAAGGACAACAAGTGTTGTTATTCAACTCAAGTTGAGATTGTTTCGAGCAAGTTAAAATCACGTTGGGCGGGACCATACGGTGGTGAGTATTCCCGTATGGGCGATTGAAATAAAAGGGAGAGAGGAGGCGCCTTGAGTAAGCGGACAGGTTAAAACCTTACGATCAATGAAATGGAATACATGAACTTGGTAACTTCTCATACCTTAAAATAATAAGGAACTTGCGTCCGGCTAAAAGACGTTAAAAACAGCGCTCATTGGGAGGCAACCCAATGTTTTTAATTATGTTATTTCAATTTCTGTTTTTATTTTATTTTATTTTGTTCAGTCTCACGGTCTTGGGCTCTTGTGTCTATGTTATGTTGACAGGTGAAAGCCGAGGATATGGAAGGCGAAAAATAAAGAGAAGCCAAGGAAACCGAAAAATCGCAATAGCGTATGGCCATTATGACATGGCGCGCCAATAAACCAGAAGATGTTCAGAACTTTGTGTGCGCTTCCATTTCTGAACGCGCCACAACTGAAAATGTGAAAATCTGGAAGACACCCTGATCCGAAGGCCCACTCGCCAAACCAAAACACCAAGAATGCTCCTCCCCTCACGGAATTCAAAGCATTATCCACCGCCACCACCACCATTTTAACCAAATTTGTAAGTGTCTTATTTCTTTTACTGTCTTTGAGTCTACACACATTGGGGACAATGTGTGTTTTAAGTTTGGGGGTGTTTATTTGTGTTTTGTTTCTTTATGTGTCATGTTATGTTTTACTTAAGTCTTTTTGATTGTTTTTATGTCTATTTTGAGTCACCAAATTTTTTTTTCTTTTTGAGTCATAATTGTCTGTCAAAGATCATAATTGCTGTAGTTGCTAGAAACACCTAGTGAAGTAAGGTGAAATAATGTAACGGAATTGAAGCAACTATCTAAACACTTAGGTGAGATATACCAAAAACTCATAGAATCTGTCTAATTGGAGTTTCTTGCTTGAGTTATGCATGCTAAATGATAAATGATTATGTGTTATGATTGCTTGCTATTTGAGGCGAAATAGTTAGGATATGCATGTTAGGGAGATGACTCAGGCATTTCTTTGATAGCCAATTCTCACCATTCTTTTCTATCCTGTACTTTAAAAATATCCCTATTCAAATTTATCGAGCCTAAATTTGAAACTTCTTCTTTGACACCCTATATTTCCACAAATTGTACCATAAGTGAAAATATGAAATAGTGGAATACATTGTGTTAAAAAAGAGACAAAAAGAGTGAATAAGTCAGTTGCACCCCAATACAAAAGTAATAAGAAATAGGCAAAAACCTAAGTTTGGGGGTGCTTGTCATTATTATATACTTCACTCTCCCAAAACAAAAGAGGGGAAAGATAGAATCGAAATGAAGAAAAGAACAAAAAGAAAAGGGAAATACTGAAAAGCTAAAGAGCTTATGGTACACAAAAATGAGCCTAAATGCCTATTTTTACCAACCCCTACCTAAGCCTACATTACAACCCTTAAAGTCCTGAAGATCTCTTTTATGCATATCCAGAATTAGTGGAGAATAGCAAGTAAGCATGCCATAGGAATTCTTGAATTTACATGCATGATTTAGTATATTGACGTCCATTAAGCATGATAATATGAGTTTGCGAAATATCTAGCTTCATGTGCTTAGTATGCTGAACTTTCATGCTATATGTTCCTGCATATTATTTCGCTAACCTTCATATTTTTCTAGTTAACACTCATGCAGCAAAAGTAATCAATGGCAGTGAGTCTTTTTAATTTTTGTTCTTTGAGTCTTTTATTTTATTTCTTTCTATCTTTGCTCGAGGGCGAGCAAAGGTTAAGTTTGGGGGTATTTGATCGGTGTATTTTATATACACCTTTTGAGTCAGTTTTAGTTAAACTTTTGTCCCATTTTGCACATATAAGTGTCGTATTAGGATAGTTTTTCTTTCTTTTGAGTCAAAGTGGTTAAAATGGCCAAATGGCGGAAAAAGAGCAAAAAGAGGGCAAAAGAGGCGCGAGCTGGAAAGCAGAGAAAGTGGCGAACGAGGAAAAATCAAGACCGGCGCGCGGCTCCTGCGATCAGCGGGCGCGGCGCCATCATTGAGAAGGTGCGAAGATCCAGGCGCGCGGCGCGCGAACGCGGCGCCACTATCGAAGGGCGAAGATATAGCGCGCGGCGCCTCGAACGACAGCGGGGCGGCGCCTACATCCAGAAGCCACGGGAGATGCGGCGCGCGGCTACCGAACAGCAAATATCGAGCGCGGCGCCAAACAAGCGACGGATTGCGAACTTCCGGCGCGCTGCTGGCGCATGGCAGCAGCGAAAAAATAGGTTTTGAGCGGATTTTTGGCGGGCTGCGAGGAAAAGTTGAGGCGGTTTTCAGCCTATAAAAGGAGAACCCTAGGCAGTTTTTAAGAGTTCCCTTTCTTGCACAACACAAGACTTTTGGCTTGGAGATTGGATACCATTAATTTAGTACTTTCTTTTCCTTTTCTTTACTTTATTTCAGTTTTTGCATGATGAACTTTGAATTAGTTCTTGTCATCTTTATGGCTAGAAACTAATTCTCTTATAGGGCTTTCCATGTTGAAGTACTAGAACCTTATGTTATAAATTAATGCATGCTTATGGTTATTTTTCTTATTGAGAGATCTATCCAATAATTGAGTTGAATTCTTGGTAATTAATTGACAACTAATTATCACTATATGATTTCTAATCAGATTCTGAAAAGGGGGGATTGTGAATATGCTGTAAGTTGGGTAGACATTCTTGGATTGGGGATGAAAATACCTCAATTATTTATGTAGCGTTGATGAGAGGCTTAACAACCCTAATTTTGCGCATTGTGCGTGACGGTCAACTAGGTTTGTATTCTTAATCCTCCTATAAAGTTATCCTTATCACCGAAAGTTAGGTAAGGTGCGATACTGGGGTTGAGTGTTTATATAACCCTAACGGGAGTATAAAACGATTTCATAAACCTGCTTTCTCCTAAAGAAGAATACCATGAGTTAATGCATTAGTAAGTAGCATAAGCGGATAGTAAGGATACATGGAAGCCCTATTATCTTCACAACTGAAGTAAACCTTTATAGTTAAATAACTTTTATAATTCGTAGTTATAAACAACCAATCAATCATAAATTCACCAAATAGATACTAGAAAATAGATAGTTGGTAATTGGACCCTAATCCTTGTGGACGATATTCGGTCTTATCAAAGACTATACTACTTGTCACGATAACGTGCACTTGCGTTTAAAGTGTGTGCATCTTAACGCGCATCAGTTCCATGATCGTATCTTCATAAATGTCTGAATGATCCGACTTGTGCACTATGAAGCGATAAGCACTACTGTTATTGGCATATCCCATGAATATGCAATCCACAGTCTTAGGTCCATCTTGACCTTCTTTGGCATAGGTACTTTTACCTTTGCCAGGCAACCCCATACCTTCAAATACTTGTAGGTAGGTTTATTTCCTTTCCATAGCTCGTATGGAGTCTTGTATTTACCCTTGTGTGAGACTCTGTTAAGAATCCTGTTTGCGGTAAGGACAACTTCTCCCCACATGGTTTGAGGGAGGCCCGAATTGATGAGTAGAACATTCATCATTTCCTTTAGTATTCGGTTCTTACGTTCAGCAACCCCATTTGATTGATGTGAGTAAGGAGTCGTTGTTTGATGAACTATATTCGATTGGGTTCAAAGTTCTTCAAAAGGCGCTATATATTCATCCCCTCTATCGCTACGGATAGTTTTAATCCGTCCGCCTAGTTGATTCTCAACTTCTGCTTTGTAGCGTTTGAATGCTTGAAATGTTTCATCTTTACTTTTTAGTAAGTAAAGGTAACAAAACCTTGTGTCATCATCTATGAAAGTCACAAAGTACTTATTCCCCCCACCCTAGTTTGAGCGAACTTCAAATCATATATATTAGTGTGTATAAGTTCTAGAGAAGCGGTATCCCTTTCGACGGATCTAAAAGGACTCTTGGAAAGTTTTGCCTCTATGCACACCTCACACTTACGTTGAGGGTTTATGTCAATAGACGGCAATAATTCTATCTTTACCAATCTTTGGATAGATTGATAGTTTATATGTCCTAATCTATGATGTCATAGATTAGATGACTCAATCAAGTAAGTAGAAGGTGCAATTGTATTGATAGTTGAAACAAAAGGCATTATAGGTTCAGCATTGAACTTAAAGAGGCCTTCACAGACGAAGCCCCTTCCTACAAAAGTTCCATTCTTAGTGATTATAAATTTGTTAGCCTCTAACACTAGCCTAAAACCAGTATTTACTAACAATGGTCCAGAAATCATATTTCTACGAATATCTGGAACGTGCATCACTTTCTTCCCGGACGTCATCTTTAGGATCACATTTCCTACCCCCGGTACCTCTGAAAAAGAATTATTACCCATGAACAGCTTCTTGTCTGAGACTGGTGTATAAGTGGAGAATGTTTTTTTATTGGAACATATGTGACGGGTAGCACCTGTGTCTAGCCACCATTGCACCGGATTCTCAACGAGGTTAGTTTCAAGAACTACCGCTGAGAACTCCTCAATCATATCGTTGATGAGCGTGTCTTCAACGATGTGAGCCTTGGCTTTGTCTTTGGCCTTTTCCTCACGTTTGAGCTTGCGACAGTCTTTGATCATGTGACCAACTATACCACATTGGTTACAATTTTCCTTGAACTTTTCAGTTGTTTGAGGCTTGCCTTCCTTCTGGAACTTTCGTTTCTTGCTTGAGTTCCCTTTGACTTCCGTCAGGTTTGCCTTAGCCTCAGCGGGTTGTTTTCCCTTTGGCATGGTCTTCTTATTGTCTGCCTGAATCTGGAGTTTGACAATAAGTTCATCTAGAGTTATCTCATTTGTTTTGAGTTTTAGATAGTTCATAAACTCAGTCCACGAGGGAGGTAACTTCTCGATTAATGCCCGAACCAAGAATTGTTCGTTGGGTTTTAATCATTCCAAATCCAGGTGATGTAGAATCATTTGGAATTCCTAGACTTGGGATGTCACACTTTCGTTGTCCACCATTTGAAATTTCAGGAACTTCCCAATGATGAACTTCTTACTACCCGCATCTTGGATGTTGTACTTTTTCTGAAGTTTGTCCCATAACTTCTTGGCAGTTTCAACGATGCAATATACCGTGTATAGTGGATCGGACAAACTGTTTACAATATAGTTCCTACACATGAAATCACTATGTTTCCATGCTTCGCGAACCATCCTCATGTCGTCAGCGACATGGTTACCTTGGCCCCCTCCCGCAAAATTATTTGGCTGAGGGTCCACGTCTTCTCCAACTAGTGGAGGATCTTCGGTTAGGAAACGTGACATTCCCATAACCGTCAGAAAAAATAGCATTTTTTGCTGCCATCTCTTAAAGTGAGCACCCATGAACTTTTCAGGACGTTCATGGTGAAAACCAACAGGTGTTGGGGCAGTAGCGCCCCCTTGAGGAGTTGCAAAAGCATTGTGAATGCCTCCAACAAGAGTATAGTTGTTGTTGACGCCTTGGGTAGGAGCAAAGGCAATATAAGTGCCCGGAGCAGCAGTGGAGGCATTGGTTGTGCCAAAGGAAGTGGCGGTGGCACTTGACGTACCAAACACAGTGGCATTTGACGTGCCAAAAGCAGTAGTTGGGAAGGCATTAGAAATGTCATGATCAGTGGTGAAACTAGGAGTGCCAAAAACAGTAGAGTTGAAGGCATCGTTAGTGCCTTGAGTAGTGAGATTGCCTTGAGCATCGGTGGAATTTTCAGTGTTGAATTGGTTGAATTGATCTTGTCCAGTCATGTTGTTGTTGAAATAGCGAATATTATCTTAAGCTTGTGAGTGGTAATGTGTAGAACGGAAAAATAACAACAACAATTATTTGTCAGAAATCTGGAAATGATCAAATATGAGGGCTTGCTGAGTCTACCAAATTCTTGATCTATCCTTAAGATAATATTGCCCTGTATATCCTTTCAACGGTTATAGTGGCAACTTATCTCCCAAGATAAACATCAATCAAACAAATGAGCAAAGGGAACTCAAGTGTTTGCTTTGGAAGAAAGATCTTTGAGTGTTTGTGATTTCAAGAGAGAAAGACAATTTCAGAGAATTGTTTAGTGTAAGATGTCAAGTGTGTTTCCAAATGAGCCTTGTGTCTCATTTTATAGTGTGTACATGATAACCCTCCAAATGTCTAAGTAATGACCATGAATGTCATGTTAATGACTTGAATTTGGAGTTACAATTCAGCCAAGTAATGACTGAATTCATGAGCAAAATAATGGAGAGTAAATACTCCAAAGTCAGCCCAAGAATCAGTTTTTAATTCACCTCTAACAGTTGAAGCGATCGAGTCGCGACCGCCAGTTCGGTAACTCACCGAACTGAACGTCGATTAGAGTCGCGGCCCTTCAATTCCAGTGAGTTACTGAAAGTGAAAAGTCAATTAGAGTCGCGGCCCTTCAGAGGAGGAGTCGCGGCCCTTCAAGCGCCGTGGCCCTTACTTGGAAGAGCCGCGGCCCATCTCGGTTTCGTGGTGATTTCTGATTCATTTCATCTTTACACATTATACACTTCTTCCTTCATTTACCAACGTGAAATCATTCGTCATTTGGCCAATAACCGTCTATTACCTTACGTCTCAAACAATTCGTATACGTACCAATATCTCTTTCATTAAGAAAATTTTGATCCTTGGCACTACGTGTGCGCGTGCGTGGGGCCCCAATTGTTCGATTCATAATTAATATGATTTACTTTATTTCACGTTTAATAAATATTTCCAACAAAATTAGCTACCACGTCAACTTCTTTGCCATGCAATTCTTTCATCATCCTCGAAAAAAGAGGGACAATTATTGACATTCAATTTTGACATTCCCGTACTCAACTATTTTTACTAAGCTGCTACTTTACCTTATATATATATATATTATTATTTTTTGACAATTCTTTTTTGCAGTCACAAAATATTTTATTGTAAATATGATTTACACCATCATTTATTACCGAATATTATACTTTTTAGTTATATGTTAAATAGTATCTCATTTTTACTCATAATTTTATGAGTGAATTTTTTATCATTATTAGTATTTTTAGTATTATTATTGTCATCATTGTTGTGTTATATTATTATCGTGGCTTGTAAAATTATTTCAGCGGCCCGTTTAATTTTATTGTTTTTTTAGCACGAATAGGTCGAATACATCTCCTCCTAAATCATGCTTTGGAATATTCCATGTCAATAAACAGACCAAACACCATGCGTTATTTTCAGGAAAAAAAAATTCCAAACCTTTTGATTGATTGACTAAAGATCCTATAAGATCATTTCAAATCCTACTTTTTCGAAACTGTATTATTCAAAGTCATACCTTTTCAAGACTACTAAACTCCCACAAATCTCTCCATATTCTCCCAAAAATATAAGTCTCTTCTCCATTTTTATAACCCAACGTCTCTTTTCCATCCGTATTCATAAAACCTCCCTCTCATATTAGATAAAAGGACCTAGATGTTGGGTCCCGACGGTTATGCTATGAAATAATAAAAATAAATTGAAAGTAAAATCAATTCGAATGTTGGAACAGTTTGCGAATGTCGGCAGAAATGTCGTCTGACACAACTGACGACATTTCGGTAAAAACAAAAAATCTTTGAAAGAGTAAAAATGCAGCGAAAATAAATAAAGAACACAAATGTTTAATTTCCATAGGTTATATATTGATATAACTCATGATGGTCAATGACCAAAATTATTGTATATATATATATATATATATAATTGAATATATTCCTTTCTTTACAAGATTTATAAGATAATACAAAGGAATAAAAAAGGTTAAGTCGCAGATGCTTATGCCTGAAAAATCTATCTAAATAGAAGTGAACAACATCTCATTACAATCGCTTCATACAAAGCTAATCTAGAATCTGAAACAGTGAAGGTAATGTCGGACAGAATGTCGTCACAAACTCAAGCAACATTTTGTGATCCAGATTTCTGAGAAGAAATCCCGAGAGCTCTCTTGGTATTTTTATATTTTGATTCTGGATATGGATTCACTGATCTTCCCTCTCTATTTATAGTAGAGAGTCCTCCTTAAAATTTTCATCTATTGGTGTTGAGAGAAAGTGGGCACATGAAGCAGTAGTTTGAGGCATGAAAATAGGAGCTGATTTGACTTTTTCTTCACACGTTTTGCTCCTTAAGTTAAGCTACCTCTTGGACTTGGTCTTCCACGTTTGCAATCTGCTTCAAAGACTTTTTGCCAAGTCAAATTGTCATGTGATTAAAAGGTCACACTTTTCTAAAATCTGTCCGTGAAGATAGACAAAACAGTTATCAGAATGTCGGCCCGAATGTCAAGACATTTGTCCGACATTTTCTGATTTGGACTTAGTATTGAAAAAATGATATGTTAGACAAAATGTCATGACACAAAACCTAACATTAACATTCTCCCCCTTTTTGTCTTTCTTCACAAAATCTAATCAAACAAGTGTGGGTGACCTAAGTGCTCCCCCTCAACCTGAAATGGCATATAGATACAACATATACAATATACACATATATACCATTTTTATATAGGATTAGAAAAGACGAACGATGTTAGCACATATACAGATATCATCCACTTATACATATTTATACACAGACCATAATTTCTATACCAGCCAATAACATCAGCTTCATACAATACCAACCAGTAACATCAGCTTCGGTCCGTGAAGGAAAGCCAAAACATTAACATTCTCCCCTTTTTTGTCTTTCTTCACAAAACAACCTTTTCAATAAACATCAGTAGCTTCCAGCACAACAGCATACAACAACAGTAGCTTCCAACAATTCTCTACTCCTGCATAACTCCTTTCTCTGCACACTTCTCTACACAGAACAACAACATCTAGCATTCTTTCTTTGATCCCCATGCATTAGCACTCCATCTGCTTCATCATGTAATTTTTTCTCCCCCTGCATTAGCACTTTACTCTGCTTCATCGACTTCAGCAGCTTCATTATTTTCTCTACAGTAGACTCAACAGCAGCATCATCATTCTCTCGAGACAGTAGCATATGCATATCATTTTCTCCCCCTTTTTATGAAGAAAGCAACACCAAAAAATGGTGCTTGGCTTGAATCAGTAGACAGTGGAGACTGTCTTGGACCAGTGTTATCAAGAATTTTGGTGACATTTCTATCAACAACACTATTTCCTTCCATTTTCTAGGGTAGATCGATGACTCTGTCTCTACTCTTCAAAACTGAATGGCCTGCTTCTCTCAAGGTCTGGATTAGATTCGGTTTTACTGGAGGATGTTGGAGTTTGTATCTCTTTTGATATTGGCTGAAATATTACCTGAGATGTTGTGGCAGCATTCACAGCAATACTCAATTTGGCATATCTGGAAATTCCTTTTGGAAGAATTGTTTCACTGGAGTTTCATCAGGAACTTCTCATTTTATTGAGACACATTTGCAGTACATAGGCAGTTATTTCTTCTTTACTCTCTTCAGTTGAGAACACTAAGTTCGTGTCGTCACTGTCACTACTCGAGCAAGCAGGTATTGAAGTATCACATCTGGACTTGTACCTGTACCTGTTGTTGCTCGGATCTGCACGAACTTTTCTTCTCAAACAATCTACTCGATCGACAAGTAGGGAAGGTGGAGGATCTTGATCTCTTACCCAATACTGTAGCTTTAGACAAGTCCCCTGTGGATGGTGAAGAAGGAAACCAGTGGGGTTGTTGTGGTTCAATATGCTCAGAAAATTCAATGTTCATTGGAGGGTTGTACTCATAGGAATGTTGGTCGGTGTGTTGGTTGATATTGGTGTTGACATTGAAGAGGTTTCCATAGGTGAATATTGTGGAGAGGGTTTTGAGGAATTTTGGAAGATGGAGGGCTTGAGTGTTCCATCGGTTGTATATAGGGGTGTTCAGGTCGAGCAGGACCGGGCAGGAATCAAAAATTTTACGGACGAGGACCGGACCGGTCGATGCGGACCGGTTTTTTTTTTTTTTTTTTTTTTGTTAAATGCAATTTATAAATTGTAATTTTTTAATTTTTAAGAATGTGTTCGTTTATCAATCTCATTAAATATGTTTGTTTTTTTCCTTATCCTTCAATAAACTTTATTTCATTAATATGACTAACTTAAAGAAAATCACCAAATGTACTTGGTTCGTATACGAACTACTGAACTACTCATTAATTAAAGTTACACACCACATTTATATTTTGTATTTTCTATTTTCTATTTGGAATTTGGACATTCCTGAAACTAGGGTGCCTGAAAGGTTAAAACCGACCGACCAAGAGCGAAATTACAGTTACTCGGACCGAATGGACGAATGATTTGCCCCAGTCCCCCAGCCCCACCACCCCCTCCTCGCCAGCCATCCACCCACACGGCCGGACGTATTCATATCAAATATAGGTTGTAAATTGATCAAACTTTATACTGCCATAACTGCGCTCGGACGTCCGTTTTACCTAAAAAAATTGATTTCGCGTATTTTTCGATCACGGGCGCCAACCTGCGTAGCGGTTTGATTCCTCCGATTTCTCCAAAAGCGTCCATCTTGCCCCTCAATTTCACTTTTCCCCAAATCGTTACGTTTTCCCCTTTTCAAATCTAAATATCTCGCGATGTACAATTGATTTCAACGTAAAATTGCGTGGCACGCATCCGAGAATGTCAATTTCAATATTGGAAATTCAATTTATAAAAAAACCGGTCCATTCGGTCGGACCGAAAATTCGATTTTACCCGGACCGGACCGGAAAACCGGAATCCACCATTTTAATGGACCGAGGACCGGACCGGAATCCACCGGTCCGGACCGGTCCGGTCCATTCCGGTCCGGTTTTCGATCCGGTTTTCCGGTCCGGTCCTGTTTTGTACACCCCTAGTTGTATATACCGAAGTGATGTGATCTTTCCCAAATTTTTTTATATATACATATTTTTTTTTTCCCGAAAAAAAACAGAAATATAACAAGAATGACAAACAAGTAAAGAATGATTTATAAACTTGACAGAATAACTAATTATATATATATATATATATATATATATATATATATATAGGGAAAATCAAAGATGATAAAAAAAAAACAAATGCGAGGAATATGTATATACATGACAGATCTTTCTAAGCAACAAAAATTCCTTAGATTTATGTGTTTCAATTTTACACAATAGCTTACACCTAAAATATTGGGATAAACTAACTAGACATCAAAATAGGAATAAAAAATAATCTTATCAATTCAAAGTTTTGAAATTCCTATTAAACAAGACACAAAAATAGGGAGAAAAACTGATTTTTCGGAAAACCAGTTAAGAATAATATCCCAACAAATATCACAATCTGAGAATGCCAACAGTAATGTTGGCAGCATTTTGAACAACACAAATATCATGATCCTTCAAGAACATCTTCCTTTCGGCAACAAATCAAGACACGTTTCATATATGTTTTTATGAGTTTAACCTCCAGACCAATGTAATATTTTTCCTTTGAGTCCTAGATCTAATCATAAAATACATACAAAATTTATTTTCGTGTAAAAAACAAGAATACTTATTTAGCATCCTCATAAACTTATTTTTTTTGTTTAAGTACTTTGATACTCCTATAGTATAGGAACGGTATCAATTTCAAGGGTTTTTCCTGTATTGCACAGTTGCCGAGAATTAGAAAGGCTTTGCCTTATTTTGATACTTTTTTTATGATATCTAATATCATCGCAGAGAACGGTATCACATTAAAATCACGTTCTTATTTGGAAATCATACCTGTGTGAACAAAAATCAGCCAAAAACAATACTAAAAATCAGATTCTGATATTACACAACTAAATGTCACCCGAAATGTTAGAGACATTCCAGCCGACATTCACCAAAAATACCCAAATTAGAGATTACAAAGACCACGAGATTTCTACACTAGAAAATCTTTCATGATCCAAATTTTTTATAAAAGTATCAGCTAGTTGATGACGAGTATCAACATGCTTAATTTGAACTAGCCATTTTTCAATCAAATCTCTTTTAAAAAATGATGTCTAATCATAGTACAAAACTAAAAAGTTGCTAGTAAAATCATAGTCGTTTAACACGTGTCTTAATCATATTCATTGAGAACAACAACTTCCAGCTGCTACATATTCAAATTCAATAGTTGAAAGTGAGACACAATTTTATTTACGACTCTACCAAGAAATAAGATTATTGCCAAAATAAAAATATCCTCTACTTGTACTTTTTCTGTCAATCACATCATCAGCCCAATTCTAATCATTATATCCTATTAAATTAGGATTAATGTCTTTGGAATACCAAATTCCCAACTCACATGTGTCGGCAACATATCTAATGACACGTTTTATGACATTTAAGTGGGAGATTTTGGGACAGGCTTGGAATCAAGCACATACACAAATACTAAACATTATATCTACACCGACAACATTTTTTTTGGTTGTAATGTAGACATAAAACAAGAAGGACTTACCTTACGATAAATGGTAGACATGCACACATATCTAACCATGACTCGGTAATTGCGAGGTTCCTTCTTTCTTGTTCTAATTTCTTCAAACACTCCCCATATCACCTGACATGTTGGATGATTCTTCCTAATCCTTGATGAGGGTCCCTTCGAACTTGATTTAGCAATTTAGCATTTGACTCCTCATTCACACCCTTTGTGGTTTCTGGTTCAGGTTCAGATGTTGCTCCGAATGTCGTAATATTTGAGGCAACTTCTGGTTCTTCAGCAGTATACTCTTGTACAGTTTTTGTCCTTTAATTGCACACTCGGTAAACATGACTATTTTGAAAATATCCAACAAAATTCCTCTCTCTTAGAATCAAAATTAGTCAGATAATCTCTATCATTTAAAATGCAACAAATACATCCAAAGTAACGCAAATTAGGTTTCTTTCCATTTAAAATTTCATAGGATGTCATCTTTGTTACATGCGTTAAACAGACTCTATTAGTGACGTGACAAGAAGTAAAAACATTTTGACAATTTTAGAATTAAGCAAAACTCTAGTCATTTCTTGCAATGTTCTATTCTTCCTTTGTGCTACCCATTCCGTTAAGGAGTTTTTGGGAGCAGAAAAACTCATGGAATATTCCTCTTTTCTCACAAATTTTTGTAAAGGAGATGTTTTCAAAAAAATTACATGGTTGGATATAATCCAAAAAAATAGGAGAATAGAACATGTTCCTAACTCTAGAGTGCAAAATTTTAAACATGTCAAAAGTTTGTGATTTTTCTTTCAAAAATATATCCAAGAGTATCTAGAAAAATCATATGCTTTCACATGGGAATACCTCATGCCTCCTGAACTTTCTACCTTAATTGGACCCATAAGATCCATGTGCAATAATTAAAAATAGTGAGACATACCTGAATGTTGTCGTCATTCTGGACAACATTATAAGAAACATGAGTTTACTTACCTTGGAAACAATCTGCACAGACTGTTTTACCTTTATGGCTAAGATTGGGTAAGCCTCTAACCGCTTCACGTGAGACCAATTTTTCCAGATTACGGTAGTTGATATGCCCCAACTATTGATGTCATAGTGTTGTATCGCTGATCTTGACAGTATTGCATGTTACTTATCTTGTAATAAGATAGCAATCACTTATCACCTGTTCTAGTACCTGACATACACATTAGCTTTATTCGCAACTTTACAAGCATCCTTATTAAATTTTTCCTCAAGATTGTCATTACACAATTGACTCATCAAATTAGTCATTAAACCTTCAATGTGTAAGACATTTAAAGTTGGAAATCCAGGGACATTCATGATTTCTTTTCCAATTCTTTTACTGCCACCTCACCTCCATAAGTTATGTTACCTCCATTGAATGACTCATAGTTCTTTAAAAACTCTTTTGTACCTGTCATATGACGAGAACATCTACTCTCAAAGCACCAAGAACCTGAAATGTTAGTTCTTAAAGCAAACAAGATACAACATTTTAGGAATCCAAACTATTTTAAAATATTTTTACCTTTCAGCACAAAAATGTTGCTTCGAATGTTGTCCGAGATGTTGGACAGCCTTTAAGGCAACATTTCGCTCACAGAATCTTGAAGTTTGAAACAGAATGATTTTAAGCCTCCAGTGGAGTTACAATGATAACACACAAACTTCATATACTTTGACATATATGAGAATCTATTATTTAATCATTTTTTCTTTACAAAGCACATTTTCTCATTTTTGTCAAGCAAACTGGAGCATAAAGTTTTAAGAGAGTTTTAGTACACAATACCTGCATGCGAAAGTTTACTAAAAACTGAGTACCTCATTCAATTTAGAAGACCATGAGTAGAGCTTACGGAAGGTTATTTTGGCTAAATCTAATTTTGCACAAATCTTACCAAATGCAATATCTTATTTGGTAAGTGCATCCTCTATTCGGGTTATTGTGCCTTTTAGATCTACATTCTCACGAGTTAAAGATATTACCTTTGTCTCAAGTTGCTTGGATTTTATGCTTAAGGTTTTACAAATGTTTTGTAATTCATTAATCATGTCATCTTTGCATTAAACTTGATCCATACTCTCAGCCTCACCACTAGAAATAAAAATCACTAAAGCAGTTAACATCAGGATAATTAAAGAAAATATACCTTTCAGATGTTGCTGAAAATACATATGTCGTTGCAGATGTTGCCTGAAATGTCGTGACATCTGAGGCAACATTACAAACGTCATTTTCATTAGCAGACAGGGGCTGTTCGTAAACAGTGACTAGCAGTGCTTGTGATTTGATTTCTTGATCTTCTTCCTCTTCTTAGTGGACATCCTTTTTTAGCACTTGAAAGGAAATTTGGTGGACTTTTGATTGAAGCCTTGGTTTTGATGCATTTTAGATTTAGATTTATTTCTCTCATTGTTGAACTTCCTCACCATCAAATTGTATTTTCGAGTGAGTAAGACAACATTAGCACCTTCACCAATTTCTTCAAGATTCGCATCCCCTTTATTGATATGATTCTCTGAGGATTGAACTTGAAGTGTCACATTCTTGCTCTAATAGAGTTCCCTTTAATTCTTAATGTTCATCTCATAGATTTTGAGAGTGTTCATTAATCGGTGTATTTTATATATACCTTTAAGTCATTTTTAGTTAGTATTTTACTCATTTCATTTATGTTTAGTATAGTATTAGGGTCGTTTTCCTTTCTTTTGTGTCACAGCGGTCAGAAATGGAGAAATGGCGAAAAGGAGATGAAATGAACATAAATGAGATGGAATTACACACAAAAAGGGCCAAGAAATGAAGTCTAAGAAATTCCGGGAATTATAGAGGAGATCAGACGAAGTCCGGACGAAAAAGGGCGAAGCGAAAATCCGGAAAAGCGTCACCGGCGCAAGGCCCAATGTTCTGAATGTTCCGAAAGTTGCTGATTTTCAGGAACCGCGACGCCGACGCGGGATTTATGAAGTTCTGGGCCGAATTTGACATGTTTTCAGAGTCCTAAAGGGATAATTTTTCCTACCTAAAGGGATAACTTTTTCTACCTAAAGGGATAACTTTTCCTACCTTAAAACCCTTACCTAAAAGGATTCTAATAACTTTTCCTACCTACATAATCCTTAACACTTCACCTAAAGGATTCTTGGTCTATAAATAGTCTCTACATCATTAGAAGAATTCATTCTCCATTCCACCATTCATCATTCTACATCCATCCATCCACCATTTCATCTTGTAAATATTCCACAACACAACCCTTGGATGCTATAAGGCTTGGAGACTCGTTCTTGAGTATTTTCTTTTCTTTCTTTTTGCTTTATTTATTTCAGTTCATGCATGGAGATTTTATTAGTTCTTAGTGTGACTATGGCTAGGAGCTAATTATTTTGTTAGGGATTTTCTTGTGATTCTCTTGAAACTCTTATTCATGAATTAATAAATTAGTTGATTTCTTCTTCACTTATTTAAGATTTATTCAATAGTTGTTTTGATTGCTTGATAATTAATTGATCACTAATTATCATAATTCTTATGATTTCTAACCGAAATCCGAAAGGGGAGGTTGTGAATATGTTGTAGTTGGATAGACATAGGTTGAATCGTGGATGAAAATACTCCGATTACTTGTTTAGCATTAATAAAGTTTTTGTTCTTAATCCTCCTCTAGAGTCAACTTATCACCGAAAGGTAGAAAGGTGTTGTATTGGGGTTGAGTGTTTATATAACCTTAACAGGAGTATATAACGGATTAGTAAACCTGCTATCTTAACGTAGAAGAAGAAGTCAGTCTAATTGTATTAAGGATTGAATAAGAATGGATAGTTGATGATCTTGGAAGCCCTAATTATCCATCATAACTGATTTAAATCAAAGTATTTTTATAATTAGTTTATTTCCTGCATTATTAGTTTAGAATTCCAATTCAATTTACGTTAACCAAATAGATACCATAGGATAGATAATCGGTACTTGAAAACCAGTCCTTGAGGACGATATTCGGTCTTACCTAGACTATATTACTTGTCACGATACGTGCACTTGCGTAAGTGTGTGCATAAAATCGCGCATCAAGTTTTTGGCGCCGTTGCCGGGGATTGGCGTACTTTCAATATCGAATTATCTATTCTTATTTCTAATTTGATTGCTCCAAGAACAAGTTTCTAACTTGTTCTGTGAGCATCTTTTTATCACCTTTTGTTGTTTTTCTTATTTCGCAGCTTAAATTCGAAAAAATATATATATATACAGGTCCATGGACTACTACTACTATCAGAGACAGTGGAGTCATCAACAGCAGCTCAACCCACAGGTTCTAGAGGAAGATCTAGATGAGTTGCAGGCAGGCATACTCAAGCTCACCAAGTGCCAGACTCGGTTTATGGCTGAGACAAGGGAGTCTCTCAGAAATTTGGAGACCCACATAGGGCAACGGATGGATAGGATGATCAATACACTTCAAGAAAATCTTCCTAGCGACATCATTATGGGAGGTGGTAAGCAAATTGAGGAGCCTGAACCACACCCAGCTGTTGAGGAATCTGGCGGGATAGTTGGTGTAGAGAAGGAAAAGATTGTTGAGATCCAACTATTCACCTTTTTGGATTCTGTGGAAATTCTTTTTCCTGCACCTATTACAGAAGAAACACCACTAGCTGTCACTGTTGAACCCCAAATAGAAAGTCCATAACTTCAAGGGCACCCCCTAAAGTTGAGAGATGTAGGGAATTTCACTGATCCCTACATTATAGAGAGCCTAAAAGACAAGTATGTCTTGTGTACTTGGGGAATAATTTTATGTTTGAGGCCCTTGTTTGAACAGATGGTTGTAGGAAAAGTGAGACCTGCAACAATAACTCTGCGGATTGCAAGAAGTTCGCAGAAGGATCCAATGAGCACTCATAAAGGTTAATTGCGTCCGGCTAAAAGACGTTAAAGACAACGCTTGTTGGGAGGCAACCCAATGTTTTTAATTATGTTATTTTAATTTCTGGCTTTAGTTTGTTATATTTTTTTGTCTTGAACAGTCTCACGGTCTTGGGTTCTTGTTTTGTGTAGTTGGATGACAGGTGGACTGAAAGCTAAAACCGAGGAAAAAGGAGCAAAAACGCTGAAAAAAGGAAAAGATGTCGCCAGGCCATGCGCCGTAATCAGCGCCGCGGCACGGAACCAGAGCAGCGATACTAAGCGTCGTGGCGCGAATCTCGAGCGGCGCGGAACCTCAGAGAGCCATATTCCGTGCAAATTCCAGAATTTTTCCTCCTAGACCTCCGTTATGACCGCTGTGTTGTGTCAGTAAGTTGTCCCTATTTTTTTGAGTCTTGCACACATTGGGGACAATGTGTGATTTAAGTTTGGGAGGGTGTCTTATTGTTTTTGATATTGTTGAGTTTTGTTGATTTGTTTTGTGTATTTTTGAGTCATAATTTTTTGTCAAAGATCATGCATGCTCTAGTTACTAGAAACACCTAGTGAAGTAAGGTTGAATAATGTAATGGAATTAGAAGCAACTATCTAAACACTTAGGTTAGATATGCCAAAAACTCATGAAATCTGTCTATTTGGGGTTTCTGCTTTAATTGTGCATTGTTAAATGATTAAAACCTATGTGTATGATTGCTTGCTATTTGAGGCGAAATAGTTAGGATATGCATGTTAGGGGAGATGACTCAGACATTTCTTTGTTAGCTATTTCTTACCACTTTTACCTATCCCTGACATTCAAAATATCCCTAGTCAGCCCATTTGAGCCTAAAAATTAAACTTGTTCTTTGACACCCTCTAAATCCACACTTGTGCCATAAGTGAAAATGTGAAATGATTGGAATAGGAAGTGCTAAAAAAAAGAGATAAAAAGAGTGAACAAGTTTGATGCACCCTAATAAAAAAAGTAATAAGAAATAGGCAAAAGACTACGTTTGGGGGTGCTTGTTATTCATAATACACTTCACTCTCTCAAAACAAAAGAGGGGAAAGATAGATATGAAGTGAAGAAAGGAAATCAAAAGAAAAGGGAAGAATTGAAAAGCAAAAGAGCTTATGGTACATAAAATGAGTCTAAATGCCTATTTTTACCTACCCATGCCTAAGCCTACATTACAACCCTGAAAAGTCCTGAAGATCTCTTATATGCATATCAATAATTAGTGGAGAATAGCAAGTAAACATTCCATAAGATTTTGAAATCGACATGCATAATTCAGTATTCTTACTTCCATTAAGCATGATTAAAATGAGTTTGCGAAATATCTAGCTTGATGTGTTTAGAATGCTAAAAATTCATGCTATATGTTCCTGCATATTATTCTGCTAACCTTCATGTTTTTCTAAGTAACACCAATGCAGCAAAGTGATCAATGTCGTTGAGTCTTTCTATTTTCTTTTTCCTTGTGTCTTTATTTCTTTCTTTTGATCTTTGCTCGAGGGCGAGCAAAGGTTAAGTTTGGGGGTATTTGATCGGTGTATTTTATATACACCTTTTGAGTCATTTTTAATTTACTCATTTCATTTATGTATAGTATAGTATTAGGGTCGTTTTCCTTTCTTTTGTGTCACAACGGTCAGAAATGGAGAAATGACGAAAAGGAGATGAAATGAGCATAAATGAGATGAAATTACGCACAAAAAGGGCCAAGAAATGAAGTCTAAGAAGTTCCGGGAATTATAGAGGAGATCAGACGAAGTCCGGACGAAAAAAGGACGACGAAACGAAAATCCGCCAAACGTCACCGCCATGGCAGCGGCAGCCGCGGCGCCAATGTTCGAATGTTCGAAAGTTGCTGATTTTTCAGCGCGTATTTCGATTCTGGCGGCGCGGCGGATTTATGAAGTTCTGGGCCGAATTTGACATGTTTTCAGAGTCCTAAAGGGATAATTTTTCCTACCTAAATGGATAACTTTTCCTACCTAAAGGGATAACTTTTCCTACCTTAAAACCCTTACCTAAAAGGATTCTAATAACTTTTCCTACCTACATAATCCTTAACCCTTCACCTAAAGAATTCTTGGTCTATAAATAGTCTCTACATCATTAGAAGAATTCATTCTCCATTCCACCATTCACCATTCTACATCCATCCATCCACCATTCCATCTTGTAAATATTCCACAACACAACCCTTGGATGCTAGAAGGCTTGGAGACTCGTTCTTGAGTATTTTCTTTTCTTTCTTTTTGCTTTATTTATTTCAGTTCATGCATGGAGATTTTATTAGTTCTTAGTGTGACTATGGCTAGGAGCTAATTATGTTGTTAGGGATTTCCTTGTGATTCTCTTGAAGCTTTTATTCATGAATTAATAAATTAGTTGATTTCCTCTTCACTTATTTAAGATTTATTCAATAGTTGTTTTGATTGCTTGATAATTAATTGATCACTAATTATCATAATTCTTATGATTTCTAACCGAAATTCGAAAGGGGAGGTTGTGAATATGTTGTAGTTGGATAGACATAGATTGAATCGTGGATGAAAATACCCCGATTACTTGTGTAGCATTAATAAGGGTTTTGTTCTTAATCCTCCTCTAGAGTCAACCTTATCACCGAAAGGTAGAAATGTGTTGTACTGGGGTTGAGTGTTTATATAACCTTAACAGGAGTATAAAACGGATTAGTAAACCTGTTATCTTAACGTAGAAGAAGAAGTCAGTCTAATTGTATTAAGGATTGAATAAGAGTGGATAGTTGATGATCTTGGAAGCCCTAATTATCCATCATAACTGATTTAAATCATAGTATTTTTATAATTAGTTTATTTCCTGCATTATTAGTTTAGAATTCCAATTCAATTTACGTTAACCAAATAGATACCATAGGATAGATAATCGGTACTTGAAAACCAGTCCTTGAGGACGATATTCGGTCTTACCTAGACTATATTACTTGTCACGATACGTGCACTTGCGTAAGTGTGTGCATAAAATCGTGCATCACTCATCAAGGTATGAAGGTTCATAGTAGCAAGATGTGAGCTTCTTTAATGGCATAAATCTTTAAATTGAACTTTTCAGGAAGAGAACTGAGAGCCTTTCAAAATAAGATTTAATATCATCCGTTTTTTCCATCCTTAAATGTTCATATTTGTTCATGATCATGTGTAGCTTAATTCGATGAACACTTGATCTACATTTACATTGAATTTGCAAAGTATCTCATTAATCCTTAGCCGTTGGACAGTTTTGAATGAGTTTGAACATGTGAATATCAACCCATCCAAAAATTATATTTAAGGCCTTTTCGTTAAGCTAGTATTATTGGTTTCTTCCGCCATCCATTTTGATTAAGCAACATTTGGAACAACACACCCATTGGTTATAGCTCTCCATGATCTAACATCAATTGATTTGATGTGAGAACGTAGGTGAATCCTCAATAGATATAGATTGAACCATTTAAAATGAGAAGTCTACCAATATTTGAATTAGACGGATCCATAGTTAAATAAAAGGACCAATCACTTATTGTGTTAAGTGTCGGCTCTGATACCACTTGTTGGGTCCAGGGGGTTATGCTATGAAATAATCAAAACAAACTGAAAGTAAAATCAATTCGAATGTTGGAACAATTTGCGAATGTCGGCAGAAATGTCGTCTGACACAACTGACGATATTTCGGTAAAAACAGAAAACCTTTGAAAGAGTAAAAATGCAGCGGAAATAAATAAAGAACACAAATGTTTAATTTCATAGGTTAAATATTGATATAACCCATGATGGTCAATGAACAAAAGTATTATATATATATATATATATATATATATATATACAATTGAATATATTCCTTTCTTTACAAGATTTACAAGATAATATAAAGGAATAAAAAAGGTTAAGTCGCAGATGATATATGCCTGAAAAATCTATCTAAATAGAAGTGAACAACATCTCATTACAATCGCTCCATACAAAGATAATCTAGAATCTGAAACAGCGAAGGTAATGTCGGACAGAATGTCGTCACAAACTCAGACAACATTTTGTGATCCAGATTTCTGAGAAGAAATCTCGAGATCTCTCTTGGTATTTTTACATTTTGATTCTGGATATGGATTCACTGATCTTCCCTCTCTATTTATAGTAGAGAGTCCTCCTTAAAATGCTCATCTATTAGTTGTAGAGGTTGAGAGAAAGTGAGCACGTGAAGCAGTAGCTTGAGGCATGAAAATAAGAGCTGATTTGACTTTTTCTTCACACGTCTTGCTCCTTAAGTTAAGCTACCTCTTGGACTTGGTCTTCCATGTTTTCAATCTGCTTCAAAGACTCCTTGCCAAGTCAAATTGTCATGTGATTAAAAGGTCACACTTTCCTGAAATCTGTCCGTGATGATAGACAAAACAGTTACCAGAATGTCGGCCCGAATGTCAAGACATTTGTTCCGACATTTTCTGATTTAGACTTGATACTGAAAAAATGATATGTTAGGCAAAATGTCATGACACAAAACCTAACATTAACATTCTTCCTCTTTTTGTCTTTCTTCACAAAATCTAATCAAACAAGTGTGGGTGACCTAAGTTCTCCCCCTCAACCTGAAATGACATATAGATACAACATATACAATATACACATATATACCATTTTGATATAGGATTAGAAAAAAAAAATGTTAGCACATATACACATATCATCCACTTATACATGTTTATACACATACTATATTTTCAACACCAACCAGTTACATCAGCTTCATACAATATCAACCAGTAACATCAGCTTCAGTCCGTGAAGGAAAGACAAAACATTAACACTAGACAAAAAGAGAGAGGGGACGGAACAAATTTTGAGGACCAAATGGACAAATAGCAGCAAATACAGTAGAAATAAGGGTCCCTTTTCATCCTTAATTTTTCCACTAGAAAACCAGCCCAAAAACCATTGCAGGCCCTCCCTAGCCATCACTAGCTTTCTTCTCGTCGTATCAACTCCGACATAGCAGCTCACAGTCACACCACATTCTCGTCGACAAGAAGGCCTAGCAGCTGCACAAGGAAAACGACCACTCTTCTCAGCCACCAACACCGAAGCGACCTTCATCTCCACCATAACAAAAATGGATCTGTTAGTTCATGGATCAAGTTTGAAGTAGTCGCGAAGTGGGTTCAGCGAGTTTTCTGGTCAGCCTACTGTCCTCGAAGCTTCGCTCTAGTATAGCTTTCGTTTGGTAACGCTCCGCTACTCACTGTCTTATTTGAACTACTTTGAAGAAAGTTTGTTCCTTTAATACTCATACAGTCAATTTTAATTAAATGCTCAAGTGATTGCTCCTTTGTATATTCTCATAGGCATGCTCATATCTGTTTGTTATGTGGTAATTATTGTTTTTACACTTCTCTACGTGATTTGGTTTCATGATTTGTCAAATACTCTACTAGTTCACTTAGTTGTCCGTTGTAAAAGTGTATATATTACTTCATCATAATAATGTACTATGAAATATTTGTTAATTCAAAATCTTGTGCTATATTCATTTGGGCTGTGATAAGGATAAGATAGGCTTTTAAGCTAATTAATGTGCTTTCCTGATGAATGAATGATGAAGATAGTCAAATTTTTTATACTTTTAGTGACATATGAAATTAGAAAGGATGGATTAACGAGTTGCTTTATTATTTTTATAAAGCTATAATGTGTTGGAAATTTATTGATGTGAAATAAAATTTATCCCATTATTTATGACTCGAATAATTGGGGTCCCGCACATCGGAAATGTCGTTTCCACACACGTGCACACATTGTACCAATGATAGTAAATTTCATTAGTGAAAGATATATTGGTACGTGAGTAATGTGTTTGAGACATAGAATGATGGACGGTCATTGACCAAATGACATGTGTTCCACGTTGGTAAACGAAGGAAGAAGTGTGTATAGTGTAAATATGAAACGGGTCGAAAAAAGCCGCGGAGCCAAGAAGGGTCGTGGCGCCACCGCGGCGCCGGCGAGCCGCGACGCTAATTCGATTCCAAGTTTCGGGAGCCGAGGCGGCGCAACGCTAATCTGGCAGAAAGGCTTGGATGAAAATCTGAGTTTTTGAGACTTTTGGGCTGCCCTCAATGACACCATTCCACCTTTATTCAACCATTATTTGGATTGATAAATGAGTGTCATTACTTGGGCAATTCATTGTCATTACATGTGTGATTCAATGTCATTACTTGACACTTGAAGAGACAAATCTTACACTATAAATTGAGTCATTTGGTTCAATTGTTAAAACACTTTGAAATTCTGAAAAATTTCTACCTCTCTAGCATCCTTTCAATACTCAAAGTTCTTCAAGAGAAACACTTGAGTTTTTTTTGCTCAGTTGTGTTAGTAGTTGTTTTATCTTGGGACACTATTGCCTAACAACGTAAAATGATATATATGGGACAATCTTGTCTTAAAGACAGAGTGTCATCACTCGACTCAGCAAGAATTCAGATCAAGTCTTGGTTCCAGTTTCCAGTTGTTTGTTAAGATTATTTCTCTTGTTGTAATCTCTTGTTCTTCATTTTTCCTAGTCTTGTAATAGGTGTTTGCTATTTTCCGTTTGTTACTTTTATTTTTACTAACATAATGTGCGCTTCATAAAAGAGGTCAGCCATAACCAACCTTTTTCATCATTCCCGGCGTACCTGATTTTCCGCTTAGGGTGACGACTCCACTTGCATTGACTCCAATGGATGTTGTGGTTCAACTTTGAGTGGCGATGCCCCCTCGATCATGGTGTATATGTAAAGAAGTATTCAACCGGGGTGAGAGTGTCTGTTTTTAATTCAATTAATCAAAAATAAAGTAAATAAAAATTCTCGAACTAGCCATAGAATTATAAAATAGTAAGTAGCAAAAAGTGATTAAAAGGTAGCCATTACCCAATGAAAGATACAATTTTTAAGTTTTATTTTTACAATGCACATAACTTGAATTTTTAACATGAAACGTTGACTAGTATCCCTGACTTTTGATAATTAGATATTCCGCCTTTAAGCAAGTGATCATTAGATAGGGCTAAAATATAACAATACATCAAAGAGATCAAGCCGGATCTAAAATATGCAGTTTAGATTTAAGGAGCTGCACATTACATAAGGGTGACAAATGGACTGTTTGGGCTGAAGTTGAGCTAGCCCAGATCGATTGAATCAATAGTTGGGCTAATGTCCAACCCTGCCCAAAGTCCATTTGGATCAAAATTAGCTAGGTTTAAATGGGATAAACAATGGGTTGTGACCCAACCCGCCCAATTTGAAAAAGTAATTGCTAAAGAACTTTACAAAATTTTGTGTTAATGAGAATAGTTAAATGAATAAGATGGGAACTTACTTTGTAGTACCTAAAATATTCTCAAATTGTGTGTAAAAATTGAAAGAGAATCCAATTGAGAATTTATTTAGTACTTAATTTGTAACTGAAAATTATAAAAATGGAATTAATACAGGAAATTTAATTGAAAACTGAGAAAAAATTGAAAAAAAAATCCACGGGACAAGGAAAATAACAGGGATATTAGTAAAAATCTGAAACATGACATAAATATGAACATCATAGAAAAGTGTAACATAACTCTTCTATAAATCGAATATTAATATATAGATGAATAGGTAAAGTATAAAATAATAGATGGGTTAGTTTGGGCCAAGTTAATGGGCTGATTTGGGCTGCTCATAATTAATGGATTAAGTTAGGCTAGCCCAAACTTAACCCATCTAATTATTTGGCAATGCCCAAATCCATTAAAATCTGGACGGTTTAGGCGGGTCAATTGGGTTTGGGTCCAATTTTCCACCCGTATGTCATTACATCAAATTAAACTAAGTAGTAAATGAATCCCAATATTCATTAATTCAGAAACCAATTACATGCTCATCTTCTTAGTCTCAAACCACACCGTGACCCAAATCTTAGGTCCAATTAATCTTTCAGCTTCAAGTCATAACCACAAAGGGTGAACATGGAACTTCCTTCAAGAAATCAACACTCAAAATATACTCGAAATCACGTTAGAACTATTTGCTAATTAAGCAAGCAGACATTAAGGAAATTAAATCATCAAATGAAGACCACACAAACAATACCAGAACTAATGTCTCTTCCACTAATATCACAAGACAAAAATCATATATTCATATGAATAGCAAAGGAATAAAAACAAGAGTGGAAGAAATGGACCATAAAAAGGGCAGCCCGGTGCATTAAGGTCCCGCTATGCGCAGGTCCGCGGAAGGGTCGACCACAAGGGTCTATTGTACACAGTATTACCTTGCATTTATGCAAGTCTTTTCTATACTAGCAAAGAAAAACTGATAGAACCGTGAACAAGTGCCTCAACCAGAGGTTTATGCATGAAATATACTGTCGTCGGAAATCTCGCTGGATCTCTCAAAACTCGAGCCGCAACTCAGATAACTCTACCAAAATAAACCCAACAGAGATGATGATCTTGTTGGAATTTTGTTGGGTTCATGTACGCAACAGAATTTGAAAATTTTGTGTTTCAAACCCAACAAGCGACGAACTGTAGGATGATTATGTAATAATATAAGACATGTAAATACACAACATGTATATAACCGTAATATTTCTATGGAATACTTACAGTTTGAAAACTTTGGAGTCTTTTAGTAATTTTCGAGGATGCGCACGCAATTGATCCTCGACACCAAGTTTCAAGAACTCCGATGTATACCTCATTAGAACAACTAGAAAATTCGACAGAGGTTTGAGACAAAACTTAATTCTAGGTCTCTAAAACTTAGAATAATATATGAATAATCTTGTATAAATAATGTATAGAAGCCCTCTATTTATAGTTGCATTTTAGGTTTAAAAAAGCGCAGCTAGGGTTTCTCGTGGGCCAGGCCCAGAAAATGAGGTGCAATGAGTCTGTCAAAATGGCCCACTCCCTTGGCGGCGTCGTGGCCCTATATCCCAGGCGCCGCGACCCTCGACGTTCAGTGTGGGACATCGTCTCGTTTTCATTTTAATTAAATTCGAAATCCAATTTTGACTTAATTAAATAATCATTATTCATTCAAATGTCTCGATTATAAATCAAGCATTTATGTTCTCTCATACATCCTTAGATCGAAGGAAAAATTGACATAGAGTTACCCTCACGCCTTCACATATCGACACTAATCATATTAGGGTCTACACGGAACTCCTAGAAGACACCAGAAGATGAACTCAATATGTGAAGTATATTTACACGAATCTGGTAAACTGAACCTCTATGTGGGAAAATAAAATCCTTTCATTCACGACGCACTCGATCAAGCTTAGGATTTGCCAAATGTCTATCCAAATGGTTTGATCATTATATCTCACCTATATTGGTTGTCAATAAGACCATATCTTAGATATGTCTATTGCATTACCAACGACTTAGTCAACATAATATCACTGAGAAACTGAGTGTTCTCTCGAATATACATTCGATGAATGAATCCTACTCTTGGCTCAACTACCACCTTTAATCCACATCGTAATGTACCCAATATAAGTTGTATCTCAACCTATAAGGCATTTGAGCTTAGGACAGGATCAAAGTATATTACTCTGCAAACAAGGTGTGTATCGACCTCAAGTCTAAGGATTTCTATCTCCCACATGCTGATAATACTTTAGACATATACAACAAATAATATATCAGCAGGGTATACCAATACTCAAAGTATCCATGTGTTCATCATGAGTAGTCGTTACTCGTAGCAAGTGAGACATACTACATCCTCTAAGGATGTGATGCAGACCACACGTCGACTTATCATATATCATTGATATTCCATTCTCGATGATCATTGGTCGAGACCATTTTAAGAGTTTTGTTATAATATTAATATCTCAGAGTATTAGTAACAATGTAACCTCTAGGGATGCATATTATAGAATATTACAAACAATCAACTAATAATTGCAAATGCCAAAATATTAATTTTCATTAATAATAATAATACGAATGTGTATAAAGTACATTTGTCCTAATAAAGATTGTCACTAGGACATACATATACTTTCAATCTCTCACTTGTCATAGAATTAATCTCCAACATATCTAATGCCCATGTTCTCAAAATGACCATTATGCTTGACTAAGCTTAATGCTTTAGTGAATGTGTCAGCTAGATTATCGTCTGTGGAAACATATTCTAATCTAAGATCTTCTGACTCTACCATCTCCCTGTGTATGTGGTACTTTTTTGGTACATGTTTGTTTCTGTTTGTTGATATTGGTTCCTTAGCCCGTGCAATCACACCAGTGTTGTCACAATAAATAGTTATTGGACAACTGACACTTGGAACTACGCCTAGTTCCTTCAGGAACTCAAAAATCACGACATCTTCTTTACCAACTTCCGATCCAGTAATGTACTCAACTTCTGTTGTCGAATCAATATTTGTAGCTTGTTTGGAACTTTTCCAGCTCACTGCTCCACCATTGAGAATGAACGTGTACCTAGATTGAGATTTGAAGTCATCAAGATCCGCCTAGAAGCTAGCATCAATGTACCCAGTAGAACTAGTTTTTCTTCCCCACCATAAACTAAGAAATAATCTTTAGTTCGTCTAAGATAATTAAGAATACTCTTGACTGTTTTTCAGTGTTCTTCCCTAGTATTATGCTGGAATTTGCAAGTCATACTAAGTGCAAAGGCCACATCTGGCCTAGTATAGGTTATGACATACATGATCGATCCTATAGTCGAAACATATGTGATCTTCTTCATGCACTCAAGTTCTATTGCATTAGAAGGACTATCCTTCTTAGATAACTTGATGTCTTGACCCATAGGTAGACCACCTTCTTTGGAATTTTCCATATAAAAATATCTATGTACTTTGTCTATCTAGACTGACTGTGACAACCTCAACAATCTATTAGGTCTATCTCTATAAATTTTAATTCCCAGAATGTAGCAGGCTTCACCTAAATCCTTCATCATAAAGGTACTGGAAAGCCACTCATTGAGTGATTGCAAGAGAGTCGTATTGTCTCCCATTATCAATATATCGTCTACATATATAATAATGAAGGCAATATTCTCATCCTTGCGTTTACTATAAACATATGGATCCTCTCTGCTTCTGACAAAATCAAATGACTTGATAGCCTTGTTGAAGCAAATATTTCAACTCCTCGAGGCTTGCTTAAGCCCATAAATGGACTTTTGTAGCTTGCATGCAACATTTGGTTTGGACTCAGATGAAAAATCCTCAGGTTATTTCATATACACTTCCTCAACTAGATTACCATTGAGAAAAGCGGTTTTGACATCCATCTGCTAAATGTCATAGTCATAATATGCAGCTATTGCAAGCAAAATCCTAATGGACTTAATCTTAGCAACAGGTAAAACGGTTTCATCATAATCGACTCTAGGCCGTTGATTAAAACCTTTAGCCACCAACCTTGCTTTATAAGTCTATACTTTGCCAAGTGCATCGATCTTCTTCTTGAAGACCCATTTGTATCCTATGGGTTTAACCCAGCTAGAAAATAAACCAAGTTCCACACTTGATTGATGTATATAGATTCTATCTCAGATTTCATGGCTTCTTTCCATCTCTTCGAATCAATGTCAAACATTGCTTCGCTATAGGTTGTAGGTTCATCGTTATCGTGAATATCTATTTTAGTGTGTGTTTCCATAAGTAGATTTAGTCTTTTAGGAGGACGATGAGTCCTAGTGGACCTACGGAGTTCATTGTTTTGCAGTTCAGTGTTTGTTATGTTCTGATTGTGAGAGGATTCTTGTGTGTTAGATAATCCACCAACTTGAGAGCTTTCAGGAATATTATTTTCATGTATTTCCTGAATGGGAGGAGGTGCAACCATTGCATCTACTCCCAAGGGTTCTGTAGGAGGATCTTGCATTTTTGTATTGTTCCTTGTAACACTCCCACTGGCCGAAGGGCGTACTTAAAGTACCCAGTCTTCGCCAAATACTCCCACTGAATTTTTGCCTTGGTCATTCGGCAAGGTTTTAACCTCTATGTTATCTTGCGGTTCTTGAATTTCTTCAAGTTCTATCTCTATGCAACTCCGTTCCTTGTATACATATTCTTCTTCAAGGAAAGTTGCGTTCCTGGAAATAATGACCTTATATTCTCTAGGAAGATATAAATAGTATCCCTTAGTTTCCTTTGGATATCCCACGAAGTAACATTTCTCACTTTTAGATTCCAACTTGGTAGTGAGCATCTTCTTAACATATGTAGGGCACTCCCAGAGTCTCATATGTTTAAGAGTTGGCGTCTTGCCATACCATATCACATAGGGTGTATTTTCTATTGACTTGGCGGGAACCCTGTTCAGAACATATATTGAGGTTTGAATAGCATGTCCACAAAGGTATGTCGGTAGAGTTGAGAAGCTCATCATGGATTGAACTATATCCAATAAGGTTCGGTTTCTCCTTCCGGCAACACCATTCATCTGTGGTGTTCCAAGAGGTGTCCATTCTGATTGGACTTCATGTAACTTTAAGTAATCTAGAAACTCCTTGCCCAAGTACTCATTTGCTCGATCAGATCGGAGGGTCTTGATACTTGTTGCGAGTTTATCTCTACTTCAGACTTGTAGAAGGGAACAATGCCAAGGGTGGGTTGAGATCTCCGGTGATCTGAAATTTCTATTAAGAAGTATGGTTTTAAGACTATGTGTTTTTAATTATGATTTTGATAAGTGTTAAACTCTGCAATTATGATGTTTATATTGATTAAAGATTGTAGATTATTAAGAGGTATGGTTTTAAGACTATGTGTTTTTAATTATGATTTTGATAAGTGTTAAACTCTGCAATTATGATGTTTATATTGATTAAAGATTGTAGACTTTTATTTTAAAAATGAATTTTAGTTGGTACTACCTGCTTCCGTACTATATGATTATTATTTGATAAACTTAGATAACTTAGATAAAACTTTATTAATGTATCATCTATATTTCCACCCTCTTTAGGGTAACTAGACGATGAAAAAGATTCGCCCGTAAAATGGTATCAGAGCTTGTAAAATGAATAGTATTATAAATGAAGAAACACTTGTCGTTTGGACAAATTAATAGACTAAATAAGTTGAAACGAAGATGCAAATAACTAAGGTATCAACTCATGGAAAAAGGAACGAATTAGGGAAAATGATAGAAAAATTGTTACGAACAAGTACCAAAAGAAGAATGAATGATGTTAGATTTGAACTTATTAGAACATGTACAATGTGTAAGAAGTCTTAATGGTGAAATATATGTACAAAATAATTTTATAGCAAATATAAACACAAAATTATGAATGTTTACAAAACAATATGGATGAGAACGAACTAATGGAACAACAAAATAAGCTAATACAACTTAGAATGATATCAGAAAAACCTCTTACATATAATAGAGATATAAACCAACATATAGTAAGTTGTATAATAAGTATAGATCTTATAAAAGAAAGAGACCAACGTTTACAAAAAAATTCTAAACATATATATGAACAAGAAAATAGTACTATCAGTACATTAAGAAATATAATAGCATTAAGAGATGAAAAGTTGAGGCAAAAAGAAGAGAAAAATATAAAATTAAGAGAAGAAAAATTACGAGAAGAGCCGCGACCTAATTTGCAAAACAGAAACCAAAAGGTTTCTGCCATGCAAGTGCCGCGGTGCTAATTCAAAACAAAAACCGAAAGGTTTCTGCCTCACTGGCGTCGCGGCGCCACCTGTCCAGAAAGTGAAAATTTCAAATTCAGAATGTTTAACCTATGATTATTATTTTGCAGTATATTATTTTAAGTATATTGTTTTATGTGATAAATGATTGTCATTTAGATTACTAGAATAACATCCGCAAATAATTGTTTGGGTAGGCGGCGCCCAATACGTGTTTAACCGCTTAGTATCATGTTTAGGAATGAGGTACCCAATATGTGCTTAAAACCTTTGCATAATGCTTTATTAGATAAATCATGTTAAAGTTGATATTGGTTAATAGTGAATTAAAATCTTCCCCGAAATTTAATATAAGTCTCATTTTAAAATGAACAGTCGTCCATTATAATTGATTGTAGTGCAAAATCCTTTTCGGCGAGATGCGTATTTATGCCACAAGATTTGCTCTAAGTCTACGAGGAGTCAGACTCTTTCATAGATGCATGTTACATGTAGAAGTGGGTGATAAACCTTCATGATTATTTACACCACAGTGTTTTCACTATGAAGGCAAAACTCACTTAGATACATAATTGCAGTCACATGACGGGGTTGACTTGCTAGACTATCTTGGCGCCACAGTGTTAGACAAGTCGAGAGATACATATCTTTTGTTTAGAACATTCGGTCAACCAAGAGTTACAAATTATTTGTAATTTGTTTAGAGACCTACCAAGTTGTGTTGTTGAAGTTATCAACCACAACAACACGGAGATAACATGAACATGGATCTTGGCCCATTATAACTGTATTTGATATAAGTTTGTATTCTTTTAAGGGGTCAAAGAGTATGTTAAAATAGTAGGAGCTTATTAAACTAAAGATCATGTTAATTAGTTAACAAATGTGTTCAATATAAATTATATTAGAGTTTAATTTTAAGTCTATCTTTTTCTTCAGTATACACTGTTGAATCTGTCACTTAAAATATTGGTTGAAACAAACAAGTTGACTGGAGAAAACTTCCCTGACTGGTTAAAAAATATGCGTCTAGTGTTGCGATTGGAAAGAATTAAGTATGTATTGGATAAAGTAATCCCAAAAGTCCCTGCCGAAGATTTTGAAGAGTATGCCTTGTTTGACAAGACAACCTATCAGAAATATCTTGACGACCCTACATTGGCACAATGTATCATGTTGTCCTCTATGACTGCAGAGTTATAGAGGCAACATGAAAACATGAGCCCTAACGAGATGCTCGAACATTTGATAAGTATCTATGACTCACAGTCTCAGACCATGGAGTATGAACCGCTGAGAGACCTCTGTAAATGTAAGTTGAACGAAGGGGGTCAGATGTCACAATATGTTTGAAGATTATTGGGTTAATAGAGAGGTTGACTTCGATTGGAACGAAGCTTCCCGTGAATGTTTCTGGCAACCTAATTCTGAACTCGCTTTTTGGTTCGTTTGAGAACTTTATTGTAAACTTCAACATGAATGGAACCAAGGCGAGTCTCCCAGAGCTTCACAATGTATTAAAGACCTTCGAATCATCCACCTCCAAAGGTAAAAATGTGCTGATAGTGGGCTCCTCTAGCAAGTTCAAACCCAAGGGTAAGAACGTGCAAAAGAAGAAATGTATGGCAGTTTCTGCCACACCCCCAGTTTTAAGACCTCAAGGAGGTTCTCAGAAGAATGCAAAGGTAGCTGCAGATGTGTGCCTCAACTAAAAAAGAAAGGGGCATTAGAAGAAGGACTGCACTGC
Source organism: Przewalskia tangutica (assembly GCA_029844215.1). Classification (NCBI taxonomy): domain Eukaryota; kingdom Viridiplantae; phylum Streptophyta; class Magnoliopsida; order Solanales; family Solanaceae; genus Przewalskia; species Przewalskia tangutica. Next base: position 130,018,396 of record CM056718.1, on the reverse strand, counting down.
TCCAGGGGGAGGCAAAGCACTAGGTGGTCCTGGCCTTGCTGGACAAGGTTTGTTTGTCATTGAAATAAATATGTCTATAACTAAATCTCACTGCTGGGTATTAGATACCTTTTGTGGCTCACACATTTGTAACAATGTGCAGTGGCTGATTGTCAACATAAAGGTTGGGCCGTGGGAGGTAGATTTACGCGTTGGAAATGGAGCACGAGTCGATGCTGAACGCGTGGGAACTTATAGACTAGATTTACCTTCTAGATTTTATTTAGAACTTAATAATTGTTATTTTGTTCCCTCATTTATGAGGAGTATTATTTATGTCCAATGTTAGACATTGAGGCGTTTTCCTCATTTATTACAAATGATAGCTATGTGCTGTCTTTTAATGGTTTTATTTGTGGAAATGCATCGCTTGTGGATGAATTGTATGTTTTAAACTATAGTTGTGAAATTTTCAACGTACAAAATAAATGAGCTAAAATAAGTAATCCAAGAAACCTCACATACTTATGACACTGTAGACTTGGTCACATCAATGAATTAAGGATAACAAGATTAAGAAGTTAGACTACCTAGAACCATTTGACTTAGAGTCCTATGGTAATTTTGAATCTTTCTTGAGAGGAAAGATGATCATCAAGCCACTTTCTGGAAAAGGTGTGCGTGCCAAAGAGGTGCTTGAGTTAGTCCATACCGATGTATGTGAGCCATTTTCAACTCAAGTTAAGGGAGGATTCCCGTACTTGATAAATTTTACAGATGATTTCACAAGGTTTGGGCATGTGTATCTTATGAAACACAAGTCTGAATCCTTTGAGAAATTCAAGGAGTACAAATCAGAAGTATAAAAACAACTTGAAATAAGTATCAAGATCATTCGATCAGATCGAGGTGGTGAATACTTAAGTAAATAATTTCTAGATTACTTGAAGTATCATGGAGTTCAATCATAATGGACACTTTCTGGAATGCCACAAATGAATATTGTTGCCGAAAGGAGAAATCGAACCCTATTACATATGGTTAGATCCATGATGAGTTTCTTAGCTCTACCAACATAACTTTGGGGATATGTGTTACACCCCGTAATTTCAGAACATGTTTTTAAGAACGTAAGTAAGAACCCACAAGTGTTAAGATTTGAGACTTGTGAAATTTATCGGAAATTTTGGAATTTGTCGGAAATTGTGTTATTGTAACAATTGGGAGGGCGACACGTGTCACCCCCCCTTATATGATGCCTTGGTCGAAAAAATGCAAGGGCAAGAGGGTCATTGGACCTTAGTCTTGCAAGCATGTGTAGCATGAGAAAGTTGACTAGTCAAGAGGTCAATAAGTCTTGATTTTTAATGTAAGACTACATCTAAGCCATCCAAGTGTTAATATCTAAACCCTCCATGACCCTTTATATGTGATACTAGTAGCAAGAGGAGACTTAACACTTAGAAATTTTCACACAAATTTGAAGAGCACATTGAAGGCTCTCGGGTTCACCAAGAAAGGAAAAGAAATTTTTTTCGTTTCGTGTCCATTTGATTCCACACTTTAAACCAAGGTTCTTAGGTGTATTGTAAACACATCTCAATAGAAAAATCTTGGAAAAAGATGGTTTACGGGTTAGTCGCAAACGAAAAACCTAATGGTCTTTCTAGGTTTTGTTTGGAAATTTGAAGGTTAATTATTGGTGTTGTTCAAAGGGGCTCAACAAGCGGATTGAAGTGGCTTGGAGAGGTTCTAGACTACTAAGGAGCGATTTCGGATTGGAGTTGGATTAAGTCTCTTTGAGGTATAATCTTGTTCTTTGAAAGTATTACAAGATTAGCTAGTTTATTGTTGTTAGCTTTGCATGTTGCTAGCATGAAGTTGTTATATTGAAGTTATACGAATAATGGATTGATCATAGCCTTGGAAATCCGAAATGTAAAATAAGCCATGACTAAGATGGATTACAATTTAATCGTTGTTAGAATCGTCGCATGTTACTTCTTAAGGATTATGGTTATTATAATTAAATGCGACTTGATATCATATTGTGCTACCAATATGGATTGAAATGGAAGTTGGAAAAGAAATGGTTTTGTTGAACTCAAGGTGGCCGGATTTTGGACTTGTAGTTTGCATTTAGTTGGTTAAATTGTGAGCCAATTGGGGCTGTGTAGTTATTCAATTGTATTGGATTATCTTCTATAAATTGTGAGCCAATGAAATTTGTGTAGTTATTCAATTGTATTGGATTATCTTCTATAAATTGTGAGCCAATCGGGCTGTGTAGTTATTCAATTGTATTGGATTATCTTCTATAAATTGTGAGCCAATTGGGGCTGTGTAGTTATTCAATTGTATTGGATTATCTTCTATAAATTGTGAGCCAATTGGGGCTGTTTGGTTATTGTATTTCCGGCCTTGGAAAAGGTGGCAAAGTAAGTAAAAACAAAGGAGGTGCTGCCCAATTTTCCGTAGAATATAGGGACTTAACACTTGTGATATTCTACGATTAAAGTAAGGCCTTAATAGACGTATTGTGAACATTATAGGTTGACATACTACGGGCGGGACTTTGTACTTGGCAAGTGGTTTGACCCGACGAGGTATGTAGAACTTTTTCCTATCTTTTGAGCATGACTAGTTTCGCGTATATAGTACGGTAGACGTACCAGACTTTGACATTCCTTACTAGCCTTATAAAATGCCAAGTCGGGTGAGTTAGGAAGTTAACTCACTTCTTTGAAAATATTAAGAATGTCTTAAGTCTTAGTAAAGATAAGGGACTTGAAGAATTTTAAAGTATGCAATACTGTGTCGCTTTAAACGTATAAGTCCCTTGGATAGGAAATTGTATATGACTAAGGTATAAAGTGAATATAACGACTTTATGGGGAGTTGGTTATATTGACTTTATGGAAAGATAAATGACTTGATTTAATGAAAGGCGAATTGATTTTAAGGTATCAATTGCCTAAGGTTTTAACAAGAAAAGGAGTCACTTGATTTAGAAGCCTACTTTAATTCTAAAGGTATTGTGACTTGCCTTGAAATGGAATTTGGACTTGATACTATGGTTAATAGTGTCTTGGAAGCTTTCTACTAAAAAGAGTCATTTGTTTTTAAAGAGTAGAAGTACGTGGTACTTGGGGTTAAATTCCCGGATTCTTATAAAAGACATGATAGTGCCTTAAGTAAACTAAAATGAGAGTGTAGAAGAATAAGACTAATAAGAAGTTAGGGAATTGCTAACTTGCTTAATTATTGTATGACGGCCGGTTGTGAGATAGGGTAAGAGTATCAGTGAGGGGCAAACCCCCAAGACGCTATACCACCTTCTCCAGGATAAGAGTATAAATGAGGGGCAAACCCCAAGACGTTATACCACTGCGTTATCTTCTTCGTGGTAAGAGTATAAATGAGGGCAAACCCCAAGACGTTATACCACCGCCTGGGGTAAGAGTAAATGAGGGTAAGAACCCCAAGACGTTATACCACCGGTCTTATGGGTTCACTACCCATGATTTGATTGCGAGACTGCTATTATGATGTTGTACGTATTCTCTTGATTTACTCTCATTGTTAGTAAGGCACTGTGTACTGTAATTTTGTTATCATACATGTCTCCGACTTTATTTTAAACTTACATTGCAATTACAAGACTTCCGCTTTACATACTTAGTACATATTGTGTCTTGACCCCTTCCTGGGCCGTTCATGCCGCAGAAAGTGGTAAGGTGTGGCATCCACATTCTTAGGATCACTTATCGGACGTCTAAGCTCCATTCTCGGAGGCTTGTCTTTCTTTTAGTACGATCTTGTCCCGATGTTGTAGATTATGTACATTCGGGTATGGCGGGCCCCGTCCCGCCACGCTTGTTATTCCTAGAGGTCCGTATTCACATTGTGGTTGGGCTATAAGAACCGAGTTGTAAAGTTGTACTTTGACTTCGTTTATATTATGGAAGCGGCGCTACTGGCCAGCCCGTGTTGTATATTATTTACACATGTGTTTATGTTGTGTATGTTCCGCCGCTATTCTCCGATGTATACAGGCAGGGTGCCTGTAGGGCACCGCCGCGCCGGTCGGGTCGTGACAAAAGTGGTATCGAGCGATTAGTCCTCGGAAAGTGTCTGCACCGTGTCTAGTAGAGTCTTGATTATCGGTGTGTTGTGCACCACATCTATAATCGAGGTCTGCAGGACATTTAGGGTTGGTTTTCATTCTTCTCTCTAAGATCGTGCAATAGAGTCGTCTTATTAGGTTGAATCCTCTCGACCTCTTCTTATGAAACAGTATGCCTCCACGTAAAGCTACCAGGGGCCCGAGGGCAAGGCGGCAGCAGAGGCGCTAGCGGTACTCGGAGGGTCACACGGGCTCGAGCACGACTATGCCCGAGGTAAGAGCGGTCGTTGAGTTCAGCCACGACAAGATTAGAGGAGCCGAGAGCGGCAGAGCTCAGAGGTTCCGATACTGCACCTCAAGTTCCCACCACCAGCCGAGTATAGAGACTACGGGAGCGATTCGGTTGTTGACCAAGATAGTAGCGCGGCAAATGACAGGAGCAGTGCACCACCCTGAGCCGATTTGCGGATTAGGGATTTTCTCGGGATGTCATCCACCCGAAGTTTTATGGTTCGAGGTCCGATGAGGATCCGCAGGAGTTCGCTCGACACCTACAATGACCATGCAGTTCTTAGGGCTTGAGACAGAGTTCGTACACTAGCCTCTTACCGGCCATGCGATATTGCGTTGAACTGGTTTGAGTCGTGGTTGCTTTCGAGAGGTGATGATGCTCTCCCACTGTTTGGGAGGAGTTTACGAGGCCTTTATGGATCACTTTTACCTCCCGAGATGAGAGAGCCCGGTAGAGATTTTTGACCTTGCGCGAACGGGAGGACCCAGTGAGTACACTGAGTTTGACTCCTGGCCGTGCATGCTCACACTATTGTAGCTAGCATGGCGGATAGAGTTCATCGTTATGTGATGGGGCTAGGCCATATGATTACAAAGATGCTTGGGGTGGCTCTTCACGGTATGGACATCGCCGGATGCAGCCTATGCACGTGGGATAGAGGATAGAGAGAGGAGGACTGTGTTGACGCAGCCACCCAAGAGGCCGTGACATCGGGTCTCGGGCAGGCTGAGGCGACAGCCTCGCCAGCAGAGTAGTCCACGCCCACCTCGCGAGTGCTCCGTCACGGTTTTCGCAAGAGGTCCGACCACCAGTCGGGCCAGAGCAGTCGTGGCTCCGGACTACAGGATTTCAGCGAGGCAGAACCGTCACCGTCGGGACCACCCACACCTCGGTGTGCTCGATGCGGTAGGTTCCACTGGCGAGTGTCGCAGAGCCGAGCTTGTTACTCGTGTGGCAGGCCATTTGAAGAGGGATTGTCCGTCTAGAGGCGGCATGGGTGGTACAAAGACACCGACGGATCGCCATCGGGTCTTCTTCTCCTTCGTGGTTGGCGCCTGAGGCGTGGTACTCACGACAGCAGCCGCGGAGAGGTCGTGGTGGTGGTTCCAGTTCTAGCGGTCCCCAGAACCGCATATATTCTCTAGCCAGCCGCCAGGATCAGGAGGCTTCCCCTGACGTCGTCACAGGTACATTATTGATTTCAGGCTGTGATGTTTATGCTTTGATAGATCCAGGTTCTACCTTATCCTATAGCATCAGGGAAACCGTACCAACAAAAATAAGCCTCCGGAGGAATGGAGCTTCTGACACCAGACCAGTGATCCTACGAATGAGGATCCACCACCTGCTTACCCCTACCTGCGGCATGAACGCAGCCCCCGAGGAAGGGGGGTCAGTACACAATATGTACTAAGTATGCGAAACTGGAAAAATACTGAAAATACCTCATAAGTATAAAATAACTGGAGACATGTATAAAAATCAGTTTACAGAACAATGTGCCTTACTAATAATGAGAATATCAAACATATACAATACTGCATGAAAATAGGAAGCTCATGGTCAAAGCAAGGTCATCCGCCCCGCAGTATCATTAAGCACTCCTACTCCTGGGACTATTTCACCCGCATGGGTCATGTGGACCCGCATGAGGTATTCCTCGCATAGGCTGTACTCACCCGCATGGGACTATTTCACCCGAATGAGCCCTACGGACTCGCATGAGGTATTCCTCGCATCGTGGGTAGCAAATCCACGAAAAATGCAAATGCCACAACCCGGGGAATGACCCCGTAATAAATAATAATATATATCATTAGCACAAACCGGCTATCACACATAATACAACAAGTTAAGAAACCCCTTAACTTCTTATTAACCTTGTTCACACACCTTCTCATTTTAGTTTACTTAAGACACTAACATGTCTTTTATGAAATCCGGGAATTTAACCCAAAGTATTATACTATGTGCTTCTATTCTTTTAAAATCTTAGGCAATTTATGCCTAAAAATCAATTTGCCTTTCACAACCTCAAATCATTTATCCGTACTCATTTTACTTAGAGTAAATCTTCCTTAATTAACTTTCCATAAAGCTAATATAATCAACTTCCCATAAAGTCATTATATTAACGTTTTACCTTAGTCAAAAACATTTTCCTAAAACCCAAGGGACTTACACTTTTAAAAAGAAACAAGAATCATATACTTGAACACATCAAGTCCCTTAACTTTGAAAACTCAAGACATCCTTAGTACCTTTTAAAGAAATGAGTTAATCCCCCCTTACTCACAAAACTTGACCATCCTTAAAACAAGTAAGGGATATCAAACCTTGTACGCCTATCGTACTACATAGGTAAAACCATTCATGCTCAAGAGATAGGAAAGTTCCACATACCTCTTCGGTCAATCCACTTGCTAAGTCCAAAATACCGCATGTAGTATGTCAACCTATAATGACCATAATACATTTATTAACCTCTAGTTACAATGTAGGATATTCCAAGTTCAAAGTCACTAAATTCTATGGAAAATTGAGCAGCATTTCCTTTGTTTCTACATACTCTGCCACCTTTTTCAAGGCCGAATTCAACATCCAAGCGCCACTTTTAAGGCCCAACAATCCAAACATTTCAAAGGGGATTACACACCTAAACTTGGATGTGTAAAATTCTGCCCCACAATGTATGACAACTAACTTAACAAGTTTAAGGTAGTATTTTGGCTACAACATGCTTACATAACTTTATTATCCAATTCTTTCATATCCAAACCATATTTCTTACATGCAATGTATCTAGGAGCAATATTTTCAACTACAAGTTCTTTCTTCTTCACATGCAACACCAAAACTAACAACAAGAGAAAGAATTGTTACCTTAGAGCTTTAGCCAAATTAATCCAACAAATTTGCTAGCCTCCTTTCCACAATCACCACCACAAGAACTCCTACAAGCTAGCCAACAAGTTTCCTTCTTGCCACACTTTTCAGATTTTCCTCAAGCTTTGATTTTTTCTTGAATTTCTAGAGAGAAGGGAGAGCTTTTATCTTTAGAGAGAGAGGAGAACTTGAAGAATGACCAAGTTTTCAAGACTTGGTCAATAAGTAGTACATGCAAAATCAGATGGGGACACTTGTCACCCTCCCATGACCTTTTTAAAACAAAGCATTCAGATTTTTCCACTCAACTGCAGAACTCGCGCTTTGCCACTGCACTGGCGCCGCTGACAAAACCTCGCCCACTATCGAACATCCGCACCGCTGCCACGCTTCCAGCGCGCTGCAATCTCAGCAACCACTCAGATCATCCGCGCCGCCTCCATCCGGCCGCTGCCTCGTGGCTCTCGATCAAACACCTTCTCGTCCGATGCGACCGAACTTGTAACTTCCATAACTTTCTACTCCGATGTCCTATCGACGAACGGTTGGTTGCGTTGGAAACTAGACTCAACGAACTACGCAGTAGGCCTTTGAAACACCTAGGAAATTTCAATGTACCGGGTCATAACCCGCCTCAAAGTTGACCAAAACCCGTCCGAAACAATCCGTCAACCTATCCTTCTAAAATTTTAAGTCTTAATCCCTTTCGTACGCTCTCATACGCATGACCTGAACCATGGGGTGTAACATTCTCCCCCTCTTAGAAACATTTGTCCCGAATGTTCCTTCTAGGCTTACTCAAATCACAATCTAGACATAGACCCTCTTAACTATTCTTCTTGCAAATAAAGACGCTCCACATAGCCACAACATTACTCAAGCATAATTGCTAAATTAAAACTAATAATCAGGAAAGTGGGTTACCTGGAGGTGTAGGGAATAAGTGAGGATACTTCTTCATCATGTCCTCCTCTGCTTCCCACGTTATCTCTTCCCTGTTCTCGTTCCGCCATAAGACCTTGACGGAAGCCACATCCTTTGTCCGAAGTCGCCTAAACTGACGATCGAGTATCGCTATGGGACTCTCCTCATATGATAACCCCTCTGTCACCTGGACATCACAAATCGGGTGCACTCTAGACGGATCTCCAACACATTTCCGCAACATAGACACATGAAAAACTGGATGTACTGCCTCCAGATCGAACGACAGGTCCAACTCATAGGCAACCTTGCCTACCCTACGGACAATCTGATAAGACCCAATGTACCTTGGGCTAAGTTTCCCTTTCTTTCCAAATCTCATCACGCCCTTCATGGGTGATACCTTCAGGAAGACCCAATCATCTACCTCAAACTCCAAGTGTCGACGCCGATGGTCCGCATACGACTTCTGTCGACTCTGAGCTGACAATAACCGCTCCTGGATAAGCTTCACCTTATACACTGCCTGCTGAATCAAATCTGGCCCGACTAACTGTACTTCTCCCACCTCAAACCAGCCTATCGGTGATCTGCACTTCCTCCCGTATAAGGCCTCATAAGGAGCCATCTGGATACTAGAATGGTAGATGTTGTTATAAGCAAACTCCACAAGAGGTAAATGATCCTACAAGCTACCCCTGAAATCAATAACACAAGGCCACAACATATCCTCAAGTGTCTGGATAGTACGCTCGGCCTGTCCGTCGGTCTGAGGATGAAATGCAGTACTGAGACTCACCTGTGTCCCTAATCCCTTATGGAAAGACCTCCAGAAGTTAGCCGAGAACCGGCTCTCGCTCGAAATGATCGATATGGCACTCCGTGCGCCTCACAATCTCTCGATATACAATCTAGCATAATCCTCGTGAAAAAGTCGCCCCGATCGGCGAAAAGTGGCTGATTTCACACTGTCGACAATAAACCAGATGGAATCATGCTTCCTCTAAGTGTGAGGTAACCCTGTAATAAAATCCATATTTACCACCTCCCATTTCCAAGTCGGACTATCCATAGCCTGCAATAGCCCACCGGGCTTCTGGTGCTCAACCTTGACTGGCGACACCGACGCTGCGCCACAAACTCCGCAACGTCCCTCTTTAGGCCATCCCACCAATAGATACACCTGAGGTCATGGTACATCTTAGTCGACCCCGGTGATGCGCGAAAAGATGCACACACTTTAACGCAAGTGCACGTTATCGTGACAAGTAATATAGTCTTGGTAAGACCGAATATCGTCCACAAGGATTAGTGTTCAAGTACCAATTATCTATCTTTTGGTATCTATTTGGTAACCGATATTTGATTTTGTTGTTTATAACTAACAATTATAAAAGCTAATTAACTATATGTTTACTTCAGTAATGATGGAAATAGGGCTTCCACGTCTCCTCAACTATCCGCTTATGTTACTTATTAATGCAATGAATTATGGTTTTCTTCTCTTGGAGCTAGCAGGTTTACTAAATAGTTTTATACTCCCGTTAAGACTATATACACACTCAACCCCAGTATTGCTCCTTTCTACCTTTCGGTGATAAGAATGACTCTATAGGAGGATTAAGACAAAAAACCTAGTTAACCGTCATGCGCCATGCGTAAAATTAGGGTTGTTAAGCCTCTCATTAACGCTACATAAGTAATTAAGGTATTTTCATCCCCAATCCAAAATATGTCTACCCAACTTACAACATATTCACAACCTCCTCCTTTCGAAGTTTGATTAGAAATCATATAAATAATGATAATTAGTGATCAATTAATTACCAAGCATTCAAAGCAATTATTGGATAAATCTCTACAAGAAGAAGAATAACCACAAACATGCATCAATTCATAACATAAGTTTCTAGTGATTTAACATGGAAAGCCCTATAAAGGAATTAGTTCCTAGCCATTGACATGACAAAAACTAATTCAATATCCAACATCAAAACTGAAATAAAGTAAAAGAAAGAAAAGAAAATACTTAAGAATGAGTCTCCAAGCCTTCTAGCATCCAAGGGTTGTGTTGTGGAATATTTACAAGATGGATTGGTGGAAGGGTGGATGTAGAGTGGTGAATCGTGGAATGGAGAATGAATTCTTCTAATGATGTAGAGACTATTTATAGACCAAGAATCCTTTAGGTGAAGGGTTAAGGATTTATGTAGGTAGGAAAAGTTATTAGAATCCTTTTAGGTAAGGGTTTTAAGGTAGGAAAATTTATCCCTTTAGGTAGGAAAAGTTATCCCTTTAGGTAGGAAAAGTTGTCCCTTTAGGATTCTGAAAACATGTCAAATTCGGCCCAGAACTTCATAAATCCAGACGGGCGCCTCGACCGCAGATCAGCGTGGCTACAAAAATCAGCAACTCTCGGACTTTCAGCACATTGCGCGCGGCTGCCGCTGTGAGCCGCGCGGTGACGTTTTCGCGGATTCCGCCTCGCCGCTCTTTTTCGTCCGGACTTCGTCTGATCTCCTCTGTAATTTCCGAAACTTCTTAGACTTCATTTCTTGTCCCTTTTTGTGTGCAATTTCATCCCATTTATGCTCATTTCATCTCCTTTTCGCCATTTCTCCATTTTTGACCGTTGTGACACAAAAGAAAGGAAAACGACCCTAATACTGTACTAAACATAAATGAAATGAGTAAAATACTAACTAAAAATGACTCAAAAAGTGTATATAAAACACACCGATCAAATACCCCCAAACTTAACCTTTGCTCGCCCTCGAGCAAAGATAAAAAATATAAACAAAGACGTGAAAGAAAAGAAAATAAAATGACTCAAAGACATTGATCAAATTGCTGCACAATTGTCACTTAGAAAGGCATGAAGGTTAGTAGGATAATATGTAGGAACATATAGCATGAATTTTTAGCATTCTAAACACTCAAGTCAGATATTTCTCAAATTCAATTTAATCATACTCAATGGAAGTAAGAATACCTAACTATGCATGTTAATTTCAAAATCCTATGACATGTTTACTTGCTATTCTCCACTAATCATGGATACACATATTAGAGATCTTCAGGGCTTTTCAGGGTTGTAATGTAGGCTTTAGGCAGGGGTAGGTAAAAATAAGCATTTTAGGCTGAATTTACGTACCATAAGCTCTTTTTCTTTCAACTTTTCCCTTTTCTTTTGATTCTCTTTTTCACTTCATACCTATCTTTCCCCTCTTTTGTTTTGAGAGAATGAGGTGTATGATGAATAGCAGACACCCCCAAACTTAGGCTTTTGCTTATTTATTATTACTTTTTCATTGGGGTGCATAAAAATTGTTTACTCTCTTTTTGTCTCTTTTTCAACACTTTATATTCCAAACATTTCAATTTTTTCACTTATGGCACAAGTATGGAATTATAGGGTGTCAAAGAAAGGTCTTATTTTTAGGCTCAAAGGGGCTGACTAGGGATATAATTTGACTGTCAGGGATAAGCAAAAAATGGTAAGAAGGGGCTAACAAAGAAATGCCTGAGTCATCTCCCTAACATGCATATCCTAACTATTTCGCCTCAAATAGCAAGCAGACACATAGGTTTAATCACTAACAATGCATAAATCAAGCAAGATACCCCAAATAGTTCGATTTCATGAATTTTTGGCATATCTATCCTAAGTGTTCAGATGGTTGCTTCTAATTCCATTATATTATTCCACTTTACTTCATTAGGCGTTTCAAGTAACTACAACATGCATGATCATAAAAAAAAATTATGACTCAAAAATTACTCAAAAATACACAAAACAATTCAAAAAGACTCAAAAAACAATAAAACACACCCCCAAACTTAAATCACACATTGTCCCCAATGTGTGCATGACTCAAAAAAATATGGACAACTTACTGACACAACACATCGGTCATAACGGAGGTCTAGGAGGAAAAATTATGGAATTTGCACTAACTGGTTTACAAGTTCCGCGCTTCTTCTAAGATCTTGTGGCTCTGAAGTTCTCAGCCAGTCACGCTTCAGGCACCGCGGCGCGACGATTTACTTTTCCTTTTTTTTCCAGCGTTTTTGCTCCTTTTTCCTCGGTTTTAGCTTTCAGTCCACCTGTCATCCAACAACACAAAACAAGAACCCAAGACCGTGAGACTGTTCAAGAAAAAAATAAAAAAAATAAAACAAACTAAAGACAGAAATTAAAATAACATAATTAAAAACATTGGGTTGCCTCCCAACAAGCGCTGTCTTTAACGTCTTTAAGCCGGACGCAATTAACCTTTATGAGTGCCCATTGGATCCTTCTGCGAACTGCTTGCAATCCGCAAAGTTATTGTTGCAGGTCTCACTTTTCCTACAACCATCTGTTCAAACAAGGGCCTCAAACATAAAATTATCCCCCAAGTACACAAGACAAGCTTGTCTTTTAGGCTCTCTATAATGTAGGGATCAGTGAATCTTCCTACATCTCTCAACTCTAGGGGTTGCCCTGGATGGTATGGACTTTCTTTTTGGGGGTCAACATTGACAGCTGGTGGTGTTGCTTCTGCAATAGGTACAAGAAAAAGATTTTCCAAGGAGTCCAAAAAGATGAATGATTGGATCTCAGTAACTTTTTCCTTCTCTACACCAATTATCTCGCCATATTCCTCAACAACTGGGTGTGGTTCAGGCTCTTCTATTTGCTTACCACCTCCCATAATGATGTCGCTAGGCAGATTTGCTTGAGTTGTATTGCTCATCTCATCCATCAATTGCCCTATTTGTGTCTCCAACTTTCTGAGGGACTCCCTTGTCTCACCATAACCGAGCTCGACACTCGCGAACATAAGTATGCCTGCCTTCAACTCATTTCGATCTTCCTCTGAAATCTGTGGGTTAAGCTGTTGTTGATGACTCCACTGTCTCTGATAGTAGTAGTCCATGTGTCCTGATTTTATTATATTTTATTTTTATTATTTTCATTTTTTTTTTCCGAATTTAACCTGAAAAATAAGAAAAACAACAAAAGGTGATAAAAAGATGCTCGCAGAACAAGTTAGAAACTTGTTCTTGGAGCAAAAATAAATAAAAATAAAAACAGAAATAAAAACCAAATTAGAAATTAAAAATAGATAAAATTGATATTGAACTATGCCTAATCCCCGGCAACGGCGCCAAAAACTTGATGCGCGAAAAGATGCACACACTTTAACGCAAGTGCACGTTATCGTGACAAGTAATATAGTCTTGGTAAGACCGAATATCGTCCACAAGGATTAGTGTTCAAGTACCAATTATCTATCTTTTGGTATCTATTTGGTAACCGATATTTGATTTTGTTGTTTATAACTAACAATTATAAAAGCTAATTAACTATATGTTTACTTCAGTAATGATGGAAATAGGGCTTCCACGTCTCCTCAACTATCCGCTTATGTTACTTATTAATGCAATGAATTATGGTTTTCTTCTCTTGGAGCTAGCAGGTTTACTAAATCGTTTTATACTCCCGTTAAGGCTATATAAACACTCAACCCCAGTATTGCTCCTTTCTACCTTTCGGTGATAAGGATGACTCTATAGGAGGATTAAGACAAAAAACCTAGTTAACCGTCACGCGCCATGCGTAAAATTAGGGTTGTTAAGCCTCTCATTAACGCTACATAAGTAATTGAGGTATTTTCATCCCCAATCCAAAATATGTCTACCCAACTTACAACATATTCACAACCTCCTCCTTTCGAAGTTTGATTAGAAATCATATAAATAATGATAATTAGTGATCAATTAATTACCAAACATTCAAAACAATTATTGGATAAATCTCTACAAGAAGAAGAATAACCACAAACATGCATCAATTCATAACATAAGTTTCTAGTGATTTAACATGGAAAGCCCTATAAAGGAATTAGTTCCTAGCCATTGACATGACAAAAACTAATTCAATATCCAACATCAAAACTGAAATAAAGTAAAAGAAAGAAAAGAAAATACTTAAGAATGAGTCTCCAAGCCTTCTAGCATCCAAGGGTTGTGTTGTGGAATATATACAAGATGAATTGGTGGAAGGGTGGATGTAGAGTGGTGAATGGTGGAATGGAGAATGAATTCTTCTAATGATGTAGAGACTATTTATAGATCAAGAATCCTTTAGGTGAAGGGTTAAAAATTTATGTAGGTAGGAAAAGTTATTAGAATCCTTTTAGGTAAGGGTTTTAAGGTAGGAAAAGTTATCCCTTTAGGTAGGAAAAGTTATCCATTTAGGTAGGAAAAGTTGTCCCTTTAGGATTCTGAAAACATGTCAAATTCGGCCCAGAACTTCATAAATCCCGCGTCGGCGCCGCGGCCCTGCAGACTGGCGCCGCGGCGCCTGAAAATCAGCAACTCTCGGGACTTTCAGCACATTGGGCGCCGCGGCGCTGCTGCCAGGAGCCGCGGCGCCGGTGACGTTTTTCTGGCGGATTCCGTCTCGTCGCCCTTTTTTCGTCCGGACTTCGTCTGATCTCCTCTGTAATTTCCGGAACTTCTTAGACTTCATTTCTTGGCCCTTTTTGTGTGCAATTCCATCTCATTTATGCTCATTTCATCTCCTTTTCGCCATTTCTCTATTTTTGACCGCTGTGACACAAAAGAAAGGAAATGACCCTAATACTGTACTAAACATAAATGAAATGAGTAAAATACTAACTAAAAATGACTCAAAAAGTGTATATAAAATACACCGATCACCCAGGTGAATAGAATAACGAGCACTGTGTGCCTCCTCCAGAATCTGCTGACGAAGTCCTGTCACATCGGGAACACACAACCGGCCCTCAAATCTTAGCACCCCATCAGGTGCTACCTCAAATAGACTCTTCTCTTCCTGAAGAGCTGCATCTCGATACCGTACCATAATCAGATCCTCATAATGTCGCCTCTTCACCTCCTTGACGATGGAAGACTCAGCAACCTCTCGAACCCGAACTCCATTACTATCAGAATCAACCAAACGAACCCCAAGGCTCGCTAGCTGATGTAACTCGCGGACCATGTCCCTATTCTCTGGCTGCACACCTGACAGACTACCCATCGATCGGCGACTAAGGGCGTCTGCAACTACATTGGCCTTCCCTGGGTGGTATAGAATATCGACATCGTAATCCTTAAGAAGCTCCAACCACCGTCTCTGCCTCAATTTCAGCTCCCTCTGGCTGAAGATATACTGAAGGCTCTTGTGGTCTGTGTAAATATCCACATGAACTCCATATAAATAATGTCTCCAGATCTTCAAGGCATGAATCACCGCTGCCAACTCTAAGTCATGTGTGGGATAGTTCTTCTCATGCTTCCTGAGCTGTCGAGATGCGTAAGCTATAACTTTGCCGTGCTGCATCAGCACGCACCCAAGCCCGACACCCGACGCATCACAATAAACCACATATCCGTCTAAACCTGCGGAAGCGGTAAGGCGGGGCGGTCGTCAACTTCTTCTTCAATAGCGGAAACTCTCCACAAGCATCCGCCCGGAACATACGTTTGTCTCGAGTCGGCGTAGTCAAAGTCTTTGAAATGGAAGCAAACTTCTCCACAAACCGCCGATAATAACCTGCAAGGCCCAAAAAGCTGCGCACCTCCGTCGGTGTAGTGGGTCTAGGCCAAGTCTTGACTACCTCAATCTTTGTTGTATCTACCCGAATACCATCGGCCCCGATAACATGCCCTAAGAAAGCCACTGAAGCTAACCAAGACTCGCATTTTGAGAACTTGGCATACAACTGCCGGTCCCGGAGGACTCCCAATACCGCCCTCAAGTGATCTGCATGCTCCTGCTCTGTGCGTGAATAAACCAGGATATCGTCAATGAATACTGATGCGCGGTAAGATGCACACACTTTAAACGCAAGTGCACGTTATCGTGACAAGTAGTATAGTCTTGATAAGACCCAATATCATCCTCTAGGATTAGGGTTCAAGTACCAGTTATCTATTTTCTAGTATCTATTTGGCGAATTGATAATTGATTGGTTGTTTATAACTAAGAATTATAAAAGCTATTCAACTAAAAAGGTTTACTTCAGTGATGATGAGAATAGAGCTTCCATGTATCCTTACTATCCGCTTATGCTACTTACTAATGCATTAACTTATGGTATTCTTCTTTTGGAGAAATCAGGTTTACGAAATCGTTTTATACTCCCGTTAGGGTTATATAAACACTCAACCTGATGTCGCACCTTACCTACCTTTCGGTGATAAGGATAACTTTATAGGAGGATTAAGAACAAAAACCTAGTTGGCCACACACAATGCGCAAAATTAGGGTTGTTAAGCCTCTCATCAACGCTACATAAATAATTGAGGTATTTTCATCCCCAATCCAAGAATGTCTACCCAACTTACAGCATATTCACAATCCCCCCCTTTCGGAATCTGATTAGAAATCATATAGTGATAATTAGTTGTCAATTAATTACCAAGAATTCAACTCAATTATTGGATAGATCTCACAATAAGAAAAATAACCATAAACATGCATTAATTTATAACATAAGTTTCTAACAATTCAACATGGAAAGCCCTATAAGAGAATTAGTTCCTAGCCATTGACATGACAAGAACTAATTCCATGTTCATCATACAAAATAGAAATAAAGAACAAGAAAGGGAAAAGAAATTACTAAACTAATGGTATCCAATCTCCAAGCAAAAGTCTTGTGTTGTGCAAGAAGGAACCTCAGCGCCTAGGGTTCTCCTTTTATAGTGAAAACCGTCTCCTCTTTTCCTTGTGCTGGCCCGAATTTCGTCAAAAGACCTAATTTTTCCGCGTCGGCGCCGCGGCCCTGCAGACAGGCGCCGCGGCGCCGGAAGTTCTGCAATCCGTCGGGTGTTTTAGCGCCGCGGCCCTGATATCTGCTGTCTGAGGGCGCCGCGGTGCTGCATCTTCTGTAGCTCCTCGGATGTTTAGGCGCCGCGACCCTGCATCTGGCTGCGAGCGCGCGCGTGAGTCTTCTGCGGCCTCTCGAATAGTGGCGCGCCATGCCCGCTGCGGGGGCGAGGCGCCGCGCTGCCGATTTTACCCTCGTTCGCCACTTTCTCTGTTTCCAGCTCTGATATCTCCTCTTTTGCCCTCTTTTTGCTCCTTTTCCGCCATTTGACTATTTTAACCACTTTGACTCAAAAGAAAGAAAAACTATCCTAATACGACACTTATATGTGCAAAACGGGACAAAAGACTAACTAACACTGACTCAAAAGGTGTATATAAAATACACCGATCAAATACCCCCAAACTTAACCTTTGCTCACCCTCGAGCAAAGATAGAAATAAATAAAATAAAAGACTCAAAGAACGAAAAATAAAAGACTCACTGCCATTGATCACTTTTGCTGTATAAGTGTTAACTAGAAAAACATGAAGGTTAGCAGAATAATATGCAGGAGCATATAGCATGAAATTTCAGCACATTAAGCTAGATATTTCACAAACTCATACTTATCATGATTCAATGGAAGTCAATATACTTAAATCATGCATATAAATTCAAGAATTCCTATGGCATGCTTACTTGCTATTCTCCACTAATTCTGGATATGCATAAAAGAGATCTTCAGGACTTTAAGGGTTGTAATGTAGGCTTAGGTATAGGTAGGTAAAAATAGGCAATTTAGGCTCATTTCGTGTACCATAAGCTCTTTAGCTTTTCAATATTTCCCTTTTTCTTTTTGTTCTTTCCTTCACTTCGATTCTATCTTTTCCCTCTTTTGTTTTGGGAGAGTGAAGTATATAATAATAACAAACACCCCCAAACTTAGGTTTTTGCCTGTTTCTTATTACTTTTGTATTGGGGTGCAACAGACTTATTCACTCTTTTTGTCTCTTTTTTAACATAATGTATTCCACTATTTCATACTTTCACTTATGGTACAATTTGTGGGAATATAGGGTGTCAAAGAAGAAGTTTCAAATTTAGGCTCAATGGGGCTGACTAGGGAATTTTTAAAGTACGGGATAGAAAAGAATGGTAAGAATTGACTATCAAAGAAATGCCTGAGTCATCTCCCTAACATGCATATCCTAACTATTTCGCCTCAAATAGCAAGCAATCATAACACATAAGTATTTATCATTTAGCATGCATAACTCAAGCAATAAACTCCAACTAGACAGATTCTGTGAGTTTTTGACATATCTAACTTAGGTGTTTAGATAGTTGCTTCAATTCCGTTACATTATTCCACCTTACTCCACTATGTGTTTCTAGCAACTACAGCATACATGATCTTTGACAGTCAATTATGACTCAAAAAGGAAAAAAAAAATTGGTGACTCAAAATAAACATAAAACACTCAAAAAGACTTAAATAAAACATAACGTGACACAAATAAAACAAGGCACAAATAAAACACCCCCAAACTTAAATCACACATTGTCCCCAATGTGTGCAAGACTTAAAGAAAATAAAAGAAATAAGACACTTACAAACTTTGGCTAAAATGGTGGTGGTGGCGGTGGATAATACTTTGAATTCCGTGAGGGGAGGAGCATTCTTGGTGTTTTGCTTTGTCGATAGGGCCTTCGGATCAGGGTATCTTCCAGAATTTATATTTTCCGTTGTGGCGCCGCGGCCCTGCAAATGGGCACCGCGGCGCTGAAACTTCTGGGCGTGTTCTGATCATTTGGCGCCGCGGCCCTGCGTTGGGGAGCCGCGGCGCTATGGCGATTTTTCTGGGTATCCTTGGCTTCTCTTCATTTTTCGCCTTCCACATCCTTGGCTTTCACCTGTCAACACAACATAGACACAATATCCCAAGACCGTGAGACTGATCAAGACGAAATAAAATAAAATAAAAACAGAAATTGAAATAACATAATTGAAAACGTTGGGTTGCCTCCCAACGAGCGCTGTCTTTAACGTCTTTTAGCCGGACGCAAGTTCCTTAGCTTTAATAACCCTGGGGTGGATTAAGCCCCCAACCAATCCATTTCCTCCACATTTGGCGTTTTCGTTTTCTTCTTTTCTTCTTAGCATTATCAGTAAGGGAGAGTACAGGAATACTTACCTCCTTTAGTGGCATTTCAGCAAACCATGCTTGCTTTCTTGGGCTCATCACTCTTTGGTTGACTTATATTGGCTCGCATGGGGGTTTGATGATGCTGATTGCAAAGCACCCACTCATTGTTGGTGGCTCAATGACGTGTTTAAAAACTTTAAACACCATTTCTTCATTTTCCACCCTTAATGTTAACTCTCCTCTTTCAACATCAATCAAAGCTCTCCCCGTTGCTAGGAATAGCCTCTCCAATATGATAGGGATTTCTGTATCTTCTTCCATATCAAGAATTAGGAAATCTGCAGGAAAGAAGAATTTTCCTACTTTCACAATTACGTCCTCAATCTTGCCTCTTGGATGAACCAGCATCTGTCGGCCGGTGTGGAAACTTCTTGTGGTTGGTTTGGCCTCATGACTCGATCTTTTAAAAGCGATAAGGGCATCGATTTATACTGCCCCAAATCACATAAAGCTCTGTTGCAAGTCACCGCCTTGGCTGTGCAAGGTAGTGTAAAGGCTGCCATGATCCTTTAGTTTTGGTGGCAACTTCTGCAAGATAGCACTACACTCTTACATTAGTGCTACTATTTCAATACTCTGCCGACTTTTTCTTCTTCCCAAATCTCCTTCATAAACTTGAAATAGGAGGGCATCTGCTCTAATGCTTCTATGAAAGGTATGTTGATATCACGACTTTCTGAATGTCTCCAAAAATTTGGAGAATTGTTTATCAACCGCCTTTCGCTGTAGTCTCTGGGGGGAAAGGGATCTTCTCTGTATACTCCTTCTCTGGAGTTTTCTCTACTGTTGGGCTAGGCTCAATCACCTTCTCTTTTTCTAACTCTGCTTTCTTCTCAACTACTGGTTGAGGTGACTGCTGCTCCAACTGTATTCCACTTCTCAACTGCACTGCCTGACACTGCTCCCTCGGATTTACCTCTGTATTGATTGGCAATGTCCTCGTGGCTCTTTGTTTGCTGTTTGCTAGTGACCCACTGTGTCTCCAAGTTTACGAGCGAGGATCTAGCACATCATGAAGCTGCGTCTGGCGTTGGCAAGTCTTTATCACACTTTGCTTCATCATCGGTTTTCTTCTTTGAACCGGTGCATTGGTATTGAGGTGTGGGGCTTGAATGAAGGGTTGCGATTACGCTCTGCTTGGTTGCATCGGCCCTATCGGATTCTGCTGCCGCTGCGGTTACTGCGCCCGTGGCATGCGATTCTGCGCCCGGTCTCCTTTCCATGAGAAATTTGGGTGATTCCTCCATCCTGGATTATAAGTGTTAGAGTAGGGGTTGTTCTGTTGCCTCTGATAATTACCTATGGCCTGACACTCTGCCTGCTCCATTGGTATATTGTTGGGATCCGCTGAAGGACACCTATCAAATGTATGTGGGCCACCACTTATCTCATGACCTTTAGGCATCTGTCGCATTCATCGACCTTTGTATGTTCTTTGCAGCTGTTTCGCTAGAAGGGCCACTTGGGCATTCAAGGCAGCAATAGCATCTATTTCGTGGACTCCCACTGTTCTTCTCCCATTTGTCGACCTCTCTTCCGTGACATGGTTGTTAGTGGTCATATCTTCTAATAACTCATGAGCGTCGTGGGCTGTTTTCCTCATGAATGCTCCACCTGCTGCTGCATCTATGATGGTTCTGGTTGTACTGCTCAGCCCGTTGTAGAAGATGTGGACCAAGTTCCACAACTCAATGCAATGGTGTGGGCACTTTCTCTGTAGATCTTTGAACCTCTCCCAAGCTTCATATAAGGACTCTCCATCTGCTTGGTAGAAGTTGTTCAACTCCCCTCTCAGTTTTGCTGCTTTACACGGGGGAAAGAACTTGGCTAGGAATTTCTGTGCCAGCTCTTGCCATGTGAAAATTGAATCGGCCGGCAGGGAATTCAACCATATTTTTGCTCTATCCCTAAGTGAGAAGGGAAAGAGCCTCAATCTGACGACATCATCAGTAACGCCGTTATATCTGAACGTTGCACATATCTCCAAGAAATTAGCTATGTGCATATGTGGATCCTCCAACGGCGATCCTACGAATTGCGGCGTGTCATGTACCGTGTTCGAGTGCGGTTTTATCTCGAAGTTGTTGGCTCTTATTGCAGGGAGCCTAATGCATATCTGTGCTCCATTTACCCTTGGCAGCACATAGTCTCCCAAACTTCTTTCTGGCTGGACTTGGACTCTCTCTTCCACGTCTATTGGCGCTTGCCTAGGTATTCCTGGATGGGGTTGATTCTCTCCTAACCCTTCTCCCATCCCGTTGTTGTTCTGAACGCCGTTCATCTCTAACACGGTTGCAATCCGCTGATTCTTTACATTGCATTTTGCAGGTTTTCTCAATTTCTGGATTGAAGGGAGCAAGAGTGTCTGCTCCTCTTCTCCTTCGCATAAACTGACTTCCTGAAATAGATCAAAAACAGACAACAAATCACGGCACCTCGAATTTTCAAAAGAAAAACGTAAAAATTAAAAGAAAATTTAAAAACCAAATTAGAAATTAAAAATAGATAAATTTGATATCGAACTATGCCTAATCCCCGACAACGGCGCCAAAAACTTGATGCGCGGTAAGATGCACACACTTTAAACGCAAGTGCACGTTATCGTGACAAGTAGTATAGTCTTGATAAGACCCAATATCGTCTTCTAGGATTAGGGTTCAAGTACCAGTTATCTATTTTCTAGTATCTATTTGGCGAATTGATAATTGATTGGTTGTTTATAACTAAGAATTATAAAAGCTATTTAACTAAAAGGGTTTACTTCAGTGATGATGAGAATAGGGCTTCCATGTATCCTTACTATCCGCTTATGCTACTTACTAATGCATTAACTTATGGTATTCTTCTTTTGAAGAAAGCAGGTTTACGAAATCGTTTTATACTCCCGTTAGGGTTATATAAACACTCAACGATGTCGCACCTTACCTACCTTTCGGTGATAAGGATAACTTTATAGGAGGATTAAGAACAAAAACCTAGTTGACCGTCACGCACAATGCGCAAAATTAGGGTTGTTAAGCCTCTCATCAACGCTACATAAATAATTGAGGTATTTTCATCCCCAATCCAAGAATGTCTACCCAACTTACAACATATTCACAATCCCCCCCTTTCGGAATCTGATTAGAAATCATATAGTGATAATTAGTTGTCAATTAATTACCAAGAATTCAACTCAATTATTGGATAGATCTCACAATAAGAAAAATAACCATAAGCATGCATTAATTTATAACATAAGTTTCTAACAATTCAACATGGAAAGCCTATAAGAGAATTAGTTCTAGCCATTGACATGACAAGAACTAATTCCATGTTCATCATACAAAATAGAAATAAAGAACAAGAAAGGAAAAGAAATTACTAAACTAATGGTATCCATCTCCAACAAAAGTCTTGTGTTGTGCAGAAGGGAACCCTCAAAGCGCCTAGGGTTCTCCTTTTATAGGTGAAAACCGCCTCCTCTTTTCCTTGTGCTGGCCTGAATTTCGTCAAAGACCTAATTTTTCCAGCGTCGGCGCGCCTGCAGCGCGCGCCGCCGGAAGTTCTGCATCCGTCCCGGGTGTTTTGGCGCCGGAGATATCTGTATGCGAGCGCGCGGCCTGCATCTTCAGCTCCTCGGATGTTTAGCGCCGTGACCTGCATCTGGCATGCGCGGCTTGCAGTCTTCGGCCTCTACGAATAGTGGGAGCGCGCCTCGCAGTGCGGGGCGTAGGTGCTAGTGCAGATTTTACCCTCGTTCGCCACTTTCTGCTTTCCACTCGGCATCTCCTCTTTTTGCTCCTTTTCCTCCATTTGGCCATTTTAACCACTTTGATTCAAAAGAAAGAAAAACTATCCTAATACGACACTTATATGTGCAAAACGGGACAAAAGACTAACTAAAACTGACTCAAAAGGTGTATATAAAATACACCGATCAAATACTATAACGAACATATCCAAGAATGACTTGAACACCCGGTTCATCAAATCCATGAATACCGCTGGGGCGTTGGTCAACCCGAAAGACACCACCCTGAACTCATAGTGCCCATACCGGGTCCTGAATGCAGTCTTTGGGATGTTTGCCTCTCTAACTCGCACCTGATGATAACAGAAGGTCTATCTTGGAGAAACACCTTGCACCCTGCAACTGGTCAAACAAGTCATCAATCCTGGGGAGGGGATATCTGTTCTTGATAGTTACCTTATTCACTGCACATGTCGACACATACGCAGCGTCCCATCCTTCTTCTTTACAAATAAAACTGGCGCTCCCCAAGGAGAAACACTGGGCCTGATAAAGCCTTTTTTCAGCAAATCTTTCAGCTGGTCCTTCAATTCCTTCAACTCAACAGGTGTCATCCTGTATGGAGGAATAGATATCGGTCGAGTATCTGGCGACATATCAATGCAAAACTCAATCTCCCTCTCAGGAGGGATACCCGGAAGCTCGTCTGGGAACACATCTAGAAACTCTCTAACGACCAGGCGGCGAAGGCGGTATCTCACCTCGATGTCGAATACGAACCATATGGTAGATATACCCTTCCGCACCATCTTCCTAGCCTTGAGGTAAGAAATAAACCTACCGCCGGCGACGATATTCCTCTTCCACTCGATAACGGCTCGCAGAAACCGGAATCGTACCAATCTCTCTCTACAGTCCACATTGGCATAGCAAGACGCTAGCCAATCCATACCCATAATCACATCAAAGTATATCATATCCAACTCTATCAAGTCGGCTAGAGTCTGACGACCATGAATAGTCACTGGACAAGCCTTATACACCCGCTCGGCTACCACCGAATTACCTACTGGCGTAGCCACCTCAAAAGGTTTTATGGACTCGGGCTCTACCCCTATTCTACCAGCAATATGAGGAGATATATAGGACAAGGTAGAACATGGATCTATCAAAGCATATACATCACAACATGAAACCAATAATGTACTGGCGACATCGGTGACGCCTCGCAGTCCCGGCGGTGGACATAACATATATGCGGTTCTGAGGACCGCCGAATCGGGACCCCACCACGACCTCTCGCGCCCCGCTGGCCGTGAACACCACGCCCGGCGCATAACCGTCAAGACGAAGATCCAAAGAATCGACCGCTGGCCGACCATAACACTCCCGCCACCTCTGGTCAGACAATCTCTCTTCAAATGGCCCTGCTGGCCACAAGAGTAACAAGCTCCTGAAGGAACACGACACTCGCCTGGGTGAGACCTACCGCACCGAGCACACCAAGATGGGGGTGGTCTCGATCGGTAGCGGTCTGCTTCCTCGAACCCCGAAGTCTCGAGCCCCGCCGCTTCCCGAATGACGGTGATTAGACCTCCTGCCAGAAAACGGAGAAGGAGCACTCTGTCTTCGTGAAAAGTAGACCTAGTTCGCTGCGAGGCCGTCCGCCTCAAAATCGCCTCGAGACCTGCTGTGCCCCGCCTCTTGGGCTGACCTAAGTCTAGTTGATCCTCCCTCTCCCTGTCCTCAATCCCCTGCGCATACGCTTGCATCCTGGCAATATCCATACCTGGCTGAAGAGCCACCCCTAAGCAAACAGTAATCATGTGACGGTCTAGCCCCATCACATATCTATGAACCCTGTCTGCCATGTCATCTACAATGGTGTGCGCATATCGGGCTAAGGAGTCAAACTCCAGGCTGTACTCTCTGATAGTCCTCTCGTTCTGCCTCAAGGTCAAGAATCTATCAACGCGGGCTCTCCTCATCTCAGGAGGCAAGAAGTGATCCAAGAAAGCCTCTGTGAACTCCTCCCAAACAGCTGGAAGAGCATCCTCACCTCTATACAACTCCCATGACTCAAACCAGTTCAACGCAATATCGCAGAATCCCAGAAGAGGCTAACATGACGACTCGGCCGAGGCCCTAAGAACTGCATAGTCCGTCAGAATCGCCAAACAAACTCACGAGGATCCTCCGGACCTCGAACCATAGAACTCGGGTGGATGACAACCCGTAAAATCCGCACTTAAATCGCCGGCTTAGGGTTGTTGCCGCTCGCCGGCACGCCGCCACTATCTTGGGTCAATAACCGGATCGCTCGCATCTCTATACTCACCCGGCTATGGGATGGAGGCTCGCATCGCAGCCTCGATGGCGCCGCCGCCGCCAACTCATTGAGGCTGGCGACGTCGTGGAACTCGCCGCTCGAAACATTATCTCTGGTAAAGACTGGGCCTGTGCCCTCGTGACCCTCTGCATCCCACTAGCAGCTCCCTCAGCTGCCTTGCCCTTCTGGGCCGCGGTTTCCTTGCGTGGAGGCATAACTGGTACATAAAGGAAAATATCAGAGGGAGTTCAACCTATAACACAACTCTATTGCACGATCTTAGAGTGAAAGAATGGAAATCAATCCTAAATATCCTGCAGCCTCCTGATTATAGATGTGGTGCACAACACACAGATAATCAAGACTCTACTAGACACGGTCTGTAGACACTTTCCGAGGACTAACTGCTCTGATACCACTTTTATCACGACCCGACCCCGGGGCCGCGACTGGTGCCCTACCGGGGTACCCCGTCAGGTATACACAGGAGAATAGCAGCGGAACATACATAACACACAACCCTGTATAAAGTAAACATCACTGGCTAGCCGACAAGGCCGTCTTTCATAGAAATATACTTAATCAAAAGTATAACAGTACAACTATGTCTTTACAGCCCAAACCACAAACGTGACTACTGCACTTAAGAATAACAATCGTATGACAGGGCCCCGCCATACCCCTGAATGTACATAATACCTATAGCATCAGGGAAACCGTACCAACAAAAATAAGCCTCCGGAGGAATGGAGCTTCTGACACCAGACCAGTGATCCTAAGAATGAGGATCCACCACCGCTACCCCTACTGCATTTAACGCACTTCGAGGAAGGGGTCGAGACACAATATGTACTAAGTATGCGAAACTGAAAAAATACTGAAAATACCTCATAAGTATAAAATAACCGGAGACATGTATAAAAATCGGTTTACAGAAAACTGTGCCTTACTAATAATGAGAATATCAAACATATACAATACTTCATGAAAATAGGAAGCTCATGGTCAAAGCAAGGTCATACGCCCCGCAGTATCATTAAGCACTCCTACTCCTGGGACTATTTCACCCGCATGGGTCATGTGGACCCGCATGAGGTATTCCTCGCATAGGTTGTACTCACCCGCATGGGACTATTTCACCCGCATGAGCCCTACAGACTCGCATGAGGTATTCCTCGCATCGTGGGTAGCAAATCCATGGAAAATGCAAATGCCACAACCCGGGGAATGACCCCGTAATAAATAATAATATATATCATTAGCACAAACCGGCTATCACACATTATACAACAAGTTAAGAAACCCCTTAACTTCTTATTAACCTTGTTCACACACCTTCTCATTTTAGTTTACTTAAGACACTAACATGTCTTTTATGAAATCCGGGAATTTAACCCAAAGTATTATACTATGTGTTTCTATTCTTTTAAAACCTTAGGCAATTTATGCCTAAAAATCAATTTGCCTTTCACAACCTCAAATCATTTATCCGTACTCATTTTACTTAGAGTAAATCTACTTTATTAACTTTCCATAAAGCTAATATAATCAACTTCCCATAAAGTCATTATATTAACGTTTTACCTTAGTCAAAAACATTTTCCTAAAACCCAAGGGACTTACACTTTTAAAAAGAAACAAGAATCATATACTTGAACACATCAAGTCCCTTAACTTTGAAAACTCAAGACATCCTTAGTACTTTTTAAAGAAATGAGTTAATCCCCCCTTACTCACAAAACTTGACCATCCTTAAAACAAGTAAGGGATATCAAACCTTGTACGTCTATCGTACTACATAGGTAAAACCATTCATTCTCAAAAGATAGGAAAGTTCCACATACCTCTTCGGTCAATCCACTTGCTAAGTCCAAAATACCGCACGTAGTATGTCAACCTATAATGACCATAATACGTTTATTAACCTCTAGTTACAATGTAGGATATTCCAAGTTCAAAGTCACTAAATTCTATGGAAAATTGGGCAGCATTTCCTTTGTTTCTACATACTTTTCCACCTTTTTCAAGGCCGAATTCAACATCCAAGCGCCATTTTTAAGGCCCAACAATCCAAACATTTCAAAGGGGATTACACACCTAAACTTGGATGTGTAAAATTCTGCCCCACAATGTATGACAACTAACTTAACAAGTTTAAGGTAGTATTTTGGCTACAACATGCTTACATAACTTTCTTATCCAATTCTTTCATATCCAAACCATATTTCTTACATGCAATGTATCTAGGAGCAATATTTTCAACTACAAGTTCTTTCTTCTTCACATGCAACACCAAAACTAACAACAAGAGAAAGAATTGTTACCTTAGAGCTTTAGCCAAATTAATCCAACAAATTTGCTAGCCTCCTTTCCACAATCACCACCATAAGAACTCCTACAAGCTAGCCAACAAGTTTCCTTCTTGCCACACTTTTCAGATTTTCCTCAAGCTTTGATTTCCTCTTGAATTTCTAGAGAGAAGGGAGAACTTTTATCTTTAGAGAGAGAGGAGAACTTGAAGAATGACCAAGTCTTCAAGACTTAGTCAATAAGTAGTACATGCAAAATCAGATTGGGGGGGGGGGGGGGACACTTGTCACCCTCCCATGGCCTTTTTTAAAACAAAACAGTTCAGATTTTTCCACTCAACTTCACAGAACCCGCCGCGGCCCTGCAGCCGGCGCCGCGGCGCTGAAACCTCTGCCCACTATCAGAACTTCCGGCGCCGCGGCCCTGTGACTCCTAACCGAAACACCTTTCTGTCCGACTGCGCACTGAACTTGTAACTTCCATAACTTTCTACTCCGATGTCCTATCGACGAACGGTTGGTTGCGTTGGAAACTAGACTCAACGAACTACGCACTAGGCCTTTGAAAAACCTAGGAAATCTCAATGTACCGGGTCATAACCCGCCTCAAAGTTGACCAAAACCCGTCCGAAACAATCCGTCAACCTATCCTTCTAAAATTTTAAGTCTTAATCCCTTTCGTACGCTCTCATATGCATGACCTGAACCACAGGGTGTAACAATGCAACACAAAGCTCAATCTATATTCTGAGCAGAGTTCCTTCAAAGTCAGTAGAGAAAACTCCATATGAGATATGGAATGACAAGAAGCCAGCACTACATGTGACCCTGGGGTGCCCTGCATTTATAAAGAAGTTGCTTACTGACAAATTGAAATCTAAAAGTGAGAACTATTATTTTGTGGGGTATTCAAACGAAATTAAGGGATACTATTTCTATCTTTCTGAAGAACATTAGGTCATTGTTTCCAGAAATGCTACTTTTCTTGAAGAAGACTATGTCTACAAGGAGCAGAGTTGCAATAATATAGAACTTGAAGAAATTCAAGAACCACAAGATAATACAGAGGTTGAACCCTTGTCGAATGACCTAGACAAGGATTCAGTGGGAGTATTTGGTAAAGATTGGGAACTTAGAGTACTCCCTTCTGCTAGTTGGAGCGCTGTGAGAGATAGTGCAGAAATGCAAGGCTCTCATACACAACCTATGGAAGATTAGTTGTACATTATCCCATTCAGCAAACACATGAAAATGACATTCCTGAAAGCTCTCAAGGTGGTGGTTTGTCCAACACGCAAGGACCCTCTCACAATCAGAATACAACAAACACTGAAACACAAAATATTCAACTCTGTAGGACCACTACGACTTATCATCCGCCTGATAGACTTAATCTCCTTGTTGAAACAAACAATGAGATAGATATTCCTGATGATGATGAACATACAACCTACAACAAATCAGTGTTAGACATTGATTCGCAGAGATGGCAGAAAGCCATAAAATCTGAGATGGACTCGATGTACGTCAATCAAGTTTGGAACTTGGTTGATTTGCCAACAGGGGTTAGACCCATAGGATGCAAATGGGTCTTCAAGAAGAAGATTGATGCATATGGCAAGGTACTGACTTATAAGGTAAGATTGGTGGCTAAAGGTTATAAACAGCAGCCTGGGTCGATTATGATGAAACATTTTTACCTGTTGTGAAAATCAAGTCCATTCGGATTTCATTTGCAATAGCAGTATACTATGATTATGACATTTGGCAGATGGATGTTAAAATTGCTTTCCTCAATTGTAACCTAATTGATGAGGTGTATATGATATAGCCTAAGGGTTTTACATCCAACACTAAGCCCAAAGCAGTATGCAAACTGCAGAAGTCCATTTATAGACTTAAGCAAGCCTCGAGGAGTTGTAATATTTGCTTTGACAAAGCAGTCAAATCATTTGACTTTGTTAGAAGCAAAGAAAATCCATGCGTTTATAGTACACGAACGGATGAGAGTATTTTCTTCATTGTTATATATGTTGATGACATATTAATAATGGGAGACAATAAGACTCACGCAATCAGTCAAAAAATGGTTATCCAGCACCTTCATGATGAAGGACTTGGATGAAGCCTGCTATATTCTTGGAACTAGGATCTACAGAGATACACCTAATAGATTGTTGGGGCTGTCACAATCCGTATACATAGACAAAGTGCTAAGACATTTCTCTATGGAAAATTCCTAGAAGGGAGGTCTTTCTATGGGTCAAGGTATTAAGTTATCAAAGAAGGATACTCCCTTCATAGGCAAAATCTTCAAGAATACCCAATCATCTACCTAGATTTCTAAGTCTTGTCGTCATACATCTGAATATGATTTCTGATGACTTTGAGTCGTTAACAACCGTTCCTGGATAAGCTTCACCTTCTCTATGGCTTGATGCACTAAGTCAGGTCCAAATAACTCTGATTCTCCTACCTCGAACCATCCAATAGGAGATCTACATCTTCGTCCGTACAAGGGCTCATATGAAGCCATTCTAATGCTGGCATGATAGCTGTTATTGTACGCGGACTCAATAAGGGGTAAGTGATCATCCCAACTTCCCTTGAAGTCCAACACACAGGCTCGTAACATGTCCTCGAGCGTCTGAATCATTCGCTCGCTGACTGATCGGTGTATTTTATATACACTTTTTGAGTCATTTTTAGGGAATCTTTTGTCCCTTTTTGTACAAATATGTGTCGTCTTAGGATAAATTTTCTTTCTTTTGAGTCAAATTGGTTAAAATGGCTACTTGGCGGAAAAGGAGTGAAAAGAGGGTAAAAGTGGAGGTTCCAGAGCTTAAAAGACGAGAAAGTGGCGAACTGTGCACGACACCCAGCCATGGCGCCCAGCCCAGCAGGGCAGCGCCGCGCCTAATGATCGAGGCTTGCGAAGTCTGGCCGCGCCCTGCATGCCAGAGAAGTTGCAGAGCCGCGGCGCCTTATCGTCAGAGACTTTCAGAACTTCCGGCGCCGCGGCGCCAGTAGTAGGGCCGCGGCGCCGACGCGGGAAAAATTAGGTTTTTGACGATTTTTTGGGCCAGGCCTGAAGGAAAACATTAAGGGCGGTTTTGAAGCTATAAAAAGAGAACCCTAGGCAGTTTTCAAGGGTTCCCTTTCTTGCACAAACACAAGACTTCTTGGAGTTGAAGATTGGAGACCATTACTTAGTAATTTCTTTTCTTTCTTTTACTTTATTTCAGTTTTTATGTTGGATATTGAATTAGTTCTTGTCATGTCAATGGCTAGGAACTAATTCCATTATAGGGTTTTCCATGTCAATTCACTTGAACCTTATGTTATGAATTGATGCATTTTTATGGTTGTTCTTCTTATTGTTGAGATTTACCCAATAGTTGCTTTGAATGCTTGATAATTAATTGATCACTAATTATCATTATTTATATGATTTCTAATCAAACTTCGAAAGGAGGAGGTTGTGACTATGTTGTAAGTTGGGTAGACATAGGTCGGATTGGGGATGAAAATACCTCAATTACTTGTGTAGCGTTAATAGGGGTTTAAATACCTAAATTCACGCGAGTTGCGTGACGATTAACAAGGTTTTTATTCTTAATCCTCCTATAGAGTCATCCTTATCACCGAAAGGTAGAAAGGAGCGCTACTGGGGTTGAGTGTTTATATAGCCTTAATGGGAGTATAAAACGAATTAGTAAATCTGCTATCTCCAAAAAAAGAAGAACCATTCGCTCGTAACATGTCCTCGAGCGTCTGAATCATTCGCTCGCTGACTGATCGGTTTATTTTATATACACTTTTTGAGTCGTTTTTAGGGAATCTTTTGTCCCTTTTTGTACAAATACGTGTCGTCTTAGGATAGATTTTCTTTCTTTTGAGTCAAATGGGTTAAAATGGCTACTTGGCGGAAAATGAGTGAAAAGAGGGCAAAAGTGGAGGTTCCAGAGCTTAAAAGATGAGAAAGTGGCGAACTGCACGACACGGGCGGCCATGGCGCTCCCAATAGGGCGGTAGCGCGCCCAATGATCAGAGGCTTGCAGAAGTTCAAGCGTCGCGGCGCCTCCAGACAACAGAGTTGCAGAGCCGCGGCGCCTTATCGTCAGAGAATTTCAGAACTTCCGGCGCCGCGGCGCCAGTAGCAGGGCCGCGGCGCCGACGCGGGAAAATCATGTTTTTGACGATTTTTTGGGCCAGGCCTGAAGGAAAACATTAAGGGCGGTTTTGAGGCTATAAAAAAAGAACCCTAGGCAGTTTTCAAGGGTTCCCTTTCTTGCACAAACACAAGACTTCTTGGAGTTGAAGATTGGAGACCATTACTTAGTAATTTCTTTTCTTTCTTTTACTTTATTTCAGTTTTTATGTTGGATATTGAATTAGTTCTTGTCATGTCAATGGCTAGGAACTAATTCCATTATAGGGCTTTCCATTTCAATTCACTTGAACCTTATGTTATGAATTGATGCATGTTTATGGTTGTTCTTCTTATTGTTGAGATTTACCCAATAGTTGCTTTGAATGCTTGGTAATTAATTGATCACTAATTATCATTATTTATATGATTTCTAATCAAACTTCGAAAGGAGGAGGTTGTGACTATGTTGTAAGTTGGGTAGACATAGGTCGGATTGAGGATGAAAATACCTCAATTACTTGTGTAGCGTTAATAGGGGTTTAAATACCTAAATTCACGCGAGTTGCGTGACGATTAACAAGGTTTTTGTTCTTAATCCTCCTATAGAGTCATCCTTATCACCGAAAGGTAGAAAGGAGCGCTACTGGGGTTGAGTGTTTATATAGCCTTAACGGGAGTATAAAACGAATTAGTAAACCTGCTATCTCCAAAAGAAGAAGAACCATAATTCATTGCATTAATAAGTAATATAAACGGATAGTTGAAGCGACTTGGAAGCCCTATTTCCATCACTACTGAAGTAAACACATAGTTAATTAGTATTTATAATTGTTAGTTATAATCAACAAACTCAAATATCAGTTACCAAATAGATAACAAAGGATAGATAATTGGTACTTGAACACTAATCCTTGAGGACAATATTCGGTCTTACCTAGACTATATTACTTGTCACGATAACGTGCACTTGCGTTAAAGTGTGTGCATTAAATCGCGCATCACTGACTGTCTGTCTGGGGATGGAAAGCCGTACTTAAATTAACTCGGATGCCTAACCCTTTCTGAAATGACTTCCAGAAGTTAGCTGTAAACTGAGCACCTCGATCAGATATAATAGAAATAGGCACACCATGAAGTTGAACAGTCTCCCTAATATATAACTTCGCGTAGTCCTCGGCTGTGTAGGTAACTTTCACTGGTAAGAAATGAGCTGACTTGGTCAGTCGGTCAACAATCACCCAAATGGAATCAAATTTATGGAAAGAACGAGGTAATCCCATAATGAAGTCCATATTAATCATTTACCACTTCCACATCGAAATTTCAATATTTTGAGAAAGGACAAAACATATTTTACCAAAGTTGGTCTTCACAACAAGAGCTCCAAAAGAATGGTGATATCAACATGCAACAGATTCATTCAAGTGATAATATGACGTATTTGTTCACTAAGTCTCTGCCAACTACAACTTTCGAGAAGATGGTACACAAGATTGGAATGCGAATACTCAAGCATTTGGCTTGAAGTTCTCATCAGAGGGGAGTTAATACATATTGTACTCTTTTTTCCGTATAAGATTTTGTCCTACTGGGTTTTTCTTGTAAGGTTTTTAATGAGGCAACCAAAATATGTATTATTAGAAATGTGTACTCTTTTTTCTTCACTAAAATTTTTCCCATGCAAACCATTGAACTATCCGAACTGTTGTCATCCGAGGAATATCATATCTTACTAGTAATTTCAATGAGAACCGGTAACACTGTCATACCTCTGTTCTGAACTAAAATCTATCAAACCCTTACCGGTGATTACTAGAATACCATAAGTCCTCCACGCAACTGAAACATGAGCGACCCAACCCCAAATGAACAAATATGTCCTAGAATAAAATTCTCAATTTCTAAATCATCGATATCCAAAGCCTTTCACAACTAGAATTAGATTAAATTGTTGTCAATCAGTTACCATAATTATCCCCATGACCAATACCTTATTCGAGAGTCTCATACGATGCTTTCTTGAGAAAAGATAACCCTTACCTTATTTTGCTGATCCATAACACATCCAACTAACCGTGCAATTTCCCTATCCTTCGGTCAACTCTAGAGTCATTATACATGTAACTATAGAACTTTTGAAGTATTAATCTTTACATATCATATTCACAAATCTTATCCAAGAACTAGATGCAACACCCGGTAATCCCTCAATATAACCTCACATCATCCAGCATTAAAGTCATTCCTATTAGTCGATCACTTGCTCCTACTAGATTACGTCATAGTCCAATATACGAACTCATATACGATCTCTTACACTCATCCCATACTAAACAACTGCGAAATAAATCACAAATCAATAATATTTTGGTTTCAACAAGTCATTTTTATCACTAACTCGAACGCCAAATGACCCTACGAACCCAGTCGTAGTTGAAAAAGCGTGACTATCTATTCTATTAAGCTTCACTCATCATAATTAACATTGCCACATGATCTCAAATAGAAAATCATTCATTGAAAGAACTCACAACCACTAATTCTACTATATTATCAGCATTTTGTCATATCGAAGCCAACTTAACCTTTCATAACCTATACGACATCCACCCTCATACATCTTGCAACATAATCTAATAAGCACGTCATATACCAATTTTTCCTTTTCTATTGCAGAGATTTATCCATCTCATTACTCTTCCTTGTACCTTTGAATTATCATTCCTATTTTACAAGGATATCCTGGAACTGGGGATTTACAATCATAACCCAATCAATCTTACCCTCAAATCATAGTTGGAGACTAAACATGGTCATGCGTATGTACCATGGTATCACATCTTATACCCTAATGTGTGATGTCATATCGCACTACTCATGCACGAATTTAAGAGCATGTTACCACCATATTGATAGAATAGGAAGAAAAAAGTTTCAAATACCAATTTGATTAATCTTAACATGAAGGGAATGAAAAAAGTAAAATTTTCTAAATGTCCCATAGCCTCTCCAAGATAAGTATGGATGTCTTTACATCGGTTTGCAAGACTCTACGAGATGTTGCTCTTGTATTTAAGATTGTTTAACCTAAAGATCTGATACTAACTTTATCATGAGTATTGTTAGGGAATCGTGGTGGCACATACACTGTCCTTGCCGGTAGGCGAACCACTCTCCAAATTAACAACATAATCAAAGGAGAAATGCATAAACAACAATATTTAATAAAGTTATCATATTTATATAAAAGAGGAATAAGTCTGGAAACCAATTATACAACCCCCACGAATCTTGTCAACAATACAAGAGTTATAATTGAATACAAGTCCGATAAAAGAATAATATAGGCCAAATACCTAAATAACATAATCTGAATATTTGAAAATGTCTTTCGGATAAATAAAATACAAGAGTAATGATAAGAGTATCCATGGCATGCTGAATGAAAGAATTCTCACCTCGAACACTGGAAGTCCCCCAACTCAGACTCAAACCCGAAATCCTGAACTGGTATAAAGTGTTGTATCTGTATCAAAAAATAAAGCAACAAGTGTAGCATGAGTACACAATTTACCCCCGTAGATATCATAGGCCGACAACAACAGAAGATATATAACAGAGATAAATATTATGTTAATACTAGATAGTCATATATCAGACACTTCAATAACCCATATAAGTCACGTAGTACACATAATAATTCACTAATTCAACAAGTCACTTTGCTCATATAAAATTTCAATCGCAGTCAAGTACAATCAATTCATACAGCACACACACAAAATTCATTGTCACACTCCCACCAATTTGAACTGTCTAGGCCATATTCATAATTAGCCCCCACTTACCCGACTTGATACATCACATAAGCAAATCAATACTTAGTTCACAACAACCTTTTTAAGAGTGCCTCCCAAGAGTATTACAACTAGACTAACCATGAAGACATTAACACCTTTATCATATCTACCCCTTAGACTTATTCAAGACTCTAGGCAGTCATAGTCCGACACACATTAGTTCATCCAACGCCCACCCTATCCCTTAAACAATGGTCTATACCATACACCCCCTATAATTGAGGAGGGAAATTCTACATACGTATAGCAAACAAGTCCATAACCACAATAACAACACTTCCCACAAGTCCCTTACTAGACTCATTACCCCCTAACATAATCAATTATATGACAACACACAATATATATTATTCCATATTAATCTAATTAATATAAACAATAGTCCTGACATAACAATACTACCGACCACAGTACCAGTTGACATTAAATACTTAGACACATAAATTATAAACCACATAACGCAATTGACATGAAATCAATCCACATATGATGACCTAACAGTTCAACAGAATAAATGCAATTATCTAAGTATTCAAAGAGATAAGTCCAATCATGGCGACCATCCCGACTCAATAGAATCAATCCATTTATCCAAATATAATCAGGGACTAAGCCCAATCATTACAACTAATTTGATTCCATATTATCAATCTAATTATCCAAATATATTTAGGGACTAAGCCCAATCATTACAACTAATCTAATTAATATAATCAATCCAATCCATTTAATCAGGGTATCACCCAAGTTCCAATAACCAACCATATCACATTGAAAAACCACAAGTAATCAATATATAAATATATGTATGATATGAATGCAATGCAAATGTCAGGTACATTTTTCCTCCAGTATACAAGCATTCAAATTTTATGAACTGCACATACACGTGGAACTCGCGAAGTCTATATACTCATCTAGAATTTCTCCACGGACCCCAGCCATTGACTGTTATTACAGGCATGCATCATGCTCTATCACATAACATCATACCCGCCACGGTGTGTAACTTGATCTATCTATAATATTATCATCATCTCAATGTTGTCAATAATCTCATAAGTACTTTTGCCTTTTCGATCTGTTGGACCCACAACATTTTCATACCACTCTCATATCAATATCATCAGAACCATGAGTGTATGAATGCAAATAAAAATACAAGGCAAGAAATCAGAATGTATGAGATGCAACCAAGTATAGGAGATGAATAACACATGCTTTCAGAATTCAACAAGTAATCCAAGTGCAATCAAAATATCATATCAAACATGTGTGATGAATAAATATGACAATATCAAATATGTGGACGAGAACACATAATGGCGACAAGCCCAAATAATAGCAGTCGGAATCAGCTTAAGGTTGATTACCCAAATCACCAACAACACAGTTCAACACCGGTATCCACCTAAGCATTTTTTACAACCGCTAAGGTGGAATTCCAAAACAAGTCCAATACCCCCAACATTTATAACTACAATGTACTTCTATCGGAGTCTATAAGAGCTAAATCGTATCCTACGTCCTCATTATCGAGCAGGAGCCACGAGCAATCCATCTTCAATGCTGGCCTTTTTCTTTCAGAGCGCTTCGAAGTAATTGTAGTCTAACACGCATATATTGTACGTTAATAATAAGCAAACACATAATATAAGGACATAGTCCTTAACCATAGTAAGACTTCCAAAACCACCCCTTGCACACAGTTTTAATATCCAAATTTTACTACCCAAAAAGCATAAGTACATACTAGATAATCATATCCTTGAGTTGATTAGAAATCTAAGCTTATTTTGACCTTCAATTGCACAATTTAAGAAGACCCCAAATTTATAAACCCTGGAATTTCTTTTAAATCAAAAAAAAAGTTTCTATAATCAAATTAAAGGCTACAACATGATATTCTAGCATACATCAATGCTTATTTATAATATCAAGGTAAACTAATCCATAGTACACCCTTAAATCCATGATTCAGCCCATCTTATTCTACCATGAAGCTTATAATTCATCTCCCCCCCCCCCCAAATAATGATCAAAATAGTAATTAAAGGACAACAATAATCATAGTGGGTGAAATTATAACATTAAATATGATCACCAAATGATTTTTTCCAAGAATCACCCCCAAGGTCGGCTCTAGGTTCAAGATAAAGTATTTGGAAAAGTGATTCGACTGAGGGATTATAATAGGCTTTCTGGAACAGCGATTCTGCTCCACTAGAATCAACCTCGCTGGCGCGGTCTCGCTCCGTAGAGGCGCACTCACCCATATGAAAACCCCCTTCACCGAGGTGGAAACTCACCAATCACCCACTGTCACGACCCAAATCAAGGTCATGACGAGCACCCGAACCTTACTCGTCGAACACCATTAGACATACACATACCACATAATCATAAATAAGCATATGTTACGAGGGTCTTCACGAGGTAACCTACTGACTCATAAAAATAATAAGTCGAAATGGTACAAGACCGACAATGCATATATATACATACATAAATGTTTTGGACATGACCGTACCGACAAATTTCTACAAATTATTTTGACAAAAACCTCCATGGTCATCATTGTATCATCCATGTAGTTTGATGAGAACGATATCTTTGTTCCTTTCTAGTGAAGAGTTACCTAAGAACCTTATTGCTATTTGTATAATGTGAAGTTCGTACTTTAAGCTAAAGAAAAGACCCATAACTTTTATATCACCACTTATATACTATATATAACAATGACCAATTCTGATTCCTTTTTGTGTGGGCCAGCCACGTATTAATCCATCCTAGTCATTAGGATTTGACACTAAGTGGCACAACATTAGGTTCGATAATAAGTAGTCATCTAGTGCTTCCATGCCATGCACACACGTGACAAGTGATCATAATAATTGTCCCTCTTATATATTCTTTTAACTAAATAACCTTGTCTCCCGTAATCAATTACTTTTCCCGACACATTTTAGATACTCATTATCTTTATCATGTGATATAACATTAATCCACAGTCTACATCTATACCTACACAATATTATTTTCAATCACTATCGTCACAATTGTTAAATCGTAAATTATTTTGGAAAATCATCCTTTTATACACCAAGCTCTTTATTTGCATAAGTGAATATGATTAAAATTATCAGAGCCTTAGGTCTACTTACATATGTTGAGCGGTCCAAATTATAGTCCAGAAGTACAATATATTTCCTTGACGAATATTACTTTCTTCGATTATTTACCGTCTAAATTTCTAATACTTACCAATCATGATCCCAAACCCCTATAACCTAAGGATGAAAATGTTTAACGCCTTACAACCTCAAAGATAGTCTCATTTCCGATCTTACATTGTCTAACTTACGATGAAACTTAACGTATAAAAACACGAGATGTAACATCCTCCCCCCTTAGAAACAATCGTCCTAGAATGGGAAGTATACATAAGGGACCAATTAATCTTCAATGTTAATTTTTTTGACCGAATCTCCCCTATAAATGAGATTATCCGAACCCTATCAATGAGTAAAATATATCCAAACTTACCTCATACGGCCATAAAACAACATATACATATCACTGGCTTCACATAGCTGTCAAACATAACTATCTGAAGTGGAAACTCACCTCATGTATCCATATATCAGCTCCTAGTCAGGCTATGCTTCACTCGAAACATCAGCTTTAGTCTAAAATAAGTAAGGATACTTATACTTCATATCCCCTTTCGCCCCCCACGTCATCTCTTCGACAGTCTTAGTTCTCCATAGAACCTTCACAAAGGCTACTTTCTTAGTCCTTAGCTTGCAGACTTATCGATCTAAGATACCAATCGAAACCTCTTCATATGATAAGTCTTATGTAACTTTAACATTGTCAATTGATACAATCCGGGAAGGATCTCCAACACACGCTCTGAACATAGAAATATGGAACACCGGATTAACAAACTCTAACTCATAAGGCAGGTCTAATTTGTAAGACATTTGGCCTATTCGTCGAATTATGTGATATGGCCTAATGTACCTTGGGCTGCGATTTCAATTTTTCCAAAATCTCATTACACCCTTTATAGGAGAAATCTTTAAGAAGACCCAATTATCCACTTGGAACTCTAAGTCCCGCCGCCTCAGATCTGAATATGACTTCTGACGACTCTGAGCGGTTAACAAACGTTCTTGGATAAGCTTCATGTTCTCTATGGCTTGGTGAACTAGGTCAGGCTTAAATAATTCTAATTCGCCTACTCCGAACAATCTAATAGGAGATCTATATTTTTGTCCATACAAAGCCTCATATGGAGCCATTTTAATACTAACATGATAATTGTAATGTACGCAAATTCAATAAGGAGTAGGTGATCATCCCAACTTCTCTTAAAGTACAATACATAATCTCGTAGCATGTCTTCGAGAATTTCAATCGTACGCTCGGCCTGTCCATCTGTCTGAGGGTGGAAAGTTGTGATAAGATTAACTTGAGTGCCCAAACATTTTTTAAATAATCTCCAGAATTAGTTGTGAACTGTGTATCTCAGTCAGATATAATAGAAATAGGAACAACATGAAGGCGAACAATTTCCTTACACATACAACTTCGCGTAGTCCTCTGTCGTATAGGTAGTTTTTTACTGCCAGGAAATGAGTTGATTTGGTCAGTCAATCAACAATCACCTAAATAGAATCAAACCTATGATAAGAGTGAGGTAAACGCGTAATGAAATCCATATTAATCATCTCCCATTTCCACATAGGGATCTCAATGTTCTACGTCAAGCCGACGGGCTTTTGGTGCTCTACTTTTACTTGCTAACAATTAGGACACCAAGCTTACAAACTTCACAATGTTCCTCTTCATGTCGTTCCACCGATAGATATCTTTGAGATCATAATACATCTTAGTAGATCCAGGGTGAATGGAATATCGTGAGCAATAGATCTTCATCATAATCTTGTCTCATAATCCCGCTACATTTGGAACACAACGACCTTGGTGCCTGAAAACCCTATTTTCGTCAAACTCATAGGTTATGGTCTTCGTTTATTGAATACTCTCTCTGACTTTTCCTAAAATGGGTTCTTCCCACTGACGTTCCTTAACTTTCGATATGAGGGACGACTATGTTGTATTCTGAATCACAAAAACACCATCTCCCGAACTCATTAATCAGATTCCCAACCTAGCTAATTGACGGAGCTCTCTTATCAACTATTTCCTCTCAGCCCGCACCGACATCGAACTGACTATAGACTTGCAACTAAGCGTATCTGCTACAACATTAGCTTTATCGGGATGGTATAAGATGTTGACAACATAATCCTTCAACAATTCAAACCACCTTCTTTGTCTCATGTTAAAAATTTTATGCTTAAATATATACTGCAGGCTCTTATGATCCATAAAAATGTCTACATGAATACCATACAAATAGTTCCACCAAATGTTCAGTGCATAGACCACCGCGGCTAACTCCAAATCGTGTTTCAGATAGTTCTTCTGATGTTTCCTCAGTTGCCTTGAAGCATATGCAATCGCCTTACAATGTTGCATCAGCACACATCCTACACCTATCCCCAAGGTATCGTAATACACAACATAGCCTTCTGAACCCTCTGGGAGAGTATGAATTAGTGTCGATGTTTGTCTGTCCTTTAACTCCTCAAAACTCTGCTCACAGGCATCGGGCCAATGAAACTGTATGGTCTTTTGTGTCAACCTAGTCAATGATGTTGATATGGTAGAAAATCCTACTACAAACCTCCTATAATAACCGGCTAAGCCTAAAAGGATACGAACCTCTAATAGAGTAGTAGGCCTCGGCCAATTCTTCAATGCTTCTACCTTTTGAGTGTCAACTCTTATACCTTCATTTGACACTATATGACCACGAAAAGATACTGAATTCAACCAAAACTCACACTTGGAAAGCTTATCATACAACTTACAATTCCTGAGTGTCGGTAGTACTACCCGCAAGTGATCCGCCACTGAGTGTGAATAAATCGGAATATCGTCTATAAATACTATCACAAATACATCCATAAATGGGCGGAATAAGATGTTCATTAGATCCATAAATGTTGTTGGCACATTTGTGAGACCGAATGACATTACTAAGAACTCGAAGTGCACATACCTTGTTCTGAAATCCATTTTCAGAATGTACTTCTCCTTGACCCTTAGTTGATGGTACCCTGACCTTAGGTCACATTAAGTAACACTTTCCACCCTATAACTGATCAAGCAAATCATCAATCCTAGGAATATGGTACTTATTCTTAATAGTGACTTTATTTAGTTGTCGATAGTCAATACACATTCGCAATGAGCCATATTCTTTTCATA
Source organism: Przewalskia tangutica (assembly GCA_029844215.1). Classification (NCBI taxonomy): domain Eukaryota; kingdom Viridiplantae; phylum Streptophyta; class Magnoliopsida; order Solanales; family Solanaceae; genus Przewalskia; species Przewalskia tangutica. The sequence continues at coordinate 129,976,422 of CM056718.1, read as the reverse complement.
CAAACAATACCGACGCACCCCAAGGGGACATGCTAGGCCTAATGAAGCCTTTCTCAAGAAGATCTTCTAATTGCTCATTTAACTCTTTCAATTGAGCTAGAGCCATTCTATAAGGAGGGATAGATATCGACTGAGTGTATGTCAAGACATCTATACCGAACTCAATCTCCCTTTTGGGATAAAGGCATGGAAGTTCATATAGAAATACATCAAAACACTCATTAACTATCGAAATTGATTGAAGAGTAGGTGGTTCAGCATCGGAATAACTGGCCTGAACAATATGGTATTTACAACCTCTGGAAATCATCTTTATTGCATTAAGGTATGAAATAAACCTACCCTTTGGCATCGCAGTATTACCCTTCCATTCAAGAAATGGCTCGCCTGGAAACTGAAATCTAACAATCTTTGTTTGGGCATCAACGTTAGTGAACATGATGCCAACCAATCCATGCCCATAATAATATCAAAATCAACCATTTCTAACTCTACCAAATCCGCTAGGGTCTTATGGTTACAAGATAACACTACATTATTCTAATAGACCCGTCTAACAAATATTGACTCACCCACTGGTGTAGATATCATAAATGTCTCTTTTATCAACTCAGGCTCCATAACAAACTTACAGGTAATAAAAGGGGTGACATATGATAGATTGGAGTCTAGATCTAACAACACATATACATTATATGAACTGACTGATAATATATCTGTAATAACATTAGGTGAAGACTCCTGATCCTGGCGACCCATCAATGAGTAAATGTGGTTTAGCCACCATAAAAGCTAGTTGCTCTGCCCCTACCTCTACCTCGACTGGATGATGTCTGATGACCTTACCCTGACGGGTGTACTGAAGATGATAAAGCTACTACTGATTCGGTCAGTTGGGTCCTCACACCTCCGCCATTTTTGGACATTCCTGCATAATGTGACCGGGATAACCACAAGAATAGCACACATATGATCCTCGTTGGCACTTCCCCGGATGGGTCTTACCATACTGCTCACATCGTGTCAAATGTGGCCTCATCTGACTAGAATCTCCTTTATAATAGGACCCTGATTCTCGTGAACTGTCATCTCGTCCAGATTGAGAAAACTGATCAACCCTCCATCTCAAAAATGGCGATAGTGCACTAGCTGTCGGGTAGGATGGGCACCTATAAAACTATGACCTAGGCCCACGTCTGAACTCTCCTATATCACCTACAAACAGTGCCCTCTTATGCTGGCCCCCATCGCGTTCTCGATCTACCCGTTGTTGTATCTTACGATCCTCCAGATTCTGCTCATAAGCCTTAATGCGAGCAATATCCATATCCAGATTCAGAGAAGCCGTAGTACACTCATTAACCAAGTGAGGCCCCGTGCTATTAACAAATATATGTACTCCGTCGCTCATCTCAGCTATGATCGTAGGAGCATATATAGCCAATGATTTAAACTGCAAGTTATATTCTAGAACACTCATATTACCATGCTCAAGACGTAAAACTCTATCTTGCCTAGACCTTTAGATCTATACTGACAGAAAATGTTATAAAAAGGTCTCTGAAAACTCTCATCATCATACTGGTGGGGCACGAGGTCCCCTAGAATGCTCCCATGTCTCACACCAGGTCACCGCGACATCCTGCAATATATAAGAAGCAAACTTTACTGACTTAGTATCGGTGGCATCCATTACCCGCAAGGTACACTACATCTGATCCATAAAATATATGGGTCCACGTCGTCCAGGTCTGATCTCGTGAATATAATATGGTGTAGGTTGATGCAATCCCGAGATCTCGCACTAACTACTCTATCACAAGGACCGGTAGTCTAACGTTGGGCCTAGTCGGCCACCAATCTAGTAGTTAACTATACATCACTTCACATATCAAGATTCTCATCTGGAGTATCAAGTGAAGGAACTCGGGGTACTGCAGCCCCACTAAGCTCCACTAGGGGTGGAGTCAGGGAATTATGCGGATGAGTCATACTGTGGGCCTCACTCTAGCCCTCACTAGCGGGTGGCACTCGGCTGGTACCCTCGTCCGTAACTTCATTCAACACCCTCAAACTCTGAAACTTCTTCCTTGCTGTAAGCATTGCTGAAACATAAACACGAGACAAATTAGGAGTGAAATGCTTATAACTCAGCTCTACTCCACATAACTTCTGATTGCATCATAAAACTATCTACAAGTCTCTACTAGAGTACGTGACATCATAAGGTCGGGACAGGGCCCTGCCATACCCATTATGTGTGTATATAACGTCATCAAGCCTCTGTGCACATACCATCATATCATATCGACCTCTGTGGGCATAATCGTCATCATATACCAGCTGATCAGGTGGTGCTGAGTATATAATGCGATAACATTTTCCATACCCCATATACATATGATATAGCATAAATAATGCATGTGAGGTCAATAGTATATACATGCATATAATGCAGGAATGATACTAAGACACTTCGAGTCTATCAGAGTAACGTAAGGTCATTCCACCTCCGATTAACATTATGGAACTAACATATAAACAAACCTTTCATTATTAGTCAATAAGAAAAGATATACATGAATCAACAAACTTCTTCAATAGAGTGAAGGACATAAACATTTCTATATTTTCAGAGTAGAGTTACTTTGGATGGACATTCATTTATGTTCGTTTACATATGAGTCATGCCAAAAGAAGAAAGAGTAGCCTTAACATATCTTCAGCGCCGAACTCTTACTAACGCTGTCGGAAACAGCCTCCGTTACACCTTAATCTTTAAAATACAAGTATATACCCTTATACGAATTTGGAATGAACTCCACAGGTAACGTAAGCTCCAGTACTTAGTTAACGATAAAACAATAAGCATTCCTACGTTAAAGACACTATTAATTTCTACAAACCATTTTGACATAAACCTTCATGGTCAACGTTGTATCCATCCCTGTAGTTTGATTATATACGATATATTTGTTCCTTTCTAGTGAAGAGTTACCTAAGAAACCTTATTTCTATTTGTATAAAGTGCAGTTCGTACTTTAATCTAAAGAAAAGACCCAGACTTTTATATCACCACTTATATACTATATATAACAATGACCAATTCTGATTCCTTTTTGGGTATGAGCCAGCCACGTATTACTCCATCCTAGTCATTAGGAATTGACACTAAGTGGCAAAACATTAGATTTTATAATAAGTAGTCATCTAGTTCTTCCATGCTATGCACACACGTGGCAAGTGATCATAATACTTGTCCCCCTTATATTCTTTTAAGTAAATTACCTTGTCTCCCGTAATTAATTACTTTTTGACAATTTGACACATTTTAGATATTCATTATTTTTATCATGTGATATAAGACTAATCCACAGTTTCCGTCTATATCTACACAATATTATTTTCAATTACTATAATCACAATTGTTAAATCATAAATTATTTAGGAATATCATCCTTTTATACACCAAGATCTTTATTTGCATAAGTGAATATGATTAAAATTCTCAAAGGCTTAGGTCTATTTACATATCTCAAGCGGTCCAAATTATAGTCCGGAAGTACGGTATATTACCTCTTCGATTTATTTAACGTGTAAACTTTCTAATACTTACCAATCATGATCCAAAACCTTTATAGCCTAAGGATGAACATGTTTAATGTTTTATAACCTCAAAGATAGTCTCATTTCTGATCTTACATTGTCTAACATACGATGAAACTTAACGTAGAAAACACGAGATGTAACATCCTTCCCCCTTAGAAACATTCATCCTCGAATGGAAAGTATACATAAGGGAATCTCCCCTATAAATGAGATTATCCGAACCCTATCAATGAGTAAAATATATCCAAACTTGCCTCATACGACCATAAAACAACATATACATATCACCGGGCTTCATATAGCCGTCAAACATAACTATCTGAAGTGGCAACTCACCTCATGTATCCATACATCAGCTCCTGGTCTGGTTATGCTTCACTCAAAACATCGACTTTAGTCTAAAATATATGTGGATACTTATACTTCATATCCTCTTCCGCCTCCCACGTCATCTCTTTTACATTCTTAGTTCGCCATAGAACCTTCACGAAGGCTACTTCCTTAGTCCTTAGCTTGCGGACTTGTCGATCTAAGATACCAATCGAAACCTCTTCATATGATAAGTCCTCTATAACTTTCACATCGTTAATTGGTACAATCCAGGAAGGATCTCCAATACACCCTCTGAACATAGAAATATGGAAGACCGGATGAACAAACTCTAACTCAGGAGGCAGGTTTAATTCGTAAGACACTTTACCTATTCATCGAATTATGCGATATGGCCTAATGTACTTCGGTCTTCGCTTTCTCTTTTTTCCAAATCTCATTAAACCCGTCATAGGAGAAATTTTTAAGAAGGCCAAATCATTCACTTGGAACTCTAAGTCTCACCTCCATACATCTGAATATGACTTTTAACGACTCTGAGCGGTTAACAACCGTTCTTGGATAAGCTTCACCTTCTCTATGGCTTGGTGCACTAGGTCAGGCCTAAATAGTTCTAATTCGCCTACTTTTAACCATCCGATAGGAGAAATACATTTCCGTCCATACAAAGCCTCATATGAAGCCATTTTGATACTAACATGATAATTGTTATTGTACGTAAATTCAATAATGGGTAGGTTCTCATCCCAACTTCCCTTGAAGTCCAATACATAAGCTCGTAGCATGTCTTCGAGCATTTGAATCGTACGCTCGAGCTGCCCATCTATCTGAGGGTGGAAAATTGTGCTAATATTAACTTGAGTGTCCAAACCTTTTTAAAATGATCTCCAGAAATTAGTTGTGAATTGTGCATCTCAGTCAGATATAATAGAAATAGGCACACAATGAAGGTGGACAATTTCCTTAACATACAACGTCGCGTAGTCCTCGATCGTATATGTAGTTTTGATTTCCAGGAAATGAGTTGATTTTGTCAGTATATCAACAATCACCTAAATAGAATCAAACCTATGATAAGAGTGAGGTAAACCCATAATGAAATCCATATTAATCATCTCACATTTCCACATCGGGATCTCAATGTTCTAAGTCAAGCTGACAGGCTTTTGGTGCTCTACTTTTACTTGCTGACAATTAGGACACCGAGCTACAAACTCTGCAACATTCTTTTTCTTGTAGTTCCACTAATACATACCTTTGAGATTATGATACATCTTACTAGATCCAGGGTGAATAGAATATCATGAGCAATGGACCTCCGTCATAATCTTGTCTGGTAATCCCGCTACATTTGAAACACACAAACAGCCCTCATGCCTGAGAACCCCATTTCCATCAAGCTCTTAGGTTGTGGTCTTCTTTTATTGAATACTCTTTCTGACTTTTCCTAAAATGGGGTCTTCCCACTAACTTTCCTTAACTTCCGATATGAGGGACGACTCTAATGTATTCTGAATCACAAAGACACCATCGTTCGAACCCATTAATCAGACTCCCAACTAGCTAATTGATGGAGCTCTCTTATTAACTCTTTCCTCTCGGCCCGCACCGACATTGAGCTGACTATAGACTTGCGACTAGGGCTGGCCAGTGGATCGGGCCGGCCCGATCCCGACCCGATCACGTCCCCGAATAATTAAAAAAAATTAGCGGATCGGGCTCAACCGATCGACATGGTATGGTCCCTTTGGCCCGATCCGCGATGACCGTCGGCCAAAGATCTCGTCCCGCTTGAAACCCGACCAATTGCAAAAATAGTCGTTGCAATAACGACCATTTTACATTTTGGTCGTTTCTGGCGACCATTTTGGCCTCCCACTCCAACCCGCGCCCATTTATATTTATTTTTAACCCCTAAGTTATTATATTTACACTTTAACTCAATTTCCCAACTATAAATACCTCATTTTCTCTTCTTATTTCTCACAAATCTTCCTACAATCTCTTCTCTCTCTAATCTCTCAATCAATCAATCTCTATACAACATTGTCTACTACATATTCAATCTATTTATTAATTTGGGAATTGGGAGTGAAGTTGGCAACTAGCTTTAGGATTATCTATCAAGCAAAGTTTCAATTTTCAACCTCTCGATTACACGTCGACTCTACGTCGACGTTTGGTACATTCGTTCTCTCATTAAATTATTATTTTGTCTTTATTTTATTTAGCACATTTAATTTCATTATCTGTAAGTCTTTAACTATTTATTACCATAATTAAAATGAAAAGAGTAAAAAGTGTTTTCGGCAAGGGTACTTCTTCTAGTAGGGTGGGTAACAAGGGTAAGGGTACTTCTTCTAGTATTCCTAGTCCTACTCCTAGACAAGATGATTTTATTGATCCTGAACAGTTTTCTGAAATACCATAAGATCTAGACGACCATGTATTTTCTCAAAATGAAGAAGCCTTTGATTTAGATGTCACTCTAGATGATGATACACCCACTAATGTAGATGATGACACACCCACTAGTGAAATACCTCCTAATCCCCCTAGTATGAGAGATGAGGTCCGGTGAAAAGACCATTAAAATCAGCTGTATGAAAATATTTTCACATGGACGTACCGAATCAAGTAGCTATATATAAAACTTGTAAATATGTTTATACTTTTAAAATTGGACAAGATCATGGTGGGACGAGGGGTTTAGGAAGATACCTATTACAAAAACACAAAGCCTTGCATGCCCAATACATTATTGAAAAAAATGGTGAGAAAGCACCCTCTCAATCGGGACAAGGTTCGCATACTGTTCCGGACAAAGTACAGGGTCAAATTAATCCTATGACGGGGAGAGTTGTAGACCCTAAATACGATAAACATAAAGATAGGGAAGCACTAGCAAAATTATGTATAATCCTGCTTATAAAGGTTTTCCTAGATCAACTGTTAAGAGAGATGTATTTAAATTTGCGCATGAATATCAACAGTATTTACGTTATGCATTATATCATTTTAATGGCAAAGTCACTCTAACTTCTGATATAGGTCGTAGTACTAACGACCATAATTATTTAACGGTAACCTATCATTGGATATATTATAAATGGTCTATGCAAAAACGTATTTTAGTATATAGATATATAGATAGTAGGCACACTGGTCAGTTTATTTCAGAAAATATTTATTTAGTCTACGATTATTACGGAATAACTGATAAAGTTATGAGTATTGCATTAGATAATGCATCTTCTAACGTAACTGCTATTTATGTTTTAAAAGAAGTTTTAACTCCGTCTTTTTCAAAACATTTTCATATCAAATGTGCCTGTCATATTTATAACTTAGTTGTAAAGGACGGTCTTTCATTTTTTCGAGATATTCTTAAAAAAATATAATTTGCTATAAACTTTATTTTAAAAATAATAGAATCCAACAGAGAAAAGAATATAAAAAGACTTAACACGATTGTGGACTATCTTATAGAAAAATTCCCGAAGAAGTACCCACTAGGTGGAATTCTTTATATGACCAACTAGTTGTTGCTTATGATTATAGAAAATCTATCACTTTATTTTTTAACGCCCATAATCAAAATCCAGCTGATATGATTGTGGATAATGATTGGGACAAAATTAAAGAACTTATTGTATTTCTAGAGAATTTTCATCGAGCAACAAAAGAATTTTCTACTATATATTATCCTACTATTTCAACTATGTTGTTTTATATAGCTATAATATTTTTACTGCTTAAAGAATATATGGAAAAATCTGCTTATAAGGCAGCTATTAAAAAAATATTTATGAAATTAAAGAAATATTTTATTTCTATTCCCCCTATTTATATTATTGGTGTTGTATTAAACCCGACTATTAAAGTAGATGACTGTAAAAGTCTTATCAAAAATATTTATAACTGTATGGACGTACTACCACCTCCAATTCCCAAAAATTTAAATGTCCCACCACCTATTGTACAAACGCTAGAAGAAGTGTTGGATAGCGTAGAAGATGAATGCAAAAAAGTATATCGGCATTATCAGCAAGAAAGTGCTAGCAACCAACCGGCTTTCGTACCATCTTCTTCTGCTTCAACACAACCTCTAAAAAAACATGTTGTTTCTGCGGATAGTATTGAAAGCCTCAGAAATAGAATGTGCGGTGGTAGCACTGCTAACCAAATTAGCGAGTTCGATGATTTTGTTTTGCAGGGTACTTTACCTTACCAAGCAGTTGTCAATCAAGACGGAAAGGAAGACTTGCTGAAATATTGGATGCAGAATGAGAAGACATTTTCGACACTTTCAATGATGGCCCGAGATGTTTTGAACATTCAAGCGTCATCAATCGCTTCTGAAAGCGCTTTTTCTGTCGGCATATTTCAAATAGGAGAGCACAGACACTTATTAGTCGGAGAAAGTTTGGAGATGGCGGTACTATTCAGAGATTGGATACGAACGGAGCGAAGAAGGTGCGGTCAACCAGAGATTAACGAAGAAGAAGACGAAAACTACAACGACATCTTATCTGAAGGCATAAGCAGCGACGTGGAATAATTTGACCAAGATATACCAATTCCAACCGAAGAACCACACGAAATTATAAAGAAATTGGAAAATATATTTTTAAATTGGTAATTTATTTCATTGCAATTTTAGTATTTTTTTTCTATGTCTTTTGCAAATTTTTTCAACAACAGTACACTACAATGTTGTAATTCTGAATCTTGTATATTTCAATGAAATAATTAATAATATAAGAGGCACAAAGACAACTTTGGGATATTTTTTTTACACTCTTCTTGTCTTTGTTCAATTATTTAGTTTATAAATATATATGACTAAATGTTAGTATTTTTAATTTAGTGGAATTTTTTTAAAAAAAAACAAGTCCCGCTCGTCGTCTGACCCACTTGCCGGCGGGGCGGACACGTATCGTCCATTCGTCGGTCCGACCCGACCAGCCCACTTATCTCCATCCCGACCGTCAGCTACGCCCCATCCCGATCCCATCGGCGGCCCATCGCCAGCCTTACTTGCGACTAAGCGCATCTGCTACAACATTAGTTTTACCGGGATGGTATAAGATGTTGATATCATAATCCTTCCACAATTCAAGCCACCTTCTTTGTCTCACGTTAAAATCTTTATGCTTAAATATATATTGCAGACTCTTATTATCCGTAAAAATGTCTTCAAGAACACCATACAAATAGTTCCACCAAATGTTCAGTGCATAGACCACCGCGGCTAACTCCAAATCGTGTTTCAGATAGTTCTTCTGATGTTTCCTCAGTTGCCTTGAAGCATAGGCAATCACCTTACCATGTTGCATCAGCACACATCCTACACCTATCCCCGAGGTATCGTAATACACAACATAGGCTTCTGAACCCTCTGGGAGAGTATGAATTAGTGTCGATGTTTGTGTCACAGCCCGAACCCCGGGCCCGTGACTGGTGCCCTACCTGGGCACCCTTCTACCTTAACAATACAAGTAAGTCATGGGCGAAATAACACCTCATTTTTTCTTTTAAAACAAGCGTCGTGCAAGGGCAAAGCCGACAAAGTGCCATATATACATAAACAAAAGACACTACCGCATACGTGAGTCCAATCCCACGTATGAATACGGACCTCTGCGAGTTAAATCGAACTATGACGGGACAAGGCCGCGTACCCAAAACTATACAAAGCACATCTTGAAGGACATATACCAAAGATAAACTCCGGAATAGAAGGAGCTTATCCAAAACCCTGAGCAGGATCCTACACCTGCCGATCACTGAACTGCGTACCTAAACCTGCGGCATGAACGCAGCCCCCCGAAGGAGGTCAGTACGAAGAATGTACCAAGTATGTGAACAAAGAGTGCGTAATGAAATCATAACGATCTAAACAAAACAGAGACATGTATGATAGCCAACCTACGAGACATAGCACATAGCGGTCATATCAAGTCAGGGACGCAGGCCCTCAAAGTCACTACTCAAATATAACTATGGGTCTCACGCCCATAATATCAATCGTGCCCGTGGAATCCTTCCTCACTGCCGGCAGTCCAGGATATAACATAACACCAATAGGCATACATGAACACCAAGTCCCACCGGTGGTATAGCATCTTGGGGGTTTACCCCTCACTTATACTCTTACCCTGGAGAAGGTGGTATAGCTGGTGGTATAGCATCTTGGGGGTTTACCCCTCACATATACTCTACCCTGGAGAAGGTGGTACGGCGGTGGTATAGCGTCTTGGGGTGTACTTCACATATACTCTACTGAGAAGGTGGTAAAGCGGTGGTATAGCATCTTGGGGTTTACCCTCACATATACTCTACCGGAGAAGGTGGTAAGCGGTGGTATAGCGTCTTGGGGTGTACCTCACATATACTCTACCGGAGAAGGTGGTAAAGCGGTGGTATAGCATCTTGGGGTTTACCCTCACTTATACTCTTACCTATCTCGTGACCATCAAACAAGACATAAGCACTACCATGTCTTCTATAAAAATCCGGGAATTTAACCCAAGTACTACAAGTAACGGAAGCATACCCGTGGAATCCCACATCACTGTCGGTACGTCCCAGTAACTTACAACAAGACAACCGACCCTTCAACCGAGAGTCGCGGCAACTTAATAAAACATAATACTTGCACTCAAAGGCTATTACCAGCACATATAGGCAAGTTCTCAATTAACCAAGCCAAAGTACTTATCAGGGCACAAATAGAATAAATTCTCATTTAACAAGCCAAAGTACTTATCCGGGCACAAATAGAATAAATTCTCATTTAACAAGCCAAAGTACTTATCAAGGCATACATAGAATAATTCTCTTTTAACAAGCCAAAGTACTTATCCGGGCATACATAGAATAATTCTCTTTTAACAAGCCAAAGTACTTATCCGGGCACAAATAGAATAATTCTCTTTTAACAAGCCAAAGTACTTATCCGGGCACAAATAGAATAAATTCTCATTTATCAAGCCAAAGTACTTATCCGGGCACAAGTAGAATAAATTCTCATTTATCAAGCCAAAGTACTTATCCGGGCACAAATAGAATAAATTCTCATTTAACAAGCCAAAGTACTTATCAAGGCATACATAGAATAAATTCTCATTTATCAAGCCAAAGTACTTATCCGGGCACAAGTAGAATAAATTCCCATTTAACAAGCCAAAGTACTTATCCGGGCACAAGTAGAATAAATTCTCATTTAACAAGCCAAAGTACTTATCCGGGCACAAATAGAATAAATTCTCATTTATCAAGCCAAAGTACTTATCCGGGCACAAGTAGAATAAATTCTCATTTATCAAGCCAAAGTACTTATCCGGGCACAAATAGAATAAATTCTCATTTATCAAGCCAAAGTACTTATCCGGGCACAAGTAGAATAAATTCTCATTTAACAAGCCAAAGTACTTATCCGGGCACAAATAGAATAAATTCTCATTTAACAAGCCAAAGTACTTATCCGGGCACAAATAGAATAAATTCTCATTTATCAAGCCAAAGTACTTATCCGGGCACAAGTAGAATAAATTCCCATTTAACAAGCAAAAAGTACTTATCCGGGCACAAATAGAATAAATTCTCATTTATCAAGCCAAAGTACTTATCCGGGCACAAGTAGAATAAATTCTCATTTAACAAGCCAAAGTACTTATCCGGGCACAAATAGAATAAATTCTCATTTAACAAGCCAAAGTACTTATCAAGGCATACATACATTCTTTTATAAAAGACTCCTTTCTATGTAAAGCCCCAAGATACTAACACCGTAGTATCAAGGCGTGTCTATTTTTCAAGGTAAGTTACTACACTTCAGAAAACTCATTTCAAAGCTTGAAATCAAGTAACTCCAATTTTTTACAATCTAGGCAACTTATGCCGATTTAATCAAAATAGACAACTTTCTAAACCTTCCATAAAGCCGTTATAACCAACTTCCCATAAAGCCGTTATAACCCTTTATGGTTTTAGGTATCCATTCCTTCATAACCAAGAGACTTATACTATTAAAACCAAGTATCACATACTTACAAATCAAGTTCTTAACTTTCAAAAATACTTCAAGTCTCTTAATAGTTAGAAAACAAGTTTTCTTCTACTTTTTAAACCTCAAGTAACTTCACCCTTAACGCAAGTTACTTCTCTTAAATCATGTCATTTCTCCTCTTTTAAATCAAATAAGTAAATCACTCCTTTGACTCCCCTAAAGTCATTATAATGACCTTTAGGTTTTAGAACTAAGGCACTAGCCAAAAGATTTGGAAATCACTTCCTTTTCAAGTTTCTATGTACTTTAAGAAAAATACCTTCACTTTTAAGAATCCAAACTTCCCTAAGGAAATGGATTATACTACTTACAATTTAAACATCAAAGTACACTCAAGGAAGTACATAGAACAAATTCTATTTTAGGCAATCCAAATACAAGCAAGGAATGGATCATTCAAGGAGTAGAACTTACTTTCTTTATTCTAAGGAATCATGCTAGAAGAGGAGATAGTTCACATACCTTTTCGGCTAATATCCACAAGCTAAGCCGAATATGCCGTACGTAGAAGTGTCAACCTATAATGGTCACAACAAGACTATCAACTTCTAGTCTCTACGTAGAATAATACTAAGTATTTAGTCTCTAATTCTACGGAAAATCAGGCAAAGACTTCCTTTGTTTCGACTCACTTGCCACCTTTTTCAAGGCCGAATACAATAACCAACAAGCCACGTTTAAGGCTCCAAACAACAACCAAACAAAAGGGGATTACACGCCTTACAATACGTGTAAAATTTCGCCCCACAATTCATACGAAATAGCTTAAAACTCCAAGCCATTCTCGGCCAACTACATACTAACAATTCAAAGTCTTTTCCAATCCTTTTCCAATTCAAGTTCTTAGGTCAACATGTTACTTAGTCATAAACAACTTCAACAACTAAAATTCCCTTCTTTATACAACATGTGACGACTTAACTAATAATCGACTTGAATTGAAATCTTAAAGCTAAACATGCTAGATTTCGGATTAGGGTTCCAATAGTCCAAATACTTATCAAACTTCATACTATAAAACTCATGCTTGCTAATAACCATAGCTACAATGATAAGTAAACCTTAATTGCTAAAACGACAAAAATAATACCTTTATAAGCCCTTAAAATTTCCAAGATCCAAAGTCGCGCCTTAGCAATTCTTAGCTCCTTTCCTTAAGTTCCAATCCGCTCCAAGCACTCCTTAGAGGCCTATGAAGAACCCATCTTCAAGTTCCAACTTCAAACTTGAAGAACTCCAATAGTTTCCGCCTTGCGACTAACGTGAAAACTCCGTTTTCGAAATCTTTCTATTGAGATATCCTTACAATACCCTAAGGGACATTGGGTTAAAGTCTTGTGGCTAATGGATCAAAACTACAAATTTCTCATGTGGGAAATTGCACTTACCAGAGCGTGTTGAAGAACAACAATTGTTGGGATATTTTCTAAGTGTAAAATGAGCTTGTCTTGCACTAGCTATGTATATAAAACACATTGGAGGCTTGGATTAATACACTTGTGGTCTAGATGAAAGACAATTAATGAAAAGCCAGTGGACAAGTTGACTAGTCAACAAAATCAAGCTAGCAAGACTAATCTTCCAAAGTGGTCAATGACCATTTTACCCTTGTACAAATTTCGACCAAGCCATGGGGGTGCCACGTGTCGCCTCTCATTCGTCCATAAAATTCAGAACCTCGTGGCCCCACAAAACGTAAAATTCCTCGGGTGGGCCCCACGTGACCAAATCCGCAAAAATAAGTTTCCATAATATTACTAAGTCCCATACTCTTCAAATAATGTATTTTGAGAATCCAATTCTCAACAACGAACATTTTCCCTTTCCGACGTTCGGAACATTTTCCGTTGGAAAAACAATTCTTCCTTTCGTACTAATTTCCAAGTCTTGGTTCCTTACGTACACTCTCTTATACATGTCCCGACTTACGGTGTAATGCTTGTTCGCCCTTAACTCTCAAAACTCGCCACGTGCATCGCCAATGAAATCAGATGGCCTTTTGTGTCAACCTAGTCAATGGTGTTGATATGGTAGAAAATCCTGCTACAAACCTCCTATAATAACCGGCTAAGCCTAAAAGGATACGAACCTCTAATAGAGTAGTAGGCCTCGGCCAATTCTTCAATGCTTCTACCTTTTGAGTGTCAACTCTTATACATTCATTTGACACTATATGACCACGAAAAGATACTGAATTCAACCAAAACTCACACTTGGAAAGCTTATCATACAACTTACAATTCCTGAGTGTCGGTAGTACTACCCGCAAGTGATCCGCATGATCCTCCACTGAGTGTGAATAAACCGGAATATCGTCTATAAATACTATCACAAATACATCCATAAATGGGCGGAACAAGATATTCATTAGATCCATAAATGTTGTTGGCACATTTGTGAGACCGAATGACATTACTAAGAACTCGGAGTGCACATACCTTGTTCTGAAATCCATTTTCAGAATGTACTTCTCCTTGACCCTTAGTTGATGTTACCCTGACCTTAGGTCACATTAAGTAACACTTTGCACCCTATAACTGATCAAGCAAATCATCAATCCTAGGAATATGGTACTTATTCTTAATAGTGATTTTATTTAGCTGTCGATAGTCAATACACATTCGTAATGAGCCATATTCCTTTCATACAAACAATACCGACGCACCCCAAGGGGACATGCTAGGCCTAATGAAGCCTTTCTCAAGAAGATCTTCTAATTGCTCATTTAACTCTTTCAATTGAGCTAGAGCCATTCTATAAGGAGGGATAGATATCGACTGAGTGTATGTCAAGACATCTATACCGTACTCAATCTCCCTTTTGGGAGAAAGGCATGGAAGTTCATCTAGAAATACATCAAAAAACTTATTAACTATCGAAATTGATTGAAGAGTAGGTGGTTCAACATCAGAATAATTGGCCTGAACAAGATGGTATTTACAACCTCTGGAAATCATCTTTATTGCATTAAGGTATGAAATAAACCTACCCTTTGGCATCGCAGTATTACCCTTCCATTCAAGGAATGGATCTCCTGGAAACTGAAATCTAACAATCTTTGTTTGGCAATCAACGTTAGAGTTGCATGATGCCAGTCAATCCATGCCCATAATAATATTAAAATCAATCATTTCTAACTCTACCAGATCCGCTAGGGTCTTATGGTTACAAGCTAACACTGCACAATTCCAATAGACTCATTTAGCAACTACCGACTCACCAACTGGTGTAAATACCATAAATGGCTCTTTTATCAACTCAGGATCTATACCAAACTTACAGGTAATGAAAGAGGTGACATATGATAGATTGGAGTCTGGATCTAACAACACATATACATTATGTGAACTGACTGATAATATATCTGTAATAATACCAATCCATGCCTCGACTAGAATCCTTTCTATAATAGGACCCTGATGCTCATGAACTCTGACCTCGTCCAAATTGAGAAAACTGTCAATCCACGTCTGAACTCTCCTATGTCACCTACAGATTGTGCCCTCTTGTGCTGGCCCCCATCACGTTCTCGATCTACTCGTTATTCTCTCTTACGATCCTTCAGATTCAGAGAAGCCATAGTACACTCATTAAACAAGTGCGACCCCATGCCATTAACAACCCTATGTACTTGTTCGATCATCTCAACTATGATTGTATGAGCATATATAGCTAATGAATTAAAATGCAAGCTATATTCTTGAATACTCATATTACCCTGCTCAAGAAGTAAAACTCTATCCTGTTTGGCCTATCGAGCTCTACCGATAGAAAATGCAGTAACACGACATGTGAAAACTCTCATCATCCTACTGGTGGGGCACGAGGTCCTCTAGAATGCTCCCAAGTCTCACACCAGGTCACTGCGACATCCCGCATACTATAGGAAGTAAACTTTACTGACTTAGTATCGGTGGCATCCATTACCCGCAAGGTACACTGCGGGTGGCACTCGATTGGTACCCTTGTCCGCAACCACATTCAACCCCCTTAAACTGTGAAACTTATTCATTGCTATAGGCATTGCTAAAATCATAAACACTAGACGGATTATGAGTGAAATGCTTATAATTCTACTCTACTGTATGATCTAGAACAAGAAGGAAAGGTGATCATCCAAAATGCATCGTAACCTCATGTTTATAAGTGTGGTGCACGACACACCCATAAACAAGACTCTACTAGGCAATTGCACACTCCTAAGGACAAACTTGGCTCTGATACCAAGTTTGTCACGACCGAAATGGAGGGCATGATGGGCACCCAAATCTTACTTGCCGAGAACTACTATACATACACACACCACATAACCGTTAATAAGCATGGGCCATGAGTGCCGTCATGAGGTAACCTGCTGACTCATATAAATAATAAGCTGAAAAGGTGCAAGACCGATAATGCATATATATACATACATAGATGTTGGACATGATTGTACGAGATGACAAGGCTGCCTTAGATGATTATAGAACAAAAACATAGGCCTAGGAGGCTACATAACGTCTGACGACATCATAATTGTCTACAAGTCTCTACTAGAGTATGTGACATCATAAGGTTGGGACAGGGCCTTTCCATACCCATATGCATATCAAATATATCGTAAGACTAGACTATAAATCTGGAACAAGTAGAGTGGTCCAATATGAGCTAAATAGACAACCTACTGGTGCAGTCTATCTCTCTACCTACCTGAACCTGCTGACATGAAACACAATAATTTTCAGAAAAAAAGGGACGTCAGTACGAATAATGTACCGAGTATGTAAGGCGTGAACATAACACAATAGAGAAATGAGTAACATGAGACAAGAGAGAATCAACCTGCACAGAATGCCTTTGAGGGTCATTATATGCCTAAGTATCATATATGTGTGTATATAACGTCTGGTCATACATATATATATGTGTATATAATGCCATCAGGCCTCTGTGGGCATCCCATCATATCATACCGACCTCTATGGGCGTAATCATCATCATATACCAGCTGATCAGGTGGTGCTGCATATATAATGCCATAACCTTTCCCATACCCCATATATATCATATAGCGTATATAATGCATGTGAGGTCATAGTATATACATGTATATAATGCACGAATGATACTAAGACACTTCGAGTCTATCAGAGTAACGTAAGGTCATTCCACCAACAGACCTTTCATTATGAGTCAATAAGATAAGATATACATTAATCAACAAACTTCTTCAATAGAGTGCTTTCAAGAATATAGTTACTTTGGACGGACATTCGTTTACGTTCGTTTACGTATGAGTCATGCTAAAAGAAGAAAGAGTAGCCTCAACATACCTTCAGCGCCAAACTCCCACTAACATTGTCCGAACCAACCTCCGTTACACCTTAATCTTTAAAATACAAGTATACACCCTTATACGAGTTTGGAATGAACTCCACAACCAATGTAAGCTCCAGTACATAATTAACGATCAACAAATAAGCATTCCTACGTTGATGACACTCTTAATTTCTACAAATCATTTTGACATAAACCTCCATGGTCATCATTGTATCCATCCCTATAAGTTTGATGAGCTGTGATATCTTTGTTCCTTTCTAGTGAAGAGTTACCTAAGAAACCTTATTTCTATTTGTATAAAGTGCAGTTCGTACTTTAAGCTAAATAAAAGACCCAGACTTTTATATCACCACTTATATACTATATATAACAATGATCAGGTTCGCATGGACAACTCAACTGGTTCTCAAAGGGATAATTGGAAAAATATAACAATGACCAATTCTGATTCCTTTTTGTGTATGGCCAGCCACGTATTACTCCATCATAGTCATTAGGAATTGACACTAAGTGGCACAGCATTAGGTTCTATAATAAGTAGTCATCTAGTGCTTCCATGCCATGCACACATGTGGCAAGTGATTATAATACTTGTCTCCCTTATGTTCTTTTAACTAAATCACTTTCTCCTGTAATTAATTACTTTTCTCTAATATGACAGATTTTAAATACTCATTATTTTTATCATGTGATATAACGCTAATCCAAAGTCTCCATCTATACCTATAAAATATTATTTTCAATCATTATTATCGCAATTGGTAAATCATAAATTATTTTGAAATATCATCATTTTATACACCAAGCTATTTATTTGCATAAGTGAATATGATTAAAATTCTCTGAGGCTTAGGTCTACTTACATATGTCGACCGATCTAAATTATATCCCAAAAGTACGGGATATTACCTTGACGAATCTTACTTTCTTCAATTCATTTAACTTCTAAACTTTTGAATACTTACCAATCATGATCCCAAACGCTTACATCATTAGGATGAATATGTTTAATGTCTTATAACCTCAAAGATAGTCTCATTGTCGGTCTTACATTAGCTAACTTATGATGAAACTTAACGTACAAAAATGCGGGATGTAACATCCTTCCCTCTTTAGAAATATTCGTCTTCAAATGAAAAGTATTAATCCTCAAGGTTAATTTTTTTTTACCGAATCGCCCCTATAAATGGAATTATCCGAACCCTATGAACGAGTAGAAGATATTCAAACTTGCCTCATAGGACCATACAACAACACATACATATCATCGGTCTTCACATAGTCGTCAAACATCAAACATAACATGCTTAGATGGAATACTAGCATGGCTGAAGATACAAGCAAGGAAGTATATATGGATGGCTTGTGGACTAAACTGGCAATAAACGTTACTGGAGTTCTGAGCAAAGTACTCATCTGGGTAACTCTTGCAGCTTTGATTTATCACATCTGGCAGGCAAGAAATGGAGCACTGTGGAACCAAGTTGTGCCACGACCACAAGAGGCGTTGAAGAGAATTAAACTGGAGAGCAAACATAAAATATTTGATATACTTCATAAGAAGCATAGCATAGTTGTAAATATAGAGTGGATAGAAAAGTTATATGAATAGGAGATCATACAGACAGATAGAACTGGGAAATAACATAGTGTGTATGGTCGAATTTTTGTTTTTGCTGATGTAGGTTAAGTTCATCCTTGTAATAGGTTTTGCTGGTTGGTTTTAATAAAATCTGTTAGTTCGACCAAAAACAAAAGTGTGACTCTTGTGATTGCATGACTCCAAACTGAGTAATTTTCAAACTTATATATCTAATTGAATCGAGATAATTAGTACTCCAAATGTATTCGAGTGTTATAGATACAATGCATGGTTGTGATCAAAAGTGTTCTTTGCCATAGCTGAAACCGTAAGCATGGATTGCAACTCATATTCTCGAAAAGTGTTCAGAATTTAAATCATAGACTCGCAGTTGCGATCTTGCTGATACCATTTGAATTTGATGGAGATATGCAAATACAACTTATAGTCTCGAAAGAGTAGAAAAGAAGATGACCAGGATCTGGAAATATCTTGTGTATTCAATTGAATGAAAATATTTACAAACTATAAGCTACATATAGAGAGGAAAGTAAAACTGTTTGATCATTATTGTGCTAATTGCCAATTTTTTATCCCCGACTAATATTCTAACGGCCTATTTAATTAATTTTTAACTGCTTCCTCTATTTATAAATAAATCTACACATATACATTACCTGTCAAGCCAGTTCCATTTTATCATATGGAAATGACGAATATGAGAAGATTTGCCAATCTGCAAGAGTATGGGTTAGATGTTGAATGAGTGTTGTGAAAAAATGAGTAATCAGTCAGGAAAACATCATTAATGAACATAAGGATATTGTCTGCAGTGTTGTGACAATATCACAGACAAAATCTGTATAAACGATTTTGCCTATTCTTTCAACCAAAATAATGAGTGTTACTGTGAGGTAAAAATGACATAGGTAAGCTAATCAAGAAGCTGTGTTTAAAACGTGAGAAAAGAAGAAGTTAAGCTTGGAAGGAAAGCGACGTGAAGACCAAGTCAATATAGTTGAGGATTTCAAGGGGGCTGAATCGGTCCAAGCTGCTACCTATATTCTCTCAACTTTTGCAACCAACCATTGAGAATTTCAAGGAAGTTTCACACTATAAATAGAGGAGGAACTTCAGAGTATCGGTATCCAGATTACAAAGAAAAGAATCACCAAGAGAGCTCTCGAAAATTCACCAAAGAAACTGGATCAAACATCAATGCCTAAAGTAGTATAACAACATCTAGTTCTACATTTGAGTCGCTACTCAGATTCTAGATCAAGTTCATTGTTGAAGCAATTGTAATGAAGATGTTGTATGTTTCTTTATAGATGTTTTATCCTTAGGCTGAAGTCATCTGCGACTTTGTTTTGTTTGTAATTTCTTTTTCTTTTATTTCTACAAATTGTAAAAAGAAATTCACTTGTATTTGTATATGATAAATACAAACTTCGGTCATTGATCATCAAGGGTTATATTAATATATACTCTTGAAAATATAAATCTTATGTCTTTTACTCTTTTCACTCCATTTACTCGTTAAGGTTTATTATTGTTTTATCTGGTGTTGCCACAAGTGTTGACACAACACTGAAGGCAACATAAAGAAACAATTTAGCTTTCAAACATTCAAATCTTTAGTTTGTCTACTATTAATTGTTTATCTGTAGCCTCGGACCTAACAAGTGGTATTAGAGTCAACATTTAACACAATAAGTGCTTTGTCATGTATCTAATGGCTATGGACTAAGCTATTCAAAATGTTGGTAGACTTTCGATTCTTGATGGAAAAACTTATGCATATTGGAAGATCCGATTACGTTCACACATCAAATCCATTGATATTCGGGCTTGGAGATCTGTCACCAAAGGATATGTTGTTCCCAAGTATCCAGAGGATGAGGATGGTAATATTCTTACCAAATCTGAATCTGAGTGGAATGCGGAAGAGATCTATAATGCTAGCTTTAATGAAAAGGCCTTGAATGTTATATTTGGATGGGTAGATTTTTACATGTTCAAACTCATTCAAAATTGTACATCTGCTAAGGACGCCTGAGAGACCCTGCAAACTCATTGTGAGGGTACCTCGAGTGTGCAACGAACAAAGCTACGCATGCTTTTGAGCCAATATAAGCGCTTGAGTATGGAAGAATCTGAGGATATAAAATCCTATTTTGAAAAGTTGATTGACATTGCAAATCAGTGTCGACTGTTTGTTTCTCCTTTGACCAACACATAACTTATGGACAAAACCCTCAGATCTCTTCCTGAAAGATTTAACACAAAGATTTGTGTTATTGAAGAGGCCTGTAATCTTTCCATAATGGATCTACATGCCTTGATGGACATCTTTCAAACTTATGAGATGAACATCAACAACCAAAGGGACTTGTATAGGGACAATACAATGTCACTCCAAGGACAAACCACAGAAATAAACATTGAAGACGAGGATGAAAACCTTGAGGAATTAGGTGATGGTGCAACTGTTGCCTTACTAACTCAACGATTCAATTCAATGATGAGAAAGATAAAAAATGATCGAAGTAAAGCTAAATATAAGCAGCACCAAAACCCACTCTTCAATAAACAGCCAATAAGATCACCATAAGGGCAAATAAGTGATAATCCACTGAGAAAAACAAACTCAGACAATACCAATTTTAACCCCAAACAACTCGAGAGAGTGCAATGTCATGCATGCTCGGGTTGGAGACATTATTCTAATGAGTGTGCAAACACCCTTATAAAATTGGTAAACGTATGTGGGTGTCTCTCAATGATGATGAAAACAAAGAAGAGAAAGGAGATCGAGAAGAAGAATCACAGGCAATACTGGCATCAATGTTCGAACATTCACTGTCCGACAATAAAGATGTTGTTTACAATGTTGTTACAACATTTGTGACAACATTAGATACAACATCTGAAATCCAGTAACATCAGAAAGATATGTGTATTTTGACTGTTCTGATGTTAATTATTTTAGTGGTTTAATTTCTTCATGTGAAGTTGTTAACTTAGATATAGTTGACAATAAAGATGAAGTGATAAAAGAATTACAAGATATTTGTAAAGCCTTGATCACAGAATCTGAGCAACTAGATTCAAAATCAAAATTTTTGGCTCTTGAAAATAATAATCTTAAAGGCACAATTGACCGGTTAGAGGTAGCACTTACCAAGAAGGACCTAGAACTTGGTAAGATCCGTGCAAGATTGAATTTAGTTGAGACCACCTTCCAAAGGCTCAACACGGGGACCTCCAAGTTGGATGAAATTTTAAACTTCATCAAGCCTACACAGGTTGGGCTTGGGTTATCAATCACCTCTTAAACCAGAAACTTCTAAGATCCATAGTAAAAGTGAGAAGATAAAGTTTGTTAAAGAAACTCACAATGCTAAAAATAACTCACATAACACTAAGGATAGATTGAAGTTTGGATGCAGCTACTGTAAGAAGTTAGGTCATCTGATGCCCTACTGCTACAAACTTCAAAACTCTATGCTCATATCGTTGCCGAAGATGTCGTCACCAATGTTGTCCAACATTGCTAACAACATTCGAAGAAATCAGCCTGAGAACATAAATAATAAGAGTTTTGAAAAAATGTGGGTACCCAAACTAATTTGTGTTGTAATATGTGCATAACTATTTTACGTACTAACATTACAGGTTTTTGGTATTTCGATAGTGGTTGTTCACGACACATGACATGTACCAAAATCTTACTGAAGGATCATGATGCATTCAACGGAGGATACGTAACCTTTGGTGGGAGAAGCAAGAGTAGGATAATTGGTAGATGAACCCTCAATGTTCCTGACGTACCATCCCTGAAGAATGTTCTCATATAGAAGGCTTAATGGCTAATCTTCTTAGCATAAGTCAGCTATGTGACGATGATTTTGAGGTAAAATTCAACAAGCGTGAATGTAGAGTTACAAATTCTACCAATAAGTGTGTTATGTCAAGTACCCGAAATGGAGACAATTGTTATCTCGTCGGTGGACAAGAATTCTGTAATTCTACGAGGGTCAGCGACACAACATTGTGGTATCAGAAGTTGGGACACATCAATTATTGCAACTTGGAGAAATTAATCTCTTATGAAGTTGTTAGAGGCATTCTCAAGCTTAACCCAAAGGATAAGACAATATACGAAGATTGTTTAAAAGATAAGCAGACTCGTGTTCCCCATAATTTTGTCCTACACGATGGACAACACTCGGGTACGTCTCATTGTTTTCAATTATTACATATGGGTACTATTGAAGTATATTGTCTAGGGGTATGAGATATTCCTTTGTGATAATAGATGATTTTTCTATATATACATGGATTTATTTTTTAAAAGAAAAATTACAAACTTTTGACATGTTTAAAGTGCTATACTCTAAGATTAGGAATTTGTTTTGTTGTCTCATTTTTTGGATCAAATCCGATCATGAAAAGGAATTTGAGAACCAATCTTTTGCAAAATTTTGCGAAAAAGAAAGGTATCTTCCATGAATTATCGGCACCTAAGACTCCTCAATGGAATGTGGTAGTTGAGATGAAGAACAGAACATTGGAAAAAATTGCTAGAGTAATGTTAAGTTCTAAACAATTGTCAAAAAAAATTTAGGCAGAAGCCTTAAACACTGCATGTCACATCACTAATATAGTTTATTTATGTCCAGGTGCCAGAATGACTCCCTATGATGTTTTAAATGGAAAGAAACCAACTCTGCGTTACTTTTATATTTTGGGTGTGTCTGCTACATTTTCAATGGCAGGGACCAATTGGCAAATTTTGACTCAAAATGTGATAAAGGGATATTTATTAGGTATTCACAAAATAGTCATGCTTATCAGATATACAATATGAGGACTAAGACCATACATGATTCCGTCAATGTTATTTTTGATGATATTATGGATATCTCATGAAAGTTATCAGAAAATAACATTGTGGTTATAGTAGAAAAGAGCAACAAACTGAAGAAGCGGATGTTGTCCCAAATATTATCACAACATCAGAGGAAATATTTTAACCATAAGAAGACACCACCGAGGTTGAAGTGGAGGAGGAGTCTATAACTGACTTGCATGACCAAGTAAGACGAGACCCTCCGTCAAGGATTAGAAGGAATCATCCACCTTACCAGGTGATAGGGGAATTTTTTAGAGGATGCGTACAAGAGAGAAAAAACCAATCAACTATCGCAAAATGGTAAGGTATGTGTGTATGTCCACTATATACCAACAGGTTAGTCTTTCTTGTCTCATATCTACCTTTGAACCAAAGAACATTGGGGAATCTTTAAAAGATAATTTTTGGATTCAAGCAATGCAAGCTTGAACAGTTCACCCGAAATAAAGTCTGGAACTTGGTTTCATGTCCTAACAGCACAAATGTTATTGGAACCAAGTGGATTTTCAAGAACAAATCAGATGAATTAGGGACAATTGTTTGAAATAAAGCTCGTCTTGTTGCTCAATTCTACACACAGGTTGAAAGAATCGACTACGATGAAACCTTTGCACTTGTGGCTAGAATTGAGCCAATATGACTATTACTTGCTATTGCTTCCTACCAAAAAATTACCTTGTATCAAATGGATGTTAAAGGAGCATTTCTCAATGGTTACTTAGACAAGGAAGTTTATGTTGAACAACCGAAAAGATTTGAGGATCTCCACCATCCACATTATGTATACAAGTTTAAAAAGGCTTTGTATGAGTTAAAACAAGCACCTCGTGCATGGTATGGTCGTCTAACAAACTTCCTTCTAGACTTTGGTTTCATCCATTGAGAAGCTGATAGAACATTGTTCATCAAAAACTATGACATAGATGTAGTGATTGCTCAAATCTATGTTGACGACATTGTTTTTGGATCGACTACAAAATCATATTTGGAGTCATTTGTTGAAGCAATGTCGACAACGTTTGAGATGAGCATGATCGGTAAATTAAATTTTTTCGTAGGCCTGCAGATAAAACAGACTGAAGATGTGATATATGTATCTCAAACCAAGTATGCCAAGAATCTGGTTAGAAATTTTGGACTTGAAAATGCAAAACATATGAGGACACCGATGGGCTCTACACAACAGGTATGCAAAGACAATGTTGGTAAGGATGTTTACCCAACATTATACCAATCAATGATAGGTAGTCTTCTATACCTTACAGTTAGTCGCCCTGATATTATGTTTAGCATGTGTGTTTGTGCTAGGTTTCAAGCCTGACCCAAATTATCCCACCTAAATATCGTAAAATGTATCATTAGATATATCTCCGACACAAGTGAGTTGAGTATTTGGGACACAAAGGATACTAATCCTAACCTAATGGGATATAGTGACTCAGATTGGGCCGGTGATATAGATGATAGAAAAAGCACTAGTAGTGGTTGTTTCTATATAGGCAATAACTTAGTTTCATGTTATAGTCAGAAACAAAATTGTGTCTCTCTTTCGACTGCTGAATCTGAATATGTGACAGCCGGAAGTTGTTATGCTTAATTGATTTGGCTACGACACACGCTAGATGACTATGGCCTATCAAGCAACTCTATGATTTTGTATTGTGATAATCTGAGTGCAATTAATATTTCCAAAAATCTTGTTCAGCATTCACGTACAAAACACATAGATATACGACATCATTTTTTAAGAGACTTAGTTAAAAAACAACTAGTTCATATTGAACATGTTGATACACTTCATCAACTAGCTGACATTTTTACCAAAGCTCTAGATCATGAGATATTTTCTAGTTTGAAGAAATCTCTTGGTCTATGTTTTCTCTAAAAATAAGACAGTTTAGGTAGATGTTGTCACAATATTCTGGGAAACATTTACTGTTGTGTCAATGTACATGGTAGATATTATTGTGCATAGTTTTGATCACTCAAGTATGATTCCATAAGGTTAGTTCTGAATGTGATATTGTTCTCTGCGATGGTATATATAAATCAATTATATATAACATAAAAAAAGAGTATCATAAAAAGGCAAAGCCTCTATATAAGATTTGGTTGTATTACAAAAAGAGCAAAGCTCTAAAATTGGTATTATTCCTATTTTATAGGAGTACCATGTGCTTTAAAGAAGGTTGAAAATACCTCAAAAAATATTTTCATTTTTCATATAAAAGAATTTTGTATGTGTTCAACTAAGTTGATTACGGACACAATGGGACAATATAACATTGGTCCAGGGATCAATATCATAGGGAATATATACAGAATACGTCTAATTTAACTGCTAAATTCGGAAGTCCATGTTTAGTCTATTTTTAGTACTGTTTTAGAGTATGTTTTAGGGTGTCGTTATGTGTCTTTTAGTTGTTTTGTACAATATTACGTATTTTGTTTTGTGTTTTCAGGTTTTAAGCGATTCAGATAGGATAAGGCAAATTTAAAATAGGTTGGTTTTGAGGATAAAAATACACATCAAGTCCCAAGAAATCAATCAAAGGAGCCCCGGGAAGCCCAAGAAGCAATTCAGACGAAACTCGGGCAGAAAATGAGGAAGAGTCGCGGTACTGTAGGGCTATGGCGCTGGGAACAGGCTCGAGGTGCTTTACAGGCAATAGTTGGACAGAATTTCATCGAGTCAAGCGCCGCAGCGCCTGGAAGAGTCGCCACAACGCCTGAGTGGCATTGAACACCGATGGCTGAAGAGTCGCGACACCGACGGTGGAAATAGGCGAGAATTACCGAATTTTAACAAGGTAAAATTATCCAAAACGAGATTTTCTCACTATATAAGCCCTGGGAGACAGATTTTAGGGAGGATCTCATCTTTGGAAGCAAGAAACGGAGGCTAGGAGGCAATTATAGAGACCGTCATTGTTCAAGTTCTTTCTTTTCTTTTTACTTTAATTCAGTGTATTTGGATATTTAGTGGATTAGTTCTTAGCATGTCTATGAGCTAATTCCTTTATTCGGGTCTTCCGTTGAATCACTTGAAACTCTTTCATAATTTAATACAGTGCTAGTATTTCTTTTTCGTCTATTAAGATCTATTAACTTGTGTTTATTTAATTATAATTAACTGGCCATTAGTTTTCATTACTTATATGATTTCAAATCAAGATCTGAAAAGGGAGATTTGAAATGCTATAGTTGATTAGACATAAGTTTAATCTTGAATGACAGTATCACAATTGCCTATGTAGTGTTTAAGTTATTGATCTTAATCCTCCTATGTGGTAGAATTTATCATAGAAATATAGAAAATTCTCACTTAGGTTGAGTTTTTATATGTCCTAACCGGAATATAGAACATCTCTGTTAATCTGCTATCTTAATAAGAATAAGAATCATTAGTCTTGCATTAACGAATGATAGAGTGGATAGTCAAAGAGATTGGAAGTCCTAATTACCTTCATCACTGAATTAAAATCCAAGTATTTTCATTCTTAGTTTATTCATGAATACTATTTTAGTTGTGAAATTCTTAGTTTAGAAATCAAACTCATAAGCGATTACCAAATAGAAACCAACGATTGATTAGTTGGTAATTGATAATTCAGTATCTGAGGACGATACTCGGTCTCAAATTGTATTACTACTTGTGATACGTGCACTTGCGTAGCATATAGAAATTTTGCAACAAGTTTTTGACGTCGTTGTCGGGGACTGATATCTTATAAATATCAAAGTAATTAATTTTATTTCTAATTTGGTTTTTTAGAACACATTATTTGCCTTGATCAACTTGTATTGTTTTTTATCAATTTCAGGTAGCTTTGCCTTATGTGAAGCAGAAGAGGAGCAGATAACCTTGTTCCTCTGAATCCGAAGATTGAGAAAGCGTGCAAACAGAATAGAAGGAACAAAAGAATTGTTGATTCAACCGCGATGGAAAATCAATAGAATGATAACAAGTTGAATAACGGGTTGAATGGAGAAGTGCCAGAATTCGTGCAGACACAAGCTCAGAATCCCGCTGCAATGAGCTTAAGGGATTACATCCTGCCAACGGTTATAGGGGTGCAACCATGCATAAGTGTCACGACCCGACCCGACGGGCCGCGACCCGGTGCCCTAATTGGATACCTGTACGAACTTGTTAAACATAATCAGACTGATACCAAGGACAATGTAAAAATCTTGTAAAAGTAAGTTGTTGACTCATAACGCTATATATCAAAATGAACATGTCTCCTGAGGTGTCATAGCTAGTCAATCATAACAAAATAGGCAAGCCGACAAGGCTGCTACTATACATGGAAATATCCAAAATAAACCACAACTCACACGTGTCTACCGCACATGTCTACAGACCTCTAAGAGTATGAAAATGAAATATGACGGGACAGGGCCCCACCGTACTCCTGACTAGCACGAATATGCATAAGTCTATATCATAAGATCTGTACCAAAATGGCTAGGCTCCAGAACAATGGATCTCTCCAAATAGCTGAGCAGAATTCTAGACTAGAGGACCACCAAACTGAGTATCTGTACCTACGGGCATGAAATGCAGCCCCCCGAAGAAAGGGGGTCAGTACGAAATAATGTACTGAGTATATAAAACATGAAGTACTGTAAAGAACATCATAACTGGCCAAAAGATAACATGAGACAAGTATAATAATTAAGATATCAATGCACCTGTGCCTTATTAAATGAGAGCCAAAACATGTCCATATAAAATAAGTCATATCTGTGGATGCATGTCCACATTAATCATACCCGGCCCTCTAGTGAGGGTCTCGGTAAACATATAATGTGTACACATAGTCATGTTCGTGGATGTTTGTCCACATATATCATATTCGCGGATGTCTGTCCGCATATCTCATATCTGTGGATGCCTGTCCACAAATAAATCATCATATATACATATCGGGCCCTCTATTGAGGGACACGGTGAACAATGCAAGGAACTGCATACGAACATTTCCAGCCCGGGACTCGGTGAAATGATATAAACACATTAGCACGAGTAGATTATCATGAGCAATCATATGCAATTTAAATCATCATCTGACTCTCAATAAAATAAATAAAATGAACTACCACTGTAAAATCAAGGCAACTATCATATCCAGTATCACTAGGAATTAGGATTCAATGGAATTACGTACGTCCGTCGTACACTCATTTTATGTAAATCATGCCAAAAGAAAGAAATGATAGTTTCACATACCTTATCGTCTATACCAACTCGATAATTATAATTCATCTCAATTAGCACTTCAACCTATAATAATAATAATAATAATATATCCATCAACTCTATGATTACTAGAATAGTTATATAGCGAATGATGACTCTCTTTTTATGTAGAAATTTGGGCAGCACTTCCTCTTTTTATACTCACATCCGTAATTCACACACAAGGTCGACAACATCGATAATAAGACATAACTTAAGGATATAACCAAAACAGTCACATATACTCCATATACGTCATCGTTATACATTCTTTCTCTTTACATTCATGTAATACAACAACCACAACAACAAAGGTGACTAACACACCTATTTCTCATGTTAATTCAACCCCTTAAAACAATCCATACTTCTAGCAACAACGAGAGTTCAAGTCTTATAGTTTGCAACATAACACTTTTCTACACTTCAATTCCTTTAAGACATATACCCACAATTACAACAATGTATATGCATGTTCATAACTAAATTTTCAGCATTCTAACTTCAACAAAACAACCCCTAAATTCGACACAACGTGTCCAGCGATTTCAGGGGTGTTTCGGCACACCTAACATAATACCACAACTCTTCTTATAATTCCTTAAATCCAATTTCATATTTCAACACTTTCATATAACCAATTACAATTTTAAATATCAATATTTCCTTCAATTCCAACATGCAATTAGTGACAACGATAACAACAACAATAATTAACCCAATGTACTTAAAAACAGCCCCAAAATCGGTAACAATAGTTCCATTCGGCTCAACAACATCAATAACAACCACATGCATTTTCTTACTTCCATTCTTTCTTAACACAAGTCATCTCTTAACCACAACATCAATTTACTTTCAATTACTCTATAGGAAGAAGAATTATTACCTTTACTTAAGCCAAAACAGTCCCTATAGCACTCGACACCACTGCTCCAATTTTTGCACAATTTCTACAACTTCCAATGACATGCATGCATTCCTTATGAGTTTAAATCCATCTTACTTACATGTTTTTCTTCCAAATAGTTCATCTCCAAAACTTAAAGTTTCTGGGCAGTTCTCTCGGCCAGCACTGTACCGTGACTCACTGTTTTAGGAGTTCACCATGGCTAGAACTTAGTAGAACAACTTAATCTTGGAATGAGAGTTAATTTGGTCTATAACTTAGCTATGGAAGATGAAAATATGTTTGAGAAGAGAGAGGGGATGTTGAAAGGGTTGATTTTCGAAATGGATGGGAGAAAGGAGAGCTACTTGGATTTATGGGATGATTTGAGCCTATGCATGTGGTGCTTAATGTTACTTGTCCCACGCGTGGGGGTCAAGGTGCCATTTGTTTTCCACTAGTCTCTCACTTATCATCCTTTCTACTAAAAATTAATCCCACACTTAGTTAAAATCCTGAAAATTTGAAGTCCACATTTTTATTTCATTCGACATTAATCCATAACCACATTGGAAAAATTCAACTACTAGTATTAATTCTCATCGTCACACTCGTTGGTCCAAAAATTATTCCGGGATTACATTCTTTGTATACTAATTCCCGTATTAACATATGTAAATATACTTTATTCCCAATACTCGAATCTTATTTTCTTAATTACATTCTCAATTCATTGCTCTAAAATTACGGGGTGTAACAATAAGTTACCATCTGTGGGAGCCAATAATTTTGAGATCAAGTCAGCGATCCTGCATATGGTATAAACCACTGTTCAATTTGGTGGGTTGACTTCAGAAGATATACACATGCATTTAGAGAACTTCTTGGAATTATGTGCAACCTTTAAATACAATGGTGTTACTGATGATGCAATTAGGTTGAGGCTCTTCACATTCTCACTCAGGGACCGAGCTAAAAGCTGGTTGAACTCTCATCAGAAAAATTCAATTACTACTTGGCAAGATTTGGCACAGAAATTTCCTGCCAAGTTCTTTCCTCCATCAAAGGTTGCGAAGTTAAAAGGAGAAATGAATAATTTTTATTAGCTTGATGGGATGTCCTTATATGATGCTTATGAGAGGTTTAAGGAGCTGCAAAGGAGATGTCCTCACCATGAGATTGAACAATGGATGTTGTCCATAATTTTTATAACGGGTTGTGTGGTACTACTCGTACCATTATTGATGTTATTGCTGAGGGAACATTCATGAGCAAGATTGCTAATGACGCACATGAGTTATTGGAAGACATGGCCACGAACAACCACCAATGGTCCGATGAAAGATCGGCTAACAGTAAGAAGGTGGTTGGGGTACATGAATTAGACGATATCACTACACTTACTACTTAAGTTGCTTCATTGACAAAGCAATTGCAACAGAATACTATGACAGCCAATGTGGTTCAGACACCAATGGGATGTGAGATTTGTGAGGGACCACATACATTTGATCACTGCACAACCGTGGATCCCAATAACATTCCCTTGGATCAAGCCCAGGTTCAGGCTGATGGGAATTTTTAGCGTCCGTATAACAATCCCTTCTCTAATACTTACAATCCAGGGTGGAGGAATCCCCCAAATTTAACAGCCAGAATCAGCAGCCATAATTTCAGGGGCAGTATCAACAAGACAGTCAGCAACATCAGAACATTCAAGCCACATCGTCTCAGCAGCCCAGCCCACTAATTCAACAAGCAGATCCAAATGAATTGCAAGTAGCTTTGTTGACTCTCACAAATTCTCAGACCCAGTTCATGACAGAGACTAGATCATCTATCAGGAATTTGGAGACAAAGGTAGGACAACTGAAAAATATGTTGAACAACTGAACGCAGGGAATCTTCCTAGCAATACTATTATAAATCCAAAAGAACAATGTCAGGCTATTAATCTGAAGAGTGGTAAGCAAGTTGAACCAATTCCACCCCCACCATCTACAGATGAGAAGGACGAGTCATGTGAGGAAGCAGATTCAAAAAGAGTAATAATGACTAAATACCATTCCGCGTCAAAGGAAATACCACCAGCTGTTACTGATGCCCCTCAGATCAGAATTCCATACCCCAGAGGCTCAGAAAAAAATTCTCTTAACAAATAATTTTCTAAGTTTTTAGAGGTTTTCAAAAAGCTGCATATCAACATCCCAGTTGTTAAAGACTTGGAGAAGATGGCAAGTTATGTCAAGTTCATGAAGGAAATCCTCTTTAAAAAGAGGAAGCTAGAAGAGTATAAGACAGTGGCACTAACTGAAGAATGCAATGCTATTCTGCAGAGAAAACTGCCCCAGAAGTTGAGAGATCCAGGTAGTTTCACCATCCTATGCACTATAGGGAACTTTGAGTGCCAGCATGTTTTATGTGATTTGGGGGCAAGTATCAATTTGATGCCCTATTATGTATTTTGCAGACTTGGAGTGGGGGAAGCAAAGCCAACAACTATCACTTTGCAGCTCGCTGATCGTTCAATCATGCATCCCCGATGTATTATTGAAGATGTGTTAGTGAAAGTAGATAAGTTCATTTTTCCAGCTGACTTCATTATTCTAGACATGGATGAATATGAACTTGTGCCTATCATACTTGGGTAGACCATTCTTAGCCACAGGGCAAGAACTCATTAATGTTCAGAAAGGTGAGTTGAAACTTCGATTCCAGGGGGAGAGGTGATCTTTAATGTATTCAGGGTGGCGATTTACCTAAGAGCGAGTGATAAATGTTTTTCTATTGATGTGATTGAATAAGCAGTTTCTGAAAAATGTTTCAGGAGTACTGATGCTCTTGAAATGACGTTGACACAATATGAAGAGGATGACAGTGATGATACAGAAATGATGAAGTATGTGAATTGGATGGATTCCTATGAGTCTTGCTATAGGAAGAAATATGAGGAGCTAGGAAAAATGTCAGAAATATCATTACCTTCCATAGAGAAAGCTCCAGAGTTGAAATTGAAGACCTTACCAGATCATATGCACTACATGTATCTAGGTGAGAATGAAACCTTACCGGTAATTGTGTCTGCTCATCTATCTAAGGTGGATGTTGATAAATTATTGGGAGTATTGCGGGTTCACAAGCTTGCTATTAGATGGAAACTGACAAATATTAGAGGTATAAGTCCTTCTATAATGATGCACAAGATCTGTCTAGAGGATGAGAGCATGCCTTCCATTGAGGCACAGAGAAGATTGAACCCAACCATGAAGGAGGTAGTAAGAAAAGAGATCCTGAAATGGCTTGATATTAGCGTCATTTACCCTATTTCTGATAGTGCAAGTGGTGCCTAAGAAAGGTGGTATGACCGTGGTAAAGAATGAAAATAATGAGCTTATTCCGTCTAGAACAGTTACGGGGTGGAGAATTTACATTGACTACCGTAAGCTGAATAAGACAACCAGGAAAGATGATTTCCTCTTGCCTTTTCTAGACCAAATGCTTGATAGACTCGCAGGCCATAACTACTACTTCTTCTTGGATAGTTACTCTGGTTATCATCAAATTGCAATATCACTCGAAGATCAAGAGAAGACTACATTCACATGTCCCTATGGTAGATTTTCTTTCAGAAGAATGCCATTTGTACTTTGTAATGCACCTGCTACTTTTCAGCGTTGTATGATGGCTATTTTTTCTGACATGGTGGAGAGAACCATATAGATCTTCATGGATGATTTTTTAGTTTTTGGGTCGTCTTTTGATGAATGTTTGAAGCACTTGGAAGCAGTGTTGCATGGTTGTGAAGAGTCAAATCTTGTGCTGAATTGGGAGAAGTGTCACTTTATGGTGCATGAGGGTATTGTCCTTGGCCACAAAATTTCTAGCCAAGGCATTGAGGTAGACAGAGCTAAGATTTACGTTATTAAAAATCTACCACCTCCGGTGTCAGTCAAAGGGGTTAGAAGTTTCTTGGGCATGCTGGTATCTAAAAGAGATTCATCAAGGACTTCTTAAAAATTTCAAAACCTCTTTCAACCTTGTTGATAAATGGTGTTGTGTTTGAGTTCAATGAAGAGTGTATGAATGCTTTTAAAGCACTTAAAGAGAAGTTAATTTCAGCACCAATAGTTATTGCACCAGAATGTGAGCTTTCATTTGAATTAATATGCGATGCAAGTGATTATGCAGTGGGAGCAGTTCTTGGAAAGCGAGTCGACAAGGTATTTTGGTTCATATACTATGCTAGTAAAACTCTTAACGATGCACAGCTGAATTATGCCACAACAGAGAAAGAGTTACTACCATAGTATATGCATTCGAGAAATTTATGTCGTATCTCATTGGTAACAAGGTAATAGTGTACACTGATCATGTCGTTATCAAGTATCTGATGACCAAGAAATATGCAAAGTCCCGCCTTATTCGACGGGTGCTACTACTACAAGAGTTTGACATGTAGATCCGCGATAAAAAAAAGAACAGAAAATTTAGTTGCAGATCACATATCAAGACTTGAAGTGGAAGAGAGCCAGAATACCAAGGATGTGCAGATCAATGACCACTTTCTTGACGGAAAACTTTTTAAGGTAAGTGCCAGTTCTATTTTGCCTTGGTAGGTTGACTTTGTTAATTTTCTTGTAGTGAAGGTTATGCCCCCTGAAATGACAAGGCAACAATTGAAGAAGTTCTACTCAGATGTGAAGAATTACTAGTGGGATGAGCTTATTCTCTACAGGCACTGTATTGATCAAGTCATTAGACGCTGTGTGCCAGAGGATGAATCCACCAAATTCTCACTCATTGTCATACTTTACAATGTGGTGGACATTTTGGGGCTTCAAGAACAGCTGCTAAGGTGCTACAAAGTGGATTCTATTGGCCATCACTGTTCAAAGATGCCAATGTTTTTGTGGAAGCCTGTGACCGCTGTCAACGAACTAGGAACATCTCAAGGCAGAATGAAATTCCCCTGAATGGGATATTAGAAATGGAACTCTTTGATGTATGGGGAATTGACTTTATGGGCTCGTTTCCACCATCTTTCGGAAACAAATACATCTTACTTGCAGTGGATTATGTGTCCAAATGGGTCGAGGCAGTAACAACTAAAGAGAATAATGGTAAGACTGTCCTGAAATTCCTACACAAGCACATATTCACAAGGTTGGTACTTCCAGAGCTTTCATTAGCGATGAAGGGAGTCATTTCTGTAACAAGCAGTTTGATACCTTCCTGGCTCGATATGAAGTTTACCACCGCATTGCCTTGCCATATCATCCTCAGACAAATGAGCAAGCTGAAATTTCAAATAGAACGGTGAAGAGTATATTGGAAAAGACAGTGGATATCTGGAGGAAGAATTGATCTGTCAAGATAGATGATGCACTTTGGGCTTACAGGACGACATTCAAAACTCCCACTGGAATGTCACCTTATAGGCTGGTCTTTGGAAGGGTATGTCATCTATCAGTGGAGCTGGAGCACCAGGATTATTAGGCAATGAGGTAGCTGAATATGGATGTCAAAGCCGCCGGACAGAAGAGGCTATTACAAATAAATGAGCTTGATGAGTTTTGGAATGAAGCCTATGAAAATGCCAAGATTTATAAAGAACGCACCAAAGCATTGCATGACAAGAACTTGATCCTGAAAGAATTTAAACTTGGGCAACAAGTACTTCTATTTAATTCAAGGTTGAGACTATTTCCAAACAAATCGAAATCCAGGTGGTCAAGGCCATTTATTATCGAGAGAGTGTCCCCTATGGGTAAGTCGAGGTATGAGAAAATGAGGTGCTCCATTCAAAGTGACGGGCAAAGATTGAAGCCCTACTTGTGTGATTCTAGTGAGCAAACACAGTCTGTGATCCTCTTCAAATCAAAGTGAAGAGAAATTTGTGTCAGGCTAAAAGACGTAAAATACAGCTCTATTAGGAGGTAACACAACATTTTAATTAAGTTATTTCATTTTATTTTATTTTGTTTAAACAATCTCATGGTATTGTGTTTCTTGTCTATGTTTTTAATGACTGGTAAAGTGGGGACTAAATCTGAGTGAAAAAAAGACCTCAAGTGCTGAAATGTGATGAAAAATAAACCAAGTATGCAGATCGGTGAAGCATCGCGATGCCCAAATGAAGGGTCGCGACGCCTGGAAGTCAGTATGTAAAAACATTTTTTACGGGGAAGCATCGCGGAGCCTGAAGAGAGAGTCGTGACACAAGAGAAGCAGTAAGTTTTGATTTTTTTAAAAGGTGAAGCACCGTGGCGCCTGGGTAAAGGGTAGCGGCACCTAAGATGCAATGAACTGGGCATGAATTTTTGGCTAAAAGCGTTGTGGTGCTTGATAGAGGAGTCGCGGCGCCTGTACAATATGTGATTGCACCGCGGTGCTTAATAGATGAGTCGCGGCGCCTATAAAATACGTGATTGCGTCGCGACGCCTGCTCGACTTCATAATAAAACCGTAGCCCCCTTTTCATTTTCTTCACAAAAACTTCCAAATTCTCTCTTCTCACTCCTAAAATTCCGAAAATCTTCCCCATAACACTACAAATCTAACCTCTTCACATCCACCACAACATTCCACAAAACTTCATCACTTAGGCTAATACATATTTATAAGAAGACTTCCAAAAGGTAAACCATTAACAGTTTTCTTTGCAATTTCGTGTATCTGGTAAAGTACTTCAAGTTTTGGGGGTGAAATTGAGGGTAAATTGTCTTCTACTGAAAAGTTGTGTTGGGGGCTAAAATTGTTGTGTGTGTTTGGCGATTGTTATTGGACTATTTGGAGATTGTTTGCTGTTGCTTGAGGATTGTTGTTGTTGTGACTGAGTTGCTGAGAAGTGACGAAATACAGGAGAAATGCTGCCAGAATTTTTCTAGAACAGCTTGCAAAAGGATTAAAATGGGTCCAAAGAAAATTAGCTCCAGGGCATCCTATTCTAGAGCCACCGTACCCGACTATGATACAGCGAGGTTTTCTAACAAGACAGCCCAGGATAGGTATGAAAGACTATGCACCCGCTCCTTGGTCTTAGAAAGGGGCATGAAATTCAAACAGAAGTCATATGATGATCCGATCTATGAACCAATTAGAGAGATAATAGCCAATAGAGGTTGGGAGGAATTTGTTAATCTTCATCTTAAAAAACCCAACCTCTCATTGATATATGAATTTTATGCGAACTTTCTAGAGCGAGTGGACAATAAATGCTCTGTCCGTAGTCTAAGGGTGCCAGTAGGTACGGATGTGATAAATGCAGTGTCACGACCCGACCCCGGGACCGCGACTGGTGCCCTACCTGGGCACCCTTACAGGTAAACATCAGAGAAAATCAGCGGAACATACATGCACTTAAAAATAAAACATCGTAAGTAAAACAACAGGTTAGCCGATAGGGCTACCTTCCTGAACATATATAAAAACAACCGAAGCAGTTGCCTCCTTTCTTTTTACAAACTGACCCACAATATGTGACTAGAGACCTCTAAGAGTTTTGACATAACAACTGTGGCGGGACAAGGCCCCGCCGTACCCCTGAATAAACATAAACGTGACAACTCCGAACACCGAGCCATCTCAACTTCTGAACCGGGATCCTAAGCTCGCGGATCCACAATGTACCTAAACTGCGGGCATTTAACGGCCAGAAGGTCGATCATAACAGTGCGAATATGGAACAGAAATAACGTCTGATAAGCAGATCATAATCGTACAAAAGAATGACAAGGACAAGTATAAAAATACATACGGATCCTGCCGTGTCATTACCACTTATGAACTTAATTTCACATCAATATCTTTTACATTCCATTAAGAGTTATAGCCATATCTTACGCATTTACTTAGGAGAAGTCATTAAGTTCATCTCTATCTAACTTACTTATCTTTCATAACATAGTCCGCCCATTCTGAGGGACACATATACTACCCTACCTAACTGACGCGATCAAGTCACACAAATAGCAAAGTGTGCCCGTGGAATACCCTCACCGCCAACCTATAAGTGTAAAATATAACCACGTGACGCGCGTGGCATCCCACCTCACCGCCGGGCGACACATACACAATACATACATATATCTCCCGCCTGTGGAATCCCACATCACCGCCGACACTATAAGTGTAAAACATAACCATGGGTCTCACGCCCATAATACCAATCAAAACAGTGGTATAGCGTCTGGGCTTGCCCTCATTTATACTCTTACCCCGGAGGAGGTAAAGCGGGGTATAACGTCTGGGCTTGCCTCATTTATACTCTTACCACGGAGAAGTGGTATAACGTCTGGGCTTGCCCTCATTTATACTCTTACCCTATCTCAACCGCCGACAATCAACACATAAAGCGTGGTACATGCTCTGGGGTTTACCCTCACTTATACTCTTACCACGGAGAAGGTGGTACAACGTCTGGGCTTGCCTCATTTATACTCTTACCCTATTTCGACCGACCATCAAACAAGACATAAGCACTAACATGTCTTTTATAAAAATCAGGGAATTTAACCCAAGTACTCCAAATAACGGAAGCATACCCGTGGAATCCCACATCACCGCTTCGACGTCCCAAGAACTTACATAAGACATACAATTCTTCAACCGAGTCGCAGAACTTAATAAAACATAATACTTGCACTCAAAGGCTATTACCAAAGACATATAGGCAAGTTCTCAATTAACCAAGCCAAAGTACTTATCAAGGCACACATAGGATAATTCTCATTTAACAAGCCAAAGTACTTATCAGGGCACAAAATAGAATAAATTCTCATTTAACAAGCCAAAGTACTTATCCGCACAAATAGAATAAATTCTCATTTAACAAGCCAAAGTACTTATCCGCACAAATAGAATAAATTCTCATTTAACAAGCCAAAGTACTTATCCGCACAAATAGAATAAATTCTCATTTAACAAGCCAAAGTACTTATCAAGGCACACTTAGACAAATTATCAATTTATCAAGCCAAAGTACTAATCAAGGCATACATAGAATAATTCTCTTTAGCAAGTCAAAGTACTTATCAAGGCACACTTAGACAAATTATCAATTTATCAAGCCAAAGAAATAATCAAGGCATACATAGAATAATTCT
Source organism: Przewalskia tangutica (assembly GCA_029844215.1). Classification (NCBI taxonomy): domain Eukaryota; kingdom Viridiplantae; phylum Streptophyta; class Magnoliopsida; order Solanales; family Solanaceae; genus Przewalskia; species Przewalskia tangutica. Next base: position 129,937,349 of record CM056718.1, on the reverse strand, counting down.
CTTTAACAAGTCAAAGTACTTATCAAGGCACACTTAGACAAATTCTCAATTTATCAAGCCAAAGTACTACGTGACGACATTCTTTATAAAAGACTCATTTCTATGTAAAGCCCCAAGATACTAACAACCGTAGTATCAAGTCCTATTCACCTTCAAGACAAGTCACAATACCTTTTAGAAATACAAATACCGGCTTCTAAATCAAGTGACTTCTTTTATTAAAACCTTAAGCAATTGGTACCTTTAAACCAATTTGTTCCTTAATACAAGTTATTTCTTTGATTACTTTATTAGAGAAAACTATTCTCTTAACCTTCCATAAAGCCGTTATAACCAACTTCCCATAAAGCCGTTATAACCCTTTATGGTTTAGACCAACACGCTTTCTTTTATAACCAAGAGACTTCTACTTTTGAAACCAAGTATTAAATACTTTCAAATCAATTCTCATACCTTTCAAAAATACTACTAGTCTCTTAACCTTTAGAAAACAAGTGACTCATTTTATATAAAACCTTAGGCAATTAATGCCTTAAAAACAAGTTGCCCTTTCACTAAAATCAAGTCATTTATCTTTCCATAAAGCAAATATAACTAACTTCCCATAAAGCCGTTATATTCACTTTATACCTTAGCCAAAAACAATTTCCTATCCAAGGACTTATACGTTTAAAACGGAACAAGTATCACATACTTTAAAACTCTTCAAGTCCCTTAACTTAATAAAACTCAAGACATCCTTTATTCTTTCAAAGTGAGTTAATCTCCTAACTCACCCGACTTGGCTATTCATAAAATTAGTAAAGGATATCAAGGTGTTATACGTCTACCGTACTACATACGAGCAACTAGTCATGCTCAAAGATAGGAAAAGTTCTACATAGAGTAGATCACACAACTACCTCTTAACTTCTAAGAGTAGAAGGAAACATGAAATGATACCACAAGTATATTCCATACATAGAATCATGCCAAAGGAAGGAAGAGGTTCACATACCGCGACGATTGTCGACAAGTAGCAAAATGCTCCAAAGTACTTCAACCTATAATGGTCACAATATGTCCATTAACCTCTTACTTCAACGTAGAATATCCTAGGTGCTAAGTCACTAAATTCTACGGGGAATCGGACAGAACCTCCTTTGTTTCTACTTACTTTGCCACCTTTTTCAAGGTCGAATACAATAACCAAACAGCCCCAATTGGCTCACAATTTATATAGCAGGTAGTCCAATACAAGTGACTAACTAAACAGCCCCAATTGGCTCACAATTTATATATTTCAACCCAAATTTGTAGCATAACATGATATCAAGTCGCATTTGATTATAATAACCATAATCCTTAAGTCAATGACATGCGACGGTTCTAACAACGATTAAATTGTAATTCAACTTAGTAATGGATTATCTTACATTTCGGATTTCCAAGGCTATAATCAATCCATAATCTTTATAACTTCAATATAACAATTTCATGCTTGCAACATACAAAGCTAACAACAACAAAATGAATAATCTTGTAATACTTTCAAAGAATAAGATTATACCTCAATGAATTGTAATCCAATCTTCACAACCGAAGTTGCTCCTTAGCAACCTAGAGACTCTCCAAGATACTTCAATCCGCTACTTGAGACCCTTAGAACCATACCAACAATTTTCCTTCAAACTTCCAACCAAAACCTAGAAAAGCCATTAGGTTTTCACCTTGCGACTAATACGAAAACTCTCTTTTTCCGGGATTTTTCTATTGAGATACACTTACTATACCCTCATGAACCTTGGTTTAAAATGTGGAGCTCAATGATCAAGAAACAAATTTTTTTCTTCCTTGTTAAAACCAAACCCGAGAGCTCTCTTGCTCCTCTCTCAATTTTTCTTGAAAAATTTTCTAAGTGTTAGACAAAGTCTTGCTACTACTAGTATTATAAAGGGACATGGAGGGTCAAGATGCAAACAATTGGATGGCTTGGATGAGGTCTTAGCAAAAATCAAGACCAATTGTCCCCTTGACTAAGTCAAACATGTCAAGCTTTCAAGTTGCAAGACTTGTCTTGCTAACAAAGGTCCAATGACCCTTTAGCCCTTGCAAAAATCGTCCAAGGCATCATCTAAGGGGGGTGACACGTGTCGCCCTCCCATTCGTCACAATAAAACGTTTTCCGAAAATTTCATAATTCCGAGAAATTTTACAAGTCTCAAATCTGGATACCTCTGAGTTCTTACGTACGTTCTTAAAACATGTCCTGTAATTCCGGGGTGTAACATGCAGTATGCGGGATCCCGAATGTGATAAGAGATGATGATGATGATGATGATGAGGACCAATATTGGACCTGGAGTCGCTCAAGAAGGATTGATTGGGTTGTCGTGGCTGAAATAGTGGGGCATTAAGAAGCTAGATGCACATACACATACAATGAGTCAAAGTGTATGCATTGATGCCAATTCAAAAAGATTGTTCAGGCATAATTGTACTATATAAGTTCCCATTTTATCCCATCCACACACTTCTCCAATATACCAACAGATTGTATCAAGTTGGTGTACGCCATAATGAATGGGTTCACGGTAGATGTGGGTCGAGCTATCCAAAAGAGCATAACCTTCACATGCCGACTGACAACTACAGCTGGTTTGGGATATGGGTCATTTATCACTGCATTATGTGCTCAATATGTGGTGCCCGAAAGTGGCAGTGATGTGAAGGGACGAATATATAATCATATTACTCGAGTGATAGTGAATGGATACCTAGAACCGGTACCAGTGGTCCCTACTGAAGAGGGCATCCAACACCAACCCATGCACTAACAGAGAGCGATGGGGGAAGAGCCTGTAGCAGATGAGATGAATGAGCCTGGACAGAGCAGTCAGCCACCTCATTTGGCTATTGAGCCACCAATGGGGAGGTTGGATCAATTGTTCCTACAAAACCAATATATAATACAGCAAAATCAATACATTATCCAGTCTCATCAAGACTGCGATCAACATAATAATCAATATCTCCAGCAGCAGTACACCTACGTGACCCAACACATCGACCAACTCAAATCTTTTGTCAACCATTGATCAATATGTGATACGCCTGATGGGCCCTATTTTGGCTACCCTCCACGATAGCAGCCTTATCAGAACCGCCACCACCATTATAAATCTCTTTGTTATGTATGTAAGTCCTCTTACTCTTGCTTTACTTTTTCACATTGGGGACAATGTGTTGAATAAGTTTGGGAGGGAGTCTTACTATTTGTTTTTGTGGGTTAGTAGTGTTTAATTAATTTTTGTTTAGTTGGTTGTATGTTTATTGTTCTTGTCTTTGTTTTAGTGTACGTGTTGAGTATTGTGTGTCAATTAAATAAAGATAATAATAATAGCCCATGAGATTGAGTGAACACATGTGATAGAATTTGATCTTATTGATAGCCACAAAATGCATAAATCTGTGTGCTTAATTTGGATAGTCTTTGAATTTGCTTTTTATTATAGATAATGATGAAAACTTGATCATTATTGTTGACTTTCTTGTACTTAATTGTTCGGTTTATGCATAAGTGAATTATGGTTTGAGGAAAGATAGTGAAAAATTCTAGAACTTGCTTGCTTGCTACTTGAGACGAAATCCTAGATAATGCATGCTTAGAAAAATGATTTAGGCCATCTTTGGAACGTTTGAGCCTTTTAAGCCACCCTTTGTACATTAATCTCCAGTTACCCCTTTGAGCCTTAAAATTGACTCTTTGTTGATTGACACCTATTTTGAACCTAGTTGAAACCCTTTACTATTCTAGCCTTCCCTTGAATTACCATAAGTATAGAAGTATATGAGTGTGGATTGAAGTGTTGTAATTAGTATTGGAGGTTGATGCTATCAATAGAAGAACAAAAAGATTGAGAGAATAATCATCTAAAAATAAACTACACACCTCTTTTTCATACATTGAAAAACAAGTTTGGGGGAGTGTTATAGTTCAATAAAAAAAAAAATTGCTTATTTTCTCAATATAGAAAAAAAAAAAAAAAAAAAAATGGGGGATTGTGGTGCATTGTAATGTGAAATCAAGTTTGGATTGGTTGATTCATATGCTTATGGTAATCTTGAGCCTAAATGACATTTTATCTGCTTGTGCCTAAGCCTAACGATACAACCTATAAAAGTCCTATTGATTTTTAAGCATGTGTGTCTACATTAGGGGAGAGTAGCAAGTTAGCAAGCTTATAGAATTTTGGCCTGATGGACTGTTGGAAAGAATTTATTTGTGCATAAACTGATATTGAATACATGTTTGAGTCAGTAATCATGGTTGAGTGATCATATGTCTTAATAACCTGAAGCAAGCTTGATGATTATATGACTTGAAATTCTAGATAGCAAATTAATGGCTAGAATGTTTCTGTATAGGATATTGCATGTGTTCATGATTTTCGAGGCATATATATTGTGGTTGACTTGATTCAGTTAGAGTGTGTATTTTTCTTTTTAGGGTGTCTGGAGTTCTTTACTTGAGGACGAGTAAAATATAAGTTTGGGGGTATTTGTTAAGTCTATTTTCAGTATTATTTTAGGGTGTTGTTTAGGTGTCTTTTAGTTGTTTTGTACAGTATTACGCGTTTTGTTTTGTGTTTTCAGGTTTTAAGCGATTCAGACATGATAAGGTGAATTTAAGAGGAAATAGGTTGGTTTTTGAGGACAAAAATACCCATCAAGTCCAAAGCAATCAATCAAAGGAGCCCCGGGAAGCCCAGGAAGCAATTTAGACAAAATCCGGCCAGAAAATAAAGAAGAGTCGAGACGCTGGGAACAGGCGCCGAGGCGCTTGACATGCAGTAGCTGGACAAAATTTCATCGAGTCAGCGGCATTTGGAAGAGGCGCTCGAGTGGCGATGAACAGAAAGGTCAAGCGGCGCATCTGGCAAAAGGGTTGCGGCGCCGATGGCGGAAATAGGCGAGAATTCCTGAATTTTAACAAGCGTAAAATGGTCCAAAATGGGATTTTCTCGGTATATAAGCCCTGAGAGACAGAGTTTAGGTAGGATCTTATCTTTGGAAGCAAGAAACGGAGGCTATGAGGCAATTACAGAGATCGTCATTGTTCAAGTTCTTTCTTTTTTTTTTACTTTAATTCAGTGTATGTTGGATATTGAATGGATTAGTTCTTAGCATGTCTATGATCTAATTCCTTTATTCGGGTCTTTCGTCGAATCACTTGAAACTCTTTCATAATTTAATACAGTGATAGTATTTCTTTTTCGTCTATTAAGATCTATTAACTTGTGTTTATTTAATTATAATTAACTGGCCATTAGTTTTCATTACTTATATGATTTCAAATCAAGATCTGAAAATGGTGATTTGAAATGCTATAGTTGATTAGACATAAGTTTAATCTTGAATGACAGTATCACAATTGCCTGTGTAGTGTTTAAGTTATTGATCTTAATCCTCATATGTGGTAGAATTTATCATAGAAAAATAGAAAATTCCCACTTAGGTTGAGTTTTGATATGTCCTAACCGGAATATAAAACATCTCCGTTAACCTGCTATCTTAATAAGAATAAAAATAATTAATCTTGCATTAACGAATGATAGAGTGAATGGTCAAAGAGATTGGAAGCCCTAATTACCTTCATCACTGAATTAAAATCCAAGTACTTTCATTCGTAGTTTATTCCTGCATACTATTTTAGTTGTTAAATTCTTAGTTTAGAAATCAAACTCATAAACGTTTACCAAATAGAAATCAATGATTAATTAGTTGGTAATTGATAATTCAGTATCTGAGGACGATACTCGGTCTTACCAAATTGTATTACTACTTATGATACGTACACTTGCGTAGCATATAGAAACCCCAAACTCTTCTAAACCCTCTCCTATGTCCATTTCTTCAAAATCCTCAAACACCAAAGAAAACACTCCAATGTTGATCAGCTCATCACAGAATCAAAAGGTATACAAATACTATGTACCAATTGATAACCAAAATCCTGACCCGGAAGATTTTTCACGAGCAATTATCCATAGAGGTTCTGATGAACCACTAGATATGAGCTACCCAGGTGACAATTGGTACATAGTATTTGTATACCTTTTGATGCAACATTGGAGTATTTGTATATACCTTTTGGTACATAGTATTTGTATAGATATTGATGTTGATGCAACATCAAACTTTTCAAACATAGGTATTAGATCCTCAATATCGACATTTCCATCACGAAGGTCGAAAAGGGTTTTTGAAAGCATTATTCGTGAAAATCAGTCTGCTAAGAAATCCAGAGTTTAGTAGACTTTATCGGTTGCCTCAAGCAGTAGTAGCAGCACTGACTCAGATTTCAATATGTACGACATTCCGACAATACCATCCACAGACAATCCACCAACTGCACCTGAAGGTGATGAAGATGTGGTGTCTGATAACACACATCTAAGCAGGTTTATTCCAAAGCAGGTCCGAAGAATATACAGAAATGTTGCTTCGAATGTTGCCTCAACATCGAAGGCAATAGAAAAAAATTCATCAGTGGACCCAGATTATGTTGCCCCAACAACTCAGGCAACACCTGCACACCCACCAACATATGACAACAATTCAGAATTTGAATCAGATTTCAAGGTAATAGCTTACTCTCTCATGTTCCAAATTAAATCATTTGTTGATAACTGGAGAATGATCATAGCAGAGAGAGTCATTGACCTTAATTCATTCTCTGTCAATGACCTAGTTGATTTTTTAGTAGTAGAAATTTACTGAGTTTTGTAACTGGGAAAAACTACTATTGTGATAAGGTGATTAAAGTGTTTTATGCTAATCTGTTACATGTTGTTAATGACATTGTTAGGCGTATTTTGTATATGCCTTTTGAGTCATATTTAGTTGGTATTTTACTCATTTTATTGTGTTTAGTATAGTAGTATGTTTGTTTTTCTTTTTTTGAGTCACAGCGGTGCAAAAAGGCAAAATGACAAAAAGGAACGAGAAATAGGCAGAAAAGGTGCTCCCGAGGCGAAAAGGATGAAAGTTGGCAACTCAGAGTGAAAGAAGGCAGCACTGCGGTGCCATTTGTGCCGACGCAGAAAATTTCAGTTCCGAAGGCAAATTGGCTAAGGGTGTATTTGGTCCATATGGCACAAAAATTAGAGGATATTTAAGCCCTAGGGATTAATGTTATGGCGGAGGTTGGTCATTCTACAAGACAACACAACACAGACAGATTTGAAGCTACAATTGGAGACTTTGTTCTACGTAATTTTCTTTCTTTCATTTTTAATTCAGTTTATGTATGAATATTGTGTTAGTTCTTAGCGTTACTATGGCTAGGAGCTAAACACTCTATTAGGGCTTTCCTTATGAATCGCTTGAAATTGTTATTCATGAATTAATGCAGTAGTTTGATTTCTTCTTCACTTGATTAAGATTTAGTCAATATTTGGTATGAATGTTTGATAATTAATTGATCACTAGTTATCATAACCTAGATGATTTCGAATCAAAAACCGAGAGGAGAGATTTGGATATGCTGTAATTGACTAGACATAGGTTAAAATCGCGGATGAAAATACCCCGATACTTGTGTAGCATTATAGGTTACTGTTCTTAATCCTCCTATGTGATAAATCCTATCATAGAAATATAGAAGGGTTCTGCAATGGGGTTGAGTGATTATATGTCCTAACTGAAATATAAGACAGTCTAGTTAACCGTTATCTTAACGAAGAAGAAGAATTATTTTAGTTGCATTAAGGATTGAATAAAGTGGATAGTCGAGAATTTTGGAAGCTCTAATTCATTCATAACTGATTACAACTTTATTGGTTTAAATCTTGCAATTATTCTAGTAGTTAAATAAATACTCCAATCAAATATAGATTGCCAAATAGATAACATAAAATAGATGAACGGTACTTAGAAATCAGTCTCTGTGGACGATATTCGATCTTACAGACTATATTACTTGTGAACGATGCGTACGCTTGCATGAGCAGTCGAAATATCGCTAACAAGTTTTTGGTGCCGTTGTCGAGGACTGGCGTACATCTAATATCAAATCATCTGTTTTTATTTCTACTTTGGCTTTATTTATATTTTATTTTAATTTTAATTTTTACTGTTGGAACCGTGTGCCTTGATTTGTTTGTTGATTTTGATCTGTTTCAGGAATCTAGTGTATGCGAAGAAGGAGCTGAGCAGATACACTTGTTCCCTTCAACCCTGAAATCGAAAAACTGTGCAAGCAAAACAAGCGTGAGAAAAGAATTGTTGATTTACTAGCCATGGAAAATCAGCAGAATAACAACAACGGGGTACCTGAGGAGGTGTTGAATAATGAGGTACCGACTGTCATGGGACTAGTCCCACTACCTGCAGAAATGATCTTGAGAGATTATGTGCTGCCCATGATTACTGGTGCACAAACATGTATCAGGCTCCCAGCTATAGGGACCAACAACTTTGAGATCAAGTCAGCCATCCTGAGCATGGTACAGAACACAATACAATTTGGGGGACTGTCATCTGAAGGTCCCCACATGCACATTGCAAACTTTCTGGAGTTGTGTGCCACTTTCAAATACAATGGTGTTACTGACGATGCCATTAGACTGAGGCTCTTCCCGTTCTCACTGAGGGATAGAGCCAAAAGCTGGTTGAACTCACTGCCTGCCAACTCCGTCTCTACCTGGCAGGACCTGGCCCAAAAGTTTCTAGCAAAGTTCTTCCCTCCTTCCAAAGCAGCAAAGTTAAAGGGAGAGTTGAACAACTTTTATCAGGTGGATGGTGAATCACTCTACGATTCATGGGAGCGATTAAAGGATCTGCAAAGGAAATGCCCACATCATGGCATTGAGAAGTGGATGTTAGTACACATTTTTTATAATGGGCTGAGTGGTACTACTCGTACCATCATTGATGTTGCAGTAGAGGGTGCTTTCATGAGAAAGAGTGTCAATGAGGCACATGAGTTACTGTAAGATATGGCTGCCAACAATTATCAAGGGGCAGATGACATATCAGTGACCAGCAGAAAGGCTATGGGCATACATGAACTAGATGTCATCACTGCCCTGAATGCACAAATGCCCTTTTGACGAAGCAACTGCAGTAGAACACCATGTCCGTGAATGCAGTCCAGCAGCTTGTGAATTATGAGATTTGTGGTGGACCACATTCCTTTTACATATGCACATCGGTGGATCCTAATATTGTGTCAATGGAGCAGGTACAGGCGGTTGGGAACTTTCATAGGCCTTATAATTCCAACACATACAACCCAAGGTGAAAAATAACCCTAACTTTTCGTGGGGGAACGATCAGCCTCAGCAGCAACCATATCAAGGTGGTTACCAGAACCAGCAGGTGCAAAATCAGGCCATTTCATCCCAGCAGTTTAGACCACCTATACAACAGAAGAATCCTGATGAACTGAGAGTTGCATTGCTTACACTCACTAATTCACAGAATCAGTTCATGTCTGAAACAATGTCCTCTTTCAGGAGCATGAAAACACAGGTTGGGCAACTTGCAAAGATGGTAACCAACGAGCGCGAGCCTCTCCCAATGTCTGAGTTAAGTCCTAGAAGCGGTGTTGTTGAGAGTGGAAAGCGGTTGGGCGAGTTTCTCCACCATGATGGTAAGTGAGAAGGAGTGTGAGAAAGTATCTGAGGTAGAGAATGATGGGGTCACTGAGGACCGCCCTACAGTTGAGACAGCTCCACGAACACCTTTGAGGGAGTACGTTGATAGAATCCCTTACCCTCAGATGTTACAAAAGAAGTCAATTGACAAGCAGTTGTCCAAGTTTTTGGAGGTGTTTAAGAAGCTTCACATAAATATCCCCTTCATTGAAGCACTAGAATAGATGCCATCATACTTTAAATTCATGAAGGAGATACTTGGGGAAAAAAGAGTAGCGGATTATGATACAGTATCTTTGATAGAGGAGTGCAGTGCCATCCTGCAAAAGAAATTGTCTCATAAGCTGAAGGATCTAGGGAGTTTCACCTTGCCCTGCACTATTGGTAAGGTGAAATACAACAAAGCGTTGTGTGATCTAGGGGCCAGTATCAATCTCATGCCTTTGTCTGTCTTCAAGAGATTGGTTTTGGGTGAAGCCAAACCAACCACAGTGAATTTGCAGTTGGCCGACCGAACCGTATTGCACCCCAGAGGCATAATAGAAGATGTGTTGGTCAAGGTGGGAAAGTTCTTCTTCCCTACATACTTCCTCATTATTGATATGGAGGAAGATGATGAAATACCCATCATTTTGGGGAGACCATTCCTTGCAACTGGGATAGCCCTGGTTGATGTAGAAAAGGGAGAACTGAGACTAAGGGTTCAGGAGGAAGAGATGGTGTTCAAAGTGTTCAATTCCACCATTGAATCCCAAGTCATCAACAAGTGTTTCGTGATCGACACAAAGACTTAGCCAAAGCAGGCCAAAGCTAGGAAGATCATTCATACAGTGGTGAACTCACAGGTTAGCAAGAATGCTGAAACAAAAATGAATGTCATGGAAGTCGTCGAACAGGTAAGTCTTACTGAACTCCCTCCTGTGAAAAAAACAGAGTGAAAAAAATGAGGATGATTTTGAAATGGATAAGTAGAGGGGTTAAAATACCCCAATGATTTAATGAGTAACCCGCATCCGGCTAAAAGACGTTAAAGATAGCGCTACTTGGGAGGCAACCCAATTTTTAAATTACGCAATTGAGTTTAATTAGAACAGTCTCACTTTTGGTATTTTGTTCTGTGGTGATGCAGGTGAAGGAATGGGACATGAAGCAGGAAAACAATGCTGGAAAATACTGAATCAGGAGTTTCAGCATCGCGGTGCCATCATGCACTACCGCGATCTTTGAAAGATCGAGCGGCCTGATAGTTTAGGCACGCGTGATCTGCAAGCAGCGGTGCACGAACACGTTTCCAGAAAATAAAAAGCATTAAAATGGACAATGCAGTATCCGCCGCCACCACCACCACCATTTTGAGCCGATGTATGTCTGTAAGTCATCCCATTTGAATTTTTGAGTCTTTTACACATTTGGGACAATGTGTAGTTTAAGTTTGGGGGGGGGGGGAGTTTTCATTTTATTTTATTTTTGTGAGTCTTTTGTTGTTTTTGTGTTTTATGTGAGTCAATGTATTTTTTTTATCATGAATGCAGTGTTTATTTGGAACGCATAGTGAACTAAGTGAGATAATGTAGTGGAATGAGAAGCTAAAATATGTGTGCTTAAGTTAGATATGCCAAAAATTCATGAAAATTTGATTATTTGGAATATTTGATGCTTAGTCTATGTGTTGTCAAGTGAAAAATGTCTGTGAAGTCTGCTTGCTTGTTATTTGAGGCGAAATAGTTAAGATGTACATGTTAGGGAGATGATTCAGGCATTTCTTTGATATCCCTTCTTACACTTCATTACCTATCCTGACAATAAATTGTATCCCTAGTCAGCCCCGTTGAGCCTAAAATAAGTTGTTTTCTTTGACACCACATGATTCCCTCGTGTGTCATAAGCAGTAATTGAAAAATTGGGATGAAAAGAGTGGAAAAAAAATACAAAAAGAGAGTGAAAAAATTGACGCACCCCAATGAAAAAGAACGTAAAAGCTTAAGTTTGGGGGTGGCTATATGAATTGATTCATGCTCTCAAAAAGAGAAAATGAGAATGATAGGTATGAACTGAAAAGATTACCAAAAAGAAGGACAAAACGGTTGAATGAGAAAAACGTTATGGTACGTAAATTGAGCCTAAATGTCTACTTTTGTCTACCCCTGCCTAAGCCTACATTACAACCCTGAAAAGTCCTGAGGATCTCTAGTATGTATGTTTATGATTAGTGGAGAATAGCAAGTACACAGACCCATAGAACTAAATGAAATTGACATGCATAGGTTAGGTATTCATGCTTCTATTACTTGTGATTGAAATGAATTTGTGAAATATCTGACTTGAAATTCTAGATTGCTGAATTCATGCTATATTTGTTCATGCATATTATCCCAACTGACGTTCATGTGTTTCTAAGTCTTTGTGAAGCTGCTTGATTTGAGTCTTTGAGTCTTTTATTTTTGTTCTTTGTTTTTTCTTTGATCTTTGCTCGAGGGCGAGCAAATGTTAAATTTGGGGGTATTTATTAAGTGTATTTTGTATACGCTTTTTGAGTCATTTTTAGTTAGTATTTTACTCGTTTTTGTTGTGTTTAGTATAGTAGTATGTTTGTTTTTCTTTCTTTTGAGTCACAGCGGTGCAAAAAGGCAAAATGGCAAAAAGGAACGAGAAATGAGCAGAAAAGGTGCTCTCGAGGCGAAAAGGACGAAAGTTGGCGACTTAGAGCGAAAGAAGCGTGCCGTGTGCCATATTCTGAGAGCCACGGGACTTTCGCCGCATTGTGCCATATTCTGGGAGCCACGGGACTTTCAAAGGCCGTGCCATATTCTGGGAGCCACGGGACTTTCAAGACCGCGATGCCATAATCTGCATGTTGCCATTTGTCTTTGAGAAGGCTGCGGAATTCGGCACCCGGTGATGCGTATCTGAACAGCGGTCGACGCGGGAAATTTCAGTTCCGAAGGTAAATTGGCTAAGGGCAGATTGGTCCATAGGGCACGAAAATTAGAGAATATTTAAGCCCTGTGGATTAATTCTATGGGGGAGATTGGTCATTCTACAAGACAACACAACACAAGTGGATTTGGAGCTACAATTGGAGACTTTGTTCTACGTAATTTTTTTTCTTTCGTTTTTAATTCTGTTTATGTATGGATATTGTGTTAGTTCTTAGCGTGACTATGGCTAGGAGTTAAACAATATATTAGGGCTTTCCTTATGAATCGCTTGAAACTGTTATCATGAATTAATGCAGTAGTTTGATTTCTTCTTCGCTTGATTAAGACTTAGTCAATATTTGGTATGAATGTTTGATAATTAATTGATCACTAGTTATCATAACCTATATGATTTCGAATCAAAAACCAAGAGGAGAGATTTAGATATGCTGTAATTGACTAGACATAAGTTAAAATCGTGTACGAAAGTACTACGATACTTGTGTAACATTATAGGTTACTGTTCTTAATCCTCATATGTATTAAATCCTATCATAGAAATATAGAAGGATTCTGCACTAGGGTTGAGTGATTATATGTCCTTACCGGAATATAAGACAGTCTAGTTAACCGTTATCTTAACGAAGAAGAAGAATCATTTTAGTTGCATTAAGGATTGAATAAAGTGGATAGTCGAGGATTTTGGAAGCCCTAATTTATTCATAACTGATTACAATTTTATTGATTTAAATCTTGCAATTATTCTAGTAGTTAAATAAATACCCCAATCAAATATCGATTATTAAATAGATAACATAAAATAAATGAACGATACTTAGAAATCAGTCTCTGTGGACGATATTCTGTCTTACAGACTATATTACTTGTGAACGATGCGTACGCTTGCGTGAGCAGTCAAAATATCGCTAACAGACATCAACTCAAAGAAATTTGGGAAACTGTACTTATACAATAAGATATATAATTTTATACCAGAAATCATCAACATCACTTTAGGGTTAGCCACAAATGAGAAAACTACTCAGCATAATTTCATAACTGATGAGCTAAATGCTATGATTAAATACCTTACTGGTGGTTTGATCATAGTCTGGGCACCTCGGAGTCATGTATCCAAACTGACTGCCTTGTTCACAACCCTGCACAAGCTTGTCATATTTAACTGGCTACATTCTCTAAATGAGACTGTAGTGACTTTAGAGCAAATAAAACTGCTGTACAAAATAGGAAAGAGTTACAGAGTTGATTTAGGAACTATCATATTTGACCATGTTGTCAATCTGGCTGAAAGAAAAAATAACTATGTCCTTCCATATTCCTTTTTAATCTATCAAATCTTAATCAATCAATGGTGTAAGATCCCAAAAGGGGATAGGTTGAGTCCTGCATTGGAAGTATACTCAGTTCATAGAGCAGTGTTAAATAGTAAGGACATAAACATTGATTTTCCTTGAAAGAATGAGAACTAGAACACAGATGTTGCATCAAATGTTGCCAACATTCAAGGCAACACGGGACAGAATCAGTTCTCCATGTCCAAAGAATGACTAAAAAAGCACATTGTTGAGCTCAATAAACAAATTGAAAAACTTGTGCGAGCCAGATATTACTACATGGGCATCCTTTCTTCACACAAAAGAGAAGATGATGATGAAGCAGGGCCAAGTACAGACAAGGATGATGCAGGGGGAGATGATTGTTAGTGCCAAGAGATGAAGGAAATATGAAGTTGATTGCGGATTGTTTTGTCAAATAGAAAGAAGCTGGAAGCTACTGTGACACAAAACAATCTAGATAAGGGTAATAGGATCATGGAAATGTGATGCGAGTTGATACTTTATTTTATGTTTTTTGTGACTTGATGGTTTGTAATATTTTTTTTGGAAACTGGAAAAATGTTCTGGTATGTAAATATTTTAATATTATGTAGAAATGATATGACTATTAGTTTTTTACTATCTACAAATGTGTTGTATGCAAGTCACGACTAATAGACATAAGTTCCATCTGACCCAATCATCGATACAAAATTAATTGAAATTTGTAACTGCAGGTTGAGGGGGAGGGGAGCATTGCCACAATCTTACTGATTTTTAATTGTTAGGGCAACATCTAGAATCAGTATCCTATGCATTTTTAGGTTTGTATGGAGTTTTGTAAAGAAAGGCAAAAAGGGAAGATTGTTGATGTTGGATGAGTGTTGTGACAACACGAGTAATCAGTCAGGACAACATCACTTATGAACATAAGGATGTTGTCTGCAGTGTTGTGACAACATCACAAACAACATCTCTATAAACGATTTTTCTTATTCTTCTGGCCAAAACAATGAGTGTTATTGTGAGGTAAAAATGACCTAGGCAAGCTAACCAGTAAGTTGTGATTAAGTCAATATAGTTGAGGATTTCATTGAGGCTCAAATCGGTCCAAGCTGCTATCTATTTTCTCTCAACTTTCGCAACCAACCAGTGAGAATTTCAAGGAAGTTTCACACTATAAATAGAGGAGGAACTTTAGAGTATCGGTATCCAGATTATAAAGAAACAAAATTACCAAGAGAGCTCTCGAAAATTCACCATAGAAACTGGATCAAACACCAATGCCTAAAGTAGTATAACAACATCTAGTCCCACAGTTCAGTTGCGACTCAGATTCGAGATCAAGTTCATTGTTGAAGCAATTGTAATAAAGATGTTGTATGTTTCTTTATAGATGTTTTGTCTTCTTGGGTGAAGTCATCTGCGACTTCGTTTTGTTTGTAATTTTTTTTTTTTATTTCTATAAATTGTAAAAAGAAATTCACTTGTATTTGTATATGATAAATACAATACTTCGGTCATTGACCATCAAGAGATATATTAATATATACCCTTGAAAATATAAACCTTATGTCTTTTATTTTTTTCGCTGCATTTACTCGTTAAGGTTTATTATTGTTTTATCTGGTGTTGCCTTAAGTGTTGACACAAACACTGAAGGCAACATAAAGAAACTGTTTAGCTTTTCAAACATTCATATCTTTAGTTTTTCTACTATTAATTATTTATTCGTAGCTTCGAACCTAACCATATGTACAAAAAGTGTAACTGAAGATAGAATTAAATGACTTCAAATAGTACATGAGCAAATTGGATATTTTCTCTTAAGAATATAAATAAAAGAATATAAGAGATCGAAAATGTTAATTTTACCTCAATTTAATTGATTGATATAAAATAAGATGTCTGAACAAATTTCTGTCATTAATCAATGCAGATAGATGTATGCTTAAAGAATGAAAGTCTGTTGCTTTACGGGCAAACGACACTTGCGTGTACGTTTGTGAAGGGCCACATATCCCTTATAAGCAACTTATATATTTCCATATTATCAATGTACAAAACTTAAAGGCTCAAGGTATTTGATTTAGGTATATTATCAGTGTAATTTTTTAAATATTATTAGTCTTTTCTAAAATATATATTACGATATGTTATTTGTCTTACTTTACTTTAGTCTTTTCTAAAATATTATTAGTCTTTTCTATACCTTTTACCCTAATTGTAATCTTTTCAATCCCTATATCTTCGGGATATGATAAAAAAAAATAGAGTGATCTTTTATCATTTACTATTTTCATAAATTGATGTAAAAAATTTATTGGGTATTTTGATGCCGAAATTTAATTTGCACCTATCTTTTTAAATTTTTTACACACATGCTCACTTCAAATATGAAGTATCTGAAGTTAGGTTTGACAAAATTAAACTTCAAAACAGACTTTTTGACTTTAAAAAAAATCAAAATTTATTAAAAGCACGAAACTCTCGAGCGAAATATCCCCATTTTATCCTTTAATAGTTGATTTCACATTAGACAAAATCATAATTTGATTACTTTTCTAATAATTAGGACTTTGAAATCAATTCAAATTTGATTATTAGACCTTTCCTTATTTAAACTATGTAGAAATTCTAGTGTATAGGAATTTAAAATTGATTCAAACTGTTCTATTTTTATAATTCCTTTCCTTATTTGAATTATGTAAATCAATTAAAAATATTTTAGATGTTATCATGATTTAATTCTAAATTCAAATTCGTCATGATTTAATAATTTACTCTTAGTTATGAAAATTTGGTTAGCAATCTTTGTTCAATCAAGCTTGTTTGAAAAAGAATGACACATTTCTAAACTTAAAAATTAATTATACATATAGTTATTCTTAATGAGAAATTTTTATAACTAATATGCTTAAGACCATAAATTTTAAATATTTAACATACAGAAATATTATGAGAAGTTACTCATATGATATGTTTTAGATAAAAAAAAAATTGAATTGTTTTCTTGTAAACTCAATATCGGAAGGGATGTAATAAATATCTGACATGGAAAAGTTCAAAAGGTAAATGTGAACAAATAATTTTTAAAGATAAGTAAGAATACCATTTGGGTAAAAGCAGATGTAATTGCTAGGCCTTTTTAATTTGCACTTGCCAAAACTATAAGATGAGGAAACAAGATGGCCATCGCCCCTATCATGTAAGGATGGGTGAGAGAGTGAATTCTTTCTAAGAACGAAATAATAAAGCAAAAGTACTCCAATGAGTACTGAATAGACCAAGTACCTAATTAGGACTGAACTCTCTCTAATATGATTACTTAAATCTATAAATAAATATACCAAAGAATCCTTTGCCTTTTCCTTCACATCCACGGCTCCACCCCTCCTGCAAGCTTAGTGGGCTGGACGGAATTAGTGTTTCGTCCCCTCTAACCCGTCTTACTTTCGTCCCGATCCTCCCTTTCTTCTTAAGTTTGTCCGCCATCTTGTTTCGTGTTCCATCGCATCTGTTTCGTCTCACTTATATTAGAAAAATTATGTTTGTATGTTTTGAATTTACAATGTTATCAATTTAAGTTTGACGCTCATTTTAAATTTGTGTTTATTTACTAAATTTATGTGGTCTTGCTTCATATTATGATTCTTTTTATAAATTTTAGTGCTTAAATATATTTTTTTAAATCTCACTAAGGCCCCGACCCATTGCGTCCCGTTAGCTTAGTGGGATAAGACGAGCCTAGCAGTTCGTCCCTGTCTTGTCCCACTAACGTCCCAATCCCCCTATTTCATTAAGAAATGTAAACGTGTACACAACAATATCCCATCATAATTAGAATATATTCTATATATTGTGTAAATATTAGTGATATGTAATTATGGTAAACTAGGATTCGTCTTGTAATTAGGACTATGATTCCTATTGTATTACGGATACATCTTGTACGCTATATATATTGATATTAATGAGAAAGACTCCCCAAGGGAGATTAATATCATCTTACATGGTATCAAGAGCCTAAAAACCCTAGAATTTTTTTCCTCTCTTTCTCGAGCAGCGCCCCCCCCCCCCCCCCCTCGGGTCTCTCTTAGCCGCGGTCCTGCTACAAAAATTCTTGGTTTTTCTTCTTCATTCCTCTCTTCTCTAAATGGATACTCAAGAATCCTCCAATACTTCTGACGCTTCCACCTCCACAAATCTCACCACCAAGTTGTCATCCTTTTTTCATCCCGCCATAACTGTTACCAACATCAAGAACTATATTCTCATTCTTTTTTATCAAGAAAACAGTCAGTATTCTCCTTGAGTTGAATTATTTCGCAATAATGCATGTTTCTATCTATAACGTGTTTGATCATATCGATGACACTATTCCTGTCACGACCCGACCTCGGGCCCGTAACTGGTGTCTTACCCCGGGCACCCTAGTGATAATACATCAGAGAAAATCAGCGGAATAAAATTCATAGACATGGAACAATATAAAGGAAGAAACAGGCTAACCAATAAGGTCACCTTTCTGCATATATATATATATCAAAACCTGAACAGTTACATCCTTTACAAGCCCAACGCACAACAGGACTACAGACCTCTAAGAGTTTGACATAACAACTATGACGGGACAGGGCCCCGCCATACCCCTGAATGTATATGTACATACACTGACAGGGAACCATACCAAAACATAAGCCTCCGGAGAAACGGAGCTTCCCAAACGCAGAACTGTGACCCTAAGAGCGAGGATCAACAACCGCTGTACCTCTACCTGCGGATTTAACGCACTTCGGGCGAGGTCAACATAAAGGTACCAAGTATGTGAAATCAAAATATCAGAATGAAATCATAACAGTCTATATAAAATAGGAGACATGTATGATAACCAAACTACAGTACACAATATACAAGCAGTCATGTCAAGTCAGGGACGCATGCCCTCAAAGTCATTACTCAAATATAACAATGGGTCTCACGCTCATAATATCAATCATGCCCGTGGAATTCCTTCCTCACTGCCGGTAGTCCATGATATAATATAACACCAATATGTATACATGAACACCAGGTCCCACTTGTCATAAAATCAGACGCAAGTAGGAAAGCCAACCACGGATCGGCTGCATAATAAAATCGATCGGCAAGTATAAAGCCAATCGCGATTCATCGGCTAACAATCGATCGGCAAGTACGAAGCTACTACTGATTCGGCTGCATCACGAGATATGACTGAGGCAAGTACGGAAGCCATCTACCAGAGTCTGTCGTACCAAACTGTGCCATAGAACTGACCGGGGCAAGTACGAAAGCCAACTACCAGATTCAAATTTACGCCAAGAATCGATCGGCAAGTACGGAAGCTAACTACGGATCTCGTGTGTCACTAAACCTCATGGAGAGCTAGTCCATGGAATAACAATATCATCCGAATTGCACGCGTCCCCGCCGCGTGCCGGAACCTTCATCGCGCGTGTCCATGGATCAATAATAGTGGAAGCATACCCGTGGGCCACCCAACGTGTCAATATGTCCAAGGAACAATATAGTGGAAGCATACCCGTGGACCATCCAACGTGTCAGTATGTCCAAAAGGAACGATATAGTGGAAGCATACCCGTGGGCCACCCAATGTGTCAGTATGTCCAAGGAACGATATAGTGGAAGCATACTCGTGGACCATCCAACGTGTCAGTATGTCCAAAGGAACGATATAGTGGAAGCATACCCGTGGGCCACCCAACGTGTCAGTATGTCCAAGGAACGATATAGTGGAAGCATAAGAATACAACACTAGCACAACAAGGCTATCACAAGCAAGCATAGGCAAGTTACCATACTTCTAGACTTCCAATTTTTATGTCAACAATCCGGGTCTTAAACCCAAAGTACTACGTACTTCAACTCTTTTAAAAAGATCCATTTTCACGTAAAAATCACACGATACTAATACCCGTAGTATCAAGACACGTCTACTTTTCAAACCAAGTTACTACACCTTCAGAAAATCATTTTTGACTCTCATTACAATAGAATGAACAACCATCATTTTAGACAACCAAGGTAATGTCGTGCCTTCCTTTTAAAATGACCAAGACAATACCATGCCTTTCTTTTAACATAACCAAGACAATACCATGCCTTCCTTTCAAAATGACCAACACAATACCATTCCTTCTTTTTAAGACACTTTCATGTTTAAATCAAGTACTTTATACTTTTTAAACCAAATGGCTTACACTTTTAAAACAACGTCAAGTATACTTTTAAAATCCAAGTAACTCACTCTTTTAAGATCAATGCACTCACACCTTTTAAAATCAATCCACTTATACTTTTCCAATCAAGACAAGTTCAATATTTAAAAACAAGTTACTTACACTTTTAAACTCAAGTAACTTACTCTTTTCAAAACAAGTAACATATACTTTTAAATCAAGTTACTTCTCCTTTCCCAAAATCAAGTCGTTTATAAATCAAGTCTCTTATCTTTCAAGATCAAGTCTCTTAACTTTTAAGATCAAGCCTCTTAACTTTCAAAATCAAGTCACATATCTTTTAAAATAATCAAGTTTCTTAACATTTAGAACTCAAGTCAAGGATATCAAAGTGAAACCAAATTCATTTAACACACGTACGTCTACCGTACTATATATTTCACAACAATCATGCTCAAGAGGATAGGAAGAATCACATACCTCCTCAGTTAAATCCACTAGTCAAGTCGAATATGCCGCGCGTAGAGTGCCAACCTATAATAACCATAACACGTTTATCAACTTCTAGTTTTCTTCGTAGAATATTTCTAAGTATAAGGTCTCATATTCTACTGAAAATTGGGCAGCACTTCCCCTGTATCTACGTACTTTTCACCTTTTTCAAGGCCCGAAATCAATAGCCAACATGCCACATTTAAGGCGCAATAAATCAGCAATATCAAAGGGGATTACACGCCTAACTGGACGTGTAAAATTCTGCCTCACAATATACAAAAACAGTCCATTAGTTCAAAATAAATACAGTCCATTAAGTCCACTAATATTATTCATTAGTTCAGTCCTTTAGTTGGTGTTCTTGGCCAACTACTATAATAAAAACTGTCCAATTTTCGGCTAACATGTCAATACTTGTTTCATTACTTCTTTAATAATCCTCCAACTTATATTCCAACCTTTATATAAGTTATATTAACTTGTTATTAACTGTCAACAAGTAATAGGTAATGCTTTAACTACTTTTATGGCTAGCATGCCAATTCTCGATTTTTAACAACTTTATTAAGGTCCAATTCTTTTCAATCTTCCTTCCACATGTCATATACTCAATTATATACTACTACAACATGTAATCTCCAATTACAATAGAAGGACAAAGATTATTACCTCGATAAGCCCAAAATTTTCCAATGATTAAAAGTCGATCCTTAGGAATCTTAGCACCTATTCCTCACGTTTCAAACCACTCCAAGCAACCCTTAGAAGTTCCTAACCAACTTCTCTTAACACTTCATCCAAAATATGAAGATCACCTTAGGGTTTCACTTTGCGACTATCGGATTAACGTAGTATTTCCGAGATTTTTGTGTTGGGATATATTTAGAACACAACAAGGGACACTTGGTTTAAGTATTAGGATTTATCAACAACAATTGAAGAATTTTCTAAGCCTAAAGGGGTGCTTGGTCGAGAGCATTCTCAAGTGAGGGAGTATTGTTCTTGAAATAATTCTAAGTGTGGATGAAGTCTTCAACCCAATGTGTGTATATATAAGATAACCAAGGGCTAGGATTAAAATAAATGTGTGGATGAGATTGGGGACAACTGTGTGTGGGTCCCACAAGCCACTTGTACAACAAATATCTAAAGCCACTTGGCACAGGATTTCGGCCAACATGGGCCAAGTGGTGTGACATATGTCGCCCTCCTATTCGTCCAAAATATTTTCATCTCCCAAAAACATCCATAATGGCCAAAATCTCGAAAATAATGTGGCCCCCACAAAACCGTAAATTTCTCCCGTGGGCCCCACGTGACCAATTCTGGAAAATAAAATCCATAATTCTCTTATATTCCAAGAAGTCTAAATACCAAAATTGAAAATCCAATTCCCAATAATGAACCTTTTTCCTTCACGAGATTCAGAATATTTTCCGTCGGAAAAATAATTCTTTCTTCCTTTTCGAACTTAATGTTGTATTCTCGTACGTACGTCCTCACATACATACCCTGGAACTACAGGGTGTAACATTCTTCCCCGCTTATAAACATTCGTTCCGAATGTTCCTTCTAAGTCTCCAAAAACACATGCGCCGGTATAGTTGATGCGCGATTTATGCACACACTTACGCAAGTGCACGTGTCGTGTCAAGTAATATAGTCTTAGAAGACCGAGTTATCGTCCTTAGGGATTAGTGTTAAATGCTCAAATTCTATTATATGTTATCTATTTGGTAACCGATGATTGATATGTTGTTTATGACTATAATTATGAAAGCTAATTAAACTACGTTGTTTTACTTCATTAATGGTGGAATAGGGCCTCCAAATCTCCTCAACTATCCGCTTATCTTACTTGTTAATGCATTTAATTATGATTCTTCTTCTATTTTGAGATAGCAGGTTAACTAAGCCATTTTATACTCCTATTAAAGTTATATAAACACTCAACCCCAATATAGAACCTTTTTACCTTTCGGTGATAAGATTGATTATAAAGGAGGATTAAGACCAATAAACTATTAATACTACACAAGTATCGGGGTACTTTCGTCCACAATTTAACCTATGTTTATCCAACTACAGCATATTCACAACCTCCCCTTTCGACTTTCGGTTAGAAATCATAAGGATTATGATAATTACTGATCAAGTAATTACCAAGCAATCAAAACAAATATTGAATAAATCTCAACAACAAGAAGAAGAACCAAAAACATGCATTAATTCATAAAGATAAGTTTCAAGTGAATTGACATGGAAAGCCCTAGGTTGATTTAGTTCCTAGTCATAGACATGACAAGAACTAAATTAATATCCAACATAAACTGTAAAGAAATAAAACAAGAAACAAGAAATTACTTAAGAAAATGTCTCTAATCTTGATCTCCAAAAATTGTGTGATTTGGCAAGAAGAGGAACACTTAAATCTGACCTAGAGTCCTCTTTTTATAGTCCCCAAAACGTGATGCAGGTTTTCCTTCAGGCCTTGGCCCATTGGCATTCGAAATAGCTGATTTTTCCGCCTCGGCGCCGCGGCCCTGCTACTGGCGCCGCGGCGCCGGAACTACTGCACCTCTCTGGATATTGGGCGCCGCGGCGCTCTGACCTGCTGGCTGGAGGCGCCGCGGCGCTGCCCTGTTCTGTGCCCGGTTCGCCAACTTTCTCGCTTTTCGAGCTCTGGAACCTCTGTTTCTGCCCTCTTTTTGCTCCTTTTCCGCCAATGAGCCACTTTAAACCAATATGACTCAAAATAAAGAAAATATATCCTAATACGACATGTATATGTACAAAATTGGACAAAAGACTAACTAAAAATGACTCAAAAGGTGTATATAAAATACGCCGATCAAACACCCCCAAACTTAACCTTTGCTCGCCCTCGAGCAAAGATCAAAAGAAAGAAATAAAGACACAAGGAAAAAGAAAATAGAGAGACTCAACGACATTGATCACTTTGCTGCATCATTGTTACTTAGAAAAAACATGAAGGTTAGCAGAATAATATGCAGGATAATATAGCATGGATTTTTTTAGCATTCTAAACACATTAAGCTAGATATTTCGCACACTCACTTTAATCATGCTTAATGGAAGTAAGAATACTGAATTATGCATGTCAATTTCAAAATCTTATGGCATGTTTACTTGCTATTCTCCACTAATCATGTATATGCATGTAAGAGATCTTCAGGACTTTTCAGGGTTGTAATGTAGGCTTAGGCATGGGTAGGTAAAAATATGCATTTAGGCTCATTTTATGTACCATAAGCTCTTTTGCTTTTCAATTCTTCCCTTTTCTTTTGATTTTCTTTCTTCACTTCATATCTATCTTTCCCCTCTTTTGTTTTGAGAGAGTGAAGTGTATTATGAATAACAGGCACCCCCAAACTTAGGCTTTTGCCTATTTCTCATTGCTTTTTTATTGGGGTGCATCAAGATTGTTCACTCTTTTTGTCTATTTTTTAACACTTTCAATTCCAATAATTTCACATTTTCACTTATGGCACAAGTGTGGAATTATAGGGTGTCAAAGAAAAAGTTTAATGTTTAGGTTCAAAGGGGCTGACTAGGGATATTTTTAATGTCAGTGATAGGTAAAAGTGGTAAGAAATGGCTAACAAAGAAATGTCTGAGTCATCTCCCTAGCATGCATATCCTAACTATTTCGCCTCAAATAGCAAGCAATCATACACATAGGTTTTAATCATTTAACAATGCACAAATCAAGCAAGAAACCCCAAATTGACAGATTTCATGAGTTTTTGGCATATCTAACCTAAGTGTTTAGATAGTTGCTTCTAATTCCATTACATTATTCAACCTTACTTCCCTAGGCGATTCCAGTAACTATAGCATGCATGATCTAAAATTATGACTCAAAATTTTTATGACTCAAAAATACACAAAACAAATCAAAAAGACTCAAAAATACTAAGACAATAAGACACAAATAAAACACTCCCCCAAACTTAAATCACACATTGTCCCCAATGTGTGCAAGACTCAAAGAAAACAGAAGAAAACAGGACAACTTACAGACTTGGTTTAAAGTGGTGGCGGTGGCGGCGGATAATGCATGGAATCACGTAAGAGGGGAAAGGCTCTGGATTTTTGATTTGGAGAAAGGACAATCGGAGTGGGGCTTCTTCAAAAATTCAGATTTTTTTTTCGTCGTGGCACCGCGGCCCTGCAACTGGCGCCGCGGCGCCCAAACTTCTGAACTTTTGTGGACTTTTGGCACCGCGGCCCTGCAAATGGGAGCCGCGGCGCCCAAACTTCTGAACTTTTCTGATCTTTTGGCGCCGCGACCCTGCTCCTGGCGCCGCGGCGCTGAGCCGATTTTCTGTTGGTTTCTTTTCAGTTTCCGTCCTCCCAATTCTTGGCTCTGCACCTGTCATCACAACATATAAACAATACCTGTGAGAGTGTTCTAAGTAAAAAAAACTAAACTGCATTAAATTGAATAAATTAAAATACCTTGGGTTGCCTCCCAAGTAGCGCTGTCTTTAACGTCTTTTAGCCGAACGCAAGTTCTTTAATCAAGAGGTGTGGAGTAGATTAACCCCACAACCAATCCACTTCATCAACATTTTCCTCTTTCTCCTTCTGTTTTTCTTTTTATATTTATTTTCAAGAGGAGGTTCAGTATCACTTACCTGTGTTGGCGGGCTTATCTCCCTTGCTGTGGCTTGCGCTGGCTCAAACGAAGTTCTGACAGTGCTAATTGCAAAGCACCTGCTCATGACTGGGGGTTCAATAATGTGTTTGAACACTTTGAACACCATCTCTTCACTTTCTACTCTAAGTGTCAGCTCCCCCTTCTCTACGTCAATTAGGGCTCTCCCTGTTGCCAAGAACGGTCTTCCCAATATGATGGGGATCTCCTCATCTTCCTCCATATCAAGGATGAGGAAGTCCGCAGGAAAGAAGAATTTTCCCACCTTAACTAGGACATCCTCAATCTTTCCCCTGGGATGCACCACCGTCCTATCTGCTAACTGCAAGCTCACAGTGGTTGGTTTGGCTTCACCTAACTCCAACCTTTTAAAAACAGACAAAGGCATAAGATTTATACTAGCCCCCAAGTCACAAAGGGCCCTATTACATGTTACCCTGCCAACTGTGCAAGGCAGTTTGAAGCTCCCTGGATCCTTGAGTTTAGGGGGAAATTTCTTCTGCAAGATGACATTGCATTCCTTTGTCATTGCCACCATCTCATACTCCGCCAAGTTCTTCTTCTTTCCCAAAATTTCCTTCATAAATTTAAAGTAAGTAGGCATTTGCTCCAATGCCTCAATGAATGGAATGTTGATGTGTAACTTTCTGAATGTTTCCAAAAACTTGGAGAATTTCTTATCAACCACTTTCTTTTGCAATCTTTGCGGGAAAGGAATCCTCTCAGTACTCCTTCTCTGGGACTGTTGGAGCTTTCTCTAATATCGGGCGATCTTCAACAACCCTCTCTCTCTATGTTTCTACTCTCTGTTCAACCACAGGCTGGGGTGCAAGCTGTTCTAACTGTTTAACACTCCTCAGCTACACCGTTTGGCACTGTTCTCTAGGGTTCATCTCTGTATTGCTAGGCAAGGTACCCTGTGGCCTGTTTTTTGCCATCTTCGCTAGTTTCCCCACCTGTGTCTCCAAATTCCTGATAGAGGATCTAGTCTCTGCCATGAACTGGGTCTGTGAGTTGGTGAGTGTCAACAAAGCTTCTCTCAGCTCATCTGGCTTCTCTTGTTGAACAGGTGCACTGAATTGTTGTGAAGATGAGGCCTGAGTAAATGGTTGTTGATTTGGGTACTGGCCTCTAAATTGGTTCTGCTGCCCTTGCTCATCCCTCCATGAAAAATTAGGCTGATTCCTCCACCCTGGATTGTAGGTATTTGAGTAAGGGTTGTTCTGGGGCCTCTGATAATTCTCTACTGCTTGGCACTCTGCTTGCTCGATCGAAATATTGTTAGGATCAGATGATGGGCATCTATCAAAGGTATGTGGACCTCCACACATTTCACAACTCAATGGCATTTGCACTGCATTTACAGACACTGTATTTTGTTGCAGTTGCTTGGTCAAAAGAGAAACTTGGGCCTTTAGTGCAGCGATGGCATCAATCTCATGAACTCCTATTGCTCTTCTGCCACTCACCCCTCTGTCCTCTGTTACATGATTATTGGTGGTCATGTCTTCCAATAAATCATGAGCTTCGTGTGCTGTTTTTCTCATGAAAGTTCCACCCGCGGCTGCGTCAATGATCGTTCTGGTAGTCCCGCTTAGCCCATTATAGAAAATATGAACCAAATTCCACAACTCAATGCTGTGATGTGGACACTTTCTTTGCAAGTCCTTGAATCTCTCCCAAGATTCATATAGTGACTCTCCATCAGCTTGATAGAAATTATTCAACTCCTCTCGACTGCGGCCTTGCGTAGTGGAAAGAACTTAGCTAAGAACACGTGCTAACTCTTGCCATGTGAATATCGAGTCTGTTGGCAAGGAATTCAACCACACTTTCGCTCTATCCCTGAGTGAGAAGGGAAAGAGCCTCAATCGGACGGCGTCATCAGTAACGCCATTGTACCTTAATGTTGCACACAACTCTAAGAAATTCGCTATATGCATGTGAGGATCTTCCGATGGCAACCCTCCGAACTGAACAGTATTTTGTACCATGCTTAGGATCGCAGACTTGATTTCAAAGTTGTTTGCTCTTATTGCTGGGAGCCTGATGCAAGTTTGTGCTCCATTCACCCTTGGCAGCACATAATCTCCCAAGCTTCTCTCAGCTTGGACCTGGACCCTCTCTTCTACATCCATCGGCAATCTCCGGGGCATCCTTTGGTTAGGTTGATGATCACCTAACCCTTCATTCATCTCATTATTGTTTTGTAAACCTCTCATCTCTATTAAGGCCGAAACTCGTTGGTTTCTCCTGTTCTGTTTACAAGTCTTCTCAATTTCTGGGTTGAAGGGAACAAGAGTGTCTGCTCCTCTTCTCCTTCGCATAAACTAGGTGCCTGAAACAGATCAAAATAAACAAACGGATCACGGCACACTGGTTTTCACAAAATGAAAATAGTAATAAATAAAAACAAAAATAAAAACAAAATTAGAAATTAAGAATAGATAAAATTGATATTGAACTATTCCAATCCCCGGCAACGGCGCCAAAAACTTGATGCGGGATTTATGCACACACTTACGCAAGTGCACGTGTCGTGTCAAGTAATATAGTCTTAGAAGACCGAGTTATCGTCCTCAGGGATTAGTGTTCAATGCTCAAATTATATTCTATGTTATCTATTTGGTAACCGATGATTGATATGTTGTTTATGACTATAATTATGAAAGCTAATTAAACTACGTTGTTTTACTTCAGTAATGGTGGAATAGGGCTTCCAAATCTCCTCAACTATCCGCTTATCTTACTTGTTAATGCAATTAATTATGATTCTTCTTCTATTTTGAGATAGCAGGTTAACTAAGCCATTTTATACTCATGTTAAGGTTATATAAACACTCAACCCCAATATAGAACCTTTCTACCTTTCGGTGATAAGATTGATTATAAAGGAGGATTAAGACCAATAACCTATTAATACTACACAAGTATCGGGGTACTTTCGTCCACGATTTAACCTATGTTTATCCAACTACAACATATTCACAACCTCCCCTTTCGGCTTTCGGTTAGAAATCATAAGGATTATGATAATTAGTGATCAAGTAATTACCAAGCAATCAAAACAAATATTGAATAAATCTCAACAACAAGAAGAAGAACCAAAAATATGCATTAATTCATAAAGATAAGTTTCAAGTGAATTGACATGGAAAGCCCTAGGTTGATTTAGTTCCTAGCCATAGACATGACAAGAACTAAATTAATATCCAACATAAACTGTAAAGAAATAAAACAAGAAATAAGAAATTACTTAAGAAAAGGTCTCCAATCTTGATCTCCAAAAGTTGTGTGATTTGGCAAGAAGAGGAACACTTAAATCTGACCTAGAGTCCTCTTTTTATAGTCCCCAAAACGTGATGCAGGTTTTCCTTCAGGCCTTGGCCCATTGGCATTCGAAATAGCTGATTTTTCCGCCTCGGCTCCGCGGCCACATCAGCGCGCGGCCGGAACTCTGCACCTCTCGATATTGGCGCGCGCCTCGACTTCTGGCCTGGAGCGCGCTTCCCTGTTCTGTGTCCGGTTCACCAACTTTCTCGCTTTTCGAGCTCTGGAACCTCTGTTTCTGCCCTCTTTTTGCTCTTTTTCCGCCAATGAGCCACTTTAAACCAATATGACTCAAAAGAAAGAAAATTTATCCTAAGACGACATGTATATGTACAAAATTGGACAAAAGACTAACTAAAAATGACTCAAAAGGTGTATATAAAATACACCGATCAATAGTCTTCACTACTATACTTACAAAACCAATTATGCCACATATGGCCATAATATAACACACGCGCAAATACTTAAATCCAAGCCAACGAGGAATCACCTCTAAAGTGTATAAATCACTATTAACTCCCACTCATGGTCCAAAGGATACTTTCTTCGTACCTTCACTTCACATAAATAGTCACTTCCATCCGTTTAACACATGTTCGCTTCTTTTCTTACTCGTCGTACCCTTCTCGTACACCCGAACTCTTTCTAGTACACGTACCACATTTCAGTCATCACTTCAGTTTTCAAAACCTTGGAGTCACCACTTTCAAATTTGGTCATTATACTAGCTTCAATTTTCTTTAAGGCCATCCTCGGCCTTCCCGACCTGGGTCTGGTGGAACGCATCCACGAACCAGTACAACGATTAACCAGACTTGGGCCTTGCACCTTCGCGACCCTATCACCCAGTGGGACCACCTCAAACTGACCCCATTTTATTCCGGGTTGCGGGTTTACCCGCGATTGGTCCTCAACCCGACCCATTATCGCACTAAATCCTCATTCCTGGACCGGAACAAATCTCACTCTTTAAGTCATGAAAGCCTAGTGGTCTTCTTAGCTCAACTACCCACTTTCATTCCACATAACACATGGAATTATCACACTAATATACCCCACGTATACTATGTATTTTGACTAAGATCAACCGTAAAATCTTTCACTCAAGACGGCCTTGAATCTAAGGACTCACAATTTCCATGTCCCCAAACTTACCTTTCCTTCTAACCATGTTTTCTAAATCACAATTTACACAATACTACCCGTACAACCCTCTGTTAGATGATCATCAAGTCCCGTAACATATCGGTGCACTCTATCTTCCATGTCAGCCACTAGAGTGGGGGCATACCGAGCTAATGAGTCGAACTCTATGTTGTACTCCCGAACCGTCCGCCCATTCTGTCTCAACGTTATAAACTTTTCCACCCGGGCTCTCCTCATCTGCGGGGGCAAGAAGTGGTTAAGAAACGCCTCCGAGAACTCGTCCCAACCAGCTGGAAGTGCATCCTTCCCCCGGGACAGTTCCCATGAATCATACCAGTTGACTACAATATCACGCAGTCGATGAGAACCCAATACCACTGACTCGGCCTCTGAGGCCTTGATCACATTCATGATCCGTTGCATCTGTCTGATGAATTCCTGAGGATCATCCTCAGTTTTCGATCCATAGAACTCTGGTGGTTTACAACTTAAGAAGTCCCGAAGCCTCAAACTATCAGTTCTGGGGTGAACCACGTCATCGCGGAACCACCGCTCCGTCGTCTCATGCCTCGCCACAATCCTAGCTAGTAACTGGGCCATCTCTTTGTAACCTATATCCTCGGCTCCTGGTCGTGGAACTGGAGGCTCAGATATCATGGCCTCAGTAGATACTGCTGCCGCTGCTCTAAACTCTGTTGGGGCTGGCGGCGTCGCAGAACTCGCCGTATGAAGCACTACCTCAGGTAATGACTGGGTTTGTGCCCTCGCAACCCTCTGTGTTCTACTCGCAGCTCCCTCTGCTGCCTTGCCCTTCTGGGCCCTGGTTGTCTTGCGTAGAGGCATAACTGGTACATAAGAATACATCAGAGGGAGTCCAACTTATAACACAGCTCTATCGCACGATCTCAGAGTGAAAAGAATGGAAATCAATCCTAAATATCCTGCAGCCTCCTGATTAGAGGTGTGGTGCACAACACGCCGATAATCAAGACTCTACTAGATACGGTCTGTAGACACTTTTCGAGGACTAACTGCTCTGATACTACTTTTGTCACGACCCGACCTCAGGCCCGCAACTGGTGCCTTACCCCAGGCACCCTAGTGATAATACATCAGAGAAAATCAGCGGAATAAAACTCATAGACATGGAACAATATAAAAGAAGAAACAGGCTAACCAATAGGGTCACCTTTCTACATATATATATATATATATCAAAACTCGAACAGTTACATCATTTACAAGCCCAACTCACAACAGGACTACAGACCTCTAAGAGTTTGACATAACAACTATGACGGGACAGGGCCCCGCCATACCCCTGAATGTACCTGTACCTACAGGGAACCATACCAAAAGATAAGCCTCCGGAGAAACGGAGCTTCCCAAACGCAGAACTGTGACCCTAAGAGCGAGGATCAAAAACCGGTGTACCTCTACCTGCGGCATAAACGCAGCCCCCCAAAGGAGGTCAGTACAACAGGTACCAAGTATGTGAAACTAAAAATACTGTAATTAAATCATAACAGTCTATATAAAACATGAGACATGTGTGATAACCAAACTACGATTACCTGATATATAGCGATCATGTCAAGTCAGGGACGCATGCCCTCAAAGTCATTACTCAAATATAACCATGGGTCTCACGCCTATAATATCAATCATGCCCATGGAATTCCTTCCTCACTGCCGGCAGTTCATGATATAATAAAACACCAATATGTATACATGAACACTAGGTCCCACCTGTGTCATAAAAACTGTACGGGCCAAGTAGGAAAACCAACCACCAGATCCAGCCTGCATCATAAAGCGACGGGCAAGTACGAAGCTAACTACGGATCCGCTGATCAACAATTGGCGGGCAAGTACGAAAGCCCTTACAGATCCGGCTACAAGATATGACGGGGCAAGTACGTAAGCCATCTACCGTAGTCTGCGTGTACCAAATCGCGGTCATAGAATCGACGGCAAGTACGAAGTCAACTACAGATCCGGCTACAAGAATCGATCGGCAAGTACGGAAGCTAACTACGGATCACGCTGCGGCTACTAAACCTCATGGAGAGCTAGTCCATGGAATAACAATATCATCCGGGAATTGCACCCGCATCCTGGCCGCTTGCCCCCGGAACCTTCATCGGTGCATGCATGTCCATGGATCAATAATAGTGGAAGCATACCCGTGGGCCACCCAACGTGTCAGTATGTCCAAGGAACAATATAGTGGAAGCATACCCGTGGACCATCCAAGGTGTCAGTATGTCCAAAAGGAACGATATAGTGGAAGCATACCCGTGGGCCACCCAACGTGTCAGTATGTCCAAGGAACGATATAGTGGAAGCATACCCGTGGACCATCCAACGTGTCAGTATGTCCAAAGGAACGATATAGTTGAAGCATACCCGTGGGCCACCCAACGTGTCAGTATGTCCAAGGAACGATATAGTGGAAGCATAAGAATACAACACTAGCACAACAAGGCTATCACAAGCAAGCATATGCAAGTTACCATACTTATAGACTTCCAATTTTTATGTCAACAATCCGGGTCTTAAACCCAAAGTACTACGTACTTCAACTATTTTAAAAAGATCCATTTTCACGTAAAAATCACACGATACTAATACCCGTAGTATCAAGACACGTCTACTTTTCAAACCAAGTTACTACACCTTCAGAAAATCATTTTTTACTCTCATTACAATAGAATGAACAACTATCATTTTAGACAACCAAGGCAATGTCGTGCCTTCCTTTTAAAATGACCAAGACAATACCATGTCTTCCTTTTAACATAACCAAGACAATACCATGCCTTCCTTTCAAAATGACCAAGACAATACCATGCATTCTTTTTAAGACACTTTCATGTTTAAATTAAGTACTTTATACTTTTTAAACCAAGTGGCTTATACTTTTAAAACAACGTCAAGTATACTTTTAAAACCCAAGTAACTCACTCTTTTAAGATCAAGACACTCACACCTTTTAAAATCAAGTCACTTATACTTTTCCAATCAAGACAAGTTCAAAATTTAAAAACAAGTTACTTACACTTTTAAACTCAAGTAACTTACTCTTTTCAAAACAAATAACCTATACTTTTAAATCAAGTTACTTCTCCTTTCCCAAAATCAAGTCGTTTATAAATCAAGTCTCTTATCTTTCAAGATCAAGTCTCTTAACTTTTAAGATCAAGCCTCTTAACTTTCAAAATCATGTCTCATATCTTTTAAAATAATCAAGGTTCTTAACATTTAGAACTCAAGTCAAGGATATCAAAGTGAAACCAAATTCATTTAACACACGTACGTCTACCGTACTATATATTTCACAACAATCATTCTCAAGAGGATATGAAGAATCACATACCTCCTCGGCTAAATCCACTAGTCAAGTCGAATATGCCGCGCGTAGAGTGTCAACCTATAATAACCATAACACGTTTATCAACTTTTAGTTTTCTTCGTAGAATATTTCTAAGTATAAGGTCTCATATTCCACGGAAAATTGGGCAGCACTTCCCCTGTATCTACGTACTTTTCCACCTTTTTCAAGGCCTGCAATCAATAGCCAACATGCCACATTTAAGGCGCAATAAATCAGCAATATCAAAGGGGATTACACGTCTAACTGGACGTGTAAAATTCTGCCCCACAATATACAAAAACAGTCCATTAGTCCAAAGTAAATACAGTCCAATGTAAATACAGTCTAATGTAAATACAGTCCAATGTAAATATAGTCCATTAAGTCCACTAATACCATTCATTAGTTCAGTCCTTTAGTTGGTGTTCTTGGACAACTACTACAATTAAAACTGTCCAGTTTTCGACTAACATGCCAATACTTGTTTCATTACTTCTTTAATAATCCTCCAACTTATATTCCAACCTTTATATAAGTTATATTAACTTGTTATTAACTGTCAACAAGTAATAGGTAATGTTTTAACAACTTTTATGGCTAGCATGCCAATTCTCGATTTTTAACAACTTTATTAAGGTCCAATTCTTTTCAATCTTCCTTCCACATATCATATACTCAATTATATACTACTACAACATGTAATCTCCAATTACAATAGAAGGACAAAGATCATTACCTCGATAAGCCCAAAATTGTCCAATGATTAAAAGTCGATCCTTAGGAATCTTATCTCCTATTCCCCACGTTCCAAACCACTCCAAGCAACCCTTAGAAGTTCCTAACCAACTTCTCTTAACACTTCATCCAAAAATATGAAAATCACCTTAGGGTTTCACTTTGCGACTATCGGATTAACGTAGTATTTCCAGAATTTTTGTGTTGGGATATCTTTAGAACACAACAAGGGACACTTGGTTTAAGTATTGGGATTTATCAACAACAATTGAAGAATTTTCTAAGCCTAAAGGGGTGCTTGGCCGAGAGCATGCTCAAGTGAGGGAGTATTGTTCTTGAAATAATTCTAAGTGTGGATGAAGTCTTCAACCCAAGGTGTGTATATATAAGATAACCAAGGGCTAGGATTAAAACAAATGTGTGGATGAGATTGGGTACAACTGTGTGTGGGTCCCACAAGCCACTTGTCCAACAAATATCTAAAACCACTTGGCTTGTCCACTTGGCACAAGATTTCGGCCAACATGGGCCACATGGGGTGACATGTGTCGCCCTCCTATTTGTCCAAAATATTTTCATCACCCAAAAACATCCATAATGGCCAAAATCTCGAAAATAACGTGGGCCCCACAAAACCGTAAATTTCTCCCTGGGCCCCACGTGACCAATTCTGGAAAATAAAATCCATAATTCTCTTATATTCCAAGAAGTCCAAATACCAAAATTGAGAATCCAATTCCCAGTAATGAACATTTTTCCTTCACGAGATTCGGAATATTTTCCGTCGGAAAAATAATTCTTTCTTCCTTTTCGAACTTAATGTTGTATTCTCGTACGTACGTCCTCACATATATACCCTGGAACAATTTAACAATACACGCCTTGAAGATAACAAGCACACGCGTGCTGTGTATTTGGAGGAACAATTTAACAATACACGTCTTGAAAATTTCTCCAACATGACTGAGTACTGCAGACAGTTGAAACTACTGGCGGATCAACTCTCCAACGTCGACACACTTTTCTCGAACACTAAAATGGTGTTGTAATTGATTGCAGGCTTTCCCAAAGGCGACTATGATACGTTAGCCACCATGATTCAACATGCAGATCTGTTACCCAATTTTAACAAAGCTCGCTCGCAGTTGTTGCTCGAATAGACTCGACGTGCTAAGCAAGATGAGCACAATCAGAAGGCGTTAGCTGTCAAAATGCGCCCCTAAGATTCAACGCCACCATAACTCTCAACCGCATCAGGGACACGGTGACAAATGTGGCAAAGGCCGCGGCGGCAGAGGAGGTCGTGGTCGTGGCAAGGGTAGCGAACAATGTAATCAAGAAGCAACAACGGGCCGCAGAACGAAGACAAGATGCGGGCGCCCAACAAGATTTTTACAACTGCGTTCCGCCAATTTCGATGCCTTCAACCAGTATTCTCATCACGGGTTGTTGGCCCCGCCACTTCGAAGTCCAAGTACCGCAGAAGCCCACTTCGGGCAAGGCCGGCCTGAAATTTCATCCAGTATGACACCCACTGAGTTGGGTCAGACCTTCAGCAGCCTCAATCTGCAACAGTATGACAACAACTGGTACATGGACTTCAGAGCCACATCTCACCTCACCCGGTATGCAGGTAATATTCCCAAACTGTTCAGTTTAAAGCATTCTCAATTTATTACAGTTGGTAGTGGTCACCGCATTCCAATAAAGGGTTATTGTACATCCTACACACCACCTCCTTATCCATTCTCCCTTAAAAATACCATATATGCCCCACATATAATTAAGAACCTAATCTCTATCCGCAAATTTACTCGTAATAATTCTGTCTCTGTTGACTTTGACCCTATTGGTTTCACTGTAAAGAATCTTTATACGGGGACACCTCTTACGAGATGCAATAGCACGAGGGTCTCTATCCATTCACTCCCACCTCCGCTGCCAGATCTTGTTCTCTCATCTCTCTAGCGGCCATTTCTTCATTAACGTGGAATAATAAGTTTGGTCATCCAGGAGCCCAATTTTTTAATTTTCTTAGAGGCAATAATTTCATTACTTGTAATAATGGAAAGCTTGCCCAAAAATGTGTTTCATGTTCTTTAGGCAAACATACTCGTCTTCCATTTAAATCATCTACTAGTGTTACCTTTGCACCATTTGACATTATACATGCCGATTTATGGATATCACCTATTGCTAGTTCTCTCGGTCATAAATATTATCTTCTCTTGCTAGATGATTTTCCCCACTATGTTTGGTTGTATCCTCTCAAATATAAATCGTAAGTGTTTGTCAAATTTCTTGAGTTTCGACAGTTCATCCAAACACAATTTGAAAAAGGCATCAAATTATTTCAGTGCGATAATGGTCTTGAATTCAATAACTCTATGTTTCACCATTTTTGTACTAATAATGGCATGGTTTTTCGCTTCTCCTGCCCTCACACCTCCCCACAAAACGGTAAAGCTGAAAGAATCATCTGCACTATAAACAACATGATTCACACTCTATTGATTCATGTCTCCCTCCCTCCGTCCTTTTGGGTATATGCTGCTAAAATGATATAATACATTCTAAATATTCTCCTCACTAGAACCCTTCATAATATGACCCCTACCAAAATTCTCTACATAGAGACCCATCCTATGATCACCTGCGGATATTCGGTTGTCTATGTTATCCTAACCTTGTCTCTACCGCCCCTCACAAGCTAGCTCATCGATCCACTCTATGTGTATACCTAGGCTTTCCGCCGAACCATAGGGGCTATGTATGTTATGACTTATCCACTCATCAAATTCGCATATCTCGTCACGTCACATTCGACGGGAACATATTCCCGTTTTCGAATCTTAAAAAGTTCCAAAAACCGAATTACTTTTTTCTTGACGAGCCTGTCATCTCTCTCATCATTCTCAGCCTACTAGATCCTAGCACTGGTACAGAATCACCCTCTCTGCCCAGTGGTTCTTCTTCAGCGTCAGCGCCGCAGCGCCACAATTCCCACGAGCAGAGTCCTGAGTTACCATTGACAGCGCCGCGGTGCTAAAACATCAGAGAGGACTGTTAGTCGACAGCGTCGCGGCCCTTTTATTTGGCGCCAAAACTCCTGCAAGCAGATTTCCTCCAGCGCCGCGGCACCTCCACCGGCGTCGCCACCTCCTTCTCCATATCCAACCAATCCCTCAGTCTCGACTCTTCCCACTCAGCCGACACAACCTCCCGCTGTCCCCACTCACCAAATGTAAACTTGTGCCAAGCATGGAATCTTTAAACCCAAAATTCAATTTAACTTGTCTGCCCAAACCATTTCTCCAATTCCCAAGAACCCCAAATTGGCTAAACAAGACCCTAATTGGAATGCGGCTATGTATGAGGAATTCAATATTTTAACTAAACAACACACATGGGATCTAGTACCTAGACATGAGGGGGTGAATGTGATCCGTTGCAGGTGGTTATTTCATCACAAATTCTGATACAGTGGATATCTTGAGAGGTATACGACACGACTTGTGGGTAATGACACAAATCAGCAGAAAGGCAATGATTATGGTGAGACCTTTAGCTCGGTTGTCAAACCAGTTACCATTCGCACAGTTTTGAGCAATGTCATGGGCAACACTGGCCGATCCATCAACTTGATGTGAAGAATGCATTTTTACGTGGAGATCTGAGAGAAACATTCTACATGCATCAGCTGCCTGGGTTCACCCATCCAGCAGTTCCTCACTATGTATGTCGTCTCCGTAAGTCACTATATGGCCTGAAACAGCCCCCCGTGTGTGGTATGATCACTTTGACAGGTATATCTTGCATATTGGGTTTGTATGCAGCAGAAGTGATACATCACTCTTCATTTTTCATCGAGGTAGTAGCACTGCTTACTTATTACTTTACGTGGATGACATTGTTCTTACTGCCTCCTCCGACGGGTTGAAAAATGAGATTACTGCCTTGCTTAAGTCAGAATTTGCAATGACTGATTTGAGAAAGCTGAGTTATTTTTTGGGGATATCAATGACCAGGTCTGCCAACCACATGTTCTTGTGTCAGAGTAAGTATGCAGAGGAGATTGTGTACAGGGCTAAGATGACGAATTGCAAAGTTATGCCTACTCCAGTCGATTCGAAATCTAAGTTTAGTGTTATGGATGATGCTTGATCTCGATCTACTCGTATATGGAGCCTTGCGTACTTCATATATCTCACATTTACAAGGCCAGACATTACTAATGTTGTTCAACAGGTATGCATATTCACGCATACCCCCAGGGAGTCTCATTTCACTGCCCTTAAGCGTATCATTCGATACATTAAGGGCACACTTGATTATGATTTGCACCTATACCCCTCTGCACCAAACAGGTTGCTCTCATATACATATGCAGATTGGGCAGGCAGTCCGGAAACGCGACGCTCCACCTCCGGCTTGTGTTTTCCTTAGGGGATAATCTAATTTCATGGTCTCCCAAGCGACAGGCTACCCTATCTCGTTCTAGTTTCGAGGCTAAGTATAGAGGCGTTGCAAATGTAGTAGCTGAGATTTGTTGGCTCAAAAATTTACTGTTAGAACTTCAGTGTCCTCTGCGTCAGACATCTATTGTGTACTGTGATAACATCTCTGCCATCTATCTCTCTCACAATCCGGTTCAACATCAGCGAACCAA
Organism: Przewalskia tangutica; assembly: GCA_029844215.1. Lineage (NCBI taxonomy): Eukaryota > Viridiplantae > Streptophyta > Magnoliopsida > Solanales > Solanaceae > Przewalskia > Przewalskia tangutica. The sequence continues at coordinate 129,898,797 of CM056718.1, read as the reverse complement.
GCATATTGAGATAGACCTACACTTCGTTCGTGAGAAAGTTGTGCTAGGCCATGTCATAGTGTTACATGTCCCCTCATCCTATCAGTATGCAGATATATTTACCAAATGACTTCCCAGACAGTTATTTCTTGACTTCAGATCCAGTCTTAGCGTCCGACCTCCTTCCGCTCCGACTGATGTGTGTAAACGCGTACACAACAATATCCCACCATAATTATAATATATCTCATATATTGTGTAAATATTAGTGATATATAATTATGGTAAACTAGGATTCCTCTTGTAATTAGGACTAGGATTCCTCTTGTAATTAGGACTAGGATTCCTATTGTATTAGCGATATATCTTGTATACTATATATATTGATATTAATGAGAAAGACTCTCCAAGAGAGATTAATATCATATTATAAGAAATCATCTTCCGTCCAATTAAGTTCATCCCTTCTCGTTCGGTTAGACAGCCTTACTGCCCCAAAAAGAATGAGTAATTTTGTCCATATTGGCATCATTCTAAACAAACAAAGCGTTTTAAATCCCATGTTGCTTCCCCATCCTTTCTCTCACACAAAGACACAGACACACAGCCTATTTCACACTCTTCCTCCTACTTATAAATATCAATACCCCCAACAAAGTCATTTCAGTGTAACAGCCTAATTAAAGCTTGAAATATGGCATCCTCTTTTTCTTTTCTCTTTCTTGCTTTACTTGTTGTTTTTGTCTCTCCACTTGCTCTTTCTTTGTCCAATAATGATGATGAGTTTGTCCTATCATCAACTAAATTCCCTGTACCAATGGCAGAAAAACTCATCAAACAACTTAACTTGTTCCCTAAACATGATATCAACAAGGCTTCACTACGGAAATCTGTAGCAGCCACTGAGCAAAGTCTTTATGAGAAGAGATTCAATTTATCTTACCTTGGTGATTCTGGAGCAAGTGTTCAAGATTTGGCTCATCATGCCGGTTATTATCGTCTTCCACATACTAAAGATGCAAGGTTTGATTTATAATATATATTTCGTTTCTCCAATTTTATACGTTACTTTCTAAAAGAAAAATAGGAATTAGCGAAGATAAATTTTATAGCTAAATAGTAAAATCCGTTGCTACTTTTATTTAGTGACAGGTTGTCGATGTATTTTTTAAAAATAAATTGTTAACTACGAGTAATTTAGCGATCATTAGCGATAAATTTCGTAATTAATTCCATTTTTTTCATTATCTATGGTGTTAATTTATTTTGAAAAGAATGACATGTTTTTTATATTCGGAAATTAACCTTAAAGTTTCATTTTACCTTTACTAAGATGATCTTATTACTTATTGCCATTGTAATGTCGTGTTTTTCATTTCTTAATTCCTTGTCCAGCCGTTTGATCAAAAATAGTTACAGCCGCTAGTCAATATATAAAATATATATATTAATTATGTATAAAATATGTATGTTTTTTGTATATATTAAAATTAATATATAAAAGTACATATTTATTCCCTATTATTTTTATGAGTGGTTATATAGTGTAAAAATTCCAAAAATATTTGGTTTTTAATGTTATTGTTTTCTTTTGTTTTGATAAAAAATGAAATGTTGGTAATTATGAAGTTATTCACTTTTTGGTGTTTGTGCAGGATGTTTTATTTCTTTTTTGAATCAAGAAGCAGCCAAAATGATCCAGTTGTTATATGGCTAACAGGAGGACCAGGATGTAGCAGTGAGTTGGCTGTGTTTTATGAAAATGGACCTTTCAATATAGCCGACAATATGTCACTTGTCTGGAATGATTTCGGCTGGGACAAGGTTCTTGTTTTTTTCCTTCTTTTAGTTTTCTTTGAAAGGTTAAGCCAATTTATTAATTTTAAAAAAAGTGGTAAGTATTGATGTAAAAAGTCGAGATGCATCTAAATTGATCCTAACATAAGTAAATTATACTTACTGTCTTAATTTATGGGACACTTATTGGTCTTAGTTTATGGGACACTTATTGCTTTTTAGAGTCAAATAAAAAAAATTAACAATAATTTATTCATGTGGCCTTTAAATATTTTAAAATTATTGATTATTGCGATATATAATACTTTCTATGTAATATCTAAATAAATAAATTATTTTAAAAAATATTAAAAATTATAGATTCGAATTCACCATCAAAATAAAAAAAAATATTACTTTTAAAATTTGAATTGTGTCATATAAATTCAGACGGAAAAAGTAACTAAAATATGAGTTTAGATCTTTTGAAGCTTACAATGAGAATTCACCCCACATTATTCAATTTTTTCTTATCATGCATGTAAATAATAGATCTTGGACCTAACACAGTGTATCTACCTTCTGAACAGCAACCTGCTGACTTACTTACCAAACCCCTTGGTCGACAGCAACATGCAGTTCTAGTCTCCAAGCTAGGAATGAAAAATATTTTCATAACTCCTAACTTGAGGGGGGTGTAAAAGATATTGGTTAAAAGGGTAGAATAGTCCTTTTACATTGTAATTGTGCATTGCGAATATATATCTAGCCATATGCAGATATTTAGAGACATACGCTTATTTTTCTAATAAAAAAAAAACGTTCTTCTCTCTCGAGAGAGATCTCGATCTCTCTATCTCTCGATCTTTCCCCCTCTTCCTCTCTAAGTACACAGCTTCCATCATCTTCATTCTCCAATTCTCATCTCGATTCCTGTTTCAACATTCATCCTTAATTCTTTTGTCCCCTAATCACTTTATTTCTTTCATTTCCTAAATAAGTAAGATTCCTCTCTTCTAATTTATGATAGATTTGTTGATTAAAGTTGCTTTTTCAGTAATCAATTATTTACAAGCAAATGCCACAAATAGAAAATATTGAATGGGAGTGAAAATTCAAATTAAACTAACCAATGGGCTTTCGAATATCAAATGGTTAACCGTTAAAAAATAAAAAAAATTGAACTGCACACTTGATTTATATTCGATGGTTAAAGAATAATAACGTGGAGTTGATTGCAATTTGATAGGTCTCGAACTTAATATACGTTGATCAACCAACTGGAACTGGTTTCAGTTATACTTCTGATGATGACGACATTCGTCACGATGAAAGGGGTGTAAGCAATGATCTTTATGACTTCTTGCAGGTTTGTTACTCTCTGATTTTTTTTCTTGTTCCAAATCTCATTTTAAACCTTTAACAACTTGTTTAGATGGTTGTTACTTATTGTAATGTATTGTATTGTATTGTTACTTTAAATATAATGTTTGATTTGATTGTTTCGTATCGTTAAGTCTATCGTATGTAACGATGAAAATTCTTATTTTATACAAAGACCAATTAGTTGTAGCCCAGTTACAAAAGGTTTTTATTTTTGTCCTATGATGTAAGAGATCTGAAAATTAACATATAAGAGATCTGAAAACGTGATTTACTTCTATTTAAATGGTAAGAGGGCAAGAGATCTCATTTCCTCTTGTTGGAATCGCGTCGTGACCTTATATTTTTCTCACTTTGTTTGCCTATTATTCAATAATCTTTTTTTATCTTTTATCCTACCTTTATTATAATAACTCTACCCCATACCAGCTCTTTTTTATAATATTATAGGTTTATCATTTAGATTTGCTGATATGTGATATTATGTAATGACGAAACACGCTACAATATATTCAAACGTTGAATGATTGAAGAATATTATTGATATTTGAATGTCATTCTAGCTTACAAATTTTAAAGTAAAACAACTTATCTATTTTTTCTTTTTTTTAATGAATAGGCCTTCTTCAAGGCACATCCTCAGTATGTAAAGAATGATTTCTACATTACTGGAGAATCATATGCTGGCCATTACATTCCTGCATTTGCGTCTCGCGTTCATCAAGGTAACAAGAATGAAGAAGGAATCCGCATTAACCTTAAGGTAATTATAACTAATTAGCTCATCTTCCATTACTATTTTTTTGTTTGTCTAGACTTGTTACGGTGATAATTCAGTGAATAATATTATATTTGATTAGGGATTTGCCATTGGTAATGGGCTCACTAATCCGGAAATTCAGTACAAAGCCTACACTGACTATGCATTGGATATGAGATTGATCAAACAATCTGATTACAATGTCATAGACAAGTCATATCCAAAATGTCAACAGGCAATTAGGCTTTGCGGTAATCCTTAAAATTCCACGAAGTGTTTTCTTTATCCTTAAAATCCTTCACTATTCTTGACATCAGCTGTGTGTTATGCAATTTGTTTAGGAACTGATGGTGGAAGTGCTTGCATGGCAGCTTATCTTGTTTGCACAAGCATCTTCAACAAGATAATGAATGTTGTGGGTAACAAAAATGTAAGGAAGAATCATTTCTTTAATTTTTCTCTTTGAGCTAATCATATTGCAACTAGAATGACCCCGATTTCTAACCATAATACTACAAAAAAAAACTGAAATTAGCTACGAACTTCATTGTTAATTTGTCGCTAAATCGCTCATAGCTAATAGATTTTCTTGATAATCTGTTGCTAACCCATCGTTAAATAAAATAAGCAACGGATATTGTTGTTTAGGTACAGAAGTTGTGAATTGCTAATTCCTTTTCTAGTAGTGTAACATGTGTATGTGTTAACTCGTTACCTGGGACCTGCAGTACTATGATGTCAGAAAGACTTGTGATGGTGATCTCTGTTATGACTTCTCCAACATGGAAAATCTCCTCAATGATGAACAAGTTAAACACGCCCTTGGTGTCGGGGATATTGAATTCGTCTCGTGCAGTTCTGCAGTTTACCAGGCAATGCAGTTGGATTGGATGAGGAATCTTGAAGTTGGTATTCCTCCACTCCTTGAGGATGGAATCAAGCTACTTGTCTACGCCGGGGAATATGACCTTATCTGCAACTGGCTAGGTAAGCTTCATTTGTTTGTGATCCAACAATACTAGTACGAGATGACCTTATTAAATGGCCAGCGAAGATTGACATCAACGTATTCGGGATTGAGGTATAGTTTTAGTTGTCCTGATCCAATACTAAACTAGCTATTTTTTCATGCTATGGACAGGGAACTCGAGGTGGGTCCATGCAATGGAATGGTCCGGGCAGAAAGATTTTGGGGCAGCACGATCGGTTCCTTTTACAGTTGATGGTGAAGAGAAAGGAATTCAAAAGAACCATGGGCCTCTAACATTCCTCAGGGTCCATGATGCAGGACACATGGTCCCAATGGATCAACCTAAGGCTGCACTTCAAATGCTGCAGAGGTGGATGCAAGGGAAATTGTCCAAGGAAGGTCACTTTGCTCATATGTAACTTCTTCTTCTATACTAAGACACAATAACAGTTTTACAAGTTCATATGCACTTCCAGGAAATGTGATAAAAATCATGTAAATACACTTTCACCATTTCATGTTACCCTACACGCTGTCAAGGAAATGTTTCTGTTTTGAGGAGAATGGTGTTTGGTGTTGTTCTGAAAGAAATAATCTCTTATTTATTCTCATTAATGAAAATGGTATATATACAATTTACAATTTACAATTTTCATAATAGGAAAATTATATTCTTATTCTACTCCTAAAATCTTATTCTATTTGGAGACTAACTATACAATTATGATAAGTGTACAAGACTAATTAAGGTACAAGACTAATACATAATTGTATACAAATAATTAGCCCAATTCGTGGGCTATATTTATTACACCCCCGCAGTCATAGTGGACGGTCTTCGAACGCTGAGACTATCCCTAAAATCTTCAAAAATGATAGAGGAAAGACTCTTTGTAAAGATGTCTGCAATTTGATACCTGGAAGGGGACATGACAGACGCGTACTTTCCTCGAGCTACTTTTTCTCGAACAAAGTGAATGTCCATCTCTATATGTTTAGTGCGCTGAGTCTGAACTGGATTACCAGAAAGGTAGATGGTACTAACATTATCACAATAAACCAAGGTAGCTTTCTGAATAGGACAATGAAGCTCTAAAAGAAGATTACTGTTAAGCGTATCTTGTATACGCTTTTTGAGTCATTTTTAGTTAGTATTTTACTCTTTTTTTTTGTGTTTAGTATAATATTAGGTTTGTTTTTCTTTCTTTTGAGTCACAGCAGTTCAAAAAGGCAAAAATGAACGAAAAATGGGCATAAAAGGAGGAATTCGAGGCCGAAAAAGACAGAAATTGAAGACCCGGACGAAAGTCGAGCGCCATGGCGGAACATCGAGAGAATCCATGAGAACTATGGTAGCCAAGGCTGATCTGGTCAGCGGCCGATACGGAAATCGAGAATCCGAAGTTAATTTGGCCAGGGGAAGAAGGGTCCATAGGGCACGAAAATTGCAACATACTAAAAGCCCTAGGGATTATTCTATGGAAAAGGGGGGTCATTCTAACACACAACACATCACATGGCAAGGATTGGAAGCTACAATTGGAGACTTTAGTTCACAGTACTTTTCTTTCTTTATAATTCAGTTTATGTTTGGAATTGTATTAGTTCTTAGCGTGACTATGGCTGGAGCTAAACACTCTATTGGGACTTTCCTTTTGAATCTCTTGAAACACTATTTCATGACTTAATGCATTAGTTGATCTCTTCTTCACTTGATTAAAATTTATTCAATAATTGGTATGAATGTTTGATAGTTAATTGATCACTAATTATCATAATCTATATGATTTCGAATCATGAACCGAGAGGAGAGATTTGGATATGCTGTAATTGAATAGACATAGGTTAAAATCACGGACGAAAGTACCCCAATACTTCTGTATCATTATAGATTACTGTTCTTAATCCTCCTATGTGGTAAATCATATCATAGAAATATAGAAGGGTTCTGCACTGGGGTTGAGCGATTATATATCCTAACCGGAATATAAGACAATCTAGTTAACCGTTATCTTAACATAGAAGAAGTCATTCTAGTTGCATTAAGGATTAAATAGAGTGGATAGTCGAAGATTTTGGAAGCCCTAATTCCTTCATAACTGATTACAACTTCAATAGTTTAGTTAATTCTTGAAATTATTCTAGTAGTTAAACAAAAAACCCAATCTATTTATCGATTGCTAAATAGATAACATAAAATAGATGAACAGTAATTAGAATTCAGTCTCTGAGGACGATATTCGGTCTTATCAGACTATACTACTTGTGAACGATACGTACACTTGCGTGAGCACGTGTAAATCGCCCAACAAGTTTTTGGCGTCGTTGTCGGGGACTGGCGTACTTCTAATATCAAACCATTTATTCTTAATTTCTAATTTGGTTGCTCCCAGAACTAACTTGTTCTGAGAGCATTCTTTTATCAATTTTTGTTGTTTTTGTAATTTTGTAATTTTGTCAAGTATAGGTACATGGACTATAACTATCAGGGGTTGCAGGACTATGACCTTAGTCCACCGCATCGATTTAGACCACAGGCGCCACAAGAGGAGTGAAATGAGCTGCAGGAAGCCTTACACAGGCTCACCGAGTGCCAGAATTCTCAAGGCCTAATTTATCCACCACAGAATCAGGCTCCATCAGGAGAGATAGATAACATGGGAGCAGTTCTTTGGGCACTCTCAAACGCCTGAAATCAGTTCATGGTGGAAATAAGATCATCCACCAGGAATCTAGAGATGCAGTTGGGGAAGCTAACTAGCAAGCTGAGAAACGGTATGCAAGGAACGCCTAGCAATCGGTGCGGACCACAATAACGATGCGAAATTGATTTGAGAAGTGGCAAACAAATGGAGACAGGTTCATCCCCAAAATGTCCAGAAAAAGAGGGCGAACCTAGTGAGATGAAGGAGTCAAAAGATGCAGTAATCATAGAAGATCTTCCTGCAGACCAAAGATCACCATCAGAAGTCGTTGACACACCGTAGGTGAAGATACCATATCCTCAGAGACTTAGAAAAAAATTCTCTTGACAAGCAGTTTTCTAAGTTTCTGGAGAACTTTAAAAAAATGCACATCAACATTCCATTTGCTGAAGCATTAGAACAAATGCCAAGTTATGTGAAGTTCATAAAGGAGATCCTCTGTAAAAAGAGGAGGTTGGAGGAGTATGAAATAGTGGCGTTGACTGAGGAATGCAGTGCCATCCTACAGAAAAAGTTACCTCAGAAGTTGAAAGATCCGGGAAGCTTCACCATCCCTTGCACTATAGGGAAATTCGAATGTCAGCAGGATCTCTGTGATTTGGGGGCAAGTATAAATTTGATGCCCTATTCTGTGTTTTGCAAACTTGCAGTGGAGGAAGCAAGACCCACAACCATCACTTTACAGCTAGTCGATCGCTCCATCGTCCACCCTAGAAGAATCATCGAGGATGTGTTGGTTAAGGTGGACAAGTTTATCTTCCCCACTGATTTCATCATACTAGACATGAAAGAAGATGAAGAGATGTACATCATCCTTGGCACTCATTGATGTTCAGAAAGGTGAGCTGAGACTTCGTGTTCAGGGAGAAAAAGTGATTTTCAGTGTATTCAGGGAAGCAACCTACCCAAGGGTAAGTGATAACTATTATGCTATTGATGTGGTCGATAAAGCAGTTTCTGAAAATGGGTTCAGGAGTGCTGATGCTCTTGAAGTGGTGATGACACAATGGGATGAGGATAGTGGTAATAACACAGAATTTATGGAGTATGTGAATTGGTTGGATTTCCATGAGCCCTGCTATAAAAGAAAATATGAGGAGCTAGGAACCATGCCAGAGAGACCAGTAGCATCCACAAAACAAGCTCCAGAACTAGAGTTGAAGACTCTGCCAGATCATTTGCACTATCAATATCTAGGTGAGAACCGCTCCTTACCAGTGATCGTGTCGTGTCATCTATCCAAAGTGGAGGTTGAAACAATGTTGAGAGTATTGAGGGCTCATAAGCTCGCCATTTGGTAGACACTGACAGACATTAGAGGGATAAGTCCTTCTACAGTAATACACAAAATTCGTCTAGAAGATGAGAGCAGACCATCCATTGAGGCACAGAGGAGACTAAATCCAACCATGAAAGAGGTGGTGAGAAATGAAATCATGAAATGGCTCGATGCTAGGGTAATTTATCCTATCTATGACAGTGCATGGATAAGCCCTGTGCAAATGGTACCCAAGAAAGGTGGCATGACTGTGGTGACTAACGAAAAAAATGAGCTTATTCTATCCAAAACAACTACAGGGTGGAGAATGTGTATTAACTACCACAAGTTGAACAAAGCAACCAAGAAGGATCATTTTCCTTTGCCTTTTCTTGACCAAATTCTTGACAGGCTTGCAGGACACAACTACTATTGCTTCATGGATCGTTATTCAGGGTATCATCAAATTTCCATCTCTCCAGAAGATCAAGAGAAGACAACCTTCACATGCCCTTTTGGTACGTTTGCTTTCAGGAGAATGCCATTTGGGCTTTGCAATGCACCCGCCACCTTTCAGCGTTGTATGATGACTATATTTTCTGACATGGTGGAGAGGACCATAGAAATCTTCATGGATGATTTTTCTGTTTTTGGGTCCTCCTTTGATGAATGCTTAAAGCATTTAGAGGCAGTGTTGCAGCGGTGCAAAGACTAGAATCTGTTGCTGAACTGGGAGAAGTGTCACTTTATGGTGCAGGAAGGTATCATTCTTGGTCACAAGATTTCCAGCAAAGGCATTGAGGTAGACAAAACTAAGGTTTCAGTGATCGAAAATCTACCACCTCCAATATCGGTAAAAGGGATCAGAAGTTTCCTTGGGCACGCTGGTTTCTACAGAAGATTCATCAAGGACTTCTCAAAGATCTCTAAACCTCTGTCCACCTTGTTGATGAATGGGGTTGCTTTTGAATTCAATGAAGAATGTTTGACTGCCTTTCAGACACTTAAGGAGAGTCTAACCTCAGCCCCTATAGTCATTGCACCTGACTGGACACTCCCATTTGAATTGATGTGCGATGCAAGTGACTATGCAGTGAGAGCAGTTCTTGGACAGAGAATTGACAAGGTATTCAGGTCAATTTACTATGCTAGCAAAAACCTCAATGATGCTCAGCTGAATTATGCGACGATAGAGAAAGAGCTTCTAGCCATAGTATACGCATTTGAAAAATTCAGGCCATACCTCATTGGGAATAAGGTGATAGTGTACACTGACCACTCAGCCATTAAGTATTTAATGACTAAGAAGGATGCAAAACCTCGGCTTATACGATGGGTGCTGCTACTACAAGAATTTGACATGGAGATCCGCGATAAAAAGAGGAATGAAAATGTGGTTACAGACCATCTGTCAAGGCTTGAAGTGGAAGAGAGTCAGAACACCAAGGATGTGCAAATAAATGACTATTTTCCAGACGAGCAACTGTTTCAGGTAAGTACCTGTTGGTTCGATTTTATAAATGCTCACGTAAGTGAACGTATCATTCACAAGTAAATATAGTATGTAAGACCGAATATCATCTACAGAGACTGGTTATCAAGTACCGAACTTCTAAACTTTGGTTTTATTTGGCAATCGGTAAATTATTTGGTTTTATAACTAAGAACTATAATAAAAGCAAAGTGCAGGAATTTAAACTGAGGTTGATAATACTATGGGTTTATAACAGTTATGAAGGGACTAGGGCTTCCAATCTCTTCAACTATACACTCTTTCACTTGTTAATGCAATGTTAATGGGTCTTCTTCTTATTAAGATATTAGGTTAACTAGTCTATCATCATATTCCAGTTAGGATATACGAGAGCTCAATCTTGTGCAGAAACCTTATATATTTCTATGATAGATTTTACCACACAAGAGGATTAAGAACAGTAACCTTAAATACTACACAAGTATCGGGGTACTTTCGTCCACGATTTTAACCTATGTCTAAACAATTACAGCATATTCAAATCTCTCCTCTCCGTTCTTGATTCGAAATCATATAAGTAATGATAATTAGTAGCTAATTATTTATCAAGCAATCAAAGCAATATTGAATAGATCTTAATAAAGTTGAAGAAGAAATCAATTAACTAATGCATTAACTATAAGAAAGAGCTTCAATAAGATTCGACGGAAACCCTACTAAAGTAATTAGCTCCTAAACATTGTCATGTAAAGAAGTAAATTACAATTCAACATAACTGAAATAAACTAAGGGAAAAGAAAAGAAATACTGTGAACTAAAGTCTCCAATTATGACCTCAAATCTGCCCTGAGTTGTGTTCTTTGGTAGATCCAACCCCCATCACTAAACAAATCACTAGGGCTAAAGTATGTTGTAAATTTCGTGCCCTATGGACCCTTCTGCCCTTTGTCAATTCTAACTCGGATCTAAAAATTCACGTCTCGGCACCGCGGTCCTGCAGCCTGGCAGTAGGTATGGCACCGCGGTTCTATCTGAATGGAACCCCGATGCCAAAAGTCCTGCGGGGTCTCTGATCTTCTAGAACCGCAGTTCTGCTTCTGGGCACCGCGGTTCTGCTTTGCCTTCGTCCAAATTATCAATTTCCAACCTTTATCTGCCTCGGGACCTCCTTTTATGCCCATTTTTCGCTCCTTTTTGTTATTTTGTCATTTTGAACCGCTGTGACTCAAAAGAAAGAAAAACGGCCCTAATACTATACTAAACACACCAAAAACAAGTAAAATACTAACTAAAAATGACTCAAAAAGTGTATACAAAATACGCCTAACAAACCCCCAAACTTAAACTTTGCTCGCCCTCGAGTAAAGCATAAAACAAGAACAAAGAAACAAAATAAAAAAGACTGAAATCAAGAAGCTGCACAAGGTTACTTAGAACACGTGAACGTCAGTGGGATAATATGTTGGAACATACAACATGAAAATAACAATCTAGAATTTCAAGCCAGATATTTTGCAAATTCATTTCAATCACACTCAATGGAAATATGAACACCTACCCTATGCATGTCAATTTCATTTAGTTCTACGGGCCTGTTTACTTGCTATTCTCCACTAATCATAGACATACATTTTAGAGATCTTCAGGACTTTTCAGGGTTGTAATGTAGGCTTAGGCAGAGGTAGGTAAGAGTAGGCATTTAGGCTCAATTTTACGTACCATAAGCGTTCTTCTCATTCAACCATTTTGTCCTTCTTTTTGGTATTCTTTTTCGTTCATACCTATCATTCTCCTCTTCTCTTTTTGAGAGCATGAAACACATTCACATAGGCACCCCCAAACATAAACTTTTACATTTTTTTATTGGGGTGCATCAATTTTTCACTTTCTTTTCGTATTTCTTTTGTTTACTCTTTTCATCATTCTCTTCAATTACTGCTTAAGGTACACAAGGGGACATTGGGGTGTCAACGAAAAAACTTCTGTTTTAGGCTCAAAGGGGCTGAATAGGGATATAATTTATTGTCAGGGTAGATAATGAAGGGTAAGAAGAGTTAACAAAGTAATGCCTGAATCATTTCCCTAAAATGTAGATCCTAACTATTTCGCCTCAAATAACAAGCAGCAGATATCACAAATATTTTTCACAATTGACAATATACAGGCTAAGCACATAATACTCCAAATAATCAGGTTTTCATGAATCTTTGGTATATCTAACTTAAGCACACAAATTTTAGCTTATCATTCCATTACATTATCTCACTTAATTCATTAGGCGTTCAAAGTAAACACATCATGCATTATCATAAAAAAATTGAATCATATAAAACAAAAAAAAAGACTCAAAAATAGACACACAAAAATAAAATAAAATAAGAACTTTCCCCACAAACTTAAACGACACATTGTCTCAAATGTGTAAGACTCAAAAATAAAAGGGACGACTTACAGACAATAGCGGTTCAAAAAAGTGGTGGTGGCGGCGGATACTGCAATTTCGGAGAAATTTCTCATTGGCGCCGCGGCCCTGCATTTTGGAGCCGCGACGCTATAACTTCTGCAGTCTCCCAGAACTTTCGGCGGCGCGGCTCTGCATCGATTTCCTGCCTTTCACGTTTTTTCGTGCTTCAGGTCCAATTCATTCACCTGTCATCACAACGCAACAAAAATACCAAAAGTGAGACTGTTCTATATAAACTAAATTGCATAATTTAAACATTGGGTTGCCTCCCAAGTAGCGTTGTATTTAACGTCTTTTAGCCGGACGCATGTTCCTCTTTACTGTGGTTTAAGACGGATAGCATGGTTGCTTTGTTCCATGTCATTCAATAAGTATGGTTTGACTCTCTGTCTGTTCACTTTGAATGGAACACCTTCTTTACCTCTCAGTTCGACTGCACCGTAGGGGAAAACTTTCTCCACAACGAATGCCCCTGACCACCTGGACTTTAACTTTCCTGGGAACACCCTCAGCCTAGAGTTGAATAGGAGTACTTATTGCCCATGCTGAAGCTCTTTGAGGGTCAAGTTCTTGTCATGCCATGCATTGGTCCTTTCCTTGTAGATTTTTGCATTTTTATAGGCGTTGTTCCGAAATTCATCTAGCTCATTCAGTTGCAGCAGCCTCTTCTGCCCTGCTGCTTGGGCATCTATGTTCATCTTCCTCATCGCCCAGTATACCCTGTGTTCTAACTCTACCGGTAGATGACATGCCTTCCCAAAGACCATCATGTATGGTGACATCCCAATGAGAGTTTTGAAAGCTGTCCTATAGGCCCAGAGTGCATCATCCAGCTTTGCAGACCAATTCTTTCTTGAGTCATCCACTGTCTTCTCCAGTATGCTTTTCACTGCTCTATTCGAAATTTTAGCCTGCCCATTTGCTTGAGGGTGATATAGCAAAGCAGTACGGTGGTAGACTCTGTAACGCGCCAGCAAGGTGTCAAGCTGCTTGTTGCAAAGATGACTCCCTTCATCGCTGATGAGGGCTCTTGGAGTGCCAAACCTTGTGAATATGTTTTTCTGGAGGAATTTCAAGACATTTTTACTATCATTCTCTTTCGTAGCCACTGCTTCGACCCATTTGGACATATAATCCACTGCGAGAAGAATATATTGGTTCCCAAGGGACGTTGGGAACGGGCCCATGAAATCAATCCCCCACACGTCAAACAGATCCACTTCTAAGATCCCAGTTAGGGGCATTTCATTTCGCCTTGACATGTTCCCAGTTCTTTGGCAACGATCACAACCCTCACGAAAGTGTTGGCATCCTTGAATAGGGTTGGCCAATAGAATCCGCTCTGTAATACATTGGCTACTATCCTTGATGCTCCAAAATACCCACCACATTGCAAGTTGTGACAATAAGTGAGAATTTGGTGCATTTCATCCTCGGGTACGCACCGCCTTATGACTTGATCAGCACAATGCTTGTAGAGAATTGGCTCCTCCAAGTAGTAATGTTTTACCTCTGAATAGAACTTTTTCACTTGCTGCCTTGTCATTCCATAAGGCAATACTTTTTGTGCAAGAAAATTAATAAAGTCAGCGAACCAAGGTAAATTTACGCTGGTACTGTTAGGCGTATTTTGTATACGCTTTTAGAGTCATTTTTAGTTAGTATTTTACTTGTTTTTGTTGTGTTTAGTATAATATTAGGGTCGTTTTTCTTTCTTTTGAGTCACAGCGGTTCAAAAAGGCAAAATGGAAAAAAGGAGCGAAAAGTTGGCATAAAATGAGGTCCTGAGGCAGAAAAAAGTTGGAAATTGATAATTCGAACGAAGGCAAAGCAGCACCGCGGTGCCCAGAAGCAGAACCGCGATTCTAGAAGATCAGAGACCCCGCAGGACTTTTGGCACCAGGATGCCATTCAGACAGAACCGCGGTGCCATATCTACTGCCAGGCTGCGCCACTCTGCAGGACCGCGGTGCCGAGGCGCGAATTTTCAGATTCGAATTAGAATTGAACTAGGGCAGAAGGGTCCATAGGGCACGAAATTTGCAACATACTTAAGCCCTAGGCATTAGTTTAGTGATGAGGTCTGGACATTCTACCAAAGAACACAACTCAGGACAGATTTGAGGCCACAATTGGAGACTTTAGTTCACAGTATTTCTTTACTTTTCCCTTAGTTTATTTCAGTTATGTTGAATTGTAATTTACTTCTTGACATGACAATGTTTAGGAGATAATTACTTTAGTAGGGTTTCCGTCGAATCTTCTTGAAGCTCTTTTATATAGTTAATGCATTAGTTAATTGATTTCTTCTTCAACTTTATTAAGATCTATTCAATATTGCTTTGATTGCTTGATAAATAATTAGCTACTAATTATCATTACTTATATGATTTCGAATCAAGAACGGAGAAGAGAGATTTGAATATGATGTAATTGTTTAGACATAGGTTAAAATCGTGGACGAAAGTACCCCGATACTTGTGTAGTGTTTAAGGTTACTGTTCTTAATCCTCTTGTGTGGTAAAATCTATCATAGAAATATAGAATGTTTATGCACAAGATTGAGCTCTCGTATATCCTAACCGGAATATGATGACAGACTAGTTAACCTACTATCTAAATAAGAAGAAGACTCATTAACATTGCATTAACAAGTGAAAAAGTGGATAGTTGAGGAGATTGGAAGCCCTAGTCCCTTCATAACGGTTATAAACCCATAGTATTATCAACCTCAGTTTAAATTCCTGCACTTTGCTTTAATTATAGTTCTTAGTTATAAAACCAAACAATTTATCGATTGCCAAATAGAAACCAAAGTTTAGAAGTTCGGTACTTGATAATCAGCCTCTGTGGACGATATTCGGTCTTACAGACTATATTACTTGTGAACGATACGTGCACTTGCGTGAGCATTTGTAAAATCGAACCAACAAGTTTTTGGCGCCGTTGCCGGGGACTGACGTATAATCAATATCGAATTATCTATCCTTATTTCTAATTTGGTTTTTATTTTTGTCTTTTTATTTTAGAACATTTTTCCGTGATCTGTTTGCTTGTTTTTTATCACTTGCAGGAGAGACAAGGAAATTGATGATCCTTTGACAATGGAAAATCAGCAAAACAATAATATGGCGGATGGTGAGTTACCGCCTGTCTTAAGAAGTCCATGTAGAAAAGAGCTTGATTATGTATTGCCTACAGTTACAGGGGTGCAGACTTGCATCAGGCTCCCAGTAATAGGAGCCAACAACTTTGAGATCAAACCTGCTATTCTGGGTATGGTGCAGAACACAATCCAATTTGGAAGGTCGCCATCTGAAGAGCCACATATGCACATTGCGAATTTCCTTGAGCTTTGTGCCACATTCAAATACAATGACGTTACTGATGATGACATTCGGTTGAGGCTCTTACCATTTTCACTCAGGGACAGAGCAAAGGTTTGGCTGAACTCTCTGCCAACAGACTCCGTCTTCACATGGCAGGACCTAGCCCAGAAATTCCTTGAAAAATTCATTCCACCAGCGAAGGCAGCAAGGCTGAGGGGAGAATTGAACAATTTCTATCAAATGGATGGAGAGTCATTGTATGATGCTTGGGAGAGGTTCAAGGATTTGCAGAGGAAGTGTCCACATCATGGCCTTTAGCAGTGGAACTTGGTGCACATCTTTTATAATGGTCTTAGTGGGACTACTAGAACAATAATTGATGCAGCTGCTGGTGGCACTTTCATGAAGAGAACATCACATGAATCCCATGACTTGTTGGAGGACATGGCCACGAATAATCACTTGCCAGATGATAGAGGAATAGGTGGCAGAAAAGCAGTTGGGGTTCATGAGCTAGATGTCATTGCTGCACTAAAAGCATAAGTCATTCTCTTGACTAAGCAGCTCCAACAGAATACCATGTCCGTAAAGGCGATCCAGATGCAAGCAGTTTATGAGATTTGTGGGGATCCACACACCTTAGATAGATGTCCAACAACTGATCCCAACTACATCCCAATGGAGCAGGCTCAATGTCAGGCTGTGGAAAATTTTCAGAGGCCATACAACAAGGCACACTCTAACACATTCTATAACCAGGGGAGGAAAAACCACCTAGATTCATGGAGGAATGATCAAGGGCAGCAGCCCCAATTTCAGGGGCAGTATCAACAGAGTAATCCACAACAACCCTTGACTCAAGCATTTTCCACACTGTAGTTCAGCCCACCAGCCCCACACGAGATGTCAGATGAGTTGAAAATAACACTGTTGACCCTGGCAAATTCCCAAGCACAATTCATAATAGAGACACGGTCATTCATGGCAGAAACTAAGTCCTCACTTTCAACCTTGGCCAACTCCCAAGCACAAATGACCTACTCTCAGACCTAGTTCATGACAGAAATGAGATCCTCTATTAGGAACTTGAACTCAGATGGGGCAATTGGCAGAGAAGTTGAATGACAAACCTTAGGGGGCTTCGAACTTTCGAGATCTAATATAATATACCTATAGTAAAGTAGCCACGCAAGGACATAGTTTATGACTTTTCGCCTTCTTGTTGATCGTCTTTGCCAGTTCATGAATATGCCGCACCCAACAGTTCGAGGAGTTGGCCAGCTTTAATATGATGAGAAGAAGGGGGCCGACCTATTTTCCGTACCAATCCTTATTGTTAGTCAAGTTCTCCTGCCTAGTTTAGATAAAGCACCCCTTATTGCCCCACGCCGTCGTAAAATAAGAGCACCTGGCTTTGCCCATTCACAAGGCTTGAAGAGGAAATGAGTTTTAACAAGCAAGGAAGGAACGAGTCGCTTCCCCCTTTCCTTCACCACCAGCCCTCGCAGATTCAACGATGAAAATATTCTCATTATGAACTTAGCAGGGCTAGTGTTTTTACAAGAAATCTCTAGCCTGCAAGAGATTCTTTATTAACGCTTCCATTTTTCTATCTCAAAAGAAGAAAGAAGATCGCATGAGAGGCTCCCCAGTAATACAGTGATGAATCCAGGAGAGCAATACCAAACAGTTAGTTTGAGAAGTGAGAAGCAGTTAGAGCAGATTGGATCCCAACCAGTGGTGGAGAAGACAGCTGAGGTAGAAAATGAAGAGGTTACTGAGGACCGCCCTATTATAGAGAAGGCTCCACCGACAGTCATAAGGGAATATGTAAACAGAATCCCTTATCCTCAAAGACTGCGGAAGAAGTCCTTAGACAAGGAGTTTTCCAAGTTTTTAGAGATCTTCAAAAAGCTTCATATCAATCTCCCGTTCATTGAAGCTTTAGAGCAAATGTCAGCTTATGTAAAATTCATGAAAAACATCCTGTTTAAGAAGAGGATTCTGGCAGACTATGAGACAATAACGCTGACAGAGGAGTGCAGTGCTATCTTACAGAAGAAACTGCCCCCTAAGTTGAAAGATCCAGGAAGTTTCGCCTTACCTTGCACTATAGGTAAGGTTACATGTAATAGGGCTTTGTGTGACTTAGGGGCCAATATCAACTTGATGCCCCTCTATGTGTTTAAAAGACTTGGTTTGGGGGAAGCGAAGCCAACTATAGTCAACTTGCAGCTAGATGATCGCTCAGTCATACATCCCAGAGGTATAATTGAAGATGTGTTAATGAAAGTGAGCAAATTTATCATTCCTGTTGATTTCCTCATTCTTAATATGAAGGAAGATGAAAATATGTCCATTATTCTTGGGAGACCATTTCTAGCCACAGGGAGGGCACTTATTGATTTTGAGAAGGGGGAGTTGAAGCTCATAGTTCAAGATGAAGAAATGACATTCAAAGTGTTCCAGCCACCACCTGAGCCAGAGATGACCTTCAAAGTTTTCAGACCACCCACTAAACCACAAGTAAATGAGAGATGTTATGCTATTGGGATAGTTGAAAAGGTTGTGCCTGAGAAAAGACTCACGAGTATTGATGCTCGTGGGATACCATTAAAGCAAAGCATAGAACCTGTGATTAAGGTCAAAGAAATAGTGAAAGATGTCGAGATGGTAAATGCTTCTGAAAATAACACTGTGAAAAAAAAGAGAAGGAAGAGGAAGTGATTGGTGCTGAGATGGTTATGTGGAGGGGACACTCTACCCCCTTGATCTATTAAGTGAACTGCGTCCGACTAAAAGACGTTAAAGACAACGTTTGTTGGGAGGCAGTCCATTATTTCACTTATGTTATTTTAATTCTTGTTTTAATTATTTTATTTTCAATTGAACAGTCTCACTTGTGGTATTTTTTTGGTTGTGATGTGATAACAGGTGCAGGAGTCAGAATGAGCAAGAAAAAAATGGCAGAAAACGAAAAATTGGGTCAATATCGATGTGCCATTCTGCAGCACCGCGGTGCTGAATGTTCAGAGGGACCACAGTACTGTAGGCTCTGCGGTGCTGTCATGCAGGACCGCGGTGTGATACGGGAATTCAGAATTAAAATGCCCTAAACCCCCAATTCCATTCTCACACAAACACAAACCCTTCCTCTTTAAAAGTTCCAAAAATCCTCTCCCCCTCACACAAAAATACCCACAAACTTCCCCAAAGTCTTCCAACAATCCCTAAACACCACCCCATTAAAAACCCTCTCATCTTACACCATCATCTCTCCTTCCATTTAGGTTAAGAAATTGGTGAGGAACAACTCTTCAAAAAGGTAATCTTCATCATTGTTCAATTTAAAGGCTAGTAGGGAGAGTAGCTTGCAAGTTTGGGGGTTGTACGGGCTGTGTTAGTAGGGTGTTGTGTAGTTGTGGGTGTGTGCTGCGGGTTTTTGTGTGTTGTGTTGGTTGTGTATTTTTTTTGGGTGCTGTGTAGAGTTGATTCGTGGGTTATTGTTGTTGTTGTCTGATTTTATTTGGTTATTGCTGTGTGGAATTGATTTTGTTTGGTTATTGCTGTTGTGTGGAGTGAAAGTTGTTGGAAAACCTCAAGGAAATGAAGGAAACACTGCGGAAATTTTCCAACAAAATGACCTCTAGAAAACGAACCGCCAGAGCCTCCCCATCTTTATCAGCTCCAGAATATGATGTTACTCGATTTACCAACAAACAGACGGAAGATCGGTATAACAAAATAAGCACTAGAGCATTGATACCGGAAAGAGGCATGGATTACCAGACCATGCCATTTGATGATGATGATGACTACGAGCCCATCAGGGCTATGATTGAGGCGAATGGTTGGAGAAAGTTCACAAATCCATAAAGGATTCCACTTCAGAACACTAGCCTTGTGAGGGAATTCTATGCGAATTATCCCGAGCAAGAGGATGGGAGATGCTTTGTTAGAGGGCGGTATGTGCCCGTAAGTTCTGAAGCAGTGAATGTGATACTAAGGACCTATGATGTTGAGGACCAAGGATATAACCCACAAAATTTCAGAAGTTGGTCGAGAGATGTCAACCATATCATGTGGAATACAGTTGCAGCAGTTCTATGCTACCCAGACGCCAAATTCAATATTTCTCGTAACGGGTCCAGGAGACTTGCCCGATGCCAATTTAATAGAACAGCCAGAGGATGATTATATTTCGTAAGTGCTCGCTTGATTCCGTCAACCTATTTTACCAATGTGCCTACAGACAGAATCAAGCTCATTTATGACATCATGTCGGGCAAGACAATTGATGCGGGGAGAGAAATAGTGCAGAGCATAGGGGAGACTAGCAGGTTGGTTACTACTGGCGGACTGGGACATGGGTCACTCATTTCTGCCTTATGTGCTAGGCAGGGAGTCCCAACATTCGCCACAGATATTCTCGAGAATAGTCAGTCTCCCTTGACCTATAGTTTAGTGCACTATTTCCTTGACCCCACTCCCAAACCATAAGCAAGAAGAGGGGGCCCAAAGCGTGACGGCAACCATGGATGAGGAAGAGTCCGAGCGGCAGCCACACATGAAGCGAGAAAGCGACCACGGCCTCCCGTCGCGGAGCCTCCAATGCCAATTATGGAGCAGATGCTCTTAAACCAACAATAGATGCTGCGAAACCATGAACAGATGCTTTTAAATCAGCAACAGATGATGCAAGGGCATCAGGACCTGAGCCAGCGCGTCGATAATTGAGCACCAGATTCGACCAGTAGTCAGTGCAATATCCGTCGCTACCACCACCATTTTGAGTTGTTGTATGTCTGTAAGTCGTCCCTGTTTAATTTTTGAGTTGTTAAAAATTTGGGACAATGTGTCAGTTAAGTTTTGGGGGGTACTTTATGTTTTTGAGTCATTGTTTTGTGTCTTTTATTTTGTCCATATGAGTCAATTTTTTTATGATCATGCATGTTGTAGTTGCTGAAAACGCCTAGTGAGTTAAGTGGGATAATGTAATGGAATTAGAAGCAAAAATATGTGTGCTCAAGTTAGATATTCCAAAAATTCATGAAAATCTTATTATTTGAGATATTTGTGCTTAGTTTATGCGTTGTTAATTGAAAATGTCTATAAAGTCTGCGTGTTTGTTATTTGAGGTGAAATAGTTAAGACGTACATGTTTAGGCAGATGACTCAGACATTTATTTGTTAGTCCTTCTTACCTTTCATTACCTACCTTGTAGTAACTTGTATCCTTAGTCAGTCCCGTTGAGCCTAAAATAAGTTATTTATTTGACACCCTATGATTCCATTGTGCCATAAGCAGTAATTGAAAATTGAGATGAAAACGAGTGAAAAGAATACCAAAAGAGAATGAAAAAAAAATTGATGCACCCCAATAAAAAAAATGCAAAAACTTATGTTTGGGGGTGCCTATGTGAATGTGTTTCACACTCTCAAAAAGAGAAAAGGGGAGTGATAGGTATGAACTGAAAAAGAATACCAAAAAGAATGACAAAATGGTTGAATGAGAAAAACTCTTATGGTACGTAAAATTGAGCCTAAATGCCCACTCTTACCTACCTCTGCCTAAGCCTACATTACAATCCTGAAAAGTCCTGAAGATCTCTAAAATGTATGTCTATGATTAGTGGAGAATAACAAGTAAACATGCCCGTAGAACTAAATGAAATTGACATGCATAGGGTAGGTGTTCATATTTCCATTGAGTGTGATTGAAATAAATTTGTGAAATATCTGGCTTGAAATTCTAGATTGTTTTTGTCATGCTGTATGTTCCAACATATTATCCCACTGGCGTTCACGTGTTCTAAGTAAACTTGTGCAGCTTCTTGATTTGAGTCTTTTTTATTTTGTTTCTTTGTTCTTGTTTTCTACTTTACTCGAGGGCGAGTAAAGTTTAAGTTTGAGTGTTTGTTAGCTGTATTTTGTATACGCTTTTTGAGTCATTTTGAGTTAGTATTTTACTTGTTTTTGTTGTGTTTAGTATAGTATTAGGGTCGTTTTTCTTTCTTTTGAGTCACATCGGTTTAAAAAGGCAAAATGACAAAAAGGAGCGAAAAGTTGACATAAAAGGAGGTCCCGAGGCATAAAAAGGTTGGAAATTGATAATCCGGACGAAGGCAAAGCAGCACCGCGGTGCCTAGAAGCAGAACCGCGGTTCCATAAGATCAGAGACCCCGCAGGACTTTTGGCACCGGGGTTCCATTCATATAGAACCGCGGTGCCATAACTACTGCCAGGCTGCAGGACCGCGGTGCCGAGACGCGAATTTTCAGATCCTAGTTAGAATTGACAAAGGGCAGAAGGGTCCATAGGGCACGAAATGTGCAACATACTTAAGCCCTAAGGATTAGTTTAGTGACGGGGGTTGGAAATTCTACCAAAGAACACAACTCAGGGCAGATTTGAGGCCACAATTGGAGGTTTTAGTTCACATTATTTCTTTTCTTTTCCCTTAGTTTATTTCAGTTATGTTGAATTGTAATTTACTTCTTGACATGACAATGTTTAGGAGCTAATTACTTTAGTAGGGTTTCCGTCGAATCTTCTTGAAGCTCTTTCTTATAATTAATGCATTAGTTAATTGATTTCTTCTTCAACTTTATTAAGATCTATTCAATATTGTTTTGATTGCTTTATAAATAATTAGCTACTAATTATCATTACTTATATGATTTCAAATCAAGAACGGAGAGGAGAGATTTGAATATGCTGTAATTGTTTAGACATAGGTTAAAATCGTGGACGAAAGTACCCCGATACTTGTGTAGTATTTAAGGTTACTGTTCTTAATCCTCTTGTGTGGTAAAATCTATCATAGAAATATAGAAAGTTTCTGCACAAGATTGAGCTCTCGTATTGATCGGTGTATTTTATATACACTTTTTGAGTCATTTTTAGTTAGTATTTTACTCATTTTATTTATGTTTAGTATAGTATTAGGGTCGTTTTCCTTTCTTTTGTGTCACAGCGGTCATAAATGGAGAAATGACGAAAATGAGATGAAATGAGCATAAATGAGATGGAATTGCACACAAAAAGGGCCAAAAAATGAAGTCTAAGAAGTTCCGGGAATTATAGAGGAGATCCGACGAAGTCCGGACGGAAAAATGACGACGAAACAGAATCCGCCTGAAAAACGTCACCGGAGCCGCGCGGCAGCGCAGCGCCCAAAGTCTGAAAGTCCCGAGTTGCTGAATTTGGCCATGCGCTGATCTGCGCATGGCGCCGACGCGGGAATTATGAAGTGCTGGGCCGAATTTGACATGTTTTCAGAATCCTAAAGGAATAAATTTTCCTACCTAAAGGGATAACTTTTCCTACCTAAAGGGATAACTTTTCCTACCTTAAAACCCTTACCTAAAAGGATTCTAATAACTTTTCCTACCTACAAAATCCCTAACCCTTCACCAAAAGGATTCTTTGGCTATAAATACTCTACATCATTAGAAGAATTATTCATTCTCCATTCCACCATTCACCACTCTACATCCACCCTTCCACAAATCCATCTTGTAAATATTCCACAACACAACCCTTGGATGCTAGAAGGTTTGGAGACTCATTCTTAAGTATTTTTCTTTTCTTTCTTTTATTTCAGTTTTGTATGATGAACTTTGAATTAGTTCTTGTCTTGTCAATGGCTAGGAACTAATTCTCTTATAGGGCTTTCCATGTTGATTCACTAGAAACTTATGTTATGAATTAATACATGTTTATGGTTATTATTCTTCTTTGAGAGATTTATCCAATAATTGCGTTAAATGCTTGGTAATTAATTGACAACTAATTATCCTTATATGATTTCTAATTTACTTCGAAAGGAGAGATTGTGAATATGCTGTAAGTTGGGTAGACATTCTTGGATTGGGGATGAAAATACCTCAATTATTTATGTAGCGTTAATGAGAGGCTTAACAACCCTAATTTTGCGCATGGTGCATGACGGTTAACTAGGTTTTTGTTCTTAATCCTCCTATAGAGTTATCTTTATCACCGAAAGGTAGGTAAGGTGCAATACTGGGGTTGAGTGTTTATATATCCTTAACAGAAATATAAAACGATTTCGTAAACCTGCTAGCTCCGAGAGAAGAAGACCATAATTCGTTGTATTAATAAATAACATAAGCGGATAGTTGAGGAGACATGGAAGCCCTATTCCCATCACAACTGAAGTAAACCTATAATTAATTAGCTTTTATAATTATTAGTTATAAACCACAAAATCACATATCAATTACCAAATAGATACCAAAATATAGATAGTTGGTACTTGAACCCTAATCCTTGTGGACGATATTCGGTCTTATCAAGACTATATTACTTGTCACGATAACGTGCACTTGCGTTAAAGTGTGTGCATCTTTTCGCGCATCACGTATATCCTAACCGGAATATGATGACAGACTAGTTAACCTACTATCTTAATAAGAAGAAGACCCATTAGCATTGCATTAACAAGTAAAAGAGTGGATAGTTGAGGAGATTGGAAGCCCTAGTCTCTTCATAACTGTTATAAACCCATAGTATTATCAACCTCAGTTTAATTTCCTGCACTTTGCTTTAATTATAGTTCTTAGTTATAAAACCAAACAATTTACCGATTGCCAAATAGAAACCAAAGTTTAGAAGTTCGGTACTTGATAACCAGTCTCTGTGGACGATATTCGATCTTACAGACTATATTACTTGTAAATGATACGTTCACTTGCGTGAGCATTTGTAAAATCGAACCAACAGGTACTTACCTGAAACAGTTACTAGTCTGGAAAGTAGTCATTTATTTGCACATCATTGGTATTCTGACTCTCTTCCACTTCAAGCCTTGACAGATGGTGTGTAACCACATTTTTAGTCCCCTTTTTAATGCGGATCTCCATGTCAAATTCTTGTAGTAGCAGCACCCATCGTATAAGCCGAGGTTTTGCATCTTTCTTAGTCATTAAATACTTAATTGCTAACTGGTCAGTGTACACTATCACCTTATTCCCAATGAGGTATGGCCTGGATTTTTCAAATGCGTATACTATGGCTAGCAGCACTTTCTCTGTTGTCGCATAATTCAGCTGAGCATCATTGAGGTTTTTGCTAGCATATTAAATTGACCTGAATACCTTGTCAATTCTCTGTCCAAAAACTGCTCCCACTGCGTAGTCACTTGCATCACACATCAATTCAAATTGGAGTGTCCAGTCAGGTGCAGTGACTATAGCGGCTGAGGTTAGTCTCTACTTAAGTGTCTGAAAGGCAGTCAAACATTCTTCATTGAATTCAAAAGCAACCCCATTCATCAACAAGGTGGACAGAGGTTTAGAGATCTTTGAGAAGTCCTTGATGAATCTTCAGTAGAAACCAGCGTGCCCAAGGAAACTTCTAATCCCTTTTACCGATATTGGAGGTGGTAGATTTTCGATCACTGAAACATTAGTCTTATCTACCTAAATGCCTTTGCTGGAAATTTTGTGGCCCAGAACGATACCTTCCTGCACCATAAAGTGATATTTCTCCCAGTTCAGCACCAGATTTGAGTCTTTGCACCGCTGCAACATTGCCTCTAAATGCTTTAAGCATTCATCAAAGGAGGACCCAAAAACAGAAAAATCATCCATGAAGATTTATATGGTCCTCTCCACCATGTCAGAAAAGATAGCCATCATACAACGCTGAAAGGTGGCGGGTGCATTGCAAAGCCCAAATGTCATTCTCCTGAAAGCAAACGTACCAAAAGGGCATGTGAAGGTTGTCTTCTCCTAATCTTCTGGAGAGATGGCAATTTGATGATACTCTGAATAACCATCCAGGAAGCAATAATAGTTGTGTCCTGCAAGCCTGTCAAGAATTTGGTCAAGAAAAGGCAAAGGAAAATGATCCTTCCTGGTTGCTTTGTTCAACTTGCGGTAGTCAATACACATTCTCCACTCTGTAGTTGTTCTGGATGGAATAAGCTCATTCTTTTCGTTAGTCACCACTGTCATGCCACCTTTCTTGGGTACCATCTTCACAGGGCTTACCCATGCACTGTCAGAGATAGGATAAATCACCTCAGCATCGGGCCATTTTATGATTTCTTTTCTCACCACCTCTTTCATGGTTGGATTTAGTCTCCTTTGTGCCTCAATGGAGGGCCTGCTAGCGAGTATGTTTTGTGGAGTTATGTACAGTATAAGTAGGTAGGGGCCCTGTCCCAACCATATGTTAGTTCAGTTACTCGTAGAGGCTCATGAACTTATTTTGGTATGTACATTGTTAATATATAGCCTTGTCGACTACATTATCTTTTGTTAAACCATGTTGTGACCTCATCGGTCATGTTATGTATATACATGCTGGGTTGATCCCTCTTGTGCAGTGTTGTAATATACCTTAGTACGGCCTTGTCGGTCGGAATTCTATTCATATAGAAGCCTGGTCATCAAAGTGGTAGGCTCAGGCCAGTAGGGCACCGGGTGCCGGCCACACACCCCCTCCCCATTTTGGGGTGTGACAAACTTGGTATTAGAGTAGGTCAGTCCTAGGGAGACTGTGAGCCATGTCTGTTAGAGTATTATTTATAGGTGTGTTGTGCACCACACTTATAAATAGAAGGCTTCCAGGAATTTATGGATGATTGTTTTTCTTTCGCTCCTAGATCGTGCTATAGAGTTGAGGTTTAAAATTGCTCCACTTTAGCCTCTCATACCTCTAACGGAAAGTAGT
This sequence comes from Przewalskia tangutica, assembly GCA_029844215.1. Taxonomy (NCBI): domain Eukaryota; kingdom Viridiplantae; phylum Streptophyta; class Magnoliopsida; order Solanales; family Solanaceae; genus Przewalskia; species Przewalskia tangutica. Next base: position 129,871,998 of record CM056718.1, on the reverse strand, counting down.
GATCCAGAAAGGTGGAAACTTCTCCCACACAACTAGCTAGGTATGCTCCAAATATTGTGGACACAATGAGGGCTCAAATTCATCAGTTTGTAGAGGGTTTGGATCCGCATCTAATTGAGAAGTGTACGACAACCTCATTGAATAGAGATATGGATATTGCTAGAATACAGGCATAGGCTTAAGGTGTTGAGGACCGCAAGCGACAGCTTCGAGAAGATACAAGTGCGGAGAGGTAATTGACTAAGAGAGTTAGGTCAGTTGGGTTATTCGGAGAAACATCGGGTTGCTCCTGACAATAATTTCCTAGATATTTGTAACGTCTCGTAATTTTGGGCGATAATTTGAGCACGTAAACGAAGGAAATAGACCCGAGTGTTGGAATGTTTTTTTGTTATATTTACATCTACTAATAAGAAAATTAGTATACAAGGAACGCGATCCCGAAATAATTTTGAACGCAACAAGTGTGACGATAGGAATTAATAATAATAGTTGTATATTCCCACTGAAGTTATGGACTAATGTCATAATACAAATTATGACATTAAGTATAAGAAGATTTTATATGTCATAGAGATTTAAGTGAATTGAGATCGAGAATTAATTGTGGATATAATTGATTAATTGCGGGAATTAATTATTAATTGGTGGACAATTATTATATGGACCAAACCCATGTGGGCCTTGGACGTGGAAGCAAAACAAGACATAATTGTAAACATGTAAATATAGAAAACAATATATTTCCTATCCATAATTAGAATATTTTCATATATTGTGTAAATATAATTATGGTAAGACTAGGATTCATCTTTTGTATAGACTTAGAATTTCTATTATATAAGGAATGAATATTGTACTCTATATATACCTTAATATTAATAAAAAAACTCCCGAGTATATTATTTTTCTATATTTAGATGTTTACAATAATATACATGCACATTGTCTTGTAGTTAAGACCTTTGGATGACAAATCATAAGTGGATTATAAATCCTACACGTGTAAAGGGAAAAAGGCATCTTTAAGACCTTAATTTCATTTTAAGGAATTGTTGTCTAAATGGACATCTTGCTGGACGTTTTAGCTAAGATAAAATATATATGTAAATATCATATCATGTTATGGGAAGGTCTCAGTACTATAAGCAATTTGAAGGAGCTTGTTTTACATAGCTAAATAGATCATTACGATGGAGTCCAACAGTAGAAACGAAAGTAGAAATAAAAAGACCTTGCTGAAGGGGTTCAAAACAACAGGAACAAAATTTGCTGCTTTTCCTTTTCTGCAATCTCGGGTGATGCTTTGGGAAAGACAAATTATTATCTTCTTTTGGCATGTTCTACGTATAAAATATAACCGTGGTATTGTTCCGTAATTTATTCTATTCATAGAAGTTAAAAATAATCATATTGTTGATTCCTATGCTAAAAGCATGTCTAAATTGTTTCTAAGCTAAAAGCATGTCTAAATTGTTTCTAAGTCCTTAATGAGGCATATGGAAAGATGGTGATGATATTCACAATGTTGTCAAAGGTACAAGAGTAATATGTCACCCGTTGATGTTGGAATATGGTGTTACCATTCATGCATTTTCATTTGCATTGCATTCATATATTACCCTGGACCATTTGTGCTATGCACACTACTATATGATAAATATTATATATATGTAGGGGAAATGGGGAAAGGGAAAAAGGTGCACAATACAGACTATCACAAAAGAGCCCGAAGAGATCAATATGATGTGATGCCCTTGTGTGGCGATATAACCTGATGCCCACAGAAGCGGTTATGAACAGGAAGAGCTCTTGAGTGGCCAAATTATATATATATATATATATATATATATATATATATATATATATACCGCATTTTCATGACATTTAGAAATATTATGCCCACAGAGGCCGATAATGAAATGATGCCCCTAGAGGCTGTTATGGTAAGAAAGATTGTCCGATGAGGCCGAGGTATGTGCATACTGCATTATGCATAACATTTAGACATATTCATTAGGGCCCTCAAAGGCAAATTATTGTTGGTCAACTGTTCCTTTTTTAGATTATGATACATCTCTGTTATGTTATTCGTTATGCCTAACATACACAGTACATCAGTCGTACTGACGTCCCTTTTGTTGGGGGACGCTGTGTTTCATGCCCGCAAGTTCAGTTAAAAAGAGTGATAGTTCACGCTGGTAGGTTACTGGTTCAACTGATGTTGGAGTACTCTATTTGTTCCAGAGTTGCAGTCTAGTCTTGGAATGATATTTTGATGTCGTATACTCTTTAGAGGTTTGTAGACAGATGTCCTGTGAATAATGGTTTTGTATGGCCTTATCGGTCTTGGCGTGGTCATGTATATATGTATTCTGGTCAAGAGTTTTCATAATTTTTTTCGGCTTAGTCCGTGCTTATTGTGATTATACGGAGAATGTTTTTCTTCATACAACACACCCTAAGATTTGACACTCAAAAATAAAAATGTAAGGAAAAGATCATCTACTTTTCGGCTCCACTAAGAACAGACACCCTTAAAGAAGAAAATGAATGATTAGTGTATCCGAATTTGTTGACAATATTCATGTATTAACAGAAATCATGGCTTAAGTCTGTTAAGCTCGTATATCTAGCTAAATCGAAGCATACATGAATGGTGAATTCCTAATTAGATAAGAGAGAGGAGAGAGATTTTCATATTACCAGAAAATGAACAAATGGAAAAATTAGTCTTGTCAAACATTGGGACAAACTATGTATACAATGGGTTGGACCTCTACTAATTACACTTCGACTAACCAGCAAACTATTAATACAACAGAAACTACAACAGAGGCCCAATACTATGAACTAAACTAAACACTACAACTTGACATACAATGCATATGTAAAATATGCACTATACACTGTAAACCCAACACCTTCCCCCCTCCCCTCAAGCTGGAGGGTGAAAACAGACCAAGCTTGCAAAGTAGAGGATTATGGTGGCAACCAGTAGGGGTGTCAATGGGGCAGGTTAGGGCAGGACAAACCTTGACCTGCTAAGATATTTTTTTTAAAACACTTCCCGGACTCGAGGCCCGGGCGATTTTTTATTTATCGAAAATAAAGATACAGGGGGACCCAGAGGGGAAAAGTAAAGTACATGAAAGAAAATTATGACTAGTTCGACTGAGGCACGCAGGCCTCGACTAGCAAGAATGCAGAAAGTAGGAAGACACTAAAATCAGATAAGCATTGATCATCACAGAGTTTATAACATACTCTGTGATGATATTACATATGATGATGCTAACAAAATGTAAAAATAATATAATACCAAAGATATAATCTACCTTTGGCTTTATAAAATCTTCAATTTGCAACACCTTTTCTTCATCTTCTTCCGAGTATTCAAGATACTTGATCATTTTTGTTTGAAGTATTGGATTGTCTGTCTCTTTGGATTCTTCCTTTTTGATTGTTTTTGTTGATGCTGGCGTACTATTGTGACATGTTAAAAATAGTCAAACCATTTCTATCGTTGCCTTCAATCCACTCTCTGATTCTGTCATCATGCTCTTCAGTAATATTTCAAGCATACATGTATTCCATAGTATCCGGAGCCTCTTCTATATCATCCTCCATGTCAGCATCGGACCCACTATCAATGCTAGTCGAACCATTTTATGTACCATAAAAAAAGTAGCAATTACAGCGGCCTTCATCGCAAACTACAATTTTTGCACCACCTGTAGGTGCATCATCATCATCCGACTCTTCCGACTCAATGGTGTACTCTGTTGCATCGCTGTCAGTAGTTGCATCATCATAACCAGAATCAGAGACATTGTCTTCCTCTTTATTTCCATGAACTATATTATCATCAATCAAAGAATCCATAATATCCAAGGTTTCCTCATTTTCCTGTGTTTGTTGTGTGTTGTACTGGTTGGTGGTATGTATTTGGTTGTCCCCTGCATTTGCGCCCTGCGCAACATCATCATTTTCAGAGAGTAGCAATCGAAGATTCAAAGAAATGCAAAGATCAATCGGGAAGTAGCAAAGAAGAACTTCAACCCAAAAATCATAGAAAGAATAGCATTCGTTGTTCTAACAAGAGCACATGAGCGAGAACCAGACCTCAAGGAACTTCAAGGAAGAAGCGGTGGCATCAGCTTGTCCAACTTCAGACCCTGCAGCCAATGCTTCCCTTTAAGTCTCAACACCAGCAACCACATCCTGAGCCACAGTCAAACCAGAAACAACATGAGCACCACCAAAGACACGGTTGCACCAACAAATTTCAAAGAACTTCACTTTAGTCACCATGCGGCAGGACGAAACCACATCAGCAACTTCAACTTCATAAGTTGCATCCTGTCGAGCATCAGCAGCAGTAGCCTAAACTTGAATATCATCTGCATCAACAACAGTTGGTGAACCAGTCACAGCAACAATATCAGTAACAGAGGGTGCAACAGCTACAGCTTGTCGACCAGTAGTAGCACTTGACCCAGAACCAACATCAATGACCATGCTAGTATGTAAACCAGTAGCAGCTGCATGTGTAATCTCAGTAGCAACACAGGCAACAACAATAGGGGCATCAACACGAGATGGATCAGCCACATCAGCAACTGCAACAGCTTCAACAACATTGAATTCCTTTTTAGACTTATATTTCCTTTGTTTTTTACTTGTAACAACATGTCAGTCATTTGGATTTTTGGGATTATTCTTTTGTTGATTTGAGTTTTCGGGTGGATTTGGGTTTTGTGGTGTTTCTTTGGAAGGTAAGGGAGGGGTAGGCTTCTCCTTTGAAGGTCTCAAATTTGGGTTAAGTCTCCAACATCCATGCACTTCATGGACTTAAAGGCAACACTTAGTACAATACTTAGGAAGGAAATCAAACTCAATTTTGTAAGAATTAGTAATAATCTCTCCATCCTTAGCAATTTGGATTTGGAATTAGGTGGGATGCTCCCTCAACAAATCAACTTCAACTTTGACCCGAGCATAGCTAGGTCGAGTCTTATTCAATGTTGCTTTTTCTATACAAATAGGTCTACCAACAAATGAAGTAAATGATAACAAGGTGTCTTCCTCGAAATAATTGGGTGGTAAGTTGGGAAAAGAGATTCACGCCCAAGATAAGCTGGTTTCTTTAGTGGGATCAAAGTTAACATCCCATTTCATAGAACGCATCGGATATGATACGTTCTTCATCTTAATGTCAAAATATCCATTGATATACATTAGAACATCATAGTCCTCCTTAATGGAGTATCTAATCAGTACATGTTTACTACGCAGATACAATATTGACATATGCTTTGAGCTTGAGTTGTTTAGGTATTTCAGTCCTTAAAAATTCAATGTCAGGCATTCCATGACTGAATTTACCAATTACAACCCATTTCAGATTTTGTCTAAAAACCAAGACATCAATTTCAGCTTGTTCGAACTTGAAAGTAGGTTCCCCATGTAAGTAGGTTACCTGTTTTGCTGCTAATGGGGGTGGTACTTGATTATCCTGTATGATATTGGCAGAGGCAGTGCCAGATTGCTTCCAATAATTGTGCCCGCTGATGTCAATACTTGTGCGTAATCTTGTGGCATTATTGATGTTGCAGGTAATTGAACAGATGAAATGTTGCTGTTTGGATGAATTGGATTCATCGAATTGTTGTTGTTGGGATGAATTAATGGTGGATAATCTGAAGTTAGGGGCACGACCTCAGGAGGTCACATGCGACCTACGGACGCCGATCGCAAGCTTCTTCAATCAACCAACAATGTGGAATACATTCTGAGATGAATCGACGAACGGGGGTGGGTGCAACAGGAAGCTCTGACCCAGGAACGTCGACGAACTGGGGTGGGTGCAACAATGTTAACTTATTTTAATTTGTTTTTTTTAAATGGATGAACAATCAGTCTATTGTCATAATTTCTTAATATCAAGTAATTTATGAACTGGATTTATTTGTTAAATGTTACTCATTTCTTTCAACCTTTCTCACTTACGCAGAGTTGAAGGTAACACGGAGACCTAACACTATCCCAAGTTTACTCTTGAAATACTTAGTGTAACTATTATAAATTCACGCAAAACAACCCTATAAAAACTGTTTCGCTAGAATTTTTATGAAACAAGACACAATCTTAAAACAGTCATAACTTTTTATCCGTAAGTCGGATTAATCCCCATAAATTATCAAACTGTCGAAAACAGAGAAAACTAAAATTTTATTCATTACAAACTCTCAGATTTTTTACCGATTTGTACAGTTTTTACGTTATACATTCTGCCCTTCCAGATTTCGGTTGATCCGAGGCAGAAACTTTAAACAGTGATAACTTTCAAACCGTAAGTAGGATTTATCTCCGTAAAGTCTCAAACTGTCGATAACAGAGTAATATAGAACTTTTATTCAGCATAAACTTTTAGATTCTTTACCAATTTATACAGTTTTTATGTTATACATTCTTCCCTTTCAGATTTCGGTTAATCCAAGACAAAAACTTTAAATAGTGATAACTTTCAAACCGTAAGTCGGATTAATCCCCGTAAAGTCTCAATATGACCGTAACAGAAATATGTATAACTCTATAAAATTGTATCCAATTCTAACAAGTACAACCCAACGTAACATATTATATCTTTAAATTTGCACAAAGAAAGTTTGCCCTATTAACTGCCCTGCTCTATTTAGAATTTTCTAAAAATGTATTTTGACCTATTCCGCTCTGTCATGTCCCGTTTAAGCATTGTCCTGTCTTGCACCGTTTAACGTTTGACCTGTCCTACCCCGCTCTGTCCTGACCTATTTTCCATCCCTAGCAACCAGGAAGAGATTTAGTAAGCATGTCAGCCAGCTGATCAACAGATGATGCAAAATGTGAAGTGATGAGGTTGAATTGAAGGCATTGTCTGACATAATGATAGTCAATATATTTTGTGCGCTCATGAAAAATTGATTTCTTGCAATGTGTAAAGCATCTTGACTATCATAATGCAAGAATAGGATGATCAATAATAAGACCAAGATCACCAAGCAATCTAACCAGTCAAGAAATTTCAGCCACATCCTTTCACAAGGCCTTATACTCTGCCTCTGCCGATGATAAAGAAACAGTAGGTTGTTTCTTGCTTTTTCAGGAAACCAGAGAACCCCCAAGTGTGATCACAAACCCAGTGACTGACTTCCTTGATAAAACACATAATGCCCAATCAGAATCTGAAAAGGCCTTGAGTGATAAATCTTCAGAGTTGGAAATAAGAATACCCAGATCTGGTGTTTTCATTGAATACCTTAGAACATGAAGACCAACCGTCATATGAGGAATTTGAGGAGCCTGAAGGAATTGGCTCAAGTGTTGCATAGCAAATGAGATGTATGATCTTGTATGTTGTAAAAAAATCAATTTGCCCACTAATCTCCTATATGAGCTTGGGTCAGTTATAGATTCCCCATTGTCAGGAAGTAGTTTGATAGAAAGATCAAAGGGAGAGGCTACATATGAGAAATGATGGCAATTGAATTCTGCCAACAAATTAGTGATAAACTTGTTTTGAGAGACAAGATAACCTTGAGGATGAATAGTAACCTCCGGACCCAAGAAATAATGAACAGACCATAGATCATTTATCTTGAACTAGGCATCAAGAAAAGTCTCGAGGGAATTCAATTCAAACACATCATCCCCATCTCGGAGAATATTATCCACATAGACTACAATAATGGACATAGAACCAGGAACACCTTTAGTGAACAAGTAGTAGTCATTCGTGCTAGAAATATAAAGCTTCAGTCATTTTTTTAAACCACTGTCCAGAAGCCTGTTTGAGGCCATATAGTGACTTTTTGAGCTTGCATACTAAAGAATGAGGTGTAGAAGAAGTAGAAGTCCAATCAGCTTGCATACTAGGGGGTATTTTAATATAAACTTCCTCATGAAGATCCCCATGAAGAAATGCATTATTAACATCCAACTGGTATATCGTCCAGTGATTTTGGCAGCAAGAGAGAAGGCATTTGATGGCGGTAAACTTGACCACTGGAGAGAAGTTTTTGTATAGTCAATACCTTCTTTTTTTAGTATCTCATCTAATAATCAATGTAGCCTTGTACCTCTCCACAGTGCCATCAGACCACTGCTTGATCTTATATACCCACTTGCAGGAGATGGGCTTCTTGTGGGGAGGAAGAGGCACTGGATCCCAAGTCTAATTAGCTTCAAAAGCTTAAGGAGCGAATGATGTCAACCAACTCGACAAAGACATTCAGATATGAAAAAGATAAAGAAAGACGTGTTAAGCTTGTGTTTTCCCAGCCGACTCGCACACGACTGTCTTTTTTTCGATTGAAGAGTCAGACTCCCCGGAAAAATAGCATCTCATAAGTTTCTAGAAGAAAGACGCAAAAATAGATATCGGTAAAAGAACTGGATCACTCTAGTGCTTCGGGTACTACGGACCTTCTACCGTCCATTGCAGCAGAACCGTTTCATGACCTACCCAAGAGAGAGAACGCAAGAGTGACTCCCCCTCATCACAACAAGGCCGGAAGTAGCATGGCCTCTTGTCAGGAAAAATGAGATATAGGCTGCTGGTAGTATTGAGGTTCATGCATATGTAACTCAGTAGTGGAAACCTTAGAATCAGAGAATAGAGTATGAGGTTGTACTGCGGAATGTAATCATATAGATACGAGGGTTTATCCTTGGTCCCAGTGGATTGTATGAGTGGGACATAAGGTGGAATAGGAGGAATGATATAAGCAGGTTGTTGAGAAGGTGAGTCAAGGAGCAAGAGAAGTACTAAAGGGATCAGAAGGTGAAACGCAGTTACTAGAAGTGGGAAATATTAAAGGAGAAAGAATGGAAGTGGAATGTGGAATGTGGAATGTGGAATGTCTTCATAAGAGACAACATGATATGGAAAGAGATGAGTAGATGGTGAAGAGTAAGGGAAAATATGTTCATGGACCATGACATCACTAGGGAAAAAAATAGTGTGTGTAATAAGGTTGAGAAGTTTGTATCCCTTCTTTCCAGAGGGATAACCTAGGAAACACATAAAATTGCTCTTGGTTGAAATTTATCCCTTCTAATGTTAGGAGTAGTAGCATAACAGAGGGAGCCAAATGACTTGATATGGTTGTATGAGGGAAGAGTTCCATGAAGATTTTCATAAGGGGAAAGGTTTTGCAAAACTAAAGAAGGAAGTCTTGCAGTCAGAAAACAATCACCCCAGTATTTGGGTGGTATTTTTGTTGAAATAGGAGAGCCCTTGAAGTCTCAAGTAAGTGTTTATGTTTCCACTTAACAATGCCATTTTGTTAATGTGTACGAGGGACAATGGTTTAGTGTAAAATGTCATTTTCTATAAAGAATGGGGAGGCTTCTAGACTACTTCCTAGTTCAAAGACATTATCAGATTTGATTGTGTGTATAGTGGAATTGAAATGTACTTTAATCACAGAAAGAAAATTAATAATGGACTGAGCATTGCCCTTAGTGGACATGAAATGAGTCCATGTTACTCCTGTGAAATCATCTACAACAGTAATGAAATACTTGAAACTATTATAAGTTCTTGTGTTATAAGACTCCCAAGTATCAATATGAAGTAATTGAAAAGGGGAAGTAGTATGTATTTGACTAGTAGGAAAGGACAACCTTTGTTGCCTTGCCATAGGCCATATAGGACATTCAAAAGATTTTGGAAGATACTTGTGAACTAAAAAATGGAATAGATTTCATTTTGTGATAAGGAACATGACCTAAGATTTGATTCCAAAACAGATCCACTTTATTCATGTGAGAGGATATATTACAAGATGGAACATAAGAGTTGTTAACAGTAGAAGAAATATTGAATGAATTACTAGTGGAAACATCATCAGAAATAGTACTAGTAGATGAAAGAGATGGCATATCCTAAGCTTGGTAATAGTATAGTCCATTAATAGATTTATCAATCTCCAGATGCCTCTTCAGAGAAGGGCCCTGCAAATAGCAAGCAGAAATAGAAAATGTAGCTAAGCATTGTAATTGTTTAAGGAGTTGATAGATTGAAATTAGGTTGAATTGGAATGAAGGCGCCAATAGTACATTATGTAAGGTAATATCCTTCCTGAGATGTAGTGACCCAATGTAAATAACCTTTACTTTATAACCATTGTGCAAAGTAATTAGAAAAGGAATAACAAGAGGTGTAAGGTTGTGGAGTAGATGTTTGTGAGGTGTCATGTGGTTTATGGCGCCTGAGTCTAAAATCTAAGGATATTTACCACCAACTAATGAAGAATAACATACAGTGTATCCATCAGGACTAAAAACAGAACCATAAGGCATACCTGCAAAGTTCCCTTCTCAAGAGAAGGGAGCTGCAAAATTGGCAAAGTCGTGAGATTCAGTGGAAATCTGAGACTGTTGGAACATTGCCATAATGGCTTATATTATTCTGGAGTGAAACCATGCATAGCACCATTCATAGGAGAATGTGCTGTGAAGTAGGAAAAATCATGAAAAGGCTAAGATTAATGGAACAGATGAGCATATTGGTCCTTATTGAACCCATGAGTTGATGTATCAACTGTTTGAGCAGTAGAAGGAATGGGTGTGTTGGTAGAATGATACACTTGAACACATGAGGTAACATATTTCTTATTTTTAGTAAACTTGTAATTAGCAGGATATCCATGGAGCCTATTACAATCATCAATAACATGTCCACTTATTTATAGTACTTGCAGTAAAGGGAACTAGTTGATGAGTTAGATGACCTTTTGGGACCAAATTATACCTGTGCTGAACATTTCTATTGTTAGAATATGAAGAAGTGGAGGCAGTAAAAGAAGCTGAATCACAAGAGAAGTTTGGAATGACATATTTTGCTTCCTTTTGACTTCATCTTGTTGTAAAAAAGAGTAAACTTTGCTAAGACTGGGAAGAGGTGTCATCATGAAAGTATTGGTTTTGACAGTGGAATAGTTATCATTTAGACCACTGACAAATTTGAAATTTTGTTGATCTTGAATGAATTTGTGTCAAGCTCCACAAGTACACTCATGACGAACATAAGAGGAGTGTAACTCATCCCACAAACTCGTCATTTTAGTGAAATAACCAGCTATGTTAGAAGAACTCTGAATAGTAGAAACAATCTCTCTTTGAATTTGAATGTCTTTTCAAACATCATTGGCAGTGGAAATGCTCATGACACTAATGGTTAGCTCTCTAGAAAGTGAATTGGAAAGCGAAGCCTTTACTATATGGTTACATCTTTCCCAATATGGAGAATTAGACTCAGGTTGTGCTATCATTCCATCCACTAGAGTGAGTTTGTTTTAGCAGATAGAGAAGTTATCATGTTGTTCCTCCATATAGAAAAACTCAGTGCCATTGAAAGGCACAACAACTATTGAAAACCAGGGTTGTCTGAAGGGTGTACGTAAAAGGGATCGTGGGCCCTGGCAAAATGGCGCGCGCACCACGCACTTCAAATGGCGGGGCCTCCGTGACTCCGCCCCAGATTTTTTTTATTGATTTCAAATATTAAGATATGTATTAAACATGTCTCCAATCTTATCAGTGAGAGTTGTAGCCTATCGGTTGAAGTTTCCTTCAAAAGTTATTAGCAAGCGAGAGGTTGCGTGTTCGAATCAATTGAGCAGCAAAAGTTTTATTTTAAAACATAAGAATTAAATTGGGCCAAAGTTCAGCCCCGCCCAAAATAAATTTGGGCCCAAATTCCATGTCCTTTTGATCAATAATTTTTTAATATTGATTAATTAGTTAATTTTAATTTTTCATGTGAATAAAAAAGGGCATTTTTTCCCCGCACAGAGCCCTTAAAAGTATAGAAACGGCCCTGAAAGGGATGGGAAAGATCTACACTAAACTCAGTGAAGTCGTTTTTACTAGTTGCATTACCAGTCGAGGTTTGAACAATTTCAGGTCGAGTACCCATTTCAACAAGATTTAGATGCATAAACTAAGTTAATCTCGCAATACTAGTCATTGTATGCCTAACTATGTCGCAAAAACAAAATCAAATACTCAACCACAAAGAATATCGAAGGATAATAATAAAATCCTAAATCACGAAAACAACCCTAGGTCATACAAAACCCTAGATTTCGCTACAAAATAGAAGAAATGGAAGATTGTTACCGATCTTCTTTGCAACCTGAAGAAATAAGGCATTTATTACCGATTTGTTGGATTGAACTCAATTTGAACACGCACAAAACCTAACTTGAATGAACTCGTTAAATCTTCGAAGATTTTGTTCGATGGTAAGCTCGAACAGCAGCGAAGACTGAGACGAAGCGATTGAACCATTTTGATACCATGTTAAGCTCGTATATTGAGCTAAATCGAAGCATACATGAATGGGTGAAATCTTAATTAGAGAAGAGAGAGGAGAAAGCTTTTTGTATTATCAAACAATGAGACCAGCTATTTATACAATGGGTTGGGTCATGGGCGGAGCCATCGTGTAACCGGGGGCTCGAGCTCATCTCAAAATTAATTTTTTTCTAGTATACTACTAGTAATATTCATGATATTACAATAGAGTCATCAATTCTTTACACTTCTTCTTTTAAAGTGTGGACAACTTGACCAAAATAGGCTCTCCTAACTCGGGCTCCCCCTTAAATATAAATAGGCTCATCTTAACCCGGAATCCTGACTCGCCCCTGGGTCGGGCCTCTACTAATAACACTTGAACTAAACAGCAAACTATTAATACAACAGAGAACCAATACTGTGAACTAAACTAAATACTACAACGTGATATACATTGAATATGTAAGATATACACTATACACTAATCCCAACAAAGTCCACCATGGCAGGAATGAGGAAAGATACTTTTCCTACGTGAATGGGGTGACATTTTACTATTTTTTAAACTTTAAAAAATGATACTGGCCTTTTGTGCGCCTCGAGATTGCGGCTAGCCTAAATGCGAGTTTATGTTGACGGAAGTCACGATAAGTGGTGTAGCCTCTCTACCCCCTAAAAGATATAAGGTAGAGGTTGCTTACAACCCAAAATTTCACTTGTAGAATTATACTGGGTATGTTATTGTCGTACTATAGTTACAAAAATGATATGTTTTGTACATTAAAAATAATTTAATTTTAATTTTAATAACATGTGATTTTATAGTCACATTAGCGTATTTAAGACAAAAAATTTCAATTTTTTTATTTTTAAATTATAGTTCTAGTCAAACATATTCTCATTAAATTAAACAAAATAATCAGTATTTTTATGTAAATAGTGTATCTATTTTTGATTGTATTATCCTCTATATGTGTTTTTGTTCTTTCATTTAAGTGTTTTAAATTGCAAATTAAGATAGTCTAAGCAAACTCAGTTTTCGTTTTCAATTCACCTAATTTTAAAGTTTTTGTGTTTATTTACCTTTTAAAAAGTAAAAGAAAAAATAGATATAAAAACTAAAGTAACGAGATACCAGACAAAGTAGAAAAGTAAAGAAACCCCGCGGAAAATATAAATAATTAAATAGGTGAAAGTATATATCCAGATCATTTTGATACGGCTTCGTTACCAATATTTCATGATTGAGAAAAAATAGGTAGAAACACCTAGACTTCTGATACCATGAAAGAAAATAATTATTTGATTATTTTCATTAATGAATGAGTATATATATAATTTACAATTTCAATAATATGGAAAATCATATTCCTTAAACCATATTTTATTTGTACAAGAGTTTTATAATTATGGTAAGTGTACAATGCTAATTAATTACAAATACAATACAACACTACAAATAAGGCCTAAAACCGTGAGCCAAACTTTCCTGTTATTACTTTGTGTTTTTGTGATATACACGGTATACACAAAAAACGCGGTATATTTGCAGTTTGTTACAGAAAATGGAAGTATATAAAAAGTCACGCCAAAAGCATGATCCTGTTAACTATTTCATACAAAAACCTAAATTTAAGACAATGAGCAGTCGTAACAACAAAGAGGATACAGTTTGCTAATTTATTTTAAGACAAAAGTGTTAATTACATGTAATGCAAAATATGAATATAAATAAAGTTGTAGGAGATGGGCTTAGGCCTAGAACGAAGTGGCCAAATCACTGGCCCATTTCCATTCTATGTCTGCTTTTGTCTTCGAGAAATATGGGGGACTCGGTATAATAGTAGGAAAACTTACAGAAAACACCATATTTTGAAGAATTATAGATACTTTTTCAATACCATTCGTAGCTTGTTTTATCTCATTTAAGGGTGTATTTAGATGTATGTAAATACATGTATTCCAAAAGTGTTAATTACATGTAATGTATATAATACATATGAATGAAATACATTAGTTTACCGAGTAGAAATTCAGTCAAATACATTTAAATACAACTGTATCCGACTGAAATACCAAAAGTCTGTAATATACTGCAGCATATGGATACAACTGAATACATATGTATTTAAAAAATTGAAAAAAATATGAAATCGACTATGATTTGATAACCATTGATAATACTTAATAAAGTAAATAGAAATTGTATCTACTAAAAAAAGCTAATGTTTAGATCGGATGTGTGTTAACCAAAACGAAACATGAAAAATTACAGAAAAACAATCATCATATGAATTACAATTCAAAAATATCAAAAACAATTCTTTATACATTGATTGTTTCAACTTTTCAAAATATATAACTGGCCTAACTGGTTTTTGTGGCACCTCACCCAAAGAATTAATCCCTTGATTATTCATATATATACAAGTTATAATAGGAGAATCATATTCTTACTTTACATCTAAAATCATATTCTATAAGGAGACTAACTATACGATTATGGTAATATTACAATAATAATTAAGGTACAAGACTAATTCTAATATATACCAAATATACAAGATCCGGAACATAGTTCAGGGACGTAGGGCCGCGGCGCTGGACACTGTTTAACACACCCCGCAATTATAGCGGGCGATCTTCGTACGCTGAGACTGTCTATAAAATTTTCAAAAAGGACCGAGGGAAGACCATTTGTAAAGATGTCTGCAATCTGATATCTGGAAGGGACATGGCAGACGCGTACTTGTCCTTTAGCTACCTTTTCATGAACAAAGTGAATATCCATCTCTGTGTGTTTAGTACGCTGGTGTTGAACTGCTTTACCAGAAAGGTAGATGACACTTATATTATCACAATATACCAAGATAGCCTTCTCAATAGGACAATGAAGCTCTAAAAGTAGATTTCGTAACCAACATGACTCAGAAACCACATCGCTACCCTCGATACTCTACCAGACTTGAACGTGAAAACGTGGATTGATGCTTGGCAGACCATGAGACCAAGTTATTACCTAAAAACATACAATGGCCAGACGTAGACCGTCTGGTGTCAGGACAACCACCTCAATAAACATCTGTATAGGAGACTAGTGTAGACGTCGACGAAGGATACAAATGCAAGTCATACTCAAGTGTTCCCTGAATGTACCTAAGAATGCGTTTGAGCACATTCATAAGTTCAACTCTAGGATCATGCATAAACAAACACACCTGATGTACGACACAAGTAATATTAGGTCGCGTGAATGTCAGATACTGAAGGGCGCCTGCAAGACTAGATAGCGGATCGGATCCTCATAGGGAGAGCCAGTTGCAGCACCCAACTTGGGTTTAGTATCAACTGGAGTAGAAATGGACTTACAGGATGACATCTCAACCCTCTCTGTTGCATACTTCCTCTGTGATAAGAACAATCCACCTGCATGACGAGTTACAGAAAATCCCCAAAAAATAACTCAATGGACCCAAGTCCTTCATGGCAAACTCAGAAGTGAGCATTGTCATGATAGACTTTCGCAAAGCATCAGAAGAGACAGTCAAGATAATATCATCCATATATAATAGAATATAAGCCATCGAAGAACTGCAGAGATATATAAATAATGAATTATCAGACCTGCTATGAGAAAAATCCATAGTCGAAACATAATCAGCAAACCTCTTATACCAAGCTCGTGGAGACTGTTTAAGCTCATACAAGGACTTCTTCAACAAACAAGCATGATTAGGATATCTAGTATCCCTAAACCCCAATGGCTGATGCATAAACACTATCTCCTTGAGATCGCCATGTAGGAAAGCATTATTCACATCTAGCTGATGAATAGGCCATGATTTTGAAAGAGCCAAGCTGAGCACAGTGCGAATGGTAGTCGGCTTGACCATTGGGCTAAATATTTCACCACAATCCACACCAACCTGTTGAATCTTACCATCACCTACAATACGAGTTTTATGCCTCGCAAATAAACCTTCAGAATTCTCTTTATGAGCAAAAATTCACATAGACCGAATAATATTAACACTAGATGGACGATGCATCAACTCCCACGTCTTATTATCAATAAGAGCATTATATTCATCGGTTATGACAATTTTTCAATTAGGGTCATTTAGGGCAGACACGGGATTAAAGGGAGACTTAAGAACATTAAAATTAAAATAAAAATATCTTTTTGGTTTAACAATACCCCGTTGACTGCGAGTGATTGGACCATGACTTGGGGCTGGATGGTGTGAATTTTCGAGAGACGGGATGGACTGGCCAGCAGGCAGTGGGCCTGCTGGCTGAATTTCGGAAATTACCATCGAAGACGCCGCAGCGCCACGGTCTAGGACCGCGTCGCCTGATGAACAGTGCTCTCTGGAATTTTGGTGCCGCGACGCTCACGATGGGATTAAATCACCCTGGCTACTGGACGACTGGTGTCGCGGCGCCTCCCTAAGGGTTGCGGCGTTGTCGACGTATTTTGTGGCAACTCTGAAAAATGACGAAAAATATAGGGGGAGATATCATCATCCAAAAAATTATACGAACTAAGCATAAATTGTTCTACTTTAGAAAAGGGAAATTGGGACTCATCAAAGATAACATGACGACTAATGATGATTCGTTTAGAGGATAAATCAAAGCATTTATAACCACGGTGATTTGACGAATAACCCAAAAACACACAAGGGGTAGAACGTGCCTGAAGTTTGTTGATTTTGGTGGATGGAAACAATGGATAACATAAGCATTCAAAGACCCTAAGATGAGAATATGAAGGAGTCTTATTGTATAAAACTTGAAGAAGGGAGGAATATGTCAAACCTTTAGAATGAAGAATATTAAGTAGATCGGTAGCCATTTGTAGCGCATGATGCCAAAACAATGGAGGGACGGAAGAATGAACCAATAAAGTGCGGATAATGATATTAATGGTACGAATTTTTCGTTCAGCTTTCTCATTTTTTGAAGACGTATGAGGACAAGAAAAATGAAAATTTATCTCATTTTGAGCACAAAACTCCCTAAACTCCCCATTGTCATACTTTTTACCATTATCACATTGGATGTTCTTTATTTTCCATTCGAATTGGGTTCTTATGAAAGCTCTAAATTTTACGAAGATGGAAAAAATTTGTGATTTTTTCGCAATTGAAAACGTCAATAAAAATTTAGAGTAATCATCCAAGAATAAAATATAATATCGATGACCCAAAGAACTGAGAACCGGAGATGTCCATAAATCTCTATGAATAATGTCAAATGTCATTAAAGTATTATAATTCGAAGCTACAAATGATACCTTAATAATTTTTCCTAAAGCACAAGATTGACAAAGTGGAGTACTACACGTACCCTTACATGAAATAAACTTATGTCTATCTAAAGAAGATAAAATAGAAGATCCCGGATGACCTAAACGAGCATGCCACAAGGAAGGAGCAAGAGCAAGAGCTGCAAAAGTGGAAGGCATGACTTGTCGTGAGATGCTGAGACTTGGTGTGATTGGATAAAGATCCCCCCTACTGTCACGCCTCATGAGAGGACTCCCCGTCTTGAAATCCTTCACAGAAAATCCAAACAAATCAAAATCAATAGAAACCCAATTATCAGTGGTGAATTTACGGACAGACACCAAATTTTTAATCCATTTTGGGGCATGAAAGGTATTTATTACCATAACCCTTAATTGAAATAGAACTGCCATTACCAACAATTATACCATGATTACTGCTCAAATTGGAATAAGACAAGAGAGTACCTTGGTCGGATGTCATGTGGGTAGTGGCACCTGTGTCCATGTACCAATTAGGGTTCGGTTGAGTCAAGATGCCGCGTATCGCCGCTTCAATGTCGGTCGAGCGCCCATTGCACGCGGGCACGGAGGGGCGAGGTCCAAGTATATCGATCGGGGTTGTCCATGTTCGTCCGAACTCGAGTTTGGCCCGTAAGAAGCTGGTCACGCGCTTGTACGGGCCGAGATTGCGACGCCAGTAATGCCGATCGCGACTCCATCGCCATCGCCCGAGGGCCCACCGCGGCCCTAATCGCCGCTGGCCGACGGCTTTCGCAGTTACCGCTGTAATTCTTGCTATTATTCTTCCAATTTTGTCCCTTCTTACCACCCCCGTTGTAGAGATTTTGGGTCACGTTGGATGGATTGGAAGGGGAAAAATTTGAAACCTTCATCATGACGACGGGGCTCGCCCCGATAGACTCATTTTTGGCCAAACCTGCTTCTTCCAAAGTGAGCATGGAGCGGGCTTGATAGAACTCCGGCAGGGGGTTACTTTGATTAATAACCGGTGCAATCCTGGTATAGGCTTCGGACAGATCGACAACCATCTGGAGGACTAGACGACTATTTGTAACAGGAGAACCCACGTTGCGAAGCTGATCTGCCAAGTCTTTGAGTCGTTTACAATATGAAGAAACGTTAGGAAAATTCGCCATAGCAACTTGGGAAAATTCCTGCTCAAGGATAACAATTCGAGAATGACTGTTATCTTGGAAGATATCACGCAATCGATCCCCTGTCGCCATAACTGTGGAGTTAGATTCCATAATAGTCTGTAAAAGGTCAAAGGAAATAGTGACATAAATCCATTGGAGAACCTTTGCATCAAGACCCATAAGTTTGGATCTGCTTCTTTGGTGGGCACAACCATTGTAGACGTAGACGCCGCCATATCACCCCTCTTTGGAGGAGTTGGAGGGATGATGTGGTGAAGAACTTGATGTGCCATAACATGAATCTTAAACAATTCCGCCCACGTCCCATATTGGACGTTTTCTAGATTAAGAACAATAGGAAGAACACTCTTGATGTTGAAAACTGTGAGGGCAGGATGAAACGTGTTTTTATCAGTCATGGTCAATAAACACGAAAATTCGGAGAAGGGAATTTGTGAGAGAGGATTTTTGGAGAAGACAGGGCCGCGACTTTGGCAAAATTCGAGAGGGAGAGGGCCGCGGCTTTTGGTATCAAGAGTCTAGGTTCTTTTTACCTTGCTTCCGCTCCTCAAATTCGTTGTAGACGTAGACGCCGCCATATCACCCCTCTTTGGAGGAGTTGGAGGGATGATGTGGTGAAGAACTTGATGTGCCATAACATGAATCTTAAACAATTCCGCCCACGTCCCATATTGGACGTTTTCTAGATTAAGAACAATAGGAAGAACACTCTTGATGTTGGAAACTGTGAGGGCAGGATGAAACATGTTTTTATCAGTCATGGTCAATAAACACGAAGATTCAGAGAAGGGAATTTGTGAGAGAGGATTTTTGGAGAAGACAGGGTCGCGACTTTGGCAAAATTCGAGAGGGAGAGGGTCGCGGCTTTTGGGTAAATATCCGAGAGGGAGAGAGAGAATTTGAAGAGCGGAAGCAAGGTAAAAAGAACCTAGAATCTTGATACCATGAAATAATTAATCCCTTGATTACTCTTATTGATGCAAGTCATATATATACAAGTTACAATAGAAGAATCATATTCCTACTTTACATCTAAAACCCTATTCTATAAGGAGACTAACTATACAATTATGGTAATATTACAATAGTAATTAAGGTACAAAACTAATTCTAATATATACCAAGTATACAAGATCCGAAATACTGTTCACGGATGTAGGGCCGCGGCGCTATGATCCTTGGGCCGCTGCGCTGGACACTGTTTAACACTCACTGTCACTCATCACATTCACATTAATCTTCCGCACAACATAGTCCCATAGGAGTACACTGTATCTCATACGGAGTAACTTGACATCAAATTCATCCGGAATAGCTTCACCAGAACTCAAGTACACATCAAATGATGCCACATACACCCGACAATCCCTTCAAAATTTGAAAGAAATTTATCAATGATTCACGTTTAGGAAAAAAAATAATGAAAGAGACATACATGCTCCCACGTGTATCCAAAACACTTCCCCTAATTCCACAATAACGATTAGGGTAATGGGAAATTGTGTGATTAAGGGTAATAAAATTGTGCAATGATTGAGCAACGACAGATAGAATGTGTGTTGACAGAGGAAGAAATGGATGAATGTGGGAAACTGAGCGTGAGATACGGTGAATTGAAGGTAGTAACCGTATGGAGGTAGTATAGCTACGAATCGGTTACTCACATCAACTTAAAAGAGTTAGATCGGAATGACTTCCTCGATTACATCATTGTTTAACAGTTTTAAAAACAATGATTATGCGTTCTTAAGATTTAAGGTTTTAAAGCTTCTTAACTACATAAAATTAGATTTAAACAAATCATAACCCATATTATCATCAACTATCATTACATAATCACACAAAACAACCCAGGCTTTGATACCACTGTAGGATTTTGTCGGGTTCGTGTACGCATCGGAATTTAAAAAATTATGTTTCAAACCCAACAGACGGACGAACTGCAGGATGATTATGTACTGATAAAACAAACAAACATGTTGTTAACCGTAATACTTCGATAGAATAATTACGGTTTTGCAATCTGAAATCTTCGAGTGTAATCCGAGGGTGAGCACGCAACTATTCCTTCGATCGCAAGTTCCAAGAACTGTGATGTAATCACTCTTTCAGAAAGCTAGGAAATCCGGCAGAGTATCAACAGAGAATAATTTATGAATTAAGTCGTAATAAAATAATGATGGAGCCCTTTATTTATAGCTGCAAAAAATAGCTAGGGTTCCCACGTGGGCCAGGCCCAGAAACCGATGTGATCTGGGTCAGTCTGACCCACTGGACGGGAGGTGGCGGACGCTTAATGGGTGGTGCCGCTACGCTACGATGGTGCCGCGTGCCTAGTCCATTTTTCCCTCGTTTCTATTTTAATTAAATCTGAAATCCTATCTCGATTTAATTAAATAATAATTATTTATTCTAATGTCTCGATCATAAATCGAACATTTATATTCTCTCTTATTACATCCTTGAATCGACGGAACAATTGACTTAGTGTTACCCTATGGGCCTTCACATATCGACACTAATTACATTAGGGTCTACACGAAACTCCTAGACGGCGCCGGAAGACGAACTCAATATGTGAAGTATAGTTACATGAATCCTGTAAACAAAACATCAATGTCGGAAGATAAAATCATTTCATTCACGACACACTCGATCAAGCTTAGGATCTGTCAAGTGTCTATCCAAATGGCTTGATCATTATATCTCATCTATATTAGTTGACAACAAGACCATATCATAGATATGTCTTATGCTTTGGCCAACGACTTAGACAACCTAATACCATATGAGAATCTGAGTGTTCTATCGAAGATACATTCGAAATGAATCCTAATCTTGGCTCAACTACCACCTTTAATCTACGTCGCAATGTACCTAATACAAGTCGTGTCTCAACCTATAAGACACTTGAGCTTAGGACATGATCAAAGTACATTACTCTGTAAACAAGGCGCGTATCGACCTTAAATCTAAGGACTTCTATCTCCCACACGCTGATCATACCTTAGATATATATACCAAACAGTATATCAGCAGGGTATACCAATACTTCCAAAGTATCCACGTGTCCATCATATGTTACCATAACTCATAGCAGGTGAGACATACTATATCCTCTAAAGATATGATGCAGACCACATGTCGACTTATCACATATCATCGATATCCCATTTTCGATGATCATTAGTCGATGTTGTTGTTAAGTGTATTTTGTATACACTTTTGAGTCCTTTTTAGTTAGTATTTAACTCTTTTATTTTGCGTTTAGTATAGTGTTAGGTTTGTTTTCTTTCGTTTGTTTCACAACGGTCATAAAGGAGAAGATACTACTTTTGAGGATGAAATGAGCTTAACTGAGGATGAAAATTGCACAAGCACAATGTCACGACCCGACCCCGGGCCCGCGACTGGTGCCCTACATGGGCACCCTTACAGGTATACATCAGAGATAATCAGCGGAACATACATGAACTTAACAAGAAATAAATAACAGGTTAGCCGATAAGGCTACCTCCCGGGATATATATAAATCCAAAAGCAGTTACCTCTTTTTTTTCTTTTACAAAGCGACCCACAAGATATGACTACAGACCTCTAAGAGTTTTGACATAACAACTGTGACGGGACAGGGCCCCGCCATACCCCTGAATGTACATAAATCTACAACCTCAGGGAACTGTACCAAAAGATAAAGCCTCCGGAGAAATGGAGTTTTCCAAGAACTGAGCAGTGATCCTAAGAGTGCGGATCAACAAGCTATGTACCTCAACCTGCGGCATGAACGCAGCCCTCCGAAGGAGGTCAGTACGAAATATGTACCAAGTATGTAAAATTGAAAGTACTGTAATGAAATCATAATAGTCTAAAATAAAGCTGGAGACATGTATGATAACCAAAATAACGATGCCGTGCCTTGCCGAAGTGAAAGTAATGAAAGTCAGTTTTACCTTTTAAAGACTATTTCAACACATGAACAATAGTCACACCAGGGCTATGGACACAAGCCCTCAAATATCAAAGTGTGCCCGTGGAATCCCCCATCACTGCCGACAACTGTAAGTGTAAAATATAACCATGTGACGCGCCCGTGGCATCCTACCTCACTGTCGGCGTACACATATGCAATATATATATATATATCTCATGCCCGTGGAATCCCTCATCTCGGGTACATGACTTCATAGAGAGCTAATCCATGGGATAATAATCGTATATAACATGCCCGTGGAATCCCTCATCTCGGATACATGTCTTCATGGAGAGATAATCCATGGGGTAATAATCGTATATAACATGCCCGTTGAATCCCTCATCTCGGGTACATGTCTTCATAGGGAGCTAGTCCATGGAGTAATAATCGTATATAACAAGGTCGCATGCCCCGGAATCCCTCATCGTATAAGCATGGCCATAGGGTAATAAAAATAATCCGGGAATCTAACCCGCATCCTGGTCGCATGTCCCGGAATCCCACATCGTATAAGCATGTCCAAGGATCAATCACAATGGAAGCATACCCGTGGAAGCCTTCATCACTGTCGGTACGTCCAAGTAAATTCACAACAAGACAACCGGCCCTCCAACTGAGGGTCACGTCAGCGTAAACATGTAATACTTGCACTTAAGGCTATCACAAGTAAGCATAGGCAAGTTCATAAAATCTTTAGACTTTCATTTTATATACTCAAGGCACTTTTCGTTTCACATAAAAATCCGGGAATTTAACCCCAAGTACTACGTACTTCCATTCTTTTCAAAAGAATCCTTTTCATACAAAACCCCAAGATACTAACACCCGTAGTATCAAGGCATGTCTACATTTCAAACAAGTCACTACATTTTTAGAAATACATTTCTAGGCTTCTAAATCAAGTGACCCTTACTTTAAAACTTTAAGCAATTGATACCTTTAAATCAAATTGCCCTTCCTTATTTCAAGTCATTTCTTTGTTTACATTACTAGAGAAAACCATTCTTTTAACCTTCCATAAAGTTGTTATAACCAACTTCCCATAAAGCCGTTATACTAACTTTATGCTTTAGAAACTAAGACAACTTTAACCTTTCATAAAGCCGTCATAACTAACTTCCCATAAAGCCATTATAACTCTTTATGTCTTAGACCAATTCATTCTTTTTATAACCAAGAGACTTATACTTTCAAATCAAGTTACTTAACTTAGAATATCAAGTCTCTTAACCTTTTAAGAATTCAAGGTTCATGGTCTTAAAACTTCATAACGTAAACACTTTAAATTAAGTAACATATACTTTCATGCGTTGTGAATAGGTTATACTCGTTTATAACGATCTTATTAAAGCAGTCATGATCTAGAAAATGTAATACAATTTTGTCTTATCTTAGTTTCTATGCAGATGGAGAATTCTACTCATTTTAATATAATTGATTGTCGATACATTTTCTTTTATTAACGCTGCAATGGCTTGTTCGATACTTATTCTCATTCGTGTCGTAAATTAGCAAAGTCAACTCGACTCCAAATACTTCCTAACGACTCTTACCAACATCCCTCATAAGACTTGGTAAGAACATAGGATAACGTAGACATAACTTTTACATCGAGTAAATCAACATACATACCTCTTAACTTCTAAGAGTAGAAGGAATCATGAAATAACACCACATGTATATTTCATACATAGAATCATGTCAAAAGGAGGAAGAGGTTCACATACCTCGCGACGATTATCGACAAGTAGCAAAATGCTCCAAGGTACTTCAACCATGATAGCTATTCCATCCTTTAAGTAGAATACGCTATACGTAGTACTTCAACCTATAATGGCCATAATACGTCTATTAACCTCTAGCTTCAAACGTAGAATATTCTAAGTGTAAAGTCACCAAATTCTACGGAAAATCAAACAACACTTCCTTTGTTTCTACGTACTTTTCCACCTTTTTCAAGGCCCGAAAATCAATAACCAAACGCCACATTTAAGGCCCAACAATTCAGTTATTCAAAGGGGATTACACGCCTTAACAAGACGTGTAAAATTCTGCCCCACAATAATACAAAGCAATCCAATAATTTCATTCCATTCTCGGCTACAACATGCTCACATATTATCCTTTTCAAATCCTTTCAATCCAAATCGTTATTCCAACATGTTATACAAGTCATAACCAATTATAACAACTATATACCCTTCTATATATAACATGTAACGATTTTTGCTAACAACCGAATTGATTACAACATTAGTGACTAACATGCCCATTTTCGATTTTCAACAAGTCGACCTGATCCAAATCTTAACTATAATAACATGTAAATCTTTAATCACATTAAGAAGGTGAAGATTTTTACCTCAATAAGCCCTCTTTCCAAAATTCTTCTTCACGTTAAAATCACCTCCACGAACCCCCTACAAGCTTGCCAACATATATATTTCTTGTTGCCTTTCCAAAAATCTCATCACACATAGGGTTTGTCAACTTTTGAGAGAGAAGATATGAGCAATTTCTTAGAATGAAATCTTACAAATGGTCAAGTCTTGCAAGACTTGGCCATAATATAAGGTCTGTCTTGCCTTTCAAGTTGGGAGGGACACTTGTCGCCCTCCCATAGGCCCTCTACAAAAATATCTTCTGATTTTACCCTTTTTCCGCGAAAAATCCCGCCTTGGCGCCGCGGCCCTGCAGCCAGCGCCGCGGCCCTGCAACTTCAGAAAACTTTAGGGCTTTCGGCGCCGCGGCCCTGCTGTCGGCGCCGTGGCGCCTGACTGAAGCTTTCTTTCTCCTCCGTCGACAGAACTTCTAACGTCCATAACTTTCAACTCCGATGTCCTATCGACGAGAGGTTTGTTGCGTTGGAAACTAGACTCAACGAACTTCATAATAGGCTTTTGAAACACCTAAAAACTCTTAATAAACTGGTATATATCGCACTCCAAATTTGACTAAAAATCTGCCTAAAACATTTTTGCCAACTTATCTTGCCAAATCCAAATCTTATTTCCTTTCGAACGTTCTCATCTTATTCTCTTGAAATTACTGGGCGGAACATTATTCCCCCCTTAGAAATATTCGTCCCCTAATGTTTTTTCAGAGTCCAATCTAATTAGATAGCTACATAGTCTCCCTTTACTACATCCTTCATACAAAATATGCAACCCATGGCCACATAACAATACTTATACTAAAACGTCAACCTGAACTCCAAGTGTCGACGTCGGTTATCTGCATAAAGCCTTTGCTGACTCTGAGATTACTAATAATCTTTTCCGGATAAGCTTCGCCTTATCCACAGCCCACTGAATCAAGTCTGGGCTAATTATCTGAACCTCGCCTACGTGGAACCAACCAATCGGCGATTCTACACTTTCTTACTGGTTGTATTCTTTCTGTACCTCCAACTTATACTAGCATACTTACATAACCTCCATACCGATTCTGGCCTCCAATCTTTTCGAGTCACTATATTAAACAATATAAGGCTATTTCCGGCTCTCACGACCTGGTTCCGGTGGAACGCGTCCACGAACCCGTAAAATAATTAACTAGACTTGGGCCTTGCACCCTCGTGACCCTGTCACGTAGCGGGACTACTACCAACTGATCCCACTTCATTTCAGGCTATGGGGCGACCCGTAATAGGTCCTCAACCCGACCCACCGTCGCACTTAACTCTTACTCTTAGTCTGAATAAAATCTTATTGCCCGAGAAGGCCTTATATACCTAAGGTCTTAGCGGTTATCAATATTCTTAGGCTCGCAGTTTCCATGCTCCAAGTCTACCTTATCAATCCCCCCGTAAACGGGTACAATAACTTCTCATAATACCATAACCATGTTTTCTTGATCACAACAACCATTACCTACTCCATACGGATCTCATCCGTACAATTCTCTTAAGCCTACCACGTAGCTTAATCTATTAACATGACATTCCATTAAGTTCCTTAACATGATTTCTTAAGGGTTCACTACCCTATCAGACAACTCGTCATCTCCTAATTAGCTCAAAAAAATAAAACATAAGACCTGTTACACCCCGTAACTCCAGGACATGTTTAAGAGAATGTACGTAAGGAACTCAAGACTTGAAATTGGTACGAAAGGAAGAATTGTTTTTCCGACGGAAAATCTTCCGAACGTCGGAAAGGAAAAATATTCGTTGAGGAGAATTGGATTCTCAAAATGCATTATTTGTAGAGTATGAAACTTATTATCCTTATGGAATTTTTTTTTTATGGATTTGGTCACGTGGGGCCCACCCGAGGAATTTTACGTTTTGTGGGGCCCACGAGGGTTACGGAATTTTATGGACGAATGGGAGGGCGACACGTGGCACCCCTCCCACATGGATTGGTCGAATTAATGCAAGGGTATTATGGTCATTGACCATGGTAGAAGACCAAGTCTTGCTAATTAAAGAGCTTGACATTGTTGACTAAGTCGAGGGCGGCAGCGATCTCTTCCTCCAAACTTAACAAGTGTTATAATCTAGACCCTCCAATGTTTTATATAAGCACACTAGTAGCAAGACTTGTCTTCCAACACTTAGAAAAAATTGAGAGAACTTGTGTGTGCCATTGTGAGCTCTCGGGTTTGCTATGAAAGAAAGAGGAATTTTTTTCGTTTGTGGTTCATTAGCCACAAGAATTTAACCCAAGGTTCATGAGTGTATTGTAAGTGTATCTCAATAGAAAAATCCCGGAAAAAGATGGTTTTCGTGTTAGTCGCAAGAAGAAAACCTAGTTGCTTTTCTAGGTTTTGTTTGGAAGATTGGAGGAAATTTGTTGGTGTTGTTCTAAGGGTCTCAAGTAGCGGATTGAAATGTCTAGAAGAGGCTCTAAGTTGCTAAGGAGCAACTTCGGATTTGAAGTTGTACTAAGAATCGTTGAGGTAATAATCTTGTCTCTTAAGTGTTACAAGATTATATATTGTTGTTAGCCTTACATGTTTGCTAGCATGAAGTATATGTGTTGAAGTTTTATAAGTATTATGGATTGATAGTAGCCTTAAATCCGAAATGTCATTTAAGCCATGTGAAGTTGGATTACAATTTGGTCGTTTATTAGAATCGTCGCATGTTACTTACTTGAAGGTTATAGTAGTTATAATCGATTGCGACTTGATATCATGTTATGCTAACAACTTGGATTGAAATGGAAATTGGATAAGAATTGGAAAAGGACTTTGTGTTGTTGTATATGTTTAGCCAAGAATGGCTTTAAATATGGAACTAGTTTCGTATTAATTTGTGGGGCGGAATTTTACACGTCCTGTTAAGGCGTGTAATCCCCTTTGGTTAGCTGAATTTTTGGGCCTTAAATGTGGCGTTTTTGGTTATTGTATTCGGCCTTGAAAAAGGTGGCAAAGTATGAAGAAACAAAGGAAGTGCTGTCCGATTTTCCGTAGAATTTAGTGACTTTGCACTTAGCATATTCTACGTTTGAAGCTAGATGTTAATGGACGTATTATGGCCATTATAGGTTGAAGTACTAGGTATAGCATATTCTACTTGAAGGATGGAATAGCTATCAAGGTTGAAGTACTTCGGATCATTTTGCTAATTTTCGATAATCGTCGCGAGGTATGTGAACCTCTTCCTTCTTTAGACATGATTCTATGTATGGAATATATGATGCGCGGTAAGATGCACACACTTTAAACGCAAGTGCACGTTATCGTGACAAGTAGTATAGTCTTGATAAGACCGAATATCGTCCACAAGGATTAGGGTTCAATTACCAACTATCTATTTTATAGTATCTATTTGGTGAATTGATAATTGATTTGTTGTTTATAACTAAGAATTATGCAAGCTATTTAAATATAAAGATTTACTTCAGTGGTGATGAGAATAGGGCTTCCATGTATCCTTACTATCCGCTTATGCTACTCACTAATGCATTAACTTATGGTATTCTTCTTTTGGAGAAAGCAGGTTTACGAAATCGTTTTATACTCCCGTTAGAGTTATATAAACACTCAACCCCAGTATCGCACCTTACCTACCTTTCGGTGATAAGGATAACTCTATAGGAGGATTAAGAACAAAAACCTAGTTGGCCGTCACGCACAATGCGCAAAATTAGGGTTGTTAAGCCTCTCATCAACGCTACATAAATAATTGAGGTATTTTCATCCCCAATCCAAGAATGTCTACCCAACTTACAAAGATATTCACAATCCCCCTTCGAATCGATTAGAAATCATATAGTGATAATTAGTTGTCAATTAATTACCAAGAATTCAACTCAATTATTGGATAGATCTCACAATAAGAAAAATAACCATAAACATGCATTAATTTATAACATAAGTTTCTAGCAATTCAACATGGAAAGCCCTATAAGAGAATTAGTTCCTAGCCATAGACATGACAAGAACTAATTCAAAGTTCATCATACAAAACTGAAATAAAGAACAAGAAAGGAAAAGAAATTACTAAACTAATGGTATCCAATCTCCAAGCAAAGTCTTGTGTTGTGCGAAGAGAACCTTAAAAGCGCCTAGGGTTCTCCTTTTATAGTGAAAACCGCCTCCTCTTTTCCTTCAGCCCGCCTGAATTTCGTCAAAGACCTAATTTTTTCGCGTCGGCGCTGCCTGCAGACAGGCGTCGCGGCGAAAGTTCTGCAATCCGTCCGGGTGTTTTGGCGCGCGGCCGATATTCGCTATCCGAGGCGCCGCGGCTGGAACTCTGTAGCTTCTCGGATGTTTAGGCGCGCGACCTGCATCTGGCATGCGAGCGCGCTGGATCTTCGCAGACTCTCGAATAGTGGCGCGCGCCTCGCTGACAGTGCAGGAGGCACGCGGCCCGGTGCGGATTTTACCCTCGTTCGCCACTTTCTCTGTTTCCAGCTCTGGCATCTCCTCTTTTGCCCTCTTTTTGCTCCTTTTCCGCCATTTGGCCATTTTAACCATTTTGACTCAAAAGAAAGAAAAACTATCCTAATACGACACTTATATGTGCAAAATGGGACAAAAGACTAACTGAAACTGACTCAAAAGGTGTATATAAAATACACCGATCAAATACCCCCAAACTTAACCTTTGCTCGCCCTCGAGCAAAGATAGAAAGAAATAAAATAAAAGACTCAAAGGAACGAAAAATAAAAGACTCACTGCCATTGATCACTTTTGCTGCATTAGTGTTAACTAGAAAAACATGAAGGTTAGCAAAATAATATGCATGAACATATAGCATGAAATTTTCGGCACACTAAACACATGAAGCTAAATATTTCGCAAACTCATATTCATCATGCTTAATGGAAGTCAATATACTAAACCATGCATATAAATTAAAGAATTCCTATGGCATGCTTACTTGCTATTCTCCACTAATTCTGGATATGCATAAAAGAGATCTTCAGGACTTTAAGGGTTGTAATGTAGGCTTAGGTATAGGTAGGTAAAAATAGGCAATTTAGGCTCATTTCGTGTACCATAAGCTCTTGACTTTTGATATTCGATCCACGACCGATCCGGGCTGTGGATAGTGCCGGGCACCCTAGTGATACAACATCGAGAAAATCGTGAAATAAAAACTTAAACATGAAACAAGAGATATGATAATAAAGCAGGCCAACCAAACGGTTACGCTTTGAATATATATAATTAAAAACTTGAGCGATTACATCCTTACAAACCACCGCCCACAAGATTACTCTGGACCTCTAGAGTTTTTATACAACATGACGGGGCGGGGCCCGCCATACCCACTGAATGTACAAGTACCTACAATGTGAGGGGACTATACCAAAAGATAAGCCTCGGAGAAACGGAGCTTCCTAATCTGTTGAGCGTGATCCTAGAGCGAGGATCAACAAGCGGTGTACCTCTACTGCGGCATGAGCGGCCCCGAAGAGTCGAGACAACAGTACCAAGTATGGAAATCGAAAATACGTAAATGAAATCATAGTAGTCTATATAAAGCGGGAGACATGTATGATAACCAAACTACGATCCATAATAAATAGCGATCCACGTAAGTCGTGGACTCACGCCTCAAAGTCATCACTCAAATATAACTATGGGTCTCACGCCTCAACATCAATCATGCGTGGAATACCTTCATCACCGGCGATCATGATATAATAACACCAAGGAGTACACATAAACACGTGTCCCACGAGTCATAAACCGTAAGGGCAAGTCTGAAGGCTAACTACGGATACCAAAGCGCGTCATCAATCGGCCGGCAAGTACGAAAGCCAACTACGGATACCAAAGCCGTACTAACAATACTATACAACCAAACCACGAAGGCGTCACGGGGCAAGTACGAAAGCCAACTACGGATAACAAAGCGTGTCCGCGTGGCGGCCGGGGCAAGTCTGAGGCTAACTACGGATACCAAGGCCATATCACGAGACTTCGCCACGAAGGCGTCACGGGGCAAGTACGAAAGCCAACTACGGATACCAAAGCGTGTCACGTGGTGGCCGGGGCAAATCTGAGGGCTAACTACCGATACCAAGGTAGTATCACGAGACTTCGCCACTAAACCGAGCAGGGGCAAGTCACGAAGGCTAACTACTGTACCAGGCGAATCACCACGAGGCGGGGCAAGTACGAAGCCAACCACGGATACCAAGGCCGAATCAGTAAAACCTCATGGATAACTAGTCCATGGAATAACACTATCAATAGGAGCGCACCCGTGGAATCCTCCGTCACCGCCGGTACGTCCAAGTAAGATCATAACAAATCAGCCGACCCTCCATTGAGAGACGCGGTGGTGTAGAAATACAATACTTGCATAACAAGGCTATCACACGCAAACATAGGCAAGTTACACACAACTCAAGGTACTTTCATTTTATGCCAAAGTCCAGGTTTTAACCCCAAAGTACTACGTACGTTAATTTTTTTTTAAAAGATCCATTTCTTACAAAGGTCACCCGATGCCCGTATTATCAAAAATAGAGTGACTAACATTTTAAGTAAACCAAAACAACTTCCATACTTTCCTTTTTAAACCAAATTAAGACAATACTATGCGTTCTTTTTAGACCAAAACACTTCTCCTTTTAAAGTCAAGTTACCATTTTAAAACTAATGATAAAACCATTCTTTTGTTTTCATAAAGTCGTTATAACTAACTTCCCATAAAGCTGTTATAACACTTTATATTTTAAACCAATTTAAGACAAAACCGTGTCTTTCTTTTTAAACCAAAAACTCTTCAATTCCTCAAGTCTCTTTTCTTTTAGAAATCAAGTTCCTTAATATTTCACATCAAGTCATTTATAAGTCAAGTCTCTTATCTTTTAAAAACCACAAACCATTTCTTTACCTACATAAAGTTGTTATAGCAAACTTCTCATAAGGCCGTTATAACACTTTATGTTTTAAACCAACCAAATTCATTTAGCACATGTACGTCTACCGTACTACATAGTTCACAACAATCATGCTAGAAAAGATAGGAAGAGGTTCACATACCTCGCGACGATTATCGACAATTAGCAAAACGCTCCACGTACTCTAACCTTGCTCGCCTTTTCCAACCTTCAAGTAGAATACGCTACTCGTAGTACTTCAACCTAAAAAGGCCACAAAACGTCTATCAACCTCTAGATCTCTTCGTAGAATAATTCTAGATACAAGATTCCTTATTCTACGGAAAATTCGGCAGCACCTCCCCCCCCCCCCCGCAACCACATAAATCTCCTCCTCTAACGAGGCCTGCTACCAAACCAACAATCCCAGTTGGGGTTACACGTCTAACTGGACGTGTACAATTCTACTCCACAATAATACTACAAGTCTACTGTAAATACAGTCCTATGTAAATACAGTTCAATTCTTATCCATATTCATTCTACATATAGTATACTCAATTATACATTACTACAACATGTAATATCCAATTACAATAGGGGGACAAAGATCATTACCTCGATAAGCCCAAAATTATCCAAGTTTATAAGTCGATCATGAGCAACGTTTAGCTCCAATTCCTTACGTTCCAACCCGCTCCAAGCAACCCTTAGAAGTTTCTAACCAACTCCTCTTCAAGATCCAACTCCAAAAAGTGAAGAACACTTAGGCTACAACACTACCAACTTTCGGCCAAGGGGGTGTATTTAGGCTAGGGGTGTGAAATCTTTTCCAACTCTTGGTACACAATCTTCCTAACATCCTAAGGAAAAACACTTAAAACTTTAAGAATTTTTTTGGACAAGTTTTGCTCACAAACTCAGCCCATGGCCGAGAGCACACAAGAGGAAAGGGAGGGAGTTTTCAAGACTTTGAAATCTCTAAGTGTGGATGAAATTATGTCTAGCATAAAGGGGTATTTATAGATAAATCAATGGCTAGGATTAAGGCAAATGTAAGGTGAGGATGGGGTACATGTGTGTGGGTAGTTGGCCAACCATTTGTTCACCACAAAAATGGGACAAGTGGCCACCACAAAAATGGGCCACTTGTCCACCTAAAAAACGTCCACTTGCCCTTCTCCAATTCGGCCAACATGGCCACACGGGGGTGACACGTGTCGCCCCCTACTCGTCCAAAATATTTCATCTTCCGAAAATATCCGTAATGCCAAAAATCCGAAAATAAAGTGGGCCCCACAAAATCGTAAATTTTCCCGTGGGCCCCACGTGACCAATTTCGGAAATAAAATCTCATAATACTCAAATATTCTAAAAAGTCCAACTACCAAATCTGGGAATCCAATTCCCATTAACGAACCTTTTTCCTTCACAAAATCCGGAAACTTTTCCGTCGAAAAATCACATCTTTCTTCCTTTCCAATTTTTGTGTCGTATTCTCGTACGTACGTCCTCATATACATACTCTGGAACTACGGGGTGTAACTGATGCGCGGTAAGATGCACACACTTTAAACGCAAGTGCACGTTATCGTGACAAGTAATATAGTCTTAGTAAGACCGAATATCGTCCACAAGGATTAGGGTTCAATTACCAACTATCTATTTTCTAGTATCTATTTGGTGAATTTATGATTGATTTGTTGTTTATAACTACGAATTATGCAAGCTATTTTAATATAAAGATTTACTTCAGTGGTGATGAGAATAGAGCTTCCATGTATCCTTACTATCCGCTTATGCTACTTACTAATGCATTAACTTATGGTATTCTTCTTTAGGAGAAAGCAGGTTTACGAAATCGTTTTATACTCCCGCTAGGGTTATATAAACACTCAACCGAAGATCGCACCTTACCTCTCGGTGATAAGGATAACTTTATAGGAGGATTAAGAACAAAAACCTAGTTGACCGTCACGCACAATGCGCAAAATTAGGGTTGTTAAGCCTCTCATCAACGCTACATAAATAATTGAGGTATTTTCATCCCCAATCCAAGAATGTCTACCCAACTTACATCATATTCACAATCCCTCCTTCTCAGAATCTGATTAGAAATCATATAGTGATAATTAGTTGTCAATTAATTACCAAGAATTCAACTCAATTATTGGATAGATCTCACAATAAGAAAAATAACCATAAGCATGCATTAATTTATAACATAAGTTTCTAGCAATTCAACATGGAAAGCCCTATAAGAGAATTAGTTCCTAGCCATAAATATGACAAGAACTAATTCAAAGTTCATTATAAAAACTGAAATAAAGTAAAGGAAAGGAAAAGAAATTACTAAACTAATGGTATCCAATCTCCAAGCCAAAGTCTTGTGTTGTGCAGAAGGGAACCTTAAAAGCGCCTAGGGTTCTCCTTTTATAGGCTGCAAACCGCCTCCCTCTTTTCCTTCAGGCCTGGCCCAGATTTTCGTCAAAAGACCTAATTTTTCCGCGTCGGCGCCGCTGCCCTGTGACAGCACCTGGCGCGGAAGTTCTGCAATCCGTCGGGTGTTTTGGCGCGCGGCCGATATCTGGCATGCAGGCGCGCGGCCACTGTATCTTTGTAGCTCTCCGGATGTTTAGCGCGCGGCCTCGCTTTCTTTGTGCGAGGCGCCGTGCCGAGTCTTCGACCTCTACGGATAGTGGCGCGCGGCCTGCACAGCTGCGAGGCGCGGCGCTGGTCTTGATTTTTCCCTCGTTCGCCACTTTCTCTGATTCCAGCTCTGGCATCTCTTCTTTTGCCCTCTTTTTGCTCTTTTTCCGCCATTTGGCCATTTTAACCACTTTGACTCAAAAGAAAGAAAAACTATCCTAATACGACACTTATATGTGCAAAATGGGACAAAAGACTAACTAAAACTGACTAAAAAAGTGTATATAAAATACACCGATCAAATACCCCCAAACTTAACCTTTGCTCGCCCTCGAACAAAGATAGAAAGAAATAAAATAAAAGATTCAAAGAACAAAAAATAAAAGACTCACTGCCATTGATCAGTTTTGCTGCATAAGTGTTAACTAGAAAAACATGAAGGTTAGCAAAATAATATGCAGGAACATATAGCATGAAATTTCAGCACACTAAGCACATGAAGCTAGATATTTCGCAAACTCATATTCATCATGTTTAATGGAAGTCAATATACTAAATCATGCATGTAAATTCAAGAATTCCTATGGCATGCTTACTTGTTATTCTCCACTAATTCTGGATATGCATAAAAGAGATCTTCAGGACTTTAAGGGTTGTAATGTAGGCTTAGGTAGGGGTTGGTAAAAATAGGCATTTAGGCTCATTTCGTGTACCATAAGCTCTTCAGCTTTTCAGTATTCCCTTTTTTTTTTTCTTTTTATTCTTTTCTTCATTTCGATTCTATCTTTCCCCTCTTTTGTTTTGGGAGAGTGAAGTATATAATAATGACAAGCACCCCCAAACTTAGGCTTTTGCCTATTTCTTATTACTTTTGTATTGGGGTGCACAGACTTATTCACTCTTTTTGTCTTTTTTTTTTAACACAATGTATTCCACTACTTCACATTTTTACTTATGGCACAATCTGTGGGAATATAGGGTGTCAAAGAAGAAGTTTCAATTTTTAGGCTCAATGGGGCTGACTAGGGATATTTTTTTTTAAAGTACGGGATAGAAAAGAATGGTAAGAATTGGCTATCAAAGAAATGCCTGAGTCATCTCCCTAACATGCATATCCTAACTATTTCGCCTCAAATAGCAAGCAATCATAACACATAAGCATTTATCATTTAGTATGCGTAATTCAAGCAAGAAACTCCAAATAGACAGATTCTATGAGTTTTTGGCATATCTAACCTAAGTGTTTAGATAGTTGCTTCAATTCCGTTACATTATTCCACCTTACTTCACTAGGTGTTTCTAGCAACTACAACATTCATGATCTTTGACAGGCAATTATGACTCAAAAAGAAAAAATTTTGGTGACTCAAAATAAACATAAAACAATCAAAAAGACTTAAATAAAACATACATGACACAAATAAAACAAAACACAAATAAACACCCCCGAACTTAAAACACACATTGTCCCCAATGTGTGTAGACTCAAAGGCAGTAAAAAGAAATAGACACTTACAAACTTTGGTTAAAATGGTGGTGGTGGCGGTGGATAATACTTTGAATTCCGTGAGGGGAGGAGCATTCTTGGTGTTTTGATTTGGCGATAGGGCTTTCGGATCAGGGTGTCTTCCAGAATTCATATTTTCCGTTGTGGCGCCGCGGCCCTGCAAATGGGCGCCGCGGTGCCCAAACTTCTGGGCGTCTTCTGATTTATTGGCGCCGCGGCCCTGCTCCTGGGCGCCGCGGCGCTTACCCGCTTTTCTGGAAATTCTGGCTTTTCTTCAGTTTTTCGCCTTCAGTTTATTCCCCTGTACCTATCACTCACAGCACAAACACAAGAACCCAAGACCGTGAGATTGTTCTAGACAAAAATAAAATAAACTAAAGACAGAAATTAAAATAACATAATTGAAAACGTTGGGTTGCCTCCCAACAAGCGCATCTTTAACGCTTTTTTAGCGGACGCGCCTTTAGCCTTAATAACCCTGGGGTGGATTAAGCCCCCAACCTATCCATTTCCTCCACATTTGGCATTTTCTTTTTCTTCTTTTCTTCTTAGCATTATCAGTAAGGGGGAGTTCAGGAATACTTACCTCCTTTAGTGGCATTTCAGCAAACCATGCCTGCTTTCTTGGGCTCATCGCTCTTTGGTTGACTTGTATTGGCTCGCACGGGGGTTTGATAGTGCTGATTGCAAAGCACCCACTCCTTGTTGGTGGCTCAATGACGTGTTTAAAAACTTTAAACACCATTTCTTCAGACTCCACCCTTAGTGTTAATTCTCCTCTTTCAACATCAATCAAAGCTCTCCCCGTTGCTAGGAATGGCCTCCCCAATATGATAGGTATTTCCGCATCTTCTTCCATATCAAGAATGAGGAAATCTGCAGGAAAGAAGAATTTTCCTACTTTCACAATCACGTCTTCAATCTTGCCTCGTGGATGAACCACTGTCCTGTCGGCCAGCTGTAGGCTTACTGTAGTTGGTTTGGCCTCACCCAACTCTAATCTTTTAAAAACTGATAAGGGCATCAGATTTATACTCGCCCCTAAATCACACAAGGCTCTGTTGAAAGTCACCCGGCCCACTGTGCAAGGTAGTGTAAAGCTTCCAGGATCCTTTAGCTTTGGTGGCAACTTTTTCTGCAAGATAGCACTACACTCTTCTGTTAGTGCTACTATTTCATACTCTGCGCCTTTTTCTTCTTCCCAAAATCTCCTTCATAAACTTGAAATAGGAGGGCATCCGCTCTAATGCTTCTATGAAAGGTATGTTGATACGCGACTTTTTCAATGTCTCCAAAAATTTGGAGAATTGTTTATCAATGACCTTTCATTGTAGTCTCTGGGGAAAGGGATCTTCTCTGTATACTCTTCTCCGAGTTTTCTCTCTTGTTGGGCTAGGCTCAATCACCTTCTTTTTTCTAACTCGCTTTCTTCTCAACTCTTGGCCGAGGTGATCGCCGCTCAACTGTCTTCCACTTCTCAACCGCATCGCTCGACATCGCTTCCTCGGATTTACCTCTGTATTGCTCGCAATGTCCTCGTGGCTCTTTGTTGCCTGTTTGCTACCGACCCACTGTGTCTCCAAATTTCAACGAGGATCTAGCTTCGTCATGAATCGCGTCGGCGTTGGCAAGTCTTTGCTACAAATGCCACTCATCCGGCTTTTCTTCTCAACCGGCATCAATCGCTGGTGCCGGGCTTGAATGGCGGTTGCCGATTCTCGCTCACTGATTCTAGTTTTGGCCCTATACCGATTCTCGCGCTCGACATCGTTCTCACGCTCGGTCTCCTCTCTCCATGAGAAATTTGGGTGGTTCCTCCACCCTGGATTATAAGTGTTGGAGTAGGGGTTGTTCTGTTGCCTCTGATAATTACCTATGGCTTGACACTCTGCCTGCTTCATTGGTATATTATTGGGATCCGCTGACGGACACCTATCAAATGTATGTGGGCCACCACATATCTCACAGCTTTTAGGCATCTGTACCGCATTCACTGACACTGTATATTGCTGCAACTGTTTCGCTAGGAGGGCCACTTGGGCATTCAAGGCAGCAATAACATCTATTTCATGGACTCCCACTGTTCTTCTCCCATTTGTCGACCTCTCTTCCGTGACATGGTTGTTAGTGGCCATGTCTTCTAATAACTCATGAGCGTCGTGGGATGTTTTCCTCATGAATGCTCCACTGGCCTTGTATCTATGATAGTTACGGTTGTCTTTGCGCCACCGTTGTAGAAGATGTGGACCAAGTTCCACAACTCAACGAACGTGTGGGCACTTTCTCTCAGAGATCTTTGAACCTTTTCCAAGCTTCATATAAGGACTCTCCATCTGCTTGGTAAAAGTTGTTCAACTCCCCTCTTAGTTTTGCTGCTTTACACGGAGGAAAGAACTTGGCTAAGAATATCTGTGCCAGCTCGTGCCATGTGAAAATCGAATCGGCCGGCAGGGAATTCAACCAAACTTTTGCTCTATACATGAGTGAGAAGGAAAGAGCCTCAACTGACAGCATCATCGAACGCCGTTATATCTAAAAGTTGCACATAGCTCCAAGAAATTAGCTATGTATATGTGGATCCTCCATGGCGATCCTCGAATTGCACTCAGGTCGTATCATGCTCAAAATCGCCGGTTTTATCTCGAAGTTGTTGGCTCCTATTGCAGGGAGCCTAATGCATGTTTGTGCTCCATTCACTCTTGGTAGCACATAGTCTCCCAAACTCCTTTCTGGCTGGATTTGGACTCTCTCTTCCACGTCTATGGGCGCTTGCCTAGGTATTCCTGGATGGGGTTGATTTTCTCCTAACCCTTCTCCCATCCCGTTGTTGTTCTGAACGCCGTTCATCTCTAACAAGGTTGCAATCCGCTGATTCTTTCTGTTCTGTTTACAGGTTTTCTCAATTTCTGGATTGAAGGGAACAAGAGTGTCTGCTCCTCTTCTCCTTCGCATAAACTGCCTTCCTGAAATAGATCAAAAACAGACAACAAATCACGGCACCTCGAATTTTCAAAAGAAAAACGTAAAAATTAAAAATTGAAATAAAAACCAAATTAGAAATTAAAAATAGACAAATTTGATATTGAACTAATGCCTAATCCCCGGCAACGGCGCCAAAAACTTGATGCGCGGTAAGATGCACACACTTTAAACGCAAGTGCACGTTATCGTGACAAGTAATATAGTCTTAGTAAGATCAAATATCGTCCACAAGGATTAGGGTTCAATTACCAACTATCTATTTTCTAGTATCTATTTGGTGAATTTATGATTGATTTGTTGTTTATAACTACGAATTATGCAAGCTATTTTAATATAAAGATTTACTTCAGTGGTGATGAGAATATGGCTTCCATGTATCCTTACTATCCGCTTATGCTACTTACTAATGCATTAACTTATGGTATTCTTCTTTAGGAGAAAGCAGGTTTACGAAATCGTTTTATACTCCCGCTAGGGTTATGTAAACACTCAACCCCAGTATCGCACCTTACCTACTTCTCGGTGATAAGGATAACTTTATAGGAGGATTAAGAACAAAAACCTAGTTGACCGTCACGCACAATGCGCAAAATTAGGGTTGTTAAGCCTCTCATCAACGCTACATAAATAATTGAGGTATTTTCATCCCCAATCCAAGAATGTCTACCCAACTTACAGCATATTCACAATCCCCCCTTCTCAGAATCTGATTAGAAATCATATAGTGATAATTAGTTGTCAATTAATTACCAAGAATTCAACTCAATTATTGGATAGATCTCACAATAAGAAAAATAACCATAAGCATGCATTAATTTATAACATAAGTTTCTAGCAATTCAACATGGAAAGCCCTATAAGAGAATTAGTTCCTAGCCATAAATATGACAAGAACTAATTCAAAGTTCATCATAAAAACTGAAATAAAGTAAAGGAAAGGAAAAGAAATTACTAAACTAATGGTATCCAATCTCCAAGCCAAAGTCTTGTGTTGTGCAAGAAGGGGAACCCTCAAAAACTGCCTAGGGTTCTCCTTTTATAGCCGCAAACCGCCTCCCTCTTTCCTTCGTTCGCCTGCATTTTCGTCAAAAGACCTAATTTTTACGCGTCGCTGCCCGCAGAAAGGTGCCGCGGAAGTTCCGCAATCCGTCGGGTGTTTTGCGCCGCCCCGATATTCGCTGTTCGGTAGCCGCGGCAGATCTTCTGTCGCTCCTCGGATGTTTAGCGCCGCGCCCTCGCTTGTCGTTCGAGGCCGCGCCGAAGTCTTCGACCTCTCGATAGTGGCGCCGCGTCGCGATCGCAGGAGGCGCCGCGACGCTGGTCTTGATTTTTCCCTCGTTCGCCACTTTCTCTGATTCCAGCTCTGGCATCTCTTCTTTTGCCCTCTTTTTGCTCTTTTCCGCCATTTGGCCATTTTAACCACTTTGACTCAAAAGAAAGAAAAACTATCCTAATACGACACTTATATGTGCAAAATGGGACAAAAGACTAACTAAAACTGACTCAAAAAGTGTATATAAAATACACCGATCAGTAACATTCTTCCCCCCTTAGAAACATTCGTCCCGAATGTTCCTTCTAAGTCTCCAAAACACACATGCTCCGGTATAGTCTCCACTACTATACTTACGGAACCAATTATGCCACACATGGCCATAATACCACATACGCGCAAAAACTCGCATCCAAGCCAACGAAGAATCACCTCAAATCGTATAACAATACCACTAGCTCACCTATGGTCCAAAGGATACTTTCTTCATACACGAAATGATCACTTCTATTCTCATAACACATGCTCGCTTCTTCCCTTACTCGTCGTACCCTTTTCGTACACTCGAACTCTTCCTAATATACTTACCACATTTCTGTCAATGCTTCAGTTTCCAAAATCTCGGGGTTACTATCTCTAACTTGGTCATCATTAACTGGGAACACTCTAGAGGAATCTCCGATACTCTTCCGAAATATAACAACATGGAATACCGGACGTACTGCCTCCTAAGTCGGACGGCAGTGCTAACTTATAGGCAACCTGGCCTATTCTACAAACGATCTGGAAATGCCCAAAGTACCTCGGGCTAAGTTTCCCCTTCTTTCCAAATTTCGTCACACCCTTCCGGGGTGGTACCTTCAAGAAGACCCACCGTCAACCTGAACTCCAAGTGTCGACGCCGATTATCCACACGACTCTGTTGACTCTGAGCTGCTAATAACTTCTTCTGGATAAGCTTCACCTTATTCACATCCTGCTGAAATAAGTAGGGACCAACTATCCAACCTTGCCAACATCGAACCAATCGACCGGCAACCTACACTTCCGTCCATACAAGGCTTCATAAGGCACCATCTGAATACTAAAATGGTAGCTAGTATAATACTCACCCAACAAGAGGCAAATAATCCTCATAGCTACCCCTGAAATCAAAACACCGGCCCGCAACCTATCCTCAAATGTCTGGATAAAATGTGTTGTTCGTCCGTCGGCCCGAGGGTGAATGCAATACTGAGACTCACCTGAGTTCCTAACCCCGCCTGGTAAAACCTCCCAAAAAAAGAAATAGCCATAAACTGGCTCCACCGCTCGCCATAAAATAAAAGTAGGAACCCGTGCAGCCTTACAACCTTCCCGATAACATCTCGCATAACCTCCGCCGAGTAAATACCCTAATCGAAAGACAAGATGGCTGACCTCATCGGCCCGGCTACTGGTCGAACGCATCCACGAACTCGTACGATGGTTACCTAACTTGGGCTTAACACCCTCGTGACCCTATCATCTAGCGGGACCACCTCAAACTGACCCCACCACAAACCGGGCAGCGGGTTGACCCGCGATATGGCCTTAACCCGACCCACTTCGTACTAAACTCTCGTTCCCCGATCCGGAACAACCTCACTATTCAAGTCATGAGAACCTAGTGGTCTTCTAAGCTCATAATCCACTTCCCTTTTACACCACTCATGGACTTATCACCTGACTAAACTCCACGTATACAATGTACCCTGACAACGATCAAACATACAATCCTTTACTCAAGATGGCCTTGCATCTAAGGTCTCCAACTGTTACAAATTTTAAGGCTCACCATTTTCTCGTCCCCAGACTTACCCTTTTCAACTACCCATGTTTTCTAATCATAACTTACACCATGCTAACCGAACATAGCACTCCACATGTATCTACCATAACGACCTAAACAAGTCTCTTAAGGCTGAAGATATCTCTGTAACTACTGCCTCACTTTCCCTTTGTCGCTCTAATCAAATCCTGCTCTGCTGGGCGCATAACTATAGAAGGTGATGAACCAGCCACTGATCCCGAAGGCTGAGTCGTAACATCCGCGCCACCTCTGGTTGGACAATTTCTCGCAAAATGGCCCTGCTGGCCGCAAGCCTAACAAGCTATCTAAGTAGTATGACACTCCCCTTAAGAACACCTACTACAACGGCCATACTGAGGTGGGGGTGACCTCTGCTAACACCCTTCCTCTCCGACCCACCAACTGCAGAATCGACTTGGTAGGCTTAGTCATCCCACATGTATCCCTCCTACTAGGACATTCTCCCCTCATCTGCGAGGGCAAGAAGCGTGTAGGAAATGCCTCTAAGGTCTTGATCACTTTCATGATCCGCTGCAACTGTCGAATAAACTCCTGAGGATCTTCCTCAGTTCACAATCCATGGAAGTCGGGTGGACCGCAACTCAAGAAGTCCCAAAATCTCAACTATCGGATCTAGGGTGAACTATTGGTACTACCGGAACCTCCGACTCTCGTCTGTCCCCATTCCTAGTGACGCGCGTAATATGCACACA
Organism: Przewalskia tangutica; assembly: GCA_029844215.1. Lineage (NCBI taxonomy): Eukaryota > Viridiplantae > Streptophyta > Magnoliopsida > Solanales > Solanaceae > Przewalskia > Przewalskia tangutica. Next base: position 129,828,960 of record CM056718.1, on the reverse strand, counting down.
CTTTTAAACGCAAGTGCACGTTATCGTATCAAGTAGTATAGTCTTAGATAAGACCGAATATCGTCCTCTAGGATTAGGGTCCAAGTATCAGTTATCTATTTTCTAGTATCTATTTGGCGAATTAATACTTGATTGGTTGTTTATAACTAAGAATTTCAAAAGCTATTTAAATGTAAAGAATTACTTCAGATGTGATGAGAATAGGGCTTTTATGTATCCTTACTATCCGCTTATGTTACTTGTTAATGCATTACTTATGGTGTTCTTCTTTTGGAGAAAGCAGGTTTACGAAATCGTTTTATACTCCCGTTAGGGTTATATAAACACTCAACCCGATTGTTCCTTACCTAACTTTCACGATAAGGGTAACTCTATAGGAGGATTAAGCACAAAAACCTAGTTGACCGTCACGCACAATGCGCAAAATTAGGGTTGTTAAGCCTCTCATCAACGCTACAAATCTAATTGAGGTATTTTCATCCCCAATTCAAGACCGTCTACCCAACTTACAAAGATATTCACAATCCTCCTTTTCAGAATCTGATTAGAAATCATATAGTGATAACTAGTTGTCAATTAGCTACCAAGAATTCAACTCAATTATTGGATAGATCTCTCAATAAGAATAATAACCATAAGCATGCATTACTTTATAACATAAAGTTCAAGAATTCAACATAGAAAGCCCTATAAGAGAATTAGTTCCTAGCCATAAATATGACAAGAACTAATTCAAAGTTCATCATAAAAACTGAAATAAAGAAAAGAAAAAGTAAAGAAAATTACTAAGAATGAGTCTCCAAGCCAAGCATCCCAGGGTTGTGTTGTGGAGTATTTACAAGATGGATTGGTGGAAGGATGGATGTAGAATGGTGAATGGTGGAATGGAGAATGGTTAATTCTTCTAATGATGTAGAGTATTTATAGCCAAAGAATCCTTTAGGTGAAGGGTTAAGGATTTATGTAGGAAAGGAAAAGTTATTAGAATCCTTTTAGGTAAGGGTTTTTAGGTAGGAAAAGGTTTTTCTTTAGGTATGAAAAATTATCCCTTTTTGAAGGAAAAGTTATCCCTTTAGGATTCTGAAACATGTCAAATTCGGCCCAGCACTTCACAATTCCAGCCATGCGCGCTACCAAATTCAAAGAACTCATCGGGACTTTCAAGCACTTTGGCGCCATGCTGCTTTGTGGCCATGCGGTGACATTTTTCTCGCGAATTCGTTTATGCGTTTTTCTCGTCCGGACTTGTCGATTTTCTCTATAATTCCGAACTTAGACTTCATTTCTTGGCCCTTTTGTGTGCAATTTCATCTCTTTTATGCTCATTTCATCTCCTTTTCGTCATTTCTCCATTTTTGACCGCTGTGACACAAAAGAAAGGAAAACGACCTAATCTCAGTACTAAACATAAATAAAATGAGTAAAATACTAACTAAAAATGACTCAAAAAGTGTATATAAAATACACCGATCAAATACCCCAACTTAACCTTTGCTCGCCTCGAGCAAAGATAGAAAGAAAGAAATAAAAGACTCAAAAACGAAAAATAAAAGACTCACCGACATTGATCACTTTTGTCGCATTTAGTGTTATCTAGAAAAACATGAAGGTTAGCAGAATAATATGCAGGAACATGTAACATGAAATTTTTCAGCACACTAAACACATTGAGCTAGATATTTCGCAAACTCATATTTATCATGCTTTAATGGAAGTCAATATACTAAATCATGCATATAAATTCAAAATCCTATGGCATGCTTACTTGCTATTCTCCACTAATCCCGAATATGCATAAAAGAGATCTTGGGACTTTAAGGGTTGTAATGTAGGCTTAGGTAGGGGTTGGTAAAAATAGGCATTTAGGCTCATTTTGTGTACCATAAGCTCTTTAGCTTTTCAAGATTTCCCTTTTCTTTTGTTCTTTTCTTCACTTCAATTCTATCTTTTTCCCTCTTTTGTTTTGGGAGAATGAAGAGTATTATAATAACAAGCACCCCCAAACTTAGGCTTTTGCCTCTTTCTTATTACTTTTTTTATTGGGGTGCAACAAACTCATTCACTCTTTTTGTCTCTTTTTTAACACAATTGATTCCACTACTTCACATTTTTACTTATGGCACAATCTGTGGGAATATAGGGTGTCAAAGAAGAAGTTTCAATTTTTAGGCTCAATGGGTGACTAGGATACTTTTAAAGTTCGGGGTAGAAAAGAGTGGTAAAATTGACTATCAAAGAAATGCTGAGTCATCTCCCTATCATGCATATCCTAACTATTTCGCCAAATAGCAAGCAATCATAACACATAGGTTTTCATAATTTAGCATGCACAATTTTAAGCAAGAAACTCCAATAGACAGATTTTTGTGAGTTTTTGGCATATCTAACCTAGGTGTTTAGATAGTTGCTTCTAATTCCATTACATTATTCCACCTTCCTTCACTAGGTGTTTCTAGCAACTACAGCATACATGATCTTTGACAGTCAATTATGAAAAAAGAAAGAAAAAAAAGAAAAAAAAATTTGTGACTCAAAAATAAACACAAAACAATTAAAAAAAAAGACTTAATTGAAACATAACAAGACACAAATAAAACACCCCCAAACTTAAATCACACATTGTCCCCAATGTGTGCAAGACTCAAAGAAAATAAAAGAAAATGACAACTTACATCGACACAACAGTGGTCATAACGAGGTCTAGGATGAAAATTCGAATTTGCACTAAATATGGCTCTGAGTTCCGCGCATTCGAGATTCAGCGCGCCGCTAGTACTGTGACCCTCTGGAGTTCCGGCGCGCGGCCTCGATTCAGGCGCAGCTACGACATCGCTTCCTTTTTTGTTGCTCCTTTTTTTCCTGGTTTGACTTTTCACCCACTGTCATCCAAAAAAACAAAACAACAACCCAACACCGTGAGACATTTAAAGACAAAATAAAATAAAATAAAGACAAATTAAAATAACATAATTAAAAACATTGGGTTGCCTCAACAAGCACTGTCTTTAACGTCTTTTAGCTGACGCAATTAACCTTCCGAGTGCCCATTGGATCCTTCGCGAATCGCTTGGTAATCCGCAGAGTTATTGTGCAGTCTCACTTCAACTACAACAATTGCTTCAAACAAGGGCCTCAAATATACGATTATCCCCCAAGTATACAAGACATGCTTGTCTTTTAGGTTCTCTCTAATGTAGGGATCAGTGAGATTCCCTACATCTTTCAACTCTAGGGGGTGCCCTTGATGGTTTTGACTTCCTGTTTGGGAGTCAACTTTGACAGCTGGTGGTGTTTCTTCTGCAATAGGTACAAGAAAAAGATTTTCCAAGGAATCCAAGAAGGTGAATAATTGGATCTCTGCACTCTTCTCCTTCTCTACACCAACTGTCTTGCCAGATTCCTCAATAGTTGGGTGTGATTCAGGCTCCTCAATTTGCTGTTCGCTGTTGAATATGATCGCGAGTTCTGCTATTTGCGTTTCCAACTTCTTTATACCCAACCTCATTTCGTCCATGAACCGAGTTTGGGACCTCGTGAGACTGAGTAGAGTTTCTCGTAATTCCTCCCTCTCTTCCTCTATGGTTGGAGCTCGATCATATTGACAGTAGAAATCCATGTCTTAAGGATCCCTGAGATAAATCAAAACCAACAACGAATCACGGCACCTCGATTTTATTATTATTATTTTTTTTTTTTTTTTTTTTTTTTAATAACGAAAGACGTAAAAATAAAAATATTAAAACCAAATTAGAAATTAAAAATAGATAATTTGATATTGAACTATTGCCTAATCCCCGGCAACGGCGCCAAAAACTTGATGCGCGAAAAGATGCACACACTTTTAAACGCAAGTGCACGTTATCGTATCAAGTAGTATAGTCTTAGATAAGACCGAATATCGTCCTCTAGGATTAGGGTCCAAGTATCAGTTATCTATTTTCTAGTATCTATTTGGCGAATTAATACTTGATTGGTTGTTTATAACTAAGAATTTCAAAAGCTATTTAAATGTAAAGAATTACTTCAGATGTGATGAGAATAGGGCTTCTATGTATCCTTACTATCCGCTTATGTTACTTGTTAATGCATTACTTATGGTGTTCTTCTTTTGGAGAAAGCAGATTTCTGAAATCGTTTTATACTCCGTTAGGTTATATAAACACTCAACCCGGATTGTTCCTTACCTAACTTTCACGATAAGGGTAACTCTATGGGAGGATTAAGCACAAAACCTAGTTGACCGTCACGCACAATGCGCAAAATTAGGGTTGTTAAGCCTCTCATCAACGCTACAAATCTAATTGAGGTATTTTCATCCCCAATTCAAGACCGTCTACCCAACTTACAGCATATTCACAATCCCTCCTTTTCAGAATCTGATTAGAAATCATATAGTGATAACTAGTTGTCAATTAGCTACCAAGAATTCAACTCAATTATTGGATAGATCTCTCAATAAGAATAATAACCATAAGCATGCATTACTTTATAACATAAAGTTCAAGAATTCAACATAGAAAGCCCTATAAGAGAATTAGTTCCTAGCCATAAATATGACAAGAACTAATTCAAAGTTCATCATAAAAACTGAAATAAAGAAAAGAAAAAGTAAAGAAAATTACTAAGAATGAGTCTCCAAGCCAAGCATCCCAGGGTTGTGTTGTGGAGTATTTACAAGATGGATTGGTGGAAGGATGGATGTAGAATGGTGAATGGTGGAATGGAGAATGAATAATTCTTCTAATGATGTAGAGTATTTATAGCCAAAGAATCCTTTAGGTGAAGGGTTAAGGATTTATGTAGGAAAGGAAAAGTTATTAGAATCCTTTTAGGTAAGGGTTTTTAGGTAGGAAAAGGTTTTTCTTTAGGTATGAAAAATTATCCCTTTTTGAAGGAAAAGTTATCCCTTTAGGATTCAAACATGTCAAATTCGCCCAAAGATTTCACAATTCCGCGTGGCCGCCGCTCAGATCAGCCATGGCGCCAAATTCAGCAACTCATCGGGACTTTCAGCACTTTGGGCGCCATGGCTGCTTCCGTAGCGCGGCGGTGACATTTTTTCGGCGAATTTCCGTTTATGCCGTCTTTTCGTCCGGATTAAATCGATTTTCTCTATAATTCCGAACTTCTTAGACTTCATTTCTTGGCCCTTTTGTGTGCAATTTCATCTCTTTTATGCTCATTTCATCTCCTTTTCGTCATTTCTCCATTTTTGACCGCTGTGACACAAAAGAAAGGAAAACGACCCTAATACTGTACTAAACATAAATAAAATGAGTAAAATACTAACTAAAAATGACTCAAAAAGTGTATATAAAATACACCGATCACCTAGCCACAAACCTGGCTAGTAACTGGGCCATCTCCTTGTAACTCATATCCTCTGCTCCTGGCCGTGGGACTAGAGGCTCAGGTATCGTGGTCTCAGTAGCTACTGCTACTGCTCTAAACTCTCATGGGGCTAGCGGCGTCGCAGAACTCCCCGAATGAAGCATTGTCTCAGATAATGGTGGCCCGTGCCACGTAACCCTCTGTGCTCTACTCGCGACTCCTCACGCTTTGCCTCCCGGGCTCGTTGCTGCGTAGAGGCATAACGGGTGAAAAGAATACGTCGGAGGAGTCCAACTTATAACATAACTCTAAGGCACGATCTCGAGTGAGAAGAATGGAAACCAACTAAATATCTCGCAGCCTCCCGATTATAGATGTGCACAACACACCGATAATCAAGACTCTACTAGATAAGGTTCAGACACTTTCCGAGGATTAATCGCTCGATACCACTTTTGTCACGACCGATCCGGCCCGTGGATCGTGCCTTACCGGAACCCCAAAGTGATACAACATCGAGAAAATCACGGAAATAAAAACTTAAACATGAAACAAGAGATATGATAATAAAACAGCCAACCAAACGTTACCTTCTTGAATATATATAATTAAAAACTTGAGCATATCCTTACAAACCCCGCCCACAACAAGATTTCTGCACCTCTAAGAGTTTTTATACAACATGACGACAGTGGCCCGCCATACCCCGAATGTACAAGTACCTACAAAGTGACAGGACTATACTAAAAGATAAGCCTCGAGAAACGAGCTTCCTAATACGCTGAATCGTGATCCTAAGAGCGAGGATCAACAATCGCGGTGTACCTCTACTGCGGCATGAACGCAGCCTCCGAAGAGGTCGATAACAGTACCAAGTATGTGAAATCAAAATATCAGAATGAAATCATAGTAGTCTATATAAAGCGGGAGACATGTATGATAACCAAACTACGATCCATAATAAATAGCGATACGTAAGTCGTGACTCACGCCAAAGTCATCACTCAAATATAACTATGGGTCTCACGCCTCAACATCAATCATGCCCGTGGAATACCTTTCCTCACCGCCAGCCTATGATATAATAACACCGCGAGTACACATAAACACTGTGTCCCACCGAGTCATAAAACCGTAGCGGCAAGTACGGCTAACTACGGATACCAAAGCCGCATCATCAATCGACCGGCAAGTACGAAGCCAACTACCGATACCAAAGCCGTACTAACAATACTATACAACCAAACCACGGCCGAGCACGGGAAAGTACGAAAGCCAACTACGGATACCAAAGCCGTGTCACGTGGCCGACCGGCAAGTACGAGGCTAACTACGGATACCAAGGCCATATCACGAGACTTCTCCACGGTCGTCACGGGCAAGTACGAAAGCCAACTACCGATACCAAAGCCGTGTCACGTGGTGACCGGGCAAGACGAGGGCTAACTACGGATACCGCGTCAGATCACGAGACTTCGCCACTAAACCGAGCGGCAAGCGCGAAGGCTAACTACCAGTACCAAGGCCGAATCACCACGAGACGGCAAGTACGAAAGCCAACCACGGATACCAAGGCCGAATCGGAAAACCTCATGGATAGCTAGTCCATGGAATAACACTATCAGCGCGAGCGCAGTGGAATCCTCCGTCACCGCCAGACGCTCCAAGTAAGATCATAACAAATCACCGCCCCATTGAGAGACGCGGTGGTGTAGAAATATAATACTTGCATAACAAGGCTATCACACGCAAACATAGGCAAGTTACACACAACTCAAGGTACTTTCATTTTATGCCAAAGTCCAGGTTTTAACCCCAAAGTACTACGTACGTTAAATTCTTTTTAAAAGATCCATTTCTTACAAAGGTCACCCGATGCCCGTATTATCAAAAATAGAGTGACTAACATTTTAAGTAAACCAAAACAACTTCCATACTTTCCTTTTTAAACCAAATTAAGACAATACTATGCCTTCTTTTTAGACCAAAACACTTCTCCTTTTAAAGTCAAGTTACCATTTTAAAACTAATGATAAAACCATTCTTTTGTTTTCATAAAGTCGTTATAACTAACTTCCCATAAAGCTGTTATAACACTTTATATTTTAAACCAATTTAAGACAAAACCGTGTCTTTCTTTTTAAACCAAAAACTCTTCAATTCCTCAAGTCTCTTTTCTTTTAGAAATCAAGTTCCTTAATATTTCACATCAAGTCATTTATAAGTCAAGTCTCTTATCTTTTAAAAACCACAAACCATTTCTTTACCTACATAAAGTTGTTATAGCAAACTTCTCATAAGGCCGTTATAACACTTTATGTTTTAAACCAACCAAATTCATTTAGCACATGACGCTCACCGTACTACATAGTTCACAACAATCATGCTAGAAAAGATAGGAAGAGGTTCACATACCTCGCGACGATTATCGACAATTAGCAAAACGCTCCACGTACTCTAACCTTGCTCGCCTTTTCCAACCTTCAAGTAGAATACGCTACTCGTAGTACTTCAACCTAAAAAGGCCACAAAACGTCTATCAACCTCTAGATCTCTTCGTAGAATAATTCTAGATACAAGATTCCTTATTCTACGGAAAATTCTAAAAGACCTCCCCGCATGACCACATAAATCTCCTCTCTAACGAGGCCTGCTACCAAACCAACAATCCCAGGGGTTACACGCCTAACCTGACGTGTACAATTCTACTCCACAATAATACTACAAGTCTCATCAGAATACAAATTCTATGTAAATACAGTTCAATTCTTATCCATATTCATTCTACATATAGTATACTCAATTATACATTACTACAACATGTAATATCCAATTACAATAGGGGGACAAAGATCATTACCTCGATAAGCCCAAAATTATCCAAGTTTATAAGTCGATCATGAGCAACGTTTAGCTCTAATTTCTTACGTTCCAACCCGCTCCAAGCAACCCTTAGAAGTTTCTAACCAACTCCTCTTCAAGATCCAACTCCAAAAAGTGAAGAACACTTAGGCTACAACACTACCAACTTTCGGCCAAGGGGGTGTATTTAGGCTAGGGGTGTGAAATCTTTTCCAACTCTTGGTACACAATCTTCCTAACACCCTAAGGAAGAACACTTAAAACTTTAAGAATTTTTTGGACAAGTTTTGCTCACAAACTCAGCCCATGGCCGAGAGCACACAAGAGGAAAGGGAGGGAGTTTTCAAGACTTTGAAATCTCTAAGTGTGGATGAAATTATGTCTAGCATAAAGGGGTATTTATAGATAAATCAATGGCTAGGATTAAGGCAAATGTAAGGTGAGGATGGGGTACATGTGTGTGGGTAGTTGGCCAACCATTTGTTCACCACAAAAATGGGACAAATGGCCACCTAAGTGTTTAGATAGTTGCTTCAATTCCATATGTTCACCATATGAGTTTTTGGCATATCTAACATAAGTGTTTAGATAGTTGCTTCAATTCCGTTACATTATTCCACCTTACTTCACTAGGTGTTTCTAGCAACTATAGCATACATTATCTTTGACAGACAATTATGACTCAAAATTCAAAAAAAAAAAAAAATTTGGTAACTCAAAATAAACATAAAAACAATCAAAAAGATTTAAGTAACACATAACATGACACAAAGAAAATAAAACACAAATAACACACCCCCAAACTTAAATCACACATTGTCCCCAATGTGTGTAGACTCAAAGACAGTAAAAGAAATAAGACACTTACAAACTTTGGCTAAAATGGTGGTGGTGGCGGTGGATAATGCATCGACCATTGGTTGAACAAGGAACTCAACTCGTTGATTTGTTGCCTTGTTTCTTGCTGTCCTTGTACTATCAGGTTCCAAGGTCCGCATCATCCTCACTTTGATTTTGATACAATTGCTCCTTCGTGGGCTTTGGAGGTTCTGCTCCTGTGGTTGGCCTGTGGCTAGGTCCTGCCTCATATTGAGCCCCTATTTCGTGCTCATCTTCGCATACGGCGCCTCTGCTGCTGCCGCTGGTTGTACTCTCCGTCACATTTCTTTGGGGGCTTGGGTGCAGGAAAGAATGCACTATCCCATAGGACACGGGCGATTGGTTTCTCATGAGTGTCGTGGGTAGTTTTGGGACCGCTCATGTGACATAGCTTGGTGATAAGCGAGCCATGTCCCAATCCGCTGTTGTTACCAACCTGCTGATTTCCTCAATGCTCTGCACTATTTCTTTCCCCACATCAATCGTCAACCCCCTCATAATTCCATATATCAGTTTAATCTTATCCTCTGGCACTCTGGTGAAGTGCGTGGATGGAATCATGCGGGCGCTGACAAAATATAGCCAACCTTTGGCTACTTTGTTGAATTGGCACCTGTTCAGTGCTCTTGACCCATTTCTTCCAATATCAAAAACAGCCCCATGGTAGCTCACGGTGTCTGCAACGGCATTCCAGTCGATGTGGTTAATGCTTCTAGACCATGTTCTAAAGTGATTCCAATCACTTCTTTCTTCAATATCAACTGTTTTCAATTGTATATTTATATCCTCTGCTGTCACCGGCACATAGCGTCCCCTTACAAAGCATCCCCTTTCCACCTTCTCCGGAAAATTGGCATAAAATTCACGCACCATTGTTGTGTTTACTGGTGCTATCTTCTCTGGATTCACAAATTTCCTCCAATCCCTTAACTCAATCATCGCCCGAATGGGCTCATAAACATCTTCTTCCCCATATGACTCCCTCTGGTAGTCCATTCCCCTTTCTGGTATTAAAGTGCAGTATCGCTTTTGTATCTTTGGTAGGCTTGGTAGCTCACAAACCTATTTTCATCGTATTGTGGGGTTGGGGTGGATGTGGAGCCTCTTCTTTTCCTGGTGGCCATGGTTAAAACAGTTTCTGGAGCTTACAATTTAGTGGCACAAATGTTTCCTTCACAATTGACAACTAGCAGCGAACCCAACACCCCCAAACTTCAACTTTTCTACCCAATATCCACACTCCTTTTCTACTATTTTCTCTAAACTTCACAATCAACTTTTCAGTACCCAATTACTTCAACTACAATACTCCTTCAAACTACTACCTCCTGTGACTTCAGTAAAGGATTCAAGAACAGAAAAAGATTACCTTTTTATGAGAAGCTTATTGTTCTTGTTTCTAATGGTGATGCGAATGGAATGGAGCTTTGTTGGTTGAGATGGCTAAGGGTTTATAGGAATTTAAGAGTTTTGGTTGTGGTTGGGTTTAATTTGTGGAGGATTTGTGGGCAAATTTTTGGAATTTCGTGGGTTTTTGGAGAGGAAGGGTTAGGTTTTTGAAATTGGATTTGGGGAAAATCTGATTCTGGGCGTTTTAAGTTCTGGATTCCCGCTTCGGCGCCGCGGCCATGCTTTTGGCGTCGCGGCGCCCAATCATCTGCGCTTCTTCGGGACTTTCTACGCCGCGGCGCCTAAATTTGGCAAATTTTCTGGAATTTTTGGCCGCGCCTACTCTGGCGTATGGCCGCGCTAAACTGCGCTGTTCGATTCTTTTGGCGCGCGACGCTCTGGCGCCATGGCCTACCGCTTTCGAAATTCGGCTTTTCTTCGCTTTATTTCCTGCTGTCAATCACAAAGACAAACACAAGAATCCAAGACCGTGAGATTGTTCTAGACAAAATAAAATAAACTAAAGACAAAAATTAAAATAACATAATTGAAAACGTTGGGTTGCCTCAACAAGCCATTTGTCTTTAACGTCTTTTAGCGGACGCAATTAACCGCAGATGCAGTGCTCATTGGACCGCCTGCGAACTACTTGCAATTCGCAGATTTATTGCTATAGGTCTCAATTTCCCTATAACTATTTGTTCAAACAAGAGCCTTAAACATATAAGTGTCCCCCAAGTACACACGATAGGTTTGTCTTTTAGGCTTTTTATAGTGTAGGAATCCGTGAAATTCTCTACATCTCTTAACTCTGGGGGTTGCCCTTGATGATATGTAGTTCCTATTTGGGAGCCATTAGTGATAGCTAGTGGCGTTTCTTCTGTGATAGGTGCAGGAAAAATAATTTCCACAGAATCCAAGAAGGCCAATAATTGGATCCCTGAAATCTTTTCCTTCTCTACACTAACTACCTTGCCAGATTCCTCAATAGTTGGGTGTGGTTCAGGCCCTTCAAGTTTCTTGCCACCCCCCATAGGTGCTGATTGATTTTCTTGCATTTCGCTGCCAAATATGATCGCGAGTTCTCCTATTTGCAGTTCCAACTTCTTTATGGCCAATCTCATTTCGTCCATAAACTGCGCTTGATACTTAGTGAGACTGACTATGACTTCTCGCAATTCCTCTCACTCTTCCTCTACGGTTGGAGCTCGATCATATTGACAATAGTACTCCATATCTTCAGGATCCCTGAGATACATCAAAACCAACAAAGGATCACGGCACCCTTGTTTTCACACAATAAATACATAAAACAAAAAGATTAAAAAAACTATACACAAAACCCAAATTAGAAATTAAAAATAGATCAATTTGATATTGAACTATGCCTAATCCCCGGCAACGGCGCCAAAAACTTGATGCGCGGTAAGATGCACACACTTTAAACGCAAGTGCACGTTATCGTGACAAGTAGTATAGTCTTGATAAGACCGAATATCGTCCACAAGGATTAGGGTTCAATTACCAACTATCTATTTTATAGTATCTATTTGGTGAATTGATAATTGATTTGTTGTTTATAACTAAGAATTATGCAAGCTATTTAAATATAAAGATTTACTTCAGTGGTGATGAGAATAGGGCTTCCATGTATCCTTACTATCCGCTTATGCTACTCACTAATGCATTAACTTATGGTATTCTTATTTTGGAGAAAGCAGGTTTACGAAATCGTTTTATACTCCCGTTAGGGTTATATAAACATTCAACCCCAGTATCGCACCTTACCTACCTTTCGGTGATAAGGATAACTCTATAGGAGGATTAAGAACAAAAACCTAGTTGACCGTCACGCACAATGCGCAAAATTAGGGTTGTTAAGCCTCTCATCAATGCTACATAAATAATTGAGGTATTTTCATCCCCAATCCAAGAATGTCTACCCAACTTACAGCATATTCACAATCCCCTTTCGAATCGATTAGAAATCATATAGTGATAATTAGTTGTCAATTAATTACCAAGAATTCAACTCAATTATTGGATAGATCTCACAATAAGAAAAATAACCATAAACATGCATTAATTTATAACATAAGTTTCTAGCAATTCAACATGGAAAGCCCTATAAGAGAATTAGTTTCTAGCCATAGACATGACAAGAACTAATTCAAAGTTCATCATACAAAACTGAAATAAAGAACAAGAAAGGGAAAAGAAATTACTAAACTAATGGTATCCAATCTCCAAGCAAAAGTCTTGTGTTGTGCAAGAAGGGGAACCCTAAAAACTGCCTAGGGTTCTCCTTTTATAGGCTAAAAACCGCCTCCCTCTTTTCCTTCAGGCCTGGCCCAGAATTTCGTCAAAAGACCTAATTTTTCCGCGTCGGCGCCGCGGCCCTGCAGACAGGCGCCGCGGCGCCGAAAGTTCTGCAATCCGTCGGGTGTTTTGGCGCTGCGGCCCTGATATCTGCTGTCTGAGGGCGCCGCGGCGCTGGAACTCCTGTAGCTTCTCGGATGTTTAGGCGCCGCGGCCCTGCATCTGCTGTCTGAGGGCGCCGCGACGCTGGATCTTCTGCAGCCTCTCTGAATAGTGGGCGCCGCGGCCCTGCTTTCGCAGGAGGCCTTGTGCTAGTCCGATTTTACCCTCGTTCGCCACTTTCTCTGTTTCCAGCTCTGGCATCTCCTCTTTTGCTCTCTTTTTGCTCCTTTTCCGCCATTTGACCATTTTAACCATTTTGACTCAAAAGAAAGAAAAACTATCCTAATACGACACTTATATGTGCAAAATGGGACAAAAGACTAACTGAAACTGACTCAAAAGGTGTATATAAAATACACCGATCAATATACATGTGGTATTATTTCATGATTCCTTCTACTCTTAGAAGTATGTATGTTGAGTTACTCTACGTAAGGGTTATGTCTAAGTTATCCTAAGTTCTTACCAAGTCTTATGGGGGATGTTGGTAAGAGTCGTTAGGAGGTATTTGGAGCCAAGTGGACTTGGCTAATTTACGGCACGAATGAGAATAAGTATCGAACAAGCCATTGCAGCGTTAATAAAGGAAAATGTAATGACCATTAATTATATTAAAACAAGTAGAATTCTCCATCTGCATAGAAGCTAAGATAAGACAAAATTATATTACATTTTTTAGATCATGGCTGCTTTAATGAGATAATTATAAATAAGTATAACCTATTCACACATATAAGGCATATGTTGCTTAATTTAAAGAGTTTACGTTATGAAGTGTTAAGACTATGAACTACGAAACTTGATTCTAAAAGATAAGGGACTTGAAGTATTTCGAAAGTATAAGTCTCTTGGTTATAAAAAGAATGTATTTGCCTAAGTATAAAGTTAGTATAACGACTTTATGTGAAGTGAGTTATAATAGCTTTATGGAAAGTTAAAAGAGTGGTTTACTCTAAGTAATGATAAATGTTTTGAAATAAAGAAAGGCAAATGGATTTAAAAGCATCAATTGCTTAAGTGTTAAGGAAAGAAGTCACTTGATTTAGAAGCCGAAAAATGTATTTTTAAAAGTGTAGTGACTTAGGTAAAATGTAAACAAGCCTTGATACTACGGGTGTTAGTATCTTGGGGTTTTATATGAAAATGAGTCTTTTGAAAAGAATGTAAGCACGTAGTACTTTGGGTTAAATTCCCGGATTTTTATGTGTGAAACGAAAGTGCCATGAATTTATAAAAATGGAAGTCTAAAGGTTTAATGAACTTTCCTATGTTTGCTTGTGATAGCTTGGAGTGCAAGTATTATATGTTTACGTTGTCGTGACTCTCAGTTGGAGGGCCGACTGTCTTGTTGTAAGTTTACTTGGGCGCATCGCGGTGATGTGGGATTCCACGGGTATGCTTCCATTATGATTGATCCTTGGACATGCTTATACGATATGGGATTCCGGGGCATGTGACCAGGAGGCGGGTTAGATTCCCGGATTTGTTTTATTACCCATGGCCATGCTTATACGATGAGGATTAGGGCATGCGACCATGCTATGTATGACTATTACTCCATGGGCTAGCTCCCCATGAAGACATGTACCCACGATGAGGGATTTCGGGGGCATGTTATATTATTACTCCATGGGCTAGCTCCCCATGAAGACCTGCACCTACGATAAGGGATGCCGAGGGCACGTTATGGCCATGCTTATACGATGAGGATTAGGGGCATGTGGCCACGTTATATATATATATATATATATATATATATATATATATATATATGTTGTATATGTATGCAAGCGGTGAGTGGGATGCCAGGCGCGTCATGGTTATATGTTACACCTACGGTTTGTCGGTGATGTGGGATTCCACGGGCAGGAGATATATATATGTATTGTGTATGTGTACGCCGACAGTGAGGTGGGATGCCACGGGCGCGTCACATGGTTATATTTTACACTTATGGCTGTCGGCAGTGATGGGGGATTCCACGGGCACGCTTTGATATTTGTGTGACTTGATCGCGTCCCAGATTGGGCCGGGTAGTATATGCGTCCCTCCATAAAGGGCCGAATTATGTTATGAGTGATAAGTAAGTTATATGGTAATGGACTTAATGACTTCTCCTAAGTATGTACGTAAGATATGGCTATAACTCTTAATGGAATGGAAAAGATAATGATGTGCAATTAAGTTCATGAGTGGTAATGACACGGCAGGATCTGGTATGTACTTTTTATACTTGCCCCTGTCATTCTTTTATCTGATTATGATTTTTATGCTTTATTTACATTCGCATATTAATTTCGCTCCTTCTGCCGAGTTGCGTTAATGTCCGCGAGTTTAGGTACACGATTGTGGATCATGAGCTTAGGATCTGGTTCAAAGATTTTGAGATGGCTCCATGTTCCGATTGTCGCCATGGCTATGTATATTTAGGGTAGCGGGGCCTTGTCCGTCATAGTATTGGTTCAATTCTTAGAGTGCATGTATTCATAAATTTGGATCTAGAGTTGTTGTTTTTACATTGTTAAACAGTGTAGACCCTTTCGGGTAATTTTTATGTTATGGAAGCCTTATCGGCTTGGCCTTGGTTTAAAAAAAAAAGAGTGTTATTTTATCTTCCGCAGTTTATTATGTTGTATGATTAGAAGGGTGCCCAGGTAGGGCACCAGTCGCGGCCCGGGGTCGGGTCATGACAAAAGTGGTATCAGAGCAGTTAGTCCTCGAAAAGTTTCTACAGACTGTGTCTAGTAGAGTCTTGATTATCGGTGTGTTGTGCACCACATCTATAATCAGGAGGCTGCAGGACATTTAGGATTGGTTTCCATTCTTCTCACTCTGAGATCGTGCGATAGAGCTGTGTTGTTAGGGTCGTCTCTCCCTAACGAGTTATGTTGATTGATTCTGAGAAAGCGTGATGACGGGAAGGACTATGTGGATTGCGTATCCAGGTTGGTAATGATTATAGTATAGTTGGTATTGTGACATACATCTATACGGAGTTATGTATGAGGGTCAGACGCGTGTTGCCTAGAATGATTTTAGATTACCAGGAGTTGGTAAAGACTAACTAGATACCGGGAAGGTATGGAACAATTAATGAATTCTCGCCAAGGTCTTATGTTTTATTTTGAGATAATTGGGGAAGGATGAGTTGTCTGATAGGGTAGTGAACCCTTAAGAAGTCATGTTAAGGAACTTAATGGAATACCATGTTAATATATTAAGCTACGTGGTAGGCTTAAGAGAATTGTACGGATGAGGTCCGTATAGAGTAAGTAATGGTTGTTGTGATCAAGACGACACGATTATGGTATTATGAGAAGTTTTTGTACCCGTGTACTGGGGGACTGGTAAGGTAGGCTTGGAGCATGGAAATTGCGAGCCTAAGAATATTGATGACCGCTGAGACCTTAGATGTACAAGGTCTTCTCGGGTAGAAAGATTTATTATAGACCAAGAAAAAGAGTTAAGTGCGACGGCGGGTGAGGACTGTACGGGTCGCCCCATAGCCTGGAATAGAGTGGGATCAGTTGATAGTAGTTCTGCTACGTGACAGGGTTACGAGGGTGCAAGGCCCAAGTCTAGTTAATAAAAGACTCCCTGTCATTAATCACTTTTGCTGCATAAATGTTAACTAGAAAAACATGAAGGTTAGCAGAATAATATGCAGGAACATATAACATGAAATTTTCAGCACACTAA
The DNA here is from genome assembly GCA_029844215.1 of Przewalskia tangutica. NCBI lineage: Eukaryota > Viridiplantae > Streptophyta > Magnoliopsida > Solanales > Solanaceae > Przewalskia > Przewalskia tangutica. The sequence continues at coordinate 129,812,319 of CM056718.1, read as the reverse complement.
ACACATGAAGCTAAATATTTCGCAAACTCATATTCATCATGCTTAATGGAAGTCAATATACTAAATCATGCATATAAATTCAAGAATTCCTATGGCATGCTTACTTGCTATTCTCCACTAATTCTGGATATGCATAAAAGAGATCTTCAGGACTTTAAGGGTTGTAATGTAGGCTTAGGTAGGGGTTGGTAAAAATAGGCATTTAGGCTCATTTTTGTGTACCATAAGCTCTTTAGCTTTTCAGTATTTTCCTTTTCTTTTTGTTCTTTTCTTCACTTCAATTCTATCTTTTTCCCTCTTTTGTTTTGGGAGAATGAAGAGTATTATAATAACAAGCACCTCCAAACTTAGGCTTTTGCCTCTTTCTTATTACTTTTTTATTGGGGTGTAACAAGCTCATTCACTCTTTTTGTCTCTTTTTTAACACAATTGATTCCACTACTTCACATTTTTACTTATGGCACAATTTGTGGGAATATAGGGTGTCAAAGAAGAAGTTTCAAATTTAGGCTCAATGGGGCTGACTAGGGATATTTTTAAAGTACGGGATAGAAAAGAATGGTAAGAATTGGCTATCAAAGAAATGTCTGAGTCATCTCCCTAACATGCATATCCTAACTATTTCGCCTCAAATAGCAAGCAATCATAACACATAAGCATTTATCATTTAGCATGCATAACTCAAGCAAGAAACTCCAAATAGACAGATTCTGTGAGTTTTTGGCATATCTAACCTAAGTGTTTAGATAGTTGCTTCAATTCCTTTACATTATTCCACCTTACTTCACTAGGTGTTTCTAGCAACTACAGCATGCATGATCTTTGACAGGCAATTATGACTCAAAAAGGAAAAAAATTTGGTGACTCAAAATAAACATAAAACAAATAAAAAGACTTAAATAAAACATAACATGACACACAAATAAAACACCCCCAAACTTAAATCACACATTGTCCCCAATGTGTGCAAGACTCAAAGAAAATAAAAGAAAAAGACACTTACAGACTTTGGCTAGAATGGTGGTGGTGGCGGTGGATAGTGCATCGACCATTGGTTGAACAAGGCAGTCAGCTCGTCGATTTGTTGCCTTGTTTCTTGCTGTCCTTGTACTACTGTTTGCAAGGTCTGCATCATCTCCCTCTGATGTTGGTACAATTTCCCCATTGTGGGCCTCTGGTTCGCCTCGTGGTTTGCCGGTGGCTGGGTCCTGCCTCATATTGAGCCCCTATTTCAGGCTCATCTTCATCCATGGCGGCCTCTGCTGCTGCTGCTGCTGGTGGTTGTACTCTCCGTCTGGCTGCTGGGGGGCTAGGGTCTGGAAAGGAGTGCACTATCCCATAGGACACCGGCAGTTGGTTTCTTTCATGAGTATCAGTGGGTAGTTGTGGGACCGCACTCATGTGACATAGCTTGGTGATAATCGAGCCATGTCTCAATCCGCTCGCTGCCGCCAACTCGCTGATTTCTTCAATGCTCGCACTATTTCTTTCCCACATCAATTGTCACCTCATAATTCCATAAATCAACTTAATCCTATATTCGCACTCGGTGAAGTGCGTGGATGGAATCATGCGGCATCGACAAAATACCAAGCCTTGCTACCTTGTTGAATTGGCACCGCCGGTTTCGATCCATTTCTTCCAATCTCAAAAGCTCGCGGTAGCTCACTGTCAACGACATTCGGTCGATGTGGTCAATGCTTTAGACCATGTTCTAAAGTGATTCCAATCACTTCTTTCTTCAACATCAAGCTTTTCAATTGTATATTAATATTTTATGCCGCCATGCATACATAGCTTCCCTTACAAAGCATCCCCTTTCCACCTTCTCCTAAAGTTGGCATAGAATTCTCGCACTATCATGCGTTCTTTGGTGTTATCTTCTCCGGGTTCACAAATTTTCTCCACTCCCTTAACTCAATCATCGCCCGAATGGGCTCATAAACATCTCCTTCTCCAAATAACGCCCTCTGGTAGTCCATTCCCCTTTCTGGTATTAAGGGTCTGGTATCAAGCTTTTTGTATCTTTGAGAGGCTTCGTAGCTTACAAACCTACTTTCCATATTGTGGGTTGGGGTGGATGTGGAGCCTCTTCTTTTTCTGGTGGCCATGGTTAAAACAGTTTCTGGAGCTTTCAATTTAGTGGCACAACTGTCTCCTACACACTCAACACTAGCAGCGAATACCACACCCCCAAACTTCAACCTTTCTACTCACTACCCACAACCTTCGCAATCACTTTTCAGCACCCAAACTACTCCAACTATAATACTCCTCCAAACGACTACTTTCTATGACTTCAGTAGTAGGATTCAAGAACAAGGAAATGGATTACCTTTTTATGAGAGCTTCACGCTGTTCTTGTTTCAATTCGTTGGCTTGAGGGTATGGAATGGAGCTTCGTTGTTTGAGATAGTTGGGGATTTTTAGGAATTTAAGAGTTTAAGTTGTGGTTGGGTTGGGTTTGTTGAGGATTTGTGGGCAAATTTCTGGAATTTCGTGGGTTTGTGGAGAGGGAAAGTTAGGTTTTTGATATTGGAATTGGGGAAAATCTGATTTTTGGGCGCCAAGTTTTCGCCTTTCGCTTTAGCCAGAGGCGCCAATCTCCGCTCCCTTCTCTTCTTTTTAGCGCCGCTGCTACATTCTGGCGCCGCGGCTCCTAGACTTGGCAAACTTTCAGCTCTTTTGGCGTCGCGCCACGCCTGGCGCGCTTAAAATCTGCGCTGTTCGCTTCTTTTAGCGCCATGCTCGCCATGTAGCCATGCGCTTACCCGCTTTTTCTCGAATTCTACTTTTCTTGATTTATTTCCAGACTACAATCACAAAGACAAACACAAAACCCCAAGACCGTGAGACTGTTCTTAGACAAAATAAAATTAACTAAAGACCGAAATTAAAATAACAAAATTGAAAGCGTTGGGTTGCCTCCCACGTAGCGCTGTCTTTAACGTCTTTTAGCCGGACGCAAGTTCCTTAGCCTTAATAACCCTGGGGTGGATTAAGCCCCCAACCTATCCATTTCCTCCACATTTGGCGTTTTCTTTTCTTTTTTCTTTTGGCATTATCGCAATGTGGAGTTCAGGAACACTTACCTCCTTTAGTGGCATTTCGGCAAACCATGCTTGCTTTCTTGGGCTCATCGCTCTTTGGTTGACTTGTAATGGCTGGCATGGGGGTTTGATGGTGCTGATTGCAAAGCACCCACTTATTGTTGGTGGCTCAATGATGTGTTTAAAAACTTTAAACACCATTTCTTCATTCTCCACCCTTAGTGTTTGTTCCCCTCTTTCAACATCAATCAAAGCTCTCCCCGTTGCTAGGAATGGCCTCCCCAATATGATCGGGATTTCGCCTTCTTCCATATCGAGGATGAGGAAATCTGCAGGAAAGAAGAATTTCCCTACTTTCACAATTACGTCCTCGATCTTGCCTCTTGGATGAACCATCGTCCCGGCTTGGCTGCCGCAGTTATCGTGGTTGGTTTGCCTCACCCAACTCCAATCTCTTGAATAATCGATAGGGGCATTAGATTTATACTTGCCCTAAATCACATAGCGCTCTGTTGCAAGTTACCCTGCCCACTGTGCAAGGTAGTGTGAAGCTCCCTGGATCTTTTAGCTTAGGTGGCAACTTCTTCTGCAAGATAGCACTACACTCTTCTGTTAGTGCTACTATTTCGTACTCTGCCAGCTTTTTCTTCTTCCCCAAAATCTCCTTCATAAACTTGAAATAGGAGGGCATCTGCTCTAATGCTTCTATGAAAGGTATGTTGATATGCAGCTTTCTGAATGTCTCCAAAAATTTGGAGAATTGTTTATCAACCGCCTCACGTAGTCTCTGGGGAAAGGGATCTTCTGTATACTCCTTCTCCGAGTTTTCTCTCTTGTTGTGCTAGGCTCAATCACCTTCTCTTTTCTAACTCTGCTTGCTCAACCATCTGGTTGAGGTGATCGCTCCAATCGTCTTCCACTTCTCAACCGCATCGCTCGACATCGCTTTCTCTCGGATTTACCTCTGTATTGCTGCAATGCCCCGGTGGCTCGATGTTTGCTTGCTTTGCGGTGACCCACTTGAGTTTCTGTGTTCTGAATGAGGATCTAGCTTCGCGCGAACTGGTCTGCATTGGCAAGTCTTTACCGCCACTGGCTCGTCGCTTTTCTTCGAATCGGTGTATTGAACTGTTGATGTTGTGGGGCTTGAGTGAAGGGCTGTTGATTCGCATCGCTGGTTCGACATCGACTATACCGATTTCGCTGCTTCGATATTGGTTCTGCCGCTTCGTACTGCTCACGCTTCGATATCGTTTCACGCTTCGATATTGATTCGCTGCCTCGATCTCCTTTCCATGAGAAATTTGGGTGATTCCTCCACCGATTATAAGTGTTTGAGCAGGGGTTGTTACATTGCCTCGTAATTACTTCATCGCTGACACTCGCTGCTTCATTGGTATATTGTTGGGATCCGCTGAAGGACACCTATCAAATGTATGTGGGTCACCACATATCTCACAGCTTTTGGGCATCTGTACGGCATTTACTGACACTGTATGTTGCTGCAACTGTTTCGCTAGAAGAGCCACTTGGGCATTCAAGGCAGCAATAACATCTATCTCGTGGACTCCCACGGTTCTTCTCCCAATAGTCGCCCTTTCTTCAGTGACATGGTTGTTAGTGGCCATATCTTCTAATAACTCATGAGCGTCGTGGGCTGTTTTCCTCATGAATGCTCCACTGGCCACTGCATCTATGATGGTTACGTTGTATCGCTCGGCCCGTTGTAGAAGATGTGGACCAAGTTCCACAACTCAATGCAATGGTGTGGACACTTCCTTTGTAGATCCTTGAACCTTTCCCAAGCTTCATATAAGGACTCTCCATCAGCTTGGTAGAAGTTGTTCAACTCCCCTCGCAATTTTGCTGCTTTACATGGGGGAAAGAACTTGGCTAGGAATTTCTGTGCCAGCTCGTGCTACGTGTGAATATCGAATCTGGCGTGGAATTCAACCATACTTTGCTTTATCCCCGAGTGAGAAGGGAAAAAGCCTCAACTGACGGCATCATCGAACGCCGTATATTCGAAAGTGGCACATAGCTCCAAGAAATTAGCTATGTGCATACGTGGATCCTCAGATGGCGATCCTCCGAATTGCATCGCAGGTCGTACCATGCTCGTAATCGCCGGTTTTATTTCAAATTGTTGGCCTATCAGTAGGAGCCTAATGCAAGTCTGTGCTCCATTCACTCTTGGCGACATAATCTCCCAAACTTCTTTCTCGGCTGGATTTGGACTCTCTTCCACGCCTATCGGGCGCTTGCCTAGGTATTCCTGGATGGGGTTGATTCTCACCTAACCCTTCTCCCATCCCGTTGTTGTTTTGAACGCCGTTCATCTCTAACAAAGTCGCAATCCGCTGAATCTTTCTGTTCTGTTTGCAGGTTTTCTCAATTTCTGGATTGAAGGGAACGAGAGTGTCTGCTCCTCTTCTCCTTCGCATAAACTGACTTCCTGAAATAGATCAAAAACAGACAACAAATCACGACACCTCGAATTTTCAAAAGAAAAACGTAAAAATTAAAAATTAAAAGAAAAGTTAAAAACCAAATTAGAAATTAAAAATAGACAACTTTGATATTGAACTATGCCTAATCCCCGGCAACTGCGCCAAAAACTTGATGCGCGTTAAGATGCACACACTTAAACGCAAGTGCACGTTATCGTATCAAGTAGTATAGTCTTAGATAAAACCGAATATCGTCCTCTAGGATTAGGGTTCAAGTACCAACTATCTATTTTCTAGTATCTATTTGGTGGATTAATGATTGATTGGTTGTTTATGACTAAGAATTATAAAAGCTATTTAGAGTATAAAGACTTACTTCAGGAGTGATGAGAATAGGGCTTCTATGTATCCTCACTATCCGCTTATGCTACTTACTAATGCATTACTTATGGTATTCTTCTTTTGGAGAAAGCAGGTTTATGAAATCGTTTTATACTCCCGTTAGGGTTATATAAACACTCAACCCCAGTATCGTTCCTTACCTACCTTTTGGTGATAAGGGTAACTTTATAGGAGGATTAAGAACAAAAACCTAGTTGACCGTCACGCACAATGCGCAAAATTAGGGTTGTTAAGCCTCTCATCAACGCTACATAAATAATTGAGGTATTTTCATCCCCAATCCAAGAATGTCTACCCAACTTACAACATATTCACAATCCCCCCTTTTCAGAATCTGATTAGAAATCATATAGTGATAATTAGTTGTCAATTAATTACCAAGAATTCAACTCAATTATTGTATAGATCTCACAATAAGAACAATAACCATAAGCATGCATTAATTTATAACATAAGTTTCAAGTAATTCAACATAGAAAGCCCTATAAGAGAATTAGTTCCTAGCCATTGACATGACAAGAACTAATTCCATGTTCATCATGCAAAACTGAAATAAAGTAAAGAAAGGGAAAAGGAAATTACTAAATTAATGGTATCCAATCTCCAAGAAAAAGTCTTGAGTTGTGCAAGAAGGGGAACCCTCAAAAACTGCCTAGGGTTCTCCTTTTATAGGCTGCAAACCGCCTCCCTCTTTTCCTTCAGGCCTGGCCCAGAAATTCGTCCAAAAACCTAATTTTTCCGCGTCGGCGCCGCGGTGCCGGAAGTTCTGCTATCCGTCGGGTGTTTTGGCACCGCGCCCGCTATTCGCTGTTCGGTGGCGCCGCGCGCCAGATTCTGTAGCCTCGGATGTTTAGCGCCATGCCCTGATTGCTGCTCGAGCGGCCGCGGCCAGTCTTCGCCTCTCGAATAGTGGGCACCGTGGCCCTCGCTGATCGCAGGAGCCGCGCATTGTCCGATTTCGCCCTCGTTTGCCACTTTCTCTGTTTTCGGCTATGGCATCTCCTCTTTTGCCCTCTTTTTGCTCCTTTTCCGCCATTTGGCCATTTTAACAACTTTGACTCAAAAAAAAGAAAAACTATCCTAATACGACACTTATATGTGCAAAACGGGACAAAAGACTAACTAAAACTGACTCAAAAGGTGTATATAAAATACACCGATCACCCTCCCACATGGATTGGTCGAATTAATGCAAGGGTATTATGGTCATTGACCATGGTAGAAGACTAAGTCTTGCTAATTAAAGAGCTTGACATTGTTGACTAAGTCCAAGGGCCACTTGGCTTGATCTCTTCCCTCCAAACTTAACAAGTGTTATAATCTAGACCCTCCAATGTTTTATATAAGCACACTAGTAGCAAGACTTGTCTTCCAACACTTAGAAAAAATTGAGAGAACTTGTGTGTGCCATTGTGAGCTCTCGGGTTTGCTATGAAAGAAAGAGGAAAATTTTTCGTTTGTGGTTCATTAGCCACAAGACTTTAACCCAAGGTTCATGAGTGTATTGTAAGTGTATCTCAATAGAAAAATCCCAGAAAAATATGGTTTTCGTGTTAGTCGCAAGAAGAAAACCTAGTTGCTTTTCTAGGTTTTGTTTGGAAGATTGAAGGAAGTTTGTTGGTGTTGTTCTAAGGGTCTCAAGTAGCGGATTGAAGTGTCTAGAAGAGGCTCTAAGTTGCTAAGGAGCAACTTCGGATTTGAAGTTGGACTAAGAATCGTTGAGGTAATAATCTTGTCTCTTAAGTTTTACAAGATTATATATTGTTGTTAGCCTTACATGTTTGCTAGCATGAAGTATATGTGTTGAAGTTTTATAAGTATTATGGATTGATAGTAGTCTTAAATCCGAAATGTCATTTAAGCCATGTGAAGTTGGATTACAATTTGGTCGTTTATTAGAATCGTCGCATGTTACTTACTTGAAGGTTATAATAGTTATAATCGATTGCGACTTGATATCATGTTATGCTAACAACTTGGATTGAAATGGAAATTGGATAAGAATTGGAAAAGGACTTTGTGTTGTTGTATATGTTTAGCCAAGAATGGCTTTAAATATGGAACTAGTTTCGTATTAATTTGTGGGGCGGAATTTTACACGTCCTGTTAAGGCGTGTAATCCCCTTTGGTTAGCTGAATTGTTGGGCCTTAAATGTGGCGTGTTTGGTTATTGTATTCGGCCTTGAAAAATGTGGCAAAGTATGAAGAAACAAAGGAAGTGCTGTCCGATTTTCCGTAGAATTTAGTTCCGGACAGCGAAACCGCGGTGCCTACGCGGTGCCTACGCGTATTTTCAGAAGTCATGGGCCGAATTGGAGAGGGTTTTTATGGTCCGAAAGGTAACTTTTCTCTAGTATAAAATCCCTAAACCATGCTCATTGTTGACACCCAATTTTGACTCTCTCGTCCAGTCATTAACTATAAAATTACATTAAATTTTCCAAATAATTTTAACAATGTTATAATAATAAAATGCAACAATAAAACATTAATACAAGTATAAATAAATGATTTAATAATGGCACTGTATTTTACGTAGAGTATTAAGCATACCTTGAGTCTCACGTCCGCATTCGTCATTTTAATAATAAGCAATTTCATTAATATTGTTTGTAATTTAAATTAATTTTAATCTAATGCATGCGTTTTAATAGCGTCGCGTTTATAAAAGAATTAAGCGATCCTTAAATATCATATCTGCATTTAGCATTTAAGTAATTTAATAATTTTCAATTTTAGTTTAACATCGCAAAATACACATAATAAATAAGATTTTAATAACGACATCGCATTATAAAATATTAAGCACTAATTAAATAACACGCCCGTCTTTATTTTTTGTAATAATTTAAACTCAAGCTTAGACTAATAAAGCACCTAAATAATTTAATCACAATTTAAATAATTTAATTTACCACTAATTAAATAATACACATAAAACTAATAACACACTATCCAAATTAAATACCTAATACCTAAACTCTACCCAACCCATGTCGCCCAGCCCAACAGCCCAACCCGCATGGCCCAAGACCCGCGACCCACTCATCCCTTCAGCCTTTTAACCTTCCTCTCCCTCACTAAAAAAAAAACCCTAGACAAAAATCCCTATCAGCAGACACTCCACACAAGCTCGTCGCCGCTATGCCCGAGATTCTCGCCGGAGAATCCGGGGTTTCCCTAACCCACGCACACCCAGCCAGCTCACCCCTTACCATCTCCAAGAACCACAAAAATCATATCAAATCTTACCATGAAAATCATCCGCGAATCAGTCCATATAATCTCTCCAAAATCAAACCAAATAACCTGTCGATTTCTCGCCCTATTTAGGCATCCCGAAAGGGGTATAAATGGGGAACTTGGAGAAGACAATGGGGCATGGGTCGATAGCAGTCCAGACCCCCTTTTTCACTGTAAAAAACCAATCAATATACACATGCAGAAGGAAGTTTGACACATAGGGGATTTTTACACAGAGGAACCCCCTCAAGATCGAGAAAACATAGAGAAAACCCTTAGAACAGATAGGCATCGATCTCTACAGAGAAATACTGAAGCCTTCAGCGTCCGCAGGCATCGACATCCATAGGAAATCAGTAAAAAACCCAATAAGAAAGGAATTTCCGCAGATAAAAGCATTGAGAAAATCGGGAATAAATCTTATCCCTTTAAATCGCGTCGCAACAAAACCGCCCGAGTGGATCGACGACTTGACACGCTGCCTCGGCTCACTGTCCGGAGAAGGTAAAATTATCCCCTTTTTTCTGTTTAAAATCCGCTCTATGACAACGTGTGTGATGTGATATATATATACATGTGTCAATGGTTGTTTATGCTCATTAAATTAGTTGTTGGACTTTCTTTCTTTGGTAATATTAACTGTCATTAATGTTTGCGATTGTGTTTGTCGATACGTCTTGATGGCATTGGTTGTGTGGCTAAATGAAATAGTTATTTGTGGGATCGATTGAGTTATATTACTTATGTTCAGCAGATCCATAGATATAACCGGATTTTATTAATCGTTAGTGCATTAGATACTCATCCCGTTGAAGCAGTCAAACACGTATACGCTGCCTCGAATTCTAAATATGAATATTCCAATGATATGTTTTTGGATCACATGCCCTATTTGAGATCTATACCATTAAACTTGAATATCGATATGAACCTTGTTATGCTCTTTGAGTCCATTTTAGGATATCCAATGATGTTTAGCTGTGTGATTCCCTGTATACTGAACCATTGCACTTAAATAGTTTATTACTTAATTTCTAAGTTTTATACTCCTAGACTGGTCACAGGACTGAAATCAAATTCTCATAATAATAATAATGTTCTTGTCTGATGTCCCTCTTTTCTGATATTAAACTAACTGCGTATTTGTTCCTATCTGTTATGTGGCTACTCTGAATTATTCATTCACCATGTCATCAAGGCTTCGGTAAATACAAAAAATAAATATGTTCCTAAATCTGTAGCATGAATGATATGTAAAGAATAAAAAGGAGATCTTAATGTTGTCATGTTGCCTCTCAGAATGTGTACCAGTCTCTGCTGATTTCCCCATCTGTTGGTTTTAAGTGAATTAGAGATATATGGTCTTGGTATCTGATCTCTTATCTTATCTAAAAGTTTCATCTTATACCTTGAATCTGGGTCCCTGTTATACGAAAGTAACCAACATACTGTGAACCATTATATGTTTGCATAATGAGGGAAATATAAAAAACAAATTGTTTGTCTTTTAAATATGTATGGATTATCTCTTACTATATGTCACTGACTGTATGCCCTTATCTTGGATAATCTGGCTCATGTCTTTCGTATCTATGACCCTGCACACTTAAGATGATGCCCTCAAATGGTCATCAATCTTATCGTTTGTCTCCTGTGTGTATTTGAATTGGTCATACACTTCATTTTGCTTTCCTAAATGTGTAATGCCTTAATGACAACATGTAGCATTTTAAGCCTTCCTGCATCTAATCATCATCTGCCATAGTATGCACATAATTCTGGTGTACTTACAGCCTATTTGAGAATTTATATACTGCAGCGGGTCTTCGTATGTACTACTCACTGATTTGAAGATTTCCCATCTTTTATAATTTGAAAACATCCTATAATACTACTCTCAACTGTTGCAATTGAATGATAGCTACATACTTATATATTTGGTGTATAAAGCTATGCGTTGGGTTTATACATGAATATTTGCTATTTGGGCCTATTACACAATTGGGCCGAATTGTAAATCTGAAAATGATTGTTGGTCTGCCTATTGGTTTGGATCGTTATAATTAAATGAGAGCTGAATCGTATTTCTGTTAAGTTATATAGCTATGTCATTTTTATTTTTGCATTTTTAATATGGTTTGAGCGTACTAATCCTTATTATTTCTTTTTTTTTACATGAAAATTGGAGCAACGAAGAGTCTCACGGCGAGACTCATCACAAGCTACAGCAAATGAAGACCCGCATCTATGTGCATTTTTCTATCCGCATCGGAAATTCCAATCCGCTGGCAAAACTACATCGCCATTCCTCGAGTCCTTTTTATTAATTTATGCCCCCCCCCCCATTCATTTATTGTAAATTAATTGTCTAATACTAACATTACACTAGTGAGACATTTAGTAGGACCCCTAAGCTTTAAGTCGCTATTAGAAAATAATTCACCACTAGAAATTTGCTTCTCATTAAGTTAATTATTCTAGCTTGCTTAACTCATTTTTGAATATCTAATCACGAGACTAATGCATCTTAAAAGAATTAATAACTCTTTATTAATACTATATAATTTATTATCAAAACCAATTTTGCAAACAAAGGCCTACCTTTAATCACTAAGTCAGCTTTGCACAGGTATATTTTTAACTTCTTATGTATGTTATAACACTTTATATGATTTCTTTCGAAAATTAACTTTATAAACAAATCTTAAATCTTTTCAGATTATAAAAATGCATCATTTTTTACCTTTTATTTGCAAGCGCCTCTTTACTTAAACATTTCAAAACATGCATTTTCTAGCATAATAGGTATTTTTCATATGATTTTGTAAACACACATTTTTCATGTCATTAAAACATTTTATGAACGCGTGCTTCCCACTAAGTACATTTTAAACATAATCTTACATTTTCTCTTAGTCAAAAATACATCTCAAGTGTTTTAAATATTTTAAATACCCTTTAGAACATGTATTTTTCAGCATACCCTAGGTTTGACAGGACAACCGTAAGTTAGCGGATCTTAGAGGATGCCTAATCTCTTCCCTCTAGATTAATAAAGAACCCTTCCCCAGAATCTCACACTAATCTCGCAGACCATAAAAATGGAGTTAATGTTGACTTTAACCTATTTGACATATAGGTGTCCTACTTCATCCAAACTAATTAGGTGACGACTCCACGAACCCTTTAGCATTTAGCATCCTTTTAGCACCCCATCTTTTAACATCTTAGCACATTTTAGCACTTTTACCATAGAATTTTATTTTCTAACATTTTAAAATAGCAGGATTCGCTAAAATAATGTCGCGGTCGGAAAATGGCGTGACAGAAATGGCGACTCCGCTGGGGACTAAGGTTCTTAACCACAACAGACCTAGGGTTATTATTTGGCATTATTTTTGCACTTAATTTTTGTGTGCTGTATTTTGTTTTATTTATTTTAATTGCTATTTGCTTTACAGCTTTCCTTAAACTGGCATTCCGCTCATATTTCTTTCACTCTGGAAAATTCACACTATCACACACTCATGCGCTGGTGTGCTTCGCGCACCCGCAAATTTCTTTCAAAATATCCAAAATTTTAGGAGAGTTGGCGCCTGCGCGGAGTTAGATCGGTTCGTCTGATCAGTCGCGTAGCCTTCTCACTCGAGTTGTCCGCTCGGGAACCTTGCGTCTAGTAAATCCAAATCTTAGAAACTCAGGATAAAGCTATACCACCCTTTATTTTAAGGCATGCATGCATTCACCTTAGGTGAGTCGATCCTTGGTATCGACACCACAATTAGGAAAAGACCAAACTTGTCGACGGGTTTCTCAACCCAACGACCAACCAGCACATTATGTGTAGCGTGACGATGATAGACAAATCCAAACCTAATCAGGACGTGCCGAAATTGGAAAAAGTGCACTGTCATTTGGTCGCCATTTCCAACAAAAGCATTACAGTTGGACGGCTTGGACAAATCTATCACAACCTCGCATATGTGACGTTTAGGCCTACCTATGGCATGAAAGAGGTCCCAAACATGTTAGAGCATGCGCTTGATTTGCAATTTGCTTATTATTATATATTGCCTGCAACTCTTTACATATTATACTAACTTGGTTTGCTTCACTTGTTAGAGGGTTGTTTTTCCTAGCTTATCCCCAAAAGATTGATTCGCGTTGACTGGTAGAAGCACAATCATCCAATTAATGACTAATCCAGAGGCACCAGAACAAAACAGCTTAGGACTCGTCCCCGTTCCTGTAGAGGATGCAGAGGCGTTAGAAAGGAGAAACACCAATGATCAACACCTTGCCAAATTATTGCAGCAAATGGAAATCATGCAAACCGAAATAGAAAGGCTCTGAAATATCACAAACCTGTCTATTAGCTTGTATGCACCACTCCCGGAGCAAAGGACAAATGCAATCGTATCACAAGCCCTTGAGCCTCCACTTCCACAAAACCCCCCGCAAAGACCGCAACATACTAGCTCACTCCAAAATGTCACTCGCCCGGACAATTTGCAAACCGACCTCCAAAATGATCTGTTTACTACATACACATCTCAACCTCCACCTACTTATATCTCCCCACTCAGTCCAAATTGCCAAGCCACCCAATACGAGCAGACGACGCGCATCACTAGTCCTAACAAGCAATATGGGGCATTAGCACATCCGACCGAAAGCCAACCATTTATTATGCATGCATCCTCTCAAGAGACAGATCAATACAAGGAAGTGGAGCGGCAGACTCGAGCTAGAGCTGATGAAAATGTGGCAAAAGAAATCCGTATCTTGAAAGAGGCATTCAAAAGCATCCAGATGAACAAGGGGGAGGAAGGTTTAGAATATGAAAACCTATGTATGCACCCCGACGTTGAATTACCTGTGGGGTACAAGGTGCCCAAATTTGACATGTTCGATGGAAAGGGGAATCCTCAAGCTCATATAAGGTCATATTGCGATAAATTGATTGGAGTTGGGAAAAATCAAGCAATCATCATGAAACTATTCATCAGGAGTCTAACCGGCGAGGCGCTGGACTGGTACACATGCCAAGACCCTCGAAAATGGGACGGTTGGAATGCCATGACACAAGATTTCATGGATAGATTCAGATTCAACACTGACACTGTCCCGGATAGATTTTATCTTATGAAACTTGAAAAGAAATCCACAGAAACTTTCTGGGAATACGCCCTGAGGTGGTGGTCAGAAGCAGCAAAGGTCCAACCTCCAATGGCAGAGAACGCAATGACCACCTTGTTCGTGCAGTCTTTAAATGACGCGACGTATTATGAAAGGATGATCAGTGTAATTGGGCGAAGTTTTGCAGAAGTCGTAAGAATGGACGACTTCGTGGAAGAAGACATTAAGACATGAAGGATTACAAACTTGACAGCCCTACAAGCAACTAGCAGAGCAATGCAGTCAGATTCCAAAGGAGGTACCTCACAGAGGAGAAGAGATGCATCACCCTCTGTCATGGTCATTCAGGAACATAGTACAGAACAACTTCCAGTGTACCAAAACTCACCACCTTCTTACTATAACCAAAACACTCAAAATCCACAGTCAGATATCAAGATCATACTACCCCATATCCTGTTTACCATACCCAACCAGCATATACAAAATACTCACCACAATCACGAACCCGTACACCAAACGGACCCAAACCCCGCATAAATGCCGAAAGAAAACCAACCAAAACCTATACACCTTTAGCCGAACCCATAGCCCAGGTGTATGAGAAGCTGAAAGCCGCAGGAATACTCCAACCAATTCCCAGAAATACCCCCAGGCCTACTTCTCGTGGGCACGATAAAACCAAACATTGCGCATACCACTTCGGTGCCGAGGGACACGACATCGAAAATTTCTATACACTCAAGGACAGAATAGAGGAGTTAATCAAAGAGGGAGTCATTCAGCTGAAAGATGCTCCTCTCAATGCAAACAATAACCTGCTTCCCGGTTATGAAGGTGCCCACGTGAACATGATAGCTAAAGATGAAGAAAATAGTCTGGAAGGGACTATTACGCCAGCCCAAAAAGGGAAGAAAATTGAATCATCGACCAACCGCCAGAGAAAAGGAGGTGCTCCTTGCCGGAAATTGTTTAACTGATGAATAAGTCATTTGTTTAGTTGTGCGCTGCAAAGGATGATCCTGCTGAAGACTCATCCATTGAAGACGCAGAGCAAGAAGACATTTTGAACAAGTGGACTCGTGTCTCTGCCTTGGCCCTCCGAGTCCTAAAATAGTTAGTTTAATATATTTTGCCCTTTATATGTAATAAAATGGAACTACGTTTGACCTGATTCCCTTGGCGGATACGTAGGCGACCATTTCGGCTTCGGTCCCACCTTTAGAAATTTACCCAATTTCGCTTGTAATGAACTACGTCATGACCTGATTCCCTCATGGGGATACGTAGACGGCTTAAATCGGCTTCGGTCACACCATTAGGAAGTCTTCCCTTATTTTGAAAATAACAAAAATACACATAATATACAAGCAACCCCATTGAGACTCACTTTAGGCCAAACGTCCTTTGCATATTCAGAACTGGGACAAGGTAGAAAACCAGGCAGGGGTTATGAGTCCAAACAAGGCAGACGTCCGAGCATCAAGAGTCAAAACTACAAAGTCAATGCGAATCAACCGCCCCCCCTCCCGCTCAAACTCACAAATTTTCTTTGAGCGCAGGTTCTTCATATTAGCAGAAACGGAAAATACAACAAAAGTTCTTCATACTAGCAGAAGCAGAAAGAAGCAGCAGAATCAGACAGCATCAACAATCAAAGTTCAAATCCCGCAATAAAGTCTAGCGCATCAGCTCGGGCATAGAGTCAAATTGCAATCCATGCAGTGCACAAACACATAACAAATACATCATGACAATCCATACGGTTCACAAAGGCAACAGTTGCAACATGTAGCATGTCCGCCCAAGGACAACATCTCAACATTCACAACATCCCACAGGGGCGACATCTCTACCCACATAATTGCATTTCACATATATTTATCATTTTGTTTTAACAGTTATACACTAATTTCTTCTCAAGCTCAGCTTGCAGGAACATTTATTCTACAGGAGCATCAGCAACACGTCCAGACAACGACATCACATTAGCAACACGTCTAGACAACGACGACATCATCAGCACAACATGTCCAGGAAACGACGTCATCAGCGTAACACATCCAGACAACGACACCATCAATCACATCTTCATCACATTACACAAAAATCACATTCAAGCTCTACCATTTTTGTCTTAAAATTTATGCACTAATTTTTCTTAAGCTTTAGCCTACAGGATCCTTAACTTACAGGAACAGTTTCAGCATGTCTGGGCATGGATGACATCAGCAATCACAATATTCAAAGAATTATTCACAAAGATCCAAAGAATGTCGTGCAGAGACTACATCGGCCGCAGATTCAACAAACATTCGCAAAGATCCAAAGAAGTCTATGCAATGACGACATCAGCATTCGCAGCATCCAGCAAGTCCATGCAGAGACGACATCAGCATTCACATCGTCCTACATATCATACAGGGACGACATCTCTACTCACAAATTTTTATTTTTTCATATATTCATTATTTTGATTTAACCACTATGCACATTTTCACAAAGTTTTAGCATGCAGGAGCATTAATTCACAAAAATAGTAGCATCAACACAATGACGTCTTCATCAACATCGTGTCCGAAATGACGTCAAGTCCGAAAACGACGCCCAAGTCCAAAAACGACTCCATGTCCGAAAACGACGTCATGTACGAAAACGACGCCAAGTCCGAAAACGACGTCAAGTCCGAAAACGACGCCATGTCCGAAAACGACGCCAAGTCCGAAAATGACGTCAAGTCCGAAAACGCCGCCAAGTCCGAAAACGACGCCAAATCCGAAAACGACGCCAAGTTCGAAAACGACGCCAAGTCCGAAAACGATGTCAAGTCCGTAAACGAAGCCGAGTACCAAAATGACGCCAAATCCGAAAACAACGCCAAGTCCGAAAACGACGCCAAGTCCGAAAAACGACACCGAGTCCGAAAAACGACACCGAGTCCGAAAATGACGTCGAGTCCGAAAACGACTCCGAGTCTGAAAACAACGCCGAGTCTGAAAATGACTCCGAGTCCGAAAACGACGCCAAGTCCAAAAACGACGCCAAGTCCGAAAACGACACCGAGTCCGAAAACGACTCCGAGTCTAAAAACGACGTCAACGACGCCAAGTCTGAAAATGACTCCAAGTTCGAAAATGACGTTGAGTCCGAAAATGACGCAGAGTCTGAAACGACGTCCGTACGAAAACGACGCCACGTTCAAAGACGACGTCATCAGCATATCACATCTACACAGGGACGATTTCTCTACTCTCAAAATTGTGTTTCTTAATCATGCTTTATTATTCTGTCTTAGCAGTTATGCACTAACTCTTTCTTGAGCTTTAGTCTACAGGGGCAGTTGCAGCAAGGGCAACATATCCGCATCCACAATCGCAACGCGACCGTGCAAGGACGAAAATCACAACAGTTACAGCATCACATCAACACAACAAGCATAACATTTTTATAGGATAACATTTTCTACTCGTACGTTATCATTTTGCCATAACAGTTATGCACTAACCGTTTTCTTAAGTCTTAGCATACAGGAGCAGGAGCACAACGTGGATTTTCTCTTACAGCGAACCGGGGTAATTTGTTGGGGGGCCAACCTTCCCAGCAAATGGCAGAAGCGGCCTCGAGCGTCGGTCCACTCATTCCACATCACCAATAAGCCCAGCATCATCATAAGTCGATACTGGTACACCCCTAAGTCAAGCCAGTTTATTTTTTTTATTTTATTTTAACATCATGTCGACCCAGTGTCGTCATAACTCGACACTGGGACAAATTTTGAGTCCGCGTCAGCCCGCCTTGGTGTTTGACCATGATATCCCAGTGTCGTCATAACTCGACACTGGAACAAATTTTAAAATTGCGTCAGCCTTGTCTTAATTGTCCGACATTTTTTTAATTCTGAGGATCGAGACAAAATTAGCTATAAGTCAACGTCTTTGTCCGAAGACTCTTCCATCATCTCCATACAAAGAGGGACAAGTTGTTGACACCCAATTTTGACCCTCTCGTCCAGTCATTAACTATAAAATTACATTAAATTTTCCAAATAATTTTAACAATGTTATAATAATAAAATGCAACAATAAAATATTAATACATGCATAAATAAATGATTTAATAATGGCACCGAATTTTACGTAGAGTATTAAGCATACCTTGAGTTTCACGTCCGCATTCGTCATTTTAATAATAAGCAATTTCATTAATATTATTTGTAATTTAAATTAATTTTAATCTAATGCATGCGTTTTAATAGCGTCGCGTTTATAAAAGCATTAAGCGATCCTTAAATATCATATCTGCATTTAGCATTTAAGTAATTTAATAATATTCAATTTTAATTTAACATCGCAAAATACGCATTATAAATAAGATTTTAATAACGGCATCGCATTATAAAATATTAAGCACTAATTAAATAGCACGCCCGTCTTTATTATTTATAATAATTTAAACTCAAGCTTAGACTAATAAAGCACCTAAATAATTTAATCACAATTTAAATAATTTAATTTACCACTAATTAAATAATACACCTAAAACTAATAACACACTACCCAAATTAAATACCTAATACCTAAACTCTACCCAACCCACGTCGCCCAGCCCAACAGCCCAACCCGCATGGCCCAAGACCCGCGGCCCACTCATCCCTTCAGCCTTGTAACCTTCCTCTCCCTCACTAAAAGAAAACCCTAGACAAAAATCCCTATCAGCAGATACTCCACACAAGCCCGTCGCCGCCATGCCCGAGATTCTCGCTGGAGAATCCGGGGTTTCCCTTACCCACACACACCCAGCCAGCTCACCCCTTACCATCTCCAAGAACCACGAAAATCATATCAAATCTTACCATGAAAATCATCCGCGAATCAGTCCATAGAATCTCTCAAAAATCAAACCAAATAACCCGTCGATTTCTCGCCCTATTTAGGCATCCCGAAAGGGGTATAAATGGGGAACTTGGAGAAGACAAGGGGGCATGGGTCGATAGCAGTCCAGACCCCCTCTTTCACTGTAAAAACCAATCAATATACACATGCAGAAGGAAGTTTGACACAGAGGGGAGTTTTACACAGATGAACCCCCTCAAGATCGAGAAAGCATAGGGAAAACCCTTAGAACAGATAGGCATCGATCTCTACAGAGAAATACTGAAGCCTTCAGCGTCCGCAGGCATCGGCATCCATAGGAAATCAGTAAAAAACCCAATAAGAAAGGAATTTTCGCAGAGAAAAAGCATTGAGAAAATCAGGAATAAATCTTGTGCCTTTAAATAGCGTCGCAACAAAACCCCCCCGAGTGGATCGACGACTTAACACGCTGCCTCGACTCGCTGTCCGGAGAAGGTAAAATTATCCCCCTTTTTCTGTTTAAAATTCGCTCTATGACAGCGTGTGTGATGTGACATATCTATACATGTGTCAATGGTTGTTTATGCTCATTAAATTAGTTGCTGGACTTTCTTTCTTTGGTAATATTAACTGTCATTAATGTTTGCGATTGTGTTTGTCGATACGTCTTGATGGCATTGGTTGTGTGGCTAAATGAAATAGCTATTTGTGGGATCGATTGAGTTATATTACTTATGTTTAGCAGATCCATAGATATCACTGGATTTTATTAATCGTTAGTGCATTAGATACTCATCCCGTTGAAGCAGTCAAACACGTATACGCTGCCTCGAATTCTAAATATGAATATTCCCATGATATGTTTTTGGATCACATGCCCTATTTGAGATCTATACCATTACACTTGAATATCGATATGAACCTTGTTATGCTCCTTGAGTCCATTTTAGGATATCCAATGATGTTTAGCTGCGTGATTCCCTGTATACTGAACCATTGCAGTTAAATAGTTTATTAGTTAATTTCTAAGTTTTATACTCCTAGACTGGTCACAGGACTGAAATCGAATTCTCATAATAATAATGTTCTTGTCTGATGTCCCTCTTTGCTGATATTAAACTAACTGCGTATTTGTTCCTATTTGTTATGTGGCTACTCTGAATTATTCATTCACCATGTCATCAAGGCTTCGGTAAATACAAAAAATAAATATGCTCCTAAATCTGTAGCATGAATGATATGTAAAGAATAGAAAGGAGATCTTAATGTTGTCATGTTGCCTCTCAGAATGTGTACCAGTCTCTGCTGATTTCCCCATCTGCTGGTTTTAAGTGAATTAGAGATATATGGTCTTGGTATCTGATCTCTTATCTTGTCTAAAAGTTTCATCTTATACCTTGAATCTGGGTCCCTGTTATACGAAAGTAACCAACATACTGTGAACCATTATATGTTTGCATATTGAGGGAAATAAAAAAAATTGTTTGTCTTTTAAATATGTATGGATTATCTCTTACTATATGTCACTGACTGTATGCCCTTATCTTGGATAATATGGCTCATGTCTTTCGTATCTATGGCCCTGCACACTTAAGATGATGTCCTCAAATGGTCATCAATCTTATCGTTTGTCTCTTGTGTGTATTTGAATTGGTCATACACTTCCCTTTGCTTTCCTAAATGTGTAATGCCTTAATGACAACATGTAGCATTTTAAGCCTTCCTGCATCTAATCATCATCTGCCATAGTATGCACATAATTCTGGTGTACTTGCAGCATATTTGAGAATTTATATACTGCAGCGGGTCTTCGTATGTACTACTCACTGATTTGAAGATTGCCCATCTTTTATAATTTGAAAACATCCTATAATACTACTCTCGACTGTTGCAATTGAATTATAGCTATATACTTATATATTTGGTGTATAAAGCTATGCGTTGGGTTTATACATGAATATTTGCTATTTGGGCCTATTACACAATTGGGCCGAATTGTAAATCTGAAAATGATTGTTGGTCTGCCTATTGGTTTGGATCGTTATAATTAAATGAGAGCTGGGCCGTATGTCTGTTAAGTTATATAGCTATGTCATTTTTATTTTTGCATTTTTAATATGGTTTGAGCGTACTAATCCTTATTATTTCTTTTTTTTACATGATAATTGGAGCAACGAAGAGTCTCACGGCGAGACTCATCACAAGCTACAGCAAATGAAGACCCGCATCTATGTGCATTTTTCTATCCGCATCGGAAATTCCAATCCGCTGGCAAAATTACATCGCCATTCCTCGAGTCCTTTTTATTAATTTATGCCCCGCCCATTCATTTATTGTAAATTAATTGTCTAACACTAACATTACACTAGTGAGACATTTAGTAGGACCCCTAAGCTTTAAGTCGCTATTAGAAAATAATTCGACACTAGAAATTTGCTTCTCATTAAGTTAATTATTCTAGCTTGCTTAACTTATTTTTGAATAACTAATCACGAGACTAATGCATCTTAAAATAATTAATAACTCTTTACTAATACTATATAATTTATTATCAAAATCAATTTTGCAAATAAAAGCCTACCTTTAATCACTAAGTCAGCTTTGCACAGGTATATTTTTAACTTCTTATGTATGTTATAACACTTTATATGATTTCTTTCGAAAATTAACTTTATAAATAAATCTTAAATCTTTTCAGATTATAAAAATGCATCTTTTTTTACCTTTTATTTGCAAGCGACTCTTTACTTAAACATTTCAAAACATGCATTTTCTAGCATAATATGTATTTTTCATATGATTTTGTAAACACACATTTTTCATGTCATTAAAACATTTTATGAACGTGTGCTTCCCACTAAGTACATTTTAAACATAATCTTACATTTTCTCTTAGTCAAAAATACATCTCAAGTGTTTTAAATATTTTAAATACCCTTTAGAACATGTATTTTTCAGCATACCCTAGGTTTGGCAGGACAACCGCAAGTTAGCGGATCTTAGAGAGTGTCTAATCCCTTCCCTCTAGATTAATAAAGAACCCTTCCCCATAATCTCACACTAATCTCGCAGACCATAAATATGGAGTTAATGTTGAATTTAACCTAGTTGACATATAGGTGTCATAATTCACCCAAACTAATTGGGTGGCGACTCCACGAACCCTTTAGCATTTAGCAGCCTTTTAGCATCCCCCTTTTAACATCTTAGCACATTTTAGCACTTTTAGCATAGCATTTTATTTTCTAACATTTTAAAATAACATGATTCGCTAAAATAATGTCGCGGTCGGAAAAGGGCGTGACACTCATATACCATATACCATATTCTAAACACAACTTTAGAGAGGAGAAAAGGAGGCAAGACACAATCGGAGACATCTCATTGTTCAAGTTATTTTCTTTCTCTTATTTTATTTCAGATAATGTTGAACTGTAATTTAGTTCTTAACATGACAATGTTTAGAAGCTAAATACTTTAGTAGAGTTTCCATCGAATCTTCTTGAAGCTCTTTCATATAGTTAATGCATTAGTTTTTGAGTTCTTCTTCAGCGTATTAAGATCTATTCAATATTGTTATGATTGCTTGATAAATTAACTAGATATTAATTGTCATCACTTATATGATTTCGAATCAAAAGTCTGAAAGGTGAGGTTTGAATATGCTGTAATTTTCTAGACATAAGTTAAAATCATGGATGAAAGTACCCCGATACTTGTGTAGTATTATAGGTTATTGTTCTTATTCCTTCTGTGTGGTAAAACTTATCATAGAAATATTGAAGGTTTCTGCATAAGGTTGAGCTCTTGTATGTCCTAACCGGAATATAATGACAGATTAGTTAACCTTCTATCTTAATAAGAAGAAGAATCATTAGCATTGCATTAACACGTGAAAGAGTGTATAGTTGAGGAGATTGGAACCTTATTTCCTTCATAACTGTTATAAACCCAAAGTCTTATAATCTTTGGTTTATTTCCTTCACGTAGTCATAATTCTCAAACAAAAGAACGATTGCCAAATAGATACCATAGGATAGATAATCGATACTTAATAAACCAATCTCTATGGACGATAAACTCGGTCTTACAGATCTTTATTACTTGAACGATACGTACACTTGCGCAAGCACTTAGAAATATCGCAACAAGTTTTTGGCGTCGTTTTCGGGGACTGGCGTACTGTTAATATTGGTTTATCTATTCTTATTTCTAATTTGGTTTTTATTTTTCAATTTGTTTTTCTTTTTTCTTTTATTTTGCTTTAGTGTTGTTTGTCGTGATCTGTTTGCTGTTTTTGATTAGTCTCAGGAACTTTGTTTATGCGAAGTAGAAAAGGAGCTGACATTCCTATCCCTCTGAACCCTGAGATTGAGATATTGTGCTGACAGAACAGGAAAGAGAAGAGAGCAGTTGATTCCTTAGCAATGGGAGATCAGCGAAACAATAATTTGATGGATGATGAGTTACCGCCTTTCTTAAGACAAGTCCTTGCAGAAAGGAGCTTGGGGAACTATGTGATGCCTACTGTTACAGGGGTGCAGATTTGCATCAGGCTTCCAGCTGTTGAAGCCAATAATTTCGAAATCAAACCAGCAACCTTGCACATGGTCCAAGATTCAGTCCAATTTGGGGGATTACCAACAGAAGATCCCTATCTGCATCTAGCAAAACTTCCTGGAGTTGTGTGCAACATTTAAATACAATGACGTTACTGATGATGTCATTCGGTTGAGGCTTTTCCCATTCTCACTCAGGGAGAGAGCAAAGTGCTGGTTGAATTCATTACAGGCGAACTCCATCACTACATGGCAAGACTTAGCCTAGAAGATCCTTGCCAAGTTCTTCCCTCCATCCGAAGCAGCAAAGCTCAGATGAGAGCTTAATAATTACTATCAGATGGATGGAGATTCACTCTATGATGCATGAGAGCGGTTCAAAGATTTTCAGAGGAAGTACCCACATCATGGGATTGAGAAGTGGATGCTAGTCCACATATTTTACAATGGGCTGAGTGGTACAACTCATACCATCATTGATGCTGCTGTTAGGCATATTTTATATACGCCTTTTGAGTCATTTTAGTTAGTATTTTTCCCGTTTTTGTCCAAATATAAGTCGTGTTAGGATAGTTTTTCTTTCTTTTGAGTCACAGTGGTTTAAAAAGGCAACGTGGAGAAAGAAGCAAAAAGAGGGCAGAAAAGGAGGTTCCCGAGCCAAAAGAGACGAAAGTTGGCATCCCGGACGAGAATAGGGCGGCGCTGTGGCACCAATACATCAGAGACTACAGGGCCATGGCGCCCAATGTACTGAGAAGCTGCAGGAGTTTTGGCGCCACGGCGCCAGTCTGCAGGGCCGTGGCGCCAACGCGGGAATTTTGCCAAATCCGAGAAGGAATGGGCCAAGGCATAGAAGGAAAAGTGGGACACATTTTGTGAGTCTATAAAAGGCCCTTTGGGCAGATTTTTCAAGGTGACACAATCCCTAATTCATCACATAACATAATTTCTTGGAGGCTTCCAGATTAGAGACTTGTTCTTAAGTATTTTTCTTTCTTTACTTTATTTACTTTCAGCTTATGTTGGATAATATTTTGGTTCTTAGCATGTCTATGCTAGGAGCTAAACTTTATTTAGGGCTTTCCTTTCGAATCGCTTGAACCTTGTCTTTATGACTTAATGCATTAATTTGGTTTCTTCTTCATATAGTTAAGATTTATTCAATAGTTGTGTTGATTGCTTGAAAATTAGCTGATCACTAGTTATCATCACTTATATGTTTTCGAATCGAAATCTGAAAGGGGAGATTTGAATATGCTATAGTTGAATAAACATAGGTTAAAATCGTGGGCGAAAGTACCCCGATACTTGTGTATTTTTATAGGTTATTGTTCTTAATCCTCCTATGTGGTAAAATCTGTCATAGAAATATAGAAGATTTCTGCACCGGGGTTGAGTGTTTATATATCCTAACCAAAATATAAAACGGTCTAGTTAACCTGCTATCTTAACATAGAAGAAGAACATTTATTGTTGCATTAAGGATTAAGGCGAGTGGATAGTTGAGGAGATTGGAAGCCCTATTTCCACCATATCTGATTTAAGTAAAGTAATTTAGTTAACTTTTACAATTGTTCAGTAGTTCATAGATAAAAACCACAACAAAATATCGACAGCCAAATAGATACTATAGGATAGATGTTTGGTATTGAACACTAATCCCTGAGGACGATATTCGGTCTTACCTAGACTATATTACTTGTAACGATACGTACACTTGCGTTAAGCATGTGGAAAATCGCTAACAAGTTTTTGGCGCCGTTGTCGGGGATTGACGTAGTTCAATATCAATTTATCTATTCTTAATTTCTAATTTGGTTTTTATTTTTATTTTATTTTCTTTTATTTGTGGAACCGTGCGCCGTGATTTGTTTGTTGATTTTGATCTATTTCAGGGGATCTCGTTTATGCGAAGAAAAAGAGAAGCAGACATACTTGTTTCCTTCAACCCTGACATTGAAAAGACTTGCAAGCAGAACCGGAGAAACACGCGGATTATTAAATTGATAGCCATGGGGGATCGACAGAATAATAATGAGATGAATGAAGAGATGGGTGATCATCAACCCAACCAAGGAGTAGCCCCAGGGTTGCAGAATGATGTAGAGGAAAGAGTTCAGATCCAGGTAGAGAAGAGTCTGGGAGATTATGTCACGCCCCGAACCCCGGGCCCGTGACTGGTGCCCTACCTGGGCACCCTTCTACCTTAACAACTAAGTACATTGCGGAAATTAAAAACAGCTCATTTTTTTTTTAAACCAACGTACGTGTAAGGCAAAGCCGACTAGGCTGCCATATAATATACATAAACAAAAGACACTACACTGTACACGAGTCCAATCCCACATATGAATACTGCACTTAGGAGTTAAACTGAAATATGACGGGACAAGGCCCCGCCGTACCCAAAACTGTACAAAGCCTGTACTGAAGGATATATACCAAAAAGATAAACTCCTGGACAGAGGGAGCTATCCAAAAATCCTGAGCAGGATCCTACACCTGCCGATCACCAAACAGCGTACCTAAACTCGCAGATGAACGCAGGGCCCAAGGAGGTCAAGACGAAGAATGTACCAAGTATGTGAGCGATGAAATCGTAATGAAATCATAACAGTCTAAACAAAGCAGAGACATGTATGATAGCCAACCTACAAGACAAAATACAAGCGATCATATCAAGGACGCAGCCCTCAAAGTCACTACTCAAATATAACTATGGGTCTCACGCCATAATATCAATCATGCGTGGAATCCTTCCTCACCGCGGCGATCCATGATATAACATAGCACCAATAGGCATACATGAACACCAAGTCCCACTGTTCTAAAATCAGACGCCAAGTAGGCAAACGAATGTGGTATAACGTCTTGGGTTTACCCTCATTTATACTCGACCGGGCGAGGTGGTAAGCGGGGTATAACGTCTGGGGCTTGCCTCATTTATACTCTTACCCCGGAGAAGGTGGTATAACGTCTGGGCTTGCCCTCATTTATACTCTTACCCTATCGCAACCTGGCCACAAACAACACATAAAGCGGTGGTACAGCGTCTTGGGGTTTACCCTCACTTATACTCTTACCGGAGAAGGTGGTATGGCGTCTGGGTTTACCCTCACTTATACTCTTACCCTATCTCGACCGACCATCAAACAAGACATAAGCATTACCATGTCTTCTATAAAAATCCGAATTTAACCCAAGTACTACAAGTAACGGAAGCATACAGTGGAATCCCACATCACCGCTTCGACGCCCCAAGAACTTACAACAAGACAAATGACCCTTCAACCGAGAGTCGCAAGAACTTAATAAAACATAATACTTGCACTCAAAGGCTATTACGACATATAGGCAAGTTCTCAATTAACCAAGCCAAAGTACTTATCAAGGCACACATAGGATAAATTCTCATTTAACAAGCCAAAGTACTTATCGTGGCACAATTAGAATAAATTCTCATTTAACAAGCCAAAGTACTTATCAGGCACAAATAGAATAAATTCTCATTTAACTAGCCAAAGTACTTATCCGCACAAATAGAATAAATTCTCATTTAACTAGCCAAAGTACTTATCCGCACAAATAGAAAAATTCTCAATTTATCAAGCCAAAGTACTAATCAAGGCATACATAGAATAATTCTCTTTTAACAAGTCAAAGTACTTATCAAGGCACACTTAGACAAATTCTCAATTTATCAAGCCAAAGTACTACGTGACGCATATTCTTTTATAAAAGACTCCTTTCTATGTAAAGCCCCAAGATACTAACACCGTAGTATCAAGGCGTGTCTATTTTTCAAAGTAAGTTACTACACTTTTAGAAAACTCATTTCAAGTCTTGAAATCAAGTAACTCCAAATTTTCACAATCTTGGCAACTTATGCCCTTTTATCAAAATAGACAACTTTCTAAATCTTTCATAAAGTCGTTATAACCAACTTCCCATAAAGCCGTTATAACCCTTTATGATTTTAGACATATCCATTCCTTCAATGACCAAGAGACTTATACTATTAAAACCAAGTATCACATACTTACAAATCAAGTTCTTAACTTTCAAAAATACTCCAAGTCTCTTAATAGTTAGAAAACAAGTTTTCTTCTACTTTTTAAACCTCAAGTAACTTCACCCTTAACACAAGTTACTTCTCTTAAATCATGTCATTTCTCCTCTTTTAAATCAAATAAGTAAATCACTCATTTGACTCCCCTAAAGTCACTATAATGACCTTTAGGTTTTAGAACTAAGGCACTAGCCAAAAGATTTGGAAACCACTTCCTTTTTAAGACTACATGTACTTTAAGTAAAAATACCTTCACTTTTAAGAATCCAAACTTCATCAAGAAAATGGATTCTACACTTACAATCCAAACATCAAAGTACACTCAAGGAAGTACATAGAACAAATTCTATTTTAGGCAATCCAAATACAACCAAGGAATGGATCATTTTAGGAGTAGAACCTACTTTCTTTATCTTACGGAATCATGCTAGAAGAGGAGATAGTTCACATACCTTTTCGGCTAAATCCACAAGCTAAGCCGAATACGCCGTACGTAGAAGTTTCAACCTATAATGGTCACAACAAGACTATCAATCTTCTAGTCTCTAACGTAGAATAATACTAAGTATTTAGTCTCTAATTCTACGGAAAATCGGGCAGCACTTCCTTTGTTTCTACTCACTTTGCCACCTTTTTCAAGGCCGAATACAATAACCAACAAGCCACATTTAAGGCTCCAAACAACAACCAAACAAAGGGGATTACACGCCTTACAATACGTGTAAAATTCCGCCCCACAATTCATACAAAATAGCTTAAAACTCCAAGCCATTCTCGGCCAACTACATACTAACAATTCAAAGTCTTTTCCAATCCTTTTCAACTTTCCAAGTTCTAGGGTCTAACATGTTATATAGTCATACACAACTTCAACAACTACAATTTCCTTCCTACACAACATGCGACGACTTAAACGAATAATCAACTTGAATTTCCAAACTTAAGGCTAAACATGCTAGTTTCCGGATTAGGGTTCCAATAGCGATAAACATATCCAACTACATAATAATTAACTCATGCTTGCAATATCCAAAGCTACAATCAATAAGTAAACTTAATTGCTAAAACGACAAAATTTATACCTTTCCAAGCCCTTAAAATTTCCAAGATTTCAAAGTCGCGCCTTAGCAATTCTTAGCTCATTTCCTTAGGTTCCAATCCGCTCAAGCACTCCTAGAGGCCTATGAAGAACCCATCTTCAAGTTCCAACTTCAAAGTTGAAGAACTCCCTTAGTTTCCGCTGCGACTAACGTAAAAATGCGTTTTTCCAAATATTTCTATTGAGATATCCTTACAATACCCTAAGGGACATTGGGTTAAAGTCTTGTGGCTAATGGATCAAAACTACAAATTTTTGTGTGGGACTATTAGCAAACCAGAGAGCTTCTTCAAGCTAGCACAAGGTGCTCAAATTTTTCTCAGTGTAAAATGCCAAGTCTTGCTACTAGTAGTATACTTATAACACTGATGGATGGCTAAGATTTCAACACTTGAGTGGTTAGGATAGGTTTCACTAGGATCGAGCCTAGGTGGACAAGTTGACTTGTCACAATGTCAGCTTTGGAAGACTTATCTTCAACCATGGTCAATGACCATTATACCCTGCATAAATTTCGACCAAGCCATGTGGGGTGCCACGTGTCGCCTCTCATTCGTCCATAAAATTAGTAACCTCGTGGGCCCCACAAAACGTAGAATTCCTCGGGTGGGCCCCACGTGACCAAATCCGTAAAAATAAATTTCCATAATATTAATAAGTTCCATACTCTTCAAATAATACATTTTGAGAATCCAATTCTCAACAACGAACATTTTTCCTTTCCGACGTTCGGAACATTTTCCGTCGGAAAAACAATTCTTCCTTTCGTACCAATTTCCAAGTCTTGTTTCCTTTCGTACATTCTCTTTTACATGTTCTGGACTTACGGGGTGTAACATTCTTCCCCCCTTAGAAACATTCGTCCCCGAATGTTCTTAGTCGGGTGCCAAGTTATACACACATCGGCACAATCTCTATACTATGCCTATCAATCAAAACTGCACAAGACCAACGATGCCACACATGGCCACCACAACATACGTAAACATAACAATGGACCTTCCGTCCGTGGTCCCTGCTCACAATACTCGAAGGTTACAGTCTTCCCCAAACACGGGATTCCTTAGAGGTTCCTTTCTTTCCTTACTTGTCATACCTTCTCGTACTTTCAAACTTATCTAGTACACGTACAAAATCTCAAATATTGTTTCTATTCTCCAATCCTTGGAGTTACTATCCAAACTTGGCCATATAATTACTTACATTCCCGTTAAGGCTCTTCTCGGTCCTTACGACCTAGTTCCGGTGGAACGCATCCACGAACTCGTACAACAATCAACTAGACTTGGGCCTGGCATCCTCGTGACCCTATCACAAAACGGGACCATTTCTAACTGACATCACCCCATTCCATACTATCGGCTGACTCGAAATGAGTCCATAACCCGACTCATCGTCACACTTAACTTCTCGTTCTTAGTCTGAAATAAATCTCTCTTATCTCAAGGTACTTCTTACCCTATCCCCTATTCACTAGAGGTTCGTCACAAGCCAAAGTATTTCTACTGTACAATCTTCCCTATTGGTCTTACACTGTCATGAGGCAATTACAACTTGTGAACTCTACACAACTATAGTCTCAGTTCACTTATCATTCTTGTCAAAATTCTTACTTTTCACATTACTAATCAAAGTATTTCTACCTCTGGGGTACTATCACTTATAACTGCTAGCCATACAGGGAAAACATATATGCTAGGGCAAAATCTGAATTTAACAATGCACGTGAGATTCAAAAGAATCGAGATATACCTGTAACCCTAGGCGATGTTGCTTCCTGATCCTGTCCAGTAGTCGCGTCATCTATGCGGTTCGAAAGACCGCCAGAACTATAAACTCCACTCGACCTCTACCACGATGGCTAACATCCGAACACCTGCCGTGGGGGCCTTGGTGTGGAGAAAGGGAACCAACCCTCGGCCTCATAGGCTGAGCCACCTCACCGGTGCTCCTTCTAAAAGGACATACCCTCGAGAATATGGCGGACGGCCACAATAAAAACAAAGACCGTGCCATAACGGCATTTCCCGAATAGCGCTTACCATCCGATACACCGAGGAATAGGTGGCCTCGGCCAGAAAATCCTCTGCTACTCACGAGAACCTCGACCTCTGGAGCTCGGGACCGCTCCTAAATACCTTGTGGGGTCCAAACTCCCACCGTGAGCTGCGGGGTATATCTTGGGTAGTTGGGTTGAATATCTCACTCATTTGAGGCGACTCGTCCAAGAACTCACCGGAATAACCAACCGGTCCTAGCCTCTACGCAGATCTCTGCTGGCCCTCTACCCCTGTACCCGTATGCATCTTGGCCGAATAACCTCGGTGATGAAAGCGTAACTTGCTATCTTGGTCAATAACATAATGGCTTCCTTCATGACCCTAAAGTCTTCCCTTAATCGAAAGCTGGAGGCTCTGGTCTGGGGCCTCAAAACAGCGAAGAAGAACTTCGCGTGTGGAACCACATCCGGTATGCCCTGGGCATAAGCCCTATCAACTCTCTGAGTCTGACTAGTAGCTCCTGCCACACCCTTGCCCTTCTGGGCGGCTGTTGCCCTCCTTGGAGGCATAACTGTAACACAAAATCACGTCAGAGAGGAATTATCTTACTAACACAGCTCTATGGCACGATCTTAGAGTGAGAAAAATAGAAACTAACTCCTAAATGTCCTGTAGCCTCCTGTTTATGGGTGTGGCGCGCAACACACCGATAATCAAGACTCTACTAGACACGGTCTGTAGACATTCCGAGGACTGACTGCTCTGATACCACTCTGTCACGCCCCGAACCGGGCGTGGCGGTGCCCTACAGGCACCGCCTACATAACAACTAAGTACATTGCGGAAATTAAAAACAGCTCATTTTTTTTAAACCAACGTACGTGTAAGGCAAAGCCGACTAGGCTGCCATATAATATACATAAACAAAAGACACTACTGCTTTGTACGAGTCCATCCCACATATGAATACGGACCTCACAGGAGTTAAGCGAAATATGACGGGACAAGGCCCCGCTGTACCCAAATCGTACAAAGCACATCTTGAAGGATATATACCAAAAGATAAACTCACGGGACAGATGGAGCTATCCAAAAATCTGGCGAGGATCCTACACTGCCGATCACCAAACAGCGTACCTAAACTGCGGCATGAACGGCCGAAGAAGGTCGATGCGAAGAATGTACCAAGTATGTGAGCGATGAAATGCGTAATGAAATCATACTTGATCTAAACAAAGCAGAGACATGTATGATAGCCAACCTACGATACAAAATACAAGCGGTCATATCAGTCGGGGCGCGATCCTCAAAGTCACTACTCAAATATAACTATGGGTCTCACGCCCATAATATCAATCATGCGTGGAATCCTTCCTCCGCGCGATCCATGATATAACATAGCACCAATAGGCATACATGAACACCAAGTCCCACTGTGTTCTAAAATCAGACGCGGGCAAGTAGGCAAGCGAGCAGGTGGTATAACGTCTTGGGGTTTACCCTCATTTATACTCGACCACGAAGGAGGTGGTAGCGAGGGTATAACGTCTTGGGGCTTGCCGCCATTTATACTCTTACCTGGAGAAGGTGGTATAACGTCTTGGGGCTTGCCGCCGTTTTATACTCTTACCCTATCGCAACCGGCCGTCAACAACACATAAAGCAGGTGGTACAGCGTCTTGGGGGTTTACCCCTCACTTATACTCTTACCCTGGAGAAGGTGGTACAGCGTCTTGGGGGTTTACCCCTCACTTATACTCTTACCCTATCTCGACCGACCATCAAACAAGACATAAGCACTACCATGTCTTCTATAAAAATCCGGAATTTAACCTAGTACTACAATGCGGAAGCATACCCGTGGAATCCGCATCACGTCGGTGCGTCGAAGTAACTTCTGACAAGACAGGCCGACCGTGAGAGTCGCGGCAACTTAATAAAACATAATACTTGCACTCAAAGGCTATTACCAGCACATATAGGCAAGTTCTCAATTAACCAAGCCAAAGTACTTATCAAGGCACACATAGGATAAATTCTCATTTAACAAGCCAAAGTACTTATCAGGGCACAATTAGAATAAATTCTCATTTAACAAGCCAAAGTACTTATCAGGGCACAAATAGAATAAATTCTCATTTAACAAGCCAAAGTACTTATCAGGGCACAAATAGAATAAATTCTCATTTAACTAGCCAAAGTACTTATCCGGGCACAAATAGAAAAATTCTCAATTTATCAAGCCAAAGTACTAATCAAGGCATACATAGAATAATTCTCTTTTAACAAGTCAAAGTACTTATCAAGGCACACTTAGACAAATTCTCAATTTATCAAGCCAAAGTACTACGTACGTACATTCTTTTATAAAAGACTCTTTTCTATGTAAAGCCCCAAGATACTAACACCCGTAGTATCAAGGCGTGTCTATTTTTCAAAGTAAGTTACTACACTTTTAGAAAACTCATTTCAAGTCTTGAAATTAAGTAACTCCAAATTTTCACAATCTTGGCAACTTATGCCCTTTTATCAAAATAGACAACTTTCTAAATCTTTCATAAAGCCGTTATAACCAACTTCCCATAAAGCCGTTATAACCCTTTATGATTTTAGACATATCCATTCCTTGATGACCAAGAGACTTATACTATTAAAACCAAGTATCACATACTTACAAATCAAGTTCTTAACTTTCAAAAATACTCCAAGTCTCTTAATAGTTAGAAAACAAGTTTTCTTCTACTTTTTAAACCTCAAGTAACTTCACCCTTAACACAAGTTACTTCTCTTAAATCATGTCATTTCTCCTCTTTTAAATCAAATAAGTAAATCACTCATTTGACTCCCCTAAAGTCACTATAATGACCTTTAGGTTTTAGAACTAAGGCACTAGCCAAAAGATTTGGAAACCACTTCCTTTTTAAGACTACATGTACTTTAAGTAAAAATACCTTCACTTTTAAGAATCCAAACTTCATCAAGAAAATGGATTCTACACTTACAATCCAAACATCAAAGTACACTCAAGGAAGTACATAGAACAAATTCTATTTTAGGCAATCCAAATACAACCAAGGAATGGATCATTTAGGAGTAGAACCTACTTTCTTTATCTTACGGAATCATGCTAGAAGAGATAGTTCACATACCTTTTGGCTAAATCCACAAGCTAAGCCGAATCGCGTGCGTAGAAGTTTCAACCTATAATGGTCACAACAAGACTATCAATCTTCTAGTCTCTAACGTAGAATAATACTAAGTATTTAGTCTCTAATTCTACGGAAAATCGGGCAACACTTCCTTTGTTTCTACTCACTTTGCCACCTTTTTCAAGGCCGAATACAATAACCAACAAGCCACATTTAAGGCTCCAAACAACAACCAAACAAAGGGGATTACACGCCTTACAATACGTGTAAAATTCCGCCACAATTCATACAAAATAGCTTAAAACTCCAAGCCATTCTCGGCCAACTACATACTAACAATTCAAAGTCTTTTCCAATCCTTTTCAACTTTCCAAGTTCTAGGGTCTAACATGTTATATAGTCATACACAACTTCAACAACTACAATTTCCTTCCTACACAACATGCGACGACTTAAACGAATAATCAACTTGAATTTCCAAACTTAAGGCTAAACATGCTAGTTTCCGGATTAGGTTCCAATAGCGATAAACATATCCAACTACATAATAATTAACTCATGCTTGCAATATCCAAAGCTACAATCAATAAGTAAACTTAATTGCTAAAACGACAAAATTTATACCTTTCCAAGCCCTTAAAATTTCCAAGATTTCAAAGTCGCGCCTTAGCAATTCTTAGCTCCTTTCCTTAGGTTCCAATCCGCTCCAAGCACTCCTTAGAGGCCTATGAAGAACCCATCTTCAAGTTCCAACTTCAAAGTCAAGAACCCTTAGTTTCCGCCTTGCGACTAACGTAAAAATGCGTTTTTTCCGAAATCTTTCTATTGAGATATCCTTACAATACCCTAAGGGACATTGGGTTAAAGTCTTGTGGCTAATGGATCAAAACTACAAATTTTTGTGTGGGACTATTGGCAAACCCGAGAGCTTCTTCAAGCTAGCACAAGGTTCTCAAATTTTTCTAAGTGTAAAATGCCAAGTCTTGCTACTAGTAGTATACTTATAACACAATGGATGGCTAAGATTTCAACACTTGAGTGGTTAGGATAGGTTTCACTAGGATCAAGCCTAGGTGGACAAGTTGACTTGTCAACAATGTCAAGCTTTGGAAGACTTATCTTCAACCATGGTCAATGACCATTATACCCTTGCATAAATTTCGACCAAGCCATGTGGGGGTGCCACGTGTCGCCCTCTCATTCGTCCATAAAATTCCGTAACCCTCGTGGGCCCCACAAAACGTAGAATTCCTCGGGTGGGCCCCACGTGACCAAATCCGTAAAAATAAATTTCCATAATATTAATAAGTTCCATACTCTTCAAATAATACATTTTGAGAATCCAATTCTCAACAACGAACATTTTTCCTTTCCGACGTTCGGAACATTTTCCGTCGGAAAAACAATTCTTCCTTTCGTACAATTTCCAAGTCTTGTTTCCTTTTCGCACATTCTCTTTACATGTTCGGACTTACGGTGTAACATTCTTCCTTAGAATCATTCGTCCCCGAATGTTCTTAGTCGGGTGCCAAGTTATACACACATCGGCACAATCTCTATACTATGCCTATCAATCAAAACTGCACAAGACCAACGATGCCACACATGGCCACCACAACATACGTAAACATAACAATGGACCTTCCGTCCGTGGTCCCTGCTCACAATACTTGAAGGTTACATTTTCCCAAACACGGATTCCTTAGAGGTTCCTTTCTTTCCTTACTTGTCATACCTTCTCGCATTTTCAAACTTATCTAGTACACGCATAAAATCTCAAATATTGTTTCTATTCTCCAACTCGAGTTACTATCCAAACTTGGCCATATAATTACTTACATTCCCGTTAAGGCTCTTCTCGGTCCTTACGACCTAGTTCCGGTGGAACGCATCCACGAACTCGTACAACAATCAACTAGACTTGGGCCTGGCATCCTCGTGACCCTATCACAAAACGGGACCATTTCTAACTGACATCACCCCATTCCATACTATCGGCTGACTCGAAATGAGTCCAAAACCCGACTCATCGTCACACTTAACTTCTCGTTCTTAGTCTGAAATAAATCTCTCTTATCTCAAGGTACTTTTTACCCTATCCCCTATTCACTAGAGGTTCGTCACAAGCCAAAGTATTTCTACTGTACAATC
Source organism: Przewalskia tangutica (assembly GCA_029844215.1). Classification (NCBI taxonomy): domain Eukaryota; kingdom Viridiplantae; phylum Streptophyta; class Magnoliopsida; order Solanales; family Solanaceae; genus Przewalskia; species Przewalskia tangutica. The sequence goes on along the minus strand of CM056718.1, from coordinate 129,776,155 downwards.
TTCCCTATTGGTCTTACACTGTCATGAGGCAATTAAAACTTGTGAACTCTACACAACTATAGTCTCAGTTCACTTATCATTCTTGTCAAAATTCTTACTTTTCACATTACTAATCAAAGTATTCCTACCTCTGGGGTACTATCACTTATAACTGCTAGCCATACAGGGAAAACATATATGCTAGGGCAAAATCTGAATTTAACAATGCACGTGAGATTCAAAAGAATCGAGATATACCTGTAACCCTAGGCGATGTTGCTTCCTGATCCTGTCCAGTAGTCGCGTCATCTATGCGGTTCGAAAGACCGCCAGAACTATAAACTCCACCCTGACCTCTACCACGACTGGCTAACATCCAACACCGCCGGGGACGACACCGTGGAGGAAAGGGAACCAACCATCGCCTCATAGCCGAGCCACCTCACCGTGCTCCTTCTAAAAGGACATACCCTCAGAATATGGCCCGGACGGCCACAATAAAAACAAAGACCCGTGCCATAACGGCATTTCCCCGAATGACGCTTACCACATCTGATACACTGAGGAATAGGTGGCCTCGACCGAGAAAATCCTCTGCTACTCTGAGAACCTCGACCTCTGGAGCTCGGACCGGCTCCTAAATACCTTGGGTCCAAACTCCCACCGTGAGCCGCGGTATATACTGGGTAGGCTGGGTTGAATATCTCACTCGCTGCTGAGGCAGCTCGTCCAAGAACTCACCGGAATAACCAACCGGTCTAACCCTCTTACGCAGATCTCCGCTACCGCCCTCTACCCCGCACCCATGTCCCAGATCGGCCGAATAACCTCCTGATGAAATCAGAGCACTGCTATCTTGGTCAATAACATAATGGCTTCCTTCATGACCCTAAAGTCTTCCCTTAATCGAGAAACCGAGGCTCGTGTGGGGCCTCAAAACTCGGGCGAAGAACTCGCCGATCGTGGAACCACATCCGGTATGCCACGGGCATAAGCCCTATCAACTCTCTCGAGTCCGACTAGTAGCTCTCGCCACACCCTTGCCCTTCTCGGGCGGCCGTTCTCCTCGAGGCATAATCAGAACACAAAATCACGTCAGAGAGGAATTATCTTACTAACACAGCTCTATGGCACGATCTTAGAGTGAGAAAAATAGAAACTAACTCCTAAATGTCCTGTAGCCTCCTGTTTATGGGTGTGGCGCGCAACACACCGATAATCAAGACTCTACTAGACACGGTCAGTAGACATTCCGAGGATCGATCGCTCGATACCACTGTCACGCCCGAACCCCGCCCGTGATCGGTGCCCTACTGGGCACCCTTCTACCTTAACAACTAAGTACATTGAAATTAAAAATTTCATTTTTTTAAACCAACGTGCGTGTAAGGCAAAGCCGACTAGCCGCCATATAATATACATAAACAAAAGACACTACACTGCATACACGAGTCCAATCCCACATATGAATACTGCACTTCAGGAGTTAAATCGAAATATGACGACAAGGCCCCGCTGCACCCAAAACTGCATAAAGCCTGCATCAAGGATATATACCAAAAAGATAAACTCACGGACAGATGGAGCTATCCAAAATCACGAGCAGATCCTACACCGCCGATCACCAAACAGCGTACCTAAACTGCGGATTTAACGCAGCCTCAAGCGAGGTCAATGCGAAGAATGTACCAAGTATGTGAGCGATGAAATGCGTAATGAAATCATAACATCTAAACAAAGCAGAGACATGTATGATAGCCAACCTACGCATACAATACAAGCAACATATCAAGTCGTGGACGCAGCCCTCAAAGTCACTACTCAAATATAACTATGGGTCTCACGCCCATAATATCAATCATGCCCGTGGAATCCTTCCTCACCGCCGATCCATGATATAACATAGCACCAATAGGCATACATGAACACCAAGTCCCACGTGTTCTAAAATCAGACGCTGGCAGTAAACGAATGGTGGTATAACGTCTTGGGGTTTACCTCATTTATACTCGACCGGGCGAGGTGGTAAGCGGGGTATAACGTCTTGGGCTTGCCCTCATTTATACTCTTACCACGGGAGAAGGTGGTATAACGTCTTGGGCTTGCCTCATTTATACTCTTACCCTATCGCAACCGTCACAAACAACACATAAAGCGGTGGTACAGCGTCTTGGGGTTTACCTCACTTATACTCTTACCACGGAGAAGGTGGTACAGGCTTGGGGGTTTACCCTCACTTATACTCTTACCCTATCTCGACGACCATCAAACAAGACATAAGCACTACCATGTCTTCTATAAAAATCCGGGAATTTAACCCAAGTACTACAAGTAACGGAAGCATACCCGTGGAATCCCACATCACTGTCGGTACGTCCCAGTAACTTACAACAAGACAACCGACCCTTCAACCGAGAGTCGCGGCAACTTAATAAAACATAATACTTGCACTCAAAGGCTATTACCAGCACATATAGGCAAGTTCTCAATTAACCAAGCCAAAGTACTTATCAAGGCACACATAGGATAAATTCTCATTTAACAAGCCAAAGTACTTATCAGGGCACAATTAGAATAAATTCTCATTTAACAAGCCAAAGTACTTATCGTGGCACAAATAGAATAAATTCTCATTTAACTAGCCAAAGTACTTATCCGGCACAAATAGAATAAATTCTCATTTAACTAGCCAAAGTACTTATCCGGGCACAAATAGAAAAATTCTCAATTTATCAAGCCAAAGTACTAATCAAGGCATACATAGAATAATTCTCTTTTAACAAGTCAAAATACTTATCAAGGCACACTTAGACAAATTCTCAATTTATCAAGCCAAAGTACTACGACGCATTCTTTTATAAAAGACTCCTTTCTATGTAAAGCCCCAAGATACTAACACCGTAGTATCAAGGCGTGTCTATTTTTCAAAGTAAGTTACTACACTTTTAGAAAACTCATTTCAAGTCTTGAAATCAAGTAACTCCAAATTTTCACAATCTTGGCAACTTATGCCCTTTTATCAAAATAGACAACTTTCTAAATCTTTCATAAAGCCGTTATAACCAACTTCCCATAAAGCCGTTATAACCCTTTATGATTTTAGACATATCCATTCCTTCAATGACCAAGAGACTTATACTATTAAAACCAAGTATCACATACTTACAAATCAAGTTCTTAACTTTCAAAAATACTCCAAGTCTCTTAATAGTTAGAAAACAAGTTTTCTTCTACTTTTTAAACCTCAAGTAACTTCACCCTTAACACAAGTTACTTCTCTTAAATCATGTCATTTCTCCTCGTTAACATCAGATAATTATATCACTCATGTGACTCTAAAGTCACTATAATGACCTTTAGGTTTTAGAACTAAGGCACTAGCCAAAAGATTTGGAAACCACTTCCTTTTTAAGACTACATGTACTTTAAGTAAAAATACCTTCACTTTTAAGAATCCAAACTTCATCAAGAAAATGGATTCTACACTTACAATCCAAACATCAAAGTACACTCAAGGAAGTACATAGAACAAATTCTATTTTAGGCAATCCAAATACAACTAAGGAATGGATCATTTTAGGAGTAGAACCTACTTTTTTTATCTTACTAATCATGCTAGAAGAGGAGATAGTTCACATACCTTTTCGGCTAAATCCACAAGCTAAGCCGAATACGCCGTACGTAGAAGTTTCAACCTATAATGGTCACAACAAGACTATCAATCTTCTAGTCTCTAACGTAGAATAATACTAAGTATTTAGTCTCTAATTCTACGGAAAATCGGGCAGCACTTCCTTTGTTTCTACTCACTTTGCCACCTTTTTCAAGGCCGAATACAATAACCAACAAGCCACATTTAAGGCTCCAAACAACAACCAAACAAAGGGGATTACACGCCTTACAATACGTGTAAAATTCCGCCCCACAATTCATACAAAATAGCTTAAAACTCCAAGCCATTCTCGGCCAACTACATACTAACAATTCAAAGTCTTTTCCAATCCTTTTCAACTTTCCAAGTTCTAGGGTCTAACATGTTATATAGTCATACACAACTTCAACAACTACAATTTCCTTCCTACACAACATGCGACGACTTAAACGAATAATCAACTTGAATTTCCAAACTTAAGGCTAAACATGCTAGTTTCCGGATTAGGGTTCCAATAGCCAATAAACATATCCAACTACATAATAATTAACTCATGCTTGCAATATCCAAAGCTACAATCAATAAGTAAACTTAATTGCTAAAACGACAAAATTTATACCTTTCCAAGCCCTTAAAATTTCCAAGATTTCAAAGTCGCGCCTTAGCAATTCTTAGCTCCTTTCCTTAGGTTCCAATCCGCTCCAAGCACTCCTTAGAGGCCTATGAAGAACCCATCTTCAAGTTCCAACTTCAAAGTTGAAGAACTCCCTTAGTTTCCGCCTTGCGACTAACGTAAAAATGCGTTTTTTCCGAAATCTTTCTATTGAGATATCCTTACAATACCCTAAGGGACATTGGGTTAAAGTCTTGTGGCTAATGGATCAAAACTACAAATTTTTGTGTGGGACTATGGGCAAACCCGAGAGCTTCTTCAAGCTAGCACAAGGTTCTCAAATTTTTCTAAGTGTAAAATGCCAAGTCTTGCTACTAGTAGTATACTTATAACACAATGGATGGCTAAGATTTCAACACTTGAGTGGTTAGGATAGGTTTCACTAGTATCGAGCCTGGGTGGACAAGTTGACTTGTCAACAATGTCAAGCTTTGGAAGACTTATCTTCAACCATGGTCAATGACCATTATACCCTTGCATAAATTTCGACCAAGCCATGTGGGGGTGCCACGTGTCGCCCTCTCATTCGTCCATAAAATTCCGTAACCCTCGTGGGCCCCACAAAACGTAGAATTCCTCGGGTGGGCCCCACGTGACCAAATCCGTAAAAATAAATTTCCATAATATTAATAAGTTTCATACTCTTCAAATAATACATTTTGAGAATCCAATTCTCAACAACGAACATTTTTCCTTTCCGACGTTCGGAACATTTTCCGTCGGAAAAACAATTCTTCCTTTCGTACCAATTTCCAAGTATTGTTTCCTTTCGTACATTCTCTTTTACATGTTCTGGACTTACGGGGTGTAACAGATTATGTGTTGTCAAGAGTTACTGGAGCACAGACTTGCATAAGGCTCCCAGTAATAGGAGCGAATAATTTTGAGATAAAGCCTGCGATCCATAGCATGGTGCAAAACACAATCCAGTTCGGAGGGTTACCATCTGAAGACCCACATATGCACATTGCAAATTTCCTGGAGTTGTATGCCACATTCAAATATAATGGTGTTACTGACGACGCCATCCGGTTGAGGCTCTTCCCTTTCTCACTTAGGGATAGAGCAAAGGTTTGGTTGAATTCGCTGCTGACAGATTCTATATTCACATGGCAGGATCTAGCACAAAAGTTTCTGGCAAAGTTCTTCCCACCATCAAAGGCAGTCAAGCTAAGAGGAGAGCTAAATAATTTCTATCAGACTGATGGGGAGTTAATTTATGAGGCTTGGGAAAGATTTAACGATCTACAGAGGAAGTGCCCACATCATGGCATTGAACAGTGTAATTTGGTCCATAACTTTTACAATGGGCTAGTTGGGACCACGAGAACCATTATTGATGCAGCTGCAGGGGGCACCTTTATGAGGAAGACAGCACATGAGGCTCATGATTTGCTAGATGATATGGCCACCAACAATCACTTGCCAGATGAGAGGGGGATAGGTGGAAGGAAACCGATAGTAGTTCATGAGCTAGATGTCATCACAACACTCAATGCACAAGTGGCTCTCCTGACCAAACAACTCCAGCAGAACACTGTGTCAGTAAACGCAGTCCAGATGCCAATGATTTGTGATATTTGTGGGGGTCCACACTTTTGACAGGTGCCCAGCAGCTGACCCCAACAATATTCCTATTGAGCAAGCATAGTGCCAAGCAGTAGGAAATTTTCAAAGGCCTAGAACAACCCCTATTTGAACCTTTATAATCCAGGGTGGAGAAATCACCCAAATTTCTCATAGAGGGATGACCAAGGAAAGCAGAATCAGTTCAGAGGCCAATATCAGAATCAACCACCACTAAATCAGGACTCATCTTCACAGCAATTTAACTCATCTGCCCCACACAAAAAACAAGATGAATTGAGGGCAGCCTTGTTGACACTCACCAACTCACAGACTGAATTCATATCAGAAACAAGGTCCTGCATAAGGAACTTAGAGACCCAGGTTGGACAGCTGGCCAATATGGCGAATAACATGCCACAGGGAACTCCTCCGAGCAATACAGAGGTTAACCCGAGAGAATAGTGTCAAGCAGTGGCATTGAGAAGTGGGAGGCAGTTAGAGCAACCTATACCCCAGCCTGTGATAGAGCAGAGAGTTGAGAAGAAAATTGCTACAGAAAATGAGGGGGTCACTGATAACGACCCTATTTTAGAGAAGGCTCCACCAGTTCCAGTGAGGGAATACACAGAGAAGATACCCTACCCTTGTTGAGTGTATTTTGGTACACTCTTTTGTGTCATTTGTAGTTAGTATTTTACCCTTTTCGTTTGTGTTTAGTAAATTATTAGGATTGTTTTCCTTTCTTTTGAGTCACATCGATTCCAAAAGAGAGAATACCACTTTTAAGGAGAAATGAGCTCAATGGAGATGAAATTTGCATAAGCACATGCCCAAGGAATGAAGCCTAGGAAGCCACGAGAAGAATAGAAGAAATCAGGCGAATTCCGAACAAAACAGGTCAAGGGCCGCGGCCCCTCAGAGGCAGTAAATTATCAGGGATTTGAGCCATTAAGAGCCACGGCTCCTAAATGAAGGGTCGCAACCCATTTTTTCCAGTACCTGCAGTTGATTTTGGCTGAATTAGAGTCGCGGCCCAGGAATGAAGGGCCGCGGTTTCGACGCGTGTTTTTGACGAAAATAAGCTGATTTTGGCAGGGGAAAAGTGGTCCGAAAGAGGGTTCTTTTGGGGAGAATATAAAAGTCTAAGAAATGGTTTTAGGAAGAGGGATCTTGTACATATTCCACCATTCTACTTTGGAGGCGAATGAGGAGGCTACAACACAAGATTGGAGATAACCTTGGTTCAAGTTCTTGTTCTTTTCTTTTATTTATTTCAGTTTATGTTGGTTTGTATTAGTTCTTGACATGACAATGTTTAGGAGCTAATTACTTTATTAGAGCTTTCATATTGAATCGTTTGAAACTCTATTTCATGAATTAATGCATTAGTTTGATTTCTTCTTCATTTGATTAAGATTTATTCAATATTTGGTATGAATGTTTGATAGTTAATTGATCACTAATTATCATAATCTATATGATTTCGACCGAGAGGAGAGATTTGGATATGCTGTAATTGAATAGACATAGGTTAAAATCGCGGATGAAAGTACCCCGATACTTGTGTAGCATTATAGGTTACTGTTCTTAATCCTCCTATGTGGTAAATCCTATCATAGAAATATAGAAGGGTTCTGCACTGGGGTTGAGTGATTATATGTCCTAACCGGAATATAAGACAGTCTAGTTAACCGATATCTTAACGTAGAAGAAGAAGTCATTCTAGCTGCATTAAGGATTGAAAAGAGTGGATAGTCGAGGATATTGGAATGACCTATTTCCATCATAACTGATTTAAACCAAAGTAGTATCATAATTATACTTTCTGCACTTACTTTTAGTATTAGATAAAAATACAAACAAATTAACGTTCACCAAATAGAAACTAAAGCTTAGATAATCGGTACTTGATAACCAGTCTCTGAGGACGATATTCGGTCTTACCAAGACTATATTACTTGTAACGATACGTACACTTGCGTATAAGCACGTGGAAATTGCCTAACAAGTTTTTGGCGTCATTGTCGGGGACTGGCGTACTTTCAATATCGAATTATCTATTCTTATTTCTAATTTGGTTTGTATATATTTGGTTATGTTATTTTATTTCTAATTTGGTTGCTCCAGGAACAAGTCTGCGAGCATATTTTTATCACGTTTTGTGTTTTTCTTATTTTGTAGGTAAAGTTTAAAAAAAAAAAGGAGACACATAGACTACTACTACTATCAGGGGCAGTGGAATCATCAACAACAGCTTAACCCACAGGTTCGGCAAGAAGATGAAAAGGAGTTGCAGGCAGCCATACTCACGCTCACCAAGTGCCAGAATTAGTTTATGGCTGAGATAATGGTGTCCATCAAAAATTTGGAGACACAAATAGGGCAGCTAATGGATATGGTGAGCAAGGTACCGCAAGAAAATCTGTCAAGCAACATAATTATGGGGAGTGATAAGCAGAGTGAGGAACCTGAACCACAACAAGTTGTTGAGAATGATAATGAATTGAGATAGATAGTTGGTGTAGAGAAAGAAAAGGTCACTGAGGACCACCCTATTGCAGAAAAGACAACACCAATTGTCATTGCTGACCCTCAAAAGAAAGCCCATACTCTGAAGGGCACCCCCAAAAGTTGAGAGATGTAGGGAGTTTCACTGATCCCTACATTATAGAGAGCCTAGAAGACAAGTCTGCCTTGTGTAATTGGGGGATAATCTTAGATCTGAGGCCCTTGTTTGGAGCAATTGTTGTAGTTGAAGTGAGACCTGCAACAATAACTATGTGGATTGCAAGCAGCTCGCAGAAGGATCCAATGGGCACTAGTAAAGGTTAACTGCGTCCGGCTAAAAGACGTAAAGACAATGCTTGTTGGGAGGCAACCCAATGTTTTTAATTATGTTAATTTGATTTTCTATTTTAGTTTGTTTTATTTTATCTTGAACAGTCTCACGGTCTTGGTTTTGTCTTATGTTTTGATGTCATGTGGAAAAGTGTCAAGATGCTGAAATTCTGAACTTCAGAGAGCCCAGAAGCTTGTGCAAACTCAAGAATCTCATACCAAGACATCCTTTATGACCGATGTGTTGTGTCAGTAAGTTGTCCCTACTTTTAGTCTTCACACATTGGGGACGATGTGTCGATTAAGTTTGGGTGGGGTGTCTTATTTTGTTTTATTGTTTTGTGTTTGAGTCTTTTGATTTGTCTTTGTGTGTTTTTTAGTCATAATTGTTTTTATGGATCATGTATATTGTAGTTGCTAACGATATGGAGTGGATAAAGTGGGATAATATAATGGAATTGAAAGCAACAATCTGTGTGCTTAAGTTAGATATGCCAAAAATTCATGACATCTAGTTATTTGAGATATTTGTGCTTAGCCTATGTGTTGTCAATTATGGAAAGAAAAGTTGAAAAATATCTAGAAAACTTGTTTGTTTGTTATTTGAGGCGAAATAGTTAAGATATACATGTTTAGGGAGATGATTCAGACATTTCTTTGATAAGTCCTTCTTACCATTCATTACCTACCCTGACATAAAATGTATCACTAGTCAGCCCCGTTGACCTAACATAAGATCTTTCTTTGACACCCTATGATTCTTTTGTTGTGCCATAAGTGATATTTGAAAATTCTTGGAATGAAAAGTGTTGAAAAAGAAATAAAAGAGAGAGTGAAAATTTGATGCACCACAAGAAATAATATGTAAAAGCCTAAGTTTGATGGGTGCGTGTTATTTGTAATGTATCTCATTCTCTCAAAATAAAAGAGGGGAAAAATAGGTATGAGATTAAAAGGAAGTAAAAAGGACAAAAGAAGGAGTTGAATGAAAATGTTTATGGTACGTAATTGAGCCTAAATGCCCATCTTTACCTACACGTGCCTATGCCTACATTACAACCCTTGAAAGTCCTGAGGATCCTTAATGTGTATGTCTATGATTAGTGGAGAATAGCAAGTAAACAGGTGTATAGCATTTTGGGATTGATGGAATGAAATTGACATGCATAGGTTAGGTGTTTATGTTTCCATTAATTATGATCTAAATGAATCTGCGAAATATCTAACTTGAAATTCTAGATTTATATATATTCATGCTATATGTTCTAAAATATTATCCACCTTTCATCCATGATGGTGAAGAAGCATTGCTATAACTATTTGATCCAGTTCATAGAGTCTTTTTTTTGTTTTGTTTAGTGTTTTACTCGAGGGCGAGTAAAGTTTAAGTTTGAGGGTGTTTGTTGAGTGTATTTTAGTACACTCTTTTGAGTCATTTTTAGTTAGTATTTTACCCTTTTCGTTTGTGTTTAGTATATTATTAGGGTTGTTTCCTTTCTTTTGAGTCACAACGGTTCCAAAGGAGAGAACACCACTTTTAAGGAGAAATGAGCTCAATAGAGATGAAATTTGCATAAGCACATGCCCAAGTAATGAAGCCTAGGAAGCCACGAGAAGAATAGAAGAAATCAGGCGAATTTCGGACAAAACAGGTCAAGGGCCGCGGCTCCTGGACGAAGGGTCGCGGCCCCTCAGAGGCAGTAACTTATCAGGGATTTGAGCCATTAAGAGCCGCGGCTCCTGAACGAAGGGCCGCGACCCATTTTTTCCAGTACTTGCAGTTGATTTCGGCTGAATTAGAGCCGCGACCCAGGAATGAAGGGCCGCAGTTCCGACGCGTGTTTTTTACGAAAATAAGCTGATTTTGGCAGGGGCAAAGTGGTCCGAAAGAGGGTTCTTTTGGAGAGAATATAAAAGCCTAAGAAAGGGTTTTAGGAAGGGGGATCTTGTACATATTCCACTATTCTACTTTGGAGGCGAAGGAGGAGGCTACAACACAAGATTGGAGACAACCTTGGTTCAAGTTCTTGTTCTTTTCTTTTATTTATTTCAGTTTATGTTGGTTTGTATTAGTTCTTGACATGACAATGTTTAGGAGCTAATTACTTTATGAGGGCTTTCCTATTGAATCGCTTGAAACTTTATTTCATGAATTAATGCATTAGTTTGATTTCTTCTTCACTTGATTAAGATTTATTCAATATTTGGTATGAATGTTTGATAGTTAATTGATCACTAATTATCATAATCTATTTGATTTTGAATCAAAAACCGAGAGGAGAATTTGGATATGCTGTAATTAAATAGACATAGGTTAAAATCGCGAACGAAAGTACCCCGATACTTGTGTAGCATTATAGGTTACTGTTCTTAATCCTCCTATGTGGTAAATCCTATAATAGAAATATAGAAGGGTTCTGCACTGGGGTTGAGTGATTATATGTCCTAACCGGAATATAAGACAGTCTAGTTAACCGATATCTTAACGTAGAAGAAGAAGTCATTCTAGCTGCATTAAGGATTGAAAAGAGTGGATAGTCGAGGATATTTGAATGACCTATTTCCATCATAACTGATTTAAACCAAAGTAGTATCATAATTATACTTTCTGCACTTACTTTTAGTAGTAGATAAAATACAAACAAATTAACGTTCACCAAATAGAAACTAAAGCTTAGATAATCGGTACTTGATAACCAGTCTCTGAGGACGATATTCGGTCTTATCAAGACTATATTACTTATAACGATACGTACACTTGCGTATAAGCACGTGGAAATCGCCTAACAACCCTCAGAGGCTGCAAAGGAAGGCAGTTGATAAACAATTCTCCAAGTTCTTGGAGGTGTTTAAAAAGCTGCACATAAACATTCCTTTCATTGAGGCGTTGGAGCAAATGCCTACTTATTTTAAATTCATGAAGGAGGTTCTTGGGAAAAAGAGGAAGTTGGCTGATTATGAGACGGTGACATTGACATAGGAGTGCAGTGCCATCTTGCAGAAGAAACTGGCTCCTAAGCTTAAGGATTCAGGGAGCTTCACACTGCCCTGCACTATTGGTAGGGTGACATGCAACAGGGCCCTGTGTGATTTGAGGGCTAGTATCAACCTTATTCCTCTGTCAGTATTTAAGAGATTAGGTTTGGGTGAAGCCAAACCAACCACAGTGAACTTCCAGTTGGCTGACTGAACAGTGGTGCATCCCAGAGGTATCATCGAAGACGTGCTTGTGAAGGTGGGAAAGTTCTTCTTCCCAGCAGACTTCCTCATCCTTGACATGAAGGAAGACGATGAAATTCCCATCATCTTGGGAAGGCCATTCCTTACAACTGGGAGAGCCCTGATAGATGTGGAAAAGGGCGAGCTAAAACTGAGAGTTGAGGACGAGGAGATGATATTCAAGGTGTTTAAACCCACCATTGAATCCCAAGTCATGAGCAAATGTCTCGCAGTCAGCACGACGGACAAAGCAGCTGAGCCAGCACAGGCCAAAGCCAAGGAGATCAGTCCGTCAACGCAGGTAAGCATTGCTAAACCCTCTCCTAAGAAAAAGAAAAATAGAAGGCTGAGAAGAAAAATGATCCTGAAATGGATAGGCTGTGGGGTTAAATTACCCCAATATTCTTGATAAGGAACCGGCGTCCGGCTACAAGACGTTAAAGACAGCGCTACTTGGGTGGCAATCCAAGGTTTTTAAATTATGAAATTTAGTTTTAGTTAGAACAGTCTCACGTATGGTATTGTTTGTGGTGTTGTGATGACAGGTACAGGGCTGAAAAGTGGAGCACGAAATACGCGAGAAGGGAGAAAATCAGTTCAGAGCCGTGGCGCCCAGATGCAGGGTCGTGGCGCCGAATGTTCAGAGAGCCCGCAGAAGTTTGGGTGCCACAACGCCAAAATACAGGGTTGTGGCGCTGATTTATCAGAAGGTGCTGAACTTTGGGGGCCACAACGCCGAAATGCAGGGCCGCGGCGGGTTTTCAGAAAAATAAAAGGCCTTAACTCTCAAATCCTTCTCCCACACAAAACCCAATTCCTTCAATTCCTTACACCCATCACCATTACAAACAACCACCTTCTATCCATGGCTTCATTCATTCACTAGGAACAAGAAATTTGTGAAGAACAACCTCCAAGGTAACCTTCATCATTTTTCTTGAAATTTCAAAGCAAATAGGGGAGGCAATTCATAAGTTTGGGGGTGTAAAGGTTATTGTGATGATAGTGCTGTTGGGTGGGAGAATTTTGTTGAGTATTATCGTTGTGGTGTGTTGTACTAGTATTATGGGTATTGTATGTATGTTTGGTGTAGTGTGGGGTTGAATTCGTGTATTGTGCATTGTTGTGTTGGGCTGTTGGGTTGAATGTTGTGATTGATAGTTGTTAGGAAATCTCACAAAAACAAAGAAGCCGCTGGAGCTTCTTCATCCACCTCAGCTCCAGAATATGATATCACTAGGTTTGTTAAAAAAGAAGCAGGTAACAGATATAACCAGCTCAGTACCAGGACCTTGATATCTGAGAGAGGCATGGAGTACAGAAGGGAGCCATTTGAGGATGATGATGCTTTTGAGCCAATTTGGGCTACGATCGAGGCAAATGGGTGGAGAAGATTCGTCAATCCGGAGAGGATTGCACCGCAGAATTCTAGCATGGTAAGAGAATTTTATGCTAACTATCTGGAGCAGACAGATGGTAGATGTTTTATGAGAGGGCGGTATGTGTCTGTAAACTCTGAGGTGATGAATGCAATGTTGGGATATCGGATGTTGAGGAACGAGACTATAACCCACACCATTTCAATATTTGGTCTAGAGATTGATCGGTGTATTTTACATACACTTTTTGAGTCGTTTTTAGTTAGTCTTTTGTCCCTTTTGTACAAATACGTGTCGTCTTAGGATAGATTTTCTTTCTTTTGAGTCAAATTGGTTAAAATGGCTTTTTGGCTTAAAAGGAGCTAAAAGAGGGCAAAAGTGGAGGTTCCAAAGCTTAAAAGACGAGAAAGTGGCGAACCAGGCACGGACACGGGCGGCCGCGCCTCCGACCAACAGGCGGCGCCCGGCGCCAATATCGAAGACTGCGAAGTTGCAGCGCCGTGGCGCCTCTAGACAGCAGAGTGCAGGGCCGCGGCGCCGACGCGGGAAAATCAGATTTTTGACGAATTATGGGCCAGGCCTGAAGGGAAAACCTTAAGGGCGGTTTGGAGGCTATAAAAAGAGAACCCTAGGCAGTTTTCAAGGGTTCCCTTTCTTTCACAAACACAAGACTTCTTAGAGTTGAAGATTGGAGACCTTTACTTAGTAATTTTCTTTTCTTTTCTTTACTTTACTTTCAGTTTTTATGTTGGATATTGAATTAGTTCTTGTCATGTCAATGGCTAGGAACTAATTCCATTATAGGGCTTTCCATGTCAAATCACTTGAACCTTATGTTATGAATTAATGCATGTTATGGTTGTTCTTCTTATTGTTGAGATTTACCCAATAATTGCTTTGAATGCTTGGTAATTAATTGATCACTAATTATCATTATTTATATGATTTCTAATCAAACTTCGAAAGGAGGAGGTTGTGACTATGCTGTAAGTTGGGTAGACATAGGTCGGATTGGGGATGAAAATACCTCAATTACTTGTGTAGCGTTAATAGAGGTTTAAACACCTAATATCACGCATGACGCGTGACGATTAACAAGGTTTTTGGTCTTAATCCTCCTATAGAGTCATCCTTATCACCGAAAGGTAGAAAGGAGCGCTACTGGGGTTGAGTGTTTATATAGCCTTAACGGGAGTATAAAATGAATTAGTAAACCTGCTAGCTCCAAAAGAAGAAGAACCATAATTTATTGCATTAATAAGTAATATAAGCGGATAGTTGAAGCGACTTGGAAGCCCTATTTCCATCACTACTGAAGTAAACACATAGTTAATTAGTATTTATAATTGTTAGTTATAATCAACAAAATCAAATATCGGTTACCAAATAGATAACAAAAGATAGATAATTGGTACTTGAACACTAATCCTTGAGGACGATATTCGGTCTTACCTAGACTATATTACTTGTCACGATAACGTGCAACTTGCGTTAAAGTGTGTGCATTAAATCGCGCATCAAGTTTTTGGCGCCGTTGCTGGGGATTAGGCATAGTTCAATATCAATTTGAACTATTTTTAATTTCTAATTTGGTTTTTATTTTATTTTATTTTCTTTGAATTATTTCATTTTTTTTATGTTGGTAAAAATCAGGGTGCGGTGATCCGTTTGTTTGTTTTTGATCTGTGTCAGGCGCTCAGTTTATGCGAAGGAGGAGAGGAGCAGACACTCTTGTCCCCTTCAATCCAGAGATTGAGAAAACCTGTAAGCAGAATAGAAGGAACCAGCGGATTTCAGCCTTGATAGAGATAGACGGCGTTCAAAACAACAATGTGCTGAGAGAGGGGTTAGGTGAAAATCAACCTAACCAAGGAATGCCTCGGCGAATACCTATGGATGTCGAGGAGAGAGTTCAAGTCCAGGCAGAAAGAAGTTTGGGAGACTACGTGTTGCCAAGGGTGAACGGAGCACAGACATGTATTAGGCTCCCAACAATAGAAGCAAATAACTTTGAGATCAAACCGGCGATTCTAAGCATGGTGCAGAACACAGTGCATTTTGGAGGGTTGCCATCAGAGGATCCACATATGCACATAGCTAATTTCTTGGAGCTATGTGCAACATTCAGATATAACGGCGTTCACGATGATCTTTGTCAGTTGAAATCATTTCCCTTCTCACTCGAGTGACGAGCAAAAGTATGGTTAAATTCCTGCGGTGATTCGATTTTTACATGGCAAGAGCTGACACAGAAATTTTTGGCAAAATTCTTCCCACCGTGCAAAGCAGCGAAATTGAGAGGGGAGCTGAATAATTTCTACCAAGCAGATGGAGAGTCATTATACGAAGCTTGGGAGAGGTTCAAGGATTTGCAGAGAAAGTGCCCACACCACTGTATTGAGTTGTGGAACTTTGTCCACATCTTCTATAACGGGCTGAGCGGAACAACCAGAACAATTATAGATGCAGCAGCAGGTGGGACATTTATGAGGAAAACAGCTCACGAAGCTCACGAATTGTTAGAAGATATGGCCACCAACAACCATGTCACAGAAGATAGACCCGATGAGTGGTAGGAGAGCGGTGGGAGTTCACGAGATAGATGCCATCAACGCTCGAATGCCCAAGTTGCCTGTTGACCAGCGGTGCAACAACATCTGATGTCGGTGAATGCGATCTGGATGCCAAAGAGGCATGAAATATGTGGAGGCCCACATACATTCGATAGATGTCCTTCAGCTGATCCTAATAATATGACAATCGAGCAGGCAGAGTGCCAAGCTGTGGGTAACTATCAGAGGCCCCAAAACAACCCATACTCTAACACATACAATCCAGGGTGGAGGAATCACCCAAATTTCTCATGGAGGAGACCGAGGCGGCATAATCAATATAGAGGCGATGCAAAACCAAGACACGAATCGGAGCCGCTTTACTCAGGTCCCACCTCTCCAGCGATTGATGCACTGTTGGCGAGCGAGGATGGTGAGAGCAGCTTTGTTGGCACTCACCAACGCCCAAACCCAGTTTGTGACAGAAACTAGATCCTCGTTCAGGAACTTGGAAACACAAGTGGGTCAACTAGCAAAGCAATCGAACAGCAGGCCATAGGGTACACTGCCAAGCAACACAGAGATGAATCCGAGAGAACAATGTCAGGCAGTACAGTTGAGAAGCGGTAAATAGTTGGAGCAGCAGTCACCTCAGCCGATAGTTGAACAAAGGGTAGAGATAGAGAAAGAGAAGGTGGTTGAAGCTCGCCCAGTAGTAGAGAAAACTCCAGAGAAGGAGTATACGGAGAAGATCCCGTTCCCACAGAGATTGCAGTGGAAGGCAGTTGATAAACAACTCTCCAAATTTTTGGAGACGTTCAGAAAGCTACATATCAACATACCCTTTATAGAGGCGTTGGAGCAGATGCCCTCTTATTTCAAATTCATGAATGAGATTTTGGGGAAGAAGAAGAAGAAGAAACTGGCAGAGTATGAGATGGTAGCACTAACGGAGGAGTGCAGTGCTATCCTGCAGAAGAAGTTGCCCCCTAAACTAAAAGACCCAGGGAGCTTTACATTGCCTTGCACAGTTGGCAATGTGACATGCAACAGGGCTCTTTGCGATTTAGGGGCAAGCATAAATTTGATGCCTTTGTCAGTATTTAAACGGTTGGAGTTAGGTGAATCCAAACCAACCACGGTGAGCCTACAACTAGCAGATAGAAACGATTTGTGCACGAGGGGAAGATTGAGGGCGTCTTTGGTTAAAGTAGGAAAATTCTTTTTCTGCGGACTTCCTCATTCTCGACATGGAAGAAGATGCGAGAGATCCCGTCATATTGGGAGACCATTCTGGCGGCGAGGAGAGCCCTGTCGATGTAGAAAAGGAGGCGGCGTTGAGGGTGGAGAAGGAAGAAATGGTGTTTAAAGTATTTAAACACATTATTGAGCCACCAATCATGATCAGGTGCTTTGCAATCAGCACCATCAAAACCCCCTGTGAGCCAGTACAAGCCAAACCAAGGGAGATGAGCCCACAAAAGCAGGTATGTGATGCCGAATCTCCACAAAAACAGGTATGCGTTCCTGAACCTTCCCTTGAAGATAATTTTAAGAAGAGAAGAAGAAAACGAAAAATGTGGAGAAAATGGATTGGTTGCGGGGTTAATCCACCCCACACTTCTTGAGTTAAGGAACTTGCGTCCGGCTAAAAGACGTTAAAGACAGCGCTACTTGGGAAGCAACCCAAAGTATTTTAAATTATTTATTTTAATGTAGTTAGTTTTACTAAGAACAGTCTCACGGAGGTAGTGTTTGTGTTGTGTTAACAGGTGCAGGCCAACAATAAATTGGAGGGCGAAAATTGAAGAATAGCCAGGATTTCCAGAAAAACGGGTGAGCGTCGCGGCGCCCAGGAGCAGGGTTGCGGCGCCAAAAGAGCATAAAGGCGCTGAAGATTGAGCGCCGCGGCGCCCAGGAGCAGGGCCGCGGCGGCAAAAATCCAGAAAAACAATTGTCAAGTCTAGGCGCCGCGGCGCAGAAATTCCCGAA
This sequence comes from Przewalskia tangutica, assembly GCA_029844215.1. Taxonomy (NCBI): domain Eukaryota; kingdom Viridiplantae; phylum Streptophyta; class Magnoliopsida; order Solanales; family Solanaceae; genus Przewalskia; species Przewalskia tangutica. The sequence goes on along the minus strand of CM056718.1, from coordinate 129,758,302 downwards.
GAAGTGCAGTAAGTTGGGTGCCGCGGCGCCGAAGCAGAAATCCAGAAATTAAAAGACGCCCAAAAACCCGATTTTCCCAATTTCAAACCAAAACCTAACCTTTCTTCTCCACAAAACCAACAAATCTTCCATAAATCAAACCCAAACACAACCAAAAACTCTTAAAGTCCCTAAACCCTTAACCATTTCAACCAACAAAACTTCATCCCAGTGCCTCAAATCACCATTAGAAGCAAGAAAACCTTGAAGAACACCGTCAAAAAGGTAATCTTTATCTTTTCTTGAAAGCTTTACAGTAGTCAAAGGAGGTAGTAATTTGGAGGAGTGTTGCATTGTTGAAGTCGTTGGGGTGTTGAAAAATTGGTTGTGAAATTTAGAGGAGGAGTATACAAGGAGGGTGTGGGTATTGTGTAGTGCAAGAGTTGGAGTTTGGGGGTGATAGTGTTGTAGCTGCTAGTTGTTGTGTGATAGTATTGGGGAACATTTGTGATACTAAGAAAATGCTGCAAAAAGTGAATTAGCCATGTCTGCCAGAAAGAGAAGAGCCTCCACATCCACCTCAGCCCCTCAATACGATGATACTAGGTTCATTAGCCAACAAGCTTATGAAAGATACAAAAAGCTCAGTACTAGGCCCTTAATCCGTGAAAGGGGAATGGACTATCAAAGGGATTCGCTTGGGGAGGAGGATGTCTATGAGCTCATTCGGGCAATAATTGAGATGATGGGGTGGAAGAGATTTGTAAACCCGGAAAAAATAGCACCAATGAACACATCGATGGTGCGTGAATTCTATGCTAACTTTCCGGAGAAGGTGGACAATAAATGCTTTGTGAGGGGAAGATATATGTCTGTGACGGCAGAAGCGATAAATGTGTCTCTAAAAACAGCAGATGTTGAAGGAGGAGATGGTGATTGGAGTTACTTTAGAACATGGTCTAGAAGCACCACCAACATCGACTGGAATGCCGTCGCGAACCTGATGAGCTACCACGGGTGCATTTGATATTGCGAGAAATGGGTCGAAGGATGGCGGTGTCGATTCAACAGCGACCAAGGGTTGGTTGTACTTCGTCAGTGCCCGTCTGATTCCATAAACACACTTTACCAGAGTGCCAGAAGATAGGATCAAATTGATATATGGAATCATGACGGGGAAGACGATTGATGTGGGGAAGGAGATAGTGCAAAGTATTGAAGAAACCACCAGGTTGGTAACAACATGTGGGTTGGGACATGGCTCACTTATCACTAGTTTATGCCACATGAATGGGGTCCCAATCCTACCCACTGATACTCATGAGAGAAACCAATTGCCTGTGTTATATGGGATAGTGCACTCCTTCCCAGACCCAAGCCCCCCAGCAGCAAGAAGAAGAGCACCAGCACCACCAGCAGCAGAGGCCGCCATGAATGAAGATGAGCCTGAAATAGAGGCTCAATATGCGGCAGAGAGCAGCCACCAGCCAACCACAGAATCAGAACCTCCAGTGCCTATGATGGAGCAGTTTCTCCAGAACCAGAGAAGGATGATACAACATTTCGACACAGTGATACAAGGGCAACAAGAGTTGAGACAAGGGCAACAAGGTGGCGAAGCAACAGCGGTTGCACGGCAATTTGACGAGATGAGTTCCCTGTTCAACCAATGGTCGATGCATTATCCACCGCCACCGCCACCATTTTAAACCAAGTTTGTAAGTGTCCTTTTCTTTTATTGTCTTTGAGTCTTGCACACATTGGGGACAATGTGTGATTTAAGTTTGGGGGGTGTTTTATTTGTGTCTTATTGTTATAGTAATGTTTGAGTCTTTTTGATTGTTTTTTGTGTATTTTTTAGTCATAATATTTTTTTTTCTTTTGAGTCATAAGTGTCTGTCAAAGATCATGCATGCTGTAGTTACTAGAAACACCTAGTGAAGTAAGGTGGAATAATGTAATGGAATTAAAAGCAACTGTCCAAACACTTAGGTTAAATATGCCAAAAACTCATGAAATCTGTCTATTTGGGGTTTCTTGCTTAAATTGTGCATGCTAAATGATGAAAACCTATGTGTTATGATTGCTTGCTATTTGAGGCGAAATAGTTAGGATATGCATGTTAGGGAGATGACTCAGACATTTCTTTGTTAGCCAATTCTTACCACTCTTTTCTATCCCTGACAATTAAAAATATCTCTAGTCCGCCCCATTGAGCCTAAAAATTGAACCTTTTCTTTGACACCCTATATTTCCATACTTGTGCCATAAGTAAACATGTGAAATACATGGAATAAAGTGTGTTAAAAAATAGACAAAAAGAGCAAACAAGATTGATGCACCCCAAATTAAAAAGTAATAAGAAATAGGCAAAAGCCTAAGTTTGGGGTGCTTGCTATTATGATACACTTCACGCTCTCAAAACAAAAGAGGGGAAAGATAGATTTGAAGTGAAGAAAAGAAATCAAAAGAAAGGGAAACACTGAAAAGCTAAAGAGCTTATGGTACACAAAAATGAGTCTAAATGCCTATTTTTACCTACCCCTGCCTAAGCCTACATTACAACCCTTAAAAGTCCTGAAGATCTCTTAGATGCATATCCATGATTAGTGGAGAATAGCAAGTAAAAATGTCATAAGATTTTTGAAATTAACATGCATGATTCAGTATTGTGAATTCCAGTAAGCATGATATAATGAGTTTGTGAAATATCTAGCTTAATGTGTTTAGTGTGTTAAAATTTCATGCTATATGTTCCTGCATATTATTCTGCTAATCTTCATGTTTTTCTAAAGTAACACCAATGCAGCAAAGTGATCAATGTCATTGAGTCCTTTATTTTTCTTTTTCTTGAGTCTTTATTTCTTTCTTTTTATCTTTGCTCGAGGGCGAGCAAAGGTTAAGTTTGGGGGTATTTGATCGGTGTATTTTATATACACTTTTTGAGTCGTTTTTAGTTAGTCTTTTGTCCCTTTTGTACAAATACGTGTCGTCTTAGGATAGATTTTCTTTCTTTTGAGTCAAATTGGTTAAAATGGCTATTTGGCGGAAAATGAGCTAAAAGAGGGCAAAAGTGGAGGTTCCAGAGCTTAAAAGACGAAAGTGGCGAACTGAGCACGGACACGGGCCGCATGAGCCTCCAGCCAGCAGGCGCCCGGCGCCCAATATCTGAAGACTGCGAAGTTGCGGCGCGCGCCTCTGCGACAGGCGTGTGCGCCTAATCACGTAGCAGGTTTCGGTGTCGCGGCCGATATCGGAACGCCGTCGCGAACCAGGAAAATCGTTTTGGCAATTATGGGCCAGGCCTGAAGGGAAAACCTTAAGGGCGGTTTGGAGGCTATAAAAAGAGAACCATATGCAGTTTTCAAGGGTTCCCTTTCTTGCACAAACACAAGACTTCTTAGAGTTGAAGATTGGAGACCTTTACTTAGTAATTTTCTTTTCTTTTCTTTACTTTACTTTCAGTTTTTATGTTGGATATTGAATTAGTTCTTGTCATGTCAATGGCTAGGAACTAATTCCATTATAGGGCTTTCCATGTCAAATCACTTGAACCTTATGTTATGAATTGATGCATGTTATGGTTGTTCTTCTTATTGTTGAGATTTACCCAATAATTGCTTTGAATTCTTGGTAATTAATTGATCACTAATTATCATTATTTATATGATTTCTAATCAAACTTCGAAAGGAGGAGGTTGTGACTATGCTGTAAGTTGGGTAGACATAGGTCGGATTGGGGATGAAAATACCTCAATTACTTGTGTAGCGTTAATAGAGGTTTAAACACCTAATATCATGCATGGCGCGTGGCGATTAACAAAGTTTTTGGTCTTAATCCTCCTATAGAGTCATCCTTATCACTGAAAGGTAGAAAGGAGCGCTACTGGGGTTGAGTGTTTATATAGCCTTAACGGGAGTATAAAACGAATTAGTAAACCTGCTAGCTCCAAAAGAAGAAGAACCATAATTTATTGCATTAATAAGTAATATAAGCGGATAGTTGAAACGACTTGGAAGCCCTATTTCCATCACTACTGAAGTAAACACATAGTTAATTAGTATTTATAATTGTTAGTTATAATCAACAAAATCAAATATCGATTACTAAATAGATAACAAAAGATAGATAATTGGTACTTGAACACTAATCCTTGAGGACGATATTCGGTCTTACCTAGACTATATTACTTGTCACGATAACGTGCACTTGCGTTAAAGTGTGTGCATTAAATCGCACGTCAGAGATGCCAGCCACATCAATTGGGACACCGTCGCAGCAGCATTATGTTACCCAGGGGCCGAGTATGAGGTTGCTCGCAATGGAGCCAGGGACTGGCCATGTGTCAATTCAATAGAACAACCAAGGGTTGGCTGTATTTTGTAAGTGCTCGCCTGATTCCATCTACATACTTCACCAGAGTGCCTGCAGATAGAATCAAGATGGTATATGGAATCATGGCGGGGAAAACAATTGACGTTGGGAAGGAAATAGTGCAGAGCATTAGAGAAATCAGCAGGTTGGCCACCACTGGTGGATTGGGACATGGATCACTTATTTGCACCTTATGTTCTAGGCATGGAGTCACAACCTTAGTTACTGATACATATGAAAAGGGTCAGCCCCCTGTGACGTATGGTATAATGCACTCTTTCCCAGAACCAGTCCTTCCAGCAGCAGCAAGAATGAGAGGAGCCCCAGCACCAGCACCAGCAGCAGAGGCTGCCATGGAAGAAGACGAGCCTGAGAAAGAGGCTCAGTATGAGGTAGGCAGCAGCCACCAACCACCCTTAGACTTGGAACCTCCAGTGCCTATGATGGAGCATATGCTCATAAATCAGCAGAGGATAATACAGAGGCTGGACACCATGGCGCAGGGTCAACAACACTTGACACAACGTGTTGATGACTTGAGCACCAGATTCGATCAGTGGTCCATGCACTATTAGCCGCCGCCGCCGCCACCATTTTAAACCACAAGTCTGTAAGTAGTCTCGTATTTTTATTTTTATTTTGAGTCTTGTACACATTGGGGACAATGTGTGATTTAAGTTTGGGGGGTTCTTAGTTTATTTTGTTTATTTTTGAGTCTTTTTGTTATATTTTTATGTTTTATATGAGTCTAATTTTTTTTTATCATGTGTTGTAGTTACTTGAAACGCCTAGTGAAATAAAGTGGAATAATGTAATGGAATTAGAAGCAGAAAAATCTGAACGCTTAAGTTAGGTATGGCAAGGACTCATGAAATCAAAGTATTTGGGGTATCTGTGCTAGATTTATGCATTGTTAATGATAAAGCCTATGTGTCTACTTGCTTGTTATTTGAGACGAAATAGTTAGGATGTACATGTTAGGGAGATGACTCAGATATTTCGTTGTTAGCCCTTCTTACCATTCACTACCTATCCCTGACAATAAATTGTATCCCTAGTCAGCCCCTTTTAGCCTAAAATAAGATCTTTTCTTTGACACCCTATAATTCCATGTTTGTGTCATAAGTGAAAAATTGATGATGTTTGGAATGAAAAGTGTTGAAAAGAGACAAAAAGAGAGTGAACAAATTTATGCACCCCAATGAAAATAAATAGGCAATAGCCTAAGTTTGGGGGTGTTTGTTATTCATAATGCACCTCATTCTCTCAAAACTAGAGAGGGAAAAGATAGGTATGAGGTTAGAAAAGGAAATCAAAAGGAAGGAAAAGAGTTGAAAGAAAAAGAGCTTATGGTACATAATTTGAGCTTAAATGCATATTTTTACCTACCCTTGCCTAAGCCTACATTACAACCCTGAAAAGTCTTGAAGATCTCTAGTATGTGTATCTATGATTAGTGGAGAATAGCAAGTGAACATGCCATAAAGTTTTAAATTTGACATGCATAGGTTAAGTATTCCTACTTCCATTGAGCATGATTGAACTAAGTTTGCGAAATATCTGACTTGAGAGTTTAGAATGCAAAAAATCCATGCTATACATGTTTCTGCATATTATCCTACTAACCTTCATGCTTTTCTAGTGACATTTGTGCAGCAGGTTGACCAGTGTCGTTGAGTCTGTTATTTTCTTTTCTTTCGTGTCTTTGTTTCTATTTTTGATCTTTACTCGAGGGCGAACAAAAGTTAAGTTTGGGGGTGTTTGTTAGGCATATATTATATATGTCTTTTAAGTCATTTTTAGTTAGTATTTTACCCGTTTTTGTCTAAATATGTGTCGTGTTAGAATAGTTTTTCTTTCTTTTGAGTCACAGTGGTTTAAAAAGGCAACGTGGAGAAAAGAAGCAAAAAGAGGGCAGAAAAGGAGATTTCCGAGCCAAAAGAGACGAAAGTTGGCATCCCGGAAGAGAACAGGGCGGCGCCGTGGCGCCAATCCATCAGAGACTGCAGGGTCACGGCGCCCAATGTACTGAGAAGCTGCACGAGTTTTGACGCCACGACGCCAGTCTGCAGGGTCGTGGCGCCAACGCGGGAATTTCGCCAAATCCGAGAAGGAATGGGCCAAGGCATAGAAGGAAAAGTGGGACACGTTTTGGGAGGCTATAAAAGGCCCTTTGGGCAGATTTTTCAAGGTGACACAATCCCTAATTCATCACATAACATAATTTCTTGGAGGCTTCAAGATTAGAGACTTGTTCTTAAGTATTTTTCTTTCTTTACTTTATTTACTTTCAGTTTATGTTGGATAATCTTTTGGTTCTTAGCATGTCTATGGCTAGGAGCTAAAATTTATTTAGAGCTTTTCTTTCGAATCGCTTGAACCTCGTCTTTACCCATATCAATCAACTCTGAAAATGGTCGTCCAACCATGACAATCATTCTATCGTAACAATCCTGGTCTTGTGCTTTGACAAAAGTGACCAATTCCCTTTATGTCATAGGTGGTTGTATGCGAGGGGCATCTGCTCGTGTACTCCTTATAGGTCTCAATAAACTTTTGCCTGATCTTTTCTAGATAGTACCGATCAGGCATGCTTTAATATTGAACTTATACCATTCCATGAATAATTACGACATATCTTTCCCAGTGACCCACTGGCGCATGTTTTGTGCGGTGAACTATTTAGAGGCTTCCCCTGTTAAGATTCGGCTAAAAAATCTCATGATTAAAGCAGGTTTATTCTGAACTCCCACTAACTGATCACAATATAACCACATATGAGGCATTAGGCTTTTGGACCCACTGAACATCTCAAATTTAGGCACCTTAAAGGCATCTGGTAAGTCCAAGTCTGGGTGAATGCACAAATCGTCATAACTCAACCCGGGAGACTTTCAGGCAGCCCACACAGTTTCTTTCAACTTTTGTTCCATGCCCTGGGCCAGCTTTGCTTTCATCTTTTCCGACATCCTCTCATGTTTGACCCTCCAGGCCCTATCTATTTTCTCGTAGTGGTCCAGTTCACTATTTTTTCGCGTAAAGTAGCTTGGAGAAACCGGGGTTTGAAAATATACATTTGGGCGTGTTTAATTATTTTGGGTAGTGGGATTACTTTATCATGTCCTCAGTACTAGTTATCTCTCATCGTACTAGAGATCTGAAGTTCCTGACATTTCTTTCGTCATCAGAATTACCAACCATTTCTTTGGGATTCTGCTCAGATATGGATGTTGTTGCTGCCATTGATGTGGTGTAGTAAGTTAGTGTCACGACATGAACTAACCTCCTCTGTTAAGAGAAAAATCTCAAAGAAAGATGACATTAGTAAATTATCTGGATATATTAAATGCAAGATATCACATAGTTGATAAGTAAACATATAAGTTCACGTGTTCATATGTGAATATTCAATTAATTCTCTGTTCTAGGTATTTTTAGGGTTTGTAAGGGTATTTTGGTAATTTGGGGGTCGATTGTCTTGCTTCATACGATAACCCCTTTGATTGGTCCGCCTACTGGATCCACCTGCATTATAAAAAGGGGAATGAGGAGGGGGAGCAAAATATTTATTTATATTAAGGACCGAGCCTTAAATAGACTACATACGTATTCCGCCAGGGGAGTCCGAACCACAGGAGATAGTTGCCAATCATACCGCTCACCAACTTCACTTGCCTCCTCAAGCACGTTTGTAGTTCATTTTACATAAAATAAACCAACCCCTACCGGTTTTTCCTACCCAAATATCCCAGGACCAGGCCCGATATAGGTTTCTTGCGTATCCCACCTAGGGAACATCAGGTCTGACGCAGTTAATGTATAAATAAAAAGGAGAGGGGATTACATTTGATTTGATTAGGGGCCCCTAGATCAACCCAAAATATGGCTTTTCTTTTGAATACATGGACGATTGTCACCTTTACAACCACGCATTCGGTGCTCGACCTATGCTAACTTATGACGGGAAGGGAGAACTACCCAAATCTCCCCCTTACCGATGAGGTGCTCCCACTCAAATTTGAATTCCTCGCATTCCTCGATATTGTGACCAAGTTCCCCAGTGTGGTATGTGAAGCCTCTTCCTTCATTTACTCTAGAAGATGAAGGTTTCCATGAGGTCTGATAGAGTTTATCTTTTCTACGGCAATCAGTTTCTTGAAGATCTTAGTGTAGGAGTCTTCAAATATGGTGAAGTCTTACCTCCACAGACACATTTCAGTATCAATGCCTCTCATGCCAATGAATGGGTCATGCGACAATAAGGAGTAGGGGTCCCAGATGAGCGGATGGTCCTATTGTCGATTAGTTGCACAATCTTTTTTCTAAGGGGCACACACTCACCAGTGGTGTGTCCTGGTTGGGTCATGTGGTATACACATCACTTGTGCACATATGCTGGAGCGCATGGTGGCAGTCTCACATCACTAGGGTATGCAATTCTAAGGAACTCATGGTCTCATAGACCTCTGAACTTAGAACGGGTACTAGTGTTACACGATAAGGACAGTGTAGGCCTTAAGAGCAACGACCCACATAGTGGGTACTTCATCTAGTGACAATAAAATTTCATCGCTCCTATGAGTGACAACAAATGCAACGGTAGTAGCTTCCTTGAGTGGTTGAAATTCAAATTCAACCCTCATTGTTCTGGAAGACCCCGAATTTTCAGACAAGGGCACGTAGTCATCCAGCATTCCTCTCACTTCCTTATAGAGGTTCAAAAAATGGTCCACTTCTCTTAAATTAACCCTGACCAAGGTAATCTTCTCATCATGTTTGCACATAGCACATAGTTGGATGAATGTAATCCTTGGGTCGCCGACCACACATATACGTAATGTAGTCTTCCTAATATGTCCAGGTAGGTCTGAGATACCCAAACCTGTGTAGGTGAGCATACGCTAGTTCAGAAGGGATGTGGCTTAGCTCTATCTTAGTTTGACTAGAGTGGGCTTTTCGAATTACTAGGGACCCGAACGGATTGTTGGGATTGAACTGTTGTTGACTGTTGGACGACAACAAACAAATTAAATCTTCAACAGGTTCAAAAGAATTTTTGGTTTTTTACTGGAGGACAATTGCGGATTCGTATAATCGTCTTTGTGCACATATGCAAGTATGTATGCGTGTCATTTAGCGGAAGATGATATGCATGAATGTCAGTTATATTTGCAATAAAGTAAACACATAAGTAATTCAAAAAACAATTTATATTATTGGAACCCTTATGGTTAGAACCTAATTAAACTCCAGCAGAGTCGCTATCTGTTACGATTTGCTTTTACGCGGGGCATAAAAGCTACTGAATAACTTGTGGGCTCTTGAGATTATATTTATTTGTAGATTCGCCAACTACTTTATAAGGAAAAATAGGAAAACCATATTTTAAAAGGGTTTTTCAAAATAAGAGAAAAATCCAATTTCAACCAAAGTTTGATAAAAGTGCAAATGATCCCTTACGGGCCTATGTCCATGCAAAGAGAGGGGAAAACAAATATAGTAGTTAAAAATACCCCAAATTGTCAATCATAAAAATGAAAACGTATGTTAAAGGCACACACATATATAATTGCATTGACTACAGTAAGTTTAACAAATCATCACAAGTCCAGAGAATATACAACCCAAATAATTAATTTTCAATAGAGCATGCATATGTGAAAAGATTCCACTAGATCTGAGCATGCTACGTGTCATCGGGCCACACCTTCAACAATTTAAAAAGAGAAGTCCAAACAACTATTTTTTCTTTGGGAGATGAGAGAAAACCCTAAGCCCAAACTAAACAAACTTGCAGATATTCAAAATGTGTAGAAAGAAGCAAAACTCAAACTCATCCATTTTTCACATAGGGAGAGATAAACAATTTTTAATTAAATTAAATAAAAACCATAATACAACCAATCTTAGGCCTAAGCCAGAGCAAAATTCTCTATACACTAGTCATGCAAAAGCACACATATAATACATCAGATAATATACTTCATATTTTTAGGAGAATGGATCTGAATTAATGACTTAAAGGGAACTGACTCAATTCATGCAAACAATGAAGAAATCACACCCTAATGTGTATTTTATGCACAACAAGCTTCTCATAACTAATAAATGATATCATACTAGCCAATAGATGTGACATGAAGGGCTGAAAAATCAACATAGCAGGGAAGAGACAATTATTAATATGTATTATACCAGTTTTTCCAAAGATGCAAAATAACATGGACAACTATCCTCTAATTTCAGCATGCATAACAAGGCACTAATACCATTCATCAACTCAAATATAGGTATGGTGTGACACACAATGACCCGTAAAGACTTCTCAGATTAGCATGTACATTTTTACACGTGAAGATGCAAGAAAACTACATATAATTAAGAACCTAGACTCACATTCATAAGATCAACTAATTTGAGGTGCATTTCTTTTAGGATATGACTGATTAAGCTAAATTGAACATGCATGTTTGATGTCAAGAGGAAAGGAGAACAAACATGCTTACATAGACCTTTCTAAGAGCAAAGGTATGATGAGTACATGTTTTGCATATAACTTAATGACTAAGGCAAGCAACACATATTCTAACATACAGTTCATATGTAGGCATATTGTGAACTTAGTTAGTGTATATGTTCTCATATCAAACATGTCATTATTAGATTTGTGCATACTTGCAGGAAAGTAAACTTATAACCCAAGTAGACAAGCAAGAACTTTAAGACTTATCATGACATGGTCAGTTTCATTGAGTACTTATCCCTAATTCATATATAATTTTAAAATATTAACAAGTAAGGCATATACTACATAACTATATGATGACATGGATTAACATAATGGGCATTATCCTCTATAATATGCAAGGGAAGTGCATATGCATTCTAACAAACATGTGAGGCAGAGAGATGAACATATGAGAACACACAAGAAACAAGACTAGCAAACATGCAGATAATGCAAACTTGACATATAACTTAAAAGGACTTCACACTATGACAAACTTATACCAGAGAAAGCCAACAGGGATATACCACCAACTCAAATTAGACATGAATGACAAACAGATAATTCTAAATTGTTATTTAGAGATAATAACTCAATTATGCAGGGATACAGAAACCACCTTAGACATACATAATCCTACTCAACCTATATAAAGCATGGTGACACTTTAAATTAGGCATAACAGTTAACATGGTCATCAAATGAATCTTTAAACAAACATAAACATCACCTAAGACACATTGGGCTGATCAAAGGGCAAACCAAGGAATATTTTGAAGTAATCAGGATTAACCTGATGAAAAAAAAACTGTGAACTTAAAGTTCCAACGTGAGTAACGAGGTGATATGCTCGGAGTTCCAAAGATTGTTGATCGTCCTATGATAATAAGCTTATTGTGGCATGGAGTATGAAGTGGAATTGAAGAAAGGACTTGAAGATTCAAGAAGACAACATTTTTTACCTTTATGTAGGTCTTGGCCGAGACCACTTTCTTTTAGCTTGTTTTAAATTCCCAGCTTAATTTCATTCTAGATTAATTACTAGACCTTGTAATAGAATGAGAAGACTAAGCAATCTGTGTAATAGGATAAGGTGACTAGGTCAAAGAACAATCTATAAAGGAAAGCTTTCATCGTGCCCCAATGAGATAATGAACTAACTAGTTGATGCACTTATCTACATGGATGACACGAAAAGATGGCCTAAAGAACATGAATAGTTGGTCTTCTCCCTTACCCCAAAAGGCCCGAACCCCTTCCCTTTTCCCATTCGGCTGAAGTGCTTGTATTATGTGTATCTAGTTGTCTTCTAGAAAGGTCTAAGAACTAGTATAAATAAGATATGTAGTTGATGTAAATAGACATAGAATATTTATGAAATATATTTGAGTTTACTCAAACTTTGCTAAGTTATTCAACTTTTGTGTTTCTTATCTTAGTTGGTCCTTTTGTTGGTCATCGATTCTTTTGTTTTCCGAACTTCGTTCCTTTTGTGGTTCACTCCTTGGTTTTTTTGTGGTCCAAAACCTCGGTGCAAGTCTAGTTAGAACTTTTGTGATCTAACAATACCCAAGCCAATGTTCTATCCGGTTACTTATCACAAATACATTGAAGATCTTCTCGGCTTTCATCACCTTGTTCGTACCTGAGCTTGTCTAACAATCTTGTATTCGGTCCTTATCCAAATTACATGATTCTTTTCATCCCAATACACCACAACACTTCACCATCCTCCATCCAAAAGGCCATTAACCCAACCCTTCTAAAAGCTCCCGAACATCCCAACCAACTACTCCATCATCCTTACCGGGTTTTGTCGTCGTACCTTACTGTCCCGATCAGTTTCCACCACTTTACCACCAACCAATTACCAAGTACCGACAACCAACATATCTCATAATGTATATAGAACACCCCCCACCAAATGCCTTAACCCGACACTATCTTAAACTACTCGCACGCCTCCTCATATATCAACACTGCCCGGTAAACCGTCCGAACCCGCCAACCCCCACTTGCTCCCATTTTTATGTCCATCCGGTTCGAGTATAACTTCGACCAATCTACCCACATATTCCCCTTCTTATATACATCATATTGGTATCAGATCAAGGCTTTCTCATCCCATGCCTTGACTCTATGGCTAACATGAATGAAGAACTTCGGAGGACCATAAGTGAACTTATGGCAGAACAAATGCAATCCTTGAGAAGAGTTGTGGAGCATGTCATGATTAATGATGTAGATTCCGGAGAAGAGGTTGCACAAAACAACTCGAGGCATGAAAGAGAAGATGTCCGAGATAATTCGAGGCATAAAAGGGAAGACGACTGAAGCCTACGGTTGGAAGTTCCAACCTTTAAATGAAACATGGACCCGTAAGAAATTCTTGAATGGTTAAGGGTCATTGAGAGGTTTTTAGAATACAAACAATATGATGACCACAAGTGTTTTAAGATTGCTACATTGAAGTTAAAAGAATTCGCTTCTGTGTGGTATTAAAACCTCAAAACAAGCAGGAGGAGGAATGGAAAAACCAAGATTAAATCTTGGGATAAATTAAAGAAACATTTGAAAAAGAAGTTCTTGCCAATGGAATATGAACAAGACCTATACCTCAAGCTCAACAAACTTCAGGAGTTCTTAAAGTTGAAGAATACATCTGAGAGTTTGAGAAAGTTACAATGCTTTGTGACTTAGAAGAAAAGGAGACTCAAAAGATTGCATGATTCATTGGGGGCTTGAACATGGCGATTCAAGAGACGGTTGAAGTTGCAACATACAACACCTTTGAAAACGTATGTCATTTAGTACCCAAGATTGAAAAACAACAAAAGAAGAGTACCCTAAATCCTATCTAAAGCCCACTAGTGTTAAAGAAAATGTAGTACCTCTTTTTCTAACCCATTGTATAGCCAAGAAAGTGTGGAAAAAGATAAAGGGAAGGAAGTAGAGGTTACAAAAGGGGTAGATAAAAGTAGGAAGAGGTGTTTTAAATATCAAGGATTAGGACACTTTGTAAATAAATGTCCTAACCCTCGGGTAATGACTATTGAAGAGTATCAAGAGTGGGGGGATTCATTTGTTATTGAGGAACCCAAAGTCGATGAGGACGTAGAGAAAGATATTTATCATGCGAAGGTGGGTGAAAATTTAGTGCTCCGACATGTGTTGAATGTTCAAATTGAAGAACAAGAGGAGACACAAAGAGACCAACTATTTTACACTCGATGCAAGGTGAATGATAAAATGTGTAACGTAATCATTGATGGAGGAAGTTGTACCAATGTGGCTTCCGTGGAGATCATGGACAAATTGAACGTGTCTACCCATAGCCATCCTAAACCATATGCTCTCCAATGGCTAAACAAAGACAAATGTCTAAAGGTAATGAAACAAACTCTTGTTAGTTTTCGGATTGGAAGGTATAAAGATGAGATATGGTGTGACGTACTACCTATGGATGCTTGTCATATCTTGTTGGGGTGACCATGGAAATTTGATACGAAAGCACAACATGATGGAGAAAAGAATGTCTATTCTTTTCAAAAGGATAATAAGAAGATCCGGTTGATACCATTTTTACCTAGTGAGGTGAAGGAAATGAAGATCCAAAATGACAAGAAATACAAGGGAAAATCCAAGGCCCTTTTGCTTAATGCACCGGAGATAGAAGAAGAGTCCAAGAAGGGGAGTTCTATAGATGCATTGGTGTGCAAGGAGAAGGAGAGTCCTATAGGAGATGCGGTCGAAAGTGTCAACTTGAAGGAACTCTTGATAGATGTATTTCTGGATGATATTACACCCAGAGTGTAACGACTCGTAATTTTGGACAATAATTTGAGCTTGTAAACGAAGAAAATGGATCTAAGTGTTGAAATTTTTTATTATATTTACGTATGCTAATAAGGAAATTAGTATACAAGGAATGCGATTCCGAAATAATTTTGGATGCAACAAGTGTGACGATGAGGATTAATAATAATAATTGTGTATCCCCAAAGGAAGTGATGGACTAACGTCATATTATAAATTATGACATCAAGTATACGAAGGTCTTATGAGTTTTTAGGATTTATATGAAGTGGGATCCGGAATTAATTATGTGTATAATTGATAAATTATACGGAGACAGGTCACTTGTTATTAAATTAGGTGTGTGGTTCATTAATAAATGAGTAGGGGACAAAATGATTAACCTTGAAACTAGGGTGAGAAGTATTCTACGTGGATGTGTTGTAAATAACATTAGGTGGCAAATCCTTTAGGCCAAGAATTGGGATTCTACACCGCCTAAACTAAAGTGCATATCATCCATATATATATATATATATATATATATATATATATATCTTGTTCATTCAAGATATTGGGTACAGAAAGTCTTCAATTCGTAAGTCACCTTGGAAATTCATTTTACTTTAGAAGTTTATATCTCTACTTTGAGGAACTCTTAAAGACCAAAGGAAACAATATCATCCAGCACCCTTGTTAGTTGTTTTCCATTTCAATTATGTTTCAAAGTTTCAGCCTTATTAAAAACATAAACAAACCGTATTTCATTCTAACTTTCAAATATAGTGGGATTAGAACCTCTTGACCGAAGTTATTGGTACAAGAAACTTTGGAGATCTTCACGTATTGAACATATTTACACCTGCAATAGTGCATCAATACAAAGGTATGTGAAGACAAATTATTTCTTCTTTTTGGCATTTTCCATGTAATGAAATATAACCGTGGTATTGTTCCATAATTTATTCTACTCTTAGAAGTTAAGAATAATCATGTTATTGATTCCTATGCTGAAAACATGTCTAAATTATTTCTAAGTCCTTAAAAGAGGCATATGAAAAATATGATAATGAGATTCAAAGGGTCGTCAAAGGTAATATGTCACAGTTAAGATTGGAACATGGTGTTACCATTCATGCATTTTCATTTGCATCATACTCATATATTATCGTGACTACTTGTGCTATGCATCATACTATATGGTAAATATTGTATATATATAGGGGATATGGGGAAAGGGAAGGTGTTATATACGCACACCACCTGCAGTTGGTACAGACTATCACAAAAGAGCCCGAAGAGGCCAACATGAATCGATGCCCATGTGTGGCCGATATAACCAGATGCCCACAGAGGCGGTTATGGACAGGAAGAGCCCTTGTGTGGCCAATATATATGTATACCTCATTTGCATCATACATACATTCATTGATCATTACATGGCATGATGCCCACAGAGGCTGCCATGGTAAGAAAGAGGCCCGAAGAGGCTGAGATATACAGATGTTGCATTGTGCATAACATTTAGGCATATGTATTTGGACCCTCAGATGTGTTTACTGATGGTCTATTGTTTCTGTTCCAGTTATTGTTATAACTCTGTTATCTTTATTATTTATGCGACATACTCAAGATCATCGATCGTCTTGGCGTTTCTTTTCTTTGAGAACGTTGTGTTTCATTCCCGCAGGTTCACATAGGCAGGACGAGGGTCCACGTGAATAGGTTGCAGATTTCAGCGGATTTTTGGAAGCACTCCTCTCTTCCCAAAGTGTCAGTGTAACCTTGGTATGTTATATTTTTGTGTGTCTATATGGGTATGGCAGGGCCTTGTCCCGACCTGTTGATGTTGTACATTCTTTAGAGGCTTGTAGACATGTCATGTGTATAGTAGTGTTGTATGGTCTCGTCGGCCTTGGCATGGGTATGTATATATGTTTAAATCAATTTTCTGGTTAGAAGCTTTCATAATCTTTCGTCTTAGTCCATATTTATTTATGGATAGATGTTGATTGCGTGATCTGTGGTACCCGACAGGTGGGATCCGGGTGCCCGTCACGGCCCTTCGATTTGGATCGTGACACAGAGTACCATCAATAAGAGCCCATAGCTACCTTCTGGAAGAGGCTAAAGAGTCGCAAGAACAAGTGTAAAAATTACTAGACAAGGCTTTATCCAAGAGAGCTTTAGTCCATGTGTGGTACCCGTCTTATTGGTGTCAAAGAAAGATGAAACTTGGCGCATGTATATGGATAGCCGAGCGGACAATAAAAATCGTGGAGTGTATGTTTCCTATGCCGAGATCGAAAGACCTTTTGGATGAATTAAGTGGAGCCAAATTGTTCTCCAAGATAGATTTGAGTAGTGGCTACCATCAAATGAGGATCCGAGAGGGAGATGAATGGAAGATGGCTTTTGAAACCAAGTATGGTTTGTACGAATGACTTGTGATTCCATTTGATTTGTGTAATGCTCTGAGCCCTTTCATGAGGCCCATACATGAGGCACCACGACCATCCATGTAATACATAGTATCATTCGAGGGCATTCATGTGGATCCATCCAAGGTAGAAACTATCCAAAGTTGGCCCAAGCCTATGAATGTAAGTGATGTAAGAAGTTTCCTTGGTTTGGCTTCTTTTTATCATTGTTTCATTCAAGATTATTGTACCATTGTTGCCTCTATCACTGAACTAATGATAAAGGATGAGTTTAAATGGTCCCAAGGAGAACCAAGAACTTTGGAAGCCATGAAGGGAAGGATATATGAAGCACCGCCTCTAACTATTCTAAACCGTGAGAAGCTATTGGAAATTGAATGTGATGCTAGTGGAATTGGTGTTGGAACCTTCTTAATTCAAAACAAAAGGTCCATTGCATTATCTAGTGAAACATTGGGCGGTGAACGGCTCAATGACAAAGAATTTTATGTTGTAAGATCCTTGGTCCAATGGGGGCAATATTTGAAGTCAAAACCTTTTTTCTTGTATTCGGATCCTTTCTACAAGGTGGAACCTTCGGACAAATACGAAAGTATTAGTTAAACGTTTGATTTTGGAGACTTATCACCATACATAAATGAAGAGAATTGGAGGGCAAAATCTGTTAAAGAAGGGGACGTTGATGAAAAAAAGACCGTGAACTTAAAGTTCCAACGTGAGCCGCGAGGTGATATGCTCGGAATGGCAAAGATTGTTGATCGTACTATGATAATATGATTATTGTGTCATGGAGTATGGAGTGGAATTTAAGAAAGGACTTGAAGATTCAAGAAGACGGTATTTTTGACCTTTATGTAGGTATTGGCCAAGATCACTTTCTTTTAGCTTGTTTTAAATTTCTAGCTTAATTTCCTTCTAGCTTAATTACTAGGCCTTGTAATAGAATGAGAAGACTAGGCAATACGTGTAATAGGATAAGGTGACTAGGCCGAAGAACAATCTAGAAAGGGAAGCTTCCATTGTGCCCTAAGGAGATCATTCATGAACTAACTAGTTCATGAATTTATCTACATAGATGACACAAAAGTGTGGCCTAGATAACATGAAGATTTGCTCTTCTCCTTTCCTCCAAAAATGTTGAACCCCTTTCCCCTTTCCCATTCGGCCGAAGTGTTTGTATTGTGTCTATCTAGTTGCTTTCTAGAAAGGTCTAAGCACTAGTTCAAATTTGATGTAAATAGACATTGACGATTTATGAAATATATTTGAGTTTACTCAAACTTTGCTAAGTTATTCAACTTTTGTGTTTCTTATCTTAGTTGGTCCTTTTGTGGGCCATCGGTCCTTTTGTGGTCTGAACCTCGATTCTTTTGTGGGTCACCCTTGGTCCTTTTGAGATCCAAACCCTCAGTGCAATTCTAGTTATAACTTTTGTGATCTAACTATACCCAAGCTAAGGTTCTATCCGGCTACTTGTCACAAATACATTAAAGGTCTTCTCGGCTTTCATCACCTTGTTCGTACCCTAGTTTGTCTAACAATCTCGTGTTTGATAATTATCCAAATTATATGATTCTTTTCAACCCAATACAACACAATACTTCACGAACCTCCACACAAAAGGCCATTAATCGAAACCTCCCAAAAGCACCCGGACATCCCAACCAACTACTCCACCATCCTTACCGAGTTCCATCGTCGTGTCTTACTATCCTGATCAGCTTCTGCCACCTTACCATCATCTAACTACCAATACACCCCACAACCTGTCTAGAACACCCCCTCCAAATTCCTTAATCTGACATCACCCTAAACTACCCGCATGTCTATGAATTTTCAAGCGACCTTAGCCAAGGTAGTACATACGACCCAATCTTCCTCATTTTCAATAATATGAATGGTAACTCATCCATGACTGGGTAACAAAATTACTGGTAATATTTAGTGCCGCATTTTGAAGTGTGATCACCTTCTTGTCAATAACCTAATATTGTTTAGCTCGGTAGAATTTGATATTCTGATTTATAGGCTTTGGGTCAATTGGATAGACTATCCCAACATCTTTCAGTCGTTCAAACAACTGGGTACATGTTCTAACTAATTGAGGGAATATATGTGAGGGTTTCTTTTTGAAATTTAGACAGGGTAAGTTATACGCATTTGGTGGCGGCTGGTTATTGTGGTAGGTGGGTACAGTTGTCTTTAGGTTTGGTTAAGGTTTGATATAGAGAGGCATGGGTGCTCAGTGATTAGCTAAGTTAAGGTTTTGATAAATCTATATTTGAAAAATGTGTTTAGGATTAGGATAGACTAGCGGTGATGACTGGTAGTTCGGTTGTGCATAGAAAATGAGGGATGGATTATGTTGAGCTGAAGGGTAGGTATTTGTTGGTAGAGAAGAATGATAGGTATTTTTGGATGAAGGGCTGAACTTAGAGTACTTTTGTAGATGGGGAATGTGTGTGAATGAGATGATGGGTACGTCTTCCTTTTTTCTCTTAATAAATTTAGAGGAACCGATATGTTCGAGCTTCCCGTAGATCTATAGTGAAGAACAATTGGTAACTCTTCCTGATTTGAGGCCATCTTATATAGTCTCTCCAATTTTTACCAACTCAGAAAACTTTCAGCCTGTCATGGCCAACATTCATTCGTAATACTTGGGTTTTTGTGTTCGGATAGATACTAATTTATATTCAGTCATGGGTGGTTGCACCCTAGCGACTTCAACTCTCTATCAGCTGGCGTACTCTCAATTAGTTTCAGTCGACTTATGTTTGACCTTCTCCAGATAATTGCGCTCGGGTACTATTTCCACGTTGAACTTGAATCTTTCCATGAATTATTCCACCACGTCTTTCCAAGTGATCCATTAATGTAAGTCTTGAGCGGTGAACCATTCTAAGGCCTTTCCTCTTAGGGTTCAACTGAATAGCCTCAATAGTATCGCTTGTTTTTTCTTGACCGCCATAGTTGGTCACAGTAGGCTCAGAGGTGATCTTTTGAGTTCCCCTTATCATTAAAAGTGTCAAACTTTGATATCTTGAACTCTTCAGGAAAATATAGGTTTGGATCTGTGCATGCTAAGTCTTCATATCCTAGACCTTTAGCTCTCCGTGTGGTCCGAGCATCTATAGAGGTTTGGGAAACCATACCTTCCATCATACCAGCTCTTCACTCGAGCTTTTCCTCATTTATCCTCTATTCTATTTCTATTTTATCATAATGATTCAGTTCGAGTTGACCTGAGGGAGCCTCATTAGGATTTAAGCAGTAAATGCGATTGGTGTCTGGAAAGATACTGTCATGTATGTGTCTTCGTTTGGGGAGTGATTGGGTTTTTATGCAATGAGGGATTTAGATAAATAGGTTTTGGATTTTGTTTCATGGGTGCGGCATTGAGTGAGTGACTTATGTCAGGTGCGGGGTACATATATTAAGATGGCGGGGTGTGGCAGGAAGTGCCTGTCTGAGGCAGTTTGGTGCGGTCAGATCAATGGTTGGTGGTATGGGTGTAGAGGTGGCAGGTATTGTGGGGTAAGCGGGGAACCGATCGGGTACTAAGAGCTTAAGGATGGAAAGTGAGGTGTGGGCTTCCTCAAATCAATAGGAGGGACATTCACAGCAGCGACCAATTTAGCCATATCTCTAGTCTATTTCATCTCTTCTTGGAGGTCAGTGAGCTTTTGGATCAAAAGAGCGATGGAATCCTCATGATATACCATTTCTCCCTGTTAGAAGGATTCTGAGTTCCTCAAAGTGGTTTCTGTTATTCTGAGAATGTTTCTCAGAGTACTAGTCATAGTATCCTTTCCTTTGTCAGTAGTCTGCTTGAGAAAGGATTTGGTGACTGCTTTTGATCTTGTGAAATAGGTCAGTTTGATTGCCGACACAATATATTTTTAAGAAGAAAAATAACTCAAAGGTAAATGAACTTAGTAATTTAGACATAGTAAGAAATTCAAAGTAAATCACATAGTCATTCATTTCAATTCAATTAATCTAGATTAAACCACGATCCACAGATTGTTCGATTGGGGTGATCGAAGGGATAAGATTTTGTCTATTCAATTTTGGAGGAGTGACATAATTTAGAGTTTCTAATACAAAGTTTGATTTATGCCGAATTGACTTTAAAATAAAACTAGCTTCCTAGTGTCCACTTTCTTTCTTATCAGTTTTGCTTCGAATCGCCTCCATCGGGGAGAAGTAGATATTTAAAAATGGAAGGTACCAAACCTTACGTAGAATGCCTATGTATTCCACCGTGGAAAATCACGCCCAACGTAGTTCCATCACATAGAAACTAACCTAAAGGCATCTTACCAGAACATTTCCCAAGATTTGGCCCAATGTGGACCTTCTACATATCCTACTTAAGCATATGTGAAATGTAGTTGATTACAGGTAAATAAAAAGTGAAGACAACATTTCATTGAAACATAAACGGACAAACCTAGAATCTACCCGATAGATGAACCGTCGGTTCATGGCGAGTTGTCTTAACAACCGCATTTGGCCTATGGCATATCTAGTAAAAGCATGGAGAAAGCACGACCCAAATTTGGCCAGTATGTACCAGATTCTCCAACTCAAACTTAAATGCATGGCTATCGTCAATGTAATGTCCTGGAGCCCCAGCATGAAAAAGGCAAGTTTCCTTGATGTTTTGCTCTTTTGGCATCAACTTCTTCCTTGTTTTGACAGGGCGGATCATTCCGGTACTTATAACTTGTGGAAGATGCTACTTCAAAGGGGTTAAAATTATATTGCCTGACTTGAGTGTCTTCAGTAATGATGTCATTGGATATGACTATATCATACACAGATAGAGAGTGTGGACCTAATAAGCAGCATATCTTCCTATTGTTAATCAATCCAACTATTTTCTTCTCTAATGCTAGAAAGTTATCGGTGGTATGGCCTCATTGATTTATGTGGTAGGAACACCTCTCATGAGCATGAGTTAGAGGGAAAGGTGCAAGTTTATCTTTGGTTGGGCGGATGACTCCTATTTCTTATAGAGTCTCAAAGATCACGGAGCACCTCTCGACTTTAGAGTGACGCGGTAAGGGAAGAATGATGCCTTGAGGACAATCACCCACTATATTGGTGGTGTTGCTTCATTTGCATTTGGCTGCCTCGTTCCAAAACCTCCCTTGAACCATCGTTGAAGTGGAGGACGAGAGTTTCCTTTTTAGAGGCCTATTTTGACTAGATTCCGAGACCTCTTTACTTGGTTGGTCTCTTATTCCCTTCTTGACTCCCTTTGACTCGTCTGATTCTTTGTTCATGAGAGGAGTGTATGCTCTTACAATGTCCTTGACCTTTTCTGGATGGTTCATGGTACAATACTAAACTTCGGAGACCTCCTCAAACGGTTCTACGACCCTACAATTATAACATCCCATAGTTTCAGGTAGTAGTTTGAGTACCTAAGTATATACTAATAAAGAGATTAGTATATAAAAGGATGTAATTTTGAGATAATTTTGGACGTAACAAGTGTGACGACGGAGATCGAGAATAAAAGTATACATAAAGAAGTTAGGGACTAGTGTCATATTATAAGAATTATGACATTAAGTATACGAAGGTCTTATGAGTTATTATGATTTAAATAAAGTGGATTTAGAATTAATTGTGTGTGTAATTGATTAATTACGGGGTAGATTAATCTTGGTTGAGGACAAAACATAGTGGGGAATATTACGTGTAGAATTTTGAAGAATTTGCCTAATGACTAAGTTGAGGTGATTTACTAAGTGGCAACCCGTGAGATTATGAGTGGGAAAAAATATATTTAGTCATTACACGTTAGGGAAGCATTTGTTCTTGTGGATTGGGATATGACGCCGCTAGTGATGACTATAAGATAATTAAGACTGATTGCACAACATGCCATGAAATTCTAGTGCTGAAAAGTGGTTCTTGGAGAAAATTTTGATAAATATCCTAGTATCCTACTGGCATTTACCATGTGTTGTCCAATATGGATTCTTTGGCGTTTGTACTTTGGAGCATTTCATTGGCTGGTTTGTGGGTGAATAATTTTATGGTTTCATTTAGTATTTCAAATGTGGTGTACGGAGAGATACCTTTGCAAAAGGGGATGGTTCTATCGAGGTATGTTAAGGAATTTTTTTTTTTTTTTTGGTATCTTTCATGTAATAAAATATAACCGTGATATTTCTTCATAATTTATTTTACTCTTAGAAATTAAGGAATGATCATATTATTGATTTCTATTTTAAAAAACATGTCTAAATATGTTCTCAAGTCTTTATTGAGGCATACGGAAAAGATGTTGATATTCACAGTGTTAGCCGAAAGTACAAGGATATTATGTCACTCAGGATATTTTATTGTCATTCATGCATTTTCAGTTGCATTTGCATTCATATATTACCATGGATCACTTGTGTTATGCATACTATTATATGGAAAATATTATACATATGTAGGGGATATGAAAAAAGAGAAAGGTGTTATATTCGCACCCCACCCGCAGCTGGTACAGAAGATCACAAAAGAGTCCTAAGAGGCCAAAATGATTCAAAGCCTGTGTGGCTCACATGATATTAAGCCTGTGTGACTGGGTAGGATTCCTGTATGGCTATTAGTATACCGCATTTGCATCATCCATACATTCATTAACCATTATAAGGTATGATGCTCACAGAGACTGTTATGAAAAAGAAGATGTCTGTGTGGCCAATATTATACCGTATTTACATTGCATAATATTTAGGCATATGTATTAGAGACAGAGGTATTTACTATTGGTTAGCTGTTTCAGTTTCAGTGATTGTTATATCTTTATTATGCTATATTCATGTTTGACATACTCAGTACATCAGTCGTACGGACGTCCCTTTTGTTAGGGGACACTGTCTTTCATGCCCGCAGGTTCACGTAGGCAAGGCGACGATCCATGTTAGTAGGTTACAGATTCATCAGACTTTGGAGCACTCCCTTTGTTTTGGAGTGTTGGTCTATTTTGGTACGATATAGTTTTGCATGTAGATATAGGTATGGTGGGGCCCTGTCCCGACCTGTTGATATTGTATACTTTTTAGAGGCTTGTAGATGGTGTTCTGTGGGTGTAGTAGACTATATGACCTTATCGGTCTTGGTATGGGTATGTATGTATATAAGTTGATATTTTGGATAAAGACTTCACATAGTTTTCTTTTAGCTTAGTCCGTAATTAATCATAATTGGATGTTAAATGTACAAATGGTGGTACCCGGCGGGTGGGGTACGGGTACCCGTCGGGGCCCTCCGATTTGGGTCGTGACAAATTTGGTATCAGAGCATGTCTGTCCGAGAGAGTCTACAAGTCATGTCTAGTAGAGTCTTGTTTATGGGTATGTTGTGCACCATACTTATAAACATGAGGCTATTTGACATTTAGAGATGGTTTCTATTCTTTCACCTCATAAATCGTGCAGTAGAGCTGAGTTATATTCAAGACTGTGAGGGCTGCTACGTGACGGGGATTAGATATGTCACCCCAATATTCGAGGATGAATGTTTCTAAGTGGGGAAGAATGTAACATCCCGTAGTTTTGGGGATAGTTTGAGCACCTAGACGTATGCTAATAAGGATATTATTGTATAAAAGGATGCAACCCCGAGATAATTTTGGACGTAACAAGTGTGACGACGGGGAGCGAAAATAAATTTGAAGTACGCATAAAGAAGTTATGGACTAGTGTCATATTACAAGAATGATGACATTGAGTATACAAAGGTCTTATAAGTTATTAGGATTTAAATGAAGTGAGATCTAGAATTAATTATGTGTGTAATTGATTAATTACAGGGTGGATTAATCTTGATTGGGGACAAAACATAGTGGAATATTACGTGTAGAGTTTTGGAGAATTTGCCTAATGACTAAGTTGAGGTGATTTACTAAGTTGCAACCCGGGAGATTATGAGTGGGAGACAATATATTTAGTCATTACACGTTAGAGAGGCATTTGTACTTGTGGATTGGGATATGACGCAGCTAGTGATGACTATAAGATCCTTAAGATTGATTGCACATCATGCCATGAAATTCTAGTGTTGAAAAGTGGTTCTTGGAATTTATTTTTGATAAACATCCTAGTATCCTACTGGCATTTACCATGTGTTGTCTAATATGGATTCTTTGGCATTTGTACTTGGAGCATTTTTTTGGCTTGGTTTGTTAGTGAATAATTTTGTGGTTTCATTTAGTATTTCAAACGTGGTGTACGGAGAGATACCATTGCAAAAGGGGCTAGTTCTGTTATTATCGAGGTATGTTAAGAAAAATTATTTTTTTCTTTTGTCATGTTCCATGTAACGAAACGTAACAGTGATATTGCTCCATAATTTATTCTACTCTTAGAAGTTAAGAAATGTTCATATTATTGATTCCTACTTTAAAAGCATGTCTAAATATGTTCCTAAGACCTTATTGTGACATACATAAAAGATGTTGATATTCACAGTGTTAGCCGAAGCTACAAGGATATTATGTCACTCGAGATATTTTATTGTCATTCATGCATTTTTATTTACATTGCATTCATATATTACCCTGGACCACTTGTGTTATGCTCACTACTATATGATAAATATTATATATATGTAAGGGATATAGAAAAAGAGAAAGGCATTATATACGCACACCACCTACAGCTGGTACAGACTATCTCAAAAGAGCCCTAATGTCACGACCCGACCCCGGGCCACGACTGGTGCCCTACCTGGGCACCCTTACAGGTATACATCAGAGATAATCAGCGGAACATACATCAAACTTATAAAATAATTCAACAAGACATAAACAACAGGTTAGCCGATAAGGCCACCTTCCAAAAATAATACATAAGTAACCCAAAAAGCAGTTACCTTTTTTTTTCACAACCCAATCCACAAGATATGACTGCATACCTCTAAGAATTTGACATAACAACTGTGACGGGACAGGGCCCCGCCGTACCCCTGAATGTACATTAACCTACAACCTCAGGGAACTGTACCACCATACAAAACCTCCGAAATAATACAGTTTTCCAACCAGCTGAACAGAGATCCTAAGAACAAGGATCACCAACTTGTGTACCTAACACCTGCGGGCATGAACGCAGCCCCCCGAAGGGTCGATAACAGTGCGAATATGGAAGTAAATGAGTGCGAATAAATCATAATCAGCATAAAAGAATGACAGGGGCAAGTATAAAAGTAAATACCAGATCCTACCGTGCCATTACCACACATGAACTTAATCGTACATCATTATCTTTACCCATTTTTCAATAAGAGTTATAATCAAATTCTTACGTACATACTTAGGAAAAATCATCAAGTTCATAACCATATAACTTACTTATCCTGCATAACATAATCCGACCCTTTGGAGGGACACCTCATTTTGGAATTCACTTTGATTATCCATACGTAATAACGTAATCCGGCCCATTTGCGGGACACAGCGAAGTCATACAAAAGTCTTCCCACAAAAGTATACTGCCCGACCCATTCTGGGACGCGATAAGGTCATATAGTCTGCCCATAAAGGTATACTGCCCGGCCCATTCCTGGGACGCGATAATTTCATATAGTCTGCCCATAAAGGTATACTGCCCAACCCATTCCTGGGACGCGATAATGTCATATAATCTGCCCATAAAGGTATACTACCCGGCCCATTCCTGGGACGCGATAATGTCATATAGTCTGCCCATAAAGGTATCACGCGGCCCATTCTCGACGCGATAATGTCATATAGTCTGCCCATAAAGGTATACTGCCCGGCCCATTCCTGGGACACGATAATGCCTCTTTACATAACATTTTAAATCATCTTTTCACTTCTTCTTAAGTCGTTATAACAACTCCCCATAAAGTTATTATAACAACCTTTCACTTTAGAGAACTTAAGGCACTTTTATTTCTTTTTACATTAGGGAAAATTAAACCCAAAAGTACTACGTACATACATACTTAAAAAGAATCATAAAACTCTTTCTTTTTTTTAAATCCATAAACTTCTTATTTTGAAAGTCAAGTTACATTCTCTTAACTTTCGAAATAAATCATAGAAACCATACTTTTTAAATCAAGTCATTTCTTCCTTTAAGAATCAAGTCTCGTGACCTTTTAAGAAATCAAGGTTCATAGTCTTAAAACATCATGACATAAAATCTTTAAATTAAGTAACATATACTTTATGAGTTGTGAATAGGTTATACTTGTTTATAACGATCTTATTAAAGCAGTCATGATCTAGAAAATGTAATACAATTTTGTATTATCTTAGCTTTTATGCAGATAGAGAATTCTACTCATTTTAATTTAATTGATTGTCGATATATTTTCTTTTATTAACGCTGCAATGGCTTGTTCGATACTTATTCTCATTCGTGCGGTATCTTAGCAAAGTCAACTCGACTCCAAATACTTCCTAACGACTCTTACCAACATCCCCCATAAGACTTGGTAAGAACTTAGGATAACTTAGACGTAACTTTACATAGAGTAAATCAACATACATACCTCTTAACTTCTAAGAATAGAAAGAATCATGAAATAGCACCACATGTATATTCCATACATAGAATCATGCCAAAAGAAGGAAGAGGTTCACATACCTCGCGACGATTATCGACAAGTAGCAAAATGCTCCAAAGTACTTCAACATTGATAGTTATTCCATCCTTCAAGTAGAATATGCTATACTTAGTACTTCAACCTATAATGGCCATAATACGTCCATTAACCTCTAGCTTCAAACGTAGAATATTCTAAGTGTAAAGTCACCAAATTCTATGGAAAATCGGACAGCACTTCCTTTGTTTCTACGTACTTTTCCACCTTTTTCAAGGCCCGAAAATCAATAACCAAACGCCACATTTAAGGCCCAACAATTCAGCAAATACAAAGGGAATTACACGCCTTAACAGGACGTGTAAAATTCTGCCTCACAATTAATACGAAACTGTCCAAAGATTAAGGTAATTCTCGACTCAAAATGTGTAACAACATAAAGTTCATTCCAATTCCTTTTCAACCCAAATTGTTATTCTAACATGTTATATAGCCTCAAACGATTATAACAACTATAATCCCTTCTTTCTATAACATGCGACGATCGTAACTAACAATTAAATTGATTTCAACATAAATGGCTAACTTGTCCATTTTCGGTTTTAACATGTCGACATGATCCAAATATTTTCAAACTTCATTCTATATACCACATGCTCATTTCTTAACTACTATAACATGTAATCCTCCATTACATTAAGAAGATGAAAATTTTACCTCAATAAGCCCTAATAATGTCCAAACGTAAAAGTCGATCCTTAGCAACTTTTATCTCCTCTTCTTATGTTCCAATCCGCTCCAAGCACTCCTTAGAAGTTCATGAAGGACTCCTCTTCAAGTTCCATCTTCAAAGTTAAAGAACACCTTAGGGTTTCGCCTTGCGATTAACGTAAAAACGTCGTTTTTTCGAGATCTTTCTATTGATATATCCTTGTAATACTCCTAGGAAACTTGGTTTAAAGTATTGGGATTATTGAACCACAAACGAAAAATTTTGTGTGGGAGATGGAGCTAATGCCGAGAGCTCACTAAGGCACACACAAGTTTCCTCAATTTTTCTCTAAGTGTAAAATGCCTTGTATTGCTACTTAGGATGACTATATAACAACATGGAGGGTCTAGATTATAACACTTGTTAGGTTTGGATGAAAGAGATCAAGCCAAGTGGTTCTTTGACTTAGTCAATTATCTCAAGCTCTTAGCTTGCAAGACTTGGTCATCTATACTTTGGTCAAATGACCATTTTAACCTTGGTCAATTTCGTCCAAGACCATGTGGGGGTTGCCACGTGTCGCCCTCCCATTCGTCCATAAAATTCCGTAACCCTCGTGGGCCCCACAAAACAAAAAAATTCTCGGGTGGGCCCTACGTGACCAAATCCGTAAAATACATTTCCACAATGTTAATAAATTACATACTCCTCAACTAATGTATTCTGAGAATCTAATTCTCATCAATGAACATATTTTCTTTCCGAAGTTCGGAAGATTTTCCTTCGGAAAAACAATTCTTCCTTTCGTACCAATTTCCAAGTCTTGTGTTCTCGCGTCTATTCTCTTATTCATGTCCTGAAATTACGTGGTGTAACACCTAAGAGGCCAAAATGATTCAAAGCTTGTGTTGCTCATATGATATTAAACATATGTGGCTGGGTAGGATTCATGTGTGGACATTAGTATGTTGCATTTGCATCATGCATACATTCATTAATCATTATTAAGGATTGAATAGAGTGGATAGTCGAGGATTTTGGAAGCCATAATTCCTTCATAACTGATTAAACCTCAATAATTTAGATTACTTCTCGCAATTATTCTAGTAGTTAGATAAAAACCCAAATCAAATATCATTTGTCAAATAGATAATCTAGAATAGATGTTCGGTAATTAGATACCAGTCTATGTGGACGATAAACTCGGTCTTACAGACTATATTACTTGTGAACGATACGTACACTTGCGTGAGCAATTGAAAACGGTCCTAACAGATATGGCGGGGCCCTGTCCCGACCTGTTGATGTCGAGGCTTATAGATGATATCCTGTGGGTGTAGTAGATTGTATGACCTTATCGGTCTTGGTATGTGTATGTATGTAAATAAGTTGGTATTCTGGATAAAGAATTCACATAGTTTTCTTTTGGCTTAGTCCATAATTAATCATGATTGGATGTTAAATGTACAAATGGAGGTACCCGGCGGGTGGGGTCCAGGTAACCGTCGCAGCTTTCTGGTTTGGGTCGTGACAACCATATCCCATTAGCCTCTTTGCTCTTCTCTTTGATCGCAGTTATCTTTCGATCCATCTTGACAATCTTCTCCTAAATTGAGTCCTTTGTCTCCTTATTATTGTCCAAATTAACCACGGGGATAGTGAAACTGAGGTTTTCTTGAGCTTTCATTAGCAACAAATCAACCTTTTTGGAAGAAAAACAGTGGTAGGATAGGATATTTTGACTTAACATAGACATCATGGTTTTGCGATGTCTGAATGCTTTTCTAGGGACTTGGATAAAGGGAAGTCTGGTGCACTAAGCTCTCGCTATGAGCGGGTTCTGGGGAAAGGTCGGGCCAGAAGAGTCTACTATACGCAGCCTTACCACACATTTCTACAAGAAGCTATTTCCACGGTTTGAACTCATGATCTTCTGGTCACATGACAACAACTTTATCAGTTTCTAGGGACTTGGATAAGACTCAGAATAGTTTTGGTCGGAATTTGGACGTTTGTGTGACTTTTATATGCCTAGGACGCTGTAAAGGCAATTTGGTTTGGAGTAGTAGATTAATCACATTTAAGGTAAATACATGTAAGCACATAGACAAACAAACAATTTATATCACGTAGCACATAAACAACTATTGTGCGTCCAAAGTAAAAGTGACCTCTTAATGTCAAGGTGAGCCTATCTATTCGAAAGGTATATATGCCAATCTTTTGAACCATTCCATTGCCCCATAATATAAATAAACAAGGTTCCCTTATGGGATACACAATATGGTAATCTGATAACAAATGGGGATACATAGCAACGGGGAAGGGAAATACATAAAGAAATCAAGCCCATATATGGCAGGGATTTTATTACCTAAGGGATGGTCTTTCGGGCCAAGGGTCTTTCAGAAACAACCGTTCTACCTACCAAGGTAGAGGTAAGGTCTGCGTACACTCTATCCTCCCCAAATTCAATGTTATGGAATTTCACTCGGTATGTTATTGTTGTGGTATGTAAGGATTTTATTACCTAGGACATAGGCTTTTGTTAGTGTGATTTTAGCTGGAATTATTTTCTTGGGATTTATCTAAGAGTTTTATTACCTAGTGAACTAATTGGGGATTGGTTGTTGCAATTTTGCTATGGATTACTTATTGAGGATCTACATGGGGTTCTATATACAAAAATCATTTTTGGTTCAAATTCTATCTCTGGTATATATTTTAAATTTAATTATAGTAGATTTAGTTAAATATTCATCCTATATAAAAGGTTAATGATATTATACTTATTTAGAATGAATATTACATTTCATTAGACGTGATGGCCGGGTACAAATCCAATAAAGCGAAGTTTTTGAATCTTGTGATTTTAAATTAAATATATGTATAATGTACTAAAAATATCTTTAGTTTTAATCTTGTTGCGTTAAACCTGAGATGTTTGAATTAAATAGAGGCACACTTTTAGTTTCAAAAGATAAGTAAGCTCACTTAAATCGGAGGGAGTAACAAAATAATTGTCATAAATTAATCTTATTATATTTAAAATTAAAAATTCAATATTGTTGATGTAAAAGAATATGACAAAGCAAAGATACGATCACGTCAGACATTCAGCTAATCCTACTTTGTATAGAAGTATATGTTATTTCCTCACGAGTATTTAAAATGATGTAATTTAACTATAGCATGTAACTTGAACTATATTAATTTATACTTGTTATTATTGATATTTAAGTATTAAGTTATCTTCTTATTCTCTTTTCAAACATCATTTTAGTTACTAACTTTTAACATCATTAAAAAGGTTGATCTTGTATTCTTTGTTAGAATTGGTGTAGCACTTTTGAACACTACGTTGTGTTTGATTTAAGATATTTTTATAATGGAAAAAATTAATGTACCAATTAAAATCTGTAAATAACTGAGAGATTCTTTTTTGTTGAGAAATCCAACACCGCCATTAACGCAGCTGGCATGCGCAAGAAGATGATGTCGGTGATTTACCCTTTCAATGTTTTCAAGACTGAGTTCTTCAATATTGCAGAAATGGTACTCAAACTTATACCAGGAGTTAGGGAGACAGAGAGTTGCACAAATCGTAATCATACAACTTCATTGATGAAGAAAGAATTAAAGAGAGAAGAGATTTACAGAAGGGGGGAAGAGAAAGCGTCTTAGAGAAGATACACAGCTTCTCGATTCTTATATTACAACTGTGACAACAAAATACCCTAATAAAAGAAAGGGATCTGCTTCTATATTGGGCTGGCCTTGCTGGCCTTTACATTGGGCCAGTCCTCTTAATGGGCCAGTGGCAGAATATTAATCAGTGGGCTTCTGTTAGTTTTAACAGCCTCCCTCAAGATGGGTGCTCGAATATATCCAGCAAGCCTAGCTTGGAACAGAGATGAAGATGTTGTAATCTGGTTAGCCCTTTTGTAAGTATATCCGCTTACCGCTCTGCGCATGTTGATATATTCTGTTTGTACCATTCCTTTTCGAATCTTCTCCCTAATGAAATGAAAATCAATCTCAATGTGTTGGGTCCTTTCATGGAACACAGGATTAGCTGCCATTTGTATCGCTGACTTCTCATGCGTGTACGATTCTTCATCGTTGGATGTCCACACCAATGTCTTTCAGCAAGCCTAGTAGCCAAGTGATTTCAGCAATAGTGCTGGCAAGACTTCTATATTCTGCTTCAGCGGAGCTTCTAGAAATTGTGCTTTGCTTCTTAGATTTCCAGGAAATGAGAGAGTCTCCAAACTTGACTAAATAACCTGTAATAGATTTTCTTGTATGTGGACATGAAGCCCAATCTGCATCACAATAACTAGTTAATGTCTCTTGTTTATTACTGGATAACAACACTCCTTGTCCTGGTTTACCTTTTACATATCTTACTATTCTGATTGCAGCATCAAAGTGTGACTTCTTTGGGTTTTGTAGGAACTGACTAAGTGTTTGCACACTATAGGCAATATCTGGTCTAGTAAGAGTAAGGTATAACAACTTACCAATTATCCTTTGATATGAACTGATATCTCCTACTGGATCATCAACAATGACTGTTTTCCCTGCATCTGGAACCTGTTTTTCTTTATAATCATCATATTCTTTTGTGGTAAGTTTCATATTAGAGTCAGTGGGTGTGTTACTAGGTTTGGCAGCAGTTAGTCCTAGTTCAGAAATGAGTTTTAAGGCATACTTCCTTTGATGCATAATGATCCCCTTGCTGGACCTAGCAAATTCTATTCCTAGAAAATACCTTAGTTCTCCCAGGTCTTTCATCTTAAAAATATTATGTAGAGACTGCTTAGTCTCCTTTATGAGCCTTATATTATCCCATGTAATTAACATGTCATCCACATAAATAAGTATGACTATTATACCCTGATTACTTTGTTTTAGGAACAGTGAATGGTCAAACTCAGACTGCCTAAACTGCATCTGAACCAGAGCCTCTGTAAGCTTGAAGTTCCACTGTCTTGGTGCTTGTTTGAGCCCATACAAAGACTTAGTTAGTCTACACACAAGTTTACTGCCTCCCTGGCTACTGAAACCTTGGGGCAAAGTCATATAAATCTCATCAAATAGATCCCCTTGAAGGAAGGCATTATAAACATCCATTTGATGAATATACCATCCTCTGGAGGCAGCAATAGACAGAATAGTTCTTATAGTTACCATCTTAACAACAGGAGAGAAGGTTTCATGATAATCTACTCCTTCTTGTTGACTATAACCTTTTGCAACTAGTCTAGCTTTCAGTCTTTCTACTTCTCCAGTGTCTTTATATTTGATTTTGTAGATCCATTTACAGCCTATTGGTTGTTTTCCTTCTGGTAGTGTAACTATTTCCCAAGTGTGGTTTTCTTGTAAGACATCTATTTCAGCTTTCATAGCATCTACCCACCTATGATCTTTTGAGGCTTCCATGTAACCTTTAGGTTCTGTCAGTTCTGAAAAAGAGCTTTAAAAAGCTTGATATGTAGGTTTTATGTTATCATAAGATATGTAATTAGTAATAGGGTAGAGTACATTGTTGGCATTTGTTGTGACAAAGTCTTAAGCCATATAGGGGGTTGTTTGAGTCTGATAGACCTCCTAATTGATTTGTCATTTAATTTTACAGCAGGGTGACTAAGAGATTGTACTTTATCTGAATTCCCTTATACTAAGTCATTTTCAGTGGAATTGCTACCCTCAATAGGTTCTATGTTAGTGATATCAACACATCCTTCTTCTGATATATCAGTGCTCTTCTGTGAGATTTCCTGGGGTATATTTTGATTATCATTGTTATCTAGCAAATTCTGGAAGATAGGATTCTCAAACACATTTTCTTTAAAAGGATAAATTGTTTCTCTAAATTTAACATCTCTACTAACAATGAGGATCTTAGATTGCAAGTCATATAGAATGTATCCCTTTTGTGTTTCAGAGTATCCCATCAGAGCACACCTTTTAACCTTAGACTGAAACTTATCAGTGACAGTTAAATCTTTAGCAAAGCACAGACATCCAATAGTTCTTATATGACTTAGGGATGGTTTCTTGTGATAGAGACCCTCATAGGGTGTAGTATGAGTAATAGAGGAGGGTAGTCTATTGATCAAGTATACTGCAGCCTGTACACACAGGCCCCAAAACTTTAAAGGAATATTAGCCTGCATTCTTATTGCCCTGGTAATTTCTAATATATGTCTGTGTTTTCTTTCAGCAACACCATTCTGCTGTGGTGTATATACACAGCTTCTATGATGAATAATTCTTAAGTTCTGAAAAAGGGTGTTGCATGTATCATTAACAAATTTTGTCTCATTATCAGTTCTAATTATCTTAACTATTTGATTAAACTGTGTAGATATGTATTTAAGAAAATGATTAATTACCACACATACTTCAAATTTAAGTCTAAGTAGGTATATTCAGGCCATTCTAGTGTGATCATCTACAATAGTGAGAAAAAATCTCTTCCCATTATATGTTTCAACCTTATAGGGACCCCATAAGTCCATGTGAACAATGTCAAAAGCTTTATTACTGTAAGTAGTACTATTTGGGAAAGGTAGTCTACTCTGTTTTGCACATGGACACACATTACAAGTTTTTGTTGCCTTAGCTATTTCATCATTACTAGCATTGATCAGTTTACTAAGTACCTTACTAGAAGTATGGTCCAGCCTTCTATGCCACAGATTAATGTCTTATTCTGCCACTATTGTCTTTTGCTTAGCTTGTACATTTAAAAATGTCTTCCTTGAGTCCTGTACATTATTATCATGACTAACTAACATATAGAGCCCATCCTGGAGTCTACCAATCTCCTTCACCTTCCCACTGTAGAGATCCTGAAATAGACAGAAGTCGGGGTAGAAGATAGCTGCACATTTCAGCTCTCTTGTTAGTTGAGAAACAGACAGTAGATTATATTTGAATTGAGGTAGAAAGAAAACATTTTCCAGTGTACTCCTGTTAGAGAGAGTATTGATACCAGTGTGAGTGACTTGGGCTGATTGACCATTGGGTAAGAACACCTTCTTTGGTGTGACTGAATCAATTTTACCAGTAATTTTATCTAGCATATTTAGATCATATACCATATGATTTGTAGCACCTGTATCTACTATCCAATTTTTGATTATATTGAAAGCATGTAAGGCTTTGAGTTCTGATATACCTGCTAAATTTGCAGATGATTGAATACCTTGAGAGTTCTGAGATGCTTCTGTCTGTATCTGGTTATTGTTTAGCAATTTTACTATCTGCTCATACTGATTCTGAGAAAATTTTGGTGCTCCTTCAACTTTCCAGTTGGTTTTAGGGTCTTCAGAGGAGGATTCTGGACCTCTGTTATGAGCATTGTGAGCAGTATATTCCTTTCTCTTTGACTTAAAACCAGGAGAATATCCAACTAGTCTATAGCAGAACTCCTTTGTGTGACCTCTCATCTTACATTCTTCACAGAATAATTGGTATTCCTTCTTGACCTCTGGTTTCCTGCTGTTCCAGTCTTAGAATACATAGCAGTAGTGGTTGGACCAGCTCCAAGAAGACCTACAGACTTAGCACTAATTCCTTTCTGATTTTCATCACTTACTATCATAGAGTAA
The DNA here is from genome assembly GCA_029844215.1 of Przewalskia tangutica. Classification (NCBI taxonomy): domain Eukaryota; kingdom Viridiplantae; phylum Streptophyta; class Magnoliopsida; order Solanales; family Solanaceae; genus Przewalskia; species Przewalskia tangutica. Next base: position 129,722,283 of record CM056718.1, on the reverse strand, counting down.
GCTTTATTGACTGTTGGAAGATGTGACATAAGCAGTATTTGACTCCTAGCCTGCATGTAACTTTCATTTAAGCCCATGAGAAATTGATAAAGTTTTTGTCTCTGCAGGTAGTTTGTGAATTCTCTAGATGTAGGGCATGTACAATTTGGTGGTGGCACAATGGCTTGAAATTCTACCCAGAGATTCTTTAGTTTAGTGTAGTATTCTGCCACACTAGCATTCCCTTGTGAAAGGGTAGCAATTTCCCTATGTAGGTCATAGGTCCTTGATTCATCAACTTTGTCGAATCTTTCTTTTAAATCTTCCCATATCTCATATGTTGTTTCTGCATATAGTACCCCACGATGAAGCTACTAGATCTGACATTCATTAGCCACTGTCTGGCAACAAAGATTGACTCTATCCCACTGATCCCACCATTCCATCCCATATTGATTCTTAGTACAATTTCCATTTACAAACCCTAGTTTATTTCTTCCAAGTAGAGCAATCCTCATCTACTTGCTTGAAACAGTGTAGTTTTCAGAGCCCAGTAATTGAAAGGATATTAAGGAAGCACCACTAACATCTGAGGCTTGTAAGAAGAGAGGATGATTGTGGTCAAGTATAGTGGTGGTGGAGGTGCTACCAGCAGTTTTTCTAGGTATAGGTACGGACACTCCATCTTCGGATGAACTACTCTCAATGGGTGGATCTGTTACCATCTTTTCAAGTTGTTAACACTAACTACTAATCACATCAATTTTATCAAGATATAAACAAGATTATTGGGAAGAAAACAATATCGTGGAGTTAAACTCCTCAATAGACAAGAAAAAATTTCAAGATACCACAGGATACCTCAGGATGATTTACTCAGATCTTGTTGTTACTTTAACCGATGCATGCATCAGTAGATAGGGATGACCTGCTCTGATACCATGTTGAGGAATCCAACACCGCCATTAACGCAGCTGGCATGCGCAAGAAGATGATGTCGGTGATTTACCCTTTCAATGTTTTCAAGACTGAGTTCTTCAATATTGCAGAAATGGTACTCAAACTTATACCAGGAGTTAGGGAGACAGAGAGTTGCACAAATCGTAATCATACAACTTCATTGATGAAGAAAGAATTAAAGAGAGAAGAGATTTACAGAAGGGGGGAAGAGAAAGCGTCTTAGAGAAGATACACAACTTCTCGATTCTTATATTACAACTGTGACAACATAATACCCTAATAAAAGAAAGGGATCTGCTTCTATATTGGGTTGGCCTTGCTGGCCTTTACATTGGGTCAGTCCTCTTAATGGGTCAGTGGCAGAATATTAATCAGTGGGTTTCTGTTAGTTTTAACATTTTTTTATAATAAATAAATAAAAGTACCATAATAATAATTTAATCTACTTTTTCTCACTTGAATTGTTTGGTTTTATTGTGGATTGTGAAAGTTTATATTAATTTAATATAAAATAAGACTTATTGAGTAAATACAAATAGGAAGAGAAATGTGGGTAGGAAAATAAAAGTTCAGCACTGGCAGCTCAGCGACACAGTGGGGGATTTGCAGGGAAGCGTAAATTAAAGTCTTTTTATCGAATTTGGTAACTGAATTAATAGACTTGATTAGTGGCAAAAATATAAAATATATTAATTAAAAAAAATAATATCATATAAATTGGGATGAACGCCTAAAAGTTCCTACCGATTTACTTGAATCCCTATTTTTAAGAATTTCTACAAAAACAATCTTGAGAATTTTTATGTATTTATTTATTTGCAAAAAACTGCAAGTAATTTACCCATGTTATACAGTTTTAGACACAAAAGACCCATCAAATCGTTAAAAACACCAAGCCTCTTCAGTTCTTCTCACTATCATATTGATGTTCCCTAAATGAGTAATGGCCAACAAAAATACAATATGACAATTGGCAACGTAAGACAAATTCATGGCTCAGACATTTTCTTTTCGCTAACAGTACCTTCTTTCCCAATAAACCGTACACATCATCAAAGAAAAATTACATTTGAAAGTTGAAAGGAAACCTTTGTGGAGCCATGCAGCATGACCTTTTACAATACATTCAAATCTCCAGAAAATTAAGTAAAATTCCACATCTGTAGATTCTTGAAGGCTTGGACGCTTCAGTTACTCTTTCATTACATTCATGGCAAGTATGATCCATCACAAGACTCTCCAAAGGAACTGTATTTATAATTTATATATATATACCTATGGTGGTTTTCTTTTCTCCATCCCTAGCACTCAGGTGTATGAGTATGGTCTCTTTGTGGGTCGCGGCAATAATCATACACTTTATAGTTCCTTTGCACCCATTCCATGGCATCACTCTGTTGGCGGCTAAGCCCGCCAACCCTCAGGAGGTGGGTGGCATGAGGGGCTATCGTTGGTGGTGCAACCGCCTATCTTGAAATTATTGTATCTTCCGATGAAAGGTTGGTACCTATTAAAGATAATAAATAACTAAGTAAATAATTGTGCACCTTCTTAGCAGTTTAAGTTTTAATTGAGACAGTCACACATGAATTTAACAGTACTTATAATCAGCTTTGATCCTTCCATCCTCGGTAGCCCATGAAGAAGCATCCCAAATCGAACCATACACATACATTGGCCTTTGTGGAAATGTTGCATCACTTTTCCTTGGGTACCTTCTTATTGGAACATCGTCGACAAAAAATCTACACATCACAATCAAGGAGACAATGTCATAGTCAAGTTAGAAAAACAACGAAAAAAAAGTTGTTTTCATTTATGCGTGGGTCTTATTGCTTGCATTAATGTTGTTTTCATTTATGCGTGGGTCTTATTGCTTGCATTAATGTTGTTAGGTTATTGAATAAGAATACCTTCTTCTTTTTTTTTTGGTTTGGGAGAAAGAAGTATAATTATCTTATGTCACCTAAAAGCAGTAGGTTCTGTATAATTATCTTCTGTCGCCTAAAAGCAATAATGTTGTTGGTATATTTGACCCTTTTTCCTTTTATCTATGTTAAACTAATCTTAATAATTTTGTTAGCTAATAATTAGGGGGCCGACTAAATATCATAGTTTGTCGTTATATATGCATGCATGAGTATATATGAAAAGACTAAGTGAAAAAGATTAAAGTAAATTAAAGCATAGAGAAATAACTAAAAAGGACTAACATGATCTCATTGGGGTCCCAAAAGATAGCATAATTGTGAAAACCTTTAGTTGGGTCGAACCAAAGGTGAAATTGCATTTCTCTCCCAATAATATGACCATCTCCACTTCCTTTGATATACACATTTGTTTGCAACACATATGGCTTATTTGGTGTTGTCCCAAGGAACTCAATATCAATTTCATCATGATGCCCGGGAAAGTCTTCACTGTTTGAAAGCTATAAGTAGATCTTTTTTAAATGTTTGGGTTGTGAATTCTCACGTAGAAAGAAGTAATAATTCCAGCAGTGTAACCAGGTTGTAGCTTGACAGACGTGCCAAAATAACCAGATCTATAGTCTCTCTGAGATTTAAATCCACTCCCTGTATTTTAATAATTCCAAGAAATTAGAAATTACTTATATGAAAAATGAGAGAAAAACATTTTCTCGATTATTACTTATATGAGAGAAAAACATTACTTATATAGTTCAATTATTACTTTTTGACATGATTTTGTATAGGATCTAATTTATATAGACCAAAATCATGTAAAAAGCAAAAAGGTACTACTATAATTTAACCTATTCATTATTTTCTTGTATGAAAACACTGGAGTATGTAAAAATATTTTGTGGTACAAACACTATGCAAAGACCATCAAGGAATGTGATGGAATGAACATTATGATCATTAAGGAATGTAGAGAGATGAATAGCATTCTTCACTCACTCTTTTTTCGAAAAGGTGAAGCTCCCACTTCAGGAGCCCCCACACTCTGATCCGACAGAATTGTGATAGAGTTAATCATAGTAACTCAACTGATTTCAAAGGTTAGACCACTACCACGCTGCGCACAAGGGGTCCTCCTTTATTTCAAGAAGTAACCCCCACTCTGCCGCTGACGGGATTCGATCTTGGCCATTTTTTTAATTATCTCCCTTGAGAACCAGTTGAGCTGTCCATGCGGACTTCTTCACTCACTCTTAACTAGATGTCTAGGATTGAGTCTTGAGAATGAAAATATTTCTTTAATGGACCCTATGCTACATGAATATAAATTAATTGTGTTGGTTTAAATTTCGAATACCGAATAGTTAAACAAATAAAAGCACCGCGTAACGAAAAATTAGAAAGACTAAACCAATGTATGGAATGTCAACCAAATATATTCTACTCATATTATCTACCATATTAATGCAACCCCAAAAATGGATGGTATTAATGTGGTAGTGTACTTTAATATTTAGGAGGCGAGTCGGTTATATAGTTTGTACTTCCATGTGAGGCTGTCCTCAAGAAAATCTACAAGGGAAGGAGAGAGCATTTACTGTCACCATCCTTTCTATAGGTTCAACATTTATGGTCAATGATGTATTTATGAAAAACGTACTCGGTTGAATATACCCTTAAGAAAATAATGTAAGTTATATCCATTGATAATGTAAAATTCTTAAATTATTATGACGATTTTATGTGTCATAACATATTACTTATTTAATATTTTAGGTTTTAAATTTCACTAACTCGGTGTTAGTATATACAAAATAAATTCTTCGAAAATAGTTGTGTCTTAGTTGTTGATGTTCGATGGATATTGTGGAACATCTGAAAACTCTCAGGGGAGCATCTCTTGTGTAGACAAGAATGTTGCCTGCGATGTTGCGACAACATTTCTGTCAACATCTATATAACTGTTTTGCCTATTCTTCCGACCTAGGCAAGCTTACTAGATTGCGGTGTTTAAAACGTGGTGAAAGACGAAGTCAAAGCGTGAAGAGAAAGCAGCGAATGACCAAGTCCAGATCGTTGAGGATTTCCAGGAGGAAGACTCGGTCCAAGCTGCTGCCATCTTTTGCTCAACCTCCGCAACCATCAGTGAGGATTTCAAGGGAAGTTCCACCCTATAAATAGAGGGGAACTTCAGAGTATCGATGATCCAGTCACTTCAGAGAATTTAGAAGAAGAAATTCCAAAAGAGCTCTCGGACTTTATCTTAGGAACTGGATCCATATTTTAGCCTAAAGTTATTTTAACAACATCTCGTCCCACATTACAAGTGCTATCTTTATTCTAAATTAAGCTTATTGTTCAAGCAATTGTAATAGAGATGTTGTCTTTTATCTTTTAGATTTTGTAACTTTAGGCGAAGTCATCTACGACTTCATTTTGTTTGTAATTTCTTTTTCCGTTTGTAACGCTCAGCTTGTAAAAAGAAATTCTTTGTAATTGTATATAATATATACAATTCTTTTGGTCATCGACCATCAAGGGATATATTTATATATACCCCTGAAAATATAAACCTTGTGTCTCTTTACTTTTGCCGCTGCACATACTCTACAAGGTTTATTCTGTTTTAATTGAAGTGTTGCCTAAGATGTTGACCTAACATTGAAGGCAACATTCAGTGACGGTTTTTGTTGTTGTTCTAGTTTGCAATTTTAATCTTACGTTTTACTAATCCGTAGCCCACGGGACCCAACAAGTGGTATCAGAGCCTTCACTTGATACAATAAGTGTTTGATTCTGAATATTACGGCTATGGACTCAGCTTCACAGAACGTTGGTAGACTTCCAATACTTGACGGATCTAACTACGCCTACTGGAAAATTCGACTACGTTCGCACATCAAATCTATTGATGTTTGAGCTTGGAGATCAGTTTCGGAAGGCTATGTAATTCCCAAGTACCCAGCAGACGAGAATGGTGATGTTCTCACTAAACCCGAGTCTGAGTGGACACAAGAAGAAATCAAATCGACAAGCTTTAACGAAAAGGCCCTAAATGCGATATTTGGATGGGTAGATATCTATATGTTCAAGCTTATCCAGAATTGTACAACGGCCAAGGATGCTTGGGAAACCCTACAAACCCATTGTGAGGGAACCTCAAGTGTTCGACGTACAAAGCTTCGCATGATCTTGAGTCAATACGAGCGCTTAAGGATAGAGGAGTCTGACGACATAAAATCTTATTTTGAAAAGTTGATTGACATTGCAAATCAATGTCAAGTGCTTGGGTCACCATTAACCAACACACAACTTGTGGATAAAGCTCTCAGATCTCTTCCTGAAAGATTTAATACTAAGATTTGTGTTATTGAAGAGACCTATAATCTTGCTACTATGGATCTTCACGCTTTAATGAGCATCTTTCAAACATATGAGATGAACATGAAGAGCCAAATAGATCTATATAAAGACAGGACTTTGGCCCTCCAAGGACAAACCTCGGAATCTGAAATGGAAAACGAGGAGGAAAACCTGGAGGAACTGGGAGACGATGCAATTATTGCCTTACTTACTTGTAGATTCAATTCGATGGTGAGAAAGACCAACGCTGACCGTAACAAAGTCAACTATAATAAGCATCAGAACCCTCTCTTCAATAAGCAACCAAATAGGTCAACTTCTGAGCAAAGAAATACAATCCACTGAGGAAATCCAATTCAGATGGTATCAATTTTAGTCCCAAACAACTCGCGGGAGTGCAATGTCATGCATGCTCCGATTGGGGACACTACGCTAATGAGTGTGGTAACACCCTTAGAAAAATTGATAAGGTCATGTGGGTAACCCTCAGTGATGATGAAAATGAAGAAGAAGAAGGAGATCAAAAAGAGGTACAACCACAGGCAATGCTTGCAGCCATGTTTGAACATTCACTGTCCGACGATGAAAATATTGTTGATGATGTTGCCACAACATCAGACTCCACATCTGGAATGTCTGCACCATCAGAGAGGTATGTATACTTTGATTATTCTTATGTAAATTGTTTTAGTGGATTTATTTCTTCAATCGAGGCTGCAAATTTGGATCTAGTTGACTCCAAAGACGAAACGATAAAGGAATTACAAAATATTTGTAAAGTCTTAATCACTGCATCTGAGCAACTAGACTCAAAAGCAAAATCATTGGCTCTTGAGAATTGCAATTTGAAAGGCACAATCAACCGACTAGAGGTGACACTTACCAAGAAGGATCTTGAGCTTGGTAAGATTCATGCACGACTGTATACAGCTGAGACCACATTTCAAAGACTAAACAAGGGAACCTCCAAACTGGATGAAATATTGAACTTCAGCAATTCCACAAGGACTGGGCTTGGTTATCAATCTCCTAGGAAAACCACTACTTCCCGGATCCATAGTCAATCTGAGAGGATTAAATTTTTCAAAGAAAACACTAGTAAATCTCAGAGCACTATAATTGGATCGAAGTTTGTATGTAGTTTCTGTAAAATCTCAAGACATCTTATGCCCTACTGCTACAAGCTTCAAAATTCTACACTCGGCCAATTGCCTAAAGTGTTGTCACCAATGTTGCCCAACATCACTGACAACATTCAAAGCAACAAGCCCGGAAGCAGAAAGAAGAAAAGGTTTGAAAAGGAGTGGGTACCCAAACTAAATTTGAAATGTAATGTGTGCATAACTGCCTTGCGTACTAACATTACATGTTTTTGGTACTTCGACAGTGGTTGTTCACGTCATATGACAGCTACTAAAAGTCTCTTGAAGGAATATGGAGGGTATGTGACCTTTGGAGGAGGAAGTAAGAGTAAGATTATTGGTAGAGGAACTCTTAATGTTCCAAATGTACCAGCCTTAAAGAATGTGCTTCATGTAGAATGTTTAGTTGCTAATCTCCTTAGCATAAGCAAACTATGTGATGACGATCTAGCGGTGAAATTCAACAAACTTGGATGCAAAGTTATAGATTCTGCAAACAAGTGTGTCATGTCAGGAACCCGAACCGGAGATAACTGCTATCTAGTAGGCAGGAAAGAGTTTTGCAACTCCGCAAAGGTAGGTGACTTGACACTTTGGCATCAGAAGTTGGGACATGTCAACTACGACACCAGAAGTTACAGATCTCGTTTGAAGCTATCAAAGGCATTCCCAGACTAGATACAAAAGACAAAACACTGTGTGAAGATTGTTTGAAGGGAAAGCAGACCCGAGTCTCTCACAATGTTGTCCAATATGACGGACAACATTCAGGTACATCTCATTGTTTTCAATTATTGCATATGGATCTTATGAGTCCAATTAAGGTAGATAGCCTAGGAGGAATGAGATAATCTTATGTGATTGTTGATGATTTTTCCAGATTTACTTGGATATATTTTTTAAAGGAAAAATCACAAACCTTTGAGATGTTTAAAACACTTTAGTCTAGAATTAGGAATTTGTTTTGTTCTTCAATTTTCAGAATAAGATCTGATCATGAAAAGGAATTTGAGAATCAAACCTTTGCAAAATTCTGTGAAAGAAAGGCATATTCCATGAATTTTTAGTAGCAAAAACACCTCAACAAAATGGGGTTGCCGAGAGAAAGAATAGAACTTTACAGGAAATGGCAAGAGTAATGTTGAGCTCTAAGCATTCATCAAAGAGGTTTTGGGCAGACGCATTGAACACAGCATGCCACATAAGTAATAGAGTTTATCTTAGGCCAGGGACCAAGATGACACCCTATGAACTGTTAAATAGAAAGAAACCTACAGTGAGGTACTTCCATGTCTTTGGGTGTGTGTGCTATATTCTTAATGACAGGGATAGACTGGCCAAGTTTGACTCCAAGAGCGACAAAGGGATATGCATCGGCTACTCTCAGAATAGTCATGCTTACCGAATATACAACCTTCAGACAAAGACCATCCAGGAGTCTGTCAATGTGATTTTTGATGATCTGCTGGACATGTCTAGAAGATCTTCAGAAAAAAACATTGTAGTTGCAGATGAAGAGGAGCAACTCACTGGTGCAACAGATGTTGTCCCAACATCAGAGGACACATCTGAACCTCAAAAAGAGAACACAGAAGAAGATATCGAGGAGGAGTCTGCTACTGAGCTGAATGATCAAGTGAGAAGAGACCCTCGTTCGAGGATTAGGAGGAACCATCCACCCGACCAAGTGATAGGGGGAGTTTTTTAGCAGAGGTGAACAAGAGAGAAAGAGCCAGTCAATTACCGAGAGATGGCAAGGTATGTGTGCATGTCCACCATATACCAACAAATTAAACAGGTTGAAGAAGAGATTTTTGTATCCCAAAGCAAGTATGCCAAGAATCTTGTTAGGAAGTTTGGTCTGGAAAACGCTAAACACATGAAGACTCCAATGGGCTCTACGCAGTAGGTATATAGACGATGTGGGACAAGATGTTGATCAAATATTGTATCGATCTATGATAGGTAGCCTCTTATATCTTACTGCCAGTCGTCCGGATATCATGTTTAGTGTGTGTGTTTGCGCCAGGTTCTAAGCCAGTCCCAATGTATCTCATCTTAATGTCGTGAAACGTATCATACGATATATTGCCGGTACAAGTGACTTGAGAATTTGGTACTCTATAGACATTAATTCTAATCTAATAGGGTATAGTGACTCGGATTGAGTCGGTGATGTCGACGATAGGAAAAGCACTAGTGGTGGTTGTTTTTATCTTGACAACAATCTAGTATCATGGTACAGTCGTAAATAAAATTGTGTCACTCTCGACTGCCGAATCCAAATATGTGGCAGCCGGAAGTTGTTGTGCTCAACTGATTTGGTTACGACATATGCTTGATGACTATGACATTTCTAATAACTCTATGATTTTATACTGTGATAATCTGAGTGCTATTAATATTTCCAAAAATCTTGTTCAGCATTCACGTACAAAACACATTGACATAAGACAACATTTTTTAAGAGACTTAGTGGAAAAACTGTTACACCTCGTATGATAAGACAAAGATTTAGAACGTCATTAAGGATTGGGATTTCCAATTTTCGAAATTACAAATATTCTACGTGCTAATACGGATTAATTTTTGGCAATGACAAATGTGACGCCGGAAATCTCTTTAGAAATGGTGGTATAAATAAATATGTATTTTTCCGTTATGAGTTAGTAAGGTATTTAAAAGGTACGATGATAAGAAATTAAGGCAATGGGAAATTAGATTAAAAGAAGTGGGGGTTGATTTAGTTAAATAAATACTTAGAGGGGGCAAAGTGTGGCTTTTAAGGGGGTCTTAGTGCATTATTTAGAAATCTGAAAATTGATAAAACTCCTCTAAAACCTTCATTTCTTCCACAAAACAAAATCAGATTTTTAAGCTCCCATTTCTCCTCCCCCCCCCCCCCCCCTCTTGAACGAAAATCCCCACCCTTTGCAAAGAAAATTTAGCTTGTTATTCCATCTTCTTGGGGTAAATTATCCCACCATTTTGAGGCGAAATTATCACCCCAAAACAGTGGGGAGTTCTCGGCATTTCTGCCAATTTTAGGGCAGTGGGTTCTTGGGTTTTTTGGACAAGATTTCTTGAAGAAAAAGGTGTAAGAATGTTGCGTTAACATAGTAGAATTATTGCATGTTGGATTGGGGTTGAAGAAGTGAAGATTGGCCAAGAAAAATCGAATTTTGTCAAAGAAAAATGGGCAGAAAATTCGCTGGTTACTGGCAGATTTTTAGTCAAATTTGGAAGGGAATATCTCCTAGAATATTAGGAGTTCTTAGGTGTTTCAAAAGCCTAAAATTAAGTTCGTCGAGTATAGTTTCCAACGCAACAAACCTCTCGTCGATAGGACACTGGAGTAGAGAGTTATCGACGTTACAAGTTCAGCCGACGAAGTAGTGACTAAAAATCTGGACAGTCACGTTTTTGGGGACTGTTTTGGACGAATTCGAGGTATAAAATTCTTCTTTTATAGTTTAATGACATTGCATGTTGTTGTAGTTGAAGATATGAATTGGTGTTAAGATGGAATTGGAAATATGAAATGTATGTGATTGTATTAAGGATATATACACCGATTTAGAACATATTTTTGGCGTACGTTGGAATTGAGTAATTGTGTTGGTATGTTATTACTAATTGCATGTGAAAATTTAGATGAAACCTTGATGTTTAAAGTTAAAGTTGTTAATTGAAGTTGTTGGGAGATTAATTGGAAAGTAAGGAATTTTGAAAAAAGTTTTGGAATTGTAAAATATTGATATGACCGGAAAGTTGATAGAAATTGTTGAAAATTTCGATAATGTATTACGGACTGAACTAGTATGTAAATAAGCTACAAACATATATATTTATTGCAATAAGATACTTATACATGCCTCGAAAGGATTAAGTGTAAGAAAGGTGTTAATTTTATATATTCTGGAATAAAGGGGAATTGTTGGTTTGAATTGAATTGTTTGTTTGAATTGGATTATTGGTTGATTGGATTGTAGCTGGAGTTGAATTGTTGGTTGACTTGGATTATTGGAAAATTGTGGATACGCACATAAACAAAGGAAATGCTGTCCATTTTTTTGTAGAAATAAGGGAGTCTTTAAGCATATAACTTACATTAGGAGCCATAGAATTGACGAGCATGTTGTTCCTTATCATAGGTTGAAGTACTAGACGAGGAATACTTTAATACCAAGCTGATTAGTTCGCCTAAGAGGTATGTAAGACCTTTCTATCTTTCTTTTGGCATGATTTTTAGTAAAGTACGGCGGACGTACTTAACTCCTACCAGTTCAGTTTTAAAAATGATTATTTACTAGTTATGGTTTCAGTAACAGAGTTTATGGTAGTAATGTTGTTGAGAGTCACAAAATGATTTTAGCTGCATACAGTTGCTCATGATATCTACTCGTGCTAAGTGTTACTATTTCATTCCACTGAGTCCCGGGCCAGATCATGATCGTGCACAACCAGTCTGATTTCATCGAGTCCTCACTGAGGTAGAGACACGTATATATATCAGATTACATCGAGTCCTCATCGTGAGGCCGAGACATGTTATTCTGTGCAGACACAGATTCCATCGAGTCCTCCATAGAGGCCGAGACATGTTTCTGATTTTTATATCTGAGCATGAAGCACGATGTTTTATGATTCAAGATACATGATATGCTTTCGCACATGATTCTCGTTTATAGCGGTTTGATGACTCTATTTTACTTGGTACAGTTGTTAATCAGTTTGACAGTATTTTATGTTTTACATACTCAATACATTATCTCATCGACCCTTCGCCGGGGCTGCGTTCATGCCCGCAGTTCGAGTTGAGATAGGTGACCCTCCAGTCTAGGATTTCTGTACAGCAGTTGGAGAGCTCCTTTGTTCCGGAGCCAGCTATTTTTGGTACAAACCTTTATTTCCAGACTTATGCATATGTTTGGGCACGACGGCGGGGTCTGTCGTCACATGTCGATATTATTCTCTTAGAGTGCATGGGCGGTTGTGGGTTGGATGTTTGTACTTCGTTTTGGGTTTTGATGTCGTTATTTAATAGCAGCCTTGCCGGCTTGCGTATTTTGACTTATGCCTTTGTGCGCGTGATGTGGTTGGTGGCAGCCTAGTCGGCTCGCCCGTTTTTAGGGATATGTTGTAAAAGCAGCGTTGTGCTGCCGAAATTTATGTAGACATCTGTATTAATTGGATTAAGAGTGACAGGTCAGTAATGACGTCCAATTAGGACGTTAATCACGGCCCGTCGGGTCGGGTCATGACAAAAGTGGTATCAGAGCAGTTAGTCCTCGAAATGTCTACAGACCGTGTCTAGTAGAGTCGTGTGTATGGGTATGTTGTGCACCATACTTATACACAGGAGGCTTCCGGACATTTAGGATTGGTTTCTACTCTTTCATCTCATAGATCGTGCAATAGAGCTATGTCATAGGGTAATCCCCCCTCTCTAATAATTATTGTGGTTGCAATTATGTTCCAAAAGACAACGACAGTGGCTCGGAAGGGGAAAATCAGAGTAAATCGGACTTAACTTGGTGCGTCAAGCCATAAGGGAAGTGAAAGAGTTTGAGTAGAAGTATGATGACCAGGTTTAGAGGTACTAGGTCCACGTTAGGTAAGGAAACTCTTCAGAATCTTCTATATACTGAATAAGGGATGGTATCGTCAAGTATTGGGACCAGGAGCAATGTCCGAGGTTACGTATGTATACTAGAATATGTTGAAATTATGAAAAGTACGACAAGTAAGAAATAAGTGAATAAGTGTTAAAAGAAGTGGATTTGCTTACAACTACGAGTAGTGAAGAGATCCCTTCCAGCCATGAATGAGGTGTCGACTTGTGAAATGAATTGCAATAGTCTCTATCTTACGAATTGGTATTTCGTTATGCTACGTTATTGATGCGCGAAAAGATGCACACACTTTAACGCAAGTGCACGTTATCGTGACAAGTAATATAGTCTTGATAAGACCGAATATCGTCCACAAGGATTAGGGTTCAATTACCAACTATCTATCTTTTGGTATATATTTGGTAACCAATATTTGATTTTGTGGTTTATAACTAACAATTATAAAAGCTAATTAATTATAAGTTTACTTCAGTTGTGATGGGAATAGGGCTTTCATGTCTCCTCAACTATCCGCTTATGTTATTTATTAATGCAATGAACTATGGTCTTCTTCTCTCGGAGCTAGCAGGTTTACGAAATCGTTTTATATTCCCGTTAAGGATATATAAACACTCAACCCCAGTATTGCACCTTATCTACCTTTCGGTGATAAGGATAACTCTATAGGAGTATTAAGAACAAAAACCTAGTTAACCGTCACGCACCATGCGCAAAATTAGGGTTGTTAAGCCTCTCATTAACGCTACATAAATAATTGAGGTATTTTCATCCCCAATCCAAAATATGTCTACCCAACTTACAACATATTCACAACCTCCTCATTTCGAAGTTTGATTAGAAATCATATAATGATAATTAGTTGTCAATTAATTACCAAGCATTCAAAGCAATTATTGGATAAATCTCTCAAAGAAGAATAATAACCATAGACATGCATTAATTCATAACATAAGTTTCTAGTGAATCAACATGGAAAGCCCTATAAAAGAATTAGTTCCTAGCCATAGACATGACAAGAACTAATTCAAAGTTCATCATACAAAACTGAAATAAAAGAAAGAAAAGAAAAGAAAATTACTAAGTTTAGGGTCTCCAATCTTCAATCCAAGAAAATCTTGTGTTGTGCAAGAAAGGGAACCCTTAAAATCTGCATAGGGTTCTCCTTTTATAGGCTGAAAACCGCCTCTAGCTTTTCCCTGCAGGCCTGGCCCAGAAAATCGTCTAAAACCTGATTTTTCCCGCGTCGGCGCCGCGGCCCTGCTATCGGCGCCGCGACGCCGGAACTTCTGCATCACTTCGGGTGATTTGGCGCCGCGGCCCTGATCTCTGTTGTCTGTCGGCGCCACGGCGCTGGAACCTCCGCAGCCTCTCTGATGATTAGGCGCCGCGGCCCGCTGCGAGGGCGCGGCCGCTGCTCTGGGTTTCTGCCTTGTTCGCCGATTTCTCTGTTTTCAAGCTCTGGAACTTCCACTTTTGCCCTCTTTTAGCTCCTTTCCCGCCATTTGGCCATTTTAACCACTTTGACTCAAAAGAAAGAAAATCTATCCTAATACGACACTTATTTGTACAAAAAGGGACAAAAGACTAACTAAAACTGACTCAAAAAGTGTATATAAAATACACCGATCAAATACCCCCAAACTTAACCTTTGCTCGCCCTCGAGCAAAGATAGAAAGAAAGAAATAAAAGACTCAAAAAAAATGAAGAATAAAAGACTCACTGACATTGATCACTTTTGCTGCATTAGTGTTATCTAGAAAAACATGAAGGTTAGCAGAATAATATGCAGGAACATATAGCATGAGATTTCAGCACACTAAACACATTAAGCTAGATATTTCGCAGACTCATTTTTATCATGCTTAATGGAAGTCAATATACTAAATCATGCTTGTAAAATAGAAAATTCCTATGGCATGTTTACTTGCTATTCTCCACTAATCCTGGATATGCATAAAAGAGATCTTCATGACTTTAAGGGTTGTAATGCAGGCTTAGGTATAGGTAAAAATAGGCATTTTAGGCTCATTCTGTGTACCATAAGCTCTTTAGCTTTTCCATTTTTCCCTTTTCTTTTGGTTCTTTTTTTCACTTCAATTCTATCTTTTCCCTCTTTTGTTCTGGGAGAGTGAAGTGTATAATAATGACAGGCACCCCCAAACTTAGGTTTTTGCCTATTTCTTATTACTCTTTTATTGGAGTGCATCACTTTTGTTCACTCTTTTTGTCTCTTTTTTAACACAATTTATTCCACTATTTCACGTTTTTACTTATGGCACAATTTGTGGGAATATAGGGTGTCAAAGAAGAAGTTTCAATTTTTAGGCTCAATGGGGCTGACTAGGGATACTTTTAAAGTCCGGGATAGAAAAGAGTGGTAAGAATTGGCTATCAAAGAAATGCCTGAGTCATCTCCCTAACATGCATATCCTAACTATTTCGCCTCAAATAGCAAGCAATCATAACACATAAGTTTTTCATCATTTAGCATGCATAATTTAAGCAAGAAACTCCAAATAGACAAATTTTGTGAGTTTTTGACATATCTAACCTAGGTGTTTAGATAGTTGCTTCTAATTCCATTACATTATTCCATCTTACTTCACTAGGTGTTTCTAGAAACTACAGCATACATGATCTTTTGACAGACAATTATGACTTAAAAGAAAAAAAATTGTGACTCAAAAATACATAAAAACAACAAAAACACAAATAAAACACAAATAAAACACCCCCAAACTTAAATCACACATTGTCCCCAATGTGTGTAGACTCAAAGACAATAAAAGAAATAAGACACTTACAGACTTTGGCTAAAATGGTGGTGGTGGCGGTGGATAATGCATCGACCATTGGTTGAACAGGGAACTCATCTCGTCAAACTGCTGGTGCAATTGTTGTTGCTCCTGCCTCAATTCTTGTTGCCCTTGTCTCAACTCATGTTGTCCTTGTATTACTGTGTCGAAATGTTGCATCATCATTCTCTGGTTTTGGAGCAACTGCTCCATCATAGGCACTGGAGGTTCTGATTCTGTGGTTGGCTGGTGGCTAGGCCCTGCTGCATATTGAGCCTCTATTTCAGGCTCATCTTCGTTCATTGCGGCCTCTGCTGCTGCTGCTGCTGGTGGTGGTTGTGCTCTTCTTCTTGCTGCTGGGGGGCTTGGGTCTGGGAAATAGTGCACATCCCATAGGACACAGGCAATTGATTTCTCTCATTAGTATCAGTGGGTAGGATTGGAACCCCATTCATGTGACATAACTTGGTGATAACTGAGCCATGTCCCAATCCACCTGTTGTCACCAACCTGATGATTTCCTTAATGCTCTGCACTATTTCTTTCCCCACATCAATTGTTTTCCCCGTCATGATCCCATATATCAATTTGATCCTATCTTCTGGCACTCTGGTGAAGTGCGTTGATGGGATCAGACGGGCACTGATGAAATATATCCAACCCTTGGCTGCTTTGTTGAACTGGCACCTGCTCAGTCCTCTTGACCCATTTCTTGCAAGATCAAATGCAGCCCCAGGGTAGCTCACTGTGTCTGCGATGTTATTCCAGTCGATGTTGGAGGTGCTTCTAAACCATGTTCTAAAGTGGTTCCAATCACAACTTTCTTCAACATCAACCGTCTTCAATTGTGTATTTACATCTTCTGCTGTCACAGGCACATAATTTCCCCTTACAAAGCACCCCCTTTCCACCTTCTCCGGAAAGTTGGCATAGAATTCACGCACCATTATTGTGTTCATTGGTGCTATCTTCTCCGGATTTACAAATCTCCTCCACCCCCTTAACTCAATCATTGCCCGAATGGGATCATAAACATCTTCTTCTCCAAACGACTCCCTCTGATAGTCCATTCTCCTTTCAGGGATTAAGGGCCTAGTACTAAGCTTTTTGTATCTTTGGAAGGCTTCGTAGCTCACAAACCTAGTATCATCGTAATGTGGGGCTGAGGTGGATGTGGAGGCTCTTCTTTTCTGGCGGACATGGTTAAAAACACTTTCTGCAGTTTACAACTTATTAGCACAAGTGTTCCCCAACACAATCAACAATCTAGCAGCTAAAACACAAACACCCCCAAACTTCAACTCTACTACCCAATACCCACACCCTCCTTGTCTACTCCTTCTCCAACTTCACAATCAATTTTTCAGCACCCAAACTACTTCACAATGCAACACTTCTCCAAACTATTACCTCCTTTGACTACTAGCAACTTTCAAGAAAAAGTGAAAATTACCTTTTTGATGGTGTTCTCCATGATGTTCTTGCTTCTAATTGTGATTTGATGCTATGTAATGGAGCTTTGTTGGTTGAGATAGCTAAGGGTTTTTAGGAATTTAAGAGTTTTGGTTGTGGTTGGGTTCGATTTGTGGAGGATTTGTGGGTAACTTGTGGATTTTCGTGGGTTTTGTGGAGAAGAAGGGTTAGGTTTTGGTTTTGAAATTGGGGAAATCTGATTTCTGGGCGTTTTTAAGTTTCTGCATTTCCGCGCCGCCACTGCTTTTACTGCGGTGCCAATATTCTGCACTCGCCGGGTTTTTCTGCGCGACCACATTCTGGCGCGCGGCTAGACAGCATTTTTACGGATTTTTGGCGCGCCTGCTCTCGGCGCGACGCTTAAACTTCAGCGTCTCTTCTGTTCTTTTGGCGCCGCGGCCCTGCTCCTGGGAGCCGCGACACTTATCCGTTTTTCTGGAAATCCCTGTTGTTCCTCAGTTTTTCGCCCTTCAGTTTATTTGCCTGCACCTGTCAATCACAACACAAACACTACCTCCGTGAGACCGAAAAAATTACTAAAGTAAAATAAATTAAAATACCTTGGGTTGCCTCCCAAGTAGCGCTGTCTTTAACGTCTTTTAGCCGGACGCAAGTTCCTTAGTTTAATAAATGTGGGGTGGGTCAAGCCCACAACTAACCCATTTTCTCCATATTTTTCGTTTTCTCTTTCTTCTTTTCCTCTTAGCATTATTGTTAAGGGGGAGTTCAGGAACACATACCTGCTGTTGTGGAGGTTTGGCAAACCATGCCTGCTTTCGTGGGCTCATCTCCCTTTTGTTGACTTGTACGGGCTCACAGGGGGGGGGGGTTGATGGTGCTGATTGCAAAGCACCTAATCATGGTTGGTGGCTCAATGACGTGTTTAAAAACTTTAAACACCATTTCTTCCTTCTCCACCCTCAATGCCAACTCTCCTCTCTCTACATCGATCAAGGCTATCCCCGTCGCTAGGAATGGTCTCCCCAATATGATAGAGATTTCTGCATCCTCTTCCATGTCAAGAATGAGGAAGTCCGCAGGGGAAAAAAATTTCCTACTTTGACAATCACATCCTCAATCTTCCCTCTTGGATGAACCACTGTCCTATCGGCCAGCTGCAGGCTTACTGTGGTTGGTTTGGCCTCACCCAACTCCAACCGTTTAAACACTGATAGAGGCATCAGATTTATACTTGCCCCTAAATCACACAAAGCCCTGTTGCATGTCACCCTGCCCACTGTGCAAGGTAGTGTAAAGCTCCCTGGGTCTTTTAGTTTTGGTGGCAACTTCTTCTGCAAGATAGCACTACATTCCTCCGTCAGTGCTACTATTTCGTATTCTGCCAGTTTCTTCTTCTTCCCCAAGATCTCCTTCATGAACTTAAAATAGGAGGGCATCTGCTCTAATGCTTCTATAAAAGGGATGTTGATATGCAGTTTCCTGAATGTCTCCAAGAATTTGGAGAATTGTTTATCAACCGCCTTCCGCTGTAATCTCTGGGGGAAAGGGATCTTCTCTGTATACTCCTTCTCTGGAGTTTTCTCTACTACTGGGCTAGGTTCAACCACCTTCTCTTTTTCTATCTCTGCCCTTTGCTCAACTACTGGCTGAGGTGACTGCTGCTCCAATTGTTTTCCACTTCTCAATTGTACTGCCTGACATTGCTCCCTTGGATTTACCTCTGTGTTACTTGGCAGTGTACCCTGTGGCCTGCTGTTTGCCTGCTTTGCTAGCTGACCCACTTGTGTTTCCAAGTTCCTGAACGAGGATCTAGCTTCATTCTGGCCGGTGCGGCGTTGGTGAGTGCCAACAAAGCGCTCTCACTCGTCGGCTTCTCTTCGGCCAGTGCATTGAATCGCTGAGTTGTGGGGCTGAGTGAAGGGCTGCGACTGCAGTTCTGCTGGTTGCATCGCCCCTATATTGATTCTGCCCGCGGTCTCTCCATGAGAAATTTAGGTGATTCCTCCACCCTGGATTATAAGTGTTGGAGTATGGATTGTATTGTGGCCTCTGATAATTACCCACGACCTGACACTCTGCCTGCTCCATTGGTATATTATTAGGATCAGCTGAAGGACACCTATCGAATGTATGTGGGCCACCACATATCTCATGACTTTAGGCATCTGCACGCATTCATCGACATTTGTATGTTCTTTGCATTGTTTCGCCAAAAGGGCCACTTGGGCATTCAAGGCAGCAATGACATCTATTTCGTGGACTCCCACTGTTCTCCTCCCACTTGTCGACCTCTCTTCTGTGACATGGTTGTTGGTGGCCATATCTTCTAATAACTCGTGAGCGTCGTGGGATGTTTTCCTCATGAATGCCCCACCTGCTGCTGCATCTATAATGGTTCTGGTTGTACTGCTCAGCCCGTTATAGAAAATGTGGACCAAGTTCCACAACTCAATGTAATGGTGTGGGCATTTTCTCTGTAAAAATCCTTGAACCTTTCCCAAGCTTCATATAAGGACTCTCCATCTTCTTGGTAGAAGTTGTTCAACTCCCCTCTTAGTTTTGCTGCTTTGCATGGGGGAAAGAACTTGGCTAGGAATTTCTGTGTCAGCTCTTGCCATGTAAAAATCGAATCGGCCGGCAGGGAATTCAACCATACTTTTGCTCTATCCCTGAGTGAGAAGGGAAAAAGCCTCAATCTGACGGCATCATCAGTAACGCCGTTATATCTGAAAGTTGCACATAGCTCCAAGAAATTAGTTATGTGCATATGTGGATCCTCTGATGGCAGTCCTCCAAATTGCACCGTGTGTTGTACCATGCTCAGAATCGCCGGTTTTATCTCAAAGTTGTTCGCTCCTATGGCAGGGAGCCTAATACATGTCTGTGCTCCATTCACTCTAGGCAGCACATAGTCTCCCAAGCTTCTTTCTGCCTGGACTTGAACTCTTTCCTCGACATCCATAGGTACTTGCCGAGGTATTCCTGGATTGGGTTGATTTTCACCTAACCCTTCTCTCATCATGTTGTTGTTTTGAACACCGTCCATCTCTGTCAAAGGTCAGAATCCGATTCTTTCGCTTACATTTCTGAGTTTTCTCAATCTCTGGATTAAAGGGAACAAGAGTGTCTGCCCCTCTTCTCCTTCGCATAAACTGATTTCCTGAAATAGATCAAAAACAGACAACAAATCACGGCACCCTGATTTTTACCCAAAATAAGGGGAAAAACGTAAAAAAAATAAAAAATTTAAAAACCAAATTAGAAATTAAAAATAGATTAAATTTGATATTGAACTATGCCTAATCCCCGGCAACGGCGCCAAAAACTTGATGCGCGAAAAGATGCACACACTTTAACGCAAGTGCACGTTATCGTGACAAGTAATATAGTCTTGATAAGACCGAATATCGTCCACAAGGATTAGGGTTCAATTACCAACTATCTATCTTTTGGTATCTATTTGGTAACCAATATTTGATTTTGTGGTTTATAACTAACAATTATAAAAGCTAATTAATTATAAGTTTACTTCAGTTGTGATGGGAATAGGGCTTCCATGTCTCCTCAACTATCCGCTTATGTTATTTATTAATGCAATGAACTATGGTCTTCTTCTCTCGGAGCTAGCAGGTTTACGAAATCGTTTTATATTCTCGTTAAGGATATATAAACACTCAACCCCAGTATTGCACCTTATCTACCTTTCGGTGATAAGGATAACTCTATAAGAGGATTAAGAACAAAAACCTAGTTAACCGTCACGCACCATGCGCAAAATTAGGGTTGTTAAGCCTCTCATTAACGCTACATAAATAATTGAGGTATTTTCATCCCCAATCCAAAATATGTCTACCCAACTTACAGCATATTCACAACCTCCTCCTTTCGAAGTTTGATTAGAAATCATATAATGATAATTAGTTGTCAATTAATTACCAAGCATTCAAAACAATTATTGGATAAATCTCTCAAAGAAGAATAATAACCATAGACATGCATTAATTCATAACATAAGTTTTTAGTGAATCAACATGGAAAGCCCTATAAAAGAATTAGTTCCTAGCCATAGACATGACAAGAACTAATTCAAAGTTCATCATACAAGACTGAAATAAAAGAAAGAAAAGAAAAGAAAATTACTAAGTTTAGGGTCTCCAATCTTCAATCCAAGAAAACCTTGTGTTGTGCAAGAAAGGGAACCCTTAAAATCTGCCTAGGGTTCTCCTTTTATAGGCTGAAAACCACCTCTAACTTTTCCCTGCAGGCCTGGCCCAGAAAATCGTCTAAAACCTGATTTTTCCCGCGTCGGGGCCGCGGCCCTTCTATCGGCGCCGCGGCGCCGGAACCTGCGACACCGGGTGATTTGGCGCGCGGCCAGATCTCTGTATGCGTAGGCGCGCGGCCTGGAACCTCATGACCTCTCGATGATTAGCGCGCAGCGCTTCGGCCCGAAGGGCGCGTGCTGCTCTTGGTTTCTGCCTCGTTCGCCGATTTCTCTGTTTTCAAGCTCTGGAACTTCCACTTTTTCCCACCTTTAGCTCTTTTCCCGCCATTTGGCCATTTTAACTACTTTGACTCAAAAGAAAGAAAATTTATCCTAATACGACACTTATTTGTACAAAAAGGGACAAAAGACTAACTAAAACTGACTCAAAAAGTGTATATAAAATACACCGATCAGTTATCTGCTCTATAGTTATGGAGATTGAATTTTTCCTTCCAAAGATAGAAAATGAAGCTTACCTACTATTTTCTCCTTCATACCTTTAATTAAATGTTGAGCTCTAATTGTTAGAATCTGTGACGATTTTATGATATACCATGTTGCTGGACTATGTGAAGGTAGAAAAATGCAAAAGAACATTGTTCTCAGGTAAGAATAAGAAGAGGTTATTACTTCCGGAATAATAAGATTATTATAAGAATGAAAGCATTTTCTTATTTTGGACCAAATGCTGGGAAGTATTGGACATATGGATTAATTGGGTTTCTTTCGCAAATGACTTAGAACTTGGGAATGATGAGCATCTTATTAGTGTATAGTTGTGTCAAGCACTTTAAATATTGTAACCTTTGGAGTTCATATTCTCAGTTAAGAAGTTATTTGAAGGATTGGTAATCGAGGTATGTATTTGTGCACAGTTTCAACGCATTAGTTCACGCAGAATGCTAAGATGAGGCTATTTGGTCTAGTGGAACCAAAGGTTAAGAGATAGAAGAAGCTCATAATACCTCGCTTAATTTGTGTAAGGAATTTCAAGCAGTTTATAACAGTACTTACTAATCAAGTATGGGCTGATACTCTACGTGCTTCTAACAGTGCATTTCATGAAACCAGGCCTATATGATCATTAACTTGGAAAAAAAATTAGGTGGGAAGGAGGCATAGGGATTCAGTACAGGGTCGGATACTTTGATATGAGAAGGGTGGGAAACAGATAAGAGAGGTACAAAGATATAGATGAATTCAACAAAGTGATAATAGATATTCAGGGTAATGTAGTCAAGTGACAACTGTTGATGCAACCTTCATGGTTAATAGGAGGTGATTTTAACACTATTGTGACAGATTTAGGAAAATATGGGAGGTTATTAGTCATAATTAATGAAGTTCAAGATTTTAGAGCTTATATGCAAAACTGTGAGGTAACTGACTTGGGTTTAAAAAGGCAGTACTTATAATTGGTGAATTGTATATGTGTGATATACTGTGGTCCGGTGCGGCATCTGTTGGTTTGCTGAATATAGATGGATAGCCATAAGTATAAAGGAGGCTCTGCCGAAATTTCTAGAACCTGAGACATGTCAAGAACATTCGAGGACGAATGTTTCTAAGGGGGGGAAGAATGTTACACCTCATATGATAAGACAAATATTTAGAACGTCATTAAGGATTGAGATTTCCAATTTTCGAATTTTCAAATATTCTACGTGCTAATACGAATTAATATTTGGCAATGACAAATGTGACGCCGGAAATCTCTTTAGAAATGGTGGTATAAATAAATATGTATTTTATAGTTATGAGTTAGTAAGGTATTTAAAAGGTACGATGATAAGAAATTAAGGCAATGGGAAATTAGATTAAAAGAAGTGGGGGTTGATTTAGTTAAATAAATACTTAGAGGGGGCAAAGTGTGGCTTTTAAGGGGGTCTTAGTGCATTATTTAGAAATCTGAAAATTGATAAAACTCCTCTAAAACCTTCATTTCTTCCACAAAACAAAATCAGATTTTTAAGCTCCCATTTCTCCCTCCCCCCCCCCCTCTTGAACGAAAATCCCCACCCTTTGCAAAGAAAATTTAGCTTGTTATTCCATCTTCTTGGGGTAAATTATCCCACCATTTTGAGGCGAAATTATCACCCCAAAACAGTGGGGAGTTCTCGGCATTTCTGCCAATTTTAGGGAAGTGGGTTCTTGGGTATTTTGGACAAGATTTCTTGAACAAAAAGGTGTAATAATGTTGGGTTAACATAGTAGAATTATTGCATGTTGGATTGGGGTTGAAGAAGTGAAGATTGGCCAAGAAAAATCGAATTTTGTGAAAGAAAAATGGGCAGAAAATTATTTGATTCTTGTGATTTTTAGTCAAATTTGGAAGGGAATATCTCCTAGCATATTAGGAGTTTTTGGATTTTTCAAAAGCCTAAATGAAGTTAGTCGAGTCTAGTTTCCAACGCAACAAACCGCTCGTCGATAGGATACTGAAGTAGAGAGTTATCGACGTTACAAGTTCAGCCGACGAAGCAGTGACTAAAAATCTGGACAGTCACGTTTTTGGGGACTGTTTTGGATGAATTCGAGGTATAAAATTCTTCTTTTATAGTTTAATGACATTGCATGTTGTTGTAGTTGAAGATATGAATTGGTGTTAAGATGGAATTGGAAATATGAAATGTATGTGATTGTATTAAGGATATATACACCGATTTAGAACCTATTTTTGGCGTACGTTGGAATTGAGTAATTGTGTTGGTATGTTATTACTAATTGCATGTGAAAATTTAGATGAAACCTTGATGTTTAAAGTTAAAGTTGTTAATTGAAGTTGTTGGGAGATTAATTGGAAAGTAAGGAATTTTGGAAAAAGCTTTGGAATTGTAAAATATTGATATGACCGGAAAGTTGATAGAAATTGTTGAAAATTTCGATAATGTATTACGGACTGAACTAATATGTAAATAAGCTACAAACATATATATGTATTGCAATAAGATACCTATACATGCCTCGAAAGGATTAAGTGTAAGAAAGGTGTTAATTTTATATATTCTGGAATAAAGGGGAATTGTTGGTTTGAATTGAATTGTTGGTTTGAATTAGATTGTTGGTTGATTGGATTGTAGCTGGAGTTGAATTGTTGGTTGACTTGGATTATTGGAAAATTGTAGATACGCACATAAACAAAGGAAATGCTGCCCAAATTTTTGTAGAAATAAGGGAGCCTTTAAGCATATAACGTACATTAGGAACCATAGAATTGACGAGCATGTTGTTTCTTATCATAGGTTGAAGTACTAGACGAGGAATACTTTAATACCAAGCTGATTAGTTCGCCTAAGAGGTATGTAAGACCTTTCTATCTTTCTTTTGACATGATTTTTAGTAAAGTACGGCGGACGTACTTAACTCCTACCAGTTCAGTTTTAAAAATGATTATTTACTAGTTATGGTTTCAGTAACAGAGTTTATGGTAGTAATGTTGTTGAGAGTCACAAAATGATTTTAGCTGCATACAGTTGCTCATGATATCTACTCGTGCTAAGTGTTACTATTTCATTCCACTGAGTCCCGGGCCAGATCATGATCGTGCACAGCCAGATACAGATTTCATCGAGTCCCTCACTAGAGGGCCGAGACACGTATATATATACAGATTACATCGAGTCCCTCATCAGAGGGCCGAGACATGTTACGCGCGCAGATACAGATTCCATCGAGTCCCTCCATAGAGGGCCGAGACATGTTTTACAGTTTTTATATACAGACATGAGCACGATGTTTTATGATTCAGTATACATGATATGCTTTCAGACATGATTCTCAGTTTTATGACAGTTTGATGACTCTCTATTTTACTTGGTACAGTTGTTAATCAGTTTTACAGTATTTTATGTTTTACATACTCAGTACATTATCTCGTACTGACCCCCCTTCCTCGGGGGGCTGCGTTCATGCCCGCAGGTTCAGGAGTTCAGATAGGTGACCCTCCAGTCTAGGATTTCTGTACAGCAGTTGGAGAGCTCCTTTGTTCCGGAGCCAGCTATTTTTGGTACAGACCTTTATTTTCAGACTTATGCATATTTTTGGGCACGACGGGGTCCTGTCCCGTCACATGTCAGTATTACTCTCTTAGAGGTCTGTAGACAGTTGTGGGTTGGATGTTTGTACTTCGTTTTGGGTTTTGATGTCGTTATTTAGTAGCAGCCTTGCCGGCTTGCGTATTTTGACTTATGCCTTTGTGCGCGTGATGTGGTTGGTGGCAGCCTAGTCGGCTAGCCTATTATGACTGTTGTTTTGTTGTTGTATTGGCAGCCTTGTCGGCTCGCCCGTTTTTAGGGATATGTTGTAAAAGCAGCGTTGTGCTGCCGAAATTTATGTAGACATCTGTATTAATTGGATTAAGAGTGACAGGTCAGTAATGACGTCCAATTAGGACGTTAATCACGGCCCGTCGGGTCGGGTCATGACAAAAACAGCTAGTTCAAATCGAACATGTTGATACTCTTTCTCAATTAGCTGATATTTTTACCAAACCCTTAGATCATGAGAGATTTTCTAGCTTGAAAAAATCTCTTGGTCTCTGTTTTCTCTTAAAATAAAACAGGCAATGTAGATGTTGTCCTAAATGTTGACCTAACATTCTGGGTAACATTTACTGTTTGAGTCAATGTACAGGATATGTGTTGTAAGTAATGTTGCACTATCTTTCAAAAGAATCAAGCTTGACTTCACAAGGATAAGTTTTGAATGTGATACTGTTCTCTGCAATGATGTATATCATAAAAAGGGAGTATCATAAGAAGGCGAAACCTCAACTAAAGATTTGGTTTTATACAAAAAGAGCAAAGCTCTAAGGTTGGTATCGTTCCTATTTTAGAGGAGTACCATGTACTTTAAGAAGGTTGAAGATTCCTTAATTTTTTTTTAATCCATATATGTTCAACTAAGTTGATTAGGGACACTGGTAAAATGTCACATTTGTCATGCGATCAGTCTCATAGGGAACATATACGGAAAACCATTTGAACCATTTGAACATATACGGAAAACCATCAGAAAATCCTTGAAGTCTCTAAATGATTGTTGAACTTTGAAATGTTGCCAACATCACTCACAACATCGTATTCCAGTACGTTGGTCGATCTTGTTTTTCTTATTTCCTTTTTAGGTTTTGGTATGTAACACGTCTCTTTGTATAACGAAAATCCAATAATCTGGAGGACCGTTTCTTTTTAACTTTTAAAAGGTTGTTAGGGTATTCTATGCTAATCTGACACACCTTGTAAGGGACACAACCTCAAAGAAATTTGGGAGAGTGTACCTTTACAACAAGGTGTATGAATTTAATCCTGACATCATAAACACCACACTAGGGATCCCTCATGTTGTTAGAACCCCAGAAGTTACTCCCACTACTGAAGAACTGAATGAGATGATCAAATATCTCACTGGAAATTTGATCACCACTTCGGCTCCTCGCAGTCCAGTGTCGAGGCTCACATCACTGTTTGCGACCCTGCATAGAATTGTCATATATAACTGGTTGTCCTCCTTAAATGAAACTATTATTACCTATTAAGTGTATATTATATACACTTTTGAGTCCTTTTTAATTAGTATTTTACTCATTTCGTGTGTGTTTAGTATATTATTAGGTCAGTTTTGCTTTCTTTTGAGTCACAACCATCATAAAGGGGGAAGTACATAATCGAGGATGAAATGAGCTTAATTGAGATGAAATCGCACACTAAAAAGGCAAGAAATGAAGTCTAAGAAGTCGCGGGAAGTATAAAAGAAATCAGATGAAGTATGGATGAGAAAATGACAAAATATCATAAAATCCGGTAGAGGAATGACGTCGGCGCCGCAGTACTTTCGGCGTCGTGGCGCCAGCCTGCAGGGCCACGGCGCCGAGGCAGAAAATATGATTTTTGGGCCGAATTTGACACGTTTTCAGGGTCCGAAAGGGCAACTTTTCCCAGCTATAAATCCATAAACCCTGAGCATCTCTTAATCACTTTTTAATATACTTTGGAGAGGAGAACGACGGCTAGAAGCAAGATTAGAGACATCTTCTTGTTCAATTTATTTTCTTTCCCTTATTTTATTTCAGTTTA
Source organism: Przewalskia tangutica (assembly GCA_029844215.1). Taxonomy (NCBI): domain Eukaryota; kingdom Viridiplantae; phylum Streptophyta; class Magnoliopsida; order Solanales; family Solanaceae; genus Przewalskia; species Przewalskia tangutica. The sequence continues at coordinate 129,694,707 of CM056718.1, read as the reverse complement.
TGTTGAATTATAATTTAGTTCTTGACATGACAATGTTTAGGAGCTAATTAATTTAGTAGGGTTTTCCGTCCAATCTTCTTGAAACTCTTTCATATAGTTAATGCATAGTTAATGATTCATTCTTCAGCATATTAAGATCTATTCAATATTGTTTTGATTGCTTGATAATTAATTGATCACTAATTGTCATAACTTGTATGATTTCGAATCGAGATCCGAGAGGGGAGATTTGAATATGCTGTAGTTGTCTAGACATAGGTTAAAATCGTGAACGAAAGTACCCCGATACTTGTGTAGTATTTAAGGTCACTGTTCTTAATCCTCCTGTGTGGTAAAATCTATCATAAAAATATAGAAAGCTTCTGCACAAGGTTGAACTCTTGTATGTCCTAACCGGAATATAATGACAGATTAGTTAACCTGCTATCTTAATAAGAAGAAGAGTCATTAGCATTGCATTAAAACGTGAAATAATGGATAGTTGAGGAGATTGGAAGCCCTATTTCCTTCATAACTGTTATAAATCCAAAGTATTATAATCTTTAGTTTATTTCTGCATTTAGTTATAAATCTCAAACTAAAGAACGTCAACCAAATAGATACCATAGAATAGATGTTCGGTACTTAATAAACCAATCTCTGTGGATGATAAACTCGGTCTTACAGATCTTTATTACTTGAATGATATGTACACTTGCATAAGCACTTAGAAATATCGCAACATTACCCTTGACCACGCAACCCTACTGTATAAGCTAGGAAGAAATCACAGAGTTGATCTTGGAACGCTGATTTTCAACCATATCACAAACTTGGCTGAAAGACAATCTAACTCTGCTCTTTTATACCCCTATCTCATTTTTCAAATACTGTTGAACCAATGCTTTAAGACTCCGAAAGGAGAAAAACTGAGTAAACTCCTAGATATTTATCTAGTACAAAGAGCTGTAGTAAATAGCAGAGACAGAGTCATAGACTTGCCCTGGAAGAAAGAAAATTGGGACATCAAAATATCGCAGCATGTTGCCACTGAACCAACACAGGATGTTACCAACATTCCTGGCAACATCGAATGTAATGTCCTGGTGTCCAAGGATTGGCTAAGGAAGCACATTGTGAACTTGATCGAAAATTTTTGGAGCATGTGCGTGCAAAAAACTACTATGAGGACATGATTTCTTCACAAAAGGGGGAGAGAATGCTGCAGATTGCTGCAGATGCAGTTGCTGCTAAGGGAAGGAGCAAACAGAAAGGGGGATATGGTGCAGAGTCAAGCAAGTAGGGGAAGGAGAGTTGAAGATAAAGATGACGATGGTGGTGATACAGTGTGCTGTATATTGATGATTCCTACTCGTTACTATGTAAACAATCATGTTGTTAATGGTTTGGTTTCACAGACATTTGGATACTATTTTTTTTTGTTCTGTAATATTTTTTTTGGTTAAGGCTATGCTATATCTAGATACATGTTATGGTATGTTATGAATATTACTACACATCTGCTGTAAGTAAGGAGTAACAGAACGTAACACCTGTCTAATAAAAAACATCGATACCACATTGCTTGAAATTTGTAACTGCAGGTTAAAGGGAAGCACGGCTCAGATCGTACTATATCTTAGATTATCGAGGACTACATCAAGACTCAGTATCCTAGTCATTTTCTGGATTGCACGGAGTTTTGTGAAGAAAGACAAAAAGGGGAAAATTGTTGATGTTGGATGAATGTTGTGGCAACATATGAAAACTCTCAGGACAACATCTCTTGTGTAGACAAGAATGTTGCCTGCGATGTTGCGACAACATTTCTGCCAACATCTATGTAATTGTTTTGCCTATTCTTCCGACCTAGGCAATCTTACTAGATTGCGGTGTTTAAAACGTGGTGAAAGACGAAGTCAAAGTGCGAAGAGAAAGCAGCGAATGACCAAGTCCAGATCGTTGAGGATTTCCAGGAGGAAGACTCGGTTCAAGCTGCTGCCATCTTTTGCTCAACCTCCGCAACCATCAGTGAGGATTTCAAGGGAAGTTCCACCCTATAAATAGAGGGGAACTTCAGAGTATCGATGATCCGGTCACTTCAAAGAATTTAGAAGAAGAAATTCCAAAAAAGCTCTCGGACTTTACCTTAGGAACTGGATCCATATTTTAGCCTAAAGTTATTTTAACAACATCTCGTCCCACATTACAAGTGCTATCTTTATTCTAGATTAAGCTTATTGTTCAAGCAATTGTAATAGAGATGTTGTCTTTTATCTTTTAGATTTTGTAACTTTAGGCGAAGTCATCTACGACTTCATTTTGTTTGTAATTTCTTTTTCCGTTTGTAACGCTCAGCTTGTAAAAAGAAATTCTTTGTAATTGTATATAATATATACAATTCTTTTGGTCATCGACCATCAAGGGATATATTTATATATACCCTTGAAAATATAAACCTTGTGTCTCTTTACTTTTTCCGCTGCACATACTCTACAGGGTTTATTCTGTTTTAATTGAAGTGTTGCCTAAGATGTTGACACAACATTGAAGGTAACATCCCGTGACTGTTTTTTTGTTGTTCTAGTTTGCAATTTTAATCTTACGTTTTACTAATCCGTAGCCAACGGGACTCAACATTAGTGAATCCAAAACCTTGCGTTATGATAAAATCTTAGGTCAATATAATATTTATGTACATTGGGTGTGATCTAATTACATTAAAATGCATGTAACTTACAAAACAAATCAAACTTCATGCACACATCAACATTGCATGGATGCAAGAGATCAAACTTCATGCACCCATGCATATGCTTTTCGTAATGGCAGGTTGATCACAACTTGTGGCTGAACGGTCGAAACTCGAGAAAATTAATATAACCATTACATATTTTTCCCTTTTTTGGAGATTGGGAGTAGAACAGAGAAGTCCAATTCGGTCATCTCTATGAGGTAGATTGTAAGCTTATCATTGGTTCATCCGCTCTCCCACATTAATTTTTTTCTTGGTGTGTGGGTGGGGGTGTTACTATTCCGGTATTTATTGGTACTCATTTTAGGGATTCGACTAATTTAGATGTGTGCCGCGTAAGACCTATTATAAGAGAACCGCTCTATACTAGAATTTTTTTCTTTCATGGTTCGAACCCGAGACCTTTAATTAATGGTAAAAAGATCATATTTATCACACTACATTAAAGTATATAAAGTGTGAATCAAATTACATGGCATGTCTCTACGGGGTATACAACACGGAAATTAGGTCATCCGCTCTATAATGTGACTAAAGATTTCATGTAACTATTGACGCTGACCTAAGGCTATAACGCAATCTATAGACAGGAGACGCCAATTTGCGGACTCGAAATCCATTTCCCATCACATTTTTACCATATCTTAAATGAAAAAAATGTACCTCAAGTCTCAAGTGATGTTATTTATCATCGGTCCCCGTTCCTTCCCCGCACACAAAAATAAAGAAAGATGGGGAAATGGCCTTTTTTTTAGGTGTATAGTACATAATAAACTCGGTATACACTAATGTAAAAAAATAAAATGGAAGTGAAAACATGCAAGTGCTTATCATGCAACCATTTAGAACCGCTTCCTTAGCTTCATTAAACAAGTATACATAAAAATAGAATTGGCCACGGTCGAATAAGATGTTAAAAGAAGACGAGGGAGATCTAAAATTTTATGGAAATAAGTTATCAAAAAAGACCTAATATTTCTTGAAATTCGTGTAGACTTAGCTAAAGATATATAGGGCATCAATGGATAAAAACGATCCATTTAGGTATATCAACTAGTTAGGAATATTTAGTCAGGTTAGTACGTTTATATTTAAGATGTTTTTCTATGAGCATTTTAGCCGCCGTACTGGATCGTGATAAAGTAGCCTGACATTTTGCCGACCAAATTATCACCAAGAAACGTACAATAATCATATGTTGAACGTCTGATATCTGGACATCCACCTCAATCAGCATCTGTATAAAACACGAAAGTAGAGGCATAGAAGGGATATAAATTTAATTCATAATCAAGTGTGCCCTGTATGTATCCGTATAATGCGTTTGAGCGCATGCATGTACTCAATCCGCGAATCATGCATAAACAAACACATCTGCTATACTGCATAAGTAATATCCGGTCTCGTGAAAGTAAGAAACTGAAGAGCCCCTGCAAGACTTGATAGTGGGTGAGATCCTCATATGGTGTGCTAGAAGTAGAACTCATATTCGATTTAGTATCAACCGGAGTAGAAGAGGACTTACAAGATGACATGTCAGCTCTCTCAATAATCTCAGTCGCATACTTCCTCTGTGATAAAAATAGACCACCTGTATGACGAGTGACAGCTATACCAAAAAAATAACTCAAGGGTCCCAAATCTTTCATAGCAAATTCTGAACTAAGAAGGGACATGATAGACTTGCGCAAATTATCAGAGGAGGAAATCAAAATTAAATCATCCACATATAACAGAATGTTTACTAGAGCAATACCACGATGATATATGAATAGAAAATGATCAGACCTGCTGTGAGAAACCCCAATAATAGACACATAATCTGCAAACCTTTTATACCATGTCTGTAGGGCCTGCTTAAGCCCATATAAGGACTTCTTCAGTAAACAATCATGGTGAGGATAATTGGAGTCCTTAAAACCCAAGGGCTAATGCATGCATACTGTCTCCTTAAGATCACCGTGTAAGAAAGTATTTTTCACATCTAACTGATGAATGAGCCATGCTTTCGAGAGAGCCAGACTAAGCCTAGTGCGAATGGTTGCCGGTTTGACCACCGGGCTAAATGTCTCTCCATAATCCACGCCAAACTGTTTTGTTTTACCATCACCTACAAGACGGGTCTTATGCCTCTCAAAAGAACCGTCAGAAATTTTTTTGGGAGTAAAAATCAACATAGAGCGAATAATTTGACATCAGGCGGATGGGGAACAAACTCCCACGTCTTCTTTTAAATAAGAGCGTTATATTCATCATCCATGACCATTTTACAATTCGGGTCATGAAAGGAAAATATTGGGTTTCGTGGTAGGAGTGATTTAGGGACATTAGAATTAAGATTAAAATGACCTTTATTTTAAAAACACCCTATTAGATATGGGTAATGGGCCCTTTACTCGAGATAGAACTAGATGGGATTTAGATATTTGTTGGGTAGGCAGTGGACTGGCCAACAAGTAGTCGGACTGCTGGCCCAACATGAGGTGGCTGAAAAACAGATTTTGGGAAGAATCAATTGGGCTAGAAATTGGACCCAGACTGGATCGAGACACAGAGGCAGACGCTGGGCCGAAATATGCACTAGGTCGTGACTCGAGAATAGTACCGAGACTGGGATTGGGTCGAGACACGTGAACAATGTCGTGATCATGTGGGCTAACAGAAATTGGATCGGTCGTATGTGGGCCAACAGGCCCACTGCCTGCTGGAAAATTTTGGTTACGAGATACCTCGGATAAATGGTGGATAATATACGGTGATAGCCCATCATCCAAAAAATTATACGACCAAGACACGAAACTATACAATTTAGCAAACGAAAATTGAGTTTCATAAAAAAGAAATGACAACCAATTCTGATTGTGTTAGAGGATAAATCAAAATATTTATAACCACGATAATTAGATGAATACCCCAAAATTACATAAATGGTATAACGGGCTTGATGTTTGTTAATTGTAGTAGTCGGAAAAAGCGAACATCAAAAACACGTAAATATCATAAGATAAGAATACAAGTGTTTGCGATTTATCCACACGCTTAACGCAAGTGTACGTATCGTTACAAGTAATATAGTCTAGGTAAGACTGAATATCGTCCTCAGAGACTGGTTTTCAAGTACCGGTTATCTATTCTATGGTATCTATTTGGCTAACGTTAATTTGTTTGTGTTTTTAGACTAATAATTAAAACTAATGCAGGAAATAAACTAATTATGAAAATAAATCAGTTATGATGGAGAATTATGGTTTTCCTTGTGATTCGCTTGAAACTCTTATTTATGAATTAATACATTAGTCTGGTTTCTTCTTCACTTGTTTAAGATTTATTCAATAATTGTTTTGAATGCTTGATAATTAATTGATCACTAGTTATCATCACATATATGATTTCGAATCGAAATCCGAAAGGGGAGATTCTGAATATGCTATAGTTGAATAAACATAGATTAAAATCGTAGACGAAAGTACCCCGATACTTGTGTAGTTTAATAGGTTATTGTTCTTAATCCTCCTTTGTGGTGAATCCTATCATCGAAAGATAGAAGGGTTCTGCATCGGGGTTGAGTGTTTATATGAAATACCCCCAAACTTAAACGTTTCTCGTCCTCGAGTAAAGCACTAAACAAAGACAAAACAAAACGAACAAAGACTCTATGAAATGAATCAAGTAGTTATAGCGATGCTTCTTCAAAATCATGGATGAAAGATGAGATAATATGTTAGAACATATATAACATGAATAATCAGCAATCTATAATTTCAAGTTAAATATATCGCAAATTCACTTAGATCATGTTCAATGGAAATACAAACACCTAACCTATGCATGTCAATTTCATTCCATCTTTCTCAAATGCTATAGACCTGTTTACTTGTTATTCTCCACTAATCATAGACATACATATTAAAGATCATCAGGACTTTCAAGGGTTGTACTGTAGGCTTAGGCAGGGGTAGGTAAAAATAAGCATTTAGGCTCAATTACGTACCATAAACACTTTTCATTCAACTTTTTTTTCTTCTTTTTGATTTTCTTTTTAGTTTCGTACCCACTTTCTCCCCTCTTTTCTTTTGAGAGAATGATATGTATTATAAATAACAGGCACCCCCAAACTTAGACTTTTGCATATTTTTCATTGGGGTGCATCAAAATTTTCAATTCTCTTTTTGTTTCTTTTTCAACACTTTTCATTCCACTAACTTTCAATTATCACTTATGACACAAATATGGAATCATAGGGTGTCAAAGAAAGATCTTATTTTAGGCTCAAAGGGGCTGACTAGTGATACAATTTATGTCAGGGTAGGTAATGAATGGTCAGAAGGGCTATCAAAGAAATGCCTGAATCATCTCCCTAAACATGTACATCTCAACTATTTCGCCTCAAATAACAAGCAAACAAATTTTCTAGACATTTTCCCACTTTTCTTTCCATAACTGACACATATAAGCTAAGCATAAATATTCCAAAGAATTAGATGTCATGAATTTTTGGCATATCTAACTTAAGCACACATTGTCGCTTTTAATTCCATACATTATCCCACTTTATCTACTCAATATCTTTAGCAACTACAACATGCATGATCCATAAAAATAAAAATTATGACTCAAAAACACACAAAAACCAACACAAAGACAAAAAAAAGATTAAAAAACAAGACCATAACAAAATAAGACATCCCCCTATTATATGTGTAGGGGTTTAGTCATACAATTGAAATGGTAAATAAATATTGTTGATATAAATAGTAATATGGGTGTCCTTAGATTCGTATTATAACGTAGTTCACATATTTTCTAGATTTTAAGCGTTCAGAGGCTCTACGCAAGGGGACGGAATTGGTTTGATTGTTCGTGGCACCAGCTCGGCATTGAGGTACGTTACGATTTACTTTAGTTAGACTTTGATTAGAATATTGTATGTAGATATAGGAATTGACAGGGATAGCATGATAGGCCTTCGGGCATGAAGTGCAGATGAATTACAATTACGTTGATTCCGTCAGCTGTTATGTGGGCTTGTCTCCATATGTGTTATTTTCTGTAATTATCACCTGATTGTATCTCCATTGCATAATGGTTTGCTTGTCTTGTGAAATAAAAGAATTGTGATGTTGATAATTGAACATATGACATTGATATGACTTGTACTTGTCGATTATATATTTGTGATATGTGTTGAGACTGATATCATGCCTGTCATACTTTTCCTATATTATGGTTGTGATGATATTGATAAATTTTGAGGTTTCTGCCGGAGATTGAGAGTGATTGATAACTCCGAGGTCTTTGTCGGTGATTGAGAGTGATTGAGCAACTCCAAGGTCTTTGCCGGAGATTGCGAGTGATTGATAGCCTTCGAGGTTCTATCCAGAGAGCACGAGTGGTACATGGACTTCGCGGGTCCCCCATGGGTCATGGCTTGAAGGCACTGTCTTAGCATGTGTGTACGAGAGTTGAGTGAGGGAGAGGTGACTACTATATTGCATTGTTTCCATCTACTCTTAGTTTAACTGCTCATTTGGTGAAATTATATCTGTCTGGGTTGATTTCATAATTTCTTATGTTTTGACTTGTATAGGATACGTAACCATACCTATTTGTTCTATGTGCTACTTGTTAGTTTCGACTCTCCATGCGCTATCTAATCACTGTCGGCCTATGATGCTTACTGGTACTAGTGTTGTACTGATACTACTCTTGTTGCATTTTTGTTAAGTGCAGAGTACGATCCAGGTTTCAGTTCTACGCCTCGTGGCTGATTCGCGAGGTGAACATCTTCTAGTCATTCAGGGTGAGTTACTTGGTCGTCCGTGGCACCTGAAGGACTTCTTAGTTATTTCCATTTTTCGTTGGTTATTGACAGACAATATGTAGCCTTCGGGCATTCTTTCAGACTTCTATTTTTTTCAGACTTATTAGTGCTCTTGTACCCGTTTTGACCAGATTTTGGTGATATAAGTATTTAAGATTTTATAACTTCTCTTCTTTATTTTATTTCCGTTGATTTAACTTGCTATTGAGAATATGGTTCTCCTACTCGGGGGAATAGGGTAGGTGCCTTCACGACTCGTGATTTGGATCGTGACAGGATTGTAAAGGGATTTAAAGAAGCTGGAAGATTTAGTGACTTGGATTTTTTATATTTCTAATGTAGATCCAAATTGTTCCCACCATGAGTTCCACCATGTCGGAAATTTTGATGGAATACATGAGGTGTTAAAATGAAATAGCCAAGTGTGGCGTCTTTCGGCATTTTGAACAAAAGAAGAATTAAACCAAACTTGTTGGTAATCCCAGTAATTAAACGGAATATTAAAAAACGGGATATTTTGATAGGAATCTGTGAAGTGCAGGATTTGAGATAATTCATTTCCCGAAGCACTTGGAGCAATTACTCCTAGTATTTTGCAAACGCAGTAAGATGGGTATGTTTTATTTTTGTAATAATTGTTTTTAGTTGTTGTCAATCCTGTTTCTTCAAGGAAAATATGGGATTTTTAAAATATCCCATGATTTGTAAAATCATCCATTTCCAAAATATTTTTTTAGTGCTAAAAAAGGGTCATGGTCACAAAATCCTTTTTCAATAGTTACGATATTTTGAAAGAAGTGTTTTATAAAAAAAATCAACAATGAGTTTTTTAGGGGCTTGTGGTACCACAAGCTTGGAGTTTGAAAATTGTTTTTGAGAAAGGATTTTTGAAGAGTCTCTTTTCTCGATTTTTGTAAATATTTTTGAGGTTTTACCCTCTACTGAGCTTTGAACAACTTGTTGTTTAGGAATCTGAAGTTGTATCAATGTCTATTGTAATTCTGGGGATTTTGCAAGGAGATGTAAAAGGTTCTCAGCAGTTATTTCTTGTGCGGGATTTACTGGTGTTTTTTGCACAGATTCTGCACTGTTTGCATTTTCTTGTTCTTTCTTCATGACTGCGTCGTACCACATTATGGGTTTTCTATAGGAGTTTTGGCAAGGAATTTTTCCTTTTCTTCTTTTATTGGTTTGGTAGTGATGGAGTTTATGGGGGTTTTCGGGGCCATGGAATTTGTTTGTTGTTGTGGTGCAACAACTGGTGTATTTATTGACGGAGGAGTTTCATCTTTTCTTTTTTGGAGTAAGGCTCCAAACACTGCATGCGGACAATATTGCCCACATTCATGCATGTCCTTCCTCGATATCATGTCGTTGTAACCCAGACAGTGGAGTATAGGGCAATGGTATGACATTGTTGTGTTGTGGCCAATGTCGGAAATTTGGGGGTTTTTTATAAGGAATTTGATGAAATAACGGGTTAGGATTTTAGGACACGTTTCTTTAAAGTAAAAAACTTTAAGAATCAATTTGTAAAAAATCTATTTTACTGCAATGTTTTGAAAATATAGATGATTTAATAAATCAAAAATAAATTCAAAATAAGTATCAGTTGAGTGGTCAGGAGTATACTGGATTCTACTTCTTCTCGCCCCCAAAGGAAAATCATGTCTTAATTCTTGTAGATGATATGATTTTTCTTTCTTTATTGAACATGTTTTTATTAGATTGAGATCTTTTATTTTTAGTTTTGTTATAAACTGGAATTTTAGTTTCTTTTTGTTGTATCTAAATGATATAAGTCATTTTCTACTTTATATGGGGTGATGAGATTCATGAACGGTGTTCCTAAGATTACGGAATTCTGTATTTCTTTTACTAGAACAAATGACGTTGCTACAGAAACTTCATCATTTTTAATTGATGCTTTGGTTTTTTATTTTATTTAGAATTTAAAATTATTAGTTGTTGCTAATCTTTCTTGAGTGTTTTCTAGGAATGTTTCTGGTATTATTCCTGTTTTTTATGCAATTTAAGTCTGCTCTTGTGTCAAAGAGAGCAATTGTCGTTATTTTAAAATTGTCCGAAAATTTTAGTGTTATTTTTATTAGGATGTGATTCGTCTTAAGACAGTTAGAAAATCTTCTGGGATTTCTGTCAGATTTTCTATTTGGTTTTCAACATTAATTTCTGGTTCTATGGGATTTTCTTAATCAGATTTTTCAGAATTGGAATCTTCTGAGCTGGAGTTTTGTCTTCTAGTTTTTGAAAGCACAATTTAAATTAATTTAGAATCTTGTTTCTGTTTTTCTTTTAATTCTTTTATATCTAATTTTACTTGTTTGATTTCTTTTTGCATTTCTTGAATTGTTATTTCTTTTCGTTCTTTTACCTTCTTACCTCTTCCTAGGATTTTTGTCAAATCATATGGATTTTTAGAAGTATTTGGCAAAATTATTTTCTTAATTTCTTTCTTTTCTTCTGTAAAAGTTTTTAGGAGTTTATTCAAGTTGACACTGCATCTTGTTGAGGTTCTTTTGTTCATCTATGATTGGTATTCTTTCTTCATCTGTTTTAATGGAATTTAAGATGTCGTCTTTTTGGTATTCCTGCGATTAGCAGTTCTGCTGTGACCTTATCTTGTGTCATTTGCTGCCATGGTCATTTGTTGGAGAAAGCTGAGGACGTTGTACTCAGTCATTCCATCTATGTTCCAATCATAAATGGAAGAGGTATTAAAACGCGATTGAGCTTGGGGTTTTATTATACCTAGGTCAGGAGCAGGAATTATTTGTAATTGTTGTATGGGTTGTTCTCAATCCAATCCATATTATTAATGAGATGTGTTTTACTTTGGATTTGTTCCAAGGAATCATTGTTATCGGATTTATATGTTAAGGTTGTTATTTTATTATTAATAACGGGGTCTGCTGATTTAGAAAAAGGGTTTCCTATGGAGTTTGGAGAGGAGTATATTTCAAACCACTCAAAAAATGGAATATTTATTCTATTTTCTTGGACAAATTCATAGAATTTTCCTGTTTTTTGGTATTTAAGAAGTTTTTAAAGAACCAAATTCTTTTTCCTAAGTTTTGTTTTTCATAAAAAAAAATTTGTAGTAATTTCTTATCTACTTGGAATTCTTTTTCTAAAAGAAAAGCTTCATTTGCTAGATTTTCTGTTATTGAGGATTCTGTTGGACTTGTACGCTCTTGGTCATCTACAGGTTCTTTAACAATGGAGTTTATATATACCGGTCTGGGTATTTGGTTTGTGTAGTCTACGTTTGTTAGATTGGATAAATCTGACGTAGAATGTCTAGGTTTTACTTTGTAAGGGGTATTTATTACCGAAGGTATTTGTGAGACTCTTACTAAATCTAGGGTTTCTTCAGAGCTCGTATCTTCGTATCTATTACTCATAGATTTTCTTAGAAACGATAGACTGACTCTACCATCCAGGTATTGAGTTATTTCTTTAAGAAGGGTATTTTGCTGGTCAGCCTCTAAGGGTTCAGGTTTAACTACACCTTCCACGATCCATTCTTCTAGTAGGGTAATATCATTCCACCTAATTGTTCTTGGTATTACTGTGATAGAGCTGGAAAGATCTATTTGTAGGAGAAGGGTTTCACCTTTCTACATTGTATCTGACTTTTGTTGCAAAAGCAGAAGTCATAGCTTTATAATGTATTCGGAAAATTATTGCTACATGAATAGATCCTTCAAGCATTTGATAATTGTGTGTCTTTATTTGTAAGACGAGATTCTTGGATGTTTTTATCTTTGAGAGATACTGAAAAGTTTGGGTAACAATCAAAAGAGATTGGTCCTATGCAGAGACTGGACTCAACCGAACTTAACAGGGAATCTCCGAAATTTGTGAATCTTGCATCTCTTAAGATAGCAAGGGTTGAAGTGTTTAGTCCTTCCTTAGTAAGAGATTTTATCCATACCTGGACAAAGTCAATATGTATGTATTTGTAACTTCTCTCTATGTTTTTTCAAGGAATTTTGAGAAAGCAATTGAATTGTTTCAAAATGTTTTATTAATTGGATATCTCTTTCTTCAGTTTTAATAGTGAAATCTATTTTGAAAAATTGGTATTTGAAATTTTTGTAAATTTGATCTCTATTTACTTTTAATATTTCCCAATTATCTATTGATTTTTTAAAATCTTGTATAACGATTTCTTCGAAATTTATTATCTTCTTTGAATCCATGAAAGAAGATGATCCAAAATCATAAGAAGTAGTTTTACGGAAAAAAGGATCCATATATATGGAATCCCAGTTTTGGAAACTCAAACTCTTCCTACACTCCCCACCGTACTTATCTTCGGGTCTAACTGCCTTACACGCGAAGACTTACCTACCCTATTCTTTGACGACATTACAGGATTTACCAACTCAGAGAGATCGGGAATCTAAACAGGAATTTCATCTGATTAGGACATCATATCTCTCTATATCTCTACCCTTTATGGCTCTGATACCAAGTTAGCCCGAGGACCTAAAGGGGATAATAAACTGGGAAGGAATTGATATATTAGAGATTGAATAATAGATAATATAAAATGCAGAAGTAAAGCAAGATTAATTTACAAATTAAGGTTCCAAGTTATACATGTATATTATGTATACGTCAAAGCCCAAAAAGGAGCAGCCCGACCAGTTGGCCCATCTCGGCTGAAGAAGAATATTTGGGCAAATTTGGTAAATATTGTATATTAGTATTGTACGTTAATTAGTCTTGTACACTTTATCATAATTGTATTATTAGTCTCCAAATAGAATATTGATTTAGGAGTAGAATAAGAATATGATTATCTTATTTATAAAGTGTATATATTGTCTTTCAGTCAATGAAAATAATCAAGAGATTATTTCTTTCAATAATATACAAAAAAAAAAAAAAAAAAAAAAAAAAAAAAAAATAGTAGTAACAAAAATTTAATAATAGGCCACATTATTCCCTCATTAGGGGTGTCTAGCTCACCGTGTCTTATTAATACTGTTTGAAGAATCCATTTCTGTATCAGGTGCCTCTGCTTGGTCTCTGAACTTCTTGTATATATCTCCCCTGTAAAACTGTCGAGTTCTCGCAACCAAAATCAATGAGGCCATAGCACCAAAAAAAGTAACACTAGCCAAGATAATGAAGGCGAGCCGATAACATTGGTTACCCATACATGTCAGTTCCTTGACAGATGCTCTAGTCAAACCTTTTTTCTGGAGATCCCTTAATGCCTCCATATCATAAAGAGGTCCAGTGACTTTCACATTCAAGATGTATGAGCCAAGAGGGCTAGCCAATTGCCCACAGTTGAATAATGTGGAATAGTACTTCAAACCAAAGAGCTCAGAAATGATTGTGAAAAGTAATGGCAATTGTGCACCAAATGAGAAGCCGATGATTATTGATGCCACGTACACTGAACCGGAGAAAGGGAAGGCGATCATAAGGAGGCCGATACACGAGAGCAAAAGGACTAATGTCATCATAAGGGTTCTAGGAAATTTGTACCTCACTAGCAAGCTTTCAGACACAAATCCCGAGAAAATTCTCCCGAAAAAATTCCATATGCTGAGAAGCGACACAAAGGATTTAACGGTAGTCTCCGGATATCCTAAAGATCCACCTATCTGACCCATGTTATCAACTGCGGTTAGACTTGATCCGAGTCCACATAATGTAGCAAGGAACAGAATCAACATATCGGTACTTAGGAGCGCTTGTAAGACGGTATAATCCTCTCCTCTTGCTGGTTTTTCAAAGAAGATGTTTGAAAAACAAGAGGTCGTCTTAGAGTTGTTGATTTCTTTTGGTAGCTGTGGGATTTGGTTCATCTCCTTCTCCTTCTCCACCGTTACTGGTGGATCATTTTCATGATCTTCGGCGATTGTATATGCAGGTCCAACTAACGGTTGCTTTATTTGACGCCAGATAACCAACTCCTCTCTAATGAAAACTAAAAGAGGGGAGAAAAGTAAAGCACAAGAGACAGTGGCGGTAACAACATAGGCAGCATGAGAAAACGGTATTGCTTTCTCGATCAGTGTCATGGCCATAAGAATTAATGCTAGCACAATTGATATTAACAAGCAATGGTAAAAAACAGTTTGCTGATTCGGTTGCCTAACGACTTTCATTTCTCGAATAGTATAGACAAAAACAACCGACAACGCAGCTGGTAGCCAGGCAATAAGGAGGATAAGTGATTGAGCATCATTTCCATAGACAGCCAAATATAGTTGTGTCATTATAGCTCCACTTAGCCCTGTAAATCCTTTCAAAAGACCTATCATATTACCTCTACTCTCCGGGAAATTCCTCACAGAGGTAACAAGAGCTCCTGTATTTGCAAAATTCTGAGAATTTGCTCCAAGGCATATGTATATACACATTTGCCAAACTTTTGGCTTTGAAATCTTGCCAACAACCGAAAGCCATATCATAAAGTAGCCTGTGAAGTTCATAGCCGCACCAACTAGGAGCACAAACCATGTTGGACTTACCTCGGCTATTAGGCCAGAAAGAACTCCAACGTTAGCTCCAAAATCCTTGAAGAACCCTAAGAGAACAAGTGTGGTCTGATCATATCCTAAAGTTTTTTTTATTTCCTGGGAGTATGTCCCGAAAAGGTAAGTAGCCCCTGCTCCGGCCATGATGAGGAAAGAGGCAAAAAGTGAGAACCATCGACCTCGAACCACGTGCAACACAAATTGGAGGCCTCCACCTCTCGTGGTGGTACCACCACTCGCTTTCACCTCAGTCATATCTACTCGTCTGAAATTTGAACAAAGAGAAATAAAGAGTGTTGCAATCTATAAAAGGATATATATATAAGCTCATGTTAAAAATTGTGTGGCAGAGACTAGAAAGATCATGGAGAAGCTGATTAAGAGCTTTCTAAAATACAACATAAACACTAAAATTCTTAAAACCAGTAGGAAAAGGTTTCTCCCCTGGATAAAGAGGTTCACATTGTAGTTACTTTATGTAAACCATTTCACTAATGCAAGATATTAGGGCAGGGCAGCCCGGCGCACTAAACTCCCACTATGTACAGGGTCTGAGAAAGGACAGGACTACAAGGGTCTATTGTACACAGTTTTACTGTGTATTTTTGCAAGATGTGATTTTCACGGCTTAAACTAGTGACCTTCTGGTCACATGACAACAACTTTACCAGTTACGCCAGTTATTAATGCAAGATATGATTAATAACAATTACTCACCAAATTTTTGAATTGATGGTTCTCTGATATGCTTAGCATTAATTGGACTTTACTGCTCCTTTCTTACTGGAAAGTTGATTAAACATCTCATTCTTTACCTTCTCTTTTCCTGGAAAACAAAAAAATTCAGTAGGTGCAACTTAAACATATAGTGATTACAATTACAAAAAGACATTCTTTTGATAAACATGAATTTTTTCGAAGATACCTATTCGGTCGGGATAATAAACCATCATAATCCTACAGCTGATTGTGATTAAAATCCATAAATTGATGAATCTGGAATTGAAGTGCTTATACAGATAGTTATTTAGAGATGATTATTCTGGAAAACCACGAAGATATATATTGCAACAAAAAACTAATTCTGTTTTGAATACAGTACAAAAGAGGAGTTGTATGTTCTAATCATGTGCAAATAAAATTTCCCCCGACTATCCACCATAGGTTTAAACAGCAATTATTTAGATCTTTTACTGGTTACTGCATTCAGGCACATGGGCTTTGAGGTACCGAGTTCATCTAATCCAGTACTTTCAACAGTAGCATAAATTTATATATAAAACATTATTAAAATTACAGTAAATAGTAGATATGAACTCATAACTTCAAGACTAAGAATCTTAAAGATTAGACCCATAGAACTAAAATCCTGAATTGCCTCTAGTCATAACTCATAATAGTTGTCTCAAACTCAAGAACAATGGCTTAAAATTGGGTCATGGCAAAAAATAACATCAAAACATACTGAAATCAATAGTGACCGCAACTCTCACTATAATAGATGCACTATAATACCCTGATATAGCTTGTGATTTGGCTAATTCTTCAACATACAAGGTCAGGTCTTTTTCTTCTTAAATCAATCCAGGGTCGATTGGACATTTAACTATACATCCTTAGCTTAATTGGTTGGACATTTAACTATGCACTTTAGCTAATCCTAAAGCCTTCAGGGAAATCAGAATCTTCAAATTCCAACACAATCTCAGGTTTCTGTTCTAATTTTTCGCTTTGCCAAACAAATGACCAGTTCAATTCAAAATTCCGTGAGATCTACTCAAGCTCATACTACTACTTATCATAACAGTTGCATAAAAACGTTTTATATCGATTATGTCCACCCCAATTTTTGCAACATATACATATTGATTCACGATATGTATACCATGGCATTATAGTAACGAGTGCTCTTATGAAGCATAAAATAAGGCCACAGAGTTTCAGGTACTGAAATACACTAATGCTTCTCTTTTCATTACTATTTGAACCTTCCAACAAAATACATCATCATGTTGTTGTTAAGAGCGCATACATCTTGTTGCAGCGACGCAATTGTTAAAAGTGATCTATTAACTCACTGATAACCTGAAAAGGAAGTTCCGTTTCTACTCATGTTGAACATGCTTGCTAAAAGGCAAAACGTGGATGTGTATGGACATAACATATGATGAACTTAGATAAATAACACTCCTAAAGCATAAAAAATAATATATGGGCTTAATCCTAACCAAGCTATACAACAAAATCAAATGTGATGTGTTTTCATCTGCCAAAATTTTGGTGGGCAGTGCTATTGAGTACCTCTATTAATTGTAGATTGCAAGTACTCCGTGATATATAATCAATGCACGGGTAAGTTTATCCAGAACCACCGTATGTATAAAACAAGAAAATTCGAAGGCTATAACCTATATGACTTATATAGGACGAGTGTACAATTTAGGTACAAACGTAAAGACATATGATACTAAATGTAGATCAACAAAAGAAAAACATATATATTGGAAGACATATTTGAGAATAACATCCAATAAAAAGGCTTCGTTACGTTGGTGTTCTCCCATTTAGTTAATCTGCATATATATGCAACCTAATCTAAACCAAATCCTATTCCTCATGTCCCAAAAGTCATTTAAGCCCTGTCACTTCCTCATTAACGCATCAATCGTGATCATTCTCACAATATTTAATTCTGACACTGGAAGTTTCACCCACACATCACAAGATCCGACAAGTTGCCCCTTCGCCTTGCTAGAGTAAGTCATTTTCTAAGACATTTCCTCTTATTCTACGAAAATCTCAATTGCTAAGAGCTAATTAAACGATTTATATATAGAAAAATGATATTCATGAAAGAAAGAAATTAGACTGCACGTACCATTTCTTGATAAAATTATGGCGATAATGTTGCAATTGGCAGGTAATGAGCGTTTTAAAAATTGGAAATTGTCAGATCATTGAATAAAATAATATTTGATTCACAAGGCTCGATCTTTAGCTGCACCATAGAGGTATTTGGAGTCATGCACGTATAATGAAAGCTTGATCTAGGAAGTTAGAAGGGAGAAGAAAATACATTTTATTGAATGGATTATCCAAATACTAATCTTTTATAATGGCCAAAATTCCGATAGGAAAGTATGAACCGGGAATTGGACGTAATTAGGATTGAATTACCGTTATTCACTCTTTGGGTGTCTGTACTATATTTGTCCCCACCCCATACCCCCTCTCCCTCCTCATTCTTTTCCAAGTTCTTTACCTTTTACACCCTTAATGTATACTATATCATTATGTGAATTGCACCCTGTTCTCTTATTTTTTGTAATTTATCGCTTAATCCATTTATTTCTTTGCAAAATCTTAATAATTTTTTTTTTCTTGAGGGATAAATTAGGATAATAGTGTCCCTACAAAATGAACCTTTCAACCCATCTTTTTTTATATCCTAATTTTTATATGTAATCCACCTCGGTACTTAACAAGTTATCACGTAGATTACCCGCAAGGGTAGACAAGTTGGTGTAGCAGTAGAGCGCGTGACCGCAAGGTCACGAGTTCGATCCCCTGCATAAACTTTCTTGGTTGAGTCTGTCACACATGGCTTGCCAAGTGTGGTTAATCGGCTGACGTGGTTTGCAGGCTATTGCGTCAGCCCGGGGTTTACCATGTGCGCTCACACTCGAAAGAGTAGCGGCTGCGGGTTCCTTCGTCAAAAAAAGAAGTTATTTTAAAACTTATTATACACATTAACGAGTGCATTATCAATATTTTTTGGCTAACTCTAGTAAGTAAACGTGTCACGACTCAAACCGGAGGGTCATGATGGGCACCCGGACCTTCCCTGCCGAGTACCTGATCAGTGTATTTTATATAGACCTTTTGAGTCATTTTTAGTTAGTATTTTACTCATTTCATTTATGTTTAGTATAGTATTAGGGTCGTTTTCCTTTCTTTTGTGTCACAGCGGTCAGAAATGGAGAAATGACGAAAAGGAGATGAAATGAGCATAAATGAGATGGAATTGCACACTAAAAGGGCTAAGAAATGAAGCCTAAGAAGGTCCGGGAAATATCGAAGAAATCAGACGAAGACCGGACGAACAAAGGACGAAGAAACGAAAAATCCGGAAGAATGCCGTCACCGCGCCCTTGGCTGGCGGCAGCGCCGACCAATTCGTCAAGCTCTACGATTTTGGTAGCGCTGTAGCGATGGCGCCGGATGCGGGCGCGGCGACGCTGATTTCGAGTTTTTGGGCGGGTGACACATTTTCATAGTCCAAAAGATATAACTTTTCCTACCTACATATTCCTTAACCCTTTTCCATAACTTTTCCTAAACCCTTTACCTAAAAGGATTCCATAACCTTTTCTACCTACATAATCCCTAACCCTTTACCTAAAGGATTCTTGGGTTATAAATAGTATCTACATCATTAGAAGAATTCATCCACACATCCTTCATTCCACATTCCATCCTACATCTCATTCCATTCTTCATCCACCATTCCATTCCATCTTGTAAATATTTCACAACACAATCCTTGGATGTTAGAAGGCTTGAAGACTTGTTCTTGAGTATTCTCTTTTCTTTCTTTTTGCTTTGTTATTTCAGTTCATGTATGGAGATTGTATTAGTTCTTAGCGTGACTATGACTAGGAGCTAATTACTTATTTAGGGATTTCCTTGTGATTCTCTTGAAACTATTATTCATGAATTAATAAATTAGTTGATTTCTTCTTCACTTGTTTAAGATTTATTCAATAGTTGTTTTGATTGCTTAGTAATTAATTGATCACTAATTATCATAACTTATATGATTTTTAATCGAAAGCCGAAAGGGGAGATTGTGAATATGTTATAGTTGAATAAATATAGGTTTAAATCGTGGACGAAAGTACCCCGATACTTGTGTAGCTTAATAGGTTATTGCTCTTAATCCTCCTTTGTAGTCAATCTTGTCACCGAAAGGTAAAAAGGTTCTCCATTGGGGTTGAGTGTTTATATTATCTTAACAGGAGTATAAAACGGTCTAGTTAACCTGCTATCTTAACATAGAAGAAGAAGTCAGTCTAATTGTATTAAGGATTTAATAGAGTGGATAGTGGATGATCTTGGAAGCCCTAATTTTCCATCATAACTGATTTAATTCAAAGTATTTTTATAATTAGTTTATTTCCTGCATTATTAGTTTAGAATTCCAACTCAATTAACGTTAATCAAATATAAACTAAAGCATAGATAATTGGTACTTGAAAACCAGTCCTTGAGGACGATATTCAGTCTTACCTAGACTATATTACTTGTCACGACACGTGCACTTGCGTTAGTGTGTGCATAAATCGCGCATCAGTACCACTAATCATACAATCAATATCTAATCAGAATTAATCAAGTCCATAAGGACCGTTACCAAATATTTTGCTGACACACACACATCAATGCCAACAGGGTCATACATGATTACTATACACAGGACAACTGTCTATAAGTCTCTAAATAGTAAGTGACATCATAAGACCGGGAGGGCCCCGCCATACCCATATGCATATGCAAAGTACTGTACCGAGACTAGACTACAACTCTGGAACATGTAAAGTGCTCCAAAAGCTGAACCAACAACCTACTAGTGCGAACCGTCTACCTGAGCCTGCAGGCATGAAATGCAGCGTCCCCGACAAAAGAGAAGTCAGTACGGCTGATGTACCGAGTATGTCAGGCGTGAAAAATAGCATAATAGGGATATGAAAATAAACTGAGATAGAAACAACCGACAAAATTAGTCGAAAGTGAAAGTCGACAAAATTAGCCGACAATAACAGTTGATAGAAATAGCCGACAATAACAGTTGACCTGTAATGACGCCACTGAGGGCCATAATATTCCTAAATGTCATGCACAATGCAAATGTGGTATATATATATATATATTGGCCTCATCGGGCATCTTCCTTCTCATAACAACCTCTGTGGGCATCATATCATTTCGGCCTTTGTGGGCATCATCATTATCATATTGTCCTCATTGGGCATCTTTTTTTCGTGATAGTCTATACCAGCTGCAGATAGTGTGCGTATATAACTCCATTCCCTTTTTCATATTCCCTACATATATATAATTCATACCATATAGTAGTATATATAACACAGGTGGATTCAGGATAATACATGAATATAATGCAAATGCATGATTGACAATGAAACATTCTAAACTTATCGGATTACATAATATCTTTGTACCTTCGACTAACATTGAGAATCTTAATATTTTTCCCATATACCCTACCCCAATAAGGATTTAGGAACACATTTCGACATGCTTTTAACATAGGAATGAATAACATGAACATCCTTAACTACTAAGAGTAGAACAATTTATGGAACAATATCACAGTTACATTTCGTTACATGGAACATGTCAAAAGAAAGAAGAAGTTGCCTTAATATACCTTTCGTCGATCTACCCGTTGACATATCGTATTCAATCCTCAAGGCACCTTACTCTCAATCAGGAAGAATATCTCTAAACCCGAGCTTGCTTCACTTCAAATAAATCTCCTAAATTAACAACAAATAGGAGAAACTATGATCCACTAGCACCATGGGTTTCCGACCTTGAAATTACGTTGTTGATTAAAACTTAACTCATCAATTGAAATACTCAAATTTTATATCTCTGTGGTTGGACGTTCTTGGGACGTTCTTGCTGTATATATGTATGTGGCTAAATCATTTTTGCTTCGCCACAATGATCCATCTCCAAGTTTCATGTTTTGACTAAGTGAATGCTAAGTGTGTTTGTTGTTCACGTTTTTGGTCTTACTTCTCCAACCAAATGAAATGTTTACCAAATGAAATGTTAATGGGTTGTTGTATACGAATGAGTATGTGCTCTCCCCTCCAACCCAATTTCCTATTAAATAGCAAGTACTTGGAAATATGATAAAATACCCCATTTCATGTTTAAGCTTGCCTTGGACTGTCCTGCTGCATTTGTGTCATTGATCATGTTAATCAGTTGTTGTCTTTGACTTGGTGTAAACTGATCAATTATATTGAGCAATTGCTGGTGGTGGTTTGGTATGAACTGGTTCTGAGTCTGCTTCAGATTCTGCCTTGCATAATGCTGATATAATGCATCATTATTCTGCTCTCCTTGTCCAGTTTCTTCAAACCCTCCTGTCACCATATTTGCCCTATTTCCCTTTCCTTTGAAATTCTCTGAATATCCATGTAGCCTATAACAATCATCTTGTATGTGTCCTGTTTTATGACAGTAATCTCATTTCATCAACTTGAGGCAGTCTATCTTGAAATGCCCCTTAACATGTGTGATGATCGCATCACATTTGGATTATATGACTTCCTTTGCTTCACATTTCCACTCCTAGTTGTGAGCATAGCCATCGTCTCCATTGTGTCCTGTACCATTCTAGACGATCCCACAACTATCCTTTGACTCTCCTCTTGATTAACCATCGCATATACTTGATTCAAATTAGGTATTTTAGGCATCATGATCACCTGACTTCTAACATGACTGTAGCTATCACTCAATCCCATTAGAAACTGAAGCATTCTTTGATATTGTATATGGTCTATGAATTCCTTCGACTTCGGACAGCAGTTAGGTGGTGGCATAATCGAGTCGTATTCATTCCACAAGTCTCTGAATTTAGAATAGTATGTAGATACTGACATAGTACCTTGCCTCATAGTAAAAATCTCCTTATGCAACTGGAAAGTTCTTGAACTGTTGATTTTGTCGAATCTGTCCTTCAAATTCTCCCATATCGTGTGTGAATTGGAGTTGAACAACATTCCAGTGAGCAAACTCTTGCTCACATTGCCCATCAACCAGGATACTACAATCGCATTACACTTATCCCACAGATTCGCAAGTTCCCCATCGAATGACTCTCTTCTAACTGTTTCATTGATGAAACCTATTTTATTTTTGCCAAGCAACGCCAACTTCATCGCCCTACTCCACAACGTATAATTATCCATGCCATTCAGTACTACACCAACAGTTAAGGATCCCGGTGCATCTGAGGGAAACAGATAAAGAGGGTGGTTATGGTCGATGACTGTGACTGTTGTTGCTGCTGTATTTACGATATTCTCTCCTTGAGTCCCCATGTCTGTTGAATCCTGCAATCACATATATGTGACTCTCCAACTCCTAACACATAAACTTCAATTCTTAACACAATGTGATTCCATTTCTTCAATTACTCGATCTCCTTAATTGCATGTCTACAATTATGTATGTTATACCCCGTAGTTCTGACCCTACGTATGGAAACGTACGAAAGTATGTAAGACTTAAAATTTCCGAAGGACAGGTTGACGGGTCGTTCCGGACGGTTTTTAATCAACTTTGAGGCGGGTTATGACCCGATTCGTTGAGAGTTCCTAAGTATTTTAAAGGCCTAGGACGTAGTTCGTTGAGTCTTGATTCCAACGCAACCAACCGTTCGTCGATAGGGCGTCGGAGTAGAAAGTTATGAGAGTTACAAGTTCAGCGGCAATGCGTAAATGCGTTCGTGCAAAGCGCGTGGCCGCGGCCAGATGCAGGGTCGCGGCGCCTAAAGCATCGAGAGGTCGCAGAAGTGCAGTGCCGCGCGCCAGATGACAGCCGCGCGCCAAAGTTCGAAGAGCTGCGGAGCCACACATACGCGGCGTGGCCATACGCCGAGGCGGGAATTTGGGCGGAAAAACTTAGAAAATCTGATTTTTGTTTTAAAGAGACCATGGGAGGTGACAAGTGTCCCCATCTGATTTTCTCAGATGCAATATATTGACCAAGACTTGGTCATTGTCTATCTTTCATCTTCTCTCTCTCTCTCAAATTGCTTCCCTTCTCTCTAAAAACCCTTAGAAAATCAAAGTTAAGAACAAGAAAAGGAAGCTTGTAGCTAGCTTGTTGGCATTGTTGTGGTAGTGTTCTTGACAAGGAAGCTAGCAATATTTGGAATAAGTTTTGGCTAAAACTTTAAGGTAACATTTCTTCCTTTAAACTTAGTTCTAGTGTTGCATGCTTAGAAAGCAAGATCTTGTGGTAGTAAAATAATGCACTTAGAGTCTTTGTGTTATACCCCGTATTTTCAGAGTATGTACGTGAGGACGTACGTAGAAAATTTGAGCCTTAAGTTAGGCAAGTTTCGAAATTTGTACACAACACCCGATTAGAGTCGTTTTTCGACGAAACGTTTCCACAGCTTTTGTTGGGAAAATTCCGGCGATGTCATTTATAATTTTTGCGGATTTTTCCGAGAGACGAAACATCGTGGACCAACGGGAGGGTGACATGTGTCACCCTCACATTGGAACAAATGGGGCGGCAATGGTGGACGAAAAAGAGGGCTTTAGTTGGTAGGATATTTTTGTGCAAGTTGTGTGGTAGATGGATAAGGTACACATGGTGGAAATCTAACCCTACACTTGCACCACACTTGTCTTCATCTTGGCCATTGGTTGGCCATGGCTTGACCTATAAATACCCCCCTAAGCTTGAAGAGTTCTTCATCCAAAAATGTGCCTAAGTCTTGAAATCTCCCTCCCCTCTCCTTGTAGTAGTCGTCCGCCACACCCCTCCCCCCTTTGAGAAGGCCCCTTGGCCGAAAGTATCCCCCCCCTCCTAGTGGTGCTAGCCGTGGGGTACCCCCCCCCCCCTAGCCTAGTTGTTTTCGTATAATACCCCCCCTTTGTGGTATAGAAATACTCTCCTAGTATTGTTATAATGTCCAAAATACTTTAGCCCAAATACCTTGTTGTACTTTCCAAGGTTATACTTATACGAAGCCCGGAAAATACTATTATACTTTCCTTTAGCCACTAAACGAAACCCTAAGGAAAAATCTTCACCCGTAGTTGAAGTATTAAGTAGAAGTTGTGTAGACACTTCTAAGGGTTTCTTGGAGCGTTTTGGAGCGCACGGAGTAGGAGCTAAGCCTTGTTCAGGAACGACATATAAACTCGGATAATTTTGGGCTTATCGAGGTAAACATTCTTGACCTTCTGTTGTAATTGGAAATTACATGTTGTAGGAATATATAGTTGAAGTATACTATATATAGAATGAACATTATAATTGTGCGCAATGTCTTTTGACTTAAGCTCGATAATACTTACGCGAATGTCTTGCGACTTAAGCCCGAATTTAAATAAGAGAATCGAATCGTAATTACATAGGATCATTACATGAGACTTGTGTAGCATTGTGTAGTAGAATTGTACACGCCCGATCGACGTGTTAACCCCGTTGGCTTGGTGCCGCCTCGATAGAGGAGATTTACGTAGTTGCGGGGAGGTCCGAATTTTCTCGTAGAATATTCAACGTCTGGATCTAAAGGTATTAATAGGCGCTTTGTGGCCTCTATAGGTTGTAGTACTACGTGTGGAGTGATCCACTTGGCTTAAGGAGTAGCCGGCGGTTTGAGGTACTTGGAGCGTTTTGCTATTAGTCTACAATCGTCGCAAGGTATGTGGACCTCTTCCTATCTCTTCTAGCATGATATGTGTGAACTATGTAGTACGGTAGACGTACATGTGCTAAATGTATTTGATTGATTTAAAACATAAAGTGTTATAACGGCTTTATGGAAAGTTGGTTATAATAGCTTTATGTGGATAAGCACATACTTTGTGGTTTTTAAAAGGTAACTGATTTGAATAATAACTGGCTTGATATGTGTTAATAAAGAACTTGAAGCATTTCAAAAGATCTATGAATCGTTTTGAAAGAATGAGTATTACGTGGGTTTTGAAAGCTTAAGAGTTATACTAGCTTTATGGGAAGTTAGGTATAACGGCTTAAGAATGTTATACTGATTTCGGAAATCAGAATGTGTATCGACAAACCACTGCAGCGTTAATAAAAGGAAAATGTATTGACTAAAGAAGTATTATTAAAACCAGTAGAAACCTCCATCTGCATAGAAGCTAAGATGAGACAAAATGATATTACATTTCCTAGATCATGGTCGCTTAATAAGATTGATTATAAACAAAGAATACCTACTCACTTATAAGACATAGGTTTCTCAAAACGTTTAAAGGAGAATTATGTTTTAAAGGATTTAAAACTATGAACTACTGAAACCTTTTTCTAAAATGAGAAACTTGAGCATTGAAATTAGGCAACTTGAGCGTTTGGAAAATAAGGTTGTCACTTGATTTTACAAAGGAAAGCATTTTGGTTTACTTAACAATGTTAGTCACTCAAATTTTATACTACGTATCGGGTGACCTTTGTAAAAGAAATGGATCTTAAAAGGAATTTAACGGACGTAGTACTTTAAGGTTAAAATCCGGACTTTGATATAAAATGAAAGTACCTTGAGTCGTGTGTAACTTGCTTATACTTGTTGTTATGAAACTTGACCATGTTACGTGCGATAGCCTTGTTGTAAGTATCGTGTTCTACTCGACTACCGGTCATCCGAATGTATATCACTTGACACGGCTCATCCGAATGTATTTCACTCGACTACCGGTTCATCCGAATGTGTTTCACTTGATTACCGGTTCATCCGAATGTATTTCACTTGAGGACCGGTTCATCCGAATGTATTTCACTTGAGGACCGGTTCATCCGGAATGTATTTCACTTGACTACGGTTCATCCGGAATGTATTCCACTCGACTACTAGGTTCGTAGGATGAGCAGAATGTATTCCACCCTTTTCTATATTGGGTCCATAAGATGGGCCGAGACACGTTATACGTATCACATGATTTGTACCTAGATGGCAGCGGTGAGGAAGGAGTTCCACGGGCATGAGGATGACTTTTAGGCGTGAGTCACGACTTGACATGATCGCTTCTATGTTGTGAATCGTAGTTTGGTTATCATACATGTCTCCGCTTTATATAGACTATTATGATTTCATTTACGATTCTACGATTCACATACTTGGTACTGTTATCGACCTCCTTCGGGCTGCGTTCACGCCGCAGTAAAAGGTACATCATTGTCGATCCCCGCTTTTAGGATCACCTTTCAACAGATTGAAAGCTCCGTTCCTTGGAGGCTTATCTTTTGGTATGTTACCCGAGTGCAGATGCTTATACATTCGTGGGTATGGCGGCCCCGTCCGTCATAGTTGTTGTAAATCTTAAGTGCATGAGTATTGTGGCGGTGGTTTGTAAAAGGTTAACTGTTCGGGTTTTTATGTATATACCAAGGCAATTGTTTGGTTGGCCTGCTTACTTATTATATCTCTTGTTTCATGACTCGTGTTTTATTTTCCGCCGTTTTCTCGATGTTGTATCACTAGGGTGCCCGGTAGGCACGACCACGCCCGGATTCGGTCGTGACAAAAGTGGTATCGAGCGATTAGTCCTCGGAAAGTGTCTACAGACCGTGTCTAGTAGAGTCTTGATTATCGGTGTGTTGTGCACCACATCTACAATCGTGAGGTCTGCAGGACATTTAGGATCGTTTCCATCCTTCCCATTACGAGATCGTGCCTTAGCCGTGTGATAAATGGACCCTCCGACATATTCCTTTCCTTTACGATTATGTCTCCGCGTAAGGCAACCTGAGCCCAGTGGGCAAGGCAATCGAGGAGCTGTTAGTGAGATACAGGAGTACGAGGCGCAGCCCGGCCAAGACTGAGACAAGATTTCCGACGGGTTTCGCGACGCCAAAGACCAAAGAGTTTAGAGCCGCAGCGATGGGCCGAGACTACGATACTGAGCCTCGGTCCCCACACCGAGCCGATGAGATGGGGTACAAGGAGATGGCGCCATCGCCGTGGTCGTGGCGAGATATGAGGATAGGCCGGATGCAGCAGCCCACCCAAGAGCACCGTAGTACACCCCGAGCGACGGTTTGAGGCTACGTGACTTCCCGAGTTGTAGCCTCCGGTTCTATGGATCGAGAGCCGAGGCGACCCTCGGGAGTTTATCCGACGGCTACACGGATCATGAGTGATCGAGCCTCGCAGGCGAGTCGGTGGTATTGGGTTCGCATCACCGCGTGATCCGCAGATTGGTTTGATTCGTGAGCTGTCCCGGGAAGAGCATGCACTTCCAGCGATTTGGGACGAGTTCTCGAGGGCATTTCTTGCACATTTCTTGCCTCCAGATGAGGAGGGCTCGGGCCGGCGATTTTTGACGTTGAGGCGGGATCGCGACGGTTAGAGAGTACAATGTGGAGTTCGACTCATTAGCTCGGTATGTTCCCAGTAGTAGCGGATATGGAGGACAGAGTACACCGCTACGTCACCGGGCTGGACGATTACTTGGCAGAGGCTTGTACGGGTGTAGCTCTTCAGCCGGGCATGGACATTGCCCGCATGCAAGCTCATGCACTAGGATGTGAGGCACGGAGAGGTCGGCGAATGGCCGAGATCGCAGAAGAGGCCGTAACAGCAGGTCCTTTGGTAACTTTCGAGGCGGACCGCCTCGAAGATCTAGTTATGTACCTCCACCAAGACAGAGTGGTCCCCGCCGGGACGTTCGTGGTATTCGAGCCGGTCGAGCTCCGGGCTTCGTTCACGGTATACGTGAGTGCTAGCCACGGATTCATGTCCCCTCGGTGCACGCGATGTGGCAAACATCATCCCGGGAATGTCGTCTTTTATCGGTGCTTGTTTCACTGCGCGTCGGGCCATGTGACGAGATCGTGCTTATAGGAGAGGTAATGCGGCTTAGCGCAGCCTCACGGATCGATGGCGGGTGTTCATCGCCTTCGATTATGCTACTGCAGTGGACTTATGATTAGACTGGAGCGGTAGCTTCAGGGATATCCTGAACCATCTAGAGTTTTGTTGGTTATGATAATGTGATAAGTGTTATGTTCGGATAGCTTGGTGCTAAAATGTGATTTAGAAACATGCTTAGTGAAAGGGTAAGCACAGGGGTGAGAAAATGATGAACCTTAGAATATTACAGTGGAGACCTTAGATGTAAGGCGCCGTCTTGAGTACAAGATGTTGCGAGTGATCCTTGTCGAGTGCATTTTATGCCTAGAATGTATTGTGTGATAAGTCCAGGTTGGGTAAATGAAAGTGGTAGCTTATGATGTGTTTTAGCAAGATTGTTCCGTGTCGGCGAGCAAGAGTTGGCGCGATAGTGGTCGTGTTGGGGCCATGTTGCGGGCCAACCCGCGTCCCGTTCGAGGAAAGGTCAGCTGGGTGGTCCCGCCGGTGGCGGGTCACGGGTGCTAGGCCCAAGTTTAGATGACCATCTTATGAGTTCGTGGATACGTTCGACCAGAATCAGTTCGTGAAGGCCGAGAGTGGCCTGAGAGGAAATCGAGGTTAGTAAGATGACCAAGTTTGAGGTAGTGACTCGAGGGTTGGAAACGAGCGTTGGCTGAAGTGTGGTGCGTGTCGGGAAGGGTTCGAGTGTTGAGCAGTACGACGAGGTAGGGGAGAAGTGAGCGAGTGTGATCGCTTTCTTTTGTGATAACAGAGGTGATTCCTCGTGGACTTGGGATTTTCGTATTTTGTGCATTTGTTATTTCATGGCGGTGTGGCATGATTGTTTTAAGACGTATAGCGGTGAAGACTATCTTGGCGCATGTTTGTGTTGAGACTTGAGAAGGAACATTCGGACGAATGTTTCTAAGGAAGAATGTTATACCGTATTTTGAGTATGACGTGAGACGACGTAGAAAATTTGAGCCTTAAGTTAGGCAAGTTTCAAATTTGTACACAACACCCGATTAGAGTCGTTTTCGACGAAACGTTTCCACGACTTTTGTTGGGAAAATTCCGCTATGTCATTTATAATTTTTGGATTTTTCCGAGAGACGAACATCGTGGACCAACGGAGGGTGACATGTGTCACCTCACATTGGAACAAATGGGCGCAATGGTGGACGAAAAGAGGGCTTTAGTTGGTAGGATATTTTTGTGCAAGTTGTGTGGTAGATGGATAAGGTACACGTGGTGGAAATCTAACCTACACTTGCACCACACTTGTCTTCATCTTGGCCATTGGTTGGCCATGGCTTGACCTATAAATACCCCTAAGCTTGAAGAGTTCTTCATCCAAAAATGTGCCTAAGTCTTGAAATCTCCTCCTCTCCTTGTAGTAGTCGTCCGCCACACCCTCCCCTTTGAGAAGGCCCTGGCCGAAAGTATCCCCTCCTAGTGGTGCTACCGTGGGTACCCCTAGCCTAGTTGTTTTCGTATAATACCCCCTTTGTGGTATAGAAATACTCTCCTAGTATTGTTATAATGTCCAAAATACTTTAGCCCAAATACCTTGTTGTACTTTCCAAGGTTATACTTATCTGGCTTGGAAAATACTATTATACTTTCCTTTAGCCACTAAACGAAACCCTAAGGAAAAATCTTCACCCGTAGTTGAAGTATTAAGTAGAAGTTGTGTAGACACTTCAAGGGTTTCTTGGAGCGTTTGGAGCGCACGGAGTAGGAGCTAAACCTTGTTCAGAACGACATATAAACTCGGATAATTTTGGGCTTATCGAGGTAAACATTCTTGACCTTCGTTGTAATTGGAAATTACATGTTGTAGGAATATATAGTTGAAGTATACTATATATAGAATGAACATTATAATTGTGCGGCAATGTCTTTTGACTTAAGCTCGAATAATACTTACGCAATGTCTTGCGACTTAAGCTGAATTTAAATAAGAGAATCGAATCGTAATTACATAGGATCAGACATAAGAGACTTGTGTAGCATTCTTTGTGTAGTAGAATTGTACACGTCCGGTCAGACGTGTTAACCCTGGTTGGCTTGGTTTAGGCCGATAGAGAGAGATTTACGTGATTGCGGGAAGTCTTTGCGAATTTTACGTAGAATATTCTACGTCGGGATCTAAAGGTATTAATAGGCGTTTTGTGGCCTCTATAGGTTGTAGTACTACGTGTTGAGTGATCCACTTGGCTTAAGGAGTAGCCGGTTTGAGGTACTTGGAGCGTTTTGCTATTAGTCGACAATCGCCGCAAGGTATGTGGACCTCTTCCTATCTCTTCTAGCATGATATGTGTGAACTATGTAGTGCGGTGACGCATACGTGCTAAATGTATTTGATTGATTTAAAACATAAAGTGTTATAACGGCTTTATGGGAAGTTGGTTATAATAGCTTTATGTGGATAAGCACATACTTTGTGGTTTTTAAAAGGTAACTGATTTGAATAATAAGCGCTTGATATGTGTTAATAAAGAACTTGAAGCATTTCAAAAGATCTATGAATCGTTTTGAAAGAATGAGTATTACTTGGGTTTTGAAAGCTTAAGAGTTATACTAGCTTTATGGGAAGTTAGGTATAACGACTTAAGAATGTTATACTGATTTCGGAAATCAGAATGTGTATCGACAAACCACTGCAGCGTTAATAAAAGGAAAATGTATTGACTAAAGAAGTATTATTAAAACCAAGAGAAACCTCCATCCGCATAGAAGCTAAGATGAGACAAAATGATATTACATTTCCTAGATCATGGTCGCTTAATAAGATTGATTATAAACAAAGAATACCTACTCACTTATAAGACATAGGTCTCTCAAAACGTTTAAAGGAGAATTATGATTTAAAGGATTTAAAACTATGAACTACTAAACCTTTTTCTAAATTGAGAAACTTGAGCATTGAAATTAGGCAACTCAACGTTTGGAAAATAAGGTTGTCACTTGATTTTACAAAGGAAAGCATTTTGGTTTACTTAACAATGTTCGTCACTCAAATTTTATACTACGTATCGGCTGACCTTTTTAAAAGAAATGGATCTTAAAAGGAATTTAACGGACGTAGTACTTTAAGGTTAAAATCCGGACTTTGATATAAAATGAAAGTACCTTGAGTCGTGTGTAACTTGCTTATACTTGTTGTTATGAAACTTGACCATGTTACGTGTGATAGCCTTGTTGTGTAAGTACTGTGTTCTACTCGACTACCGGTCATCCGAATGTATATCACTTGACACGGTTCATCCGAATGTATTTCACTCGACTCACGGTTCATCCGAATGTGTTTCACTTGACACGGTTCATCCGGAATGTATTTCACTTGAGGACCGGTTCATCCGGAATGTATTTCACTTGAGGACCGGTTCATCCGGAATGTATTTCACTTGACTACGGTTCATCCGAATGTATTCCATCGACTACGGTTCACGGGATGAGCAGGAATGTATTCCACCCTTTTCTATATTGGGTCCATAAGATGGGCGAGACCGTTATACGTATCACATGATTTGTACCTAGATCGGCGGTGAGGAAGGAGTTCCACGGGCGTGAGGATGACTTTTAGGCGTGAGTCCACGACTTGACATATCGCTTCTATGTTGTGAATCGTAGTTTGGTTATCATACATGTCTCTGCTTTATATAGACTATTATGATTTCATTCTGATTCTCTGATTTCACATACTTGGTACTGTTATCTTGACCTCCTTGAAGTGCGTTCATGCCGCAGTAAAAGGTACATCGGTGTCGATCCCCGCTTTTAGGATCACCTTTGGCGTATTGAAAGCTCCGTTCCTTGGAGGCTTATCTTTGGTATGTTACCTGAGTGCGTAGATGCTTATACATTCGTGGTATGGCGGGGCCTGTCCGTCATAGTTGTTGTAAATCTTAGAGGTGCCTTTGTTGTGGGCAGGGTTTGTAAAAAGGTTAACTGTTCGGGTTTTTATGTATATACTGAAGGCAATTGTTTTGGTTGGCCTGTTTACTTATTATATCTCTTGTTTCATGACTCGTGTTTTATTTTCCGCTGGTTTTCTCTGATGTTGTATCACTAGGGTGCCCGGGGTAAGGCACCAGTCACGGGCCCGGGATTCGGGTCGTGACACTTTGCATGCAAGTAAATGTGGTTTGGATATGAAGAATGGGTTAAGAAGAACAAATGAGCTTGTTGTAGCCTAAAAACTACCTTAGAATTGTTAAGTGATTTGTTGTAAACTTATGAGGCAGAAATTTTGGGTGTGAAATCCCCTTTGAATTGTTGGATTGATTGAGCCTAAAATGTGGTGTTTTGATGATAATTTCGGCCTTGAGAAAGGTGGCAAAGTGAGTAGAAACAAAGGAAATGCTGCCCGATTTTTCTTAGAATTTAGTGACTTTGAACTTGGATTGTTCTACATTAAGATTAGAGGTTAATAAACGTATCATGACTATTATAGGTTGAAATATTACTTGCGGTAGTTTGGACTTGGCAAGTGGATTGACCAAAGAGGTATGTGAAGCTTTCCTATCTCTTGAGCATGAATAGATGAAACTATGTAATGCGGTGACGTCAAGATTTGGTGTTCTTACTTGTTTTGAGTATAAAATGACTTTTCGTTTTAAGAACGTATAAGTCCCTTGTTAAGGGAAAAGTATGATTTTTACTAAAGTATAGAGTTAATATAACAACTTTATGGGAAGTTGGTCTATTAGCTTCATAAAAGGTTAATGAGAAGGGATTTACTCTAAGTAAGATAATTATATGAAGAGGCAAATTGATTTAAAGGCATCAATTGCCCAAAGGCTTTATGTATAAAGAAGAGTCACTTTTGAAAGAGTTGAAGTATGTAGTACTTGGGTTAAATTCCCGGTGTTCTTTTATTAAAGATATGGTTAAGTGCCTTAAGTAAACTAAAATGAGAGAGTATGTGAACAAGACTAAAAAGAAGTTATAAGTTTTCTTAACTTATTATTATTATGATATGATGATTTGAGATAGGGTAAGAGTATGTCCGGCGGGCAAGCCCCAAGATCGTCATACCACCTCCTTCATGTAAGAGTATGTCCGGCGGGCCACCCAAGATCGTCATACCATCCGCTTGTAAGAGTATATCGAGGCGATCGAAGATCGTTATACCATCCGCACCAAGATAAGAGTATATCCGGCGGGCAAGCCCCAAGATCGTTATACCATCCGCTCCGTGTAAGAGTATATCCGAAGTACCCAAGATCGTTATACCATCTGTTTGGGGTAAGAGTATATCCGAGGAAAGTCCCCAAGATCGTTATACCAATTACGTGGATTTGCTACCCATGATGCGAGGAATACCTCACGCGAGTCCTTATGGGCTTATGCGGGTGAAATAGTCCCGTGCGGCAGTACACCGACGCGAGGAGTACCTCATGCGGGTCCACAGACCCGTGCGGTGAAATAGTCCCGGAGTAGGATGGTTTCTTTTTGATACTACGGCGAGGTACCTGTTTTAATCATGAGCCTCCTATTTTATGCAGATTATATATGTATATATACTTGTCACTCTATCATTGTTAGTAAGGCACAAGAAAAGGTATTTTATTGTCTTCCATGACTCGGCTTGCTTTTAGACTTATGATATCATATTACAGATTTTCCCGACTTTACATACTTGGTACATATGTGTCGACCCGCTTCCTGGCCTGCGTTACGCCGCAGGAGGTAAGCAGATTGAGGATCCTCGTTCTGGATCACTATTAGGTGTCGAAGCTCCATTCCTCGGAAGCTTATTTATTGGTATGGATATTCACGATGCTATAGGTATTTTGTACATCCGTGGGTATGGCGGGGCCTGTCCCGCCACGATTGTTATCTTTAAGGTCTGTGGCCACCTATATATTTTGGGCTATAAGAACCAGTTGTATTATAAATACTTTGTTTAAGTATGTTTATGGAAGGCAGCCTTATCGGCTGGCCAGTTATGTTTTACCCTTTTTATGAAGTTATGTGTTGTGTTATGTTCCGCTGCTATTCTCTGACATATACCTGACAGGGTACCCCAGTAGGGTACTAGTCGCGGCCCCGGGGTCGGGTCGTGACAAAAGTGGTATCGAGCGATTAGTCCTCGAAAGTGTCCACGCACCGTGTCTAGTAGTCTTGATTATCGGTGTGTCGCACCACATCTATAATCGAGAGGTTTGCAGGATATTTAGGAGTGGTTTCCATTCTTACACTCTAAGATCTTGAAATAGAGCTGAGTTATAGGTTGAATCTCCCATGATGTTTTCCTTTATGTATCAGTTATGCATCCACGCAAGGCAACCACGCCCGAAGCGGCAAAGCGGTGAGGTGCCGCTAGTGGACGCGGAGAATCACGAGGGCACAGCCCAATCCTTACCAGAGATGATGTTTAGGCGGCGAGTCCCACGCCGCCAAATTTCACCGAAGTTCGAGGCCGGACGCGGCTGCCGAGATCATGCAGACCGAGCCTCCAGCTCAAATGGCCCGAGTACAGAGATTACGGGGAATTGATTCTACATCGACCAAAGATAGTGGCGGCGCCGGCAGGAAGCGGCGCCAACCCTGAGCCGATTTACGATTCGGATTTCTGGTTGTCACCCACCCGAGTTCTATGGTTCGAGATTCGATGAGGATCCGCAGGAGTTTGTCAAGCGATTCTGACCATGCGAGTTCTTAGGGCATCGAATCGAGTCTGTTACACTAGCTTACCGTTACGCGATATTGCGTTGAACTGGTTTGAGTCATGGGTATTGTCGAGGGTGATGATGCTCTTCCGGTGATTGGGAGGAGTTCACGAGGCGTTCTAGACCACTTCTTGCCTCACGAGGTGAGGAGAGCCCGCGTAGATAGGTTCTTGACCTTGAGGCAGACGGGAGGACTATCAGGGAGTACAGCCTGGAGTTTGACTCCTTGGCCAGATATGCACACACCATTGTAGCTGATATGGCAGACAGGGTTCATAGATACGTGATGGGGCTAGACCATCACATGATTCGCTGCTTAGGAGTGGCACTTCAGCCGAGGATGGATATTGCGGGATGCGAGCATACGCGAGGATCGAGGCGAGAGAGCAGATCAGCTAGATTTGGGCCAGCCCAAGAGGGCCAGGACATCGGGTTCTCAGAGCAGTTTTCGAGGCGGGCAGCCTCAGCAGCAGACTAGGTCCACCTTCCAGCCAGCTCAGAGTGCTCCTTCACGATTTTACGCGGGAGGTCCGATCGTGAGGTTATTGAGAGCAGTCGTGGCTCGGGGCGTCGAGTTTTCGCGAGGCGAGACCGGCGCTAATCGAGACCACCTACCTCTCGGTGCGTTCGATGCGGTAGGTCTCATCCGGGCGAGTGCCGTATGGGTTCGAGATCATGTTACTCTTGTGGCCAGCAGGGCCATCTGAAGAAGGATTGTCCGTCCTTAGGCGGCGGGAGCATTACAGTTCAGCGACGAGTGCATTCTTTGGATCTTCATCTTCGATGGTTAGACGCCCCGGAGGGCAGGTTACTTATGGGCCAGCAGGCCGCGGCAGAGGTCGTGGTAGGGGTTCCAGTTCTAGCGGTCCTCAGAACCGCATCTATGCTATGTCCAGTCGACAGGACCAGGAGGCGTCGCCAGATGTCGTCACAGGTACATTATTGGTTTCTTGCTGTGATGTATATGCTTTGATAGATCCAGGTTCTACCTTGTCCTACATATCTCCTCATATTGCTAGTAGAATAGGGATAGAGCCCGAGTCCATAAGACCTTTTGAGGTGGCTACGCCAGTAGGTGATTCAGTGGTAGGCGGCGAGTGTATAAGGCTTGTCCTGTGACTATAGATAGCCGTCAGACTCTAGCCGACTTGATAGAGTTGGATATGACGGACTTTGATGTGATTATGGGTATGGATTGGCTAGCATCTTGCTATGCCAACGTGGACTGTAGGGAGAGATTAGTTCGGTTCGGTTTCACGAGCCGTTATCGAGTGGAAGGGAATCTTGCGTCGCCAGGGTAAGTTTATTTCTTACCTCAAGGCTAGGAAGATGGTGCGGAAAGGGTATATCTACCATATGGTTCAGGTATTCGACACTGAGGCTGAGGTACGGACCTTGATCGATTCGGTCGTTAGAGAGTTTCCAGACGTATTCCCAGATGAGCTTCCGGGTATCCCTCCCGAAAGGGAGATTGAGTTTGGCATTGATTTGGCGCGGATACTCGGCCGATATCTATTCCGCCATACGAGGATGGCACTGCCGAAATGAAGGAGTTGAAGGACCGGTGAAAGATTTCTTTGGAGAAAGGCTTTATTAGGCCAAGTGTTTCTCCTTGGGAGCACGGTGTTATTTGTAAAGAAGAAGGATGGGGCCGCTGCGTATGTGTATTGATTACGGTGAACAAGGTAACTATCAAGAATAGATATCCTCCCGGGATTGACGATTTGTTTGACGGTTGCGAGGTGCAAAGTGTTTTCAAGATAGACCTACGATGCAGTTA
Organism: Przewalskia tangutica; assembly: GCA_029844215.1. NCBI lineage: Eukaryota > Viridiplantae > Streptophyta > Magnoliopsida > Solanales > Solanaceae > Przewalskia > Przewalskia tangutica. The sequence continues at coordinate 129,657,514 of CM056718.1, read as the reverse complement.
TCATCAGTGCACGAGTTAGAGAGGTAGATATCCCAAAGTGCATTCGGGACCGGTATGGGCACTATGAGTTCGGGTGATGTCTTTCGGGTTGACAACGCCCGATATTCATGGATTTGATGAATAGGGTGTTCGAGCCATTCTTGGATATGTTCGTTATAGTGTTTATTGATGATATCTTGGTGTATTCGCGCCTGAGCGGAGCATCTGGTCATTTGAGGACGGTATTGAGTCCTCCGAGGCCGCGATTGTATGCCAAGTTCTCGAAGCGAAGTTCCGAGTGGCGTCGATGGCTTTCTTAGGGCATGTTATCGGGGCCGATGGTATTCGGGTTGATACAAAGAAAGATTGAAGCCAAGACTTGGCCTAGACCCACTACACCGACAGCAGTGCAGACTTTTGGGCCTTGCGAGTTATTATCGGAGGTTTGTGGAGAAGTTTGCTTATTTCAAGACTTTGACTAAGCCGACTCGAAGCGGCTATGTTCGATGGGCGGATACTTGTGAGAAAGTTTTGGTTGCTAAAGGAGAAGTTGACAACCGCCCGATTCTTACTCTTCCGGAGGGCTTAGATGGATATGTGGTTTATTGTGACGCGTCGGTGTCGGGCTTGAGTGCGTCTTGATGCGACGGCAAGGTTATAGCTTATGCATCCCGGCGGCAGGAAACATGAGAAGAACTATCCCACACATGACTTGAGGGCGGCAGTGATTCATGCCTTAAAGATGCGGAGACATTATTTATATGGAGTTCATGTGGACATTTACACGGACCACAAGAGTCTCGGTATATCTTCACCCAGGAGTGAACTGCGGCGAGGCGGTGGTTGGAACTACTTAAGGATTACGATGTTGATATTCTATACCACCGGGGAAGGCGATGTGGTGGCGGATGCCCTTAGTCGCGGTCGATGGGTAGTGCATGCGATGTTCAGCCAGAAGAGAGGATATGGTCCGAGAGTTACATCGATTAGCGAGCCTGGGGTTCGTTTGGTTGGTTACGATAGTGAGAATTCGGGTTCGAGAGGTTGCGAGTCTTCTATCATCGGCGAGGTAAGGAGGCGTGATGAGGATCCGATTTTGGTACGTGCATCGACGCAGCCTCTCCGAAGGAGAAGAGTCTATTTGAGGTAGCGCGATGGGTGCTAAGATTCGAGGCGGTTGTATGTTCCCGATGTGACAGACTTCGTCAGATTCGGAGGCACACGGCTCGTTATTCTATTCATCCGGTCGACTAAGATGTACCATGACCTCGGTCGTGTATTGGTGGGATGGCCTAAAGAGGGCGCGTTGCGGAGTTCGTGGCACGATGCGAATTGTCGTGAGTTAAGATTGAGCACGAGCTTGGAGGCTGTTGCGAGCCATTGATATTCCGACTTGGAAGTGGGAGGTGATAAATATGGATTTTATTACGGGCTACCTACCACTCGAGGAAGCATGATTCCATTTGGGCGATTGTCGGCGGTCGAAAATCGGCCCATTTTCTTCCGATCGAACAGCGTTTCCGAGGACTATGCCCGATTATATATTAGAGAGATTGTGAGACCGCACGAGTCGGTGTCGATTATATCGATAGAGGAGCCAGTTCGCTAACTCGAGGTCCTTTCGAAGGGATTAGGGACACAGTGAGTCTCGACGGCGTTTCACCTCGGACGGACGGACAGCCGGCGCACTATCCGAACACTCGAGGATATCTGCGGGCTTGTGTTATTGATTTGAGGGTAGCTGGGAGTATCATTTGCCCCTGGTGGAGTTTTCTTATAACAATAGCTACCATTCGGTATTCGATGGCGCCTTATGAGGCCTTATACGGAGGAAGTGCAGTCACCGATAGTTTGGTTCGAGGTGGGAGAAGTTCGATTAGTCGGGCGGACTTAGTCCAGACGATGGATCAGGTGAAGCTTATCCAGGAGCGGTTGTTGGCAGCTCAGAGTCGGCAAAAGTCGTATGCAGATCATCGGCGTCGACACTTGGAATTTGAGATAGATGATTGGGTTTTCCTAAAGGTACGCCATGAAGGCGTGATGAGATTTGGAAAGAAAGGGAAGCTTAGCCCAAGGTACGTTGGGCGTATCGATTGTCCGTAGGGTAGGCAAGGTTGCTATGAGTTAGATCTTCCGTCCGATTTGAGGCGGTGCATCCAGTTTTTCATGTGTCCATGTTGCGGAAATGTATTGGAGATCCATCTAGAGTGCACCCGGTTCAGGATGTCCAAGTAACAGAGGAGTTATCGTATGAGGAGAGTCCCATAGCGATACTCGATCGTCAGGTTAGACGACTTCGGACGAAAGACGTGGCTTCCGTCAAGGTCCTATGGCGGAACGAAACAGGGAGGAAATGACGTGGGAAGCAGAGGATGACATGATGAAGAAGTATCCTCACTTATTCCCTATACCTCCAGGTAACCTACTTTCCTGCTTGTTAGTTTTGATTTAGCATTTACGCTTCTGTATGTTTTGGCTCGTGGAGCTTCTTTATTACGAATGAATAGTTAAGAGGGTCTATGTCGATGTTGTGATTTGAGTAAGCCTAGAAGGAACATTCGGGACGAATGTTTCTAAGGGGGGAGAATGTTATACTCCGTAGTTCGACCTACGTATGGAAACGCATTTAAAGTATGTAAGACTTAAAATTTCCAGGGCGAGGTTGAGTCGTTCGGACGGTTTTAGTCAACTTTGAGGCGGGTTATGACCCGATTCGTTGAAGTTCCTAAGTATTTTAAAGGCCTAGGGCGTAGTTCGTTGAGTCTTGATTCCAACTCAACCAACCGTTCGTCGATAGGGCGTCGAGTAGAAAGTTATGAGAGTTACAAGTTCGTAGCGATCGGCAGAAATGAGTTCGAGCAAAGCGGCGAGGCGCGGCGCGTATGCAGGGTCGCGGCGCCTAAAATCGAGAGGTCGCAGTTGCAGCGCATGGCCAGATGCAGGCGGCGCGCGAAAGTTCGAAGAAACTGCGGAGGTTTAGCCATGGCCACACGTGGCGCGCGCCGAGGCGGAATTTGGGGCGAAAAACTTAGAAAATCTGATTTTTGTTTTAAAGAGACCATGGGAGGGTGACAAGTGTCCCCATCTGATTTTACAGCATGCAATATATTGACCAAGACTTGGTCATTGTCTATCTTTCATCTTCTCTCTCTCTCTCAAATTGCTCCCTTCTCTCTAAAAACCCTTAGAAAATCGAAAGTTAAGAACAAGAAAAGGAAGCTTGTAGCTAGATTGTTGGCATTGTTGTGGTAGTGTTCTTGACAAGGAAGCTAGCAATATTTGGAATAAGTTTTGGCTAAAACTTTAAGGTAACATTTCTTCCTTTAAACTTAGTTCTAGTGTTGCGTGCTTAGAAAGCAAGATCTTGTGGTAGTAAAATAATGCACTTAGAGTCTTTGCATGCAAGTAAATGTGGTTTGGATATGAAGAATGGGTTAAGAAGAACAAATGAGCTTGTTGTAGCCTAAAACTACCTTAGAATTGTTAAGTGATTTGTTGTAAACTTATGATGCATAAATTTTGGGTGTGAAATCCCCTTTGAATTGTTGGATTGATTGAGCCTAAAATGTTTTGTTTTGGTGATAATTTCTGACTTGAGAAAGGTGGCAAAGTGAGTAGAAACAAAGGAAATGCTGCGATTTTTCTTAGAATTTAGTGACTTTGAACTTGGATTGTTCTACATTAAGATTAGAGGTTAATAAGCGTATCATGACTATTATAGGTTGAAATATTACTTGCGGTAGTTTGGACTTGGCAAGTGGATTGAACAAAGAGGTATGTGAAGCTTTCCTATCTCTTGAGCATGAATAGATGAAACTATGTAGTACGGTAGACGTACAAGATTTGGTGTTCTTACTTGTTTTGAGTATAAAATGACTTTCGTTTTAAGAACGTATAAGTCCTAGTTAAGGGAAAAGTATGATTTTTACTAAAGTATAGAGTTAATATAACAACTTTATGGGAAGTTGGTCTATTAGCTTCATAAAAGGTTAATGAGAAGGATTTACTCTAAGTAAGATAATTATATGAAGAGGCAAATTGATTTAAAGGCATCAATTGCCCAAAGGCTTTATGTATAAGAAGAGTCACTTTTGAAAGAGTTGAAGTATGTAGTACTTAGGTTAAATTCGGTGTTCTTTTATTAAAGATATGGTTAAGTGCCTTAAGTAAACTAAAATGAGAGAGTATGTGAACAAGACTAAAAAGAAGTTATAAGTTTTCTTAACTTATTATTATTATGATATGATGTGATTTGAGATAGGGTAAGAGTATGTCCGGCGGCAAGCCCCAAGATCGTCATACCACCTCCTTGTAAGAGTATGTCCGGCGGGCCACCCCAAGATCGTCATACCATCCGCCGGTGTAAAGAGTATATCCGGCGGGCGATCCAAGATCGTTATACCATCCGCACGAAAGATAAGAGTATATCGAGGCAAGCCCCAAGATCGTTATACCATCTGCTCGGTGTAAGAGTATATCCGAGTCTGACCCAAGATCGTTATACCATCTGTTTGAGTAAGAGTATATCCGGAGGAAAGTCCCCAAGATCGTTATACCACATGTTAGTGGATTTGCTACCCATGACGCGAGGAATACCTCACGCGAGTCCTTATGGGCTTACGCGGGTGAAATAGTCCCATGCCGCAGTACACGACGCGAGGAGTACCTCGTGCGGGTCCACGGGACCCGTGCGGGTGAAATAGTCCCGAGTAGGATGGTTTCTTTTTGATACTACGGCGAGGTACCTGCTTTTGATCATGAGCCTCCTATTTTATGCGATTATATATGTATATATACTTGTCACTCTCATTGTTAGTAAGGCCTGATAAAAGGTATTTTATTGTCTTCCATGACTCCACTTGCTTTTAGACTTATGATATCATATTACGATTTTCCAGCTTTACATACTTGGTACATATTGTGTAATCGACCCCCTTCCCGGGCCGCTCATGCCGCAGGTGGGTAAGCGATTGAGGATCCTCGTTCTTAGGATCACTATTCGGTGTCGAAGCTCCATTCTCCGGAAGCTTATTTATTAGTATGGATATTCACGATGCTATAGGTATTTTGTACATCGAGGGTATGGCGGGGCTGTCCCGCCACGATTGTTATCTTTAAGTGCGTGGCCACCTATATATTTTGGGCTATAAGAACCAGTTGTATTATAAATACTTTGTTTAAGTATGTTTATGGAAGGCAGCCTTATCGGCTGGCCAGTTATGTTTTACCCTGTTTATGAAGTTATGTGTTGTGTTATGTTCCGCTGCTATTCTCTGACATATACCTGACAGGGTACCCCAGTAGGGTACTAGTCGCGGCCCCGGGGTCGGGTCGTGACAATGTATCTGGTCAAACAATTGTTTCCATCCAGATGTTCCTCAAATCAGTGACTAAGAGTACTTCCTAATCGATTCAGACCTTAGTAACTAACTGATTGAATTTTGTTGCATGTATCGATTCAGATATATTTTTCTTCTGAATCTTTCCACAGCATCGATCGACCTCTTCAGCTACGCTGAGCTATTAGCACCGCACCAGAGATGCATCTGAAATGGTTAAAATCAATTTTCTCAACCGCCGATAATGATAACTCGAAGAAACCCTAGAAATCGATAAAAAAGACGAAGTCTAAATCACAGTCAGTATCGATGGCTTTGATACCATGTTGATTTACTTGTTTACATGCTGATAATCTGAAGAGAAGATGAAGCAAAAGAGAAATGGAGGAGAAGAGGAGAAGGGCGTGAAGACAGAAGAAAGTGAGAGAGAGGAACTATCTGTATTGAAGGATGAAAAATAAAAACTGAACTAACTTTTACATTGACCTAGTATATTTACACAGATTGAATATGAATTGGCCCATTGGCCCACTAAGCTAACACAAATACAATGAATTGGCCCATTGGTCCACTAAGCCCACACCATTATTTATCTTCTACACAAGAGGGTGTAGATTAATTTAGTTTAGTTTCGTTTCATTCAGATAATAATTTTATGTTCATTTTGTTCGAACTGTTGGCTTAACATGAATCAGAGATCCTATTTTTTTTCGTTTGTGCTGGTTTAGTTTCTCTTTATATTAATACCATTATTTTCTTTGTGAAAATATGATCCTTATTGGATCATATTGTACGCAAGCATATGTTCATTATGCTCTAATCCTTAGCTGGTTTTCTTTACGAACATGTTTCCTTCAAATCAGTAGAACTTGCCTGAATCCTATGTGTTAAGAATGGATAGAAGACACAACCCAATGTATTTTCTCAATTTGTGTTGTTTTAACCTTTTAGCCCACAATTTAATTCCAACCTAGACAACGTACTCTTTAAATTCTACTTGAGATTTTGTCCTACGGGTGTAGATTTTAGTTCCTATGTTTGGTTGAGGTTTTAATTTGTTTAAACTTTAAAGAGCTGTTTTGTCCTAAATTAAGTGCGGTGTGATTTTAGTTTGGTTGCTTCATGTTTAATCGGGTTCACTGTGAAAGGGGATTATCGAACTTAAACTATGGAATAAATAATTTCAGCAAAGAAGAACAGAGGTAAACTTAAACACAGTAAGTAATGTTCCCAAAAATGTTCTGTGACATGAACTGGAACATTAACAAAAACGCAGAACTAAAAACTGAGTTTAAGATGCAGCGGAAATAAATCAAGGACACCCAAGATTGTTTTTCATAAGTTATATAATTGTATATAACTTATAGTGGTCTCATGACCAAAAATTTATTGTATAAAAATTATACAATCTTACAAATCCCTTGAGAATGAATAGTAATCCGTAAAACAAAAAGGGATTAAAAAGAAGTTAAATCCTAACTTCTAAGCCTGAAAAATCTATCTAAAATAGAAGTGAAAAACACCCTATTACGATTGCTTGAATTGAAAGAACAAGTATAAATCTAAGAAAGCAATTCGCAATTTTGAACAAGTGTAATCACAAAAACAGGCTGCTCGATCCAGCTATGTTTGAGGCAATATTTGAGACGTCTCAGATCTGAATTTTGTTCTACAAAAACTGGATATCAAAACCTTGGAGTGAACCCTCTATTTATAGTGGAGAGTCCACCCGAGAGGCTCCTTGATTCTCGGTGGAGGTTGAGCAGAATAGGGTTGGTTGGAGCTATTCTTTAGCCTTAAAACTCTCACCAGATTTGACTTTGTCTTCCTGAGAATGCTCCTTCCGTTATGCACTCTCCTTGGACTTGGTCTTGTCAAGTACTATCGTGTTTCCCTTAGCTCCTAACCAAGCCAAACATTCACGTGATAAAATCTTCTCAGCTTCAGAATCTGCTCCGTGAAGATAGGCAACACTTATGCCAGAAATGTCCTCCCAGATGTCACGACATTTGGGATGACATTTTCCTGTTTTTACTTAACACCAAAAAGAGACATGTTACGGAAAATGTTAGGACACAGAACCTAACACTAACAATCTCCCCCTTTTTGCCTTTCTTCACAAAACTAAATAGTTTAATGATTTTATCACAGGAAAATATCTCAACCTTCAACCTGCAACAGTTATAAAGCATGATATATACACTATGTGCCAGTAAGTTACTCGAATCAGAGTATGATGCAAATGCGAGTATACATCTAAAAGATTAATGCACTGAAACCATCAATATACACATAAACAGTATAAATAGCAATATATAAACAAAATTAAAATGTCTCAAACTGTCGAGCCAAATAACTACAGTCCACAAATAAAAGTTTTCAACAACTGCTACTTAGCAGCCTAAACACAGCAACACAACCTCAGAGCTATTTCATTTCCAGATGTCTTCTGGTTTCATCTCCCCCTGCATCAAGATCCCCTCTGGTTTGAACATTCACCGCCGATTGCTCTCGACTGGACCCATAACCATCTCCCCCTTTTTGGGAAGAAAGCAAAAATAGGTAACGTTCCCTAGCTTCCACCAGGGCTTTTCGTACCTGGTCCACTCCTGCGATCTGGGCATTGAGCTTTGCAATCTCTTGCACCAGCCAAGCAGTTGTAAAGGACGATCGTGAGATGTTACGGAGATGTGCAGGACATTTACGTAACACTAGCACTTCCAGCTGTATTCGTCCATGGAAGATCAATGACTCTGCTCTTGCTCTTCAGGATCGTCTGATTAACGACGTATACTTCAGGTTCTTTCCAGAGCAGATCCTGCTTAGGGGCTTGAAATCCCTGTGAGGTTAGTACCTTAAAGATCAATGAGGGAAAGGGAAGGATGATACCTGTGTCCTTTTCTGCCATATTTACAATCTGTTGAAAGATTGTTTTTCCTATATCAACATTTAAACCTTTTCCTATTTTGTATAGGAGCAATGCTTGTTCAATTGTTACAATTGATTTGTTCAAAGAACACAACCAGTTGTGTATCATTAACTTGTGCAAAACAGCAAATAAGGCAGTGAGTCTGGATGTTGGACACCTTGAAATCCATTTCTTCACAACTCCACCGGTGAGGTATGAAATCACTTCATCCCTATCATTTATCACTTCCCGTTCTGCCCTCTCATCATCATTCACTCTATTCAAACATTGGTTAATTGTAGTCGGTGTGAAGTCATAAAATTTGTTATAGAGAAACACTTTCCCAAAGTTTTTCGACTTGGGTTTCTCTGTTTTGCTTGTTAGATTTGCATAAAATAACTTCACTACCTTGTCTACATAAGGACATTTGTTATTTACGAATCTAGTAGATTTCTTGAAGTGAAGAAATCCACGGCATCGTGGTTACTACAAGACGCAATGTCCAATACCTTCTCGGTTCGAGTGGCTCGACCGTTGAACCAAGACCAATGTTTTGAGTGATTGGGTCATAAAAATTCGAGAGAAAGGGTTACCTCGCACGCAGATTCGAGCTACCGCTTGTTAGACCTCGGACATCGAATCGAAGATGATTCGAAGATGTCATAACATTTTACGTGACATCTTGAGGGTTGATGATGATTTTGTTTCCTGAAGTATGACCAGATTTCTTGCAATAAAACCTCTTGGAGGGTGTCGTCTGAATCTCATCTTCTCACCGGATTCTCGCAGCGGTTTGTGACGGAAGGTGAAGCAGTGATTCCGGTTGGGACTCACCGAAAAGGTCTTTTACGAATCGTGAATCGAGCTTGAAGAGGAGGAGTTGCTGACTTCTTCCTTTTGGTGGAGGATTCACCACTGCCAAAGGCCTTCTCAAAGTTTCGGACCGATCTGCGAGTGGGAAAAGTTGCTTGATTTGTCCTCTTTGGTAGGACGGAAACATCCGGGGTTTCCTCTAAGTTGATAGGATTATTTGTTTCCCCTGGATAGGCGATTTCTAGAGGTTCTTGGAAAGCACTTATCACCAAATCTGTGCACAATGGTGGACTTGTGCTCATTGGAGAGTGTTCTGGGACTGGTGGTGACATTTTCGGTGACATGGGTGAGACATCCATTGGAGAGAAGGGTGAAGAAGAGAAGGAGAATTTAGGGTTTTCGGGGTTTACGGAAATGGGAGTAGTTTGTGAGGTCGGTGACTTGAAAGAGGGATTCATCGTGGGTAATGTACGAAAATTTCGTTCCCACCTTTTTTTTTTTTTTTTTCTTTTCTTTTCCGGGAAGTTGCTTTGGAAGTGAGAATTAGTATTTAGTGAATGGGTATTTATACACTTGGCAAAAACTATCTACATAAGTGTTTAAATTCTATACAAAGACTAGTTCCTAAGGTTTAGAGATTGTTTCAAAATAGACATCAAAACCAAGAGAAATTTTTCAACAAAAACCAACTCAACATTAATCGACAAAAAATCTGGAAATCTGAGTGTTATCAGAAATGTTAGCACATTTTGTGTAACACGGGAGTCATTTTCTCATAGGAACAGCAGTTTCGGCAACTAAACAAGACACTTTATAGAGTTTTGTCTCTAAATTAGTGGAACAATGTATATTGAGTCCAAATAGATAAGATCTTGTGTCTATCATTATAAGTATGTTGATACTCCTATAGAATAGGAACGGTATCAATTTTGTGGGCTTTGCCCAACATTTTACAATTGCCGAGGAATTTAAGGCTTTGCCTTATTTTTTGATACTCCCGTTTATGATTTTTATATCATCGCAGAGAACGTATCATTTTAAAAAGGTGTTCCTTTGAGAAGTCATGACGTTAGAAACACAAAACAACTTTAACATTTACAGAAAGAAGCGGTTCAGATTTTACCTTTGGATGAATGTTACCACAAATGTCAGGGACATTTCGGATAACACACCCCAGCAGTGTTGATTTTTATATTGAGCAGAGACCGAGAGAGTTTTTCAAGTTTGAAAACCTCTCATGATCTAAAGCTTTTGTAAAAATATCAGCTAGTTGATGAGAAGTGTCAACATAATCGATTCTAACTAGCTGTTTTTCAACCAAGTCTCGAAGAAAGTGATGTCTTATATCTATATGTTTTGTACGAGAGTGCTGAACCGGATTTTTAGATATATTGATGGCACTCATATTATCACAGTACAAAACTAAGATATTTTTTGAAACACCATAATCGTCTAACATGTGTCTTAGCCATATTAATTGAGAGCAACAACTCCCCGCTGCTACATATTCAGATTCAGCAGTTGAGAGTGAGACACAATTTTGTTTACGACTGTACCAGGAAACTAAGTTATTGCCAAGGTAAAAACATCCTCCACTAGTACTTTTTCTATCTTCCAATTCCACAGCCCAATCCGAGTCACTATATCCTATTAGATTAGGATTAGTGTCTTTGGAATACCAAATTCCCAACTCACATGTGCCGGCAACATATCTTATGACACGTTTGACAGCATTTAAGTGGGAAATTTTAGGGCATGCTTGGAATCGTGCACACACACAAACACTAAACATAAGATGCGACGACTCGGTGAGATACAAAAGACTACCTATCATAGATGCGTATAAAGTTGGGTCAACATTCTCCCAACATCATCTTTGGATATAGTGCAGGTTGATCCCATCGAGTCTTCATATGTTTGGCATTCTCCAATCCAAACTTTTAACGAGTTCTTGGCATATTTGCTTTGTGAAATGAAGATACCCTCCTCATTTTGTTTTATCTGCAAGCCTAAGAAAAAGTTAGTTCCTATCATGCTCATTTCGAATGTTGAGGACATAGCCCGACAAAAGTCTTAAGATGAGACATTGAAGTCGAACCAAAAACTATGTCATCTACATAGATTTGAGCAATAACCATATCTGATCCATGGTGTTTTATAAATAAAGTACAATCAGCTACACCACGTTGGAAGCCAAATTCAAGAAATTGAGTTAAACGACCATACCATGCACGTGGAGCTTGTTTTAGTCCATACAAGGCCTTTTTTAACCTGTATACATGTTGTGGATGGTGAGGATCTTCAAATCCTTTGGGTTGTTCAACATATACCTCCTTATCAATATATCCGTTCAAAAAGGCACCTTTCACATCCATTTGGTGAAGAGTTATCTTTAAACAACAAGCTATGACAAGTAATAATCTAATTGATTCAATTCTAGCTACTGGAGCAAAGGTTTCATCATAGTCGATACCTTCGACTTGAGAGTATCCTTGAGCCACTAGTCTAGCTTTATTTCTAATAATAGCCTGATTCGCCGATTTATTCTTAAAGATCCATTTAGTTCCTATTACATTAGTCTCATCGTATGAGGAACTAGATCCCAAACCTCATTTCGGTGAATCGTTTCTAGTTCTTCTTGCATGGCTTGTATCCACCAACTGTCTTTTAGTGCTTCATTAATGTTTTTAGGTTCCAAAGTAGAAACATAGCACGATTGACTTACCTTGTGATGTATGGTGGACATACACGCATACTTCACCATGTCTCGGTAATTTTTTGGCTCTTTTCTCCTTGTTTTTATTCCTTGAATACTTCTCCTATTACTGCTCGGTGGATGGTTTCTTCGATTACGGATGAGGATCCTGCATCTTGAATCACGAAGTTCAGTTTCAGAATCCTCATCAGTGTTCTCATCTTCGGTTACAGGTGTTGCTGCAGATGTTGTGACATTTGGTGTAACATCTGCATTTTACGTGTCCGCCTCCTCTGTATTATTACGACAAAGATTCTCATCGTGTATTTCTGCATGATCTGCATTATCATCAAAAACAATGTTATGATTCTTGTACGGATTTGGTTCAAGATTGTACACTTAAAGCATGACTATTTTGAGAATAGCCTATGAAAATTCCCTTATCACTCTTAGAGTCAAACTTTGCTCGATTATCTCTATCATTTAGAACATAGCATACACACCCAAAAACATGAAAATAACGTAGATTTGGTTTCTTTCCATTCAAGATCTCATAGGTGTCATTTTTGTTCTGGTCTAAGATAGACTCTATTGTAGATGTGACTTGCAGTGTTTAGGGCTTCGCCCACAAACGTTTGTGCTTTTTAGAACTTAGCATGACTCTAGCCATTTCTTGTAGGGTTCTATTCTTCCTCTCTGCTACACCATTTTGTTGGGGGGTTTTGGGAGCAGAAAATTCATGGAAAATACCTTTTTTCTCACAAAATGTAGAAAATTGATTATTTTCAAACTCCTTTCCATGATCAGATCTTATCCGAAAAATAGAGGAATGATATATATTTCTAATTCTAGAGTACAATATTCTAAACATGTCAAACGTTTGAGACTTTTCTTTCAAAAAGAATATCCAAGAGTATCTTGAAAAGTCATCTACAATCACAAAGGAGTACCTCATGCCTCCTAGGCTATCTACCTCGATTGGACCCATAAGATCCATATGTAAAAGTTGAAAGCAATGAGACGCACTGAGAAATGTCCATCAATCTGAACAACTTTGTGAGGGACACGGGTTTGCTTACCTTTGAGACAATTTTCACACACCACGGTTTCACTCATAGGACTTAGTTTAGGAATGTCTTTTACCGCCTCATAAGATATCAATTTTCTAAGGTTGTGGTAATTGACATGTCCTAGTTTTGGATGCCACAATGTTGTGTCATCAGTCCTAACACTATTACATACCTTATGTTCTCCGACAAGATAACAATTATCACTTGTTCTTGTACTGCCATTATGCATTTGTTAGTTTCATCACCATCGTGTACATGCATGTTTATTGAATCTTACCTCTAAGTTGTCATCACACGGTTGGCTTATACTAATTAGGTTAGCCATCGGACCATCAACGCAAGACATTATTCATCTTTGGAATTCCGTGACATTAACAGCCTCTTCCTATTATCTTACTCTTTCCACCTCCTCCATATGTAACATTTTCTCCATTTAGAGCTTGTAGTTCTTTAGATGCCTTTTGTTCTCGCTATATACGGGAACAACCATCACAAAGTACCACGATCCAGAGATATTGGTCCTTAGTGCGGTTATGGCTACATTACAACTTGTTTTCTTGATGGGAACCCAAACCTTTTTTGTTACCTTACGATTTTTGTAGATAGAGGAGTCCCTTAGAGTGCTGTCTGAAGTTCTTGACAACATTCTGGAAGACCTTTTCTTTCTGAGTTTTAGTAACTTAAAGCAAAAAGGTTTTAAATGTCCAGATTTATTACAATAATTGCACACATAGTTGCTACCCTTCTTACGGTTCATTTCCCCATTTTTAACAAACAAGTTGGAGCATAATGTATTGATAGGATTCTTGTAGCCCAAACCAGTACATTGAGGTTGACTAATACTAAGGATTTCATCTAATTTGGAGGTGCCTGTGTTAAGCTTTTTGAAGGTTGCTTCGGCCAGATCCAACTTTGCACTTATCTTTCCGAATTCAAGATCTTTTTTGGTAAGAGTCACTTCTAGTCGGGTAATAGTACTTATTAAATCCGCATTCTTATGAGTTAGAGTTTTCACCTTTGATTCAAGTAGATTAGATTCAATGATTAAGTCCTTGCAAAGGACTTGCAATTCCTTAATCATATCATCCTTAGAGTCTTCTTGAGTCTCAGGTTTAGAATCATTTTTTGAAATAAAGCCATAGAAGCAATTGACATTTGAAGCATTAAAAAACTCATACCTGTCTGATGTTGCTGTATCTGCAGATGTTACAGCTGATGTTCCTGGAAATGTCATGACATTTAGTGTATCACAGTCAGCTAAACCTTCATCATCTGACAGAAAATGTTCAAAAACAGTGGCCAGCATTGCTTGTGACTCTATTTCTGTATTCTCTTCCCCTTCACCTTCATCATCGCTTAGGGAAATCCATAGGCTTTTGCCAACCTTTCTTAGAGTGTTTGCACACTCGTTGGCATAATGGCCCCATCCCGAGCAGGCATGACATTGAATGCTGTCGAGTCGCTGAATCGAACTCGTTCTACGTAATTTATTCTCCTAAGTTGATTGCCTTTTTGTATTGTGGGAAAATTCTTGGTAATTCGTGGATTGAGTCCTTGGTTTTGGTGCTCTTTAGACATAGATTTATTCTTATCTTCGTTGAATCTTCTTAACATTGTATTGAACCTACGAGTAAGAAGAGCAACGTTGACACCATCCCCAATTTCTTCAAGTGTTTCATCCTCTTCATTGACTTCCGTCTCTAAGGATTTTGCTTGAAGGGCAACATCCTTGCCTTTGTATAAAGACCTTTGATTTTCCATGTTCATCTCATATGTTTTGAGAATGTTCATTAAAGTATATAGGTCCATTGTGGCAAGGTTGTGTGCTTCTTCAATCGCACAAATCTTAATGTTGAACTTTTCAGGAAGAGATCGAAGGGCTTTTTCAACAAGTTGATTGTTGGTCAATGGAGAACCAAGAACTTGACATTCATTAGAGATATCAATCAACTTTTCAAAATAGGTTTTAATATCCTCCGATTCCTCCATCCTTAAACGTTCATACTTACTCACGAGCACGCGAAGCTTCGTCATTTAACACTGAGCTACCTTCACAATGAGTTTGTAAAGTATCCCAAACATCCTTGGCGGTAGAGCAATTTTGGATGAGTTTGAACATATAAAGATCAACCCATCCAAAATAGCATTTAGTGCCTTTTCGAAGCTCGCACTATTAGTTTCTTGAAAGTCCATTCGGCCTCAGGCTTGACCAAAATGTCGCCTTCCTCGTCCGGTGGAAGCATAGGAACAGTGTATCCATTTGTAATAGATCTTCATGCTCTAACATCAATGGATTTGATGTGAGAACGTAGGCGAATCTTCCAATAAGGATAGTTTGATCCATCTAAAATAGGAAGTCTACCAATATTTGGATTACCCGGATCCATAGTTAAGTAAAAGGACCGTAGCACTTATTATGTCAAGTGTCGGCTCTGATACCAATTGAAAGGGGATTATCGAACTTAAACTATGGAATAAATAATTTCAGCAAAGAAGAACAGAGGTAAACTTAAAGACAGTAAGTAATGTTCCCAAAAATGTTACGTGACACGAATCGAACATTAACAAAAACGCAGAACTAAAAACTGAGTTTAAGATGCAACGGAAATAAATCAAGGACACCCAAGATTGTTTCTCATAAGTTATATAATTGTATATAACTTATAGTGGTCTCATGACCAAAAATTTATTGTATAAAAATTATACAATCTTACAAATCCTCGAGAATGAATAGTAATCAGTAAAACAAAAGGGATTAAAAGAAGTTAAATCCTAACTTCTAAGCTTTGAAAAATCTATCTAAAATAGAAGTGAAAAACACCCTATTACGATTGCTTGAATTGAAAGAACAGGTATAAATCTAAGAAGGCAATTCGCAATTTTGAACAAGTGTAATCACAAAAACAGGCTGCTCGATCCAGCTATGTTTGAGGCAATATTTGAGACGTCTCAGATCTGAATTTTGTTCTGCAAAAACTGGATATCAAAACCTTGGAGTGAACACTCTATTTATAGTGGAGAGTCCACCCGAGAGGCTCCTTGATTCTCGGTGGAGGTTGAGCAGAATAGGGTTGGTTGGAGCTATTCTTTAGCCTTAAAACTCTCACCAGATTTGACTTTGTCTTCCTGAGAATGCTCCTTCCGTTATGCACTCTCCTTGGACTTGGTCTTGTCAAGTACTATCGTGTTTCCCTTAGCTCCTAACCAAGCCAAACATTCACGTGATAAAATCTTCTCAGCTTCAGAATCTGCTCCGTGAAGATAGGCAACACTTATGCCAGAAATGTCCTCCCAGATGTCACGACATTTGGGATGACATTTTCCTGTTTTTACTTAACACCAAAAAGAGACATGTTACGGAAAATGTTAGGACACAGAACCTAACACTAACACACTGAAAATGATAGGAAAGCATGTTTGCTAATGGTCTAAATATACTTGATTTTTTTTTTTTACTTATCTGATGGTCAATTAATAATTAGTTTGCTTGTCTGTTTCTTTTCACTTAGTGATAAAGGTCTAAATCTGATGGTTAGGTCCTTAAAACTTGAACTCCATTCCTATGTTTAAGTTTGAGTTTTGTGTGTTCGAATCCGGCGATCCTTGATTTAAATATGCTATAGTCTACTTATTATCTTGCTAATGAAATGTGGTACTGAGATCATATCGGGTTGACTTCTATGCTCCTCCTTTGAAAATCTGAAATTTAGTGTGTTTGGATCTCCTTGTCCTGTGAACATTAAATGACTCAACTGTGCCAAAATTTTATGTTAATGTTTATTTATTATTTGATAAGGTTTGGGGGTATATACTAATCTTTTTCTTTTCTTTGTTTTACATGAAATGCATTGGGAGCATATGAAGAGTCTCGACATGAGATTCAACATGACTACAACAAAACGAAGATCCGCATCCATGTCTCTTGCATTCCCGACTTCGAAATCCCTAAAACCAAATGGGTGAAGGACAATGTCATCCGCCCTATGCCACTCTCTTAGCTTTACTATTTAATTCCGTCATTTTTATTTTCTTCTTATTGTAGTATGCAATTTTTTTATGAATATAGAAATGTGTAGAGTATGTAGACTTAAGAACATAGATGGGAGGGTAGCTTAAAAACGGAAATTTATGTTCCTATCTCTAAATATGCATTTTTAATAATGTCTTACAAGTGCATATTTTCATAAACTTTAATTTTATACACAACATATAATTTTCAAACAAACTACTTTCCATACATAAAATAAAGTAAACCTCGTGAAGTTTATCAAAATATGTACATCTTTCAAAGAAATATTTGCAACATCTTTTTCTTAACTTTATATTTTCAAAACATGCATTTTTTAACCTACGTTTGACCGGACAACAACAAGTTAGCAGATCTTAGAGGATGTCTAACCCCTTTCCTTTAGGATAATAAAGAACTCTTACCTGGAATCTCATTAAGTTTTGCAGACCACTAATTGGAGTTATTTTAAGCAGATTTTGCTAAAATAAATATCCTAATTCATCTTTAAAATAATTAGGTGCCGACTCCTTAAATACAAATTTAGGAATCAACCATACGTAGTACACCATTTTGATTCCGGTTAAAATGGGGTATTACAGCATGGAGAATCATATGAAATGTAACTATGGTCACTCCCAGATAATTTTGTGTGTCATGTCTCTAGCCATAATGTCAAACGCGATATTTCGGTTCAAGGCCATGGCATAAAATAGTAACTCAATTTTTCCTCGAGTTATCTCACTTGCATGTTGAACCGCGAGAACACCCTGATCACCAGCACGGACAGGCTGATTAACTTCATTTCTTGCAGGACTCGGAGTTGGATAATGTTGGCCAAATTTCCTGGATCAATTAAACACACTTAATTAAATAATTCATGACTTGAATAGATATTACCAGGGCATCATTATGCGGGCAGGCAAGGCTTCTTCATTCGCTGTCGGAGAACATGATATCATACTCCTCGAGGAACTTCTGAAGCTGGTCTTTTGTAGAAATAAAGATCTTTGATTTCCTGACTGATGTATACGTGATCTTATTTATTGCTTCCCCATTGAATATCTAGTGGATAGTGTGCACCGGTTGAGGAGTCTCGTTTTGTTTCCCCCCGAGTTTTCTACTCAAATTGAGCATCTTGGCCACCTTGATTCGAAGGTTCACACAATCTCCCGTCGAGTGGCTATGTGTGTTGTGAAATGACACCATAATCCAGGGTTTATTTTGTCCGAAATAGACCGAATTTTCTATGGTAATCTATCCTCCTGCATGGTCTTCATAACCGCTACCAGTTCTACCATATTGATGTTGAGGTTATGATCTGCAAGTTTGGGGGTCCTGACCCCTTCGGTGGTGGTTTGGTGGATTGCTGGATATCATTTCCGACCAGCCCCTCGATTCATGTTATAGCTTTCTGTTGTGCCGTTCATGGCGTGCTTACTAGTTATGTATGGCTCGAAGCGGCCCCGAAGATTCCTAGAGTGTTGACACCTAATTTTGACCCTCCTTTTATCTTTAATTAATTTTACTATGCTTTTTTGTCGTTAAAAGTTACCAAAATTGAGTTATAATTATTTCAACTAGTTTTACGGTAATTTTGAGATATTATTTCTCTAAAATTATGTTCATTTTCATTACTCTTTATAAATTCGGTAAATATGCTTTCAAACCTGTTTGCGCTTTCCCCATCTTTAATTTTTAAAAGACATTTCATTATTGAGGTTGAGTTAACATAAGGTGCGAACCAAAAATGTGAATTTACGTACTATGACTTTAGACTACTCTGTTTCTCTTTCATATTTTAGCGACTATGATTATTGGTGTTGCTCATTTGAATGGAACGGTGATATTGTAAGGTTTTGTTGGGTTCAAAACATATAAGTAAGACACAATGAAAATTTGAAATTTTTGCTTACTTACCCCCAACAATTCCTTCTGGTATGGTTATATGACAATCAAAACCTGTAAAGACTTAAACGAGAATACTTACAAGTTGTTTATTTGGAATCTCTACTAAGGGCGTACACGCGAATGTACCTTCGATTGTAAGCACCTTGCTGCAGTGTATTCCTCTGTCAAGAAAGCCAGAAAATCTTGGCAGAGGCTCGAGAAAGTTTATTCTAAACTCTAAGTATAGAAATATTCAATAGAATAAGTGTACAAAACTTGTGTTAAGAACAATGGGGTAGTGCTATTTATATAGAAGATATTAGGTAAAAAATTAGATTAGGGTTGGGCTCTAAGTCTGGCTCAAAATTGAGATGTAGTGGCCCAATCTGACTGGGCCCACTGTCGTGTAGGCGCCGCGACTAAGCCTAGTACGCGTCGCAGTGCCTTACTACTTTTTTTGCACATTTAATTAAATCCAAAATCCAATTTTGATTTAATAAAATAATTTTCATCAAATAGAAATTATCCCATAGTTATTATCAATTTAAATATCTCGTTTCCAAATTGAATATTTAATATTTTTTCAATACACCCTTAGATCGAAGTGACAATCGACATAGTGTGACCCTATATGCCTTCACATATTGACACTAATCCAATTAAGGTCCATACAGAACTCTTAGACTGCGCCATACGACGAACTCAATGTTTGAAGTATGTTTACATGAATTTAGCAAACATAACATTTATGTGAGGTGATAAATTATTATCATTCGCGACACACTCGATCACGCTTAGAATTTTCCATGCGTCTATCCAAATGGAATCACTTTATCTCATCTATATTAGTCGACAACTAGACCATATTCTAAATATGTCTCTTGCATTGACCAATGACTTGGTCTACCTAATATTACTTAGAAGTTGAGTGCTCTCTCTAATATCCAATCGAGGAATGAATCCTATTATTGGCTCAACTACCACCTTAGTTTACATCATAATGTACCCAACACAAGTCATATCTTCCTATAAGGAGTTTAAGCTTAGGACAGGGTCAAAGTACATTACTCTGTAAACAAGGTGCGTATTGACTTCAAGTCAAAGGACCTTTATCTCCCGCACGCTGATAACACTCTAGACATGTATAACAAAGTATACCAATACTTTCTAAAAGTATCCATGTGTCCACCAATAGTAACCATTACTAGTAGCAGATGAGACATACTACATTCTCCAAGAATGTGATGCAGACCACATATCGACTGATAACATATCATCGATATCCCATTCTAGATGATCATTAGTCGAGGCTACTTTGAGATTTGCGCTCTAGCATTAATATCCCACTCTATTAATGACAACGTAATCTCAAGGGATTCACATTAATGAATAATTATAAACAATCAAATAATATTTCAATAATCGCAAATGCTATAAATATATTAATCTTATTAAAAATATAAATGTGTTCAAGTACATTTGTCCCTAATAATGATTGTCTCTAGGACATATATACTATCAATCTCCCCCTTGGCCTAGAGCCAATCTCCGATGTATCTAATACCCATATTTTCAAAATGACCATTATGTTTCACTAAGCTTAATGGTTTAGTGAATGAGAGATATAATGATCAAGCCATTTGGATAGACACTTGGCAAATTCTAAGCTTGATCGAGTGTGTCATTAATGAAAGGATTTTGTCTTCCCACATAGAGGTTTAGTTTACCAGATTCCTGTATCTATACTTCACATATTAAGTTCGTCTTCCGGCGCCGTCTAGGAGTTCCGTGTAGATTCTAATTTGATTATGTCAATATGTGAAGGCATGTAGGGTAATACTATGTCAATTGTTCCTTCGATCTAAAGATGTAATGAAATAATATAAATGTTCGATTTATGATCGAGACAATTGAATGAATAATGATTATTTAATTGAGTCGAAATTGGATTTCAGATTTAATTAAAAGGAAAACGAGACGACGTAACACACTAGACGCCGAGGGCTGCGACACCTGAAATATAGGACCGCGGTGCCTGAGACATAGGGTCGCGGCGCCTACTACTTGAGCCGCGGCGCCGCAAAGCCAGTGGGTCAGTATGACTGACCTATTGAGCCTTGTTTTCTAGGCCTGACCCACGTGTAACCGTAGTTGTGTTTTAAATCTAAAACACAACTATAAATAAGGGATTCTATTCATTATTCACTACACAATTCATTTTATATTATTCTGAGTCTTACAGACCTAGAATCAAAATTTTCTTGAACCTCTGCCGAATTTCCTAGCGGTTCGGAGGAGGTATACATCAGAGTTCTAGGAACTTGCTATCGATGATCAATTGTGTGCGCACCCTCGAATTACTAAAAGACTTAAGATTTATCAACCCCTAAGTATTCCATCTATGTGTTTCGGTTATATTGTTACACCCCGTAATTACAGGACATGAATAAGATAATAGACGCGAGAACACAAGACTTGAAAATTGGTACGAAAGAAAGAATTGTTTTTCTGAAGGAAAATCTTCCGACCGTCGGAAAGGAAAAATGTTCGTTGATAAGAATTAGATTCTTAGAATACATTATTTGAGGAGTATGGAATTTATTATCATTGTGGAAATTTATTTTAAGGATTTGGTCACGTAGGGCCCACCCGAGAAATTTTACGTTTTGTGAGGCCCACGAGGGTTTCGAAATTTTATGGACAAATGGGAGGGCGACACGTGTCACCCCCTTTCCATAGTCTTGGACGAATTGGACCATGGTTAAGTGGTCTTGTGACCAAGGTTAAGCAGTATGTGGATGATCAAGTCTTGAAGCCTAGCTTGAGATTGTTGACTAAGTCAAGAGCCCACTTGGCTAGATATTTAATCTCCTCCATCCAAGCCACACAAGTGTTTTGATCTAAGCCCTCCATTGTTTTATTTATACTACACTAGTGCAAGAAAAGTCTTCAACACTTAGAAAAATTGAGAAAACTTTAGGTGCTCATTACATTGCTCTCGGATTTGTGCTTGTTTGAACAAGAAATTTTTTCAATTGTTGTCCAATATTCACAAGACTTTAACCCAAGGTTCCTAGGGGTATTGTAAGGATATCTCAATATAAAGATCCCGGAAAAATGACGTTTTCACGTTAGTCGCAAGGCGAAAACCTAAGGTGTTCTTCAACTTTAAAGATGGAACTTGAAGAGGAGTGTCACGACTCGAACCCGGGCCCGTGACTGGTGTCTTACCCCGGGCACCCTAGTGATACAACATCAGAGAAAAACCAGCGGAAATAAAAACTTAAAACATACAATTAGATATGGATCAAGATAAAAGAAAATAGGCCAACCAAAACGGTTGCCTTTCTGCAAATATATAAATATCGACATTTGAGCGATAAT
Organism: Przewalskia tangutica; assembly: GCA_029844215.1. Classification (NCBI taxonomy): domain Eukaryota; kingdom Viridiplantae; phylum Streptophyta; class Magnoliopsida; order Solanales; family Solanaceae; genus Przewalskia; species Przewalskia tangutica. Next base: position 129,635,430 of record CM056718.1, on the reverse strand, counting down.
CCTTACAACCCCGCCCACAACAAAGGCATGCACTCTAAGATTTTTACAACAACTATGACGACGGTGGCCCCGCCATACCCCGAATGCAGGAACCTACGGACTGTGGTAACATACCAAAAGATAAGCCTCCGAAGGAACGGAGCTTCCCAATACGCTGAAATGTGATCCTATAAGCGGGGATCGACAACCGATGTACCTCTACCTGCGGCATGAACGCACCCAAGGAGGTCGATAACAGTACCAAGTATGTGAAATCAAAATATCAGAAATGAAATCATAATAGTCTATATAAAGGGGAGACATGTATGATAACCAAACTACGGTACAAACATATAACGATTATATCAAGTCGTGGACTCACGCCTCCAAGTCATTACTCAAATATAATTATGGGTCTCACGCCCACAACATCAATCATGCGTGGAATACCTTCCTCACCGCCAGCCTATGATATGATAACCCCAAGAAGTACACGAACACCAAGTCCTACGATGCCAAAGCCGTACTAATAATACTATACAACCAAACCACGGCGACACGGCAAGTACGGCCGACACGGATACCAAGGCCGGTCACGTGGCGGCCGGCAAGTACGAGGGCTAACTACTGTGTACCGCGTCAGACACGAGACTTCACACTACATCGAACGGCAAGTGCGAGGGCTAACTACTGGTACGAGGCCGAATCACCACGAGGCGGCAAGTACGAAGCCGACCACCGATACCAAGGCCGAACAAGAAACCTCGTGGAGAGCTAGTCCATGGAATAACACTATCAGCGAGTGTACGGTGGAATTCTCCGTCCACCGCAGACGCCCAAGTAAGTTCTCAACAAGTCAACCGGCCCTCCATCGAGAGACGCGGTAGTATAGAAACACAATTCTTGCACAACAAAGGCTATCACAATAAGCATAGGCAAGTTTCACAACAACAAGCATAGGCAAGTTATACACAACTCAAGGTACTTTCATTTTATGTCAAAGTCCGGGTTTTAACCCTAAGGTACTACGTACGTTAAATTCCTTTTAAAGATCCATTTCTTTTACAAAGGTCACCCGATACCCGTAGTATAAAAATAGAGTGACTAACTTTGTTAAGTAAACCAAAACACTTCCCTTTGTAAAATCAAGTAACAACATTATTTTCCAACGTTCTAGTTTGCCTAATTTCAAATGCTCAAGTTTCTCATTTTCGAAAAGGTTTCGTAGTTCATAGTTTTAATCCTTTAAAACAATTTGAGAAACATATGCCTTATGTGTGAGTAGGTTATTCTTGTTCATAACAATCTTTTTAAAGCAGCCATGATCTAGGAAATGTAATATCATTTTGTCTCATCTTAGCTTCTATGCAGATGGAGGTTTCTACTGGTTTTAATAATACTTTATTAGTCAATACATTTCCCTTTATTAGCTTTGTGGTTTGTTCGATACTTATTCGATTTTGAAATCAAGAAACATTATTCCTTTTAAAAACCAAGTCCTCATTACTCACGAATGAGGTTTCACACAAAATTTATATTAATTCATTTAAGTCAAGTCTCTTATCTTTTAAGATCAAGTCTCTTAACTTCTAAAATTAATAAACCATTCTTTTTATCTTTCTTAAGTCGTTATACCTAACTTCCCATAAAGCTAGTATAACTCTTAGGCTTTTAAAACCAAGCATTACTCTTCTTTCAAAAAGGTTTCTTAATTCTTTTGAAATACTTCAAGATTCTTATTACTCAGGCTTAAGTCAAAAGACATTGTCGTAAAACTATATTCAGTTAACACACGTACGTCTACCGTACTATATATATATTCTTGTAAAATACTTCCAGATTCTTATTATTCAGGCTTAAGTCAAAAGACATTGCCGTAAAACTATATTCAGTTAACACACGTACGTCTACCGTACTATATATATATTCTTGTAAAATACTTCCAGATTCTTATTATTCAGGCTTAAGTCAAAAGACATTGCCGTAAAACTACGTTCAGTTAACACACGTACGTCTACCGTACTATATATATATATATTCTTTTAAAATATCATGCTCAAGAGGATAGGAAGAATCACATACCTCGCGACGATTATCGACTATTAGCAAAACGCTCCACGACTATAACCCGGCTAGCTTTTCCCACCTTCCAAGTAGTACATGCTACTCGCAGAACAGTCAACCAATAAAGGTTATAAGTCTACTGTAAATACAGTCCTATGTAAGTACAGTTTAATCTTCTTCTGTAATATCCTTCTATTACAGTTCAATTCTCTTCTATGTACCTTATATACATTTCTATACTACTACAGTATGTAATTTCCAATTACAATAGAAGGGCAGTAGTATTTACCTCGATAAGCCCAAAATTATCCAAGTAAAAACGTCGATCCTGAGCAAGGTTTAGCTCCTAATTGCACGCTCCGAGAAACCCTTAGAAGTTCTTCACAACTTCTACCTAACACTTCAACCGACTATGAAGGTTTTCCTTAGGGTTTCGTTTAGTGGCTAAAGGAAAGTATAGTAGTATTTTCCGGGCTTTTCGTATAGAGGGTACTTGGAAATACTACAAAGGTTTTGGGCTAGAGTATTTTGGCATTCCAACAATACTTGGAGAAGTATTTCTCAACCAAGGGGGGGGGTATTTCTCGAAAACAACTAGGCTAGGGGTACCCTGGCTAGACACTACAAAGGGAGGGTGCTCTCGGCGGGGCCTTTCTCAAAGGGAGGGAGTTGGACGAGAGCTCGCGAGGAGAGGAGGGATTTTTAAACTTGGAATTTATCAAGAGAGGATGAAGAATAAGTCTTCAACTAAGGGGGTATTTATAGGTCAAGCAATGGCCAACCAATGGCCAAGATGAAGCCAAGTGCAAGGCAAGTGTAGGGTGTGGATTTATCCATGTGTACCTTATCCATCTACCACACCAACTATCACAAAAATATCCTACCTAACCAAGACCCCCATTTCGTCCACTAGCCGCCCACAATCACGTCCAATGTGAGGGTGACACATGTCACCCTCCCGTTGGTCCAAAATGTTTTGTCTCTCGGAAAAATCCGCAAAAATAATAAATGACATAGCCGGAATTTTCCCTACGCAAGCTTTGTAAAACGTTTCGTCGAAAAACGATTCTTTTCGGTACTTGTGAACAAAATTTCGAACCTTGCCTACCTTAAGGCTTAAACTTTCGTACGTACGTCTTCACGTACATACTCCAGAAAATACGGGATATAACAAGGAGTTCTTCATGAGCTTCTAAGGAGTGCTTGGAGCGGATTGGAACATATGAAGAGGAGCTAAAAGTTGTTAAGGATCTACTTTGACACTTGGATATTATTAGGGCTTATTGAGGTTGAAGTACTACGAGTAGCGTATTCTACTTAAAGGATGGAATAACTATCAAGGTTGAAGTACTTTGGAGCATTTTGCTACTTGTCGATAATCGTCGCGAGGTATGTGAACCTCTTCCTCCTTTTGGCATGCTTCTATGTATGAAATATACATGTGGTGTTATTTCATGATTCCTTCTACTATTAGAAGTTAAGAGGTATGTATGTTGATTTACTCTATGTGAAAGTTATGTCTAAGTTATCCTAAGTTATCATAAGTTCTTACCAAGTCTTATGGGGGATGTTGGTAAGAGTCGTTAGGAAGTATTTGGAGTCGAGTTGACTTTGCTAAATTACTGCACGAATGAGAATAAGTATCGAACAAGCCATTGCAGCGTTAATAAAAGAAAATGTATTGGCAATCAAGTATATTAAAATGAGTAGAATTCTCTATCTGCATAGAAACTAAGATAAGACAAAATTGTATTACATTTTCTAGATCATGGCTGCTTTAATAAGATCGTTATAAACGAGTATAACCTATTCACAACGCATAAAAGTATATGTTACTTAATTTAAAGAGTTTACGTTATGAAGTTTTAAGACTATGAACCTTGAATTCTTAAAAGGTTAAGAGACTTTATTATTCTAAGTTAAGAGATTTGATATTCTAAGTTAAGAGACTTGATATTCTAAGATTAAGAGACTTGATATTCTAAGTTAAGAAACTAGATTTCTAAAGTTAAGAACTTGAAGTATTTTGAAAGATATGTAACTTGGTTTGAAAGTATAAGTCTCTTGGTTATAAAAATAATGGATTAGTCTAAAGTATAAAGTTAGTATAACGGCTTTATGGGAAGTTGGTTATAACAACTTTATGGAAGGTTAAAGGAATGGTTCTCTCTAGCAATGTAAACAAAGAAATGACTTGAAATAAAGAAGGACAATTTGATTTAACGGTATAAATTGCTTAAAGTTCTAAAGTAAGGGTCACTTGATTTAGAAGCCTAGAAATGTATTTCTAAAAATGTAGTAACTTGTTTGAAATGTAGACATGCCTTGATACTACGGGTGTTAGTATCTTGGGATTTTATATGAAAAAAAATATTTTGAAAAGAATGGAAGTACGTAGTACTTTGGATTAAATTCCCGGATTTTTATGTGAAACGGAAAGTGCCTTGAGTTTATAAAATGAAATTCATTTTTGTATGATAACGAAAGTCTAAAGATTTTATGAACTTGCCTATGCTTTCTTGTGATAGCCTTGAGTGCAAGTATTATACGTTTACGCTGCCGTGACTCTCAGTTGGAGGGCCGACTATCTTGTTGTGAATTTACTTGGACGTACCGACAGTGACGGAGGCTTCCACGGGTATGCTTCCATTGTGATTGATTCTTGGACATGCTTATACGATGTGGGATTCCGGGGCATGCGACCATGATGCGGGTAAGATTCCCGGATTGTTTTTATTACTCCTTGGACAATGCTTATACGATGAGGAATTCCGGGGCATGCGACCAGGAGGCGGGTTAGATTTCTGGATTTGTTTTATTACCCCATGGCCATGCTTATACGATGAGGGATTCCGGGGCATGCGACCATGTTATGTATTATTACTCCATGGATTAGCTCTCCATGAAGACATGTACCCGAGATGAGGGATTCCACGGGCATGTTATATACGATTATTACTCCATGGATTAGCTCTCCATGAAGACATGTACCCGAGATGAGGGATTCCACGGGCATGTTATATACGATTATTACTCCATGGATTAGCTCTCCATGAAGAAATGTACCCGAGATGAGGGATTCCACGGGCATGTTATATACGATTATTACCCCATGGATTAGCTCTCCATGAAGTCATGTACCCGAGATGAGAGATTCCACGGGCATGAGATATATATATATATATTGCATATGTGTACGCCGACAGTGAGATAGGATGCCACGGGCGCGTCACATGGTTATATTTTACACTTACAGCTGTCGGCAGTGATGGGGGATTCCACGGCCACACTTTGATATTTGTGGGCTTGAGACCCTTACTGGACTATGTGATGCTATTTGAGTGCTTGTGTCCATAGCCCTGGTGTGACTATTGTTCATGTGTTGAAATAGTCTTTAAAAAGGTAAAACTGACTTTCATTACTTTCACTTCGGCAAGGCATAGTGTACTGTTATTTTGGTTATCATACATGTCTCAAGATTTATATAGACTGATATGATTTCATTACAGTGTTTTCAGTTTCACATACCTGGTACATATTTCGTACTGACCTCCTTCGGGGAGCTGCGTTCATGCCGCAGGTTGAGGTACATAGCTTGCTGATCCTCATTCTTAGGATCACTGTTCAGCTGGTTGAAAAGCTCCATTATTTCGGAGGCTTTGTATTTTGGTACAGCTCCCTGAGGTTGTAGATTTATGTACATTCAGGAGTATGGCGGGGCCCTGTCCCGTCACAGTTGTTATGTCAAGAATTCTTAGAGGTTTGTAGTCATATCTTGTGAATTGGGTTGTGTAAAAATAAAAAAAAAGTAACTGCTTTTTGGGTTACGTGTATATTTTTGGAAGGTGGCCTTATCGGCTAGCATGTTATTTATTTCCTGTTAAGTTTATGTATGTTCCGCTGATTATCTCTGATGTATACCTGTAAGGGTGCCCAGGTAGGGCACCAGTCGCGGGCCCGGGGTCGGTTCGTGACATATATATACATGTCATGATTTACATGTATTTTACATTGCTACATAATCATCCATCAGTTCGTCACTCGTTAGGTTTGAAACACAAATTTTCAAATTCCGTTGCGTACACGAACCCAACAAAACTCCTATAGTGGTATCAGAGTCTGGTCTATTTTGTGTGATTATGTGTTAATCGTTAATAATTATATGAGTTATAATTGTTTAAATCTGAATTTTATGTCATTTGAAGCTTGAAAACCTAATATCTTAAGACCGCATAATCATTATCTCCCAAATTATTAAACAATGATGTAATTGAGGAAGTCATTCCGATCTAACTCTTAAGTCGATGTGCATAACCGATTCATTGCGAACATGGTGCACTAAAGTGAATAACGAGAAGGGATTGATTGATGGTCGATGAACATGTTGTTTGATAGTGAAAGGAAATGAAGATGAATCTGCAAATATGACCCTGAACCAGTTTTAGGGTTTCGAAAATTCATATTTTGTGTTTGTGAGACGGAGGCGCCACATAGGGTTTGACGCTGCGCCGCGACTCTATGGTGGAGCGCTGCGACACTCTTCATTCTAAAGCTTAAAATTAAATTTTGACTCACTACCTCTATGGCACCGAGGCTCCACCCAATTAGGGTCGCGGCGCCGAGGCTCCACCCAATTAGGGCAGCGGCGCCGAGGCATCAGAAATAAAAAAAATTGGAATCAGAAACTGAATTTTAAATGTTTCAGATTCTGAGTCAGAAGTTTAAAAGTTTCAGAATCTAAAATTAAAACTTTTTCAAATAGGCAGATTTGGTCCTTTGGGGCAAATATGTAATTAAAATAAGTTTCTGAAAAACAGTTTTACTCCTCGGGGCCAAATCTATGATTAATTTAAAATTTTGAAAATTACAGACAGGTCCTTGAAATACGAAAATATATTTAGAAAATTCAATTAGAATTTTCTGAATTTAAAGAGGTTCAAAATTGAAAATTTAAATTCTCGAGGGACTAAACGGTAAATTTTGAAAATCTATAATTTATAGAAATACCCTGAAAATCAATTTTTAAAATTAGAAAATGTTTAGGGACGGTTTAGATTAGGCTTAAATTTTAGAGTTTAAACAAGTTAACTAATTATTATTATTAATTGTATATTATTGGATAATATACGAACTATATGCTAAGTGTTTAAATGTGTACATTTAATTATTAGCAAAGTGTCCGCTATAACTGTCTAGGTAAACGACGCCCATTAATTGATCTAACCAACTTATATCATGCCTATTGGGTTGATGATTCCAACTAAATGTGTTTTAGAAATTGCATGATTAGATGTCGTATTAGATATGACACAAATTATTGATCTTGGTTAAAATCACTGAAACTGAAATGTTCCCCAAATTTTAAATACAAGTCTAAATTAAAAACACGCCGTCCATTATAATTATTAGTGTGCAAAATTCTTTTGGCCGATGCGAGTATTTATGTCAAAGCATTTGCTCTAAGTCTACGACGACTCAGACTCTTTCATATATGTGTTTTAAATATAAAGGTAGATGATAAAATTTTGTGGATATTTACACCAAAGTGTTTGCTTACAAATGCCAAATTTACCTAGATACATAAACGCAGTCGTGTAATGGGGTTAGCTTTCTTAGACTAATCTTGGCGCCAAACTGTCGGACTAATCAACCAAAAGTTACAAATAAGTTTGGCAATTGGTTTAGAACCTACCAAGATGTGTTATGGAAGTTATTAATATAGGTTCGTATTCTACCATGGGGTCTTAGAAGTATGTTAAAATAGTGGGAGTTAATTAAATAAAAGACCATGTTGATTAGCCTAAACGAATGTGTATAATAGGAAATAAATTTGAGTTTAATTTCATATCTAACTCTTCAGATTATCAAAATGTTGAGCCTATCATTGAAAATGTTGATGGAAATGAACAAACTTACTGGACCCAACTATCTAGACTGGCTAAGGAATCTGAGAATTGTCCTAAGGCAAGAAAATATAGAATATGTGTTGGACAATGTATTCCCCACAGTCTCTGCCGAGTATTCTGCAGAATATCCCACATTTGATAAGGTAGCCTACCAGAAGAACCTAGATGACGCCACTTTAGCACAATGCGTGATCTTGTCTTCCATGTCAGTGGAGCTTCAGAGACAACACAAGAACATGGGCCCTAACGAGATGCTCGAACATTTGAAGAGTCTTTATGACTCTCAGTCCCAAACTATGGAATATGAGTTGTTAATAGAACTATTCAAGTGTAAGCTAAGTGAAGGAAGCCACGTGTCTCAACATGTGTTGAAGATGATAAGGCTGATAAAAAGGCTAGCTTCGATTAGTATAAAGTTACAGAACAACGTCGCTTCCACCCTCATCCTGAACTTTCTCCCTTGTTCGTTCGAGAATTTTATTGTAAACTATAATATGAACGGAACGAAGGTGAGTCTTCCAGAGCTTCACAACATGCTCAAGACCTTTGAATCTTCAACTACCAAAGGCAAAGTTGTGCTCATGGTGAGATCTACTAGCCGGCCCAAGACGAACGGTAAGGAATGGCAGAAGAAGAAGGGCAAAACAGTCACTTCGCCCTCAGCTATGAAGCCTAAGGGATGTGTGAAGAAGAAAAATGTGATTCCGGCTAAGGATGTATGCCTCAACTATAAAAAAAGGGCATTGGAAGAAGGACTGCACTGCACCAGGAGGAGTAAAAGCACCGGTGTTTCTACCTCTAATGGACAAGATATGTACGTCATTGAAATAAATATGTCTATAAACAACTCTCATTCCTGGGTATTGGATACTACTTGTGGCTCCACATTTGTACAAATGTGCAGGGGCTAACTGATAGCGGAAAGGTTGGACCAAGAGAGGTGGACCTACGCGTTGAAAATGGAGCACGAGTAGATGCTCAGCGTGGTTGAACTTATAGATTAAATTTTCCTTCTGGCTATTGTTTACTGTTAAATGATTGTTACTATGTACCCTCATTAATGAGGATATCATTCTATCCCTGTTTTGGACATGGAGGGTTTTTCCTCATATATTTATAATGGCAGTCAAGTATTGTGTTTTGATAATGTTATATATGGAACTGCTCCTCTTGTGGATGGATTATATACACTAAACTGTAGTAGAGAAATATTCACTGTACAAAATAAACGAGCTAAGAAAAGTAATATAAACCCTACCTACCTATGACACTGTATACTTGGTCATATCAATGAAACAAGGATAACAAGGTTAAGGAAACTTGACTACCTCGAACCATTTGACTTGGAGTCTTATGGTAACTGTGAAACCTGTTTGAAAGGTAAGATGAACAACAAGCCACTTTCTGGAAAAGGTGTGCGAGCCAAGGAGGTGTTTGAGTTGGTACATACTAATGTATGTGGACCATTCTTGACTAAAGCTAAGAGAGGGTTCCCTTACTTCATGACTTTTACTGATGACTTGACAAGGTATGTATATGTGTATCTTATGAAACACAAATCCGATGCCTTTGAAAAGGTCAAGGAGTACAAGTCTGAAGTGGAGAAACAACTCACAAGAAGTATCAAGACCCTTCGATCTGATCGAGGAGGAGAATACTTGAGCAAGGAGTTTCTAGCTTACTTAAAGCTACATGGAGTCCATCCAGAATGGAAACGTCCTGGAACACCACAGATGAATGGTGTTGCCGAAAGGAGAAACCGAACCTTATTGGATATAGTTCGATCAATGATGAGCTTCTCAGCTCTACTGACATACCTTTGGGGACATGTTATACAAACCTCAATATATGTTCTGAACAGGGTTTCTTCCAAGTCAGTAGAAAGACACCCTATGAGATATGGTGTGGCAAGAAGTCAGCTCTTAAACATATGAGATCCTGGGGGTGCCCTGCATATGTTAAGAAGATGCTCACTGACAAGTTGGAATCAAAAAGTGAGAAATGTTACTTGGTGGGCCATTGTTTCCAGGAATGCAACTTTCCTTGAAGAAGAATATGTCTACAAGGAATCGAGTTGCACAAAGATAGAACTTGAAGAAATTCAAGAACCACGAGATAACATAGAGGTTGAATCCTTGCCGAATGAACAAGACAAGAATTCAGTGGCAGTATTTAGCAAAGATTGGGTACTTCGAGTACGCCCTTCGGCCAGTGGGAGTTTTACAAGGAACAATGCAGAAATACAAGATCCTCCTACATAGCCTTTGGGAGTAGATGCAATGGTTGCACCTCCCCCCATTCAGGAAATACATGAAAATGATATTTCTGAAAGTTCTCAAGGTGGTGGATTATCCAACACACAAGAACTATTTCATAGGTAGAACATACCTAGCACTGAACTGCAAAACAATCAACTCTGTAGGTCTACTAGGACTTGTCGTCCTCCTGAAAGACTAAATGTACTTATGGAAACACATAGTGAGATAGATATTCCCAATAACGATGAGCCTACGACCTATAGCGAAGAAATGTTGGACATTGATTCGAAGAGATGGAGAGAAGCCATGCAATCCGAGATAGAATCTATGTACATTCAAGAAGAAGATCGATGCATTTGGCAAGGTACAAACTTATAAAGCAAGGTTGGTGGCTAAAGGTTATAATCAACAACCTGGGGTCGATTATGATGAAACCTTTTTACTTGTTGCTAAGATTAAGTCCATTCAGATTTTGCTTGCAATAGCTGCATATTTTGACTATGACATTTGGCAGATGGACGTCAAAATCACTTTCCTCAATGGTAATCTAGTTGAGGAAGTGTATATGAAACAACATAAGGATTTTTCATCTGAGTCCAAACCAAATGTTGTATGCAAGCTACAGAAGTCCATTTATGGGCTTAAGCAAGCCTCGAGGAGTTGGAACATTTTCTTCGACGAGGCTATCAAGTCATTTGATTTCGTCATAATCAAAGAGGATCCATGTGTTTACAGTGAACGCAAGGATGGGAGTATGACCTTCATTATTATATATGTAGATGACATATTGATAATGGAAAACAATAAGACTCTCTTCCAGTCAGTCAAGGAGTGGTTGTCCAATACCTTCATGATGAAGGATTTAGGTGAAGCCTGCTACATTCTGAGAATTATGATCTATAGAGATAGACCTAATAGATTGTTGGGGTTGTCACAATCAATCTACATAGACAAAGTTCATAGACATTTTTCTATGTAAAATTCCAAGAAATGAGGTCTACCTATGGGTCAAGGCATCAAGTTATCTAAGAAGGATATTCATTCTAATGCTACAGAACTTGAGCGCATGAAGAGGATCTCATATGCTTCGGCTATAGGATCGATCATGTATTACATGACCTGTACCAGGTCAGATGTGGCATTTGCACTTGGGATGACTTGCAAATTTCAGTATAATCATGGGGAAGAACACTGGAAAGCAGTCAATAGTATTCTTAAGTATCCTAGACGAACTAAAGATTTTTTAGTTTATGGTGGGGAAGAAAAGCTAGCTGCTACTGGGTACACTGATGCTAGCTTTCAGACAGATCTTGATGACTTCAAATCTCAGTCTAGGTACACGTTCATTTTCAATGGTGGAGCAATGAGCTGGAAAAGTTCAAAACAAGCTACAACTGCTGATTCAACAACAGAAGCTGAGTACATTACTGGATCGGAAGATGATAAAGAAGTTGTCGCAATTTCTGAGATCCTGAAAGAACTAGGGGTAGTTCCGAGTGCCAGTTGTCCAATAACTATTTATTGTGACAACGCTGGTGTGATTGCACAGACTAAAGAACCAAAATCAATAAACAAATACAAGTATATACGAAAGAAGTACCACAAACTCAGGGAGATGGTGGAGACTAAAGAGATTAGATTAGACTATGTTCCCACAGACGATAATCTAACTGACTCATTCACTAAACCATTAAGCTTAGTCAAATAATGGTCATTTTGAGAATATGTGCATTAGATATGTTGAAGATTGGCTCTAGGCCAAGTGGAGATTGAAAGTATATTTATGTTCTAGAGACAATCTGTATTAGGACAAATGTACTTTATACACATTCATATTATTATTAATGGAGATTAATATTTTGGCATTTGAAATTATTGAATTATTAGTTGATTTTTTATGATATTTTGTGATATGCATCCCTAGAGGTTACGTTGTTATTATTAGTGTGAGTTATTAATATTATAACGTAACTATTAAAATAGCCTCAACTAATGATCATCGAGAATGGGATATCGATGATATGTGATAAGTCGACATGTGGTCTGCATCACATCCTTAGAGGATGTAGTATGTCTCACCTGCTACGAGTAACGTATACTCGTGATGGACATATGGATACTTTGAAAGTATTGGTATACCCTACTGATATATTGTTTGTTATACATGTCTAAAGTATGATCACCGTGTGGGAGATAGAAGTCCTTAGACTTTAGGTCAATATGCACTTTGTTTAAAGAGTAATATACTTTGATCTTGTCCTAAGCTCAAATGTCTTATAGGTTGAGATACGACTTGTATTGGGTACATTACGATGTAGATTAAAGGTGGTAGTTGAGCAAAGATTAGGATTCATTCCTCGAATGTTTATTCGAGAGAGCACTCAGTTTCTCAATAATATTAGGTTGACTAAGGCGTTGGCCAACCCAATATACATATCTAGGATATGGCCTTGTTGTCACCAAATATAGATGAAATATAATGATCAAGCCATTTGGATGGACACTAGGCAAATCCTAAGCTTGATCGAGTGTGTCATGAATGAAAGGATTTTGTCTTCCCACATAGAGGTTCAGTTTACCAGATTCGTGTAACTATACTTCACATATTGAGTTCGTCTTCCGGCGCCGTCTAAGAGTTCCGTGTAGACCCAAATATGATTAGTATCGATATGTGAAGGCCTGTAAGGTAACACTATGTCAATTGTTCCTTCGATCTAAGGATGTAATGAGAGAATATAAATGTTTGATTTATGATCGAGACATTTGAATGAATAATGATTATTTAATTGAGTCGAAATTGGATTTTAGATTTAATTAAAATGAAAACGAGATGACGTACCACACTGGATGTTGAGGGTCGCGGCACCTGAAACATAGGGATGCAGTGCCATAGGGCTGCAGTTCCTGAGACATAGGGTCGCGACACCTACTACTTGAGTTGCGGCGCCACAAAGCTAGTGGGTCAGTCTGACTAACCCATTGCGCCTCATCTTCTGGATCTGGTCCATGAGAAACCCAAGCTGTGTTTTAAACCTAAAACGCTGCTATAAATAAGGGATTCTATTCATTATTCACTACACAATTCATTTTATATTATTCTAAGTCTTAGAGACCTAGAATCAAAATTCACTCGAACCTCTGTCGAATTTCCTAGTTGTTCGAAAGAGGTATACATTGGAGTTCTAGGAACTTTCTATCGAGGATAATTGTGTGTGCACCCTCGGATTACTAAAGAATCCAAATTTATCAAACCATAAGTATTCTATCGATGCGTTACAGTTATATATGCATGTCATGATTTACATGTAATTTACATTGCTACATAATCATCCATCAGTTCGTCGCTCGTTGTATTTGAAACACATTTTCAAATTCCGCTGCGTACACGACTCAATAAAACACCTACACTTTCTTGCGAGAAATTGAGGTTACATCTACATTTATTTTGTGGCATTTATGATAAATTTCTTCAATTGAAAATCTTCATATCATTGCTACATCTTTAACCAGTATAGTAGATGTAAAACACTGCTAAGGGTTAAAATCAAGTGTTAAAGATTAAATTTTCAAAATCTTAATTCGTCGAAAAACCGCAGAGGAGCAAACATCAGTGTTCTCAGCCAAGTAAGTTCATATCATTACTTGTATTTTTTCATGTTGTTCTTAACTAGTTGGATCTGTTCCATAGTTCCATTGTACATAAGACAGTACTCTCAGACATCCAAATTCGGTAAACTTTCGAAAGCGGAATGTGTCTAAGGAAATTTTTTCAAAAACTTTTGGGGTTCGACAAGAGAGGCGAAAATAGTGGCATTCGCAAAATGTAAGGTAGCAGGGACATCTCCGAACCATCAATGACTTTTAATTAATCCTTACCATCTTCAAGAACCCGCAAATAGTCATCAAATAGAAAGGACTTCAGTTGGAAATAGAAATAGAATTTGGCAGTAGCACAAAGATTTAGTGATGGAGCAGTGTAAACCAAATACTCCGCAACTCTTATATTGATATGTAAATGCTCTTTTACCACTTTTTTCAAACAATACATGTGCAAGTAATTGAGCGTGAGAGCCAAATGAATCAAAAGATTCATGTTTGGTTCGGGAAGAGATTATGGAATTTTAGAAAGAAATGGAAAAATAATCTAATTTCATTAAGTGATTTATTAGATAATCGAAAATAGGGTATCTTGAATACTATTCGAAATTCAAAAGAACTGTGTGAAGGGGCCTCGAAAAAGCTCATTCTCGCTTACGGAAAATAGAAACCGAAGCCGAGCAGTTTCGAGTGAATGACCGAAGTCGAGCAATTTCGAGTGAATGGATACTCCGAGATAGAACGAGAAAAATTGAATTTAGTTCATTAAACTTATAACACTTTGGAACAATTAGAAAATTATAAAAACGAAACGATTCAGTTTGAACAGCAAATGGCGAAAAATGAAATTTCTTGAAGTGAGCTCATATTCTACAACAACCAAATATCTCTACCTCTGTCAAAGGCCTTAACAATGACTGGGCGTAATAAGGGATCAAGATGGGTGGACATATGGATAAAATCAATTGCTAATCTCTAGCCGGTATCTATCCAGTTACATGCATGAATCCCTAGTGCAGTAATGTCTAACAAATGAGGTATAATTGGCTCAATACTTGAAAAAATATAACTAAAATCAAAGCGAAATAAATTCACCTGAAGTTGATTAAATTTGGAAACCTGAATTTCACCTCTCCAATTACTATTACAAACAAATTGCTTTGTAAAATTCACTTGAAATGCAATTGCTGAACCTAGAATTCCTGATTGAACCAGTTGAGGACATTGATCGAACAAATGGTCCTCTTCTGAATGATCATTTGCTAAATAAAGTACCATTACATTGCAGTCGATGGCCTAAGATCGAACACCTTGGAGCAGTAATGTCACGCCCCGAATCATGACCTGGGCGTAACATGACACTCAGTGTCTGACTGCCTGTGAACGAGCAAACCAATTGACTGCCTGAATCAACATGGCACATATATTGATGCAGAATATAATATGTAAACATGCTAATCTATTGAAATTTCTAAATGAATGATCATAAATGCAGAATAAGTTTGAAGTATAGAAACATAGCCAACATAAAAGACTGTCAAACAATGACTGGCTGCAACTCTATGCTGGAAATTTACTAAATATGGAATTAAGTTTATACCATTATTTATGACTCGAATAATTGGGGCCCCGCACGTCAGAAACATCATTTTCACACATGTGCACTCGTACTGCCAAGTATCGTAAATTTCATTAGTGAAAGAGATATTGGTACGTAAGTAAAATATTTGAGACATAGAATGATGGACGGTTGTTGGCTAAATGACGATGTTTCCACGTTGGTAAATGAAGGAAGAAGTGTGCGAAGTGTAAGATTGAAACGGGTCGGAAAAAGGGTCGCCACGCCACCGCAGAGCCACCACCAGGGTCGCGGCGCCCTAAGGTATGAGCCACGACACTGTGGCGCCTGCGAGGCCGAGCCGCTAGCTAGGCAGTGTCTGTGCGACGAAAGTCCAAAAGTTTGGCTGATTATGGTGACGTTTTGGAGCATTGAAATGTTTGTTTTTCCTCCATAAATTAGCCATTTTTTGGCTGCATTACTTGGTGAATTAAGTGGCCATTACATGACACTTAAATGTCCATTACATGACACTTAAATGGTCATTACATGGGCACTGGAAGAGGCCCTCTTACACTACTATAAATTGAGGTCTTTGGCTTAATTGTTGAATATACTATACACTTGACACTTGATAATATACTCAGATTTTCTGAACTTCTTCCCCTCTAAGCAAACTTTCAAACACTCAAGGTTCTTCTTGAGAAACACTTGAGTTTCCTTTGCTCATTTGTTTGATGTTGTTTTATCTTGAGAGACTATTGCACATTAACGTAAAAAGATATATACGGGGAAATCTTGTCTTAAGGACAGAGTGCTAACGCTCGACTCAGCACAGTTGTAACAAGTAGAGATTTAGTATCTCTTGGTTTCAGGTTATCAAGATTCAAGGAGCGTTCGGAGATTGGGACAAAGATTCGAAACTAGTTCAAGGACTTAACATCCTATTGTTGACACAACCCGACCAATTCAAGGACTCAACATCCTGTTGTTGACACAACCCGTATTTACTAAAGGCTTGTTGCTTTGTAATCGTTATTGTTTATCCTTACGAAGCACTTGTAATAGTTAGTTACTATTTCCGTACATCCATTATTTTTCAACAATCTTAAGACAAGATTAATATTAGTGCTAGAAAGATGTTTTCCAGTAGATATGATCCCAAATATAGCTGTGGTTTTCTCGTTGAAACCAGTTCTGTTGACAGTTTTGTTAAAAGTTCAAATATCATCCTTGTCAACAACCGTGCTTTCGGATCTGGTCCTAATTTTGGGTATTTATTTGACGATAGTTACAAATCTGTTTCCGTCAAAGGTGGGATCTCTGTTTCTGATGCTGAGCTTCAAGATACTGCTGATAGTCATGCTAGTACGGCTAAGGATGGCGGAAGAGTTGCGGTCACCGCTCCCAAGAGTGGTGGAAACAAGCGCCCACAAGAGGTTGAGGATGTCAATTGGGACAAGAGGAGAAGGCTAAAGATGATGTTCTATCTTGTAGCAGAAGGCCTACATCTGTACCATACAAAGGATCTGAATTATGGTACGGAGAATTTGGACAAGCAGTTCAACAAAGTGACTGAGGTGGGCCAGAATCTAAAAGGTCTAAGTTAATTATTCTTCCTTGTCTAAAATGAGATTAAAAGTTGTCTGATTAAAATGAATAAAATAAGGATATGAATACGAAAATGGTTTCTATATATTTCTTACGTTTTAAAATCAGAAGTTTAATCTTACCTACCTTCCTGTTTAAATATTGAACTATTGTAAACAACGGCCTAAAAGATATGGTCTTAGGTTGTAATATAATTGGAATTATATACAATCCTAAGTAAGTGTCAGGGATTTCCCTGGACACCAATCACAAAGGAAGAGGACTAAAAACAAACATGTCACCGTTTCCGACAAAAGATCTTGCTTTTGACAGGATAGTATTGAACACTCAGTCATACAAAGCCTACGGGCTATTGGAGTGGGCTAGAGTTTCTAGATCTTAAACAATCTGAAGGCCAAAAGAAAGGCAGAAAAAAAATTGAACACTCAGTCTGCCAAGGCAACTGGAGTGGGTCAGAGTATCTAGATCACATATGATTCGGTTACGCCCTAACCACAGACAAGAGGTTATTCATGTGAAGCAATGCCACCTCTAGAGTAGATGGGTTGGAGAGGTTGTCCTCAAAAGGACATTAGGGAATGGGATCATTCTAAAAGGAGGTGATACATGTATCAAACTTCGTTTCAGGGACGTTGTTGGTCAGGTTGGTTTGAGTCTAGTCCAACAGATCTGTAATAACTAAGAATGGTACATTATGTTTGTAGCCAAATGAAAGATATATTTGTAATTTGTGCATCTATGCCATCATAGAATAAGACACATTAAATAGAAAGTCATTCAAGTTGAGATTCTTGCCTTTTGTCGACATAAACCCTCAAAATGAATGTGAGGTAGGCGAAGAGGAAAAATCACCTTTCTATTGTATCAAAGAAATAGCGAAAGAAGCACCACTCCTCTAGAACTTAGTCACACCTACATGGGTGATTTGATGCTCGTACAAAATAGAAGGGGAGTCAAGTACTTTGTGATCTTAATTGACGATGGTACAACATATTGCATTATTTATTTGTTGAAAAGAAAAGATAAAGATGTTGAAGCGGATAAGCTCTATAAAGAAGAAGTTGAAAAACAACTAAGCCTACAAATTGAGGAATTCGTAGTGATAGAGGGGGAGAATGGAAAGTATCGTTCATCAAATGATTGCTCTTTACTCACCTCAATCTAATGGTGTTAACCAAGCACAAATTCATACACCCAAAATGTGTAGGGCAAGGCTATCCTTATCGCTAATGTTATTCTCAACAGAACTCCACATAACAATAAGGATAACCCTCCATATGAAAGATGAAAAGGATCCCACCTACAAATGTTGTGATGTGGGGTGGCTTGGTAGAGGTTAGAATATTGAAACAGGTCAAGCTGGACCTAAGATTGTAGATTGCATATCCACAGGATCTGCAAATAACAGTAATGCTTGTCGCCTCTTGGCGTAAAAAAATGTTGGATTCTTTGAAGATAACTTTCCTTGATAAGGAAAAATAAGTAATTGCACAAGGTTAACAAGAACCAGCGAGTTCTTGACTGACCGAAACTAAATGTTTCAGATATACAGAACTCAGGGATTCTAGATGTTGAACCAAGACGGAGCTAAGAGGGGACAAAGACTTGTTCCAGGCTTTCTAGCTTGTACGGTTGAGAATGAACCATGGACGATTAACAAAGAATTTTCAATTCCTGAAGCACTGTTTTGGAAAGAAGCTACAAAGAGAGAAATAGTTCCATTAGATAAAACCATACTTGAGTGATGGTTGATCTTCCTCCGGAAAAGAACCTTTGGGTTGTAAAAGTGGATACTCAAATAGAGTACAAAGTAGACAGATCTACTGGCAAGTATAAGGCCTCGGCTACTTGAACATGTGTTCCTCTGTAAATAACCTAACATCCAGGGACACCGCAGTCTTGCGTGACATGGATGTTGAGACAACCTTCCTAACCGTAAAAGTGATTTGGTGGACTATTGGTCTTCTTACTGAACTTTCTTTTTGGTCCCTGAAATTTTACATTTTGGTCCTGGAAGTTTTAGATGAAATATAAACAATGAATCTGACAACAGAAACATTGACTCTGAAGTTCGAAAGCTAACTGTTGGAAAACCAACAATCCAAAAATGGAGGAAGAAATTAATGTGGAACAACCCGAGAGGTATGTGGTTACAGGGCAAGAGAATAAAGTCTATCGACTTGTCACATCTCTGTACGGGCTAAAACAGGCCCCGAAGCAATGGCATGAAAACTTTGGTAGTACTCTGTTACACCCCGTAGTTCAGGTCATGCGCATGAGAGCATACGAAAGGGGGTAAGACTTAAAATTTTCTAAGGATAGGTTGACGGATTGTTCCGGACGGGTTTTAGTCAACTTTGAGGCGAGCTATGACCCGATACATTGAGAGTTCCTAAGTGTTTCAGAGGCTTGGGGCGTAGTTCGTTGAGTCTAGATTCCAACGCAACCAACCGTTCGTCGATAGGACGTCGGAGTAGAAAGTTATGAAATTACAAGTTCGGTCTGTGATCGGACAAAAATGTGTTTGACAGGCGCGGCGCGGCGCGGATGCGAGCAGGCGCGCGAATATCGAGGGTCGCTGAAGTTTCGCGTCGGGAAGCGGGCGCGCGCGGAAGATCGAGTCGCGAGAGTTGCAGCCATGGCCGGAAAGCGAACTGGCGCCGAGGCGGATGCAGGCGGAAACACTTAGGAAAAGTCAGATTTTTCTTTTAAAAGACCTTGGGAGGGTGACAAGTGTCCCCCCCCATCTGATTTTGCATGCACTATATTGACCAAGTCTTCAAGACTTGGTCATACTTCATCTCTCTCTTAGACAAAAGCTCTCCCTTCTCTCTTAAAAGTTCAAGCTCCTCCTTCTCTCTAAAATCCCAAGAGAAATTCTAGCCTTAGGACAAATCTGAAAAGTTAAGAACAAGAAGGAAGTTTGTGGCTAGCTTGTTGGTAGTGTTCTTGGCAAGGAAGATAGCAAAAATATTTGGAATAAGTTTGACTAAAACTTTAAGGTAACATTTCTTCCTTTAGAATTAGTTTCTAGTGTTGCATGTTAAGAAGAAAGAACTTGTGGTAGTGAATAATGCTCTTAGAGTCATTGCATGTAAGAAATATGGTTTGGATGTGAAAGAATTGGTTAAGAAAATTATGTGAGCATGTTGTAGCCTAAAAACTACCTTAGACTTGTTAAGTTAATTGTTTTACCTTTTGGGGCAGAATTTTACACACCCAAGTTTAGGTGTGAAATCCCCTTGAGATTGTTTGGATTGTTGGGCCTAAGAAGTGGCGTTTGGATGTTGAATACGGACCTTAAAAAGGGGCAAAGTATGTAGAAACAAAGGAAATCGCTTGATTTTCCATAGAATTTAGGGGCTTTGAACTTAGATAATTCCTACATTGAAATTAGAGGTTAATAAACGTATTATGGTTATTATAGGTTGGCATATTACTTGCGGTAGTTTGAGCTTAGCAAGAGGATTGACCGAAGAGGTATGTGGAAACTTTCTTATCTCTTGAGCATGAGTAGTTATAACTATATAGTACGGTAGACGTACGTGTTTTGAATGAAGTAAATCCTTTTGTTATACTTGACTTGTTTTAAGGAAATGTCTAAGTTGGTTGGGTTAAGAAGCTAACCCGCTTGTTCTTAAGGAATGGTTTATCCTAAATAGGATAGACAAGGATTTTCTTGACCTAATGAAGTATAGAGTACTTTTGGTGTGAAAGTATTGAATATTGAATTATTCTAAAAGATAAGAGACTTAAAGTATTTTGAAAATTGTATGAATTTGTTTGAAGTATAAGCCTCTTGGCTAGTAAAAGAACGAAATGGTTCATAAGGAGTTATAACAGCTTTATGGGAAGTTAGTTATAACGGCCTTATGAATGGATAAGGATGTCGTAAATTTCTAAAGCATAAAGTTAGTATAACGGCTTTATGGGAAGTTGGTTATAATAACTTTATGGAAGGTTATGAAAGTTGTCTATTTTGATTAATGAGCATAAATTGTCTAGATTGTGGGAAAATTGAAGTTACTTGGTTTCAAGCTATGAAATGATTTTTCTAAAGGTGTAGTAACTTACTTTGAAAAATAGACACGCCTCGATACTACGAGTGTTAGTATCTTGGATTTTACATAAAAAGGAGGCTTTCGAAAAGAATGTACGTACATAGTACTTTGGCTTGTTTAATTGAGAATTATTCTATGTGTGCCTTGAAAAGTACTTGGGCTTGCTTAAATAAGAATTCTCTTGGTTTTTGTGAAAAGAAGGCATGGTAATTGTCTTGGTTTATGTAAAGGCATGGTATTGCAATTCGAATTAAAAGCATGTAATTATGAGTCTGTTTGGGCGTACCGTCAGTGATGGAGGATTCCACGGGTATGCGGCCATGATGAGGGTTCATTTCCCTGTTGACAGTATTATTCCATGGATTAGCTCTCCATGAGGTCTACTGATGCAGGGTGGATCTAGTAGTTAGCCCTCGTACCTGCCCCGGTCAGAGACGTGATGCAGGGTGGATCTGGTAGTTGGCTTTCGTATTTGCCCCGGTTAGGGTTACGGCGAAGTGGTGTGATGCAGGGTGGATCTGGTGGTTAGCCTGCGTATTTGCCCCGGTCAGCGATGTGGCGCAGGGTGGATCTGGTAGAGGCTATCGCCTTGCCGGTCGACCGTGATTCGTATAGTATTGTTGATGCGGGTGGATCGGTAGGCGGCTTTCGTACTGCCCGATCGATTGAGGATCGTGGTGGATCGGTAGCTATGCGCCGCACTTGCCTCGTCTGATTCGATGACACAGGTGGGATCTAGTGTTCATGTGTACTCCTTAGTGTTGTTATATCATAGACTGCCGGCAGTGAGGAAGGAATTCCACGGGCATGATTGATGTTACGGGCATGAGACCTATGGTTATATTTGAGTGATGACTTATAGGGCGTGAGTCACGACTTGACATATTGCGTATATGTTGTGTCTTGTAGTTTGGGTATCATACATGTCTCATGCTTTATATATGCTATATGATTTCATTCTGATATTTTGATTTCACATACTTGGTACTGTTATCTCGACCTCGCCCGGAGTGCGTTAAATCTGCAGTCGAGATCGTAGCTTGCCGATCCGCACTCTTAGGATCACTGTTCATTTCTTGGAAAGCTCCATCTCTCCGGAGGCTTTGTCTTTTGGTATGATTCCATGAGGTTATAGACTTTTGTACATTCAGGGGGTATGGCGGGGCCCTGTCCCACGATTGTTATTCCTAAGTGCGTAGTCACGTTTGTGGTTTGGGGCTGTAAGAATAAGTTGTATTTCTGATTAAGTATGTTTTTTTGGAAGGACCTTATCGGTGGCGATGATGTTACCATTTTATAAGTTATGTGTTGTGTATGTTCATTGCTATTCTCACGATGTATACACGGCGGTACCGGTAGTACGATCGCGGCCCCGGGGTTGGGTCGTGACATACTCTTCTGTCGAAGGGTTTCTCCATTAATATTTGTGACAAGTGTGTCTACATGAAAGGTAATTCTGACTCATTCATGATATGTTTTTACGTAGACGACGTGTTGATCATAGAGAGTAGTCCTAGTTTGATCCTAGAGACTTGGAATATATTGAAATGATGTTTCGATATGAAAGGATGTGGGTATTGCAGAGGTCATATTAGGAATTGAGATTTCTAAGACATCTAATAGACTGGTCTAATTCGAAACTTGGTATCAGGTTACAAGTAGATCAGTTGAACTAAAGTTCACTCGTGATTCTGGAAATGATCAATAGAAGGCGGTAAATCAGATATGATGATATTTGAGAGATTCACTTATCTCAGATTATGGTATTCTGGATGTTCAACGGTTCTGGGAGAAAACAATGATGCAAACTGGACATTGGACTTGAAAGAACACCAATCCCACAAGTGGATGTGGATGTTGTCTTTGAAAATTTCTCTAAGAAAACTTGCATTGCATTCATGATAGAATCAGAGTTTATCATTTTGGACAAAACATGAAAAGAAGTTGAGTAACTTCACGACCTCTTAGAGGATGTCCCTTATTGGGAGGAACCCATGCCTTCGACAATTATACACTATGACTAGACGGTCGGCTTCAGGGAGGGCACGAATGATGACGTCTGGACAGTCTAGTCAGATACATAAGATCGTTGGGCAATTGATCATAACGGGTGACACTTCCTTGATTACTAATCAAATGATATAGCAGACCCTTTAACTAATGGACTGCCCGAAGATCAAGAGTTCTGTCAGTCTAGGGGAATGGGCGTAAAAGCCAAATAATAAAGATTGATATGGTGGAAACACAACCTTACTGACTGGAGATCCCAAGAATTAGGTTCAATGGGAAAAATAAGCCGTAAAGGTTCAGTTAAGCGCTTCAGTGGAAGTAAGAGCACTTCGGATGATGGTTTCTGTAAAGAACATGAATCAAAAGTGGTTCCCGTGATAGACCTTAAAGTGCAACCTGCATGGTGGGTAGAGGTTAAGTTTCCAAAACCTTTAATGATCCTCGCCGGTTGAGGTTAGGTTTGGGGAAACTTTTAATGGTGTCTAACACTTATGAAGTGGGGTATAACAGGATACCTTATAGGAGACCACTTATTTAAGTGTGACGACAGTCCATCTCAAATGAACGCACTTAAGAATCCAAGAAGTGTCCACGACCACAACAGACAAAACATTAAGAAGACCAGAGTAAGGAAAATTATTTGTTGGTACCGTTGTCTTGGCTTACACTAAACACTAACGATTCAAGACATCATGTTCACCAATATTCAACTATGGAAGGTTCAAAGCTAAATCTACCTATCCACATGTAACATCGGTCCGCCGAAAGATTGCTAGAAAAACACCTTATGAGTGCGCCAAAATTTCTTTCAAGAGGGGATTGTTGGAAATTTACTAAATGTGAAATTATGTTTATCCCATTATTTATGACTTGAACAATTGGGGTCCTCCACATCGGAAATGTCGTTTTCACACACGTGCACTCGTAGTGACAAGAATCGTAAATTTCATTAGTGAAAGAGATATTGGTACGTAAGTAAAATATTTGAGACATAGAATGATGGATGGTTGTTGGCTAAATGACGATGTTTTCACGTGGTAAATGAAGAAAGAAGTGTGCGAAGTGTAAGATTGAAACGGGTCTGAAAAAGGGTCGCGACGCCACCACTACCGCTGCGGTGCCCTAAGGTATGAGTCGCAGCGCTAATTGGTTATTTGCCTACAGGAGCTGCGGCGCCTCCGAGGCTGAGCTGCGACGCTATCCAGGCAGTGTCTGTGCGAAGGAAGTCCAAAAGTTTGGCTGATTATGGGGATGTTTTGGAGCAATGAAATGTCATTTTTTTCTTCATAAATCATCCATTATTTGACTGCATTACTTGGTGAATTAAGTGACCATTACATGACACTTAAATGTACATTACATAGGCACTTGAAGAGACCCTCTTACACTACTATAAATTGAGACCTTTGGCTCAATTATTGAATATACTATACACTTGATAATATACTCAGATTTTCTGAACATCATCCTCTCTAAGCATACTTTCAAACACTCAAGGTTCTTCTTGAGAAACACTTGAGTTTCCTTTGCTAATTTGTTTAATGTTGTTTTATCTTGAGAGACTATTGCCCATTAATGTAAAATGATATATACGGGGCAATCTTGTCTTAAGGGCAGAGTGTTAACACTCGACTCAACACAATTGTAATAAGTAGGGATTTAGTGTCTCTTGGTTTCAGGTTATCAAGATTCAAGAAGCATTCGACAATTGGGATGAAGATTCAAGACTGGTTCAAGGACTCTACATCCACTTCGAAACTGCACTACATTGTTACCTCTTATCATACCCCACCACCCACTAATACCAACTAAATTCCTAAAAAAACTCACTATATACCCTCTTACCAAGGACCATTACCCACTAACTCCACTATCTACCAAAATATTACTATAAACACTCCCCGAAACCACCCTGCATATCTAACTGTGTCATTTCTCACCATTGTGACTCAAAACCACCTCTCCCTAGAATATGTCGAACTAGACCACTATGAGAAGATATAAAGGACTTGGAGAGCCGAGGAAGATAAAACTGAAAATAGCACATGAGATGAGATAGGACAAAGGATGACATAAATGGTTGCCCATTTTGCGCGTGCCTCTAGGAGGATTACCAGGTTAATCTATGATGATATCTACATACATTCAGAGCTGGACTTGCCCAAAGGCTTTAAAGTTCCAAAATTTGAGATTTTAATGGGTCATGAAATCCCAAAACCCATTTGCGATCTTACTACGACCAATTGGTGGTGGTTAGAAATAATCCTGCTTTAATAATGAAGTTGTTTAGCCGATCTTGACCGGAGAAGTCTCAAAATGATTTGCCTCGCAAGGCATACATCAGCGGATCACCTGGGAAGATATGACAAAATATTTCATAGAGAGGTTCTGATTTAATATTAAGACCATACCTGACCGATATTACGTGAAGAAGGTCAAGCAAAAGTCCACAGAAAATTACCGTGAATATGCCATCAGGTGGAGAGCTGAAGCTGCTCGAGTAAAACAACCCATGAAGGAAGAGGAATTGGTTTCTATCTTTATCCGATCTCAAGAATTGGACTTTTATGACATAATGATCTCTATGGTCGGGAGGCCACTCTCTAAGTTGGTCAAAATGGGAGAGGTCATAGAAGACTGCGAAACATTAATAGCATGACCACCAAAACCTCCCAACAAAGCACCACATGACTCCTCCGAAAGAAAAAAGAGGATGTGGCAAACGTATAACACCCACCCAATCCTAAACAAAAAAAACGCAGGTGTCTTGCTCTCTCATCAAAGTATATAAGTCACCACAACATGACAACTACTTTCCAACACCATACCGTCCAATCCTCTTCTTCTATGCGCAGCCAAATTACCAAGTGTCAGTGCCACCGATTTTCCTACGCCCGCAAGTTAGTTCCCAAGCATCCTCCCCCCAACTTTTCAAACTCCACAACCAAACTACCAAGCACCAGCTCCCATTACCCAAGCTCCACAAATTACCGATCCCCAATACCAAATTACAAAAACCAACCAGTGCCTGCCATATATAACATGTCACGTCTAAAATTCGAGAAAAATCTCTTTCAGACATTCACCCCACTGGCCAAAATGCATGTTTGACTATTTGAGAGGTTGAGCGTCGATGTCGTGATGCAAACTGTGCCGCCAAAAACCATCAACCCAAGAAATCATTTCTTTTTTGGCCGACTAGATTTGTGTCTATCACTCCGGTGGAGACGGACACAATAATGAAGATTTTATCAATGTAAAGCACAAGATACAAGATTTAATTGATAGAAGGGAAATCACCCTACAAACGGCCATCCCGAATATGAACACAAATCCTCTGCCGAATCATGACAATATGAACACAAATCCTGTGCCGAATCATGGATGTGCTCTAATCCATATGATTGAAAGAATCTACCATGATAAAGAAAAAAAAAGATAATTTATTTTTGGAAAATAAATGTAAAATACCACATAGATGTTCTTTTTGACCTATTTTCCGGTTGTCACACACTACAAAGAGAGTGAGATCATTCTCTATACCACTTGGCACAACAGGGGATTTTAGATAGAAAATATTATAGTTCAGGATAATAATAACCGTAGTTTAAGTATTTAGCTATTAAAATGTGGATAGTTTTTTAGAGGTATTAACTCTTTTCATGTTAGTCTATTAAAAAACAAAATTGCTTTATATATTTAGTAATTCGTCAATTCTAACATTTCACGTGATATATTCAAGATACTACGAGTTTTAAGGGCATTATAATGTATTATACATCATCATAATAATATAATCTATATTATATTAAAAGCGAAAAATCCTTAAGCCAAAAGTTAAATTACTAAAATGTCCATAACAGTAATATTTAAATAAAAAAATGAAGTGTCTTTTCTTGACAAAGTTGTGTCCATTCAATTATATATATATATATAACTTTTAGAGTTTACTAATATTTTCTTTTAAATTTATGTATGTATCCGTTGGATACCTCTAGAATTGTAACAAAGTAAAATCTACTTGGAAGATGCTCAAATAATAAAGAAGAGAGAAATCGAAGCATTCTTCTTTTTGCCAAATTCTCACTACTTCAGTGCCCACGTACATCTTTTGATTTTTTTCTCAGGTATCCTTTCTTCACTAGATTTATATCATTCACTTAACCCGTAAAAAGGTGAAGTAAAACATGATTTGAAGTTTCCATTTTCACAACTAACCACTTTTATTATAGTTACTGTATTTATACTTTAGATGCGTACACTCTTTATTCACTATTCACTAACCAATATCTATTCTTTATTCAATTAAAGTTTTAGTAGAAAGTAGACATAGATTATAGTAAGTGCACTAGTATATATGTCCTAGAGACAATTATTTTAGGGATATATGTACTTAAAACACATTCGTATTATTAATGAGATTAATATATTTATGACATTTGCAATTACTGAATTGTTATTTGATTTTTTGTATCATTCATTAATGTGCATCCCTTTAGCTTACGTTGTCATTGATAGAGTGAAATATTAATGTAGCGTAGTTCTTAAAGAAGCCTCGACTGATGACCATTGAGAATGAGATATCAATGATATATTATAAGTCGACATGTGGTCTGCATCACATTCTTAGAGAATGTAGTATGTCTCACTTACTACTAGTAATGGTTGCTAGTGATGGACACATGGATACTCTTAGAGGGTATTGGCATACCCAGATGATAAACTATTTATTATACATGTCTAGAGTATTATCAACATGTGAGAGATAGATGTCTTTTGACTTGAGGTCAATACACACCTGGTTTGTAGAGTAATGTACTTTGATCCTGTCCTAAGCTTAAATTTCTTATAGGATAAGACATAGCTTGAATTGGGTACATTGCGATACAGACTAAGGTGGTAGTTGAGCCAAGAATAAGATTCATTCCTCGATTAGATATTCGAGAGAACACTTAGCTTCTCAGTGATATTAGGTCGACCAAGTCATTGGTCAATGCAAGAGACATATTAGAGATATGATCTAGTTGTCGACTAATATAAATGAGATAAATTGATCAAGCCATTTGGATAGACACTTGACAAATCGTAAGTTTGATCGAGTGTGTCGCGAATGAAAGTAATTTATCATCTCACATAGAGGTTAT
Organism: Przewalskia tangutica; assembly: GCA_029844215.1. NCBI lineage: Eukaryota > Viridiplantae > Streptophyta > Magnoliopsida > Solanales > Solanaceae > Przewalskia > Przewalskia tangutica. The sequence goes on along the minus strand of CM056718.1, from coordinate 129,607,242 downwards.
GTTTACTAGAGTCTTGTAAACGTTTTTCACATATTGAGTTCGTCATATGGCGCAGTCTAGGAGTTTCGTGGGAACCTTGATTTGATTAAGTGTCGATGTGTGAAGGCCTAAAGGGTCACACTAAGTCGATTGTCTTTTCGGTCTAAGGGTATATTGAGATAGGATAAAATATTCAATTTAGAATCGAGCTATTTTAACCAAAATAAATTATGGGATAATTTCCATTTGATGGAAATTATTTAATTAAGTCAAAATTAAATTTTGGATTTAATTAAAATCACAACGTGCTGAAACTTTAAAATAAAGGGGCAGCGTCGCGGTGCCTCAGAGGCTGAGCCGCAACGCTGGTATAACGGTGGGCCCAATGCCCACTGTAACTCAGATTTGGGTCAAGTTTTAAGCCTAATCCAATTTGATTTGTATCCTAACCTCCCCTATATATTTAGCACTTAACCTCATAATTTAGGTTACAGAATTTATACTGGAATCATAAACTTAACTCTTACTTTCTGAACTCAGAGTTCAGAGACTAAAATTCTCTCAAACCTCTGCCAAGATTTCTTGGCTTTTCTGACAGGGGGATACACCGAAGCAAGGCTTGCACCCAAGCAGACAATCGCGTGCACACCTTTTAGTAGAGATTCTAAAGCTTGCAAACTGTAAGTTTCTTTGTGTCTTTGCAGATTTCAATTGTAACATAATCACCAGATAAAATTGTTGGGGCAAGTAAGTTTACAAAATTTTAAACTTCCGATGTGTCTTACTTGTGTGTTTTAGACCCAACAAAACCCTACACTGGTATCAGAGCCCAGGCTTGTTCAATGGTTACGTAATAATTGAAAGACATAATAATATGGGTTAAACAAAAAATTGATATAATCTGAATTAAAACAAGGCTACTTGAAATCTGACATACTTTGACTGAGCGATTAACCTTTGTATTCACCCTAAATTATCAACTACGCTAAATCGAGGAAGTCATTCCGTTCTAGCACGAATTGAGCTTTGTGCAGAAATCGGTTCATTGCGAACATGGTGCACGACGAAGAACGTGTAGGAATGGATGATGGTCGACATGTGCGTTATTGATAGTAAATGACCCGTAATCTGAACCCTAAGTTAGATTTAGGGTTGGACGATTTTTAGAAAATCAGCACGAAAATCGCTCTGAAATTTCACGTCGGCGCCGCGGCTCCAGCTAGGGTTTCACGGCGGCGTCGCGGCGCCGGTCACGGTAATTATAAGGGTCGTGATTAAAACCTTCGTTTAAAATTCGTAGTGTCGCGACCCTAACTCACAGAAACCAAAAGTTTCTGCCTGTTAAGCGTCGTGGCTCCATGGTGGAGCGCCACGATGCCTGACGTCTAGAAAGTTAAAATCTCAGTTTTTGAAATTTAATCCATGATTATTATTACACAGTATGTTGGTATACTTTTAACATGCTAAATGATTGTCATTTACTTTACTAAGTTTTAGAGTCCTCAAATCATGCTTGGGTAGGAGGCGCCCAAAACTAGTCTAGAGTCCGCAATTCATGCTTGGGTAAGCGAGGCCCAAAACTAGTTTAGAGTCCGCAATTCATGCTTTGGTAAGCGAGGCCCAAAACTAGTTTAGAGTCCGCAATCATGCTTGGGTAGGCGACGTCTAAATACATGTTTTAAATGCTTTGAGTAATGTTTGAAACATGTAATAGTTGATCTTGAATATAACCCTGAATTAAAATGTTCCACAAAATTTAATACAAGTGTCATTTAAAATGAACGCGTCGTCCGTTATAATTGACTGTGGTGCAAAATCCTTTTCGGCGAGATGAGTATTTATACCCAGCATTTGCTCTAAGTCTACGAGGACTCAGACCCTTTCATAGATACATACAAATGTTGTAGTTGGTGATAAACCTTTGTGAGTATTTACACCCCAGTATTTGCTCGATGAAGGCAAAACTCACTTAGATATATAATTGCAGTCGCATAACGGGGTTGACTTGCTAGGCTGTCTTGGCGCTCCAGTGTCGGACAACCGAGGGATGCATATCATATTATTTAGAACATTCGGTCAACCAAGAGTTGCAAATTGTTTATAATTGGTTTAGAGACCTACGGATCATGTTCTTTGAAGTTATCACCTCGATGCGTGAGACAACATGAGTCTGGATCTTGGCTCATTATGACCGTATTTGATATGAGTATATATTCTTTCATTGGGTAAAAAAGTATGTTAAAATAGTGGGAGCTAATTAAACAAAAGGCCATGTTAGTTAGTTAACGAATGTATTCAATAGAAATTATGTTAGAATGTTAATTTCAAGCCTATCTTTTCTTCAGTTACAATGTCGAATCTGTCACTTAAAATGTTGGTTGAAACGAACAAGCTGAATGAAGCCAATTTTCCTGACTGGTTAAGAAATTTGTGTTTGGTGTTGCGATTAGAAAATATTGAGTATGTATTGGATACATCACTCCCTACAGTCCCTGCTGAAGATTCTGAAGTGTACGCCCTGTTTGACAAGAAAACCTATCAGAAATATCTTGATGATCCTATTGCGTCATAATGTGTCATGTTATCTTCTATGATTCCATAGTTACAAAGACAACATGAAAATATGGGCCCTAACGAGATGCTGAAACATATGAAGAGTCTCAATGACTCATAGTCTCAGAATATGGAGTACGAGATACTGAGAGACCTCTTCAAATGTAAGCTGAACGAAGGGGGTCAAGTGTCACAACATGTTTTGAAGATGATTGGGTTAATAGAGAGGTTAGCTTTGATTGGAACAAAGCTGCCCATAACAGTTTTTGTCAACTTAATCTTGAATTCGCTTCCTGTTTCATTTGAGAACTTTATTGTAAATTACAACATGAATGGAACTAAGGCGAATCTCCCAGAGCTTCATAGTATGTTGAAGACTTTCGAATCGTCCACCTCCAAAGGTAAAGCTGTGCTCATGGTGGGCTCATATAGCAAGTTCAAGCCTAAGGGTAAGAATGTGCAGAAGAGGAAAAATGGTAAGACGGTTGCCGCCACACCCACAGCTATGAATCCTCGAGGAGTTGTTCAAAAGAAGGCCAAGATAGCTGCTCATGTTTGCCTCAATTGCAAGAGAAAGGGGCATTGGAAGAAGGACTGTACAGCCCCAGGGAGATACAAAGCACAAGGTGCTTCTGACCCTGTTGGACAAGGTATGTTTGTTATTAATATAAATATGTCTATAACTAATTCTCAATGTTGGGTATTAGATACCGCTTGTGGCTCACACATTTGTAACAATGTGCAGGCGCTAATTGACAGCAAAAAGGTTGGACCTTGGGAAGTAGATCTACGCATTGGAAACGGAGCAAGAGTTGATGTTGAACGCGTGGGGACTTATAGACTAGATTTACCATCAGGATTTTGTTTAGAACTCAATAATTGTTATTTTTTTTCTTCGTTAACGAGGAATATTATTTATTTCCCTATGTTAGATATTGAGGGATTCTCCTCATACCAATGTAAATTATATTTTATCTTATAATGGTTTTATTTGTGAAAATGCACCGCTTGGATGGATTGTATGTTTTAAACGGTAGCCATGAAATTTTCAATATTCAAAATAAATGAACTAAAATAAGTAATCCAATAAATCACACCTACTTATGGCACTGCAGACTTGGTCACATCAATGAATCAAAGATAGCAAGATTAATGAAATTAGATTATCTAGAACCATTTGACTTAGAGTCATATGGTAATTGTGAATCTTGCTTAAGAGGAAAGATGACAACCAAATAACTTTCTGGGGAAAGGGGTAAAGATGTGCTTGAGTTAGTCCATACCGATATATGTGAGCCGTTTTCACCTCAAGCTAAGAGATGCTTTCTTTATTTCATCATTTTTACAAACGATTTCTCAAGGTTTAGGCATGTGTATCTTATGAAACATAAGTCCGAAGCTTTTGAGAAATTCATGGAGTATAAGTCAAAAGTAGAGATACAACTTGAAATAAGTATTAAAACTCTTCGATCAGATCGAGGAGGTGAATACTTAAGTAAATAATTTCAAGATTACTTGAAGCTTCATGGAGTTCAATCACAATGGACACGTCCCGGAACGCCACAAATGAATGATGTTGCTGAGAGGAGAAATCAAACCTTATTAGATATGGTTAGATCCATGATGAGCTTCTCAACTCTACCAATATACATATAGGGATATGCATTACAAAACTCAATCTATATTTTGAACAGAGTTCCTTCAAAGTAAGTAGAGAAAACTCCATATGAGATATGGAACAACAAGAAACCAGCACTTAGACACATGCGACCCTGGGGGTGCCCTGCATATGTAAATTAAAATCTAAAAGTGAGAAGTATTATTTTGTGGGGTATCCTAAGGAAACAATGAGATATTACTTCTATCTTCCTGACGAACATAAGATTATTGTTTCCAGAAATGCAACTTTCCTTGAAGAAGACTATATCTACAAGGAACAGAGTTACAACAAGATATAACTTGAAGAAATTTAAGAAGTGCAAAATAATATAGAGAATGAACCCTTGTCAAATGACCTAGGCAAGGATTCAGTGAGAGTATTTGATGATGATTGGGTACTTAGACTATGCCCTTCAGCCAGTGGGAGTGATGTGAGAGATAATGCAGAAATGCAAGACTCTCACACACAACCAATGGAAGATGACACAATGGTTGTGCATCATCCTATTCAAAATGATATTTCTGAAAGCTCTCAAGGTGCTGGATTGTCCAACACACAAACACCTTCTCACAATCAAGATACAACAAACACTGAAACACAGAATATTCAACTCCGTAGGACCACTAGGACTCATCGTGCACTTAAAAGACTTAACCTCCTTGTTGAAACACACAATGAGATAGATATTCCTGATGATGATAAGCCTACTACCTACAGTGAAGCAATGTTAGACATTGATTCACAGAAATGTCAAAAAACCATGAAATCCGAAATGGAATCCATATACATAAATCAAGTATGGAACTTGGTTGATTTGCCAATAGGGGTTAGACCCATAGGATGAAAATTGGTCTTCAAGAAGAAGATTGATGCATATGGCAAGGTACAGACTTATAAAGCAATATTGGTGGCTAAAGGTTATAATCAATGACCTGGGGTCAATTATGACCAAACCTTTTCACCTGTTGTAAATTAAGTCCATTCGGATTTTTATTGCAATAGCTGCATACTATGATTATGATATTTGGCAAATGGATGTTAAAATTGTCTTCCTCAATGGTAATCTAATTGAGGAGGTGTATATGATATAACCAGAGGGTTTTACATCCAAGACTCAACCCAAAGCAGTATGCAAACTACAGAAGTCCATTTATGGACTTAAGCAAGCCTCAAGAAGTTGAAATATTTGCTTTGATAAAGTTGTCAAATCGTTTGACTTTGTTAGAAGCAAAGAAGACCCATGCATTTATAGTAAATGCACAGATGAGAGTATTGTCTTCATTGTCATAAATGTAGATGACATATTGATAATGGGAGATAATAAGACTCTCATGCAATCAGTCAAGGAATGGTTATCCAGCACATTCATGATGAAGGACTTGGGTGAAGCATACTACATTCTTGGAATTAGGATCTACAGAGATAGACCTAATAGATTGTTAGGGCTTTCACAATCCGTATACATAGACAAAGTGCTAAAACGTTTCTCTATGGAGAATTCTAAGAAAGGAAATATTCATATAGGTCAAGGAATCAAGTTATCAAAGAATGATAGTCCTTCTACTGTCGTAGAACTTGAACGCATGAAGATGATCTCATATGCTTCAACTATAGGATCAATCATGTATGCTATGACCTGTACGAGGCCAGATGTGGCCTATGCACTTAGCATGACTTGCAAATTCAGTGAGAATCACGGGGAGGAACACCGAAAGCGATCGAGTATTCTTAAGTATCTTAGACGAACTAAAGAATATTTTTTAGTATATGGTGGACAAGAAAACTAGTATCTACTGGGTACACTAATGCTAGCTTCCAGACAGATCTTGATGACTTAAAATCTCAATCTAGATATGCCTTCATTTTAAAAGGTGGAATAGTGAGTTGGAAAAGTTCTAAACAAGCTACAACTGTTGATTCAACTACTGAAGCTGAGTACATTGCTGGATCGGAAGTTGTCGGGATATCTGAATTCTTACAAGAACTAAGGGTTGTTCCAAGTGTCACTTGTCCAATAACGATTTATTGTGACAACACTGGAGCGATTGCGCAAGCTAAGGAACCAAGATCAACAAACAAAAATAAGCATGTACCAAGGAAATACCACATACTTAGAGAGATGGTGGAGTCTGAGGAAATAAATTTAGACTACGTTCCCACAAATGAAAATCTGGCAGACCCATTTACTAAACCATTAAGCTTAGTCAAGCAATGGTCATTTCGAAAACATGGGCATTAGATACGTTGGAGATTGACTCTAGGACAAGTGGGAGATTGAAAGTATATATGTCCTAGAGACAATCATTTTAGGGGCAGATGTACTTAAACACATTCGTATTATTAATGAGATTAATATATTTATGACATTTGCAATTACTGAATTATTATTTGATTGTTTGAATTATTCATTAATGTGCATCCCTTGAGCTTACGTTGTCATTGATATAGTGAGATATTAATGATAGAGTGTAGTTCTTAAAGAAGCCTCGACTGATGATCATTAAGAATGGGATATCAATGATATATTATAAGTCGACATGTGATCTGCATCATATTCTTAGAGAATGTAGTATGTCCCACTTATTACTAGTAATGGTTGCTAGTGATGGACACATGGATACTCCTAGAAGGTATTGACATACTCTGCTGATAAACTATTTGTTATACATGTCTAGAGTATTATCAGCATGTGAGAGATAGAAGTCCTTTGACTTGAGGTCAATACGCACCTGGTTTGTAGAGTAATGTACTTTGATCATGTCCTAAGCTTAAATTCCTTATAGGATAAGACATGACTTGAATTGGGTACATTGCGATACAGACTAAGGTGGTAGTTAATCCAAGAATAGGATTCATTCCTCGATTAGATATTCGAGAGAACACTCAACTTCTCAGTGATATTAGGTCGACCAAGTCATTGGCTAATGCAAGAGACAAATTTGAGATATGATCTAGTTGTCGACTAATATAAATGAGATAAAGTGATGAAACCATTTGGATAGACACTTGGCAAATCCTAAGCTTGATCGAGTGTGTCGCGAATGAAAGAAATTTATCATCCCACATAGAGGTTATGTTTACTAGAGTCTTTGAAACGTTCTTCACATATTTAGTTCGTCATGTGGCGCAGTCTTGATCGCGTGCACACCTTTTAGTAGAGATTCTAAAGCTTGTAAACTGTAAGTTTCTTTGTGTCTTTGCAGATTTCAATTGTAATATAATCATACCAGACATAATTGATGGGGCAAGTAAGTTTACAAAATTTTAAACTTCCCTTGTGTCTTACTTGTGTGTTTTAGACCCAACAAAACCCTACACACTCCCTCCGTCCCATTTTATATTAGAGTATTTGACTGAGCATGAAATTTAAGATTTTTTTTTTAAAAAAATGTGATTCAAAATAAGCTTTAGATATTTTAATGGCTATAAATCATCTCACAAAATTAATTTATCTCTAAATATATAAATATATTATTTTTTAGGACTGACTAAAAATAATTGAATTTCATATAAAATAGTACAGAGGGAGTAATAAGCAGGTGAAGAGATGAAATATCATGTTTATAGGACTATAAAGTGGAGGTACTTAGTTTGTACCACTCCTTCTGTGCAACTGGATGCGACGAGTTTCAGAGTATGAGAATTAAAGTACTTAATTTTCGATATGAATTCCAACATTAATATTCGAAGGAATTACTTACTAAATATGGTGTTTTAAACTAACCGTACAGTGTTTTCTTGTGAAATATCAAATAATCAACATATATAATCAGTTTGTTCAATACATTTATTTTTAAAAAGACTGTAATCAGACAAGGTATGTAGAATAACTTGTATCTTATTCCAATTATGTAAGAAGTTTATATACAATAAAATGAGCTCTAATTAATGAGAGAATCAAAATATATCCTAGTGTATCCCTACATGTCTGCTGGACTATGTATACTACACCTAAATGTGTCTCTTCATTTTGCAAACGCTTACTGCAGCAATATCTGGACGAGTAAGTGAGATAATTTAATTTTTCAACTAACCTCTTGTATTTCTCTGGATCATCAAAAGGATTTCCATCATCTAAGATGCGCATTGGGAGCCATTGAACTACTACGTTTGGCTGCCAACTTTCTAGTGTTTACAAATAGGTAAATAATATACCTTCTCTGAGACAGAAGAATTCCCTTCTTACTTCTACTTACTTCTACTCCCCAAAAGTACTTCAATTTGCCTAATTTCTTAGTATGAAATCTAGTATGCAGGAAAGATTTGAGGGAGGATATCCCTGCATAATTACTTGCAGTGATGACAATGTCATCAACATATACAACAAATGAGGATAGTGCCAGCTGCAGAATGCCGATAGAAGACTGAGTGATCACATTTGCTCATTTTCAATTCAAACTCTTGAACTACCTCACTTAACTTGCCAAATCAAGCTCGGGGACTCTGTTTCAAGCCATAAAAGGACTTCTTCAAGTGATATAATTTCTCATACTCCCCCTGAGCAACAAAACCGGTTGATTTCTTCATCTTGAATGTCATCATGAAGGAATGCATTCTTGATATCCAACTGATGTAAAGGCCAATTCTCATAAGAAGCTACAGAAATTAACAAACTGATAGAAGTGAGTTTGACAACTGGGGAGAAAGTGTCTGAATAATCCATCCAATAAGTCTAAGCATACCCTTTGTCCACAAGTCTAGTTTTAAGTCGTACCACAGAGGATTAACTTTAATTATGAAGACCCACTTATATCCCACTGATTTCTTTCCCTTGGGTAAATCCACCAAATTTCATGTGTGGTTTACCTCTAAGGCATGTATTTCCTCAAGCATTGCATTAGACCATCCTGGATGATTCAAAGCCTCATTCACTATTTTAGGTACAAAGATAAAATCTAGAGAAACAACAATCTAGACGTTGAGGATAAATTACTATAGGAAACAAAATTAGTAATGGAATATGTGGATTTGCAACTACGAGTACCTTTGCGAAGAGCAATAGGGAGGTCAAGATCTATTGAAGGATCAAATGGAGGAGGATTCAATGATAAAGGAACTTGTGCAGGACATGTATCACTGGTCTCTCACCTCTTCGAGTAAACTTGAACAACTGGTAGTCTTGCTACCGAAGATGGAGCAGGTGGTGACGGTACAATATTCGATTTATTTTCAATAGAAGAACTAGGAGATGGAGGAACAACATCTGACTCTATCAAACCACGAGTGACCTAATAGACTAACAACTCATCTTCCACCTTTTGACTTGTAGAAATGGGAAGTGCATAGAAGAATGGTGTAGTCTCTGAAAAATACCACATCAGTTGTAACCAAATATTTTCCAAATTTAATAGAATAACATTGATACCTCTTTTGAAGGCGAGAATAGTCCAGGAAAACGTACTTCAATGCCTTGGGATCCAATTTGGTGATAGATGGTCTAACATCTCAAACATAACATATGCTTCCAAATACCTTAGATTCTATCGAAAATAGTGTCTTGTTTGAAAAAAGAACACTATAAGGCACATTACTAGCAAGCACAATAGACGACATGCGATTAATCAGAAAATAAGTCATAGAAACCGCATCTATCCAAAACTATTTAGGAACCTTCATTTGGAATAAAAGTGTCCGAGTTGTCTCAAGTAGATGTTTATTCTTCCTCTCAGCAACTTCATTTTAAGAGGGTGTATTAACACAGAAGACTGATGAAGAATACCGTGTTGACTCATATACGAATAAAATAATTCTAACATATATTCTTTGGTGTTGTCACATCTTAGAATACGTACCGAAGCATTGAATTGCATTTTGACTTCAGCACAAAAGGCAGAAAAGTAAGTAAACACTTCCAAGAGACTCTTTATAAAATAAATTCAAGTCATCCGAGAGAAATCTTCCATAAAAGTGACAAAATACTTATACCCTATTTTGGAAACAACACGAAATGCTCCCCAAATATCATAATGAACTAACTCAAAAGTTGACCCAACCCATTTATTTACCCTTAGACTTAATGAGTTGTGATGATGTTTTGAAAATCGACATGACTCACACTCCAATGAAGAAATATTTTGGAACTGAGGTCAGAGCTTCTTTAACAGAGGTAGAGAAGGATGTCCTAATCGATAATGTGCTTTAAATGGAGACACGATATTAGAGAAAGAAATAAACCGAGACTCCCACTCATCAAACATCTAGAGATCATAAAATACATGTCGTCTTAAGATCACAAAACAGAAAATAATCAAAAAATAATGAAATATAACATTAAGGTCTATAGTAAGTTTGCTAATAGAAATTAGGTTAAAAGCCAATTTTGGAAGGCTTAATACAGATGACAGGGTAATAAAAGAGGTTGGTTTAACAAACCCATATCCAACACTATTATAAGTCGATCCATCAGCTACAGTAATTGGACATGATGCTTTGTGTGAATGAAAGGTAAAAAATATATTAGAATTACACGTCATGTGATTTGTGGAACCTGAATCAATCACTCATTTATTTGAATAAGTGACAAGAACTAGCCCCTTTTTAATTCTTTGGCTTGGTGGAACGTTTTTCTCCAAACAATATTTTCAGTACAACACACTGTCAGTGTGCAGAAACAATGTAAATAAGCACTAAACTTCTTTCTTGCTATATTAGAAAATTTCCTAATCACGGATTGACAAAGTGAACATTACCCACTTGGACTTCATGCAACTTATTTTCACAATAACAGTAACTTAGGTTATATAATTTCCAAAAAAATAAGAGTTGTACCAGCACTCTCCCTCCTCTTAAACACATGTCCTCTTCTATTCTAATGTAGTGCCACATTAATGAATCCACTAACACGTACTAACCCCTAACCTTGCATGCATCTAGTGGACTCACACGTAATATTTCACTTGAATTTGTCCCCCTATTAAGGTTAATCAATTTCATAATTAATCAACTATATACACAATTAATTTTATGACCCCAATTCACTTAATAACTTATAAGACATTCATATTCTCAATGTCATAATTTGTGTGATATATATTTTATATAACTCAACAAAGACATTAACTGAAGCAGATTCCATCATTGTTTTGAGATATTGAGAGAATTTAGCAAATTCCTCCACCGAAACTAAAATCATTTTATCAGAAGACTGGATAGGAGCCGCAACAACATTAGTCATTCTCTAAATGCTTCCGTTCATTTTTTTAACTTCAACAATTAATTAAACGAAGAGAATTAGCCAAAAAGAAATATCTGATAAGACCCACCCGACAGCCAATCAATGAGAGAGACCAAGTCAATCTTCAGTCATCTTTTAGTGAGAATCGGTATCCCAACCGAATTGATTGTTCCCAACCAAATTGAAACTCTATATCGATAGATTCTAACAAAGAAACCAATGATAAACCAACAATAGTCGAACAAGCAACCAATAATGATTCAAACCATAGCAGACCTAGCAGCTACCGAAACTGATGAGGCGACGCCGGAGATGAAAAACACGATCAACCCTGTCGTGTCACATGCCAAAGCGTGAAAGACAGTCGTGAGATGAAGGTGGCACGTGTGACTCAATCGCTGCCCACCCTGACACGGGAGAAAGTTCTCCCTGTCAGAAATTCTCTACGACCTCCTCCTGTGGTAGTGGTGAGACAACCCAATCACTCCTTAGAGATAACCCAAATGGTCAAATTGCTTTTTCTAATAACTAGGGAAAAGTTCACAATTTCTGAATATGAATCGAGCCCTAGTGGCTCTGATATCATGTAATCAGACAAGGTATGCAGAATAACTTATATTTATACCAATTATCTAAGAAGTTTATATACAATACAATGAGCTCTAATTAAGGAAGCTTATTAAGGAGAGAATCAAAAGATATCCTATTGGGGTATGACTTTTGAAGGTAAATTTTACAAATTGTCACGTAACTATTACTTTTTTCATTAAAATTACTTAATTATATTTTTTAACACAAAAGTCACAAAACTATCAATTTTTTCACCAAAATCACTTAACTATGTTTCTAACACCAAAATCACAAAACTTTGAACTTACTAACATAAAAGTCACATCTACCAAAAAAGCCAACTTCCAATGGGTAATATTTTGTTATTCTTAATTTCTTATTTTTAATCAAATCGAAACAAACTCAATTAAAAAACTGATCCAACCCAAAACTCATATGCAAATATTAAAATATTAAAATGGTGAATAAATTTGAAAAAAATATTACCACAAGATTAATACTTCATATGCAAATGGTAATAACTACTACACCATAAAATTCAATTTCTTAATGTCCAACAAAATATAACACTTTTCAATATATATTGAAAAGAGCAAATATTCCCTAAGATTGACTAAAAAAGTTTTTCCTTGTAAATTAATAAAAGTTACTTATATTTACATCAAGCAATGTAATATTTATGAAGGTATGTTTTTTTCAAGAACAACTCCCCAAAATTTTTAGTCATCGAGAATATAATTAAATAATCAAGAACAAGCTTATCTAAGGTCATGTTGTCACGATCCCTTTTCAGGAATCGTGGTCACATACATAATCCCATCACGTAGGCGAACCACTCCCACAACATTAACATGATACGACATAAGTTAAAGCGAAAGAAATACAAATACTACATAAATTTTCTCATAATATAATGCGGAAGGAAATGAAAAGTAAGATACATCCAAAACAAACCCCCAAGTGATCTAGTCTATACATACAAGAGCTCTAAGAAAATGATATAAATCTGAAAGTCAAGGACATCAAGTGCCAACCGAATACATAAGTTGAAGACATGTTTCTAGGACAAAAGTAAAAATAGAAAAGGAGATAGGGCAATCCAGGGCATGCTGGAGATAACATTCTCACCCTGATAGCAGGGGATCAATTGCTCAAACTCAGCGACACGGTCTCTAGCTAGTCGTCGGATATGTATCTATATATAAAAAAATGCAGCAAGTGTAATATGAGTACACAACATACCCCGTAGACATCATAGACCGACAATGATAGAAGGTATATAATCGTAGATAAATACCAAGTTGACACCAAGTAATCCTATGATACACAGTCCAAGAATCCAAGTAAAATCACATAGTCCATATATTGATTCACAGAGTTCACGTGTTTCCTTCCAGTTCAGAAATAGTTCTACAATAACTCAAATATCAAGAAGCAAGTATAATCCTTTAATGTCCAGAGTTTACTCAAGTCATCAACAATCACTTCCAATACAAGGCTAACCACAAGTAATGAATGAAATGTCATATACATGGATGATATGAATTCAATGCATATGTCAGGTGCCTTTATTCAATGCATATGTCATGCGTGCAACTCTGTTTCCCGTGTATCAATATTATCTCAGTATTTCTATAACCTCAATTGTGTCTTTCCTTTCCCGGTCCATTGGAACCTCATCATAATCATACCACTCCAATATCAATATCAAAGAATCATGAATGTAAATGATAATATAAGGCAAGATATCATGATAAGGTGAAATGCAATCAAATAAAAAGATAAAATATCACATGCTTTCAAAAATTTAGTTCACACATACAATCCAAATACCAATCAGGATATCATATTGAAAGCATGTTTGATGAGTAAACATATCAAGCAACTATGGAGACAAACCCACATAAAAAGACAAGTTTTAATAATCAGCAGTTGGAACCAACACAAGGCTGTTTCTATAAATCCCATCATCACAATTGAACACCGAGACATTTATCACAATCGTCTGAGCCCCCAAATACGTTCAATACCTCACAGTATTTATAACTAATTACGGATTTCTATTAAAGTCTCAAAAAGCTAAGTCATAGTCTACCTCTATGCTAACAATCAAGCCTCAGTGATAGCCTTGCTCTTTCTTCGCGCCTCGTAATAATCGAAGTCTATTCACACATATACTACTCATTAATATAGGGACATACCCTTTAACAAAACAAGACTACAAATATCGACCCCAGGCCCACTTCACCAAGACTCAAACTTTGATATCCAAACACCAAGAACACATTCTAAGTAGTCATATCCTTAAGTTAATTGAAAAACTAAACATATTTGAGCCATCAATTGAATAATAATCAAAAAGCCCAATTTGAAACCCTAGAAATTTCACCCAATTGAAAGTAGGTTTCCATTCTTAATTTAGGACTTACAACATGATAATCTAACATAATCCACTTCTAATTTATGATATTAACATAATTTAATCCATAAATCTTCATTAAAATTAATAGCATGGCTCTCTTAATCTCCAAATAACTTACAATCATTTCCCCAACTTAATAACACACTACATTACCATTAATGAACTTAGAAACATAATCTCCTACTCCAAGACTGAAATTGCTTCTAGGGTTCCAAAAAATGCTCCAATGCGTCACTGATCTCGAGGTTTTCTATTTTGGGAAAGAGAATTCTTACCTAAGAAATTTATAGGACACCTGATACAATACTTATGCCCCAGCAGAATCGACTCCTTAGAGCGGACCCCAGCGGTGAATGAAACCTGCGTTGAGGCGGTATCACCTGACACCTCGCCTCAGTGCTACTACGAGCACGACTCTGCAAGAGTGGACTCATCCCTGCAGACAAACCATATGTCGTGGCAAAAATCCACGCATTCCCAACTCCCGTTTCGATGAGCCAACCTTTCGTTAGGCGGACACGCGAAAGCCAAAACTAGTGCTACCGAGGTAGACACCAGATTATAGAAACAAGCCAAAACCTCTACCAAACACATGAAACACTCCCGCAACCCCCCAAACACAAATCAGATATGCCCGTTTAAGGTAAGCAGTGTTATGAACACGTTCGTATTCTCGTATTTCACATTTAACCCAACTAAGAGAAGCAAACTAATGACTCGACTATATCATAAATGATCATTTAAAACTTTCAGAAGTGACAGAACCCATAAATGAACCCATCTAGCCAAAAGTCAATTTTAAGTCAAACTAACCAACTTTAAGTTTCTAGTTTTGGGTTTTTCATTCTAAACTCATATAAATGGACCTCAGGATCCGTGTCACCCATCCACGTGCATCACAAAACCCACATAGAGTCTACAGAAAAGTCAAGCAAGTAAATAATGGTCTTTAGCTAAAAATGATCAAACTGATCGTTAAATATATACTCGTCCGATATATTTTGTTGCATACAATAATCATGAGAACTCCACCATCCAACAGTTAGCATTACATGCCACAATATTTTATTTTAGCACATGAAAATGAATCATATAGAAAAAGATTTTAAATTTCATAAAATTATGAAGAAAAAAAAGTTAATCATAGAATAAATATTTTACTTCCACACATTTTTGGCTTGAGTGTCCCTCTGTGTTTTTGTCATGACCCAAATCAGAGGATCATGATGGACACCCGAACATACTTGTCGGGTACTCTTGAACTTTTTCCTTGCTGTAGGCATTGCTTGAATAATAAACACGAGATGGATTAAGAGTGAAATGTTTATAACTCAGCTCTAATGCACGATCTAGAACAGAAAGGGAAAGTAATCATCCTAAATGCCCGGTAACCTCCTGTCTAAAAGTATGGTGCAAAAATACCCGTAAACAAGAGTCTACTAGACACGGCTTGTAGACTTCCTACGACAGACCTGCTCTGATACCAAGTTTGTCACGATCCAAACCGGAGGATCATGACGGGCACCCGGACCTTACTTGTCGAGTACCACTAGTTATGTACCTAACATTTATTCATAGTTAATCACATGTCATAAGGGTCGTCACCCAGTACCCTACTAACACACAGAAATCATAAACTAGAAAGAAGCCATGTAAAATCTTACCAACAGAAGGACTCAACCCATGCATATATATTAGGGGTGAGCGGGTCCGGGTACCCTATCATTTTTTAACTACCCGGACCCTACCCTATAAAAGACCGGTTCCTAAATTTATTATCCGGAACCTACCCGTAGCAATCATTACCTGGAACCTACCCGTAGCAATCACTACCTGGAACCTACCCGGACCCTGCGGTTCCGGGTAGGTTCTCAAGTACCCGTGCTCACCATTTGTGAAAAGATGACACGTTCATCTATGTCATTCGAACTATAACTTCATAAGCAGAGTATATATTTTAAACCATCCTTAGACGCGAAGTATAGAGATTCATGTCAAAACTTATAGTAGCAAAATTTCAAAAAACATTATACCCGAACCATAATTTGAAACTAGAGCAGATTTAGTTCTGAGAAGTAGGAACCTTAAATCTTGATTGGTCATCTAGTATTATCATCCTTGATTCTCTTTAGTTTCCTGGGTTTCCTAGAGATCCCTTCTTTATTTTTTCGGTTGACATACTCTTGGTTTTATCCCATGGTAAGTGTTGAGATCGAATTTTTCTTACCAATCGGACTGGGCCAAAAAATTATCAAATGAGGGGTGGATTAATAGGGTCCGGGTATTGGTTCCGGGTCTGGATACCCGGACTCTATTTTCCGAAATCGGACCCGACATTTATCGATTCCTAATTTTACTACCCGGAACTTACCCGTTATTCTAATATATCTACCCGAAACCTATCCGTTAGTGTCAGTTCCGATCGGATATATGGGTACCTTGTACCCGTGCTCACCCCTAATATATATATATACATACTAAGGCCGACAATGCCATATCTGACTGCTACATACGAAACTGTCTACAAGTCTCTAAAAGAGTACGCAACATCATAAGGTCAGGACAGAGCCCCACCATATCCATATATACAAGCAAAAATATTGTACCGAGATTAGACCAGCACTCCGAAACAAAGTGTTCCAATATTCACTGAGTTGACAACCTAGTAATGCGGACCGTTGCCTCGCCTATTTGAGCCTACAGGCATGCAATACAACGTCCCCCGATAAAAGGGACGTCAGTACGACTAATGTACCAAGTATGTCAGGCATGAAAAATAACATAACAGAGATATAAAAGTAAATTGAGACAAGGAACAACCAACGAGTAGTGAATGCCTGTGAGAGGCATAATATGAATAAGTACCATATCTGTGTAGAATACCTCTGAGGGTCATAATATGTCTAAATGACATTGAAAATATAGTCCTGCATATACATCTGTGTATATAACACCATCAAGCCTCTGTGGGCATCCCATCATGTCACATCGGCCTTTGTGGGCATAAACATTATCGTTTATATCTGTACCAGGTGGAGGTGATGTGCGTATATAACGTCTTCCTTTCCCCCCATATCCCATACATATATATAATACATAAATATAGTATATTATATAACTCCTTTTGAGGTCAAGGTATGTACAAGAATGATAATAAAACATTCTGAGTTTATCTTAATGACATCATGTTCTTGTACCTTCGTCTAACATTGTGAATATTAACATTTTTTTCATATATGTCAATAAGAATTTATGAATATATTTAGACATGTTTTTAACATAGAAATCAATAATAGGAACATTCTTAACTACTAAGAGTAGAATCATTTATAAAACACTATTATGCTTACGTTTCGTACATAGAACATGCCAAAAGAAAAAAATGATGTCTTAACATACCTTTAATGTCGAGCCTATTTTAATGGTGTCATAATCCGCCACCTCTACACCTTAATCTCTAATTTCAAGAACTACCCTCGAGCTATTTTCGAGTTAGTGACAACACCACTAATCCCAAGCAACTAATAAACGCTAATCCTATCATGATAAATAACGAAACAACGAGGTCGAGATAGCGAGCAAAACTCATTTATCGCTCTCAGAAAGAGTTAAAATTCGTTTCCTTAATGTACAACTCATGTACTACTTAGCTAAAAAAAAGCTCACCTTAATTTCCTCCTCCAAAGTGAAAATATGAAGCCTTTATTACTCTTCAGAATGTTATTCTACCTAAAGAACTTATGCAACATTTTAAACAATGACACGTGTCATTAAATGCTACAGTATAAGACACATATGATAGCTACTAATGACATGATCCCCGACTATATGCACACATGTGTATACTTGCCAATTTAATCACTTTTCTAAAATAATACATTAATTAATTCCTTTAGTGACCAATTGCAATTTTTTATAATAAATAAATCATGAATACATTATAAATTAAAAAATATACTAATATTTTAGAAAAAGTAAGTCATGAATAAAAATTATATATTATCCAATATTGTTTTCAATCACCGTCATCCATTCTTTCAAATCTTAAATGGTTTAGGGGATTCAAATTTTTATATATTGAGCTCTTGATCCAAATATTTGAACACAACTTTATTCGTGCGGGTTAGGATCTTACTTGCATACGTCTAGCTGTTTAAATCATCGCTCGAAAGTTAACATTTTACATCCTTCTCCCCTTAGAAACATTCGTCCTCGAATGTTGGAGTGACGTATCTAATCCCCGTCACGTATCCAGAAAACACAACCACCTTTTCATGGGGTCATATAATATAACACACATCCTTACATCAGACCTCACATGGTCCTCAAGTATTAATTATAATATAAAATAAAACACACTTTATGCTTCTCGCGGAGCCTCGACGTTGGTATGAAATAGACAGGGATATTTGTGTTTCATCTCCTCTTCCGCCTCCCATGTCACTTCTTCTATGTTCTTATTCCTCCACAGAACTTTCACGGAGGCTGCTTCTTTAGTCCTCAACTTGTGGAATTGTCTATCTAAGATAGCAATAGGAACCTCTTCATATGATAGATCCTCCATAATCTTCACATCGTCAATTGGTACAATTCGGGAAGGATACCCAACACATGCTCTTAATATAGAAATATGAAAAGCCGGATGGACAAACTCTAACTCCGAAGGCAAGTCCAATTCGTAAGCTACTTGGCTGATTCGTCGAATTATGCGATATGACCCAATATACCTTGGGCTGAGCTTCCCTTGTTTCCCAAATCTCATTACCTCCTTCATAGGTGAGATCTTCAAAAAGATTCAATCATCTACTTGAAACTCTAAGTGTCGTCGTCGCACATCTAAATACGACTTTTGACAACTGTGAGTGGTTAACAGTCGTTCTTGGATAAGTTTCACCTTTTCTATGGCTTGGTGCACTAGGTCTGGCTAAAATAGTTTTGATTCGCCTACTTCGAACCACCCGATAGGAGATCGACACTTTCGTCCATATAAAACCTCGTATGGAGCCATTTTAATACTAACATGATAATTGTTATTGTACGAAAACTCAATAAGGGGTAAATGATCATCCCAACTTCCTTTAAAGTCCAATACACAAGCCCGTAGCATGTCATCGAGCGTGTGAATCATACACTCGGCTTGCCCGTCTATTTGAGGGTGGAAAGTTATGCTAAGATTAATTTGGGTGCCCAAACCTTTTTGAAATGATTTCTAGAAGTTAGTTGTGAATTGTGCACCTTGGTCAGAAATAATAGAAATAGACACACCATGAAGCCGAACAATCTCTTTAACATACAATTTCGCATAGTCCTCGACCGTGTAGGTAATTTTTATTGCCAGGAAATGAGCTGATTTGGTCAGTCTATCAACAATTACCCAAATAGAATCAAACTTACTATAAGAGCGAGGTAAAACCGTATTAAAATCCATATTAATCATTTCCCATTTCTACATCAGAATCTCAATGTTTTGAGTTAAGCCACCGGGCTTTTAGTGCTTTATATTTACTTGCTGAAAATTAGGACACTGAGCTACAAACTCCGCAATGTTCCTCTTCATGTCGTTCTACCAATAAATACCCTTGAGATCATGATACATCTTAGTAGATCCAGGGTAAATGGAATATCATGAGCAATGGACCTCCCTCATAATTTTATCTCGTAATCCTGCTAGATTTGGAACACATAAATGGCTCTGATGTTTGAGAACCCCATGTTCGTCAATCTCAAAGGTTGTGGTATTCTTCTATTGAATGTCCTCTCTGATTTTGTTTAAACAGGGGTCTTCCCTATGACGTTTCTTAACTTCCGATATGAGGGACGACTCTGACCTATTCTGAATCACAAAACCACCATCCTCTGAATCCATTAGTCATACTCCCAAACTAGCTAACTAATGGAGCTCTCTTACTAATTCTTTCTTCTCGACTTGCACCGACATCGAGTTGACCATCAACTTACGACTGAGCGCGTCTGCCACAACATTAGCTTTACTAGGATGATATAAGATGTCCACATCATAATCCTTTAATAATTCTAACCACCTTCTTTGTCTTAAGTTCAACTCTTTTTGTTTAAATATGTATTGCAGACTTTATGATCCGTAAAAATGTCTACATGAATACCATACAAGTAGTGCCGCCAAATTTTCAGTGCATAGACCACCGCGGCCAACTCCAAATTGTGTGTCGGATAGTTTTTCTCATGTTTCCTCAATTGTCTTGAAGCATAGGCAATAACCTTACCATGTTGCATTAGCACACATCCTAAACCTGCTCTCGAGGTATCACAATACACAACATAGCCTTCTGGACCCTCTGGGAGAGTAAGGACTGGTGCCGATGTTAGTCTATCCTTTAGCTCTTGGAAACTCTGCTCACAAGCATCGGACCACTGGAATTTTATGGCATTTTGTGTCAACTTTGTTAATGGTGCTAATATGGTAGAAAACCATTTCAGAAAGTTGCGAACCTCTGATGGAGTCGTGGGCCTCAGCCAATTCTTCGCCGCTTCAATCTTCTGAGTGTCAAGTCTTATACCTTCGTCTG
The DNA here is from genome assembly GCA_029844215.1 of Przewalskia tangutica. NCBI lineage: Eukaryota > Viridiplantae > Streptophyta > Magnoliopsida > Solanales > Solanaceae > Przewalskia > Przewalskia tangutica. The sequence continues at coordinate 129,586,339 of CM056718.1, read as the reverse complement.
ACACTCTATGACCAAGGAAAGCTACTGAATTCAGTCTAACTCACATTTAGAGAGCTTAGCATACAACTTATGATCCCGGAGCGTCTGTAGTACTACCCGCAAATGATCCACATGCTCCACTCCGAGTGAGAGTAAACCAGAATAACATCTATAAATACTATCACAAATACATCCAGAAATGGGCGAAACACGATGTTCATTAAATCTATAAATGTTGTCGGCACGTTTGTTAGTCCAAATGACATTACTAAGAACTCAAAGTCCCCATACCTTGTTCTGAAAGCCTTTTTCGGAATGTTCCACTCTTTGACCCTTAGTTGATAGTACCCCGACCACAGGTCGATCTTTGAGAATCATTTTGCACCTTGTAACTAGTCAAAAAAATCATCAATTCAGGAAAGAGGGTATTTGTTCTTGATAGTGACTTTGTTCAGTTGTCGATAGTCAATACACATCCGTAACGAGCCATCTTTATTTCGTACAAAAAATACCGGCGCACCCCAAGGAGATATGTTGGGCCTAATAAATCATTGCTCGAGCAGATATTTAATTGCTCCTTTAATTATTTCAATTCAGTTGGACCCATCTTATAAAGAGGAATAGATATCGACTGAGTGTCTGGAAACACATCTATACCGAACTCAATCTTCCTTTCGGGAGAAAGGCCTAGAAGTTCATCTGGAAATATATCAAGAAACTCATTAACCACCAGAATGGATTGAGAAGTAGGTGGTTCAATATCGACATCTCTAGCCCAAACAAGGTGGCATATATAACCTTTGGAGATCATCTTTCTTGCCTTAAGGTATAAAATAAACCTACCTTTTGGCGTCGTTGTATTACCTTTCCATTCAAGGACTGACTTGCCTAGGAACGAAAATCTAACAATATTTGTTCAGCAGTCAACATTAGCGTAGCACGATTCCAACCAATCTATGCCATAATAACATCGAAATCAACCATTTCTAATTCTACCAAATTTTCTAAGGTCTGATGACTACAAACTAATACTGCACTATTTTTATAGACCCGTCTAGCAACTACCGACTCATCAACTGGTGTAAATACCATGAATGGATCCCTTATCAACTCAGGCTCCTTACCAAATTTACAATCAATGAAAGGGGTGACATATGATAAGAGTCTGGATCTAACAATGCAATACACATTATGTGTGCAAACTGATAATATACATGTAATAACATCAGGTGAGTACTCCTGATCTTGTGTTCTCATCAATGCGTAAATGCGATTCTGGCCACCACCAAATCTAGTTGCTCCACCCCTACCTCTGCCTCAACCGGATGATGTCTAATGACTTTTCCTTGACGGGTGTACTGAATTTGATGAAGTTGTTGCAGATTCGATCGGCTGGGCCCTAACACCCCCTCCTCTTATCGAGAATTCTCGCATAATATGACCAGGTTGACCACAAGAATAACACTCGTATGATCCTTGTTGACACGGTCCCGGATGAACCTTACCACACTGCTCACATTGAGTCAATGGTGGCCTCATCTGAGTAGAATCCCCTCTAAAATAATATCTTGATGCTCATGAATTCTGACATTGTCCAGATTGACCAAACCGATCAACCCTCGACCTCGAAAACGGTAATTATGCACTAGTTGCCGGGTAAGATGAGAGTCTATAAAGTTATGGCATGGGCCCACTTCTGAACTCTGATACGTCACCTACGGATCTAGCCCTCTTATACTGGCCCCTATCACATTCTCGATCTACCCGTTGGTGTCTCTTACGATCCTCCAAATTTTGTGCATATGTCTGAATGCGAGCAATATCAATATTCAGATTCAGAGAAGTCATAGTACACTCATTGACCAAGTGCGAACCCAAGCCAGTAACAAACCTATATATCTGGTCACCCATCTCAACTTTAATCGTAGGAGCATACCTGACTAGTGAATTAAATTGCAAATTATATTCTCAAACACTCATATTGCCCTGCTCAAGATGTAGAAATTTATCCTACCTGGCCCGTCGAAGTTCGACCGAAAGAAAATGCTGTAAGAAAGCCTCTGAAAACTCTCTCCATCCTGCTTGTAGAGCACAAGGTCCCCTAGAATGCTCACATGTCTCATACCAGGTCATCGCGACGTCCCGCAGCCTATAAGAAGCAAACTTCACCGACTCAGTATCGGTGGAATCCATTACCCGCAAGGTACGTTGTATCTGATCCAGAAAATTCTATGGGTCCGGATTCAGGTCCGATCCCATGAATACCGGAGGGGCCAGGTTGATGAAATCTCGAGCTCTTGCTCTAGCAGCTCTATCCGAATGACTGGAAATATGACGTTGGGCATAAGCTGCCACTAATCAAGTCAATAACTGAACAACACTTCGCATATCAAGATCCACATCCGGAGTGTCAGGTGGAGGAACTGGGGTACTGCAACCCCACTACTGACACACAAAAATCATAAACTAGAAAGAAGCCATGTAAGATCTTACCAACAGAAGGAATCAACCCATGCATATATATATATATATATATATATACTAAGGCTGACAAGGCCCTATATGACTGCTATACACAAGACACTGTCTACAAGCCTTTAAAAGAGTACTTAACATCATAAGATCTGGACAGGGCCCCGCCATTACCCATATATACATGCAAAAATACCGTACTGATATTAGATTACCACTCCAAAATAAGGGGAGTGCTCCAATATCCGCTGAGTTGGCAACATACTAATGTGGACCATCGCCTCGCCTATCTGAGCCTACGGGCATGAAACACAGTGTCCTCGGACAAAAGAGATGTTAGTACGACTGATGTACTGAGTATGTCAGACATGAAGAATAGCATAACAGAGATATCAAAGTAAACTGAGACAAGGAATAACCAACCAGTAGTGAATGCCTCTGAGGGCCATAATATGCATAAGTACCATGTCTGTATAGAATACCTCTGAGGGCCATAATATGTCTAAATGCCATACACAATGCGGTCATGCATATACATATGCGTATATAACGTCATCAAGCCTCTGTGGGCATAATCATTATAGTGTATATCTGTACCAGCTGCAGGTGGTGTACGTATATAACGTCTTCCCTTTCCCATATCCCATACATATATATAATGCATACATATAGTAGAGTATGTAACTCCTTTTGAGGTCAAGGTATGTACATAAATGTAATGCATAAATGAAAATAAAATATTATGTGTTTATCTGAATTATATGATGTCATTATACCTTCGGCTAACATTATGAATATTAACATCTTTCTCATATACCTCAATAAGAATTTAGGAACATATTTCGACATGTTTTTAACATAGGAATCAATAATACGAACATCCTTAACTACTAAGAGTATAATCATTTATAGAACACTATTATGTTTACGTTTCGTACCTAAAACATGCCAAAAGAAAGAAACGATTTGTCTTAACATACCTTTAATGATGAGCCTTTACTTATGATGTCAGAATCCTCCCCCTCTACACCTTAATCTCTAATGTCAAGAACTACCCTTGAGTTATTTTCGAGTTAGTGACAACATCGCTAATCCCAAGCGACTAATAAACGCTAATCCTATCACGATAAAGAACGAAACAACGAGGTCGAAATAGCGAGCAAAACTCATTTATCTCTCTCAGAAGAGTTAAAATGTTTCATTAATGTACAACTTGTTAAATTATTGATTAGTCAACAATGGAGAATGGAGGAGAGGAAGAGAAAATGAAGAGGAGAAGATGAAATGTTTTGGGAGCAAACCAAATTGCTCTTCTGTGAGATATTATTTCCTCTTAATAAATATTACAACTATTACACCTATTTATAGCAACTAATCTTTGCAGAAATGACCATTGGAGAAATAGCCAGTAACTTCTAAGCCCAATAACTTCTAACAACCCTCAATAATAAACTAGTATATGATATGTATACATGATGTATACCAATACTTCAACATCCCTCCTCAAGCTAGGCACTGAAAACAGAGGTTTCAGTCCTAGCTTGAAAATCAGCTGCAAATAATATTCTATAAGTTCCAGCACATGGCCATCAACTCAGATTTCATCCTTTTTTCCATTTTCAGAAGCAACCACAACAGAATATATGCAGCCATACAAGCAGTTCCTTCATCTCCAGTAGAGTCCACATAAAGCAAAGCTCTATTCCTAATACAAATCCTGTTTCGTAACTGATCGGTGTATTTTATATACACCTTTTGAGTCATTTTTAGTTAGTCTTTTGCCCATTTTTGTAAAAATACGTGTCGTCTTGGGATAGATTTTCTTTCTTTTGAGTCATAATGGTTTAAAGTGGCTCATTGGCGAAAAAGAGCAAAAAGAGGGCAGAAACTAAGGTCTCAGAGCTCAAAAAGCGAGAAAGTTGGCGAGACGCAAGCGAGCGGCGCCACGGCGCCTCAAAGCAGCGACATTAGGCGCGGCGGATTTACATCAAATTCGAATGGGAATGGGCCAAGGCCTGGAAGGAAAACTGGGAGGACGATTTGGAGGCTATAAAAAGGAGAGTTTAGGTCAGAATTAAGGGTTCTAAACCTTTGTCAATTCAACACAACCTTGGAGATCAAGATTGGAGACCACTTTTTGTGTAATTTCTTGTTTCTTTGTTTTATTTCTTTATAGTTTATGTTGGATATTAGTTTAGTTCTTGTCATGTCTATGACTAGGAACTAACTTAATCTAGGGCTTTCCATATCAAATCACTTGAAACTTATTCTTATGAATTAATGCATGTTTTGGTTTCTTCTTATCATTGTTGAGATTTATTCAATAATTGTCTTGAATGTTTGATAATTAATTGATCACTAATTATCATAATCTATATGATTTCTAATCGAAAGCCGAAAGGGGAGATTGTGAATATGCTATAGTTGAATAAACATAGGTTAAATCGTGGACGAAAGTACCCCGATAATTGTGTAGTTTAATAGGTTATTGCTCTTAATCCTCCATTATAGTCAATCTTATCACCGAAAGGTAGAAGGGTTCTATATTGGGGTTGAGTGTTTATATTACCTTAACAGGAGTATAAAACGGCTTAGTTAACCTGCTATCTCAAAATAGAAGAAGAACCATAATTAGTAACAAGTAAGATGAGCGGATAGTTGAAGAGATTTGGAAGCCCTATTTCCACCATATCTGAAGTAAAACAAAGTAGTTTAGTTAGCATTCATAGTTATAGTTATAAACAATTCGTCAATCATCGGTTACCAAATAGATACCATAGAATAGAAATTGAGAATTGAACACTAATCCCTGAGGACGATAATTCGGTCTTACCTAGACTATATTACTTGTCACGACACGTGCACTTGCGTTAGTGTGTGCATAAATCGCGCATCAAGTTTTTGGCGCCGTTGCCGGGGATTGGCGTAGTTCAATATCATTTTATCTATTCTTAATTTCTAATTTGGTTTTTATTTTTGTTTTTTTCTATTTATTACTATATTTTTCTCTTTTATTCGTGAAACCAGTGTGCCGTGATCCGTTTGTTGATTTTGATCTGTTGCAGGCATCTAGTTTATGCGAAGGAGAAGATACACTTGTTCCCTTCAACCCGAAAATTAAAAAGACTTGCAAACAGAACAGGAGAAACCAACGAAGTTTGGCCTTAATAGCAATGGGGGGCTTGCAGAATAACAATGAGATGAACAAAGGGTTAGGTGATCGTCAACCTAACCAAAAGATGCCCCGGAGATTGCCAATGGATGTAGAAGAGAGGGTCCAGGTCCAAGCTGAGAGAAGCTTGGGAGATTATGTGCTGCCAAGGGTGAATGGAGCACAAACTTGCATCGAGCTCGATGGTGGAGCAAATAATTTTGAAATCAAGTCTGCGATCCTGAGTATGGTGCAGAATACTGTTCAGTTCGGAGGGTTGCCATCAGAAGATCCTCACATGCACATAGCGAACTTTTTGGAGTTGTGTGCAACTTTCAAGTACAATGGCGTTACTGACGACGTCATCCGATTGAGACTCTTTCCCTTCTCACTCAGGGATAGAGCGAAAGTTTGGTTGAATTCCTTGCCCACAGATTCGATATTCACATGGCAAGAGCTGACACAGAAGTTTTTAGCAAAGTTCTTTCCACCGTCCAAAGTCGCTAAGCTGAGAGGGGAGTTGAATAATTTTTATCAAGCTGATGGAGAGTCACTCTATGAGGTTTGGGAGAGATTTAAAGATTTTCAAAGGAAGTGTCCACATCATAGCATTTAGTTGTGGAATTTGGTCCATATTTTCTCCAATGGGCTAAGCGGGACCACCAGAACTATCATTGACGCAGCCGCAGGTGGAACTTTCATGAGAAAGACAGCACACGAAGCTCATGATTTATTGGAAGACATGACCACCAATAATCATGTAACAGAGGACATAGGGGTGAGTGGAAGAAGAGCAATAGGAGTTCATGAGATTGATACCATCACAACATTGAATGCACAAGTTGCTCTCTTGACCAAGAAACAGCAACAAAACACAGTGTCAGTGAATGCAGTTCAAATGCCATTGAATTGCGAGATGTGTGGAGGTCCACATACCTTTGATAGGTGCCCATCAGCAGATCCTAACAACATCTCGATCGAGCAGCGAGAATGCAGCGGTAGGGAATTATCAAAGGCCTCGAAGAACCCCTATTCAAATACCTACAATTCAGGTGGAGAATCACCCTAACTTTTCATGGAGGGTGATCAAGGCGTGAGAACCAATTTGAGGCGATGCAAAATCAACAACCATTCACTCGGGTCTCATCTTCGACAATTGGTGCACTGCTCAGCAGAAGCGGATGAGTTGAGAGCGGCCACTGTTGACACTCACTAACTCACGAGACCAGTTCATGGCGGTGACGAATCCTCTATCAGAATTTGGAGACGCAGTGGGACAACTAGCGAAGATGGCAAACAATAGGCCACGGGGCACTTTGCTAGCAATACTGAAGATGAACCCAGAACGAGTGCAGCGGTCACGGTGAGGAATGGAAAAGCAGTTAGACGAGCTTACACCCCACTGTGGTTGAGCAGTAGTTGCGAGAGAGGAGAGAGGGTTCACGAAGACCGCCCGATGTTAGAGAAAGCTCCAACCGTCCCAGTGAAGGAATATACTGAGAGGATTCCTTACCCGCAGAGGTTGCAAAAGAAAATGGTTGATAAGCAATTCTCCAAGTTCTTGGAGATATTCAGAAAGATACACATTAACATCCATTCATTGAGGCATTGGAGCAAATGCCTACTTATTTTAAATTCATGAAGGAAATTCCTGGGAAGAAGAAGAAGTTGGCGGAGTATGAGACGGTGGCACTGACAGAGGAATGCAGTGCCATCTTGCAGAAGAAATTGCCCCCCAAACTCAAGGATCCAGGGAGATTCACATTGTCTTGCACAGTTGGCAGGGTGACATGTAATAGGGCCCTTTGTGATTTGGGGGCTAGCATAAATCTTATGCCCTTGTCTATTTTTAAGAGGTTGGGGTTAGGTGAAGCCAAACCAACCACTGTGAGCTGCGATTAGCGAGATGGGGCGATGGTGCATCCTGAGAACGATTGAAGATGTCTTAGTTAAGGTGGGAAAATTCTTCTTTCCTGCGGACTTCCTCATCCTTGATATGAAGGAAGATGATGAGATCCCCATCATATTGGGAAGACCATTCTTGGCAACCGGGAGAGCCCTGATTGATGTGGAGAAGGGTGAGCTGACACTTAGAGTGGAAAGTGAAGAGATGGTGTTCAAAGTGTTCAAACACATCATTGAACTCCCAGTCATGAGCAAGTGCTGCGATTAGCTAGCATCAACATATCGGTTGAGCCAGCACAAGCAAAAGCAAGGGAAATAAGCCCGCCAAAACAGGTAAGTAATGTTAAACCTCCTCTTGAAAAAAAAAAGAAAAAAAAAACAGAAGAAGGAAGCGAAAAATGTTGATGAAATGGATGGGTTGTGGGGTTAATCTACCCCATGCCACTTGAGTAAAGAACTTGCGTCCGGCTAAAAGACGTTAAATACAACGCTACTTGGGAGGCAACCCAAGGTTATTTTATTTTATTCAATAAAATGCAATTTAGTTTTTACTTAGAACAGTCTCACGGAGGGTATTGTTTATATGTTGTGATGACAGGTGCAGGGCCAAAGATTTAGAGGACGAAAACTGAAAAAATCAAAAGAAAAGAAAAAAATCGGCCCAGTGCATGCTAAAAGTCGAGAAGAGCTCGAAGTTTGGCCATGGCTAAATCGAGCGCCACGGCTTGAAAGTTCAGAGGTCGCGAAGTTTGGCGCCATGGCTGATTCTGGCGCCACGACGGAAAATCTGAAATTTAAAGGAGCCCTAATCCGATTTTCCTTTCTCCAAATCAAAACCCAAACCTTTACTCTCTCCAAAACCCACGAAATTAACCCTTTTACCTCAAAATCTTCCACAAACTAAACTCAATCACAACCAAAATACTTAAAATCCTTACACCCTTAACCATCTTAAACAACAATCCTCATTCCATTGCCTCAATACATCATTAGGAACAAGAAAATCTTGAAGAACACCGTCCAAGGTAACCTTTATCACTTTTCTTGAAATCTTCAATACAATCAGGAGAGGTAATAGGTGGGGAGGTTCTTTATTGGTGGAAGGCGTGTGGTGTGTTAAAGTTGGGTGTTATATTTCGCGGAAGATTATACGAAATGAGCGTGGGGTGTTGTGCCGGAGCTTTTGAGTGAAGTGTGGGGGTTGAAGAGTGTTGTAGCTGCTGATTACACTGTGTGTTGATTGGTTTTATTGATAGTGTTGGGCAATATCATTGAAACGAAGGAAACGCTGTCGAGTTTATCTAAAAATGTCTGCCAAGAAGAGGAGAGCTTTCACATCCACATCCATCCCTCAATATGATACTACTAGGTTTGTCAGTCAAAAAACTGAAGATAGATATCAAAAACTTAGTACTAGACCCTTGATCCCTGAAAAAGGAATGAAGTACCAAAGGGAGTCATTTGAGGAAGGAGATGCCTATGAGCCTATTCGGGCGATGATAGAGGTCATGGGGTGGAAGAGATTTGTTAACCCAGAAATAATAGCACCGCAGAACACTGTAATGGTGAAAGAATTTTATGCTAACTTTCCAGAGAGGGTGGATGGTAGATGCTTTGTGAGGGGACGGTATGTGCCTGTGACAGCCGAAGTGGTGAATGTGCTATTAAAGACAGCCGATGTTGAAGAAAGAGGTGATGATCAGAGCTATTTCAGAACTTGGTCTAGAGACACCAACAACATCGACTAGGATGTCGTCGCAAGCACAGTATGCTACTCTGGGGCTGAGTATGATATTGCAAGAAATAGATCAAGAGGACTGAGCAAATGTCAGTTCAACAAAACAGCCAAGGGTTGGTTATATTTCGTCAGTGCCCGCTTAATTCCATCGATGCACTTCACCAGAGTGCCAGCAGATAGAATAAAAATGATATATGGAATCATGTTAGGGAAGACGATTGACGTTGGGAAGGAAATATTGCAAAACATTGAGAAACCAGAGTTAGTAACGGCAGTGGGTTGGGACACGACTCACTTATTAGCGGCTTATGCTCCGCACATGGGGTCCCAACTGTCACGACCAACCGGCCCGTGGATCGTGCCTTACCCGCACCCAAGTAGACATACATCGAGTAACGTGGAATATAAAACAAGACATGAAATAATATGAAGTGAGAAACACTTTATCTGAGGAAAGTTGCCTTTCGGCATATATATATATATACTTGAACAGTTACATCCCTTTTACAAACCCCGCCACAACAAGATTTCTGCACTTAGAATATTACAACAACGACGGACGGGGCCTGCCATACCCCGAATGTAAGTACCTACAACGACAGGGACTATACTACGTATAAGCCTCCGAGAAACGGAGCTTCCCAAAACGCTGAATGCGGACCCTATGAGCGAGGATCAACAATCGTGTACCTACTGCGGATGAACGCAGCCTCAAGGAGGTCAAGACGATACGTACCAAGTATGTGAAATCAAAATATCGTAAATGAAATCATAATAGTCTATATAAAGCGAAGACATATATGATAACCAATTTACGATACACAATATGTAAGCGAATATGTCAAGTCGTGACTCACGCCTTAAAGTCATCACTCAAATATAACCATGGGTCTCATGCCCACAATATCAATCATGCCGTGGAATTCCTTCCTCACCGCGATCCATGATATAAATGCACCAAGGAATACGTGAACACGAGTCCCACTGTGTCATAATAAAATCAGACGGTAAGTACGAAGGCATAGCCGACTACTAAAACCTACGGTACCAACAATGCTATAAAGCGTATCACGAGGTCTTTCTAGACCACGCCACATGATCGGCCGCCACTCGCCCTCGGTATCAATGCGCGTCAAATCTCGAGCTTACCGCACTCGCATAGCCACCTAGCCCGCGAGGTATTCCGCATCGAGGGTAGCTACTCCGGCATCGCCCCGACTCTGCGTAGTCCGCGTGGCCACATAGACCGCGTGAGGTATTCCCGCACACTAACACGAACTCGTAGCTCGCATAGGTCCCCGACCCGCATGAGGTATTCTCGAATCATAGTCACATGCATCGCATGAGGTATACCCGCGACGGGGCAGCTTAACCCCCGGTATAACATGTCAAGAGGTGAGTGGTACAATACTAACATAACGGCTTATCGTTAAACAACATAAGCACAACAAGGGAAACCCCTTTACACAAACATCACAAGACACTAACACACGTAGCATCCTAACATGTTTACTCAACAAGAAAGTATTACAAGGTTATCACAAACCAACATAGTCAAGTTATTCACACAAGGTACTTTCTATTTTATGTCAACAAGTTCGGGTTTTTATCCCCAAAGTACTTCATATATCAACTCTTTAAAAGGATCCGTTTCTTTGACAAGAGTCACGCGACACTCGTAGTATCAAAATAGAGTGACTGTCTTTTTAAGTAAACCAAAACAATTTTCCTACCTTCTTTTTGAACCAACTTAAGACAAAAGCATGCCTTCCTTTTTAAACGAAAACACTTCAAATTTTCAAGTCTTTTGTCTTTTATAAATCAAGTCCTTACTTTGAAATTTTAAGAAAATCAAAACTTGTTTATTAATGATCTTATTAAAGCAGCCATGATCTAGGAAATGTAATACAATTTTGTCTTATCTTAGCTTCTATGCAGATTGAGGTTTCTACTGGTTTTAATAATACTTAATTAGTCAATACATTTTCCTTTATTAGCTGCGATGGTTTGTTCGATACTTATTCTCATTTCCGAAATCAATACAAGGCTTTCATAAACAATTAAGTAAACCGTTCCTTTTATCTCTCTTAAGTCGTTATACCTAACTTCACATAAAGTTAGTTTAACTCTTAAGCTTTTAAAACCAAGTATTACTCTTCTTTCAAAAACGATTCTTAATTCTTTTGAAATACTTCAAGATTCTTATTATTTAAAACCCAAGTCAAAAGACATCGAAGTAAGACCACGTTCAGTTAACACACGTACGTCTACCGTACTATATATATTCTTTTAAAATATCATGCTCAAGAGGATAGGAAGAATCACATACCTCCTCGGCGAAATCCACCTGCCAAGTCGAATATGTCGCGCGCAGAGTATCAACCTATAATAGTCAAATACGTCTATCAACGTCTAGACTACTCTGTAGAATATTCTAAGCAGAAGGTTCTTATTTCTACGGAAAATTGGGCAGCACTTCCCTACCCGTCAAACTACTCAAGTCTACTGTAAATACAGTCCTATGTAATTACAGTTCAATTCTCTTCTTTAATATCCTTTTATATCTTATACTCAATTCTAAACTACTACGATATGAAATCTCCAATTACAATAGAAGGACAAAGATATTTACCTCGATAAGCCCAAAATTATCCAAGATTAAAGTCGATCCTGAGCAAGGTTTAGCTCCTATTCTGTACGTTCCAATTCGCTCCAAGAAACCCTTAGAAGTTCTAAACAACTTCTACTTAAATACTTCAACCAACTATGAAGATTTTCCTAGGGCTTCGTTTTGTGACTAAGGGATTAAAGTAGCATTTCCGGGCTTTTTAGTATAGAGGTAACTTAGGAATACTACAAGGTATTTTGGAATAGTAACAATACTTGGAGAATATTTTTCTACCAAGGGGGGGGGGTGTCTCGGCGAGAACACAAGGAGGGGGGGGGGGGGGGGGAGAGTGTTGGACGAGAGCTACTAAAAGGGAGGGAGGGATTTTGCCTTGAAATTTCTCAAGTGTGGATGAAGAATAAGTCTTGAACTTAAGGGGTATTTATAGGCCAATCAATGGCCAAGATCAAAGCAAGTGGAGGGTGAAGATTTGGACAAGTGTTGTGTGGGTCCCACCTTATCTATCTACTCCACAAATATCTACAAAACATTGACCAAATGTTTTAGGGCTTTAAAATGAAAAAACGTGCCATCTATTTCGTCCACCAATCCGTCCACTTGAGGGTGACACATGTCGCCCTCTCGTTGGTCCAAAATATTTCATCTCTCGGAAAAATCCAAAATAAATAAATTCCTGAAAACGTAAAATTCCTTTGCAAGGTTCGGAAAATTTTCCGTCGGAAAAACAAATCTTTTTCGTGGATGTGCACAATTTTGTCCTTAACAATAATTCGGGTTTTAAAAATTGTACGTACGTCCTTACATACATACTCTGGAAATACGGGGTATAACATTCTTCCCCCTTTAGAAACATTCGTCCTGAATGTTCCTTCTCGTACACCCGAACACTTCCTAAATAAACTTACCACCTTTCTGTTATTGCTTCAGTTTTCAAAATCTCGGGGTTACTATCTCCAACTTGGTCATCATTAACTGGGGACACTCTGGATGGACCTCCGATACTTTTCCGAATATAGTAACATGAAAGACCGGACGTACTGCTTCCTACGTCGGACGGCAATGCTAACTTATAGGCAACCTGGCCTATTCTTCACATGATCTGGAAAGGTCCAAAGTACCTCGGGCTAAGTTTCCCCTGCTTTCCAAATCTCGTCACACCCTTCTGGGGTGGTACCTTCAAGAAGACTGACCGTCAATCTGAACTCCAAGTATCGACGCAGATTATCCGCCCGACTCATGTTAACTCTGAGCTGTCAATAACCTCTCCTGGATAAGCTTCACCCTATCCACATTCTGATGAATCAAGTATGAACCAACTATCTGAACCTTGCCAACATCGAACCAATCGACTGGCAACCTACCCTTACGCCCACACCCGGCTTCATAAGGCGACATCCGAATACTGAAATGGTAGCTATAACGATACTCACTCAACAAGAGGCACATAATCCTCGCTGCTACCCCTGAAATCAAAGCACCGGCCCGAGGGTGAATGCAATACTGAGACTCACCTGAGTTCCTAACTCCGCCTGGTAAAACCACCCAAAAAAAAGAACTAGCCGTAAACTGGGCTCCACTGCCTGTCATAAGGTAAAAGTAGGAATCCCGTGCAGCCTTAAAACCTTCCTGATATATAACATCTCGCATAACCCTCTGCCGAGTAAACAGTTCTGACTAAAAGACAAGATGGGTTGACCTCATCGGCCCGACTACTGGTCGAACGCATCCACGAACTCGTACAATGGTTAACTAAACCTGGGCCTAACACCCTCGTGACCCTATCACATAACGGGACCACCACAAATTTTCCTTACTTCAAACCGGGCTGCGGGTTGACCCGCAATCTGGCCTCAACCCGACCCATTTCTCGCGCCAAGCTCTTGTTTCCCGATCCGGAACAATCTCACCATCGAGTCACGAAAACCTAGTGGTCTTCTTAGCTCAACTACCCTCTTTCATTTCACACTACTCAAGGACTTATCACACAAACATATCTCACGCATACTATGCACTCCGATAAAGGTCAAACATAAAAATAAATCTTTTACTCGAGATGGCCTCGCCTCTAAGGTCTCCACGTATAATATCCTAAAGCTCACAATTTCCCTGTCCCCAATCTTACCCTTTTAACTAACCATGATTTCTAATCACAATTAAAACGATGCTATCTGAACATAACACTTAAGATCTACTCATCTTATCACACATACTAATCTCTAGAGGGTTAAGGATATACCTGTATCTACTGCTTCACTCCCCTTTGTCGTTCTAATTAATCCTGCCCCGTTGGGCGCATAGCTAGGGAAGGTGATGAACTAGCCACTGATCCTGAAGGCTGAGTCTCTACATCCGCGCCACCTCTGGTCGGATAATTTCTCGCAAAATGGCTCTGCTGGCCGCAAGCATAACAAGATGTCGAAGAAGTACGACACTCCCCACAATGACACCTACCACAACGGCCACACCGAGGTGGGGGTGGCCTCCTCTGGCTAACACCCCTTCCTCTCCGAACCACTAAATCCGCAACTAATCTGGTAGGCTGAGTCCTCCTACTTGCATCCCTCCTACTTGAACATTCTTTAGTCACATGGCCCTGACTGCCGCAGGTAAAACAAGCACCCACAAAAAGACGACATTCTCGATGGCGTGCGCCACATGCGTGAACACCGAGGGAAAATCAATCCGGCCGTTGGAACCTACGTGTATCTGTGAACGAAGCCACGAGCTCGACCAACTCTCGCATACCGAACGTCCCGAACCCCGTGGAGGACCACTCTGATCGTGAGGCGCATACGATCTGCTGGCCGGAAGGTCCGCCTCGAAGGTTACCAAAGGACCTCGCTGCTCGCCTCTTCTGGCGATCTTGGTTAACCCGTCGATCCACGCTTTCGCTGGCCACGCGATAAGCCCGCACGCGAGCCATGCTACGCTCGATCAAGAGCTACTTGCACAACCTCTTAGATAGTCATCAAGACCCGTGATAAATCGGTACATAATATACTCTGCAGTTGCTAAATCCTAGCTAGTAACAGTGGTCGTCTCTTTGCAATCCATACTTTACGCATCGGGTCGTGGGGCGAAGGTTCAAATATCATGGCCGCAGAGGAATCGCCGCCATTGCTAGACTTTCCGGGCCGTGGCGACGTCGCAGAACTCCCGAATGAAGCACCACCGGTGATGATTGGGCTGTGCCTCGTAACCTCTCGTGTTTACTTCGCAGCCTCCTACCGCTTGCCTTGCCGCCCGGGTTGCATGCGAGGCATAATCGTAAGGGAAAGAAATACGTTAGAGGGTCCAACTTATAACACAACTCTAAGGCACGATCTCAGTTGAGAAGAATGGAAACCAATCCTAAATATCCTATAGCCTCACGATTATTGGTGTGGTGCACAACACACCGATAATCAATACTCTACTAGATACGGTGCGTAGACACTTTCCGAGGATTAATCGCTCGATACCACTTTTGTCACGACGGAACCGGCCCGTGGTGCACGATGCGGCGTTAAGATGCACACACTTTAAGCGCAAGCAGGCGTTATCGTGACAAGTAGTATAGTCTTTGATAAGACTGAATATCATCCACAAGGATTAGGGTCCAATTACCAACTATCTATTTTCCAGTATCTATTTGGTGAATTTATGATTGATTGGTTGTTTATAACTACGAATTATAAAAGCTATTTAACTATAAAGGTTTACTTCAGTTGTGATGAGAATAGGGCTTCCATGTATCCTTACTATCTGTTTATGCTACTTACTAATGCATTAACTCATGGTATTCTTCTTTAGGAGAAAGCAGGTTTACGAAATCGTTTTATACTCCCGTTAGGGTTATATAAACACTCAACCCCAGTATCGCACCTTACCTAGCTTCCGGTGATAAGGATAACTTTATAGGAGGATTAAGAACAAAAACCTAGTTGACCGTCACGCACAATGCGCAAAATTAGGGTTGTTAAGCCTTTCATCAACGCTACATAAATAATTGAGGTATTTTCATCCCCAATCCAAGAATGTCTACCAAACTTACAGCATATTCACAATCCCCCCTTTTCAGAATCTGATTAGAAATCATATAGTGATAATTAGTTGTCAATTAATTACCAAGAATTCAACTCAATTATTGGATAGATCTCTCAATAAGAAAAATAACCATAAGCATGCATTAATTTATAGCATAAGTTTCTAGTAATTCAACATGGAAAGCCCTATAAGAGAATTAGTTCCTAGCCATAAAGATGACAAGAACTAATTCAAAGTTTATCATGCAAAAACTGAAATAAAGTAAAGAAAAGGAAAAGAAAATACTAAATTAATGGTATCCAATCTCCAAGCCAAAAGTCTTGTGTTGTGCCAGAAGGGGAACCCTTAAAAACTGCCTAGGGTTCTCCTTTTATAGGCTGCAAACCGCCTCCCTCTTTTCCTTCAGGCCTGGCCCAGATTTTCGTCAAAAGACCTATTTTTTCCGCGTCGCCGCGCCCGATATTCGCTGCGAGCCGCAGTCAGTATCTTCTGGGCTTCTCGGATGTTTAGGCGCCGCGCCCCGCTGCGTTCGGTAGCCGCGCGCTTATATCTTCGTCCCTGGAGTGGGCGCCATTCGCTAGCCGCGGCTACTGGATCTTCTGCACCTTCCGCGGTCCTGCTTTTTCCCTCGTTCGTCACTTTCTCTGTTTCCAGCTCTGGCGTCTCCTCTTTTGCCCTCTTTTTGCTCTTTTTCCGCCATTTGGCCATTTTAACCACTTTGACTCAAAAGAAAGAAAAACTATCCTAATACGACACTTATATGTGCAAAATGGGACAAAAGACTAACTAAAACTGACTCAAAAGGTGTATATAAAATACACCGATCAAATACCCCCAAACTTAACCTTTGCTCGCCCTCGAGCAAAGATCAAAAAGACTCAAAGAACGAAAAAAAATAAAAGACTCACTGCCATTGATCACTTTTGCTGCATTAGTGTTAACTAGAAAAACATGAAGGTTAGCATAATAATATGCAGGAACATATAGCATGAAATTTTCAGCACACTAAACACATGAAGCTAAATATTTCGCAAACTCATATTCATCATGCTTAATGGAAGTCAATATACTAAATCATGCATATAAATTCAAGAATTCCTATGGCATGCTTACTTGCTATTCTCCACTAATTCTGGATATGCATAAAAGAGATCTTCAGGGTTTTAAGGGTTGTAATGTAGGCTTAGGTAGGGGTTGGTAAAAATAGGCATTTAGGCTCATTTTTGTGTACCATAAGCTCTTTAGCTTTTCAGTATTTCCCTTTTTTTTTGTTCTTTTTGTTCTTTTCTTCATTTCGATTCTATCTTTCCCCTCTTTTGTTTTGGGAGAGTGAAGTATATAATAATGTCAAGCACCCCCAAACTTAGGCTTTTGCCTATTTCTTATTACTTTTGTATTGGGGTGCAACAAACTTATTCACTTTTTTTTTTTTTAACACAATGTATTTCACTATTTCATATTTTCACTTATGGTACAATTTGTGGGAATATAGAGTGTCAAAGAAGAGGTTTCAAATTTAGGCTCAATGGGGCTGACTAGGGATATTTTTAGAGTACAGGATAGAAAAGAATGGTAAGAATTGGCTATCAAAGAAATGTCTGAGTCATCTCCCTAACATGCATATCCTAACTATTTCGCCTCAAATAGCAAGCAATCATACACATAAATATTTATCATTTAGCATGCATAACTCAAGCAAGAAACTCCAACTAGACAGATTCTGTGAGTTTTTGACATATCTAACTTAGGTGTTTATATAGTTGCTTTAATTCCTTTACATTATTCCACCTTACTTCACTAGGTGTTTCTAGTAACTATAGCAATTATGATATTTGACAGACAATTATGACTCAAAAAGAAAAAATTTTGGTGACTAAAAAATAAACATAAAAACAATCAAAAAGACTTAAGTAAAACATAACATGACACATATAAAACGAAACACAAATAAACACCCCCAAACTTAAAACACACATTGTCCCCAATGTGTGTAGACTCAAAGATAGTAAAAGAAATAGACACTTACAAACTTTGGTTAAAATGGTGGTGGTGGCGGTGGATAATGCATCGACCATTGGTTGAACAAGGAACTCAGCTCGTTGATTTGTTTCCTTGTTTCTTGCTGTCCTTGTACTCATCGCGTCGCGTCCGCATCATTCTCATCCGATTCTCGATACAATTGCTCCATTGTAGGCGTTGGAGGTTCTCGCCGTGGTTGGCACGTGGCTAGGTCTCGCCTCATATTGAGCCCCTATTTCGTGCTCATCTTCATCCATGGCGGCTTCTCACGCTGCCGTGCTTGGTTGTATTCTCCGTCCGCCTGGTGGGCTTGGAGTGCGAAAAGAGTGCAATATCCGTAGGACACGGCGCTGATTTCTCTCACGAGTGTCGATGGGTAGGATTGGGACCGCATTCACGTGGCATAGATCGGTAATAAGCGAGCCGTGTCCCAATCCACCGTTGTCACCAACTCGCGATTTCTTCAATGCTCGCACTATTTCTTTTCCCACATCAATTGTCACTTCATAATTCCATAAATCAACTTAATCCTATCTTACGCACTCGTGAAGTGCGTGGATGGAATCATGCGGGCACTGACGAAATACAGCCAAGCCTTGGCTGCCTTGTTGAATTGGCACCTGCTCAGTGCTCTAGATCCATTTCTTCCAATCTCAAAAGCAGCTCCAGGGTAGCTGACGGTGTTTGCAACGGTATCCCAGTTGATGTTGTCGGTGCTCCTAGACCATGTTCTAAAATGGCTCCGATCACCAATTCCTCCTTCAACATCAACCGTCTCCACTTGTGCATTCACAGCTTCTGCTGTCACAGACACATAAACTCCCCTTACAAAGCATCCCCTCTCCACTCTCTCCGGAAAATTGGCATAGAATTCACGCGCCATTGATGCATTCACTGGTCTTATCTTCTCCGGATTTACAAATCTCCTCCACCCCCTTAGCTCAATCATTGCCCGAATGGGCTCATAAACGTCTTCTTCCCCATATGACTCCCTCTGGTAGTCCATTCCCCTTTCTGGTATTAAGGGTCTGGTATCAAGCTTTTTGTATCTTTGGTAGGCTTGGTAGCTCACAAACCTATTTTCATCGTATTGTGGGGTTGGGGTGGATGTGGAGCCTCTTCTTTTCCTGGTGGCCATGGTTAAAACAGTTTCTGGAGCTTACAATTTAGTGGCACAGGTGTTTCCTACACAATTAACAACTAGCAGCGAACACAACACCCAAACTTCAACTTTTCTACTCAATACCCACAACCTCCTTTTCTACTCTTTTCTCCAAACTTCACAATCACTTTTCAGCACCCACATTACTTCAACTACTATACTCCTTCAAACTACTACCTCCTATGACTTCAATAAAAGGATTCAAGAACAAAGAAAGAGATTACCTTTTACAGAGCTTCAAGTCGTTTCTTGTTTCAATTGGTGGGTTGAGGTATGGAATGGAGCTTCGTGGTTTGAGATAGTTGGGGATTTTTAGGAATTTAAGAGTTTAGGTGGTGGTTGGGTTGGATTTGTGGAGGATTTGTGGGCAAATTCTGGACTTTCGTGGGTTTTTGGAGAGGGAAAGTTAGGTTTTGATATTGGAATTGGGAAAATCTGATTTTTTTTTTTTTAAGTTTAATTCCCTTTTGGCGCCTAATCTCTGCGCTCTTCGGGACTTTTAGCGCCATTGGCATACTAAACTTGGCATATTTTCTGGATTTCAGCGCCGCGCTCGCCTCAGCCGCGCTTAAACTTCGCGCTGCTCGATTCTTTTGGCGCCGCGTCTCGTTTCTGGCGTCGCGACGCTACCCGCTTTCTCGAAATTCGGCTTTTCTTGATTTCGCTTTAGTTGATTCCTCAGACCTATCACTCACAAAGACAAACACAAGAACCCAAGACCGTGAGATTGTTCTAGACAAAATAAAATAAACTAAAGATGTAAATTAAAATAACATAATTGAAAACGTTGGTTGCCTTCCAAGTAGCTGCTTTTAACGTCTTTTAGCGGACGCAAAGTTCCTTAGCCTTAATAACCACGGGTTGATTAAGCCCCAACCTATCCATTTCCTCCACATTTGGCGTTTCTTTTCTTCTTTTCTTCTTAGCATTATCGCAGTGGGAGTTCGGGAATACTTACCTCCTTTAGTGGCATTTCAAAGAAACCATGCCTGCTTTCTTGGGCTCATCGCTCTTTGGTTGACTTGTATTGGCTCGCATGGGGGTTTGATGGTGCTGATTGCAAAGCACCCACTCACTGTTGGTGGCTCAATGACGTGTTTAAAAACTTTGAACACCATTTCTTCAGACTCCACCCTTAGTGTTAATTCTCCTCTTTCAACATCAATCAAAGCTCTCCCCGTTGCTAAGAATGGCCTCCCCAATATGATAGGGATTTCTGCGTCTTCTTCCATATCAAGAATGAGGAAGTCTGCAGGAAAGAAGAATTTTCCTACTTTCACAATCACGTCCTCGATCTTGCCTCTTGGGTGAACCACTGTCCTGTCGGCTAGTTGCAGGCTTACTGTGGTTGGTTTGGCTTCACCCAACTCCAATCTTTTAAATACTGATAGGGGCATTAGATTTATACTTGCCCCTAAATCACATAGAGCTCTGTTGCAAGTTACCCTGCCCACTGTGCAAGGTAGTGTAAAGCTCCCTGGATCTTTTAGCTTTGGTGGCAACTTTTTCTGCAAGATAGCACTACACTCTTCTGTCAGTGCTACTATTTCATACTCGGCCAGCTTTTTCTTCTTCCCCAAAATCTCCTTCATAAACTTGAAATAGGAGGCATTTGCTCTAATGCTTCATGAAAGGTATGTTGATACGCATTTTCGAATGTCTCCAAAAATTTGGAGAATTGTTTATCAACCGCCTTTATTTGTAGTCTCTGAGGAAAGGGATCTTCTCTGTATACTCCTTCTCCGGAGTTTTCTCTCGTTGGGCTCGGCCAATCACCTTCTTTTTCTAACTCGCTCTTCTCAACCATCGGGCCGAGCGATCGCGCTCCAATCGTCTTCCACTTTCAACCGCATCGCCGACATCGCTTCCTGATTTACCTCTGTATTGCTTGGCAATGTTCCTCGTGGCTCGCTTGCTCGCTTTTGCTAGCCGACCACCCGTGTCCCAAGTTTCAACGAGGATCTAGCTTCGCATGAATCGCGTCGGGCATTGGCAAGTCTTTACCGCCGCTTCATCTCGCTTTTCTTCACAACCGTGCATTGAATCGCTGAGGCCGGGCTTGAATGAAGCGGTTCTTGATGTTGCTCACGATTTCGCATCGCCTATACCGATTCTCGCTTCGACATCGTTCTGCGCCCATGGTACCGATTCGCGTTGCCTCGGTATTGGTTCTCGCTGATTCTCGTGCTGGTTCTGCGCCTCGGTCTCTCCATGAGAAATTTGGGTTGTTCCTCCACCGGGTTATAAGTGTTGAGTAGGGGTTGTTCTGTTGCCTCGATAATTACCGGCCTCGACACTCGCTGCTTCCATGGGTATATTGTTGGGATCCGCTGAAGGACACCTATCAAATGTATGTGGCCCACCACATATCTCGCAGCTTTTGGGCATCTGTACCGCATTGATCGACATCAGATGCTGCAATCGTTCGCTAGAAGGGCCACTGGGCATTCAAGGCAAAGAATAGCATCTATTTCATGGACTCCCACCGTTTCTTCTCCCATTTGTCGACCTTCTTCCGTGACATGGTTGTTAGTGGCCATGTCTTCTAATAACTCATAAGCGTCGCGAGTTGTTTTCCTCGAATGCTCCACCCGCCAGATCTATGATAGTTCGTTGTACCGCCACCGTTGTAGAAGATGTGGACCAAGTTCCACAACTCAATGCAATGTGGGCACTTTCTCTCAGAGATCTTTGAACCTTTCCCAAGCTTCATAAGACTCTCCATCCGCTTGTAGAAGTTGTTCAACTCCTCTTAGTTTTGCCGCTTACACGGAGGAAAAACTTGGCTAAGAATTTACGTGCTACTTCGTGCATGTGAAAATCGAATTGGCCTACAGGAATTCAACCATACTTTTGCTCTATCCACGAGTGAAGGGAAAGAGCCTCAACTGACGCAGATCATCAAGAACGCCGTTATATCTAAAGTTGCACATAGCTCCAAGAAATTAGCTATGCATGTGTGATCCTCAGACGGCAGCCTCCGAATTGCACAGTGCCGTACCATGCTCAGAATCGCCGGTTTTATCTCAAAGTTGTTGGCTCCTATTGCAGGGAGCCTAATGCATGTTTGTGCTCCATTCACTCTTGGTAGCACATAGTCTCCCAAACTCCTTTCTGGCTGGATTTGGACTCTCTCTTCCACGTCTATGGGTGCTTGCCTAGGTATTCCTGGGTAGGGTTGATTCTCTCCTAACCCTTCTCCCATCCCGTTGTTGTTCTGAACGCCGTTCATCTCTAACAAGGTTGCAATCCGCTGATTCTTTCTGTTCTGTTTGCAGGTTTTCTCAATTTCTGGATTGAAGGGAACAAGAGTGTCTGCTCCTCTTCTCCTTCGCATAAACTGACTTCCTGAAATAGATCAAAAACAGACAACAAATCACGGCACCTCGAATTTTCAAAAGAAAAAAAAACGTAAAATTAAAAATTAAAATTAAAACCAAATTAGAAATTAAAAATAGATAAAATTGATATTGAATTAATGCCTAATCCCCGGCAACGGCGCCAAAAACTTGATGCGCGTTAAGATGCACACACTTTAAACGCAAGTGCACGTTATCGTGACAAGTAGTATAGTCTTTGATAAGACCGAATATCGTCCACAAGGATTAGGGTCCAATTACCAACTATCTATTTTCTAGTATCTATTTGGTGAATTTATGATTGATTGGTTGTTTATAACTACGAATTATAAAAGCTATTTAACTATAAAGGTTTACTTCAGTTGTGATGAGAATAGGGCTTTCATGTATCCTTACTATCTGCTTATGCTACTTAATAATGCATTAACTCATGGTATTCTTCTTTAGGAGAAAGCAGGTTTACGAAATCGTTTTATACTCCTGTTAGGGTTATATAAACATTCAACCCCAGTATCACACCTTACCTAACTTTCGGTGATAAGGATAACTTTATAGGAGGATTAAGAACAAAAACCTAGTTGACCGTCACGCACAATGCGCAAAATTAGGGTTGTTAAGTCTCTCATCAACGCTACATAAATAATTGAGGTATTTTCATCCCCAATCCAAGAATATCTACCCAACTTACAGCATATTCACAATCCCCCCTTTTCAGAATCTGATTAGAAATTATATAGTGATAATTAGTTGTCAATTAATTACCAAGAATTCAACTCAATTATTGGATAGATCTCTCAATAAGAAAAATAACCATAAGCATGCATTAATTTATAACATAAGTTTCTAGTAATTCAACATGGAAAGCCCTATAAGAGAATTAGTTCCTAGCCATAAAGATGACAAGAACTAATTCAAAGTTTATCATGCAAAAACTGAAATAAAGTAAAGAAAAGGAAAAGAAAGTACTAAATTAATGATATCCAATCTCCAAGCCAAAAGTCTTGTGTTGTGCCAGAAGGGGAACCCTTAAAAACTGCCTAGGGTTCTCCTTTTATAGGCTGCAAACCGCCTCCCTCTTTTCCTTCGTTCGACCAGCATTTTCGTCAAAAACCTAATTTTTCGCGCGCGCCGCGCCCCGATATTCGCTGCTCGGTAGCGCGCGCCAGTATCTTCTATGGCTTCGGATGTTTAGCGCCGCGCCCCGCTTTGTCGTTCGGTAGCCGCGCGCTATATCTTCGGCCCTCTCGATAGTGGCGCCGCGTTCGCTAGCCGCATGGCCTGGATCTTCTGCACCTTCCGCGGCCTCGCTTTTTCCCTCGTTCGCCACTTTCTGCTTTCCACTCCGCGCCTCCTCTTGCCCTTCTTTGCTATTTTTCCGCCATTTGGCCATTTTAACCACTTTGACTCAAAAGAAAGAAAAACTATCCTAATACGACACTTATATGTGCAAAATGGGACAAAAGACTAACTAAAACTGACTCAAAAGGTGTATATAAAATACACCGATCAGTGTCTTACCCGGGCACCCAAGTAGACATACATCAGAGTAACCAGCGGAATATAAAACAAGACATGAAATAATATGAAGTGAGAAACAGTTTATCTGAGGAAAGTTGCCTTCTAAGATATATATATATATACTTGAAACATATCCCTTTTACAAACCCCGCCACAACAAGATTACTGCACTCTACGAATATTACAACAACGACGGACAGGGGCCGCCATACCACGAATGTAAGTACCTACAACGACAGGGACTATACTACGTATAAGCCTCCGAGAAACGGAGCTTCCCAAAACGCTAACTGCGGACTCTATGGCGAGGATCAACAATCGTGTACCTCTACCGCAGATGTAACGCACTTCGGGCGAGGTCAAGACAGTACCAAGTATGTGAAATGAAAATATCAGAAATGAAATCATAATAGTCTATATAAAATGAAGACATATATGATAACCAATTTATGATACCTGATATGTAGCAAATATGTCAAGTCGTGACTCACGCCTTAAAGCCATCACTCAAATATAACCATGGGTCTCATGCCCACAATATCAATCATGCGTGGAATTCTTCCTCACCGCGGCGATCCATGATATAAAAGCACCAAGGAATACATGAACACCGTGTCCCACTCGTGTCATAATAAAATCAGACGGTAAGTGCGAAGGCATAGCCGACTACTAAAACCCACGGTACCAACAATGCTATAAAATCGTATCACGAGGTCTTTCTAGGCCGCCACATGATCGAAGCCGCCACTCGCCCTCGATCAATGTGCACGTCAAATCTCGAGCTTACCGCAGCTCGATAAAGCCACCCAGGCCTCGCGAGGTATTCCCGCATCGAGGGTAGCTACTCTCGGCATCGCCCCGACTCTCGTAGTCCACGCGGGCCACATAGACCGCATGAGGTATTCCCGCACACTAACACGAACTCGTAGTTCCGCATAGGTCCCCTGGACCCGCATGAGGTATTCTCGAATCATAGTCACACAAACCGCATGAGGTATACCCCGCATCGGGGGGCAGCTTAATCCCCGATATAACATGTCAAGAGGTGAGTGGTACAATACTAACATAACGACTTATCGTTAAACAACATAAGCACAACAAGGGAAACCCCTTTACACAAACATCACAAGACACTAACACACGTAGCATCCTAACATGTTTACTCAACAAGAAAGTATTACAAGGTTATCACAAACCAACATAGTCAAGTTATTCACACAAGGTACTTTCTATTTTATGTCAACAAGTTCGGGTTTTTATCCCCAAAGTACTTCATATATCAACTCTTTAAAAGGATCCGTTTCTTTCACAAGATTCACGCGACACTCGTAGTATCAAAATAGAGTGACTGTATTTTTAAGAAAACCAAAACAATTTTCCTACCTTCTTTTTGAACCAACTTAAGACAAAAGCATGCCTTCCTTTTTAAACGAAAACACTTCAAATTTTCAAGTCTTTGTCTTTTATAAATCAAGTCCTTACTTTGAAATTTTAAGAAAATCAAAACTTGTTTATTAATGATCTTATTAAAGCAGCCATGATCTAGGAAATGTAATACAATTTTGTCTTATCTTAGCTTCTATGCAGATGGAGGTTTCTACTGGTTTTAATAATACTTAATTAGTCAATACATTTTCCTTTATTAGCGCTGCAGTGGTTTGTTCGATACTTATTCTCATTTACGAAATCAATACAAGGCTTTCATAAACAATTAAGTAAACCGTTCCTTTTATCTCTCTTAAGTCGTTATACCTAACTTCCCATAAAGCTAGTATAACTCTTAAGCTTTTAAAACCAAGTATTACTCTTCTTTCAAAAACGATTCTTAATTCTTTTGAAATACTTCAAGATTCTTATTGTTTAAAACCCAAGTCAAAAGACATCGAAGTAAGACCACGTTCAGTTAACACACGTACGTCTACCGTACTATATATATTCTTTTAAAATATCATGCTCAAGAGGATAGGAAGAATCACATACCTTCTCGGCGAAATCCACCTGCCAAGTCGAATATGTCGCGCGCAGAGTATCAACCTATAATAGTCAAATACGTCTATCAACGTCTAGACTACTCTGTAGAATATTCTAAGCAGAAGGTTGTTATTTCTACGGAAAATTGGGCAAAGACTTCCTACCACAACTACTTCAAGTCTCAGAAATACAATCCTATGTAATTACAGTTCAATTCTCTTCTTTAATATCCTTCTATATCTTATACTCAATTCTAAACTACTACGATATGAAATCTCCAATTACAATAGAAGGACAAAGATATTTACCTCGATAAGCCCAAAATTATCCAAGATTAAAGTCGATCCTGAGCAAGGTTTAGCTCTTATTCTGTACGTTCCAATTCGCTCCAAGAAACCCTTAGAAGTTCTAAACAACTTCTACTTAAATACTTCAACCAACTATGAAGATTTTCCTAGGGCTTCGTTTTGTGACTAAGGGATATAAAGTAGCATTTCCGGGCTTTTTAGTATAGAGGTAACTTAGGAATACTACAAGGTATTTGGGCCAAGGTATTTTGGAATAGTAACAATACTTGGAGAATATTTTTCTACCAAGGGGCGGAAGGGGTGTGTCTCGGCGAGAACACAAGGAGGGGGGGGGGGGGGAGAGTGTTGGACGAGAGCTACTAAAAGGGAGGGAGGGATTTTGCCTTGAAATTTCTCAAGTGTGGATGAAGAATAAGTCTTGAACTTAAGGGGTATTTATAGGTCAATCAATGGCCAAGATCAAAGCAAGTGGAGGGTGAAGATTTGGACAAGTGTTGTGTGGGTCCCACCTTATCTATCTACTCCACAAATATCTACAAAACATTGACCAAATGTTTTAGGGATTTAAAATGAAAAAAACGTGCCATCTATTTCGTCCACCAATCCGTCCACTTGAGGGTGACACATGTCGCCCTCTCGTTGGTCCAAAATATTTCATCTCTCGGAAAAATCCAAAATAAATAAATTCTTGAAAACGTAAAATTCTTTTGCAAGGTTCGGAAAATTTTTGGTCGGAAAAACAAATCTTTTTCGTGGATGTGCACAATTTCGTCCTTAACAATAATTCGGGCTTAAAAAATTGTACGTACGTCCTTACATACATACTCTGGAAATACGGGGTATAACACAACCCTACCCACTGATACATATGAGAAAGTCCAACCTCCTGTGTCATATGGGTTAGTGCATTCCTTCCTGCACCCACTCTCCAAAGAAGAACACGAAGGAGACCAGAAGAAGAATAACACCAAGCAGCAGCAGAATGAGGTTGCCATGGATGAAGATGAGCCTGAGACAGAGGCTCAAAGATGAAGCGCAAAGAAGAACCCCTGCATTGAACCTCGGTTTATAATGGAGCAGTTGCTCATGAACCAGAGGAGGATGATGCAGAACTTTGGCATAATGATACAAGGTCAACAAGACCTGAGGCAAGGACATCAAGAACTAAGGCGGGAACAAACCAGATCAAAGATTTGATGAGATGAGTTCCTTGTTCAACCAGTGGTCCATGCATTATCCGCCGCCACCTCCACCACTTTAAACCAAGTTTGTAAGTTGTCCTGTTTTCTTTTATTTTATTTTTTTGAGTCTTGCACACATTGGGGACAATGTGTGATTTAACTTTGGGGGGGGGGGAGGGGGGTGTCTTATTTGTCTTAGTGTTTTCGAGTCTTTTTGATTTGTTTTATGTATTTTTGAGTCATAAATTTTTTGTATGATCATACATGCTGTAGTTACTGGAATCGCCTAGTGAAGTAAGGTTGAATAATGTAATGGAATTAGAAGTAACTATCTAAACACTTAGGTTAGATATGCCAAAAATTCATGAAATCAGATTATTTGGGGTGTCTTGCTTGACTTGTGCATTGTTTATGATTAAACCTATGTGTCTGCTTGCTTGCTATTTGAGGCGAAATAGTTAGGATATGCATATTAGGGAGATGATTCAGGCATTTCTTTGTTAGCCCTTTCTTGTCATTCTTTGCCTATCCCTGACAATAAATTGTATCCCTAGTCAGCCCCATTGAGCCTAAAAATAAGATTTTTTTCTTTGACACCCTATAATTCCATATTTGTGCCATAAGTGGAAAACATTTGTTATGTTTGGAATATAAAGTGTTGAAAAAAGAGACAAAAGAGAGTGAACAATTTTGATGCACCCCAATGAAATGTAATAATAAATAGGCAAAAGCCTAAGTTTGGGGGTACTTACTATTCATCAGACACTTCATTCTCTCGAAACAAAAGAGGGGAAAGATAAGTATGAAGTTAAAAAGAAAATCAAAAGAAAAGGGAAGAATCGAAAGCAAAAGAGCTTATGGTACGTAAGATTGAGCCTAAAAGCCTATTTTTACCTACCCCTGCCAAAGCCTACGTTACAACCCTGAAAAGCCCTGAAGATCTCTAATGTGTGTATCCATGATTAGTGGAGAATAGCAAGTAAACATGCCATAGAATTTTGAAATTGACATGCATAGTTAGGTATTTTTACGTCCATTGAGCATGATTAAATTGAATTTGCGAAATATCTAACTTAATGTGTTTAGAATGCTAAAAATTCATGTTATATGTTCCTGCATATTATTCTGCTAACCTTCATGCTTTTCTAAGTAACAATGATGCAACAAAGTGATCAGTGTCTTTGAGTCAGTCTATTTCCTTTTTCCTCTTGTCTTTAATTCTTTCTTTTGATCTTTGCTCGAGGGCGAGCAAATGTTAAGTTTGAGGGTGTTTGATCGGTGCATTTTATATACACCTTTTGAGTCATTTTTAGTTAGTCTTTTGCCCATTTTGTACAAATACGTGTCGTCTTAGGATAACTTTTCTTTCTTTTGAGTCATAATGGTTTAAAGTGACTTATTGGCGAAAAGAAGCAAAAATAGGGCAGAAACAGAGGTCCCAGAGCTCAAAAAGCGAGAAAGTTGGCGAACCGGGCACGAAACAGGGCGGCGCCGCGGCGCCTCCAACCAGCAGCATCAGAGCGCCGCGGCGCCCAAATTACAGAGAACTGCAGGAGTTTCGGCGCCGAGGCGGGATTTCTGTCAAATTCGAATGGGAATGGGCCAAGGCCTGGAAGGAAAACTGGGAGGACGATTTGGAGGCTATAAAAAGGAGAGTTTAGGTCAGAATTAAGGGTTCCAAACCTTTGTCAATTCAACACAACCTTGGAGATCAAGATTGGAGACCACTTTTTGTGTAATTTCTTGTTTCTTTGTTTCATTTCTTTATAGTTTATGTTGGATATTAGTTTAGTTCTTGTCATGTCTATGGCTAGGAACTAACTTAATCTAGGGCTTTCCATATCAAATCACTTGAAACTTATTCTTATGAATTAATGCATGTTTTGGTTTCTTCTAATCATTGTTGAGATTTAATCAATAATTGTCTTGAATGTTTGGTAATTAATTGATCACTAATTATCATAATCTATATGATTTCTAATCGAAAGCCGAAAGGGGAGATTGTGAATATGCTATAGTTGAATAAACATAGGTTAAATTGTGGACGAAAGTACCCCGATACTTGTGTAGTTTAATAGGTTATTGCTCTTAATCCTCCTTTATAGTCAATCTTATCACCGAAAGATAGAAGGGTTCTATATTGGGGTTGAGTGTTTATATTACCTTAACAGGAGTATAAAACGGCTTAGTTAACTTGCTATCTCAAAATAGAAGAAGAACCATAATTAAGTGCATTAACAAGTAAGATGAGCGGATAGTTGAGGAGATTTGGAAGCCCTATTTCCACCATATCTGAAGTAAAACAAAGTAGTTTAGTTAGCATTCATAATTATAGTTATAAACAATTCATCAATCATCGTTTACCAAATAGATACCATAGAATAGAAATTGAGAATTGAACACTAATCCCTGAGGACGATAATTCGGTCTTACCTAGACTATATTACTTGTCACGACACGTGCACTTGCGTTAGTGTGTGCATAAATCGCGCATCAGTAACACCAGCAACAAGCAACAAGAGAGGCACATTGATAAGCCTGTTTCGTAACACCAGCAACAAGCAACAAGAGAGGCACATTGATAAGCCTCATGTATTACTGATAACTCTCATCATCAATTCCATCATCTAGTGGAACAGTAAGTGAGTAGTAGTTTCCACTTCCAAATCTAATATCAGAAATAACTGCTCCTATAGAAGAATAACATTACAACACGGTGGCAAAGAATAACAAATTGCAGACAATGACATCAACAACAAACAGCAGTAACACCTGCTGGGCATTGAAGGGAATGGAAGCAAGAATTCTGTCAAATGCACTTTGCCTATCTGTAGTCACCAATACAAGAAGATCTCATCCATCATAGATATCTCTACCCTTGCCTCTGATTTTGGATTTGAGTGCAGGTACAACAGGTACATCAGTGGCACCAGCAATACACACGAAAGAAAAAACAGTCCCGCAGCTGCAGGAAATATAAGTAGCAACACAACTTGCAAAAACAAGCAGCAAAACAACAATAAGCAGCAGGAACAAGTAGGAACAAAATCAGTCCTGACAACTGTGATAATAACAACAACATCAATAGGTGCGACATTATGCCGCAAGCCACCAAAATTCCAGCAGACGCACACGAAAACGCAACTGGGAACAACATAGCAATCCACCACAATATGCAGCACAGCTGCATCAAGTTTAGACCAACAAATTAGCAGACAGCAGGCAGAAATCAGAAATCAATCCTGCAGTTCATCTCTTCTTCAGAAGCAACGATAGCAGCAGCTTCAATACTTTTCAAGTAGGAGCTTTCAACTCCCACAACAACAACGAAGAATCTCTCGTTCTCTAGTCTCACTCGGACTAGAGAATCCCTCGATTCTCCTTATGTAAAAACGACGACAAGAACCCCTCGGTTTCAGTCCTAGCTTGGAAACGACTAGATACTTTGATCAACACCTTGCATTTCATCTAATATTTTTATGCATTTCCTTATAGCAAAACTCTCTTCATTCCTCATAATGGCAGCTGCCCTCATCTTCGAAGTGGCTGCAATTTGCAGCATTACATCAACTATAGCATCATCAGTAGCCTTGCGATTTTTCTTGCGACGACCCGAATTTGGTGTTACAGTTTGATGCTTACTGTGTCCATCGTCCTCTCCTGAGCCTGATGAAGCATCCTCATCCACCAAAACAGGATCAACAGACATGGCGAAATTTCTTTGCATTACCAGGCACAAAGGATTTCTATTTCCAGAAGCAGATTGAGGTTGATGTTAACTTTGTTCTGCGACAATCAGAGGAGAGGGACAGACATAGCAAGACTCAAAGACATAAAGCGTAAAGTAAACCCCTCAGAGTTAAATGAAAAGCTATTCCAGTAGTTCCAAAAAAAAAACAGTCCTGCAAGCACAAATGAATCCAGCAATATCAACAGTTTCTTCAAACATGCTTGTGGCTGCTCATGAGGCCTAGATCTATACAGGTATTACTATAGCAGAATACTTCAGAGACATGGGCTATAACGTCAGTATGATGGCAGATTCGACATCTCGATTGGCAGAGATGCCTGCAGACAGTAGATATCCTGCTTATTTGGCAGCACGTTTGGCATGTCTTGGTGGACCAGATAGAACTGGCAGTGTGACAATTGTTGGTGCTGTTTCTCCTCGCGAGGTACCGTGCACTACCACCAAGATTTCTCGTTCTCGCAAGATCAACGAATAGATAACACACCGTTCAAGAAAGATATAACACAATCGTTCAAGCAGTGTAACTGCTTTCGCATTTTCATAAAAAAACTAGTCGCAAAAAAATTTGTCCTGAAATCAGGTATTGAATCTCTCAGTTATTGTCCTTAATTCGACAGAATAACCACTGGATTCATCTTGACGGAGACCCCTCGTTCTCTAGTCTCACTCGGACTAGAGAATCCCTCGATTCTCTCTATGAATTTGTTCTAAACCAGTACCAACATACCCCAATCTTGACTCTGAACCAGCACCAGCAGAATTTGATAAGCGGCAATAACCTCTTCGTTCTCTAGTATCTCTTGGACTAGAGAATCTCCCGATTCTCATCATGTAAACTATTCTATCCATATCTAGTCTCCGACGAAGTATCCGTCGGTTCTCAATCTGTTTGTCGCTAAGAACTCTTCGATCCTTCTATCGATAGACATTTCCTACTCTTTGATTTCATGGTTGCATTTCCAGCAACAACCACATCAATAATGCTAGCAGCGAGCAGCACCAACACTGATCAATGTTAATACAACTCGCCAACACAAAACTTGCCAACACAAAACTTGCCAACACAAAACATCAACAACGACACAATTTTAGAATCTGAAATAGAAAACAACAACGGCGAACGACAACACAGAACAGACAATACCAGTACAACGACTATCAACAACCACACAACAGGCTGCTTCATTCACCAACAACAGTCCAACACGAATCCAACACGGTGCAAATTCACCAACACGAAACTATTACAAAAATAAAATTGAATTTCCAGAAACTCACAGAGCATACATATTCGCGGCGATCTTCGTCTTCGTAACGATAGCCAAAGGCGGTGTGTATCCGCAGAAAATAGAAGCATCTCCATCGCGAATCGATCTTCGATTTCAATTCCTCGATTCATTTCGCAACTAATTTTCCAGAAGAGCATCGCGATTCCTGATTTTCAGAATTCTGATGTGATTCTGATTTTCAGAAGAAATTGCTACTAATTTTCGATTCTCTATTTTCGATTGCAAATCTCCTTATCGATTTTTTTGCAATCGCAGATTTCTCCTTCTTCGATTTTGATTTTGACTTCAAGCCGAATTTGCTGCTTCGCGATTCCGCGATTCTGATTTTCAGAACTGGAAATTGCAATTCTGAATCGATTCCAATGTCACTGATCTTCCTCCGGTTTCAGTTTCTTCAATTTCGATTCTCTGTTTTTTCAGACGAAATCAGTCGCGATTTCATTATTTTTTCCAATCAACTTTGAATCTAGATTATGCAGGTCCTACGAATCATAGGCTTTGATACCATGTTAAATTATTAATTAGTCAACAATGGAGAATGGAGGAGAGGAAGAAAAAATGAAGAGGAGAAGACGATATGTTTTGGGAGCAAACCAAATTGCTCTTTCGTGAGATATTATTTCCTCTTAATGAATATTACAACTATTACACCTATTTATAACAATTAATCTTTGCAGAAATGATCATTGGAGAAATAGTCAGTAACTTCTAAGCCCAATAACTTTTAACAATCCTCAATAATAAACTAGTATATAATATGTATATATATATATATATATATATATGTATATCAATACTTCTAACACAACTCACGTTACTACTTGGCTAAAAAGAAGCTCACCTTAATTTCAATCTCCAAAGTGAAAATATGAAGCCTTTATTACTCTTCAGAATGTATTTCTACCTAAAGAACTTATGCAACATTTTAAACAAAGACACGTGTCATTGAATGCTACAATATAAGACATATGATAGCTACTAATCACATGATCCCTCACTGTATGCACACACGTGTATATTTGTCAATTTAATCACTTATCCAAAATAATACATTAATTAAATCCTTTAGTGACCAATTGCAATTTTTTATAATAAATAAATCACGAATACATTATAAATTAAAACATATGCTAATATTTCATAAAAATCAAGTCATGCATAAAAATTATATATTATCTAATATTATTTTCAATCAATTTAGGGGATTAATCTCTTTATACACTGAGTTTTTGATCCGAATACTTGAACACAATATTATTCGTGCGGGTTAGGGTCTTACTTGCATACATCTAGCTGTTTAAACCAACGCTCGAAAGTACGGGATGTTACAGTTTTGGGTCAAGTCGTTCTTTTTAATTAAGTTTATATTTATTACATTAAAATTTTTAAAAAATATATTATCCCGCGGAAGTTAAATTTTTTAGTAGGTGTGACTTTTTTGTTAGTAGGCTCAAAGTTTTGTGACTCTTGTGTTAGAAAATATAGTTAAGTGATTTTAGTGAAAAAAAAGTGATAGTCATGTGACTCTGTGTTAGAAAAAATAGTTAAGTATGTAAACTCTTAACACTTATCAAGGGATACATATTATTTATATATGTATGATGAAGCTGGAGATTTTAGGCATGACATGTATATTAAAATAGAAAAAGCGAAGTTGAATTTTTCAGAAAAGAGCAATCAACCTAGAGAAGTTAATTATACTGAGAGCGCAGTTGAAATTTCTGTAGCCGAAGAGTATACAGAAGATAAAGTTTATCAAAGAACGCTGCTTCCGGCATCGACTATTGGAGTATGAGTAATCAAATTTTAAAAGAGAAATATACCAAAGTTTAATTGATAGTGTGATGGTTAGAAGAACATACATATAATTTATCAGGGAGTATGTCCTCTTAACTTTATGCATCAAACATATTAAAGTTATCTGTTAGAGAATGGGCCTCCACGTCCAGCCCATTCACGGCCACAATGTAAATTTCCAGATTTGTTAATATTTTCCCTATTGTATATTTGATATATTGTAGACCTAGTCTTGTACCTAAATTAGTATTGTAATATTATTATTAAACAGTGGGTCCAGCCGTGTGGCCCATGTCCATGTACCGTGTGGGGCCCTTCCCCTTTCCTTGTGTATTTGGTAAATATTAGACTTAAGTTTGTACCTTAATTAGTAGTGTAATATTATCATAATTATAAAGTTAGTCTTCAAATAGTAGAGAGATTTCTAGGTAGAATAGGAAGAGGGTCTTCCTTGTAACTTGTAAATATATGTCTTTCATTAATAAGAATAATCAAGGGATTATTTCTTTCATAATATCAAGAGTCTAGGTTCTCTTTACCCTACTTTCGCTCCTCAAAATTTCTTCTCTTTTTCCCCGAAATTTTGCCCTAATTCTGGAGTTTTGTGGGTTCTCCTCCTTCACCAATACCGAGTATTTTTTCTTCCAAAAACCTTTCTCACAAATTGCCTTCTCTGAATCTTGTTATTTTCTATGACTGATAAAAACACTTTTCATCATGCCTTCTCGGTTTCTAACATCAAGAGCGTCATCCCTATTGTTCATGATC
Source organism: Przewalskia tangutica (assembly GCA_029844215.1). Taxonomy (NCBI): domain Eukaryota; kingdom Viridiplantae; phylum Streptophyta; class Magnoliopsida; order Solanales; family Solanaceae; genus Przewalskia; species Przewalskia tangutica. The sequence continues at coordinate 129,551,316 of CM056718.1, read as the reverse complement.
TTGAAAACATCCAATATGGGACGTGGGCAGAATTATTAAAGGTGGCTAACTGGGCCGATCGGCCCGACCGAGCCCTCATCGTTTAACTGGTTCGACGGTTCATCGGACTACCGACCAACCGGTCGATTCGTTCGGATTCGAGTTGGTCTGGCGGTTTCGGTCGAGCAGGTCCAACCGGTCCGGTTTCTATTTTTTTATTTTTTTTTATTTCTAGTATTTATTTTCTATAATATAAACTAAATTCAATTTAAATATGTAATATAATAATATAATATATAATTTAGTTGTATATATTAAAATTGAAACTTTAAAGTTAACTTTTTATTTTATACATAGTTTATAACTTTATACTTTATAGTTTATAACTTTATATTGTAAATTTGTAATTATACTTTTATTAATTTATTAGATTAGTAGATATAACATTATAACTTATAAGTAATAACAGATTAACAACTAAATAGATAGTAAAATTAAAATTAATGATAAGATGTAAACTTTTGAACTTTCATAACGTTAATAAGAGTACATAATGAAGTAATAATAATTTTATTTACATATTATGCATCCTTTTTGCAAGTTCTTCGTAATCTATAGGTTGATTGAATTGGTTATGCTCCATAGCCTCTAAATCTGGAGTATTAATTCCAGTCCCGCCTCCGCTCCCGCCTTCCAAAATATTGCCTATTTCTTCATCTTCCGGAGAATTAACGTCTCCACATCCTTGATTTCTTCTCTCTGATCTGATCTAATCCCTTAAGCAGACTAACACTTCTAATGTGCTTCCACCCAATGAGTGACGTGTGTCTCCTATTTGATCTCGTGCTTGGCTAAATGCACTTTCAGAAGCCACTGTTGAGATCGACACATTAAGAACATCCCGGACCATCGCTGCAAGTATCGGGAATTGCCTTTTGTTATCCTGCCACCATTGTAAAGGGTCAAAATTTTTCTTCGGCTCCGCTGGCTTTTGCAAATAAAATTGCATCTCATCGCAAGATCGGCTTGTGGTTGGTTGTGTTGTAAAAATGCTCCATATGTCTAAACATTCTTCTTCATCGTCATCATCATTGAATCCTGCAGGTGTAGACACAGAACCAGAACTAGAAGGAATATTAGTAGCAGAGTTGGTGTTATCATGTAATGTAGCATAATATTCATATAATGTAGTTAAATTAGTATCAAGTTTACTTATGCAATCAAATGAAGATGGAGTTTGTTGACCTATTTCCATATAAGTATATAAACTAAATATTAAATTATGACAATCTACCTTTTTAATAGAAGGATTTAAGACTGCACCAATACAATAAACATCAGGAATAGGAAAAAAAATATTTTTTAAACTTTTCAAACATAATCAGAATCGTGATTCTGATATTTCACATTTGATTTTAAACCATAAAGTAAATAGGAAATTTCAGCTATATGAGCTAAAGCATTACAAAATGTTGGGTAATAAGATCATGAAAATTCAACGATAAAGTGTAAGATTTACGTAAAAAATTTAAAAGTTCACCAATTGATTTCCAATGTTCGTCGGTTAACATATACATCACGTTCTTACAATGCGCATTTGCAACATGTGTTATGGGGTCTTTATACTTATAACATTCTTTTAAAAATAAATAAGTATAATTCCACCGTGTAATAATCTCTTCTGACATGAATTTAGGTCTCAAATTAAATTGTTTACATTTTTCTTTAAATTCTATAATTCTATTTTTCCTATTATTACCCTGAATAACTCCAACAGCTCTTTTGACAAGTTTTATTTCAGGTGAAAATAAATCAAGACCACTTTTAACAATTAAATTATAAATATGACAAGCACAACGAACATGAAATATATCAGGAAGTGGTGGTTGTACTTCCGCTTTTAAAAGATCTACAGCAGCAGTATTATTAGATGCATTATCGAATGATACACAAAGTATTTTATTATAAAAATTATATTTGTGGGCATAAAAACAAATAGTTTCGCTTATATATTTTCCATTATGACTTTGATCCTCGTCATACGCAAAAAGCAATAATACGTTTTTCCATTCTAAAATTTTCATCAATCCAATGACAAGTAATTGTTAAATAATCATAACTGCTCAACGATGTCCAATGTCCAAGTAAAACTAACATGGCATGGAAGGTTAGCAAACAAATATTGCAAGAAAATAACATAATCATTATGAAGTCTAAAAATATCATCTAGTAGTACTACGAGGAACACCTTTAAAAAAGGATTATATATTGAATATATGTAATTAAATATGAAGAAGAAGCAAAAGAAAAGGCAAACAACCTCCGACAATCATTTTGCTAATTCAATGCGATCTTTTGGATCGTACTTAGCCAACCCCGCTTAATGGATTAAGTTGTTGTTGACCGGTTCTAAATTAGGACATCATTCAATTGTGCCGTGTGATCGAATTTTATATGTCTAGCTATAGTGTCCGTCCCCCCGTCACCACCCCCTGTCTTATGTTTATAAGTTCTCCCACCAATATTACATTTAACTCTATCGGTACATGACTTTATCATAAAAGAGCCACACTTTACTCTTTTTCTTCTTGCTCATGGTTCGGTAAAGGAGGTCTACGACCTGACTACGAATAGCAGCACCAACATCGATGAAGGAACACTAAGAGGTGTAGCAGGTTCTTGTTCTTCAAGTTCAACAATATTATCTAATTGAACGTTATCACATTCATTATCTTCTATTCCAAAATCTTCTTGCATTTGATCATAATCTATATTTTGATTAGATGATGAAGAACCTACAGATTTTTTACCCCTTGAACTAGATTTACGGCGCAGTCCCGACGCAATTCCCCTTAGTAAAGACATTATAAAATATTTAAATAATCAACAAATAAATATGACAATTTAATAAAATAATTAGAGAATGAAACGAGTGTACCAAACTTGATTCGAATTCAATAGAAACTCGAAGCTCGAAGTCTTGCGTCTTGCTACTTTGAATTTGAAAACTAATAATAATAATAACTTGAAAATTGATAATAAAGATGATTAAGAGAGTATGAGAATAAGAGAATTGAGAGAAATGTTGTGTGATAAAAATGAAGAAAATGTAGAGAATTTATAGATTTTTAAAAGGGTAAAAATGGAATTAAAATAAATAAATAAACAAAACAAAAACAAAAAAAAAAAAGGGCCAACGCTTCTTCCAAGCCCAACGGTGAAATGACCGTTGGGCAATATTTTTATTTTTTTATTCTGGCCCGGTCCGGTTAATCGATAATGGAACCGGTTTTCCAATACCGCCTAACTGGCCCGGTCATCTGGTTTTTAAATAACTTGCGGGTTGGGGTTGGGACAATCCGACCCCAACCCAGATGTTCTACGGTCCGGCCGGTCCGGTTAAACCACCGTCAACTGGCCGCTCGGTCAACTCGACCTGGATGTGTATAAGAATTATTCAAGATTCATGCTAAAGCACATAAAGTTCTTCACCACATCATCCCGTATCCTCCTTCAAATGAGGGTGATAAGACGTCTACATCTAATGTGCCCACTCAAGAAGCAGACCGCAATTATGGGGCGTCGATTCGAGTTCTTCGGTGGATTTATGCCACTATCTCCTCGATCTCTTACGCACGATTATGGAACCCAACTCTACAGCTATGACGGCGTGGAACCGTTTGCGTGACATATTTCAAGATAACAGTCATTCTAGAATTGTTATTCTTGAGCAGGAATTTTCGCAAGTGGCTATGGTAAATTTTCCCAACGTCTCTTCTTATTGTCAACGCCTCAATGACTTGGCGGATCAACTTCGCAACATGGGTTCTCCTGTTTCTAACAGTCGTCTGGTTCTTCAGATGGTTGCAGGCCTGTCAGAGGCCTATAATGGTGTTGCTTCAATTATTCGACAGAGTAAAGACGCGCGAGTTCTATCGGGCCCGTACGCTTACGTTGGAAGAAGGCGGCAGCTAAGAAAGCAACGATTGGGAGTAGTCATGTCAGTATGGTGACTGCTTCCAATTTTTCTCCTTCCAATCCAGCCACAGTGACCTAAAGTCACAACAACGAATGTGGTAAGAAAGGCCAGAATAAGAAGAATAATGGCAAGAATCGTGACGGCAACAACCGACAACAACAACAACAGTCGTGGAGCCCATAGGGGAACCCTGGCGATGGCGCCGATCGGCACCTCACGGCGTCGCGTTCAACCTTCTGGCCGCGGCTCCACCTTCTGACGTCGCGACCGCCTTCTCCCACCCGGACTCGGGTTCGGACGATGTATGGGCGGATGCGACGCAGCCTAGTATACTTGGGCCTCGCCCCCATGAGGCTCACCACGCAGTGGGACATACTCAGACCGACATTGAAGTAGCGATGCACACACTTGGCTTGACTCAACCGGACCCTAATTGGTACATGGACATCGGCGCCACTACCCACATGACATCCGATCAAGGTACTCTCTCGTCTTATTCCAATTTGAGCACTAATCGTGGTATAAATGTTGGTAATAGCAAGTCTATTCCAATTAAGGGTTATGGTCATAAAACTTTGTTCCCTCCTCATCCACCACTTGTCCTGAAAAATACCTTTCATGCCCTAAAATTAATTAAAAATTTAGTATATGTCCGTAAATTCACAATTGATAACTGGGTTTCTCTTAATTTTGATCCATTTGGATTTTCTGTGAAGGATTTCAAGACGGGGAGTCATCTCATGAGGTGTAACAGTGGGGGGGGGGGTCTATATCCAATCACACCAAGTCCAAGTGTCTCGCGTCAAGCTATGTTATCCACATTTGCAGTTCTTGCTCCTTTCTTGTGGCATGCTCGTCTAGGTCATTCGGGGTCATCTATTTTATCTTCTTTAGATAGCCATAAGTTTATTTCTTGTAAGGGTACGCGTAGTACTCCAATTTATCAATCCTGTGCTTTGGAAAAGATTATTAAATTACCATTTGTAGCTTCAAATTCGAATACTTCTATGCCATTTGAAATTATTCATAGTGATTTATGGACATCTCCGGTTCTCAGTTCTATGGGTCATCGTTATTATGTTCTATTCTTAGATGACTATACTAAATATTTATGGACGTTTCCAATTGCGAAAAAATCTCAAGTTTTTTTCATCTTCATAAAATTTAGAGCCTTCATAAGAACGCAATTCGAACGGGAAATAAAAAACATTCAATGTGATAATGGCAAAGAATATGATAATGGATAATTTAGGGAGTTTTGTGCTCAAAATGGGATAAATTTTCGTTTTTCTTGTCCTCATACGTCTTCACAAAATGGGAAAGCTGAGCGAAAAATTCGTACCATTAATAATATTGTCCGCACTTTATTGGTTCATTCTTCCGTTCCTCCATTCTTTTGGTATCATGCACTACAAATGACTACCGATCTTCTAAATATTCTTCCCTCTAAAGGCTTGACATATTCATCCCCGCTAAAAGTATTATACAATAAGACTCCGTCATACACTCATTTTAGGGTCTTCAGATGCTTATGTTATCCACTGTTTCCATCCACTACAATCAACAAACTTCAGACACATTCTACTTCTTGTGTATTTTTGGGTTTTTCGTCAAATCACCGTGGTTATAAATGTTTTGAGTTGTCCTTTAAACGAATCATCATTAGTCGTCATGTTCTCTTTGATGAATCCCAATTTTCATTATCTAAAGTAGAAAAACACGTGTCTAGTTCCTATAATATTTTGGATGATGATATCTCCCCCTATGTTCTCCGACATTTTTCAGGTTTGCCAGAAAATATGCAGGTTCCCCAAAACCGGTCCTCGCCACAGCCTCAGATAGAGGCCAAGGCGCTAAAACTCCTGCGAGCCTGCGATCTCAGCCACGCGCTTCAACTGCATTTCCCAGATATTTTCGAAAATTCCCAAAATTCACCCAATTCAGCCCAGAGTCATGGTTCAGTCACTCGTAGTCAAATGAGTGTTTTTTAACCAAAAAGACATTTCAATTTAAATTCAAATGTTCTTAAATCTCCATTACCCCGTAATCATGTGTTTGCTTTAAATGACCCTAATTGGAAAATTGTCATGACCGAGAAATATAATGCTCTTATTGATAATAATACGTGAGAGTTAGTACACCGTCCATATGATGTTAATATTATTCGGTTTGTGTGGATTTTTGTTCATAAGAAAAATTCCGATGGTTCATTTGCAAGGCATAAGGCTAGACTTGTAGGTGATGGTATGAATCAGCAGGTTGGTGTAGATTGCGGTGAGACATTTAGCCCAGTGATCAAGCCGACTACCATTCGTACTGTGCTCAGCTTGACTCTTTCGAAATCATGGTCCATTCATCAGCTAGATGTGAAGAATGTTTTTCTACATGGTGATCTTCAGGAGACAGTGTATATGCATCAGCCTTTGGAATTTAGGGATACTAGATATCCTAATCATGTCTGTCTATTAAAGAAGTCCTTGTATGGGCTTAAGCAGTCTCCACGAGCTTGGTATAAGAAGTTTGCTGATTTTGTTTCGACTGTGGGTTTTTCTCACAGAAGGTCTGATAATTCATTATTCGTATATCGTCGAGGATCTTTCTTGGCTTATATTCTGTTATATGTTGATAATATTATCTTGACTCCCTCTTCTGATACTTTGCGCAAGTCTATTATGACAATGCTTAGTTCTGAGTTTGACATGAAGGACTAGGGCCATTTGAGTTACTTTTTGGGGATTGCTGTAACTCGTCATGCAGGTGGATTGTTCTTATCACAGAGAAAGTATGCAACAGAGATCATTGAGAGGGTTGGGATGTCATCCTGTAAGTCCACTTCTACTTCAGTTGATACTAAACCCAAGTTGGGTGTTGCAGCTGGCTCTCCGTATGAGGATCCGACCAGCTATCGTAGTCTTGCAGGCGCCCTTCAGTATCTGACGTTCATTCGACCAGACATTACGTATGTCGTACAACATGTGTGTTTATTTATGCATGATCCCAGAGTTGAACATGTGAATGCACTCAAACGCATTCTTAGGTACATTCAGGGAACACTTGAGTATGGTTTGCATTTGTATGCTTCGTCGACGTCTACATTGGTCTCCTATATAGATGCTGATTGGGGTGGTTGTCCTGACACCAGACGGTCTACATCTGGATATTGTATGTTTTTGGGTAACAACTTGGTCTCATGGTCTTTCAAGCGTCAATCTACGCTTTCACGTTCAAGTGCAGAGGCCGAGTATCGAGGGGTAGCTAATGTGATCTACGAATCATGTTGGTTACGGAATTTTATTTTAGAGCTTCATTGTCCCATTGAGAAAGCTACCTTGGTGTATTGTGATAATATAAGTGTCATCTACCTTTCTGGTAATCCAGTTCAACACCAGCGTACTAAACACATAGAGATGGATATTCACTTTGTTAGAGAAAATATAGCAAAACGACAAGTACGTGTATGCCATGTTCCTTCGAGATAACAAATTGCAGACATCTTTACAAAGGGTCTTCCCTCAGTCCTTTTTGAAGATTTTAGAGATAGTCTCAGCGTATGAAGACCGCCTGCTATGACTGCGGGGGTGTGTTAAACAGTGGGTCCAGCCGTGTGGCCCATGTCCATGTACCTTGTGGGGGCCTTCTCCTTTCCTTGTGTATTTGGTAAATATTAAACTTAGGTTTATACCTTAATTAGTAATGTAATATTACCATAATTGTAAAGTTAGTCTTCAAATAGAAGAGGAATTTCTAGGTAGAATAGGAAGAGGATCTTCCTTGTAACTTGTATATATATGTCTTTCATTAATAAGAATAATCAAGAGACTATTTCTTTCAAGTACCATAAGTGTAGATTTAATTTTCTTATAGAATATGAATTTAGATGTAAAGTAGGAATTAGATTCTCCTATTGTAACTTGTATATATATGTCTTTCATCAATAAGAATAATCAAGGGATTAATTCTTTCATGGTATCAAGAGTCTATGTTCTTTTCCTTGCTTCCTCTTCTCACTTCTGTTCTTGAAAACCGTGCTAATCTATCCCTCCCCCCTCGGATTCCCCAAAACCCGAGCCCCTCTCCCTAAAAAACTTCTCTTAATCTTTGTGTTTTATTCACCATGACTGATAAAAACACGTTTCATCCTGCCCTCACAGTTTAAACATCAAGAGCGTTCTTCATATTGTTCTTGATCTAGAGAACGTCCAATATGGGACGTGGGCGGAATTGTTTAATATTCATGCTATGACACATAAAGTTCTTCACTACATCATCCTTCCTACTACTCCTATGGGGGTGATTTTACGTCTATGTCTACAACAGTTGTGCCCACCAAAGCAGCAGATCCAGACTTATGAGTCATGTTTGATGCCAAGGTTCTCTAGTGGATTTATGCCACTATCTCCTTGGATCTTTTACAGACGATTATGGAACCCAACTCCACAGCTATGACGACGTGGAATCGATTGCGTGATGATGGTGCGAAAAGATGCACACACTTTAACGCAAGTGCACGTTATCGTGACAAGTAATATAGTCTTGGTAAGACCGAATATCGTCCACAAGGATTAGTGTTCAAGTACCAATTATCTATCTTTTGGTATCTATTTGGTAACCGATATTGATTTTGTTGTTTATAACTAATAATTATAAAGGCTAATTAACTATATGTTTACTTCAGTAGTGATGGAAATAGGTCTTTTACGTCTCCTCAACTATCCGCTTATGTTACTTATTAATGCAATGAATTATGGTTCTTCTTCTTTTGGAGCTAGCAGGTTTACTAAATCGTTTTATACTCCCGTTAAGGCTATATAAACACTCAACCCCAGTATTGCTCCTTTCTACCTTTCGGTGATAAGGATGACTCTATAGGAGGATTAAGACCAAAAACCTAGTTAACCGTCACGCGCCATGCGTAAAATTAGGTGTTTAGACCTCTCGTTAACGCTACACAAGTAATTGAGATATTTTCATCCCCAATCCAAAATATGTCTACCCAACTTACATCATATTCACAACCTCCTCCTTTCGAAGTTTGATTAGAAATCATATAAGTAATGATAATTAGTGATCAATTAATTACCAAGCATTCAAAGCAATTATTGGATAAATCTCAACAAGAAGAAGAATAACCATAACCATGCATCAATTCATAACATAAGTTTCTAGTGATTTAACATGGAAAACCCTATAATAGAATTAGTTCCTAGCCATTGACATGACAAGAACTAATTCAATGTTCATCATAAAAACTGAAATAAAGAAAAGAAAAGAAAAGAAAGTTACTAAATTATGGTCTCCAATCTTCAATCCAAGAAATCTTGTGTTGTGCAAGAAAGGGAACCCTTAAAAACTGCCTAGGGTTCTCCTTTTATAGGCTCAAACCGCCTAACTTTTCCTTCAGTTCGCCCGTAAAAATCGTCATTAAACTCGATTTTCCCGCCGCCGCGTCGCTTCGCTGTCTGTAGCCGCGCTGCAACTTCGCGCCTTACGAATATTGGCGCCGCCCCGACTCGCTCGCAGTAGGCGCCGCGGCGCTGGTCCGTATTTCTGCCTCGTTCGCCACTTTCTCGTCTTTTCAGCTCTGGAACCTCCACTTTTGCCTTCTTTTAGCTCCTTTTCTGCCATTGGGCCATTTTAACCAACTTGACTTAAAAGAAAGAAAATATATCCTAATACGACACTTATTTGTACAAAAAGGGACAAAAGACTAACTAAAAACGACTCAAAAAGTGTATATAAAATACACCGATCAAATACCCCCAAACTTAACATTTGCTCGCCCTCGAGCAAAGATAAAAAGAAAGAAATAAAGACTCAAGGAAACGAAAATAAACAGACTCAATGACATTGATCATTTTTGCTGCATTGACGTTACTTAGAAAAACATGAAGGTTGGCAAAATAATATGCAGGAACATATAGCATGAAATCTTAGCATTCAAAACACATTAAGCTAGATATTTCGCAAACTCATTTTTATCATGCTTAATGGAAGTCAAATACTGAATCATGCATGTTAATTTCAAAATTCCTATGGCATGTTTACTTGTTATTCTCCACTAATCATGGCTATGCATCTAAGAGATCTTCAGGACTTTTAAGGGTTGTAATGTAGGCTTAGGCACGGGTAGGTAAAAATAGGCATTTAGGCTCATTTTTGTGTACCATAAGCTCTTTTAGCTTTTCAATTTTCCCTTTTCTTTTGATTCTTTTCTTTCACTTCAAATCTATCTTTCCCCTCTTTTGTTTTGAGAGCGTGAAGTGTATCATAATAGCAAGCACCGCCAAACTTAGACTTTTGCCTATTTCTCATTACTTTTTAAGTGGGGTGCATCAATTTTTCTTGCTCTTTTTGCCTCTTTTTTAACACACTTTATTCCAACTATTTCACATGTTTGCTTATGGCACAAGTATGGGAATATAGGGTGTCAACGAAAAAGTTTCAATTTTTAAGGCTCAATGGGGCTGACTAGGGATATTTTTAAAGTCAGGGATAGAAAAGAGTGGTAAGAATTGGCTAACAAAGAAACGCCTGAGTCATCTCCCTAAACATGCATATCCTAACTATTTCGCCTCGAATAGCAAACAATTATAACACATAGGTTTTAATCATTTATCATGCACAATTTAAGCAGGAAACTCCAAATAGACAGATTTTGTGAGTTTTTGGCATATCAAACCTAAGTGTTTAGATAGTTGCTCTAATTCCGTTACATTATTCCACCTTACTTCACTAGGTGTTTCTAGTAACTACAAAGATACATGATCTTTTGATGATAATTATGACTCAAAAGAAAAAAATGATGACTCAAAAATACACAAAACAACAAAAAGACTTAAACATACTTATAACAATAAGACAAATAAAACACCCCCAAACTTAAATCACACATCATTCCCAATGTGTAAGACTCAAAGACAATAAAAGAAAACAAGACACTTACAGACTTTGGTTAAAATGGTGGCAGTGGCGGTGGATAGTACTTTGAATTCCGTGAGGGGAGAAGAGCTCTGGATTTTTGATTTGGCGATAGGGCCTTCGGATCGGGCCTTAAAGAAATTCAGATTTTTCCAGTAGCCGCGCTGGCCAAATTCCTGCGTTCTTCAATCTTACGTGCCGCGCCGCTCCTGAAGGCCGCAAGGCTCGCGATTTTTTGAAATCTTGGTTTCTCTTCGATTTCGCCTTCCAAGTTCTTGGCTTTCACCACAACACAACACGTAATTACCTCCGTGAGATCGTTTCTAAATAAAGACTAATTGCATTTAAACTAAATAACTGAAATACCTTAGGTTGCCTCCCAAGTAGCGCTGTCTTTAACGTCTTTTAGCCGGACGCAAGTTCCTTATTATTCTAGGGTGTGAGAGGTTACTAAGTTCACGTATTCCATTTCATTGATCAGATAGGGTTTTAACCTCTGTCCGTTTACCTTGAAGGAAGCTCCCTCTCTCCCTTTTATTTCGATTGCACCATATGGGAATACTCTTACCACCGCGTATGGTCCTGTCCAACGTGATTTTAACTTGCCTGGAAATAATTTCAACCTTGAGTTGAATAAAAGCACTTGTTGTCCTTCTTGGAAGTCTTTCGGTATCAACCTCTTGTCGTTCCATACTTTCGTTCGTTCCTTGTAGATCTTTGCATTCTCATAGGCATTTGCCTGAATTCATCTAACTCGCTTAGCTGTAGTAGCCTCCTCTGTCCTGCTGCCTTGGCGTTCATGTTTAACTTCTTCATTGCCCAATACGCTCTGTGTTCCAACTCTACTGGCAAATGACATGCTTTACCAAAAACTACTTTATATGGTGACATACCAATTGGTGTTTTGAATGCTGTCCGGTATGCCCACAATGCGTCATCCAGTTTGATAGACCAGTCCTTCCTTGAGCCGTTCACCGTCTTTTCTAATATGCTCTTCACTTCCCTATTTGACACTTCTGCTTGCCCATTCGCTTGAGGGTGATAAGCAGTGACTTCCTTCGTCGCTGATGATGGCTCTCGGAGTGCCGAACCTTGTGAAAATATTCTTTTGAAGGAATTTTTGAACAGTCTTACTGTCATTTTATTTTGTGGCCACTGCTTCTACCCATTTGAACACATAGTCCACTGCCAGAAGGATATATTGATTTACAAAGGATGGCGGGAATGGTCCTATGAAATCGATTCCCCACACATCAAATAGTTCCACTTCCAATATCCCTTGCGAAGGCATTTCGTTTCGTCTTGAGATGTTCCCTGTTCTCTGGCAACTATCACATCTCTTCACAAAGGCATGTGCATCCTTAAAAAGTGTTGGCCAATAGAATCCGCATTGTAGTACCTTTTCCGATGTTCTTGATGCCCCAAAGTGTCCACCACATGATAGGGTGTGGCAATGGGTGAGAACCTGGTGCATCTCCTCCTCTGGTATACATCGCCTGATGACTTGGTCGGCACAGTGTTTGTATAACATAGGTTCCTCCCAATAGTAGTGCCTTACTTCGGAGTAAAACCTCTTCACTTGCTGTCTTGTCAATTCCGGGGGTAGTACCTTAGCTGCAAGAAAGTTAACAAAATCAGCGTACCAAGGTAAATTAGAATTCATACTTACTTGAAACAGTTGTTCGTCTGGAAAGTGATCATTTATTTGCACATCCTTGGTGTTCTGGCTCTCTGTGTTCTCCAGTCTTGACAAGTGGTCTGCAACTGAATTCTCTGTCCTTTTCTTGTCACGAATCTCCACGTCGAATTCTTGTAGTAGCAAGACCCATCGAATGAGGCGAGGTTTTGCATCCTTCTTTGTCATCAAGTACTTTATGGCAGAGTGGTCAGTGTAAACTATCACCTTATTCCCAATCAAGTATGGCCTGAATTTCTCAAATGCATATACTATTGCTAGTAGTTCCTTTTCGGTAGTCGCGTAATTTAACTGTGCATCATTTAGAGTTTTACTAGCATAGTAAATGGATCTAAATACCTTGTCGATTCTCTGTCCAAGCACTGCTCCCATCGTGATAATCGCCAGACGCATTAGTTCAAAAGGAGCTCCCGCTTGGTGCAATGACTATGAGTCTTTGAAATAAGCTTTCTCTCGAGGCCCAAACGCGGATAAGCATTCCTTATTGAAGTCGAAGGCAACCCCGCCATTAGCAATGTGGAAAGAGGTTTTGAGACTTTTGAAAAATCCTTGATGAATCTTCTATAGAAACTCGCATGCCCAAGGAAACTTCAATTTTTGTCGACATCGAGGTGGAGATTTTCGACATCTGAAATCTTTGCTTTGTCTACCTCAATGCCTTGGTTTGATATTTTGTGTCCTGCAACAATCCCTTCATTACCATGAAATGACACTTCTCCCGCTTTAGCACAAGGTTAGATTCTTCACACCGTTTAACATCGCTTCTAAGTTGCCTCAAACATTCATCGAATGATGCTCCAAAGACCAAAAATCATCCATAAAGATCTCTATGGTCCTCTCTACCATGTATGAGAAAATTGCCATCATACACCTCAAAAGTCAGTGCATTGCATAGTCCAAATGGCATCCTTCAATGCAAATGTATCAAGCGACAAGTGAATGTTGTCTTTCCCGATCTTCCGCGCTATTGCAATCGTGATACCGAGTACCCATCCAAAAAGCGAGTAGTCAGGCTCGCAAGTCCGCCCAATATTTGATCTAGAAATGGCAAAGGGAAGTGGTCTTTTCTGGTTGCCTTGTTCAACTTGCGATAGTCAATGCATATTCTCCATCCAAATGATCGTTCTGTAGGAATGAGTTCGCCCTTTCGCTGGTCACCACCGTTATTCCACCCTTTTTAGGCACCACTTGTACCGACTCACCCACGTGCCGCCGATATAGGTAAATCACTCTCGCATCGAGCCATTTCGTGATTTCCTTCGACTACCTCTTTCATGTTTGGGTTCGCCGCTTTGGGCTTCGATGGACGGTCCGCTTCTCTCATCTAGACGGATCTTATGTATTACCGCTGACGCTTATCCCTTTTATGTCCGCTAATGTCCATCCAATGGCCCGCCAGTGATCCTCGATTTTAGCGCTTTATCAATCTCTTCGGTGGATAGGTGGCGTGAAATGATCACTGGTAAGGTTTTCTCTTCACCTAGGTATTGGTATTGTAAATGATTGGGTAGGATTTTTAACTCTAACTCTGGAGCCTTCTCTGTGGATGGTAATGATCTTTCTGGCATCTGTCCAAGCTCTTCATACTTCCTCTTATCCCATTTCTCATAAACATTCATCCAATTTGCATACTCCATCAGACATGGATCGTTTATACTATCATCATCCCATTTGGTTAGTACTTCTTCAAGCGTATCATCATGTCCGAACTCCTTGGCTGACACTGCTTCTTCGATAATATTAATGGCTGAGCAGTTATCCTTGGCATCTGGGAAAGTTGTCGTCAAAACATTGAAAATCACCTCTTCTTCATCTATCCGCTTCAACTCCTTCGCGAACATCAACGATCCCGCCCCGTGGCTAAGAAGGGTCTGCCAAGTATGATGGGGATTCCATCGTTATCTTTTATGTCTAGGATAACGAAGTCAGCGGGAAAGATGAACTTGTCCACCTTTACTAATACATCTTCGATGACTCCTCTAGGATGAACTATGGAGCGGTCGGCTAACTGCAAAGTGATGTTTGTAGGTTTGACTTCTTCCATTCCCGCTTGCGTAAAAACTAGATAAGGCATCGATTTATGCCGCCTCCCAAGTCGCACAATGCTTCGACATTCAAACTTTCCAATGGCATACGGATGGTGAAGCTCCTCGATCTTGTAACTTCGAGGTAGTTTCCTCCGTAGGATGACACTACATTCCTCACCAACACCATTGTTTCGTAGTCCTCTATCCTCCTCTTTTGCTAAGCACATCCTTCATGAACTTTACGTAACTCTAAGATTCGCCTAATGCTTCAAAGAACGGGATATTGAGTTGTAATTGTTTGAGAATCTCCACGAATCTAGAGAATTGCTTGTCAAGAGTACATGTTTTTAGCTTATGGGGATATGGTACCTTCACACGTGCGCTTGCGCCTTCTACCGACTTTTCAGCTGGTTCGGCGCCGCTCGTTTCCTTGCGCGCGGCCAAACTCCTCGCTCGTCTCAAGATCTTCGCGCCGCGTTCGCCATCGGTGCCGCGCCTCGCTATCGCGCCGCGCTCGCCATCGGCGCCAGCGGCTGCTGCTGCGAACTTTCTATCTCCCTTGATTCGGCCTCCTTCAGGTCAATTGCCTGACATTGTGCTTCCATATTGCCTACCCCAAGTGCAGAGTGCTCTTCTTGCGTTTCGTTGTTCAACATGATCGCGAGTTCTCCTATTTGCGTTTCCAACTTCTTCATGGCCATTCTCGTTTCATCCATGAACTGATTTTGATACCTAGTGAAACTGAGTATGGCTTCTCATAATTCCTCCCTATCTTCCTCTATGGTTGGAGCTCTATCATATTGAAAGTAGAAATCCATGTCTTAAGGATCCCTGAGATGAATCAAAACCAACAACGAATCACGACACACTTGTTTTTACAAAAGAAAATAAGATAAAATAAATAATTTGAAGAAACAAAAATAAAAACCAAATTAGAAATTAAAAATAGATAACTTGATATTGAACTATGCCTAATCCCCGGCAACGGCGCCAAAAACTTGATGGGTGAAAAGATGCATACACTTTAACGCAAGTGCACGTTATCGTGACAAGTAATATAGTCTTGGTAAGACCGAATATCGTCCACAAGGATTAGTGTTCAAGTACCAATTATCTATCTATTGGTATCTATTTGGTAACCGATATTGATTTTGTTGTTTATAACTAATAATTATAAAGGCTAATTAACTATATGTTTACTTCAGTAGTGATGGAAATAGGGCTTCCACGTCTCCTCAACTATCCGCTTATGTTACTTATTAATGCAATGAATTATGGTTCTTCTTCTTTTGGAGCTAGCAGGTTTACTAAATCGTTTTATACTCCCGTTAAGGCTATATAAACACTCAACCCCAGTATTGCTCCTTTCTACCTTTCGGTGATAAGGATGACTCTATAGGAGGATTAAGACAAAAAACCTAGTTAACCGTCACGCGCCATGCGTAAAATTATGTGTTTAGACCTCTCGTTAACGCTACACAAGTAATTGAGGTATTTTCATCCCCAATCCAAAATATGTCTACCCAACTTACAACATATTCACAACCTCCTCCTTTCGAAGTTTGATTAGAAATCATATAAGTAATGATAATTAGTGATCAATTAATTACCAAGCATTCAAAGCAATTATTGGATAAATCTCAACAAGAAGAAGAATAATCATAACCATGCATCAATTCATAACATAAGTTTCTAGTGATTTAACATGGAAATTCCTATAATAGAATTAGTTCCTAGTCATTGACATGACAAGAACTAATTCAATGTTCATCATAAAAACTGAAATAAAGAAAAGAAAAGAAAAGAAAGTTACTAAATTATGGTCTCCAATCTTCAATCCAAGAAATCTTGTGTTGTGCAAGAAAGAGAACCCTTAAAAACTGCATAGGGTTCTCCTTTTATAGGCTCAAAACCGCCTCTAACTTTTCCCTTCAGGCCTGGCCCAGAAAATCGTCATTAAACCTGATTTTCCCGCGTCGGCGTCGCGACCCTGCTATCGGCGCCGCGGCGCCGGAAGTCTTGCGATACTTCGGATGATTTGGCGCCGCGGCCCTGCTCTCTGCTGTACATGGAGCGCGCTGCAACTTCGCGCTCACGAATATTGGGCGCGCGGCCTCGGACTCTGCGATGGCCGCGCTGGTCCGTATTTTTGCCTCGTTCGCCACTTTCTCGTCTTTTCAGCTCTGGAACCTCCACTTTTGCCTTCTTTTAGCTCTTTTTCTGCCATTGGGCCATTTTAACCAACTTGACTCAAAATAAAGAAAATCTATCCTAATACGACACTTATTTGTACAAAAAGGGACAAAAGACTAACTAAAAACGACTCAAAAAGTGTATATAAAATACACCGATCACGTGACATCTTCCAAGATAACAGTCATTCTCACATTGTTATCCTTGAGAAGGAATTTTCTCAAGTTATTATGGCGAATTTTCCAAGCGTTTCTTCTTAATGCAAACGTCTCAAGGACTTGGCAAACCAACTTTGCAACGTGGGTTCTCATGTTTCTAATAGTCGTCTAGTTCTTCAGATGGTTGTCGGTCTATCCGAGGCCTATACAGGGGTTGCTTCGGTTATTCATCAAAGTAGCCCCCTGCTGGAGTTCTATCAAGCCCGCTCCATGCTCACTTTGGAAGAAGCGGGTTTGGCTGAAAGGGCATTGATCGGAGCAAGCTCGCATGCCCCGAACCGGGCGTGATGGTGCCCTACAGGCACACTTCGCCTAATCGACACAAGTAAATCGCGAATTTAAATAACACCTCATTTTTTAAAAAAACAAACATACGTGCAAGGGCAAAGCCGACAAGGCTGCCATATAATATACATAATCAGCGGATTACACTGCA
This sequence comes from Przewalskia tangutica, assembly GCA_029844215.1. NCBI lineage: Eukaryota > Viridiplantae > Streptophyta > Magnoliopsida > Solanales > Solanaceae > Przewalskia > Przewalskia tangutica. The sequence goes on along the minus strand of CM056718.1, from coordinate 129,533,870 downwards.
TACATGAGTCCAATCCTACATATGAATACGGACCTAAGAGTTTTATCAACTATGACGGACAAGGCCGCCGTACCCATAATCGTACAAAGCTCATCTGAAGGATTTATACCAAAAGATAAACTCACGAGCAGAGGAGCTATCCAAAACTCGGCGGTCCTACACTGCAGATCACCAAATCTGCGTACCTAAACTGCGGCGTGACGCGGCCGAAGAGGTCGACGAAGAATGTACCAAGTATGTGAAACAGTAAATACTGTAATGAAATCATAACAGTCTAACAAAACAGGAGACATGTATGATAGCCAACCTACAGTACACAATACATAAGCAATCATATCAAGTCAGGGACGCATGCCCTCAAAGTCATTACTCAAATATAACCATGAGTCTCACGCCTAAAATATCAATCATGCCCGTGGAATCCTTCCTCACTGCCGGCAGTCCATGATATAATACAACATCAGTAAGCACACTGAACCTTGCAATCATGAGAGTAATGCAATCCTTTTTATCTTTTAAGTTATGTCTTTAACAATGAGAATTACTGTTCCACTTTAAATCATACACACACCGCACTTTTCATTAATGAAATCACTACCGCTTTCAAAACACGGGCGTGCGATGCCAGGGTCAACCACCCTCTGTGTTATAATGCAACCTATCATAGGACTATTTCACCCGCAAGGGACTATTTCACCCGCTTAGGTCATGTGGACCCGCAATGAGTCATCGGTACACGATACTCACATCACGGATAGCTAATCCATGACTTATATATATTCCGGGAATTTAACCCGCCCGAGTCAAATACCGACCCTCCGTGAGTGTGTACCACTCACCCCCATGGGGAGCTAACCCATGGTATCCTTGAAACAAGTTGCCGGCCCTTTATGGAGGGACGCGAAGATGTGGAAATATGACACTTGCACGAATGTCTATATGAGCAACCCATATGCAAGCAAACCAAGACAATACCATGCCTTTCACACCAAGACAATACCATGCCTTTCCTTTTTACATAAACCAAGACAATATCATGCCTTTACACAAACCAAGACAATTACCATGCCTTCTTTTTACATAAACCAAGACAATACCATGCCTTCTTTTTACATAAATCAAGACAATTACCATGCCTTCTTTTTACATAAACCAAGAGAAATACTTATTCAAGCAAGCCAAAATACTATCAAGGCACAAATAGAATAATTTTCTTTCAACAAGCCAAAGTACTACGTACGTACATTCTTTTCAAAAGACTCCTTTTTATGTAAAACCCCAAGATACTAACACCCGTAGTATCAAGGCGTGTCTATTTTTCAAAGTAAGTTACTACACTTTTAGAAACTCATTTCAAAGCTTGAAACCAAGTAACTTCAAATTTTCACAATCTAGGCAAATTATGCCCATTAATCAAAATAGACAACTTTCTTAACCTTCCATAAAGCCGTTATAACCAACTTCCCATAAAGCCGTTATAACCCTTTATGGTTTTAGACCAATTCATTCTTTTTTATATCCAAGAGACTTACACTTTTAAAACCAAGTATCACATACTTACAAATCAAATTTCTTAACTTTCAAAATACTTCAAGTCTCTTATTATTTAGAAATCAAGTTTCTTCTACTTTTAAAACTAAAGTAACTCATACCTTTAAAACAAGTTACTTCTCTTTAAATCATGTCATTTCTCCTCTTTTTAATCAATTAAGTAAATCACTTCTTTTACTCCCCTAAAGTCATTATAACAACCCTTAGGTTTTGGAACTAAGGCACTAGCCAAAAGATTTGGAAACCACTTCCTTTTCAAGACTCTATGTACTTTAAGTAACATACTTTCACTTTTGAGAATCCAAACTTCACTAAGGAAATGGATTATAACAACTTACAATTTAAACATCAAAGTACAATCAAGGAAGTATATAGAACAAATTCTATATTAGGCAGTCCAAGTACAACCAAGGAATGGATCATTTAAGGAGTAGGACTTACTTTCTTTATCTTAAGGAATCATGCTAGAAGAAGAGGAGATGGTTCACATACCTTTTCGGCTTAATCCACAAGCTAAGTCGAATACGCCGCACGTAGAATTGTCAACCTATAATGACCATAACATGACTATCAATTTCTAGCTTCTAACGTAGAATAATACTAAGTATACGGTCTCTTATTCTACGGAAAATCGGGCAGCACCTCCTTTGTTTCTACATACTTTTCCACCTTTTTCAAGGCCCGATAATCAATAACCAACATGCCACATTTAAGGCTCAAAACAACAACCAACCAAAGGGGATTACACGTCTTACAATACGTGTAAAATTCTGCCCCACAATTCATACGAAGTAGTTTAATACTCAAAAGCCATTCTCGGCCAACATATACAACAACACAAGTCCTTTCCAATTCTTTTTCAATATAAGTTAATAGGTCTAACATGTTATATAGTCATAAACAACTTAATAGCTAATATTCCTTCTTTATATAACATGGGACGACTTAAACTAATAATCAACTTGAATTGAAATCTTAAGGGCTAAACATGCTAGTTTCGGATTAGGGTTCCAATATCCAATACACTTATCAAACTTCATACCATATATCTCATGCTTGCTAATATCCATAGCTACAATAATAAGTAAACTTTAATTGCTAAAACGACAAGATTTTTACCTTTACAAGCCCTTATAAATTCCAAGATTCAAAGTCGCTCCTTAGCAATTCTTAGCTCCTTTACTTTAAGCTCCAATCCGCTATTTGAAGCCCTTAGAAGTTCACAACCAACTTCTCTTCCATTTCCAATCCAAAACTAGGAAAACGACTTAGGTTTTCGCCTTGCGACTAACGTGAAAACGTCGTTTTCCCAAAATATTTCTATTGAGATATCCTTACAATACCCTTAGGGACCTTGGGTTAAAGTCTTGTGAATAAAGAAACACAATTACAAAATTTTTTGTGTGGAACTTAGCCAAACCCGAGAGCCTCTTTTCTTGGCACAAATGTTCTCTAATTTTTCTAAGTGTTGAAGACAAGTCTTGCACTAGTGTAGTGAATATATAACACAATGGAGGGCTTAGATTACAACAAATGTGTGGCTAGGATGGAGAACACTTGGATAACTACACAAGTGGCAAGTTGACAAGTCAACAATCTCAAGCTAGCCAGACTTATTCATCTACCATGGTCAATGACCATTTTACCCTTGAATATATCGTCCAATACCATGTGGGGGAGGTGCCACGTTTCACCCTCTCATTCGTCCATAAAATTCCGTAACCCTCGTGGGCCCCGCAAAACATAAAATTTCTCGGGTGGGCCCCACGTGACCAAATCCGTAAAAATAAATTTCCATAATGTTAATAAGTTCCATACTCTTCAAATAATGCATTTTGAGAATCCAATTCTCAACAACGAACATTTTTCCTTTCCGACGTTCGGAAGATTTTTCCGTCGTAAAAACAATTCTTTCTTTCGTACCAATTTCAAGTCCTGTGTTCCTTACGTACATTTTCTTATACATGTCCTGGAATTACGGGGTGTAACAAAGCCCCGACGTCATGATTACTACTTCCAATTTCCCCCCTTCCAATCTAGCCAACATGACCCAAAATCACAACAACGGGGGTGGTAAGAAGGGCCAAAATCGGAAGAATAATGGCAAGAATCGCGGCGGCAACAACGGGGGAAACCGTCGGCAGATTAGGGCCCTGAGGCCACAGGGCGATGGCGATGGTCCCAGCTCGGCTCAAAGATCATAGCACAAGGCCTCGTGCTCGGCCGCAAATGTCGCGGCCCAGCCTTTTCCCAGTCGAGACTCGCGGTTGGACGAACATGGCGACCCAACAGTCCGGTATACTTGGACCTCGCCCCCCTCAGGCCCACCACACAATGGGCCCCACTAATACCGACATTGAAGCAGTAATGCATACGCTTGGCTTGATTCAACCGGACCCTAATTAGTACATGGACATATGTGCCACTACCCACATGACATCCGAACAAGGTACTCTCTCGTCTTATTCCAATTTGAGCAGTAATTGTGGTATAATTGTTGGTAATAGAAGTTCTATTCCAATTAAGGGTTATGGTATTAAAACTTTGTCCACTCCTCATCCACCACTTGTCCTGAAAAATACCCTTCATGCCCCAAAATTGATTAAAAATTTGGTGTTTGTCCGTAAATTTATCACTGATAATTGGGTATCTATTGATTTTGATCCGTTTGGGTTTTCTGTGAAGGATTTCAAGACGGGGAGTCCCTCATGAGGTGTGACAGTTGGGGGGATCTTTATCCAATCACACCGAGTCTCAGCATCTTGCGTCAAGCTATGCCATTCACTTTTGCAGCTCTTGCTCCTTCCTTGCGGCATGCTCCTCTAGGTCATCCAGAGTCGTCAATTTTATCTGTTTTAAATAAGAATAAGTTTATCTCTTGTAAGGGTACGCGTAGTACTCTAAATTGTCAATCTTTTTCTTTAGGGAAAATTATTAAGTTACCGTTTGTAGCTTCGAATTCTCATACTTCAATGTCATTTGATATTATTCACAGTGATTTATGGAAATCTCCAGTTCTCAGTTCTATGGGTCATCGATATTTATGTTTTATTCTTGGATGACTATTCTAAATTTTTGTGGACATTTCCAATTGCGAAAAAATCTCAAATTTTTTCCATCTTCGTCAAATTTAGAGCTTTCAAGAGAACTTAATTCGAACGGAAAATAAAGAACATCCAATGTGATAATGGTAAAGAGAATGAGAATGGGGAGCTTAGGGAGTTTTGTGCTCAAAATGGGATAAATTTTCATTTTTATTGTCATCATACGTCTTCACACAATGGGAAAGCTGAACGAAAAAATTGTACTATTACTAACATTATCCACACTTTATTGGTTCATTCTTCCTTCCCACAATTGTTTTGGCATCATGCGCTATAAATGTCTACCGATCTACTTAATATTCTTCCCTCTAAAGGTTTGACATATTCTTCCCCTCTTCAGGTTTTATACAATAAGACTCTTACGTATTCTCATCTTACGGTCTTTTGATGCTTATGTTATCCGCTATTTTCATCCACCACAATCAACAAATATCAGACACGTTCTACCCCGTGTGTGTTTTTGGGTTATCCGTCAAATCACCATGGTTATAAATGCTTTGATTTGTCCTCTAAATGAATCATCATTAGTCGTCATGTTCTATTTGATGAGTCCCAATTTCCATTTTCTAAAGTAGAAAAACCCGTGCCTAGTTCTTATGATTTTTTGGATGATGCTATCTCCTCCTATGTTCTCTGTTATTTTTCAATTTTTTTAGAAAATACGTCGTCAGCGCCGCGACCCTTAGGGGAGGCTCCGCGGGGCCTGCCTTATAGGGAACAGTAAACTTCCATCCCGTCGTCAGCGCCGCGGCCCGTCGGGGAGGCGTCGCGGCACCAAAACTTCAGAGAACTCTGCAGTTCATCCGGTGCCGCGGCCCTAGACCACGGCGCCGCGGCCCCTCCGACGGACAGTTTCAAAAAATTTCAAAATTCCCAAAATTCACCCAATCCAGCCCAGAGTCATGGTCCAATCACTCGCAGTCAACGAGGTATTTTTAAACCAAAAAATATTTTAATTTGAATTCTAATGTTCTTAAATCACCATTACCCCGTAATCGTGTGTCTGCCCTAAATGACCCTAATTGGAAAATCGTCATGACTGATGAATATAATGCTCTTATTGATAATAAGATGTGGGAGTGGTGCCCCGTCCATCTAGTGTTAATATTTCAGTCTATGTGGATCTTTGCTCATAAATAGAATTTTGATGGTTCGTTTGCATGTCATAAAACTCGTCTTGTAGGTGATGGTAAAACTCAGCAGGTTGGTGTTGATTATGGTGAGACTTTTAGCCCAGTGGTCAAGCCCGGTGACTATTCGTACTGTGCTCAACTCGGCTCTTTCAAAATCATGGCCCATTCATCAGCTAGATGTGAAGAATGCGTTCCTACATTGTGATCTTCATGAGACAGTGTATATGTATCAGCCCTTGGGTTTAGGGATACTAGTTATCCTAGTCATGTCTGTTTATTGAGGAAGTCCTTATATGGGCTTAACCAGTCTCTACGGGCTTGGTATAAGAGGTTTACTGACTATGTCAGGGATCTTCCATGGCTTATATTCTATTATATGTTGATGATATTATCTTGACTGTCTCTTCTGACTCTTTGCGAAAGTCCATTATGACAATGCTCAGTTCTGAGTTTGCCATGAAGGACTTGGGCCCATTGAGTTACTTTTTGGTGATTGTTGTAACTCGTCATGCATGTGGATTGTTCTTATCACAGAGGAAGTATGCAACTGAGATCATTCAGAAGGCTGGGATGTCATCCTGTAAGTCCACTTCTACTCCAGTTGATACTAAGTTGGGTCTTTATGGTTCTCCTATGAGATCCGACCATTATCATAGTCTTGCAGCGCCTTCAAGAATCGACATTCACGCGACCTGCTATTACATATGTCGTACATCAGGTGTGTTTTTTCATGCATAATCCCAGAGTTGAACATATGAATGCACACAAACACATTCTTAGGTACATTCAGGGAACACTTGAGTATGACTTGCATTTGTATCGCCGTCGGCGTCGCACTAGTCTCTATCTGAATCTTGATTGGAAGTCGACACCAAACTGTCTACGTCTGACTATTGCATATTTTTAGGTAATAACTTGGTCTCATGGTCTGCCAAGCGTCAATCCACGCTCTCACATTCAAGTGCAGAGGCCGAGTATCGAGGGGTAGCCAATGTGATTTCTGAGTCATGTTGGTTACGAAATCTACTTTTCAGAGCTTCATTGTCCTATTGAGAAGGCTACCTTGGTATATTGTGATAATATAAATGTCATCTACCTTTCTGGTAATCCAGTTCAACACCAGCGTACTAAACACATAGAGATGTATATTCACTTTGTTCGAGAGAAGGTAGCTAAAGGACAAGTACGCGTCTGTCGTGTCCCTTTCAGATATCAAATTTCAGACATCTTTACAAAGGGTCTTCCCTCGGTCCTTTTTGAATATTTTAGAGACGGTCTCAGCGTACGAAGACCGTCCGCTATGACTGCGGGGGTGTGTTAGAGAATGGGCCTCCACGTCCAGCCCATTCACGGCCACAGTGTAAATTTCCAGATTTGTTAATATTTTCCCTATTGTATATTTGGTATATTGTATACTTAGTCTTGTACCTAAATTAGTATTGTAATATTACCATAAGTGTAGCTTTAGTCTCCTTATAGAATAGGAATTTAGATGTAAAGTAGGAATATAATTGTCCTATTGTAACTTGTATATATATGTCTTTCATCAATAAGAATAATCAAGGGATTAATTCTTTCATCCAAGTTACACCTTATCTAAAAGTAATAATGTATTACTTTTAATTAATTGAGAACCTAATTAATCACTTTTGCTAATTATTCTTTTCAATGATCATCTTATCATAAGCATCACACGATCTCATTTGAATTTAACATTTATCAGTTACGTTAAACTACTCTTATAAATCTTTTTGAAGTGTGATTCTATTTATGCATACATAATGAATATTGAAATTCTAAGGATTTTCACCTCCTAATATCATCAGCTTTTCACTTCCTTTGTCTTCATGGCTTATCCAAATCCAAATGATTCAAGTAATCCATTAAAATAGCCATTAATTACCAAATTAAATTGATAATGAGTTATCTTACCTCATCCGTTAGATTCTGCCCAATAATCAACTTATATAAATGGTTTTGTAAATAAAGAATATGTATCACCCTTAAAATTGGAAGAAACATACCGATGTGAAATTAAGTTTAACTCATTATTTATGACTCGAACAATTGAGGTCTCGCACGTCGGAAACATTTTTTTCACACACGTAGTACCAATTATCGTAAATTTCATTAGTGAAAGTGATATTGACACGTAAGTGAAACGCTTGAGACATAGAATGATGGATAGCTATTGACAAAATAACAAGTGTTCCACGTTGATAAACGAAGGAAGGATTGTGCGAAGTGTAAGATGGAACGGGTCGGGAAAGGGTCGCGGCGCCGCCCGGACTGGGCCTCGGCGCCGGAGCGCCGCGGATCCCACCTAGCAGCGCTGCGGCTCATGGATGGCAGTGAGTACATCATTACTTTCTGGCTGTCCGGAGCCGCAGCTCCAGTATGACAGAGCTGCGGCTCTTCCCTGACAGTGTTTGCTCGACGGAAGCCCAAAGGTTTAGATGTTGATGTGGTTTTAATGGAATTGAATACATCCAATAATGTCCATTACTTGAACCATTATTTTACTGTATTACTAGGGGATTAAAATTCATCTATTACCTGACAATTGAATGTCATTATGGGGCAATTGAAAGGTCATCTTGCACACCTAAATATTGAGGCCTTTGGCTCAATTGGTAGAATATACTACACATTCACTGTAAGATTTTCTGAAATTCTTCCCCTCTAAGCATTCTTTCATACACTCAAAGGTTCTTCTTGAGAAACACTTGAGTTTTTTTGCTCATTTGTTAGTTGTTGTTTTATCTTGGGAGACAGTTGCTCATTACCGTAAAATGATATATACGGGGAAATAATGTCTTAAGGACAGAGTGAATATCACTCGACTCAACAGTGCTCTTATAACACTACCAGTTTTAGTGTCTCTTGGTTTCAGGTTATCAAGATCAAAGAGCTTGTTGCAATTGGAACGAAGATCAAGAACTCAAAACTTATTGCTGCCACATCTCTTGTTGGCTACAAGATTATTAACTATTGTAATTTCCATTTTTTATCCTTTCGAAGCACTTGTAATAGTTGTACACTATTCCTGTACATCCATTGTTATCCAACAACCTTAAGACATTATTTGTACTAGTGCTCGAAAGATGTTTGCCAGTAGATATGATCCCAAAGCTGGCTGTGATTTTCTCGTTGAAACCAAATCTATTGACAGTTCTATAAACAGTTCAAACACTGTCTCTGTCAATAAATCTGGTCCTAGTTTTGGATCTCTCTTTGACGATAGTTACAAATCTGTTTCCGTCAAAGGTGGGAAGTCCGTTGATGATGATGAGCTTCAAGATACTGCTGATAGTTATTCTAGCAAGGCTAAGGATTGAGGGAGAGTTACTGTCACCGCTCCTAAGAGTGGTGGAAACAAGCGCCCACAAGAGGTTGAGGATGTCAATTGAGACAAGAAGAGAAGGCTGAATATGAAGTTCTAACTTGCAGCAGAAGGTCATCTGTCCCAGACAAATTATCTGAACTATGGTAAGGAGGATTTGGACACGCAGTCCAACAAAGTGACCGGCGTGGGCCAGACTCCAAAAGGTATGAGTTAATTGATTTTGATTGTCAATAATGAGATTAAAAATGAATAAAGTAAGGTTAGGAATATGAAAGTTTTCCAGAAAATTATATTCCTTACGCTTTAAATTCAAGAGTCTAATTTTACTTTCCTTCTCGTTTAAAGATTGGACTGTTATAAACAACAACCTAAAAGATATGAACTTAGGTTATAATAAAATTATATTTATGGACAATCCTAAGTAAGGGAAGAGGACTAGAAAAAAACCTATCACCGTTTCTGACAGAAGATCCATCTTTTAACATGATAGTATTGGACACTCAGTCATACAAATCCTACAAACGACTGGGGTGAGCCAGAGTTTCCAGATCTTAAACGATCTAAAGGACAATAGAAATGAAGAAAAGAAATTGGACACTTAGTCTGTCAAGGCAACTGGAGTGGGCCAGAGCAGCTAGATCACATATGATTCAGTTACCACCCTAACCACGGGCAAGAGGTTGTTCATGTAAAGCAACGTCGTCTCTAAAGTAGAAGGGGTTAGAAAGGTTGTCCTCAAAAGGACTTAAGGGAATGAGATCACACTAAAAAGAGGTGATGCATGTTCCAAACTTGGTTCAGGAACGTTGTTGGTCAAACTAGTTTGAGTCTGGTCTAATAGGTCTGTAATAACTAAGAATGGTACAATGTGTCTATGGCCAAAGAAATGATATATTTGTAATCCGTTCATCTATGATATCATAGATTAAGACACGTTAACTAGAAAGTCATTCACAATCTAACTAAGTTGACATTGTTGTCGTCCTTCGACATAAACCCTCAAATTAAATGTGAGGTAGGCGAAGAGGCAAAATCACCTTTTCATTCCATCAAAAGAATAGTAAAAGAAGCATCGCTCTTCTATAGCTTAGTCACACCTACATAAGTGATTTAAAGCTTGTACAAAATAGAGGGTGCATGCAAGTACTTTGTGTCCTTCATTGATGATGGTACAATGTATTGCGTCTTTGTTTGTTGAAAAGTAAAGATGAAGTTGTTGAAGTGGATAAGCGCTACAAAGCAGAAGTTGAAAAGCCTACGGATTGAGAAATTTGTAGTGATAGGGGGGAAATGTGAAGCATCATTCATCAAATGACTGCTTCTTACTCACCTCAGTCTAACGGTGTTAGCCAAACACAGAGTCGTACGCCCAAGATATGTAGACCAAGGCGATCCTTACCGCTAATGCGATTCTCAAAAAAATTCCGCATAAGGATAAGGATAACCCTCCATGTGAAACATGAAAAGGACCCCATGTACAGATGTTGTGATGAGGGGTGGCTTGGTAGAGATTGGAATACCAAAATAGGTCAATCTAGACCTAAGACTGTAGATTGCATAACCATTGGATCTGCAAATAACATTAGTGCGTATCATATTTTGGTATCAAAGAATGGTGAATTCTTTGAAGATAACTTTCCGTAAAAAGGAAAAAGAAGTATGCTCGAGGTTAACAAGAACCCGCGAGTGCCTGACTGTCCGGAACTAGACGGTCTAGATCTATAGGACTCAGAAGTTGCTGACTATCTGGAATTTAAAGGTTCCAGATCTACAGAACTCAGGGATTCGAGATGTTGAACCAAGACGGAGCTAAGAGGGGAAAAGACTTGTTCCAGTCCTTCTAGCTTGTATGGTTGAAAATGAACCATGGACAATTAACAAAGAATTGTCATCTTCAGAAGCGCTGCTTTGGAAGGAAGCTAAAAAGAGAGAAATAGACTCCATCAGATAGAACCATACTTGTGTGATAGTTGATCTTTCTCTGGAAAAAGAACATTTGGGTTGTAAAAGTGGATACTAAAATTGAGTATAATGTAGATGGATCTACTGACAAGTATAAGGTCTCGACTACTTGAACATGTGCTCCACTGTGAATATCTTAACATCCAGGGTTATTACAGTCTTGTGTGACATGGATGATTGAGACAACCTTCATAACCGGAGAGTTGGTTTGGTGGACTGTTGTGCTTCTTCCTAAACTTCCTTATTTGTCCCTGAAATATGTACATTTTGGTCCTAGAAGTTTTAGATAAAACAGAAATAATGAATCTGACATTAGAAACATTAACTCTGATATTAGAAAGACAACAGTTGGAAAACAAATAGTCTGAGTGTGGAAGAAGAAATTTATATGGAACAACCTGAAGGGTATGTGGTTCCAAGGCTAGAGAATAAAGTCTGTTGACTTGTCAAATCTCTGTGTGGGCTGGAACATGCCCCAAAGAAATGGCACGAAAATCTTGATAGTACTCTACTACCGAAGGACTTCTCCATTAATGAGTGTGAAAAATGTGTCTACATGAAAGGTAATTCTAACTCGTTCATGATATGCCTTTACATAGACGTCATATTGATCACATGTAGTAGTTCTAGTTTGATCCTAGAGACTAAGAGTATGTTGAAACGATGTTTCGATATGAATGATATGAGTACTGCAGAAGACATCTTAGGAATTGTGATTTCTAAGACATCTAACGAACTAGTCTAATTCCAAACTCATCTGTGAGGTGTTTGACAGTCTCATTGAAGTCACCAATGGGTATGAATCGTGGGATATGATTGGAATCATGGTGCACCAATATATGCGCAGGTTACATGTAGTTTAATGTATTTTACACACTAATACCAACCTGGTATCGGCTTATGAAGTATATCAGTTGAACTAAGTTTCACTCGTGATTCCGAAAATGATCGGTAGAAGGCGTTATATCAGATATGACGATATCTAAAATATTTGCTTATCTATGGATTATGGTATTCTGGATGTCCAGAAGTTCTGGGAGAACACAATGATGCAAACTGGACATCATACTTGAAGAACACCAATATCCATAAGTGGATGTGTATGGTGTGTCTTTTGAAAATCCTCTAAGCAAACTTGCATCGACTGATTCGTAAAGGAATCGGAGTTTATCGCTTTGGACAGAACATGAAAAGAAGTTTAGTAACTTCACGACCTCTTAGAGGATGTCCTTTATTGGGAGAAACTCGTGCCTTTATCAGTTATATGTTGTAGGGCACGCATGACGGCGTTGGGACATTTTAGTCGGAGATATAAGACTGTATGACAGTTGATCATCATGGGTGTCACTTCCTTGATTATTAATCAAAGGATATAACATACTCTTTAATTAAGGGATAACCTAAATATCAAGAGTTCTACCAGTCTAGGGGAGTTGGCGTAAAACCCAAAAAATACAAACTGATACGGTAGAAACGCAACCTAACTGACTGAAGATCCCAGGAATTAGATTTAATGGGAAAACTAAATCGTAAAGGTTCAGTTGAGCGCTTCGGTGGGAGCAAGAACACTTCGGATGATAATTTCTAAAAAGAAACACGAATCCAAAGTCGTTCTCACGATAGACCTTAAAATGCTACCTGCATGGTGGGTAAAAGTTAAATTTCCAAAATCTTTAATGATCCTCAACGGTTGAGGTTAGGGTTGGGAAAACTTTTAATGATGCCTAAAACTTTTGAAGTGGGGTATAGAATGATAGCTTGTAGGAGATCACCTATTTAAGTGCGAGTACAAGCCACCTCAAATGAACGCACTTAAGAATCCAAGTGTGTCCACAACCATAACAGACAAAACATTAAGAAGAACAGAGTAAGGAAAATTGTTATGTTGGTACCGTTGTCTTGACTTACATTAAACACTGACGGTTCAAGACATCACGTTCACCGTGCAGTAAGTAAATCTGATGGTATTCAACTATGGAAGGTTCAAAGCTACGGCTACCTATCCAGATGCAACATCGGTCCACCAAAATATTGCTAGAATGACACCTTGTGAGTGCGCTAAAATCACTTTCAAGAGGGGATTGTTGGAAATTTACTAATGTGGAATTAAGTTTAACCCATTAATTATGGCTCGAACAATTGAGGCCTCGCACGTCAGAAATGTCATTTCCACACACGTGAACACGTAGTTTCAAGTATCGTAAATTTCATTAGTGAATGAAATATTGGTACGTAAGTGAAACGTTTGAGACATAGAATGATGGACGGTAATTGGCAAAATAAAAAGTGTTCCATGTTGGTAAACGAAGGAATAATTGTGCAATGTGTAAGATGGAACGGGTCGGAAAAGGATCACGGAGATGAGAAGGGCCGTGACGCCGCCCGGACTGGGCCTCGGCGCCGGAGCGCCGCGGATCCCCCCTTAACAGCGCAGTGGCTCATGGATGGCAGTGAGTACATCATGACTTTCTGGTTGTCCGGAGTCGCAACTCCAGTATGGAAGAGCCGCGGCTCTTCCCTGACAGTGTTTTATCGACGGAAGCCCAAAGGTTTGGATGTTAAGGTGGTTTTAATGCCATTGAATACACCCAATAATGGCTATTACTTGGACCATTCTTTTACTGCATTACTAGGGGATTAAAGTCCATCCATTATATGACAATTGAATGCCATTATGGGGCATTTGAAAGGCCATCTCGCACACCTATATATTGAGGCTTTTGACTCAATTGGAAGGATACACTACACACTCTCATATTTTCTGAAATTCTTCCTCTCTAAGTATTCTTTCATACACTCAAAGGTTCTTCTTGAGAAACACTTGAGTTTTCTTTTCTCATTTGTTAGTTGTTATTTTATATTAGGAGACAGTTGTCCATTACCGTAAAAGGATATATACGGGGAAATAATGTCTTAAGGACAGAGTGAATATCACTCGACTCATCAACGCCCTTGTAACGTTACCAGTTTTAGTGTCTCTTGGTTTCATGTTATCAAGATCAAGAAGCTTGTTGCAATTGGAACAAAGTACTCAAGAACTCAAAACTTATTGTTGTCACATCTCTTGTTGGCTACAAGATTGTTAACTATTGTAATTTTCATTGTTTACCCTTTCGAAGCACTTGTAATAGTTGTATACTATTTCGTACCTCCATTGTTATCCAACAGAAACAATAGAGGAAATGTGCAAATTAACCAGGTATGTTCATTTTCCTTTGTTACTTTGTACGAATATTCATGAAAATGTGTATTGTATGCTAATTTTTATATATTAAGCACAACTCTCACTTTCTCAATGAAATTTCAAGCTAAGTAACCTTAAATTCTAGCGTGAGGCGTTACTTATAAAGAATACAATATCATTGTATAGGAGTTCATGTCTTCTTTTGCAGTTTATGGACAAACGGCTTGAACCAGTCCAAGAAATAACCTTTGGAGTTGAATTTTAGGCTCGAATGATCACGATCGACGAGAAACCAATAAAATTACAGGTCTGGACACAGTTGGTGACACAAATTTTCTTTTAATACTTAATTGAAAACTACGTAAAAGTTTGATATTTCATGGTAGGAGGAGTGGACTAAGGTTTCATACATATTTAATTAAATTTCATTTATCAGTTTTGATCATTCCTTAATTGTAATGGATTTTTATAACCGTAAAGTTTGTTATTGTCAATCTAGTATCATCAATGAATAAGCACAATAATATAATAATAATATAATATAATTTGAAATCAACAACAATGAATTCAGCAAACTGAAAACACATACTAACTTGATGTCGATAGAGGCCTGCAATGCAGTGTCTTAAGACAAAAATTCGCCCCCACTTGTGCTGTAGTTTTACGGACGTCTGTCTAGAGGATACAACTATCTAAGTGAGAGTTCTAACACAAGAACTTCACCTCTAGCGAAGATACTATATGCGTTCTTCTTGGAATGTGTTTTATGAAGAAGAAGATGAAACAACAATTTTAGATCATTAATTGTGTTTAATGATTGATTGTAATATGTATTGAATTGTGTATTCAACCAAGTGATCAACATGCTATTTATAGCATTAATTTCGTCCATGGCAACCTTCCACTCCAAAGGTTGTGTCTCTTGTGAAAAGATGCACCTTTTGGACATTTTGGAAATTTTACTATTGGACAGTGCCGCGGTCCCGTGTCCTCGGCGCCACGGTGCTTGATCCTGGCGCCGCGGCTCTGCCTCTCGGCGCCGCGGCCCTGAAATTCTATCAGACCTCTCTGAAGTTTCAGCGCTGCGGCGCTGCTTCCCAGCGTCGTGGCGCTGTCGACGGGAATTTTTCCCTGTCCGGCGCCGCGGCGCTTCGCCTATTTTTTTCAGATTTCGATCACTTTTTTCTCTTCTTCTTGTACAAGTTTCAACAATACCCCACATTTTCTATTCAAACATCAACAATATCCCACATTTGGATAGAAAATAAGATAATGAGGAACTTAACGTTATTCCTGAAAAATTAGATATGACATGCATCGGAAAATGTGTCTTTTGGACTTGAACCGTTCGTAGTAAATACTTATCGGGTCTACTTTGTGAAATAGTGAACGATATTTCTTGAACTATTCACGTTTTATAGTAAATCAAGACAACAAGTATCACGCACGTCATATCAACATATTTCAATTCTTACGGTTCATTTCAGACAACTCATTCTTCGTGAGACTTTCTAGAGAACGTAGCCATATCGGTTCTCCCAGATGCGACCCCATATCAATCTTATATAGGTAATACTAATAAAGAATTATCCATACTATCTCACCATAATGGCTATTAGTATTATTAAGAATAGGATTCAGCCCTTAAACATCAACGGATTAACATACTTAGTACACCATATGAATGAGCATATGTGTGTTTTTATGCTACTTGAGTCTTCCCCAACTAGTTTTCCTATTGAACCTAAACCATGAGATCTCCAATTATGATAGGTTAGGTTTCCGCCAGTTAACGACTCATTTTATTGGCTTTAAGCCCATTCCCCTCGATGTAAATACGACTTGCTCTCTGTTAAGGTCTTTTGTCAAATGATCCGCTATATTGTCCTTTGATTTCACATAATCAATGGAAATAATTTCATTCTTCAGCAAGTTTTGTATTGTACTATGACGTCACCTTATATGTCTCAACTTGCCATTGTATATTTGATTTTTTGCCTCGTCAGGGCAGCCATACTATCACAATGTATGCAAATGGCTGTCACAGGCTTTATCCACAACGGAATACCTTCTAGGAAGTTTTTGAGCCATTCTGCCTCTTCGGCAGCTTTATCTAGGGCTACAAACTGTGCTTCCATAGTTGATTGCATATTTATCATTTTTTTTTATGATTTCCATGATACCGATGCTCCACCAAGTGTAAATACATAACCACTTGTGGACTTACTTTCTGACTGGTTGGAAATCCAATTAACATCACAATATTCTTCTAAAACAGGAGAATATTTCGTATAATGCAATCCATAGTTCATTGTATGATTTAGATATCGGAGTGCTCTTATTAGTGCAAATCGATGATCCTTTCCAGGATTATGTGAGTATCGACTTAGTCAACGCACTGTATATGCTAAGTCCGGTCTCGTACAATTCATTATGTACGTCAAGCTTCCAAGAACTCGTGTATACTCCAATTGTGACACACTTTCACCTTCATTCTTCTTAAGGTGATAAGACAGGTCAAATGGTGTAACAACCGGTCGATCATCATAGTGTCCAAACTTTCTAAGGACCTTTTCAACATAATGGAATTGAGTTAAGATGTAACCCTCAGAATTCTTTTGAATTCTAATACCAAGAATGACATCCGCTATTCTCATATCTTTTATATCGAAAGCGACATGCAATATCTTCTTAGTTTGGTTAATTACATCTTTATCCATTCTCATTATTAACATATCATCAACATATAAGCATATAATGACACATGCATTCTTACATTGTTTAATGTAGACACATTTGTCACATTCATTTATTTGAAAACCATTTGATAATAATGTATTATCAAACTTTTCATGTTATTGCTTTGGAGCTTGTTTAAGTCCGTATACAGACTTAATCAATTTACATAATTTATTTTCTTGACCTTTCATAACAAACCATTCGGGTTGTTCCATGTAAATTTCTTCATCTAATTTACCATTCAAAAATGCGGTTTTCACATCCATTTGGTGTATTTCCAAATTGTGAATTGCCGTTATAGCAATTAGCGACCTTATAGACGTAATTCTTGTTACAGGTGAGTAGGTATCAAAGAAATCTACACATTCTTTCTGTCGAAACCCTTTGGCTACTATACGAGCTTTGTATTTTTTTTTATAGTACCATCAGGCCTTAATATCCGTTTGAAAATCTATATATGGCCTATTGGTTTTTGTCCCGAAGGAAGATTAACCAATATCCATGTATTATTTTTCATAATGGATTCTACCTCACTTTGGATAGCCTCCTTCCAATAAGGTTCTCCGGATGATTCCATAGCAGCCCTATATGTTTGAGGTTTTCCTTCAACGGAAAAGGTCATGAAATCTGGTCCAAAATCTTTGGCAGTTTTCACACGTTAACTTCTCCTTGGTTCAGAATTTTCTTCTTGAACAGATGAAGTAAAATTATCATCACTTTGTGTGTTTTGGTTTAACTCATCTTGAGGCAGTGTCCTCTTCTTATGATTAAGAACACACTTATCCTTGTCTTTGTAAGGAAAAATATCCTCAAAAAATTCTGCTTCCGCGGATTCCATAAGTGTGTTTTTGTGAATACCTTCAACATCAGAATGATACACCAAAAACTTACATGCTGCACTATTATTGGCATGACCAATATATATGCAATCCACTATTTTTGGTCCAAGTTTAGTTCTCTTAGGTAAGGGAACTTGAACTTTCGCTAGGCAATCCCACACTTTCATCCTTTTGAAAGTATACAATCTTCCTTTCCACAATTCATAAGGAGATTGATCATTTTTCTTTTGAAGAATTTTGTTCAATATTATATTTGCAGTAATTAACGTCTCACCCCATAGATTAAGGGGTGCCTCCGAACTAATCAACATTGAATTTATCATATTTTTCAATGTTCTATTCTTACGTTCGGCAACTCCATTTTGTGTTAGAGTATATGACACAGTGGTTTGATGAACTATACCATGAGTAGAACAAAATTCTTTGAACTCATTCAATTGATATTCACCACCTCTGTCTGACCTTAGAATTTTGATTCTTTTGTCAAGTTGGTTTTTCACATCTGCTTTGTATATTTTAAACATGTTCAAAGCCTCATCTTTGGTATGTTTTAAGTATACATAACCAAATTTACTGCAATCATCTATGAATGATATATAATAATTCTTTCCTCCACGAGATGTGGTTGCTTGGTAATCACACAAATCACTATGAATTAAACCAAGCACTTCATTTGATTTCACAACAGATTTATGAGGATGACTTGCATATTTTGATTCTATGCATACTCCACCCTTGGTCATTTTGTTCATAGAGCAATTTGGCAACATGCCTAACTTCACAGAAGCAGCATTCCCCACGAACAATGGTTCTCCATCATTGATGGCCTAATAGGATAAAAACATGTCTATTTTAGAACATACGTGCATTGTAGCACCTGTATCCATCCACCAATCGGCTGAATTTGTAACCAGATTTGCTTGAGCAGCCACAACCCTAATGAATTGGTTTATAGTTTCAGCCCGATTGGATTGGTTGACATTACTCGAACCTCCAACACCATCACCTTGACTTTTGCGAAGGCGACAATCTTTTGCTCTGTGCCCAGGTTTGCCACATACCAAATAGAGTCTTGGTTGTGGTTTCTTGAATGCATTGATCCTTTGTGGGGGGAGTGCATTCCTCCTGGTTGCAAAAGATGTCTTGGCACCAACATAATTGCCCTTTCCTTTATGAAATTTGGCTTTAGAAGCATTGCCTTCAACCATGTTATCTAATAGGCTCCAATGAAATAGCATCAGCCCTTTCATTCTTCCGGTTGTCCTCTTCAACACGAATTTTCAGAACCAGTTGCTCAAAATTCATTTCCTCGGTTAGATGCTTCAGATAAACCTTAAAATCCTTCCAAGAAAGAGGTAATTTCTCAATAATAGCACCAACAAGGAAATTTGGGTTAAGGCCCATACCTTCAACCTCTAGTTCATGAACAATGACTTGGAGTTCCTCCACTTGCTTGACAACAGCCTTGACATCACTCATATTAAAGTTCAGAAACTTATCGATGACGAACTTCTTGGAACAAGCAACCTCAGTCTTGTACTTGTTCCAGTAACTGCCACAACTCCCTTGCCGTTCTGAACGTGGAGTAGATGTCATATAGAGAATCATCCAAGACATTGAGAATATAGTTTCTGCAAAGAAACTCCTGACTTTCTCAAGTTTGAATGTCTTTCAGCCTTCTCCGCATCAGTCGGAGCATTCTCCCCTTTTCCTTCTAGCAGTGCCATAGGAACCTCTGCAGTCAATACGTTTGCCACGTGAAGAGTTGTCAAGTAGAACAACATCTTCTGTTGTCAGCGTTTGAAATCAAAACCCTTGAATTTCTCAAGCTTCTCAACATGGTTTTTCACCATTGACGATCCAGATTGATCCATCTTTGCAAATCAGGAAATTGAATTCTTAGAAAAAAAATTGCAAACTCAATAAATCAGAAAAAAAATCTGAATAAATTTTTATCTTAGATTGTTATTGTCAATCTAGTATCATCAATGAATAAGCACAATAATATAATAATAATTCAATATAACTTGAAATCAACAACAATGAATTCAGCAAACATTGAAAATACATACTAACTTGATGTCGATAGGGGCCTGCAATGCAGTGTCCTAAGACAAAAATTCACCCCCACTAGCACACGAATTTACTATATGCGTTCTTCTTGGAATGTGTTTTATGAAGAAGAAGATGAAGCAACAATCTTAGATCATTAATTGTGTTTAATGATTGATTGTAATATGTATTGAATTGTGTGTTCAACCCAGTGATCAACATGCTATTTATAGCATTAATTTCGTCCATGACAGCCTTCCACTCCAAAGGTTGTGTCTCTTGTGAAAAGATGCAATTTTTGGACATTCTGGAAATTTTACTATTGGACAGCGTCGCGGCCCTGAAATTCTATCAGACCTCTCTGAAGTTTCAGCGTCGTGGCGCTGTCGACGAGAATTTTCCCTGTCCGGCGCCGTGGCGCTTCGCTTATTTTTTCCAGATTTCGATCACTTTTTTCTCTTCTTCTTGTACAAGTTCCAACAAAGTTGTCACAATCTTTTTCTCCTTTTGCTAATGAAAGTTATAATAATCTCTTTCATCTGAGTCTAAATTGTTATATAAATTGAATTCAGTCGAATAGACTCATCATTTTTAGTTTGATTTCTTTCAGATTTTATATTACTCATCAGACACATAAAATTCCATAACTAACGGTATACTACAAAATAGTTAAGAAGGCCTTCCTACAAATTGATCGATAGAGTTAGGAGAAGATGACACGTCAATATTAATCGTGGACTTTTATTATATTATTTATATTATTCTATAAAATATATACTCCTTAACATGGAATATACGTGCAACACACGTCTTAATTAGTATATTTTCTAAAAGTGGAAAGCCCCTTATTGAAAGTTAGATTACGATAATATCCTTCAAATGTTGCGTGATCATTTTGTCCTTGAGTAAAAATTAAACCTTCTATACCAATCAATATCAAGACTAGTCGGACATATAGCTTTTCCTCCCAAGACAAATTAATTACTTTTCTTAATTATTCATCTTTTATTCAGTTGTCTCTAATAGCTTGTTTTTTTCTTAATTATTCATCTTTTTTTTTTTATTGAGGAATATACTAGTTTTCATAGTTACAAGAGATTCTCCAAATATGTAAGTGAATTTTGTATTGTCACATGATTCTTCTTTTTTGCAATTCAACTTTATGTCTAACTTCATAGAAAAACTATAATAGTACTGATCCAAATAGAATACTATTAAAGAAAATTCCCTTTCTGTCCGGAAAATGAAGGATTTTTTTTTAATTTATGAATAGAAATTTTTATAAATCATATTTTGTAGTGACAACAAATATCTATCTAAGGCGCTCACCATTCAGCAGTTTGAGTTTGCAGTTTCATCCTTCAAATTTCATGTAACCCATCGCTTAATATTCTAAAATTATTTCTATCGATCTAAATGTTTTATATTAATTAACATGAAACACACATGCAACTCACGTGTCTAAATACTAGTTATACTAAAAGTGGGAAGCTCCTATATTCAAAGATAGATTATCATTTTACCCATGTAAAAAATCAAAATATAATAAAACATAAATCAAAATATAATAAAACTGTAGGTGTTTGCGTCGGGTTCGTACACACAGCGGAATTTGAATTTTTTTGTTTCAAACCTGACATGACGGTCAAACTGTAGTATGAATATGTAATGTAAAATAAACACAAAACAAATGTAATACTTCGAACGAAGACTTACATTTTGAAGCAATCTGCAATCCAAGCTGTTGGAACTTGAAGCTTTGTAGTCCGGGGTGCACAATCAAATATCCCTTGATTTGCAAGTTCTAAGTTCTTAGAACTTTGATGTAATTTTCTATCTTTAGAAATGTTAGAGATTTCTACAGAGTTTTAGAAGAGATTTACCTCTCTTAGATTTAGTGTATATTGAAATGGGAAGGGAACCCCTTCTTTTATAGGCACAAAAGAACTAGGGTTCACCCAAATAGGCTAAGCCCATCAAAAAATGGGTAGGTAAAATTTCGACCTGTGGTCCACGCCTGTCGATTTTACGCGCCTTGTCCGATTTCAAATATCCCGGTTATCAACCGAACATATATATTATCTCTTTCTAACTACATCATTCAATCAACGGAACATTTAACTTAGTGTTTACCCTTCAGGCCTCTACATATTGACACTAATATCATTAGGATCTTCACTAACTCCTGAAGCTAGGAAGACGAACCTCAATATGTAAAGTTTAGCTACACAAAACATGTGAACTGAACCTATATGTGGGAAGATAAAATTCTTTCATTTGCGACACACTCAATCAAGCTTAGGATTTGTCAAGTGTCTATCCAAATGGCTTGATCATTATATCTCATCTATATTAGTTGACAACTGGACCATATCGAAGACATATTCATTGCGTTGGCCAACAACTTAGTCAACCTAACATCTTATGATTATCTGAGTGTTCTCTCGAATATACATTCAGGGAATGAATTCTAATCTTGGTTCGACTACCACCTTTAATCCACTTCGTAACGTACCCAAAACAAGTCGCGTCTCAACCTATAAGGCATTTGAGCTTAGGACAGGATCAAAGTACATTACTCCGTGAATAAGGTGTGTATCAACCTCAAGTCTAAGGACTACTATCTCCCACACACTGATGACATTATAGACATATAACAAACAGCGCATCATTAGGGTATACCAATACTTCAACAAGTATCCATGTGTCCATCACAAGTTGCCATAACACGTAGCAAGTGAGACATACTACATCCCCTATGGATATGATGCAGACCACATGTCGACGTATCGCATATCATCGATATCCCAATCTCGATGATCATTAGTCGAGGTAGTTTAAGAGTTACGTTATAATATTAATTCTCACATCATTAATAAAAACGTAAATTCTAGGGATGCATTTATATAATATTATAAACAATCAACTAATAATTCAACAAATGCAAATGCCATAATATCAATCATCATTAATATATAAATATGAATGTGTATAAAGTACATTTTGTCCTAATACAGATTGTCTCTAGGACATACATATACTTTCAATATCTCACTTGGCCTAGAGCCAATCAACAACATATCTAATACCCATATTCTCAAAATGACCATTATCCTTCACCAAGCTTAATGGTTTAGTAAACGGGTCTGCTAGATTATTGTCTGTGGGAATATAATCTATTTTGATATATTCAGTTTCCACTATCTTTTGGAGAATGTGGTACTTCCTCGGTACATGCTTGTTTCTGTTTGTTGATCTTAGTTCATTTGCCTGTGCAATCACACTTATCGTCAACCTTCGTAGTGTTGTCACAATAAATAGTTATTAGACAACTAGCACTCGGAACAACCCCTAGTTCCTTCAGGAACTCAGAAATCGCGACGAACTTAAGCGCGACTTCGATCCAAAGAATGTACTCCGCTTCAGTAGTCGAGTCTGCAGTAGTAGCCTTCTTGGAACTCTTCCAGCTCACTGCTCTTCCATTGAAAACAATAGTGTAACCAGACTGAGATTTGAAATCATCAACATCGGTCTGGAAACTAGCATCGGTATATCCATTGGTAACCAACTCATTATCTCCACCATAGACTAGAAAGTAATCTTTAGTACGTCTGAGTTACTTGAGAATACTCTTGATTGTTTTTCAGTGTTCCTCACCAGGATTCTGCTTGAACTTTCAAGTCATACTAAGTACAAAGGCCACATCTGGCCTAGTACAGGTCATGGCATACATGATCGATCCTATAGCCGAAGCATATGAGATCCTCTTCATGCGCTCAAGTTCTACAGCATTAGAAGGGCAGCCCTTCTTTGATAACTTGATGCCTTGACCCATCGGAAGACCGCCTTTCTTGGAATTCTCCATTGAAAAACGTCTAAGAACTTTGTCTATTTAGATTGACTGTAACAACCCCAACAATCTATTAGGTCTATCTCTATAGATCCTAATTCCCAGAATGTAGCAGGCTTCACCTAAATCCTTTATCATGAAGGACTTGGACAACCAATCCTTAACTGACTGCATGAGAGTCTTATTGTCTCCCATTATCAATATGTAATCAACATATATAATAATGAAGGCAATGACCTCATCCCTGCGTTTGATATAAACACAAGGATCCTCTTTGCTTCTGATAAAATCATAAGATTTGATAGCGTTGTCAAAACAAATGTCCAACTCCTAGAGGCTTGCTTAAGCCCATAAATGGATTTTGTAGCCTGCACATAGCATTTGGTCTGGACTCACATGAAAAACCCTCGGGTTGTTTCATATATACGTCCTCAATTAGATTATCATTGAGGAATGCAGTTTTGACATCCATCTGCCAAATTTCATAATCACAGTGTGCATCTATTGCAAGCAAAATACGAATAGACTTTATCTTATCCACCGGTGAAAAGGTTTCATCATAATCCACACCAGGACGCTGAGTAAAACCTTTAGCCACTAGTCTAGCTTTATAAGTCTGAATCTTGCCAGATGCATCAATCTTATTCTTGAAGACCCATTTGCATCCTATGGGTTTAACCCCATTTGGCAAATCAACCAAGTTTCACACTTGATTGATATACATAGATTCCATTTCACATTTCATGGCTTCTTGCCATCTCTTCGAATCAATGTCTAGCATTGCTTCGTTATAGGTTCTAGGCTCGTCATCATCTGGAATATCTAGCTCATTTTGTGTTTCCACAAGTAGATTTAGTATTTCCGGAGGACGATGAGTTCTAGTAGACCTACGGAATTGATTGTCTTGCAATTCAGTTACATGTATGTTCTGACTGTGAGTAGGTTCTTGTGCGCTGATCATCCACCAACATTAGAGCTTTCAGGAATATCATTTTCATGTCTTTCCTGAATGGGAGGAAATGCAACTAGTGCACTTGCTCCCAAGGTCTGTGCCAGAAGATCTTGCATTTCTGCATTACTCCTAGTAGCACTCCCACTGGCCGAAGGGGGTACCCTAAATACCCAATCTTCGCCAAAAGCTCCCACTGAATTCTTGCCTTCATCATCGGGCAAGGATTCAACCTTTATATTACTTTGTTCTTGAATTTCTTCAAGTTCTATCTCCATGCAACTCTCATCCTTGTAGACATATTCATCTTCAAGGAAAGTTGCGTTCCTAGAAACAAATATCTTATGTTCTCCAGGAAGATAGAAATGGTATCCCTTAGTTTTCTTTGGATACCCAACAAAGTAACATTTTTCACTTTTAGATTCCAACTTATCAGTGATCAACTTCTTGACATATGCAGGACGCCCCCAGGGCCTCATGTGTCTAAGTGATGGCTTCTTGCTACACCATACCTCATATGGTGTCTTTTCGACTGATTTAGATGGAACTCTGTTCAGAACATATATCGAGGTCAAAATAGCGTATCCCCAAAGGTATGTTGGAAGAGCTGAAAATCTCATCATGGAATGAACCATGTTAAGTAAGGTTCAATTTCTCCTCTCGGCAACACTATTCATCTGTGGTGTTCCAAGAGGTGTCCATTCGAATCAACTCCATGATGCTTTAAGTAGTCAAGAAATTCTTTACTGAAGTATTCACCCCCACGATCAGATCGGATAGTTTTGATACTCTTTGAGAGTTGTTTCTCAGCTTCACACTGAAACTCCTTAAACTTCTCAAAAGCCTCGGATTTGTGTCTCATAAGATACAAATATCCATATCTTGATAAGTCGTCTATGAAAGTAATGAAGTAAGATAAACATTCTCTAGATTGAGTCGAAAATGGTCCACATACATCCGTATGTACCAACTCAAGCACCTCCTTGGCACATACCCCTTTTCCAGAAAGAGGTTTAATAGTCATCTTACATTTCAAACAGGATTCACAGTTACCATAAGATTGTAAGTCAAATGGTTCGAGGTAATTTAATTTCCTCAACAGTTCTATCCTCGTTTGATTGATATGACCAAGTCTACAATGCCACAAGTAGGTAGAATTTCTTTCATTTAACTTAGCTCTTTTATTTTGTATATTGAAAATTTCCCTACGACAGTTTAATGTATACAATCCATTCACAAGAGGCGCGATTCCATACACAACATTATCAAAAGCCAAAATCATATAGCCATCATTAATGCTAGAGGAAAAGCCCTCAGTGTTAAGTACAGGAATGAAAATAATGTTCCTTGTCAAAGAAGGAACATAATAACAATTGTTTAATATTAAAATTTTGCCGGAAGGTAAATCTAATCTATAAGTTCTCACACGCTCAGCACAAACTCGTGCTCTGTTTCCGACGCGCAGGTCCACCTCTCAAGACCCGACCTTCCAGCTATCAGTTAGCCCCTGCACATTTGTACAAATGTGTGAGCCACAAGCGGTATCTAGTACCCAGGAATGAGAATCATTTATAGATAGATTAATTTCAATTACAAACATACCTTGCCCAGTAGAGGCTGAAGCACCTGGTGTCATTCCTCCGCCTGGAGAAGTACATTCCTTTCTCCAATGCCCCTTTCTGTTGCAATTCATGCAAATATACGATGCCGACATTTTCTTCTTCTTCTTCGCCCCTCCCTTGGGCTTTATTGCTGCTGCCAGAGCAACAACTTTTCCCTTCCCATTTTGTTGTCCCTTACCTTTCGATATGGGGCGACTAGAGGAGCCAATCATCATAATAGGTCTGCTCTTGGAGGTCGAAGATTCAAAAGTTTTTAGCATATTGTGTAACTCCGGCAATGTCGCTTTAGTTCCATTCATATTATAATTAACAATGAAACTCTCAAACGACCTAGGAAGTGAGTGCATGATGAGGGTGGTGGAGACTTTGTCTTGAAACTTTATGTCTATGGAGGCCAACCTCTCAATCAACTCAATCATCCTCAACACATGAGGCGAAACCTAGCCCCCTTCATTTAGCCTACACTTGAAAAGTTCTATTAGCAGGTCATACTCCATTGTCTGAGACTGCGAATCATAGAGACTCCTCAAATGGGCTAACATTTCGTTGGGCCCCATAGTTTCATGTTATCTTTGCAACGGTGGTGACATAGAAGACAACATTAGACATTGAGCTGAGGTGACATCCTGATAATGTTTCTCATATGCAGCTGATCGGTGTATTTAATATATATTTTTTGAGTCAGTTTTAGTTAGTCTTTTGTCCCTTTTTGTACAAATAAGTGTCGTATTAGGATATATTTTCTTTCTTTTGAGTCAAAGTGGTTAAAATGGTCAAATGGCGGAAAAGGAGCTAAAAGAGGGCAAAAGAGGAGGTTCCAGAGCTAAAAACAGAGAAAGTGGCGAACGAGGCAAAAACCCGGACCAGCGCCGCGGCGCCTCCTGCAGTCAGAAGCAGGGCCGCGGCGCCCAATATCCAGAGAGGCTGCAGAAGTCCCAGCGCCGCGGCGCCTCATGTCAACAGGTGCAGGGCCGCGACGCCTAATCATCAGAGAGGCTACAGAAGTTGCAGCGCCGCGGCGCCCACAGACAGCAGAGATCAGGGCCGCGGCGCCAAATTACCCAAAGTTCCACAGAAGTTCCGATCCCGCGGCGCCGAAAGCAGGGCCGCGGCGCCGACGCGGGAAAAATCAGGGTTTTGACGATTTTCTGGGTCAGGCCTGCAGGGAAAAGTTAAGGGCGGTTTTCAGCCTATAAAAGGAGAACCCTAGGCAGATTTTAAGGGTTCCCCTTCTTGCACAACTCAAGATTTCTTGCTTGGAGATTGGAGACCATAATTTAGTACTTTCTTTTCCTTTTTCTTTTCTTTATTTCAGTTTTGTATGATGAACTTTGAATTAGTTCTTGTCATGTCAATGGCTAGGAACTAATTCTCTTATAGGGCTTTCCATGTTGATTCACTAGAAACTTATGTTATGAATTAATGCATGTTTATGGTTATTATTCTTCTTTGAGAGATTTATCCAATAATTGCTTTGAATGCTTGGTAATTAATTGACAACTAATTATCACTATATGATTTCTAATTTACTTCGAAAGGAGAGATTGTGAATATGCTGTAAGTTGGGTAGACATTCTTGGATTGGGGATGAAAATACCTCAATTATTTATGTAGCGTTAATGAGGCTTAAAACCCTAATTTTGCACGGTGCGCGTGACGGTTAACTAGGTTTTTGTTCTTAATCCTCCTATAGAGTTATCCTTATCACCGAAAGGTAGGTAAGGTGCAATACTGGGGTTGAGTGTTTATATATCCTTAACGGGAATATAAAACGATTTCGTAAACCTGCTAGCTCCGAGAGAAGAAGACCATAATTCGTTGCATTAATAAATAACATAAGCGGATAGTTGAGGAGACATGGAAGCCCTATTCCCATCACAACTGAAGTAAACTCATTAGATAAATTAGTCTTTATAATTCTTAGTTATAAACAACAAAATCAAATATCAATTTACCAAATAGATACCAAAAGATAGATAGTTGGTACTTGAACCCTAATCCTTGTGGACGATATTCGGTCTTACCAAGACTATATTACTTGTCACGATAACGCACTTGCGTTAAAGTGTGTGCATCTTTTCGCACAAAGAAGTTTTGGCGCCATTGTCGAGATTAGGCATAGTTCAATATCAAATTTATCTATTTTTAATTTCTAATTTGGTTTTTTTTTTTTAATTTTCACGTTTTTTTTTATTTTATTTATTTCAAAAATCAGGGTGCCGTGATTTGTTGTCTGTTTTTGATCTATTTCAGGAAATCAGTTTATGCGAAGGAGAAGAGGGGCAAACACTCTTGTTCCCTTCAATCCAGAGATTGAGAAAACCTGTAAACAGAACAGAAAGAATCAGCGGATTGCAACCTTGATAGAGAGATGGACTGTTCAAAACAACAACATGATGAGAAGGGTTAGGTGAAAATCAACCTAATCCAGGAATACCTCGGCAAGTACCTATGGATGTCGAGGAAAGAGTTCAAGTCCAGGCAGAAAGAAGCTTGGGAGACTATGTGCTGCCTAGAGTGAATGGAGCACAGACATGTATTAGGCTCCCTGCCATAGGAGCAAACAACTTCGAGATAAAACCGGCGACATGAGTACGGTACAACATACAAGATAATTGAGGATCGCCATCTGAGGATCCACATACGCACATAGCTAATTTCGAGCTATGTGCAACTTTCAGATATAACGGCATCGATGATGCCGTCGATTGAGGCTCTTTCCTTCTCACCAGAATAGAGCAAAAGTATGGTTGAATTCCTCACGGTGATTCGATTTTTACATGGCACGAGCTGGCACATAAATTCCTAGCCAAGTTCTTTCCCCCCTGCAAAGCAGCAAAATTGAGAGGGGAGTTGAACAACTTCTACCAAGCTGATGGAGAGTCCTTATATGAAGCTTGGGAGAGGTTCAAAGACTTGCAGAGAAAATGCCCACACCATCAGATTGAATCAGGAACTTGGTCCACATCTTCTACAACGGGCCGAGCAAAGACAACCGTAACCATTATAGATGCAGCAAAGTGGGCATTCATGAGGAAAACAGCCCACGACGCCACGAGTTATTAGAAGATATGGCCACCAACAACCATGTCACGTACAGAGGTCGACAAGTGGGAGGAGAACGTGCGAGTCCACGAGATAGATGCTATCACGCCTTGAATGCCCAAGTAGCTCTTTTGGCAAACAACAGCAAAGAACATACGGGTCGATGAATGCGGTGCAGATGCCTTAAAGCTGTGAAATATGTGGTGGCCCACATACATTCGATAGGTGCCCTTCAGCTGATCCCAATAATATACCAATGGAGCAGGCAGAGTGTCAGGCCGTGGGTAATTATCAGAGGCCACAGAACAATCCATACTCCAACACTTATAATCCAGGGTGGAGAAATCACCCAAATTTCTCATGGAGAGGAGACCAGGGGCATCAGAATCAATACATGGGCCAGTATCAAACCCAGCAGAACCAAAATCAGCAGCTCTTTACTCAGGCCCAGCATCCTCAACAGTTCAATGCACCGGTTCAGCAAGAAAAGCCAGACGAGCTGAAGAAATGTGACAAAGACTTGCCAACGCCTGCACTCCGCCATGATAAGCTAGATCCTCGCTCAGAACTTGGAAACACAAGTGGGTCACTAGCAAAGCAGAAAACAAAGAGCCACAGGTACACCGCCAAGCAACACAGAGGTAAATCCGAGGAGCAAAGTGTCAAAGACAATGAGAAGTTGGCAACAATGAGCAGAGCTCTTGACCAAAGAGCTGAGAAAAGGGCGAGATAGAAAAGAGAAGTGGTTGAACCTAGCCTGATGATAGAGAAAACCTGCAGAAGGAGTATACGTAAAAATCCCTTTCCCCAAAGATTACAACTAAGGCGTTGATAAACAATTCTCCAAATTCTCGAGGTATTCAGAGTTCGCACATCAACATCCCCTTTATAGAAGCATTAGAGCGGATGCCCTCTATTTCAAGTTCATGAAGGAAATATTGGGGAAGAAGAAGAAAGTGGCGGAATATGAGATAGTAGCACTAATGTAAGAGTGTAGTGCTATCTTGGAGAAGAAGTTGCCACAAAAACTAAAGGATCCAGGAAGCTTTACACTACCTTGCACAGTGGGCAGGGTGACTTGCAACAGAGCTCTATGTGATTTAGGGGCAAGTATAAATCTGATGCCCTTATCAGTATTTAAACGATTGGAGTTGGGTGAGGCCAAACCGACCACAGTGAGCCTGCAGCTGGCCGACAGGACAGTGGTTCATCCAAGAGGGAAGATTGAGGATGTGATTGTTAAAGTAGGAAAATTCTTCTTTCCAGCAGACTTCCTCATTCTTGAC
Organism: Przewalskia tangutica; assembly: GCA_029844215.1. NCBI lineage: Eukaryota > Viridiplantae > Streptophyta > Magnoliopsida > Solanales > Solanaceae > Przewalskia > Przewalskia tangutica. Next base: position 129,503,208 of record CM056718.1, on the reverse strand, counting down.
ATGGAAGAAGATGTGGAAATCCCTATCATATTGGGGAGACCATTCCTAGCAACAGGAATAGCTTTGATTGATGTAGAAAGGGGAGAGCTAACATTAAGGGTGGAGAAGGAAGAAATGGTATTTAAAGTTTTTAAATATGTCATCGAGCCACCAACCATGAGCAGGTGCTTTGCAATCAGCACCATCAAGCCCCCCTGTGAGCCATTACAAGTCAACCAAAGGGAGATGAGCCTTAAAGCAGTGCATGGTTTTCCAAACCCCAGACGCAAGTATGTGTTCTGAACTCCCCTTCGATAATGTTAAAAGGAAAAGAAAGAAAAGAAAACGCAAAATGTGGAGAAATGGATTAGTTGGGGTTGATCCACCCCACTGCTTATTAAAACTAAGGAACTTGCGTCCGGCTAAAAAGACGTTAAAGACAAACATTGGGAGGCAACCCAAATAATTATTTTGATTTATTTTATTTTAATATAGTAGTTTTATTAAGAACGGTCTCACTGAGGTAGTGTTTGTCTTTGTGATCGAGTGCATGTGCCAATAAATTGAAGGGCGAAAACTTGAAGAAAAGCGGGTAAGCGTCGCGGCGCCTAGGATCAGGGCTGCGGCGCCAAAAGATCTGAAAAGGCGTTGAAGTTTAAGCACCGCGGCTCCGAGAGCGGTAGCGGCGAAATCGAGAAAAATGCCAAGTCTAAAGCGCATACCAGTAACAAGCGCGACGCGAAAATCTGAAGAGTGCGAGAACATTGGCGCGCGGCTAAAAGCGTGGCGGCGCTTAAAATCCGTAAACTTAAAAACGCCTGTAAATCGATTTGCCCCAAATTCAAAAACCAAAACCTAACCCTTCTTCTCACAAAACCGAAAATCCCCAAATTCCCCACAAATCCTCCACCAATCAAACCCAACCACAACCAAAACTCTTACATTCCTAAAACCCGTAGCTATCTCAACCAACAAAGCTCCATTCCATAGCCTCAAATCACCAATAGAAGCAAGAACATCGTGGAGAACACCATCAAAAAGGTAATCTTCACCCTTTCTTGAACGTTGTTAGTAGTCAAAAGAGTTAGTAGTTTGGAGAAGTGTTGCATTGTGAAGTAGTTTGGGTGCTGAAAAATTGATTGTGAAGTTTGGAGAAGGAGTAACAAGGAGGGTGTGGGTATTGGATAGTAGAGTTGAAGTTTGAGGGTGTTGTGTTTAGCTGCTAATTGTTGATTGTGTTGGGGAACACTTGTGCTAATAAAGTGTAAGTCAGAAACTATTTTAACCATGTCCACGAGAAGAGAAGAGCCTCCACATCCACCTCACCGCAATACGATAATACTAGGTTTGTGAGCTCTGAAGCCTTCCAAAGATACAAAAGCTTAGATTAGGCCCTTAATCCTGAAAGGAATGGACTATCAGAGGGAGTCGTTTGAGGAAGGGGATGTTTATGAGCCCATTCGGGCAATGATTGAGATAATGGGGTGGAGGAGATTTGTAAATCCGGAGAAGATAGCACTAATGAACACAACAATGGTGCGTGAATTCTATGCCAACTTTCCGGAGAGGGTGGACAACAATTGTTTTGTGAGGGGAAGATATATGCCTGTGACGGCAGAAGCAATAAATATGACTCTAAAGCAGTTGATGTTGAAGGAGGAATTGGTGATCGGAGCCATTTTAGAACACGGTCTAGAGCACCGACATAAATCGATACCGTCAAACACGATTGAGCTACCCGGGCCGCTTTTGATATTGCGAGAAATGGGTCAAGAGCACTGAGCAGGTGCCAATTCAACAAAGCAGCCAAGGGTTGGCTATATTTCGTCAGTGCCCGCATGATTCCATCCACGCACTTCACCAGAGTGCCAGAAGATAGGATTAAGCTGATATATGGAATTATGAGGGGATTGACGATTGATGTGGGGAAAGAGATAGTGCAGAGCATTGAAGAAATCAGCAGGTTGGTGACAACAGGAGGATTGGGACATGGCTCACTTATCACCAGTTTATGCCACATGAATGGGGTCCCAGTCCTACCCACGGATACTAAGGAGAGAAACCAACTGCCTGTGACATATGGGATAGTGCACTCTTTCCCTGACCCAAGCCCCCAGCAGCCAGAAGAAGAGCACAACCAGCAGCAGCAGAGGCCGCAATGAACGAAGATGAGCCTGAAATAGGGGCTCAATATGAGGCAGGACCTAGCCACCAGCCAACCACATAATCAGAACCTCCAGTGCCTATGATGGAGCAAGTGCTCCAGAACCAAAGAATGATGATGCAACATTTCGACACAATGATACAAGGACAAAATGAGTTGAGACAGGGACAACATGAGTTGTGACAAGGGCAACAAAAATTGAGGCAGGAGCAATAACAGTTGCACCAGCAGTTTGACGAGATGAGTTCCCGGTTCAACCAATGGTCGATGCATTATCCACCGCCACCACCACCATTTTAGCCAAAGTCTGTAAGTGTCTTATTTTTTTTATTGTCTTTGAGTCTACACACATTGGGGAAAATGTGTGATTTAAGTTTGGGGGTGTTTTATTTGTGTCTTGTTTTATTTGTGTCTTGTTATGTTTTATTTAAGTCTTTCTATTGTTTTTATGTATTTTTGAGTCACAATTTTTTTTTCTTTTTGAGTCATAATTGTCTGTCAAAAGAGCATGTATGTTGTAGTTGCTAGAAACACCTAGTGAAGTAAGGTAGAATAATGTAATGGAATTGAAGCAACTATCTAAACACCTAGGTCAGATATGCCAAAAACTCAAAAAAATCTGTCTATTTGGAGTTTCTTGCTTGAAATTGTGCATGCTAAATGATGAATACTTATGTGTTATGATTGCTTGCTATTTGAGGCGAAATAGTTAGGATATGCATGTTAGGGAGATGACTCAGGCATTTCTTTGATAGTCAATTCTTACCATTCTTTTCTATCCCGGACTTTAAAAATATATTCCTAGTTAGCCCCATTGAGCCTAAAAAGTGAAACTTCTTCTTTGACACCCTATATTCCCACAAAGTGTGTCATAAGTAAAAATATGAAATAGTGGAATCAAGTGTGTTAAACAAGAGACAAAAAGAGTGAATGAGCTTGTTGCACCCCAATAAAAAAAAGTAATAAGAAAGAGGCAAAAGCCTAAGTTTGGGGGTGCTTGTTATTATAATACACTTCACTCTCCCAAAACAAAAGAGGGGAAGGATAGAATTGAAGTGAAGAAAAGAACCAAAAGAAAAGGGAAAAATGGAAAAGCTAAAGAGCTTATGGTACACAGAATGAGCCTAAAATGCCTATTTTACCTACCTATACCTAAGCCTACATTACAATCCTTAAAGTCCTGAAGATCTCTTTTATGCATATCCAAGATTAGTGGAGAATAGCAAGTAAGCATGCCATAGGATACTTTTGAATTTATATGCATGATTTAGTATATTGACTTCCATTAAGCATGATAAATATGAGTTTGCGAAATATCTAGCTCAATGTGTTTAGTGTGCTGAAAAATTTCATGCTACATGTTCCTGCATATTATTCTGCTAACCTTCATATTTTTCTAGATAACACTAAATGCAGCAAAAGTGATCAATGTCAGTGAATCTTTTATTTTCGTTTCATTGAGTCTTTATTTTCTTTCTTTCTATCTTTGCTCGAGGGCGAGCAAAGGTTAAGTTTGGGGGTATTTGATCGGTGTATTTTATATACACTTTTTGAGTCAGTTTTAGTTAGTCTTTTGTCCCTTTTTGTACAAATAAGTGTCGTATTAGGATAGATTTTCTTTCTTTTGAGTCAAAGTGGTTAAAATGGCCAAATGGCGGAAAATGAGCTAAAAGAGGGCAAAAGAGGAGGTTCCAGAGCTAAAAACAGAGAAAGTGGCGAACGAGGCAAAAATCCAGACCAGCGTCGTGGCGCCTCCTGCAGTCAGAAGCAGGGTCGCGGCGCCCAATATCCAGAGAGGCTGCAGAAGTCCCAGCGCCGCAGCGCCTCATGTCAATAGGTGCAGGGCCGCGGCGCCTAATCATCATAGAAGCTACAGAAGTTGCTGGCGCGCTCACAGCAGAGAGATCGGGCGCGCGCCAAATTACCCAGTGCCACAGAGTTCGCGCGCGGCGACGCGGGAAAAATCAGGGTTTTGACGATTTTGGGCGAACTGCGAGGAAAAGTTAAGGCGGTTTTACTATAAAAGGAGAACCCTAGGCAGATTTTAAGGGTTCCCCTTCTTGCACAACTCAAGATTTCTTGCTTGGAGATTGGAGACCATAATTTAGTACTTTATTTTCCTTTTTCTTTTCTTTATTTCAGTTTTGTATGATGAACTTTGAATTAGTTCTTGTCATGTCAATGGCTAGGACTAATTCTCTTATAGGGCTTTCCATGTTGATTCACTAGAAACTTATGTTATGAATTAATGCATGTTTATGGTTATTATTCTTCTTTGAGATATTTATCCAATAATTGCTTTGAATGCTTGGTAATTAATTGACAACTAATTATCACTATATGATTTCTAATTTACTTCGAAAGGAGAGATTGTGAATATGTTGTAAGTTGGGTAGACATTCTTGGATTGGGATGAAAATACCTCAATTATTTATGTAGCGTTAATGAGAGGCTTAAAAACCCTAATTTTGCGCATGGTGCGTGACAGTTAACTAGGTTTTTGTTCTTAATCCTCCTATAGAGTTATCCTTATCACCGAAAGGTAGGTAAGGTGCAATACTGGGGTTGAGTGTTTATATATCCTTAACGGGAATATAAAACGATTTCGTAAACCTGCTAGCTCCGAGAGAAGAAGACCATAATTCGTTGCATTAATAAATAACATAAGCGGATAGTTGAGGAGACATGGAAGCCCTATTCCCATCACAACTGAAGTAAACTCATTAGATAAATTAGTCTTTATAATTCTTAGTTATAAACAACAAAATCAAATATCAATTTACCAAATAGATACCAAAAGATAGATAGTTGGTACTTGAACCCTAATCCTTGTGGACGATATTCGGTCTTACCAGGACTATATTACTTGTCACGATAACGTGCACTTGCGTTAAAGTGTGTGCATCTTTTCGCACAGCAAGTTTTTGGCGCCGTTGTCGGAGATTAGGCATAGTTCAATATCAAATTTATCTATTTTTAATTTCTAATTTGGTTTTTATTTTTATTTTTTAATTTTCACGTTTTTATTTTATTTTATTTATTTCAAAAAAATCAGGGTGCCGTGATTTGTTGTCTGTTTTTGATCTATTTCAAGAAATCAGTTTATGCGAAGGAGAAGAGGGGCAAACACTCTTGTTCCCTTCAATCCAGAGATTGAGAAAACCTGTAAACAGAACAGAAAGAATCAGCGGATTGCAACCTTGATAGAGATGGACGGTGTTCAAAACAACAACATGATGAGAGAAGGGTTAGGTGAAAATCAACCTAATCCAGGAATACCTCGGCAAGTACCTATGGATGTCGAGGAAAGAGTTCAAGTCCAGGCAGAAAGAAGCTTGGGAGACTATGTGCTGCCTAGAGTGAATGGAGCACAAACATGTATTAGGCTCCCTGCCATAGGAGCAAATAACTTCGAGATAAAACCGGCGATTATGAGCATGGTACAACATACAGTACAATTTGGAGGACTGCCATCGGAGGATCCACATATGCACATAGCTAATTTCTTGGAGCTATGTGCAACTTTCAGATATAACGGCGTTCGATGATCTGTCAGTTGAGGCTCTTTCCCTTCTCACTCAGGAATAGAGCAAAAGTATGGTTGAATTCCCTGCCGGCTGATTCGATTTTTACATGGCACGAGCTGGCACATAAATTCCTAGCCAAGTTCTTTCCCCCATGCAAAGCAGCAAAATTGAGAGGGGAGTTGAACAACTTCTACCAAGCAGATGGAGAGTCCTTATATGAAGCTTGGGAGAGGTTCAAAGACTTGCAGAGAAAATGCCCACACCATTGCATTGAATTGTGGAACTTGGTCCACATCTTCTACAACGGGCTGAGCAGTACAACCAGAACCATTATAGATGCAGCAGCAGGTGGGGCATTCATGAGGAAAACAACCCACGACGCTCACGAGTTATTAGAAGATATGGCCACCAACAACCATGTCACAGAAGAGAGGTCGACAAGTGGGAGGAGAAACGTTAGGAGTCCACGAGATAGATGCTATTGCTGCCTTGAATGCCCAAGTGGCTCTTTTGGCGAAACAGTTGCAGCAACATACAGTGTCAGTGAATGCGGTGCAGATGCCTAAAAGCTGTGAAATATGTGGTGGCCCACATACATTCGATAGGTGTCCTTCAGCTGATCCCAATAATATACCAATGGAGCAGGCAGAGTGTCAGGCCGTGGGTAATTATCAGAGGCCACAGAACAATCCATACTCCAACACTTATAATCCAGGGTGGAGAAATCACCCAAATTTCTCATGGAGAGGAGACCAGGGGCAGCAGAATCAATACATGGGCCAGTATCAAACCCAGCAGAACCAAAATCAGCAGCCCTTTACTCAGGCCCAGCATCCTCAACAGTTCAATGCACCGGTTCAGCAAGAAAAGCCAGCAGTGGCAGCGGTGGCGACACTTGCAACGCCTGACTCGATTCATGATAGAAGCTAGATCCTCGTTCAGGAACTTGGAAACACAAGTGGGTCAGTAGCAAGCGAAAAAAGCGAGCCACGTGGTACACCGCCAAGCAACACGAGGTAAATCAGGGAAGCGGTGTCAGCGATCTGATTGAAAGTGGCAAGCGGTTGGAAGCGGCGATCTCTTCAGCCAAGATTGAGAAAAGCGAGAGATAGAAAAAGAGAAGGTGGTTGAACCTAGCCCAGTGATAGAGAAAACTCCAGAGAAGGAGTATACAGAAAAAATCCCTTTCCCCCAAAGATTACAACGGAAGGCGGTTGATAAACAATTCTCCAAATTCTTGGAGGTATTCAGGAAGCTGCACATCAACATCCCCTTTATAGAAGCATTAGAGCAGATGCCCTCCTATTTCAAGTTCATGAAGGAAATATTGGGGAAGAAGAAGAAGCTGGCGGAATATGAGATAGTAGCACTAACAGAAGAGTGTAGTGCTATCTTGCAGAAGAAGTTGCCACCAAAACTAAAGGATCCAGGAAGCTTTACACTACCTTGCACAGTGGGCAGGGTGACTTGCAACAGAGCTCTATGTGATTTAGGGGCAAGTATAAATCTGATGCCCTTATCAGTATTTAAACGATTGGAGTTGGGTGAGGCCAAACCGACCACAGTGAGCCTGCAGCTGGCCGATAGGACAGTGGTTCATCCAAGAGGGAAGATTGAGGATGTGATTGTTAAAGTAGGAAAATTCTTCTTTCCTGCAGACTTCCTCATTCTTGACATGGAAGAAGATGTGGAAATCCCTATCATATTGGGGAGACCATTCCTAGCAACAGGAATAGCTTTGATTGATGTAGAAAGGGGAGAGCTAACATTAAGGGTGGAGAAGGAAGAAATGGTATTTAAAGTTTTTAAATATGTCATCGATCCACCAACCATGAGCAGGTGCTTTGCAATCAGCACCATCAAGCCCCCCTGTGAGCCATTACAAGTCAACCAAAGGGAGATGAGCCCACGAAAGCAGGCATGGTTTTCCAAACCCCCACTGACGCAAGTATGTGTTCCTGAACTCCCCCTTACTGATAATGTTAAAAGGAAAAGAAGAAAAAGAAAACGCAAAATGTGGAGGAAATGGATTAGTTGGGGGGTTGATCCACCCCACGGTTATTAAAACTAAGGAACTTGCGTCCGGCTAAAAGACGTTAAAGACAGCGCTACTTGGGAGGCAACCCAAATTATTTTGATTTATTTTATTTTAATATAGTAGTTTTTATTAAGAACGGTCTCACGGAGGTAGTGTTTGTGCTGTGATTGACAGGTACAGGCCAATAAATTGAAGGGCGAAAACTTGAAGAAAAGCGGGTAAGCGTCGCGGCGCCTAGGATCAGGGCCGCGGCGCCAAAAGAACTGAAGAGGCGCTGAAGTTTAAGCGCCGCGGCGCCCAAAAGCAGGGCCGCGGCGGCAGAAATCCAGAAAAATGCCAAGTCTAAGGCGCCGCGGCGCCCCGTAACAGGGCCGCGGCGCAGAAAATCCCGAAGGAGTGCAGAACATTGGGCGCCGCGGCGCCAAAAGCAGGGCCGCGGCGCCGAAGCGGAAATCCAGAAACTTAAAAACGCCCAGAAATCAGATTTGCCCCAAATTCAAAAACCAAAACCTAACCCTTCTTCTCACAAAACCCACGAAAATCCACAAATTACCCACAAATCCTCCACAAATCAAACCCAACCACAACCAAAACTCTTACATTCCTAAAACCCGTAGCTATCTCAACCAACAAAGCTCCATTCCATAGCCTCAAATCACCAATAGAAGCAAGAACATCGTGGAGAACACCATCAAAAAGGTAATCTTCACCCTTTCTTGAAAGTTGTTAGTAGTCAAAAGAGTTAGTAGTTTGGAGAAGTGTTGCATTGTGAAGTAGTTTGGGTGCTGAAAAATTGATTGTGAAGTTTGGAGAAGGAGTAACAAGGAGGGTGTGGGTATTGGATAGTAGAGTTGAAGTTTGAGGGTGTTGTGTTTAGCTGCTAATTGTTGATTGTGTTGGGGAACACTTGTGCTAATAAAGTGTAAGCTGCAGAAACTATTTTAACCATGTCCACCAGAAAGAGAAGAGCCTCCACATCCACCTCACTCCGATACGATAATACTAGGTTTGTGAGCTCTGAAGCCTTCCAAAGATACAAAAGCTTAGTCTTAGGCCCTTAATCCTCGAGAGGAATGGACTATCAGAGGGAGTCGTTTGAGGAAGGGGATGTTTATGAGCCCATTCGGGCAATGATTGAGATAATGGGGTGGAGGAGATTTGTAAATCCGGAGAAGATAGCACTAATGAACACAACAATGGTGCGTGAATTCTATGCCAACTTTCCGGAGAGGGTGGACAACAATTGTTTTGTGAGGGGAAGATATATGCCTGTGACGGCAGAAACAATAAATATGACTCTAAAAACAGTTGATGTTGAAGGAGGAATTGGTGATCGGAGCCATTTTAGAACATGGTCTAGGAGCACCGACAACATAAACTGGGATACCGTCGCAAACACAGTGAGCTACCCTAGGCTGCTTTTGATATTGCGAGAAATGGGTCAAGAGCACTGAGCAGGTGCCAATTCAACAAAGCAGCCAAGGGTTGGCTATATTTCGTCAGTGCCCGCATGATTCCATCCACGCACTTCACCAGAGTGCCAGAAGATAGGATTAAGCTGATATATGGAATTATGAGGGGATTGACGATTGATGTGGGGAAAGAGATAGTGCAGAGCATTGAAGAAATCAGCAGGTTGGTGACAACAGGAGGATTGGGACATGGCTCACTTATCACCAGTTTATGCCACATGAATGGGGTCCCAGTCCTACCCACGGATACTAAGGAGAGAAACCAACTGCCTGTGACATATGGGATAGTGCACTCTTTCCCAGACCCAAGCCCCCCAGCAGCCAGAAGAAGAGCACAACCAGCAGCAGCAGAGGCCGCAATGAACGAAGATGAGCCTGAAATAGGGGCTCAATATGAGGCAGGACCTAGCCACCAGCCAACCACAGAATCAGAACCTCCAGTGCCTATGATGGAGCAAGTGCTCCAGAACCAGAGAATGATGATGCAACATTTCGACACAATGATACAAGGACAAAATGAGTTGAGACAGGGACAACATGAGTTGTGACAAGGGCAACAAAAATTGAGGCAGGAGCAATAACAGTTGCACCAGCAGTTTGACGAGATGAGTTCCCGGTTCAACCAATGGTCGATGCATTATCCACCGCCACCACCACCATTTTAGCCAAAGTCTGTAAGTGTCTTATTTTTTTTATTGTCTTTGAGTCTACACACATTGGGGAAAATGTGTGATTTAAGTTTGGGGGTGTTTTATTTGTGTCTTGTTTTATTTGTGTCTTGTTATGTTTTATTTAAGTCTTTCTATTGTTTTTATGTATTTTTGAGTCACAATTTTTTTTTCTTTTTGAGTCATAATTGTCTGTCAAAAGAGCATGTATGTTGTAGTTGCTAGAAACACCTAGTGAAGTAAGGTAGAATAATGTAATGGAATTGAAGCAACTATCTAAACACCTAGGTCAGATATGCCAAAAACTCAAAAAAATCTGTCTATTTGGAGTTTCTTGCTTGAAATTGTGCATGCTAAATGATGAATACTTATGTGTTATGATTGCTTGCTATTTGAGGCAAAATAGTTAGGATATGCATGTTAGGGAGATGACTCAGGCATTTCTTTGATAGTCAATTCTTACCATTCTTTTCTATCCCGGACTTTAAAAATATATTCCTAGTTAGCCCCATTGAGCCTAAAAAGTGAAACTTCTTCTTTGACACCCTATATTCCCACAAAGTGTGTCATAAGTAAAAATATGAAATAGTGGAATCAAGTGTGTTAAACAAGAGACAAAAAGAGTGAATGAGCTTGTTGCACCCCAATAAAAAAAAAGTAATAAGAAAGAGGCAAAAGCCTAAGTTTGGGGGTGCTTGTTATTATAATACACTTCACTCTCCCAAAACAAAAGAGGGGAAGGATAGAATTGAAGTGAAGAAAAGAACCAAAAGAAAAGGGAAAAATGGAAAAGCTAAAGAGCTTATGGTACACAGAATGAGCCTAAAATGCCTATTTTACCTACCTATACCTAAGCCTACATTACAACCCTTAAAGTCCTGAAGATCTCTTTTATGCATATCCAAGATTAGTGGAGAATAGCAAGTAAGCATGCCATAGGATACTTTTGAATTTATATGCATGATTTAGTATATTGACTTCCATTAAGCATGATAAATATGAGTTTGCGAAATATCTAGCTCAATGTGTTTAGTGTGCTGAAAAATTTCATGCTACATGTTCCTGCATATTATTCTGCTAACCTTCATATTTTTCTAGATAACACTAAATGCAGCAAAAGTGATCAATGTCAGTGAATCTTTTATTTTCGTTTCATTGAGTCTTTATTTTCTTTCTTTCTATCTTTGCTCGAGGGCGAGCAAAGGTTAAGTTTGGGGGTATTTGATCGGTGTATTTTATATACACTTTTTGAGTCAGTTTTAGTTAGTCTTTTGTCCCTTTTTGTACAAATAAGTGTCGTATTAGGATAGATTTTCTTTCTTTTGAGTCAAAGTGGTTAAAATGGCCAAATGGCGGAAAATGAGCTAAAAGAGGGCAAAAGAGGAGGTTCCAGAGCTAAAAACAGAGAAAGTGGCGAACGAGGCGAAAATCCGGACTGGTCGTGGCGCCTCGCAATCGAAGCGGTCGCGCGCCCAATATCCAGAGAGGCTCAGAGTCGGCGCGCAGCGCCATGTCAATAGGTGGCCGCGCGCCTAATCATCATGGTTACAGCTGAGTTGCAGCCGCGGCGCCTACGCATGCAGCAGAGATCGGGCCGCGCGCGCCAAATTACCCGGCGAGGTTCCGCGGCGCCGACGCGGGAAAAATCAGGGTTTTGACGATTTTCTGGGCCAGGCCTGCAGGGAAAAGTTAAGGGCGGTTTTCAGCCTATAAAAGGAGAACCCTAGGCAGATTTTAAGGGTTCCCCTTCTTGCACAACTCAAGATTTCTTGCTTGGAGATTGGAGACCATAATTTAGTACTTTATTTTCCTTTTTCTTTTCTTTATTTCAGTTTTGTATGATGAACTTTGAATTAGTTCTTGTCATGTCAATGGCTAGGACTAATTCTCTTATAGGGCTTTCCATGTTGATTCACTAGAAACTTATGTTATGAATTAATGCATGTTTATGGTTATTATTCTTCTTTGAGATATTTATCCAATAATTGATTTGAATGCTTGGTAATTAATTGACAAATAATTATCACTATATGATTTTTAATTTACTTCGAAAGGAGAGATTGTGAATATGTTGTAAGTTGGGTAGACATTCTTGGATTGGGATGAAAATACCTCAATTATTTATGTAGCGTTAATGAGAGGCTTAAAAACCCTAATTTTGCAGGTGCGTGTGATTAACTAGGTTTTTGTTCTTAATCCTCCTATAGAGTTATCCTTATCACCGAAAGGTAGGTAAGGTGCAATCTGGGTTGAGTGTTTATATATCCTTAACGGAATATAAAACGATTTCAGAAACCCGCTAGCTCAGAGAGAAGACCATAATTCGTTGCATTAATAAATAACATAAGCGGATAGTTGAGGAGACATGGAAGCCCTATTCCCATCACAACTGAAGTAAACTCATTAGATAAATTAGTCTTTATAATTCTTAGTTATAAACAACAAAATCAAATATCAATTTACCAAATAGATACCAAAAGATAGATAGTTGGTACTTGAACCCTAATCCTTGTGGACGATATTTGGTCTTACCAGGACTATATTACTTGTCACGATAACATGCACTTGCGTTAAAGTGTGTGCATATTTTCGCGCAGCAGCAGCCTTGTCGAAGGTTGCATACTCAGCATAGTCCTCCGCCAGAGCGGTGGGGAATACTTTGTCCAATGTACACTCAATCTGTTCTTGTCTCAGGAAAATTCTGACATTCCTGAGCCAGTCAATGAAATTGGGTCCAGTAAGTCTGTTGGACTCCATAAGCATTTTCAACAAAAAACTCGACATTCTGACGATCTGAAGATATAGATAGAAACGGGAAAATGAAATCAAAATTCATTCTCCTAATTTATACACATTCATTATATGCTAATTTAACATGGTCTTTTGTTTAATTAGCTCCAACTATTTTTTATACTTCTACGACCCCAAGTAGAATACAGACCTAAATTATTTTAAAGGTCATAATGGGCCAAGATCCAAACATATGCTATATCCACGTTTGCTTTGGCTGATAACTTCAATAACACACTTTGGTAGGTCCTCAACCAATTGTAAAGAAACTCTACAACTCTTGATTTGATTAAATATCTTTCATTTTAATCTTACGTTTTTAGAATAGTCCGACACTTTGGCGCCAAGATTCATCTAAATAAGTCAATCCCATGACACGACTGCGTTTAAATGCCAAGTAAATTTAGCCTTTTCAAGCAAACCCTTTGGTGTAAATACCTACAAAAGTTTATTATCTACTTTCATTTTAACACATCTATGAAAGGGCCTTGGTTCTCGTAGACTTAGAGCAAATGCTTTGGCATAAATACTCGTATCGCCGAAGAGGATTTAGCACTCTAAAAATTATAATGGACGACGCGTTATAATTAGACTTGTATTTAATGTTTGGGGAACATTTTCAGTTTTCGGGGATTCATTCAAGATCAACAATCAAGTCACACATCATATGACATTCTATCATGCAATTTCTAAACACAATTAGATGGGAAACCATCAAATCCAATAGGCATGATATAAGATGGTTTTAATCACATACTGAGCGCCGTCTACCCAGACATTTATAGCAGTGTTTTGAAATTAAACAATTAATGAGCGCCTCCTACCCAGACAATAATTGCGGACGCTATGCTAATAATTTAAATGCATCACATTCAATCACTTAGCACATTTGTATATTATACAATAATATACTATTAATGATAATCCTGAGTCTATTTGTTTAAACTCTATAATATATGTCAATGCCAAACAATCCCTAAATATTTTATGATTTAAAATTCTGTTTTTCCCGGGAATTCTGTAAATTTCCAGAATTACACTTTAGTCCCTTGAGAATTTAAAAGTTTAATTCTGAACCACTATAAATTCAAAAAATACAATTCTAAACTTCAAAAAATATTTTCAAACTTCAGAGACCTGTTTGCAATTTCCAGAACTTAAAATCCAATTTTCAGAAACATTGTTTAATTGCACATTTGCCCGCAAGGGACCAAACATGTCTAATTAAAAACTTTATTTCCAGATTCTGTTATGTTTAAAACTTCAGAGTGAGAATTTGAATATCAAAACTCTGTTTCAAATTCTGATTTTTTTTATAAATACCGTCGACAGCGCCACGGAGCCAAAAGTCCAGAGAATAGACCCCGTCAACAGCGCCGCGGTGCCAACAGGAAGAGCCACAATGCTGAAACTTCAGAGAGTATATTCTGGAATTTTTTCGTCAGCATCACGACCCTAACATGTGGCGCCGCGGCTCCTTAGAGCCCGAAAGTCCAAAAATTCATTTTTAAGCTTTCTAGATGAATAGCACCGCGACTCCCATGAACAGGACCGCGGTGCCTCTGACTTCATCTGGGCAGCACCGCGGTGCTCCATCATGGAACCATGATGCCGCCGCAAAAACCCTAGCAGCACCGCGGTGCTCCATTATGGAACCGCGGTGCTTTACCTCCAGAATCACAAAATTTGAAAACCCGTACCCTTAAAACTGGTTTAGGATCAGATCCTCAGATGTGTCACTTGTATCTCCATCACTATTAATACAATATGTTCATCGACCATCAAATTCAATTTTCTTCTCGTTCTTCGTTTCAATGCACCGTGCTTTAAGGCGGATAATGCATATCAACTTAGAAGAGTTATTTATTGGATTGACTTTCTCGAATACATTATTGCATTAACAGATCTGGGCACAAGGATCATGTGTTCTAAAGTTTTACGATTTAAACGTTTTTAACAACATAAAAGATAGTTCTAAACAAATTCTAACCCATATTATCATTAATATTCATTACATATCACACGAAATAGCCCTGACTCTGATACCACTGTAGGCGTTTGCGTCGGGTTCGTACACGCAACAGAATTTAAAATTTATATTTCAAACCCGACATGGCGGTCAAACTATAGTATGAATATGTAATGTAAAATAAACACAAAATAAATGTAATACTTCGAACGAAGACTTACATTTTGAAGCAATCCGCAATCCAAGTTGTTGGAACTTGAAGCTTTGTGTAGTCCGGGGTGCACACTCAAATATCTCTTGATTTGCAAGTTCTAAGTTCTTAGAACTTTTGATGTAATTTTATATCTTTAGAAATGCTAGGGATTTCTGCAGAGTTTTAGAAGAGATTTACCTCTCTTAGGTTTAGTGTATATTGATATGGGACGGGAACCCCTTCTTTTATAGGCACAAAAGAACTAGGGTTCACCCAAATAGGCTAAACCCATCAGAAAATGGACTGGGTCAAAATTCGGACCCAGGGTCCGTGCCTCGGCGCCCGACGCTGTACAAGTGGTGCCGCGGTGCTGTCCCAGTTTTCTACCTTGTTCCATTTCAAATGTCCCGGTTATCAACCGAACATGTATATTATCTCTTTCTAATTACATCATTCAATCAACGGAACATTTGACTTAGTGTTGACCCTTCAGGCCTCTACATATTGACACTAATATCATTAGGATCTTCACAGAGCTCCTAGACTGCGCCGGAAGACGAACCTCAATATGTAAAGTTTAGCTACACGAAACATGTGAACTGAACCTATATATGGGAAGATAAAATCCTTTCATTCACGACACACTCAATCAAGCTTAGGCTTTGTCAAGTGTCTATCCCAATGACTTGATCATTATATCTCATCTATATTAGTTGACAACAGAACCATATCGAAGACATGTCCATTGCGTTGGCCAACGACTTAGTCAACCTAACATCTTATGAGTATCTGAGTGTTCTCTCGAATATACATTCAAGGAATGAATTATAATCTTGGTTCGACTACCACCTTTAATCCACTTCGTAATGTACCCAAAACAAGTCGTGTCTCAACCTATAAGGCATTTTAGCTTAGGACAGGATCAAAGTACATTACTCCGTGAATAAGGTGCGTATCAACCTCAAGTCTAAGGACTACTATCTCCCACACACTGATGACATTATAGACATATAACAAATAACACATCAGTAGGGTATACCAATACTTCAACAAGTATCCATGTGTCCATCACGAGTTGTCATAACTCGTAGCAAGTGAGACATACTACATCCCCTAAGGATATGATGCAGACCACATGTCGACGTATCACATATCATCGATATCCCAATCTCGATGATCATTAGTCGAGGTAGTTTAAGAGTTACGTTATAATATTAATTCTCAAATCGTTAATAAACACGTAAACTCTAAGGATTCATTTATATAATATTATAATCAATCAACTAATAATTCAACAAATTCAAATGTCATAATATCAATCATCATTAATATATAAATATGAATGTGTATGAAGTACTATTTGTCCTAATACAGATTGTCTCTAGGACATACATATATTTTTAAAAACATGTCATAAAATAGTAATATACTTAAATTACATAAAGGGTGAGTGAATATGAAGAAGTTCAGCAGTCCTAATTAATGCTCCATTCATTTTCCCTAGTAGAAACATTTACATATAGGAGTGGTTAAAATGCTCCATTCATTTGCCCTAGTAGAAATATTTACATATATGAGTGGTTAAAGGCTGATTCATTCACACAATTACCCAGCAGAAACATTATTAACTTATTTATTCATTAATCACTAACTTAGCCAACCTTCTGGTTAATACAAATAAACTGTGGAATTTGAAAAGTTCATCAAGTAATTAAATGTAGGCTAATTTAATATAATAAAAAATTATGTAAAAGAGAATCCCATAGAACATCATGAAAATGAGATCACTCCAGCTAACATAGCAGAAAAATAAGAGAAAAAGCCATGGCAAAAGTTAAAAAGGAGCACAAATAGCCAAGTGTGAAAATGAAAGAAAGAAAGAGAGAAAAGATTCTTTCATTATTCTCCTCTATGTATCTCAGTGAGGGCATCATGGTGGTGGTACTTTATCTTTCATAATACAGTTGCAAAGTTGGCTTTACACATTTTTGTCTAGGGAGTACGTCTCAAGATTTCATAATACTGATCCTTTCGTGTTGCAAAATTAAAATGAAGTGTCTCCTTTCTATCAGTTAAGTTTTAGTCGAGACGTTAACACATTTGGTATCAGAGTAGGGAGAGGTTCGTCTATTGGAGGCTTCTCATCTCCATTAACGAAATATCTTTACGTGTTTGCCTCAAGAAAAGAAGGTTGTTGGCACGTGATTCTATTTCACATTATTTTCTAAGGTAATAATCGCCTTATTTCTGTCTTATTTCTTTTTTGTAGTACTTGTCGGTCTAGGGAGAGGAATCGAAGTAGTCATCTTGCTTCTTTTCTTTGGATTCTCTTATGTCTCTACTTCGCTTGATTCTCATGCCAGTGGATTCCATGCTTTACTTTTGGCCTTATTAGCTTGATTTCACAGGTGAGCGTGAAGTTTGAATTGAATATATAGTGAGAAAAACGACTTTCGTAATTCAAGCAGCAAGCTCCGATTCATTATTGAGAAAGAAATCTGTTGGAGACTGTGTTGTAGACCTAAGCTTTTGCACATTCCAATAATCTACGTCATAGTCTTATTGGTAAACGTTAATTGTATTGGACAAGAGTGAATCTTGTTTGAATTGAAGTTTTTCGTGGAGATGGGACCATAGTAGGCTCTATTATTTGTCGATTGTAACCTGAAATGGAAGAGCGTATGAAGAAGCATAGTCAGTTGAGTCCGGAGAGAGCCATAGCGTGGACCAAGAAATCACCAAAATATCAAAGAATAAAACAATAATTTCAAAGAAACGATGGAAAGTGCGGTGGTATACTATCTTTGCAGAAATCGACAACTTGAGCATCCTCATTTCATGAAAGTTCCTTTTTCTTCCTCTGATGGCCTATACTTGAGAGGTAATGCAACTCTGATTAGTTGTTATCCATATATGATGAATATCATTATTAGAAAGTAAGTGACGAATTCTGATTATTTTTGCATTTTTGAAGATGTAATCAAGAGGTTTAACTTTTTGAGAGGTAGGGGAATGGCTTCGTCTTACTCTTGGTCCTGCAAGAGGTAAATACTCAACAATTTGAATTAATTGTAGAATTTTGCTTTTAGTGAAATAGGATATCATACAGTTTCTGAATTGTCCTTTATGTTAACAGACGCTACAAGAATAGATTTGTGTGGCATGATCTTTATGAAGATGACCTAATTCTTCCTGCTCATGGTAATGAATATGTTCTAAAAGGCTCGGAGTTTTGTGAAGAATCCAGTTCAGGTATCTATTACCTCTTGAAAACACTTTCTGGATCAATTTTCAAGTAGTATAGACAAGTACTCTCTTTGTTTCAATTTATGTGGCTTGATTCGGAGTACGAGAGTCAAATTAACTAAGATTGACTGCAGTTTCTTTTCTGGAAGTCTCTTTGTGCTGGAAATTCTTTTTGTAAATAGGGACATAAGATATCTGCTATTCATGAAACCACATGTATAGTTGGTTCTTACTTTTTTCTTTTGCAGGTCGCTCCAGTCCAGTGGAAACTGATAGATTGACAAATCCAAAAGTAATACCAGAACCTCCATCCTCTAGAAGCCAAGGTGATCCCTCTCCTCCATGTAGCACAAACGAAAGATATGCAAAGAACTATTGTGATGGTGAACCATCAATTCCTGCTGAAAATTCAGGTTCTTCAGATGTATTCCCAGAGTTCTTTTCTGGTAAATGTTCTTCATGTAAAGGCACTATCAATAAGAATGATGGCCTGTCTGATGCTTCCACTCGGTCTCAGGAAAATGCAAGCAGCCCTATTACATCTCTAGATACTTGTAAAAGAGGCGTTTCAACAAACGATAAGTCTTCAGAGGTTGAAAATGATGAGATAAGTCAGGTTCAGATTTCCAGGATGAATGAGTCAGCCGCACATCGACCACCATCAACTAGTGGTAGAACAGATAGCTTGATATCTCTAATCAGATCAGATGTTAGCAAGCTCAACAGCTTTAGGACTACACTTAAAAGCGAGGATTGTCGAGTTCCTGCATCAACAAAGCTAAAGCCTCATAATATGCTAATGCAACTAATTTCTTGTGGATCATCAATTTCAGTAAAAGATCATAGATTTGGCCTTATACAACATACGAACAAGCCAAGATTATGTTTAGAAAAGCTTGATTGCCACACAAGAAATCTGAGGTTGGAAGATGAGGAATATTTCTGTGCAACCTGGACGGAGTCTACTCGGTAATTCTCAATAGTTTTTATATGTGTGGAATTTTAAACTTTCTTTCAATTACAATTTATTACATCTTGAAAATCAGGATTATGTCTCAACTAATGTTCCCTAGACAAGAAATCCATGGCTCTAATGTTCAATACAACAGCTGCCTATTGTGCTACTAGTAGATTATGTCCTGTATAGTATTGAATGATATCTGCCAGGTTAATTAACCTGTCTTTTTAACGATTTTCCTTCTCTTGAATGTAAACCTTCATCAATCATCATATATATGATATATCATCCTGTTGATTCTTGTGTTTAATTATTTCTTACCGTTACAATATCCTTCTCCTTCTTATGATTGTAGGGGTAGTAGACTCCAAATTGTTAAGATTTGAACAGTCTGTCTTGTAATGATCTTTCTGGGCTCGCGTTAACCGTCATCGTGGCGTATTATCCGGTTGACTTTTATGATTATTTTTTCGTAACCCTTGCACATATTTTTTATTGCCGGAGGATGTTGAGTTGTGGAGCCTAATTTATCGCCGACACTATGAAGGGGTATTCTGGAAATTTCAGGCTTGTATTATGGTCGCCCTAGTTTTCGCTATATATACTCTGAGACGTCTCTTTTTCTTGGTAGAGAAAAAGAGAGAATTGTAAGCACAAACTTCCTACTTTGATAATAGTGAAATCCGGAGTGGCAAAATGGACGTAGCTCTCGCATTGAGTGAACCACTATAAATATGTGTGTGTTATTTGTTCTTCGCTTATCTATTTTCTGATTAGGTCGGATTTGAGAGTCAAATCCTGACAGAGGATGCCATAGCATTTTCGGAATAAATCAGTATTCTGAAAAAACTTGAAAGAACTTTTGTTTTGTCGAAAAATTAATGATTATCTAGTTTCTGAAATAGTATGCCACTGTCATATAATTGGTTTAACGATTAGTCTTGCCAGTTGCCATTGTGCTCGATGTTGTTGAACTAGTAAGTCGACTATGCTTTGTGTATTACAAGTTTACAACTTGTCTTGTTTTTTCTTGTCATTCTTAAATGGAGTTCTGTGATGCAGGACAAATAAGCAGTTTGGAGATTCAGTTAAAAATAAAGAGGGGCCAAGATCCAGATGCTCAAAGTGCAATCAACATTCCACCAATGCTTCCCTGAATAATGGTGCCGAAAAATGAGTCATTGAGATCCCCTCTTTCTGAAGGCCCAAGCATCTCAGTGGAAGGAAAAACTGGAATTAGCTACCGACTTCGTCGTTAAATTGCTCATAGCTAACAAATATTTCTGATAATCCGGCCTAAATAGGATTAGCGACTCATTTGTCTGTCGCTAATTCTTGTTTTTCAATAGTGAGTAGACAGTTCGAGAACCATTACTTCTGGCATGTCCTGTTGAGAAAGTGAGTGAAACATAAATCTTTTCCTCGGGAAAGAAACAGTCAAGACTTACAAAAATGGGAAAGTAAATGTGATTAAAATTGAAGGTCAAGTTCACTTATTAAGTAGATGATAATTTCCAGGCTTGCTTCTGGAGCTCAGATTATAATATGGTTGAAAGGGATCCCCTCCTGCTTATCCACCCACCGTAAACGATTACTAAGGGACTTGGAATGGCTTGAGCGCCCCGACTTAGTTCTATCTGGAAAGATAATAGGATTGGGATCTTCGATTCGAGGTAGAAGATCTTCACCCTGGTCATTGATTGAAATATCGAAAGATGGCCTTCGTGTTCCAAAGCTCTTCCAATTACTATGATCTAAATGAAGAAACCGTTTTGAAGAGTTATAGGAAGCAGCATGTGGAAATATGAGTATTTGTTGATAGGAATTTGTGGTGAGTTTTGATCCATATAACAACAATAGAAAAACTTCCGATTCTTCTACTATTATATAGTGCAATGAAGAACATTTTACCATGCTCACAAAAGCACAGTTCTTGACTGTTTCAGACATATTCCTTTGTTGCAACTGGTGCATAACACCTTTGTCCTAATTAAGGATGCTAAATAGCTAAACGTGGCACAAGAAGTATATTTACTCGCATTTGGTACTTGCACCAAAGCAACATATTAACGTCTTTCATATAATTTTTTATCACAATCACTAACAGGTGATAAAAAACAATTCATTGACCCGCGGGGATGGATGGTACAATTTCTGAGGTGGTCGGGCGAGAATTTTTATGACTTGGGCGAAATAGAACCTTAGAGTGAAAAACGTTTGATCAATAGTTAACTTTTGGGTAAACAAACCTTTTTCAAAAATTCATCAATTCTGAGAGGTTTAGATGGTCAATTGTGACTTGGTGGAATGTTCAGTTCGATTCCCAAGACACTCGTAAGCATTTTGGGTTATCGATTGGAAAGTTGGTCTTTGGCCGTTGGGTGTTGACCCGGTCAAATAGACCTCAGTTGGAAATTCCGAGACCACGAGTGAGTCCGTAGAGTATTTTTATGTGTGAACTGTGAAGGCATGTCTGATTTGTGTATGGGAGGTCTCGGGTGATTTTCAGATTTAAGGGTTGAGTTTGTGAAAACTAGAAGTTTTCTGGTATCTGGTGTCTGTCGTAGCGGCACCAGAGGCGTTGTAGCAGACCCGCCACATCGTGGCCCGATCCGCTATGGAAAGTTGTGAGGAGTCGCCGCAACAGACGTGAATCTATTGTGGTAGCAAGCAGTGGGTCGCTGGCGCGGACCAGTGACCGCTCCAACGGACATCGGGGAACAAATTCTATTTAATGCCATAGTTAAAACCCTCTATTTCCTATCACTTCATTTATCATTCCTAAGCATCTTTGAGGCAAATTGAAGGAGTTCTTGATTGATTTCTCTTGTAGGTAAGTTCCTAACCTAGAATTTATTCCTTTACCTTTTCTAAACCTGAATCCATGCTAGAAATCCTATAGAACTTAAGAAGGAAGATGAGTTTGGATGTCTATTTCATATTGGAGTTTTAGCTTTTCTAAATGAGAATTGTTAGTGGATTTGACTAAATCTAAGTATGAAATTTGATGATTTAGTAACTAATATACTTGAATCTTCCTTTTAGGTTGATGAATTGAAAGCTTGAAAGTTAGAGTTTATACCAATTGGGGTTTTTGACTTGAATGATAGAAACAACATATTCTTGAGTTAATTTCGCAATTGAATAGTAGAATTAGACTTCTAGAACGTTGGATTACCAATTTT
This sequence comes from Przewalskia tangutica, assembly GCA_029844215.1. Classification (NCBI taxonomy): domain Eukaryota; kingdom Viridiplantae; phylum Streptophyta; class Magnoliopsida; order Solanales; family Solanaceae; genus Przewalskia; species Przewalskia tangutica. The sequence goes on along the minus strand of CM056718.1, from coordinate 129,481,019 downwards.
ACTTTTGAATTAACCGTTTTACCCTTGTCGGCATGTTTTCTCCTTTTTCATAATTGGTTTTGATTCAAAGGATAGGATAGCAATATGAGTATTGTTCTTTTTTATTTCTAATTTAGAATTCGTTTACTGATAGACTTTGAGTACTTGAATGCTCTCCGAAAATTCAAGACGAAAGTGTGATTGTTTTTGCTCTCGCTTGGCTACCAGCTAGGTTATGGCTTACCTTATGGTTAGACTTCGGTTAGAGAAACATAAGTAAAGTTAATGGTTGTTGGAGAAATCATGTTACACCTTCGGGTATGAAGTTGGGATGGAATACTTAGGTTGGTATTGTTTCTTGATTATGGTTTGTTGTCTTATTTGTTCTAGTGGCTCATCGCCACATGTATGATACTAGACTTGACCGTGTATAAATAAAGGATTGATTCATTCTTGATATGATGTTATGTGTACATGCATGGCACGATTGACTTGATATATTCCCATTGGCATTATCATTCATGATCATACATTTAGATCGGGTTGCGTGCGCAATATATATATATATATACCAAGTTGCATGTTCTACAACATATATTGGATTGGGTTGTACGCTGCAACAGGTACATAGACTTCGCGGGTCCCCGATGGGTCATGACTATCGAGGCGTGGAGGTATTCCGTCTGGAGCGTGTGTGTATCATTGCATTGCATATGCATTCATATTCACATATTCATACTTATTGGATTCAGACTTGGTATTTGTAGTTGTGATGCTATTCTTGGACTATGACGTGTTTATATCTGATTGTGAGCATACTTATCTTTCAGTTTCTTGCTTTATATATGTTATCTAATTGTTGTCGGTCTATGATACTTTTCGGTACATAGTATTTGTACTGATACTACCTTGCTTCATTCTCTTTATGAGTGCAGAGTAGGTGATAGGGTTCACTTTCTCTCCTCATGACTGATTCCCGAGGCTTTGTTGACGATCATCTAGGGTGAGTACATGAATGAATCCGCAGCCCGAATGTCTCTCCTTATCTGCTTGTCTTACTTTTCTATTCCGAGATAGTATTTTACTTTTCATACTATGTATTCATATTCAGACTTGTAGTTATGTAGTAGTGGATATTGTACGGCCTTAGACCAGATTCCTTGGGATTGTTGTATTACTTAGGCACTACTTCCTTACCTATCCTAGACTTATTATGTATATTTGATGGTTGGTTCTACATTATTATTGATTGAGTTGTGAATAAGGGACGGGTTCGCCTACAGGGTGGAAAAAGGGTAGGTGTCCGCACATTCCCTGACTTGGGACGTGACAAGTTAGTATCATAATCCTATGTTACTAGGTCTATAAGTACAAGATCATGTATAGTAAAGTCTTGCAAATCAGTACGATGAGCTCTGTACTTATCTGCGAGAGGCTATGAGATATTTAGGAAACTTCAATGTTTTTATTCTTTCGTGATATTTTATTCACATTGGTGTCACGACCCGACCGATCGCTGATCGGTGCCCTACCCAGGCACCTTACTGTAAACATCGAGAAAATCAGCGAACATACATAAAACTTATAAATAAAACATCGAAGTAAAACAACAAGGTTAGCCGATGTGGCTACCTTCACGAACTTATATAAATACAACCGAAGCAGTTGCCTCATTTCTTTTACAAACTGACCCACAACATGCGAATACAGACCTCTAGGAATAACAACTGAACAACTGTGGCGGGACAAGGCCCCGCCGTACCCCTGAATATACATAGCCATGACAACTCCGGAACATTGGAGCCATCTCAAAATGCTGAACCAGGATCCTAAGCTCGCGGATCCATAGCGTAATACCTAAACTGCGGACATGAACGCAGCTTCTCAAGGAAGTCGATAACAAAAATGTACGAATATGGAACAAAAATAACGTCATAAGAAATGATCATAACTGTACAAAAGAATGACAAGGGCAAGTATAAAAAAATACATACCAGATCCTGCCGTGTCATTACCACTTATGAACTTAATCGTACATTAATCATTCTTTTCCTTCTTTCAATAAGAATTAACATCATATTCTTACATACATACTTAAGAATTCAATCAAGTTTTTCCACATAACTTACATCAATATCTTTTTCCATTCCATTAAGAGCTATAGTCATATCTTACGTACTTACTTAGGAGAAGTCATTAAGTTCATTTCTATCTAACTTACTTATCTTTCATAACATAGTCCGGCCCACTACGGAGGGACACATATACTACCCGGCCCAAACTGGGACGCGATCAAGTCACACCAATATCAAAGCATGCCCGTGGAATCCCCCATCACTGTCGACAGCTAAAAGTGTAAAGCATAACCATGGGTCTCACGCCCATAATATCAATCAAAACAGGTGGTATAACGTCTGGGGGCTTGCCCCTCATTTATACTCTTACCCTGAAGAAGGTGGTAAAGCAGGGGGTATAACGTCTTGGGGCTTGCCCCTCATTTATACTCTTATCCTGGAGAAGGTGGTATAACGTCTTGGGGCTTGCCCCTCATTTATACTCTTACCCTATCTCGACCGGTCGTCAAACAACACATAAAGCAGGTGGTACAGCGTCTTGGGGGTTTACCCCTCACTTATACTCTTACCCTGGAGAAGGTGGTATAACGTCTTGGGGCTTGCCCCTCATTTATACTCTTACCCTAACTCAACCGGCCATCATACATAACATAAGCCCTACCGGCTTATCATACATAATATAAGCACCACCAGCTTACCATACATAACATAAGCACTACCGACTTATCATACGTAATATAAGCAAGTTAAGAAATCCCCTAACTTCTTATTAGCTTGTTCATATACACTCTCATTTGTTTACTTAAGGCACTAACATGTCATTATAAAATCCGAATTAACCCCGTACTACATGCCTCTACTCCATTAAAATGATTCTCTATCAAATAAAACTTCCAAGATACTAATAACCGTAGTATCAAGTCATATCTACTTTTCACGACAAGTCACAATACCTTTTTAGAAATACATTTATAGGCTTCTAAATCAAGTGACTTCTTTCTTTGAAACCTTAAGCAATTGGTACCTTTAAGACAATGTGCCCTTCTTTATTTCAAATCATTTCTTTGCTTACATAACTGAAGAAAATCATTCTTTTAAATCTTCCATAAAGTTGTTATAACCAACTTCCCATAAAGCCGTTATAACTCTTTATTTCTTAGACAAATACATTCATTTGATAACCAAGAAACTTATACTTTCAATTCAAATCGCATAGCTTTCAAAATACTTCAAGTCTCTTAACTTTTAGGCAAACAAGTTTCTTAACTTAGAATGGAAAGAAATCAATACTTTTCAAATCAAGTATTCTATACTTTTTAAATCAATTCATTTCTCCCTTTAAGAATCAAGTCCCATAACTTGAAAATAAAGTCCCTTAACCTTTTAACAATTTGAGGTCCATAGTCTTAAAACTTCGTACGTAATTCCTTATAAATTAAGTAACATATACTTTGGTGCGTTGTGAGTAAGTTATGCTTATTGATAACGATCTTAATCAAGTAGCCATGATCTAGAAAATGTAATACAATTTTGTCTTATCTTAGCTTCTATGCAGATGGAGAACTCTACTTGTTTTAACATAATTAATTGTCATTACATTTTCCTTTATTAACGCTGCAATGGCTGGTTCGATACTTATTCTTATTCGTGCCGTAAAATTAGCCAAGTCAACTTGGCTCCAATTACCTCCTAACGACTCTTACCAACATCCCCCATAAGACTTGGTAAGAACTTAGGATAACTTAGACATAACCTTTACGTAGAGTAAATCAACATACATACCTCTTAACTTCTAAGAGTAGAAGGAATCATGAAAGAGTACTACATGTATATTCCATACATAGAATCATGTCAAAAGAAGGAAGAGGTTCACATACCTCGCGACGATTATCGACAAGTAGCAAAAAGCTCCAAAGTACTTCCACCTTGAGCTATTCCATTCTTCAAGTAGGATACGCTATACCTAGTATCGTCAACCTATAATGGTCACCATCGTCCATTAACTTCTTACTTCATCGTAGAATATTTTAGGTGCTAAGTCGCTAAATTCTACGGAAAATCTGACAAAGACCTCCTTTGTTTCTACTCACTTTGCCACCTTTTTCAAGGCCGAATACAATAACCAAACAGCCCCAATTGGCTCACAACAATATAGAAGGTATTCCAATACAAATGAATAACTAAACAGCCCCAATTGGCTCACAATTTAGAAAGTAGTTCAAAACAAATGAATAACAAACTAAAAGTCCAAATTCGGCCACCTTGAGTTCAACCATACCAATTCTTATCAAATTTCCATTTCAATCCAAATTGGTAGCATAACATGATATCAAGTCGCATTTGATTATAACAATCCATAATCTCTAAGTAGGTTACATGCTTAGATTTCTAATAAACGACCAATTAGTAATCAAATTTTCAAGTGGCTTATATAACATTTCGAATTTAGCTACAAGCACTCCATAATACTTATAAACTTCAACTTAACCACTTCATGCTAGCAACATGTAAAGCTAACAACAACAATAAAAATAATCTTGTAATACTTTCAAAGAACAAGATTATACCTCAAACGAATTGTAATCCAATCTTCAAAACCGAAGTTGCTCCTTAGCAACCTAGAGCCTCATCAAGACACCTCAATCCGCTCCTTGAGACCCTTAGAACCACACCAACAACTTTCCTTCAAACCTTCAATCCAAAACCTAGAAAGTCTCTAGGTTTTCACTTTGCGACTAATACGAAAACTCTCTTTTTAGGATTTTCTATTGAGATACACTTACTATACCCTCAAGAACCTTGGTTTAAAGTGGGAATTATTGGACAACAATTGAATTTTTTCTTCTTGAACCCCAAAGCGAGAGCCCTTAATAGTTTCCTCAAACATTTCTTGAAAAAATGACTAAGTGTGGGAACTAGTCATCCTACTAGTAAGCTTATAAGACACGAGGAAGGGTTATGATTAAAACAAATGGGTGGCTTGGATGCATTTCATGGATCAAGCCCAAGTGGCCTTTGACTTAGTCAATAAAATCATGCTACTAGTCTTTGCAAGACTTGGCCATTTAAATTATGGTCAATGACCATCCTATCCATGAATATATCGTCCAAGACTAAAAATAAGGGGGTGACACGTGTCGCCCTCCCACTCGTCACAATAAAACGTTTCCGACAATTTCGTAATTCCGATAAAATTTTACAAGTCTCACTTCTTGACACATTAGAGTTCTCACGTACGTTCTTAAAACATGTCCTGTAAATACGGGGTGTAACATTCTTCCCCCCTTAGAAACATTCGTCCCCGAATGTTCTTTCGGAGTCAAACTTTATAATTTGCGACATAGTTTCCTTTCACAACCCCGTCATACCAACAATGCCACACATGGCCCTAATACCTTGTACACGCATACCTGTCCATCCTACGCCCAAAAGAGATTATCTTTTCGTACTTCCAACTCCTTCTAACATACTTACATAACTTCCATACCAATTCTGGCCTCTAATCTTTGGAGTCACTCTATAAAACAATATAAGGCCATTTCCGGCTTTCATGACCTGGTTCCGGTGGAACGCGTCCACGAACCCGTAAAATGGTTAACTCAACTTGGGCCCTGCACCCTCGTGACCCTGTCACGTAGCGGAACTACTATCAACTGATCCCACTCCATTCCAGGCCATGGGGAGACCCGTAACAGGTCCTCAACCCTACTCAGCGTCACACTTAACTCTTATCCTTGGTCTGACTTAAAATCTTATTGCCAGAGAAAACCTTATACATTTAAGGTCTCGGCAGTTATCAATATTCTTAGGCTCGCAATTTCCATGCTCCAAGCCTACCTTACCAATCCCCCAATAACGGGTATAAAAACTTCTCATAAAACCATAACCATGTTGTCTCGAACACAACAACCATTACTTACCCTATACAGGCCTCGTCCGTATAATTCTCTTAAGCATACTACACAGCTTAATCTATTAACATGACATTCCATTAGGTTCCTTAATATGGCTTCTGGGGTTCACTACCCTATCGCATACCTCATCCTTTCCCAATTATCTCAAATAAAACACAAAACTGGCGAAAAATTCATTAAATATTCCATACCTTCCCAGATCTAGTTAGTCTTTACCGATTCTCGTAATCTAAAATCATTCTAGGCAACACGCGCCCGACTTCATACATAACTCCGTATAGATGTATGTCACAATACCAACTATACTATAATCGTACCAACCTGGATACGCAATCCACATAGTCATTCCCGGTCATCACGCTTTCTCGCTCGCAATCAACATAACTCGTTAGGGAGGGACGACGCTAACAACATGCCTCTATCGCACGATCTCGGGGTGAGAAGAATGGAAACCAATCCTAAATGTCCCGCAGCCTCCGATTATAGATGTGGTGCACAACACACCGATAATCAAGACTCTACTAGACACGGCTCAGACACTTTCCGAGGACTAATCGCTCGATACCACTTTTGTCACGACTCCACTCGATCGCGATCGTGCCCTACACGGGCACCCTTACAGTAAACATCGAGAAAATCAGCGGAACATACATCAAACTTATACATAAAACATCGGAAGTAAAGCAACAGGTTAGCCGATGTGCTACCTTCACGAACTTATATAAATACAACCAAGCGGTTGCCTCATTTCTTTTACAAATCGACCCACAACATGCGAATACAGACCTCTAGGAATAACAACTGAACAACTGTGGCGGGACAAGGCCCCGCCGTACCCCTGAATATACATAGCCATGACAACTCCGGAACATTGGAGCCATCTCAAAATGCTGAACCAGGATCCTAAGCTCGCGGATACATAGCTGTGTACCTAAACCTACGGACATGAACGCAGCCCGAAAAGTCGATTACAACAGTGCGAATATGGAGCGAAATAACGTCTGATAAGCAGATCATAAGCGTACAAAAGAATGACAAGGGCAAGTATAAAAATACATACGGATCCTGCCGTGTCATTACCACTTATGAACTTAATCGTACATTAATCATTCTTTTCCTTCTTTCAATAAGAATTAACATCATATTCTTACATACATACTTAAGAATTCAATCAAGTTTTTCCATATAACTTACATCAATATCTTTTTCCATTCCATTAAGAGCTATAGTCATATCTTACGTACTTACTTAGGAGAAGTCATTAAGTTCATTTCTATCTAACTTACTTATCTTTCATAACATAGTCCGACCCACTACGGAGGGACACATATACTACCCGGCCCAAATCGACGCGATCAAGTCACACCAATATCAAAGCATGCGTGGAATCCCCATCACCGCCGATACTAAAAGTGTAAAGCATAACCATGGGTCTCACGCCCATAATATCAATCAAAACAGGTGGTATAACGTCTGGGGGGCTTGCCCCTCATTTATACTCTTACCCTGAAGAAGGTGGTAAAGCAGGGGGTATAACGTCTTGGGGCTTGCCCCTCATTTATACTCTTATCCTGGAGAAGGTGGTATAACGTCTTGGGGCTTGCCCCTCATTTATACTCTTACCCTATCTCGACCGGTCGTCAAACAACACATAAAGCAGGTGGTACAGCGTCTTGGGGGTTTACCCCTCACTTATACTCTTACCCTGGAGAAGGTGGTATAACGTCTTGGGGCTTGCCCCTCATTTATACTCTTACCCTAACTCAACCGGCCATCATACATAACATAAGCCCTACCGGCTTATCATACATAATATAAGCACCACCAGCTTACCATACATAACATAAGCACTACCGACTTATCATACGTAATATAAGCAAGTTAAGAAATCCCCTAACTTCTTATTAGCTTGTTCATATACACTCTCATTTTTGTTTACTTAAGGCACTAACATGTCATTATAAAATCCGGGAATTAACCCCACGTACTACGTGCCTCTACTCCTTTAAAATGATTCTCTATCAAATAAAACTTCCAAGATACTAATAACCGTAGTATCAAGTCATATCTACTTTTCACGACAAGTCACAATACCTTTTTAGAAATACATTTATAGGCTTCTAAATCAAGTGACTTCTTTCTTTGAAACCTTAAGCAATTGGTACCTTTAAGACAATGTGCCCTTCTTTATTTCAAATCATTTCTTTGCTTACATAACTGAAGAAAATCATTCTTTTAAATCTTCCATAAAGTTGTTATAACCAACTTCCCATAAAGCCGTTATAACTCTTTATTTCTTAGACAAATACATTCATTTGATAACCAAGAAACTTATACTTTCAATTCAAATCGCATAGCTTTCAAAATACTTCAAGTCTCTTAACTTTTAGGCAAACAAGTTTCTTAACTTAGAATGGAAAGAAATCAATACTTTCCAAATCAAGTATTCTATACTTTTTAAATCAATTCATTTCTCCCTTTAAGAATCAAGTCCCATAACTTGAAAATAAAGTCCCTTAACCTTTTAACAATTTGAGGTCCATAGTCTTAAAACTTCGTACGTAATTCCTTATAAATTAAGTAACATATACTTTGGTGCGTTGTGAGTAAGTTATGCTTATTGATAACGATCTTAATCAAGTAGCCATGATCTAGAAAATGTAATACAATTTTGTCTTATCTTAGCTTCTATGCAGATGGAGAACTCTACTTGTTTTAACATAATTAATTGTCATTACATTTTCCTTTATTAACGCTGCAATGGCTGGTTCGATACTTATTCTTATTCGTGCCGTAAAATTAGCCAAGTCAACTTGGCTCCAATTACCTCCTAACGACTCTTACCAACATCCCCCATAAGACTTGGTAAGAACTTAGGATAACTTAGACATAACCTTTACGTAGAGTAAATCAACATACATACCTCTTAACTTCTAAGAGTAGAAGGAATCATGAAAGAGTACTACATGTATATTCCATACATAGAATCATGTCAAAAGAAGGAAGAGGTTCACATACCTCGCGACGATTATCGACAAGTAGCAAAAAGCTCCAAAGTACTTCCACCTTGAGCTATTCTATTCTTCAAGTAGGATACGCTATACCTAGTACGTCAACCTATAATGGTCACCATACGTCCATTAACTTCTTACTTCATACGTAGAATATTTTAGGTGCTAAGTCGCTAAATTCTACGGAAAATCGGACAACACCTCCTTTGTTTCTACTCACTTTGTCACCTTTTTCAAGGCCGAATACAATAACCAAACAGCCCCAATTGGCTCACAACAATATAGAAGGTATTCCAATACAAATGAATAACTAAACAGCCCCAATTGGCTCACAATTTAGAAAGTAGTTCAAAACAAATGAATAACAAACTAAAAGTCCAAATTCGGCCACCTTGAGTTCAACCATACCAATTCTTATCAAATTTCCATTTCAATCCAAATTGGTAGCATAACATGATATCAAGTCGCATTTGATTATAACAATCCATAATCTCTAAGTAGGTAACATGCGATTTCTAATAAACGACCAATTAGTAATCAAATTTTCAAGTGGCTTATATAACATTTCGAATTTAGCTACAAGCACTCCATAATACTTATAAACTTCAACTTAACCACTTCATGCTAGCAACATGTAAAGCTAACAACAACAATAAAAATAATCTTGTAATACTTTCAAAGAACAAGATTATACCTCAACGAATTGTAATCCAATCTTCAAAACCGAAGTTGCTCCTTAGCAACCTAGAGCCTCATCAAGACACCTCAATCCGCTCCTTGAGACCCTTAGAACCACACCAACAACTTTCCTTCAAACCTTCAATCCAAAACCTAGAAAGTCTCTAGGTTTTCACTTTGCGACTAATACGAAAACTCTCTTTTTCCGGGATTTTTCTTTTGAGATACACTTACTATACCCTCAAGAACCTTGGTTTAAAGTGGGGGAATTATTGGACAACAATTGAATTTTTTTTCTCTTCTTGAACCCCCAAAGCCGAGAGCCCTTAATAGTTTCCTCAAACATTTCTTGAAAAAATGACTAAGTGTGGGAACTAGTCATCCTACTAGTAAGCTTATAAGACACAAGGAAGGGTTATGATTAAAACAAATGGGTGGCTTGGATGCATTTCACATGGATCAAGCCCAAGTGGCCTTTGACTTAGTCAATAAAATCATGCTACTAGTCTTTGCAAGACTTGGCCATTTAAATTATGGTCAATGACCATCCTATCCATGAATATATCGTCCAAGACTAAAAATAAGGGGGTGACACGTGTCGCCCTCCCACTCGTCACAATAAAACGTTTCCGACAATTTCGTAATTCCGATAAAATTTTACAAGTCTCACTTCTTGACACATTAGAGTTCTCACGTACGTTCTTAAAACATGTCCTGTAAATACGGGGTGTAACAATTGGTGTCTGGAACTTTTAAATTGGCATCTGATTCATTTTTATACGCTCACAGATGGTGAGGACACGAGCTGATATCACGAGGGATGTGGTGCTTGAGCCTGCTACTAGGGCAAACACGAGAAAACGAGGATAGGCTAGAGGTTGTGGCCGAGCTAGAGGTCGTGGTGCTGTTCCGGCCATAGGCGAGGCCTCTGTAGCGGATAGAGGCGGGCACGATCAGCTTCTCCAGAGCATTAGCAAGAGTGCCAATCTAAGAGAGCACAAACAGTTGGGGGAGGTATAGGGCCAACCCAGATTTACCTCGAGGTCATGTCCGACCCAGTATTATAGGACACCTTGGCTCGTATACTTCTACATCTTGATGCCCAACATACTATGGGTGGTTCCACTACCCCAGGTGATTCCCAGACTATAGCAAGAGTACATACTCCTGAGCAGAGGGGCAGACACTGAGAATGCAACCTACTACTACCATGGCCTCGTGTATTGATGGTATACTAGCCCCTGAGGGTGCTCACACTTGGGGATCAGAAGCTCATCGACAGGTTTTTGAAGATGGAGTGGCCCAGATTCTATGGCTCGTGTAGCAAGCATACATACGCGTTTATTATGAATATGCATGAGAGGCTTTACAAGATGGGTATTGTAGAGTGTCATGGTGTGGATTATGTGTCTTTTCAGTTTTGCAGAAACGCATAGACATGGTGGAGGTATTATATTGAGAGCAGACTTGTTGGTTCACCTCAACTCACCTAGGTACATGTCCACCAAACCTTCTTGGAGAAGTACGTGTCATGTACTTTGAGGGATCAGCGCAGGGATGAGTTCACCCATTTGCAGCAGAGAGGTATATCCGTGGCAGAGTATGAGGCCATGTTCCTATTTTTGGCTCGATATACGACACTGTTGATTCTGACAGAGGTAGTGAGGGTTGGCAGATTTGTTGGTGGACTTGTGCTTCCACTTCGTATTACTTGTCTTCAGTTTGTGGCCATATGGTCTTCCTTCCAAGCAGTAGTGAATCATGTTGTGGGTGTCGAGTCTGGTAAGACTCGATCTTTCGGAGGGTCTAGTGAGAAAATGCCTCATTAGCATGGTGGGATCAATAGTTCCAGTTACCTCACTCAATCTAGTATCTCAATGACGAATTTCATATGTTAAGCATAACATTGGGTTCACTTAGAAATCTTCCAGTCGTTCTTAAAAGAGGTTAGGCCGACTACTCTACTATAGGAGGCTAGCTACTTCTAGCTTCTATACTGGCCCTTCCACTTTGGTGTAGCTTTTGAGTCTATCAGCTGCAACAAGGGCTGCGAGAACGAGTGTTGTGCCTATTTAGAAAGTATACAAGTGTTGAAAGAGTGAAGTCTGGGGATAACGATAAATGTGAGGAATGGCACCTCCCGACACGAGGGCGCTATTCTCGTGCATTATTAAAGTATCCGAGTGACCAAGATCTAAATGGATCAATATTGTTGGGAGGTACTGCCCAAGGAAAGGAAAAGGTTACTTCCGGATTCATGACCTATCAGTAAACCCCCAACCATCTCGTACAGTCTGCACGACAAACATCTTCTGGTGGCCCTTCTAGAAACAGTGGTTATAGGGCTGGGTGGTCTCATGAAAGTTTTCTCTCGGCTAGTTGATGAAGGTGGCCCATGCTTCAGCCTCCATGTACTCCAACACCCAAATTTTTTTATGTTTATGGTGACCCCGGTCACATCATAAGAGATTGCACCCGACCTAGATAGAGTGGGACTCAACAGGGTTCTGGTTCAAAACTCCTAGGACTCCGACATCTTCTAGTAGCCATGGTGGTTTTTTAGTGAGAAGCGATGCTCAGTCAAGATGCAGTGGTACTCATTCATCCAGAGGTTGACATCAGTCTGATAAGGGTAGTTCTCAGGTATCTAGGAGAGGAGCGCAGTCTGGCTAGAGTGGCCATGGTGGTGCGCATTTCTATTCTTTTCCCGATAGGCCTGAGGCTAAGGCTTCTGATGATGTGATCTCAGGTAACAGTTTGTTCGTTGGTGGTTGACTATGGTCTTGTTTGATACCGGGTCTACTTTCTCATACGTGTCTGCTTATCATTCGATTAGTTGGGATTTGACTTGTTGATCGGTGTATCTTATATACACCTTTTGAGTCATTTGTAGTTAGTATTTTACTCATTTTGTTTATGTTTAATATAGTATTAGGGTCGTTTTCCTTTCTTTTGTGTCACAACGGTCAGAAATGGAGAAATGGCGAAAAAAGAGAAAATGAGCTTAATTGAGATGAAATTGCACACTAAAAGGGGCTAATAAATGAAGTCTAAGAAGTCCCGGAAAGTATAGACAAGATCAGACGAAGCCCGGATGAAAACTGGACGACGAAGCGAAAATCCGCCAGAAAAACGCCTCAGGCGCCGCGGCGCTGAATGTTCAGAAAGATGATTTGACTGCAGGTTCTTCGGCGCCGTGGCACCGGATTGCAGGTCCACGACACCGACGCGGGATTTCTGAGTTTTGGGCCGAATTTGACACATTTTCAGGGTCCAAAAGGGATAACTTTTCCTACCTAAATATTCCCTAAACCCTTTACCTAAAGGATTCCATAACTTTTCCTACCTACATAATCCCTAACCCTTTACCTAAAGGATTCTTGGGCTATAAATAGTCTCTACATCATTAGAAGAATTCATCTTATATTTCATCCCACGCTTGACAAATCCATTCTCCATCCATCATTCTCCATCCACCATTTCATCTTGTAAATATTCCACAACACAATCCTTGGATGCTAGAAGGCTTGGAGACTTGTTCTTGAGTATTTTTCTTTTCTTTCTTTTGCTTTGTTTATTTCAGTTCATGTATGGAGATTATATTAGTTCTTAGCGTGACTATGGCTAGGAGCTAATTACTTTGTTAGGGATTTCCTTGTGATTCTCTTGAAACTCTTATTCATGAAGTAATACATTAGTTGATTTCTTCTTCACTTGTTTAAGATTTATTCAATAGTTGCTTTGATTGCTTGATAATTAATTGATCACTAGTTATCATCACTTATATGAGTTCTAATCGAAATCCGAAAGGGGAGATTGTGAATATGCTATAGTTGAATAAACATAGGTTTAAATCGTGGACGAAAGTACCCCGATACTTGTGTAGCTTAATAGGTTATTGCTCTTAATCCTCCTTTGTAGTCAATCTTGTCACCGAAAGGTAGAAGGGTTCTCCATTGGGGTTGAGTGTTTATATTACCTTAACAGGAGTATAAAACGGTCTAGTTAACCTGCTATCTTAACGTAGAAGAAGAAGTTAGTCTAATTGTATTAAGGATTGAATAGAGTGGATAGTTGATGATCTTGGACGTCCTAATTCTCCATCATAACTGATTTAAATCAAAGTATTTTCATAATTAGTTTATTTCCTGCATTATTAGTTTATAATTCCAACTCAATTAACGTTAACCAAATAGAAACTAAAGAATAGATAATCGGTACTTGAAAACCAGTCCCTGAGGACGATATTCGGTCTTACCTAGACTATATTACTTGTAACGATACGTGCACTTGCGTTTAATGTGTGCATAAATCACACATCACTTGTGACCATATGCATATGCCTATTCATGTGTCTACTCTGGTTGAATATTTGATATTACTCTATCAGTCTTGCTTAGTTACTTTTATGGGGTATGACACATGGGTAGACTTTATGATCTTGGATATGGTAGACTTCAATATTATTTTGGGTATGAGTTGGTTGTCATCGTACCACGCAACCTTAGATATACCTATGATTACTAGACTTAAGTGGAGGGGTACTCTGAGTCCCGCTCCGAAGAAAATTATTTCTTATCTCTCTGCATGAAGAAGCTAGTTAATAAGGGGTGTTTGTCCTACTTGGCCCATATTTGTGATACTAGTGTTGATTCTCATCTCCTTGAGTCCGTGCCTATTATGAGTGAGTTTGTAGAGGTATACCCTTTTAATTTATCTGGTATGCCACCCGATCATGACATTGATTTCTGCACCAATTTAGAGTCGGGCATGCACCTTATTTCTATTCCACCATATAGGATGACACCTACTGAGATAAGGGAGTTGAAACTGCAATTGCAGGATCTACTGAATAAGGGGTTCATTAGACAAAGTGTCTCTCCTTGGGGTGCTCCTGTCACGACCCGACCCGATGGACCGCGACTAACGTCCTAATTGGACGTCATTACTGACCTGTCACTCTTAATCTATCTAATACAGAGTATAGAGAAATTTCGGCAGCACAACGCTTGCTTTTACAATATCTCCCTAAAAATGGGCGAGCCGACAAGGCTGTCAAGTCAACAACAGAACAACAATCATAATGGGCTAGCCGACTAGGCTGCCACCAACCAACATTATGTACACAAGGGATAATCAAAATAAGCAAGCCGGCAAGGCTGCCACTAGATAACAACAAGTATAACCGGGAACGCCCCAACACAGGGTATAACAACATCAAAACCAAAACAAGGTACAAACGTCCAACCCACAACTGTCTACAGACCTCTAAGAGTGTAATACTGACATATGACGGGACAGGACCCCGTCGTGCCCAAAATATGCATAAGTCTGAAAGATAAAGGTCTGTACCAAAATAGCTGGCTCCGAAACAAGGAGCTCTCCAACTGCTGTATAGAAATCCTAGACTGAAGGGTCACCTATCTGAACACCTGAACCTGCGGGCATGAACGCAGCCCCCGAGGAAAGGGGGTCAGTACGATAGATGTACCAAGTATGTGGAACTGGAAAATACTGTACTAGAAATCATAACAGTTGAACGTAAAGCGATGCAGTAAGAATTCAACTTAACTGTATAACTGTACTCCATCAAATGAGAGTAATGAAAATCAGTTCTTCCTTTTTCAAAATATGCAAGTCAGGCCAAAATCATGAACTTCTATCCTCAATATATAATAGCACGGGACTCGAACCCGTCTAGGTATATATATATCATGGGACTTCTATCCTCAGTCTACCCACCTATATTCAGTAAACCAACATATGCCACACAGGGCCACAAACCAATACACATATATAGTTCACTAATACTATAATCAATTTCAGGAGTTAGATTGAATTACCTAGAGGCATGGGGAATAAGTGAGGATACTTCTTCTTCATCTCGTCCTTTGCCTCCCAAGTCATTTCCTCTCTATTGTTGTTCCTCCACAACACCTTGACGGACGCAACATCCTTAGTCCGCAACCTCCTGACTTGGCGATCCAATATGGCCACGGGATTCTCCTCATAGGACAACTCCTCAGTCACCTGGACATCGTCCACTGGGAAAACTCTGGAAGGGTCACCAATACACTTCCGCAACATGGATACATGAAAACCTGGATGTACTGCTTCCAAGTCTGCGGGTAGGTCCAACTCATAGGCAACTTGGCCTACTCTGCGAATGATCCGATAAAGCCCAATATACATCGGGTTAAGTTTTCCCCTCTTCCCAAATCTCATCACACCCTTCATGGGGGATACCTTCAAGAATACCCAGTCGTCGATCTGAAACTCTAAGTGCCGATGCCGATTATCAGCACATGACTTATGTCGACTCTGAGCTGCTAGTAATCTCTCTTGTATGAGTTTCACCTTGTCGACAGCCTGTTGAACCATGTCTGGACCAATCAACTGAGTCTCACCAACGTCAAACCAACCAATGGGTGACCTGCACTTCCTCCCATACAAAGCCTCATACGGGGTCATCTGAATGCTAGAGTGGTAGTTGTTATTGTAAGAAAACTCAATAAGTGGCAAGTGATCATCCCAACTACCTCTAAAATCAATAATACAAGCCCTCAACATATCCTCCAGTGTCTGTATGGTACGCTCTGCCTGCCCATCCGTCTGAGGATGAAATGTTGTGCTGAGACTCACCTGCGTTCCCAATCCCTTCTGAAATGATCTCCAGAAGTTAGCCGTGAACTGGGCTCCTCGGTCAGATATGATAGATATAGGAACCCCATGCAGCCTCACTATCTCCCTGATGTATAATCTGTCATAGTGATGCGCGATTTAATGCACACAATTTAACGCAAGTGCACGTTGTCGACTCAAGTAATATAGTCTTGAAGACCGAGTTATCGTCCTCAGGGATTAGTGCTCAAGTACCAATTATCTATCCTTTGTTATCTATTTGGTAACCGATATTTGAGTTGTTGATTATAATTAACAATTATAAAGACTAATTAACTGTGTGTTTACTTCAGTGATGATGGAAATAGGGCTTCCAAGTCGCCTCAACTATCCGCTTATATTACTTATTAATGCAATGAATTATGGTTCTTCTTCTTTTGGCGATAGCAGGTTTACTAATTCGTTTTATACTCCCGTTAAGGCTATATAAACACTCAACCCCAGTAGCGCTCCTTTCTACCTTTCGGTGATAAGGATGACTCTATAGGAGGATTAAGAACAAAAACCCTGTTAATCGTCACGCAAATCGCGTGAATTTAGGTATTTAAACCCCTATTAACGCTACACAAGTAATTGAGGTATTTTCATCCCCAATCCGACCTATGTCTACCCAACTTACAGCATAGTCACAACCTCCTCCTTTCGAAGGTTGATTAGAAATCATATAAATAATGATAATTAGTGATCAATTAATTACCAAGCA
Organism: Przewalskia tangutica; assembly: GCA_029844215.1. NCBI lineage: Eukaryota > Viridiplantae > Streptophyta > Magnoliopsida > Solanales > Solanaceae > Przewalskia > Przewalskia tangutica. Next base: position 129,463,978 of record CM056718.1, on the reverse strand, counting down.
TTCAAAATAACTATTGGGTAAATCTCAACAATAAGAAGAATAACCATAAACATGCATCAATTCATAACATAAGGTTCAAGTGAATTGACATGGAAAGCCCTATAATAGAATTAGTTCCTAGCCATTGACATGACAAGAACTAATTCAATATCCAACATAAAAACTGAAATAAAGTAAAAGAAAGAAAAGAATTTACTAAGTAATGGTCTCCAATCTTCAACTCCAAGAAGTCTTGTGTTTGTGCAAGAAAGGGAGCCCTTGAAAACTGCCTAGGGTTCTCTTTTTATAGCCTCAAAACCGCCCTTTAGGTTTTCCTTCAGGCCTGACCCATAAAATCGTCAAAGACCTGATTTTTCCCGCGTCGGCGCCGCGGCGCCGGAAGTTCTGTGAGTTTCTGATGATTAGGCGCCGCGGCGTTGCACTCTGCTGTGTGGAGGCGCCGCGGCGCTTGAACTTCTGCAAGCCTCTGATCATTGGGCGCCGGGGCGCTGTCCCTGCTGGCCGAGGCGCCGCTGTCGCCGCACAGTTCGCCACTTTCTCGTCTTTTAAGCTCTGGAACCTCCACTTTTGCCCTCTTTTCGCTCCTTTTCCGCCAAATAGCCATTTTAACCAATTTGACTCAAAAGAAAGAAAATCTATCCTAAGACGACACATATTTGTACAAAAAGGAACAAAAGACTCACTAAAAACGACTCAAAAAGTGTATATAAAATACACCTATCAAATACCCCCAAACTTAACCCTTGCTCGCCCTCGAGCAAAGATCAAAAGAAAGAAATAAAGACTCAACGAAAAAAAAAGAAAATAGAAGGACTCAATGACATTGATCACTTTGCTGCATTGGTGTTACTTAGAAAAATATGAAGGTTAGCAGAATAATATGCAGGAACATATAGCATGAAATTTTAGCATTCTAAAACACATTAAGCTAGATATTTCGCAAACTCATTTTTTATCATGCTTAATGGAAATCAAATACTGAATCACGCATGTTAATTTCAAAAATCCTATGGCATTTTTACTTGCTATTCTCCACTAATCATGGATATGCATATAAGAGATCTTCAGGACTTTTAAGGGTTGTAATGTAGGCTTAGGCATGGGTAGGTAAAAATAGGCATTTAGGCTCATTTTGTGTACCATAAACACTTTAGCTTTTCAATGTTTCCCTTTTCTTTTGATTTCTTTTCTTCACTTCAAATCTATCTTTCCCCTCTTTTGTTTTGAGAGCGTGAAGTGTACTATGATAACAAGCACCCCCAAACTTAGACTTTTGCCTATTTCTTATTACTTTGTTATTGGGGTGCATCAAACGTGTTTGCTCTTTTTGTCTCTTTTTTTACACATCATATTCCAACTATTTCACATTTTTACTTATGGCACAATTTTGGAAATATAGGGTGTCAAAGAAAAAGTTTCATTTTTAGGCTCAACGGGGCTGACTAGGGATATTTTTAATGTCAGAGATAGAAAAGAGTGGTAAGAATTGGCTGACAAAGAAATGCCTGAGTCATCTCTCCTAACATGCATATCCTAACTATTTCGCCTCAAATAACAAGCAATCATAACACATAGGTTTTAATCATTTATCATGCACAATTCAAGCAAGAAACTCCAAATAGACAGATTTTATGAGTTTTTGGCATATCTAACCTAAGTGTTTAGATAGTTGCTTTTAATTCCATTACATTATTCCACCTTTCTTCACTAGGTGTTTCTAGTAACTACAGCATGCATGATCTTTGACAGACAATTATGAAAAAAAAAATTATGACTCAAAAATACACAAAAACAATCAAAAAGACTCAAACATACTATAATAATAAGACACAAATAAGACACCCCCCCAAACTTAAATCGCACATTGTCCCCAATGTGTGCAAGACTCAAAAACAATACAAGAAAATGACACTTACAGACTTGGTTTAAAATGGTGGCGGTGGCGGTGGCGGTGGATAATGCATCGACCATTGGTTGAACAGGGAACTCATCTCGTCAAATTACTGGTGCAACTGTTGTTGCCCCTGCCTCAATTCTTGTTGTCCTTGTCTCAACTCTTGTTGTCCTTGTATCACTGTGTCGAAATGTTGCATCATCCTTCTGCAGTTCTCGAGCAACCGCTCCATCATGCACCTGGAGGTTACGATTACGTGGGTGGTGGTGGGCTGCTCGCCGCATATTGAGCCTCTATCTCAGGCTCATCTTCGTCCATGGCGGCCTCTACTGCTGCTGCTGCTGGTGGTGTTGGTGCTCTTCTTCTTGCTGCTGGGGGACTTGGGTCTGGGAAGGAGTGCACTATCCCATATGACACAGGCAGCTGGTTTCTCTCATAAGTATCAGTGGGTAGGGTTGGGACCCCATTTATGGCGCATAAACTTGTAATAAGTGAGCCATGTCCCAGCCCACCTGTTGTTACTAACCTGCTGGTCTCTTCAATACTTTGCACTATTTCCTTCCCCACATCAATCGTCCTCCCCGTCATAATTCCAAATATCAATTTGATTCTGTCTTCTGGCACTCTGGTAAAGTGCGTTGATGGAATCATGCGGGCACTGACAAAATACAACCAACCCTTGGCTGTCTTGTTGAACTGACACCTACTCAGTCCTCTTGACCCATTTCTGGCAATATCAAATGCAGCCCCAGGGTAGCTCACTGTGCCTGCGACGGTATTCCAGTCGATGCTGTTGGTGCTTCTAGACCATGTTCTGAAGTAGCTTCGGTCATCATCTCTTTCTTCAACATCTGTTGTTTTTAGGAACACATTTATCGCTTCTGCCGTCACAGGCACATATCTTTCCCTCACAAAGCATTTATTGTCCACCTTTTCCGGAAAGTTAGCATACAATTCACGCATCATCACTGTGTTCATTGGTGCTATCTTTTCCGGGTTTACAAATCTCTTCCACCCCATCATCTCAATCATTGCCCGAATGGGCTCATAGACATCCTCCTCCCCAAGCGAATCTCTTTGATAATCCATTCCCCTTTCAGGGATTAAGGGCCTAGTACTAAGCTTTTTGTATCTTTCATAAGCTTGTTGGCTAATAAACATAGTATCATCGTATTGGGGGGCTGAAGTGGATGTGGAGGCTCTTTTCTTTCTGGCAGACATGTTTAAATCACTTTTTGCAGCGTTTCCCTAGTATCACAGATGTTACCCAACACTATCACCCAATAACTAGCAGCTACGACACTATCACCCCCAAACTTCACTCCTGCACAACACCCACACCCTCCTTGTATATTCTTCCTCAAAATTTCACAACCAATTTTTCAATACCCCAACAATACAACACTCCTCCAATCTACTACCTTCTTTGACTACAGTAAAGCTTTCAAGAAAAGATGAAGATTACCTTTTTGACGGTGTTCTTCAAGGTTTTCTTGCCTCTAATGGTGATTTGAGGTAATGAGATGAGGCTTGTTGGTTGAGATGGTTAAGGGTTTAGGAAATTTAAGAGCTTTGGTTGTATTTGGGTTTGGTTTATGGAAGATGTTTAGATAAAGTGTTGATTTTTGTGGGTTTTGTGGAGAAGAAGGGTTAGGTTTCTATTTGGAATTTGGGGAAAAATCGGGTTGGGCGTCTTTTAATTTCTGGATTTCCGCTTGCGCGGCCTGCATTTAGCGCGCGCTGACTTATCGCACTCCTTCGGGAAATTCTGCGCCGCGGCGCTTAAACTTCAGGAATTTTCTGGATTTCTGGCGCCGCGCCCCTGCTCTGGCCATGGCGCTTAAACTCAGCGCTACGCTCTTTTGGCGCCGCGCCCACTCTGGCGCCATGCTTAACCCGATTTTCTGGAATTCCTGGCTATTCTTCCGTTTTTCCCCTTCCAAATTTGTTGGCCTGCACCTGTTAACACAACACAAACACTACCTCCGTGAGACTGTTCTTAGTAAAACTAACTACATTAAAATAAATAATTTAAAATACTTTGGGTTGCCTCCCAAGTAGCGCTGTCTTTAACGTCTTTTAGCCGGACACAAGTTCGTTAACTCAAGAAGTGTGGGGGTAGATTAACCCCACAACCAATCCATTTTCTCCACATTTTCCTTTTTCTTCTTCTGTTTCTCTTCTTAAAATTATTTTCAAGGGAAGGTTCAGGAACACATACCTGCTTTGGCGGAGGTTCGGCATCACGTACCTGCTTTTGTGGGCTTATTTCCCTTGGTTTGGCTTGCACTGGCTCACAGGGGGTTTGATGGTGCTGATTGCAAAGCACCTGCTCATGATTGGTGGCTCAATAATGTGTTTAAATACTTTAAACACCATTTCTTCCTTCTCCACCCTCAACGTCAGCTCTCCTTTTTCTACATCGATCAGGGCTCTCCCTGTCGCCAGGAATGGTCTCCCCAATATGATGGGGATCTCTGCATCCTCTTCCATGTCGAGAATGAGGAAGTCCGCAGGAAAAAAGAATTTTCCTACTTTAACAAGCACGTCCTCAATCTTCCCCCTTGGGTGCACCACTGTTCTATCGGCTAGTTGCAGGCTCACCGTGGTTGGTTTTGCCTCACCTAACTCCAACCGTTTAAACACCGATAAAGGCATCAAATTTATACTTGCCCCTAAATCGCAAAGGGCCCTGTTGCATGTCACCTTGCCAACTGTGCAAGGCAATGTAAAGCTCCCTGGGTCTTTTAGTTTAGGGGGCAACTTCTTCTGCAGGATGACACTGCACTCCTCAGTCAGCGCCACCATCTCATACTCTGCTAGTTTCTTCTTCTTCCCCAAAATCTCCTTCATGAATTTAAAATAAGAGGGCATTTGCTCCAACGCCTCTATAAAGGGTATGTTGATATGTAGCTTTCTGAACGTCTCCAAAAATTTGGAGAATTGTTTATCAACTGCCTTCCGCTGCAATCTCTGTGGGAACGGGATCTTCTCAGTATACTCTTTCTCTGGAGTTTTCTCTACTACTGGGAGAGCTTCAACCACCTTCTATTTCTCTATTTCTGCCCTTTTTTCAACTACCGGCTGAGGTGACTGCTGCTCCAACTGTTTACCACTTCTCAGTTGTACTGTCTAACATTGTTCTCTCGGATTCATCTCTGTGTTGCTTGGCAGTGTACCCTGTGGCCTGCTGTTCGATTGCTTTGCTAGTTGACCCACTTGTGTTTCCAAGTTCCTGAACGAAGATCTAGTCTCCGCCATAGGCTGGTGCAGGCGTTGGTAAGTGTCAACAAAACCGCTCTCAGCTCGTCTGGCTTTTCTGGCTGAACAGGTGCATTAAATTGTTGAGAAGGCGGGGCCTGAGTAAATGGCTGCTGGTTTTGGTACTGGCCTCTATATTGATTCTGCTGCCCCTGCTCTCCTCTCCATGAGAAATTTGGGTGATTCCTCCACCCTGGATTGTATGTGTTGGAGTATGGGTTGTTCTGGGGCCTCTGATAATTACCCACAGCTTGGCACTCTTCTTGCTCGATTGACATATTATTAGGATCAGCTACAGGACACCTATAGAATGTATGTGGACCACCACACATTTCACAGCTCTTTGGCATCTGCACTGCATTCACTGATAATGTATGTTGTTGCAGCTTCTTGGTCAACAGGGCAACTTGGGCATTCAGGGCAGTGATGGCATCTATCTCGTGAACTCCCACTGTTCTCCTACCACTCGTTGGTCTATCTTCTGTGACATGGTTATTGGTGGCCATATCTTCTAATAAGTCGTGAGCTTCATGGGCTGTTTTCCTCATAAAGGTCCCACCTGCTGCTGCATTGATAATTGTTCTGGTTGTTCCGCTCAGCCCGTTATAGAAGATGTGGACCAAGTTCCACAACTCAATACAGTGGTGTGGGCACTTTCTCTGCAAGTCCTTGAACCTCTCCCAAGCTTCGTATAATGACTCTCCATCTGCTTGGTAGAAATTGTTCAACTCCCCTCTCAACTTTGCTGCTTTGCATGGTGGGAAGAATTTTTCCAAAAATTTCTGTGCCAGCTCTTGCCATGTAAAAATCGAACCAGCTGGTAAGGAATTTAACCATACTTTTGCTCTATCCCTGAGTGAGAAGGGAAAGAGCCTCAATCTGACAGCGTCATCAGTAACGCCGTTATATCTGAATGTTGCACATAGCTCCAAGAAATTAGCTATGTGCATATGTGGATCCTCTGATTGCAGTCCTCCAAACTGCACCGTGTTCTGCACCATACTTAGAATCGCCGGTTTGATCTCAAAGTTATTTGCTCCTATTGCTGGGAGCCTAATACATGTCTGTGCTCCGTTCACCCTCGGCAGCACGTAGTCTCCCAAGCTTATTTCTGCCTGGACTTGAACTCTCTCCTCGACATCAATAGGTATTCTCCGAGGCATTCCTTGGTTAGGTTGATTTTCACCTCACCCTTCTCTCAGCACGTTGTTGTTTTGGACGCCGTCCATCTCAATTAAAGGCGCAATCATTCAGTTCTTTACATTACGTTTACAGGTTTTCTCAATCTCTGGATTGAAGGGAACAAGAGTGTCTGCTCCTCTTCTCCTTCGCATAAACTGATTTCCTGAAACAGATCAAAAACAGACAAACAGATCACGGCAACTGGTTCTCACAAAATAAATAAATAAAACGTAATAAATAAAAAAGATAAAAACCAAATTAGAAATTAAAAATAGATAAAATTGATATTGAACTATGCCTAATCCCCGGCAACGGCGCCAAAAACTTGATGCGCGATTTAATGCACACACTTTAACGCAAGTGCACGTTGTCGACTCAAGTAATATAGTCTTGAAGACCGAGTTATCGTCCTCAGGGATTAGTGCTCAAGTACCAATTATCTATCCTTTGTTATCTATTTGGTAACCGATATTTGAGTTGTTGATTATAACTAACAATTATAAAGACTAATTAACTGTGTGTTTACTTCAGTGATGATGGAAATAAGGCTTCCAAGTCGCCTCAACTATCCGTTTATATTACTTATTAATGCAATGAATTATGGTTCTTCTTCTTTTGGAGATAGCAGGTTTACTAATTCGTTTTATACTCCCGTTAAGGCTATATAAACACTCAACCCCAGTAGCGCTCCTTTCTACCTTTCGGTGATAAGGATGACTCTATAAGAGAATTAAGAACAAAAACCCTGTTAATCGTCACGCAACTCGCGTGAATTTAGGTATTTAAACCCCTATTAACGCTACACAAGTAATTGAGGTATTTTCATCCCCAATCCGACCTATGTCTACCCAACTTACAACATAGTCACAACCTCCTCCTTTCGAAGGTTGATTATAAATCATATAAATAATGATAATTAGTGATCAATTAATTACCAAGCATTCAAAACAACTATTGGGTAAATCTCAACAATAAGAAGAACAACCATAAACATGCATCAATTCATAACATAAGGTTCAAGTGAATCGACATGGAAAGCCCTATAATAGAATTAGTTCCTAGCCATTGACATGACAAGAACTAATTCAATATCCAACATAAAAACTGAAATAAAGTAAAAGAAAGAAAAGAATTTACTAAGTAATGGTCTCCAATCTTCAACTCCAAGAAGTCTTGTGTTTGTGCAAGAAAGGGAACCCTTGAAAACTGCCTAGGGTTCTCTTTTTATAGCCTCAAAACCTCCCTTTAGGTTTTCCTTCAGGCCTGGCCCATAAAATCGTCAAAGACCTGATTTTTCCCGCGTCGGCGCCGCGGCGCCGGAAGTTCTGTGAGTTTCTGATGATTAGGCGTCGCGGCGCTGCACTCTGCTGTCTGGAGGCGCTGCGGCGCTTGAACTTCTGCAAGCCTCTGATCATTGGGCGTCGGGGCGCTTTCCCTGCTAGCTGGAGGCGCAGCGGCGCTGGCCCGTGTCCGTGCCTGGTTCGCCACTTTCTCGTCTTTTAAGCTCTGGAGCCTCCATTTTTGCCCTTTTTTCGTTCCTTTTCCGCCAAATAGCCATTTTAACCAATTTGACTCAAAAGAAAGAAAATCTATCCTAAGACGACACGTATTTGTACAAAAAGGAACAAAAGACTCACTAAAAACGACTCAAAAAGTGTATATAAAATACACCGATCACATAGTCCTCAGCTGAATAAGTAGTCCGGACTGGAAGAAAATGGGCTGATTTTGTCATCCTATCTATAATAACCCAGATGGAGTCACACTTCCGCTGAGTACAAGGCAGACCTGTAATAAAATCCATATTAATCACCTCCCACTTCCAAGTCGGGATCTCTATCGCCTGTAGTAGCCCACCAGGCTTCTGATGCTCGACCTTAACCTGCTGACAATTCGGGCACCGAGCAACAAACTCTGTCACATCTCTCTTCATGCCATCCCACCAATACAAGCTCCTAAGATCATGATACATTTTCGTTGACCCTGGATGAATAGAATAACTGGCATTGTGCGCCTCACCCATAACCTGCTGACGCAGTCCTGCAATGTCGGGTACACATAACCTACCCTCATACTGTAGCACACCATCAGAGGTGACCTCAAATAATGCCTTCTCCTTTCGGAGAGCTGCATCTCTATACCGTGTCAGAACAGGATCAACATACTGGAATCTCTTTACCTCTTCTATGATAGAGGACTCAGCAACTCCTCGAACAAGAATACCACTATCTCCAGAATCCGCCAACCGAACTCCAAGACTGGCTAGCCTGTGAATCTCTCAAACCATCTCTTTCCTGTCCGGCTGTACATCCGACAAACTACCCATGGATCTACGGCTGAGAGCATCTGCCACAACGTTGGCCTTCCCTGGGTGGTACAGAATATCAACATCATAATCCTTCAGCAACTCAAGCCACCGCTGCTCAGATTGAGTTCATGCAGCAAAGATGTATTGAAGACTCTTATGATCCGTGTAAATATCAACATGGACACCATACAAGTAATGTCTCCATATCTTCAAAGCATGAATCACCGCTGCTAGCTCTAAATCATGAGTGGGATAATTCTTTTCATGTTTTCTGAGCTGTCGGTAGGCATAAGCTATAACTTTGTCATGATGCATCAACACACAACCTAACTCGATACCTGAAGCATCACAATAAATCACATACCCGTCTAACCCCTCCGGAAGAGTCAGGACTGGGGCCGAAATCAACTTATCCTTCAACAACTGAAAACTATGCTCACAAGTATCGGTCCACTGGAACTTAGCTGCCTTCTGGGTTAGCTTAGTCAAAGGCGCTGAGATCGAGGCAAAATTCTCCACAAACCTCCTATAATACCCTGCTAGACCTAGAAAACAGCGTACGGTGTAGTGGGCCTATGCCATCTCTTTACCGCCTCAATCTTCTGAGTATCCACCCGAATACCATCTGCCCCAACAATATGCCCCAAGAATGCCACTTAGGCCAACCAGAACTCACATTTCGAAAATTTGGCATACAATTTGCGGTCTTGGGAGGACTCAATCTTGTCGCCTCAAATGGTTCGCGTTCTTACGCTCGGCGAGAATATACCAGGATGTCATCAATGAATACTATAACAAATGTATCCAAAAATGGTTTGAACACCCGGTTCATTAGGTCCATGAACACTGCTGGAGCATTAGTCAACCCAAACGACATTACCCTGAACTCATAATGTCCGTACCGGGTCCTGAACGCAATCTTCGGAATATCTGCCTCTCTAACCCGTACCTGATGATAACCGGATCGCAGATCTATCTTCGAGAAATACTTAGCACCCTGCAACTGATCGAACAAATCATCAATCCGAGGAAGGGGGTACCTATTCTTGATGGTCACCTTATTCAGCTGCCTATAGTCAATGTCACTCAATGCACATTCGCAGCGAACCATCCTTCTTCTTCACAAATAACACTGGGGCACCCCAGGGGGATGTACTAGGCCTAATGAAACCTTTTTCTAATGGATCCCTCAGTTGCTCCTTCAACTCTTTCAACTCTGCAGGTGCCATTCTATAAGGAGGAATGAATATAGGTTGGGTACCTGGCAATACATCTACACTGAAATCTATCTCCCGCTCTGGAGGAAGACCTGGGAGATCATCTGAGAATACATCCGGAAACTCACTGACTATTGGAACTGACTGAAGGGCCGGTACCTTGGCCTCCGTATCATGCACCCGAACTAAGTGGTAAATACACCCCTTTCGAACCATCTTCCTTGCCTTGAGGTATGAAATAAACTTACCCATCGGCGATGTGGTATTCCCTTTCCATTCAATATCCGGTTCGTCTGGAAACTGGAATCGAACCAACTTCTCTCGACAATCAACGTTGGAAAAATAAGAAGCCAACCAATCCATACCCATAATAACGTCGAAGTCGGTCATATCCAACTCTATCAAATCTGCTGAGGTACGACGGCAATATATCGCAACCGAGCAATTCTTATACACACGCCTAGCTATAACTGAATCTCCCACCGGTGTAGCTACCTCGAATGGTTCTATTGGCTCAGGTTTTATCCCTATCCTACTTGCAACAAGAGGGGATATATAGGACAAGGTGGAACCTGGATCAATCAAAGCATACACATCATAGAAAAATATCGATAATGTACCTGTGACAACATCTGGTGACGCCTCCTGATCGCGTCTACTGGACAGTGCATAAATGCGGTTCGGAGGACCGCCAGAACTGGAACCCTTACCACGGCCAGCTGATGTCTGAGTACCCTGTCCGATGGGGCGCATAACTGTAGATGACGATGAACCGGCAATAGAACCCGTAGGCTGAGCCATAGTACCCGTGCCATCTCTATACGGACACTCCCTCTGTCTATGGACCTGACGATCGCAGGAATAACAGGCTCCTGAAGCAGCATGACACTCCCCAAAATGGGTCCTACCACATCGAACACACCGAGGCAAAGGTGACCTCGCCTGACTAGGAACCCGAGACATGTGTGAACTCGAAGCTCTAGAACTCTGACCGAACCCGGGACGGTCATACCTCCTACCTAAAGACTGTGAAGGAGCACCTGTCTGGTGGGAGGATACAGTATCTTCTTGAGGCTGCCCGCCTTGAAATCACGGAAAACCGGTGATCGGCCTCTTATCCGATCGCTACCATGGTCTCTATCCAACCGCTCCCTTTGTGTCGCTCCTCGATTCCCTGCGCAAATGCCTGAATACGAGCAATATACATGCTTAGCTGTAGCGCTGCTGTCATGCACCCATCAATAAGATAGTGGTCTAACCCCATCACGTAACGGTGTACCCTATCTGCCATGTCTGCTACCATAGTAGGTGCGTCTGGGCGAGTCAAACTCAAGATATACTCTCTAACCGTCCTCCCATTCTGCGCATGTAGAAACACGCGACTCTTGCCCGTCTCATCTCTGGAGGCAGAAAGTGGCCAAGGAATGCTTCTGAAAACTCATAACATACTGCAGGAGTAGCACCCTCGCCCCTAGACAACTCTCAGGACTCAAACCAGTTGACTGCTATATCGCGCAACCGGTATGAGGCCAATATAACTGACTCAGTCTCTGAAGCCCGGATCACCCTCAATGTCCTCTGCGTATGGCGGATGAACTCATGAGGATCATCCTCGGGCTTTGACCCGTAAAACTCCGGCGGACTGCAACTCAGGAAATCTATAACCCTCAAACTGCGCCACAGGGTTAATCGCCGGCTCGCCTATGAACTGTCCCGCCACTATCCTTGCCAATAATCGTTGTCTCTCTCAAATCTCCATCCGTGCCCACTTTGGAATGAAGGATCAAGTACTGGAGTCTCGAATACGGGTGATGTTGCCCCCTAAGAGGGAGCCTCTAGAACTGGTGACGAGGCAGAACTCGTCGTCGGGGGCACACTCTCAGGAAGACCGCGTCGGACACAGTAGCTCTCGTGCCGTCGTGTCCCCTACTGTAGATTTGCCCTTCCGGGTCACAGGTGCCTTCCTCGGAGGCATAGCTGTAAACATAGTAAACTATCAGAAAACGGACCATCCTAATAACACAGCTCTATAGCACGATCAAAGAGATGGAAGAATAGAAACAATCCTAAATGTCCGGCATCCTCCTGTATATAAGTATGGTGCACAACATACCCATACACAGCTCTACTAGACACGGTCTGTAGATATTCTGAGGACTAACTGCTCTGATACCACTTTTGTCACGACACGACCCGACGGGCCGCGACTAACGTCCTAATTGGATGTCATTACTGACCTGTCACTCTTAATCCATCTAATACAGAGATATATAGAAATTTCGGAAGCACAACGCTGCTTTTAAAATATCTCCCTAAAAATGGGCGAGTCGACAAGGCTGCCAAATCAACAACAGAACAACAATCATAATGGGCTAGTCGACTAGGCTGCCACCAACCAATATTATGTACACAAAGGATAATCAAAATAAGCAAGCCGGCAAGGCTGCCACTAGATAACAACAAGTATAACCGGGAACGCCCCAACACAAGGTATAACAACATCAAAACCAAACAAGGTACAAACGTCCAACCCACAACTGTCTACAGACCTCTAAGAGTGTAATACTGACATATGACGGGACATGACCCCGTCGTGCCCAAAATATGCATAATTCTGAAAGATAAAGGTCTGTACCAAAATAGCTGGCTCCGAAACAAGGAGCTCTCCAACTGCTGTACAGAAATCCTAGACTGGAGGGTCACCTATCTGAACACCTGAACCTGCGGGCATGAACGCAGCCCCCGAGGAAAGGGGGGTCAGTACGATAGATGTACCAAGTATGTGGAACTGGAAAATACTGTACTAGAAATCATAACGATTCATGTAAAGCGATGGCAGTAAGAATTCAACTTAACTGTATAACTGTACTCCATCAAATGAGAGTAATGAAAACCAGTTCTTCTTTTTTCAAAATATGCAAGTCATGCCAAAATCATGAACTTCTATCCTCGGTATATAATAGCACGGGACTCGAACCCGTCTAGGTATATATATATCATGGGACTCGAACCCAAGTAAGCATGTATATCGTGGGACTCGAACCCACGTAAATATATGGAATAATATAATGTCACGTGACTTAAACCCGCATCATGGAGAGCTAATCCATGGAATAATAATAATCCGGAAATTTAACCCGTTTGGGACTCGAACCCAAGTAATATAATAATAATAGCCGGGACTCGAACTCGGAACATACTATATAGTGTCGGCCCTCTATGTGAGAGACTCGGTGAATGTGTAATAGGACTCGGCACGAGTAGATATCATGAGCAACTATATGCAATTTGAAATCATCTTTAACTTTCGATAATATCATCATAATACACTCTTTACTGAAATCATAGGCACTTGTCATAACAATTTTTCTTTAAAACTAACTCTGTAGAAAATCATGTACGTCCGCCGTACTTTTATTAAAATCAAGTCAAATGAAAGTTTTTCACAAGGTCGTGCCAAAAATTGGGAAAAAGATTTTCACAAAATCACGCCAAAGAAAGAATAGTCTCACATACCTTTTTAAGCGAGCAAATCAACTAAATGCTAAGACATGCCTCGTCTAGTACGTCAACCTATAACAATGACAATACGTTCGTCAATTCTACGGTCTCTAACGTAAGTTATTCAAATACGACTTCTTATTTCTATAAAAATTTGGGCAGCACTTCTCCTGTTTATATGCGTATCCATAATTTACCAACAAGCCAACCAACACCAATAATCCAACAGTATTCCAGGATATATTTAAGTTAAGCCCAACATACTTCATATACGCTATCCTATAACCTTCCTTCTCTTATATCCATGGAAGACAACAACTTCAACAATCAAGGCAACTACTACATTACTTCTCATGTTAGTCAATCATTTAGTTACGTTAGAATTATTCATGGGGCAATCCAATCTCTTAACGACATCGCCAATTCACGAATGTGAATTTACCACTTTTCTATATTTTAATCCTTTCAAGGCATGTATAGATAATTGCCTCAATAGATATGCATGTAGTAACTTATATTCACACACTAATTCAGCCCGTAGTACATTATCATAATATTCAACAATTTCTATCAACTTTCCGGTCATATCAACATATTATAATTCCAAAACTTTTTTTCAAAATTCCTTACTTTCCAATTAATCTTCCAACAACTTCCATTAACAACTCTAACTTTAAACATCAAGGTTTCATCTAAATTTTTATATGCAATTAGTAATAACATACCAACACAATTACTTAATTCCAATGCATGTCAAGAATAGGTTCTAAATCGGTTCGACCTCTATTATTCACATGCATTGTGTTCTTTCCCTTTCTTCTTTGCCATAGATAATCCTCATAACTATAATATCAATTAATCTATCAAATAACAAGTGAAAGGGATAAATTTTTACCAATATTCGAGCTCAAACAGTCCCTTCGACAGCCCGCTGCCCCAGCAATTTTCAGCCCCCTTTTCGTCGATTTTTCGCCCAAATTCTTCTCTTCTTTCAACCCAAAATGACATGCAACACTTCTACTATAACAACTCAATATTTATACATGTTTTCCTTCCAAAACTCTACCTTAAAATTGAGTTTTTTTAGGTTGTTGGGTTCCGCCAGCAATGGCAATTCACCCACTGTTTTGGGGCTTCTCTTGGCTTCAAAATTAGTGGGGGACTTAGCCTAGGAAGAGGATATGGAAGCTTAAAATTTCTTGCTATGATGGGGGTGGGTTTCTCGGCAGCAGTGAGGAGGAGAGAAGGGATTTCTTGTGTGTTGTTTTTTTTTTTTTTAAATGTGAAGTGGGAGAGATGAGAAATGAAATGTCTCTAGTATGTATTAGAAAAATCTGAAAACTTATTTTCAACATGGCCCATTCCTCTTTATTTCCCATTTAAATATGCCCCTCAATTAAAATGAATCCCACATAACTCCTCATTTCTTAATGTCAAGATTCTATAATACAACACTAGTGCATAACTTCTTTGGAACAAATTCAATTACTAGTATTAATTCTCATCGCCACATTTGTAGTACGGAATAAAAACAAATAAATAAAAATAAATAAAATATTTATTCCGGGTTCACATCCGTTGGCACACTAATCTCCGTATCAACATAAGTAAGTATACTCTAAACTCAATATTCAAATCTTACTTCCTTAATGGCGTTCTTAACCCTTGTCTTAACTTACGAGGTGTAACAACTCCCATTTTGGTCGTGAAGAAGAAATATAGTACGATGAGGATGTGTATAGATTACCGTCAGTTGAAAAAGGTCACTATTCATAATAAATATCCGATTTCTCATATTGATGACTTGTTCGAACAACTTCAAGGTGCTTCAATATCTTTTAAAATAGATTTAAGGTTAGGCTATCACCAGCTAAAGATTCGGGCTGAGGATGTTCCGAAGACAACCTTTAGGACTCGTTATGGTCATTACAACTTCCTTGTGATGTCATTTGGTCTTATGAATGCCCCGACAACTTTCATTGGCTTGATGATGACATTTTAAGACATATTTGCATTCTTTCAGCATTGTCTTTATCGATGATATCTTGGTGTATTCAAAGACTAGAGAGGACCATGAACGTCATTTGAGGATTGTCTTTGGGTTGTTGAGAGAGAGAGATCTTTATGACAAGTTTTTGAAGTGTGAGTTTTGGCTTGATTTTGTGGCATGCTTGGGCTACGTGGTGTCAAATGATGGGATTATAGTTGATCCCAAGAAGATTGAGGGTATTAGGGATTGGGAGAGGCCCACTACTATGACTGATATCTATATTTTTATGGGGTTGGTCAGTTACTACCATCGGTTTGTTAAAGGATTTGCTTCTATTACGTCTCACCTGACCATATTCACTCAGAAGGAGGTTCATTTTAAGTGATTCGATGTTTGTGAAGATAGCTTTCTAAAGCTAAAGACTGTTGATGTGAGCTCTAATTTTGGCATTACCCATAGAGGGTAAGGATTTTTCAATTTATTATGATGCATCATGTGTTGGTTTGGACACTGTGTTGATGCAAGAGGGCAAGGTCATTACCTATTATTCCAGATAGTTAAAGGTCCGTGAGAAAAACTACCATACCCATTATTTGGAGTTGTTAGCGGCAGTCTTCGCTTTGAAGATATGGATACATTATCTAAATGAGGTCCATTGTGAGGTGTTTACCCACCTCAACCTCCAGCACATGTTCAGTCAGAGGGATCTACATTATAGGCAACGTAGGTGGATGGAGCTTTTAAAGGATTATGATATCACTATACTTTACCATTCATGTAAATCTAATGTGGTAGTTGATGCCTTGAGCCACAAAGCAGTGAGTAAGTGCAGTTTAGCTCGGTTGGTTGCTTCAGAGCGTTCCTTAGCCAAAGAGGTTTAAACTCTAACTAACATTTTTGTGCATCTTGATATTTCAGATTCGGGCAGAGTTTTAGCGTGGGTTAAGGCAATGTCTTCTCTATTTGAATAGATTATGGCTCCGCAGTTTGAGGATGCTCAGTTATGCAGGATTTATACAAATTGTTAACATCGATGCAACTGTAGGACAGGAAATTCGTGAAGACTCTACTGCTACCCTACTATATTACATAGCTAAACACTTTATAGGAGAATCTAAGCTCTTCCAAGAAAAAAACTTAAAAATTCTTAACAATTTAACCTGCCCTAAACTACACGATTTTAGGTGGTATAAAGATATCGTCCTCAACAAGGTTATGATCAGAGAAGATTGTAACCATGATTATTGGAAAGAAAGATTTATAAATGGTCTACCCGCACTATTCGCAAAGAAAGTAAGGACTACCATTAAAAACAAATTTGATGGTGAAATTCCTTATAGTATGTTAACTTACGGAGACATAGTAAGCCTAATAAATCTTACATGTTTAGAGTTATGTAATGACCTAAAACTAAAAACCCAGTTAAAGAAAGAAGGAAAAGTTTGTAAAACCGAATTAGGAAGCTTCTGCCAAGATTTCGGCTGTATAAAGATAATTGCTCCCACAAGGGAAGCTACAAAAAGATATAAGAAACGCAGTACTTCTTCCAAAAAAGAGTATAGGCATTACAAGAGAAGATCCAAAACTAAGAGATCTTCGGATCATAAATCAGATCATAAGACATTCCCAAAAAAGGTAAATACTGGAATTGTGGAAAAACCGGTCATATGGCCAATAATTGTAAAAATGCCAATCAAAAGAAAGAAAAAATAAATTTATTAGAATTAAATCCCGACATAAAAGAAAAGTTATATATGTACTGATTCCTCTGAAGACTACAGTGATGCAGCATTGCTAGATGTAGACTACAGTTCAGATAACTCCAATTCCAGTAATGGATCACATGAACATTCTGTACTTGTGATAATCAATCCATTAATGTTATTTCTAAAAATAGTCAAGAATTCTTCTTTGATATGATAAAACATATCGAAGACGAAGACATTAAAAAATAATACTTAATAGAGTTAAAAAGCTCATTATTAATCATAAAGATAGTAAAAAAGCCGTAGAACCTTTTGATATGAAACAAGTTTTAAATAAATTTAAAACCACAAAGAATGACACAACTCTGCAGCACATTGATCGGTGTATTTTATATACACTTTTTGAGTCATTTTAGTTAGTCTTTTGTCCATTTTTGTACAAATACGTGTCGTCTTAGGATAGATTTTCTTTCTTTTGAGTCATATTGGTTAAAGTGGCTCATTGGCGGAAAAGGAGCAAAAAGAGGGCAAAAACGGAGCTTCCAGAGCTCGAAATGCGAGAAAGCGGCGAACCAGGCCAGGCGCGGCCGCTCTAAGCGAGTTGCAGGCCGCGCTAATTTCAGAGGATGCGAAGTTGCGGCGCGCGGCTGATTCTGCAGTGGTCGCGGCGACGCTGAAAAGTCAGATTTTCGAATGAATGATGGGCCAGGCCTGAAGGAAAACCCTGCACTCGTTTTTTTAAACTATAAAAGGAGAACCCTAGAGCAGTTTTAAGGGTTCCCTTTCTTGCCAATTCACATCACTTCTTGGAGTTCAAGATTGGAGACCATTCTTTAGTAATTTCTTGTCTTTCTTTTACTTTATTTTCAGTTTATGTTGGATATTGAATTAGTTCTTGTCATGTCTATGGTTAGGAACTAATTCTAATATAGGGCTTTCCATGTCAATTCACTTGAACCTTATATTTATGAATTAATGCATGTTTGTTGTTTTTCTTCTTATTGTTGAGATTTATCCAATATATATTTTGATTGCTTGGTAATTACTTGATCATTAATTATCATAATTTATATGATTTCTAACCGAAATCCGAAAGGGGAGGTTGTGAATATGCTGTAGTTGGATAGACATATGTTGAATTGTGGATGAAAATACCCCGATTACTTGTGTAGCATTAATAAGGGTTTTTGTTCTTAATCCTCCTCTAGATTCAACCTTATCACCGAAAGGTAGAAAGGTGTTGTACTGGGGTTGAGTGTTTATATAACCTTAACAGGAGTATAAAACGGATTAGTAAACCTGCTATCTCAAATAGAAGAAGAACCATAGTCAATTGCATTAATAAGTAATTTAAGCGGATAGTTGAGGAGATTTGGAAGCCCTATTTCCACATTACTGAAGTAAACAACATAGTTTAGTTAGTTTTCATAATTAGAATTATAAAAAACAAATCAATTATCGGTCACCAAATAGATAACAAGTAATAGAAGTTGGTACTTGAGCACTAATCCCTGAGGACGATAACTCGGTCTTCCAAGACTATATTACTTGACACGACACGTGCACTTGCATTTAAGTGTGTGTATAAATCGCGCATCAAGTTTTTGGCGCCGTTGCCGGGGATTGGCGTAGTTCAATATCAATTTTATCTATTCTTAATTTCTAATTTGGTTTTTATTTTTATGTTTAGTTATTATTTTTTTATTTTTTGTGAAAACCAGTGTGTCGTGATCCGTTTGTTTGTTTTGATCTGTTTCAGGAACCCAGTTTATGTGAAGGAGAAGAGGAGTAGACACTCTTGTTCCCTTCAACCCAGAAATTGAGAAAACTTGTAAACAGAACAGAAAGAACCAACAAATTTCAGCCTTAATTGAGATGGAAGGCGTACAAAACAACAACGAGATGAATGAGGGGTTAGGAGATCATCAGCCTAACCAAAGAATGCCTCGGAGAGTGCCGATGGATGTAGAGGAGAGAGTTCAGGTCCAAGCGGAGAGAAGCTTGGGAGATTATGTGCTGCCGAGGGTAAATGGAGCACAAACTTGTATTAGGCTCCCAGCAATAGGAGCAAATAATTTTGAGATCAAACCTGCAATTTTAAGTATGGTGCAGAATACGGTTCAGTTTGGAGGATTGCCGTCGGAGGATCCTCACATGCATATAGCTAATTTCTTGGAGCTGTGTGCAACATTCAGATACAATGGCGTTACTGATGACGCCGTCAGATTGAGGCTCTTTCCCTTCTCACTCAGGGATAGAGCGAAAGTGTGGTTGAATTCTTTGCCAGCAGATTCGATATTTACATGGCAAGAGTTGGCACAGAAATTTTTAGCAAAGTTCTTCGCACCATGCAAAGCAGCAAAGTTGAGAGGGGAGTTGAATAATTTCTATCAAGCCGATGCAGGGTCATTATATGAAGCTTGGGAGAGATTCAAGGACTTGCAAAGGAAGTTCCCACACCACAGCATTGAGTTGTGGAATTTGGTCCACATTTTCTATAATGGGCTGAGCGGAACGACCAGAACAATCATTGATGCAGCCGCAGGTGGAACCTTTATGAGAAAAACAGCCCATGAAGCTCATGATTTATTGGAAGACATGGCCACCAATAATCATGTCACAGAAGATAGACAAGTGAGTGGCAGAAGAAAAGTAGGAGTTCATGAGATTGACGCCATCACTGCACTTAATGCCCAGGTTGCCCTTTTGACCAAGCAGCTGCAACAAAATACAGTGTCTGTAAATGCAGTGCAAATGCCAATGAGCTGTGAAATGTGTGGTGGACCACATACCTTCGATAGATGCCCATCAGCTGATCCTAACAATATTTCGATCGAGCAAGCAGAGTGCCAAGCTGTAGGGAACTATCAGAGGCCCCAGAACAACCCATACTCAAACACCTACAATCCAGGGTGGAGGAATCACCTAAATTTTTCATGGAGAGGTGAGCAAGGGCAGCAAAACCAGTTTAGAGGCCAATATCAAAACCAGCAACCATTCACTCAGGCCTCGTCTTCACAACAACAATTCAGTGCCCCTGTCCAACCAGAAAAGCCAGACGAGCTGAGAGCAGCTTTGTTGACACTCACCAACTCCCAGACCCAGTTCATGGCAGAGACTAGATCCTCTCTCAGGAACTTGGAGACACAGGTGGGGCAACTAGCAAAGCTAGCGAACAACATGTCACAGGGTACACTGCCGAGAAATACAGAGATGAACCCTAGAGAACAATGCCAAGCAGTGTAGCTAAGAAGTGGCAAACAGTTAGAACAACTTGCACCTCAGCCTGTGGTTGAACAGAGGGTGGAAACAGAGAGAGAGAGGGTTGTTGAAGATCGCCCAATATTAGAGAAAGCTCCAGAGAAGGAGTACACTGAGAAGATTCCTTTCCCACAAAGATTGCAAAGGAAAGTAGTTGATAAGCAATTCTCCAAGTTTTTGGAGACATTCAGAAAGTTACATATCAACATACCCTTCATCGAGGCGTTGGAGCAAATGCCTTCTTATTTCAAATTCATGAAGGAAATTTTGGGAAAGAAGAAGAAATTGGGAGAATATGAGATGGTGGCACTGACTGAGGAGTGCAGTGCTATCCTGCAGAAGAAATTGCCCCCTAAACTCAAGGACCCAGGGAGCTTTACATTGCCTTGCACAGTTGGCAGGGTAACATGCAATAGGGCCCTTTGTGATTTGGGGGCGAGTATAAATTTGATGCCTTTGTCGGTGTTTAAGAGGTTGGAATTAGGTGAAGCCAAACCAACCACGGTGAGCTTGCAACTAGCGGACAGAACGGTGGTGCACCCCAGGGGGGAGATTGAGGATGTTCTTGTTAAAGTAGGAAAATTCTTTTTCCCTGCGGATTTCCTCATTCTTGACATAGAGGAGGATGCGGAGATTCCCATCATATTGGGGAGACCGTTCTTGGCAACAGGGAAATCCCTGATTGATGTAGAGAAAGGAGAGCTGACACTGAGGGTAGAAAGTGAAGAAATGGTGTTCAAAGTGTTCAAACACGTTATTGAGCCCCCGGTCATGGCGGTGCTTTAATCAAGACTGTCGAACTTCTTCGAGCGGTGCAAGCCAAAACAAGGGAGATAAGTCCACCAAAGCAGGTACGTGATGCTGAACCTCCGCCAAAGCAGGTATGTGATACTGAACCTTCTCTTGAAAATAATTATAAGAAGAAAAACAGAAGAAGAAAAAGGAGAATGTTAAAAAAATGGATTGGTTGTGGGGTTAATCTACCCCACACCTCTTGATTTAAAGAAGTTGCGTCCGGCTAAAAGACGTTAAAGACAGCGCTACTTGGGAGGCAACCCAAAGTATTTTAATTTATTTTACTTTAATGCAATTAGTTTTCACTAAGAACAGTCTCACGGAGGTATTGTTATGTGT
The DNA here is from genome assembly GCA_029844215.1 of Przewalskia tangutica. Lineage (NCBI taxonomy): Eukaryota > Viridiplantae > Streptophyta > Magnoliopsida > Solanales > Solanaceae > Przewalskia > Przewalskia tangutica. Next base: position 129,442,524 of record CM056718.1, on the reverse strand, counting down.
TGTGATGACAGGTGCAAGGCCAAGAACTTGGAGGGCGAAAACTGAAGATAAGCCAAGGATTTCCAGAATCGGCCTGCGAGCGCCAGGAAGCGAACGCGCGAAAAGATCGAAGCGCGAGAAATTCAGCCGTGGCGCCAAAAGTCCAGAAAAGTTCAGAAGTTTGAGCGTCGCGGCGCCCATTTGCAGGGCCGCGACACAGAAAGATCAGAAGAGTGCAGTATTTTGGGCGCCGCGGCGCCAGTTGCAGGGCCGCGGCGCCACGACGAAAAATTTGAATTTTTGGAAGACGCCCTAATCCGACGGCCCTTTCTTCAAATCAAAAATCCAGAGCCCTGCCCCTCGCACGGGATTCAACGCACTATCCACCGCCACCGCCACCACTTTAAACCAAGTCTATAAGTTGTCCTGTTTCTTTTATTTTCTTTGAGTCTTGCACACATTGGGGACAATGTGTGATTTAAGTTTGGGGGGTGTCTTATTTGTGTCTTATTGTTGTAGCATGTTTGAGTCTTTTTGAATTGTTTTGTGTATTGTTGAGTCATAAATATTTTTTTTCTTTTTGAGTCATAATTTTCTGTCAAAGATCATGCATGTTGTAGTTACTAGAAACACCTAGTAAAGTAAGGCTGAATAATGTAATGGAATTAGTAGCAACTATCTAAACACCTAGGTTAGATATGCCAAAAACTCATGAAATCTGTCTATTTGGGTTTCTGCTTGAATTGTGCATTGTTAAAAGATTAAAACCTATGTGTATGATTGTTTGCTATTTGAGGCGAAATAGTTAGGATATGCATGTTAGGAGAGATGACTCAGGCATTTCTTTGTTAGCCAATTCTTACCATTTTTTTCCTATCCCTGACATTAAAAATATCCCTAGTCAGCCCCGTTGAGCCTAAATATTAAACTTTTTCTTTGACACCCTATATTCCCACACTTGTGCCATAAGTAAAAATGTGAAATGGTTGGAATAGAATGTGTTAAAAAAGAGACAAAAAGAGTGAACACGTTTGATGCACCCCAATAAAAGAGTAATAAGAAATAGGCAAAAGCCTAAGTTTGGGGGTGCCTGTGATTTATAATACACTTCACTCTCTCAAAACAAAAGAGGGGAAAGATAGATATGAAGTGAAGAAAGGAAATCAAAAGAAAAGGAAAAAATTGAAAAGCTAAAGAGCTTATGGTACACAAAATGAGCCTGAATGTCTATCTTTACCTACCCATGCCTAAGCCTACATTACAACCCTGAAAAGTCCTGAAGATCTCTTATATGCATATCCATGATTAGTGGAGAATAGCAAGTAAACATGCCATAGGAATTTTGAAAGTGACATGCATAATTCAGTATTCTTACTTCCATTAAGCATGATTAAAATGAGTTTGCGAAATATTTAGCTTAATGTGTTTAGAATGCTAAAAATGCATGCTATATGTTCCTGCATATTATTCTGCTAACCTTCATGTTTTCTAAGTAATACCAATGCAGCAAAGTGATCAATGTCGTTGAGTCTTCTATTTTTCTTTTTCCTCGTGTCTTTATTTCTTTCTTTTTGATATTTGCTCGAGGGCGAGCAAAGGTTAAGTTTGTGGGTATTTGATCGGTGTATTTTATATACACTTTTTGAGTCATTTTTAGTTAGTCTTTTGTCCATTTTTGTACAAATACGTGTCGTCTTAGGATGTATTTTCTTTCTTTTGAGTCATATTGGTTAAAGTGGCTCATTGGCGGAAAAGGAGCAAAAAGAGGGCAAATACGGAGGTTCCAGAGCTCGAAATGCGAGAAAGTGGCGAACCAGCACGACAGGCCGTCGCGCGCGCTCTAGACATCGAGTTGCGGCCGCGGCGCCTAATTTCAGAGGATCGCAAGTTGCGGCGCGCTGATTCAGGCCGCGACGCCGACGCGGGAAAAGTCAGATTTTCGAATGAATGATGGGCCAGCACAAGGAAAACCACGCACTGCTTTTTAAACTATAAAAGGAGAACCCTAGAGCAGTTTTAAGGGTTCCCTTTCTTGCCAATTCACATCACTTCTTGGAGTTCAAGATTGGAGACCATTCTTTAGTAATTTCTTGTCTTTCTTTTACTTTATTTTCAGTTTATGTTGGATATTGAATTAGTTCTTGTCATGTCTATGGCTAGTAACTAATTCTAATATAGGGCTTTCCATGTCAATTCACTTGAACCTTATATTTATGAATTAATGCATGTTTGTGGTTTTTCTTCTTATTGTTGAGATTTATCCAATATATGTTTTGATTGCTTGGTAATTACTTGATCATTAATTATTATAATTTATATGATTTCTAACCGAAATACGAAAGGGGAGGTTGTGAATATGCTGTAGTTGGATAGACATATGTTGAATCATGGATGAAAATACCCCGATTACTTGTGTAGCATTAATAAGGGTTTTTGTTCTTAATCCTCCTCTAGAGTCAACCTTATCACCGAAAGGTAGAAAGGTGTTGTACTGGGGTTGATTGTTTACATAACCTTAACAGGAGTATAAAACGGATTAGTAAACCTGCTATCTCAAATAGAAGAAGAACCATAGTCAATTGCATTAATAAGTAATTTAAGCGGATAGTTGAGGAGATTTGGAAGCCCTATTTCCACATTACTGAAGTAAACAACATAGTTTAGTTAGTTTTCATAATTAAAATTATAAACAACAAATCAATTATCGGTCACCAAATAGATAACAAAGAATAGAAGTTGGTACTTGAGCACTAATCCCTGAGGACGATAACTCGGTCTTTCAAGACTATATTACTTGACACGACACGTGCACTTGCGTTTAAGTGTGTTCATAAATCACGCATCACACATGCAGATTGAAGTGTCTCAACTTAAACTAGAAGTTAAAGAAGTAAAAGAAAGATTCAGTTCAATAGAAACAGGGTCCTTCGCTAACAAATTAGTTAAGGAATTAAATCCTTTAGACAATATATATGCACCTGAAACTTCCAGAAGACTAGTCGAAATTAGTTCTGAAGAGGAAGAAGAAACTTCAATTCAAGAACCGTCATTTCTAAAAACCATTTCAAAAGTAAAAGCATTAAGCTATCATATCCCTATTAGCCTTGTTATAAACAAGAATTTTACTCTTAATAAGATAGCACTATTTGATACTGGAGTAGATCAAAACTGTATTTCCGAATGTTTAATCCCGACCAAGTACATAGAAAAATATACCTCTAAATTGTACTCAGTTACATATGAAAGATTAAAAATAAATTATAAGCTTTCAAAAGATCATGTTTGCAACAATGGAGGCTGTTTTATAAATGAGTTTGTTATTACAAGAAATATTACTGAAGAAATCATACTGGGTATTCCTTTCACAACCCAGATAAAACCATATTCGACAAAATTAGATGGTATTTATACCACGTCTTTAGGAAAGGAAATTATATTTCATTATTAAAACCCCCTTTCGGCAAATGAAAGTAAATTTGTTAAACAAAAAATAATTTTTAGGATTCACCTTTTAACCAATCAGATAAAATATCTCAAAGAAGATATCCAAATTAAAAGGATAGAATCCATTTTAAAAACCTTAGAGGTAAAAGGTAAGATAAAGATTTTGCAAGATTCCGTTGAAAAAGAAGTATGCTCAGAATTACCTAATGCGTTTTGGGAAAGGAAAAATCATATGGTAACATTACCTTATAGATACCTTTAATGAAGATATTATTCCCACAAAATCTAGACGAATTCAAATGAGTCATGAGCTTATGGAATATTGTAAAAAGGAAATTAACGACCTACTTCAAAAGTAGATTATTAGGCCCTCTAAATTTCAATGGAGCTGTTCAGCATTCTACGTAAACAACAGTGCTGAAATGGAAAGAGGAGCACCTAGGCTGGTAATCAATTATAATCATCTTAATCTAGTATTAAATGGATTAGGTATCCAATACCTAATAAAAGAAATTTACTAAAAAGGACTTATAAAGCTAATGTTTATAGTAAATTCTATATGAAGTCATGCTTCTAGCAAATCCAGATCGAAGAAAAAAATAAATAAAAAACTGTGTTAAGCGTTACATTTGGACAATATGAATGGAATGTAATACGTTTCGGACTAAAAAATGTTCCTTCAGAATTTCAGAACATTATGAATAATATATTCAATCCCTATAGCCAATTCTCAATTGTCTATATAGCTGATGTTCTTATCTTGTCGGAAACCATAGAGCAACATTTTAAACATATTAACACTTAAAAGTGATTAAACAAAGTGGTCTAGCACTTAGTGCCAAAAAAGTAAAGCTATTTCATACATCAATTAGGTTTTTAGGACATGATCTTTATCAAGGAACCAACAAACCTATTTGTAGAGCCATAGAGTTCCCAACTACATTCCCAGATGAATTAACAGACAAAACTCAAGTTCAAGGTTCTTAGCAAGTCTGAACTATGTAGCATATTTCATACCTAAAGTTCGAAAGGTCTATGAACCTCTTTATAAAAGACATAGGAAAAACCCGATTCCATGGTCTAGCGATCAAACCAGAGCAGTTAAACCAGTAAAAAAATAGTTCAAAAATTTCCTTGTTTAGGAATCCCTAATCTTAATGCTTCTATGATCGTTAAAACAGGCACCTCTGATATTGATTACGGTGACATTCTTAAATAAAAAATATCTCCTGAATCTGTTGAACAACTAGTAAGATTCACCCCAGGAGTCTGGAATTCAGCTCAAAGAAATTAAAAAGGAAATTTTATCTATAGTTCTATGTATCACTAAATTTCAAGAAAATTTGATTAATATTTTTTTAACTAAGGGTTGACTATAAAGCAGTCAAAGACGTTTTACAAAAGGATGTTAAAATCTTGTTCCAAAATAGATTTTTGCCAGATGGGAAGCAGTATTATCAAACTTTGATTTTAAAGTTGATTTTATAAAAGGTGAAGAAAATTCTTTACCAAATTTTTTAACAAGAGAATTCTTGCAGGGTCAACATAAGACCAAGTTGTCCTGGTTCAAGCCTGATGAGACCCCTCTTCCACCTGAAGACGGAAGACAAAATGAAGCAGCCTTTTAAGCCAGAAAATACAACCAAACCCACTCATAAACCCAATTATGAAGGAAGATTCTATGTCCTAGAATAGTTCCCCAAGTTACCAGCAAGTACTATTTCATCTCCCTCAAAGGAGCCAATAACAGACAAAACTCAAGTACAACCATTTAAAGCCACTTCCTCAAAAACAGAGATTCAGACCAGAGATAATTATAAAATGCAATTTTCAGAGTCTTACTCTGAAGTCTCAAGGTAGAAGAACTCCTCAAACCCTGTTATACCAATTATCAATATATAGATACCCAAGATCCTATCAAAACTAGGAAGTATTATGAGTTTATTCTCATTGATACTGATTCGATAGAGCAGAACACAACTACTTTAAACATAACCCATAAGCGATTGAATATTCAAAATTTGCAATAAAAATATATTAAGCCCATATGATTGGTACGTAGATCACCTACACACCCCGATCCCATTATGCAAAAGTCATAAACCACAACTTTTAATTGGTTTGATTACAAGGAAGCATGGTTTAACTTCATGTATGTCCTTATACCCACACTTGGTTTGTAAAGTACTCAGAAAAATTAAAAAAGAAAGTTATTCCAGATGGTTCTACGAATGGTGGAATATATTTGGATGTAGTTTGCAGGTGATAGCCCCGAGCTTTCAGAGTTGATACACAGGTTTCCAAGAGGAACAACAAATTTCAATGTTACCAAAGTATCAAATCATGTAAAAAAAATTATACATAAAAGGATAGCTTATATTATCAAATTGTCCTTCGACATTCATGAAATAGATAGAATCTGATATCTCAGTAAAACCATCAAAATTAAAGGGTGGAGTACCAAATTAAAGGAAGAAAAAAAGAGATCTTTTTCACCAATCAAAGGAGAAGAATCGGTCTCCAAAGCAGAAGTAAAGAAAAAGCTCCTGGAAGCATTATCTAAATTAGAAGATAATGCATATATTATTCAAATAATGAAGTTGATTGAAACAACATCTTCTAGTACCAACAGGGGTGGACTAACGAAATAATCATAGGGTGGGCCGATTAAAATAAAATAAAATATATATTTAGCGCTCAAATAACTATATTACAATAGCAATTTACGTTCTTTCGAATCACGAAAGTCATTGATAATAGAATCTATGTCAAAGTCATGGACATTTTCTCTTCCAATATACAATAGCAAAGTATTTGTAAGATAACCATCTGACATTTTTTTGCGGTGTCGACTCTTCAAAAATTTTGTAGTTGAAAATGCATGTTCATTTGTTGCAGTGGAAATCGGGAGCGTAAGCACAAGAGAAACCAATCTGAATATCAACGGATAGATTTTCGATCTTCCTGTATCTACCATCCACTTACACAACATAATAATACTTGAAAGAGAATTCAACTCCTTATCATCAGGTACTTCAACTCCAAAGTGTCTTAACTCTATTGTCAACAATTGCCCCAATTCTAGCTCTGTAAAATCCCCTGGATAATATTTTTTTGCTAGTTCAGAAATTCGCTAAACATCAAATGAAACATATTTCTCTCTTGGATCAAGAGCACAACTAAGAGAAATCAACTCCATTGCTTGCTCACTGAAACGACTGTTTAACTCCTGCGTCTCCAAATCTATAGTAGCATAAAATATTCAATTTTATAATGATTTTCAATTGTAAAATCATGTAAATTGACATGGCTACGCCCTCTCATGCCCTTATACTTTTCACTTAGGTTAGGAACTTCTATGAAATGGTGGACACAAAAAGTTTTTACTCGCTAGTGCGCTTATCCGCTACTTGTTCCCAATCGAGTTTAGGAGCAAATCATCAAATCCATTATCTCTGAGTTTCTGAACAAGGGTCTTTGTTGTCCGAACAAGATACATAGCATGGGCAATGTCTAGAGTAGTTTAGAGTAGTGACTTCATGATTTTTCAATAAGTTAAATCTTTTTTTATTTGGAAAGGCAGTGGGCCAATACTAGTAGTCAATTTTTTTTAAAATAGGGATGGGCTAGGGTCCAGGTTAGCCCAAGGTATGATCCGCGCCTGAGTACCAATGAACCGGACAATGAAGACAATCTAGACCCTAGAGGAATCTCTCAAGCATACCTATTAAAGTAAAAGGCCTCTAGCAGAAAAAATAAAACAGAAAAGACAAAAGAGATCCCACGTAAACGAAAATAGCAACTCTCTTCAAAAAAGCAAAAGCAGAATGACTCCAAGAAATAAATTTGTAAGTTCTTATATCTTTACATTTTTTTAAATCTATTAATTTTTCAAGTTATGAGTAGCTATTATAATTCCGGAATTAGACGTTGGCGAGCCTAAAACTTCCGTTGGATTACCTTGTAGGTCTGAGAGCGCTAGAGCCGGACCCAGATTTGGTGATCTCATCGCCAAGAACTTAGGAAAAAGAATACCTATCTACTACTCAAGATTAAGAACTGTAGACTAAGCATAAGATATCCGCTAAGGTCAGAATAAGAAGTCGAACCGTAAAAGAAAATCACTTAACCTATAGAACGATAGCCCTAAGGATAGTAGCCTCTTCCACGAAGAAAAATTTCTCAAAAGAAAACCACATCCTATGAAAAGACATCCTTCATTGGAAACCATTAGAGATGCCAATTTCAATAAATGGAAAAATCTAATAGAAAAGGATAAGCTTAGAAAGCAACGAGCTCAAAATTTAAATGAGTTAAATTATTATAAATCTATAGTGCCCTCCAAGACACTAGACCCTTACACCAAATCAATAGTTAGCAAAGCAATCTTAAATAAAATATTAAGTTTATATGATAAGCTTCTAAATATTAGATTATATTCTATCGGGTAACCAAATTATGATTGATAACTCATAATTTGTATTAGGTATATTTACAGCCCAACTATAAATGAATAGTTCAGAAAACCAAAACATGTTAAATAGTGAGAATCTCTCTACCTCAATTTCAAAGATAGCCAATGTAGAAAAGGATTTACAGAATTGGAATATTCCGAAAGAATCTTTCAAATCTATATATGAAATCGGAAGGTTTGATTTTATAAAAAATTATAATAATAAAACATGTGAATCCACAGTAGCTATAAATAACTCGAAAGAGATTATTAAGCTATTGGTGGCACAAGATATAAACATATATAAACAAATTATAACTTCCTTCATATAGGACTTGTGCAAGTTGCGGTCAAATCCCTATATCGGTTAGGTTTAGACATGTCTATCTGTCTTTTGTTAAAAGATGTCAGACTACTAAACTTTGATGACTTCTTACTAGGAATTTTACAATTAATTTAGCTAGAGGCCCAATATATTTTAACTGTTATCCTAATTTCTCGGTTGATATTAATGATCAGAATGTTATGGATACTTTGACATTAAATATCAAAACTAAAAATATGAATAATAAAATAAATATCAGGGAAATAACTGTAATATTGAACAAATAATTCAATATCCCAATGGATCTATTGACTTAAGGTTTTTAATAAAAAAATCTGAGTCTTCCTCGAGAAGACACTCTTTCACAAGACCATCTTCTTTCAAAACCCGGGAGGAGGAGGATTACGAAGAAAATTTGAATGATTCTATCAACGAGATAGAACGAAAAATAAGAAGAGTAGATTGTACTAAAACCATACCCAAAGTTCAATACGAACCAATCATCAGAACAAGTAGTCCTAGTAAAAGTGAGATGCAAGGTCCTATAATGACCAAAGAAGAAGAATCACTTGGTATGATCAAATCGAAAGAAAAAATTGATATAAACTTTAAGCTCTTAGGAGAATTATGGACAAATTCTGAACATGCCCTTAAAAGAAAATGGTATGTTGAAACTTATACAGAAGATTGCATATTATTTTTTAGAAAACAATAAATCAAGAATATGAAAAGAGTTAGATGTAATATAGAATTCTTTAAGTGATTTGAAATCACAAACCAATTACAAAAAAAGAAAGAATCATTGAGTACCTTAGTAAATAAATGGTATACTAGCATCAAAATAATAGAATCAGAAATCCCTCCCTTAGTAAAGGTAAATATCGAGTAGAAGGAGAAATTATAATAGCCTCTCCCTTCAAGAGAGAGATAACAGTTGAAATATTTGTTGAGAAAAGGGACATTAATAAAATTATCCAACAAAATAACTATACTAATCAACTACTACATGTAGTCTAAAATCAACTTAATCAAGCTAATAAGAAATTAACCTTAAAAGATAAACCAGAACCTTCTTAAAATGGTAGGACTAAAGAATCTAATCCTCTATTTAATATACGAGAATTCTTAGTCAGTAATTATCCAACCCTACAAGAAAAGGTTGAGATAAGTGATAAAATACTAGACAAAATAAATCATAGGTTAAAACAAGGTTTAACGAGAAAATAAGTAACAACAACATGTAAAGAAGTAAAAACTATTACCAGTAAGAAACAAGATATTAATAAACTATCAAAGCATGGTGTGTGGGGGGGGGGGGAGAAACTACTATAGTAAACCGACATTTTCTGACGTGCAATTTGAAGAGAATATGTTCTTATCCCATTCATCACATTCGGGAAATGAAATCTAAGAGTGGAATATATATGGTCTAGCATAAGGTCAGATTTATAGTAAACTTCATGAAATGGGTATAGCCATAACGTCTCATAAAATAAAATAAAATGACAATAAACAATGCGCTACGATAATAATCTCGGGATTTACCAGAATGTTAAAATATTGGTGGGATAACTACCTCACCGAAGAAATTAGGCAAGCCATACTAACTTCCACAGCTATAATACAAATTGTTAACATCGATGCAACAGTAAGACAACAAATTCGTGAAGACTCTATTGCTACCCTACTATATTGTATAGCTAAACACTTTATAGGAGAACCTAAGCTCTTCCAATAAAAACTTAGAAATTATTAACAATTTAACCTTTCCTAAACTACAGGACTTTAGGTGGTATTACGATATCTTCCTCAATAAGGTTATGATCAGAGAAGATTGTAATCATGATTATTGGAAACAAAGATTTATAAGTGAGTAAATGTTGTAATTGTGGAAAGACCGACCATATGGCCAATAATTGTAAAAAGCCTAATAAATAGAAAGAAAAAATAAATTTATTAGAATTAAATCCCGACATAAAAGAAAAGTTATATAAAATTCTAGAGGAACATTCTAGTGATTCCTCTGAAGACTACAATGATGAAGAATTCCTGGATGTAGACTACAATTCGGATAGCTCCAATTCCAGTAATGACTGCAATTACACGAGAACATTATGTACCTGTGATAATCAATCCATTAATGTTATTTCTAAAAATAGTCAAGAATTCTTCTTTGATATGATAGAACATATCGAAAATTAAGATATTAAAAAAAATACTTAATAGAGTTAAAAAAGCTCATTATTAATCATAAAGATAGTAAAAAGGTCCTAGAACCTTTTGATATGAAACAAGTTTAAAACTACAAAGAATGACACAACTCTGCAGGACCTGCAGATTGAAGTATCTCAACTTAAATAAGACGTTAACGAAGTAAAAGAAAGACTCAGTTCAATAGAAGTTGAGTCATTCGCTAACAAATTAATTAAGGAATTAAATCCTTTAGAAAAAAAATATGCGCTTGAAACTTCTAGAAGACTAGCATAAATTAGTTCTGAAGAAGAAGAAACTTCAATTCAAGAATAGTAAGGTCTAAAAACCATTTCAAAAGTAAAAGCATTAAGCTATCATTTCCCTATTAGCCTTGTTATAAATAAGAAGTTCACTCTTAATAAGATAACACTATTTGATACTGGAGCAGATCAAAACTACATTTGTGAAGGTTTAATTTCAACCAAGTACTTAGATAAAAGTACCTCTAAACTGTACTCAGTTACAGATGAAAGATTAAAAATAAATTATAAGCTTTCAAAAGCTCATGTTTGCAACAATGGAGTCTGTTTTATAAATGACTTTGTTATTACAAGAAACATTACTGAAGAAATCATACCGGGTATTCCTTTCACAACCCAGATAAAATTGTAAACGTGTATATAGACATTATTCCATCCCTACCCCATAATTAAAATATATTTCATATATTGTGTAAATATAATTATGGTAAGACTAGGATTCCTCTTTTGTATAGGCTTATGATTCCTATTTGTATAAGGGATGGATATTGTACTCTATATATACTTTGATATTAATGAGAAGACTCCCCAAGGGAGATTAATATCATCTTACATTGTATCAAGAGCCTAAAACAAAAACCCTAGAATTTTTTTCTTCTCCACAACTGCCGCCGACCCCTCCCCCTCCTCGGGCATCTCGCCGCGGCGCTCCTCCCCTCCCCTCCCAAAATTCTTGGTTTTTCTTCTTCCTTCCTCTCTTCTCTAAATGGATACTCAGGATTCTTCTAATAATTCTGACGCTTCTACCTCCACAAATCCCACCACCAAGTCGTCACCCTCTTTTCATCTCGCCCTAACTGTTACAAATATCAAGAACCATATCCCCATCCTTTTTATCAGGAAAATAGTCAGTATTCTCCTTGGGTTGAACTGTTTCACAATCATGCATGTCTCTACAACGTGCTTGATCATATTGATGACACCATTCCGCGCCCTCTGGAGGTTGATGATTCTACTCGGCGTCGTCTCGACGCCGACGTCAAACAATGGATATATGGTAGTATTTCTCAGGATCTACTTCTTACTATCATGAAATCTGACTCCACAGCCCGTGACTTGTGGAATCGCTTGGAGGAAATTTTTCAGGACAATAAGCACACCCGTGTTGTGTATTTAGAGGAGTAATTTAACAATACACGTCTTGAAAACTTTTCCAATGTGACTGAGTACTGCAAACAGTTAAAGCTCTTGACGGATCAACTTGTTGTTGTCGACCCGTCTATTACTGACACCAAACTGGTGTTACAATTGATTGATGGCCTCCCTAAAAGAGAATATGATACATTGGCCACCATGATTCAATAGGAAGATCCGTTACCCAGCTTTAACAAAGCTCGCTCTCATTTGTTGCTCGAAGAGACTCGACGTGCTAAGCAGGATGAGCACAATCAGAAGGCGTTAGCTGTCGAAACCACATGTTCTTGTGTCAGCGTAAGTATGCAGAGGAGATCGTGTACAGGGTTAAGATGGCGAATTGCAAAGTTTCACCTACTCCAGTTGATTCGAAATCTAAGCTCAGTGCTATGGATGGTGCTCCAGTCTCCAGTCCTACTCTGTATAGGAGCCTTGCAGGTGTACTTCAGTACCTCACATTTACAAGGCCAGACATTGCTTATGTTGTTCAACAGGTATGCCTATTCATGCATTTTCACGCCCTGACTTTTCTCAAGTCTTTCATTAGGGTGTGATGGCATCTGGGGCAATTATCACCTCCCAGGAGAACCATTAACTTCTTTTCTTCCAAATTTAAACATGTATTTGTGTAGAAATTAATAAAAACATGAAACTTTTTCTTAAATAACACGAGCCCATACTCGTACAACTACATTGTTCTAACTAGACACAATTAAAGGTTTAGATATGGAATAAGAAATTGAAAATCTAAAGAGAGACATGACATTCTCTCAAGAACAACAAATAGTCCTTAAAGCCTACTTATACAATAATGAAGGTCATCAAGTCCGAAGCAATAGATTGGTGGGACAATGAAGCTGCGGGACGATCATTAGCCCTGTTGCGGAGCTTTTCCTCAATCGCGCTTTTCTGAAATATGTTAAATAAAAAGTCAGCCCTACCATCCGGAGCTGAGTGAGAACCTCTCCCTGCAATTCAAAGTAACCTCCCAATATTCAAAGTACAATCACATTATAACATAATAAGCATGTTGCAAAAACATATTAGGTTACAACATCTTTATCACACAAGTATGCAACATCTCCCCTCAACTCCTCATAGGAAATTCCTAATTTAACTAATGTTTTGTTTTTCCCGTATTACACGTTAAGATATTCTCCTTTGCATTTTTATAATTATTGCGACGTGTAACCTGATCCAATGCATTTACAAATGCATTTACGTATTTGTGAACACGTATTCACTTTACATTTTTGTTGTGGCGTGCAATCCGATCCAATGTATTTATAAATGCATTTACATATTTGTGAACACGTATTCACTTCACATATTTATTGCGGTGTGCAACCCGATCCAATGTATTTATAAATGCATTTACATATTTGTGAACACGTATTCACTTTACGTTTTTGTTGTGGCGTGCAACCCGATCCAATGTATTTACAAATGCATTTACATAATTGTGAACACGTATTTACTTTACATATTTGTTACGGCATGCAACCAGATCCAATGTATTTACAAATTTGTGAACACGCATTCACTTTGTATTTTCAGAAGGTCAAATAAATAATATTCCTTTTTTTTACATTCTGCCTGTCGTACTTGTAATGGTTATAACTCTTCAACCGTAATTTCAATTAAGGCGTTTCTTATGCTGAAACTAAGGTAACACGGGGATATTTCACTGTACCAAATTTCATTTGAAAATACATTGGGTAACTAGTATAAATTCGTCCGCAAAACAGCCACATGTAACTAGTCTCGCCATAATATTTGTAAAACAAGGTACTATCTTAAAATAGTCATAACTTCTTATCCGTAAGTCGGATCAAGCCCCGTAAATTCTCAAACTGACGAGAAAATATAAATCTAGGACTCTCATTTGAAACAAACTTTCACAAGCGTACCAATTGCTACAGTTTTATTATTTTACATTCTGTCTTACGGATTTCAATCGATCAGGGTAGAAACTTTAAAGTAAGATAACTCTCCAACCGTATGTCTATTTTATCCCCTAGTTGGTTCGATATGTCCGTAACAGAGATATTTACAACCATGAAATATTTTAGCCAATTCTAATAAGTACAACTCAGGAAAAACAGTTCGTAATTCTGCCTTCCCGAATTTCAGCCAAATCTAAGGGAGAAACTTTAAACTATTATAACTCTTAAACCGTAAGTCCGTTTTATCTCATATGTGGTTCGATCTGTTCGTAACAGAGAGATTTACAACCATGAAAATTTTGATTTAATTCTAATAAGTATAACTCATAAAAAACAGTTCATAAAGTTCATGACTCAAACTAGTTGTTTAACATTCAAAGTTCATGATTTTTCTTTAACTCCCGAATTATATTCTAACATGTATAGAACTTAAAATAAAGGATTTCACTAAGAATTTTGAGTGAGAAAACTCACCTTTATTGCCTCGTAATTGCGAATGAACTTTCAACTCTAAAAATCTTCCCTTCTTCTTCTCTTATAACAATCTCTTTTCTTTTTTTCTTACTGTGTGTTTTCTTGTGGTTTTCTTTTTCTGAAAATATTTGTGTGATGTGTGTTTACAATGGGAATATTTAATGTGAGAGTTGAGGGGAGTTGAGGGAGGTTGAGGGAAGGGAGTGTTTTGGAGATTGAGGGAAGTTGACAATAAGAAAAGGGGAAGGGGAAAACTGCAACGTGCAGTTTTTTTTTTTGTATTTAATTTAATTATTATTATTATTTTTTTGTTAATAATTTATGAGATTTTAAATTCTTCCCTCCTTAAACAACATTCATCATCGAATGTGAATACAGATGTAACACAACACATTCGGATTTTACATTCTTCTCTCCTTAATCAACATTCGCCCTCGAATGTATAAGGTTTAACACATGCACATAGACATACAAATTGCACATACATGATGTACAATTTAACACATTTTTAATTTTCCAAAGACTTTACATTCTCCCCTCCTTAAACAATATTCGTCCTCGAATGTGAATAAGGTCGTAACACATGCATATAGATATGCACACTTCACACACATGAAGTACAACATAACACATTTTATTACTTTACTCAAACATGAATGGAAATTTGACTTTTATCGCATATTCGACTTCCCAGGTTGCTTCTTTTGTGGAGTGATTTCTTCATAGGACTTTAACGGAAATTATATCTTTATTCCTAAGACACTTAATCTGTCTGTCCAATATTTCTATTAGAATTTCTTCATATTGAAGCTCTTCGTTCAGGACTATCTCTTGGTGTCAAATGACGTGACTCGGGTCGTGCAAGTATTTCGTAACATTGACACATGAAACACCGGATGCACCACTTCTAATTCTTGTGGAAGGGCTAGTTCGTAAGCCACATTCCCCACTCTTCGTAAAATTTCATATGGTCCAATAAACCTTGGGCTCAACTTCCCTTTCTTGCCAAATCACATCACTCCCTTCATTGGAGAGACTTTTAAAAACACTTTCTCCCCTTTTTGAAATTTGAGATCTCTTTTGCGATGATCCGCATAAGACTTATGACGGCTATGAGCTATATTGATCCGCTCCAGAATTATCTGCACTTTATCATTTTTTTTCTGAATGACTTCGGGTTCGAACAGTAATATTTCACCCACCTCAAACCACCCAAGTGAAGATCTATATTTTTGCACATACAATCCTTCGAACGGAGCCATATGTATACTAGCATGGAAACTGTTGTTGTAGGCGAACTCAATTAGACATAGGTGGTCCAACCAGTTGCCCTGAAAGTCCAACACACAAGACCGCGACATGTCCTCCAATGTTTGAATTATTCGTTCAGCTTGTCCGCCGGTTTGCTGATGGAAAGTCGTACTCAACTTGACCTTTGTCCCGAGGCCCTGCTGGAAACTTTGCCAAAAGTGTGAGGTGAACTAGGAACCCCTATCCGAAATAATTTGTAATGAAATTCCGTGTAACCTCACTATTTCTTTCAAATAAATTTGTGCATACTGCGGCGCCCGATATGTAGTCTTGACAGGTAGGAAATGGGCTGTCTTTGTAAGTCGATCTACAATCACCTATCTAGAATCATAACCTTCTCGTGTTTTTGGTAGACGAGTCACAAAATCCATATGAATCTCCTCCCATTTCCACATGGGGACACCAATGTCCTGAAGTAGTCCGACGGGTTTTTTATGTTCGGCTTTCACCTGTTGACACGTAGGGCATCTTCCGACAAAATCTCCAACATCTCTCTTCATTCTTTCCCACCAGTAATTTACCTTGAGATCATGATACATTTTTTATGATCCTGGATGAATGGAGTACCTGGTGTTGTGACCTTCATCTAAGATCTTTCTTCTTAAATCCCTTACCTTAGGAACACATAACCTACCCTTATACCGAAGGGTACCGTCATTTTCTCCTAATGCAACTTGTGAAGGTTTTTCTTGTTGAATCCTCTCCCGAAACACAAATTCCATATCCTCAAACTGACTTTCTTTTATTTCTAAAGCTAAGGCAGACTATGAGGTATCATGTACCACCACCCTACTTTCACCGACCTCAGTTAAACTAACCCCGAGGTTTCCCAACTTTTGTACCTCACGAACAATACCTTTCTTTAGTATTGCCAAATGGACCAAGCTGCCCATTGATCTCCTACTGAGTGTGTTCGCCACCATGTTAGCCTTTCCGGGATGGTAAATTATGCTAAGGTCATAATCCTTAAGCAACTCTAACCATCTTCTTTGTCGGAGATTCAAATCCTTTTGTGTGGTTATGTATTGTAAACTCTTATGATCTGTAAATATATCTACATGCACCCCATACAAATAATGTCTCCACACTCGTAAAGCAAACACTACTGCGGCCAATTCCAAGTTATGAGTTGGATAACTCTTCTCATGTACCTTCAATTGTTGAGATGCATATGCAATAACGTTTTCAAACTGCATCAAGACGCATCCTAACCCAACCCTATAGGCATCACAATAGACTGTGAACCCTTCTTGTCCCGATGGTAAGGTTAGGACTGGTGCAGTAGTCAACAACTTCTTCAAATTCTGAAACTTGCTTTACACGTTTCTGACCACTGGTACTTAACCGCTTTACGAGTCGGCCAAGGGTCGAGGAGCAAGACTATAAAAGCCTTCTTCAAATCTTCTATAATACCCAGCCAAACCCAAGAAACTTCTAACTTCTATCAGAGTGGTCGGTTTGGTCAGTTCTTCACTGCTTCTATCTTTTTGGGGTCTGCCATAATTCCATCCCTTGACACAGCATAGCCCAAAAAGGCTACCTTTTCCAACCAAAATTCACACTTAGAAAATTTAGCATATAGTTTCTCCTGTTTTAAGACTTGAAGCACTACCCTCAGATGCTCTTCATGTTCTTCAACACTCTTGCTGTAAATTAGGATATCATCTATGAATACAATTATGAACAAATCTAAGAATGGTTTGAAGATTCTGTTCCTTAGATCCATAAAAGTTGATGGGTCATTGGTTAACCCGAAAGACATGACCAAGAATTTATAATGGCCATATCGGGCTCTAAAGGCTGTTTTGGATATATCATCTGAATTTATTTTCATCTGGTGATATCCCGAACGAAGATCAATCTTGGAAAAGTAATTGGCTCCCTGAAGTTGATCAAAAAGATCATCGATTCTTGGTAATGGGTATCGATTATTGATCGTGACCTTATTGAGTTGTCGATAAATGATGCACATTTGGAGCGATCCATCTTTCGTCTTCACAGAAAGGACTGGTGTACCCAAGGGGGAAACACTAGGCCTTATAAAGATTTTATCCAGAAGATCCTTCAACTGCTCTTTTAACTCTCTTAATTCAGCTGGGGCCATTCGATATGGAGGAATAGAAATAAGTCTTGTACCCGAAATTAACTCTATAGCGAACTCCACTTCTCTATCCGGAGGAAGGCCTGGAAGATCTTCAGGAAAAACCTCCAGAAATTTTCGAACAATAGGAACATCATGCACCGCTGGGGACTCTTATTGGGTATCTACTATGTTAGCCAGATACGCGTACTCCACTTTGTGACTTCTTAATAACTTTTGAGCCCTAAGGTAGGAAATAAGCTGACGTGAGGATATTCCAATCCTACCATTTATAACAACTTTGGGTTCCCCGAAAAAAGATAATTTCACTATCTTTCGCCGGTAATATAACATGACAAACATGCTGACAACCAATCCATACCTAAAATGATGTCAATGTCTACCATATCAAGTAGTACTAGGTTTACTATTGTTCATGTGCCATTCACTTATAATGGAAAAAATTTAACTACTCGAGAGGCCCAAACTGAGGCCCCTACTGGTGTCATAACCTCAAAAGGTTCCCTTAAATAGGAAGGTTCTACATATAAATTCTTAGCAAAATCCATTGACACGTACAAAAATGTAGAGCCAGAATCGTATAATACAAATGCAGGAATACTCGAGACCAGCAAAATACATGTAACCACCGCATTAGACGCCTCCGGCTCATTCCTCTGGGGCAAAGCGTAGAGTCGATTAGGATTGTTGGACTGTTGACCTCTCTAAATCTTTCAGGATTGGTTTCCCTTATTTCACTTGTGGATATTTATGGTTGCTTCTGACCTCCCATAAGAAAAAAACTGAGTTTGGGTTCTCTTCTTGCAATTCCTGGCATAGTGGTTTGGTCCTCTATAGTTGTAGCACTCTTTCGGTGAGAACTAGCATTCCCCAAAATGTTTCTTTTGACAAACCTTACAGACCAGTTTGTCACTCCCTGCATTAGGGTTGGTGGCCTTGGCATTGCTACCTGGATGACCTAACCATTTATGCCTTTGGGGCCTGTAATGAGACTGGCCTACTGACTGGCTTGGTTTTGAAGTACCCCTACTAACCTCTTGCTTCTGGTTTTGGCTCTGATTAAATGATCCTGACGACCGAAATCTCTTTTGCGAATGCTCTCTTTTTGCTTTAGCAAAACCTTCTACCCTCATAGCCATATCGACAATCTGAAGGTAAGTTCGATCATTGGCTAACGTCACTACCTTCTCTGCCAAGTTCGGGTTTAAACATTCAACAAATTTTTTTACTTTCTCCCTTTCTATAAGAATAATATGCGCGTTGTATGCCGATAATCGCATGAACTAGGCATCATATTCTTGCACATTGCGGTCTTCTTGTTTCAACAGTTCAAACTCTCGCCTGAGCGCATCTTTTTGGGTGTTAGGCATATACTTTTTAATGAATGCGGCTCTGAAATCCCCCATGTCATCGGTGGTGACATCGGGGAACGATTTCTTCTAAAATTTCTCCACCTCACCCCTGCGTTATCCATAGTTTATCGTTGCACATCTCTTCCACAATCCTTTAAGGAGGTAGTACGAGAACAAAATCTTTGAAAATACTCAAGATAGGCACGAGAAGAGTATGAAAGAAGTAAAACTGTTTAGGATGTTATTCCGTTCACTTATTACTAAGGTGGCGTGCACACCGTCGCAATAAGTAATCGTTCAAACACCCAACTCAAAAACATTTCCTAAAATCTCTTAACCTGGTTTAGCTCTGATACCAATTTGTCACACCCTGACTTTTCTCAAGTCTTTCATTAGGGTGTGATGGCACCTGGGGAAATTATCACCTCCCAAGAGAACCATTAACTTCTTTTCTTCCCAATTTAAACATGTATTTGTGTAGAAGTTAATAAAAACATGAAACTTTTTCTTGAATAACACGAGCCCATACTCGTACAACTACATTGTTCTAACTAGACACAATTAAAGGTTTAGATATGGAATAAGAAATTGAAAATCTAAAGAGACACATGACATTCTCTCAAGAACAACAAATAGTCCTTAAAGCCTACTTATACAATAATGAAGGTCACCAAGTCCGAAGCAATAGATTGGTGGGACAATGAAGCTGCGGGACGATCATTAGCCCTGTTGCGGAGCTTTTCCTCAATCGCGCTTTTCTGAAATATGTTAAATAAAAAGTCAGCCCTACCATCCGGAGCTGAGTGAGAACCTCTCCCTGCAATTCAAAGTAACCTCCCAATATTCAAAGTACAATCACATTATAACATAATAAGCATGTTGCAAAAACATATTAGGTTACAACATCTTTATCACACAAGTATGCAACATCTCCCCTCAACTCCTCATAGGAAATTCCTAATTTAACTAATGTTTTGTTTTATCCCGTATTACACGTTAAGATATTCTCCTTTGCATTTTTATAATTATTGCGACGTGTAACCTGATCCAATGCATTTACAAATGCATTTACGTATTTGTGAACACGTATTCACTTTACATTTTTGTTGTGGCGTGCAATCCGATCCAATGTATTTATAAATGCATTTACATATTTGTGAACACGTATTCACTTCACATATTTATTGCGGCGTGCAACCCGATCCAATGTATTTATAAATGCATTTACATATTTGTGAACACGTATTCACTTTACGTTTTTGTTGTGGCGTGCAACCCGATCCAATGTATTTACAAATGCATTTACATATTTGTGATACGTGTTCACTTTACATATTTGTTGCGGCGTGCAACCCGATCCAATATATTTATAAATGCTTTTACATATTTGTGAACACGTATTCACTTTACATATTTGTTGCGGCGTGCAACCCGATCCAATATATTTACAAATTTGTGAACACGTATTCACTTTGTATTTTCAGAAGGTCAAATAAATAATATTCCTTTTTTTACATTCTGTATGTCGTACTTGTAATGGTTATAACGTTTCAAATGTAATTTCAATTAAGGAGTTTCTTATGCTGAAACGAAGGTAACACGGTGATATTTCACTGTACCAAATTTCATTTGAAAATACTTTGGGTAACTAGTATAAATTCGTCCGCAAAACAGCCACATGTAACTAGTCTCGCCATATTTTTTGTAAAACAAGATACTATTTTAAAATAGTCATAACTTCTTATCCGTAAGTCGGATCAAGCCCCGTAAATTCTCAAACTGACGAGAAAAGATAAATCTAGGACTCTTATTTGAAAAAAACTTTCATACGCTGTACCAATTGCTATAGTTTTATCATTTTACATTCTGCCTTACGGATTTCAATCGATCAGGGGCAGAAACTTTAAAGTACGATAACTCTCCAACCGTATGTCGATTTTATCCCCTATTTGGTTCGATCTGTCCGTAACAGATAGATTAACAACCATGAAATATTTTATCCAATTCTAATAAGTACAACTCAGGAAAAATAATTCGTAATTTTACCTTCCCGAATTTCGGCCAAATCTAAGGGAGAAACTTTAAACTATGATACCTTTTGGAGATTGAGGGGAGTTGAGAATAAGAAAAGGGGAAGGGGGAAACTGCAACGTGCAATTCTTTTTTTTTATATATATTTAATTATTATTATTATTTATTATTATTTTTTTGTTAATAGTTTATGGGATTTTACATGCATGCCTACAGGGAGTCTCATTTCACTGCTCTTAAGCGTATCATCCGATATATTAAGGGCATACTTGATTATGGTTTGCACCTATACCCCTCTGCACCAAACAGGTTGCTCTCTTATACAAATGCAGATTGGGCAGGGTGTCCGGACACGCGACGCTCCACCTCCGGCTTTTGTGTATTTTTAGGGGACAATCTGATTTCTTGGTCTGCCAAGAAACATGCTACCCTATCTTGTTTGATCACAGAAATTTGATCTGAGCGTTGCAAATGTGGTAGCTGAGATTTATTGGCTCAGAAATTTACTGTTAGAACTTTAGTGTCCTTTGCATCAGGCATCTATTGTGTACTGTGATAACATCTCTGCCATTTATCATTCTCATAATTCGGTTCAACATCTGCGAACCAAGCATATTGAGATAGATCTACACTTCGTTCGTGAGAAAGTTGCGCTAGGCCATGTCAGAGTGTTACATGTCTTGTCATCCTATATGTATGCAGACATATTTACCAAAGGACTTCCCAGACAGTTATTTCTTGACTTCAGATCGATCTCGTCAGGCCCCTCTTATTCCGTGAGGGTGTAAGCGATGTATATAGATATTATTCCATTCCTACCCCATAATTAGAATATATTCCATATATTGTGTAAATATAATTATGATAAGACTGAGATTCCTCTTTTGTATAGGCTTAAGATTCCTATTGTATAAGGGATGAACATTGTACTTTATATATACTTTGATATTAATGAGAAGACTCCCCAAGGGAGATTAATATCATCTTACAAAAACCATATACGACAAAATTAGATAGTATTTATACCATGTCTTTAGGAAAGGAAATTATATTTCATTATTTAAACCCCCTTTCGGCAAACGAAAGTAAATTTGTTAAACAACAAATATTTTTTAGGATACACCTTTTAATCAATTAGATAAAATATCTCAAAGAAGATATCCAAATTAAAAGGATAGAATCCATTTTAAAAACCCCAGAGGTAGAAGGTAAGATAAAGATTTTGCAAGATTCTATTGAAAAAGAAGTCTGCTCAGAATTACCTAATGCGTTTTGGGAAATGAAAAAGCATATGGTAACATTACCTTATATAGATACCTTTAATGAAGATATTATTCCCACAAAAGCTAGACCAATTCAAATGATCAATGAGCTCATGTAATATTGTAAAAAGGAAATTAACGACCTACTTCAAAAGAATATTATTAAGACCTCTAAATCTCAATGTAGATGTTCAGTATTCTACGTAAACAACGGTGCTGAAACGAAAAGAGGAGCACATAGGCTTTTAATAAATTATAAGCCTCTTAATCAAAGTATTAAAATGGATTAGGTATCCAATACCTAATAAAAGAGATTTACTAAAAAAACTTATAATCTAATGTTTATTGTAAATTTTATATGAAGTCAGGCTTCTGGAAAATCCAAATCGAAGAAAAAGATAAATATAAAACTACATTCAATATTCCATTTGGACAATATGAATGGAATGTAATGCCTTTTGGACTAATAAATGCTCTTTCAGAAATTCAGAACATTATGAATAATATATTCAATCCCTATAGCCAATTCTCAATTGTCTATATAGACAATGTTTTTATCTTCTCTTAAATCATAGACCAACATTTTAATTATCTTAACACTTTATTAAAAGTGATTAAACAAAGTGGTCTAGCACTTAGTACCAAAAAGTAAAGTTATTTAGAACAACAATTAGGTTTTTAGGACACGATCTTTATCAAGGAACCTAGAAACCAATTTGTAGAGACAAAGAGTTCTCAACTAAATTTCTGGATGAATTAACAGATAAAACTCAGCTTCAAAGGTTCTTAGGAAGTCTGAACTACATAACATATTTCATACCTAAAGTTCGATAGGTCTATGAACCTTTTTATAAAAGACTTAGGAAATACCATGGAGCGATCAAACCAAAGCAGTTAAACAAGTCAAAGAAATAGTTCAAAAACTCCAATTTTTAGGAATCTCTAATCCTAATGTATCTATGATATTTGAAACAAATGCCTCCGATATTGGTTACGGTGGCATTCTTAAACAGAAAATATCTCCTGAATCTGCTGAACAACTAGAAAGATTAATGTCGGGAGTCTGGAATTCAGTTCAAAGAAATTACAGTTGTATCACTAAATTTCAAGATGATTTGATTAATAAAGATTTTTTTACTAAGGGTTGATTGTAAAGCAGCCAAAGATGTTTTACAAAACGATGTTAAAAATCTTGTTTCAAAATAGATTTTTGCCAGATGGCAAGCACTATTATCAAGCTTTGATTTTAAAATTGATTTTATAAAAGGTGAAGAAAATTCATTACCAGATTTGTAATAAGAGAATTCTTGCGAGGTAACTATGAGACCAAGTTTTCTAGGTTAACGCCCGATGAGACCCCCCTTCCAGCTTAAGCCGAGAGAAAAAATGAAACAGCCTTTTAAGACAAAAAATACAACCAACCCCACTCATAAACTAGTTATGAAGGAAGATTCTCTATCCTATTAGAGTTCCCTAAGTTACCAGCAGGTACTATTACGTCTCCCTCAAAGGATCCAATAACAAATAAAACTCAAGTATAACCATTTAAAACCTCTTCCTCAAAAGTAGAGATTCATACCAGAGATAATTATAAAATGCAATCTCCAGAGTCTTAATCCGAAGCAGTAAAACCAGTACCTCCTCATAAGAAGGAGACATCATCAGCAAACAACATCATTCCCATTCCGAAATGAGAATTTATTGTGTCACATGCCTTGCCAATAAAGACATTAGATAAGCAGTATGAAAATCTCAAGGTATAAGAACTTCGCAAACCCTGTTATACCAATTATCAATATATAGATAACCAAGATCCTATCAATACTAGGAAGTATTATGAGTTTATTCTCATTGATACTGATTCGATAGAAGTAGAACACAACTATTTTAAACATAACCCAAAAAGCGATTGAATATTCAAAATTTACAATAAAAATATATTAAGCCCATTTTATTGGTACGTAGATCACCTACACACCCCAATCCCATTATGCAGAAGTCATAAACCACATACTTTTAATTGGTATGATTACAAGGAAGCATGGTTTAACTTCATGTATGTCCGTCCTTATACCTATACTTGATTTGTAAAGTATTCAAAAAAATTAAAATAGAAAGTTATTCCCAGATGGTTCTACGAATGGTGGAATATATTTGGAGATACGTTGCAGGTGATAGCACCGAGCTTTCAGAGTTGATACACATGTTTCCAAGAGGAACAACAAATTTCAACGTTAACAGAGCACATCAAATTGTGTAAAATTTTTATACATAAAAGGATATCTTATATTATCAATTGGTCCTTTGACATTCACGAAATGGATAGAATTCGATATCTCAATAAACTATCAAAATTAAAGGATGGAGTCCCAAAGTAGAGGAAGGAAAGAAGAGCTCGTCTTCTTCATCAATCAGAGGAAAAACATCGGTCTCCAAAGAAGAAGTAAAGAAAAAACCCTGGAAGCTTTATCTAAATTAAAAGATAATGCAGATCCTAGTCAAATAATGGAGTTGATTGAAA
This sequence comes from Przewalskia tangutica, assembly GCA_029844215.1. Lineage (NCBI taxonomy): Eukaryota > Viridiplantae > Streptophyta > Magnoliopsida > Solanales > Solanaceae > Przewalskia > Przewalskia tangutica. Next base: position 129,417,678 of record CM056718.1, on the reverse strand, counting down.
GGACATCTCTAGTACCAACGAACCAGAGAATGGAGATATGTTGGACCCTACAGGAACCTCTCAAGCATACCTATTAAAGTAAAAGGCCTCCAATAGAAAAGATAAAATAGAAAAGACAAAATAGACCACACATGAATAGGAAAGGGCAAGTGACTCTTCAAAAAAGCAAAAGTAGAATGACTTTTCAGAAAAGCAGAAGACACTCTGAAAGGCCATGATAATCTTAGTCGTCCATTTCTAAGGATTAGATGATAGTAAAAAGTTTAGAGGTCTATATAAGGCTCTCAAGTTGTAATAAGAGGGCATCCAAAAATATCTCCCTCTAATATTTCTCTGCCTGATTTCCCTTGTAAACTATGCTTTCAGTTTCCAAGAAATAAATTTGTAAGTTCTTATATCTTTACATTGCTTTAAATCAATTAAATGCGGATATGCTAGATGTCGTGATGAGATAGAGGCTATGGTATTGTACCGGCCAGAGGTGAGGCCTATGTGGCTGGATAGAGAGGGCAACGATCAGCTTCTCCAGAGCATTAACGAGAGTGCCAACCCAAGAGAGAACAAACAACTGAGGAAGGTATATGGCTAGCCCATAATTACCACGAGGTCATGTCCGACTCAGTATTCTAGGAATATTTGACTCGGATACTTCTACATCTCGATGCCCATCATGCCGTGGGCGGTGCCACTACTCAGGTGATTCCTAGACAATATCAAGAGGACATACTCCTAAGTAGAGGGGTAGACATTGGGGATACACCCTGCTACTATCATATCCCCGGGCATTGATGCTATACTAGCCCCTGAGGGTGCTCATAGATCTGTAGTATCCCAGACCTTGACACTTGGGGATCAGGAGCTCATCAGCAGGTTTTTGAAGATGGAGTCACCCAGATTCTACGACACGTGTAGCAAGGATGCATACGAGTTTATTATGGATATGCATGAGAGGCTTTTCAAGATGGTTATTATAGAGTCTCATGGTGTGGATTATGTGTCTTTTCAGTTTCGCAAAGACGCACAGACATGGTGGAGGTATTATATTGAGAGCAGAATTGTTGGTTCACCTCAACTCACCTAGGTACATGTCCACCAAGCCTTCTTGGAGAAGTATGAGTCATGTACTTTGAGGGATCAGCGCAGGGATGAGTTCACCAATTTGCAGCAAAGAGGTATATCTGTAGCAGAGTATGAGGACAGGTTTCTATTTTTGGCTCGGTATACGACACTGTTGATTCTGACAGAGGTAGAGAGGGTCGGCAGATTTGTTGGTGGACTTGTGCTTCCACTTCATATTACTTTTCTCCTGTTTGTGGCCATGTGGTCTTCCTTCTAAGAAGTAGTGGATCATGTTGTGAGTATCGAGTCTGCTAAGGCTCAATCTTTTGGAGGGTCTAGTGAGAAAAGGCCTCATCAGCATGATGGGGTCAATGGTTCCAATTACAGAGGTAGGGGTCAGTCTTTCATGACATATCAGTCAGTCCCCAGCTAGCTCATACAGTCTGCACTGCAATCATCTTCTGGTGGCCCTTCTAGAAATAGTGGTTATGGGGATGGACAGCCGCATGAAGGTTCTTTCTCGCGGCTGGTTGACCAAGCTGGCCCATCCGGTTCTTTAGCCTCCATGTATCAGCCTCCAATACCTAGAGTTTTTTTTGTTTATGGTAACCCCGGTCACATCACGAGAGATTGCACCTGACCTTGATAGAGTGGGACTCAACAGGGTTCCATTTCTAAACTCCGAGGACTCTAGAATCTTCTGGTTGCTAGGGCGATTTTTTAGTGATAGGTGATTCTCACTCAAGATACAATGGTAGTCATTCATCAAGAGGTTGACATCAGTCTGATAAGGTGGTTCTCAGATCTCAAGGGTGGAGCGTAGTCTACCTATATTGGCCATGGTAGTGCACATTGGTATTATTTTCCTGATAGGCACGAGGCTATGGATTCTGATGATGTGATCTCAACATTTTTGTTTGTTAGTGGCTGACTATAGTATTGTTTGATATCGGGTCTACTTTCTCATATGTGTCTGCTTATCATTCGATTAGTTGGGATTTGACTTGTGACCGTATGCATATGCCTATTCATGTGTTTACTCTGGTTGGATATTTGATATTAGTCGATCGAGTCTATCAGTCTTGGTTAGTTAGTTTTATGGGGTATGACACATGGGTAGACTTGATGATCTTGGATATGGTAGACTTCGATATTATTTTAGATATGAGTTGGTTGTCGTTGTACCATGAAATCTTGGAATTTCATGATAAGACAATCACGTTACTAGACTTGAGTGTAGGGTTACTCCGAGTCCCGTTTCGAAGAAAATCATTTCTTACCTTTGCATAAAGAATCTAGTCAATAAGGGGTGTTTGTTCTATTTGGCCCATATTCGTGATACCAGTGTTGATTCTCTGCCACTTGAGTCCATGACTATTGTGAGTGAGTTTGTAGAGGTATTCCTTTATGATTTTTCGAGTATGCCACCCGATTATGACATTATTTATGCATCGATTTAGAGTCGGGCATGCACCATATTTCTATTCCACCATATAGGATGACACATACTGAGCTAAGGGAGTTAAAAGTGAAATTGCAGGATCTAATGAATAAGGGGTTCTTTAGAGAAAACGTCTCCCCTTGGGGCGCTGCCATTTTGTTTGTGGAGAAGAAATATAGTACGATTAGGATGTGTATAGATTATCGTTAGTTGAATAATGTCACTATTCATAATAAGTATTGGATTTCTCATATTGATGACTTGTTCGACCAGCTTCAAGGTGCTTTGATATTTTCGAAAATTGATTTGAGCTTAGGCTATCACCAGCTAAAGATTTGGGCTGAGGATGTTCCGAAGAAATCCTTTAGGACTCGTTATGGTCATTACGACTTTCTTGTGATATCATTTGGTCTTATGAATTCCCCGACAGCTTTTATGGACTTGATGAATGACATTTTAACCCATATTTGCATTCTTTCATCATTGTCTTATCGATGATATCTTGGTGTATTCAAAGACTAGAGATGAGCATGAGCGTCATATGAGGATTGTCCTTGGGTTGTTGAGAGAGAAAGAGCTTTATGACAAGTTTTTGAAGTGTGAGTTCTGGCTTGATTCTGTGGCATTCTTGGGATACGTGGTGTCAAATGATAAATTATAGTTGATCCTAAAAAGAATGAGGCTATTAGGGATTAGGCTAGGCCAACTACTATGACCGATATCCATAATTTTATGGGGTGGTAAGTTACTACCATCGATTCATGAAAGGATTTGCTTCTATTGCGTCTCACCTGACCAGATTCACTCAGAAGGAGGTTCTTTTTCAGTGATTCAACATTTGTGAAGAGATCTTTCAAAAGCTAAATACTGTTGACACCAGCTCTAATTTTGGCATTACCCATGAAGGGTAAGGATTTTTCAATTTATTATGATGCATCGTGTGTTGGTTTGGGCAATGTGTTGATGTAACAGGGCAATGTCATTGCTTATTCTTCCAGATAGTTAAAGGTCCATGATAAAAACTACCCTACCCATGATTTGGAGTTGTTAGCGGCATTCTTCGCTTTGAATATTTGGAGGCATTATCTAAATGAGGTCCACTATGAGGTGTTTACCCACCGCAATCTCAGAACGTGTTAAGTCAGAGGGATCTAAATTCTAGGCAGCGTAGGTGGATGGAGCTTCTAAAGGATTATGATATCATTATACTTTACCATTACGGTAAATCTAATGTGGTAGTTGATGCCTTGAGCCACAAAGCAGTGATTATGGATAGTTTATCTCGGTTGGTTGCTTCAGAGCATTTCTTAGCCAAAGAGGTTCAATCTATAACTAACAGTTTTGTGCATCTTGATATTTCAGATTCGGACAGAGCGTGTGTTAAGGCGAGGTCATATCTATTAGAATAGATTAGGGCTCCGCAGTTTGAGGATGCTCAGTTTGCAAGATTTATGATTGCATGGTGAGGTGAAGAAGGTCATGCTTGATGATGAAGGGTTTTTAAGGATCAAGGGATATGTGTGCATGCCTCGTGTTGGTGATTTAATTCATTTGATATTGGAGGATGCCCATATTTCCAAATATTTCATTCTATGTATCGTGATTTGAGGCAACATTACTGATGGGGTCGGATGAAGAGAGATATTGCAGATTTCTTTGCCTAGTGTGGGAATCATCAATAAGTCAAGTATGAGCACTACAGACCCGGTGGTGTGCTTCAGAGGATGTTCATTCCTGAGTGGGAGTGGAAGAGGAATGCCATGGATTTTATTGTAGGTCTTTCGAATACCTTGGGTATATTTAATTCAGTTTGAGTTATTGTGGATAGGCTGACCAAGTATGCACACTTCATTCCGATTCAGGTTACCTATAATGTAGTGAAGTTAGCCAGGATTTACTTCTGTAACATTGTGTGATTGTGTGGGGTTCCTATTTCTATCATCTCTTATCGAGATCCTTAGTTTACTTCTTATTTTTGGCAAACGTTGCATGCAGAGTTGGGTACTCAGTTGGATCTTAGAACTGATTTTCATCCTAAACTGATGGATAGTCCGATAGTACTATTCAGGTGCTCAACGATATGTTGAGAGCATGTGTCATTGATTTTGGTGGTCATTGGGACCAGTTCTTACCCTTGGCGGAGTTCGCGTATAACAATAGCTACTATTCCAGTATTAATATGGTGTCGTTTGAGGCTTTATATGGAAGGAGCCGTCATTCTCCTATTGGATGGTTTGATGCTTTTGAGGTTCAACAACGGGGTACAGATTTGATGAGGGAGTCTTTAGACAAGGTGAAGCTTATTTAGGAAAAGCTTCTGACAGCTCAGAGTTGACAAAAGATGTATGCGGACCGGAAGGTCCGAGTACTAGAGTTTATGAAGGGTGATCATGTTCTTTTGAAGATATCAACCATGAATGGTGTGATGTAATTTGGTAAGAGGAGCAAGTTGAGCCCGAGGTATATTGGTCCATTTGAGATTCCCAGTTGTGTTGGCGTTGTTGCTTATGAGTTAGCTTTGCCACCAGGCCTATCAGGTGTCCATCCGGTTTTCCGCGTTTATATGTTAAAAATGTACTATTCAGATGAGTCTCATATCATTCATTGGGATTCTGTGTTTCTTGACAATAATTTATCTTATGAGGAGGAGCCTATATCAATTTTAGATAGGCAGGTTAGGAACTTGAGGTCTAAAGAGATAGCTTCTATTAAGGTACAATGGAAGCAACTTCCCATTGAGGAAGCCACATGGGAGATTGAGTTCGATATGCGTTCCATATATGCCTAGTTATTTTCTGACTCAATTACTCCCCTTCCCCCGGTTTTCTCCTTGTCGTTCGAGGCTGAATGATAGTCAAATTGGATATAACGACCCATATGGTCGTTATAGCTTTTTCGATCCATTTACCCCCGATGACTCTTACCTGAGCCTTATTAGTATGACTTTGACCCGCAGGGATGGGTGGTACAGTTCTCGAGGTGGTCTGGAAAGAATTTTTATGATTTGGGCAAAATAGAACCTTAGAGTGAAAAATATTTGACTAATAGTTAACTTTTGGGTAAATGAATCTTTGTAAAAAATCCATCGATTCTAAGAGTTCCAGATGGTCGATTGTGACTTGGTGTAATGTTCAGTTCAGTTCCCGAGGAACTCAAGAGCATTTTGGGTTATTGGTTAGAAAGTTAGTCCTTGGTTGTTGGGTGTTGACCCGGTTAAATAGGTTGGAAAGTTAGTCTTTGGCCGTTGGGTGTTGATACAGTTAAATAGAGCTCTGTTGGAAACATGAGACCACGAGTGAGTCCGTAGCATGTTTTATGTATAAATGCATGTTTGATTTGTGTCTGAGAGGTCTTGGGTGATTGTCGGATTTTGGAGTTGAATTTGTGAAAACTAGAAGTTTTGTGGTGTCTGGTGTCCATTGTAGCAGCATCAGAGTGTTGTAGTGGATCCGCCACATTGTGTCCTGATCCGCTATAGCGACTTGTGAGGAGTTGTGTTGAATCGCCGCAGCGGAAGAGAATCCACTATGGTAGACTTATGGTAGTGAGGCGTGGGTCGCTGATGCGGACCCCAGTGGTGGAACTAGTAATGGCAGAGGGGGTTCATCTGAACCACCTTCGGTGAAAAATTATACTGCATATGCAAGGTTAAAATTATTTTTATGTATATTTAGTAGATGTTGAACCCCCTTAACTTCTTCATATGTTTACGTATTTATATTTTTGAACCCCCTAGATAAAAATCCTAGCATCGCCACGGGCGGACCCGCTGTAGTGGACGAGTGACCGTTGCAGCAGACATCGAGGACCAAATTCTATTTAATGCCCTAGTTAAAACCCTTCCTGTCCTATCACTTCATTTATCATTCCTAAGCATCTTTGAGGCAAATTGAAGGAGTTCTTTATTGTTTTTTCTTTAGGGTAAGTTCCTAACCTAGAATTTATTCCTTTCCTAAACGTGCATCCATGTTACAAATCCTATAGAACTTAAGAAGGGGAAGATGAGTTTTGATGTATATTTCACTATTGGAGTTTTAGCTTTTCTAAAGGAGAATTGTTGGTCGATTTGACTAAATCTAAGTATGGAATTTGATGATTTAGTAACTAATAGGCTTGAATCTTCCTTTTAGGTTGATGAATTGAAAGCTTGAAAGTTAGGGTTTATACCAAATTGGAGGTTTTGACTTGAATGATGGAATTAATCTATTCTTGAGTTAATTTAGCAATTGATTAGTAGAATTAGACTTTTAGAACATTGGATTACCAGTTCACTTTTAAATTAACCATTTTACCCTTTGGGCTTGTTTTATCCTTTTTCAATAGTTGGTTTTGATTCAAAGGACATGATAGCAATACATGTATTGTTCTTTTTTATTTCTAATTTAGAATTCATTATGGATAGACTTTGAGTACTTGCAGGCTCTCCGAAAAGTCAAGGCGAAGGTGTGATTATTCGTGGCTCCCACTGGTCTACTAGGTAGGTTACTAATTATCTTATAGTTAGAGTTAGTTGTTATTGTAGAAAGCATATTACACATTCTGGTATGATGTTGGAATGAAATACTTAGATTGGTATTGTTGCTTCCTTATGGAAAGCTGAGGGCAACTTTGGTAGGTTTTAAAAATCTACATGACTTTAAGGCGGTGCGTGATGATTAGATAATTACTGGCCGCGAGAGGACCCTGTGATTGGGGTTGTGACGCCCAGGAAAGTTTAAGAAAGGGGAGATAAGTTTTCTCCCCTACATAAAAGGACAGTTTTACGTATTATGGGGTTGCGTGTACCCATGTTGTTAGACGAAGGATATAAGACAGGTAAGGTCTTCGGTATCGTCATGCCATAGGTTACAGTTGTAGATAACCGTGGGAAAAGTGTTGTGTTGGGGTAATTAAGAACGACGCATTTAATTGGTCGAGGAAGTATCGTAAAGATATTAATGTAAGTTGCACGGGTCATGATTACCCCAGACGAGTGTAAAGACCATTAGTAGATAATGGGCAGTAAGAACATTTCGAGAAAATGTGGTAACACCTAGTTTTAGGCTCTACAGCTGGGAAAGGAGAAACCGGGTTACTACTTGACGAGATCAAGGAAAACCTCCCCCCCTAAATTGTGATTGACAGTAAGTCTTAGCCATGAGGCAAGCAAAGGAATTAAGTCTAAGTTGGTGACCAAGTTTGGTTGCAACAAAAAGAAAATCAGGAACCATAAGTGAGATTAAGGATACCCGAATACTTCGCAGGAATGAGAAAGGCTTTCAGTTATTGGAAGATAAGTTGACCACGACTACAGTTCTAACCCCTCCTGTGAGACTAGAGGGTTAGGTTATATTGATAACACGTTGGGTGTTGGGCTAGGTTGTGTGCTGACGCAACCCGAGAAGGATAGAGCCTATGTTTTCCCGGTAGTTAGGGAAGCAGGAAAGGAAATTGCGCCACTCACGATTTAGAGCTGGCGGCAGTTAAATCATGCCTTGAAGATTTGGGGCGGGGCGTATATCTGAACTTCATGTGGATATTTGTGCGACCACAAAAGCCTCCGATATATCTGCGAGGCGGAGAATTTGGCGGCGATGGTGGCTAGAGTTACTCAGGGATTGTGATATTGATATCCTATACCATCCGGGGAAAGCCAAGACAGTTACAGATACTCCTTGTCGCGGACCTGAGGGTAGTCTGCCAGGTAGGCAGCCAGATAGACAGGACGTGGTCCGTGAGATTCTTCAGTTACCGAGCCTAGGGGTTCGATTAATTGCTTCCAAGTTAAGGAAGTTTAGATCCGAGAGGTTGCCGAGTCTTCTGTCGTTGAGGAGGTAAAGAGGCGACAATATGAGGATCCAGTTATGATACGGTACCGAGATACGACTCTCCGAGAAGAGAAGAGCCTGTTTGAGTAGCACCGGATGAGGTGCTGTGAGATGAGGATAGATTGCGTGTACCCGGTACTGCAGGACTAGTCAGCAGGTCTTAGGGGAGGCACGCAGTGCTATTGTTCTAAATTGAACAGGGTCGACTAAGTCGTGTCGTGACCTCAGATATATGTATGGGTAAGATGACCGGAAAAAGGGACATAGCGGAGTTTACTGCTTAAGTGTCCGGGTTAGTAGCAGGTCATGGTTGAGCACCAGAAGCCCAGTGGGCTATTACAGGCGATTGAAATCCCAACCTAGAGATGAGGAGTATTTTATGGATCTTGTTACAGGGTGGCATCGTACTCAGAGGAAGTGCGACCCCCTGGGGGTCATGGTAATTAGGCTGGCGAAACCGGGCCGTGTTCTTTCAGTTGGGACCACTTACTCGGCTGAGGATTAGGCTTGCTTGTATAGCAGAGAGATTGTGAGACTGCACGGGGTTCCTACGTTTATGATGACAGACAGATGAGCTCGGTTGTGGATAACTTCTGGAGGTCTTTCAGAAGGGATTAGGGGCACAGGTGAGTCTCAGTATTGCATTACACCCTCAGACCGATGGACAGGCAGAGCGTACTATCCAGGCGTTTAGGGATAGGTAGCGGGCCTGTGTTTTTTATTCCAGGGGTAGCTGGGAAGGTTATTTGCCTCTTGTTGTGTTACGTACGATAACAGATACCCTTCCAGTTTTCGGATGGCCCTGTATGAGGCCTAGTATGTAAGAAAGTATAGATCGCCGGTTGGTGGGTTCGACATAGGCGAGGTTCGGTTAATTGGTCCAGACTTGATTCAGCGGGCTGTGGATAAGGCGAAGCTTATCCGGGAAAGATTATTTAGTAAAGCTTAGAGTCGTGAAGCTTTATGCAGAATAACCGACATTGACACGGAGTTGACAGCGGTTTAGTATGAGTATTGTTATGTGGCCTCGTGTGGTATTATTGGTATGTAGGGGTTGTAAAAGAATACTATGTCGCTATCTTTAAGTTTGACTCCCAAAAGAACATTCGGGGACGAATGTTTCTAAGGGGGGAAGAATGTTACACCCCGGAATTTCAGGATATGTTTATAAGAACGTTCGTAAGAACAAAAAGATGTTAAGATTAGAGACGAGTAAAAATTTATCGGAATTTTGGAATTTGTCGGAAAACGAAATATTGCGGCGATTGAGAGGGAGACACGTGTCACCCCCCCTATGGTCATGGACGAAATTGTCATGGTTAGAATGGTCATTTGACCATAATTTAAATGACCAAGTCTTGCTAGTCTTGAAGCTTGACAAAGTTGACTAAGTCAAAGGCCACCTAGACTTGATCCATGTGAAACCCATCTAGGCCAACCATTTGTGTAGATCTTAACCCTCCATGCCCCTTTATATAACTACTAGTAGCAAGAGAGAGCCAACACTTAGCCATTTTTTTCACAAAAATTTGAAGACCACACTAGAGAGCTCTCGGCTAGAGGGAGGGTTTCAAGAAAAAAATTTCAATTGTTGTCCAATAATTCCCCCACTTTAAACCAAGGTACCTAAGGGTATTGTAAGTGTTTCTCAATAGAAAGATCCCGGAAAAATAGTGTTTTCGTATTAGTCGCAAGGCGAAAACCTAAAGGGTTATTCAACTTTGAAGTTGAAACTTGAAGATGAGTCTTTTATAAGCTTCTAAGGGTTGCTTGGAGTGGATTGGAACGTCGAAAGGAGGAGCTAAAGTTGCTAAGGAGCGACTTGTGATCTTGGATCATAATTGGGCTAATTGAGGTAAAATCTTCGTTTTACTTTTGTAATTGAAGATTTCATGTTATGATAAGTTATATGTGATCATGTGATTTGTGTTATGAAGTTTGATAAGTGACATGGATTGTAGAAGCCTAGAACCGAAAAGGACATGATTAGCCTTTTGAAATTGAAATACAATTTTGGTCGTTAATTAGAATCGTCGCATGTTTACCTACTTGAGGATTGTAGTAGTTGTAATCGATTGCGGCTTGATATCATATTATACTAAATCACTTGGATTAAAAAAGAATTGGAAACGATTTGTATTGTTGCCTAATTGCCGAATTGACATTATAGCTTAGACTTGTTTGTTATCGTTTGTGGTGAGCCAATTGGGGCTGTTTGGTTATTCAATTGTATTGAACTACCTTATAAATTGTGGTGAGCCAATTGGGGCTGTTTGGTTATTGTATTCGGCCTTGAAAAAGGTGGCAAAGTTAGTAAAAACAAAGGAAGTGCTGTCCGATTTTCCGTAGAATTTAGTGACTTGCACTTGGAATATTCTACGTTTGAAACTAGAAGTTAATAGACGTACTATGGTCATTGTAGGTTGACATACTACGTACGGCGACTGGACTTAGCAAGTGGATTAAACCGAAGAGGTATGTGGAACTTTCTTATCTCTTAAGCATGATTAAGTTGTAAATGTATAGTACGGTAGACGTACAAGATTTTTGACAAATCTAGTCTATTTGATATCCTTGGCTTATTTTAAGAATGCCCAAGTTGTTTGAGTTAGGGAATTAACTCACTTGATTAAATATTAAGGATATCTTGATTTTCAAAAGTTAAGAGACTTTAAGTATGTTGAAAGTATTTTAATACTTGTTTGTTGGAAAGTTTAAGTCTCTTGGTTATAAGGAAAAATGTAAATTGCTAATGTATAAGGCTAGTATAACGACTTTATGGGAAGTTGGTTATAATAGCTTTATGGAAAGTTTAAAGAGTGGTTTACTCTAAGTAATTTAAGCATGTTAAGGGACTTGAAGAGTTTTAAAGAATGTGATACTTGTTTCGATTTAAACGTATAAGTCCCTTGGATAGGAAATTGTACTTGACTTAGGTATAAAGTGAATATAACGACTTTATGGGGAGTTGGTTATATTGGCTTTATGGAAAGATAAATGGCTTGATTCTTGTGCAATTTGATTTAAAGGCATCAATTGCCTAAGGCTTTTACGAGAGAAGAAGTCACTTGATTTAGAAGCCTAATTTTATTTCTAAAAGTATTGTGACTAGTCTTGAAAAGAAATTGTAACTTGATACTACGGTTATTAGTATCTTGGAAGTTTTATAATGAAATGAGTCATTTTAAAAGAATAGAAGTACGTAGTACTTTGGGTTAAATTCCCGGATTTTTATAAAGAACATGTTAGTGCCTTAAGTAAACTAAAATGAGAGTGTGTATGAAACAGAATAATAAGAAGTTAGGGGGTTGCTTAACTTGCTTATATATTGTATGATAAGCCGGTAGTGCTTATGTTATGTGTGATAGCCGGATTTGTGCTAGTAGTTCAGTAATAATTGCGGGGTCATTCCCCGGGTTTGTGGCATCGCATATTTCCGTGGATTTGCTACCCACGATGCGAGGAATACCTCATGCGAGTCCGTAGGGCTTATGCGGGTGAAATAGTCCCATGCGGGCGGGTCCAAATTTACGCGAGGAATACCTCATGCGAGTCCGTAAGGGCTTATGCGGGTGAAATAGTCCCATGCGAGGAATACCTCATGCGGGTCCACGCGATCTATGCGGGTGAAATAGTCCCAGGAATAGGATTGCTTAATGATACTGCGGGCGGGTGGTCCTGTTTTGATCGTGAGCTTCCTACTTTATATTGTAAGTATACACCTATTTACTCTCATTGTTAGTAAGGCACAGTGTACTGTTAATTGAGTTATCATACATGTCTCCAGTTTTATTATTAGACTTATGATTTCATTACAGTACTTTCAGTTTCACATATTTGGTACATGTTGTACTGACCTCCTTCGGGGGGCTGCGTTCATGCCGCAGGTAGAGTACAGGTTGCTGATCCTCGCTCTTAGGATCACTGTTCAGCTGTGGAGAAGCTCCCTCCTTTCGGAGGCTTATCCCTGGTATTGTCAGTTGTTGTACATTCAGGGGTATGGCGGGGCCCTGTCCCGCCAGGGTTGTTATTCTTAGAGGTCTGTAGTCACATTGTGGATTGGGTTGTAAAGAAAAAAAATGTACTGTTTTATTGGTATAAGTTACGGAAGGTGGCCTTATCGGCTAGCCTGTTGTTATTATATGTTTAAGTATTTTATCAGTTGTGTATGTTCCGCTGCTATTCTCTGATGTATGCCAAAAGGGGTGCCCAGGTAGGGCACCAGTCGCGGGCCCGGGGTCGGGTCGTGACATTGCTGCAATGAGGCTTTGGTGTTACAAGAAAAAATTATGACATGATATATAGCGAACTCATTGATGGACTTTCTTTCCAGAATGTTTCGGTAACGTAGCCACGAAATCGAACTGAGTCATGTTTCAGACATTTACCTCGACCTAATTGTACCTCTGGTGGTTTTTTATTTGCCCGGGTACCTTCCATCTGTACTTCTTCCACGTTTTGATTATTTGGACTAACATATGTCTGGTCTAATTTTGGTTGATTTGTAGGTTCAGTATCTGATTTCTGGATTTCTTCTATTCGAGCTTTATTCACACCTATGTTATCTTTATGTTCTTCTTCCAAAATGTGTTGATTATTTTCATCCTTTGTTTCATCCGGGATCACTTCTATGTTGTCGACCAAGTTACATGTTCCTACAGAAAAAGAGAACTTAGTCTCGTAGAAGTCCACATCTCTTTAAACTAAATATTCATCATTTTCAAAGTCATACAATCTTCTAACTTTCTGTCTGTAGGGGTATCCCAAGAATACACACCTACGATTCTGACTCTCAAACTTTTCTCTTATTCTTCCCTTTGTATGTGCATATTATAGTTACCCTAGCACCCTTAAGTGGTCATAAAGAGGCGCCTCTCCGTATAAAATATCATATGGGTTTTTTTTCCATTCAAAACTGAAGATGATGTTTGTTGACACCCAATTTTGACCCTCTCGTCCAGTCTTTAACTATAAAATTACACTAATTTTTTTAAAAATAATATCAGCAATTTTATAATAATAAAATGCAGCAATAAAATATTAATACATGCATAAATAAGTGATTTAATAATGACACCGCATTTTACGAAGAGTATTAAGTACTTTGAGTCTCGCGCCCGCATTTATCAATTTTAAGCCCTATCATAATTCTATAAATTTAATAATAATAAACACGTAAATAAATAAATAATTTAATGACATCGCGTCAAATAGCATAGTCGCATTTATTAATACGCAAGGCAGTTTCATAATTATGATTTGTAATTTAAATTAACCTAATACATGTGTCGCATTTATAAAAGCATTAAGCAATCCTTAAATGTCATATATGCATTTAGCATTTAAATAATTTAATAATAATCTAAACCCCATACAATTTTAATTTAACATCGCAAAATACGCATAATAAATAAGTTTTTAAACGGCGTCGCATTATAAAATATTAAGCACTAGTTAAATAGCACACCCACATTTATTAATTTAATTTACCACTAATTAATTAATAATACACTACCCAAATTAAAACACCTAAAAAACTAATACCTAATTAAATAATTATCATCCCATTATCTACCCAACCCGCGTCGCCCAGCCCAACATCGCCCCAGCCCAACATCGCCCACACCCGCGGGCCCAATCCCCGTATTTATCCCCTTCTCTTCCACAAGTCCACAAGACAAAAAAGAAAAACAAGAAAAAAAAAACCTAACAAACCCTAGCAGCCAGCCTTTCACCATCCATCGCCGCCCACACCCAGCCGAGATTCTCGCCGAAGAATCCGGCGAATCATTCACCAGTACAACTAAAAAAGCAGCCCCAATATTACGATAACCATAAACTTGCCTTAAGAAACACATCCAAAATCGTATCACGGTAAATCAGCAAAAATCGTATGAAAATCTGAACGAACCATGTCAAAATCGCAGTAAAAATCGTTCGAAATCAGTACCAAAAGCTTACCAAACTTGGAACCCAAATCATGACCATATAAATGAACCCATTTTACACATGCAAATGAGGAGGGGACGGGAACAGATCCCGGAGTTTACACAGAGGAAGAGCATAGGATAAAAAAACCTTAGAACAGATAGAGATCATTTTTTAGAGGAGGAGTTTTGGACGGAGGAAAAGCATCACAAATCGGAGAAATCAGAGTAAAAGAGCAATAAAAAATCCTAAACGGTAGCAGCAAGAACAAAAGTTAAAACAAATACCTTCCTCATTCGCAATATCAGTCAAGAACGAGGTAAAGTCTCATTCCCCTTTTCAATCGCATCGCAATACACTCCGAGTGGATCGACGACTTGATACGCTGCCTCGGTTCGCTGTCCGGAGAAGGTAAACCCAAATTCCTCTCAGTTTATTCCGTATTATCGTGTGTCTTTGTATTAAAAATGTGTTAGTTTAGATTACTGTGTTCATCGTCGATGCGTAAATATGATGTTTATGTTTGGTATGTTGGCAATCTGTGTCGATAGGGAGTTAAAACCTGAGGCATGATTTGGTTAATTGAAAGGCGAGCTTACTGTCTTCTTAATGAATATTTAGAATCAGTTAGGAACAATGATTAGAAGTCGAAATAATTCAAAGAAATTGTTAACTTAAGATATCGAGGATATCACCCCTGCCTGAAAGCGCGATATTTGTTGGTTTGTTTCGATGTTTCATTAAACTTTGCCCTGCTATGTGGATCGATTAATATTTTATCTTGATATGTCGCTATGAGTCGACTTATATTAATTTATGTACTCTTTGTATGCCCGACTCATGTGATGGTTAAATATAAGAGGTACCCCTCCCTTACTCGGCTATGCTACACTATCTTACCCCTCTAGCACCTTGATTATGATTTTAAGTTGGTTTGGGTCGGTCCCTTCGCCTTATTAACTCTGTGGAAATCTGGAAAAAAGAGGAAATGAGACTTCATTTTCGCATGTGCCCCTTCACATTGATGAATAGGAAAACTGCATTCATTTTTAAATAAGAGTCTAAGCCTCTAAGGTGTGGATCTGGTGTTGTCTATGCCAAATGATGTAAATTGATTTTGCTATTTTTAAGTATGCCTAAATCACAAGTCCACTAGGCATGCCAGCTAGTTTAAATGACTCTACTTTTAACATGTAACATTTCCATTTGTTCATCTCTGTTCTGGGTATAAAACTGAATAGGCTAATTCCGACCATTACATATGTAAAATAGGGCCCCCTAAAGGATAACTAACTTTACTTGGATAGTTTAGATCCTTATTTTCTACACTTGGTATGTAAAGTGTGCATAGATGCATTGAAAATACTGGGGATGTTTGAAATAATCTCGACTTTGGTATGCTATTAGGGTAACTAAGATCCTTATTTAGACCGAAGAAAAATCCATACTTTGTGAAAGGAGTTAATAGTGCCCAGTTTACTTATCATATACATATCTCTAATGGGTGATGCAGACCTTACCTGCCTTAGTGAAGTCCCTTTGACGAAGCAGTATGCATGATAGTAGTACATTCGACGTAACCCATAATGCTGTTATTGTTTGGGCCTCTTCTGTGTTTTTCTCCCATGCTCCCTATATCCTGCAATTCGTTATCTGCTTACTATCTTGGATCCATTTCGCTTTTATTTTGAAGTACCGAAAATGAAATTAAATTTCATGTCAATGTTTGTTTGCTGTTTTGATCCTTTTTTTTATACATACTAATCCTTATCATTTTTCTTATTTTTACATGTAATGCAATGCCTTGGAGCAAAAGGAAGAGTCTCAATACGAGACTCGTCGCAACTCACGAAGACTCGCATTTATGTGCTTCATCCTCTCCGCATCAGAAATTCCAAACCATGGGTGAAATGACATCGCCACTCCTCGAGTCGTCTTATTATTTCCTACCCCTCCCCATTCATTTATTGTAAATTAATTGGCTAACGCTAACCTTACATTAGTAGCACATTTAGTATATTTAAGCTTGAAGTCGTTATTAAGAGGTAGTTGTGACATTAAAATTTGTTCCCTTTTAAGTTAATTATTTAAAACTTGCCATATATAGTTTAAGCTATACTAAACCACTCAATAATCCTCACTTGCATAACTTTAAAATTTGCCATATATAGTTTAAGCTATACTAAACCACTCAATAATCCTCACTTGCATAACTAGTCATATAGCTAGGGCATTAGTCATCAAAATATTCCTAACCCATCTCCTCATAAACTCTTATTAACATTCATATAAAAATACATATATTTTTTATCATACTTTATTACCCCTTGCATAATAGACGTTTTCTTACATTTTTACTTTATACTGTTATAGGTATTTATTTTTCCATAAGAATTTTTGCACTATTATTTTTATATTCAGTTAAGCAATATATACACCTTGTAAAATAATTTCATATGTTCTCCAATTACTTTAAGAGGTATGTTTTTAAACCAAAGCTAACTTTATATATCTTGCATTCTCACATTGGTCAAAAAATACGTTTTATACTTACAAATATCTTTGCTTAAAGTACTTTCCAAAAAATATGCATTTTCTTAGCATAAATAATTAACCCTAGGTTTGAACGGACAACCGCAGGTTAGCGGATCCTTTAGGGTGTCTGACCCCTTCCCTTTAAGATAATAAAGAACCCTTACCCAGAATCTCACACTAGTTTTGCAGACCATAAAAAATGGAGTTAATATTGACTTTAACCTAGTTGACATTTAGGTGTCCTAATTCACCCAAACTAATTAGGTGGCGACTCCGCGAACCCTTTAGCATTTAGCACCCTATTTAGCACCTTTAACATTTTAGCACTCTTTGGCATTTAGCACCGTTTAGCATTTTATTTTATTTTCTAATCTTTTATTAAGCAGGGTTCGCCAAAATAATGTCGCGGTCGGAAAAGGGCGCGACAATGTTCTATTGATCAAGTATCTCGTAGTCAAAACATATTCTCCCCAGAATTTAATCGAAAAATGATCCTAAAATCTCAGTGCTCGCACCACATTAAGAATGTGATCATATGTTATTTTGACTCTTTCATTCTGCTGAGGTGTCCCTATGAAAGATGTTTGAAACATAATTTCATGTTTGAAGAATTAAGTTTTCATACACGTGAACTTAATTCCGTTATCACTTATAACTATCTTTACCCTTTTTTCCAAACTTCCTCTCCAGAGGAGCGAAGAAATTCTTCAAGGTTTGGGACACTCCTTTCTTATCAACTAAGAGAAAGATTCACGTGGCTCGTAACCATAATTCACAATAGTAAAAAATATGAACCACCACAAGAGGAAGGGATCCTATATGGTCCCCATAAATCGCAATGGATCATCTCAAAAGTATCCGAAGCAATATTTTTACTTAAAGGAAAAACACTTCTCCTTTGCTTTGCTCATTGATTTACATAACATTCTTTATCCAATCTATGACCATTCTCCTTCAAGTCTAATGTCATAATAGACTTTGTTACTTGTGTTGAAGAATGACCTAACCGTTTGTGCAAAATATCGGACCAATCAACTACATCTGCCTTCATAGCCTATATAGTAAGATCTACCTCAATGCTCACCCTTTTCACTCATCTTCCTCGTGATGGAGTTCAATATAGCACATATAATTCTATTAAATGTTACATCAAAATCTAAATAATCAACTAGTTGTGACAGAAAAATTAAATTGCAGGTCAAATCTGGAACATAAAGAACATTCTTCAATCATATTTTGTCATTCAGTATGGTTGTTTCATATTTTGTAGCCAAGCTACTTCTATCTGGATGCCTAACCGAACACTCAGGAATGTCCCGCTCATTGCTCAGTTTTTACGGATGACCTGTCATATGATTGGTAGCTCCAGAATTAATAATCCAGGATGAGTTTTCGGTCTTACCATCTATCTTGCCATTCAGATTTATTCCTTGTGAATTCAACATGTAAGTCACCATTTTCTGGATCTCCTCACTCAGATTGTGAGGTCCTATCTCACTTGTGTTATGTTCTATATTCTCATGACAACAATGACGTTAGTCTGGAAGTTGCCTCTTAAGCGACCAGATCCTTTGGCCTCCCCTCTGTTTTTGTTTTTGTTGTCCTCGTCCTCTTCCTCTGAATTTTTCGACTCTTTTTTTATTTTCAGACCACCATTTTGAATACCCAATGAGTTGATATCTTTCCACAATATGTCCGGATCTCTTACAATGTGTGCAGAGTGGAATATCATTTTTCCTTTCACTACGACTACCGTAAGAATTTCTTCCTTGTACGGTAAAGGCCACAATTTCACTATGTTCTTCTGTATTTCGTGTGAGTCTTCTCGCATGCTCTTCTTGAACTAGCTTTGAATAGACTATGTTTAATGATAGCAACAGTTCCTAGGCTAGTATGTTCAATCTCACTATTTCATACATTGCCTCATCCAATCCCATGAGGAAAAGATGTAATTTTTCTTGTTTCTTTTGGTTTTCAAGATCATCCCTAGATTGCACGTGCATTTTCCGCACGTGCAAGTTGGAATTGTTTGTAGTTTGCCAATTCTTTTCACAACTTAGTTTTACATAGTAAACCACTATGGTCCTTCACCTCTGCTTACACTCCATAAGTTTTGCCTTCAGTTGTTGCATCTGAAGGCTATTGATAACAACGAACCGCTCCCGGATGCTCGTCCATAATTCTTCCGCTTCCTCTTTATGAGAAATCATTGAGAGAAATGTTGTTTAGATGGTGTTGCTAATCCATGACACCAACAAAGAGTTTATAGTCCACCAATCTTATAAGTCTGGCGACTTTTCATTCGACTTTTTGGTCGTACCTTCAACGAAACTGAATTTCTTCCTTTCTCATAGATCTAGCTCATTCTTGGTAATTCTCTCCCTTCAACTGGACTTGTGTGACCATAATTTCAAGATTATCGTTTGACGTAATGTCATAAGGGGAGATTATCTTTCTTGAATTTAGTTTTCTTCACTGGTGATTCCTTTATTTTTATCATCAATTTCTCTGTCACCCGCCATTATTTAGGGTTTTCGTATTCTTTTAATGAGGCTCTAATAACATGTTAAAATTAAGAGGGGACGAAAATTTAGGGAATAGAAGAACAATGAGAGAATTATTTCTTGCTTTTTATTCATCACAATGACCTCCTTATATAGAGGTATGTTCTTCATTTCCTTAGTCTAACAAGGAAACTCTATTCTAATAAAACTATCATAATTACAATTCACCAAAAATAAACTATTAGACTTAGAATAAGATTCTACCATAAACATGTTAGGCTTAGAAGTGGTTTTCCAATTCTCCAATCAATCCGGTTTGGTCAATAAAGTCGTTTTGCTGATAGAAAATGACTATTATGACTAGTACAAAATTTGATCTCATCGAGTCAGCCAATTACACAGTGACTTTCCAAATAGACCCTAAGGCCTCATTTGTTTTCATTAAGATTAAGACGTCTGAATCTTAATGCACATCTGAATGATTAAAATGTTGTCTCTAGATCTGAATACTAGATTATTAAGACTGTTTATTTTTCAACATCTGAATGTGCATATTATATTTATATAAACATAATAAATATACAATTTAAATAAAAAATAACTAAATGATAGAAAATAAATATAAATTTAATAAAATAAAATTATTATTTGATAAAAAATGAAATATTATGTTTACTAGTGATAACGGAGATGCTTTATCGTGGTGGTGATAGTTATGATGGTGAAAGTGGTTATTGTTGTAGTGACTGGCGCAATGGCGGTGGTTGTTGTAGTAGAGTTGGTTGATGTTAGTAATTAGTATTGGTGATGGTGGCTAAATAATATGTGGTGGTTGATGATGGAGTTGGTGGCGGTGCTAGTTATGATGGTAGAAGTGGTTGGTAGTAAGAATTGAGCGCAGTCATGGTGAACTGCATGGGTGGTAGGAGTTAAGAGGGGGTTCGAAGGGTGAGGGTGGTGGTAGTTGACAATGGTCATTGATTGTAATGGCAGAGGTGGTTAGTGATGGGTGATGGGGTGGCGGTGGTTGTGATGACAGAAGTGATTATTCATGGTGAGGTGAGGGGTGAAGAGGAGGCGGGGGTGGTGGTTGGTGGGGTGGGGTAGAGTTGGGAGAGTGGGTGGGGGTGGAGCGGGTGATTGTAGACAAAGTGATGTATTATTCATACAAAATTATATCTTAATGATATTAAGACTTTATTTAAGATCTTAATAGTTAAGAATTATTCAAATCAAATAAGTGTCTAAATCTTAACGTAAATAAATGTACTTAATGACCTAAAGTGTAAACCATTCTGATTGAAAGCTCCATTAAATGCAAATAACAGAGGCCTAAATCACCTTATCGATTTGAGTATCTATTCTTTTGGTAGGACCCAAGTTAAAGCAGGGACAGATCTAGATTGAATATATACATACATACATATATATATATGCATACATATATATATTCTTTTGGCAGCCATTTAGCGAACAATTGATATTGGTACATGTATCCCATAAAACATTGATAAGAGGTAACTTTTTTTTTAATTGTCCACCCCGGTGTCCGGTATCCGCATTGGAGTCTGACTATATCCACTCGCGATGCATAGAGCCCATTTCTGGGAGAGACCTACCAAGGATTTTTCCATACTCAGGACTTGAACCTGAGACCTCTAGTTAAGGATGAGCAGTCTCATCCACTGAACCACATCATTTGGTGGTATAAGAGGTAACTCCTGTAATTTTACCTCTTTCTTCAAATTTTTATTAACCACGCCGGGTTTTCTTCTCTAACAACCCCTCAAATTACTCAATAAACCTCTCAAGATATTCCTCTGTAGCCAAAAGAAATGGTAGGTCGCCAGAAAACCTCATTTCTGACACATTTTATGTCCAAGATTACTTCTATTTTTTTATCTAAAATACTTTCATTAATTTTTCTTTATTGTTTGTGATTAAGATTTGTTGGAAACGTCTAGATAATTCTATATATAAAATTTAAGAAAGATTAGAGGTGATTTGGAGTCAAACTAAGAGTTAAAATCGATGTGGAAAAGGTCACTACCGCAATGTATATCACATATGTATATCGTGTATTGAATTGTTTCACACATATTTTCATGGATGTACACAAATATGATATACAGCGATATATGACCGTCTTATAAAACCCATTTTCACACATCCTCCGGTATACCAAACCACCATAACCTCTAGTCATTCCACACGCAAAACCACATTAATAACTGTTGGAAATTTATAAACGTGGAATAAAGTTTATCCCATTATTTATGACTCGAACAATTGGGGCCCCGCACATCAGAAATGTCATTTCCACACACGTGCACACGTTGTACCAAGGATAGTAAATTTCCTTAGTGAAAGAGATATTCATACGTAAGTAAAATGTTTGAGACATAGAATGATGGACGGTTGTTGGCTAAATGACGAGTGTTCCACGTTGGTAAATGAAGGAAGAAGTGTGCATAGTGTAAAGATTGGAACGAGTCGGAAAAGGGTCGTGGATCCGAGAAGGGTCGCGGCTCCACCTCGGGAGCTAAAGCGCTGCGGCGCTACACCCTACAGGGTCACGACGCTCATTCGGTCCCGAATCACTGGAGTCGCGGCGCTTCCGAGGAAGTGACTATTCGACGGAAGTCCAAAAGTTTGGCTGATAATGGAGACGTTTTGCGGCATTAAGATGTCAATTTTTCCTCCATAAATCATCCATTATTTGGCTTCATTACTTGATGGATTGAATGACCATTACATGACATTTAAATGACCACTACATGGTACTTGAAGAGGTTTGTCACGACCCGACCCCGGGACCGCGACTGGTGCCCTACCTGGGCACCCTTACAGGTAAACATCAGAGAAAATCAGCGGAACATACATAAAACTTATAAATAAAACATCGGAAGTAAAACAACAGGTTAGCCGATAGGGCTACCTTCCTGAACTTATATAAATACAACCGAAGCAGTTGCCTCATTTCTTTTACAAACTGACCCACAACATGCGAATACAGACCTCTAGGAATAACAACTGAACAACTGTGGCGGGACAAGGCCCCGCCGTACCCCTGAATATACATAGCCATGACAACTCCGGAACATTGGAGCCATCTCAAAATGCTGAACCAGGATCCTAAGCTCGCGGATCCATAACTGTGTACCTAAACCTGCGGACATGAACGCAGTCCCGGGTCGATAACAAAAATTGCGAATATGGAAGAAATAACGTCTGATAAGAAATGATCATAAGCGTACAAAAGAATGACAAGCGGCAAGTATAAAAAATACATACGGATCCTCGCCGTGTGTCATTACCACTTATGAACTTAATCGTACATTAATCATTCTTTTCCTTCTTTCAATAAGAATTAACATCATATTCTTACATACATACTTAAGAATTCAATCAAGTTTTTCCACATAACTTACATCAATATCTTTTTCCATTCCATTAAGAGCTATAGTCATATCTTACGTACTTACTTAGGAGAAGTCATTAAGTTCATTTCTATCTAACTTACTTATCTTTCATAACATAGTCCGGCCCACTACGGAGGGACACATATACTACCCCAAATGGACGCGATCAAGTCACACCAATATCAAAGCATGCCCGTGGAATCCCCCATCACTGTCGACAGCTAAAAGTGTAAAGCATAACCATGGGTCTCACGCCCATAATATCAATCAAAACAGGTGGTATAACATCTGGGGGGCTTGCCCCTCATTTATACTCTTACCCTGAAGAAGGTGGTAAAGCAGGGGGTATAACGTCTTGGGGTTTGCCCCTCATTTATACTCTTATCCTGGAGAAGGTGGTATAACGTCTTGGGCTTGCCCGCCATTTATACTCTTACCCTATCTCGACCGGTCGTCAAACAACACATAAAGCAGGTGGTACAGCGTCTTGGGGGTTTACCCCTCACTTATACTCTTACCCTGGAGAAGGTGGTATAACGTCTTGGGGGTTGCCCCTCATTTATACTCTTACCCTAACTCAACCGGCCATCATACATAACATAAGCCCTACCGGCTTATCATACATAATATAAGCACCACCTTTACCATACATAACATAAGCACTACCGACTTATCATACGTAATATAAGCAAGTTAAGAAATCCCTAACTTCTTATTAGCTTGTTCATATACACTCATTTTTGTTTACTTAAGGCACTAACATGTCATTATAAAATCAGAATTAACCCGCGTACTACGTGCCTCTACTCCTTTAAAATGATTCTCTATCAAATAAAACTTCCAAGATACTAATAACCGTAGTATCAAGTCATATCTACTTTTCACGACAAGTCACAATACCTTTTTAGAAATACAATTATAGGCTTCTAAATCAAGTGACTTCTTTCTTTGAAACCTTAAGCAATTGGTACCTTTAAGACAATGTGCCTTCTTTATTTCAAATCATTTCTTTGCTTACATAATCAAGAAAATCATTCTTTTAAATCTTCCATAAAGTTGTTATAACCAACTTCCCATAAAGCCGTTATAACTCTTTATTTCTTAGACAAATACATTCATTTGATAACCAAGAAACTTATACTTTCAATTCAAATCGCATAGCTTTCAAAATACTTCAAGTCTCTTAACTTTTAGGCAAACAAGTTTCTTAACTTAGAATGGAAAGAAATCAATACTTTCCAAATCAAGTATTCTATACTTTTTAAATCAATTCATTTCTCCCTTTAAGAATCAAGTCCCATAACTTGAAAATAAAGTCCCTTAACCTGTTAACAATTTGAGGTCCATAGTCTTAAAACTCGTGCGTAATTCCTTATAAATTAAGTAACATATACTTTGGTGCGTTGTGAGTAAGTTATGCTTATTGATAACGATCTTAATCAAGTAGCCATGATCTAGAAACTGTAATACAATTTTGTCTTATCTTAGCTTCTATGCAGATGGAGAACTCTACTTGTTTTAACATAATTAATTGTCATTACATTTTCCTTTATTAACGCTATGATGGCTGGTTCGATACTTATTCTTATTCGTGCGTAAAATTAGCCAAGTCAACTTGGCTCGATTACCTCTAACGACTCTGACCAACATCCCCCATACGACTTGGTAAGAACTTAGGCGAACTTAGACATAACCTTTACGTAGAGTAAATCAACATACATACCTCTTAACTTCTAAGAGTAGAAGGAATCATGAAAGAGTACTACATGTATATTCCATACATAGAATCATGTCAAAAGAAGGAAGAGGTTCACATACCTCGCGACGATTATCGACAAGTAGCAAAAGCTCCAAAGTACTTCCACCTCGAGCTATTCCATTCTTCAAGTAGGATACGCTATACCTAATCGTCAACCTATAATGGTCACCATCGTCCATTAACTTCTTACTTCATACGTAGAATATTTTAGGTGCTAAGTCGCTAAATTCTACGGAAAATCGGACAGCACCTCCTTTGTTTCTACTCACTTTGCCACTTTTTCAAGGCCGAATACAATAACCAAACAGCCCCAATTGGCTCACAACAATATAGAAGGTATTCCAATACAAATGAATAACTAAACAGCCCCAATTGGCTCACAATTTAGAAAGTAGTTCAAAACAAATGAATAACAAACTAAAAGTCCAAATTCGGCCACCTTGAGTTCAACCATACCAATTCTTATCAAATTTCCATTTCAATCCAAATTGGTAGCATAACATGATATCAAGTCGCATTTGATTATAACAATCCATAATCTCTAAGTAGGTAACATGCGACGATTTCTAATAAACGACCAATTAGTAATCAAATTTTCAAGTGGCTTATATAACATTTCGAATTTAGCTACAAGCACTCCATAATACTTATAAACTTCAACTTAACCACTTCATGCTAGCAACATGTAAAGCTAACAACAACAATAAAAATAATCTTGTAATACTTTCAAAGAACAAGATTATACCTCAACGAATTGTAATCCAATCTTCAAAACCGAAGTTGCTCCTTAGCAACCTAGAGCCTCATCAAGACACCTCAATCCGCTCCTTGATACCCTTAGAACCACACCAACAACTTTCCTTCAAACCTTCAATCCAAAACCTAGAAAGTCTCTAGGTTTTCACTTTGCGACTAATACGAAAACTCTCTTTTTCTGGGATTTTTCTATTGAGATACACTTACTATACCCTCAAGAACCTTGGTTTAAAGTGGGGGAATTATTGGACAACAATTGAATTTTTTTTCTCTTCTTGAACCCTCAAAGCCGAGAGCCCTTAATAGTTTCCTCAAACATTTCTTGAAAAAATGACTAAGTGTGGGAACTAGTCATCCTACTAGTAAGCTTATAAGACACAAGGAAGGGTTATGATTAAAACAAATGGGTGGCTTGGATGCATTTCACATGGATCAAGCCCAAGTGGCCTTTGACTTAGTCAATAAAATCATGCTACTAGTCTTTGCAAGACTTGGCCATTTAAATTATGGTCAATGACCATCCTATCCATGAATATATCGTCCAAGACTAAAAATAAGGGGGGTGACATGTGTCGCCCTCCCACAAATCCTGATAAAGCGTTTAGACAATTTCGTAATTCCGATAAAATTTTACAAGTCTCACTTCTTGACACATTAGAGTTCTCACGTACGTTCTTAAAACATGTCCTGTAAATACGGGGTGTAACAAGGTTCCTCTTACACTACTATAAATTGAGACCTTTGGCTCAATTGTTCAAGACTCGGAAATTTTCAGAACTTCTTCCTCTCTAGCAACCTTCAAACACTCAAAGTTCTTCTCTAGAAACATTTGAGTTTTCTTTGCTCATTTATTAGTTGTTGTTTTATCTTAAGAGATTATTGCCCGTTAATGTAAAAGGATAAATACGGGGCAATCTTGTCTTAAAGACAGAGTTTCATCACTCGACTTAGTGAATTCTCAAAAGCTTGATTTTGTTCTTGTTTCCAGTTTGTAATCTTTGTAATATTAACTTATTTTCTGTTCTTTTGCAATTGTTCTACTCACAATTTTAAGAGAAGATTTGTTGTAAGTGCGGAGAAAGATGACTGGAGGAGAATATTTCGCTTCTGAATCTGCCACTGCTGCTCAAGGCACACCCAATGTATTCCCCACTGCTGCTCAAGGCACACCCAATGCCTTTCCCACTGCTGCTCAAGGCTCACACAACGCCTTTCTTACTGCTCAAGGGAATATGACAGTTCTTCCACCCTCTAGATTCCAATATGAATGCCCAGAAAAGTTCATGGGCTCCAACTTAAAAATATGGCAGTAGAAGATGTTATTTTATCTGAGTGTTATGGGAATGGCTCGTTTCCTAACAGAAAATCCTCCACAAGCTGAAGATGAAATAGACCCTCAGCCAAGTGAAACGGTTGGAGGGGGCTAAGGTATCCATGTTGTTAATGGCATGAAGATGGTTCTTGATGCATGGAGTCATAGTGACTTCATGTGTAAGAATTATATTCTGAACTGTCTGTCTGACCTTCTCTACACGGTGTATTGCACCGTAGGCATCGCTAAAGAGTTGTGGGAAAAACTGCAGAAAAAGTACAATACACAAGATGCTGGTACGAAGAAATTCATCGTCGGGAAATTCCTAAAATTTCAAATGGTGGATAACAAAAATGTGATGTCCCAAGTCTGAAAATTCCAAATGATTCTAGATCGCCTGGATTTGGAAGGCATGAAACCAAATGAGCAGTTTTTGGTTGCATCACTAATTGAGAAGTTGGAATGAGTACATGAGTTACTTAAAACTCGAGACAAAGGAAATGACCTTTGAGGAACTTATTATCAAACTCTAGATTCATGAAGATAATAAGAAGGCCTTGCCTAAGTGAAAGCAACCCGCTGAAGCAAAGGCAAATCTGGCTGAGGCCAAAGGGAACACAAGCAAGAAGCACAAGTTCCAGAAAGACGACAAGACCAGATGGCGTAGAAGTTTAAGGGGAACTGCCACCATTGTGGGAAACCTGGTTACATGATCAAGGACTTCCGCAAGCTCAAGACTGAGCAAAAAGAGAAGGTCAAAGGCAAGGGACAGGCTAACGTCGTCGAAGACACGCTTATTGATGACATTATTGAGGAGTTCTCGGCGGTGGTTCTTGAAACAAACCTGGTTGAGAATACCATGCAATGGTGGATGGACACGGGTGATACCCGTCACATCATTCCAATAGAGATTCCTTCTCCACATATACACCAGTTGCGGACAAGAAGTTGTTCATGGGTAACAATGCTTCCTCTAATGTGCTAGGGGTAGGAAAGGTGATTTTAAAGATAACTTTTGGAAAGGAGCTCACTCTGAAGGAAGTAATGCATGTCCTTGATATGAGAAGGAATTTAATTTCATGTCTTTTATTGGTTAATGTATGTTTTAGGCTAGTGCTTGAGTCCAATAAATTTGTAATCAACATGAATGGAACTTTTGTGGGAAGGAGCTTCGTCTGTGAAGGCCTCTTCAAGGTTAACACCATGTTTGTAATGCGTTCTATCAATAAAATTGAAGCTTCTTCTTATTTTCTTGAGTCTTCTAATTTATCGCATCATAGATTAGTACATTTAAACTATCAATTTATCCAAAAGTTGGTAAAGTTAGAGTTGTTGTCGTCTATCGACATAAATCCTTAACGTAAGTGTGAGGTATGTGTAGAGGCAAAACTCACAAAGACTCACTTTAGATCCGTCAAAAGGGACACTTCTCCTCTAGAACTTGTTCACACAGATATATGTCATTTGAAGTTTGCACAAACTAGAGGGGGAACAAGTACTTTGTGACTTTCATAGATGATAGCACAAGGTATTGTTACCTTTAATTATTAAAAAGTAAGGATGAAGCCTTTGAAGCGTTCAGACGCTATAAAGCAAAAGTTGAAAACCAACTAAGAGTACATATTAAATCAATTCATAGCGATAGATGGGGAGAATACGTAGCACCATTTGAGGAATATTATTCCCAATCGGGCATTGTTCATCAAATGATGGCTCTATACTCACCTCAATAAAATGGTG
This sequence comes from Przewalskia tangutica, assembly GCA_029844215.1. Classification (NCBI taxonomy): domain Eukaryota; kingdom Viridiplantae; phylum Streptophyta; class Magnoliopsida; order Solanales; family Solanaceae; genus Przewalskia; species Przewalskia tangutica. Next base: position 129,389,415 of record CM056718.1, on the reverse strand, counting down.
TCAATGAATGCAAGAACCGTACATTGAAGGAAATGATGAATGTCTTGCTCATCAATTCTGGTCTTTCTCAAAACATGTGTGGAGAAACTATCCTTACCGCTAATACAATTCTTAATAGAGTCATGTTATACCCCGTGGTTCAGGTCGTGCGTATGGGGCCGTGCGAAAGGAGTTAGGACTCGAAATCAGAAAACTTCGGTCAGGGGCATCAGCGCCGCGACGGGCGGGGCGCGCGTAGCGAAATTCATGGCGGCGCGGAAATCGGGCGCGGCGCCTAAAGTTCGAGTCCGCATGATAGTTGCGGCCGCCAGCTGCGAACATGGCCGAGCGAAATCTGGCGGAAAAACTTAGAAAAATCTGATCTTTTCTTTTAAAAAGGGCATGGGAGGGTGACAAGTGTCCCCTCCCCCCCCATCTGATTTTGCATGCATTATATTGACCAAGTCTTAAAGACTTGGTCATCTTTCATCTCTCTCTTAGAAAAGCTCTTCCTTCTCTCTTAAATTATTTCAAGCTCCTCCTTCTCTCTAAAACTCCAAGAGGTATTCTAGCCTTATGAAAAATCTGAAAAAGTAAAAGGCAAGAAGGAAGCTTGTGGCTAGCTTGTGAAGGTTGTTGTGGTGTTCTTGGAATAAAAGCTAGCAAGTTGTTGGATAAATTTGGCTAAAGCTCTAAGGTAATGATTCTTCCTCTATTATTAGTTTTTAGTGTTGCATGTTAAGAAGAAAGTACTTGTGGAAGTAAAATAATGCTATTAGAGTCATTGCATGCAAGAAATTTGGTTTGGGTATGAAGGATTTGGCTAAAGAGATATTATGAGCATGTTGTAGCCTAAAAACTACTTTAGAATTGTTAAGTGAATTGTTGTACCTTTTGGGGCAGAATTTTACACACCCAAGTTTAGGTGTGTAATCCCCTTTGATATGTTGGATTGTTGAGCCTTAAATGTGGCATTTGGATGTTGAATTCGGCCTTGAGAAAGGTGGCAAAGTATGTAGAAACAAAGGAAATGCTGCCCAATTTTCCATAGAATTAGGGGCTTTGAACTTAGATTATTTCTACATTGAAATTAGAGGTTAATAAACGCACTATGGTTATTATAGGTTGACATATTACTTGCGGTAGTTGGACTTAGCAAGTGGATTGACCGAAGAGGTATGTGAAACTTTCCTATCTCTTGAGCATGAGTAGTTGTACCTATGTAGTACGGTAGACGTACAAGATTTGATATCTTTCACTTGTTTTAAAGTATATGATACTTGTTTCATTTTAAAGGTATAAGTCCCTTGGATTTAGGGAAAATGTATTTGACAAAGGAATGACGCTAATATAATGACTTTATGGGAAGTTGGTTATATTAGTTTTTGAAGGGTTCACAAAGAAAGGTTTACTCTAATTAAAACAAGTACGGGTAAAGGATTTGAAACTAAGGAAGGTGAATTGATTTTTAGGCATTGGTTGCCTAAGGTTTTAAAGGAAATGAAGTCACTTGATTTAGAAGCTTATTATAATTCTAAGAGGGAATGTGACTTGTTTTGAAAAGAAATTGTAACTTGATACTATGGTGATTAGTATCTTGAAATTTTTGTATAAAAAAGAGTTATTTCTTAAAAGGTTAGAAGTACATGGTACTTGGGTTAAATTCCTGGATTTCTATTAAAAGACATGTTAGTTCCTTAGGTATACTAAAATGAGAGGATATATATTAATAATGTTAATAAGAAGTTAGGGGATTTCTTAACTTGCTTATGTTATGATATGATAAGCCGGTAGTGCTTATGTTATGATATGATAGGCCGGTAGTACTTATGTTATGATATGATAAGCCGGTAGTGCTTATGTTATGATATGATAGGCCGGTAGTGCTTATGTTATGATATGATAGGCCGGTAGTGCTTATGTTATGATATGATAGGCCGGTAGTGCTTATGTTATGATATGATAGGCCGGTAGTGCTTATGTTATGATATGATAGGCCGGTAGTGCTTATGTTATGTATGATAGCCGGATGAGCTATGTTATATATATTATTACGGGTAAACCCCGGGTTATTCTTGTTATTTCCTTTGGACATCTTGTGCGATGGGTGGCCCACGGGTATGCTCCAATAGGATGGTTTACTACTTATGCCATGGATTTGCTACCCATGATGCGAGTGCGGCGTTTGTACTCATGCGGATCCGGTCCACAGGATCCATGCGGGTGAAATAGTCCCATGCGAGTACGGCGATGGTACTCATGCGGGTCCACAGGATCCATGCGGGTGAAATAGTCCCATGCGGGTGAAATAGTCCCATGACGAGGCGGATGACCTCATGCGGGTCCACAGGACCTATGCGGGTGAAATAGTCCCAGGAGTAGGATTGCTTAATGATACTACGGGCGAGGTACCCTGTTTTGATCATGAGCTTCCTATTTTTATGCGGTATATATGTATACATTTGTTACTCTCATTGTTAGTAAGGCACAGTGCAAAGTAAACTGATTTTTCGTTTATAACTCCAGCTTACATTTTGACTTACGATATTATTAAAGTATTTTCCAGTTTCGCATATTTGGTACATGTTGTACTGACCTCCTTCGGGGGGTTGCGTTCATGCCGCAGGTTGAGGTTCATAGCTTGCTGATCCGCACTCTTAGGATCACTATTCGGTTCTCGGAAGGCTCCATTTCTCCGGAGGCCTCGTCTTTTGGTACGGTTCCCTGAGGTTGTAGATTTTTGTACAGTCAGGGGGTATGGCGGGGCCCTGTCCCGTCATAGTGTTTATACCTTCTTAGAGGCTTGTAGTCCTGTCATGAATTGAGGTGTAAGGATGTAACTGTTCGTTTTATTATATTTGGAGGTATCCACTTTGGGTTAGCCTGTTTTATATTCTTATATGGTTCTTGTTTGTGAGTTTATTTCGGTTGGTTTTCTCTGATGTTGTATCACAAGGGTGCCCGGGGTAAGGCACCAGTCACGGATCCGAGGTCGGGTCGTGACAAAAGTGGTATCAGAGCCAGGTTATCCTCGGAAGGGGTCTACAGGCCGTATCTAGTAGAGTCTTGATTATCGGTGTGTTGTGCACCATATCTATAATCAGGAGGCTGCAGGATATTTAGGGTTGGTTTCCATTTCTTCTCACTCTAAGATCGTGTGATAGAGCCGTGTGGTTAGGGTCGTCCCTCCCTAACGAGTTATGTTGTTTGCAGCTGCGAGAAAGGCAGTGATGCGCGTTAAGATGCACACTCTTTAAACGCAAGTGCACGTTATCGTGACAAGTAGTATAGTCTTTGATAAGACCGAATATCGTCCACAAGGATTAGGGTCCAATTACCAACTATCTATTTTCTAGTATCTATTTGGTGAATTTATGATTGATTGGTTGTTTATAACTACGAATTATAAAAGCTATTTAACTATCAAGGTTTACTTCAGTTGTGATGAGAATAGGGCTTCCATGTATCCTTACTATCCGCTTATGCTACTTACTAATGCATTAACTCATGGTATTCTTCTTTAGGAGAAAGCAGGTTTACGAAATCGTTTTATACTCCCGTTAGGGTTATATAAACACTCAACCCCAGTATCACACCTTACCTAACTTTCGGTGATAAGGATAACTTTATAGGAGGATTAAGAACAAAAGCCTAGTTGACCGTCACGCACAATGCGCAAAATTAGGGTTGTTAAGCCTCTCATCAACGCTACATAAATAATTGAGGTATTTTCATCCCCAATCCAAGAATGTCTACCCAACTTACAGCATATTCACAATCCCCCCTTTTCAGAATCTGATTAGAAATCATATAGTGATAATTAGTTGTCAATTAATTACCAAGAATTCAACTCAATTATTGATAGATCTCTCAATAAGAAAAATAACCATAAGCATGCATTAATTTATAACATAAGTTTCTAGCAATTCAACATGGAAAGCCCTATAAGAGAATTAGTTCCTAGCCATAAATATGACAAGAACTAATCCCATGTTCATCATACAAAAACGGAAATAAAGAAAAGAAAAGGAAAAGAAAAATACTTAAGAACGAGTCTCCAAGCCAAGCATCCAAGGGTTGTGTTGTGGAATATTTACAAGATGGATTGGTGGAAGGATGGATGTAGAATGGTGAATGGTGGAATGGAGAATGAATAATTCTTCTAATGATGTAGAGTATTTATAGCCAAAGAATCCTTTTGGTGAAGGGTTAGGGATTTGTAGGAAAGGAAAAGTTATTAGAATCCTTTTAGGTAAGGGTTTTAAGGTAGGAAAAGTTATCCCTTTAGGTAGGAAAAATAATCCCTTTAGGATTCTGAAAACATGTCAAATTCGGCCAGCACTTCATAATTCCCGCGTCGGCGCCGCGGCCCTGCAGACTGGCGCCGCGGCGCCTGAAATTCAGCAACTCTCGGGACTTTCAGCACTTTGGCGATCTTGCGGTAGCCGCGGCTCGGTGGCGTTTTGAGCGGATTCTGTTTCGTCGTCATTTTTCCGTCTGGACTTCGTCGGATCTCCTCTATAATTCCCGGAACTTCTTAGACTTCATTTCTTGGCCCTTTTTGTGTGCAATTCCATCTCATTTATGCTCATTTCATCTCCTTTTCGTCATTTTTCCATTTCTGACCGTTGTGACACAAAAGAAAGGAAAATGACCCTAATACTATACTAAACATAAATAAAATGAGTAAAATACTAATTAAAAATGACTCAAAAAGTGTATATAAAATACACCGATCAAATACCCCCAAACTTAACCTTTGCTCGCCCTCGAGCAAAGATAGAAAGAAAGAAATAAAAGACTCAAGAAACGAAAAATAAAAGACTCACTGCCATTGATTACTTTTGCTGCATTAGTGTTAACTAGAAAAACATGAAGGTTAGCAAAATAATATGCAGGAACATATAGCATGACATTTCAGCACATTAAGCTAGATATTTCGCAAACTCCTATTCATCATGCTTTAATGGAAGTCAATATACTAAATCATGCATATAAATTCAAGAATTCCTATGGCATGCTTACTTGCTATTCTCCACTAATTCTGGATATGCATAAAAGAGATCTTCAGGCCTTTTAAGGTTTGTAATGTAGGCTTAGGTATAGGTAGGTAAAAATAGGCAATTTAGGCTCATTTCGTGTACCATAAGCTCTTGACTTTCAAGATTATTTCCCTTTTTTCTTTTTGTTCTTTTCTTCATTTCGATTCTATCTTTCCCCTCTTTTGTTTTGGGAGAGTGAAGTATATAATAATGACAAGCACCCCCAAACTTAGGCTTTTGCCTATTTCATATTACTTTTGTATTGGGGTGCAACAGACTTATTCACTCTTTTTGTCTCTTTTTTAACACAATGTATTCCATTATTTCATATTTTCACTTATGGTACAATTTGTGGGAATATAGGGTGTCAAAAAAGAGGTTTCAAATTTAGGCTCAATGGGGCTGACTAGGGATATTTTTAAAGTACGGGATAGAAAAGAATGGTAAGAATTGGCTATCAAAGAAATGCCTGAGTCATCTCCATAACATGCATATCCTAACTATTTCGCCTCAAATAGCAAGCAATCATAACACATAAGTATTTATCATTTAGCATGCATAACTCAAGCAAGAAACTCCAACTAGACAGATTCTGTGAGTTTTTGGCATATCTAACTTAGGTGTTTAGATAGTTGCTTTAATTCCGTTACATTATTCTACCTTACTTCACTAGGTGTTTCTAGCAACTACAGCATACATGATCTTTTGACAGACAATTTTGACTCAAAAATAAAAAAATTTGTGACTCAAAAATACATAAAAACAATAAAAAGACTTAAATAAAACATAACATGACACAAATAAAACACCCGAACTTAAATCACACATTGTCCTCAATGTGTAGACTCAAAGAAAATAAAAGAAAAGGACAACTTCGACACAACACGGTCATAACGGAGGTCAGGAGGAAAAATTCGGAATTTGCGGAAATATGGCTCAATGAAGTTCGCGCATGCGCACGATATTCGGCGCCGCGGCGCTGCTAGTACTGTGGCTCTTCTGAAATTACGGCGCCGCGGCCCTGATTTTGGCGTCGCGGCGCTGACGACTGCTTTTCCTTTTTTCAGCGTTTTTGCTTCTTTTTCCTCGATTTTAGCTTTCAGTCCACCTGTCATCCAACAACACAAAACAAGAACCCTAGACCGTGAGACTGTTCAAGACAAAATAAAATAAAATAAAGACAGAAATTAAAATAACATAATTAAAAATATTGGGTTGCCTCCCAACAAGCGCTGTCTTTAACGTCTTTTAGCCGGACGCAATTAACCTTTTCGAGTGCCCATTGGATCCTTGTGACGCTTGCAATCCGCAGAGTTATTGTTGTAGATCTCAATTTCCCTACGACCATTTGTTCAAACAAGAGCCTTACATATACAATTATCCCCCAAGTAGGCTTGTCTTTTATGCTTTCTATAATGTAGGAATCCGTGAACTTCTCTACATCTCTGAACTCTAGGGGGTACCTTTGATGGTATGGGCTTCCTAATTGGGAATCAGCCGTGATAGCTAGTGGTGTTTCTTTTGCAATAGGTGCAAGAAAAAGAATTTCCACAGAATCCAAGAAGGTAAATAATTGGATCTCTGCAATCTTTTCCTTCTCTACACCAACTATTTCACCAGATTCCTCAATAGTTGAGTGTGGTTCAGGCTCCTCAATTTGTTGTTCGCTGTTCAAAATCACCTTGATTTCTGGGTTACGGCGCGCGACCCGCCATCGGTGCGCTGGCCGCTGCTGCTGCGAACTCTCTATCTCCCCTGATTCGGCATCCTTCAGGTCAATTGCCTGACATTGTGTTTCCTCACTGCCTACCCCAGGTGCATATTGCTCTTTTTGTGTTTCGCTGTTGAATATGATCTCGAGCTCTGCTATTTGTGTTTCCAACTTCTTCATGACCATTCTCGTTTCGTCTATGAACTGATTTTGGTACCTCGTGAGACTGACTATAGTTTCTCGTAATTCCTCCCTCTCTTCCTCTATGGTTGGAGCTCGATCATATTGACAGTATAAATCCATATCTTAAGGATCCCTGAGATGAATCAAAACCAACAACGAATCACGGCACACTTGTTTTTTTTTTTTTTTTTTTTTAGAAAATAAAATAAATAATTTAAAGAAACAAAAATAAAAACCAAATTAGAAATTAAAAATAGATAAATTTGATATTGAACTATGCCTAATCCCCGGCAACGGCGCCAAAAACTTGATGCGCGTTAAGATGCACACACTTTAAACGCAAGTGCACGTTATCGTGACAAGTAGTATAGTCTTTGATAAGACCGAATATCGTCCACAAGGATTAGGGTCCAATTACCAACTATCTATTTTCTAGTATCTATTTGGTGAATTTATGATTGATTGATTGTTTATAACTACGAATTATAAAAGTTATTTAACTATCAAGGTTTACTTCAGTTGTGATGAGAATAGGGCTTCCATGTATCCTTACTATCCGTTTATGCTACTTACTAATGCATTAACTCATGGTATTCTTCTTTAGGAGAAAGCGAGTTCTGAAATCGTTTTATACTCCGTTAGGGTTATATAAACACCCAACTGATGTCGCACCTTACCTAACTTTGGTGATAAGGATAACTTTATAGGAGGATTAAGAACAAAAACCTAGTTGGCCGTCACGCACAATGCGCAAAATTAGGGTTGTTAAGCCTCTCATCGCTACATAAATAATTGAGGTATTTTCATCTCCAATCCAAGAATGTTTACCCAACTTACAAAGATATTCACAATCCCCCTTTCGGAATCGATTAGAAATCATATAGTGATAATTAGTTGTCAATTAATTACCAAGAATTCAACTCAATTATTGGATAGATCTCTCAATAAGAAAAATAACCATAAGCATGCATTAATTTATAACATAAGTTTCTAGCAATTCAACATGGAAAGCCCTATAAGAGAATTAGTTCCTAGCCATAAATATGACAAGAACTAATCCCGTATTCATCATAAAAAGCGAAATAAAGAAAAGAAAAGGAAAAGAAAAATACTTAATAACGAGTCTCGAGCCAAGCATCCAAGGGTTGTGTTGTGGAATATTTACAAGATGGATTGGTGGAAGGATGGATGTAGAATGGTGAATGGTGGAATGGAGAATGAATAATTCTTCTAATGATGTAGAGTATTTATAGCCAAAGAATCCTTTTGGTGAAGGGTTAGGGATTTGTAGGAAAGGAAAAGTTATTAGAATCCTTTTAGGTAAGGGTTTTAAGGTAGGAAAAGTTATCCCTTTAGGTAGGAAAAATAATCCCTTTAGGTAGGAAAAATAATCCCTTTAGGATTCTGAAAACATGTCAAATTCGGCCAGCACTTCATAATTCCCGCGTCGGCGCCGCGGCCCTGCAGACTGGCGCCGCGGCGCCTGAAATTCAGCAACTCTCGGGACTTTCAGCACTTTGGGCGCCGCGGCTCCGGTGACGTTTTTCAGGCGGATTCTGTTTCGTCGTCATTTTTCCGTCCGGACTTCGTCGGATCTCCTCTATAATTCCCGGAACTTCTTAGACTTCATTTCTTGGCCCTTTTTGTGTGCAATTCCATCTCATTTATGCTCATTTCATCTCCTTTTCGTCATTTCTCCATTTCTGACCGCTGTGACACAAAAGAAAGGAAAACGACCCTAATACTATACTAAACATAAATAAAATGAGTAAAATACTAATTAAAAATGCCTCAAAAAGTGTATATAAAATACACCGATCAGGCAGCAGTGACCCAGGAAGGATTATGTGGATTGCGTATCCAGGTTGGTTGTAATTGTTGTATAGTTAGTATAATGACGTACGACTATACGGATTTATGTATAAGGGTCATACATGGGCTGCCTAGAATGATTTTAGATTACCAGGATTTGGTAAGGACTAAATAGATACCAGGAAGGTATGAACAGTTAAGGAACTCTCATCGAGGTTTTACGTGCTAGTTTGAGATAATTAGGAGATGAGGAGTTGTCGGAAAAGGTAATGGAACCTTAAGAAGTTTTATTAAGGGACCTAATGGGAGACTAACTTAGTAACTCCAAGATCGAAGGCCAGCTTTATTATGGAAGTTATGTACGTGATCTAGAATAAGTCTGGAAGTACGGAAACGAGTACGACCGGTAAGGAAGGTAGCAACCAAGTGTGAAGAAATGGAGCCAGAATCCATGAGAACCTTTATGAGGTAACTACACCCGTGAGTGTTGGGTGGTAGCTGAGTGGGTAGATAATAATTGTCAGTAACGATACAGTCGTTGGACCTCAGCGAACTAGCAGAGTTGTTATGACGCGAGGTCATTAGGAGTGCGGGCTAGTTGGCCTCTTGTTATGCCAACGTGGACTACAGAAGAGAGTTTGACTCGGTACCAGTTTCCCGGTAAGCCGGTTATCGAGTGGAGAGGAAGAGAAGTGGTAGTAACCAGTGAATTATCCTTCCTTCTTTGGCATCATTGTTTTTAATAAGTCTGTGTGACTTGTTCATTGAGGAAAATTGACGCAGAAAGTAAGTAATACTTGGATTTGAAGGAATTTATGTTGAGTGCCCTTGGAGGTACTTGGAGTTGGTTTGGTGTGGCGGTAAGGGCCACGACCTTCCGGATAATTTCAAGGAAATATGCAAGGCAAGAATAAAATAAGTACGAGCGATGCCGGCAGAAAGCTGAGGGCCTCTTTGGTAGGTTTTGAAAATCTACACGATTTTAAGGCGGTGCATAATGATTAAATATCTACAGGACCACGAGAGGACCCGGTGATTAGGGTTGTGACTCCAAGGAAAGTATAGTGAAGGGAGATAAGTTCTCTCCCCTACATAAAAGGATAGTCTTACGTATTATGGGGTTATGTCGTACCCATGTAGTTAGACGAAGGATGGGAGACTGGTAGGTATTCAGTATCGTCATGCCATAAGTTACAGTTTTAGATAACCATGGAAAAAGTATTGTGTTGGGGGTAATTAAGAACGACGTTACGAAATGGTCAGGGAAGTGTCGTAAGAAAAAAAATGCAGGTAGTACGCATATTTGAAACTGTACGACTATGGATCAAATTAGAAACACTTTACTATTAATAAGCATAAGGTAGGTTATGCCCAGAAGGATAAAAGAGAATACAACTAGGGTTGTGTAAGTTGCACGAGATACAATTACCCCGGACTAGTGTAAGACCATTAGTAAGTAATGGGCAGTAGGAACACCTCGAGGAAAGGTAGTAGCATCTGTACTGACGAGAAAGATAGTAAGAGAATACGGAGAGGTAAGGGACCCCAGGACAACTTGAAATAACTTATAAAGGAAAGACGAGTAGACACTCGAACGATAAGAAATCTTGACAAGTCATTGGATTATGTAATACCGTGAATTGAGGTTGAACACCGGACTATAAGCTCTACGAGCTGGGAGAGAATAATAGGATTACTACTTGACGAGATCAAGGGAGTCTCCCCCTAAATTGTGATAGGCAGGAAGTCTTAGCCATGCGGCAAGTAGAGGAATCAAATCTAAGTATAGTAACCAAGTTTGGTTGCAACAGAGAAAGGCTTCCAGTTATTGGAAGAGAAGTTGACCACGACTACAGTTCTAACCCCCCTTGAGAGACTAGAGGGTTAGGGTATTATTGTAACACGTTGGGTGTTGGGCTAGGTTGTGTGCTGACGCAACACGATAAGGTTAGAGCTTATGTTTCCCGGCGGTTAGGGAAGCATGAAAGGAATTACGCTACACACGATTTAGAGTCGGCGGCAGTTAAACGTACCTTGAAGATTTGGAGGCAATTCCTTATATAGATTTCATGTAGATATTTGTGCAGACCACAAGAGACTCCGGTATATCTTCAGACTGAGGCAGCCGAATTTGCGACAGAGACGGTGATTAGGGTTACTCAAGGATTGTGATATTGATATCCTATACCACCCAGGGAAGGCCAATGTAGTTGCAGATACCCTTAGTCGCAGATCGATGGGTAGTGCATCGAAGTGCGACCGGGGAAGAAGGGCATGGTCCGTGAGTTACAACAGCTAGCGAGCCTTGGGGTTCGTTTGGTTGATTATGATAGTGATGGAGTTCGGGTTCGAGAGGTTGCCGAGTCTTCCATCGTCGAGGAGGTGAAGAGGCGACAGTATGAAGATCCGATTTTGTCTGATGATCGAGATGCCGCTTTTCAGAAAGAGAAGAGTCTATTTGAGGTAGCGCCGGATGGGGTGCTAAGATTTGAGGGCCGGTTGTGTGTTCCCGATGTGACAGGACTTCGTCAGCAGATTCTGGGGGAGGCTCACAGTGCCCGTTATTCTATTCACCCGGGGTCGACTAAGATGTATCATGACCTCAGATGCGTGTATTGGTTGGATGGCCTGAAGAGGGACGTGGCAGGTTTTGTTGCCTGATGTCCTAATTGTCGTGAGTCGAGGTTGAGCACGAGAAGCGGTGGTACATTACAGCTATTGAAATTCCGATGTGGAAATAGGAGGTGATAAATATGGATTTTATTACAGGATTACCTCACACTCAGAGGAAGCATGATTCATTTGGGTGATTGTCGACAGGCTGACGAAATCAACCCATTTTCTTCCGGTCAGGACGACGTTCTCAGCTGAGGACTATGCCAGATTATATATTAGAGATTGTGAGCGCACGAGTCGGTGTCGATTATATCAGATAGAGGAGCCCAGTTCTCGGCTAACTTCTGGAGGTCCTTTCAGAAGGGATTAGGGACACAGGTGAGTCTCAGTACTGCATTTCACCCTCAGACTGACGGATAGGCCGAGCGCACTATCCAGACACTTGAGGATATGCTGCGGGCTTGTGTTATTGATTTCAGGGGTAGCTGGGAGGATCATTTACCTCTTGTGGAGTTTGCTTATAGCAACAGCTACCATTCTAGTATCCAGATGACGTCTTATGAGGCCTTATATGGGAGGAAGTGTAGGGCACCGATAGGTGGGTTTGAGGTGGGAGAAGTTCAGCTAGTCGGGCCAGACTTGGTACAGCAGGCAGTGGATAAGGTGAAGCTTATCCAGGAGCGGTTATTGGCAGCCCAGAGTCGGCAGAAGTCGTATGCAGATCAGCGACGTCGACACTTGGAGTTTGAGATAGATGATTGGGTCTTCCTGAAGGTATCACCTATGAAGGGTGTGATGAGATTTGGGAAGAAGGGGAAACTTAGCCCAGGGTACATTGGGCCTTATCAGATTATCTGTAGGATAGGCAAGGTTGCCTATGAGATGGATATGCCGTCCGATCTGGAGGCAGTACATCCAGTCTTTTACGTATCTATGTTGCGGAAATGTGTTGGAGATCCACCTAGAGTGAACCCGATTCAGGATATCCAGGTGACAGCAGGGTTATCATATGAGGAGAGTCCCATAGCGATACTCGATCGTCAGGTTAGGAGATTTCGGACGAAGGATGTGGTTTCCGTCAAGGTATTGTGGCGGAACGAGAACAGGGAGGAGATGACGGGGGAAGCTGAGGATGACATGATGGAGAAGTATCCTCACTTATTCCCTATACCTCCAGGTAACCCACTATCTGGCTGTTAGTTTTATTTGGCAATTGTGCTTGAGTAATGTTGTGGCTTGTGGAGCGTCCTTACTTGCAGGAAGTATAAGTTAAGAGAGACTATGTCGAATTGTGATTTGGGTAAGCCGAGAAGGAACATTCGGAACGAATGTTTCTAAGGGGGGAGAATGTTATACCCCGTGGTTCAGGTCGTGTGTATGGGGCCGTGCGAAAGGAGTTAGGACTCGAAATCATAAACTTGGTCGGGGCCTCGGCCATGGCGCCTAAAGTTCAGAGTCCGCAGGGAGTCGTGCCATGGCTGCAGACTGAGGCGCCGAGGCGGGAAATCTGGCGGAAAAACTTAGAAAAATCTGATCTTTTCTTTTAAAAAGGGCATGGGAGGGTGACAAGTGTCCCCCTCCATCTGATTTTGCATGCATTATATTGACCAAATCTTAAAGACTTGGTCATATTTCATCTCTCTCTTAGAAAAGCTCCTCCTTCTCTCTTAAATTATTTCAAGCTCCTCCTTCTCTCTAAAACTCCAAGAGGTATTCTAGCCTTATGAAAAATCTGAAAAAGTAAAAGGCAAGAAGGAAGCTTGTGGCTAGCTTGTGAAGGTTGTTGTGGTGTTCTTGGAATAAAAGCTAGCAAGTTGTTGGATAAATTTGGCTAAAGCTCTAAGGTAATGATTCTTCCTCTATTATTAGTTTTTAGTGTTGCATGTTAAGAAGAAAGTACTTGTGGAAGTAAAATAATGATATTAGAGTCATTGCATGCAAGAAATGTGGTTTGGGTATGAAGGATTTGGCTAAAGAGATATTATGAGCATGTTGTAGCCTAAAAACTACTTTAGAATTGTTAAGTGAATTGTTGTACCTTTTGGGGCAGAATTTTACACACCCAAGTTTAGGTGTGTAATCCCCTTTGATATGTTTGGATTGTTGAGCCTTAAATGTGGCATTTGGATGTTGAATTCGGCCTTGAGAAAGGTGGAAAAGTATGTAGAAATAAAGGAAATGCTGCCCAATTTTCCATAGAATTAGGGGCTTTGAACTTAGATTATTTCTACATTGAAATTAGAGGTTAATAAACGCACTATGGTTATTATAGGTTTACATATTACTTGCGGTAGTTGGACTTAGCAAGTGGATTGACCGAAGAGGTATGTGAAACTTTCCTATCTCTTGAGCATGAGTAGTTGTACCTATGTAGTACGGTAGACGTACAAGATTTGATATCTTTCACTTGTTTTAAAGTATATGATACTTGTTTCATTTTAAAGGTATAAGTCCCTTGGATTTAGGGAAAATGTATTTGACAAAGGAATGACGCTAATATAATGACTTTATGGGAAGTTGGTTATATTAGTTTTTGAAGGGTTCACAAAGAAAGGTTTACTCTAATTAAAACAAGTACGGGTAAAGGATTTGAAACTAAGGAAGGTGAATTGATTTTTAGGCATTGGTTGCCTAAGGTTTTAAAGGAAATGAAGTCACTTGATTTAGAAGCTTATTATAATTCTAAGAGGGAATGTGACTTGTTTTGAAAAGAAATTGTAACTTGATACTATGGTGATTAGTATCTTGGAATTTTTGTATAAAAAGGAGTTATTTCTTAAAAGGTTAGAAGTACATGGTACTTGGGTTAAATTCCCGGATTTCTATTAAAAGATATGTTAGTGCCTTAGGTATACTAAAATGAGAGGATATATATTAATAATGTTAATAAGAAGTTAGGAGATTTCTTAACTTGTTTATGTTATGATATGATAAGCCGGTAGTGCTTATGTTATGATATGATAGGCCGGTAGTGCTTATATTATGATATGATAAGCCGGTAGTGCTTATGTTATGATATGATAGGCCGGTAGTGCTTATGTTATGATATGATAGGCCGGTAGTGCTTATGTTATGATATGATAGGCCGGTAGTGCTTATGTTATGATATGATAGGCCGGTAGTGCTTATGTTTTGATATGATAGACCGGTAGTGCTTATGTTATGTATGATAGCCGGATGAGCTATGTTATATATATTATTACGGGTAAACCCCGGGTTATTCTTGTTATTTCCTTTGGACATACTGACACGATGGGTGGCCCACGGGTATGCTCCAATAGGATGGTTTACTACTTATGCCATGGATTTGCTACCCGTGATGCGAGTGCGGCGTTTGTACTCATGCGGATCCGGTCCACAGGATCCATGCGGGTGAAATAGTCTCATGCGAGTACGGCGATGGTACTCATGCGGTTCCACAGGATCCATGCGGGTGAAATAGTCCCATGACGAGGCGGATGACCTCATGCGGGTCCACAGGACCTATGCGGGTGAAATAGTCCCAGGAGTAGGATTGCTTAATGATACTACGGGCGAGGTACCCTGTTTTGATCATGAGCTTCCTATTTTTATGCGGTATATATGTATACATTTGTTACTCTCATTGTTAGTAAGGCACAGTGCAAAGTAAACTGATTTTCGTTTATAACTCCAGCTTACATTTTGCCTTACGATATTATTACAGTATTTTCCAGTTTCGCATATTTAGTACATGTTGTACTGACCTCCCTCGGGGGGCTGCGTTCATGCCGCAGGTTGAGGTTCATAGCTTGCTGATCCGCACTCTTAGGATCACTATTCGGTTCTCGGAAGGCTCCATTTCTCCGGAGGCCTCGTCTTTTGGTACGGTTCCCTGAGGTTGTAGATTTTTGTACATTCAGGGGGTATGGCGGGGCTCTGTCCCGTCATAGTGTTTATACCTTCTTAGAGGCTTGTAGTCCTGTCATGAATTGAGGTGTAAGGATGTAACTGTTCGTTTTATTATATTTGGAGGTAGCCACTTTGGGTTAGCCTGTTTTATATTCTTATATGGTTCTTGTTTGTGAGTTTATTTCCGCTGGTTTTCTCTGATGTTGTATCACAAGGGTGCCCGGGGTAAGGCACCAGTCACGGATCCGAGGTCGGGTCGTGACAAGTCATATATAAGGGTAAGGACAAAACTCCATATGAGTTATGGAAGGGAAAGAACCCCACCTATAAATACTTGAAAGTGTGGGGTTGTTTGGCAAAGGTTCAAGTAACTAAGCCAAAGCAGGTCAAGATTGGGACTGAGACGATAGATTGCATTTTCATCGGATATGCAAATAACAGTAGTGTTTATCGCTTCATAGTGCATAAGTCAGATGTACCAGATATCCACGAGGGTACAATCATGGAATCAAGGAATGTCCAATTCTTTGAGGATACGTTTCGTAGAAAGGAAAAAGACATAACATCTCACAAGCGAAGTTTTGAACAAAACTCTCATGATCCAGGAGTCGTTGACTGCTCAGATGTAGGTGGTTCAGATCTAGTGGACTTCGAAGTGGCTGAATATCCGGAATCTAGTGTTCCAGATTCTCAGAACTTGGAGACTCCAGAGATAGAACTAAGATGAAGTAAAAGGGCTAGAAAGTATAAATCCTTTGGTCCTAACTTTGTGGCTTATATAGTTCACGATGAACTGTGGACGATTGCTGAAGCATTGTCAACTCCAGAAGCACCGCTCTGGAAAGAAGCTATTGAGAGTGAAATAGATTCCATCCTGTATAACTTTACTTGGGAGTTGGTTGATCTTTCTTCAGGAAATAAATTGTTGGGTTGTAAGTGGATACTCAAACAGAAGTATCAGACAGATGGGTCTATAGACAAGTACAAGGCTAGGTTAGTAGTCAAGGTCTATCTACAAAAGAAATGCCTTGACTACTATGACATGTACTCCCTGATGTCTAGGATGACGTCCATACGAGTATTCATTGTAATCGCAGTGTCGCATGACCTTGAGATATATCAAAAAGATATCATGACAACCTTTCTAAATGGTGATTTGGAAAAAGAAATTTATATGGAACAACTCAAGGGGTATGTAGTTCTAGGGCAAGATAAGAAAGTCTGTCGGCTTATCAAATATCTGTACAGGCTGAAATAGGCCCAAGGTAATTATATGAAAATTTTGATAATACTCTACTATCGAAGGGTTTCTTCATTAATGAGTGTGATAAATGTGTCTATATGAAAGGTAATGCTGACTCGTTCGTCATGATATATCTTTATGTAGATGACATGTTGATCACAGGGAGCAGTCCTAGTTTGATCCTAGAGACTAAGAATATGTTGAAACAATATTTTGACATGAAGGATATGGGTGTTGCAGATGTCATCTTAGGGATCAAGATCTTTAAGATGTCTGACGGACTGGTCTTATTTCATTCTCACTACATCGAGGATATGTTGAGAAAGTTTGAGATGTTCGACAGTTCGCCATTTAAGTCACAACTGGATATGAATCAAAAGATTGATAAAAATTATGGTGTGCATGTATGCTAGGAGCGATGTATGGAGGTGATTGGTAGTTTGATGTACATAACAAATTGCACCTGACCTGATATTTCCTATGTAGTTAACAAGTTGGCTAGGTTTACCCATAATCCAAGTGATGATCATTAGAAAGCGTAGAATCGGGTATTACGGTACCTGAAATACACGCTAACTTACAGGTTGCATTATTCGAGATATCCAGCTGTACTAGAGGGGTACAGTGATACAAACTAGATATCTTATATAGAGAACATCAAGTCCATTAGTGGGTATATATTTACAATTGGTGGTGGGGTTGTGTCTTGGAAATCCTCTAAGAAAACTTGTACCGCCTGATCCACGATGGAGTCGGAGTTTATCGCTTTAGACAAAGTAGGAGAAGAAGAAGAGTGGCTTCATGACTTCTTAGATGATGTCCCTTGTTGGGATTAACATGTACCTTCTGTGTTGATCCACTACAACAATAAGTCGGCTCTAGGAAGGGCACGAAGTTCTATCTACAACGGAAAATCTTGTCATATTCGACGAGACATAAGATCGTTAGGCAGCTGATCACCACGGGTATTATTTTCATTGATTATGTAAAATCAAAGGAGAATATAGAAGACCCTTTGAGTAAGGGCATACCTGATGCGCGATTTATGCACACACTAAACGCAAGTGCACGTGTCGTGACAAGTAATATAGTCTAGAAGACCGAGTTATCGTCATCAGGGATTAGTGTTCAATTATCAACCTCTATTCTATGGTATTTATTTGGTAACCGATAATTGATGAATTATTTATAACTATAATTATGGATGCTAACTAAACTACTTTATTTTACTTCATATATGGTGGAAATAGGGCTTTCAAATCTCCTCAACTATACGTGCATCTTACTTGTTAATGCAATTAATTATGATTCTTCTTCTATTATGAGACAACAAGTTAACTAAGCCATTTTATACTCATGTTAAGGTAATATAAACACAACCCCAATATAGAACATTTCTACCTTTCGGTGACAAGATTGACTATAAAGGAGGATTAAGAGCAATAACCTATTAAGCTACACAAGTATCGGGGTACTTTCGTCCACGATTTAACCTATGTTTATTCAACTATAGCATATTCGCAATCTCCCCTTTCGGCTTTCGATTAGAAATCATATAGGTTATGATAATTAGTGATCAATTAATTACCAAGCAATCAAGACAAATATTGAATAAATTTCAACAATAATAAGAAGAAACCAAAACATGCATTAATTCATAAGAATGAATTTCAAGTGATTCGATATGGAAAGCCCTAAATTAAGTTAGTTCCTAGCCATATGCATGCCAAGAACTAAACTAACATCCAACATAAACTAAAAGGAAATAAAATAAAGAACAAAGAAATTACACAAAAGTAGTCTCCAATCTTGATCTCCAAGGTTGTGATGAATTGGCAAAAGTGGGAACCCTTAATCTGACCTAGAAAGGTCCTTTTTTATAGCCTAGAAAACGTTCCCAAACTTTTCCTTCTTGGCCTTGGCTCATTCCCATTCGGATTTGGCAGAATTCCCGCCTCAGAATCAGCGCGCGGCCTTGGGCAGAAACTCCTGCGGCTCTCTGTACTTTGGGCGTCGTGGCGCTCTGATGCTGCTGGTTGGAGGCGCCACGGCTCCGCCCTGTTTCTCGCCCGGGTCGCCAACGTTCTAGCTTTTTGAGCTCTGGAACCTCTGTTTCTATCCTCTTTTCGCTCTTTTTCACCAATGTGCTACTTTAAACCATTATGACTCAAAAGAAAGAAAATCTATCCTAAGACGACACATATTTGTACAAAAATGGGCAAAAGACTAACTAGTGTATATAAAATACACCGATCAAATACCCCCAAACTTAACCTTTGTTCGCCCTCGAGCAAAGATCAAAAGAAAGAAACAAAGACACAAGGAAAAAGAAAATAGAATGACTCACAAAATATTGATCATTTTGCTGCATCATTGTTACTTAGAAAAGCATGAAGGTTAGCAGAATAATATGCAGGAACATATGACATGGATTGTTTTAGCATTCTAAACACATCAAGTTAAATATTTCGCAAATTCACTTTAATCATGCTCAATGAAAGTACGAATACCTAACTATGCACGTTAATTTCAAAATCCTATGACATGTTTACTTGCTATTCTCCACTAATCAGGGATACACATATAAGAGATTTTCAGGGTTTTTCAGAGTTGTAATGTAGGCTTAGGCATGGGTAGGTAAAAATAGGCTTTTAGGCTCAACTTACGTACCATAAGCTCTTTTTCTTTCAATTTTTCCCTTTTCTTTTGATTTCCTTTTTCACTTCATACCTATCTTTCCCCTATTTTGTTTTGAGAGAATGAAGTGTATTATGAATAGCCGACACCCCCAAACTTAGGCTTTTGCCTTTTTATTATTATTTTTTTTTCATTGGGGTGCATAAAAAATTATTCACTTTTTTTTTTCTCTTTTTCAACACTTTGTATTCCAATATCTCAACTTTTTCACTTATGGCACAAATATGGAATTATAGGGTGTCAGAGAAAGGTCTTATTTTTAGGCTCAAAGGGGCTGACTAGGGATATAATTTGAACGTCAGTGATAGGCAAAAAATGGTAAGAAAGGGCTAACAAAGAAATGTCTGAGTCATCTCCCTAACATGCATATCCTAACTATTTCGCCTCAAATAGCAAGCAAGCAGACACATAGGTTTTCATTATTAACAATGCACAAATCAAGCAAGATACCCCCAAATAGTTCGATTTCATGAATTTTTGGCATATCTAACCTAAGTGTTCAGATGGTTGCTTCTAATTCCATTACATTATTCAACTTTTACTTCACTAGGCGTTTTCAGTAACTACAGCATGCATGATCTTAAAAAAAAAATTATGACTCAAAAAATACTCAAAAATACCAAAACAAATAAAAAAGACTCAAAAACAATAAAACACCCCCCAAACTTAAATCACACATTATCCCCAATGTGTGCAAAACTCAAAAATAAAAGAAAAAGAAAAAACAGGACAACTTACAAACTTGGTTTAAAGTGGTGGCGGTGGCTAATGCATGGCAGATAACCTCAGAAATCTCGTCATAATGGAAGAGGGAATTCGTTAGGGCTCTTTTATTTTTTTTCCAGATTTTTCATTGCGGCCCTGCAATCGGCGCCGTGGCGCCCAAACTTCTGCGACCCTCTGAACTTCCAGCGTCGTGGCGCTCTGATTTGGCGTCGCGGCGCCCAACTTCCTGCGCCCTTCTGCTGCAACTGGCGCCGTGGCGCCGAGCCGATTTTCTCTTCACGTTTTCATCCTCGAATTTTTGACCTTGTACCTGTCATCACATCATGCAAACAATACCTACCGTGAGACTGTTCTAATTAAAACTAGATTGCATTAAATAAAATAACCTTGGGTTGTCTCCCAAGTAGCGCTGTCTTTAACGTCTTTTAGCCGGACGTAGGTTCCCTACTCATGTTGGAGTGAGATGGGTCACTAGGCTCATGTATTCCGTTTCATTGATCATATAGGGTTTCAACCTCTGTCCGTTTACCTTGAAAGGGGCTCCCTCTCTCCCTTTTACTTCAACTGCACCATAGGGGAATGCTCTTACAACAGTGTATGGTCCTGACCAACGCGATTTGAGCTTGCCTGGGAACAGCCTTAACCTTGAGTTGAATAAAAACACTTGTTGTCCTGCTTGGAAGTCTTTTGGGATTAACATCTTATCATGACATACTTTAGTTCGTTCCTTGTAGATCTTTGCATTCTCATAGACATTGTGTCAGAATTCATCCAACTCCCTCAACTGTAGCAACCTCTTCTGCCCTGCTGCCTTGGCATCCATGTTCAGCTTCCTCATTGCCCAATAAGCTCTGTGTTCCAACTCTACTGGCAGATGACATGCTTTACCAAAAACTAACTTATATGGTGACATTCCAATGGGGGTTTTGAATGCTGTTCTGTATGCCCATAGTGCGTCGTCCAGTTTGATAGACCAATCCTTCCTTGAGCCATCCACCGTTTTTTCCAATATTCTCTTCACTTCCCTGTTTGAAACTTCTGTTTGCCCATTCGCTTGAGGGTGATAGGGAAGTATGGTGCGGTGATAGACTCCATATCGGGAAAGCAATGTATTAAGTTGCCTGTTGCAAAAGTGGCTTCCTTCATCACTGATGATGGCCCTAGGAGTACCAAACCTTGTGAATATATTCTTTTGGAGGAACCTTTGAACAATCTTGCTGTCATTTTCTTTAGTGGCTACCACTTCTACCCATTTGGACACATAATTTACTGCTAGAATAATGTATTGATTTCCAAAGGACGACGGGAATGGACCCATGAAGTCGATCCCCCACACATCAAATAGTTCCACCTCCAAGATCCCATTCGAAGACATTTCATTTCGTCTTGATATGTTCCCTGTTCTTTGACAATGATCACAGTTCTTCACAAAGGTGTGGGCATCCTTGAAGAGGGTTGGCCAATAGAACCCATTTTGCAATACTTTTGCAGCTGTTCTTGATGCCCCAAAGTGTCCACCATATTGTAAGGAGTGACAATGAGTGATAATCTGATGCATATCATCCTCCAGTATACATCGCCTGATGACTTGGTCGGCGCTAGTGTTTATATAACATTGGCTCCTCCCAATAGTAGTGCTTTACTTCGGAGTAAAACATTTTCACTTTGTCTTATCAATCTGGGGGTATTACCTTAGCTGCAAGAAAATTAACAAAATCAGCGTACCAAGGTAGCTTAAAGACAACACTTACTTGAAACAATTGCTCGGCTGGGAAGTGGTCATTTATCTGCACATCCTTGACGTTTTGGCTCTCTATGTTCTCAAGTCTCGACAAGTGGTCCGCAACTGAGTTCTCTGTCCCCTTCTTGTCGCGAATCTCCATGTAAAATTCTTGTAATAGCAGAACCCATCGGATGAGGCGAGGTTTTGCATCCTTCTTTGTCATCAAATATTTTATGGCAGAGTGGTCAGTGTATACTATCACCTTATTCCCAATTAAGTATGGCCTGAATTTCTCGAATGCATATACTATTGCTAGCAATTCTTTTTCTGTATTAGCATAATTTAACTGCGCATCATTCAGAGTTTTATTAGCATAGTAAATGGATCTGAATACCTTATCGACCCTCTGCCCAAGCACTTCTCCCACTGCATAATCACTTCCATCACACATTAGTTCAAATGGGAGCTCCCAGTTTGGTGCAATGACTATGGGTGCTGAGATAAGCTTATCCTTGAGTGTCTGAAAAGCGTCATGCATTCCTTATTGAATTCAAAAGCAACCCCCGTCATTAGAAAGGTGGAAAGAGGTTTTGAAACTTTTGAGAAGTCCTTGATGAACCTTCTATAAAAACCGGCATGCCCAAGGAAACTTCTGACCCCTTTTGTTGATACTGGAGGTGGTAGATTTTCAATTACTGAAATCTTTGCTTTGTCCACCTCAATACCTTGGTTGGATATTTTGTGTCCCAGGACAATCCCCTCTTTTACCATGAAGTGGCACTTCTCCCAATTCAGCACAAGGTTGGATTCTTCACATCGTTTCAGCACTGCTTCCAAGTGCCTCAAACACTCGTCGAACGAGGATCCAAAGACCGAGAAATCATCCATGAAAATCTCTATAGTCCTTTCCACCATATCCGAGAAAATTGCCATCATACACCTCTGAAAGGTCGCAGGTGCATTGCAAAGCCCAAATGGCATCCTTCTGAATGCAAACGTACCAAAGGGGCAGGTGAATGTTGTCTTTTCCTGATCATCTGGTGCTATAGCAATCTGATGATACCTTGAGTAACCATCCAAAAAGCAGTAGTAGTTGTGCCCTGCAAGTCTATCCAACATCTGGTCTAGAAATGGCAACGGGAAGTGGTCTTTTCTGGTTGCCTTGTTCAACTTGCGATAGTCAATGCAGATTCTCCACCCAGTGACTGTTCTAGATGGAATGAGCTCGTTTCTTTCGTTGGTCACTACTGTCATACCACCCTTTTTGGGCACCACTTGTACCGGACTCACCCATGCACTGTCAGATATAGGATAAATTACTCCAGCATCAAGTCATTTCATGATTTCTTTTCTGACTACCTCCTTCATGTTTGGGTTCAGTCTCCTCTGTGCCTCAATGGAGGGTCTTCTCTCCTCATCCAGACGGTTCTTATGCATTACTGTTGATGGACTTATCCCCCTTATGTCTGCTAATGTCCACCCAATGGCACGCTTGTGAGCCCTCAGTACTCTCATCAGCTTCTCCATCTCTAATGTGGATAGATGACAGAGATGATCACTTGTAAGGTTTGATTC
Source organism: Przewalskia tangutica (assembly GCA_029844215.1). NCBI lineage: Eukaryota > Viridiplantae > Streptophyta > Magnoliopsida > Solanales > Solanaceae > Przewalskia > Przewalskia tangutica. Next base: position 129,366,238 of record CM056718.1, on the reverse strand, counting down.
TCACCTAGATATTGGTACTGTAAATGATCTGGTAGAGTTTTCAACTATAACTTTGGAGCCTTTTCTGTGGATGGTACTGATCTCTCTGGCATCTGCCCAAGCTCTTCATATCTCTTCTTATCACACTTCTCATAAGAATTCATCCAATTTGCATACTCCATCAGCCTTGGGTCGTTACCACTACTATCATCCCATCGTGTCAGCACGTCTTCAAGCGCATCAGCATTTCTGAACCCATTTTCCGACACTGCCTCTTCGATTACATCAATGGCGAAGCAGTTGTCACTTGCCTCTGGGAAGGTTGTTGCCCAAAAAACATTGAAAATCACCTCTTCTTCTTCCACACGAAGTTTCAACTCCCCTTTTCGAACATCAATGAGTGTCTGTCCTGTGGCTAGGAAGGGTCTGCCAAGTATGATGGGGATCATGTCGTTATCTCTCATGTCCAAGATGATGAAATCAGTGGGAAAGATGAACGTGTCCACCTTCACCAACACATCCTTGATGACTCCTCTAGGGTGGATGATGGATCGGTCAGCTAGCTGCAAAGTGATGTTTGTAGGTCTGACTTCTCTCATTCCAAGTTTGCAAAACACTAGGTAGGGCATCAAATTTATACCTGCCCTCAGATCGCACAACGCCTTCTGACACTCAAACTTTCCGATAGTGCATGGGATGGTGAAGCTCCCCGGATCTTTCAATTTCTGAGGTAGCTTTCTCTGTAGGATGGCACTGCATTCTTCAGTCAACACCACTGTTTCGTAGTCATATATCCTCCTCTTTTTGCTAAGAATTTCCTTCATGAACTTTACATAACTCGGCATCTGCTTTAGTGCCTCAGCAAACGGGATGTTGAGTTGCAATTGTTTGAGAATTTCCAGAAATTTAGAGAACTGTTTGTCAAGAGAACTTGTTTTTAGCCTCTGGGGGTACGGTATCTTCACCTGGGGTGCGTCCACAACAGCTTCCAACCCCATTTATCCCTCTGAGCCTTGGGCGCCACGGCCCTGAGATTCGGCGTCATGGCGCCAAAAATTCTGCAATGTCCCAGGAATATCGGCGCAGTGACGCTGCAACTGCTGTGAAAATTCTGGGTCCTTTTCTGAACATGGTGGTGGTGAGTTTGCTTCCACCGGTTCGCCATTTTTCATTTCAATCGTCTGGCATTGCTCTTTTATATTCCCTTGAATATGTTCAGGGTGATTCCCTTGTATTCTGCTTCTTAGCATGCCAGCGAGTTTTCCTATTTGTGTTTCCAAATTCTTCAGGGACACTCTCGTTTCGTCCATGAACTGAGTTTGGTGCCTAGTTAGCCTGAGGATGGCTGCTCGTAGCCCATCCTGCTCTTCCAGTGGGGCCTGGGGATTACATTGTTGATAGTGGTAATCCATGTTTTCAGGATCCCTGAGATGAATCAAAACCAACAAACAGATCATGGCGCACGGTTTCACGAATAAAAGAGAAAAATATAGTAATAATTAAAAACAAAAATAAAAACCAAATTAGAAATTAAGAATAGATAGAATGATATTGAACTAGGCCAATCCCCGGAAACGGCGCCAAAAACTTTATGCGCGATTTATGCACACACTAAACGCAAGTGCACGTGTCGTGACAAGTAATATAGTCTAGAAGACCGAGTTATCGTCCTCAGGGATTAGTGTCCAATTATCAACCTCTATTATATGGTATCTATTTGGTAACCGATAATTGATGAATTGTTTATAACTATAATTATGGATTCTAACTAAACTACTTTATTTTACTTCAGATATGGTGGAAATAGGGCTTCCAAATCTACTCAACTATCCGCTTATCTTACTTGTTAATGCAATTAATTATGGTTCTTCCTCTATTATGAGACAGCAGGTTAACTAAGCCGTTTTATACTCCTGTTAAGGTAATATAAACACTCAACCCTAATATAGAACCTTTCTACCTTTCGGTGACAAGATTGACTATAAAGGAGGATTAAGAGCAATAATCTATTAAGTTACACAAGTATCGGGGTACTTTCGTCCACGATTTAACCTATGTTTATTCAACTATATCATATTCACAATCTCCCCTTTCGGCTTTCGATTAGAAATCATATAGGTTATGATAATTAGTGATCAATTAATTACCAAGCAATCAAGACAAATATTGAATAAATCTCAATAATAATAAGAAGAAACCAAAACATGCATTAATTCATAAGAATGAGTTTCAAGTGATTCGATATGGAAAGCCCTAAATTAAGTTAGTTCCTAGCCATATGCATGCCAAGAACTAAACTAACATCCAACATAAACTAAAAGGAAATAAAATAAAGAACAAAGAAATTACACAAAAGTAGTCTCCAATTTTGATCTCCAAGGTTGTGATGAATTGACAAAAGTGGGAACCCTTAATCTGACCTAAAAATGTCCTTTTTATAGCCTAGAAAACGTTCCCAAACTTTTCCTTCTTGGCCTTGGCCCATTCCCATTTGGATTTGGCAGAATTCCCGCCTCGGCGCCGCGGCCTTGCAACTGGCGCCGCGGCGTCGAAACTCCTGTGGCTCTCTGTACTTTGGGCGCCGTGGCACTCTGATGCTGCTGGTTGGAGGCGTCGCGGTGCCGCCCTGTTTCTCGCCCGGGTCGCCAACGTTCTAGCTTTTTGAGCTCTGGAACCTCTGTTTCTGCCCTCTTTTTGCTCCTTTTCACCAATGTGTCACTTTAAACCATTATGACTCAAAAGAAAGAAAATATATCCTAAGATGACACATATTTGTACAAAAATGGGCAAAAGACTAACTAAAAATGACTCAAAAAGTGTATATAAAATACACCGATCAATACTCAGAGATCAGATGTTCTTCTTGTCTAGGGGAATGAGCTTAAAACATAAACAATAAGGACTGATATGATGGTAACCCAACCTTAATGACTCGAGATCCCAGTAATGAGGTTCAATGGGAAAAATAAGCTATAAAGGTTTAGTTGAGCGCTTCGATGGAAGCAAGAGAACTTTGGGTTATGATATCTATAAGGATCATAAACCTAAAGTCGTTCCCACGATAGACATTAAGTGTTATCTGCAATATAGGTAGATGTTAAGTTTCCAAAACCTTTAATGATCCTCAACGATTGAGGTTAGGTTTGGAGAAACTTTTAATGGGTCCTAACACTTGTGAAGTAGAGTATAGCAGGATATCTTATAGGAGACCACCTATTAAAGTGAGAGGACAGGCTGCCTCAAATGAACAGACTTAAGAATCCAAGAAGTGTCCACGGCCACAATAGATAAAATGTTAAAGAAGAATAGAGTAAGGAAAGTTGTTGTGTTGGTATTGTTGACTTGGCTTACACTAAACACTGATGGTTCAAGACATCACGTTCACCGCGTAGTAAGAAAGTCTGATGGTATTCAACTAAGGAAGGTTCAAAGTAGAAGCCACCTCTCCTGATGCAACATCGGTCCGCTAAAATATTGCTACAAAGACACCTTGTGAGTGTGCCAAAATCTCTTTCAAGAGGGGATTGTTTGAAATTTATTAAGGTGGAATAAAGTTTATCCCATTATTTATGACTCGAACAATTAGGGTCCCGCATGTCGGAAACATCGTTTACACACGCGTGCACACATTGTATGAAGAACCATACATTTTCTTAGTGAAAGAGATATTGGTACGTAAGTAAAATATTTGAGACATAGAATGATGGACGGTTGTTGGTCAAATGACGTGTGTTCCACATTGGTAAATGAAGGAAGAATTATGCATACTGTAAAGATTTGAATTAGTCAGAAAAGGGTCGCGGCTCCACCTCGGGAGCCAGAGCGCAGCAGCGCCACACCCTGCAGGGTCGCAGTGCCTCCAAGGTGAGTCTTCGGTGCTAATTCGGTCCCGGATCACTAGAACCGCGATGCCTCCGAGGCTGAGCTGCGACACTTCTGAGGAAGTGACTGTTTGACTGAAGTCCTAAAGTTTGGCTGATAATAGGGACATTTTGGGGCATTAAGATGTTAATTTTTCTTCCATGAATCAGTCATTATTTTGCTGTATTACTTGGTGGATTGAATGGCCATTACATGGCCACTACATGGGCACTTGAAGAGGTCCCTCTTATACTACTATAAATTGAGGCCTTTGGCTCAATTTTTCAAGACACAAAAATTTTCAGAACTTCTTCCTCTCTACCAACCTTCAAACACTCAAAGTTCTTCTCTAGAAACACTTGAGTTTCCTTTGTTCATTTGTTAGTTGTTGTTTTATCTTTGTAGAATATTGCCCGTTAATGTAAAATGATATATACGGGGCAATTTTGTCTTAAAGACAGAGTGTCATCACTCGACTCAGCGAATTCTGAAAAGCTTGATTTTGTTCTTGTTTCAAGTTTTGTAATCCTTGTAATATTTACTTACTTTCCGTTCCTTTGCAATTATTGTACTCACAATAACAACCCAAATTTGAACATAACACTGAAATAGTTGGCCAAAGAATCTCATAACCTCGACTTGAATTTTTTATTTTGGTGAGAATGATGTGGTGATGATCTGTTGAGATTTATTAAAGTTGTATACTAAAATGGAGAGGGAGAAATCAACTCAATCCATCATTGAGGGACATCTATGTATTTTATGGATGAATCTAGATTTCCAGTCTGTTAGACATTGTAATTTGAGATGAATTAGACTTGCATGCAATTAGTTTGGTCGAATTGTGAATAAACTGTAAATGAATTTGGAAGTGGAAGATAGTGTTTGTGGAAACTTTTCTCTATTTTCTCTAAATATTACAATGAATTGTAGATGCCATATATATAGATGTGGAGTCACATAATCTGATCTAAAACTGACTATAATAACTAATCAAAAACTAACTCTAACAATTCTAAGTAACTTCAAATAGATTTTGTTGCCTTTTGCTTCCCTGTGTGCTACTGCATGTTGCTCTAGTGTGCATAATAGATTTTGCTGCCTTTTTCTTCTATCTGTGCTGATGCATGTTGCTCATTTATGCAGCAACAACAACCCTTCTCTCATCTGCTTCCATAGACTCAATACCCTCTCAAGCTAAGTACTGAGAATAGGTTTTTCAGTCCTAGCTTGGACAAAAAATATGAATGATGTCCCTGAGTATTTGTTGGTTGATCAGAAGTAGGTATGTAGAAAGTAGAGACCAAACCTTTTTTCTGATAAAATAGCAATCAATATCAATGTGTTTTGTTCTCTCATGAAACACTGAATTGGTTATAATCTGGATATCATATTTGCTATCACAATATAGAGGATCGGTATGTCTAACTTTACCTCAAGTTCAATGAATAAACCAGAAATTCATATTACTTCTAGTACAATAGAAGCTAGACTCATATACTCTGCCTCTACAGAACTCTTAGAAATTGTTGATTGTTTTTTAGACTTCTAGGGGATGAGAGAAGAACCAAAAACTCCAATTACCTAGTGACAGACTTCCTGGTATTGGGGCATGATGCCCAATCAACATCACAGTATGCAGATAGACTTTGACACTCACTAGCATGCATGAAAATGTCTAATCTTGGTTCCTGCTTGACATATTTGACCAATCTATTAGATGCCACCATATGAGACACCTTGGGTGTTTGCATGAACTATATCAGACACTGAACAACAAAATCAATGTCTGGTCTAGTGTTAGTTAAATACAAAAGCCTTCCAATCAACCTCTGATAGCTACCAGGACCATCCAGCAAGGGATCATTGATCATATTCCCCAGTCCACTAATAGTTGTCTCAGTATTCACCTGCTTATCATACACAATAGAATTTAGTTTTATATTTAGTTCCATTAGTGACCCAAATGGCTTAGCTCCTGATAATTCCATGTCAGCAATTAGTTCAAGGGCATATTTCCTCTGATGCATGATAATGCCACTCTTATTTCAGTAAAATTAAAAGCCTAAAAAATATCTCAGCCCTCTTAGATCCTTGATCTTGCAATGTTGTTGTAATATAGCTTTGGTTTTCTTGATGAGACTTTCATCATTTCATGTGATGAGTAAATCATCCACATAAATGAGAACTACAACCATTATGTTCTTGTCCTTCTTTGTAAGAAGAATAATCCATGTGACTTTGCACAAAACTAGAAGATATAAAAGCAGTGGTTAACTTAATATTTCACTATCTTGAAGCATGTTTGATCCCATAGAGTGACTTTAACAGTCTGCACATCTTTCCTTGCTCATGTACAAAGCCCTGAGGTAAGCTCATATATACCTCCTCATTAAGATCCTCTGTAGAAATTCATTAAACACATCCATCTGATGTATAACCCATTATTTTACTGCAACAATTGAAATTACTGACCTCACTGTCACCATTTTCACCACAGGTGAAAATGTGTCTTGGTAGTCAATGTCTTATTTTTGGTTGTATCATTTTGCCACGAGCCTTGCTTTTAATCTTTAAACTACACTATTTGCCTTATATTTGATCTTGTATATCCACTTACATCTAATTATCTTCTTATGACTAGGCAAATCAACTATCTCTCAAGTGTTGTTTTCCTCCAAAGCTTGGATTTCAGCTTTCATGACTTTTACCCACATTTTGTCCTTTGTTGCCTCAAAGTATGATTGTGGTTCATGTTCTTCTGCAATTTTGGCTATGACACTCTAATAAGACACAGAAAGACCAGTATATCTAACAGAATCATATAATGGATATAAGCAGGTATGTCCATTCTTTGATTCTGTATTGGGTCGAATGAAGTCTTTCATTCATGCAGCAGGTTTTCTGCTTCTATCAGATTTCCTTACTCCCAAGGGTGCTTGACTGTTTGGCATGTCTTGTAGAGACACCATTATCTCAGATTGATAAAGACTTGTTTCATCAAGTGTTTCTTTAGCATTTTCATCCTAACTGGCTCCCTTGTATCTTGCATGTTTGCATCAACAGTTTTACATGTGTGATATCTATATCAATAGGTTCACTTCCTACCATACAGACAATGGTGCTCCCATTCATCACACTATCAACACTCTCCTCAGAAGTATGAGAAATATGTGACTCAGTATCACTTCTCTTACACTTTTAAAAAGGAAATATATCTTCATAAAAGAACACATTCATGATTACAAACACAGTCCTGTCAGTTAAATATAATAGTTTATAACTTTTTTGTCTTGTGGCATAGCCAAGCAGTACTGACTTGATGACTCTAGATTCAATCTTGTCCCCTTTTATCAAATTAGTGGCATACCATAAACATCCAATAACATTTATGTGAGACAGATTAGGTGCCTTTTTAAACAATATTTCATAAGGTGGAACTTTCCCTATCACTACAGAAGGGATCGTGTTAATAATATATACAACTGCTTCCACACAATGACTTTGAAACTTGATGGCTCTAGCAATCTTCAAGATATATTTGTGCCTCCTTTCCACTACTCCATTTTGTTGTGGAGTATATGGACATGAGCTTTGATGTATTATCCCCAGCTGGTTAAACAATTTATTATAACAGTTATTGAAAAATTCTAAACCATTATCTGATCTAACACATTTAACAACTATACTAAACTATGATTTGATCATTGTATATAGGTTCTTAAGAACATTAGCCACATCAAACTTTACATACAACAAAAAATCTAAGTCCATCTTGTGTAGTCATCAACAACAGTAAGAAAATACCTCATACCAGTATAGGTAGGGGTTTTATATGGTCCCCATACATCAAGTTGTAACAGCTGAAAAGCAACATCAGTCTTACTGCTACTAACAGAAAATGGTATCCTTGTTTGTCTTGCGATAGGACAAACTTCACAATGTTGTATAGTAAAATAGATTTATCACCAAAACCATCTATTTTCCTGAGAACACTCATTGGTACATATGTCAATCTCTTATATCATAGTTCTGCCTTCAGCTCAACTGATGTGAATGAAGTTGATGCATATGTTTGTGCATGTACTAGCTTAGAAGAGGTTTATTATGACTCTAGCATATACATTTCATCCACCTTCTTACTTATCTCCTTCACTTTCCTAGTGAAGAGATCCTGTAGGACAAAAAAATCAGGAAAGAACTTTACACAACAGTTTAACTCCCTTGTTAACTTTGAAACTGAAAGGAGATTAAACTTGAAACTTGGTACACATAACACATTTTTATGAAGTCACATCCTGATAGCATGCAGTCTCCTATTTGGGTAATTGTTGTTGAATCCCCATTAGGCAACTGAACTTGCCCTGCATTTTCTATCAGATCAACATTTTCAATCATATTTTTATCATTAATCATATGATTAGTTTCCCCAGAGACAACTATCCAAGTGTGATTAGTATGATTACTGTTATTTAATACAGACTTACCTGCCATATGAGCCCTAGGAATTGTTGCATTACCACATTGTACACCAGTAGTTGTTGTATTCTGATTCAAAATTGTGAGCACTTTCTCATATTTCTCTGGAGTACATGACTTCAATATAAATCTAAGTTGGTCATGTTGCTCCTGAGACAGTTGCCTGTAACCTCTCATCCTTCTCTGATTTGAGAGTGTTATATATCCATCATCATCCTGAGAACGTGAGTAATTCCTCTCATTATGAGTAACACCTATCATTACTGCATTTTCTTTCTTTTTTCCTTTAAAGTCTGTAGGATAACCTATGAGTTTATAACACGTGTCTATGACATGTCCCTTGCTTTTGGAATAATCACAATACATCAACTTGTAATATGTATCCCTAGTATGCCCTTTCATTTGGCATAAATCATAGAAGGTATTAGTATATGATTTATTTTGTCTGTACTGAGGAAGTCTACTCATTAATGCCAACCTCTCAGTAGTCTCTCCCATAGTTGTGCATCCTACTCTTATCAGTTTTTTTGTTCTTATCTTGTGCAATCATTGCATATGCTTGGTTCACACTAGGTGTAGGAGACATAAGCAAAATATGGCTCCTTTCCTGATTATATCCATCGTTGAAGCCCTAAAAAATTCCAGCAATATCTGATTAGCCATATGATCTATGTACTCTTTAGGACTAACACAATCACATGTTGGTGGGGGATGATTGAGTCAATATCATCCCACAGATCTTTCATCTTAGAATAATATCCAGATACTGGTGACAGACATTGATTTAGCATTGCAAGTCCCTTTTTCATCTGATAAACTCTAGACATATTTATTTTGTCAAATCTCTCCTTCAGATCTTTCCATACTGCATATGAAGTAGATATGTAGAGTATTCCACTCAGTAAATTCTTGTTAACATTTCTCACTATCCACAAAATAACTTGCATTACATCGATCCCATTGCTTTATCAGATTGGGACCATATGTATCTCTCTTCACATTTTCTTCAATGAATCCAATCTTATTATTTGTTAATAGATTCAATCTCATATCTCGACTTCATAACGTGTATTTTTTCATGCCTGTTAGCTCGATTTCTACTTGAACAACACTAGGTGTGCCTGAAGTACTAAAAAAATGGATGATTGTGGTCCACAATGTTTAAAGTCAAATCCACACCTTTATCAGTAGTTATCGATCCAATTTGTGATGTATTCGAATTATTTCACAGTTATATTGTATGACAACTTTCCAGAATAAAAAAACAACCAACACAGTTCACTGAATTAAGGAAAACAATGCAGAATTGAATACAAAATATATCAAACCTTAGTTATATTGTATGACAACTTTCCAGAATAAAAAAACAACCAACACAGTTCACTGAATTAAGGAAAACAATGCAGAATTGAATACAAAATATATCAAACCTTCGCAATGAACCGCTCGATTTCCTACTGTGCTGTCACTGGAAATACCGTCGATCCACTCTCCCGGAGCTTTCATATCATGTTAAACATTGTTAATTTGAGATGAATTAGACTTGCATGCAATTGGTTTGATCGAATTGTGTAGAAACTGTAAATGAAATTGGAAGTGGTAGATAGTGTTTGTGGAAGCTTTTCACTATTTTCTATAACTCTTACAATGAATTGTAGGTGCCATATATAGATTTGGTATCACATAATCTGATCTAAAATTGACTATAATAACTAATCAAAAACTAACTCTAACAACTTCAAATAGATTTTGCTGCCTTTTGCTTCCCTGCGTGTTGTTGCATGTTGCTCTTGTGTGCAAAACAGATTTTACTGCCTTTTTCCTCCCTTTGTGCTGTTGCATGTTGCTCTTGTGTGCAACAGCAACAACCCTTCTCTCATCTGGTTCCATAGTCTCAACACAGTCACAATGGTTTAATAGTGACGGGGTGGTGTTGAAAGGAGAAAATGAGTAAGCGGTCTGTTTTGTTAGTGGAAGGTGAAGAGGATCTGAAATTTACTACTACAACTGGGTTGAGATCGATTGAGTAGAGGTAGCGGACAATTGTGATGGAGGTGAAGAAATCTGGAGATGGCTATGGGTGGCGGAAATGCAGTAGAGCTATGGTGGATGTTGTTGGCAGCCTGATTGTGTTGTTGGTGTTGGTGTCTTTTTCGCAATTAAAAATACACTAGTCGCGCGAATGCGGTACACTAGTCAATTGTGCATCGCGAACGTGGGGAATAGAAGCTCAACCACAAAGGTTAAGCCAGGTCAACCCTCATCTTCGCAATCGTGGAGGCACTGACGCGATCGTGTAGGCCTGGGGCAAATTCTCTGCGAATGCGAGAGATGGGATCGCGAACGCAATGAAGGAACTAAAGCATATAAATTGCTGAGTTCGAATTTCAACAGTCATTTTCTTGGGCTAAAATTCAAGGTATGAGTTCCTTAAGCTAAACCCAATAGTATACTTGATTTATATGAGATTTGAGCCATTAAATTACGATATTCTGGATGAAATATCATGATTTGACATAGCAAATGCTATCAAAATTAGATTTTGATTATTCGTATGGACTCTATAGCTTATGGATAACGCGTTCATCCAATCATTTTTGGATTTCAAACCATTAGCCGAGAGGTGAATTTTAGTTGACCAAGAGTTGATTTGGACCCTAAAGGAAAAATTATGAAATTTACTTTTTTAGACTAATTTAGACTCGTTATCTATGATTTCGAATCGACTGAGGCTGTAGGAGGCCGGTTTAGCAAAAAAACGTGATTCAAGAGAGGGTTCCCTACTTGTTATATGACAAGTGAGACTTTTAACTCTTTTTGCTGAATACCCTCAATCGAAAGGTCATGTTGAATCGCTTTCGTCTATGGAAGGACTGAGATCGTTATCTCGTGCGTCTTCCTGCTCTTGGACAGTGTCCTGTCCTTTTTGTTTTGTCATTTTTTTGGCTAAGCTTATTTTCTTTTCCTTAAAAGCATGTTATATTTGTTGCTTGTATACATTTAAATCATATAGTTAGTGTGAAGGGAAAGCATGAACTAGGTTAGCAGCTTAGCATGTTTTATCACTCAGTTAACTGTCAAAAGTTAATTGTACCTTCATGTTATATCTATTTAGTTGTTTAGCACACTTTAAAATCCCTTCAAGGTCACCGGCTGACGTGGTCACCAGTTTCACCTTATCAAGTGGATGTTTAATTTTTTTTTTCCACTTTCAGACTTCTCACCATTTTTCCTTTAGTAAATTTGTTATTTGATTACTTTCTCAGACTTGCTTTGTAGCGTTTTCGTCATGTCACTAGAACCTAACATTCATCTTCGTCTATATCATATTGAGCTTGAACTCCTTCCAAGGATTCCTTTTCAATGTTGTGCCATTTTCCTTTGGAAAAGCTAGTGATCCAATCGGAGCAACAGATTCAAAATCATCGAACTTGTACATTGTTTTTGCATCATTATTTGGGACTTCTTCCTCTTCATCTCCTTCAGTAACGTTGTAGATTACAATTGGGTTGAGAGAGTCAAATGTGATAGTGACTTAGATTCACACTTGTCTTCTCATCTTCTTTTCACTAGCCAATTCCATAACTTTGTCCTTAAAGACAAAGCATTTGCATGCAGCTGGCGTAAGAGATGATGATACTAATATTTTTTTGGATCATTCGTTCTTCCAGCTTCATTAGGATACTTCATTTTTAGTAATTCAATAGTTTTAGCTTAAGGAGTTCATAAAAAATTGTGGGGACATCAGAATTCAGGAAGGGATATTTCCTTGCATCTCCTTCAACGTCAATTTCCAACTTGTTTTATCTTGTAAAGAAGTAATTTTCACACTTTTCTTCTCGCTATGAAATTCACGAGAGAGGTGTTGACATTCATAACTTCATTGATTTGAAACTTGGTACGTAAATTTTCCCCTTTTCTTAGTTTCTTGCTTGTTATCTTTGTGTGATTCGTAGATAGGCGATCATTCACTTCCACACTACAAAAATAGGAGTTAGTGATAGACATCTTCTGTCACTTAATAATAAAATCATTGACAATTTATTAGCTAAGAGTTATTTAGTGATAGATTCATACTGAATTTCATAACTAGTTCTAATTATTTTATAATGCCAGCGGAGCCCCTGATCAACTCTATGTTATGAGCATGGGTAGCTAGTTCTCGAATGACTTACACTTAATTTCTTTCAAGATGTAACGAAGTCTCTAATGCTTTCCTTTGATACACATCTCTATGCTAAAAAACTTCAACTACAACAAAAACGTCTTACGGTAACAGGTAAAAATCGTCATCTAACCCCAAGATGACGTTTCTGTAAGTGTCATCTTATCCGCTGTCACAAACAGATGACGGTTCTTGAACCGTCACATATCATGTGACTGTTTTTACCAGTCACACAAATGTCACAAACAGATGACGATTTTTACCCGTCACACAAATGTCACATAAATTTAAATTTTGATTCAATTATTTTTTAATTTCTATTAAATAATAATTCATTTTAATATGGCGGAAAAATTAAATTTGGCTGGATTTTTTTTACAATTTAATTTCAATATTACAAACTGAGTGCACCGATGAAATGGACTAAAAATTTAAATAACACCAAAAATATACATTAAATAGCTATAATTTATTATACAAAGTCTTCCCAAAATGGATAATCATTCCAAAGTGCTATTAAAATATTTAATACAAGACTAAAATATTGTTAATCAACTATCTTATCAATCTAAAATGTACACTCATCACGGCCAATACAGCAGCAAAATACTTGAAGTCTCGTGACAAGAACTAGTCTCCCATGCTTGTCTGTATAGTTTGACCTATAAATTTTACTTGTTTCTGCTTCACTAACCACATCATCCTGTATCAAATAAATACTTTATATAGAGAATTTAAAAAAAAAGGCAAGAAACAACAGAGAGGATACTATTATCAACAAGATCAACACAACACTATCAGGCTTCAAGATTGCAGATTCGGACTGAGGTAATGAACAAAACAATCTATCGAGAAAAAATCACCAATAATTGTAAAGCAAAATAGCAAATCATGTCGAGGGTCTAACCATTGAGGCGACATACATCACAAACTAAAATAGTTTTAGTTAACAAACATCATTTTCTCTCCTCTACAGAACAGAAAAGGATAAGAAAAGGAAAGAAAGACCCCAAAAATGCAGGTTCCAGAAGTTCATTAAGAAATAAGTGCCAAACACGCATCTAGACACTTTTAATGATAGTAAAAAAGAATATGACAAAGAGCAGGAAGGAATGGGTGGTTCTGTAACAGTACCCAACGAATTTCTTCAGGCTTGTAATCCAATCTCCATTTCAGGGTCGATTTAAGCATCTTAGCTGCCTTCTTCATATTCCAGCTTCGAGCCGCTAAATATCTTGACATGGATACATCAGAGCAATAAAGGGCCAACTTGCCTGAAAGTGGCCCAATCAACTTTCTCATCTTATAAATCTGCTAGAAATAAAGTACTGTTTATTAGCATAACCCATCTTAAATGGTGTATGTAATCCTAAACTAAAGCAAGCAGATATACCTGTCAAAGTTCAAGTATCTAATAATAGATATAAAGTTACTTTTTTTATATAAGAAAATCCAAGAAAAACAAACAATTAATAGATAGTATAAACTTACTTTGGATCCATGCTTTTCTGATAGTCCACTAAGAACATTATTGCACTACTATACATCAATTGAAAAGACACTTTTAAATAACTGCAACATAAGGTTGCTATAAGATTATCAAAGAAATAATGTAACATAATAAACTATTACAGTGAACAAAAATATAGTCTCATTCGTATAAGCTATGAATACTAGCCCTGCTGGATGTTCCCAGTATGTACATAATGTTCCTATTTACTAGAATGGTACTATTAAAAAGTAGTCATACAACAAAGAAAAGGGAAGAAAGCAAAACAATCAAGAAAAATACAGAGTTGGACAATAGAGCAGATGAATAAGCATTGTTTGGTGTTTACCAGTCTCAAAGATCAATCAACTGAAGAAGAACATAAATTTATGCGTACCTATTAAAGTAACTGATGAGACCAAATCACAATGCTATTTCCTAGTAACTTCTCTCTTCAATTTATTTAAAACAAAGGTGAGACCAATAAAAAAAGCTAGTAAAGATATAACATAGGTCTACCCTGCATACTTGACAAAAAGTGAAAAAACTGTAGATAATAAACAAAATACGTCATAACCAATTTACGCCAGGAAAATACCTATCCACAAAACCATATGCATGAGCTTCCACTCTATAACATTTATACAATTGCTTTACCCGTTCCATATTTTGGTTATTTCACAGATAGCAACAACTCCACATCCAACAGTAAGACAAAAGAGATATCACAAGAAAGAATGAAATTCTGTTAAAAGCATTGAATATTTACATAGGTTAATGAGCTCTAAATCTGAATTATCGGTAAAATCTCCAACCAAGGATCAATTGAAATCCTACTTATTGCCAAATATTAGGCAATAAAATTTGACGGCATGATAGTCTTCAATTGCACAGAAGTTGTACATAGAATTAGTAAGAGTTGTGTCTGTCATCCATTGTTAGACGCATGGAAATATTACTCTATAACTCTATAAATTGATGCTAGATAATTGTTCTTTACATAGAAAAAATTGAATAAGAGCAGGAATACCAGCTATGCGAAGCATCCATCGCCAAGTTCCTTTTGTCTAAAAGTGATACAGACAAATCAGTTAAAACATTCCAAAAAATGAACATTTTCAATTGACGAAAAAACTTCAAAAAGAGTTTCAACGTGTATTATTACCCTTGTCATTCAACAAAGAACAAAATATCTGCTAAAAGAATCGATTTTCTCCAACCATACTTATCATTCAACCAACCACCAAATCCTGCCCCGAAAATCTCCCCTGCAACCGCCATTCTTACTATGGTTTCCTACATTTTTAATGGGAAAAAACATGTTATTCTGTTTTCACAAAATAATCAAATTGAACTAACATATAAAGGAGAGTAAGTCACTTACTTGCAACCAAGTATGCTTGTCGACAGATTTGAAGTCATGTGCACTTTGTGCTGATTTCAAACTTCAACCTCTCATCAACTTCTTCAACTCTCTTCTTTTGGTACGCCTTGTACGACTCTCTCAAACACTTTGTCGAACACCTCATGTGCACAACTTCTATTCCTTATCAATCCAAAAATTCAAAATAGCCTCACTTCAAGTTCAAATATACCAAGTGTTGAAAATATTTCACAACTAAATTCAATCAATACTAAACACTTTGGTAAATAAGAGGTGCAACAAAGGATTCCTCATATTGCTTATAATAACCAAAGATTTCAGCATAAAATCATTGGACTTGGTTCAAACATTTTAGGCAAATGTCAAAATTCATAAATTTTGAAGATCTTAGGGTTTTTTCTCGAAATCGGAGTTGTAAAAATTAGAAATTTCAACTCTCTAAAAATGAAGCCAAGGGGTTCCTTTTATGTGAGATTGAATCGAAACCAATAGAACTCGAGGACAAACGGACAAAACCCATTAAGGTTTCGTCCTTGTTTGACTGGAAAAGCAAAAGGAGAAAGAGCACGCAAGCTGAGAGAAGTGGAAGGAAATCGTACATTGGCCATTAATGGCAGATGTTGAAAAATAGAAGGAATAAAGGTGTTAGGGTTTTTCTCAAAGGTAAAATCGTGAAAATGAAATAAGGGAAAAGAATTAAATATTGCAGTGGATAAAATAGCTAAGATAAAATAATTTCACAAAATAGTTTTTTTTTTTTTTAGGTAAATGCAAATATTATTACTAATAACGAAAAGAAAGTGGCTACAATCAGTCATTGAGGTATCTCAAGCCTCAACGTAATGTAAACAAGAAGTGAGAGAGGAGGGTGGTCACCAAATCACGCCATTACAAGAGGATAAAATCGTAGAATCTATAAGATGTTGTTTTGATTCTTGCAATGACCTCTTCTGCCGGAAAGCTTGTGCCTTCAAAGAGCAATGTGTTTCTTGCCCTCCAAATCTCATAAACCATTATGCAAAATGTAAGCAAAATAGCTTTGCTCGGACGTCATTCCGCATGATCTTTCTTAATCCACAAGGAGCTTTCAATAGTTGTCATCTCTTCTAATACCCAACCAATCCTTTATGCTCTTCCAAATCATGTGTATAAAGGGCAAGTAAAGAAGAGGTGTTCCTCGGTTTCATTAGCTTGCTGCAGAACCCACAAGATTTATCCTCCAAGTTGAGATATGATAGAGTATCATTTGTAGCTAACCGCTTCGCAATTTAGCCACACAAGAAAAGAGAATTTGGGAGGAATGAAGTCTTTCCAAATTTGTGACATCGAGCTTTTTATCTCATGAGGCGCAAGATATTATACACGAGGCTCAATCAAATTTACTGGCACAACATTTTGCAAAGCCGTGAATAAGATCACCATGGCTACCAAAGATAGAAACAAACTTGTCGCGAATCCCACAAATCCTTTTGAATAAGGGGAGTCCTAGACGCACCTCATAGTCCCAAATTGTAATATCTCTCAAATAGTGGCTATTGATCCATCGACCCAAAGAGAATCAAAGATCCGTGTGAGTTTGCCAAATAGTCACGGATAGCAATGCGTGATTCCATTCCTTGATGTTCATTAGACCCAAGCCACCTTCGCTGAGGCAAGCAAATGATATCCCAAGCAACTTGGTGGTTTCTCCCCATAAGAACCGAATACAAGCAGACTGCACTTGTTGATAATAGTGGCCGGGATAGGAAGTGCCCGGAACCAAAAGCTCTCAACCCCTTGGACAACCGACCTGATTAGTTCCAGCTTACCCGCATAAGAAAGGGTGTGATGCCCTCATTTCTTAATGTAATTCGAAATTGCACTAGTGAATGGAGCAAATTGGTCCACCGAGACTGAAATTGGGGACAAAGGGATCCCCAAGTATCGTACCGGAAAGCTACCAATGGCGAATAATATCAAGTCACGAACTGTAAAATGCATTCCCGCTAAGTAGACAGAGGATTTAGACGGGTTAAGAGTTAACCATGAGGCAGCCTCCAACTCATCCAGACAATTCATAAGAATCCCAACTGAAGATATATCTCATTTGGCAAAAAGCATGAGGTCATCCGCAAATGCAAGATGAGTAATGCCCAATTTCTTACACTTTGGAAAATATGAGAACGCTCTTGCTTCAGCCTTCATTTTAAGCAGCCTTGAGAGGTATTCCATGCACAAGATAAAGAGAGTAAGGGACATAGGATCACCTTGTCTTAGGCCTCGCTTTCCTTTGAAGTATCCATGTAGCTCACCGTTGATAGAGAGGGAGTAGGAGGTTGAGCTATCACATTCCATGATCCATCTTGTAAATCTGTCTGGAAATTTTAGACTTCTTAGTACCAATTCGAGGAAGCTCCAAGAGATCAGACGAATGCTTTACGAAGGTCCACCATAAGCATACGTCTTGGTGAGACTCGCTCTATTAAATCCTCTCACAAGCTCTTGTGCCACATATACGTTGTCATCATGTTTCTTCCTTTCACAAAAGCCCTCGGGATTTGTCGATGAGAGAAGGAAGGATCAATGCCATTCGTTAGCTAGAATCTTTGTGATGATCTTATAGATCACATTAGTCAATCCGATGGGCACAAATCATTTACCTTGGGATCGTGATCAGTCTTTGGTAGTAGGTAATGATGGTATGATTTACTGCTTCAAAAGAACTCCGCAGAGAAGAACTCTCGACACTTCTTACAACATCACGGCCCACATCTTTCCATCTATTCTTGAAGGCAAGCAGTATAACCATCCGGTCCAGTGCCTTGTCATTGCCTATATCGCAGAGCTTCCAAAATCTCCTTTGGGGTGATGAAATGCAAAAGCAGTAATCTCTCCTCTTCACTCACTTTGGGCCATAGTTGAACACGGGAACAAAGTTGGTAGTGGGTCGGGAAGTACCTAATAGATCTTTGTAGAATTCAACAAGCAACTTCCTAACCTTACGGTGATGTAGTGATAGTACCATTAGCTTTTCTGAGAAAGTTAATTGAGTTCACGACATTAGTCCTTTGATCAAGCTATGAAAGTATTTGGAGCATCTATCACTTCCAATCAAGTGTTTGTCTTGACTTACGCCTTATGAAGTGTCTTTCGCTTCGATGGGTGTTTGCTCTAGCTCTTGAGGACTTAACCTTGGCTTTAAGCTCCGTCAAAGGGATTTTCCATGTGTGCATTGATAGCCTCCTTGAACTCAATGTTTGCCCCTTTTGCTCTTTGTTCAATACCAAAGTCACTTATGTTCAAAGCCCTTAATGGTTCTTGAGGCTTTCATTTTGAGACAAGGACGAATTGAGCGGTTCCCGATATGTCTTGTCTCCAACATGAAGTCATTATGTTCTCAAAGGTGGGTGAAAGCCACATATTCATGAACTTGAAAGGCGTTTCCCAACATTATAGGATGCAATAATTGTGGCTATCACATGACAGTGGTCCGAGACAGGTTCCATAGGCATGAAATTGGCCATGCATTCTATGGTCAAATCACTCCAATTTTGATTCATCAACACTCTATCAAGCTTAGACCAAATCGAACCATTTGTCAGTGTAGAAGAGGCAGGAAGAAGGGCGTCTTACAGTCCATGAGAAATCACGAAATCGCGAGATCCTAAGTGCGTAAAGGCGTGAGAGGAGGACCCCCTTATCATTAGGGTTGCGGTAAGTGTTGAAATCTCCCATAATCATCCAGGCTTAGTGATGCCAATGCCCAGTGAGAGAGGTGATGCCAAAGCATCCTTCTACGAGATGCTATAAGCGGGTACACAAATGTGGCAGGAAGGACACGTGTGTTATATTGCAACTTGCACGGACATGGATATCTTGAGAGTCCATACCAAGCACTTCGCAACAAACCCTAGATGGATCCCAAGTAATAGCGTTCGCGCTCGATGAATTCCAAATTTGAGCAAAACTTCCAAGCTTTGAATCTTTGAGTAGAAAGACTCGCCTTGGCGAGATAGTTTAGTTTCCAATAGACAAATCATAGCCGCGTCATGCTGTTTTGTGATACTACACACTAGAGTTTGCGTGGCTGCCCTATCCCTTTGTCTGCAAATACCACGGACATTCCAACAAAGTATTTTCATTAGGAAACAAAGGAGGTTTTATTAGACTCCGCTTTAGCTTTCGCTTTCGCTTCCACGCTGCCCATTCTTTTTGACAAAACTTCTTGCCATCCATCATCTTTGTTCTGGAAGTCATAACTTGTGTTCCACCAAGATATGTACCGCGTTCAAAGTTAACGATCGTGACACAAGTTGAGCCTTTTCCGTAGCACCCTTGTATGTAACTTCATCCAACGGTGGCGGGTTCATAGGCATCTCGAGAATCGAGAATGTTTTGACTCACCACTCATTCTAACATGTTGTGTCGCCATTGTGAGAATTAGGTAGTGAGGACTTTGCTTGAGAATCCGCGAAAATGATGGGCGAGAATGACCCAGCCGGAGGACCAGCGGCGTGTGATGTTTCTCCCAAGCTTAGGTACTGGAGGTGTTGTGTGCTCGGTTTCTTCAATGTCCATCAAGTTATCGGCATCTACGGGATGTTGAGAAGTTGGTGGATGAGGAAGGAGGGTTGGTTCCACGTACCTCTGTTGACCTTCAAACAAGTAGAATCTTCCTTATTGTTAGGGGTACCTCAAGATTGCGTGTTTTGGAGCTTCTTCATTGTTGACATCATCCCTCAACTTCCTACACTTCAAATGGTTGTGTCCAAAAGCCTGATGATAGCAAAAGTCCGTAATTCTCATAGTTTACCCTTTGAGTATACCTACATTATCGGGAGTTTGACGACAAAATCCATTATTGGCTCCTTCTTAACATCCACTTCCCTAGAACTCTTGCATAGTTCATTTTAGACCTTTCCTTAGTATATTGGTGCTGTAAAGAGGTTTTCCTACACGTGAAGCAATCTTACTAAGGCGTTGCACTCCAAATAGAAAGGGAATGTCAGGAAAAGTGACCCAAATAGGAATGTCCATGAACAAATCATCCGTTATTAGAACTCCTTTATTGTGACCTTGAGCATCATGGTTTTCAGTAGACCATATAAAGGCCTCCGTGAAGTACATTAGTGCGCTCTTCCTCCGTCATGAATTTGAACAACATCCCCTTTGCCGTATGGTATAATCGACATTTAACTCCCATCCTTTCACAATGGTATTCATGCTTCTCTTCCCGGGAAAGGACAGTGAAACCTATTAGGCAATAGCCCGTGTTTCTATGAAAGGAACTTCATCCTCGCTTCTATATCTACTTCCGCACTTGTTGTTCAATAAATTGTAACTTCATACCTTTTGCCTCAATCCTAGTTCCATGAAGACTCGGCGTAAGTCTTTTTGGGAGGGAAGGCACATTTGCCATGGTTTGGGGGAAGATTGTTATGAGTTGTAGCCGTGGTAGGAATATGATGTGGTTTAGAAGATGCATTAGTGTGTAAATCATTGGGAGGTATAGGCAGAGGGGGATGGGTAGAAGGAAGTGAGCTTGGGCCCGCAATAGAAGAGATGATTCGCGTGCCATTTGGGAGGGTAAGGAATTTGTGTTGGGTTTCAGAAGGAATAGAAGGAAGAGGAGATAGAAGGGGTGAGGTGTTGTGTAATTCAGAAAGTAGTGAAGTGGTATTAGATGAGAGAGGGGGTATGTTTAAGACTTTACTCGAATCCGAGGAAGTATTAAAGACGAAAGGTGTGTTATGATTCTTGAGATTGACTCCACTTAGCAAACTAGCTAAAGTAGGGAAGGCCGTTGGTGACACTTAAAGAAATGCAGGGTTGTTGTCTTAATACACGAGAGGACACTTTGAATCGCGTCATTCAATGTCGACCCTCGGCTCCGCGTTATTGATGGTCGTGGAGTTCCTAGCTCATGGAAATAAATTGGTATTGTTTCTCACAATTGACTTGGCTCGCGTATAACGGGAGTAGTCAATGCACCTTAGTTATCCACGACCGTCTTGGAAAATAGACCATCATAAAGACCCGATGTTGTGAGTGAATCGTTGGTACCCGCCTCATAAATGTGTGACGCCTCGGCACCTTCAATAATAACGTTAGAACTCACAACTGACTTGGCTCCTTGTATAACGGGAGTAGTTACTGTCCCTTGGTTAACCCCCTGCCCCGTCTTGGAAATCAGACCATCATAAAGACCCGTGGCTGTGAATGAAACGTTGATACCCGCCGCATTAATGTGTGACGCCTCGGCTCCCTCAATAATAACGTTAGAATCCTTGGGGATAGAAACCCCTTCGTATCCCACGTCTGACCTTGATCCTTGCATAGAGTGCATATTCTTAGTTTCATTATTATCCTCCTGACCCGCCTTAGCCTTCTGACCCAAGCCCCGACCCGTAATAGGAGGAGTCACAACATTTCCCGGGGCATTAAAGTTTGTTCTCTTGACACCCGTGTTAAACTTCTTGGGGATAGGAGTACTATCAATGCTTTTAACTGACTTTGAATCAAACAAGACGTGATTACTCTTGGACCCATGTACACCTTCCCGACCCGTCATGAACTTCTGACCCACGCCCTGACCCGTTTTAGACCCGAGTATGCCATCGTGTCTTGTTTCTCCAACTGCAATGTCTGGCCCCGAATTTAACCCTTTTCCGGCTAACCTGAGTGAATTTCCAGGTAGTGTCGGGGTACTAATCTTTGGAGTGGTATCTGTTCTTCCGAAATGATCCCGCTACCAACTAATTGGCCCGTGGAATGATCGACCACCATAGTAGCTTTAGGGGTGTCAATGGCTATCGGTAAAGGACCCTGCCTGCCGGAAGTTCTGCCTTCAAATTCACTTATATCCAAGCTTTCAATTTCAATATTTTTGCCCCATTCATGTATCCTTTGTAGCATAGAATCATCTACTACATTTTCTAATGGAAAGCGCGAGTCTGGAGTGACATGAACCAATACGGAAGGGTCCGAGATTGCCGGAATAAGATTTTCCTCGGCAATTGTTGGACTGCCTCCACTCTTTTTTTTCTTCCTTGTTCTAGCTTTAATGAACCGCTGAACCTCCTGAATCATTGCTAGAACGTGTGTAACGCTTAGACTTTTTCATATTGTGAACAATAACAATTAAACCATAGTGAAACAAACGAAAATCTTAGGGGGGGAAGAAGAGGAAAAAACCGAAGGAGCAACTAAGGGAAACGTTGAGAGCGTTTTCTTAGTGAGAGAAACTTCTCTCTAACTCCTTTGATTACTCCTAGATCTAAACAATTTCACAAAATAGTTGAGCTAAGGACGACTCGTGGAAATAATTTCACAAATAACCTAAACTTTTCAGATTAATAGATAAGATAAAATAAGAAAAATCAAACCAGCGAGTGGGGAAGAAAAACCTAATTGTGGGAGCGTAAAGACAACTAGTATTTTTATAGAGTTTTTAATCTTTTATTTTTTATAATGTTAAAACGATAACGCTTAGTTTGTTTTTATTCAAAATAATTTTAAAAAATAAATAAAAATCATATAAGTCTTAATTTGAATTTAAAAAGTGCTAAATAAATAATAAAAACGGTGTCGTTTTAATAAGTCAAATGCGTCATTTTTGGCCAATTTAAAACACACGTCACTTATTTATGTGACATTTTACAAAACCGTCACACAAACGTCATAAATAAATTACATTAAAAAAATCGTCACATAAATGTCATAATTTTATGACACTTAAAAAACTGTCACACAAATGTCATAATTTTATGACACTTAAAAAAAATGTCACATGAATGTCAAGAAAAGACATAAATTTAGTGAAAAGATGAAACACTTGCATTTCTGTCACACATAAATTGTCACCGTAGCCTGTTTTTCTTGTAGTGTCATGAACCTATCTTTGCAGTTTAGACTTGCATTTCTCCTCTAATTAATGAAGTCAATAACCAGTTCACGTTTTCTTTGGTGAGTGTTTGTAAGTTATATTATGCTCACAGTTCACCTTGTGCTATAAAGTGATTGAGGAATTCCTTCTCTAGTTTATCCAGTTATTAATAGAATTAGGTTTGAGGTTCATGTACCAATCAAATCAAAGACATTTCTTTTAAGAGAGTGGACAAACCGCTTGATAAGATAGTCTACATAAGTCCCAACATTGTTACATGTTTCAACAAAGTGGGTAACATGTTGTTTTGCATTTCCTTTTACCGTCAAACTATTGAATTTAGGAGGTTGATAGCTAGCGGACATCTCAAGCAAGCAATGCTTGTAGTGTCCGACTTGTGTATGTAAATGAAGCTTAGTAGAAACTTCATACTCGTCTTTGATTATTCCTATGATAAACTTCTTCAACTGATCAATATGAATCAATTCTTCAGAGAAGATTTGAATTTCCTTAGCTGGTGGAACTTGCTTTTGTGAGAGAAATGTATAGAAACAACGAAATGGGAATATAACAACAAAGAAGTTAGAAATCTTGAAATGAACAAATAAAATGGCTTGTGAGTCGATTGATATTCAATCTTTTCTTAAGATAATATTGCCCGTATTATCCTTTAACGGTGTAATGACAACTTATCTCCCAAGATAAAACAACAATCAAACAAGTGAGCAAAGGAGACTCAAGTGTTCGCTAAGAAAAAAATCTTTGAGTGTGTGGAGATTGCAAGAGAGGAAGACAATTTTCAGAATTGTTGAGTGTTTAGTGTGTTTTACAAATGCGCCCAAGGTTCCATTTTATAGTGTGGATAAAACGACCTTCCACATAGCCAAGTAATGGCCAATAAAGGCCATATAATAGCCTTGAATGTGGAGTTTTAATTTAGCCAAATAATGGCTGAATTCATGAGCCAAATAATGGAGACCTAATGAGCTAAATAATGGAGAGTTAATGCTCCAAAGTCAGCCCAAAAATCAGTTTTAGTTCTTCTTCCAACGGTCTGAAACAGTCGCAGCGCCGCGGCGCCGAAACTTCAGAGAGTTTCGGGCGTCGCCGGCGCTACGACGCTGGCTGGAGGCGTCGCGACGCTCCGGCGCCCAGGCTCCGAAGTTGAGGCACCGCGGCCCTTCGAGGCTCCGTGGCATTTTCCGACTCGTTTCATCTTTTACACATCGTACACGTCTTCCTTCATTTACCAACGCGAAACCATTGTCATTTGGTCAATAACCATCTATTATCTTACGTCTCAAACAATTCGTATACGTACTAATATCTCTTCCATTAAGGAAATTTCGATCATTAGTACTTTATGTGCACGTGTGTGGAAACAATATTTCCAACGTGCGGGGCCCCAATTGTTCGAGTTATAATTAATAGGATTAACTTTGTTTCACGTTTAGTAAATTTCCAACAATCCCCTCTTGGAAGAGATTTTGGCGCACACACATGGTATCTTTCTAGCAATCATTCGGCGGATCGATGTTGCATCTAGAGAGGTAGTTGTAGCTTTTAACCTTCCATAGTAGAATACCATCGGACATATTTACTACTCGGTTAACGTGATGTCTTGAACCGTCAGTGTTTAGTATATGCCAAGACAATGGTACCAACACAACACCTTTCCTACTCAATCCTTGTTTATGTTTTTGTCCATCGTGGGTCGTGGACACACTTGGATTCTTAAGTGCATTCATTTGAGGCAGCATGTCCTCGCACTTAAATAGGTGGTCTCCTACAAGGTATCCTGCAATACCCCGCTACACAAGCGTTAGGAACCATTAAAAGTTTCCCCAACCTAACCTCAATCATTGAGGATCATTAAAGGTCTGGAAACTCTACAAGTTGCACTTTATGTCTATCACGGGAACGACCTTGGATTATGTTTCTTAAGAAGAAATCATTATCCCAAGTGCTCATGCTTCCACCGAAGCGCTCAAATGAACCTTTACGATTTAGTTTTCTCATTGAAACTTATTCTTAGGATCTCCAGTCTGTAAGGTTGGGTGTCCACAATATCGGTTCTTATTGATTGGGTTTTAAGCTCATTCCCCTAGACAGGCAGAACATCTGATTTCTGGGTATACCTTTCGTCAAGGGATCTGCGATGGTTTCCTTAGATTTTACGTAATTAATGGAAATTATACCCTTGGTGATCAGCTGCCCAACAGACGCATGTCTCCGTCGAATATGACGAGACTTGTCGTTGTGTGGTACTACTCGTACCATAATTGATGCTGCAGCAGGAGAGACGTTAATGAGGAAGAGTGTCAATGAGGCACATGATTTGCTAGAGGACATGGACACAAATAACCATCAGGGGGCTGGCAAGGGAGCTACACACAATAGGAAAGTGGCTGGGATTCATGAGCTGAATGTTATCACTGTATTGACTGCGCAGGTGGCCACTTTGACAAAGCAGATACAACAGAATACCATGTCAGTTAAAGCGGTTCAGACACCAGTGAGTTGTGAAATTTGTGGGGGTCCTCATACTTTTGATAGGTGTACAGCAGTGGACCCAAATAATGTGTCTATAGAGCAGGTTCAGGCAGTGGGGAATTTTTAGATTCCCTACAACAATGCATTCTCCAACACATATAATTTGGGGTGGAGAAATCACCCAAATTTTTCGTGGAAGAATGACCAAGGGTAGCAACCACAATTTTAGGCCTCATCCTCACAGTTGTTCAGCCCACCAGCCCCACAGGAAAAGCCAGATGGCATAAAAGCAACAGTGTTGACCTTGGAAAACTCTCAGACTCAATTTATGACGGAACCCGGGTCCTCCATTTCATCCTTGGCCAATACTTAGACAAAATGTATGGCAGAGACTACTCAGTTCATGACAGATACCAGGTCATCTATCAAAAATTTGGAAACACATGTGGGACAGCTGGCACACACGCTGAACAATAGAGAGCAAGGGAATCTTCCCAGCAATACTATGATAAACCCAAGAGAACAGTGTCAGGCAATCAGCTTAATAAGTGGGAAGCGGTTGAGCGAGTTGCACTGACCGATGGTGGGGAAGGAGAATGATGTGGAGAAGACAGCAGATGCAGAAAATGAGGGGTTACTGATAACCGCCCTATTTTAAAAAAGGCTCCACCAACAGTTACGAAGGATTACACATAAAAAATTATTTACTCTCAAAGACTGCAGAAGAAGGTCTTGGATAAGCAGTTTTCGAAATTTTTGGAGAAATTCAAAAAACTGCATATAAATCTTCCATTCATTGAAGCCTTGGAGCAAATGCAGGCCAATGTGAAGTTTATGAAAGACATTCTTTTAAAAAAAAAAAAGAAGTTGGCAGATTATGAGACATTGGTACTAACAGAGGAGTGCAGTGACATCTTGCAGAAGAAATTTCCCCCAAATTTGAACGTTCCATGGAGTTTCTCCTTACCTTGCACCATAGGAAATGTTACATGTAAAAGGGCTTTATGTGATTTAGGGGAGAGTGTCAATATTTTTCCCCTTTCTGTGTTCAAAAGACTTGGTTTGGGGGAAGCAAGGCTAACAATAGTGACTTTACAGCTAGCAGGTCGCTCAGTCGTACATCCCCGAGGAATAATTGAAGACGTCTTGGTGCAAGTGGATAAATTCATCCTTCCTGCTGATTTCTTCATTCTTGATATGGAGGAAGATGACAACATGCTCATGATCCTTGGGAGACCATTTCTAG
This sequence comes from Przewalskia tangutica, assembly GCA_029844215.1. Classification (NCBI taxonomy): domain Eukaryota; kingdom Viridiplantae; phylum Streptophyta; class Magnoliopsida; order Solanales; family Solanaceae; genus Przewalskia; species Przewalskia tangutica. The sequence continues at coordinate 129,339,278 of CM056718.1, read as the reverse complement.
CCATAGGGAGGGAACTTATTGATATTGAGAAGGGAGAGTTAAAGCTCAGAGTTCAAGATGAGTAGATGACCTTCAAAATTCTCAAGACACCCACTGAACCTCAAGTCAATGATAGATGCTTTGCTATTGGAGTAGTTGATAAGGTTGTGTCTAAGCAAAGCCTCACTCGCACTGATGCTCGTGGGGTACCACTGATGCGCGATTTATGCACACACTTACGCAAGTGCACGTGTCGTGTCAAGTAATATAGTCTTAGAAGATGATCGGTGTATTTTATATACACTTTTTGAGTCGTTTTTAGTTAGTCTTTTGTCCCTTTTTGTACAAATAAGTGTCGTATTAGGATAGATGTTTTTTCTTTTGAGTCAAAGTGGTTAAAATGACCCAATGGCGGAAAAAGGAGCTAAAAGAGGGCAAAAGTGGAGGTTCCAGAGCTTAAAAGACGAGAAAATGGCGAACGAGGCAGAAACACGGGCCAGCGTCGCGGCGCCTCATGCAAACAGGTGCAGGGCCGCGGCGCCCAATATCCGTGGCGCGAAGTTGCAGCTCGCGGCACCCTGCACACCAGAGAAGCGGTCGCGGCGCCAAATCATCAAAGTCGCGAGAACTTCCTGCATGGCCGATAGCGAACGCATGGCGCGGCGCGGGAAAATCGGGTTTAATGACGATTTTCTGGGCCAGGCCTGAAGGGAAAAGTTAGAGGCGGTTTTTAGCCTATAAAAGGAGAACCCTAGGTAGTTTTTAAGGGTTCCCTTTCTTGCACAACACAAGGATTCTTGGATTGAAGATTGGAGACCTTAATTTAGTAATTTTCTTTTCTTTTCTTTCCTTTATTTCAGTTTTTATGATGAACCTTGAATTAGTTCTTGTCATGTCAATGGCTAGGAACTAATTATTTTATAGGGCTTTCCATGTTAAATTACTAGAAACTTATGTTATGAATTGATGCATGTTTATGGTAATTCTTCTTCTTGTTGAGATTTATCCAATAATTGTGTTGAATGCTTGGTAATTAATTGATCACTAATTATCATTACTTATATGATTTCTAATCAAACTTCGAAAGGAGGAGGTTGTGAATATGCTGTAAGTTGGGTAGACATATTTTGGATTGGGGGTGAAAATACCTCAATTACTTATGTAGCGTTAATGAGAGGCTTAACAACCCTAATTTTACGCATGGCGCGTGACGGTTAACTAGGTTTTTGGTCTTAATCCTCCTATAGAGTCATCCTTATCACCGAAAGGTAGAAAGGAGCAATACTGGGGTTGAGTGTTTATATAGCCTTAACGGGAGTATAAAACGATTTCGTAAACCTGCTAGCTCCGAGAGAAGAAGAACCATAATTCATTGCATTAATAAGTAACATAAGCGGATAGTTGAGGAGACGTGGAAGTCCTATTCTCATCACAACTGAAGTAAACCTATAGTTAATTAGCCTTTATAATTGTTAGTCATAAATAACAAAAATCAATATCGGTTATCAAATAGATACCAAAAGATAGATAATTGTTACTTGAACACTAATCCTTGTGGACGATATTCGGTCTTACCAAGACTATATTACTTGTCACGATAACGTGCACTTGCGTTAAAGTGTGTGCATCTTTTCGCGCATCAAGTTTTTGGCGCTGTTGCCCGGGATTAGGCATAGTTCAATATCAATTTTATCTATTTTTAATTTCTAATTTGGTTTTGAATTTTTTATTTTTACGTTTTTTCTTTTTTCGGTAAAAATCAGTTGTCGTGATCTGTTGTCTGTTTTTGATCTATTTCAAGAAATCAGTTTATGCGAAGGAGAAGAGGGACAGACACTCTTGTTCCCTTCAATCCAGAGATTGAGGAAACTCGTAAGCAGAAAGAATCGTGATTGCAACGCAGATAGAGATGGACGGTGTTCAAAACAACAATATGATGAGAGAAGGGTTAGGTGAAAATCAACCTAACCCAGGAATGCCTCGGCGAGTACCTGTGGATGTCGAGGAGAGAGTGCAAGCCCAGGCAGAAAGAATCTTGGGAGACTACGTACGCCAGGTGAGCGAGCACATACACGTGTATTAGGCTCCTGCACAGAGCAAACAACTTTGAGATAAAACCGGCGATTACGAGCACGGTGCGTAACACGGTGCAATTTGGAGGATCGCCATCGGAGGATCACATATGCACATAGCTAATTTCTTGGAGCTATGTGCAACTTTGATATAACGGCGTTCGCGATGACGCTGTCAGATTGAGGCTCTTTCCCTTCTCACTCAGGGATAGAGCAAAAGTATGGTTGAATTATCTGCCAGCTGATTCGATTTTTACATGGCAAGAGCTGGCACAGAAATTTTTGGTCAAATTCTTTCCCCCGTGCAAAGCAGCGAAATTGAGAGGGGAGCTAAATAACTTCTACCAAGCAGATGGAGAGTCATTGTACGAAGCGTGGGAAAGGTTCAAAGATTTGCAGAGAAAATGCCCACACCATTGCATTGAGTTGTGGAACTTGGTCCACATCTTCTATAACGGCTCGTGGAACAACGGAACCATTATAGATGCAGCAGCAGGTGGGACATTCATGAGGAAAACAGCCCACGACGCTCACGAATTATTAGAAGATATGGTCACCAACAACCATGTCACAGAAGAGAGATCAATGAGTGGGAAGAGAACAGTGGGAGTCCACGAAATAGATGCCATTGCTGCCTTGAATGCCCAAGTGGCCTTGTTGACCAAGCGATTGCGGCAAAATACTGATGTCGATGAATGCGGTCACGGATGCCCAAGAGCTGTGAAATCTGTGGAGGCCCACATACATTCGATAGGTGTCCTTCAGCTGATCCCAATAATATGCCAATCGAGCAGGCAGAGTGTCAGGCCGTGGGTAACTATCAGAGGCCACAAAACAATCCATACTCCAACACATATAATCCAGGGTGGAGGAATCACCCAAATTTCTCATGGAGAGGATACCGAGCGTAAGAATCAATATAGGGCGATGCAAAACCAGCAGAACCAGAATCATCAGCCCTTTACTCAGGCCCCACCTAGTCAGCGATTGATGCACTGCTCGGCGGAAAAGCCGACGAGTGAGCGGCTTTGTTGCTTTTCACCAACGCCTGCACCGGTTCGTGAAGCTAGATCCTCGTTTAGGAACTTGGAAACACAAGTTGGTCTGATAGCAAAGCAAGCAAAAAGCAGGTCACAAGGTACTCTGCCAAGCAACACAGAGGTGAATCCGTGGGAGCAATGCCAGGCAGTACAATTGAGAAGTGGTAAGCGATTGGAGCAACGATCACCTCGGCCCGATGGTTGAACAACGGCGAGATGGAGAAAGAGAAGGTGGTTGAAGCCGCCCGGTAGTAGAAAACTCCGGAGAAGGAGTATACGAGAAGATCCCATTCCCACGAGATTGCGGAAGGCAGTTGATAAACAATTCTCTAAATTTTTGGAGACATTCAGAAAGCTGCATATCAACATACCTTTTATAGATGCGTTGGAGCAGATGCCCTCCTATTTCAAATTCATGAAAGAGATCTTGGGGAAGAAGAAGAAACTGGCGGAGTATGAGATGGTAGCACTAACAGAGGAGTGTAGTGCTATCCTGCAGAAGAAGTTGCCCCCTAAACTAAAAGACCGGGGAGCTTTACACTACCTTGCACGGTTGGCGGGTGACATGCAGCGAGGGCTCAATGCGATTTAGGGGCAAGTATAAATCGATGCCTTTATCGGTATTTAAGCGGTTGGAGTTGGGTGAGGCCAACCAACCACGGTGAGCTGCGGTGGTGATAGGATAGTTCATCCAAGAGGGAAGATTGAGGACGTGATTGTTAAAGTAGGAAATTTTTTTTTTCCTGCGGACTTCCTCATTCTTGACATGGAAGAGGATGCAGAAATCTCTATCATATTGGGGAGACCATTCCTGGCGACAGGGAGAGCATTGATCGATGTATAAAGAGGAGAGCTGGCATTAAGAGTGGAGAAGGAAGAAATGGTGTTTAAAGTATTTAAACACATCATTGAGCCACCAACCATGAGCAGGTGCTTTGCAATCAGCACCATCAAACCCCCGTGAGCGGTACAAGTCAAACCAAGGAGATGAGCCCAAAGCGGTATGGATGGCCGAACCTCCACAGCGGTATGTGTTCTGAACTTTCCGCCAGCGATAATGCTAAGAGAAGAAGAAAAAGAAAGCGAAAAATGTGGAGAAAATGGATTAGGTGGGGTTAATACACCCCACATTTTATTGAGTTAAGGAACTTGCGTCGGCTAAAAGACGTTAAAGACAGCTACTTGGGAGGCGACCCAGGTATTTTGATTTATTTTACTTTAATATAGTAGTTTACTTTATTAAGAAACGGTCTCACGGAGGTAGTGTATGTGTTGTGATTGGCAGTGTAGGCCAATAAATTGAAGGCGGCGAAGAACAACCGGGATTTCGAAAAAGCGGGTAGCGCGCCAGAAGCAGCGCGGCGCGAAAAGCGAAGCGAAGTTTAAGCGCGCGCGCCAGGCGAGCTGCGGCGTAAAAATCGAAAAAATTGTCAAGTCTGGCCGCGCTTTCCATGAATGCAGCGCGAAGATTGAGAAACGAGGAATTTGGCGCGGCACTGGTTTCTGAGCCGCGCGCCACGGAAAAATCTGAATTTTTTTTAAGACGCCCCGATCCGAAAGCCCTGTCTCCAAATCAAGAATCCAGAGCCCCTCTCCCCTCACGGAATTCAAAGTACTATCCACCGCCACTGCCACCATTTTAACCAAGTCTGTAAGTGTCTTGTTTCCTTTTATTGTCCTTGAGTCTACACACATTGGGGACAATGTGTGATTTAAGTTTGGGGGGTGTTTTATTTGTGTCTTATTGTTATAAGTATGTTCAAGTCTTTTTGATTGTTTTGTGTATTTTTGAGTCACAATTTTTTTTCTTTTGAGTCATAATTGTCTGTCAAAAGATCATGTATGTTGTAGTTATTAGTAACACCTAGTGAAGTAAAGGTGGAATAATGTAACGGAATTAAAAGCAACTATCTAAACACATAGGTTAGATATGCCAAAAACTCACAAAATTTGTCTATTTGGAGTTTCGTGCTTGAATTGCGCATGCTAAATGATTTAAACCTATGTGTTATGGTTGCTTGCTATTTGAGGCGAAATAGTTAGGATATGCATGTTTAGGGAGATGACTCAGGAGTTTCTTTGATAGTCAATTCTTACCACTCTTTTCTATCCCTGACATCAAAGTATCCCTAGTCAGCCCCATTGAGCCTAAAAATTGAACTCTTTCTTTGACACCCTATATTCCCACAAATTGTGCCATAAGTAAAAATGTAAAATATTGAAATAAATTGTGTTAAAAAAGAGACAAAAAGAGTGAACAACTTTGATGCGCCCCAATAAAAGAATAATAAGAAATAGGCAAAAGCCTAAGTTTGGGGGTGCTTGTCATTATTATACACTTCACTCTCCCAAAACAAAAGAGGGGAAAGATTGGTTTGAAGTGAAGAAAAGAATCAAAAGAAAAGGGAAACAATGAAAAGCTAAAGAGCTTATGGTACACAAAAATGAGCCTAAATGCCTATTTTTACCTACCTATACCTAAGCCTACATTACAACCCTTAAAGTCCTGAAGATCTCTTTTATGCATATCCAGGATTAGTGGAGAATAACAAGTAAACATGTCATAGGATTTTTCTATTTTACAAGCATGATTCAGCATATTGACTTCCATTAAGCATGAAAAAAAAATGAGTTTGCGAAATATCTAGCTTAATGTGTTTAGTGTGCTAAAATTTCATGCTATATATTCCTGCATACTATTCTGCTAACCTTCATGTTTTTCTAGATAACACAAATGCAGCAAAAGTGATCAATGTCAGTGAGTCTTTTATTTTCGTTTCTTTGAGTCTTTAATTCTTTCTTTTTATCTTTGCTCGAGGGCGAGCAAAGGTTAAGTTTGGGGGTATTTGATCGGTGTATTTTATATACACTTTTTGAGTCGTTTTTAGTTAGTCTTTTGTCCCTTTTTGTACAAATAAGTGTCGTATTAGGATAGATTTTCTTTCTTTTGAGTCAAATTGGTTAAAATGGCCCAATGGCGGAAAAGGGAGCTAAAAGAGGGCAAAAGTGGAGGTTCCAGAGCTTAAAAGACGAGAAAATGGCGAACGAGGCAGAAACACGGGCCAGCGCCGCGGCTCCTCATGCAAACAGGTGCAGGGTTGCGGCGCCCAATATCGAAGGCGCGAAGTTGCGGCCGCGGCTGACACCGTAGAGCGGGGCGGCGCCAAATCATCCGGTATCGCGAGAACTTCGGCCATGGCCGATAGCAGCTCTGGCGCCCGATAACGCGGCGGCGCGGCGGAAAATCAGGTTTAATGACGATTTTCTGGGCCAGGCCTGAAGGGAAAAGTTAGAGGCGGTTTTGAGCCTATAAAAGGAGAACCCTAGGTAGTTTTTAAGGGTTCTCTTTCTTGCACAACACAATGATTCTTGGATTGAATATTGGAGACCTTAATTTAGTAATTTTCTTTTCTTTTCTTTCCTTTATTTCAGTTTTTATGATGAACCTTGAATTAGTTCTTGTCATGTCAATGGCTAGGAACTAATTCTTTTATAGGGCTTTCCATGTTAAATCACTAGAAACTTATGTTATGAATTGATGCATGTTTATGGTAATTCTTCTTCTTGTTGAGATTTATCCAATAATTATGTTGAATGCTTGGTAATTAATTGATCACTAATTATCATTACATATATAATTTCTAATCAAACTTCGAAAGGAGGAGGTTGTGAATATGTTGTAAGTTGGGTAGACATATTTTGGATTGGGGATGAAAATACCTCAATTACTTATGTAGCGTTAATGAGAGGCTTAACAACCCTAATTTTATGCATGGCGCGTGACGGTTAACTAGGTTTTTGGTCTTAATCCTCCTATAGAGTCATCCTTATCACCGAAAGGTAGAAAGAACAATCTTGGGGTTGAGTGTTTATATAGCCTTAACGGGAGTATAAAAGATTTCGTAAACTGCTAGCTCAGAGAGAAGAAGAACCATAATTCATTGCATTAATAAGTAACATAGCGGATAGTTGAGAGGCGTGGAAGCCTATTCTCATCACAACTGAAGTAAACCTATAGTTAATTAGCCTTTATAATTGTTAGTCATAAACAACAAAAATCAATATCGGTTACCAAATAGATACCAAAAGATAGATAATTGGTACTTGAACACTAATCCTTGTGGACGATATTCGGTCTTACCAAGACTATATTACTTGTCACGATAACGTGCACTTGCGTTAAAGTGTGTGCATCTTTTCGCGCATCAGAAGACCGAGTTATCGTCCTCATGGATTAGTGTTCAAGTACCAAATTCTATTCTATGTTATCTATTTGGTGACCGAAAATTGATATGTTGTTTATGACTCTAATTATGAAAACTAATTAAACTATGTTGTTTTACTTCAGTAATGTGGAAATAGGGCTTCCAAATCTCCTCAACTATCCGCTTAACTTACTTATTAATGCAATTGACTATGGTTCTTCTTCTATTTGAGATAGCAGGTTTACTAAGCCGTTTTATACTCCTGTTAAGGTTATATAAACACCTAACCCCAGTACAACACCTTTCTACCTTTCGGTGATAAGGTTGACTCTAGAGGAGGATTAAGAACAAAAACCTTATTAATGATACACAAGTATCGGGGTATTTTCATCCACGATTTAACCTATGTCTATCCAACTACAACATATTCACAACCTCCCCTTTCGGATTTCGGTTAGAAATCATAAGAATTATGATAATTAATGATCAAGTATATTAAATAAATCTCAACAATAAGAAGAAGAACCAAGAACATGCATTAATTCATAAAGAAAAGGTTCAAATGAATTGACATGGAAAGCCTTATATTAAAGTTAGTTCCTAGCCATAGACATGACAAGAACTAATTTAACATCCAACATAAACTGAAAATAAATTAAAACAAGAACAAGAAAATTACTAAAAGAAGGTCTCCAATCTTGATCTCCAAAGTCTTGTGTTTTGGCAAGAAGAGGAACCCTTAAATCTGACCTAGGGTTCTCTTTTTATAGCCTCCAAAACGTGATGCAGGTTTTCCTTCAGGCCTGGTACATTGACAATCCTAATTTCTGATTTTTCCGCTTCGCCATGCCAGTGTGGCGCGCCGGAACTCCTGCAACCCTCTGAAGATTAGGCGTCGTGGCGCCTGGCCCTGCTGGCTGGAGGCGCATGTGCCATGTGCTATTTTGTGCTCGCCGCCACTTTCTCGTTTTTCGAGCTCTGGAACCTCCATTTTTTCCCTCTTTTTGCTCCTTTTCGCCAATGAGCCACTTTAAACCAATATGACTCAAAAGGAAGAAAATTTATCCTAAGACGACACGCTTTTGTACAAAAATGGGCAAAAGACTCACTAAAATTGACTCAAAAAGTGTATATAAAATACACCGATCAAATACCCCCAAACTTAACCTTTGCTCGCCCTCGAGCAAAGATCAAAAGAAAGAAATAAAGACGCAAGGGAAAAAGAAAATAGAAAGACTCAATGACATTGATCACTTTGCTGCATTGGTGTTACTTCGAAAAACATGAAGGTTAGCAGAATAATATGCAGGAACATATAGCATGAATTTTTAGCATTCTAAACACATTATGCTAAATATTTTGCAAACTCATTTTAATCATGCTTGATGGAAGTAAGAATACTGAATTATGCATGTTAATTTCAAAATCCTATGACATGTTTACTTGTTATTCTCCACTAATCATGGGTATGCATATAGGAGATCTTCAGGACTTTTCAGGGTTGTAATGTAGGCTTTAGGCATGGGTAGGTAAAAATAGGCATTTAGGCTCATTTTCTGTACCATAAGCTCTTTTGTTTTTCAATTCTTCCTTTTTCTTTTGATTTCCTTTCTTCACTTTATATCTATTTTTCCCCTCTTTTGTTTTGAGAGAGTGAAGTGTATTACGAATCACAAGCACCCCCAAACTTAGGCATTTGCCTATTTCTTATTACTTTTTATTTGGGGTGCATCAAACTTGTTCACTCTTTTTGTCTCTTTTTTAACACTTTCTACTTCAACCATTTCACATTTTTACTTATGGTACAAGTGTGGAAATATAGGGTATCAAAGAAAAAGTTTAATGTTTAGGCTCAACGGGGCTGACTAGGGATATTTTTAATGTCAGGGATAGGAAAAAGTGGTAAGAATTGGCTAACAAAGAAATGCCTGAGTCATTTCCCTAACATGCATATCCTAACTATTTCGCGTCGAATAGCAAGCAATCATACACATAGGTTTTAACATTTAACAATGAACAATTCAAGCAGAAACCCCAAATAGACAGATGTCATGAGTTTTTGGCATATCTAACCTAAGTGTTTAGATAGTTGCTTCTAATTCCATTACATTATTCAATCTTACTTCACTAGGTGTTTCTAGTAACTACAGCATGCATGATCTTTGAAAGAAAATTATGACTCAAAAAAAAATTATGACTCACAAATACATAAAACAAATTAAAAAGACTCACATACTAAAATAATAAGACATAAATAAAACACCCCCCCCCCCCAAACTTAAATCACACATTGTCCCCAATGTGTGCAAGACTCAATGAAAATAAAATAAACAGAACAACTTACAGACTTGGTTTAAAGTGGTGGCGGTGGCGGTGGATAGTGCATTGACCATTGGTTGAACAAGGAACTTATCTCGTCAATTCTCTGGTGTAACTGTTGTTGCCCCTGCCTTAGTTCTTGTTGTCCTTGTATCACCGTGTCAAAATTCTGCATCATCCTTCTCTGGTTTAGGAGCAACTGCTCCATCATAGGCACTGGAGGTTCTGATTCTGGTGGTGGCTGATGGCTGCTTCCTGCCTCATACTGAGCCTCTGTTTCAGGCTCATCTTCATCTATGGCAGCCTCTGCTACTGCTGCTGGTGTTGGTCTCCTTCGCGCTGCTGCTGGAGGGATTGGGTCTGGGAAGGAGTGCACTATCCCGTATGTCACAGGAAGTTGGTTTTTCTCATAAGTATCAGTAGGTAGGGTTGGGACCCCATGTATGGAGCATAAGCAGGTGATAAGTGAGCCATGTCCCAACCCACCTGTCGTTATCAACCTGCTGGTCTCTCTAATGTTTTGCACTATTTCCTTCCATACGTCAATTGTCTTCCCTGACATGATTCCATATATCAATCTTATTCTGTCTTCTGGCACTCTGGTGAAGTGCATTGATGGAATCAGGCGGGCACTGACGAGTACAACCAACCCTTGGCTATTTTGTCAACCGACACCGCCACCCTTCTCGACCCATTTCTCGCAAATTCATACGCACCCTGTGGTAGCTTATCGCGGCCATGACGAAATCCCAGTTGATGATGTTGGTGTCTCTAGACCATGTTCTGAAGTAGCTCCGGTCATCACCTCTTTCTTCAACATCCGCTGTTTTTAATAGCACATTCAACACTTCTGCCATCACAGACACTTCCCTTCCCATCACAAAGCATCTATCCTCCACCCTCTCCGGAAAGTTAGCATAAAATTCTTTCACCATCACTGTGTTCATCGGTGCTATCATTTCCGGGTTAACAAACCTCTTCCACCCCATCACCTCTATCATCGCCCGAATAGGCTCATAGACATCTCCCTCCTCAAATGATTCTCTTTTGATAATTCATTCCTCTTTCAGGGATTAAGGGCCTAGTACTAAGTTTTCGATATCTGCCCTCTGCTGTGTGGCTGACAAACCTAGTATTATCATATTGAGGGGCTGAGGTGGATGCGGAGGCTCTTTTCTTTCTGGCAGACATTTTTAGATGACTTTTGCAGCGTTTCCTTTGTATCAACAATGTTACCCAACACTATCACTCAACAATCAGCAGCTACAACACCTATCACCCCCAAACTTGCTCAAGGAGCTCCTGCGCAACACCCCACACTCACCTCGTACACTCTTCCTTGAAATCTTACAACCAGCTTCAACACCCCCACACACCTTCACAGATACAACACCTCCTCAAATCTACTACCTCATCTGATTATAGTGAAGCTCTCAAGAAAAGATAAGGGTTACCTTTGACGGTGTCCTTCAAGGTTTTCTTGCTTCTAATGATGATTTGAGGCAATGGGATGAGGGTAGTTGTTTAGGATGGTTAGGGGTTTAGGGAATTTAAGAATTTTGGTTGTGATTGGGTTTAGTTTATGGAAGGTTTTTAGGAAAAAGGTGGATTTTCGTGGGTTTTGTGGAGAAGAATGGTTTAGGTTTTGATGTGGAATGGGGAAAATCGGATTTTTGGGCTTATTTTAAGCCGATTTCCGTCTCGCGCCGCTGCCGCGCGGCAATGGCGCCGCGCGCCAAATTATCAAGGCTTCGACTTTCGCGCCGCTGCGCAAAATGTAGCCACGGCCAAACTTCGAACTTTTTCGACTTTTCAGCCGCGGCTCACGATTTTCTCGAAATCCTGGCTTATCTTCGCCGCCTCCAAGTTTTTGACCCTGCACCTGTCATCACAACACATAACAATACCTCTGTGAGACTGTTCTAAGTAGAAATTAACTGCATTAAAGTAAACAATTTAAAATGCATTGGGTTGCCTCCCAAGTAGCGCTGTCTTTAACGTCTTTTAGCCGGACGCAAGTTCGTTACATCAAGAGGTGTGGGGTAGATTAACCCCATAACTAATCCACTTTTTCAACATTTTCCTTTTTCTTCTTCTGTTTTTCTTCTTATAATTATTTTCAAGAGGAGGTTCAGTATCACTTACCTGCTTTGGCGGGCTTATCTCCTTTGTTGTGGCTTGCACTGGCTCACAAGAAGTTCTGACAGTGCTGATTGCAAAGCACCTGCTCATGATCGGGGGTTCAATAACGTGTTTGAACACTTTGAACACCATTTCTTCACTTTCTACCCTCAGTGTCAGCTCACCCCTTTCTACGTCAATCAGGGCTCTCCCTGTTGCCAAGAACGATCTCCCCAATATGATGGGAATCTCCTCATCCTCCTCCATGTCAAGAATGAGGAAATCCGCAGGGAAAAAGAATTTTCCTACTTTAACAAGAACATCCTCAATCTTCCCCCTGGGGTGCACCACCGTTCTGTCCGCTAATTGCAAGCTCACCGTGGTTGGTTTTGCCTCACCTAACTCCAACCGTTTAAAAACAGATAAGGGCGTCAAATTTATACTAGCCCCCAAGTCACAAAGGACTTATCATGTTACTCGCCAATGCAAGTGCAAAGTTGTAAAGCTCTTTGGGTCCTTGAGTTTAGGGGGCAATTTCTTCTGCAGGATGGCACTGCACTCCTCATTCAGTGCCACCATCTCATATTCTCCCAATTTCTTCTTATTTCCCAAAATCTCCTTCATAAATTTGAAATAGGAAGGCATTTGCTCCAACGCCTCGATGAAGGGTATGTTGATATGTAACTTTCTGAATGTCTCCAAAAACTTGGAGAATTGCTTATCAACTACTTTCCTTTGCAATATTTGCGGGAAATGAATCTTCTCAGTGTACTCCTTTTCTGGAGCTTTCTCTAATATTGGGCGATCTTCAACAACCCTCTCTCTCTCTCTCTGTTTCTACCCTATGTTCAACCACAGGCTGAGGTGCACGCTGTTCCAACTGTCTTCCACTCCTCAGTTGCGCTGCCTGACACTGTTCTCTAGGGTTCATCTCTGTATTGCTCGGCAGTGTACCCTGTGGCCTGTTGTTTGCTAGCTTTGCTAGTTGCCCCACCTGTGTCTCCAAGTTCCTGAGAGAGGATCTAGTCTCTGCCATGAACTGGGTCTGGGAGTTGGTGAGTCTCAACAAAGTTGCTCTCAGCTCGTCTGGCTTTTCTGGTTGGACAGGGGCACTGAATTGTTGAGAAGATGAGGCCTGAGTGAATGGTCATGATTTTGGCATCGCCTCTAAACGGTTCTCGCCGCTTGCTCAACCCTCCAAGAAAAATTTGGGTGATTCCTCTACCCTGGATTGTAGGTGTTTGAGTATGGGTTGTTCTGGGGCCTCTGATAGTTCCCTACAGCTTGGCACTCTGCTTGCTCGACCGAAATATTGTTAGGATCAGCTGATGGGCATCTGTCGAAGGTATGTGGACCACCACACATTTCACAACTCATTGGCATTTGCACTGCATTTACGATTAATCGTATTTTGTTGCAGCTGCTTGGTCAAAAGAGCCACTTGGGCATTTAGTGCAGTGATGGCGTCAATCTCATGAACTCCTACTGTTTTTCTGCCACTCACTTGTCTATCCTCTATGACATGATTATTGGTGGCCATGTCTTCCAATAAATCATGAGCTTCATGGGCTGTCTTTCTCATAAAGGTTCCACCTGCGGCTGCATCAATGATTGTTCTGGTCGTTCCGCTTAGCCCATTATAGAAAATGTGGACCAAATTCCACAACTCAATGCTGTAGTATGGACACTTCCTTTGCAAGTCCTTGAATCTCTCCCAAGCTTCATATAATGATTCTCCATCGGCTTGATAGAAATTATTCAACTCCTCTCTCAGCTTCGCTGCTTTGCATGGTGGGAAGAACTTTGCCAAAAAAATTTGTGCCAACTCTTGCCATGTGAATATCGAATCTGCTGGCAAAGAATTCAACCACACTTTCGCTCTATCCCTGAGTGAGAAGGGAAAGAGCCTCAATCTGACGGCGTCATCAGTAACGCCATTGTATCTGAATGTTGCACACAACTCCAAGAAATTAGCTATATGCATGTGAGGATCCTCCGACGGCAATCCTCCAAACTGAACCGTATTCTACACCATACTTAATATTGCAGGTTTTATCTCAAAATTATTTGCTCCTATTGTTGGGAGCCTAATGCAAGTTTGTGCTCCATTTACCTTCGGCAGCACATAATCTCCCAAGCTTCTCTCCGCTTGGACCTGAACTCTCTCATCTACATCCATCGGCAATCTCCGAGGCATTCTTTGGTTAGGCTGATGATCACCTAACCCCTCATTCATCTCATTATTATTTTGTACGCCTCTCATCTCAATTAAGGCTGAAATTCGTTGGTTCCTTCTGTTCTGTTTACAGGTCTTCTCAATTTCTGGGTTGAAGGGAACAAGAGTGTCTGCTCCTATTCTCCTTCGCATAAACTGGTGCCTGAAACAGATCAAAATAAACAAACGGATCACGGTACACTGGTTTTCACAAAATAAAATAAAGTACTAAATAAAAGCAAAAATAAAAAACCAAATTAGAAATTAAGAATAGATAAAATTGATATTGAACTATGTCAATCCCCGGCAACGGCGCCAAAAACTTGATGCGCGATTTATGCACACACTTACGCAAGTGCACGTGTCGTGTCAAGTAATATAGTCTTAGAAGACCGAGTTATCGTCCTCAGGGATTAGTGTTCAAGTACCAAATTCTATTCTATGTTATCTATTTGGTGACCGAAAATTGATATGTTGTTTATGACTCTAATTATGAAAACTAATTAAACTATGTTGTTTTACTTCAGTAATGTGGAAATAGGGCTTCCAAATCTCCTCAACTATCCGCTTAACTTACTTATTAATGCAATTGACTATGGTTATTCTTCTATTTGAGATAGCAGGTTTACTAAGTCGTTTTATACTCCTGTTAAGGTTATATAAACACTCAACCCCAGTACAACACCTTTCTACCTTTCGGTGATAAGGTTGACTCTAGAGGAGGATTAAGAACAAAAACCTTATTAATGCTACACAAGTATCGGGGTATTTTCATCCACGATTTAACCTATGTCTATCCAACTACAGCATATTCACAACCTCCCCTTTCGGATTTCGGTTAGAAATCATAAGAATTATGATAATTAATGATCAAGTAATTACCAAGCAATCAAAATATATATTAAATAAATCTCAACAATAAGAAGAAGAACCAAGAACATGCATTAATTCATAAAGAAAAGGTTCAAGTGAATTGACATGGAAAGCCCTATATTAAAGTTAGTTCCTAGTCATAGACATGACAAAAACTAATTTAACATCCAACATAAACTGAAAATAAATTAAAACAAGAACAAGAAAATTACTAAAAGAAGGTCTCCAATCTTGATCTCCAAAGTCTTGTGTTTTGGCAAGAAGAGGAACCCTTAAATCTGACCTAGGGTTCTCTTTTTATAGCCTCCAAAACGTGATGCAGGTTTTCCTTCAGGCCTGGTCCATTGACAATCCTAATTTCTGATTTTTCCCGCTTCGGCGCCGCGACCCTGCAACTGGCGCTGCGGCGCCGGAACTCCTGCAACCCTCTGAAGATTTGGCGTCGTGGCGCCTGGCCCTGCTGGCTGGAGGCGTCGCGGCGCTGGCGCTGTTCTGTGCCTGCTTCTCCACTTTCTCGCTTTTCGAGCTCTGGAACCTTCGTTTTTGCCCTCTTTTTGCTCTTTTTCGCCAATGAGCCACTTTAAACCAATATAACTTAAAAGGAAGAAAATTTATCCTAAGACGACATGTATTTGTACAAAAATGGGCAAAAGACTCACTAAAATTGACTCAAAAAGTGTATATAAAATACACCGATCAACCACCAAAGCAGCATGAAGAACCTGATGGTAAGACCTCTGAACTAACAATTGATGAAAAAGAATTGAACTCCTCTGAAATCAGCACTGTGAAAAAGATGAGAATGAGAAATAGAATGGTGCTAAGATGGATATGCGGTGGAGATACTATACCCCCTTAATTTAGTAAGTAAATTGCGTCCGGCTAAAAGACGTTAAAGACAACGCTACTTGAGAGGCGACCCAATGGTTTTAATTATGTTATTTCAATTCTTGTTTTAGTTGTTTTATTTAGTCTTGAACAGTCTCAAGATCTTGGATTTTGTCTTATGTTTTGATGGCAGGTGGACTAGGGACTGACCTTGAGTGGAAAAGGATCAAAAACGCTAGAAAAGAGCAATGATCGAGCACAGCGCCGTGGTTCCAAAATGCAGGGCCACGGCGCTGAAACTTCAGAGGGCCCAAAAGCTGTGCAATTTCCAAAAATTCCTCTCAAAACTCTGTTATGACCGTTGTGTTGTGTCTGTAAATTGTCCATTTATTTGTAGTCTTCACACATTGGGGACAATGTGTCGATTAAGTTTGGGGGGGTGTCGTATTTTGTTTTATTGTTTTGTTTTTTAGTCTTTTTGATTTGTCTTTGTGTTGTTTTGTGTGTTTTTGAGTCGTATTTTTTTTATAGATCATGTATGTGGTAGTTGCTAAAGATATTGAGTGGATAAAGTGGGATAATGTAATGAAATTGAGAGCAAAAATCTGTGTGCTTAAGTTAGATATGTCAAAGATTCATGACATCTAATTATTTGGGATATTTGTGCTTAGCCTATGTGTGTCAATTATGGAAAGAAAGGTTGAAAATATGTTTGCTTGTTATTTGAGGCGAAATAGTTAAGATATACATGTTTAGGGAGATGATTCAGACATTTCTTTGATTGCCCTTCTTACCGTTCATTACCTACTCTGACATAAATTGTATCACTAGTAAGCCATTTTGAGCTTAAATAATATCTTTGTTTGACATTCTATGATTTCTTTGTTGTGCGATAAGTGATAATTGAAAACTCTTGGAATGAGAAGTGTTGAAAAAGAGATAAAAAGAGAATGCAAATTTGATGCACCCCAAAGAAACAAATATGCAAAAGCTTAAGTTTGGGGGTGCTTGTCATGTATAATGTATCTCATTCTCTCAAAAGAAAAGAGAGGAGAAATAGGTATGAGACTAAAAAGAAAGTCAAAAGAAGGAAAAATGAGTTGAATGAAAAATTGTTTATGGTACGTAATTTGAGCCTAAATGTCTACTTTTACCTACCCCTGCCTAAGTCTACATTACAACCCTTGAATGTCCTGATGATCGCTAAGATGTATGTCTATGATTAGTGGAGAATAGAAAGTAAACAGGTCTATAGAATTTTGGGAAAAATGAAATGAAATTGACATGCAGAGGTTAGGTGTTTATATTTCCACTGATTATGATCTAAGTGAATTTGCGAAATATCTAACTTGAAATTCTAGATTGCTAAAAATTCATGTTATATATGTTCTAACATTTTATCCCAACTTTCATCCATGATTGTGAAGAAGCACTGCTATAGTCACTTGATCAATTTCATAGAGTCTTTGTTTTTGTTTTTATTCTTTGTTTAGTGTTTTACTCGATGGCGAGTAAAGTGTAAGTTTGGGGGTGTTTGTTGAGTGTATTTTGGTACACTCTTTTGAGTCATTTTTAGTTAGTATTTTACTCATTTCATTTGTGTTTAGTATATTATTAGGTTTGTTTTTCGTTCTTTTGAGTCACAGCGATTATAAAGGAGGAAGTACATAATTGAGGATGAAATGAGCTTAATTGAGATGGAATTGTACACTAAAATGATCAAGAAATGAAGCCTAAGAAGTCCTGGGAAGAATAAAAGAAATCAGGCGAAATCCGGATGAGAAAATGATGAAAAATTGCGAAAACCGGAAAAGGACGTCGCCTTCGCCGCGACGCCAGCCAGCAGGGCCACGACGCCCAAACTCCTGCGTTGTCTGATTTTGCCTCAGGTTCGCCGGCGCTGCGGCGCCAGCCAGCAGGTCCGCGTGGCCAAGGCGGGATTTTGTAGAATTCTGGGCCGAATTCGACAGGGTTTTTATGGTCTGAAAGACAATTTTTCTCAGCTATAAAATCCTTAAACCCATACCTTATACCACATTCTATATCATACTTTGGAGACAAGAATTGGAGGCTACAACACAAGATTGGAGACAACTCTTGTTCAAGTTCTTTTCTTTCCAATATTTATTTCAGTTTATGTTGGATTGTAAATTAGTTCTTGAGATGATAATGTTTAGGAGCTAATTACTTTAGTAGGATTTTCCATCGAATCTTCTTGAAACTCTTTCATAGAGTTAATGCATAGTTATTGATTCCTTATTTAGCATATTAAGATCTATTCAATATTGTTATGATTGCTTGATAATTAATTGGTCATTAATTGTCATAATTTATATGATTTTGAATCAAAAGTTTGAAAGGTGAGATTTGAATATGCTGTAATTGTCTAGACATATGTTAAAATCGTGGACGAAAGTACCATGATACTTGTGTAGTATTTAAGGTTATCGTTCTTAATCCTCATGTGTAGTAAAATCTATCATAGAAATATAGAAAGTTTCTGCACAAGGTTGAGATCTTGTATGTCCTAACCGGAATATAATGACAGATTAGTTAACCTGCTATCTTAATAAGAAGAAGAATCATTAGCATTGCATTGACAAGTGAAAGAGTGGATAGTTGAGAAGATTGGAATGCCCTATTTCCTCCATAATTATTTTAAAACCCAAAGTATTATCGCTCTTAGTTATTTTCTGCATTAGTTATAATTCTCCAAATAAAGAACGTCAACCAAATAGATACCATAGAATAGATAACCGGTACTTAATAAACCAATCTCTGTGGATGATAAACTTGGTCTTACAGATCGTTATTACTTGAACGATACGTACACTTGCGTAAGCACTTAGAAATATCGCAACACACCCGCATCTCGGGTGTTGTATTTCTTTTGCAATTTGTCCCACAATTCCATGGCAGTCCCAATGGTGCAATATACCTTGTACAAAGAATCGGACAAATTATTCAGAATATAGTTCCTGCATATGAAATCACTATGATTCCATGCATCTCGAACCATCTTCATGTCGTTAACAACATGGATACATTGGCCCCTTCCTGTCGTTTTATTTGGCTGAGGGTCTGTATCTTCCCCAACTTGTGGAGGGTCTTCGGTTAGGAAACTTGACATTCCTATAACCGTTAAGAAGAACAATATCTTTTGCTGCTATATTTTGAAATGCACACCCGTGAACTTCTCGAGGCGTTCATGGTGGAATCCGGTCGGTGTTGGAGCAGTTGTGCTCCCTTGAGCAGTAGCAAAAGCGTTTGGAACTCCTTGAGCAGCAGTAGGATTGACACTTGTTGTGCCAAAACCAGTGGTGTTGAAGGCAGTGGTATTGCCTTGAGCATTGGTGGAATTTCCAGCGTTGAATTGATTTTGTCCAGTCATGTTGTTGTTAAAAATAGCGAATATTATCTTAAGAATGTGAGAAATGTGTGGGAACGTGGAAATTGAATTGTAACAACAACAAAGAAGTTAGAAATGTTGAAATGAACAAATAAAATGGCCTACTGAGTCGATTGATATTCAATATTTCCTTAAGATAATATTGCCCCGTATTATCCTTTAACAGTGTAATGACAACTTATCTCCCAAGATAAAACAACAATCAAACAAGTGAGCAAAGGAGACTCGAGTGTTCGCTAAGAATAAAAGATCTTTGAGTGGGTGGAGATTGCAAGAGAGGAAGACAATTTTCAGAATTGTTGAGTGTTTAATGTGTTTTGCAAATGAGCCCAAGGCTCCATTTTATAATGTGGAGAACATAACCTTCCATATAGCCAAGTAATGGCCAATAAATGCCATATAATAGCCTTGAATGTGAAGTTTTAATTCAGCCAAATAATGGCTGAATTCATGAGCCAAATAATGGAGAGTTAATGCTCCAAAGTCAGCCCAAAAATCAGTTTTCTTTCTTCTTCCAACGCTTGAAATAGCCGCAGACCGGGCCCTCGCAGGTGGCTCCACGACAAAACTTCGAGAGTTTCGCATCACGGCCGCGGCTACCGGGTCAGAAGCGCCGCGCCCTTCGAGGCTCTACGGCATTTTCCGACTCGTTTCATCTTTTACACATCGTACATGTCTTCCTTCATTTACCAACGCGAACCATTGTCATTTGGCCAATAACCATCTATTATCTTACGTCTCAAATAATTCGTATACGTACCAATATCTCTTCCATTAAGGAAATTACGATCTTTGGTACTTTATGTGCACATGTGTGGAAACGATGCTTTCGATGTATGGGGCTTCAATTATTCGAGTCATAATTAATAGGATTAACTTTGTTTAACGTTTAGTAAATTTCCAACAATACCCTCTTGGAAGAGATTTTGGCGCACGCACATGGTGCCTTTCTAGAAATCATTCGGCGGATCAATGTTGCATCTGGAGAGGTAGCCGTAGCTTTGAACCTTCCATAGTAGAATACCATCGGAAATATTTACTGCGCGGTGAACATGATGTCTTGAACCGTCAGTGTTTAGTATATGTCAAGACAATGGTACCAACACAACACCTTTCCTACTCAATCATTCTTTATGTTTTTGTCCGTCGTGGGCCGTGGACACACTTGGATTCTTAAGTGCGTTCATTTGAGACGGCATGTCCTCGCACTTAAATAGGTGGTCTTCTACAAGGTATCCTGCAATATCCCGCTACACAAGCGTTAGGAACCATTAAAAGTTTATGCAACCTAACTTCAATCATTGAGGATCATTAAAGGTTTGAAAACTTATCATTTACCCCTCTATAGGTTGCACTTTATGTCTATTGATGCGCGTAATATGCACACACTTTTAAACGCAAGTGCACGTTATCGTATCAAGTAGTATAGTCTTAGATAAGACCGAATATCGTCCTCTAGGATTAGGGTTCAAGTACCAACTATCTATTTTCTAGTATCTATTTGGTGAATTAATGATTGATTGTTTGGTTTATAACTAAGAATTATTAAAGATAAGTAAATATAAAGAATTACTTCAGATGTGATGAGAATAGGGCTTCTATGTATCCTCACTATCCGCTTATGCTACTTACTAATGCATTACTTATGGTATTCTTCTTTTGTAGAAAGCAGTTTACGAAATCGCTTTATACTCCGTTAGTGGTTATATAAACACTCAACCCCAAAGATCGCTCCTTACCTACCTTCGTGATAAGGGTAACTTTATAGGAGGATTAAGAACAAAACCTAGTTGACCGTCACGCACAATGCGCCGGAATTAGGGTTGTTAAGCCTCTCATCAACGCTTACAAAACTAATTGAGGTATTTTCATCCCCAATTCAAGCATGCCTACCCAACTTACAAAGATATTCACAATCCCCATTTTCGTAACTGATTAGAAATCATATTGTGATAACTAGTTGTCAATTAGTTACCAAGAATTCAACTCAATTATTGGATAGATCTCTCAATAAGAAAAATAACCATAAGCATACATTAATTTATAACATAAGTTTCAAGAAATTCAACATAGAAAGTCTTATAAGAGAATTAGTTCCTAGCCATGAATATGACAAGAACTAATTCAAAGTTCATCATGCAAAAACTGAATTAAAGAAAAGAAAAAGGAAAAGAAAGTACTAAGTTAATGGTATCCAATCTCCAAGCCAAAATCTTGAAGTGCAAGAAGGGGAACCTCAAACGCTAGGGTTCTCCTTATATAGGTTTAAAAACGCCTTCGCTTCTCGCAGTTCGCCCAAAAATCCGCCAAAAGACCTAATTTTTCCACGCCGCGCCGCGGCCGCAGATAGCCGCGCCGGAAGTTCGCGATCCGTCGGTGTTTTGGCGCCGCGCCTCGATATTCGCTGTTCGAGAGCCGCTACAGTATCTTCGTAGCTCATCGGATGTTTAGGCCGCGCCTCGTGATTCGCTTGCTCGAGTAGCCGCGCCAGTCTTCGCTTCGACAGTGGCGCCGCGCTCGCTGCGCAGTGAGGCGCCGCGGCCGGGTCCGGATTTTAGCCTCGTTCGCCTCTTTCTCTGCTGCCTCGCATCTCCTCTTTTGCCCTCTTTTTGCTTCTTTTCCGCCATTTGGCCATTTTAACCATTTTGACTCAAAAGAAAGAAAAACTATCCTAATACGACACTTATATGTGCAAAATGGGACAAAAGACTAACTAAAACTGACTCAAAAGGTGTATATAAAATACACCGATCATCTATCATGGGAACGACCTTGAATTACATTTCTTAAGAAGAAATCATTATCCGAAGTGCTCATGCTTCCACCGAAGCGCTCAACTGAACCTTTACGATTTAGTTTTCCCATTGAACCTTATTCTTGAGATTTCCAGTCTGTAAGGTTGGGTGTCCACGGTATCGGTTCTTATTGATTGAGTTTTAAGCTCATTCCCCTAGACATGCAGAACATCTGATCTCTAGGTATATCCTTCGTCAAGGGATCTGCGATGTTTTCCTTAGATTTTACGTGATCAATGGAAATTATACCCATGGTGATCAGCTGCCTAACAGACGCATGTCTCCGTCGAATATGACGAGACTTGTCGTTGTACTTCGTGCCCTTCCTAGAGCCGACTGACTATCGCAGTGGATCATTACAGAAGGCACGGATTTGTCCCAACATGGGACATCCTCTAAGAAATCATAAAGCCACTCAGCTTTTTTTCCTGCTTTGTCTAAAGCGATAAACTCCGACTCCATCGTGATCGGGCAATAAGAGTTTTCCTAGAGGATTTCCAAGACACAGCTCTACCACCAATTGTTAAAATATACCCACTAGTGGAGTTGATGTCATCTATGTCAGATATTCAGTTTTCTTCACTGTACCCCTCTAGTACAACTAGATACCTCAAATATTACAACCCGTAGTTTTGCGTGTATTTTAGGTATCGTAATTCCCGAGTCAATGTTATCCAATGGTTATCACTCAAAATACGGGTGAACCTAGCCAACAAGTTGACTGCATAAGCGATATCAGGTCGAGTGCAGTTTGTGATGTACATTAAATTGTCAATCACATGTGCATACCGCTCCTGGCGGATGGGCGCACCATGATGTTTATCAATCTTTAGATTTGCATCCAGTGGTGTCGTCAGTGGTGAACTGTCGTAGATCCCAAATTTCATCAGCACAACCTCGATGTAATAAGATTGAGACAAGACCAGTCCGTCAAATGTCTTAGAGATCTTGATCACTAAGATAACATCTGTGATACCCATATATTTCATGTCAAAACATTGTTTTAACATGTTCTTAGTCTCTACGATTATCCTAGGACTGCTCCCAGTGATCAACATATCGTCTACATAAAGGCATATCATGACGAATGAATCGACATTTCCTTTCATGTAAACACATTTGTCACACTCGTTAATGCAAACCCTTTCGATATGAGGGTATTATCAAATTATTCATGTCATTATTGCGGGGCTTGTTTCAGCCCATACAGAGATTTGACAAGCCGAAAAACTTTTGTCTCTTGTCCTGGAACTACATGACCCATCGGGTTTGTCCATATATATTTCTTCTTCCAAATCACCATTAAGGAGGGTTGTCTTGACATTCATTTGATGTATTTCAATATCCCTCAAGGTAGCGATGACTATGAACATATGTATGGATGTCATTTTAGACACCGGAGAGTAGGTATCAAAATAGTCAAGGCCCTCATTTTGGCGATAGCCCTTGACTACCAACCTGACTTTGTATTTGTCGATAGATCCATCTGCTTTTAGCTTCCGTTTGAGGATACACTTACAACCCATAGTTTGTGTCCCGGAGGAAGATCAACCAACTCCCATGTGTGGTTATGCAGTATAGACTCTATCTCACACTCTATAGCTTCTTTCCAGAGCGGTGCTTCTGGAGTTGATAATACTTCGGCGATTGTTTGTGGCTCGTCCTGGACCAGATAAGCTACAAAGTCTGGACCGAAGGATTTCGGGCCCTTTTAATTCGTCTTGGTTCCATCTCTGAATCTTCTAAGTCCTGAGAATATGGAATGCTGAATTCAGAACAATCTGCTATTCAGAATTCACTAGATCTGAACCGTTTAGATCCGGGCTGTCACCGACTCCAGGATCCTCAGAGGTTTGCTCAAAACTTCATTTGTGAGAGGTTATGTTTCTTTCCTTTCTAGGAAATGTGTCTTCAAAGAACCTAGCATTTCTTGATTCCATGGTGGTACCTACATGAATGTCCGGTACATCCGATTTATGTACTAGAAAATGATAAGCGCTACTGCTATTGGCATATCCAATGAATGTGCAATCCACAGTCTTAGGCCCAAATTTGACCTGTTTTGTCTTAGGTACTTCTACCTTGGCCAGACAACTCCACACCTTCAAATATTTGTATGTGGGTTTCTTTTCTTTCCATAGCTCGTATGGGTCTTGTCTTTACCCTTGTGCGGAACACTATTAAGAATCTTATTCGCAGTAAAGACAGATTCTCCCTACCAGTATTAGGAAAGGCCTGAATTGATAAGTAAATCATTCATCATTTCCTTTAATATTCGGTTCTTGCGTTCAACAATACCGTTTGATTGAGGTGAGTAAGGAGCCGTCGTTTGATGAAGTATACCCGACTGGGTACAAGTACAAAATTCTTCAAAAGGCGCTACATATTCTCCCTCTCTATCGCTACGGATTGTTTTAATTCGTCCGCTTAGTTGGTTTTCAACTTCAGCTTTGTAACGTTTGAACGCTTCAAAGGCTTCATCTTTACTTTTTAGTAAGTAAAGGTAACAATACATTGTGCCATCATCTATGAAAGTCACAAAGTATGTGTTCCCCCCTCTAGTTTGAGCGAACTTTAAATCACATATATCTGTGTGTATGAGTTCTAGAGGAGCGGTTTCTCTTTCGACGAATCTAAATGGACTCTTTGAGAGTTTTGCCTCTACACCCACCTCACACTTACGTTGAGGGTTTATGTTGATAGATGGCAACAAATCCAACTTTATCAATCTTTGGATAGTTTGATAGTTAACATGTCCTAATCTATGATGCCATAAATTAGAAGATTCAATCAAGTAAGTAGAAGGCTCAATTTTATTGATAGTTGAAGTAGAAGGCATTACATGTGCAACATTAAACTTAAAAAGGCTTTCACAGACCAAGCCCCTTCCTATAAAAGTTCCATTTATAGTGATTACAAATTTGTTAGCCTCTATGTTACACCCCGTAGTCCCAGAGTATGTTTACGAGGACGTACGTACGAGAATACGACATTAAAATTGGAAAGGAAGTAAGATGTGATTTTTCGACGGAAAAGTTTCCGGATTTTTGTGAAGGAAAAAGGTTCGTTAATGGGAATTGGATTCCCAGATTTTGGTATTCGGACTTCCGGGATTATTTAAGAATTTTGGATTTTATTTTCCGGAATTGGTCACGTGGGGCCCGCGGGAGGAATTTACGGTTGTAGGGCCCACTTTATTTTCGAAATTTGTGACATTACGGATATTTTCGGAAGATAAAATATTTTGGACGAGTAGGAGGGCGACACATGGCACCCCATGTGGCCCTATGGCCAAAGATGCGGGCCTCGACGTTGAGACATGTGGCTAGCCACATGTCTCATTGTTGTGGTGGACACTTGTCTCAAAGTTGTGGTGGACATTTGGTTGGAAGAACCCACACACACTTGTCCCTAATACTCACCATACACTTGCTTTGATCTTGACCATTGATTTCTCTATAAATACCCCTTGAGTGCAAGACTAATTTCATCCACACTTGAGATAGTTTCTTAGGCAAAATATACTCCTCCCTTTCAAGTTCTCGCCCAAACACCCCCTTTGGGTAGAAAAATCCTTCAAGTGTTGTTATAATCCCTTATACCTTAGCCTAAAAATCCCTTGTAGTATTCCAAAGTTGCCTCTATACTAAAAGCCCGGAAATACAACTTTATCCCTTTAGTCGCAAAATGAAACCCTAGGAAAATCTTCATAGTTGGTTGAAGTGTTTAAGAGAAGTTGTTAGAAACTTCTAAGGGTTGCTTGGAGCGGTTTGGAGCGTACAGAATAGGAGCTAAACGTGCTCAGGATCGACTTATAATCTTGGATAATTTTTGGGCTTATCGAGGTTGAAGTACTACGAGTAGCGTATTCTACTTGAAGGGTGGAAAAGGCTAGCAGGGTTATAGTACGTTGGAGCATTTTGCTAATTGTCGATAATCGTCGCGAGGTATGTGAACCTCTTCCTATCCCTTCTAGCATGATATTTGTGAAATATATATAGTGCGGTAGACGCACGTGTGTTTAAAGGAATTTGATTTTCCTTTTGTGTCCTTGATTTGATTCCAAAGTTAAGTGACTTGTTATGAAATATTAAGGACTTGAATTATGTTAAAAAGTTGTAAAACTTCACTCATGAGTAATGAGTGTGTGGTCTTTTAAAGAATAAAGTTATCTTGATTTCGAAAATAAGAATAGTTGTCCTTGGTTGGTTTAAAACATAAAGTGTTATAATAGCTTTATGGAAAGTTATTTATAACGACTTTATGAAAACAAAAGAATGGTTTTATCATTGGATTTAAAATGATAACTTGACATTTAAAAGTTGGAGGTTGGTTTCCTTAAAAGATATGATTTAAAGATTAAGAGCCTGATTTTTGATAGTAAAGAGACTTGACTTATAAACAACTTGATTTTGGGAAAGGAGAAGTAACTTGATTTAAAGGTATAGGTTACTTGTTTTTAAAAGAGTAAGACACTTGGTTTAAAAAGTATAATGCTACTTCACTTTAAAAAAGGAAAAAGTGTATTTGTTTTAAAGAAATGCATGGTTTTGTCTTAAAATGGTTTAAAAGGGAAGGCATGCTTTTGTCTTAAGATTGGTTTAAAAAGAAGGTATGGAAATTGTTTTGGTTTACTTAAAAGATAGTTACTCTATTTTGATACTACGGGTATCGTGTGACTTTTGTGTGAGTAACTTGACTATGTTGGCTTGTGATAGCCTTGTAATACTTTCTTGTTGGTTTGATAAGTAAACATGTTATGATGCTACGTGTGTTAGTGTCTTGTGACGTTTGTGTAAGGGGGTTTTCTTGTTATGCTTATGTTGTTTAACGATAAGCAGTTATGCTGATATTATATCACTTACCCCCCTGACTTGTTATGCCGAGGGTTAGCCGCCCCCGATGCGAGGAATACCTCATGCGGGTCTGTGTGACCTATGCGGAGCTGCGGGAGTTCCAGGATGATCACTCCGGGTGTGTTACGCCGATGCGAGAATACCACGCGGTGCAGTGACTACGCGATCGCGGAGTCGAGTTGATGTCGAGGTTAGCTACCCCGACGCGGCGAATACCTCACGCGACCTAGGTGGTCCATGCGATCGCGGAGTTCCAGGATTAGGTTCGCATAATGATACTATGGACAATTGGTCTTGCTTCGATCATTAGCGGCCTAGAAAAGACCAGTTACGTTATATCTATTTTGCTCTTGTTTATGTTGGCACTATGCGCGTTAAATTGGTTGTTAAACGTATTTGTAATTGGTTTTAAAATGTTATGATTTTATTTGATACCTTACGCTTTCACATACTGTAATTGCCAGATCGACCTCCTTCGGGGATGCGTTCATGCCGCAGGTAGGTACACCGATTGTTGATCCTCGCCATAGGATCACGCTCAGCTGGGAAGCTCCGCTTTCCGAGGCTTATTCGTATAGTCCCCGTTGTTGTAGTACTTACATTCGTGGTATGACGGCCCCGTCCCGTCGTTGTTATAACATTCTTAGAGGTCCGTAGTACCGCAGTGGTTTGTGCGGATGTAATCGCTCAAGTTTTTTATATATACAAGAAAGGTAACCGTATTGTTAGCCTGCTTTTCTTATTTCATTATCAGATATCTTGTTTCATGTGTAAGTTTTTATTTCACTGATTTTCTCCGATGTTGAATCACTAGGGTGCCCGGTAAGGCACCACCACGCCCGGTCGGTCGTGACAAAAGTGGTATCGCAGCGCTTAATCCTCGGAAAGTGTCTGCACCGTATCTAGTAGTAGTCTTGATTATCGGCGTGTTGTGCACCACACCTATAATCGTGAGGTCGCAGGATATTTAGGATTGGTTTCCATTCTTCTCACTCCGAGATCGTGCCTTAGAGCCGTGTTATAAGTTGGACTCCTTCCGCGTATTCGTATGTGCTAGTTATGCCTCACGCAGTGCAACCAGAGCCCGGCGGCAAGGCGCAGAGGAGCCGCGAGTAGAATACGAGGGTTACGAGGCATGCACTCCG
Source organism: Przewalskia tangutica (assembly GCA_029844215.1). NCBI lineage: Eukaryota > Viridiplantae > Streptophyta > Magnoliopsida > Solanales > Solanaceae > Przewalskia > Przewalskia tangutica. The sequence goes on along the minus strand of CM056718.1, from coordinate 129,311,421 downwards.
CCATTACCGGGATAGTGCTTCATTCGGGAGTTCGCGACGCCGCTAGCCCTGTGAGAGTTTAGAGCAAAGAGCAGATTCTGCAGAGACCACGATACCGAAGTCTCCGCCACGACCGTGAGCCGAGGATATGAGTTACAAGAGACGGCCCGATTACTAGCTAGGTTCAGGCTAGGAATGAGGATGACGAGAGTCTGAGGTTCCTAGTACCGTGAGTTCACCCTAGATCCGATAGTTGAGATTTCGGACTTCGAGTCATACCACCCGAGTTCTATGGATTGAGAATCGGGAAGATCCTCGTGAGTTTATTCGACTTGCAGCGGATCATGAAAGTGATCAAGACCTTAGAGGCATTTCCTACACGCTTCTTTCTCGCGACGGCGAGAGCTCGCGCAGATATATTTATGATGTTGAGGCGTAACGGCGACGTTCGGGAATACAAGATAGAGTTTGACTCTTTGGCTCGTTATGTCCCCGCTTTAGTGGCGCATACGAGGATAGCGTAATCGATATGTCACAGACTTGACGATCATCTAGTGGGCGGAGGTACAAGAGTAGCTCTTGATCGTAATGGATATTGCTCACAGACAGCCTACGCGCAGCAGATCGAGGAACGTAGAGATCGATGGATTAACCAAGATCAGCAGGTAAGAGGCCGTAATGAAGCGTCCTTTGGTAACTTTCGAGGCGGACCTTCTCAAAGAAGTCGGTTATGCGCCGCCAAGATGCAGTGGCCCTCCGCTGCACTTCGTGACGTCGGGTATTTAGGAGTTGGTCGAACTCTGTGGTTTCGTTCACAGATTTACATGTTCTAGCCACCGATTCGCTTTCTGTTCACTTATGTGGTAGACGCCATCCCGAAATGTCGTCTTTTACTAACGCTTGTTTTACCAGCCGCCGTGGCCAGTGAGGAGAGAATGTCCTAGTAGGAGGGATACAAATGGGATGACTTAGCCTAGTCGCTATGGATTCAGTGGTTCGGAGGAAGGTGTTAGCTGAGGAGGCCACCCCACCCTGTATGGCCGTTGTGGTAGTGTTCTTATAGTGAGTGTCGTACTACTGATAGCTTGTTATGCTTGCATGACAGGCCATTTTGCAGAATTGTCCGACTGAGGTGGCGCGGATGTTACGACTACCCGGATCGATGGTCGTTCATCACCTTCTGTAGTTATGCGCCCAGCAGAGCGGGATTTGATTAGAGCGGCAAAGGGAAAGTGAGGCAGTAGTTACAGAGATATCTTCAGCCCTTAAGAGACTTGTTTAGGTTGTTATGGTAGATACATGTGGAGTGCTATGTACGGATAGCATTGTGTTAGGTGTGGATTAGAAAACATGGGTAGTTGAAAAGGGTAAGTCTGGGGACGAGAAAATTTTGAGCCATAAAATACAGATAACCATGGAGACCTTAGATGTAAGGCCATCTTAAGTAAAGGATTGTACGTTTGATCGTTGTCAGGGTACATTGTATACGTGGAGTATTTTTTTTCAGGTGATAAGTCCATAAGTGGTGTGAAAGGGAAGTGGGTAGTTGGGCTTAGAAGACCACTAGGTTCTCATGACTTGAATAGTGAGATTGTTCCGGACCAGAAACGAGAGTTTAGTACGAAGTGGGTCGGGTTGAGGCCATATCGCGAGTCAACCCGCAGCCCGGATTGTGGTGGGGTCAGTTTGAGGTGGTCCCGCTAGATGATAGGGTCACGAGGGTGTTAGGCCCAAGTTTAGGTAACCATCGTACGGGTTTGTGGATGCGTTCGACCGGTAGTCGGGCTGATGGGGTCAGCCCATCTTGTCTTTTAGTCGATCATGTTTACTCGCAGGTTATGCGAGATGTTGTATATCGGAAGGTTGTAAGGCCGCATCGGGTTCCTACTTTTATGGCGGCAATGGAGCCCGCTTTCGCTATTTCTTTTGTTCGAGGTTTTACCAAAGTGGTTAGAAACTCAGTGAGTCTCAGATGCATTCACCCTGCCGACTGACAAACATCGCGCTTTATCCGACATTTGAGGATAGGTTACGCCTGTTTTGATTTCAGGGGTAGCTGTAAGGATTATTTGCCTCTTGTTGAGTGAGTATTATAATAGCTACCATTTCAGTATTCGGATGTCGCCTTATGAAGCCTTGTATGGGCGGAAGTGTAGGTTGTCGGTCGATTGGTTCGATGTTGGCAAGATTCAGATAGTTAGTCCATACTTGATTCAACAGGATGTGGATAAGGTGAAGCTTATCCAGAAGAGGTTTTTAGCACTCGAGTCACCGAAGTCGCATGGTAATCGGCGTCGACACTTGGAGTTCAGGTTGACGGTGGGTCTTCTTGAAGGTACCGCCCCGGAAGGGTGTGACGAGATTTGGAAAGCAGGGGAAACTTAGCCCGAAGTACTTTGGGCCTTTTCAGATCGTGGTAGAATAGGCCAGGTTGCCTATAAGTTGCAATGTCGTCCGACTTAGGAGGCAGTACGTCCGGTATCCCATGTTGCTATGTTCGGAAGAGTATCAGAGATCCATCCAGAGTGTTCCCAGTTAATGATGACCAAGTTGGAGATAGTAACCCCGAGATTTTGGAAACTGAAGCAATGACAGAAATGTGGTACGTATATTAGGAAGAGTTCGAGTGTACGAGGAGGGTACGACAAGTAAGAAAAGAGGCGAAGATGTGTTAAGAAGATGGAAGTGTCCTTTTTATAAGGTAAAGATGTGAAAAAAGTATCCTTTGGACCTTGGGTGGAGCTATTAGTATTGTTATACGCTTTAGAGATGATCCTTCGTTGGCTTGGATGTGAGTTTTTGCGAGTATGTTGTATTATGGCCATGTGTGGCATAATTGGTTTCATAAGTATAGTAGGGAAGACTATACCGGCGCAAGCAGGTTTGGAGACTTAGAAAGAACATTCGGGACGAATGTTTCTAAGGGGGGAAGAATGTTACACCCCGTAGTCCCAGAGTATGTTTACGAGGACGTACGTACGAGAATACGACATTAAAATTGGAAAGGAAGTAAGATGTGATTTTTCGACGGAAAGTTTCTGGATTTTTGTGAAGGAAAAAGGTTCGTTAATGGGAATTGGATTCCCAGATTTTGGTATTCAGACTTCCGGGATTATTTAAGAATTTTGGATTTTATTTTCCGGAATTGGTCACGTGGGGCCCGCGGGAGGAATATACGGTTGTAGGGCCCACTTTATTTTCGAAATTTGTGGCATTACGGATATTTTCGGAAGATGAAATATTTTGGACGAGTAGGAGGGCGACACATGGCACCCCATGTGGCCCTATGGCCGAAAGATAGGGGGCCTTGGACGTTTTTTTGAGACATGTGGCTCATTGTTGTGGTGGACAATTGTCTCAAAGTTGTGGTGGACATTTGGTTGGAAGAACCCACACACACTTGTCCCTAATCCTCACCATACACTTGCTTTGATCTTGACCATTGATTTCTCTATAAATACCCCTTGAGTGCAAGACTAATTTCATCCACACTTGAGATAGTTTCTTAGGCAAAATATACTCCCTCCCTTTTGAAGTTCTCGTCCAAACACACACACCCCCCCCCCCCCCTTTGGGTAGAAAAATCCTTCAAGTGTTGTTATAATCCCTTATACCTTAGCCTAAAATCCCTTGTAGTATTCCAAAGTTGCCTCTATACTAAAAGCCCGGAAATACAACTTTATCCCTTTAGTCGCAAAATGAAACCCTAGGAAAATCTTCATAGTTGGTTGAAGTGTTTAAGAGAAGTTGTTAGAAACTTCTAAGGGTTGCTTGGAGCGTTTTGGATCGTACAGAATAGGAGCTAAACGTGCTCAGGATCGACTTATAATCTTGGATAATTTTTGGGTTTATCGAGGTTGAAGTACTACGAGTAGTGTATTCTACTTGAATGGTGGAAAAGGCTAGCAGGGTTATAGTACGTTGGAGCATTTTTCTAATTGTCGATAATCGTCGCGAGGTATGTGAACCTCTTCCTATCCCTTCTAGCATGATATTTGTGAAATATATATAGTGCGGTAGACGCACGTGTGTTTAAAGGAATTTGATTTTCCTTTTGTGTCCTTGACTTGATTCCAAAGTTAAGTGACTTGTTATGAAATATTAAGGACTTGAATTATGTTAAAAAGTTGTAAAACTTCACTCATGAGTAATGGGTGTGTGGTCTTTTAAAGAATAAAGTTATCTTGATTTCGAAAATAAGAATAGTTGTCCTTGGTTGGTTTAAAACATAAAGTGTTATAATAGCTTTATGGGAAGTTATTTATAACGACTTTATGAAAACAAAAGAATGGTTTTATCATTGGATTTAAAATGATAACTTGACATTTAAAAGTTGGAGGTTGGTTTCTTAAAAGATATGATTTAAAGATTAAGAGTTCGATTTTTGAAAGTAAAGAGACTTGACTTATAAACAACTTGATTTTGGGAAAGGAGAAGTAACTTGATTTAAAGGTATAGGTTACTTGTTTTTAAAAGAGTAAGACACTTGGTTTAAAAAGTATATTGCTACTTGACTTTAAAAAAAGGAAAAAGTGTCTTTGTTTTAAAGAAAGGCATGGTTTTGTCTTAAAATGGTTTAAAAAGGAAGGCATGCTTTTGTCTTAAGATTGGTTTAAAAAGAAGGTATGGAAATTATTTTGGTTTACTTAAAAGATAGTTACTCTATTTTGATACTACGGGTATCGTGTGACTTTTGTGTGAGTAACTTGACTATGTTGGCTTGTGATAGCCTTGTAATACTTTCTTGTTGGTTTGATAAGTAAACATGTTATGATGCTACGTGTGTTAGTGTCTTGTGACGTTTGTGTAAGGGGGTTTTCTTGTTATGCTTATGTTGTTTAACGATAAGCAGTTATGCTGATGTTATATCACTTACCCCCCTGACTTGTTATGCCGAGGGTTAGCCGCCCCCGATGCGAGGAATACCTCATGCGGTCCGCGTGACCTACGCGGAGTCGCGGAGTTCCAGTGATGATCACCGGTGTGTTACGCCGACGCGAGAATACCTCACGCGTTCACAGGACTACGCGACCGCGGAGTCCGTGTTGACGCCGAGGGTTAGCTACTCCGACGCGAGGAATACCTACGCGACCTAGGTGGTCTACGCATGCGATCGCGAGTTCCAGGATTAGGCTCGCATAATGATACTACGGGCGATCGCCTTGCTTCGATCATTAGCGCCTAGAAAAGACCATTCACGTTATATCTATTTTGCTCTTGTTTATGTTGGCACTATGTGCGCTTAAATCGGTTGTTCGTGACGTATTTGTAATTGGTTTTAAAATGTTATGATTTTATTTCGCATCTTACGCTTCACATACTGCAATTGCCAGATCGACTCCTTCGGGGCCGCTCATGCCGCAGTAGAGGTACACGATTGTTGATCCTCGCTCATGGATCACAACAGCTTGGGAAGCTCCGCTTTCCCGAGGCTTATTCGTATAGTCCCCTCATTGTGTGTACTTACATTCAGGGTACGACGGCCCCGTCCCGTTGTTGTTATAACATTCTTAGAGGTCCGTAGTATCATTGTAAGTGTGGTTTGTGCGAATGTAACTGTTCAAGTTTTTTTATATATACAAGAAAGGTAACCGTATTGGTTAGCCTGTTTTCTTATTTCATTATTGTATATCTTGTTTCATGTGTAAGTTTTTATTTCCGCTGATTTTCTCTGATATTGTATCACTAGGGTGCCCGGGGTAAGACACCAGTTACGGGCCCGGGGTCGGGTCGTGACACTCTAACACTAGCCTAAAATCATCATTTACCAACAAATGTCCAGAAATTAAATTTATTCGAATTTCTGGGACATGCATCACTTCCTTCAGAGTCAACTCCTTCCCGGACGTCATCTTTAGGATTACCTTTTCTACCCCCAGCACCTCTGAGTTGGTTCAAATAGGGCGACTATAATCGCCCTTTTTGATGGATCTCAAAAAGGGCGATGTCACCTTTTTTTATATAGTTCAAAAAAGAGAAAAAATTAAATGTTTCTACTGGGATTCGAACCCTGGTCTGAACTGTGACATTATACTATTCTATTACTAGACCACTAGTTATGCAATATTAATCATCACAAATACTACCCCCAACCAAGGATCAAACTCGGGCCTCTGTTGAAGTATGTCCATCTACCACTAAATCAGTCATCAATACTTATTATATTTATGCTCCTCATAATCATAAATTCTTTGGCCGGTTCTAAAGTCAAATTTTAATAAGATGCCAATTTTTTACACTTATTATTTATAATAGTGCAACATTTTTAGAAGTCTTTATTTCAGATAATTTCGGTTCGGATTCGGATCCGAATATTTCGGAGATACGAAATTTTTAGATAATTTCGGATCGGATCCGGATCCGAATATTTCGGATATCCAAAAAATTGAATATCCGCAATTTTCAGATAATTTCGGATCGGATTCGGATCCGAATATTTTGGATATCCGCAATTTTCGGATAATTTCGGATTCAAATCCGAATATTCCGGATATCCAAAAAATCAGATATCCGCAATATTTGGATCCGAATATTTCGGATATCCAAAAAATCGGATATCCGCAATTTTCGGATAATTTGGATCGGATTCGGATATCCGCAATTTTTGGATAATTTCGGATCCGAATATTTTGGATAATTTCGGATCGGATTCAGATTCGAATATTTCGAATATCAAAAAATTGGATATCCGCAATTTTGATAATTTCGGATCGGATTCGAATCCGAATATTTTCAGATATCGGATAATTTCTAAAGTGACAATTCAACCTAATGTATTTCAATTCAACATTTACTACTTTAAGAAGACATGTAATTATTAATCACTCATTTAAGTAACAAATAAAAGTTATTTAATCCCATTTTTTGTGGGACTCAAAGAGGGCGACTGAAAGATGTCGCCCTATTTGGTGAAATTAAATAGGGCGACTTTAAGATGTCGCCCTATTTGGTGAAAAAAGAAAAAAATATTTTAATGCTTACAATTAATGATTGTTATGAAATAATCTCTCCATCCCATTTTAATTGTCGTTTTAACCCTCTTTAAGTCTATTAAGAAAGTAATAAATATCAGATATAATTTACTAAGTTATCCATAAAGGTAAACTGATTTTTCCTCTTAAATATTATGTATACTTCTCTAATCTTAAGGATACAGTTGAAAAATAATTGTTAACTTTAGTATTGAATTTCTAAAGTGACAATTCAACCTTTACTACTCTAAGAAGACATGCAATTATTAATCACTCATTTTAGTAACAAATAAAAGTTATTTAATCTCATTTTTTGTGAGACTCAAAGAGGGCGACTGAAAGATGTCGCCCTATTTGGTGAAACTCAAAGAGGGCGACTGAAAGATGTCGCCCTATTTGGTGAAACTCAAAGAGGGTGACTGAAATATGTCGCCCTATTTGGTGAAATTAAATAGGGCGACTTTAAGATGTCGCCCTATTTGGTGAAAAAAGAAAAGAATATTTTAATGCTTACAATTAATGATTGTTATGAAATAATCTCTCCATCCCATTTTAATTGTCGTTTTAACCCTCTTTAAGTCTATTAAGAAAGTAATAAATATCAGATATAATTTACTAAGTTATCCATATTTAATAAAGGTAAACTGATTTTCCCTCTTAAATATTATGTATACTTCTCTAATCTTAAGGATACGGTTGAAAAACAATTGTTAACTTTAGTATTGAATTTCTAAAGTGACAATTCAACCTTTACTACTCTAAGAAGACATGCAATTATTAATCACTCATTTTAGTAACAAATAAAAGTTATTTAATCTCATTTTTTGTGAGACTCAAAGAGGGCGACTGAAAGATGTCGCCCTATTTGGTGAAACTCAAAGAGGTCGACTGAAAGATGTCGCCCTATTTGGTGAAACTCAAAGAGGGTGACTGAAATATGTCGCCCTATTTGGTGAAATTAAATAGGGCGACTTTAAGATGTCGCCCTATTTGGTGAAAAAAAGAAAAGAAGATTTTAATGTTTAAGGATACCGTTGAAAACAATTGTTAACTTTAGTCTTGAATTTCTAAAGTGACAATTTTTTTTGGATAATTATTTTTGCTATAATGACATTTAAAACGGGATCCATTTCTTCTTAATTATTTGCACGTTACTTTATCCAACAAAATTTGGTCTATAATATTTGTCACTTTAGAAAATAAAAAAACATTAACTTTATATTTCAATTCAACTTTTACTACTCTAAGAAGACATGCAATAATTAATCACTCATTTAAGTAACAAATAAAAGTTATTTAATCTCATTTTTTGTGGGACTCAAAAAGGGTGACTGAAAGATGTCGCCCTATTTGGTGAAATTAAAAAGGGCGACTATATATCGCCCTTTTTGGTACTAACTAATAGGGCATTTTTTTGTCGCCCCTTTTGGTTTAAAAAAATCGTCCACTTTGAGGCGATTTGTTGTAGTGATGGTGAGGTATTTTATTTTAAATACACAATAAATGTTACAATTTTTATAATTCATTTGATTATTCTTTTAAAAAATAAATTCAAAGTCGTCTGGCTTTATCTTGAATTAGTATTGTTTCTACGAATAATCATTTTGAATTCAATTAGCAAAACCAAATGATTTGAACTCGTACTTCTTGAATCTTGATTCGTACTTCGCTCTTGATCTTGAACGTGATTGTTGGAATGGTTGTAGCTTTTAGAGAAATTTGTGGCTTAGATCCACGAGTTCTTTTTTACTTCTTGTTAAGAATTTTGATTTCTTTTCTGGATTATAAGGTCCCTAATTATAGTTGTGAAGAAATGAATTGTGATAACGTGGCGCTATCATACTACCCGTAGCTTCTCGCACTCAAAAGAAAGAATGCACGTGCTCTTTCGTAAAAAAAAAATGAATTGTGATGAGGAAAAACTCTTTTTTATTGATTTGATTGGTTGATTTGAATCACTGATCAATCATATTGAAATAGTGATAAGTTTACATTTGATTGGTGGAAACATATGAATTGAACTATATGACACATTTGTACTAGTCTTTAATTTGACTAGGCATTATCAATCATCTAGGCATGTGTCATAATTTTATTGACTCTTTTATTTAACTTGGCATGTCACAACATTTGACATGTGATGGCCTTTACATAAAATGTCGTGTTGGGCTTAATGAAGTAGGCTCATAATTTATTTATTTTTTTGAGCGGATTGACCTTCCTATCATTTTGGTCTTTAATTTTTTCCCTATTTCTCATTTAATATAAATTTATGGGTCAGAATATTTTTTATTTGTGAGTCTACTAAATCATAAGATCTTGGATTCGAATTTTAGGAGAGGCAAAAAAAAACCGCAAGGCAAAATTTTCATAGAAATTATGTCTATTCGATCAAGGGGCATAGTCTCTATATAACTAGTCGGATAAGACATTATCTTAATTTTTCAACGAAACTTTGCCCCTTAAGGCATAGTCTCTAAACAACTTTGACCGAATAAACATAATTTCTATAAAATCTTGTCTTGTAATTTTTTTTTTTTGATTCTGCTGTAATTTAAACCCACAACCTCAAAAATAGTTTCAATTAATTTTTTAGGCGAAGGAAATAAATAAAGACCACCAATTTAAGGGGTAAAAATTAAAGACCACTCTAAAATATGGAAATGGTGTGAATTGCCCTCATTTAAAGCCAAATTAATGGACTGCTCCAATACAATTGGACCTTACATTTATGGGACTTATATATATATCGGCTACTATATTGGTGGGCAGTTATACAATGTAAAGTTTTAATAATTTATCTAGCTATTTATCTCACAATATTTATTTGGACTAATATATCTTGAATTTAATATAATCCAAGTTAATTTTTGAATTCAAATTCAATCCATTTTAAATGTCTACCGTCATTATAACCAAAAAAGCGTTTATATCAAAGACACTAATTGTTTATTAATCCTATGTGTCACACTTTTCTTTTAGTTTGTCTCAAAAAGATCACATTTTTATATTTAAAAATAATTTAATTTTGTGAGATGATTTACAACCACACAATATCTAAGATTTGTTTTGGACCACAAATTTCAAAAAAAATCCTTTCTTTCTTAAACTGTGTGTTTAGTCAAATGGTGTTACATAAATTAAAATGGAGAAAATATCAGTTTCACCACTTCTATTCAAACGCGTAACTGCTTATTTATAAAATAAGCTCAATACTTCAAGGTGTTTTCAACAATTGATGCTTATCAACTACTTTTTAATCGGTTAACCCAAACAGACTAAAAAACGTGCAAATTATATGGTTCTTGACTAAACTGGCACTAACAAGTAACAACAAACATAGTGTTGGGTGTGTAAATAAAGTCTCACATTAGTAGTTGAAAAGATTGAGAAGCTACATATAAGGTGTAGGATCTCTTAATAGTGTGAGACGTTTTGAGAAAAATCGTGTGGGCTTGACCCAAATCAGACAATATAACCCAACAACTGATATCAAAACTCAAGTTCAGCGAAACGATCGCGTATGGAGAAGGCAGATGATGGTGTGGGGCTCAATTTACTTCTCCTTACGAATTTAGAAACGCACACATAAAAGAAGAAGCAAGTCGGGCTTCGATAGCCATAAATATTCAGACTATATGGGTGGCACACAATGAATTTCAGAAATTGACCTGTGGATTGTGATAATGAGTCACATAGAACGCGAGAGGAAGACCAATTGATCGTGGTGATGAGACACATGGAACTTAGTTAGAGGGGGAGATTATGAGGGTGTGCGAATAAAGTCTTACATTATTAACTGAAAAAATTGGAAAACTATATATAAGGTGTAGAATCTCTTAGTAGTGTGAGACCTTTTGAATAAAACCGTGCATGCTTAACTCAAAAAAAGATAATATCACATCATATTAATAATACATTTGGACTGATTTAGCCCAACACATAATATAAGAAGTGCGAGGTAAAATTACTTAGATTAGGTGTAAGAAAGTTGCAGTCACTGCTTTTTCTGCCATGGCTACTATATGTATGGATCATTGACCTATATACTAATATCTAAACATTTTACTGTTACAATATGCGTAGACTGCCTCGAAGTTACAAATGATGATCGATGCTTAGTGACATTCTCATTCTTTGATAGGTTGCAATTCTTATATAATTACAATAAAGAGACGTTAGGCCAACGATAATGTGTCGAAGTCAAATCCTTGATTAAGAAAAGCACTAGCTATCCATAGCTTCAAATTGACCAAGTTCATATCCACCTCACATTCTCTCACCTGTTTATCCATTTACACAAAGACAAATTACTATATTGCCAATAAGCTAGAGAATATATGAGAAGAGAAATTGATATTTAGCTTCTTCGTCTCAATTTATGTGACATCTTTTGATTTAAAAGTCAAACGAATAAATTGATATTTATGTTAAAAATATTTATTAAACGTGAAATAAAGTAAATCCTATTAATTATGAATCGAACAATTGGGGCCCCGCGCGTAGGAAACCTTGTTTCCACACACGTACACACGTAGTGCCAAGGATCAAAATTTTCTTAATGGAAGAGATTTGGAACGTATACGAATTGTTTGAGACGTAAGGTAATAGACGGTTATTGGCCAAATGACGAATGATTTCACGTTGGTAAATGAAGGAAGAAGTTATAATGTGTAAAGATGAAATGAATCAGAAATCACCACGAAACCGAAGCGGCCGCGCCTCCAAGTGCGGCCGCGATGCCAAGGTCCGCGTTTACTGACGCTTTCAATTCCAAGAACTCACCTGGAATCAAGGGTCGCGACTTAATCGACGCTCCAATTCCAGCCGAGTTATCGAACCGGCGGTCGCGCCTTCTCCGCGGTCACGACTGATCGTTTCAACTGGCTGGAGGTGAATTAAAAATTGATTCTTGGGATGACTTTGGAGTATTTACTCTCAATTATTTTGCTCATGAATTCAGCCATTACTTAGCTGAATTGTAACTCCAAATTCAAGGCATTAACATGGCATTCATGGCCATTACTTAGCCATTTGGAGGGTCATCATCTACACACTATAAAATGAGACACAAGGCTCATTTGGAAACACACTTGACATATTACACTCAACAATTCTCTGAAATTCTCTTCCTCTGTTGCAATCACAAAACACTCAAAGATCTTTCTTCCAAAGAAAACACTTTGAGATCCCTTTGCTCATTTGTTTGATTGTTGTTTTATCTTGGGAGATAAATTGTCATTACAACCGTTGAAAGGATATACGGGGCAATATTATCTTAAGGATAGATCAATAATTTGGTCGACTCAGCAAGTCCTCATACTTGATCATTTACAGATTTCTAACAAATAGTTGTTGTTGTTATATTCCCGTTCTACACATTACTACTCACAAGCTTAAGATAATATTGGTTATTTCAACAACAACATGACTGGACAAGATCAATTCAACACTGAAAATTCCACTAACGCTCAAGGCAATCTCATTGCCTTCAATCCCACTACTCAAGGCACTAACGCTGCCTTCAACTCCACTATTTTTGGCACTCCTAGTGTCACCACTGATCAAGGCATTTCTAATGCCTTCCCAACTACTGCTTTTGGCACGTCAAGTTCCACTGCCACTTTTTTTGGTACGTCAAGTGCCACCGCCACTGCCTTTGGCACAACCAATGCCTCCATCACGCTTCCGCACTTATAGTGCCTTTTCTCCTACCCAAGGCGCCAACAACAACTATACTTCATGTCGAGGCATTCACAATGCCTTTGTAACTCCTCGCGGGGCGCCATCGCCTAACACTGCCGGTTTTCACCATGAACGCCTGAAAAGTTCATGGGTGCTCACTTTAAGAGACGGCAAAGAAAGATGCCGCTTTCCCGACGGTTATGGAATGTCACGCTTCCTAACCAAGATCCTCCACTAGTTGGGAAGACGTGGACCTCACCAAATAATTTGGCGGAAGCGGGTTAGGTAACCACGTCACGATTTACTTATGACGGTTCGCAAGCATGGAAACATAGTGATTTCACGTGTAGGAATTATATTCTAAATGGCTTTGTCGGATCCACTATACACGGTATATTGCACCATTGAAACCGCCAAGCGGTTATGGACAAACTTCAGAAAAAGTACAACACCCAAGATGCGGGTAGTAAGAAGTTCATCATTGGGAAGTTCCTGAAATTTCAAATGGTGGACAACAAAAGTGTGACAACCCAAGTCCAGGAATTCCAAATGATTCTACATCACATGGATTTGGAAGGATTAAAGCCCAACGAACCATTCTTGGTTGGGGCATTAATCGAGAAGTTGCCTCCCTCTTGGACTGAGTTTATGAACTATTGTTGACACCCATCTTTTAGTCATTTCTTGCAATTTTAAGCATTTTAGCACACCGCATTTTAATCAACATTTTTTGGCATTTTTGTATATTTTTTACCTAACATTCTATGTTGTTTTATTTTTTCTAAATTGGCATCATGTTTTTACTTTAATTAGATATTAAACATTTTCAAATATTATGTTATTATTGTTGCGCGATCATTTTATTTTACTAATTTTGCATCTCTTAAATAATTAATTGACATCCCGTATTTTACTTTTAATTAGGCATTAAACATTTCTTAAATATTGTTTTTTTTATTATTATCGCATCGGCGTTTCCATTTTAATAATTTTACATCTTTTTAAATAATTTTTCTTTTAAATAATTAATCCGCTTTGCATTTTGTCAAAACAGTCCCAATTCGAGGCTTAATTCGGATCAGTTCAATCCAACACCCTTTTTATTTTTTTTATTTTAATCCAACACTCTTTATTCCCCAAAAATAATATCACTTTTCATCCCCAATACCAAACTGTAATCCTACCCTATATAATAAATACTACCCCATCTTTCTTTAAGGGAGAGGGCAGCCGCACAAGCCATTTCTCAGCCTCTCTCATCTCTCTCAAAGCCTCAGCCACACACCCCTTCACCTATATCTCTCCCTTTTCATTTTTAAAGCTTTTCCCAACATCACTTCACCCACTGCCCCCACTCCGGCGAAGTCACGCCGCCGGAGTTCGAGTACCATCACCACATGTCGAACCTCCACCGGCGAACACCCCCCCTCACACACACACACTGCCCGTCGCCCTCTTCCCTGTCCCCTTTCCCGTCGCCGGTGAAACCGCCGGCGAACCTCACCACTGTTAACTCCGCCATCACCGGCGAACCACCACACCATCGAATCCCCTACCCTTCCACTGCCTGTCGGCGAACCAATGTTTTCCCACACCCAGTAGCTGGCGAACCCACCACTGGGGTGGCGTCGCTCCGATAATTAGCCGTGGAAGTGACGTCGCCCATCTCCCCGTTTGTTCGGTTTATATCTTGTTTGGTATGTTGTTGGTTGTGGACTGATTTCTCCTTTTTCGTAATCGACGAGTCTTTAAACTCCGCGACTTCATCGCTTTGTATTTTATATATAATCACTGATATTTTGATTGTGGGCTGATTGAGTTTTGGTATTTGGCGAGTTTGCAAAACTCCGCGATGTTCGTCGGTTTGCTTCGCTTTGTTGGTGATTTTGCACCATTTTAGTATTTTGGCCGAGTTTTAGACTCGACGGATTGGTTTATCGGTGATATTTTGCCATCACATCGCTTGACATATTTTTCTGGTTTTTGGCTACCTGCCGGAGTTTGAAAGAAAACTTCGGCGATGTTCTGAACTTTCCGTGAATTTACGCCGCCCGATTTAATGTGTTATTGTCGCTTCGCTTATATCTCATTGAACTATTTGTCGCCATCGCTTCTTTTATTAAATTGATTTTGAACAAATTGCTACATTTGAATATTGGGTATTTTGCTGATTTTGAACAAGATACTACACTTGGCCAATGAAAACGTTATCCGTCGATTTTTGAGGCCTCCACAGTTGCAAAGACGGAAAATAAAATAAATGAAGCTTTATGGGCGTTGATGATTTCTTCTACTTACACAGGATAACCAACATGCGCTGGCGAGGTGAATTTTCGCAGCCGGACTTGTTTAGGATGTCCCGCTTTATTTTATATATCTGAGCCCTCCGTGTTTAAAACTATTATCGCTTTGGCGGATCCAAGGTTTTATTTATTTTATTGTTTTTAACAATATTGGCCGATGAAGGAATCTCCGTCTGATTTTCAAGGCCTCCTCTGTACAAAAGACGGATTTATTTTTTGGCTTTACTTATTAATTCTTGTCATTGCTTTAAAATTATTTATTCTACTATTAACACTTTTATTAAGTGTTTATGCAGGTACCCGGAGATCATCTCGTGCAGAAGGCCTAAAAAGGGCTAAAAGATGTCCCGGAATTTTATTTTATGTCGCATTTAATTTTAGTTTTATTATTTTGTATTGCACTTTATTTTAATTATAAATTATGTAAAAATGCTTAGAATAGGTAGAATAAAAGCCAATATATAATTAACCTAGGTTTGAACGGATAACCGCAAGTTAGCGGATCTTAAAGGACGCATAACCCCTTCCCTTTAGGATAATAAAGAACCCTGATCCAGAATCTCATTAATTTCGCAGACTATTAAATGGAGATTAATTGCAGTATTTTTATTACAATAAATCAAGTGTCCTAATTCACTTAATTAATTAGGTGGCGACTCCTCAAAATCAGCATTATTATTCCATCCAGGGAACCGCGCCAAAGAGCAACGTTGCGGATACCGTTCAGACCCCGAGGTCAAAAACGGGTGCGACAACTATCTAAAACTCAAAACGAAGGAGATGACCCTAGATGAACTTATTGTCAAACTCCAGATTCAGGAAGACAATAAGAAGGCCATGCCAAAGGGAAAACAACCCGCTGAGACTAAGACAAACCTGACGGAAGTCAAAGGGAACTCAAGTAAGAAGCGGAAGTTCCAGAAGGAAGGCAAGCCCCAAAACAACTGAAAAGTTCAAGGAAAATTGTAACCACTGTGGTATAGTTGGTCACATGGCCAAAGACTACCGCAAGCTCAAACGTGAGAATAAGGCCAAAGGCAAGGCAAAGGCTAACATCGTTAAAGACACGCTCGTCAACAATATGATTGAGGAGTTCTCAGCGGTAGTTCTTGAAGCTAACCTCGTTGAGAATCCGGTGCAATTGTGGCTAGACACGGGTGCTACCCGTCATATTTGTTACAATAAAGATGCATTCTCCACATATACACCAGTCACATATAAGAAATTGTTCATGGGCAACAATTCTTATTCAGAGGTGCTGGGGGTAGGAAAGGTGACCCTAAAGATAATGTCCGGAAATGAGCTGATTCTGAAGGAAGTGATGCATGTCCCAGAAATTCGAAGAAATTTAATTTCTGGACCTCTGTTAGTAAATGCTGGTTTTAGATTAGTGTTAGAGGCTAACAAGTTTGTAATCACTAAAATAGAACTTTTGTAGGAAGGGGCTTCGTCTGTGAAGACCTCTTTAAGTTCAATGATGCACCTGTACTGCCTTCTGTTTCAACTATCAATAAAATTGCACCTTCTACTTACTTGATTGAGTCGTCTAATCTATGGCATCATAGATTAGGACATGTAAACTATCAATCTATTCAAAGATTGGTAAAGCTAGATTTATTGCCGTCTATTGACATAAACCCTCAACGTAAGTGTGAGGTGTGCATAGAGGCAAAACTTTTCAAGTGTCCTTTTAGACCCGTCGAAAGGAATACCGCTCCTTTAGAACTTATACACACCTATATGTGATTTAAAGTTAGCTCAAACTAAAGGGGGGAACAAATACTTTGTGACTTTCATAGATGATGACACAAGGTTTTGTTACCTTTACTTACTAAAAAGTAAAGATGAAACCTTTGAAGCATTCAAACGCTACAAAGCAGAAGTTGAGAATCAACTAGGCGGACTAATAAAAATATCTGTAGCGATAGAGGGGGAAAATATGTAGCGCTTTTTGAAGAACTTTGTACCTAATCGGGTATAGTTCATCAAACAATGGCTCCTTATTCACATCAATCAAACGGGGTTGATGAACGCAAGAATCGAACACTAAAGGAAATGATGAATGCTATACTCATCAATTCGGGCCTCCCTCAAACCATGTAGGGAGAAGCTGTCCTTACCGCAAACAGGATTCTTAACAGAGTCTCACACAAGGGTAAAGACAAGACTCCATACGAGCTATGAAAGGAAAGAAACCTACCTACAAGTATTTGAAGGTGTGGGGTTGTCTCGCCAAGGTAAAAGTACCTATGCCAAAGCAGGTCAAGATTGGACCTAAGACTGTGGATTGCATATTCATCGGATATGTCAATAACAGTAGTGCTTATCGCTTCATAGTGCACAATCGGATCATCCAGACATTTATGAAGATACGATCATGGAATCAAGGAACACATGGTTCTTTGAAGACACATTTCCATATAAGGAACATAGTATAACCTCTCGCAAATGAAGTTATGAGCAAACCTCTGATGAACTAGAAGTCACTGACTATCTAGATCAAAACGGTTCAGATCTAGTAAATTCTGAAGTAGCTGATGATCCGGAATTTAGTATTCCAGATTCTCAGGACTTGGAAGATTCAGAGATGGAACCAAATCAAAGCAAAAGGGCACGGAAGGACAAGTCCTTCGGTCCAGACTTTATAGCTTATTTGGTTCAGGATGAAACACGGACAATCGCCGAAGATCGCCAACTCCGTAAGAACCGCCTCGGAAGCTTTAGAAAGTGAGATAGAATCCATTCTACATAACCACACATGGAGTTGCGTAACTTTCCCGTGACACAAACCGCTTGGTTGTAAGTGGATCTCAAATGTAAGTTAAAGGCAGATGGTTTATCGACAAGTACAAAGCTAGGTTAGTAGTCAAGGGTTATCGCCAAAAGGAGGGCCTCGATTACTTCAACACCTATGCTCTGGTGTCATGAATGACATCCATATGTATGTTCATAGTTATCGCCGCCTTGCAGGATCTTAAAATACATCAAATGGATGTTAAGACTGTCTTCCTAAATGGTGATTTGAAAGAAGAAATATATATGGATCAACCTGAGGGGTATGTGGTTCCAGGACAAGAGACAAAAGTATGTCGGCTTGTTAAATCGTTGTACGGGCTGAAACAAGCCCCTAAATAATGGCACGAGAAATTTTATAGTACTCTACTATAAAAAAAGATACGCCATTAATGGAGGTGACAAATGTGTCTACATGAAAGGAAATGTCAAATCCTTCGTCATGATATGTCTATATGTAGATGACTTGTTGATCACTGGAAGCAGTCCTGGAATAATCCTAGAGACTAAGAACATGTTAAAACAATGTTTTGACATGAAAGATATGGGCATTGCAGATGTCATCTTAGGGATTAAGATCTCTAAGACATCTAATGGACAAGTCTTATCTCAATCTCACTACATCGAGAATATAATGAAGAAATTTGGGATGTTCGACAGTTCACCGGTATCAACACTATTGGATATAAGTCAAAAGCTTGACAAATATCTGGGTAAGCCCATACGCCAGAAGCGATATGCGCAGGTGATTGGTAGTCTGATATATCACAAACTGCACTCGACCTGATATCGCTCATGTAGTCAATAAATTGGCCAGGTTCACTCAATATCCAAGTGAGGATCATTGGAAAGCGTTGAACATGATACTACAGTTCCTAAAGTTCACGATACTTTTCGGGTTACACTATTCAAGATATTCAGCGGTACTAGAGGGGTACAACGATGCAAACTGGATATCTGATAGCGACGACATCAAGTCCACCAGCGGATATATTTTTACAATCGGTGGTGGAACTGTGTCTTGGAAATCCTCTAGGAAAACTCTTATTGCCCGATCCACGATGGAGTCAGAATTTATCGCTTTAGATAAAGTAGGAGAGGAAAATGAGTGGCTTCATGGTTTTCTAGAGGATGTCCCATGTTGGGATAAACCCGTGTCTTTTGTAATGATCTACTGCGATAGTCAGCCGGCTCTAGGAAGGACACAAAGTTCAATATACAACGTTAAGTCTCGTCATATTCGACGGAGACATGAGTCCGTTAGGCAGTTGATCACCTCGGGTATTATTTCCATTGATTACATAAAATCTAAGGAAAATATCGCAGATCCTCGACGGGCGGAATACCCAAAGATCAGTTGTTCTGCCTGTCTAGGGGAATGGACTTAAAACCCAAACAATAAGAACCGATATAGTGGACTCCCAACCTTACAGACTGGAGATCCCAGGAATAAAGTTCAATGGAAAAACTAAACTGTAAAGGTTCCGTGAGCGCTTCGGTGGAAGCAAGAGCACTTCGGATAATGTGTCTTTCTTAAGAAACATAATCCAAGACCGTTTCCGTGATAGACAAAAAGTGCTACCTGTAAGAGGGGTAAAGGATAAGTTTCCAAACCTTTAATGATCTTCAAAAGTTGAGGTTAGGTTGGTGAAATTTTTAATGGTTCCTAACACTTGTGTAGCGGGGTATTACAGGATACCTTGTAGGAAACCACCTATTTAAGTGCGAGGACAGGCCGCCTCAAATGAACGCACTTAAGAATTCAAGGGTGTCCACGGCCCACGATGGACAAAACACTAGAAAGATTGAGTAGGAAAGGTGTTGTGTTGGTACCATTGTCTTGGCATATACTAAACACTGACGGTTCAAGACATCACGTTCACCGCGCAGTAAATACGTCCGATGGTATTCTACTATGGAAGGTTTAAAGCTCTGGCTACCTCTCCGGATGCAACATCGTTCCGCCAAGTGATTGCTAGAAGCGCACCACTACAAGCACCAAAATCTCTTCCAAGAGGGGATTGTTGAAAATATTTATTAAACGTGAAATAAAGTAAATTCTATTAATTATGAATCGAACAATTGGGGCACCACACGTAGGAAACCTTGTTTCCACACACGTGCACACGTAGTGCCAAGGATCAAATTTTCCTTAATGGAAGAGATATTGGTACGTATACGAATTGTTTGAGACGTAAGGTAATAGACGGTTATTGGCCAAATGACGAATGATTTCACGTTGGTAAATGAAGGAAGAAGTGTATAATGTGTAAAGATGAAATGAATCAGAAATCACCACGAAACCGGCGGCCGCGACTCTCCAAGTAGTGGTCACGCCCCGGGCGGCCGCAACTCTAATTGATGTTCCAGCCCGGTGAGTTATCGAACCGGCGGCCACGACTCCTCTCCGGCGGCCGCAGCCTTCCTCCAAGAGCGCAGCCGATCGCTTCAACTGGCTGGATGTGAATTAAAAACTGATTCTTGGGCTGATTTTGGAGTATTTACTCTCCATTATTTTGCTTATGAATTCAGTTGTTACTTGACTGAATTGTAACTCCAAATTCAAGGCATTAACATGTCATTCATGGCCATTACTTAGCTATTTGGAGGGTCATCATCTACACACTATAAAATGAGACACAAGACTCATTTGGAAACACACTTGACATCTTACACTCAACAATTCTCTGAAATTGTCTTCCTCTCTTGCGATCACAAAACACTCAAAGATCTTTCTTTCAAAGCAAACACTTGAGATCCTTTTGCTCATTTGTTTGATTGCTGTTTTATCTTGGGAGATAAGTTGTCATTACAACCGTTGAAAGGATATACAAGACAATATTATCTTAAGGATAGATCAAGAATTTGGTCGACTCAGCAAACCCTCATATTTGATCATTTCTAGATTTCTAACAAATAGTTGTTGTTGTTGTATTCCCGTTCTACACATTACTACTCACAATTTCTCCTTCCTTTAAATATTCTAAAGCATAAATTGTTGTGACTTATATAATTACTTAGTTTTTAAATATTTATTTTTTATTTCAAAAAACTTAAAGATTTCATGTTCTATTTCATGATCGAGAATTAAAAGTTAACTCTGCAAATTTGAAGTGTTCGACATAAAATTGGGACAGAGGAAAGTATTAACTTGTCGGAAATTTCTTTTTATGGACACTTACATTAAGAGTGAATGTCAAACTATAATCATTTGCAGAAGTAGCCAAATTGGTGCTTTGAACGTTGAATTCAGAAAGAGACTCAAGAGCTTTGAATAAAGAAGCTGCAACGTAACGCCCCTTGTTGCATACTAATCTCACGTAAAACCCTTTTTCTTCTACTTGAAAAACGGCCATCTGCAATAGTTAATTAGTTAGACTTATGCTTTGGTTATTAAAAGAGATTATGGTAAAAAACACACCTGATTTTTTTTTTTGCGCAGTTCACACCCAACTGTTAATTGTTCCTTTTTCTACATAAACTATCACCATCAATGTATTAAATCACACCTAGTTGATAGTTCGAGTATGAAAAGAAAATAACGCATAATTGACCTAATTAGCTTCGAGATGGATTTTAATACATAGATGGTTGTGTGAAACTCATGAGTTTTTTTTATCATTAACTCTTATTAAAATACGTTAAGAAGCATTAATTTGGTTTTAATAAACAGACCTTAGATATCCTCTTGATTGCTGGAAATTGACTGGTGAAATTCATTTTCTTGGCATTCAGAAATTGTCCACCTTGGTTATTGTTTGTTCCACTTAATGATGAGTCAAGACCTGATATTTCTGCCTTTAGTAACTTTGCTTGCGATTGGAGTCCTTGTACATATAGTATTGAGTCGCCAATTATGGAGGCTTTATCCATCTGCGGAGAGAAAAAGATCAAATTATAAGCTCTCATCATTGACATTTACCTTTCTTGAAAAAACATTAACGCTATACTATTTGCTCATCAAAAGCTAATTATAAAAACAATTGTATTTTAGGGTGATAATGAGAAATTTTTATTACTCTCACACAAATAACATTAACTGTGTGAAGTTTTTTTTTATCTTATAAAAAGGTGAACCCAATATTTATCAATCCAAAAGGGTACGTAATCTTTGAGTTCACTTTTTCGTGAGACAAAAAACAAAACCTCACATGAAGCACTTTTAAATTTTTGATTGAGAATCTAATAAATAATACTGTACAGCTTTATAGAAAAAAAAGAAATATTTTTCTCTTTCTCTCTCTATGAAATTTCAAAATCATCAGTCAAAGTCGTCCATCAAAAGTTATCAATCTTCATTTCTTGGGACAAAAACACAGGTCCCGGGCTCGATAAAGATTGATAGAGAAGGTAAATCATAGTGACTCAGCGGTGCCTGATGCTCATAAAGAGTTATCTCCAACAAAGGAGGAATGAAACTCCACATCATACCGCCGTGACTGAACATACCTACTCAGAATCAATCGAAATACGCCATGGGTATATCAATCTTCATTTCTACCTTTACAGCAGAAAATTTTCATATTATCAATATATAAAATTAAATCGTTCAAAAGTTTCAATTTTTACCTTTGTGATATTAGGAACTAAGGACCGCAAAGCGTAAAGTTTCTCCTTCATTCTTCCTCTCCTTTTTCGCTCGGAAATCAAAGTTCTCGACCGATCAGTCCTCATGCCCTTCTTAGTCGGCGTTGGTGGTGCCACCCTCGTGGTGGTAGTAGTATTCGTTGTGGCAGAAGATTCATCACAATCATTGTCTTCCTCATCCTCCTCTTCTTCTTCGCGGAGCTTAATTTCTCCAGGAAGGGAAGTATACAACGAAATAGGATCGGACATATTCGTAGCATTCCAATCAAAGATATCCATTGGTGTTGGCTCAAATCGGACATCGGATGAGGGAAAACAACCTGTAATGTGTTCACAATCATAGTTTGGACAAAATTTCACAATAGGATCAGCAGTTTCACCCCTAATGAACTCAATGAATTGTTCAAAATTAGCCTCGTCTACGAAATTAATAAGCCCAACATCGTTAACATTTTCCATTGGCATTGTTGATGCATTAGCACCACTCTCCATTTTTCTTTCGTCTATTTAATAATGTTACCTCTCGTTTACTCTTTCAATAAGATGGGTTTGATGGTGAGGGGTCTACTGAGAATTTATAGATGATGGAGAGAATTATTTTATTTTATGTGTATTTAGAGGTTGTTTGGTTATTGGTTAGAGTTATGCGAGTATTAGTAATGTAAGGATTAGTTATGAAAGAATTTATGTATATTTTATGCAGGAATTAACTATGCATACTTTAGTTATTCCATCTTCTATCATACATAAAATAATATATAGATTCCCTCATAAATTATATATGTATTAGTTATGCGAGATTCTAAATAGTTAACTATTAGCGAATATTTCCCATATATTGTGTATTTATGAATACTGTATATTTATGGTATATTAGGATACTTATCGTAGGATTCCCTCCTACGACCACTTAAGAATATTCGGTTGCCTGTGTTATCCCAATCTTGCCTCCACCACCCCTCACAAATTAGCACCTCGAACCACCCCGTGTGTCTTCTTAGGTTTTCCGTCTAATCATATGGGCTACCTGTGATATCACTTGTTCACTCGTCAAACTCACATATCTCATCACGTCACGTTTGATACATTCCCGTTTTCGAATCTCCAAAAATTCAAAAAATCAGACTAAACATTTCTTGACGAGCCCGACATATCTCCCGTCATTCTTAGTCAAGTAAATCAGCCCGCCACCGGAACCTCCTCTCTGCCACCCACTGCTACATGTTCCTCCGCACGACCTGTCGCGGTGATTTCATACTCGTCACCGCCTCAGTCCTCGCCTGTTGCCACCGGCCCCTGGTCCACCACTGCTGCACACCCAGTCAACCAATGATAAATCACCGATCTCCGAACCACCCCACTACTTGTTATGTCAGCTCCAGTCATCCCGACACTAACCCAGTCTCCGTCGACGAGAACCACCACTATCAACCACCCTCTCCTTACTCGACGCTACGAGCCTCTCCCTCATCGCCTTCGACCGCGACCCCACCACTGTCTACCACACCAGATCTCCGACACACTACTGACAAACCCATACCCATACCATGTTTTGCCATACTGCCACCCACATACCGCAGCAGCACCCAAACCCGACACCTATCACCCAGAAACAGGCCAACCCACCCACTGCCTCCACTTACCAAATGGAAACCCGTACCAAATATAGGATTTTCAAACCCAAAACCCAGTTTAACCTGTCTGTCCAAACCATTTCATCAATTTCCAAAAACTCCAAATTGGCCAAACAAGACCCTAATTGGAATGCCTTTATGTGTGAGGAATTTAATGCTTTAACCAAACAACACACGTGAGATTTGGTACCTAGACCGGATGGAGTGAATGTGATCCGTTGCATGTGGCTATTTCACCACAAATTCAGAGACAGTGGAGACCTAGAGAGGTATAAGTCACGAGTTGTGGCCAATGACACGAATCAGCAGAAGGGTATTGATTGTGGTGAGACATTCAACCCAATTGTCAAACCGGCTACCATTCACACAGTTCTGAGTATAGCCATGGGCAAGCACACTATCCCGTTAGAGTGCCGAAGCAGAATACAGAGGCGTTGCAAATGTTGTAACTGAGATTTGTTGGCTCTGAAATCTACTTTTGGAGCTCCAGTGTCCTTTGCGTAGGGCGTCCATCGGATACTGTGATAATATATCTGCCTTATATCTTTCTCACAACCCGGTTCAACATCAAAAAACCAAACACATTGAGATGAATATACATTTTATTCGCGAGAAAGTTGTTCTTGGTCATGGCAGAGTGTTACATGTGCCTTCGTCATATCAGTATGCAGATATATTCACCAAATGACTCTCTAGACAATTATTTCTTGACTTCAGATTCAGTCTCAGCCTCCGGCCTCCTCCCGCTCCGACTGAGGGGGTGTATTAGCGAATATTCTCCATATATTGTGTAATTATGAATACTGTATATTTATGGTATATTAGGATTCTAACCGAATTAGAATCTCTCTCTTGTACACACTATATATATTTTGTAATAATGAGAAGTCTCCCAAAGAAAATTTATTACAATCTTACATTAACAAACACGGTATTTAGATTAATGAATTTTATACATGGCAAAAATAAAAACGCTACCAAACATAATACAAGTTATACATAAATAAATCACCTCCTAACCACCCACCAAACTACCCTTAATTTATTAGTAGGGGTGAACGGAATCGAAATAGTTCGTGTTTGAAGTTAGAAGTAATATTAAAACCCCTTAATTGTATAGTTGACAAATTCATGGAATAGATGGTGTTTTCATGTACACCTTGACCTAATTTTATACCATTTTTTCTTTAGTGAAGTGATGATATAAGATTCTCTACAATAGTCATAATTATCGCCTTCAACTATAATACTTTTTCAAATAGACACTTCAATTTTGTAAATATTTTAGTACACTTTTTTTTTTTTTTTAATGAAGGAATTCGTGGCCGCTATTCTTTCGAGTGCGCTCTGGGTAAACTCCCGACTGACGCAATAGCCTGCAAACCATGTCAGTCGTTTAACCACACTTGGTAAGCCATGTATGACAGGCTAAACCAAGAAGGTTTATGCAGGGGATCGAACTCGCGACCTTGCGGTCCACCCTTCTTCATCAAACTCCACCTGTTTCTTTAATTTTCAATCTTTTCACTTAATGTGAGAGAACTTGGCATTGCGGGAGAAGGTTTCTGGGCGTATAATACTAATAAAACAACTTCAAATCCAGCTAAAGGTGTCCGGCAACGATGGATAAAAATCGGAGGACGACGAGGTGGATTTTGGTGCGTGAATTATCCCTTCTTTCTTATAATTCATGTTGTATTTGTACTAGTTTGAAATTGTTCAAGGACAAGTTGTAATGTCTTTTTTAGCTAATTCAAAGGGGTAATGATGTATTTTTTCAATTATTAAACTCACGCATATCAAGCATCAGATGAAGCTACACTAGCTACTACCTTTTTTTGGTCTTGCCACGGTGACGAAAGGAAGGACGTCATGTTATAATTTTACTTATATTTACGTAATTATTCTTGCTGAATTATTTTCATAGACTATTGGGCACAATTACTAAGGCTGTCTTTGAAATGGACATGACATATAATTAAGGAAACTAAATTGTCACATACAAATTAAGTAGAACCACGTAAACATTATTGTTCTTAGTTTAGCATTACTGATGATCAAGGGACATCATTATCTAACTTTACTCGTGTACTAATGTTTATAAATAAAGATTAGGTTGCTGAGTTTTGAATTTTTGTTAGTTGTATATGATTTAATTTACTCAGAACCCTCACTTTCCAAGTCCATTCACAAGAAGCTTAAACTTTACATAGATTAATATTACGGTAAGGTCACAATCACTAACTTTCTCTTTAAAAATGACATGACATTAAGTTTAATTAACATAAGATATAAGGAAGGCGATAGGGATTTCACACGCTTTTTCTCGAATAGATAGGTATGTTTGCGTTTCTCCAAATTACTTGATAAGTAACTCTTCCTATTTTTGGTTCCCATTGTCTTCAATATCATATAAGAAGGATTCGAGTAAATTGGCCCGCATGGGCGTATCTCAGTTGATTCCAGGGTGCCAGATTACTCCCAAGAAAGCAGGTTAGAGCTGCTTTTCATTTCTCCTTTGTGGGGGATGACTCTTTGTGGGCAAGACGCGCTGTCCCACCACAGTGTGTTAGTCGCGTGATTACCTCTCCATCAATCTCAGAGTCGGGGTGGGGCGCATGGCGAGGATTTACTTTATGCTCCCAAGGATTCGAGTAAAGTGACATTCTAGAGAGCACGTGAAACTAAAGAGAGTAGTCATAAGGTGGACCCAGCTTTAGGCTTTAACTCTTAGTAGTCGTTTAGTAGGATGTATAAGAATAATGATAAATATGATATATTAGTAATGATGTCATTAGTTATGTTGAGATTATTTATTATGTACCGTTTGATTTAGTGTAATATTAAATCGTAATTTAATTTCTACAAAAATATTCTTTACAAAATATCCTTCACATTCTTTAACCTTGTACACTATTTGTATTTCTAATCCGATATGAAACGTATGATACGGACTATGGGTGTTGGGAATTCCCTCCGATTAAATTTGGTCCAGTATCCTTCAGTGTTGGCTTTGCATTGTGCCAAATCAGCATTAAACATTATCATATAAATTCATAAAAAGCACCTGCTTATAATTGTATGTTAAAATTCTTTTATTAAAATTAATTTAAATGGGAGGATATAATCAATTTTATTAAATATAATAAGAATTTCTGAGGTTCTGAAAAGGGTTTAGATTGAATTGACATTCTATGGATGATTCTTTATAGTGATACAACAACAACATATCCAGTGTAATTTCACACAGTGAGATGTAGGAAGGGTAAGATATACACAGACCTTACCGCTATCTTTGTGGGATAGAAAGATTATTTCCGATACACCCTCGGCTCTAAAGAACGTAGTCACGATTCATTATAATTGATACAAAATATACAGATGGGAGAGGACTTAAACTCCTAAGGAAATAGAAAGAGTATTCTAAAATTTATCTACAATAACTATATTTAAATATTCAAAATTTGCCCATCTTTATCTAGGATTACTAGTATCCTAACATCCCCATGGAAGAGAAATTGTGATGCTGTAATAGTGAGCTTGTCTCAAAGGAACAAAAATCGTCCCGCTGGTAGACTTTTAGTTAACGTATTAGCTTGTACTTGATCTCTTGAGCATATGTAATAGACATCTAGATCATTAGAGGCAACTTTCTCTATGATAAAATGAAAATTCAACTCCATGTGCTTTGTACAAGCATGAAAGACAAAATTGGCAGTAAGATAAGTAGCATATAAATTGTCACACAAGAACTTAGGAGTTGTAGGCAAAGAAACCTGTGAGCTAGTAATGTAAAAGATGTTGTAACCATGTAATCTCAGTCGTAGCACTAGCTAGGCCTTGACATTCCGATTTAGTATTAGATCGTGCAACAACCCTTTGCTTCTTGAAACACAATGATACCAAATTAGGCCCTAGAAAAATACAATAATCATGGGTGGATCGTCGATCTCAGGACAACCTGCCTAGTCCACATCAGAAAGCCATTTATAACAAGTGTCGGAGACTTTTGAAGATGTAAACCAAGATGCATAGTCCCTTTCAAATGATGCAGCACTCATTTCATTGCTTGAAAATGAGAAATAGTAGGAGAATGCATAAATTGCCATAATTTATTAACAGAAAAGGATACATCTGGCCTACTAATATTGATATATTGGAAAGCCCTGACTAGGTTTCAATATATTGCTGGATCTTTAAAAGTAGTACGTCCAAGCTTGGATAATAAAAACCCACTGACCATAGGAGTTGAAATGGGTCGTGCACCATCCATATGAGCTCTCTGTAAAAGGTCTCTAATATATTTGGTTTGAGATAACACTGAACCAGGAGGAGAAGAAGTAACCTTCAGACTTTAAAAAGTAATGCAAGTCTCCTAGATCCTTAAGAGCAAATTCAATGGACAACTTATGAATGAGAGTATTCATAAATCTAGTAGAACTTATGGTGACTATAAGGTTATCCACGTAAACCAACTCAATTGTAATGCTTGAACCACATGAATGAATAAACAGTGAAGTATCTAACTTAAAGCTACTGAATCCAAGTCGAAGTAATGTCGAACTGAGCTTTTCAAACCAAGTCCTAGGGGATTATTTGAGATAATACAACACCTTATATAAAAGACACACATGATTAGGGAGTTGCGAATCAATAAATCCAGTAGGTTGAGTCATATATACCTTCTTGTAACTTGTCACGTAAGAATACATTCTTGACGTTAAGTTGGCAAAGAGATAATCCTTTAGATGGAGCTAAAGTTAAAACAACTCTAATTTTGGTATGTTTCACAACAGGATTAAAAGTGTCATGGTAGTCACTGCTAGCTTCAACATTAAATCCTATGGCAACTAGACGAGCCTTGTAACACTCAATGGACATATCCGGGTGAAGTTTGAATTTAATAATTTCACTTACTACCAACAATGTTCTTGTATTAGATGCGGGTACAAGGGTCCAAGTGTCATTTAAAATGATAGAATTGTACTCCTCTTGTGTAGCTTCCCTCCATTTTGGATAGTTATTTGCCTGAATAAAGCTAGCTGCTTTAGTTGGAAGAGATAAATCTGGAAGTACATATTTGGTTGAGTTGAAGTTTAGTTACTTTATTTTTGTATCTACTGATCATATGATTGGGAGCATGATTTGTGGTTGTGGATTTGTTTAATACCCCATACTTCTCATCGTGTCTACGACTAAGTTGAAGTCGACAAGTTTACTTGAATGTGGAAGAATAAGGTTATAGTTGCTGCCTAAGGATCCAAGTGTATCGAAATGTTAAGCCTAGTTAAAGTAGAGGAGATTCATAAACGAATGGGCTATTCGACAAGTAAACAACCTACTAGTTTCACCTATGTGTTTCGCCTACTTGCTTAGACGTCCTATGTACTTCATCTACTAGCCTACACGTCCTACTTTCTTCACCTACTTGTTTTCATGTCCTACTTTCTTGAGGTACTTGTTTCACGTCCTACTGATTGAATGAGGATGACTCACATGTTTAAAGGAAATCAGAAACCTTCTACCTTAAAATGAGACGCCCAAATAAAAGCAAAGAAAAAGGTTAGAGATAGGCAGTCTTGGGGAAGCCCAAGACCATCTTCCCAAGCCTATTTAATGGGGCCATATATACATGTAGTAGATATCATTTTCACTTAGAAAATCATTCCACAATCCTCTCTCCTCTATCCTCTCTCACCATCGAATTCTCTCTAACTAGCAGCCAATGTTCTCTTCTCTCCCTCTTCTTCATGTGGAGCTCCAACATCTCATGGAAGCCATGGATGCTTCTCCTTCCTCTTCCATAAGCTCAAAGTAATTCTCTTTATCTATTTACACAAACAAGGCATAAACCACTTTATTCTATTTAGGGTTCTAAGTGTTCTTCACTAACTAAGGTAATAAAAAAATATTTTCACTACTACATTTCTAGGCTAATGCGACGCATCAAAATCATCGCATTAGGGCCTTCTGGCCGTTGCATTAGACATAATGCGACGGCTAGAAGACATTGCCGTTGCGTTAGGTCTAATGCAACAGCCAGAACGACCTAATGCGACGACTGTTACTGCCGTCGCATTAGATGTGCACCTAATGCAACGGCCAGAACCCCTAATGCGACGGCCAAGGGTAGCCATCGCATTAGATGTGCACTGTTTGATTGCTAGATTGTTCACAAATTACAAAATGTACAATATTACAAAAGGATTAGCTCACAATATTGCAAAATAAAAAAATAAATACTAAAAAGAGAAAAATAATAATAATAAATGATTGTATTACTAATTGTTCACAAATGTACAATATTACAATATTAGACCTCATAGGACATATTACAAAATAATTGTTCACAAAAATATCTACTGTTAAGATGTTCTTTTATCCTCATATCTTGTACAACACTGATCCTCAATCCCAAACTTCATTTCCGCTCAAATGTAGACAATACAAGACTCACTTTCTTTTGTCCCTGAAAATAAGGACCAAAACTATAAACTTTCAGTCCAAGGCAGTCTACAAGTATTAACAAAAGCATGTCAGTTAAATTTGCAAAAAATGCTCAATATTAATTAAAAGAATTTTTTAATCAAAGAAGAGGAAAGAAACAGAATTCTGAATCATGTCCACACTTACTGTATTCCCTCCAATATTGTAAGCTGACTGAAAAATGAAAAAGTTTACTTGAGTTATAAAGAATTAGTTACACAGCAAATGTTATCATATTAACAGAATCTACTTACCTTTAGAAGTAGAGATGCTCTCTTGAGATGACTTTTCAGAATCCCATGAACCAGAAATGCCTGCAACATATACAATGCTCATTCATAATTTTTCACATTTTAATATAAATCAGGATTACACAGTAAGGAAAATAGAAAATCTTACATGCATTACTAGTGCATTGTGGACATTAATCCAGAAAGCTAGTTTCTCTTCATGTCTCATTTCCTTAGGAGCAACTTCTTCCAACTTTGAGACTAGACACATGCATTGGCAAGTTTAAGACTAATTCAGAGTTGCACAACTCTGCAAGCTTATTGAAAGATAAAAAATTACACCGAACGGAAATTTAATTTGTACTTGTAATAGACCACTTTTTATAGAAGCTATCAACACTAAAATACCATCAATAGTCATGTAAATGTACTTATAATCATCTTAATGAAGAAAAATGGTTTAAGATTTTGATAGCTCATATGTAAGAGGTAAAATATAAGCTTACCTAAATTGTTTTAGCATTTGCTCAACACCATCTAAGCTCTGACTATCTCGATAGTTCGTACTGTCTAGAGAGCCTCTCATTTTTGAGTTATAAGTGGTATGTAGTGTCAATGTAAATAATTTGTTTAGAATATTAAGTTATTCAAAAGATATCAATATACAAGCTTCGTTAAAATATAAAATTTCAAAACTTAAGATATCAATATTCTTTCTTTTCTGTGTTTGAGGGTACCGTACTTTTACAGCAGAAGAGAACTTAAGTTCCTCTCGAGTTCCAAATATGACACATGTTAGGTGAAGGATCATTCAAGTGGCAAGCAGCATCTACAGGCTACTGGAAACCATCCTAATTTCATTTGCATTCTATGTAAGAATATTTCATCTATTAAGAATTTCATGTAGGCGGCATGGATATAGTACTCATTGTGTCCTAAACCTTAAACAACAAGACGTTTCTAGACCATTTTCTTGCCTTATCCTTGCAGTTATTTACTTTTCCAACTCAACCAACACAAAGACTATTTTGAACATAACAACAATAGGTTAAACATACCTTGAGGAATGTGAAACCTTCAACCACAACTTAGGTCCTTGCGCGGGCGTCTCATCCCCTTGTCACAACAAGGGCGAAGTCGCCGAAGCGAGTCTAAAGGCCAAAGAGTCATCTTTGAAGGCTACTATGCATCCTTATTCTGTCCACCGCCCTTCTCACGGAGCCGTACGTGGACGTTACCGCTCATACAGCTCCCAGCCAGCAAGCAGTTAGCCTTCCTCTACAAGGAATGGAAGTGTGGATGTTGGAGGCAGGGCTCCTAGAAGCTCATACCCGTCGAAAGGGAAATGATCTTTAGGTAAGAAAGGCTCCTGTATCGGAGCAAACAAATTCAATGATTTTCTATATTCTATGGTGTGTCACTGGGCCTTACTTATTCAGAGGGGGGGAACAGAAAGACAAGGAGACATGACAACGAGGATCGTCGGCGATCCGATTCCTTTTTGATCTTGAGACAACACCACACTTAAGGAAGATCCTCTTCAAGCTTGCATCAACTTGTGTGAGTTGAACCTTACTCAAAACACCTTGAGATGGCTCTTGGGGCTTTAAGATATGTTAGGTAAACTCTTAGCGAGTAAAGGGGCTGGTCTTAAGCGAAACTAAGTGAAAAATGAGGCTTTCACCGATTAAATAAGTGTTGACCAAGCTAATAATCTTCCCAACCATGATTGCAACAAATTTGGAAATGGTCTTACATCTGCTTGTCTCCAACAATAGTCGCATTAAGCTTCTCAATAGCAGCAATCGCGGACTCCTCCGACCCAAACTGAACAAAGCCATATCCTTTACTCTTTCCATCCCCAGAAGTGACAACTTTACAAGATAAGATATTTCCAAACTTTTGAAACATTTCTTGAAGCTTTGGGTTGTCAATTGTATCACTTAAATTATGTAATATTACAATTGGAGATACAAATCAAAATAGAGAACCTGTTAAGATATCAAATCAATTGAATACTATTCACTCATTCAAAGGACGATGATACCTTAATGAAAACATTTCCTTTTCCACTTCGTCTCGCGTCAGGGTTATGGAATGAAGAATCCTTACCTTAGAGATGTTAATGGATGAAAGATTGCAGTTCTTGAGTTGAAAATGGAATGGAATAGATTTGCAAATATTGAAACAAGTGGTTACAGTTTACTTCAAAATTGCTATATTAGTTCATCATCCTTTTTCATGGAAAGCTTCCTCCGGCGCTTGGTTTTGGCAAGTTTGTTGGAGCGATTTTCATCCCCAAATGATAGTTTAATGTCCTGTAAGGGTTTAGGGATGAGCGATCGGTCTGGGCGAAGGGGATGAGAGCAAGGGTTTAAAATTGAAATAAAATTGAACTGAAGAAGATGAGGCGCGGGTAAAACACATATAATTGGGG
This sequence comes from Przewalskia tangutica, assembly GCA_029844215.1. Taxonomy (NCBI): domain Eukaryota; kingdom Viridiplantae; phylum Streptophyta; class Magnoliopsida; order Solanales; family Solanaceae; genus Przewalskia; species Przewalskia tangutica. Next base: position 129,278,316 of record CM056718.1, on the reverse strand, counting down.
TAATCTTAAAATACCGACCGTTGCATTAGCCATGTAAAGTCGTTGCATTACACAGGCTAATGCAACGGTCCTTTATAGCCATCACATTAGACCCTTTGACCATCGCATTACAGAGGCTAATGCAACGATCCTATTCAGCTATTGCATTAGCCTTATTTTTTGACTGGTAACACTTGCACCTGTCGCATTAGCCCTATCTAATGCGATGGTGCTACATATGGCGTTGCATTATCCTTATGTGACCCGTCGCATTAGCTTAAAAATGTAGTAGTGTTCTCATCCTCTCCATAGCTCAAGTATTTGAAGTGAATTCTTATCCTTAGAGTTTCCAGGAGATTTTCTCTCCAATCAGTCCATGTTAAGGTGAGTAACTTTAAGATTGATCTGAATTCCCCTTCTCAATTGTCATATGGTGTTTTATTAATGTTCCCTTGATTTTAGTTGGTTGGAATGAGCTTTAAAATATAGAAATTAGAGGAGTTGCAAGGTTAGGACAACAAGGTAAGATTTATCCCTTCTTCCATGTGTATAACTTAGGTTAAGCTCTAGACTTGTTTAGTTGTTATAAGATGATGGTTGGATATTCTAGATGGGTTGATGGACCTGTTATGTAGTATGCAGGGGATGATTTGATTGTATAAAGGTGTTGGGGATGTAGTTTTGTTGTTGTTATTTTGAACTTGAGGAATGTAAAGGAAACAACGGAGATGCTATCCAATTTTTCATAGAGTGAGCTTGACACTCCTTAATTGTTTAGTAATATGGTTGGTATAGTTGTAGCATGTTGTTTAGGGGCTGATTTGTATGTTGAGGTTCTGAACGTGTAGATTAATGTGAGTTCTAGATGTGTTTTAGTTGCCATGAAAGTATAGAATGGTGTTTACATGTTGAGATTGATAGTTAAGAGTTTTTATTGTTTTGTTGGGTGCTATTTGATGTTTTAAGGATGTTCTTATAATGATCTAGGTGCTGGAAATACAATAGTGTTGTATATGAGCTAGTTTGTGTTTTAGAAACACTTGGTTATTTTTAGTTAGTAAGTTGAAGATTGAATTGATATAGTTGAATTGTTAATTATATTGTATGGTAAGTGGGGCTGTTTTTTTTGTCTGAAGGGGATAGAGATATTGAAGTAATTGTGTCCATTTGTTATTGATGATGTTATGAAGAATTGAGGGGAGTTATGCAAAGCTAGACGTTGTAGAATTTTGTATAGAGTAAGTTGCCATTGTCGGCTAGTTGTTATGTTTCTCTTTGTTGATAGTAGTATTGTTTCTTGTTGTAGCTTGACTTGTGAAGGAGGATGGTCTTGCCATCTCGGTTGAAAGGTAGACTTAAAGGAACATAAGGCTATTTTTTTATTCACCACTATGGCACAATGTGCATTCACATTTCTTTAAATGAGTGACCAAATCCAAAATTTATAAAAGAATATTGACTCCACATTATGTAATTATAAGTTGAATAAGAGTTGTTGGGTCCCGGGGGTTATGATATGGAACAATAAAAAACAAACTTGAAATAAACAAATTTGAATGCTGAAACAGTTTGTGAATGTCGACGATAATGTCGTCGACACCAGTGGCAACACTTCAGTAAAAACAGAAATGAAACCTTTGAAGAGTAAAAGGCAGCGGAAATAATAAAGAACACAAATATTTAAATTTACATAGGAATATATTAATATAACCTATGATGGTCAATGACAAAAAATATTGTATATATTTATATAAAATTGAATATATTCATTCTTTTACATTATTACAAAATAATACAAAAGGAATAAAAAATAGTGAAGTCGCAGATGGCTTACATGCCTGAAAAATCTAACTAAGTAGATATAGACAACATCTCATTATAATTGCTTCAATAAAGAACTAATCTAGAATCTAGGCAGCAACTATAATGTTGGACAAAATGTCGTCAAAAACTCAGGCAACACAGTTGTGATCCAGATTTCTGAGATGAAATCCCAAGAGCTCTCTTGGTATTTTTACATTTTGATTCTGGATATGGATTCACTGATCTTCCCTCTCTATTTATAGTATAGTATTCCTTGAAAAGCTCATCGATTGGTTGTAAAGGTTGAGGGAAAGGTGGGCAACTGATAAGGTTGTTGGAGAGGATCATGAAGCAAAATCCTCTAACTTCTTGAACTTGTTCCCCAAGCATAGAAACAACTTTGACTTGGTCTTTCCACGTTTTTAGCCCCTAATCACCTTGCCAAGTCACTTTACAATCATGGTAAAAATCCCACAAAATCTTCAGTTCCCGTGAAGTAAGGCAAAACTGTTTCACAGAAATGTTGGTCCGAATGTCGTGACATTTGTTCCAACGTTTTTTTATTTTAACTTAGAGCTGAAAATGATATGTTGGGTAAAATGTCACAACATCAAACCCAACATTAACATTCTCCCCCTTTTTGCCTTTCTTCACAAAACCTAATATATTCAATGCAAGTGACTTACGACATTGTCATATGTGTTGTCCCAACATCTATGATTACAATATACTTGTTACACCCCGTATTTGCAGGACATGGTGTAAGAACGTACGTAAGAACTCGCAAGTGTTAAATTTGAGACTTGTAAAATTTAACGGAATTATGAAATTGTCGGAAAACGTATTATTGGATTGAATGGGAGGGCGACATGTGTCACCCCCCTTATGTTGTCTTGGACGAATTGAAGCATGGACAAAATGGTCATTTGACCCTTGTTTGGAAGACTAGTCTTGCTAGTAGTCAAGCTTGAGAAGGTTGACTAAGTCAAAGGGTCCAAGTCTTGATATTTTATAAGATTTCATCCAAATCACCCATTTGTCCACACCTTGACCCTCCATGTCCCTTATATTACTACTAGTAGTGTGAGAGAGCCCAACACTTAGCAAATTTACAAAAAATTTGATGAACACAAGGCTTGAGCTCTCGGGTTTGATAAAAAAGAAAGGAGAAAATTTTCGTTTGTGGTTCTTTAGCCACAAGACTTTAACCCAAGGTTCTTGAGGATATTGTAAGCATATCTCAATAGAAAAATCCCGGAAAAAGATAGTTTTCGGGTTAGTCGCAAAGTGAAAACCTAGTGGCTTTTCTAGGTTTTGGATTGTAAGTTGAAGGAAAGTTGTTGGTATGGTTCTAAGGGTCTCAACTAGCGGATTAAAGTGTCTTGAAGAAGTCTACAAGTTGCTAGGAGCGACCTCGGATTTGGAGTGGATTGAGATTCGTTAAGGTATAATCTTGTCTTTAAAGTGTTACAAGATTATATAATTATATTGTTGTTGATTAGCTTTACTTGTTGCTAGCATGAAGTTGATATGTTGAAGTTATAAGTATTATGGATTTCTTGTAGCTAAATCCGAAAAGTAATGTAAGCCATGTTAAGTTGGATTACATTTTGGTCGTTGATTAGAATCGTCGCATGTTAAATTACTTGAATATTATGGTTTATATTATCAAATACGACTTGATATCATGTTATGCTACCAATTCGGATTGAAATGGAAATTTGATAAGAATTGGTAAGGTTGAACTCAGGTGGCGAATTTGGACTTTTAGTTTGTTTTTCATTTGTATTGGACTACTTTCCAAAATGTGAGCCAATTGGGGTCATTTAGTTTTTATTTGTATTGAGTACCTTATAGAAATTGTGAGCCAATTGGGGCTGTTTGGTTATTGTATTCGGCCTTGAAAAAGGTGGCAAAGTAAGTAGAAACAAAGGAAGTGCTGTCCGATTTTCCGTAGAATTTGGCGACTTAGCACTTATAATATTCTACGTTTGAAGTAAGAGGTTAATGGACATATTGTGACCATTATAGGTTGAAGTACTAAGTATAGCGTATCCTACTGGGAGAGTGGAATAGCTATCAAGGTTGAAGTACTTTGGAGCATTTTGCTACGTGTCGATAATCGTCGCGAGGTATGTGAACCTCTTCCTTCCTTTGGCATGATCCTATGTATGGAATATACTTGTGGTATCATTTCATGTTTCCTTCTACTCTTAGAAGTTAAGAGGTAGTTGTGTGATTTACTCTATGGAGAACTTTTCCTATCCTTTGAGCATGACTAGTCAGACGTATATAGTGCGGTGAGCGTCAAGATCTTGATATCCTTTACTAGTTTTATGTAATGCCAAGTCGGGTGAGTTAGGAGATTAACTCGCTTCTTTGAAAGTATAAAGGATGTCTTAAGTTTTATTAAGGTTAAGGGACTTAAAGAGTTTTAAAAGTATGTGATACTTGTTCCGTTTAAATGTATAAGTCCCTTGGATAGGAAAGTGTATATGGCTAAGGTATAAAGTGAATATAACGGCTTTATGGGAAGTTAGTTATATTTGCCTTATGGAAAGATAAATGACTTGACTATGTAAAGAGGCAACTTGATTTTACGGCATCAATTGCCTAAGGTTTTAAAATAAAAAGGAGTCGAGTTGATTTGGCTAATTTACGGCACAAATGAGAATAAGTATCGAACAAGCCACTGCAGCGTTAATAAAGGAAAATGTAATGACAATCCATTATGTTAAAACAAGTAGAAATCCTCCATCTGCATAGAAGCTAAGATAAGACAAAATTGTATTACATTTTTCTAGATCATGGCTACTTGAATAAGATCGTTATAAATAAGTATAACTTATTCACGACGCACCAAAGATTTGTTACTAATTTTAAAAGAGTTTACGTATGAAGCTTTTAAGACTTTGAAACTTGTTTTCTTAAAAGTTAAGAGACTTGAAGTATTTTGAAAGTTAAGAGAATTAATTTGAATGTATAAATCTCTTAGTTATAAAAGGAATGAGTTTGTCTAAAACCATAAAGGGTTATAACGACTTTATGGGAAGTTGGTTATAACGGCTTTATGGAAGGATAAGAGAATGGTTTTCTCTAATAACGAAATCAAGGAATAACTAGTATTAAGGAAGGGCAAATTGTTTTAAAGGTACCAATTGCTTAAGGTTTTTAATAAAGAAGTCACTTGATTTAGAAGCCGGTAATTGTATTTCTAAAAAGGTATTGTGACTTGTCTTGAAAAGTAGATATGACTTGATATTACGGTTATTAGTATCTTGGAAGTTTTTTTTAAAAAGAGAATCATTTTAGAGGACTAGAGGCACGTAGTACGTTGGGTTAAATTCCCGGATTTTATAATGACACGATTAGTGCCTTAAGTAAACAAAAATGAGAGTGTGTATGAACAAGCTAATAAGAAGTTAGGGGATTTCTTAACTTGCTTATGTTATGTATGATAAGTCGGTAGTACTTATGTTATGTATGGTAAGCCGGTAGGGCTTATGTTATGTATGATGTCCGGTTGAGTTAGGGTAAGAGTATAAATGAGGGGCAAGCCCCAAGACGTTATACCACCTTCTCCAGGGTAAGAGTATAAGTGAGGGGTAAATCCCCAAGACGCTGTACCACCTGCTTTATGTGTTATTTGACGACCGGTCGAGATAGGGTAAGAGTATAAATGAGGGGCAAGCCCCAAGACGTTATACCACCTTCTCCAGGGTAAGAGTATAAATGAGGGGCAAGCCCCAAGACGTTATACCCCCTGCTTTACCACCTCCTCCAGGGTAAGAGTATAAATGAGGGGCAAGCCCCCAGACGTTATACCACCTGTTTTGATTGATATTATGGGCGTGAGACCCATGGTTATGTTTTACACTTTTAGCTGTCGACAGTGATGGGGGATTCCACGGGCATGCTTTGATATTGGTGTGACTTGATCGCGTCCCAGTTTGGGCCGGGTAGTATATGTGTCCCTCCGTAGTGGGCCGGACTATGTTATGAAAGATAAGTAAGTTAGATAGAAATGAACTTAATGACTTCTCCTAAGTAAGTACGTAAGATATGACTATAACTCTTAATGGAATGGAAAAGGATATTGATGGAAGTTATGTGGAAAAACTTGATTGACTTCTTAAGTATGTATGTAAGAATATGATGTTAATTCCTATTGAAAGAAGGAAAAGAATGATTAATGTACGATTAAGTTCATAAGTGGTAATGACACGGTGATCCGTATGTATTTTTATACTTGTCCTTGTCATTCTTTTGTACGATTATGATCCATTTCAGACGTTATATTCGCTCCATATTCGTACTGTTATGCGACCCTTCCGGAAGTGCGTTCAATGCCCGCAGTTTAGGTACACACTTGTGGATCCGCGAGCTTAGGATCCCGCTCAGAAGTTGAGATGGCTCGGTGTTCCGAGTTGTCACGTTTATGTTTATTCAGTGCAGCGGGCCTTGTCCCGCCACGCTTGTTATGTCAAAACTCTAGAGGTGCGTAGTCACATATTGTGGGTCGGTTTGTAAAAGAAATGAGGCAACCGCTGGTTGTATTTATATATGTTCGGGAAGGTAGCCACATCGGCTAACTTGTTGTTTTACTCCGATGTTTTATTTATAAGTTTCATGTATGTTCCGCTGATTTTCTCGATGTTTACGTAAGGCGGTGCCTGTGTAGGGCACGATCGCGATCCCGGTCGGTCGTGACAAAAGTGGTATCGAGCGATTAGTCCTCGGAAAGTGTCTACAGATCGTGTCTAGTAGAGTCTTGATTATCGGTGTGTTGTGCACCACATCTATAATCGGGAGGTGCAGGACATTTAGGATTAGTTTCCATTCTTCTCACTGAGGTCGTGCGATAGAGGTGTGTTAGTGGTCGTCCCTCCCTAACATGTTATGTTGATTGCGCCTACGAGAAAGGCGATGAAGAAGCGACTATGTGGATTGCGTATCCGGGTTGGTTATGATTATAGTATAGTCGGTATTGTGACATACATCTATCTGAGTTATGTATGAGGTCGACGCGTGTTGCCCAAAATGATTTTAGATTACCAGGAATCGGTAAAGACTAACTAGATACCGGGAAGGTATGGAATAGTTAATGAATTTCCGCCAAGGTGTTGTGTTTTATTTCGAGATAATTGGGAAAGGATGAGTCATCGATAGGGTAGTGAACCCAAGAAGCCATATTAAGGAACCTAACTAATGTCATGTTAATAGATTAAGTGTAGTAAGCTTAAGAAGATTATCTGGATGAGACTGTATAGAGTAAATAATGGTTGTTGTGATCGAGATAACATGGTTATGGTTTTGTGAGAAGTTTTGTACCGCCATCGGGGGTGATAAGATAGGCTGGGAGCATGGAAATTGCGAGCCTAAGAATATTGATAACTGCCGAGACCTTAGATGTATAAGGCTTTCTCTGGCAATAAGATTTTAAGTCAGACCAAGGATAAGAGTTAAGTGCGACGTTGAGTCGGGTTGAAGACCTGTTACGGGTCTCCCCATGGCCTGGAATGGAGTGGGATCAGTTGGTAGTAGTTCCGCTACGTGACAGGGTCACGAGGGTGCAAGGCCCAGGTCTAGTTAATTGTTTTACGGGTTCGTGGACACGTTCCACCGGAACCAGGTCGTAAAAGCCGGAAATGGTCGTATTTTGTCTTATAGAGTGACTCCAAAGATTAGAGGCCAGAATTTGTAGGTATGTATGTATGCTAGTATGAGTTGGAAGTACGAAAATAAAATCTCTTTTGGGCTTATGATGGACAAGTATGCGTGTGCGAGGTATTAGGGCCATGTGTGGCATTGTTAGCATGTCGGGGTTGTGACAGGAAACTATGTCGGTAATTATAAGTTTGACTCCGAAAGAACATTCGAGGACGAATGTTTCTAAGGGGGGAAGAATGTTACACCCCGTATTTGCAGGACATGGTGTAAGAACGTACGTAAGAACTCGCAAGTGTTAAATTTGAGACTTGTAAAATTTAACGGAATTATGAAATTGTCGGAAAACGTATTATTGTGACGAATGGGAGGGCGACATGTGTCACCCCCCTTATGTTGTCTTGGACGAATTGAAGCATGGACAAAATGGTCATTTGACCCTTGTTTGGAAGACTAGTCTTGCTAGTAGTCAAGCTTGAGAAGGTTGACTAAGTCAAAGGGTCCAAGTCTTGATATTTTATAAGATTTCATCCAAATCACCCATTTGTCCACACCTTGACCCTCCATGTCCCTTATATTACTACTAGTAGTGTGAGAGAGCCCAACACTTAGCAAATTTACAAAAAATTTGATGAACACAAGGCTTGAGCTCTCGGGTTTGATAAAAAAGAAAGGAGAAAATTTTCGTTTGTGGTTCTTTAGCCACAAGACTTTAACCCAAGGTTCTTGAGGATATTGTAAGCATATCTCAATAGAAAAATCCCGGAAAAAGATAGTTTTCGGGTTAGTCGCAAAGTGAAAACCTAGTGGCTTTTCTAGGTTTTGGATTGTAAGTTGAAGGAAAATTGTTGGTATGGTTCTAAGGGTCTCAACTAGCGGATTAAAGTGTCTTGAAGAAGTCTCTAAGTTGCTAAGGAGCGACCTCGGATTTGGAGTGGATTGAGATTCGTTAAGGTATAATCTTGTCTTTAAAGTGTTACAAGATTATATAATTATATTGTTGTTGATTAGCTTTACTTGTTGCTAGCATGAAGTTGATATGTTGAAGTTATAAGTATTATGGATTTCTTGTAGCTAAATCCGAAAAGTAATGTAAGCCATGTTAAGTTGGATTACATTTTGGTCGTTGATTAGAATCGTCGCATGTTAAATTACTTGAATATTATGGTTTATATTATCAAATACGACTTGATATCATGTTATGCTACCAATTCGGATTGAAATGGAAATTTGATAAGAATTGGTAAGGTTGAACTCAAGGTGGCCGAATTTGGACTTTTAGTTTGTTTTTCATTTGTATTGGACTACTTTCCAAAATGTGAGCCAATTTGGTCTATTTAGTTTTTATTTGTATTGGAGTACCTTATAGAAATTGTGAGCCAATTGGGGCTGTTTGGTTATTGTATTCGGCCTTGAAAAAGGTGGCAAAGTAAGTAGAAACAAAGGAAGTGCTGTCCGATTTTCCGTAGAATTTGGCGACTTAGCACTTAGAATATTCTACGTTTGAAGTAAGAGGTTAATGGACATATTGTGACCATTATAGGTTGAAGTACTAAGTATAGCGTATCCTACTGGGAGAGTGGAATAGCTATCAAGGTTGAAGTACTTTGGAGCATTTTGCTACGTGTCGATAATCGTCGCGAGGTATGTGAACCTCTTCCTTCCTTTGGCATGATCCTATGTATGGAATATACTTGTGGTATCATTTCATGTTTCCTTCTACTCTTAGAAGTTAAGAGGTAGTTGTGTGATTTACTCTATGGAGAACTTTTCCTATCCTTTGAGCATGACTAGTTGCACGTATATAGTACGGTAGACGTACAAGATCTTGATATCCTTTACTAGTTTTATGTAATGCCAAGTCGGGTGAGTTAGGAGATTAACTCGCTTCTTTGAAAGTATAAAGGATGTCTTAAGTTTTATTAAGGTTAAGGGACTTAAAGAGTTTTAAAAGTATGTGATACTTGTTCCGTTTAAATGTATAAGTCCCTTGGATAGGAAAGTGTATATGGCTAAGGTATAAAGTGAATATAACGGCTTTATGGGAAGTTAGTTATATTTGCCTTATGGAAAGATAAATGACTTGACTATGTAAAGAGGCAACTTGATTTTACGGCATCAATTGCCTAAGGTTTTAAAATAAAAAGGAGTCGAGTTGATTTGGCTAATTTACGGCACAAATGAGAATAAGTATCGAACAAGCCACTGCAGCGTTAATAAAGGAAAATGTAATGACAATCCATTATGTTAAAACAAGTAGAAATCCTCCATCTGCATAGAAGCTAAGATAAGACAAAATTGTATTACATTTTTCTAGATCATGGCTACTTGAATAAGATCGTTATAAATAAGTATAACTTATTCACGACGCACCAAAGATTTGTTACTAATTTTAAAAGAGTTTACGTATGAAGCTTTTAAGACTTTGAAACTTGTTTTCTTAAAAGTTAAGAGACTTGAAGTATTTTGAAAGTTAAGAGAATTAATTTGAATGTATAAATCTCTTAGTTATAAAAGGAATGAGTTTGTCTAAAACCATAAAGGGTTATAACGACTTTATGGGAAGTTGGTTATAACGGCTTTATGGAAGGATAAGAGAATGGTTTTCTCTAATAACGAAATCAAGGAATAACTAGTATTAAGGAAGGGCAAATTGTTTTAAAGGTACCAATTGCTTAAGGTTTTTAATAAAGAAGTCACTTGAATTAGAAGGTAATTGTATTTCTAAAAGGTATTGTGACTTGTCTTGAAAAGTAGATATGACTTGATATTACGGTTATTAGTATCTTGGAAGTTTTTTTAAAAGAGAATCATTTTAGAGGACTAGAGGCACGTAGTACGTTGGGTTAAATTCCCGGATTTTATAATGACACGATTAGTGCCTTAAGTAAACAAAAATGAGAGTGTATATGAACAAGCTAATAAGAAGTTAGGGGATTTCTTAACTTGCTTATGTTATGTATGATAAGTCGGTAGTACTTATGTTATGTATGTAGTTGGTAGGGCTTATGTTATGTATGATGGCGGTTGAGTTAGGGTAAGAGTATAAATGAGGCAAGCCCCAAGACGTTATACCACCTTCTCCGTAAGAGTATAAGTGAGGTAAATCCCCAAGACGCACCACCCGCTTTATGTGTTATTTGACGACCGGTCGAGATAGGGTAAGAGTATAAATGAGGGGCAAGCCCCAAGACGTTATACCACCTTCTCCAGGGTAAGAGTATAAATGAGGGGCAAGCCCCAAGACGTTATACCCCCTGCTTTACCACCTCCTCCAGGGTAAGAGTATAAATGAGGGGCAAGCCCCCAGACGTTATACCACCTGTTTTGATTGATATTATGGGCGTGAGACCCATGGTTATGTTTTACACTTTTAGTCGCCGGTGATGGGGATTCCACGCATGCTTTGATATTGGTGTGATTTGATCGCGTCCCGTTTGGCGGGTAGTATATGTGTCCCTCCGTAATGGGCCGGACTATGTTATGAAAGATAAGTAAGTTAGATAGAAATGAACTTAATGACTTCTCCTAAGTAAGTACGTAAGATATGACTATAACTCTTAATGGAATGGAAAAAGATATTGATGTAAGTTATGTGGAAAAACTTGATTGAATTCTTAAGTATGTATGTAAGAATATGATGTTAATTCCTATTGAAAGAAGGAAAAGAATGATTAATGTACGATTAAGTTCATAAGTGGTAATGACACGGCAGGATCTGGTATGTATTTTTATACTTGTCCTTGTCATTCTTTTGTACTGATTATGATCCGCTTATCAGACGTTATATTCTGCTCCATATTCTGCACTGTTAGATCGACTTCTTCGAAGCTGCGTTCATGCCCGCAGGTTTAGGTACACAGTTGTGGATCCGCGAGCTTAGGATCCCTGTTCAGCAAGTTGAGATGGCTCCAGTGTTCCGGAGTTGTCACGTTTATGTTATTCAGGGGTACGGCGGGGCCTTGTCCCGCCACAGTTGTTATGTCAAAACTCTTAGAGGTCTGTAGTCACATATTGTGGGTCAGTTTGTAAAAGAAATGAGGCAACCGCCGGTTGTATTTATTTATGTTCAGGAATGTAGCCCTATCGGCTAACCCGTTGTTTTACTTCCGATGTTTTATTTATAAGTTTCATGTATGTTCCGCTGATTTTCTCTGATGTTTACCTGTAAGGGTGCCTGTGTAGGGCACCGCCGATGGCCTGCCTGGTCGTGACAATACTCCCTTAACTCAGAATGACATATAAACACAACATATACAAGACAATATATATATATATATATACACCATATTCATGTAGGATTAGAAAAGAAGAAAGATGTTAGCACATATACACATATCATCCAAAATATTCAAATCATATTCTCAACACCAACCAGTAGCATCGCCATACAAGCACTCAACCAAGAAGATCAACTTCATACACGTGACGCCGAAAATTGGGCCCACATCGTGCCTTACCCTGCACCCTAGTGATACAACATCGAGAAAACCAATGAAATAAAAACTTTACACATGAAATGAGAGATATAGTAAATAAACAAAGCCAACCAAAACAATTGCCTTCAAGATATACATAAACCGAACGCTTTAATCCTTTTACAACCCCGCCACAACAAGATTACATGCACTCTAAGATTTATACAACAACTATGACGGACAGGGCCCCGCCATACCCCGAACGCATAAGAACTTACGGACTGTGGTAACATACCAAAGATAAGCCTCCGACGGAACGGAGCTTCCCAAAATGAAATGAGATCCTAAACGCGGATCGATAAATGACGCACCTCTCTACTGCGCATTTAACGCACTCAAGGAGGTCGATAACAGTACCAAGTATGTGAAATCAGAATATCAGTAAATGAAATCATAATAGTCTATATAAAGCGGGAGACATGTATGATGACCAAACTACAGATATAACATATAACCGATATATCAAGACAGTGGACTCACGCTCCAAATTATCACTCGTTCGTGGAATTTCTTCCTCATCGCCTAGCTTTATGATATAACAATACCAAGGATTATACATGAACACCATGTCCCACTGTGTTATAAAACCGTGCAGACAAGTATAACTACTAGATCCGACCGTACTCAATAATACAATGCAACCAAAACACGGCCGAGCATGGGCAAGTGAGAGCCGATCACCGGATACCAAGGCGGCCACGCACCGACCGGGCAAGTACGAGGGTGACCACCGTGACCAAGGTCAGACACGAAACTTCGTCACTATATCGAACGGGCAAGCGAGGGTCGACTACCGATACCAAGGCCGAATCGGCCACGAGACGGCAAGTACGCAGAGCCGACCACCGATACCCAGCCGAACAAGAAGAAACCTCAACTACCAACCGCCTCTATCGAGACGCCAGAACACGTAAACACCACACTTGCACAACAAAGGCTATCATCACAAGCATAGGCAAGTTTCACAACAACAAGCATAGGAATGTTTCACCACAACAAGCATAGGCAAGTTTCACATCACTCAAAGTACCTTCATTTTTATGCCAAAGTCCGGGTTTCAACCCTAAAGTACTACGACGTTAAATTCTTTAAAAGAGATCCATTACTTATCAAAGTCACCCGATACCGTAGTATTAGAATGACCAACCCACATTCCTTTTCAAAATCAAGTAACAACATTCTTTCCTAAGTTCCAGTTTGCCTAGTTTCAATTACTCAAGCTTCTCATTTTCAAATGGTCTCATAGTTCATAAACTTAATCACTTGATTCCTTTTTAGAACAATTGAGTAATATATGTCTCACGTGAGAGTAGGTTATTCTTGTTTACAACATTCTTATTACAGCAACCATGATCTAGAAAATGTAATATCATTTTGTCTCATTTTAGTTTCTATGCAGATGGAGGTTTCTACCGGTTTTAATACGATACATCATTATTCAATACATTTTCCTTTCTTAACGCCGCAGTTGGTCCTGTCGATACACATTCGATTTCAAATCAAGAAACATTATCCCTTTAAATAAAACCAAGTACTCATTACTCACGAATGAGGTTTCACACAAACATCCACATTAAAACAAATAAGTTAAGTCTCTTATCTTATAAGATCAAGTCTCTTAACTTCTAACATCAAGAAACCATTTTCTTTACCTCTCTTAAGACATTATACCTAACTTCCCATAAAGCTAGTATAACTCTTTTTAAAACCTTTTAAAACAAAGTGTTACTCTCCTTCCAAAACGATTTATAAATCTTTTGAAATACATCAAGTTCTTTATTATAACAAGCCAGTTATAATTCACATCAGTTACCTTTTAAAACCACAAAGTATTTTCTTACCTACATAAAGTTGTTATAACCAACTTCCCATAAAGCCGTTATAACACTTTATGTTTTAAGAACAATCAAACACGCTAACACACGTACGCCTACCGTACTACATAGTTCACACATATCATGCTAGAAGAGATAGGAAGAGGTTCACATACCTCGCGACGATTTAACGACAATAAGCAAAATGCTCCAAGTACTACAACCTTGCTAGCCCTTTCCACTCCTCGAGTAGAATACGCTACTCTTAGTACTTTCACCTATAAAGGCCACAAACGTCTATTAAATCTTAACCACACGCTCCCATCTTTCTACGTAAAATTAAGAAGACCTCCCGCAACAACAGAAATCTCCTCCTCTATCGAGGCCGCTACCAAGCCAACCGTGGGGTTAACACGCCTAACCGACGCTGCAGAATTCTACTACACAAGAATGCTACATAAGTTCATCGTAATACAACCCTAGGTAATTACGCTTAAGTTCTTCTCTTTATTATCCTTCTATGTGATTACTGTTCAATTCTTCATTCTTCAGCTTAAGTCAAAAGACATTGCCACAATACTAAGTTCGCCTATATATAGTATACAACACTATATATTCAACACTTATGTAATTTCCAATTACAATAGTGGACAAGATATTTACCTCGATAAGCCCAAAAATTATCCGAGTTTAAAGTCGCTCCGAGCAAGGTTTAGCTCCTCCTCCGAGTGCTCCAATCCGCCCAAACAACCCTTAGAAGTTCTACGCAACTTCTACTCCATACTTCAACAACGTGAAGATTTCCTTAGGGTTTCGTTTTTAGTGACGAGGAAAGTATAACGGTATTTTCTCGGGCTAGTAAAAGTGTAACCTTGGGAATACTACAAGGTATTTGGGCCAAGGTATTTGGACATAATAACAATACTAGAGAGTATTTCTATACCACAACAAGTGGGTATTTATACGAGACAACTAGGCTAGTGGGTACCCTACGGCAAAACACCACAAAGGGAGTGGAAACTCTCGCCAAAGGCCACTAGGAGGAGGGGAGAGGCTTTGGACGAGAACCACAAGAGGAGGAGTATTTTGAGACTTAGGTAGATAGCTCAATTTTTGGATGAAGAAAGTTCATCAACTAAGGGGTATTTATACTACAAGCCAAGGCCAACCAATGGCCAAGATTATGCCAAGTGCAAGGCAAGTGTAAGGCCAAGATTTGGGCAAGTGTCCTAAGCCAACTTGCACACAAAATATCCTACCAACTCCTCGACCACAAGGCCAATTCGGCCCATCACACATTTCCGCCACTCCCACCAATTAGAGGGTGACAAGTGTCGCCTCTTGTTGGTCCAAAATGTTTCGCCTCTCTAAAAATCCGCAAAAATATAAATGACATAGCGGAAATTCCCTACGAAGTCGTGGAAAACGCTTTCGAAAAACGACTCTAAACGGGTGTTGTGAACAAAATAATTCGCCAAGCCACTTTACACTTCAAAATTTTCTACGCACGCCCCACGCATACTGGAAATACGGTATAACATTCTCCCTTAGAAACATTCGTCCCGAATGTTCCTTCAAGGTCTCAAAACAAACAGCGCCGTGATAGTCTTCACCGCTATACGCATTTAAAACAATCATGCCACACCGCCACAAAACATACGCTCACTTTTCCCTTCTCGTAGTACACGCCACGAACACCGAACCCGTTCTAGTATCCGCACTCCCACTTCGCCAACGCTCGCTTTCCAACCTCGAGTCACTACTCCAAACTTGGTCATCTCACTAACCTCGATTTCCCTAAGGCCATTCCCGCCTTCACGAACTGATTCTCGATCGAACGATCCACGAACTCATACGATGGTCATCTAAACTTGCCTAGCACCCTCGTGACCTACCACCGGCGGGACCACCTAACCGACCCACCCCAAACCGGTTACTGGGTTGACCCGCAAATGGTCCTCAACCCGACCCCCAACCGCCAACTCTTGTTCCCGATCCGAACAATCTTACTATTTCACATCGCGAAAGCTACCACTTCCATCTCACACTACCTGTGACTTACCCTTTTCACTAACTGTGTTTCTAAATCACATTTTAGCACAAAGCTATCCAAACATAACATTAAACACATCAACAACATCAATACAAACAAAACTCTGTAGGTTAAGGATATACTCAAACTAGGCGGTTCAAGGACCGCTAAAATCGAACTCCCACCGCGACCTCTACCGGCCTTCCGTGTACGAACATCCCGCAGCTACGGAAGGTGAAGAACCCGTGAATCGCTCTAGTAGTCCATGCTATCCTACCTGCTACTCGCCTGACAGCTTCTGCCGACGGCCCCGCTGGCCGCAAAATAACAATCTCCCGAGTTAGTACGACACTCTCCCTATGAAGCTTTCCACAACGCCACACCGAGACAAGTGGCAACCTCATCCGCGAGCACTCGCTTCCCCGAAATCTGAAACACGGGAGCCCCGACCGCCTCGAATATCCCGGCGTCCCGAAGCCGGGAGGACCACTCAGATCGACGGAGGTACATAACTAGTCTGGCCGAGGCGGTCCGCTCGAAAGTCACCAAAGGACCTCGCTGCTCGCCTCTTCACGACTTTGGTCATTCCGTCGATTTATCCGCCTCACATCCAAGTGTATACGCCGACGCGGCAATGTCCATGCCCTACAAGAGCTACACCGAACAATTCTCGCAAGGCAATCATCGAGCCTCAGAACATATCGCACTCGATCCTCCATACTAGCTACTAACGCGGGACGCATCGCCAATGAGTCGAACTCACATTGTACTCCCGAACCGCACGCCTGCTCGCCGCAACACCAAAAATTGTCGCTCGAGCCCTCTCATCCGCGAGGCAAGAAATGTGCGCGAATGCCTCGAGAACTCGTCCCATATACCGGAAGTGCATTCTTCCCGGGACAGCTCCCACGAATCAAACGATCATGCGGTATCACGCACTGATGTGAACCTAGACCACCGACTCGGCCTCCGATGCCTTGATTACTCATGATCCGTCAGAATCGCTTGATGAACTCCTCGCGATCATCCTCGTGCCTCGACCCATAAAACTCGCGCCTACAACTCATAAAATCCGTAGCCTCGAACTATCTCGATCTAGGTGAACCATGGTGCATCGAACCGCCGGCCCACTTATCCTCAAGTTCGCCACAACCTCGCCATTAATCGGGCCCACCTTGTAACTCATCTCTCTCGCCTGCATCGCGGATCGAGGCTCAGTATCGTGGTCTCGCCACGCTTCTACTCGCAGATCCTCTCACGCCTCGCCTTCGCCCGGTTGCCTTCGCAGAGGCATAATCGTAAAAACGAAACACGCCGAGGGTCCATCTTATCACACACTAAGGCACGATCTCGTAATGAGAAGAAATGGAAACCAATCCTAAATGTCCTATAGCCTCACGATTATAGATGTGGTGCACAACACACCGATAATCAAGACTTACTAGACACGGTCAGACACTTTCCGAGGATTAATCGCTCGATACCACTTGACGCCCAAAATTGGGCGCCACATCGTGCCTTACCCCGGCACCCTAGTGATACAACATCGAGAAAACCAATGGAAATAAAAACTTTACACATGAAATGAGAGATATAGTAAATAAACAGCAACCAAAACAATGCTTTCAAGATATACATAAAACCTAATAGCTTTAATCCTTTTACAACCCCGCCCACAACAAGATTACATGCACTTAAGATTTATACAACAACTATGACGGACAGGGCCCCGCCATACCCCGAACGCATAAGAACTTACGGACTGTGGTAACATACCAAAGATAAGCCTCCGACGGAACGAGCTTCCCAAAACGTCAAATGAGATCCTAAACGCGGATCGATACCGATGCACTCTACCATGCGTGAAACGCAGCCGGGCGAGGTCAAGACAACAGTACCAAGTATGTGAAATCAGAATATCAGTAAATGAAATCATAATAGTCTATATAAAGCGGAGACATGTATGATGACCAAACTACAAGATATAACATATAACCGCTACATCAAGACAGTGGACTCACGCTCCAAATTATCACTGTGTCGTGGAATTTCTTCCTCATCACGGCAGCTTTATGATATAACAATACCAAGGATTATACATGAACACCATGTCCCACGTGTTATAAAACCGTGACAGACAAGTATAACTACTAGATCCGACCGTACTCAATAATACAATGCAACCAAAACACGGCCGTCACGGCAAGTGCGAGCCGATCATCGGATACCAAGGCCGGCCACGCACTGACCGGGCAAGTACGAGGGTGACCACCAGGACCAAGGTCAGATCACGAAACTTCACTATAATCGAGCGGCAAGTGCGAGGGTCGACTACCGATACCAAGGCCGAATCACCACGAGACGGCAGCACGAGAGCCACCACCGATACCCAGCCGAGCAGAAGAAACCTCAACTACCAACCGCCTCTATCGAGACGCCAGAACACGTAAACACCACACTTGCACAACAAAGGCTATCATCACAAGATAGGCAAGTTTCACAACAACAAGCATAGGAATGTTTCACCACAACAAGCATGCAAGTTTCACATCACTCAAAGTACCTTCATTTTTATGCCAAAGTCCGGTTTCAACCCTAAAGTACTACGTGACGTTAAATTCTTTAAAAGAGATCCATTACTTATCAAAGTCACCCGATACGTAGTATTAGAATGACCAACCCACATTCCTTTTCAAAATCAAGTAACAACATTCTTTTCCTAAGTTCCAGCTTGCCTAGTTTCAATTACTCAAGCTTCTCATTTTCAAATGGTCTCATAGTTCATAAACTTAATCACTTGATTCCTTTTAGAACAATTGAGTAATATATGTCTCACGTGAGAGTAGGTTATTCTTGTTTACAACATTCTTATTACAAAGACCATGATCTAGAAAATGTAATATCATTTTGTCTCATCTTAGTTTCTATGCAGATGGAGGTTTCTACCGGTTTTAATACGATACATCATTATTCAATACATTTTCCTTTCTTAACGCCGCAGTTGGTCTGTCGATACACATTCGATTTCAAATCAAGAAACATTATCCCTTTAAATAAAACCAAGTACTCATTACTCACGAATGAGGTTTCACACAAACATCCACATTAAAACAAATAAGTTAAGTCTCTTATCTTATAAGATCAAGTCTCTTAACTTCTAACATCAAGAAACCATTTTCTTTACCTCTCTTAAGACATTATACCTAACTTCCCATAAAGCTAGTATAACTCTTTTAAAACCTTTTAAAACAAAGTGTTACTCTCCCTTCCAAAACGATTTATAAATCTTTTGAAATACATCAAGTTCTTTATTATAACAAGCCAGTTATAATTCACATCAGTTACCTTTTAAAACCACAAAGTATTTTCTTACCTACATAAAGCTGTTATAACCAACTTCCCATAAAGCCGTTATAACACTTTATGTTTTAAGAACAATCAAACACGATTAACACACGTACGCTCACCGTACTACATAGTTCACACATATCATGCTAGAAGAGATAGGAAGAGGTTCACATACCTCGCGACGATTTAACGACAATAAGCAAAATGCTCCAAGTACTACAACCTTGCTAGCCCTTTCCACTCTCGGTAGAATACGCTACTCTTAGTACGTTCACCTATAAACGCCACAAACGTTTATTAAATCTTAACCACACGTGCCCAACTTTCTACATAAAATTCGGCAGCACCTCCCCCCCCCCGCAACAGCGTAAATCTCCTCCTCTATCGAGGCCGCTACCAAGCCAACCAGGGGGGTTAACACGCCTAACCGACGCTGCAAATTCTACTACACAAGAATGCTACATAAGTCTCATGTAATACAACCCTAGGTAATTACATCAGCTTCTTCTCTTTATTATCCTTCTATGTGATTCTGCTCAATTCTTCATTCTTGAGCTTAAGTCAAAAGACATTGCCACAATACTAAGTTGATTCTATATATAGTATACAACACTATATATTCAACACTTATGTAATTTCCAATTACAATAGGACAAGATATTTACCTCGATAAGCCCAAAATTATCCGAGTTTAAAGTCGCTTCCCGAGCAAGGTTTAGCTCCTCCTCCGAGTGCTCCAATCCGCTCCAAACAACCCTTAGAAGTTCTACGCAACTTCTACTCCATACTTCAACAACGGGTGAAGATTTCCTTAGGGTTTCGTTTTAGTGACTGAGGGAAAGTATAACGGTATTTTCTGGGCTAGTAAAAGTGTAACCTTGGGAATACTACAAGGTATTTGGGCCAAGGTATTTGGACATAATAACAATACTAGGAGAGTATTTCTATACCACAACAAGGGGTATTTATACGAGACAACTAGGCAGTGGGTACCCTACCAAAACACCACAAAGTGAGGAGGGAAACTCTCGGCCAAAGGCCACTAGGAGGAGGGAGAGGCTTTGGACGAGAACCACAAGAGGGAGGGAGTATTTTGAGACTTAGGTAGATAGCTCAATTTTTGGATGAAGAAAGTTCATCAACTAAGGGGGTATTTATACTACAAGCCAAGGCCAACCAATGGCCAAGATTATGCCAAGTGCAAGGCAAGTGTAAGGCCAAGATTTGGGCAAGTGTCCTAAGCCAACTTGCACACAAAATATCCTACCAACTCCCCTTGACCACAAGGCCAATTCGTCCATCACACATTTCCGCCCACTCCCACCAATTAGAGGGTGACAAGTGTCGCCCTCTTGTTGGTCCAAAATGTTTCGTCTCTCGGAAAAATCCGCAAAAAATATAAATGACATAGCCGGAAATTCCCCTACGAAAGCTGTGAAAACGTTTCGTCGAAAAACGACTCTAAACGGGTGTTGTGAACAAAATAATTCGGCCAAGCCACTTTACACTTCAAAATTTTCTACGTACGTCCTTACGTACATACTCTGGAAATACGGGGTATAACAATACAATACCAACCAGTAGCATCATCTAACTCATCATACAACAGCAGCAGCTTCCAGCATAACAGCAGTAGCTTTCAGCACAACAACATTAGCTTCCAACAGTTCTATACTCTTGCATAATTCCTTCTTTGCACATGCATAACTCCTTCTTTGTATAGAACAACATCATCTAGCCTTTTTCCTCTGCTCCCCCTGCATTAACACTTCATCTGCTTCATTATCTCCCCCTGCATTAACACTTCTCTCTGCTTCATCGACTTCAGTAGTATCATCATTTTAGCACTTCCCTCTGCTTCCTCGACTTCAGCAACATCATCACTCATTTTCTGATTCATCGACTTCAGCTCAGCAGCATCGTCATCTTCAATAGCATTATCATATCTTCGACAACATTATCATTTTATCCCCCTTTTTGTGAAGAAAGCAACAACATGAACTGGTCTCTGGCTTGAATTAGAACATTCCTCACAGTATCAACCTCAGATATTTATTGGTTGATCTTTGCAATTTAATTCACAAGCCATTCAGTTGACACTTGAGACTGTCTTGAACCAGTGTTGTCAAGAATGTTTGTGACATTCCTATCAACATATGTACTATTTTTTTCCATTTTTCAGGGTAGATCACTATCAGCTTGAGAAAAACTTAACTAAATGTTCTCTCTCCTAAAATTGTCCAAGGCTTAACAAAGTTACAAGAGTGAATCTTTTGACTTGGATTCATCCAAGTGCTTTGTTTATGTTCTTAATTTTAAGGAAGGGAATACATTTGACGTTGATTTCACTCAAATTTCATCTTGTTCGTGAGATTTTTCTTTAAGTCACGGATGAGCTGAAGACGTGACTATTTGCGTGCTTGGTTGGCATTTATTACACTTGTCTAGGTTCACACTTAACATTTATTGTGAGAGTGTTCATCATCAATGGTAGATACACATTTATTGTGAGCTACGTTTAAGATTGAGTTCATTTACTATGCTTGCACGAAAAGGGAAGGTTATATATCTTGCTTCATCTTTATTTCATCTTCCCATAATATATTTTCTCCTTACGGCTCAAGCAAGAAGCTATTAAGGCTTAGGGTCTACACCCCTTTTGGGGTCGAAAGCTCCATCACTAAAGGAAGACTCATTGATATATCAAGAAGCACAAGAAGCTCATTCTTCACTTTGAAATCCTCGACGAAGGCCTCATTAGCGAGGACTTTGCAAGAAGATGGGCCAAATCAGCGAAAATACCTCACTTAATCAGGTGTATATCTTCCTTACACTTAGTTTTGCTTAAAAATTTTATGGCTTGAACTCTTGGAGTTCACCGGATTGGTCGTATTTCTCGCTTGGTTTCGTTTTCTTGTTTACCTTGAGATTTAAGTTCTTGGTGCTCTTACAGGTGTTTTGCGGGTGTTCTATGTGCTGGGCTGAGTATAACTTCATTTACTGGGTTGTTGTAACACTAGTTCGAATCTTGCCTCACCTTTGCTTTGTTCTTGTTCATCCGTGTTCTTGAGAATCCTGTACTTACCATTCTTTGCTTGTTCGTATGATTCTTGTGTTACGGGTGGTTTGCGGGGTGGGACACGCCTCTATTAGTGTTATTTCTATCCCGTGAGACTTTGTTTACTAGCTAGGTGTTGGTTATTTGATTATAATCTCCTTAATCCTTTAACTACTCTCGTGTTAGTTCTTATCGTCTTTGTATGTTAGCGTCTTAGTGTGCTTAACTGGACTAGCATGTTCTTCGTATTCTTCATATTCATATGGATTGCTAGACTAATTAGTACACTTTGATTATTAGATGACTTCATTTCTAGCTTGCATTGTGTTTCTCTATGCAATTTTGAATTTCCTGCGCACTGTACCGAGTGATTGTGACATTTTGCCTCTTTTGTGTAAGCGGTCACTGCCCTAGGTACTAAGCCTCTGCGTTTTTGCCTTTTTGGGATAGCGTAAAGCCCCAACATTGTTTTTTCCATTTTAATGCTTGTCTCGCAGCACGGGACATCCGAGGATGCATATTGACTCATATATGTCTTAAATATATTGTTTGCCTTTATTGTGTAAGCCTTTTGTGTTGACTGTTTGTACATGCTGCCCCTGCCTCTCTAGGCTTGCGCATTGCCCAACAACTCTTTTTATATATACTTTATATTATATATACTTAACATATATTATATTTTATATATTTGTATTCACGTACTTATATATTCCATATATTATACTCGTTATATATATATATATATATATATATATATATATATATATATATATATATATATACTTTTGTATTCCTGTGATTCGGCCTTGGCTTGGCTAGGCTTTGCTTTCGCAGATTACAGATTAAGGCGGGTTGACTTGGGCTTGATCGAGTCCTTTTAACATAAGTAAGAGTAAGACGGGTTGATCAAGGTTCGAGGTTGATCCATTGAGCTTTAGGGTGCGATAACGCAGGCCTAATAGAAGTGTTCACAGGGTTACCCGTTCGAACCAACTGAGGCACGCGACAACGAGGTATCTCAAAACCTTGCTCGTTTAGCATAGCTTCTGCTTTTCCTTACAGCATCTTACTATCTATATTCGCTAGGCAAACCTAAGAGTATCGATAGGAAAATACTAGGATTGCTCTCTTGATTTGATAGTTGTGATTGCTTGAATTTATACTATGCAAAACTTGGATTTCTTTTCAAGATAATATTGTATAATTAGGTGAAATCTTGTAATTCAAAACCGGGCCTGTCCGGAATTATTTTACATATCTCCATAATTATTTGCATTAGGCAAGCATTTTGTATAACTAGGTAAAGCGTTGTAATTCATAACCCGGGCCTGTCCTGAATTATTTACATATTTCCCTAATTCTTTATTGTTTTGGGCAAGCATTTGTATAACTAGGTGAAGCGTTGTAATTCATAACCAGGGCATGTCCGGATTTAAAATTCAAGTGTTGATCAATTGTTTCAATTTGCTTGTAATCGTTTTTTGTAACCTCTTGGATGGCTAAGAAGAATAAGAAGAGGAACCAAGGGAACTTCACTCCCCTACCCATCCGAATGGGGCATGCTTCTATTGAGATCACCTCCGATGTGAAGTTCCCCCCGATTTCTTGCGGATCCACCTCAACAGGGCACCATTCCACGAACGGACTCGTAAGCAATAGTCTTCAGGTGGGGGATACTCCCGCGGGTGACCACTCTCCTACGGATGAGGTGTATATCAATGAGGGTACTTCGAGCTCCCTCCCTTTATCATGCACCCTTGGTTCTCAGGATAATGCTTCGGCTTCGGATGGGAATGATCGTGATTATACAGTTGTGAAAAACCACGGATAACCAGACTAAGGATCCTAATGGCCCCAACAATAAGAAAGCCTATGTGTCCATAGTTAAGGGCAATCGTGATGTGTCTAATGGAAAAAAATTGCATTTTGTTACTGATAGCCGTAATGTGGGACCTCTTGTACTCCCTAGGGGTGATTTGGATGATCTTACCGAAACTTTGGGACACCACTTGGTTGGTTATATTGCGGGGACTTATCCGGGGAGCTTGGCATTAAGGAAGCTATGTCGCTCATGGGGAGTTGAATACAAATTTAATGTTCATGCTTCGGGTTGGATTGTATTCAAGTTCAATACTGTGGCAGATAAAGAGAAAATATTAGCTAATGGGCCGCACTTTGTGTATAGCATTCCACTTCTTCTTAAGGATATGCCGTATTGCTTTATATTCGACAAACATGAGATATGCACCATACCGATATGGGTAAGGCTCCCATCGCTCCCTTTGGAACTTTGGAATGAGAATATCTTGAGCCGCATCTTGTCACGTGTTGGTAAGCCCATTGGTACCGATAAACTCACCTGTGACAAAGAGCAATTTTCATATGCACGGGCACTTGTCGAGATTGATCTCTCCAAAGGTACGCTTGATGCTATTGAACTCAAGCTTTGGGATGACACCATTATAGACCAGCGGATCATCTACGAGAAGCTACCGGATTTTTGTGGGAAATGTCATAAGATTGGGCATTCCACTACGGGTTGTGAGAACCACTACGCCGACACCAATAGGAGGGTTCAAGGGAAGGGGGTTGCGCATAATGCCAAGCCAGAAGGGGTGCACACCTATTTGGACTCTCCCGTGAAGGATGCGGGTACTGGTGGGAGTATTAGCCGTGAAAATCAGCATTCCCATACCCAGATTCTAGAACTTGAGATTCATGGTGGCCAGTCTTCGAGGTTCCAAACCGAGGCTGGCAAAGGTCGGACTAAGCCTAGGATAGAAGAGGGGAATGCCGGAGGGATTTCAATCAGAGACGGGGGCCAGCCAACGGGGTTACAAACTGTGGTTGGTACAGGTCTGCTAACGAGAGCCCAGAATCGGGATGGAAAAGGTCCGGACATGGGTGGCCATCTCGCGGGGACACAGACCGGTGCTGGAAAAGGTCGGACTGATATTAGTACGGGGGGATCTCAGGAGGGACTTCGATCAGACTTTGGGGCCAGCCACCGGGGACACAAACTGTGGCTAGCATAGGACTGCTTATCGATATCGACGGTGTAGGACAAACCGTGGGTAGAGCGGGTAGCCTAAATGTTATGGATTGATGGCCAGCCTTCGGGGACACATACCGAGGTTGGAGATGGTCAGAACTTAACGCCTGAGGATGCCAAATTTAAGGTAGAGGGCAATGGGCGGGATCTGATGGTTGGTACCGTGTGGAGGAAGGTGCGGGGGTGGATCAAACCACGGATAGTCAGCCTTCGGGGACCCAAATCGGGGCTAGGAAAGGTCGGAACTCAGCAGCGGGAGGCCATAGGGGTCCCGTGGGTACCAATGAAAGTGATAGTGAAACCCGTAATATGGTGAGCTAACCCGCAGGTGTACAAGTCGGGGTTGGCATAGGTTGGAACTCGGGCGTTGAAGCGGTCACAGGTGGTCAACCTTCGGGGACACAAACTGTGGCTGACAAAGGTCGGAACTCAACACCGGGAGACCATAGAGGACCCAAGGGTACTTATGAGAGTGAAGGTGAGGCCCGCAAGATGGTAGGACAATCCGCGGGTGGGAAAACCGGGGTTGGCACAGGTCGGAACATGGAAATTAAGGTTACGGGTGGTCAGCTTTCGGGGACACAAACCGGGGCTGACAAAGGTCGAAACTCAATACCTAAAGAGAGTGGAGAACCTGCGGGTGTGACGGCAACCAGTGGTGAAGGTGGGACAATGCATGGGTGTAACCCTAGTACCATGAGCACGGTCGTTAAACAATCCACAATTTTTCGCAAGCTTGTGGATATGCAAGGCAACATTTTGGTTCACAGCCCCATTAATAGCAAAGATAAGAAAGCCATTAAGGAAACCTTAGCACACGTCTATGATAACACTACTCCAAATGAGGAGCTTTTGGGAGGCCAGCCTGCGGAGACACAGACCGGGGTTGGAAAAGGTCGGACAGATATGGAAGCTCAACCTTTCGGCCCATCGGCTAAGGTTGGGAAAGGTGGGAACTCTGAAGGTACCAAAAATGAGGAGGGGCACGTGGGTGTGAGGACGAGGGCGAAAGCTAAGGCTAACAATGGCGGGCAAAACTTGCCCATACCCTTAAGCAGAATGACGACCCTTCCTCCTAAAAGAAGGTACCTTATGGTGGCACCAGCTCTATTAACGCTAATGAAGATAGCACGAATGGGACTATTCCCCCTCCGTTATCGTAATGATCATTGCTTCTTGGAATATAAGGGGCCTGCACCGCTCCTCCAAGCAAAGGAGATTTGCTCCGTGGTGCATGAGAACAACATTGACATTTTTGGTATCCTGGAATCGAAACTCAACAACACGACGCTTGATCATTTCTGGTCTTTAAAATTTCGCAACTGGGAGGTGTTGGACAACTTCACCCATCATCCGGCGGGGAGGATATTTATTTTATTCAACCCGGCCAAAGTTATTCTACAAGTGCTTGACATCAACCCGCAAGCCATTCATTACAGTGTCACTTGTGCTATCTCCTCCAAGAGGCTTCATGTCACCTTCGTATACGGGCTCCACATGATTATCACTAGGCGTGGCTCATAGGAAAAGTTGAGGGAGTACGGGACCACCATGACTGAGCCATGGCTAGTACTTGGTGATTTCAATACGGTTATGAAGAAGGATGAACATTTCAACATGGCACCCATCTCCAACTATGACACGAAGGATATTGTTGATTGTTACCGAGATTTGAGCCTCACAGATTTAGCCTCGATGGGTTGCGAGTTCATGTTCAGCCGTAACAATATGATGAGCAAGCTTGATAGGGACCTCATTAACGTCCATTGGTTACAAGCTGGTTGGTATGGCAGTGCACATTTCCATCGGTCCGGGCCCTTCTCGGATCATACGCCGTGCATTGTCACTATTTTGGATCGTCCGAGAACGCATAATAGACCCTTCAAGTTCTTCAACATGTGGGCTACCCATGAAAACTTCGAAAGGATTGTTACGGATGCTTGGAGTAGAATATTGATGGCAATGCCCAATTCGGGTTATGCCGAAAGTTACTTAGCCTTAAAAGACCCTTGAAACAGCTCAATGAGAAAGACTTCTCTCATATCTCTTGTCGGGTCAAAAGGGAAAAGGATGATCTTGATATTGCTCAATAGGAGGCTTTGAGCAACCCGCATCTTGATCACTTACACACACAGGTTACCGAGCTCAGGCACAAGTCCATGGTCCTTATTGAAGGAAATGAGTTTCCTTAGACAACTTTCCAAATTTTAGCATCTCAAGCACAATGATAGATGCACTAAGTTCTTTCATGGTATGGTCAAGAGCAACTCCAAAAGGAATTTCATTGCGGCCACTACCAAGAGTGATGGTTCTCTTACGAACTCCAGTGACCAAGTTGCGGCAGAATTCATCAATTACTATAAATGGTTGCTTGGAAGTAGAGACGCTTATGAACCTATTGATATTGGTGTCATCTCATGGGGAAATTGTCTTTCGGCGGATCAAGGGGATGATCTCATTAGAAATGTCACGAACACAGAGATTAAAGGGGCATTATTCGGTATTGGGGAAGACAAAGCTCCAAGTCCGGATGACTTCTCTTCGGGTTTCTTCAAGAAAGCTTGGAATATTGTCGGCGGGGGGGTTCTGTGGTGCAGTTAAAGAGTTCTTCAGTTCGGGAAAGCTTCTCAAACAAATCAATCACACTACCATCACCCTGATTCCTAAATCTACCCACTGCGCAACGGTGGGCGACTATAGACCTATTTCGTGTTGCAACATCTTGTACAAGGTCATCACCAAGATTATTGCATCACGGTTGGTGCCGATTTTGTATTTTTTCATTGATCTAGCTCAGGAGGCTTTCATCTAGGGTAGAAGTATGTCTGACAACATACACCTAGCTCAAGAGCTTTTGAGGAGTTACAACCACAAAAGGGTCTCTAGTAGATGCATGCTCAAAGTTGATCTCCGAAAGGCCTTTGACTCGGTGAATTGAGAATTCCTCACGGCTACTTTGATTGGTTTGAATTTTCCGGAAAGGCTGGTGGCTTGGATTATAGAGTGCATCTCCACGACTTCATATTTGATTTCTATCAATGGGAGCTTACACGGCCATTTTAAGGGCCAAAAGGGGCTCAGACAGGGGGACCCTCTCTCCCCTATCTTGTTTGTTATTTGCCTGGAATATCTTTCGAGGATGATCAACAAGAACACTCGGACGACGGTTTTCAACTACCACCCCAAGTGCAGAAGCTTAAGGATCACCCACCTTGCATTCGCCGATGATTTTCTTCTTATGTTAAGAGGGGAAACTACTTCCGTCCGGATCCTCATCGAATGCCTTCGAGATTTCCAGAAATGTTCGGGTCTCAGTTCCAATGCCAAGTCTAGCTTGTACAAGACTGGTATCACGGAACACGAGCTTGATGATATTAAGAAGATTACTAGTTTCGACATCGGCACTATGCCTTTCCGCTACCTCGGCATTCCCCTAGATGCGGAGAGGATGAGGCTGGTGCACTATGATCCTTTTGTGAAAAAAATTGCCAGGTACACTGACTCGTAGATGAGCGCTACTTTATCTTATGCGGGCAGACTTGAGCTCATCAAGTCAGTCCTCCAAGGTGTGGAATATTTCTGGTTATCTATGCTACCGGTGCCTGTTGCGGTTTGTATGAAATTTTACGGGTTTTGTAGGACTTTCTTGTGGCATTACAACCATCCTTTTGTAGCCTGGAAGGAGTGTACTAGACTGAAAGCCGATGGTGGCCTCAGAATCAGAGATCTCAAGGCCTGGAATCTTGCTTTGCTTGCTAAATGCCTTTGGAACATCCATCAAAATAAGGACACGCTCTAGATTCGATGGATCAATCGCAAGTATCTTACCAACAACAACAACATTTGGACGTGGGTTGCAAAGAAGGATGACTCACCTTTGATCAAGCAACTTCTGATTATTCGTGACATCATTTTATACCGAGATGGGTCACATGACCGGGCGGCTACTGCCATGGAAACATAGTATATGGACTTCCGTAGCAATCACAATGCCTATGATTACTTCAGGACACATGGGCAGCCGGTGATTTGGGCGAAAAACACTTGGAGTTCCTGTATCATTCCAAAGCAGGCTTTCAATCTGTGTCTTTGTGCGAGGAAGAGATTACGAACGAAGGATAGAGTCCCTTATATGGACATTGATAGAAGATGCTCCCTTTGCGGCCATTCTGAAGTGTCAATAGCGCACTTATTCTTAAGTTTCTCGGTCAGTAGTTACCTTTGGTCCAGGGTCAAGACATGGCTTGGCATCCAGAGGGCTATGACTACCATCGATAGCGCTTTGAAATATATTAAAAAGGAGGGACGTGGTACAGGTTGGAAATCTAAAGCAAAGCAGGTTGGGCTGGCCACCATCGTCTACCACATTTGGCCAGAGAGGAACAAGATTAGTTTTGACGGGTCTAGACTCGATAGAGAAGCTATTCTTTTTAGGATCAAGACCAGCATCTACAAAATCTTGTTTGCTTTGTACCCCCTATTTCAAGACAATTTCGTTACTTTCGCCGCGGGCAAGGATACGGGATGATGTGTATGTCTTGGTTAGTCACGAGTAAATCTCTAGACTACCCGACCTGTGGGATCAACTGGAGTCTCCTGACCACCCGGCGTGTGGGATTGGCGGGAGTTCATATTATTTTGTTGTATCCCGTAACTTCCCGGGTTGTGGGTAAGCGCGAGAACTTAGGACTTATAGGTATTAGGTAATATGGCTATTATCTTTTTAGCAGCATAACGTGATGAGGGTGGGCTCAGCCCATGTCCGAATAGGTACTCTTCTCTTGCCTGTGGGTTTTTCTCTTTGGGTTTACCATGGCAAGGGTTTAAGGAGGCCCACGGCTGCAACCTTATGGTTACATAAGGGAATTTCCATAGCTTAGGACTTTCTCATTGACCTCCTTCTTGCATCATAGTTTGTGCACTCTTGACTACCCAGCTTGTGGGACTAGCTAGAGTTTTGTTATTGACGTGATTAAATCTGGTGTTGATCTACCTAGCAGGGATGCGCTAGATTTATATCGTCACTGAGTTCGTAGGTATGCCCATCGTACATGTACATTTTGATGATTTTAATACATATTTACCTTTCATAAAAAAATGACTCTGTCTCTACTCTTTAAAACGGCTTTGTTACTGTATACAGTTCAGGAGCATTCCATAGTGTGTCCTCTCTCTTAGGCTTAAGACCTTGGGTAGTTAAAACTTTATATATCAGAGAGGCATAAGGAAGGATTTGAGGTTGATTCGTTTTGTTCCAAGTTGGTAACTTGATGAAAGATCATTTTGCGCAGATCAACTTTCAAACCTTTCCCAATTTTGTACTGCATGTTGGCTTATTCTGTAGTTATAATTGACTCATTTGTTAAAGGAAGCCAATTGTGTATAGTAATTTGTGAAGGGTGGCAAATATGGCTGTTAATTTAGAGGCTGGACATCTAGAGATCCACTTATGCATTATACCTCATGTGAGGTGTTCAATTACTTCATCTCTATTGTCTATTGCAGTGTCTGCTTCTCTAACATTCTCTTCAACATTTAATCCCATACATTGGTTTATAACAGCAGGTGTGAAAAATATATACTCTGTTATATAGATATACCTTCCCAAATTTCTTCGAGGAGGTATCCTCTATAATAGAACTCAAATTAGCACAAAACAACCTGACTATTTTATCAACATATGGTCCTTTCGCAGTAACAGATCCTAGGAGATGTCTTTCTTTTAAGAACTCTACCAAACCATATTTTGAACAGGAGACAATATATATTGCTTTTTCAGACCTAACAACTCTATTCCTGTACTAATTATCAGAATTAGTTTTAGAATAAAATTTGTCTAAGTAGATACATACCTCAATGTCTGAATCAAATTCGGTTTTGCTAGAGGATGTTGGAGTTTGTGTCTCTTCTGATGTTGACTGAAATATTGTCTGAGATGTTGTGGCATCAGTGTCAACATTCGGAGTAACACTCGATTTGGCATATCTGGAAATTTCCTTTGGGAAGAATTGCTTCAATGGAGTTTCATCAGGAACTTTCTCTTTTTCTTGAGACACATTTTGCAGTACAGAAACAATTGGTTCTTCTTCACTCTCTTCAGTTGAGAACACTAAGTTCGTGTCGTAACTACTCGAGCAAGCAGGTATAGAAGTATCACATCTGAACCTTTTCTTGCTCGGCTCTTCACGAACTGTTCTCTCAAATATTCTACTCGATCGACAAGTAGGAAAAGTGGAGGATCTTGGTCTATTATCTAATGCTGAAATATCAGATGTTTTATCAACATCTATTGGATTGTTGTCATCACCTGGATGGCTGACTTCTAAAGGTTCATCTAAACCTTTGAATATTATAGCTTTAGACAAGTCCTCTGTGGATGGTGAAGAAGGAAACCGGTAGGGTTGCTTCATGTCATTTTTCTCAGATGAAACAATGTTCATATGATGGCTAGTACTCATAGGAAAGTTGGTCGGTGTGTTGGCTGATATTGGTGTTGACATTGGAGAGGTTTCCATAGGTGAATATAGTGGAGAGAGTTTTGAGGATGAAGTTTGGAATGGTGATGATTCCATCATGTAGGTAGTATTATGCCCGAGGTGTGATGCGATTTCCCTTTTTAAAAATAATGTATATCAATGGGTTCTTATCAGCCCTACACACGGGGAATTCCCGACAAATCTCAATGTTCAAATAGTGAAAGAAGAATTCGAGATGAAGACAAAAATACCGAGGTCATGCATGACCTCATTCTCCACTCAGATGAATAGTTTAATTATTAAAATATTCTTGTAATAGTAAATTCCCACTTTGTAATTCTCTTATAAAAAGAGAACCCCTCTCCCTTAGTTAGACAAGTTTTTTCTTCCCTTAGTTTAGAATTCTCTTCCTTCTCTCTAGAAGTTGAAGATCTTCAAAGTTCATCCCCTTAGTAGATTAGTTACTTAAATATTCCAAGTTCATAAGACCTCGGGGAGTCTATGAACTAATATTCCCAAATATTCCTTACCCGAAAATTATCCAATTGATATGATTCAGTTCACTTACTGATTCATAACAGATAAACACCAAATACTCCGTTCGAAATTATCCAAATACTCTATTCGAAATTACTTGTCGTATTCTTTAATTATCTCTATATTATTCAATCCCTTATATGCCAGTTCCTTCCCTATTTATTATCCCCTTTAGATCCTCGGCCTAACTTGGTATCAAAGCCAGGTTACTTAGTTAAGGTTCCTCATGGAGGAAGCCATAGTTGTAAGGTTCTGCAGGAATTTTAATAAATTTAAGTGCAGGAATTTAAAGGAATTTAAAGTAGGTGGCTGTGCCAACCATAGATGCATAATTTAAATAATTTAAAGACAGGAATTTAATTGCAGTAGGTGGTAGAACCAACCATATTGCAAGATAATTAAAATAATTAAAAATGTGAATTTAAATGCAAGAATTTAAAGAGCATGAATATTTAAAAGATATAGGAGGCAGTGCCATCCATAATCGTTTTTATTCAAAACTTTAAAGTACTTACAAGAAGTTTAATTCGAACGGAGAATTGGTGTTTATAAGGAGTTTAATTTCGAACGGAGTATTTGGTGTTTATCTGTTATGAATCTGTAAGTGAACTGAATCATATCAATTGGATAATTTTCGGGTAAGGAATATTTGGGAATATTAGTTCATAGACTCCTCGAGGTCTTATGAACTTGGAATATTTAAGTAACTAATCTACTAAGGGGATGAACTTTGAAGATCTTCAACTTCTAGAGAGAAGGAAGAGAGTTCTAAACTAAGGGAAGAAAAAACTTATCTAACTAAGGAAGAGGGGTTCTCTTTTTATAAGAGAATTACAAAGTGAGAATTTACTATTACAAAAATATTTTAATAATTAAACTATTCATCCGAGTGGAGAATGAGGTCATGCATGACCTCGGTATTTTTGTCTTCGTCTCGAATTCTTCTTTCACTATTTGAGCACTGAGATTTGTCGGGAATTTTCGTCAATTATTCCTCCGGGATTTTCGGTATTTTTGGCAGCATCTAGAATCCACTGTTGCCGAAAATAGAAATATTTTCATCATCAATTTCGGGTGCTACCTCATCAGTTGAAGAGCTCTGTTTTGATGAAGATAGTGCAAATTTATGGAATATTGTCTGTATCTCTTCTGGAGTTTTAGCGGCAGCCAGCATTGAGGCCATCTGGGATTTTTGGGAAAGGAACTGGGTATGTTCCTTTGATTGGAATGGCGCTTGTGGTGTCTGGAGAGGTGTCTGTATAGCAATTGGTTTATTATCATCTAACCATTGTTGGACATTTGGTGGTGCGAGGGTCTTTGGTATTTTAAAGTTGTCCCACCATCGAATTTTAAATCTTCTTCGGATGACTGGTATTTTGTCATCTGAATAGTCTACAAACCATGTGAATATCCATGGAAGGTGGAATTTTGTGTGGAATTGTGCAACGGGATAAATCTTTTTTCTTCCTCTGAGGGAGTGAATTGGGATTTGAAGAGGCTAAAAGATTTAATTATTTCGGGTTTTTGTATATCCAGTGTAGATCCGAATTGTTCCCACCATGAATTCCACCAAGTGGGAAATTGCGAAGCATCACATGAAGTATCAAAATGAAAAAACCAAGTATGTGATAACTTGGAATTTTGAATTAAAAAGGAATTAAACCAAGCGTGTTGGTAATCCCATTAATTAAAAGAAATGTCAAAAAAGGGCTCATTTTTGTGGGAGTCTGGAAAATTTATGAGTTTTGACAAGTCATTCCCCCAATGAATTGTAGAAATTACTCGGAGTATTTTGCAGATCGAATAAGATGGATCTGGATTGTTATTGAAAAAATTTACTTTTGTTGTTGCCGATCCTGTTACGTCAAGGATAGCCTGATAAAAGTATGGATTTTTTAAATCATCCCATGATTTATAAAACCATTTTGATCCAAAATAATTTTGTAGTGCCAAAAAAGGTTCTTTATTAAAGTATCATTTTTCAAGAGTTACAATTTTTTGAAAAAATGATTTTACGAAAAATTCAGAAGCGGATTTTTTGGGTACTTGTGGTGTCACAAGCTGGTTTTTGGAAAATTGTTTTTGAGAAAGGTTTTTTGAAAATTCATCTTTCTCGATTTTGGTATTTAAAAATTCATTTTGAGAAAGGTTTTTTTGAAGATTCTCCTTTCTCGATTTTTGTAGCAATTCTAGAGGTTTTTTCCTCTAGTTTTTCCTGAGCCATTTCCTCTTTCGGAATTTCCAGTTGCCTTAGTGCCTTTTGTAATTCTGGTGATTTTGTAAGGAGCTGAAAAAGATTTTCAGCGGTTAATTCTTGCGCATTATTTGCCGGTGTTTTCTGCACAGATTCTGTGCTGCTGGAATTTTCTTGTTCTTCTATCATAACTGCATCATACCAGGACATCGGTTTTTCTGGGAATTTTTCTTTTTCTTTTTTCACTGGCTTGGAATTTGTATTTTGGGTTTTTTTGGGAGCCATGAAATTTTCTTCTTGTTGTTGTGTTGCAGTAGCTGAGGTATTTATCGAGGGAAGGGTTTCTTCCTGTCTCTTTTGGAGCAAGGATCCACATACTGCCTGTATACAGTATTGTCCACATTCACGCATATCTTTTCTTGATATTTTGTGATTGTAGGCTGTACACCTGTTATTCGGGCAATGATAGGACATTTTGAAATAATCACGGACCAGGATTCCTGGAAAAAATTCTTTAAATATTAATTTGGAGAAAATTAATTTTAATGCAGGGTTTTGAAAATATGCATGATTTGGAAATTCATTTTGAAGAGGGAATTTGATCTTATTATCAATTGGGTTGTCAGAAAAATCATTTTTTAATTCTCGTAAATATAATTTTTCTTTATGTATTGAGCATGTTTTTATGAGATTGAGATCTTTTGTTTTTGATGTTGATATGTATTGGAATTTTAGTTTTTTGTTTTTGAAATTAAAAGATATTGATTTATTTTTTACTTCATAAGGAGTGATCAAATTCATAAATGGTGTTCCTAGTATTACTGTATTGTGAATTTCTTCAACCAGGACAAATGATGTTGTTATTGAAGTTCCATCATTTATAATTGATGCATTGGTTTTATACTTAATTTCTAATTTAGAATTGTTAGCAGCTGCTAATGAGTCCTGTGTCTCTTTTAGGAATTTTTCTGATATTATACTAGTTTTTATGCAGTTTAAGTCTGCTCCTGTGTCAAAGAGGGCAACAGTTGTTATTTTGAAATTATCTGAAAATTTTAGTGTTATTTTTATTAAGTATTTCTTCGTTGTTATTTGTCTTAATACCATTAGAAAATCTTCTGGGATTTCTTCTAGATTTTCCATTTGGTTATCATTTATGGGATTTTCTCAATCGGATGAGTCATCATCCTTTGGAACGGAGTTTTGTTTTGCTCTATTTGAAAGCATAATTTTAATTAATTCCAAATCTTTTTGTTGTTTTTCTTTTAATTCTTTCACTTCTAATTTTACCTGAATTACCTGTTTTTGTAATCCTTGAATTGTTATTTCTTTAATTTTCTTACTTTTTCCAAGGATTTTTGTTAAATCATATTTTCTGGAAGTACATGGTAATACATTATTTTTTATTTCTTTCTTTTCTGGGGTAAAGGTTTTAAGGAGTTTATTCAAATATTCTTTTTGGTGCTGGGTATCTATGTGTTTAATCATATCTATCATAAATTCTCGATCTTTGGTCAACACACATATTCGTTTTCCTTTAGCCTTTTCAGGTTTTTCTGTTGAACTACTCGTGAGTAATTCGTCTACTTGGAGGGGTTTATTGTCTTCTGATTAAAGAGAGAAATAGTCGAGTCCACTGATCCGCTCAATCAGAGGAATCAAGTAGTAGATTAGAGATTTTCTTAGTAGTATCTTTGTCGAGATTTAATTCTTGTAGCTTTTTATTCATTCTACAATATTTTGATGTATGTCATTTCTTATTACATTTGTAACAAGTTAGATTTTTGTATTTGGAATTGTAATTCTTTTTTGTATTTCTATTATTCTTATAACGATTATTTTTATAAGGATTCTTATAATAATCATTATTAGATTTATAATCTTTTGTGGATTTCTTGTGGGGTTTATTAGTTTTGCTACAATCTCCTTCGCAGCTTTTGAAATTTTCTATGGTAGCTGGTTCGAATTGTTTGCAAAATGTTCCTAATTCGCATTTTGTTCTTTTTAATTTTTTTTAAGGTGTTTTTGTATTTTTAGATCTTGACAAATTTTTAATCCTTCTTGTTGATTTATACAGACTAATTCTCCGTATGTAAACTCATCGTAAGGTATTATTTGTTTTCCACAATTTTCTTTAATTTTATTCCTAACTTTTTCTCCCAAGAGGCTTGGTAATCCGGCTAAGAATTTTTCTTTCCAGAATGGTTGACCAGAATCTTTTCTAATCATTATTCTAGTTAAGAAGGTATTTTTATACCATTGAAAATCACTTAATTTTTTACATTTTAAATTTAAAAGTAATTCAACATTTCTATTTTTAAGATGTGTAGAATCACATATGAAATTCAAAGATATTGTTAGTATCAAGGTTGATACTGCATCTTGTATAGGTTCTCCTATATCAGTTAATATTGGTATTCCTTCTTCATTGATTTTTATCTTATTTAAAATATTTTCTTTTTGTTGGTCAGTGAGATAATGATCCCACCATCCTTTTAATTGACCTGAGAATCCTGCAATTAGCAGTTCTGCAGAGGTTTTATCGAGGACTTCTTTTTGTGTTTGGTAGACATTTGCTGTCATTGTCATTTGTTGGAGGAAGCTGAGGATATTATATTCAGTCATTCCATCGAGGTTCCAATCATAAATTGAAGCGGCATTGTAACGGGATTGAGCTAGGGGTTTAATTATTCCTAGATCTGGAGCAGGGATTATTTGTAACCCTGGAGCTATTTGTATTCCTTGTACGGGTTGTTGTTCCCAATTCATATTATTGATGAGGGGTTTTCCTAATTCTTCTAGGCTATCACTGCTATCGAATTCGTGTGTTAACATGGTTACACTATTCTCGATTGTGGGGTCTATCGTTTTAAGAAAGGGGTACTCTATGGAATTTTGAGAGGAATATATCTCAAACCATTTGAAAAAAAGGAATATTAATTTATTATCTTGGACAAATTCATAGATTTTTTCTTGTATTTGTTTTCTTGCACTTAGGAAATTTTTGAAGAACCAATTTCTTTAATCTGAATTATGTTCTTCATAGAATTCTTTTTGTAGTAGTTTTTTATCTACTTGGAATTCTTTTTCTAGATCTTTAATTTCATTTGCTAAGTCATTGTGGGTTATCGAAGAATATGTTGGACTAGTAGGTTCCTGGTCGTCCATCTTTTCTCTAACCACGGGATTTATATATACTGGTCTGGGTATTTGATTTGTATAATTTACGTTTGTCAGATTTGGTAGATCGGATGTAGAATACCTAGGCTTTATTTTGACCGGTGTATTTATTATTGAAGGTATTTGTGAGACTCTTCCTAAGTCTAGGGTCTCTTCGGAACTTGTATCTTCGTATCTATTACTCATAGATCTTCCAGTCCAATCACCCACCTCTACAAGGAATCAAACTTGACGTCCATGTGAGCTCCATAGACGCATTTCCTTTTAAAACCCATTCAGAAGATGAAAGAACAAATACAAAAAACATCATTGCACAAAATAACTTTACCAACATTAATTTAAATACCATAGGAAAGCAATTAGACAGAATCGAAAATTACATAAAAACACATCCTGTAGTTACTATAGGTTCCTCAGAAACACCTAAGGAAACAAATTTGAAAAGTCCAATCTTTAAACCATTCCAGGTATCCAAGGATAGTATTAAAGATATTAAACAAAGTAAGTCTGAATTCGTTCAGGCCATACAAGACCAATTAAGTAAAATTGGAACATCCAGTAGTTCTAACACATAATTTATTATCCCGGATACGCCACAATCTACCGAAAAAAGGTGTGAAACTTTAATACATAATTCCAATAACAATAATGTCTTACAACAATTCCATAATAAAATAAATCCTAAGAAAGACATTTCCAAATACAAATAAAACTCAAAATACTGTAAAATGAAATTACATAATTCCGACTCAAACACCAGGATAAAATCGAGTGTTTCCCTTCAAATAGCTGGATTGGTCACGGCTAGTTCATTTGGAATAATTCAAATAGCTGGATTGGTCACGGCTAGTTCATCTGGAATAATTAAAAACATATGTGTATTAAACAATGATAAAGAAGTAATAAGAAAGGATAACAAAGTAATAACAAAACAAGAATTACAAAAAGAAATAAAAAGGGTAAAATTAGAGATAAAAGAATTAAATGAAAAACAGAAACAAGATTCTAAATTAATAAAAATAATCCTTTCAAGACCAACATCACAAAACACTAAATCCAATTCGGAAAACCCCATAGAGTCAAAAAACCTAGAAGAAATTCCAGAAAACTTCCTTAATGTCTTAAGACAAATCACGTCAAAAAGATACCTAATAAAAATTACTCTTAAATTCTTGGATAACTTTAAAATCCAAACAATTGCACTTTTTGACACAGGTGCAGATTTAAACCTAATGAAAATAGACATAGTACCAGAAAAGTTCAGAGAAAAAACTAGTGAAAGAGTAAAAGCTGCTAATAACACCAAAATCAAAATTGATTCAAAGACCAGTGCGACAATTGAAAATAACGGAGTTTCTATAGCAACACCGTTTGTTTTAACAGATGACATACACAGTTCCGTCATCTTAGGAACACCATTCATAAATCTCATCACTCCTTACAAAATAGATAGCGATTCTGTATCTTTTAAATTTAATAAAAAAGAAATTAAAATTCCATTTCATAGCAAAACCAAAAACAAGAAATTTAAACATAATAAGAACATGTTCGATACATGAAGATGGTATAAACGCAAAAATACAAGGAAAAATATACCACCTACAAGAACTGAAA
The DNA here is from genome assembly GCA_029844215.1 of Przewalskia tangutica. Classification (NCBI taxonomy): domain Eukaryota; kingdom Viridiplantae; phylum Streptophyta; class Magnoliopsida; order Solanales; family Solanaceae; genus Przewalskia; species Przewalskia tangutica. The sequence continues at coordinate 129,239,084 of CM056718.1, read as the reverse complement.
AAAGAAGTTTCAGTTAAAAGATTAAATACACAGTTAGAAATGCCCGATGTTAAAAAACAAATTTGCAAACTCCAAAAAACATTCGAAACTGAGATATGTTCCGAAATTCCAAATGTCTTTTGGAGCAGAAGACAACACATAGTAGATCTTCCTTATGAAAAGGATTTTGATGAAAGACAAATTCCGACAAAAGCAAGACCCATTCAAATGAATAGCGACCTTGAACAACATTGCAGAAAAGAAATACATGATCTCAAAAATAAAAAACTAATTTCCAAATCTCGATCCCCTTGGAGTTGTGCTGCTTTCTATGTAAACAAAAATTCTGAAATAGAAAGAGGAATTCCTAGATTGGTAATAAATTATAAATCCTTGAATACAGTCCTCAAATGGATTAGATACCCAATCCCAAACAAAAGAGACTTGTTACAAAAATTACATTCTGCCTTAATATTCTCAAAATTCGACATAAAATCAGGTTTTTGGCAAATCCAGATTTCTGCGAAAGATCGTTATAAAACCGCCTTTACGGTACCCTTTGGGCAATACGAATGGAATGTAACGCCTTTTGGTCTAAAAAATGCACCTTCAGAATTCCAACGAATAATGAATGATATTTTCAATGATCACTCCAAATTCTGCATAGTCTATATTGATGATGTTTTAATCTTCTCAGATTCCATAGAAGAACATTTCAAACGTCTCAAAACATTCTTTTATGTCACTAAGAAAAATGGATTGGTAGTTTCCAAGTAAAAAATGAACCTGTTTCAGACTAGAATAAGATTCCTAGGACATTATCTATCCCAAGGTAAAATCACTCCCATAGAGAGGTCCTTAGAATTCGCAAACAAATTCCCTGACAAAATCCTTGACAAAACTCAGTTGCAAAGATTCTTAGGAAGCTTAAATTATGTTTTAGATTTTTGTCCAGAGATCAATAAAATGGCAAAACCACTCCATGATAGACTAAAGAAAAATCCGACTCCATGGACTGACAACCATATTATTTATATCTAGAAATCAAGAAAAATGTACTGGAAATACCGTGTCTTCATATAGCAAATCCCCAGCTACCTAAGGTAGTAGAAACAGATGCCTCAGACTTAGGATACGGAGGAATCTTAAACAAAAATCAGAGGGAAAAGAATGTATAGTCCAGTACACCTCTTCCAATTGGAATGATACCCAGAAAAATTATTCTACCATTAAAAAAGAAATTTTGAGCATCGTCTTATGCATACAAAAATTTCAAAGTGATTTAGTAAATAAAAAAAAATTACTTAGAGTCGATTGCAAAAGTGCTAAAGAGGTTTTACAAAAGGATGTTCAAAACATTGCACAAAAAACAAATTTTCGCCCGATGGCAGACAATTCTTAGTATTTTTGATTTTGATATTGAATATATAAAAGGAGAAACAAATTCTATTCCAGATTTCCTGACCCGTGAATTCCTCCAAAACAGAGAAAATACCTAAAAATCCCCTCTTACTCCTTCATAAATCCCCTGGAAGAAGAAGAAAGAAGTTGATACAGAGTTAAAATTGATACGAATTCAGAAAGAGTAAATACAACAAAATACTTCAGAGAAAGAAGATGATACAATTTCTGGTCCGTAGACGAAGGATCATCCAAGAGATGATTAAACTAAATGTTTTCTAAAAACAGAGAAAGAATTTTCAAAACCCTTTCTCAAATCAAATTCCAAAAGATGATTAAACTAAAATGTTTTCTAAAAACAGAGAAAGAATTCTTAAAAACCTTTCTCAAATCAATTTCTAAATTACTAACTTGTAGAAAATACGAGTTACTTTAAAATAAAATTTTAAGACAAAATGGTTTTATAATCATAGAAATGACTTGTCAAAACTCATAAATTTTCCGAACTCTCACAAAATGAGCCCTTTTTTGACATTCCTTTTAAATGATGGGATTACCAACAAACTTGGTTTAATTCCTTTTTAAAATTCTCAATTCCAAATTATCACATACTTGGCTTTTTCATTTTGATACTTCATGTGATGCTTCACAACTTCCCACTTGGTGGAATTCATGGTGGGAACAATTCGGATCTACACTGGATATACAAAAACCCAAAATAATTAAATCTTTTAGCCTCTTCAAATCCCAATTCACTCCCACAGAGGAAGAAAAAAGATTTATCCCGTTGCACCTATTTCACACAAAATTCCACCTTCCATGGGTATTCACATGGTTTGTAGACTATTCAGATGACAAAATACCAGTCACCCGAAGAAGATTTAAAATTCGATGGTAGGACAACTTTAAAATACCAAAGACCCCCGCACCATCAAATGTCCAACAATGGTTAGATAATAATAAACCAATTCCTTTACAGGCACCTCCCCAGACACCACAGGCGCTATTCCAATCAAAGGAACATACCCAGTTCCTTTTCCAAAAATCCCAGATGGCCTCAATGCTGGCTGCCGCTAAAACTCCAGAAGAGATACATGCAATATTCCAGAAATTTGCACCATCTTCATCAAAACAGAGCTCTTCAACTGATGAGGTAGCACTCAGAATTGATGATGAAAATATTCCTATTTTCGGCAACAGTGGATTCTAGATGCTGCAAAAAAATACCGAAAATTCCCGACAAATCTCAGTGCTCAAATAGTGAAAGCAGAATTCGAGATGAAGACAAAAATACCGAGGTCATGCATGACCTCATTCTCCACTCGGATGAATTGTTTAATTATTAAAATATTCTTGTAATAGTAAATTCCCACTTTGTAATTCTCTTATAAAAAGAGAACCCCTCTCCCTTAGTTAGACACGTTTTTTCTTCCCTTAGTTTAGAATTCTCTTCCTTCTCTCTAGAAGTTGAAGATCTTAAAAGTTCATCCCCTTAGTAGATTAGTTACTTAAATATTCCAAGTTCATAAGACCTCGGGGAGTCTATGAACTAATATTCCCAAATATTTCTTACCCGAAAAATTATCCAATTGATATGATTCAGTTCACTCACTGATTCATAACGGATAAACACCAATACTCCATTCGAAATTAAACTCCTTATAAACACCAATACTCCGTTCGAAATCAAACTCCTTGTAAGTACTTTAAAGTTTTGAATAAAAACGATTATGGATGACACTGCCTCCTATATCTTTTAAATATTCATGTTCTTTAAATTCTTGCATTTAAATTCACGTTTTTAATTATTTTAATTATCTTGCAACATGGTTGGTTCTACCACCTACTGAAATTAAATTCCTGTCTTTAAATTATTTAAATTCTGCATCTATGGTTGGCACAACCACCTACTTTAAGTTCCTTTAAATTCCTGCACTTAAATTTATTAAAATTCATGCAGAACCTTACAACTATGGCTTCTTCCATGAGGAACCTTAGCTAAGTAAGTTACTCTCTATTTATCTGCCGTATTATTTAATTATCTATATATTATTCAATCTCTTATATGCCAATTCCTTCCCTATTTATTATCCTCTTTAGATCATCGGCCTAACTTGGTATCAAAGCCATAAAGGGTAAATTCTAAAGAGATATATGAGTTCCAGATCAGGTGAAATCCCTGTTCGTTTTCCCCGATAAATTTGGCTACGGCTGAGCCTTCTGAATTGGTTAAATCCCTGATTAGTCGAACGATCAGATCGCAGGGTCACGGTAAGTCCTCGTGTGTAGGGCTGATAAGAACCCATTGATATACTGTTCGCGTGGGGATTGTAGGAAGGTAAGGGTCTTCGAACTAGGATTCCATATACATGGATCCGTTTCTCAATAGAACTACTTCTTATGTTTTTGGAATCATCTTCTTCCATGGATTCAAAGAAGATAATAAATTCCGAAGAAATCGATACATAGGTTTTGGAATAGTAGATTGATAATTAATTATACAAAAGGTAAATAGAGATTACTTTTACAAAAACATAATTTAAGCCTAGGTAATCTTAGGAATATATCTATATACATGACAAATCTTTCTAAGCAACAAAAATCTCTTAGTTTTAGTCTTTTAAGTGTTTCAATTTTACATAATAACTTCCACCTAAAATATTGGAAAAAAGATAAATATCACGGTAGGAATTCAATTAATCTTCTCATTTTAAAGTTCGAAATTCCTATTAAAACAAGACATAAAAATAGGGAGAAAACCCATTTTTTCTGAAATCAGTTAAGATCAACATCCCAACAAATATCATTATCTGAAAATGTCAACAACAATATTGGCAACATTTTGGACAACACAAATATTATGATCCGGCAAGAACTTTTCATTTTGGCAACAAATCAAGACACGTTTTATATGTATTTTTATGAGTTTAACCTCTGGACCAATGTAACATTTTCCCATTGTGTCATTGGTCTAATCATAAAACACATACAAAAGATTTTCGTGTCAAAAATAAGAATACTTATTTAACATTCTCACAATTCTTTTATAGCACTCGATACTCCTATAGAATAAGAACAATATATTTTCACGGGCACTTGATACTCCTATAGAATAGGAACGGTGTCATTTCAAGGGCTTTGCCCATTTTGCACAGTTGCAAAAGATAGTGAAGGCGTTGCCTTATTTTAATACTCCATTTTTATGATATCTAATATCATCGTAGAGAACGGTATCACTTTTGAATCATGTTCTTATTGAGTATCATACTTGTGTGAACAAAAATCATGTCATTATTCAGTAACTAAAAACAGATTATGATATTACACAGGTAAATGTCACCCAAAATGTTAGAGACATTCCAGCCGACATTCACCATAAATGTCTTTTTAGAGATTACAAAGACCAAAAGATTTCTTTAAAATAGAAAATCTCTAATGGTCCAAAACTTTTTATAAAAGTATCAGCTAGTTGATGAAGAGTATCAATCATGTTCAATTTGAACTAGCTGTTTTTCAATCAAATCTCTTAAAAAAAATGATGTCAAATCATAGTACAAAACTAAAATGTTGCTAGTAAAACCATAGTCGTTTAACATGTGTCCTAACCATATTCATTGAGAACAACAGCTTCCAGCTGCTACATATTCAGATTCAGCAGTTGAAAGTGAGACACAGTTTTGTATACGACTATATCAAGAAACAAGACTATTGTCAAGATAAAAACATCCTCCATTCGTACTCTTTCTATCATCCACATCATCAGCCTAATTCGTGTCACTATATCCTGTTAAATTAGGATTAGTGTCTTTGAAATACCAAATTCCCAACTCACATGTGCCGACAACATATCTAATGACACGTTTTACGACATTTAAGTGGGAGATTTTGAGTCAGGCTTGGAATCGAGCACATACACAAACATTAAACAAGAAAGACTAACCTCTTGGTATATGGTTGACATACCCACATACCTTACCATTTCTCAATAGTTGAGTGGTTCTTTGCTTCTTGTTTTAATTCCTTCAAACACTCCCCCTATCACCTGACATGTTGGATGATTCTTCCTAATCCTTGATGAGGGGTCCCTTGAAACTTGATCTAGCAATTCAGCATTTGACTCCTCATCCACACCCTTTGTGGTCTCTAGTTCAGGTTCAGATGTTGCTCTGAATGTGGTAACATTTGAGGCAACATCTGGTTCTCAGCAGTCTGCACATTTCCACCGTAACTATAGTGTTATTTTCAAATGTATTCCCTGTAAAATAAGAAAAATTATTAAAAATATATTCAACCTGTGCGGGGGTAGAGGCGGATGTAGCCAAGTGGATCAAGGCAGTGGATTGTGAATCCACCACGCGCGGGTTCAATCCCCATCGTTCGCCCATCAATAAATGGACCGTTTGTTTCGGAGATAGAAGACAAACCTAGAAGGATGTTAATGGGTAAAAGGATTGGGGTTGGGGATCCAATCCATTCGAAGGGGGAGCAGAGCAGCAGGCAGGCACAGTTACAGACTCTTGTATAGTTTTTGTCCTTAGATTGTACACTCGGTAAGCATGACTATTTTAGAAATAGCCAACAAAAATCCCTTTGTCACACTTATAGTAAAACTTAGCTAGATAATCTCTATCATTTAAAATGTAACAAATACACCCACAAACATGAAAGTAAAACAAGTTAGGTTTCTTTCCATTTATTAGCTCATAGGGTGTCATCTTTGTTACAAACCTTAAGTAGACTCTATTAGTGATGTGAAAGGCAGTAAAATACATTTTGACAATTTAACTCTAGTCATTCCTTGCCATGTTCTATTCTTCCTCCCTGCTACACCATTCTGTTAAGGAGAGTTTGGAAGCAGAAAAACTCATGAAAAATTCCTCTTTTCTCACAATTTTTTTGTGAAGGAGATGTTTTCAAATTCTTTTCCATGGTCGGAACTAATCCAAAAAAAATAAGAGAATAGAACAAGTTCCTAATTTTAGAGTGCAAAAAAAACATGTCAAAAGTTTGAGATTTTTCTTTCAAAAAATATATCCATGAGTACCTAGAAATATCATCTACAATCACATAGAAATACCTCATGCCTCCTAAACTGTCTACCTCAATTGGACACATAAGATCTATGTGAAACAATTGAAAATAGTGAGACATACCTGAATGTTGTCAGTCATTCTGGACAACGTTATGAGAAATACGGGTTTGCTTACCTTGGAGACAATCTACACAAACTGTTTTACCTTTATGACTGAAGTGGGTAAGTCTCTAACCGCTCCATATGAGACCAATTTTTCCAAATTGCGGTAGTTGACATGCCCCAACTTTTGATGCCATAGTGTTGTGTCGTCCATCTTGACATTATTGCTTGTCTCTTGTCTTGCAACAAGATAGCAATTATCACATGTTCTAGTACCTCACACGACACATTCATTAGCTTCATTCGTAACTGTACAACATTCTTATGAAATTTTACCTCAAGATTATCATTACACAATTGACTCATCAAATTAGCCATTTAAACCTTCAATGTGTAAGACATTTCTTGAAGTAAGTCCAGGAATATTCAGGATTCCTTTTCCAATCATTTCACTTTTACTGCTACCTCCATAAGTTATGTTACCTCCATTGAATGACTCACAACTCTATAGAAACATCCTTTGTACCTGTCATGTGACGAGAACATTTACTCTCAAAGCACCAAGAACCTGATATGTTAGTTCTTAAAAGCAGTTATCGCACATTACAAGATACAACATTTTAGGAATACAAACTCTTTTAAAACGTTTTTTACCTTTCAGCTCAGAAATGTTGCTTCAAATGTTGTCCGAGATGTTGGACAACCTTTTAGGCAATATTTCGCTCACAGAATCTTGAAGTTTGAAACAGTATGATTTTAAGTCTCCAGGGGAGTTACAATGCTGACACAAATTTCATATTCTTTGACATATATGAGAATCTATTATTTAATCTTTTTTTTTCAAAGCACATTTTCTCATTTATGTCAAACAAACTAGAGCACAAAGTTTTAAGAGAGTTTTCATACCCAATACCTACATATGAAGGTTTACTAAAGCTGAGTAACTCATTCAATTAGAAGTCCCTCAGTTGAGCTTTACGGAAGGTTGCTTTGGCTAAAACGAATTTTGCACGAATCTTACCAAATTCAGCATCTTTTTTGGTAAGTGCAACCTCTAGTTGGGTTATTGTGCCTTTTAGATCTACATTCTCACGAGTTAAAGATTTTACCTTTGTCTCAAGTTGCTTGGATTCTATGATTAAGGCTTTACAAATATTTTGTAATTCATTAATCATGTCATCTTTGCATTAAACTTGATCCATTATTTTAGCCTCACCACTAGAAATAAAATCAATAAAACAATTAACATCAGAATAGTTAAAGAATATGTACCTTTCAGATGTCGTTGCAGATGTTTCCTGCAATGTCGTGACATCTGAGGCAATATTATAGATGACATTTTCATTATCAGATATAGACTGTTCATAAACAGTGGACATCATTTCTTGTGATTTGATTTATTGATCTTCTTCCTCTTCTTAATGGACTTCCTGTTTGAGTACTTGGAAGGAACTTGGTGGGCTTTTTATTGAAGCCTTGGTTTTGATGCTGTTTAGATTTAGATTGATTTCTCTCATTGTTGAACTTCCTCACAATCGAATTGTATTTTGAGTGAGTAAGACAACATTAGCACCTTTACCAAGTTCTTCAAGATTCTCATCTTCTTCATTGATTTGATTCTCTGAGGATTGAACTTGAAGTGCCACATTCTTGCTCTTGTATAGTTTCCTTTGATTCTCAATGTTCATCTCATAGATTTTGAGAATGCTCATCAAGGTATGAAGGTCCATAGTAGCAAGAAGGTGAGCTTCTTCAATGACATAAATCTTTAAATTGAACTTTTCAGGGAGAGAACGAAGAGCCTTGCAAAATAAGATTTAATATCATCCGCTTCTTCCATCATTAAATATTCATATTTGCTCATGATTATGTGTATCTTTGTTCGACGAATACTTAAGCTACATTCACAATGAATTTGTAAAGTATCTCATGCATCCTTAGCCTTTGGGCAGTTTTGAATGAGCTTGAACATGTAAAGATCAACCCATCCAAAAATTGCATTTAATGTCTTTTCACTAAAGCTAGTATTATTGGTTTCTTCCGCCATCCATTTGGATTCAGGTTTAACAAGAATGTCACCTTCCTTATTCGGCGACAACATTTGAACAACATACCCATTGGTTATAGATCTCCATGCCCTAACATCAATTGATTTGATGTGAGAACGTAGGCGAATCCTCAATAGGTACATTTTGTTCCATTTAAAATGGGAAGTCTACCAATATTTGGATTAGCCGGATCCATAGCTTTGAATAACAGGACCAAACACTTATTATGTCAAGTGTTGGCTCTGATACCACTTGTTGGGTCCCAGGGGTTATGCTATGGAACAATAAAAAACAAACTTGAAATAAACAAATTCAAATGCTGGACCAGTTTGCGAATGTCAGCAATAATGTCGTCGACACCAGTGGCAACACTTCAGTAAAAACATAAATGAAACCTTTGAAGAGTAAAATGCAATGGAAATAATAAAGAACACAAAGGTTTAAATTTACATAGGTTATATATTAATATAACATATGATGGTCAATGACCAAAAGTATTGTATATATTTATATACAATTGAATATATTCCTTCTTTTACAATATTACAAAATAATACAAAAAGAATAAAAAATGGTGAAGTCGCAGATGACTTACATGCCAGAAAAATCTAACTAAGTAGATATAGACAACATCTCATTATAATTGCTTCAATAAAGAACTATAATGTAGGATAGAATGTCATCAAAAACTCAGGCAACACAGTTGTGATCCAGATTTCTGAGATGAAATCCCGAGAGCTCTCTTGATATTTTTACATTTTGATTCTGGATATGGATTCACTGATCTTCCATCTCTATTTATAGTAGAGAGTCTTCCTTGAAAAACTCATCGATTGGTTGTAGAGGTTGAGGGAAAGGTGGGCAGCCGATAAGGTTGTTGGAGAAGATCATGGTGCAAAATCATCTAACTTCTTGGACTTGTTCCCCAAGCTTAGCAACAACTTTGACTTGGTCTTTCCCTGTTTTTAATCAGCTCATAATCACATTGCCAAGTCAGTTTACCATCATGGTAAAAATCTCACGAAATCTTCAGTTCCCGTGAAGTAAGACAAAACTGTTTCACAGAATGTTGGTCTGAATGTCGTGACATTTGTTCCAACATTTCTGATTTTAACCTATATCTGAAAATGATATGTTGGGTAAAATGTCACAACACCAAACCCAATATTAACAAGAGTTGTCAAGTGTTTTAGTATCAATACTCCATTCAGTTGTCCACTCGTAAGATCGAACTTCTAGAGTCATCATCAACTACTTATGGTATCATTAAAGTTGAATCCTACGAAATAGTTGTTCCAAGTTCTTTATAAGGTTAAGCCTATTCAGGTGATAAAATATTGTGATATGTTGTAAACCTTCTATTGTATAACCGATAAAGCCTAAGGATTATGAAAGTAAGTCAACCTCAGGTTATCGATCTCATGAGTTAGATTAGAGCCATGCTATGTACGTACAAATTGTTATTCCTATACGATATCTTAATTTTAGAGTCGAGTTCCTAATTTGGAGTTAGGAGGTTAGTATATCAATTAAGGTTAATGATATTGATAATTCTCACTAATGTTAAGGGGTGACATATCGTCATGTAGGATGAATGAGATCGATGATTTTAACGTATGGATAAATGGATTATAGGTCGTTGTCTAAGATGAACATGTCGATAGTCTTATGAGATCATAATCGCGGTGTAGCAACTCATTTAAGGTAAACCATATTGATAGCCCTAAATGGATGGTAGAAGGATACCTAGTATGAATTGTATAACTAGTATTCAAGTGATATTTAAAGAATTATAGGTTAGACATAAGATGAATTGTATAAATGGTTTGAGGATTATTGTCATCGGGGTTCTAGTATTTAAGTTGAGGTAAATGGTATCCGACTAGTCATGCTAAGCTTCCATGGGAATAAGATCGTTAGAGTAATAGGATTGTTTCCAGGAAGGTGTTGTCAAAGGGTTATAGATCGTACGTAAGATGAATGGTAATTATTGATTTGTGAGATCATTATTGGGATGTATGAGGTTACCAAGATAAATTATACAATTAGCTTTTAGGTGATTATCAACGAGTTATAGTTTAAAGTAAGATGAACTATGTAAATAGTTCAGATGTTTGTCGACAAGTTATTTAGATACTAGTGAAGATGAATTACATGAATGAGTTCTAAATAATCACTAATGGACTATAGATTGTTATTTAAGGTGAATCATATCAATAGTATCAAGATTTCCATTATCGGATTGTAGTGTCTTATTTAAGATGAATTAAGTGATGGTTTCCAGAGTATCACTAATAGATAATATAATACTACTCAAGGTGAACTATATGATAACTTTCAGGTGACTATTAATGGTTTAGAGGTTGTCACTTAAGGTGAATTACTTAGGTATATCTATTCCAAGTCTTCTATAAGAATAAGATCATTCGAACAATATTTGGAAGTGTATTCTCTATTTGCATAAATTGTTTCTCTTCTCGTATTATCATTAAGGTTCTTTATGCATCAATTTCTGGAAATCTAATCTCCTTATAAGTATCAAGTTTCCATAGCACAATATAGAGTTCCTTGTGTTTGTAGATGACGTCAAACTAACTTTCATAAGAAGCCTATACTTAAATACGCTAGAACAAGAGTGTCCCCGAGTTTACGGTTCCAAGATATCAGGTGTGTGTTGTACGAGAAAGGAGCAAAGGTCTGTCTTGGGTTCAATTCCCAAAGATCCTATGTGGCGAAAAAGACTGATTCAACGAGACTTATGCGGAGAAAGGGCATATTCGTTTCCTTGGACTTAAGCCTCTAACACATGTCCTTTTTCTCAAATGCCAACTCTATAAAATGTAAAGGCATGATACTCTTCTATTCACATACATGATGTTCATTGTTCTTTAATTAGAAATTGTATCAAGCATCATCGTGGCATTATAAAGTTCTCAGTAACTATCATAAACTTGCTACTTGAGTACTTAATAGTCCCAGAAATTCTTAATTCAATATTTATCTATTGAGTCGAGCTTCATGTTATATTTGTAGTCTGTTGTTGCTATTTTAGAGTTGTTGTTATTCATTGGAAGGTGTATGCCATACGTAACATCCATAATATCTTACAAATGATAACAACATTACATAATGTCGAATAAGGTTATAAGTTAATGAGAAAGGATCCTAAAGTGCAATTCTTATGTATTACTATAAATACCACTGAGCTATAATTATTATCAGTTGGCAATGTATATATGATATGAACACTGTTACACTCCGTAGTTTTGTATGCAAGTAAGAGCGTAGTTGATCAACACGAGTTCCGACAATTCGAGGCCCTTTATGAGGGTCACCTATGACTTGGATGGGTGTTACAAAGATGTATGAAAGGTTAAGGGTGATTTGGGTTGAAGGAAACATCCTTCGAAGAAGTTCGATGAAGTTAGTGCAATACGCTAAGTGTTTCGCATCGCTGAACCCATTCTCCTTGCAGATCAGGCCACAAATTTAGCCACCATTTCACAACCTCCATACCACCATCTATGGTGGGAAATGTGGCCGTAGATGGAGATATGCGCTACAGATACTATCGCAGAAAGGACGCGATGAAGGTGTATTTAAAGCCAAATTTGAGGTAGGTCATGTATTATTTCATTTTCGACCTAGATAACTCCCAAACACTCTCCAAGGGTTTATCCATCATTGAAGGAAATTTGCATGTGTGTTTGAGGTGATTTCTCTCTTAGAAGATCAAGAACACCTTGAAATCATCTCTAGTTGGCTAAATAAGGTTTGAGAGTTCCTTTGAGCTTAGAAGAGAGCTTGTTGTGGGAGACATCTTGGTTGTTTGAGGTAAGGTTTTACTACTCCTATGTGTTATCTAGTTCCTCCTAGATTAGCTTGTTCAGTTGGTAGGGGTAACTTATAAGATTAAGCTAAAACTTCATGAAAGGGATGTTGTGAATCATTGGATTATTTGAGTTAGTTTCTTGAGGTGTCTATGGCTAGAAGTTGTAAGATGTGATTATTGAGATCTTGGATGTGTTATAGTTTATGAAGAGAAGTTGATAATACTTTGATTTCCACTAGAGCAAAACATGAGACTTATGCACTCCAAGTGTTCGATAGAATGTTGTAGTGCTTCGATTCTTAGATTATTATTCCGATTATGATTCCTATTTACTATGTTATGTAGATCACCACCCATAGTGTAGACTGGAACTCGTGAGAGCATTGTAACTAATGTGATTGAGATATGTAAGGCTATCGCATGAATTCTGAAACATATTTCAATTTCTAAATGAAATGTCAAAAGAAGTATCCTAAACACATGTTTATTTATCCCTTGTTGGGAGTAAGTACTTTTTCTGTCTTATTATCATATCCTATATAGGTCAGTTTTCCAGCTATATATATGAGATTTCTGAGTCTCGTATCTCTCTTAAAAGGAGCATATAAATAAAATAATCTATAAAATCGATCAAGAGTCAATCTAAAGTGAAAGGAGAGTTTGTAAGGTAAGAAAGCCTAAAGTGCTATTTCTATTATAGTATATTATGAATACCAACGAATGAATATCGATTGGGAAGTTATGTATATGCATATGAACACTCTGGGCTATAAACGGCGTGTCGGTAATATATATAAACACCTTAGGCTGTAACCGGCGGGCAGTAATAGATGTAAAAACCCCAGGTTATAACCAGAGGGAAAATTGTATAGTGAAGTATATGTGTCAATGTCTCAAAAATGTTTCAATGTTCATTGTTCGCCCTGAGTGGCATACATGTTATCAAATTGCTTCTCATGCCTTATATTTTTATTCATATTGGTACATTTCATTCCTATTGATATCCCTTTTACCGGGGGTGTTGTATTTTATGCAGCAGGTTCAAGTAAAAGTATGGATACACCTCTTCAGTAGGATCTTGTTGAGTTTAACTGATTAAATGGTAAGATTTTCTTCTTCCCAGGTTATCGATTCAGAGGTAACGAGTTGAGTCTTATATATGTACAGATGATGGGTAGGTCAAGGCCCTATCCCAACCATATGATAATTATGTTTTCTTAGAAGCTTGTATACTTGGTATGTATGTCTAGATATGTGTGACCTTTCCAGTCTTGTATATGTATGTATATATGTCTATTGGGGGTTGATCATCCTTCTTGAATTAGATGTTCAGATGACATCCTATGTTTTTAGATTTTTGCCTTGTCGGCCCTGTACGTATGTTGGTTATGTCTCATACCTTTCACGGTTATTATGGCCTACCCGACCAAAGTTTTTATGAGTTTAGAGGTTATGGTTCAGAGTGGTATTCTCGGGTAAGTAAGGAATCGAGTGCCAACCACACCCCCCAGATTGGGATGTGACAAACTTGGTATCCTAGTAGGTCAGTCCTAGGAAGTCTACAAGTTATGTCTAGTAGAGTCTCGTTTATGGGTGTCTTGTGCACCACACTTATAGACGAGAAGCTGATGGACATTTAGGGATGTATTCTATTCTTACATATCATGGATCGTGCAGTAGAGTTGAGTTATAAGAATTCAAGTCGAACTCGTGCTTTATACAATTCCAATAATATTGGTTACTAGAAAAGACTTCGGCCAGTTCGTATTTGTGGTATGTAAATGAAAGACCCCTACCAGGTTAATTATATGCCAGAGGTATGAATATTATACTAAAGTTTCAGAGTATGAAAATCTATTCCACTTATATACGGAGAAGACAATGGAAGCATAGCGTGAAGTGATGGTTTTAAACTGTGGCAGCAGTAAAGTGAAGAAAGTACAGAGTACCTGAATGCAAAAGGTTGTATGGAGGTTGATATTCAGATATAAGGATGTAAGTATTGTTATTTCGTCATCCGTAGTTGTAGAACGACAATGAGAACTGCCTATTCCAACCTCTGACTTACTGATATCAATAAATAATCGTTTAGAAAGAAGTTAGATCTCGAGATATAGTAAAGGTTAGAACAATCCTTAGTATGGGCAATACCGAAGAATATTATAGTTATGTTAAAGCCCCATCCATTTGGAAAATGTATACATTATGTACCTATAAATTGTTAGTAGAATATGACTTCAAAAAGATTGTTGAAGTTACAGGGGCTAAGTATTGAACTCTCTGTGTGCTAGGTAAATGTTTCCCTCAGAGAGGCTCCTGTCCAAAGGAAGTAATAATAGTAGGTACCAAAGAGATATGACCAATTAAAGGAGGTTGTGGTGAGGTGTATTTAAAGCCAAGTTTGAGGTAGCTCATGTATTATTCCATTTTCCACCTAGATAGATCCCAAACACTCCCAAACATGCTCCAAGGGTTAATCCATCATTGAAGGACATATCCATACATGTTTGAGGTGATTCCTTCCTTAGAAAATCAATAACACCTTGAAATCGTCTCTAGTTGGCTAAGTAAGGCTGAGAGTTCCTTTGAGCTTGGAATAGAGCTTTTTATGGAAGGCATCTTGGATTTTTGAGGTAATGTCTTAATAGTCCTATATGTTCTCTAGTTCCTCCTAGCTTAGCTTGTTCAATTGGTAAAGATAACTTGTACGATTAAGCTAAAACTCCATGAAAGGGATGGTGCGAATCATTGGATTGTTTGAGTTAGTTTCTTGAGGTTTTTTGTCACGACCCGACTTCGGGCACCCTTCTATTCATACAACATAATAAACTGCGGAAGATAAATAACATTTTTTTTTCTTTTATCAAAAACCAAGGCCAAGCCGATAAGGCTGCCATAACATAAAAACTTCCCGAAAGGGTCTACACTGTTTAACAATGTAAAAACAACTCTAGCCAGTCCAACCCACAGATGAATACAGACCTCTAAGATTTGGACAAATACTATGACGGGACAAGGCCCCGCCGTACCCCTGAATATACATAACCATGACGACAAGCTCCGGAACATTGGAGCCATCTCAAATGTTGAACCAGGATCCTAAGCTCGCGGATCCAATCGTAATACCTAAACTGCGGACATGAACGCGGCCCGAAGGGGTCGATAACAAAATTTAATATGGAACAGAAATAAGGTACAGTAAACCAATCATAACTGTATAAAAGAATTACAGGGGCAAGTATAAAAAGGGTAAATACCAGATCCTACCGTGTCATTACCATCTCGTCAACTTAATCGTACCTTATTATCTTTTCCCATTTTTCAATAAAGGTTATAGCCACATTCTTACGTACATACTTAGGAAAATCATCAAGTTCATTACCATATAACTTACTTATCTTACATAACATAATCCGGCCCTTTATGGAGGGACGCCTATACTGCCCGATCCAATCTGGGACGCGATAAAGTCACATAGTCTGCCCATAAAGGTATACTGCCCGGCCCATTCCTGGGACGCGATAATGTCATATAGTCTGCCCATAAAGGTATACTGCCCGACCCATTTATGGGACGCGATAATGTCATATAGTCTGCCCATAAAGGTATACTGCCCGGCCCATTTCTGGGACGCGATAATGTCATATAGTCTGCCCATAAAGGTATACTGCCCGGCCCATTTCTGGGACGCGATTCTTAGATCATCACCCGATGTGCGGACTAGAACCTATGAGTTCATTGTAACTAAGGCACTTAAGGTATTTAAGGTTATCCATTCTTTCAAAAGAATGAATTTTAAACGTATATTGATTTCAAAATGAAATATCAAAAGAACTATCCTAAACACATGTTTGTTCGTCCCTTGTTGCGAGTACCTTTATGTCTTATTATCATATTCTGTATAGGTTGGTTTGTCAGCTGTATATATGAGATTGTTGAGTCTCATATATCTTTTAAAAGAAGCGTATCAAAAGAACAATCTGTTAAGCCGACCAAGAGTTATACGAAAGTGAAACATGAGTTTATAAAGTAAGATATCATAGTGTTATTGATATTGTAGTATATTATGAATACCACCAGACGAATATTGGTTGGGCAATTATGTATATGTATATAAATACCCCAGGCTATAACCGCCGAGAAGTAATATATATATAAACACCGCAGGCCATAACCGAAGGGCATGTTGTATAGTGAAGTATATGTGTCAGAGTCTCAAAATAGTTTACGAGTTCATTGTTCGCCCTAAATGGCATACATGTTATCAGAATGCTTCTCGTGCCCTATGTAACGACTCGAAAAGTCATTTTATTTATTTTACTTATAAACCCCTAATTTACCCTTATTTGCTTACTTATGACTTTAAAGGATGGGTGTCATGATTCACGAGGTAATTGGGTGGGTTTTGGATCCTTTTTGAAGAGTTTAGAAATTCCTAAACTAAAATAATATGAAGATTTAACTCTAGTTGACTTTTGTGTAAACGCGTCCTTTTCGTAGTTTTGTCAATTCCATAAGATTCAGAATGATGTTTATGACATACTCCACCTTTGCTTCAGTTCTCAAGGCAACCGAGTGTGTTTTAGGTGATTGATTGTGAAATAGAGAAACTAGAACTTAAGGGTTGACTATGGTGAAACTCGAGCCTTAGAAACTTTTTTTGAGAATTCTGAGTGCTCGAACAGGCTCGGAATATGTTTTATGATAGAAATGCATGTTTGGTTTGTATCAGGGGTTGCGAGCGTTTTGGATTTTGGTGGAGAATTGGCTAAGTTCTAGATTTGTTGGTTTCTGGTGTCCGCACCTGGTATTCAGCCACTTGCGTGTGCGCCTCTACGGAGGTAGGTTCGCAGATACAAGCTTTATATGATTATGGGGTTTCCGCTCCTGTGGATCTTTTCTCGTAGGGGCGATGGTGCCTCAGTGGAGTTGGTCCCGCCCCAGCGTACATCTAGAATGTTAAGTGACTTCGCCTCGGTGACCTATTTTTTTGCCGAAGCGTGTCCACTTTAGCATAGTCGATTCTACCGAAGAGTAATCATTAAAACAAAACAGAGTATTAAATGCCCTAAAATGATTTTTTTTCTCCAAAACATTCTCTTGGGATTAGAACTCGAAAAATATGGAGTTTATTGAGCATTACATCATTTCTTCATTGGAGTATAATTTCACCCCTTTTAAGTATTATTTATTCTTAGAGTCTTCTAATCCTAGTGTAAATTCTAATTGGGGAAGAATATAGCCTAAGTTTCCATATTAAGAATAAAAGTAAGAATCATGAATTGGGGATTGTATATTGATTAGATGGATATGATATTATAATCTAGTGTTGATTAATGACGTTTTGATGGTTAATTTGGTATTGGAGACCCTTTCTAAATTGGGGGAAAACCTAGGGTTTGGAATTGGTTTTTTTAATTTGATCTTGCAATTGAATAACCAATTGGGTTTAGATTATGATAATATTTAGGTTATGGGTTGTATATGTGATGGGTAAGGTGATGTTACTTTCAATTTCCCATTTTATCCTTGTGGCCTCGGGGTTCCCTTTTTAGAGTAGGTAAGGGATTCTAGTTTTATATATCAATATGGGTACCGTTAGACTCGTAATCTCCTTTAGATAACATAATTGAACAGATTGGACATGTGAGGAGGCTTAGAGAAAGGGAAAGTGATCGCGTGACTCTTCTACTCCAAAAATAGGCTAGCTGAGACTTTACTAGACCTTAATATAACATTTATGTGTTGCTTTAGTAATTAAAGGGAGTAATTGGGAATTGGGAGTCCTGTACTAGTAAGGTGTGAGCACATGCAGTCTTTGGCGTCGACCGAACCAGAGCCATGGCGGTGCCCTACCTGGGCACCCTTATACCCGTACCTCCCATATAACCAACAGAAGTAAATAAAACTCATATAATAAAACAACTCAGTGATAAAACCGGCAAGCCGATAAAGCCTTCACTGTATATAGAAATATCCAAATAACTGTGACTGTACATATGTTCAACCCACACATGACTACAGACCTCTAAGAGTATAACAGTAACTATGACGGGACAAGGCCCCGCCGTACCCCTGAATATACATAAGCCGGTAACAGCAAAACTGTACCAAAATGATAAACCCCGGAACAAAGGAGCTATCCCAAAGCCGAGCAATGATCTTAAACTCGCGGATCACCAAACTGGGTACCTACACATGTGGGCATGAATGCGGCCCCCCGAAGGGGGTCAGTACAACATGTACCAAGTATGTAAACATAAAGTACAGTAATTAAAATCATAACTGGCGAAAGAATAACAGGGACAAGTATGAAAATCAAATACCAGATCAAACCGTGCCATATAAGATAAGGGCCAACTGCACCTTTTAAAAATAGAGAGTCAACTGTACCTTTTAAAATAGAGAATCAATTGTACCCTCCTTTTCTTTCAAATGAGAGTCATGTCAACATCATGGGACGCCGGCCCATATACTTATCATATGCATATATATATATATATATCAGTGTTGCGGATCGTGCAACCCGTCCCAATATATGCTAGTGTTGCAGATCGTGCAACCCGTCCCTATATATATAATAATGTTGCGGATCGTGCAACCCGTCCCAATAAATATGTAAGTGTTGTAGATCGTGCAACCCATCCCAATATATGTATAAAAGTGTTGCGGATCGTGCAACCCGTCCCAATAAATATACATATAACTATCATGACAACCTTGTGCAATTTAAATCACCTTTTGACTCTCAATAACATCATCTTTAAAATGAACTTTCATTTTAGAAAAATCAAGACACTATCATCCCTTTCATTTATAAAACCGCAAGATACTAGCACTTGTAGCATCAAGACACTTTCACCTTTAAAATCAAGTCACTTACACTTTTAAACTCAAGTAACTTACACTTTCAAAATCAAGTCACTTATTCTTTTCAAATCAAGTAGCTTATACTTTCAAAATCAAGTAACTTACACTTTTAAAATCAAGTCACTTATTCTTTTCAAATCAAGTAACTTATACTTTTCAAATCAAGACACTACCACCTTATGTACCATATGCAATCTAGATTCATTTAAAACACGTACGTCCACCGTACACTCATTTTATAAAAGTTATTCCAAGGTAGATTCAATGGAATATATAGAATAACTTCTATTTTAGAAAACCCAAAGTACTATCAATGGAACCTATCATTAAGGATTAAGATCTAATAAAACATTGTACGTCCGCCGTACAATCTTTCCTTTATAAAATCAAGTCATGTATCATCAAGGATTAGAATCCACTAAAATTATGTACGTCTGTCGTATACTTACTTCATATAAACATGTCAAAAGAAGAAAGGATAGTTCACATACCTTATAGGCTATACCGACTTGACAACTAGAATACGTCTCAAGTAGTACTTCAACCTATAATGACAATAACAAGTCTATCAATTCCATGATACTAGTATACACTTATACTATATAATGAATCTCCTTTCGTATAAACATTCGGGCAGCATTTCCCCTATTTATTCATACTTTTCCACCTTATAAATAAGACCAATAACATCAATAACCAAGCACCAATTAAGGGCACAACCAAAACAACAACCAAGGTGATTCACACACCTATTTCTCACATAAAACAGCCCCTTAATCCCTACTAAAACAGTCCACGAAACAATCCATATTTCATCAACAATGAGGGTAGAATATGAAGCCTTTCTACACCTTTCTACACCCTTATTCCTTTAGGACATGCATTAGCAATTACCATATTTAAACATGCATATTGGTGGCTGAATTTCCAGCATTCCAACGCCACAAAACAGTCCCTAAAACTGCACAACAATGTCTCACAGTTTCATACAGATTTTCGGCCAACTACTACAACCAAAGTCCTTTTTATAACTCCTTATAATCCAATTCTTATTCCAATACTTATATACAAACTATATCAACTTGTAACAACGAGATTTCCTTCATTTGAACATGAAATAGGTGATGATAACAACAACAATAACCAACGAATTCGACAATCGCCAAAACTGTCCAGTTTCTCCTATCATGCCAAAAACTGCGACATGTAATTCTTATTCTTCTTTTTACTTAACATACATTCTCTATCAAATAAAACATCATGCAACTTCTAATTATTTCAAGAGGAAGAAGAAATCTTACCTTAAACTTGGCCACAACAGTCCCAAGGTTCTCGGCCAACACGTGACATTTTCCAGTTTTTGCATCACTTCTTCACGTTACAATCACACACACGTATCCTCTACAAGCTTGTAACTATCTTGCTTTCATATCTTACTTCTAAAAAGTTCCTAAACAAGCTTAGGGTTTTAAAACATGTTCTCGCCCAAACCATGATCACCAACTTTGGAAGGTTAATTTGGTTTAGAACTTAGTCTAGGTGCTTAATCTTGGAAAGAAAATAAGTTGATCTTGTTATTCTCTTTTCCTATGGTGATTTCGAAAACCTTGAAGAAGAGAAAGAAATGTGAGGGTTTGAGATGAAGATATTTTGTTCTAAGTCTTCAAGACTTATATAGCCTTTGTATATATATAAAGTGTACACCTCACAAATGGAGAGGGACCCTTGAAGCCCCACTTATCCACTTGTCCTCTTGTCTTCCCTTCTCATAAAATATCTCATACTTAGTCATATTTTCCTCAATATTTCGATGGCCTCACATACCATATACCAAGACTTAATTAATTTAACACTTAGTCCATAATTCTATTGGAAATAATTCACTTACTAGAATTAATTATTGTCATCACAATAATCTCAAAAATTTTCTATATAAGAAAATGTAAAAATCTTTTCCTTCCAACATTCAAATCTAATTTCTATAATCATGTTCTCACTTAGTAGTTATGAAATTACGGGGTGTAACGACTGGTGTACTTAAAAGAGTAATTAAAATGACTTGGCATGTTGTACATGATGGAGATTATGTGTTTAGCCTTCGAGCCATGAGCGGGGTGCATAAATCCATTTAGGTTGGTATGTATGTATGTTGCTTATTTGGGCTCGTAGCCATGATAGATAGCTTATTGTGATTTGACTTGTCATGCATTCATTACTCTACATCTTGTATATATACTTGGAAAGGATTTGATAATGCTTATTGTATTGATTATGTTTTTTCATGGTGTACGCATATATATATCATTCATTCATATTATTATTGGCATTTGATCTGTTGAGATACGAAATAAAGGGGCTTGAAAGATGGTCACTGGATATGGTACATGGTAAGAGAGTGATGATTAATGATGATACTACAACCATTGAACTGGAATCCAATGAGAAATTCCGGATGGGTATATGGATCTCATGAGTCCCCCATGGGTCACGTGACACCGACTGTAGGAGTGTGTGTATACCGAGTACATATGGTCATTAAATACATACATATCATTTGCATTGCATTTTATCCATACTTCTTGATGAGTATCTTATGATGTATGTACTCGGTGAATAATGGTAGATTCTATGATCTTGTGACTCCTAGTAGAAGAAATACTGGTACTTTGAGATATATCCTTGATATGAGATTGAACTGTGAAACTTAATGGGACTAGACACCCTGAACATGGTTTGGGCTGAATCTAGTACCATTACATTGGCTTAATTCTAGTATATATGTGAAAATTATGAAAAGACTTTTTAATATTAATGATCATTGTAACTAATTGAGCTATAGGACTTTATTGGTATAGTTAGATAACTAATTTATTATAGATTAGCTAACTAACTAGTAGAGAAGTATCAGAAAGCACCAACCCTCGCCACCACTATAGTTAGGGCCAGTCAACGATGTTGCTGGATACACATGCTTCCAGTACTCACTCTACACTTTTTGCACTCTATGTACATGTACTAATCTGGACGCAAGAGAGGCTTAGATGCGGCTCTTGGAGAGTATTTCTAAGGAGTCTAGGGTGAGCTGCAGATACCTTCTCAGCACTGGAACTCATTCATCTATCATTTGCTTTTTTGTCCTATATTTCAAACAGTAGTATGTATTTAAGTTTCAGACTTGTATTCTAAGTTAGTAGCTCTGTACTCATGAAAACTAGGTTTTGGAGATTATTTGCAAGGTTTATGTATTAAGTATTAATACTTTGTAAGTACTTCTGTTCATATTTACTTCTTCCACATTTATATTTTTAATAATTTTGATTGAATATTAGTGGTTCGCCTACGGGTTAGGGTAGGTTCCCTCAAGGCACAACTGAGATTTTAGGTTATGACAAATTCGTATCAGGACACTATGTTCATTATTCTCATGAGTATAAGAGCGAATTGTAGTAGAGTCTCGTGGATCAGTTAGACATCTGTATCTATCTTCAAGAGGCTATGCGACATTAAATAAAGTTCATTTCTTTCCTTATTTCGTGTGTTTCGACTATAATTGGATTCTAAATCTCTTTTGTTTCACTTTTTCTCACATATAGTGAGGAATCGATCAACCAAAGTAGATAGCAGGAACCCTCACCTACATGCATACCCATTGTTAGAGATAGTGCATGGGGCAGGGGAGAGGTAGAGGCAGACCTCGAGTTGTAGCACTATCTCAAGGTCGAGCACCTATAGTTTCTCGGGCTCATGATAGATCATTGTCTCCAAGGCCAAAGGCTATTCCAGAGGATGATCAGGTTCTGATGGATGAGGAGGACCATGGTCAGGCTGACGGGGCAGGGCTATCTCAGGTGCCTCTGAGTTTTATTTCTACACCGGTACTTCAGAATACTCTGGTTCATATGATGAGATTTATTGAGACTATAGCTCAGGGTAATCAGTCGGTCACTTCTAATGGATCGTAGACTTGGGTTGGAGGAAAGACTCTGAATCATATGGCTATGCTTGGATTTCAGACACTTGGGGTAGCACCTACTGGAGTCCCTTGTTTCTTAGGCGTGATAGTGACTGGTCTTTCTTGACCTCCATCTGTTCATCTTGTGATGTCTACTGAGGAGCAGTAAATCTTTGAGCAGTTTAATAAGTTCGATCCTCCTAGATATGATGAATATCCATAGGATAATTCTTATAAGCTCTTGATTAGATGTCATGAGAGGTTGCACAACCTCAGTTTAGTAGAGTCGCGAGGAATGGATTATACTACTTTTCAGATGGTTGGACCAGCCAAGAAGTGGTGGAGGTCATATCTTGAGTCTAGATCAACAGTGTTTCCTTCTCTCACTTGGGTTTCTTTTACTCGGATATTTTTGGAGAGAAGAGACAAGCTTAGTTTGAGGGGTTTTGCCAGGGGCGTATGTTTGTGACAGAGTACGAGACATATTTCCATGCCTTGTCTCGCCATGATTTGATGATTCTCCCTGATCAGACTGAGAGGGTGAGAAGGTTCACCAATGGGTTGATTTGTCCTCTTCGTTTGATTGTAGCACATATAGCTGCCACACATTCCAGTAGATTATTGGTGCGGTTAGAGAGGCTGAGTTTATTTAGTGGGAGGACAATGAGGAGTGAGTGGTCAAAAGGCCTTTTTAGCACCATCTAGTTGCCTCATCTGGAGGTAGGGCCATTATGGTAGAGGTCATCACCATTTGACTGCTTGGCCAGTTTTTGCAGCTATGTCTATATATAATGGAGGGCAATCTTTGCATACTTCTCATAGTTCGGGGCTGCTTACCCCGCGTGCTTACCGGTCATCTGGCCATGGTGGTCATTCTGGTGCTAGTTCTTATTCTCAGCCATCGACAGTTCCTAGAGGTTATTATGAGTGTGGGTTTCTTAGGCATTTCAAGAAGGGATTATCTCAGACTTAGGCATGGTGGACAGTACCAGGGATCTTAGGCTTCAGGTTCTAGAGCAGCGGGGTAGCCGGGTAGAAGCGAGTCCTAGGGTACTAGATGTGGTTCTCAATGTGGCTAGGGTGGCCCTCAGACAAGTCGAGGTGGTGCTCAGTCCTCCTGAGGTGGTGGATGTGGAAGTACTTAAACTCTGGGTTATCGTGCTTATTTCTATGCATTTCTAGGTAGACCCAAGACAAAGGTTTCTGATGTTATTATAGGGTATTCTTTCGATGCGCCATCGACCTACTACACTTTTGTTTGATCCAGTCTCTACCTATTTTTATGTGTCTGCCTACTTTTCTTTAAGTTTGGATTTAATGTGTGAGTCCCTAGCCCTGCCAATTCATATTTCTACACTTGTTGGGGATTTTGTAGTGGAAGATCAAGCTTATTCTGGTTGTGTAGTTACCTTAATGGGGTATGATACTCAGGTAGACTTGAAAGTTTTGATATGGTAGATGTTGACACTATTCTAGGTATAGATTGGTTAGCTCTGTATGATGAGATCTTGGATTGTTATGCCAAGATATTTACATTAGCCATATCAGGTCTTCCTTGATTAGTTTGGAAGGGTGATTTTAGTCAATATCCGAAAAAGGTGATCTCATCCTCAAGGCTTAGAAGATGGTGGAAAATGATGTCTCTCTTATTTGGATTATGTTTGTGATATGAGTATAGAGAATATTCTATTGGAGTTAGTCCGGTAGTTTGACAGTATCTATAGGTGTTTCCTATATAAACCTTCTCGGTGTTCTACCAGATTGTGATATCGACTTTTGTATTGATCTAGAGCCAGGTACTCAGCCCATTTCTATGTCACCTATTCAGATGGGACCGAGTGATTTGAGATAGTTGAGGGAACAATTACAAGATCTGTTGAGTAAAAGGTTTATTCAACCCAGTATTTCTCTTTGGGTGATCCTATCTTATTTGTGAAGAAGCAAGATAAGTCTATGTGCATGTGTATTGATTATAGGCAATTAAATCAGGTGACTATTAAGAACAAGTATACAATACCTCGCAATAATGACTTATTTGATCAGCTACAGGCTGCTTCTGTCTTTTCCAAAATTTATTTGAGGTCTAGTTATTATCAGTTGAAGAATAGGGTAGAGGATATTCCTAAGACTGCCTTCCGGACTCGATATGGACATTATGAGTTTTTGGTGATGTTTTGGGTTGACGAATGCATCTGTAGCCTTTATGAAGTTGATGAATGGGGAATTCAGGCTTAACTTGGATTCGTTCGTGATTGTGTTCATTAATGACATCTTGATATATTCTCGGAGCGAGGAGGAGCACGAGTAGTATTTTGATGATCGTGCTTGGTATTTTGAAGAAAAAGTAGCTCTATGCAAAATATTCAAAGTGTGAGTTCTGGCTAAGTTTGGTAGCTTTCTTGGGGCATGTGGTAACTAAGGATGGTATCATGGTAGATCCTAAGAAGATTAAGGCATTTTGGGAATAGATTCGGCCTGCATGTCACCGAGGTTTGGAGTTTTGTCAGCCTCACAGGATATTCTCAATGCTTCATGGCGGGGTTTTCATCCATTGCAGCCCCCTTGACTAGATTGACCCAGAATGCAGCAGTAATTTAGTGGTCCAAGGAGTGTGAGCCGAGCTTTCAAAAGCTCAAGTGTCACGACCCGATTCCGGGCCCGTGACTGGTGCCTTACCCCGGGCACCCTAGTGATACAACATCAGAGTAATCAGCGGAACATAAAACGATACAAGACATATTATGAAATATGAAACAATAATCTGAGAAAAACCTGTCTTTCGGCAAATATGTAAATAACAACTTTTTCAACATGAACAGTTTAATCCTTTTTACAAACCCCGCCACAACGATTACTCTGGACCTAAGAATGATATGACAACAATGGCGGGACGGGGCCCCGCCAAACCCCGAATGTAAACACTTACTACGGCAGGACTATACGTGATAAGCCTCGGAGAAACGGAGCTTCCCAACGCTAAAGCGTGACCACGAGCTAGGATCAACGATCGGTGTACCTCAACTGCGGCATGAACGCGGCCGAAGGAGGTCGATCAAACAGTGCAGTATGTGCGACTAAAAAATCAGTAAATGAAATCATAATAGTCTATAAAGCAGAGACATGTATGATAAGCAAACTACGATTCACAACAAATAAGCGATCATGTCAAGTCGTGGACTCACGCCTCAAAGTTATCACAATAAAAGCGTGCGGGGCAAGTACGAAGGCATAGCCGACTACTAAGACCAGCGTGCCAAAAATACCACAAATCGTATCCGAGGTCTTTCTAGACGCACTACATGATCGGCGGCCACTCGCCCGCAATATCAATGCGCGTCTATCCTCGGAACTCTCGCGACTCGCATAGGTCACTGCGGACCCGCATGAGGTATTCTCGAATCATGGTCCTGCACCGCTGAGGTATACCCGCGTCGGCGGTAACCACCGGTATCCGCCAGGCTCCCGCAACCCGCATAGTCTCAAAAGACCGCATAGTCTCAACAGACCGCATAGGAATCCCGCGTCGGGCTAAACACCGGAATGATCAATCACGGAGCTACCGCGATCCGCATAGTCACGAGGACCGCATAGGCGTAAAGACCGCATCAAGGGTGGCAAGCCCTCGGTATAATAAGTCAAAGGGTATGTGATACAATAATAGTACAACGGGCTTAACGTTTAACAACTTAAGCACAACAAGAATGACCACTTACATCACGATCACACAAGATACTAACACAGCATCCTAACATTTTCACTTATCACATCAACAAGAAAGTATTTACAAGGCTATCTCAAACCAAAGACAATCAAGTTATTCACACAAGGTACTTTAAGCTAACAAGTTCGGTATCTACCCCTAAAGTACTTCATACATTAAATCTTTTAAAAGATCATTTGCTTTCACATAAGTCACACAATACAGTAGTATAAAATAGAGTATTGTCTTTTAAATAAACCAAAACACTTACCTTTGTAAAATCAAGTAACAACATTATTTTCCAAACGTCCAAGTTTGCCTAATTTCAAATGTTCACGTTTCTTATTTTAGAAAGGTTTCGTAGTTCATAGTCTTATTCATTTAAGAATATAATTCTCTTTTAAACAATCTGAGAAACATAAGTCTTATATGTGAGTAGGATATTCTTGTTTATCACAATCTTATTACAGCAGCCGTGATCTAGGAAATATCATTTTGTCTCATCTTAGCTTCTATGCAGATGGAAGTTTCTACTGGTTTTAATAATACTTAATTAGTCAAAACATTCCCTTTTATTAACGCTGCAGTGGTTTGTCGATACACATTCTGATTTCCGAAATCAGTAAAACATTCTTAAGCCGTTATACCTAACTTCCCATAAAGCTAGTATAACTCTTAAGTTTTTCAAAAACCAAGTATTACTTCTTCTTTCAAAATGATTCAAAAATCTTTTGAAATACTTCAAGTTCTTTATTAACACATAACAAGCCAGTTATAGTTCAAATCAATTACCTTTTAAAGACCACAAGTATTTTCTTACCAACATAAAGCTGTTATAACCAACTTCCCATAAAGCCGTTATAACACTTTATGTTTTAAATCAATCAAATACGTTTAGCACATGTACGTCTACCGTACTACATAGTTCACACATATCATGCTAGAAGAGATAGGAAGAGGTTCACATACCTCGCGACGAGTATCGACTAATAGCAAAATGCTCCAAGTACTTCCAACCGCTACTCGGCCAAGCCAAGTAGATCGCGCCACACGTAGTACATCAACCTATAAGGCCACAAGGCGCTTATTAACATTTAGATCTCATCGTAGAACATTCTCAGAAAATTGGCAAAGACCTCCCCCCACATGGCAGTAAATCTCCTCCTCACCGAAGTGCCACTACCAAGCCAACCGAGGGGTTATACGCCTAACCCTAACGGTACAATTCTACTCCACGATACTACTACACAAGTCTCTTGTAATACATTCATGTAATTACGATTCAAGATTCTTCTTTAAATTCAGGCTTAAGTCGCAAGACATTGCCGTAAGTATTATTCAGGCTTAAGTCAAAAGACATTGCCGATAACTACGTTCAGTTCTATATATAATATACTTCAACTATATATTCTAACAATATGTAATTTCCAATTACAATAGAGGGACAAGATAATTACCTCGATAAGCCCATAATTATCCTAGTTTAAATGTCGATCCTGAGCAAGGTTTAGCTCCTACTCCGTGCGCTCCGACCCGCTTCAAACAACCCTTAGAAGTTCTAACCAACTTCTACTTATGACTTCAACTACGGGTGAAGATTTTCCTTAGGGTTTCGGTTTGTGACTGACGGAAGTATAATAGTATTTTCTGGGCTTTTCGTATAGGTATAACCTTAGAATACAACAAGGTATACGGCTAAGGTAATTTGGGCATTATAACAATACTTTTGAGAGTATTTCTACCAAGAGGGGGGGTATATTATACGAGAACAACACCACTAGGAGGGGGGTGAAGTCTCGGCCACAAGGCCACACAAGGAGGGCTCTCGGCGAGGGGAGGGACGAGAACAACAACAAGAGAGGGGAGGATTTTAACACTTAGAGATTTGTGGAAAGGATGAAGAATTCATCAAAGGGAGAGGTATTTATAGGTCAAGGGATGGCCAACCAAAGGCCAAGATTAAACCAAGTGTTAGGCAAGTGTAGGGCTAGGATTTATTACACACAAATATCCTACCAACCCTTGACTTTAGCCAAGGCACAAAACACGTGCCTTACATAGCCCATTTCGTCCAATTTGGACGATTTCAAGCCACCAATTGGAGGGTGCCAAGTGTCGCCCTCCCGTTGGTCCAAAATGTTTCGTCTCTCGGAAAAATCCGCAAAAATACTAAATGACATAGCCGGAAATTCCCCTACGAAAGCTGTGGAAACGTTTCGCCGAAAAATGACTCTAAACGGGTGTTGTGTACAAATTTAATTCGTCCAAGCCACTTTGCGTACTCAAGGCTTTAAACTTTTATACGCACGCCTTCGCACATACTGCGGAAATACGGGTATAACATTCTCCTCCTTAGAAACATTCGTCGAATGTTCCTTCTAAATCTCAAGACAAACGCGCCAAGATAGTCTTCACCGCTATACTTACGAAAACAATCCCCACACCGGCACGTAAAACACCCGCGCACATACTTCTATCTAAGTCCACGAGAAAACACCTCTAATCATCACCACAAAACACTTCTCACCGGTCTAAAATATACTTCCTTCGCACCTTCTCTTTACAAAAGAAATGATCACATCTATGCTCGCCATACATGCCGCTTCTCTTTACTTCGTAGATACCACTTTGTCACTTTGTCGCGAGCCTTGCTCGGCGACCCAACAAATGGTGCCGGGCTGCTTGCGATCGGAGGATGTCGTACACTCGAACTCTTACCACATTCGACACGGCCCGTGATTCAAAACTCGGGGTTACTATCTCTAACGTGGTCATCATTAATCGGGAACACTGTATGGATCTTCGATACTTCCCGAACATCATAATACGAAAAGACGGACCGCTTCCTACGTCGGACGGCAAATGCTAACATATAGGCAACCCGCCTATCCTTCACATGAACTCAAAGGCCCAAAGTAACTCGGGCTAAGTTCCTCTGTTTTCCAAAACTCGCCGCACTCCAGGGGTGGTACCTTCAAGAAGACCGACCGTCAACGAACTCTAAGCGTCGCCGCCGATTATCCGCGATTCCTCCGAGCTGCGAACTTCTTCTAGACAAGCTTCACTATCCACGGTCACCGGAACAAGCTGAACTATGCGAACGCCAACATCGAACCAATCGACCGTGACTTACACTTCCCGCCTTACAAGGCTTCATAAGGCGATATCAGAACACCGAAATGGTAGCTTAAACACTTTCAACAGAGACAACAATTCTCGCAACTATCCCTGAAATCCAAACACTGGCCCGAGGGCGAATGTGATTCTGAGACTCACCTGAGTTCCTATCCTTGCCTGGGAAAACTTTTAGAAAACGAAAATAGCCACAACGGGCTTCATCATGCGACATAAGGTGAAGGTAGGCACCGTGCAGCCTTTCAACCTTTCAGATAACTCAACACAGCCGAGTAAATGGTCCTGACCGAAGAACACGATGGGCTGCCCCCATCGGCCCGACCACTGGTCGAACGCATCCACGAACTCGTACGCTGGTTAACTAAACTTGGGCCTAACACCCTCACAACCCTAACACAAGGCGGGACCACCACAACGACCCGCACCCAAACCTACCGCGGGTTGACCCGCAACGTGGCCTCAACCCGACCCGGCAACGCGCACAATACTAGCTCCCCGATCCGGAACAATCTCACTAATCACGTTTCGAAAACCTAGCGGTCTTCTTAGCTCAACTACCCCCTTTCATTCCACACTACTAGGGACCTATCCCAACATAACTCACGTGCACTATGCACTTCCAATAAGGGTCAAACATAACACTACACCTTTTCTCGAGATGGCCTCACCTCTAAGGTCTTTACGTAAAAAGCTCTAAGGCTCACACCTTCTCTATCCCCCAAAATCTTACTCGGTTAAACAACCATGATCTAATCACGACTAACACACTGCTATCAGAACATAGCACTTAAGGTATACTCACCTTATCACACATACTGATCTCACAGAGGGTTAAAGATATATCTATATCTACCGCTTGCTCCCCTTAGTCGTTCTTAATCAAACTCGCCTGCAGGCGCATAGCTAAGGAAGGTGACGAACTACCCACCTGCATCGAAGGCAAAGTCCTCCTACTAGGTCACCCATTCGACATGGCCCGACGGCGCAGTACAACAAGTACCAACTAAAGACGACATTCCGGGATGGCGTCACATGTAATGAGCGGAAGCCACGGAGTTCGACCAACTCTGCATACCCGACGTCTTGAACCCGTGGAGGACCTCTTTGCTGGTGGGCGGCATAATCTAATCCATTGGTGAGGTGACTCGCCTAGAAAGTTACCAAAGGACCTTGCTGCGGCCTCTTCTGCATCGCCCGTTAACCCGTCGATCTCTATGTTTTCTCGGCTGCTGCGCATAAGCCCGCATACGTGCCATGCTCAAGCCTAATCAAGAATTACTCTTGCAACCTCTCTTAGATAGTCATCAAGACCCGTGGTACATCGGTATACTCTGGTAGCCAAATCCATAGCTAATGCGGTCGCCTTCTTGCAATCTAAATTCACTGTTCTCGTGGGCGAAGGTTCATATATCATGGCGCGATGAGCGCTGCCGCCGTACTAAACTCATTGGGCTAGTGATGTCGCAGAACTCCCGAATGAAGCACTACCTAGGTAATGATTGGGCTGTGCCTCGCCACCCTCGAACTCTACTCGCAGCTCCGCCGCTGCGCGCCTCCTCTGGGCGGGTTGCCCTGCGGAGGCATAGCGGTAAGGGAAAGAAATACGCCGAGGGTCCAACTTACAACACACTCTAAGGCACGATCTCAGAGTGAGAAGAATAGAAACCAATAATAAATACCCTATAGCCACATGATTATTGGTGTGGTGCACAACACACCGATAATCAAGACTCTACTGGATACGGTCTGTAGACACTTTCCGAGGATTAACTGCTCTGATACCACTTTTGTCACGACCCGATTCCGGGCCCGTGACTGGTGCCTTACCCCGGGCACCCTAGTGATACAACATCAGAGTAATCAGCGGAACATAAAACGATACAAGACATATTATGAAATATGAAACAATAATCTGAGAAAAACCTGTCTTTCGGCAAATATGTAAATAACAACTTTTTCAACATGAACAGTTTAATCATTTTTACAAACCCTGCCCACAACAGTACTACAGACCTCTAAGAATGATATGACAACAATGGCGGGACAGGGCCCCGCCAAACCCCTGAATGTAAACACTTACTACGACAGGGGACTATACCACTGATAAGCCTCCGGAGAAACGGAGCTTCCCAAACCAAAGCGTGACCACGAGAGCTAGGATCAACGGCGGTGTACCTCAACTGCGGCATGAACGCAGCCCAAGAGGTCGATAACAGTACAGTATGTGCAACTAAAAAAAATACTGTAAATGAAATCATAATAGTCTATAAAGCAGGAGACATGTATGATAAGCAAACTACAGTTCACAACAAATAAGCAGTCATGTCAAGTCAGGGACTTACGCCCTCAAAGTTATCACAATAAAACCGTACGGGGCAAGTACGAAGGCATAGCCGACTACTAAGACCCACAGTACCAAAAATACCACAAACTGTATCCCGAGGTCTTTCTAGACCGCACCATGATCGGCGGCCACTCGCCCGCAATATCAATGTCGCGTCTATCCTCGGAACTCGCGACCCGCATAGGTCACACACGCGGACCCGCATGAGGTATTCTCGAATCATGGTCCTGCATCACCGAGGTATACCCGCATCGGCGGCTAACCTCGGTATCCGCTAGGCTCCCGCAACCCGCATAGTCTCAAAAGACCGCATAGTCTCAACAGACCGCATAGGGAATCCCCCGCATCAGGCTAAACACCCGGAATGATCAATCCTGGAGCTACAGCACTCCGCATATTCACGAGGACCGCATAGGCCGTAAAGACCGCATCAAGGGTGGCAAGCCCTCGGTATAATAAGTCAAAGGGTATGTGATACAATAATAGTACAACGCTTAACGTTTAACAACTTAAGCACAACAAGAATGACCCCCTTACTTAACGATCACACAAGATACTAACACACGTAGAATCCTAACATTTTCACTTATCACATCAACAAGAAAGTATTTACAAGGCTATCTCAAACCAAAACAATCAAGTTATTCACACAAGGTACTTTAAGCTAACAAGTTCGGGTATCTACCCCTAAAGTACTTCATACATTAAATCTTTTAAAAGATCTGTTGCTTTCACATAAGTCACACAATACCCGTAGTATAAAATAGAGTGACTGTCTTTTTAAATAAACCAAAACACTTACCTTTGTAAAATCAAGTAACAACATTATTTTCCAAACGTCCAAGTTTGCCTAATTTCAAATGTTCACGTTTCTTATTTTAGAAAGGTTTCGTAGTTCATAGTCTTATTCATTTAAGAATATAATTCTCTTTTAAACAATCTGAGAAACATAAGTCTTATATGTGAGTAGGATATTCTTGTTTATCACAATCTTATTACAGCAGCCGTGATCTAGGAAATATCATTTTGTCTCATCTTAGCTTCTATGCAGATGGAAGTTTCTACTGGTTTTAATAATACTTAATTAGTCAAAACATTCCCTTTTATTAACGCTGCAGTGGTTTGTCGATACATTCTCGATTCAAATCAAGAAACATTCTTAAGCCGTTATACCTAACTTCCCATAAAGCTAGTATAACTCTTAAGTTTTTCAAAACCAAGTATTACTTCTTTCAAAATGATTCAAAAATCTTTTGAAATACTTCAAGTTCTTTATTAACACATAACAAGCCAGTTATAGTTCAAATCAATTACCTTTTAAAGACCACAAGTATTTTCTTACCAACATAAAGCTGTTATAACCAACTTCCCATAAAGCCGTTATAACACTTTATGTTTTAAATCAATCAAATACGTTTAGCACATGTACGTCTACCGTACTACATAGTTCACACATATCATGCTAGAAGAGATAGGAAGAGGTTCACATACCTCGCGACGAGTATCGACTAATAGCAAAATGCTCCAAGTACTTCCAACCGTCGGCTACTCCTGCCAAGTAGATCGCGCCACACGTAGTACATCAACCTATAAGGCCAACAGGCGCATATTACCATATAGAGCTCAACGTAGAAAATGCTACCAAAATTCGAAGACCTCCCCGCAACATGGCGTAAATCTCCTCTCTAACGAGGCCGCTACCAAGCCAACCGGGGGTTATACGCCTAACCCTAACGGGTACAATTCTACTCCACGGTACTACACAAGTTCACTGTAATACACCTATGTAATTACAGTCAAGATTCTTCTTTAAATTCAGCTTAAGTCGCAAAGACATTGCGTAAGTATTATTCAGCTTAAGTCAAAAGACATTGCCGATAACTACGTTCAGTTCTATATATAGTATACTTCAACTATATATTCTAACAATATGTAATTTCCAATTACAATAGAGGGACAAGATAATTACCTCGATAAGCCCATAATTATCCTAGTTTAAATGTCGATCCTGAGCAAGGTTTAGCTCCTACTCCGTGCGCTCCGACCCGCTCCAAACAACCCTTAGAAGTTCTAACCAACTTCTACTTATGACTTCAACTACGGGTGAAGATTTTCCTTAGGGTTTCGGTTTGTGACTGACGGAAGTATAATAGTATTTTCTGGCTTTTCAGATAGGTATACCCTTAGAATACAACAAGGTATACGGCTAAGGTAATTTGGGCATTATAACAATACTTTTGAGAGTATTTCTACCAAGAGGGGGGGTATATTATACGAGAACAACACCACTAGGAGGGGGGGTGAAGTCTCGGCCACAAGGCCACACAAGGGGGAGGGGCTCTCGGCCAAGGGGGGAGGGACGAGAACAACAACAAGAGAGGGGGGGATTTTAACACTTAGAGATTTGTGGAAAGGATGAAGAATTCATCAAAGGGAGAGGGGTATTTATAGGTCAAGGGATGGCCAACCAAAGGCCAAGATTAAACCAAGTGTTAGGCAAGTGTAGGGCTAGGATTTATTACACACAAATATCCTACCAACCCTTGACTTTAGCCAAGGCACAAAAAACGTGCCTTACATAGCCCATTTCGTCCAATTTGGACGATTTCAAGCCACCAATTGGAGGGTGCCAAGTGTCGCCCTCCCGTTGGTCCAAAATGTTTCGTCTCTCGGAAAAATCCGCAAAAATACTAAATGACATAGCCGGAAATTCCCCTACGAAAGCTGTGGAAACGTTTCGCCGAAAAATGACTCTAATCGGGTGTTGTGAACAAATTTAATTCGGCCAAGCCACTATGCCTACTCAAGGCTTTAAACTTTTATACGTACGCCCTCACGTACATACTCTGGAAATACGGGGTATAACATCAAGGCTCTATTGACTGCCACTTTGATTTTGACCTTACCAGTTGAAAGAGAGAGCTTACGGTCTATTGTGATGCTTCTAGGGTAGGTATTTGGTATGTGTTGATGAAAAAGGGAAAGGTGATAGCATATGGTTTGAGGCAATGTTCATGAGAATAATCATCTCACCCATCACTTGAAGTTGGTGGTGATCATGTTTGCTTTAAAGTTTTAGAGGCATTATCTCTATGGGGTGCTTTATGAGGTGTACACGGACCATCACAACCTTCAGTATTTATTCAAATAGAAGGAAATTAATTTGAGGCAGCATAGATGGTTGGAGCAACTTAAGGATTATGACATGACCATCTTGTATCACTAGGGCAAGGCCAATGTAGTGACATATGCATTGAATCTAAAGTCAGTGGGCAGGGTAGTTTGGCTATGTTGCATGTGGGAGAGGTCTCTTTAGCGATGGATGTCTAGTCTTTGGAAAATCGGTTTGTGCAACATGAATTTTTGGAGCGTGTTACGATTTTAGCATGTGTGGAGAAATAATAGTTTTTATTTGATTAGATTAGATCTCTGCAGTTCGATAGTGTGCAGTTGTGCAAAATCCTTGATAAAGTGTTACAAAGAGATGCAAAGGAGGTTGTTATTGATAGTAATGTTGTTTTGAGGATCATGGGTCAAGTTTGTGTTCCAAGGATGGGTATTTTGACTAGATTGATCATGAAAGAGTCATAGTTTGAGGTATTCTATTTATCCAGAGGCTACGAAGATGTACCGTGACTTGAAACAACATTATTGGTGGTGCAGAATAAAAAAAGACATAGTGGAGTTTGTATCCCAGTGTTTGAATTGTCAACAAGTGTAGTATGAGAACTAGAGGCTTGGTGGCATGATTCAGAGGATGCCCATACCTGAGTAAAAGTGGGAGCGGATCGCCATAGATTTCTGGTATGATTTCCACGTATATAGGGCAAGTTTGATGCTATATGGGTTATTATAGACAGGTTGACCAAATCAATTCCGGTCCAAACTACTTATAATTCTGAGAAGTTGGCCAGGATTTACATCCGGGCGATAATTCGATTGCATAGAGTGCCTATTTCTATAATTTCGAATCGGGACACACAGTTAACTTCTCATATTTAAAGGTTTATGTGAAAAGAGTTGGGTACTAGAGTAGAGCTCAGCACAACTTTCCACCCTTAGACTGGCGGCCAGTCCAAGCGAACTATTCAAGTTCTCGAGGATATGTTGTGAGCTTGTGTGATTGGCTTTGGTGGTCAGTGGGACCAGTTTCTACCTTTGGTAGTGTATGCTAAAGGTATAATGCCCAATCTGGGACGCGATAATGTCATATAGTCTGCCCAAATTAACCATCAAAACATCATCATCTATCATTAATCAACACTAGATTATAATATCATATCCATCTAATCAATATACAATCCCCAATTCATGATTCTTACTTTTATTCTTAATATGGAAACTTAGGCTATATTCTTCCCCAATTAGAATTTACACTAGGATTAGAAGACTCTAAGAATAAATAATACTTAAAAGGGATGAAATTATACTCCAATGAAGAAATGATGTAATGCTCAATAAACTCCATATTTTTCGAGCTCTAATCCCAAGAGAATGTTTTGGAGAAAAAAAATCATTTTAGGGCATTTAATACTCTGTTTTGTTTTAATGATTACTCTTCGGCAGAATCGACTATGCTAAAGTGGACACGCTTCGGCAAAAAAATAGGTCACCGAGGCGAAGTCACTTAACATTCTAGATGTACGCTGGGGCGGGACCAACTCCACTGAGGCACCATCGCCCCTACGAGAAAAGATCCACAGGAGCGGAAACCCCATAATCATATAAAGCTTGTATCTGCGAACCTACCTCCGTAGAGGCAGACACGTAGAAGTGGCCAGAATACCAGTGGTGCGGACACCAGAAACCAACAAATCTAGAACTTAGCCAATTCTCCACCAAAATCCAAAACGCTTCTGCAACCCCCCCGGATACAAACCAAACATACATTTCTATCATAAAACATATTCCGAGCCTGTTCGAGCACTCAGAATTCTCAAAAAAAGTTTCTAAGGCTCGAGTTTCACCATAGTCAACCCTTAAGTTCTAGTTTCTCTATTTCACAATCAATCACCTAAAACACATTCGGTTGCCTTGAGAACTGAAGCAAATGTGGAGTATGTCATAAACATCATTCTGAATCTTATGGAATTGACAAAACAACGAAAAGGACGCGTTTACATAAAAGTCAACTAGAGTTAAATCTTCATATTATTTTAGTTTAGGAATTTCTAAACTCTTCAAAAAGGATCCAAAACCCACCCAATTACCTCGTGAATCATGACACCCATCCTTTAAAGTCATAAGTAAGCAAATAAGGGATCTTTAAGGGTAAATTAGGGGTTTCTAAGTAAAATAAATAAAATGACTTTTCGAGTCGTTACATAGGGCACGAGAAGCATTCTGATAACATGTATGCCATTTAGGGCGAACAGTGAACTCGTAAACTATTTTGAGACTCTGACACATATACTTCACTATACAACATGCCCTTCGGTTATGGCCTGCGGTGTTTATATATATATTACTTCTCGGTGGTTATAGCCTGGGGTATTTATATACATATACATAATTGCCCAACCAATATTCGTCTGGTGGTATTCATAATATACTACAATATCAATAACACTATGATATCTTACTTTATAAACTCATGTTTCACTTTCATATAACTCTTGGTCGGCTTAACATATTGTTCTTTTGATACGCTTCATTTAAAAGATATATGAGACTCAACAATCTCATATATACAACTGACAAACCAACCTATACAAAATATGATAATAAGACATAAAAGTACTCGCAACAAGGGACGAACAAACATGTGTTTAGGATAGTTCTTTTGATATTTCATTTTGAAATCAATATACGTTTAAAATTCATTCTTTTGAAAGAATGGATAACCTTAAATACCTTAAGTGCCTTAGTTACAATGAACTCATACGTTCTAGTCCGCACATCGGGTGATGATCTAAGAATCGCGTCCCAGAAATGGGTCGGGCAGTATACCTTTATGGGCAGACTATATGACATTATCGCGTCCCAGAAATGGGCCGGGCAGTATACCTGTTACACCCCGTAATTTCAGGACATGTTTTAAGAACGTAAGTAAGAACGCACAAGTGTTAAGATTTGAGACTTGTAAAAATTTATCGGAATTATGAAATTGTCGGAAAACGTTTTATAGTGACGAATGAGAGGGAGACCCGTGTCACCCCCCCCCCCCCCTTAGCAATGCCTTGGACGAAATGGCATGGCCAATATGGTCATTTACCATAAGCCTTGGATGACTAAAGCCTTGCAAGTTGTGGCTTGACAACCTTGACTAAGTCAAATGGTCAATAAGTCTTGATATTTGCTAAGAGTTTATCCAAGCCAACCATTTGGATGCATCTTAACCCTCCATGACCCTTTATATTATACTAGTAGCAAGAGAGGACTTAACACTTAGAAAAAAATTAAACAAAATTTGAAGAACTCATTAGAGAGGTCTCGGGTTCACTAAGGAAAAAAAGAAAGAATTTTCGTTTCTTGTCCATTTGATTCCACACTTTAAACCAAGGTTCTTAGGTGTATTGTAAACATATCTCAATAGAAAAATCTTGGAAAAAGGTTGTTTACGGGTTAGTCGCAAAACGAAAACCTAATGGTCTTTCTAGGTTTTGTTTGGAGTTTTGAAGGAAAATTGTTGGTGTTGTTCTAAGGGTCTCAACAAGCGGATTGAAGTATCTTGGAGAGGCTCTAAACTACTAGGAGCGACTTCAGATTTGGAATTGGATTAAAAATCGTTAAGGTATAATCTTGTCTTTTAAAGGTGTTACAAGATTATATATTTATATTGTTGTTGTTAGCTTTACTTGTTGCTAGCATGAAGTTGATATGTTGAAGTTATAAGTATTATGGATTGCTTGTAGCTAAATCCGAAATGTTATACAAGCCACTTGAAAATTGGATTACTAATTGGTCGTTTTTAGAATCGTCGCATGTTACTTACTTAAAGATTATGGTTATTATAATCAAATGCGACTTGATATCATGTTATGCTACCAATTTGGATTGAAATGGAAATTGGATAAGAATTGGTATTGTTGAACTCAAGGTGGCCGAATTTGGACTTGTAGGTTGTATTAGTTTGTTATTCATTTGTATTGGACTACCTTCTAAATTGTGAGCCAATTGGGGCTGTTTGGTTATTCATTTGTATTGGACTACCTTCTCTATTGTTGTGAGCCAATTGGGGCTGTTTGGTTATTGTATTTCGGCCTTGAAAAAGGTGGCAAAGTAAGTAAAAACAAAGGAGGTGCTGTCCGATTTTCCGTAGAATAAAGAGACTTAACACTTATAATATTCTACGATTGAAGTAAGGCTTTAATAGACGTATTGTGAATATTATAGGTTGACATACTACGGGCGGGACTTTGTACTTGGAAAGTGGTTTGACCCGACGAGGTATGTAGAACTTTTTCCTATCTTTTGAGCATGACTAGTTTCGCGTATATAGTACGGTAGACGTACAAGACTTTGACATTCCTTACTAGCCTTATAAAATGCCAAGTCGGGTGAGTTAGGAAGTTAACTCACTTCTTTGAAAATATTAAGGATGTCTTAAGTCTTAGTAAAGTTAAGGGACTTGAAGGGATTTAAAGTATGTGATACTTGTGTCGTTTTAATCGTATAAGTCCTTGGATAGGAAAATGTACTTGACTAAGGTATAAAGTGAATATAACGACTTTATGGGGAGTTGGTTATATTGACTTTATGCAAAGGTAAATGGCTTGTGTTATTGAAAGGCAAATTGATTTTAAGGTATCAATTGCCTAAGGTTTTAATAAGAAAATGAGTCACTTGATTTAGAAACCTACTTTAATTCTAAAGGTATTGTGACTTGCCTTGAAATGTAATTTGGACTTGATGCTATGGTTAATAGTGTCGTGGAAGCTTTCTTTTAAAAAGAGTCATTTGTTTTAAAGAGTAGAAGTACGTAGTACTTTGGGTTAAATTCCCGGATTCTTATAAAAGACATATAAGTGCCTTAAGTAAACTAAAATGAGCATAGATGGAAAAGACTAATAAGAAGTTAGGGGGAATTCTAACTTGCTTATCTATTATATGATGGCCGGTTTTGAGACAGGGTAAGAGTATCGGTGAGGGGCAGGCCCCCAAGACGCTATACCGCCTTCTCGGGATAAGAGTATAAATGAGGTAAGCCCCCAAGACGTTATACCACCTGCGTTACTATCTTCTTCAGGGTAAGAGTATAAATGAGGGGCAAACCCCCAAGACGTTATACCACCTGCTTCAGGGTAGGAGTATAAATGAGGGGTAGGAACCCCAAGACGTTATACCACCTGTTTTTATGGGTTCGCTACCCATGATATGATCGGGAGACTGCTATTGTGATGTTGTACGTATTCTCTTGATGTACTCTCATTGTTAGTAAGGCACTGTGTACTGTAATTTTGTTATCATACATGTCTCCGGCTTTGTTTTAAACTTATATTGTAATTACAGTACTTTCCAGTTTTACATACTTAGTACATATTGTGTACTGACCCCCTTCCTCGGGGGCTGCGTTCATGCCGCAGGGAAGGGTAAGCAGGTAGCGGATCCTCACTCTTAGGATCGCTTATCAGACGTCGGAAGCTCCATTCTCCGGAGGCTTGTCTTTCTTTTGGTACAGTTTTTCCCTGATGTTGTAGATTTATGTACATTCAGGGGTATGGCGGGGCCCTGTCCCGCCACAGTTTGTTATTCCTAGAGGTCTGTATTCACATATGTGGTTGGGCTATAAGAACTGAGTTGTAAAGTTGTACTTTTGACTTTGTTTATATTATGGAAGGCGGCCTTATCGGCTAGCCTGTGTTGTTATATTGTTTACACATGTGTTTATGTTGTGTATGTTCATTGCTATTCTCGATGTATACAGGCAGGGTGCCTGGGTAGGGCACCGATCGCGGCTTGGTCGGGTCGTGACAATACCTTTATGGGCAGACTTCATCCCTTTTAAGTGAGCTTGTGTGATTGGCTTTGGTGGTCAGTGGGACCAGTTTCTACCTTTGGTAGTGTATGCTAACAACAAGAGTTATCACTTGAGTATTTAGATGGTAGGAGATGTCATTCTCCGATTGGGTGGTTTGATGCTTTCACGGTTAGGCCTTGGAGTACTAATCTTTTGAGGGATTCTTTAGACAAGGTTAAGTTGATTCAGGATCGGCTTCTCACAGCTCAGAGAAGGAAGAAGAGTTATGTGGAACGAAAGGTCCATGATTTAGAGTTTATGGTTGGAAAGCGGGTTTTGTTGAAGGTCTCACCAATGAAGGGTGTGATGAGGTATGGAAAGAAGGGAAAGCTAAGACCAAGGTACACTGGTCCTTTGGAGATCGTTTACAGGGTTGGTGAAGTGGCCTATGAGTTGGCTTTACTGTTATGCCTCATAGTTTCACACCTAACCGACTGAATATCGACATTTCTGGAAAGAGATGTGATATTATGAAGGGACAACAAAGATCCACAAATTATTTATAGTAGTATCAAGAGGTATAAAGGTTTAGCCAAACCAAAGGAAATAAGTTCGCAATTTGGAGAATTCCTATGTTTTACGGTGAGAATTACAACCAAAATTATTTTTTATGGTCCGTACAACTCTGAGATCTCTATCGTAAAACTTAACAGAAAGTTGGTGGAGGCAGAGGTGTTTCACGGTGGCTTCTGAGGGCCACCGTAAAACCCATAGTAAAAGTTGGTCGGTGAGGCGGTGCTAATTTCTTTTTAAGTCGATGAGGGCTTCATTGACCTCATTTTCTCATAAAAACAAACCCCTTAAGCTCCAAAAATCTCCCTAGGGTTCATACATGTCTAAGCGCAATTCAGAAGAAGTAACCCCATGATTTTTTCACAAAGAGTTCGTGATACAAGTTTAATCCATACTAGCTTATCTCTACCTTAGTGGAGGAATTACCCAAGTGTTAAGATCAAGGTTCAAGGTGCAACCTTGGTTGTTGAGGTAAGGATTCTCTCTTTCTTTACATACCTAAGTTGTGCAAGTTGTCAATATTTCGTTTTACTAGAGAACCAAGAAATGAGAAGTGGAAATTCTTGAAGTTGTTACGTTGGTGATGGGTGATAAAGCTATGAGCATCCTCTATGAACATAAATGATGAAATTGGAAAAGTAGGAATGTAATTGTGGTGTTATCTATAGATTTGAGCTATAAATAAACTTCCTTATAAGATATGAACTCTCTATTGACACAAATCCATTGTTTAATGTAGACAATCATTCATACCACATGCGAGACTCCTCGGAACATATTCAGTTCATCGAAAAGGAATGTAGGGATTACTTTATTTCTTCTTTTAGCATGATCTATATAAATGAGAGGTAAACACAACACTACTCCTTAACAATTCCACTCGTAATAACTAGGGGTCTCCATGTTGATTCCTGATCATACAATATTGCTTCCAGAAAAAGTTTATTCATGATTGGTGAGTTCTAAAGAGTCATGTGATAATAATGATGTTAGCCTCATAATGTTGATCATAAGTGTAACGACCTTATGTCACTCCGATTGGGGTTGGTAAACATGATATGTCCTTCGATTGCCCTCAAAGGCCTATGACATTATATACGTAGCTCATACATACATGATATTGATGATATTGCCCTCCGAGGCCTATGTCATTATATACGTAGTTTATACATACATGAAATTGATAATATTTCCCTTAGATGCCTACGACATATATACATGATTATTATAAACATCTACACAGTTTGATGCATTATGGAATTATGAGTTCCATATGGTATCCCTCATTTCGTTGGTCATTATTGGCTTATTAACGGTTGATATTACCCTACATATTCAGTATATCTTTCGTACTGATGTCCCTTCTGGGGCATTATGTTCATTCCTGTAGGTATAGATAGACAGAGCGGCGCTCTTCCCCAGTAGGTGGTCTATTCATCCATGATTGTCGCACTCATTTCCCCTGAAGTTGTAGTACATGCGTCTTTAGGTACTATTGCATATGTTACTGGAATTTTGGGTATGACAGGGCCCTGTCCTGACCTGCTTTTATGTATATGTCAGTTTAGAGGCTTTTAAACTTGTATAATGGGTATATTCATGTCGTGGCCTTGTGTGCCCCTTTTTGTCATTAGTATACTCTCCTTGTGTCCTTGTCAGCCTTGGTCATCTATA
Organism: Przewalskia tangutica; assembly: GCA_029844215.1. Lineage (NCBI taxonomy): Eukaryota > Viridiplantae > Streptophyta > Magnoliopsida > Solanales > Solanaceae > Przewalskia > Przewalskia tangutica. The sequence continues at coordinate 129,195,543 of CM056718.1, read as the reverse complement.
TATACATATATATCCTGCTAAAACTCTTTTGCGTTCAGGTTATCATTTAGTCTTGTGTTATATGGTTATATGGAGGCTTTGTTGGCCCAAGTTTTATATTACAAGTTTCAGATACTACAGTGGTATGCTCAGGCCTTCGACCGCTGAGTGTCGATCACCCCTAAGGTTAGGGTGTGACAAACTTGATATCAGAATAGGTTTGTCTTAGGGAGTCTGTAAACCGATCTAGTAGAGTCTTTTTTATGGATGTGTTGTTCACCACACTTATAAGCAGTAGGCTACATGGTATTTAGATGGTTAATTTTCTTCCTGATATAGATCGTGCAATAATGCTAAATCGTAAGTGTTCCCTCCTAATATTTATATTGTTTATATTCTCAGTTATGACTACTATTACTCGATGACAAGAAGCCTTGTGGAGGGTAGACGAGGAAGTGGGAGAGGATGTAAGTCAAGCATGACAGAAGCACCAGGATGAGGCTGTATCTCAGGCCTCCAGGACTCCACCCCCACCACCACCTCAAGAGGGACAAAATGGAGTTACTATGCCTCAAATTCCACCTCCAGTGACCCCGATCAGGATCTAGATATGCAGAGTGCGGTGCAACTATTGCCTCCACTTATGGCCTCTCAAGCCCAGCGTCAAACACCCGGTATTGCTCATAGGGCTGTGAGTGTGATAGTTTGGGACTTCATTAACCTCGATCCTCTAGCATTTACCAGCACATATCCCAATGTAGACCCATATATATTTTTCGATAGGATGTAGTAGACCTTATGAGTTATGCATGTGACAGATGATGAGACAATAGAGTTGGTTTCCTATAGATTGCACGATATGTCCGCGACCTAGTTTGAGACGTGGGAGCAGACTCAGGGACCACAAACCCCACCTTTGGGTTGGAAGGAGTTCTTTAAAGCATTTGTACAATAGTATCTGCCAGTCGAGCTTCAACGAGCCAGACGAGATAGGTTCTGTTATACCCCGTATTTCCAGAGTATGTACGTAAAGGAATACGTACAAAAAGTTTGGTCTTAAAGTTAGGCCTTGGACGATTTTTAGGCACAACTCACAAAGCGAACAGTTTTCCGACGAAACGTTTCCACAGCTTTCGTAGGATAAATTCCGGCTATGTCATTTCTAATTTTTGCGGATTTTTCCGAGAGACGTAACACTTTGGACCAACGAGAGGGCGACACTTGCCACCCTCTCATTGGTGGACTTGTCACGGCAATAGGGCCGAATGGATGACCATCCTTGTCATAAAGTTGGTTAGATATTTTGTGTGCAAGTTGGCTAGGTACACTTGCCCTAATCTTGACCTTACACTTGCCTAGCACTTGGCTAAATCTTGGCCATTGGTTGGCCATGTCTTGACCTATAAATACCCCTCTTGAGATGAAGAGTTCTTCATCCACAAAAGCTTTCCAAGTCTAAAAATCCTTCCTCTCCTTTGTAAGCAATTCGTCCAACACACCTCCCTCGAGAAGCTCGGCCGCGGCGACCCCACCCCCTCGCCCACCCGACACCTACACCCCTCCCTTGGTAGAAAAGTTGCCTTCTTGTATTGTTATAATGCCCAAAATACCCTCGCCCAAATACCTTAGTACTGAGTAGAAGTTGTGAAGAACTTCTAAGGTTTCCTGAGCATACAACTTAGGAGCAAAACCTTGCTCGGTAGCGACTTTTCTAGGATATTATTGGGCTTACCGAGGTAACTAATCCTAACCCTCTTTGAATTAGAGAATACTTCTTGTTGTAGAATAAGAATAAGTATAAATACTTAGAAGGTTATTAAGGAATAGAATTGAACTGTAACACCTTAGAAGGGTATAAAAGAAGAATATACGAATTGTACTTACATAGAATGTTTTCACGATGACTTATATAGCTCACCGGGTAGGGTTGTGCTGCCCGACTTTCCGTAGAATTGAGGACCCTCTGTTTAGAATGACCTGCAGAATAGTCTAGACTTTGATAGATATCTGTGACTATTATAGGTTGATTCTCTGCGCGCGACATACTCGACTTGGCAGGTGGATTTCAGGAAGGTATGTGATTCTTCCTAAAGCATGATATTTTACAATATGTATATAGTACGGTAGACGTACATGTGTTAATCGAATAATACTTACGGCAATGCCTCACGGCTTAAGCTGAATAATACGTGCGGCAATGCCTCACGGCTTAAGCTCGAATAATACGTCTGTGATGCCTCACGCTTAAGCTCGAATAATAAAAATCGAAAACATTTCATAAGAATCTTGAATCATTTTTAAGAGAACTAACGGTTTTAAAGCGAAGCTTAAGATTTATACTAACTTTATGGGAAGTTGAGTATAACCACTTAAGATTGATAAAAGAAACAAGTTTGACTATGTGTGTATAATGGACTTATGTTGAATTGTGAAAAGAATAATAAGATGGTTTGATAAGTAGACATGATATGATGCTATGTGTGTTAGTATCTTGTAACGCTTGTATAAGAGAGTATCCTTGTTGTGCTTATGTTGTTTAAAGATAAGTCGTTATGTTAGTGTACTATCACTCACCTCTTGAGATGATCTGGAGGTTGTCGCCTCCGACGGGGTAGACTCAGCGATGCAGGACCATGATTCGAGAATACCTCATGCGGGTCCGGTGGGCCTATGCGGAGCTACGAGTTCCGTGTTAGTATGCGGGGTTATGCCTCACGCGATGCATGTGGCCATGCGGACAATGAGTCGGGGCGATGCCGAGGTAGCTACCCTCGATGCGGGGTTATACCTCACGCGGGCCCACGCGAGTGGCCTATGCGGACTCGAGTCGTGATTAGGCTTGCAGAATGAGGATGTGGCGAGTGGCCTGCTTCGATCATTCGCAGCCTAGACAAGACGTATTCTGATTACCTATTGTTGCTCTTGTTTGTGATGTGGCACTATGTGCGGTTTCTCGGTTGTTTCACACATATTTGTAAACTGGTTTTAAAAATGATATGTTTTCATTTAAGTACTTTACGATTTCGCATACTTAGTACTGTTATCGACCTCCTTCGGGGGGCTGCGTTCATGCCGCTGGTAAGGGCAAGCAGGTGCGAGTTCCGCATCCGGAGGATCTCTACGTTGGTGGCGGGAGCTCCATCTCTTCCGGAGGCTCTACTTGTTGGTAGGATCTCCCTGTGGTAGAGAGTTTTTGTGATCGTGGTATGGCGGGCCCGTCCGCCATAGTTGTATATTTTCTTAGAGTGCGTAGTCATGTTGTACAGTGTCGGATGTAACTGCTAAAACATGATTATATATATATGCCGAAAGGCGATGTTTTCTCACATAATCGGTGTCTTGTTTTATAAACTGTTTCATGTCTTGCTTTATGTTTCCGCTGATTACTCTGATGTATGACTACTTGGGTGCCGATGAGCACGATCACGAACCGAACAGTCGTGACAAAAGTGGTATCGAGCGCTTAATCCTCGGAAAGTGTCTACGACCGTATCTAGTAAGTCTTGATTATCGGTGTGTTGTGCACCACACCAATAATCAGGAGGCTATAGGATATTTAGGATTGGTTTCCGTTCTTCTCATTCCGAGATCGTGCTTTAGAGCTGTGTTATAGGTTGGACCCCTCTAACGTATTCCTTTCCTGTAACAGTTATGCCTCCACGTAAGGCAACCCGGGCCCAGAAGGGCAAGCGTGAGGAGCCGCTAGCGAGACACCCAGTCACGAGGCTCGTGCCCGATCTATACGAGACGGCGAGTTTTATGACGCCGCCCGGCCAAGAGACCACAAGACCACACCTCCCGTCCCACATGCAGGCGGAGAGTTAGGGTACAAGGAGATGGCCCAACTTTTGGCTAAAGTTGTGGCCCGTCTGAGAGAGGCTGGACGCGATTCAGTTCAGCTCGGTCTGGTCGCACCCGTTGTTCACCCGAGGCGAGAGTTTGAGGCTACGAGACTTCTGAGTAGCTCACGGAGTTTTATGGATCGAGGCGGAGGATGATCCGCGGAGTTCATCCGTCGCCGTGAGAATTTTGAGAGTGATCGGGCGTCGGACCGAGTCCGTGATCTTTGGTTCACATATTGCGTGATACCGCAATCGATTGGTTTGATTCACGGGAGTTATCCCGGAGAGCACGCGTCCCCTACTTGGGATGAGTTCTCGAGGCTTTCCTCACTCACTTCTTGCCTCCAGATGAGGAGGCGCGGTGATAGATTTTTACCATCGAGGCGAGAGGACGCCGTCGAGTACAATGTCGAGTTTGATTCATTGGCTCGATATGTCCCAAAGATTGGTAGCAGATATGGAGGATAGAGTGCACCGCTATGTCACCGGGCTGACGACTATATGGCCGAGTCATGCGGGGTTTCTCTCGGCCGGTATGGACATTACCGCACGCAGCTCACGCCCTTGGATGCGAGGCGCAGAGGTCGGCAGTGGGCGACGACGAGAAGAAGGCGGGGCGGGAGGGTCTTACGGTGGTTATCGTGGTGGCGGCCTCGGCAGCGATCTGGGTCGCACCACGGCCGGACAGAGCACTCTGCGTCCTCGGCCTGACCCGCGATTTTGAGGCACTGGGGCCCAGGCTTGGGCGTAACAGAGGTATGAATGCGGCGTCGGGACCACCCCCGGTGTGGCCGATGCGGTAGATCCCATTACGGAAGTGTGGTACTACTTTTGGAGCTTGTTACGATTGTGGCGGCAGGTCACTTTGCGAGGCCGTCGGCCGGGAAACGCGGTGGTAGGGCTCACCTTCGTGTTACATTGCCGCTTCATCTCCTACGATTACTCGCCGGGCGTGGTGCTCGTGGGTCGGCGGTCGCGGCAGGCCGTGGCTCGTCGATTCTAGCGGTCCTCGAACCGCATTTATGCTTTGTCGGTAAGCGACAGATCGTGAGGCCTCACCGATGTCGCCACGGTACCTTATCGGTTCTCGGGTTTGATGTGTATGCTTTGATAGATCCGGTTCTACTGGCCCCATATATCTCCTTGTTGCTAGTAGGATAGGGATAGAGCCCGAGTCCATAGACTTTTCGAGGTAGCTACGCCATGGGTGATTCGGTGGTAGCTCGGCGGGTATATAGAGCTTGTCTGTGATCATTCTGATCGTCGGACCTGGCCGACTTGATAGAGTTGGAGATGATTGACTTCGATGTGATCGTGGGGATGGATTGGCTAGCTTCGCTACGCCAATGTAGACCGCAGAGAGAAGAATAGTGCGGTTCGGTTTCACGAGGCGGTTGTTGAGTGGGAGGAGCACGGTATCGCCGAGGGTAGGTTTATTTCCTACCTCAAGGCTAGGAAGATGGTGCGAGAAGGGTATATCTACCATCTCGTTCGGGTGTTTGATCTTGAAGGCTGCGGTACCAGATTTTCCGTCGATTCGATGAGTCACGAGTTCCCGGACGTGTTTCGGATGACCTCGGGTATCCTCCCGAGAGGAGATCGAGTTTTGTATAGATGTGTTGCGGATACTCGGCTATTTCCATTCCGCCATCTGAGAATGGCACCGCCGAGTTGAGAGAGTTGAAGGATCGGCTTAGGGATTTGCTAGAGAAGGGCTTCATTAGGCTAGTGTTTCTCCCCAGGGAGCGCAGATTGTTCGTGAAGAAGAAGGGCGGACGGCTGCGCATGTGTGTTGATTACGACGGTGAACAAGGTGACCATTAAGAACGAATACCCCTTCCTAGGATTGATGATTTGTTCGACGATTGCGAGTGCGAGATGTTTCTCCAAGATTGATCTGCGTTTGGGCTATCATCAGGTGCGAGTCAGAGAGGTGGATGTCCCTAGGACTGCATTCCGGACCCGGTACGGGCATTATGAGTTCAGTGTCATGTCTTTTGGGTTGACCAATGCTCCGGCGGTATTCATGGATTTGATGAACCGAGTGTTCAAACCATTTTTGGACACGTTTGTGATAGTGTTCATTGATGATATCTTGGTTTATTCGCTCGGAAGCGGGAGCACGCGGAGCATTTGAGGCTGTCTTGTGATTCTCCAGACCAGGCGATTGTACGCCAAGTTTTCCAAATGTGAGTTTTGGTTGACTTGATGGCGTTTCATGGGCATATTGTCGGGTGATGGCATTCGAGTTGATCTGGCCAAGATCGAGGCGATCAGGACTTGGCCTGAACTCTTACTCCGGCAGGTTCGCGATTTCGGGCCTTGCAGGTATTATCGGTTCGTGGAAGTTTGCTTTATCTTCGCACCATTGACTAGGTGACTCGAGAAGCGGCCAAGTTTGATGGATGATGCTTGTGGCGTGGTTTCGATTCTTGAAAGAGATTGACGACCGCCCGTTCTTACTCTTCGGAGGTCGGATGGTTATGTCGTGTATTGTGATCGTCGGGCATCGGGTTGGGATGTGTGTTGATGCAGCATGGCGAGTTATAGCATATGCATCCCGGTGAAGAAACACGAGAGGAACTACCCGCATGATTTGGAGTTAGCGGTTGTGATTCACGCTTTGAAGATCTGGAGGCACTATTTGTATGGGGTTCACGTGGATATTTTTACTGGACCACAAGAGCCTCGGTATATCTTCACGGAGGAGCCGAACTTACGATAGAGGCGGTGGTTAGAGTTGCTTAAGGATTACGATGTGGACATCTGTACCACCGGCAAGGCGATGTTGTGGCGGATGCCGCCAGTCGTAGGTCGATGGGAGCCTATCGGATGTGCGGCTAGAGAGAAGGGACATGGTTCGTAATTTGCACGATTAGCGAGCCTTGGTGTCCGTTTGATTGATTACGATAACAATGGGGTTAGAGTTCGTGAGGTTGCCGAGTCTTCCATCGTTGAGGAGGTGAAGAGGCAAGATTCGAGATCGGCTTTGATTCGATATCGTGATACTGACTCTTCGTGAGGGCAAGGGTCCTCGAGGTAGCACTGATGGGGTGCTAAGGTTTGAGGCAGGTTGTGTGTTCCGGATGTTTGAGGACTTGGCGGGTTCTTGGGAAGCACACGGTAGCGCGTTACTCTATCCATCGGGTCGACCAAGATGTACCACGACCTTAGATCGTGTATTGGTGGGATGGCTTGAAGAGGGCGTTGCGAGTTCGTAGCTCGGTGCGTGTTGTCGCAGTGAAGGTAGAGCACGAGACACGGTGGTTTATTCTGACGATAGAGATCGACACGGAAGTGGGAGGTAATCAACATGGACTTCATCACAGGATTACCTCGCACTCGGAGGAGACATGATTCTATATGGGTTATCGTCGACGGTGTGAAATCAGCCCACTTTCTTCCGTCGGGGCGACTTTTTGGTGAGGATTATGCCGACTTTACATCAGAGATCGCCGATCGCATGGAGTCCCTACTTCGATCATATCGCGCAGAGCCCGATTCTGGCCAACTTCGGAGGTCCTTCGAGGGGTTTAGGGACGCAGTGAGCACGATCTTGCATTTCATCCACGCATGACGGACAGCGAGCGCACTATCCGCACTCTTGAGGATATCTGCGAGCCGTGTTATTGACTTCATGGTAGTTGGGAGGATCATTTGCCTCTAGTTGAGTTCGCGTATAATAATAGCTACCACTCCGGTATTCGGATGGCGCCTTATGAGGCCTTGTATGGGAGGAAGTGCGGTCGCCTATAGGTTGGTTCGAGGTGGGCGAGTGCAGCTAGTGGGACCAGATTTGGTGCGGCGAAGTGGATAAGGTGAAGCTTATCCGGCGGCTATTGATGGCTGAGTCGGCCAGTCGATCGTATCAGATCATCGCCGACATCCGAGTTTGCGATTGATGATTGGGTTTTCTGAAGGTGCCACCCATGAAGGGTGTGATGAGATTCGGGAAGAAGGAAACTTCGGCCAGTACATTGGGCCGTTTCAGATTGTCCGCAAGGTAGGCAAGGTTGCCTATGAGTTGGATCTGCCGTCCGATCTGGAGGCAGTGCATCCGGTGTTTCACGTTTCTATGCTGAGGAGATGTATCGGGGATCCATCTAGGGTACATCCGATTGACGATGTCCAGGTGATCGAGGGGTTATCGTATGAGGAGATTCCCATAGCGATAATCGATCGTCAGCTTAGGCGTCTGCGGACGAAGGACGTGGCTTCACAAAGTCTTGTGGCGGAGCAGCTCGAGGAGGAGATGACGTGGGAAGCCGAGGAGGACACGAGGCGTAAGTATCTCACCGTTCCCCACCTCCGGTAATTCACTTTCCTACTTGTAAATCTTCATTATCGTTTATGCCTAAGTGTTGTTTATGGCGTGTGTGGCTTTTGCAAACGTTTAAGTTTTGAAGAACCTTATCGTTATCTGTCTTGGGAAGGAACATTCGGGACGAATGTTTCTAAGGAAGAGAGAATGTTATACCCGTATTTCGGAGTATGCGTAAAGGAATACGCATAAAAAGTTTGGTCTTAAAGTTAGGCCTTGGACGATTTTTAGGCACAACTCACAAAGCGAACAGTTTTCCGACGAAACGTTTTCCACAACTTTCGTAGGATAAATTCCGCTATGTCATTTCTAATTTTTGCGGATTTTTCCGAGAGACGTAACACTTTGGACCAATGAGAGGGCGACACTTGCCACCCTCTCATTGGTGGACTTGTCACGGCAATAGGGCCGAATGGATGACCATCCTTGTCATAAAGTTGGTTAGATATTTTGTGTGCAAGTTGGCTAGGTACACTTGCCCTAATCTTGACCTTACACTTGCCTAGCACTTGGCTAAATCTTGGCCATTGGTTGGCCATGTCTTGACCTATAAATACCCTCTTGAGATGAAGAGTTCTTCATCCACAAAAGCTTTCAAGTCTAAAAATCCTTCCCTCTCCCTTTGTAAGCAATTCGTCCAACACACCCCCTCCTCGAGAAGCTTGGCGAGGCTACCCCACCCCAGCCTAGCCGAAACCTACCCTCCCTTGGTAGAAAAGTTGCCTTCTTGTATTGTTATAATGCCCAAAATACCCTAGCCCAAATACCTTAGTACTTAGTAGAAGTTGTGAAGAACTTCTAAGGTTTCTGAGCATACAACTTAGAGCAAAACCTTGCTCAGCGCGACTTTTCTAGGATATTATTGGGCTTACCGAGGTAACTAATCCTAACCCTCTTTTGAATTAGAGAATACTTCTTGTTGTAGAATAAGAATAAGTATAAATACTTAGAAGGTTATTAAGGAATAGAATTGAATTGTAACACCTTAGAAGGGTATAAAAGAAGAATATCTGAACTTACATGGACTGCTTTCACATGAACTTATATAGCTCACCGGGTAGGGTTGTGCCCGACTTTCCGTAGAATTGAGGACCCTCTGCTTAGAATGACCTACAGAATAGTCTAGACTTTGATAGATATCCGTGACTATTATAGGTTGATTCTCTCGCGACATACTCGACTTGGCGGTGGATTTCGAGAAGGTATGTGATTCTTCCTAAAGCATGATATTTTACAATATGTATATAGTGCGGTGAGCGTACATGTGTTAACGAATAATACTTACGGCAATGCCTCACGGCTTAAGCTGAATAATACGTCGGCAATGCCTCACGGCTTAAGCTCGAATAATACGTCTGTGATGCCTCACGGCTTAAGCCTGAATAATAAAAATCTGAAAACATTTCATAAGAATACTGAATCATTTTTAACAGAAGAGAACTAACTGGTTTTTAAAACAGAAGCTTAAGAGTTATACTAACTTTATGGGAAGTTGAGTATAACCACTTAAGATTGATAAAAGAAACAAGTTTGACTATGTGTGTATAACAGACTTATGTTGAATTGTGAAAAGAATAATAAGATGGTTTGATAAGTAGACATGATATGATGCTATGTGTGTTAGTATCTTGTAACGTTTGTATAAGAGAGTATCCTTGTTGTGCTTATGTTGTTTAAAGATAAGTCGTTATGTTAGTGTACTATCACTCACCTCTTGAGATGATCTGGGAGGTTAAGTGCCCTCCGTCTGGGGTAGACTCAGGCGATGCAGGACCATGATTCGAGAATACCTGCATGCGGGTCGGGGGCCTATGCGAGCTACGAGTTCCGTGTTAGTATGCGGGGTTATGCCTCATGCGGTCTATGTGGCCATGCGGACGGCGAGTCCAGGCGATGCCGAGGAGTAGCTACCTCGATGCGGGGTTATACCTCATGCGGGCCCACGCGAGTGGCCTATGCGGACTCGGGAGTCGAGATTAGGCTTGCAGAATGAGGATGTGGCGAGTGGCCTGTTTCGATCATTCGCAGCCTAGACAAGACGTATTACGATTACCTATTGTTGCTCTTGTTTGTGATGTGGCACTATGTGCGGTTTCGGTTGTTTCACACATATTTGTAAACCGGTTTTAAAAATGATATGTTTTCATTTAAGTACTTCTGATTTCGCATACTTAGTACTGTTGTCTTGACCTCCTTGGGGCTGCGTTCATCTGCGCGGTAAGGGCAGCAGTGCTAGATCCGCATCCTTAGGATCTCTACGTTGGTGTCGTGAGCTCCATCTCTTGGAGGCTCTACTTTTTGGTATGATCTCCTGTTGTAGATAGTTTTTGCGATCGAGGTATGGCGGGCCCTGTCGCCATAGTTGTATATTTTCTTAGAGGTGCGTAGTCATGTTGTATGCAGTGTCGGATGTAATCGCTAAAACATGATTATATATATATCTTAGAAAGGCGATGTTTTCTCACATGTCGGTGTCTTGTTTTATAAATCTGTTTCATGTCTTGCTTTATGTTTCCGCTGATTACTCGATGTATGACTACTTGGGTGCCGTGAAGGCACGATCCACGGCCGGGCAGGTCGTGTGAGTTCTTACACCTAGAGCAGGGTATGAGCATCTGAGAGTATAGCTTATAGTTCAACTCTTTGCTAAGTATGTTCCCACGATTGCTGATGGTAGTGACCGGATACATATGTTTTGTAATGGCTTGGGGGCACATTTGGTAAACGAGTGTACGATAATTTATCTAAATCCAAACATGGACATATCCCTTATTCAGGCCTATGCGCAGAATCTAGAGGACTATAAGGGCCAAGAATGAGCTAGTCGAGAGTATGACAAGAGAACTTGGTTTGTAGGTGATACAGGGGAGTTTTGAGGTAGATTTAGGCCTCAGTTTCCTAGGCGCCAATCTTATCTGACGACCAGTGTGCTACCATATTTTGAGGACCAGCATCATGATCCAACTACTTATTCTATTCAGGGTCAGAGTTCATAAGCATCAGGCCTGCATTATAGAGAATATTTGAGCCAGAGCAGTCCAGTATTACCCTGATGTGCTCAGTGTGGCATGGACCACTAGGGCAGTGCCATATATATATATATATATATTATTCTTATGGTTACTTGAGGCACTTTTCTAGGGATTGTCTGATAAGAGGTTGAGGCGGTATGGCATAACTGACCAAGTCTATAACAATTTTTTCTTCATCAGTACGCCCTTCAAGACAGGGTACACAAGCACCAACTAGTATGGGAAGATACAAAGGAGCAACATCTAGTTCGAGCGGTCCCCAGAATCACATCTATGCTTTGTCAGTCGACAGGACCTTGATTTATCCCCAGGTGTGGTTATAGATATATTATTCGTCTTCTCTGTTGACGTATATGTTTTAATATATATGGGTTCCACCTTGACATATGTTACAACCTTTATTGCTGGTAATTATGGAAAAGAGCCTAAATTGTTGAATAAGTCATTTGAGGTGTTTATGTCCGTGGGTGAGACCATAATTGTTAGGTGAGTGAAAAGGTATTTTACTGTAAAGATCTATGATCAATATAATATAGAAGACTTGAATGAGCTAGAAATAAAAGAATTTGATGTTATTATGGGCATGGATTAACTGACTTCTTTCTATGCTAATATTGATTTTTGGATGAACGTCATTCGTTTTAACGTTTTAAGCAAGCCTGTCATTGAATGGAAGGGCAATGTTGCAATGCCCAAGGGTGCGTTTATTTCCTACCTTAAGGCTCGAAAAATGATCTCAAAAGTATATATCTACCACCTCGTGCGAGTTCAGGAAGCGGAGGCAAAATATCTAGCCCTTCAATCAGTCTTATCGTTAATGAATTTCCTAATGTATTTCCTGATGAACTTCTTGGTATTCCTCCCAAAAGGGAAATCGATTTCGCTATTGACGTGCTTCCAGATACCCAACCTATATATATTCCTCCACACCGCATGGCTCTTACCGAGCTAAAAGAATTGATAGCTCATCTAAAATATCTTATTGAGAAGGGCTTCATTTGGCTTAGTACTTTCCCGTGGGGTGCACCGGTATTATTCGTTCGTAAGAAGTACACTTCCTTAAGAATGTGTATTGACTACCATCAGCTAAACAATGTGATAAAAAAATGTACCTGCTCCGCAAAATTGATGATTTGTTAGGTCAATTGCAAGGTGCTAAGTATTTCTCGAAGATTGATATCAGGTCAGGATATCAGCATCTACGGGTTAAGGAGAAAGATATTCCAAAGACCACTTTCTAAACTAGATATGGCCTCTACGAGTTTCTTGTTATGTCTTCCGGCCTGACTAATGTGCCAATAGACTTTATGGATATGATGAACCGGGTATTTAAGTAATTTCTAGATATCTTCGTAATAGTGTTTATTGATGGCATTATGGTATACTCTCCATCAGAAGTTGATAGCCCTGGTCATGGCGTTGTGGGCCCCTTTTGTCAATAGTACTCTTCTTGTGGCATTGTCGGCCTTGGTCATCTATATATACATATATATCCTACTAGGACTCTTGTGCATAAAGGTTGTTATTCAGTCTTATATTATATAGATATATGGAGGCCTTATAGGCCCATGTCTTATATTAAATATTTTAGATATTATAGTGGTACACTCAGGCCTTCGGGCGCTGGGTGTTGGCCACACCCCCAAGTTCGAGGTGTGATATTTACCTCCATGGTTATCGAGTGTGCACCTTGGGTTTCATATATCGATGCTGATGAAGTATATTTTTTATGGTTCTCATGTGATTAGGTAGGATTCAATGATGCATGATGAGAACTTAACTTATGAAGATGAGCCTATAGCCATTTTAGATAGGCAGGTTCGCAAGTTGAGGTCCAAAGAGATAGCTTCTGTAAAAGTTCAATGGAGGAATCACCCTGTGGAAGAAGCTAATTGGGAGACTAGGTCTGATATATGGGTTAGATACCCTCAGCTTTTTGAGAGTCCAGGTACTGTTCGAGGACGAACGTTTATTTAAGTGGTATCTGATGTACCGACTTGAAAAGTCATTGTCACGACCCGACCCGACGGCCGCGACTAGGCGCCCTAATGACGCCATTATACTAACCCGTTACGTAATCAGACTGACACTAAGGACAATATGAAATTCGGCAGCATAACGCCGCAATCATAACATATGTCCGAATAGGAAAGCCGGCAAGGCTGTCTTTACACACAAATAACCCTGTCTCCTGAGGAGTCACATCTAAGCAAATATAACAAAGGACGCAAGCCGACAGGGCTTCCACTATATACGAGAAAATCCCAAAATGAAATATAATAGTACAACTGAACAAAACATAACTACAATACTCATATGACCAACTCACATATATACAACCCACAACTGTCTACAAACCTCTATGAGAAAAATAGTGAAATATGGCGGGACAGGGCCCCGCCGCACCCCTAAATAAGCATAGGTCCAAGATTAAAGATCTGTACCAAACTGACTAAGCTCCGAATCAATGGAGCTCTCCTAAACCGCTGAGTGGAAACCCTAGACTGGCGGATCACCAAACTGAGTACATGTACCTGCGGGCATGAAACGCAGCCCCCCGAGGAAAGAGGGATCAGTACGAAAGAATGTACCGAGTATATGAAACATAAAGTACAAAATAGGTAATCATAACTGGCCGAAACATAACAGGAGACAAGTATGATAATCAAATACCAAATCCAACTATGCCATATATAAAAGTGAGAGTCAGCTGTGCCTTATAAAAAAATGAGAGTCAAGTCAAAAACCATGAGTGCCTGTCCATATAGTCACCATATACATATATACATATAACATAATCCGGCCGTCTAGTGAGGGACTCGGTGGAATCATATCATAACCCGACCCATTCTGGGACTCGGTGAAGTCATCATCTCATCTATGAATGCATCCTACGTAATTCGGCCCTCTAGTGAGGGACTCGGTGAACAATGCAAGGCTGTTCATGAACATAAGCTGGCCCGGGACTCGGAGAAGTGGAATAGTAATACTTTCCACGAATAGATATCATGAGCAACCATATGCAATTTAAATCATCATTTGACTCTTAATAAAACCATTACAACAACTCTTTACTGAAAAAATATAGACATTTCTCATAACAGATATCTTTAAGAGTTAGACTATGTCGGAATCATGTACGTCCGCTTTACTTTCATTAAATCATGCCAAAAAGATGAAAGGAAGAGTTTCACATACCTTTTAGCCGAACTAACCAACTCAATATTAGAATATGTCTCGTCTAGCACTTCAACCTATAATAAAGGGTTATACGCCCGTCAATTCTATGATTTATAACGTAAGTTATATTGAAAGACGACTCCCTTTTTCTATAGAAATTGGGGCATCACTTCCCCTATTTACGTGCATATCCACAACTTACGAATCAAGCCAGCAATACCAATTATCAATCACAACGTATTGATATAATCAAAAAAATCTCAAATATTCTATTTACGCCATCAATACATATTTCTTCTCTTTTACATTTATGCAAAACAACAACTACAAGAGTTTGAGTCCTATAATTTGCAACATAACACATTTTACACTTTAATTCCTTTAAGACATGTATTAGTAATTACCATAACGTATATACATGTTCATAACGTATATTTTAAGCATTAAAACGCCACAAAATAGCCCCTAACATACAACACAACATCTCCAACGATTTCACGCAAGTTTCGGCCAATATCCTTAATACCAAAGCTCCTTCCTTAGCTCCTAAAAATTCAATTCATGTTCCAATAATACCTTATGAACAACCACAACTTAAACATCAATCTCCTCCATTCTTAACATGCAATTAGTGACAATAATACAACAACAACAATCAAATCCAAGGTATACAAAACTATCCCAAAATCGGGTACAACAACATTTTAGTCACATGCATTCTCTTATTTACAATCCTTCTTTAACATGAGTTTATTCCTTAACTACATCATTTAATCTTCCAATTACTCAAATAAGAAGAAGAAATCTTACCTTCAATTTGCTAAAGCAGTCCCTAATAGTCTCGGTCTCCACTGCTCCATTTTCACCATTTCTTCAAGTTTTAATTACATGCATGCATCCTTTACAAGTTAATTTTGATTGCCCTTTTTTTTTATGAAAAGGTAAATGTGTATTAATAATCATCTGAATGTACATGTTTTGTGGGCGTGACCACGGCATAAAGACGATGTAAATCTAGTGCGTACCTGCTAGGCAAGTCAACACAAGATTTAGGCTCAAATCGATAAGAAACTCAGCTAGCCCATGGCCAGGGTAGTCGTGAGTGCCCAAGCTAATCATAAAAGAGATGCATTGTCCTATTCTATGGAAATTCCCTTATGTAGAGCATAAGATTGCAGCTGTGGGCCTCCTTAAACCCTTGCCATGGTAAACCCAAATGGGACAAATCCACGGTCAAGGGAAGAGTACCTATTCGGACATGGGTAAAGACCCACCCTCGTCACGTTATGCCGCAGGGAGTAATCACCATAGTACCTACTATCCATACCATGACTATTACATGCTTGCCCACAGGTCAGGAAGTCATGAGGTACAAATCATAAAGGACTCCCGCCAATCCCACATTTCGGGTGGTCGGGAGACTCCAGCTGATCCCACAAGTTGGGTAGTTTGGAGATTTGAAAAAGGCTTCGACGAGGCCACAGGTCCAACCAATCATCCATTTCCTAGTTTGTGGCTAGAGATACAAATCTGTCAAGGAAAAGGGGGTATAATGTGAACAAAATTTTGTAGACGCTGGTCTTGATCCTAAAGAGAGTAGCTTCTCTATCGAGTCTCGACCCGTCAAAGATAATCTTGTTCCTCTCAGTCCAAATATGGTAGACGGTGGTGGTCAGGCCAACCCGCTTAGCTTTAGCTTGCCAACCAGTGCCATGCCCCTCTTTCTTGATATATTTCAAAGCGCTATCGATGGTGGTCTAACCCTCCTGATGCCAAGCCATGTCTTGACCCGTGACCAGAGAAACTATTGATCGTATAGCTGAAGAATATGTGAGCTATTGACTCGTCAGAACAGCCACAAAGGGAGCACCTTCTATCAATGTCCATATAAGTGATTTTATCATTCGTCCGTAATTTTTTCCTCGCACAAAGCCATAGAATGAAGGACTGTTTTGGAGTGATACAAGAACTCCAAATATCCTTCGCCCAAATCATTTGCTGCCCATGTGTCCTGAAGTAATCATAGGCACTGTGATTACTATTATACCATGCCGCCATGTTAATAGTCGCCTGATCGTGTGACCCTTCACGTTCAAGGATGAAGTCACGGATAAAAAGAAGTCACTTGATCAAAGGTGAGTCGTCATTCTTAGCAACCCAGGTCCAAATATTGTTGTTGTTTTGAGATACTTGTTATTGATCCATTTAATTCAAATGTGTCCTTCTTTCGATGGATATTCTAAAGGCACTTGGCGAGCAAGGCAAGATTCCAGGCCTTGAGATCCCTGATTCCGAGGCCTCCCTCGGTTTTCGGCCTGGTACATTCCTTCCATGAAACAAGAGGGTGGTTTGAACGCCACATGAAGGTCCTACATAGCCCATAAACTTTCTTACAAACCGCAACAGGCACTGGCAACATTGATAACCAGAAACATTCCACACCTTGGAGGAAAAACTTGATGAGTTCAAGCATGCCCGCATAAGATAAAGTAGCGCTCATCCATGAGTCAGTATACCCTACAATTTTGTTCACAAAAGGGTCATAGTGAACCAGTCTCATCCTCTCCGCGGCAAGGGAAATGCCGAGATAGCGGAAAGACATAGCGCCAGTATCGAAGCTTGTAATCTGCTTAATATCATTGCCCTTTTTTTAGAGCTTCTCGTCACCCCTTTTCACTGTGAAGCCTTCGTTCCGCTTAAATAGCATAATTGTGGTTGCTATCCTATAGAAATAAAACGTTGTCTCTCTATGTTAACCATAAATCACGTTGCTGCTTTACCTAACTCGTATCATCCAAATTGGAACAAGGGAAGATGGGTTATAGCTTATTACAACCAGAGAATAAAGGTTAACCTACATGTAATTTTAACATGAACATTTTTGCTAATGCTTTAATAATTTCTAAAGAGATCTTTGAGAAGTGGATAGGTAGGTTTCTCAATTGGAAGTTAAAGAGCTGCTTTCCAATTAAAAGAATGAAATGGTTTGAGGAAAATAATATGTGATGAGAAGTTGAAAGATTTGTTTCATGTAGATATCTTCTTGGGATTTGGAGTAACGAAATTGCTTACTCCATATTTCCAAAACTTGCTATTCTTCCTTTGCTGCACTTCACGTGTGCTTGCCTAAATACGTGTCATCTGCCCTTTAGCATGGCGGTCACTTAATCAATTAGGCGATCTGCCTCCGTACAATTTATCAATCACACATCAAATTTATTTTCGTCTCCATCGTCACACTTGTTACATCTAAAATTATTCCGGGTTCATATCCTTCCATAAACCAACTTTCTTATTAGAATACATGATATAACATGAATTTTCCGAGGCCCAAATCTACCTTCTCATGTTAAGGTGCTCAAACCATTACTCGGAAATACGAGGCGTTACAGTCATTTTGTTTGTTTTAATTAAAAATCCCTAATTTCCCCTTTCTGAGCCTTTTTTAGTTATTTATTAATTTCGAGAATAGGTGGCACAGTTTCTGAGGTAATCGGTTGGGTTTCAAATCCTTTTGAGGAGTTTAGAATTTCCTAAGTTAAGAAATAGGAAAGTCTGACTCATAGTTGACTTTTGGGTAAATGCATCATTTTCATAGTTTTATCGGTTCTATTAGATCCGGTAATGATGTTTATGACATAGTCGAGTCTTTGGTTTGGTTCTCGAGGAAACCAGGTGCATTTTAGGTGATTGGTTGTGCAATACAGAAACTAGAACTTAAGGGTTGACTTTGGTCATACCCGAGCGTTAGAGACATTTTTCGGAAATTTTGAGTGCGTGGGGAGGTCGAAAATTGTTTTATAGTAGAAATACATGTTTGGTTTTTATCTGGGGTGTTCTAGAACCGTTTTGGGTATTTGGTGGAGAATTTGCTAAGTTATAGAGTTGTTGGTTTATGGTGTCTGCACTAGTGGTCTTCTGGCCGATTCTACGTGTCTATATCTGTGGAATTTGGCTCGTAGATGCGAGCCGTCTGCGATGATAAGGTTTTTGCTCCTGTGGATGTTTTCTCGCAGAGGCGATGGCACCTCAATGGAGTTGATCCTTCCCCAGCACACATCTGAAATGTTAAGTGACTTCGGCTCGATGTGCTGTTTTTCCGTCGAAACGTGTCCGCTTTAGCGAAGTCATTATGCCGATGCAGAATCACTATTTAAGATCAGAGTATTAGATTCCCTAAAATGATTTCATTTACCCAAAACATTTTCTTAGAATTAGAGCTTGGCAAGGAGGGGTTTCACGAGTATTCCATCATTTTTCTTCATTGGAGGTATAATTTCATCCCTTTTATGTATTATTTATCTTAAGAATAAGAGGCTAAGAATCATGAATTAGGGATTGTATATTAATTAGATGGATATGATATTGTAATCTAGTGTTGATTAATGATAGATGATGATGATGGTTAATTTGGTATTGGACACCCTTTCTAAATTAAGGGAAAACCCTAGGGTTTGGAATTGGGGCTCTTTACTTAATCTTGCAATTAAAGAACAAATTGGGTTTAGATTATGATAATATTTAGGATATGAACTATATGGGTGAGGGGTAAGCTGATGTTACTTTCAATTTCCCATTTTACCCTTGTGGCCCTTGGTTTCCGTTTTAGGTTAGCTCGGAGATTCTAGTTTTATGTATCAACATGGGTACCGTTAGACTCATAATCTCCTCTAGATAATGTAATTGAATAGATTGGGCACATGAGGAAGCTCAGAGAAAAGGAAAAGTGATCGCGTGACTCTTCTGCTCCGAAAATAGGCAAGTGAGACTTTACTAAACCTTAATACAATGTTACATATTGGTTTAGTAATTAAAGTGAGTAATGGGGAATTGGGGAAGCCGTACTAGTGAGGTGATAAGTACTTGTATGAGTATTTGTGTACTTAAAATGGTAATTAAAATGATTTATCTTGTTGTACATGACGGAGATTATGTGTTTGTGTTTAGCCTTCGGGCCGTGAGCGAGGTGCATAAATCTATTTAGGTTGGTATGTTTGTTGCTTATTTGGGCTCGTAGCCATGATTGATAGATTATTGTGATTTTAATTGTCATGCATTTATCACTCTACATGTCATCTAAATACTTGGAAAGGATTTGATAATTCTGATTGTATTGGTTACGCTTTTGCATAGTGTTTCACGACACAAATGGAATTTTGAATTTTTATGATTATTTAAGTTTCAGACTTGTATTCTAAATTAGTAGTTATGTACTCATGACAACCAGGTTTTTTGGATTATTCACAAGGTTCATGCATTAAGTATTAAGACTTTATTAGTACTTATGTTGTTAGTTACTTCTTCCTTATTTATATTTTTCATAATTATGTTATGAATGTTAGTGGTTTGCGTATGGAATAAGATTGGTTCTCTCACGACATAAATGGAGTTTTGGGTCGTGAAACCCTAATTTATAGCTTATGCTTTCATATTGTTATTTATGCCTTACATACCGGTACATTTCATTCATACTTACGTCCCTTTTTGCTGGGGTGCCACATTTCATGTTGTAGGTTCAGGTAAATGTACAGATACACCGCTTCAGTAGGAGCTTGTTGAGTTCAGCTGATTGATTGTATGCTTCATTTTTTTCGAGGCTGCCGATTTAGAGGTCACGAGCCGAGTCTTATAGATGTGTAGATGATGGGTAGCTCGAGGCCCAGTTCCAATCATATGACGATTGTGTTTTCTTAGAGTCTTGTAGACTTAGTATGTATGCCTATATGTCCTGTGTGACCTTGCCGGTCTAGTATATTTATATATATGTGTATGTTCGGTGTGGTTTATCTTTCTTGATTTAGATGTTCATACGACATCCTATGTTTTCAGATTTTGGCCTTGTTGGCCATGTACGTATGTTGGTTATGTCTCCGTAACATTCACGGTTTTTATGGCCTACCTGGATGAGGTTTCTATGAGTTTAGATGATATGTCTCAGAGTGGTAAGCTCGGGAAAGTAAGGCACCGGGTGCCGCCACACACCCCAAATTAGGGTGTGACAAATATGGTATTAGAGCAGGTCATCCCTAGGGAGTCTACAAGCCGTGTCTAGTAGAATCTCTTTTATGGGTGTATTGTGCACCACATTTATAGATGAGAAGTTGCCAGGCATTTATGGATGGTTTATATTCTTTCATCTCATAGATCGTTCGATAGAGCTGAGTTGTAAGAATTCGAGTCTAACTCGCACTTTATATAGCTCTAGTAATGTCGATTAACAGTTCCTATTTGTGCTAAGTAAATGAAGACCCCACCAGGTTAGTTATACGCCAGAGGTGTGAGTACTAAACTGAAGTTTTAGAGTATGAGCATTTGTTCCTCTCATATAAAAAGGAGACAATAGAAGCCTAGCGTGAAGTGCTAGTTTTAAAATGCAGAAGAAGTAAAGTGAAGGAAGTACATAATACCTGAATGTAGGAGGTTGATATTCAGATTGAATAATGTTAGTATTGTTATTCCGTCTTCCATAGTGGTAGAAACACAATAAGAAATACCTATTCAAACTTTTGACTTACTGGCGTCAATAGATATGGATTTAGAAAGAAGTGAGATCTCGAGATCTAGTAAAGGTTAAAACACTCCTTAGTATGGGCATTACTGAACAATAATACAATCTCGGCAGCCACTCCTCAAATCTATCTTGTAGAACAACTTGACCCACTCAATTCATCTAAAAGGTCATCCAATCTGGGTATAGGAAATATGTATTCACGGTGATGTTATTCACTATTCGACTATCAATACACATGCGCCAAGTCCCATATTTCTTTGGCACCAACATGGCGGGTACCACACAGGACTAAGGCTCTCTCGAAGAAGGCCTTTGTCTTTTAATTCTTGTACTTGTATTTGAAACTTCTTAGCCTCTTCTGGATATCATCTATAGGATGGACGATTAGGTAATGAAGTTCATGGAATAAAATCAATAGCATGTTCAATACCTCTGATTGGTGGTAATCCAGGTGCAAGATCATCCGAAAATACATCTTTAAATTCTTCAAGAGATCCTTCAAGATGACATCTTCAACTGTATCTCCCAAGATTTATCTTATCCTTGCACACCAATGTATATATAGCACTTCCCTTCTTCAACTCCTCTTCTATCTCCGATGCACTAAGCAAGAGGGCCTCAAACTTTTACTTGCAGTTCTTGGCATTTTGGATATTCATTTTCTTCACCTCACTAGGTGACAATGGTATCAATCGGACCTTCTTGTCATCTTTTTGAAAAGAATCGACATTCTTTTCTCCATCATGTTGCGCTTTCCTATCAAATTGTCATGGCCAACCCAATAAAATATGTCAAGCATCCATATGTAGGATATCACACTGTATCTCATCTTCATACTTACCAACCCAAAAACTAACAAGAGCTTGTTTCATTACCTTTAGCCCTTTGTCTTTGTTCAACCATTGGAGAACATATGGTTTAGGATGGTTGCGGGTAGGCAACTTGAATTTGGCCACCATTTCCATGAAGGTCGCACTGGTATAGCTTCCTCCATCAATGATCATATTACATATATTGTTATTTATCGTGCATTGAGTGTAAAATAGTTGATCTCTTTGTGTATCCTCATGTTCTTCAAGTTGAACACTCAACACACGTCGGAGTACTAAACTTTCACCCTATTTCACAAGATCGACATCTTTCTCTAGGACCTCTTTGACCTCGGGTTCCTTAATAACAAAGGAATCCCCACAATCTCGATACTTTTCCATTTCCTGCCTTTGGTTGTTTGGTGCAAACTCCTCCCCGGACTCTGCATTATTAATCATGGAATGCCCCGCAAATTTTCTTCTCAAGATTTGCGCTTGCTCCGCAAAAAGTCACTTATGATCCTCCGAAGTTCTTCATTTATGTTAACCATAGCGTCAAGGCGTGGGACGAGAAAGCCTTGCTCTGATACTAAACTGATGTATATGAGGAGGGGATTGTATGGTTAGGTTGGTCGTAGTTTGTTTGGTGCTGGACGAACACAAATATGGAAGTCAAATAGAGGTTGGTGGAATATGATGGTTTCTGTATAGTTCAGGTTTGTTGGAGGTGTATGAGTGTCCTTAGGTGGTTTAGGGCTAAGGCGTTTGGAGAGGATGAACTAGACACATTATAGGTTATGTTGGTGGTTGGTTAATGACCATTTTGTTATAGATTGGGGAAGTGTTGTAGTGTATTGGGGTAAAAGGGATTAGGCTGTTTGTACAAAGATTGGGCACAAAAATGATAGACAATTTCGGGTGCAGATAAGGTGATGTAGGCTGAGATGACCTTCTAACGTGTTTGTGACAAAGTAACCGGATAGAAACTTGGCTTGGGTATAGTTAGATCACAAAAGTTCTAACTAGACTTACACTTAGGATTTGGACCACAAAAGGACCAAGGGTTGGACCACAAAAGAACCAAGGTTTGGACCACAAAAGGACCAACTAAGATAACAACACAAAAGTTGAATAACTTAGCAAAGTTTGAGAAACTCAAATATATTTCATAAAAATTTAGTGTCTCCCTTAATCAACTACATACCCTATTTATACTAGTTCTAAACCTTCTAGAAGAGGTAACAAGATAGACATAAAAATTCATCTAGGCCAAATGGGAACGGGGGAGAGGTTCGGCTGATTTGAGAGAAGGGAAAAGACCCAACTCTTCATGTTCTCTAGGCCACCCTTTTGTGTCATCCATGTACATAAGTTCATGAACTAGCTAGTTCATGAATTACCTCATTGGGAACGTTGGAAGCTTCTCATTCTATATGGTTCTCGCTTGGTCATCTTATCTTATTAAATGACATAGTAATTAAGCTAGGAATTAAAACAAGTTAAAAGGTGGTCTCGACAAAGACTTACATAAAAGCTGAAAAAGTATTTCCTTCTTGGATCTTCAAGTCTTGTCTTCAACTTCACTCTACACTCAAATCCACATTAAGCATGTTACCATGGGACATTTTGCAATATTTAGCACTCCTAGCACATCACCTCGCGGCTCATGGTGGAAACTTAAGTTTACAACCTTTTTTCATCAATATATCTTAGTACGGCCTTGTCGGTCGGAAGTTCTGCTTGCACAGAAGACTGGTCATCAGAGTGGAACGCTCTTGCCAACAGAGCACCGAGTGCTTGCCAAACACCCCAGTTTGGGGTATGACAAACTTGGTATCAGAGTAGGTCATCCCTATGGAGTCTGTGAGTTGTGTCTAGTAGAATCTTGTTTATGGGTGTGTTGTGCACCACACTAATAAATAAGAGGTTGCCATGCATTTAGGGATGGTTGATGTTCTTTCACTTCCTAGATCATGTTTGTCACCACCCGACCCCAGGCCTGCGACTGGTGCCCTACCTGAGAACCCTTACAGGTATACATCAGAGATAATCAGCGGAACATACATAAACTTAACAAGAAATAAATAATAGGTTAGCCGATAAGACTACCTTCCTGGATACATATAACTATGTAAACCAAAAGTAGTTACTTTTTTTTTTTTTTACAAAGCGACCCACAAGATATGACTACAGACCTCTAAGAGTTTTGACATAACAACTGTGACGAGACAGGGCCCCGTCATACCCCTGAATGTACATAAACCTACAACCTTAGGGAACCGTACCAAAAGACAAAGCCTCCGGAGAAATGAAGCTTTCCAAGAACTGAACAGTGATCCTAAGAGTGCGGATCAGCAAGCTATGTACCTCAACCTGCGGCATGAACGCAGCCCCCCGAAGGAGGTCAGTACGAAATATGTACCAAGTATGTTAAACTGAAAATACTGTAATAAAATCATAACAGTCTATAATAAAGCTGGAGACATGTATGATAACCAAAATAACAGTACCCTATGCCTTGCCGAAGTGAAAGTAATGAAAGTCGCTTACTGTATGCACTATTTCAACACATGAACAATAGTCACACCAGGGCTATGGACACAAGCCCTCAAATATCATCACATAATCCAATAAGGGTATCAAGCCCACAAATATCAAAGCGTGCCCGTGGAATCCCCCATCACTGCCGACAACTATAAGTGTAAAATATAACCATGTGACGCGTCCGTGGAATCCTACCTCACTGTCGGCGTACACACATATACAATATATAAATATATATCTCATGCCCGTGGAATCCCTCATCTCGGGTACATGACTTCATGGAGAGCTAATCCATGGGGTAATAATCGTATATAACATGCTCGTGGAATCCCTCATCTCGGGTACATGTCCTCATGGGGAGCTAGTCCATAGAGTAATAATCGTATATAACATGGTCACATTCCCCGAAATCCCTCATCATATAAGCATGGCCATGGGGTAATAAAACAAATCCGGGAATCTAACCCGCCTCCTGGTCGCATGCCCCGGAATCCCTCATCGTATAAGCATGTCCAAGGAGTAATAAAAACAATCCGGGAATCTAACCCGCATCCTGGTCGCATGCCTCGGAATCCCACATCGTATAAGCATGTCGAAGGATCAATCACAATGGAAGCATACCCATGGAAGCCTCCGTCACTGTCGGTACGTCCAAGTAAATTCACAACAAGACAACCGGCCCTTCAACTGAGAGTCACGACAACGTAAACATATAATACTTACACTCAAGGCTATCACAAGCAGGCATAGGAAAGTTCATAAAATCTTTAGACTTTCATTTTATATACTCAAGGCACTTTTCGTTTCACATAAAAATCCGGGAATTTAACCCAAGGTACTACGTACTTCCATTCTTTTCAAAAGACTTTTCTTATAAAACCCCAAGATACTAACACCCGTAGTATCAAGGCATGTCTATTTTTCAGATTAAGTTACTAGACCTCTAGAAATTCATTTCAAGACTTTGAAACCAAGTAACTTCCAATTTCCCAACCTAGGCAACTCATGCCTATTAATCAAAATAGACAACTCTCTTAACCTTCCATAAAGTCGTTATAACTAACTTCCCATAAAGCCGTTATAACTCTTTATGGTTTAGACAAATTCATTCTTTTTATAACCAAGAGACTTATATTTTTAAATCAAGTTGCATAACTTTCAAAATACTTCAAGTCTCTTATCTTTTAGAAATCAAGTTTCTTACTTTAAAAATCAAGTCTTCTTATCTTTAGAATGTCAAGAAATCAATACTTTCCAAATCAAGTATTCTATACTTTTAAATCAAGCCATTTCTTCCTTTAAGAATCAAGTCCCATAACTTGAAAAATAAAGTCTCTTAACCTTTTAAGAATTTAAGGTTCATAGTCTTAAAACTTCATAACGTAAACTCTTTAAATTAAGTAACATATACTTTAGTGCATTTTGAATAGGTTATACTTGTTTATAACGATCTTATTAAAGCAGCCATGATGTAGAAAATGTAATACAATTTTGTCTTAGCTTAGCTTCTATGCGGATGGAGGATTCTACTCATTTTAATTTAATTGATTGTCGATACATTTTCTTTTATTAACGCTACAATGGCTTGTTTGATACTTAGTCTCATTCGTGCAGTAAATTAGCAAAGTCAACTCGACTCCAAATACTTCCTAACGACTCTTACCAACATCCCCCATAAGACTTGGTAAGAACTTAGGATAACTTAGACATAACATTTACATAGAGTAAATCAACATACATACCTCTTCACTTCTAAGAGTAGAAGGAAAAATGAAATAATACCACATGTATATTCCTTACATAGAATCATGCCAAAGGAAGGAAGAGGTTCACATACCTCGCGACGATTATCGACAAGTAGCAAAATGCTCCAAAGTACTTCAACCTTGATAGCTATTCCATCCTTTAAGTAGAATACGCTACTCATAGTACTTCAACCTATATTAATCATAACATGTCTATCATCTCCTCACTTTTTAACGTAGAATCATACTAAGTGTAAGGTCTCCTATTCTACGGAAAATCGGGCAGCACTTCATTTGTTTCTACGTACTTTTCCACCTTTTTCAAGGCCCGAAAATCAATAACCAAATGCCACATTTAAGGCCCAACAATTCAGCAATACAAAGGGGATTACACGCCTAATAGGACGTGTAAAATTCTGCCCCACAATCAATATAAAACTGTCCAATAATTCCAAGCCATATTCGGCTACAATGTCACAATAATTATCAATTTCCTTTCAATTCTTTTTTCAATCCAAGTTGTTATTCCAACATGTTACATACATAATAACAATTACAACAACTATAAATCCTTTCTTCCTTATGATGACGATTGTAACTCTAGTCAAATTTATTACAACATTAATGGCTAACTTGTCCATTTTTGGATTTTAACATGTCGACATGATCTAAATATTTTCAACTTCATTCTATATACCACATGCTCATTTCTTAACTACTATAACATGTAATCTTCAATTACATTAAGAAGATGAATATTTTACCTCAATAAGCCCTAATAATGTCCAAGCGTAAAAGTCGATCCTTAGCAACTTTTAGCTCCTCTTATTATGTTCCAATCCGCTCCAAGCACTCCTTAGAAGCTCATGAAGAACTCATCTTCAAGTTCCATCTTCAAAGTTGAAGAACACCTTAGGTTTTCGCCTTGCGACTAACGTAAAAATGTCATTTTTCCGGGATATTTCTATTGAGATATCCTTAAAATACCCCTAGGTACCTTGGGTTAAAGTCTTGTGAATTATGGACAACAATTGAAATTTTTTTGTGTGGGAATAAGCTCAATGCCGAGAGCACCTAAGGACTAGCACAAAGTTTCTTCTAAGTGTGAAGACTTGTCTTGCACTAGCGTAGTATATATAAAACAATGGAGGGTCAAGATTATAACACTAGTGTGGTCTTAGATGAAGGGATTAAAATATCAAGCCAAGTGGCTCTTTGACTTAGTCAATTAACTCAAGCTCTTAGCTTGCAAGACTTGGTCATCTATACTTTGGTCAAATGACCATTTTGTCCTTTGGCATATTTAGAACAAGCCTAAGTAGGGGGTGACACGTGTCGCCCTCCCATTCGTCCATAGAATTTCGTAACCCTCGTGGGCCCCACAAAACGTAAAATTTCTCGGGTGGGCCCTACGTGACCAAATTCATAAAATACATTTCCACAATGATAATAAATTCCATACTCCTCAAATAATGTATTCTGAGAATCTAATTCTCATCAACGAACATTTTTCCTTTCCGACGTTCGGAAGATTTTCCATCGGGAAAACAATTCTTTCTTTCGTACCAATTTTCAAGTCTTGCACTCTCACGTCTATTCTCTTATTCATGTCCTGGAATTATGGGGTGTAACAATGTTGTAGAGTTGAGTTACATGGCTATGAGTCTAATTTGTACTCTAATTCCTTTTTCAGTAATAATCATGCTAGTTACTACAAGGGCTACAACTAGTAGTCGAGCTAGTGCTGATAGGGGTGAAGGTACCGATAATGTCTCTCCTGTCTAAGTTGATAGAGTTGAAGCTTAGGAAGAGTTGCAATCCTACGTATCACCAGTTCCAGTCCCTCAGGAAGAGACTAGAGGATGTGCAGTACCTGTAGCTCCTCGTGACATGGTTCTCTAGTTCCACAAAATCTGGTTCCTCCAGTTCCTCCACCTGATTCTTTTGAACAAGGGGTGGAAAATGTGTAGATAACCAGTAGAGTTAGATGTAAGCTTCTTCGGGTACTAGGTCTTTGGATAGTGTTGGAAGTTCTAGGACTCGAGAATTTCTCAAGTTAAGTCTGCCAGTATTCACAGGGACTGATCTAAATACAGACTCCCAAGACTTTATTGACTATATGTTGCAAGTATTGTGAGTGATGCATGCTTCAGAGATAGAGGCACTAGAGTTATCCTCTTTCAAGGTAGGTGATATGGTTGTTCTATGGTATGAGGCCTGGGAGAGGTCTCGAGGACCATATGTACCCCCAACTATATGGGAGGAGTTTACAGAAGCCTATTTGGACCACTATTTTCTATTAGAAGTGTGAGGTGCCAAAGTTGATCATTTCTTATACCTCAAGCCTACAATTCAACTCGCTGGCTAGATATGCTCCGAATATTATGGATACCATGAGATACAATTCACTAATTTGTAACCGACTTGGAACCATACCTGATTGGAGAATGTACTACAACCTCGTTGAACAGAGATATGAATATTGCTAGAATCTAGGCATATACTCAGGGTGTTGAAGACCGTAAGCGGCATCTTCGAGA
This sequence comes from Przewalskia tangutica, assembly GCA_029844215.1. Taxonomy (NCBI): domain Eukaryota; kingdom Viridiplantae; phylum Streptophyta; class Magnoliopsida; order Solanales; family Solanaceae; genus Przewalskia; species Przewalskia tangutica. The sequence continues at coordinate 129,167,040 of CM056718.1, read as the reverse complement.
GGATAGGAGACCAGAAAGAGAATTGACCAAGAGTGCTAGGTCAATTAGATTATTCGGAGAAGCATCGGGTAGCTCTATGCAACAATTTCCTATATGTTTGCCTCAGTTTGCTTATAGTGCCTCATCTGAGTTTCAAGGGCCTAGATATGACAAGAGCAGCTAATTTGGGATAGGAAAGAGTTAAATGGCTTTAGGTTTTAAGATCTTAGGAGTTCGGGCCTGATGAAACCATAATTGCTTCCTTGTGGCCAGTGTGGTAGGAGGCATTCGAGACAGTATTGTCAGGATTTCGATGTGTGTTATACGTGTGGTGAACCTGGTCATTATATATGCCAATGCCCAAATAGAGGAATAATACAACTCAACTGATGGGATTGACAACAACATCTTCATCGAGTGTGCATCCACAAATTGGTAGACCCAAGACCTCAGCAGGTAGAGACAGGGGCCAAGGAGGAGCCTCTAGTTTGGGCGGTGCTTAGAACTGCATATATGCTTTATCAAGTCATCAATATTTAGAGTCATCTCTAGATGTCGTTATAGGTATGCTATCCGTTTTCACCTATGATGTTTATGCATTGTTAGATCCAGGCTCTAATTTGTCCTATGTTATGCCCTTTGTTGAGAGAAAGTTGGATTTGAACTAGAACTGTTATCTAAGCCACACGAGGTGGCTACACTAGTCGGTGAGACGATTATAGCAAGACAAATTTATAGGAATTGTACCGTAAATTTTGCAATTGCCCTACCTTGGTTGATTTAGCCGAGTTACCTATGGTAGAGTTTGATGTTATTATGGGCATGGATTGGTTGGTTTCTTTTTACGCAAATGCCTATTGTCGGACAAAGGTTGTCATGTTTTGTTTTCTAGGTGAACCAACCCTTGAATGGAAAGGCAATGCAGCTACGCTTAAGGGAATGTTTATTTCCTACCTAAAGACAAGAAATATGATTCCAAAGGCTATATATATCATTTGGTTCATGTCAGGGATGCAGATACATAACCCTTAACATTCAGTTTGTTCCAGTAGTTAATGAGTTTCTAATGTATTTCCAGATGAGCTTTCGGACATTCATCCAGAGCACGAGATCGAATTTACTATTGATGTACTTCTAGATACACAACTGATATTGATCCCTCCTTATTGAATGGCTCCAGTTGAGGTAAGGGAATTGAATGACCATTTGGTTTCTTAAGATCTAGTACTACTCCATGGGCCGCCAGTGTTGTTTGTTCACAAGAAAAATGGATCTCTAAGAATGTGTATTGACTATAGTCAACTGAATAATGTCACCATCAAGAATAAATATCCACTTCCGATAATCAATGATTTATTCGACTAGTTTCAAGGTGCTAAGTATTTCTCGAAGATTAACTTAAGGTTGGGATACCACCAGATAAGGTAAAGGAGAAAGATATTCCAAGACATCTTTTGGACTAGGTATGGCTATTTTACATTTTAAGTGATGTAGTTTGGACTCACTAATGTGCCAGCAGCCTTTATGGACCTAGTGAAATGAGTTTCCAATATATTATTAGATATCTTCGTGATCGTGTTTATCGATGATATTTTGGTATACCCACGGACTAAGGCAGATCATGCATATTATCTCTGAGTGATGTTACAGACACTCCAAGACCATAAGTTGTACGCCAAATTTTCTAAATGCGAGTTTTGGTTAAACTTTGTTGCCTTTTGGGGCCATATTGTCTCCTTAGAAGGTATTAAGGTGGACACTCAAAAGATTGAGGCCATAAGGAATTGTCTTAGGCCTACGACTCCTATCGAAATACTTAGCTTTTTGGGTCTATCATGTATTATCGGAGATTGGTGGAAGGTTTTTCTTCTATATTTGCACCTATGACCAAGCTCACTGATCGGCGTATTTTATGTACACTTTTTGAGTCATTTTTAGTTAGTATTTTACTCATTTTGTTGATGTTTAGTATAGTATTAGAGTCGTTTTTCTTCCTTTTGTGTCATATCGGTCAGAAAAGAAGAAATGATGAAAAGAAGACGAAATGAGCATAATTGAGATGGAATTGCACACTAAAAGGGCCAATAAAAGAAGTCTAAGAAGTCCCGGGAAGTATAGAGGAGATCAGACGGCTTGGACAAAAGCGGGCAGCGAAACAAAAATCGCCAAAATACCGTCACCGTGGCCACGAATTTTCCGAAAACTTGCAGATTTTTGGCGCCGTGGCGCCAATCTCGAGAACCACGTGGCGAGATGTTTTGACGTTTTGGGCCGAATTTGACATGTTTTCAGAGTCCAAAAGAGATGACTTTTCCTACCTACAAAACCTATATAATCCCTAAAACCCTGCTCATTATTCATTACATCTACACAGTTTGATGCATTATGGAATTATGAGTTCCATATGGTATCCCTCATTTCGTTGGTCATTATTGGCTTATTAACGGTTGATCTTACCCTACATATTCAGTATATCTTTCGTACTGATGTCCCTTCTAGGGCATTATGTTCATTCCTGTAGGTATAGATAGACAGAGCGGCGCTCTTCCCCAGTAGGTGGTCTATTCATCCATGATTGTCGCACTCATTTCCCCTGAAGTTGTAGTACATGCGTCTTTAGGTACTATTGCATATATTACTAGAATTTTGGGTATGACAGGGCCCTGTACTGACCTGATTTTATGTATATGTCAGTTTAGAGGCTTTTAAACTTGTATAATGGGTATATTCATGTCGTGGCCTTGTATGCCCCTTTTTGTCATTAGTATACTCTCCTTGTGTCCTTGTCAGCCTTGGTCATCTATATATACATATATATCCTGCTAAAACTCTTTTGCGTGCAGGTTATCATTTAGTCTTGTGTTATATGGTTATATGGAGGCTTTGTTGGCCCAAGTTTTATATTACAAGTTTCAGATACTACAGTGGTATGCTCAGGCCTTCGACCGCTGAGTGTCGATCACCCCTAAGGTTAGGGTGTGACAAACTTGATATCAGAATAGGTTTGTCTTAGGGAGTCTGTAAACTGATCTAGTAGAGTCTTTTTATGGATGTGTTGTTCACCACACTTATAAGCAGGAGGCTACATGGTATTTAGATGGTTAATTTTCTTCCTGATATAGATCGTGCAATAATGCTAAATCGTAAGTGTTCCCTCCTAATATTTATATTTTTTATATTCTCAGTTATGACTACTATTACTCGATGACAAGAAGCCTTGTGGAGGGTAGACGAGGAAGTGGGAGAGGATGTCAAGCATGACAGAAGCACCAGGATGAGGCTGTATCTCAGGCTTCCAGGACTCCACCCCCACCACCACCTCAAGAGGGACAAAATGGAGTTACTATGCCTCAAATTCCACCTCCAGTGACCCCGATTAGGATCTAGATATGCAGAGTGCGGTGCAACTATTGCCTCCACTTATGGCCTCTCAAGCCCAGCGTCAAACACCCGGTATTGCTCATAGGGCTGTGAGTGTGATAGTTTGGGACTTCATTAACCTCGATCCTCTAGCATTTACCAGCACATATCCCAATGTAGACCCATATATATTTTTCGATAGGATGTAGTAGACCTTATGAGTTATGCATGTGACAGATGATGAGACAATAGAGTTGGTTTCCTATAGATTGCACGATATGTCCGCGACCTAGTTTGAGACGTGGGAGCAGACTCAGGGACCACAAACCCCACCTTTGGGTTGGAAGGAGTTCTTTAAAGCATTTGTACAATAGTATCTGCCAGTCGAGCTTCAACGAGCCAGACGAGATAGGTTCTTACACCTAGAGCAGGGTATGAGCATCTGAGAGTATAACTTATAGTTCAACTCTTTGCTAAGTATGTTCCCACGATTGCTGATGGTAGTGACCGGATACATATGTTTTGTAATGGCTTGGGGCCACATTTGGTAAACGAGTGTACGATAATTTATCTAAATCCGAACATGGACATATCCCTTATTCAGGCCTATGCGCAGAATCTAGAGGACTATAAGGGCCAAGAATGAGCTAGTCGAGAGTATGACAAGAGAACTTGGTTTGTAGGTGATACATGGGATTTTTGAGGTAGATTTAGGCCTTAGTTTCCTAGGCGCCAATCTTATCTGACGACCAGTGTGCCACCATATTTTGAGGGCCAGCATCGTGATCCAACTACTTATTCTATTCAGGGTCAGAGTTCATAAGCATCAGGCCTGCATTAAAGAGAATATTTGAGCGAGCGATCGATTACCACGATGTGCTCAGTGTGGCATGGACCACTAGGGCAGTGCCATATATATATATATATATATATATATATATATATATATATATATATATATATATTATTCTTATGGTTACTTGAGGCACTTTGCTAGGGATTGTCTGATAAGAGGTTGAGGCGGTATGGCATAACTGACCAAGTCTATAACAATTTTTTCTTCATCAGTACGCCCTTCAAGACAGGGTACACAAGCACCAGCTAGTATGGGAAGATACAAAGGAGCAACATCTAGTTCGAGCGGTCCCCAGAATCACATCTATGCTTTGTCAGTCGACAGGACCTTGATTTATCCCCAGGTGTGGTTATAGATATATTATTCGTCTTCTCTTTTGACGTATATGTTTTAATATATCTGGGTTCCACCTTGACATATGTTACAACCTTTATTGCTGGTAATTATGGAAAAGAGCCTAAATTGTTGAATAAGTCATTTGAGGTGTTTATGTTCGTGGGTGAGACCATAATTGTTAGGCGAGTGAAAAGGTATTTTACTGTAAAGATCTATGATCACTATAATATAGAAGACTTGAATGAGCTAGAAATAAAAGAATTTGATGTTATTATGGGCATGGATTAACTGAGTTCTTTCTATGCTAATATTGATTTTTGGATGAACGTCATTCATTTTAACGTTTTAAGCAAGCCTGTCATTGAATGGAAGGGCAATGTTGCAATGCCCAAGGGTGCGTTTATTTCCTACCTTAAGGCTCGAAAAATGATCTCAAAAGTATATATCTACCACCTTGTGCGAGTTCAAGATGCGGAGGCAAAATATCTAGCCCTTCAATCAGTCTTATCGTTAATGAATTTCCTAATGTATTTCCTGATGAATTTCTTGGTATTCCTCCCAAAAGGGAAATCGATTTCGCTATTGACGTGCTTCCAGATACCCAACCTATATATATTTATCCACACCGCATGGCTCCTACCGAGCTAAAAGAATTGATAGCTCATCTAAAATATCTTATTGAGAAGGGCTTCATTTGGCCTAGTACTTTCCCGTGGGGTGCACCGGTGTTATTCGTTCGTAAGAAGTACACTTCCTTAAGAATGTGTATTGACTACCATCAGCTAAACAATGTGATAAAAAAATGTACCTGCTCCGCAAAATTGATGATTTATTAGGTCAATTGCAAGGTGCTAAGTATTTCTCGAAGATTGATATCAGGTCAGGATATCAGCATCTACGGGTTAAGGAGAAAGATATTCCATAGACCACTTTCTGAACTAGATATGGCCTCTACGAGTTTCTTGTTATGTATTTCGGCCTGAATAATGTGCCAATAGACTTTATGGATATGATGAACCGGGTATTTAAGTAATTTCTAGATATCTTCGTAATAGTGTTTATTGATGGCATTATGGTATACTCTCCATCAGAAGTTGATAGCCCTGGTCATGGCGTTGTGGGCCCCTTTTGTCAATAGTACTCTTCTTGTGGCATTGTCGGCCTTGGTCATCTATATATACATATATATCCTACTAGGACTCTTGTGCATAAAGGTTGTTATTCAGTCTTATATTATATAGATATATGGAGGCCTTATAGGCCCATGTCTCATATTAAATGTTTTAGATATTATAGTGGTACACTCAGGCCTTCGGGCGCTGGGAGCTGGCCACACCCCCAAGTTCGAGGTGTGATATTTACCTCCTTGGTTATCGAGTGTGCACCTTGGGTTTCATATATCGATGTTGATGAAGTATATTTTTTATGGTTCTCATGTGATTAGGTAGGATTCAATGATGCATGATGAGAACTTAACTTATGAAGATGAGCCTATAGCCATTTTAGATAGGCATGTTCGCAAGTTGAGGTCCAAAGAGATAGCTTCTGTAAAAGTTCAATGGAGGAATCACCCTGTGGAAGAAGCTAATTGGGAGACTAGGTATGATATATGGGTTAGATACCCTCAGCTTTTTGAGAGTCCAGGTACTGTTCGAGGACGAACGTTTATTTAAGTGGTATCTGATGTACCGACTCGAAAAGTCATTGTCACGACCCGACCCGACGGTCGCGACTAGGCGCCCTAATGACGCCATTATACTAACCCATCACGTAATCAGACTGACACTATGGACAATATGAAATTCGGCAGCATAACGCCGCAATCATAACATATGTCCGAATAGGAAAGCTGGCAAGGCTGTCTTTACACACAAATAACCCTGTCTCCTGAGGAGTCACATCTAAGCAAATATAACAAAGGACGCAAGCCGACAGAGCTTCCACTATATACGAGAAAATACCAAAATGAAATATAATAGTACAACTGAACAAAACATAACTACAATCCTCATATGACCAACTCACATATATACAACCCACAACTGTCTACAAACCTCTATGAGAAAAATAGTGAAATATGGCGGGACAGGGCCCCGCCGCACCCCTAAATAAGCATAGGTCCAAGATTAAAGATGCATGCCAAGCGACTAAGCTACTGAATCAATGGAGCTCTCTAGCCTTGAGTGGAAACCTAGGCGCGGATCACCAAACTGAGTACATGTACCTGCGGGCATGAAACGCAGCCCCCCGAGGAAAGGGGGATCAGTACGAAAGAATGTACCGAGTATATGAAACATAAAGTACAAAATAGGTAATCATAACTGGCCGAAACATAACAGGAGACAAGTATGATAATCAAATACCAAATCCAACTATGCCATATATAAAAGTGAGAGTCAGCTGTGCCTTATAAAAAAATGAGAGTCAAGTCAAAAACCATGAGTGCCTGTCCATATAGTCACCATATACATATATACATATAACATAATCCAGCCGTCTAGTGAGGGACTCGGTGGAATCATATCATAACCCGGCCCATTCTGGGACTCGGTGAAGTCATCATCTCATCTATGAATGCATCCTACGTAAGTCGGCCCTCTAGTGAGGGACTCGGTGACCAATGCAAGGCTGTTCACGAACATAAGTTGGCCCGGGACTCGGAGAAGTGGAATAGTAATACTTTGCACGAATAGATATCATGAGCAACCATATGCAATTTAAATCATCATTTGACTCTTAATAAAACCATTACAACAACTCTTTACTGAAAAATCATAGACATTTCTCATAACATATATCTTTAAGAGTTAGACTATGTCGGAATCATGTGCGTCCGCTTTACTTTCATTAAATCATGCCAAAAAGATGAAAGGAATAGTTTCACATACCTTTTAGCCGAACTAACCAACTCAATATTAGAATATGTCTCGTCTAGCACTTCAACCTATAATAAAGGGTAATACGCCCGTCAATTCTATGATTTATAACGTAAGTTATATTGAAAGACGACTCCATTTTTCTATAGAAATTGGGGCATCACTTCCCCTATTTACGTGCATATCCACAACTTACGAATCAAGCCAGCAATACCAATTATCAATCACAACGTATGGATATAACCAAAAAAATCTCAAATATTCTATTTACGCCATCAATACATATTTCTTCTCTTTTACATTTATGCAAAACAACAACTACAAGAGTTCGAGTCCTATAATTTGCAACATAACACATTTTACACTTTAATTCCTTTAAGACATGTATTAGTAATTACCATAACGTATATACATGTTCATAACGTATATTTTAAGCATTAAAACGCCACAAAATAGCCCCTAACATACAACACAACATCTCCAACGATTTCACGCAAGTTTCGGCCAATATCCTTAATACCAAAGCTCCTTCCTTAGCTCCTAAAAATTCAATTCATGTTCCAATAATACCTTATGAACAACCACAACTTAAACATCAATCTCCTCCATTCTTAACATGCAATTAGTGACAATAATACAACAACAACAATCAAATCCAAGGTATACAAAACTATCCCAAAATCGGGTACAACAACATTTTAGTCACATGCATTCTCTTATTTACAATCCTTCTTTAACATGAGTTTATTCCTTAACTACATCATTTAATCTTCCAATTACTCAAATAAGAAGAAGAAATCTTACCTTCAATTTGCTAAAGCAGTCCCTAATAGACTCGGTCTCCACTGCTCCATTTTCACCATTTCTTCAAGTTTTAATTACATGCATGCATCCTTTACATGTTAATTTTGATTGCCTTTTTTTTATGAAAAGGTAAATGTGTATTAATAATCATCTGAATGTACATGTTTTGTGGGCGTGCCCACGACATAAAGACGATGTAAATCTAGTGCGTACCTGCTAGGCAAGTCAACACAAGATTTAGGCTCGTCAGTAACAAGAGCTCAAGCTAGCCCACAAGCCGGGTAGTCGTGAGTGCCCAAGCTAATCATAAAAGAGATGCATTGTCCTATACTATGGAAATTCCCTTATGTAGAGCATAAGATTGCAGTTGTGGGCCTCCTTAAACCCTTGCCATGGTAAACCCAAATGGGACAAATCCACGGTCAAGGGAAGAGTACCTATTCGGACATGGGTAAATACCCACCCTCGTCACGTTATGCCACAGGGAGTAATCACCATAGTACCTACTATCCATACCATGACTATTACATGCTTTCCCACAGGTCGGGAAGTCATGAGGTACAAAGCATAAAGGACTCCCGCCAATCCCACATTTTGGGTGGTCGGGAGACTCCAGCTGATCCCACAAGTTGGGTAGTTTGGAGATTTGAAAAAGGCTTCGACGAGGACATTTCCTAGTTTGTGGCTAGAGATACAAATTTGTCAAGGAAAAGGGGGTATAATGTGAACAAAATTTTGTAGACGCTGGTCTTGATCCTAAAGAAAGTAGATTCTCTATCGAGTCTCGACCCATCAAAGATAATCTTGTTCCTCTCAGTCCAAATATGGTAGACGGTGGTGGTCAGGCCAACCCTCTTAGCTTTAGCTTGCCAACCAGTGCCATGCCCCTCTTTTTTGATATATTTCAAAGCGCTATCGATGGTGGTCTAACCCTCCTGATGCCAAGCCATGTCTTGACCCGTGACCAGAGATAACTATTGATCGTACAGCTGAAGAATAGGTGAGCTATTGACTCGTCAGAACAGCCACAAAGGGAGCACCTTCTATCAATGTCCATATAAGTGATTTTATCATTCGTCCGTAATTTTTTCCTCGCACAAAGCCATAGAATGAAGGACTGCTTTGGAGTGATACAAGAACTCCAAATATCCTTCGCCCAAATCATCTGCTGCCCATGTGTCCTGAAGTAATCATAGGCACTGTGATTACTATTATACCATGCCGCCATGTTAATAGCCGCCTGATCGTGTGACCCTTCACGTTCAAGGATGAAGTCACGGATAAAAAGAAGTCGCTTGATCAAAGGTGAGTCATAATTCTTAGCAACCCAGGTCCAAATATTGTTGTTGTTTTGAGATACTTGTTATTGATCCATTTAATTCAAATGTGTCCTTCTTTCGATGGATATTCTAAAGGCACTTGGTGAGCAAGGCAAGATTCCAGGCCTTGAGATCCCTGATTCCGAGGCCTCACTCGGCTTTCGGCCTGGTACATTCCTTCCATGCAACAGGAGGGTAGTTTGAACGCCATATGAAGGTCCTACATAACCCGTAAACTTTCTTACAAACCGCAACAGGCACTGGCAGCATTGATAACCAGAAACATTCCACACCTTGGAGGACAAACTTGATGAATTCATGCCTGCCCGCATAAGATAAAGTAGCGCTCATCCATGAGTCAGTATACCCTGCAATTTTGTTCACAAAAGGGTCATAGTGAACCAGTCTCATCCTCTCCGCTGCAAGGGGAATGCCGAGATAGCGGAAAGGCATAGCGCCAGTATTGAAGTTTGTAATCTGCTTAATATCATTGCCCTTTTTTTTAGAGCTTATCGTCACCCCTTTTCACTGTGAAACCTTCGTTCCTCTTAAATAGCATAATTGTGGTTGCTATCCTATAGAAATAAAACGCTGTCTCTCTATGTTAACCATAAATCACGTTGCTGCTTTACCTAACTCGTATCATCCAAATTGGAACAAGGGAAGATGGGTTATAGCTTATTACAACCAGAGAATAAAGGTTAACCTACAAGTAATTTTAACATGAACATTTTTGCTAATGCTTTAATAATTTCTAAAGAGATCTTTGAGAAGTGGATAGGTAGGTTTCTCAATTGGAAGTTAAAGAGCTGCTTTCCAATTAAAAGAATGAAATGGTTTGAGGAAAATAATATGTGATGAGAAGTTGAAAGATTTGTTTCATGTAGATATCTTCTTGGCATTTGGAGTAACGAAATTGCTTACTCCATATTTCCAAAACTTGTTATTCTTCCTTTGCTGCACTTCACGTGTGCTTGCCTAAATACGTGTCATCTGCCCTTTAGCATGGCTGTCACTTAATCAATTAGGCGATCTGCCTCCGTACAATTTATCAATCACACATCAAATTTATTTTCGCCTCCATCGTCACACTTGTTACATCTAAAATTATTTCGGGTTCATATCCTTCCATAAAACAACTTTCTTATTAGAATACATGATATAACATAAATTTTCCGAGGCCCAAATCTACCTTCTCATGTTAAGGTGCTCAAACCATTACTCGGAAATACGAGGCGTTACAGTCATTTTGTTTGTTTTAATTAAAAATCCCTAATTTCCCCTTTCTAAGCCTTTTTTAGTTATTTATTAATTTCGAGAATAGGTGGCACGGTTCCTGAGGTAATCGGTTGGGTTTCAAATCCTTTTGAGGAGTTTAGAATTTCCTAAGTTAAGAAATAAGAAAGTCTGACTCATAGTTGACTTTTGGGTAAATGCATCATTTTCATAGTTTTATCGGTTCTATTAGATCTGGTAATGATGTTTATGACATAGTCGAGTCTTTGGTTTGGTTCTCGAGGAAACCATGTGCATTTTAGGTGATTGGTTGTGCAATACAGAAACTAGAACCTAAGGGTTGACTTTGGTCATACCCGAGCGTTAGAGACATTTTTCGGAAATTTTGAGTGTGTGGGGAGGTCGAAAATGTGTTTTATAGTAGAAATACATGTTTGGTTTTTATCTGGGGTGTTCTAGAACCGTTTCGGGTATTTGGTGGAGAATTTGCTAAGTTATAGAGTTGTTGGTTTATGGTGTCTGCACCAGTGGTCTTCTGGCCGATTCTACGTGTCTATATCTGTGGAAGTTGGCTCGTAGATGCGAGCCTTCTGCGATGATAAGGTTTTTGCTCCTGTGGATGTTTTCTCGCAGAGGCGATGGCACCTCAATGGAGTTGATCCTTCCCCAGCACACATCTGAAATGTTAAATGACTACGCCTCGATGTGCTGTTTTTCCGTCGAAACGTGTCCGCTTTAGCGAAGTCATTATGCCGATGCAGAATCACTATTTAAGATCAGAGTATTAGATTCCCTAAAATGATTTCATTTACCCAAAACATTTTCTTAGAATTAGAGCTTGGCAAGGAGGGGTTTCACGAGTATTCCATCATTTTTCTTCATTGGAGGTATAATTTCATCCCTTTTATGTATTATTTATCTTAAGAATAAGAGGCTAAGAATCATGAATTAGGGATTGTATATTAATTAGATGGATATGATATTGTAATCTAGTGTTGATTAATGATAGATGATGATGATGGTTAATTTGGTATTGGAGACCCTTTCTAAATTAAGGGAAAACCCCAGGGTTTGGAATTGGGGCTCTTTACTTAATCTTGCAATTAAAGAACAAATTGGGTTTAGATTATGATAATATTTAGGATATGGACTATATGGGTGAGGGGTAAGCTGATGTTACTTTCAATTTCCCATTTTACCCTTGTGGCCCTTGGTTTCCTTTTTAGGTTAGCTCGGAGATTCTAGTTTTATGTATCAACATGGGTACCGTTAGACTCATAATCTCCTCTAGATAATGTAATTGAATAGATTGGGCACATGAGGAAGCTCAGAGAAAAGGAAAAGTGACCGCGTGACTCTTCTGCTCCGAAAATAGGCAAGTGAGACTTTACTAAACCTTAATACAATGTTACATATTGGTTTAGTAATTAAAGTGAGTAATGGGGAATTGGGGAAGCCGTACTAGTGAGGTGATAAGTACTTGTATTAGTATTTGTGTACTTAAAATGGTAATTAAAATGATTTATCTTGTTGTACATGACGGAGATTATGTGTTTGTGTTTAGCCTTCGGGATGTGAGCGAGGTGCATAAATCTATTTAGGTTGGTATGTTTGTTGCTTATTTGGGCTCGTAGCCATGATTGATAGATTATTGTGATTTTAGTTGTCATGCATTTATCACTCTACATGTCATCTAAATACTTGGAAAGGATTTGATAATTCTGATTGTATTGGTTACGCTTTTGCATAGTGTTTCACGACACAAATGGAATTTTGAATTTTTATGATTATTTAAGTTTCAGACTTGTATTCTAAATTAGTAGTTATGTACTCATGACAACCAGGTTTTTTGGATTATTCACAAGGTTCATGCATTAAGTATTAAGACTTTGTTAGTACTTATGTTGTTAGTTACTTCTTCCTTATTTATATTTTTCATAATTATGTTATGAATGTTAGTGGTTCGCGTATGGAATAAGATTGGTTCTCTCACGACATAAATGGAGTTTTGGGTCGTGAAACCCTAATTTATAGCTTATGCTTTCATATTGTTATTTATGCCTTACATACCGGTACATTTCATTCATACTTACGTCCCTTTTTGCTGGGGTGCCACATTTCATGTTGTAGGTTCAGGTAAATGTACAGATACACCGCTTCAGTAGGAGCTTGTTGAGTTCAGCTGATTGATTGTATGCTTCATTTTTTTCGAGGCTGCCGATTTAGAGGTCACGAGCCGAGTCTTATAGATGTGTAGATGATGGGTAGCTCGAGGCCCAGTTCCAATCATATGACGATTGTGTTTTCTTAGAGTCTTGTAGACTTAGTATGTATGCCTATATGTCCTGTGTGACCTTGCCGGTCTAGTATATTTATATATATGTGTATGTTCGGTGTGGTTTATCTTTCTTGATTTAGATGTTCATACGACATCCTATGTTTTCAGATTTTGGCCTTGTTGGCCATGTACGTATGTTGGTTATGTCTCCGTAACATTAACGGTTTTTATGGCCTACCTGGATGAGGTTTCTATGAGTTTAGATGATATGTCTCAGAGTGGTAAGCTAGGGCAAGTAAGGCACCGGGTGCCGCCACACACCCCAAATTAGGGTGTGACAAATATGGTATTAGAGCAGGTCATCCCTAGGGAGTCTACAAGCCGTGTCTAGTAGAATCTCTTTTATGGGTGTGTTGTGCACCACATTTATAGATGAGAAGTTGTCAGGCATTTATGGATGGTGTATATTCTTTCATCTCATAGATCGTGCGATAGAGCTGAGTTGTAAGAATTCGAGTCTAACTCGCACTTTATATAGCTCTTGTAATGTCGATTAACAGTTCCTATTTGTGCTAAGTAAATGAAGACCCCACCAGGTTAGTTATACGCCAGAGGTGTGAGTACTAAACTGAAGTTTTAGAGTATGAGCATTTGTTCCTCTCATATAAAAAGGAGACAATAGAAGCCTAGCGTGAAATGCTAGTTTTAAAATGCAGAAGAAGTAAAATGAAGGAAGTACATAATACCTGAATGTAGGAGGTTGATATTCAGATTGAATAATGTTAGTATTGTTATTCCGTCTTCCATAGTGGTAGAAACACAATAAGAAATACCTATTCAAACTTTTGACTTACTGGCGTCAATAGATATGGATTTAGAAAGAAGTGAGATCTCGAGATCTAGTAAAGGTTAAAACACTCCTTAGTATGGGCATTACTGAACAATAATACAATCTCGGCAGCCACTCCTCAAATCTATCTTGTAGAACAACTTGACCCACTCAATTCATCTAAAAGGTCATCCAATCTGGGTATAGGAAATATGTATTCACGGTGATGTTATTCACTATTCGACTATCAATACACATGCGCCAAGTCCCATATTTCTTTGGCACCAACATGGCGGGTACCACACAGGACTAAGGCTCTCTCGAAGAAGGCCTTTGTCTTTTAATTCTTATGCTTGTCTTTGAAACTTCTTAGCCTCTTCTGGATATCATCTATAGGCTGGACGATTAGGTAATGAAGTTCATGGAATAAAATCAATAGCATGTTCAATACCTCTGATTGGTGGTAATCCAGGTGCAAGATCATCCGAAAATACATCTTTAAATTCTTCAAGAGATCCTTCAAGATGACATCTTCAATTGTATCTCCCAAGATTTATCTTATCCTTGCACACCAATGTATATATAGCACTTCCCTTCTTCAACTCCTCTTCTATCTCTGATGCACTAAGCAAGAGGGCCTCAAACTTTTCCTTGCAGTTCTTGGCATTTTGGATCTTCATTTTCTTCACCTCACTAGGTGACAATGGTATCAATCGGACCTTCTTGTCATCTTTTTGAAAAGAATCGACATTCTTTTCTCCATCATGTTGCGCTTTCCTATCAAATTGTCATGGCCAACCCAATAAAATATGTCAAGCATCCATAGGTAGGATATCACACCGTATCTCATCTTCATACTTACCAACCCAAAAACTAACAAGAGCTTGTTTCATTACCTTTAGCCCTTTGTCTTTGTTCAACCATTGGAGAGCAAATGGTTTAGGATGGTTGCGGGTAGGCAACTTGAATTTGGCCACCATTTCCATGAAGGCCGCACTGGTATAGCTTCCTCCATCAATGATCATATTACATATATTGTTATTTATCGTGCATTGAGTGTAAAATAGTTGATATCTTTGTGTATCCTCATGTTCTTCAAGTTGAACACTCAACACACGTCGGAGTACTAAACTTTCACCCTATTTCAGAAGATCGACATCTTTCTCTAGGACCTCTTTGACCTCGGGTTCCTTAATAACAAAGGAATCCCCACAATCTCGATACTTTTCCATTTCATGCCTTTGGTTGTTTGGAGCAAACTCCTCCCCGGACTCGGCATTATTAATCATGGAATGCCCCGCAAATTTTCTTCTCAAGATTTGCGCTTGCTCCGCAAAAAGTCACTTATGATCCTCCGAAGTTCTTCATTTATGTTAACCATAGCGTCAAGGCGTGGGACGAGAAAGCCTTGCTCTGATACTAAACTGATGTATATGAGGAGGGGATTGTATGGTTAGGTTGGTCGTAGTTTATTTGGTGCTGGACGAACACAAATATGGAAGTCAAATAGAGGTTGGTGGAATATGATGGTTTCTGTATAGTTCAGGTTTGTTGGAGGTGTATGAGTGTCCTTAGGTGGTTTAGGGCTAAGGCGTTTGGAGAGGATGAACTAGACACATTATAGGTTATGTTGGTGGTTGGTTAATGACCATATTGTTATAGATTGGGGAAGTGTTGTAGTGTATTGGGGTAAAAGGGATTAGGCTGTTTGTACAAAGATTGGGCACAAAAATGATAGACAATTTCGGGTGCGGATAAGGTGATGTAGGCTGAGATGACCTTCTAACGTGTTTGTGACAAAGTAACCGGATAGAAACTTGGCTTGGGTATAGTTAGATCACAAAAGTTCTAACTAGACTTACACTTAGGATTTGGACCACAAAAGGACCAAGGGTTGGACCACAAAAGAACCAAGGTTTGGACCACAAAAGGACCAACTAAAATAACAACACAAAATTTGAATAACTTAGCAAAGTTTGAGAAACTCAAATATATTTCATAAAAATTTAGTGTCTCCCTTCATCAACTACATACCCTATTTATACTAGTTCTAAACCTTCTAGAAGAGGTAACAAGATAGACATAAAAATTCATCTAGGCCAAATGGGAACGGGGGAGAGGTTCGACTGATTTGAGAGAAGGGAAAAGACCCAACTCTTCATGTTCTCTAGGCCACCCTTTTGTGTCATCCATGTACATAAGTTCATGAACTAGCTAGTTCATGAATTACCTCATTGGGAACGTTGGAAGCTTCTCATTCTATATGGTTCCCGCTTGGTCATCTTATCTTATTAAATGACATAGTAATTAAGCTAGGAATTAAAACAAGTTAAAAGGTGGTCTCGACAAAGACTTACATAAAAGCTGAAAAAATATTTCCTTCTTGGATCTTCAAGTCTTGTCTTCAACTTCACTCTACACTCGAATCCACATTAAGCATGTTACCATGGGACATTTTGCAATATTTGGCACTCCTAGCACATCACCTCGCGGCTCATGGTGGAAACTTAAGTTTACAACCTTTTTTCATCAATATATCTTAGTACGGCCTTGTCGGTCGGAAGTTCTGCTTGCACAGAAGACTGGTCATCAGAGTGGAACGCTCTTGCCAACAGAGCACCGAGTGCTTGCCAAACACCCCAGTTTGGGGTATGACAAACTTTGTATCAGAGTAGGTCATCCCTATGGAGTCTGTGAGTTGTGTCTAGTAGACTCTTTTTTATGGGTGTGTTGTGCACCACACTAATAAATAAGAGGTTGCCATGCATTTAGGGATGGTTGATGTTCTTTCACTTCCTAGATCATGTTTGTCACGACCCAACCCCAGGCCCGCGACTGGTGCCCTACCTGAGAACCCTTACAGGTATACATCAGAGATAATCAGCGGAACATACATAAACTTAACAAGAAATAAATAATAGGTTAGCCGATAAGGCTACCTTCCTGGATACATATAACTATGTAAACCAAAAGCAGTTACCTTTTCTTTTTTTTTTTACAAAGCGACCCACAAGATATGACTACAGACCTCTAAGAGTTTTGACATAACAACTGTGACGGGACAGGGCCCCGCCATACCCCTGAATGTACATAAACCTACAACCTCAGGGAACCATACCAAAAGACAAAGCCTCCGGAGAAATGGAGCTTTCAAGAATCGAGATGATCCTAGAGTGCGGATCGCCAAGCTATGTACCTCAACTGCGGCATGAACGGCCCAAGGAGGTCAATCGAAATATGTACCAAGTATGTGGCGGAAATCTTGTAATGAAATCATAACGATCATAATAAAGTGAGACATGTATGATAACCAAAATAACGATTACTATGCCGAAGTGAAAGTAATGAAAGTCAGTTTTACCTTGTACAGACTATTTCAACACATGAACAATAGCCACACCAGGGCTATGGACACAAGCCCTCAAATATCATCACACAATCCAATAAGGGTCTCAAGCCCACAAATATCAAAGCGTGCCCGTGGAATCCCCCATCACCGTAAGCGGTATAAGTGTAAAATATAACCGTGTGGCCTTGTGGAATCCTACCTCACTGTCGGCGTACACACATATACAATATATATATATATATATCTCATGCCCGTGGAATCCCTCATCTCGGGTACATGACTTCATGGAGAGCTAATCCATGGGGTAATAATCGTATATAACATGTCCGTGGAATCCCTCATCTCGGGTACATGTCCTCATGGGGAGCTAGTCCATAGAGTAATAATCGTATATAACATGGTCACATTCCCCGAAATCCCTCATCGTATAAGCATGGCCATGGGGTAATAAAACAAATCCGGGAATCTAACCCGCCTCCTGGTCGCATGCCCCGGAATCCCTCATCATATAAGAATGTCCAAGGAGTAATAAAAACAATCCGGGAATCTAACCCGCATCCTGGTCGCATGCCCCGGAATCCCACATCGTATAAGCATGTCCAAGGATCAATCACAATGGAAACATACCCGTGGAAGCCTCCGTCACTGTCGGTACGTCCAAGTAAATTCACAACAAGACAACCGGCCCTCCAACTGAGAGTCACGACAACGTAAACATATAATACTTACACTCAAGGCTATCACAAGCAGGCATAGGAAAGTTCATAAAATCTTTAGACTTTCATTTTATATACTCAAGGCACTTTTCGTTTCACATAAAAATCCGGGAATTTAACCCAAGGTACTACGTACTTCCATTCTTTTCAAAAGACTTTTCTTATAAAACCCCAAGATACTAACACCCGTAGTATCAAGGCATGTCTATTATTCAGATTAAGTTACTAGACCTCTAGAAATTCATTTCAAGACTTTGAAACCAAGTAACTTCCAATTTCCCAACCTAGGCAACTCATGCCTATTAATCAAAATAGACAACTCTCTTAACCTTCCATAAAGTTGTTATAACTAACTTCCCATAAAGCCGTTATAACTCTTTATGGTTTAGACAAATTCATTCTTTTTATAACCAAGAGACTTATATTTTTAAATCAAGTTGCATAACTTTCAAAATACTTCAAGTCTCTTATCTTTTAGAAATCAAGTTTCTTACTTTAAAAATCAAGTCTTCTTATCTTTAGAATGTCAAAAAATCAATACTTTCCAAATCAAGTATTATATACTTTTAAATCAAGTCATTTCTTCCTTTAAGAATCAAGTCCCATAACTTGAAAAATAAAGTCTCTTAACCTTTTAAGAATTTAAGGTTCATAGTCTTAAAACTTCATAACGTAAACTCTTTAAATTAAGTAACATATACTTTAGTGTGTTGTGAATAGGTTATACTTGTTTATAACGATCTTATTAAAGCAGCCATGATCTAGAAAATGTAATACAATTTTGTCTTAGCTTAGCTTCTATGCGGATGGAGGATTCTACTCATTTTAATTTAATTGTAATTTAATTGATTATCGATACATTTTCTTTTATTAACGCTACAATGGCTTGTTCGATACTTAGTCTCATTCGTGCAGTAAATTAGCAAAGTCAACTCGACTCCAAATACTTCCTAACGACTCTTACCAACATCCCCCATAATACTTGGTAAGAACTTAGGATAACTTAGACATAACCTTTACATAGAGTAAATCAACATACATACCTCTTCACTTCTAAGAGTAGAAGGAAACATGAAATAATACCACATGTATATTCCATACATAGAATCATGCCAAAGGAAGGAAGAGGTTCACATACCTCGCGACGATTATCGACAAGTAGCAAAATGCTCCAAAGTACTTCAACCTAGATAGCTATTCCATCCTTTAAGTAGAATACGCTACTCATAGTACTTCAACCTATATTAATCATAACATGTCTATCATCTCCTCACTTTTTAACGTAGAATCATACTAAGTGTAAGGTCTCCTATTCTACGGAAAATCGGGCAGCACTTCCTTTGTTTCTACGTACTTTTCCACCTTTTTCAAGGCCCAAAAATCAATAACCAAACGCCACATTTAAGGCCCAACAATTCAGCAATACAAAGGGGATTACACGCCTAATAGGACGTGTAAAATTCTGCCCCACAATCAATATAAAACTGTCCAATAATTCCAAGCCATATTCGGCTACAATGTCACAATAATTATCAATTTCCTTTCAATTCTTTTTTCAATCCAAGTTGTTATTCCAACATGTTACATACATAATAACAATTACAACAACTATAAATCCTTTCTTCCTTAACAGGCGACGATTGTAACTACCGTCCAAATTTATTACAACATTAATGGCTAACTTGTCCATTTTTGGATTTTAACATGTCGACATGATCCAAATATTTTCAACTTCATTCTATATACCACATGCTCATTTCTTAACTACTATAACATGTAATCTTCAATTACATTAAGAAGATGAATATTTTACCTCAATAAGCCCTAATAATGTCCAAGCGTAAAAGTCGATCCTTAGCAACTTTTAGCTCATCTTATTATGTTCCAATCCGCTCCAAGCACTCCTTAGAAGCTCATGAAGAACTCCTCTTCAAGTTCCATCTTCAAAGTTGAAGAACACCTTAGGTTTTCGCCTTGCGACTAACGTAAAAACGTCATTTTTCCGGGATCTTTCTATTGAGATATCCTTACAATACCCCTAGGTACCTTGGGTTAAAGTCTTGTGAATTATGGACAACAATTGAAATTTTTTTGTGTGGGAATAAGCTCAATGCCGAGAGCACCTAAGGACTAACACAAAGTTTCTTCTAAGTGTGAAGACTTGTCTTGCACTAGTGTAGTATATATAAAATAATGGAGGGTCAAGATTATAACACTTGTGTGGTCTTAGATGAAGGGATTAAAATATCAAGCCAAGTGGCTCTTTGACTTAGTCAATTAACTCAAGCTCTTAGCTTGCAAGACTTGGTCATCTATACTTTGGTCAAATGACAATTTTGTCATTTGGCATATTTAGAACAAGCCTAAGTAGGGGTGACACGTGTCTCCCTCCCATTCGTCCATAGAATTTCGTAACCCTCGTGGGCCCCACAAAACGTAATTTTCTCGGGTGGGCCCTACGTGACCAAATTCGTAAAATACATTTCCACAATGATAATAAATTCCATACTCCTCAAATAATGTATTCTGAGAATCTAATTCTCATCAACGAACATTTTTCCTTTCCGACGTTCGGAAGATTTTCCATCGGGAAAACAATTCTTTCTTTCGTACCAATTTTCAAGTCTTGCACTCTCACGTCTATTCTCTTATTCATGTCCTGGAATTATGGGGTGTAACAATGTTGTAGAGTTGAGTTACATGGCTATGAGTCTAATTTGTACTCTAATTCCTTTTTCAGTAATAATCATGCTAGTTACTACAAGGGCTACTACTAGTAGTCGAGCTAGTGCTGATAGGGGTGAAGGTACCGGTAATGTCTCTCCTGTCTAAGTTGATAGAGTTGAAGCTTAGGAAGAGTTGCAATCCTACGTATCACCAGTTCCAGTCCCTCAGGAAGAGACTAGAGGATGTGCAGTACCTCTAGCTCCTCGTGACATGGTTCTCTAGTTCCACAAAATTTGGTTCCTCCAGTTCCTCCACCCGATTCTTTTGAACAAGGGGTGGAAAATGTGTAGATAACCAGTAGCGTTAGATGTAAGCTTCTTCGGGTACTAGGTCTTTGGATAGTGTTGGAAGTTCTAGGACTCGAGAATTTCTCAAGTTAAGTCTGCCAGTATTCACAGGGACTGATCTAAATACAGACTCCCAAGACTTTATTGACTATATGTTGCAAGTATTGTGAGTGATGCATGCTTCAGAGATAGAGGCACTAGAGTTATCCTCTTTCAAGGTAGGTGATATGGTTGTTCTATGGTATGAGGCCTGGGAGAGGTCTCGAGGACCATATGTACCCCCAACTATATGGGAGGAGTTTACAGAAGCCTATTTAGACCACTATTTTCTATTAGAAGTGTGAGGTGCCAAAGTTGATCATTTCTTATACCTCAAGCCTACAATTCAACTCGCTGGCTAGATATGCTCCGAATATTATGGATACCATGAGAGACAATTCACTAATTTGTAACCGACTTGGAACCATACCTGATTGGAGAATGTACTACAAACTCGTTGAACAGAGATATGAATATTTCTAGAATCTAGGCATATGCTCAGGGTGTTGAAGACCGTAAGCGGCATCTTCGAGAGGATAGGAGACCAGAAAGAGAATTGACCAAGAGTGCTAGGTCAATTAGATTATTCGGAGAAGCATCGGGTAGCTCTATGCAACAATTTCCTATATGTTTGCCTCAGTTTGCTTATAGTGCCCCATCTCAGTTTCAAGGGCCTAGATATGACAAGAGCAGCTAATTTGGGATAGGAAAGAGTTAAATGGCTTTAGGTTTTAAGATCTTAGGAGTTCGGGCCAGATGAAACCATAATTGTTGCCTTGTGGCCAGTGTGGTAGGAGGCATTCGAGACAGTATTGTCAGGATTTCGATGTGTGTTATACGTGTGGTGAACCTGGTCATTATATATGCCAATGCCCAAATAGAGGAATAATACTACTCAACTGATGGGATTGACAACAACATCTTCATCGAGTGTGCATCCACAAATTGGTAGACTCAAGACCTCAGCAGGTAGAAACAGGGGCCAAAGAGGAGCCTCTAGTTTGGGCGGTGCTTAGAACTGCATATATGCTTTATCAAGTCATCAATATTTAGAGTAATCTCTAGATGTCGTTATAGGTATGCTATCCGTTTTCACCTATGATGTTTATGCATTGTTAGATCCAGGCTCTAATTTGTCCTATGTTATGCCCTTTGTTGAGAGAAAGTTGGATTTGAACTAGAACTGTTATCTAAGCCATACGAGGTGGCTACACTAGTCGGTGAGACGATTATAGCAAGACAAATTTATAGGAATTGTACCGTAAATTTTGCAATTGCCCTACCTTGGTTGATTTAGCCGAGTTACCTATGGTAGAGTTTGATGTTATTATGGGCATGGATTGGTTAGTTTCTTTTTACGCAAATGCCTATTGTCAGACAAAGGTTGTCATGTTTTGTTTTCTAGGTGAACCAACCCTTGAATGGAAAGGCAATGCAGCTACGCTTAAGGGAATGTTTATTTCCTACCTAAAGACAAGAATATGATTCCAAAGGCTATATATATCATTTGGTTCATGTCAGGGATGCAGATAAATAACCCTTAACATTCAGTTTGTTCCAGTAGTTAATGAGTTTCTAATGTATTTCCGGATGAGCTTTCGGACATTCATCCAGAGCACGAGATCGAATTTACTATTGATGTACTTCTAGATACACAACTGATATTGATCCCTCCTTATTGAATGGCTCCAGCTGAGGTAAGGGAATTGAATGACCATTTGGTTTCTTAAGATCTAGTACTACTCCATGGGCCGCCAGTGTTGTTTGTTCATAAGAAAAATGGATCTCTAAGAATGTGTATTGACTATAGTCAACTGAATAATGTCACCATCAAGAATAAATATCCACTTCCGATAATCAATGATTTATTCGACTAGTTTCAAGGTGCTAAGTATTTCTCGAAGATTAACTTAAGGTTGGGATACCACCAGATAAGGTAAAGGAGAAAGATATTCCAAGACATCTTTTGGACTAGGTATGGCTATTTTACATTTTGAGTGATGTATTTTGGACTCACTAATGTGCCAGCAACCTTTATGGACCTAGTGAAATGAGTTTCCAATATATTATTAGATATTTTCATGATCGTGTTTATCGATGATATTTTGGTATACCCACGGACTAAGGCAGATCATGCATATTATCTCTGAGTGATGTTACAGACACTCCAAGACCATAAGTTGTACGCCAAATTTTCTAAATGCGAGTTTTGGTTAAACTCTGTTGCCTTTTGGGGCCATATTGTCTCCTTAGAAGGTATTAAGGTGGACACTCAAAAGATTGAGGCCATAAGGAATTGTATTAGGCCTACGACTCCTATCGAAATACTTAGCTTTTTGGGTCTATCATGTATTATCGGAGATTGGTGGAAGGTTTTTCTTCTATATTTGCACCTATGACCAAGCTCACTGATCGGCGTATTTTATGTACACTTTTTGAGTCATTTTTAGTTAGTATTTTACTCATTTTGTTGATGTTTAGTATAGTATTAGGGTCGTTTTTCTTCCTTTTGTGTCATAGCGGTCAGAAATGAATAAATGATGAAAAGAAGACGAAATGAGCATAATTGAGATGGAATTGCACACTAAAAGGGCCAATAAAAGAATTCTAAGAAGTCCCGAGAAGTATAGAGGAGATCAGACGGCTTCGGACGAAAATCGGGCAGCGAAACAAAAATCGCCAAAATACCGTCCGTGGCCGCTCGAATTTTTCGAAAACTTGCAGATTTTTCGGCGCCGTGGCGCCCAATCTCATGGCCACGGCGCCGACGCGGGATGTTTTGATGTTTTGGGCCGAATTTGACATGTTTTCAAAGTACAAAAGAGATGACTTTTCCTACCTACAAAACCTATATAATCCCTAAAACCCTGCTCATTATTCATTACATCCATTGTACATACAACACAACTCTAGGAGGCGAAGATTTGAGACCTAGTTCAAATATTTTCTTTTCTTTCTCTTTTCTTTGTTTATTTCAGTTCATGTATGAAGATTGTATTAGTTCTTAGCGTGACTATGACTAGGAGCTAATTACTTTATTAGGTATTTCCTAGTGATTCGCTTGAAACTCTTATTCATGAATTAATGCATTAGTTTTTTTTTTCTTCACTTGATTATAATTTATTCAATAGTTGTTTTGATTGCTTGATAGTTAATTAGTTGCTAATTATCATCACTTATATGATTTTGAATCGAAATCTGAAAGGGGAGATTCTGAATATGCTATAGTTGAATAAACATAGGTTAAAATCGTGGACGAAAGTACTCCGATACTTGTGTAGTTTTATAGGTTATTGTTCTTAATCTTCCTTTGTGGTAAATCATGTCATCGAAAGATAGAAGGGTTCTGCATCGGGGTTGAGTGTTTATATATCCTAATCAGAATATAAAACGGTCTAGCTAACCTGCTATCTTAACGTAGAAGAAAAAGTCAGTCTAATAGTATTGAGGATTTAATAGAGTAGACAGTTGATGATCTTGGAAGCCCTAATTCTTCGTCATAACTGATTTAAATCAAAGTATTTTCATAATTAGTTTATTTCCTGCATTATTAGTCTAGAATTCCAAAACAACTAACGTTAACCAAATAGAAACTAAAGCATAGATAATCGGTACTTGAAAACCAATCCCTGAGGACGATATTCGGTCTTACCAAAACTATATTACTTGTACGATACGTGCACTTGCGTTTAGCGTGTGTATAAATCGCTATCAAGTTTTTGGCGGCGTTGTCGGGGACTGGCGTACTTTCAATATCGATTTATCTATTCTTATTTCTAATTTGGTTGCTCCAAGAACAAATTTCTAACTTGTTATGCGAGCATCTTTTTATCAAGTTCTTTTTGTGTTTTTCTTATTTTGCAGGTAAAGTTAGTTTGTTTTCTAAAAAAAATAAAAATAAAATCAGGACACATGTACTACTACTACTACTATCAGGGGAAGTGGAGTCATCAACAACAGCTTAACCCACAGGTTCCAGAGGAAGATCTAGATGAGTTGCAGGCAGGCATACTCAGGCTCACCAAGTGTCAAACTCAGTTTATGGCTGATACAAGGGTGTCCCGCAGCAATTTGGAGACACAAATAGGGCAACTAATAGATAGGATGATCAATACACCTCAAGCAATTCTGCCTAGAGACACCATGGTGGAAAGTGGTAAGTAAATTGAGGAACCTAAACCATACCCAGTTGTTGAGGAATCTGGAGAGATAGTTGGTGTAGAGAAGGAAAAGGTTACTAAGAGCCAATTTTTCACCTTTTTGGATTCCTTGGAGTTCCTTTTTTCTGTACCTATTGCAGAAGAAACACCATCAGTTATCACTGTTGATCCCCAGAAAGAAAGTCCATACCCTCAAGGGCACCCCCAAAAGTTGAGAGATGTAGGGAATTTCACTGATCCCTACATTATAGAGAGCCTAAAAGACAAACATGTCTTATGGAATTAGGGGATAATTTTAGATCTGATGCTCTTGTTTGACAAAGGTGTTGTAGGAAAAGTGGTGGTGCAGAATACCATAGAATCGTCTTTAATAGTTGAGGTGAAGGCAAGACAATTTAAGGACCTCAAGTTGGTCCAAATGAAAGAAGAAATTCCTCTACAGAAGAAGTCGATAATGAACTTGCAGGATATTGAGTCGTTAGATATCAGGATCATCTATGTGTACTAAATGTTGGAAGACTCTGAGAGTGGATTATGGCAGAAATCCACCAGGTCACATATTCCATTCATCCAGGATCAAAAAAGATGTATCATGACCTTCGACAAGTTTATTGGTGGAATTTCATGATGAAAGACATCACAATATTTATGGCTCAATGCCTAAATTTTCAGCAAGTTAAGATCGATAATCAGAAGCCTAGAGGTTTGTTGTAGCAAATTGAAATCCCTACTTGAAAGTGGAAAATGATTAATATATATTTCATTATCAGTTTACCCCATTCTTATCGGAAGTTCGATTCCATTTGGATTATCATCGACATGCTTACAAAGTCAGCCCATTTTCTACCAGTTCGTACTACTTTCTCAGTGTAGGATTACACTAAGTTATATATAAAGGAAATAGTTCGATTGCATGGTGTTCCAGTGTCTTATCATATCCAATAGAGGTCCTCATTTTATGGCTCACTTTTTGAAGTCATTTCAAAAAGGTCTAGGCACCCAAGTGAACCTTAGTATATGTCACGACCCGACCACAGGCATGGCGGTGCCACTACACAGGCACCACTTACGGTATACATCGAGAGATAATCGTGAACATACATGAAACTTATTAAAATAAAACAACGATAATAAAACAACGAGTTAGCCGATAGGGCTACCTTCGCAGGCGTCTGTCATACATAAAGCGATTGCCTCCTTTTTTTTTTACAAAGCGACCCATGATATGTGACTACGGACCTCTAGAGTTTTAACATAATAGCGTGGCGGGACAAGGCCCCGCGTACCTGAATAAACATAAACGGGACAACTCCGGAACACGGGAGCCAGCTCGACTTGCTGAACCGGGATCCTCAGCTCGCGGATCCACCATCGTGTACCTAAACTGCGGGCATGACGCGGCCACGAAGAAGTCGATCAACAGTGCAGAATATGGAGCAGAAATAACGTGCAGAATCAAATCATAATCGTACAAAGAATGCCATTTTTAACTCCTGAAATCACTCGTATATTAACCGTTCCATTCCTTCTTTCCATAAGATTTAACATCATATTCTTACATACGTACTGAAGAGGTTAATCAAGTTTTTCCACATAACTTACTTATCTTACATAACATAATCCGGCCATTTGCGGGACACGGTGTACTGACGAATCATGTGACATAATCCGGCCCGCCTGTGGGGCTCGGTGTACTGTGGAATCATGTAGCATAATCCGGCCCTCCTGTGGAGCTCGGTGTACTGTGGAATCATGTAGCATAATCCGGCCCTCCTGTGGAGCTCGGTGTCCTGTGGAATCATGTAGCATAATCCGCCTCGCTGTGGAGCTCGGTGTCTTGTGGCGTAACGGCCTATGTGTAGGCTCGGGGTAATATGGCGTGTCCGGCCTATCGTAGGCTCGGTGTATCTCATAACGTAATCCGGCCTATTTGTAGGCTCGGTGTATTTCATAACGTGTCAGGCCTATTTGTAGGCTCGGTGTATTTCATAACGTGTCAGGCCTATTTGTAGGCTCGGTGTATTTTCCTTACATAATCTTTTAAATCGTATTATTACTTCTTCTTAAGTCGTCATAACAACTTCCCATAAAGCTATTATAACGTTCTTTCATATTAGAGAACTTAAGGCACTTAATTCTTGCAACATTAGGGAAACTAAACACAACCATACTACGTGCATAATGCTTAAAAGAATTATCAAACTTCAAGTCACATACTCTTTGAAATCATGTCATCAATACTTTAGAAATCAAGTCCACAATAAAAAAAAATAAAGTTTCATAATCCTTAGAAGACAACCAAAGTTCATAGTCTTAAAACCTTATAACGTACATTCTTTAAAGTCCACTTACTTATACTTATAAACAACTATACAAAGTTCCATACACTTCCAAAACCAAGTAACTTCTTCTCTTAAAACCATATAACTTTCACTTTTAAAATAAAACCCCCTTTTTTTCATATAAATTCTAGTCATTTTCGAACATAAAATCCACTTACTTACTTTAAACAAATCAAGACACATAGCCTTTAAATCAAAGCTCATAACTTCCTAACCGTTCTTATCAACGTCTCCCATAAGACCTAGTAAGGACTTAGGACAATTTAAACATACTCTTAACTTAGATTCAACAATGTAAATACTTCTTAACTTCTAAGAGTAGAAGAAATCTTGAAATACTATCACGTGGATATTTCATACGTAGGATCATGCCAAAGAAAGAAGGGGTTCACATACCTCGCGACGACTAGCGACAAATATCAAAATGCTCCAAAGTACTTCAACCTTGAGCTATTCCATTCTTCAAGTAGGATACGCTAAACTTAGTACTTCAACCTATCATGGCCACAATATGTCCATTAACCTCATACTTTAAACGTAGAATATCCTAAGTGCCAAGTCACTAAATTCTACGGAAAATCGGACGACCTCCTTTGTTTCTACTTACTTTGCCACCTTTTTCAAGGCGAAATACAATAACCAAACAGCCCCAATTGGCTCACAACAATATGGAAGGTAGTCGATACAAATGCATAACTAAACAGCCCCGATTGGCTCACGATTTAGAAAGTAGTCCAATCTGAATGAATAACAAACTAAAAGTCCAAATTCGCCACCTTGAGTTCAACCATACCAATTAACATCAAATTTCCATTTCAATCCAAATTGTTAACATAACATGATATCAAGTCGTATTTGATTATAACAACCATAATCTTTAAGTAAGTAACATGCGACGATTTCTAATAAGCGACCAATTAGTAATCCAACTTAACATGGCTTACATTACATTTTGGATTTCAGGCTACAATCAATCCATAATCCTTATAAACCTTAACACATATCCTTCATGCTAGCAACAAGTAAAGCTAATCAACAATAAAATAATCTTGTAACACTTTCAAAGAACAAGATTATACTTCAACAATTGTAATCGATCTTGAAAACCGAAGTTGCTCATGTAGCAACTTAGAGCCTCTTCAAGACACTTCAATCCGCCTCTTGAGACCCTTAGAACAACACTAACAAATTTCCTTCAACTTCCAATCCAAAACCTAGAAAAGCCACTAGGTTTTCACTTTGCGACTAATCTGAAAACTCTCTTTTTAGGGATTTTTCTATTGAGATACACTTACATAACACTCATGAACCTTGGGTTAAAGTTTGGAGCTTAATGGACAAGCAACGAATTTTTTCTCTTCTAGATGGTGGCCGAGAGCTTCAAGCTTGCTCCTCCAATTTGTTGTAATTTTGGCTAAGTGTGGAACTCTTGTCTTGCTACTAGTACCCTTATATAACAACATGGAGGGCTAAGATAAATACATATGTGTGGTTTGGATGCATCTCTTTAAAATATCATGCTAAGTGGTCCCATTGACCAAGTCAAAATTGTCAAGCTACTACTTTGCAAGACTTGGTTATCTAACAAGGGTCAAATGACCCCTTTTGTCCTTGTAATTTTGTCCAAGACACCATTTAAGGGGGGTGACACGTGTCGCCCTCCCATTCGTCACAATAGTACGTTTTCCGAAAATTTCATAATTCCGAGAAATTTTTTTACAAGTCTCAAATCTTAACACTGTGAGTTCTTACGTACGTTCTTACACCATGTCCTGTAAATACGGGGTGTAACAGTATAACTTTTCATCCACGGGCCAATGGTCAATCTAGGAGCACAATCCAGACGTTTGAGGACATGATACAGACTTGTATATTAGATTTCAATGGCAGCTGGGACAATCATTTGCCCCTCATCGAGTTCACCTACAATAACAACTATCATTCAAACAGCAAGATGGCCCCGTATGAGATATTGTATGGTCGGAAGTATAGGTCCCCATTTAGTTGGTTTGAACTGGGAGAAGTCGAGTTACTCTTCTATGGAAGGGGTTATGAGGTTTGGAAAGAAAGGAAAACTTAGCCCCAGATACTTCGTACCATACAAGATCATCCTCGGGATAGGCCATTTGGCTTATGAGCTTGAGTTACCCTCAGAGTTGGAATCAGTTCACTCGATATTCCATGTGTCAATATTGCATACGTGCATAATATATCCTTCTTATATTACTCCTATAGAGGACGTGCAAATCACTAAGAATCTAGCCTATAAAGAAACTTTTTGGTGGCTATCCTAGATCGCCAAGTTTGAAAGTTGAGGACTAAACAAGTTACCTTTGTTAAAGTGTTATGGAATAATGAAAATACTGAAGAGATGACTTGGGAGGTCGAAGAAGATGTGAAGTCAAAATATCCCTACTTATTTTATTCTTCTGGTTTATATCCATATTCGTGTGATACGATTCTCTCATTCCTATTCTATTCAACATTATTAAACCTATGTCTTGTTTAGGTAAAAATATTGAGACAGAGGTGACAGATACAACTCAGAATACGATAGAGGACAGTCAAGGTGAGTTATGGCTAACCCTCTTGATACTTTCATATATATATAGTCATGTAAGGCCAAGTTGTTCTTATTTTACCATTATGTTGCCTTGTACGGATAGTCTGATTTACAAAGGAAACTCTGCCAACATTTTTAAAACCCTTAGAAGTTAAGAATATCTTCAACATTCGCGGACGAATATTCCAAAGGGGAAGAATGTTACACCCCCATAGTTTCACATTTCGTCACATCGTCAATTGATACATAAGTCCCAGGAAGGGGTACAACCTTACAAAAGGAAAATTGAGGTTTATAACTTGTTTACGGAAGTTCCAGAGTATATGGAAGCTAAAAGGATCAAAGGAAATCCGATTCGATGAAATTGGGGACTTTGGAAGTTTGACGGTACAGTTGACGGACTGTCAAACTGCGTTGGTGGATAGTTAAAGTGCCCTAAGATTTTCTGCTCTCAGGAGGTAGATTGATAAATAGGATCGATGGACCATCGATCATTTGACAAACTGTTCATCCCACTATCAAAGTACAACAGTGGAAAAAATTGACGAGTTTAAATTTGGGTATAATGATTTGGGATTCATTTTCTCTATGAACAACCTTCATATTTATCTCAAAACCCTCTCAAATATATTACTTCCACCCAAGGTTAATCCAAAGCCAAATCACGTAAGATTTACGTGATAATTTTTGTGGTAATCGAAGAAATCATCTTTCTGTATTGAATTAGGTTTGGAAACCCTAGGAATTAGGGAAAGTTGCAGATTTGAGGAGGCTTTGATACATTGAGGTAAATTTTATCATTATCCATATATAATTGCGAATAATTTATGATTTGGGATAAGTTGTAAAGGGATTTTTCATAGCCGAAACCCATAAACCTATGAAGTTGTGATATGTTGAGTTGTGGCTATTTTATTAAAATTGTGAGTTAATATTGATTAATATATATTGATTGTTGGTATTGTAGACCTAAGAGGATATGTTTCGGATAATCGTGTGGCTAAATTACATAAATATCCCTTTCATTAAACATGACTAAGAACCTTTGTAAGTCAAGGCGATCGTTAATATACCTAAGTAAGGTTTCTTATTAAATATGAATTAGATGTTGATATCAATCCTTTATTTGCTATAGATAATCGTTCGTGAAGAGTACGAGAGCTTATAGCAAGACGTATTGAGAACACCATCCTATTGTCTATCGAAGTTTCATATTGAGAAGTATTCAATGTGATTCAAGTTCTTACTATCCTCGTTGTTGGTTACTAGTCATTTCATAAGTCTTCGAAAGGAAGCTTTCTAAGATATAGTCATCGAGTTGACCAATAATCGTTCTAAGAGTCGATTCAAATAGTTTATGAGTCTCTAAGAGGGACAAAAAGCCATTGTTATCATAGTCTATTACTCACGCCCCAAGTCCCATTTGGTATTGATATAGTTTTCATTAGCATTGATATCACGCATACGATCATGATCATATAGAGGATTCGGTTGCATGTTCCGCAATAATACATATAAAGGATCGAGTTGCATGTTTCACAACATATACATACGATGGATAGGGTGGTGCTTTCATAATACATACGTGACTTTATGTGTATATTACATTGCATATTCATACATAAATCTAAGGTCAAAGACACGTTATACCTCTCATTATAAGACGAGGATGGTTTATACAATAAAGACTTATCCAGAAAGGTTGTATTAAGATTCAGAGTTTCATTGTTCACTCGTATGGCCCGGGTTTCTTATGCTTTCCCTTATATCTATTCACTTCACATTATTTATATGTTTTTCCTTATATCTTACAGATTCATATTGTTATTCATTCTTTACATACTCGGTACATTATTTCGTATATACGTCCTTTTTGCTGAGGGTGTTGTGTGTTCATGTCGTATGTTCTGATAGGGACTCTGCTAGGCCACCTCAGTAGGATTTGTTAAGTCTAGCTATTAGTAAGTGAGCTTCATCTTCTCAGAGATTTTTGGTTATATATGTGTGGAGTATGTTGCATAGCTATGTATAGTATAGGTAGGTCGGGACCCTATCCCAACCATATGTTAGTTTAGTTACTCGTAGAGGCTCACAGACTTGTTTCAATATATACAGTGCGTCATATAGCCTTTTCGGCTAAGTTGTGTTTCGTCGGACCATGATGTGACCTTGTCGGTCTCATTGTATATATATGTTTGGTTAGTCCCTTTTATCAGAGTTGTTTTTGTGATATATCTCAGTACGACCTTGTCGGCCGGAATTTCTTTTTGCACAGAAGACTGGTCATCAGAGTGGTACGCTCAGGCCAATAGGGCACCGGGTGCTAGCCACTCCCCTCTAGTTTGTGATGTGATAGAAACTCATTCCACCTCACATATTAGGCTGCGGTAATAGACCACCATTTCACCACCTCCGTGCCACCATCTACGGTGGGAAATGTGGCCACAGAAGAGGATCTACGTCGCAGATCCTCGTGCAGAAAGGACGCGATGGAGAGGTATATTTAAGGCCATGTTCGACGTAACTCATGTATTATTTCATTTTTGACCTATATAGGTCTCAAACACTCTCCAAGGGTTTCTCCGTCATTTAAGAACATCTCTATGCATGTTTGAGGTGATTCCTCCCATAAAAGATAAAGAATACCTTGAAATCATCTCTAGTTGGGTATGTAAGGTTGAGAGTTCTTTTGAGCTTGGAAGAGAGATTGTTGTGGGAGGCATCTTGGATGTTTGAGGTAAGGTTTTAATACTCCTATATGTTCTATAGTTCCTCTTAGCTTATCTTGTTCGATTGGTAAGGATAAGTTGCAATATTAAGCTAAAACTCCATGAAATGGATGTTGTGAATCATTGGATTGTTTGAGTTTTCTTGAGGTGTTTATGGCTAGAAGTTGTATGGTGTGATGATTGAGATCTTGGTTGTAGTAGTTGATAAATATGATTTGGTAATACTTTGATTGCCATGAGAGCAATACATGAGACTTATGCACTCCAAGTGTTTGCTAAAATATCTTAGCAATTTGATTCTTAAATTATTGTTCTGATTATGAATCTCGTTAACTATGTTATGTAGATCACCACTCGTAGTGTGGACTGGAACCTGTGGGACCATCGTAACTAAGGTGGTTAAGGTATATAACTCTATCCCTTCTTTCAAAAGCATGAATTCCAAAACATATATTGATTTCTGAACGAAATGTCAAAAGAAGTATCCTAAACACATGTTTGTTTATCCATTGTTAGGAGTACTTTCCTGTATTATTATCATATCTTGTATAGGTTGGTTTGTAAACTGTATATCTGAGATTCTTGAGTCTCACGTCTCTCTTAAAAGGAGTGTATCAAAAGTATAATTTATTAAGCCGATCAAGAGTCATTCTAAAGTGAAAGAAGAGTTTATAAGGTAACAAAGCAAAGAGTGTCATTTCTATTATAGTATATTATGAACACCACCAATCAAATATTAATTTGTTAGTTATGTATATGTATATGTATATAAGCACCCTGAGCTATAACTAGCGAGTTATAATATATAAAAACCTCAAGCTATAACTGGCAGATAGTAATATATGTGAATACCCCGAGCCGTAACTGGAGGGCATATTATATAGTGAAGTATATATGTCAGAGTCTAAGAACAGTTTTAGAGTTCATTGTTTGCCCTGAGTTGCAAACATGTTATCAAATTTCTTCTCATGCCCTACTTTACAGCTTATGCTTTCATATTCTTATTCATGCTATACATATCGGTACATTTCATTTGTATTAACGTTCCTTTTGTCGGGGGAGCTACATTTCATGTTGTAGGTTCAGGTAAAAGTATGGATACACCTCCTAGGTAGGAGCTTGTTGAGTTCAGCTGATTGATCTGTAAGTTTCACTTCTTCTGAGGCTACCAAGTTAGATGTAATTTATACGCTCAAATTATACCTAAGTTACGGCGTAAAGTGGACATTGTCAAATATAGTAACCCAACATGGTTGGGGTCGAATCTCATAGGGAATATGGTGAGAAAAGGTTACTATCGTAGTGTGTTACTTGACGCATGTTATTGTTCTGATTCCGTTAAGGTTGTAAAGAGTTGAATAATTCTAAAAGCTATACTGACTTGATGTAAATTCATATGATTAAGACACCAAAATTGTGTCCCCTATTAGGTTAGATGTTATTCTCTAGGTATTAACGTGATATACTTCTCATGGATTGCGTATCATATGCACTTAATCTCTATGTTACTTTCTAATTTTTCCCAATAGTTAGAAAGCATTTATCTTTATGATTTTCCCAAATATATAAGGTTGATGTTAAGAACGATTAATTATGCCAAGTAAAACTCCTCTTATTCCTAAGTGAGTTTATTATATGAGAGTTAATGTCTCGAGTTCTTGTTAATTATTTCTACCAAATCCTACTAACTTTACCAAGAAAAGTAGAATTTATTAGCTTAGATTAATATTTGCAACCACTAATAAATATGAACGAATAAGAAATAATTAAATACTAACAATCCACGATTCATATATCGATATCAAAAATTTATTCACATAACACCCACCATTGGGTTCACAATCTCATAGCAGTGTTTAGCTACTCATAATATTAACGATAACAAAAGTCATAGAATTCGTCATTGAAACTTATAATTGAATACGAAGATTAAATAATAGAAACTCGTTCTTGATGAAAGCCCCAAAATATGCTAAGTACTTGATACTATCGATACAACGCTTAAAACTGAAGATAAAATAATTATAAAACCCTAAAAAGTATTTATACAAGTCAAAAACTATGAATAAAAACCAGACAAAAATTCCCCTATTGTCAAATTATACGAACTATATCTACGGTTCGTACAAAAATATTCAGCCCGTATAATCCCACAGTAGGCATCCATCTACACTTTTCATGTTTCTTCCTCAACTCCACTTCTACGACTCAATTGTACGGTCCGTACAATCCACAAATCAGGGGACTTTTACTCCAATTTCCTTGTTTTGTTTTTCGAACATAAATAACCTGAAACATAAACAAAACACATAAAATGACATAGAGTTTCTTAAAAAAACAAGTAAAACTTATAGTAAAAAAATATCAAATGTGTTGTAATTCTACGACACATCAATACCCCCAACATAAAGTTTTTTCTTATCCTCAAGAAAGTAAAAAAACACATTATACTAGCACAAATGCTCAGATATCACAAAGTTAAAATGTCTATAGTGGTTTGGCCAAGTAACTATCAGTACATCTCTGATAAAAACATGACTCCCCTAAATCAAAATTACTCAACCCGATGTATGACTCAAAATTGTTGCAACTAATAATGAAGCTTCAATTAGTGACATCAAGTTATTATAGGGACCATTGCGCGCATGAATCTCAACTTATGAGAAACTAATAACTTTTACCAACCCTTATGCACTAACATAGACCAAAGAATGTCCCAACACACATATGTACAAAAAATGGGATAGAAGACTATAAAGAAGAGAAACACTCCCACTCACAAAGAAGTTCTCAAGCTAAACATACATATACCATATGTTTTCCCTTATTTTCAGTACCTTCGACTTCGGACAGTTCAGTTCAGTTGTGATCACATTAGGATTTTTTCTAGGTTGTTATGTAGGCTTAAAGATGGGTAGGATGTATATTTGGACAGTAGTGACTTACCCTCCTTGAAAACTACACTACAATTATTTCACATTTTATGACCTTCTTTTCTTCCCTCGTTCATTTGTTGCCTCAATGTTATTTATTTACTACTCTATTTCTTTTTGTACTAATTTTCATTATTTTTTATATTACCCCTTTTTTTCTTCTATTCACAACCACCACACATTTTCAATAACTAGGCAACTCTCATCTACCCAACATTTAGGCATAAGCCTCATTTTCTGACATTTCATATATCACTCCCAACTTAGGCCTTTAGTCTATTTTTTATCATTTTAAGCGTCAAAGAGGGACATGGGGCAAAAATAAGGATATTCAGAATAAATGGTATAGGCTCATTTGTGGCTAATCAAAGAATATGTTAGTAGGCTCACAATGAGAAACTAAGGATATTTATGTACATATGTTAGGCTCATGAAAGGCAAAAAAAGTTCAATATCAAACTAACAAGGCCTGTGATCACTTCACAACTCAACTTATCCTAAAAATACCAGACAGGTTTCAAATTCCATATATAACAAGAGAACAAATACTTACCTTACATGATTTTTTCACATACTGACTTCTCTGTTAAGCATTCAACACATAAGATAACACAATACTCTAAATATCATAGAAATGATCATGCATGTCAATTAAGCAACACATTTCGAGTAAACATCATAAAATATTTAGAAGAGAGTATTTCAAATATCAAACATTGAACATGTCTTAAGTTATTCAAACCACCAATACATAAGTCATTATTATTTTATTCTATCTAAACACAACCTAAACATTTTAGGTTCAATAGAAATAAAATCCATCGGGAAAAGAACCATGGTAAGGAAAAGTCAAGGGGGTCCTAACAACATATATACACTACCCATAATCAAATCGTCCCACCCTAACCAAAAAAATCATACATTATCCCTAATGCATTAAAATAAATACTAGGAGTAAAATTTACCTGAGGTGCTCTAGGCGCGCTGCTCATCTTGAGGTGATGTGGCCTCCAAGGCGTTAATCTTAGTATTTGTACTAGCATCAACAACAAAAATAACACAAGAAGGCTCTGACACTGGCAGGGGTAGGGGTGGAGACAAGGTCTCTCTTCCCGAAACACTGCTGGATGAGGCACCTACTACCTCGCTAGGAACTGAAATGGGGTAATTATCGATGAAGGACTTCCAGACGGCTAGCTACTGCTCATCTATATAGTGTAACCAAGCTCAAGTAACCTCTACTAGATTATCACTCAACTCATCCACCTCATCTCATTTTATCTTTCCCCTAGTATTTATGGGAGTAGCAATTGGGGAGTCATCATCCTTAATCAATTACTAAACATGGACAAACTCTGTCAAATCCACCTGTGTGGTCGAAGTTAGATCCTCCAACATAACATGATCACAAGCCTGTAGTGTCTGAACTACAACTCTCAACTCATGTAACTCTATCCAAAGAGACCCAACATCACTACTTGTTACGTCCCGTAATTTCAAGAGAATAAGATAAATAACGTACGAAAGGAAATAAAATTTGAACTTGGAAAGATACGTTGGCAAAAATGTTTTAGACAGATTTTGAGTCAACTTTGGAGTGCTATAAATCCTAGCGTATTTAGAGTTTTTAGGTGTTTAAAAATCCTAATATGAAGTTCGTTGAGTCTAGTTTCCAACGCAACAAACCGCTCGTCGATAGGACCTCGGAGCGGAGAAGTATGGACGTTAGAAGTTCAGTTGACAGAAGTGAAGGAAAAATATTCGATCAGCGCCACGCGGCGCACTGCGAGGGCATGGCGGGATTTTTCGCGAATAGGGAGAAAATCAGAAGATATTTGTGTAAAGACCTATGGGAGGGAGACAAGTGTCCCTCCCATCTTTTTGACCAAGAGAAGGTCTTATATTATGACCAAGTCTTGAAGACGTGGTCATTTTGCAAAGATTCATCCTAAGGAAATTTCCTCTCCTCTTCTCTCTAAAAATTTAAAGAAACCTAAGCCTAGTGGAATTATTGGAGAGGCGACAAGAAGTTAAGGTGTTGATAAACTTGTAGAAAGTTCGTGTGGATGATTTTGACGAGAAAAGGAGTTGCGGAAAAAGGGCTATAGTGGGCGAAATCCAAAAGGTAAAAATTCCCTCTCCTCTTGGAAGTAAATTATGATACATGTAATAGTTGATATTGATCATGTGAATTATACATTGAAGTTGATAAGTGTTATAGGGTATTGGGAACCTAAATCTGAACACGAGCTTATTAGCCATTGAAAATACAATACAAATGAATCGATAGCTATAATCGCCACATGTTATCTAAATGAGAGATTATAGTTGTTGAAATTGGTTGCGACTATATAACATGTGAGAACGACATTGTGGATTGAAAAGGAATTGGGAAGGACTTTATGTGGTTGTACTTTGTAGTCGAAAAATGATATTTATTATGGGACTGTTTTATATGAATTGTGGGGCAGAATTTTATACGTCATGTCAGGCGTATAATCCCCTTTGATTGGTTGATGTGTTGAGCCTTAAATGTGGCATGTTGGTTATTGAATTCGGGCCTTGAAAAATGTGGAAAAGTACGTAGAAACAAAGGAAGTGATGTCCAATTTTTCGTAGAATAAGTGACTTTACACTTAGAATATTCTACGTTTGAAACTAGAAGTTGATAAACGTATTATGGTCATTATAGGTTGACATACTACGTACGACATATTGGACTTAGCAAGTGGATTGAAACGAAGAGGTATGTGGAAATTCCTTATCTCTTGAGCATGAGTAGTTGTAAATGTATAGTACGGTAGACGTACGAGATTTAAATGAATTTAGTTTCATTTTATATTCTTGACTTGTTTTAAGAATGTCCAAGTTGGTTGAGTTAGAGAATTAACTCACTTGTTTTAAAGGTTAAAGATATCTTAGTTTCTACAGTTAAGAAACTTGATTTCTAAAGTTAAGAGACTTGAAGTATTGTGAAAGTATAAGTATCTTGGTTATAAAAATAATGTAAGTGTCTAACGCATAAAGTTAGTATAACGGCTTTATGGGAAGTTGGTTATAATAACTTTATGGAAAGTTAAAGGAATGATTTACTCTAATGACTTAAATAAAGATAAATGACTTGAAATGAAGAAGGACAAATTGATTTAAAGGCATCAATTGCTTAAGATTTTAAAGTAAAGAGTCACTTGGTTTAGAAGCCTACAAATGTATTTCTAAAAGGTATTGTGACTTATTTTGAAAGGTAGCTATGACTTGATACTACGGTTATTAGTATCTTGGAAGTTTTATATGAAAAAGAGTCATTTTAAAAGAATAGAAGTACGTAGTACTTTGGGTTAAATTCTCGGATTGTATAATGACATGTTAGTGTCTTATGTAAACTAAAATGAGAGTGTATATGAATAAAGCTAATAGGAAGTTAGGGGATTTCTTAACTTGTTTATGTTATGTATGATAAGCCGGTGGTGCTTATGTTATGTATGATAAGTCGGTAGTGCTTATGTTACGTATGATAGCCGATTGTGCTAGGTTATGTTATTTTTATGGGGTAGACCCCCGAGTTACTACTTATTCCATTGAGTTGCTACCCATGATGCGAGTGCGGCGTTTGTACTCATTGCGGGCCCACCGGGCCCATGCGGGTGAAATAGTCCTATGCGGGTGAAATAATCTCATGCGAGTCGGATGACCTCATTGCGGGTCCACAGGACCTATGCGGGTGAAATAGTCTCAGGAGTAGGATTGCTTATTGATACTACGGGCGGGTGACCCTACTTTGATCATGAGCCTCCTATTTTTATTCAGTAAGATATACACTTGTTTACTCTCATTGTTAGTAAGGCACAGTGTACTGTTATTTGAATTATCATACATGTCTCCAGCTTTATTTTTAGACTTTATGATTTCATTTCAAGATCTTTCGATTTTACATACTTGGTACATTTGTTATCGACCCCACTTTCTCGAAGTGCGTTCATGCCGCGGTAGAAGTAGCGGTGGTGGATCCTCATTCTTAGGATCACGGATCGGTTGTCGAAGCTTCATTTCTCGGAGGCTTGTCTTTTAGTGCAGTTTTCTGATGTTGTAGATTTATGTACATTCAGGTATGGCGAGGCCTGTCATACGATGTTTATTCTTAAGTGCAGTAGTCATATTTGTGGATTGGGTTGTAAGAACAGAGATGTACTGTTTTATTTTTGGATTATGTATATTTTACGGAAGGTGGCCTTATCGGCTAGCCTGTTGATGTTTAATGTCTAAGTATTTTTATGAGTTGTGTATGTTCCGCTGCTATTCTCTGATGTATACCTGAAAGGGGTGCCCAAGTAGGGCATCAGTCGCGGGCCCGGGGTCGAATCGTGACACTACTCGTACCTTCTCTCTGAAGCGTTGCTAGCCTAATCTCAAAACCCATCTAGGTGGGTATGTAGTACCTCATGAGATGATGTTGTGGCGAGCTTCAGTGGCTCAAGAGTTGCAGTAATCTCTTTGGCAATAAATTTCTTTAGTTTCCCCATGATCACAATAGTTTGTTTATTTCCCTTTTTTGTTTTAATTGCAAATCTTTTGAAGTTGTCTCTGGTTAGGGCAAATGGATCAACTACTGTAGCTGCAACCTATTATTGTGCAATGGTAAGAATCTGAATCGAAGATATGCTAGTATAGCTGCAGGTGGTGGTACTATAGAAGTGGTAGGTACAACTTATAGGATAGAGGCAGTAGTGGCAGGCGACATCTCTGTAGTGGTGTCATCTGCGACCCAAAATGTCAGATCAACCTGTGGTCCCTCAAGGCGCTCAAGTAGTGGTGCCAATGTCTCCACAATATTTTGGCCCTCCATGAGGGTCTCATCTTTACTCTTCTGCAGATCATGCACATGTGAAGCTGTGAGATAGTGATCTTTGTTAGGTATGCGCAGAATTCTAGCTCGCTGACAATGCTATGTGATAAGAAATGGGAAAACCAAGGAAGTGGTAGGCTGAGATTCTCTCAGCTGAATCTCTTATGCATCATGCTTACAAAAATCTACTAGGTACTGAGTCATTACTACTGCAACCATCACTGATCAATCCAAGGTAAGGACATTATCAACCTGAGTAGGAAGTAGTATGTAATATACCAGACTCCACCAAAA
The DNA here is from genome assembly GCA_029844215.1 of Przewalskia tangutica. Lineage (NCBI taxonomy): Eukaryota > Viridiplantae > Streptophyta > Magnoliopsida > Solanales > Solanaceae > Przewalskia > Przewalskia tangutica. Next base: position 129,126,185 of record CM056718.1, on the reverse strand, counting down.
TTTTGCTTCAAGAGTAAGGGTCTGCTTGTATATCTTTGTCTTCATAACTGTTACCCAAGCCGATGGGTTAGCCTTTGCAATTACTGAAGCTATCCACTGTATCACATTATTTGATTTTATTCAACTCCATTTATCACTTAACTCAACTTCCACTGGAGAAACATATGCATCTCCGAAGTACACTTTGTTGATAGTTGCACTTGACATGTCTACTTTCACATCTCTATCTTCGACTTCCTGAATTTGCATAACTTATTGTGCGCTCTGGCTCGATTTCTTGAGTTTGGAAATCGTAGCCCCATATGCAGTATAGAAATACCAAACCATGATCGGAAAGTAGTTACCAGGTTGATTGTTTAGAAAAACAAGCTTGTGATACTCTAAAGTATCAACAGTGCGGGGAAGGGAAACTAGCCTCTCAAAATTGATCCGCCTCTCATCATATATACTTCTCTACAGGTTTTTTCCTCCCCCTTCATCAATTCTATCCCATGTGTAAGCACCTTTTTTTCCCCCTCCATCGTAAACCTGAATCGATCATCCTCCAGTTGTTTGCTTCATAATTCTTGAGCTATCTCCTCCTCATTACCACTATCAGCTTCCAGAGAGGTGGAATGAGTTTTCATAGCTGACTAGGTAGCCTCATTATCTCTAGCCACAGTCGCAGTTGCATTGTTAGCATCGGCATCATTAGATCTGGTTGAGGATGATCACTCCATTTAAGACTAGGAGGGACCGAAGGATGATGTGCCCTGACTAGGTATCAATGTGGCCGGATGATGTACAATGATGACGGATACCCTATTTTTCTTGGTAGGTATGACCTCGGCCTCTACGTCTGAAGCTTTATCTCATAACGTAGTGCCACATCGAATTTACCTAGACCCTGGCTCTTTTATGGTGGTTGGGATCTGCCACCTCTTTTGCCTTGAATTTTAGGAGGCATACCTGCAATGGAGTATCTGCTAGTCACAAAGTACAAGAAAACAAAAATAGAGGCATCAGATGTTTTCAGTACTCAGTACTACAGGCCATACAAGCTTTGTACGGGTCATACAAAAAAGTATGGACCGTATAAATAATTTGACAGATCGTACAATTTTTGTACATTCCGTACAAAATTTATACAGGCCATAGAAATGGTACGGTCCCCTACTTAACTATTATTACAGACCAGCAGTCAACACCATATACACACTAGTTTCAATCTTCCAAGTTTACAAAGTATTTTGGGGTGTTCGGGCCCGGGTTACTTAGACTTCACCACTTATTCATAAGATTACTCACATTGATACGACATCGGTCGTTTGACGGGCATAACAATTTCAAACCTCGGTGTTTAAGTTATTTATCAAAATTCCCTCTGATATATTGGAAGATACTTATACTTCACTCCCTTTTATTTATCATATTTCTCATATTCATTTTTACGAATAGCTGGGGGCATAATGAATCGACACGAATGTTGATAAAAATGCCCGCCGACCCAATAGGGGTGAGATATTGTCAATCCCGTGAATCCTATTTCACAGAAAACATACCTAATCCCCATCCCAACCACATAACTCACAAGATTTCAACTTACACAAGTGTGCCCATATAATTCGTAGCCCTAGGTGTAGTTTTCAATTACCCATTATAAAGTATCCATAATAACTTACTTCATACTATTACTTGTTAGCGAATTTCCTTATGATTTACGCAAGTGTACGTATCACTCAAGTAATATAGTCTTGGTAAGACCGAATATCGTCCTCAGAGACTGGTTATCAAATACCGATTATCTAAATTCTAGTTTATATTGGTGAACGTTAATTTGTTTGTGTTTTTATCTAATAACTAAGACTAAGTGCACAAATTAAACTAACTTACTAGGGTTTAATCAGTTATGATGGAGATAGGGCTTCCAAAATCCTCAACTATCCACTATTTTCAATCCTTAATGCGACTAGAATGATTCTTCTTCTTCGTTAAGATAGCGGTTAACTAGACTGTCTTATATTCCGGTTAGGATATATAATCACTCAACCCTAGTGTAGAACTGATCGGTGTATTTTATATACACCTTTTGAGTCATTATTAGTTAGTATTTTACTCATTTTGTTTATGTTTAGTATAGTATTAGGGTCGTTTTCTTTTCTTTTGTGTCACAGCGGTCAGAAATGGAGAAATGGCGAAAAGAAGAGGAAATGAGCTTAATTGAGATGGAATTGCACACTAAAAGGGGTCAATAAATGAAGTCTAAGAAGTCCCAGAAAGTATAAACAAGATCAGACGAATCCGGATGGCCCGGGCGGCGAAAATCGCGTAACGCCACCGTCGCGGCGCCAGGCGGCGCTGGCGCAATGTTCCGGAAGTTGATTTATTGCGGGTTTTTGTCATGGCGCGAATCGCTGAGCCACGGCGCCGACACGGGATTTCTGAGTTTTGGGCCGAATTTCACACGTTTTCAGAGTCCAAAAGGGATAACTTTTCCTACCTAAATATTCCTTAAATCCTTTACCTAAAGGATTCCATCACTTTTCCTAAACCCTTTACCTAAAGGATTCCATCACTTTTCCTAAACCCTTTACCTAAAGGATTCCATAATTTTTCCTACCTACATAATCCCTAACCCTTTACCTAAAGGATTCTTGGGCTATAAATAGTCTCTACATCATTAGAAGAATTCATCCATCACCCATCCCATTCTCCATCCTACATTCCATCCCACACTTGACAAATTCTATCCATCTTGTAAATATTCCACAACATAATCCTAGGATGCTAGAAGGCTTGGAGATTTATTCTTGATTATTTTTCTTTTCTTTCTTTTGCTTTGTTTATTTCAGTTCATGTTTGGAGATTATATTAGTTCTTAGCGTGACTATGGCTAGGAGCTAATTACTTTGTTAGGGATTTCCTTGTGATTCTCTTGAAACTCTTATTAATGAATTAATATATTAGTTTGGTTTCTTCTTCACTTATTTAAGATTTATTCAATAATTGCTTTGATTGCTTGATAATTAATTGATCACTAGTTATCATCACTTATATGAGTTCTAATCGAAATCCGAAAGGGGAGATTGTGAATATGCTACAGTTGAATAAACATAGGTTTAAATCGTGGACGAAAGTACCCCGATACTTGTGTAGCTTAATAGGTTATTGCTCTTAATCCTCCTTTGTAGTCAATCCTGTCACCGAAAGGTAGAAGGGTTCTCCATTGGGGTTGAGTGTTTATATTACCTTAACATGAGTATAAAACGGTCTAGTTAACCTGCTATCTTAACGTAGAAGAAGAAGTTAGTCTAATTGTATTAAGGATTGAATATAGTGGATAGTTGATGATCTTGGAAGTCCTAATTCTCCATCATAACTGATTTAAATCAAAGTATTTTCATAATTAGTTTATTTCCTGCATTATTAGTTTAGAATTCCAACTCAATTAATGTTAACCAAATAGAAACTAAAGCATAGATAATCGGTACTTGAAAACCAGTCCCTGAGGACGATATTTTGGTCCTACCTAGACTATATTACTTATAACGATACGTGCACTTGCGTTTAGTGTGTGCATAAATCGCACATCAAGTTTTTGGCGCCGTTGCCGGGGATTGGCGTACTTTCAATATCGATTTATCTATTCTTATTTCTAATTTGGTTGCTCCACATCTTTTTATCACATTTTGTTGTTTTCTTATTTTGCAGGTTAAATTCGATGGGAAAAAAATCAGGAACACATGGACTACTACTTCTATCAGGGGCAGCAAATTCATCAACAGCAGCCTAACCCACAGGTTCTAGAGAAAGATCTAGATGAGTTGCAGGCAGGCATACTCAGGCTCACCAAGTTCCAGACTCAGTTTATGGCTGAGACAAGGAAGTCCCTCAAAAATTTGGAGACCCACATAGGGCAACTGATGGATAAGATGAGCAATACACCTCAAGAAAATCTGCCTAGAGACACCATTGTGGGAAGTGATAAGCAAATTGAAGAGCCTGAACCACACCCAGCTAGTGAGGAATTTGGAGAGATAATTGGTGTAGAGAATGAAAAGGTTACTGAGATTCAATCATTCATCTTTTTGGATTCCTTGGAAAATCTTTTTCTTGTACCTATTGCAGAAGAAACACCACCGGTATCCTTTGTTGATCCTCAAATAGAAAGTCCATACCTTGAGGGCACCACAGAGTTGAGATATGTTGGGAATCTCACTGATCCCTACATTATAGAGAGCTTAGAGGACAATCATGTCTTGTGTACTTGGGGGATAATCTTATATCTCAAGCCCTTAGTTGAAAAGAGTGTTGTAGGAAAAGTGAGACATGCAACAATAATTATGCGGATTGCAAGCAGTTCGCAGAAGGATCCAATGGGCACTCGTAAAGGTTAACTGCGCCCGGCTAAAAGACGTTAAAGACAGCACTTGTTGGGAGGCAACCCAATGTTTTTAATTATGTTATTTTAATTTTTGTTTTAGTTGTTTTATTTTGTCTTGAACAGTCTCACGGTCTTGGGTTCTTGTTTTGTGTTGTTGGATGACAGTGGGTGAAAGCTAAATCAGGAAAAAGGCAAAAAGCGAAAAAAAGGAAAAGTAAATCGTCGTGTAGCCAGAATCAGCATCGTGGCGCGAAACTTGAGGCGCGATGCTTGGGCGCCACGGCGCCGAATCTCGAGTGGCGCGAAGGTTCAGAGGCCCAGACGCAATGCAAATTCCAGAATTTTTCCTCCCAGACCTCCGTTATGACCGTTGTATTGTGTCAGTAAGTTGTCCCTATTTTTAGTCTTCACACATTGGGGACAATGTGTCGATTAAGTTTGGGGGGTGTCTTATTTTGTTTTATTGTCTTGTTTTTTAGTTTTTTTAATTTGTATTTGTGTTGTTTTTATGTGTTTTTGAGTCATAATTTTTTTTTTTATCATACATGCTGTAGTTACTTGAAACGCCTAATGAAGTAAAGTGGAATAATGTAATGAAATTAGAAGCAGAAAATATGAACACTTAGGATAGATATGCCAAAAACTCATGAAATCTGACTATTTGGGGTATCTTGCTTGATGTGTGCATTGTTAATGATTAAACATATGTGTCTGCTTGCTTGCTATTTGAGGCGAAATAATTAGGATATGCATGTTAGGGAGATGACTCAGACATTTCTTTGTTAGCCCTTTCTTACCACTTTTGCCTATCCCTGACATTCAAATTATATCCCTAGTCAGCCCCTTTGAGCCTAAAAATAAGACCTTTCTTTGACACCCTATAATTCCATATTTGTGCCATAAGTGGGAAAAAAATTGAGGTGATTGGAATATAAAGTGTTGAAAAAGAGACAAAAGAGAGTGAACAATTTTGATGCACCCCAATGAAAAAATAATAATAAATAGGCAAAAACCTAAGTTTGGGGGTGCCTGTTATTCATCATACACCTCATTCTCTCAAAACAAAAGAGGGGAAAGATAGGTATGAAGTAAAAAAGAGAATCACAAGAAAAGGGAAGAATTTAAAGCAAAAGAGCTTATGGTACGTAAATTGAGCCTAAATGCCTATTTTTACCTACCCATGCCTAAGCCTACATTACAACCCTGAAAAGCCCTGAAGATCTCTTATATGTGTATCCATGATTAGTGGAGAATAGCAAGTAAACATGTCATAGGATTTTGAAATTGACATGCATAGTTAGGTATTCTTACTTCCATTGAACATGATTAAAGTGAATTTGCGAAATATCTAACTTAATGTGTTTAGAATGCTAAAAATTCATGCTATATGTTCCTGCATATTATTCGGCTACCCTTCATGCTTTTCTAAGTGACAAATGTGCAGCAAACTTGATCAATGTTTTTGAGTCATTTTATTTTCTTTTCTTTCGTGACTTTATTTCTTTCTTTTGATCTTTGCTCGAGGGCGAGCAAAAGTTAAGTTTGGTGGTATTTGATCGGTGTATTTTATATACACCTTTTGAGTCATTATTAGTTAGTATTTTACTCATTTTGTTTATGTTTAGTATAGTAATCGGGTCGTTTTCCTTTCTTTTGTGTCACAACGGTCAGAAATGGAGAAATGGTGAAAAGAAGAGGAAATGAGCTTAATTGAGATGGAATTGCACACTAAAAGGGGCCAATAAATGAAGTCTAAGATGTTCCAGGAAGTATATACAAGATCAGACGAAGCCCGGATGAAAACTTGACGATGAAGCGAAAATCCGCCAGAAAAATGCCACCACGCCCGCGGCAGCGGCGCCACGGCGAATGTTCGAAAGTTGATTTATTTGCGGGTTTTCAGCGTCATGGCGCGAGCTGCGAACCACGGCGCCGGCGGATTTACGAGTTTTGGGCCGAATTTCACACGTTTTCAGAGTCCAAAAGGGATAACTTTTCCTACCTAAATATTCCTTAAACCCTTTACCTAAAGGATTCCATAACTTTTCCTAAACCCTTTACCTAAAGGATTCCATAACTTTTCCTACCTACATAATCCCTAACCCTTTACCTAAAGGATTCTTGGGCTATAAATAGTCTCTACATCATTAGAAGAATTCATCCATCACCCATCCCATTCTCCATCCTACATTCCATCCCACACTTGACAAATTCCATCCATCTTGTTAATATTCCACAACACAATCTTTGGATGCTAGAAGGCTTGGAGACTTGTTCTTGAGTATTTTTCTTTTCTTTCTTTTGCTTTGTTTATTTCAGTTCATATTTGGAAATTATATTAGTTCTTAGTGTGACTATGGCTAGGAGCTAATTACTTCGTTAGGGATTTCCTTGTGATTCTCTTGAAACTCTCATTCATGAATTAATATATTAGTTTGGTTTCTTCTTCACTTATTTAAGATTTATTCAATAATTGCTTTGATTGCTTGATAATTAATTGATCACTAGTTATCATCACTTATATGAGTTCTAATCGAAATCCGAAAGGGGAGATTGTGAATATGCTACAGTTGAATAAACATAGGTTTAATCGTGGACGAAAGTACCCCGATACTTGTGTAGCTTAATAGGTTATTGCTCTTAATCCTCCTTTGTAGTCAATCTTGTCACCGAAAGGTAGAAGGGTTCTCCATTGGGGTTGAGTGTTTATATTACCTTAACATGAGTATAAAACGGTCTAGTTAACCTGCTATCTTAACGTAGAAGAAGAAGTTAGTCTAATTGTATTAAGGATTGAATAGAGTGGATAGTTGATGATATTGAAAGCCCTAATTCTCCATCATAACTGATTTAAATCAAAGTATTTTCATAATTAGTTTATTTCCTGCATTATTAGCTTAGAATTCCAACTCAATTAACGTTAACCAAATAGAAACTAAAGCATAGATAATCGGTACTTGAAAACCAGTCCCTGAGGACGATATTCGGTCTTACCTAGACTATATTACTTGTAACGATATGTGCACTTGCGTTTAGTGTGTGCATAAATCGCACATCAAGAACCCTTCTATATTTCTATGATTAAGAACAGTAACCTATAATGCTACACAAGTATCGGGGTGCTGTCGTCCGCGATTTTAACCTATGTCTATTCAATTACAGCATATCTAAATCTCTCCTTTCGGTTATTGATTCAAAATTATATAGATTATGATAATTAGTGATCAATTAACTATCAAACATTCATACCAATTATTGAATAAATCTTAATCAAGTGAAGAAGAAATCAACTAATGTATTAATTCATGAATAAAGTTTCAAGCGATTCGCAAGGAAAACCCTAATAAAGTGTTTAGCTCCTAGCCATAGTCACGCTAAGAACTAACACAAAATCCATACATAAACTGAATTAAAACAAAGAAAAGAGAAAGAAAAATACTTAGAACTAGCCTCCAAGCCTTGTCTCCCCAAAGTAGGATATAAAATTATGTACAAGATGGAAGATGTCCCTCTAGGTCAGGGTTTTGGGGATTATATAGTTGGGAAAATATTGCATTGTGGACCCTGAAAACGTGTCAAAATTCGGCCCAGAATCGGAAAATCCTGCCTCGACCCTGCAGGATGGAGCCGCGGCGCTGGAACTCCAGAGGCAAAATTCAGATTTTCAGCACATTTAGCGTCGTGGCGGCTGCGCCATGGCCTCGCGGCGTGATTTTCGGTTTTAGTTTACGTGTCCTTTTTTCGTCCGGACTTCGTCTGATTTCTTTTATACTTCCCAGGACTTCTTAGACTTCATTTCTTGACCTTTTATTATGCAATTTCATCTCAATTATGCTCATTTCATCTTTTTTTTTTTTGTCATATCTCCATTTATGACCGCTGTGACTCAAAAGAAAGAAAAATGACCATAATACTATACTAAATACAAACGAAATTAGTAAAATACTAACTAAAAATGACTCAAAAGGTGTATACAAAATATGCCTAACAAACACCCCTAAACTGAACCTTTACTCGCCCTCGAGTAAAACCCTAAACAAAAATAGAAACAAAGACTCTATGAAATGGATCAAATAGTTATAGCAATGTTTCTTCCAAATCATGGGTGAAAGTTAGGATAATATGTTAGAACATATATAGCATGAATAATCAGCAATCTAAAATTTCAAGTTAGATATTTCGCAAATTCACTTAGATCGCGCTCAATAGAAATACAAACACCTAACCTATGCATGTCAATTTCATTCCATCTTTTCCAAAATGTTATAGACATGTTTACTTGCTATTTTCCACTAATCATAGACATACACATTAGAGATCATCAAGACTTTCAAGGGTTGTAATGTAGGCTTAGGCAGGGGTAGGTAAAAGTAGGCATTTAGGCTCAATTACGTACCATAAGCTTTTTTTCATTCAACTTATTTCCTTCTTTTTTATTTTCTTTTTAATCTCATACCTATTTTTCCCTTCTTTTCTTTTGAGAGAATGAGATACATTATAGATAACAGGCACCCCCAAACTTAGACTTTTGCATATTTTTCATTGGGGTGCATCAATTTTCACTTTCTTCTTGTTTCTTTTTCAACACTTTTCATCCCAAGAGTTTTCAATTATAACTTATGGCACACACAGTGAATCATAGGGTGTCAAAGAAATATCTTATTTTTAGGCTCAAATAGGCTGATTAGTGATACAATTTATGTCAGGATAGGTAATGATTGGTCAGAAGGGCTATCAAAGAAATGTCTGAATCATCTCCCTAAACATGTACATCTTAACTATTTCGCCTCAAATAATAAGCAAACAGATTTTCTAGACATTTTCAACCTTTCTTTCCATAATCGACACACATAGGCTAAGCACAAATATCTCAAATAATTAGATGTCATGAATTTTTGGCATATCTAACTTAAGAACACAGATTGTCACTTTTAATTCCATTACATTATCCCACTTTATCCACTCAATATCTTTAGCAACTACAACATACATGATCCATAAAAAAAATTATGATTCAAAAACACACAAAGATAAATCAAAAGACTCAAACACAAAACAATAAAACCAAATAAGACAAACAAAAAAAGACACTCCCCCAACTTAATCGACACATCGTCCCCAATGTGTGAAGACTAAAAGTAGGGACAACTTACTGACACAACACAGCGGTCATAAAGGAGGTCTGGGATGAGATTCTTGAGTTTACACAAGCTTTTGGGCTCTCTGATGTTCAGAATTTCAGCATCTTGACACTTTAGTTCTCATTCCACCTGACATCAAAACATAAGACAAAACCCAAGACCGTGAGACTGTTCAAGATAAAATAAAACAAATTAAAACAGAAAATCAAACTAACATAATTAATAAATATTGGGTTGTCTCCCAACAAGCGTTGTCTTTAACGTCTTTTAGCCGGACGCAGTTAACCTTTACTAGTGTCCATTGGATCCTTCTGTGAACTGCTTGCAATCCGCACAGTTATTGTTGCAGGTCTCACTTTTCCTACAACACTTTTTTCAAACAAGGGCTTCATATCTAAGATTATCCCCCAATTACACAAGGCATGCTTGTCTTCTAGGCTCTCTGTAATGTAGGGATCAGTGAAACTCCCTACATATCTCAACTTTAGGGGGTGCTCTTGAGGGTATGAACTTTCTTTTTGGGGCTCAGCAATGATAGTTGGTGGGGTCTTTTCTGCAACGGGTATAGGAAAGAGAAGTTCCAAGGAGTCCAAAAAGGTGAACAATTGGATCTCAGTAACCTTTTCTTTCTCTACACCAACTATCTCTCTCAATTCTTCAACAGCTTGTTTTGGTTCAAGTTCATCAATATGCTCACCACTCCCCACAAATGTGTCGCTAGGCAGATTTTCTTGCGGTACATTAATCACCTTATCCATCAGCTGCCCTATTTGCGCCTTCAAATTTTTTAGGGACACCCCTGTCTCAGCCATAAACTGAGTCTGGCACTTGGTGAACACGAGTATGGCTGTCTGCAACTCATTTTGATCTTCTTGTGGGACCTGTGGGTTAGGTTGTTATTGCTGATTCAACTTCCACTGATAGTAGTAGTAGTCCATGCCTTTTTTTTTTCAAACTTTACCTAAAAAATAAGAAAAACAACAAAAAGTGATAAAAAGATACTCGCAGAACAAGTTAGAAACTTGTTCCTAGAGCAACCAAATTAAAAATAAAATAACATGACCATATATACAACCCAAATTAGAAATAAGAATACATAAGTCGATATTGAAAGTACGTCAGCACCGACAATGGCACCAAAAACTTGTTAGCGAATTTCCTTATGCTTTACGCAAGTGTACGTATCGCTCAAGTAATATAGTCTTGGTAAGACCGAATATCGTCCTCAGAGACTGGTTATCAAGTACCGATTATCTAAGCTTTAGTTTCTATTTGGTGAACGTTAATTTGTTTGTGTTTTTATCTAATAATTAAGACTAAGTGCAGAAATTAAACTAACTTACTAGGGTTTAATCAGTTATGATGGAGATAGAGCTTCCAAAATCCTCAACTATCCACTCTTTTCAATCTTTAATGCGACTAGAATGATTATTTTTCTTCGTTAGGATAGCGGTTAACTAGACAGTCTTATATTTCGGTTAGGATATATAATCACTCAACCCCAGTGTAGAACCCTTCTATATTACTATGATAGGATTTACTACATAGGAGGATTAAGAACAGTAACCTATAATGCTACACAAGTATCGGGGTACTGTCGTCCGCGATTTTAACCTATGTCTATTCAATTACAGCATATCCAAATCTCTCTTTTTGGTTCTTGATTCGAAATCATATAGATTATGATAATTAGTGATCAATTAACTATCAAACATTCATATCAATTATTAAATAAATCTTAATCAAGTGAAGAAGAAATCAACTAATGCATTAAGTCATGAATAAAGTTTCAAGCGATTCACAAGGAAAGTCCTAATAAAGTGTTTAGCTCCTAGCCATAGTCACGCTAAGAACTAACACAAAATCCATACATAAACTGAATTAAAACAAAGAGAAAGAAAAATACTTAGAACTAGCCTCCAAGCCTTGTCTCCCCAAAGTAGGATGTAGAATTATGTACAAGATGGAAGATGTCCCTCTAGGTCAGGGTTTTAGGGATTATATAGTTGGAAAAATATTGCATTGTGGACCCTGAAAACGTGTCAAAATTTGGCCCAGAATCGGAAAATCCCGCCTCGGCCCTGCAGGATTGAGTCGCGGCGCCAGAACTCCAGAGGCAAATTCAGATTTTCAGCACATTTAGCGCTGCGGCGCTGCTGCCAGGCGTCGCGGCGCTCACGACGTGATTTTCGGTTTTTCTGATCCTGTGTCCTTTTTTCATCCGGACTTCGTCTGATTTCTTCTATACTTTCCGGGACTTCTTAGACTTCATTTCTTGACCTTTTATTGTGCAATTTCATCTCAATTATGCTCATTTCATCTTCTTTTTGCCATCTCTCCATTTATGACCATTGTGACTCAAAAGAAAGAAAAACAACCATAATACTATACTAAACACAAACGAAATAAGTAAAATACTAACTAAAAATGACTCAAAATGTGTATACAAAATATGCCTAACATTACTCAGCATCGAAATAGGAGTGAAGACATGATCATACATGTTTGAATGCAAGTTTTCACGAAAAACAGTAATCCACAATGCCCAAAGTGCCACTGTTCTATTTGTTTGGGTTAGGATTGGGCGTAGGTGATGGATGAGCGATTGGGAGTTTGGTAGAGGGGTTATGAAATATTATTAGCTTTGATTTGGGTGTGATGGTGGTTAGGATTGTGCGATCCGTATTTTCCACTAGGCACCTGAACACTTGCAATTTTCTGAGATTTGTTATTCCTAATACACCAGCAAGCCATCACACAGTCCTAAAACACTAAAAAGAACTCAATTAAAAAAATAAAAGGAAGTGCAGAAATTAATGTTGTGTTGCCTCTCAAGAAACGCTTGATTTAACGTCACGATACGACAGTGTTACCTCCTTATTCAATATTGGGTTCAGGAGTGTATCCATGCTTTAGAAGATGTCTATTCATGATCTTGTCACTATCAATGCAACCATTGTAATGTTTCACCCTATAGCCATTGACTCTAAAGGTTCGAGTCACGTCTTCTGACTTCAATTCCATCAAGCCATTGCGTGAAACACTCACCACTTGGAACGACCCATACCATTTCTATTTCAGCTTGCCCGGAAAAGTTTTAGGCTTGAATTTAAAAGCAGGACATCATATTTTGGTTGAATGTCCTGCTTCATATTTTTTTTATCATGATAATGCATCATTCTATCCTTATATACGGTCGCACTTTAATATGCTTGATACATGAACTCATCCATATCATAGAGTTGAAACAACCAAAGTTTGGCTGCTCCATCCCAATCTATATTTAGCTTTTTCAGAGCCCACATGGCTTTGTCTTCGAGTTCAACGGGCAGGTGGAATGCCTTACCAAAAACCATCTAGTAAGGTGAAGTCCCAATGGGTGTGTTGAACGTCATTATATATGCCCAAAGAGCATCATCTAGCTTCCTCAACTTGTCGGTCCTGTTTGCATTAACTGTTTTAGCTAGTATACTCTGATTTCGCAATTCAAAATTCAACCTGGCCACTCGTTTGAGGATGAAATGGAGTGGACATTCGTTTCTTAACGTCATACTTCTCCAGCAGCCCAAAAAATGCTCTATTGCAAAAATATAAACCTGATGATTCCCTCACTGTGCCGAAACGGGTGAAAATGTTCTGCAGGAAGCCTGTCACACTCTTGGCCTCATTCTTGAGTAAAGCCATTGCTTCTACACATTTTAGGACATAATCAACAATAACTAATATATATTTCACTCCACATGAGGTCACAAAGGGACCCATGAAGTCGATCCCCCATACATTAAAAATTTCCACATTCATAATAAAATTTAGAGGCGTCTCATGCTTCGTCGTATTGCTTCCCTACCATTCACACTGGTCACATGACCTTGCCATCATATTAGCATCCTGGTACATGGTGGGCTAGTAATACCCAATTTCTAAAACCTTAGCCGGTGTTCTATTCCCACTATGATGACCCCCAATTAGAGAGTATTGGCATGCTTTCATAATAGACATCACCTCATCATCAGAAACATATCATCGAATCATATTATCAGCACGTGTTTGGAACAAGTACGACTCATCCCAGTGATATTGGTGACATTCTCATAAGAATTTCTTATTCTTATAGTTTTTAAGCTCTTTAGGAATGAGACCGATAACTAGAAAGTTAGCAATATCAGTACCAGGGATCCATGGCACAGGACAATGCCAAATGACTCTCATAAGGGAAAACATCATCAATATCTACATATTCCTTCAAACCACCAGCTTCTTCAAGTAACGAAAGATGATCAGCAACCTGATTTTTAGACCCTTTACGGTCTTTGACCTCAAAGTCAAACTCTTGCAATAGTAATACCCATCAAATCAGCCTCAGTTTTGCCTCTTTCTTCGTCATCAGATACCTCAACGCAACATTCTCTATATAAACAACCACTTTCGAACCCAGTAAGTACACTTGAAATTTCTCGAAAGCATATACGATAGCCAAAAGTTCCTGCTCGGTGACATTGTAATTCATCTGAGCATAATTAAGAGTCTTCCTAGTATAATATATCGGGTGCATGATCTTAACGTGTCTTTGACCAAGAACAACACCAATTGCAAAGCTACTAGCGTCCACGTCAATTCAAAAGGAAAGGACTAGTCTGGAGAAATAATTATAGGAGCCGAAATGAGTAGCTCCTTCGATTTTTCATAGGCTTTTAGGCACTTCTTTCCAAACAAAAATTTAGCCTCTTTTTCAAGAAGCTTGCATGTAGGATTAGAAATTTTAGAGAAGTCATTTATGAAGCGTCTGTAGAAACTAGAATGTCCAAGAACGATGTGAACTCTCTTAACCAAATTAAGTGGAGGAAGCTTGGAATCACCTCAATCTTGGCTTTATCGACCTCAATATCCTTTTCATAAATTTTGTTGTTGAGCACATTCCCTTCATTTACTATGAAATGACACTTCTCCCAATTAAGAAAAAGGTTAGTCTCTTCGCACCGCTTCAACACTTGACCTGAATGGTAAAGACAGTCATCAAATAAATTACCCAAAACTGAGAAATTATCCATGAAAACTTCCAAGAAGTCTTCCACCATGTCCGAGAATATATACACTATACACCTCTAAAATATGGTCGGAGCATTGCACAACCTAAAGGGCATCAGACTGAAAGAAAAGGTAACATAGAGACAGGTGGATATAGTCTTTTATTGATCCTCAAGAGCAATGTTGATCTAATTATAGCCAGACTGCCCATTAAGGAAGCAGTATTATGAATGACCTGCTAGCCGATCAAGAATTTAATCAATAAAAGGCATAGAGAAATGGTCTTGACAAGTAGCAACATTCAGCTTCATGCAGTCCATACAAATTCTCCAACTAGTGATTGTTCTCTATGGGATCAACTTATTCTTTCAATTTGGCACCATAGTGATGCCACCATTTGATCGAACACACTGTATTAGACTAACCCATGAACTGTCAGCAATTGGGTAGACAACTCCAGCATCTAACCAATTAATAATCTCCTTTTCACCACCTCTTGCATAAGTGGGTTCAATATTCTCTAGTGCTCCATACTTGAAGTACTATCCTCCTCAAATTGTATCTTATGTTCACAAATTCCAGAGGGAATTATATTAGCTATGGTCCAACCAATAGATCGCATGTATTTTTGTCAACACTTCTAGAACCATATTCACCTGCTCTTTAATTAATAAAGCTGAAAGAATCACGGGTAAAGTGTTATTCGGCCCCAAGAACTTATACCTTAAGTGAGAAGAAAGTTATTTCACCTCCAACTTTGGTGGTTCAATAATGGACGGTTTTGCTGGAGGAGTCACCTTATTCTCTAAATCAAGAGAAAGTGTCTTTGACTGGTAATTGTATGAATTCAAACCTACCAACGAATTCACAGTCTCCACATACCCCTTCATATCATCACTATCGAAGTTTACCAAAATCACAGCTAGAGCCTTTCCGATACTCTCTTCTTCAATCTTGAATTACATGACCTCTTCGATCACATCCACTGTATCAATAACTAAAATGCACTCATAACTACTCGGTAATTTCATACCCTTACTCACTTGAAAAGTGACTTCTTCATCATTGACCCGGAACTTGATCTCATTTTTCTCTGAGTACATGAGTGTCCTTCTAGTAGCAAGGAAACGTCGACCCAAAATGATCGGAATTTCTTTGTCAACTGCACAGTCAAGTATCACAAAATCTGAGGAAAAAGGAACTCACCCACACGAATGAGTACATCTTCGACTACTCCCACTAGATTCATGATTGATACGTCAGCCATCTACAATATCATACTAGTCGGCCTTGTCGTACCCAAATCTAATTTCTTATAGATATCAAGAGGCATAAAGTTAATACTAGCCCCATTATCACATAGGGCTCTGGAAAAATCATGCTGACTGATAGTACAAAAAATGGTGAAGGCCCCTGGATCTTCTTTCTTTTAGACTTTTGTGGAAGAAATAGTCGAACTCACTTGGTGAGTCACACTCACTGTGTCATGCTTAATCAATCTCTTCTTGTTTATCAACTATTTTAGATATTTGGCAAACCCTAGAATTTTCGGGAAAGCATCCAACAATAGAATATTCATCGAAAGCTTCTTCAACTGATCATAAAATTTATTGACATTTTGCATCCTCAGTCTTCTTCACTAACCTTTATGAAAATTGAGGTGTCAATTTAAACAGTTGTGTCAGTGGTCTCAATTCCCCTATCACATTGCCTTTGCCTTTTTCTGTGATCAATTCTGGAGCTTTGATTTGCCTGGAATATTATTAACTTTAACAATAATCAGGTCCCGACTCATTAGCACTTGGCACCTCAAATGGTGCCTCTTCTTATGACTCTGTGGGATCAAATTCGACAACCTTTTTAACCTCACTTTGAAGAAGTTTTCCACTCCGAGTAGTGATAGCATTACAGTTAGCTACATCACCTCTGATGTTCTTAGGATTTTGAATAGTGTCACTAGGAAGTGTACCCTTCTATTTAGGATATTTCTCTATCAAAATATCTCTTATTTGTGATTTAAGATTCTGAATAGAAGCAGTATGTGAATCCACCACTTTAGTCAAGCTTTTCATCAACTTGTTTGTTTTCTCTTGGTTGGCCAATACCCTTTCAATCATGCTCTCTAATCTATAACTGCCCTGATCACTTAAAGGACCGTCTTTCTAGTGTTGTGAATTAGATGATTGACCCTTAGGTGGAATATATAAATTAGAACTCCTATTTATGAAGTTACCATTGTTGTTGTAATTCCTTTGGTTCGAACCACCACAGTTGTTTCACGCATATTGATTGCATTGATTCTGTTGCTTCCATTAATTCTAATTTTGATTAACATATCCTTGATAGGTATGCTTCTTATAACCCCTGATAATTCATAAAGGGGAAACTCTAGAAATCAAATGCGTAAATAAAAAAGATAGGAGACTAAATACAAGAGTAGTTATTCCAAACAATCAAACTTCTATTGATTATTAATTTGACTGACGGGACTCCTAGCAACAAACTAGTATAAAAAGAGGCCCCCATAGAGAGGCAAGAGATACAAGAGCCTCCAGTCGTTGCATCATCCCACACAAAAAGAAATGCCTTAGAATAGAATCAGCAATTCTCATCCTCTCTCTTCTCTTACAACCAAGTAAATTTGAGTGCCTTTTTCAAGATTGAATTTCATTCTCTTATTGAAGCAGACGACAGCCTGATCATGTAATTGACTGAAAGTAGAGGGACAGAGAGGAGATGCTCGACTATGATGAGATATTCAGTCCAGTTATCAAGATGGCATCAAAGGCGATTAGGTGTGACTTGCTTGATAAGGGAAAGAGAAGACATCAAGATTTATTAAATCAATGATCTCAAGGACATGAACTGCAAAATCACTTAATCTATGAAGGTTTGATTTCACTTATGAACAGTGCTCAAGTAAAAATCACAAACAAGATTTAAGACAACCAAGCAATTACACTAATCAGACTAAGAACTAGAAACTAGGTCTAAATTACTCTATCACTGCAATTCTAACCTCTCAAAAGTTTTATCATCTAAATAAGCTAAGGGTAAATGAGGTTAAGCCTCTTATTTATGCCCTTCATTATTACAAACTTGGCTCAAAAGTGACCAAGCCCTCAAATTGTAATAAATGACCAAAATAGGTCATCTTTTCCCGTCAGCCACCATTTGCAATTTGCAAATGGTGTCGCATGGCATTATCTGCAGTCATATATAGTTTTGCAAGCTATGACAGGTTGGTTTCTGGATCTTCTTCCTCCTACACGATCCTCTAAATGTTGTATATTTGTGTTTGCATCTCTTCAAGTGATTCTAAGGTTCCTTTATGCATGAACATCACTTGCATAGCTTGGAGTGGTCCCTGATATCATATCATCCTCCCCTTCTTGGAAATGATTCATCCTCGAATCCATAGGCTCACCTTGAAGCCGAGTTTTCAATTTTGCTTATTTGCACTCCAAACATTGCCCAAAGTTTCTCCATGTCATATTTCATCTTGGGCCAATATAATTATTCATGGAGATCAAGCATTTTTGACACACCAAAGTGACCCATCATACCTTACTATGTGATTCCTTCAAGAAAAGTGTCCTCCATGAACTCATTGAAACACATATTATTCCCTTCTTGAATAAAAACCCATCAACTAGTTGGAACCGTTCAACCCCCTTCCCTTGGGCTAACTCCTCATAAACCTGCTTGAAATTGGGATAATTGGAGTAGAACTCCTTTAGACTTTCAAAGTCCATCATCTTAGAAGTCATGAGATTCAATAACACAAATTTATTAGATAGAGCATCCACCACAACATTCTTTTTTCCCCTATTTTAGTGATCATATAGAAAAAAGTTTTAATGAAATCCACCCACTTTGCATGCCTCTTGTTAAGCTTGGATTGACCCTTCAAGTGTTTCAATAACTCATGATTCGAACGGATCACAAATTTCTTGAGCCATAGATAGTGTTGCCAATGAGCCAACACCCTCACAAGTGCATATAACTCTTTGTCATAGGTAGAGTAATTCAAAGAAGCTCATTTTATCTTATAACTAAAGTAAGCCAATATTTTACCCTCGTGCATCAATACCCCACCTATGCCAACACCCGACGCATCACATTTTATCTCAAAGATCTTCTCAAAATCCGACAATTGCAATGATAGAGAAGAGCTCAACTTTGCCTTTAACTCTTGAAATGCCTTCTCTTGCCCATCTCCCCAAACAAAAGCCATATATTTCTTGATCAATTCGATTAAGAAAGTGGTAATAGTACTAAACCCTTTCACAAATCATCTATAGAAATTTGCCAACCCATGGAAACTCCTCACATCGGTTGCATTTTTAGGAGTTGGCAAGTTCTAATAGCCACCTTCTTTTCATCAACCTCCATACCATTCATGCTTACCATAAGTCCCAAGAATACCACCTGATCAACACAAAAGGAACACTTCTTGAGATTTGCATACAACCTCTCTTGTAATAAGACCTGAAAGACTTGCTTCAAATGGTCCACATGGTCCTCAATGCTCTTGCTATAGACAAGAATGTCATCGAAATAAACGACGACAAACTTCTTGACGAACGACTTCAACACGTGGTTCATCAATCTCATGAAGGTGCTAGGTGCATTGGTGAGACCAAATGGCATGAAAAGCCACTTATGAAGCTCAAACTTGGTTTTGAAAGTCGTCTTCCATTCATCACCGGGGTGCATGTGAATTTGGTGATATCCACATCGAAGGTCAATTTTTGAGAAAACACTTGAGCAACATAGCTCATCCAATATATCATCAAGCCTAGGAATTGGATGTATATATTTCACCGTGATTTTGTTCACGGCTCTACAATCAACACACATCTTCCATGTGCCATCTTTTTTGGGAACACATATCACGGGTATGACACATGGCTAAGGATCTCTTTCACTAACCCTTTGTCAAGTAGCTCTTCAACTTGCCTTTGCAACTCTTTCATTTCCTCTGATTGCTCTTATAAGTCATTTTGTTGGGAATTTAGGATCCCGGCACAAAATCAATTTGGTGTTCAATACCCATCAATGGAGGCAATCCCTTAGGCATCTCCTCCGCAAATAAGCCATCATATTCCTGCAAAAAATAAGAAACAATACTAGGAAAAGTGTTAGTAACTTGGTTAGCATGTAACAAGAGATCTTTGTTGATAAGGCACACCATAAAATGGCCCTCGTCAACTCCTTTCAAACAATTACTCTGTTTAGCAAGTGTACACATCTTAGTTTTTCTCTTCGTCACCATTTTCTCCTCTTGACTAGGTAAGGACTCCTTCTCACTCCCCTCATTTTGCATTCTTTCCTGGAGCTCCTTCATGATCCTATAGTCTTCACTCACTTGATAGGGTGTCAACGGAGTAAGAGTGTACATTTTACCCCCAAAGACGAAGGAATACTTGTTAGATCTCCTACTATAATGAGCATCTCTATAGAATTGCCATGGCCTACCAGGAAACATATGACACACTTACATCAGCACTACATCACACACAACCTCATCTTGGTATTTTCCAATGCTAAAATTTACAATCACTCGCTTGGTTATCTTCACCTTCCCACAATCATTGAACCATTGACGTTTATAGGGGTTGGGATGTTTCTTGAGGGGAAACTTCATATGATCAACCAAACTTGTACTAACCACATTTGACAACTTCCTCCATCAATTATCACGGAACACACCTTATCCAAGATTTTGCATCTAGTATAGGGCTGGCCAGTGGGCCGGGCCGACCCGACCCCTGTTACACCCCGTAGTTCAGGTCATGCGCATGAGGGCGTACGAAAGGGAGTAAGACTTAAAATTTTCAGAAGATAGGTTGATGGGTTGTTCCGGACGGGTTTTAGTCAACTTTAAGGCGGGTTATGACCCGGTACATTGAGAGTTCATAAGTGTTTCAAAGGCCTGGGGCGTAGTTCGTTGAGTCTAGATTCCAACGCAACCAACCGTTCGTCGATAGGACGTCGGAGTAGAAAGTTATGAGGGTTACAAGTTCGGTCGCGATCGGACAGAAATGTGTTTGAGCGGCGGCAGCGGCATGGCGCCGGATGCGAGGCGGCGCCTAAAGTTCAAGGTCGCTGAAGTTGCAGCCTTGGCCGAATAGCGAGCGCGCGAAAGATCGAGAAACTGCGGAGGTTTAGTATGGCCAGTTTTTGGGCGGAAAAACTTAGAAAAGTCTGATTTTTGTTTTAAAAGAGACCATGGGAGGGTGACAAGTGTCCCCCCCATCTGATTTTCTGTTGCATGCAATATATTGACCAAGACTTGGACATTTTCTATCTTTCATCTTCTCTCTCTCTCTCTCAAATTGCTCCCCCTTCTCCCTAAACTTCCAGGCCTCTCTCTAGAACCCCTAGAGAAATTCTTAGCCTAAGGAAAATCTGAAATTAAGGGCAAGAAGGAAGCTTGTAGCTAGCTTGTTGGCATTGTTGTGGTGGTGTTCTTGGCAAGGAAGCTAGCAATACTTGGAATAAGTTTTGGCTAAAACTTTAAGGTAATGATTCTTCCTTTAGATTTAGTTTA
Source organism: Przewalskia tangutica (assembly GCA_029844215.1). Classification (NCBI taxonomy): domain Eukaryota; kingdom Viridiplantae; phylum Streptophyta; class Magnoliopsida; order Solanales; family Solanaceae; genus Przewalskia; species Przewalskia tangutica. The sequence continues at coordinate 129,105,100 of CM056718.1, read as the reverse complement.
TAGTGTTGCATGTTAAGAAGAAAGAACTTGTGGTAGTAAATAATGCTCTTAGAGTCATTGCATGCTAGAAATGTGGTTTGGTTATGAAGAATGGGTTAAGAAGAGATTATGAGCATGTTGTAGCCTAAAAACTACCCTAGAATTGTTAAGTGAATTATTGTAAACTTATGGGACAGAATTTTGGGTGTGTAATCCCCTTTAAATTGTTGGATTGATTGAGCCTTACAATGTGGTGTTTTGATGGTAAATTCGGCCTTGAGAAAGGTGGCAAAGTGAGTAGAAACAAAGGAAATCTTGCCAATTTTCTATAGAATTTTAGTGGCTTTGAGTTAGATTATTCTACATTGGAATTAGAGGTTAATGAACATATCATGGTTATTATAGGTTGAAATATTACTTGCGGTAGTTGAGCTTAGCAAGTGGATTGACAAAAGTGGTATCAGAGCAGTTAGTCCTCGGAAAGTGTCTACAGACCGTGTCTAGTAGAGTCTTGATTATCGGTGTGTTGTGCACCACATCTATAATCAGGAGGCTGCAGGACATTTAGGATTGGTTTCCATTCTTCTCACTCTAAGATCGTGCGATAGAGCTGTGTGGTTAGGGTCGTCTCTCCCTAACGAGTTATGTTGTTTGCAGCTACGAGAAAGGCAGCAGTGACCCAGGAAAGATTATGTGGATTGCGTATCCAGGTTAGTTATGATGGTAGTATAGTGGGTATAGTGACATTCAGCTATACAGAATTATGTATAAGGGTCAGACACGTGTTGCCTAGAATGATATTGGAATACCAAGGATTGATAAGGACTAATTAGATACCGGGAAGGTAGGGAGTGGTTTGATGAACTCTCATCAATGTTGTACGTACTAATTTGAGATAATTAGGAGATGATGAGTTGTCTGAGAAATAAATGGACCCTTAAGAAGTTTAATTAAGAGACCTAATGGGAAACTATGTTTGTAAATTAAGCTACGTGGTATGCTTAAGAGTATAGTACAGATGAGATTCGGGCGGAGTAAGTGATGAAGGATTCCACGGGTATGCTTCCATTGTTTTAGTATGAGTTTGTTTGGACGTACCGCCAGTGATGAAGGATTCCACGGGTATGCACCTTGGACATGCTTACGATGAAGGATTCCGAGGCATGCAGTATGAAGGGTAAGAGTATAAATGAGGGGCAAGCCCCAAGATCGTTATACCACCTTCTTCAGGGTAAGAGTATGAATGAGGGGCAAGCCCCAAGATCGTCATACCACCTGTTGAGTTTATTGGACGTGCCGCCAGTGATGAAGGATTCCACGGGTATGCTTCCATTGTTTTAGTATGAGTTTATTGGACGTGCCGTCAGTGATGAAGGATTCCACGGGTATGCTTCCATTGTTTTAGTATGAGCTTATTGGACGTACCGCCAGTGACGAAGGATTCCACGGGTATGCTTCCATTGTCTTAGTATGAGTTTATTGGACGTGCCGTCAGTGATGAAGGATTCCACGGGTATGCTTCCATGGTCTCTATATGAGTTTACTTGGACGTGTTGATTATGAGCTTCCTATTTTCATGCAGTATAGTATATGACTGATTTTCTCATTGTTGGTAAGGTGCAGTGTTACGTAAACCGATTTTATACATGGCCCCAGTTATTTTAGACTTATGAGGTATTTTCAGTATTTTCCCAGTTTCGCATACTTGGTACCTGTTGTACTGACCTCCTTCGGGGGGCTGCGTTCATGCCGCAGGTCGAGATACGTAGCTTGCTGGTCCGCACTCTTAGGATCACTGTTCATTTCCTGGAAAGCTCCATCCTCGGAGGCTTTGTCTTTTGGTATGATTCCACGAGGTTATAGACTTTTGTACATTCGGGGTATGGCGGGGCCCCGTCCATACGATTGTTATTCTAGAGTGCGTAGTCACGTTTGTGGTTTGGTGTAAGAATAAAGTTGTCTTGTTTCACCATCGGTTAAGTTATTTTATGAAAGCGGCCTTATCGGCTGCTAGTGATGTTTACCTTATCTGATTTGTTTTATGTATGTTCACGCTATTCTCGACATATACGGCGGTACCGGAAGGGTACTAGTCGCGGCCGGGTCAGTCGTGACAACCCGTCCGGTCTGACGACCCGACCCGACCAGGCCGACACGACACCGGTATTAAAAAAAAAAAAAAAGCGGGCAGGGGCTCGAGCAAGGGCGGGGCGGTATGGTCCCGCCAGCCCGACCGCCAGGCCGATCCCGCCCGACCCGCCCGCCCCGACCCGCCCCAAATCCCGACTCGACCGCTTTGCAAAATAGTCGTTGTCCAACGGCCATTTTACATTTTGGCCGTTGGACAACGGCCATTTTAGGCCTCCCCCCACCCCCCGACCCCCTTTATATTTATTTTTAACGCCTATAAATACCTCGTTGCTGTTGTTATTATTTTGACAAATCTTTCTACTCTAATCTAATCTCAATCAATCTCTAATTCTCTATACAACATTGTCTACATATTCAATCTATTTATTAATTTGAGAATTGGGAGTGAAGTTGGCAACTAGCTTGAGGATTATCTATCGAGCAAAGTTTCAATTTTCAACCTCTCGATTACACGTCGACTCTACGTCGGCGTTTGGTACATTCGTTCTCTCATTAAATTATTATTTTGTCTTTATTTCATTTAGCACATTTAATTTCATTATCTTTAACTATTTATTAGCATAATTAAAATGAAAGGACTAAGAGGCATGTTGGGTAAGGGTAAGGGTCAGGCTTCTTCTAGTAGGGGTGGTAACAAGGGCAAGGGTACTTCTTCTAGTATTCCTGTTCCAGTTATTCCTAGACAAGATGATTTTATAGATCCTGAAATGTTTCCTGAAATACCATATGATCTTGACACAAATGATTATCCTGAAATTGAAGAAGATTTTAATTTAGATGACACTCTAGTTGATGATACACCTATTAATGAAGATGATGATACACCCACTAGTGAAATGCCTCCTATCCCCCCTACTATGAGGCAGGTCCCAAAAGCGACCATTAAAATCGGTTGTATGGAAATATTTTGTGAGGGACGTAGCTAATCAAGTATGTATGTAAAACTTGTAAAAATGTTTATTCTTTTAAAAGCTGGACAAGGTCATGGTGGGACGGGGTTTAGGAAGACACTGTTGCAAAACACAAAGCCTTGCATGACCAATACATGATTGAAAAAAGCGTGAATAAACGTCCTCTCAATCGGGACAAGGTTCACATACTCTGTCCCGGAGAAAGTACAGTCAAATTAACCCTATGACGGGGAGTTGTAGGCCACAAATATGATAAACATAAAGATAGGAAGCACTAGCAAAATTAGTTCTTTGTGGAGGGTTTGCCTTTTTCATTTCTGAATCTCTGGTTTTATTCATTATATTAGAGATATGTATAATCCTCGCTTATAAAGGTTTTCCTAGATCAACTTAAAAGAGATGTATTTAAATTTGCACATGAATATCAACAATATTTACGTTATGCATTATATCATTTAAATTGCAAAGTTGCTTTAACTTCGATATAGGTCGTAGTACTAACGCCATGATTATTTAACGGTAACTTTGTCATTGGATAGATTATAAATGGTCTATGCAAAACGTATTTTAGCATATAGATATATAGATAGTAGGCACCTTTGGTGAGTTTATTTGAAAATATTTATTGATCGCGATTATTACGGAATAACCGATAAAGTTATGAGTATTACATTAGATAATGCATCTTCTAACAATTACGCTATTAGTATTTTAAGAAATGTTTTAACTCCGTCTTTTCAAAACATTTTCATATCAAATGCGTGCCATATTTATAACTTAGTTGTAAAGGATGGTCTTTCACTTTTCAAGATATTCTTGAAAAATACAATTTGTTATACACTTTATTTTTAAAAATAATAGAATTCAACAAAGAAAAGAATATAAAAACTTGCCACGATTGTGGACTATCTTCTGAAAAATTCAGAAGAAGTACCAACTAGGTGGAATTCTTTATATGACCAACTAGTTGTTGCTTATGACTATAGAAAACCTATTACTTTATTTTTTAACGCCATAATCAAAATCCAAATGATATGATTGTGGAATCTTGATTGGGAGAAAATTAGAGAACTTATTGTATTTTTAGAAAATTTTCAACGAGCAACAAAAGAATTTTCTACTTTATATTATCCTACTATTTCAACTATGTTGTTTTATATAGCTATAATATTTTTACTTCTTAAAGAATATATGGAAAAACACCTTATCTGCGACTATTAAAAAATGTTTATGAAATTAAAAATATTTTATTCCTATTCCCTATTTATATTATTGGTCTTTGTATTAAACGACTATTAAAGTAGAGGGTTGTAAAAGTCTTATTGAAAATATATATACTGTATGGACGTACTACCACCTCCAACTCCCAAAAATTTAAATGTTGAACCACCTATTGAACTAACGCTAGAAGAAGTGTTGAATAGCGTAGAAGATGAATGCAAAAAGTATATCGGCATTACCGGCAAGAAAGTGCTAGTAACCAACCGACTTTTGTATCATCTTCTTCTTCAACACAACCTAAAAGCGACAAGCGGTTTACGTGGCTAGGCCTAATATTAATTCTATTGAAAGCCTCGGAAATAAAATGCGGTGGTAGCAGTGCTAACCAAATTAGTGAGTTCGATGTTTTTGTTTTGCGGGGTAATTTACCTTACCAGCGATTATCAATGAAGAAGGAAAGGAAGACTTGCTTTGAAATATTGGAGCGAATGAGAAGACATTTCCGACACTTTCAATGATGGCGAGATATTTTGAACATTGGCGTCGTCGATCGCTTCGAAGCGCTTTTACAGCGATTTCAAATAGGAGAAACCGGACACTCATTAGCGGAGGCGGCTTGGAGATGGCGGTACTATTCGAGATTGGATACGAGCGGAGGCGAAGGAGGTCTGATCAACGAGATTAACGAAGAAGATGACGACAACTACAACGACATTTTATCTGAAGGCATGAGTAGCGACGTGGAACAATTTGATCAAGATATACCAATTCCAACCGAAGAACCACAAGAAATTATAAAGAAATTAGAAAAAATATTTTCAAATTGGTAATTTATTTCATTGCAATTTTTAAATTTTTCTATGTCTTTCACTCTTTTGCAATTTTTTCAACAACGATTACCTTACAATGTAATTTTGAATCTTGTATATTTGATATTTCAATGAAATTAATAATATAAAAGGCACAAAAACAGTCTTGGGATGTTTTTTTTACACTATTCTTGTCTTTGTTTAATTATTTAGTTTATAACTTTATACTTTATACTTTATACTTTATAGTTTATACTTTATAGTTTATAGTTTATACTTTATAGTTTATACTTTATAAATATATTATAAATTATAATACTATAAGTCTATAATATGACAAGTATATGTTATACTTAATGTTACTTTGTTAGTACTTAGTAATTTATTATTTTTAATTTAGTGAAAAAATTTAAAAAAAAAAAAAAAAAAAAAACCGTCCGTCAGGCCGTCAGGCCGTCCAGGCCCTACCCAGCGGGACCGGGACCGGGACGGGACACGGTATGGTGCCGCCCGACCCTCCCAGGCCGGCTCGACCCGCCTTTTCTCGGCCAGCCCGACCATGAGCCGATCCGGTGGGCCGTCGACCTGGCCAGCCTTGATCTAGTATGAAAAAGTTCACCCGTTGGTCAAGCTCATCTCTATTCATATCACCCATAATCCTCCGCAAAACACAATTCAGATTGACATTATCTACTAGATTTTACTCATCATTATTCTCTTCGCTATCTCCATCATGTTTACCCTTTGGGTCTCCCTCACTCTCTCCCCCACTCTCTCCCCCTCTCTCCTCCTCTCCCTCGGTATGACATCCATCAAATAGTGCCACAATTGACCTTTTATTGGGACAAATACTAGCAATATCTCCTCTACCTTGACACTTAAAACATTGAATGGTAGAAGGATGAGGATAATTGGGTTTAGAAATGTTACCTCCTTTAGCCTTGTATTCAACTTTGGCTTTGTACTCGAACTTGGCTTGGGGAGTTTGGAAGTCGGTCTTGGGTTTTTCCCACTTATATTTGCTTTTTCTCCACGATAAGGACAATTCACTATTTGCTTTATAGGATTTCTCCGTTTTCAAATTCGCGTCAACTTTAGGAGCAACATGGAAAGCATCCTCAAGTGTAGCATAAGATTGGAGCCTCATGGGCTTAGAATTGATACTCCGAGATCAGTTTGTAACATGTACCACTACTAGAAACAGAGGTCTTTTTCACCGATATTCAGTGGAACATTTGTGCTATAAAATACAATTTTTTCACCTTATTCCCATCGAATCGACTCACTGAAAAAATGCGTGGTGGGAAACAGGTTCCACGAAACACTGGGAAACTTTCTAATTTTTCTTGTGAAAACACTACTTTTTAGATTTTTCCCATCGACATTAGTGGAAAATAGCCATTGAATATTTTTCAGTGGAAAAATAAAGATTTTTTAATAGTGTATTGAACCCATAGATTTAGTTTAATTCAATAATATATGCTCTCCTTTACCACAAAAGAAAGATGTAGTAACACATAAGGTTACTCGGGGCTTTTAATTATAGGTGACAAATAAGTTTTAAAATTGAGTTGGGGTAACTCTAGTTTTTTAATTGAGTAGGGGTGATAAACTTTGGATTAGTGATTAGAGAGTTTTGACTCACCCCAAAGTTATATTTTTAACACTTTGACCCCAAGCTTTATTTTTTACACTTTGCCCCCAAGTTTTATTTTTAACACTTTGACCACAAGCTTTATTTTTTACATTTTGCCTCCAAGTTTTATTTTTAACACTTTGACCCCAAGCTTTAATTTTTACACAAATGTGTTAGTTATTGAAGAAATTGCAACAACTAACCCATCTATTGCAACAAGTTTATAATTTGTTGCAACAGATGAGTCAGTTTTTGCAACAACTGAACCATCTGTAGCAACAAATTGGTTCAGTTGTTGCAACAACTGAACCATCTGTAGCAACAAATTGGTTCAGTTGTTGCAACAACTAACCCATCTGTAGCAACAGATTGGTTCAGTTGTTGCAACAACTAACCCATCTGTTGTAACAGATTACAAACTTGTTGCAACAGATGAGTTAGTTGTTTCAATTTCTTCAACAATTGAAAAAATGCAACAACTAACTCATCTGTTGCAACAACTGAACCAATTTGTTGCAACATATGAGTCAGTTGTTGCAACAACTGAACCATCTGTTGTAATAAATTGGTTCAGTTGTTGCAACAACTGACTCATCTGTTGCAACAAATTACAAACTTGTTGGAACAGATGGGTTAGTTGTTGCAATTTCTTCAACAACTGAACCATCTGTTGCAACATATTAAAAATGTGTTCCAACAAGGAGAAGGAGAACAAAACCAGCACCAAAAATCATAATTTCACAACCACAACCACTATTTACAAACTCACAAACCCCAACAAGTGCAACAAATACATGAAACTACAACAAAACAAACAATATTCAAGAAAAATTCATGCTCTTCTTCATCTTCTCTAACCAAAATCATCATTTTCACACTCTAATTTCAAAACCCTAACTTTTGAACCAAGTGAAAATTTCATAACCCTAACTTAATACACGAAACTACAATAAACTAACAACATTCAAGAAAAACTCATGCTCTTCTTCATCTTCTCTAACCAAAATCATCATTTTCACACTCTAATTTTAAAACCCTAACTTTTGAACCAAGTGAAAATTTCAAAACCCTAACTTTTGTCTGAGAATGAATAGAGAAGCAACAACAATGGAGAGAGAGAAATGGGCAGCAGCAGCAGCAATGGAGAGAGAGGAACGAGCAGCAACAATGGTGGTGCAGCAACAATGATGGTCGACGAGCAACAAAGGTAAAAGGTCCGCTTTTTTTTTTGAAATAAAATGAACAAGTAGTTCATTTTATAATGTGTATGGGCTTTTGTGAATTTTGTAAAAGATTATAAGTTTTAAAAATTATAATTCAATCCCCATTTTAGTTAATCACATTTTAAAGACAAGTTTGATCTTGGCTGGTCAAACTTGTCACCATTTCTAATTACCATATTTTTTTGTCACCATAAGTTAAATATTCCAGGTTACTCATAGTTGGGTAATGGTCTCCAAAAGTCATTTTTTTTAACAAGATCACCCAGTTTTTCCTATATCACATCAAAAGTCACCTAATTAATATTTGGCCAACATGACAATAAGACCTAACCCGACCAATACCGATAATCCATATTAACCATATTCTCTCTTAATTAAAATAGAGTTTCACTCTCTCTGGAAAAAAATTGACCCATCATTTTATTAAAATCATGTCGTCGTCTTTTTCCTTCTCTCTCAGGCGAAGTCCATAAGGATTTTTGACATGAAGCCTTTTTGTTGGATGTTTACTGAAGCATGAGTAAAATGAACGAAGCCTTTGTATTGAACAATATTGCTGATTAGTCACATAGACTATTATTTTGAAAGATCATTTACCAATATTTAGATGACCTTGTTGTTAAAAAAAATATATTTTATGAGATCATTACCAATAGTTGAATGAATGTGTTACTACCTCAAAAAATAAAGTTTATTAGTGTGAACAGAATAGGAATAGTTTCTGAGCCTCCGTAACATAATTGTAGGATTTGAATTAACATAGTCGCTAAATTAAGGAGTACTTTGAACATGATTTGAAATTATGATATAAAATTAATGATTTGAAATATTACCAAATGAGCAAATAATAGTTCAAACAAAATTAACACTCTACTAGAAAGACTTTCTAAAAAAATACAATATCAATTGCGATTTTAATTCAATAAAAAGAAAAATTGAACTTGAATTGTAGTGTAACTATTTTTTAATATAATCCTCTCACATATATGAACAATCTCTTAATATATTACCAACTTGCACATCTTTTAATATTTGATAAAATGGTTGATAAACATGAATACTAAGTATATCTATCAACTTAAACTTATGGATTTTTGTTTACAAAATATTAATTTATGGGTCAAATTTTATATTTAAAAAAATTTAAAATCATGATTTGGAATCCCAAATCACACCTTTTTAGATGATTTGAAATTTAAATCATGATATAAAGTTGAAGTTGGAATTTTGTCTAATTACATAAACAAATAGTGATTGATTTAAACTCAAATTATAAAATCATGATATGAAAACAAATGGTCGTGGCAGATGAAGCTGCACCAGGTATATTGTACTGCATTTATGTAAAGATTCGATTGCTGAATTTTTAATTTAATCTCCATTAAATATAGTTGGATAAAATTAATGTACACCACTACATTTATTAATAATATACACCAATCAATATGGGTATTATGACAAAATATATATTTCATTTATTAATTCTTAAGGGACGTGTAAAATTAAAAGCGAATGGAGGGAGTAATTTCCTACTTTTACACTAAAGTCATAATCACTAAGGGCCTGTTTGGAAGCAATTGTATAACCACTAGGTTGTTTAATTATCTAGTAATTACATAACATAATAATTATAAAAATTTATTATTTATCATACCATAATTACAATATAAATTTCAGTCATATTTGGTTTCCGGTCTAATACATAGTTAGATATTTTCTTAAATCAAAGTTATTCAGACAATAGATAAAGATTTTAAGATGAATATGTATATCAATATTCAATATATATTATAAAACTAGGCATATACAAGGTGATGCGGTACATCTCTTTGGCCAAGGATCATATTTATTCTTGAGACGATGGTCTCTCGAAAATAGTCGTTCTACCTACCAAGGTAGAGGTAAGGTCTACGTACACTCTACCCTCCTCAGACCCCACATTATGGGACTTCACTGGGTATGTTGTTGTTGTTGCTCCTTTTTTTACTTTTTCTCTTCTTTTTTTCAATTATTTTATTTTAAAAAGTCAATCTCCATAATTCATACCTCTTTATTTATCATAAATTATAATCTTAATTAATATTAATAATATCCATAACCTTCAAGCCTTTCATCTTCATAACCCCTAATTATTTAATGTACAAATTTATGACATCTTAAAATCACACTAATTTCTATTCATATAAATTTGATTCTTGCCATGTTGGTTATCCTCTATCTTTGTAGTGCAATAACCATCACCAATATAGAACATTTTTTTCGATTCTTAATGATATGAATGGATGAATTCTTCAAAAATAATTTCAGTTCTCTTTTTGCTTCCCTTTTTATTTTATTTTTTAGAGAATTTGATTATAATATGTTGACGGGTCGATCCCCATATATCGGAATGTATTAAATCAAGGGAATTCTTAGATTCTTTAAGTGTTGAGGGATATGATTTATGATGGGCTTTTCCCATTTGACAGCTAGAGCAGAAATCCAATTTGGAAGGGAAATTATTCTTTTCATTAAACAAAACGTGTTTGAGTACATTGATGGAGGAATGACTTAACTTAAGGTGTCATAACTCAGACTCATTGACAGAAACATTAAAACAGGACTTGACATACTCTCGGCTGGGGCTTAAAGATTTATTGGCTGAAACTTGAGCAGTGAAACAGGAAGAACCATGACTTGGATAACATGTTGGTGGAGTTGTGAGTTGATAAAGTCCACTGCTAACCTTCCCTTGAAGAATAACCCTCTTCGTATCCATGTCCTTCAAAACACAAGAATTTTCATCAAATTTAGCATAAGCATTATTATCCTTGGTAAGTTGAGAAACACTAAGAAGGATTTTAGTAATAGATGGAACACAAAGTATTTGTTTGAGTTTAACAGACTTGTCATCACCAATTGATTTAATGATAGAATTACCAACATGAGAAATTGAAAGGGACTCACCATTTCCTACGATCAAGTGAGTCTTACCATTATACTCAGACTGAGTTTGAAGATTGCCAGCATTATCAGTTATGTGGTTAGTAGCCCCACTATCCAAGTACCAATTAGTGTCCTCAGAGTGATGTCCCGAGTTGGCTAAGAATGCCTACTGGTTGTTTCCACCAGTTTGACCAACATAGGAATGTTGAGTTGGCAGAGTGATTGGGATTGAAGGGAGCTGGAGTAATGCTCTTGTCAAAGCGATAATAGCACTTAGCAACGGGATGTCCCGATTTGTTACATAGCTGACAAGTAACTCAACCATGATTGCTTCGACCACGACCTCCGAAGGAGGAAGACCTGCCAGAGTGAGAAGGAACAAAAGGTTTCCTATTCTAAGCTGCAAAATTAGCAGAAGGGACAGTGAGATCAGAAGTGACAACAAAGTTAAGTTGCTCAATCCTCATTTCTTGACTCTGTAAGAGGAACTGAACTTCTTTACAGATTAATATGATCAACTCTAGAGGTAAGGTTGATGACAACCGAATGATATAGAGAATCAAATCATCGTCACTAAAAACCTATCCTGCAGCAGTGAGACCATCAACAAGAGTTTTCATTTTTAAGACATAATCATGAATAGATAGAGCCCTCTTTTTCATATATTGAAGTTGGAAATGGAGCTGAAGGATGCGAGCATGAGACTGAGTTGTAAAAAAAATTCAAGCAAAAATCAGAGTTCTTGAGAAGAGTTGTTGCGGAGGATGTGACCCAGCATATCTTCAGAGATGGAGTTTAGTAACCAACTTAAGATAGCCTGAGCAGTTCGAATCCAAAGAGAGAATTGAGGGTTTACTTGCCTTGTCACAACTAGATTCAGAACTGCAGGGTCATCAAGATATTGTGGTGGTCTCAGTCTGGTGCCAAGCAAAAAACCCTCAAAATCATGAGCACGGATGACTGGAAGAACTTGGGAACGCCAATATGGATAGTTCTCTCGATCCAATCTGATGGTGATAGGGGCAAGCAGAGGAGCTTCAACAACCGGCGGATCTTGAGAACGATTAGCGTCGACGATTGGTGGAGCTGGTGGCTGATTTTACCTCCGTTCGTGGCTGACTGAAGAGTCGGATTGGGACCCGGAAGACGCCATAGGCTCTTATACCAAATCATAAATAATATAAGACACAAGAGGAGAGAAAATAGGCTATAGCAGTGCTCTGAAAATTTCTTTTGTATTTTGATGGATAATGATACAATACCATAACAGGGTATTTATAGTACAAAATGAAAACCTAGAATTGTGGAGTGTGTCTAATTCTAGAACATTCCTTGGACAGCTGTACAAAGGGAATAATGGGATATTCTAAAGGAATCAATTCTTATTTTTCAACAGAATTAAAAAGAAAGAAAATGAAATAGATTTAAAAAATATATGAAATTACACGTGGCAACACATGTATTTTACCGTCTCCCAAATATTTAGTTCTCTTCAAAGATAAATATTAATAATGCCTTATCCCTATTATATTTGTCAAACTTAATTCCAAGAAACTAGGACATCAGCTGAAGCCGTGAAAGGAATTTTATATGCACAATCCCGTCGTCTGGTTGTCATTACACTTATTTCGTCAATATTAAATGAGCAAACTTGACCGGGCATTGGTTAATTCCATCTGCCTGAATGATGGTTGGTTGGGTCATGCGAAGTTCACCCTACTCGGAAAATGCTCGGACCACTCTCCCTGCGTTTTCTTTATTTGAGCAACAGGGAACCCGCAACCGCCTTTTCAGGTTCTTCAACATGTGGACTGCGCACACAGACTTTGGAAACATTATTTCGGACTCATGGTCCGATGAATCTGAGGTTACGCGATATTTTCTGTCGGAAACAATCTGGTCTGAAATGGCCTCTTAAAAGGCTCAATGACAAGAACTTTTCCCACATATCTTCTCGTGTAAAAAGGGCCAAGGATGAGCTGGATGTGGCTCAAGCAGATGGTATGGCTCACCCTCATGACACCGACAAGCAGGATCAGATTGTTTCCCTTAGACCATCTCCAGCAGGCAGGAGATAATTCTCGGCCACATCAGATGAATAATCTGTCACATCATCAATTATCTCCATTTATCACATACACTCCACAGCAGGAGATATTTCAAAAAATAATTTATTTTCTCTTTCCTCCACATCAATACATATATTCCACCATATATATTAATTATATCTCATTTTCTATTTTGTATATGATATTATTCTTGTAATTCATATTATTATACATATAATAATAAAAATTATAAATTACTTATATTCATTTAATTTTGACACTTATCAAATATTATTATAATATTAACACACAACAATACTTGATTTTATTAACGAAAATAAATTAATCATATAATTTATCAAAAACACACTAAAATATTGATAATATTAAAAATCACAAATTGAAAATTAATTTTCGGTTGCTCCATCTCTAGGAAATATGCACGTTATTGCAACATTAAATATTGATGGTAATAATATTTCTGGTACTATACCACCTAGTTTGATGAATTCTCGCATCAACATTTTGAATTTGAGCAAGAACGCTATTGAAGGGTACATTATATATGACATTTGAAAATTGGATGACATATTTTGAGAATTTTGTGGACGTGAATATTGGGATTTTGTAGTTGGTTAGGAAATATAAAATTTGGAGGAAGATTAAAATTTTGATTAGGATCCATATTTAAAAAATAGCAAATACTTTGGAAGAAGATAGAAATTTGAAGAAAATAGCCAAAATATTTTGGTGTCCAAATGAAGTAAACCTAGTCTCTTTTTATAGATCTTGAAAAATTAAAAAAATTGGTGTTTTTTTATTTTTAAATTCGGTTAAATTATTCGTCAAAAATAGCAATTAAAATACTGGTGGAAAATGAATTTCTGGCAGCCAATCGCAGGCTGCCACATGGCACTGCAGGAGACATTGTCTCCTGCACCTTCCACAGCAGGAGACATTGTCTCCACGTGACAAGATTATCTCCTATATATTCAATAATTCCCAATTATTTTCACGTCAACATGTCATTCGAATTGTCTCCTGCTGTATGTAATTATCGAGGACAATGTCCCCTGCTGGAGATGGTCTTAGGCATATTGCTATTCAACTAGGGGATGCAGAGAGGAGCTTCATTAGGCAGCTGGCCAAATGTGAATACCTCAAGAATAGCGACCGCTGCACCAATTTTTTTCATTTTATGATTAAACGGAACAGAGCCAGGAATTTCATTGCGGTTATTACTAAGAACGACGGCTCCCTAACTACTTCCATCGATCGGGTTTCTAATGAATTCGTCAGTTATTACAAGGGGCTGCTTGGTACTAGGGGTAATTGTATCCCTATTGACAGTGGGGTTGTTGCTGCGGGATACTGTCTCTCGTGAACAAGGGGATGATCTTACTCGTCCAATTACTGATGCAGAAATCAGAGGTGCTCTTTTTGGTATGGGGGATGACAAGGCCCCGGGGCCTGACGGCTTCACTGCAGCCTTCTATAAGAAGTCTTGGGACATTGTGGGGAAACATTTCTGTGATGCGGTAAAGGAGTTCTTCTGTTCTGGACAGCTTCCCAAGAAGATTAATCATACTATTATCGCTCTTATCCCCAAATCCCCCCATTGCTCAACAGTGGGTGATTACAGGCCAATTTCATGCTGCAATATAGTTTACAAGGTCATTACCAAGATCATTGCCTCAAGGGTTGAGACTGTTCTGACTAACATTATTGATCATGCTCAATCGGCGTTCATCCATGGTAGGAGCATGATTGAGAACATTCATCTTGCTCAAGAGCTCTTACGTAGTTATAATAGTAAGAGGATTTTGCCGCGATGCATGATGAAGGTTGACCTTAGGAAAGCTTTTGACTCGGTTGATTGAGACTTCTTGAAGTATGTCTTAATTCGGCTCAATTTTCCAGAATGTTTCGTCAAGCTCATCATGGAATGTATCACTACTACGTCATACTCAGTTTCGATCAATGGCAGTATATATGGCCACTTCAAAGGCCAGAAAGGTCTAAGACAGAGAGACCCTCTTTCACATTCTCTCTTTGTCATTTGCCTTGAGTATTTTTCTAGACTGATTAAGATGTCCACTTTTGACAGGAAATTCAACTATCATCCGAAATGCGGAAGCTTAAAGATCACTCACTTAGAGTTTGTCGATGACCTGCTACTTCTATCTAGAGGTGATTCCCATTCAGTGCGCATCATCAAGGATTGCTTAGACACATTCGGTTACTGCTCGGGCCTAAACTCCAATGCTCTTAAGTCCAATTTGTACACTGCTAGTATTCCGGAAGAAGAATTGATCGAGATAAAGGGGATTACTAATTTTCAGATCGGCACCTTCCCGTTTCGCTACTTAGGAATTACCTTAGATGCTAGTACCCTTAAAGTCATCCATGATGAGACCCTCATAAATAAAGTAACTTCTTATATTAACGTCTGGACCAGCGCCACTCTCTCTTATGCGGGGAAAATAGAGCTCATTAAATCGGCTATGCAGGGCGTTGAATGCTTCTTCCTTTCCATCATGCTCATTCTGTCGACTGTTTGTGACAAGATTATTAGACTTTGTAGGGTCTTCCTTTGGCGTTCGAATCACCCTCCGGTTTCCTGGAAAACCTGTTGTCTCCCTAAGACTGAGGGAGGTTTGGGCTTCAGGGACATCCGTACTTGGAATCATTCATTATTGGCCAAATGTCTTTGGAACATTCATGAGAAAAAAGACACGTTTTGGGTTCGTTGGATTCACCAAAAGTACTTAACCAACTATGATATCTGGTCGTAGGAGGCTAAGAAGGGTGACTCCGCCCTTATCAAACATCTTATTCGCATACGTGACCAGATTATGAAAAGGGCTGGGTCACATGCTCTTGCGGTCGACACCCTCAATGCTTAGCATCGTGACAACAATGGTATCAGCTGTACGCAGGCGACCTATGAATTCTTCAGAATTAGGGGGGTTAAAGCTTATTGGTCGAAGGACCTTTGGAACCCTTGCAATTTGCCTAAACATTACTTCATCCTTTGGCTAGGCATCACCAAAAAGATGCGTACCAAAGATAGAATTTCTTACATCGACACCACTCGGGTGTGTGGGTTGTGCGATAGGGACGACGAGTCTATACCTCACTTGTTATTCACATGCGCCACTTTCACTTTCATCTGGAAGCGGATTAGGAACTGGTTGGGCATCACCAGAACCATGAGCACCATTGGCAGTACATTATAATATATTAGAAAGGAAGATCACGACACGGGTTGGCAGACTAAGGCTAAAAGAACCGCGCTTGCAACCACCTTCTATCAGATTTGGATGGAACACAACAATATGATTTTCAACAGGTCCAGGCTGGATAAGGAGGCCATCGTTTTCAAAATCAAAACTGTTGTCTACTCTATTTTGTTTTCTTTATTTCCGCATTTTACTTCTTGTTTTGAACATTTGGCCCTCGACAATATTTCACACTAGCAGCATAACGCTAGACGCTCTTTCCTTATCATGAGTTTGTCCCTTTGGGTTTACCATGATAAGGGTTTACGGAGGCTGCGGCTGCGGCTGCAACCTTATGTCGGATTCTTTGACATAAGGGATTGACGAGGGTCGACCTATATAGGCCCTCTTGACCTCCCGACTTGTGGGATTCGCTTGAGTTTTGGTTATGACGCAAAAAAATCATATGACTACCCGACTTGTGGGATGTGCATTTTGATTCTTAGCATCATTTCGCCTACTTGGGTCCTCTTGACTACCCGGCTTGTGGGTTCAGCCTGAGTATTTTGCTTGACTTTAATGATTATTGTGACTTCTCGATCTGTGGGTATGCACGATTTTCCTAACGTCATCCATATCTTTTGTCCGTAGGTTCGCCTTCGGTTGGTGCTGGTTACTTAATACACTTTTTACCGTTATACCAAAAAAAATCAATGATGGAATCTTGTGTAGATGCACGTGTTTGCTGTCCTACGAGCTGTGGGGCACACGTTCACAATGCGCCGCAACTGAGGATCTAATGTAATTTAATCCAACAAGGCAATCATGATAATAGTCTAATACTCCCCAACATTTATCCAAAAGTAATTGTCACCCTAAGCATTGAAGATTAAAGTTGATATCTATTTTCAATTATAGGCTTATAAATAATTTTAAAATACGTATAATAATTAAAATAAACACATAATTTACTACTTTTATTGAATTGGAGTAACCTAATTAGTATATTTTGTAATTTTTTTCTTAATGCGTATGAAAATAATTAAAATGATAGTTAAAATAAATTGATGAAAAAAAATAGAAACAGTTGCTCATCGAGTAGTTTGGAAGTTTTGTGAGGCAAACTTAGGGTATAAAACTATAAATGGAAGATCCATAAGAAAATAAGTTAGGGTTAAGGAAAAGGGTTTACCATAGAAGGCTTTGCTAAGCTAATATTTTTAAGGGTTTTTGGTTATATTTAATTTAAAATCACAAGTAGCTTTTACTCATATAAATTTGATTATCCTATTATGTAGGTAGTTTTGCTCGTTCTGTGGGCAAATTTAGGGTCTATCCGGAAGATCCACGACCAAGAAAGAAAGTATTAGGGATTAAGGAATTAAAAACTTATACCAAAGAGGCCTTGCTAAGCCAAGATTTTTTAGGTATTCGCCTCTAATTAAAATCAAGTTGCTTTTTACTTAGTATACTTGTATTATTCTATTAATATCGGTAGTATGTAAACTCTGTTAAATATTTCATTATTTCATCAACTTGTAAATTTTCAAGTTATTTGGCATTGGTACTAAGGTCAACAACAAATGGAAAAGCTAAATTCTTTTTCCCCCCACTTTTTCAATACGGATATATGAAAACTTGGATGTCAAAGTAGTTGATAAAAAACATAAAATCTATAAACATCATACGAAACACTTAAAGCATAAAAGCATAACACATAAATGATTAGCAATTAGTAAACCATTTTGAGATATAAAGACATCGTATGAGATAAAGGCATTTGTATTCCCCGCGACCCTTTCCTTACTTAATATGTTAAATTTTAATTTCTGTTATAAAATAATAAAATTAGAACAAAACTAGAACAAGAATATTGAGGAGAAAGGGAGGAGAGTTCTTTCATTCTTCTTCAGGGATCCAATACATAGAGAGTAACATCTCTATTTATAGGGTCTAGGTACATTGTTCTAACCCTAACTTTCCTTGTAGACATTTATAATAATAAATACCATTTATAACACTCCCCTTGAATGTCTATTTGGTAATACCTCATTAAAATCTTACTGGAAAAAATCCAATGGAAAAAAATTCCAGTGAAGGAAAAAGAGTACATATTTCTAATAATACATATTTTGGTTGCCTCATTAAAAACCTTACAAGGAAAACCCAATGGGACAAAACCTTATACAGAAAAAAGAGTACAACATATATTAACTTCCCCTGATGAGAACTTCAGTCCAAATGCTCGAGTCTTCGCATTACAATCTTGTGCACCATCTTCTCGAAAGTTGCTGTTGGTAGAGACTTAGTGAACAAATCAGTCATATTATCACTTGAACGAATTTGTTGCACGTTGACATCACTATTCTTTTTAAGCTCGTGTGTGAAGAACAATTTTGGTGAAATGTGCTTTTGTCCTGTCTCCTTTTCTGAATCCTCCCTTCAATTGAGCAATGCATGTTGTATTATCTTCCTTTAAGGTTGTGGGTATTTCAAACCACATTTACTTCCAAGCGATTTCAAATAGTCATAACATCAATTGATTTATTGATGTTTTTTTATTTTCTTGAGTTTGCGGCTTATTGATTTCTTCAAAAATATCAGGATTGATCAAATCTTGCATTTTTTATGAGATTCATTCTTAGTATCATGTTGACCATTTATTTTTATTTTTCTATGATTCTGAACCTTAGAACACAATGATCTATCACACTTCAGGCGTACTTTTGGATTCATTTGTTATGACACTAGTAGATGGTCCTACAAGGACATCAATCCGAATTGGGACATTCTCTGCAGGGATATGTGATTCAGTAATCATTTTCAAATCTGTAAATGCGTCTGACATTTGATTTGCTATTTTCTGCAAGTGAATAATCTTTTGGACCTCTTAATTACTAATAGAAGCACGTAGATCAATATGAGACGATAATGATTTTTTCCACCAAATTTCTCTTTTAATTTCATTATTCTCTCCCCCTAATTTTGGGGGGGAAAACTCTCATCAAATCGATAATATGCAATTTATCTTATTTCAGTATCTCCGTGTAAGGAAGAAATCATGCCCATGTTATAGCAAGATAAATAAATGCATCAATTGAACAAATATGTGGTACTTCAGGACCAATCTAATTTTTTCATTTCAACTTCTTTTAGCAGGTAGTCTACTGCTTTTCGAAAAATCTTCAAACTCTCCAATCATATTCAAGTCAGCAACTTGCACAACCTTATGAAAGATTTTGAATATCATAAAGAGAAGAGGTTAAACATAGTCATCTTTGTACCCTTCATCATTAAATATTTATTAATGTGATTTCAGTACATCGACCTTAGTTCATTTAATTCGTTTAATGATTACAAACAAGTTTTTCAATAACTTGTATATGCTTCAGGCATTTTGAATCCTTAAAAAAAAATCATATAAATTTTGTCACGTAAGCCATATAGGCTGAATAATTTTCATTTACACGACATCTTCTAATGTCAGGACTGCAGGTCCATTAAATTTACTCTTACCAAGATACATCTACTTGATAATTATTTCTACATCAATATGCTTTAAGAGACGTAAAATTCAGATCCTCATAATATTATACAATATTGTGCACTATATTGTATCAAATACATCGTCGATGAGATATCATTTTGTATCGGTTTGCAATTATACATAACTTATTAAGATCTTATCACTTTATTATTTTTCAGGTACCTGAACCTCGTATGAGATTTTATGAAGTGTTATATCGTAGACTCTTCAAGAGCAGTTGCCTCCTTATTATGATCATTTGCTCCTCTTCCTTTTCAAGGATTATTGCTAAAACCGAATTGTCTACCATGCTTCACGCATGTTGTAAATCATGTCTTTCATGGACATTTAGGAGCATCTTACAGCTGAAATATGAAATAGTTGGATCATTATAGCATTTGACTTGAATTATTATTTGAACGAGGATCATACCGGTGATAATTCACAATATATTTCTTAGATTTTTATTATCTCTACCCTTATGTTAGAAAAATTAACATACATTTTCGCTTTCTTTGGGAAATACATCTGTGTGCATCGTGGTAGATTCATTAATCATATACCGCACAATAAAACTATTAGATGAAAACATTTAGTTTCCGACCTTGAACAAATTATGATGGGAGAATTTATCATAATTTATTAGTCTGAATCATACAAACATCGTTGTATGCAATATATCATATTTCAGATCAACAGATGAAACTTTGTTCTCATTCGCAATGGTTTAGCTATTTATCGGAGGCATTCAACACTAAACCAGCTTGAATATAAACCAACATTAACAAGATGAATTATTTTGATTACATAATCTGAAAATCATAATCTCAACTCAATTATTTTGAGCAAGCAATTTTACATATGTCAAACTGCGGGTTGATAATAAACGCACATGTGACCGTCTTACCGATGCATCTATTTAATACATCAAATAACAGGTGAACGGACCCTTATTCACCTTTTATATTTTTCAGAATTTAGGGAATTCAATCCCAACGTTAGCTGATGTAATCAACTTATCATGAGAACAAGCAAATTAATTCTTGAAGAATCTTCTAGTTCTTCAATATATTCCGAATACAAACTTAGCACATCAAATTTAAATCAGGACAATCAAAACTGTCACGTCAATTGATAAAATTATTTGTACTAGAAAACTTCAAGTTTACCATGTCATGTGCTATTTGTTTCAGTAAATTTCTGGTTTACTATTACATGATTGGACAATAAAGAGGGTAACATTTTAAATACACATTCCTTACCCACTATGATTTAGTCATCCAATCATTAATAGCTTCAATATGATAGTCATTTACTTTAGTAAACTTCGGGTTTACTATAACTTGTGTTTCGCACATAACAACTTTGTATATTACAATCTAGAACGAATGACATACTAAATAGGCTCTTCAAGAGTCTGTATTTTATTCTCCTTAATCACATATATTTTTTGGACATTATTGATGTCATGATCTTCTAGATAAATAGTGTCATGACCTTTTAGATAAATAATGTCATGATCTTCTAGATAAATAGTTAGCTCTTCTGGAGCACTTGATTATTAATTTTGTACAATCAAATATTGCTTAGATACTGCTTGTATCATAAAAGAAGTTATAGTTAGACAATGTTGGTGTCATGAAATAAATAGTAATCAAATGGACATTTAAATACAATACAATTTATAAATGATGAAAAGTAAGTTCTAAACTTTAGTATTTCATACATCTTATTCAGGGGAGAATACCATTAACATTCGAATATTTATCATCAAAGATGCTACAATAATCATAATATATCAATGTGGTAGCAGAATCAATCAAATAAATGTCTTCGTAATTGAATTTTAATCCAAACTTGCTTTGAGAATTATCCATATCTTCAAATAGAGCGATATACACAAGGTAAAATAAATACTCTATAAAATATTAGTACTTCTGGTAAAAATAAACAAAGATCAATAAAATTGCATACACAAATGAAACTTTACCCCAATATAATGTTTCAATATAATAATCCAAATCAATAATGCACAATAAGCAAATAACAACGGTAACCATAATTAACATGCAAATATGCATACGTCATATCATATAACAACCCGTTGTATACTTGTATCACTGTATTTACACTGGAGATTAGTCCTACATAAGTCAATGGGACACACACCATATATAGTACTTATTTTCCTTTGTTATTTAACAAAATATGTGCAATAGTGAGAAATACAACTAATAGGTCTTTAGATATGAAAAATCAGCAATCTTATTTTTTTATTCTTCTATTAACCGGTTGACATTCTTATTAATCTTCCTATGTTTTCACTATCTTAAATAAAGAATTTTCTATACTTAAATCTACTTTGTTCGTATATTTGTTACCATTTCCGTATCCTTCCGTTTTCATGTATGACAAGTAGTAGAAATTGAGTAATTAAAAATTATTTCCATAAAAAAGGAATATGCGAAGGACACCGTCTAATGTTCATATGGTAATTTTATGCTCCAAAAACGTAATAATTACTTAGTATACAAGCAAATCAACACCAATATTAAAACATTAATCAAAACGGAATGATTGAAATTTTACTAATGCAAGAGTAAATTTAAGAGTTCTACTACTTCGAGAGTAAATTTCAGAGAATTACTGCTTCGGAAATAAATTTTGAATTTAATACTTCATGAGTAAATTTCAGATTTACTACTTCAAGAGTAAAAATTAAAGTTTCTACTACTTTGAGAGTAGAGTTCAATGTTCTACTATTTCAGAAGTGAAGTTCAAAGATTTACCACTTCAGGGGTAAATTCAAAATTTTACTACTTTCAAAGTTCTACTACTTCCGGAGTAGAGTTCAAAGATTTATTACTTAAGGAGTATAGTTTAAAATGTGCTACTTCGGGAGCAGATTTCTGAGTTTACTACTTCGGGAGCAGAATTATGAGTTTACTACTTCGGGAGTAAAGCATAAAAATATTTAGAATATATTTTTTTCAATTATTATACCTCTTCTAGAGGTGAGTCGACCAAATACACGTTCGTATATTTAAGCTTGAATACATATTGTCACATTCACTTTAGGGAATGAATCTATACTTATAACATTTATCAAAAATTCTCATTCTTCAGGAATAGAACATATCTCAATGTGCCTTAAACATATCAAATAATGATAACTTAAAACTTCTTTAAGATTTTGCTACTTCAGGAGCAAATCGAGACATACATATGATGTTAATTTTTTTTCTCTAACACGTCTTTAATTGTTACCACAACAAAAGTATGGGAATATCACCACTTTTGGTGGTTATAAGAATAAACAAATTTAGTGTAATGAGATATAAAAAATATAGTCACTTCAGGTGAACAATCATATATTTCTTTTCATAATATTATTCTTCAGGAATGAGTGAACCAATTAGGTTCCTCAAATTGAATGAACAAAACCAATTACGTTACTAACAAGTAACAATAAAAATATTAAATCAAGAACTAGTAAAAGATTTGTATATAAGACTTTAGTAATTCCTGTGTTGGACACCTCAATTGTTTTCCACATAGTAATATAACTTAAAGTAGCAAATTTCATGAATGGTTGTAAACATACCCAATTCGTGCAATGAGCCGGTCTTCTCCACAAGAGGATTTATTTTTCTTTCCCACTTCCTCAAAACGTATAATTAACATCGACTAAATAAAATATTAGAGACTCTGCTGATAACGTGTTATAAAATAATAAAACTAGAACAAAACTAGAATAAGAATATTGAGGAGAAAGGGAAGAGAGTTCTTTCTTTCTTCTTCAGGGATCCAATACATAGAGAGTAACATCTCTATTTATAGGGTCTAGGTACATTGTTCTAACCCTAACTTTTCTTGTAGACATTCATAATAATAAATACCATTTATAACAATGTCAAAGAAAAATTTAAAATCTAAAAACATCATACAAAACATTAAAAGCATAAAACATAAATGATTAGTGTTAACACTAAAAAATAATTGAAGTGTTTAGCCGAAATTCAGTGACAGTCGAATTGTTCCAGATCCGAATTTACTCCTAGCCCTCTACTACAAAAACTTCATCGGCTACTAAGGCATTTTAGCTGAAGTTGTTAGTTAGAGGTACGACTGGGACCCACTCAGATGCAGACGACTCAACGACCAAATTAAAAGCGTTTCCGGACCCCTAAAAGCGGTAACGACAAACAACAGCAGAAAAAAGGATCATTATCCGAGCATGAGAAGTAGAGAGCGAGAAAATTGGCACCACCTCCCCCATAGTCGGCCATTAAATTTAGTGGATTACTTTATGGCTGACATGGGGGATCACATTGTACAATTTTTTTCCTTTTTGTACTATAAATGGGAACATTCTTTGTATATACAGAGACAACCAATCAATCAAATAACTCAATTTTTATCTATCTTTATCCTTTATCCTTTACTTTACTGTACTAAGTTACATTCATGTTTCGTACCTCTTGGTTACTCATACCACCGTCCTAACGCTTTCTGGAGTAGTCGGGGAACTCATTGCTGGAAATTAGAGTTTTGTTTCCAACTCAAATCGCTTAAGTTAAGAAATTAATTTGTGTCCCGATTTCGTCAGCCGATAAAACGACAGAGAACAGAATTCGGGGCGAGAACAAATTTGACACGCTCAATGGGACTATAGGTGAATTAATAGTGAAGTTTGATTCTCCGGGTCAGGATCATTCTTGGCATATGCGCCTAAGGTCCGGAAAGAAAATGAACCACGAGTTCAGTCCACATCCTAAACAAAATCCTCCCAGAAGGAACAACGAACCAACATCTTCCTCGGTTATGCCTATATCAGTTGATACCCCTCCACTTCCTCTATTAACCAAAGTTGTGGAAGAATCTAGCCAATCTGAAGGTACAATCATAATGACCACGTCTTTTATTAGACAACATATCAACTTGGGCATCCACGATATTATGTACCAAGTTTCTAAACAGTTGGTTGACATTGTGAAGTAGATGGTACATAATGAGGTTTAGAAAGCGAGGGAGATGTATACCAATCGAATTCTCCCAGGAGAATGTTCAGCTAGTTCTGCCATGCCTCTGACGAACGGTGTTGTTCAGCATGAAATCGTGACTCCCAGTATTTTTCCTCAGCCGCATATACATCAGCTTATGCCTACTCAGGTGCAGCCGATAATGCACCTAGGAACACAAGTCTAATCGTCTGGCAACTAGCACACTGCATGGTCGCCGCTGAACCTTGGGGGCCAAAATGTGCCACTTGAACAAATGAGGTTGCTGTGTGGGAAGTCAACATGTCTTTGAGACCAGTTCAAGCTCCAGGACACATTGGATTATCGCTTGTTATGCCATACGTTTCAACGAATGGCTCTACGATGCAGGCGAACAATGTTGGCCAACCGAATTGGCAGCCAATAACCCCCGACTATAACTTAGCTCGGCTCTAGTGACCCTGTTACAGTAGACTACCATTCCAGCAGTCATTGCGAGTACCCAATCCATACCTTACAGGAAGCGTAAATTTTCTAAAAACGACCGATGTCCGAGGAGATCATGCATGGAATACTGTTTCACTGTGTCCTCAGGCTCCGTTAGCCATTCCAGGAGCTCAGGTTTCAAGCTTTGGTGGTCATACCCAACAACAGCAATGGGGCATTACCCCACCTAATGGTAATGGCCAGCAGACTACCTACAACCTTCAAAAGCTTGTCTAACAAAGTGCAGAATAAAGGCCACCAGTGCAGAACACCTACCAGCCAAATCCAGTCGAAAATCGACAGGGGACGTCACAACTAATAAACCTAGAAATTGTTGCTAATACCATGCGAAGGTATTTCGTCATCCAAATGAAACTTATGGACATGCCTGTTTATAAAAAGCCTTACCCCAATTGGGTATATTGGATAACACATTTTCCAAGGGGCTTCAAAACACCAGAGTTTGTCGTTTTCTCTAGCGACGACATCAAATACACTATTGAGCACATCGGTAGATTCACTGCCCAATGCGGTGAGGCTGGCCAAAATGAGTATCATAAATTGCAACTATTCATCCTCTCTCTCTAACGGGAACATCCTTCGTGTGGTATTCCTCTTTGGCTCCTGATTCTTTACAGAGCTGGGCCGACATGGAGCGTTGTTTCCATAATAGGTTCTATTGGCCCAAAGCTCAGGTTACCATGACTGATCTAACTAATCTCAAGCAGCAGGTCGATGAATCGACTACCGATTTAATCAAAAGGTTGGGTAATGCACCGTACACTTCCCCGAGTCTGAGTGTGCCCACATGATAATCAACAACATGCACCCTCAGTTAAAGGAGAAGTTGGTAGGACAATCCTGCCCTGACCTGAGCTAGTTAGCCAAAAGTCTAGCCAAATATAGCAATACGTCCAGGAGAAGGAGCGGAGAAGAGCCAGCCAAAATCAAGTCTTCCACTTGGTATCTATCATTGAAGCGGATGACTCTGACTCAGAGTCAGTTGACTGCACGACATATGCAATGGTGACTGAAATTGTTAGGGGTAAAGTTTACTCTTCCCCAACCTTGAAAGTCGTAAAAGACAAAGAGATGATTTCATCCGATGACAGGGTTGGTTACTCGTTTGATATCACGAAGGTAGATCAGATCTTTGATCATCTGCTCAAGAAAAAACATATTCGACTGCTTGATGGTAATAGGATTTTGCCTGCCGAGGAACTCAAAGATAAGAAGTACTACAAGTAGTATAATTCATACAATCACTATACTTCTAATTGTGTGGTCTTCGGAAAAGCGGTCCAAAAGGGCATCAAGGAGGAAAGGTTCAAGCTAGCTAATAAGAGTATGAATGAAATGTCCATTGACACCAACCCCTTTTCCCATAGTAGTAATATTAATAGTATATTTTGCTAATCCCGATGAGTCAAGAGATACCAAAGGGAAACAATCGATGAGAAGGGTTTGGGTCCCAAAAAAATCTACTGAAGGGGAGACGACCACAAAGACCTGTGTGTTCAACCGGTTAGACAGCCTATATGATATTCGTGAGGATGGGTAGCCAGCTAGGAGCAATTTTCATGGCTGCCTTAAATACTCAAGAGATGTTGAACGGGAACTTCAAGAACAACCCATGATATTCAGAAGGGTCTATCACGACCCGACCCGACGGGTCGCGACCCGGTGCCCTACCTAGATACCTTATACTGACATGTTACATATAATCACACTGATACTAAGGACAATGTCGAAATCAGTCAAACATAACAAAAGATGCAAGCCAACGAGACTGCCATTATATACGAGAATATTCAAATCGAGCTTACACGGTATAGCTGACCAAAAACACGTCTACAATCCACACGTATCCAACCCACACATGTCCACAGACCTCTCAGAGTATAATAGTGAATCATGACGGGACAGGGCCCTGCCGTACCCCTGACTAGAACGAATATGCATAAGTCTATATCAATGGATCAGTACCAAAAATGAATAGGCTCCGGAACAATGGAGCTCTCCAAACAGCTGAGCAGAATCCTAGACTGGAGGATCACCAAACTAAGTATATGTACCTGTGGGAATGAAACGCAGACCCCCGAGGAAAGGGATTCAGTACGAAATAATATACTGAGTACATAAAATATGAAGTACTATAAAGATGATCATAACTGGCTAAAAGATAACCTGAGCCAAGTATAATAATCAAAGATATCAATGCAACTGTGTCTTATGAAATGAGAGTCATACATGTTCATATAATATACCCGTGGATGCCTGTCCAGATATTGTACCTGACCCATTTTAGGACTCGGTGAAATCATATAATGTGTACACATAAGTCATATCCGTGGATGCCTATCCACATAAAATTATCATATCCGTGGATGTCTATCCACATAAAATCATCATATCCGTGGATGCATGTCCACATAAAATCATTATATTCGTGCATGCCTGTCCACATATATCATCATATACATACATGTCCGGCCCTCTAGTGAAGAACTCGGTGAACAATGTAAGGAACTGCGCACGAACATTTCCGGCCCGGAACTCAATGAAATGATATAACCACATTATCACGAGTAGATTATCATGAGAAACCATATGCAATTTAAATCATCATCTGACTCTCAATAAAATAATTAGAATGAACTATGACTGTATAATCAAAGACAACTATCATATCAAATATCACTAGAAATTAGGATTCAATGGAATTACGTACGTCCGCCGTATACTCCTTTTATGTAAATCATTCCAAAAGAAGGGATAGTTTCACATACCTTATTGTCGAATTAACCAACTCAATAATTAGAATTCGTCTCAACTAGCACTTCAACCTATAACAATAATTACATGTCCATCAACTCTATGATTACTAGCATATGTTATATATCGAATGATGACTCTCTTTCTATAAAAAAAATTGGACAGCACTTCCCCTGCTTATACCCACATCCGCAATTCACACACAAGTTCAACAACATCGACAACAAGTCACAACTTAAGGATATAACCAAAACAGTCCCAAATACTCCATATACGCCATTGTTATACATTCCTTCTCTTTACGTTATGTAATACAACGACCACAACAACCAAGGTGATTAACACACCTATTTCTCATGTTAATCCAGCCCCTTTAACCATATTAAAACAGCCCTTAAAAATAGTCCATAATCCAACAACAACGAGAGATATTCCAACAACAACGAGAGTGCAATGTTCAACCTTTTTATACCTTAATTCCTTTAGGACATATATCCGCAATTACAACAATGTATATGCACGTTCACAGCTTATAATTCCAGCATTATAACTCAACAAAACAACCCTTAAATTCGACACAACAATACCAACGATTTTGGGAAGGTCTCGGCCACAACAACATAATACCAAAACTATCCTCATAATTCCTTAAATTCCAATTCATGTTTCAACACTTTCATATAATCATTTACAACTTTAAATATCAAGGTTTATTTCAATTTTAACATGCAATTAGTGACAATGATAACAACAACAACAATCAAACCCAATGTATACAAAACAACCCCAAAATTGGCTCAACAAAATCAACAACAACCACATGCATTTTCTTACTTCCAATTCTTCTTAATACGAGTTCACTTCTTAACTACAACATCATTTAACTTCCAATTACTTTATAAGAAGAAGAATTCTTACCTTGCTTAGCCAAAATAGTCCCTATAGCATCGGCACCCACTGCTTCACTTTTGCACCATTTCTTCAACTTTCAATGACATGCATGCATCCCTTATGAGTTTAAATCCATCTTACTTACATGTTTTTCTTTCAAATAGTTCATATTTCAAAACTAAGGTTGTTGGGGAAGATTTCGGCCAGCATATTACTGTGCCCACTGTTTTAGGAGTTTACCCTGGCTTAGACTTAGTAGAAGAACTTAATCTTGGAGAATGGAGTTAATTTGGTCTCTAACTTAGTTATGGAGTTGGAGAAAAATCTGTTTTTGGAAGAGGAGGGAATGGAGGATGAGAGAGGGCTGATTTTCTAAAACAAGGGCAGAGAAATGAGAGCTACTTTGGTTTATGGGCTGATTTGAACCTATGCATGTGGGGGATTTTGCCACTTGGAGGGCGTAAGGTGCCACTTGTCTTGCCCACTAGTTATTCTTCTCACTAAAATTAATCTCACACTTAATAAAATCCTGAAATTTTTGATAAGTCCTCATCCTCTCAACGTCAAGATTTTTATAATACAACATTAATCCATAACCCCATTGGAAAAATTCAACTACTAGTATTAATTCTCATCGCCACATATGTTATGTACAAAATTATTCTGTATTAGCATATGCAAATATATTTTTCTTCTAACACTCGAATCTTACTTTCTTAATTACGTTCTCAAATTATCGACCCTAAATTACGAGGTGTAACATCCTTCCCCCCTTAAAAAAATTCGTCCTTGAATGTTCATAATAGGTCTCATGCTATAAAAATTTCGGCAGAGTATCCTTTATAACTATACCTACCAACCTATATCCAGCAAACCCAAAGATGTCTCACAAGGCCACAATATATCACATATATTATTTACCAATCAACATAGTCAAGTAAGGAATTTCACTAGCTTGAACTAATTCTAGGCAACTAACGTAACCTCATACTTACAGTACCTAAGCTTTGTAATATTGCAGTACTATGTAGTCTTCTACAATGCTATCGTCACACTAATTCATCTGAACATGAAGTAGATTCTCATGGATTAATTCAAATTATTATCTAGAACTGAAAGCACACATCAATTTATGTTTACTTAATAGACTCAAGTTCAGGTCAATTACATGTACAATTCTACATATAAAATACACACATAGTGACACCTTTTAAATTCTAATATTCAGTAATCTTGTGTAAAAATGTCATTATTTAGTCAACTGCTTAAACATGAAGTTAATAGGTTAATGAATTCTTGCCTAGGTCTGTAGTACATCTTATACATTCTTCAGTTTCAAAGAGTAGGCAAAGAATATGAAGAGTTCTGACATCTAGTTTAGAGTCATATAGGCATTCATAGTTATTAGAGCAATAACCAAATTAGTACAAATAATCATGCTTCAACTGTTTTATTATCCCGTGACTGGTTTAAATCAAGTCCCTAAGTTTCTTCTATCTTCATAGTCTTATAATTAGTGTTTGAACCATCTAACAGAAAATGAGGTTTAGACAACATAGGGATTTAGACCAAAACAAACAAGCATACCAATGGCACAAGGCAACTTGCCTAATATATGTACATAAGATGATAAATACAACTCATAAGTTCCTCCAACATCCCTGTTAAGGTTACTTCTATAGCATATATAATTCCTGCCCCTCATTTAATCTCAACAGATATACAAAACAAATATCATATAGGAAAACCAAAACAGTAAACCAACATGCTCTATACCAGAATTCAAACCTCTAAATTAGGGTAAAACATTCAAATAGGAAACTGCAAGAACCATACCATCTACAAATAAACCAAGTATTAAAACTAGGCTGGTCACCTCCCAGGAACACATGTGATATTTAAACCAAGATATTACCAGAAACATACCACAAAACACCTACCAAATATCATGTTATCACATACATATAGATTACTCTTCCCTGTTCTTACTTGAGTCTAGTTTACAGGTCTTGTATGATTAAAGGAAATACTTAAAGTGGTCTAAGGGTCGTGCATCTTTATTAACATTATATCCTAGGATTCAGATCACATCCCAGTTGGCCAAGTATCATTTCATATGCTCTTGAGTAGTTACTGAAACTTAGTCAAGTCATACATCACTAGAAACATGCATAGGAGTAATTGTCTAGATCTCTACATAACCCAGACACCTTATACATGACTTAAATCACATGAAGTGTTAATGGCTAAGGTACAACAGCCTCCAAGCCTCAAAATTGTCTTTAAAAAAAATGTAATTCATTTCAACTTAAAATGCAGCACCACCTAAGGATACACCTCTCCTATATTATGCTAACATTCTTAACACATACACAAAATATGCATTTTAAACTACAAGCTCAACTTGTATAGGTCAAACATATACATGTTACTTTTCATGTTTCAAAATACCATTACTATTAGTCTATACCTTCAGAATGTATCTAGCAGTAACAAACAACCTTAAGGCCTAGCAACATATCTTAGACTGACCACAGAAGCTATAACAGAAAGAAGAGGATAATATGAGTAAATAAGCTAAAACAGATTATTGTACCTATATCATGTGATTCAAGGGAGGTATTATTGGCAACATAATAGGAAGGCAAGACTGAGTATTAACTAAAATGTAGGAACATACACTAAACTCAATTTAGATCAGCAGTGATGCACATATTCATCATAATGCACTTAAACAAAGTATAAATGATTCTTTAAACACTTTCAGCTCATGTATTCAGATTCAACAGCTCATTAGCTACCTCACAGCCCATAAATTCCCATGATGTTCACTGGATTTAAGAATAATTAAGACTGATACAACATATCTCTGCAGCACATAAACAAGTTTTAAGGAAAGTGGGAACATATTAACTAGACTCATCAGCATATTGAAAATTTGTTCTTAACATGCTTTTGGCACAGTTGTTCACAAAAAAGAGGATGGGCACACTACAAGTATACACACTAGACAATCTAAGTTTCATGCACTCCAGGGATATAAGTAGATATGTATATAAATCCCAATTCATGCAAGGCCACCAACTAAAGGTCAAGCTTTCAGATAAAATCAAATTGTGGAAATGCATTACACAAGTATGAGATTTACTTCATTTTAATCATCCTAGGCACTCAGATGCCTTAGTTAATCTTTGGATGAGCAAGTTGAGACACAAGAGTAGACAAGAATAATCATTTTTTTTGGATCAAACAATATACATATAGCAAGTGGGGTTAACCTATCACAGGAGTAGACATTTATGTCATACAGACTCAATTCTCATTCAATACACTGATGTGGTAACAAATAGTTCAACATGGCTTTGAATCAGAGGAAACAATCATGACACAAATGCATAATATTCTTTACTAAGTATGGGATTCAAAGTATACAAACAATGGATAATGCAGGGACTGTTAGCTACTGTGCTCCTTAATCATATGGTCCAGGTCATGGCATGAATTTTATGCATACTAGACCTGATCCAAATACGCAGGGGAATATTCATACAAGATTTAATGATGCTCTGCATACATTTCCTCATGCTAACATTTTAAGCTAGTGTACCTAACCAAGCAAGTTTCAATTTATCATTTCAGACACCGTTTAGTCAATCCAAACAATCACATATGCTTGCAATCATCTGAAGTTAACAATATATAGGTATGAAATTAACTGACACTGGCGTTGTACGAGTCTGAAACTAACACACCACACATGTCAGTTTATATTATCATAATATTTTATATCAACTTAAATCAGTTTCATCTAATTAAACAAGCTCCCAAATTATCATATTAACATTATTTCAAGCATATACAGTCTGCATATCAATTAATACAAATTCTTTTATCCACTTCTGGTTGTGCAGGCTCATCTATGGACTTGATCATGCAGAGCATGACATATTAAAAGGTAAACAACTTGGCATGCCATTTCAGTTCACACATACACTTGATCTTTCAATAAATTCAATCCTATAAATATTATATAAGATTAACTCTGGACCTCAACCTAGTATCCAAGGGTATAACAAGATCAACAAGCACTAGTAAACATTTGAAAACCAATACTTTTACCATATCGTACTCTTAATATCAAAGAGAGAAAATACCAATAAATAATCACAGCTAATATCCCTCACATCACTTTTAAGTCATATAAAATAGATTTACATCTTCATAACTGTTAACATTACAATAACCTTACCATTCCCTATACATAGTCCATTACCTCTTGACTATTCCAACATATAGTCATGTGGCCATGAATCAACAGAACAAGTTTAAGATAGTTTTAACAAGAAACATTTAGATAATATTCATAACTCACAATCATCACATAGGCTATCCTTTATCAATTCCCATCATAAATAACATCATATAACCTCAAACATATCAATCCACATAACTCATTCTCTTCTAGTTTTAAATTATCAAATTAGGCGATATAAGACAAGTTTTGTTAAATAGGACAACTAATCTTGTTCTTAGTCAGTGGGGCTTGTTTTAGGTAGATAATATGACTAAACAACTTACAAATAGCCAAACGAGTTTCCAAAGCAGTACATTGGTTATCACATTAAATTAATAACCCATCCAGGCTAAAACCAACTTCAATCAAACATGTCAATCCATTAAATCAAATCTAGACACTTCATATATAATTAATATCTTTAAATTAAGTATTAAATTAACTAAGTAGCCTATACACGACTAGACAAATCTGAAATTAACTTGTTTTGTTCTATTTCAACTTACAGATTATTCTAAATCAGCATGAAACATTTATCAGTTATCTAGAAACAGGCATATCCTCATTGGGAACTATTTATATTTACCTAAACAAACTGAAATATACCTTATAAGTATGAAGTGTTGACCAAACACATTAATCTACAAATTCATTCCTTCACTTTAACATAGGCAAAACCATCAAAGTATCCCACTCATATTTGCATGGATACAATTCAGTCAAGTAAACCAACACTTAAGTCTAGACATGTATATCCTTGAACAATCCCATACACCACATACTTTTACAAAGCTCAAGTGTAAACTATCATATTCAAGAAGGCCTTGGATATCTAAGGTCTCAACGGTTACTTAATATTCTAAGATTCTCAAATATTCTGCTTCCCAAGCTTACATTATCTTCTCCCCTTATACGAGTGAGATAGCTTCTCATAATTTCGAAATCATATTGTTCTTTCTGGCGTACCAATAGTCTGGGTATAAATCGCTCCTCTATTGGCTACGAGTATCAACTGACTGAAGTTATTTTTGGTAACCGAGGTTATCGAACTGTAACAGGCACGAGTTAAACTCGAATTCTTAAGACTCAGCTCTACTGCACGATTTATGAGATGAAATAATAGAAACCATCCCTAAATGTCCGGTAGCCTCGTGCGTATAAGTATGATGCACAACATACCCATACACAAGACTCTACTAGACACGGTCAGTAGACATTCTGAGGACAAACTGCTCTGATACCACTCTTTATCACCACCCGACCAGACGGGCCGCGACTCGGTGCCCTATGTCACGACCCAACCCCGGGCCCGCGACTGGTGCCCTACCTGGGCACCCTGTTCAGGTATACATCAGAGAATAGCAGCGGAACATACATGCAACTTATTAAAATAAAACAACAGTAATAAAACAACGAGTTAGCGATAGGGCTACCTACGGACGTACATACATAAATGAAGCAGTTGCCTCCCTTTTTTTTTCTTTTACAAACTGACCCACAATATGTGACTACAGACCTCTAAGAGTTTTAACATAACAACTGTGGCGGAACAAGGCCCCGCCGTACCCCTGAATAAACATAAACGTGACAACTCCGGAACACTGGAGCCATCTCGACCTGCTGAACCGGGATCCTAAGCTCGCGGATCCACCACTGAGTACCTAAACCTGCGGGCATGACGCGGCCCGAAGAAGTCGATAACAACAGTGCAAGTATGGAGCGAAATAAGGTGCAACAATCATATCATAACTGCATAAAAGAATGTCATAGAAACTTCTGAAATCAATCGTATATTAACCGTTCCTTTCCTTCTTTCAATAAGATTTAACAATATGTTCTTACGTACATACTTAAGAGTTCAATCAAGTTTTTCCACATAACTTACTTATCTTACATAACATAATCCGGCCCATTTGCGGGACACGGTGTACTGACGAATCATGTGACATAATCCGGCCCGCCTGTGGGGCTCGGTGTACTGTGGAATCATGTAGCATAATCCGGCCCGCCTGTGGAGCTCGGTGTACTGTGGAATCATGTAGCATAATCCGGCCCGCCTGTGGAGCTCGGTGTACTGTGGAATCATGTAGCATAATCCGGCCGCTTTGTGGGCTCGGTGTCTTGTGGAATCATGTAGCATAATCCGGCCGCTTTGTGGGCTCGGTGTACTGATGACATAACCCGGCCTATGTGTAGGCTCGGGGTAATATGGCGTAATCCGGCCTATGAGTAGGCTCGGTGTATCTCATGCGTGTCCGGCCTATTTGTAGGCTCGGTGTATTTTATAACGTGTCTGCCTATTTGTAGGCTCGGTGTATTTCATAACGTGTCCGGCCTATTTGTAGGCTCGGTGTATTTCATAACATGTAAGGCCTATTTGTAGGCTCGGTGTATTTCATAACGTGTCCGGCCTATTTGTAGGCTCGGTGTATTTTCCTTACATAATCTTTTAAATCGTATTATTACTTAACTTAAGTCGTCATAACAACTTCCCATAAAGCTATTATAACGTTCTTTCATATTAGAGAACTTAAGGCACTTAATTCTTGCAACATTAGGAAACTAAACCCAACCATACTAAATGCATACGTGCTTAAAAGAATTTTCAAACTTCAGTCACATACTCTTTGAAATCATGTCATCAATACTTTAGAAATCAAGTCCACAATTTAAAAAAGTTTCATAATCCTTAGAAGACAACCAAAGTTCATAGTCTTAAAACCTTATAACGTCACATTCTTTAAAGTCCACTTACTTATACTTATAAACAAATATACAAAGTTCCATACACTTCCAAAACCAAGTAACTTCTTCTCTTAAAACCATATAACTTTCACTTTTAAAATAAAACCCCTTTTCACATATAAATTCTAGTCATTTTTAACATAAAATCCGCTTACTTACTTTAAACAAATCAAGACACATAGCCTTTAAATCAAAGCTCATAACTTCCTAACCGTTCTTACAACGTCTCATAAGACCTAGTAAGGACTTAGGACAATTTAAACATACTCTTAACTTAGATTCAACAATGTAAATACTTCTTAACTTCTAAGAGTAGAAGAAATCTTGAAATACTATCACGTGGATATTTCATACGTAGGATCATGCCAAAGAAAGAATGGGTTCACATACCTCGCGACGACTAGCGACAAGTAGCAAAATGCTCCAAAGTACTTCACCTTGAGCTATTCCATTCTTCAAGTAGGATACGCTATACTTAGTACTTCAACCTATCATGGTCACAATCGTCCATTAACCTCTTACTTCAAACGTAGAATATTCTAAGTGCTAAGTCGCCAAATTCTACGGAAAATCGGACATGACACTTCCTTTGTTTCTACTTACTTTGCCACCTTTTTCAAGGCGAATACAATAACCAAACAGCCCCAATTGGCTCAATTTCTATAAGGAACTCCAATAAAAATAAAAACTAAACAGCCCCAAATGTCTCACAATTAAGAAAGTAGTCCAATACAAATGAAAAACAAACTAAAAGTCCAAAATCGGCCACCTTGAGTTCAACCTTACAATTCTTATCAAATTTCCATTTCAATCCAAATTGGTAGCATAACATGATATCAAGTCGTATTTGATTATAATAACCATAATCTTTTAAGTAAGTAACATGCGACGATTTCTAATAAGCGACCAACTAGTAATCCATTTTCAAGTGGCTTGCACAACATTTCGGATTAAGCTACAAGCAATCCATAATACTTATAAACTTCAACATACCAACTTCATGCTATCAACAAGTAAAGCTAACAACAAAATAAATATATAATCTTGTAACAACTTAAAGACAAGATTATACCTTAACGTTCCTTAATCCGATTCCATCAAAGTCGCTCCTTAGTAGTTTAGAGCCTCTCCAAGACACTTCATCCGCTTGTTGAGGCCCTTAGAACCACACCAACAATTATCCTTCAATTCTCCAAACAAAACCTAGAAAGACCATTAGGTTTTCACTTTGCGACTAATCTGAAAACTCTCTTTTAAGGATTTTCTATTGAGATACTCTTACATAACACTCATGAACCTTGGTTTAAAGTGGGAATTATTGGACAACAATTGAAAATCTTTCCTTTGGAAACCTAGGTTGGTGAGAGCTTCCCATCAATTTCTTGAAAAAATGCTAAGTGTTAAGCCTTGTCTTGCACTAGGGAGCTTATATAAAATGGAGGTCAAGATTAGAACAAATGGGTGGTTTGGATGCTTTTCATGGATCAAGCCAAGTGGCATTGACACAGTCAACAATGTCATGCTAAATGTCTTTTCAAGACTTGATCTTTTAATTTGTGGTCAAAAGACCATTTCCTCCATGTCACGTCCAAGACCATATAGGGGGTGACACGTGTCGCCCTCCGTTAAATCGCAATATTTCGTTTCCGACAAATTTCATAATTCCGATAAAAATTTTACAAGTCTCAATTTTCAACACTTTCGAGATCTTACGTACGTTCTTAAAACATGTCCTGTAAATACGGGGTGTAACATTCTTCCCCCCTTAGAAACATTCGTCCCCGAATGTTCTTTCGGAGCCAACCTTTATAATTTGCGACATAGTTTCCTTTCACAACCCCGACATACTAATAATGCCACACATAGCCCTAATACCTCGCACACGCATATCCGTCCATCAAGCCCAAAAAAGGTTATCTTTTCGTACTTCCAATTCATACTAGCATACATACATAACTTCCATACCAATTCTGGCCTCAAATCTTTGGAGTCACTCTATAAAACAATATAAGGTCATTTCCGGCTTTCACGACCTGGTTCCGGTGGAACGCGTCCACGAACCCGTAAAACAATTAACTAGACTTGAGCATTGCACCCTCGTGACCCTGTCACGTAGCGGAACTACTACCAACTGATCCCACTCCATTCCAGGCCATGGGAGACCGTAACAGTCCTCGGCAGACTCGTGTCGCACTTAACTCTTATCCTTGGTCTGACTTAAAATCTTATTGCCAGAGAAAACCTTATATACCTAAGGTCTTGGCAGTAATCAATATTCTTAGGCTCGCAATTTCCATGCTCCACGCCTACCTTACGGTCCCCGATGGCAAGTACAAAACATCTCATAAAACCATAACCATGTTGTCTCGATCACAACAACCATTACTTACTCTATCCAGACCTCATCCGTATAATTCTCTTAAGCTTAATACGCAGCAATCTATTAACATGACATTAGTTAGGTTCCTTAATCAAGGCTTCTTAGGGTTCACTACCCTATCAGCGACATTTCATCCTTTCCCAATTACCTTAAATAAAACATAAGACCTTGGCGAAAATTCATTAACTATTCCATACCTTCCGGTATCTAGTTAGTCTTTACGATTCACGGTAATCTAAAATCATTCTAGGCAACAGCGTCGACCCTCATACATAACTCCGTATAGATGTATGTCACAATACCAACTATACTATAATCATTACCAACCCGGATACGCAATCCATAGTCTTTCCGGGTCGCTGCACGCTTTCTCGTGGCTGCAATCAACATAACGCGTTAGGGCGAGCCGACCCTAACAACACAGCTCGATCGCGCGATCTCAGTGAGAAGAATGAAACCAATCCTAAATGTCCTGCAGCCTCACGATTATAGATGTGGTGCACAACACCGATAATCAAGACTCTACTAGACACGATGCAGAGACACTTTCCAGAGACTAAGCGCTCGATACCACTTTTGTCACGACCCAACCCGGGCGCGGTGCCTACACAGGCACCTGTTGGTATACATCAGAGAATAGCAGCAGAACATACATGCAACTTATTAAAATAAAACAACAGTAATAAAACAACGGGTTAGCGATAGGGCTACCTTTACGGGCGTCACGTACATAAATGAAGCAGTTGCCTCCCTTTTTTTTTATTTTACAAACTGACCCACAATATGTGACTACAGACCTCTAAGAGTTTTAACATAACAACTGTGGCGGGACAAGTCCCCGCCGTACCCCTGAATAAACATAAACGTGACAACTCCGGAACACTGGAGCCATCTCGACCTTTGAGCGGGATCCTAAGCTCGCGGATCCACCATCGAGTACCTAAACTGCGGGCATGAACGCGGCCCGAAGAAGTCGATCTAACAGTGCAGTATGGAACAGAAATAAGGTGCAACAATCATATCATAACTGCATAAAAGAATGTCATAGAAACTTCTGAAATAAATCGTATATTAACCGTTCCTTTCCTTCTTTCAATAAGATTTAACAATATGTTCTTACGTACATACTTAAGAGTTCAATCAAGTTTTTCCACATAACTTACTTATCTTACATAACATAATCCGGCCCATTTGCGGGACACGGTGTACTGACGAATCATGTGACATAATCCGGCCCGCCTGTGGGGCTCGGTGTACTGTGGAATCATGTAGCATAATCCGGCCCGCTTGTGGAGCTCGGTGTACTGTGGAATCATGTAGCATAATCCGGCCCGCCTGTGGAGCTCGGTGTACTGTGGAA
The DNA here is from genome assembly GCA_029844215.1 of Przewalskia tangutica. NCBI lineage: Eukaryota > Viridiplantae > Streptophyta > Magnoliopsida > Solanales > Solanaceae > Przewalskia > Przewalskia tangutica. The sequence continues at coordinate 129,065,519 of CM056718.1, read as the reverse complement.
TCATGTAGCATAATCCGGCCCGCCTGTGGAGCTCGGTGTACTGTGGAATCATGTAGCATAATCCGGCCCGCCTGTGGAGCTCGGTGTACTGATGACATAACCCGGCCTATGTGTAGTGTCACGACCCGAGCCGGGCGTGGTGGTGCCTACACAGGCACCACTTACAGTAAACATCGAGAGATAATCGTGGAACATACATGAAACTTATAAAATAAAACAACGAGAAATAAACAACAAGTCGGTAGATAGGGCTACCTTCGCGGACGTCATACATGAGCGAAGCGGTTGCCTCCTTTCTTTACAAGCAGACCCACGATATGTGACTACGGACCTCTAGAGTTTTAACATAATTGGTGTGGCGGGGCGGGGCCCGCCATACCCCGAATATACATATCCATGACAACTCGGAACATCGGAGCCATCTAAAATCTTTGAACCGGGATCCTAAGCTCGCGGATCCACACCGTAATACCTAAACTGCGGACATGAGCGCGGCCGAAGAAGTCGATTACAACAGTGCAGAATATGGAGCAAATAACGTGCAGAATCAAATCATAAGCGTACAAAGAACGTCCTTTTAACTCACGAAATCAATCGTATATTAACCGTTCCTTTCCTTCTTTCGATAAGATTTAACAACATATTCTTACATACTTACTTAAGAGCTTAATCCGGCCTTTTTCACATAACTTACATATCTTACATAACATAATCCGGCCCGTTTGCGGGACACGGTGTCTTGATGAATCATGTGACATAATCAGGCCCGCTGTGGGGCTCGGTGTCTTGTGGAATCATATAACATAATCCGCCCGCTGTGGGGCTCGGTGTCTTGTGGAATCATGTAGCATAATCCGACCCGCCTGTGGGGCTCGGTGTACTGTGGAATCATGTAGCATAATCCGGCCTGCCTGTGGGGCTCGGTGTAAGATGACGTAACCCAGCCTATGTGTAGGCTCGGGGTAATATGGCGTAATCCGGCCTATGTGTAGGCTCGGTGTATCTCATCACGTACTTCGGCCTATTTGTAGGCTCGGTGTATTTCATAACGTAATCCGGCCTATTTGTAGGCTCGGTGTATCTCATAACGTAATCCGGCCTATTTGTAGGCTCGGTGTATTTCATAACGTAATCCGGCCTATTTGTAGGCTCGGTGTATTTCATAACGTAATCCGGCCTATTTGTAGGCTCGGTGTATTTCATAACGTAATCCGACCCATTTGTAGGCTCGGTGTATCTCATAACGTAATCCGGCCTATTTGTAGGCTCGGTGTATTTCATAACGTAATCCGGCCTATTTGTAGGCTCGGTGTATTTCCTTACGTAACATTTTAAAATGTATTGTTACCTCTTCTTAAGTCGTTATAACAACTTCCCATAAAGCTATTATAACAACCTTTCATTTTAGAGAACTCAAGGCACTTTTGTTCTTACAACATTAGGGAAACTAGACCCAAAAATACCACGTACATACGTACTTAACAGAATCATAAACTTCTTTCTTTTTTTTTAAAACTCAAGTCACATACTCTTAAAATCATGTCATCAATACTTTTAGAAATCAAGTCCACAACTTGAAAAAATAAAGTTTCATAATCCTTAGAAGACAACCAAAGTTCATTGTCTTAAAACCTTATATCATACATTCTTTAAAATCCACTTACTTATACTTATACAAAACAAATATAAAGTCCCATACACTTCCAAAACCAAGTAACTTATTCTCTTAAAACCATATAACTTTCACTTTTAAAAATCAATCCCCTTTTCACATATAAATTCAAGTCATTTTTGAACGTAAAATCCACTTACTTACTTTAAATAAATCAAGACACATAGTTTTAAATCAAATCTCATATTTTCCTAACCATTCTTACCAACATCTCCCATAAGACTTGGTAAGGACTTAGGACAATTTAACATACTTATAACTTAGGATAACTTAGACATAACCCTTACGTAGAGTAAATCAACATACATACTTCTTAACTTCTAAGAATAGAAGGAATCATGAAATAATACCACATGTATATTCCATACATAGAACCATGTCTAAAGAAGGAAGAGGTTCACATACCTCGCGACGATTATCGACAAGTAGCAAAAAGCTCCAAAGTACTTCCACCTTGAGCTATTTCATTCTTCAAGTAGGATACGCTATACCTAGTACGTCAACCTATAATGGTCACCATACGTCCATTAACTTCTTACTTCATACGTAGAATATTTTAGGTGCTAAGTCGCTAAATTCTACGGAAAATCGGACAGCACCTCCTTTGTTTCTACTTACTTTGCCACCTTTTTCAAGGCCGAATACAATAACCAAACAGCCCCAAATGGCTCACAATTTAGAAAGTAGTCCAATACAAATGAAAAACAAACTAAAAAGTCCAAATTCGGCCACCTTGAGTTCAACCTTACCAATTCTTATCAAATTTCCATTTCAAACCAAATTGGTAGCATAACATGATATCAAGTCGTATTTGATTATAACAATCCATAATCTCGAAGTAGGTAACATGCGACGATTTCTAATAACGACTAAATTGAAATCCAACTTAACAAGGCTTATATAACATTTCGAATTTAGCTACAAGCACTCCATAATACTTATAAACTTCAACTTAACCACTTCATGCTATCAACATGTAAAGCTAACAACAACAATAATAATACATAATCTTGTAACATCTTAAAGGACAAGATTATACCTTAACGATTCTCAAACCAATCTTCAAATCCGAAGTCGTTCCTTAGCAACTTAGAGACTCTCCAAGATACTTCAATCCGCTACTTGAGACCCTAGAACCATACCAACAATTTTCCTTCAAACTCCCAACCAAAACCTAGAAAAGCCATTAGGTTTTCACCTTGCGACTAATACGAAAACTCTCTTTTTGGGATTTTCTATTGAGATATACTTACATAACACTCATGAACCTTGGTTTAAAGTGGGGATTTATTGACAACAAACAAAAAATTTTCTTGTTCAAATGAGCTCAAGCGAGAGCTCCTAATGCCTAAGCTCGATTCTCTAAAAATTTTCTAAGTGTTATGACAAGTCTTGCTACTAGTACTACTATATAGTTGATGGAGGTCAATATGCAAACAATTGGGTGGTTTGGATGATCTCTAATTAAAATATCAAGACTTTGAACCCTTTGACTTAGTCAATTTTGTCAAGCTAATTAATAGGAAGACTTAGTCATCTTAAGGCTATGGTCAATGACCATTTTGGCCATGACATTTTCGTCGAGGCATAAATAAGGGGGTGACAAGTGTCGCCTCCCATTCGTCACAATATCGCTTTCGACACTTTCAAATTTCCGGTAAATTTTTACAAGTCTCAAATCTTAACACTCGTGAGTTCTTACTTACGTTCTTAAAACATGTCCTGTAATTACGGGGTGTAACATTCTCCCCCCCCTTAGAAACATTCGTCCTCGAATGTTCTTTCGGAGTCAACTTATAATTAGCGACATAGTTTCCTTTCACAACCCCGTCATACCAACAATGCCACACATAGCCCTAATACCTCGCGCGCGTACTTGTCCATCATAAGCCCAAAGAGATTATCCTTTCGTACTTCCAATTCATACTAGCATACATACATAACTTCCATACCAATTCGGCCTCAAATCTTTGGAGTCACTCTATAAAACAATATAAGGCCATTTAAACTTTCGACACGGTTCGGTGGAACGCGTCCACGAACCCGTAAAACAATTAACTAGACACGGGCCTTGCACCTCGTGACCACTGTCACGTGGCGAACTACTACCCGATCCTCCATTCCAGGCCATGGGAGACCGTAACAGGTCCTCGGCCACTCGTCGCGACTTAACTCTTATCCTTGGTGCGACTTAAAATCTTATTGCGGAGAAAACCTTATATACCTAAGGTCTCGGCGTAATCAATATTCTTAGGCTCGCAATTTCCATGCTCCACGCCTACCTTACGATCCCGATGAAGGTGCAAAACATCTCATAAAACCATAACCATGTTGTCTCGATCACAACAACCATTACTTACTCTATCGGACCTCATCAGTATAATTCTCTTAAACACTACGCGGCTTAATCTATTAACACGACATTAGTTAGGTTCCTTAATCATGGCTTCTTAAGGGTTCACTACTATCGGACGACTCATCCTTTCCCAATTACCTTAAATAAAACATAAGACCTTGGCGAAAATTCATTAACTATTCCATACCTTCCGGTATCTAGTTAGTCTTTACCAATTACGGTAATCTAAAATCATTCTAGGCAACACGCGTCGACACTCAGACATAACTCCGTATAGATGTATATCACCATACCAACTATACTACAATCATTACCAACTGGATACGCAATCCACATAGTCCTTCAGGTCATGCTGCGCTTTCTCGTGGCTGCAATCAACATAACTCGTTGGGAGGAGCGACCTAACAACACGACTCTATCGCGCGATCTCGAGTGAGAAGAATGAAACCAATCCTAAATGTCCTGCGGCCTCGATTATAGATGTGGTGCACAACACACGATAATCAAGACTCTACTGAACGCGATGCAGTAGACACTTTCAGAGACTAATCGCTCTCGATACCACTTTTGTCACGACCCGACCGGGCGTGGCGGTGCCTACACAGGCACCACTACAGTAAACATCGAGAGATAATCAGCGGAACATACATGAAACTTATAAAATAAAACAACGAAATAAACAACGAGTCGGTAGATGGCTACCTTCGCAGACGTCTGTCGTGAGCGAAGCGGTTGCCTCCTTTCTTTACAAACGGACCACGATATGTGACTACAGACCTCTAAGAGTTTTAACATAACTGTTGTGGCGGGACAGGGCCCCGCCATACCCCTGAATATACATAGCCATGACAACTCAGGAACATCGGAGCCATCTAAAATACTGACCCAGGATCCTAAGCTCGCGGATCCACACTGTAATACCTAAACTGCGGACATGAGCGGCCCCGAAGAAGTCGATAACAACAGTACGAATATGGAACAGAAATAACGTGCAAGAATCAAATCATAACTGTACAAAGAACGTCCTTTTAACTCCTGAAATCAATCATATATTAACCGTTCCTTTCCTTCTTTCGATAAGATTTAACAACATATTCTTACATACTTACTTAAGAGCTTAATCCAGCCTTTTTCACATAACTTACATATCTTACATAACATAATCCGGCCCATTTGCGGGACACGGTGTACTGATGAATCATGTGACATAATCCGGCCCGCCTGTGGGGCTCGGTGTACTGTGGAATCATATAACATAATCCGGCCCGCCTGTGGGGCTCGGTGTACTGTGGAATCATGTAGCATAATCCGGCCCGCCTGTGGGGCTCGGTGTACTGTGGAATCATGTAGCATAATCCGGCCCGCCTGTGGGGCTCGGTGTAAGATGACGTAACCCGGCCTATGTGTAGGCTCGGGGTAATATGGCATAATCCGGCCTATGTGTAGGCTCGGTGTATCTCATGCGTGTCCGGCCTATTTGTAGGCTCGGTGTATTTCATAACGTAATCCGGCCTATTTGTAGGCTCGGTGTATTTCATAACGTCAGGCCTATTTGTAGGCTCGGTGTATCTCATAACGTGTCCGGCCTATTTGTAGGCTCGGTGTATTTCATAACGTACATGGGCCTATTTGTAGGCTCGGTGTATTTCATAACGTAATCCGGCCTATTTGTAGGCTCGGTGTATTTCATAACGTAATCCGGCCCATTTGTAGGCTCGGTGTATCTCATAACGTAATCCGGCCTATTTGTAGGCTCGGTGTATTTCATAACGTAATCCGGCCTATTTGTAGGCTCGGTGTATTTCCTTACGTAACATTTTAAAACGTATTGTTACCTCTTCTTAAGTCGTTATAACAACTTCCCATAAAGCTATTATAACAACCTTTCATTTTAGAGAACTCAAGGCACTTTTGTTCTTACAACATTAGGGAAACTAGACCTAAAATACCACGTACATACGTACTTAACAGAATCATAAACTTCTTTCTTTTTTAAAACTCAAGTCACATACTCTTAAAATCATGTCATCAATACTTTTAGAAATCAAGTCCACAACTTGAAAAATAAAGTTTCATAATCCTTAGAAGACAACCAAAGTTCATAGTCTTAAAACCTTATATCATACATTCTTTAAAATCCACTTACTTATACTTATACAAAACAAATATAAAGTCCCATACACTTCCAAAACCAAGTAACTTATTCTCTTAAAACCATATAACTTTCACTTTTAAAAATCAATCCCCTTTTCACATATAAATTCAAGTCATTTTGAGCGTAAAATCCACTTACTTACTTTAAATAAATCAAGACACATAGTTTTAAATCAAATCTCATATTTTCCTAACCATTCTTACCAACATCTCCCATAAGACTTGGTAAGGACTTAGGACAATTTAACATACTTATAACTTAGGATAACTTAGACATAACCCTTACGTAGAGTAAATCAACATACATACTTCTTAACTTCTAAGAATAGAAGGAATCATGAAATAATACCACATGTATATTCCATACATAGAACCATGTCTAAAGAAGGAAGAGGTTCACATACCTCGCGACGATTATCGACAAGTAGCAAAAAGCTCCAAAGTACTTCCACCTTGAGCTATTCCATTCTTCAAGTAGGATACGCTATACCTAGTACGTCAACCTATAATGGTCACCATACGTCCATTAACTTCTTACTTCATACGTAGAATATTTTAGGTGCTAAGTCGCTAAATTCTACGGAAAATCGGACAGCACCTCCTTTGTTTCTACTTACTTTGCCACCTTTTTCAAGGCCGAATACAATAACCAAACAACCCCAATTGGCTCACAATTTAGAAAGTAGTCCAATACAAATGAAAAACAAACTAAAAAGTCCAAATTCGGCCACCTTGAGTTCAACCTTACCAATTCTTATCAAATTTCCATTTCAAACCAAATTGGTAGCATAACATGATATCAAGTCGTATTTGATTATAACAATCCATAATCTCGAAGTAGGTAACATGCGACGATTTCTAATAACGACTAAATTGAAATCCAACTTAACAAGGCTTATATAACATTTCGAATTTAGCTACAAGCACTCCATAATACTTATAAACTTCAACTTAACCACTTCATGCTATCAACATGTAAAGCTAACAACAATAATAATACATAATCTTGTAACATCTTAAAGGACAAGATTATACCTTAACGATTCTCAAACCAATCTTCAAATCCGAAGTCGTTCCTTAGCAACTTAGAGACTCTCCAAGATACTTCAATCCGCTACTTGAGACCCTTAGAACCATACCAACAATTTTCCTTCAAACTCCCAACCAAAACCTAGAAAAGCCATTAGGTTTTCACCTTGCGACTAATACGAAAACTCTCTTTTTCCGGGATTTTTCTATTGAGATATACTTACATAACACTCATGAACCTTGGTTTAAAGTGGGGGATTTATTGGACAACAAACAAAAAAATTTCTTGTTCAAATGAGCTCAGCGAGAGCTCCTAATGCCTAAGCTCCAATTCTCTAAAAATTTTCTAAGTGTTATGACAAGTCTTGCTACTAGTACTACTATATAGTTCAATGGAGGGTCAATATGCAAACAATTGGGTGGTTTGGATGATCTCTAATTAAAATATCAAGACTTTGAACCCTTTGACTTAGTCAATTTTGTCAAGCTAATTAATAGGAAGACTTAGTCATCTTAAGGCTATGGTCAATGACCATTTTGGCCATGACATTTTCGTCCAAGGCATAAATAAGGGGGGTGACAAGTGTCGCCCTCCCATTCGTCACAATAATACGCTTTCCGACACATTCAAATTTCCGGTAAATTTTTACAAGTCTCAAATCTTAACACTTGTGAGTTCTTACTTACGTTCTTAAAACATGTCCTGTAATTACGGGGTGTAACATGTAGGCTCGGGGTAATATGGCGTAATCCGGCCTATGAGTAGGCTCGGTGTATCTCATAACGTAATCCGGCCTATTTGTAGGCTCGGTGTATTTCATAACGTAATCCGGCCTATTTGTAGGCTCGGTGTATTTCATAACGTAATCCGGCCTATTTGTAGGCTCGGTGTATTTCATAACGTAATCCGGCCTATTTGTAGGCTCGGTGTATTTCATAACGTAATCCGGCCTATTTGTAGGCTCGGTGTATTTTCCTTACATAATCTTTTAAATCGTATTATTACTTCTTCTTAAGTCGTCATAACAACTTCCCATAAAGCTATTATAACGTTCTTTCATATTAGAGAACTTAAGGCACTTAATTCTTGCAACATTAGGGAAACTAAACCCAACCATACTACGTACATACGTACTTAAAAGAATTTTCAAACTTCAAGTCACATACTCTTTGAAATCATGTCATCAATACTTTAGAAATCAAGTCCACAATTTAAAAAAAGTTTCATAATCCTTAGAAGACAACCAAAGTTCATAGTCTTAAAACCTTATAACGTACATTCTTTAAAGTCCACTTACTTATACTTATAAACAAATATACAAAGTTCCATACACTTCCAAAACCAAGTAACTTCTTCTCTTAAAACCATATAACTTTCACTTTTAAAATAAAACCCCTTTTCACATATAAATTCTAGTCATTTTTGAACATAAAATCCATTTACTTACTTTAAACAAATCAAGACACATAGCCTTTAAATCAAAGCTCATAACTTCCTAACCGTTCTTAACGTCTCCCATAAGACCTAGTAAGGACTTAGGACAATTTAAACATACTCTTAACTTAGATTCAACAATGTAAATACTTCTTAACTTCTAAGAGTAGAAGAAATCTTGAAATACTATCACGTGGATATTTCATACGTAGGATCATGCCAAAGAAAGAAGGGGTTCACATACCTCGCGACGACTAGCGACAAGTAGCAAAATGCTCCAAAGTACTTCAACCTTGAGCTATTCCATTCTTCAAGTAGGATACGCTATACTTAGTACTTCAACCTATCATGGTCACAATACGTCCATTAACCTCTTACTTCAAACGTAGAATATTCTAAGTGCTAAGTCGCCAAATTCTACGAAAAATCGGACAGCACTTCCTTTGTTTCTACTTACTTTGCCACCTTTTTCAAGGCCGAATACAATAACCAAACAGCCCCAATTGGCTCACAATTTCTATAAGGTACTCGATACAAATAAAACTAAATGACCCAATTGGCTCACAATTTAGAAAGTAGTCCAATACAAATGAAAAACAAACTAAAAGTCCAAATTCGCCCTTGAGTTCAACCTTACCAATTCTTATCAAATTTCCATTTCAATCCAAATTGGTAGCATAACATGATATCAAGTCGTATTTGATTATAATAACCATAATCTTTTAAGTAAGTAACATGCGGCGATTTCTAATAAGCGACCAACTAGTAATCCAATTTTCAAGTGGCTTGCACAACATTTGGATTAAGCTACAAGCAATCCATAATACTTATAAACTTCAACATACCAACTTCATGCTATCAACAAGTAAAGCTAACAACAACAAAATAAATATATAATCTTGTAACAACTTAAAAGACAAGATTATACCTTAACGTTCCTTAATCCGATTCCAATCCGAAGTCGCTCCTTAGTAGTTTAGAGCCTCTCCAAGACACTTCAATCCGCTTGTTGAGGCCCTTAGAACCACACCAACAATTATCCTTCAATTCTCCAAACAAAACCTAGAAAGACCATTAGGTTTTCACTTTGCGACTAATACGAAAACTCTCTTTTTCCGGGATTTTTCTATTGAGATACTCTTACATAACACTCATGAACCTTGGTTTAAAGTGGGGGAATTATTGGACAACAATTGAAAATCTTTCCTTTGGAAACCTAGGTTGGCCGAGAGCTTCCCATCAATTTCTTGAAAAAAAATGCTAAGTGTTAAGCCTTGTCTTGCACTAGGGAGCTTATATAAAAAAATGGAGGGTCAAGATTAGAACAAATGGGTGGTTTGGATGCTTTTCACATGGATCAAGCCAAGTGGCATTGACCTAGTCAACAATGTCATGCTAAATGTCTTTTCAAGACTTGATCTTTTAATTTGTGGTCAAAAGACCATTTCCTCCATGTCACTTCGTCCAAGACCATATAGGGGGGTGACACGTGTCGCCCTCCCGTTCGTCGCAATATTTCGTTTTCCGACAAATTTCATAATTCCGATAAAAAATTTTACAAGTCTCAATTTTCAACACTTTCGAGATCTTACGTACGTTCTTAAAACATGTCCTGTAAATACGGGGTGTAACACCCTACCTGAGCACTCTTATACTGACATGTTATATATAATCACATTGATACTAAGGACAATGTCAAAATCAGTCAAACATAACATAAGATGTAAGCCGACGAGGCTGCCATTATATATGGGAATATCCAAATCGAGCATACACGGTACAGCTGACCAAAAACACGTCTACAATTCACACGTATTCAACCCACACATGTCCACAGACCTCTAAGAGTATAACAGTGAATCATGACCAGAAAGGACCACGCCATATCCCTGATTAGCACGAATATGCATAAGTCTATATCAAAGGATCTGTATCAAAATTACTAGGCTCCGGAACAATGGAGCTCTCCAAACAGCTGAGCAGAATCCTAGACTAGAGGATCACCAAACTGAGTATATGTATCTGCGGGCATGAAACACAGCCCCACGAGGAATGAGGGTCAGTACGAAATAATATACTGAGTATATAAAACATGAAGTACTGTAAAGATGATCTTAACTGGCCAAAAGATAGCCTGAGATAAGTATAATAATCAAATATATCAATGCAACTGTCTTATGAAATGAGAGTCATACATGTTCATATAATATACACGTGGATGTCTGTCCACATATCGTACCCGACCCATTTTGGGACTCGGTGAAATCATATAATGTGTACACATAAGTCATATCCGTGGATGCATGTCCACATAAAATCATCATATCCGTGGATGTCTATCCACATAAAATCATCATATCCGTGGATGTCTGTCCACATATATCATCATATATATAAATGTCCGGCCCTCTAGTGAGGGACTCGGTGAACAATGCAAGGAACTGCGCACGAACATTTCCGGTCCGGGACTCGGTGAAATGATATAACCACATTAGCACGAGTAGATTATCATGAGCAACCGTATGCAATTTAAATCATCATCTGACTCTCAATAAAATAATTAGAATGAACTATCACTATAAAATCAAAGGCAACTATAATATCAAATATCACTAGGAATTAGGATTCAATGGAATTACGTACGTCCGTCGTACGCTCATTTTATGTGAATCATGCCAAAATAAAGAAGGGATAGTTTCACATACTTTATTGTCGAATTAACCAACTCAATAATTAGAATTCGTCTCAACTAGCACTTTAACCTATAACAATAATAACATGTCCATCAACTCTATAATTACTAGCATACATTATATATCGAATAATGACTCTCTTTCTATAAAAACAAATTGGGCAGCACTTCCCCTGCTTATACCCACATCCGCAATTCACACACAAGGTCAACAACATCGACAACAAGTCACAACTTAAGGATATAACCAAAATAGTCCCAAATACTCTATATACGTCATCATTATACATTCTTTCTCTTTACGTTATGTAATACAACGACCACAACAACCAAGGTGATTAACACACCTATTTCTCATGTTAATCCATCCCCTTTAACTATATTAAAATAACCCTTAAAAACAATCCATATTACAATAACAACGAGAGATATTCCAACAACAACGAGAGTGCAATGTTTAACCTTTTTATACCTTAATTCCTTTAGGACATATATCTGCAATTACAACAATGTTTATGCATGTTCATAGCTTATAATTCCAGCATTATAACTCAACAAAACAACCCTTAAATTCGACACAACAATACCCACGATTTTGGGAAGGTCTCAGCCACAACAACATAATACCAAAACTCTCCTCATAATTCCTTAAATTCCAATTCATGTTTCAACACTTTCATATAACCAATTACAATTTTAAATATTAGGATTTACTTCAATTTTAACATACAATAAGTGACAATGATAACAACAACAACAATCAAACCCAATGTATACAAAACAACCCCAAAATCGGCTCAACAACAACCACATGCATTTTCTTACTTCCAATTCTTCTTAATATGAATTCACTTCTTAACTACAACATCATTTAACTTCCAATTACTTTATAAGAAGAAGAATTCTGACCTTGCTTAGCCAAAACAGTCCTTATAGCATCGACACTCACTGCTTCACTTTTGCACCATTTCTTCAACATTCAATGACATGCATGCATCTCTTATGAGTTTAAATCCATCTTACTTACATGTTTTTCTTCCAAATAGTTCATCTTTCAAAACTAAGGTTGTTGGGGTAGCTTTCGGCCAGCATATTACCGTGACCCACTATTTTTGGAGTTTACCTTGGCTTAGACTTAGTAGAAGAACTTAATCTTAGAGAAGGAAGTTAATTTGGTCTCTAACTTAGTTATGGAGTTGGAGAAAAATCTGTTTTTGGAAGAGGATGGAATGGAGGATGAGAGAGGGCTGATTTGAGCCTATGCATGTGGGGGATTTTGCCACTTTGAGGGCACAAGGTGCCACTTGTCTTGTCCACTAGTTATTCTTCTCACTAAAATTAATCCCACACTTAATAAAATCCTGAAATTTTCGATAAGTATTCATCCTCTCAACGTCAAGATTTTTATAATACAACACTAATCCATAACCCCATTGGAAAAATTCAACTACTGGTATTAATTCTCATCGCCACATATGTTATGTCCAAAATTATTCCGTATTAGCATATGCAAACATTTTTTTTTCCAACACTCGAATCTTACTTCCTTAATTACGTTCTCAAATTATGACTCCTAAATTACGAGGTGTAACAGGGTCCATATCGGCGCCTAGCATAGGCCTGTGGGAAAGTACGTATGCCAACCAACTGACAGTCGAGCATGCCTCAAATAGATGAAGAAACACTCCCTAAAGCCAAACAGAGGGTTGTCGAGTTTAACGTAAACAAGGGTGTTTCGTCCTTACGTATCACGACGAGAAATGAGGACCAGACGAGACCTCGAAGAATGATTAAACCAACCACCAACATAGAAGAGGATTAGTGTTCTATCAGTCATGCTCCTGGAAAGAAAGAGGCACCACCGAGAGTCGTATCTACGACTCTGAAAAGAAGGATGCAACTTGCCAAAGCCTTGCGTAAAATGCAGTAGACATTGAATCTAATTTCCAACACCAAGGCAGCCAAAAATCATGAGATTCCTGAGTCTGCCGTAATCGAGGCTATCGAGTTGGCAATCAACTCAGTTGCTTCAGGGGAAATGTCGTCTGAAAGAGAGACATCAGGTAAACCAAAGTTGAATGAACAGCCTACTAACAACCTGATGGAGGAACCCTGACAAGAGAATGTGGTCCCGAATGGACCTCTAATTGGGGCAATCCTACAGATCGTGCAGAGAATTCAGTCAGAGGACCCACAGTCGATCCCTATTTATCTCCAGGAAATAAAAGATATGAGCTTCTAGTCAGCCAAATTAGATGAATGAGGGGACTTTATACTCGTTTATTTAGCCATGACCTGGTCGAAGAGATGTGGGCAGACATTAAAATAGTCAGCCTAATCCCATGTGAGTTCTACGCCAGCCGCTCCACACTGTTTAGCCTAGAAAGTGATATTTTCGTAGAAGATGCAGAATGAGAAATAATAGTTGATACCCCAGCTAGGGACACTTTGAGCACCATATTTGATGCACCCACATAAGATATGGTTAAACACCTCAAACCCCTTTACGTTAATGCTTACATTAATGGCAAAATTATTAGTCGGGTGTTTGTCGACAATGGGGTTGTGCTAAATGTGATGTCGCTGCTAACCTTGAAGGATCTTAACAAAACAAAGAAGGATCTCATCCCAACTAATATGAAAATGGATAGCTTTATGGCAGAAACTTTGGGGATTCTAGTAGAAGAAATCATTGTAGGTCCTAAGACGGTCAGGTCTACTTTATTTGTAATAGATGTAAAGCCATCATACACCATTATGTTGGTAAGGGACTGGAGTTACACTAGTCGATGTCTTGTTTCTACCATGCATCAATAGCTCATCTTTTGGGAAGGAGACAAGATATAAATCGTCCCACCGGATGATAATCCGTTCCAATCAGGGGTTCAAAATGTAGAGGTTGTCCTCTATTCACCCTATGTGGCTCCTATATCCATCACAGAGCAGTATGAAGAAGGATCTTGGGAATCTGGTAATATCACCTCACGAGGGTTTAAAATAAAAAGTTAGTTGAACCACGACTTACTGTTATACCCCGTATTTCCAGGGTATGTACGTAAGGGAATACGTACAAAAAGTTTTGGTCTTAAAGTTAGGCCTTGGACGATTTTTAGGCACAACTCACAAAGCGAACGGTTTTCCGACGAAACGTTTCCACAGCTTTCATAGGATAAATTCCGGCTATGTCATTTCTTATTTTTGCGGATTTTTCCGAGAGACGTAACACTTTGGACCAATGAGAGGGCGACACTTTCCACCCTCTCATTGGTGGACTTGTCACGGCAATAGGGCCGATTGGATGCCAAGCCTTGTCATAAAGTTGGCTAGATATTTTGTGTGCAAGTTGGCCAAGGACACTTGCCTAAATCCTCACCCTACACTTGCCTTGCACTTGGCATAATCTTGGCCATTGGTTGGCCATGTCTTGACCTATAAATACCCCCCCTTGTTGAAGAGTTATTTCATCCTAAATTGAGCAATCTACCTAAGTCTCAAATCCATCCCTCTCCTCTTGTTGTTTCGTCCAAACACACCTCCCTTGAGAAGCTTGGCGAGGCTACCCCACCCCTAGCCGAAACCAACCCCTCCCTTGGTAGAAAAGTTGCCTTCTTGTATTGTTATAATGCCCAAAATACCCTAGCCCAAATACCTTAGCACTTAGTAGAAGTTGTGAAGAACTTCTAAGGTTTCCTTGGAGCATACAACTTAGGAGCAAAACCTTGCTCAGGCGCGACTTTTTCTAGGATATTATTGGGCTTACCGAGGTAACTAATCCTAACCCTCTTTTGAATTAAAGAATACTTACTGTTGTAGAATAAGAATAGTATCAATACTTAGAAGTATATCACAGAATAGAATTGAAGTGTTAATCACTTAGAAGGGTTTAAAAGAAGAATAATCAAACTGTACTTACATAGGACTGTTTTCACAGTAGTCTTATATAACTCACCGGGTAGGGTTGTGCTGCCCGACTTTCCGTAGAATTGAGGACCCTCTGTTTAGAATGACCTACAGAATAGTCTAGACCTTGATAGATATCTGTGACTATTATAGGCTGATTATATTCGCTCTACATACTCGACTTGGCAGGTGGATTTCGCCGAGAAGGTATGTGATTCTTCCTAAAGCATGATATTTTACAATATGTATATAGTACGGTAGACGTACATGTGTTAACTGAATAATACTTACGGCAATGCCTCACGGCTTAAGCCTGAATAATACTTACGGCAATGCCTCACGGCTTAAGCCTAAATAATAAAGAACTGAAAACATTTCAAAAGGACTACTGAACCATTTATTAACAGAAGAGAACTAATTGGTTTTTAAACAGAAGCTTAAGAGTTATACTAGCTTTATGGGAAGTAAGTATAACCACTTAAGATTGATAAAAGGAATAAGTTTGCCTATGTGTTTATAACAGACTTATATTATGAATAAGAAGATGGTTTGATAGGTAGACATGATATGATGCTATGTGTGTTAGTATCTTGTAACGTTGGTATAGGTGAGTATCCTTGTTGTGCTTGTGTTACTTAAGGGTAAGTTGTTATGCTAGTATACTATCACTCACCTCTTGAGATGATACCGGGGGTTAAGCTGCCCTCCGATGCGGGGTAGACTCAGGCGGTCTGGGACCATGATTCGAGAATACCTCATGCGGGTCCAGGGGGCCTATGCGGAGCTACGAGAGTTCCAGGTTAGTATGCGGGGTTATACCTCATGCGGTCTGTGTGGCCATGCGGACAGCGAGTCCAGGACGATGCCGAGGAGTAGCTACCCTCGATGCGGGGTTATACCTCATGCGGGCCCATGTGAGTGGCCTATGCGGACTCCGGGAGTCCAGGATTAGGCTTGCAGAATGATGATGGGGGCGAGTGGCCCTGTTTCGATCATTCGCAGCCTAGACAAGACTCATTCTGATTACCTCTTGTTGCTATTTTTTGTGATGTGGCAGTATTTGAGTTTTGCTTGGTTTGTTCATACATACTTGTAAACTTCTTTTAAAAAAATGATATGTTGAATTTAAGTAATTGAAAGTTTCGCATACTTAGTACTGTTATCGACCTCCTTGGGGGCTGCGTTCATGCCGCAGTAAAGGCAAGCAGTGCTAGATCCGCATCCTTAGGATCTCTACGTTGGTGTCGTGAGCTCCATCTCTTGGGAGGCTCTACTTTTGGTATGATCTCCTGTTGTAGTTAGTTTTATGATCGGGGTATGGCGGGCCTGTCCGCCATAGTTGTATATTTCCTTAGAAGTGCAGTAGTCATGTTATGCGATTGTCGGATGTAGCTGTTAAAACATGATTATATATATATCTTAGAAAAGGCCACATTTTCTCACAAAATCATGTCTTGTTTTATAAAGCATTTCATGTCTTGCTTTATGTTTCCCGATTACTCGATGTATGACTACTTGGGTGCCGTGAGCACGATCACGGGCCGGAATGGGTCGTGACAAAAGTGGTATCGAGCGCTTAATCCTCGGAAAGTGTCTCTGACCGTATCTAGTAAGTCTTGATTATCGGTGTGTTGTGCACCACCAATAATCGTGAGGCTATAGGATATTTAGGATTGGTTTCATTCTTCTCATTCCGAGATCGTGCTTTAGAGGCATGTTATAGGTTGGACCTCTAACGTATTCCTTTCTCAGAATGTGATTATGCCTCCACGTAAGGCAACCCGGCCTGAAGGCGGCAAAGCGTGAGGCGCTAGCGAGACACCCAGTCACGAGGGCTCGTGCCCGGTCTATACGAGACGGCGAGTTCTATGCGCCGCCGGCCCAGCCACAGACCACAGTACCGCACCTCTGTCCCGGCTGAGGCGGAGAGTTAGGGTCTGAGAGATGGCCCGACTTTGGCTAAAGTTGTGGCCCGTCGAGAGAGGCTGGATCGGCGATTCAGCTCGGCTCGTCGTACCCGTTGTTCACCCGAGGCGAGAGAGTTTGAGGCTACGAGACTTCTTGAGTCATGGCAGCCGGAGTTTTATGGGTCGGCGGGAGGATGATCCGAGGAGTTCATCCGTCGATTGAAGGATTTTGAGAGTGATCGGGCGTCGGAGACCGAGTCCGTGATCTTTGGTTCACATAGGCTGCGTGACACCGCGATCGATTGGTTTGATTCATGGGAGTTATCCGGGAGAGCACGCGTCCCGGTACTTGGGATGAGTTCTCGAGGCTTTCTCACTCACTTCTTGCCTCGCGGATGAGGAGGCGCGGTGATAGATTTTTACCATCGAGCGAGAGAGGGCCGCGTCGGGAGTACAATGTCGAGTTTGATTCATTGGCTCGATATGTCCCAAAGATTGGTAGCGATATGGAGGATAGGGTGCACCGCTATGTCACCGGCTAGACGACTATATGGCGAGTCATGTGCGGGGTTTCTCTCGGCCGGGTATGGACATTACCGCATGCAGCTCACGCCGCGGATGCGAGGCGCGAGGTCGGCGAGTGGGCGACGGCGAGAAGAAGGCCAGGACGGGAGGGTCTTCTGGTGGTTATCGTGGTGGCGGCCTCGGCGATCTGGGTCGCACCCGGCCGGACAGAGCACTCCTGCACCGTCCTCAGCCACGGCCCGCGATTTTGAGGCGGACCGGGGCCCTGTGGCTTGAGCGTCGGTAGCGAGTGCGGCGCCGGGACCACCCGGTGTAGCGTCGGTAGATCCCATTACGGGAAGTGTGGTACTACTTTTGGATCTTGTTACGATTGTGGCGGCAGGTCACTTTGCGGCTTGTCGGCCGGCGTGGCGGTGGAAGGCTCACGCCAGTTACATTGCCGCTTCATCATCTCCTGATTACCGCCCGGGCGTGGTGCTCATGGGTCGGCCAGTCGCGGCAGAGGTCGTGGCTCAGTCGATTCTAGCGGTCCTCAGAACCGCATTTATGCTTTGTCCAGCCGACAGGATCAGGAGGCCTCACCTGATGTCGTCACAGGTACCTTATCAGTTTCTGGGTTTGATATTTATGATTTGATAGATCCGGGTTCTACTGGCCCTATATATCTCCCTTGTTGCTAGTAGGATAGGGATAGAGCACGAGTCCATAGACCGTTCGAGGTAGCTACGCCATGGGGATTCGGTGGTAGCTCGGCGGGTATATAGGGCTTGCCACGTGACCATTCTGATCGTCGGACCCTAGCGACTTGATAGAGTTGGAGATGATTGACTTTGACGTGATTATGGGGATGGATTGGCTAGCCTCTTGCTATGCCAATGTAGGCTGAGAGAGAGTAGTGCAGTTCGGTTTCTCGAGGCCGGTTGTTGAGTGGGAGGAGCACGGTATCGCCAGAGGTAGGTTTATTTCCTACCTCAAGGCTAGGAAGATGGTGCGAGAAGGGTATATCTACCATCTAGTTCGGTGTTTGATCACGAGGTGCGGTACCAGATTTTCCGTCGATTCGATGGTCGTGAGTTCCCGGGCGTGTTTCGGATGACCTCCGGGTATCCTCACGAGAGGAGATCGAGTTTTGTATTGATGTGTTGCGGATACTCGGCCTATTTCCATTCCGCCATCTGAGAATGGCACCGCCGAGTTGAGAGAGTTGAAGGATCGGCTTAGGGATTTGCTAGAGAAGGGCTTCATTAGGCCTAGTGTTTCTCCCCGGGAGCGCGGTATTGTTCGTGAAGAAGAAGGGCGGGGCCAGCTGCATGTGTGTCGATCTGACGGTGAACAAGAGGACCATTAAACAGATACCCCCTTCCTAGGATTGATGATTTGTTCGACCGATTGCGAGTGCGAGATGTTTCTCAAGATTGATCTGCGATCGGGCTATCATCAGTGCGAGTCGGAGAGGTGGATGTCCTAGATGCATTCGGACGATGCGGGCATTATGAGTTCGAGTCATGTCTTTTGGGTTGACCAATGCTCGTGGTATTCATGGATTTGATGAACAAGTGTTCAAACCATTTTTGACACGTTTGTGATAGTGTTCATTGATGATATCTTGGTTTATTCTCGCCGAGCGGGAGCATGCGAGCATTTGAGGCTATCTTGTGATTCTCAGACCAATGATTATCGCCAAGTTTTCCAAATGTGAGTTTTGGTTGACTTGATGGCGTTTCTTGGGCATATTATGGTGATGGCATTCGAGTTAATACTGCCAAGATCGAAGCGATCGGGACTTGGCCTGAACCTACTACTCGGCGAGGTTCGCGATTTTCGGGCCTTGCGAGGTATTATCGGCGGTTCGTGGAGAAGTTTGCTTCTATCTACGCACCATTGACTAGGTGACTCGAAGCGGCCAAGTTTGATGGTGATGCTTGTGGCGGGGTTTCGATTCTTGAAAGAGAGGCGGCCGCCCCGTTCTTACTCTTCGGAGGTCGGATGGTTATGTCGTGTATTGTGATCGTCGAGCATCGGGTTGGGATGTGTGTTGATGCAACATGGCGAGTTATAGCATATCGATCCCGACAGTGAAGAAACACGAGGAACTACCCCCATGATTTGGAGTTGGCGGTGTGATTCACGCTTTGAAGATCTGGAGGCACTATTTGTATGGGGTTCACGTGGATATTTTTACGGACCACAAGAGCCTCCAGACATCTTCACGGAGGAGAGTGAATTTACGGCGAGGCGGTGGTTAGAGTTGCTTAAGGATTACGATGTGGACATCTGTACCACCCGGGCAAGGCCAATGTTGTGGCAGATGCCCTTAGTCGAAGGTCGATGGGAGCCTTTCAGATGTGCAGCTAGAGAGTAGGGACATGGTTCGTAATTTTCACCAGTTAGCGAGCCTTGTTGTACGTTTGTTTGATTCTTATAGCAATGGGGTTAGTGTTCGTTAGGTTGCCGAGTCTTCCATCGTTGAGGAGGTGAAGAGGCCTTGATTCGAGGATCGATTTTGATTCGATATCGTGATCTGCCTCTTCGTGAGGCAAGGGTCCTTTTGAGTAGCACGATGGGGTGCTAAGATTTGAGCGAGTTGTGTGTTCGGATGTTTGAGGACTTGGCGGAGTTCTTGGGAAGCACACGTAGCGCGTTACTCTATCCATCGGTCGACCAAGATGTACCACGACCTTAGATCGTGTATTGGTGGGATGGCTTGAAGAGGGACGTTGCGAGTTCGTAGCTCGGTGCGTGTTGTCGGCGGTGAAGGTAGAGCACCGAGACACGGTGGTTTTATTCTGCGATAGAGATCCGACACGGAAGTGGGAGGTAATCAACATGGACTTCATCACGGGATTACCTCGCACTCGGAGGAGACATGATTCTATATGGGTTATCGTCGACGGTGGCGAAATCAGCCCACTTTCTTCCGTCGGGGCGACTTTTCTGAGGATTATGCGGACTTTACATCAGAGATCGTCGGTGCATGGAGTCCCTACTGATCATATCGCACGAGGCCCGGTTCTACGGCCAACTGGAGGTCCTTCCGGAGGTTTAGGGGCGGTGAGCACAGTCGCATTTCATCCACGAGCAGACGGGCCGAAGCGCACTATCCGGACTCTTGAGGATATCCGCGAGCTGTGTTATTGACTTCGATGGTAGTTGGGAGGATCATTTGCCTCGGTTGAGTTCGCGTATAACAATAGCTACCACTCCGGATTCGGATGGCGCCTTATGAGGCCTTGTATGGGAGGAAGTGCAGATCGCCTATAGGTTGGTTCGAGGTGGGCGAGTGCAACTAGTGGGACGATTTTGGTGCAGCAGCGATGGATAAGGTGAAGCTTATCAGGCGGCTATTAATGACTCGAGTCGGCGAAGTCGTATGCGAGATCATCGTCGTCGGCATCTTGAGTTCGAGGTTCATGATTGGGTTTTCCTAAAGGTGTCACCCATGAAGGGTGTGATGAGATTCGGAAGAAGGGAAACTCCCTAGGTACATTGGGCGTTTGATTGTCCGCAGGTAGGCAAGGTTGCCTATGAGTTGGACCCGCCGTCCGATCTGGAGGCGACATCCGGTTTTCACGTGTCTATCTTTGAGAGATGTATCGGGGATCCATCTAAGGTACACCGGTTGGCGATGTCCAGTGTGGCGGGTTATCGTATGAGAGATTCCCATAGCGATAATCGATCGTCGAGTTAGGCGTCTGCGGACGAAGGGCGTGGCTTCCGTCAAAGTCTTGTGGCGGAGCAGGCTCGAGGAGGAGATGACGTGGGAAGCCGGGAGGACATGAGGCGAAGTATCCTCACTGTTCCCACCTCCGTAATTCACTTTCCTACTTGTAAATCTTCATTATCGTTTATGCCTAAGTGTTGTTTATGGCCGTGTGTGGCTTTTGCAAACTGTTTAAGTTTTGAAGAACCTTATCGTTATCTGTCTTGGGAAGGAACATTCGGGACGAATGTTTCTAAGGAGGGGAGAATGTTATACCCCGTATTTCCAGGGTATGTACGTAAGGGAATACGTACAAAAAGTTTTGGTCTTAAAGTTAGGCCTTGGACGATTTTTAGGCACAACTCACAAAGCGGTTTTTCCACGAAACGTTTCCACGGCTTTCATAGGATAAATTCCTATGTCATTTCTTATTTTTTCGGATTTTTCCGAGAGACGTAAAAATTTGGACCAATGAGAGGCGACACTTTCCACCCTCTCATTGGTGGACTATCACGCGGCAATAGGGCCGATTGGATGCCAAGCCTTGTCATAAAGTTGGCTAGATATTTTGTGTGCAAGTTGGCCAAGGACACTTGCCTAAATCCTCACCCTACACTTGCCTTGCACTTGGCATAATCTTGGCCATTGGTTGGCCATGTCTTGACCTATAAATACCCCCCCTTGTTGAAGAGTTATTTCATCCTAAATTGAGCAATCTACCTAAGTCTCAAATCCATCCCTCTCCCTCTTGTTGTTTCGTCCAAACACACCCCTCCCCTTGAGAAGCTTGGCCGAGGCTACCCCACTAGCCTGGCAAACCAACCCCCTCCCGGTAGAAAAGTTGCCTTCTTGTATTGTTATAATGCCCAAAATACCTAGCCCAAATACCTTAGCACTTAGTAGAAGTTGTGAAGAACTTCTAAGGTTTCCTGGAGCATACAACTTAGGAGCAAAACCTTGCTCGGTAGCGACTTTTCTAGGATATTATTGGGCTACGAGGTAACTAATCCTAACCCTCTTTTGAATTAAAGGATACTTCTTGTTGTAGAATAAGAATAGTATCAATACTTAGAAGTATATCACGAATAGAATTGAAGTGTTAATCACTTAGAAGGGTTTAAAGAAGAATAATCAAATCAGACTTACATGGAATTTGTTTTCACAAGAGTCTTATATAACTCAGGGTAGGGTTGTCTTTGCCCGACTTTCCGTAGAATTGAGGACCCTCTGTTTAGAATGACCTCTGAGAATAGTCTAGACCTTGATAGATATCTGTGACTATTATAGTCTGATTCTCTGTAGCGACATACTCGACTTGGCGGTGGATTTCGTAGAAGGTATGTGATTCTTCCTAAAGCATGATATTTTACAATATGTATATAGTGCGGTGAGCGTACATGTGTTAATCGAATAATACTTACGGCAATGCCTCACGGCTTAAGCTTTGAATAATACTTACGCAATGCCTGCGCTTAAGCCTAAATAATAAAAGCGAAAACATTTCAAAGGACTCTTGAACCATTTATTATGAAGAGAACTAATTGGTTTTAAGCGAAGCTTAAGAGTTATACTAGCTTTATGGGAAGTAAGTATAACCACTTAAGATTGATAAAAGGAATAAGTTTGCCTATGTGTTTATAACGGACTTATATTATGAATAAGAAGATGGTTTGATAGGTAGACATGATATGATGCTATGTGTGTTAGTATCTTGTAACGTTGGTATAGGTGAGTATCCTTGTTGTGCTTGTGTTACTTAAGGGTAAGTTGTTATGCTAGTATACTATCACTCACCTCTTGAGATGATCAGGGGTTAAGCGCCCTCCGTGCGGGGTAGACTCAGCGATGCAGGACCATGATTCGAGAATACCTCATGCGGGTCCAGGGGCCTATGCGAGCTACGAGAGTTCGAGTTAGTATGCGGGGTTATACCTCATGCGGTGCGTGGCCCGTGCGGACAATGAGTCGGGGCGATGCAGGAGTAGCTACCCTCGATGCGGGGTTATACCTCATGCGGGCCACGTGAGTGGCCTATGCGGACTCGGGAGTCGGCGATTAGGCTTGCGAGAATGATGATGGGGCGAGTGGCCTGTTTCGATCATTCGCGGCCTAGACAAGACTCATTCTGATTACCTATTGTTGCTCTTGTTTGTGATGTGGCACTATGTGCGGTTTCCTTGGTTGTTTCATACATACTTGTAAAGCGGTTTTAAAAAAATGATATGTTTCATTTAAGTACTTTCTGATTTCGCATACTTAGTACTGTTATGACCTCCTTGGGCTGCGTTCATGCCGCAGTAAAGCGGCAGTGCTAGATCCGCATCCTTAGGATCTCTACGTTGGTGTCGAGCTCCATCTCTTGGAGGCTCTACTTTTGGTATGATCTCACTGTTGTAGTTAGTTTTGTCTGATCGGGGTATGGCGGGAATGTCCGCCATAGTTGTATATTTCCTTAGAGTGCATGTCGTGTTTATGCGATTATCGGATGTAACTGCTAAAACATGATTATATATATATGCCGAAAGGCCACATTTTCTCACAAAATCTGTGTCTTGTTTTATAAACTGTTTCATGTCTTGCTTTATGTTTCCGCTGATTACTCTGATGTATGACTACTTGGGTGCCCCGGTAAGGCACCAGTCACGGGCCCCGGAATGGGTCGTGACACTTACCTTGGAGGATTTAAATGGTTAAGGAAACTCAAATCATACGTGACCTGTGGCATCGTCTAACCACCCTAAAATGTCTGAGGCAAGTATAGTCAAGGCATCGCAGATGGAGAACCACGACAGAAAATCAGATCTGGCGGCCAACAACATTTTGAGCTACCGATAGGAACTTTACGCCTAGCTTTGTTTGTCTTTGTTCTACGTTTGTACAAAACTCGAGTGTTATTTAATATCTCATTGTTATACTTCGTAATTTTAAGGCAATAATTTGAGAACGTAATTAAGAAAATAAGATTCGAATATTAGATATAAGTATATTTATATATGCTAATATGAAAATTAGTATACAAAGGATGTGATCCCGGAATAATTTTTGAATACTACAAGTGTGACGATGAGAATTAATACTAATAATTGTATATTCCTAATAAGGTTGGACTAAGTGTCGTGTATTATGAGATTAGGACATGGAATTTTCAGATTTTATATATAAGATTGATTATGTGAGAGATTAATTAATTGTGGGATTAATTTTAGTGGAGGGAATGATAATAAGTGGACAAAATTTGGGAACTTGTGCCTCTCTCTCTCTCGCGATTTTTTCAGCCCCATGCTCACTAAGACCACTACTCCACTCAAATCTCTACACTTTAATTAAAAACTCATCCTTCACCTATCTCTCCATTCTCTCTCCCTCCAAACAGATTTGTCTATCTCCCTCCATCAAAATTTCGACCTCCACAACTAATTTAGAGAATAAATTAACTCCCTCAACCAAGATTAAAGTTCTTCTACCAAGTTTAAAGTCATGGTAAACTCAAAACATTGAGGTCCCGGTAATGTTGGACATATTTTAGCTCCAAGAAATGTTAGCTTCGGAAATGAGCAAGCTTGAAGAAAAACATATAAGTAAGATCGTCTCAAACTTGTAAAGGATGCATGTATGTCATTTTAAGTTGAAGAAATGGTGAAAATTGAGCAGTGGGTGCCGAGAATCATAGGGATTGTTTTAGCTACTTGAAGGTAAGATTTCTTCTTCTTATTTGAGTAATTGGAAGGTAAATAATAATGTAGTTAAGAGATGAACTTGTAGTAAGAGGAAGTGGAAGTAAGAAAATGCATGTGGTTGTTGTTGGAGTTATGATTACCGATTTTTTGGGGGCTGTTTTTAAGTGCATTGGGTTTGATTGTTGTTGTTGTTATTATTGTCACTAATTACATGTTAAAATTGAAGGAAGTCTTGAAAGAAATCTTGATATTTAAAGTTGTTGTTGTTCATATAAAATTGATGAAATATGGATTGGATTTTAAGACTTCAATTGAATTTTAAGGAATTATGAGAAGAGTTATGGTATTGTGTGGTGTGGCCGAGACCTTCATGAAATTGTTGGAAATGTTGTGTTGTATTTAGGGGTTGTTTTGTGGAGTTAGAATGCTGGAAATTTAGTTATGAATATGCATGTACTATGTGGTAATTGCTAACGTATGTCCTAAAGGAATAAAGATGTAAAAAGGTGTTACTTTGTACTCTCGTTGTTGTTGGAATATCTCTCGTTGTTGTTGGAGTGTGGACTGTTTTTAAAGGTTGTTTTAATATGGATTAAGGGGCTGGATTAACATGAGAAATAGGTGTGTTAATCACCTTGGTTGTTGTGGTTATTGTCTTCCAAGAACGTAAAAAGAAAGAACGTATAACAATAACGTATATAGAAGTATATGGGACTGATTTGGTTATGACCTTGAGACGTGTCTTATTATTGATGTTGTTGACCTTGTTTGTGAATTGTGGATGTATATATAATTAGGGGAAGTGCTTCCCAATTTAATATAACAAGAGAGTCATCATTCGATACATATATAGTATACTAGTAATCATAGAATTGACGGACATGTTATTATTATTATAGGTTGAAGTGCTAATTGGGACATATTCTAAAAATTGAGTTGGTTAGTTCGACTATAAGGTATGTGAAACTATCATTTCTTCTTTTGGCATGACTTATATAAATGAGTGTACGGCGGACGTACATAATTCCAGTGAATCATAATTCCTTGTGATATTTGATATGATAGTTGCCTTTGATTTTACAAGTGATAGTTCATTCTATTTATTCCATTGAGAGTCAAATGATGATTTAAATTGTATAAGGTTACTCATGATATTATATTCGTGCTTGATGTGATTATATCATTTCACTGATTCCGTCGCTAGAGGGTCGGATATGGTATGTTTATATATTTGATGATTTTACCGAGTCCCGGAATGGGCCGGGTACGACATATGTGGACAGGCATCCACGGATATGATATTTCACTGAGTCCCACGATGGGTCGGGTACGGTATGTGCGCAGTGGACAGGTATCCATATATATATATATATATATATGGACAGACATCTACGGATATGACTTCATTCACCGAGTCCCAGAATGGGCCGGGTGCCGTATATGTGGACATGTATCCACAGATATAGTATATTATATGGACTTACATGACTCTCATTTCATAAGGCACAGTTGCATTGGTATCTTTGATTATTATACTTGTCTCATGACATCTTTTGGCCAGTTATGATCTTCTTTCTGATGCCATGTTTTATATACTCGATCATTATTTCGTCACGGCCCATTTTCGGGAGGCTGCATTTCATTCCCGCAGATACATGTACTCAGTTTGGTGATCCTCCAGCCTAGGATTTCCGCTCAACTATTTAGAGAGCTCCATGGTTCCGGAGCTTAGTTATTTTGGTACAGATCTTTGCTATAGACTTATGCATATTTAGAGGTACGGCCGGGCCCTGTCCCGTCAGACTTCATTATCATACTCTTAGAGGTCTGTAGACACGTGTGAGTTGTGGTTCATTTTGGACATTTCCGTGTATAGTGAAAGCCTTGTCGGCTCGCCTATTTTGTTATGATTGACTAGATGTGACTCCTCAGGAGACAGGTTCATTTCGATGTAAATATATAAGCGTTATGAGTCAGCAGCTTACTTTTACAAGATTTTTACATTGTCCTTAGTATGAGACTGATTATATGTGGCAGGTCAGTAAAAATATGTCCAATTAGGGCACCGGTCGCGGCCCGTCGGGTCGAGTCGTGACACTTATGTTGTGTATCTTTTGTGCAAAGTTTGAATAAACTCATTTTACAAAGATATTTGTTAAATGAAATGGACAATTAGAAACTCCAAAACTACAGTTACGGGGACGATATCCCGTTGGTTAAGTCTACGGCCAAGATGTAGTGTTTTCCTCAGGAGTTAATTTCATTAAGGATGGCCAAACCAAATTTCCTAAGTTTGGAAGAATATCAGCAGGCCATACTAATAGAGTTGAGTCAGTTGGATGAAAATCGACTGACAATCATAGAAAGAGTCAAAGTCGGTAAACGTAAAATGCCTAAAGCATACAACAAACATTTCAAGCCTAAGAGGTTTGCCGAATGATACTTAGTTTGGAAAACCATTTTGTCGACTAGGATGAAAGAGTGCAAATTCAGCAAATGGTCACCAAATTGGGAAGTACCCTTCATAGCGAACTCACGAGTTGCCGACAAGTCGGATCAAATTATAAATATGCATGGAAAAGAAAGGTAAATAGTAAACATTGGAAGAAATATTACCCATCAATTTTTGGGCATGCATAAGTAATCGACAGTCACAGACCAGCTGCTTGGTCGCAAAAGAGGTTAATTTCCATTCGATTTAGGTAATGTACGGGCAAACGACAGCCATGGACCGGTTTCCTGGTCACAATAACAGACCCTTCAATTTTGGATCGACCCAACTAAGAAGCCGAATTGGTCGGCCTTGAACTCCTCTAAGACTGCACTACATCATAGTTATTGAAGTCCTAGGATCAGTCGAATCAACGACTGCTTGGTCTTCTCAAATTGTTGCATTCTGTTCCTCATCACCAGTCGTACCAACGGACACTACCTCAAACTATTTGGGGATTTCCACCCCCTGCACGATCTCAGCCTCATCAATCGATAACGTCTCGGTAAGAACCTATTTATCGGTTGTTGAAGCATCTTCTAGTTGTTGTTCCAATTGGGCCGATGCATTTTGTGATGCTGTATGAAGGTCACTTAACACTTGGACGACAGGATCAACTAGTAAAGAAGTAGTCACAAGTTGGGCAAACCATTCATTACCCATCTTCAGATCTGATTCCCAAACAATTTGTTGGCTGCCAAGCTTACCTATCTCGTTATCCATATTGTGGCCTTGCCGAAACAAATCAGAGCAAAAAGAATCTTGGGTTTTAATAGTTGATTCCAGAGCACTTATTGCAGGGGTTATAGTCCTTATCTCTGCCTGGATCTTCTCTAATGTTGCTTGCAGTTGGGACCACCGCCTCTGCAAATTATGTCGTCGATCGACACTTAATTGCCTCTCCTTATTATTTGGGCAAAAGTAGCCTGAAGCTGATTCTTTTATTATCGAAGAGATTCCAATCATTGCAGAGATGTGACTGCTTCATCACCGCTATCTTGGGCCACCTTATGTGAAGAGAATAAGTCATTTAAGGAAAAGGCTATGTCATTATAGGCGACCGCCAGAGCTGGAGAGTCCCTCTCCTCATTCGACAACCGAAATAAAGAGGTCTTCAATGAATGAAGTTCATCCTTGTTGGTGGGGATGCCCTTGGCTAGAAACTCATCAACTCGCTCTTCATGAACACTAATCGGTGAAGAGGGTGAAGGTATGGTGTTGGCTAAACCAAAATACTGCAAAAGTACTTCCTCATGTATGACCTTGACTAACGCCTCTGGGTCATCGATTGGGTTAGCTTCAGCTGAGGGACCTTCCCTAGCCGTCTTCTGCATAGAAGTTAACAGTTTCAGAAAGAGAGGCAAGAGTCTAGAGACAATTGATAACAAGATTAGAAGGAAAATGGTATACTCTATGGTTAGGTCAACCTCTTCGGTTGCCTTAACAGAAAAAACTCTAATATCGGGGTTGGCCGATGGAGAATCCTGCAGGTGTTTGGAAGTACGAGCTGAAGAGGATGTCCCTCCGGCACGGGGAGAGGCATCATTTACTCTCTGCCGCCTAATGCCCTTATTAATAGTGGATCCTGAAGACAAAACAAAAAAACATGAGTAATTAAAGGTAGCCGATACAGAGGTAGTCGAGGCAGTTAAGGGATATACCTCATCATCCTCCTCTTAGGGACTTCGGCCCCACAAAATATTTTTTCCCTACGTTCACGAATAACCACCCCTTCACTTATTCTGGGTTGCTTTGAAATGGATCACTTAGTCAGCAGAGATCTCTCCAATTCAACAAAACCTGAGGAGAATGAAGTTAATGAAAAGTGTTAGCCTGAAATGCATAAGAAATTCTGGCGAACATTTACGTAATAATTCACCTTTTCTCTTCAGCTGTCGCAGCCTGACGGAAGACCAAGAGGAAGTAGGCCTAACCAAATTGATCGAAACCACTTTTGAAGGAGTCTTTTTTGTCCTTGGCTGAGCATCTGCTGGGTTTTTCTTCTTCGGTTGGGCCAGTCAGTCACTTTGTTTTGCTTGGATCAGCCGATCGCAGAAGACTTCCAAAGAGTATTGGAAGAATTTTTTTTGGTAGGTACTATGGCGATTACTCTCAGCGGCATAACGTGACGAAGGTGGGTCGTTACCCATGTCCGAATAGGTACTCTTCCCTTGACCATGAGTTTGTCCCATTTGGGTTTACCATGGCAAGGGTTTAAGAAGGCCCACGGCTGCAACCTTATGCTCTACAAAAGGGAATTGCCATAGTTTAAGACTATTTTGTGGGATGCATTTCTTTAGTGCTTAGCTTGGGCACTCACGACTATCCGACTTGTGGGCTAACTTGAGCTTTTTGTTATTGACGAGCTTAAATCTTGTGTTGATCTGCCTAGCAGAGACACACTAGATTTACATCGTCATTATGCCCATGGGTACGCCCACAAAACCTGTACATTTTGATGATTATTAATACATATTTACCGTTTCATCAAATGTTTTTTTGGCTACCTTTTACCAGTCAACAAAAGCAACAATGGCATTAGCCATTGGGGAGAACAACTTCCAAATATCAAGTTTATGAGCGGCTACCTCCTCTTCTTACTTGGCATTTAGAGAGCAACGGTGGGTCGAATGAGCAACACTATGGTGAGGCCATGATATGTGCTGAGTCAGGCCAAATTGTCGTGCCACAAAGTAGGGTCGATAGGGCTCCGTGGTCAACTTGTTATGCCTAGAGTTGTGATTCAGGACTCCCAAAAAACTCTAGACGTAAGGATACACCCTACACTCGATTCATAACCTTCTGCTGAGTGAACGTAAGGTTGTCATCAGCTATTTGTTTAACCTAATTGGGAGTGGCCCATTTTTCAAGGACTGGTCGCCAATCTGTGTAATGTTCTAGAGACAGACTGTGCAGGGTGGAGACTGCAGTAAAAACATCCTGGGGCATAAGAGGTGTTCTTCGAAGAGTGTCGACTAACACCGGCGAATCTAACAAAGAATGGCTGCCATCAAAATTGTCAGGGATGAACTCTGGGAAATACAAAGTGATCCACAACTAAAGGAACCATAGAGTTTTTGTGACAAATTCCATCGGATTGGGCACCCCTCTACGGGATGCGAGGAACACTACACCGAAACTAATAAGTGGGTACAAGGGAAGGATGTTGTATAGGACCGCAACGCCAAGGCGAAAGGGGTTCACACCTATTTGGATTCGCCCGGTGGGAATCATTTGGGCAATACGAGAGTGGTTGGGAACCAGAAGTTCAGGGTTACGGGTGGCCAGCCTGCTGTGACACAGACAGAGGTTGGTAAAGATCGGAACTCAGTAGCACGAAACCCTAGGGGACCCGCGGGAGACATGGTAAGTGTAGGGGAGGCCCAGAAGCCATGAGGCCAGCTCGCGGATGCTAAATCCGGGGTTGGCATAGGTAGGAACTCTTGTATGAACATTAGCCGTGAAAATCAGCCTACCCATACCAAGATTCTAGAACCTGAGATTCATGGTGGCCAGTCTTCGGGGTCCCAAACCGAGGCTGGCAAAGGTCGGACTAAGCCTAGGATAGAAGGGGGGAATGCCAGAGGGATTTCGATCAGAGACGGGGGCCAGCCAGCGGGGTCACAAACCATGGCTGGTACAGGTCTACAAACGAGTGCCCAGAACCGGGATGGAGAAGGTCAAGACATGGATGGCCAGCACGCGGGGAAACAGACCGGTGCTGGCAAATGTCAGACTGATACTAGTGGGGGGATCTCAGGAGGGACTTCGATCAGACTTAGGGGCCAGCCAGCGGGGACACAAACCATGGATGGCACAGGACTGCCTATCGATATCGACGTGTGTAGGACAAAACGCGGGAAGAACGGGTAGTCCAAATCTTACGGTTATTGGTACCGAAGTTGGCGAAGGTCGGAATTTAACGCCTGAGATTTCCAAGACACCTAGCCCCCCAGTAGTCCTACAACTTGAGGATGCACTTAGGGGGGATCTTATGATCGGTATCGGTATGGAGGAAGATGTGTGTTAGGTCGATTTCCAATTGCTCACGCAAGTGTACGTATCGTTACAAGTAATATAGTCTGGTAAGATCGAATATCGTCCACAAAGACTGGTTTCTAATTACCGAACATCTATTCTAGGTTATCTATTTGGCAAACGATGGTTGATTTGGGTTTTTATCTAACACTACTAGAGTAATTGCAAGAATTAACCTAAATTACTTTGGTTTAATCAGTTATGATGGAATATCCTCGACTATCCACTCTTTTCAATCCTTAATGCAACAAGAATAACTTATTTTTCTACGTTAAGATAGCATGTTAACTAGACTGTCTTATATTCCGGTTAGGATATATAATCACTCAACCCCAGTGCATAAACCTTCTATATTTCTATGATAGGTTTTACCACATAGGAGGATTAAGAACAATAACCTATAATGCTACACAAGTATCGGGGTACTTTCGTTCGCGATTTTAACCTATGTCTATTCAATTACAGCAAATCCAAATCTCTCCTCTCGATTCTTGATTTGAAATCATATAGATTATGATAATTAGTGATCAGTTAACTATCAAACATTCATACCAATATTGAATAAATCTTAATCAAGTGAAGAAGAAACCAAACTAATGCATTAATTCATGAAAAAGAGTTTCAAGTGATTCAATAGGAAAACCCTAATAAAGTGTTTAGCTCCTAGTCATAGACATGCTAAGAACTAATACAAATCCAAACATGAACTGAATTAAAATAGAGAAAATAAAAAGAAATACTTAGAACTAATGTCTCCAATTGTAGCCACCAAGGTTGTGATGTGGTGTGTATCTGGTGTCTACCCTAAAATCTGTCCCAAGGGTTTAAATATGCTGCAAAAATCGTGTGTCCTGGACCCTTCTGCCCCTGGCCAATTGTGCCTCGGATCGGATTTTCCCGCGTCGGCGTCGTGGGCCTGCATTATGGCGTCGTGGCCCCGAATGTTCTGCGGCTTCTCAGGATTTACGGCGCTGATCCATTGCTCGTGCGTTCACACGAATGCTTTCATACGGATCTGCCAATTTTCGTCATTTTTTGCTTCGGGAGCCTCCTTTTCTGCCCATTTTTTGCTCATTTTCGTCATTTTGCCTTTTTGAACCGATGTGACTCAAAAGAAAGAAAAACGACCCTAACACGACACTTATTTAAACGAAAATAGGGAAAATACTAACTAAAAATAACTCAAAAAGCGTATACAAAATAAGCCTAACAAATACCCCAAACTTAACCTTTGCTCGGCCTCGAGCAAAAGATCAAAACAAAATCAAAGAAACAAAAACAAACAGACTCAAATCAAGCAGCTGCACAAGGTTACTTAGAAAAGCATGAACGTCATTTGGGATAATATGCTGAAATATATAGCATGAATATAACAATCTAGTATTTCAAATCAGATATTTCGCAAATTCATTTCAATCTCAACTAATGGAAGACTAACCTATGCATGTCAATTTCATTTAGTTATATGGGCCTGTTTACTTGTTATTCTCCACTAATCATAGACATACATTCTAGAGATCTTCAGGACTTTTCAGGGTTGTAATGTAGGCTTAGGCAGTGGTAGATAAAAGTTGGTATTTAGGCTTAGATTACGTACCAAAGCGTTTTTCTCATTCAATCATTTTGTCCTTCTTATTTCTTTTCCGTTCATACATGTCATTTCCCTCTTCTCTTTTTGAGAGCATGAAACACATTCACATAGGCACCCCCAAACTTAAGCTTTTACATTTTTTTTATTGGGGTGCATCAATTTTTCACTCTCTTTTGCTATTTCTTTTTCACTCTTTTTCATCCTTGTTTTCACTTACTGCTTATGGCACACAAGGGAATCATAGGGTGCCAAAGAAACAACTTTTATTTTAGGCTCGAAGGGGCTTACTAGGGATACAATTTATTGCATGGTAGGTAATGGATGGTAAGAAGGGATAACAAAGAATTGCCTAAATCATCTCCCTAACATGTACCTCCTAACTATTTCGCCTCAAATAACAAGCATCAGACTCATAGATATTTTTCAACCATTTTTTCATAATTGACACACATAGGCTAAGCACAAATATCCCCAAATTAGATTTTCATGAATTTTTGGCATATCTAAGTTAAGCACACAGATTTTAGCTTCTAATTCCATTACATTTGTTATACCCCGTAGTTCTGGCCATGCGTATGAGAACGTACGAAAGGGATTAAGACTTAAAATTTTAGAAAGATAGGTCGACAGAATGTTTCGGACGGGTTTTTAGTCAACTTTGAGGCGGTTTATGTCCAGTTGCATTATGAGTTCCTAGGTGTTTCAAAGGCCTAGTACGTATTTCATTGAGTCTAGTTCCCAACGCAACCAACCGTTCGTCGATAGGACATTGGAGTAGAAAGTTATGGAAGTTACAAGTTCAGTGCGCAGTCGGACAGAAAAATAATTCGGTCAGGAGCCACAGGGCCGCGGCGCCGAAAGTTCTGATGGGTTGCGGAGGTTTCAGCGCTTGCTGGCTGAGGCAGCGGCGAGGCGGGTTCTGCGAGGCTGGGTGGAAAAATCTGAACTGTTTTGTTTTAAAAAAGGCCATGGGAGGGTGACAAGTGTCCCCCCCCCCCCAATCTGATTTTGCATGTCCTATTTATTGACCAACTCTTGAAGACTTGGTCATTCTTCAAGCTCTCCTCTCTCTCTAAAAATAAAAGCTCTCCCTTCTCTGTAGAAAATCAAGAGGAAATCAAGGCTTGAGAAAAATCTGGAAAAGGTGGCAAGAAGGAAACTTGTTGGCAAGCTTGTAGGAGTTTTGTGGTGGTGATTGTGGAAAGGAGGCTAGTGAATTTGATGGATTATTTTGGGTAAGCTCTAAGGTAACAATTCTTTCTCTTGTTGCTAGTTTTTGGTGTTGCATGTGAAGAAGAAAGAACTTGTAGTTGTAAATATTGCTCTTAGATAAATTGCATGTAAGAAATATGGTTTGGATATGAAAGGATTGAATAAGAAGGTTATGTAAGCATGTTGTAGCCAAAATACTACCTTTAACTTATTGGTTAGTTAATATGCATTGTGGGGCAGAATTTTACACATTCAAGGTTAGGTGTGTAATCCCCTTTATATTGATTGGATTGTTGAGCCTTAAAAGTGGCGTTTGGATGTTGAATTCGGACCTTGAAAAGGTGGCAAAATGTGTAGAAACAAAGGAAATGCTGCCCGATTTTCCATAGAATTTAGTGACTTTGCACTTAGAATATTTTACGTTGAAACTAGAGGTTAATAAACGTATTATGGTCATTATAGGTTGACGTACTACGTGCGGTATTTTGGACTTAGCAAGTGGATTGACCAAAGAGGTACGTGGAACTTTCCTATCTCTTGAGCATGAATAGTTTTACCTATATAGTACGGTAGACGTACAAGACATTGGTATCCTTTACTCATTTTTAAAGTGTCCAAGTCGGTGGAGTTAGGGGATTAACTCATTTCTTTAAAAGTATTAAGGATGTCTTGAGTTTTCAAAGTTAAGGGACTTGATGTGTTTAAGTATATGATTCTTGTTTCTTTTTAAAAGTGTAAGTCCCTTGGATTTAGGAAAATGTATTTGACTAAGGCATAACGTTAATATAATGACTTTATGGTAAGTTGGTTATATTAGCTTTATGGGAGGTTAACAAAGGAAGATTTACTCTAAGTAAAATGAGTACGGATAAATGATTTGAAGTTGTGAAAGGCAAATTGATTTTTAAGGCATTAATTGCCTAAGGTTTTAAAAGAGTAGAAGTACATAGTACTTTGGGTTAAATTCCCGGATTTCATAAAGACATGTTAGTGCCTTAAGTAAACTAAAATGAGAATGTATGTGAACAAGACTAATAAGAAGTTAGGGGATTTCTTAACTTGCTTGTATTATGTATGATAGCCGGTTTGTGCTAGTGATATATTATTATTTATTACGGGGTCATTCCCCGGGTTGTGGCATTTGCATATTCCGTGGATTTGCTACCCACGATGCGAGGAATACCTCATGCGAGTCCGTAGGGCTCATGCGGGTGAAATAGTCCCATGCAGGTAGTCTGACTATCGCGAGAATACCTCATGCGGGTCCTCATGACCCATGCGGGTGAAATAGTCCCAGGAGTAGGATTGCTTAATGATACTGCGGGCGGATGACCTTGCTTTGATCATGAGCTTCCTATTTTCATGCAGTATAGTATATGCTTGATATTCTCATTATTAGTAAGGCACAGTGTTCTGTAAATTGATTACCATACATGTCTCCAGTTATTTTAGACTTATGAGGTATTTTCAGTATTTTCCAGTTTCGCATACTTAGTACATATTGTGTACTGACCCCCTTCCTCGGGGGCTGCGTTCATGCCGCAGGTAGGGGTAAGCAGGTGGTGGATCCTCATTCTTAGGATCAGATGCAGTGTCGAAGCTCCATTCCTCGGAGGCTTGTTTTGTTAGTACGGTTTTCCACGATGCTATAGGTTATGTACATTCGGGGTATGGCGGGCCTGTCCGCCACGATTACTATTCTAAGTGCGTAGTCACGTTTGTGGTTTGAAGTGCAAGAACAAGTTATCTGCATTTACTTTTGAATAAGTTTAATCTATGAAAGCGGCTTTGTCCAGCCTTGATGATATTTGTTATATACAGGTTTATGTGTTATGTATGTTCCGCTGCTATTCTCTGATGTATACCTGACGGGGTGCCCCGGTAGGGCACGATTCGCGCCCGAGGGTAAGTCGTGACAAAAGTGGTATCAGAGCAGTTAGTCCTCGGAAAGTGTCTACAGACCGTGTCTAGTAGAGTCTTGATTATCGGTGTGTTGTGCACCACATCTATAATCAGGAGGCTGCAGGATATTTAGGATTAGTTTCCATTCTTTCACTCTAAGATCGTGCAATAGAGCTGTGTTATAGGTTGAAATCCCTCTGATATTTTCCTTTATGTATCAGTTATGCCTCCACGCAAGGCAATCGCGGCCCAGAAGGGCAAGGCAGCTGAGGGAGCTGCTAGTAGGACGCGGAGGGTCACGAGGGCACAGGCCCAGTCTTTACCAGAGATGATGTTTCGGGCGGCGAGTTCCACGACGTCGCCAGCCTCAGCGGAGTTCGGGGCAGCCGCAGCGGCTACTGAGACCGCGGTACCGGAGCCTCCAGTCCCACATCCAGGGGCTGGGTGTAGAGATTATGGGGAGCAGATCCGGTTATTGACCAGCATAGTGGCGGCGGCCGATAGGAGCGACCAACCGGCCAGAGCCGATTTCTGGATTCGGGATTTCTTGGGTTGTCATCCACCCGAGTTCTATGGATCGAGATCCGAGGAGGATCCTCAGGAGTTTGTTCGGCAGTTACAACGGACTATGCATGTCACGACCCGACCCCGGGGCCGCGACTGGTACCCTACCGGGGTACCCTGTCAGGTATACATTCAGAGAATAGCAGCGGAACATACATAACACATAACTTATAAAAATGGTAACATCACTGGTCAGTCGATAAGGCTGCCTTCCATAAAAACATTCTAATCAAAAGTATAGCAGTACAACTTGTTCTTATAGCCCAAAACACATGTTATACCCCGTAGTTCCAGAGTATGTACGTGAGGACGTACGTACAAAAGTCTAAGCCTTAAGTTAGGCATAGGACGAAAATTTGTGCACAACCCACGAAACGAATTATTTTTCGACGAAACGTTTTCCGAACTTTGCGAAGGGAAAATTACGGCTATGTCATTTATAATTTTTGCGAATTTTTCCGAGAGATGGAATATTTTGGACCAACGAGAGGGCGACACTTGTCACCCTCAAGTTGGCGGTTTGTGGTGCGGTTTGTGGTGGCCGATTGGGTGCCCATTTCGTGGCATGTTTTATGGCCTAAACCAAGGGTTAATGTTTGGAGTGAATTGTGGAGTAGATGGCTAGGGGGCACTTGGGAAAATCCTCACCCTCCACTTCCCCCCCCCCCCCCCCCACTTGTCTTGATCTTGTCCATTGGTTTCCTATAAATACCCCTTAGTTGAAGACTTCTTCATCCACTCCACACCTTTCTAAGTCTTGAAAATCCCCACTCTTGTAGAAGCTCTCGTCAAGAGCCTCCCTCCGCTGTGAGGCCTTTTGGAGAGGTACCCTTCCTAGTAGTGCTAGCCGAGGTACCCGACCTTGAAGGTTGTTCTCGTAAAATACACCCCGACCTTGAGTTGTTCTCGTAAAATACAGCCCCCCCCTTGGTAGAAAAGTATTCTCCAAGTATTGTTACTATTCCAAAATACCTTAGCCTTATACCTTGTAGTATTCCAAAGTTACCTCTATACGTAGAGCCCGAAAATACTACCTTATGTCCTTTTAGTCTCAAAACGAAACCCTAAGGAAACTCTTCATAGTTGGTTGAAGTGCTAAGTAGAAGTTGTTTGGGAACTTCTAAGGGTTGTTTGGAGCGGGTTGGAGCGCCCAGAGTAGGAGCTAAACGTTGCTCAGGATCGACATTTAAACTTGGATAATTTTGGGCTTATCGAGGTAAATACTCTTGACCTTCTATTGTAATTAGAGTTTGCATACTGTTGAAGTATAAGATTTAAGTATAAGTTATATACAAGGAAGGTATATAAGAAGGGAATTGAACTGTACTTACATAGGACTGTATTTCTGATGAACTTGTGAAGTTTGTGGGTAGGGAAGTCTTGCTGCAATTTTCCATAGAATCTTGTATCTAGATTTATTCTGAGTAGTCTAGACATTGATAGACTTGTATAACCGTTATAGGTTGAAATCTGCGAGTAGCGTATTCTACTCGAAGGGTGGAAAAGGCTAAGCGGGATTCTGATGCTTTGGAGCGTTTTGCTAATAGTCGATAATCGTCGCGAGGTATGTGATTCTTCCTATCCTCTTGAGCATGATATTTTAAAAGAATATATATAGTACGGTAGACGTACGTGTGTTAACTGAACGTGGTTTTACTCCGATGTCTTTTGACTTGAGTTTTAAATAATAAGTATCTGGAAGCATTTCAAAAGAATTAAGAAACCTTTTTGAAAGAAGAGTAATACTTGGTTTTAAAAGCTTAAGAGTTATACCAGCTTTATGGGAAGTTAGGTATAACGACTTAAGAGAGATAAAAAGAATGGTTTATTGATTTTAGAAGTTAAGAGACTTGATCTTAAAAGATAAGATATTTGACTTAATTGAATTAATATGAATTTTGTTAAAAAGTGTGAAACCTCATTCGTGAGTAATGAGTACTTGGTTTTTAAAAGGAATAATGTTTCTTGATTTGGAAATCGAGAATAAGTATCGAACAAACCACTGCAGCGCTAATAAAGGGAAATGTATTGAATAATTAAGTATTATTAAAACCAGTAGAAACCTCCATCTGCATAGAAGCTAAGATAAGACAAAATGATATTACATTTCCTAGATCATGGCTGCTTTAATAAGATTGATTATGAATAAGAATAACCTACTCACACATAAGGCATACGTTACTCAATTGTTTTAAAAGAGAGTATGTTATTTGATTAAGACTATAAACTATGAAAGCTTTCGAAACTAAAAGACTTGAGTATCTGAAATTAGGCAAACTTGAACTTTTGGAAAAGAATGTTGTTACTTGACGTTGTTCTAAAAGTGTAAGCCACTTGGTTTAAAACAGTGTAAAGTACTTGATTTTAAAACATGAACGTATTTGGTACTACGGATATTAGTATCGAGTTGTTTTTCGTAAAAATGAGGTCTTTTTGAAAGGATTAATGTATGTAGTACTTTGGGGTTAAAACCCGGATTTGTTGTAATAAAATAAAGAGTCTATGAGTATGTTGAACTTGCCTATGCTTGTGGTGATATCCTTTGTTGTGCAAGTGTTGTATTTCTGTGCTACCGCGTCTCTCGTTGGAGGGCCGACTGTCTGATTGATTGATGGACATATTGACACGATGGGTGGTCCACGAGTATGCTTCCAGTATATCGATCCTTTTGGACATACTGACACGATGGGTGGCCCACGGGTATGCTTCCATTAGGAGTGTGATCTTGTTATTTGTTTTTGGACATACTGACACGATGGGTGGCCCACGAGTATGCTTCCAATTTGATTGTTATTTTGTTATTTCCTTTTGGACATACTGACACGATGGGTGGCCCACGGGTATGCTTCCATTAGGAGTGTTATCTTGTTATTTGCTTTGGACATACTGACACGATGGGTGGCCCACGAGTATGCTTCCACTTTGATTGTTATTTTGTTATTTCCTTTTGGACATACTGACACGATGGGTGGCCCACGGGTATGCTTCCATTAGGAGTGTTATCTTGTTATTTGCTTTGGATATACTGACACGATAGGTGGCCCACGAGTATGCTTCTATTATGATTGTTATCTTGTTATTTCCTTTGGACATACTGACACGATGGGTGGCCCACGGGTATGCTTCCATTAGGATGGTTCCATGGCCATGCTTGTACCGAGGTAAGATGCCGGGGCATGCGGCCGTTGGGGTTAAATTCCCGAGTTATATTTGAGTGATGACTTTACGGGCGTGAGTCCCTGACTTGATATGTGTGCTAGATTATATTGTGAACTGTAGTTTGTCATCATGCATGTCTTCTGTTTTATATAGACTGTTATGATTTCACTTACAGTATTTTTCAGTTTCACATACTTGGTACCTGTTGTACTGACCTCCTTCGGGGGGCTGTGTTCATGCCGCAGGTAGAGGTACACCAGTCGTTGATCCTCGCTCATAGGATCACAGTTCAGCGTATTGGGAAGCTCCGTTTCTCCGGAGGCTTATCTTTTGGTATGTTTTCCCCGAGTTGTAGGTTCTTGTACATTCAGGGGTATGGCGGGGCCCTGTCCCGTCATGGTTGCTGTAAAAATCTTAGAGTGCATGCTTTGTTGTGGCGAGGTTGTAAAGGATATGCTATTCAAACTTTGTATAT
The DNA here is from genome assembly GCA_029844215.1 of Przewalskia tangutica. Lineage (NCBI taxonomy): Eukaryota > Viridiplantae > Streptophyta > Magnoliopsida > Solanales > Solanaceae > Przewalskia > Przewalskia tangutica. The sequence continues at coordinate 129,025,040 of CM056718.1, read as the reverse complement.
TTATATATGCCGAAAGGCGACTTTTTCTCAGATAAAATGTGTCTCATTTTACATTTGTTTCATGTCTTGTTTTTATGTTCCGCTGATTACTCTGATGTATGACTACTTGGGTGCCCGGGTAATGCACGATCCACGGCCCTAACGGTCGTGACAACACATATGTGACCACGCACTTAAGGATAACAAGCGTGGCGGACAGGCCCCGCCATACCACGAATGTACAAAATACCTATAGCATCGGGGAATATCCGTACCAATAAACAAGCTTCCGAGGAATGGAGCTTCGACACCGAACGTGATCCTAAGAACGAGGATCCACAATCTTACCCTTACTGCGCATGAACGCAGCCCCGAGGAAGGGTCGATACCTGATATGTACCAAGTATGTAAAGTGGAAAATCGTAATAATGATATCATAAGTCTAAAAGTAAGTGGAGTCGTGGAAGACAATCAAAATACCTTTTCTTGTGCCTTACTAACAATGAGAGTGACAAGTACACATATAATCTCGCATAAAATAGGGGCCTCATGATCAAAGCAGGTACTCGCCTGTAGTATCAATAAGCACCCTACTCGGGACTATTTCACTGCATAGGTCATGGACCCGCATGAGGTATTCCTCGCATAGTCAGACTACCGCATGGGACTATTTCACCCGCATAAGCCCATAAGGACTCGCATGAGGTATTCCTCGCATCGTGGGTAGCAAATCCACGGAACAGGTGGTATAACGATCTTGGGGACTTACCCCTTAGATATACTCTTACCCTGAAGCAGATGGTATAACGATCTTGGGGACTTACCCCTCAGATATACTCTTACACTGAAGCAGATGGTATAACGATCTTGGAGATTTACCCCTCAGATATACTCTTAAACTAGAGGAGGTGGTATGACGATCTTGGGGCTTACCCCTCATTCATACTCTTACCCTGGAGAAGGTGGTATAACGATCTTGGGGCTTGCCCCTCAGATATACTCTTACCCTAGCTCAAACTGTCATCATATCATAATCATAAATAAGTTAAGAAAACTTATAACTTCTTATTAGTCTTGTTCATATACCCTCTCATTTTAGTTTACTTAAGGCACTTAATCATATCTTTAATAAAAGAAAACCGGGAATTTAACCCAAGTACTACATACTTCAACTCTTTTAAAAGTGACTCTTTTTCATACATAAAATCTTTGGGCAATTGATGACTTAACATCAATTTGTCTTTCATAAATCAAATCATTTGTCCTTACTTGTCTTACTTAGAGTAAACCTCTTCTCATTAACCTTTTATAAAGCTAATAAACCAACTTCCCATAAAGTTGTTATATTAACCCTACACTTTAGTAAAATTACACTTTTCCCCTAACCAAGGGACTTATACATTCTTAAAACGAAACAAGTCTTTATATACTTAAAACAAGTAAGAATACCAAATTTTGTACGTCTACCGTACTACATAGTTACATCTATTCATGCTCAAGAGATAGGAAAGCTCCACATACCTCTTCGGTCAATCCACTTGCTAAGTCCAACTACCGCAAGTAATATGTCAACCTAAAATAACCATGATACGTTTATTAACCTCTAATTTCAATGTAGAATAATCCAAGTTCAAAGTCACTAAATTCTATGGAAAATTGGGCATCATTTCCTTTGTTTCTACATACTTTGCCACATTTCTCAAGGCCGAATTTAACATCCAAACACCACTTTTAAGGCTCAACAATCCAAACATTTCAAAGGGGATTACACACCTAAACTCGGGTGTGTAAAATTCTGCCCTATAAGGTACAACAATTCACTTAACAATTCTAAGGTAGTTTTTAGGCTACAACATGCTCATAATATCTTCTTAACCAAATCTTTCATATCCAAACCACATTTCTTACATGCAAGGACTCTAAGTGCATTATTTATTACTACACATCCCTTCTTCTTCACATGCAACATTAATAACTAACCACAAGAGAAGAAATGTTTCCTTAAAACTTTAGCCAAACTTATTCCAACAACTTTGCTAGCCTCCTTTCCAAGAACACCACCACAATAACACCAACAAGCTAGCCACAAGCTTCCTTCTTGTTCTTAACTTTTCAGATTTCTCTTAGGCTTGAATTCCTCTTGGAATTTTAGAGAGAAGTGGGAGCTTAAGCTTAGAGAGAGAGAGGAATTTGAAAGATGACCAAGTCTTCAAGACTTGGTCAATATAAGGCATGCAAGAAATCAGATGGAGGGGACACTTGTCACCCTCCCAAGGTCTTTTAAAAGAGAAATCTGATTTTTCCTAAGTTTTTCCGATCAGAATCCGCGCCTTTGCGCGCCAGCCGGGCGCCTGAAATCTCTGCGGACTCGGAACTTCCGCGCCAGCTGCTGTCTGGCGCGGGCGCTGCAACTTCAGCGACCCCTCAGTATATCCGGCACCGCGGCCCTGCATCCGGCGCCGCGGCCCTGTCGCCTTTGCCTGAAACGCATTTCTGTCCGTCTGCGCACTGAACTTGTAACTCCCATAACTTTCTACTCCGACGTCCTATCGACGAACGGTTGGTTGCGTTGGAAACTAGACTCAACGAACTACGCCCTAGGCCTTTGAAACACTTAGGAACTCTCAACATACCATGTCATAACCCGCCTCAAAGTTGACTAAAACCCGTCCGAACAATCCGTCAACTTATCTTTCGAAAAAATTTAAGTCTCACTCTCCTTCCCACGCTCTCACACGTGTGGCCAGAACTACGGGGTATAACATTCTCCCCCCCTTAGAAACATTCATCCCAAATGTTCCTTCTAGGCTTACTCAAATCATAACCTTAACGTAGACCCTCTTAACTATTCTTGCAAATAAAACGCTCCACATAGCCACAACATTACTCAAGCATAATTGCTAAATCAAAACTAACAAGCAGGAAAGTGGGTTACCTGGAGGTGTAGGGAATAAGTGAGGATACTTCTTCATCATGTCATCCTCTGCTTCCCACGTCATCTCTTCCCTATTCTCGTTCCGCCACAAGACTTTGACGGAAGCCACATCCTTCGTCCGAAGTCGCCTAACCTGACGATCGAGTATCGCTATGGGACTCTCCTCATACGATAACTCCTCTGTCACCTGGACATCATGAATCGGGTGCACTCTAGATGGGTCTCCAATACATTTCCGCAACATAGACACATGGAAAACTGGATGTACCGCCTCCAAATCGGACGGCAGATCTAACTCATAGTCAACCTTGCCTACCCTACGGACAATCTGATACGGCCCAATGTACCTTGGGCTAAGTTTCCCTTTCTTCCCAAACCTCATCACGCCCTTCATGGGCGATACCTTTAGGAAAACCAAATCATCTATCTCAAATTCCAAGTGTCGACGCCGATGATCTGCATACGACTTTTGCCGACTCTGGGCTGCCAACAACCGCTCCTGGATAAGTTTCACCTTATCCACTGCCTGTTGAACCAAGTCTGGTCCGACTAACTGAACTTCTCCCACTTCGAACCAGCCTATAGGTGACCTGCACTTCCTCCCGTATAAGGCCTCATAAGGCGCCATCTGAATACTAGAATGGTAGTTGTTGTTGTAAGCAAACTCCACAAGAGGTAAATGATCCTCCCAGCTACCCCTGAAATCAATAACACAAGCCCGCGATGTCCTCGTTGTGCGGATAGTGTGCTCGGCCTGCCCGTCGGTCTGAGGATGAAACGCCGTACTGAGACTCACATGTGTCCCTAATCCCTTCTGGAAAGACCTCCAGAAGTTAGCCGAACCGGGCTCCTGCATGCGAAATAATCGATATAGGAACTCCGTGCGCCTCACGATCTCTCCGATATCTGATAGCATAATCCTCGCCGAAAAAGTCGCCCCGATCGGAAGAAAATGGATGATTTCGTCACATCGACGATAACCCAAATGGAATCATGCTTCCTCCGAGTGGAAGGTAACCCGTAATAAAATCCATATTTACCACCTCCCACTTCCAAGTCGGAATATCAATAGCTCGCAATGACCCACCGGGCTTCGTGCTCAACCTTAACTCGCCGACACCTCGCGTGCTACGAACTCCGCAACGCCCCGCCGTGCCATCCCACCAATACACGCATATGAGGTCATGATACATCTTAGTCGACCGGATGAATAGAATAACGAGCACGTGTGCCTCTCCTGCACCGCCGACGGTCCTCGCTACATCGGAACACACAACCGCCCTCGAATCTTAGCACCCATCAGCGCTACCTCAAATAGACTCTTCTCCTCACGAGAGGCGTATCTGCATCGTACCAAAATCGGATCCTCATCGCCGCCTCTTCACCTCCTCGACGATGGAAGACTCGCAACCTCTCGAATCCGAACTCCATCACTATCGAATCAACCAAACGAACCCCAAGGCTTGCTGGGCGATGTAACTCTCGACCATATCCTCTTCTCTGGCGTACATCGCATGACTACCCATCGACCGCGACTAAGGGCATCTGCAACTACATTGGCCTTCCCGGGTGGTATAGAATATCAACATCGTAATCCTTAAGTAGCTCCAACCACCGCCTCGCCGCAAGTTCATCTCCTATGGTGAAGATATACCGAGACTCTTGTGGTCCGTGTAAATGTCCACATGAACTCCATATAAATAATGTCTCCGATCTTCAAGGCATGAATCATCTGCGCTAACTCAAGTCATGTGTGGGATAGTTCTTCTCATGCTTCCTAAGTGCCGAGATGCATAAGCTATAACTTTGCCGCGTCAGATCAAGACGCACCCAAGCCCGACACTGACGTCCACAATAAACCACATATCCATCTAAACCTTACGGAAGAGTAAGAAGCGGGCGGTCGCCAACTTCTCCTTTAGCAACCGGAAACTCTCTCACAAGTGTCCGTCCACCGAACAGTACCGCTCAGTCGGCTTAGTCAATGGTGTCAAATAGAAGCAAACTTCTCCACAAACCTCCGATAATAACTCGCAAGGCCCAAAATCGCGCACTCCGTCGGTGTAGTGGTGCGCCAAGTCTGATCGCCTCAATCGCCAGTATCAACCCGAATACCATCGGCCCCGATAACATGCCCTAAGAAAGCCACCGGCTAACCTAACTCGCACTTCGAGAACTTGGCATACAATGTCGGTCTCGGAGGACTCTAATACCGCCCTCAAATGCTCGTATGCTCACGCCTGTGCGCGAATACACCAAGATATCATCAATGAAAACTATAACGAACATATCCAAGAATGGCCTGAACACCCTATTCATCAAATCCATGAATACTGCTGGGGCGTTGGTCAACCCGAAAGACATTACCCTGAACTCATAGTGCCCATACCGGGTCCTGAATGCAGTCTTTGGGATATCTATCTCTCTAACTCGCACCTGATGATAACCAGACCGCATGTCTATCTTGGAAAAACACCTTGCACCCTGCAATTGGTCAAACAAATCGTCAATCACGGGAGGATATCATTCTTGATAGTTACCTTGTTCAGCTGCCTGTAATCAATACACATGCGCAGCGTCCCGTCCTTCTTCTTTACAAATAACACTGGCGCTCCCCAATGAGAAACACTTGGCCTGATAAAGCCCTTCTCCAGCAAGTCCTTCAGTTGTTCCTTCAATTCCTTCAACTCGGCAGGTGCCATCCTGTATGGCGGAATAGATATCGGTCGAGTATCTGGCGCCAAATCAATGCAAAACTCAACCTCCCTCTCCGGAGGAATACCCGGAAGCTCGTCTGGGAACACGTCCGGAAACTCTCTAACGACCGGAACTGACTGAAAGTCCAGTATTTCAGCCTCAGTGTCAAATACCCGAACCATATGGTAGATATACCCTTTCCGCACCATCTTCCTAGCCTTGAGGTAAGAAATAAACTTACCCCTCGGCGATGCAGTATTCCCCTTCCACTCGATAACCGGCTCGCCGGAAAACTCGAACCGAACTAATCTCTCTCTACAGTCTACATGGGCATAGCAAGACTCTAGCCAATCCATACCCATAATCACATCAAAGTCCGTCATATCCAACTCTATCAAGTCGGCTAGAGTCTGATGAATGTCTATAGTCACTGGGCAAGCCTTATATACCCGCTCAGCTACCACTGAATCACCTACTGGCGTAGCCACCTCAAAAGATCTTATGGACTCGGGCTCTATCCCTATTCTACTGGCAATATAAGGAGATATATAGGACAAGGTAGAACCTGGATCTATCAAAGCATATACATCACAGCAAGAAACCAATAATGTACTGTGGCGACATCCGTGACGCCTCGGTCCCGTCTACCGACATGGCAAAGATGCGGTTCTGAGGACCGCTAGAACTGGGACCCCTACCACGACCTCTGTCGCGGCCTGCTGGCCCATAAGTACCCTGCCCTCCGGGGCGTCTGACCATCGAAGATGAAGATCTAGCAACTGACCCCGTCGGCTGAACCATAACGCTCCCGCCGCCTAAGGACGGACAATCCTTCTTCAGATGGCCCTGCTGGCCACAAGAGTAACACGCTCCCGAACCCATACGGCACTCGCCCGGATGAGACCTACCGCATCGAACGCACCGAGATGTGGGTGGCCTCGACAGACGGCCTCGCTCCTGAAACCACGAAGTCCCGGAGCCACGACCGCTCCCGAATAACCGGTGATCGGTCCTCGCGAAAATCGAGAAGGAGCACTCTGTTCCGGCTGAAATGTGGACCTAGTCTGCCGAGGCCGCCCACCTCAAAATTGCCACGAGACTCGCTGCCCCGCCTCTTGGGCTGGCCTAAATCTAGTTGATCCTGCCTCTCTCTGTCCTCAATCCCCTGCGCATACGCCTGCATCCTGGCAATATCCATCCCTGGCTGAAGGGCCACTCCCAATCATGCAGTAATCATATGACGGTCTAACCCCATCACATACCGATGAACCCTGTCTGCCATGTCCGCTACAATGGTGTGTGCATACCTGGCCAAGGAGTCAAACTCCAGGCTATACTCTCTGATAGTCCTCCCGTCCTGCCTCAAGGTCAAGAACCTATCTACGCGGGCTCTCCTCATCTTAGGAGGCAAGAAGTGATCCAGGAAAGCCTCTGTGAACTCCTCCCAAACAGCTGGAAGAGCATCCTCACCTCTCGACAATACCCATGACTCAAACCAGTTCAACGCAATATCGCGTAACCGGTAAGAAGCTAGTATAACAGACTCAGTCTCCGATGCCCTAAGGACCTGCATGGTCCGCTGTAACTGCCGGACAAACTCCTGCGGATCCTCCTCAAATCTCGAACCATAGAACTTCGTGGGTGGTGACCGGGAAATCCCGAATCCGTAAACTGTCGGCTCTAGGGTTGGCCGCTTCGCTGTCGGCCGCTGCCGCCACTATGTTGGTCGATGTAGAATCGACCGTTTCGTAATCTCTATACTCACTCGATCGCGGATGGAGGCCCGCATCGCGTCTCGATGAGCCGCTCACGCCTCGAAATTGCCGAGGTGGCGACGACGTGGAACTCGCCGCTCTAAACATCATCTCTCGTAAGGACGGGCTCGTGCCTCGTGACTCTCCGTCCCGCTAGAAGACTTCACCGCTTTGCCCTTCTGGGCCGCGGTTGCCTTGCGTGGAGGCATAACTGATACATAATGGAAAACATCAGAGGAGGTTCAACCTATAACTCAGCTCTATTGCACGATCTTAGAGTGAAAGAATGAAACCAATCCTAAATATCCTGCAACCTCCTGATTATAGATGTGGTGTACGACACACCGATAATCAAGACTCTACTAGACATGGTCTGTAGACACTTTCCGAGGACTAACTGCTCTGATACCACTTTTGTCACGACTACCAGGCCGCGATCGTACCCTACAGGGGTACCCTGTCAGGTATACATTCAGAGAATAGCAGCGGAACATACATAACACATAACTTATAAAAAGGGTAACATCACTGGCCAGCCGATAAGGCTGCCTTCCATAAAAACATTCTAATCAAAAGTATAGCAGTACAACTTGTTCTTATAGCCCAAAACACATATGTGACCACAGACCTCTAAGGATAACAACTGTGGCGGGACAGGGCCCCGCCATACCCCTGAATGTACAAAATACCTATAGCATCAGGGAATATCCGTACCAATAAACAAGCTTCCGGAGGAATGGAGCTTCTGACACCGGAACAGTGATCCTAAGAACGAGGATCCACCACCTGCTTACCCTTACCTGCGGCATGAACGCAGCCCCCGAGGAAGGGGGTCAGTACACAATATGTACCAAGTATGTAAAGCTGGAAAATACTGTAATAATGATATCATAAGTCTAAAAGTAAGCTGGAGTCGTGGAAGACAATCAAAATACCTTTTACTGTGCCTTACTAACAATGAGAGTGACAAGTACACATATAATACTGCATAAAATAGGGGCCTCATGATCAAAACAGGGTACCTCGCCCGTAGTATCAATAAGCACCCCTACTCCTGGGACTATTTCACCCGCATAGGTCCTGTGGACCCGCATGAGGTATTCCTCGCATAGGCTGTCGCATAGGCTGTACCCGCCCGCATGGGACTATTTCACCCGCATAAGCCCATAAGGACTCGCATGAGGTATTCCTCGCATCGTGGGTAGCAAATCCACGGAACAGGTGGTATAAGGATCTTGGGGACTTACCCCTCAGATATACTCTTACCCTGAAGCAGATGGTATAACGATCTTGGGGACTTACCCCTCAGATATACTCTTACACTGAAGCAGATGGTATAATGATCTTGGGGATTTACCCCTCAGATATACTCTTACACTGGAGGAGGTGGTATGACGATCTTGGGGCTTGCCCCTCATTCATACTTTTACCCTGGAGAAGGTGGTATAACGATCTTGGGGCTTGCCGCCGGATATACTCTTACCCTAGCTCAAATCACATCATATCATAATCATAAATAAGTTAAGAAAACTTATAACTTCTTATTAGTCTTGTTCATATACCCTCTCATTTTAGTTTACTTAAGGCACTTAATCATATCTTTAATAAAAGAAAACCGGGAATTTAACCCAAGTACTACATACTTCAACTCTTTTAAAAGTGACTCTTTTTCATACATAAAATCTTTGGGCAATTGATGCCTTAAAATCAATTTGCCTTTCATAAATCAAATCATTTGTCCTTACTTGTCTTACTTAGAGTAAACCTCTTCTCATTAACCTTTTATAAAGCTAATAAACCAACTTCCCATAAAGTTGTTATATTAACCCTACACTTTAGTAAAATTACACTTTTCCCCTAACCAAGGGACTTATACATTCTTAAAACGAAACAAGTCTTTATATACTTAAAACAAGTAAGAATACCAAATCTTGTACGTCTACCGTACTACATAGTTACATCTATTCATGCTCAAGAGATAGGAAAGCTCCACATACCTCTTCGGTCAATCCACTTGCTAAGTCCAACTACCGCAAGTAATATGTCAACCTAAAATAACCATGATACGTTTATTAACCTCTAATTTCAATGTAGAATAATCCAAGTTCAAAGTCACTAAATTCTATGGAAAATTGGGCAGCATTTCCTTTGTTTCTACATACTTTACCACCTTTCTCAAGGCCGAGTTTAACATCCAAACGCCACTTTTAAGGCTCAACAATCCAAACATTTCAAAGGGGATTACACACCTAAACTCGGGTGTGTAAAATTCTACCCTATAAGGTACAACAATTCACTTAACAATTCTAAGGTAGTGTTTAGGCTACAACATGCTCATAATATCTTCTTAACCAAATCTTTCATATCCAAACCACATTTCTTACATACAAGGACTCTAAGTGCATTATTTATTACTACACATCCCTTCTTCTTCACATGCAACATTAATAACTAACCACAAGAGAAGAAATGTTACCTTAAAGCTTTAGCCAAACTTATTCCAACAACTTTGCTAGCCTCCTTTCCAAGAACACCACCACAATAACACCAACAAGATAGCCACAAGCTTCCTTCTTGTTCTTAACTTTTCAGATTTCTCTTAGGCTTGAATTCCTCTTGGAATTTTAGAGAGAAGTGGGAGCTTAAGCTTAGAGAGAGAGAGGGATTTGAAAGATGACCAAGTCTTCAAGACTTGGTCAATATAAGGCATGCAAGAAATCAGATGGGGGGGACACTTGTCACCCTCCCAAGGTCTTTTAAAAGAGAAATCTGATTTTTCCTAAGTTTTTCCGCCAGGAATCCCGCCTTGGCGCCGCGGCGCTGAAACCTCTGCGGACTCTCGGAACTTCCGGCGCCGCCATATTGTCTCAGCCTGGCGCGCTGCAACTTCAGCGACTCAAGATATCCGCGCCGCGCCCGCCGCTTTGCTCAAACGCATTTCGTCCGTCACAAGACCGAACTTGTAACTCCCATAACTTTCTACTCCGACGTCATATCGACGAACGGTTGGTTGCGTTGGAAACTAGACTCAACGAACTACGCCCAAGGACTTTGAAACACTTAGGAACTCTCAACGTACCGGGTCATAACCCGCCTCAAAGTTGACTAAAACCCGTCCGAACAATCCGTCAACTTATCTTTCGAAAAATTTTAAGTCTCACTCTCCTTCGCACGCTCTCACACGTGTGGCCAGAACTACGGGGTATAACAATGCAGGTGTTTAGGGCCTCGTAGGCTGAGTCCGTCGTGCTAGCCTCTTACCGGTTACGCGATATTGCGTTGAACTAGTTTGAGTCATGGGTGTTGTCTAGAGGTGAGGATGCTCTTCCAGCTGTTTCGGAGGAGTTCACAGAGACCTTCCTGGATCACTTCTTGCCTCCTGAGATGAGGAGAGCCCGTGTGGATAGATTCTTGACCTTGAGGCAGAACGGGAGGACTATCAGAGATTACGGCCTGGAGTTTGACTCATTGGCTAGGTATGCGCACACCATTGTAGCTGACATGGCAGACAGGGTTCATCGATATGTGATGGGGCTAGACCATCATATGATTACTGCATGCTTGGGGGTGGCTCTTGACCGGTATGGATATTGCGGAGATGCAGCGTATGCGCAGGGATAGAAAACAGAGAGGCGAGATCGATAGACTTAGGCAGCCCAAGAGGCCGTGGACCGCAGAGGTCTCGGCGATTTCGAGGCGGACAGCCTCAGCAGCAGACTAGGTCCACATTTCAGCCAGCGCCGAGTGCTGCTTCTCGGTTTTCTGGCGGGAGGTCTGATCAGCCGGGTCATTCAGGAGCAGGTCAGGGCTCCAGGACTTCGGTGTTTCAGGAAAGCAGAGACCGCTACCGATCGAGGCCACCCCCATCTCGGTGTGCTCGATGCGGTAGGTCTCACCCATGCGAGTGTCGTGTTCCTCCAGGGGCTTGTTACTCTTGTGACCAACAGGTCCATTTGAAGAGAGATTGTCCGACCAGAGGTGGCGGAAGTGTTATGGTTCAGCCGACAGGGTCAGTTGCTGGATCTTCATCTTCGACGGTTATGCGCCCAGAGGGCAGGGTGTTCACGGGCCAGCAGGCCGCGACAGGGGTCGTGGTGGGGGTCCCAGTTCCAGCGGTCCTCAGAACCGCATTTATGCTATGTCCAGCCGTCAGGACCAGGAGGCGTCACCAGATGTCGTCACAGGTACATTATTGGTTTCATGCTGTGATGTATATGCTTTGATAGATCCAGGTTCTACCTTGTCCTATATATCTCCTCATATTGCTGGTAGAATAGGGATAGAGCCCGAGTCCATAAAACCTTTTGAGGTGGCTACGCCAGTAGGTAATTCGGTGGTAGCCGAGCGGGTATATAAGGCTTGCCCAGTGACTATATACGGTCGTCAGACTCTAGCCGACTTGATAGAGTTGGATATGACGGACTTTGATGTGATTATGGGTATGGATTGGCTAGCGTCTTGCTATGCCAATGTGGACTGTAGAGAGAGATTAGTTCGGTTCTAGTGAGCCGGTTGCTCGTGGAAGGAATCTTGCATCGCCGAGGGGTAGGTTTATTTCTTACCTCAAGGCTAGAAAGATGGTGCGGAAGGGGTATATCTACCATATGGTTCGGGTATTCGATACTGAGGCTGAGATACCGGACCTTGATCGATTCGGTCGTTAGAGAGTTTCCAGACGTATTCCCAGACGAGTTTCCGGGTATCCCTCCTGAGAGGGAGATTGAGTTTTGTATTGATATGTCGCCAGATACTCGACCGATATCTATTCCACCATACAGGATGGCACCTGCTGAGTTCAGGGAATTGAAAGACCAGCTGAAGGACTTGCTGGAAAAAGGCTTTATCAGGCCAAGTGTTTCTCCCTGGGGAACGCCAGTTTTATTTGTAAAGAAGAAGGATGGGACGTTGCGTATGTGCGTTGATTACAGGCAGCTGAATAAGGTAACTATCAAGAACAGATATCCCCTCCCCAGGATTGATGATTTGTTTGACCAGTTGCATGGTGCAAGGTGTTTTTCCAAGATAGACCTGCGGTCTGGTTATCATCAGGTGCGAGTTAGAGAGACAGATATCCCAAAGACTGCATTCAGGACCCGGTATGGGCACTATGAGTTCAGGGTGATGTCTTTCGGGTTGACCAACGCCCCAGCAGTATTCATGGATTTGATGAACCGGGTGTTCAAGTCATTCTTGGATATGTTCGTTATAGTATTCATTGATGATATCCTGGTTTATTCGCGCACAGAGCAGGAACATGCGGATCATTTGAGGGCGGTATTGGGAGTCCTCCGGGACCGGCAGTTGTATGCCAAGTTCTCAAAATGCGAGTTTTGGTTGGCTTCAGTGGCTTTATTAGGGCATGTTATCGGGGCCGATGGTATTCGGGTTGATACAGCAAAGATTGAGACAGTCAAGACTTGGCCTAGGCCCACTACACCAATGGAGGTGCGCTGCTTTTTGGGCCTTGCGGGTTATTATCGGAGATTTGTGGAGAAGTTTGCTTCCATCTCAGCACCTTTGACTAGGCTGACTCGTAGCGATTATGTTCGGTGACGGATGCTTGTGAGGAGAGTTTCCATTCATGAAGGAGAAATTGACTACCGCCACCCTTACTTCCGCAGGGTTTAGACGGATATGTGGTTTATTGTGATGCGTCGGGTGTCGGGCTTGAGTGCGTCTTGATGCAAAGACGGCAAAGTTATAGCTTACGATCTCGGCTCCAGAAGCATGAGAAGAACTATCCCACACATGACTTAGAGTTGGCGTGATGATTCATGCCTTGAAGATCTGGAGACATTATTTGTATGGAGTTCATGTGGATATTTACACAGACCACAAGAGTCTTGATATATCTTCACCGGAGGAGCCGAACTTGTGCGCAGGCGGTGGTTGAGCCGCTTAAGGATTACGATGTCGATATTCTATACCACCCAGGAAGGCCAATGTAGTTGCAGATGCCCTTAGTCGCAGATCGATGGGTAGTCCGTCTGCGATGCACCAGAGAAGGGATATGGTCCGCGACCAGACGATTAGCGAACCTTGGGGTTCGTTTGGTTGATTCTGATAGTAATGGAGTTCGGGTTCGAGAGGTTACCGAGTCTTCCATCGTCGAGGAGGTGAAGAGGCGACAGTATGAGGATCCGATTATGGCACGGTATCGCGATGCGGCTCTTCAGAAAGAAAAGAGTCTATTTGAGGTAGCGCCTGAGGGGGTGCTAAGATTTGAGGGCCGACTGTGTGTTCCCGATGTGACAGGACTTCGTCAGCAGATTCTGGGGGAGGCACACAGTGCTCATTATTCTATTCATCCGGGGTCGACTAAGATGTACCATGACCTCAGATGTGTGTACTGGTGCGATGGCCTGAAGAGGGACGTTGCGGAGTTTGTGGCGCAGTGCCTAAATTGTCAGCAGGTCAAGGTTGAGCACCAGAAGCCCGGTGGGCTATTGCAGGCTATCGATCTTCTGACTTGGAAGTGGGAGGTGGTAAATATGGATTTTATTACAGGGTTACCTCACACTCAGATGAAGCATGATTCCATCTGGGTTATTGTCGACAGGCTGACAAAATCAGCCCACTTTCTGCCAGTCAGGACAACTTTTTCGGCCGAGGATTATGCTAGATTGTATATCAGAGAGATTGTGAGACTGCACGGAGTTCCTATATCGATCATTTCGCAGACGAGAGCGGTTCGGCTAACTTCTGGAGGTCTTTCCAGAAGGGATTAGGGACACAGGTGAGTCTCAGTACTGCGTTTCATCCTCAGACCGACGGACAGGCTGAGCGTACTATCCTCACGGTAATAATTATGCCAATTCTGCCTAAAAATCATCCAAATTAGATCCAGGATCCAGACCCTTGAGGATATGCTGCGGGCTTGTGTTATTGATTTCAGGGGTAGCTGGGAGGATCATTTACCTCTTGTGGAGTTTGCATATAACAACAGCTACCATTCTAGTATCCAGATGGCGCCTTATGAGGCCTTATACGGGAGGAAGTGCAGGTCACCGATAGGCTGGTTTGAGGTGGGAGAAGTTCAGTTAGTCGGGCCAGACTTGATTCAGCAGGCAGTGGATAAGGTGAAGCTTATCCAGGAGCGGTTATTGTCAGCTCAGAGTCGACAGAAGTCGTATGCAGATCATCGGCGTCGACACTTGGAGTTTGAGGTAGATGATTGGGTCTTCCTGAAGGTATCACCCATGAAGGGCGTGATGAGATTTGGGAAGAAGGGGAAACTTAGCCCAAGGTACATTGGGCCTTATCAGATTGTCCGTAGGGTAGGCAAGGTTGCCTATGAGTTGGATCTGCCGTCCGATCTAGAGGCAGTACTGTTACACCCCGTAGTTCAGGTCATGCGCATGAGAGCGTACGAAAGGGAGTAAGACTTAAAATTTTCAGAAAGATAGGTTGACGGATTGTTCCGGACGGGTTTTAGTCAACTTTGAGGCGGGTTATGACCCGATACATTGAGAGTTCTTAAGTGCTTCAAAGGCCTGGGGCGTAGTTCGTTGAGTCTAGCTTCCAACGCAACCAACCGTTCGTCGATAGGACGTCGGAGTAGAAAGTTATGAGAATTACAAGTTCAGTGCGCAGACGGACAGAAATGCGTTTCAGGCAAAGGCAGCAGGGCCGCGGCGCCGAAAGTACTGGGGGGCCGCTGAAGTTGCAGCGCCGCGGCTCCGGGAAGCAGGGCCGCGGCGCCGGAAGTTCAGAAATCATGGAGGTTTCAGCGCGCGCGCCAGAAGCGGATGCAGGCGGAAAAACTTAGGAAAAGTCAGATTTTTCTTTTAAAAGACCTTGGGAGGGTGACAAGTGTCCCCCCCCCCCCCATCTGATTTTGCATGCATTATATTGACCAAGTCTTCAAGACTTGATCATATTTCATCTCTCTCTCTTAGACAAAAGCTCTTCCTTCTCTCTTAAAAGTTCAAGCTCCTCCTTCTCTCTAAAATCCCAAGAGACATTCTAGCCTTAGGAAAAATCTGAAAAAAATAAAGCAAGAGGGAAACTTGTGGCTAGCTTGTGAAGGTTGTTGTGGTGGTGTTCTTGAAAAGGAAGCTAGCAAGGGGATTGGAAAGATTTGGCTAAAGTTTTAAGGTAACATTTCTTCCTTTAGAATTAGTTTCTAGTGTTGCATGTTAAGAAGGGAGAACTTGTGGTAGTAAATAATGCTCTTAGAGTCATTGCATGCAAGAAATGTGGTTTGGATATAAAAGAATTGGTTAAGAAGATATTATGAGCATGTTGTAGCCTAAAAACTACCTTAGAATTATTTAGTGAATTGTTGTACCTAATGGGGCAGAATTTTACACACCCAAGTTTGGAGGTGTAATCCCCTTTAAAATGTTGGATTGTTGAGCCTTAAATGTGGCGTTTGGATGATAAATTCGGCCTTGAGAAAGGTGGCAAAGTATGTAGAAACAAAGGAAATGCCGCCCAATTTTCCATAGAATTTAGGGGCTTTGAACTTAGATTAATTCTACATTGAAATTAGAGGTTAATAAACGTATTATGATTATTATAGGTTGACTTATTACTTGCGGTAGTTTGGGCTTAGCAAGTGGATTGACCGAAGAGGTATGTTGAAACTTTCTTATCTCTTGAGCATGAGTAGTTATAACTATATAGTACGGTAGACGTACGTGTTTTGAATGAAGTAAATCCTTTTGTTATACTTGACTTGTTTTAAGAAAATGTCCAAGTTGGTTAGGTTAAGTAGTTAACCCGCTTGTTCTTAAGGAGTGGTTTATCCTAAATAAGGTAGACAAGGATTTCTTGACATAATGAAGTATAGAGTACTTGGTGTGAAAGTATTGAGTATTGAATTATTCTAAAAGATAAGAGACTTAAATTTTTGAGGTAAGAAACTTGTTTTCTAAAGGATAAGAGGCTTGAAGTATTTTGAAAAATTATATGAATTTGTTTGAAGTATAAGTCTCTTGGTTAGTAAAAGAACGAAATGGCTTATAAGGAGTTATAACGGCTTTATGGGAAGTTAGTTATAACGGCCTTATGAAAGGATAAGGATGTCTTAAATTTCTAAAGCATAAAGTTAGTATAACGGCTTTATGGGAGGTTGGTTATAATAACTTTATGGAAGGTTATGAAAGTTGTCTATTTTGATTAATGAGAATAAGTTGTCTAGATTGCGAAAAATTGAAGTTACTTGGTTTCAAGCTTTGAAACGAGTTTTCTAAAGGTGTAGTAACTTACTTTGAAAAATAGATACGCCTTGATACTACGGGTGTTAGTATCTTGGATTTTACATAAAAAGGAGGCTTCCGAAAAGAATGTACGTACGTAGTACTTTGGCTTGTTTAATTGAGAATTATCCTATGTGTGCCTTGATAAGTACTTTGGCTTGCTTAAATAAGAATTCTCTTGGTTTATGTGAAAAGAAGGCAGAGTAATTGTCTTGGTTTATGTAAAGGCATGGTATTGCAATTCGAATTAAAAGCATGTAGTTATGAGTCTATTTGGGCGTACCGTCAGTGATGGAGGATTCCACGGGTATGCGGCCATGATGAGGGTTCGTTTCCTATCGATTGTATTATTCCATGGATTAGCTCTCCATGAGGTCTCATCACGCAGGTGGATCTAGTAGTTAGCCCTCGTACTTGCCGGCCGGAGATGTGATGCGGTGGATCCGTAGTTGGCTTCGTACTTGCCGGTCAAGGTTAGGCGAAGTGGTGATGCAGGTGGATCCGGTGGTTAGCTGCAGATTTGCTCTTGGCCGATGTGACGCAGGTGGATCTGGTAGAGGCTATCGCACTTGCCCGTCGCCTTCGTGATTCGATTATAGTATTATTGCACGGTGGATCCGTAGTTGGCTTTGCCTTGCCGGTCGAGTTAGGGCGAAGTGGTGTGATGCAGGTGGATCTGGTGGTTAGCTCGCAGATTACTTGCCCCGATCGATGTGACGCAGGGTGGATCTGGTAGAGGCTATCGCACTTGCCTCGGTCAGCGATGTGATTCAGTTATAGTATTGTTGGTACGGGTGGATCTGGTAGCTGGCTTTCGTACTTGCCCCTGTCGGTTGAGGATGCAGGGTGGATCTGGTAGCTATGCCTTCGTACTTGCCTCGTACGGTTCTGATGACACAGCTGGGATCTAGTGTTCATGTGTACTCCTTAGTGTTGTTATATCATAGACTGCCGGCAGTGAGGAAGGAATTCCACGGGCATGATTGATATTATGGGCATGAGACCTATGGTTATATTTGAGTGATGACTTAGAGGGCGTGAGTCCCTGACTTGACATGGTTGCGTATATGTTGTGTACTGTAGTTTAGTTGTCATACATGTCTCCTGCTTTATATATGCTATTATGATTTCATTACAGTATTTTCGCCACATACTTGGTACTGTTATCTTGACCTCCTTCGGGCCGTTCAATGTCGTGGTCGAGATACGTAGCTTGCTGATCCGCACTCTTAGGATCACTGTTCATTACTTGGAAAGCTCCATTCCTCCGGAAGCTTGTTTATTGGTACGGATATTCCCACGCTATAGGTATTTTGTACATTCGGGGTATGGCGGGCCCCGTCCCGCCACGCTTGTTATTCCTAGAGGTGCGTAGTCACGTTTGTGGTTTGTTTGTAAGAATAAGTTGTACTTACGATTAAGTATGTTTTTATGGAAGGCACTTATCGGTACCGGCGATGTTTACCTTTTATAAGTTATGTGTTATGTATGTTCACCGCTATTCTCTCGACATATACGGCGGTACCGGTAGGTACTCCGCGCCCGGTCGGGTCGTGACAAGTACATCCAGTTTTTCACGTGTCTATATTGCGTAAATATATTGGAGATCCATCTAGAGTGCACCCGATTTGTGATGTCCAGGTGACGGAGGGGTTATCATATGAGGAGAGTCCCATAGCGATACTCGATCGTCAGGTTAGGCGACTTCGGACAAAGGATGTGGCTTCCGTCAAGGTCTTATGGCGGAACGAGCAGTGGAGGAAATGGCGGGAAGCGAGGAGGACATGATGAAGAAGTATCCTCACTTGTTTCCTACACCTCCGGTAACCCACTTTCACGATTGTTAGTTTTAATTTAGCAATTATGCTTAAGTAATGTCAGGCTATGTGGAGCGTCTTTATTTGCAAGGGAAATAGTTAAGAAGGTCTATGTCGAGATTGTGATTTGAGTAAGCCTAGAAGGAACATTCGGGACGAATGTTTCTAAGGGGGGGAGAATGTTATACCCCATAGTTCTGGCCATGCGTATGAGAACGTACGAAAGGGATTAAGACTTAAAATTTTAGAAAGATAGGTCGACAGAATGTTTCGGACGGGTTTTTAGTCAACTTTGAGGCGGTTTATGTCCAGTTGCATTATGAGTTCCTAGGTGTTTCAAAGGCCTAGTACGTAGTTCGTTGAGTCTAGTTCCCAACGCAACCAACCGTTTGTCGATAAGACATCGGAGTAGAAAGTTATGGAAGTTACAATTTCTTGTGATCGGACGTAAAATAATTCGTGAGAGCCACGCCGCCGCGAAGTTCGAGGGGTTTCGAGGTTCACGCCGCGGTGCCGGGCAGGCCAGCGCCGAGGCGGGTTCTGCGAGGCTGGGTGGAAAATCTGAACTGTTTTGTTTTAAAAAAGGCCATGGGAGGGTGACAAGTGTCCCCCCGCCCCAATCTGATTTTGCATGTACTATTTATTGACGAAGTCTTGAAGACTTGGTCATTCTTCAAGCTCTCTTCTCTCTCTAAAAATAAAAGTTCTCCCTTCTCTCTAGAAAATCAAGAGGAAATCAAATCTTGAGAAAAATCTGGAAAAGGTGGCAAGAAGGAAACTTGTTGGCAAGCTTGTAGGAGTTTTGTGGTGGTGATTGTGGAAAGGACGCTAGTGAATTTGTTGGATTATTTTGGATAAGCTCTAAGGTAACAATTCTTTCTCTTGTTGCTAGTTTTTGGTGTTGCATGTGAAGAAGAAAGAACTTGTAGTTATAAATATTGCTCTTAGATAAATTGCATGTAAGAAATATGGTTTGGATATGAAAGGATTGAATAAGAAGGTTATGTAAGCATGTTGTAGCCAAAATACTACCTTTAACTTATTGGTTAGTTAATATGCATTGTGGGGCAGAATTTTACACATCCAAGGTTAGGTGTGTAATCCCCTTTATATTGATTGGATTGTTGAGCCTTAAAAGTGGCGTTTGGATGTTGAATTCGGATCTTGAAAAGGTGGCAAAGTGTGTAGAAACAAAGGAAATACAGCCCGATTTTCCATAGAATTTAGTGACTTTGCACTTAGAATATTTTACGTTGAAACTAGAGGTTAATAAACGTATTATGGTCATTATAGGTTGACGTACTACGTGCGGTATTTTGGACTTAGCAAGTGGATTGACCAAAGAGGTACGTGGAACTTTCCTATCTCTTGAGCATGAATAGTTTTACCTATATAGTACGGTAGACGTACAAGACCTTGGTATCCTTTACTCGGTTTTAAAGTGTCCAAGTCGGTGGAGTTAGGGGATTAACTCATTTCTTTAAAAGTATTAAGGATGTCTTGAGTTTTCAAAGTTAAGGGACTTGATGTGTTTAAGTATATGATTCTTGTTTCTTTTTAAAAGTGTAGAAGTACATAGTACTTTGGGTTAAATTCCCGGATTTCATAAAGACATGTTAGTGCCTTGAGTAAACTAAAATGAGAATGTATGTGAACAAGACTAATAAGAAGTTAGGGGATTTCTTAACTTGCTTGTATTATGTATGATAGCCGGTTTGTGCTAGTGATATATTATTATTTATTACGGGGTCATTCCCCGGGTTGTGGCATTTGCATATTTCGTGGATTTGCTACCCACGATGCGCGGAATACCTCATGCGAGTCCGTAGGGCTCATGCGGGTGAAATAGTCCCATGCGAGCGGGTACATCCTATGCGAGGAATACCTTATGCGGGTCCTCATGACCCATGCGGGTGAAATAGTCCCAGGAGTAGGATTGCTTAATGATACTGCGGGCGGATGACCTTGCTTTGATCATGAGCTTCCTATTTTCATGCAGTATAGTATATGCTTGATATTCTCATTATTATTAAGGCACAGTGTTCTGTAAATTGATTACCATACATGTCTCCAGTTATTTTAGACTTATGAGGTATTTTCGATTTTCGGT
Source organism: Przewalskia tangutica (assembly GCA_029844215.1). Lineage (NCBI taxonomy): Eukaryota > Viridiplantae > Streptophyta > Magnoliopsida > Solanales > Solanaceae > Przewalskia > Przewalskia tangutica. Next base: position 129,004,545 of record CM056718.1, on the reverse strand, counting down.
TCGCATACTTAGTACATATTGTGTACCGACTTCTTCTGGCCGCGTTCATGCCGCAGTAGGGTAAGCGGTGGTGGATCCTCATTCTTAGGATCACCGTCCGTGTCAGAAGCTCCATTCCTCCGGAGGCTTGTTTTGTTGGTACGGTTTTTCCCTGATGCTATAGGTTATGTACATTCAGGGGTATGGCGGGGCCCTGTCCCGCCACAGTTACTATTCCTAGAGGTCTGTAGTCACGTTTGTGGTTTGGGCTGTAAGAACAAGTTGTACTGTTTACTTTTGAATAAGTTTAATCTATGAAAGACGGCTTTGTCGGCTTGCCAGTGATGTTTGCTATATGCAGGTTTATGTGTTATGTATGTTCCGCTGCTATTCTCTGATGTATACCTGACGGGGTGCTCCGGTAGGGCACCAGTTACGGCCCCGGGGTAGGATCGTGACAACATTATCCCACTTAATTCACTAGGCGTTTCAAGTAAACACAACATGCATGATCATAAAAAAAATTGACTCATATAAACACAAAAACATAATAAAAAAGACTCCAAAAACAGACACACAAAAATTAAATAAGAACTCTCTCCAAACTTAAACGACACATTGTCCCAAATGTGTAAAGACTCAAAAATAATAAAGGAATGACTTACAGATATACACTCAAGATGGTGGGGGTGGCGGCGGATACTGTTCGTCGGAAAATTTCACAGAGGCGCTGCGGCCCTGCTATTTTGGCGCTGCGGCGCTGCAACTCCTGCAGCTTCACTGATTAATAGGCGTCGCGGACCTGTTATGTGGTGTCGTGACGTTGAATCTTCTGTAGCCTCTCAGGACATTCGGCGCCGCGACCCTGCAATGTAGCGCCGCGGCTCTGCACCAATTTCATGTTTCCAACGTTTTTATGTGCTTCATGTCCAATTACCTTCACCTGTCATCACAACACAACCAAAAATACCAAAAGTGAGACTGTTCAATTTAAACTAATTGCATAATTTAAACATTGGGTTGCCTCCCAAATAGCGTTGTCTTTAACGTCTTTTAGCCGGACGCAGGTCCTTTATTCGATCACTAAGGTAAATTACCCCCATAACTCATCCATTTAAAGATAATTTTTCTCTTCCTTACTCTATTCTTCTTTTTCACAGGATCGGGTTTAGCAAGATTTACCTTTTTGTTAGCTTTCATCTCATCAACCTTTATTTCAGCACTCATACTAACATGTGGGTTCACCGCTGTCGCAATGATCCCCCTACCTTTGGATTGTTCTCGATGAGCTGATGCGTCAGTTGTGCTCACCGCAAAGCATTTGTTTCTGGCCTGGGATTCAATGGTAGATTTGAAAACCTTGAACACTATCTCCTCTTCTTGGACCCTTAGTCTCAATTCTCCCTTCTCCACATCAATAAGATCTCTGCCCGTGGCTAGGAATGGTTTTCTCAAAATGATGGGCATGTCTTCATCTTCCTCCATGTCAAGAATAAGGAAATCTGTTGGAAAGAAGAACTTGCCCACCTTGACTAGCACATCTTCCACTATACCTAGGGGGTGCACCATGGATCGGTCAGCAAACAACATATTTACTGTGGTTGGCTTGGCTTCCCCCAAACTCAATCTCTTGAACACTGATAGAGACATAATATTTATGCTAGCCCCTAAGTCACAAAGTGTTTGTTGCATGTTACTTTGCCAATAGTGCAGGGCAGGGTGAAGCTTTCTGGTCTTCCAGTTTAGGTGGCAACTTCTTTTGTAAGATATCGCTGCACTCCTCTGTCAGCACTACTGTCTCATAATCCGCCAATCTCCTCTTCTTCCCAAGTATCTCCTTCATGAATTTGAAATATGTGGGCATTTGTTCCAAAGACTCAATGAAGGGGATGTTGATATGGAGTTTCTTAAATACCTCCAAGAACTTGGAGAACTGCTTGTCCACGGCCTTCTTCTGTAGCCTTTGAGGGTAAGGGATTTTATCTGTGTATTCCCTCACAGCCGCTGGTGGAACTTTCTCTACTGTAGGGCGGTCATCAATGACCCCCTCTTTTTCTACCTCAAATGCCTTCTCTCACTCCTTCTCCTTTACCACCGCTGGTTAGGGAGCAACCTGCTCCAATTGCTTCCCACTTCTCAACAAAACTGCTTGGAACTGCTCGCGCGGATTAACCTCTGTGTTGCTTGGGAGAGTACCTTGAGGTCTGCTATTTACCATCTTCGCCAGTTGCCCCACCTGCGTTTCCAAATTCCTGAGAGAGGACCTTGTTTCTGACATAAACTGATTATGGGAATTGGTGAGTGTAAGCAGTGCTGCTCTCAGTTCATCAGGCTTCTATTGTTGGGTAGGTGGTCTAAACTGTTGGAAAGATGTAGCCTGATTATGTGCCTGCTGGTTCTGGTAATTACCTTGATATGGTGGTTGTTGGGCTTGGTCATTCCTCCACGAAAAGTTAGGGTGATTTCTCTATCCCGGATTGTATGTGTTGGAGTTATAAGGGCGCTGAAAGTTCCTCACTGCTTGAACCTGCTCCATGGGCATATTATTAGGATTCCACCGCTGTGCATATGTCAAAAGAGTGTGGGCTCCCGCAAATCTCACAATTCACCGACATCTGGACTGCATTCACAGATATAGTGTTCTGTTGCAGTTGCTTTGTCAAAAGGGTCACCTGTGCATTCAGTGCAGTGATAACATCTATCTCATGTATGCCCATAGTCTTCCTGCTACTCACTGATATGTCATCTGCCCTTAGTGATTATTCGCAGTCATGTCTTCTAGCAACTCATGTGCCTCATTGGCACTCTTCCTCATGAACGCTCCCCCTGCTGCAACATCAATTATGGTACGAGTAGTACCACTCAACCCATTATAAAAAATGTGGACCAACATCCACTTCTCTATGCCATGATGCGGGTATTTTCTCTGCAAATCCTTGAATCGCTCTCATGCATCAAACAACGACTCTCCATCTAGCTGATAGTAATTGTTCAACTCTCCCCTTAGCTTTGCCGCCTTTGAATGAGGGTAGAACTTGGCAAGAAACTTCTGGGCTAATTCTTGCCATGTGGTGACGGAGTTTGCAAGTAGTGAGTTCAACCAGCTCTTGGCTCTGTACCTAAGTGAGAACGGGAAGAGCCTTCGACAGTAACGCTATTATACTTGAAGGTGGCGCACAACTCCAGAAAATTGACAATGTGCATGTGGGGATCTTCAGACGACAATCCCCCAAACTGTACTGTGTTCTGGACCATGCTCAGAATGGCTGGTTTGATCTCAAAGTTGTTTGTCCCTATTGCTGGGAGCCTGATGCATGTCTGTGCACCTATAACCGTGGGCAGAACGTAGTCCCCCAAACTTCTCTCTGCTGGAACCTATATTGGCTCACCTACATTTTCAGGAACCTCATTGTTCGCCCCATTCTGATTCGACTGGTTTTCCATGGTCACTGAATCAGATATCCTCTTGTTTCACCTGTTCTGCTTACAAGCTTTCTCAATCTCAGGGTTAAAAGGAACAAGTGTGTCTGCTCCTCTTCTTCTTCGCATAAACTATGTCCCTGAGATCGATCAAAATCAACAAACAAATCAAGGCAATAGGGTTCTAAAAGTAAAAATAAAAAAATAAAAAAAAATAAAAGCCAAAATAGAAATAAGGATAGATGGTTCGATATTAAAAGTACGTCAGTCCCCGGCAACGGCGTCAAAAACTTGTTAGGCCGATTTCCAATTGCTCACGCAAGTGTACGTATCGTTACAAGTAATATAGTCTGGTAAGACCGAATATCGTCCACAGAGACTGGTTTCTAATTACCGAACATCTATTCTTGGTTATCTATTTGGCAAACGATGGTTGATTTGGGTTTTTATCTAACACTACTAGAGTAATTGTAAGAATTAAACTAAATTACTTTGGTTTAATCAGTTATGATGGAAATAGGGCTTTCAATATCTTCAACTGTACACTCTTTTCAATCCTTAATGCAATAAAAATGATTTCTTCTTCTACGTTAAGATAGCAGGTTAACTAGATTGTCTTATATTCCGGTTAGGATATATAATCACTCAACCCCAGTGCAGAATCTATGATAGGTTTTACCACATAGGAGGATTAAGAACAATAACTTATAATGCTACACAAGTATCAGGGTACTTTCGTCCGCGATTTTAACCTATGTCTATTCAATTACTGCATATCCAAATCTCTCCTCTCGGTTCTTGATTCGAAATCATATAGATTATGATAATTAGTGATCAATTAACTATCAAATATTCATACCAATATTGATTAAATCTTAATCAAGTGAAGAAGAAACCAAACTAATGCATTAATTCATGAAAAAGAGTTTCAAGCGATTCAATAGGAAAGCTCTAATAAAGTGTTTAGCCCCTAGCCATAGACATGCTAAGAACTAATACAAATCCAAACATGAACTGAATTAAAATAGAGAAAAGAAAAAGAAATACTTAGAACTAATGTCTCCAATTGTAGCCGTCAAGGTTGTGATGTGTTGTGTATACGGTGTCTACCCTAAAATTTGTTCCAATGGTTTAAATATGCTGCAAAAATCGTGTGTCGTGGACCCTTCTGCCCCTGGCCAATTGTGCCTCGATCGGATTTTCCCACGTCGACGTCGCGGACCTGCATTATGGCACCGTGGCGCCGAATGTTCTGCGGCTTCAGATTTCGCGCCGCGGCCCTGCCGCCGCTGTTTTCTCGCTCGCCGTCGCGGAATGCTTTCGTACGGATCTGCCAATTTTCGTCATTTTTGCTTCGGGAGCCTCCTTTTCTGCCCATTTTTCTCTCATTTTCGCCATTTTGCCTTTTTGAACCGCTGTGACTCAAAAGAAAGAAAAACGACCCTAACACGACACTTATTTAAATGAAAATGGGGAAAATACTAACTAAAAATGACTCAAAAAGCGTATAAAAATACGCCTAATAGTGCGGGTGTGGACCAAAGCACGGATGGCCAGCCTTCGGGGGAACAAACCGGGGCTGGTAAGGGAGAGGATGTGACACGGGGTGTTGCGATGGATACCGGTAACGTTGCGCAACAACATGATTCTAGGGAAGGAGTGGGAGTAAGTCAGAACACGCATGGCATGAGAGTAAGGCAGATCACGGAGGGCACGCCTTCGAGTTCGCAGGCCAAGGTAGGCAAATGTGGGACAATGCATGGGTGTAACCCTAGCACTATGAGCACGGTCGTTAAGCAATCCACAATTTTCCGCAAGCTTGTGGATACACAAGGCAACATTTTGGTTCACAGCCCCATTGATAGCAAAACTAAGAAAGCCATTAAGGAAACCTTAGCACACATCTATGATAACATTACTCCAAAGGAGGTGCTTTTGGGAGGCCAGCCTGCGGGGACACAAACCGGGGTTGGCAAAGGTCGGACAGATACGGAAGCTCAACCTTTCGGCCCATCGGCTAAGGTTGGGAAAGGTGGAAACTCTGAAGGTTCCAAAAATGAGGAGGGGCACGTGAGTGTAAGGACGATGGAGAAATCTAAGGCTAACAATGGCGGGCAAAGCTTGGCCATACCCTTGAGAAGAATGACGACCCTTCCTCCTAAAAAGAAGGGACCTTATGGTGGCTCCAGCTCTATTAACGCTAATGAAAATAGCACAAAGGGGACTATTCCCCCTCCGTTATCGAAATGATCATTGCTTCTTAGAATATAAGGGGCCAACACCGCTCCTCTAAGGAAAAGGAGATTTGCTCCGTGGTGCATGAGAACAATATTGACATTTTTGGTATCCTGGAATCGAAGCTCAAAAACACGATGCTTGATCGTTTCTGGTCTTCAAAATTTCGCAACTAGGAGGTGTTGGATAACCTCGACCATCATCCGGAGGGGAGGATATTTATTTTATTCAACCCGGCCAAAGTTATACTACATGTACTTGACATCAACCCGCAAGCCATTCATTGCGGTGTCACTTGTGTTATCTCCTCCAAGAGGCTTTATGTCACCTTCGTGTACGGGCTTCACACGATTGTCACTAGACGGGGCTTATGGGAGAAGTTGAGGGAGTACGGGACCCCCATGAATGAGTTGTGGCTAGTACTTGGTGATTTCAACACGGTTATGAAGGAGGATGAGTGTTTCAACATGGCGCCCATCTCCATCTATGACACGAAGGATATTGTTGATTGTTGCCCGGATTTGAGTCTCACGGATCTGGCCTCGATGGGTTGCGAGTTCACGTTCAGCCATAACAATACGATGATCAATCTTGATAGGGCCCTCATTAACTCCCATTGGTTACAAGCCGGTTGGTATGGCAGTGCACATTTCTGTCGGTCCGGGCCCTTCTCGGACCATATGTCGTGCATTGTCACTATTTTGGATCGTCGGAGAACGCATAATAGACCCTTCAAATTCTTCAACATGTGGGCTACCCATTAAAATTTCAGAAGGATTGTTACGGATGCTTGGGAGCAGAATATTGATGGCAATGCCCAATTCGGGTTATGCTAGAAGTTACTTAGCCTTAAAGGACCAATGAAGCAACTCAATGAGAAAGACTTCTCTCATATCTCTTCTCGGGTCAAAAGGGCAAAGGATGAGCTTGATATTGATCAATATGAGGCTTTGAGCAACCCGCATCTTGATCACTTATACACACGGGTGACCAAGCTCAGGCACAAGTACATGGTCCTTATTGAAGCGAAAATGAGTTTCCTTAGACAGCTGTCGCGCCCATTTTCGGCCGCGGCTTCTTAAGAATAGCGAATCTCCTGCTTAAAATGCAATGTTAGAAAATAAATAATAAAATGCTAAATAGTTTAAGAGGCTTAAAGATTTTAAAAAGGATGCTAAATTGCAAAAGATGCTAAAATTTAAAAGGGTGCTAAAATGCTAAAGGGTTGCTAGAATGCTAAGGGTTCGCGGAGTCGCCACCTAATTAATTGGGTGAATTAGGACACCTAAATGTTTAACTAGTTTGAAGTAAAACATTAACTCCATTTTAATGGTCTGCTAAACTTAATGAGATTCTGGGTAAGGGTTCTTTATTAATCTAGAGGGAAGGGGTTAGGCACCCTCTAAGATCCGCTAACTTGCGGTTGTCCTGCCAAACCTAGGGTAATTATTATATTTTTTAAAATGCAAAATAAAGCTCCACCTGCTTAATAAAATGCTAAGATGTTAAAATGTTAAAATGTTTAAAAGGTGCCTTAAAGTAAAAGGTTGCTAAAGGTATTAAATGCTAGAAGGGCTCCTGCTTAGAAAAAGTGTTAGAAAAATAAATAAGATGCTAATTGTTTAAAGGAAGGCTTAAAAGTATTTAAAAGGGTGCTAAAATATTAAAAGTGCTAAAAGGTTAAAAATGCTAAAAAATGCTAAAGTTTTAAAAAATGCTTAGAAAGCTTAAAAAGAAAGGTGTCAAAGGTGCAAAAGGAGTGCTAGCATATTAAAGGTGCTAAAAGTGCTAAGAGGGGCTAAAAGGCTAAAGGTGCTTAAGAGTGCTAAAGATTAATTTTAAAAGTAAATGGTGCTAAAAGTGCAAAAGAATGCTAAATGTTAAAGAGTGCTTAAAAGGTGCTGGAAATGCTAAGATGCTAAAGGTGCTTTATGGGCCATAGATTTATCTGCGCAATTAAAGAAGTGAGGCGTTAGTTTTAGATATGCGATTTTAATAATTCAGGCAAAGGATTAGATATGAAGTGACAAACCTAAAATAGATAATTAGAAGTGCCTTGCCGATTTTAAACTAACCCGCCCAATTTATTTATTTCGACAATAATTGTTCTATGTCTCTTATTATTACAAAATAAATAGAATTGCGAATAAACAAATAAAGGCATAATTAGGCAATTAATTTTAGAGAGTAAGAGGAGTCGAGACGGATGACCACGACATCTTGTCCTATTTGTTTTTCCTAAGAGTTGCTGAAGATGGAACTCGATGGATGCAGGTGTGGGTTGCCATTTGAAGTGGCTCATGATGAGTCTCGCCATGAGACTCTTCATTTTTGCTCCGATGCGTTTCATGTAAGAAAGGGAAAGATAAGGATTAGTAAAATATTCCAAGGGTATAAATGAATATGTGCATATCTTAGCTAACATTTAATTAAGTCAGTCCCTAAACAGTAACATGTAAACAGAATGCAAAGACATTGGGCAAATTAATTAGCAATTCCGGCTAGCTCAACCTACATTTCTATATGCTTGCATAAAATGAAAACGACTCGCAGACACATGTTCTGAAAGAGGCAAATGAATGCAACAGAGACGCAATGCCGATATGTTTAGACATCTGTAATGTATAACTCTTGGTTTTCTATTTACTCCTTTAAAGGAGGACAAAGTAGAAGCCACATAACAGGGATTAATACCCATACTAACAAGGAACTGCAGGTATACAGTTTAGAGATAGACAAAACATATATGTAGCATAACTAAAAGACTGCCATAATATATGGACTCCTACATATGCTTAGAGCAAATATACATGGTGATAGGTAAGGAATTAGATGCAGAAGTGGTTCCACAAATGCTACATATTGCTATGAGGGCATTTCACATTTAGACAAGCAGAGGGAAATTTGTGATGACTTTACAGGGGACATGATTTAACATGATACGGATCAGATTCAACATGCTTAATGCAGACATCATTTAGACAGAGCAGTAGATACTTCTTTTTGGGGTTAGTATCTATTTCAAGTTTCTTTGTTCAGTTTTAAAACACACAAAAACTTTATCATATTAGCCTAAGGACATTTCACACTTAGATGTAGACTTAAGCATGTAAGAAGAAAAACTCAGTATGATATACCATTTAAGAAGATCAAATTGGTCAATGACAACATGCCAAGGGAAATGAAGAAAGGATCCGTAGACATAGACATTTAATTGTTTCAGACAAGTATGATTAACAAAGCACAGACACAATGTCCATTAAGTAACACAAGCTGGTGCCAGCCCCCCTTTTGTTTACAGAAAGCAAGTTGTTAATCCACATCAAAAGGCCTATGCATACCATATTTAATTAAATTATAGCATTTATAACAATCAGTTAACCTATACATGTTACAACAAGGTCTAAGTTATACAAAAGAGGTTGATTTCATCAAAGGGGGTACAACTTGACACATGATTATATAAACCAGTAAAAGCAAGCTTAAGATTTTGTAAACAATCTAATTCTGGACAATAACACTCAGCAGACTGAGAAAATCAATTCAAACCAACAATATAATAAACCGAATTTAAAGGCGAAGGGGATTGATTTTACCTTCTCCGGACAGCGACCCGGGGCAGCGTATCAAGTCGTCGATCCGCTCGGGTTTTGGTTTTGCGATGCGAGTAAAATGTAAAGTTTGTTATTGAGAATGCTTACTGATTTGAGGCTGATCTCCGCGACTAATAAGAAAAGGTTTCGAATCGGTAATTCTTGTTGTTTCCCTACTGAGCTCTAGATTCGACTCCCCCTCTGTTGCTGTTCGACTGATGCCTTTCGACTCTAATTTTCAGATTTTTTGCCAGTTTTTGGATAACAGATTTTCCTCTGTTTTCCTCGATGCATGCACTGTTTTTCCTCTCTAAGGTCGATCCCCGTCTCTCGTATTGTCCCCCTTTCAAGTGTATAGAGGTTGGTTTATATAGCTCTCGTTGGGTTCTAATGTTGGTAAGTTATCGGTACCATTCAGGACTGATTTTGTGCGATTCGTAAGTGATTTCGATTTGAAGGGATTTGGTTAGTTATGGTAAGAAATCGTTGGCTGAAAAGAGGAAGATTTGGGTTCGATTTGCCGGATTCTCAGGCGAGAATCACGAGCGAAGGTCGCGCGATGGAGCGAGGTAAGGGAGGCGGCGGATGTCTTTAGGTTTAGGTTTTCCTGTTGTGCGTTTTAGGGAGACGATGAAAGGCTGACGTGTATTTAGGCAAAGGGCTGCTGGGCTATTATCCTGTGGGCCGCTGGTAAGTGGAAGGTATAAAGGGGTGTTGGGCCTGCGGGTGATTGGGCTGGTAGTGGTAGAGGTGTGTTATTAATTTTAGGCTTAGTTAATTTAATTAGGTATTTATTTGGGTAGAGTTTTAAGGGTGTTAGTTTTAATTAGGTATTTAATTAGTAAATTAATAAATTGTGCTTAAATTGTTTAGGTGCTTTATTAAAATTATTACAAGAATAAAATGGGCGTACTATTTAATTAATGCTCAATACTTTAGACCGCGGCGCTTTTATTTAAAAATGTTTATTTGTGCTGTATTTATGTTTTATCGCTGTATTTTATTATAAAAATTACTAAAAAATTATTTTACAAAATTAGTCTAATTTTATAGTTGATGACTGGACGGGAGGGTCAAAATTGGGTGTCAACAGCTGTCCCTCTTTGTATGGAGATGATGGAAGAATCTTCGGACAAAGACGTTGACTCATAGCCAATTTTGTCTCGATCTTCAAAATTGCAAAAATCTTTGGCGGTGTAGACAAGGCCGACGAAAAATCAAAATCATCCCGATGTCGAGTTATGACGACATCGGGTTACCATGGTCGAAACACGGGCTAATGCGGACTCAAAGTCGCCCCATGTCGAGTTATGACGACACCGGGTTACCATGGTCAAAACACTGGCGGGCTAACGCGACTTAAGTCGCCCCGGTGTCGAGTTATGATGACACTGGGCTATGGTGCAAAAGTAAAAATAAAATAACTGGCTTGAACCTGGGGTGTACCGCTATGGCTTATGATGCTTGGTTATATGGTGATGTGGAGCGAGTGGACCGACGCTTGAGGCCGCTTCTGCCATTCATTGGGAAGGTTGGCCCCCAATGATTGCCGGGTTGTCAGAAGAGAAAATCCACGTTGTGCTCGCTCCCGCATGCTAAGACTTGAACAAGCGGTTAGTGCATAATCATTAAGGAAAAATGATGATGTATAATTTTAAAAAGTAATGCAACTGTGAGTAAAAAAGGTTATCCTGCAAAAATATGATGCCTGCTGTGTTGATGCGATGCTGCAAATGCTGTGATTTCGCTCTTGCACGGACGTGTTGCGATTGTGAATGCGGATACGTTGTCCTTGCTGCAATTGCCCCTGTAGACTAAAGCTCAAGAAAGAGTTAGTGCATAACTGCTAAGACAGAATAATATATGAGAAAAATGCAATTTTGAGAACAGAGAAATCGTCCCTGCGTAGATGTGATATGCTGACTTGTCGTCGTTTCGACTTGGCGTCGTTTGACTGGCGTCGTTTCGGACTGGCGTCGTTGACCGGGCGTCGTTTGGACTTGAGTCGTTTTGGACTTGGCGTCGTTTTCGGACTTGGCGTCGTTTTCGGACTTGGCGTCGTTTTTGGACTTGGCGTCGTTTTCGGACTTGACGTCGTTTTTGGACTTGGCGTCGTTTTCAGACTTGGCGTCGTTTTTGGACTTGTTGCTGCTGCTCCTGTAGACTAAAGCTCAAGGAAGAGTTAGTGCATAACTGCTAAGACAGAATAATAAAGCATGAATGATAAAAATGCAATTTTGAGAACAGAGAAAATCTTCCTTGTGTAGATGTGATGTGCTGATGATGGCGTCGTTTTCGGACTTGATGTGCTGATAACGCCGCGTTCGGACGATGTTCTTCCGGCGTCATTGCGTAGACTTGCTGTGCTGATAACGTCGTTGTCTGGACGTATTGCTGATGGCGTCGTTGCGTGGACTTGCTGTGCTGATAACGTCGTTGTATGGACGTATTGCTGCTGGCGTCGTTGCGTGGACTTGCTGATCACGTCGTTATGCGGGCGTGTTCGCCGGCGTCGTTGCGTGGACTTCTTTGGCCGATAACGTCGTTATGCGGGCGTATTCTTCCGGGCGTCGTTGTGTGGACTTGTTGTGCTGATAACGTCGTTGTATGGACGTATTGCTGCTGGCGTCGTTGCGTGGACTTGCTGATCACGTCGTTGTATGGACGTATTGCTGCTGGCGTCGTTGCGTGGACTTGCTGTGCTGATAACGTCGTTGTCTGGACGTATTGCTGCTGGCGTCGTTGCGTGGACTTGCTGATCACGTCGTTGTCTGGACGTATTGCTGCTGGCGTCGTTGCGTGGACTTGCTGATCACGTCGTTATGCGGGCGTGTTCTTCCGGGCGTCGTTGCGTGGACTTCTTTGTCGATAACGTCGTTATGCGGGCGTATTCTTCTTGGCGTCGTTGTGTGGACTTGTTGTGCTGATAACGTCGTTGTATGGACATATTGCTGCTGGCGTCGTTGCGTGGACTTGCTGATCACGTCGTTGTATGGACGTATTGCTGCTGGCGTCGTTGCATGGACTTGCTGATCACGTCGTTGTCTGGACGTATTGCTGCTGCTCCTGTAGAATAAATGCTCCTGCAAGCTAAGCTTGAGAAAAACGTTAGTGTATACCTGTTTAAAAATGATAAATACATATGAGAAGTGCAATTTTATGGGTAGAGATATCGTCCCTGATATGCGAGATAGTGCGAGGTGTTGTCCTTGCACGGACGTGCTAGATGATGCCTTTGTGGTGTGCGATGCGTAGGTTGCTAATTTGACTTGATGCCCGAGTTGATGCGCTAGGTTTTGTTGCGGAACTCTGAACTTTGACTGTTGATTGTTGATGCCCCTTTCTGCTGCCGCTTTTGTCGCGACTTTGGATTGTTGTCATCCTCTCGCCTTTCCTCGCTTTTCGCTTCGCTATCTGAAGAAACCTTTCGCGTATTTTACGCTTGTTATTGTGCTTTCATACATAATATGAAAAGACCGCTCAAAGAAAAATTTGTGAGTTTGGGGTCGATCAGATTCGACTTCGCCTTGTCTTGATATCTGCGCGTTCGCCTGTTTGGACTTGCAACCCCATGCAGTTTCCTACGGTCCCGATTTTGAAAAAGGGTGTCTGGCCTAAAATGGATCTTAATGTAGTTGCTTGTATGCTATGTTTCTGGGCCTTCTGATTTCGGCCTGCATGGTTGTCATTTGCTGTGGTAGCTGGGCGAGCTGCTCGATCGGATCTATGTTGCTTTTCTTTTCTGAGACCCCTGCTTTGCCTATAGGAACCAAGACAGGTTCCGACTCGTTTTGCTCAAATGCCCTTGAATCGATCATGTCGTTGGGCCGTGCCTTTGATCTTGCGAAATATTGATGCTCTGTCATTGCTTAGTCAAATACAAATCGACCTTTGGGGAGATGGTAAATCTTTCTAAAAAATGCAACAAACGGTGTTAGCATAAATCACATAATTTTGTAGCAGATATATCGCACATAGCACATTCAAACGTTTCCTAACATGCAGGGGGACCTCTTTATGCCAGAGGTAAGCCTAAACGTCACTTATGCGAGATTATGACGAATTTGTCCAAGTCGTCCAACTATAATGCCTTTGTTGGAAATGGCGACCAAATGACGGTGCACTTTTTCCAATGTCATGATTGGGCTTGGATTTGTCTGTCATTGCCACGCTACACATAATATGCTGGTTGGTCGTTGGGTTGAGAAACCCGTCGACAAGTTTGGTGTTTTCCTAATTGTGGTGTCGATGCCAAGGACCAACCCACCTAAGGTAAATGCATGCATGCCCTAAAATAAGGGTGGTATAGCTCTATCCTGAGTTGCTAAGATTTGGTTTTTCTAGACGCAAGGTTCCCGAGCGGACAACTCGAGTGAGAAGGCTACGCGGCTGATCAGACGAACCGATCTAACTCCGCGCAGGCGCCAACTCTCTTAAAATTTGGGTATTTGAAGAAATTTGCGGGTGCGCGGAGCACACCAGCGCGTGAGTGTGTGATTGTGTGAATTTTCCAGAATGGAAGAAATATGAGCGGAATGTCATTTTAAGGAAAGCAGTAAAGCAGGTAGCAATTAAAATAAAACAAAATACAACACACAAAAAAAAAAAAAATTAAATGCAAAAAATAATTGCCAAATAATAACCCTAGGTCTGTTGTGGTTAAGAACCTAAAATCCCCAGTGGAGTCGCCATTTCTGTCGCGCCCATTTTCGGCCGCGGCTTCTTAAGAATAGCGAATCTCCTGCTTAAAATGCAATGTTAGAAAATAAATAATAAAATGCTAAATAGTTTAAGAGGCTTAAAGATTTTAAAAAGGATGCTAAATTGCAAAAGATGCTAAAATTTAAAAGGGTGCTAAAATGCTAAAGGGTTGCTAGAATGCTAAGGGTTCGCGGAGTCACCACCTAATTAATTGGGTGAATTAGGACACCTAAATGTTTAACTAGTTTGAAGTAAAACATTAACTCCATTTTAATGGTCTGCTAAACTTAATGAGATTCTGGGTAAGGGTTCTTTATTAATCTAGAGGGAAGGGGTTAGGCACCCTCTAAGATCCGCTTAACTCATGGTTGTCCCGCCAAACCTAGGGTAATTATTATATTTTTAAAATGCAAAATAAAGCTCCACCGCTTAATAAAATGCTAAGATGTTAAAATGTTAAAATGTTTAAAAGGTGCCTTAAAGTAAAAGGTTGCTAAAGGTATTAAATGCTAGAAGGCTCTCGCTAGAAAAAGTGTTAGAAAAATAAATAAGATGCTAATTGTTTAAAGGAAGGCTTAAAAGTATTTAAAAGGGTGCTAAAATATTAAAAGTGCTAAAAGGTTAAAAATGCTAAAAAATGCTAAAGTTTTAAAAAATGCTTAGAAAGCTTAAAAAGAAAGGTGTCAAAAGTGCAAAAGGAGTGCTAGCATATTAAAGGTGCTAAAAGTGCTAAGAGGGGCTAAAAGGCTAAAGGTGCTTAAGAGTGCTAAAGATTAATTTTAAAAGTAAATGGTGCTAAAAGTGCAAAAGAATGCTAAATGTTAAAGAGTGCTTAAAAGGTGCTGGAAATGCTAAGATGCTAAAGGTGCTTTATGGGCCATAGATTTATCTCACGCAATTAAAGAAGTGAGGCGTTAGTTTTAGATATGCAATTTTAATAATTCAGGCAAAGGATTAGATATGAAGTGACAAACCTAAAATAGATAATTAGAAGTGCCTTGCCGATTTTAAACTAACCCGCCCAATTTATTTATTTCGACAATAATTGTTCTATGTCTCTTATTATTACAAAATAAATAGAATTGCGAATAAACAAATAAAGGCATAATTAGGCAATTAATTTTAGAGAGTAAGAGGAGTCGAGACGGATGACCACGACATCTTGTCCTATTTGTTTTTCCTAAGAGTTGCTGAAGATGGAACTCGATGGACGCGGGTTGCCATTTGAAGTGGCTCGTGATGAGTCTCGCCATGAGACTCTTCATTTTGTCCGTCGTTTCATGTAAGAAAGGGAAAGATAAGGATTAGTAAAATATTCTGGTATAAATGAATATGTGCATATCTTAGCTAACATTTAATTAAGTCAGTCCCTAAACAGTAACATGTAGACAGTAACATGTAAACAGAATGCAAAGACATTGGGCAAATTAATTAGCAATTCCGGCTAGCTCAACCTACATTTCTGTATGCTTGCATAAAATGAAAACGACTCGCAGACACATGTTCTGAAAGAGGCAAACAGAATGCAAATAGAGACGCAATGCCGATATGTTTAGACATCTGTAATGTATAACTCTTGGTTTTCTATTTACTCCTTTAAAGGAGGACAAAGTAGAAGCCACATAACAGGGATTAATACCCATACTAACAAGGAACTGCAGGTATACAGTTTAGAGATAGACAAAACATATATGTAGCATAACTAAAAGACTGCCATAATATATGGACTCCTACATATGCTTAGAGCAAATATACATGGTGATAGGTAAGGAATTAGATGCAGAAGTGGTTCCACAAATGCTACATATTGCTATGAGGGCATTTCACATTTAGACAAGCAGATGGAAATTTGTGATGACTTTACAGGGGACATGATTTAACATGATACGGATCAGATTCAACATGCTTAATGCAGACATCATTTAGACAGAGCAGTAGATACTTCTTTTTGGGGTTAGTATCTATTTCAAGTTTCTTTGTTCAGTTTTAAAACACACAAAAACTTTATCATATTAGCCTAAGGACATTTCACACTTAGATGTAGACTTAAGCATGTAAGAAGAAAAACTCAGTATGATATACCATTTAAGAAGATCAAATTGGTCAATGACAACATGCGAGGAAATGAAGAAAGGATCCGTAGACATAGACATTTAATTGTTTTGCATAAGTATGATTAACAAAGCACGTATACAATGTCCATTAAGTAACCTGTTCGTGCCACTTTTGTTTACAGAAAACAAGTTGTTAATCCACATCAAAAGGCCTATGCATACCATATTTAATTAAATTATAGCATTTATAACAATCAGTTAACCTATACATGTTACAACAAGGTCTAAGTTATACAAAAGAGGTTGATTTCATCAAAGGGGGTACAACTTGACACATGATTATATAAACCAGTAAAAGCAAGCTTAAGATTTTGTAAACAATCTAATTCTGGACAATAACACTCAGCAGACTGAGAAAATCAATTCAAACCAACAATATAATAAACCGAATTTAAAGGCGAAGGGGATTGATTTTACCTTTCTCCGACAATGACCGGGCGTATCAAGTCGTCGATCCGCTCGGGTTTTGGTTTTGCGATGCGAGTAAAATGTAAAGTTTGTTATTGAGAATGCTTACTGATTTGAGGCTGATCTCCGCGACTAATAAGAAAAGGTTTCGAATCGGTAATTCTTGTTGTTTCCCTACTGAGCTCTAGATTCGACTCCCCCTCTGTTGCTGTTCGACTGATGCCTTTCGACTCTAATTTTCAGATTTTTTGCCAGTTTTTGGATATGATTTTCCTCTGCTTTCCTCGATGCACGACCGCTTTTTCCTCTCTGGGTTGATCCGTCTCGTATTATCCCCCTTTCAAGTGTATAGAGGTTGGTTTATATAGCTCTCGTTGGGTTCTAATGTTGGTAAGTTATCGGTACCATTCAGGACTGATTTTGTGCGATTCGTAAGTGATTTCGATTTGAAGGGATTTGGTTAGTTATGGTAAGAAATCGTTGGCTGAAAAGAGGAAGATTTGGGTTCGATTTGCCGGATTCTCAGGCGAGAATCACGGCAAGGAAGGTGCGGCGATGGGGCGAGGTAAGGGAGGCGGCGGATGTCTTTAGGTTTAGGTTTTCTTGTTGTGCGTTTTAGGGAGACGATGAAAGGCTGAAGTGTATTTAGGCAAAGGGCTGCTGGGCTATTATCCTGTGGGCCGCTGGTAAGTGGAAGGTATAAAGGGGTGTTGGGCCTGCGGGTGATTGGGCTGGTAGTGGTAGAGGTGTGTTATTAATTTTAGGCTTAGTTAATTTAATTAGGTATTTATTTGGGTAGAGTTTTAAGGGTGTTAGTTTTAATTAGGTATTTAATTAGTAAATTAATAAATTGTGCTTAAATTGTTTAGGTGCTTTATTAAAATTATTACAAGAATAAAATGGGCGTACTATTTAATTAATGCTCAATACTTTAGACCGCGGCGCTTTTATTTAAAAAATGTTTATTTGTGCCTGTATTTATGTTTTATCGCTGTATTTTATTATAAAAATTACTAAAAAATTATTTTACAAAATTAGTCTAATTTTATAGTTGATGACTGGACGGGAGGGTCAAAATTGGGTGTCAACAACAGCTTTCCAAATGTGAGTATCTCAAGAACAGTGATAGGTGCACTAAGTTCTTACATGGTATGGTCAAGAACAACTCCAAAAGGAATTTCATTGCGGCCACTACCAAGAGTGATGGTTCTCTTATGAACTCCAGTGACCAAGTTGCGGCAGAATTCATCAATTACTATAAGGGTTGTTTGGAACTAGGGACGCTTGTGTACCTATTGATATTTGTGTCATCTCGTGGAGAAATTGTCTTTCGGCGGAACAAGGGGATGATCTCATCAGAAATGTCACGGACGCAGAGATTAAAGGGGCATTCGGTATTGGAGAAGACAAAGCTCCAGGTCCGGATGGCTTCTCTTCGGGTTTCTTCAA
Organism: Przewalskia tangutica; assembly: GCA_029844215.1. Classification (NCBI taxonomy): domain Eukaryota; kingdom Viridiplantae; phylum Streptophyta; class Magnoliopsida; order Solanales; family Solanaceae; genus Przewalskia; species Przewalskia tangutica. Next base: position 128,986,646 of record CM056718.1, on the reverse strand, counting down.
GAAAGCTTGGAATATTGTCAGCGGGGGGTTCTGTGATGCGGTTAAAGAGTTCTTCAGTTCGGGAAATCTTCTCAAATAGATCAATCACACTATCATCGCCTTTATTCCTAAATCTACCCATTGCGCAACGGTGGGCAACTATAGACCTATTTCGTGTTGCAACATCTTGTACAAGGTCATCACCAAGATTATTGCATCACGGTTGGTGCCGGTTTTGGATTTTCTCATTGATCCAGCTCAGGCGGCTTTAGTCTAGGGTAGAAGTATGTCTGACAACATACACCTTGCTCAAGAGCTATTGAGGAGTTACAACCATAAAAGGGTCTCTAGTAGATGTATGCTCAAAGTTGATCTCTGGAAGGCCATCGACTCGGTGAATTGGGAATTCCTTATGGCTACTTTGAATGGTTTGAATTTCTCGGAAAGGCTGGTGGCTTGGATTATGGAGTGCGTCTCCACGACTTCATATTCGATTTCTATCAACGGGAGCTTACACTGCCATTTTAAGGGCCGAAAGGGCTCAGATAAGGGGACCCTCTCTCCCCTACCTTGTTTGTTATTTGCATGGAATATCTCTCGAGGATGATCAACAAGAACACTCGGACGACGGTTTTCAACTACCACCCCAAGTGCAGAAGCTTAAGGATCACCCACCTTGCAATTGCCGATGATTTGCTTCTAATGTCAAGAGGGGACACTACTTCCGTCCGGATCCTCATGGAATGCCTTCGTGATTTCCAGAAATGCTCAGGTATTAGTTCCAATACCCTCAAGTCCAGCTTGTACACGGTTGGTATCACAGAACACGAGCTTGATGAAATTAAGAAGATTACTAGTTTCGACAGTGGCACTATTCCTTTTCGCTACCTCGGCATTCCCCTAGATGCGTAGAGGAATAGGCTAGTGCACTATGATCCTTTTGTGAACAAAATTGTCGGGTACACTGACTCATGGATGAGCGCTACTTTATCTTATGCGGGCAGACTTTAGCTCATCAAGTCAGTCCTCCAAGGTGTGGAATGTTTCTGGTTTTCTATGTTGTCGCTGCCTGTTGCGGTTTGTGAGAAAGTTTACGGGCTTAGTAGGACCTTCTTGTGGCGTTCCAACCACCCTCTTGTAGCTTGGAAGGAGTGTACTAGACCAAAAGTCGAGGATGGCCTCGGAATCAGATATCTCAAGGCTTGGAATCTTGCTTTGCTTGCTAAATGCCTTTGGAACATCCATCAAAAGAAGGACACGCTTTGGATTCGATGGATCAATCACAAATAACTTAGCAACAACAACAACATTTGGACGTGGATTGCAAAGAAGGACGACTCACCTTTGATCAAGCGGCTTCTGATTATTCGTGACATCATTCTAGACCGTGAAGGGTCCCATGACCGGGCGGCTACTACCATGGCGACATGGTATATGGACTTCCGTAGCAACCACAATGCCTATGATTACTTCAGGACACATGGGCAGCCGATGATTTGGGCGAATGACGTTTGGAGTGTCTGTATCATTCCAAAGCAGGCTTTCATTCTGTGGCTCTGTGTGAGGAAGAGATTACGAATGAAGGATAGAGTCTCTTATATGGACATTGATAGAAGGTGCTCCATATGAGGCCATTCTGATGAGTTAATAGCGCACTTATTCTTCAGTTGCTCGGTCAGTAGTTACCTTTGGTCCAGGGTCAAGACATGTATTGGCATCCGGAGAGCTATGACCACCATCGATAGCGCTTTGAAATATATTAACAAAGAGGGACGTGGTACGGGTTGGAAAGCTAAAGCAAAGAGGGTTGGACTGGCCACCACCTTCTACCACATTTAGACAGAGAGAGAACAAGATTATTTTTTATGGGTCTAGACTCGATATAGAAGCTATTCTTTTTAGGATCAAGGCCAGCATCTATAAAATCTTGTTTGCTTTGTACCCCCTCTTCCAAGACAATTTCGTTACTTTGGCCGCGGGTTAGGATACGGGATGATGTGTTTGTCTTGGTTAGTCACGAGTAAATCTCCAGACTACCCGACCTGTAGGATCAGCTGGAGTCTCTTGACCAACCCGGCGTGTGGGATTGGCGGGAGTTCATCTTATTTTGTTGTATCCCGTGACTTCCCGGATTGTGGGTAAGCGCGAGAACTTAGGACTTATAGGTCTTAGGTACTATGGCGATTATCTTTTAGCAGCATAATATGACGAGGGTGGGCTCAGCTCATGTCCGAATAGGTACCCTTCCCTTGTTCGTGGGTTTTTCCCTTTGGGTTTACCAAGGCAAGGGTTTAAGGAGGCCCACGGCTGCAACCTTATGGTTACATAAGGGAATTTCCATAGCTTAAGACTTTCTCATTGATATCCTTCTTGCATCATAGTTTTTGCACTCTTGACTACTCAGCTTGTGGGACTATCTAGAGTTTTGTTATTACGTGATTAAATATGGTGTTGATCTACCTAGCAGGGACATACTAGATTTATATCATCACTAAATTTGTGGGTATGCCCATCGTACATGTACATTTTGATGATTTTAATACATATTTACCTTTCATAAAAATAAAATAAAAGGAACCATAGAGGACCGACCTAAGTATTCATATTTCAAAAGTCCCTTAACCTAGCTTGAGCATCGCTCAAAGCCATATACAAGTAAGCCAAGAAAAGAGATGCCCAACTAACATCTTCCCTGAAATGGCCAAAGCCATAATTCTCGAGCTCCTTGAAAATTGCACAAGAGCCCGTACGGATGAAGTAACGACTAAAACAATAAAGAAGAAAAGCATAATGCTCAACGTCATCGACCTAAAGAGGCGGACTTCAGTAGTTAGTGGCCATAAAAGTACCATAACTGGAGGAATCTTTTTAAACAACAATTCCCAAATCGGAAAATTTGATTTCACTCAAGGTAGGTGCTTCGACTCCCAGTATCGGGAGGCCTAGTACGTCGTTACATTGAGAACGGTGGGAGTCATCATTCCTTAGGGAAAAATAAAAGCATTGGCGGTAGTCGACCAATAACCAAGAAATGCATATATGAGGCCGATATTGTAGGAGATAACAGAACCCGATAGTACAATGGTGTCGTAAGACCCATACGCTTCCACTAAGTTCTTTTGGCCAAACTAACTCGGTCCACCCAAGCAGAATAGTTGGCGACCTTGTTCGACCAGGTGTTGAGGTTAGTCGGACAGCGGTCGACAGTGAACTAGTCGTTGGTGAGGGGAATGTCATAGGTCATCGGACTGAGATGTTGAGATAAAAGAACGTCGCCTTGTTCCGGCCTACCGAATAGAGCTAGAACCAATTATTCATCAATAAGGACCAAGGCATCGGTTAGGTCTTTATCGGCTAAAGTGGTCCCGTATATCTCTTGAGAAGAAGAAGAAGAAGAAGAAGAAGCCATGATATCTCAGTAAGAAAAAGGTCGAGATTATGGTTTTTCTTTTTTGCAGAAGGAGAGAAATCGAAGATAACTGTAAGAGCAAGTATATAAGACTCGAAAATATTTCTCTTCTTAAGTAGATGTGTGGCGGAAATTGAGGCTACCTCTTCGAATGCACGGTTAGAAAATATTGGAACCGATTCATGGTCATAAAGATGCCTCAGTTGAAGGGGAAACTTAATTCAGAAGAAATCATCATTGCATGCACTGGAGATGAGATGATTGAAGTGACATGTGCGACTGTCAGACTGAAACAACGACTACTTTCTAATACATTAACTCAATAGTCACACTCGAGTTATTGTAGGGGCAATTGTTAACACTCAAAAATAATTTAAGTGTTTAGCTGAAATTCAGTGACAGTCGAATTGTTCCAGAGCCGAATTTACTCATAGTCCTCAACTACAAGAACTTCATCGGCTACTAACGCATTTTATCCCAAGTTGTTAGTTCGAGGTACGACTGGGACCCACTTAGATACAGACGTCTCAACGACCAAGTCAAAAGGGTTTCCGGACCCTTAAAAGCGGTAACGACCAACAACAGTTGAAAGAAAGGGCCATTATCCGAGCAAGAGGCGTAGAGGGCAAAAAAATTGACACTACTTCCCCCATAGTGGACCATTAAACTTAGTGGGTTACTTGATGACTAACATGGGGGGTCACGTTGTACATTTTTTTGTACTATAAATAGGAACATTATTTGTATATACAAAGATAACTAATCAATCAAACAACTCAAATTTTATCTATCTTTATCCTTTATTTTTACTTTAATGTACGCAGTTGCATTCACGTTTCCTACCTCTTAGTTTACTCATACCACCATCCTAACGCTTTCTGGAGTAGTTGGGGAACCCATTGCTGGAAATTAGAGTTCTGTTTCCAGCCCAAATTTCTTAAGTTAAGGAATTAATTTGTCTTTCGATTTCGTCAGCCGATATAATGGCAGAGAACAAATTTGGGGCGAGAACAATTAACAATTAGTAACCTATTTTGAGACAAAGACATCGTATCAATTTGAGCTAGGCATTTGTATTCCCTGACCCTTTCCTTACTTAATATGTTAAATTTTAATGTCAAAGAAAAACTTAGTGATTAAAAGTGTGTATGTAAAGTTTAAACTTCTTGTTGATGAAGTTGCAAAGAGAAGGTAGTAAGAACGTTAAATCATACAACCACAACAGATGGAATAAAATTTAAATTCATCAATATAATCTTTACTTAAATACAATGCAAGACCGCATTCAATGTTTACACAAATCCTATAAATACAAGAAATATGCCTTGAAATACATTCTTATAACTACATAATAATTATTTGATACTCATTCTAATATTAATTAATTTGTTACTTATCCATGGTAATTCAGTATGGTTGAATTAAACATTGTTTATGGATAAATTCTTAGACATCATCTTTCTTCAACATTAATATAATGTCAAACAAACAATATATTTACGTAGTTCAACTACATTTGCAGTTGTAAATCCAATTTTTCCTAATTCCTTATATGCCAAGTCTGGCTTTTGTATAAATTATTAGACACCAGACGTTAGATATATGGCTATTGTATGTTTCTTTGTAATAATTTGGTCTCATGGTCTGCAAAGCGTCAGTCGATTTTGTCCCGCTCTAGTGTAGAGGCCGAGTATCGAGGGATGGCCAATGTGGTCTCTGAATCATATTGACTACATAATCCTTCTTTTAGAGCTTCATTGTCCGATTCAGAAAGTTACCTTGATTTATTGTGATAATGTGAATGTCATCTACTTTTCTAGTAATCATGTTCAACACCAGCGCACCAAGCATATAGAGATGGATATTCATTTCGTTCGCGAAAAGGTAGCTCGTGGACAAGTATGTGTATGTCATGTGTCTTCCAGATATTATATTACAAACATCTTTACCAAAGGTCTTCCATCGTTCCTATTTGAAGATTTTAGGGACAGTCTTAGCGTACAAAAATCACCCGCTATGACTGAGGGGGTGTGTTAAATATACTGTTATACACGGTATTGGGGACCAGGGTTGGACCGTGTATACATGCCTTGTATACATGGTATTTGAGCTTAATTTGTTAATGGTTTTTGTATATAATTAACATTGTACACTTACCATAATTATAGAATTCCTGTACAAGTAGAATAATATTTTGAGAGTAGAATAGAAATAGAATTTTCCTATTATGGAAATTGTAAATTGTATATATACTCTCTCATTAATGAAAATAATGAAGGGGGTTATTTCTTTTACTTATAACTACATAATAATTATTTGATACTCATTCTTATATTAATTAGTTTGTTACTTAGCCGTGGTAATTCAGTATGGTTGAATTAAACAGTTTATGGATAAATTCTTAGACATCATCTTTCTTCAACATTAATATAATGCCAAACAAACAATATATTTACGTAGTTCAACTACATTTGCAGTTGTAAATCCAATTTTTCCTAATTCCTTATATTAGCCAAGTCGATTTTACTGAGAACTTGTTGGAAATTTACTAAACGTGAAATAAAGTTAATCCTATTAATTATGACTCGAACAATTGGGGCTCGGCAAGTCGGAAACATGATTTCCACACACGTGCACATAAAGTGCCAAGGATCGTAATTTCCTTAAATGGGAGAGATATTGGCACGTATACGAATTGTTTGAGACGTAAGAAAATAGACGGTTATTGACCAAATGATAATGGTTTCACGTTGGTAAATGAAAGGAAGAAAAGTACAATGTGTAAAAGATGAAACGAATCAGAAATAGCCGAGAAGGGTCATGGTGCTTGAAGCGCTGCGGCGCCTCCTCCCGAGAGCCCCGGCTCTAAATGTCGTTTCAATTCCTGTAGCTCATTGGAATTGAAGTGCCGCGGCGCCTTCCCGAAGGGCCGCGACCCTAAATGACGTTTCAGTTCCAGTGGTTTACTGGACGAGAAGCGCCGCGGCACCTCCCCGAAGGGCCGCGACGCTTTGACTGTTTTTCAGTCTGTTGGAGGCAAATTGAAACTAATTCTTGGGCTGACGTTGGGGCAATAAATCTCCATTATTTGCCTATTGATTTCAGCCATTAATAGGCTGAATTAACCTCAATGTCAATGGTCATTACTTTACATTGATGGTCATTCATTTGGTTAATTGAGAAGACATAATCAACTACCTATAAATTGATGCCTTTGGCACAATTACAAAATACACATTGACTCATTTTCATAATACATTTTCCTCTCTTGCAATCTCAAACCACTCAAAGATATTTCTTCCTAAGCGAATACTTGAATCTCCTTTGCTCATGTGTTTGATTGTTGTTTTATCTTGGGAGATAATTTGCCAATAAAACGTTTAAAGAAATATACGGGGCAATATTATCTTAAAGATAGATTGCTCATCCAATCGACTCAGCAAACCAATTTACTTTGTTCATTTTCAGTTTCTAACATATTGTTGTTGTTGTTACCTTTCTCATTTCCTTGTTTTACACATATGATCCCACATGTTTAAGATAATATTTGTTGGTTTCAATAACAACATGTTTGCTGAAGATCAATTCAACGTTATGAATAACGCCACTGCTCAAGGCAATCTCACTGCCTTCAATCCCACTGCTCAAGGCACTACCGCTGCCTTCAACTCCACTGCTTTTGGCACTTCTAGTGTCTCCACTGATCTTGGAATTCCTAATATCTTCCAAACTGGTAGTTTTGGCACAACTAGTGTCAACACTATTTTTTGGCACAACTAATGCTTCCACTGCTGCTCCGAGCACTTATAGTGCCCAGGCTACTTCCCAAGGCATCCAAAACGCATATGCTCCTATTAGAGGCATTCCTAACGTTGCAACTGATTAAGGGGGTGTCACTGCCCCTACACCCGCTGGTTTTCACCATGAGCGTCCTGAAAAAATCATGGATGCTCACTTTAAGCGATGGCAGCAAAAGATGTTGTTTTTCCTGACGGTAATGGGAATGTCACGTTTCTTAACCGAAGACCCTCCACTAGTTGGGGAAGATGTGGACCCTCATCCAAATGATTTAGCGGTAGGGGGCCAAGATAACCATGTCGCTGACGATACGAGGATGGTTCGCGAAGTATGGAAACATAGTGATTTCATGTGTAGGAACTATATTCTAAATTGTTTGTCCGATCCTCTCTAAACGGTATATTGTACCGTTGAAACTGTCAAGCAGTTATGGGACAAACTTCAGAAGAAATACAACACCCAAGATGCGGGTAGTAAGAAGTTCATCATTGGGAAGTTCCTGAAATTTTAAATGGTGGACAACAAAAGTGTGTCATCCCAAGTACATGAATTTCAAATGATTCTACATCACCTGGATTTAGAAGGATTGAAGCCCAACGAGCAATTCTTGGTTGGGGCATTGATCGAGAAGTTGTCTTCTTCGTGGACTGAGTTTATGAACTATTTGAAACTCAAAACGAAGGAGATGACCTTAGACGAACTTATTGTCAAACTCCAGATTCAGGAGGACAATAAGAAGGTCAAGCCAAAGGGGAAACAACTCGCTGAGGCTAAGGTGAACCTGACGGAAGTCAAAGAGAACTCAAGCAAAAAGTAGAAGTTTCAGAAGGTAGGCAAGACCCAAACAACTAAAAAGTTCAAGGGAAATTGTAACCACTGTGGTATAGTTGGTCACATGGCCAAAGACTGCCGCAAGCTCAAATGTGAGAATAAAGAGAAGGCCAAAGGTGTTATACCCCGTAGTTCCAGGGTATGTATGTGAGGACGTACGTACGAGAATACGACATAAATTTTGGAAAGATAGGAAGATGTGATTTTTTTTTGACGGAAAAGTTCCGGTTTTTGTGAAGAAAAAGGTTCGTTAATGGGAATTGGATTCCCAGATTTGGTATTTGGACTTCTTGGATTATATTAGAATTTTGAGGTTTTATTTTCAGAAATGGTCACGTGGGATTTACGGTTTTGTGGGGCCCGCTTTGTTTTTGAGATTTCCGGTATTTCAGATATTTTCGGAAGACGAAATATTTTGGACGAATCGGGGGGCGACACGTGTCACCCCCATGTGGCACTTGGCCAAAATGGGTGGACAAGTGGCTAGGCCGTGTCTAGTAGAGTCTTGATTATCGGTGTGTTGTGCACCACATCTATAATCAGGAGGCTGCAGGACATTTAGGATTGGTTTCCATTCTTCTCACTCTGAGATCGTGCCTTAGAGCGGTGTTGTAAGTTGGACTCCTTCTGACGTATTCTTTTCTGCCAGTTATGCCTCCGCGCAAGGCAACCCGGGCCCAGAAGGGCAAGGCAGCCGTGGGAGCTGCTAGTAGGATACAGAGGAGTACGAGGGCGCAGGCCCGGTCAGTACCTGAGATAGTGCTTCAGACGGCGAGTTTTGTGACGCCGCCAGCCCCAACAGAGTTTAGAGCCGCAGCAGTGGCTACAGAGACCACGGTACCTGAGCCTCCAGTCCCACAGCCTGGAGCAGAGGAGCTGGGGTACAAGGAGATGGCCCGCCATCGCCGGGATCGTGGCCGACACGAGATAGGCCGGATGCAATTCGATTCCAGTAGCCCCCGTAGTTCACCCCAGATCGGATAGTTTGAGGCTACGAGATTTTCTGAGTTGTATCCCGCGCAGTTTTACGGTCGAGGCACGAGGATGATCCGCAGGAGTTCATCCGTCGATTCTGAGAGGATCATGCGAGTGATCAAGGCTTCGTGAGACCGAGTCCGTGATTTTCGGTTCGCATCGGCCGCGCGTGATACCGCAATGATCGTTTGATTCGCGGGAGCCGTCCCGGGGAGCATGCGCCTCGGCTGCTTGGGGACGAGTTCTGGAGGCATTTCTCACCATTTCTTGCCTCCGCAGATGAGGAGGGCACGGCCGGCTGTGTTTCGATCGAGACAGGGAGGACGCACGCTCGAGTACAACGTAGAAGTTCGACTCGTTGGCTCGATATGTCCTCGCGTTAGTAGCTAATATGGAGGACCGAGTGCACCGCTACGCCACAGGCTTGATGGCTACTTGGCGTAGTCTTGTTCGTGTATCGTCACCGGGCATGGACATTGCCCGCACGCAGCTCATGCACTAGGGTGCGAGGCACGGAGGACCGACGGATTGTCCAATTCCAGCAGAAGGCGCCGGCGCAGGTCCTGGTGACTTTCAAGGCGGACCGCCGCAGCAGACTAGTTATACGCCGTCGCCAAGATGCAGTGGTCCTCTACGCCTTCGTGGCCTCCAGAGTATTCGTGGAGCAGTCGTGGCTCGAGGGTTCAGTTTCGGGGAGTTGTCTTGGCGGATGAAGCCACCCGACCTAAGTGTAGCGATGTAAACCCCATTCGGGAAGTGTCGAGGACTTGTTTTACATGTGGCACGGGCCATTTTGCGAGAAATTGTCCTACAGAGGTAGCGCGGATGTTGAGACTCGGCGCCGGATCTGCATGCGTTCTTCGCCTTCGGCAGGGCGGGGTGTTCATATCTGCAGGCGCGAGGGTCGTGGTGGTAGTTCCCAGTTCTAGCGGTCCTTGAAACCGCCTATTCTTTTGATATCAGGTATATCCTTGACCCTCTAGAGACTAGTATGCATTTGTGTTAAGATGAGTATATTTTAAATTGTTATGTTCTGATAGCATTATGTTGTTGTGATTAGAAGACATGGGCAGTTGAGAAAGGGTAAGTCTGGGGACGTGAAAGTTTTGAACCTTAGAATATTATACGTTGAGACCTTAGATGTAAGGCCGTCGTGAGTAAAAGATTTTTCGGTTGATATTGGTCGAAGTGTGTTATATGCGTGGTATTGGTGTGATAATTCCATGGGTAGTGTAAGATGGAAGTGGTAGCTTTCATGACGTGAATTAGTAAGATTGTTCCGGATCGGGGAACGAGAGAGTTTGGGCGCGATAGCGGGTCGGGTTGAGGCCAAGTCGCGGGTCAACCCGCAGCCCGGAATGAGGTGGGGTCAGTTCGAGGTGGTCCCGCCGGGTGGTAGGGTCACGAGGGTGCTAGGCCCAAGTTTAGGTAACCATCGTACGGGTTCGTGGATGCGTTCGACCAGAATCGGATCGTGAAGGCCGGAGATAGGCCTTAGAGTAAATTGAAGCTAGTGGGAGCTGTTGTGAGATTAGAAATGATTTCCTCGTTGGTTTGGATTTGAGTTTTGCGCACATGTTATACTATGGCCATTGATGGCGTGATTGATTTCGTAAGTATAGTAGTGAAGACTATACCGGCACACGTTTGTTTGGAGACTTAGAAGGAACATTCGGGACGAATGTTTCTAAGGGGGGAAGAATGTTATACCCCGTAGTTCCAGGGTATGTATGTGAGGACGACGTGCGAGAATACGATGTAAATTTTGGAAAGATAGGAAGATGTGATTTTTTCGACGGAAAAGTTAGGTTTTGTGAAGAAAAAGGTTCGTTAATGGGAATTGGATTCCCAGATTTGGTATTTGGACTTCTTGGATTATATTAGAATTTTGAGGTTTTATTTTCAGAAATGGTCACGTGGGGCCCACGGGAGAAATTTACGGTTTTGTGGGGCCCGCTTTGATTTTGAGATTTCCGGTATTTTGGATATTTTCGGAAGACGAAATATTTTGGACGAATCGGGGGGCGACACGTGTCACCCCCATGTGGCACTTGGCCAAAATGGGTGATGATGGCCAGGCCACTTGTCCTCGCCGACCGCCTACACTTGGCACCATTTTCGTTTGGCCATGTGGTGTGGTGGGACCCACACACACATGGCCCAATCTTGACCCTACACTTACCTTGATCATGGCCCTTGGTTCTTCTATAAATACCCCTTGGCTTGAAGAGTAAAATCATCCCTCACTTGAAAGCTTTCCAAAGCAATTGTTTTCCCTCCCTTTGTGTAGATTTCGTCCCCCTCCCCTCTTGTGTAGAAAATACTTGGTGTATTGTTGTATAATCCCAAATACCTTGGCCTAGTATCCCTAGTAGTATTCCAAAGTTATTTCAATACTAGGAGCCCGGAAATACTACTTTATTCCAATAGCCGTAAAATGAAACCCTAGAAAAATCTTCCTAGCTTGGTGGAAGTTTTTAGAGAAGTTGTTGGAAACTTCTAAGGGTCGCTTGGAGAGGGTTGGAGCGTAAGGAGCGGAGCTAAACGTTGCTCAGGATCGACTTATAAACTTGGATAATTTTGGGCTTATCGAGGTAATAATCTTGTCCCCCTATTGTAATTGGAAATTACATGTTGTAGTAATATATAGTTGAGTATACTATATATAGAGTGAGTATTGAACTGTATTTACATAGTTTGTATTCTGATGAGATCGTTGTATTATTGTGGAGTAGAATTGAACACGTCCGGTTAGACGTGTAATCCCCTGGGAGTTGTTGGCCTGGTAGCGGGCCTGGTTAGGGGAGGAGATTTAAGTAATCATGGGGAGGTCGCCGAATTTTCTGTAGAATAAGGAATCTTGTATTTAGAATATTCTACGAAGAGTACTAGAGATTGATAGATATATTGTGGCCTTTATAGGTGGATCTTCACGCGGCATACTTGACTAGGCTTGTGGTTTAAGCTAAAAAGGTATGTGATTCTTCCTATACTCTTGAGCATGATTGTTGTGAACTATATAGTACGGTAGACGTACATGTGTGAAATGAGTTTGGTTTGTTTTAAACATAAGGTGTTATAATGGCTTTATGGGAAGTTAGTTATAACGACCTTATGAAAAGAAAAGAAAGATTTGGTTTTAACAGTAAAACGACTTGATTTTGAAAGTTAAGAGACTTGATCTTGAAAGATAAGAGACTTGACTTATAACGACTTGTTTTCAGAAAAGGAGAAGTAACTTGATTTAAGTATAGGTTACTTATTTTGAAAAGAGTAAGTAATTGGGTTTTAAAAGAGTATACTTGATGTTGTTCTAAAAGAAAAGCACTTGGTTTAAAAAGGTATAGAGTACTTGATTTTAAAAGCCTTGTAAAGATTTTTACGAAGGTGAAGTAAATTGGTGTTAAAAATAAAACGTGTTTTCTTTATATACTACGAGTATTAGTATCATGTGGCTTTTACGTAAAAAGAGGTCTTTTTGAAAGAATGAAAGTATGTAGTATTTTGGGTTTGAAACCCGGATTGTTGATTAAAATGAATGTATGTGGAAATTGCCTATGCTTGTTGTGATAGTCTTTGATGTGCAAGTATTTTTGTTGATGTGCTGTCGTGACTCTCTGGGAGGGCCGGCTATCTGATTTATTGATTGGACATACTGACGTTGGGTGGTCCACGAGTATGCGTCCACTTTGAGTATTGATCGGTTGTTTGCATCGCCGTGACTCTCTGGGAGGGCCGGCTATCTGATTGATTTCCTTTGGACATGCTGACACGATGGATGGTCCACGAGCATGCGTCCAGTAGGATGGTTACATGGCCATGACTTCCGAGGTGAGATGCCGGGGCATGCGGTCATTGTGAGGTTCAGGTTGTTAGTCCATGGACCGCTAATCCATGAAGCTTGCCGCGATCACGGGCTTGATTTGTACGTGTGGTTCAGGCACACTTTAGATACTTGTTCTGGTCATTTTCTCGTGTACCGGTAGCCTCTGGTAGATAGCTTAAGATACTTGCCTCGGTCATATCTTGTGAGACGGTAGGCTATTGTACGTTAGCTTAAGATACTTGCCTCGGCCAGTTACGTGGCTAGCTTTTGGACTGGTAGTTGGCTTCCGTACCTTGCCCGTGATGGGATATGACTAGCTTTTGGACTGGTAGTTGGCTATTCTACTTGGCCCGATCGGTTTTGATGACGCAGGAAGGATCTAGTGTTCAGGTTCACATATGGGTGTTGTTTTACATCATGTCTCGCCGTGATGAGGAATGAGTTCCACGGGCATGAGTGATATTATGGGCGTGAGACCCATAGTTATGTGTGAGTGATTATTCTGGGGATATGTGTCCCCTTACTTGACATAACTGTTTACTTATTACGAAATGGTTTTATAAAATGATGAAATGTGATTTCATTACTGATTTTCGATTTCACATACTTGGTACTGTTATCGACCTCGCCGGCTGCGTTCACGCCGCAGTAGAGGTACATCGGTTGTGGATCCTCGCCATAGGATCACGATTCGATATTGGGAAGCTCCGTTTCTCGGAGGCTTATCTTTTGGTATGTTTCCGATTTGTAGGTTCTTGTACATTCTGTGGTATGGCGGGCCTGTCCGTCATAGTTGTTATTACACTCTTAGAGGTCCTGTAATCACAAGTGTGGTTGTAAAGGATTGTAACTGTTCGGTTATGTATATATACATGAAGGCGACCGTTTTGGTTGGCCTATTTTCTTATGATGTATCTTGTTTCTTGTTTAAGTTTTTATTTCCACTGATTTTCTCTGATGTTGTATCACTAGGGTGCCCGGGGTAAGGCACCAGTCACGGGCCCGAGGTCGGGTCGTGACAAAAGTGGTATCAGAGCAGTTAATCCTCGGAAAGTGTCTACGACCGCGGTCTAGAGTCTTGATTATCGGTGTGTTGTGCACCACATCTATAATCAGGAGGCTGCAGGACATTTAGGATTGGTTTCTATTCTTCTCACTCTGAGATCGTGCCTTAGAGCGGTGTTGTAAGTTGGACTCCTTCTGACGTATTCTTTCTCGCGATTATGCCTCCGCAAGGCAACCCGCCCAGAGGCAAGGCGGCCGGGAGCCGCTAGTAGGATCTGAGGAGTACGAGTAGAGCCCGCCAAGACTGAGGTAGTGCTTCAGACGGCGGGTTTCGCGACGCCGCCAGCACCAGCAGAGTTTAGAGCCGCAGCAGTGGCTGCTGAGACTACAGTACCTGAGCCTCCAGTCCCACGGTCTGGAGCAGAGGAGATGGGTTACAAGGAGTTGGCCCAGTTATTGGCCAGGGTTGTGGCCAGACACGAGGATAGGCTGGACGCAGCAGATTCAGCCCGGTAGCCCTCGTAGTTCACCCTGCATCGGATAGTTTGAGGCTACGGATTTTCCGAGTTGTATCCCGTGAGTTTTACGGTCGAGGCACGAGGATGATCCGCAGGAGTTCATCCGTCGATTCTGAGGATCATGCGAGTGATCAAGGCTTCAGACCGAGTCCGTGATTTTCGGTTCGCATCGGCCGCGTGATACCGAATGATCGGTTTGATTCGTGAGCTGTCCCGGGAGCATGCGCTCGGTGTTTGGGACGAGTTCTGGAGGCATTTCGCCATTTCTTGCCTCCGCAGATGAGGGCACGGGCCGAGTTTCGATCTTTGAGCGGGAGGACGCTGATTCGGGAGTAGAACGTAGAGTTCGACTCGTTGGCTCGATATGTCCCTGCGTTAGTAGCTAATATGGAGGACCGAGTGCACCGCCACGTCACGGGCTTGATGGCTACGGCGAGTCTTGTTGGGTGTATCGCCGGGCATGGACATTGCCCGCACGCAGCTCATGCACTGGGTGTGAGGCACGGAGGACCGACGGATTGTCCAATTCCAGAAGGCGCCGACGGCAGGTCCTGGTGACTTTCAAGGCGGACCGCAGCAGCCAGACTAGTTATACGCCGTCGCCATGCAGATGTGGTCCTCACGCCTTCGTGGCCTCAGAGTATTGAGAGCAGTCGTGGCTCCAAGGGTTGAGTTTTCGGGGAGTTGGCGTCGGCGGATGAAGCCACCCCGACCTAAGTGTAGCCAGTGTGGTAAACCCCATTCGGGGGAGTGTCAGAGGACTTGTTTTACATGTGGCCAGCGGGGCCATTTTGCGAGAAATTGTCCTACCAGAGGTAGCGCGGATGTTGAGACTCGGCCTTCGGGATCTGCATGGGTTCTTCGCCTTGGCAGCCAGGCGGGTGTTCATATCTGGCGAGCGGGCGGGTCGTGGTGGTAGTTCCCAGTTCTAGCGGTCCTTGAAACCGCCTATTCTTTTGATATCAGGTATATCCTTGACCCTCTAGAGACTAGTATGCATTTGTGTTAAGATGAGTATATTTTAAATTGTTATGTTCTGATAGCATTATGTTGTTGTGATTAGAAGACATGGGCAGTTGAGAAAGGGTAAGTCTGGGGACGTGAAAGTTTTGAACCTTAGAATATTATACGTTGAGACCTTAGATGTAAGGCGCCGTGAGTAAAAGATTTTTCGGTTGATATTGGTCGAAGTGCGTTATATGCGTGGTATTGGTTTGATAATTCCATGGGTAGTGTAAGATGGAAGTGGTAGCTTTCATGACGTGAATTAGTAAGATTGTTCCGGATCGGGGAACGAGAGAGTTTGGGCGATGGCGAGAAGTTGAGGCTGTCGCGGTCAACCCGCGGCCCGAATGAGGGGTCGATTCGAGGTGGTCACGGTGGTAGGTCACGAGGTGCTAGGCCCAAGTTTAGGTAACCATCGTGACGGGTTCGTGGACGCGTCGACGAATCGGATCGTGAAGGCCGGAGATAGGCCTTAGAGTAAATTGAAGCTAGTGGGAGCTGTTGTGAGATTAGAAATGATTTCCTCGTTGGTTTGGATTTGAGTTTTGCGCACATGTTATACTATGGCCATTGATGGCGTGATTGATTTCGTAAGTATAGTAGTGAAGACTATACCGGCACACGTTTGTTTGGAGACTTAGAAGGAACATTCGGGACGAATGTTTCTAAGGGGGGAAGAATGTTATACCCCGTAGTTCCAGGGTATGTATGTGAGGACGTACGTACGAGAATACGACAGAAATTTTGGAAAGATAGGAAGATGTGATTTTTTTTCGACGGAAAAGTTCCGGTTTTTGTGAAGAAAAAGGTTCGTTAATGGGAATTGGATTCCCAGATTTGGTATTTGGACTTCTTGGATTATATTAGAATTTTGAGATTTTATTTTCGGAAATGGTCACGTGGGGCCCACGGGAGAAATTTACGGTTTTGTGGGGCCCGCTTTGTTTTTGAGATTTCCGGTATTTTGGATATTTTCGGAAGATGAAATATTCTGATTTAATCGGGGCGACACGTGTCACCCCATGTGGCACTTGGCCAAATGGGTGATGTGGCTAGGCCACTCCCTCGGCCGACCGCCCCTACACTTGGCACCATTTTCGTTTGGCCATGTGGTGTGGTGGGACCCACACACACATGGCCCAATCTTGACCCTACACTTACCTTGATCATGGCCCTTCTTCTATAAATACCCTCGCTTGAAGAGTAAAATCATCCTCACTGAAAGCTTTCCAAAGCAATTGTTTTCCTCCCTTTGTGTAGATTTCGTCCCCCTCCCCTCTTGTGTAGAAAATACTTGGTGTATTGTTGTATAATCCCAAATACCTTGGCCTAGTATCCCTAGTAGTATTCCAAAGTTATTTCAATACTAGGAGCCCGGAAATACTACTTTATTCCAATAGCCGTAAAATGAAACCCTAGAAAAATCTTCCTAGCTTGGTGGAAGTTTTTAGAGAAGTTGTTGGAAACTTCTAAGGGTCGCTTGGAGCGGGTTGGAGCGTAAGGAGCGGAGCTAAACGTTGCTCAGGATCGACTTATAAACTTGGATAATTTTGGGCTTATCGAGGTAATAATCTTGTCCCCCTATTGTAATTGGAAATTACATGTTGTAGTAATATATAGTTGAGTATACTATATATAGAGTGAGTATTGAACTGTATTTACATAGGGCTGTATTTACAGTAGACTGTTGTATTATTGTGGAGTAGAATTGAACACGTCCGGTTAGACGTGTAATCCCCTGGGAGTTGTTGGCCTGGTAGCGGGCCTGGTTAGGGGAGGAGATTTAAGTAATTGCGGGGGGGAGGTGCTGCCGAATTTTCTGTAGAATAAGGAATCTTGTATTTAGAATATTCTACGAAGAGTACTAGAGATTGATAGATATATTGTGGCCTTTATAGGTGGATCTTCTACGCGCGGCATACTTGACTAGGCTTGTGGTTTAAGCTAAAAAGGTATGTGATTCTTCCTATACTCTTGAGCATGATTGTTGTGAACTATATAGTACGGTAGACGTACGTGTGTGAAATGAGTTTGGTTTGTTTTAAACATAAGGTGTTATAATGGCTTTATGGGAAGTTAGTTATAACGACCTTATGAAAAGAAAAGAAAGATTTGGTTTTAACAGTAAAACGACTTGATTTTGAAAGTTAAGAGACTTGATCTTGAAAGATAAGAGACTTGACTTATAACGACTTGTTTTCAGAAAAGGAGAAGTAACTTGATTTAAGTATAGGTTACTTATTTTGAAAAGAGTAAGTAATTGGGTTTTAAAAGAGTATACTTGATGTTGTTCTAAAAGAAAAGCACTTGGTTTAAAAAGGTATAGAGTACTTGATTTTAAAAGCCTTGTAAAGATTTTTACGAAGGTGAAGTAAATTGGTGTTAAAAATAAAACGTGTTTTCTTTATATACTACGAGTATTAGTATCATGTGGCTTTTACGTAAAAAGAGGTCTTTTTGAAAGAATGAAAGTATGTAGTATTTTGGGTTTGAAACCCGGATTGTTGATTAAAATGAATGTATGTGGAAATTGCCTATGCTTGTTGTGATAGTCTTTGATGTGCAAGTATTTTTGTTGATGTGCTGTCGTGACTCTCTGGGAGGGCCGGCTATCTGATTTATTGATTGGACATACTGACGTTGGGTGGTCCACGAGTATGCGTCCACTTTGAGTATTGACTGGTTGTTTCAGATCGCCGTGACTCTGCCGAGGGCCGGCTTATTCGATTGATTTCCTTTGGACATGCTGACACGATGGATGGTCCACGAGCATGCGTCCAGTAGGATGGTTACATGGCCATGACTTCCGAGGTGAGATCTTGCCGTACGCGGTCATTGTGAGGTTCAGGTTGTTAGTCCATGGACCGCTAATCCATGAAGCTTGCCGCGATCACGGGCTTGATTTGTACGTGTGGTTCAGGCACACTTTAGATACTTGTTCTGGTCATTTTCTCGTGTACCGGTAGCCTCTGGTAGATAGCTTAAGATACTTGCCTCGGTCATATCTTGTGAGACGGTAGGCTATTGTACGTTAGCTTAAGATACTTGCCTCGGCGCCACGTGGCTAGCTTGATGGGTAGTTGCTTCCGTACCTTGCCCGTGATGGGATATGACTAGCTTTTGGACTGGTAGTTGGCTATTCTACTTGGCCCGATCGGTTTTGATGACGCAGGAAGGATCTAGTGTTCAGGTTCACATATGGGTGTTGTTTTACATCATGTACTGCGATGAGAATGAGTTCCACGCACGTAGTGATATTATGGGCGTGAGACCCATAGTTATGTGTGAGTGATTATTCGGGATATGTGTCCCCTTACTTGACATAATCTTACTTATTACGAAATGGTTTTATAAAATGATGAAATGTGATTTCATTACGATTTTCAGTTTCACATACTTGGTACTGTTAGATCGACCTCCTTGGGCCGCTCATGCCGCGCAGAGGTACATCGGTTGTGGATCCTCGCCATAGGATCACGCCAAAGATATTGGGAAGCTCCGTTTCTCCGAGGCTTATCTTTTGGTATGTTTCCACGAGTTGTAGGTTCTTGTACATCTGTGGTATGGCGGGCCCCTGTCCGTCATAGTTGTTATTACACTCTTAGAGTGCGTAAATGTGGGCGGGGTTGTAAAGGATTGTAATCGTCGGTTATGTATATATACATGAAGGCGACCGTTTTGGTTGGCCTATTTTCTTATGATGTATCTTGTTTCCTGTTTAAGTTTTTATTTCCGCTGATTTTCTCTGATGTTGTATCACTAGGGTGCCCGGGGTAAGGCACCAGTCACGGGCCCGAGGTCGGGTCGTGACAAAAGGTAAGGCCAAGGCTAACATCGTTGAAGATACGCTTGTAGACGATATGATCGAGGAGTTCTCAGCAGTGGTTCTTGAAGAAAACCTCGTTGAGAATCCAGTGCAGTGGTGGTTGGACATAGGTGTCACCCGTCACATATGTTCCAATAAAGAAGCATTTTCCACTTATACACCAGTCACAGACAAGAAGTTGTTCATGGGAAACAATTCTTCTTCAGAGGTACTGGGAGTAGGAAAGATGATCCTAAAGATGACGTCTGGGAATGAGCTGACTCTAAAGGAAGTGATGCACGTCCCAGAAATTCGTAGAAATCCGATTTCTGGACCTGTGTTGGTTAATGTTGGTTTTAGGCTAGTGTTAGAAGCCAATAAATTTGTAAACACTAAAAACAAAACTTTTGTAGGAAGAGGCTTCTTCTGTGAAGGTCTCTTTAAGTTTAATGTTGCACCTGTAATGCCTTCTGTTTCAACTATCAATAAAATTGAGCCTTCTACTTACTTGATTGAGTCATCTAATTTATGGCATCATAGATTAGGACATGTATCAATCTATCCAAAGATTGGTAAAGTTTGAATTATTTCCGTCTATCGACATAAACCCTCAACGTAAGTGTGAGGTGTGCGTAGAGGTAAAACATTCCAAGAATCCCTTTAGATTCGTCGAAAGGGAAACCGCTCCTCTAAAACTCATACACACTGATATATGTGATTTGAAGTCAGCCCAAACTAGAGGGGGGAACAAGTACTTTGTGACTTTCATAGATGATGGCACAAGGTTTTGTTACCTTTACTTACTAAAAAGTAATTATGAAGCCTTTGAAGCATTCAAACGCTACAAAGTAGAAGTTGAGAACCAACTAAGCGGACGGATTAAAATAATCTGTAGCGATAGAGGGGGAGAATATGTAACGTCTTTTGAAGAATTTTGTACCCAATCGGGTATAGTTCATCAAACAGCGACTCCTTACTCATCCCAATCAAACGGTATGGCTGAACACAAGAACCAAACACTGAAGAAAATGATGAATGCTTTATCATCAATTCAGGCCTTCCCCAACACATGTGGGGAGAAACTGTCCTTACCGCAAATAAGATTCTTAATAGAGTCTCACACAAAGGTAAGGACATGACTCCATACGAGTTATGGAAAGGAAAGAAACCTACCTACAAATATTTAAAGGTATGGGGTTGTCTGGCCAAGGTAAAAGTACCTATGCCAAAGCAGGTCAAGATTGGACCTAAAACTGTGGATTGCATATTCATCGGATATGCCAATAACAATATTGCTTATTGCTTCATAGTTCATAAGTCGGATGTACCTGACATTTATGAAGGTACGATCATGGAATCAAGGAACGCGTGATTCTTTGAAGACACGTTCTCATATAAGTAAAATAACATAACCTCTTGCAAACGAAGTTATGAGAAAACCTCTTAGGATCTGGGAGTCGCTGACTACATAAATCCAAACGGTTCAGATCTAGTGAATTCTGAAGTAGTTGATTATCTGGAATCTAGTATTCTAGATTCTCAGGACTTGGAAGATTCAGAGATGGAACCAAGGTGAAGCAAAAGGGCCCGGAAGGACAAATCCTTCTGTCCAGACTTTGAAGCTTATTTGGTTCAAGACGAACCACGTACAATCGCCGAAGCATTGTCAACTCCAGAAGCACTGCTATGGAAGGAAGCTTTAGAAAGTGAGATAGAATTCATCCTTAATAACCACACCTAGGAGTTGGCTGAACTTCCCCCGGGACAAAAACCTCTGGGTTGTAAGTGGATCCTTAAACATAAGTTAAAGGCAGATGGATCTATTGACAAGTACAAGGCTAGGTTAGTAGTCAAGTGTTATCGCCAAAAAGACGGCCATGATTACTTCAACACCTATGCTCCGGTGTCCAGAATGACATCCATATGTATGTTCATAGCTATCGCCGCCTTGCGGGAACTTGAAATACATCAAATGGATGTCAAGATTGCCTTCCTAAATGGTGATTTGGAAGAAGAAATATATATGGACCAACCCGAGGGGTATGTGGTTTCAGGACAAGAGACAAAAGTGTGTCGCCTTGTCAAATCATTATATGGGCTGGAAAAAACCCCTGAACAATGGCATGAAAAATTTGATAGTACCCTACTATCAAAAGGGTTCGCCATTAATAAGTGTGACAAATGTGTTTACATGAAAAGAAGTGTCGATTCGTTCGTCATGATATGCCTTTATGTAGATGACTTGTTGATCACTGGTAGTAGTCCTAGGATAATCCTAGAGACTAAGAACATATTAAAATAATATTTCGACATAAAAGATATGGGTGTCGCAAATGTCATCTTAGGGATAAAGATCTCTAAGACATCTAATGGACTGGTCTTATCTCAATCTCACTACATCGAAGATGTGCTGAAGAAATTCGAGATGTTCAACAATTCACTAGTAACGACACCATTGGATAGAAGTCAAAAGATTGACAAGCATCTTGGTATACCCGTACGCCAGGAACGATATGCATAGGTTATTGGGAGTTTGATGTATGTCACAAACTGCACTCGACCAGATATCGCTTATGCAGTCAATAAATTGGCTTGGTTACCCAAAATCCAAGTGAGGATCACTGGAAAGTGTTGAATAGGGTACTACGGTTCCTGAAGTTCACAATAAAATTCGGGTTACACTATTCGAGATATCCAGCTGTACTAGAGGGGTACAGTGATGCAAACTGGATATAGGATAGCGAAGACATCAAGTCCACCAGTGGATACATTTTTACAATCGGTTGTGGAGCTGTCTTGGAAATCCTCTCGACAAACACTTATTGTCCGATCCACGATAGAGTCGGAATTTATCGCTTTAGACAAAGCGGGAGAAGAAGCTGGGTGGCTTCATGATTTTTTAAAGGATGTCCCATGATGGGATAAACCAATGTCTTCTGTAATGTTCCACTGCGATAGTCAGTTGGCTCTAGAAAGGGTACAAAGTTCTATGTACAATGGAAAGTCTTGTCATATTCGACGGAGACATGAGTCTGTTAGGCAGATGATCATTTCTGGTGTTATCTCCATTGATTATGTAAAATCAAAGGAAAATATCGCAGATCCCTTGACGAAGGGAACGACCAGAGATCAGATGTACTGCCTGTCTACGGGAATGGGCTTAAAACTCAATCAATAAGAACCAATATAGTGGACACCCAACCTTACAGACTGGAGATCCCAGGAATAAGGTTCAATGGGAAAACTAAACTGTAAAGGTTCAGTTGAGCATTCGGTGGAAGCAAGAGCACTTCGGATAATGATTTCTTCTTAAGAAACATAATCCAAGACCATTCCCGTGATATACATAAAGTGCTACCTGTAAGAGGGGTAAAATATAAGTTTCCAAACATTTAATGATCCTCAATACTTGAGGTTAGGTTGAGAAAATTTTTAATGGTTCCTAACGCTTGTGTAGCGGGGTATCAGATACCTTGCAGGAGACCACCTATTTAAGTGCGAGGATAGCCGACTCAAATGAACGCACTTAAGAATTCAAGTGTTTCCACGCCCACGCACTGACAAAAACATAAAGAAAGATTGAGTAGGAAAGGTGTTGTGTTGGTACCATTATCTTGGTATATACTAAACACCGACGCTCAAGACATCACGTTCACCGATGTCCGATGGTATTCTACTATGGAAGGTTCAAAGCTCTGGCTACCTCTCCAAATGCATCATCCGCTGAGTAATTGCTAGAAAGGCACCATGTGCGTGTGCCAAAATCTCTTACAAGGTTAGAAATTTACTAAACGCGTGAAATAAAGTTAATCCTATTAATTATTACTCGAACAATTGGGGCCCCGCACGCCGAAAACATGGTTTCAACACACGCACATATAGTGCCAAGGATCGTAATATCCTTAAATGAAAGACATATCGCACGATACGAATTGTTTGAGACGTAAGAAAATAGACGTTTATCGGTCAAATGACAATGGTTTCACGTTGGTAAATGAAAGGAAGAAATGTACAATGTGTAAAAGATTAAACGAATCGAATCACCACGGAGCCGGTAAGGCCGCGACGCGGCAAGTCGTGGTCACGCTTCCTCCCGAGAGCCCTCGCTCTAATGTCGCTTCAATTCCAAAGAGCTCATCGAATTGAAGCAGTTGCCTTCCCGGCGGTCGCGACTCTAAATGACGTTAGTTTGAGTTTAATGGATGAGAAGCCGCGGTGCCTCCCCGGCGCCGCGACGCTTTGATCGCTTTCACCGTTGAAGGTGAATTGAAACTAATTCTTGGGTTGACTTTGAGCAATAACTCTCCATTATTTGACTATTGATTTCGGCCATTACTAGGTCGAATTAACTCAATATCAATGATCATTACTTGACATTAATGACCATTCATTTTGTTAATTGAGAAGACATAATCATCTACCTATAAATTGATGCCTTTGACACAATTGTAAAATACACATTGACACATTTTCGTAATACATTCTTCCTCTCGCAATCTCAAACCACTCAAAGATCTTTCTTCCTGTCAATACTGAGTCTCCTTTGCTCATTTGTTTTATTGTTGTTTTATCTTAAGATAAGTTGCCAATAAACCATTTAAAGGAATATAGATTGTTTATCCAATCGACTCAGCAAACCAATTTACTTTGTTCATTTCCAAATTATAACATATTGTTGTTGTTACATTTCTCATTTCCTTGTTTTACACTATCCCACAAAACTTTATTATTTGTGATGTGTAAAGTTTACACTTACGTGGATGGAGTTGCAAAGTGGGAGTAGTGAATAATGAGTATATTAAATAATGTCGTAGTCCTAAAACTAATATATTGAGGAACAAATAAAAAATCCACAAGAATCTTTACTTAAATAAGTAAAATTAGATCATGACGTCCTCCCTTTCATCATCAATGCTAAACCAAAAATAGTTCTAGTGCGAACCTGGTGCAGGTTTATTTGATGCCCGAATATAGTAATACTAAACATAATTAAACTAAGAATAAGAAATACATTAAATTAAAACACCATTTGTCAACTACCCGTTTTAATATTAGTTCTAACAGCTTCGAAAAACTATATTCGATTCCCTTCATATGATAAACATAAATTAAATTAAATTTCTGCACCATCTATAAACCCCACCCCGTAGACCTCTCACCATCAACTCATCTTAGCTTATTGAAAAGAGTAATAGAGAAAAAAAATGGAGAGTGCTAATAATGCATCAATAATGCCAATGGAAAGTAATGTTAACGATATCGGGCTCATTAATTTCTTGGACGAGGCTAATTTTGAACAATTTATTGAACTCATTAGGGGTGAAAATGATGACCCTGTTGTAAAGTTTTGCCCAACTTATAATTGTGAACACATTACAAGTTGTTTTCCCTTGGCCAATGCCCAATTTGAGCCAACATCGATTGATTTCTATGATTGGAATGCTACAAGCATACCTGATCCTATTTCGTTATATGCTTCGCTTCCTGGAGAAACGAAACTCCATGAAGAAGAAGAGGAGGAGGAGGAAGATAATGATTGTGATGTATCGTCCGCACCACGACTACCACCGTCATGACAAGTGACTCGAACGCCAACAAAGAAGATCATGAGGACAGATCGGTCGAGAACTTTGATTTCCGAGCGAAAAGGAGAGGAAGAATGAAGGAGAAGCTTTACGCTGCGATCCTTAGTTCCTAATATCACAAAGGTACGCATCTGGCTCTCATTTTATATGTGATATTTTTTCCTTTTCGGTCAGTCCCAAAAAGAATAATATCTTTCTAATAATAATTTTACTTTAAACTTTTAAATTTATCCTTAATGAGATGGTTTATAGGCAAATAAATTTGTAAGTTTTTATTTTACATCACATTCATTTTTCTATTAAACTTACATCCGCTATACACGCTCACATAAATTGGGACGGAGGCGGGGCGGATCTACGCCCCGTAGTGGTTGTTCAAAAAAACAACACGTTGTATAACGAATGAAGATGTTGTACTTGATCAAAATTGAAAAATAATACTGTAAAAAAAACGGTTGTTCGCGTGCACAATTATGCACACAATAGGTCCGCTACTGACGCAGGGAGAAAACTAAACTATATGCACTAATAATATTATGAAAATTTGATAATGTAAAACAGAAATATACACTGTTGGTGCATGAATTTTTCTGTTCCATGATGAGGCTTGTTTCTGACTAAAGAATGTTTTTATGGGCAGATGGATAAAGCCTCTATAATTGGAGATGCAATACTATACGTACAAGGGCTGCAAACGAAAGCCAAGAAACTAAAAGTAGAAATAGCAGATTTTGAGTCATCACTCAACGGAATGAACAATAAGCAAAGTGGACTTTTTCAGAATGCCAAGGAAATGAATTTCTCGAGCTATTATCCACCAATCAAGAGGATAACAAAGGTTTGTTTTAATCTTACTAAAATTAAATTACTTCCTAATTAACTCTTTTAAAACCATAGAAAAATTATATAATTAACATGACAAACTATAGTGCAGATGGACGTTTTTCAAGTAGAAGAAAAAGGATATTACGTGAGATTAGTTTGCAACAAAGGGAGACAAATTGCAGCTTCACTTTTCAAAGCTCTTGAGTCTCTCACTGGATTCAATGTTCAAAATTCCAACTTGGCTACTTCTAACAATGATTATATTTTGTCGTTCACTCTTAATGTAAGTTTTAATATAATTACTCCCCCTCCCACCTAATTTACGTGGCATCTTTTGAATTTTAAGAATTAATTGAATTTTCTTTTTTGCCGTGATTTTTTCATGTCTTTTAAATATTTTAAAATCTCAATCATTATGTCTAGTAATTTTTACGTAGTTTCTCAAATATATGTAAATTTTATTACAAAAAAACATAAAGATTTCATGTCCAAATTTACAGTCAGAATTAAAAAAAATTGATGCTCGAATCTAAAATTGCCACATAATTTGGGATAAAGAGACTAGTATTAGTTAATTATCAATTCATTTTCACATATTTCGCTTATTGGAATTATGTGTATACTAATCTTTGTCTTTATTTTTGTGTAAATGGATAAAACAGTGAGAATGTAAGGTGGACATAAACTTTGGCAATTTGAAGCTATGGATAGCTAGTGCTTTTCTTAATCAAGGGTTTGACTTCGAGATATCTCCATTGGCCTAATTAATGTCACGTTATTGTAACTTTTCAAATTTTCGAACCCATCGATGAAATGAGAAATGTCATTAAGCATCGATGGTCGTTTGTAACTTTTGATCAATTAAAATTACGTGACCTACCAATGGCTCGTCAGAACACGTGGTTCTAACCTAATCATTTATAATTAGTTTGGGACTAAGTTTACTGTGTTACGGTCAAATATGCCATGAGATATATAGCTATCAAGAGAAGTTAGATTACTATGTATATCCAATGCCCCAAGTAAGACGAACCAAGACATTCGGTAAGCATTTCAATATATCAATCAAAAAGCCATTAGAGTTAACAAAAGTAAATAACCTAAATAACAACAAAAGTTGATACATAATGAGACGAAAAGCTTAATATCAAAAGAATCGTGATGCATAGTCACGAGCAACTAGAAATGAAAAATACAAAGGTATCTCGTAAATAAAATGTCTTATGTGAGGAAAATGTCATTAACGGTCCAAGAATACTCTTAAAACGGTGTGATATTGTCCGTTTTGGGTCACGCCCGCATGATTTTTCCGAAAAGGTCTCACACTATTAAGAGTATTCAACACCTTATTAGTAGCTCATTTTTCTTTTCAGCTACCAATGTGGAACTTTGTTTGCACACCCAATAATATCTCCCTCGAACTAAGTTTCACATGACTCATTACCACTGAACTCCTCACAGGAAATCCGAGAAGGGAGGACCGCTTTAAAGAAGAGTGAAGTTCCGTCCTGGAGCTCCTTTCCTTGCTTAATAGGTCGGCCTTCCTCTCCTTCCAAGAATTTTAAGTGGATTAGTGCATGAATTACATTTTGGGATTCACGGATCAGAGATTCAACGTGTCTGTGTATGCGTCTTCAAAACTATGAGTAAATGTCATAAACCAGGTCCTAAGACGGGCAAATGCACTAAGTCGAACCTCACACCATACTACGTCATCTTCATACTCATCTCGCCAAACTATTGGCTCTGATACTAGTCGTTGGGTTAAACGGTCTAAAAAAGTACTCTGATACTATGGTATCTTGTCAATCTAATGTTGAAAATATGTGTTGCTCTATCTACCTAAATAAGTGTTTATAGTCGATTTCTTGTTTATTTAGGTTCGCGAAGCCGGGCACATACGCGCTCTAAGGTCCTTCCTTTTTCCCTATTAAAAGGAGTAATGGTGTGTGCTTCAGCGAGTCTCTAAATACGTGAATGTGTATGTACTAGAGTGAGTGTAATGTCGTTGTATTGTTGTGAATAGATGGTAGCTTAACCACAATGTATATTGAAAAGTTAATTTATGACCTAAACTTAGGACTATTAGACATGTATAATAGATATATATCACATGTATATACTTTGTAAATATCTTTATACTTTGTATAAATCATGTATACATCATTACATAGTGTATATAGTGGTAGAGAAAGGGTAAACTTTTTTGCCTTCGGTTGATGTATATTCATTATATAATAATGTATATATGTATAATCATTGTATATATGTAGCAGTGTATATAAAGTGTTCAATAGTGTAATTTTAAATCTTTCAAATCATGAAATAAGATTTTTCACTTGAAAAATCGTTAAATATGGTAATTATTTTAAAGGAATGTTTTTTTGTTTCTGTTAATAGTCTCACATCGGATATTGAATGAGAACATGAACTCCTTATATGTACTTGGACAATCCTCACCCTACAAGCTAGCTTGTGAGCTTGAGTTAGATCCAAGATCCATTCTTTATATGACATCAGAGACAGACTCATTCCAATTCTTTGTATCGATACGTTCTTCTCTTCAAATTAAGAAGTATATCATTGAAAGAAGCAATGGTAATTTGGCTATTCTAGAAATAAAAATGAAAGTATGTATGTCCTAGAAACAATCATTTTATGAGCAGATGTACTTGAACACATTCATATTATTAATATATACTTGACATTTGCAATAATTGAATTATTATTTGATTGTTTATATTATTCATTAATGTGCATCCCTTGAACTTACATTGTCATTAATAATGTGAGATATTAATGATAGAGTGTAGTTCTTAAAATAGCCTAAACTAATGATCATTGAGAATGGGATATCAATGATATGTTATAAGTCGACATGTGGTCTGCATCACATTCTTAGAGAATGTAGTATATCTCACTTACTGCTAGCAATAGTTGCTAGTGATGGACACATGGATACTCTTAGAGGAGTATTGGCATACCCTGCTGATAAACTATTTGTTATACATGTCTAGAGTATTATCGCGCGAGATAGAGGTCCTTAGACTTGAGGTCAATATCGCCTTGTTTACGGAGCAATGCACTTTGATCTTGTACTAAGCTCAAATGCCTTATAGGTTGAGACGCAGTTTGTATTGGGTGCATTACGAAGTAGATTGAAGGTGGTAGTTGAGCCAAGAATAGGATTCATTCCTCGATTGGAATTTCGAGAGAACACTCAGCTTCTCAGAGATGTTAGGTCGACCAAGTCATTGGCCAATGCAAGAGACATATCTAGGATAAGGTCTAGTTGTCGACTAATATAGATGAGATAAAGTGATCAAGCCATTTGGATAGACACTTGGCAAATCTTAAGCTTGATCGAGTGTGTCGCGAATGAAAGGAATTTATCATCTCACATAGAGGTCTGTTTACTTGAGTCTTGTAAACGTACTTCACATATTGGGTTTGTCACCGGCGCCGTCTAGGAGTTCCGTGTGAACCTTGATTTGATCAAGTGCCAATGTGTGAAGGCCTAAAGGGTCACACTAAGTCGATTGTCTTTTCGGTCTAAGGGTATATTGAGAGAATGTAAAATATCGGATTTTGAATCAAGATATTTTATTTATAATAAATTATGGGATAATTTTCATTTGATGAAAATTAATTAATTAAGTTAAAATTAAATCTTGGATTTAATTAGAACTAAAACGTGCAGAAAATAAATAGAGGAGTCAAGATAACAATGGGGCCCAGCCGATCGCCCACTGCAATTTGGATTTGGGTCAGGTCTTGAAGCCTGATCCAAATCTGATTTGGTTTAGGGTTTCCTCCACTATATATTTGGCACTTAACTCATAATTTCATAGGAACTGACTTTTTCCACTTTCTAAAGTCAGAGTTCAGAAAATAAAATTCTCTCAAACCTCTGCCAAGATTTCCTAGCTTTCTTGAGCAAAGGAATATACCGAAGCAAGGCTTGCACCCGGATTGACAATCGTGTGCGCTCCCTTTAGTAAAGACTAACAAAGATTAAACTGTAAGTTTTCTTCCCGTCTTTGCGATTTGAATTATCGCATAATCATACCGCATTTACCTTTGTTGGAGCAAGTAAGTTTACTCAAAATTTTAAACTTCCGCTGTGCCTTACTTGTGTGTTTTACACCCAACAAATTCCTACAGTGGTATCAGATCCCAGGCTGGTTTAATGATCATACGATAATCTTTAATAACGATATGTGGATAATTAATTGTTTTGATTTAAAACCGATTTTCTAATTTATAAAAGAAAAAATTGAATAAGGAATAAAGAATCGACATCGCCCGCGGAATGATGTTTCGCGTCATCGCTCCTAAGAATGCAGGCGCTTCGATGAAATTTCGTCTTTAATGTGTTCTAACACCGCTCCACTATTATCGAGAAATTCACCATTAAGATGGTCGATAAAGGTGTTGAGAGGTGACGGAACGTGATGTAAACGCCGGAAAAGTCACCGGAATGCCGCCGCCGGCGGGCCGGTTTCCGGCCACCACGGTCGTCGAAATTCTTAAGTAATACCACCACCGTGTTCGCCTCGACGGCGGAATCTAATGGTGGTATTGTTAAAGACGCAACGATGGCCGGAAAGGAGCACCACCGACGGTTTAGAACCCGTCACGCGCCTCGATTCCGCCACCGGGCCACCAAATCGATGGTGAAAACCACGGTGAGTTCGCCCCGATGTGTGCCATCGTTTGGGTTTTAATTCCACAATTTCCCGAATCTGAATCCCAAATTTGATTTGGGGTTGGAATTGATTTTGAAAATTTGAAATAGTTTGAGGACCTTTTTGCAATTAAAATTAGGGTTTTAAAATTGAAGATTTGTCCTTAAACAAATCTGAAAATATTTTAAGTTCTGAAAATTACAAATTAATCCCTGAGAAATTTTCTGAAAATTTTAAAAGTTTTTAAAATCAGCAAATTCAGTCCCTGGGTCAATCTGTATATTTCAGAAAAGCAGATTTGGTCCCTGGGTAAATCTGTAAATATTTTAAGGTTCTGAAAATTGCAGAAATACCCCTAAAAATTAAATTTTAATTTCTGAATTATTAAGGGACTGTTTGGATGAGCAGAAAATTCCGAAAATTGAAAATTGAGTTTAAATTTTGAATTTAAATATTTTCTAAATTGAAACAAATTAATTAACCCACAATTATTGTTATTTGACATATTATTTGATAATGTGTGCACAAATTAATTGTTTCTCTTAATTGTTTAATTGATTGTCATTTAAATAATTAGAATAGAGTCTGCATATATATGTCTGGGTAGGCGGCACCCAATATTTGTTAGTCCGCAGTTATTGTATGCAGCGCGCCAAAGAATTGTTTACTTTCAACGATCGCTATAATTGTATGCAGCATTTACGCCCAGTATGTGATTAAAACCATTTTATATCATGTCTATTGGGTTTGATGGTTTCCCATCTAAATATGTTTAGAAATTGCATGATAGGATGTCATATGATGTGTCACGACCCGACCTCGGGCCCGCGACTGGTGCCTTACCCCGGGCACCCTAGTGATAAAACATCAGAGAAAATCAGCGGAAATAAAAACTTAGACATGAAACAAGATATATAAAATAAGAAACAAAGCAACCAAAACGGCCACCTTTCTCAGATATATAACAAAACTCTAACGCTACATCCTTTACAAGCCCCGCCCACAACAAAGATTACATGCACTTCTAAGAGTTTTTATAACAACTATGACGGGACAGGGCCCCACCATACCCCTGAATGTACAAGTACCTACAATGACAGGGAACTACACCAAAATATAAGCCCCCGGAGAAACGGAGCTTCCCAAATGAAGAACTGTGATCCTATGAGCGAGGATCAACAATTGGTGTACCTCTACCTGCGGCATGAACGCAGCCCCCCGAAGGAGGTCAGTACAACAGGTACCAAGTATGTGAAACTGAAAATACTGTAATGAAATCATAATAGTCTATATAAAACAGGAGACATGTATGATAACCAAACTATATTACACAATGTATAAGCAGTCATGTCAAGTCAGGGACTTACGCTGTCACGACCCGACCCCGGGGCCGCGACTGGTACCCTACCGGGGCACCCTGTCAGGTATACATCAGAGAATAGCAGCGAAACATACATAACACATAACTTATAAAAAGGTAAACATCACTGGCCAGCCGATAAGGCTGCCTTCCATAAAACCATACTTAATCTAAAGTATAGCAGTACAACTTATTCTTACAGCCCAAAACACATACGTGACCACGCACTTAAGAATACTTGATTGTGGCGGACAGGCCCGCCATACCCCGAATGTACAAAATACCTATAGCATCGTGGAAAATCTGCACTAACAAAACAAGCCTCCGAGAAATGGAGCCTCGACACTGCACTGTGATCCTAAGAATGGGGATCCACCACCGCTACCCTTACCGCGATTTAACGCACCCGGCCAGAAGGGGGTCAGTACACAATATGTACCAAGTATGTAAAACTGGAAAAATACTGTAATAATATCATAAGTCTAAAATAAGCTGGAGTCAGGGATGAAAATCAAATTACATTGTCCTGTGCCTTACTAACAATGAGAGTAACAAGTATAAATATAATACTGCATAAAAATAGGAGGCTCATGATCAAAACAGGGTCCCCCGCCCGTAGTATCAATAAGCAGTCCTACTCCTGGGACTATTTCACCCGCATGGGTCCTGTGGACCCGCATGAGGTATTCCTCGCATAGGCTGTACCCGCCCGCATGAGACTATTTCACCCGCATAAGCCCATAGGACTCGCATGAGGTATTCCTCGCATCGTGGGTAGCAAATCCACGGAACAGGTGGTATAACGATCTTGGGGATTTACCCCTCATTTATACTCTTACCCTGAAGCAGGTGGTATAACGATCTTGGGGGTTTACCCCTCAATTATACTCTTATCCTGAAGAAGGTGGTATGACGATCTTGGGGCTTGCCCCTAATTCATACTCTTACCCTGAAGAAGGTGGTATAACGATCTTGGGGCTTGCCCCTCATTTATACTCTTACCCTAGCTCAACCGGCCATCATACATAACATAAAATAAGTTAAGAAAGCTCATAACTTCTTATTAGTCTTGTTCATATACCCTCTCATCTTAGTTTACTTAAGGCACTTAATCATATCTTTAATAAAAGAAATCCGGGAATTTAACCCAAAGCACTACATACTTCTACACTTTTAAAAATGGCTCTTTTTCGTATAAAACCTTTGGGCAATTGATGCCTTAAAATCAATTTGCCTTTCATAAATCAAGTCATTTGTCCTTGCTTATCTTACTTAGAGTAAATCCCTTCTTATTAAACTTTATAAAGCTAATAAACCAACTTCCCATAAAGTTGTTATATTACTCCTATACTTTAGTAAAATTATACTTTTCCCATAACCAAGGGACTATACTTTCTAAAACGAACAAGTCTTTATATACTTAAAACAAGTAAGAATACCAAATCTTGTACGTCTACCGTACTACATAGATACAACTACTCATGCTCAAGAGATAGGAAAGCTCCACATACCTCTTCGGTCAATCCACTTGCTAAGTCCAAAGTACCGCACGTAATATGTCAACCTATAATGACCATAATACGTCTATTAACCTCTAGTTCAATGTAGAATAATCCAAGTTCAAGTCACTAAATCCTATGGAAAATTGGGCAGTATTTCCTTTGTTTCTACATACTTTGCCACCTTTTTCAAGGCCGAATTCAATAACCAAACGCTACATTTAAGGCCCAACAATCCAAATATTTCAAAGGGGATTACACAACCAAACTTGGGTGTGTAAAATTCTGCCACATAAGGTACAACAATTAACTTAACAAGTTTAAGGTAGTTTGTAGGCTACAACATGCTCATAATATCTTCTTAACCAATCTTTTCATATCCAAACCATAGTTCTTACATGCAATGAATCTAAGAGCATTATTTACTACTACAAGTTCCTTCTTCTTCACATGCAACATCAATAACTAGCTACAAGAGAAGAAATGTTACCTTTAGAGCTTTAGCCAAAATTATTCCAACAATTTTGCTAGCCTCTTTTCCAAGAACACCACCACAATAACTCCTACAAGCTAGCCACAAGCTTCCTTCTTATCCTAACTTTTCAGATTTTCCTTAGGCTTTGAATTCCTCTTGGAATTCTAGAGAGAAGTGAGAGCTTTAGTTTAGAGAGAGAGAAGGATTTGAAAGATGACCAAGTCTTCAAGACTTGGTCAATATAAGGAACATGCAAAAAATCAGATGGGGGGGGGGGACACTTGTCACCCTCCCATGGCCTTTTTAAAAGAAGAAATCTGATTTTTCTAAGTTTTTCCGCTGTAAATCCCGCCGCAACGCTGCCGCAACAGCCGCGCTGGCCTAAACTTCCGCCACCTCGTAACTTTCGCAGCGGCGCAACTTCAGCGACCCCTCACAATATTCGGCGCCGCAGCCCTGCATCCGGCGCCGCGGCCCTGTGGCTCCTGTCCGAAACACATTTATGTTCGACTGCGCACTGAACTTGTAACTCCCATAACTTTCTACTCCGATGTCCTATCGACGAACGGTCGGTTGCGTTGGAAACTAGACTCAACGAACTACGCACTAGGCCTTTGAAATACTTAGGAACTCTCAATGTACCGGGCCATAACCCGCCTCAAAGTTGACTAAAACCCGTCCGAAACAATCCGTCAACCTATCTTTCGAAAATTTTAAGCCCTACTCCCTTTCGTACGCTCTCACATGTAAGGCCGGAACTATTGGGTATAACATACGCCCTCAAAGTCATCGTGCCCGTGGAACTCCTTCCTCACTGTCGGCAGTCTATGACATAAATCATAATCATGTGACGCGCCCGTGGCATCCTACCTCACTGTCGGCGTACACATATACAATACATATATATATATATCTCCTGCCCGTGGAATACTACGCCACCGGCTTGTAGTAGGTGTAACATATAACCATGTGACACGCCAAAGGGCATCCTACCTCACCGTTTACAGACATATATACAATATATATATATATATATATATATATATAACATGCCCCCTGAATCCCTCATCGGTGTAGACATGTCTTCATGGGGAGCTAGCCCATGGAGTAATAATCGTATATACTATGCCCCCGGAATCCCTCATCGGTGTAGACAGGTCTTCATGGGGAGCTAGCCCATGGAGTAATAATCGTATATACCATACCCCCGGAATCCCTCATCGGTGTAGACAGGTCTTCATGGGGAGCTAGCCCATGGAGTAAATGGCCACATGCCCCCGGAATCCCTCATCGGTGTAGACATGCCCATGTGACAATAATAATATACCGGGAGTTTAACCGGTTGCATGGCCGCATGCCCCCGGAATCCTTCATCGGTGTAGACATGTCCATGTGATAATAACAATGGAAGCATACCCGTGGAATCCTCCACACCGCCAGACGTCCAAGTAAGTTCACAACAAGTCAGCCGACCCTCCATCGAGAGACGCGGTGGTATAGAAATACAATACTTGCACAACAAAGGCTATCACAACTAGCATAGAGAAGTTCAACATACTCTTAGACTTTCATTAACATGTAAATTGATTCACCATTTATATAAACTCAAGTACTCCCATTTTATGCCAACAATCCGGGTTTTAACCCTAACGTACTACGTACTTTAATTCTTTCAAAAAGATTTCTTTTTACGTAAAAACAACTCGATACTAATATCCGTAGTACCAAACACGTTCATGTTTAAATCAAGTACTTTATACTTTTTAAACCAAGTGGCTGACACTTTTAAAACAACGTCAAGTATACTTTTAAAACCCAAGTAACTAACTCTTTTAAGATCAAGGTACTCCTACCTTTTAAAACCAAGCCACTTATATTTTTCCATCAAGAAAAGTTCGATATTTGAAAACAAGTTACTTATACTTTTAAACTCAAGTTACTTCTCTTTTCCCAAAATCAAGTTACATGACTTTCAAAATACTTTAAGTCTCCTTACTTTAGAATGTCAAGAAATCAATACTTGTTTATAGTGATTTTTATTAACGCAATCATGATCTAGAAAATGTAATACAATTTTGTCTTATCTTAGCTTCTATGCAGATGGAAGATTCTACTTGTTTTAATATAATTATTTGTCATTACATTTTCCTTTATTAACGCTGCAATGGCTTGTTCGATAGTTATTCCCATTTCCGAAATCAAATAAAACTTTATTCTTTTAAAGACCAAGTACTCATTACTCACGAATGAGGTTTCACCACTTTTTAACACCATTCAGGTCAATTATAAGTCAAGTCTCTTATCTTTTAAAATCAACAAACCATTCTTTTACCTACATAAAGTCGTTATAACCAACTTCCCATAAAGCCATTATAACACTTTATGTTTTAAACCTACCAAATTGCTTAGCACACGACGCTCACCGTACTACATAGTTCACAACAATCATGCTAGAAAGGATAGGAAGAGGTTCACATACCTCGCGACGATTATCGACAATTAGCAAAATGCTCCAAAGTACTATAACCTTGCTAGCCTTTTCCACCCTTCAAGTAGAATACGCTACTCGTAGTACTTCAACCTATAATGGCCATAAAACGTCTATTAACTTCTAGATCTCTTCGTAGAATATTCTAAGTATAAGGTTCCTTATTCTACGGAAAATTGGGCAGCACCCCCCCTCGCAACCACATAAATATCCTCCTATATCAAGGTCCGCTACCAAGCCAACAACTCTGGGATTACACGCCCACAATAATACTACAAGTCATCAGAATACAGTCCAATGTAAATACAGTTCAATTCTTTTTAATCATCCTTTCATATATCATATACTCAATTATACATTACTACAACATGTAATCTCCAATTACAATAGGGGGATAAAGATCATTACCTCGATAAGCCCAAAATTATCCAAGATTTTATAAGTCGATCCTGAGCAACGTTTAGCTCCTATTCCTTACGCTTCAATCCGCTCCAAGCAACCCTTAGAAGTTTCTAAACAACTTCTCTTAACACTTCATCCAAGCTATGAAGATTTTCCTAGGGTTTTATTTTGCGACTATTGGAATAAAGTAGTATTTCCGGGCTCTTATGTTGGGATTACTTTGGAATACTACTAGGGGTATAAGGCTAGTGTATTTGGGTTTATAAAACAACAATTGAAGTATTTATACACCAAGTGGGGAGGGGTGGACGAGAGCTACAAAGGAGGGAGTATTATTTTTGCCTTGGAAACTCTTAAGTGTGGATGAATAAGTCTTGCAACTTAAGGGGTATTTATAGGACAATCAATGGCCAAGATCAAAGAAAGTGTAAGGTGTAGATTGGGGACATGTGTGTGTGGATTCTACCAACCATATGTCCACCACAACTTTGATACATGTGGCTAGCCACATGTCTCCCTAAAAAACGTCCCACATGTCAAATGGACACCTAATTCTGCCCTACGGCCACATGGGGGTGCCATGTGTCGCCCTCCTATTCGTCCAAAATATTTCATCTCCCGAAAATATCCAAAATCTCGAAAACAAAGTGGGCCCCACAAAATCGTAAATTTTTCTCCGTGGGCCCCACGTGACCAAATCCGAAAATAAAATTTCATAATTCTCTAATATTCCAAAAAGTCCGAATACTAAATCTGGGAATCCAACTCCCATTAACGAACCTTTTTTCTTCACAAAATCCGGAAACTTTTCCGTCGAAAAATCACATCTTTCTTCCTTTCCAATTTTAATGTCGTATTCTCGTACGTACGTCCTCATATACATACTATGGAACTACGGGGTGTAACATTCTTCCCCCCTTAGAAACATTCGTCCCGAATGTTCCTTCTAAGTCTCAAAACATACATGCGTCGGTATAGTCTTCACTACTATACTTATAAAACCAAATATGCCACACCTGGCCATAATATAACACATGCGCAAAACTCCAATTCAAGCCAACGAGGAATCACCTCTAACGTGCATAACATCACTATAAGCTCCCACCCAAGGTCTAAAGGATACTCTCTTTGCATCTTCACTTCACAAAAATGATCACTTCCATTCACTTAACACATGTTCGCTTCTTTTCTTACTCGTCGTAACCTTCTCGTATACCCGAACTCGTTCTATTACACGTACCATATTTCAGTCATCGCTTATGCTTTTGAACTCTTGGGGTTTCTACTATCCAACTTGGTCACCTTACTAGCTTCAATTTCCTCTAAGGCCATTCCCGGCCTTCACGACCTGCTTCTGGTCGAACGCGTCTACGAACTCGTACAATGGTTACCTAAACTTGGGCATAGCACCCTCGTGACCCTATCACATAGCGAGACTACAACAAATTTACCTCACTTCATTCCGGGCTGCGGGTTGACCCGCAATCTGGCCTCAACCCGACCCATTATCGCGCCAAACTCTCTCGTTCCCCGATCCGGAATAATCTTACTAATTCACGTCATGAAAGCTACCACTTCTATCTCAAACTACCCATGGAATTATCACACAAATACTCCACGTATACTATGCACTCCGACAAAGATTAACCGTAAATCTTCTACTTAAGACGGCCTCGCATCTAAGATCTCAACTGTTATCAAAATTCTAAGGCTCACAATCTCTATGTACCCAACTTCCCCTTTACTAACCAGGCCTCTAAATCACAATTTATACCAAACTACCCATACATAGCACTCAACATGTAATCACTATAACAACACATGTTAGTCTCTAAAGGGTTAAAGATATACCTGAAATCAAATAGGCAGTTCCAAGGACCGCTAAAACTGGGAACTTCCACCACGACCTCTGCCCTGGCCTGCCGGTGTTTGAACATTCTGCCTAGCTATTGAAGGCGAAGAACCCGCAACTGATCCAGTATACTGTGCTATCCCATTAGTGCCACCTCTAGTCGTACAGTCTCTTACCAAATGGCCCTATTGGCCGCAAGCATAACAAGCTGTCGAAATAGTACGACACTCCCCAAGATGGGGTCTACCACATCGACCACACCGAGGTAGGGGTGGCTTCATCTGGCTAACACCCCTCCCCGAAACTCAAGCCTCGGAGCCACGACCGCCTCCCGAACATCCCGAACGCCCCAAGATCGCGGAGGACCACTCAGATCGGGCGAGGCGCATAACTAGCTCGTTGAGGCGGTCCGCCTCGAAAGTTACCAAAGGACCCTGCTTTCCTGCCTTCTTCTGCTGGTATCTGTCAACCCGTCGGCCTCTCCGTTCCTCACACCCAAGTGCATAAGCCTGCATGTGGGCAATGTTCATGCCCGGCTGAAGAGCTACACCGAGCAAATCTCTGCTAAGTAATCATCGAGCCCTGTGACATAGCGGTGCACTCTGTCCTCCATGTTTGCCACTAAAGCGGGGACGTACCGAGCCAATGAGTCAAACTCTACATTGTACTCCCGAACCGTCCGCCCGTTCTGCCTCAACATCAAAAATCTATCGGCCCGAGCCCTCCTCATCTGCGGAGGCAAGAAATGGCTAAGAAATGCCTCTGAGAACTCGTCCCAAACAGCTGGAAGCGAATGCTCCCCCCGGGATAGTTCCCATGAATCAAACCAGTCGACTGCAGTATCACGCAGCCGATGTGCACCCAATACCACCGACTCTGTCTCCGAGGCTTTGATCACTCTCATGATCCGCTGCAATCGCTTGATAAACTCCCGAGGATCATCCTCGCCCGACCCATAGAACTCGTGGAATGCAACTCAAAAGTCCCAAGTCTCAAACTATCGATCTAGGGTGAACTACGGTACAACCGAATCCGCCTCACGCTCGTCATCATTCCTCGCCACAATCCTAGCTAGTAACTGGGCCATCTCCTTGTAACCCATATCCTCTGCTCTCGCCGTGAATCAAGTCTCGTGCATCGTGGGCCTCGTGAGCTACCGTTGTCGCTTCTAAACTCTGCTGGGGCTGGCGGCATCGCAAAACTCGCCGTATGAAGCACCACCTCGGGCGATAACTGGGCCTGTTCCCTCGCAACCCTCTGTGCTCTACTCGCAGCCTCCTTCACGCTTTGCGCTTCTTCGGCTCTGCTCATGCGTAGAGGCATAATCGGTAAAAGAATACGCGGAGGAGTCCAACTTATAACACATCTCTAAGGCACGATCTCAGAGTGAGAAGAATGGAAACCAATCCTAAATATCCTGTAGCCTCCTGATTATAGGTGTGGTGCACAACACGCCGATAATCAAGACTCTACTCGATACGGTCTGTAGACACTTTCCGAGGATTAACTGCTCTGATACCACTTTTGTCACGAACCGACCTCGGGCCCGCGACTGGTGCCTTACCCCGGGCACCCTAGTGATAAAACATCAGAGAAAATCAGCGGAAATAAAAACTTAGACATGAAACAAGATATATAAAATAAGAAACAGGCTAACCAAAACGGTCACCTTTCTGCATATATAACAAAACTCGAACAGTTACATCCTTTACAAACCCTGCCCACAACAGTACTACAGACCTCTAAGAGTTTTTATAAAAACTATGACGGGACAGGGCCCCGCCATATCCCTGAATGTACAAGTACCTACAATGACAGAGAATTATACCAAAAGATAAGCCTCCGGAGAAACGGAGCTTCCCAAATGCAGAACTGTGATCCTATGAGCGAGGATCAACAACTGGTGTACCTCTACCTGCGGCATGAACGCAGCCCCCCGAAGGAGGTCAGTACAACATGTACCAAGTATGTGAAAGTGAAAATACTGTAATGAAATCATAATAGTCTATATAAAACAGGAGACATGTATGATAACCAAACTACAGTACACAATGTATAAGCAGTCAAGTCAGGGACTTACGCCCTCAAAGTCATCGTGCCCGTGGAACTCCTTCCTCACTGCCGGCAGTCTATGACATAAATCATAATCATGTGACGCGCACGTGGCATCCTACCTCACTGTCGGCGTACACATATACAATACATATATATATCTCCTGCTCGTGGAATCCTCCACATCGCGGCACTGTAGTGCAACATATAACCATGTGACACGCCAGTGGCATCCTACCTCACTGTCGGCGTACACATATACAATACATATATATTTATAACATGCCCTAATCCTCATCTGTAGACATGTCTTCACGGGAGCTAGCCCATGGAGTAATAATCGATATACCATGCCCCTAATCCTCATCGGTGTGCATGTGTCTTCACGAGCTAGCCCATGAGTAATAATCGATATACCATGCCCCTAATCCTCATCGGTGTAAGCAGTCTTCATGGGAGCTAACCCATGGAGTAATAGTAATGGTCACATACCGGAATCCTCATCGGTGTAGACATGCCTACGTGACAATAATAATATACCGGAGTTTAACCCGTCAGACGGCCGCACGCCGGAATCCCTCATCGGTGTAGACATGTCCGTGTGATAATAACAATGGAAGCATACCCGTGGAATCCTCCGTCACTGCCGGTACGTCCAAGTAAGTTCACAACAAGTCAGTCGGCCCTCCATCGAGAGACGCGGTGGTATAGAAATACAATACTTGCACAACAAAGGCTATCACAACTAGCATAGGCAAGTTAAAAATACTCTTAGACGTTCGTTAACATGTAAACTGATTCACTATTTTTATAATCTCAAAGAACTCCCATTTTATGCCAACAATCCGGGTTTTAACCCTAACGTACTACGTACTTTAATTCTTTCAAAAAGATCTCTTTTTACGTAAAAACAACTCGATACTAATATCCGTAGTACCAAACATGTTCATGTTTAAATGAAGTACTTTATACTTTTTAAACCAAGTGGCTTACACTTTTAAAACAACGTCAAGTATACTTTTAAAACCCAAGTAACTAACTCTTTTAAGATCAAGGTACTCCTACCTTTTAAAACCAAGCCACTTATATTTTTCCATCAAGAAAAGTTCGATATTTGAAAACAAGTTACTTATACTTTTAAACTCAAGTTACTTCTCTTTTCCCAAAATCAAGTTACATGACTTTCAAAATACTTTAAGTCTCCTTACTTTAGAATGTCAAGAAATCAATACTTGTTTATAGTGATTTTTATTAACGCAGCCATGATCTAGAAAATGTAATACAATTTTGTCTTATCTTAGCTTCTATGCAGATGGAAGATTCTACTTGTTTTAATATAATTATTTGTCATTACATTTTCCTTTATTAACGCTGCAATGGCTTTTTCGATAGTTATTCCCATTTCCGAAATCAAATAAAACTTTATTCTTTTAAAGACCAAGTACTCATTACTCACGAATGAGGTTTCACCACTTTTTAACACCATTCAGGTCAATTATAAGTCAAGTCTCTTATCTTTTAAAATCAACAAACCATTCTTTTACCTACATAAAGTCGTTATAACCAACTTCCCATAAAGCCATTATAACACTTTATGTTTTAAACCTACCAAATTCGTTTAGCACACGTACGTCTACCGTACTACATAGTTCACAACAATCATGCTAGAAAGGATAGGAAGAGGTTCACATACCTCGCGACGATTATCGACAATTAGCAAAATGCTCCAAAGTACTATAACCTTGCTAGCCTTTTCCACCCTTCAAGGTAATACGCTACTCGTAGTACTTCAACCTATAATGGCCATAAAACGTCTATTAACTT
Organism: Przewalskia tangutica; assembly: GCA_029844215.1. Taxonomy (NCBI): domain Eukaryota; kingdom Viridiplantae; phylum Streptophyta; class Magnoliopsida; order Solanales; family Solanaceae; genus Przewalskia; species Przewalskia tangutica. The sequence continues at coordinate 128,944,445 of CM056718.1, read as the reverse complement.
CTAGATCTCTTCGTAGAATATTCTAAGTATAAGGTTCCTTATTCTACGGAAAATTGGGCAGCACCCCCCCTCGCAACCACATAAATATCCTCCTATATCAAGGTCCGCTACCAAGCCAACAACTCCAAGGGGATTACACGCCCCACAATAATACTACAAGTCATCAGAATACACCCAATGTAAATACAGTTCAATTCTTTTTAATCATCCTTTCATATATCATATACTCAATTATACATTACTACAACATGTAATCTCCAATTACAATAGGGGGATAAAGATCATTACCTCGATAAGCCCAAAATTATCCAAGATTTTATAAGTCGATCCTGAGCAACGTTTAGCTCCTATTCCTTACGCTTCAATCCGCTCCAAGCAACCCTTAGAAGTTTCTAAACAACTTCTCTTAACACTTCATCCAAGCTATGAAGATTTTCCTAGGGTTTTATTTTGCGACTATTGAAATAAAGTAGTATTTCCGGGCTCTTATGTTGGGATTACTTTGGAATACTACTAGGGGTATAAGGCTAGTGTATTTGGGTTTATACAACAACAATTGAAGTATTTATACACCAAGTGGGGAGGGGTGGACGAGAACTACAAAGGATGGAGTATTATTTTTGCCTTGGAAACTCTTAAGTGTGGATGAATAAGTCTTGCAACTTAAGGGGTATTTATAGGACAATCAATGGCCAAGATCAAAGCAAGTGTAAGGTGTAGATTGGGGACATGTGTGTGTGGATTCTACCAACCATATGTCCACCACAACTTTGAGACATGTGGCGCCATGTCAAATGGACACCTAATTCGGCCCTAGGGCCACATGGGGGTGCCATGTGTCGCCCTCCTATTCGTCCAAAATATTTCATCTCCCGAAAATATCCAAATATCCAAAATCTCGAAAACAAAGTGGGCCCCACAAAACCGTAATTTTTTCTCCGTGGGCCCCACGTGACCAAATCCGGAAATAAAATTTCATAATTCTCTAATATTCCAAAAAGTCCGAATACTAAATCTGGGAATCCAATTCCCATTAACGAACCTTTTTTCTTCACAAAATCCGAAAACTTTTCCGTCGAAAAATCACATCTTTCTTCCTTTCCAATTTTAATGTTGTATTCTCGTACGTACGTCCTCATATACATACTCTGGAACTACGGGGTGTAACATGATGTATGATATAATAGTTGATCTTGGTCATAACCCTGAATTAAAATATTCTCAAAATTTAATACAAGTCTCATTTAAAATGAACGCGTCGTCCGTTATAATTGATTGTGGTGCAAAATCCTTTTCGGCGAGATGAGTATTTATGCCCCAGCATTTGCTCTAAGTCTACGAGGACTCAGACCCTTTCATAGATGCATATAAATGTTATAGTAGGTGATAAACCTTCGTAAGTATTTACACCCCAGTGTTTGCTTGATGAAGGCTAAGCCCGCTTAGATGCATAATTGCGAATGCATAACGGTTGACTTGCTAGTCGCTTTGGCACCTGTCGGACAGTCGAGGGACGCAGATCGAATTGTTTAGAACATTCGGTCAACCAAGAGTTGCAAATTGTTTGCAATTGGTTTAGAGACCTACCAGATCGTGTTGTTGAAGTTATCAGCCTCAGCAAACGCGGAGACAACATGAGTTTGGATCTTGGCCCATTATGACCGTATTTGATATGAGTCTATATTCTTTATGGGGTAAAAGAGTATGTTAAAATAGTGGGAACTAATTAAACTAAAGACCATGTTAGTTAGTTAATGAATGTGTTCAATAGAAATTATATTAGAGTATTAATTTCAAGTCTATCTTTTCTTCAGTATAAAATGTCGAATCTGTTACTTAAAATATTAGTTGAAACAAACAAGTTGACTGGAGAAAACTTTCCTGACTGGTTAAAGAAATTTGTGATTAGTGTTAAAACTAGAAAGAATTGAGTATGTATTAGACACAACATTCCCAACAGTCCCTGCTGATGATCCTGCTGAGTGCCTTGTTTGACAAGATGGCTTATCAGAAGCATCTAGACAATGCTCCCCTGGCACAATGTATAATGTTGTCTTCCATGACTGTAGAGTTACAGAGGCAACATGAAAACATGGATCCCAACGAGATGCTAGAACATTTGAAGAGTCTTTATGAATCACAGTCTCAGACAATGGTGTATGAACTGTTGAGAGACCTCTTTAAGTGTAAGCTGAACGAAGGGGGTCCAGTGTCAGCGAATGTTCTGAAGATGATTGAGTTAATAGAGAGGTTGGCTTCGATTGGAACGAAGATGTCTATAAATGTCTCTGTCAACCTAATCCTAAATTCACTTCATGGTCCATTTGAGAATTTCATTGTGAACTTCAACATGAATGGAACCAAGGTGAATCTTCCAGAACTTCACAACATGTTGAAGGTTTATGAAGGGGATTGCAATGATCCAATAGGACACAAGGCACTAGGTGCTTCTGGACCTGCTGGAAGAGGTATGTTTGTCATTGAAATAAATATGTCTGTAACTAACTCTCACTGTTGGGTATTAGATACCGCCTGTGGCTCTCACATTTGTAATAATGAGAAGGGTCTAACTGACAGCGGAAAGGTTAGACCGTGGGAGGTTGATCTGCGCATTGGAAATGGAGCACGAGTGGATGTTAAATGCGTGGGAATTTATAGACTGGATTTACCCTTTGGCTTTTGTTTAGAACTTAATAATTGTTATTTTGTTACCACGTTAACGAGGAATATTATCTTTATCCCAATGTTAGACATTGAGGGGTTTTCTTCATTCATTGCTAATGATAGTTATGTACTGTCTTTTATTGGTTTTATTTGTGGAAATGTGGATGGATTATATGTTCTAAACTGTAGCCATGAAATTTTCAATATACAAAATAAAAGAGCTAAAATAAGTAATCAAAGAAATCCCACCTACTTATGACATTGTAGACTTGGTCACATCAATGAATCAAGGATAGCAAGATTGAGGAAATTAGATTACTTAGAACCATTTGACTTAGAGTCATATGGTGATTGCGAATCTTGCTTAAAAGGAAAGATGACAACCAAATCACTTTCTGGGAAAGGAGTACGTGCCAAAAAGGTGCTTGAGTTAGTCCATACCGATGTATGTGGGCCTTTTCCAACTCAAGATAAGGGATACTTTCTTTATTTCATCACTTTTACAGACGATTTCTCAAAGTTTGGGCATGTGTATCTTATGAAACATAAGTCTGAAGCTTTTGAGAAATTCATGGAGTACAAGTCAGAAGTAGAGAAGCAACTTGAAACAAGTATTAAAACTCTTCGATCAGATCGAGGAGATGAGTACTTAAGTAAAGAATTTCTAGATTACTTGAAGCTTCATGGAGTCCATTCAGAATGTACACCTCCCGGAACGCCACAAATGAATGGTGTTGCTGAGAGGAGAAATCGTACCTTATTAGATATGGTTAGATCCATGATGAGCTTCTCAGCTCTACCAACATACCTATGGGGATATGCATTGCAAAGCTCAATCTACATTTGGAATAGAGTTCCATCAAAGTCAGTAGAGAAAACTCCATATGAGATATGGAATGACAAGAAGCCAACACTTAGACACATGCAACCATGGGGGTGCCCTGCATATGTAAAGAAGTTGCTCACTGACAAATTGGAATCTAAAAGTGAGAAGTATTATTTTGTAGGGTATCCTAAGGAAATAAGAGGGTACTACTTCTATCTTCCTGAGGAACATAAAGTAATTGTTTCCAGAAATGCAATTTTCCTCAAGAAGACTATGTCTACAAGGAACACATTGAACAAAGATAGAACTCAAGAAATTCAAGAAGTACAAAATAATGTAGAGAATGACCCCTTGTCAAATAACCTAGACAAGGATTCAGTGGGAGTATTTGATGATGATTGGGTACTTAGAGTATGCCCTTCAGCCAGTGGGAGTGTTGTGAGGGATACTGCAGAAATGCAAGACCTCATACACAACCAACGGTAGATGACACACAATAGTTGTGCATCATCCTATTCAAAATGATATTCCCGAAAGTTCTCAAGGTGGTGGATTGTCCAACACACAAACATCTTCTCAAAATCAAAATACAAAGAAACATCAAACGCAAAATGTTCAACTCAGAGACTACTAGACTCATCGTGCACTGAAAGACTTAATCTCCTTGTTGAAACACATAATGAGATAGATATTCCCGATGATGATGAGCCTACTACGTACAGCGAAGCAATGTTAGACATTGATTCACAGAGATGGCAAGAAGTCATGAAATCCGAAATGAAGTCTATGTACATAAACCAAGTATGGAACTTGGTTGACTCACAATGCGGTTAGACCCATAGGATTTATACGTAGTCTTGAAGAAGATTGATGAATATGGCAAAGTATAGAATTATAAAGCAAGATTGGTGGCTAAATGTTATACCCCGTAGTTGCAGGGTATGTATGTGAGGACGTACGTACGAGAGTACGGCAGAAATTTTGAAAAGAAAGAAAGATGTGAGTTTTCGACGGAAAAGTTTCCGGTTATTTGTGAAGAAAAAGGTTCGTTAATGGGAATTGGATTCCCAGATTTGGTATTTGGACTTCATAGATTATATTAGAATTTTGAGTTTTTATTTTCGGAAATGGTCACGTGGGGCCCACGGGAGAAATTTACGGTTTTGTGGGGCCCACTTTGTTTTCGAGATTTTGGCCATTGTGGATATTTTTCGGAAGACGTTTTTTGAGGGCCAATAGGAGGGTGACACGTGTCACCCCGCCAGTGGCTCGCCGAATGACATTTGTGCACAACACCCTGCTATAGTCGTTTTTCGACGAAACGTTTTACATAACTTGCGAAGGGAAAATTCCGGCTATGTCGTTTTGTTTTTTTGCGGATTTTTCCGAGAGACGAAACCTTTTGGACCAACGGGAGGGTGACACTTGTCACCCTCATTGGACGGTTTGGAGGCGGGCTGGTCAAGCTTTGCCGATCGCCCTCAAGTGTGCCTTGCTTTGTGGCTTGTTTTGTGGAGTGTTTTGTGGAGTAGGGTTTAGGGTGCACTTGGCTTAATCTTGCCCTTACACTTGCTATACACTTGGAAGGATCTTGGCCTCGTTGGCCTTTGGTTTTGCTATAAATACCCCTCAAGTGTGAAGACTTCATCCATTCCAAAACTTCCAAGTCTTGAAACCCTCTCCTCCCCTGTGAGCTCTTAGCCGAGAGCCTTCCTCCCTTTTCGTGTGGCCTTTGGCCGGGGGTTCCTCCCCTCAGTGGTGCTAGCAGTGGTACCCCTAGCCTAGTTGTTTTGATAATACCCTCCTCGTGGTATTGAAATACTTCTCCTAGTATTGTTATAATGCCCAAAATACCTTAGCCTTGTACCTTGTAGTATTCCAAAGATACCTCTTTACGTAGAGTCCTAAATACTACCTTTGTCCTTTTTAGTCTCAAACCGAAACCCCAAGGAAATCTTCATAGTTGGTCAAGTATTTGAGTAGAAGTTGGTTAGAACTTCAAGGGTTGTTTGAGCGCACTGAGTTGAGCTAAACCTTTCTCAGATCGACATTATAACTTGGATAATTTTGGGCTTATCGAGGTAATTATCTTGTCCTCTATTGTAATTGGAAATTACATGTTTGTTAGAATATATAGTTGAAGTATACTATATATGGAACTATACTTAGTATTCGCAATGTCTTTTGACTTAAGCTGAAGAATAAAGAATCGAATCGAATTGTATTTACATGGGATCAGACAAGTAGAGACTTGTGTAGTATTCTGAGTAGAATTGTACACGTCAGGTTAGGCAGAACCCCCTGGTTGGCTTGGTAGCCGCCTCGCAGGAGGAGATTTACGCTGTCATGTGTGTGCGCCAATTTTCTGTAGAAGATAGAAACTTGTGTTTTGGGGTTAATAGACGTTTGTGACCTTTATAGGTGAAAGTACTAAGAGTAGCGTATTCTACTGAGGAGTGGAAAGGGCTAGCGCGTTGTAGTACTTGGAGCATTTTGCTTATTGTCGATAAATCGTCGCGAGGTATGTGAACCTCTTCCTATCTTTTCTAGCATGATTGTTGTGAACTATGTAGTACGGTAGACGCATACGTGCTAAGTGATTTGGTTGGTTTAAAACATAGGGTGTTATAATAGCTTTATGGGAAGTTAGTTATAACGACCTTATGTAGGTGAAAATGGTGTACTGATGTTAGAAGTTAAGAGACTTGATCTTATAAGATAAGAGACTTAACTTATTTGTTTTAATGTGGATGTTTGTGTGAAACCTCATTCGTGAGTAATGAGTACTTGGTTTTTAAAGGGATAATGTTTCCGATTTGGAATCGAATGTGTATCGACAGCACGTTGCAGCGTTAATAAAGGAAAATGTATTGAATAATGATGTGTTGTATTAAAACCAGTAGAAACCTCCATCCGCATGTAAGCTAAGATAAGACAAAATGATATTACATTTTCTAGATCATGGTCTTTGTAATAAGATCATTATAAACAAGAATAAACTACTCACATATATGACATATGTTACTCAATTGTTTTAAAAGAGATTAAGACTATGAGTTATGAAACCTTTCTAAAATAAGTGACTTGAGCATTTGAAAATGAGAAGCTTGAGTAATTGAAACTAGGCAAACCGGAACTTAGGAAAAGAATGTTGTTACTTGATTTTGAAAAGGAATGTGGGTTGGTCATTCTAATACTACGGGTATAGGGTGACTTTTATAAAAGTAATGGATCTCTTTTAAAAGAACTTAACGTATGTAGTACTTTGGGGTTAAAACCGGACTTTGGCATAAAATGAAAGTACTTTGAGTTGTGTGAAACTTGCCTATGCTTGTTGTTGTGAAACTTGCCTATGCTTGTTGTTGTGAAACTTGCCTATGCTTGTGATGATAGCCTTTGTTGTGCAAGTGTGGTATTTACGTATTACCGCCTCTCGATAGAGGCGGTCGACTTGTCGAGAACTTACTTGACGTCGGCGGTGTTGGAGAATTCCACGAGTATGTTTCCATTTTGATTCTTGTCTTGTTGTTGATGTCACATGGACATGTCTACACCGACGCAGATTCCGGCACGCGCCACGCGCGAGGTTGATTACCCGATATATTGTTATTGTGGTTACATGGACATGTCTACACCGAGGTAGAATTCGGGGCACGCGTTACGCGCAGGTTGATCACCCAAAGATATTATTGTTGATGTCACGTGGACGTGTCACACCGAGGTAGAATTCGGCACGCGTGGCCGGGCATTGGTATTATTGTTGCATCATGGACATGTCTACACCGATGCGTAATTCCGGCATGCGCCGTGATGCGAACATGATTGATGTTGTTGGCGTGAGACCCATAGTTATATTTGAGTGATGACTTGAGGGCGTGAGTCCCTGACTGGACATGACTGCTTTTATGTTGTGAACTGTAGTTTGGTTATCATACATGTCTCCTGCTTTATATAGACTAGTATGATTTCATTACGATTTTTACGATTTCACATACTTGGTACTGTTATCGACCTCTCGGCCGCGTTCATGCCGCAGTAGAGGTACATCGGCCGTGGATCCTCGCTCTTAGGATCTCGGGCCGTTGGGAAGCTCCGCTTTCTCGAGGCTTATCTTTTGGTATGTGTTCCCGAGTTGTAGGTTCTTGTACATTCGTGGTATGGCGGAGCCCTGTCCCGTCATAGTTTTTGTAGATCTTAGAGGTCTGTAGTACTGTTGTGGGCAGGGTTTGTAAAAAAAGGATTAAACTGTTCGTTTTGGAAGAGTTGTATTTATATATGTTATTGGAAGGTAACCGTTGGGTTGGCCTGTTTTATGATCATATATCTTGTTTCTTGTTTAAAGTTATATTTTCCGCTGGTTTTCTCTGATGTTGTGTCACTAGGGTGCCCGGGATAAGGCACCAGTAACGGGCCCCGGGACGGGTCGTTACACTAAAGGTTATAATCAACGGCCTAGGGTCGATTATGATGAAACCTTTTCACCTGTTGCAAAGATTAAGTCCATTCGGATTTTGCTCGCAATAGTTGCATATTATGATTATGATATTTGGCAAATGGATGTTAAAATTGTCTTCCTCAATGGTAATCTAATTGAGGAGGTGTATATGATACAGCCAGATGGTTTTACATCCAAGACTCAACCCAAAGCAGTATGCAAACTACAAAAGTCCATTTATAGACTTAAACAAGCCTCAAGGAGTTGGAATATTTGTTTTGACAAAGTAGTCAAATCGTTTGACATTGTTAGAAGCGAAGATGATCCATGTGTTTATAGTAAACGCACAGATGAGAATATTGTCTTCATTGTCATATATGTAGATGACATATTGATAATGAGAGATAATAATACTCTCATGCAATCAGTCAAGGAATTGTTATCCAGTACCTTCATGATGAAGGACTTAAGTGAAGCCTGCTAAATTCTTGGAATTAGGATCTACAGAGATAGATCTAATAGATTGTTGGAGCTGTCACAGTCCGCATACATAGACAAAGTGCTAAAACGTTTCTCTATGAAAATTCCAAGAAAGGGAATCTTCCTATGGGTCAAGGCATCAAGTTGTCAAGGAAGGATTGTCCTTCCACGAGCAGTAACTCAACGCATGAAGAGAATCCCATATGCTTCAGCTATAGGATCAACCATGTATGCCATGACCTGTACAAGACCAGATGTGGCCTATGCACTTAGCATGACTTGCAAATTCCAGCAGAATCCTGGGGAGGAACACTGGAAAGCAGTCAAGAGTATTCTTAAGTATCTTAGACGAACTAAAAAATACTTCTTAGTCTATGGCGGACAAGAAGAGCTAGTAGCCATCGGGTACATCGATGCTAGCTTCCGCATGCATCTTGATGACTTCAAATCTCAGTCTGGTTATGCCTTCATTTTAAATGGTGGAGTAGTTAGTTGGAAGAGTTCCAAGCAAGCTACAACTTCCGATTCGACAACAGAAGTCGAGTACATTGCTGGATCGGAAGCTGGTAAAGCAGTTGTCGCGATATCCGAGTTTCTAAAGGAATTAGGGGTTGTTCCAAGTACCAGTTGTCCAATAACGATTTATTGTGACAACACTGGTGCGATTGCTCAAACTAAGGAACCAAGATCAACGAATAGAAACAAGCATGTACCAAGGAAATACCACATACTCAGGGAGATGGTGGAGACAGAAGAAATAAAGATAGACTACATTCCCACCGAAAATAATCTAGCAGACCCATTTACTAAACCATTAAGCTTAGTCAAGCATAATGGTCATTTCGAAAACATGGGCATTAGATACATTGGTGATTGGCTCTAGGCCAAGTGGGAGATTGAAAGTATGTATGTCCTAGAAACAATCATTTTATGAGCAGATGTACTTGAACACATTCAAATTATTAATAAGATTAATATATACTTGACATTTGCAATTATTGAATTATTATTTGATTGTTTATATTATTCATTAATGTGCATCCCTTGAACTTACATTGTCATTAATAATGTGAGATATTAATGATAGAGTGTAGTTCTTAAAATAGCCTAGACTAATGATCATTAAGAATGGGATATCAATGATATGTTATAAGTCGACATGTGGTCTGCATCACATTCTTAGAGAATGTAGTATATCTCACTTACTGCTAGCAATAGTTGCTAGTGATGGACACATGGATACTCTTAGAGAATTGGCATACCTGGCGATAAACTATTTGTTATACATGTCTAGAGTATTATCGCGACGCGAGATAGAGGTCCTTAGACTTGAGGTCAATATCGCCTTGTTTACGGAGCAATGCACTTTAATCCTGTCCTAAGCTCAAATGCCTTATAGGTTGAGACACAGCTTGTATTGGGTGCATTACGAATTAGATTGAAGGTGATAGTTGAGCCAAGAATAAGATTCATTCCTCGATTGGAATTTCGAGAGAACACTCAGCTTCTCAGAGATGTTAGGTCGACCAAGTCATTGGCCAATGCAAGAGACATATCTAGGATAAGGTCTAGTTGTTAAACTAATATAGATGAGATAAAGTGATCAAGCCATTTGGATGTACACTGACAAATCTTAAGCTTGATCGAGTGTGTCGCGAATGAAAGGAATTTATCATCTCACATAGATGTCTGTTTACTTGAGTCTTGTAAACGTACTTCACATATTGGGTGCACACGGCGCCGCCTGTGAGTTCCATGTGAACCTTGATTTGATCAAGTGCCAATGTGTGAAGGCCTAAAGGGTCACACTAAGTCGATTGTATTTTCGGTCTAAGGGTATATTGAGAGAATGTAAAATATCAGATTTTGAATCAAGATATTTTATTTTATAATAAATTATGGGATAATTTTCATTTGATGAAAATTTATTAATTAAGTTAAAATTAAATCTTGGATTTAATTAGAACTAAAACGTGCAGAAAATAAATAGAGGAGTCAAGATAATGGGGCCCAGCCGATCGCCCATCGCAATTGGATTTGGGTCGGTCAAGCCCGATCCAAATCGATTTGGTTTAGGTTTTCCACTATATATTTGACACTTAACCCATAATTTCATAGGAACTGACTTTTTCCACTTTCTGAACTCAGAGTTCAGAAAATAAAATTCTCTCAAACCTCTGCCAAGATTTCCTAGCTTTCTTGAGCAAAGGAATATACCGAAGCAAGGCTTGCACCCGGATTGACAATCGCGTGCGCTCCCTTTAGTAAAGACTAACAAAGCTTAAACTGTAAGTTTTCTTCCTGTCTTTGCAGATTTGAATTATCGCATAATCATACCAGACGACCTTTGTTGGAACAAGTAAGTTTACTCAAAATTTTAAACTTTCGTTGTGCCTTACTTGTGTGTTTTAACCCCAACAAATCCCTACAAATTTTTTATTGAGCTTTGGCTATTTTTTAGAGATAAAAATTTATTGAGCTATCCTAATTGCGAACTGTTTATTATGACATTATATATATATACATTTGCAGAAGGCCAAAGTTAGATGGCTTAAGTAATAACAATGTAAGAAGCCACATTATTATCATATTATGTATTATATTTGTCAAACTGTCCAAGAAACTAGGACATCAGCTAAAGCCGTGGAAAGAATTTTATATGCACAAATCAATGATGGAATCTTGTGTAGATGCACGTGTTTGCTGTCCTACGAGCTGTGGGGCACACGTTCACAATACGCCGCAACTGAGGATCTAATGTAATTTAATCCAACAAGGCAATCATGATAATAGTCCCTAACATTTATCCAAAAGTAATTGTCACCCTAAGCATTGAAGATTAAAAGTTGATATCTATTTTCAACTATAGTCTTATAAATATTTAAAAAATACGTATAATAATTAAAAGAAACAAATAATTTAATACTTTTATTTAATTGGAGTAACCTAATTAGTATATTTTGTAATTTTTTTCTTAATGCGTATGAAAATAATTAAAACGATAGTTGAAACAAATCGATGGAAAAAATAGAAATAGTTGCTCATCGAGTAGTTTGGAAGTTTTATGAGGCAAAATTAGGGTATAAATGGAAGATCCATAAGAAAATAAGTTAGGGTTAAGGAAAAGGGTTTACCTTTGCTAAGCCAAGATTTTTAAGGGTCTTTGGTTATATTTAATTTAAAATCACAAGTAGCTTTTACTCATATAAATTTGATTATCCTATTATGTAGGTAGTTTTGCTCGATACATGGGCAAAATTTAGGGTCTATCCAGAATCCACGACCAAGAAAGAAAGTATTAGGGATTAAGGAATTTAAAAGTTATACCAAAGAGGCCTTGCTAAGCCAAGATTTTTTTAGGTATTCACCTCTAATTAAAATCAAGTTGCTTTTACTTAGTATACTTGTATTATTCTATTAATATCGGTAGTATGTAAACTCTGTTAAATATTTCATTATTTCATCAACTTGTAAATTTTCAAGTTATTTGGCATTGGTACTAAGGTCAACAACAAATGGAAAAGCTAAATTCTTTTTCCCCCCACTTTTTCAATGCGGATATATGAAAACTTGGATGTCAAAGTAGTTGATAAAAAACATAAAATCTATAAACATCATACGAAACACTTAAAGCATAAAAGCATAACACATAAATGATTAGCAATTAGTAAACCATTTTGAGATATAAAGACATCGTATCAACTTGAGATAAAGGCATTTGTATTCCCCGACCCTTTCCTTGCTTAATATGTGAAATTTTAATGTCAAGTTGTTTAGAAATTGAAAAAGAAATGGAGACTCAAATGTAAAGATACGTATTATGTGCAGTTTTGGGATTCAACTAGAATCTTTATTGATTGAGCTAAGAGAAAAAATTAAAATCTAAAAACATCATACAAAACATTAAAAGCATAAAACATAAATGATTAGTGTTAACACAAAAAAATAATTGAAGCGTTTAGCCGAAATTCAGTGAGTCGAATTGTTCCAGAGCCGAATTTACTCCTACCCCTCTACTACAAGAACTTCATCGGCTACTAAGACATTTTAGCCGAAGTTGTTAGTTAGAGGTACGACTGGGACCCACTCAGATGAAGACGGATCAACGACCAAGTCAAAAGGATTTCCAGACCCCTAAAAGCGGTAACGACCAACAACAGCTGAAAAAGGGGCCATTATCCGAGCATGAGAAGTAGAGGGCGAGAAAATAGGCACCACCTCCGCCATAGTCGGCCATTAAATTTAGTGGATTACTTGATGGCTGACATGGGGATCACATTGTACAATTTTTTTCCTTTTTGTACTATAAATAGGAACATTCTTTGTATATACAGAGACAGTCAATCAATCAAACAACTCAATTTTTATCTATCTTTATCCTTTACTTTACTGTACTAAGCTACATTCATGTTTCTTACCTCTTGGTTTACTCATACCACCGTTCTAACGCTTTCTGGAGTAGTTGAGGAACTCATTGCTGGAAATTAGAGTTACGTTTACAACTCAAATCGCTTAAGTTAAGGAATTAATTTGTGTCCCGGTTTCGTCAGCCGATAAAACGGCTGAGAACAGAATTCGGGACGAAAACAAATTTGACACGCCCAGTGGGACCATAGGTGAATTAATAGTGAAGTTTGATTCTCCAGGTCAGGATCATTCTTGGCATATGCGCCTAGGGTCCGGAAAGAAAATAAACCCCGAGTTAAGTCCACATCCTAAACAAAATCCTCCCAGAAGGAACAACGAACCAACATCCTCCTCGGGTATGCCTACATCGGTTGATACCCCTCCACTTCCTCTATTAACCCAAGTTGTGGAAGAATCTAGCCAATCTGAAGGTACAATCATAATGACCACGTCTTTTATTAGACAACATATCAACTTGGGCATCCACGATATTATGTACCAAGTTTCTAAACAGTTGGCTGACATTGTGAATTCGATGTTACATAATGAGGTTCAACAAGCTAGGGAGATGAATACCAATCGAATGCTCCCAGGAAAATGTTCGGCTAGTTCTGTCATGCCTCTGACGAACGGTGATGTCAGCATGAGACCGTGACTTCCGGTGTTTTTCCTCAGCCGCATGTCCATCAGCTAGTGCCTACTCAGGTGCAACCAATAACGCACCTAGGAAGACAAGCCTAATCGCCCGCAACCAAAGACACCGCACGGTCGCCACCGAACTCGGGGGAAAATGTGCCACTTGAACAAGCGAGTCTACAGTGTGGGAAGTCAACATGGCTCGGAGACCAGTTCAAGCTCCAGGACACATTGGATTGTCGCTTGTTATGCCATATGTTTCTACGAATGGCCCTACGATGCAGGCGAACAATGTTGGCCAGCCGAATTAGAAATCGATAGCCCCCGACTATAACTTAGCTCGACTATCTGGTGACGCTGTTATAGTGGACTACCATTCCAGCAGTCATTTCCAGTACCTAATCCATACCTTTTAGGAAGCGTAAATTTTCTAAAAACGACTGACGTCCGAGGAGAGCATGCATGGAATACTGTTCCACTGTGTCTTCATGCTTCGTTAGCCGTTCCAGGAGCTCAAGCTGCAAGCTTTGGTGGCCATACCCAACAACAGCAATGGGGCATTACCCCACCTATTGGTAATGGCCAGCAGACCACTTAAGACCTTAAAAACCTTGTTTAACAAAGTGCAGAATAGAGGCTGCCAGTGCAGAACGCCTAACAGCCGAATCTAGCGACGTCACAACTGATAAACCTAGAAATTATTGCTAATACCATGCGAAGGTACTTTGTCATCCAACTGAAACATGTGCACATGCCTGTTTATAAAAAGACTTACCCCAATTGAATAGATCGGATATCACCTTTTGCCATAATAATTATTTGATACTCATTCTAATATTAATTAGTTTGTTACTTAGCCATGGTAATTCAGTATGGTTGAATTAAACATTGTTTTATGGATAAATTCTTAGACATCATCTTTCTTCAACATTAATATAGTGCCAAACAAACAATATATAGTTCAACTACATTTGCAGTTGTAAATCCAATTTTTCCTAATTCCTTGCCAAGTCGATTTTACTGAGAACTTTATTATTTGTGATGTGTAAAGTTTATACTTACGTGGATGGAGTTGCAAAGTGGGAGTAGTGAATAATGAGTATATTAAATAATGTCTTAGTCCTAAAACTAATATATTGAGGAACAAATAAAAAATCCACAAGAATCTTTAATTAAATAAGTAAAATTAGATCATGACGTCCTCTCTTTGGCACAATCATAAAATATACATTGACACATTTTCATAATACATTCTTCCTCTTTTGAAATCTCAAACCACTCAAAGATCTTCTTCCTAAGCGAACACTTGAGTCTCCTTTGCTCATTTATTTGATTGTTGTTTTATCTTGAGAGATAAGTTGCCAATAAACCGTTTAAAAAAATATAGATTGTTTATCCAATCGACTCAGCAAGAGCACTTCGGATAATGATTTCTTCTTAAGAAACATAATCCAAGACCATTCTCGTGATATACATAAAGTGCTACCTGTAAGAGGGGTAAAATATAAGTTTCCAAACTTTTAATGATCCTCAATACTTGAGGTTAGGTTGGGAAAATTTTTAATGGTTCCTAACGCTTGTGTAGCGGGGTATTGCAGGATACCTTGTAGGAGACCACCTATTTAAGTGCGAGGATAGGCCGACTCAAATGAACGCACTTAAGAATTCAAGTGTTTCCACGGCCCACGACGGACAAAAACATAAAGAAAGATTGAGTAGGAAAGGTATTGTGTTGGTACCATTATCTTGATATATACTAAACACTGACGGTTCAAGATATCACGTTAACCGATGTCCGATGGTATTCTATTATGGGATTGGCGGGAGTTCATCTTATTTTGTTGTATCCCGTGACTTCCCGGATTGTGGGTAAGCGCGAGAACTTAGGACTTATAGGTCTTAGGTACTATGGTGATTATCTTTTAGCAGCATAATGTGACGAGGGTGGGCTCAGCCCATGTCCGAATAGGTACTTTTCCCTTGTCCGTGGGTTTTTCCCTTTGGGTTTACCAAGGCAAGGGTTTAAGGAGGCCCACGGCTGCAACCTTATGGTTACATAAGGGAATTTCCATAGCTTAGGACTTTCTCATTGATATCCTTCTTGCATCATAGTTTTTGCACTCTTGACTACCCAACTTGTGGGACTATCTAGAGTTTTGTTATTACGTGATTAAATATGGTGTTGATCTACCTAGCAGGGACATGCTAGATTTATATCATCACTAAGTTCGTGGGTATGCCCATCGTACATGTACATTTTGATGATTTTAATACACATTTACCTTTCATCAAAAAAAAAAAGGAACCATAGAGGACCGACCAGAGTATTCATATTTCAAAAGTCCCTTAACCTAGCTTGAGCATCGCCCAAAGCCATATAAAGTAAGCCAAGAAAAGAGATGCCCAACTAACATCTTCCCTGAAATGGCCAAAGCCATAAATCTCGAGCTCCTTGAAAATTGCACAAGAGCCCGTACGGATGAAGTAACGACTAAACCAATAAAGAAGAAAATCATAATGCTCAACGTCATCGACCGAAAGAGGCGTACTTCAGTAGTTAGCGGCCATAAAAGTACCATAACTGGAGGAATCTTTTTAAACAACAATTCCCAAATCGGAAAATTTGATTTCACTCAAGGTAGGCGCTTCGACTCCCAGTATCGGGAGGCCTAGTACGTCGTTACATTGAGAACGGTGGGAGTCATCATCCCCTAGGGAAACAAAAGCATTGGCGGTAGTCGACCAATAACCAAGAAATGCATATATGAGGACGATATTGTAGGAGATAACAGAACCCGATAGTACAATGGTGTTGTAAGACCCATACGCTTCCACTCAATTCTTTTGGACAAACTAACTCGGTCCACCCAAGAAGAATAGTTGACGAACTTGTTCGACCAGGTGCGGAGGTTAGTCGGACAGCGGTCGACAGTGAACTAGTCGTTGGTGAGGGGAATGTCATAGGTCATCAGACTGAGATGTTGAGATAAAAGAACGTCACCTTATTCCGGCCTACCAAATGGAGCCAGAACCAATTATTCATCAATAAGGACCAAGGCATCGGTTAGGTCTTTATCGGCTAAAGTGGTCCCGTATATCTCTTGAGAAGAAGAAGAAGCCATGGTATCTCAGTAAGAAAAAGGTCGAGATTATGGTTTTTCTTTTTTGCAGAAGGAGAGAAATCGAAGATAACTGTAAGAGCAAGTATATAAGACTCGAAAAGATTTCTCTTCTTAAGTAGATGTGTGGCGGAAATTGAGGCTACCTCTTCGAATGCACGGTTAGAAAACATTGGAACCGATTCATGGTCATAAAGATGCCTCAGTTGAAGTGGAAACTTAATTCAGAAGAAATCATCATTGCATGCACTGGAGACGAGATGATTGAAGTGACATGCGCGACTGTCAGACTGAAACGACGACTACTTTCGAATACATTAACTCAATAATCACACTCGAGTTATTGTAGGGGCAATTGTTAACACTCAAAAATAATTTAAGTGTTTAGCTGAAATTCAGTGACAGTCGAATTGTTCCAGAGCCGAATTTACTCATAGTCCTCAACTACAAGAACTTCATCGGCTATTAAGGCATTTTATCCCAAGTTGTTAGTTCGAGGTACGACTGGGACCCACTTAGATACAGACGTCTCAACACCAAGTCAAAAGGGTTTCCGGACCCCTAAAGGCGGTAACGGCCAACAACAGTTGAAAGAAAGGGTTATTATCCGAGCAAGAGGCGTAGAGGGCAAGAAAATTGACACTACTTCCCCCATAGTGGACCATTAAACTTAGTGGGTTACTTGATAACTGACATGGGGGGTCACATTGTACATTTTTTTTGTACTATAAATAGGAACATTATTTGTATATACAAAGATAACTAATCAATCAAACAACTCAAATTTTATCTATCTTTATCCTTTATCCTTTATCCTTACTTTACTGTACGCAGTTGCATTCACGTTTCCTACCTCTTAGTTTACTCATACCACCATCCTAACGCTTTCTGGAGTAGTTGGGGAATCCATTGCTGGAAATTAGAGTTTCGTTTCCAGCCCAAATCTCTTAAGTTAAGGAATTAATTTGTCTCCCGATTTCGTCAGCCGATAGAATGGCAGAGAACAAATTTGGGGCGAGAACAATTAACAATTAGTAACCTATTTTGAGACAAAGACATTGTATCAATTTGAGCTAAGGCATTTGTATTCCCTGACCCTTTCCTTACTTAATTTGTTAAATTTTAATGTCAAACAAAAACTTAGTGATTAAAAGTGTGTATGTAAAGTTTAAACTTCTTGTTGATGAAGTTGCAAAGAGAAGGTAGTAAGAACGTTAAATCATATACAACCACAACAGATGGAATAAAATAAAAATTCATCAATATAATCTTTACTTAAATACAATGCACGACCGCATTCACTGTTTACACAAATAAATACAAGAAATATGCCTTGAAATACATTCTTATAACTACATAATAATTATTTGATACTCATTCTAATATTAATTAGTTTGTTACTTATCCATGGTAATTCAGTATGGTTGAATTAAACATTGTTTATGGATAAATTCTTAGACATCATCTTTCTTCAACATTAATATAATGTCAAACAAACAATATATTTACGTAGTTCAACTACATTTGCAGTTGTAAATCCAATTTTTCCTAATTCCTTATATGCCAAGTCTGACTATTGTATAAATTATTAGTCACCAGACGTTCGATATCTGGCTATTGTATGTTTTTTTGTAATAACTTGGTCTCATGGTCTGCAAAACGTCAGTCGACTTTGTTCCGCTCTAGTGCAGAGGCCGAGTATCGAGGGGTGGTCAATGTGGTCTCTGAATCATATTGACTACATAATCCTTCTTTTAGAGCTTCATTGTCCGATTCAGAAAGCTACCTTGATTTATTGTGATAATGTGAATGTCATCTACCTTTCTGGTAATCATGTTCAACACCAGCGCACCAAGCATATAGAGATGGATATTCATTTCGTTTGCGAAAAGGTAGCTCGTGGACAAGTATGTGTCTGTCATGTGCCTAACAGGTATCATATTACAGACATCTTTACCAAAGGTCTTCCATCGTTCCTATTTGAAGATTTTAGGGACAGCCTTAGCGTACGAAGACCACCCGCTATGACTGAGGGGGTGTGTTAAATATACTGTTATACACGGTATTGGGGACCAAGGTTGGACCGTGTATACATGCCTTGTATACACGGTATTTGAGCTTAATTTGTTAATAGGTTTTTGTATATGATTAACATTGTACACTTATCATAATTGTAGAATTCTTGTACAAGTAGAATAAGGTTTTGGGAGTATAATAGAAATAGGATTTTCCTATTATGGAAATTGTAAATTGTATATATACTCTTTCATTAATGAAAATAATGAAGGGGGTTATTTCTTTTACTTATAACTACATAATAATTATTTGATACTCATTCTTATATTAATTAGTTTGTTACTTAGCCATGGTAATTCAGTATGGTTGAACTAAACAGTTTATGGATAAATTCTCAGACATCATCTTTCTTCAACATTAATATAATGCCAAACAAACAATATATTTACGTAGTTCAACTACATTTGCAGTTGTAAATCCAATTTTTCCTAATTCCTTATATTAGCCAAGTCGATTTTACTGAGAACTTGTTGAAAATTTACTAAACGTGAAATAAAGTTAATTCTATTAATTATGACTCGAATAATTGGGGCTCGACACGTCGGAAACATAATTTCCACACATGTGCACATAAAGTGTCAAGGATCGTAATTTCCTTAAATGGAAGAGGTATTGTCACGTATACGAATTGTTTGAGACGTAAGAAAATAGACGGTTATTGGACAAATGACAATGGTTTCACGTTGGTAAATGAAAGGAAGAAAAGTACAATGTGTAAAAGATGAAACGAATCAGAAATAGCCGAGAAGGGTCGCGGTGCTTGAAGCGCCGCGGCGCCTCCTCCCGAGAGCCCCGTCTCTAAATGTCGTTTCAATTCCAGTAGCTCACTGCAATTGAAGCGCCGCGGCGCCTTCCCGAAGGGCCGCGACTCTAAATGACGTTTCAATTCCAGTGGTTTACTGGACGAGAAGCACCGCGGAACCTCTCCGAAGGGCCGCGACGCTTTGACTGTTTTTCAGTCTGTTGAAGGCGAATTGAAACTAATTTTTGGGCTGACGTTGGAGCAATAAATCTCCATTATTTGCCTATTGATTTTAGCCATTACTAGGCTGAATTAACCTCAATATCAATGGTCATTACCTTTTGCGTGAAGGTACGATCATGGAATCAAGGAACGCGTGATTCTTTGAAGACACGTTCCCATATAAGGAAAACAACATAACCTCTTGCAAACGAAGTTATGAGAAAACCTCTTAGGATCTGGGAGTCGCTGACTACATAAATCCAAACGGTTCAGATCTAGTGAATTCTGAAGTAGTTGATTATCTGGAATCTAGTATTCTAGATTCTCAGGACTTGGAAGATTCAGAGATGGAACCAAGGTGAAGCAAAAGGGCCCGGAAGGACAAATCCTTCTGTCCAGACTTTGAAGCTTATTTGGTTCAAGACGAACCACGTACAATCGCCGAAGCATTGTCAACTCCAGAAGCACTGCTATGGAAGGAAGCTTTAGAAAGTGAGATAGAATTCATCCTTAATAACCACACCTAGGAGTTAGCTGAACTTCCCCCGGGACAAAAACCTCTGGGTTGTAAGTGGATCCTTAAACATAAGTTAAAGGCAGATGGATCTATTGACAAGTACAAGGCTAGGTTAGTAGTCAAGTGTTATCGCCAAAAAGACGGCCATGATTACTTCAACACCTATGCTCCGGTGTCCAGAATGACATCCATATGTATGTTCATAGCTATCGCCGCATTGCGGGAACTTGAAATACATCAAATGGATGTCAAGATTGCCTTCCTAAATGGTGATTTGGAAGAAGAAATATATATGGACCAACCCGAGGGGTATGTGGTTTCAGGACAAGAGACAAAAGTGTGTCGCCTTGTCAAATCATTATATGGGCTGGAAAAAACCCCTGAACAATGGCATGAAAAATTTGATAGTACCCTACTATCAAAAGGGTTCGCCATTAATAAGTGTGACAAATGTGTTTACATGAAAAGAAGTGTCGATTCGTTCGTCATGATATGCCTTTATGTAGATGACTTGTTGATCACTGGTAGTAGTCCTAGGATAATCCTAGAGACTAAGAACATATTAAAATAATATTTCGACATAAAAGATATGGGTGTCGCAAATGTCATCTTAGGGATAAAGATCTCTAAGACATCTAATGGACTGGTCTTATCTCAATCTCACTACATCGAAGATGTGCTGAAGAAATTCGAGATGTTCAACAATTCACTAGTAACGACACCATTGGATAGAAGTCAAAAGATTGACAAGCATCTTGGTATACCCGTACGCCAGGAACGATATGCATAGGTTATTGGGAGTTTGATGTATGTCACAAACTGCACTCGACCAGATATCGCTTATGCAGTCAATAAATTGGCTTGGTTACCCAAAATCCAAGTGAGGATCACTGGAAAGTGTTGAATAGGGTACTACGGTTCCTGAAGTTCACAATAAAATTCGGGTTACACTATTCGAGATATCCAGCTGTACTAGAGGGGTACAGTGATGCAAACTGGATATAGGATAGCGAAGACATCAAGTCCACCAGTGGATACATTTTTACAATCGGTTGTGGAGTTGTCTTGGAAATCCTCTCGACAAACACTTATTGTCCGATCCACGATAGAGTCGGAATTTATCGCTTTAGACAAAACGGGAGAAGAAGCTGGGTGGCTTAATGATTTTTTAAAGGATGTCTCATGATGGGATAAACCTGTGTCTTCTGTAATGTTCCACTGCGATAGTCAGTTGGCTCTAGAAAGGGTACAAAGTTCTATGTACAATGGAAAGTCTTGTCATATTCGACGGAGACATGAGTCTGTTAGGCAGATGATCATTTCTGGTGTTATCTCCATTGATTATGTAAAATCAAAGGAAAATATCGCAGATCCCTTGACGAAGGGAACGACCAGAGATCAGATGTACTGCCTGTCTACGGGAATGGGCTTAAAACTCAATCAATAAGAACCAATATAGTGGACACCCAACCTTACAGACTGGAGATCCCAGGAATAAGGTTCAATGGGAAAACTAAACTGTAAAGGTTCAGTTGAGCATTCGGTGGAAGCAAGAGCACTTCGGATAATGATTTCTTCTTAAGAAACATAATCCAAGACCATTCCCGTGATATACATAAAGTGCTACCTGTAAGAGGGGTAAAATATAAGTTTCCAAACATTTAATGATCCTCAATACTTGAGGTTAGGTTGAGAAAATTTTTAATGGTTCCTAACGCTTGTGTAGCGGGGTATTGCAGGATACCTTGTAGGAGACCACCTATTTAAGTGCGAGGATAGGCCGACTCAAATGAACGCACTTAAGAATTCAAGTGTTTCCACGGCCCACGACGGACAAAAACATAAAGAAAGATTGAGTAGGAAAGGTGTTGTGTTGGTACAATTATCTTGGTATATACTAAACACTGACGGTTCAAGACATCACGTTCACCGATGTCCGATGGTATTCTACTATGGAAGGTTCAAAGCTCTGGCTACCTCTCCAAATGCATCATCCGCTGAATAATTGCTAGAAAGGCACCATGTGCGTGTGCCAAAATCTCTTACAAGGTTAGAAATTTACTAAACGTGAAATAAAGTTAATCCTATTAATTATTACTCGAACAATTGGGGCCGCACGTCGAAAACATGGTTTCAACACACGTACACATATAGTGCCAAGGATCGTAATATCCTTAAATGAAAGACATATTGGTACGTATACGAATTGTTTGAGACGTAAGAAAATAGACGTTTATTGGTCAAATGACAATGGTTTCACGTTGGTAAATGAAAGGAAGAAATGTACAATGTGTAAAAGATTAAACGAATCAGAAATCACCACGGAGCCGAGAAGGGCCGCGACGCGACCAAGTCAGGGTCACAGCGCCTCCTCCCGAGAGCCCTGGCTCTAAATGTCGTTTCAATTCCAGTAGCTCACTGGAATTGAAGCGCCGCAGTGCCTTCCCGAAGGGTCGCGACTCTAAATGACGTTAGTTTCAGTAGTTTAATGGATGAGAAGCGTCGCGGTGCCTCCCCGAAGGGCCGCGACGCTTTGACTGTTTTCAGTCCGTTGAAGGTGAATTGAAACTAATTCTTGGGTTGACTTTGGAGCAATAACTCTCCATTATTTGACTATTGATTTCAGCCATTACTAGGCTGAATTAACCTCAATATCAATGATCATTACTTGACATTAATGACCATTCATTTTGTTAATTGAGAAGACATAATCATCTACCTATAAATTGATGCCTTTGACACAATTGTAAAATACACATTGACACATTTTCAGAATACATTCTTCCTCTCTTGCAATCTCAAACCACTCAAAGATCTTTCTTCCTAAGCGAATACTTGAGTCTCCTTTGCTCATTTGTTTTATTGTTGTTTTATCTTAGAAGATAAGTTGCCAATAAACCATTTAAAGGAATATAGATTGTTTATCCAATCGACTCAGCAAACCAATTTACTTTGTTCATTTCCAAATTATAACATATTGTTGTTGTTACATTTCTCATTTCCTTGTTTTACACCATCCCACAAAACTTTATTATTTGTGATGTGTAAAGTTTACACTTACGTGGATGGAGTTGCAAAGTGGGAGTAGTGAATAATGAGTATATTAAATAATGTCGTAGTCCTAAAACTAATATATTGAGGAACAAATAAAAAATCCACAAGAATCTTTACTTAAATAAGTAAAATTAGATCATGACGTCCTCCCTTTCATCATCAATGCTAAACCAAAAATAGTTCTAGTGCGAACCTGGTGCAGGTTTATTTGATGCCCGAATATAGTAATACTAAACATAATTAAACTAAGAATAAGAAATACATTAAATTAGATCATTTCGTGTTATCTCCATTGATTATGTAAAATCAAAGAAAATATCGCAGATCTTCGAAGGCGGAACGACGGAGATCGATGTAATGCTGTCACGGAATGGGCTTAAAACTCAATCAATAAGAACCAATATAGTGGACACCCAACCTTACAGACTGGAGATCCCAGGAATAAGGTTTAATGGGAAAACTAAACTGTAAAGGTTCAGTTGAGCATTCGGTGGAAGCAAGAGCACTTCGGATAATGATTTCTTCTTAAGAAACATAATCCAAGACCATTCCCGTGATATACATAAAGTGCTACCTGTAAGAGGGGTAAAATATAAGTTTCCAAACCTTTAATGATCTTCAATACTTGAGGTTAGGTTGAGAAATTTTTTAATGGTTCCTAACGCTTGTGTAGCGGGGTATTGCAGGATACCTTGTAGGAGACCACTTATTTAAGTGCGAGGATAGGCCGACTCAAATGAACGCACTTAAGAATTCAAGTGTTTCCACGGCCCACGACGGACAAAAACATAAAGAAAGATTGAGTAGGAAAGGTGTTGTGTTGGTACCATTATCTTGGTATATACTAAACACTGACGGTTCAAGACATCACGTTCACCGATGTCCGATGGTATTCTACTATGGAAGGTTCAAAGCTCTGGCTACCTCTCCAAATGCATCATCCGCTGAATAATTGCTAGAAAGGCACCATGTGCGTGTGCCAAAATCTCTTACAAGGTTAGAAATTTACTAAACGTGAAATAAAGTTAATCCTATTAATTATTACTCGAACAATTGGGGCCCCGCACGTCGAAAACATGGTTTCAACACACGTACACATATAGTGTCAAGGATCGTAATATCCTTAAATGAAAGACATATTGGTACGTATACGAATTGTTTGAGACGTAAGAAAATATTGTTTGAGACGTAAGAAAATAGACGTTTATTGGTCAAATGACAATGGTTTCACGTTGGTAAATGAAAGGAAGAAATGTACAATGTGTAAAAGATTAAACGAATCAGAAATCACCACGGAGCCGAGAAGGGCCGCGACGCGACCAAGTCAGGGTCACAGCGCCTCCTCCCGAGAGCCCTGGCTCTAAATGTCGTTTCAATTCCAGTAGCTCACTGGAATTGAAGCGCCGCAGTGCCTTCCCGAAGGGCCGCGACTCTAAATGACGTTAGTTTCAGTAGTTTAATGGATGAGAAGCGTCGCGGTGCCTCCCGGCGTCGCGACGCTTTGATTCGATACCGTTGAAGGTGAATTGAAACTAATTCTTGGGTTGACTTTGGAGCAATAACTCTCCATTATTTGACTATTGATTTCAGCTATTACTAGGCTGAATTAACCTCAATATCAATGATCATTACTTGACATTAATGACCATTCATTTTGTTAATTGAGAAGACACAATCATCTACCTATAAATTGATGCCTTTGACACAATTGTAAAATACACATTGACACATTTTCAGAATACATTCTTCCTCTCTTGCAATCTCAAACCACTCAAAGATCTTCTTCCTGGCGAATACTGAGTCTCCTTTGCTTATTTGTTTTATTGTTGTTTTATCTTAGAAGATAAGTTGCCAATAAACCATTTAAAGGAATATAGATTGTTTATCCAATCGACTCAGCAAACCAATTTACTTTGTTCATTTCCAAATTATAACATATTGTTGTTGTTACATTTCTCATTTCCTTGTTTTACACTATCCCACAAAACTTTATTATTTGTGATGTGTAAAGTTTACACTTACGTGGATGGAGTTGCAAAGTGGGAGTAGTGAATAATGAGTATATTAAATAATGTCGTAGTCCTAAAACTAATATATTGAGGAACAAATAAAAAATCCACAAGAATCTTTACTTAAATAAGTAAAATTAGATCATGACGTCCTCCCTTTCATCATCAATGCTAAACCAAAAATAGTTCTAGTGCGAACCTGGTGCAGGTTTATTTGATGCCCGAATATAGTAATACTAAACATAATTAAACTAAGAATAAGAAATACATTAAATTAAAACACCATTTGTCAACTACCCGTTTTAATATTAGTTCTAACAGCTTCGAAAACTATATTCGATTCCCTTCATATGATAAACATAAATTAAATTAAATTTCTGCACCATCTATAAACCCCACCCGTAGACCTCTCACCATCAACTCATCTTAGCTTATTGAAAAGAGTAATAGAGAAAAAAAATGGAGAGTGCTAATAATGCATCAATAATGCCAATGGAAAGTAATGTTAACGATATCGGGCTCATTAATTTCTTGGACGAGGCTAATTTTGAACAATTTATTGAACTCATTAGGGGTGAAAATGATGACCCTGTTGTAAAGTTTTGCCCAACTTATAATTGTGAACACATTACAAGTTGTTTTCCCTTGGCCAATGCCCAATTTGAGCCAACATCGATTGATTTCTATGATTGGAATGCTACAAGCATACCTGATCCTATTTCGTTATATGCTTCGCTTCCTGGAGAAACGAAACTCCATGAAGAAGAAGAGGAGGAGGAGGAAGATAATGATTGTGATGTATCGTCTGGCACCACGACTACCACCGTCATGACAGTGACTCCGGGAACGCCAACAAAGAAGATCATGAGGACAGATCGGTCGAGAACTTTGATTTCCGAGCGGAAAAGGAGAGGAAGAATGAAGGAGAAGCTTTACGCTTTGCGATCCTTAGTTCCTAATATCACAAAGGTACGTACTCCGTCTGTCTCATTTTATATGTGATATTTTTTTCCTTTTCGGTCAGTCCCAAAAAGAATAATATCTTTCTAATAATAATTTTACTTTAAACTTTTAAATTTATCCTTAATGAGATGGTTTATAGGCAAATAAATTTGTAAGTTTTTATTTTACATCACATTCATTTTTCTATTAAACTTTACATCCAGTTATACACGTTCACATAAATTGGGACGGAGGGCAGGGGCGGATCTACGTCCCTGGTAGTGGTTGTTCAAAAAAAAAAACAGCGTTGTATAAGCGAATGAAGATGTTGTACTTGTTCAAAAGTGAAAAATAATACTGTAAAAAAAACGGTTGTTCGCGTGCACAATTATGCACACAATAGGTCCGCTACTGACGCAGGGAGAAAACTAAACTATATGCACTAATAATATTATGAAAATTTGATAATGTAAAACAGAAATATACACTGTTGGTGCATGAATTTTTCTGTTCCATGATGAGGCTTGTTTCTGACTAAAGAATGTTTTTATGGGCAGATGGATAAAGCCTCTATAATTGGAGATGCAATACTATACGTACAAGGGCTGCAAACGAAAGCCAAGAAACTAAAAGTAGAAATAGCAGATTTTGAGTCATCACTCAACGGAATGAACAATAAGCAAAGTGGACTTTTTCAGAATGCCAAGGAAATGAATTTCTCGAGCTATTATCCACCAATCAAGAGGATAACAAAGGTTTGTTTTAATCTTACTAAAATTAAATTACTTCCTAATTAACTCTTTTAAAACCATAGAAAAATTATATAATTAACATGACAAACTATAGTGCAGATGGACGTTTTTCAAGTAGAAGAAAAAGGATATTACGTGAGATTAGTTTGCAACAAAGGGAGACAAATTGCAGCTTCACTTTTCAAAGCTCTTGAGTCTCTCACTGGATTCAATGTTCAAAATTCCAACTTGGCTACTTCTAACAATGATTATATTTTGTCGTTCACTCTTAATGTAAGTTTTAATATAATTACTCCCCCTCCCACCTAATTTACGTGGCATCTTTTGAATTTTAAGAATTAATTGAATTTTCTTTTTTGCCGTGATTTTTTCATGTCTTTTAAATATTTTAAAATCTCAATCATTATGTCTAGTAATTTTTACGTAGTTTCTCAAATATATGTAAATTTTATTACAAAAAAACATAAAGATTTCATGTCCAAATTTACAGTCAGAATTAAAAAAAATTGATGCTCGAAATCCGAAAATTGCCACATAATTTGGGATAAAGAGACTAGTATTAGTTAATTATCAATTCATTTTCACATATTTCGCTTATTGGAATTATGTGTATACTAATCTTTGTCTTTATTTTTTGTGTAAATGGATAAAACAGGTGAGAGAATGTAAGGTGGACATAAACTTTGGCAATTTGAAGCTATGGATAGCTAGTGCTTTTCTTAATCAAGGGTTTGACTTCGAGATATCTCCATTGGCCTAATTAATGTCACGTTATTGTAACTTTTCAAATTTTCGAACCCATCGATGAAATGAGAAATGTCATTAAGCATCGATGGTCGTTTGTAACTTTTGATCAATTAAAATTACGTGACCTACCAATGGCTCGTTGCCGTTCGTAAACATGTGTCTAACCTAATCATTTATAATTAGTTTGGGACTAAGTTTACTGTGTTACGGTCAAATATGCCATGAGATATATAGCTATCAAGAGAAGTTAGATTACTATGTATATCCAATGCCCCAAGTAAGACGAACCAAGACATTCGGTAAGCATTTCAATATATCAATCAAAAAGCCATTAGAGTTAACAAAAGTAAATAACATAAATAACAACAAAATTTGATACATAGCGGAGACGAAAAAGCTTAATATCAAAAGAACTGGTGATGCATAGTCATGAGCAACTAGAAATGAAAAATACAAAGGTATCTCAGAAATAAAATGTCTTATGTGAGGAAAATGTTGGGCTAACGGTCCAAGAATACTCTTAAAACGGTGTGATATTGTCCGTTTTGGGTCACGCCCGCATGATTTTTCCGAAAAGGTCTCACACTATTAAGAGTATTCAACACCTTATTAGTAGCTCATTTTTCTTTTCAGCTACCAATGTGGAACTTTGTTTGCACACCCAACAATATCTCCCTCGAACTAAGTTTCACATGACTCATTACCACTGAACTCCTCACAGGAAATCCGAGAAGGGAGGACCGCTTTAAAGAAGAGTGAAGTTCCGTCCTGGAGCTCCTTTCCTTGCTTAATAGGTCGGCCTTCCTCTCCTTCCAAGAATTTTAAGTGGATTAGTGCATGAATTACATTTTGGGATTCACGGATCAGAGATTCAACGTGTCTGTGTATGCGTCTTCAAAACTATGAGTAAATGTCATAAACCAGGTCCTAAGACGGGCAAATGCACTAAGTCGAACCTCACACCATACTACGTCATCTTCATACTCATCTCGCCAAACTATTGGCTCTGATACTAGTCGTTGGGTTAAACGGTCTAAAAAAGTACTCTGATACTATGGTATCTTGTCAATCTAATGTTGAAAATATGTGTTGCTCTATCTACCTAAATAAGTGTTTATAGTCGATTTCTTGTTTATTTAGGTTCGCGAAGCCGGGCACATACGCGCTCTAAGGTCCTTCCTTTTTCCCTATTAAAAGGAGTAATGGTGTGTGCTTCAGCGAGTCTCTAAATACGTGAATGTGTATGTACTAGAGTGAGTGTAATGTCGTTGTATTGTTGTGAATAGATGGTAGCTTAACCACAATGTATATTGAAAAGTTAATTTATGACCTAAACTTAGGACTATTAGACATGTATAATAGATATATATCACATGTATATACTTTGTAAATATCTTTATACTTTGTATAAATCATGTATACATCATTACATAGTGTATATAGTGGTAGAGAAAGGGTAAACTTTTTTGCCTTCGGTTGATGTATATTCATTATATAATAATGTATATATGTATAATCATTGTATATATGTAGCAGTGTATATAAAGTGTTCAATAGTGTAATTTTAAATCTTTCAAATCATGAAATAAGATTTTTCACTTGAAAAATCGTTAAATATGGTAATTATTTTAAAGGAATGTTTTTTTGTTTCTGTTAATAGTCTCACATCGGATATTGAATGAGAACATGAACTCCTTATATGTACTTGGACAATCCTCACCCTACAAGCTAGCTTGTGAGCTTGAGTTAGATCCAAGATCCATTCTTTATATGACATCAGAGACAGACTCATTCCAATTCTTTGTATCGATACGTTCTTCTCTTCAAATTAAGAAGTATATCATTGAAAGAAGCAATGGTAATTTGGCTATTCTAGAAATAAAAATGAAAGTATGTATGTCCTAGAAACAATCATTTTATGAGCAGATGTACTTGAACACATTCATATTATTAATATATACTTGACATTTGCAATAATTGAATTATTATTTGATTGTTTATATTATTCATTAATGTGCATCCCTTGAACTTACATTGTCATTAATAATGTGAGATATTAATGATAGAGTGTAGTTCTTAAAATAGCCTAAACTAATGATCATTGAGAATGGGATATCAATGATATGTTATAAGTCGACATGTGGTCTGCATCACATTCTTAGAGAATGTAGTATATCTCACTTACTGCTAGCAATAGTTGCTAGTGATGGACACATGGATACTCTTAGAGGAGTATTGGCATACCTCACGATAAACTATTTGTTATACATGTCTAGAGTATTATCAGCATGTGGGAGATAGAGGTCCTTAGACTTGAGGTCAATATCGCCTTGTTTACGGAGCAATGCACTTTGATCCTGTACTAAGCTCAAATGCCTTATAGGTTGAGACGCAGTTTGTATTGGGTGCATTACGAAGTAGATTGAAGGTGGTAGTTGATCCAAGAATAGGATTCATTCCTCGATTGGAATTTCGAGAGAACACTCAGCTTCTCAGAGATGTTAGGTCGACCAAGTCATTGGCCAATGCAAGAGACATATCTAGGATAAGGTCTAGTTGTCGACTAATATAGATGAGATAAAGTGATCAAGCCATTTGGATAGACACTTGGCAAATCTTAAGCTTGATCGAGTGTGTCGCGAATGAAAGGAATTTATCATCTCACATAGAGGTCTGTTTACTTGAGTCTTGTAAACGATTTCACATATCGGGTTTGTCACCGTACCAGATGTGAGTTCCGTGTGAACCTTGATTTGATCAAGTGCCAATGTGTGAAGGCCTAAAGGGTCACACTAAGTCGATTGTCTTTTCGGTCTAAGGGTATATTGAGAGAATGTAAAATATCGGATTTTGAATCAAGATATTTTATTTATAATAAATTATGGGATAATTTTCATTTGATGAAAATTTATTAATTAAGTTAAAATTAAATCTTGGATTTAATTAGAACTAAAACGTGCAGAAAATAAATAGAGTCAAGATAACGGTGGGCCCATCGATAGCCCATCAATTTGGATTTGGGTCGTTCAAGCTCGATCCAAATCGATTTGGTTTAGGGTTTCCTCCACTATATATTTGGCACTTAACTCATAATTTCATAGGAACTGACTTTTTCCACTTTCTAAAGTCAGAGTTCAGAAAATAAAATTCTCTCAAACCTCTGCCAAGATTTCCTAGCTTTCTTGAGCAAAGGAATATACCGAAGCAAGGCTTGCACCCGGATTGACAATCGTGTGCGCTCCCTTTAGTAAAGACTAACAAAGATTAAACTGTAAGTTTTCTTCCTGTCTTTGCAGATTTGAATTATCGCATAATCATACTGCATTTACCTTTGTTGGAGCAAGTAAGTTTACTCAAAATTTTAAACTTCCGATGTGCCTTACTTGTGTGTTTTACACCCAACAAATTCCAACAGTGGTATCAGATCCCAGGCTGGTTTAATGATCATACGATAATCTTTAATAACGATATGTGGGATAATTAATTGTTTTGATTTAAAACTGATTTTCGGAATTTATAAAAGAAAAAATTGAATAGGAACAAGAATCGACATCAGCCGCGGAATAAAGGTGTCGGGTCATCGCTCCTAACGCAGCGGCGGTTTCGATGAAATTTCGGTCTTTTAATGTGTTCTAACACCGTCTCCACTATTATCGAGAAATTCACCATTAAGATGGTCGATAAAGGTGTTGAGAGGTGACGGAACGTGATGTAAACGCCGGAAAAGTCACCGGAATGCCGCCGCCGGCGGGGCGGTTTCCGGCCACCACTGGCCGTCGAAATTTTAAGTAATACCACCACCGTGTTCGCCTCGACGGCGGGAATCTAATGGTGGTATTACATCGCAACAACGATGGCCGAAAGGAGCACCACCGACGGTTTAGAACCCGTCACGGGCCTCGATTCCGCCACCGTGGTTACCAAATCGCGTGAAAACCACCGTGAGTTCGCCCCATGTGTGTGCCATCGTTTGGTGGTTTTAATTCCGTCAATTTACGCCGAATCAATCCCAAATTTGATTTGGGGTTGGAATTGATTTTGAAAATTTGAAATAGTTTGAGGACCTTTTTGCAATTAAAATTAGGGTTTTAAAATTGAAGATTTGTCCTTAAACAAATCTGAAAATATTTTAAGTTCTGAAAATTACAAATTAATCCCTGAGAAATTTTCTGAAAATTTTAAAAGTTTTTAAAATCAGCAAATTCACCCTGGTCAATCAGATATTTCGTAAAAGATTTGGTCCACAGGTAAATCAGTAAATATTTTAAGGTTCAAAATTGCAGAAATACCCCTGAAAATTAAATTTTAATTTCTGAATTATTAAGGGACTGTTTGGATGAGCAGAAAATTCCGAAAATTGAAAATTGAGTTTAAATTTTGAATTTAAATATTTTCTAAATTGAAACAAATTAATTAACCCACAATTATTGTTATTTGACATATTATTTGATAATGTGTGCACAAATTAATTGTTTCTCTTAATTGTTTAATTGATTGTCATTTAAATAATTAGAATAGAG
This sequence comes from Przewalskia tangutica, assembly GCA_029844215.1. Taxonomy (NCBI): domain Eukaryota; kingdom Viridiplantae; phylum Streptophyta; class Magnoliopsida; order Solanales; family Solanaceae; genus Przewalskia; species Przewalskia tangutica. The sequence goes on along the minus strand of CM056718.1, from coordinate 128,912,297 downwards.
TCTGCATATATATGTCTGGGTAGGCGGCACCCAATATTTGTTAGTCCGCAGTTATTGTCCGGTAAAGCGCGCCAAAGAATTGTTTACTTTCACCCATCGCTATAATTGTCCGCAGACGACGCCCAGTATGTGATTAAAACCATTTTATATCATGTCTATTGGGTTTGATGGTTTCCCATCTAAATATGTTTAGAAATTGCATGATAGATGTCATATGATGTGTCACGACCGACTTGCCCGCGATCGTGCCTTACCCCGCACCCTAGTGATAAAACATCGAGAAAATCACGAAATAAAACTTAGACATGAAACAAGATATATAAAATAAGAAATAGCAACCAAAACGCCACCTTCTCGCATATATAACAAAACTCAACAGCTACATCCTTTACAAGCCCCGCCCACAACAAAGATTACTGCACTCTAAGAGTTTTTATAACAACTATGACGGACGTGGCCCCGCCATACCCCTGAATGTACAAGTACCTACAATGACAGGGAACTACACCAAAATATAAGCCCCCGGAGAAACGGAGCTTCCCAAATGAAGAACTGTGATCCTATGAGCGAGGATCAACAATTGGTGTACTCTACCGCGCATTTAACGCAGCCTCGGGCGAGGTCGATAACAGTACCAAGTATGTGAAATCGAAAATATCAGAATGAAATCATAATAGTCTATATAAAACAGAGACATGTATGATAACCAAACTATATTACACAATGTATAAGCGAATATGTCAAGTCGTGGACTTACGCCGCCACGACCCGACTCGGCCGCGATCGTACTCCTACCGGCACCTGTCGTATACATCGAGAATAGCAAATAAACATACATAACACATAACTTATAAAAGGTAACATCATCGCCACCGATAAGTGTCGCTTTCCATAAAACCATACTTAATCTAAAGTATAGCAAGACAACTTATTCTTACACCAAAACACATACGTGACCACGCACTTAAGAATAACCTTTGTGGCAGTGGCTCCCGCCATACCCCTGAATGTACAAAATACCTATAGCATCAGGGAAAATCCGTACCAACAAAACAAGCCTCCGAGAAATGAGCCTCGACACTGCACTGTGATCCTAAGAATGGGATCCACCACCGCTACCCTTACCGCAGATTTAACGCATTTCGAGGAAGGGGGTCAGTACACAATATGTACCAAGTATGTAAAACTGGAAAAATACTGTAATAATATCATAAGTCTAAAATAAGCTGGAGTCAGGGATGAAAATCAAATTACATTGTCCTGTGCCTTACTAACAATGAGAGTAACAAGTATAAATATAATACTGCATAAAAATAGGAGGCTCATGATCAAAACAGGGTCCCCCGCCCGTAGTATCAATAAGCAGTCCTACTCCTGGGACTATTTCACCCGCATGGGTCCTGTGGACCCGCATGAGGTATTCCTCACATAGTCGCACTACCGCATGAGACTATTTCACCCGCATAAGCCCATAGGACTCGCATGAGGTATTCCTCGTGATCGTGGGTAGCAAATCCACTAACAGGTGGTATAACGATCTTGGGGATTTACCCCTCATTTATACTCTTACCCTGAAGCAGGTGGTATAACGATCTTGGGGGTTTACCCCTCAATTATACTCTTATCCTGAAGAAGGTGGTATGACGATCTTGGGGCTTGCCCCTAATTCATACTCTTACCCTGGAGAAGGTGGTATAACGATCTTGGGGCTTGCCCCTCATTTATACTCTTACCCTAGCTCAACCGGCCATCATACATAACATAAAATAAGTTAAGAAAGCTCATAACTTCTTATTAGTCTTGTTCATATACCCTCTCATCTTAGTTTACTTAAGGCACTTAATCATATCTTTAATAAAAGAAATCCGGGAATTTAACCCAAAGCACTACATACTTCTACACTTTTAAAACGGCTTTTTCAGATAAAACCTTTGGGCAATTGATGCCTTAAAATCAATTTGCCTTTCATAAATCAAGTCATTTGTCCTTGCTTATCTTACTTAGAGTAAATCCCTTCTTATTAAACTTTATAAAGCTAATAAACCAACTTCCCATAAAGTTGTTATATTACTCCTATACTTTAGTAAAATTATACTTTTCCCATAACCAAGGGACTATACTTTCTAAAACGAACAAGTCTTTATATACTTAAAACAAGTAAGAATACCAAATCTCAGACGTCACTGCACTACATAGATACAACTACTCATGCTCAAGAGATAGGAAAGCTCCACATACCTCTTCGGTCAATCCACTTGCTAAGTCCAAAGTACCGCACGTAATATGTCAACGTATAATGACCATAATACGTCTATTAACCTCTAGTTCAATGTAGAATAATCCAAGTTCAAGTCACTAAATCCTATGGAAAATTGGGCAGTATTTCCTTTGTTTCTACATACTTTGCCACCTTTTTCAAGGCCGAATTCAATAACCAAACGCCACATTTAAGGCCCAACAATCCAAATATTTCAAAGGGGATTACACAACCAAACTTGGGTGTGTAAAATTCTGCCCCATAAGGTACAACAATTAACTTAACAAGTTTAAGGTAGTTTGTAGGCTACAACATGCTCATAATATCTTCCTAACCAATATTTTCATATCCAAACCATAGTTCTTACATGCAATGAATCTAAGAGCATTATTTACTACTACAAGTTCCTTCTTCTTCACATGCAACATCAATAACTAGCTACAAGAGAAGAAATGTTACCTTTAGAGCTTTAGCCAAAATTATTCCAACAATTTTGCTAGCCTCTTTTCCAAGAACACCACCACAATAACTCCTACAAGCTAGCCACAAGCTTCCTTCTTGTCCTAACTTTTCAGATTTTCCTTAGGCTTTGAATTCCTCTTGGAATTCTAGAGAGAAGTGAGAGCTTTAGTTTAGAGAGAGAGAAGGATTTGAAAGATGACCAAGTCTTCAAGACTTGGTCAATATAAGGAACATGCAAAAAATCAGATGTGGGACACTTGTCACCTCCCATGGCCTTTTAAAAGAAGAAATCTGATTTTTCTAAGTTTTTCCGCTAATCCCGCTCGCAACGCTGCCTCAGCACAGCCGGCGCTGAAACTTCCGCCACCTCACAGAACTTCTGGCGCCGCGGCGCTGCAACTTCAGCGACCCCTCACAATATTCGGCGCCGCAGCCCTGCATCCGGCGCCGCGGCCCTGTGGCTCCTGTCCGAAACACATTTATGTTCGACTGCGCACTGAACTTGTAACTCCCATAACTTTCTACTCCGATGTCCTATCGACGAACGGCTTGCGCTTGGAAACTAGACTCAACGAACTACGCACTAGGCCTTTGAAATACTTAGGAACTCTCAATGTACCGGGCCATAACCCGCCTCAAAGTTGACTAAAACCCGTCCGAAACAATCCGTCAACCTATCTTTCGAAAATTTTAAGCCCTACTCCCTTTCGTACGCTCTCACATGTAAGGCCGGAACTATTGGGTATAACATACGCCCTCAAAGTCATCGTGCCCGTGGAACTCCTTCCTCACTGTCGGCAGTCTATGACATAAATCATAATCATGTGACGCGCCCGTGGCATCCTACCTCACCGCTTGCATACATATACAATACATATATATATATCTCTCGCCTGGAATACTACGCCATCGCGGCAGCCGTAGGTGTAACATATAACCATGTGACACGCCAGTGGCATCCTACCTCACTGTCGGCGTACACATATACAATATATATATATATATATATATATATATATAACATGCCCCCTGAATCCCTCATCGGTGTAGACATGTCTTCATGGGGAGCTAGCCCATGGAGTAATAATCGTCTAGACTATGCCCCTAATCCTCATCTGTAGACAGGTCTTCACGGGAGCTAGCCCATGGAGTAATAATCGATATACCATACCCCTAATCCTCATCGGTGTAGACAGTGTCTTCACGGGAGCTAGCCCACGAGTAAATGGCCACATGCCCCTAATCCTCATCGGTGCAGTATACGCCCATGTGACAATAATAATATACCGAGTTTAACCCTGCACGGCCGCATGCCCCTAATCCTTCATCTGTAGACATGTCCATGTGATAATAACAATGGAAGCATACCCGGAATCCTCCACACCGCTGCAGACGCCCAAGTAAGTTCACAACAAGTCACCACCCTCCATCGAGAGACGCGTGGTATAGAAATACAATACTTGCACAACAAAGGCTATCACAACTAGCATAGAAGTTCAACATACTCTTAGACTTTCATTAACATGTAAATTGATTCACCATTTATATAAACTCAAGTACTCCCATTTTATGCCAACAATCCGGTTTTAACCCTAACGCATTACGACTTTAATTCTTTCAAAAAGATTTCTTTTTACGTAAAAACAACTCGATACTAATATCCGTAGTACCAAACACGTTCATGTTTAAATCAAGTACTTTATACTTTTTAAACCAAGTGGCTGACACTTTTAAAACAACGTCAAGTATACTTTTAAAACCCAAGTAACTAACTCTTTTAAGATCAAGGTACTCCTACCTTTTAAAACCAAGCCACTTATATTTTTCCATCAAGAAAAGTTCGATATTTGAAAACAAGTTACTTATACTTTTAAACTCAAGTTACTTCTCTTTTCCCAAAATCAAGTTACATGACTTTCAAAATACTTTAAGTCTCCTTACTTTAGAATGTCAAGAAATCAATACTTGTTTATAGTGATTTTTATTAACGCAATCATGATCTAGAAAATGTAATACAATTTTGTCTTATCTTAGCTTCTATGCAGATGGAAGATTCTACTTCTTTTAATATAATTATTTGTCATTACATTTTCCTTTATTAACGCTGCAATGGCTTGTTCGATAGTTATTCTATTTCAAATCAAATAAAACTTTATTCTTTTAAAGACCAAGTACTCATTACTCACGAATGAGGTTTCACCACTTTTTAACACCATTCAGGTCAATTATAAGTCAAGTCTCTTATCTTTTAAAATCAACAAACCATTCTTTTACCTACATAAAGTCGTTATAACCAACTTCCCATAAAGCCATTATAACACTTTATGTTTTAAACCTACCAAATTCGTTTAGCACACGTGACGCCTACCGCACTACATAGTTCACAACAATCATGCTAGAAAGGATAGGAAGAGGTTCACATACCGCGACGATTATCGACAATTAGCAAAATGCTCCAAAGTACTATAACCTGCTAGCCTTTTCCACCCTTCAAGTAGAATACGCTACTCGTAGTACTTCAACCTATAATGGCCATAAAACGCCTATTAACTTCTAGATCTCTTCAGAGAATATTCTAAGTACAAGGTTCCTTATTCTACGTAAAATTCAAGCACCCTCGCAACCACATAAATATCCTCCTATATCAAGGCCCGCTACCAAGCCAACAACCTGCCGGGATTACACGCCCACAATAATACTACAAGTCTATCAGAATACACCAATGTAAATACAGTTCAATTCTTTTAATCATCCTTCCATATATCATATACTCAATTATACATTACTATAATGTAATCTCCAATTACAATAGGGATAAAGATCATTACCTCGATAAGCCCAAAATTATCCAAGATTTATAAGTCGATCCCGAGCAACGCTTTGCTCCTATTCCTTACGCCCAATCCGCTCCAGCAACCCTTAGAAGTTTCTAAACAACTTCTCTTAACACTTCATCCAAGCTATGAAGATTTTCCTGTGGTTTTATTTCATGACTATTGGAATAAAGTAGTATTTCCTGCTCTTATGTTGGGATTACTTTGGAATACTACTGTGGTATAAGGCTAGTGTATTTGGGTTTATAAAACAACAATTGAAGTATTTATACACCAAGTGGGAGGGGTGGACGAGAGCTACAAAGGAGGGAGTATTATTTTGCCTTGAAACTCTTGTGTGGATGAATAAGTCTTGCAACTTAAGGGTATTTATAGACAATCAATGGCCAAGATCAAAGAAAGTGTAAGGTGTAGATTGGGGACCTGTGTGTGTGGATTCTACCAACCATATGTCCACCACAACTTTGATACATGTGGCTAGCCACATGTCTCCCTCAAAAACGTCCCACATGTCAAATGGACACCTACTCGCCTACGGCCACAATGGGGTGCCATGTGTCGCCTCCTATTCGCCCAAAATATTTCATCTCCGAAAATATCCAAAATCTCAAAACAAAGGGCCCCACAAAATCGTAAATTTTTCTCCGTGGCCCCACGTGACCAAATCCAAAATAAAATTTCATAATTCTCTAATATTCCAAAAGTCCGAATACTAAACGGGAATCCAACTCCCATTAACGAACCTTTTTCTTCACAAAATCTGAAACTTTTCCGCGAAAAATCACATCTTTCTTCCTTTCCAATTTTAATGTCGATTCTCGCACGCACGCCCTCATATACATACTATGGAACTACGGGTGTAACATTCTTCCTCTTAGAAACATTCGTTCCGAATGTTCCTTCTAAGTCTCAAAACATACATGCGCCAGATAGTCTTCACTACTATACTTATAAAACCAAATATGCCACACCGCCATAATATAACACATGCAAGAAAACTCCAATTCAAGCCAACGAGGAATCACCTCTAACGCATAACATCACTATAAGCTCCCACCCAAGGTCTAAAGGATACTCTTTGCATCTTCACTTCACAAAAATGATCACTTCCATTCACTTAACACATGTTCGCTTTTCTTACTGTCAGAACCTTCTCGTATACCCGAACTCGCTCTATTACACGCATCATATTTCGCCATCGCTATGCTTTTGAACTCGGGGTTTCTACTATCCAACTTGGTCACCTTACTAGCTTCAATTTCTCTAAGGCCATTCCCGCCTTCACGACCGCTCGTCGAACGCGCCTACGAACTCGCATAATGGTTACCTAAACTTGGGCATAGCACCTCGTGACCCTATCACATAGCGAGACTACAACAAATTTACCTCACTTCATTCCGGCCGCGGTTGACCCGCATCCGCCTCAACCCGACCCATTATCGCGCCAAACTCTCGCCTCGATCCTAATAATCTTACTAATTCACGCCACGAAGCTACCACTTCTATCTCAAACTACCCATGGAATTATCACACAAATACTCCACGATACTATGCACTCCGACAAAGATTAACCAGAATCTTCTACTTAAGACGGCCTCGCATCTAAGATCTCAATCATATCAAAATTCTAAGGCTCACAATCTCTATGTACCCAACTTCCCTTTACTAACTGTGCCTCTAAATCACAATTTATACCAAACTACCCATACATAGCACTCAACATGTAATCACTATAACAACACATGTTAGTCTCTAAAGGGTTAAAGATATACCGAAATCAAATAGGCGCCCAAGGACCGCTAAAATCGGGAACTTCCACCACGACCCGCCTCGCTCACGTGTTTGAACATTCTCGCCTAGCTATCAAGGCGAAGAACCCGCAATCGATCCAAAGATAATCGTGCTATCCCATTAGTGCCACCTCTAGTCGCATTTCTTACCAAATGGCCCTATTGGCCGCAAGCATAACAAGTCGCCGAAATAGTACGACACTCCCAAGACGGGTCTACCACATCGACCACACCGAGGTAGGGTGGCTTCATCCGCTAACACCCTCCTCCCCGAAACTCAAGCCTCGAGCCTCGACCGCCTCAACATCCCGAACGCCCCAAGACCGCGAGGACCACTCAGATCGGGCGGAGGCGCATAACTAGCTCGCCGGCGGTCCGCCTCGAAAGTTACCAAAGGACCCCGCTGCCCGCCTTCTTCCGCCGGTATTCACAACCCGCCGCCTCCGCTCACACCCAAGTGCATAAGTCGCATGCGGCAATGTCCATGCCCGGCCAAGAGCTACACCCGAGCAACTCTCTCGCTAAGTAATCATCGAGCCTCGTGACATAGCGGTGCACTCGCCCTCCATGTTTGCTACTAAAGCGGGACGCATCGAGCCAATGAGTCAAACTCTACATTGTAATCCCAACCGCCCGCCTGCTCGCCTCAACATCAAAAATCTATCGGCCCGAGCCCTCCTCATCTGCGGAGGCAAGAAATGGCTAAGAAATGCCTCTGAGAACTCGTCCCAAACATCTGGAAGCGAATGCTACCCCCGGGATAGTTCCCATGAATCAAACCAGTCGACTGCAGTATCACGCAGCCGATGTGCACTCAATACCACCGACTGCTCTCCGAGGCTTTGATCACTCACGATCCGCAGAATCGCTTGATAAACTCCCGAGGATCATCCTCGCCCCACCCATAGAACTCGTGGAATGCAACTCAAAAGTCCCAAGTCTCAAACTATCGATCTAGGGTGAACTACGTACAACCGAACCGCCACGCCCGCTATCATTCCTCGCCACAATCCTAGCTAGTAACTGGGCCATCTCCTTGTAACCCATATCCTCTGTTCCTGGCCGTGGAATCAAGTCTCGTATCGTGGCCTCGTGAGCCATCGTTGTCGCTCTAAACTCGCTGGGCGGCATCGCAAAACTCGCCATGAAGCACCACTGGGCGATAATCGGGCTCGTTTCCTCGCAACCTCTCAGGTTTCTACTCGCAGCCTCCTCACGCTGCCTTCCGGGCTCGCTGCCTTGCAGGCATAATCGGTAAAAAGAATACGCTGAGGAGTCCAACTTATAACACATCTCTAAGGCACGATCTCGAGTGAGAAGAATGGAAACTAATCCTAAATATCCCGTAGCCTCGACATAAAGGTGGTGCACAACACGCCGATAATCAAGACTCTACTCGATACGGTCAGAGACACTTTCCGAGGATTAATCGCTCTGATACCACTTTTGTCACGAACCGACCTCGGGCCCGCGACTGGTGCCTTACCCCGGGCACCCTAGTGATAAAACATCAGAGAAAATCAGCGGAAATAAAAACTTAGACATGAAACAAGATATATAAAATAAGAAACAAAGCAACCAAAACGGTCACCTTTCTCGCATATATAACAAAACTCGAACAGCATCCTTTACAAACCCCGCCACAACAAGATTACTGCACTTAAGAGTTTTTATAAAAACTATGACGGGACAGGGCCCCGCCATATCCCTGAATGTACAAGTACCTACAATGACAGAGAATTATACCAAAAGATAAGCCTCCGGAGAAACGGAGCTTCCCAAATGCAGAACTGTGATCCTATGAGCGAGGATCAACAATCGTGTACTCTACTGCAGATGTAACGCACTTCGGCGAGGTCAAGATAACACGTACCAAGCATGTGAAAGTGAAAATATCAGAATGAAATCATAATAGTCTATATAAAACAGGAGACATGTATGATAACCAAACTACAGTACACAATGTATAAGCAGTCAAGTCAGGGACTTACGCCCTCAAAGTCATCGTGCCCGTGGAACTCCTTCCTCACTGCCGGCAGTCTATGACATAAATCATAATCATGTGACGCGCACGTGGCATCCTACCTCACTGTCGGCGTACACATATACAATACATATATATATCTCCTGCTCGTGGAATCCTCCACATCGCGGCACTGTAGGTGCAACATATAACCACGTGACACGCCAAAGGGCATCCTACCTCACCATTGCATACATATACAATACATATATATTTATAACATGCCCCTAATCCTCATCTGTAGACATGTCTTCACGGGAGCTAGCCCATGGAGTAATAATCGATATACCATGCCCCTAATCCTCATCTGTAGATGTGTCTTCGTGAGCTAGCCCATGGAGTAATAATCGATATACCATGCCCTAATCCCTCATCGCAGATGTGTCTTCACGGGAGCTAACCCACGGAGTAATAGTAATGGTCACATGCCCCTAATCCTCATCTGCAGAGACATGCCCATGTGACAATAATAATATACCGAGTTTAACCCGTCAGACGGCCGCACGCCTAATCCTCATCTGTAGACATGTCCGTGTGATAATAACAATGGAAGCATACCCGTGGAATCCTCCACACGCCTAAGACGCTCCAAGTAAGTTCACAACAAGTCGTCGGCCTCCATCGAGAGACGCGTGGTATAGAAATACAATACTTGCACAACAAAGGCTATCACAACTAGCATAGGCAAGTTCAACATACTCTAGACTTTCATTAACATGTAAATTGATTCACCATTTATATAAACTCAAGTACTCCCATTTTATGCCAACAATCCGGTTTTAACCCTAACGCACTACGACTTTAATTCTTTCAAAAAGATCTCTTTACGAAAAACAACTCGATACTAATATCCGTAGTACCAAACATGTTCATGTTTAAACGTACTTTATACTTTTAAATCAAGTGGCTTACACTTTTAAAACAACGTCAAGTATACTTTTAAAACCCAAGTAACTAACTCTTTTAAGATCAAGGTACTCCTACCTTTTAAAACCAAGCCACTTATATTTTTCCATCAAGAAAAGTTCGATATTTGAAAACAAGTTACTTATACTTTTAAACTCAAGTTACTTCTCTTTTCCCAAAATCAAGTTACATGACTTTCAAAATACTTTAAGTCTCCTTACTTTAGAATGTCAAGAAATCAATACTTGTTTATAGTGATTTTTATTAACGCAGCCATGATCTAGAAAATGTAATACAATTTTGTCTTATCTTAGCTTCTATGCAGATGGAAGATTCTACTTGTTTTAATATAATTATTTGTCATTACATTTTCCTTTATTAACGCTGCAATGGCTTTTTCGATAGTTATTCCCATTTCCGAAATCAAATAAAACTTTATTCTTTTAAAGACCAAGTACTCATTACTCACGAATGAGGTTTCACCACTTTTTAACACCATTCAGGTCAATTATAAGTCAAGTCTCTTATCTTTTAAAACCAACAAACCATTCTTTTACCTACATAAAGTCGTTATAACCAACTTCCCATAAAGCCATTATAACACTTTATGTTTTAAACCTACCAAATTCGTTTAGCACACGTGACGCTCACCGTATTACATAGTTCACAACAATCATGCTAGAAAGGATAGGAAGAGGTTCACATACCTCGCGACGATTATCGATAATTAGCAAAATGCTCCAAAGTACTATAACCTGCTAGCCTTTTCCACCCTTCAAGTAGAATACGCCACTGTAGTACTTCAACCTATAATGGCCATAAACGCCTATTAACTTCTAGATCTCTTCAGAGAATATTCTAAGTATAAGGTTCCTTATTCTACGGAAAATTGGGCAGACCCCTCGCAACCACATAAATATCCTCCTATATCAAGGTCCGCTACCAAGCCAACAACTCCCTGGATTACATGCCCCACAATAATACTACAAGTCTACTGTAAATACAATCCAATGTAAATACAGTTCAATTCTTTTTAATCATCCTTTCATATATCATATACTCAATTATACACTACTACAACATGTAATCTCCAATTACACAGGGATAAAGATCATTACCTCGATAAGCCCAAAATTATCCAAGATTTTATAAGTCGATCCCGAGCAACGTTTAGCTCCTATTCCTTACGCTCAATCCGCTCCACAACCCTTAGAAGTTTCTAAACAACTTCTCTTAACACTTCATCCAAGCTATGAAGATTTTCCTAGTGGTTTTATTTTCGACTATTGAAATAAAATAGTATTTCGGCTCTTATGTTGGGATTACTTTGGAATACTACTGTGGTATAAGGCTAGTGTATTTGGGTTTATACAACAACAATTGAAGTATTTCTACACCAAGTGGGAGGGGTGGACGAGAACTACAAAGGATGGAGTATTATTTTGCCTTGAAACTCTTATGCTGATGAATAAGTCTTGCAACTTGCGGGTATTTATAGACAATCAACGGCCAAGATCAAAGCAAGTGTAAGGTGTAGATCGGGGATATGTGTGTGTGGATTCTACCAACCATATGTCCACCATTAACTTTGAGACACGTGGCTAGCCACACGCCTCCCTAAAAACGCCCCACATGTCAAATGGACACCTAATTCACTTCTGGGCCACGGGGTGCCATGTGTCGCCTCCTATTCGCCTAAAATATTTCATCTCCGAAAATATCCAAATATCCAAAATCTCAAAACAAAGTTGGCCCCACAAACCGTAATTTTTCTCCGTGGCCCCACGTGACCAAATCCGAAATAAAATTTCATAATTTCTAATATTCCAAAAGTCCGAATACTAAACTGGGAATCCAATTCCCATTAACGAACCTTTTTCTTCACAAAATCCAAAACTTTTCCGTTTAAAAATCACATCTTTCTTCCTTTCCAATTTTAATGTCAGTATTCTCGTGACGCACGCCCTCATATACATACTGAACTACGGGTAACATGATGTATGATATAATAGTTGATCTTGGTCATAACTCGAATTAAAATATTCTCAAAATTTAATACAAGTCTCATTTAAAATGAACGCTGTCGTCCGTTATAATTGATTGTGCAAAAATCCTTTTCTACGAGATGAGTATTTATGCCCCAAAGATTTGCTCTAAGTCTACGAGGACTCGCACTTTCATAGATGCATATAAATGTTATAGTAGGTGATAAACCTTCGTAAGTATTTACACCATGTTTGCTCGGTTAAGGCTAAGCCCGCTAGACGATAATTGCAAATGATAACTGGTTGACTTCAGTCGCTCGCACCCCAGTCGGACAAATGAGGACGCAGATCGAATTGTTTAGAACATTCGTCAACCAAGAGTTGCAAATTGTTTGCAATTGGTTTGAGACCTACCAGATCGTGTTATTGAAGTTATCACCTCAAGAAACGCGAGACAACATGAGTTTGGATCTTCGCCCATTACGACCGTATTTGATATGAGTCTATATTCTTTATGTAAAAGAGTATGTTAAAATAGTGGGAACTAATTAAACTAAAGACCATGTTAGTTAGTTAACGAACGTGTTCAATAGAAATTATATTAGAGTATTAATTTCAAGTCTATCTTTTCTTCAAGATAAAATGTCGAATCACATTTAAAATATTAGTCAAAACAAACAAGTTGATCGAGAAAACTTTCCGATCAAGTTAAAGAAATTTGTGATTAGTGTTAAAACTAGAAAGAATTGAGTATGTATTAGACACAACATTCCCAACAAATTCACATGATCCGCCGAGTGCCTTGTTTGACAAGATGGCTTATCAGAAGCATCTAGACAATGCTCCCCTGGCACAATGTATAATGTTGTCTTCCATGACTGTAGAGTTACAAAGGCAACATAAAAACATGGATCCCAACGAGATGCTAGAACATTTGAAGAGTCTTTATGAATCACGCCGCATAATGGTGTATGAACCGCCGAGAGACCTCTTTAAGTGTGTTCAACGGGCGGGTCCAGCTGTCGAATGTTCTGAAGATGATTGGGTTAATAGAGAGGTTGTCTTCGATTGGAACGAAGCTGTCTATAAATGTCTCTGTCAACCTAATCCTAAATTCACTTCATGGTCCATTTGAGAATTTCATTGTGAACTTCAACATGAATGGAACCAAGGTGAATCTTCCAGAACTTCACAACATGCTGAAGGTTTATGAAGGGGATTGCAACGATCCAATAGGACACAAGGCACTAGGTGCTTCGACTCGCCGGAAGAGGTATGTTTGTCATTGAAATAAATACGTCTCAGAACTAACTCTCACCGTTGGTATTAGATATCACCGTGGCTCTCACATTTGTAATAATGAGAAGCGGTCTAATCGACAATGGAAAGGTTAGACCATGTGAGGTCGATTCACGCATCGAAATGGAGCACGAGTGGATGTTAAATGCTGGAATTTATAGACTGGATTTACCCTTTGGCTTTTGTTTAGAACTTAATAATTGTTATTTTGTTACCACGTTAACGAGGAATATTATCTTTATCCCAATGTTAGACATTGAGGGGTTTTCTTCATTCATTGCTAATGACAGTTATGTACTGTCTTTTATTGGTTTTATTTGTGGAAATGTGACGGATTATATGTTCTAAATCAGAGCTATGAAATTTTCAATATACAAAATAAAAGAGCTAAAATAAGTAATCAAAGAAATCCCACCTACTTATGACATTGTAGACTTGGTCACATCAATGAATCAAGGATAGCAAGATTGAGGAAATTAGATTACTTAGAACCATTTGACTTAGAGTCATATGTTGATTGCGAATCTTGCTTAAAAGGAAAGATGACAACCAAATCACTTTCTGGGAAAGGAGTACGTGCCAAAAAGGTGCTTGAGTTAGTCCATACCGATGTATGTGGGCCTTTTCCAACTCAAGATAAGGGAGACTTTCTTTATTTCATCACTTTTACAGACGATTTCTCAAAGTTTGGGCATGTGTATCTTATGAAACATAAGTCTGAAGCTTTTGAGAAATTCATGGAGTACAAGTCGTAAGAGAAGCAACTTGAAACAAGTATTAAAACTCTTCGATCAGATCGAGGAGATGAGTACTTAAGTAAAGAATTTCTAGATTACTTGAAGCTTCATGGAGTCCATTCAGAATGTACACCTCCCGGAACGCCACAAATGAATGGTGTTGCTGAGAGGAGAAATCGTACCTTATTAGATATGGTTAGATCCATGATGAGCTTCTCAGCTCTACCAACATACCTATGGGGATATGCATTGCAAAGCTCAATCTACATTTGGAATAGAGTTCCATCAAAGTCAGTAGAGAAAACTCCATATGAGATATGGAATGACAAGAAGCCAACACTTAGACACATGCAACCATGGGGGTTCCCTGCATATGTAAAGAAGTTGATCACTGACAAATTGGAATCTAAAAGTGAGAAGTATTATTTTGTAGGGTATCCTAAGGAAATAAGAGGGTACTACTTCTATCTTCCTGAGGAACATAAAGTAATTGTTTCCAGAAATGCAATTTTCCTTGAAGAAGACTATGTCTACAAGGAACACAGTTGCAACAAGATAGAACTTGAAGAAATTCAAGAAGTACAAAATAATGTAGAGAATGACCCCTTGTCAAATAACCTAAATGTTATACCCCGTAGTTCTGACCCTACGTATGGAAACGTACGAAAGTATGTAAGACTTAAAATTTCCGAAGGACAGGTTGACGGGTCGTTCCGGACGGTTTTTAGTCAACTTTGAGGCGGGTTATGACCCGGTACATTGAGAGTTCCTAAGTGTTTTAAAGGCCTAGGCGAGTTCGTTGAGTCTGATTCCAACGCACCAACCGCTCGCGATAGGACGCCTGAGTAGAAAGTTATGAGAGTTACAAGTTCAGGCGCAATGGACAGAAATGCGTTTCGACTAAGCGCGCAGGCCGCGCGCCGATGCAGGGTCGCGCGCCTAAAGCATCGAGGGGTCGCTGAAGTTGCAGCGCCGCCCGGGACAGCAGGGCCGCACCAAAGTTCGCAGAGGTCATGGAGGTAGCACACGCGCCGAGGCTGGCCGCGCCGAGGCGGGAAATTTGGGCAAAAACTTAGAAAATCTGATTTTTGTTTTAACAGAGACTACGGGAGGTGACAAGTGTCCCCATCTGATTTTCTGTTGCATGCAATATATTGACCAAGACTTGGACATTTTCTATCTTTCATCTTCTCTCTCTCTCAAATCGCTCCCCTTCTCAAAAACCCTTAGAAAAATCAAAGTTAAGAACAAGAAAATAAGTCAGAGCTAGCTTGTTGCATTGTCATGGTAGTGTTCTTGGCAAAAGTAAGCTAGCAATATTTGGGATAAGTTTTGGCTAAAACTTTAAGGTAACATTTCTTCCTTTAAACTTAGTTCTAGTGTCGCACGCTTAGAAAGCAAGATCTCGGTAGTAAAATAATGCACTTAGAGTCATCAGATGCAAGTAAATGTGGTTTGATATGAAGAACGGGTTAAGAAGAAATTACGAGCATGTTGTAGCCTAAAAACCACCTTAGAATTGTTAAGGAATTGTTGTAAACCTATGGGCAGAATTTCGGGTGTGAAATCCCTTTGAATCATTGGATTGAGTGAGCCTTGTGGTGTTTTGATGATAAATTCGGCCTGAGAAAGGTGGCAAAGTGAGTAGAAACAAAGGAAATGCTGCCCAATTTTCCTTAGAATTTAGTGACTTTGAACTCGATTGTTCTACATTAAGATTAGAGGTTAATAAACGATCACGACTATTATAGGTTGAAATATTACTTATGTAGTTTGACTTCAAGTGGATCGACCAAAAAGGTATGTGAAGTTTTTCTATCTCTTGAGCATGAATAGCTAAACTACGTAGTACTATAGACGCACATGATTTAGTATTCTTACTTGTTTTGAGTATAAAATGACTTGTTTCGCTTTAAGAATGTATAAGTCCTCGTTAAGGGAAAAGTATGATTTTACTAAAGTATAGAGTTAATATAACAACTTTACGGGAAGTTGGTTTATTAGCTTCATAAAAGGTTAATGAGAAGGATTTACTCTAAGTAAGATAATTATACGAAGAGGCAATTGATTTAAAGTCATCAAATGCCCAAAGACTTTTATCTATAAAGAAGAGTCACTTTTGAAAGAGATGAGGTATGTAGTACTGGGTTAAATTCTGCTTTTTATTTAAAGATACGGTAAGGCCTTAAATAAACTAAAATGAGAGAGTATATGAACAAGACTAAAAGAAGTTATGAGTTTGCTTAACTTATTTATGATATGATGACAGCTTTGAGATAGGTAAGAGTATGTCCGGCGGGCAAGCCCCAAGATCGCCATACCACCTCCTTCAAGGTAAGAGATGTCCGGCGGGCCACCAAGATCGCCATACCATCCGCCTTCAGCAAGAGTATATCTGAGGGGCAGATCCAAGATCGCTATACCATCTGCACCAGTATAAGAGTATATCTGAGGGGCAAGCCCCAAGATCGTTATACCATCCGCCCAAAGGTAAGAGTATATCCGAGGTACACCAAGATCGTTATACCATCTGCTTGTAAGAGTATATCCGGCGGAAAGTCCCCAAGATCGCTATACCACCTGCTCCGTGGATTTGCTACCCATGACGCGAGGAATACCTCACGCGAGTCCTTATGGGCTTACGCGGTGAAATAGTCCCACGCTACAGTACCGACGCGAGTGAGTACTCACGCTGGTCCACAGACCCACGCGTGAAATAGTCCCAGAGTAGGATGGTTTCTTTTTGATACTACTAAGCAGGCACCGCTTGATCACGAGCCTCTATTTTATGCAGATTATATATGTATATATATACTTGTCACCTCATTGTTAGTAAGGCACAAGAAAAGGTATTTTATTGTCTTCCATGACTCAACTTTGCTTTTAGACTTACGATATCATATTACAAAGATTTTCCCAGCCTTTACATACTTGGTACATATTGTGCATCGACCCCTTCCTGGTCGCTCATGCCACAGGTGGTAAGGGCATTGAGGATCCTCGCTCTAGGATCACTATTCCTGTCGAAGTCCATTCCTCCTAAGCTTATTTATCGTATGGATATTTCCGACGCCATAGGTACTTTGTATATTCAGGGGTATGACGGCCTTGTCCCGCCATTGTTATCTTTAGAGTGTGGCCACCTATGTGTTTTGGGCTATAAGAACCATTGTACTATTATACTTTGTTAAGTATGTTTTATGGAAGGCACTTTACCACCGCCGTTGATGTTACTTTTTACGCCAGATGTGTATGTTCACCGCTATTCTCCGACATATACCGATGGTACCCCTGCAGGTACTAGTCGCGCCCGGTCGGGTCGTGACAAAAGTGGTATCAGAGCGCTTAGTCCTCTGAAAGTGTCCATGCATCGTGTCTAGTAGAGTCTTGATTATCGGTGTCGCACCACATCTATAATCGTGAGGCCGCAGGATATTTAGGATCGGTTTCATTCTTTCACTCTAAGATCGTGCAAGAGCCGAAGTTATAGTGAATCTCCCGATGTTTTCCTTTATGATTAGTTATGCCTCCCGCAAGGCAACCGCGCCCGGGCGGCAAGGCAAACCGAGGGTGCCGCTAGCTGGACGCGGAGAATCACGCAGGCACGTGCCCAATCCTTACCAGAGATGATGTTGTGGCGCGAGTTCCACGCCGCCGCCAATTTCTCAAGCAGAGTTCGAGGCAATGACGCGCCATCGAGATCATGCAGACGAGCTCTCCACCCACAGTGGCCCGAGTACGTAGATTATGGGGAACATATTCGCCATCGACCAAAGATAGCAAGGTGGCAATACGACAGAGCAGCGCCAACCCTGAGCCGATAGCTTACTGATTCGGATTTCCGGGTTGTCACCACCCGAAGTTCTATGGTTCGAGATTTGACGAGGATCCGCAGGAGTTTGTCCCAGCTACAATGACCACGCAGTTCTTAGGCATCGAGACCGAGTCTACACTAGCTTACCGTTACGCGATATCGGCTGAACTGCTCGAGCCACGGGTATTGTCGTAGGTGACGATGCTTCTTCCACTGATCGTGGAGTTCACAGAGGCTGCCTTAGACCACTTCTCGCCTCCCGAGGCAGGAGAGCCCGCAGAGATAGGTTCTCGACCTCAGACAGACGGAGGACTATCGTGAGTACACCGAGTTTGACTCCTCGCCGAGCATGCACACACCATTGTAGCCGATATGGCAGTGGTTCATAGATACGCGACGGACTAGACTGGCACATGACATCGCTATTTAGGAGTGGCTCTTCACCAGTGGACGGATATTGCCGTGACGTGCATACGCACGTGGATCGAGGACAGAGAGAGGCAGGATCGCCAGATTGGGCCACCAAGAGGCTGTGACATCGGGCTCGTGGCGCTGAGGCGGCACTTTCAAGAAGCAGACCAGTCCACCTTCCACCAAAGACAGAGTGCTCCTCACGCTTTTCCGGCAGGAGGTCCGATCGCCAGGTTATTCGTGAGCGTCGTGGCTCCAGACATCGGTTTTCGCGAGGCAGAGACCAAAGACTAATCGAGACCACCTACCTCCCTGCTCGACGCAGAGGTCTCATCCGGCGAGGCCGATGGGTTCGAGATCATGTTACTTTGTACGCAGGCCATCCAAGAAGGATTGTCCGCCCCAGGCGGCGGAGCATTACGCTCACCGACGGTCCGTTGTCGGATCTTCATCTTCGATGGTTAGACGCCGAGGCGTGGTACTTATGGACCAGCAGCCGCGCAGGTCGTGGTAGGGTTCCAGCCAATGGCCCTCGTAACCGCATATATGCTATGTCCAAATGACAGACCGTGAGGCGCCGCTGATGTCGCCACAGTACATTATCGTTTCACGGATGATATGCTTTGATAGATCCAGTTCTACCTTGTCCTACATATCTCCTCATATTGCCGAGAATAGTGGATCGAGCCCAGTCCATAAGACCTTTTGAGGTGGCTACGCCAAAGAGGCTTATTCAAATGGTAGCCGAGCGGTGTATAAGGCTTGCCTCGCGACTATAGATAGCCGCGACTTCAGCCGACTTGACAGAGTTGGATATGACGCACTTCACGTGATTACGGTACGGATTGGCTAGCATCTTGCTATGCCAACGCGGACCGTAGAGAGAGATTAGTTCTTCTCAGCTTTCTACGAGCCGCTATCGAGTGAAGGAATACCGCATCGCCGAGGGTAAGTTTATTTCTTACCTCAAGGCTAGGAAGATGGTGCGAAAGTGGTATATCTACCATACGGTTCGGTATTCGACATCGAGGTCGAGGTACCTGACCTTCACCGGCCCGGCCGTTAGAGAGTTTCCACGATTCTGCACGAAGCTTCCGCATCCTCCCGAAAGTGAGATCGAGTTTTGCATTGATTCGCGCCAGATACTTGGCCGATATCTATTCCGCCATACAGATGGAACTCGCCGAAAGGAGTCAAGGACCACCAAAGATTTGGCCGAGAAAGGCTTTATTAGGCGTTGTCTCCTCGGGAGCACCGTGTTATTTGTAAAGAAGAATGACGGACGCCGCAGATGCGGTATTGATTACAAAGTGCAACAAGGTAACTATCAAGAATAGATATCCTCCCGTGATTGACGATTTGTTTGACCAACAGTGGTGCAAAGTGTTTTTCCAAGGCACGGACTCGCGGTCCGTTATCATCAGTGCACGAGTTAGAGAGGTAGATATCCCAAAGATCGCATTCAGACCTTGATGGGCACTATGAGTTCAGTGGTGACGTCTTTCGTCGACCAACGCCCAACAGATTCATGGATTTGATGAATAGGTGTTTAGGCCATTCTCGATATGTTCGTTATAGTTTTCATTGATGATATCTCGTGTATTCGCGCACGCAGCGGAGCATACGCATCATTCGGCGACGGTATTGGGAGTCCTCCGAGACCGGCGCAGATGCCAAGTTCTCGGCGCGAGTTCGGCCGGGCGCCGGGCTTTCAGTGGCATGTTATCTGGGCCGATGGTATTCGTTGATACAAAGAAAGATTGAAGCAAATAAGACTTGGCCTGCACTCCACTACACCGACGGAGGTGCGCAGCTTTGGGCCTCGCAGTTATTATCTACGGTTTGTAGAGAAGTTTGCTTCTATTTCAACACTTTGACTAAGCCGACTCGTGGTCACCATGTTCCGCGACTGATACTTGCGAGGAAAGTTTTCAGCTAAAGGAGAAGTTGACGATCCGCCCAGCCTTACTCTTCCAGGGCCTAGATGGATACGTGGTTTATCGTGACGCCAGTGTCTGGTGGGTGCGTCGACGCAAAGACGGCAGAGTTATAGCTTATGCATCTCGACCTTAGGAAGTACGAGAAGAACTATCCCACGCATGACTCGAGTCGCAAAGCAATGATTCATGCCTTAAAGATCCGGAGACATTATTTATACGGAGTCCATGTGACATTTACACGCACCACAAGAGTCTCCAAGACATCTTCACCGCAGTGAGCCGAACTCGCGCGCAGACGCGGTCGAGCTACTTAAGGATTACGACGTTGATATTCTATACCACCCGCGAAGGCCAACGTGGTCGCAGATGCCCTTAGTCGCAGTGTCGATGGGTAGTCCGTCCGATGTTCACCGCAGAAGAGGATACGGTCCGAGAGTTACATCACCAGCAAGCCTCGGGGTTCGCTTTGGTTGATTCATAGTGACGGATTCGGTTATAGAGGTTGCCGAGTCTTTCATCGCCGGCGAGAGGCGAAGAGGCGTGATGAGGATCCGATTTTGGTACGGCATCGACGCAGCTTTCCGTATGGAGAAGAGTCTATTCATGTAGCGCCGGACGGGTGCTAAGGTTCGAGGCCGATCAGGTGTTCCCGATGCGGACAGACTTCGCCGTAAGATTCTCGTGAGGCACACGTGCTCGTTATTCTATTCATCCGGGGTCGACTAAGATGTACCATGACCTCGATGCGTGTATTGGTGGCGGGACGGCCAAAGAGGACGCCATGCGAGTTCGCGGCACGCGCCCGAATTGTCGCAGGTTAAGATTGAGCACCGTGTTCGTGGTCATTGCAGCCATCGATATTCGACTGGAAGTGGAGGTGATAAATATGGATTTTATTATGTGGCTACCTACCACTCAGAGGAAGCATGATTCCATTTGGTGATTGTCGACAGTCGACGAAATCACCATTTTCTTCCGGCCGTAACGACGCCACCGAGGACTACGCCAGATTATATATTAGGGAGATTGTGAGATCGCGACGGTCCCGTGTCGATTATATCGATAGAGGAGCCCGCTTCGCTTAACTTCGAGGTCCTTTCAAAAGCGGATTAGGACACAGTGAGTCTCAAGACGGCTGCTTTCACCTCGTGACGGACGGACAAAGCCGAGCGCACTATCCGCATACACTCGAGGATATGTCGCGGCTCAGGTTATTGATTTCGTGGTACCGAGGATCATTTGCCTCGTGGAGTTTGCTTACAACAATAGCTACCATTCCAAAGATTCGACGGCGCTTTACGAGGCCTTATACGAGAAAGTGCAGTCACCGATAGTCGTTCGAGGTGGAGAAGTCCAGCTTAGTCGGGCCAGACTTAGTTCACAGTCGCTGGATAAGGTGAAGCTTATCCAGAGCTGGTTGTCGCGCCGTAGTCGGAAGTCGTGACGCAGATCATCGGGCCGACACTTGGAATTTGAGATGATGATTGGGTTTTCCTAGCGTACGCCTACGGCGGCGTGATGAGATTCGGAAAGAAAGGGAAGCTTAGCCCAAGGTACATCGGGTCGCATCGATTGTCCGTAGGCAGGCGCGTTGCCACGCGAGTTAGATCTTCCGTCCGATTCGGAGGCTGCATCCGCTTTTCACGTGTCTATGCGCGTAAAATGTATTGAGATCCATCTAGAGCGCACCCGTTCAGATGTCCAAGTGACAGGAGTTATCGTATGAGAGTCCCATACGATACCGATCGCCGTTAGACGACTTCGACGAAAGACGGGCTTCCACAAGCGTCCTATGGCGAACGAAACAGTGAGGAAATGACGTGGGAAGCAGAGGATGACATGATGAAGAAGTATCCTCACTTATTCCCTATACCTCCGTGTAACCTACTTTCCGCTTGTTAGTTTTGATTTAGCATTTACGCTTCAGATGTCTCGCGAGCTTCTTTTACGAATGAATAGTTAAGAGGGTCTATGTCGATGTTGTGATTTGAGTAAGTTTAGAATGAACATTCGACGCAATGTTTCTGGGGGGGAGAATGTTATACCGTAGTTCTGACCTCACGATGGAAACGCATTTAAAGTATGTAAGACTTAAAATTTCCGGCGACAGTTGACGGTCGCTCGACGGTTTTAGTCAACTTTGAGGCGGGTTATGACCCGTACATTGAGAGTTCCTGGCGTTTTAAAGGCCTAGGGCGTAGTTCGCCGAGTCCGATTCCAACGCAACCAACCGCTCGCCGATAGGACGCCGAGTAGAAAGTTACGAGAGTTACAAGTTCGGCGCAATGGACAGTAAATGCGTTTCGACTGCGCATGGCTGCGCGCGGCCGATGCGTGGTCGCGCGCCTAAAGCATCGAGGGTCGCTGAAGTTGCAGCGCCGCTGCCCGGGATGCAGGCGCGCTACCAAAGTTCGTAGAGGTCGCGGAGGTAGCAGCGCGCCGAGGCGGCTGGCGCGCCGAGGCGGGAAATTTGGGCGAAAAACTTAGAAAATCTGATTTTTGTTTTAACAGAGACTACGGAGGTGACAAGTGTCCCCATCTGATTTTCTCTGCATGCAATATATTGACCAAGACTTGACATTTTCTATCTTTCATCTTCTCTCTCTCTCTCAAATTGCTCCCTTCTCTAAAAACCCTTAGAAAAATCAAAGTTAAGAACAAGAAAATGAAGCTTGTAGCTAGCTTGTTGGCATTGTTGTGGTAGTGTTCTTGGCTTAAGCTAGCAATATTTGGGATAAGTTTTGGCTAAAACTTTAAGGTAACATTTCTTCCTTTAAACTTAGTTCTAGTGTCGCACGCTTAGAAAGCAAGATCTTGTGGTAGTAAAATAATGCACTTAGAGTCATGCATGCAAGTAAATGTGGTTCGATATGAAGAATGGGTTAAGAAGAAATTACGAGCACGTTGTAGCCTAAAACCACCTTAGAATTGTTAAGTGAATTGTTGTAAACCTACGGGCATAATTTGGGTGTGAAATCCCCTTTGAATTGTTGGATTGAGCGAGCCTTAAAGGTGGTGTTTTGATGATAAATTCGGCCTTGAGAAAGGTGGCAAAGTGAGTAGAAACAAAGGAAATGCCGCCAATTTTCCTTAGAATTTAGTGACTTTGAACTCGATTGTTCTACATTAAGATTAGAGGTTAATAAACGATCATGACTATTATAGGTTGAAATATTACTTGGTAGTTTGACTTGGCAAGTGGATTGACCAAAAGGTATGTGAAGTTTTTCTATCTTCGAGCATGAATAGCTAAAACTATGTAGTACTATAGACGACATGATTTAGTATTCTTACTTGTTTTGAGTATAAAATGACTTGTTTCGCTTTAAGAATGTATAAGTCCCTTGGTTAAGGGAAAAGTATGATTTTACTAAAGTATAGAGTTAATATAACAACTTTATGGGAAGTTGGTTTATTAGCTTCATAAAAGGTTAATGAGAAGGATTTACTCTAAGTAAGATAATTACATGAAGAGGCAATTGATTTAAAGTCATCAAATGCCCAAAGACTTTTATCTATAAAGAAGAGTCACTTTTGAAAGAGATGAGGTATGTAGTACTGGGTTAAATTCTGCTTTTATTTAAAGATATGGTGAAGGCCTTAAATAAACTAAAATGAGAGAGTATATGAACAAGACTAAAAGAAGTTATGAGTTTGCTTAACTTATTTATGATATGATGACATTTGAGATAGTGGTAAGAGTATGTCCGGCGGGCAAGCCCCAAGATCGCCATACCACCTCCTTCAAGCAAAGAGTATGTCCGGCGGGCCACCCCAAGATCGCCATACCATCCGCTTCAGCAAAGAGTATATCCGAGGGGCGATCCAAGATCGCTATACCATCCGCACCAAGATAAGAGTATATCCGGCGGCAAGCCCCAAGATCGCTATACCATCCGCTCCAGCAAAGAGTATATCCGAGGTACAAATTTCAAGATCGTTATACCATCCGCTTGTGGTAAGAGTATATCCGGCGGAAAGTCCCCAAGATCGTTATACCAATTGCTCCGTGGATTTGCTACCCATGCGAGCGAATACCTCACGCGAGTCCCATGGGCTTACGCGGTGAAATAGTCCCACGCCTACAGTACAAATGACGCGAGGAAAGACTCACGCTGGTCCACAGACCCACGCGGTGAAATAGTCCCGTGAGTAGATGGTTTCTTTTGATACTACGCGAGGCACTCGCTTTGATCACGAGCCTCCTATTTTATGCAAAGATTATATATGTATATATATACTTGTCACCTCATTGTTAGTAAGGCACAGAAAAGGTATTTTATTGTCTTCCATGACTCCAAATTTTGCTTTTAGACTTATGATATCATATTACGATTTTCCACTTTTTACATACTTGGTACATATCAGGTAATCGACCCCCTTCCTCGGGCCGCTCATGCCGCAGGTGGTAAGATCGAGGATCCTCGCTCTAGGATCACTATTCCTGTCGAAGTTCCATTCCTCCTAAGCTTATTTATCGTACGGATATTTCCGACGCTATAGGTACTTTGTATATTCAGGGTATGGCGGGGCCTTGTCCCGCCACGCTTGTTATCTTTAGAGGTCCAGGCCACCCATGTGTTTTGGGCTATAAGAACCAGCTTGTACTATTATACTTTGTTAAGTATGTTTTACAAGGCACTTACCTACCGCCGCTGATGTTACTTTTTACGTATGTGTTGTGTATGTTCTACCGCTATTCTCTCGACATATACCGACAGGTACCCCTGCAGGTACTAGTCGCGCCCCGGTCGGGTCGTGACACTAGACAAGGATTCTGGGAGTATTTGATGACGATTGGTACTTAGAGTACGCCCTTCACCAATGGAGCCATGGTGATACCGCAGAAATGCAAGACCTCATGCACAACCAATGGTAGATGACACAATAGTTGTGCATCATCCTATTCAAAATGATATTCCCGAAAGTTCTCAAGGTGGTGGATTGTCCAACACACAAACATCTTCTCAAAATCAAAATACAAAGAAACATCAAACGCAAAATGTTCAACTCAGAGATCACTAGACTCATCGTGCACTGAAAGACTTAATCTCCTTGTTGAAACACATAATGAGATAGATATTCCCGATGATGATGAGCCTATTACGACAAATGGCAATGTTAGACATTGATTCACAGAGATGGCAAGAAGTCATGAAATCCAAATGAAGTCTATGTACATAAACCAAGTATGGAACTCGTCGACTTGCCAATGCGGTTAGACTCCATGTGATGATACGAGTCTTCAAGAAGAAGATTGATGAATATGGCAAAGTATAGAATTATAAAGCAAGATTGGTGGCTAAAGGTTATAATCAACGGCCTAGGGTCGATTATGATGAAACCTTTTCACCTGTTGCAAAGATTAAGTCCATTCGGATTTTGCTCGCAATAGTTGCATATTATGATTATGATATTTGGCAAATGGATGTTAAAATTGTCTTCCTCAATGGTAATCTAATTGAGGAGGTGTATATGATACAGCCAGATGGTTTTACATCCAAGACTCAACCCAAAGCAGTATGCAAACTACAAAAGTCCATTTATAGACTTAAACAAGCCTCAAGGAGTTGGAATATTTGTTTTGACAAAGTAGTCAAATCGTTTGACATTGTTAGAAGCGAAGATGATTCATGTGTTTATAGTAAACGCACAGATGAGAATATTGTCTTCATTGTCATATATGTAGATGACATATTGATAATGAGAGATAATAATACTCTCATGCAATCAGTCAAGGAATTGTTATCCAGTACCTTCATGATGAAGGACTTAAGTGAAGCCTGCTAAATTCTTGGAATTAGGATCTACAGAGATAGATCTAATAGATTGCTGAGCCACACACCGCATACATAGACAAAGTGCTAAAACGCTTTCATGAAAATTCCAAGAAAGGGAATCTTCCTATGGGTCAAGGCATCGTTGTCAAGGAAGGATTGTCCTTCCACGCTGCAGTAACTTGAACGCACGAAGAGAATCCCATATGCTTCACTATAGGATCAACCACGATGCCATGACTGCATAAGACCAGACGCGGCCTATGACTTAGCATGACTTGCAAATTCCAGAATCCCGGGAGGAACATCGAAAGCAACCAAGAGTATTCTAAGTATCTTAGACTTAACTAAAAATACTTCTTAGTCTATGGCGACAAGAAGAGCTAGTAGCTACCGGGTACATCGATGCTAGCTTCCGCACAGATCTCGATGACTTCAAATCTCACCGTTATGCGCTTCATTTTAAATGGTGGAGTAGTTAGTCGAAGAGTTCCAAGCAAGCTACAACTTCCGATTCGACAACGTAAGTCGAGTACATTCCGGATCTGTCGTAAAGCAATTGTCGCGATATCCGAAGTTTCTAAAGGAATTGTGGTTGTTCAGTACCACTTGTCCAATAACGATTTATTGTGACAACACCGTGCGATTGCTCAAACTAAGGAACCAAGATCAACGAATAGAAACAAGCATGTACTAAGGAAATACCACATACTCGTGGAGACGCGGAGATGTAAGAAATAAAGATAGACTACATTCCCACCGAAAATAATCTAGCAGATCTATTTACTAAACCATTGCTTAGTCACATAATGGTCATTTCAAAACACGGGCATTAGATACATCGTGATCGCTCTAGGCCGCCGAGATTGAAAGTACGATGTCCTAGAAACAATCATTTTACGAGCAGATGTACTTGAACACATTCAAATTATTAATAAAATTAATATATACTTGACATTTGCAATTATTGAATTATTATTTGATTGTTTATATTATTCATTAACGCGCATCCCTGAACTTACATTGTCATTAATAATGTGAGATATTAATGATAGAGTGTAGTTCTTAAAATAGCCTAGACTAATGATCATTAAGAATGGGATATCAATGATACGTTATAAGTCCATACGCTGTCCGCATCACATTCTGCAGAACGTAGTATATCTCACTTCATCGCTAGCAATAGTTGCTAGTGATGGACACATGGATACTCTTAGATGAGTATTGGCATACCCTCACGATAAACTATTTGTTATACATGTCTGAGTATTATCGCGACGGAGATAGAGGTCCAGACTCGAGGTCAATATCGCCTTGTTTACTGAGCAATGCACTTTAATCCCGCCCCAAGCTCAAATGCCTTATGTCGAGACACACTTGTATCGGGTGCATTACGAATTAGATCAAGGTGATAGTCGAGCCAAGAATAAGATTCATTCCTCGATTGAATTTCGAGAGAACACTCACTTCTCGTAGATGTTAGGTCGATCAAGTCATTGGCCAACGCAAAGAGACATATCTGGATAAGCGTCTAGTAATTAATATAGATTTAGATAAAGTGATCAAGCCATTCGATGTACACTGACAAATCTTAAGCTTGATCGAAGGTGTCGCGAATGAAAGGAATTTATCATCTCACATAGACGCTTGTTTACTCGAGTCTTGTAAACGCATTTCACATATCGGGTCCGCCACCGCCGCCTGGAGTTCCATGCGAACCTCGATTTGATCATGCCAACGTGCGGCGCCTAAAGCGTCACACTAAGTCGATTGTATTTTCGGCCTAAGGGTATATTGAGAGAATGTAAAATATCGATTTTGAATCAAGATATTTTATTTTATAATAAATTATGGATAATTTTCATTTGATGAAAATTAATTAATTAAGTTAAAATTAAATCTTGGATTTAATTAGAACTAAAACGCGTAAAATAAATAGAGAGTCAAGATAACGCTGGGCCCAGCCGATCGCCCATCGCAATTGGATTTGGGTCGTTCAAGCCCGATCCAAATCGATTTGGTTTAGGTTTTCTCCACTATATATTTGACACTTAACCCATAATTTCATAGAATCGACTTTTTCCACTTTCTCAACTCGAGTTCGTAAAATAAAATTCTCTCAAACCTCCGCCAAGATTTCCTAGCTTTGAGCAAAGGAATATACCAAGCAAGGCTTGCACCGGATTGACAATCGCGCGGCGCTTCCTTTAGTAAAGACTAACAAAGCTTAAACTGTAAGTTTTCTTCCGCTTTGCAGATTTGAATTATCGCATAATCATACTGCATTTACCTTTGTTGAACAAGTAAGTTTACTCAAAATTTTAAACTTTCACATACTTACTTCATGTGTTTAACCCCAACAAATCCCTACAAATTTTTTATTGAGCTTTGGCTATTTTTAGAGATAAAAATTTATTGAGCTATCCTAATTGCGAACTGTTTATTATGACATTATATATATATACATTTGCAGAAGGCCAAAGTTAGATGGCTTAAGTAATAACAATGTAAGAAGCCACATTATTATCATATTATGTATTATATTTGTCAAACTGTCCAAGAAACTAGGACATCAGCTAAAGCCGTGGAAAGAATTTTATATGCACAAATCAATGATGGAATCTTGTGTAGATGCACGTGTTTGCTGTCCTACGAGCTGTGGGGCACACGTTCACAATACGCCGCAACTGAGGATCTAATGTAATTTAATCCAACAAGGCAATCATGATAATAGTCCCTAACATTTATCCAAAAGTAATTGTCACCCTAAGCATTGAAGATTAAAAGTTGATATCTATTTTCAACTATAGTCTTATAAATATTTAAAAAATACGTATAATAATTAAAAGAAACAAATAATTTAATACTTTTATTTAATTGGAGTAACCTAATTAGTATATTTTGTAATTTTTTTCTTAATGCGTATGAAAATAATTAAAACGATAGTTGAAACAAATCGATGGAAAAAATAGAAATAGTTGCTCATCGAGTAGTTTGGAAGTTTTATGAGGCAAAATTAGGTATAAATGGAAGATCCATAAGAAAATAAGTTAGGTTAAGGAAAAGGGTTTACCTTTGCTAAGCCAAGATTTTTAAGGGTCTTTGGTTATATTTAATTTAAAATCACAAGTAGCTTTTACTCATATAAATTTGATTATCCTATTATGTAGGTAGTTTTGCCTGCTCAGGCAAAATTTAGGGTCTATCCAGAATCCACGACCAAGAAAGAAAGTATTAGGGATTAAGGAATTTAAAAGTTATACCAAAGAGGCCTTGCTAAGCCAAGATTTTTTTAGGTATTCACCTCTAATTAAAATCAAGTTGCTTTTACTTAGTATACTTGTATTATTCTATTAATATCGGTAGTATGTAAACTCTGTTAAATATTTCATTATTTCATCAACTTGTAAATTTTCAAGTTATTTGGCATTGGTACTAAGGTCAACAACAAATGGAAAAGCTAAATTCTTTTTCCCCCCACTTTTTCAATGCGGATATATGAAAACTTGGATGTCAAAGTAGTTGATAAAAAACATAAAATCTATAAACATCATACGAAACACTTAAAGCATAAAAGCATAACACATAAATGATTAGCAATTAGTAAACCATTTTGAGATATAAAGACATCGTATCAACTTGAGATAAAGGCATTTGTATTCCCCGACCCTTTCCTTGCTTAATATGTGAAATTTTAATGTCAAGTTGTTTAGAAATTGAAAAAGAAATGGAGACTCAAATGTAAAGATACGTATTATGTGCAGTTTTGGGATTCAACTAGAATCTTTATTGATTGAGCTAAGAGAAAAAATTAAAATCTAAAAACATCATACAAAACATTAAAAGCATAAAACATAAATGATTAGTGTTAACACAAAAAAATAATTGAAGCGTTTAGCCGAAATTCAGTGAGTCGAATTGTTCCAGAGCCGAATTTACTCCTACCCCTCTACTACAAGAACTTCATCGGCTACTAAGACATTTTAGCCGAAGTTGTTAGTTAGAGGTACGACTGGGACCCACTCAGATGAAGACGGATCAACGACCAAGTCAAAAGGATTTGCACTCTAAAAGCTGTAACCAACAACAACAAAAAGGGCCATTATCCGAGCAATGAGAAGTAGAGGGCGAGAAAATAGGCACCACCTCCGCCATAGTCGGCCATTAAATTTAGTGGATTACTTGATGGCTGACATGGGGATCACATTGTACAATTTTTTTCCTTTTTGTACTATAAATAGGAACATTCTTTGTATATACAGAGACAGTCAATCAATCAAACAACTCAATTTTTATCTATCTTTATCCTTTACTTTACTGTACTAAGCTACATTCATGTTTCTTACCTCTTGGTTTACTCATACCACCGTTCTAACGCTCGAGTAGTCGAGAACTCATTGCCGGAAATTAGAGTTACGCATAACTCAAATCGCTTAAGTTAAGGAATTAATTTGTGTCCCGGTTTCGTCAGCCGATAAAACGGTTGAGAACAGAATTCGGGACGAAAACAAATTTGACACGCCCAGTGGGACCATAGGTGAATTAATAGTGAAGTTTGATTCTCCGTGTCGATCATTCTCGCATACGCGCTAGGGTCCGGAAAGAAAATAAACCCCGAGTTAAGTCCACATCCTAAACAAAATCCTCCCAGAAGGAACAACGAACCAACATCCTCCTCGGGTATGCCTACATCGGCCGATACCCTCCACTTCCTCTATTAACCCAAGTCAGGAAGAATCTAGCCAACTGGGCGTACAATCATAATGACCACGTCTTTTATTAGACAACATATCAACTTGGGCATCCACGATATTATGTACCAAGTTTCTAAACAGTTGGCTGACATTGTGAATTCGATGTTACATAATGAGGTTCAACAAGCTAGGGAGATGAATACCAATCGAATGCTCCCAGGAAAATGTTCGGCTAGTTCGCGTCATGCCTCGATTTAACGGTGATGTCGCACAGACCGTGACTTCCGGTGTTTTTCCTCAGCCGCATGTCCATCAGCTAGTGCCTACTCAGGTGCAACCAATAACGCACCTAGGAAGACAAGTTTAATCGTCCGCAACCAAAGACACCGCATGGTCGCCACCGAACTCGGGGGAAAATGTGCCACTACAAATGTCGAGTTCACAGCTGGGGAAGTCAACATGGCTCGAGACCGCTCAAGCTCCAGACACATCGATTGTCGCCGTTATGCCATATGTTTCACGAATGGCCCTACGATGCAGGCGAACAATGTTGGTCAGCCGAATTAGAAATCGATAGCCCCCGACTATAACTTAGCTCGACTATCTGGTGACGCTGTTATAGTGGACTACCATTCCAGCAGTCATTTCCAGTACCTAATCCATACCTTTTAGGAAGCGTAAATTTTCTAAAAACGACTGACGTCCGAGGAGAGCATGCATGGAATACTGTTCCACTGTGTCTTCATGCTTCGTTAGCCGCCTGCGAGCTCAAGTCGCAAGCTTCGTGGCCATACCCAACAACAGCAATGGGGCATTACCCCACCTATTGGTAATGGCCAGCAGACCACTTAAGACCTTAAAAACCTTGTCCAACAAAGTGCAGAATAGAGGTTGCCAGTGCAGAACGCCTAACAGCCGAATCTAGCGACGTCACAACTGATAAACCTAGAAATTATTGCTAATACCATGCGAAGGTACTTTGTAATCCAACTGAAACATGTGCACATGCATGTTTATAAAAAGACTTACCCCAATTGAATAGATCGGATATCACCTTTTGCCATAATAATTATTTGATACTCATTCTAATATTAATTAGTTTGTTACTTAGCCATGGTAATTCAGTATGGTTGAATTAAACATTGTTTTATGGATAAATTCTTAGACATCATCTTTCTTCAACATTAATATAGTGCCAAACAAACAATATATAGTTCAACTACATTTGCAGTTGTAAATCCAATTTTTCCTAATTCCTTGCCAAGTCGATTTTACTGAGAACTTTATTATTTGTGATGTGTAAAGTTTATACTTACGTGGATGGAGTTGCAAAGTGGGAGTAGTGAATAATGAGTATATTAAATAATGTCTTAGTCCTAAAACTAATATATTGAGGAACAAATAAAAAATCCACAAGAATCTTTAATTAAATAAGTAAAATTAGATCATGACGTCCTCTCTTTGGCACAATCATAAAATATACATTGACACATTTTCATAATACATTCTTCCTCTTTGAAATCTCAAACCACTCAAAGATCTTCTTCCTAAGCGAACACTTGAGTCTCCTTTGCTCATTTATTTGATTGTTGTTTTATCTTGAGAGATAAGTTGCCAATAAACCATTTAAAAGAATATAGATTGTTTATCCAATCGACTCAGCAAGAGCACTTCGGATAATGATTTCTTCTTAAGAAACATAATCCAAGACCATTCTCGTGATATACATAAAGTGCTACCTGTAAGAGGGGTAAAATATAAGTTTCCAAACTTTTAATGATCCTCAATACTTGAGGTTAGGTTGGGAAAAATTTTAATGGTTCCTAACGCCAGGTAATGGGGTATCGCAGGATACCTCAGTAGAGACCACCTATTTAAGTGCGAGGATAGGCCGACTCAAATGAACGCACTTAAGAATTCAAGTGTTTTCACTACCACGACGACAAAAACATAAAGAAAGATCGAGTAGGAAAGGTGTTGTGTTGGTACCATTATCTTGATATATACTAAACATCGACGGCTCAAG
Organism: Przewalskia tangutica; assembly: GCA_029844215.1. Classification (NCBI taxonomy): domain Eukaryota; kingdom Viridiplantae; phylum Streptophyta; class Magnoliopsida; order Solanales; family Solanaceae; genus Przewalskia; species Przewalskia tangutica. The sequence continues at coordinate 128,879,342 of CM056718.1, read as the reverse complement.
ACATCACGTTAACCGATGTCCACGGTATTCTACTATGGATCAAGTGAGTTCATCTTATTTTGTCAGATCCCGTGACTTCCTGGATTGTGGGTAAGCGAGAACTTAGGACTTATAGGTCTTAGGTACTATGGTGATTATCTTTTAGCAAAGATAATGTGACGGTGGGCTCACTTTCATGTCCGAATAGGTACTTTTCCCTCGTCCGTGGGTTTTTCCTTCGGGTTTACCAAGGCAAGGGTTTAAGGAGGCCCGCGACCGCAACCTTACGGTTACATAAGGGAATTTCCATAGCTTAGGACTTTCTCATTGATCTTCTACCTGCATCATAGTTTTGCACTCTCGACTACCCAGCTTGTGGGACTAGCTAGAGTTTTGCTATTGACGTGATTAAATCTGGTGTTGATCTGCCTAGCAGGGACATGCTAGATTTATATCGTCACTGAGTTCGTGGGTATACCCATCGTACTTGTACATTTTGATGATTTTAAAACACATTTACCTTTTCATTAAAGAAAAAAAAAGGAACCATAGAGGACCGACCAGAGTATTCATATTTCAAAAGTCCCTTAACCTAGCTTGAGCATCGCCCAAAGCCATATAAAGTAAGCCAAGAAAAGAGATGCCCAACTAACATCTTCCCTGAAATGGCCAAAGCCATAAATCTCGAGCTCCTTGAAAATTGCACAAGAGCCGCATTTGATGAAGTAACGACTAAACCAATAAAGAAGAAAATCATAATGCTCAACGCCATCGACCGAAAGAGGCGCATTTCAGAGTTAGCGCCATAAAAGTACCATAATCGAGGAATCTTTTAAACAACAATTCCCAAATCGGAAAATTTGATTTCACTCAAGGTAGCGCCGACTCCCAAGACGGAGGCCTAGTACGCCGTTACATCGAGAACGCTGGAGTCATCATCCCCAGGGAAACAAAAGCATTGGCGAGTCACCAATAACCAAGAAATGCATATACGAGGACGATATCAGTAGAGATAATGTAACCCGATAGTACAATGGTGTTGTAAGACCCATACGCTTCCACTCAATTCTTTTGGACAAACTAACTCGGTCCACCCAAGAAGAATAGTTGACGAACTTGTTCGACCAAAGCGAGGTTAGTTTGACAATGGCCGACAAAGTGAACTAGTCGTTGGTAGGGAATGTCATAGGTCATCGACCGAGATGTCGAGATAAAAGAACGCCACCTTATTCCGCCTACCAAACGGAGCGTAACCAATTATTCATCAATAAGGACCAAGGCATCTGCTAGGTCTTTATCGCCAAAGTGGTCCCGTGATATCTCTTGAGAAGAAGAAGCCATGGTATCTCAAAGAAAAAGGTCGAGATTATGGTTTTTCTTTTGCGTAAGGAGAGAAATCAAGATAATCAGAAGAGCAAGTATATAAGACTCAAAAGATTTCTCTTCTTAAGTAGATGCGGGCGAAATCGAGGCTACCTCTTCGAATGCACTGCTAGAAAACATCGAACCGATTCACGGTCATAAAGATGCCTCAAGTGGAAACTTAATTCGTAAGAAATCATCATTGCACGACCGGAGACGAGATGATCAAGTGACACGCGCGATCGCCGATCAAACGACGACTACTTTCGAATACATTAACTCAATAATCACACTCGAGTTATTGTAGGGGCAATTGTTAACACTCAAAAATAATTTAAGTGTTTAGCTGAAATTCAGTGACAGTCGAATTGTTCCAGAGCCGAATTTACTCATAGTCCTCAACTACAAGAACTTCATCGGCTATTAAGGCATTTTATCCCAAGTTGTTAGTTCGAGGTACGACTGGGACCCACTTAGATACAGACGTCTCAACACCAAGTCAAAAGGGTTTCCGGACCCCTAAAGGCGGTAACGGCCAACAACAGTTGAAAGAAAGGGTTATTATCCGAGCAAGAGGCGTAGAGGGCAAGAAAATTGACACTACTTCCCCCATAGTGGACCATTAAACTTAGTGGGTTACTTGATAACTGACATGGGGGGTCACATTGTACATTTTTTTTGTACTATAAATAGGAACATTATTTGTATATACAAAGATAACTAATCAATCAAACAACTCAAATTTTATCTATCTTTATCCTTTATCCTTTATCCTTACTTTACTGTACGCAGTTGCATTCACGTTTCCTACCTCTTAGTTTACTCATACCACCATCCTAACGCTTTCTGGAGTAGTTGGGGAATCCATTGCTGGAAATTAGAGTTTCGTTTCCAGCCCAAATCTCTTAAGTTAAGGAATTAATTTGTCTCCCGATTTCGTCAGCCGATAGAATGGCAGAGAACAAATTTGGGGCGAGAACAATTAACAATTAGTAACCTATTTTGAGACAAAGACATTGTATCAATTTGAGCTAAGGCATTTGTATTCCCTGACCCTTTCCTTACTTAATTTGTTAAATTTTAATGTCAAACAAAAACTTAGTGATTAAAAGTGTGTATGTAAAGTTTAAACTTCTTGTTGATGAAGTTGCAAAGAGAAGGTAGTAAGAACGTTAAATCATATACAACCACAACAGATGGAATAAAATAAAAATTCATCAATATAATCTTTACTTAAATACAATGCACGACCGCATTCACTGTTTACACAAATAAATACAAGAAATATGCCTTGAAATACATTCTTATAACTACATAATAATTATTTGATACTCATTCTAATATTAATTAGTTTGTTACTTATCCATGGTAATTCAGTATGGTTGAATTAAACATTGTTTATGGATAAATTCTTAGACATCATCTTTCTTCAACATTAATATAATGTCAAACAAACAATATATTTACGTAGTTCAACTACATTTGCAGTTGTAAATCCAATTTTTCCTAATTCCTTATATGCCAAGTCTGACTATTGTATAAATTATTAGTCACCAGACGTTCGATATCTGGCTATTGTATGTTTTTTTGTAATAACTTGGTCTCATGGTCTGCAAAACGTCAGTCGACTTTGTTCCGCTCTAGTGCAGAGGCCGAGTATCGAGGGGTGGTCAATGTGGTCTCTGAATCATATTGACTACATAATCCTTCTTTTAGAGCTTCATTGTCCGATTCAGAAAGCTACCTTGATTTATTGTGATAATGTGAATGTCATCTACCTTCGTAATCATGTTCAACACCACACTCAAGCATATAGAGATGGATATTCATTTCGCTTATAAAAGGTAGCTCGTGGACAAGTATGTGTCACATGTGCCTAACAGTATCATATTACGCATATCTTTACCAAAGGTCTTCCATCGCTCCTATTTGAAGATTTTAGTGATGACCTTAGCGTACGAAGACCACCCGCTATGACTGAGGGGGTGTGTTAAATATACTGTTATACACGGTATTGGGGACCAAGGTTGGACCGTGTATACATGCCTTGTATACACGGTATTTGAGCTTAATTTGTTAATAGGTTTTTGTATATGATTAACATTGTACACTTATCATAATTGTAGAATTCTTGTACAAGTAGAATAAGGTTTTGGGAGTATAATAGAAATAGGATTTTCCTATTATGGAAATTGTAAATTGTATATATACTCTTTCATTAATGAAAATAATGAAGGGGGTTATTTCTTTTACTTATAACTACATAATAATTATTTGATACTCATTCTTATATTAATTAGTTTGTTACTTAGCCATGGTAATTCAGTATGGTTGAACTAAACAGTTTATGGATAAATTCTCAGACATCATCTTTCTTCAACATTAATATAATGCCAAACAAACAATATATTTACGTAGTTCAACTACATTTGCAGTTGTAAATCCAATTTTTCCTAATTCCTTATATTAGCCAAGTCGATTTTACTGAGAACTTGTTGAAAATTTACTAAACGTGAAATAAAGTTAATTCTATTAATTATGACTCGAATAATTGGGGCTCGACACGTCGGAAACATAATTTCCACACATGTGCACATAAAGTGTCAAGGATCGTAATTTCCTTAAATGGAAGAGGTATTGTCACGTATACGAATTGTTTGAGACGTAAGAAAATAGACGGTTATTGGACAAATGACAATGGTTTCACGTTGGTAAATGAAAGGAAGAAAAGTACAATGTGTAAAAGATGAAACGAATCAGAAATAGCCGAGAAGGGTCGAGGTGCTTGAAGCGCCGCGGCTTTCTCCCGAGAGCCCCATTTAAATGTCGCTTTCAATTCCAGAGCTCATCGCACTGCGCCGCGCGCTTCCAAGGGCCGCGACTCTAAATGACGTTTCAATTCCAGTGGTTTATCGACGAAGCACCGCGAACCTCTCCGCGGTCGCGACGCTTGACTGCTTTTTCACCGTCAAGGCTAATTGAAACTAATTTTGGTGACGCTGAGCAATAAATCTCCATTATTTGCCTATTGATTTTAGCCATTACTAGGCTGAATTAACCTCAATATCAATGGTCATTACCTTTTGCGTGAAGGTACGATCATGGAATCAAGGAACGCGTGATTCTTTGAAGACACGTTCCCATATAAGGAAAACAACATAACCTCTTGCAAACGGTTATGAGAAAACCTCTTAGATCCGGGAGTCGACTACATAAATCCAAACGGTTCGCATCTAGTGAATTCAAGTAGTTGATTATCCGAATCTAGTATTCTAGATTCTCGTGACTTGGAAGATTCGCAGACGGAACCGCGAAGCAAAAGTGGCCCTAAGGACAAATCCTTCCGTCTGCATTTCGCTTATTTGGTTCAAGACGAACCACGCATAATCGCCAAGCATTGTCAACTCCATAATCGCTATGGAAGGAAGCTTTAGAAAGTGAGATAGAATTCATCCCAATAACCACACCTAGAGTTGTCAACTTCCCCGACAAAACCTGGTCAGAAGTGATCCTTAAACATAAGTTAAAGGCAGATGGATCTATTGACAAGTACAAGGCTAGGTTAGTAGTCAAGTGTTATCGCCAAAAAGACGGCCATGATTACTTCAACACCTATGCTCCGGTGTCCAGAATGACATCCATATGTATGTTCATAGCTATCGCCGCCATGACCTCAAATACATCAAATGGATGTCAAGATTGCCTTCCTAAATGGTGATTTGGAAGAAGAAATATATATGGACCAACCCGAGGGGTATGTTGTTATACCCCGTAGTTGGAGGGTATGTATGTGAGGACGTACGTATGAGGGTACGGCAGAAATTTTGAAAAGAAAGAAAGATGTGAGTTTTCACTAAAAGTTTCCTGCTATTTGTGAAGAAAAGGTTCGTTAACGGGAATTGGATTCCCGATTTGGTATTTGGACTTCATAGATTATATTAGAATTTTGAGGTTTTATTTTCGAAATGGTCACGCTGGGCCCACGGAGAAATTTACTTTTGTGGCCCGCTTTGTTTTTGAGATTTCGTGAATTTGGATATTTTCAAGATGAAATATTCTGGCGACCGGGGCGACACGTGTCACCCCACGTGGCACCCGCCGATTTTACATTTGTGCACAACACCTTGCTAGAGTCGTTGACTAAACGCTTACAGTAACTTCATGGCGGAAAATTCGGCTATGTCGCTTTGTATTTTTGGATTTTTCCGAGACGAAACATTTTGGACCAACGAGGCGATACGTCACCTCACAACGGAGACATCAAGCGCACTTGGCCGATTTGGGAGGCAAGTTGTGCTAGATATTTGTGTAGATATTTGAGGGTTTTAAGGAGTAGGCTAGGGTGCACTTGGCTTGATTCGCCTTACACTTGCCTTGCACATGGCTTGATCTTGGCCATCGGTTGGCCTTTGGTTTTGCTATAAATACCTCCTCGAAGACTTATTCATTCACTCCTCACTTTGTCTAAGTCTTGAAATCCCTCCTCCTCTTGTAGCTCGCCCTAAGCCTCTCCTCCTCCTCCTCGTGGCCTTTGGCCGGCGGTCCCCTCATGGTGCTAGCAGTGGGTACCCCTAGCCTAGTTGTTTTCGTATAATACCCTCCTCGTGGTATTGAAATACTTCCCTAGTATTGTTATAATGCCCAAAATACCTTAGCCTTGTACCTTGTAGTATTCCAAAGATACCTCTTACGTAGAGCCCGAAATACTACCTTTTGTCCTTTTAGTCTCAAACCGAAACCCTAAGGAAATCTTCATAGTTGGTCAAGATTTGAGCAGGTTGGTTAGAACTTCTAAGGGTTGTTTGGAGTGGTTTGGAGCGCACTTTGAGGAGCTAAACCTTGCTCAGATCGACATTATAACTTGATAATTTTGGGCTTGTCGAGGTAATTATCTTGTCCTCTATTGTAATTGGAAATTACATGTTTGTTAGAATATATAGTTGAAGTATACTATATATGGAACTATACTTAGTATTCGCAATGTCTTTTGACTTAAGCAAGAATAAAGAATCGAATCAATCAGATTTACATAGGATCGTATTGCAGAGACTTGTGTAGTACATCGAGTAGAATTGTACACGCCCGTTAGACGTGTAGACCCCTGGTTGGCTCGTAGCCGCCGTTAGAGAGGAGATTTACGCCGCCATGTGAGGTGCCGCTAATTTTCTATAGAAAGATAGAAACTTGTGTTTTTGGGTTAATAGACGCCAGGACCTTTATAGGTGAAAGTACTAAGAGTAGCGTATTCTACTCGAGTGGAAAGTGGCCAGTGCGTTGTAGTACTTGGAGCATTTTGCTTATTGTCGATAAATCGTCGAGGTACGCGAACCTCTTCCTATCTTTTCTAGCATGATTGTTGTGAACTATGTAGTACGCAGACGCATGTGCTAAGTGATTTGGTTGGTTTAAAACATAGGTGTTATAATAGCTTTACGGGAAGTTAGTTATAACGACCTTATGTAAGTGAAAATGGTTTATCATGTTAGAAGTTAAGAGACTTGATCTTATAAGATAAGAGACTTAACTTATTTGTTTTAATGTGGATGTTTGTGTGAAACCTCATTCGCAGTAATGAGTACTTGGTTTTAAAGGGATAATGTTTTACCGATTTCGAATCGTAACGTGTATCGGCTGCATCACCGCAAATAATAAAAGGAAAATGTATTGAATAATGATGTGTTGTATTAAAACCAAGAGAACCTCCATCCGCATAGAAGCTAAGATAAGACAAAATGATATTACATTTTCTAGATCACGGTCATTGTAATAAGATCGTTATAAACAAGAATAAACTACTCACATATATGACATATGTTACTCAATTGTTCTAAAAGGAATCAAGTGATTAAGTTTGGGAACTATGAAACCATTTGAAAATGAGAAGCTTGAGTAATCAAACTAGGCAACCGGAACTTAGGAAAAGAATGTTGTTACTTGGTTTTGAAAAGGAAGGTGGGTTGGTCATTCTAATACTACGTATCGGTGACTTTTATAAAAGAAATGGATCTCTTTAAAAGAACTTAACGATGTAGTACTTTGGGGTTAAAAACCCGACTTTGGCATAAAATGAAAGTACTTTGAGTCAGGTGAAACTTGCCTATGCTTGTTGTTGTGAAACTTGCCTATGCTTGTTGTGAAACTTGCCTATGCTTGTGATGATAGCCTTTGTTGTGCAGTGTGGTATTTCACGTTACCGCGCTCTCGATGTAGGCCTGGCCGACTTGTCGAGAACTTACTGACGCGGCCGGTGATGGAGAATTCCACGGCATGTTTCCATTTTGATTATCGCCTTGTTGATGTCACATGGACATGTCTACACCGACGCAGAATTCCGGCACGCGGCCACGGCCGGGTTGATTACCCGATATATTGTTATTGTGGTTACATGGACATGTCTACACCGAGGTAGAATTCGGGGCACGTTACGCGCGTGGTTGATCACCCAAGATATTATTGTTGACGCCACGGACGGTTCACACCGAGGTAGAATTCCGGTACGTGGCCGGGCATTGGTATTATTGTTGCATCACGGACATGTCTACACCGGCGCAGATTCGGCACGCGCCGATGCGAACATGATTGATGTGCGGGCGAGACCCATAGTTATATTTGAGCGAGGACTGAGGCGAGTCCTCGATCGATGATCGCTTTATGTTGGAATCGTAGTTTGGTTATCATACATGTCTCCCGCTTTATATAGACTAGTATGATTTCATTACGATTTTTTACGCCACATACTTGGTACTGTTGCATCGACTCTCCTCGGGCCGCTCATGCCGCAGTAGAGGTACATCGCCGTGATCCTCGCCAGGATCTCGTCATTGCTGGAAGCTCCGCTTTCTCCGAGGCTTATCTTTCGCATGTGTTCCTCGAGTTGTAGGTTCTGTACATTCTGTGGGTATGGCGGCCCGTCCCGCCATAGTTGTTGTAAATCTTGTCTCAGAGTACCGCTGTGGTGGTTGTAAAAAGGATTAAACTCGCTTTTGAAAGAGTTGTATTTATTTATGTTATTGAAGCGTAACCGCTGGGTTGGCTTTATGTTCATATATCTTGATTCTTGTTAAAGTTTTATTTTCCGCGTTTTCTCTCGATGATTGTATCACTAGGGTGCCCGATAAGGCACCAAGAACGCCCCGAACGGGTCGTTACAAAAGTGGTATCGAGCGCTTAATCCTCGGAAAGTGTCTACGCACCGTGTCTAGTAGTCTTGATTATCGCGTGTCGCACCACATCTATAATCGTGAGGCTATAGGACATTTAGGATTGGTTTCCATTCTTCTCATTCCGAGATCGTGCCTTAGAGTCGTGTTGTAAGTCGGACCCTCCGACGATCTCGCTTTTACCGCTTATGCCTCCACGCAAGGCAACCAGAGCCTGGAGGCAAGGCAACGAGGTGCCGCTAGTGAGATACAGAGGAGTACGAGGCGCAGCCCGACAAGACCGAGTTGTGCTTGACGGCGGGTTTTGACGCCACCAAATTTCAAGAGTTTAGAGTCGCACCGTGGCGATGAGACTACAGCACTGAGCCTCCACCACAGGCAGCGCAGGAGATGGGTTACGCGAGATGGCGCCTTGGCCGCCGTGGTCGGCCAGATACGGCAGGATAGGCCGACGCAGCCTGGCCCAGAGCACCAGTGGTTCACCCCGAGCAGATAGTTTGAGGCTACGGACTTTCTCGAGTTGTAGCCCGCCAGAGTTTTATGGGTCGAGGTTCGAGGATGATCCGCAGGAGTTCATCCGGCAGCTACAATGATCACGCGGTGATCAAGGCTTCAGAGACCGAGTCCGTGACCTTTGGTTCGCATCGCGCGTGATACCGCAATGATCGGTTTGATTCATGGAGCTTTCCGGGAGAGCATGCACTCCAGCAGATGGGATGAGTTTGGGCTTTCTCACGCACTTCTTGCCTCCGCAGATGAGGAGGCACGGCCGATGATTTTTGATGCTTAGACAGAGCGCGACGGTTCGGGAGTACAATGTGGAGTTCGACTCATCGCCTAAGACGCCCCGCGTCAGTAGCTAGTATGGAGGATCGAGTGCACCGATATGTTACAGGTGGCTCGATGATTACATGTCGAGGCATGTTCGTGAGTAATTTCTTCACCGGCATGGACATTGCCCGCACGCAGCTCACGCACCGGACGCGAGGCACGAGAGGTCGACGGAACGACCAAGATCGCAGAAGAGGCGTAACAACAGTGGTCCTTTGGTGACTTTCGAGGCGGACCGCCAAGAAGATACTAGTTTTGTACCTCCGCCGGGCAGAGTGGTCCTCCACAACCTTCGATTATTCGGAGCGGTCGTGGCTCCGGGTTCGTGTTTCGGAAGGCGTGTTGCTGACGGTCACCCCTACCTCGTGGTCGATGGTAGACCGCATTTCGGGAGTGTCGGTGCCAGGGGAGCTTGTTATTTTGCGACAGCAGGCCATTTTGCGAACCGTCCACCAAGGGTAGCACGGATGTTACGACTCACCACCGGATCGGTGGTTCATCGCTTTCATGCGCACTGCAGGCGTGCCTATGATTAGAGTGGAGCCAGTTCGTATATCCTTAACCTCTAGAGTTTTGGTATGCTTGTTATGATGGTCTCATTATTATGTGCTATGTACGAATAGCGTTGTGTTAATTATGAGTTAGAAAACATGCTTAGTTGGGAGGATACGATGGGCTTGGTAAGTGCGAACCTTAGACTATGTCACGACCGAGACCTTGTGGTAAGGTCGCCTTGAGATTAAAGATTTATTTTATGTTTGACCTTATCAGAGTAGTGGTATACGTGGGATTTATTTGTGTGATAAGTCCGTGGGTAGTGTGAGATGGAAGTGGTAGCTTTCATGATGTGAATTAGTAAGATTGTTCCGGATCGGGAACAAGAGTTCGCTACATTGGGGTCGGGTTGAGGACCATTTGCGGTCAACCCGTAACCCGATTTGGGTGGGGTCAGTTCTGGGTGGTCCCGCCAGGTGGTAGGTCACGAGGATGCTAGGCCCAAGTTTGTATGATCAACGATGAGTTCGTGGACGCGCTCGACGAGCGGTTCGTAAAGGCCGGAATGGCCTTAAGGAAGTTTGAGGTTAGTAAGATGACCAAGTTTGAGGTAGTGACTCAGAGATTTTCGGAACTAAGTAATGACCAAGTATGGTACGCATCGGGAGAGTTCGAGTGTTCGAGAAGGGTACAACGAGTAAGGGAGGAAGATAACGCGTGTGTTATCTCGTGGCCGCGTGGCGCTGGCAACTTGTTAGAGGAACTTCATCGATATCCGCTTGAGAAGGAACATTCGGGACGAATGTTTCTAAGGAGGAGAATGTTATACCCGTAGTTGCGGTGGTATGTATGTGAGGACGACGCATTTGCGGTACGCAAATTTTGAAAAGAAAGAAAGATGTGAGTTTTCACGGAAAAGTTTCGGCTATTTGTGAAGAAAAGGTTCGTTAACGGGAATTGGATTCCCGATTTGGTATATGGACTTCATAGATTATATTAGAATTTTGAGATTTTATTTTCGGAAATGGTCACGTGGGGCCACGGGAGAAATTTACGGTTTTGTGGGGCCCGCTTTGTTTTTGAGATTTCCGGTAATTTGGATATTTTCGGAAGACGAAATATTCTGGGCGAATCGGGGGGCGACACGTGTCACCCCCATGTGGCACCCTTGGCCGATTTTACATTTGTGCACAACACCCGGCTAGAGTCGTTTTTGGACGAAACGCTTACAGAACTCATAAGCGGAAAATTCCGGCTATGTCGCTTTATTTTTATGATTTTTCCGAGAGACGAAACATTTTGGACCAACGGAGGGCGATGTGTCACCTCACAACGGAGACAAGTGGGGCAAGACTTGGCCGATTTGGAGGGCAAGTTGTGCTAGATATTTGTGTAGATATTTGTGAGGTTTTAAGGAGTAGGGGCTAGGGTGCACTTGGCTTGATCTTGGCCTTACACTTGCCTTGCACATGGCTTGATCTTGGCCATTGGTTGGCCTTTGGTTTTGCTATAAATACCCCTCCCTTGTGAAGACTTATTCATTCACTCCTCACTTTGTCTAAGTCTTGAAATCCCTCCCCTCCCTCTTGTAGCTCTCGGCCTAAGCCTCTCCCCTCCCTCCTCCTTGTGGCCTTTGCCGAGAAGGTCCCCTTGTGGTGCTAGCCAGTGGGTACCCACTAGCCTAGTTGTTTCGTATAATACCCTCCTTGTGGTATTGAAATACTTCCCTAGTATTGTTATAATGCCCAAAATACCTTAGCCTTGTACCTTGTAGTATTCCAAAGATACCTCTTTACGTAGAGCCCTAAATACTACCTTTTGTCCTTTTAGTCTCAAACCGAAACCCTAAGGAAATCTTCATAGTTGGTCAAGTATTTGAGCAGAAGTTGGTTAGAACTTCTAAGGGTTGTTTGGAGTGGTTTGGAGCGCACGGTGGAGCTAAACCTTGCTCAGGATCGACATTATAACTTGGATAATTTTGGGCTTGTCGAGGTAATTATCTTGTCCTCTATTGTAATTGGAAATTACATGTTTGTTAGAATATATAGTTGAAGATACTATATATGGAACTATACTTAGTATTCTGCAATGTCTTTTGACTTAAGCTCAAGAATAAAGAATCGAATCGTATTTACATAGGGTCGTATTGCGAGAGACTTGTGTAGTATTATCGAGTAGAATTGTACACGCCCGGTTAGGCGTGTAGACCTCGGTTGGCTTGGTAGCGGCCTCGTTAGAGGAGGAGATTTACGCTGTTGCGGGAGGGGGGAGGTGCTGCCGAATTTTCTATAGAATGATAGAAACTTGTGTTTTGGGTTAATAGACGTTTGTGACCTTTATAGGTGAAAGTACTAAGAGTAGCGTATTCTACTCGAGGAGTGGAAAGGGCTAGTGCGTTGTAGTACTTGGAGCATTTTGCTTATCGTCGATAAATCGTCGCGAGGTATGTGAACCTCTTCCTATCTTTTCTAGCATGATTGTTGTGAACTATGTAGTACGGTAGACGTACATGTGCTAAGTGATTTGGTTGGTTTAAAACATAGGGTGTTATAATAGCTTTATGGGAAGTTAGTTATAACGACCTTATGTAAGTGAAAATGGTTTACTGATGTTAGAAGTTAAGAGACTGGATCTTATAAGATAAGAGACTTAACTTATTTGTTTTAATGTGGATGTTTGTGTGAAACCTCATTCGTGAGTAATGAGTACTTGGTTTTAAAGGGATAATGTTTCACCGATTTCGGAATCGAACGTGTATCGGCTGCACCACCGCAGCGTTAATAAAAGGAAAATGTATTGAATAATGATGTGTTGTATTAAAACCGGTAGAAACCTCCATCTGCATGAAGCTAAGATAAGACAAAATGATATTACATTTTCTAGATCACGGTCATTGTAATAAAATCGTTATAAACAAGAAGAAACTACTCACATATATGACATATGTACTCAATTGTTCTAACACGGAATCAAGTGATTACGTTTGGGAACTATGAAACCATTTGAAAATGAGAAGCTTGAGTAATTGAAACTAGGCAACCGGAACTTAGGAAAGAATGTTGTTACTTGGTTTTGAAAAGGAAGGTGGGTTGGTCATTCTAATACTACGTATCGGGTGACTTTATAAAAGAAATGGATCTCTTTTAAAAGAACTTAACGTATGTAGTACTTTGGGGTTAAAAACCCGACTTTGGCATAAAATGAAAGTACTTTGAGTTGTGTGAAACTTGCCTATGCTTGTTGTTGTGAAACTTGCCTATGCTTGTTGTTGTGAAACTTGCCTATGCTTGTGATGATAGCCTTTGTTGTGCAAGTGTGGTATTTACGTGTTACCGCGTCTCGATAGAGGCGGTCGACTTGTCGAGAACTTACTTGGGCGTCTGGCGGTGATGGAGAATTCCACGGGTATGTTTCCATTTTGATTATCGCCTTGTTGTTGATGTCACATGGACATGTCTACCGTCTGGAATTCGGGGCACGCGGCCGTGCGGTCGGGTTGATTACCCGATATATTGTTATTGTGGTTACACGGACATGTCTACACCGAGGTAGAATTCGGGGCACGTGGCTGCGGCAGGGTTGATCACCCAAGATATTATTGTTGATGCCACACGGACGTGTCTACACCGAGGTAGAATTCGGGCACGTGGCCATGGGGCATTGGTATTATTGTTGCATCATGGACATGTCTACACCGACGCACTCCGGGCACGCGGCCGATGCGAACATGATTGATGTTGTGGGCGCGAGACCCATAGTTATATTTGAGTGAGACTTGAGGCGTGAGTCCTCGATCGACATATCGCTTTTATGTTGTGAATCAGAGTTTGGTTATCATACATGTCTCCCGCTTTATATAGACTAGTATGATTTCATTCTGATATTTTTACGCTTTCACATACTTGGTACTGTTATCGACCTCGCCCGGGCTGCGTTCATGCCGCAGTAGGTACATCGGCCGTGGATCCTCGCCTAGGATCTCGATTCGGCGTTTTGGGAAGCTCCGTTTCTCGAGGCTTATCTTTGGTATGTGTTCCCCGAGTTGTAAGTTCTTGTACATTCTGGGGTATGGCGAGGCCCCGTCCGTCATAGTTGTTGTAAATCTTAAGTGCTGAAATCTTGTTGTGGGCAAGGGGGTTGTAAAAGGATTAAACTGTTCGTTTTGAAAGAGTTGTATTTATTTATGTTATTGGAAGGTAACCGTTGGGTTGGCCTGTTTTATGTTCATATATCTTGATTCTTGTTAAAGTTTTATTTTCCGCTGGTTTTCTCTGATGATTGTATCACTAGGGTGCCCGGGATAAGGCACCAGTAACGGGACCCGGAACGGGTCGTTACATATGTGGTTTCAGGACAAGAGACAAAAGTGTGTCGCCTTGTCAAATCATTATATGGGCTGGAAAAAACCCCTGAACAATGGCATGAAAAATTTGATAGTACCCTACTATCAAAAGGGTTCGCCATTAATAAGTGTGACAAATGTGTTTACATGAAAAGAAGTGTCGATTCGTTCGTCATGATATGCCTTTATGTAGATGACTTGTTGATCACTGGTAGTAGTCCTAGGATAATCCTAGAGACTAAGAACATATTAAAATAATATTTCGACATAAAAGATATGGGTGTCGCAAATGTCATCTTAGGGATAAAGATCTCTAAGACATCTAATGGACTGGTCTTATCTCAATCTCACTACATCGAAGATGTGCTGAAGAAATTCGAGATGTTCAACAATTCACTAGTAACGACACCATTGGATAGAAGTCAAAAGATTGACAAGCATCTTGGTATACCCGTACGCCAGGAACGATATGCATAGGTTATTGGGAGTTTGATGTATGTCACAAACTGCACTCGACCAGATATCGCTTATGCAGTCAATAAATTGGCTTGGTTACCCAAAATCCAAGTGAGGATCACTGGAAAGTGTTGAATAGGGTACTACGGTTCCTGAAGTTCACAATAAAATTCGGGTTACACTATTCGAGATATCCAAATTGCATCAGAGGTACAATGATGCAACCGGATATAGGATAGCGAAGACATCAAGTCCACCAGTGGATACATTTTTACAATCGGTTGTGGAGCTGTCTTGGAAATCCTCTTGACAAACACTTATTGTCCGATCCACGATAGAGTCGGAATTTATCGCTTTAGACAAAGCGGGAGAAGAAGCTGGGTGGCTTCATGATTTTTTAAAGGATGTCCCATGATGGGATAAACATGTGTCTTCAGTGAATGTTCCACCGCGATAGTCATTGGCTCTAGAAAAGTACAAAGTTCTATGTACAATGGAAAGTCTTGTCATATTCGACGGAGACATGAGTCTGTTAGGCAGATGATCATTTCTGGTGTTATCTCCATTGATTATGTAAAATCAAAGGAAAATATCGCAGATCCTCGTGAAGGAACGACCCGCAGAGATCGGATATGCTCGCCTACGGGAATGGGCTTAAAACTCAATCAATAAGAACCAATATAGTGGACACCCAACCTTACAGACTGGAGATCCCAGGAATAAGGTTCAATGGGAAAACTAAACTGTAAAGGTTCAGTTGAGCATTCGGTGGAAGCAAGAGCACTTCGGATAATGATTTCTTCTTAAGAAACATAATCCAAGACCATTCCCGTGATATACATAAAGTGCTACCTGTAAGAGGGGTAAAATATAAGTTTCCAAACATTTAATGATCCTCAATAATTGAGGTTAGGTTGAGAAATTTTTTAATGGTTCCTAACGCTTGTGTAGCGGGGTATTGCAGGATACCTTGTAGGAGACCACCTATTTAAGTGCGAGGATAGGCCGACTCAAATGAACGCACTTAAGAATTCAAGTGTTTCCACGGCCCACGACGGACAAAAATATAAAGAAAGATTGAGTAGGAAAGGTGTTGTGTTGGTACAATTATCTTGGTATATACTAAACACTGACGGTTCAAGACATCACGTTCACCGATGTCCGATGGTATTCTACTATGGAAGGTTCAAAGCTCTGGCTACCTCTCCAAATGCATCATCCGCTGAATAATTGCTAGAAAGGCACCATGTGCGTGTGCCAAAATCTCTTACAAGGTTAGAAATTTACTAAACGTGAAATAAAGTTAATCCTATTAATTATTACTCGAACAATTGGGGCCCCGCACGTCGAAAACATGGTTTCAACACACGTACACATATAGTGCCAAGGATCGTAATATCCTTAAATGAAAGACATATTGGTACGTATACGAATTGTTTGAGACGTAAGAAAATAGACGTTTATTGGTCAAATGACAATGGTTTCACGTTGGTAAATGAAAGGAAGAAATGTACAATGTGTAAAAGATTAAACGAATCAGAAATCACCACGGAGCCGAGAAGGGCCGCGACGCGACCAAGTCAGGGTCACAGCGCCTCCCGAGAGCCCTGGCTCTAAATGTCGTTTCAATTCCAGTAGCTCACTGGAATTGAAGCGCCGCAGTGCCTTCCCGAAGGGCCGCGACTCTAAATGACGTTAGTTTCAGTAGTTTAATGGATGAGAAGCGTCGCGGTGCCTCCCCGAAGGGCCGCGACGCTTTGACTGTTTTCAGTCCGTTGAAGGTGAATTGAAACTAATTCTTGGGTTGACTTTGGAGCAATAACTCTCCATTATTTGACTATTGATTTCAGCCATTACTAGGCTGAATTAACCTCAATATCAATGATCATTACTTGACATTAATGACCATTCATTTTGTTAATTGAGAAGACATAATCATCTACCTATAAATTGATGCCTTTGACACAATTGTAAAATACACATTGACACATTTTCAGAATACATTCTTCCTCTCTTGCAATCTCAAACCACTCAAAGATCTTTCTTCCTAAGCGAATACTTGAGTCTCCTTTGCTCATTTGTTTTATTGTTGTTTTATCTTAGAAGATAAGTTGCCAATAAACCATTTAAAGGAATATAGATTGTTTATCCAATCGACTCAGCAAACCAATTTACTTTGTTCATTTCCAAATTATAACATATTGTTGTTGTTACATTTCTCATTTCCTTGTTTTACACCATCCCACAAAACTTTATTATTTGTGATGTGTAAAGTTTACACTTACGTGGATGGAGTTGCAAAGTGGGAGTAGTGAATAATGAGTATATTAAATAATGTCGTAGTCCTAAAACTAATATATTGAGGAACAAATAAAAAATCCACAAGAATCTTTACTTAAATAAGTAAAATTAGATCATGACGTCCTCCCTTTCATCATCAATGCTAAACCAAAAATAGTTCTAGTGCGAACCTGGTGCAGGTTTATTTGATGCCCGAATATAGTAATACTAAACATAATTAAACTAAGAATAAGAAATACATTAAATTAGATCATTTCTGGTGTTATCTCCATTGATTATGTAAAATCAAAGAAAAATATCGCAGATCTCTTGACGAAGGGAACGACCAGAGATCAGATGTACTGCCTGTCTACGGGAATGGGCTTAAAACTCAATCAATAAGAACCAATATAGTGGACACCCAACCTTACAGACTGGAGATCCCAGGAATAAGGTTTAATGGGAAAACTAAACTGTAAAGGTTCAGTTGAGCATTCGGTGGAAGCAAGAGCACTTCGGATAATGATTTCTTCTTAAGAAACATAATCCAAGACCATTCCCGTGATATACATAAAGTGCTACCTGTAAGAGGGGTAAAATATAAGTTTCCAAACCTTTAATGATCTTCAATACTTGAGGTTAGGTTGAGAAATTTTTTAATGGTTCCTAACGCCAGGTAATGGGTATCAGGATACCTTGTAGAGAGACCACTTATTTAAGTGCGAGGATAGGCCGACTCAAATGAACGCACTTAAGAATTCAAGTGTTTCCACTACCACGACTGACAAAAACATAAAGAAAGATTGAGTAGGAAAGGTGTTGTGTTGGTACCATTATCTTGGTATATACTAAACATCGACGGCTCAAGACATCACGCTCACCGATGTCCACGGTATTCTACTATGGAAGGTTCAAAGCTCGCTACCTCTCCAAATGCATCATCCTGAATAATTGCTAGAAAGGCACCACGTATGCGTGTACAAAATCTCTTACAAGGTTAGAAATTTACTAAACGTGAAATAAAGTTAATCCTATTAATTATTACTCAACAATTGGGGCCCCGCACGCCGAAACATGGTTTCACACACGACACATATAGTGTCAAGATCGTAATATCCTTAAACGAAAGACATATCGTACGATACGAATTGTTTGAGACGTAAGAAAATATTGTTTGAGACGTAAGAAAATAGACGCTTATCGTCAAATGACAATGGTTTCACGTTGGTAAATGAAAGGAAGAAATGTACAATGTAAAAGATTAAACGAATCGTAAATCACCACGAGTCGGTAAGGCCGCGACGCGACTAAGTCGTGGTCACTACGCCTCCCGAGAGCCCTGGCTCTAATGTCGCTTTCAATTCCAAAGCTCATCGAATTGAAGCGCCGATGCCTTCCGGCGGCCGCGACTCTAAATGACGTTAGTTTCGTGAGTTTACTGGACGAGAAGCGCCGCGGTGCCTCCCCGAAGGGCCGCGACGCTTTGATCGCTTTCAGTTGAAGGTGAATTGAAACTAATTCTTGGGTTGACTTTGGAGCAATAACTTCCATTATTTGACTATTGATTTCAGCATTACTAGGTCAATTAACTCAATATCAATGATCATTACTTGACATTAATGACCATTCATTTTGTTAATTGAGAAGACATAATCATCTACCTATAAATTGATGCCTTTGACACAATTGTAAAATACACATTGACACATTTTCGTAATACATTCTTCCTCTCGCAATCTCAAACCACTCAAAGATCTTTCTTCCTGCTTAACACTTGTTTTATCTTAGAAGATAAGTTGCCAATAAACCATTTAAAGGAATATAGATTGTTTATCCAATCGACTCAAGAAACCAATTTACTTTGTTCATTTCAAATTATAACATATTGTTGTTGTTACATTTCTCATTTCCTTGTTTTACACTATCCCACAAAACTTTATTATTTGTGATGTGTAAAGTTTACACTTACGTGGATGGAGTTGCAAAGTGGGAGTAGTGAATAATGAGTATATTAAATAATGTCGTAGTCCTAAAACTAATATATTGAGGAACAAATAAAAAATCCACAAGAATCTTTACTTAAATAAGTAAAATTAGATCATGACGTCCTCCCTTTCATCATCAATGCTAAACCAAAAATAGTTCTAGTGCGAACCTGGTGCAGGTTTATTTGATGCCCGAATATAGTAATACTAAACATAATTAAACTAAGAATAAGAAATACATTAAATTAAAACACCATTTGTCAACTACCCGTTTTAATATTAGTTCTAACAGCTTCGAAAAACTATATTCGATTCCCTTCATATGATAAACATAAATTAAATTAAATTTCTGCACCATCTATAAACCCCACCCCGTAGACCTCTCACCATCAACTCATCTTAGCTTATTGAAAAGAGTAATAGAGAAAAAAAATGGAGAGTGCTAATAATGCATCAATAATGCCAATGGAAAGTAATGTTAACGATATCGGGCTCATTAATTTCTTGGACGAGGCTAATTTTGAACAATTTATTGAACTCATTAGGGGTGAAAATGATGACCCTGTTGTAAAGTTTTGCCCAACTTATAATTGTGAACACATTACAAGTTGTTTTCCCTTGGCCAATGCCCAATTTGAGCCAACATCGATTGATTTCTATGATTGGAATGCTACAAGCATACCTGATCCTATTTCGTTATATGCTTCGCTTCCTGGAGAAACGAAACTCCATGAAGAAGAAGAGGAGGAGGAGGAAGATAATGATTGTGATGTATCGTCTGGCACCACGACTACCACCGTCATGACAGTGACTCCGGGAACGCCAACAAAGAAGATCATGAGGACAGATCGGTCGAGAACTTTGATTTCCGAGCGGAAAAGGAGAGGAAGAATGAAGGAGAAGCTTTACGCTTTGCGATCCTTAGTTCCTAATATCACAAAGGTACGTACTCCGTCTGTCTCATTTTATATGTGATATTTTTTTCCTTTTCGGTCAGTCCCAAAAAGAATAATATCTTTCTAATAATAATTTTACTTTAAACTTTTAAATTTATCCTTAATGAGATGGTTTATAGGCAAATAAATTTGTAAGTTTTTATTTTACATCACATTCATTTTTCTATTAAACTTTACATCCAGTTATACACGTTCACATAAATTGGGACGGAGGGCAGGGGCGGATCTACGTCCCTGGTAGTGGTTGTTCAAAAAAAAAAAACAGCGTTGTATAAGCGAATGAAGATGTTGTACTTGTTCAAAAGTGAAAAATAATACTGTAAAAAAAACGGTTGTTCGCGTGCACAATTATGCACACAATAGGTCCGCTACTGACGCAGGGAGAAAACTAAACTATATGCACTAATAATATTATGAAAATTTGATAATGTAAAACAGAAATATACACTGTTGGTGCATGAATTTTTCTGTTCCATGATGAGGCTTGTTTCTGACTAAAGAATGTTTTTATGGGCAGATGGATAAAGCCTCTATAATTGGAGATGCAATACTATACGTACAAGGGCTGCAAACGAAAGCCAAGAAACTAAAAGTAGAAATAGCAGATTTTGAGTCATCACTCAACGGAATGAACAATAAGCAAAGTGGACTTTTTCAGAATGCCAAGGAAATGAATTTCTCGAGCTATTATCCACCAATCAAGAGGATAACAAAGGTTTGTTTTAATCTTACTAAAATTAAATTACTTCCTAATTAACTCTTTTAAAACCATAGAAAAATTATATAATTAACATGACAAACTATAGTGCAGATGGACGTTTTTCAAGTAGAAGAAAAAGGATATTACGTGAGATTAGTTTGCAACAAAGGGAGACAAATTGCAGCTTCACTTTTCAAAGCTCTTGAGTCTCTCACTGGATTCAATGTTCAAAATTCCAACTTGGCTACTTCTAACAATGATTATATTTTGTCGTTCACTCTTAATGTAAGTTTTAATATAATTACTCCCCCTCCCACCTAATTTACGTGGCATCTTTTGAATTTTAAGAATTAATTGAATTTTCTTTTTTGCCGTGATTTTTTCATGTCTTTTAAATATTTTAAAATCTCAATCATTATGTCTAGTAATTTTACGTAGTTTCTCAAATATATGTAAATTTTATTACAAAAACATAAAGATTTCATGTCCAAATTTACATGTAATTAAAAAAATTGATGCTCGAAATCCGAAAATTGCCACATAATTTGGGATAAAGAGACTAGTATTAGTTAATTATCAATTCATTTTCACATATTTCGCTTATTGGAATTATGTGTATACTAATCTTTGTCTTTATTTTTTGTGTAAATGGATAAAACAGGTGAGAGAATGTAAGGTGGACATAAACTTTGGCAATTTGAAGCTATGGATAGCTAGTGCTTTTCTTAATCAAGGGTTTGACTTCGAGATATCTCCATTGGCCTAATTAATGTCACGTTATTGTAACTTTTCAAATTTTCGAACCCATCGATGAAATGAGAAATGTCATTAAGCATCGATGGCCGTTTGTAACTTTTGATCAATTAAAATTACGTGACCTACCAATGGCTCGTTGCCGTTCGTAAACATGTGTCTAACCTAATCATTTATAATTAGTTTGGGACTAAGTTTACTGTGTTACGGTCAAATATGCCATGAGATATATAGCTATCAAGAGAAGTTAGATTACTATGTATATCCAATGCCCCAAGTAAGACGAACCAAGACATTCGGTAAGCATTTCAATATATCAATCAAAAAGCCATTAGAGTTAACAAAAGTAAATAACATAAATAACAACAAAATTTGATACATAGCGGAGACGAAAAAGCTTAATATCAAAAGAACTGGTGATGCATAGTCATGAGCAACTAGAAATGAAAAATACAAAGGTATCTCGTAAATAAAATGTCTTATGCGAGGAAAATGTCATTAACGGTCCAAGAATACTCTTAAAACGGTGTGATATTGTCCGTTTTGGGTCACGCCCGCATGATTTTTCCGAAAAGGTCTCACACTATTAAGAGTATTCAACACCTTATTAGTAGCTCATTTTTCTTTTCAGCTACCAATGTGGAACTTTGTTTGCACACCCAATAATATCTCCCTCGAACTAAGTTTCACATGACTCATTACCACTGAACTCCTCACAGGAAATCCGAGAAGGGAGGACCGCTTTAAGAAGTGAAGTTCCGCCCCGAGCTCCTTTCCTTGCTTAATAGGTCCGCCTTCCTCTCCTTCCAAGAATTTTAAGTGGATTAGTGCATGAATTACATTTTGGGATTCACGGATCGAGATTCAACGTGTCCGTAATGCGCCTTCAAAACTATGAGTAAATGTCATAAACCAGGTCCTAAGACGGGCAAATGCACTAAGTCGAACCTCACACCATACTACGTCATCTTCATACTCATCTCGCCAAACTATTGGCTCTGATACTAGTCGTTGGGTTAAACGGTCTAAAAAAGTACTCTGATACTATGGTATCTTGTCAATCTAATGTTGAAAATATGTTGCTCTATCTACCTAAATAAGTGTTTATAGTCGATTTCTTGTTTATTTAGGTTCGCGAAGCCGGGCACATACGCGCTCTAAGGTCCTTCCTTTTTCCCTATTAAAAGGAGTAATGGTGTGTGCTTCAGCGAGTCTCTAAATACGTGAATGTGTATGTACTAGAGTGAGTGTAATGTCGTTGTATTGTTGTGAATAGATGGTAGCTTAACCACAATGTATATTGAAAAGTTAATTTATGACCTAAACTTAGGACTATTAGACATGTATAATAGATATATATCACATGTATATACTTTGTAAATATCTTTATACTTTGTATAAATCATGTATACATCATTACATAGTGTATATAGTGGTAGAGAAAGGGTAAACTTTTTTGCCTTCGGTTGATGTATATTCATTATATAATAATGTATATATGTATAATCATTGTATATATGTAGCAGTGTATATAAAGTGTTCAATAGTGTAATTTTAAATCTTTCAAATCATGAAATAAGATTTTTCACTTGAAAAATCGTTAAATATGGTAATTATTTTAAAGGAATGTTTTTTTGTTTCTGTTAATAGTCTCACATCGGATATTGAATGAGAACATGAACTCCTTATATGTACTTGGACAATCCTCACCCTACAAGCTAGCTTGTGAGCTTGAGTTAGATCCAAGATCCATTCTTTATATGACATCAGAGACAGACTCATTCCAATTCTTTGTATCGATACGTTCTTCTCTTCAAATTAAGAAGTATATCATTGAAAGAAGCAATGGTAATTTGGCTATTCTAGAAATAAAAATGAAAGTATGTATGTCCTAGAAACAATCATTTTATGAGCAGATGTACTTGAACACATTCATATTATTAATATATACTTGACATTTGCAATAATTGAATTATTATTTGATTGTTTATATTATTCATTAATGTGCATCCCTTGAACTTACATTGTCATTAATAATGTGAGATATTAATGATAGAGTGTAGTTCTTAAAATAGCCTAAACTAATGATCATTGAGAATGGGATATCAATGATATGTTATAAGTCGACATGTGGTCTGCATCACATTCTTAGAGAATGTAGTATATCTCACTTCATCGCTAGCAATAGTTGCTAGTGATGGACACATGGATACTCTTAGAGTGAGTATTGGCATACCTCACGATAAACTATTTGTTATACATGTCTAGAGTATTATCAGCATGTGGGAGATAGAGGTCCTTAGACTTGAGGTCAATATCGCCTTGTTTACGGAGCAATGCACTTTGATCTTGTACTAAGCTCAAATGCCTTATAGGTTGAGACGCAGTTTGTATTGGGTGCATTACGAAGTAGATTGAAGGTGGTAGTTGAGCCAAGAATAGGATTCATTCCTCGATTGGAATTTCGAGAGAACACTACCTTCCGTAGATGTTAGGTCGACCAAGTCATTGGCCAATGCAAGAGACATATCTAGGATAAGGTCTAGTTGTCGACTAATATAGATGAGATAAAGTGATCAAGCCATTTGGATAGACACTTGGCAAATCTTAAGCTTGATCGAGTGTGTCGCGAATGAAAGGAATTTATCATCTCACATGTAGAGTGCATTTACTTGAGTCTTGTAAACGCATTTCACATATCGGGTTTGTCACCGCGCGCTCAGAGTTCCGTGTGAACCTTGATTTGATCATGCCAATGTGTGAAGGCCTAAAGGGTCACACTAAGTCGATTGTCTTTCTGCCTAAGGGTATATTGAGAGAATGTAAAATATCGGATTTTGAATCAAGATATTTTATTTATAATAAATTATGGGATAATTTTCATTTGATGAAAATTTATTAATTAAGTTAAAATTAAATCTTGGATTTAATTAGAACTAAAACGCGCGTAAAATAAATAGAGAGTCAAGATAACATGGGCCCGCTCGATCGCCCATCGCAATTTGGATTTGGGTCAGGTCTTGAAGCCTGATCCAAATCTGATTTGGTTTAGGGTTTCCTCCACTATATATTTGGCACTTAACTCATAATTTCATAGGAACTGACTTTTTCCACTTTCTGAAGTCAGAGTTCAGAAAATAAAATTCTCTCAAACCTCTGCCAAGATTTCCTAGCTTTCTTGAGCAAAGGAATATACCGAAGCAAGGCTTGCACCCGGATTGACAATCGTGTGCGCTCCCTTTAGTAAAGACTAACAAAGATTAAACTGTAAGTTTTCTTCCTGTCTTTGCAGATTTGAATTATCGCATAATCATACCAGACGACCTTTGTTGGAGCAAGTATGTTTACTCAAAATTTTAAACTTCCGCTGTGCCTTACTTGTGTGTTTTACACCCAACAAATTCCTACAGTGGTATCAGATCCCAGGCTGGTTTAATGATCATACGATAATCTTTAATAACGATATGTGGGATAATTAATTGTTTTGATTTAAAATTGATTTTCGGAATTTATAAAAGCAAAAATTGAATAAGGAATAAGAATCGACATCAGCCCGCGCGAATAAAGGTTTACGCGTCATCGCTCTTAAGAATGCAGTGGCGGTTTCGATGAAATTTCGGTCTTTTAATGTGTTCTAACACCGTCTCCACTATTATCGAGAAATTCACCATTAAGATGGTCGATAAAGGTGTTGAGAGGTGACGGAACGTGATGTAAACGCCGGAAAAGTCACCGGAATGCCGCCGCCGGCGGGGCGGTTTCCGGCCACCACGGTCGTCGAAATTCTTAAGTAATACCACCACCGTGTTCGTCTCGACGAGGGGAATCTAATGGTGGTATTGTTACACGGCAACGATGACCGGAAAAGGAGCACCACCGACGGTTTTAGAACCCGTCGGCGCCTCGATTCCGCCACCGCGTTACCAAATCGGTGGTGAAAACCACCGGTGAGTTCGTCCCGATGTGTGCCATCGTTTGGTGGGTTTTAATTCCGTCAATTTCGCCCCGAAATCTGAATCCCAAATTTGATTTGGGGTTGGAATTGATTTTGAAAATTTGAAATAGTTTGAGGACCTTCATGGGGAGCTAGCCCATGGAGTAATAATCGTATATACCATGCCCCCGGAATCCCTCATCGGTGTAGACAGGTCTTCATGGGGAGCTAGCCCATGGAGTAATAGTAATGGTCACATGCCCCCGGAATCCCACATCAGTGTAGACATGCCCATGTGACAATAATAATACCGAGTTTAACTCACGCACGGCCGCATGCCCCTAATCCTCATCTGTAGACATGTCCATGTGATAATAACAATGGAAGCATACCCGTGGAATCCTCCGTCACTGCCGGTACGTCCAAGTAAGTTCACAACAAGTCAGCCGGCCCTCCATCGAGAGACGCGGTGGTATAGAAATACAATACTTGCACAACAAAGGCTATCACAACTAGCATAGGCAAGTTCAACATACTCTTAGACTTTCATTAACATGTAAATTGATTCACCATTTATATAAACTCAAGTACTCCCATTTTATGCCAACAATCCGGGTTTTAACCCTAACGTACTACGTACTTTAATTCTTTCAAAAAGATCACTTTTTACGTAAAAACAACTCGATACTAATATCCGTAGTACCAAACATGTTCATGTTTAAATCAAGTACAACAAGTTACTTATACTTTTAAACTCAAGTTACTTCTCTTTTTCCAAAATCAAGTTACATGACTTTCAAAATACTTTAAGTCTCCTTACTTTAGAATGTCAAGAAATCAATACTTGTTTATAGTGATTTTTATTAACGCAGCCATGATCTAGAAAATGTAATACAATTTTGTCTTATCTTAGCTTCTATGCAGATGGAAGATTCTACTTGTTTTAATATAATTATTTGTCATTACATTTTCCTTTATTAACGCTGCAATGGCTTTTTCGATAGTTATTCCCATTTCCGAAATCAAATAAAACTTTATTCTTTTAAAGACCAAGTACTCATTACTCACGAATGAGGTTTCACCACTTTTTAACACCATTCAGGTCAATTATAAGTCAAGTCTCTTATCTTTTAAAATCAACAAACCATTCTTTTACCTACATAAAGTCGTTATAACCAACTTCCCATAAAGCCATTATAACACTTTATGTTTTAAACCTACCAAATTGCTTAGCACACGACGCCTACCGTACTACATAGTTCACAACAATCATGCTAGAAAGGATAGGAAGAGGTTCACATACCTCGCGACGATTATCGACAATTAGCAAAATGCTCCAAAGTACTATAACTTTGCTAGCCTTTTCCACCCTTCAAGTAGAATACGCTACTCGTAGTACTTCAACATATAATGGCCATAAAACGTCTATTAACTTCTAGATCTCTTCGTAGAATATTCTAAGTACAAGGTTCCTTATTCTACGGAAAATCAAGCACCTCGCAACCACATAAATATCCTCCTATATCAAGACCCGCTACCAAGCCAACAACTCCAAGGGGATTACACGCCCCACAATAATACTACAAGTCTACTGTAAATACAGTCCAATGTAAATACATTTCAATTCTTTTTAATCATCCTTCCATATATCATATACTCAATTATACATTACTACAACATGTAATCTCCAATTACAATAGGGGGATAAAGATCATTACCTCGATAAGCCCAAAATTATCCAAGATTTATAAGTCGATCCTGAGCAACGTTTAGCTCCTATTCCTTATGCTCCAATCCGCTCCAAGCAACCCTTAGAAGTTTCTAAACAACTTCTCTTAACACTTCATCCAAGCTATGAAGATTTTCCTAGGGTTTTATTTTGCGACTATTGGAATAAAGTAGTATTTTCGGGCTCTTATGTTGGGATTACTTTGGAATACTACTAGGGGTATAAGGATAGTGTATTTGGGTTTATACAACAACAATTGAAGTATTTCTACACCAAGTGGGGAGGGGTGGACGAGAACTACAAAGGAGGGAGTATTATTTTTGCCTTGGAAACTCTTAAGTGTGGATGAATAAGTCTGGCAACTTAAGGGGTATTTATAGGACAATCAATGGCCAAGATCAAAGCAAGTGTAAGGTGTAGATTGGGGACATGTGTGTGTGGATTCTACCAACCATATGTCCACCACAACTTTGAGACATGTGGCTAGCCACATGTCTCCCTAAAAAACGTCCCACATGTCAAATGGACACCTAATTCGGCCCTAGGGCCATATGGGGGTGCCATGTGTCGCCCTCCTATTCGTCCAAAATATTTCATCTCCCGAAAATATCCAAATATCCAAAATCTCAAAAACAAAGTGGGCCCCACAAAACCGTAAATTTTTCTCCGTGGCCCCACGTGACCAAATCCGGAAATAAAATTTGATAATTCTCTAATATTCCAAAAAGTCCGAATACTAAATCTGGGAATCCAATTCCCATTAACGAGCCTTTTTTCTTCAAAAAATCCGGAAACTTTTCCGTCGAAAAATCACATCTTTCTTCCTTTCCAATTTTAATGTCGTATTCTCGTACGTACGTCCTCATATACATACTATGGAACTACGGGGTGTAACATTCTTCCCCCCTTAGAAACATTCGTCCTGAATGTTCCTTCTAAGTCTCAAAACATACATGCGCCGGTATAGTCTTCACTACTATACTTATAAAACCAAATATGCCACACCTGGCCATAATATAACACATGCGCAAAACTCCAATTCAAGCCAACGAGGAATCACCTCTAACATGCATAACATCACTATAAGCTCCCACCCAAGGTCTAAAGGATACTCTCTTTGCATCTTCACTTCACAAAAATGATCACTTCCATTCACTTAACACATGTTCGCTTCTTTTCTTACTCGTCGTAACCTTCTCATATACCCGAACTCTTTCTATTACACGTACCATATTTCGCCATCGTCGCTTCGAACTCTTGGGGTTTCTACTATCCAACTTGGTCACCTTACTAGCTTCGATTTCTCTAAGGCCATTCCCGCCTTCACGACCGCTCGTCGAACGCTGCCTACGAACTCGCATAACGGTTACCTAAACTTAGGCCTAGCACCTCGTGACCCTATCACATAGTGGGACCACAACAAATTTACCTCATTTCATTCGGTGCGGGTTGACCCGCACCGCCTCAACCCGACCCATTATCGCGCCAAACTCTCTCGCTCCCGATCCGAATAATCTTACTAATTCACGCATGAAAGCTACCACTTCTATCTCAAACTACCCATGGAATTATCACACAAATACTCCACGATACTATGCACTCCGACAAAGATTAACCGTAAATCTTCTACTTAAGACGGCCTCGCATCTAAGATCTCAATCATATCAAAATTCTAAGGCTCACAATCTCTATGTACCCAACTTCCCTTTACTAACTGTGCCTCTAAATCACAATTTATACCAAACTACCCATACATAGCACTCAACATGTAATCACTATAACAACACATGTTAGTCTCTAAAGCGGTTAAAGATATACCTGAATCAAATAGGCGTTCCAGTGGACCGCTAAAATCGGGAACTTCCACCACGACCTTCTCCCGCCCGCCGGCATTTAACATCCCGCCTAGCTATCAAGGCGAAGAACTCGCAATCGATCCAAGATAATCGTGCTATCCCATTAGTGCCACCTCTAGTCGCATGCCTTCTACCAAATGGCCCTATTGGCCGCAGCATAACAAGTCGCCGAAATAGTACGACGCCCCAAGACGGGTCTACCACATCGACCACACCGAGGTAGGGTGGCTTCATCCGCTAACACCCTCCTCCCCGAAACTCAAGCCCTCGGAGCTCGACCGCTCCTCAACATCCCGAACGCCCCAAGCATCGCGGAGGACCACTCATCGGGCGGAGGCACATAACTAGCTCGCCGGCGGTCCGCCTCGAAAGTTACCAGGACCGCTTCGCTTTCTTCGCTGGTATTCACAACCCGCCGCCTCTCCGCTCACACCTAAGTGCATAAGCTCGCATGCTGGCAATGTTCACGCGCCAAGAGCTACACCGAGCAAATCTCTGCTAAGTAATCATCGAGCCCTGTGACATAGCGGTGCACTCTGTCCTCCATGTTTGCCACTAAAGCGGGGACGTACCGAGCCAATGAGTTAAACTCTACATTGTACTCCCGAACCATCCGCCCGTTCTGCCTCAACATCAAAAATCTATCGGCCCGAGCCCTCCTCATCTGCGGAGGCAAGAAATGGCTAAGAAATGCCTCTGAGAACTCGTCCCAAACAGCTGGAAGCGCATGCTCCCCCCGGGATAGTTCCCATGAATCAAACCAGTCGACTGTAGTATCACGCAGCCGATGTGCACCCAATACCACCGACTCTGTCTCCGAGGCTTTGATAACTCTCATGATCCACAGAATCGCTTGATAAACTCGAGGATCATCCTCGCCCTCACCCATAGAACTCGTGGATCGCAACTCAAAAAGTCCCAAGTCTCAAACTATCGATCTAGGGTGAACTACGGTACAACCGAACCGCCGCTTCACGCTCGCCCTCATTCTCGCCACAATCCTAGCTAGTAACTCGCCATCTCCTTGTAACCCATATCCTCTGCTCTCGGCCGGGATCAAGTCTCGTGCATCGTGGCCTCGTGAGCTACCGTTGCCGCCTCTAAACTCGCTGGCCGCGGCGCCGCAAAACTCGTCAGATGAAGCACCACCTCGCGATGATCGGGCTCGTGCCTCGCAACCCTCTCGTGCTCTACTCGCAGCCTCCTCGCTTTGCCTTGCCTTCGGGCTCGCTGCTCGCTGCAGGCATAATCGTAAAAAGAATACGCCGAGGAGTCCAACTTATAACACATCTCTAAGGCACGATCTCAGAGTGAGAACAATGGAAACTAATCCTAAATATCTCAGAGCCTCCTCGACATAAAGGTGGTGCACAACACGCCGATAATCAAGACTCTACTAGATACGGTCTGTAGACACTTTCCGAGGATTAACTGCTCTGATACCACTTTTGTCACGACCCGACCTCGGGCCCGCGACTGGTGCCTTACCCCGGGCACCCTAGTGATAAAACATCAGAGAAAATCAGCGGAAATAAAAACTTAGACACGAAACAAGATATATAAAATAAGAAACAGGCTAACCAAAACGGTCACCTTTCTGCATATATAACAAAACTCGAACAGTTACATCCTTTACAAGCCCTGCCCACAACAGTACTACAGACCTCTAAGAGTTTTTATAACAACTATGACGGAACAGGGCCCCGCCATATCCCTGAATGTACAAGTACCTACAATGACAGGGAACTATACCAAAAGATAAGCCTCCGGAGAAACGGAGCTTCCCAAATGCAGAACTGTGATCCTATGAGCGAGGATCAACAACTGGTGTACCTCTACCGCAGATTTAACGCAGCCTCGGGCGAGGTCAGTACAACAGGTACCAAGTATGTGAAACTGAAAATATTGTAATGAAATCATAATAGTCTATATAAAACAGGAGACATGTATGATAACCAAACTACAGTACACAATGTATAAGCAGTCATGTCAAGTCAGGGACTTACGCCCTCAAAGTCATCGTGCCCGTGGAACTCCTTCCTCATTGCCGGCAGTCTATGACATAAATCATAATCATGTGACGCGCCCGTGGCATCCTACCTCACTGTCGGCATACACATATACAATACATATATATATCTCCTGCCCGTGGAATCCTCCACATCGCGGCAAATGTAGTGTAACATATAACCACGTGACACACCAGGGCATCCTACCTCACCGCTTCTGCATACATATACAATACATATATATATATAACATTCTCCTAATCCTCATCGGTGTAGACATGTCTTCACGGGAGCTAGCCCATGGAGTAATAATCGATATACCATGCCCCTAATCCTCATCTGCACAGATGTGTCTTCACGGAGCCAGCCCACGGAGTAATAATCGATATACCATGCCCCTAATCCTCATCTGCAGACAGTCTTCACGGGAGCTAGCCCACGGAGTAATAGTAATGGCCACATGCCCCTAATCCTCATCGTGTAGACATGCCCATCCGACAATAATAATATACCGAGTTTAACCCACTGCACGGCCGCACGCCCTAATCCTCATCTGTAGACATGTCCATGTGATAATAACAATGGAAGCATACCCGTGGAATCCTCCACACGCCAGACGCCCAAGTAAGTTCACAACAAGTCACCTACCCATCGAGACGCGGTGGTATAGAAATACAATACTTGCACAACAAATGCTATCACAACTAGCATAGGCAAGTTCAACATACTCTTAGACTTTCATTAACATGTAAATTGATTCACCATTTATATAAACTCAAGTACTCCCATTTTATGCCAACAATCCGAGTTTTAACCCTAACGTACTACGTACTTGTAATGACCCGACCACAGACTCGTGACTGGTGCCTTACCCCGGATACCCTCGTGATACAACATCAGAGAAAACCAGCAGAAAATAAACTCACAAACAGAACCCATATAGAAAATAAACAGGCTAACCAAAAATGGCTACCTCTAATATAAATCAAACCGAACAGTCACATCCCTAACAACCCAAGTTATAACAGGACTACAAGCCTCTAAGAATGAGTAAACACTATGACGACAGACTCGCCATGCCCCCGAATGTACAAAATATCTACAACACCGGGAGAATAAAGACTAAAAGTCGAGCCTCCGAGAAACGGAGCTCCCGACACTGAGCAGAGATCCTAAGAATGAGGATCCACCACCTTCTTTCCCTTACTCGCAGATGAACGCAGCCTTCGGCGAATGGGTCAAGACACACATGTACCAAGTATGTAAAACTGGAAAATACTGTAATAATATCATAAGTTTAAAATAAACTGGAGTCATGGAAGAGAGTAAAAATACTGTACACTGTGCCTTACTAAGAATGAGAATAACAAGTATAAACTTTACTGCATAAAATAGGAGGCTCATGATCAAAACAGGATCTCCCGCCCGTAGTATCATTAAGCAATTCTACTCCTGGGACTGTTTCACCCGCATGGGTCCTGTGGACCCGCATAAGGTCATCACCTCGCATGGGACTATTTCACCCGCATGAGACTATTTCACCCGCATGAGGTCATCCGCCTCGCATGAGACTATTTCACCCGCATGGGACTATTTCACCCGCATGGACCCTGTGGGCCCGCATGAGTACAAGCGCCGCACTTGCATCATGGGTAGCAAATCCATGGCATAAATAGTAATAATAATAATAATAATAATACATAAATCAGCACAACCGGCTATCGTACATAACATAAGCGCTACCGGCTTATCATAACGTAAACGTAAGCAAGTTAAGAATATCTCCTAACTCCTTAATAACATTTCTAGTACATCCTCTCATTTTAGTTACTTAAGGCACTACATGTCATTTTAAAAGAAAATCCGGGAATTTAACCCAAGTACCACGTTCCTTAAACCTTTTTAGAAAATGACTCCTTTATATGTAAAACTCCCAAGTTACCAATAACCGTAGTATCAAGTCACGACAACTTTTCAAAACAAGTCACGTTTATCTTTAAAAATACACTAGGCTTCTAAAAATCAAGTGACTTCATCTCTTTTAAAACCTTAGGCAATTAATGCCTTAAAAACAGTTTGCCTTCCACAAATTCAAATCCTTTACCCGTACTTATTTTACTTGGAGTAAACCTTTTCTTGTCAGCCTTTCATAAAGCCAATACAACCAACTTCCCATAAAGTTGTTATATTATCATTATACACTAGTCAAACACATCTCCCTTTAACTAAGGGTCTTATACTTTAAAACGAAACAAGTATCATATACTTAAAACAAGTGAAGAATGTCAAATGTTTGTACGTCTACCGTACTACATAGGTACAACTATTCATGCTCAAAAGATAAGAAAGCTCCACATACCTCTTCGGTCAATCCACTTGCTAAGTCCAAAATACCGCACGTAATATGTCAACCTATAATGACCATAATACGTTTATTAACCTCTAATTTCAATGTAGAATATTCCAAGTTCAAAGTTACTTATTCCTATGGAAAATTGGGCAGCATTTCCTTTGTTTCTACATACTTGCCACTTTTTCAAGGCCGAATTCAACATCCAAACACCACATTTAAGGCCCAACAATCCAAACATTTCAAAGGGGATTACACACCTAAACTTGGGTGTGTAAAATTCTGCCCCAAAGGTACAATAATTAACTTAACAAGTCTAAGGTAGTTTTTAGGCTACAACATGCTCACATAATCTTCTTAACCAATTCTTTCACATCCCAACCATATTTCTTACATGCAATGAATCTAAGAGCATTATTTACTACTACAAGTTCCTTCTTCTTCACATGCAACATCAATAACTAGCTATAAGAGAAGAATTGTTACCTTAGAGCTTTAGCCAAAATTATTCCAACAATTTTGCTAGCCTCTTTTCCAAGAACACCACCACAACAAACCTTACAAGCTAGCCACAAGCTTCCTTCTTGTCCTAACTTTTCAGATTTTCCTTAAGCTTTGAATTCCTCTTGGAATTCTAGAGAGAAGGGGGAGCTTTAGCTTTAGAGAGAGGTGAGAGTTTGAAGAATGGCCAAGTCTTCAAGACTTGGTCAATAAGTAGTGCATGCAAAAATCAGATGGGGGGGGGGGGGACACTTGTCACCCACCCATGACCTCTTTTAAAACAAAACAATGCAGAATTTCCCACTCAACTTCGCAGAACCCGCCTCGGCGCCGCGGCACTTCAACTCCTGCCGACTCCCAGGACATTCCGGCGCCGCGGCCCTGCTTCCCGGCGCCGCGGCGCTGCAACTTCAGCGAGCCCTCAGATCTTTCCAGCGCCGCGGCCCTGCAGCCGGCGCCGCGGCCCTGTGGCTCCTGCCCGAAACACCTTTTTGTCCGTCTGCGCACTGAACTTGCAACTCCCATAACTTCCCACTCCTGTGTCCTATCGACGAACGGTTGGTTGCGTTGGAAACTAGACTCAACGAACTACGCACTAGGCCTTTGAAACACCTAGGAAATCTCAATTTACCGGGTCACAACCCGCCCCAAAGTTGACTAAAACCCGTCCGAAACAATCCGTCAACTTATCTTTCTAAAATTTTAAGTCTTACTTCTTTCGTACGCTCTCATACGCATGGCCAGAACTACGGGGTATAACATTCTCCCCCCCTTAGAAACATTCATCCCGAATGTTCCTTCTAGGCTTACTCAAACCACAATCCCAACATAGACCCTCTTAACTATTCTTTTTGCAATTAAAGACGCTCCACAAACCACAACAATACTCAAGCACAATTGCCAAATTAAAACTAACAAGCAAGAAAGTGGGTTACCTGGAGGTATAGGAAATAAGTGAGGATACTTCTTTATCATGTCATCCTCTTCTTCCCACGTCATCTCCTCCATGTTCTCGTTCCGCCATAAGACTTTGACGGAAGCCACGTCCTTCGTCCGAAGTCGCCTAACCTGACGATCGAGTATCG
The DNA here is from genome assembly GCA_029844215.1 of Przewalskia tangutica. Classification (NCBI taxonomy): domain Eukaryota; kingdom Viridiplantae; phylum Streptophyta; class Magnoliopsida; order Solanales; family Solanaceae; genus Przewalskia; species Przewalskia tangutica. The sequence continues at coordinate 128,844,579 of CM056718.1, read as the reverse complement.
CTATGGGACTCTCCTCATACGATAATCCCTCTGTCACCTGAACATCATGAATCGGGTGCAATCTAGACGGATCCCCAATACATTTCCGCAACATAGACACATGGAAAACTGGATGTACCGCCTCCAAATCGGACGACAGATCTAACTCATAGGCAACCTTGCCTACCCTACGGACAATCTGATAAGGCCCAATGTACCTTGGGCTGAGTTTCCCTTTCTTCCCAAATCTCATCACGCCCTTCATGAGTGACACTTTCAGGAAGACCCAATCATCTACCTCAAACTCCAAATGTCGACGCCGATGATCCGTGATACGACTGCCGACTCGAAATGACAATAACCGCCTCCCGGATAAGCTTCACCTTATCCATCGTCACAACCAAGTCCGCCCGACTAATCGAACTTCTCCCACTTCAAACCAGCCTATCGGTGACTGCACTTCCTCCCATATAAGGCCTCATGGTGCCATCCGAATACTAGAATGGTAGCCATGTTATAAGCAAACTCCACCAGAGGTAAATTATCCTCCCGCCTACCCCAAATCAATAACACAAGCCCGCAAAGATATCCTCGTGTCCGGATAGTGCTCGCCCGTCCGCTTGGCCCGAGGATGAAACGCAGTACTGAGACTCACCTGTGTCCTTAATCCCTTCTGGAAAGACCTCCAGAAGTTAGCCGTGAACTGGGCTCCTCTGTCTGAAATAATCGATATAGGAACTCCGTGCAATTTCACAATCTCCCTGATATACAGTCTGGCATAATCCTCAGCCGAAAAAGTCGTCCTGACTGGAAGAAAATAGGCTGATTTCGTCAACCTGTCGACAATCACCCAAATGGAATCATGCTTCTTTTGAGTGGTAGGTAACCCTGAAATAAAATCCATATTTACCACCTCCCACTTCCAAGTCGGAATATCAATAGCCTGTAATAGCCCACCGGGCTTCTGGTGCTCAACCTTAACTCACGACAATTAGACATCAGGCAACAAAACCGGCCACGTCCCTCTTCAGGCCATCCCACCAATACATACACCTGAGGTCATGGTACATCTTAGTTGACCCCGGGTGAATAGAATAACGAGCACTGTGTGCCTCCCTGCACCGGCCGAAGTCCTCGCCACATCGGAACACACAACCGCCTCAACCTTAGCACCCCATCGTGCTACTCAAATAGACTCTTCTCCTCCCGAGAGTTGCATCTCGATATCGCACTCATAATCGGATCCTCATACCGCCGCTCTTCACCTCCTCGACGACGGAAGACTCGCAACCTCTCAACCCGAACTCCATCACTATCGAATCAACCAAACGAACCCCAAGGCTCGCACCGATGTAACTCTGACCATATCCCTTTCTCCGTTGTACATCGCATGCACTACCCATCGACCGCGACTAAGGGCATCCGCAACTACATCGCCTTCCCCGGGTGGTATAGAATATCAACATCGTAATCCTTGCAGCCTCCAACCACCGCCTCGCCGCAAGTTCACTTCTCGTCAAGATATACCGAGACTTCGCGTCCGTGTAAATATCCACATGAACTCCATACAAATAATGTCTCCGCATCTTCAAAGCACGAATCATCACGCTAACTCCAAGTCATACGTGATAGTTCTTCTCATGCTTCCTAAGCCGCCGAGACGCGTAGTTATAACTCGCTGGCCGCATCGCGACGCACTCCAAGCCCGACACCAAGCGCCACAATAAACCACATATCCATCTAAACCCTTTGGAAGAGTAAGAATCGCGGCCGCCAACTTCTCCTTTAGCAATCGAAACTTCCTCACAAGCATCCGCCCACCGAACATACCGCTTCGAGTCACTTAGTCAAAGGTCTGAAATGGAAGCAAACTTCCCACAAACCTCCGATAATAACTCGCAGTGCCCAAAGCCGCGCACTCCGCTGTGTAGCTGGTCCGCCAAGTCTGATCGCCAATCTCGCCAGACAACCCGAATACCATCTACCCGATAACATGCCCTAAGAAAGCCACGGCCAACCAAAACTCGTGATTTCGAGAACTTGGCATACAATCGCCGGCCCCGAGGACTCTCAAGACCGCCCTCAAATGATATGTATGCTCGCTCGCGGCGCGAATAAACCAAGATATCATCAATGAAAACTATCACGAACATATCCAAGAATGGCTTGAACACCTGCTCATCAAATCCATGAATACCGCCGGCGCTGTCAACCCGAAAGACATCACCGAACTCATAGTGCCCATACCGGTCCCGAATGCGCTTTCGGATATCTCGCTTCTAACTCGCACTGATGATAACCAGATCGCAGTCTATCTTGGAAAAACATCTCGCACTCGCAATCGGGTCAAACAAATCATCAATCCCGGGAGGGATATCTCGTTTGATAGTTACCTTGTTCACCGCTCAGAATCAATACACATACGCAGCTGCCCCATCCTTCTTTTCTTTACAAATAACAACGGCGCCCCTGCGGAGAAACACTTGGCCCGATAAAGCCTTTCTCCAAAGAAGTCCTTCACCGGTCCTTCAATTCCTTCAACTCGGCAGTGCCATCCTCGTATGGCTAATAGATATCGGCCGAGTTGTCCGCGCCAAATCAATGCAAAACTCAATTTTCCTCTCGTGAGGATACCCTAAGCTCGCCCGAAATACGCCCGAGAACTCTCTAACGACCGAATCGATCAAGGTCCAGATCTCACCTCAGATTTAATACTCAACCATATGGTAGATATACCCTTCCGCACCATCTTCCTAGCCCTCGAGGTAAGAAATAAACCTACCCCTACGATGCAAGATTCTTCCACTGAGCAACCGCCACCAGAAACCGAACCGAACTAATCTCTCTCTACAGTCCACATTGGCATAGCAAGACGCTAGCCAATCCATACCCATAATCACATCAAAGTCTGTCATATCCAACTCTATCAAGTCGGCTAGAGTCTGACGACTGTCTATAGTCACAGGGCAAGCCTTATATACCCACCTAGCTACCACCGAATCACCTACTGGCGTAGCCACCTCAAAATGTCTTATGGACTCGGGATCTATCCCTATTCTACCAGCAATATGAGGAGATATATAGGACAAGGTAGAACCTGGATCTATCAAAGCATATACATCACAACATGCAATCAATAATGTACCTGTGATGACATCCGTGACGCCCCGGTCCCGACTACCGACATAGCATAAATACAGCTTCGAGGACCGCTGAATCGAACCCCTACCACGACTTCGCCGCGCTCGCTGGTCCGCGAACACCCCGCCCGGCACATCGCCACGTAAGACGAAGATCCAGCCATCGACCGCTTACCGAGCCATAACATTCACGCCGCTCGACGACAATCTTCTCTCGCCGCCCCCGCCACAAGAATAACAAGCTCGAGTACCACGACACCTCCATAATGGCAATCGACGATCGACCACACCGAGGTATAGGTGGCCTCATCTCGACCGAACCCCGTCCTCCGGGAACCCGGCCCTAGAACCCCGCCCCGCTTCAATGCCTCAGACGCCCGGAAGATGCGGAGAGCGCTCAACCGGCCGAGGTACAAATCCGGCTCGCTGAGGCCGTTTACCTCGAAACTACCGTAGGACTCGCTGCCCCGCCCTCTTCTCGAGCACTGCCAATCCGCTGCCCTCGCTCACACCCAAGTGTATATGCTCGCACGCGGCAATGTCCATGCCCACAAGAGCTACTCCTGCAACTTCGCCAAGTAGTCATCGAGCCTCGTGACATACGGCACTCGCCCTCCATGTTCGCTACCAAAACGGGTACATACCGAGCCAATGAGTCAAACTCTACATTGTACTCCCGACCGCCCGCCCACTCGCCTCGTTGTCAAAAATCATTTACCGAGCCCTCTTCATCTCATGAGGCAAGAAATGGCCAAGAAATGCCTCGAGAACTCGCTCCAAATACCGGAAGCGCATGCTCCCCGGATAGTTCCCATGAATCATACCACCAACCGCAGATCCCGCACTGACGGGAGCCCAATAATACCGACTGCCTCTCAAGCCCCGATCACTCACGATCCGTCAGAATCGCTTGATAAACTCCCGAGGTCATCCTCGTGTCTCACCAGAACTCGTGGATCGCAACTCAAAATTCCTCGCAGCCTCAAGCCGCGCCGCATGGGGCTACGTACAACCGAACCGCCGCTCCTGCCTATCTCTCTCCCGCCAGCCACGATCTCAAGCTAATAATCGCCATCTCTCAGAGCCTATATCCTCCGCCTCCAGCCGTAATCGAGGCTCATGTATCGCAGCCTCGTGAGCCGCCGCCCCAAACTCGCTGAGTTGGCGACGCCGTGGAACTCGCCGTCCAAACATCTCTTCTCGTAAGGATGGCTCAGGCCTCGTAACCCCTGTCCTACTAGTAGTTCCTCCGATGCCTTGCCCTTCGGGCCGCGCTGCCTCATGCGAGGCATAATCGATACAGAAAATATGTCGAGGAGTTCAACCTATAACACGCCTCTATTGCACGATCTAGAGTGAAAGAATGGAAACTAACCCTAAATATCTCGCAGCCTCCCGACATAGACGTGGTGCACAACACACCGATAATCAAGACTCTACTAGATACGGATCAGACCCTTTCCGAGGATTAATCGCTCGATACCACTTTTGTCACGACCACCAGGACCCGTGATCGTGCCTTACCCCGCACCCTCGTGATACAACATCGAGAAAACCAATGAAAATAAACTCACAACCGTAACTCATATAGAAAATAAACAAAGCAAACAAAAATGGCTACCTCTAATATAAATCAAACCGAATACCACATCCCTAACAACCCAAGTTATAACAGACTACAAGCCTCTAAGAACGAGTAAACACTATGACGGACAGACTCGCCATGCCCCCGAATGTACAAAATATCTACAACACCGGAGAACTGCATCAAAAGTCGAGCCTCCGAGAAACGGAGCTCCCGACACTGAGCAGAGATCCTAAGAACGAGGATCCACCACCGCTTCCCTTACTCGCGACATTTAACGCAGCCCTATGGGGGGTCGACACAATATGTACCAAGTATGTAAAATCGAAAATATCAGAATAATATCATAAGTTTAAAATAAACTGAGTCATGGAAGAGAGTAAAAATACCGCATAATCGTGGCCTTACTAACAATGCAGAGTAACAAGTATAAACTTTATTGTATAAAATAGAGGCTCATGATCAAACAGATCTCCCGCCCGTAGTATCATTAAGCAATCCTACTCTGGACTGCTTTCACCCGCATGGGTCCTGTGGACCCGCATAAGGTCATCACCTCGCATGGGACTATTTCACCCGCATGGGACTATTTCACCCGCATGGGACTATTTCACCCGCATGAGGTCATCCGCCTCGCATGAGACTATTTCACCCGCATGGGACTATTTCACCCGCATGGACCCTGTGGGCCCGCATGAGTACAAGCGACGCACTCGCATCATGGGTAGCAAATCCATGGTATAAATAGTAATAATAATAATAATAATAATACATAAATCAAAGACAACCATTATCAGACATAACATAAGCGCTACCGGCTTATCATAACGTAAACGTAAGCAAGTTAAGAATATCTCCTAACTCCTTAATAACATTTCTAGTACATCCTCTCATTTTAGTTACTTAAGGCACTACATGTCATTTTAAAAGAAAATTCGGGAATTTAACCCAAGTACCACATTCCTTAAACCTTTTTAGAAAATGACTCCTTTTTATGTAAAACTCCCAAGTTACCAATAACCGTAGTATCAAGTCACGACAACTTTTCAAAACAAGTCACGTTTACCTTTAAAAATACACTAGGCTTCTAAAAATCAAGTGACTTCATCTCTTTTAAAACCTTAGGCAATTAATGCCTTAAAAACAATTTGCCTTCCACAAATTCAAATCCTTTACCCGTACTTATTTTACTTGGAGTAAACCTTTTCTTGTCAACCTTTCATAAAGCCAATACAACCAACTTCCCATAAAGTTGTTATATTATCATTATACACTAGTCAAACACATCTCCCTTTAACTAAGGGACTTATACTTTAAAACGAAACAAGTATCATATACTTAAAACAAGTGAAGAATGTCAAATCTTTGTACGTCTACCGTACTACATAGGTATAACTACTCATGCTCAAGAGATAAGAAAGCTCCACATACCTCTTCAGTCAATCCACTTGCTAAGTCCAAAATACCGCACGTAATATGTCAACCTATAATGACCATAATACGTTTATTAACCTCTAATTTCAATGTAGAATATTCCAAGTTCAAAGTTATTTATTCCTATGGAAAATTGGGCAGCATTTCCTTTGTTTCTACATACTTGCCACTTTTTTTCAAGGCCGAATTCAACATCCAAACGCCACATTTAAGGCCCAACAATCCAAACATTTCAAAGGGAATTACACACCTAAACTTGGGTGTGTAAAATTCTGCCCCAAAGGTACAATAATTAACTTAACAAGTCTAAGGTAGTTTTTAGGCTACAACATGCTCACATAATCTTCTTAACCAATTCTTTCACATCCCAACCATATTTCTTACATGCAATGAAACTAAGAGCATTATTTACTACTACAAGTTCCTTCTTCTTCACATGCAACATCAATAACTAGCTATAAGAGAAGAATTGTTACCTTAGAGCTTTAGCCAAAATTATTCCAACAATTTTGCTAGCATCTTTTCCAAGAACACCACCACAACAAACCTTACAAGCTAGCCACAAGATTCCTTCTTGTCCTAACTTTTCAGATTTTCCTTAAGCTTTGAATTCCTCTTGGAATTCTAGAGAGAAGGGGGAGCTTTAGCTTTAGAGAGAGGTGAGAGTTTGAAGAATGACCAAGTCTTCAAGACTTGGTCAATAAGTAGTGCATGCAAAAATCAGATGTGGGGACACTTGTCACCCACCCATGACCTCTTTAAAATAAAACAAAGGCACTTCCCACTCAACTTCAGAACCCGCCTGGGCCACAAGGCTCAACTCCCGCCGACTCAGACATTCCGCCGCGACCGCTTCCGGCGCTGGGCGCCGCAACTTCAGCGAGCTCAGATCTTTCCGCGCAGCCGCCCCGTGGCTCCCGCTCAAACACCTTTCTCGTCCGTCACAAGACCGAACTTGCAACTCCCATAACTTCCCACCCTGTCCTATCGACAAACGGTTGCGCTGAAACTAGACTAACGAAATACGCACTAGGCCTTTGAAACACCTAGGAACTTCAATGTACCGGTCACAACCCGCCCCAAAGTTGACTAAAACCCGTCCAAACAATCCACAACTTATCTTTCAAAATTTTAAGTCTTACTTCTTTCAGACGCCTCATATGCATGGCCGTAACTACGGGTATAACAAGATTTTTAATTCTTTCAAAAAGATCTCTTTTTACGTAAAAACAACTCGATACTAATATCCGTAGTACCAAACACGTTCATGTTTAAATCAAGTACTTTATATTGTTTAAACCAAGTGGCTTACACTTTTAAAACAACGTCAAGTATACTTTTAAAACCCAAGTAACTAACTCTTTTAAGATCAAGGTACTCCTACCTTTTAAAACCAAGCCACTTATATTTTTCCATCAAGAAAAGTTCGATATTTGAAAACAAGTTACTTATACTTTTAAACTCAAGTTACTTCTCTTTTCCCAAATTCAAGTTACATGACTTTCAAAATACTTTAAGTCTCCTTACTTTAGAATGTCAAGAAATCAATACTTGTTTATAGTGATTTGTATTAACGCAGCCATGATCTAGAAAATGTAATACAATTTTGTCTTATCTTAGCTTCTATGCAGATGGAAGATTCTACTTGTTTTAATATAATTATTTGTCATTACATTTTCCTTTATTAACGCTGCAATGGCTTGTTCGATAGTTATTCCCATTTCCGAAATCAAATAAAACTTTATTCTTTTAAAGACCAAGTACTCATTACTCACGAATGAGGTTTCACCACTTTTTAACACCATTCAGGTCAATTATAAGTCAAGTCTCTTATCTTTTAAAATCAACAAACCATTCTTTTACCTACATAAAGTCGTTATAACCAACTTCCCATAAAGACATTATAACACTTTATGTTTTAAACCTACCAAATTGCTTAGCACACGTGACGCCTACCGTACTACATAGTTCACAACAATCATGCTAGAAAGGATAGGAAGAGGTTCACATACCTCGCGACGATTATCGACAATTAGCAAAATGCTCCAAAGTACTATAACCTTGCTAGCCTTTTCCACCCTTCAAGTAGAATACGCCACTCGTAGTACTTCAACCTATAATGGCCATAAAACGCCTATTAACTTCTAGATCTCTTCAGAATATTCTAAGTACAAGGTTCCTTATTCTACGGAAAATCAAGCAAGACTCCTCGCAACCACATAAATATCCTCCTATATCAAGGCCCGCTACCAAGCCAACAACCTGCCGGGATTACACGCCCACAATAATACTTCACTACCATCAGAATACACCCAATGTAAATACAGCCAATTCTTTTTAATCATCCTTCCATATATCATATACTCAATTATACATTACTACAACATGTAATCTCCAATTACAATAGGGGGATAAAGATCATTACCTCGATAAGCCCAAAATTATCCAAGATTTATAAGTCGATCCTGAGCAACGTTTAGCTCCTATTCCTTACGCTCCAATCCGCTCCAAGCAACCCTTAGAAGTTTCTAAACAACTTCTCTTAACACTTCATCAAAGCTATGCAGATTTTCCTAGGGTTTTATTTTGCGACTATCGAATAAAGTAGTATTTCCTGCTCTTATGTTGGGATTACTTTGGAATACTACTAGGTATAAGGCTAGTGTATTTGGGTTTATACAACAACAATTGAAGTATTTCTACACCAAGTGGGAGAGGGTGGACGAGAACTACAAAGAGGAGGAGTATTATTTTCGCCTTGAAACTCTTAAGGCTGGATGAATAAGTCTTGCAACTTAAGGGGTATTTATAGACAATCAATGGCCAAGATCAAAGAAAGTGTAAGGTATAGATCGGGGACACGCAGGTGTGGATTCTACCAACCATATGTCCACCATTAACTTCAGACACGTGGCTAGCCACGCCTTCCTAAAAACGCCCCATGTCAAACGGACACCTAATTCGCCCTAGTGGTCACACGGGGTGCCATGTGTCGTCCTCTTATTCGTCCAAAATATTTCATCTCCCGAAAATATCCAAAATCTCGAAAACAAAGTGGGCCCCACAAAACCGTAAATTTTTCTCCGTGGGCCCCACATGACCAAATCCGGAAATAAAATTTCATAATTCTCTAATATTCCAAAAAGTCCGAATGCTAAATTTTGAAATCCAATTCCCATTAACGAACCTTTTTTCTTCACAAAATCCGGAAACTTTTCCGTCGAAAAATCACATCTTTCTTCCTTTCCAATTTTAATGTCGATTCTCGCACGCACGCCCTCATATACATACTGAACTACGGGTGTAACATGATGTATGATATAATAGTTGATCTTGGTCATAACCCAATTAAAATATTCCCAAATTTAATACAAGTCTCATTTAAAATGAACGCTGTCCGTTATAATCGATCGGTGCAAAATCCTTTTCTACGAGATGAGTATTTATGCCTCAAAGATTTGCTCTAAGTCTACGAGGACTCGTAACCTTTCATAGATGCATATAAATGTTGTAGTAGTGATAAACCTTCGTAAGTATTTACACCCCAGTTGTTTGCTTGATGAAGGCTAAGCCCGCTTTAGATGCATAATCGCATTCGTGATAACTGGTCGACTTGCTAGTCGCTCTGGCACCCCGTTGTCTGACAAACAGAGGGACGCAGATCGAATTGTTTAGAACATTCTTAACCAAGAGTTGCAAATTGTTTGCAATTGGTTTAGACCTACCAGATCGTGTTGTTGAAGTTATCACTCAAGAAACGCGAGACAAATACGTAGTTTGGATCTCGCCCATTATGATCAGATTTGATATGAGTCCGTATTCTTTATGGGGTTAAAGAGAATGTTCAAATATTGGGAGCTAATTAAACTAAAGATAATTATAGTAAGATAATGAAAGAGTGAAATAGAACTTATATTACAGTATTAATATCAAGTCTATCTTTTCTTCAAGATAAAATGTCTAACTGCATTTAAAATATTGGTTGAAACAAACAAGTTGACTGGAGAAAACTTTCCTGACTGGTTAAAGAAATTTGCGATTAGTGTTAAAACTAGAAAGAATTGAGTATGTATTAGACACAACATTCCCAACAGTCCCTGCTGATGATCCTGCTGAGTGTCTTGTTTGACAAGATGGCTTATCAGAAGCATCTAGACAATGCTCCCCTGGCACAATGTATAATGTTGTCTTCCATGACTGTAGAGTTACAAAGGCAACATAAAAACATGGATCCCAACGAGATGCTAGAACATTTGAAGAGTCTTTATGAATCACAGTCTCAGACAATGGTGTATGAACTGTTGAGATACCTCTTTAAGTGTAAGCTGAACGGCGTGGTCCAAAGGTCACAATGTTCTCAAGATGATCAAGTTAATAGAGAGGTTGTCTTCGATCGAACGGTCGCCTATAAATGTCTCTCACAACCTAATCCTAAATTCACTTCACGGTCCATTTGAGAATTTCATTGTGAACTTCAACACGAATGGAACCAAGGTGAATCTTCCGTAACTTCACAAATACGCCAAGGTTTATGAAGGGGATTGCAACGATCCAATAGGACACAAGGCACTAGGTGCTTCTGGACCTGCTGGAAGAGGTATGCTTGTCATTGAAATAAATATGTCTGTAACTAACTCTCACTGCTGGGTATTAGATACCGCCTGTGGTTCTCACATTTTTAATAATGAAGCGGTCTAACCGACACGCAAGGTCGACCCGCGAGGTTGATTCGCGCATTGGAAATGGAGCACGAGTGGATGCTAAATGCGTAGGAATTTATAGACTGGATTTACCCTTTGGCTTTTGTTTAGAACTTAATAATTGTTATTTTGTTACCACGTTAACGAGGAATATTATCTTTATCCCAATGTTAGACATTGAGGGGTTTTCTTCATTCATTGCTAATACGCTTATGCATCGCCTTTTATTGGTTTTATTTGTGGAAATGCACCGCCAGGACGGATTGTATGTTCTAAATCAGAGCCATGAAATTTTCAATATACAAAATAAAAGAGCTAAAATAAGTAATCAAAGAAATCCCACCTACTTATGGCATTGTAGACTTGGTCACATCAATGAATCAAGGATAGCAAGATTGAGGAAATTAGATTACTTAGAACCATTTGACTTAGAGTCATATGTTGATTGCGAATCTTGCTTAAAAGGAAAGATGACAACCAAATCACTTTCTGGGAAAGGAGTACGTGCCAAAAAGGTGCTTGAGTTAGTCCATACCGATGTATGTGGACCTTTTCCAACTCAAGCTAAGGGAGACTTTCTTTATTTCATCACTTTTACGCACGATTTCTCTGGGTACGTGTATCTTATGAAACATAAGTCCAAGCTTTTGAGAAATTCATGAGTACAAGTCGAAGTAGAGAAGCAACTTGAAACAAGTATTAAAACTCTTCGATCGATCGGCGAGATGAGTACTTAAGTAAATAATTTCTAGATTACTTGAAGCTTCACGGAGTCCATTCGAATGGACACCTCCTAACGCCACAAATGAACGGTGTTGAGAGGAGAAATCGCACCTTATTAGATACGGTTAGATCCATGACGAGCTTCTCACTCTACCAACATACCTATGGGATATGCATTGCAAAGCTCAATCTACATTTTGAATAGAGTTCCATCAAAGTCAAGAGAGAAAACTCCATACGAGATATGGAATGGCAAGCCAAAGACTTAGACACACGCAACCACTGGGTGCCTCGATATGTAAAGAAGTTGCTCACTGACAAATTGGAATCTAAAAGTGAGAAGTATTATTTTGTAGGGTATCCTAAGGAAACAAGAGGGTACTACTTCTATCTTCCTGAGGAACATAAAGTAATTGTTTCCAGAAATGCAACTTTCCTTGAAGAAGACTATGTCTACAAGGAACACAATTGCAACAAGATAGAACTTGAAGAAATTCAAGAAGTACAAAATAATGTAGAGAATGACCCCTTGTCAAATAACCTAGACAAGGATTCAGTGGGAGTATTTGATGATGATTGGGTACTTAGAGTACGCCCTTCAGCCAGTGGGAGTATTGTGAGGGATACTGCAGAAATGCAAGACCATCATGCACAACCAATGGTAGATGACACAATAAGTGTGCATCATCCTATTCAAAATGATATTCCTGAAAGTTCTCAAGGTGGTGGATTGTCCAACACACAAACATCTTCTCAAAATCAAAATACAACAAACACTGAAACGCAGAATGTTCAACTCCGTAGGACCACTAGGACTCATCGTGCACCTGAAAGACTTAATCTCCTTGTTGAAACACATAATGAGATAGATATCCCGATGATGATGAGCCTACTACCTACAGCGAAGCAATGTTAGACATTGATTCACAGAGATGGCAAGAAGTCATGAAATCCGAAATGGAGTCTATGTACATAAACCAAGTATGGAACTTGGTTGACTTGCCAATGCGGTTAGACCCATAGACGATATGAGTCTTCAAGCAGTTAAGATTGACGATATGGCAAAGTATAGAATTATAAAGCAAGATTGGTGGCTAAAGGTTATAATCAACTACTTAGGATCGATTATGATGAAACCTTTTCACCGCGTAAAAGATTAAGTCCATTCGGATTTTGCTCGCAATAGTTGCATATTATGATTATGATATTTGGCAAATGGATGTTAAAACTGTCTTCCTCAATGGTAATCTAATTGAGGAGGTGTATATGATACAACCAGATGGTTTTACATTGAAGACTCAACCCAAAGCAGTATGCAAACTACAAAAGTCCATTTATGGACTTAAGAAAGCCTCAAGGAGTTGGAATATTTGTTTTGACAAAGTAGTCAAATCGTTTGACATTGTTAGAAGCGAAGATGATCCATGTGTTTATAGTAAACGCACAGATGAGAGTATTGTCTTCATTGTCATATATGTAGATGACATATTGATAATGAGAGATAATAATACTCTCATGCAATCAGTCAAGGAATTGTTATCCAAGACTTCACGACGGCGACTTAAGTGAAGCCTGCTAAATTCTTGGAATTAGGATCTACAGAGATAGACCTAATAGATTGTTGGAGCTGTCACAGTCCGCATACATAGACAAAGTGCTAAAACGTTTCTCTATGAAAACTCCAAGAAAGGGAATCTTCCTATGGGTCAAGGCATCAAGTTGTCAAGGAAGGATTGTCCTTCCACAAGCAGTAACTCGAACGCACGTAAGAGAATCACATATGCTTCACTATAGGATCAATCATGTATGACATGACTGCATAAGGCCGACGTGGTTTACGACTTGGCATGACTTGCAAATTCCAGCAGTAATCGGGAGGAACATCGAAAGCACCAAGAGTATTCTTAAGTATCTTAGACGAACTAAAAATACTTCTTAGTCTATGGCGACAAGAAGAGCTAGTAGTTACCGGGTACATCGATGCTAGCTTCCGCAGATCTTGATGACTTCAAATATCACCGTTATGCCTTCATTTTAAATGGTGGAGTAGTTAGTCGGAAGAGTTCCAAGCAAGCTACAACTTCCGATTCGACAACGTACGAGTAAATTGGTCGGATCTAAGTCGTAAAGAAGTTGTCGCGATATCCGAGTTCTTAAAGGAATTAGGGGTTGTTCCAAGTACCAGTTGTCCAATAACGATTTATTGTGACAACACTGGTGCGATTGCTCAAGCTAAGGAACCAAGATCAACGAATAGAAATAAGCATGTACCAAGGAAATATCACATACTCAGGGAGATGGTGGAGACAGAAGAAATAAAGATAGACTACATTCCCACCGAAAATAATCTAGCAGACTCATTTACTAAACCATTAAGCTTAGTCAAGCATAATGGTCATTTCGAAAACATGGGCATTAGATACATCGTGATCGCTCTAGGCCAAGTGGGAGATTGAAAGTATGTATGTCCTAGAAACAATCATTTTATGAGCAGATGTACTTGAACACATTCATATTATTAATAAGATTAATATATACTTGACATTTGCAATTATTGAATTATTATTTGATTGTTTATATTATTCATTAATGTGCATCCATTGAACTTACATTGTCATTAATAATGTGAGATATTAATGATAGAGTGCAGTTCTTAAAATAGCCTAGACTAATGATCATTAAGAATGGGATATCAATGATATGTTATAAGTCCATTACGCTGGTTCCGCATCACATTCTGTAGAACGAGTATATCTCACTTCATCGCTAGCAATAGTTGCTAGTGATGGACACATGGATACTCTTAGAGAGTATTGACATACCCCACGATAAACTATTTGTTATACATGTCTAGAGTATTATCAAGACGCGAGATAGAGGTCCTTAGACTTAAGGTCAATATCGCCTTGTTTACTGAGCAATGCACTTTAATCCGCCTAAGCTCAAATGCCTTATAGTTGAGACGCAGCTTGTATTGGGTGCATTACAAGTAGATTGAAGCGGTAGTCGAGCCAAGAATAAGATTCATTCCTCGATTGAATTTCGAGAGAACACTCACTTCTCAGATGTTAGGTCGATCAAGTCATCACAACGCAAGAGACATATCTAGGATAAGGTCTAGTTGTCGACTAATATAGACGAGATAAAGTGATCGCCATTTGGATAGACACTTGACAAATCTTAAGCTTGATCGAGTGTGTCGCGAATGAAAGGAATTTATCATCTCACATGAGGTCTGCTTACTCGAGTCTTGTAAACGCATTTCACATATCGGTCCGCCACCGCGCCGCTTCAGAGTTCCGTGAACCTTGATTTGATCATGCCAATGTGCAAGGCCTAAAGCGGTCACACTAAGTCGATTGTCTTTTCTGCCTAAGGGTATATTGAGAGAATGTAAAATATCGATTTTGAATCAAGATATTTTATTTTATAATAAATTACGGGATAATTTTCATTTGATGAAAATTTATTAATTAAGTTAAAATTAAATCTTGGATTTAATTAGAACTAAAACGCGCGTAAAATAAATAGAGAGTCAAGATAACAATGGGCCCAGCCGATCGCCCATCGCAATTTGGATTTGGGTCGTTCAAGCCCGATCCAAATCGATTTGGTTTAGGTTTTCCACTATATATTTGGCACTTAACCCATAATTTCATAGAATCGATTTTTCCACTTTCTCAACTCGTAGTTCGTAAAATAAAATTTTCTCAAACCTCCGCCAAGATTTCCTAGTTTTCGAGCAAAGGAATATACCAAGCAAGGCTTGCACCGGATTGACAATCGCGTGCGCTTCCTTTAGTAAAGACTAACAAAGCTTAAATCGTAAGTTTTCTTCCCGTTTTTGCAGATTTGAATTATCGCATAATCATACTGCATTTACCTTTGTTGGAACAAGTAAGTTTACTCAAAATTTTAAACTTGTTTCATCGACGGTGGTATTTTATATACACTTTTTGAGTCTTTTTAATTAGTATTTTACTCATTTTATTTATGTTTAGTATAGTATTAGGTCGCTTTTCCTTTCTTTTGTGTCACAATGGTCAAAAATGGAGAAATGGCGGAAAGGAGATGAAATGAGCATAAATGAGATGGAATTGCACACTAAAAGGGCCAAGAGATGAAGTCTAAGAAGTTCCGAATTATAGAGAAAATCGATTTAAGTCCTGACGAAAAGACGATTTAAACGGAAATTCGCCGTAAAATGTCACAAAGCCACGGCGCAGAAGCCGCGCGCCCAAAGTCCGAAAGTCCCGAGAGTTGTTGACTTCAGCCGCGGCTGGTCATAGGTCGCATACGACGCTGGATTTATGAAGTCCGAGCCGAATTTGACATATTTTCTAATCCTAAAGGGATTATTTTTCCTTTCTAAAGGGATAACTTTTCCTTCCTAAAGTGGATAACTTTTCCTACCCTAAAACCCTTACCTAAAAGGATTCTAATAACTTTTCCTACCTAATAACTTTTCCTACCTTAAAACCTTTACCAAAAAGGATTCTACCTAAACTTTTCCTTTTCCTACAAATTCTTAACCCTTCACCTAAAGGATTCTTTGGCTATAAATACTCTACACCATTAGAAGAATTCTTCATTCTCCAACCAATTCTCCATTCCACCATTCACCATTCTACATCCATCCACCCACCAATCCATCTTGTAAATATTCCACAACACAACCCTCGATGCTTGGCTTGAGTCTCGCTCTTAGTTTAGTTAAGTTTCTTTTCTTTTCTTTTCTTTATTTCGCTTTTGATAAAGAATATTGAATTAGTTCTTAGCGTGACAATGGCTAGAACTAATTCTCTTATAGGCTTTTTCTATGTTGAATTTCGAACCTTATGTTATAAATTAATGACGCTTATGGTTATTTTTCTTATCGCGAGATCTATCCAATAATCAATGAACTCTCGTAATTAATCGACAACTAATTATCACTATATGATTTCTAATCGATTCAAAAGTGGATTGTGAATATGTCGTAAGTTGGGTAGACGGTCTTGAATCGGGGATGAAAATACCTCAATTAGATTTGTAAGCGTTGATAGAGGCTTAACAACCCTAATTTTGCGATTGCGCGCGACGGCCAACTAGGTTTTTGTTCTTAATCCTCCTATAGCTACCCTTATCAAAAAAGTTGTAAGGAACAATATGGGTCGAGTGTTTATATAACTTAACTGAGTATAAAACGATTTCAGAAACCCGCTTTCTCCAAAAGAAGAATACCATAAGTTAATGCATTAGTAAGTAGCATGTTGAGAGTAAGGATACATGTAAGCCCTATTCTCATCACATCCAAGTAATTCTTGATAGCTTTTATTATTCTTAGTTATAAATAACAAATCCAAATATTAATTAGCCAAATAGATACTAGAAAATAGATAATCGGTACTTGAACCCTAATCCTGTATGACGATATTCTGGCCTTATCTAAGACTATACTACTTGATATGATAACGCACTTGGCTAAAGCAGCGCATATTACGCGCATCAAGTTTTTGGCGCCGCCGGGATTAGGCAATAGTTCAATATCAAATTATCTATTTTCAATTTCTAATTTGGTTTTAATTTTTATTTTTACGCTGCTATTAAAAAAAAAAAAAAAAAAATATATATATATATATATATATATATATATAAAAAAATAAAAAAATAAAAATAATAATAAAAAAAAATCGAGGTGCCGTGATTCGTTGTTGGTTTTGATTCATCTCGTGATCCTCAAGACATGGATTTATACCACAATATGATCGAGCCAACCATGTAGAACAGAGGAGGAATTACGAGAAACCCTACTTAGTCTCACGAGGCGCCAAGCTCGGGCCATGGACGAAATGAGGCCTGCATAAAGAGGTTGGAAACGCAAATAGCAGTAACTCGCGATCATATTCAACAAATAACAACAAATCGGTGAGCTCGAATCACACCCAACTATTGAGGAATCAAGCAGATAGTCAGTAGAAGGAAAAGATTGCAGAGATCCAATTATTCACCTTCGATTCCTTGGAAAATCTTTTCTTATACCTATTGCGTAAGAAACACCACCAAACAAAGTTGACTCAAACAGAAGTCAATACCATCAAGGGCACCCCTAGAGTTTAAAGACGTAGGAATCTCACCGATCCCTACATTAGAGAGATCCTAAAAGACAAGCAATGCCTCGAGCACTGGGGATAATCGATATTCGAGGCCCTTGTTTGAAGCAATTGTTGTAGCTGAAGTGAGACCTACAACAATAACTCATGGATTGCGCAGCCTGTAAGGATCCAACGGGCACTCGTAAAGCGTTAAAGGCGCCCGCTAAAAGACGTTAAAGACAAATATTGGGAGGCAACCCAATGTTTTTAATTATGTTATTTCAATTCATGTCTTTATTTTATTTTATTTTGTCTTCAGCCTCACGGCTCGGGTTCTTGTTTTGTGGTTGGATGACGTGGATCAAAGTCAAACCGAGGAAAAAGGAGCAACAAACGCTGGAAAAAAAAAAGGAAAAGGGGCCGCAGCTACGCTGGGACCGTGGCGCCAGAATCTCGTAAGAGCTACAAGATTAGCATGGCTGGCCCGAATCTCGTGCGCGCTACGAACTTCAGAGAGCAATATTTCCGTGCCAATTCCATAATTTTTCCTCCTAGACCTCCATTATGACCACCGTGTTTTGTCAAGTTGTCCATATTTTTTTTTTTTTGAGTATCGCACACATTGGGGACAATGTGTGATTTAAGTTTGGGGGTGTTTTATTTGTGTCTTGTTATGTTTCAGTTAAGTCTTTTTTTATTTGTTTTGTGTTTATTTTTGAGTCACAAATTTTTTTTCTTTTTTCTTTTCTTTTTTTTTGAGTCATAATTGTCACAAAAATCATGTATGTCAGAGTTGCTAGAAACACCTAGTGAAGTAAGGTGGAATAATGTAACTGAATTGAAGCAACTATCTAAAACACCTGTTAGATATGCCAAAAACTCACGTAACTGCCTATTTGGAGTTTCGCTCGAGTTATGCATGCTAAATGATAAATACTTACGTGTTATGAGTGCTTGCTATTCGAGGCTAAATAATTAGATACGATGTTAGAGAGACGACTCAGCATTTCTTTGATAGCCAATTCTTACCATTCTTTTCTATCCCGCACTTTAAAAATATATCCCTAGTCACTCCATTGAGCCAAAAATTGAAACTTTTTCTTCGACACCCCATATTCCCACAAATTGTGCCATAAGTAAAAATATGAAAAAGTGGAATACATCAGGTATTGAAAAAGGAAGACAAAAGGAGTGAATAAGTCACAGCACCCAATAAAAAGTAAAATAAAATAGGCAAAAGCCTAAGTTTGGGGGTGCTTATTATGATTATACATTTCACTCTCCCAAAACAAAAGAGGGGAAAGATAGAATCGAACAAGGAAAGAACCAAAAGAAAAAGGGAAAAATTGAAAAGCTAAAGAGCTTATGGTACACAAAAATGAGCCTAAATGCCTATTTTTACCTACCCTACCTAAAGCCTACATTACAACCCTTAAAGTCCTCAAGATCTCTTTTATGCATATCCGTAATTAGTGGAGAATAGCAAGTAAGCATGCCATAAGAATTCTTGAATTTATATGCATGATTTAGTATATCGACTTCCATTAAGCATGATGAATATGAGTTTGCTAAATATCTAGCTTATCAGGCCGAAATTTCATGCTACATGTTCCTCGCATACTATTCTCGCTAACCTTCATGTTTTTCTAGATAACACTAATACAAAGAAAATGATCAACGGCAATGAGTCTTTTATTTTTCGCTCTTTCGAGTCTTTTATTTTCTTTCTTTTCTATCTTTGCTCGAGGCAGCAAAGGTTAAGTTTGGGGTATTTGATCTGTATTTTATATACACTTTTGAGTCTTTTTAATTAGTATTTTACTCATTTTATTTATGTTTAGTATAGTATTAGGGTCGCTTTCCTTTCTTTTGTGTCACAATGGTCAAAAATGGAGAAATGGCTGAAAGGAGATGAAATGAGCATAAATGAGATGGAATTGCACACTAAAAGCGGCCAAGAGACGAAGTCTAAGAAGTTCCGAATTATAGAGAAAATCGACAAGTCCGACGAAAAGACGATTTAAACGGAATTCGCTAAAATGTCACAGCGCATACGGGCAAGCAGAGCCACGCGCCGGCAAAGAGCCGCGCCAAAGTGCCGAAAGTCCCGAGAGTTGTTGAATTTCAGCCGCTGGCCTCACAGGTCATGGCGACGCTGGATTTATGAAGTCTGAGCCGAATTTGACATATTTTCGTAATCCTAAAGGATTATTTTTCCTTTCTAAAGTGGATAACTTTTCCTTCCTAAAGTGATAACTTTTCCTACCCTAAAACCCTTACCTAAAAGGATTCTAATAACTTTTCCTACCTAATAACTTTTCCTACCTTAAAACCTTTACCAAAAAGGATTCTACCTAAACTTTTCCTTTTCCTACAAATTCTTAACCCTTCACCTAAAGGATTCTTTGGCTATAAATACTCTACACCATTAGAAGAATTCTTCATTCTCCAACCAATTCTCCATTCCACCATTCACTATTCTACATCCATCCACCCACCAATCCATCTTGTAAATATTCCACAACACAACCCTCGATGCTTGGCTCGAGTCTCGCTCTTAGTTTAGTTAAGTTTCTTTTCTTTTCTTTTCTTTATTTCGCTTTGATGTTAAATATTGAATTAGTTCTTAGCGTGACAATGGCTAGAACTAATTCTCTTATAGGGCTTTTTCTATGTTGAATTTCAACCTTATGTTATAAATTAACGACGCTATGGTTATTTTTCTTATCAGATCTATCCAATAATCAATGAACTTCGTAATTAATTGACAACTAATTATCACTATATGATTTCTAATCGATTCAAAAGGGATTGTGAATATGTCGTAAGTCAAGTAGACGGCCTCGAATCGGGGATGAAAATACCTCAATTAGATTTGTAAGGCTGACGCAGAGGCTTAACAACCCTAATTTTGCATCAGGCGCGACGGCCAACTAGGTTTTTGTTCTTAATCCTCCTATAGCTGCTACTCCTTATCAAAGAAAGTTAGGTAAGGAACAATACTGGGTCGAGTGTTTATATAACTCAACGGAGTATAAAACGATTTCAGAACCCGCTTTCTCCAAAAGAAGAATACCATAAGTTAATGCATTAGTAAGTAGCATGTTTGAGAGTAAGGATACATAGAAGCCCTATTCTCATCACATCTGAAGTAATTCTTGATAGCTTTTATTATTCTTAGTTATAAATAACAAATCCAAATATTAATTAGCCAAATAGATACTAGAAAATAGATAACTGGTACTTGAACCCTAATCCTAGAGGACGATATTCGGTCTTATCTAAGACTATACTACTTGATATGATAACGTGCACTTGCGTTTAAAGTGTGTGCATATTACGCGCATCACTTACTTGTGTGTTTTAACCCCAACAAATCCCTACAAAAATTTTATTGAGCTTTGGCTATTTTTTAGAGATAAAAATTTATTGAGCTATCCTAATTGCGAACTGTTTATTATGACATTATATATATACATTTGCAGAAGGCCAAAGTTAGATGGCTTAAGTAATAACAATGTAAGAAGCCACATTATTATCATATTATGTATTATATTTGTCAAACTGTCCAAGAAACTAGGACATCAGCTAAAGCCGTGGAAAGAATTTTATATGCACAAATCAATGATGGAATCTTGTGTAGATGCACGTGTTTGCTGTCCTACGAGCTGTGGGGCACACGTTCACAATACGCCGCAACTGAGGATCTAATGTAATTTAATCCAACAAGGCAATCATGATAATAGTCCCTAACATTTATCCAAGTTAGGGTTAAGGAAAAGGGTTTACCTTTGCTAAGCCAAGATTTTTAAGGGTCTTTGGTTATATTTAATTTAAAATCACAAGTAGCTTTTACTCATATAAATTTGATTATCCTATTATGTAGGTAGTTTTGCTCGCTCGTAAGCAAAATTTAGGGTCTATCCAGAATCCACGACCAAGAAAGAAAGTATTAGGGATTAAGGAATTAAAAAGTTATACCAAAGAGGCCTTGCTAAGCCAAGATTTTTTTAGGTATTCACCTCTAATTAAAATCAAGTTGCTTTTACTTAGTATACTTGTATTATTCTATTAATATCGGTAGTATGTAAACTCTGTTAAATATTTCATTATTTCATCAACTTGTAAATTTTCAAGTTATTTGGCATTGGTACTAAGGTCAACAACAAATGGAAAAGCTAAATTCTTTTTCCCCCCACTTTTTCAATACGGATATATGAAAACTTGGATGTCAAAGTAGTTGATAAAAAACATAAAATCTATAAACATCATACGAAACACTTAAAGCATAAAAGCATAACACATAAATGATTAGCAATTAGTAAACCATTTTGAGATATAAAGACATCGTATCAACTTGAGATAAAGGCATTTGTATTCCCCGACCCTTTCCTTGCTTAATAGGTGAAATTTTCATGTCACGTGGTGTAGAAATGGACAAAGAACTGGAGTCTCAAATGTAACGATACGTATTATGTGCGCTTTGGGATTCAACTAGAATCTTTATTGATTGAGCTAAGAGAAAAAATTAAAATCTAAAAACATCATACAAAACATTAAAAGCATAAAACATAAATGATTAGTGTTAACACAAAAAAATAATTGAAGCGAAATAAATTCAAATGAGTCGAATTATTCCAGAGCCGAATTTACTCCCAGCCCTCTACTACAAGAACTTCATCGGCTACTAAGACATTTTAGCCGAAGTTGTTAGTTAGAGGTACGACTGGGACCCACTCAGATGGAGACGGCTCAACGACCAAGTCAAAAGGATTTTCAGACCCCTAAAAGCGGTAACGACCAACAACAGCTGAAAAAGGGGCCATTATCCGAGTATGAGAAGTAGAGGGCGAGAAAATAGGCACCACCTCTGTCATAGTCGGCCATTAAATTAGTGGATTACTTGATGGCTGACATGGGGATCACATTGTACAATTTTTTTCGTTTTTGTACTATAAATAGGAACATTTTTTGTATATACAGAGACAACCAATCAATCAAACAACTCAATTTTTATCTATCGTTATCCTTTACTTTACTGTACTAAGCTACATTCATGTTTCTTACCTCTTGGTTTACTCATACCACCGTTCTAACGCTTTCTGGAGTAGTTGGGGAACCCATTGCTGGAAATTAAAGTTACGTTTACAACTCAAATCGCTTAAGTTAAGGAATTAATTTGTGTCCCGATTTCGCCAGTCGATAAAACGACCGAGAACAAAATTCGGGGCGAAAACAAATTTGACACGCCCAGTGGGACCATAGGTGAATTAATAGTGAAGTTTGATTCTCCAGGTCAGGATCATTCTTGGCATATGCGCTTAGGGTCCGGAAAGAAAATGAACTCCGAGTTAAGTCCACATCCTAAACAAAATCCTCTCAGAAGGAACATGATCGGTGTATTTTATATACACCTTTTGAGTCAGTCTAGTTAGTCTTTTGTCCCATTTTGTACATACAAAGTGTCGTATTAGGATAGATTTTCTTTCTTTTGAGTCAAAGTGGCTAAAGTGGCCAAATGGCGGAAAAGGAGCGAAAAGAGGGAAAAAGAGGAGGTACTAGAGCTGAAAACGGAGAAAGTGGCAAACGAGGCCGAATTCAGACTACACGGGCGCCTCGCAGCTGAAGTAGCGGCGCCTATTATTCGTAGAAGTCAGAAGATCCAGTACGCGCCTCAGAGACTGAAACAGGCCGCGCGCTAAACATCCAAGAAGCCACAGTGAGCTGCAGGCCGCGCCTCGCATGCCAGATATCGGGCCGCGCGCCAAAACACCCAAGTATTGAACTTTAGCCGCGCGCCGACAGCAGGCGCGCGCCGACGCTGAAAAATTAGGTCTTTGACGGATTTTTGGGCCAGCCCGAAGGAAAAGAAGGGAGACGCTTTAAACCTATAAAAGGAGAACCCAGGCGCTTTCGCGGTTCCTTTCGCCAAACACAAGTGTTCTTGCCAGAGATCGAGACCATTAGCTTAGTAATTTCTTTTCCTTTCCTTTATTTATTTCGCTTTTGCACGATGAACTTTGAATTAGTTCTGTCATATTCATGGCTAGAACCAATTCTCTTATAGGCTTTCTATGTTGAATTTCAACCTTATGTTATAACTTAACGACGCTTATGGTTATTATTCTTATCGAGAGATCTATCCAATAATTGAGTTGAATTCTTGGTAGCTAATCGACAACTAGTTATCACTATATGATTTCTAATCGATTCTCAAAAGGAGGATTGTGAATATGCGTAAGTCGGGTAGACGGTCAGTTGGGGATTTAAAATACCTCAATTAGATTCAGAAGGCTGACGCAGAGGCTTAACAACCCTAATTTTGCGCATCAGGCGTGACGGCCAACTAGGTTTTTGTGCTTAATCCTCCTAGAGTTACCCTTATCAAAGTTGTGTAAGGAACAATACTGGGTCGAGTGTTTATATAACCCTAACTGGAGTATAAAACGATTTCAGAAACCCGCTTTCTCCAAAAGAAGAACACCATAAGTAATGCATTAGTAAGTAACATGCGGATAGTAAGGATACATAAGCCCTATTCTCATCACATCCGAATTAAATCGTTATAATTAATTAGCTTTTATAATTCTTAGTCATAAACAACCAATCACTCTTAATTCACCAAATAGATACTAGAAAATAGATAATCGTACTTGAACCCTAATCCCAGAGGACGATATTCGGCCTTATCTAAGACTATACTACTTGATACGATAACGCACTTGCGCTTAAAAGTGTGCGCATATTACGCGCATCAAGTTTTTGCGCCACACGGATTAGGCAATAGTTCAATATCAAATTATCTATTTTTAATTTCTAATTTGGATTTAATTTTCATTTTTTTTATTATTTATTTTTAGTTTCTACGAAAATCAGGGTGCCGTGATTCTTTGTTTGTTTTGATCTTTCTCGTGATATCGCTTACGCTAAGGAGAAGAGGAGTCGACACTCTTGTTCCCTTCAATCCGGAAATCGAGAAAGCCCGCAAACGTAATGTAAAGAATCAACTGCAACGCTGATAGAAATGGACTGGTGCTCCCAACAATAACAGACGAGAGAAGCGGTTAGTGAAAATCAACTTAACCCAGAAATCCTCGCAAGTGCCAATAGATATGAGGATGTGTGGTTCAATCCACCAGTAGTTAAGTCCGAGATTATGGCTACCAAGAGTGAATGGAGCACAGATTGCATTAGGCTCCCTACAACAGAGCCAACAATTTCAAATAAAACCAAATGATTCTCGAGCACGGTGCAAAGACACGCTGCGCTCGAGGATCGCCATCTGAGGATCCACATACGCACATAGCAAATTTCGAGCTATGTGCCACTTTCAGATATAACGGCAAGCATCGATGATGCCGTCAGATTGAGGCTCTTTCCTTCTCACTCGTGGATAGAGCAAAGTATGGTTGAATTTCGCCACCGATTCGATATTTACATGGCACGAAATGGGCACGTAAATTCCTAGCCAAGTTCTTTCCACCTCGTAGCAAAGAAAATTAAGAGGAGTTGAACAACTTCTATCGTCACTGAGAGTCCTTATACGAAGTACGGGAGAGATTCAAGGATCTACAGAGGAAGTGTCCACACCATTGCATCGAGTTGTGGAACTTGGTTCATATTTTCTACAACGGGCCGAAAGCAAAGACAACCGTAACCATCATAGATGCAACGCAGCGGGCATTCATGAGGAAAACAGCCCACGACGCCACGAGTTATTAGAAGATATGGCCACTAACAACCATGTCATCAAGAGAGGGCAACCAGCGGGAGAAGAATCTGGGGTCCACAAGAGATGCTATTGCCGCTTGAACGCATGTTGGTTTCTTCTAGCTAAACAATCGCAAAGAACATACCGTGGTCGCTGAATGCCGCAACCGCTAAAAATCGTGAGATACGCATGCCCACACACATTTGATAGGTGTCCTTCAAATGATCCCAACAACATCCCAACGGAGCAGCAGAGTGTCAAGCAAGAGGTAACTACCAGAGGCAACAGAACAACCCCTACTCAAACACTTATAATCCGTGGTGGAGGAATCACCCAAATTTCTACTGAGAGGAGATCGTACAAGAAAATCGCACTGTGGCCAACAAAACCAATATCGTGGGCGCAGAGACCAAGATAGGCCGCACGTAACCAAAGCAGACTGTAATCACACTCTTCACTCAAGCCCCCACCAACAAATTACCAATGCACCAGTGTCAAGAAGAAAACCAGATGAGCTTAAAGCAATGCATGACAAAGACTCGCTAACGCCTGCACGCAGCTTTATAACAGACCCAGATCCTCGCTCGTAAACTTGAAACACAGTAGACAAATAGCAAAGCAGTAAACATCAAAGCCAGGGACATTGCAAAGCAATACAGAGGTAAATCCGAGGGAGCAATGTAAGGCAAAGCAATGAGAAGTTGGAAAACAATCGAGCAACAAATTACCACCAATAGTCGAGAGGAAGCAGAGTTAGAAAGATAAGCGATCAACCTAGCCCAATGATAGAGAAAACTCCGAGAATGAGTATACGTAAAAGATTCCTTTCCCAGAGATTACAAAGGAAGGCCGATAAACAATTTTCCAAATTCTCGAGGTATTCAGAAGTTGCACATCAACATACCGCTTATAGAGGCTTTGGAGCAGATGCCATCTTACTTCAAGTTCATGAAAGAAATCTGGGGAAAAAGAGGAACCGGCCGAATATGAGATAGTAGCACTAATGTAAGAGTGTAGTGCTATCTTACAAAAGAAATTGCCACCAAAGCTAAAGGACTCGAAGCTTTACACTACCATGCACAGCCGTGGTGACTTGCAACAGAGCTCGCGCGATCTGGTGGCGAGTATAAATTTGACGCCCTATCGCCAAAAGATCGAGTTAGAGAGTTAAACCCACCACCGTGAGTCCGCAACCAGCCGACAGATGCTGGTTCATCCACGAGGGAAGATCGAGGACGTGATCGCGGCGTAGGAAAATTTTTCTTTCCCGCAGACTTCCTCATTCGATACGGAAGAAGATGCAAATCCCGATCATATCGGGAGGCCATTCCTAGCAACTGCAGAGCCTCGATTGACGCTGAAAGATGAGAGCTAACGCTAAGAGCGAGAACGAAGAGACGGTGTTTAAAGTCTTTAAACACGCCATCGAGCCAAGAATCGTAGCTGGTGTTTCGCAATCAACACCACCAAACCCCACGCGAGCCATTGCAATGCAACCAAAGAATGACGAGCCCAAGAAAGCAAGCACGGTTTGTCGAGACGACACTAAACGAGGTAATTGTTCCTAACTCCCTACTACCGATAATGCTAAAAAGAAAAGGAGAAAAGGAAACGCCAAACGTGGCGAAATGGATCGTCGGGACTTAATCCACCCTGTGGCTAGTAAGTTCATGAACTTCGTCCGCTAAAAGACGTTAAAGACGCATTGTGGGAGGCAACCCAACGCTTTCAATTATGTTATTTTAATTTCTCACGTTATTTTATTTTAGTTTGTCTAAGAACAGCCTCACCAGATTGATCTTGTTGTTTTGTGATCGACAGTACAAGAAATTAAACCGGGGACGAAATAAATCAAGAAAAGCAAGGATTTCCAGAGAAGCGTAGCCGCGCCAGAGTGGCCGCGCGCTAAAAGATCCGAATGTGCTCGAAGTTTAAGAGCCGCGCCCTGCGAGCAGGCCGCGCGCAGAGAATTCCGCAAAGTTGCCGAGTTTAGGCGCCGCGCCTGTGAGCAGGCCGCGCGCAGAAGTCCCGGCGAGCGCAGATGTTCAGCCGCGCGCTAAAAGCAGTGGCACACAAGTCGGAATCCAAATTTAAAACGCCCAAAAATCAGATTTTCCCAATTCCAACTTCCAAAACCTAACCTTCCTCTCCAAAACCCACGAAATTCCGTAAATTTGCCCACAAAACCTCCACAAATCCAACCCAACCACAACCTAAACTCTTAAATTCCCAAAACCTCAACTATCTCAACAACAAAGCTCCATTCCATAGCCTCAACCCACCAATCAAAACAAGAACAAGCTTCGAGTCTTCTCATCAAAAGCGTAATCCCTATCTTTGTTCTCAATCCTTTCACCAAGTCACAGGAGGTAGTAGTTGGGAAGAGTATTGTAGTCGGAGTAGTCTGGGTACCAAAAGTTGGTTGTGAAGTCGAGAAAAGAGTAGAAAGAGGTCGCTGGCATCATTGCTCAAGGCGCGTCGCTAGTTGTCGAGTGTATAGGAGACATCAGGCCACAAAAATTAAGTCGCAGATTTTGTTTATAAATGGCCACCAGAAAGAGAAGAGGATCCACATCCACCCCAACCCCACAATACGATGAAAATAGATTTGTGAGTTACTGTGCCTACCAAAGATACAAAAGACTGATACTAGACCCGTAATTCCGCAGCGGGAACGGATTACTGTGCGGATCCTATGGGGACGAAGACGCTATGAGCCCATCCGCCATGATAGAGCTAAGGGGGTGGAAGAGATTTGTCAATCCGAGAAGATAAAACCAAATGAATACAACAACGGTGCGGAATTTTATGCAAACTTTCCGAGAGACGTAGTGGTGCTTTGTGGCGGGGAAATTATATGCCCGCGATCGCAGTAATAAATACAACGCTAAAAACAATTGATGTCAAGAAAGTAGCGATTGGAACCATTTTAGAACACGGTCTAGAGCAAAGAACAACATTGATCGAATAATATCGCATACATACGAGCTACCCCGGGCCGCTGAGATCTAAGGAATGGATCTAGAGCACCGAGCAAAGCACTAACAAGGCGCCAAGGCTTGGTCAGATTTTCGCCGTTCGCACGATTCCATCTACGACTTCACCAGAGTGCCGTAAGACGTGATTAAGTTGATTTATGGAATTACGAGGGGCCGATAATTGATGGGAAAAGAGATAGTGCAGAGCATCAAGAAATCAGCAGTTGGTGACAACAGTGGATCGGGACACGGCTCACTTATTACCGCCTATGCCACACGAGCGCAAATCCCACAACTACCCACGATACTCATGAAAGAAACCAACCGCTGTCCCATGGGATAGTGCACTCTTTCCTGCACTCCTAGCCCCCAAAGAAATGTGACGTAAGAGTACAACCCGCAGCAGAAAGAACAACAACAACAAGCAGAGAGGCAACCATGGACGAAGACGAGCTCAAATAGGGGCTCACATGAGGCAGACTCCAGCCACCGCCAACCACAAGAGCAGTAACCTTCAGAGCCCACAATAGGGCAATTGTACCAACACCGTAAGGAGATGATGCAGATCTTGCAAACAAAGAGTACAAGGATGAAAGCAAGAAACAAGGCAACAAATCGACGAGCCGAGTGCCTTGTTCAACCAACGGTCGATGATTATCCACCGCCACCACCACCATTTTAGCCAAAGTTTGTAAGTGTCGCTTTCTTATCGTTCAGTCTACACACATCGGGGGCAATGTGTGATTTAAGTTCGGGGTGTGTTTTTGTGTTTTAGTTTTTATTTCAGGTGTCATGTTATGTTTTATTTAAATTTTTTTATTTGTTTTATGTTTATTTTGAGTCACCAAAATTTTTCTTTCGAGTCATAATTGCTCACAAAGATCATGTCAGAAGTTGCTAGAAACACCTAAGGAAGTAAGGTGGAATAATGTAAAGGAATTGAAGCAACTATCTAAACACTTAGGTTAGATATGCCAAAAGCTCACATAACTGCCTATTCGAGTTTCTGCTTAAGTTATGCATGCTAAATGATAAATGCTTACGTGTTATGAGTGCTTGCTATTTGAGGCTAAATAGTTAGATACGCATGTTAGTGAGATGACTCAGCATTTCTTTGATAGCCAATTCTTACCATTCTTTCTATCCCGCACTTTAAAAATATCACTAGTTAGCCCCATCGAGCCTAAAATTTGAAACTTCTTCTTGACACCCTATATTCCCACAAAGTGTACCATAAGTGAAATTATGAAACAAGAGGAGTACATTGTGTTAAAAAGAAAACAAAAAGAATGAATAAAGTCCGCTGCACCCCAATACAAAAGTAATAAGAAATAGGCAAAAGCCTAAGTTCAGCTTGTCATTATTATATACTTCATTCTCCCAAAACAAAAGAGGAAGGATAGAATCAAGTGAAGTAAAGAATCAAAAGAAAAAGGGAAAATAGAAAAGCCAAAGAGCTTCCGCATGTAAAAACGAGCCTAAATGCCTATCTTTACCAACCCCTACCTAAGCCTACATTACAACCCCAAAGTCCTCAAGATCTCTTCTATGTATATCCGTAATTAGTGGAGAATAGCAAGTAAGCATGCCATAGGAATTTTTGAATTTATATGCATACTTGAGTACACCGACTTCCATTTAAGCATGATAAGTATGAGTTTGCATAAATATCTAGCTCAACGTGTTGAAATTCCATGCTTATATGTTCCTCAAGATATTATTCTCGCTAACCTTCATGTTTTTCTAGTTAACATTCATGCAAAGAAAAGTGATCAATGGCAGGAGTCTGCTTATTTTCTTTGTTGATTTTCTTATTTATCGAGTCCGGCTATTTTACTTCTTTCTTTTTTATCTTTGCTCGAGGCGAGCAAAGGTTAAGTTTGGGTATTTGATCTGTATTTTATATACACCTTTGAGTCATTTAGTTAGTCTTTTGTCCCATTTTGTACATACAAAGTGTCGATTAGATAGATTTTCTTTCTTTGAGTCAAAGTGGCTAAAGTGGCCAAATGGCGAAAAGGAGCGAAAAGAGGGAAAGAGAGGTACTAGAGCCGAAACTGAGAAAGTGGCAAACGAGGTCGAATTCAGACCGCACAAGGGCGCCTCGCAATGAAGTGGCCGCGCGCTATTATTCGAGAAGTCGCAGAAGATCCAGGCCGCGCGCTCGTGAGACTGAAACAGGGCCGCGCGCTAAACATCCAAGAAGCCACAGAGCTGCAGCGGCCGCGCGCCTCGCATGCCAGATATCGGGCCGCGCGCCAAAACACCCGGTATTGCAGAACTTTAGCCGCGCGCCGACACAGGCCGCGGCGCCGACGCTGAAAAATTAGGTCTTTGACGGATTTTTGGGCCAGCCCGAAGGAAAAGAAGGAGACGCTTTAAACCTATAAAAGGAGAACCCTAGGCGCTTTGGTTCCTTTCTTGCCAAACACAAGTGTTCTTGCCTAGAGATCGAGACCATTAGCTTAGTAATTTCTTTTCCTTTCCTTTATTTATTTCGCCAGACGATGAACTTTGAATTAGTTCTTGTCATATTCACGGCTAGAACTAATTCTCTTATAGGCTTTCTATGTTGAATTTCGAACCTTATGTTATAACTTAACGACGCTTATGGTTATTATTCTTATCGAGAGATCTATCCAATAATCGAGTTGAATTCTTGGTAGCTAATTGACAACTAGTTATCACTATATGATTTCTAATCGATTCTCAAAATGAGGATTGTGAATACGCCGTAAGTGGGCAGACGGCCTCGAGTGGGATGAAAATACCTCAATTAGATTTCAGAAGGCTGATGCAGAGGCTTAACAACCCTAATTTTGGCATCAGCGCGACGGCCAACTAGGTTTTTGTGCTTAATCCTCCTATAGAGTTACCCTTATCAAAGTTGTAAGGAACAATATGGGTCGAGTGTTTATATAACCCTAACGGAGTATAAAACGATTTCAGAAACCCGCTTTCTCCAAAAGAAGAACACCATAAGTAATGCATTAGTAAGTAACATGTCGATAGTAAGGATACATAGAAGCCCTATTCTCATCACATCTGAATTAAATCGTTATAATTAATTAGCTTTTATAATTCTTAGTCATAAACAACCAATCACTCTTTAATTCACCAAATAGATACTAGAAAATAGACAATTGGTACTTGAACCCTAATCCCAGAGGACGATATTCGGTCTTATCTAAGACTATACTACTTGATACGATAACGTGCACTTGCGTTTAAAAGTGTGTGCATATTACGCGCATCAGAACAACGAACCAATATCCACCTCGGGTATGCCTACATCGGTTGATACCCCTCCACTTCCTTTATTAACCCAAGTCAGGAAGACCTAGCCAACTGGGCGTACAATCATAATGACCACGTCTTTTATTAGACAACATATCAACTTGGGCATCCACGATATTATGTACCAAGTTTCTAAACAGTTGGTTGACATTGTGAATTCGATGGTATATAATGAGGTTCAGCAAGCAAGGGAGATGAATATCAATCGAATGCTCCCAGGAAGATGTTCGGCTAGTTCTGTCATGCCTCTGACGAACGATGATGTTCAGCATGAGACCGTGACTTCCGGTGTTTTTCCTCAGCCGTATGTCCATTAGCTAGTGCCAACTCAGGTGCAACCAATAACGTACCTAGGAACACAAGCCTAATCGCCCGCAACCAAAGACACCGCACGGTCGCCACAACTCGGGCAAATGTGTCACTGAACAATGTCGAGTCCGCAGCAGGGAAGTCAACATGGCTCGGAGACCAGTTCAAGCTCCAGGACACATTGTATTGTCTCTTGTTATGCCATACGTTTCTACGAATGGCCCTACGATGCTGGAGAACAATGTTGGCCAGCCGAATTGGAAATCGATAGCCCCCGACTATAACTTAGCTCGACTATCTGGTGACGCTGTTATAGTGGACTACCATTCCAGCAGTCATTTCCAGTACCCAATCCATACCTTTTAGGAAGCATAAATTTTCTAAAAACGGCCGACGTCCGAGGAGAGCATGCATGGAATACTGTTCCACTGTGTCTTCATGCTTCGTTAGCCGTTCCAGGAGCTCAAGCTGCAAGCTTTGGTGGTCATACCCAACAACAGCAATGGGGCATTACCCCACCTATTGGTAATGGCCAGCAGACCACTTAAGACCTTAAAAACCTTGTTTAACAAAGTGCAGAATAGAGGCTGCCAGGCAGTAACGCCAATGTACCAATCTAGCGACGTCACAACTGATAAACCTAGAAATTATTGCTAATACCATGCGAAGGTACTTTGTCATCCAATCAAACACGTGCACATACGCCTGCTTATAAAAGACTTACCCCAATTGGATAGATCGGATATCACCTTTTGCCATAATAATTATTTGATACTCATTCTAATATTAATTAGTTTGTTACTTAGCAATGGTAATTCAGTATGGTTGAATTAAACATTATTTTATGGATAAATTCTTAGACATCATCTTTCTTCAACATTAATATAATGCCAAACAAACAATATATAGTTCAACTACATTTGCAGTTGTAAATCCAATTTTTCCTAATTCCTTGCCAAGTCGATTTTACTGAGAACTTTATTATTTGTGATGTGTAAAGTTTATACTTACGTGGATGGAGTTGCAAAGTGGGAGTAGTGAATAATGAGTATATTAAATAATGTCTTAGTCCTAAAACTAATATATTGAGGAACAAATAAAAAATCCACAAGAATCTTTACTTAAATAAGTAAAATTAGATCATGACGTCCTCTCTTTGGCACAATCATAAAATATACATTGAGACATTTTCATAATACATTCTTCCTCTCTTGCAATCTCAAACCACTCAAAGATCTTCTTCCTAAGCGAACACTTGAGTCTTCTTTGCTCATTTGTTTGATTGTTGTTTTATCTTGAGAGATAAGTTGTCAATAAACCGTTTAAAAGAATATAGATTGTTTATCCAATCGACTCAGCAAAAGCACTTCGGATAATGATTTCTTCTTAGGAAACATAATTCAAGATCATTCTCGTGATATACATAAAGTGCTACATGTAAGAGGGGTAAAATATAAGTTTCCAAACTTTTAATGATCCTCAATACTTGAGGTTAGGTTGGGAAAAAATTTAATGGTTCCTAACGCCAGGTAATGGTATCGCAGATACCTTGTAGGAGACCACCTATTTAAGTGCGAGGATAGACCGACTCAAATGAACGCACTTAAGAATTCAAGTGTTTCCACGGCCCACGACGGACAAAAACATAAAGAAAGATTGAGTAGGAAAGGTGTTGTGTTGGTACCATTATCTTGGTATATACTAAACACTGACGGTTCAAGACATCACGTTAACCGATGTCCGATGGTATTCTACTATGGAAGGTTCAAAGCTCTGTCTACCTCTCCAAATGCATCATCCGCTGAATGATTGCTAGAAAGGCACCATGTGCGTGTGTCAAAATCTCTTCCAAGAGGGGATTGTTAGAAATTTACTAAACGTGAAATAAAGTTAATCCTATTAATTATTACTCAAATAATTGGGGCCCCGCACGTCGAAAAGATGGTTTCCACACACGTACACATATAGTGCCAAAGATCGTAATATCCTTAAATGGAAGACATATTGGTACGTATACGAATTGTTTGAGACGTAAGAAAATAGACGCTTATCGCCAAATGACAATGGTTTCACGTTGGTAAATGAAAGGAAGAAAAGTACAATGTGTAAAAGATGAAACGAATCAGAAATCACCACGGAGCCGAGAAGGGCCGCGACGCGACCAAGTCAGGGTCACGGCGCCTCCTCCCGAGAGCCCTCGTTTAATGTCGCTTTCAATTCCAGAGCTCATCGAATTGAAGCGTTGCCTTCCCGGCGGGCCGCGACTCTAAATGACGTTAGTTTCGAGTTTAACGGATGAGAAGCGCCGCGTGCCTCCCGGCGTCGCGCACTTTGATCGCTTTCCACAAGGCTAATTGAAACTAATTCTGGGCTGACTTTGGAGCAATAACTTCCATTATTTGACTATTGATTTCATATTACTAGGTCAATTAACTCAATATCAATGATCATTACTTGACATTAATGACCATTCATTTTGTTAATTGAGAAGACACAATCATCTACCTATAAATTGATGCCTTTGACACAATTGTAAAATACACATTGACACATTTTCAGAATACATTCTTCCTCTCTTGCAATCTCAAACCACTCAAAGATCTTCTTCTTAAGCGAACACTTGGTTAGAAGATAAGTTGCCAATAAACCATTTAAAGGAATATAGATTGTTTATCCAATCGACTCAGCAAACCAATTTACTTTGTTCATTTCCAAATTATAACATATTGTTGTTGTTACATTTCTCATTTCCTTGTTTTACACTATCCCACAAAACTTTATTATTTGTGATGTGTAAAGTTTACACTTACGTGGATGGAGTTGCAAAGTGGGAGTAGTGAATAATGAGTATATTAAATAATGTCGTAGTCCTAAAACTAATATATTGAGGAACAAATAAAAAATCCACAAGAATCTTTACTTAAATAAGTAAAATTAGATCATGACGTCCTCCCTTTCATCATCAATGCTAAACCAAAAATAGTTCTAGTGCGAACCTGGTGCAGGTTTATTTGATGCCCGAATATAGTAATACTAAACATAATTAAACTAAGAATAAGAAATACATTAAATTAAAACACCATTTGTCAACTACCCGTTTTAATATTAGTTCTAACAGCTTCGAAAACTATATTCGATTCCCTTCATATGATAAACATAAATTAAATTAAAGTTCTCCACAATCTATAAACCCCACCCGGTAGACCTCTAACCATCAACTCATCTTAGCTTTTTGAAAAGAGTAATAGAGAAAAAAAATGGAGAGTGCTAATAATGCATCAATAATGCCAATGGAAAGTAATGTTAACGATATCGGGCTCATTAATTTCTTGGACGAGGCTAATTTTGAACAATTTATTGAACTCATTAGGGGTGAAAATGATGACCCTGTTGTAAAGTTTTGCCCAACTTATAATTGTGAACACATTACAAGTTGTTTTCCCTTGGCCAATGCCCAATTTGAGCCAACATCGATTGATTTCTATGATTGGAATGCTACAAGCATACCGATCCTATTTCGTTATATGCTTCGCTCGGAGAAACGAAACTCCATGAAGAAGAAGAGGAGGAGGAGGAAGATAATGATTGTGATGTATCGTTCGCACCACGACTACCACCGCCATGACAAAGGACTGAACGCCAACAAAGAAGATCATGAGGACAGATCGTCGAGAACTTTGATTTCCGAGCGAAAAGGAGAGGAAGAATGAAGGAGAAGCTTTACGCTTATGCATCCTTAGTTCCTAATATCACAAAGGTACGACTGCCTGCCTCATTTTATATGTGATATTTTTTCCTTTTCTACCCCAAAAAGTTAATAATATCTTTCTAATAATAATTTTACTTTAAACTTTTAAATTTATCCTTAATGAGATGGTTTATAGGCAAATAAATTTGTAAGTTTTTATTTTACATCACATTCATTTTTCTATTAAACTTTACATCCGCTATACACGCTCACATAAATCGGGACGGAGGCGGGCGGATCTACGCCCCGTAGTGGTTGTTCAAAAAAAAAAACACAGATATGTCGAACGTAAGACACAGACTTGTTCAAAAGTGAAAAATAATAATCAGAAAAACGGTTGTTCGCAGGCACAATTATGCACACAATAGGTCCGCTACTGACGCAGGGAGAAAACTAAACTATATGCACTAATAATATTATGAAAATTTGATAATGTAAAACAGAAATATACACTGTTGGTGCATGAATTTTTCTGTTCCATGATGAGGCTTGTTTCTGACTAAAGAATGTTTTTATGGGCAGATGGATAAAGCCTCTATAATTGGAGATGCAATACTATACGTACAAGGGCTGCAAACGAAAGCCAAGAAACTAAAAGTAGAAATAGCAGATTTTGAGTCATCACTCAACGGAATGAACAATAAGCAAAGTGGACTTTTTCAGAATGCCAAGGAAATGAATTTCTCGAGCTATTATCCACCAATCAAGAGGATAACAAAGGTTTGTTTTAATCTTACTAAAATTAAATTACTTCCTAATTAACTCTTTTAAAACCATAGAAAAATTATATAATTAACATGACAAACTATAGTGCAGATGGACGTTTTTCAAGTAGAAGAAAAAGGATATTACGTGAGATTAGTTTGCAACAAAGGGAGACAAATTGCAGCTTCACTTTTCAAAGCTCTTGAGTCTCTCACTGGATTCAATGTTCAAAATTCCAACTTGGCTACTTCTAACAATGATTATATTTTGTCGTTCACTCTTAATGTAAGTTTTAATATAATTACTCCCCCTCCCACCTAATTTACGTGGCATCTTTTGAATTTTAAGAATTAATTGAATTTTCTTTTTTGCCGTGATTTTTTCATGTCTTTTAAATATTTTAAAATCTCAATCATTATGTCTAGTAATTTTTACGTAGTTTCTCAAATATATGTAAATTTTATTACAAAAAAACATAAAGATTTCATGTCCAAATTTACAGTCAGAATTAAAAAAAATTGATGCTCGAAATCCGAAAATTGCCACATAATTTGGGATAAAGAGACTAGTATTAGTTAATTATCAATTCATTTTCACATATTTCGCTTATTGGAATTATGTGTATACTAATCTTTGTCTTTATTTTTTGTGTAAATGGATAAAACAGGTGAGAGAATGTAAGGTGGACATAAACTTTGGCAATTTGAAGCTATGGATAGCTAGTGCTTTTCTTAATCAAGGGTTTGACTTCGAGATATCTCCATCGCCTAATTAATGTCACGTTATTGTAACTTTTCAATTTTCAACCCATCGATGAAATGAGAAATGTCATTAAGCATCGATGGTCGCTTGTAACTTTTGATCAATTAAAATTACGTGACCTACCAATGGCTCGCTGTCGTCAGAACACGTGTCTAACCTAATCATTTATAATTAGTTTGGGACTAAGTTTACTGTGTTACGGTCAAATATGCCATGAGATATATAGCTATCAAGAGAAGTTAGATTACTATGTATATCCAATGCCCCAAGTAAGCATTTAACCAAGACATTCTAAGCATTTCAATATATCAATCAAAAGCCATTAGAGTTAACAAAAGTAAATAACATAAATAACAACAAAATTTGATACATAATGAGACGAAAAAGCTTAATATCAAAAGAATCGTGATGATAGTCACGAGCAACTAGAAATGAAAATACAAAGGTATCTCGTAAATAAAATGTCTTATGCGAGGAAAATGTCATTAACGGCCCAAGAATACTCTTAAAACGGTGTGATATTGTCCGCTTGGTCACGCCCGCATGATTTTTCCGAAAAGGTCTCACACTATTAAGAGTATTCAACACCTTATTAGTAGCTCATTTTTCTTTTCAGCTACCAATGTGGAACTTTGTTTGCACACCCAACAATATCTCCCTCGAACTAAGTTTCATACGACTCATTACCACCGAACTCCTCACAGAAATCCGAGAAGGAGGACCGCTTTAAAGAGTGAAGTTCCGCCCCGAGCTCCTTTCCTTGCTTAATAGGTCGGCCTTCCTCTCCTTCCAAGAATTTTAATGGATTAGTGCATGAATTACATTTTGGGATTCACTGATCGTAGATTCAACGTGTTCTGTACGCTGCCTTCAAAACTACGAGTAAATGTCATAAACTGTGTCCTAAGACTCGCAAATGCACTAAGTCGAACCTCACACCATACTACGCCATCTTCATACTCATCTCGCCAAACTATTGGCTCGATACTAGTCGTCAAGTTAAACGGTCTAAAAAGTACTGATACTACGGTATCTTGTCAATCTAATGTTGAAAATACGTGTTGCTTCATCTACCTAAATAAGTGTTTATAGTCGATTTCTTGTTTATTTAGGTTCATGCTCGCACATACGCGCTAAGGTCCTTCCTTTTTCCCTATTAAAATGAGTAATGGTGTGTGCTTCAATGAGTCTCTAAATACGTGAATGTGTATGCATTAGAGCGAGTGTAATGTCGCTGTATTGTTGTGAATAGATGGTAGCTTAACCACAATGTATATTGAAAAGTTAATTTATGACCTAAACTTAGACTATTAGACATGTATAATAGATATATATCACATGTATATACTTTGTAAATATCTTTATACTTTGTATAAATCATGTATACATCATTACATAAAGGTATATATGGTAGAGAAAGTGGTAAACTTTTTGCCTTCTGCTGATGTATATTCATTATATAATAATGTATATATGTATAATCATCAGATATATGTAGCAGGTATATAAAGTGTTCAATAGTGTAATTTTAAATCTTTCAAATCATGAAATAAGATTTTTCACTTGAAAATCGTTAAATATGGTAATTATTTTAAAGGAATGTTTTTTGTTTCATAATAGTCTCACATCTGATATTGAATGAGAACATGAACTCTTATATGTACTTGGACAATCCTCACCCTACAAGCTAGCTCATGAGCTCGAGTTAGATCCAAGATCCATTCTTTATATGACATCGAGATGCACTCATTCCAATTCTTTCAGACGACACGCTCTTCTCTTCAAATTAAGAAGATATCATTGAAAGAAGCAATGGTAATTTGGCTATTCTAGAAATAAAAATGAAAGTATGTATGTCCTAGAAACAATCATTTTACGAAAGCAGATGTACTTGAACACATTCATATTATTAATATATACTTGACATTTGCAATAATTGAATTATTATTCGATTGTTTATATTATTCATTAACGCATCCCTTGAACTTACATTGTCATTAATAATGTGAGATATTAATGATAGAGTGTAGTTCTTAAAATAGCCTAAACTAATGATCATCGAGAATGGGATATCAATGATACGTTATAAGTCATTACGCTGTCCGATCACATTCTGAGAACGTAGTATATCTCACTTCATCGCTAGCAATAGTTGCAGTGATGGACACACGGATACTCTTAGATGAGTATTGGCATACCCTCACGATAAACTATTTGTTATACATGTCTAGAGTATTATCGCGACGCTGAGATAGAGGTCCTTAGACTCGAGGTCAATATCGCTTGTTTACTTTGAGCAATGCACTTTGATCCCGTACTAAGCTCAAATGCCTTATGTTGAGACGCAGCTTTGTATTGGGTGCATTACAAGTAGATCGGTGGTAGTTGATCCAAGAATAGGATTCATTCCTCGATTGAATTTCGAGAACACTCACTTCTCGTAGATGTTAGGTCGACCAAGTCATCACAACGCAAGAGACATATCTAGGATAAGGTCTAGTTGTCGACTAATATAGATGAGATAAAGTGATCGCCATTTGATAGACACTTGGCAAATCTTAAGCTTGATCGAGTGTGTCGCGAATGAAAGGAATTTATCATCTCACATGAGGTCTGCTTACTCAGTCTCAGAACGCATTTCACATATCGGGTTTGTCACCGCCAGATAGTGAGTTCCGTGAACCTTGATTTGATCATGCCAATGTGCGAAGGCCTAAAGCGGTCACACTAAGTCGATTGTCTTTTCGGCCTAAGGGTATATCGAGAGAATGTAAAATATCGGATTTTGAATCAAGATATTTTATTTATAATAAATTATGGATAATTTTCATTTGATGAAAATTAATTAATTAAGTTAAAATTAAATCTTGGATTTAATTAGAACTAAAACGCGTAAAATAAATAGAGAGTCAAGATAACAAATGGGCCCACTCGATCGCCCATCGCAATTTGGATTTGGGTCGTTCAAGCCCGATCCAAATCGATTTGGTTTAGGTTTCTCCACTATATATTTGGCACTTAACTCATAATTTCATAGAACCGACTTTTTCCACTTTCTAAAGTCGAGTTCGTAAAATAAAATTCTCTCAAACCTCTCGCCAAGATTTCCTAGCTTTCGAGCAAAGGAATATACTGGCAAGGCTTGCACCCGATTGACAATCGTAGGCGCTTCCTTTAGTAAAGACTAACAAAGATTAAACTGTAAGTTTTCTTCCCGTTTTGCAGATTTGAATTATCGATAATCATACTGCATTTACCTTGTTGGAGCAAGTAAGTTTACTCAAAATTTTAAACTTCCGACGTGCCTTACTTCAGGTGTTTTACACCCAACAAATTCCAACAGCCGTATCGATCCCAGTCGTTTAACGATCATACGATAATCTTTAATAACGATATGTGGATAATTAATTGTTTTGATTTAAACTGATTTTCTAATTTATAAAAGAAAAAATTGAATAGGAACAAGAATCGACATCAGTTCGCTGAACAAAGGTTTCGCGTCATCGCTCCTAACGCAGTTGGCGCTTTCGGCGAAATTTCGGTCTTTTAACGTGTTCTAACACCGCCTCCACTATTATCGGTGAAATTCACCATTAAGATGGTCGATAAAGGTGTCGAGAGGTGACGAACGTGATGTAAACGCCGAAAAGTCATCGAATGCCGCCACGGCGGGCGGTTTCCGCCACCACGGCCGCCGAAATTTAAGTAATACCACCACCGTGTTCGCCTCGACGGCGGGAATCTAACGGTGGTATTGTTACATCGGCAACGATGATCGGAAGGAGCACCACCGACGCTTTAGAACCCGCCACGGGCCTCGATTCCGCCACCGCGGTTACCAAATCGCGGTGAAAACCACTGAGTTCGCCCCGATGTGTGCCATCGCTTAGCGGGTTTTAATTCGCCAATTTCGCTCGAATCAATCCCAAATTTGATTTGGGGTTGGAATTGATTTTGAAAATTTGAAATAGTTCGAGGACCTTTTGCAATTAAAATTAGGGTTTTAAAATTGAAGATTTGTCCTTAAACAAATCAAAATATTTTAAGTTCAAAATTACAAATTAATCCTCGAGAAATTTTCAAAATTTTAAAAGTTTTTAAAATCAAGAAATTACCCTGGGTCAATTCAGATATTTCGTAAAAGCGCATTTGGTCCTCGGGTAAATCAGAATATTTTAAGGTTCAAAATTGCAGAATACCCCTAAAAATTAAATTTTAATTTCAATTATTAAGGGACTGCTTGATGAGCGTAAAATTCAAAATTGAAAATTGAGTTTAAATTTTGAATTTAAATATTTTCTAAATTGAAACAAATTAATTAACCCACAATTATTGTTATTTGACATATTATTTGATAATGTGCACAAATTAATTGTTTCTCTTAATTGTTTAATTGATTGTCATTTAAATAATTAGAATAGAGTCCGTATATATATGTCCGCAGGCGCACTCCAATATTTGTTAGTCCGCAGCTATTGTCCGTAGCGCTACCAGAATTGTTTACTTTCAACGACCGCTATAATTGTCCGCAGACGACGCCAAGATGTGATTAAAACCATTTTATATCACGTCTATCGGGTTTGACGGTTTCATCTAAATATGTTTAGAAATTGCACGATAGATGTCATACGACGTGGTCACGACCGACTGCCCGCGATCGTGCCTTACCCCGCACCCTAGTTGATAAAACATCGAGAAAATCAATAAATAAAAACTTAGACATGAAACAAGATATATAAAATAAGAAATAAAGCAACCAAAACGGCCACCTTCTCGCATATATAACAAAACTCGAATGCTACATCCTTTACAAGCCCCGCCACAACAAAGATTACATGCACTTCTAAGAGTTTTTATAACAACTATGACGGGACAGGGCCCCGCCATACCCCTGAATGTACAAGTACCTACAATGACAGGGAACTACACCAAAATATAAGCCCCCGGAGAAACGGAGCTTCCCAAATGAAGAACTGTGATCCTATGAGCGAGATCAACACCGTGTACTTCTACCGCAGATTTAACGCAGCCTTCCGGGCGAGGTCAAGATAACAGTACCAAGCATGTGAAATCAAAATATCAGAATGAAATCATAATAGTCTATATAAAACAGAGACATGTATGATAACCAAACTATATTACACAACGTATAAGCAAATATGTCAAGTCAGGACTTACGCTGTCACGACCCGACTTCGGCCGCGATCGTACTTACCGGCACCGTCAGTATACATCGAGAATAGCAAATAAACATACATAACACATAACTTATAAAAAGGTAAACATCACTGGCCAGCCGATAAGGCTGCCTTCCATAAAACCATACTTAATCTAAAGTATAGCAAGACAACTTATTCTTACACCAAAACACATACGTGACTACTGCACTTAAGAATAATACAAGTGACAGTGGCCCCGCCATACCCCGAATGTACAAAATACCTATAGATCGTGGAAAATCTGCACTAACAAAACAAGCCTCCGAGAAACTGAGCTCGACACTGCACTGCGATCCTAAGAACGGGATCCACCACCGCTACTCCTTACCGCGCAGATTTAACGCACTTTCGAGGAAGTGGGTCAAGACACAATATGTACCAAGTATGTAAAATCGAAAAATACCGTAATAATATCATAAGTCTAAAATAAGCCGGAGTCGTGGATGAAAATCAAATTACATTGTCCTCGGCCTTACTAACAATGCAGAGTAACAAGTATAAATATAATATCGCATAAAAATAGAGGCTCATGATCAAAACAGGTCCCCGCCTGCAGATCACAAAGCAGCCCTACTCGGGACTATTTCACCCGCACGGGTCCCGTGGACCCGCATGAGGTATTCTCGTGATAGGTCCGCACTACCGCACGAGACTATTTCACCCGCATAAGCCCATAGGACTCGCATGAGGTATTCCTCGATCGCGGGTAGCAAATCCACTAACATGTGGTATAACGATCTCGGGGATTTACCCTCATTTATACTCTTACCCCAAGGCGTGGTATAACGATCTCGGGGTTTACCCTCAATTATACTCTTATCCCGGAATGGTATGACGATCTGGGCTTGCCCCTAATTCATACTCTTACCCTGAAGAAGGTGGTATAACGATCTTGGGGCTTGCCCCTCATTTATACTCTTACCCTAGCTCAACCGGCCATCATACATAACATAAAATAAGTTAAGAAAGCTCATAACTTCTTATTAGTCTTGTTCATATACCCTCTCATCTTAGTTTACTTAAGGCACTTAATCATATCTTTAATAAAAGAAATCCGGGAATTTAACCCAAAGCACTACATACTTCTACACTTTTAAAAATGGCTCTTTTTCGTATAAAACCTTTGGGCAATTGATGCCTTAAAATCAATTTGCCTTTCATAAATCAAGTCATTTGTCCTTGCTTATCTTACTTAGAGTAAATCCCTTCTTATTAAACTTTATAAAGCTAATAAACCAACTTCCCATAAAGTTGTTATATTACTCCTATACTTTAGTAAAATTATACTTTTCCCATAACCAAGGGACTATACTTTCTAAAACGAACAAGTCTTTATATACTTAAAACAAGTAAGAATACCAAATCCAGACGCTCACCGCACTACATAGATACAACTACTCATGCTCAAGAGATAGGAAAGCTCCACATACCTCTTCGGTCAATCCACTTGCTAAGTCCAAAGTACCGCACGTAATATGTCAACCTATAATGACCATAATACGTCTATTAACCTCTAGTTCAATGTAGAATAATCCAAGTTCAAGTCACTAAATCCTATGGAAAATTGGGCAGTATTTCCTTTGTTTCTACATACTTTGCCACCTTTTTCAAGGCCGAATTCAATAACCAAACGCCACATTTAAGGCCCAACAATCCAAATATTTCAAAGGGGATTACACAACCAAACTTGGGTGTGTA
Source organism: Przewalskia tangutica (assembly GCA_029844215.1). Classification (NCBI taxonomy): domain Eukaryota; kingdom Viridiplantae; phylum Streptophyta; class Magnoliopsida; order Solanales; family Solanaceae; genus Przewalskia; species Przewalskia tangutica. The sequence goes on along the minus strand of CM056718.1, from coordinate 128,800,517 downwards.
AAATTCTGCCCCATAAGGTACAACAATTAACTTAACAAGTTTAAGGTAGTTTGTAGGCTACAACATGCTCATAATATCTTCTTAACCAATCTTTTCATATCCAAACCATAGTTCTTACATGCAATGAATCTAAGAGCATTATTTACTACTACAAGTTCCTTCTTCTTCACATGCAACATCAATAACTAGCTACAAGAGAAGAAATGTTACCTTTAGAGCTTTAGCCAAAATTATTCCAACAATTTTGCTAGCCTCTTTTCCAAGAACACCACCACAATAACTCCTACAAGCTAGCCACAAGCTTCCTTCTTATCCTAACTTTTCAGATTTTCCTTAGGCTTTGAATTCCTCTTGGAATTCTAGAGAGAAGTGAGAGCTTTAGTTTAGAGAGAGAGAAGGATTTGAAAGATGACCAAGTCTTCAAGACTTGGTCAATATAAGGAACATGCAAAAAATCAGATGGGGGGGGGACACTTGTCACCCTCCCATGGCCTTTTTAAAAGAAGAAATCTGATTTTTCTAAGTTTTTCCGCCAGAAATCCCGCTCGCAACGCTGCCTCGCACTCAGCGCCGCGCTGAAACTTCCGCCACCTCACAGACTTCAGCCGCGCTGCAACTTCAGCGACCACACATTCGGCGCCGCACTCGCATCCGCGCCGCTGCCCCGTGGCTCTGGGTCCGAAACACATTTATGTTCGATCACAAGACCGAACTTGTAACTCCCATAACTTTCTACTCCGATGTCCTATCGACGAACGGCCTTAAGGCTGGAAACTAGACTCAACGAACTACGACTAGGCCTTTGAAATACTTAGAACTCTCAATGTACCGCCATAACCCGCCTCAAAGTTGACTAAAACCCGTCCAAACAATCCACAACCTATCTTTCAAAATTTTAAGCCCTACTCCTTTCGTGACGCCTCACATGTAAGGCCGGAACTATTGGGTATAACATACGCCCTCAAAGTCATCGTGCCCGTGGAACTCCTTCCTCACTGTCGGCAGTCTATGACATAAATCATACTCATGTGACGCGCCCGTGGCATCCTACCTCACCGCTTGCGCATACATATACAATACATATATATATATATCTCCCCGCCTGAATACTACGCCATCGCGGCACCGTAGGTGTAACATATAACCACGTGACACGCCAGGGCATCCTACTCACCGTTTACAGACACATATACAATATATATATATATATATATATATATATATAACATGCCCCGAATCCTCATCTGTAGACATGTCTTCACGGGAGCTAGCCCACGGAGTAATAATCGATATACTATGCCCCTAATCCTCATCTACAGAGACAGTGTCTTCGGGAGCTAGCCCATGGAGTAATAATCGATATACCATACCCCTAATCCTCATCTGCAGACAGTGTCTTCACGGGAGCTAGCCCACGGAGTAAATGGCCACATGCCCCTAATCCTCATCTGCAGATACGCCCACGTGACAATAATAATATACCGGAGTTTAACCGTTGTACGGCCGCACGCCCCTAATCCTTCATCTGCAGACATGTCCACGTGATAATAACAATGGAAGCATACCCGTGGAATCCTCCACACCGCCAGACGCCCAAGTAAGTTCACAACAAGTCACCACCTCCATCGAGAGACGCTGGTATGTAAATACAATACTTGCACAACAAAGGCTATCACAACTAGCATAGAAGTTCAACATACTCTTAGACTTTCATTAACATGTAAATTGATTCACCATTTATATAAACTCAAGTACTCCCATTTTATGCCAACAATCCGGTTTTAACCCTAACGCACACGACTTTAATTCTTTCAAAAGATTTCTTTACGTAAAAACAACTCGATACTAATATCCGTAGTACCAAACACGCTCATGTTTAAATCAAGTACTTTATACTTTTTAAACCAAGTGGTCGACACTTTTAAAACAACGTCAAGTATACTTTTAAAACCCAAGTAACTAACTCTTTTAAGATCAAGGTACTCCTACCTTTTAAAACCAAGCCACTTATATTTTTCCATCAAGAAAAGTTCGATATTTGAAAACAAGTTACTTATACTTTTAAACTCAAGTTACTTCTCTTTTCCCAAAATCAAGTTACATGACTTTCAAAATACTTTAAGTCTCCTTACTTTAGAATGTCAAGAAATCAATACTTGTTTATAGTGATTTTTATTAACGCAATCATGATCTAGAAAATGTAATACAATTTTGTCTTATCTTAGCTTCTATGCAGATGGAAGATTCTACTTCTTTTAATATAATTATTTGTCATTACATTTTCCTTTATTAACGCTGCAATGGCTTGTTCGATAGTTATTCCCATTTCCGAAATCAAATAAAACTTTATTCTTTTAAAGACCAAGTACTCATTACTCACGAATGAGGTTTCACCACTTTTTAACACCATTCTGTCAATTATAAGTCAAGTCTCTTATCTTTAAAATCAACAAACCATTCTTTTACCTACATAAAGTCGTTATAACCAACTTCCCATAAAGCCATTATAACACTTTATGTTTTAAACCTACCAAATTGCTTAGCACACGTGACGCTCACCGTACTACATAGTTCACAACAATCATGCTAGAAAGGATATGAAGAGGTTCACATACCTCGCGACGATTATCGACAATTAGCAAAATGCTCCAAAGTACTATAACCTTGCTAGCTTTTTCCACCCTTCAAGTGTAATACGCTACTCGTAGTACTTCAACCTATAATGGCCATAAAACGCCTATTAACTTCTAGATCTCTTCGTAGAATATTCTAAGTACAAGGTTCCTTATTCTACGTAAAATCGGGAAGCACCCCTCGCAACCACATAAATATCCTCCTATATCAAGGCCCGCTACCAAGCCAACAACTCCAAGGGGATTACACGCCCCCACAATAATACTACAAGTCTATCAGAATACACCAATGTAAATACACCAATTCTTTTAATCATCCTTCCATATATCATATACTCAATTATACATTACTATAACATGTAATCTCCAATTACAATAGGGATAAAGATCATTACCTCGATAAGCCCAAAATTATCCAAGATTTATAAGTCGATCCCGAGCAACGCTTTTGCTCCTATTCCTTACGCCCAATCCGCCCAAGCAACCCTTAGAAGTTTCTAAACAACTTCTCTTAACACTTCATCCAAGCTATGAAGATTTTCCTGTGGTTTTATTTTATGACTATTGGAATAAAGTAGTATTTCCTGCTCTTATGTTGGGATTACTTGAATACTACTGTGGTATAAGGCTAGTGTATTTGGGTTTATAAAACAACAATTGAAGTATTTATACACCAAGTGGGAGGGGTGGACGAGAGCTACAAAGGAGGGAGTATTATTTTCGCTTGGAAACTCTTGCTGGATGAATAAGTCTTGCAACTTAAGGGTATTTATAGACAATCAATGGCCAAGATCAAAGAAAGTGTAAGGTGTAGATCGGGGACACGTGGTGTGGATTCTACCAACCATATGTCCACCACAACTTTGATACACGTGGCTAGCCACACGCCTCCCTAAAAACGCCCCACATGTCAAACGGACACCCACTCTCGCCTACGCCACAATGGGGGTGCCATGTGTCGCCCTCCTATTCGTCCAAAATATTTCATCTCCCGAAAATATCCAAAATCTCGAAAACAAAGTGGGCCCCACAAAATCGTAAATTTTTCTCCGTGGGCCCCACGTGACCAAATCCGAAAATAAAATTTTATAATTCTCTAATATTCCAAAAAGTCCGAATACTAAATCTGGGAATCCAACTCCCATTAACGAACCTTTTTTCTTCACAAAATCCGGAAACTTTTCCGTCGAAAAATCACATCTTTCTTCCTTTCCAATTTTAATGTCGATTCTCGCACGCACGCCCTCATATACATACTATGGAACTACGGGTGTAACATTCTTCCTCTTAGAAACATTCGTCCCAATGTTCCTTCTAAGTCTCAAACATACACGCGCTGCAGATAGTCTTCACTACTATACTTATAAAACCAAATATGCCACACCTTGCCATAATATAACACATGCGCAAAACTCCAATTCAAGCCAACGAGGAATCACCTCTAACGTGCATAACATCACTATAAGCTCCCACCCAAGGTCTAAAGGATACTCTCTTTGCATCTTCACTTCACAAAAATGATCACTTCCATTCACTTAACACATGTTCGCTTCTTCTTACTGTCAGAACCTTCTCGTGATACCCGAACTCGCTCTATTACACGCACTATATTTCACCATCGCTATGCTTTTGAACTCGGGGTTTCTACTATCCAACTTGGTCACCTTACTAGCTTCAATTTCTCTAAGGCCATTCCCGCCTTCACGACCGCTCGTCGTAACGCGCCTACGAACTCGCATAACGGTTACCTAAACTGGGCATAGCACCTCGCGACCCTATCACATAGCGAGACTACAACAAATTTACCTCACTTCATTCCGCCGCGGTTGACCCGCAATCGCCTCAACCCACCCATTATCGCGCCAAACTCTCTCGCTCTCGATCCTAATAATCTTACTAATTCACGCTGAAAGCTACCACTTCTATCTCAAACTACCCATGGAATTATCACACAAATACTCCACGATACTATGCACTCCGACAAAGATTAACCAGAATCTTCTACTTAAGACGGCCTCGCATCTAAGATCTCAATCATATCAAAATTCTAAGGCTCACAATCTCTATGTACCCAACTTCCCTTTACTAACTGTGCCTCTAAATCACAATTTATACCAAACTACCCATACATAGCACTCAACATGTAATCACTATAACAACACATGTTAGTCTCTAAAGGGTTAAAGATATACCGAAATCAAATAGGCGCCCAAGGACCGCTAAAATCGAACTTCCACCACGACCGCTCGCCTCACGCTGTTTGAACATTCTCGCCTAGCTATCAAGGCGAAGAACCCGCAATCGATCCAAAGATAATCGTGCTATCCCATTAGTGCCACCTCTAGTCGCATGCCTTCTTACCAAATGGCCCTATTGGCCGCAAGATAACAAGTCGCCGAAATAGTACGACACTCCCAAGACGGGTCTACCACATCGACTCACACCGAGGTAGGGTGGCTTCATCCGCTAACACCCTCCTCCTCGAAACTCAAGCTCGAGCTCGACCGCTCCCTCAACATCCCGAACGCCCCAAGATCGCGAGGACCACTCAGATCGGGCGAGGCGCATAACTAGCTCGCCACTGGCGCGGTCCGCCGAAGTTACCAGCGACCCCGCCGTCCCGCCTTCTTCGCCGGGTATCTCACAACCCGCCGCCTCCGCTCTCACACCTGCGCATAAGCTCGCATGCGGCAATGTCCATGCCCACCAAGAGCTACACCCGAGCAACTCTCTCGCTAAGTAATCATCGAGCCTCGTGACATAGCGTGCACTCGCCCTCCATGTTTGCCACTAAAGCGGGACGCATCGAGCCAATGAGTCAAACTCTACATTGTAATCCCAACCGCCCGCCTGCTCGCCAACATCAAAAATCTATTTACCGAGCCCTCTCATCTCGCGTGAGGCAAGAAATGGCTAAGAAATGCCTCGAGAACTCGCCCCAAACACCGGAAGCTAATGCTCCCCGGATAGTTCCCATGAATCAAACCACGATCGCAGATCACGCACCGATGTGCACCCAATACCACCGACTGCCTCCGAGGCTTTGATCACTCATGATCCACCGAATCGCTTGATAAACTCCCGAGGATCATCTCGCCTCACCCATAGAACTCGTGGAATGCAACTCAAAAGTCCCAAGTCTCAAACTATCGATCTAGGGTGAACTACGGTACAACCGAACCACGCCACGCTCGCTATCATTCCTCGCCACAATCTTAGCTAGTAATCGCCATCTCCTTGTAACCCATATCCTCTGCTCGGCCGTGGAATCAAGTCTCGTGCATCGTGGCCTCGTGAGCTACCGTTGTCGCTTCTAAACTCGCTGGGCGGGCATCGCAAAACTCGCCAGATGAAGCACCACCTGGGCGATAATCGCTCGCTCGCAACCCTCTCAGGTTTCTACTCGCAGCCTCCTTCACGCTTTGCCTTCTCGGGCTCGCTGCTCAGAGGCATAATCGTAAAAAGAATACGCCGAGGAGTCCAACTTATAACACATCTCTAAGGCACGATCTCGAGTGAGAAGAATGGAAACCAATCCTAAATATCTCGTAGCCTCCTCGACATAGGTGGTGCACAACACGCCGATAATCAAGACTCTACTCGACACGGTCAGAGACACTTTCCGAGGATTAATCGCTCGATACCACTTTTGTCACGAACCGACTGGCCCGCGATCGTGCCTTACCCCGGCACCCTAGTGATAAAACATCGAGAAAATCATGAAATAAAACTTAGACATGAAACAAGATATATAAAATAAGAAACAAAGCAACTAAAACGGTCACCTTTCTCGCATATATAACAAAACTCAACAAGCATCCTTTACAAACCCCGCCCACAACAAAGATTATGCACTCTAAGAGTTTTTATAAAAACTATGACGGGACAGGGCCCCGCCATATCCCTGAATGTACAAGTACCTACAATGACAGAGAATTATACCAAAAGATAAGCCTCCGGAGAAACGGAGCTTCCCAAATGCAGAACTGTGATCCTATGAGCGAGGATCAACAATCGCGTGTACTTACTCATGCAGATGAACGCACTTCAAGGAGGTCAAGATAACATGTACCAAGTATGTGAAAGTGAAAATATCAGAATGAAATCATAATAGTCTATATAAAACAGAGACATGTATGATAACCAAACTACAGCATACAATGTATAAGTTAGCCAAGTCGTGACTTACGCCTCAAAGTCATCGTGTCTGCGAACTCCTTCCTCATCGCCAGCCTATGACATAAATCATAATCACGTGACGCGCACGCGGCATCCTACCTCACCGCTTGGCGCATACATATACAATACATATATATATCTCCCGCCGTGGAATCCTCCACACGGCACTGTAGTGCAACATATAACCACGTGACACGCCAGGGCATCCTACCTCACCGTCGCATACATATACAATACATATATATTTATAACATGCCCCTAATCCTCATCTGCAGACATGTCTTCACGGGAGCTAGCCCATGGAGTAATAATCGATATACCATGCCCCTAATCCTCATCTGCATGTGTCTTCGTGAGCTAGCCCATGAGTAATAATCGATATACCATGCCCCTAATCCTCATCTGCAGACATGTCTTCACGGGAGCTAACCCACGGAGTAATAGTAATGGTCACATGCCCCTAATCCTCATCTGCAGACATGCCCACGTGACAATAATAATATACCGAGTTTAACCCGTCAGACGGTCGCACGCCCCTAATCCTCATCTGCAGTAGACATGTCCGTGATAATAACAATGGAAGCATACCCGTGGAATCCTCCACACGCCAGACGCCCAAGTAAGTTCACAACAAGTCACCGCCTCCATCGAGACGCTGGTATATAAATACAATACTTGCACAACAAAGGCTATCACAACTAGCATAGGCAAGTTCAACATACTCTTAGACTTTCATTAACATGTAAATTGATTCACCATTTATATAAACTCAAGTACTCCCATTTTATGCCAACAATCCGGGTTTTAACCCTAACGCATCACGACTTTAATTCTTTCAAAAGATCTCTTTACGAAAAACAACTCGATACTAATATCCGTAGTACCAAACATGTTCATGTTTAAACGAAGTACTTTATACTTTTAAACCAAGTGGCTTACACTTTTAAAACAACGCCAAGTATACTTTTAAAACCCAAGTAACTAACTTTTTAAGATCAAGGTACTCCTACCTTTTAAAACCAAGCCACTTATATTTTTCCATCAAGAAAAGTTCGATATTTGAAAACAAGTTACTTATACTTTTAAACTCAAGTTACTTCTCTTTTCCCAAAATCAAGTTACATGACTTTCAAAATACTTTAAGTCTCCTTACTTTAGAATGTCAAGAAATCAATACTTGTTTATAGTGATTTTTATTAACGCAGCCATGATCTAGAAAATGTAATACAATTTTGTCTTATCTTAGCTTCTATGCAGATGGAAGATTCTACTTGTTTTAATATAATTATTTGTCATTACATTTTCCTTTATTAACGCCGCAATGGCTTTTTCGATAGTTATTCCCATTTCAAATCAAATAAAACTTTATTCTTTAAAGACCAAGTACTCATTACTCACGAATGAGGTTTCACCACTTTTTAACACCATTCAGGTCAATTATAAGTCAAGTCTCTTATCTTTTAAAATCAACAAACCATTCTTTTACCTACATAAAGTCGTTATAACCAACTTCCCATAAAGCCATTATAACACTTTATGCTTTAAACCTACCAAATTGCTTAGCACACGCACGCTCACCGCATTACATAGTTCACAACAATCATGCTAGAAAGGATAGGAAGAGGTTCACATACCTCGCGACGATTATCGACAATTAGCAAAATGCTCCAAAGTACTATAACCTTGCTAGCCTTTTCCACCCTTCAAGAGAATACGCTACTCGTAGTACTTCAACCTATAATGGCCATAAAACGCCTATTAACTTCTAGATCTCTTCGTAGAATATTCTAAGTATAAGGTTCCTTATTCTACGGAAAATTGGGCAGCACCCCCCCTCGCAACCACATAAATATCCTCCTATATCAAGGTCCGCTACCAAGCCAACAACTCCCGGGATTACACGCCCACAATAATACTACAAGTTCATCAGAATACAACCAATGTAAATACAGTTCAATTCTTTTTAATCATCCTTTCATATATCATATACTCAATTATACATTACTACACCATGTAATCTCCAATTACAATAGGGGGATAAAGATCATTACCTCGATAAGCCCAAAATTATCCAAGATTTTATAAGTCGATCCCGAGCAACGCTTAGCTCCTATTCCTTACGCTCAATCCGCCTCCAAGCAACCCTTAGAAGTTTCTAAACAACTTCTCTTAACACTTCATCCAAGCTATGAAGATTTTCCTGTGGTTTTATTTCGACTATTGAAATAAAATAGTATTTCTGGCTCTTATGTCAGATTACTTTGGAATACTACTGTGGTATAAGGCTAGTGTATTTGGGTTTATACAACAACAATTGAAGTATTTCTACACCAAGCGGGGAGGTGGACGAGAACTACAAAGGACGGAGTATTATTTTCATTGGAAACTCTTAAGCTGGACGAATAAGTCTTGCAACTTAAGGGTATTTATAGGACAATCAACGGCCAAGATCAAAGCAAGTGTAAGGTGTAGATCGGGATATGCAGGTGTGGATTCTACCAACCATATGTCCACCATTAACTTTGAGACACGTGGCTAGCCACACGCCTCCCTAAAAACGCCCCACATGTCAAACGGACACCTAATTCTACTTCTGTGGCCACGGGGTGCCATGTGTCGCCTCCTATTCGCCTAAAATATTTCATCTCCAAAATATCCAAATATCCAAAATCTCAAAACAAAGGGCCCCACAAAACCGTAATTTTTTCTCCGTGGCCCCACGTGACCAAATCCTAAATAAAATTTCATAATTTCTAATATTCCAAAAGTCCGAATACTAAACTGGGAATCCAATTCCCATTAACTAACCTTTTTCTTCACAAAATCCAAAACTTTTCCGTAAAAATCACATCTTTCTTCCTTTCCAATTTTAATGTCAGATTCTCGTGACGCACGCCCTCATATACATACTGAACTACGGGTGTAACATGATGTATGATATAATAGTTGATCTTGGTCATAACCCAATTAAAATATTCTCAAAATTTAATACAAGTCTCATTTAAAATGAACGCTACGTCCGTTATAATCGATCGTGGTGCAAAATCCTTTTCACGAGACGAGTATTTATGCCTCAAAGATTTGCTCTAAGTCTACGAGGACTCGCACTTTCATAGATGCATATAAATGTTATAAGAGTGATAAACCTTCGTAAGTATTTACACCCCAGTTGTTTGCTCGACGGCTAAGCCCGCTAGACGATAATCGCAAATGATAATCTGGTTGACTCTAGTCGCTTCGCACCCCAAAGGTTTGACAAATGAGGGACGCAGATCGAATTGTTTAGAACATCTGGTCAACCAAGAGTTGCAAATTGTTTGCAATTGGTTTAGAGACCTACCAGATCGCTATTGTTGGTTATCACCTCAAGAAACGCGAGACAACACTTAGTTTGGATCTGCCCATTATGACCAGATTTGATATGAGTCTATATTCTTTACGGGGTAAAAGAGTATGTTAAAATAGTGGGAACTAATTAAACTAAAGACCATGTTAGTTAGTTAACGAACGTGTTCAATAGAAATTATATTAGAGTATTAATTTCAAGTCTATCTTTTCTTCAAGATAAAACGTCAATCACATTTAAAATATTAGTTGAAACAAACAAGTTGACTGGAGAAAACTTTCCTGACTGGTTAAAGAAATTTGTGATTAGTGTTATAAACTAGAAAGAATTGAGTATGTATTAGACACAACATTCCCAACACCTCGCCGACGATCCCCTGAGTGCCTTGTTTGACAAGACGGCTTATCGTAAGATCTAGACAATGCTCCCTCGCACAATGTATAATGTTGTCTTCCATGATCGTAGAGTTACAGAGGCAACATACGAAAACACGGATCCCAACGAGATGCTAGAACATTTGAAGAGTCTTTATGAATCACGCCTCGCATAATGGTGTATGAACCGCTGAGAGACCTCTTTAAGTGTGTCAACGGCTGGTCCAAAGGTCAATAATGTTCTCAAGATGATTGAGTTAATAGAGAGGTTGGCTTCGATCGGAACTAAGATGTCTATAAATGTCTCTCACAACCTAATCCTAAATTCACTTCACGGTCCATTTGAGAATTTCATTGTGAACTTCAACATGAATGGAACCAAGGTGAATCTTCCGTAACTTCACAAATACGTCAAGGTTTATGGCGGATTGCAATGATCCAATAGACACAAGGCACTAGGTGCTTCGACTCGCCGGAAGAGGTATGTTTGTCATTGAAATAAATATGTCTCAGAATTAACTCTCACCGTTGGTATTAGATACCATCGTGGCTCTCACATTTGTAATAATGAGAAGCGGTCTAATCGATAATGGAAAGGTTAGACCATGGAGGTTGATTCGCGCATCGAAACGGAGCACGAGTGGATGTTAAACGCGTGGGAATTTATAGATCGGATTTACCTTTGGCTTTTGTTTAGAACTTAATAATTGTTATTTTGTTACCACGCTAACGAGGAATATTATCTTTATCCCAATGTTAGACATCGAGGGTTTTCTTCATTCATTGCTAATGATAGTTATGTATCGTTTTTATTGGTTTTATTTGGGAAATGTGGACGGATTATATGCTCTAAATCAGAGCTATGAAATTTTCAATATACAAAATAAAAGAGCTAAAATAAGTAATCAAAGAAATCCCACCTACTTATGACATCAGAGACTTGGTCACATCAATGAATCAAGGATAGCAAGATTGAGGAAATTAGATTACTTAGAACCATTTGACTTAGAGTCATACGGTGATCGCGAATCTTGCTTAAAAGGAAAGATGACAACCAAATCACTTTCTCGGGAAAGCGAGTACGTTAAAAAGCGTGCTTGAGTTAGTCCATACCGATGTATGTGGGCCTTTTCCAACTCAAGATAAGGGAGACTTTCTTTATTTCATCACTTTTACGCACGATTTCTCAAAGTTCGTACGTGTATCTTATGAAACATAAGTCCAAGCTTTTGAGAAATTCATGAGTACAAGTCAGAAGTAGAGAAGCAACTTGAAACAAGTATTAAAACTCTTCGATCAGATCGAGGAGATGAGTACTTAAGTAAAGAATTTCTAGATTACTTGAAGCTTCATGGAGTCCATTCAGAATGTACACCTCCCGGAACGCCACAAATGAATGGTGTTGCTGAGAGGAGAAATCGCACTTATTAGATACGGTTAGATCCATGATGAGCTTCTCACTCTACCAACATACCTATGGGATATGCATTGCAAAGCTCAATCTACATTTGGAATAGAGTTCCATCAAAGTCAAGAGAGAAAACTCCATACGAGATATGGAATGATGCTATTAACACTTAGACACACGCAACCACTGGGGTTCCTGATATGTAAAGAAGTTGATCACCGACAAATTGGAATCTAAAAGTGAGAAGTATTATTTTGTAGGTATCCTAAGGAAATAAGAGGGTACTACTTCTATCTTCCCGAGGAACATAAAGTAATTGTTTCAGAATGCAATTTTCTCAAGAAGACTATGTCTACAAGGAACACAACAGAATAAGATAGAACTTGAAGAAATTCAAGAAGTACAAAATAATGTAGAGAATGACCCTTGTCAAATAACCTAAATGTTATACCTCAGAGTTCTGACCCTACGATGGAAACGCATTTAAAGTATGTAAGACTTAAAATTTCCGGCGACAGTCGACGTCGCTCCGACGGTTTTTAGTCAACTTTGAGGCGGGTTATGACCCGGTACATTGAGAGTTCCTGCGTTTTAAAGGCCTAGGGCGAGTTCGTTGAGTCTGATTCCAACGCAACCAACCGCTCGCCGATAGGACGCCGGAGTAGAAAGTTACGAGAGTTACAAGTTCAAGGCGCAATGGACAGAAATGCGTTTCGACTAAGGCGCGATGGCCGCGCGCCGATGCAGGGTCGCGCGCCTAAAGTATCGAGGGGTCGCTGAAGTTGCAGCGCCGCGCCCGGATGCAGGGCCGCGCGCCAAAGTTCGCAGAGGTCATGAGCCAGCGGGCGCCGAGGCGGGCCGCGCGCCGAGGCGGAAATTTGGGCGAAAACTTAGAAAATCTGATTTTTGTTTTAACAGAGACTACGGGAGGTGACAAGTGTCCCCATCTGATTTTCTGTTGCATGCAATATATTGACCAAGACTTGACATTTTCTATCTTTCATCTTCTCTCTCTCTCTCAAATTGCTCCCTTCTCTCTAAAAACCCTTAGAAAATCAAAGTTAAGAACAAGAAAATAAGTCAGAGCTAGCTTGTTGGCATTGTTGTGGTAGTGTTCTTGGCAAGAAGCTAGCAATATTTGGGATAAGTTTTGGCTAAAACTTTAAGGTAACATTTCTTCCTTTAAACTTAGTTCTAGTGTCGTACGCTTAGAAAGCAAGATTCATGGTAGTAAAATAATGCACTTAGAGTCACTGCATGCAAGTAAATGTGGTTCGATATGAAGAACGGGTTAAGAAGAAATTATGAGCATGTCAGAGCCTAAAACCACCTTAGAATTGTTAAGTGAATTGTTGTAAACCTATGGGCAGAATTTTGGGTGTGAAATCCCTTTGAATTGTTGGATCGAGCGAGCCTTAGGTGGTGTTTTGATGATAAATTCGCCTTGAGAAAGGTGGCAAAGTGAGTAGAAACAAAGGAAATGCTGCCCAATTTTCCTTAGAATTTAGTGACTTTGAACTCGGATTGTTCTACATTAAGATTAGAGGTTAATAAACGATCATGACTATTATAAAGTTGAAATATTACTCATGTAGTTTGACTTGGCGTTGGATCGACCAAAAAGGTATGTGAAGTTTTTCTATCTTCGAGCATGAATAGCTAAACTATGTAGTACGGCAGACGCATACGATTTAGTATTCTTACTTGTTTTGAGTATAAAATGACTTGTTTCGCTTTAAGAATGTATAAGTCCCTCGTTAAGGAAAAGTATGATTTTACTAAAGTATAGAGTTAATATAACAACTTTATGGGAAGTTGGTTTATTAGCTTCATAAAAGGTTAATGAGAAGGATTTACTCTAAGTAAGATAATTATACGAAGAGGCAATTGGATTTAAAGTCATCAAATGCCCAAAGACTTTTATCTATAAAGAAGAGTCACTTTTGAAAGAGATGATGATGTAGTACTGGGTTAAATTCCGCTTTTCTTTTATTTAAAGATATGGTAGTTGCCTTAAATAAACTAAAATGAGAGAGTATATGAACAAGACTAAAAGAAGTTATGAGTTTGCTTAACTTATTTATGATATGATGACAGCTGAGATAGGTAAGAGTATGTCCGGCGGGCAAGCCCCAAGATCGCCATACCACCTCCTTCAAGCAAAGATGTCCGGCGGGCCACCCCAAGATCGCCATACCATCCGCCTGCAAAGAGTATATCCGAGGCGATCCAAGATCGCTATACCATCCGCACCAAGATAAGAGTATATCCGGCGGGCAAGCCCCAAGATCGCTATACCATCCGCTCCAAAGGTAAGAGTATATCCGAGGTACACCAAGATCGTTATACCATCCGCTTCGTGGTAAGAGTATATCCGGCGGAAAGTCCCCAAGATCGTTATACCAATTGCTCCGTGGATTTGCTACCCATGACGCGAGGAATACCTCACGCGAGTCCTTATGGGCTTACGCGTGAAATAGTCCCACGCCAAGCAGTACAAATGACGCGAAAGACTCACGCGGTCCACAGACCCACGCGTGAAATAGTCCCAGAGTAGGATGGTTTCTTTTTGATACTACGCGCAGGCACTGCTTTGATCACGAGCCTCCTATTTTATGCAAAGATTATATACGTATATATATACTTGTCACTCTCATTGTTAGTAAGGCACAAGAAAAGGTATTTTATTGTCTTCCATGACTCACTTTGCTTTTAGACTTACGATATCATATTACAAGATTTTCCCGCCTTTACATACTTGGTACATATCAGGTAATCGACCCCTTTCCTGGCCGCTCATGCCGCAGGCGGTAAGGCATCGAGGATCCTCGCTCTAGGATCACTATTCCTGTCGAAGCCCATTCTCCTAAGCTTATTTATCGTACGGATATTTCCCGACGCTATAGGTACTTTGTATATTCAGTGGGGTATGACGGCCTTGTCCCGCCACGCTTATCTTTAGAGGTCCGTGGCCACCTATGTGTTTTGGGCTATAAGAACCATTGTACTATTATACTTTGTTAAGTATGTTTTATGGAAGGCATTTACCTACCGCCACTGATGTTACTTTTACGCGATGCGTTGTGTATGTTCACCGCTATTCTCCGACATATACCGACAGTGGTACCCTGGCAGGTACTAGTCGCGCCCCGGGTCGGGTCGACAAAAGTGGTATCGTGAGCGCTTAGTCCTCGAAAGTGTCCACGCATCGTGTTCAGTAGAGTCTTGATTATCGCGTGTCGCGCACCACATCTATAATCGTGAGGTCGCAGGATATTTAGGATCGGTTTCATTCTTTCACTCTAAGATCGCAATAGAGCTGAGTTATAGGTTGAATCTCCCCTGATGTTTTCCTTTATGTATTAGTTATGCCTCCCCGCAAGGCAACCGCGCCCGGCGGCAAGGCACCGAGGCGCCGCTAATGGACGCGAGAATCACGCAGGCACAGCCCAATCCTTACCAGAGATGATGTTTAGGCGGCGAAGTTCCACGCCGTCGCCACTCGCAGAGTTCGAGGCGCGACGCGCCATCGAGATCACAGCACGAGCTCTCCACCCACCGTGGCCCGAGTACAGAGATTACGGGAACATATTCGTGCCATCGACCAAAGATAGTAAGGTGGCCACGACAGAGCAGCGCCAACCCAGAGCCGACAGCTTACTTGATTCGGATTTCCGGTTGTCACCCACCCGAAGTTCTATGGTTCGAGATTTGACGAGGATCCGCAGGAGTTTGTCCTGGCAGCTAAATGACCATGCAGTTCTTAGTGGCATCGAGACCGAGTTCGTTACACTAGCTTTCTACCGTTACGCCGATATTGCGCTGAACTGCTTTGAGTCACGGGTATTGTCGAGGGTGACGATGCTCTTCCACCGATCGGGAGGAGTTCACAGAGGCGCCCTAGACCACTTCTCGCCTCCCGAGGTGAGGAGAGCCCGCAGAGATAGGTTCTTGACCTCGAGACAGACGGAGGACTATCGTGAGTACACTGAGTTTGACTCGGCCGATATGCACACACCATCAGAAATGATATGGCGGTGGTTCATAGATACGTGACGGGACTAGACCGCCACATGACATCGCTTGCTTAGGAGTGGCTCTTCACGTGGATGGATATTGCCGTGACGCAGCATACGCATTGCGGATCGAGGACAGAGAGGCAGGATCGCCTAGATTTGGGCCACCAAGCAGGCCGTGACATCTGCTCATGGCGCTGAGGCGGGCAATTTCAAGAACAGACCAGTCCACCTTCCACCAAGACAGAGTGCTCCTCGCGCTTTTCCGGCAGGAGGTCCGATCGCCAGGTTATTCGTGAGCGTGCCGTGGCTCCGTGACATCGGGTTTTCGTGCGAGGCAGACCAAAGACTAATCGAGACCACCTACCTCTGCATGCTCGACGCGGTAGGTCTCATCCGGCGAGTGCCGATGGGTTCGAGATCATGTTACTCTTGTACGCAGGCCATCCAAGAAGGATTGTCCGCCCCAGCGGCGTGGAGCATTACGGTTCACCGACGGTCCGTTGTCGGATCTTCATCTTCGATGGTTAGACGCCCGAGGCGGTGGTACTTATGGACCAAAGAGCCGCGCGCAGGTCGTGGTAGGGTTCCAGCCTAGCGGTCCTCGTAACCGTGATATATGCTATGTCCAATGACAGACTGTGAGGCGCCGCGATGTCGCCACAGTACATTATCGGTTTCACGTGATGATATGCTTTGATAGATCCAGTTCTACCTTGTCCTACATATCTCCTCATATCGCCGAGAATAGTGGATCGAGCCCGAGTCCATAAGACCTTTGAGGTGGCTACGCCAAAGAGGCGATTCAATGGTAGCCGAGCGAGTGTATAAGGCTTGCCTCGTGACTATAGATACCGCCGACTTCAGCCGACTTGACAGAGTCGATATGACAGACTTTGACGTGATTACGGTACGGATTGGCAGCATCTTGCTATGCCAACGTGGATCAGAGAGAGATTAGTTCGTTCCAGCTTTCTACGAGCCTGCTATCGAGTGGAAGGGGAATATCGCATCGCCGGCGGTAAGTTTATTTCTTACCTCAAGGCCAGGAAAGATGCGCGAAAGCGGTATATCTACCATACGGTTCGTATTCGACATCGAGGTCGAGGTACCGACCTTCGCCGGCTCCGGCCGTTAGAGAGTTTCCGCACGTATTCCTGCACGAGCTTCCGCATCCTCCCGGAAAGGGAGATCGAGTTGCATTGATTCGCGCCGATACTCGGCCGATATCTATTCCGCCATACAGACGGAACTCGCCGAGTCAAGGAGTCAAGGACCACCAAAGATTTGGCCGGAGAAAGGCTTTATTAGGCCAAGTGTGTCTCCTCGGGGAGCACCAAGGTTATTTGTAAAGAAGAATGACGGACGCCACAGATGTATTGATTATGTGCAACAACAAGGTAACTATCAAGAATAGATATCCTCCCCGTGATTGACGATTTGTTTGACCACCAGTGGTGCAAAGTGTTTTTCAAGACGGACTCGCGGTCCGTTATCATCGTGCACGAAGTTAGAGAGGTAGATATCCCAAAGATCGCATTCAGACCCGATGGGCACCATGAGTTCAGTGGTGATGTCTTTCGTCCGACCAACGCCCCAAAGCAAAGATTCATGGATTTGATGAATAGGTGTTTAGGCCATTCTCGATATGTTCGTTATAGTTTTCATTGATGATATCTCGTGTATTCGCGCACGCAGCGGAGCATACAGATCATTCGGCGACGGTATCGAGTCCTCCGAGACCGCAACAGATGCCAAGTTCTCGGCGCGAAGTTCGCCGCGCCGGGCTTTCTTAGGGCATGTTATCTGGGCCGATGGTATTCTGTTGATACAAAGAAAGATTGAAGCCAAGACTTGGCCTGCACTCCACTACACCGACGGAGGTGCGCAGCCTGGGCCTCGCAGTTATTATCTACGGGCTCAGAGAAGTTTGCTTCTATTTCAACACTCTTGACTGCCGACTAAGTCACCATGTTCCGGACTGATACTGTGAGGAAAGTTTTCATTGCTAAAGGAGAAGTTGACGACCGCCCAGCTTCTTACTTCCGCAGGCCTAGATGGATACGTGGTTTATCAGACGCCGTGTTTGTCAGCGCGTGGCGACGCAAAGACGCAGCAGAGTTATAGCTTATGATCTCGACACTTAGGAAGCATGAGAAGAACTATCCCACGCATGACTTGGAGTCGCAAATGATTCATGCCTTAAAGATCCGGAGACATTATTTATACGGAGTCCATGTGGACATTTACACGCACTCACAAGAGTCTCCAGACATCTTCACCGCAGGAGCCGAACTCGCGCAGACGCGTGGTCGGAGCTACTTAAGCGATTACGATGTTGATATTCTATACCACCCAGTGAAGGCCAACGTGGTCGCAGATGCCCTTAGTCGCAGTGTCGATGGGTAGTCCGTCTGATGTTCACCGCAGAAGAGGATACGGTCCGAGAGTTACATCGCCCAGCAAGCCTCGGGGTTCGCTTTGGTCGATTCTCATAGTGACGGTATTCGGGTTATAGAGGTTGCCGAGTCTTTCATCGCCGGCGAGGTGAAGAGGCGCAAAGATGAGGATCCGATTTTGGTACGGCATCGAGACGCAGCTTCCGTAAGGAGAAGAGTCTATTCGCGTAGCGCCGACGGGTGCTAAGGTTCGAGGGCCGATCAGGTGTTCCCGATGCGGACAGACTTCGCCAAGATTTCGTGAGGCACAGTTGCTCGTTATTCTATTCATCCGGTCGACTAAGATGTACCATGACCTCGACGCGTGTATTGCGGACGGCCTAAAAGAGGACGCTGCGGAGTTCGTGGGCACGCGTCTAATTGTCGCAGTTAAGATTGAGCACCGTGGTTCGCTGGTCGCATGTGCCATTGATATTCCGACTGGAAGTGGAGGTGATAAATATGGATTTTATTATGTGGCTACCTACCACTCGTAGGAAGCATGATTCCATTTGGGTGATTGTCGACAGTCGATTTAAATCACCCCATTTTCTTCCGCCGTAACGACAAGCCACCGAGGACTATGCCGATTATATATTAGGGAGATTGTGAGACCGCACGGGTCCCTGTCGATTATATCGATAGAGGAGCCCAGCTTCCGCTAACTTCTGAGGTCCTTTCAAAAGCGGATTAGGACACAGTGAGTCTCAAGACGGCTGCTTCACCTCGTGACGGACGGACAGCCGAGCGCACTATCCGCATACACTCGAGGATATGCCGCGGGCTTGTGTTATTGATTTCGTGGGTAGCCGGAGGATCATTTGCCTCGTGGAGTTTGCTTACAACAATAGCTACCATTCCAAAGATTCGGGCGCCTTACGAGGCCTTATACGAGAAAGCGCAGTCACCGATAGCCGGTTCGAGGTGGGAGAAGTCCAGCTAGTCGGGCCGCACTTAGTTCACAGGCCGTGGATAAGCGGTTATCCAGAGCGGTTGTCGGCACCGTAGCCGCAGGTCGATGCAGATCATCCGCCGACACTTGGAATTTGAGATAGATGATCGGGTTTTCCTAGCGTACGCCTACGGGCGTGATGAGATTCTGAAAGAAAGGGAAGCTTAGCCCAAGGTACATCGGGCCGATCGATTGTCCGCAGGCAGGCAAGGTTGCGCGAGTTAGATCTTCCGTCCGATTCGAGGCTGCATCCGCTTTTTCACGTGTCCATGTTGCGTAAATGTATCGAGATCCATCTAGAGTGCACCTTGCTCAGATGTCCATGACAGAGGAGTTATCGATGAGGAGAGTCCCATAGCGATACTCGATCGCCGTTAGACGACTTCGACGAAAGACGGGCTTCCACAAGGTCCTATGGCGAACGAAAACAGGAGGAAATGACGCGGAAGCAGAGGATGACATGATGAAGAAGTATCCTCACTTATTCCCTATACCTCCGTGTAACCTACTTTCCCGCTTGTTAGTTTTGATTTAGCATTTACGCTTCAGATGTCAGGCTCGCGAGCTTCTTTTTACGAACGAATAGTTAAGCAGGGTCTATGTCGATGTTGTGATTTGAGTAAGTTTAGAATGAACATTCGACGCAATGTTTCTAAGGGGGAGAATGTTATACCCGTAGTTCGACCTCTACGATGGAAACGCATAAAGCATGTAAGACTTAAAATTTCCGGGCGACAAAGTCGACGTCGCTCCGACGGCTTTTAGTCAACTTTGAGGCGGTTATGACCCGGTACATCGAGAGTTCCTGGCGTTTTAAAGGCCTAGGGCGTAGTTCGCTGAGTCCGATTCCAACGCAACCAACCGCTCGCCGATAGGACGCCTGAGTAGAAAGTTACGAGAGTTACAAGTTCAAGGCGCAATGACGTAAATGCGTTTCGACTGCGCGGCTGGCGCGGCGCCGGATGCAGGGTCGCGCGCTAAAGCATCGAGGGGTCGCTGAAGTTGCAGCGCCGCTCCGGGACAGGTCGCGCGCCAAAGTTCGCAGAGGTCATGAGCTCAGCTGGCACGCGCCGAGGCGGGCTGCGCGCCGAGGCGGGAAATTTGGGCGAAAACTTAGAAAATCTGATTTTTGTTTTAACAGAGACCATGGGAGGTGACAAGTGTCCCCATCCGATTTTCTTGCATGCAATATATTGACCAAGACTTGACATTTTCTATCTTTCATCTTCTCTCTCTCTCAAATTGCTCCCTTCTCTCTAAAAACCCTTAGAAAATCAAAGTTAAGAACAAGAAACGGCTTGTAGCTAGCTTGTTGGCATTGTTGTGGTAGTGTTCTCGGCAAGGAAGCTAGCAATATTTGGGATAAGTTTTGGCTAAAACTTTAAGGTAACATTTCTTCCTTTAAACTTAGTTCTAGTGTCGTACGCTTAGAAAGCAAGATCTCGTGGTAGTAAAATAATGCACTTAGAGTCATTGCATGCAAGTAAATGTGGTTCGATATGAAGAATGGGTTAAGAAGAAATTACGAGCATGTTGTAGCCTAAAACCACCTTAGAATTGTTAAGTGAATTGTTGTAAACCCATGGGGCATAATTCAGCGTGAAATCCCTTTGAATCATTGGATTGAGCGAGCCTTAAAGGTGGTGTTTTGATGATAAATTCGCCTCGAGAAAGGTGGCAAAGTGAGTAGAAACAAAGGAAATGTCGCCAATTTTCCTTAGAATTTAGTGACTTTGAACTCGATTGTTCTACATTAAGATTAGAGGTTAATAAACGATTACGACTATTATAGGTTGAAATATTACTATGTAGTTTGACTTGCAAGTGGATCGACCAAAAGGTATGTGAAGTTTTTCTATCTTCGAGCATGAATAGCTAAAACTATGTAGTACTGTGAGACGACATGATTTAGTATTCTTACTTGTTTTGAGTATAAAATGACTTGTTCGCTTTAAGAATGTATAAGTCCTCGTTCGGAAAAGTATGATTTTACTAAAGTATAGAGTTAATATAACAACTTTATGGGAAGTTGGTTTATTAGCTTCATAAAAGGTTAATGAAGGATTTACTCTAAGTAAGATAATTACATAAGAGGCAATTGATTTAAAGTCATCAAATGCCCAAAGACTTTTATCTATAAAGAAGAGTCACTTTGAAAGAGATGAGGATGTAGTACTGGGTTAAATTCTGCTTTCTTTTATTTAAAGATATGGTGAAGGCCTTAAATAAACTAAAATGAGAGAGTATATGAACAAGACTAAAAGAAGTTATGAGTTTGCTTAACTTATTTATGATATGATGACGCTGAGATAGGTAAGAGTATGTCCGGCGGGCAAGCCCCAAGATCGCCATACCACCTCCTTCAGCAAGAGAGATGTCCGGCGGGCCACCCCAAGATCGCCATACCATCCGCCTGCAAAGAGTATATCCGAGGGGCAGATCCAAGATCGCTATACCATCCGCACCAAAGATAAGAGATATCCGGCGGGCAAGCCCCAAGATCGCTATACCATCCGCCCAGCAAAGAGTATATCCGAGGTACAAATTTCAAGATCGCTATACCATCCGCTTCTGCAAGAGTATATCCGGCGGAAAGTCCCCAAGATCGTTATACCACCTGCTCCGTGGATTTGCTACCCACGACGCGAGGAATACCTCACGCGAGTCCTTATGGGCTTACGCGGTGAAATAGTCCCACGCCGCAGTACACCGACGCGAGTGAAAGACCTCACGCGGTCCACAGACCCACGCGTGAAATAGTCCCGTGAGTAGGATGGTTTCTTTTGATACTACGGCGAGGTACCTGCTTTGATCACGAGCCTCCTATTTTATGCAGATTATATATGTATATATATACTTGTCACCTCATTGTTAGTAAGGCACAAGAAAAGGTATTTTATTGTCTTCCATGACTCCAATTTTGCTTTTAGACTTATGATATCATATTACAAAGATTTTCCCACTTTACATACTTGGTACATATCGGTAATCGACCCTTCCTGGGCCGCTCACGCCGCAGGTGGTAAGGCATCGAGGATCCTCGCTCTAGGATCACTATTCCTGTCGGTCCATTCCTCCTAAGCTTATTTATCGTACGGATATTTCCGACGCCATAGGTACTTTGTATATTCAGGGTATGGCGGGGCCTTGTCCCGCCACGCTTGTTATCTTTAGAGGTCCGTGGCCACCTATGTGTTTTGGGCTATAAGAACCAACAGTACTATTATACTTTGTTAAGTATGTTTTATGGAAGGCACTTTACCTACCGCCAAATGATGTTACTTTTACGCAGATGTGTTGGTATGTTCACCGCTATTCTCTCGACATATACCGACAAGTGGTACCCCTTGCAGGTACTAGTCGCGGCCCCGGGGTTGGGTCGTGACACTAGACAAGGATTCAGTGGGAGTATTTGATGATGATTGGGTACTTAGAGTATGCCCTTCAGCCAGTGGGAGGGCAGGATACCGCAAAATGCAAGACCTCATGCACAACTAATGGTAGATGACACAATAGTTGTGCATCATCCTATTCAAAATGATATTCCCGAAAGTTCTCAAGCGTGGTGGATTGTCCAACACACAAACATCTTCTCAAAATCAAAATACAAAGAAACATCAAACGCAAAATGTTCAACTCAGAGACTACTAGACTCATCGTGGCACTGAAAGACTTAATCTCCTCGTTGAAACACATAATGAGATAGATATTCCCGATGATGATGAGCTCATTACGCATAAGCAATGTTAGACATTGATTCACAGAGATGGCAAGAAGTCATGAACCAAATGAAGTCTATGTACATAAACCAAGTATGGAACTCGTTGACTTGCCAACAATGCGGTTAGTAACCCATGTGACGCATACGAGTCTTCAAGAAGTTAAGATTGATGAATATGGCAAAGTATAGAATTATAAAGCAAGATTGGTGGCTAAAGGTTATAATCAACGCCTAGGGTCGATTATGATGAAACCTTTTCAATTGCAAAGATTAAGTCCATTCGGATTTTGCTCGCAATAGTTGCATATTATGATTATGATATTTGGCAAATGGATGTTAAAATTGTCTTCCTCAATGGTAATCTAATTGAGGAGGTGTATATGATACAGCCAGATGGTTTTACATCCAAGACTCAACCCAAAGCAGTATGCAAACTACAAAAGTCCATTTATGTACTTAAACAAGCCTCAAGGAGTTGGAATATTAGTTTTGACAAAGTAGTCAAATCGTTTGACATTGTTAGAAGCGAAGATGATCCATGTGTTTATAGTAAACGCACAGATGAGAATATTGTCTTCATTGTCATATATGTAGATGACATATTGATAATGAGAGATAATAATACTCTCATGCAATCAGTCAAGGAATTGTTATCCAAAGACTCACGACGGGCGACTTGAAGCTCGCTAAATTCTTGGAATTAGGATCTACAGAGATAGATCTAATAGATCATTGAGTCGCCACACCGCATACATAGACAAAGTGCTAAAACGCTTTCATGAAAATTCCAAGAAAGTGGAATCTTCCTACGGGTCAAGGCATCGTTGTCGGGAAGGATTGTCCTTCCACAGCCAGTAACTCGAACGCACGAAGAGAATCCCATACGCTTCCATAGGATCAACCACGTATGCCATGACCGCATAAGACCGGGATGTGGCCTATGACTTAGCATGACTTGCAAATTCCAGCAGAATCCGGGAGGAACATCGAAAGCGCCAAGAGTATTCTTAAGTATCTTAGACGAACTAAAAATACTTCTTAGTCTATGGCGACAAGAAGAGCTATGAGCTACCGGGTACATCGATGCTAGCTTCCGCACAGATCTCGATGACTTCAAATCTCACCGTTATGCCTTCATTTTAAATGGTGGAGTAGTTAGTCGAAGAGTTCCAAGCAAGCTACAACTTCCGATTCGACAACGTGTCGAGTACATTGCCGATCTAAGTCGTAAAGCAGCTTGTCGCGATATCCGAGTTTCTAGCGAATTAGGGGTTGTTCCAAGTACCGCTTGTCCAATAACGATTTATTGTGACAACACCGCGCGATTGCTCAAACTAAGGAACCAAGATCAACGAATAGAAACAAGCATGTACCAAGGAAATACCACATACTCGTGAGACGCGGAGACGTAAGAAATAAAGATAGACTACATTCCCACAAAATAATCTAGCGCATCTATTTACTAAACCATTGCTTAGTCAAGCATAATGGTCATTTCAAAACACGGGCATTAGATACATCGTGATCGCTCTAGGCCGCCGAGATCGAAAGTATGTATGTCCTAGAAACAATCATTTTACGAGCAGATGTACTTGAACACATTCAAATTATTAATAAAATTAATATATACTTGACATTTGCAATTATTGAATTATTATTCGATTGTTTATATTATTCATTAACGGCATCCCTTGAACTTACATTGTCATTAATAATGCGAGATATTAATGATAGAGTGTAGTTCTTAAAATAGCCTAGACTAATGATCATTAAGAACGGGATATCAATGATACGTTATAAGCTCCATACGCTGTCCGCATCACATTCTGCAGAACGTAGTATATCTCACTTATCGCTAGCAATAGTTGCAGTGATGGACACATGGATACTCTTAGAGTGAGTATTGGCATACCCGCCGATAAACTATTTGTTATACATGTCTAGAGTATTATCAAGACGCTGAGATAGAGGTCCTTAGACTGAGGTCAATATCGCCTTGTTTACTGAGCAATGCACTTTAATCCGCCCTAAGCTCAAATGCCTTATAAAGTCGAGACACACAGTATGGGTGCATTACGAATTAGATCAAGGTGATAGTCGAGCCAAGAATAAGATTCATTCCTCGATTGAATTTCGAGAGAACACTCACTTCTCGTAGATGTTAGCCCACTCAAGTCATCGCCAACGCAAAGAGACATATCTAGATAAGGTCTAGCTGTCGACTAATATAGATTTAGATAAAGTGATCGCCATTCGATGTACACTTGACAAATCTTAAGCTTGATCGAAAGGTGTCGCGAATGAAAGGAATTTATCATCTCACATAGACGTTTGTTTACTCGAGTCTTGTAAACGATTTCACATATCGGGTCCGCCACCGCCGCCAGAGTTCCATGCGAACCTCGATTTGATCATGCCAATGCAAGCGCCTAAAGTGGTCACACTAAGTCGATTGTATTTTCTACCTAAGGGTATATCGAGAGAATGTAAAATATCGATTTTGAATCAAGATATTTTATTTTATAATAAATTATGGATAATTTTCATTTGATGAAAATTTATTAATTAAGTTAAAATTAAATCTTGGATTTAATTAGAACTAAAACGTGCAGAAAATAAATAGAGGAGTCAGATAACAAAGGGGCCCACCGATCGCCCATCAGAATTTGGATTTGGGTCAGGTCTTGAAGCCTGATCCAAATCTGATTTGGTTTAGGGTTTTCTCCACTATATATTTGGCACTTAACCCATAATTTCATAGGAACTGACTTTTTCCACTTTCTGAACTCAGAGTTCAGAAAATAAAATTCTCTCAAACCTCTGCCAAGATTTCCTAGCTTTCTTGAGCAAAGGAATATACCGAAGCAAGGCTTGCACCCGGATTGACAATCGCGTGCGCTCCCTTTAGTAAAGACTAACAAAGCTTAAACTGTAAGTTTTCTTCCTGTCTTTGCAGATTTGAATTATCGCATAATCATACCAGACGACCTTTGTTGGAACAAGTAAGTTTACTCAAAATTTTAAACTTTCGTTGTGCCTTACTTGTGTGTTTTAACCCCAACAAATCCCTACAAATTTTTTATTGAGCTTTGGCTATTTTTTAGAGATAAAAATTTATTGAGCTATCCTAATTGCGAACTGTTTATTATGACATTATATATATATACATTTGCAGAAGGCCAAAGTTAGATGGCTTAAGTAATAACAATGTAAGAAGCCACATTATTATCATATTATGTATTATATTTGTCAAACTGTCCAAGAAACTAGGACATCAGCTAAAGCCGTGGAAAGAATTTTATATGCACAAATCAATGATGGAATCTTGTGTAGATGCACGTGTTTGCTGTCCTACGAGCTGTGGGGCACACGTTCACAATACGCCGCAACTGAGGATCTAATGTAATTTAATCCAACAAGGCAATCATGATAATAGTCCCTAACATTTATCCAAAAGTAATTGTCACCCTAAGCATTGAAGATTAAAAGTTGATATCTATTTTCAACTATAGTCTTATAAATATTTAAAAAATACGTATAATAATTAAAAGAAACAAATAATTTAATACTTTTATTTAATTGAGTAACCTAATTAGTATATTTTGTAATTTTTTCTTAATGCGTATGAAAATAATTAAACGATAGTTGAAACAAATCGATGGAAAAATAGAAATAGTTGCTCATCGAGTAGTTTGGAAGTTTTATGAGGCAAAATTAGGTATAAAATGGAAGATCCATAAGAAAATAAGTTAGGTTAAGGAAAAGGGTTTACCTTTGCTAAGCCAAGATTTTTAAGGGTCTTTGGTTATATTTAATTTAAAATCACAAGTAGCTTTTACTCATATAAATTTGATTATCCTATTATGTAGGTAGTTTTGCTCGTTCTGTGGGCAAAATTTAGGGTCTATCCAGAATCCACGACCAAGAAAGAAAGTATTAGGATTAAGGAATTTAAAAGTTATACCAAAGAGGCCTTGCTAAGCCAAGATTTTTTTAGGTATTCACCTCTAATTAAAATCAAGTTGCTTTTACTTAGTATACTTGTATTATTCTATTAATATCGGTAGTATGTAAACTCTGTTAAATATTTCATTATTTCATCAACTTGTAAATTTTCAAGTTATTTGGCATTGGTACTAAGGTCAACAACAAATGGAAAAGTTAAATTCTTTTTCCCCACTTTTCAATGCGGATATATGAAAACTTGATGTCAAAGTAGTTGATAAAAACATAAAATCTATAAACATCATACGAAACACTTAAAGCATAAAAGCATAACACATAAATGATTAGCAATTAGTAAACCATTTTGAGATATAAAGACATCGTATCAACTTGAGATAAAGGCATTTGTATTCTGACCCTTTCCTTGCTTAATATGTGAAATTTTAATGTCAAGTTGTTTAGAAATTGAAAAAGAAATGGAGACTCAAATGTAAAGATACGACATAAGTGCGCTTTGGGATTCAACTAGAATCTTTATTGATTGAGCTAAGAGAAAAATTAAAATCTAAAAACATCATACAAAACATTAAAAGCATAAACATAAATGATTAGTGTTAACACAAAAATAATTGAAGCGAAATAAATTCAAATGAGTCGAATTGTTCCAGAGTCGAATTTACTCCTACCCTCTACTACAAGAACTTCACTCCGCCACTAAGACATTTTAGCCGGTTGTTAGTTAGAGGTACGATCGACCCACTCGATGAAGACTGATCAACGATCAAGTCAAAAGGATTTGCACTCTAAAAGCGGTAACTACCAACAACAAAAAAAGGCCATTATCCGAGCACGAAGAAGAGGGCAGAAAATAGCACCACCTCCGCCATAGCCTGGCCATTAAATTTAGTGGATTACTTGACGGCCGATAATGGGATCACATTGTACAATTTTTTCCTTTTTGTACTATAAATAGGAACATTCTTTGTATATACAGAGACAGCCAATCAATCAAACAACTCAATTTTTATCTATCTTTATCCTTTACTTTACTGTACTAAGCTACATTCATGTTTCTTACCTCGTTTACTCATACCACCGCTCTAACGCTTCGAGTAGTCGAGAACTCATTGCCGAAATTAGAGTTACGCTTACAACTCAAATCGCTAAGTTAAGGAATTAATTTGTGTCCTTGCCACACCGATAAAACTATTGAGAAATGTAATGGACGAAACAAATTTGACACGCCAAATGGGACCATAGTGAATTAATAGTGAAGTTTGATTCTCCGTGTCGATCATTCTCGCATATGCGCCTAGTGGTCCTGGAAGAAAATAAACCCCGAAAGTTAAGTCCACATCCTAAACAAAATCCTCCCGTATGAACAACGAACCAACATCCTCCCTGCATGCCTACATCGGCCGATACCCTCCACTTCCTCTATTAACCCAAGTCAGGAAGATCCAGCCAATCAAGGGCGTACAATCATAATGACCACGCTTTATTAGACAACATATCAACTCGGGCATCCACGATATTATGTACCAAGTTTCTAAACAAATAATGACATTGTGAATTGGATGTTACATAACGAGGTTCAACAAGCTGTGAGACGAATACCAATCGAATGCTCCGTGAAAATGTTCGGCTAGTTCTCACATGCTCGACGAACGGTGATGTCAAGAGACCGTGACTTCCTGCATTTTTCCTCACCGCACGTCCATCGCCTAGCGCCTACTCGTGCAACCAATAACGACCTAGAAGACAAGTTTAATCGCCCGCAACCAAAGACACCGCATGGTCGCCACCAACTCGGGGAAAATGTGCCACTCAATGTCGAAGTCTACAGCTGGGAAGTCAACATGGCTCGAGACCGCTCAAGCTCCAGACACATCGATTGTCGCTGTTATGCCATATGTTTCACGAACGGCCCTACGATGCAGGCGAACAATGTTGGTCAGCCGAATTAGAAATCGATAGCCCCCGACTATAACTTAGCTCGACTATCTGGTGACGCTGTTATAGTGGACTACCATTCCGAAATATTTCAGCATCTAATCCATACCTTTTAAGCGTGAATTTTCTAAAACGATCGACGTCCGAGGAGAGAGCATGCATGGAATAATCGCTCCACCGTGTCTTCATGCTTCGTTAGCCGCTCTGCGAGCTCAAGTCGCAGCTTCGTGGCCATACCCAACAACAAAGAATGGGCATTACCCCACCTATTGGTAATGGCCAGCGTACCACTTAAGACCTTAAAAACCTTGTCCAACAAAGCGCGTATAGAGGTCACAGCGGTAACGCCTAACACTAATCTAGCGACGCTACAACCGATAAACCTAGAAATTATTGCTAATACCACGCGAAGGTACTTTGTAATCCAATCAAACACGTACATGATGTTTATAAAAAGACTTACCCCAATTGAATAGATCTGATATCACCTTTGCCATAATAATTATTTGATACTCATTCTAATATTAATTAGTTTGTTACTTAGCCATGGTAATTCAGTATGGTTGAATTAAACATTGTTTTATGGATAAATTCTTAGACATCATCTTTCTTCAACATTAATATAGTGCCAAACAAACAATATATAGTTCAACTACATTTGCAGTTGTAAATCCAATTTTTCCTAATTCCTTGCCAAGTCGATTTTACTGAGAACTTTATTATTTGTGATGTGTAAAGTTTATACTTACGTGATGGAGTTGCAAAGTGGGAGTAGTGAATAATGAGTATATTAAATAATGTCTTAGTCCTAAAACTAATATATTGAGGAACAAATAAAAAATCCACAAGAATCTTTAATTAAATAAGTAAAATTAGATCATGACGTCCTCTCTTTGGCACAATCATAAAATATACATTGACACATTTTCATAATACATTCTTCCTCTTTGAAATCTCAAACCACTCAAAGATCTTCTTCCTAAGTTTAACACTTGAGTCTCCTTTGCTCATTTATTTGATTGTTGTTTTATCTCGAGAGATAAGTTGCCAATAAACCATTTAAAAGAATATAGATTGTTTATCCAATCGACTCAAAGAAGAGCACTTCTGATAATGATTTCTTCAAGAAACATAATCCAAGACCATTCTCGATATACATAAAGTGCTACCGTAAGAGGGGTAAAATATAAGTTTCCAAACTTTTAATGATCCTCAATACTTGAGGTTAGGTTGGGAAAATTTTAATGGTTCCTAACGCTTGGTAATGGTATCAAGCAGGATACCTCAGAGAGACCACCTATTTAAAAGCGAGGATAGCCGACTCAAATGAACGCACTTAAGAATTCAAGTGTTTTCACTGCCCACTACTGACAAAAACATAAAGAAAGATTGAGTAGGAAAGGTGTTGTGTCGGTACCATTATCTTGATATATACTAAACACCGACGCTCAAGACATCACGCAACCGATGTCCACGGTATTCTACTATGGATCATGGAGTTCATCTTATTTTGTCAGATCCCGTGACTTCCTGATCGGGTAAGCGCGAGAACTTAGGACTTATAGGTCTTAGGTACTATGGTGATTATCTTTAGCAAAGATAACGTGATTTGCTGGCTCACCATCTCCGATCAGTACTTTTCCTTGTCCGTGGGTTTTTCCTTCGGGTTTACCAAGGCAAGGGTTTGGGCGAGGCCCACTTTACCGCAACCTTATGGTTACATAAGGGAATTTCCAGCTTAGACTTTCTCATTGATATCCTTCAGCATCATAGTTTTTGCACTCGACTACCCAACTCGCGGACTATCTAGTTTTGTTATTACGTGATTAAATATGGGCTGATCTACCTAGCAGTGGACACGCTAGATTTATATCATCACTAAGTTCGGTATGCCCATCGCATATGTACATTTTGATGGATTTTAATACACATTTACCTTTCATCAAAAAAAAGGAATCCATAGACCACTCAGAGTATTCATATTTCAAAAGTCCTTAACCTAGCTGAGCATCGCAAAGCCATATAAAGTAAGCCAAGAAAAGAGATGCCCAACTAACATCTTTCCCCGAACGCCAAAGCCATAAATCTCGAGCTCCTGAAAATTGCACAAGAGTCTGCATTTGACGAAGTAACGACTAAACCAATAAAGAAGAAAATCATAATGCTCAACGCCATCGATCGAAAGAGGGCGATTTCAGTTAGCGCCATAAAAGTACCATAATCGAGGAATCTTAAACAACAATTCCCAAATCGAAAATTTGATTTCACTACGTAGCGCCGACTCCCAAAGACTGAGGCCTAGTACGTCGTTACATCGAGAACGCGAGTCATCATCCTCAGTAGAAACAAAAGCATTGGCGAGTCGCATCAATAACCAAGAAATGCATATACGAGGACGATATCAGGGAGTGCAGAGATAATGTAACCCGATAGTACAATGGTGTTGTAAGACTCCATACGCTCCACTCACTTTTGGACAAACTAACTGTCCACCTAAGAAGAATAGTTGATTTAACTTGTTCGACCAAAGCGGAGGTTAGTTTCCGACAAATGTGGGCCGACAAAGTTGAACTAGCTCGCCAGCGGCGGGAATGTCATAGTGGCGTCATCGTGACGAGGATGTCGAGATAAAAGAACGCCACCTTTATTCCGCCTACCAAACGAGCTGTAATCCAATTATTCATCAATAAGACTCAAGCGCACTCTGCTAGGTCTTTATTTCATTAGTAACCTGGGAGTATCTCTTTGAGGGTTAAGAAGAAGCATCTCGTGCAGAAAAAGGTCGAGATTATGGCTTTTCTTTGCGTAAGGAGAAATCAAGATAACTGTAAGAGGCATATACAGATCAAAGATTTCTTCTTATATGTATGAAATGAGAAGCGCACTTAATGCACGTTAGAAAACATTGAACCAACATGGTCATAAAGATGCCTTAAATGGAAGGAACGACCAGAAATCATCAATACGACTGAGACGATTTATCATGATACGCGTTGAACGCGATCAAATCATTGATTTACTTCTCAATTACATTAACTCAATAATCACACCCGAGTTATTGTGGGGCAATTGTTACACTCAAAAATAATTTAAGTGTTTGTCGAACTGTCATGATAAATGAATGCCCGGTGAGTCAATTTACTCGGCAATTCTCAATCATAAGAACTTCCACTCCGCTTATTACACATTCATCTGGGTTGTTAGTTCGAGGCACGATCGACCCACTTAGATACGGTGTACGCCCCAACACTAAGTCAGTGCGCTTTAATTCTAAAGGCGTAACGCCAACAAATAATTTGAAAGAAAAGGGCTATTATCCGGCAAGAGGCGAGGAGGGGCAAGAAAATTGACACTACTTCCCCATATGACCATTAAACTTAGTTGGTTATTTGATAAATCACACGGGGTCACATTGTACATTTTTGGTACTATAACAGAAATACTATTTGTATATACAAAGATAAATTCAATCAACTGGAATAACCTAAATTTTTATCTATCTTTATCCTTTATCCTTTATCTCATTTTTATCGTATTTACTGCATTCACGCTTTCCTACC